>CM065807.1:131195857-141195857 GCA_033398695.1 Orobanche coerulescens
ACGATGAACAATAACGATACACAACTCGAAGTTTTTCCGAACGGTGAACACGGGTGAATGAACATGATTGATGAAAGATTATAAATGAGTGAAAATCCACTGAGTGACAATCACCGAATGAAATTACTGAATGATAATGACTGAATTACAACCGGATATTACAGAAATGAAATGGGGTGCTGCTCCTTTTATAACTTTCTGAGTGTTACGTACGTTAGGGATACTTCATAACGTACGTTATCGTCCAAAATAGTTCACTGTCTGATTTCTGAACTTCATTACGTACGTTACACTAAACGTGTTACGTACGTAAACCATATAATTTTGCGTACGCTACACAATGTCCATAACGTACGTTAAAGTCCGTTGACTTAAAAAGTGTCCAGGTTCATGCCGTGCGAATCTGGTGGGTATCTTGGTCGAGCCCACCACCATGTACTCATGTGCTAGCCGGCCCACCCAATAATTGACCGCATTACGTACGCTACGCTTCATCCGTAGCGTACGTTAACATTAACAGGTTATGTACGTTAAGTTACATTCTTAACGTACGTTACCACGTATGTGCATGGAGGAAAATTTACATGTTGCTACACCCATGTAAAAAGATACAAATATGATAATTACCATACTCCATTATTAACATCATCATTCCCAAAATAATACAGGGTTCAATGTACAGATAAAATACTTATGAAATATAAATGGAATTACTCATCAAAACATTACAACCGAACAAGTAAACACTTGCCTGGATACCAACACGACAAAACCAACACCGAACTCATCGCCCTCGTCTACGAGCTCTTCAGCCCCGACTGGACGGAAACTACGGCTCTTCACCGCGGCAAAATGATTATACCTATTGGTTAATCAACCTAGAACAATAATCATATCAATAATCGAACCAACTTAGTAACAATGATCATAACATGTTCAATCCGGAATTCAACCTCCTATCAAGATTCATCTCATCTAAATCAACCACTATTATCACTATGATTTAGAATACCATCTTAAATCGGTTAAACGAATTATCAAATCATCATAGTCATCATATGGCCTCAAGAACATCAAGAACTCTATGATTCCATAATCATAATCAACATATTCAAAGCATATCATCATCTTCCTTCAACATAAACCTCATATATCCTCAAGAATCGTAATAACAACATCATAATCATCTTCATACGAATCATTCATCAACTATAACATCAAAATTCCGAAATGAAAAGGAGAATTATCCAACATACCTCATAGAATATGGATAACACAAGAAATCACTTCAAGAATCAACAATAGTTCCATAACCAAGCTCTAATTCCATGATTCCAAGCTCACAATCATGTTAGAAGTGTTTAGAGCACTCTTAGAAGTGAAGAGGGACGAGTTGGGATGGGAGAAATGAGTTTCCTTTCGTGAACAAATGAAAGACCAGCTCTTAATATATAAACTGCGCATCTCGTTACGTACGTAAGTGTCCTTACTTAACGTACGTAACAACTTTAACGTACGTAATCCAAAATCCATAGCGTACGTAACAAACTCACTGTCTCATTCCGTGAAGTTCATTACGTACGTAACCCATACCATATAACGTACGTTATATACCAGTTGACTTGCTACAGTACAATGGTCGTGTTACGTACGTAACACGTCCTGTATAACGTACGTAACACGTACGTTAACTCACCTGTCAACATCCTCCGCCGAAAGTTGCCGACACTGGGTCCCGCCTGCCGACCAGGACTCGGTCCTGTCCGATGCCTTCGTTACGTACATAATACCTTAGCCTTAACGTACGTAACCATGCCAATATTACGTACGTAAGCTCACCTTGTTAACGTACGTAACAATTCCATACTTAGCCAATTTCAGCAATTCCTGTCCAATGCCACGACATACCAAATACGAGCATACGGCAAAATCAATACATATACTCAATTCAATAACATTATCAAACGTTCACAACGTCCTCGAGCATAATTAACCATCCACGATATCTAATATATAAACGAAAAATATATCCGAAAAATCGGGGTATTACACTCTACCCCCCTTAAAAAATAAGTTTCGTCCTCGAAACTTGCAATCACTCGCACAAACAACATTTTAACGGATAATCCAAAATCACCAAGATAACCAAGAATTATCGAATAATCCGAACAACATACTTACAGGTCAGTGAAGACGAAGATCTCCCGTGATACTAGCATATGACACCATTTCAAAAATCTCGACACAACAAGAATGCGAAAACAGGAATAATCACAATTTGAAAACGATTGGTCTCCGCCAAGACCACAACAAGTTTAGAGCACTGTCGAGTTTTGTGGGATCTGTGACGCTGTGTCTCCTCACCTAAAGCGCATGAGCCGCTCCTTGTCACATGCACGTATCACCGGCGTTCCACTCCACATCGAAAGCCGCACATTGCACGTGCCTCGCACCGGCGTTCACTTCCCGATTGGAGCCGCACCTTGCACATGACCACGGCACCGGCGTTCACTCCCTGCCTCGTCGGTCTCGGGAACACCAACAGTCCCCAAACCCACACATCACCACGACAGTACTCAAAAATCACACAGAACCAAAACAACACAGTTCAAAATAGCCATAAATCCAGCTACACAAAAATCACGCAACTACCACACTGGTAGAGCCACATAACACACATGCCCGGTTATCACAAAACCATGGGCTCCGATACCATATTTGTAACACCCCCGATATATTCAGGGATATTACAGCACCGTAAATCCTTTTCATAAGGATTTACAAGGCTGAAGAATTGAACAGACATGAAAAGGTATTAACAAATGGAAATAACGGAATTTAGATACAACAGTTGTGACCAAATACCGAAAATACAATTATTCAACAGGAACTTAATAATACATTACCAAATTCAAATTCAACATAAATGACTTCGTACTCGAGTACTTATTGAAATACCAATAAACAACAGACAAATGAACCCGGCCAAAACATCACTCTGCACTCCCGTCGTCATGCAGCTCCAGTGGTTGTTTTCCCGCTCTCCTGGATCCTGAACATAAACAAAATGTTCACCCCCAAAGGGGTTAGCACAACGATGCTAGTACAAGTACCACAACATATCTCACGAAGAATAATAACGTAAACGACAAAATACCAACGAGTCTTCTCCTACGAGAAACTCATAAATGACATATACAACTGATAATCACAACATGATATCATAACATACACATGGTAATTCCGTCGATCCAGCGTTCACTGCCTAGAACCCACGATGATCCCGTCAGACCAACCCGTGGTGGAAAAACCCGTCCGATGATCCAGCGCACGCTAGCATAGATCCCCCGATGATCCCGTCGGACCAACACGAGGTGGACACACAATAACGACATACATGCATGACAATATGTATAACAACAATACATAAAACAAATAAGGTACTTGCCTCGATTTGAAGACAAGAACGATACTTCCACGAAAACGAAACGCTCGAAGGTTGCCTCTCTCGATCAATCACGTAGCAAAGTTCGATCCTTAAATAAGAGAAATAACATGGAATTCATCTTAGGTCGAACGAACATCTAACAATCCGAATTACGGTTGAGAGTCTATAAAACGAAAACTGTCTGACCTAAATAACGTACGTTACATGTCCTCTGTAACGTACGTTAAGCTTACTCGCTAGCGTACGTAAACTATGAAGTATAGCGTACGCTAAACATATACCAACAGCAGTCGACTTGACTCGTCTGATAATATAACGTACGTTACGTACCAAACGTAGCGTACGTTAACAACGTCATATAACGTACGTTAGTAACAAATCTTAACGTACGTTAATTATGCATGTCAGTTTCTCACTGGGCAGGTGACTGGCTCGATTAGTGACGAAGTATTACGAAATCCTTAGTGAGTAATCTAATATTCCTTCAAATATATATCATACTCATGAATGATCTACGGATTAATATCTACAATTTCAAGGATACGGATATCATCGTAATACCATTTTCAATCTTGATCGAAATACTCATGCAAGATTCGGTTGGTTTAAGGTTGATGTAATTGATCTAATATCGTCATTAAATCCAGGCTTATACTGATGGTGAACTACTTATTTCATCTATGCAAGTAAGATTACCACTATGATGATTCTTTCCAAAATCCATTTGGTAAAAGTGGAAATCAACACTAAGTTAACAATCAACATGACGATAACATTTGATACGGTTTAATAATTCACTATTCTCATCCTTTGTCATAACCAGGTTCAACTACGGTGTTCTAAGCCATAATAGTTCGATCATTATAGTTTAAGTATGATACTAGATCGCATACGTCGTCAAAGTGATCTACTATTCTTGGTAGAGTGATCATATCGTCTTTAACAACATAACTTCAAAGTTGGAAGTAGTATAACATACCTTATGAGGAAGAAAATACTGAGACTATAAGTAAAATCCAACTCCGGTTGCTTCAACGCCGACTCGTGATGATTTCTACTTCAAAGTCCAATATAAGTTGTCTTCAATGATCAAGTAGTGTCATACAAGCTCAATGACTCAGTAACAATTTATCTAAAGGTGTTAAAAGAGGCTGGAAATCTTCTAGGGACGAATATGGTGAAGTTTAGGAGCAAAAGGACGAGCTGAAATGAAATGGGGTGCTGCTCCTTTTATAACTTTCTGAGTGTTACGTACGTTAGGGATACTTCATAACGTACGTTATCGTCCAAAATAGTTCACTGTCTGATTTCTGAACTTCATTACGTACGTTACACTAAACGTGTTACGTACGTAAACCATATAATTTTGCGTACGCTACACAATGTCCATAACGTCGTTAAAGTCCGTTGACTTAAAAGTGTCGAGGTTCATGCCGTGCGAATCTGGTGGGTATCTTGGTCGAGCCCACCACCATGTACTCATGTGCTAGCCGCCCACCCAATAATTGACCGCATTACGCACGCTCGCTTCATCCGTAGCGTCGTTAACATTAACAGGTTATGTACGTTAAGTTACATTCTTAACGTACGTTACCACGTATGTGCATGGAGGAAAATTTACATGTTGCTACACCCATGTAAAAAGATACAAATATGATAATTACCATACTCCATTATTAACATCATCATTCCCAAAATAATACAGGGTTCAATGTACAGATAAAATACTTATGAAATGTAAATGGAATTACTCATCAAAACATTACAACCGAACAAGTAAACACTTGCCTGGATACCAACACGACAAAACCAACACCGAACTCATCGCCCTCGTCTACGAGCTCTTCAGCCCCGACTGGACGGAAACTACGGCTCTTCACCGCGGCAAAATGATTATACCTATTGGTTAATCAACCTAGAACAATAATCATATCAATAATCGAACCAACTTAGTAACAATGATCATAACATGTTCAATCCGGAATTCAACCTCCTATCAAGATTCATCTCATCTAAATCAACCACTATTATCACTATGATTTAGAATACCATCTTAAATCGGTTAAACGAATTATCAAATCATCATAGTCATCATATGGCCTCAAGAACATCAAGAACTCTATGATTCCATAATCATAATCAACATATTCAAAGCATATCATCATCTTCCTTCAACATAAACCTCATATATCCTCAAGAATCGTAATAACAACATCATAATCATCTTCATACGAATCATTCATCAACTATAACATCAAAATTCCGAAATGAAAAGGAGAATTATCCAACATACCTCATAGAATATGGATAACACAAGAAATCACTTCAAGAATCAACAATAGTTCCATAACCAAGCTCTAATTCCATGATTCCAAGCTCACAATCATGTTAGAAGTGTTTAGAGCACTCTTAGAAGTGAAGAGGGACGAGTTGGGATGGGAGAAATGAGTTTCCTTTCGTGAACAAATGAAAGACCAGCTCTTAATATATAAATCGCATCTCGTTACGCACGTAAGTGTCCTTACTTAACGACGTAATGACTTTAACGCACGTAATCCAAAATCCATAGCGTCGTAACAAACTCACCGTCTCATTCCGTGAAGTTCATTACGACGTAACCCATACCATATAACGTATGTAATATACGATTGACTTGCTACAAGATAATGGTCGTGTTACGTCGTAACACGTCCCGTATAACGCACGTAACACGACGTTGACTTACCCGTCAACATCCTCCGCCGAAAGTTGCCGACACTGGTCCCGCCGCCACCAGACTCGGTCTGTCCGATGCCTTCAAATGCACGTAATACCTTAGCCTTAACGTACGTAACCATGCCAATATTACGTACGTAATCTCACCTTGTTAACGTACGTAACAATTCCATACTTAGCCAATTTCAGCAATTCCTGTCCAATGCCACGACATACCAAATACGAGCATACGGCAAAATCAATACATATACTCAATTCAATAACATTATCAAACGTTCACAACGTCCTCGAGCATAATTAACCATCCACGATATCTAATATATAAACGAAAAATATATCCGAAAAATCGGGGTATTACACACGGAGGTGTGGATCGACGGTTAATTGTGGTGCATTTTACAAATGTGACTTATTTATGGCATTTCCGGAAATGAGCGCTTTTGAACGGTTTTCATGATTGCATGCATCGACTAAGTGTGTAAGAGGTAAGTTGTTCGTTTGGCTTACTTGGCTAGGATGGCACAAGAGTATTTTGTTGTTTGTTTTAAATCCTTTATTTGTGGATTTTGATGTTGGGAGACGAACCTTGTGATCGTTCTTGTGTACTGTGAGTTGATGATATTTGGGGCTGAAATCCCAATGGTTTTGTAAAAGTCATTTTATGGATTTGGGGCTAAAATCCCAACGGGTTGGTAAATGTCATTTTTAGGAAAGTAAAGATTTGGGGCGGTGACCCCTTTTGTCTTGTGGATTTTGAAAAGTAGGATTTGATAATCCTAAATGGTTTTCTATTAAAACTCTCGATGGCATTCTAAACCGTCTTATAAATTATTTCCATTGATTTATGGTATTTCGATTTTTAAAGGTTTTCTCAAACCCTTGCCTCGAGAAGTACTTTTCCTTTCGTTTGGATCTTTGAGGATTCCTGGTTATTGTTATTCGTGGAATGTGAATTGTATGGCTCGTATTTGCACTTTGTATTTGCACTAGCAAAACAGTGGAGTTTTGCTAACCCCCGAGTATTCGGGGGGTGGATGTCTATTTTTGCATTCAGGTTTTGGAGCATAACACCGGGTCGGCACGAAGGATGATGAAAGATGAATGATACTAATCACACGAGGATCCGTTGATGTTGTATTGGTCTAGTTGTATTTTCTTTTCCCACGCAGATCTTTCCCGTTATGCGGGAGTTTATTGTATTTTGACCCCTGCGTGGGTATATGTTGTAATTGAGTTGTATATTTTTATTGAAAGACCAAATCGGTCTACTGAGTCATTTAGCCTTGAAGGCATTGTCGAGATGTTAAATGTTGTTACCAGCCTGGTAGATCTTCGAGGAGAGGGTCTACGGCGTGTAATATCCCTGAGCGGATTGGGGGTGTTACAGTTGTGGAGGAAATATAGGAACATAAACTGCACACCCAAAAACTCTTAAATGAGATATATTTGGTTCTTGACCATTCACAAGCTGCAAAAGGGAATATTTATGATAAGCAGTCGGCTTTAATCGAACTAGAGATGCCGCATGTATTATTGCATATCCCCAAGCAGAATTTGGTAAATTTGTTCTCATAAGTAAAGGTCTACCAATCAATATTAGCCTCTTAATGAAAGATTCGGCTAGACCATTTTGAGTGTGCACGTGAGCAACAGAATGTTCCACTTCAATCTCAATTGACATATAAATCATTAAAAGATTGGGATGTAAACTCTCCTGCATTGTCCAGTCGAATTTTCTTTATATTGTGATCGGAAATTGTGCTATCGAATTATTTGGGCAAGGAGTCTTGTGAATGCAACATTACGAGTGGACAATAAACTAACATGCGACCAACGTGTCGATGCGTCTATAAGTACCATAAAGTACTGAAATGGTCCACTTGGTGGTGTAATAGGTCCACATATCTCCTTGAATTCGTTCTAAAAATGATAGACATTCAATCGTAACTTTCACATGCGAAGGCATTGTTATTAATTTTCCTTGAAAGCAAGCAACACAAGTAAAAACCTTTGGACAACGGAACAATCTTGTTCTTTAAAGGATGTCCACTAGAATTTTCTATTATTCTTCACATCATTGTATACCCAGGATGACATAAACGATCATGCCATGTAAGAAAGTTTGTTGGGTATATTGATTTTTGGTTCATCACCATGTGTGTCTCCACTAGATTAATAAAGCTATAATATAATCCAGATTTATATGACGGGAGTTTTTCAATCATTTGTTTCCTCCCAAAGACAATAGACGTGATCCATAGATATTCATCATCATTTTCATTTATTGTCTCAATATGATAGCCATTGTGGCGTATATCTTTGAAACTCAAAAGGTTTCTTTTTGATCGAGAGAAAAATATTGCATTCTCGATAAATACATGTGTACCATTAGGTAACACTATATTTGCTCTTCCTGAGTCTTCAATAAGATCTGATGCATCCGATATTGTATTTACATTAGCTTTAGCTAATATGAGATGCGAAAAATATTCTTTATTTTTCAAAATTATATGTGTTGTTGCGCTATCCGCCAGACACAATGATTCCTCATCTTTCATAGCATATAATGAGAATTTACTAGCTATATTTCTTCACAAAATAAATATAAATAAAGATTAGAATAATATTCAAAACTTCTTATTCATGATAAAACGAAATTACATAGAATGCATAGAGTAAAGTCAATCATTATAGCCTAATTATTGCCATCACCAGATTTGGCCATCTTTTCATTCCCATCTTCAAAAAAAATCACCAACTTCCATATGGCTGATGCCTGAAGGATCAACTGGATCTCCACCACCAAAGTGTGCTTCAAGATGGGCAATACTCAAGGGATCATTCTGTTCGGTGAAATTAGTTTCAACATTCTTCAAATAATTTGATAAAGGTCAACAAGATGCTTGGAGGTATGACATGTACGTCTCCAATGACTTCCACAACGATTACAAATACTTTCACCCTTTTTAACCATCGTACTTCCCTCGGGTTTCTCCTCATTTTTTCTCCACTTCTTGTGGTGAGGCTTTCTTTTAAAGTTGGAGAGGTTTTGTTGATTACGGCATCGACCATGCCCAAAACCACGCCACAACCACGGACACGTCCACGTCCACGTCCATATCCACGCCCACATCCATATTCATTACCAGTCACAACATTCACTTCAGGAAATGGTGTTGAACCCGTTGGACGTGCTTGATGATTTTCATCAAAAGTTCATTATTTTGTTCAGCAAGAAGCAAGATAGAAATCAACTCAGAATATTTTGTGAATCCACGTTCACGATATTGCTGCTGTAAAATCATATTATTGGCATGGAAAACGGAATATGTTTTATCCAACATGTCTTTATCGGTGATATTCTCCCCACATAATTTCAATTGAAATGTAATTTTAAACATTGCAGAGTTATACTCACTCACACTTTTATAATCTTGCAAACGTAGATATAGCCAATCATAGCGAGCTTTAGGGAGTATCACAGTTTTCTAGTGGTCGTACCTTTCTTTTAGATCCTTCCAAAGATTTGATAGATATTTAATAGTCAAATATTCGGTTTTCAAATCTTCATCGAGGTGGCGGCGGAGAAATATCATAGCTTTTGCCTTATCTTGCTCGGAAGTTTTATTTCCCTCCTTTATGGTGTCACCAAGACCCATAGCATTAAGATGGATTTCAGCATCCAATATCCATGTTAAATAATTCTTGTCGGTGACATCAAGTGCATTGAACTCAAGTTTTGTAAGATTTGACATCGTCACTACTAACTAAATATGATTATAAATCAATATATATAAAAAAACAATATAAAGACATTGCAGAATGCACAAAAGTTGATAAAATAATCATAAATAATGAGAAGTGTCCAAAACAAGAATATAGAGACATTCCTCCATAATGTAATGATGTAAAACACAATGAATGGCAAGTAGGAATCATACGTACATGCATGATTCTATCAGTATAGTTTTGTGACTTAGACTGTGATATTTGATTTTGGAAAGACTTTCAGTAAACCTTTATCCTTCTAGTGTTGTTTTCATGTAGCTCCTTCACTTATCGATCGTGCTAATAACGTGTTGTATAATATATATAATATATATATATATATATATATATAGAGAGAGAGAGAGAGAGAGAATAAGAGAAAGCTAGATAATAGAAAGGAGGGAGATCATTTTTATTCATATAATTCCTCCGTTACTTTATTATTGCAACGTGTTGACTATTACACTATTCACATACTCTCTTTTGACCATCTTTTGTGATTTATACATATGAAAAAATATAGTCATGTGAGATCTTGTTAGATTCATTTCGAAATATACTTTCAAAATATCAACGTCTTATAATTTTTAAAAATAAAGAATTGAAGATATTAATAATCAAAGTTGTGCATTGCCAAACGTGAAAGTAGAGATGTTGCAGTTATAAAAGAACGGAGGTAGTATCTAACAAGTTACAAGTAAGACTTAATATAACTTCTCCAAGTATAAGTTACAATGCAAATGAAAAGCCAAGGAGTGTATATATTAATGGTGAAAGTTTAAAGCCTAAGAGTCATACAATATTACATGACAAGAACTCTTTATTTCTAATCATTTCTGGTGACTATTCTCACTTTCTCTTTTTAGATTTTTGTGTTCAAGAAGCTACTATTCCTATTAATATAACAAAAAATATTACTTTATGCAATACTATAATTTATTTTAAAAGTTGATTTTTATTAAGATAAAATCCTTTATTAAAATAAGACTCTTTAAATGGGATGCAGGAGTAAACAATATATAAATTATAATTTTGATAACGTTTATGTTGGCCCAATTAACAAACGAGCATAATTGTTTATTTGTGCTCGACTGGGATGTGAAATAAACTAGTCTCGATCAAAATCGGAGAAGCTCACACAAGCTTTTGTTTGCGAATGTTCAGTTTTTCTGCAGCTATTATTAGAGGTGCCCACCGCGAGGATCGGGTCCGGGTCGGACCCGTCGAGTTGGCGGGTTCACGGGTCCGCCACGAGTCTTAGTCCGGGTCCGACCCGCCGGAACACGGGTCCAACCCGTGATTTTAAAAAAAAAAGTATTTATAAAATTTTATTTATTGTCATTTTATACACGAAAAAATAACTATAATGAATAAGGAAATTATTGAAAAAATGAGCTTGTATTTAATTTTAAGTTTTCACTTAAAATAAATTGCCTACGCATTCTCGTGAGGAATCAAGCTCTACGTAGTTCTTTTAATTAAGAAAAATTAGAAAAAAACGGGCTTGTATTTAATTTTAAGTTTTCACTTAAATTTAAATTGCCTACGTATCCTCGTGAGGAATCAAAGCCCTACGTAGTTCTTTTTACTTACCTGACTTGCCTTACTTACCTTTAGTCGAAGTCGATGCCGTCGTCGTTTTGATCGTCGGTTTGACTCATTTGACTAAACTCTCCTTCAGTGGTGTCTTCTTGCTAGGCATCTTGGTCCGCTAATAGGTCATCTCACTTATTTCTTGATCTCGTAACTCGGTTTTCGTTGCGTCTTTAAGCATCATTTGAGCCTCGAGATTTTTTGACGTCATTCGGGTCTCCGCTCGTCCAACATATAGCCTCCTTCACTAAAAGCGCTCTCAACGGGGACTGTGGATGCGGGCACTGCAAGAATTTCTTGTGCCATAATGGAAAGTATGGGAAATTCGGTTCCCCTTATCTTCCACCAATCCAACAGATCAAATGTGCCTGCATTGTCATCTCCAGCACAAAACTAGTTGCATAATATCGACTAAGGTCATTTCTTTGACCGACATTACTACCTCCTATTTCTTGCTATATTATAAAGTTGTTGAAATGGGTTAGTGGGAGTTCTCTCGAATTCCATGTTAAATGTAATTATAGTTCTAGTTCTTGTTTTTTGAGTTTGAATCCTATCTCCATATTTAGCTAAATATTAAGCAAAAACAGTTTCACAAATATTTTTTAAATCAATTTTTACTTGTTCAACATGAGGAATATTTTCAAACAAAGTTTGACTTTGAACACTATCCATAATATTAGGAAAACCCAAATTTTTAAGAATATTATAATAAATTTCAAGTAATTGTTATACTTGAGCTAAATTCAAATCGGGAGATAAAACAGCACTAATCAAGAAAACATCATGAATACGATTAAAGTACTTTAGCCATTTTAAACAATATTGTAAATAGCATTCCCCAAGCTTTCGGATTTACTACAAACATTCATTTCGGATACAATAAAACAACAATGAAATAAAACTTTAGGAGACATGGGATAATAACAATCACTTAAATCTTTAGTTGCATTTTTAAAAATCTTTAATAGTTTTATTAAATCTTTGGTTTTATCCCAATATGTTGGCAATAAATAAAATCCTTCTACGTGGAAAAATGTATCAGAAAATTCACACAATAATTTTTTTTCATTAGTTGAATTTAACATCTGATAAGTTGAGTTCCATCTATATTTTACGTCTGGAGTAAAAAATTTGGGTTGCATTTTTTTGATTTTAAAAATTTGGCCCATTGTCTAGCTAACTTAGTACGATTATGTAAAAACAAGACACATTTTCTACTTGGTTCTATTGCCTCATCTTCATATTTTAATGCATCTTATACACACAAACTTAGAATATGACATATACATCTAGTATGAAATAATCTACCCACTAAAACAATATTGCAAGCTTGTATTAAAGCTGATACACTTGCAGTATTAGAACTAGCATTATCAAAACCAATTGTGAAAATTTTATCTTTTAAGCAATAAAAAGTTAAAATTTTAATAATTGCTCTAGCTATATTATCTGCACTATGTGTAATATTAAATTTTTTAAACACAAGTAGTCTTTTGTTTAAGTTCCAATTTTCATCAATCCAGTGTATATTTATTCCCATATAATTATTTTTTATTTAAAATCTGTCCACGTATCATCAGCTAAAGAAACTCTATGATTTATAGATCTAAAATAAGCTCGTAGTCCAAGTTTATGTTGTTTGGCTAAGTATACTACTTGTCTAGTCATTGTGGTACATGTAATTCTCTTAATAGCAGGATTATAGGCATTTTGCATCGTATATTCCCAACCCGTACTATCCGCAAAATTAAAAGGTAAAGATTCATGTGCACATAATTTTTCCATTTGTTCTCTAGCAATTTTTTCATTATATTTATAAAGTTGAGATTCAGACATACCTTGAATGCCGGTTGGGCCGACTCCAGTAGAAGGTTGGAAGTTGAGTTGACTTTGCGACTTTTGATCTCCGTGGACCGAGGCATGGTTATTCTCAAAATACCTTCTAAAATTTTCATAATCTTCCCGGCTTTATACGAATATTCTATGTTGCAGTAGTTGCAAAAAACCTTCATCGAACCTTCCGCCATTTTTTCCTTTTTAAAGTGTTTTCAAAAAAGTACGGATACCAGTTTCCTTTCTTCAACAGGGGCAGGCTTCTTTCTCGCTTTAGTTTTCTTCTTCACTAGTAGTTGTTATACTACCACAATAGATAATTTCGTGTATAGCATCATATTCATCTTCTTGACTTTCATTTTCAAAACTGGGCGGAAGTTGGTTTTGGGGCTCCCGAATAATTATGCCACATGGTTTCTTCGATTTGCCCCAAAGAACCATCCAATCAAGCTTGGACATTTTAGATTTTTAGGAGACGTAGCAATACTCTTTCCCTTGTCAGAACTCGACATAATGATTAAATGCTAGTAAAAAAGAGAGATTAAATATTATAGCAATTAACAATGAGAGTTTGAGAGATAGAATAGAATGAAGGTGTGAAAAAATGAGATTGATTGGGGGAGTATTTATAGATAGAGTTTTGAATTTTTTTTTTTAATTTGAAAAATCTGGCCGTTAGACCCGCCGGGTCCGGGTCCAATGGCCAAATTTTTCAAATTTAAAAAAAATTATTCACCGCCGGGTCCAACGACCAATTTTTTCAAATTTTCAATTTTTTTAGGGTCGACGGGTCTAAAAATGTAAGACCCGGACCACACCCGTGTATACCATGGGTCCGGGTTTCCGGGTCCGACAGGTTGGCCGGGTTCGGGTCCTACACGGGTCCGGCGGGTCCGGGTCGACGGTTCGGGTTTTCTGGGCACCTCTAGCTACTATACGACATCTCTCTCTCTCTCTCTCTCTCTCTCTCTCTCTCTCTCTCTCCTCTTTGTCTGACTTAATTATAAAATACTAGTGTATAGCCCGTCAAAACTCGACGGGTAATCATTTTATATTGTAATTCATAAGTAAAAACTTAAAAATAATTTAATACTTTGTTAGGTTCAGCTACCCGAAACTAATTTAAAATTTAAAATGGAATTCAGCCACCCGAACTAATTTAAAATTTATGTACTCCTACTCGTCCTAAACCCGATTTGAAGATAATTTTACGACTTATTCTCAATACAATTAGTATAATAACACATGAAATAATGAGTATGGTTCAACCACTCAGACCCGTTATAAAAACTATATACCCGTATTCATCACAAACTCGATTAAAAAATAACTTTATTACCCGTTATATTCTAGACCTCTATAGTAATATTCACTAATTACTCAACTATTTAAATTTATATCATTTCAATAACTAAAGATATGTTGCTACAGTAATTAATTAATTCATCTCAATAAAAAACTCAGACATTATAAAGTAAAGATTAAGAATAAATATTATACATAACAAAAGATTAAAAATTAAATTCTTGGAGTTTGGAATTATACAATTTTACAATACCTATACTTGGATTCAAAATTTAGATATATAAGAATAAAAAAATAAAAAAAATTATATAGGAGGGAGATCTAACATGGTATTCGAATCCGTATTGCTATTAGATACTTAATATATTTATTTGTAGTTGAAGAGAATCAAGTTTATTAAAAACTAAAAATATAAAAATAATATTTATGCATATATAAGTTAGATATAAAAAATAAATACATACATATTTGGGCCATTGGTGTTTACTTAATAATTACCAAATTAAATTTTCCAATAAAAAATAATTCATTTGGCCAACTCAATAAATGACCAAATTAAGGTAATGGTGCAAAATAATAATGGGTTGGTAAAATACACATTTATTTTAAATATTTATTTAGTTATTCAATTAGTAGAGTGTCATTAAATCAATATGGGATAGAAGATTTAAACAAATAAAAATTTATAAACTGAACAATACCACGTATGAGAGAGTTAATCTGGTGCTCCGGATGCGTATCGGTATATTATATATATATATATATATATATATATATTATATTTTTAATCAAATTTATTAATGCAAAAAATCGTCAGTTATACTTATTGGTTAGGTTCAGCCACTAAGAGTTATTCACCGGGGCAGAACACAACAAAAAGTCAAAAATATGAGGCAAGGATTCAGACCCGTTTAAATTTATATAACCGTACTCGTCCGAAATCCGAATTAAATATGAATTTACTACTCGTGTTCATCACAAACTCATATAGTAATACCCGAAACAATGCAGCTAGGGTTCAAACATCTTAAAACCATTTAGATATTATATACCTATACTCGTCTCAAATTCAATTAAAAGGTAATTTTACTACATGTTCTCCTCGCAAATCTATATAGTTATATGCACTAATTACCAAATCTAAAAAATTTATAAAATTCAAATAATCAAATATAAGTTGTTACTATAATTGATTATTACGTCTGACTTCAAAAGAATTCGAAATTCACTTAAATTGTTACACGTTGATAAATTGGACGCATTTAAACATATATATCAATAAATTAACCAAATTAATTTTTTCAATAAAATAATTTATTTATTTGGCCAACATAATGGTGCCAAATTATATTTCCAATCAAAATAACACTATTTATTTGATCAACTCGATAATTGGTCAAATTAATTGATGTTGGGAAATATGATGGTAAAATACACAATGGTTATATGAACTAATTACCCAAATCTATTAAAACTTATAAAATCTACATAATCAAATATAAGTTGTCACAATAATAGATTTTTACGTCTGACTTTAAAATTTTCAAATTCGCTCAAAGTGCTAGACGTTGATAAATTGGACAAATTAAATTAAATAAAAAGAAATTACCAAAATTATTTTTTTCAATAAAAATAAATTTATTTATTTAGCCAACTCAATGATTGGCCAAATTTCATTTTCAATAAAAGTACACTATTTATTTGAGCAACTTAATAATTCGTCAATTAATTGGCGATGAAAAATATAATGCTAAAATACACATCGACTATATATATATATATGAGAATGATACTTAAGTTAAGAAATAAGAATGAATTTGATCCGTAGATCTTGATTAAATGGATGACCTAGATTTATTCTCACAAAAACGTATGCATAGAATGTAATATTTTAGTGCATCGATTTTTGATGCATATAATGAAGAGTTTTTATGTATTGCAAGTTTGGTGCACGAAATGCATATATTGCATGCATAAGCCAATCTGGACCGTACATCACACACATATCGATCATTCAAATTTATTCTCAATTCATAACATAACAACCATTCTCATATGATCATATATATATGAAATATATCATTTGAAAACTAATTACCTTGTGAAATCTAGAAAATTTTGTAGGCCATTGATATTAGTGATCTAACGGTTGTAGATGAGTAGGATTATATGATGTATTTTTTTATTGCATTATTGTTGCATATACTAGCGACCAGCTTGATGCAACAAATAATAGCAAATATGCAATGAAATTGCTTAATAATGCAACAGGTATAGATTGGTTTCTAAATTTCACCATTAAGGGAGTTTCCACCATAATCAATCCATATATATATATATATATATATATAATAGCGTTACAGATTTGAATCACCACATTAACTCTCTGTTCTACATGCATTTTCTAATTTTTTTTATTCTTATTTATCTAAAATCTCCTATCCCTCATTAGTTTTGAGTTAGATTCCACCAGTTGAAGAACTAAATAAATATTTATAATCAATGTGTATTTTACCATGCATAATTATAGCCCACACGAAGACGGTCGATGTAACACCCCCAAGACATTCAGGGCATATTACAGCGCCGTGGACCCCATACTATGGAATCCACCAGGCTAACGTACCAAACACGACATTCGACAATGACGAGCAATCATCAATAAAACAACAATTCAAGTAAAAGACTCCAAACCGACAAATAAAATCTGACATTAAATCCACTTCCCAAAGCAGGAACACAACATTAACAAATTCAAACAGGAAGTACTCGAGTACTTAAACCAATTTTATAATGCAGAAATCCCAAAATCAGACATCAACAATAATTGACAGACAGAACACCAATAATCAACTTCTGGACAATATCATGCTTGCCCATCATCCTCATACGGCTTGGGTGCTCGCTTGTCCCCACGATCAATACCTGAAATACAAAAAGTATTTCCCCCATTTAAGGGGTTAGCGACAACTGCTAGTGCAAGTACAATCCATTTGAACTACATTCTAATCAGATGAATAATGCGCTAAAAATCGTTTTTAGAAAACATTTTATATTCCGGAATATTTATGATGTACAATCAAAAAACACATTATCTCCAATAAATCACAATTAAAATTTAATCTTGGTACGAGACTCACGGTCACCGTACCCCGCAGAGCCCCGTCGGACATCCCTGGGTGGTTAACCATAGTTCACGATACGAAACTCACGGCAACGTATCCCTAGAGGCCCCGTCGGACCGTCCCTAGGTGAACATACACATATCCATCCACCACATCAACCACAATATAGCCATAATTCAAATACTAGAACATGTAAACAAATGTAAAGTACTTGCCTTTGTGACATCTTCGAAGAATCGGAAGTGAAAAACGACTACGGATGATCCGAATGGAAAACGATGGTTCCTAAACGAAGAATTAGCATAACTCCCAACGGACATCAATAATCTAAAGGAATACTCCCAAAACCCCGATTACAAATCACGACAATAGACGTTCAATCGATACGGGCGAGGGTTTATGCAAAATCTCCCCGTATCAACAATACATGGATTAATTCGAGAAAAAACGGATTGGGAATCACCCAATAACAACAATCGGTAAGAAGTTTCGCAACATACATGAACAATTCGGAATCAATCACGAAAAACCCGAAAAACCCCCAATTTATACAAGTCAGGGTTCCTGAAGAAAATACCTCGGATTCGACTGATGGAGAATGATAATGTTGTAGATTAATCTCCCTTGGTACACAATAATCAATTTCTAGAGGGAATCCACGGATTGCTCTGGACAAATCGCTCCAAAGGCACTCGAGAACACTCACGTCGTGAGAAGGTTTAAAGAAGAATGAAAAGAAATGACCGAGGTTAAGTCAGGTTTAAAAACGCTGACAGCGCGTTACGTACGTTAACACGAGCTGTTAACGTACGTTATGATGGTTACGTACGTAACCCAATACTGGTTAACGTACGTAACCAACTGTCTGTACTGAAATGGGAAAGGTCATAACGTACGTTATGGATCATGCATAACGTACGTTATGCACGCAGCAGATCCCATTTCTAAACACGATTCTGCACAGTCGCTTCAACGACGAACCACAACACGAGGATAGAATCAAAAGTGTAAATACGGGGTATTCATAGCAATGAAGCTGAGTGTTCGACAGTAAATGCACTTCCAACTACCGAGGAATCCAAAATACGACAAGGAGATGAATTTCCCTAAACTTATAGGAAATTACAAAAATGGCCCAAGTGCCCGAAAATCACGAAACGACGTCGGATTTACAAAACGAAAGTCTCAACACGACCAACTCAATCATACGAACTTGTACAAACCAAGAAACAACGAAAACGAGCGAGTTTTACAAGAATCGAACGTTCATATGGCAAAACATGTCATAAAAATGAAATTACGTGAAAACATCATCAAAACTCGTCCAAATGGAAAAACTCCAAGAACAAAGTAGATTCAAAATGCCGAAACAGTTACAAGCGAGTCGATAAAAATACACATACACCAAAAATAGAAACTGCTAAAAATGGAAAATTACGGATATTACATTCTCCCCCTCTAAAATAAAGTTTCGTCCCGAAACTTAAGAATCAAAAAGCTCGGGGTGTCTCGAACGCATATCCTCCTCTAATTCCCACATCGCTTTCTCTACTCCGTTCCTCGACCATTGCACCTTAACCAAAGGAATGGTTTTGTGCCTCAACTGCTTGTCTCGACGCTCCAAAATCCTGATGGGTCTCTCCTCAAACGTAACATCTTTCTCGATCTCCATGTCTCCAAAATCAATAATGTGGGACGGGTCCGGAACGTACTGTAATATCCGGGGGTAATTTTTTTTTTCGTGTTACTGTTGAGTTGTACGTATTCATTTGGAATTGTACAAGTGTTGTTGTTTGGACCGATACAATGTAAATTGTATTAGAATATTTCGGGATCGAAATATTTATACTGGTCGACGGTTTGGTTTCGTCGTTTGGTTGTTGCTTGGCGAGTTTGGAATTTTGGCTAAGTTTATAGCCATAGCATACGCTACCTGTGTAGCATTACGTACGCTAATTTGTTGCGATTGCGTAGGTTACGCCCTGAGGTTACGTACGTAATGCGTGGTAGGTGGTGAGAACCTTCCTCGTGGTCAACTTTCGGGGCGAGGGTATCTTTAGAGTATCATTTATATATATATATATATATCACTTTTCCCTCACTTTTGATTCTCTCCCTCACGTGATTCCCTCTCACCTATCTCCCTCACTTTATGTATATATATAATATATACATATACATTATTTTCTCTCCCTCAATCATCATCATCCTCACATCTCTCTCTCCCTCTCGCCAGCTTTCTCTCACGTTCCCCCTCTCATTTTTTTTTCTTTTTCTTTCTTCTTCTTCTTTCCTCCCTCTCGTCCTTTCTCCCTTCTCGCTGCCATCTCTCTCTCTCCGTCATTTTTTTCCGGCAAGGTGGAGCTTGAGGACGGGCGGCCGGCTTCTCCATTTTTCCGGCGAGGTAGAGCTCGGCGACGGCAGGCGGCTCGCGACCGGAGCTCGGCGGCGGCCTGGTCGGAATTTCCGAATCGGAAAGGCGCACCTTGATCAGCTGTTCGTCGACATCTGATTCGAACGGAGAATCCAGCCGGCATTTTTTTTTCTTCTTCCGGCGAGACGGAGCAGGCACCGGCGTTCTTCATGGTTTCCGGCCATGGACGGAACTCCATTATTTCCGGCGACCGGAGGTGGTTTTTGTCCGGAACGAACGGCGGAACGGAGTCTTGACAGATTTCCGACGAGGAGTTGCAGGCGGAGATGGTGAAAACCGGCCATAGACGGAAACGGGCCGGAGTTGGACGAAGTCCGGCGGGTCAATTTTTTTCGGCGGCCGATTTCCGGCATGGGAGTTCTTTCGGACCTGGCCGATCGGCTCCTTCCTCCGGTAAGGTTTTATGTGTTTTTCAGTTATATATATATATATATATATGTGTGTATATATATATGTGTGTGTGTTGTGTGTGTTAGGTGCAGTAATGTGTGTGTGCTACGTGATTTTGTGTGTGTGTGTGTTGTGTGTTCTGTGTATATATATATATATATATATATATATATATATATAAAGCTGTTATATATATATGTGGTTGGTGTGTTTGGTTTGTGTGTGTTGTTATATATATATATAGTGTGTAGGTATATATATATATATATATATATATATATATAGTACAGTGGTATATATACATATATATTTAATGTGTGAGTGCAGTAAGTATATATATTTATATATATATATATATAGATATTGTGAGTTGTATATATATATATATGTGACGTATGTATATTATATATATGTGTGTATACAGATTAATACGAGTATAATATGTGTTCGTGTTGGAATCGGAGTTAGCTATTATGTTGTTTTCGGATGATATCGTGTTATCGAATGAATTGTATTTCATTCAAGGTTGTTCGAGTGCTGGTGATTGTCGGCGGACGCCGTTGATCGATTCGTGGTAGGACGTTGATCGTGGAAGGACTTTCTCGCCTTCGGTTTGAGGCAAGTTTTATACTTGTACTGGTCAATGAGATTAATGTTATCATGTATGTGTATGAATGTGTGTATCATTTCGAGACTTGGTCTCTTTATGATTTTGTTGATATCAGGGGATTGTTTGATACGATACCCTTCGGCAAATTATGCCAAATATTATTGTTGTTCGTAAATGGCCGATTTAAGGCATTGCGATACTTGTTGGTAATATTGTTGTCGATAGCCGGTTCGCGGTATCGACATATCGATTGTTATTGTTGATTGATGTTCCTTTGAGATATTGTTGTTGATAGTCGGTTCGCGGCATCGACGTATCGATTGTTATTATTGATTGATGTTCCATCAATATATTTTTGTGAATCGTCGTTATTGATATCAGTGTTTTTCTATTGATGTCGTTTTGGTCTATTGAAGGCATTGACGTATTCGATTATCATCTTCGTTATCGGTAACCGATTAAAGGTGCCGAGACATCCGTTGTACAATTGTTATCGGTTAACCGTTCTGAAGGTAATCGATATATTGAATTGGGATTATCAAAGATAATTCCCATCCGTTGTATAATTATTATCGATTGTCCGCTCTAACGGTAATCGATATATTGAATTGGGATTATCAAAGATAATTTCCACCCGTTGTCAAAAAGATAATTCCCATCCGTTGTATAATTGTTATCGATTGGCCATTCTACGGTAATCGAAGTATTGAATTGGGATTATCAACGATAATTCCCATCCGTTGAATTATTATTGTCGTGTTGACCGATTCAAGGCAGCACACTATTATTCTTGTGAACTCGGTAATTTTGTGATCGTTGAAGGTTGAGGATTTTCCCGAACTGTTGTGTTGTGATCGTTGCTCGTGTTAATCGGTCCTTAGGGATTTTGATCCCAGGATGGTTGTTTCGAATATTTTCGGTCGTGTCGATCTTTCATTATTCGTGTGTCATCGTTCACTTGGTGAGTCGTATGATTTGTATTGGATGTGTTATCCTTTGAGTTTCGTTGTCATGTTGTATCGTGACATATCCGGAATCATATCTGCGTTCCGATTGGTTATTGTGTAGGATTTTTAGCCAGGCACATATAGTCATTGGCGGATATTATTCCGCATTGGACTGTGCACACGGGACGTAGTTTCGTGAGGCTCATTAGGTACATTGTCCCACGTATATTCTGGATTCCATATACGGGGCGGACATGTGCACGGACACATTTCCGGATCGGGCGTATTGTGATGTCCATCTTTTGAGCCATAAACTTTGATCGTCCATAGTATTGGATGAGTTTGATGTTTTGTGATTGAGCGTTCATACGCCTGAGGGTATGTTCGATCATGTTTGTTTCTTTGAAATCAGATTGTGATGATTTACGACTTGAGTGTTCGGCTTTCGTGCCATCGTGATATTTTGGCGGCTTCGGGCATTCGGCTTCGTGCCATCGTGATATTTTGGCAGCTTCACCGAGGGCTTTCATGCCATTGTTATGTATCGGTATTTCCGTTGGAGCCTTCGGGCATTGTGATCCTTATTTATTTCAGCGTTGGATTGATTTACCTTCGGGTAATGTATTGTTGTGTTCTATATTGATGTTTCGCCGTTGGGCACTTATGTTCTAACCTATTGAGCGGGTATTGATCGTATGCCATGGGCATAGTATTCCACGAATGCTCGATTCTTACTTTGGTTTGTGAGCATCTCGTACTACCATTGTTGTACTATTTATTCTGCCTTTGGATGCATATCATGTTGTGCATGTACTTGATATTCATTATCTTTGGATGGTGACCCGTGGCGGAACATGTTTTCATGTTTTAGGTACTTGCGAGGAGAGAGTTGAGACACAGGGGCATGACGATGGCGACGAGGCATTCGAACGATACTAGTCCGAGATATTTTGGTGTTCATGTTGGTCAGACAGTCGGAGTACTCCATTTTTTGTTCAGTCGTTGTCATTTTGTATTATCCGAGCAAGGCTCGTGTATGTTGTTGTATTTTATTTTGGCCATGTAGGCCCATCCTTGTCGTTGAAATTCCATATCGGAATAGTATGTCGGACGTCATAGTAGGGTCTGTGATTTCCTATTTTGGACAGGTTGTTGTATTTTATTCGTGTTCGCCTGGTGGATCGCCTGGTGGATCACCTGGTGTGGGGTCCACGGCACTGTAATGACCCAATGGGATTTGGGGGTGTTACAGAAGATGGTATCAGAGAGTTGGGTTGTGAGATACCCTGACTTGTGTGTTATGTGGCTCTACCAAGGCGGTAGTAGCGGGGCTGTCAGGTTATGACAATCTGGACAGTCGGGTTTTGTGAGTCGTGATAGTTGGACGACTGTAGGAGTCATTCTTCCATCGAGTCGTCGTCAGTGAAGACTAGTATCGCAAGACCTCGAAGCTTCGTATGACCTGTGTAAGGACTCTATTCTCTTTTATGTGCATACATTCATTATGTCATTGATTAAACCTGTTTTGTTGACACTTGTATGTGACGATCGGGTACGATTGATTTATGGTTATTTGCTTTGGAGCGTGTGGGCTCTGTATCGACTATAATTAGCGCGATCGATGTGATCCTTTATCTGTTAAGTATGTATACTCGTGTTTTGCGTTGACCTAGCATTCTGGCCGTTGAGGCGTATTTGAGCTGTGGTCATGATTGAACGTTATTCTTTCAGTCTGGAAAGAGGACGTGACAGAGGGGGTAGAGGCCGCAGAGTGGGCCGACACCCGAAACCTCGTACCAATAATTTGGTGGCTGACGAATCATTTTCGGAGTCGTGCTCGAGAACCCACCGATCGTGATTGTGCTTGGAGTGAGTTCAAGACTCTCATGTTAGAGAGGTATTATCCGGCTCCACTTCGTGAAGCCAAGTTGTCGGAGGTTTTGAACCCCGAATCCGTCGAGAACGAGGGTGTTATTGTTATTGCTGAAAAGTTTCAAGGACTTCTTCAGTTTACCTCATCTATTATCCGTACTGAGGCGGATAAGATCAAGTATTTTAACAAGAGGTTGAACCCGCGGTTGAGAATACAGTTGTTCAATCACAATTGTAGTTCACTTGGCGAATTCATCGAGAAGGCTCTTGGAGCAGAGCTTTCGATCAAAGAGCTTACTCAGAAGGGTCCTTCAGTTTCTTCTGGTGAGAGGACTTGGATGCCGATTCGTTCATAGGGACATCGAGCTCCGACGTCCAAGAGGTCATTTTCTAGTCGGCTTCGTGTTGGGAAAGCATCTTCTTCTCAGGCGACGAGTTCGACTGTTGTTTGTTTTAATTGTGATTCAGCGGGGCATGTGAGTACTTGATGTACGATGCCAGCTATTATTTATTTTCTGTGTGGGAGGCAGAGACACCTTCAGAATACTGCATGAGTTCTAGTGCCAGTAGGTCTCGAGAGAGCTCATGGGCCTCGAGAGATTTTGTCACTTCAGTCCGTACTTCATCCAAGGGGTCATATCGGGCTTCGGGAGCCAGAGGTATGGACACCTGAGGGGAAGTAGCGAGTTCAGATTAGGGTCTTCCTCGAGTCGATGAGATCGAGGAACTCGATGATCTGGAGGATGTTGATTCCGGGTACATTTGAGATGTAGCCTTGATTTGTATTTTCTTTATCTCTCGGATTGATGTTTGACTCGGTCTGTATTTTAATATTGCGGTTGTGAACCATTTATTATTGATCTATCTTGTTATCATTGTATCTGAGAATCTTGACACTTGAGTCATTTGATGTGATTTTCTTTCCTTTTGGTCCTGTACCCGAGATTTTTGTGATGATCTGGGTAATCGTTCATTGTGATTCGAGACGTCAAGTCGTGAGGACTTAGGCGTGCGTTCGATATAGTCCCGAGGACTATGTCTGTATTGTTATTATCTTTTGTGGTGCGACTTTGATCGCTGGGATTCGCGTAGTATGGTTTTCAAATCCGATCAATTTTAAAATTTGTAAAACCTCGGAGTATTTCCAAGGTGTCGAACTCAAGGGAATTGATATGTCGAAAATAAAGGAAGTAACTCTACTCAAAATTTGACTGCTATTTAGGAATCCGAAAATTTGGTTTGTTTCTAATTATCTAACTTTAAAAATCGAAAAATAAAAATTAAATAAAAGATGAATTATCTAAATCAAGCAAATAAAGCAAATTAGCAAGATAAAATCACAAGTTGAAAACTAGTTGATCCTAGGGTAGTATCATCTAATTGAGTTCACACAATCCATTCACTTGATTCCTTTTCCCCAAATTTTAATTCAATCCTAGAAATAATCACTCAGCCAGTCTAGAATTCCGATCAAGGCAACCTAGAAAGATAGTTAATTTAAACCCTTTTCCCGCCAGGGCTCAAGGAATTTAAATCACTTAAAAAGCGTCAACTTATTTATCTATGATTTATCTTACTCCGCCAGGTCTTAAGATTAAATCATATTGTGCATCAAGTATTTCCACTAATCAATTACTCCTTCCGGACAAAATTAATTAGCTAACATGCATCGATTAAGGGCCCTTTAATCTAGCATGAGGTTTAACACATCTTGAACACAAGCCTAGGATGAAAGGTCAAAAGGTAATCAAAGGAACATCATGTGAACATCAATTAAAATTACTAACCCTAGAATCAATCAATGGATTTAGCCAGACATAATTGAAATTAAACAAGAAATAGATGGAGAATGCATATTATTCATATGAAAAGAGAGATTACAACCCTTAATGATGAACTCCGAGTCTTCAATCTCCGAAAAACAATAATAATTGCTGCTCCCCAAAAAGTTCTTGTCTCCAAGGAATTAATCTTGCTAAAAAATGTAAAAATCTGCTAAAGATGAAAAAGATGATAAAAGATGAAAAAGGATCATGAAAGATAGGTCTAGGAGGAGGTGTATATAGCCTCTGGGAGTTAAAATCCCGATTAGCCCTAATCTAGGAAACAAAATCTATCCAAAAGAGTCACAATCCGTCAAAATTCGAGAACCCGCTGAGCAAGCTATCGGCCGCACCTATCGGCCGATAGGCTAGCCCGATAGTTGGTTCGTCGGTCGACTTCACTTGATAGGGCCCGGACACCTTTCGGACGCACCTATCGGCCGATAGGCTGGCCCGATAGGTTGTCTGACTTTTGCAAAAATCCGTTTCTTCCGTCTGTTTGACTCGACTCTCGGTCCTTTGTCGTTTTGGGTCCTTTTGGCTCTAAAAACCTGCAAACACACTAAAACCAACCCAAACGCGTAATACGGCTCGACTAATCATAAATAAGCCAAATACGAGCACATTAATCACGAAACGAGATAAAAACCTAGTATAAAATCCTAGAAAAATGTGGTAAAATTACCACTTATCAAACCCCCCCAAACTTAAGCCTTGTTCGTCCCGAACAACAAAAAGAAAAGAAAAAGAAAGTCGTGAATTATCATGCAACTCATAGTGTTCAACCTAATCAATACTATCCTGTAATTCTCTCTAAATAATCCGAGTGTCGTAAAAGCGAGCTGCACTCAGAATAATGATTCCGCAAAGTAGTCAAGTTCAGTCCTAATCATTCGTTCATGAAGAAAATCCAGCTCAAAGATTAACAAAACGTGAGTCAAATCGACCGTCAATATGAAAGGCTAAAATAAACAAGCTAGTTCGTCCTGCTACACGCCTAGTGGCACAATTTTCACGAGTTTCATAACAAATAAACCTCGGACAAGATTCCCTTATATATATGTTCACGAATTTGATTCGAGTTGACCACTAGGTTAGGATCTCGGATGTTTCATCGGGGTTAATCCTAGGTGGAACTTCCATTCTCATGTTTTAGGAAACCGCTTGACGTAAAAGACACTCATGGGGCACATGGATGCTTCTAGTTACTAAGTTCCCGTCTACAATGAGAAACAACTCGAATATATAATTTCCGCATGTTCGAATCAAGGTCTCCGTTTTGCGCGAGAGTAAACAATGGGCCACGCGAATACCCCTGTTACTAGGTTCCCTATCATGGCGTATGTGAAATATCTAAATCACTAGTCTAATCGAGTCGCTGCTTTACGCGAGGGTAAACAACGGTCACGCGAATGCCCCGGTTACTAGACTTCCCTTCATAGAACAACATTATCTCGACTTTTGGGAAAATCGACCGACTCTAAACTCGGTCTAAGTGCCAACACGACTAAAGAAACAAGACGACTCACTATCCTAAGATGTAACCAAACGTATTGACGGTGATTTTAAAACAAGTATGTATCGTCTCTTATCTGCCAAGACCTCTACAATCACGAAAAATTTTGGACCTAAATGAATACTATGCAAAACAGAAAAAACTGACTACAACTCGACTAAAACTCGACCGTTTCTTCAGAGAGAAAAACAGTGTCGTAACATCGGTATCACACAAATAGAAGCACGAAAAATTCACGAATAAAGAAAAACTAAGACAAGCAAGGCTATCTAAAAAAAATAACGAAAAGCAAATAAAAGCAAACACGAAAGCAAAAAAAAAAAAACTACTACGACCTAAAAAATAGAAACTAGCAAACACACCAAATGAAAATGAACATAAAAATCTAAAAACTAAGCAACAAAAGTCAAATCCACGCAACACCAATATGAGAAGCACAAATAAAAATAACGGGCACCAACACAAGCAAATAGTGATACTAGGCATACAAGGTACTCACACGTAAAGAAATTAACAAAGCCGCACTTCTCCCCCCCCCCCCCCCCCCCAAACTTATTTCGCATCCCAAAGGAGGAATAAGTTTGAAAAGAGAAAGGAGTGGCTTTGTTAACGGAGTACCTGATCACTGTGGTTGCCTTAGACTTCTTCCCTATCATTGTTTTACACGGCTTCGATTTCTTGCTTTGAATTCCAGCCATTTCAAAGTTCCTACAAAACAACCATCCAATCAATATCCAATAAGCAACTCATAATGCAAACATTCAACGAGTGTCGACATAATCCAATAATCCCACAATATCAACTAAGAGCCCTATAATGTCCAATAAACATCAAAATCATAGACCCGACAGCCATATACTACGATCAACAAATCACACAACCTCCCCCAAACTTGGACTCCCCCATTTCATATTCAAAGGATTAAAATCACAACCCACAATAACAAAACTACACACTTCGATCATATTAGGACAAATTCTCTCCAATCCAATCTAATTGATCAACAATTCAACTCATATCAATCCTAATTAACAATTCAATTCAACAAATTCGAATTTAGGGTTCTTCCAATTTGGGGTTTTTTTTTTCAAAATTCGTTCAATTTCATTAATTAATCCCCCAATTCGAAGTACCCATGAACAATCAAGCATAGATAACATGTTTCCATCAAGAATCTATCAACAATCGGGCATAAAATTCAAAGAACATCAAAGTCTAACAAAAGCCCCCAAAAAGAGGATCCCCAATTCGAAATTCAACAAAACTCCAAAAAGAATCCGTCAAAGTGCTTCAAAACATGTATAGAATTGAAAAACAAGAGGATTAAGTGTCGAAATTAAGTACCTTGATCGAATTTGTAAGGAAGAACAATAGAGAAAATCGCCCCTGGTGTTTTTTATCGGCCGATATGTGTGTGTGTGTGTGTGTGAGAAAAACGGGTGGGAGAAGTGTATAAAAGGGGTTATTAATCAACCGGGTCGAAGCGGATACTGGACCGGGTATGTCCTATCGTCCAGGCCTATCGGCCGATAGGCTGGGTCGATAGGACAGATAGAAACTTACGTACCTCATATCGGGTCATGATATCGGTCGATAGGGTCTGCCTATCGACCACTGCTTGCAACATTTAATTTTTTTAATTTTCCTCAGCCTATCGGCCGATAGGCTGACCGATAGGCTCGTCTGTCTCAAAAATTTTTTTCAACTTTTTCTATTTCGCAAACTTGGTCCCGTTTTCGCTTGGATATGGCGATTAAAGACCTGCAAGTATCCAAAACTCGGCGTGCATGGATTAGAACTTAACAAAACTAACAAAGCTACTACGAACTAGAAACTACAAAATTCACGCAAACGAACAAACAAAAACAAACGAATAAAACGAACTAATATACATACGTTGGGTTACCTCCCAACAAGTGCTACGTTTAACGTCTTTAGCTAGACGATACCTCATTCATTCCAGGTCTTCAGCGACAACTCCCCCTTGAACGGGTTTGTTGATATCAAGATAGCATACGTCCCTCTCATTAGATCGAGACTCGTTCGCCTCCAACATTCGAACATAGTTTGGCAAATCCTCGTAAATTTCTTCAACATCGGAATGTGAGTAAATGGATTGTGAAATGCAATGCTCCAACAAGTCGGTCGGGGGCGGCATAATAGACTCAATTTCATAACATTCCTCGGGCGCATCCTCGGGCTTCTTCATCGCGTCATAGATGGAAATTTTCAGATTTTGATCATTAACCCTAAGGTAAGATCACCCTCTCGACGCCGATAAGTGCTCTCCCGTCGCTAGAAACGGTCTCCCAAAGATCAATGGTTGATTCTCGTCCTCGGGCATATCAAGAACTACGAAATCGGCCGAAGACTAAGTGTTGGACTCTAACGAACACATCCTCCACAACTCCCCTGATAAGAGATCGACCGTCCGCCATGAGTAGAGAAATGGTAGTCGGCTTCATCTCCCCAATCTTCAACCTCTTAAAGATGGATAGAGGCATAAGATTGATGCTTGCCCCGAGATCACATAACACATTATCAACGCTTGGTCGCCAATCATGCATGTCAACGTAAAACGCCCCGATCCTTCTGCTTGAGCGGGAGCTTGTTTTGAATGATAGCGCTACACTCCTCTGTCAAATTTATTGTTTCAAACTTCGCCAACTTCCTCTTGCTTGCCACAGCGTCTTTCAAGAATTTAACGTACCCCGGCATGTCTCTCAAAGCTTCTAGAAGTGGAATGTTGATATTCACCTTTTGAAACATGTCGATAAACCGTTGAAGCTTTTCATCATATCTCGACTTGGCCAATCGCTGTGGAAATGGAGCTTTTACCTCAAAATCCTTCACATTCGAACCTACAGGAGCCTTTCGACCGATAGGGGGGTCGATAGGCTCAACTTCTGGCATTCCGTCTGGGTATCGGTTGGGCCTATCGGCCGATAGTCTTGGCAGAGAGGCCTGCTGCGTTTCATCTTCCTTCTCGTTCTCGGCTCCCGTTTCTAGTACATCCTTGTTTCCAGATTCCTCAACTTCAGCCCCATGATTACTGTACCTTGTCCCACTCCGAAGCTCGATTGCGTTGCATTGTTGCGTCTTCGGGTTGGTCTCGGTACTGCTCGGAAAATGTCCCGGCTTATGAATTCCGGCTTGGGCGTTCGCCATTTGACCCGTTTGGGTCTCCACCATCGACATCTGCTTTGTCAAGGCTATCACTGAATTTCCAATAGATGTCACACTATGCTCGAGAGCCCCGAACCTCTTGTCTACTTTATAAATAAAATCTTTTTGGCTCGCCTCTAACCGTTCCAACATCTCTTCCATCGGTGTCTTAGCAATCGGCTCTTGAATAACCCCGTTTTTCACGTTAAATCCCGGTGGTGGCTGAAGAGCATTGTTCGGGTTGGCATAGGAGAAATTAGGGTGGTTTCGATTGTTCGGATAATAGTTCCCCCAATTTCCCCCTTGCCGGAAGTTTCCTCCTTGCACGTAATTTACATCCTCCTCAATTGCAATAGGCTCGTTTAGCTCTTCAAAAACTGCATTGACTCCGAAAGTCTTCTTTTCTAGCATCTCAAGCTCTTTTTGTTGTCTTTCAAATTTCGCCTTCAAATCACCGTAGGCGTCCTCGTCACCGGATGGGACCTTTCTTCTCGTCATCTTCTTATCGGTCACCTCCTCGTAATCATTGTTGACCGCTAGCTCGATGAGATTCTTGGCCTCTTCATAATCGTTAGCAAGAAATCCCCCTTTCGAGGAATAGTCCAACTCTCTTCTAGCCTTCCTCGTCAAACCCCGATAAAATCGAATGTAGATTTCCTCCTTGTCAATTCCATGCTGTGGGCATTTGCGAAGTAGCTTCTTAAATCGGATCCATGCCTCGTATAAGTATTCATCCTCATATTGCTCGAATTGCAAGATATCGTTGATTTGTTTTTGCACCTTCGAGGAGGATAGAACTGCTAAGAACAACCGAGTCATCTCTCTCCAAGTACCAATTTCCTTCCGATCTAGGCTCTTGTACCAATCTAGCGCATCGTCTTCTAAGGAGAACCGGAATAGGCGGAGCTTAATGACATCCGGAGGCACTCTGTTTTGCTTGATGGTGGCACATATGTCCAAAAACGACTCAAGATGAGCGTTTGGATCTTCATTAACTCCTCCTCCGTATGTTTGAGACTTCACCGTAGCGATGAGGGACGGCTTAAGCTCGAAGTTCTTGGCATCAATCTTCCCCCAACCTCCTTCTTGATAATCGTCCAGCTTAGGTCGAAAGCGGGCATTCAAAGGGATCTTCTCGGGACGAGCGAGTTCTCGTGGTGGGTCAACAATGCCGGCCATGGTATCAACGAAAGGTATAGAAATAGTCTCGATTCTCGCTTCTTGCTTCTTCCTCCTCAAAGACTTCTCGATTTCCGGATCCAAAGGAAATAAGTCCTTTCCTTGGGATCTCGTGATCATGCACCGCCTACAAGGAAAAGAAAACAAGATGTGAGGAAACGAGATCGAATATTAATAATAATAGTAAACAACCTAAAGTAACAATCTCTTCTTTTTCGAATTATCCCCTTAAGTTTTCTATCAATTCCCCGGCAACGGCGCCAAAAATTGATCGCTAGAATTTCGCGTAGTATGGTTTTCAAATCCGATCAATTTTAAAATTTGTAAAACCTCGGAGTATTTCCAAGGTGTCGAACCCAAGGGAATTGATATGTCGAAAATAAAGGAAGTAACCCTAAAGTAACAATCTCTTCTTTTTCGAATTATCCCCTTAAGTTTTCTATCAATTCCCCGGCAACGGCGCCAAAAATTGATCGCTAGAATTTCGCGTAGTATGGTTTTCAAATCCGATCAATTTAATTGTGCTCTGGTTGCCTTAGACTTTTCCTTAGACGTTTCTTCCGTCCATTTGACTCGACTCTCGGTCCTTTGTCTCGTTTTGGGTCCTTTTGGCTCTAAAAACCTGCAAACACACTAAAACCAACCCAAACGCGTAATACGGCTAGACTAATCATAAATAAGCCAAATACGAGCACATTAATCACGAAACGAGATAAAAACCTAGTATAAAATCCTAGAAAAATGTGGTAAAATTACCACTTATCAGACTTCCTGGCTGGTCTCTAGCAGGAGAGTCATGATTCGGCTAATCTCGTACTTGGTTGAGTGTCTTTATCACTTGATTTTTTCGCCTTGTTCAGGCAGAGGAGATGTGTGTAACACCCCCAGAATACATCCGGAAATGTTACACGCCGTAGGCCCTTCTTACAAGGATCTACAAGGCTAAACTCTACTAGACTACAAAATGATTGACCGACCGGGGTCAATCTAAATACAACGCAGACCGTCAAGGTCATTAAACAATTTAGAAAACAAATGAATCTTACGTCTCAATGATGAAAATAAACTTGAACACAGAAAAGAACGACAATTCAATTTAATAAATGAAAACTACACCCATGCAAGGGTGAATACTCGAACGACAGAGAAATACCGACCAAAATGAAACAAAAGAAAAGACTCTAACTCTGGTGTGATTAGTATCATTGTCCTCCATCTCCTTCCCAGCCAATCCTGTGACTGCTCCCGAGCTGCCAAAACCTGAGCGCATAACAGCACCCACCCCCGAACTCGGGGTTAGCAAACTGGAATTTTGCTAGTGCAAGTACATAACATACAAGATATACGAATAATAATAACACAAAACTCAATAGTCGTGAAACCTTAACACAACCCACACATTCAAATGGTCAGCACAGAATAGTATTACATACACAAGGTGAAAGATAATCACATTGTCATATTCTCCGTACAGAACATAACACCAATGAAACTTTAAACGAACCCAAGGAGTCAGAAAATTCCCTTTTTATAAAAGGAAAAGTATTTTGATAAGAAAGTTCGAAAATATTTATATTGACTCGGGTCATCTTGGGGTTTTGAAAATCAGATGGAAATACTTTAGAAAATACTTCAAAAGCTCTCGGGTCCTTGACCCAACCTGTGGAAAACAATTTTGCAAGAAAACTATCACAACGTCATTCGGGGTTCTCGACCCAAATGATAAAACACTATCACAAGTGAATCATTACAACATCTCACGGGGTTCTCGGCCCAATCCAAATAATATCATCACGAGATCAAATCTCAACATCTCACGGGTCCTCGACCCAATACACGTAATAATCAACACAAGATAATCAAAGGCACACCTCTCATTCGACAAATCCCGCTCAAGACCCCCGATTAATTAACCCTGAGATCTCGTCAAATATCTTTGGTTAATTAACCCCGATACCAACATTTAAAACAAATTGGAACGAACTACGAAACACAATCCGCTCTACGCCAAGACCAACATTAAAAGTAAGTTGCAAAGATTTAAATTTCAAAATCATTTGACAACGGGTCTTAGCTATCACTCAAATATCCGTTACAATAAGCCTGCCAGCGCCTCCTTGCACACTGTACCGGCGTTCACTCCACTATATTGGCCGCCCATTGCACATGTCACCGCGCCGCTCACTCCCACAGAGCCGCCTTGCTCGCGCATTAAGTAACACCGGTGTTCACCAATCATATGGAGCCGCTCATTGCAACAGCATAACAGCCGGAGTGCACGCCCGCCTCGTAGGTACCCGGATATGACGTCTCTCATAACAAGTATTCACATTATTACAAATACCAAGCACACAGTCAACCGTTGCAACAATTATCAAATCAGTTCATCAATCCACATAATTTATTCGCCAGTACGCAACTACGCAGAATAAACAATAACTCGCACGTTATTCATCAAGACTTAGCACATTAGGCCTTAAACTCTATCAATTAATACTACATAAATATCCACACATATCTATATATATATACATATATATATATATATATATATATAATATAAAAAAGTAAAAGTAGCCAAAGACCAGCCAAAAAACAACAAAAAATAGAAAATTGATGACCTTGCCAGACACTTTGCGAAACAGAAATCAAGCCTTCAACAGAGAAAGCACGAGCTCCAAAAATCGCACTGTATCCTGCAAAAAAACAAGGACCCATGTCCGCAAACAGCAGCACCCAAAATAAAACAATGAGAAAATAGCGAAAACCCTCAGGGGGGGGGGGACCACTCAAAACATACACCCCCTAAAAAACCCGACCAGCAAAACAAACCCTCTAGCAAAATAAAGCAAAAGACAAAGCGCTCAGCAAGTGCAAGAAATTTTAAGCGGGAGAGTACAGAAATAGGATAAGCGGCGAAGAAAAAAAAAAGAGAAAAGGGTTTCCCATAACACAAAACCGAGAGGATAAAGAGGAAGAAGGATAGGAAACTCAGACAAGACATCGACGAGCCGAGAAGATAAGGCAGACATGTTGGTGGAAGATGGAAGCATGAAGCAGAAAGGTGGAGACGGTGAACGAGAATGGTTTTCAGTAGGGAAATCAAAAATGTCGCTTTCACCGAGTGGAGAAAGAAAAGAAACACGTTTTCCTTACCTACACTCTTTTAGAATAGTAGGATAGGATAGGAACAAAAAATAGGATAGGAATAAGTAATAATATATATATAAAGATATACGATACGAAATGTATTTGCCGGTTGGCTGGTAACGGTTGAGGTGTAAGAGAGTTGAGAGAAAGAGTTGAGAGTTGAGAGTGAATAATTGAAATTTGACCCGCTTAATTGAAATATTTGGACAAAGATTGAGCCCGCTTATTTAATTGACTAATATTCGGACAATCATTGAGCTCACCTATTTTTTTATTGATTTTTAAAGACCAACGGCTACATATTTTTTAAAGACCAATGGCTACACTGACTTTAATGTTACCGTAGATACTAAATAACGTCTACCGTAACAGTGATTTATAGCAATGCTAACACCAAAAAAAAGTGTAGGCCTAGATCACTTTCAAGGCATATATGGTTACACTTTTGCTTGTAACATTGAAAAAAACGTAGTTAAAGCCCATATATGGCGTAGTGAAACTCAAAAGTTTGATTGGAGTGAATCATGTCAGAAAAGCTTTGATGAATTGAAGAAGAGATTGACGACAGCACCGATTTTAACACTTCTACAGGGGACTGTAGGATTCATAGTTTACAGTGATGCTTCGAACCAAGGACTCGGATGCGTATTGATGCAGAATGATAAGGTGATCGCTTACGCATCACGACAACTGAAACCTTATGAAGTGAATTACCCAACACATGATTTAGAACTGGCAGCAGTAGTTTTTGCTTTGAAAATCTGGAGGTATTACCTGTACGGGACTCACTATCAGATCTTTACGGATCACAAGAGTCTCAAATACATCTTCAGTCAGAAAGAGTTGAACATGCGGCAAAGAAGATGGTTAGAGCTGATTCAGGACTACGACTTGGAGATTTTGTATCATCCAGGCAAAGCGAATGTAGTGGCAGAACCACATAGCCGCAAGCCTATTTCTATTCAGATGCTGGAGATTCTAACCTCCCAACTCAGCCTTCAACGAGAGATGATTCGAGAAGGAATTGAAGTGTGGTTACAAAGAGTCCAAGGACAACTGTGCGTGATGGAAATAACTTCATCATTAACCGAAGAGATCAAATTTATGCAGGCAAATGATCCTTTAATGATATGATTACGTGATGAAGTGATCAAGGGGAAGGCCCCCGAATTCGTAATTCATGATGATGGAGTTTTGAGATTTCAAAACCGACTCTGCATTCCCGATGTCGATGTTCTGAAACAGACGGTTATGAAGCAAGCTCACAGTTCGCCCTATTCTATCCACCCGGGCACCAGTAAGATGTATAAGGACTTGAAGCAGAATTTCTGGTGGGGCAACATGAAGAAAGATGTAGCGGACTATGTTTCGAAATGCTTGACTTGTCAGCAGGTTAAGATCGAGCATCAACGACCTGCCGGAATGTTGAAGCCGCTCCCGATTCCTGAATGGAAGTGGGAGGACATATCGATGGACTTTATCACTAGTATGCCGAGAACCAAGACAGGAATGAACATGATTTGGGTGATAGTTGATCGTTTAACCAAATTAGCTCATTTTCTAGGCATTAAGGACACGTGGGGACCAGAGAGGTTGGCACGAGTATTTATTTCAGAGATAGTTCAACTGCATGGTATGCCAAAGACCATTATTTCTGATCGAGACGGCCGTTTTGTGTCTCACTTTTGGAAAGCAGTTCATAAGGCCTTGGGAACCGAATTGAACTTCAGTACAACTTATCACCCACAGACAGGCGGACAATTCTAGAGGACTATTCAAACGGTGGAATACATGTTAAGAGCCTGTGCCTTAGATTGGTCAAACGATTGGGAAGTTCATCTACCGTTGATTGAATTTACCTACAACAATAGTTGGCATGCTTCCATTAAGATGGCACCCTTTGAGGCATTATACGGGAGGAGATGCAACACCCCTATCTTGGGACGATTCATCAGACTTGATCGGGACAGAACCAGAATTGATTGTACAAACACGAGAGAAGATAGCCTTGATTCGTGAAAGGCTGTTGACCGCCCAGAGTCGCCATAAATCTTACGCAGACATACGCCGTCGCCCATTGGAGTTCAGTACTGGAGACCACGTACTTTTAAAGGTTTCTCTTAATCGGGGAATCTTTTGTTTTGGAAGGAAGGGAAAGCTGAGTCCGAGATATATCGGACCATTCGAGATCCTTGAGAGAGTTGGAGAGTTGGCATACAGATTGGCATTGCCGCCGTCGTTGAGCCATTTTCATAACGTGTTCCATGTATCCCAGTTACGGAGATATATACCGGATCCTAGTCATGTCATTGATTTCGGCGAGATCGAAGTCGCTCAGGATGGAACGTTTGAAGAAAGACCAGTCAAGATACTCGAGAGTCGAGTTAAGTAGTTGAGGAACAAACCAATCGTTTTGGTCAAAGTTCAATGGTCACGCCACGGAGTGGAAGAAGCCACCTGGGAAACGGAAGATAGCATGAAGTCCAGATATCCAGAGTTATTTTCGTCTTGAGTTTCGGGACGAAACTCCTTTTTAGTAGGAGAGTATGTAATATCCGGATTTATTATTATGTATTTTATCTGTATTCGAACCCTGTATTATTCGAATTTGTGATCTCGATAATTGGAGTATGATATTTCTCACATTGGTATCTTTGTACATAAGTATATCGTCATGCATAAATTTCTCATGCGAACTCGTGATAGCGCACGCTAAGAATGTTGCTTAACGCGCGCTATCGGCTACAACTAGTGCACGCTACGAATGTAGGATTTGCGTGCGCTAGGCAGTGAATTATTGAGCAGCCGGGACATGGGTCCGGATAAGATTCCCGCGGATGAACCTGGACAGATTTGGAGTCAACGCTTATTAGCATGCGCTAAGAATTATATGGTAGCATGCGCTAATTAGCTAATGTGCAGAAACTTTATTTAAAGGACAGCACTCTATTTCTACCTACTTCCCTTCATTTTTCTTCGTTCCTTGGAAGTCCAGAGAGCCTTTCTTAATCCTTAAACACATACAAATCCGCCTTACTTTATCATTAAATATTAGAGAGTGCTTACACTTGATCATTGAAGAAGAACTGACTTTGAAGTGACACTCAAGCAACCGGAACTGGATTCTACCTTTTTGGATCAGTGATTTCTTCATTAAAGGTATGTTAATTCTATCTCCAACTATAGATTCGTGTTGTGAAGAATAAGATGATCATGCTAGCAAGATATTGATTTCCATTGGTGAGTTATTCAACAAACATCATGTTTAGAAGATTGGAATGTTTATGCTTATGATATTGTCGTTGGAACCTCGTAGTTGGAATCATAGTACATCAAATGATGAGAGGAACATTCTGAAGTTGATTATCCGTATGATTTATGTTGTCATATTGATCATAAAATTGGAGGTGATATCACTTTTGGTTATAAGGACTTAAGGAAAGAAATCATCTTAGGAAGTATCATTTCGTATAAGTTGGAATTGTTAGTTCACCTTCAAGATGAGGTCTGAATGTGAATAATGATAATGGAATCTTGTGCACGAACGGAGATCACCGAACTTCACATGAGAATGATCTTGTTGCCCGAAATATTATCCGAAGATGAATATTGCTGGAATGGACAGACAACAAACAAGGTTGCGGGAGCACGTCCGTGGGGGTGTGAATAACACAAGATTTGCCGAGTTTGTTAGGCCCGGGCTTGAATGCTCTTGCGAGATGTTATTAATACGAATATTCGGGGATACAAGTATTAATATAAGAATGCGATTACAATGAGTGTAAAAGATCATATTTATCTAGCTCTTGAGCGAAGCTTTGGTGTTCTTGCTCTCTGCCGACCGTCTTTCGTGTAAGTGGTGCTGAGAGAGAAGAAAGAACCGAGAGATAGCTGTTGCCAAGAGTAGGAAAGTCAAATTCTGTGTTGTGCTTGTTCAGGAGCAGAGAGTGTATGAGAGTTCAGAGAGAAAAATCAGACCCATGTCCAAGTACAGGCAACCTTCTATTTATAGGAGCTGAGATGCTCTGTTTTCTGGCGGACGATCGCCTTTCATGTAATATAATAAGGGGCGATCGTCTTTATGTCACATGGGCTATTTGCCTAAAGTCCACAGATGCTGTTCGCAGCCAACTGTGTGGTCCAATGAGGAGCCGGCACGCGTCCTGAGTTGCTGTCACGGGCGGTCCCACTGTACAACTTTTGGCGGGTCTGTCGGTTGGTGATAAGATGCTGACAAGCTGTGGTCAATGACCCATGTGCAGCGGCGCCTTTTCCGGATCTGCATGTGGGTTCTGTCCCGAGCTTAGGCCTTTGTAGATCGGACGGGCGATGGCTTCGCGTGGCATGAGACGGTCGTCATTTGGTCGGTCGCCAGGGGTCGATCGCCAAGTACCGAGAGACGATCGCCTTAGATGTCGATCGCTCAGCACTGGGACTTGTACTGGGACCTTCGGTCGGCCAATCCGCCTTGGATGCTGGGCTCTGGATCGGTCGCCCGGTATTTGAGGCAATCGCCTGTTGAGATGTGTAATTCTCGACACAAAAATTGCCCCCCAGCTTGCTCCGATGTTGAAGACATAGGGCGAGGTGGTTCTTACTGGCGATCGTGTGGGACGAAGTCGGGCGATCTGTTGAGTGGACTTTGGTTTCGGACTTGGGTTATCTGGTCAATTGGCTAGCTATCTTTGGTCCTGTACCTACAAAAAACAATTTTGGCCGATCCCTCGTAGAAACTTGATAGTTTCGTCGTTGAGGAATCGTGCACAGTCGCGGAGTTCGATGGACCGACTCCATGACCATGTCTTATGAGCGAGCGACATTGTCTGTCTCGTGACTCATTTTATTGTGAGGGTCCTCTGTTAGGATGCGCCTCGCCTCGTATTTAAACGAAGAGCGTGCGGTCTTGGTCTATAGGAGTCCTTGCGCGGGGCGTCGTCAGATTAATCAACTCCACTTCAACGGATTGTTAGCTCTGCTTCCACCTCGGCCCGCCAAGAAGATGGTGACCCTCGATGGTGTACGTTGAGATGGGGGTAGTGGCACGTCGCATTGTCCGGGTTCACCATGTTAGATGATGAACCTTTGAGGGCGGGCGATCGTGTCCACTGATTATTTTTGGAGGGCCCTCAGACTATGCCGGCCTCGTATTTAAATGAAGGGCGGGCGATCTTGGCCCAAAGGGACCTTGCATGGCCTAATCAGTCGGTTCCATCGACCACCAGGACCATGGCTGCACTCTTCTACCTCGGATCGTCATGTAGATGCCGACCTTCGATGGTGTACGTTGTGCAGTGGAAGCGATCTTGTGCCATAGTCCACCATGTTAGATGATGAACTATGGATGGCGAACGAGTCCTCCGGTTTTGATGATGTTGCTTGATAATGGCAATCGGACTGGGAGACTGGTGATCGTCGTTCGGCTGCCGATCGCGTTGCTCATTGGTGAAAAAGTAACCTTTGCCTGGCCAGAAAGTCTGCAGCTTTGGTGCGGAAGATCGCGTAGGTCGGGGGGAGGTCCTTCGTAAGATGCCTGAACATGGGCGAAAGACCATGGAATCCCCCTAGGACCGAGTAGAGGGCGATCTCATCGCTTACGGGCTCGCCGTTGAGGATGATCTCGTCTACCCGGTCGATGTAGTCCAAGTCGGACTCTTCTTCCCCTTGCCTGATCTGCATCATGCGATGGGGACCTTCTAGTCGAGCGACCTTGGCGGTGAAGTATGATGTGAAGCTGTTCGCGAGTTCTTCAAAGGAGCTGATGGATCGTGGTGGCAATGTGATGTACCACCTATGGGCCAGGTCGCCCAGCGTTAGCGGGAACATTCGGCACCTGGTCGCGTCTGATGCCCCACACCCGGTCATTTATATTCGGAACTTGCTCAGGTGAATCTCGGGATCCGACCTCCCCTCGTACAGAGGTGTTTTGGGAGGAGCGATCCTACGCTGCACGGGGGCGAGCTCGATGTGGGTCGCGAGTGGCTCGCTCGGCTCGACGATCTTGCTATCGGCGCCTGCCCCAGTTTCTAGGAGCGCCTTCATGTCGTCGAGGTGGCGTTGCATCGCGGCCATCGCTGTTGCTTGGTCGCTCGTGGTTCGGCTTTCAGAGCGGGAACCGAGGCGATCGTGTATCGATCTCCTGACTCTACGGTCGCCGACCTCGGTTATTTGGCGGGGAGGAGCCAGATGGCTGGTCTGCCTTCTGGGAGTCGGATACGCCAAACTTCTGGTGACGGACTTGAGCTCCGTCGTCTCGTGGTTGGGGCCGGACTTCCCCGGTCGCCATGACGGGTCGCTGCCTAGGCGATTGAAAACAGAGGTGCCCCGGCTGGCGAGCACCTCTTCTTGCGAATCGGGACCTCCTGGCGATCGCTCGGCCAGCAGCACCTTGAACTTCCGTTTGCTCACACGGCGGATGACCGAGGGGGTTATAGCGGGCGGCGCATCGAAAGCTCTCCGTCGCTCCTGTAGGATGGCCATGGCCTCTTCGATCTGTTCCGAGGTTTGGAACTGATCGAGCGAGAGGCTCGGGGCATTCCTCGGGGGCGGGATCGAGAGTCTCGTACCGATGCAGCTACCCTCCGTCATAGGCTGTGGCTCAGATTGAGACGGAATGAGGCGTCTGGCAGATCGACCATCGGCTTTTTTCGATGTGGAGGCAGAAGTCATGATTCTGACGGCTTTCTCTGAAGAACAATGAGTGTTTCTTCAGGTATATGCCCCGGAAAACAGTGAGTGTCCTTCGAGACGGTAGGATTAAAAATGAAGGTTTAGATCCCCTTCTTCTAGTGCCAATTATTGTTGCCCGAAATATTATCCGAAGATGAATATTGCTGGAATGGACGGACAACAAACAAGGTTGCGGGAGCACATCCGTGGGGGTGTGAATAACACAAGATTTGCCGGGTTTGTTAGGCCCGGGCTTGAATGCTCTCGCGAGATATTATTAATACAAATATTCGGGGATACAAGTATTAATGTAAGAATGCGATTACAATGAGTGTAAAAGATCCTATTTAATTAGCTCTTGAGCGAAGCTTTGGTGTTCTTGCTCTCTGCCAACCGTCTTTCGTGTAACAGGTGCTGAGAGAGAAGAAAGAACCGAGAGATCGCTGTTGCCAAGAGTAGGAAAGTCAAGTTCTGTGTTGTGCTTGTTCAGTAGCAGAGAGTGTCTGAGAGTTCAGAGAGAAGAATCAGACCCATGTCCAAGTGCAGGAAGCCTTCTATTTATAGGAGCTGAGATGCTCTGTTTTCTGGCAGACGATCGCCTTTCATGTAATATAATAAGGGGAGATCGTCTTTATGTCACATGGGCTGTCTGCCTAAAGTCCGCGGCTGCTGTTGGCAGGCAACTATGCGGTCCAATGAGGAGCCGACACGCGTCCTGAGCTGCTGTCACGGGCGGTCCCACTATACAACTTTTGGCGGGTCTGTCGGTTGGTGATAAGATGCTGACAGGCTGTGGTCAACGACCCATGTACAGCAGCGCCTTTTCCAGATCTGCATGTGGGTTCTGTCCCGAGCTTAGGCCTTTGCCGATCAGACGGGCGATGGCTTCGCTTGGCATGAGGCGGTCGTCATTTGGTCGGTCGCCAGGGGTCGATCGTCAAGTACCGAAAGACGATCGCCTTAGACGTCGATCGCTCGGCACCGGGACTTGTCCTGGGACCTTCGGTCGGCCAATCCGCCTTGGCTGCCGGGCTCTGGCTCGATCGCCTGGTCTTTGAGGCGATCGCCAGTTGAGATGTGTAATTCTCGACACAACAAATGATAATCGAGGTTGAACATAAGAGTGGTGATGATATTGTTTTCCTTGAAACTCAAAGATGATTGAATCCATAAGATCATTCATAAGTTTATGAATATGACATGTAGACGGATATCACACGTTAATCACTAAGGAGTTCGTAAATTTCATCACTGTTAGAACTAGTCTACTGCCCTACAGTGAACTGTCATGCACGCTTAGCGTGCGCTAAGCTATGTGAATTAACGTACGCTACCGGGCATATTTAGCGTACGCTACGATTGAAACTTAACATGCGTTAAGTCATCAGGCGAGTCAGTCGGCTGATCAGTGAGGTATTGATCGCGCATGGTTAGCGTACGCTAGGCTGCGTGTAATTGCGTATGCTAACAAGTAGCCTTAACGTATGCTACATAGGATGCGTAGCGTGCGTTAAGCAAGTCAGACAGATTTCATTTTAAGAACCTCCTACCGTAATTTTGGATTGTTAGATGTTCGTTCAACTTGAGATGAATTCTATATTATTTCTTTTGTTAAGGTTCGAGCTTAGCAACGTGATCGATCGAAGGGGACGACCTTCGAGTATTTTGATATTCGTGGAAGTTTTATTCTTGTCAACGAACCGAGGCAAGTACTCTAATTAGAATTGTTTATATTATGACAGTTGTGTTGTGATTATATTATGTATATGTGTTGTGATTATATGTCGACCATGCGTTGATCCGACGGGAATCATCATGGGAATCTATAGCTGTGTGCGCTGGATCGTTGGACAGGTAGTTCCACCATGTGTTGGTCCGACGGGATCATCATGGGAATCTATAGCTGTGTGCGTTGGATCATTGGAATACCATTAGTATGTTGAGACTGTTACGATGTAATATGTGTTGTTGTTATTTCTCGTTGGAGAAACTTGTTATGATTGTTGATTATATCACTGTTGTGTGATTATTGTACTTGTACTAGCATCGTTTTGCTAACCCCTTCGGGGGTGAACATTTTGTTTATGTTCAGGATCCAGGAGAGCGGGGAAACAACCACTGGAGTTGCATGACGACGAGGGTGCAGAGTGATGTTCCGGCCGGGTTTATTTGTCTGTTGTTTGTATCGTTTTTAATAAGTACTCGAGTACGTAGTCGTTTATGATGAATTTGAATTTGGTGATGTATTAATACTTTTCCATTGAACATTCGTATTTTCAGTATTGGTCAGAACTGTTGTACCTTATTTCTGTTATTTTCATACGTTGGTATTTGTTAGTGTCCTTTTAGTTCTTCGGCCTTGTAAATTCTTATGTAAAGGATTTACGGCGCTGTAATATTCCTGAATATATCGGGGGTGTTACAAAATCAAATTCGGAAGATCATCCCAACCAGATAACCGAACATCTAATTTCTGAATTAAAAATATGTAAATAGATCTAAACTTATCTCATTACTCAGAATTTTATTACTTAGGAATATAAATGCCCTAATGTCGTACTTGAAGTTATAATAAATCATGCATATAAAAGACCGATGTATTACATATATGTATGTTTTCTCTTTTAATAGTTGTGAAGAAGTGGATGTGCAGTCGTCATGCGTCATGTTGTACGCTCATGTCTATAGGTATATATACACGCTCCGACTGTTACATGTGCGAGTCTTCTAACACCGCCGATTAATGGCATGAATTCAGGAAAAGAGAATCATCATTTCATGATCAATGTATCACTATTATATATCATTATATATGCAACAAATTTATAACAAATGTTCATCGACTTATTCATTTTTTTTGACAAATATCAATTAATTACTTGTGTTCAGTTAAATCCCAAACTTTCTAAAATATATGGGAAACAAAAATGTTTGTTATAGTTTTTATCTTAGGTTGTTAGTAGGTGTTCATAGATTTTATGGTAAATGTATATTACTATTTTACTAAATGTTCCTTACTTTGGTGCTATCCATCAGTTTTATGAAAATTATCAATTACTTTTGTGCTACAAATTCTTCAGTTTTTTTTTATAAATATCGATCATGCCTGTGCTATATGTTTATTACTTTTTCCGAAAAATATTCATCACTTTTTCTCATTGTCTGAAGCATTATTTGTGATTTCCAATACTAAACAAGTATAAATAATGAACATTCAAAGATAAATATTAAACATTTAGCTAAAAAATCTAGAGGCGGGCAAGTTCTGGAACGGTTCAGGATTAGGAATGTCCTAGTCGTGGTTCTTTATTGTTGGTTCCGTAAATTTCCAACAATGTAAATACAATAAAAAAATACAAAGAAAGACAACTTATTACAATCTTAATAAATTAAAAGCTGAATTAGAAATTACAACTTTAGCAGAGACGAGTATGACTCTTTCCGTAAGATAATTTTGCCCCCGTATAAGAGCAGGCGGCTCAGGCAATATGTCCTCATGAAAGAACTGCTACATGTTTCTGAGTTATGTGCTCTTCAAAACTCAGAACTCCGGTGAACGTTCAAGTGCTGGAAACTGGGCACAAAAAGCAAGAAAGAAATATGCTGGAATATGTGATATGCTTGTATTTCGTTCAATGTTATGGTATATAAAATGAAATGCATAAAACCCCCTTTATAGGTACAATTCCACTCCATCACGTGAGGAGTTACGACATATTAAAGTGCCATTAATTCTCTTTAATCCCCCAGCTGAAGAGGTACCTCCATAAATAGTCTCATTTAATTCGGACGTTACATTATGGACTGTGAAGAGTCCTGCCTCATATCAGCCGATACCAAATATTAGCTGAGTTTTTCAACTACTAAAAGTCAGCTGAGTTTTTAGTCTGAAAATATCAGTTGGGTTTTTCTCAGGTGACTTTTCGTTCACTGAATATCAGCTGGATTTTTAGCAGGTGAGTTTTTGTCCACTGAATATCAGCTGGGTTTTCAACCTTCAAATATCAGCTGGGTTTTTCTCAGGTGAGTTTTTGTCCAGTGAATATCACATGGGCTTTTCTCACGTGAGTTTTCGTCCAGTAAATATCAGCTGGGTTTTTATCAGGTGAGTTTTAGTCCACTGAATATCAGCTGGGTTTTCAACCTTCAAAATATCAGATGGCTTTTTTAAACCTGGCTGATGACATTGGACTTGGATGCAAAAATTAATATAGTTACAGCCCAAGCTCCCAAGGCCCAAGTAGCCAAAGTCCAGCCCAAAGTCCAATTGCCAAGAACCAAGATCAAGCCCAAGCCCGAGTCCGTGCCCGAGCCGAGCCGAGCCGAACCGAACCGGCTGGTGGGCGGGCGGCAGCGGCGGCGCGCACGTGGTCTTCGCATCATTGGCCCACTACTGTATATTACTAGCTTGCTGAACTACACATGCACCTTCTTACTATTAAACTAGTCAAGAAGGCTTTATTTTTCCAATATGGGATAACTTCTCATACCCACTTTAACTCTTCACCACTTCAATTAAATGACCAACTTTAATCATTTAGTTCTCACTCACTGGAAATTGGTTTTGTGAAAAATAAAATCCTACATTCATCTTCTCAAAACGTAGATTCACAATTTATTATTTAATTCCCAAGAAATACATATTTTATTATTATTAAATTGGTTTAAATTTGAGTTAAAAAAATCATTTCTCTAAAACCAATTTCCAACAATCCCTCACATGAGTGGAAATAAATGCATGCATGAATGTAGAATCACAAACCCAGTTTCCTTGAAACACTGCTGCATGGGGAAAGGTGGTTTGTGGCTTTGAACCTTCCTTAGTAAAATATCGTCGGATATACCAGCGGCTTAGTGGACACGATGCCTTGAACTAATCCTCCTTGGTGAATACCTAGCCAACAACACTTACACAATAATATCTCAACACCTTCCATTCTCATAGTTGTGTCCGTTTTGGCCATAGACAACATCTTAGTTTCCTAAGTGTTTATTTGAGGTGGCCCGTCCTCACACTTAGATAGGTAGTTTTATAAAGTACCCTGCAATACTTCTCCTTTTCAAGGGCAATGAACCATTAAAAATCCAGAGACTTAACCTCACCACATTCACAGGACTCGGCACTTATTCTGCTCTATAGGGATGGATTTATTACAAGCGCTATTCAATAGAATTTTCATAACTTTATTTTCCTACTGAACCAACTTTTTGGGATCTCCAGCCTTCAAGGTTGGGTCACCTCTATGATCGTTCTTTCAAGATGTGGATTTTAATCCCATTCCATCTAGCAGTTTGTGGATATGCCAAATTAACATTTGACCTCACATAGTTAATAGATATAACTTTGTTGGCCACTAAGTATATTGGATACAACTTGGAAAGTGTTTTAAACAACAAGTTGTACTGTTTTTAAATCTAAGTGCGTAGCAGAAGTCTTAAATAGTAAGTTGCTGTGGATGCAGCAACTCGATGTGCAGTGTATACTTAAATAATCACAGTTTAATAAAACAATAAAGGCAGAAAGTAAATAACACAGTATTTAAAGTGGTTCGAGGTAAACCCCTCTACGTCCACTGGTCCTCCACACACGAGTAAAAAGTTTATTATAATTACTGCGTACACAACTACGTAATTATAACAACACTTAATCAATATATCGTTCACACAGATTGATATAAAGATCTTAGCTTTCAACCGTTCACACAGATTGGTTTGGGCTAACACTTGACTGGCTTCTTCACACACAGTTCTGAAGCTTTGTGTTCTTCAATGCAAGTCCTTCACACATAGTTCCGGAGTAGCAAAGATTCCCCAGTCCACACAGGGCTGATATGAGTTTGTTCAAAGATAGAACAGGGTTGAACAATAGCTATGACTTTCTAGGCTATAAGCTGATGATGTGTTGTTCAAGGTTTTGAGCACTGTATATCTCTTTTATCTGAATAGTAGAAAGCTTGGGGAGATATGTTTTGCTCTGATTATTTCTTTGTAAGCTTGATCGATTGTAAGTTGTTTAGAGTTCAATCTTTCAGTTGTTCAGCGTTTTCAGTTGTTGATGATCTTCAAACTATGGAGATATATATAGCCTTCTGATATATATCTGTTTGAAATCTATCCGTTGGGCAAGATTCTGTGACAACAGATATTTTAACCGAGATCCGGATTTTGCGGGATTTTGAAGATCTTTTGACTTACAGTATTTAAATACTTTATCCTTTATTATTTAAATACTTCTTTATCAACGGGACTTGACTTCTAGCGAATACTGAAGATTCCTTCTTTGTCCTGTTGAGAGCTGTATGGAATGTATCATTGTATTGATATTCGAGACAACTTCCATACTGAGGCTTTGATGGACTCTTTGTTGTATGATCAATATACTGTATGGATGAGACTGTGAGAGGTCTTCGATATATGGTTTGATACTTGATCAGCTATTCGATATAGCTAGAGGCGGTATTAAGGATTTGGCATATTGTCAAAACATTCTGACAATACAATCGATACAGGGACTATTATCCAAGCAGCATCGATACAGGGTATTGTTATCCCAACAATTTCCCCCTTTTTGATAATTTGTCAAGTCCTTCCGAGTCTTCCTTTTAAAACCATATGATGTTATCCAAACATCTTTGATGATGCCAAAACATTGACACTTAGCGGTTTGGAAGTAGGGCAGACTTCTTGGTCTTCTTTCGAATGTTCTGGCCTTCGGTTTTTGACTTTAACACTAAGAACTGCTCGCAGGCAAGTTCATCTTTTATCAAAAGAAAGTTACATTGAAAACTTATGATTGGCGCGCAGGTACAATCTTACATTGTTTTCCTAGATGCATACAAGTTAAACTATGAACTGTTCGCAGACAAGTTCTTACAGCTTGTGTATGAGATAGATTTCATAATTTTGAATACAGTAAGAATAAATAAAGTGACTATAAACAAAAATGAACACAGTAGATTACGAGTTGTAATCTTTCAAGACAGGCAAAATTTTTTTGATACTGAAATAGAGTACAAAGATTGCTGTTTTGAAAGTAAAATTACAATCGAATAATACACTAAGGTATTCAGCTCCTATAGTCAGAGTGTCTCCATGGTCTATTTGGATCATTCTTGGTGTTTCGCCACCAATTCTGATGAGCGTCCTTATCTCGATTCTGATAAATTGCACGTCCTTCATGAGATTTATCAAAGACTAGGATCCAGTCCTCTGGATGGGTCACCAAGTCACCATTTCGATGCTTTGACTTCATATGCTGCTGTAGCGGGAGCGTTACTTCTTCTAGCTTCTTCTTGAATTCCTCGACGGCTTCCTGTACCGTTCTGCATCTATTGAATAAGGTGGAATCCCTGATAAGTACAACGAAGTATCTTAGCAGTTCATTTCTCCTCCAATTTTTGATCTCTATAGCAGTCGGTTGTCGGTCAGTCGGGAGGTTCATAGAATGAGGCTTTTGAACGAAGCTTTTCCAAGGATACTTAGGATCCTGGAATTCTGGTCTATCTCCATGTACCCTCACGTTTGGTGTTGAGATACGGGCTATATTAGCAGTGATTGAGTCTTCAAATGGAGCTAAGTACTCTTTCTCTTGCTCCAACCGCGTTCTCCTGGCGGCTTCCCGTGCTTCTTCCCCCCTTTTGGCATCATCAAGACGTTCCAGGATCTCCAAAGCGGCATCCTATTTCGTCTCTATATTTGACATTCTCTCAACGAGGGAGGCGAGCACCTGCGACATATCCTTAATGTTTTTGTCATCAGTTCGCAGTTGGGAACCTGTTTCGATTAGAGCAGATGCGGTCTTGGCCTCAGATATGCGTAGTTTCGATTGCTCTTCTCTTAAGATCGATTCTTGCTTCTCTTGCAGATTACTCAGGGCTTGGTTGAAGACTTGTGGCAAGACAGTGAAGGCTTCGACAACTCGAGATACTTCATGCCTTAATCCAGTGATTTCTTCAACGACAGAGGTGTGAAGCCAATCCAGAGCCTTTTCTACTGAGTGTAGAGCATTCACTGCGTTCTGAATGAATACAGTTTGGAGGCTAAGAGAACGTAATCGCTCTTTCCTAGTTTCAGTGTGGGGAGAATCTGGCTGGGCAAAGTCTTCTACTCCATTCAACCTTCTCAAGTTCACGTTAGGGCGTGAAGTGAGTTGGATATCCTCAGGTGTAGTACCGTTGTCAGATTCCAAGGAGGTTGGTGGGGCGGGAGCAGCTGTTTCGATTTCGGCGGTAGGAGGTGCGACATCCTTCTGTTTCGAATTGGTTTCTGAAGACATGGATACAGGAGGGACCAAATCCTCCTGGTGTCTCTCAGCGTCCGCCTGTTCTGGAAGAGGGACTGATTCCTCTTGCTGGAAGGCACGTGATTCTTCTTCTTCGGCGGCGACGGCAGGCTTGGGTGCCTGTTGCGAAACATTTTCTTCTTGTGGCAAAGGGGACGATTGACGGGTGGATGTCCCTTCATCCTTCTTGGCTTGAGCTTCCTCTCGACTCATCCGCAAACCAGCTTGGAGTGTGCCATCATCGTCGTCGGAATCAGGATCAGATTTTGGACTGTCGGGAGCTTCCATTGACAAAGCTTTTCCCTTTCTGTTGGCCTCATCCTGATCAAGCACATTACACTCAATTAACTCCTTGACGAATAAGTTGTCCCATTGGATCAGGACAGCAATTTCTTGGGTGTCCGTCACTTCCAAAACGAAATTTTCTTCGTTACTCCACTCACTCCAGTTGTACAAGATTTCATACGGAGCAAGTCTAAAATTCTTCCATTGGAGAAATCGCTCGAATGACTGCTCAATCTATACGGAAAGCAGAGTCTTGGAAATTATTGTTTCATGGGAGGGACTCCGTACATCGTCTGGGTTTGCTGTAGGAAGAGGTTCCTCTACAGGTGTGGGATCCTGTAATGGAGAGGGATTCCTTACAGGGGATGGTACCCGGAAGGAAGGTGGATCCTGTACGGGTGTGGAATCCCGCATAGGAGATGTAGCTGTTGGCTCCAAATGGGCAGCCGACTCGCCAGAGTCTTTTGAGTTGGGAGATGTCCTCGTATCCGTCGTTGCCGCCAAAGGCTCGGGATTTACTGTCGATACAGTAACGGGCATCTCTTCCACAGGGGTTGGTCCCTGGGGTAGTTCATCAGTAGGTTGCGCCACGATAGGAGCATCCTCAGAGGGTTCTATAGATTTAGCTTTCGTGAGCCTGCTTAGCTTCCTTTTCGGCTTCTCAGCAGCAACAGGTGTCTTGATGTGAGATCACTTTCTTTTCTTTGAAGATTCAGCACTCTAGGACTTAGAAGTAACATCTCTTGGATCTTCAGATAGCGGTAGGTTCCGGATGAAAGGCCTGTTTGCGATTAGAATACTTTGTTTGAAGGCAGTGTGCTTGACTCCTCCCAAGAATATCCGCGAACTTATCTTCTTTGCATCTACGGATTGTGGAAGTCCGCACTTCGTCAAAATGTGGTTTAAGAATAAACCAAATGATTTCTTCTGAGTATCAGGTTTTGACACTTCTTCCTGCAAGCGTTTCAGAATAATTTGACACCAATTGACCTTTTCACAGGTCATAATTGATACCATCATTATAAACCTAAGATTTGTGCACATCTCAAATGCACCTATACGATTTTCAATGATGCGACAACAAAAATCATGCAAATAAACAAACGGTAAGCAAAACTTTTTCTTATGGCATGTGGTGTGAACCACTTCCACCATTACCAAACCGGTGAACAAACCATAATATTGAGTCAGCAGCTCTTGAGACCCAAATGTCTCAAGTTCTTCCATGGTCAGGCCTTCAGAGGGTAGCCTGAAAATATTTTTGAAAAGATCTTGGTCGACGCAGATCTCCACTCCGCGAATGACTGTTGTGATATCAGCAACATGTCCTCCTAGGGCCAGAGGCATAAAACGAACCACGGCATTGAGGTAGAACTCCTCAACAAGATGAACGTCATATTTCTCTGTGGTGTGGCTCCCAAGGTGGCAGAGGCCTTGTTGACGGATTCTGGTGATGACGACCTCCATCGTATCGACGTCATCAGTTTCAGCATGAATGCGTTCCATTACGACAGATCTGGAGAAGATCCATCCATCGATGAAGTTCAGAGACTTCTTGAGAGCGGAGGAAGATGTCTGAGTGGACGCCATTGATGATTCTCAAGAAAACATGAAAAAGATTTAAGAGAAATTTGCAGTAAACACAGAAAAACTTGTAGGCTGAATTGCTTGAAGTGCTCTTAAAATATGCAGAAGGCGTAAAGAGTCTCAAATGGCATTTGCAGTCCTTTTATAGTAGGCGGCGAAGAAGGGTTTTCAGAGAACGAATGGTCATATTTAAGGTATGGGAACCGGTGTTTGAAAAGAACGGCCACGATGGACTGAGTGTAACTGGCACACTTATCCATGGAATATTAAAATAAGAGCGGGTCCCACTTCTGACATTTGTTGTTACCCTTAATACGTGAAACAGCGGTTTTAAATATTAAACAATTTGAAAACACCGCGGCTTTTGATATTCGATTGTCCAGATGTCGTGTAAGGCATTTAATGTAAACGACGTTTGACATGAAAACAGGGCACGTGGACAAAAATTATTTTAAAATGAAATATTATAATATATATATATAATGAATCAAAATTCCATAGTATGTGCTGTATCCGCGATGATACAGCGTTTCTCCTTAAAAGGTACATATAGGTTTCAATTCCATACAACAACTTTTGGATTAATGATGTATTCATGGGTCATACTGTATTCCCCCTTAATTATTGCACACGTCAGCTGTAGGATGATTCATATTACTTTGTTCACTACAGTGCTGTATTGAAGGTTTTGAGTGTACAGATAATTAATGGTGGATACTGTATTCTTGGGTCTTACAGCATTCCCCCTCAATTGTTGAGTAAAAACAGTAAATACTTACAGGGAGTCAGGCTGTAGCAATCCCAATTCTTGTCGAAGCATGTTGAATCTTGCTATATTGAGAGGTTTGGTGAAGATGTCGACCAACTGAATATCTGTATGAACTTTTTCCAGCCGAACATCCTTGTTCTCGACATGATTCCTTATGAAATGATGCTTCATGTTGATGTGCTTAGTGCGCGAGTGCAGTACAGTGTTGTGCGTTATTGCAATTGCACTCGTGCTATCACACATGATTGGCGTTTCCTTGGCTTCAATCCCATACTCTGACAACTGTTGCTGCATCTAAAGGATCTGCATACAGCAACTACCAGCAGCATAGTATTCTGATTCAGCCGTGGAAAGTGAGTTTGCCAATTGTTTCTTACTGAACCAAGAAACAAGTCTAGGTCCAAGAAAGTGACAAGTTCCACTTATACTCTTCCTATCTAGATTGCAGCCTCCGAGGTCCGAGTCGCTGTATCCAACTAAATCGAATCCGCCTTCTTTAGGATACCATTGTCCTACATCGACTGTTCCTTTAATGTACTTCAGGATTCGTTTAACTGTATTGAAGTGTGACTCCTTCGGTGCTACTTGATATCTTGCACACACTCCTACAGCAAACTGGATATTAGGCCTGCTAGCCATTAGGTACAGGAGAGAGCCAATAAGCTTCCTGTAGAGTGATTGGTCAACCGATTTTTCGGCTTCATCAGCACTAATTCGCACGGAAGTGCTCATGGGAGTTGATGATGATTTGGAAGTGTTCATTCCAAATTTGTTGAGAAGCTCCTTGCTGTATTTTTCCTGATTGATGAAAATCCCTGTAGGCAACTGCTTTACGTGCAAACTTAGGAAATAACTAAGTTCTCCCATCATACTCATTTCATATTTACTTTGCATGAGATGAGAGAACCTTTGACATAAAGCAAGGTTAGTTGAACCAAATATAATGTCATCAACATAGATTTGAACCATTAGAAGGTCATCGCCTTCCTGTATTTTGAACAAAGTTTTGTCCACAACACCTTTCTCAAATCCATTATTGGTTAGATACTGAGACAGGGTCTCATACCATGCTTTAGGGGCTTGCTTAAGTCCATACAGTGCTTTCTTCATCTTGTATACTAAATCGATTCCATCTGTGTTGGCAAACCCTGGTGGTTGTTCAACATAAACTTCTTCAGCAAGGTCTCCGTTTAGGAATGCACTTTTGATGTCCATTTGGTATACAATGAAGCTCTTATGGGCGGCAAATGCTAAAAATATCCTAATGGATTCTAGTCTAGCTACAGGGGTAAAAGTTTCATCGTAGTCTATGCCTTCGTCCTGTCTATAGCCTTGTGCGACTAGTCTTAATTTATTCCTTATAATTAGTCCATTTCGATCCTTCTTGTTTCTAAATACCCATTTGGTTCCAAGAACTGATTGATGCGTAGGTCTGGGTACAAGATACCATACATTGTTTCTTTCGAAACCGTTAAGCTCTTCTTCCATAGATGTTATCCAATGAGAATTATTAAGAGCTTCTATGGTAGAAACAGGGTCGGACTGGGCTAAGAATACAGCAATAGTTCACATATTGAGTCTTCTAAGCTCGGATTGAGATTTCCATTCAGGAAATGGTGATTTCTCAGTATCTAGTTCTTCTTGTGCACACAGTACATTTCCTTGTGTACTCTGTATTCTCCTTCGGGTAGAAACACCAGCATTAATGTTTCCAATGATCATCTCTTGCGGGTGATCTCTCAACCATCTTCAGTCGGGTTCTAATTCAGGGTCCCGAACTATATCTTGAGTTGCTGTAGTTTCAGCTTCAGCTTGTATAGCATCGGCTTCATCTACGTCGATTCTTACAGCTGCGGGGTTGATTTCTAGGTCAACAACAGGTTCTATGGGAGTTGGTGGATCTAAGATCGAAAGTTGTTGGATGTTCTGAGTAACAGCACTAGAAAAAAAAACAGTTTTTACCGACGCCATTTACCGACGCCAGTACCGCCGTTGTTAAACTTATAATTTACCGACGCCATTTACCGACGCCCGATTTACCGACGCCATTGCCGACGACCGGTTCGCAGACTTATTTTTTTTTACAATTAACGACGCCGTTTACCGACGCTATTACCGACGCCATTTTGGCGTTGGTAATTTTTTTTTTTTTTTAAATTTACCGACGCCATTTTGGCGTCGGTAATTTTTTAACACAATCCCACATCGAAAAAACATCAATGTTTTTGGTGGTTTATAAACCAAAATCCTTCTCAACCATTTGAAATTGAATGGATCCCGAACCTGATCCGCCCGGACCCCGACCTGGACCTGACCGAGCCCTCCCGCCTGAGCCCGGACCTAACCCGCCTGAGCCCCGCCTGAGTCCTGACCTGACTTTTTTAATTTTTTTTTTAATTTAACGACGCCAAAATGGCATCGGTAAATGGCGGCGTCGGTAAAAAATTACCGTCGAGCGTTTTTCCAACGGCGGGTTGCCGTCGGTAATGGCGTCGGTAATTTTTTTACCAACGCCATTTTCTGTTGTACCAACGCCATTTTGGCGTCGGTAAAAACTGTTTTTTTTTGTAGTGCAGCTTCTACTCCTGTAGGGTCATGGTGAGGTTCGTCGAACACTACATGAACTGATTCCTCGATCGTCAGCTTCCTTTTATTAAAGATCCTGTAAGCTTTGCTGACGGAGGAGTATCCTACAAATATTCCTTCATCTGACTTCTCATCAAAGGTTCTAAGTTGATCCTTCCCATTATTCAACACACAGCACGTGCTTCGAAAAATGTGAAAATACGAAACTAACGGAGTTTTCTTGTTCCATAGCTCATATGCTATTTTGTTGTGGTGTTTGTTGACGATACAGCCGTTTTGAGTGTAGCATGCTGTATTGGTTGCTTCACCCCAGAAATGCTGTGGCAACTTGCTTGCGGCAATCATTGTCCTTGTTGCTTCTTTCAGCGTCCTATTCTTTCGCTCGGCAGCACCATTTTGTTGAGGTGTACGGGCAGCTGAGTATTCGTGCTGTATCCCATTCTCCGAACAGTACTGATCTATAAATCGGTTAGTAAATTCTGCACCTCTATCGGAACGAATGGACACGATACTCAATCCCTTTTCATTTTGAAGCTTTCTCAGGAGCTCGGGCAGCTTTGATGTTGTTTCCTTCTTCTTGCTTAGGAAAATTATTCAAGCATACCTGGAGTAATCATCAACAACAACAAGACAGTATTTCTTACCTCCCAAACTTACTGGGTCTACAGGACCGTAGAGATCCATGTGTAGCATCTCCAACACTCTGTGGGTTGAAAGGTAGGATTTGCTCTTCAGGGTGGACTTGATTTGCTTGCCTTTTTGACATGGTCCACAGACACTGTCTTTTTGGAATGAGACATTCGGCAAACCTCTAACCAGTCCCTGTCTTGAGAGCTTGTTGATCGTCTTGAAGTTGATGTGTGACATCCTCTTGTGCCATAGCCAGCTTAGATCTGCAATGCCTTTGGCAACCAAACAAGGAATTGTGGAGCTCGTAGGCATCCAGTCAGCAATATACATGTTACCTGATCTGCTTCATGTGAGCACAAATTCTTTGGTCAGGATGTTCTTGACTCTATAGTGATCTATATAGAATTTCACCGAGAACTGTTTGTCACAAAACTGGCTAATACTAAGTAGATTGTACTGTAAGCCTTCAACATAAGCTACATCAGTGACTTTGAATTTTTTGACAAGAAGGTTTCCTTTTCCTCTTGTTCTTCCTTTAGATTTATCACTGAAGCGCACTTTTGGACCGCAACCTTCTACGAAATCTGATAGCTTGCTTCTATCTCCAAAATGTCCTGTAACACATAAATTATGTAGATTTAGGTCCCCTTTGATTGTTGGGTCCATGAATGTTAGTGCCTTTAGGTACCCAAACTTTCCTAACAGCAATTGGTTTACTGTAGGTAACATTTGATTCAGACTTGCGGTATCTACGTGGGGCATGTACATAGTTACTATATCCATGATAATCATTATGCATGTAAAAATCAGGGTTATTATTATTAATCCAGTATGTATGCCGTCTCGGAGGTGGAGCTATTTCCTTTGGCCTTACAGCTTGCCTTCTGGGTCTCCAGTTGGATTCCCAGAGCTGTTGTTGTTACTGTGCGGACACTTGCTGTATCGATGGATAATGTGGCTTCTGTATCCAATACCTAGGCGTGCTGTACTGATAGTACTGCCATGCGGGCCTTTGATATTTGGATACAACCTTCTTTCTGAACGGCTGTTGGCGCTGTTGATATGCTCGGGGAGCATGCTGTTGCGTGCGCCTTACAGGTTGAAACGACTTATGATTCTGCTGTCTTGAATAGGATTACGGGGGCGGAATGGCAGCCTTTGCATTTCGCGGCAGCAGGTTCCTTCACATGACTAGGAGTATCTTCCGATACAGGAATGTGTTCCACACTCTTGACGAACACAGTACTAGTTTTCCCTTTGTTGGAAAATGAGCTGTATCCTAAGCCACTTTTATCGTCAGCATGCTGCCCAGTGCTTAGAATTTCTTCCATTCTTTTAGATGATTTCTCGAAAAATTTCAAAATGGTCTCAAGTTCGCTTTCTCGTTGATTCTAAAAAGAATCAGTCGTATTTTTAACCGAATCAGATCCAGTATTCACTTATTTTATAAAACAGTCTTTTTCATTCCTATATTCTCATATGGATACATCAATGATCAACAAAGTTCCTATGTACTCTATTAATGAATTTGATGATTGGAGAATCAGGATGGAGGCTCATCTTGCAGCAATGCACGAAGAAATGATTTTTGTTATACAGTATGGCCCCATTAAGATCATGAAGGTAAATACGGCCGCAAGGATTAAAGGCCAAGTCCATGCTGAGATGCTTGAGAAGGAGCGCGAGCAATGGACCACAGATGAAAGAAAGCGCGCCAACCTCGACAATGTTGCGAAGAATGCGTTGTTTGTCACCCTTGACAAAGGCACATTCTCGAAGGTAAAGAGCTGTAAAACAGCTAAGGAAATCTGGGATAAACTCAAGTTGATTTGTGAGGGAACTGAGCTCTCCAAAGAAAATAAAATTTCAAAACTAACTCAGCAATTTGAATCCTTTGAAATGAAAACAACTGAAACACTTGAGGAACTTGACCTCAGATTCACTGGAATTGTTGGTGAACTTGAAGCTTTGGGCAAAATTTATACTCAAAGGGAGAAAAACTTAAAGATTTTCATATCTCTCCCTGGCCGATGGGACATTAAGACCACGGCTATGCGTGTGTCGTGTAACCTTAGTGAAATATATACCTTTGATCTCTTTTCTGACCTCAAAGCTTTCGAGTATGATATAGACATGAGAGAGAAAGCTGAAGAATCTCCAGCTTGGACTACAACTTTAGCTGCTGTATCTAACCGTCGACACAGCATGCCCCGCACATCAAAGCCAAATTACAAAAATGCCGACAGTGACGACGATATCCTGTTACAAGATGAAATGGTGCTCCTCATGCACAAATTCAAAAAGTTCATCAAACAGTCTGGAAAGACTCCCTACAAGCCCAAGCCTATTTACAAGGTAAGTACTGAAACTTCCTCTGGTGACGCTAACATATGCTATAATTGCAGGAAACCAGGACATTATGCAAATAAATGTCCTCATCCCAAAGTTCAAAGGTTGCCATAAGTCGAGCAACAAGAGAGGGATGAATGAAGACGTGCTTGGAAAAACAAGCTCAAGGCACTGATAAGAGAATCAGAAGCCTCCCCCACACCATCCAAATCCGAAGAATGTCTTTAGGTGGTCACTGAAAGTGACTCATCTGACGATGAATTCGAAGATAAGGCATATATGTGCTTTATGGCAAAGGACATTCCGGAAGAAGAAGACAGCGATGATGAGGTAAGCTCAACCTCAGCCATTCCAGTAAATGCATCGCATACTTTCAAAAACATGATGAATGAATTTAAAAATATTCAAAAAGCCCACGAGACTTTGAAGAATTAAAACATTCAGCTCGATCTTTCCAACATAGAGCTGAAAGAAGAAAACGACTTGCTAAAAATAAATTATGAAAATATGTCTATTGATTGTGAAAACAGCAAAGTCGATCATGAAAAACTCGTGGAGAGCAATCATCAACTTGCTCTGATACCACTTGTTGGCCACTAAGTATACTAGATACAGCTTGGAAAGTGTTTTAAACAACAAGCTGTACTGTTTTTAAATCTGAGTGTGTAACGGAAGTCTTAAATAGTAAGTTGTTGTGGATGCAGCAACTCGATGTGCAGTGTATACTTAAATAATCACAGTTTAATAAAACAATAAAGGCATAAGGTAAATAACACAGTATTTAAAGTGGTTCGAGGTAAACCCCTCTACGTCCACTGGTCCTCCACACAGGAGTAAAAAGTTTATTATAATTACTGCATACACAACTACGTAATTATAACAACACTTAATCAATATATCATTCACACAGATTGATATAAATATCTTAGCTTTCAACCGTTCACACAGATTGGTTTGGGCTAACACTTGACTGGCTTCTTCACACACAGTTCTGAAGCTTCGTCTTCTTCAATGCAAGTCCTTCACATACAGTTCCGGAGTAGTAAAGATTCCTCAGTCCACACAGGGCTGATATGAGTTTGTTCAAAGATAGAATAGGGTTGAACAACAGCTATGACTTTCTAGGCTATAAGCTGATGATGTGTTGTTCAAGGTTTTGAGCATTGTATATCTCTTTTATCTGAATAGCAGAAAGCTTGGGGAGATATGTTTTGCTCGGATTATTTTTTTGTAAGCTTGATCGATTATAAGTCGTTCAGAGTTCAATCTTTCAGTTGTTCAGCGTTTTCAGTTGTTGATGATCTTCAAACTATGGAGATATATATAGCCTTCTGAAATATATCCGTTTGAAATCTATCCGTTGGGCAAGATTTTGTGACAACATATATTTTGACCGAGATCCGGATTTTGCGGGAATTTGAAGATCTTTTGACTTACAGTATTTAAATACTTTATCCTCTAGTATTTTAATACTTCTTTATCAACGGGACTTGACTTCTAGCGAATACTGAAGATTCCTTCTTTGTCCTGTTGAGAGCTGTATGGAAGGTATCATTGTATTAATATTCGAGACAGCTTCCATACTGAGGCTTTACCGGACTCTTTGCTGTATGATCAATATACTGTATGGATGAGACTGTGAGAGGTCTTCGATACATGGTTTGATACTTGATCAGCTATTCGATACAGCTAGAGGCGGTATTCAGGATTTGGCATATTGTCAAAACATTCTGACAATACAATCGATACATGGACTATTATCTAAGCAGCATCGATACAGGGTATTATTATCCCAACAAACTCCATTTTTGATTAATTGTCGCACGGTATTATGTCTCAGATGAATGTGTCGAGACTTACCATTATACATAAGGCTCTGTGCTCTTCCAATTGCAGCTTGGCTGTCGCAATGGACTATAACACTGGGCACAGGCTTCTTCCAGCATGGAATATCCTCAAGAAAGTTAGTAAGCCATTCAACTTCTTCTCCAGCTTTATCTAGAGCCATAGATTCTGATCCCATGGTGGATCGGGATATAAAAATTTGCTTGCTTTGTTTCTAAGAGATAGCTCCACCCCCAATATTAACTACATGCCCACTTGTAGAGTAAGAGTCTTTCGTGTCTGAAATTCAATTAGCATTAGTATATCCTTTCAAAGCTGCAGGATAATTACTATAAAATAGCCCATAACTTAGGGTGTACTTTAAGTATCTTAAAACCCTAATCAGTGCATTCCCGTGCTCTTTACTCGGATTACTCATGAACCTGCTCAATTTGTTCACAACAAATGCCAAATCTAGCCGTGTACAATTTGTAATGTACATCAGGCTTCCGATAACTCTTAAGTATTCGACTTGAGCCACTGGATCACCTCTATTCTTATTTAAGTGAATGCTGGTATCAACAGGCATTTTTACAGGTGGGCTGTCAAAAGCGTTAAACTTCTTAAGCACTTTCTCAACATTATGAGATTGTGATGAGAAGATACCTTCTGACGTTCTGATAATTTTAATTCCAAGAAAATCAGCTAAACCCAAATCCTTCATGTGGAAGTTTCGACTTAACATCCTTTTTGTATTCACAATTACTTCATTGGTACTACCCATGATTAATATATCATCTACATATAGACAAACTATGACAAATGACTCAGGTGTACCTTTAATATACATACATTTATCACATTCATTGATCTTGAATCTATTTGCCAACATAGTTTTGTCAAACTTCATATACCACTGTTTAGGAGCTTGTTTTAGCCCATACAATGAATTCAAAAGTTTACACACTTTATTTTCTTGACCAGGCGCAATGAAACCTTCAGGTTGTTCCATATAAATTTCTTCTTCTAATTCACCATTAAAGAACGCAGTTTTCACATCCATTTGATGAATCTCGAGATTGTGCAATGCAGCAATAGCAATTATAAGCACTCAAATGGAAGTTATTCTGGTTACCATTGAAGATGTGTCGAAGAAATCATAACCGTTTTTCTTTTTAAACCCTTTGGCAACAAGCCAGGCCTTAAACTTGTCTATCGACCATTCATCTTGGTATTTCCTATTTAAGATCCATTTATATTCTAAAGGCTTACATCCTGGTGCAAGATCAACTAGTTCCCAAGTATAATTTTGCATGATGGAATCCATTTCACTATAAATTGGAGCATCAGGTCTAGCATAAGCTTCCTGTATAGTCTTTGGATCATCGTCAACTGCATAAGTCTCAAAGTCAGGACCAAATGACTTAGCCTATCGAGTTCTCTTGCTCTGTCTTGGCTCTTCATTTATAACATTTAAACTACATGCAGTTTCAAGAGTTCTTTTATTTGAGCTTGTCACAATCCTCTCTTTATAAGGATAAATATTTTCAAAGAAAATGACATTTTTTGACTCAATGACAGTTCCTTCATGCATATCACGAATTCTAGATTTATGAATTAGAAATCGGTAGGCAGTATTGTTGTACCATAACCTATGAATATGCAATCAACTGTGTTTGGACCAATTCTTACTTGTTTTGGTCCAGGTACTTCAACCTTTGCCAAACATCCCCACACTTTAAGATATTTGAAAGAAGTCTTGCGCCCTTTCCATAACTCATAAGGAGTTTTATCTTTCCTTTTCTGTGGCACTTTATTCAGAATGTGATTAGCTGTAAGAATAGCTTCCCCCACATGTTTAGCAGCAACCCTGAACTTATTAGTAAAGCATTCATCATTTCTTTCAGGGTTCGATTTTTCCGTTCAGCAACTCCATTTGACTGAAGAGCATAAGGAGCAGTCGTTTGATGAATTATGCCTGAATCAGCACATAACTGTTCAAATGGTGCTACATACTCACTGCCTCGGTCACTTCAGACTACTTTTAGTTTACAATTCAATGAACTTTGAACTTCGTTTTTGTTGGGATAACAATCCCTGTATCGAAAGATCATGATAAGAATGTTTTGACAATGTGCTAATCCAGCATACAGTAAACAGTTGTATCGAAAAGCTGATCAAAGGTGTCAACCTGTATCGAAGACTTCTCGTAGTCCCAGCATAGAGTGAATCAATCATACAACAAAGGAGTCTCATAAGACTAAGTATGGAAGCTGTCTCGAATCGACAATACAGCTATCATTCCATACAGTATCCAAATAGGACAAGAAGGAATCATTGTTATTCGCTTAAGTCAAAGTCCCGTTTAAGAATATATATATTTAAATACTAAAGGATAAAGTATTTAAATATTAAGCCGTCAGAGATCTTTAATCAAGCATAAAATCCGGATCGTGTTTTATTCAAACACATCATCCTGTTGGAATGGACTTTTTCTCAACGGATTTATCTCAACCGATATATTCAAGTAAGCTATATATATCCCCAAACTTTGAAAATCTACATAAATGAAATCAACAACAACGAAGTTATCATCATATACATCTGAGCAAACATATCTCCCAAAGCATACTGCTATTCTAAAAGAAGAGATATACAAGTGCTCAAACCGTGAACAACATATCATCAGCTAAAAGCTCAGAAAGTCAAAGCAGTTGTTCAAACATTGTTCTATCCTTGAACAAAACCCATCAGCCCTGTGTGGACTGAGAAACCTTGCTATTCCTGAACTGTGTGTGACGGACTTGCATTGAAGAGATGAAGCTTCAGAACTGTGTGTGAAGAAGCCAGTCAAGTGAAAGCTTAAACCAATCCGTGTGAACGGTTGAAGACTAAGATCATTGTATCAATCTATGTGAACAATACATTGATTAGGTTTGATTATAAATACATAGTTGTGTACATAGTGTTTATAATAAACATTTTCACTCCTGTGTGGAGGACCAGTGGACGTAGAGAGCTTTACGTCGAACCACTTTAATTACTGTGTGATTTACCTTCTGCATTTACTGTTTTAATATTTGTGATTATCTTTAAGTATACACTTCATATCTAATTGCTATATTTACAGCAACTTACTTTAACAAGACTTCCGCTATGCACTCAGATTTGAGAATCGTACAGTCTATCGTTTAAAATACTTTCCAAGCTGTATCGTGTATACTTAGTGGCCAACAATTTTTATACATCTTAAAGGCCTCGATTGCTTCATATTTGCTTCCTAAAAAAAACGCATAGCAATATCTCGTGCAGCCATCTATAAAAATGAAGAAGTGTTTCTTAACTCCTCTAGTGTGCACAATTTCAAGTCATACACATCAGTGTGAATTAATTCTAGAGGAGTAGAAATCATTTCCACTGAATGAAAAGGCAATTTGGCCCAAAAAATCTCAAAACATACTTCGCAATTCTTATTAAGTTCAACATGGATTTTTGGAATCAATTCAAGATTAATTAGTCTTTTAATTGATTTCAGACCAACGTGTCCCAATCTAGAATGCCATAAATCTGAACACTCGAGTAAGTAAACAGAAGAAGGATCATTATTATTATTACTTTTATTCTTGCCTTCACGGCTTACAGGCATCACATTTATTTGGAACAGTCTCCTGTCAAGATAACCTCGACCAAGGAATATTCCAAACTTGCTCATAATAAATTTTTCAGACTCAAAAACTGGTCTAAATTCATGACTAACTAGTGGAGAGCCTGAAACTAAATTCCTTCGGACGTCTGGGACATGCAGCACATCCTTAAGCAGAAGCTCCTTTCCAGAGGTCAGCTTTAAGACCAAGTTCCCTACACCTACAATCACAGAAGAAGCGGAGTTTGCCATATGCAATTTCCTACCATCAGTAATAGTATATGAAGAGAACATGTCCTTTTCAGAACAAACATGACCAGTAGTCCTAGTATAAACGTACCAGGTGCGGTGATTCTCCACCATATTTGTTTCAATCGCCATAGCTGAGACCTCCTCGTCCAGCTCCTCAACCATAGCTAACAGCTCCAGATCTGGTGTCACACCCCAAATATGGCGGCTATTACAGTGTCGTGGACCCCACAATGGGACCCACCAGGCGATATCGAAACCAAAAAAAAATCATATCATAATTGTGTTACCGAACCACAAGGTAATAATTATTACTCCGATTAGGAGTTTATACAATCATACGACTAAGAACCTCACAAAACACAGGATCAATACCAGTATAAACCATGTGAAGATATAATATACTCAAAATAATAATACAACCACCAAGAGTTTATATAGAACAAAAAAATAATATTACACGGTTTAAGCATAACCGAACAACAAAAGACTTGGGCCCCCCGAACTAGTATCGTTCAAACCCTTTGCCGTCACCGTGCTCTTCCCATGCCTTGGCCTTGCCCCGACCTAAAATACAACACAAGTATTTCGCCCAAAACCACATGATCAGATATACATGATAATAATTCTCAAGATATTATACCATTCACATATAATGGACCTCAAGGAACCAACCAGACTGTTGAACATACCCCTTGGGCGTCTGAACAACTAGTCACAAACGGTCGGACATACCCAATCATACATGGAATATGAACGACCAATCAATATGGCTCAAGACGGACATCACAGTACGCCCGATCCAGAAATGTGTTCGTGCACATGTCCAACCCATATACAGAATCCAAGATATACGTGGGACAATGTACTTAATTAGCCTCACGAACTACCACTCGTGTGCACAGTCCAATACGGAAACATCAACGTATGACCATATTTGCATGGCTAAATCCTACACATAACCAATCGGCACGCATATATGACTCCAGATATGTCACGATACAACATGACAAAGAAACGCAATGAATCACACATCCAACCAAGAATCGAGAAACTCACCGAAGTGACAACAACGATCAACGAGACCAACGATATCAGAGATAGCGAAACATGGGAATGCAATCCCACAACGGAACGATAAACATGATCAACAACAATACCACATTATGAATCATAATTTCATAAAGCATCGCATATACACGAAATGTATAACATTCACAAGAATTCAATCATCATTATAACCAAGCAAGATAACTTGCCTCAATTCCATAGACAAAATAGTCTTTCTTCGAACGAACGAACGAACAGTTTCCTCGACTAACAACACTCACTAGAACAAGCAACCTTGAATAAAATGTAACTCATTCAACAACACGTTCATACAAAATTGATATCGATTCATAAGAAACGACACCCGCAATTTACGCGAATAGTCCAAACTATCCCAATAGGCATTAAAGTCCGAATTCATACACTTCAATATATTCAAATCATTGCTACGATCGATTTATCATATATAAGATGATCTTTTAATACTCTTATTATTACATTGAACAAGAATTCATCAAGAACAATTCCGATTATCATCTCATTATGTTAATGTCATTATATATCGTCATAACTATTATCTATATCGGATCACGATGTTTAAGACAGTCCTTCTTTCATCAATTCAGCATGTTTTACTTGAGTATATTAAAATCATAAGTTTGTCTTCAAAACTCATTATCATCTTCCTAACCCTTTCCAAAATATGATAATATCATCTAAAAATATCTAAGCATTAAGAGCATGCTTAATTATAAGTTCTAATCATCAGGTTCTTTATCATATTTTCGAAATAATCAACAATAGTTGTGTTATCTTGCGACAATCCAACAATTCAGGAAGTAGTTAACAATAACATCATCATGTTTTTCACTGATTGTTCATAATCTTAGTAATCAATATGTTCTACTTGATTAATTTAACATCATATGAAATAAGGGTGATGCTAAACAGCCACATTATGGCCACCCACACAAAAGCAAATTAATAGTATTTTCAAGTGTTGAATATCAAATAAAATTAACCCTTTTAAATTTGAATTAAATTTATATTCAAAGATTATTTTCTAACTTGAATATTATATTAAAATCATATTTTAAAATTTATAAAGTTAAATGAAATCTAGAATGTTAGTTAGATTAAAATCATGTTTTTTAATTTATAAAGTTAAATAAAAATTAAAAAATATTAGTTAGTATTAATGGTTAATCCGTATTTATGATAAAACAATCAATTTATATTTATTTCAATCCAAAAATTTAAATGAATCGATATTTTTCTTCTATTGAACTAATTTATGGCTAGCCACAATATGGCTGCATAGATTTATTCATGAAATAATCATCACTAGCATCATCATCATTACTGAATTAACATAAGTTTAGACAACCAACCTCTTGAAAATGAAGAATAACTCCAAAGACTTCAAGAACACACTTCAACATTCAATCTTCTAGGCTTCAATCTAAGTTACGAAGCTCCAAAACAAGATGAAAGGGGATAAAATCAACTTAGGAAGGCAGAGGAACGATTTCTAGGTAGGATACTCGAGTTTGGTTTGTGAAAAAATGAAAGACAAGACATGTCTTTTATAATCTGCATTATTCATAATGTGCGCTACAGGCAAGGTTAACATACGTTAGAACCGTTAACATACGCTAACACATGAGTGTTATGTACGTAACAATCCTCCAGAAGCTACTGCCTCAACAAGCATACACCCTTACGTACGTTGCTAAAAAAATGATGTACGTAAGCTCACCTACATTACGTACGCTATAACATCACCATTACGTATGTAATGCCCGTTGACTTGGCTGTCTCAAACAAGCCAAAAATTCTGGTCACACATGGCCCTACACGCCGAAAGTGGAAGAAGCAATCTGATTCCCTATATTACGTACGTAACCCATAAGACATTACGTACGTAAAGGAACACAGTTAACGTACGCTAAGCTAAAATGTTATTGTGCGTTAACCACCAAGGACACAGTCAAAAAGGCAATTCTCCATACAACATCTAACAATTAAACATAGTGTGAATGATAATTATAGTTAATTCGATTATAGATATCTCAACATTATAATCATTAAACTAAATGCAAACATGATATGACGATGCCCGAATCAACCGAGTCATATAACAGAAAAGATGAAAAATTACAGTCGAATATTACATACTCCCCCACTTAAAAAGAGTTTCGTCCTCAAAACTAAGGGGTAAACAACTCGGGATATCTCTCCCGCATGATATCCTCGGTTTCCCATGTAGCCTCCTCGATTTCGTGTCGGGACCACTGAATCTTCAGTGGGGGAATCGTCTTGTTCCTCAACTGTTTAATCCTCCTCTCGAGTTTTTGCACGGGACGTTCCTCGTACGAATGATCATCAGCTATCTAATCTCTTCGAACGGGAGTATATGGTTTGGATCAGCAACATACTTCCTCAAGTGGGAAACATGAAACACATTATGAATCCGACTTAAAGCCGGTGGCAAAGCCAAATGTTAAGCCAGATAACCTACACGTTCTAAAATTTTGACCGATCCGATATACCTAGGACTCAGCTTGCCTCTCTTCCCAAAACGAAAAACACCTCGAGTAGGAGACACTTTCACTAGCGCATGGTCACCAACCTCGAACTCAAGTGGTCGTCAATGGTTGTTTGCATAATACTTCTGCCGACTTTGAGCTGTTAACAAATGACTCCTAATGAGAGCGATCTTCTCACGAGCTTCTAACAACATATCAGGCTCCGTACCCAGAGATTCAGACAAGTCCTCCCAACACAAATGGGACCTACAATGATGGCCATACAATGCCTCATAAGGTGCCATCTTAATCAAAGCATGTCAACTATTATTGTAGGTGAACTCCACCAAAGGTAGTTGAGCTTCCCAATCGTCCTTTCAATCGAGAGCACACACCCTCACATATCCTCCAGACTTTGGATAATCCTCTCAGACTGGCCATCGGTCTGAGGATTAAATGTTGTACTAAAGTTCAACTGTGTACCCATCGCAAGATAAACTGCTTTCCAGAAATATGACACGAACTGCCCATCACGATCCGATACAATACTCTTGGGATCACCATGTAACCTTACAATCTCTTTAATGAATAGCTGGTCTAACCTCTCAAGACTCCACGTGCTTTTAATCTTCAAGGAGTGGGCTGATTTGGTCAGACGATCCACAATCACCCAAATCATATTCATACATCGTCGGCTCGTCAGCAAGATAGTGATCAAGGGCGAACAATGACGATGTAACAACGAGGATCAATGATATAGTGACATCTCCAACGAATATCACTTACGACGAGTAATGCGAGTATGGTTATTTTCTACTGATGGTTATTTTCTATCGGGATGTTCATTTATGGCGAGACCGAATAACTTTCATAATGTATCCAGTTAGAGAGTATATTTTTTTTTTTATGTTAGGTATTTCTCAGAGTCCGAAGTTCGAGTCAAGAACTTAATATGAGATTTATATTCTTCTTCTGAGAACCCTTTAGTAGAGTTGTTCTATTAAGTTGAGACGTTGATGTATTATACATGTACCATATGCTACTCCCTCTGGACCTTACGTGTATCGATCATATGCTAGGGGAGCTTTTCCAGAGAGGCCAACTACACCTCTACCCATTCAGGTGGTTCTTGCTACACCGTCTCATGCTCAGGGTGGGTTAGACCTGGAGGCAGGGACCTCAGCACCTTGCCGCAGGGACATGAGGACCGAGCCTTTAATTCTCAGGAGGATGTCTTCGCTATTTCGACCTACGCCAGTCATCGATCCAGTCCACCCACGACCGATCACAGACGATGCTCATCTATTTCTCCCAAATAAGCGTAGAGTCGTTAAAGACCTAGTTTCAGTCTTTTTAGTTTTAGACGAGGAGACAGAAGAAGATCCGGGAGAGTATCCCGAGGAGTTTTCCGAGGAAGTCATCTCGATCACCGAGTCGAGGGCGACTTGAGATAGTTCAAGATGGTGCTAGCCATTTATCTTGTATTTTGTATGCAGAACGTCACTTGTTTTGCTTATATGTCTCGCTCCGATGTCTAGCATTTTCTTATTTTATAGACGAAAATGCTACTTGTTAGACCATTCCGTATTTTGGTATATATGTAGGCAGGTAGCCTAGATCATCTTGTATAGCTTAATAGCTAGTAAGACCTCGTTGAAGGCAATTGTTCTATATATTATGACGCATATGATATATTGATATACATTTTGACCCTTTATGTGCTTTTCTTCTCATGAGTACGATGTTGTTATTTCTGATCTCTTTCTCGACCTTGCCACGAGAGCTATCTATGAGTATGTGTTGATGCGTTATGATTATATAGTCGCGAACTCCTTTCTATGATCAAGTATGACGATAAATTGGACCAGTGAGAATGAACTAATGATAATTATGTGAATCACAGAATGCCACCCAGAAGGGAAATAAGGAGATGAGGGCATCAAACGCGACCCTACACCACCTCCTCCTCTACCCCAACGGGCTATTGAAGAGCTTTTCCTCAAGCAGAATTCACCTACTTTCAATGGGCCAGGAAACCCGAGTGATGCTAAGCTTTGGTTTGGAGCTATGGAGCGAATTTTTAACTTCCTCAGGTGTACCAACCAAGAGCGTATTTCTTGTGTGCTCTTCCAACTCACTGGATCTACAGACTTCTGGTTGGAAGCACGCAGGAAGTTCCTGACGGCTGAGCAACTGGAAAACTACTCTTGGGAGGAATTCAATGAAGCACTGTATGACAAGTATGTTCAAAAAACCTTCAAGGTCAAGAAGGAAGATGAATTCTATAATCTGAAGCAAGGGAGGATGTCGGTGACCGAGTACGATAGAATGTTTTGTGAATTAGCAAGGTATGCTATAGACCAAGTTGATACTGACGAGAAGATAGCAGGAAAATTTAGATCAGGACTGAGGCATGAGATAGGCATGTCCTTAGCTAGCCATGGAAGGCTGAGCTACACTGAATCACTGAACAGAGGTCTGGATATCTGTAATACCCTAAAATTTCGCTATGATTCTTCGCATTGTTTTATCTGAGTTGTACTGTACAGAGTGGGACCGATACATTATAGGTGGATGATTTTGGGAACTGTGATAGTCGTGCCGGTATATCTATCGAGGTTATTTTAATTCTCGTATATTAAATGCTTGATGTGTTTTTCGATGTTGGATATAGTGTATGAGTATTTGTACAAATTGCCGTACTTGGTCGACAGTTGTATTTGAGGATATCATGCATCATATGTATCATATGAGAATGTTATTGGAACGAGCATGTGTATTTCAGTATGCCGTATGCTCGTATCCAGTATGTCGAGACGGACGGGAACAGTTGGATTTTGGCCAAGTATAGAAGGCCATTACGTATGCTAATGTTAAGGATTAATGTACGCTAATTTGCTAGAGTTACGTATGTTATGATGTAAGCATTACATATGTAACAAGAGGAATCGGACAGGACCGAGTTGTGGTCGGCAGGTGGGACCCAGTGTCGGCAGTGCATGTGGACAAGTGAGTCAACTACGTATTACGTACGCTATGCAGGGTGTATTACGTACGTAATACGAGTATATTAATGTAGCAAGTCAATGTGCCTATTACGTATGTTATGGAGAAAGTGTCGTAAGGATGTGAACGAAATGAGGCAGAAGCCTCTGGACCGTCATTACGTACGCTACCAAGGTCAGTTAGCATACGTAAGAGAGTGTTACGTACGTTAACCTTGGTGTGTTACTGTTGGTCCACTTTAAGTATACTGGATACAGCTTGGGAAATGTTTAAGCAACAGGCTGTATGATTTTCGAATCTGAGTGCATAGCGGAAGTCTTAAAACAGTAAGTTGCTGTCGATAAAGCAACTCGGTCTAATCTCCTGTTAGCTTCGTGCGTATAGGGTTTTGCAGTGTATACTTATATAAACCACAGTTTATGAAAATAGTAATGGCGAAAGGTAAATAACATAGTATTTAAGTGGTTCGAGGTAAACCCCTCTACGTCCACTGGTCCTCCACACAGGAGTATGAAGTTTATTATAAATACTGCGTACACAACTATGTATTTATAATCAAACATATCCTTGTATCGTTCACACGGATTGATACAAAGAATGTCGCTTTCAACCGTTCACACAGATTGGTTAAAGCTTCCAATTGACTTGCTTCTTCACACACAGTTCCAAAGCTTCATCCTTATTCGTCCCACACAGGTCGGAATAACTTGTTGAGTTCACACAGAGCTCAGTTTTTACATAGAGGTAAAAAGGTAGGTGATTAGGTAAGAGCAACAGCTTGAATATGAAGTTCTTGAACTGATGATGGCTGTTCTTGATGACTGAGTATATTTCTTCTTTCTCAGATATGGATTGATGCTAGAAAGAAATATACTTGCTCTTGTAAGCTTGATCTGATGATAATGAATATTCAGTCTTTCGATGGTTTGAATATCGCTTGTAAGCTTGTATATCTTCTTCTTGTTTGTTCGTGTTTCACGGGGATATACTTCAATTTTGATCTTCAAACTCTGGAGATATATATAGCCTTCTTGGATATATCCGTTGAGATAGATCCGTTGAGCAAGATTCTGTGAAAACTTGATAGTTGACTTGAAAGGACCAGGATCCGGATATTGCGGGATTTGAAGATCTCTGACAGCTTCAGTATTTAAATACTTTATCCTTTCAGTATTTAAATACTTCTTTATCAAATGGGACTTGACTTTAGTGAATACCAAAGATTCCTTTCCAAACGGTCTTCTGTCCTGTTCTGATGTGAATGCTGTATCTAATTATGCTTTAGGCATATTTGGAGTAGTTCGATGCTGTATGGAAAGATGCTGTATTTGGATAGCTTCCATACTTGGCATTTACTTAGACACTGTTGCTATATTTTGGTAGCGCGAGAGCTTGCTGTATGCTGGTGCTATGAGAAGGTCTTCGATATAGGATCAGCAACTTCGATCGGCTTTTGATACAGCGGCTTGCTGTATGCTGGGCATTTATCATCTTGCTGTTTGCTAGCTTGCTGTATCAAGCTTTGTTGTTTGGTAATTATCAAAACAACATTGTTTTTCCCAACAATTTCCCCCTTTTTGATAATTTCCAAACCTTCTTGATGATCCCAAAACTTTAATGCCAAAACCTTTTTAAGCTAAAATAATTTCCCCTTCTTTTTAGATAACCACTTGTTGGTCGATACAGGAGATGATTATCCCAACAGCTTCCCTCTTTTTGATAATTTTCAAGAGCAGACTTCTTGATCTTCTGTCAAATGATCTGGTCTTCAGCACTTAGTCTAAAAGAAGTATGAACTGCTCATAGGCAAGTTATAAAGCAATAGTATCTAATATGGAAGTGTATTACATCTTAAACTTATGATTGGCGCACAGGCACAATCTTACAGTGAAGTGTAGTGATAAATACAATTGAACCTATGAACTGTTCGCAGACAAGTTCTTACAGTTTAATACTTAAACTTGTTGGATTGCAGCAATAAAAATTGAATGAGTTAAAAATCATGTCGTTCGAGATAGAGAAGTCCAGATGTCGTGCAAAGCGTTTAAAAACAAAGTTTGAATATAAAAACAGGGCATGTGGACTTAAAACTGTTTGCAATACACAATAGAATAGAACTAACAAGCATGATTGATGTACTGTAGTGTAAGTACTGTATTCGCGAATAATACATCGTTCCCCCTTAAAAGGTACATACAGGATTCAATTCTTACATTACTGTTCAGATTAACACGATATTCATGGGTCGTACTATATTCCCCCTTAATTAATGCACACATCAGTTGTAAGAAGGTCTCATGCATTCTTTGTCCTACAGTGCTGTCTTGACTGTTCTGAGTGTACAGTTAATTAATGGCATATACTGTATTCATGGGTCTTACAGCATTCCCCCTCAATTAATGAGTAAAAGCATAAAAACTTATAGGGAGTCTAGCTGTAGCGTCCTCAATTCTCGTCGTAGCAAAGAAATCAAGAAAATTTGGGTCCTCGTGTGATAGTGCCTTTTCGTACCCAAATTTGCCGGACAGCAATTGGTTTGTTGTAGGCTACTTTTGGTCCATTATTACGATATCTACATGGGGCAGTCACATAGTCGTTGTAATCATGATAATTATAATGCATGAAAATTCGAGAATTATAGTTGTTATTCCAGTACGATTGTCGTCTCGGATGTGGATCTATTTTCATAGATCTTGCAGATTGCCTCCTGGGTCTCCAGTTTGATTCCAAAATCTGTTGTTGATACTGCGCTGCAAGCTGTTTTCTTGATGGGTAACGGGGCTCCTGTATCCAATATCTAGGTGCGCTGTACTGAAAGTACTGCCGTGCGGGCCTTTGATATTTGGATACATCCTTCCTTCCGAACGGCTGTTGGCGCTGTTGATATGCTCGGGGAGCATGCTGTTGCATGCGCCTTACAGGTTGGAATGGCTTATGATTCCGCTGTATGGAATATGACTGAGGTGGCGGAATGGCAGCCTTTGCTGTTCGCGGTGCAACTGGTTCCTTCATAGGAATCAGAACTTCTTTCGATATAGGAATGGATTCCTCACTCCTGACGAATACCGTACTATATTTTTCTTTGTTGAGTATGTTGCCCAGTGCTTAGGATCTCTTCCATTCTATTAGAGGATTTCTCGAAAGAATTCAAAATTGTCTCTAATTCTCCTTCACGTTAGTCGAGCGATTTTACTTTGGCTTCGAGTAGAGCCAAGTCATTTGTCTTGCTTTCAAGATGAGACTTAGTCTCATTTAGATCGTGAGCAATTTGATGATTGCTCTCCATGAGTTTTTCTAAATTGACTTTGCTGTTTTCGCAATCGACTGACATATTTTCGTAATTATCCTTCAGCAAGTCGTTTTCTTCTTTCAGCTCTAAGTTAGAAATTTCAAGCTGTATGTTTTCTCTTTTCAATATCTCATGGGCCGTTTGAATGTTATTAAATTCATTCAACATATTTTCAAAGGTATGAGATGTATTTACAAGAATAGTTGAGGTAGAGCTTACCTCATCATCATCGCCGTCTTCATTTTCCTCTTTAACTTCGGCCATAGAGCACATGTAGGCTCTATCTTCTAGCTCATCATCAGACGAGTCACTATCAGTGACCACCTGAAGACATTCTTCGGTCTTTGTTGATGCGGGCGGAGCTTTTGATTCACCAATGAAGGCCTTGAGTTTGTTCTTTATCCTATTTCTCTATTCATCAAACTCGTTAATAGAAGACATAGGTACCTTGCTTATTAATGAGGTATCCATATGTAAGGAAATAGGAGAGATAAATTGCTTTCAAAAAATAAGTGATTTTAAGGATCTGATTCAGTTAAAAATACGACTGATTCTTTTTAGAATCAACCGCTCCGATACCAATTGTTGGTCCACTTTAAGTATACTGGATACAGCTTGGGAAATGTTTAAGCAACAGGCTGTATGATTTTCGAATCTGAGTGCATAGCGGAAGTCTTAAAACAGTAAGTTGCTTTCGATAAAGCAACTCGGTCTAATCTCCTGTTAGCTTCGTGCGTATAGGGTTTTGCAGTGTATACTTATATAAACCACAGTTTATGAAAATAGTAATGGCGAAAGGTAAATAACATATTATTTAAGTGGTTCGAGGTAAACCCCTCTACGTCCACTGGTTCTCCACACAGGAGTATGAAGTTTATTATAAATACTGCGTACACAACAATGTATTTATAATCAAACATATCCTTGTATCATTCACACGGATTGATACAAAGAATGTCGCTTTCAACCGTTCACACAGATTGGTTAAAGCTTCCAATTGACTTGCTTCTTCACACACCGTTCCAAAGCTTCATCCTTATTCGTCCCACACAGGTCGGAATAACTTGTTGAGTTCACACAGAGCTCAGTTTTTACATAGAGGTAAAAAGGTAGGTGATCAGGTAAGAGCAACAGCTTGAATATGAAGTTCTTGAGCTGATGATGGCTGTTCTTGATGACTGAGTATATTTCTTCTTTCTCAGATATGGATTGATGCGAGAAAGAAATGTACTTGCTCTTATAAGCTTGATCTGATGATAATGAATATTCAGTCTTTCGATGGTTTGAATATTGCTTGTAAGCTTGTATATCTTCTTCTTGTTGGTTCGTGTTTCACGGGGATATACTTCTATTTTTATCTTCAAACTCTGGAGATATATATAGCCTTCTTGGATATATCCGTTGAGATAGATCCATTGAGCAAGATTCTGTGACAACTTGATAGTTGACTTGAAAGGACTAGGATCCGGATATTGCGGGATTTGAAGATCTCTGACAGCTTCAGTAATTAAATACTTTGTCCTTTCAGTATTTAAATACTTCTTTATTAAACGGGACTTGACTTTAGTGAATACCAAAGATTCCTTTCCAAACGGTCTTCAGTCCTGTTCCGATGTGAATGCTGTAGGCATATTTGGAGTAGTTCGATGCTGTATGGAAAGATGCTGTATTCGGATAGCTTCCATACTTGGCATTTACTTAGACACTGTTGCTGTATTTTGGTAGCGTGAGAGCTCGCTGTATGCTGGCGCTATGAGAAGGTCTTCGATACAGGATCAGCAACTTCGATCGGCTTTTGATACAGCGGCTTGCTGTATATTGGGCATTTATCATCTTGCTGTTTGCTAGCTTGCTGTATCAAGCTTTGTTGTTTGGTAATTATCAAAACAACATTGTTTTTCCCAACAGTTACTTACATAACGAATTGGATATAAAAGAGATGCCCGTCATTTCATTTTCTTGAGAACTCCAGTTCGTTTTTTTTTTGCCTTCAACACTTAGAGAGGGAGTTTTAGACCTTCTAAGTGGATTATGAGCTTAAGGGCTTGGTTTGGAGCTTGAGATATGGAGCTATTATTGATCCTTGAAGTGTTTGCTTGTGTGTTTCATCTTCTAAGAGGTTGCGTTAAGTGATCATTGATGATTAACCATTTTGCTGCGATTGGAATTGGAGGACGCATGAATCACCTTGGTCGGGGCTGTGGAGATTGTAGATGAAGACGACGGGATTGGTCACAACTTTATCGTATCGGTATCGAGGCCAGTTATGCTTGCTCAGTTCATAATGTTTAATAATGATTTCGTTTTCATTCCATTTATGATTCATATAGAAATGGTATCATGGAATATGAATTATCGGGACGATGGTATGCATATTATGCTTGGATTAAGATAAATCATAATGTATATGATTTTAAAGATGTCTAGTGGAAACGGAGACGTAAATTATATTTGGTTTATTGTGTGAGAGATTAGATATCAAGGTTAGTTATCATGCTGACATTGAACTCGCGGTGGTGGTTTGGTATTAGTTATGGACTGTACTTCACTTTGGATTATTCGGATAACCGCTTATTCGTTCAGGGATGTTGGTCGTGGAAAGGTTAGCGTCTCTAGCTTGAGGTAAATTAATATTGTTAGATAATGATAATCACCCTATTGCATTGTTGCATGTGTGTGTTGATATTTCATGTGGTAAGTGTGCACCATTGTTTGTTACGTTTTGTGATGTGCTCTTTCTTTGAGCTTTAATCTGTGGGGCCGATGTGTTGGGGATAAAACCTATATGGTACCCGTATGGCAATGTGTTAGGGGTAAGACCTAAATGGCACCTATGTCCGGAGTATTCCTGAGTAGATGCTTCCGTGACACTTGGCTGCTGCCTTGGGAGTTTATGTTATATTGTCCGGAGTATTCTTGAGTAGATGCTTCCGTGACCCTTGGCTGTTGTTTTGGGAGTTTATGCGCTATTATCATATGCATTATTGAGCATGTTGTGAACTGTTGTCTGATGGAATACGACATTGTGGTCGTGTCAGTCTTTAATGATCGAGTTATCGTTGCCCGCTTGAAAAGTCTTCTGATCCTTGTTGGATATGTGTTTCTTCGATATTCGTTGTCATGTTGTATCGTGACAAATCTGGAGTCAGATATGTTCTGATCGGTCATGTGTAGGATTTTCAGGGCGGGCACGTGTAGCATATGTTGGTTTTGACCTCATATTGAACCGTGCGCACGAGACGTACTTCATGAGGCTGATTAGGTATGAGACCAGACATGTATCTAATAAATACCCATGGTTGGCTTATATACGGACACATGTCAGGATCGGGCGTATCGTGACGTCCATCATGAGTCTTATTGATTGGTCGTTCACAATCCATGTATAATCGGATTTGTTTGATAGTCGGGTTGTCTTTGAAATCCCGTATATATGATTTGTATATGGTTGACAATTTTATTCTCTCGTGTATCTGTCACTGTTGACCCTTTACTAACCTCATTTGGAGTCACCATATCGATGGTCAACTCATTTGTTATCGACCCTTTATTAATCTCATTTGGAGTTCACCCTCTCATAGGTAATCTCGTTCGTTATTGATCCTTATTGATTCTATTTGGGAGTTTGCCTTACCGTTGGTATTCTCAGTTGTTGATCCCTTATTGATCTTATTGGAGTTTATCATACTGTTGGTATTCTAGGCTGTCGATCCTTTATTGATCTTGTTGGAGTTACCATATCATGGTATTCTCGTTCGTGGTTGATCCTTTGTCGATCTTGTGTGGAGTTATCATGTCATTGATATTCCCATTTCGATGCATTGGTTGTTATCATTATTGATTGAGTATTCATGCTTTGTATTGATATCCAGGACTTGCCATTGTCTCGGGACAGTTGGTTTACAGATGCGCTGTGTGATATCGGTTTTATCATGATTGGGATCCGTTTGTGCGATCCAGCGGACAGAATCGGACTTGGCCAGATTATTCTATATTGGAGATATGTTTATGTTTGAGAATCTTGGTATCGTTTCGGATACAGTACAAATGGTTACTTTTGAATTCATTGACGCGAGACGTGGATTATGGTAAGGATTAATTTGATATGGATTGTGATGGGTTGGTAAGGTTACTTCGGTAAGATTACGTAGGGAAATGTTCTTACTCTGTAAATTACATTGATATGTAATTGTTTTTGTGATGTGATCATTATCATTGTTGAGTATTATGGCTGACCCAATCGTGGGTTTTATCTTTTAGGTAGTCGGAGTTCGAGCTAGTAGCGGTCGTGAAGGGATGAGCTTTCCGGTGATACTGGCTATGGCGTGGTTATTGGGATTCGAATGTTCTTTTTGGTTTTTATAATTCTGCTGCAAATGTATTTAATTATGTCTCTATTCGCTGCGTGTGAAATTTTATAATGGCTTTCAATATTTTTCCAACTCGTGTTTACTTTCTAAATGCCTTTTTGACGTCTTTGCCTTGTGTTTTCAAACGGTATTTTGACGGTAATTGGGAACAACGTTTTGAAAAATATTTGAGTATTTAAAACATTACCGTCATCGGCCTTTTAGCATTTTTAAACGTTTGCGAAAATGATTTTAGCCTTGTGGGTTCCATTATGGGGCCCACGGCGCTGTAATATTCCCGGTTGGTTTTGTGGGTGTTACAATATCGAGGCAGCAATGTCGGAAGAGAAACGGTCACCCACAGTTACACCACCACCCACTTAGATGAATTCCCATGAGTATAAGGGAAGCGTAAGTGGGAAGGACGAAACAATAGTGGCAATAACAACAACAATGGGAACAACCAGGCTAACAGGAAGTCGTAGCTGGGAAATATACCTCATGGATAGCCTCAGTATCAAGGAGGCAACAATCAGGGATGACAGATGGTTCCTGCTCAGGGAGACAATAATCAGGGACGATTTGCAAACCCCATATGTCCCAAGTGTAACAAGCAGCATCTTGGTGCCTGTCTGTTGGGTACTGGAAGTTGTTACACGTGTGGTCAGAAAGGCCATATCATGAGGAATTATCCTAAGCAGCAATAGGTAGAGAGACCAAGCCACCATGGTCAACCCCAGCCACTGAAGGCACAGCATTGACGGCCGCAACTACCGCCACCATCAATCAGAAGCAACCCGAGAGGATAAGGGTAACTTGGCAGGTATGGGAAAACTTCTTAACATACCTGTATTTGATTTGTTTGATACACTACGCCATAAGTGCTCATATGCAATGCTTCCTATTGTTGCATTATGCCCTATTTTCTGTTGCCTTAGGCCAGAAATTGATATATCCAACACTTTGTGGGTGTTGCATATGATCACGTGGCATTTGACCTCTAATTCAACACTTTTCCATTCTAATGCAACAGAGGGAAAGTATTACATTATCTGCATAGTGCAACACAAAACAAAATATAGGCAACAGAAAACAGTGTTGGCTTAGTTGGCCTAGAGGACACTTTAGAAAAGTGGGGCCCACAATCGACACGTCAACGGTGGGACCTTAGACCACGTCAGCAGTGTATCCCACTTCATCCATGTCAGTAGTGGGTCCCACGTCAGTAGTGGGCTCCACCAGACATAATGCAACACTTCCATTCTTATATCCAACAGTAACATGGTTATTATATGCAACACTACTGAAGATAAATGCAGCAATAACTGAAAGATAAATGCAACATTTTAAATAAAAATTTCGTAATAACCATTTCGTACGTACATCATTCCATACAAATAAAATACCGTCCAAAATTCACACCCTGCCAGTCAGTACCAAATACCAACATTCCAACAAACATTCGACGCAAAATACCAACTCCAACTACTATCACATAATCAAAGACTGATAGAGAGAGAGAATATGGGAGAAGGAGAAAAATTACAATTTTAAAAGTGTAAACAGCAATCTCAGCCTTGTTCAACTGGAATTCCTCTTTCTCAAATTCAGCAGAGCCAGATCATCATCTTTATCTTCTAAACTTCCAAGGTTGACTTCCTCCACCATATCGTCATCAAAGAACTTTTACTATGGAGCGTCAAATAAGGTATTCCCTGCACTACAAAACAAAATAAACCGATGAACTCAAGAGCATTGGACATGCCGTTCCAGCCATGGTGTATATGAATAATTTATATGTATTCATGCTGATGGGAAAGGTATTAGGTAGCTAATTAGACTTAAAATTAGATGAATATTCTTCAACTGTGATCACCTGAATAGAAGGAGGTTTGAAAATGCTGAAAGCATGAAATACCGACAGTAGACATTAAAAAAAAGGAAAAAATTCTGACATGGAAATCCTGGGGGTGGTAAAAAAAGGAATATTTGTAAATCAGATTTAATATTTGTTGTTTGTGACATTTTAGATTTAATATATTATGAAAGGCAATGAAAGAGTGTGTATTTGCACATTAAGAAAAATATTTATTTGTTTAGGTAACTTATATTTGTTAAATCTAAAAAAGGGAGAAGATGACAAATTGATGAGGTTGGGCGGAGAAGAATATGTATCTGAAACAGTGAAAGAAGATCGAGGCAAAGCGAGAGACAAACATATAAATATGCAAAACTGAAATGGAAGAGGAAATTTGATTTATTTTACAAATGTTAGTGGATTCCCGAAGGAAGCAAGCTACCGGGTTACAAATGGATTTTCGAAAGAACAATGAAGTGGGTTACGTATGAATTTTCAAAAGAAAAATGAATGCAGATGGAACACTTGATAGGCATATGGCTAGTCTTGGAATTAAAGGAATAAAGGTTACAAGCAACAAGAAGGTCTTGATTACTTTGATACCTATTCTCCAATTACGAGAATAAAATACATTAGAGAGACAACTGCATTTGTAAAAACGAGATTCATTTGTAAAAAAATGTCACTCGTGGAAAGAAATGAAAATGAGATGGTACCTAATCGAATCAATACACTTTCATTTAGGAAATTTCGTTTTGCTTATATAATAGTGGTGATTTTTTTAAAAAATGATGAGTTTTGAAAGTGTGAATCAATGAGATAGGAATATCATAATAATTAATCATTATGGAATATCATAATAGTTAATCATTTGATGATTTTTCGTCATTTTGAAAATTTTCGTTAAAAATCTTAACATTTTTTCAATAGGAAAGAAAATCCCAGATCGGGAGGGCATCCAGTTGCCTCCCTTATATTGTTTCTTGTTTAATATGTTCAACCAACAAGCAGCAATCAGACAAGGGAGAACCAAATGTAAGAACAAGCCTGACAATCAGTTACAATAAGGGCAGCAAACTTCCGAGTCCAACATAATAGACCCCTAGTTAATATCATAGATACTATATGCACCCTCCATTTCCCAACAGATATACTTTCAGATTTGTTTATTGTTTCTATTTACTTAGAATTTTGCATTCTCAAGGTAATTTTATGTTTATCTTCCCTATTTCACACACATATAATCACTTGTTCATCCCATAATAAAACTTAGAAAATAGAAAAACAATTGAATTAAGGTTAATGTGATCATTTTCCTCATTTTCTTAAATAGTGTACACAATCACAACATAAAAATAAACCTATATGAAATGCAGGGGGCATTAGAAACACCGACTTTGATTCTCTAAAATAAAATCTTCACGTAATGACACAAGTACATTTTGATTGAGATATATATTTCTCTTTTTTAGTTAAGATACATCACTTTGTTTCTTATCCATGTTGACACTTGTTCACATAAGGGAACTGTTTTTCTAACCTTCTAAAGGTAGCCTTTCACCTAAAGCTCCGATTCAAAGTAACAAATCAACTCAGATGAGGTGCTACGTCATAAAAAAAAAAAATCAAAGCCCATTATCCAGACATGTGGTCAACTCCATGAACCACCTCAAGAATTTCATATATGTGACAATCAGTTTGCATAATTTTGTAAAACAAGACGCAGAAGAAAGGTTGCACGCTAAGAACATAAAACATAATAAATGAGAATGTCGATATAACTGAAACTTAACCTTGCATGTCCAACAGTTGGACGGGTTCGAGTAATCCTTCCGAAAAAGTCACTGGCATCACTATAAGACCTTTGTTTTGCAGCAGTTCAGTAGCTGCTGAAGGACAAATATAAATCACCTTACTCATGATCTGTTTGAGAGGCCCTTTGAGCATCTGATCCTGAACAACATAATGTCCATGCCCCTGGAACAAACAGACTTCAATGTCAGAACCAGATTACGCAGAATGCCTAAGGCCCTGTTCTCTTTGTTGTTTTGAAGTCATTTTCTGTTTTTATTTTCGAAAATACTTAAAACGTGTTCTTTTTATCATTTTCGAAAATGAATTTTGGAAAACAAAAAAAATATTTGTACACAAAACGCAAAACGCCCAAAACCTCGTTTTGAACGTTTTGTGTGTATTTCAACAAAAAAATCTTCAAAATGCTCAAAATGCATTTTGAGTTTTTTTTTTGGATTATCCTAATTTGAAACTAAGTCTAAAATAAAGATTTATGAATTTAATATTAATATTACAAAAAAAATATTTTCCAAAATAAATTTAACAGAACGCGTTTTCAGCAATTTTGAAAACAAAAATAAAAATAGAAAAATACAAAACATTTTTCAAAATGAAAATACAAAATGAAATACAAACAGAACGCACCCTTAGCTTTTTCTAATACATTAAAAGTGTTTCCAAATTTTCCTCGAGCCATTTGGCAATCTATTTAAGCATAATTCCAAATAACTCAAGGAATATAATAGAATTTGAAGGTGATTCAGCTCCCAATCCCAATCTGTTGTGACTAAGCTCCTGCATAGGAAACACCCAACAATGAGTGTGTTTGAGCAAATAACACTTAACTTGGATAAGAATATTGCTAGGAATCAACATTGTAAGCGCAGGACTGAAACTTTTTTTATGCGTGAAATAAATAATAGTGAAATTATGATGAGCAATTTGACAACACGAAGAAGATATTTTAATCACGCGATGGGGGTCCCCCCGTGATGGGGTCCCCCCCAACACACACACACACACACACAAAGGGATTAATAAGATGTTGATAACTGATATCATGGTCAGAACCTTGATAACGTTTAGAATTGAGCGCACGAACTACTAAAACCAGAACCTCAGAAGTATTTTTAGCATGATTATGAAGTTTACAGAAAAATATGAATATTCACTACAGCAATATGGTGCATCACCAAGTGAAAGGCTCTGAAATCAGAAATGTTGCATTTGACTTGAACAGGTCTGACCTAGAACTGTGCATACTGAACAGGATGTCTACGGGTTCTTAAAATCTCAATCACCACAGGAGACATAAGCAAGCCTTTTTATTTTTAGTTTTTCGGGATTCAAGAGATGTTAACCGTCAAGTTTTTCCAAGGAATCAAAGGTAACAATTTAAGAAAACTTCTTTTGTTATCTCTTTCAAGATTTGAAATTAGAAAATGTCAGATTGAAATCACTAGGACTAATATTTACCTTCACCTGATTTTGCAAATACTTCACATGGTCAGTGATTGAGCCTTTTTTCGAAAAGTAGAAAATAAAAAAGCAAATGAATAAATTAGAGAATTTTCACAAAGAAGAAAAACAGACCTTCTAAAGACAGTTTGATAGTAAGGCAAAACGATACAGAGAAAAATCCATAATAAAAAACTATCCATCTTATTCCTCACTGAGGCACCAGAAGATGACGGTGGCGCGTCGCCGGAACGAATCAGAGATGGTGATATTTTCCGGTGGCTCAAATCCCTCCCAAATCGAGCGACGAACGGACCCCAGGCAAAGAGGTGCAATGAAAAAATGGAAGAAAAGAAAACCCTAGAATAGAGGCAACAGGCAAGAGGAGAAGTCTCGTACTGGGGCACGTATCTGAAGAAGGTGATATATGCTGCTCACAAAAGAGAACCCAAGAAACACGTTTTCAGCGGAGAGGTATTCCATTAGCACCCTTCGATGAATAATTGAAAGAGAAGGAAAAACATACAGTACTGCCGTGTCCTGATGGAAGTGGAAGCAAGAGAGAAGAAATGTGGTGAAGGCGTGAGAATTGGAAGAAACGCAGGAGGACGTGTGAATCGAAGGGAAAGGGCATTACAAAACCTAAGTGAGGCAGGCAGGTGGAGGAGGTGAGGCATGAGACAGGTGATGAAAAGAAGATGAAGATGAAGCGGTGAAGTCGGTGGAGAGGAAGATAGAAGAAAGAGAAAATGACGGCATGTGAAGAAAAATAAAAGCATCGTCTAATAAAGGAAAACGAAAGAGTTGCAACTTTAAGAAACACGCTTTCGACCACTTTCACCTTCACTTTTTTAAAGTAATAATAAAAAAAGTAGGAAATTTTAATTTACATTTCTTATTATATTTTAAAGAGTTGAATGTATAAATTTAATTATTTATTTTAATTTCAAAATAAAAATATATGTATTCATATAATATTTTATTTATTATAATTTTAAGAAATTATTTTCTTTTTTAATATTTTTTAAATTTATTAATTTTAATCCAAAAATTTTTTTAAGTAAAAACTATATGTGCTCTTATAAAAAGTCCATTATAAAATTGTTAAACAATTTAAATAATTTATTTTGTTTTAGTGTAAAAATTTAAATTTGACGATATTTTTCTGAAAATATTTAAATTATTTTTAGTAGTTATTAAGATGATTTAGTCTATTGCAACGCTTTTAAGTTCACGTATAATCCAACACTTTAGGTTGGTGTTGCATTAATGTCTTTTGCAACAGTGCATTCAGGTCTGGTGCAACACTAATTGAGTAGTATTGCAAAAGACCAAAGATCAGAGGGCTATTGCAATATTTTTCCTTGCACCACTGGAAAATGTGTTGCATATGAGCACTTATGGCGTAGTGATATTGGAGCATCGCATTCATTTATTGCTAGAGCATGTGTGTACAATCTTAACATTATAATGGAACGTGCTAGTCATGTCATGAGAGTATCTACACCACCAGGAGGTGTTGGAATATTTATTCCACATATTCATAAATAGTGTTTTGATGATTAAGTTGCTAAACAAAACAAAACAACAAAGAGGCGAAGCAAATCAACAAAGCAAACGAAGACGCATTAAGCTGGACAAAATATAGAGTTAGGGCACACTAGACATATACGTTAGCGCACGCTAACGGGTCCCGTCTGCAGATCAGACGAGTTCGAAGTTACTTGAAGACAACCTTCTTGATGAAGATAGCGTACGCTACATATGATTACTAACGCACGCTATCAAAGTCCATATTACCGTTGTGGAGATATTCAAACACTGTATGATGCAAGCAATGACGAAATCATAGCGCACGCTAAGGATGAGGAATAGCGCATGCTAATGTGTTTGAAATCAAGTCAATCAATCAGTTGGGAAAGATTCTGAAGCAAAGTCAAAAAGTATAAACGGATATATGACGCATGCAATGATGCAAGATTAGCGCACGCTACAAGGAAGTGTTAGCGCACGCTAACTGTCATGGACAGTAGCCACTGGATTGAAACTGGAAGACATTAACGTACGCTACATGCATCCATTATGTACGTAACAGGCAACAATGCGCGATAGTGCACGCTAAGAGGAAGAGCTAGCGCACGCTAGCAAGTCAAAAGTCAGCAACGGCTAGTTTGATGAAGAAGGCTATAAATACCACATCCTTGGTATCAAACCATACAACAACTTCAAGCAATCAAGACATTGATCTGATATTCATATACATTATATTGTTGTTGTGATATTGAGCTTATATTGGTAGTTTGACTGTTTTTACATTCAACACATACACGAGAGGTAAAAGAAAAGATACGATTGGATTCGGTGTTATTAGGATCAAGGATCCGACAGTGTTAGAATCGCAATCACTATCTTAGTGAGGTTTATCTAGTACCCATAGAAAGCTAGCGTGGTGGATTCCTTGTCCAATAGAAAAGGAAAACGTTTAACTTGGACCGACACAAAGACAAGTACAAGTGGTAATATCTCGACCGATAGAAGAGAGATTGAACGGTTTACTCGGACCGATAGAAGAGAGGTGCAGAGGTTTTAATCTTCATCCTATTGAAAAAGATAATGAGAGAGGACGTAGGCACGTCTGTCCGAACCTCTATAAATTCTTGTGTGATTTATTTTCCGCACTTTTTATTTACGCTTCCGCAACACGATGCAAATACCGATATTGCACGTTTGGTCGACTTCTTCGATTTTTATTATTTTCTCCTCCTTTTTACTTTTTATTTTCTTGTCATCCAAATCATGACACTTTTTGTCCAATTCAAGGGTTGTTTTGTAATCATCAAAAAGGGGGAGATTGTTGCAATATTTATTCCACATATTCATAAATAGTGTTTTGATGATTAAGTTGCTAAACAAAAAAAAAACAAAGAGGCAAATCAAATCAACGAAGCAGACGAAGACGCGAAAAGCTGGACAAAATACAGAGCTAGCGCATGCTAGACATATATGTTAGCGCACGCTAACGGGTCCCGGCTGCAGATCAGACGACTTCGAAGTTACCTGAAGACAACCTTCCTGATGAAGATAGTGCACGCGACATATGATTACTAACGCACGCTATCGAAGTCCATATTACCGTTGTGAAGATATTCAAACATTGTATGACACAAGTAATGACGAAATCATAGAGCACGCTAAGGATGAGGAATAGCGCACGCTAATGTGTTTGAAATCAAGTCAATCAATCCGTTGGGAAAGATTCTGAAGCAAAGTCTAAAAGTATAAATGGATATATGATGCATGCAATGATGCAAGATTAGCGCACGCTACAAGGAAGTGTTAGACCATGCTAACGGTCATGGACAGTAGCCACTGGACTGAAACTGGAAGACATTAACGTACACTACATGTATACATTACGTACGTAACAGGCAACAATGCACGATAGCGCACGCTAAGAGGAAGAGCTAGCGGACTTTAGCAAGTCAAAAGTCAGCAACGGCTTGTTTTGTAATATCCGCAATTTTCGATTTTCGGTAAATTACTTTTTTCGGCCGGAGTCCATTTTGACGACACGCTCATGACCGTTTCGTCATTATGAGAATTATTAATTCTACACTTTTTGACATCCGAGTTCGTTTCGGTGTCGTTTTGTTGAGTTCCATGCTTTTTATCGACTTTTCCGCACTTGAGTTCGATTCTTGCGAATCTCGTTCGAAACTGCTGTTTCGAGTTTCCTGTAAGCCCGTTTAACTTTGTTAGACGTGTTGTGAACTTCGGTTTGGTTATTCGATCACGTATCGTGATTTCCGGGTGTTTTGGGCCATTTTGTAATTTCTTAAAAGTTACGGGTATTCCTATCTTTAATTGTTGTCTCGACCCGTTTCTTGGTCGCGTATGATTAATTATGGTATTATGTTTTTATTTCGGATCGTTGATGTTGTCCGCGAACTTTTCGTCGTGTTCGTTCCCTACGTTTTCGGAAATCGAGTCGTCGAGTCCTGACGGCTGAGCAGCTGGCCGGACGGTGGCGGGTCCTGGCGGGACGGTTGCGGGCACTGGCCGGGCTGATGCGGCAGGAACCGGCGTAGCGCGCGCTACTGCCGGAAGGCTGCGTGCGCTAACCGGCAGGAGTAGCGCATGTTACGCGGCCGGCCGACGCACGCTATCGGGTCTGGGCAGAGGGGTTCTGAGGTTCTGGACTCGGGTATGATCGGTAGGTAGCGCACGCTACTGTCGGTCGTGGCGCACGCTAACCGGCAGGGGTAGCGCACGCGGTCGGCCGACTAGCGTACGTTACCTGGGCGAGCTGTTTAGTCCAGAGGTTACTGGACGGGTCGGCTAGCGCGCGCAGGCTTCCGGTCGTACCACACACTAGCGGGGGTCGGGCGAACGGTCACGGTCGGCAGGATTGGACGATGGTTCTGGGTCGTGCGGGCCCTGGACGAAGGTACTCGGACGATCCTGGCCGATAGCGCACGCTATTCCGGGAAGGCTAGCGCACGCTAGTTCCGGCCCAGTATAAATGTGACAGAGCAGTCGCGTTTTCATTCATTTTTCACTTCCTTCCTTTTCTGTCCGCGGCTGGCGATTTGTAGGTGACGAAGCCATGTTTTTTAACAACAAATCCATGAAGTTCTTGAGTTCATAACATCAATCAATCATCCGTTATCATCCTTTGATCCAGCGAATCAAGGTAATCTTCCTTAGAACCCTAATTTCGTGAATTTGGGGGTTTTTGCATTTTTGTCCGATTCGTTCCATGTTGTTGATTAATTCATGATGGGTATGATTAATCTTGCTAGTATTCTTGTGTTTAACATCATTTAATCCATTGTTCTTCGTCGAATCGAAGTATATTTCTTGATTTCCTTCGAATCGACTTTTTGGGGGATTTGTTCTCGATCTCGTTTTCCATCCGTTTTTGTTGGATAAATTGTGGTTAAACGATGTTGTTAAACATATTCTATGGATTGTATATCCATATTTTGACTTGGAATTCCGTTTTCGTGTTTTGACGGTGTTGTTGCCCAAAATATTTATCCGAAGATTAATACTGCTGGAAGACGGACAACAAACAACAATTGCGGGAGCACTTCCGAGAGAAGATAAATAATACAAGATTTGCCGGGTTTGTTAGGCCCGGGCTTGAATGCTCTCGCGAGATGTTATTAATACGAATATTCGTGGATACAAGTATTAATGGGAGAAATCTAAATACAATGAGTGTAAAAAGACTCTGTTAATCCGGCTCTTGAGCGAAGCTCGGTGTTCTTCGTCCCCGCCGATAATCTGCTGGATGAGATAGGCCGGGAGAAGTAAGGCCGAAAGATAGCTGTTGCCAAGAGTTGGATGTTAGCCAAGTGTTATGTGTTTTGCTTCTGTATGGTGTGAAATTGCGAGAATGCAGAGAGAGGAATCCAAGTGCAGGCTGCCTTCTTTATATAGGGGTTGAGGTGCCTTGTTCCCTAGTGGGCGATCGCCTTTCGGCCATTAATATAATGGGGCGATCGTCCTAAAGGTCACATGGGCTGCCTGCCAAAAGTCTAGGGCTACAGCTGGTAGCCAGCTGTGCGGTCCAATGAGGAGCCAGCACGCGTCCGGAAGTACTGTCACAGGAGGTCCCACTTTATTACTTTCGGCGGACTTTGTCAGTAGGCAAGGTAGGTGACAGGCTGTGGTCACCAGTCCTGTCCGACAGCTCCTTTTGCAGGTCTGCGGCCCTGTTGGTAGGTGAGGTAGGTGTCAGGTTTGTCAGCGCCTTTTGTGGATCTGCACGTGGGTCTTTGTCTGTGGCTCGGCCTTGGCCGACGGATGGCCATCGGCCCGGATCGTCATGATGCGGTCGTCTCTAGCCGACACCGAGGATCGTTCTCGGCCAGTCACGGAAGGTCGGCATTGGTCGGCCACCAAGGGTCGGTCGGCAAAGCGCTGAGAGATGATCGTCCATAAGTCGGTCGCCAGAAGTCGGTCGCCGAGTACCGAGAGGCGATCGTATCTGAGGTCGATCGCTTGGCACCGGGACTTGTCCTGGGACCTTCGCCGGGCGATTCATGCTTGTCTGTAGGGCTAAGGCTAGGTCGCCCCGTCGGGTCGGCGATTCTTCCTTGGGCGCTCGCGGTGACTCGGTCGCCCGACCTCCTAGCGATCGCGGTCGGAAGGTGTTAATTCTTGACACAACAATTGCCCCCGACTTGCTCCTATGTTGAAGACATGGGGCGAGGTGGTTCTTCTTGCGATCGTGTAAGGATGAGGACGGGCGATCTTCTTGGTGACTTATGATTCGGACTTGGGCTATCATGGTCGATTGGCTTTAGCTATCTTTCGGTCTTGTACCGCAAAAACAACATTGGCGATCCCCATGGAAACTTGGTGGTTTCGCTTTGTTTGAGGAATCGTGCACAGTCGCGGAGATCGATGGACCGACTCCATGACCGTGTCTTGGTGCGCGAAGACATTGAGTGTCTCGTGACTCACTTTATTATGAGGGTCCTCTGTTAGGCTGCGCCTTGCCTCGTATTTAAACGAAGGGCGTGCGGTCTCGGTCTAGAGGAGTCCTTGCGCGGGGCAGCGTCGGATGAATCAACTCCACGCCCGCGGCTTGTTAGCTCTGTTTCCACCTCGGCCAGCCATGGAGATGGCCGACCTCGATGGTGTACGTTGAGACGGGGGTTGTGGCATGTGTCCACTGATTAATGTTGGAGAGCCCTCAGACTATGCCGGCCTCGTATTTGAACGAAGGGCGGGCGATCTCGGCCGAAAGGGACCTTGCATGGCCGAAGCAGCCGGTTCCATCGACTGCCAGGATCATGGCTTTATGAAGTGCGGTGGAGGCGATCTTATGCCTTAGTCCGTCATGTTATATGCTGGACTGTAGATGGCGATCGTGTCCACCGGGTTGCTGATGATGTAGCGTGATGATCGGCGATCGGGCTGGAAGACTGGCGATCGTCGCTCGGCTGCCGATCGCTTTATTCGTAGGTCGATGTCGGCGATCGGGCGGGAGATCGTCGTCCGGGCGCCGATCGCGCTGCTCACAGGCTAAGAAGGAACCTTTGCCTGGCCAGAAAATCTGCGGCTCTAGCCCGGAAGGCTGCGTAGGTTGTAGGTTGGGTCTTCGTGAGATGCCTGAACATAGGCGAAAAACCCTGAAATCCTCCTAGACCGCGTAGAGGGCGGTCTCATCGCTTATGGGCTCGCCATTGAGGATGATTACGTCTACCCGGTCGATGTAGTCCGAGTCGGACTCTTCTTCTCCGCTTGATTTGCATCATGCGGAGGGGACCTTCGGCCGGACGACCACAGTGGCGAAGTACTTCGTGAAGACGTGCGCCCGGCTCGTTAAAGGAGCCAATGGACCGAGGTGGCAATGAAGTGTACCACCGGTGGGCGAGGTCGTCCAGCGTCGAGGGAACATTCGGCACTGTCGCGTCGCGCGATGCCCCACACCCGGTCATGTAGATGTTGAACTTCCTCAGTGTACACAGGGTCCGATCGCCCCTTGTACACGGGTGTTTGCGGGGGAGCGATCTTGTGCTGCACGGGGGCGAGCTCGATGTCGATCGCGAGCGGCTCGCTTGGCCCGGCGATCGCCTTCTTGGCGCCTGCCCTGGATTCCAGGAGCGCCTTCATGTCGTCGAGTTGACGTTGCATCGCAGCCATTGCCGTGGCTTGGTCGCTTGCAAATCGGCTTTGGGAGCAGGAGCCGAGGCAATCGTGTACCGATCTCCGGGCTCCGCTGCCGCCGGCCTCGGCAATTTGGCGAGGGGGAGCCAGACGGCTAGGCTTCCTTCTGGGAGTCGGGTAGGCCGAGCTCCTGGTGACGGACTCAAACTCCGTCGTCTCGTAGCTGGGGCCGGACTGCCTCGGTAGCCAGGTCGGGTCACTGCCCAGGCGATCGAAGACAGAGGTGCCCCGGCTGGCGAGCACCTCTTCCTGCGGACGGGAGCCTCCTGGCGATCGCTCGGCCAGTGACGCCTTGAGCTTCCGCTTGGACCTCCGCCGGACGACCGAGGGGGCGATAGCGGGAGGCGCGTCGAGAGCACTCCGTCGCTCCTGTAGGACGACCAGGGCCCCTTCGATCTGTTCCTTGGTTCGGAACCGATCGAGCGAGAGGCTTGGGCCGCCGTCCAGGGGCGGGATCGAGCGTCTCTGACCGCGGCGGCTACCTTCCACCATCGGCTGTGGCTCGGACTGGGACGGAACGCGGCTTCCGGCCGGCTGCCCGGCGGCTTTCTTCGACGCGGAGGCGGAAGACATGATTTCTGGAAGATTTCTTTGAAGTGCAGTAAGTGTCACTTCAAGTATCTGCCCCGAGAACAGTGAGTGTTCTTCGGGACGGTAGGTATAAAAAATCGAGGGTTGGATTCCCCTTCTTCTAGCGCCAATTGTTGTTGCCTAAAATATTTATCCGAAGATTAATACTGCTGGAAGACGGACAACAAACAACAATTGCGGGAGAGCACTTCCGAGAGAAGATAAATAATACAAGATTTGCCGGGTTTGTTAGGCCCGGGCTTGAATGCTCTCGCGAGATGTTATTAATACGAATATTCGTGGATACAAGTATTAATGGGAGAAATCTAAATACAATGAGTGTAAAAAGACTCTGTTAATCCGGCTCTTGAGCGAAGCTCGGTGTTCTTCGTCCCCGCCGATAATCTGCTGGATGAGATAGGCCGGGAGAAGTAAGGCCGAAAGATAGCTGTTGCCAAGAGTTGGATGTTAGCCAAGTGTTATGTGTTTTGCTTCTGTATGGTGTGAAATTGCGAGAATGCAGAGAGAGGAATCCAAGTGCAGGCTGCCTTCTTTATATAGGGGTTGAGGTGCCTTATTCCCTAGTGGGCGATCGCCTTTCGGCCATTAATGTAATGGGGCGATCGTCCTAAAGGTCACATGGGCTGCCTGCCAAAAGTCTAGGGCTACAGCTGGTAGCCAGCTGTGCGATCAATGAGGAGCCAAAGACGCGTCCTAAGTACTGTCACAGGAGCTCCCCCTTTATTAATTGCGGCGGACTTTGTCAAGGCAAGGTAGGTGACAGTGTGGTCACCGATCTGTCCGACAGCTCCTTTTGCAGTCTCGCGGCCCTGTTGGTAGGTGAGGTAGGTGTCAGGTTTGTCAGCGCCTTTTGTGGATCTGCACGTGGGTGCTGTCCTGTGGCTCGGCCTTGGCCGACTGGATGGCCATCGGCCCAGATCGTCATGATGCGGTCGTCTCTAGCTGGACACCGAGGATCGTTCTCGGCCAGTCACGGAAGGTCGGCATTGGTCGGCCACCAAGGGTCGGTCGGCAAAGCGCTGAGAGATGATCGTCCATAAGTCGGTCGCCAGAAGTCGGTCGCCGAGTACCGAGAGGCGATCGTATCTGAGGTCGATCGCTCGGCACCGGGACTTGTCCAGGACCTTGATTGGGCGATTCATGCTTGTCTGCGGGCTAAGGCTAGGTCGCCCGTCGGCCAGTCGGCGATTCTTCCTTGGGCCTTCAGCGGTGACTCGGTCGCCCGACCTCCTAGGCGATCGCCGGTCGGAAGGTGTTAATTCTTGACACAACAGACGGGACGAATCGTGTTCTTGGCCGTTTTGGGGAAAATCCTTGAATTTTCGTCATTCGTTCCTTGAATTCAGCGGCGTTGGGTCGTACTTTGGAATTCATTTTCGTTGTTATATTTGTCCTTCGTAGTTTATTATCGCGAGTTGGTGTTCGGTGGAGTCGGTGAGTTCGTAGTCGGTCCGTGCCAACCTACTTCGGTCGATTCTCCGTGTTGTTCTTATTCGAGGCAAGTACCTTGCTCATACATTTCTTATTTTGTGGATATGATGATCAGTGATCATCTTGGTGTGTTCGTTTGGTTGTTTGAAATGAAGTTTCAAAAGATTTCGGTTTGGCCTCATTAAAGGCTTTCTTTCAAAACGCGTGTGTTTTATGAACGGTGTGTTTTGAGAATTGATTATGATTTGATTATTTTGAACGTTGAAGTCTTTGATGATGATACTCCTGTTGTTTAAAGTTATGGGATCGTGTATTCCGTATTTAATCTTGTTATTGTGTTTTTGAAGAGTTTGATAACGGCGTCGAGTAAGTGGCCATCTCTAGTGAGTATTCTTAATGAACTTACATTCTTAGCATATTAGTATTGCATGAGTAACGTGTGTGTGTGTATGCTCACTACGGGTTAGATCCGACGGGGTCTCGGTAGGGGTCCACGGAGGTGTGGATCGACGAGCTTTGCTTTTAACCACTACGGGTTAGATCCGACGGGGTCTCGGTAGGGGTCCACGGAGGTGTGGATCGACGGTTAATTGTGGTGCATTTTACAAATGTGATTTGATTATGGCATTTCCAGAAATGAGTGCTTTTGAACGGTTTCCATGATTGCATGCATTGACTAAGTGTGTAAGAGGTAAGTTGTTCGTTTGGCTTACTTGGCTAGGATGGCACTAGAGTATTTTGTTGTTTGTGTTATATCCTTTATTTGTGGATTTTGATGTTGAGAGACGAACCTTGTGGTCGTTCCCGTGTACTGTGAGTTGATCAGATTTGGGGCTAAAATCCCAATGGTTTTTGTAAAAGTCATTTTACGGATTTGGGGCTAAAATCCCAACGGTTTGGTAAATATCATTTCACGGAAAGTAAACCTTTGGGGCGGTGACCCCTTTCGTCTTTTGGGTTTTGGAAAGTAGGATTTGATAATCCTAAATTGTTTTCTATTAAAACTCTCGATGGCATTCTAAACCATTTTATAAATTATTTCCATTGATTTATGATTTTTCGATTTTGAAATGTTTTCTCAAACGCTTGCCTCGGGAAGTACTTTTAGTTTCATTTGGATCTTTGAGGATTCCTGGTTATTGTTATTCGTGGAATGTGAATTGTATGGCTCATATTTGCACTTTGTTCTTGCACAAGAAAAACAGTGGAGTTTTGCTAACCCCGAGTATTCGGGGGGTGGATGTCTGTTTTTGCATTCAGGTTTTGCATTCAGGTTTTGGAGCCGGTTTTTCCATATAAATATAGCCTGTCTTCTCCTTTCTTATTCCTTCGCCATTTTTGAGTCTTTGTTGCAGAGAAGAGAGAGAGTTTTCTGGCGATCTTTTCCTGACTTTTATTGAGACTTCCCCGGTAAGCTCTTTTTCCTCCCCCTTTTTTCATTTAAGATGTCGGAGCCGAGGGGCGAGACAGAGGCGGAGTTGATCGTGTCGCCGGACCGCACGGGTGTGGCAGATCTGTCGGTAGGCGGAGTTCCTGTCGACTGGAGTGTCGAGGAAGAAGAAGATGAAGTCGCGCCGGAATCTGGAGAGGTGGAGATGGCGGTGCCGTTGACGGCCGTCGGAGGGACTCAGGCGGAAGGAAAAGTTGAGTCGGTGGTGGCTTGGACTCGCCCTCGGCCGTCCCCTCGTGTGGAGGCGGAGTGGGATTCGGCCTCGATTCGCAGCACTGTTACAGAGGAGCAATTAGCGGCTTGGCGGCTGCGATTTAAGATCCCGGCGACAGTGCGGATGTTCGTTCCGAATCCCGAGGAGAGGCCTCATGCCCCGCCCGTCGGTTGTACGGCGGTGTACTACCGCTCTTTGCTGGCCGGGCTCAGGTTTCCGCTCCCGTTAGCCTTCTCCCGGTAGCTAAGGCAATGGGGTCTTCCTGTCCCCCAGATCCATCCGAATTCTTGGGCTCGGGTGGTAGGTCTTTTCATTCTTTTCAACCAGCACGGTTAGCCCGAGCCCAGCTTTGAGGAGTTCAACAGCCTTTTTCTATGGAGGTCGGTTGGCAGATCTGGCTCCGGCTAGTTTTACCTGACGACTCGGCATGCTATCCATAAGGAATTAGTGGGTGTGCCTGAGACCATCCATAGCTGGAAGGAACAGTGGTTCTTCATAGGGGGACCGTGGAGGAGCTCGTTGGATGAGTGGGAGCCTGGTGTGATAGATGCCGAGCTTCGGGTCCCAGAGCACTTTACGGCCAAAATGAGTAAGTGTCGTATTTCGTATTCCTGTTCCTTTTTTGTATAACACTCATCATTTATTGCATGTGCAGAACGTATCCCGGCGCAAGAGACCTCTTCCGAGTTCGACGACCGGATTGAACAGCTTTTGGATCTTCCTCTAGAGCAAAGGAAGTCGTATCTTTTGGTTACCGAGGAAAACCTTTGGGCGGCCGGACTTAGATCGACCGGTCCGAGTATAATGTCTTCATCATGTAGTTTTTTTTTTTTGACATGTCCTCTTTTTTCCAGCTCCTAAGGCCAGACTTCGTCCGGGCGGAAAGAGACACCCGCGCAGCGCGTGGCGTGGCTGGCAGCTGAGGCCGCTGAGCGGAGGGAGCGGGCTGGCAAGCGAAAGAGGGTGGAGGCCAGACCTGAGGACAGCGCGACCAAGGCGGAGGGTTCGTCTGCTCCTGAAGTTGTCGTATCCGCCCCGACCCCTGTCCGGATTGGTCGTGTGGCCAGTGAGGAGCCCGTAATTGATTTGGAGGGCCATTATCTCCCGGTTAACAAGGACCGGGTAGAACCGTGCGACCAGATGAAGGGGAGACGGCCACGCTGGTTCCTTGACTACGTCCGGACAACTACCCCGACCGCTGAGATGCTCAACTGGGTTCCTCCTGCGGTGGCCGTGTCCAGTCATATTCCGATCAGGGGTTGGACGCCCAAGTTGGAGATGATGACTAACGACATGGATCCGGTTGAGCAGATCCAGTTTGGAAACGCTCTGGTCGGCCGTGCCATGTGCACCTATGTGAAGGCCTCCAACGAGCTTTTGGCCTTGTCTGAGAAGCATAAGAAGGCGGAGGCCGACCGCAAAGCTTTGCAGGAGGAGCACCACCTGTGTCCTTCATTGATCAAGTGTCTGGAGGGGGAGATAACCTCCATGAGGAGTGATATGGAGATCCTGGACAGTCGGGCCCTCCAGGCCGACATATGGAAGTTGAAGGCCGAAGAGATGACAGAGGCGACCGATCTGCATGTTGACATCCTTGGAGCCGATGAGACAAAGGTTTTGCATTCAGGTTTTGGAGCCGGTTTTGCATTCACTTTTTATTTTTCTCGTCATTTCTTTCATGACCCTTTTTATCCAATTTAAGGGTTGTTTTGTAATCATCAAAAAAGTGGGAGATTGTTGGAATATTATTCCACATATTCATACATAGTGTTTTGATGATTAAGTTGCTAAACAAAACAACAAGGAGGCGAAGCAAATCAACAAGGCAGACAAAGATGCAAAAAGCTGGACAAAATACAGAGCTAGCGCACGCTACACATATACGTTAGCGCACGCTAACGGGTCCCGACTGCAGATCAAACGAACCTTCCTGATGAAGATAACGCACGCTACATATGATTACTAATGCACGCTATCGAAGTCCATATTACCGTTGTGAAGATATTCAAACACTGTATGACGCAAGCAATGACGAAATCATAGCGCGCGCTAAGGATGAGGAATAGCGCACACTAATGTGTTTGAAATCAAGTCAATCAATCCGATGGGAAAGATTCTGAAGCAAAGTGAAAAAGTACAAACGGATATATGACGCATGCAATGATGCAAGATTAGCGCACGCTACAAGGAAGTGTTAGCGCATGCTAACTGTCATGGACAGTAGCCACTGGACTAAAACTGGAAGACATTAACGTATGCTACATGCATACATTACGTACGTAACAGGCAACAATGCGCGATAGCGCACGCTAAGAGGAAGAACTAGCGCACGCTGGCAAGTCAAAAGTCAGCAACGGCTAGTTTGATGAAGAAGGCTATAAATACCACATCCTTGGTATCAAACCATAAAACAACTTCAAGCAATCAAGACATTGATCTGATATTCATATACATTATATTGTTGTTGTGATATTGAGCTTATATTGTTAGTTTTAGTGTTTTTACCTTCAACACATACATGATAGGTAAAAGAAAAGATACGATTGGATTCGGTGTTATTAGGATCAAGGATCCGGCATTGTTAGAATCGCAATCTCTATCTTAGTTAGGTTTATCTAGTATCGATAGAAGCTAGAGTGGTTGATTCCTTGTCCGATAGAAAAGAAAAATGGTTTAACTTGGACCGACACAAAGACAAGTACAAGCGGTAATATCTCGACCGATAGAAGAGAGATTGAACGGTTTACTCGGAACGATAGAAGACGATCTTGTAACGGTAATCCCTCAACCGATAGAAGAGACATGCAGAGGTTTTAATCTTCATCCTATAGAAAAATATACCGAGAGAGTATGTAGGCACGTTTGGCCGAACCTCTATAAATCCTTGTGTGATTTATTTTCCCCACTTTTTATTTACACTTCCGCAACACGGTGCAAATACCGATATTGCACGTTTGGTCGACTTCTTCGATTTTTATTATTTTCTCCTCCTTTTTACTTTTTATTTTTCTCGTCATCTCTTTCATGACGCTTTTTATCTAATTCAATGGTTGTTTTGTAATCATCAAAAAGGGGGAGATTATTGGAATACTTATCCCACATATTCATAAATAGTGTTTTGACGATTAAGTTGCTAAACAAAACAAAACAACAAAGAGGCGAAGCAAATCAACGAAGCAGACGAAGATGCAAAAAGCTGGACAAAATACAGAGCTAGCGCATGCTAGACATATACGTTAGCGCACGCTAACGGGTCCCGGCTGCAGATCAGACGAGTTCGAAGTTAACTGAATACAACCTTCCTGATGAAGATAGCGGACGCTACATATGATTACTAACGCACGCTATCGAAGTCTATATTACCATTGTGAAGATATTCTAACACTGTATGACGCAAGAAATGACGAAATCATAGCGTGTGCTAAGGATGAGGAATAGCGCACACTAATGTGTTTGAATCAAGTCAATCAATCCGATGGGAAAGATTCTGAAGCAAAGTGAAAAAGTACAAAAGGATATATGACTCATGCAATGATGCAAGATTAGTGCACGCTACAAGGAAGTGTTAGCGCATGCTAACTGTCATGGTCAGTAGCCACTTGACTGAAACTGGAAGACATTAACGTACGCTACATGCATACATTACGTACGTAACAGGCAACAATGCGCGATAGCGCACGCTATGAGGAAGAGCTAGCGCTCGCTAGCAAGTCAAAAGTCAGCAACAGCTAGTTTGATGAAGAAGGCTATAAATACCACATCATTGGTATCAAACCATACAACAACTTCAAGTAATCAAGACATTGATCTCATATTCATATACATAATATTGTTGTTGTGATATTGAGCTTATATTGTTAGTTTGAGTGTTTTTACCTTCAACACATACACGAGAGGTAAAGAAAAGATACGATTAGATTCGGTGTTATTAGGATCAAGGATCCAGCATAGTTAGAATCGCAATCGCTATCTTAGTGAGGTTTATCTAGTACCGATAGAAAGCTAGAGTGGTTGATTCCTTGTCCAATAGAAAAGGAAAACGGTTTAACTTGGACCGACACAAAGACAAGTACAAGCAGTAATATCTCGACCGATAGAAGAGAGATTGAACGGTTTACTCGGACCGATAGATGACGAGCTTGTAACGGTAATCCCTCGACCGATAGAAGAGAGGTGCAGAGCTTTTAATCTTCATCCTATAGAAAAAGATAACGAGAGAGGACGTAGGCACGTTTGACCGAACCTCTATAAATCCTTGTGTGATTTAATTTCCACACTTTTTATTTACGCTTTCGCAACACGGCGCAAATATCGATATTACATGTTTGGTTGACTTCTTCGATTTTTATTATTTTCTCCTTCTATTTACTTTTTATTTTTCTCGTCATTTCTTTAATGACCCTTTTTATCCAATTTAAGGGTTGTTTTGTAATCATCAAAAAAGGGGAGATTGTTGGAATATTATTCCACATATTCATACATAGTGTTTTGATGATTAAGTTGCTAAACAAGACAAAACAAAACAACAAAGAGGCGAAGCAAATCAACAAGGCAGACGAAGACGCAAAAAGCTGGACAAAATACAGAGCTAGAGCACGCTATACATATACGTTAGCGCACGCTAACGAGTCCCGGCTGCAGATGAAACGAGTTCGAAGTTACCTGAAGACAACCTTCCTGATGAAGATAACGCACGCTATCGAAGTCCATATTACCATTGTGAAGATATTCAAACACTGTATGATGCAAGCAATGACGAAATCATAGCGCGCGCTAAGGATGAGGAATAGCGCACGCTAATGTGTTTGAAATCAAGTCAATCAATCCGATGGGAAAGATTCTGAAGCAAAGTGAAAAAGTACAAACGGATATATGACGCATGCAATGATGTAAAATTAGCGCACACTACAAGGAAGTGTTAGCGCATGCTAACTGTCATGGACAGTAGCCACTGGACTAAAACTGGAAGACATTAACGTATGCTACATGCATATATTACGTACGTAATAGGCAACCATGTGCGATAGCGCACGCTAAGAGGAAGAGCTAGCGCATGCTGGCAAGTCAAAAGTCAGCAACGGCTAGTTTGATGAAGAAGGCTATAAATACCACATCGTTGGTATCAAACCATACAACAACTTCAAGCAATCAAAACATTGATCTGATATTCATATACATTATATTGTTGTTGTGATATTGAGCTTATATTGATAGTTTGAGTGTTTTTACCTTCAACACATACATGATAGGTAAAAGAAAAGATACGATTGGATTCGGTGTTATTAGGATCAAGGATCCGGCATTGTTAGAATCGCAATCTGTATCTTAGTTAGGTTTATCTAGTATTGATAGAAGCTAGAGTGGTTGATTCCTTGTCCAATAGAAAAGGAAAATGGTTTAACTTGGACCGACACAAAGACAAGTACAAGCGGTAATATCTCGACCGATAGAAGAGAGATTGAACGGATTACTCGGACCGATAGAAGACGAGCTTGTAACGGTAATCCCTCGACCGATAGAAGAGACATGCAGAGGTTTTAATCTTCATCCTATAGAAAAAGATAACAAGAGAGGACGTAAGCACGTTTGGCCAAACCACTATAAATCATTGTGTGATTTATGTTCCGCACTTTTTAATTACGCTTCTGCAACACGGCGCAAATACCGATATTGCACGTTTGGTCGACTTCTTCGATTTTTATTATTTTCTCCTCCTTTTTACTTTTTATTTTTCTCTACATCTCTTTCATGACGCTTTTTATCCAATTCAAGGGTTGTTTTGTAATCATCAAAAAGGGGGAGATTGTTGGAATATTTATTCCACATTTTCATAACTAGTGTTTTGATGATTAAGTTGCTAAACAAAACAAAAGAACAAAGAGGTGAAGCAAATCAACAAAGCAGACGAAGACGCAAAAAGTTGGACAAAACACAGAGCTAGCGCACGCTAGACATATACGTTAGTGCATGCTAACGGGTCCCGGCTGCAGATCAGACGAGTTCGAAGTTACCTGAAGACAACCTTCCTGATGAAGATAGCGCACGCTACATATGATTACTAACGCACGCTATCGATGTCTATATTACCGTTGTGAAGATATTCAAACACAATATGATGCAAGCAATGACGAAATCATAGCATGCGCTAAGGATGAGGAATAGCGCACGCTAATGTGTTTGAAATCAAGTCAATCAATCCGATGGGAAAGATTCTGAAGCAAAGTGAAAAAGTACAAAAGGATATATGATTCATGCAATGATGCAAGATTAGCGCACGCTACAAGGAAGTGTTAGCGCATGCTAACTGTCATGGGACGAGCTACCGGATCAAATCGAAGACATTAACGTACGCTACATGCATACATTACGTACGTAACAGGCAACAATGCGCAATAGCGCACGCTAAGAGGAAGAGCTAGCGCACGGTGGCAAGTCAAAAGTCAGCAACGGCTAGTTTGATGAAGAAGGCTATAAATACCACATCCTTGATATCAAACCATACAACAACTTCAAGCAATCAAGACATTGAACTGATATTCATATACATTATATTGTTGTTGTGATATTGAGATTATATTGTTAGTTTGAGTGTTTTCACCTTCAACACATACATGATAGGTAAAAGAAAAGATACGATTGGATTCGGTGTTATTAGGATCAAGGATCCGGCATTGTTAGAATCGCAATCGCTATCTTAGTGAGGTTTATCTAGTACCGATAGAAAGCTAGAGTGGTTGATTCCTTGTCCAATAGAAAAGGATAATGGTTTAACTTGAACCGACACAAATACAAGTACAAGCGGTAATATCTCGACCGATAGAAGAGAGATTGAATGGTTTACTCGGACCGATAGAACACGAGCTTGTAACAGTAATCCCTCGACAGATAGAAGAGACATGCAGAGGTTTTAATCTTCATCCTATAGAAAAAGATAACGAGAGAGGATGTAGGCACGTTTGGCCAAACCACTATAAATCCTTGTGTGATTTATTTTCCGCACTTCTTAATTATGCTTCCGCAACACGGCGCAAATACCGATATAGCATGTTTGGTCGACTTATTAGATTTTTATTATTTTCTCCTCCTTTTTACTTTTTATTTTTCTCTACATCTCTTTCATGACGCTTTTTATCCAATTCAAGGGTTGTTTTGTAATCATCAAAAAGGGGGAGATTGTTGGAATATTTATTCCACATTTTCATAAATAGTGTTTTGATGATTAAGTTGCTAAACAAAACAAAAGAATAAAGAGGCGAAGCAAATAAACAAAGCAGACGAAGACACAAAAAGCTGGACAAAATACAGAGATAGCGCACGCTAGACATATACGTTAGTGCATGCTAATGGGTCTCGGCTGCAGATCAGACGAGTTCGAAGTTACCTGAAGACAACCTTCCTGATGAAGATAGCACATCGCAGTCCATATTACCGTTGTGAAGATATTCAAACACTGTATGACACAAGCAATGATAAGATCATAGCGCACGCTAAGGATGAGGAATAGCGTTGGAAAAGATTCTGAAGCAAAGTGAAAAAGTACAAAAGGATATATGACTCATGCAATGATGCAAGATTAGCGCACGCTACAAGGATGTGTTAGCGCATGCTAACTGTCATGGACAGTAGCCACTGGACTGAAACTGGAAGACATTAACATACGCTACATGCATATATTACGTACGTAACAGGCAATAAATACCACATCGTTGGTATCAAACCATACAACAACTTCAAGCAATCAAGACATTGATCTGATATTCATATACATTATATTGTTGTTGTGATATTGAGCTTATATTGTTAGTTTGAGTGTTTTTACATTCAACACACACACGAGAGGTAAAAGAAAAGATACGATTGAATTCGGTGTTATTAGGATGAAGGATCCGGCATTGTTAGAATCGCAATCGCTATCTTAGTGAGGTTTATCTAGTACCGATAGAAAGCTAGAGTGGTTGATTCCTTATCCAATAGAAAAGGAAAACAGCTTAACTTGGACTGATACAAAGACAAATACAAGCAGTAATATCTCGACCGATAGAAGAGAGATTGAACGGTTTACTCGGACCGATAGAAGACGAGCTTGTAACGGTAATCCCTCGACCGATAGAAGAGAGGTGCAGAGGTTTTAATCTTCATCCTATAGAAAATGATACCGAGAGAGGATGTAGGCTCGTTTGGCCGAACCTCTATAAATCCTTGTGTGATTTATTTTCCGCACTTTTTATTTACGCTTCCGCAACACGGTGCAAATACCGATATTACACGTTTGGTCGAATTCTTCGATTTTTATTATTTTCTCCTCCCTTTTACTTTTTATTTTTCTCGTCATCTCTTTCATGACGCTTTTTATCCAATTCAAGGGTTGTTTTGTAATCATCAAAAAGGGGGAAATTGTTGGAATTCTTATCCCACATATTCATAAATATTGTTTTGATGATTAAGTTGCTAAACAAAACAAAACAACAAAGAGGAGAAGCAAATCAACAAAGCAGACAAAGACACAAAAAGCTGGACAAAATACAGAGCTAGCGCACGGTAGACATGTACGTTAGCGCATCCTAATGGGTCCCGGCTGTAGATCAGAAGAGTTCGAAGTTACCTGAAGACAACCTTCCTGATGAAGATAGCGCACACTATATATGATTACTAACGCACGCTATCGAAGTCCATATTACCGTTATGAAGATATTCTAACACTGTATGACACAAGCAATGACGAAATCATAGCGCACGCTAAGGATGAAGTATAGGACGCTAATGTGTTTGAAATCAAGTCAATCAAACCATTGGGAAAGATTCTGAAGCAAAGTGAAAAAAGTACAAAAGGATATATGACGCATGCAATGATTCAAGATTAGCGCACGCTACAAAGAAGCCTTAGCGCACGCTAACTGTCATGGACAGTAGCTACTGGACTGAAACTGGAAGACATTAACGTACGCTACATGCATACATTATGTACGTAACTTGCAACAATGCGCGATAGCGCACGCTAAGAGGAAGTGCTAGCACACGCTAGCAAGTCAAAAGTCAGCAACGGCTAGTTTGATGAAGAAGGCTATAAATACCACATCCTTGGTATCAAACCATACAACAACTTCAAGCAATCAAGACATTAATCTGAAATTTATATACATTATATTGTTGTGATATTGAGATTATATTGTTAGTTTGAGTGTTTTTACCTTCAACACATACAAGAGAGGTAAAAGAAAAGATACGATTGGATTCGGTGTTATTAGGATCAAGGATCCGGCATTGTTAGAATCGCAATCGCTATCTTAGTGAGGTTTATCTAGTACCGATAGAAAACTAGAGTGGTTGATTCCTTGTCCAATAGAAAAGAAAAACGGTTTAACTTGGACCGACACAAAGACACGTACAAGCGGTAATATCTCGACCGATAGAAGAGAGATTGAACGGTTTACTCAGACCGATAGAAGACGAGCTTGTAACGGTAATCCCTCGACCGATAGAAGAGAGGTGCAGAGGTTTTAATCTTCATCCTATAGAAAAAGATAATGAGAGAGGACGTAGGCAAGTTTGGCCGAACCTCTATAAATCCTTGTGTGATTTATTTTTCGCACATTTTAATTATGCTTCCGCAACACGGAGCAAATACCGATATTGCACGTTTGGTCGAATTCTTCGATTTTTATTATTTTCTCCTCCTTTTTATTTTTTATTTTTCTCCACATCTCTTTCATGACGCTTTTTATCCAATTCAAGGGTTGTTTTTTAATCATCAAAAAAGGGGAGATTGTTGGAATATTTATTCCACATTTTCATAAATAGTGTTTTGATGATTAAGTTGCTAAACAAAACAAAAGAACAAAGAGGCGAAGCAAATCAACAAAGCAGACGAAGACGCAAAAAGCTGGACAAAATACAGAGATAGCGCACGCTAGACATATACGTTAGTGCATGCTAACGGGTCCCGGCTGCAGATCAGGCGAGTTCGAAGTTACCTGAAGACAACCTTCCTGATGAAGATAGCACATGCTACATATGATTACTAACGCACGCTATCGAAGTCCATATTACCATTGTGAATATATTCAAACACTGTATGACACAAGCAATGACAAAATCATAGCGCATGTTAAGGATGAGGAATAGCGCACGCTAATGTGTTTGAAATCAAGTCAATCAATCCGTTGGAAAAGATTCTGAAGCAAAGTCAAAAAGTATAAATGGATATATGACGCATACAATGATGCAAGATTAGCGCACACTACAAGGAAGTGTTAGCGCACGCTAACTGTCGTGGACAGTAGCCACTAGACCGAAACTGGAAGACATTAACATACGCTACATGCATACATTACGTACGTAACAGGCAAGAATGCGTGATAGCTCACGCTAAGAGAAAGAGCTAGTGCATGCGAGCAAGTCAAAAGTCAGCAACGGCTAATTTGTTGAAGAAGGCTATAAATACCAAGAAGGCTATAAATACCACATCCTTGGTATCAAACCATACAACAACTTCAAGCAATCAAGACTTTGATCTGATATTCATCTACATTATATTGTTGTGATATTGAGCTTATATTGTTAGTTTGAGTGTTTTTACATTCAACACATACACGAGAGGCAAAAGAAAAGATACGATTGGATTCAGTGTTATTAGGATCAAGGATCCAGCATTGTTAGAATCACAATTGCTATCTTAGTGAGGTTTATCTAGTACCGATAGAAAGCTAGAGTGGTTGATTCCTTGTCCAATAGAAAAGAAAAACGGTTTAACTTGGACCGATACAAAGACAAGTACAAGCGGTAATATCTCGACCGATAGAAGAGAGATTGAACGGTTTAGTTGGACCGATAGAAGACGAGCTTGTAATGGTAATCCCTCGATCGATAGAAGATAGGTGCAGAGGTTTTAATCTTCATCCTATAGAAAAAGATAACGAGAGAGGACGTAGGCACGTTTGGCCGAACCACTATAAATCCTTGTGTGATTTATTTTCCGCACTTTTTATTTACGCTTCCGCAACATGGCGCAAATACCAATATTGCAAGTTTGGTCGACTTCTTCGATTTTTATTATTTTCTCCTCCTTTTACTTTTTATTTTTCTCGTCATCTATTTCATGACGCTTTTTATCCAATTCAAGGGTTGTTTTGTAATCATCAAAAAGGGGGAGATTGTTGGAATATTTATTCCACATATTCATAAATAGTGTTTTGATGATTAAGTTGCTAAACAAAACAAAACAACAAAAAGGCGAAGCAAATCAACGAAGCAGACGAAGACGCAAAAAGCTGGACAAAATACAGAGCTAGCGCAGGCTAGACATATACGTTAGCGCACGCTAACGGTTCCCGGCTGCAGAGACGAGTTCGAAGTTACCTGAAGACAACCTTCCTGATGAAGATAGCACATGCTACATATGATTACTAACGCACGCTATCGAAGTACATATTACCGTTGTGAAGATATTCAAACACTGTATGACGCAAGTAATGACAAAATCATAGCACACGCTAAGGATGAGGAATAGCGCACGCTAATGTGTTTGAAATCAAGTCAATCAATCTGTTGGAAAAGATTCTGAAGCAAAGTAAAAAAGTATAAACAAATATATGACACATACAATACTGCAAGATTAGCGCACGCTACAAGGAAGTGTTAGCGCATGCTAACTGTCATGGACAGTAGCCACTGGACTGAAACTGGAAGACATTAACGTACACTACATGAATACATTACATACGTAACAGGCAACAATGCGCGATAGCGCACGCTAAGAGGAAGAGCTAGCGTATGCTAGCAAGTTAAAAGTCAGCAACGGCTATTTTGATGAACAAGGCTATAAATACCACATCCTTGGTATCAAACCATACAACAACTTCAAGCAATCAAGACATTGATATGATATTCATATATATTATATTGTTGTTGTGATATTGAGCTTATATTGTTAGTTTGAGTGTTTTTACATTCAACACATACACGAGAGGTAAAAGAAAATATACGATTGGATTCGGTGTTATTAGGATCAAGGATCTGGCATTGTTAGAATCACAATCGCTATCTTAGTGACGTTTATCTAGTACCGATAGAAAGCTAGAGTGTTTGATTCCTTGTCCAATAGAAATGGAAAACGGTTTAACTTGGACCGACACAAAGACAAGTACAAGCAGTAATATCTCGACCGATAGAAGAGAGATTGAATGGTTTACTCAGACTGATAGAAGACGAGCTTATAACGGTAATCCCTCGACCGATTAAAAGACGTGTAGAGGTTTTAATCTTCATCCTATAGAAAAAGATAATGAGAGAGGACGTAGACACATTTGGCCGAACCTCTATAAATCCTTGTATGATTTATTTTCCGCACTTTTTATTTACGCTTCCGCAACACGGCACAAATACCAATATTGATCCAACAAGAGGAACTTATACTACCATGCATGTTTGTGGTAATCTAGAATTGGAACTCGGAAACCTTAAAGTGGTAACTAATAATCTCAATGTTATAATGATGTGGTATGTTAATGTAATCCTAGGAATGGATTGGTTAGCTGAGAATTATGCAACAATTCATTATTATGAGAGGAAAATTTCCTTCCAAGCACCGGGAATGGAGCCCACAGACTTTTATGGAATTAGAATGGGTAGAGGGGCACCCATTATCTATGCCCTTCAAGCCAAGTATATGATGAGAAAGAAGGATTGTTATGCTTTTCTTGTTTACCTTAATGGGGAAGTTGGAGAATAGAAGACAATAGGTGATGCGCCAATTATGCAGGAATTCGAGGATGTATTCCCAGAAGTGTTACCGGGTTTACCACCAGATAGACAAGTGGACTTCAACAATGACCTGGAGCCAGGGTCAGCCCCAGTGTCGAAAGCACCATACAGGATAGCACCAAAGATACTGCAAGAACTCAAGATCCAACTGCAAGAGCTATTGGATTTGGGTTTCATCAGACCGATTGTTTCTCCATGGGGAGCACATGTCCTTTTTGTGAAGAAAAAGGATGGTACGCTGAGACTGTGTATAGATTACATGGAGCTGAACAAGCTCACACTCAAGAACAAGTATCCTCTGCCAAGGATAGATGACTTGCTTGACCAACTCAAGGGAACAACTGTGTTTTCTAAGATAGATCTTAGGTCTGGGTACCACAAGTTGAAGATTCGATCGGAAAATATACCCAAGACAGCATTCCGAATAAGATATGGACACTATGAGTGTGTAGCCATGCCATTCGGATTACCTAATGCTCCCGCAGTATTAATGGATCTGATGAACAGAGTGTTCCACCCGTACTTGGATAAGTTTGCCTTAGTGTTCATAGACTACATTCTCATCTACTTTAGAAACGAGAAAGAGCATGAAGAACATCCCAGGATAGTGTTGGAAACACTGAGAACTGAGAAACTCTTTGCCAAATTCAGTAAGTGCGAATTTTAGTTGAAAGAAGTAATGTTTCTTGAGCACATTGTGTCAACATATGGTATTAAGGTGGACCCAGCTAAAGTGGAAGCAATACGTGATTGGAAGTCACCAACCAACACTAATGAGATTAGGAGTTTCTTGAGTCTAGCTGGGTACTACCGAAGGTTCATCGAAGGACTTTCCAAGATTGCTAGACCAAAGACACAACTGTAGCGGAAAGTAATTAAGTAGTTATAGACAGGTGAATGTTGTGAGAGTTTTCAGTAACTCAAGATAAGATTGACTACTGCGCCAATTTTAGCAGTACCAGAAGCGAACAAGGAGTATGTAGTTTACACGGATGCTTCTAAGAATGGGCTAGGTTGTGTATTGATGCAAGAGGAAAAATTGATAGCTTACGCATCAGGACAACTTAGGCCACATGAGGTGAATTATCACACGCATGATTTGGAACTAGCCGCAGTTGTGCATTCATTAAATATATGAAGACATCACTTTTATGGGGTAAGGAGTACAAATTTTTAGAGATCACAAGAGTTTAAATTACTTTTCCGAGCAGAAGGACTTGAACATGAGATAGAGAAGATGGCTCGAATTGGTAAAGGATTATGATTACGGTATTAAGTATCACCCTGGAAAGGCTAATGTGGTAGCAGACGCCTTGAGTCGTAAGACTCAATCACAGTTAAGATACCTACTTAGCGCAGAAGGGGATCTACTCCAAGATTTTGAAGTAATGAGTTTAGAGGTGGTTCATACACTGGAAACAATAATGGGTCGTGTCGCGATGTTAGTGACTACACCAGATATGAGAGGACGGATAGTGAATGTACATAGGAGAGATGAAGCATTTAAGAAACTACGTACAAGAATTAGATCCGATAATCCAGGAAGTTACCGCGAAGCGGTTGGTAACGCAATTATGTTCGAATAGAGAATATGTGTTCCACATGATGAGGAATTAAATAATGAAATTATGAGTGAAGCTCATGATACTCCTTTATTGGGATAAATATTCCTTTTTTGATAATTGCCAACATACAGCAAAGAAGTCTCAAAGATGTCGGAATATTGTTAAGTATGGAAGCTATTAGGATTTGTCATATAGCCCATCCATACAGCAAAGAGATCTTCTACAGAAGTCCATCCTACAGAGCCTACTTCATATAGAGAGAGATTATAGTTTGTTGGTTACAACAGTCAGACTGTATGTGTTTTACTTAGGAAAAGTAAAGCACATCCAATAGGTCTGTAAGAAAAAAGCTTTAAACCATTGTGAAATAAATATTGTTTATTCATAAAGTAATCACGATTACAACAACATTTATTACTGATAAAATAGCATATAATGCAGCTGGAGAGAGACAAGTCTGAATGCTCTGAAGAGCATTTAATGCAAAGATAGAAAGGATGTCTGAAGCATTAAATGTGATCTGCTTTAATTCACACATTCAGCAACCACCAATCAGAGACGTCAACATTTCACCAACCAGAAACAACTACATTTATAGCGGATACATTTCCGAGGTTATAAATACCCCCAAGCAAGAGGACTTTACACACTGAAGCATTATTCATTCTCGCATAAACTCTGACAGATTACTCTGACAAACTAGCTATTAAAGAGCAGTATATTTCGTGAGCATATAGCAGTATCCAAGCGAAGAAATATACCAATTCCTCAATGTAAACAGCACAGCATACATCGAATTTCATCAAAGATATAGCTGCTGTTTGGATTTGTCCTACCCTTACCGTTGAGTTTATCATTAGCCTTGTGTGGACTAAGGATCCTTGTGTCGACCTGTGTGGGAAGAATAGCATTGAAGTCAAAGCTTCGATCTGTGTGAGAAGAAGTGAGTCGAAAGAGCTTAGAGCCAATCTGTGTGACTGGCGAAAGTTATAGTCCCTGTATCAATCTATGTGAACGATACAGAGACCGGTTTAATTAAGGTCACGTAGTTGTGTACGTAGTGATTTTAATAAACTATTTACTCATGTGTGGAGGACCAGTGGACATAGAGGGGGTTTACCTCAAACCACTTTCAATTGTGTGTTATTTACTTACTGTTTTCATTCTACTGTGATTTATTAGTATACAATGTAAAACCTTGTACACATCAAACAAACAAGAGAACACACAGTTGCTGTACTTACATCAGCTCACTAAATAGACTTCCGCTACGCAATTAACTTTGAAAATTGTACAGCTTATTGTATCTCTACCGTCTAAGCTATTTACTGTATACTCTGTGGCCAACAAACATGAGACAGAGGAGATGGCTTGAATTGGTAAAGGATTATGATTATGGTATTAACTATCACCCCGGCAAGGCTAATGTGGTAGCATATGCCTTGAATCGTAAGACTCGATCATAGTAAGGATACCTACTTTGCTCAGAAGGGGATCTAATCCAAGATTTCGAAGTAATGAGTTTAGAGGTGGTTCATCAACCAGAAAAAATAATGCTCGTGTTGCGACGTTAGTGACTACACCATATCTGAGAGGACGAATAGTGAATGCGCAGAGGAGAGATGAAGCATTTGAGAAACTATGTGTAAGAATTAGATCCGATAACCCAGCAAGTTACAGCGAAGCGGCTGATAACGCAATTATGTCCGAAGAGAGAATATGTGTTCCATATGATGAGGAGTTAAAGAATGAAATTATGAGTGAAGCTCATGATACTCCTTACACCGCTCACCCAGGAAGTACCAAGATGTACCAAGACCTGAAGAGAAATTTCTGGTGGGATGGTATGAAACGGGAAGTAGCTTCATTTGTCGAGCGGTGTTCGGCTTGTCAGCAAGTGAAAGCACTACACCAACGAACTTATGAGAAGTTACAGCCATTGACCATTCCAGAATGGAAGTGGAAAGGAATAGCGATGGATTTTATGACTAGCTTTCTGAGGACCAAACGAGGAAATACTGCTACATGTGTTATAGTAGACAGACTCACAAATCAGCTCACACGGAGTCCCGATATCAGTCACATCATATTGATCTCCAAAATTCACCTCTAGATTTTGGACGAGCCTATAGAAGGAATTGGGTACACACCTGAACTTTAGTACTGCTTTCCACCCACAGACCGATGGACAATCGGAAAGTATGATTCAGACACTACATGTTTAGAACTTTAGTGTTGGATCAAGGTGGAAATTCAGAGCATGATTTCCCGTTAATCGAATTTCCTTATAATAACAGTCATCAGACAACGATAAGTATGGCGCCTTATGAAGCTTTATACGACAGAAAATGCAGATCACTACTTTATTGGGATGAAGTGGGTGAGAGAAATATTTTAGGGCCAGACACAGCCCATACCTTTCTCGGCCGAAACCATAAGTAGTAGTTTAACGCTTGATCGAAGCGGCAGTTCGAGATGATCGAGATTATCCGCCATATATGATATAGAATATAAGAGGCCCAGACTTGACATAAGTCATACACTGATACACGCCGAACTGAATTGCATTTCGAAATTAGGGATAAGGTTTTCCTCAACGTTTCCCCTTCTAAGGGAATAATCAGGTTAGGCATTAAAGGCAAGCTTAGGCCACATTTTATAGGGCCATATGATATTCTCGAGAGGATCGGCCCAGTTGCTTATTGGTTGGCTATGCCACCTAGTCTTGGGAATGTTCACAATATTTTCCATGTTTCGCAGCTGAGGAAGTATGTATTTGATCGCAAGCATGTGGTTCATCAGAGTGACATAGTTCTTAGTCGCAATATGAGTTATGAAGAGAGGCCTGAAGCTATTTTAGACCAGAAGGTTCAATAACTGAGGAATAAGTCGATTCGTTTGGTATAGTTATTCTGGAATCACCACGGTCGGGAAGAATCTACGTGGGAACTCGAAAGCAAGATGAGGGAGAAATGCCCAGAACTCTTTGATGAGGTATCTAAATTTCGGGATGATATTTCTTGTTGGGGGTGGAATGTAATGCCCGAGTATTTTATTTGCATGATTTATTATAACCTAAAGTGCGACATTAGGCTTTTGTATTCTTAAGTAATAAATTTCTGATTAATGGGATAAAAATAGATCTATTTTCATGTTTTTAATTCAGAAATTAGATGTTCGGTTATCATGTTGGGATTATCTTCCAAATTCGATTTTATGTTTCGATAGACAGAATCGTGATTCCGTCACCTTCTACATACACTATTTTTATGTTGCGAGTATTGATAGGACGAAAATAGTGTGCTAAAATCATTGTTAATTATAAGGTTTTAATGAATTTATGTTGCCACACTTGGTTATTTTCTACCTATTTATATTTTAGATGCAATTTACTGCACTTGGCAATTTGTTGTTTAATTTGGGTGTTTGATGGAGTTTTTAAGCTTAAGGAATAATTTGGGCCATCAAACGGACCAAGCCAAGGTGATTTGGTCTTTAATGAAGAAACTGCCGTGCGACACTAGGAGGCCCAGTGCCAGTTCGGTGACCCAGTGTCGGCCCTGTTCCGGAAATAATCTTACTTGGGGCCCAAGAAACGACTCTAATCCACCCCAATCAGTTCCACAAGGCATAAAATTGGCCCCTAGGCCGGGGAAAGGAAATTGAATAGATTTGGAAAGAAAGACTCTAAAAGAATTAAAACTCAAGAAGGATAAGAAGGAAGGAGATCCAATTAAAGAAGGAAATTAATAGATAAGGGACTATTATAAAAAGGAGGGGGCTGAGATTATTATGGCGTACCATTATTATTATCATCATATCGGATGGAGCATAAATAAAGGGACGACCGAACCGCCATTCTCACCGGAGCAAGCCGAGCCGTTTCCGACGTGCGAGGAAGAAGACTACACCATTTGAATTTCTTTCTTCTTATGTCTATTATTAATTTGATGTTTTCTAAAGCCAACATGTCCGGCTAATTTTCTATTCTAGTTCTTAGTAAAGTTTGAAACCGTATTTGAATTATTCATATTTTAATCCCGTAGTGTATTCTCAACTCGAAGTCACTTGAATTATTTTTGTGTTATTGGATTCATTAATATGCCATATAATTTCTTCATTTGGTTTGGCCAACTACATTAGGGGTTTTATGTCTTATGCTAGAAATTGAGTTGTAATCCGTAATTGTTGCAATTTTAATTTCACAGGTAGCAAATAATTAAATTTTCTCAATTGAGTAACACAAAATCGAGATCCCTTAAGTCGAGCTTATGAACTTAATATCTTGCCCATTTCATTATTTTGGTTTTTAATGCATCTAGCGAGCGAGATTTGAAGAGCTTATTTTGAATCCATCGCCTAGATAGGTTTAATTAAAGAGCTTGTTTTAATTAAATATACTTAAGAAATAATTGGGGTCAACAGAGTTTGTTGTTGGCCTTGGAATAGGAGTTCATGAGATTAGAGAAGAGATAAGCGCTGCATTAAAACTTGAATCAATTCGAAAAGGTGGATAACGAAACTAAGAACTAGATTATTCCTTAATTGATATTTTCGAATTTTATTTCCTTTGTTTATTTTGACTTAATTTATTTTACGCAAATTATTTTTTTAGTAAAGATCAGAAACTAATACCTCCCCCTCATTTTATTTTATTTTAATTGCTAAAAGTATTTAACCCTTAAGAAGCATAATTGATTTACCGTTCTCCGTGGGATCGACCCTTACTTGCCGATACTACTAGTTAGTAGAAGTAAGCCAAGGAAAAATAAAAATAACTAATTTTGACGCGTCACGACAGCGCTGTCAAAATTTTGACGCCGTTGTCGGGGAACGGTGTTAAATTAATTTTACTTATTTTGGGTTAAAAACTTTCTGCAATTTCGACACTGGGTCATCCAGTTTCAGTTCTAAAAAAAATCCAAAATAATTGTCACTTGTGCACTAGTCCGTTTTGTTTTAGTTTTGCATGAATACAAGATCACGTGTAGATAAGAACTTGCAATATTTTCCAGAAATTACCAAACGAGATTGAGTTTTCAGGCGAAGAACGAAAGGAAGCAGAGAAGAACTTAGGAACTTACCATTTTCTCTCGAAACATCACCCAGCGAGTCGGAGGACGAAATTGGAATCATGACAAATGACGCTGAAAAGACGCTGAAGCAATTAGCCAACCCGGAGCTACCTCAACAACCGCTATGCATCACAATCCCGGTTATTGACAACAACAACACCTTTGAATTGAAGTCATGATTGATTCACTTGCTACCCACATTTCATGGTCTATCAGGAGAGGATCCGCACAAGCATCTCAAGGAATTCCATGTCGTTTGTTCGAGCCTGAAGCCAAATGGTGTCACCAAAGAACAAATCAAGCTTAGAGCCTTCCTATTTTCATTAAAAGATTCGGCTAAGGACTGGTTATTCTATTTGCCGTCGGCCATGATCACAACATGGAACGATGTGGAAATCTTATTTCTGCAAAAGTATTTCCGGCCTCTCAAGCAGCCAATCTAAGGAAAGCGATATGTGGTATAAGGCAAATGACCGGCGAAACGTTGCATGAATATTGGGAATGATTCAAACAGTTGGTATCTCGATGCCCGCAACATCAAATTAACGAGCAACTCCTGATTCAGTATTTTTACGAAGGACCTAATCCGATGGAGCGAAACACGATACACGCAGCAACTGGTGTATCCCTAGTTGACAAAACCCACGGCTGCAAAAGCTCTTATATCCAACATGGCGGCCAATTCACAACAATTTGGTTGTCGCGATTCCACCGATTAGGATGGTGAAGGAGGTGCATGACTCGTCCCTTAAGGATAAATTGAATGAGATAACCACTTTTGTTAGAAAACTTGATGTAGGTAATAGCACGCCAGTCGTACCCTGTCGCCTTTGCAAAACCATGGAGCATACAACGGAGAATTTTCGGATTTTGCTTGATGAAATCGAGGTGCACGCCAATGCAATTGGAACTGAAAATTCTTATGGGAGGAAGAACGATCCGTACTCAAACACATACAACCCAGGATGGAGGTATCACCCTAACTTTCGATGGAAAAACCAGCAAGAGGCGCCTCCATAAAATAGGGGACAATTCTACAAGCAACCCGCCGAAAATCCGACACCATCTTTGGAGGAGATGATGAAGACCCTTGTGGCAAACACCATGCAATTCCATCATGAGACTAAGTCGAGTATCAAAATTCTCGAAAATCAAGTGAGTCAACTAGCCACCACTGTGAGCCGCTTGGAGAGCCAAAATAGTGGGAAATTTCCATCCCAGCCTGAGCCGAACCCAAGGAACGTGATTGCTGTAACTCTAAGGAGTAGGAAGCTGCTTAAGGAAACTAAGAAGATGGAGGAAGCTGAAAACTGTAATACCCAGTTGTGAAGTCATTTATTATCATTCAGTAATTGGCACTCAGTAATTTTTTTCTTTCTTTTCACTCTTTAATAATCATTCATCATTCATGTTCATTCATTTGTGTTCATCGTTTGGCGTATCTTTGAGCCGTGTATCAGTCATCATTCTTTGTCCAACCCTGTTTGGGAATCGAGATGAGAGTATTATCATAATCACTGTTATTAGTAGCCTTGTGTTGGAAGTATCATTGTTGCGTGTTATTGGACTTAATTATATTCATGCAAGTTATGTGTGTCGGATCATTCATCATTCGTATCGAGAAGGCGAAGTTTTCGCATTTCTTTTCCACCTAGGAGTTACGGTCGTAACCTATCATGTATTATGGCTGTAACACGCATTCGTTGGTTTTATGGTTTTTGGATGAGGCCGTAACCTATCATGTATTAAGGCCTTGGACGGGACTTTTGTGTTCATTTTATCATTTCTTCATTTGGTTCTGAGAGAGAGGTTCTTGGGAGAGGATTTTTCATCATCAATCACTTGGGTCTTCATTTTCTAACCATCTATCTTCGATTGGGGAGCTTGGATGGTCAATTAACTTGAGTGTCAACGGATTGAAGGGTTTGGATCTTCAAAGGTAATTTCTTCAAAATCTTAGATTTCGATTTTGAGATGGAGTATAATGTTTTGGATGTTATAATCATGATATGTGAAGGAATATACATATGATTATGAGTTTCTATGAATTATCATTGGATTGTTCGAGAATTATTCAAGAACTTTTCGAATGTTGATTTTGGAATTGGGGATTCCGATTAGATGTTGTCGTGATCTGGAATTGTGTATTCCTATGAAAATTTTGATTGTATGTAATAGGTTTTGTTGGATTGAATCACTCATTTGGAGGTTGGTTTTCGATAGAATTGGGATTGGTTGTAAACAATGGGAGATTGTTTACAACGTGTTTGTTTAAATGCCCCAATGAGTTTGGGTAGTGTTGTATCGACTTTTGAGTTGGTTGTAATCATGCTTGCTTCGTATATTAAGCTTATCGTTGGTAATTGTGTTATTCAAGGTTGTTCGAGCGATCGATAATTCCATTAAGGACGTTGATCATGGAAGGACTTACTCGCCGTCGGTTTAAGGCAAGTTTTATACTTGTACTAGTCAATGAGATTAATGTTATCATATATGTGTATGAATGTGTTGTATCATTCAGAGACTTACTCTCTTCATGAGTTCATTGATATTAAGGGATCGTTCAAAATGATACTCTTCGGCAATTATGCCAAATGTTTATTATTGTTCATTAATGGCCGGTTCAAGGCATTGGGATACTCGTTATTAATGTTATTGTCGATAGTCGGTTTGCAGTATCGATGTATCGATTATTGTTATTGATATTGATGTCCATCTAAGACATTTTTGTAATCATTGTTATTGATGTTGGTGTTTTGTCATTGATGTTGTATTGTCCTATTGAAGGCACTGGCGTATTCGTTTCTCATCTTCGTCGTCGGTAACCGATTAAAGGTGCCGAGGCATTCTTCATATCATTGTTATCGATTGGCCGTTCTGAGGCAATCGAGGTATTGAATCATTCGTTGTATCATTGTTATCAATTGGCCGTTCTAAGGCAATCGAGGTATTGAATCATTCGTTGTATCATTATTATCGATTAGCCGTTCTAAGGCAATCGAGGAATTGAATCATCTGTTGCATCATTGTTATCAGTTGGCCATTCTAAGGCAATCGAGCTCTTGAATTGGGACTGTCGAGGATAGTTCCCATCCGTTCTGTCGTTGTTATCGATTGACCAATCTAAGGTAATCGAGGTATTGAATTGGGACCGCCGAGGACAGTACCCATCCGTGAGTCATTATTGTCGTGTTGGCCGACTCAAGGCAGCACACTATCATTTTCGTGAATTCGGTAATCTTGGGATCGTTGCCGTTTGTGATTAATTGTGTTTTGGAGGCTAGTCTCGGCTAGTGCTCGATGGGTAAGTTTGGGGCTTGAACCTTCGCGGTTGGCTTCCCAACACCTACAGTTCAGTAGGTCATGGTCATTTCGATGATCTCATTATGGGTAAGTTTGGGGCTTGAACCTTCGCGTGGTTTCCCAACACCTACAGTTCATTAGGTCTCGGTCATTTTGATGATCTCATTTTGGGTAAGTTTGGGGCTTGAATCTTCGTGGTTGGTTTCCCAACACCTACAGTTCAGTAGGTCATGGCCATTGGATGGTCTCATTGTGATACGACTTCGTGTCGTGGCTTCAGCCCTCATTGTGATACGGCTTCATGTCGTGGCTTCGGCCCTCATTGATACAACTTCAGGTTGTTTTGGCTTCAGGTGATGGTGATATTTGACAGATTCGGCTTAGTGGCTTTCAGGCCATTGTGATGTCTTGGTATTTTGTTAAAGCCTTCGGGCATTGTGATTCATATTTAATTCAGTTCTGGTTCGGTTCATGTTCGTGTAATTCACTGTGGGGTTCTATAATTATGATTCCCCGTTGGGCATTTATGTTCTAACCTATTGAACAGGTATTAGTACTATGTCGTTGGCATAGTGTTTCACGAATGCTTGTTTTTTACCTTGGTTTGTGAGCATCTCATATAATTATTATCATTATATCGTTTTATTTTGCCTTTGGATGTATTTCATGTTATACATGTATTTGATGTTCATTATCTGGATGACTGACCCTGTGGGGGCAGAACATGTTTTCATGTTTTAAGTGCTTGCGAGGAGAGAGTTGAGACACAGGGGCATGACGATGGCGACGAGGCATTCGAGCGATACTAGTCCGAGTTGCTCATGTTGGTCAGTCAGTTGGAGTGTTCTTCAGTTTGTCAGTCTTTGTCATTATGTATTATCCGAGTAAATGCTCGTGGATGTTGTTGTATTATATTTTTGTCCAGGTAGGCCCATCGTTGTCGTTGAAATTCCTCATCGGAATATTGTGACGGAAATCATAGTAGGGACTGTGATTTCCCTTGTTGGTTAATTTGATGTATTTTAGTCGTGTTCGCCTGGTGGAACTCCTGGTGTGGGGTCCACGGCACTGTAATAGCCCAATAGGATTTGGGGGTGTTACAGAAGATGGTATCAGAGAGTTGGGTTGTGAGATACCCTGATATATGAGTTATGTGCGACGCGGTAGTAGTGGGACTGTCAGGTTATGACAATCTGGACAGTCAGGTTTTGTGAGTCGTGATATTTGTACGACTGCATGAGTCATTCATTCATCGAGTCGTCAGTGAAGACTAGTATCGCAAGACCTCGAAGCTTCGCATGACCGGGTGTAAGGACTCGATTCTCTTTATGTTCTTACATTCATTATGTCATTGATTATACATGTTTTTTTGAAACCTATATGTGACATTAGTGTTACGAATGATTCATGACTAATTGTTTTGGAGCACGTGTGACCTTTGCAAGCGATAAGGATCAACTCATTCATCAGTCAACAATCCTCAATCATCATTTTTGATCTTATCGATCATGTTAATTCATTAATCACTCAGTTAATCTCATTGCTCAGTTGTTGATCTTGTGGATCGAATTATCAATCTTGTTAACTTGTTCAAGATAATCATTTCAGGAATTTCATCAGATAATCATGTCACCTCACTTGACCTTTCATGCGATCTTATCATATTCCAGCATAATGTCGATGATCATTTTATTGCATTATTAATGCATTCATTGTGCTACGCGTGTATGCTCATTATTTTCATTCCATAACGTAATCATAATGCGATCTTCATGCGGGATCTATAATCATCATGTGACTTTCCTGCTTCAGTAGGGATAGAGCTGTCAGAGGACGCAGGGAAAGAGGCCGCAGTGCGGGCCGAAACCCGGGATCTCATATGAATACCCGTGCGAACACGAGGGATAACATTAGTTCAACAGGTAGTGATGCTACTCATTCACCGGCAGATAATCATTCACTGTCATGGAGTCGTACCCGAGATGCAGCCTAACCGGAGGGTGTTCGGATAGACCCATTCATATGTATGCAGGGCATGATGGCCCAGATGACTCAGATGACGCGGATAGTGGAGACCATGCAGACCTCGATGGTTCTTGGTCAACCGCAGCAGGGATGCCAGGTGTCGTTTCATGGACAGACTAGAGGAGTGAGTCAGATTGTTAGCGACATCTCTAGTCAGAGGCCTCCTACTTTTGAGGGTTCGTTGGAACCAGCTGATATTGTTTATTGGCTTGAGCATTTTGATAAACTCTTCGACATGGTTCAGTGTCCGGAAGAGAGTAAGGTGGCAGTAGCGGCTTACTACTTGAGTAAGGGTGCTTATTCTTGGTGGATTTCTGTGAAACCCACCGATCGTGGTTGTGCTTAGAGCAAATTAAAGACTCTCATGATAGAAAGGTATTATCAGACTCCACTTCGTGAGGCCAAGTTATCATAGGTTTTGAACCCCGAATCCATCGAGTACGAGGGTGTTTTGTCATTTCTGAGAAGTTTTAGGGACTTCTTCAGTTTGCTTCGTCTCTTATCTGTACTGAGGCGGATAAGATCAAGTATTTTAGCAAGAGGCTAAATCCACAGTTGAGGATGCATTTGTTCAATCACAATTGTAATTTACTTAGTGAGTTCATCGAGAAGGCTCTTGGAGCAGAGCTTTTGATCAAGGAGCTTACTCGGAAGCCCCCTTTAGCTTCTTCTGGTGGGAAGACTAGGATGTCGGTTCGTTAAGTGGGACATCGGGATCCGGCGTCTAAGAGGCCGTTTTGTAGTTGTCTTTGTGCTAGCAAAGCATCTTTTTCTGAGACGATGAGTTCGATTGCTGTTTGTTTTAATTGTGATACAATAGGACATTGCAGGTCCCGATGCTCGATGCAAGCTATTGCTTGTTTCCTGTGTGGGAGGCAGGGACACCTACGGAAATACTGCAGGAGTTATAGTGCCGGTAGATCCCGAGAGAGCTTAAGGGCCTCGAGGGATTTTGTTACTCCATCCCATGCTTCATTCCAGGGGTCCTATCAGGCTTTGAGAGCCAAAGGTAAGGACATTCATCATCGGTGTTAGAGGATAATCATTTTGTTCATTGTTATTCATTCATGCATATAATTCATTCATAATATATCAATCATGTTAAGACTTGTAATTATCAAACTAATCATTCAATTCACGAGGGACGACGGGTCCAATCATTTCATTTGAGCCATCACTCATTGCATTATTATTTCACCTCGGTGGGTCATTCTTGACCTTTTTCGGATTCTATTCATTGTTATTCTTCATAGTCCGTATTGAGGAGTAATCCTAGAGATGTTCTTTTCTGTAATACCCGAGATTTCTGATATGTATTTGGAACTTGTAACATTGTAATTGTTGCACTTTGATCTGAGTATTATTCTCCGTACATCATAATCCGATGTTGTTGAGCGTATGATTTCATGAATGTGATGTAAATTGTGATTCTGCGCAAGCCCCCTTCAGCTTCTTCTGGTGGGAAGACTAGGATGTCGGTTCGTTAAGTGGGACATCGGGATCCGGCGTCTAAGAGGCCATTTTCTAGTTGTCTTTGTGCTAGCAAAGCATCTTTTTCTGAGACGATGAGTTCGATTGCTGTTTGTTTTAATTGTGATACAATAGGACATTGCAGGTCCCGATGCTCGATGCAAGATATTGCTTGTTTCCTGTGTGGGAGGCAGGGACACCTACGGAAATACTGCAGGAGTTATAGTGCCGGTAGATCCCGAGAGAGCTTAAGGGCCTCGAGGGATTTTGTTACTCCATCCCGTGCTTCATTCCAGGGGTCCTATTAGGCTTCGAGAGCCAAAGGTAAGGACATTCATCATCGGTGTTAGAGGATAATCATTTCGTTCATTGTTATTCATTCATGCATATAATTCATTCATAATATATCAATCATGTTAAGACTTGTAATTATCAAACTAATCATTCAATTCACGAGGGACGACGGGTCCAATCATTTCATTTGAGCCATCACTCATTGCATTATTATTTCACCTCGGTGAGTCTTTCTTGACCTTTTTCGGATTCTATTCATTGTTATTCTTCATAGTCCGTATTGAGGAGTAATCCTAGAGATGTTCTTTTCTGTAATACCCGAGATTTCTGATATGTATTTGGAACTTGTAACATTGTAATTGTTGCACTTTGATCTGAGTATTATTCTCCGTACATCATAATCCGATGTTGTTGAGCGTATGATTTCATGAATGTGATGTAAATTGTGATTCTGCGCATGTAGCGCACGCTATCGACTATGTGTAGCGTACGCTAAGTTGGATCCATAGCGCACGCTGTGCATGATCTTAGCGCGCGCTATACGTAGTCAGCATGATTAAGACAGGGTAGTAGGTGAGATCGGCTGAGGATTTCGGTCGGATTATGTCGGGATGAACCTGGACGGCTTTCGGGAAAAAGCCAAGTCAACGCCTTAGCGCACGCTACTGATACGAAAATAGCGCACGCTAAGTGCTGAGTCTGATGAAGTCGATGGCGCTAGCGCACGCTACGAGTATGGACTAGCGCGCGCTAATAATCATTTCCTATAAATAGGACATCATCCTTTTTCGTATTTTCAGTCTTTTCTCTTCCCACATCCGAATCCTTATACTTAGAGTATTACTCTCTTCATCCTAAACACTTCATATCAGCATCCTAGCTCTTGTTGAAGATTGTAAACCCTTGGGGGATTGGTGTTCAAGCCTTCGGCGTGGGGTTGCTTCAAATTCCTCCTTGTTCTTCACTACTTTGAGGTAGGTGATTCGTCACCAATATTAAGTACTATTATGAAGGACCTTTTGATCATGTCTTAGGTTTACCTAGTCAGTTAAATTTGTAGTAGTCGAGCATCATGTGTTAGGAAGATAATTTCGATGTTTCGGTACTTATTCATCGTATAATACCATGGAACATTTTTGTGTTTGAACTCCTAGCATATTCTGAAGCTTCAAACTAATTTGTGACCAGTAGATGGAAATTACGAAGTTGTTATGTTTTACACATTGGAATCATGCATTTTGGAACGTAGGACGAAGGGAACTTAGGATACTTTCTCGAGATCAAGATGAATTTTGATGATAATACGTACCCTTGTATCGTGTAGTCGTTTAATCCGTAGAGATCATTCACACTCCTTATGAGCATGATGTGCACGGGGATGACATGTATTATCACCATAGAATTCATGAGTTCATCACCATTAGATCAAGTTTTCTGCTAGCAGTAATCTGCCATGCACGGTTAGCGCACGCTAACATTCGTAAGTTAACGTGCGCTAGCAGGAATAAGTTAACGTATGCTACGTTTGGTATGTAACGTACGTTATGTTATCGATCAGTCGATCGGTGATCGGAGAAGCGGCAATACGTGGCTAGCGTACGCTAGACTTAGACGATAGCGTACGTTAACAGGCAGGCTTAGCGCACGTTACGTAGAGTACGTAGCGTACGCTAAGTGGTTCAGGCAGATTGCATATTTAGAGCTTTTGGCCGTAGACTGGATTGATAGGTATTCGTTCGACTTGAGATGAATTCTATATCATTTTTTTTGTTAAGGTTCGAACTTGCTACGTTGATCGAAGGAGGCGGCCTTCGAGTGTGTTGAGGTCATTGAAGTGTTTCGTTCTTGCCATCTTCGAGGCAAGTATCGTAATGTGTTAAAATTGGTATTTTGAGCATGTTTGTGGTTTATTCATGATGTTGAACATGGAAATTATTTTGTTGAATTGTCATGATATTCGTTATCTAGTGTTTGTATGTTCATGTTGATGAACATAATGATTTGGCATATGTGTATGCATGAGTTGTGGTTGTGTACGTTGTACGATCTATGCTGAGGGCACTGGATCGGATGTCCACCTCGTGTTGGTCCGACGGGATCATCTTGGGATCTAGGCTGAGGGCGCTGGATCATTGGACGGGTTACTTCCACCTCATGTTGGTCCGACGGGATCATCTTGGGATCTATCTTTGAGGCCGGATCATTGGAATACCCTTGCTGTGTTAATGGAATCTTGTGGATTCGCATTGTCGGATTCCGGTAGCGGAAGTCCGTGTGGTGTATCTTGTTATGTATTGTTGATGCATATTTGATTTGCTTAATATGATACTTGTACTAGCATCGTTTTGCTAACCCCTTCGGGGGTGGACATTTGTTTTGATGTTCAGGTAGCCGAGGAGCGGGGAAACAGCCACAGTACCGATGTGACGACGAAGGGGTTCAGTGATGTTTGTCGTTAGTTTTGGTTGTCTTCTTGATTCATTTCAGTACTCGAGTACAAATGTCTTATTAATATCATTTCGATATGGTTGTATTAATTTCTCGTTGAACCAGTTGGATCGGTTTTGTAAACTGGAATTTCCGTGGTATTGATGTCTTATATTTAAATTTCTTTTATTTAGCCTTGTAAATCCTTTCTTAAAGGGGTTTACGGCGCTGTAATTATTCCGAATATCTCGGGGTGTTACAGAATATGGTATCAGAGCTAAGATTCATGGATATCTTGGCAGTCGGGTTTTAGTTGGGTCTATTTACGTTATTTGATTTTCGGGTCGTTCGTAACATCACTGTTCAGCCAAAGTCGTCATGTGGACCGTGGTTGTAAGTCTCCTAATCTCTTATACTACCGTTTTACTTAATTATTGTTTTGTGAGTAGTGACGGGCTTTATTTCAAAAACTTTGTCCTGGATATTGAGGAATTGTGTTTACAGTATGTTGAGAGGAGGACGTGGACGCCGGGCCGGTCGTGGGCCGGACGGGGTAACATGAGACAGAGGATTCCACAACTACCCCTGCATTATCGGCTAGTCGAACCGATTCCCATTGGAGGCGGCAAGGATGAGCGAATGGCAGCGCAAATCCTAACATGCCGGAGTGCTTCAACAGTGGTGGCGCAGATAAACCAGTTCGCTCAGGTCGTTGACCGCATGCAGACGGCGATGGGACAGCAGCATCACGAGGATAACCGGGGAGACAGATGGCTTGCTGAGGTGGTCAAATTGCACCCGCCAAAATTTGACGGATCTGCTGAGGCACTTACTTGGGATCATTGGCTTAAGGAGTTAGAGAAGATATTCGCAGGTCTTAACTGTCTCGAGGACCGGAAGGTTCCCATTGCCCAGTATTTTCTGACTAGGGAGGCCTTTGACTGGTGGGAAGCTATTCGACCCGAGAATCATAATGCGGATTGGACGGAATTCAAACTAATGATGGAAGCACAGTATTGTCCTCGTCCAGTTAGAGAGGCAAAGATCCGAGAGTTTTTCTCACCACAGAGTTCGGAAGAATATGTGATAGATGTAATCAAAACTTTTAATCATCAGCTGACTTGTGTGCGACACTTGGTCAGAACGGAGGCAGAAAAGATTTTTCATTTCAATATGCGGATGAAGCCGGAGATTGAGCAATACATGTCCGGATTCGAGTGCACTACATTGCGACAGTATCAAGACAAAGCGCTGGCCTACGACATGAAAGAGGCGGCGGTGGAAAAATCGGTGGAGGCAAAGAAGCAGAAAGTGACCGGCAACTTCTCAGAAAACAAGAGTGGTGGGCCCCGCAAGGGCCAGTCTTCCTTTTATACGGCTAGGAAACCTCCACATCCTTCTAGAGGTGGAAAGAAGTTCCGGACAACATCAGCAGTTTCGGACGCATCAAAGAAATGCTACAATTGTGGTCGAGCAGGGCATATTCGACGTGATTGCCCTGCATATTTTGTGACTTGTTACGATTGTGGACAAGAAGGGCACCGTACGGCTTTCTGTGGAGTTGCTACTAGATCTTTTGGTACTCGCACTCCAGCGCCAGTTCCGAAGGAGATAAGTGTGAACCAGACGCAGTAGAGTGGATTTCAACAGCAGAACGTTGGGAAGAAAGAGACATCCAGTGCTGGGTCCGTTCCTCCGCGCCTGTACGAGATGAGGAAATCTGACGATCAGAACACTGCTGTTGCATTAGGTACGATTCAGATCCTTTTGCAACCAGTTAGTGTCTTATTCGATTCTGGAGCTACACATTCTTTCATATCATTGAACTGTGTTAATCGTTTGAAAATCTCATGTTTGTTTGATTGTGAACCTTATGTTGTGGGATTGCCGAGCGGAGAGAGAATTGTGGGAACTCTAGAAACTAGAGATTTCCCAGTGTCTATAGGAGGGAGAGACTAGCCATCGAATCTTATTGTAGTTGACATCCATGGTGATGACTTAATTCTCGGAGACGATTGGCTCAACCGTTATGGAGCTATTCTGAATTACCGAAAGAGAATCATTTCTATCATTGCTGATGACGGATCTGAACACTTATTCAGAGGGTGGAGACCGGGAAGCTCGGGAAAATTGATCAAAGCGATGAAATCTGTGAAATTACTGAAGCAAGGATGTCATGGACTGTGGTGCTATGCCATGAATAAAGAAGAAGGAGTGGAACTCTCATCCATTCCAATTGTGAACGAATTTTCAGATGTATTCCCTGACGAACTACCTGGGTTACCTCCGCAGAGAGAAGTGGAGTTCACTATTGAATTAGTACCTGGATCCGATCCTATTTCCAGAGCACCATACCGCATGGCGCCAACCGAGATGTATGAACTAAAGAAACAATTGAAGGAATTATTGCAGAAGGGTTACATCCAACCGAGCGTTTCTCCTTGGGGATCACCCGTTCTCTTTGTCCGGAAGAAAGATGGATCCCTCCGATTATGTATTGATTACAGGGAGCTTAACAAGGTGACGATCAAGAACAAGTATCCTATACCTCGGATCGACGACTTGTTTGATCAACTGCAAGGGGCGAGGGTATTCTCGAAGATCGACTTGCGATTAGGATACCATCAGTTGAGAATTAAGGAATCGGATATACCAAAATCTGCTTTCAGATCCCGGTACGGGCATTATGAATTTGTGGTGATGCCATTTGGACTTACCAATGCTCCTGCGGTATTCATGTAATTGATGAATCGGGTATTATTAGAATACTTGGATAAATTTGTGGTCGTCTTCATTGATGACATCTTGATATATTCGAAGGACACAGAGGAGCATGCCGAACATTTGCGTGTGGTTTTGAGCACCTTGAGGAAGGAACAGCTATATGCAAAGCTTTCCAAATGTGAGTTCTGGCTTAGGGAAGTGACTTTCCTTGGGCATGTGATATCGGCTGACGGAGTTCAGGTGGACCCTAAGAAAGTCGAAGCAATCTTGAATGGGAAGCTCCTAATAACGTGAAAGAAGTCTGAAGCTTCTTAGGACTTGCTGGATATTACCGCCATTTTGTAGGGGGTTTTCCAAAATTGCTTGTCCGCTCACTCAGCTGTTACAGAAAACTCAAAAGTTCACGTGGGATGAGAAATGCCAGGCTGGTTTTGATGAACTTAAGAAGATACTGACGACAGCACCTATATTAGCATTGCCAGATGGAACTGATGGATTCATGGTTTACAGCGACGCTTCAAATCAGGGCCTGGGATGTGTGTTGATGCAAAAGGATAAGGTAATTGCCTATGCTTATCGGCAGTTGAAACCATACGAAGTAAATTACCCGAATCATGATCTGGAGTTAGCAGCTGTAGTCTTTGCCTTGAAAATTTGGCGACATTATTTGTACGGTACTCATTGTCAGATCTTTACAGATCATAAAATCCTCAAGTACATCTTCAGTCAGAAAGAATTAAACATGAGACAGAGAAGGTGGCTGGAATTGATCAAGGATTACGACTTGGAAATTCTCTATCGTTCCGGTAAAGCAAACGTTGTAGCCGATGCATTGAGCCGTAAACCTGTTTCTCTTCAAGTGTTGGAAGCACTTACGTCCCAAACCAGCATTCAACGAGAACTGATCCGCGAAGGGATTGAAGTATGGTCACGAGGAATTCAAGGGCAACTATATGTGATGGAACTGACTTCGTCACTAGTCGAGGAAATCAAATCTAAGCAGTTGAACGATTCTCTGATCCTTCGGTTATGTGATGAAGCAAAGAAAGGAAAGGCCCCGGGATTCGTGATACAAGATGATAATGTTCTGAGATTTCAGATCCGACTTTGCATTCCCAATAATGATGAATTGAGACGGACTATTCTGAAGGAAGCTCACAACGTGCCCTATTCTATCCACCCAGGCAGCAGTAAGATGTATAAGGATTTGAAACAAAACTTCTGGTGGGGGAATATGAAGAAGGACATAGCAGAGTACGTTTCGAAGTGTTTGACTTGTCAGCAAGTTAAGATTGAACATCAGCGACCTGCCGGAATGTTAAAGCCGCTTCCGATCCCTGAGTGGAAGTGGGAGGATATCTCGATGGATTTCATCACCAATATGCCAAGAACCAAGACGGGAATGAACATGATTTCGGTTATAGTTGATCGACTAACCAAGTCGGCTCATTTCCTAGGAATTAAAGACACGTGGGGCCCCGAGAGATTGGCACGAGTATTTGTTGCAGAGATAGTTAGATTGCACGGGACGCCGAAGACCATTATTTCAGATCGAGATGGTCGCTTCGTGTCGCACTTCTGGAGGGCAGTTCACAGGGCTTTGGCGACCGATCTAAACTTTAGTACAGCTTATCATCCCCAGACGGACGGTCAGTCCGAAAGGACTATTCAAACCGTAGAATACATGCTTAGAGCTTGTGCGTTGGATTGGTCAACTGATTGGGAAGTTCACTTGCCCTTGATCGAATTCACCTATAACAATAGTTGGCATGCTTCTATTAAGATGGCACCATTTGAAGCTTTGTACGGGAGAAGATGCCGATCACCCTTGTGCTGGGATAATTCTTTGGACTTGATCGGGACGGAACCGGAATTGATAGTTCAGACTCAAGAGAAGATAGCTTTGATTCGGGAAAGACTGTTGACTGCCCAGAGTCGACAGAAGTCTTATGCATATGTACGTTGTCGCCCTCTAGAGTTCGACATTGGGGACCACGTACTATTGAAGGTGTCTCCTACACGAGGGATTTTCCGTTTCGGGAGGAAAGGTAAGCTTAGTCCGAGATATATCAGACCATTTGAGATCCTCAGAAGAGTTGGGGATTTAGCATACAGGTTGGCCTTACCACCATCGCTGAGTCACGTTCACAGTGTGTTTCACGTATCCCAATTGCGGAAGTATGTACCAGACCCCAGTCACGTCATCGATTTCGACGAGATCGAGATAGCTAATGACGGTACCTTTGAAGAGAGACCAATCAAGATACTTGAGAGTCGGATCAAACAATTGAGGAATAAACCAATACACTTGGTTAAAGTACAATGGTCACGACATGGAGCTGAAGAGGCCACTTGGGAAACAGAGGACAGTATGAAGACTAGATATCCAGAGTTTTTTTTATCTTAAGTTTTGGGACGAAACTTCTCTTTAGGGAGGAAGGATGTAATACCCGAGATTTCTGATATGTATTTGGAACTTGTAACATTGTAATTGTTGCACTTTGATCTGAGTATTATTCTCCGTACTTCATAATCCGATGTTGTTGAGCGTATGATTTCATGAATGTGATGTAAATTGTGATTCTGCGCATGTAGCGCACGCTATCGACTATGTGTAGCGTACGCTAAGTTGGATCCATAGCGCACGCTGTGCATGACCTTAGCGCGCGCTATACGTAGTCAGCATGATTAAGACAGGGTGGTAGGTGAGATCGGCTGAGGATTTCGGTCGGATTATGTCGGGATAAACCTGGACGGCTTTCGGGAAAAAGCCAAGTCAACGCCTTAGCGCACGCTACTGATATGAAAATAGCGCATGCTAAGTGCTGAGTACAGTGAAGTCAGTAAGCCGCTAGCGCACGCTACGAGTATGGACTAGCGCGCGCTAATAATCATTTCCTATAAATAGGACAGCATCCTTTTTCGTATTTTCAGTCTTTTCCCTTCCCACATCCGAATCCTTTGTTAGGAGTATGCCCTCGAATGCCACTCAGAGGTTGTTGAGTGAGGACATTGTACTTGTAATTATTTAAACCATTTATATAAGGCAAATGAATGTTTCTTTATTTACTGGTAGTTACTGGCATTCCTAACTCGTAAATAAACATATAGAAACTAGTCCGTGTATTTGAGAGCAAAACGTTCCACTCCTTATTGGATAAGGGGGTCGGCACTGGAAAGGTTTATAGCTCAAATACTTAATCGTTCGCAAGTCGATGAAACTTGACTGGGCGTTAAGTTTATGTGAAGACTTGTATGACGTGTTCTTTGACATGGAGAGTGCCTGTCGAACACTAATGGTTAGTGGGAGCACACGTTATAGGTATGCTAATTAGATTAGTATACTCGAACCGACTCACCCTCGATTCGTCACACGGATTTCACTCCGGGACAGTCAATGACGGAATCGAAAGGTTGTGATAGGTATTCGTGAACCTTCGACTTGAGGATTTAGTAGGGATGTGCTTGTGACGTCAAGATTTTCATTAGAGTAGTTCGACCCTGTAAACCGGAAGGCGGGGGTCAACCTCGACGTGCATCTTGACGGGTAAGTAGCAGTCTCGAATACCAAGATAGAATTCTTTCTCTGTTAGTGAGCAGGTTATATGTCCTATGCGGTTATTGGCGAGATGAGATCATAAGTCTTTGGCCAAAGCATTGGAGCTAGCCGTATTAGATACACGAGAGCTCGATGATCTCGATTTGCATTAACGCATGCATAGCATCAAGTCTGAGATAGGGTTTGGTGACCGTGACCTATAACTTGATCGGGATATTTGAAAGAAGGGTTTATACGTATCTTGGTATTCACGGCGAATGGTTCTTGAATGATCCCAATCATTCGTTCTCGATCGAAGTGCAGTGTAGGCCACCAGGCTGGATAGGTGGTGCTACTACTCTTTGGTTCCTCCCATTGCTGACTGAGACAGACCTACCGAGTCGCGCATTAGGATTGACGACGGAATGAATTAAGCTAATTCTCTCATTATGAATATTAGATATTGGATATCTAATTTGGGACATTGGATGTTTAAATCGATTTATCGGATAAATTGATTTACGGCTTAATGGATTAAATATATCACTGGGTGATTAATTTAATTCATGAATATAATTATTTCTTGGAGAAATTAATTATGTTATTTTGTATTAGATATGTTTAATTAATTGGATTAATTAAACGACACAAATACATCGGAACGGAATCGGAGTTTATCTGTTTGGACTCGCGGGAGTCCGAAACGAACCGAACTTGTCCGATTTCTACATGGGCCGCCCCCCACATTTCCACCCACTTTCATATGGAACCTTGTTCCATTCTTTATATTTTGATCATTGAGGTGGTGGGGCTTTGATTCTCATAATAATGAGATGTAACATGTGAAGAGTTGAATAAATGAAGAAGAAGACATCTCTCACTCATTCATTCCAAGCCTTCCTACGTGAGTGAGATTGAGAGAGAGAGAGAAAAACCATTTTCTCAATTATCTTCATCTTCTTCATTCATTTCTTCTTCATTTTTCTTGGAGAAAAATTGAGAGAAAATCATATAGAGAGAGTAAGATTAAAACACTTTGAGTGTAGTAATCTTTACATATATAGCTTCATCACTTAGCTCTAGCCGTATCCTCGGAGGATAGCAAGGTGATCGTCGTTCCGGTTGTTTCTCCGGCGCGTGGCAAGTAGAGACGCGGTGCTTTCGGCGTTGGATCGTTCAAGAGCTTGGGGAATAGCTCAAGAGAAGGTTACCATTTAATCAACGGACTTCGAGGGTTAGTTTCTTACGACTCTTGCTTTTCATTTATATATTCGTATATACGTAGCTCGATCGATCCTCGTAGGGATTCGGATCGAATTAATTTTCGTTTTACCGCTTCCATTTGGGCCTTCGTTTTAGGCACCGAATTCCAAATGGTATCGGAGCGTAGGTCTTGCGATCGTATATACGATATTGGCATTTGGAATGCTTGATTAGATGGTGAATGATTTGGAATCATTTTAGTCATAATCGTGGTATATATTTTTACGTTCGTTGTAGTTATATTTTTCGTAAGTTTATGTCTAAATGTAAATCTTAATTTCTTGGAAATATGATTTATATTGAAGATATGAATGTTGAAAAATATTGATATCGATATCCGGTCGAAAATCGAGCTCGAATCGTCGTTGACGACTTTTCGGACAAAGGCGAGAAGTCGCCAGGTGACTCGGCCGTGTCGGTGACACGGGCCGTGTCGAGCGATCCCAGCCATCGCCAGAGACCGACCGTGTCGAGACACGGGCCGTGCACTGGCAGTAGCCCGAGCGTGACTCGGCCATGCCAGGCCAGTCTGCCGGAAAGATGCCGACAGTGACTCGGCCATGGCAGGCCATTTTCGCCCCGGCTCGATTTTTTCGTGTATTCTTGAAAATTAATCTCCCTCATGTTAAACTGGATTTAATATGACTAAAATGATTTATGGTATTTCATTTTATAAGGGAATTTTGATTAATTGGAATATTTATGGTCGACCGAATTATTTTGAACGTTATCATATTACCGATTGTGTGAATCGATTGGATCGGTTCGTGTTGTTGATTGGATCAATGTATCTCTACGCTTTCCATTTATTTAGTATTTAAATGATGAATGCTTTTGAATGGGGATGTGGTTCGTGGACTTAGTTTTTGAATCGTTCGTTTTATTCGATTGGGTTGTAAAGGCCGTTTTGAGCCTATTTATTTTACTAGAAATGTTTGTATCTAGGATGCAATTTTTGATGTAAAATTTATATGTAATGACGACGACCGGAGGAAGATCCATTTCGAGAAGACGAAGATTCAAGACGAAGACTTGTAATTAGATTACGGAGTTTTTGTTTTCTAGGAACGGTCCATGAACCACATGTTGGTAGCAACTAGGTTGTGAATGGTTGTTTCATATTGTATGAATGCCACAAACGCGCTTAAACGATTAATGTGCAAAGTGTAACGTTAATCGCGATAATTCTCCCACAACAAATAATTAAGTTTATAAGGTTTCAAGGTTTTCCTTCCCTCCATCGAGTTTTTGGGAAATTGAAATCCAAACCGGATGTGCTATGATTCCGAGTTATCGGGGTAGTCGTTCGGGGAGGATGGATAAATTACCGGGAGCGCATTGGATGCTTTCGGTTGGAGCAAATTTTATCCCTAGAAACCTGATAGGTTGCCGGATAAGATTCAATTGTGAAACTGATTTGCGTCGATGGTATAAACTTAACTTGTTCACGAACCATAGAAACCGTATAGGTTGAGGGGAATGATCAAGGGGAAAAAGAAGATCGAATCACCCATTAGATGGGTTGGTGTTGGACACCACTTTATGAAAATTAATAGACTAGAAACCTGTTCGGTTGCCCTCTATTAAGATTTATAAAGAACTCGATCACCACTATGAAGTAGAGCGATGATACTTCCGGATTTCACATGGGAGTGTGTTATTCCGATAAAAAATAGTGGGAGCTGGGTAACAAGAATAGAAAAGACCTTAATTCTATACTCAGAACATAATATAACAAGTCACTAATTAATCTGTTATACTTAATGCAGACATAACTCAATATGACAATGAATCCACTCGCAATTCTACTCGAAAAGGACACCTTAATGGGACCTAACTTTGTGGATTGGCTCCGCAATCTGATGATTGTCCTCAGTATAGAGGCACTGGGATACTTCTTCGAGACGGACATTCCGGCGCCTCCTATGCGGACTCGAGCCAATCAAGAAGAGATTGAAAACCACGAAAAGTGGGTTAAGGATGACGTGAAAGTCCGTGCTTATATGATGGCTTCCATGTCTAATGAGCTTCAGAGAGCTCATGAGAAAATGACTTACGCTGGCGATTCTATCTCACTTAACCGAGCTTTATGGTGAGCACGTGAATCGCTAGATATGAGATATCCAAGCAACTGTTCGGTGCAAGGATGAAGGAAGGTGAGAAGGTTGGGGAACACGTCCTCAAAATGATATCCATGATCGAGAGATTGGAGGCTCTTGATTTTAAAATGGATACTTCTCTCCAAACCGACCTTATCCTACAGTCTCTCCCTGATTCCTTCTCACAGTTTGTTATGAACTTCAACTGCAATGAGATTGCATGTAACTTAGCTGGGCTAATGAACAAACTGGTGACCGCTCAGTCTCAGATGAAGACCCCGCGGATGAAGGAGTCTGCACTTGTGATTTCTTCTGGACTTCGGAAGTATAAGAATAAGAAGAAAAAGACCAAGAAGCGGACTGGACCACAAGCTAAGGACCTTAAGGGAAAGGGCAAGGCCCCGATGGTTCCAAAGAACAAGAAGAAGAAGGATGCTTGTCTCAAGTGCGGTGACTGGGCCACCGGGCTAGAGACTGTCCGATTCTTCATGGCACTTGGTCTGAGAACTTTTAGTTTTGGAAACAAATTGTTCTCTTTGTATTTTCTACTTCTGAATCGTATTCGGTGCTAGTTCTCATATTTGTACCGTGAATCGGGATCCGGAACAAAGTAGGAAGCTTGGAGCCGGAGAAGTTATGATCACGGTCGGAAGCGGGCATAGTGTCGAGGCGACCAGACATAGGATCACTTCTTTTGGGTTTAGAATCCGGCTTTGTTTTGACTTTAGAAGATGTACTTGTTTTGCCCAAGGGCACAAAACCATTGTATCCATTCGGTCATGGACCGAAAAGGCTTTTCATTTTTCATTGGTGATGGTTCTGCAAAATTTATTTTAGAAATAAACTAGTGATGCTTTGCTACATTGTTGAATGGATTGTATCATCTAAATCTCGGCAACAAAGTAGTTGTGAATACTATAACTAGAAAGCGGTAGGGATGAAACCAATCAAGTTTTGAAATGGCATCTTAGACTTGGTCATGTTGGTCGGACCAAGGTTTACAAGATGGAAAAAGATGGACTTATGGGTCCATTGGGATCGGATCCCTTTCTACTTGTGAATCTTGCCTTAAAGGCAAAATGACTAAGTCCCCCTTCACAGGACATTTCAAAGAGCCGTTGATAAATCGGGATTAATCCATACCGATGTATGTGGTGCTTTGGAAGCGTACGTGACGGATATCAATATTTCATTACGTTTCTGAGATGATCATACTAGGTATGGTTATGTATACTTAATAAAACATAAATCCGAGGCCTTTGAGAAATTCCAGAATTCAAGGACCTAGTCGAGAAACAAACCGTAATCATATCAAAGTACTTGGTCGGACCGAGGTGGCGAGTATATGAGCACGGAGTTTGACGAGTTCCTTAAGGAACATGGAATAGTTTCACAACTAACACCTCCAGTACTCCTCGGTTAAATGGTGTGTCGGAAAGAAGGAACCGTACCACTGTTGAACATGGTCCATTCCATCTTTGGGCTATCTTGACTTGCCGATTTACTGTGGGGTATGCACTCCTGACTGCCGCGTATATCTTGAACAGATGTCCTTCCAAATCCGTTCCTAAAACTCCACATGAGATGTGGGAAGGAAGGAAACCAAGTCTTAATCATATTAGGATTTGGGGATGTCCCGCTTATGTCAAGAAGACTAAGGTGGAAAAGTTGGAAGCTAGGTCTGCGAAGGGACGTTTCATTAGATTCCCGTCTGGGACGATGGGATATCTATTCTACATGCCCAAAGATCGAAGGATCGTTGTTGCTTTACAAGCACACTTCCTGGAAGATGAGTTCATTCAGGAAGGCGGAGCAGGTAGAAGTATTTCTTTAGAAGAATACAATGAAACTCCTCGGGAGACACCTGTGCAAGAAACTGGAACCGAACTTTCTGAAACACAAGTACAACCACCTCGTAGGTCTAGTAGGGTGTCTCATTTACCTGAAAGGTATGGACTTGTGCACTTGGAGGAGCTGGGTCTCCATGAGGTTCCAAGTGATAGCCAAGAGACCAACCCAACAACCTATGACCAAGCGATGGTGGATGTAGACTCCGCGAAATGGCGTGAAGCTATGGAAGCTGAGATAGACTCAATGCATGTCAATCAGGTCTGGACTCTAGTAGACCGCCCCAAGGGCATAGTGCCCATTGGGAATAAGTGGATCTACAAGAGAAAGACTGATGGTGATGGCAAGGTTGACGCCTATAAGGCCAGGCTTGTGGCAAAGGGTTATACCCAAAAGGAAGGGATTGATTACCACGATACCTTCTCACCCGTAGCCATGATCAAGTCTATTCGCATGATGCTTGCTATAGCTGCCTACCACGATTATGAGATATGGCAAATGGACATAAAGATGGCTTTCCTTAATGGATTCCTCGAGGAGGAAATCTATATGGAGCAGCCTAAAGGCTTTGTGTCCGAAGTCGATATTCAGAAAGTGTGCAAGCTTCAGCATTCCATTTATGGACTGAAGCAAGCGTCGCGTAGTTGGAACCTTCGTTTTGACGAGGCGGTCAAAGAGTTTGACTTCGTGCAAAATGAAGAGGAACCTTGTGTATATAAGAAAGTTAGTGGGAGCAAGATCGCATTCTTAGTACTATATGTAGATGACATTCTACTAATAGGAAATGATGTGGGAATGCTCAGTTCTGTGAAAGCTTGGCTTTCGAGTAATTTCTCCATGAAAGACTTTGGAGAAGCAACCTATATTCTTGGTATTCGACTCTACTGGGATAGAGCGAAGAGAACAATAGGCCTTTCCCAAGCCCTCTATATAGATAAGATCTTAAAGCGATTTAAGATGGATGATTCTAAAAGAGGGTTCCTACCGATGCAACATGGAATAAAACTCACCTTGAAGATGTGTCCTCAAAGTGAGGAACAACGCAAGGAAATGAGTAATATACCATATGCTTCGGCCGTGGGTAGCCTTATGTATGCTATGTTGTGTACAAGACCTGACATTGCGCATGCTGTAAGCGTGGTGAGTAGGTTTCAGGCAAACCCAGGTAGGGAATATTGATCTTTGAAAGAACGTTCTCAAGTACTTGAGAAGAACGAGAGATATGGTTCTTATGTATGGCGGTGGAGATTTGGATGTGGTGGGATTCACCGATTCGGACTTCCAAGGACTCGAAGGACGACTCGATGTCCACTTCGCTACATATTTACTCTTAATGGAGGAGCGATATCTTGGCGTAGTGCCAAGCAAAGCGCGATCGCCGATTCCACCTATCGGTGAGTATCAAGCGGCCTCGGAGGCTTCCAAGGAAGGGTTCGGATTAAGAAGTTTCTAGGAGAACTTCAAATGATACCATGTCTTGAGCCGCCTGTCTACTGCATCGCGACAACGACGAGTCAGAGCACGAGCCAAGGAGCCGAGGTTTCACAACAAAGACCAAACATATTGAGAGGAAGTATCATCTCGTAAGAGAATTTGTTCGCAAGGGATACATTGTGCTGCATAGAGTAGACTCGGCCGACAACATCGCCGATCCACTGACCAAGCCACTATCTCAGACTAGCTTGGAGCGTCATCTAGAGAACATGGGTATTAGATACCATAGTGTGTGGCATTGAGTGCAAGTGGGAGATTGTTAGGAGTATGCCCTCGAATGCCACTCAGAGGTTGTTGAGTGAGGACATTGTACTTGTAATTATGTAAACCATTTATATAAGGCAAATGAATGTTTCTTTATTTACTGGTAGTTACTGGCATTCCTAACTCGTAAATAAACATATAGAAACTAGTCCGTGTATTTGAGAGCAAAACGTTCCACTCCTTATTGGATAAGGGGGTCGGCACTGGAAAGGTTTATAGCTCAAATACTTAATCGTTCGCAAGTCGATGAAACTTGATTGGGCGTTAAGTTTATGTGAAGACTTGTATGACGTGTTCTTTGACATGGAGAGTGCCTGTCGAACACTAATGGTTAGTGGGGGCACACGTTATAGGTATGCTAATTAGATTAGTATACTCGAACCGACTCACCCTCGATTCGTCACACGGATTTCACTCCGGGACAGTCAATGACGGAATCGAAAGGTTGTGATAGGTATTCGTGAACCTTCGACTTGAGGATTTAGTAGGGATGTGCTTGTGACGTCAAGATTTTCATTAGAGTAGTTCGACCCTGTAAACCGGAAGGCGGGGGTCAACCTCGACGTGCATCTTGACGGGTAAGTAGCAGGTCCTACTGAATACCAAGATAGAATTCTTTCTCCTGTTAGTGAACGGGTTATATGTCTTATGCGGTTATTGGCAGATGAGATCATAAGTCTTTGGCCAAAGCATTGGACCTAGCTGTATTAGATACACGAGAGCTCGATGATCTCGATTTGCATTAACGCATGCATAGCGTCAAGTACAGATAGGGTTTGACTGACCGTGACCCTATAACTTGATCGGGATATTTGAAAGAAGGGTTTATACGTATACTGGTATTCACGACAGAGTGGTTCTTGAATGATCCCAATCATTCATTCTCAGTCGGGGTACAGTGTAGGCCACCAAGCTGGCTAGGTGGTGCTACTACTCTTTCGCCTCGTCGGCGGTCGCCTCGTCTTTCTTTTACTGTATCAAATTCCCCACTGCCGATGGGACGGTCGGTACTGTAAAAGGAGATCAGCTAATGGCAAAAAGATGTTTGAATTACTCCTATGTTGTTACTTCTTTCAATACTTCCCATGCTATGTATAACATTGAAACGATCGACAATCAACCCATGGAGATCGACGAGCCAAGCACATCGTACCAACCAAGCACATCGTTTTACCGCTTCCGCTGGGCCTTCGTTTTAGGCACCGAATTCCAACATCCTTATACTTAGAGTATTACTCTCTTCATCCTAAACACTTCATATCAGCATCCTAGCTCGTGTTGAAGATCGTAGACCCTTGGGGGATTGGTGTTCAAGCCTTCGGCGTTGGGTTGCTTCAAATTCCTCCTTGTTCTTCACTACTTTGAGGTAGGTGATTCTTCACCAATATCAAGTACTATTATGAAGGACGTTTTGATCATGTCTTGGGTTTACCTAGTTAGTTAAATTCGTAGTAGTCGAGCATCATGTGTTAGGAAGATAATTTCGATGTTTCGGTACTTATTCATCGTATAATACCATGGAACCTTTTTGTGTTTGAACTCCTAGCATATTCTGAAGCTTCAAACCAATTTGTGACCAGTAGATGGAAATTACCAAGTTGTTATGTTTTACACATTGGAATCATGCGTTTTGGAACGTAGGACGAATGGAACTTAGGATACTTTCTCGAGATCAAGATGAATTTTGATGATAATACGTACCCTTGTATCGTGTAGTCGTTTAATCCGTAGAGATCGTTCACACTCCTTATGAGCATGATGTGCATGGGGATGACATGTATTATCACCATAGAATTCATGAGTTCATCACCATTAGATCAAGTTTTCTGCCAGCAGTAATCTGCCATGCACGGTTAGCGCACGCTAATATATGTAAGTTAACGTGCGCTAGCGGGAACAAGATAACGTACGCTACGTTTGGTACGTAACGTACGTTATGTTATCAGTCGAGTCAGTTGGCTGATCAGAGAGAACTGGCAATACGTGGCTAGCGTACACTAGACTTAGACGATAGCGTACGTTAACAGGCAGGCTTAGCGCACGTTACGTAGAGTACGTAGCGTACGCTAAGTGGTTCAGGCAGATTGCATATTTAGAGCTTTTGGCCGTAGACCGGATTGATAGGTATTCGTTCGACTTGAGATGAATTCTATATCATTTCTTTTGTTAAGGTTCGAGCTTGCTACGTTGATCGAAGGAGGCGGCCTTCAAGTGTGTTGAGCTCATTGAAGTGTTTCGTTCTTGCCATCTTCGAGGCAAGTATCGTAATGTGTTAAAATTGGTATTTTGAGCATGTTTGTGGTTTATTCATGATGTTGAACATGGAAATTATTTTGTTGAATTGTCATGATATTCGTTATCTAGTGTTTGTATGTTCATGTTGATGAACATAATGATTTGGCATATGTGTATGCATGAGTTGTGTTTGTGTACGTTACGATCTATGCTGAGGGCGCTGGATCGGATGTCCACCTCGTGTTGGTCCGATGGGATCATCTTGGGATCTAGGCTGAGGGCGCTGGATCATTGGATGGGTTACTTCCACCTCGTGTTGGTCCGACGGGATCATCTTGGGATCTATGCTGAGGGCGCTGGATCATTGGAATACCCTTGCTGTGTTAATGGAATCTTGTGGATTCGTATTGTCGGATTCCGGTAGCGGAAGTCTGTGTAGTATATCTTGTTATGTATTGTTGATGCATATTCGATTTGTTTAATATGATACTTGTACTAGCATCGTTTTGCTAACCCCTTCGGGGGTGGACATTTGTTTTGATGTTCAGGTAGCCGAGGAGCGGGGAAACAGCCACAGTACAGATGTGACGACGAAGGGGTTCAGTGATGTTTGTCGTTACTTTTGATTGTATTCTTGATTTATTTCAGTACTCGAGTACGAATGTCTTATTAATATCATTTCGATATGGTTGTATTAGTTTATCGTTAAACCAGTTGGATCGGTTTTGTAAACTTTAATTTACATGGTATTGATGTCTTATATTTACATTTCTTTTATTTAGCCTTGTAAATCCTTTCTTAAAGGGGTTTACGGCGCTGTAATTATTCCGAATATCTCGGGGTGTTACATTTTCAGATCCTGAGGGATAGTTCATATCCCGAGTTGTGTACCCTTAGTTTCGGGGACGAAACTCTTTTTAAGGGGGGAGTATGTAATACCCGGTTGTGAAGTCATTTATTATCATTCAGTAATTGGCACTCAGTAATTTCTTTTATTTCTTTTCACTCTTTAATAATCATTCATCATTCATGTTCATTCATTTGTGTTCATCGTTTGGCGTATCTTTGAGCCATGTATCAGTTATCATTCATTGCCCAACCCTATTTGGGAATCGAGACGAGAGTATTATCATAATCATTGTGATTGGTAGCCTTGTGTTTGAAGTATCATTGTTGCATGTTATTGGACTTAATTATATTCATGCAAGTTATGTGTGTCGGATAATTCATCATTCGTATCGAGAAGGCGGAGTTTTTGCATTTCTGTCGTAACCTATCATGTATTACAGCCGTAACATGCATTCGTTGGTTTTATGGTTTTTGGATGAGGATGTCTTACGGCCGTAAGTCTCGCTTGATACGGCCGTAAGAAGAGGAAGGTATGGCCGTAAGAAGAGGCAGGCTACGCCCGTACAATCGAGCACTGGGTTCGGGGGTGTCTCGACAAAGGATGCTTACGGCCGTAAGGGAGTTCTTGTTATAGCCGTAAGTCGAGGATTTCGGTCCGCATGATTGTTCGACGAAGTGAAGTTACGGCCGTAGGGGCCGAAGTGTTACGGCCGTAAAGTCGTTGACTTAGAATGTTACGGCTGTAAGGAGGCAGAGTTAAGGCCGTAACTCTGCATAGTATTTAAGGCCTTGGACGGGACTTTTGTGTTCATTTCATCATTTCTTCATTTGGTTCCGAGTGAGAGGTTCTTGGGAGAGGATTTTTCATCATCAATCACTTGGGTGTTCATATTCTAGCCATCTATCTTCGATTGGGGAGCTTGGATGGTCGAGTAACTCGAGTTTCAACGGATTGAAGGGTTTGGATCTTCAAAGGTAATTTCTTCAAAATCTTAGATTTCGATTTTGAGATGGAATATAATATTTTGGATGTTAATCATGATATGTGAAGGGATATACATCTGATTATGAGTTTCTATGAATTATCATTGGATAGTTGGAGAATTATTCAAGAACTTTTCGAATGTTGATTTTGGAATTGGGGATTCCGATTAGATGTTGTCGTAATCTCGAATTGTGTATTCCTATGAGAATATTGATTGTATATAAGAGGTTTTGTTGGATTGAATCACTCATTTGGAGGTTGGTTTTCGATATAATTGGGATTAGCTGTAAACAATGGGAGTTTGTTTACAGCGTGTTTGTTTAAATGCCCCAATGAGTTTGGGTAGTGTTGTATCGACTTTTGAGTTGGTTGTAATCATGCTTGCTTCATATATTAAGCGTATCGTTGGTAATTGTGTTATTCAAGGTTGTTCGAGCGACCAATATTTCTATTAAGGACGTTGATCGTGGAAGGACTTACTCGCCGTCGGTTTAAAGCAAGTTTTATACTTGTACTAGTCAATGAGATTAATGTTATCATATATGTGTATGAATGTGTTGTATCATTCAGAGACTTAGTCTCTTCATGAGTTCATTTATATTAAGGGATCATTCGATACGATACTCTTTGGCAATTATGCCAAATATTTATTATTGTTCATTAATGGCCGGTTCAAGGCATTGGGATACGCGTTGTTAATGTTATTGTCGATAGAGGTTCGCGGTATCGATGTATCGATTATTGTTGTTGATATTGATGTCGATCTAAGACATTTTTGTAATCATTGTTATTGATGTTGGTGTTTTGTCATTGATGTTGTATTGGCCGATTGAAGGCATTGGCGTATTCGTTTCTCATCTTCGTCGTCGGTAACTGATTAAAGGTGCCGAGGCATTCTTCGTATCATTGTTATCGATTGGCCGTTCTAAGGCGATCGAGGTATTGAATCATTCGTTGTATCATTGTTATCGATTGGCCGTTCTAAGGCAATCGAGGTATTGAATCATTCATTGTATCATTATTAACGATTGGCCGTTCTAAGGCAATCGAGGTATTGAATCATCTGTTGCATCATTGTTATCGGTTGGCCATTCTAAGACAATCGAGGTATTAAATTGGGACTGTCGAGGATAGTTCCCATCCGTTGTGTTGTTGTTATCGATTGACCATTTTATGGTAATCGAGGTATTAAATTGGGACCGCCGAGGACGGTGCCCGTCCGTGAGTCATTATTGTCGTGTTGGCCGACTCAAGGCAGCACACTATCATTCTCATGAATTCGGTAATCTTGGGATCGTTGTCGTTTGTGATTAATTGTGTTTTGGAGGCTAGTCTTGGCTAGTGCTCGATGGGTAAGTTTGGGGCGTGAACCTTTGCGGTTGGCTTCCCAACACCTACAGTTCAGTAGGTCATGGTCATTTCGATGATCTCATTACGGGTAAGTTTGGGGCTTGAACCTTCGCGGTTGGTTTCCCAACACCTACAGTTCAGTAGGTCACGGTCATTTCGATGATCTCATTTTGGGTAAGTTTGGGGCTTGAACCTTCGCGGTTGGTTTCCCAATACCTACAGTTCAGTAGGTCACGGCCATTGGATGGTCTCATTTTGATACGGCTTCGTGTTGTGGCTTCGGTCCTCATTGTGATACGGATTCGTGCCCTGGCTTCGGCCCTCATTGATACAGCTTCGGGCTGTTTTGGCTTCAGGTGATGGTGATATTTGACAGCTTCAGTTGAGTGGCTTTCAGGCCTTTGTGATGTCTTGGTATTTTGTTGGAGCCTTCGGGCATTGTGATTCATATTTAAATCAGTTCTGGTTCGGTTCATGTTCGTGTAATTCACTGTGGGGTTCTATAATTATGATTCGTCGTTGGGCATTTATGTTCTAACCTGTTGAAAAGGTATTAGTACTATGCCGTGGGCATAGTGTTTCACGAATGCTCGATTTTTACCTTGGTTTGTGAGCATCTCGTATAATTATTATCATTGTACCGTTTCATTCTGCCTTTGGATGCATATCATGTTATACATGTATTTGATGTTTATTATCTGGTGACTCACCCCGTGGGGGCGGAACATGTTTTTATGTTTTAGGTGCTTGCGATGAGAGAGTTGAGACACAGGGGCATGACGATGGCGACGAGGCATTCGAGCGATACTAGTCCGAGTTGTTCATGTTGGTCAGTCAGTTGGAGTGTTCTTCAGTTTATCAGTCTTTGTCATTATGTATTATCCGAGCAAATGCTCGTGGATGTTGTTGTATTTTATTTTTGGCCAGGTAGGCCCATCGTTGTCGTTGAAATTCCTCATCGGAATGTTGTGACGGATATCATAGTAGGGACTGTGATTTCCCTTGTTGGTTAATTTGATGTATTTTAGTCGTGTTTGCCTGGTGGATCTCCTGGTGTGGGGTCCACGACACTGTAATAACCCAATAGGATTTGGGAGTGTTACAAAAATGGGGAGGAAAAACCCACTGAACAGATCGACACTGGGATACCCAGTGCAGAATCAGCACCCAATGCAGAACAGCCGGACAACAGGGTCATTTCTTCTAAGGCTACTCCTTTTGAGACTAACAAGTTACCTTTTCCATCTAGGGTCAAAAAGGCGGCAGTCGTGAATAAAGAGAAGCAAATTCTAGAAGTATTTCGCAAGGTTGAGATCAACATTCCCTTACTCGACGCAATTTATCAAATTCCAAAATACGTAAAATTCCTTAAGGACTTATGCACCAACAAGTGGAGATTAAAAGGGAATGGGAAGGTATTAATGGGAGAAAATGTGTCTATTATATTCAAAAAGAAATTGCCACAAAAGCGGGAAGATCCAGGTATGTTTGTTATTCCTTGTCGAATTGGAAATATGGGTTTTGAACGTGTTATGCTAGATTTGGGAGTATCAATAAATGTTATGCCACGCTCTATATACACCTCCTTAAATCTAGGACCTCTTCGGGAAACAAAGATAATTATATAATTAGCGGATCGTAGCCTTGTGTATCCCGAAGGGGAAATTGAGGGCGTGCTTGTCCAAGTCAATAAGCTTGTATTTCCAGCCGACTTCTACGTTCTTGATATGCAAAACGAATCATCAAATTCAACACCAATTTTGTTAGGAAGACCATTTTTAAATATGGCCAATACCAAAATAGATGTTCGTGAGGGATCCCTCACGATGGAATTTGATGACCAAATTGTACGGTTTAATATTTATGATGCTATGAAATTTCCTGAGGAAGATTGCTCTCTTTTTGCATTAAGCGTGATTGACCCTCTTGTCGAGGAAGTATTTGATTTGAATTTCAGGGACGCGCTCGAGGTAGCACTCACAAGGGATGTAGGAACCAACAATGTGGAAGCATTTGGAATCTCAAGAGAGTTGCTCGAAGTCGTAGCCGCCTTTCAAGGGGCGGGATCGATCATAACAAAAAAAGAGGCAAATTTAATTCGACTTAATGAGGAACGCCGTAAGATCGAGCCTTCAATTACGCATGCACCCCAGCTAGAGCTGAAACCTTTGCCACAACACTTAAAATACGCACATTTGGGAGCCGACGAAACCCTACCTGTCATTATCTCGGCCGAGCTGAATCCTAATCAAGAGAAAGCATTACTAAAAGTTCTCAAGGAATATAAGGAAGCCATTGGGTGGACTGTAGCCGATATTAAGGGAATTAGTCCAGCCCTATGCATGCATCGAATCCTGCTAACAGAGGACGCCAAGCCAACGCGAGAAGCACAATGGCGGTTAAATCCACCGATGATGGAGGTAGTGAAAAAGGAGATTCTTAAGCTCCTAGACGTAGGGCTGATCTTTCCAATATCCGATAGCAAATAGGTAAGCGCAACGCAAGTCGTCCCGAATAAATCAGGAATTACCGTGGTCGAGAATCAAGAGGGCGAACTTGTTCCTATCCGCATAAAAACTGGATGGAGGGTTTGCATCGACTTTCGCAAACTAAATGCAATGACCCGAAAAGATCATTTTCCCTTGCCATTTATAGATCAAATGATTGAAAGGCTTGCCGGACACGCATACCACTATTTCTTGGATAGGTTTTTGGGTTACTTTCAAATTGCAATCGCACCCGAAGACCAAGAAAAGACGACATTCACTTGCCCCTTCGGCATGTTCGCTTATCGACGGATGCCATTCGGGCTATGCAACGCGCCCGCTACTTTCCAAAGGTGTATGGTAAGCATTTTTACTGAGTACGTTTTAGTGTGTATGGGGATTCATTTGATATATGCCTACAAAATCTCACTCTTATTTTAAAACGTTGTGTAGAAACTAATCTCGTACTTCATTGGAAAAAATGCCATTTTATGGTTAAACAAGGAATAGTTTTAGGGCATGTGATTTCGGAAAAAGGAATTGAAGTCGATAAAGCAAAAATTGATATTATTGCTGCTTTCCCTTACCCCACCACGGTGCGGGAAGTACGTTCTTTTCTTGGCCATGCAGGATTTTATAGGAGATTCATCAAGGATTTTTCAAAGATAGCGGCGCCCTTATGCAAGCTACTCCAGAAGGAAGTGGAATTCAATATGAACGACGAATGCAAGGCCGCCTTTGACAAGCTGAAGCAATTGCTGACACCATCACCCATAATTCAACCAACAAATTGGGAATTGCCTTTTGAATTGATGTGCAATGCAAGCGATTACGCGGTAGGGGTTGTCTTGGGTCAGGGAGTGGGGAGAGCATCCCATGTAATATACTACGCCTCAAAAATGCTGGACCCGACACAAGCAAATTACTCCACAATCGAGAAGGAGTTTAAGGTCATGGTCTTTGCACTAGAAAAATTCTGTTCCTATCTACTTGGAACTAAGGTCATTATTTTCTCAAATCACGCTGCCCTACGATATTTGTTAGCCATGAAGGAAGCAAAATCGAGACTTATTCGATGGATCTTACTTCTTCAAGAATTCAATATGGAGATCAAGGACAAGAAAGGGTCCGAAAATTCCATGGCCGATCACTTGAGCCGGTTAGTCCTAGAAAATGATGGAAAACCTATGTGTGACAGTTTCCCCGATCAACAACTATTTTCCGCTTATCGACACTGGGAGGACTGTTCAACACTGGGTGACCCAGTGTCAGATTCTGCAGCACCATGGTATGCCGATTTGGTGAATTTTCTCGTGGCTAATATTTTTCCTACTGGTATGGCACGGGCTAGGAGGGATAAACTCAGAAGTGATGCCAAATATTACGTATGGGAAGATCCTTATCTATGGAAGCATTGTTCAGATCAAATGATTTGAAGATGTGTACCAGAGGCTGAATTTCACTCGATTCTTGCTTTTTGTCACTCGTATGCATGCGGAGTACAATCCAGGTCAAAGAGAACAGCACATAAAGTTTTGGAGAGTGGTTTCTACTGGACTTTGCTATTTAGGGATGCTTATGATTTTTGCAAGGCATGCGATAATTGTCAAACAATGGGTAATATCTCTCAACGAAATCAAATGCCCCATAATCCTATGTTGGTTTGTGAAATTTTCGACATCTGGGGCATGGACTTCATGGGACCTTTTCCCTCCTCGTATGGGAATCTCTATATCTTACTCTTCGTGAATTACGTATCCAAATGGGTGGAGGCGACCGCCACGCGAAATAGTGATTCTAAAGTAGTGGCCAACATTATTAAAATCTAATATTTTCGCTAGATTCGGAATTCCAAAGGCTATAATCAGCAATCGGGGAAAACATTTCAAAAATCGAATAGTTGAGGCACTCTTGAGGAAATACTGCGTCTTGCACAAAGTGTACACTCCTCGTATGGGAATCTCTATATCTTACTCTTCGTGGATTACGTATCCAAATGGGTGGAGGCGACCGCCACGCGAAATAATGATTCTAAAGTAGTGGCTAACTTTATTAAATCTAATATTTTCGCTAGATTCGGAATTCCAAAGGCTATAATCAGCAATCGGGGAAAACATTTCAAAAATCGAATTGTTGAGGCACTCTTGAGGAAATAATGCGTCTTGCACAAAGTGTACACTTCTTATCACCCGCAATCAAATAGGCAAGCTGAAACATCCAATAAAAAGATAAAAGCAATCTTGTAGAAAACAGTTCAGCTGAATCGGAAGGATTGAAGCTTACGGCTCGACGACGCACTCTGGGCATATAGGATGGCATATAAGAAACCAATTGGCATGTCCCCGTATCGCTTGGTTTACGGCAAGCCTTGCCATCGTCCCCTCGAACTTGAAAATCGTGCTTTTGGGGCAATCAAGAAATGCAATATGAATTTTGACGAATCGGGTACCCACAGGAAGTTGCAATTGCAAGAACTGGAGGAGATACGAAATGATGCGTTCGAAAATGCAGCAATTTATAAAGTAAAGACAAAGGCATTCCATGATTCAAGAATAACAAGGAAGAACTTCGTCGTAGGCGAAAAAGTGTTACTCTATCACTCTCGACTCAAATTATTTCCGGGCAAGTTGCAGTCCCGCTGGATTGGTCCATTCATAATTATCAATATTTTTCCTCATGGAGCCATTGAAGTTCAAAGTCTAAAGACACAAAAAAATTTCAAAGTTAACGGCCATCTCCTAAAACCCTATCGCGAAGGACTGACGGCGGCTAATATGGAAAAATACAAACTTGAGGACCTATCTGAAATTTAAAACAGGGAGTTCGTCGAGCCAACGACGTAAAAAAAAAGGCGCTTGTTGGGAGGCAACCCAATTTTTATTTTTCGCATTTTTTTCGTCTTTTTAATTATTTGCTTGCTAGGAGTCAGTTTTTTTCCAACAATCTTTTCTTATAAATTAAAATATTATCTTGCCCTTCTTTTAATTTTTTTTATTTCCTAATTGCTTATTTCCTTTAAAGTTTTACTTCCTTTATTATATTTTTCATTACTTAGTTGTTACCTTTATTATTATTAGTATTACCCTTAAATCCCGTCCCTTTCTCTCTTCTTCTTTCTTTACCCTCACCCTCGCTCGGTCTCCACCCCAGAAATCTAACCCTTCTTTCTATCTCTTGTCTGCAGCCCAAACACCACCATCACCTCTTGCCATGACAGGAAAATGGGGAAGGAATATCCACCGGCCACTTAATCGAATCACTCGAAGCGGAGGATGGAGAAATAATCCTAGGGCTCCGACTTACTATGACCTCACCGAGTCGGAGCAGCCTGCGGCAAACCCCCCCACCACCGGAAAACGAAAGGTCAGCCGAGCAGCATCTGGCAAACCACTCAACAAAAATCCAAGACGGCGTCCACCGGGTCAGCCCTCAAAAAGGGCGAAGCAACCCCAGAAACCGCCGGGCCGTGGCTTGAGGGACGAACCAACACCGCCGCCATCTCCGCTTCATCAAACGCGCCGCCCAGTGAAGAATTAGCCCCCGGGATTATCTATCAGCTACCACCGCCAATCCCTTTATTACTCACATGGTACGGAGCGGAGCAATTGAACCCTAGAGCATCCGATGGAACTGGTTCGGAATCCACACCGCCGACCGATCAAGAACCAGTGGATGACCGGCAACCTACGGCCGAACAAAAAAGAGAGGCCCAGGCCGAGCAGCAGCATGACTTCACACAGGCCGAGAACCCAGCCCCAACTCCAGTGAGAGAGAAACGCAAGAGTCTCCTCGGGCTGCCGAACCGATACAACGTCGCCTTTGGATCCCCCAGACAGGTTACACGCTACCGCAAACTCACAGAACGAAAGGTAATCCCGTCGATCTATCTTGATGAAATTATTTTGCTACAGTTGGGATTGTATGATGATGTTATGACATTGCTTAATGTATTGGGATGGGAGGTGTTGGCAACCGGGAATTGGCAAGTTTATGAAGACTTGACCTATGAATTTTTTAGCTCAATTTGGGAAGGGGATTTTGAAAAAAATGGAACTTTTTAATTTTGTTTAAATGGTAGAGGTTATATATGAGGGGTCGAGCAGTTCGGTCGAGCACTTGGGCTGACTGCCGACCCCGAGGATGAAGAGGATATGCCACCCGAAAATGTGATTTGGCAAATGATTACGAATGATGCCGGTGCATTTATCGTGGCAAAAACCAAGGCCACCGCCATTCGTAACCCGGTGATCCGTTACGTTCAACGCCTTATGGCATATATGGTCACCGGGAGATATTCAAATCGGAATGTGGTGCAGATTTTTGAGTTGCGGATGATATATGCGATGGTTTTCAGAAATAGGATGAAGTGTGTTAAGGATTTATTAATACTGTTCATTGGGGAAGATGACATGAAAAACCCAATCGTAATGGGGAGTTTTGTCACGATAATAGCTCGGAACGCCGGGACTGATTTCAGCAGTCGGTTCCCAGTTGGGGCAGTGGAAAAATTGGACAAAACTCTCCTTACGAAAATGGGCGTTTTGAAAAAAAGTGGAAGAATTTTTAAGTGGCGAATTTCAGCAAACGAGATGATAGCTCTACCGAACACCGATTACACTTCGCCATGGGAGAAGAAAAATTAGAAGATGTTGCACAGGAGCTTCCCATCCATTCCTCCGGATAGCTCGGGGGCAAGGGCACAGGCAGACGGTGCAACCACAAGCCGAGCAGGAGATTCGGCTACGGAGGCCGAGCTGAGGTGCCGGATCGAGCAGCTTGAGGAGGGGCATCGCGCACTTCAAGCCAAGGTGGATCATTTAATCGAGCAGCTGGAAGACCTTCTCCCTCATTAGCCCTGTGATCCCTACTCTATCCTTTTTACTATCTTTTCTTTTTCTTTTTCTTTTCTTTCTTTTCTTTGGAGTCGTGTATTTAATTTTATGTTTGGGGAAGTTGGATTTGGAATGATTAATTGAATTTGGAAATTGTGATGTAATTTATTTAAAATTGTCCTTAGCTAAATTTGTGTGATTGAATCAAGTTCGTATATTGGGGATTTAAGTATGGCCTGACATAGGAAATGGGTGTGATTGACTAGTTTGATTTTTATTAGGGTAGTTCACTAGTCTTGATTTTGGATTTAGATAAAAGTGTGAGGGATTCTTGGCAAAAGCCTTTTTTATTCATGAGTTTTGAGCCGTAAGAGCAAATTATACATATACATGCTCACTATTTATTCTTGTGGGGTCGAAGGTGTTGTGTTCATGCTAGAACTTAATCAATTATACATATCAAGACTATGTTAGTGCTCTCATGCACTAAAGTGATAAAGGCAATTAGGAATAACCAACTTGGCTTATATTTTCCCACCTCGACATAATCACAATTAGAAGCCCATTTGAACCTAAGCCTTATTTTTTTGATCCAGCACATTTTTATTAGCCATTATCTAATTTTTTTGGTGAAAGTTCATCCGTTTGAACCCTTGGTCAAGATTGGTTGTGAATTAGGTGTATAACAAGTCGAGGGAAGAACGAGAAATTATCAAAAAGTGGGTAGTGAAGTGAAAAGAAAAGGGATCTGAAATTAAAATAATAAAGGCCGATATATATATATATATATATATATATATATATATATATATATATATATATATATATATATATATAGGGGACGGCCGTAAAAATACCCCCTTCAAATGTTGTTAAAGCCACTGACCTCAATTAATCTTGCGTGGCTATGCGATTACATGTGCCTAAAAGGGTGGTGATTCATTATTTGTAGGATTTGTTATGCACTTAATTTCATGATTAGTCTCGACCAACAAATCCTTTATTATACTTTTTATCCTACCCATACCTAAAGCCCCGTTACAACCATAAAACCCCTTTTTGATTATATGCATGAGTTCATCTAAGTAGTGGAGATTTGATTTTTGTGCGAGTATGTGGTAATGACACACCATGTTTTGACGTGAGTGATTGCTTAATAAACCCTATATTTACTTGAGTGAGAGGACCCCTTGTGAGGCCATCGAATCTTCTCTCACTTGATGCCAATGAAGATGTTGAGATTCGTTGAGATATTTCAATTTTCTTCATACTTGTTCATGATTATTTGTTCTCCCTTGAATATGGCTATCATCTTGGATTTTTCAATACACGCTTCTTGAATTTTTTTCACTCGAATTATGCTTGAGGACAAGTATTGGTTTAAGTTTGGGGAGATTTGATAGGACGAAAATAGTGTGCTAAAATAATTGTGAATTATAAGGTTTTAATGAATTTTATGTTGGCACATTTGGTTATTTTCTACATATTTATATTTTGGATGCAATTTACTTCACTTGGAAATTTGTTGTTTAATTTAGGGGTTTGATGGAGTTTTTAAGCTTAAGGAATAATTAGGGCCATCAAACGGACCAAGACAAGGTGATTTGGGCTTTAATGAAGAAACTGTCGCGCGCCACTGGGGCCCAGTGCCAGTACGGTGACCCAGTGTCAGCCCTATTCCGAAAATAATCTTACTTGGGGCCCAATAAACGACTCTAATCCGCCCCAGTCAGTTCCACAAGGCATAAAATCGGCCCCTAGGCTGGGGAAAGGAAATTGAATAGATTTGGAAAGAAAGACTCCAAAAGAATTCAAAATCAAGAAGGATAAGAAGGAAGGAGATCCAATTAAAGAAGGAAACTAATAGATAAGGGACTATTATAAAAAGGAGGGGGCTGAGATTTTTATGGGGTACCATTATTATTATCATCATATCGGCTGGAGCAGAATAATGGGACGACCGAACCGCTATTCTTACCGGAGCAAGCCGAGCTGTTTCCGACGTGCGAGGAAGAAGACTACACCGTTTGAATTTCTTTCTTCTTATGTCTATTATTAATTTGATATTTTCTAAAGCCAACATGTCCGGCTAATTTTCTATTCTAGTTCTTAGTAAAGTTTGAAACCGTATTTGAATTATTCATATTTTAATCCCATAGCGTATTCTCAACTCGATGTCTCTTGAATTATTTTTGTGTTATTGGATTCATTACTATGCTATATAATTTCTTGATTTGGCTTGGCCAACTAGGTTAGGGGTTTTATGTCTTATGCTAGAAATTGAGTTGTAATCCGTAATTGTTGCAATTTTAATTTCACAGGTAGCAAACATTGAGTAACATAAAATCGAGATCCCTTAAGTCGGGCTTATGAACTTAATATCTTGCCTATTTCATTATTTTGGTTTTTAATACATCTGGCGAGCGAGATTTGAAGAGCTTATTTTGAATCCATCGCCTAGATAGGTTTAATTAAAGAGCTTGTTTTAATTAAATATACTTAAGAACTAATTGGGGTCAACAGAGATTATTGTTGGCTTCAGAATAGGAGTTCATGAGATTAGAGAAGAGATAAGCGCTGCAGTAAAACTTGAATCAATTCGAAACGGTGGATAACGGAACTAAGAACTAGATTATTCCTTAATTGATATTTTCGAATTTTATATCCTTTGTTTATTTTGACTTAATTTATTTTGCGCAAAGATCAGAAACTAAAACCTCCCCCTCGTTTTATTTTATTTTAATTGCTAAAAGTATTTAACCCTTAAAAAGCATAATTGATTTACCGTTCTCCGTGGGATCGATCTTTACTTGCCGATACTACTAGTTAGTAGAAGTAAGCCAAGAAAAAATAAAAATAACTAATTTTGACGCGTCATGACAGCGCGGTCAAGTATGATTTTTGAAAGTTTACTTTTTGAGTTTTCGGGTATATTATATATCGAGTCGTTTTCTCAGAAAATTCATGTTCCGTAAATCGCGAAATTTTTCTCCAACTTTAAGCTGTAAGTTCGACACGATAATTTAAGTATGCGACATACATTCAATAGCCGAGTAATTTTATCTGCGAAAGAACGAAATGTAAGATATTCTTGGACCCTTTATTAAAAGGCTAGGGTTAACCTAGTATAAAAGGGACATTCCCTTTTTCCTCTTCACTTCACCAACTTGAATCAAAGTTCATATTCAAGTAAGTTAGCTTCTCCTCTTCATTTTCATCAAAGTAGAAATAGAATTTAGTTAACTTTAAAATTTGGAAATTGGAAGGAACTTAGGTTTGATGTTTTAATCTTTGATATGTTGTTTTTAAGTTGATTCTAAGGTACTTGGGAGTGTTTAAAACAAGTTTTATTCATACTTTGATTTTGTTATTTGGGCCGAATATTAGGGTTCATAGATCAAGCATGTGTTGTTTTTCTTATCATTTTCTTACACAATATGTTTCTAGTTGATGATAAGATGCTATGATGAATTTATGGGATTTTAATAAAATATTTGGTATTTTGAAAGAAAAGAAGAATCATGCTTAGTTCTTGATATGTTGATATATATTCAAAGTGACTTGATGTTTGTGATGATGTATGAAATATATACATGATATATTTTTACTGATTTTTATATAATATTTTAGAAAGTTGTTTGAAAACAAAGACATGAAGTAAGATTTACGAAGTGGAATATGTGTTAGATAATAGTTGATGTAACTAAAGAACATGTTATGTATTGATGATTTTTAAACTATGTTTAGGTCATTTTAATTTAGGAAACATGAGTATGGATTAAATATGTTGCTGGATATTTGATGTTGATGATGCTTGATGTTGATGATGTTTGATATTTGTTGATGTTTGAAAATGTGTTAGTAGTCAATTTTTAAAAGAAAAGATTATGAAATTGGGTTCATAATGTCGAGAATCATGCTTGTATGTCGACTCCTATATGTGTTATAAGTATGATATGCATGATTAGAGTTTACATGTCTAGGGTTTTCATTACTAGAAACGAGGTCTACATTAATATGATGTTTTTCCCATTTTGGCCTTCGCAGTTTAGCTACATTTCACGGAAACGGTCATAACTTTCTCCAAGATTAATATTTTTTGGATCTGTAAAATGTATATGAAATTAGACTCAGTGGCTTTATAGTTGTAACACCCCCAAAACCATATGGGAATATTACACGTCGTAGACCCTTTCCACAAGGATCTACCAGGCTAAACATCCATAAACAACCAAATGCTTGCCCAGCCAGGGTCAAACAATAAAATGATACAGACCGATATGGTCACTTACACGTGAATACACAGACCGATGAGGTCACACAACCCAATCGATAAAACTGACTTAAATAACATTACCCACACAGGGGTCTAAATACAATACAGCGGAAGACTGAAATCAACTCTGACAACACAACAAAAATCAAAACAACTCTCGACTCATGATTAGTATCGCAGCTCGTCATCCTCTTGTGCCAATCCTGTGACTGCTCCCCTGAATCTGCATGTACCTGGACGCAAAACAGACATCCACCCCCCGATTACTCGGGGGTTAGTAAAACTCCACTGTTTTACTAGTGCAAGTATCAAACCATACGAAATGTAACAAGCAAATAGCAACTACGAATTTAACACGGAAATCAATTATCAAAATATTCCCGAGAAGTTTTAGAATTTTGAACTCAAGTAAGAGATATTTGAAAAGGAACACATCATCTCGGGAAATTTTAAAGCAGAAATTCTTTTGGACCTTGAGTCCCAAATTACAAAACCTTTTTGTAAACATTAGGGCCTTAGCCCGATTCTCGTTTCAAAGCACACTAGATAATATATCATTATGAGTCCGAGACCCATATTTAAAATGTTACCCAAACAATCACTGCTACATGGTCATTATTCGTACACATCATGTACCGAACTCCAGAGGCCTCGACGGACCTTACCCGGACTGCACACATTGTTCGTACACATCATGTACCGAACTCCGGAGGCCTCGACGGACCCTACCCGGCTACAACACACACTGTTCGTACACATCATGTACCGAACTCCGGAGGCCTCAACGGACCCTACCCGGCTACAGCATCGTTCGTACACATCATGTACCGAACTCCAGAGGTCTCGTCAGACCTTACCTGGATCACACACCTTGTCCGTACACGTCATGTACCGGACTCCAGAGGCCTCGCGGACCTACCGGTTCACACTCTTTTTTGGTACACATCATTTACCGAACTCCATAGGCGTCGTCTGACCCTACCCGGATCACACACACATCGACTCGACACAATTCATAATCATTAAATGTCAAGTCATTCCACATTACGCCGAATGTACAATCAAGCAAGTAAACCAAAACAACACAAACATCATGATCATCACAACGACTCTTAACCAACACAACACACATTCGGTACACAATACATTGAACAAACACGTGTACAACCATCTCATATGTACATCGCAATCCCGCACAAATGGCACAACGCCTAACACGTATACCAATATATCACTATTATCACAAAGCCTTGATTTCGGAAAACACAACCAACTCAACGGAACATATTTACGGAGGCAAGCAAAATCGTCATACAAATCATACGTAATTACTATTCACAAGATACAAGTCATATAATAAGATACTTGCCTCGATAGTCGGCACCCGAATATTCCGACGAATACGGCACAACCCGAAAACCCCGAACACCTACAATCCTCCGTGAAATCCAACGGAAACACGGTTACTATGAGATTAACAATTGAAAACAAAGGAAAACACGGTCAAGAATTGAAGGGAACCCTTTGAGACATTTGATCGGATACTAAATGTTCAAGGTTCCTAAGAAAACCAAAAATCCCGATTGGGTTCCAACGAACTCAAAATACGGATATACAATCCGTAGAACATGTCCAAAACAACGGAAATCCCAACAAACTATCGAAGGGAAACTCATTGGGACATTTAATCGAACACTAAATGTTCAATAATTCCCAAGAACACTGACCGTCAATCGAGTTAAACAAACTCGATATATGGATATACAACCCATAGAACACGATTAATAACATCATACTACACCAATCGATGTATCAAAATCGGATTAGAAACGAAATCAAGAACAATTTCTCCAAAAAGTCAACTTGAAGGAAAATCAAGAATATACCTTGATTTGACGAAGAACACGGATCGATGATGATATAATCCACAAGAATCTTCCAAAATGCCTTGGAAATGATTAGAATCGCCAAGAACTCGATTTCCCGAGCCTCCCGTCGCGGATGCCGAAAAAGGAAGAAAATCGCGTAGAAATGAAATCGCCGAGCCAGGCTATATATAGCCGGCAGGTTACGGCCAGAATCGGCAGGCCTTATGGCCGTAACTCGGTCCCTTACGGCCGTACTCGGCAGCCTTACGGCCGTAATCGGCATTCGTCAAAAATCGCCCGGACCAAATGGACACTTACGGCCGTAACTCCAACACCTTACGGCCGTAACCGGCCTTCGTCAAAATCCGCCCAGCGCTCGTACGGCCGTACCCGATCACGCTTACGGACGTAACTCGCACACCTTACGGCCGTAACCGCCACCTTACGGCCGTAACTCGGCCAGGCCAGGCCCTGCTCCGGCCGTGACTCGGCCGTGGCCACTCCGACGGCCCGGACGACCCCGAAACCCGAACCTGAGTAAAAATTGAAGATACGGTTACGAAGTACTCGCAAAGATGAATCCAAGCACTAAGAGAACACACGATTCCGACCATCCGAAGTGTCGGAATTCGACAACGGAAGTAATTACCCCAAACTTTGGGAAATTACAAAAATGGCCCAAAACATCCGAAAATCACGATACGTGATCGAAACACCGAACCAAAGCTCGCAACATGAATAATAACATTAAATGAACTTGCGAGAAACTCGAAACAACAGCTGACGAGATTCGCAAGAATCGAGCTCAAGTGGGGAAAAGTCGCTAAAAAGCACGGAACTCAACAAAACGACACCGAAACGAACTCGGATGACAAAAAGTGCAGAATTAATCACTCTCGAAATGACGAAACGATCATGAGCGAGTCGTCAAAACGGACTTCCGCCGAAAAAAAAAGAAAATTACCGAATTAAATTATGATATTACATTCTACCCTCCTTAAAAGAAGTTTCGTCCCGAAACTTAAAACAAGTAGGGGGAAGCAATATACCCTGCCAGGAAAACTCGACGAGATACGCAAAAACCGAAAACTCGCGCCCGACGGCGAAACGCTGCAAGAAACGCAAAGAGACATGCGGCGTGAAAACACGCTCCACGACGACCAATACAACGTCGCCGTTAGGAACATAATAAAGTCAACAAGTGACAAGCGTCATCAAACAGATAATACAATCAAGTCGATTATCCGAACAATCATAAAACACATCCAACGAAAATCAATACGATTGACCAACCCAACGGTATATCAATCAAAACATGAGCCACACGCCGAACAAATACGGAATTCCACCGCCCAAGGGTTGGAAGATCGAAAACGAGACTAATTTCCCGAACTTAAGGGAATTTCGAAGGAGCCTGAATGCTCAACAATCACGAAACGAGAACAAAACCGAACAAACAAACGATCGAACCACAACGATCGAGACAACAAAAATCGAACAATCATGTCCGAAACACGAAGGATAATAAAATTCAAACCACAACTCCCAGGATGATCTGGTGAGAACTACAAGACATGCATTCCCATAAGATCCACATGAAAGGGAATAGCGATTGCAAAGTCACAGCGACAAACGAGTTATTCCAAAACAATACCACACTCGTTCAATCAACAAAAGCAAGGGGCAGGACAAGCTCAGAAATGTCAACGAACATAATGAGTCGACAGAGTCGAAAACACAAGAGTTCCAAGTCCGATCCACTTCGAATAAAAGAACTATTAGAACCCGATGATGTCACTCCCGAACAAGGTTCACAAGAATCGAATCAACCCAAAAAGTCACATCGATAACCATCGACTCCACAACAAGATCACAGCTCGAACGATGAAACCGAAATACAGAACAAGTTCATAAAGTATCAACGAACACGACGAGTCGATAGACCTGAGAAGGAGGAAATGCAGAAGTCAAAACGATACAGGCATTACATTCGACCTCTTATAAAAGAAATGTCGTTCCCGCAACTCACAACAACTGGAGTAAGGTGACAACACAAAAAGCAAACGACAGAAATATCTCCCATGGGCCTCTCCGATCCGATCCTCATATCTTTACTGAAGTTCGCGCCCCGAAAGACTCGTAACCCAACTCGCAAAACTGGATCCTGTGTCTCTCGGGTCCTCACTTGAAAAGCGTTACTGACGAGAAGGACAATTGGCACGTACATTCCCCCGGCACATCACGGTTGAAATGCCTCGGCTAGGCATACCGAAAATACAAATGCTAGATACAATGGAACATAACACCGCAAAACAACATACCGGAGATGCCAACTCAGCACAACAAGGAATCCTAACACATAGCATATACAACGATTGCCATCGTAAAGTAATACACACACAAACACTACAACAACGACGGTATCGTTTGGCGATCTCAATGGCCCGAACGATAACCAGCACGTAATACAAACATCATGAAACAATCACATATGTACACCAACGTACAATCCCAAGCTTCAACATCTCACACTCGTGTGGGACACGCAATCCACCACGAGACGACAACCATTAAGTACCAGTTCACACCTCTCACAGAGGGCTAGTACAACAAATACGTGGCAACGCCTCAACGTTCATGCCACCAACTTGATCATATTCGGGAGTTAACATCATAGCGACAAAGCCAACATCATACATACATACCCTGCCCTCAAACGGGAATGGATAGTTTTTAAAAAAAAAACAAAAACCTCCTTTTGAAAATAATTTTGGAAACACCGATTGATCTTGAGTATCACCCTTCAAAAAAAGTACAATCGTGAAACATCGTTATCGAGACTTTGGAAAACTATTTTGCATTCGATAAAAATGAGGACACTTTCTTTTCGTGAAAAACTTTCGGAAATATTCGACCCTCGGGTCTAAGTAAAAGTGTTTATAAAACATTGAAAAATATCTCAAAACATTTTGGTCCTCGAGGTAGAAGAATTCGGAAACATATCGTGGCACCTTGGAAGTACCATGAGAAAACAATTCATTTTAAACGTACGTCTCGAAATTTATTTCTAGGATACTCAAGATTTTCAAAGATAATTCAATGGGCTAGAATGCCCAAAATCTCGTAATTACACGGAACATTATAGCGTTGTGGGTCCTGCCGGAACCCACCAGATAAAAATATTTACAAAAACGCCAAAAGGGCCGATGACGGTAATATTTCAAAACTCACAAAAGCCATTTACAAAATACTAAGTACCGTCACAAGAATTTTGCCAAAACGTTCAAGGCCATAACGCAAAAACTCGTTAAAAGGAATAGGTATTCAAACTAAAACTCGATCGCCGATACCTTTTCGAAATCCGTCAAGGTTTACAACTTCCACACCATACCACACCACCCGGTGGTTTAAAGATAAAACAATAATGTGCCCAGTTCTATACACATACTATATGCCACAAGTACTAAACACAATTATATTACACAATACTGTGTAAAGAAAATCATGCACCGCAATTAACTCACTAAGCTAAAATCGAGATACACAGGTACTTCGCATAAAAGAGGAGACTTACATCCACAGGTCGCACGGAGGTGACGGTCGCCCACGATACTAATCTCATCCGACAACATATCCGACACGTTGTGACTACGCACAACTCAACTTGTCACCTGACGACTCGAACGACAAGACAACACATTACTCGACAAACCACGACTTGACTTAACCCGACAGCCTAGGTTTCCGCAACCTATGCTCTGATACCATAAATGTAACACCCCCAAAACCATATGGGAATATTACACGCCGTAGACCCTTTCCACAAGGATCTACCAGGCTAAACATCCATAAACAACCAAATGCTTGCCCAGCCAGGGTCAAACAATAAAATGATACAGACCGATATGGTCACTTACACGTGAATACACAGACCGATGAGGTCACACAACCCAATCGATAAAACTGACTTAAATAACATTACCCACACAGGGGTCTAAATACAATACACGGAAGACCGAAATCAACTCGACAACACAACAAAAATCAAAAGAACTCTCGACTCATGATTAGTATCGCAGCTCGTCATCCTCTTGTGCCAATCCTGGATCGCTCCCCGAACTGCATGTACCGGACGCAAAGCAGACATCCACCCCGACACTGGGTTAGTAAAACTCCACTGTTTTACTAGTGCAAGTATCAAACCATACGAAATGTAACAAGCAAATAGCAACTACGAATTTAACACGGAAATCAATTATCAAAATATTCCCGAGAAGTTTTAGAATTTTGAACTCAAGTAAGAGATATTTGAAAAGGAACACATCATCTCGGGAAATTTTAAAGCAGAAATTCTTTTGGACCTTGAGTCCCAAATTACAAAACCTTTTTGTAAACATTAGGGCCTTAGCCCGATTCTCGTTTCAAAGCACACTAGATAATATATCATTATGAGTCCGAGACCCATATTTAAAATGTTACCCAAACAATCACTGCTACATGGTCATTATTCGTACACATCATGTACCGAACTCCAGAGGCCTCGACGGACCTTACCCGGACTGCACACATTGTTCGTACACATCATGTACCGAACTCCGGAGGCCTAGACGGACCCTACCCGGCTACAACACACACTGTTCGTACACATCATGTACCGAACTCCGGAGGCCTCAACGGACCCTACCCGGCTACAGCATCGTTCGTACACATCATGTACCGAACTCCAGAGGTCTCGTCAGACCTTACCTGGATCACACAGCTTGTCCGTACACGTCATGTACCGGACTCCAGAGGCCTCGTCAGACCCTACCTGGTTCACACACTTTGTTCGTACACATCATGTACCGAACTCCAGAGGCCTCGTCAGACCCTACCTGGATCACACACACATCGACTCGACACAATTCATAATCATTAAATGTCAAGTCATTCCACATTACGCCGAATGTACAATCAAGCAAGTAAACCAAAACAACACAAACATCATGATCATCACAACGACTCTTAACCAACACAACACACATTCGGTACACAATACATTGAACAAACACGTGTACAACCATCTCATATGTACATCGCAATCCTGCACAAATGGCACAACGCCTAACACGTATACCAATATATCACTATTATCACAAAGCCTTCAGATTTCGGAAAACACAACCAACTCAACGGAACATATTTACGGAGGCAAGCAAAATCGTCATACAAATCATACGTAATTACTATTCACAAGATACAAGTCATATAATAAGATACTTGCCTCGATAGTCGGCACCCGAATATTCCGACGAATACGGCACAACCCGGAAAACCCCGAACACCTACAATCCTCCGTGAAATCCAACGGAAACACGGTTACTATGAGATTAACAATTGAAAACAAAGGAAAACACGGTCAAGAATTGAAGGGAACCCTTTGAGACATTTGATCGGATACTAAATGTTCAAGGTTCCTAAGAAAACCAAAAATCCCGATTGGGTTCCAACGAACTCAAAATACGGATATACAATCCGTAGAACATGTCCAAAACAACGGAAATCCCAACAAACTATCGAAGGGAAACTCATTGGGACATTTAATCGAACACTAAATGTTCAATAATTCCCAAGAACACTCGACCGTCAATCGAGTTAAACAAACTCGATATATGGATATACAACCCATAGAACACGATTAATAACATCATACTACACCAATCGATGTATCAAAATCGGATTAGAAACGAAATCAAGAACAATTTCTCCAAAAAGTCAACTTGAAGGAAAATCAAGAATATACCTTGATTTGACGAAGAACACGAATTGGATGATGATATAATCCACAAGAATCTTCCAAAATGCCTTGGAAATGATTAGAATCGGCCAAGAACTCGATTTCCCGAGCCTCCGTCGCGGATGCCGAAAAAGGAAGAAAAATCGCGTAGGAAATGAAATCTGGCCGAGCCAGGCTATATATAGCCGGCAGGGTTACGGCCGTAACCGGCAGGCCTTACGGCCGTAACTCGGTCCCTTACGGCCGTACTCGGCAGGCCTTACGGCCGTAATCGGCATTCGTCAAAAATCTGCCCAGCACCAGCCGGACACTTACGGCCGTAACTCCAACACCTTACGGCCGTAATCGCCTTCACAAAATCCGCCCGTGCAGACGTACCCGATCACGCTTACGGACGTAATTTGCACACCTTACGGCCAGAATCGCCACCTTACGGCCGTAACTCGCCAAAGCCTCGCCCGGCCGTGACTGGCCGTGGCCACTCCGACGGCCCGGACGACCCCGAAACCCGAACCTGAGTAAAAATTGAAGATACAGTTACGAAGTACTCGCAAAGATGAATCCAAGCACTAAGAGAACACACGATTCCGACCATCCGAAGTGTCGGAATTCGACAACGGAAGTAATTACCCCAAACTTTGGGAAATTACAAAAATGGCCCAAAACATCCGAAAATCACGATACGTGATCGAAACACCGAAGCAAAGCTTGCAACATGAATAATAACATTAAATGAACTTGCGAGAAACTCGAAACAACAGTTTCGGACGAGATTCGCAAGAATCGAGCTCAAGTGGGGAAAAGTCGCTAAAAAGCACGGAACTCAACAAAACGACACCGAAACGAACTCGGATGACAAAAAGTGCAGAATTAATCACTCTCGAAATGACGAAACGATCATGAGCGAGTCGTCAAAACGGACTTCCGCCGAAAAAAAAAGAAAATTACCGAAATTCGAAATTGCGGATATTACAATAGTGGCATAAGATACACTGTCCAGTTCTTAATGTGCAATTACAGAATCCTAATTCTTACTTGCCTTTGTGCATTTTGATTATGCTAAGTGTTTGATGATGGTTTTCGAACCAAGGAATGTGTAACGGAATCGAGTCTTGGTTACCATTGTTAGTATCTTTATATGTTATATGGTCAGTTGAGTTCACTAATAGAATCATAGCTTTAATTATTAAACTTAAGTCGAATGCAAAATCCTAAAGTCCAAACATGTAGATCGAGTCTGTTGTCCGTTAGACTTCGTTACGCTTGATCGACCGCTAAACTTAGTTGTTTCCGATGAAAGCTGGAGCAGTAGATTGAAGCATAAGGAAGAGCCGAGAATTATTTTGCCTGTATTTATTACTTGTCCATGTGGGCTTTATATACGAAAATAATTGGGGCTTTGCTCCATTTTGATAAAATGTTTTACAAGCAAATTATGATTTCAAATGATTATGATGCATAAAAAATTTTATGTAGATTCTTATGAACCTATTACTGTTGGCTTGCCAACCTATGAAATGATCAGATCCTGAGCTAGACAAAGGTCGCTGGACAGGGTTAGTGTACACAGTATTCGGGAGTGTGAGCTCTCTTCGGAGTGGCCGATCTTGGGGAGTAACGTTCGCGGGAGGTGGCCACATTCCCCGACGTAATTATGGATATGGCGAATCTGATGATATGTGCAATGAAGTGAAATGATTTGGTAAACATGGACTTTTTTTTAAAAAAAAAAACCATGTGTTAGTGCTTATATTCATGATGACAAATACGAAAGCATGTTTTATTTTTTGACAATATGTTCAGGGAGTACGTTTTACTCAGCCCTGTATATCTTTTAAAATGTGCAGGTTGAGCAGGGGATGTGACAGATGGTGTTGAGTGGAAGTCTTTTATCTACAAATGATGTTAAGCCCTAGTTATATATCTTCATATATGTAACCAACCATGTTTTTCCGCTGCAAACACTCTTTATGATTTTGCTTTATAGGTCACGTCGTTCGTAATGTACTATGAAGCCTTTCCTAAACTTCATGGCTAATATTATTACTATGTATTCTTACCTTGGATTCTATGTCATTTTGATCGGTCAAAAACTTATCCTAAAAATAGGAGTTTTTGAGTCGCTCGCAAATATATACGAGGTAGAAGTAGTTTGTGGTAAGTTCTACCAAGGTCTTTTCTCTCGAGGATTGTCCAACAGGGCTTCGTATAATTTTTTTGTTATAGATTGCGAGAAATAAATACTAAAATATTAAAAAAGATATTTTTGGGTTTTTAAATATTAACTAAATTAAATTGCACTATATTTAATTTAAACTATTTTTAATAAGACTATTTTAATAAGACTATTTTTAACAAGACTATTTATACTAGACTATTTATATTAAGACTATTTATACTAGACTATTTATACTAGACTATTTATATTAAGACTATTTATACTAGACTATTTATACTAAACTATTTTTAATACTACTAGTTTTAAGAAAACTATTTTTATACTAGACTATTTTTAACTAGTGAAAATGAATAGAATTAAAATGAGTTGGGAATTTATAAAATCTAGGGGATTACGGGTTCATTAAATTAGGTATTTAATTAAGTATAGGAATTGATTTATATGGATATAAAAGAAAAAAATGAATATTTATCGAGTAATCAACTTTTCACCTCCGTACTTTCGTAATCAAAGATGTCTTAATCGGTCACTTTTTAAGATGTTGATAACAAGATTAACACTTGATAGATTGAAAAGATGTGTTTCCAATACACTTAACAATCAATCAAGGAGGTTTCACTAGTAGAAATAGGATATGATCAATCTCTATTTAAACCAATTAGTCCTTTCATTTCTCTAACTTGACTATTTTCAGGATAAACGATCGTTCATCGAGTAATCAACTTTTCACCTCCGTACTTTCGTAATCAAAGATGTCTTAACCACTTTCGCAATCTTAAGATGTTGATAACAAGATTAACATTTGATAGATTGAAAAGATATGTTTCCAATTCACTCAACAATCAATCAAGAAGGTTTCATTAGTAAAAATAGGATATGATCAATCTCTATTTAAACCAATTAGTCCTAAAAATAGTTTAAATCAATCAAATACTCAATATATAACCTAATAGAAATCCCCTTCCCTAGGAAGAAAGATTAGCTACTCATTGGTTTATACATACTAAAATTATAATAGAAATAATTGATATATATAATATATATATAGAAACTTTTAATTACTAGAACTTAATGACAATAGATAAAACTTACTTGAATATGATGAATCAAAGTGCAAGAAACAAACTTCAAAATATAACTTCAAACTTGTTTAAAGGTTACAAGCTTACAAAATTTTGAAAGTAAAATACTAAGTGCTTATTGATCAAGCACTTTTCAATTACAAACTAAATGACAGAAAAACTTCAAACCAAAAATAAAATACAAACTAAAATTGAAAGTTCTAAGGAAAATATATTGCTAAAGGAAAGGAGTATTTCTTAGCAAGAAGTTGAGGATTTCTTGGTAAGAATGTGGGTTGTTTTGCAATGGGTGAACATGTCCTTTTATAGGTGATTTTCAAGAATACAATTGATTATTTAATTCAAAATATCTATTGTAATATCATTTTTTTAATTCTTTGTTCACACTTCACCCATGTCTTTGAATTTTCAGATTTTTGACCAAAAAAATATCTTGTGGTTGATTTCACAAGTTGGTCAAAAGTGGACTAATTTTGCATGTCATCTGTAAACACGGCGATGAAAACGACCCGGTTGCCCCGTGTTGTGCGCCGTTTTGTGGTGACTCGGTCTCTTCCGGAATACGCGCGAGGACACGGCGCTAAATGCCGGCCGTGTGTGAAACGGCCCAAGACACGGCCTCTTTTGCGCCGTATGTGAAACGGCCGACAGAACACGGTCCATTTTGCGTCGTTTTGTATGGTCGTTTGTCCTGGAAAAATTCCCGTCGTTGGATTTGATCTTGTTTTCCGTCCTTTTTGATGCTTCATGTCAGTAATCTGTAAAATAACCATTTTTAGCTCATGTTTGGACATATCTGTAAAATATATATTTTTAATCACAAATCAGTACAATTATGCCCGGAAAAATGAATATTTTGTATATGAAATTTAGATCAATTATGCACTAATCAAATACCCCACACTTAAATTCTTGCTAGTCCCGAGCAAGACTCTTTATTAATCACACACAAAATAAAAATTAAAATAAGACATAAAATAAAAAAATAAAAAATAATACACACAAATTTAAGAAAAATAATTATATATAAAGATAAAAAGAGATCAAAATGCCATTAATACACAATAACCAACTTTATACAGTAGATAGAAAATGAATCAAGATTCAAAATAAATCTACTAACGATTTTGAAGTTAAAACACGGTTTTTATTTTTGTAATTCCAAAATGCAAGGTTTCCCCCCCTAAAGGTTGATTATTTCTTTCCCACTCGTGACTTCACACGACTCCCTTTAATGGTTGCTCTCGATCACTCGTTTATTTTTCGACTCAATATGAAGAAGAATTTCATCGGCGTCATCAAATATTGTGATTTTCACAAAATTGAGTGTATTGAAATTCAGCTGCTAATTAATTCAAATCTGCTCATAAACTACATCCCTTTTAGTGATAGCTTTCACACCGTTATTTGCTAACGTGTAGCTCTTTTCACTAACACAATTTCTATCTCATTATTTTTCTTCCATAAAAAGGTGATAGCTTTCACACCGTTATTTGCTAACGTGTAGCTCTTTTCACCAATTTTTCTGAGACGGCAGCTACGCACCAACAATGGTTAGTCCTTTATTTTTCGCAAAATTTAATACTTCCAAAATTAGGCATTTATTCGCTCAACACTTCTCCTTTTCGTCATTTATTTTTTTAGGTGATAGCTTTCACCGTTATTTGCTAACGTGTAGCTCTTTTCACCAATGACTCCTTTTTTTAGGGAATAGAATTTTTGAAAATCATTTTTAGTTAAGCATGAAAAATCAAAACTCCACAAATTAAGTAAATTTCAGTTTTATTTTTCATCAACCAATTGATTCTTCTTTTCTCAAGGTAACGAATGACTCGATTTTATATGATAATTACAAGGTTTGGAAAGAGAGATTAAGGCTCAAAATTTTGGAATATACAATTTTTTTACCGGTTAAAACAATTTTAGAAGCTTGTATATAGCTAATTTATTGGTGTTATTGTAATACCCGTACTTTTATTGACTGTTTGACTCTGTCATCCTCCTTATTTTTTTGTCGCTCTGTAAATGCTTGGAGATGTGGTTGATATTGCTATTGAGTTTCGTATCTCGTTTGGTTCTTGATCATGTCGTTTAGACCTTGCGGGAATGTTCTGTGCTAGAAAATTAGCGTACGCTAGGCCTAGACTAACGCACGCTAATTCTGCTTGATTAGCGCACGCTAGCTCTGAGCCGTAGCGCACGCTAAGAGTATCAGTCAGTCGAACCAGATTCGGATCGCTTCTCTGGATCGGCGGATTAACGCACGCTAGGAGTTTGTTAGCGCGCGTGCTATCCATGTATAGTAGCGCACGCTAACATCCGTCCGTAGCGCACGCCACCGGGCCGGCCGCCAGAGGCAGTGAAGTTGCCAGGTTTTCTGGACTATCAGATCGCGTACGCTAGGCTTCGACTAGCGCACGCTAAAGCTATAGCATAACGCACGCTAAGCATTGGCGGTAGCGCACGTTAAGTATTGAGCAGGCAGAGTCAGTATGTTCTGGACTCCAGTACTGGATGCCATAATTTGGGCTAGCGCACGCTAGGGGCAAATGATTAGCGCACGCTAACGAGATCGGCAGAGGCCACTGGACTATCCGGTGACTTCGCTAGCGCACGCTAATGAAGGAGGCGTAGCGTGCGCTAGATGGACATATATAAATATGGCGTTGACTTTATTTTCGTCATTTCTCACCTTCTTCACTCCTTTTCGACCAGGAATCACTCGGGAGAGGCGATCTTAGGCGTTTGGAAGCGATCTTCCTTCTAACAACAATATATTTGCTTGGAGAACAAGGATTTCTCAACATCTAATTCCTCCTAACGTCCGAATCAAGGTAAAAATCCTTAGAACCCTACCTTTTGGGAATTTTGGGGTTTTTCGTAGATTTGTCCGATTTACCCGTTTTGAAGCTTGAGAACCTTGAGATTATGATGTATCTATACCTTGTGTATACTTTTCCTACGATTTTATGGTTTAGATTGTGCCGTTTTCCGACTTGTGAGATTTAGGACGATTTTCCAACCTTTAGTTGATTATCCGTATATCTTTATGAATCGTAGACGGGTTTGGGGAGTTCCTTCGTGTAGTTTGAATATGGATGATTGATTATCATACTCCTTGCGAATCATTTAGGTGCCGGAAGCGCGTTCTTGGACCTAACGAACTCATACCCTTCCTCCGTTCAATTTTCTCGATGTCTCAAAGGCAAGTATACATTTATGATTGTGCGTTCTCGACTTTGAAAGTAAGAGGAATTGATGGTATGATATGAACGAACCGTTTTTACGGCATTCATAGATATATTGATGGCATATTATGAACGAACCGTTTCTACGGCATTCATATATGTATTATTGGCATGTAACGAACGAACCGTTTTGACGGCATTCCTACATGTAACGGCGTATGATATGAACGAACCGTTTCTACGGCATTCACATACGTCATGAGATTTTAGTCATTCCGGAATAACTAGTCTTGAATTGATGAATTGACGGATTACATTTACTTTATTGTCGAGGAGTATTGTGTTTCATACTTGTTATACTTGCACTAGCTATTCGACGGCTAACCCCTTTATGGGGGAAATACGTTTCATGTATTTCAGGTTCCAGGAGATCGGACAGCAGTACCGGGTCGGCATGAAGATGGTGGGCAAGTGTGATACCGTGTTGGTCTTCCATTATGTTTTGAGTTTTCCATTCAGTGTTGTTGTACTGGATTGATTATTGAATACTCGAGTATTGTTTTCCTCTTTCCTTGAAGTTCCGGCCTGTGTTTGCCGAAGTATTGATTTGTGATGTAATGTCTGTGAATACATTGGTTATGTTTTGGATACCTTTGTATCGTCTTTCTCCCCATTATATGTAGATCTTCTCGGTCAAGTTTTATAGTTCCGCGTATGTTTAGCCTTGTGTGTCCCACGGCGGGGCTCACGGCACTGAAATATAACCTGAATAACTTGGGGGTGTTACAGAATATGGTATCAGAGAATAGGTCTATGGATACCTAGGCTGTCGGTCTTTTGGGTCGAATGAGTCGTCAATTTTCCACAGTATCACTACTCTGCCATCATCACAGTGCGACCGGTACTTGTAAGACCTCTTACTCTTCTGATGTTTCCTTATTCATTATGCTTCATCTATGGATGTTCTTGCGAATCGATCACCTTAATGACGTGTGTTTGAATTGTGCTTACGTACCTTGTGTGTTCTTCAGTATGTCAGCTGGTAGGGGACGTGGCCGTGGTCGTGGCCGTGGACGAGGAAGAGGTCGTGGCGCGGCCGTTTCCATCAGTTCAGTTGCGGGATCGACCAACCCCAGTTTGTCAAACTCGGTGCATCCCGATACCGAGAAATCGGCCACGACGATCGGGCGGTCAAGGGAACAACGCGGACGTTGGAGTGGCGAATGCACTTCAACAATTGGCTACTCAAATGACTATTTTGGCCCAAACTGTTCAGATGAATAATCCGAACCCAAACACGGATGCCTTGCTCCAGAATGTAATCCGTATGCACCCTCCACAGTTTGGCGGTGCCACAGACCCGTTGGGCTGGGAAGACTGGCTAGCGGAATTAGAGAAGATTTTCGAAGCGGTTGATTGCCCCGAGGTGAGGAAAGTACCAATTGCTCAGTATTTCCTCACTAAGGAGGCCGCTACTTGGTGGAAGGTCATCAAGCCACAGGATCGTATTGCCTCGTGGGACGAGTTTAAGGAGCTCTTGGAGGCCGAGTTTTGTCCTTGGCCGGTACGAGAGAGCCGAATCCGAGCCTTCTTCGAGGCTAAACCACAAGATATTCCCGTTTCGCAGGCGATCGTGGAGTATAACCAACAATTGATCCATGTGAAGGATCAAGTGCGTAACGAGCGTGATAAGATCCGTTATTTTGATATGCGGATGAATTTGGATTTACGGCGGTACATGGCCGGATTTGCTTGTACCACACTAAAAGAGTATCAAGACAGAGCTTTGGCCCATGATATGTTGAGCCCCGACAACGATACCGTTGAAGAACCGAAGAAACAGAAAGTTGCGGGAAATTTTTCTGGATCTAAAGGTGGCAACTTTCAGAAGTCTCAGACGACTAACCGTTTCGCCGGACAGTCGTCGCGTTCTAATAAAGGGAAGAGGGGTTACCGTTCCACTCCAGGTACCTCAAATCGCACGGTGACTTGCTATAACTGTGGCCGCCTGTGCCACTTGAATTCGAATGCTACTTTCGAACATTAAAGTGTCACACGTGTGGACTGATGGGGCATAGAGCGGTTTATTGCTCGAGCCGAACCGGACTTTGGACACTCGGGCCACGCTGACACCACTTGATCAAGGTATTAATCAGCGGCAATCTTTTGGTCAACCTCAGCAGAATTTCGGCAGGGGCCGGGGACGGGGTCAGAATGCTGGAGGGGGAAACTCTAGCGTCGGTTCGGTACAACCACGGGTTTATGAGATGCGCCGAGCAGACGAACCCGACGCGGCGGTGGCTTCAGGTACCATTCATATTCTATCTCATCCAGTCCGTGTACTTTTTGATTCGGGTGCTACACATTCTTTTATTTCTTTGGAGTGTGTACGCCGTTTGAATATAACTTGTGTGACTACTTGTGATCCCTTCATCGTGAGACTGCCTAGCGGGGATAGAATTGTGGGGAACCGGGAGATTAGAGATTTTCCGGTGATTATATCCGGTATGGAATGGTTATCGAACCTGATTGTAGTTGATATGGAAGGCGAGGATGTAATCCTCGGTGAGGATTGGCTTGATAGTCATCAAGCGATTATGAATTACCGTACCAAGGTTGTCACCATGATGATCAAGACGGGTCTGAGTACTCATTTTTGGGGCGTAAGTCGGGACTACCCAAGTTACTTATCAGTGCCATGAAGGCCGTAAAACTTTTGAATAAAGGTTGTGCGGGCTATTGGTGTTATGCCTTGAAAATGGAAGGAAACGAAGTCGATCTCTCTTCGATTCCGGTTGTTAATGAGTATCCTGATGTTTTTCCGGATGACCTCCGGGATTACCGCGGATCGAGAAATAGAGTTTACCGTGGACCTAGAGCCGAGATGCGGCTCCGATTTCTAAAGCACCTTACCGGATGGCACCTTCCGAAATGCAAGAATTGAAGAATCGGTTGGGAGAACTTCGGAAAAGGGTATATCGGACCGAGCGCTTCGCCTTGGGGCGCGCTGTTCTTTTGTGAGGAAGAAGGATGGCTCACTACGTTTGTGCATTGACTACCGTGAGTGAACAAAGTAACCATCAAGAACAAGTATCCTTTGCCACGTATAGACGATTTATTTGATCAATTGCAAGGGGCTGCAGCTTTCTCGAAAATTGATTTAAGATCCGGTATTACCAACTCGGGGTGAAGGAGTCGACGTTAGAAGACGGCATTTCGGACGAGATATGGGCATTATGAATTTGTAGTTATGCCTTTGGGTTGACTAATGCGGCGATTTTCATGCAATTAATGAATAAGATAGTCAGCGAGGACCTCGACAGATGTGTAGTCGTCTTTATTGACGACATCTTGATCTACTCTCGAGATAAGGAGGAACATGCCCGACACCTGTGTTTGATATTAGACATTTTGAGAACCGAGCACCTCTATGCAAAATTCTCGAAATGTGAATTTTGGTTGGAAGAAGTTATGTTTCTCGGCCATGTGATTTCGGCCGAAGGGGTTCGTGTAGACCCGCAGAAGATCGAGGCGGTGCTAGATTGGGCACCGCCTAAGAATGTTAAGGAGGTTCGTAGCTTTATGGGCCTTGAAGGGTATTACCATCGGTTTGTCGAGGGGTTCTCGAAACTCGCTCGACCGCTTACGAAATTACTCCAGAAGACCGAAAAGTTTGTTTGGACGGATGAGAGACAGCAGAGCTTCGATGAACTAAAGAGACGATTGACTTCAGCACCGATTCTAACCTTACCACATGGTAGCGAAGGCTTTGCAGTTCTGATGGCGCTTGGTCAAGGCACAGGTTGTGTCCTTATGCAGCATGATAAGACAATAGCTTTTGCGTCACGACAATTAAAGCCTTACGAAATGAATTATCCTACTCACGATTTGGAATTAGCCGCAATTGTATTCGCACTCAAGATTTGGCGACATTACTTGTATGGTTCTTCGTGCCGGATTTATACTGATCACAAGAGTCTGAAATATATTTTCAGTCAGAAGGAGCTGAATATGAGACAGAGGCGTTGGTTAGAGTTGATAAAGGATTATGATTTGGAAATTCTTTACCACCCCGGAAAAGCTAATGTCGTTGCGGATGCTTTGAGCCGCAAATCGGCATCTCTTCAAATGCTCGAGGTTCTTACACCTCAGACAAAAATCCGTCGGGACTTAATTGAACAAGGGATAGAAGTTTGGCTTCAACGAGTGCAGGGGCAACTGTGTACTCTCGAAATTACTTCGTCTTTAGTTGATGACATCAAAGGGAAGCAGTGGAGTGACCGATGATTTCTCAATCGAAGGAAGATGTAATTAAAGGAAAAGCTCTGGCTTTATGGTACACGAGGATAGTATTACGAGATTTCGGGCGGGCTTTGTGTTCGAACGATTTAGAGTTGAGACAGAGAATTCTCCGAGAAGCGCATGCTACGCCTTACTCAATCCACCCCGGGACGAGTAAGATGTACAAAGATTTGAAGCGAAATTTTTGGTGGAATAACATGAAGAAGGATGTTACGGAGTTTGTACTACGGTGCTTGACGTTCCAACAAGTCAAGATCGAACATCAACGACCCGGGGGTTGTTGAAACCGCTTCCCATTCCCAGTGGAAGTGGGAAGACATTTCTATGGATTTCATCATCGGCATGCCGAGAACTCGGGCCGGAATGAATATGATTTGGGTAGTTGTCGATCGGTTGACCAAGTCTGCACACTTTTTGGGTATTAAGGATACTTGGGGGCGGATAGGTAGCTCGAACCTTTATTCTTGAGATCGTGAGGTTACATGGTGCCCCCAAAACCATTGTTTCGATCGAGACGGCCGTTTCGTATCGCACTTTTGGCGAGCCGTTCATCGGGCTTTGGGTGCGAGTTGAGATTGAGCACTTCTTTTCATCCTCAGTCGGATGGTCAGACCGAGAGGACGATTCAAACGTTGGAAGATATGTTACGGGCTTGTGCCTTAGACTGGAGTAATGATTGGGAGCTTCACTTGCCGTTGATCGAGTTTGCTTACAATAATAGTTGGCATGCGTCGATCCAAATGGCACCCTTCGAGGCACTTTATGGTAGGCGATGTAGGTCGCCATTATGTTGGGACGAGGCTTCCGAACTAGTTGGGACGGAGCCGGATATGTTGATGGAGACTAAGGAAAAGATTACTATTATCCGGGACCGATTATTGGCTGCCCAGAGTCGTCAGAAATCTTATGCTGATACTCGTCGTCGACCCTTGGAGTTCGAAGTGGGGGATCATGTCTTACTCAAGGTGTCGCCGACCCGTGGAGTTTTCCACTTCGGGAAAAAGGGGAAACTTAGTCCGAGGTATATCGGACCTTTCGAGATTTTGGACAGAGTTGGAGATTTAGCTTATCGCTTGGCGTTGCCTCCAGCTTTGAGTCGCGTCCATAGTGTTTTTCATGTGTCTCAGTTGAGGAAGTACGTACCGGATCCGAGCCACATCATCGACTACAGTGAGATTGACGTAGCCGAGGATATTACCTTTCCAGAGAGACCCGTGAAGATCCTTGAGCGTCGCGAAACAACCCGGCATAAGACCATTCCCTTTGGTTAAAGTGCAATGGTCGAGACATGGAGTCGAGGAGGCAACTTGGGAGACGGAAGAGAAGATGCGGGTGGAATACCCCGAACTATTTATTTCTTAAGTTTCGGGACGAAACTTCTTTTTAGAGGAGAATGTAATACCCGTACTTTTATTATTGTTTGACTCTGTCATCCTCCTTATTTTTTGTCGCTCTGTAAATGCTTGGAGATGTGGTTGATATTGCTATTGAGTTTCGTATCTCGTTTGGTTCTTGATCATGTCGTTTAGACCTTGCGGGAATGTTACGTGCTAGAAAATTAGCGTCGCTAGGCCTAGACTAACGCACGCTAATGCAGCTGATTAGCGCACGCTAGCTCGAGCCGTAGCGCACGCTAAGAGTATCGTCAGTCGAGAACGATTCGGATCGCTCTGGGTGGCGGATTAACGCACGCTAGGAGTTTGTTAGCGCGCGCTATCCATGTATAGTAGCGCACGCTAACATCCGTCCGTAGCGCACGCTCTGCTGGCCGGCGAAGATGAAGTTGCGAGGTTTTACGGACTATCGAGATAGCGTCGCTAGGCCGACTAGCGCACGCTAAAGCTATAGCATAACGCACGCTAAGCATTGGCGGTAGCGCCGCGTTAAGTATTGAGCGGGCGTAGTCGGTAAGTTACGGACTCCGATCTTGGATGCCATATTTTGGGCTAGCGCACGCTAGGGGCAAATGATTAGCGCACGCTAACGAGATCGACAGAGGCCACTGGACTATCCGGTGACTTCGCTAGCGCACGCTAATGAAGGAGGCGTAGCGTGCGCTAGACTGGACATATATAAATATGGCAGTTGACTTTATTTTCGTCATTTCTCACCTTCTTCACTCCTTTTCGATGGGAATCACTCGGGAGAGGCGATCTTAGGCGTTTGGAAGCGATCTTCCTTCTAACAACAATATATTTGCTTGGAGAACAAGGATTTCTCAACATCTAATTCCTCCTAACGTCCGAATCAAGGTAAAAATCCTTAGAACCCTACCTTTTGGGAATTTTGGGGTTTTTCGTAGATTTGTCCGATTTACCCGTTTTGAAGCTTGAGAACCTTGAGATTATGATGTATCTATACCGTGTGTATACTTTTCCTACGATTTTATGGTTTAGATTGTGCCGTTTTCGGACTTGTGAGATTTAGGACGATTTTCCAACCTTTAGTTGATTATCCGTATATCTTTATGAATCGTAGACGGGTTTGGGGAGTTCCTTCGTGTAGTTTGAATATGGATGATTGATTATCATACTCCTTGCGAATCATTTAGGTGCCGGAAGCGCGTTCTTGGACCTACCGAACTCATACCCTTCCTCCGTTCAATTTTCTCGATGTCTCAAAGGCAAGTATACATTTATGATTGTGCGTTCTCGACTTTGAAAGTAAGAGGAATTGATGGTATGATATGAACGAACCGTTTTTACGGCATTCATAGATATATTGATGGCATATTATGAACGAATCGTTTCTACGGCATTCATATATGTATTATTGGCATGTAACGAACGAACCGTTTTGACGGCATTCCTACATGTAACGGCGTATGATATGAACGAACCGTTTCTACGGCATTCACATACGTCATGAGATTTTAGTCATTCCGGAATAACTAGTCTTGAATTGATGAATTGACGGATTACATTTACTTTATTGTCGAGGAGTATTGTGTTTCATACTTGTTATACTTGCACTAGCTATTCGACGGCTAACCCCTTTATGGGGGAAATACGTTTCATGTATTTCAGGTTCCAGGAGATCGGACAGTGTACCGGGTCGGCATGAAGATGGTGGGCAAGTGTGATACTGTGTTGGTCTTCCAGTTATGTTTTGAGTTTTCCATTCAGTGTTGTTGTACTGGATTGATTATTGAATACTCGAGTATTGTTTTCCTCTTTCGTTGAAGTTCCGGCCTGTGTTTGCCGAAGTATTGATTTGTGATGTAATGTCTGTGAATACATTGGTTATGTTTTTGGATACCTTTGTATCGTCTTTCTCCCCATTATATGTAGATCTTCTCGGTCAAGTTTTATAGTTCCGCGTATGTTTAGCCTTGTGTGTCCCACGGCGGGGCTCACGGCGCTGTAATATACCCTGAATAACTTGGGGGTGTTACAGTTATGGCCAGATCTAGAAATCTCACAAATCAAAATACTATAAATATATATATAAAAAAAAAAATTAAGGCAAATAACCAAATCAATCAAAACACACCAAAATTTTTAAACAAACCACACCAAAATTACAACACACCAAAATACTAAAACAAACCACCCCCAAACTTGAAAATAAAACTGTCCTCAGTTTAAAAATAAAATAAAAAATAAAAATCAATGCAGAAAAGCAGAATACTCCCTGTTAAAAAAGTTGATGTCTGAGCCTAACGCCTTTTAGAATCTGCAAGAGAATAAATATACGAGGCACACACAAAAGAAAATAAAATATACTCGTAAGTATAACATAATTTTTTAGATGCGCATCAAGAAAGTCCGAAGAGTCGCCTTCTGCCGCCATCAAAGTTTTTATAAAAGCAAAACACGAAATAAAAATTACAAAGAATACATAAATCGCGAATAGATGCGCGTCAAGAGATCAAGAAGAAACTCCTTAAGCCGCCATCATTTAGCACGATTATTACACACGACGGGAAGTAAAAATACAAGAGGTCCGTCATGGGTTATCAAAGGGAGAGGAATGAATCCACTTTTCGTTTTCTCAGTAAAATCTTCTACCTGACAATTCTAGCTAGAGCTAGATCGGTTGAGGAACAAATTCATTGAGTTTTTGATTAGTTCTTGGTGTTGTTGCAACGACTATGATTCGTTTTGCACGCTCGGAAATAAAGCCCTTTTCGGCGAGTAGTCGATGAAAGACGAGAAACCATCAAAGAAACCATTGACATTAAGCACTCCTATTGGTTTTGATGAACATTTAGTGGGCTCTGGTAACCATATGAAAAATTCCTCAAGGGTGCCAAAACCACCGGAAGGGCGATAAAGGCGCCAATTATTTATCATGTGAGTTATGCGATCTTGCATATTCACGAGATCTAAACTCATCTCCAATAGTTGACCGGTGATTTTACTTTCGGCCCGGAGGTTTTGGGATTACTCCCAACACTCTTACTCCTTCCATATAGGCGACGACAACTCGTCCCATTAATCCTAGACTTCCTCCTCCGTAAACTACATGAATGCATTTTCTCCTAAGGTACGACCCAAGTCGTGGGTGCTTGATGAAGCATGCCTCTTTTCCAGAACTAGATCCACCAAAAATGCAGACTGTGTAAAATTTTTTTGTGGAAGATGATGAATCCATTTTTGAAAAGAAATTTACTTAGAGAGAAAAAGAGAAAAGTACAAGTTTGAGGGATGAATAAAAGAAACAAGCACAAAGGTTATTTATAGAAGAAAAGATGAGGAAAAATTGTTTAACAAGTTTGTGATTGCGTTTGATTGTGCTTCAACTACTCAATAGAATAATGAAAGCTTTTATCGCGTATCACATTTTTTATTCAGAAAATCTCACCACACGACAAAAATAAAAGATACTTACGCGTATGTACAGTAGTTGTGATTGTGGCTCACATCTTCCTCTGATTTTACGTTCAGAAACGGCTTAAACGCCTTCTATGAGTCGGGGAGAAGCTTCCCATCCAATTTTCTTACAAATTGGCAAATAGGGTCTTTTAACGTCAGATTCCCAAGACGTTGTTCATATTCTGGTTTAAATTTATTCCACAAACATTGAATTCCGTAATACACAAGTCCACTAGGATGCGTGCCAAGAGAAATTTCGATATTATCTAAATTCTCCTTATTCAGACCATCATTAATGAACTGAATTTTATCTTCTCTGTTTGTAGATGGAATTCCTAAAGATGGACATTTTGCATTACAGTTCCATCTAGCACATTTATAGCAAACGGCTAGAATCTTTGCTCGTCGTTTCTTGGCATATGAACTTTTTCCAAGCCCTGGTAAGAATCTAGTTGGTGTTTCTGTGAATTCACCTTCTATTCTTACTTTGGCTTCGATAATGAATCTTATGTCAAAAGGTATGCTTTTATTCATAAGCAACCTCATCCTTTCAAGCCTTGTCTTGTAAATCTTTAAAATTGCATTTTTGCTTAGAAAGGGAAATCTTTTTTCAATTTTATACAATGTTTCTTCCATGACAAAAAAAAAATTAAAATGAAAAACGATAAAATATCTACAAATATCAGTTGTTTGGGAAACTGAAAAATCCGACTTTAATAGTCACGGAGTACCGTTATTCGCCACTTGACCGGACAGAAAAATTATATTTGGCCTAAAACAATCCCCGGCAACGGTGCCAAAATTTGATCGGTCAAAAACTTATCCTAAAAATAGGAGTTTTTGAGTCGCTCGCAAATATATACGAGGTAGAAGTAGTTTGTGGTAAGTTCTACCAAGGTCTTTTCTCTCGAGGATTGTCCAAGTGCTTCGTATAATTTTTGTTATAGATTGCGAGAAATAAATACTAAAATATTAAAAAGATATTTTTGGGTTTTTAAATATTAACTAAATTAAATTGCACTATATTTAATTTAAACTATTTTTAATAAGACTATTTTAATAAGACTATTTTTAACAAGACTATTTATACTAGACTATTTATATTAAGACTATTTATACTAGACTATTTATACTAGACTATTTATATTAAGACTATTTATACTAGACTATTTATACTAAACTATTTTTAATACTACTAGTTTTAAGAAAACTATTTTTATACTAGACTATTTTTAACTAGTGAAAATGAATAGAATTAAAATGAGTTGGGAATTTATAAAATCTAGGGGATTACGGGTTCATTAAATTAGGTATTTAATTAAGTATAGGAATTGATTTATATGGATATAAAAGAAAAAAATGAATATTTATCGAGTAATCAACTTTTCACCTCCGTACTTTCGTAATCAAAGATGTCTTAATCGTCACTTTTTAAGATGTTGATAACAAGATTAACACTTGATAGATTGAAAAGATGTGTTTCCAATACACTTAACAATCAATCAAGGAGGTTTCACTAGTAGAAATAGGATATGATCAATCTCTATTTAAACCAATTAGTCCTTTCATTTCTCTAACTTGACTATTTTCAGGATAAACGATCGTTCATCGAGTAATCAACTTTTCACCTCCGTACTTTCGTAATCAAAGATGTTTTAACCACTTTCGCAATCTTAAGATGTTGATAACAAGATTAACATTTGATAGATTGAAAAGATATGTTTCCAATTCACTCAACAATCAATCAAGAAGGTTTCATTAGTAAAAATAGGATATGATCAATCTCTATTTAAACCAATTAGTCCTAAAAATAGTTTAAATCAATCAAATACTCAATATATAACCTAATAGAAATCCCCCTTCCCCTAGGAAGAAAGATTAGCTACTCATTGGTTTATACATACTAAAATTATAATAGAAATAATTGATATATATATAATATATATATAGAAACTTTTAATTACTAGAACTTAATGACAATAGATAAAACTTACTTGAATATGATGAATCAAAGTGCAAGAAACAAACTTCAAAATATAACTTGAAACTTGTTTAAAGGTTACAAGCTTACAAAATTTTGAAAGTAAAATACTAAGTGCTTATTGATCAAGCACTTTTCAATTACAAACTAAATGAAAGAAAAACTTCAAACCAAAAATAAAATACAAACTAAAATTGAAAGTTCTAAGGAAAATATATTGCTAAAGGAAAGGAGTATTTCTTAGCAAGAAGTTGAGGATTTCTTGGTAAGAATGTGGGTTGTTTTGCAATGGGTGAACATGTCCTTTTATATGTGATTTTCAAGAATACAATTGATTATTTAATTCAAAATATCAATTGTAATATCATTTTTTTAATTCTTTGTTCACACTTCACCCATGTCTTTGAATTTTCAGATTTTTGACCAAAAAAATATCTTGTGGTTGATTTCACAAGTTGGTCAAAAGTGGACTAATTTTGCATGGCATCTCTTTGAAACACGGCGATGAAAACGACCCGGTTGCCCCGTGTTGTGCGCCGTTTGTGGTGACTCGGTCTCTTCCGAATACGCGAGGACACGGCGCTAAATGCCGGCCGTTTTTGAAACGGACCATGACACGTCCTCTTTTGCTCCGTATGTGAAACGCCGCCGAACACGGTCCATTTTGCGTCGTTTTGTATGGTCGTTTGTCCTGGAAAAATTCCGTCGTTGGATTTGATCTTGTTTTCCGTCCTTTTTATGCTTCATGTCGATGTCAGTAAAATAACCATTTTTAGCTCATGTTTGGACATATCTGTAAAATATATATTTTTAATCACAAATCAGTACAATTATGCCCGGAAAAATGAATATTTTGTATATGAATTTTAGATCAATTATGCACTAATCACATTCCCACGGGATTGATCTTTTTATTTGTGGAAATCCATCCCTATTCCTTATGAAACGTATGTTTCCCGCTTTCTTCTCCTCTTCCGAATTCCTACCCCGGGGTCACGCCCTAGTTGTGCCGTCCTTAGGGTTAAAGGGCTGTGGCAATATCAATCCCCATTGAGATGGCAAATGTTCACAAAGTATACTTCTTTTTCCATTTAAAGAGTCCATTTTCAACACATAATTGAATATAAGATGACAATCTCAAATAATACATTAATATCTACTTAAAATGCATGCATTATTTATTAAATTAATGGTTGTTGTTATAAATATTAATAATAAGTTAGGAACAAAAAAAAGTGAAAATAAATAATTTAAAAAGAGTTATACATTTGTTCAAATGACAGAAAATAAATGGGACAGAGTGAGTAAAAACACTAATTCACTTGTAAAAGGGGATTTAGTTTTAAAGAAAAAAACGGGAGGGGGAGAGTAATATTTTATTGAAACAATGTGTCTTAATCTGTAAAACTAAAACTTGCTGGAATGCAACAACCCACAAAACAAGAGCTCTAAACAAAGAAAGAACCAGCTGACAAAAGAATAGATAAGGAAGACAGAAGTTGCAAACTTGGAATTTTATTCACCTAGACATATGCGACTATGCAATGAACAACATACATATTTTTCTTTATTTGTAGAAAACATTCAACATTTTCCGTTAAAAAATAATTAGCGAATTCAAAAATAAAGTCTCTTAGTTTATCAACCATTTCAATTAATTCAGTAATTCGAACAGCATGCTGGTTTCCTGTTAAAGTTGCTGGAGTCCCCAACCTTGATGGTGGTGCCTTGGCCAGGAAGTGGTGCGACGGCCTCCTGTGCGGCCAAAGCCTTGCGGCTAATGATCTCATAAATATCCAACAAAATTGTTTGAAACGCCTTCTCAACATTAAGAGCCTCCAGGGCAGAGGTCTCGAGGAAGGAGAGGCCTTCCTTCTCAGCAAAGAGTTGAGCATCGCGCTCGGCCACAATGCGAAGGTGGTTGAGGTCGGATTTATTGCCGGCCAGCATTATGACAATGTTGGAGTCCGCGTGGTCCCTCAGTTCTCTCAACCAACGCTGCACGTTCTCAAACGTCTGTCGTTTAGTGATGTCATACACAACTAGTGCCCCCACAGCCCCACGGTAGTAGGCGCTTGTGATGGCCCGGTATCGCTCTTGCCCTGCCGTGTCCCATATCTGCGCCTTTACTGTCTTACCTTCCACCTGCAAAATTTGTATTATCAGTGTCAGAAGTTTTGTTGCAAGTTAAATTAAAAGACTATTTATTTATCATTGACCAGTAGTTTAAGAGACCGTATATTGGTAACTGAAAATGAACTCTCTAGTTAGTGTGGGAGGGAGGCTCAAATCTTTATCATAAGACAAAAATATCTACCCATATGGTTATCATAATATCTTTTCAGTAATAAACTCAGGGCTAAGAAGTTTGGCAGCTTTGTTAGCCCGAGCACTTGGTAAATAGGGTGCAGTAGTTTATAATTATAAAAACCAAATCAACTTCTTACTCCTTTACCTATTCACAAGTTTAAAGGGTTAATTGCAATCTATCCCTTATGAAAATGGAAATCTTTGAGACAAATTATAATCAACACACAGAAAACTCAATTGCTTCTGGTAAACAAGATCACTGCCTTCCCAAATTCCCCAATCAGGGCTGTAATTTTCTTGTCTCTCTTGTTGTGGCAACCTTCATACGAAGGAGAGACGAAACATTGTTGGGATTGTTTTTTTTCTGTGTCTAATATGGAGTAGCATTTTATTTAAGAGTGTAATTGGCATTTTTACATTCATGACGAGGGGTAGATAGGCACAAATTTTCAGTATATATAAAAGTCAGTCACCCAGCTAGGCCCACAAGGATATTCCAATTTTGCAAGGGTCTCCTTTCGGCGCTGATATCCACCCACAATGAGAATCATCTACAGAGCACAAAAACCATCTACGGACATCAATTTAGGTTTTCGGTTGCATCTCAAGAAAGACACATTGGGTCGAAATGCAGAGGATCCATATCCTAATTCATATAGTACGACATTGATGCGTATGCATCTGATAAGATGATCCTTAATTTTTATACATGTGTAAAGATAAACCTAGAGAAAATCCTATATATTGACCCAACTAACATTGCCCATCATTGAGAAACAGCAACAATAATGAAGATTTGCTTTGTTTTATGATGTAGCAATGGGAAGTGACCTGGAGAGTCCTTGTTGCGAATTCGACGCCAATAGTAGATTTGGACTCCAAACAGAACTCATTCCGCGTAAATCTTGACAAAATGTTGGATTTCCCTACACCCGAGTCTCCAATTAAGACAATCTTGAACAAGTAATCGTACTCGTGATCTACTTTATACGCCATTGCTTCTTCCCTTTGTGCCCCTACGTACCTATTAAACAAACATCAATCAAAGATATTTATATTAATATATTTTTTCATTGTGAATGAAATTATTTATTAAAGGTTGTAATTATTGGTTCGCACATATTTAAATGAAAGAGTTTATGCGAAGAATTGCGTTCAATTAATATATTTATTCATTCAAAGTATTTGGTTAAAAGGTCTGTACGAACAGTTCTATTATTTCAGTTGAATCATTCGATAATCAGCAAATGACTCATAATTTGAATATTTAGAGATGGTCTTAGTTAACTTAGTCATTTGCATTTGTCCTTTATTGTCATAGCCATTTCCTTCTATAAAGCTCAAAAGTTTTAATCTAAACATTGTGTGATTTGCAATTTGATGTGATCTTAAATATTAGAGTGCTACTTATTTATGATGGTAAAGTCGTTGCCATAATCGTGAGCACCATAGCGAAGCAATATCGACTTTTAAATAGAGTATCCAATACTTGCCTCACTTTAAAAATTCAATTTTACGGTCGATTATCCCCGGTGTCTTACAAAATGGAATTTTACCTCACCTTGTAAATTAATTAATAATCATATTACCCCCCTCGTATTTTGAAAAAAAAATGGGCAGGTTATCACACTTGTGTAATTTTTTTTTTTGACAACACCTGTGTAAATTAAAAGACACATTATCCCATGTATTCTAAAAAAGTTGCATCCCGCCTCCTCTATTGTCTTGCGTACAAATGGTGATTTGCAATGTCACAATAAAACATATGCGGGTTAATCTGCAACATTTTGAGAGCAAAGAGGGAGTAATATGCTTATTTGATTTACACATGAATAATCGACCTAACTTTAAGAATATAGGGGCAATATAATTATTTAATTTATATAGTAGGGTAAACCACTAATTTTTTAAAACACATGAGGTCGCCATTCACCCTTAAAATCTCTACTCTGTTATTCATTTGTCAATTTCTAGAAAAACATCCAATACAGTAGTAGCTTTTTTTCCATCAAAAATCAATAAAAAAGTTGTGATTTTATTAATAAGATGCGTGTATGCCTGCTGATCAAATGCATTTTTGTTTTCTTTCTTCTTATTTCCTTACATTTGTTTTGTTTATATATCTTGTTGAATATGCATGACCGAGAGAAAAAAACTCACCACTAATTAACCAATCTTTGCATGTTCTTCATTGCCAGTTTGGAGGACTGATTTCTTGATTTGTCAATGATAGTAGTTAGAAGAGAGATGTATCCAAATGCCCAAGGGGGAACCAAGAAGAAGAAGAGAGATGGGTAACTTGTCAGGACAAACAGAACAACCGATATATCAGGAATTTAAACGGTCATTCAACGGTTGTTTTATGGTAAAACTCTTATGATCTATATATGGTAAGGCCGTCGCGCGTACTGTCACCCTTAAGTTGCATGTGCAATACTCTATGCAATCCAAACCACCCAAATGAATATGTTCTTAGGGGTTTGAAATCCTTAACACCAAAATAATAATGGAGCCCTAAATGTAGGAACGAACTCAGAAATAATTTAGGAACAATATATACTTCAGTTTACACATCTATAAAAATAGCTAACCCTGGGCCTTGTACCTTATAATCATTCAATTTCATTAAGCCAAGGTGATGTGCACGAGCTGATCGGCTACCAAGAACCTAAGTGAACCGTCGACCGACCTACATAGGCGGATCCAGCACCAAATTTCTACTGGTGCACCCGACAAACATGGCGGGTATAGTATATATAAGGTGCGACTTGTGGCCATATAGGATCTTCAATTTTCTAGAGCCTATAAATAATTTTTTTCTTAAAAATATAATATAAAAAAATATCAAATTAAAATCTTGTATTATGGTTGGATCGAAAAATGTATTTAAATATTATGTTTATTAATAGATCCAAGTTTGAATCCCGTAAAGTTTTATTTAATACAAAATACTAACAAACTTAAAAAGGTTATCTAATTTGATAAGAATTATTTAATTCAATAGTGAACTATATGTTTTAACCTTGTTTATGATTTTTTGTCAGTTTTTGTTTATAATTGTTATATGCTCTTATATTTATAATCTATGCTTTATTTATTTATGTATTTAGTAATAAGATTTTGATAAGTACATCAAATTTTATTCAAATATTTTTTTTATAAGGACACATCTTAGATTTCACTCACGGCCTCGAGTAACTCAGGGCTGGCATTGCCAAAGAATTAAAAAAGAAAGTACTGACAATAATAGAATATAATATAAATTTTCTATATAATTTGATAAAAGAAATAGTAGAAATAATTTAACTCTTAAATAAAAATGACGGGGTAGATATAAAATACAGAAATGATAGACGCACACGTACATAACCATGCATATCTATACACAATTGCTAAAAGTGGGGATTAAGTCAATATTTATATGGTAAAGGGGTCTTTTCTTATAAAATTTTGGTGGTGCACCACTACCAATGTTTATACTTAGCCGACAACAAAAAGTCATCGGCTAAAGTCGAAAATCGTCGGCTAAAGTGGTCAGTTGTCGGCTAAAAGTTGGTCGGCCGAGGTCGGTCGGCTAAAGTTTAGCCGACGGCAAATAGGGAATGTCGTCGGCTAAAGTTCGAGTTTAGCCGACGGTTAAACAGTCGTCGGCTAAAATAGTTTCCGTTTTAGCCGACGGATACATAGTCGTCGGCTAAAGTGTATAGGTTTTAGCCGACGGCTACATAGTCGTCGGCTAAAGTGTTTTTTTTTTAATTAAATACTTTATCCGACAGTCACATAGTCTTCGGCTAAAGTGTTTTATTTTATTTTTTTAAATAAATACTTTAGCCGACGGTCTGTGCAAATGCCGTCGGCTAAAGTCCTGTGAAAAAAAAATTCAGATTTCGAAATCACCAAACCTGTTCAGATAACCTGTTATTCCAAATGTACAATACACCACCATACATCACAATTAACATAAATCAATTACGAAAAGCATAATTTAAATACAAACCATATCAACATGTCATGTAGCAACATCAACAAAATCACTATAAACGCCAACGTTAACAAACACGAGTCTAAATAAAAAATATTTAGCAAAAGAACTACTACAATGACAACTGAAATCCTCAAAGATCCGTCAAATTCTTAAAGATAGAAGAAGAATTACTATCGTCTTGCATGTCGTCGTCCCGAGGCTGTGAAGAAGAGGGGGGTGTTTGTGAATTGAAGAATTGAGGTGGTGGTGGTACCAAAATTCCCGATTGACACACGGTCTGAATCAATGACATCATATACTACATCATGGCCTGCTGCTGAGCTAACATCTCTTGTTGAACCTTCCTTTGTTCCTCTTGGAATTTCTGGAACTGGTCTTGAGACTTCCTTTGCTCCTCAGCTCGGAGCTTCCTCTCGATCCTCAATTGCTCCTCCAAATAGGCCTTTTGAGTGTCGCCCCTTTGATTGCGCTGAAACCCTGTAGTATTCTTTAATAATCCGGTGCCTTCAGCTCCCATCATCGGCGTCCGGTGATGACTCCCTTTAGGAGGGTAGATGTTAGCCCACACCCTTTCCCTAATGTAGGGATCGGCCTGATTGATCTCTCGGTGTGGTAACTCGAGACCAGTCTCATCCAAATCCGGATGCTCCTCCCTCGCCATCTCTATCAACATCCTCTCAGACTCCGCAATCACTCTCTCCTAATTAAGTGGGAACAAAAAAAGTAACCGAATATTAATAAAGTTCAGAGGTAAAGACTGATAGCAGTATTAAAAGGGCTAAGATACATTTACAACTTACAAGTCTATCCGGATAGTTAGGATATGTCTTCTGAGTCACGTAGACAAAGGCATTTGCCACATTTTCATCAGAAGTGGCCTCGTGCGAAACTCTCGCTAACGACCGCAAACCTAAGCTGTGGTCCTCTGTCAAACCCTTACGGTTAACAGTGTTGGTTGAATTGCTCGCCTACACATAGAAACATGTAATTTTCATTTAACAAGGAGAAAAATTACCACAAGTAATTTTCCTATATGTTAAACAACAATAGCATTACGACAATATTTAGAGCTCGATTACATACAATATAGTTCGGGTCGCTAAAAGCTGCGCATAGCCACCTCCACTCGTACTCCCGATACTTGAACTCCTCGGGAGTAGCCTCGCGGGAATTACCCCAAGCTGACCAAAACATGTGTAGCTCATTTTTCTAAGATTTGTACCTATAACAAACATTTATAAATAATAATCAAACATTAAGTTTAGTGATTATGTTATATGTCATTTTATATTTGTTGTTTGTGTAATATCCGCAATTTTCGATTTTTGGTAAATTTCTTTTTTTCGGCCGGAGTCCGTTTTGACGGCTCGCTCATGGCCGTTTCGTCATTCTGAGAATGATTAATTCTACACTTTTTGTCATCCGAGTTCGTTTCGGTGTTGTTTTGTTGAGTTCTGTGCTTTTTAGCGACTTTTCCGCACTTGAGTTCGATTCTTGCGAATCTCGTCCGAAACTGCTGTTTCGAGTTTCCCGCAAGTCCGTTTAACTTTGTTAGACGTGTTGTGAACTTCGGTTTGGTTATTCGATCACGTATCGTGATTTCCGGGCGTTTTGGGCCATTTTGTAATTTCTTGAAAGTTACGGGTATCCATATCTGTATTTGTCGTCTTGACCCTTTTCTTGGTCGCGCATGATTAATTATTGCATTACGTTTTCATCTCGAGTCGTTGACGTCGTCCGCGAACTTTTCGTCGTGTCCGTTCCGTGTGTTTTCGAAAATCGAGGCGTCGGGTCGTGGCGGCTGAGCAGCTGGCCGGACGGGTGCGGGGCCCAGCCGGACGAGTCTTGGACATCGCCGAAAGCGAGCACGGCAGAACCGCGTAGCGCACGCCTTCTGGCCGGGGCGCCTTCTGCTAGCTTCAGCGGTGTAAGCGCCATTGCCGAGTCGGCCATCGTCGCTATCGGGCACAGTCGGAGGTATTCGAGGTTCGGACTCGGTCGGGATCGGCGGGTAGCGCACGCTGCTTGTCGGTCGTAGCGCGCGCTAACCGGCAGGGTAGCGCCGGCCGCCGACTAGCGTCGACGCACGGACGAGTTGTCGATCCGGTGGCTACTGGGCCAAGTCGGCTAGCGCGCGCAGCTTCCGCCGTAGCGCACGCTAGCGGGAGTCGGGAGGTCGAGTCACGGTCGCGGAATTTGTCGGTGGTGCCCGGTCGTGCGGGCCATGGCAGTGTGCTCGGCCGACATCTTGCCGATAGCGCCACGCTAGGGAAGGCTAGCACACGCTAGTTCCGCCAAGATATAAATGACAGACCAGCGACTTTCTCCGTCATTTTTCATTTCATTTCTCTTCGGTCCGCGGCTGGGGTTTCGGAGGAGACGAAACCATGTTGTTGAACAACAAATCCATGAAGTTCTTGAGGTTATATCGTTGATCAATCGTCCTATAACATCCTTCGATCCAGCGAATCAAGGTTAGATCTTTAGAACCCTACTTTTGGGTAGATTTGGGGATTTTCGCGTTTTTGTCCGATTCGTTCCGTTTTGTCGATTAATTCATGATGAATATGATTAACCTTGTTGGTATTCTTAGTTTCCCTACGGATTCATGGTATATTTCGTGATTTTTACGGAATCGAGAGGGTTTGGTTGTGGTCCGCCCTCGTTGTTGTTTATATACGAATATACATGAATCGTAGGCGGGTTTTCGGGTGTATTCCAATTCCGTATTCATTTAGAAATGGTTGTGATTGTATTCTTCGAATCGTTAGGTTCGGTTTCATTGGTTCCTAGCGTTCGTCGGTGACTTTCCTTTCCGTTCGTTGCGTCGTCAATAATTCAAGGCAAGTATTTTTGGAAACCTTTAAGCTTAACATGAAATGGTGATGTATATTACTTGTGTGTAACTCACCTCGTGTTGGCCCGACGGGTCAAGGAGGGAAATCTATCTTTGCCGCCCTGGATTTCACGAGTTTGTTTAGCTAGCTTGATGCGGGAGGGTCCTTAGAGGCCTCGTGCGGGAATCTATGATATTACTGTTCCCAAGGCGATGCATGTGCGTGTTTTGTTTTATAATGTAGCCGGTGCGGGAGGGTCCTTAGAGGCCTCGTGCGGGAATCTATGATATTACTCTGTTCCCAAGGCTAATTGTTTGATTTATTTTCCTAAAAGACATGTCTAGTTTTGGTTTTTGAAATGATATTGGTGCATGTACTATGAAATGTGTAAGCGATTGGTTTGCCTTGAATACTTGTACTAGCGTAATTGCTAACCCCTTTGGGGACCCGTTGTCGGGAAATTCTTGTTATGGATTTCGTGTTATGTTCACCAGACGAGCGGCTGCTACTGGATGGTACGAGGATGTCGGCCAAGGTTGTTGACATGTGCAATTGAGTCTTGTTATTTCCTCTGTCTCTTTTGATATGGATGTTTTCCAAATTGTAAACTTATAGATTGTACTCGCAGTACTTAGGCTTTTCCTCTCAGTTGTAATTGGTCCTTGTTGGAGTTCTTGTATTTGTCGGTTGATGTTTATTATGCGGTTGTACCGGACGTGTTGTTTTATGTTCTTGTTGTTAACAATTGTTTCCTTGCTAACCGAGATGGTTAGTCGAGAGGTGTTTTTCTTGTGTTAGCCTGGTGGGTCCCATGTAGGGGTCCACGGCTGTAATACACCTCGAATATCTTGGGGTGTTACGGAAAATGGTATCGGAGCTCTAGGTTTATGGATACCTAGGCTTGTTGGTTATTTGGGTCTAGTTGTGTTTTGTTTTGCACATTGTCACACCGCCGGCATCTCAAGACATCCGGTGCTCGTAAGTTTTCCTTACTCGGTTCTCTTGTTTTCTCGTATTGAAATTCCACTTCTTGAACCGTGATTGCCTCTCTCGTACTTATCGTCGAGTTGTTTCTCGATCCATCCGGTTGTGTACTTTTGATTCTAGTATTGCGAGTCCTTTATCTCTCTCGGGTATGTGCGCCGTTAAGGCTTGACCGTTTGTCGTTTTGCGAGCCTTCCATCTCTAAACTTCCTAGCATTGGTGGGATCGTTGGTGATCGAAAGATCCATATTTTGCTCCGTGGTATATTGTGAGAGGGCTTGACTCTCTAGTCTTTTGTTGTATGATGGAATCTGTGTTTGGTAATTGCGATATACTAAATGTATGTTGAGCCGATATCTTGATAATTTGGACAGAAGGGTGCGGTATGATGTAGAAGTTTTGAACATTGATATGTTCGGTATAGGTATTGATGGCGAGTTTGTTGAGAAACTCACATAGATGGTTTCGACATACGTCCAAATCGGTGATCTTTAGTTCTGTTGTCAAACTTGAAGAGATAGTTTGACAAATGCTTGGAATTAGTATTTTCGAGTTGCGCTTGTTGAGCGGTGATTTTTGAATGCCGTATATGCGTGTCTTAGGAATTGTTGGTACTTGGTTAATTATTAATATTTACAACCAATGTGTTTCGTTAATAATAATACATGTGGCGTGCATGCTTGAAAATTTCTTAGACTTGATCGTATTGTGGGTTTTGAAAAGTGACATGAATTTGGCGAGCCGACCTTGTATTTTCAAATAAAACACAGTCGTATTTAAAGGTCGTGTTTAAAAGTGTTTAGGACATTTTATAAAATGCTACATTTGTTAAGCCCTTGTCGTGTTTAATAGGGTCTTGAAAAGCGATTTTTAACTTATCGGTTTTATTTTCGAATAACTAGAGTATATGATTTTAAAATCAGTTAGCACAGGAAACCTAGGTCGAGTCAAGTTGTGTTTGTTGAGTTTTGTCTTGTCGGATTTTTCGACGTAGTCACATCGCGACGCGTCGTTTGAGATCATTGGTCGTGGTTAGTATCGAGGGTGGTCGCCACTTACGTGCGACCTATGGATGTTAAACTCCCTTCTTTGTGTTGTGCCTCGTGTGACACGAGTTATTTGTTTGATTAGTTGTTAAATGATGGAATCCTTCGTGGATTTTGATTTCACGATATGTGTTTATTAGACTCTCGTATTTGGTTTATACGAGGAGTGTAAATCCTTCTTGATGTATTTTCGAACCGTATTTTATCCCATTGCGTGAGTTCTTTCAAACGGCTTTCGGTATTTTGCAAAGCGAGTTTTATTTCGTAAACCGATTCCTTGAATCAAGTTATGGCATTTTGGCCTTGAATATTTCATGATGGTTTGACAAATGATTTTGTGAGCTTTGGAAAATATTACCGTCATTGGTCTTTTTAGCATTTTCGAAATGACATGGGAAATTGTGCTTAGCACAGTAAATCCTTGTGAGAAAGGTTTACGGCATGTAATTTTTCTGATGTGTTCGTTGTTGTCTCTGTGGGTCGTTAGCGTCGCTACGCTTTGCGGCTAAGCGCGCGCAAGAGTGCGTTGGTAGCACGCTAAGGAGGATAGCGCGCACGCTACAGTAGTTCGGGCGATCCAGGGGCTCTGGGGTCAGTGCGAAGTTCTCGTTAGCGCTAACACTTGGGGTTAGCGCACGCTAACGGTATTTTTGGTCGGGAGTTTTGTTTGGTGCCGTGATAGCGCACGCTAACCTTAATGATTAGCGCACGCTAATTGTGTCGATATAAATCTTTGGACACCGGTCTAAGTTGCATTTTCTTCATTTCTTCTCCTTCCTCCATGAGTTTGAGACGTAGCGACTCGGTTTCGCATCTGGGCTGATTTTTCTTCCACCCAAAGGTGTTTTGGAGTATCCTAGATGATTTTTAACATCATCTAATCCATTGTTCTTCGCGAATCTAGGTATTTTCTTGAATCCCTAGAGTTGACTTTTTGGAGTTCTTCTTGATATCGTTTTCCATCCAGTTTTGATAAACCGATTGTTGTTTTAACGATCTTTGTTAAACATATCACGAGGATTGTATATCACCGTCGTGATTTTGAGCGATTTGATGCGTGTGATATGATGTGTTTAAGTAAATGTTGATACGTGCGAATTTTGGGCATTTTGGCCTATTGTATACGAAAAACCTTGAGTATCTTAGAAAATAAACCTCGAGACGTACTTTTAAAATAAATTATTTTCTCACAGTGCTCTCAAGATGCCTACTAGTGTCACGCTATGTTTCAAAATTATTCTACTTTGAGGATCAAAATATTTTGAAATATTTCTAATGATTTAGAAATGCATTCGCTTAGACCCGAAGGTCGAATATAGCTGACAAGTTTTAATTTAACGAAAGGTGTCTTCATTTCTTTTTTTTTCAAATGCAAGATGATTTTTTTTTTTAGTCTCGATGACGATGTTTGTACTACTTTTTGATATATGATACTCAAGATCAACTGGTGCTTGCAAGTTATTTTCAAAAGATGGTTTTGTTTTCAAAACCTATCATTCCTAATTGTGGTCCGGGAATATATGTGTGATGTTCGTGCTCTCGTTAGGGTGTTAACCCCGAGTTGTTGTTGAATTGGTGGTGTGAGCGTTGAGTCGTTCGCCACACAGTTGTCGTGGTAGCCTCTACGAGGGGTGTGATATTGGTATTGGATGTTGTCGCCTCATAGCGGTTTATGCGTTATCGCATATATGCGAGCTGTTAGAGCTCGGGTTGGTATGATTGTGTGCATCGGTGATTGTTCCGCATCGTGTCGGTTGCTTATTGTATCGTTACCTTGGTTCCGTTGTTGTGAGTTTCGGGAGCGAGGTCAAAAGTAATACCCGTACTATTTTGACTTCTATATCTTCTCTTTCTCTACTCTATCGATTCGCTCGTGTTCATTGATACCTTCTGAACCTGATCTATACCTTGGTTTCATCATTCGAGCAGTAATGTCTGGTTTTGAGTCGATTTGGTTATCGCTGTGACTTTTCCGAATTCGGTTCGACTATTGTGAATCTTGTTCGGAAGTAACATTTTTTGGTTCTAATAGTTCTTTTATTCAAAGTGGATCGGATTTTGAACTTCTGTATTTTTAGCTCTATCAACTCGTTTATGCTCGTTAACATTTCTGAACTTTCCCTATCCCTTGCTTTTGTTGATCGAACGAGGGTGGTATTGTTTCGGAATAACTCGTTTGTCGTTGTGGCTTTTCAATCGCTATTCCTTTTCCTTTGGATATTGTGGGAATGCACGTCTCGCTGTTCTCACCAGGTCATCCTGGGAGTTGTTGTTTGAATTTTATTATCCTACGTGTTTCGGACATGATTGTTCGATTTTTGTTGTCTCAATAGTTTGTTTGTTCGGTTTTTGTTCTCGTTTCGTGATTGTTGAGCGTTCAGGCTCCTTCGTAATTCCCTTAAGTTCGGGAAATTAGTCTCGTTTTCGATCTTCCAACCCTTGAGCGGTGGAATTCCGTATTTGTTCAGCGTTGACTCGCGTTTTGTGTTGATAAACCGTTGGGTTGGTCAATCGTATTGATTTTCGTTCGTTGAGTTTGTGATTGTTCGGATAATCGACTCGATTGTATTGTCTATTTGATGACGCTTGTCACTCGTTGATTTTATTATGTCTCTACCGGTGGCGTCGTGTTAGTCGCTGTGGAGCGTATTTTCACGCCGTATGTCTCTTTGCGTTTCTTGCAGCATTTCGCCGTCGGGCGTGAGTTTCTGGTTTTTGTGTATCTCGTTGAGTTTTCCTGGAGGGATATTGCTTCTCCCTACTTATTTTAAGTTTCGGGACCAAACTTCTTTTAAGGAGGGTAGAATGTAATATCCGCAATTTTCGATTTTTGGTAAATTTCTTTTTTTCGGCCGGAGTCCGTTTTGACGGCTCGCTCATGGCCGTTTCGTCATTCTGAGAATGATTAATTCTACACTTTTTGTCATCCGAGTTCGTTTCGGTGTTGTTTTGTTGAGTTCTGTGCTTTTTAGCGACTTTTCGCACTTGAGTTCGATTCTTGCGAATCTCGTCCAGCTAACTGTTTCAAGTTTCCCGCAAGTCCGTTTAACTTTGTTAGACGTGTTGTGAACTTCGGTTTGGTTATTCGATCACGTATCGTGATTTCCGGGCGTTTTGGGCCATTTTGTAATTTCTTGAAAGTTACGGGTATCCATATCTGTATTTGTCGTCTTGACCCTTTTCTTGGTCGCGTATGATTAATTATTGCATTACGTTTTCATCTCGAGTCGTTGACGCGTCGTCCGCGAACTTTTCGTCGTGTCCGTTCGTGCGTTTTCGGAAATCGGCGTCGGGTCGTGGCGGGTGGCGGTGGCCGGACGGGTGCGGGGCCCGGACAGTCTTGGACATCGCCGAGCGAGCACGCGGCAGAACCGGCGTAGCGCACGCTTCTGGCCGGGGCCAGCTGTAGCGCTAGCTTCAGCGGTGTAAGCGCCATGCCGAGTCGGCCGGCGTCTGTTCTCGGGCACAGGCGGAGGTATTACGAGGTTACGGACTCGGTCCAGATCGGCGGGTAGCGCACGCCATCTGTCGGTCGTGCGCGCTAACCGGCGAGGGTAGCGCCGCTGCCGGCCGACTAGCGTGCGCACGGGCGAGTTGTCGATCCGGTGGCTCTTTGGGCCAGTCGGCTAGCGCGGCTTGGCCGTAGCGCACGCTAGCGGGAGTCGGGCGGTCGAGTCACGGTCGGCGGGTGGTCGGTGGTGCCGGGTCGTGCGGGCCATGGCCGAGTGTGCTCGGCGATCTTGGCGATAGCGCCACGCTAAGCCGGAAGGCTAGCGCACGCTAGTTCCGCCCATATATAAATGACAGACAATGACTTTCTCCGTCATTTTTCATTTCATTTCTCTTCGGTCCTTGGTGGGTTTCTGAGGAGACGAAACCATGTTGTTGAACAACAAATCCATGTAGTTCTTGAGGTTATATCGTTGATCAATCGTCCAATAACATCCTTCGATCCAGCGAATCAAGGTTAGATCTTTAGAACCCTACTTTTGGGTAGATTTGGGGATTTTCGCGTTTTTGTCCGATTCGTTCCGTTTTGTCGATTAATTCATGATGAATATGATTAACCTTGTTGGTATTCTTAGTTTCCCTACGGATTCATGGTATATTTCGTGATTTTTACGGAATCGAGAGGGTTTGGTTGTGGTCCGCCCTCGTTGTTGTTTATATACGAATATACATGAATCGTAGGTGGGTTTTCGGGTGTATTCCAATTCCGTATTCATTTAGAAATGGTTGTGATTGTATTCTTCGAATCGTTAGGTTCGGTTTCATTGGTTCCTAGCGTTCGTCGGTGACTTTCCTTTCCGTTTGTTGCGTCGTCAATAATTCAAGGCAAGTATTTTTGGAAACCTTTAAGCTTAACATGAAATGGTGATGTATATTACTTGTGTGTAACTCACCTCGTGTTGGCCCGACGGGGTCAAGGAGGGAAATCTATGCTGCCGCCCTGGATTTCACGAGTTTGTTTAGCTAGCCAGTGCGGGAGGGTCCTTAGAGGCCTCGTGCGGGAATCTATGATATTACTCTGTTCCCAAGGCGATGCATGTGCGTGTTTTGTTTTATAATGTAGCCAGTGCGGGAGGGTCCTTAGAGGCCTCGTGCGGGAATCTATGATATTACTCTGTTCCCAAGGCTAATTGTTTGACTGTTTATTTTCCGGAAAAGACATGTCTAGTTTTGGTTTTTGAAATGATATTGGTGCATGTACTATGAAATGTGTAAGCGATTGGTTTGCCTTGAATACTTGTACTAGCGTAATTGCTAACCCCTTTGGGGACCCGTTGTCGGGAAATTCTTGTTATGGATTTCGTGTTATGTTCACCAGACGAGCGGCGCTGGATGGTACGAGGATGTCGGCCAAGGTTGTTGACATGTGCAATTGAGTCTTGTTATTTCCCTCTTGTCTCTTTTGATATGGATGTTTTCCAAATTGTAAACTTATAGATTGTACTCGCGAGTACTTAGGCTTTTCCTCTCAGATTGTAATTGGTCCTTGTTGGAGTTACTGTATTTGTCGGATGATGTTTATTATGCCGGTTGTACCGGACGTGTTGTTTTATGTTCTTGTTGTTAACAATTGTTTCCTTGCTAACCGAGATGGTTAGTCGAGAGGTGTTTTTCTTGTGTTAGCCTGGTGGGTCCCATGTAGGGGTCCACGGCGCTGTAATACACCTCGAATATCTTGGGGGTGTTACAGTTTGTGTATGATTATATAATGTTAATGTGTTAGTTTTATTATTTTTATGTATAATTAATATTATAATGTTTTATGTATATTCTAAAAGTGTATGTTATAATACTCATAATTACAAGTAAATTAGAATGTTTACCATGTTTAAATTTATCAATCAAATTACCTTCCATTTATACAAGTTGTGAATTTTAAATTACAAATTATTTTGTATTAATAAATAAATTATTAAGACGTTTGACAAATACATATTTTTAACAATAACAAAAATAATGCAAAAATTTCTCGAGTAATTACTCAACTACGTATTGTGAAAATTACTTGGTTGTTTGCACCTCATTAGACCAAGTATGTAGTAGGAAAGAAGGAACCTCAAACCAAACCTACAATTAGCATATAATATATATTACTAAATTTTTTCTGAATTTAAATACACAAAGTAGCTTTCGGAATTGAGATATACTTACCGACATAACAATGTTCAATGCATCCTTCACACTTTGTGGCACATCCTTCCACTCAGCCCACAGTACCGGAACTCTATCGCGTATGACAAACCCAACATTACAACAATATGCCGTACAACCATCCGAAGCCAAAATGGGTCGTCGATACTTTTCATCTACTTCTATCTTGTGACGACCATTTTCTGAAGCATATGCGTCAAGTGCTAGACCCTTCGATGGGCCACGAGTCTTCTTCTTCTTTTTCGGTTCGTCTTCGGTACGACCCTCCTCATTCTCAAGCTCTGCAAGTGACGCGTACAACTTCGTCTTAGATATCCGACATGTCCGCCAAATCATTTTCTCAGGCCACGCCTGGAACACATACGCCTCCGTCGGGTTAACCAAGCTATATAGCCGGCGGACTCCATTCTCATCGACCCCCTGGAATCGATGGTACCATAGGGGGCATAAATAGAGTCGAAGGCGGACCGGAAGGCACCTCGGATGACGTGCTCGGTGTAGATCGGCCGCTCCCAGATGTAGTAGGAGGGGAGGGAATGCGGTGTATAGGAGGCATACGAGGCTGAGTCGTCTCAACAGTAGTGGGGTCGTCCGCGATCTGGGAGTCTGATACGATAAGCGCCTCGCAATAGTATGTGCGTCATCTGCCGGATACAAGTTCCCATCTTTAAACTTCAGTCCACTATTCTCTACTAGTCCACGTATGCGAGCGTTACACTGATCTTAATATTTACCGACAGGATCCGCACGATTGGAAGCTGCGGAACTATCTCCCGACTCGGGAGTCTTCGATTTTTTCTTACCACACGCTAGTCTCTTAATTTTATCCATTTAACCTGTACAAATTCGAAAACTATCACATTAACTAGATTCGCACACACCAATATACACACTAGAACAATAAATTCAACAATCAATAAACCCAACAATCAACACTATTATCCCAATAAATTCAATAATCATTCCAACACAATCAACACTAATATCCCAATAAATTCAAAATCAACACTAATATAGTTAGGTTTGAACAGAAAAAGGGTGAATAATTAACATTCTCTTTCTTCTTATTATAACATCTTACATGGAAGGTTTGAACATTTTGTGATCACTTCATTTACTCTTTCTCAATTTTTAGTGGATCATCAAATAAACTGATCAAATATGTAAACTCAGTTACTTCACATACCCAAGATAGCCAATCATCAAAGAAACACCCAAACAGTGGTTTCTCTTCCTCTACTGTATGGACTGCTGTCTATACAACCAAGACATAAAATCAGTGGTTTCAAAACTGTCATTCAACATCAAAACCTACTTATAATTTCTAGTCAAAATCAAAACAATGTGGAGGAGTGGCAGCAAATATCTCAACATCAAAACCTACTTATAATTGTATACAAACAAGACATAAAATTCTTCATGATACCAATTATCTCACATTTTTAGTCAAAATCAGAATTAAAAACTGTCATTCAACATCAAAACCTAATTATAATTTTTTTTCCAAAATTTCAAAGCAGCAGCAAATAGTTTGTTCATTGGATATTCTTACCCTTCGGGGGCCGATGGAAGAGGAGCGGCGGCTGGCTTATGGAGGAGAGGTGGAGGAGGAACGACCTACAGTGGAGGAGGAGTGGCTTATAGAGGAGCGTGGAGGAAGAGCGGCTTATGGTGGAGGAGGAGCGACTGCCTGGTGCTGGTTGCGGCGGTCGGCTTCAGAGTTTTCGTCAGTGGTGGAATTTTTCGCCGGGAGTGAAATGAGTTGAAAGCTTTTTTTTTCGGCTGCGGAGGTTCTGGGAAAGAAAGGGAAAATGGGGAAGAAAGTCGCGTTTTTTTTATAAGAGAACTTTAGCCGACGACAAAAGGCCGTCGTCGGCTAAACTTTTAAGAACTTTAGCCGACGCCGCCGTCGGCCAAAACACCATCCTGACTCAACCGTGTCGATCGACACGGTCGGGTTATCCATCCAAAAACTTTTTTGAATGTAGACCGCAACGACACGGGCAGTGTCAATTGACACGGGTAGTGTCACTTTAGCCGACGACAGCCGTCGGCTAAACTAAATACCGAAAAAAAATTATAAATAATATATCTTTGAATTTAATTATAAATAATATATTTATACAATTTTTATAAAATGATATTTATATATTTATACAGTTTTTATACAATAATATAGATATAATACAAAATTAAGATATTATATATTCAAATTTATTAATATTTTGGACTTTAGCCGATGGTTGTCGTCGGTTAAACTAAATACCGAAAAAAAATTATAAATAATATATTCATTGAATTTAATTATAAATAATATATAAATATATTTAATACAAAATTAAGATATCTATATATTTAAATTTAATTGTGAATATATTTAATAAAAATTAAAAAAATCAATACTTTAGCCGACGACCATCACCGTCGGCTATTCTTAATTCCAAAAAAAAAAAACATGACCCAGTGGCTGTCGGGGTTCGAACCCGGGCCACTTATGTAAGTAATATGGCATGTTGCCATTGGGTCATGTTTATCATTCAAACATTTTAACCCAATTTTATATTTATATATGCCTTTTATATAACATAATATTTTATATATTTGAATTTAATTATAAATATATATATATATATATATATATAATATGACGATATATTTATATAGTTTTTATATAATAATATTTTATATATTTAGACATGTTTTTATATAATAATATTTAATATATATTTGAATTTAATTATAAATATATCTTATAAATATTTAGACATGATTATATATATGTATATTAATTTATACAGTTTTTATATAATAATATTTTTATATATTAATACTTGTTTTTTATTTAATATTAATAGTTTGTATATTTATATTTGTTTTATTATAAATGGAACAATGAATATATAACAAAATAAAAAAATCAGGTAATAATATCACTTTTTCGATTCGTTCGAGCGGCACACAACAATAAATATTTAAGAAACTTTTACAAATGATATGTCCTTCTAAGGTTCGTAGACAGAATCACTACTTGAGTCTGTCTCTGTGTCGGAGTAGATAACTGGCAGCATATGTCTGAACTCGTCATCATCACCTTCATCAGAGTCTGCACGTAATTCATTTGTACCTACATCTATGAACCCATGATCTTCACCATGTAGCCGAATCACTCAACCTTCTACAACATTATTCAGTAGTATTGTGGAGGATGGTGGAATATTAGTTGTATCCGGCTCTTGATATACCTCATTATCATCCTTATCGACTGCTTGTCCAAGTGTAGCCGCACTATATATATATTTCTCGTAGCCACATGATTTACGATCTTCCATGCTCCTATATTTACCAAGTCATCAAGGTAGTAAACTGGTTTAGCAGATGTTGCAAAAACAAAAGGATCACCTTCATACTAACTTGTAGAAGTATCATAATTATCCGCCCTTTCGATTTGAGGATTTGTATCAAACCACCTACACTTGAACAAGTAAACTGTCAAGCCTTCTCCATAAATTAGTTCCACTACATCGAGAAGAACACTGTAATATCCACCGTCAATCATAACCCCAGAATTTTGACACCTCCTTCTTTGATCTCTGTCAATACATACAAATGTCACACCATTGAGTAAACTCTAGATGTAACAGGCTTCATCGAAAGAAGCATCAACTCACGTGACCACATCGGGTGGCCATCACTTTGTATGTGCGTCATCTGGATATTAATTAAGGTGAATGTCGTGATTAAGTAAATTATGTAAGCAAAATAAGTAAACAGTAATTAAACACCTACCCATTGTCCGAAATAATCAGCAAATGTTTCATTGTAGAATCTAATGTCTCCATTAACAGCATCACGTGAAAGGTGAATGTCTTTCCAATATTGAACTTCTGGACGGTTAAGTAATATCCACCAATGTGCAATTCGTAGCTCGTAAGGTTGTAAATGACTGTCCGGTAATTTTCCTTGAACTTCAACTTCGCTGGTGATGATGGAGAGATTAAATTGCACTGGAATTGTTGACATAGGCTCGGGTGTGGGATCCACCGCGCCTAAATAGAACTTGGTATATGTTACACACTACCATGCAAGATATGCTTCGGCTATACATCCTTCTGGTGCAGACTTATTAGTCACAAAGTCCGTGTACTCACCAAGTTGTATTTCTATTGGAAACATCCACGTGTAGTGGACCGGGCCTGTTAGTAAAAGTTGGCGAGGGAGATGGATCATGAGGTGAGGCATGAGATCAAAAAAGTTCGATGGGAAGATCCTCTAAAATTTGCATAAGATATAAATGATCTCTTTTTGCATGAGCCGGAGATCTGACTTACTTACTTCCCTAGTGCATAACTTTTGAAAGAACCTGGATAACGATACACAAGGCTCGACCACCTGTTTGGACAAGTATGGTCGAATAAACACATGAAACAAACATTGTAAGAGGATATGACAATCATGGCTCTTCAGTCCAGTTGACTTGTTCTCATTGAAGTTAACACACCTCCCTATATTTCCAGCATATCCTGTGGGATACCTTGCACCCTTCATCCATGAAAAAATCTCAGCCTTTTGCTCAGGGGTGACGGTGTAAGCAGCTTTCAGTATTTTGTGTTTCCCCTTCCCTTCCTTCAACCATAAATGTTTTCTAATGTTCATTTCTTTTAAACCAATGCGTGCCTTAGGGCCGTCTTTAGTCTTCCATTCCCAACATAACACTGTACCGACAACACTTTCACAAACATTTTTTTCTATGTGCATCACATCTAGGTAGTTCCTAATCGACAACTTACTCCAATAAGGTAGATCCCAGAAAATACTTTTGTGGGATCAATACTTATACCTGTCAGGTCTTTCAGGCGTTGCCACTACTATATCAGGATGGTTGCTCAACTGCCCAAAATCATGCTCATTCAGCACGGCCAAAATTTCCTCACCAGTCCACTCTCGTGGTGGATCACCAAGCTCTTTAGTCCCATCAAATACTGCAGCATCCGTATGCCAAACATGCGTCCTCTCAAGCCATATACGGTGACGCATTCTGATAACCTTCCGACAATGATACCTTGCGCAATCAGCATTCAAGTACACTGGACATCCTCTGTATCAACTAATAACAGATCCGGACAGCATCCTGTACGCAGGAAAATCACTGATGGTACCGATACACATAGCACGTAAGTAGAACATCTCATGTGAGTAACTATCGTACGTCGGATGACCTTGCTCCCACAACAACTTCAGCTCCTCTATCAAAGGTCTCAAATAAACATCAATACACTTTCCTGGATACTCGGGGCCAGGTACTAAGAGAGTCAACATATTATACTCCTCCTTCATGCACATCCATGGAGGAAGGTTGTAAGGAACCAATACCACCGGCCATATACTATATGAAAGGCTCATGTTGCCAAAAGGGTTGAATCCATCAGATGCAAGTATGAGCCTTACATTTCGGACATCTGATGCAAATACTGGAAACTCCCTATCTATATGCTTCCAAGCCTCTCTATCAGAAAGGTGTATCATAATATCCTCGTCAGTCACCCGATACTCAGCGTGCCATCTCACCGCCTTGGCTGTGTGAGGAGACATGTAAAGCCTCTCCAATCTATCCTTCAGAGGGAAATACCAAAGAACCTTCATAGCTTTCTCTTTACCAGAAGGAGTGAACTTATACCTCTCTGTGTCACATACCAGACATCTCTTTAGGTCTTCATTAGGCTTTCCCCAAAATAAAGCACAATCATATATGCATATGTGGATCTTGATATACGATAGCCCAAGACCTTTTAGGATACGTCTCATTTTACTGTGATTACTAGGAAGATGATGACCTTCTGGGAGCATTTTCCCAGTAAGTTCTAAATAATCATCCACAGCTTTAATCGAGGTTTTGTTCTCCACCTTGACTCTCATAGTCTCTATGACACTATCAAGAACCGTCATGTGACACCCAGGATAAAGAAGAGTCTGTTGGAGCTAGATTAGCTTGTTGTATCTATCAAGAGAAATTGTGTTAACGGGTATCAATGTAGGCGTTCGGATGACTGGTTGTTCAGCTATATGGTATTCTTGACCTTCAGCCGATACATCCCTGTCTTAATAACCAAACACGTCGTCAATCAACCTTCTTGTGGGGTCATTGAATGTGCTACCACTGTACTGTCTGTGATCATGGGGAATAATTGAATTCGATCTTTCACCGTGGTAAATCCAACATGTATATTTATCCCAAAATCCATTTGTTTTCAAGTGCTCCCATACGACATCAAGTGTAAAATGGTATATATCGCTGCGGCATTTACATTTATTGCAAGGACAGTAATGAATCATACTATCACTATCATGCTCCTTCACAAATCGAATAAACCCTCGCATTCCATCTATGACCCTTAGATCCTATTTTTGCAGATCAATCCAACTTTTATCCATCCTATAACAAAAATAACAACAATATTACACATCATATTTATCAAGAACATACAAAAATTATGACTAAAATCATCATATATAGCTCGAATTCAAGATGTCAAACCCATATATATATATATATATATATATATATATACACACACACACACACACTAAGAAATATTCGAGAAAACGAACTAATTCTAAAATATTTTCATAATCATCCAAATAGATATATTATATGCGTAATATAATTATAACTGATATTAAAATTCAATAAACATACCTTCAATATGATTTCTTGAATGATCAAACCAGAGAAAATTACTGTTTTTCGTTTTCTTGTTATGTAATTTCCGAATGTATTGTAAATGGTCTCTTCAAGTATTAGATGGTGATATATTCTGCACAAAAAAAAAATGTAAGACTTTAGCCGACGACATGCCCTCGGCTAAAGTATACTAGCCGTCGGCTAAACTTGACTTTAGCCGATGGCATGTCGTCGGCTAAAGTATACTAGTCGTTGCCTAACTACAAAACTTTAGCCGACGACTAACTTGACTTTAGCCGACGACCAATAGTAAAGTCGTCGGCTAAACTTGCTGACTTTAGCCGACGACTTCGGCAGGCCGGCGGCCGTTCTCCGGCTAGTCGTCGGCTAAAGTGTTATTTTTGGTAGTGCACGTGCACCACCATGCCACCATATAGGTCCGCCCCTACCGACCTGAATGTCCATCACCTGTAAAATTACCGGCAAGGGTTCCGAGTGTAGGCTCTCAACTCACAAAAACAATTGTTCCAACAGAGTAATATTATATTACGTGTGTAGGAACAAAGATTTTTAGTCCGATAATTTAGCCGTCTTTCGATTTTAGTCCCAAAAAATTTAATTATTCAATTTCAATCCCATAACTATTTCAACTGTATAATTTTGGTCATTTTCCACCGAAAGAAACCAAATATTACATTGTTTTGGATCACATGTCGGTCACTTGCTGCCCGAATTTGGGTATAATTTTTCAAACCAACACCATTTTTATTTTTGACGGAATTGGACAAAAATTGGACATACTATATAGTCACGAGACTAATATTAGATATTTAATTTTCTGACAAAAAACGGATGACAGTTAGATATTTGCATGAGTAATTCAATTATAACAATGAGCAATATATTACATCATAATTACAATTGCAAGAAAGACTTATATATTGTATCATTGTCACACTAGCACATTGAGTAGTTTTTTGTTAATTATGTAATGAATTTTGTATTGCAATACGTAATCCGAATTATGTGTCGTTGGCCGTTTTGATCATGCCATTAATTCTTTAGGCAATTGAGTATTCTAACTGAATTCAATTTTAATAATTTATTCAATTATCTTAATTAAGTATAATAAATTGAACGCTTATATGAAATTATATGTTATGCGCAATAACCAAAATTAGGACTTGAACTTATCAACCGAGATGGTGGAGCTTGGATTGTGTTTAGCAAAGCCATATTCGTTGAAGATAAACACTTCTTCCTATTGTAATTATATCATAATGGATTGCTTGCTGTAGTAGTTGAATTTTTCATGTAATATATATATATATATATATATGGATTGACTATGGTGAAAACACCCTTAATGGTGAAATGTAGAAATCAATTGCATTATTAAGTAATTTTATTGCATATTTGTTATTATTTGTTGCATCAAGCTGGTCGCTAGTATATGCAACAAATAATACAATAAAAAATACATAAATGCATATAATTCTACTCATCTACAACCGTTAGATCACTAATATCCATGGCCTACAAAAGTTTCTAAATTTCACAAGGTAATTAGTTTTCATATGATCTGTTTCACACACACACACACACATATATATATATATATATATATTTGTCACCCGTGCTTCTTCCTAAAAAATCAACCATTCAATTTTAGCCCTATAACTATCTATATATCTGATTTTAGTCACTTTCCGCCGAAAAATAAAACATCGTTTTGGAAAAATTGGACACAAGTTCGGCCAGCACGTGACTGGCATATGATTCAAAATGACGCAGTTATTGTTTCTGTAGTGGAAATTGGGCCAAAATTGAACATTTTGTAATAGTAATGGGATTGAAATTGGATAGTTAAATTTTTTTTAGATTAAATGGAAAGACGACTAAGTTATGAGACTAAAACACCTTTTTCTCATTATGCGTGTATGGAAATAGTATGGAAAAGAAAGAACATCATACCAACCCTTTTAGATAGTGAAGAGGTGTGATCCCCAAGAATATCATAGTGCAATTCCAATATTCCCAAATCTCTGAATTCTAGGGGGTTTGATATATTCTAGGACGATTTTCTTATTTTCAAGGGTCTCCAGAATGCAACTCAATCTAGCCATACACAAACACGATTCACCCTGGTTTGTGGAAACCACAGCAATATTTCCGGCAACTCGGGTTACATGGGATGTTAGATGAGCTCACTTGTATAATATCATGAGATCAGATATCCAGAGCTCTCCAAGTTCGGTATAGGGAGGGAACTAAAGCCTTCCCAAAGTCTTTCGGAGTTGTTGGACTCGACCCCTACATATCGCAGAACCTTAGTTAAGCTACATAGATTGGGCGGCTAATTAGTTGACCGGCCTAATATACTGATCCTCCGATCTATTAGGTATGACTTGTTCATTAGCCCTACCAGCCAGCCCCTCTACTCTAGTCGAGCTGATAAGACCGAACATAGTAGAAGTATTTGACTAAATAGCCTCAAAAAGTTATCTGAATACGATATGGCACTCTGATATGGACTTGCGTCAATTAATTTCATAATGTCTCTTTGTTTCACATCCATACTGTATCAAAAAGCACATTAGTGCCATATGTTTAGTTTTGCTGCGAGTTTCCACCAGTTCGCATCCGAGTCATGTGAAGACTGGTCCTGCACGTAAACTTAAGTAGGCTTGGGTCTCGAACTTCATGATTTTCGTCACTTTCCCCCGAAAAATAAAAACGACATCGTTTTAGGAAAGTGGACCCAAGTTCGGCCAGCACGTGACTGGCATATGATTCAAAATGACGTAGTTTTTGTTTCTCTAGTGGAAATTGTACCAAAATTGAACATTTTGAAATAGTAATGGTTTGAAATTGGATAGTTAAATTTTTTTTAGATTAAAATCAAAAGACGAGTAAGTTATGAGACTAAAACACTTTTTTCTCATTATACATGTATGGAAATAGTATGGAAAAGAAAGAAAATCATACCAACCCTTTTAGATTGTGAAGAGGTGTGATCCCCAAGAATCTATAGTGCCATTCTAATATTCCCAAATCTATGAATTCTAGGGGGTTTAATATATTCTTGGATGATTTTCTTATTTTCAAGGGCTCTTCAGACTGCAACTCAATCTATCCATATACAAACACGGTTCACCCTGCCCAACTCGGGTTACATGGGATGTTAGATGAGCTCACTTTTATAATATCATGAGATCATATATCCAGAGCTCTCCAAGTTCGGTATAGGGAGGGAACTAACGCCTTCCCAAAATATTTCGGAGTTGTTGGACTCGATCTCTACATCTCGCAGAACCTTAATTAAGCTACATATAATGGCCGGCTAATTAGTTGACCGGCATAATATACCGATCCTCCGATCTGTTAGGTATGATATGTTCATTAGCCCTTCCAACCAGGCCCTCTACTATAATCGAGCTGATAAGACCGAACATAGTAGAAGTTTTTGACTAGATAGTGTAAAGCTCCCAAAATTTACCGGGACGTTACAGTGTCGTGAATCCCGTGTGGGACCCACAAGGCAAATTTTTAAGACTTTGAAATTTCTCCATTAATTAATTTTTATGAAAGTAGCTCCACGATGGTAAAATTTCAAAACGAAACACTTTAGAATAACGAGTTCGCATACACGATTATTACATAAACGTCGAATATTTCAGAATTCAGTTTAAAGAAACGAAATAACAAGGCTTCTCCCCAACACTATTCAAGCCTGACCGGAACCTTTGGGAATGTCCTGCATATATTCAACAAATTTACCTGACACGACGAATCGTGCCAGCCAACCTAGGTCAGACAATACGAAAAAAAATTCATCGATAGAATAAGATAAATCCGCAGTACAATATTGTTATTCAGTTTGGCAATAAATCACAGAATAATCAATATTATATTTTCTAGGGCTGGGACTCAGTACCCGAATGACCGAATAACCGAACCGAAAAGGTAAAAATGGTTCGGTTCGGTTCGGTTATTTAAAAAAAATCATATTTTTTTCGGTTATTGGATCCTACTTCGAACTAAAGTTTGATAACGGTGATTGATTTTTCAAACTTCAAATTACCCGAGAACCGATATACCTCAAAATTCTTGTTAAAAATAACTGAAATACCCGATTATTCTACATATTTTTGGTTATTCTGTATGTTTCCCGGTTATTTTACATTTTTATTTACTTATTTATTTATTTATTTAGCTAATATATATAAAGTAGGTTAAGTACTGTGTCCCAACCCTAGCTCTTTCTATATCGCTCTGGTCTTTCACTCTCTCTTCTTCAAAGCTCCGATAGTCAATTCTCCTCTCTTCTCCGCCTCTTGTCTCTCACTCTCTCTTCTTCAAAGCTCCTCCGAAGTAAAAACCTAGATTTTCTGAAATCGACTCCTGAAATCTTCTAACCTTGAAACAAAAACTAAAAACCTATATTTTGAGAATTCAGATGGGAGACGAATCTGGTTCAGATTCAACTTCAAGTGTTTCTGGATCAAATGATAGCAACCAAATTCATACCGAGCAAACAAATAGGGATGTTTCTCCATTGGAGTCGAAAGGGAAGAAGGTCAAGCCATCACTTCTTCCAGCTACGAACGTTTCAAAGAGAAAAAGGGATAGGGAGGCCGTTGCTGCCCGCTCAAAGGTTTGGATGCATTTTGAAAAGATTGTTATGCCTATTATTGCTGAGGTTGATGGAGTGGAGACTCAAGTAGGAACAACCAAGAAGGCTGAGTGTATATATCGCCATAACATCCTTGCCGGCGATTCATCCGGTAATGGTACATCTACTCTTAGAAAGCATATTGAAATACATTGTCATGCTTATCCTGGTAGTTTAGGATGTCTGAATAAGGATGATGGTAATCAGGCTCAGTTGGGCTCTGAATTGGTGGAAGGGTCTAAGAGGTTAAGTACTAAGGTATGGTCTGAATATGCTTGTATAGATGCTGCAACTAGGATGATTGTTATTGATGAGCTTCCATTTAGTGCTATTGAGAGGCCTGGATTCAAACATTTTTGTGAGGTTGCTATACCTAAGTTAGTGCTGCCATGTAGAAAAACTATTGTGAAAAACTTTCTTAGGATGTATGAAGAGAAGAAAGTTGAGTTGATGAGTGAATTGCAATCACATACTGTATGTCTTACAACTGATACATGGACTAGCTGCCAAAATATTAACTATATGGTGATCACAGCTCATTTTATAGATTGTGGTTGGAAAATGCACAAAAGGATTATGAAATTTTGTGCTGTCCTTAACCATATTGGGAACACAATTGGAAAGATTTTAGAGGATGCATTAATTGAATGGGGAATTGAAAAGGTGCTTACCATTTCTGTAGATAATGCTGCTTCAAATAAGCTTGCAATTGATTATGTTAGGAGGAGGATGATGGGCTGGGATAGGGTACCTTTATGTGAAGGAAGACATTTGCATGTGAGATGTTTTGCACATATTGTTAACTTAATTATCAAGGCTGGTTTGAAGGATATGGAAAGTTCTGTGGCTGCAATAAGGAATGCTATTCGCTTTGTTAGGAGTTCTGGTGCTAGGACTGAGGCATTCAAGAAATGTGTTGAGAAAGATAAGATTGAATGCAAAAAAATATGCATTTTGGATGTGCCTACAAGGTGGAATTCCACTTTTATGATGTTGGATGTAGCTATAGAATTGAAGAAGGCTTTTCAGAGGATGGTTGATGATGATGCATTGAATTACAGAAGCTACTTTAATGAGGAAGAGGAGTTCGATGAAGATGGAGAAGAAACTCAGCCTCAAGGGACTAGAAGGAGAAGAGTTGGACCACCAAAAGATGCGGATTTGGAAAAAGCAGAGTGCTTTGTCAATTTTCTTCGTGTATTCTACCAAGTCACAATTAATGTGAGTGCCTCACTTGAACCAACTGCACATAGTGCCTTTCATGACATTGTTAGTATCAAGGCTGAGCTTGATGAACTCTTCTACAAGCCACTGGATGAGACCAGCACTGCAGTAGATCGTGTTTTATTTGAAATGTCTGAAAAGATGAGATCCAAATTCAAGAAATACTTTAGCACTTTGGATGACATCAATCCCTTTATTTTGGTTGCTCTTGTTCTTGATCCAAGATACAAGTTGAAGTATTTTGAGAGACAGGCTGAAAGAATGCTAAACATGGATAGAACTGAGGTTAGAAGGAGGTCTGATAATCTAAAGGGGCTGTTGGAATCCCTTTGTGACCAGTATGGATTTTCTACGGGGGTTGTGAATTCCCAAAGATCAAGGAGCTCAGAGGGCTCAGTTGGTAATATCACTAGCAGTAGCAAAAGATATGGAAAGATAAAGATGACCTATACTGGAAAGAAGAAGGCAATGCTAGAAGATTGGGATAAACAACTTGAAGAAGGTGAGGATTTGGTGGTTGGTCATGAGGTTGATAGATATTTACTCGATCCCATTGAGAAGCCAAAAACAGGGTCTAAATTCAAGATTCTTGAATGGTGGAGTCACAATAGAAGCAAGTATCCAAGCCTGCAAGCTATAAGTAAGGATATTTTGGAAATTCAAGTGTCCACAGTGGCTAGTGAATCAAGTTTCAGCACTAGTAAAAGAGTTATTGATCCTTATCGGAGCTCAATGACACCTAAAACTATAGAGGCACTGATTTGTTTCCAAAATTGGCTGAAGAGTGATAGTATAATGGTGTTAGAGTATGTTCCAACCATTGAAGAGATAGAATTCTTTGAAGCAGTTGAAAAAGGTCATCCAGAATTGATAACTATCTTGATTTTAGGAAATTTCTATTTTTGTTTTTTTTATATATGTAATGCAAATTTAAACGCTAATAGCTGAATAAATGTTTATTGCAGAGACACAATATGAAATAAAGGCTGAAGTTAATATGATTGCAAGCAATGAGGACAATGAGCCTAATCATAGACCTATCAAGACCGGAAGAATCTCCTCTACTTCCGATGCAACTAAAGTTTCTAAGGGCACAAAAAATAGTAAGGCTACGACAGGTAGAAGGGATCCAAAAAAATAAAATAAAAGGTATATATATGATGACTTAAATATTTTTGTTGCTGTTTCTTTTTCCATTATGATTTTGGATTTTTTTATGCACTTTGACAGATTTTTGTTGTTGTTCTGGTCTTGTGCAGTGTGTTGTGCTGATGTTGCTGTTGGTCTGCTGCTGTTGATGTTGATGTTGCTGTTTCTTTTTTTTTTTGTTCATTTTTCTTGTTGTTTCTTTTTTTCTGGTTTGGTGTTTCTTTTTTGGTTGCTCTATTTTCCTGTTTATTTTTTTTTGTTGTTGTTCTGGTTTGGTGTGTCTTTTTTGGTTGCTCTATTTTGCTGTTTCTTTTTTTTTTTTTGGTTCTGGTTTGCTGTTTCTTTTTTTTTTTTGGTTCTGGTTTGATGCATGCATGCATGCTGTTTCTTGTTCTGGTCCTGGTTTTCTGTTTCCAAATTAGACCTAATATGATTGCTGTTTCTTTTTTCTTTTTGTTCTGGATTGCAAGCACTTAGGACACTGCACTGCTGCTATTTTGCTATTTTGCACATTAATACTGGAAGACTTTTTACAATTATTGTCACTGCACTGTGATACATTTGTTGTGATGCTATAGATTGTAATGCTATTGTTGTGAATTGTGATGCTATTGTTGTTACTGTGATGCTATTGTTGTTGGATAATTTGATGTGAAAAGTGAAGTTTGAACAATTGGTGTTGGTGATTTGAAGTTTGGAACTTCAAAATGTATATATTATATATATATACTATATTGTCATTTGTTGGAAATAACCGAAGAATCAAAAAAAATACCAGACAGAATTTCGGTTCGGTTATTTTCGGGTAATGCAAAAAAAACTGAGGAACCGTACCCGAAAATTTTAATTCGGTTCGGATAATGGGTACGACTTTTTTTACTCAATAACCGAAAGTCCCAGCCCTAATATTTTCTATCAACACATAAACTCCCAAGGTCGCAACCAAGGGTCACGGAAGCATCTACACAGGAATACTCCGGACGTGGTTACCATTCAGGTTTTATCCCTCAACACAGTTCCGTACGTTATATCAACACATAAACTCCCAAGGTCGCAACCAAGGGTCACGGAAGTATCTACACAGGAATACTCCAGACGTAGGTAAGTGAAACGAACACAAATTCCACAAATAGTGACACACTTTAAATTTTGGAATTTAACATAACATAGTCTGAGCAAGGTATCACTCGCCTTATGTAACACCCCGAGATTTTCGGAATATTTACAGCGCCGTAAACCCTTTATATATAAGAATTTACAAGACTAGATTAAGGAAATGCAGAATAGTACAAAATATCATAAAAATTTTGTAGTTCCGTAGCTGTTTCAAACAACCCAAATGAATCGATTTATTATTACAAACATCTCAAACCATCAACAGAACACACGTACTCGAGTACTGAAAATCAAACCAGAATAATAAAACGACAAAACAAATAACATCACTCAGCCCCTTCGTCACCATGTCGGTACTGTTGTTGCCTCCCCGCTCCTCGGCTACCTGAACATCAAAATAAATGTCCACCCCCAAAGTGGTTAGCAAAACGATGCTAGTACAAGTATCATAATATACACAAAATCAGATATGCAACAACGATGCATAGCAAATTACATAACGCGGACTTCCGCTACCGGAATCCAACGATGCGAATCCTCATGATTCCATCAACACAACATGGGTAATCCAATGATCCAGCGCCTTGAGCATAGATCCAAAGATGATCCCGTCGGACCAACACGATGTGGAAATATCCGTCCAATGATGATCCCGTCGGACCAACACGAGGTGGACATCTGACCCAGCGCCCTCAGCATAGGTCACACGATCCCTTTCGGATCAATACAACACACACGATACAACCATGCATACACATATGCAAAACAACGTGTTCATCAACACGAACATACACATGAACCAAAATATGAACAACATTATGGTAATCCGTGTAGGGTATTTTCATATTCAACAATATGTATAACAATAAGCATAATACAAAAATCATCACGTTAACCCAAAAGTCCCGTTATGATACTTGCCTCAAAAAATGGTGGCAAGGATAGATAATATGAATAACCTTCAACCCGGTTGAAGAATCTCTCACTCGATCACTTCACCAACAATTCGAACCTTCAATGAACAATAACACCAATATAACTAACGGTTCCGGATAATCGTTCTAACCATCATGCTAGTATCAAGAGGCTTCATCTACCCGATCATAAAAACGTATGAATCTGCCCCAACCCAAACCGTTGAATCAATACTACGCTATTAATTTGGACAACAAATTCAAAATTCTTCCAAACAAGGTTAAACACATCCTCCGGCCGGATTATACAACTTTAACACAAGGTAGAACATCTAACATGGATCCTAACCATAACTTCCATTAATCCAACGTAGCAAGATTTATGAAGAATAGCAAAAGAAAACTTGGTTATTAAGTTCACATGATTATCATCTTTTTCTTCAAGGATTAATCCTAAGTTCAATCCCTTAGGTTCCCCTATATGTGTTGATTGTTCAAGTTGTACACAAGAAACTTAATAATCTCAGTGATAAACTTGATAAATCCCGTAGCATGATCATATATGACAACAAGAACACATACTACAACTTGGTGAATCACTACATATCTTACACGGAAGGAAAAGATGAAATAATTTGATGAACTCTATGCCACAAGCTAGAACACCAATCCTCAAAGTTCCTTGCCTTCAATGGTGATGTTAAGAGGCTGATATAAAGGTTTAGGATGGAGAGAGTAGCTCTCTATCTCTCAGAAATCGGGCGTGGGGAGAGGTGGAAACTGAAAAAAAAATGAAGTTAGGTGCTGTCTTATTTATAGAAAATGGTTATTAGCGCGTGCTACTACTCCTTCGTAGCGTGCGCAAACGGGCTCATAGCCCACTGTATCTGTCTGTTCTTGGTTTAACGTACGCTAAAACATCCCTTACGTACGTCAATTACAATGCTTAAGCGACCGTCCCGATCCGAAATAATGGTCTTCGACGTACCATGAATCGGACTATCTCCGCAATAAATACTCGTGCCAACTTTGTAACACCCCCAGATCCGACCGAGAATATTACAGCACCGTGGGCCCCGAGATGGAATCCATAAGGCTGAAGGAAATTTTTGCAAACATTTACAGACGCCCAAGAGGCTAACGACGGTATTATCTATTTAAAAACATTCGAAAACTTTATAAAACTCGTTTATCAAAACCGTCGTAAAATCTCATTTGAAACCACAAGGCCCGAAATGCCAAAACTCAACAGTTTAAAAACATACGTTAAGCTATCGCTTACACGTACCGACAGAATAGATTTAGAAAACGATTGCCAAAGTAACCTAAGTTACCAGATACCAAAAGGCCATTTAAAAAATACTCACGCAGCGGAAAAAGACAGACAATTAAAATACTCTAGCAGCGGAAATACAAGAACTGATCAGGAAACTCAGTACACAAATACATGCCCTAGTCAGTATCCTCCGGGAAGCTCATCTCTTCACGACCGCTACAAGCTCGATAATCCAAGAACCTAATGAGAAAGCCCACGACGGGGTTAGCCATAATATCCAACAATGATAACCATCACATCACGACAATAATTACATACCAATGAAAATACTAAGTAAGAATACGACCAATGTAATCTTACCGCCATAACTTTACCAACTCGTGATAATAATCACCAAACTTCACATCTCGTATCCTTTCAACAACACAATAAGCTCATACCAAAATATCAGTATTGTATCTCAACAATACCCAAGGTTCTCAAAACATTATCATAACTCACCGTTATGAAATCTACTAACTTTGTCCAACCCAATCTATCGGGTAACATCATCACATCTCAAGACAAGTACCAAAGGAAATACGGAACATACCTCAAGATACAAAATGCCACGATTAAATCACGTCAGTCTAATCTAAGATCAGATCAACACAACATACGGACACGATCCTAACACAAAACCTACAAATGCATACTCATATGACAATGTCAATATGCTCACATCAATAACAGCAATGTATACTTATGGCAAACCCATAATATACATATGCACAACAACAACACATATGGTAATCCAACAATCGAGCGCACACAGCTATAGATCCCCATGATGATCCCGTCGGACCAACGCATGGTGGCATTACCTATCCAACAATCCAGCGCACACAGATATAGATATCCCATGTTGATCCCGTCAGACCGACGCATGGTGGACATATCACAACAATGCACAACTGCACAAAACAACAGTACACAATGCACGACAACGACAATACACAAATGCATGATAACAACGATACACGAATGTATCACAACATGATCGACACAAATGGGAAAGGTGATTAAAATTGCTCCGAATCCTTCGAGAGCAATCTCGGTATCTAAACCATCACCAGCCATTATTCTGAATATTCAACGATCCAAAATGTCACGGACGTTAGATAATTCACGTCTTCATCTATACCACAATGTATCCTCGATACCAAGTATACCAACAACAAATGTAAATCATATACATTATCATTTAATTCCCAAAACTCGAATACAACTTATAATCCCAAATCTCCCGTGATTACAATTATAAACATTGCTATACGAATTATAAACGAATGAAACGGAAACCATTCATTAAATATTATAAACTGAGCAAGTAATAACTTGCCTCGATACCGATGAATCCGTTACCAATTCCTTGCCAACGTCTACGCACTCAGCCCCGACCAAAGTAATCTACAAATATTCCCGAACATGACCACAATGCATGGTTCTAGTCACTGATCAATAATCACAACCTATTACAATAATCGATAAACAACAACTTCGATAACAATCAACAATCGATATAACCAATTCACAAACCCATCGGCTCAACAATATCTCGATTAACCACAAGTCTAATCAATCCAACTTAAACGATCACGAATTCATAACCGAAACAGGATATACTACACTGCCTGTTAACTTAGCGCACGTTAATCACTTAACGTTGTAACACCCCCAATCCGCTCAGGGATATTACACGCCGTAGAACCTTTCCTCAAGGATCTACCAGGCTGGTAACAACATATAAAAACTCATCCATGCCTTTAAGGCTATAATGACTCAGTAGACTGATTTGGTCTTTCAATAAATACATACAACTCAAATACAACTCATGCCCACGCAGGGGTCAGCACACAACTACACCCGTACAATGGGAAAAATATAGCAGCGGAAACTAAAGTACAACTGAACCAATAATCAATGTACAGTTCCTCGTGTGATTAGTATCGATCATCTTTCATCATCCTTCGTGCCGACCCTGTGTTATGCTCCAAAACCTGAATGCAAAAATAGACATCCCCCCCCGAGTACTCGGGGGTTAGCAAAACTCTACTGTTTTGCTAGTGCAAGTACAAGTGCAAAAATACGAGTCATACAATTCACATTCCACGAACGATAATAATTCGCAATCCTCAAAGATTCAAACGAAACGAAAAGTACTTCCCGAGGCAAGAATTTGAGAAAACATTTCAAAATCGAAAGATCATAAATCAATGGAAATAATTTATAAAACGGTTTAGAATGCCATCAAGAGTTTTAATAGGAAACAATTTAGGATTATCAAATCCCGCTTTTCAAAACCCAAAAGACAAAAGGGGTCACCGCCCCAAAGGTTTACTTTACGTAAAATGACCTTTACCAAACCGTTGGGATTTTAGCCCCAAATCTTATCAACTCACAGTACACAAGAACGACCACAAGGTTCGTCTCCCAACATCAAAATCCACAAATAAAGGATTTAACACAAACAACAAAATACTCTAGTGCCATCCTAGCCAAGTAAGCCAAACGAACAACTTACCTCTTACACACTTAGTCAATGCATGCAATCATGAAAACCTTTCAAAAGCACTCATTTCCGGAAATGCCATAATCAAATCACATTTGTAAAAATGCACCACAATTAACCGTCGGTCCACGTCTCTTGTGGACCCCTACCGAGACCCCATCGGATCTAACCCATAGTGGTTAAAAGCAAGCTCGTCGATCCACATCTCTGTGGACCCCTACCGAGACCCCGTCGGACCTAACCCGTAGTGATCATACACACACACACGTTACTCATGCAATACTAATATGCTAAGAATGTAAGTTCATCAAGAATACTTACTAGATATGGCCACTTACTCGACGTCGTTATCAAACTCTTCAAAACACAATAACAAGATTAAATACGGAATACACGATTCCATAACTTTAAACAACAAGAGTATCATCATCAAAGACTTCAACGTTCAAAATGATCAAATCATAAACAATTCCCAAAACACACCGTTCACAAAACACACACGCGTTTTGAAAGAGAGCCTTTAACGAGGCCAAACCGAAATCTTTTGAAACTTCATTTCAAACAACCAAACAAACACACCAAGACGATCACCGATCATAATATCCACAAAACGAGAAGCGTATGAACAAGGTACTTGCCTCGAATAAGAACAACACGGAGAATCGACCAAAGTAGGTTGACACGAACCGACTACGAACCCGCCGACTCCACCGATCGCCAACTCGCAATAATAAACTACGAAGGACAAATACAACAACGAAAATGAATTCCATAACACGACTCAAAGCCGTTGAATTCAAAGAATGAATGACGAAAGTTCAAGTGTTTTCCCCAAAATGGCCAAGAACACGATTCGTCCCGGCAAAACACGAAAACGGAATTCCAAGTTGAAATATGGATATACAATCCATATAATGTGTTTAACAACATCATTTAACCACAATCAATCCATCAAAAATGAATGAAAAACGAGATCGAGAACAAATCCCCCAAAAAGTCGATTCGAAGGAAATCAAGAAATATACTTCGATTCGACGAAGAACAATGGATTAAATGATGTTAAACACAAGAATACTACCAAGATTAATCGTACCCATCATGAATTAATCAACAACACGGAACGAATCGGACAAAAATGCAAAACCCCCCAAATTCACGAAATTAGGGTTCTAAGGAAGATTACCTTGATTCGCTGGATCAAAGGATGATAACGGATGATTGATTGATGTTATGAACTCAACAACTTCGTGGATTTGTTGTTAAACAACATGGATTCGTCACCTCCGAAGCTCCAACCGTGGATCGAAAAGAAAGGAAATGAAAAATGAGTGAAAATGAGGCTGCTCAGCCACATTTATACTGGGCCGGACTAGCGTGCGCTAGGCTGCCGAGCTAGCGCGCGCTATCGGCCCAGGCCGCAATCCAGTGACCTCCTGGACTAGACTGCTCGGCTAGGTAGCGTGCGCAGCCTTCCGGTCGTAGCGTGCGCTACCTGCCGGCCATAGCGTACGTAGTGTCCGGCAGTAGCGTGCGCTACCTGCCGATCCACCGAGTCCAGTACCCCCACTACCTTACTGCCTCGGCCCGCTAGCGCGCGCAGACAACCGGGCGTAGCGTGCGCTGCCTCCCGGCCATAGAGTGCGCTACCTTCCGGCCGTAGCGTGCGCTACGCCGGTACCTGCCGCACCCGTCCGGCTGGTGCCCGCAATCATCCGGCCAGTCCCGCAACCGTCCGGCCAATACCCAACCACCAGGGCTCGAAGACTCGATTTCCGAAAACGTACGGAACGAACACGACGAAAATCTCGCGGACAACATCAACGATCCGAAATGAAAACATAATGCAATAATTAATCATACGCGACCAAGAAACGGGTCGAGACAACAATTACAGATACAGATACCCATAACTTTGGGTAAATTACAAAAATGGTCCAAAATGCCCGAAAATTACGATACGTGATTGAATAACCAAACCGAAGTTCACAACACGTCTAACAAAGTTAAACGGACTTACGGGAAACTCGAAACAGCAGTTTCGAAGGAGATTCGCAAGAATCGAACTCAAGTGCGGAAAAGTTGCTAAAAAGCACGGAACTCAACAAAACGACACCGAAACGAACTCGGATGTCAAAAAGTGTAGAATTAATCATTCCCAGAATGACGAAACGGTCATGAGAGAGTCATCAAAATGGACTTCCGCCGAAAAAATAAATTATCAAAAATCGAAATTACGGGTTTTACATTCTACCCTCCTTAAAAGAAGTTTCGTCCCGAAACTTAAAATAAGTAGGGAGGAGCAATATCCCCTGCCAGGAAAACTCGACGAAATACGCAAAAACCGAAAACTCGTGCCCGATGGCGAAACGCTGCAAGAAACGCAAAGAGACATACGGCGTGAAAACACGCTCCACGACGACCAACAAAATGCCACCGGTAGAAACATAATAAAACCAACAAGTGATAAGCATCATCAAACAGATAGTACAATAAAGTCTATTATCCTTACAATCACAAGACACACGAACGAAAATCATTAAGATTGACCAACTCAACGGTACATCAATTAAAACGCGAGTCAAACGCTGAACAAATACGGAATTCCACCGCCCAAGGGTTGGAAGATCGAAAACGAAACTAATTTCCCGAACTTAAGGGAATTACGAAGGAGCCTGAACGCTCAACAATCACGAAACGAGAACAGAAACCGAACAAACAAATATTCGAGACAACAAAAATCGAACAATCATGTCCGAAACACGAAGGATAATAAAATACAAACAACAACTCCCACGATGATCTGGTGAGAACAACAAGACATGCATTCCCATAAGATCCACAGGAAAGGGAATAGCGATTGAAAAGTCAAAACGAAAAACGAGTTATTCTGAAACAATACCACCCTCGTTCGATCAACAAAAGCAAGGGATAGGGAAAGTTCAAAAAATGTTAATGAACATAAACGAGTCGACAGAGTCGAAAACACAAGAGTTCCAAATCCGATCCACTTCGAATAAAAGAACTAATAGAACCAGATGATGTCACTCCCGAACAAGGTTCACAAGAATCGAACCGAACTCGAAAAAGTCACAGCGATAACAAGATCGACCCACAACAAGATCACAGTTCGTTCGGACGATGAAACTGAAATACAGAACAAGTTCATAAAGTATCAACGAACATGAGCGAATCGATAGACTGGAGAAAGAGAAAATACAGAAGTCAAAATAGTATGGGTATTACCTCCGACCTCATCCACGAAATTCACAAAAACGGGAGCAAGGTAACAAGACATTAAACAACCGACACATAATGGAACCATCACTGATGTACACGGTCATACCAAACCAAGCTCTAACATCTCGCACATGCGCCACAATGCAGAAATCACTACGAGGTGACAATATTCAATACCAACATCCCACCTCTCACAGAGGGCTAACACACCAAATGTGTGGAAAACGACTGAACGCTCACATCGCCAATTCGGTCCTACTCGGGAGCAAACATCAAAATGACAACGCGAACATCGTATATACATACCCATCCCTCAAACGGGAATGGATAGGTTTTAAAAACGAAAACCTCATTTTGAAAAAAATTTTAGAAGAACACCGGTTGATCTTGAGTATCACCTTTCAAAAAAAGTACAAACGTGAAACATCGTTATCGAGACTTTGGAGAACCATTTCGCATTTGATAAAAATGAGGACACTTTCTGTTAGTGAAAACTTTCAGAGTATTCGACCCTCGGGCCTAAATAAAAGTGTTTCTAAAACATTGAAAATATCTCAAAACATTTTGGTCCTCGAGGTAGAAGAATTTGGAAACATATTGTGGCACCTTGGATGTACCACGAGAAAATAATTCATTTTAAAAGTACGCCTCGAAATTTATTTTCTAAGATACTCAAGGTTTTCAAAGATAATTCAATGGGCTAGAATGCCCAAAAATTTCAGGTAATTACACGAAACATTATAGCGCCGTAGGTCCCGCGCCGGAACTCACCAGGCTAAAAATCATTTACAACGTCAAAAAGGCCGATGACGGTATTATTTCAAAAACTTACAAAAGCCATTTACAAAATACTAAATACAGTCATAAGAATTTCGCCAAAACGATCAAGGCCATAATGCCACAAACTCGGTTAAGGGAATCGGTTTTTGAAATAAATCTCAGTCGGTAAAATACCGAAAGCCATTACAAAAGAACTCACGCAGCGGATAAAAGAAATAAAGTCAAACATGCACAATCCAGCAACACTACTCCTAATATGAACGAAATATGAGGGTCAAATAACCGCATATCAAGAAATCAAAATCCATAAGAGGATTCCATCACTGAACAAATAATCATTAAAATAGCTCGTGTCACACGAAGCACAACACAAAAAAGGGAGACTTACAGCCAAAGGTCGCACGAAGATGATGATCGCCCCACGATACTAATCACGACCAACAAACTCAGACGACGCATCGCGACACAACTCAGTCAGATAAAATCCGACGAAACAAGACTCAAACAACACGACTTGACCCAACAGCCTAGGTTTCCTCAACCTAAGCTCCGATACCATTTCTGTAACACCCCCAATCCGCTCAGGGATATTACATGCCGTAGAACCTTTCCTCAAGGATCTACCAGGCTGGTAACAACATATAACAACTCAACCATGTCTTTAAGGCTATAATGACTCAGTAGACCGATTTGGTCTTTCAATAAATACATACAACTCAAATACAACTCATGCCCACGTAGGGGTCAAAACACAACCACACCCGTACAACGGGAAAAATATAGCAGCGGAAAATAAAGTACAACTGAACCAATAAACAATGTACAGTTCCTCATGTGATTAGTATCGATCATCTTTCATCATCCTTCGTGCCGACCCTGTGTTATGCTCCAAAACCTGAATGCAAAAATAGACATCCACCCCCGAGTACTCGGGGGTTAGCAAAACTCCACTGTTTTGCTAGTGCAAGTACAAGTGCAAAAATACGAGTCATACAATTTACATTCCACGAACGATAATAATTCGGAATCCTCAAAGATTCAAACGAAACGAAAAGTACTTCCCAAGGCAAGAGTTTGAGAAAACATTTCAAAATCGAAAGATCACAAATCAATAGAAATAATTTATAAGACGGTTTAGAATGCCATCGAGAGTTTTAATAGGAAACAATTTAGGATTATCAAATCCCGCTTTTCAAAACCCAAAAGACGAAAGGGGTCACCGCCCCAAAGGTTTACTTTCCGTAAAATGACCTTCATCAAACCGTTGGGATTTTAGCCCCAAATCTCATCAACTCACAGTACACAAGAAGGACCATAAGGTTCGTATCCCAACATCAAAATCCACAAATAAAGGATTTAACACAAACAACAAAATACTCTAGTGCCATCCTAGCCAAGTAAGCCAAACGAACAACTTACCTCTTACACACTTAGTCAATGCATGCAATTATGAAAACCGTTCAAAAGCACTCATTTCCGGAAATACCATAATCAAATCACATTTGTAAAAATGCACCACAATTAACCGTCGATCCACGTCTCTTGTGGACCCCTACCGAGACCCCGTCGGATCTAACCCGTAGTGGTTAAAAGCAAGCTCGTCGATCCACGTCTCTGTGGACCCCTACTGAGACCCCGTCGGATCTAACCCGTAGTGAGCATACACACACACACACGTTACTCATGCAATACTAATATGCTAAGAATGTAAGTTCATCAAGAATACTTACTAGAGATGGCCACTTACTCGACGTCGTTATCAAACTCTTCAAAACACAATAACAAGATTAAATACGGAATACACGATTCTATAACTTTAAACAACAAGAGTATCATCATCAAAGACTTCAACGTTCAAAATGATCAAATCATAAACAATTCCCAAAACACACCGTTCACAAAACACACACGCGTTTTGAAAGAGAGCCTTTAACGAGGCCAAACCGAAATCTTTTGAAACTTCATTTCAAACAACCAAACAAACACACCAAGACGATCACCGATCATCATATCCACAAAACGAGAAGCGTATGAACAAGGTACTTGCCTCGAATAAGAACAACACGGAGAATCGACCGAAGTAGGTTGACACGAACCGATTACGAACCTGCCGACTCCACCGATCGCCAAATCGCAATAATAAACTACGAAGGACAAATACAACAACGAAAATGAATTCCATAACACGACTCAAAGCCGTTGAATTCAAAGAACGAATGACGAAAGTTCAAGTGTTTTCCCCAAAACGGCCAAAAACACGATTCGTCCCGACAAAACACGAAAACGGAATTCCAAGTTGAAATATGGATATACAATCCATAGAATGTGTTTAACAACATCATTTAACCACAATCGATCCATCCAAAACGGATGAAAAATGAGATCGAGAACAAATCCCCCAAAAAGTCGATTCGAAGGAAATCAAGAAATATACTTCAATTCGACGAAGAACAATGGATCAAATGATGTTAAACACAAGAATACTAGCAAGATTAATCATACCCATCATGAATTAATCAACAACACGGAACGAATCGGACAAAAATGCAAAAACCCCCAAATTCACGAAATTAGGGTTCTAAGGAAGATTACCTTGATTCGCTGGATCAATGGATGATAACGGATGATTGATTGATGTTATGAACTCAAGAACTTCGTGGATTTGTTGTTAAACAACATGGCTTCGTCACCTCTAAAGCTACAGTCGTGGATCGAAAAGAAAGGAAATAAAAATGAGTGAAAATGAGGCTGCTCAGCCACATTTATACTGGGCCGGACTAGCGTGCGCTAGGATGCCGAGCTAGCGCTCGCTATCGGCCCAGGCCGCAATCCAGTGACCTCCTGGACTAGACTGCTCGGCCAGGCAGTGTGCGCAGCCTTCCGGCCGTAGCGTGCGCTACCTGCCGGCCATAGCGTACGTAGTGTCCGGCAATAGCGTGCGCTACCTGCCAATCCACCGAGTCCAGTAACCCCACTGCCCTACTGCCTCGGCCCGCTAGCGCGCAGACAACCGGGCGTAGCGTGCGCTGCCTCCCGACCGTACCTTCCGGCCGTAGCGTGCGCTATGCCGGTTCCTGTCGCACCCGTCCGTCCGGTGCCCGCAATCATCCGGCTAGTCCCGCAGTCCGTCCAGTACCCGACCACCAGGGCTCGACGACTCGATTTCCGAAAACGTATGGAACGAACACGATGAAAATCTCGCGGACAAGATCAACGATCCGAAATGAAAACATAATGCAATAATTAATCATACGCGACCAAGAAATGGGTCGAGACAATAATTACAGATACGGATACCCATAACTTTGGGTAAATTACAAAAATGGCCCAAAACGCCCGAAAATCACGATACGTGATTGAATAACCAAACCGAAGTTCACAACACGTCTAACAAAGTTAAACGGACTTACGGGAAACTCAAAACAGCAGTTTCGAAGGAGATACGCAAGAATCGAACTCAAGTGCGGAAAAGTCGCTAAAAAGCACGGAACTTAACAAAACGACACTGAAACGAACTCGGATGTCAAAAAGTGTAGAATTAATCATTCCCATAATGACGAAGCGGTCTTGAGCGAGTCATCAAAATGGACTTCCGCCGAAAAAAGAAATTACCGGAAATCGAAATTACTGGTTTTACAAACGTAGCGTGCGCTAAGTCGCTCCCGTTAGCGTGCGCTAGCCAGTAATACTAGCGTGCGCTAATGACATGCAGTTGCATGAATTTCAGATACCGATCAACATATGGTGATTATCGGGAACACTAAGTGATTCCAAACCATGTTCATAGCTACCAAAACAATGAAATCCGATATCCTTTAACATATAGGTAATCATCCAACTCTTAATCCAATTCATATATTCACATATCATCTTCTTCCTCAAATATCAACATCATGAACACCAAGAACCCTAACAACACTTCCCTAATCTAACATTACAGAGATTAATCATCAACAATGACATCAACATCAGCAAAGGAGAAGAAGGATTAACCAACTTATCTCAAGAAAATGAACTACACAATTCAAACCACACGAATCATATTAATATCATCATACTCCGGTAATCCATTTCATAATCATGCTTGTCAACTTGTTTATGTAATAATCATCAACTCAAGAACATCAACATTCAATCCAAAATGAAATCCAAAGGTGAAGAGTAATTACCATTTTGAAGGAATGGATTGAATCCCAAGTTTTGAATCCGTTTCCAATCGATTCCAAGCTTAATATTGTTATGGATGATTAACTCCACCATAATCCAGTGTTTGGAACTTCAAACATCTCTCTAAGAACTCTCTCTATCGGTTGCAAGGAGAGAATATACGAAATGAAGAACAAATACCAACTGCACATATATATTGACTATTATTAGCGTGCGCTAACTATCTTTGTTAGCGTGCGCTATCGCAGTCCAGAGGCTACTGCCTTACTGCATACAATGATTTACGTATGCAATGTCCATGAAATAGCGTACATAATTTCCTCTATCTAGCGTGCGCTAGTTTCTGATCATAGCGTGTGCTACTCATAGTTGACTCGTTTGTCTATATGCTCCGAAGACGGATCCACACGCCGACAGCTCTGACAAGGATAAGAATCTCTTTGGACCGATCTGATGTTAGCGTGCGCTAACAATATGCATTAGCGTGCGCTAATCCTTCACAACAAACATCCATTGACCTCGTCGGCACATGCGCCAAAAGTGACCGGGTCCACACGTAGATTCCCTCTGATCTGTTCTGAACTAGCATTCGCTATCTTTTACCATTAGCATGCGGTAAACCTGCACGATAGCGTGCGCTAAGCTTGAATATTAGCGTGCGCTAATCAAGCTATACTTAGCCATTTTCAGCTATTCTTGTCCAACGTCTCGACATACAGAATACGAACATATGGCATACTTAATACGTATACTCCTTCCAACAATATTCCCAAATGCAATTGTCGACCAAGTACGACAATTATACCAATACAGGTGTCTCAGTCCTTCAATTGTTTTATCCATACTGTACAGATTCCACGCTGTACAACATAACTCGGATAAAATAATGTTAAACAATAGTAGTAGAAATTCCGAATATTATATTATACACCACTTAAAATAAGTTTCGTCCTCAAAACTTGCAATCCATCATAGAAAAACGAACAAACCGTTCAACCAAAATATTCCGAAACCATCACGACAACGATCAATCATCATTATTACCGAATAACCAAAATAGCATACTTACAAATGTGCAAAGTCGACGATCTCCTGAGGTACTAGAAAGTGACTCCACTGTAAAGCTTCAACACGCTTACAATCACAATTCCATGAGTCTCAACAAAATATATCATCTTCGGATGAAATAATCTATCTGTGTCAAATCCTGTTTGCCTGATTACACAATCAAGTCCAAATTCTGATACAATTAATAATGCATGATACATCTAAGAAACAACTGCCCAACACAAATACCGAAACATCGACACAAAATTCGAACGCTCAAATGATCACCAGCAACGATCAACTAATAAATTAACCGAGAATATCATCGACATGATAAACTCTAATACGACCAATCCAAAGGTCAAAATGTAGCCGAGAATATCATCAACATGATAAAATCTAATATGAACAACCAGAGGTCAGAACACAATCGAAAATATCATCATCATGATAAACTCCAATATTACCAACGAACGATCAACGATAATCGGGAATACCCTCACACGGTAAGCTCCAACATGATCAACACAGAACCACAAAAACAGATATACGAAAGAATAACATTCTCAAAACAACACACCAATCACATACAATGGATCTCAATAGACATACCCCACTTGTGAACATACTCCTCGGCATACGAACAACCAATCACAAACCGAAGAACATATCCAATCATAAATGGAGTGGAACGACCACTCAATATCCAAAAAAACCAGCATGGGGTCACCACCCCCAAATCTACACTTACAAAGAAATCATTCAAAAAAAGATCAGTATGGTAAAATCGCGCTACTACCATACCAATGGAATCACATAGCACATATGTCCCGGTTTCACAAAATCCAAAGTTCCAAAATCACATCCTGTACAAGAATCTACAACATGCATCATATTTCTCTTATCTGGTCAATCAACCGATCATCCCTGGATAACCAAACTGCCATACTGAAGTTCGGATCTCTTTTCTTCGTACCATACTGATGTTTTATCCAGTTTGTGAGTGTAACACCCCAAACTAGGCGGATATTACAGTGCCGTAGATCCCCAACTAGGACCCACCAGGCAAATGAAAATGATTGAATTACACAGGATAAATGTAGTACCGAACCACATTACAACAATAATTACTCCGATGAGGAGTTTAGTTACATCACACCAGGACAATGCCGAATACTAGTGTATTTTATATGGAGACAAAATACACACCACTGAATGAAACGGAGTATCCAAATGAAAGTCTGCAGCGGAAAATAAAGGACAATAACATGAATAACTGAAAGATCGGGGCCCCCTACTAGTATCACTGGGACTCCTCGACATCAACATGCTATTCCCGTGCTTTTGCCTTGCCATGACCTGAAAAACAAAATCCTCAAATGGGTCGGGCCATACGTAACAACAATCCTCAAGGGTTGAAAATACACAATCATGATTATATCTGAAGTTATGAAATAACTTGCCGAAACATACGCAATCAAACATGCTATATGAATCAACTAACAGTACGGCTCAAAGGGTGGCGCCACACTACGCCCGGGATGGAAATGTGTCCGTGCACAAGCCACCAACGAGTATCGATCGAATACCCGTGTGGTCTTGTACCTAATCAGCCTCACGAGACAATATGACTCGTGTGCATAGTCCAATGTGAGGCCACCAACCAACACACGACTTAAACGTGCCCGACATGAAAATCCAACACATACCAACCGGCACTCCAGTATGACCCGGAATGCCACGATATAACAAAAGTGACATCGAAAATGAATAATGACTCACCGAGGTGGAATGGTAATGAAATAAATGACAGCTCAATGAAAAGATTGGAACCGCTGCCCGTATGATCAAGTGATTAATTGACAATAACAAGTTTGATACGGTTAATACACTGATGAATGAGTTATGATTATGAATGAACAACAACAAAAGGGATGAATATCCTTTTAACCGAGTAAGAATTAACTTACACAACACCGGTGACAATTATCCTCCCACGAACAACGTCCTAATAGAGATATCGGTCGCTCGAACAACCTTGAATAACACAATAACCAACAATCCGTTCAACATACGTAACAAACATGAATATAACGAACTCAACATGTCGATACGACTAAACCAAGTCCATTGAGGCATTAAATCAAACACGTTGCGTCCAAACTTCGATTGTTTACAATCAAACCTCAATAAACCAATATCAAATCCCCCAAGAAGTGTTTCAAACCAACAAAACATCTTCAATACGATTAATAATCCAAAGCGAATATCCAAAAACGTGATTATAACGACAATTAATCGAAAACCCCCAATCTCAACTCGATATTCAAAGTGTTCTTGAATAATCCCTCAATAATCCAATGAATCCTTATACAAAATCATAATCATATACATATCCCTTCATATAATATGATTATAACGTCCAAAACATCATATCTCAACACAAAATCGAAATCCAAGGTGTTGAAGAAATTACCTCTTGAAGATCCAACCACTTCGATCCGAAGAACACGAGTAAAAACGAGTATCCGAGCTATATGATCGAATGGAAATGAAGAAACTCAAGTACTCAAGTGTTTGATGAAGGAAAAATCCCTTTCCCCAAGCTCTCTCTCAGACAAAATGGAAGAAGAAAGTGAAAATGAAGAAAAATGAGGAAAAAGTGTCCCGGCCAAACCATATATACTGCCGGAAGTTACGACCGTAACTCGGACCTCTTACGGCCGTAACATTCCAGGTCAACGACCTTAGGGCCGTAACTCGGCTTCGTCCGAAAGCCTGCCGACAGACTTACGGCCGTAACCGCTCCTGAGTTACGGGCGTAACCCGCCTTCGTCAAAAACATCCTCCGACATCCTTACGGCCGTACCCGCACACCTTACGGCCGTAACTCGGATGATACGGCCGTATCCGGCCAACCTTACGGGCGTAAGCCCTCTTCGTCGAAATGACCAGGCACCTTGCCTGCGGCTGACGGCCAGAATCGCCAAGCCTTACTACCGCATTCTTCCTCGAATTACGGCCGTATGCCGCAACCCTTACGGCCGTAAGTCACCCTTGGTCGACAACACTAGAAATTTACGAACACCACTTACGGCCGTAACTAACCCTCCTTACGGCCGTAACTCGCCTTCGGCCAAAATGCCTGGGCGACTTTGGACCACGACGGCCAGAATCGCCAGCCTTACGGCCGTACCCGCTGAACTTGCGGCCGTATCCCAGAATCTTACGGTCGTAACTCAATGCTGGCCAAGGTGAATAAATCCGATGATTCCGATTCCTCGCTACGACTGATGAATGATCCGACGTACCAAACGAATGCGAAAATGAACAAGTCTAACACATGCCAAAAATGATACTTACAGCACAAGACTACCAATCACGATGATAATGATAATACTCCCGTTCCGACACTCAAACGGAGATGAAATGACGATCGGTAACTGATACACGGTTACAACATGCCAAATGAACGCAAATGAATGAATCATGACTGATGAATGATTATTAATGAGTGAAAATTACTGAGTGATAATTACAGACTGATAATTACTGAATGATAATGACTGAATTACAACCGGGTATTACATACTCCCCCCTTAAAAAGAGTTTCGTCCCCGAAACTAGGGGTCAAACAACTCGGGATGACACTCCCGCATACTCTCCTCGGTTTCCCAAGTAGCCTCTTCGACTCCGTGTCTAGACCACTGAATCTGACCAAAGGAATCGTCTTGTTCCTCAACTGTTTGATTCGCCGCTCCAACACTCGTACAGGACGCTCCTCGTACGAATGATCATCCGCGATCTCGATTTCGTCGAACTAAAGTATGTGAGAGATGTGAAACACATTATGAATTTGGCCCAACAACAGAGGTAAAGCCAATCGACAAGCTAACTCGCTTACTCGATTCAAAATCTCACACGGTCCAATGAATCTCGAACTCAACTTCCCCCGTTTTCCGAAACGGAAAATACCTCGACTCGGGATACCTTGACCAAAACGGGATCACCCGTCTCGAACTCTAGTGGTCGATGACGATTACCTGCATATGATTTCTGTCGACTCTGAGCAGTCAACATACGTCTCCTGATCAAAGCTACCTTCTCCCGGGCGGCTATAAGTATATCGGGCTCGGTGCCGATTGACTCTGATGGGTCGTCCCAACACAAGGGAGATCGACAACCGTAACAGGCCTCGTAAGGTGCTACCTTCATCGCAGCATGCTAACTAAACTGTACGTGGACACAAACAACAGTAATTGGGCTTCCCAATCCTCTACTAATCGAGGACGCATGCCCTCAACATGTCCTCCAATGTGTGAAAAGTCCTCTCTGATTGTCCGTCGGACTGAGGATGAAAAACGGTAATGATATTAAGCTGAGTTCCCAAAGCACGATGAACTGATTCCCTAAACGAGACACGAATCGCCCGACACGATCAGAAACAATACTCTTAGGAATACCGTGCAATCTCACTAACTCTCTGATGAGCAGCTGGGCAAGTCTCACGGGACCCCACGTATCCTTGATCTCAAGGAAATGAGCTGATTTAGATAGCGATCCACGATCACCCAGATCGTATTCATGCCACGACGACTCGTCGGCAAACTTGTGAAGAAATCCATAGAAATGTCTTCCCACTTCCATTCTGGAATAGGAAGCGGTATCAGCATACTCGCCGGTCGCTGATATTCAATCTTGACTTGCTGATAGGCTAAACATCTCGAAACAAATTCCGCGACTCCTCGCTTCATATTACTCCACCAGAAATGTTGTTTCAAGTCCTTGTAGATCCTGCTAGACCCCGGATGAACCGGATAGGGGTAGCATGAGCTTCTCTCAAGATCGAGCTTTTCAACTCATCATTCGCCGGTACGCACAACCGATTCTCAAATCTCAAGAGTCCATCCTCGTGGACCACAAATCCAGGGGCTTTCCCCTGTACCACATCCTCGCGGATGAGCAACAAAATGAATCTGAACCCTGATTCTCCCTGATTTCTGTAACACCCCAATTCACAAATTGGACATTACACGCCGTAGAACCCTCTTGAGGTCTACCAGGCTAACACATGACACATAACCACAATGAAAACCCCAAAAGATGCACTCAAAAGTAAATAGGGCCGTGGCCTCGGCCAAAACATTTCAACGGAGTACATAAAACATAATATAAATATCAATTCGTTGCCCACGCAGGGGACTTAAACCAAGTTCAAGAATAAACAGTTTGACTCCAATACACGACATATGCAAAGACAAGACATAAAAATAAACAATACAGACTCGAGCCACTATCATCAAGCCATCCCATCCTTCGCGTGCGCACCCCGTGCCTGCTCCTCAGCTCTCCCGGTACCTGAAATGCATAAGACGCATTTCCCCCATTTAAGGGGTTAGCATTCGAATAGCTAGTGCAAGTACACAATTACACAACATTATATACAAAAATACGGTTTTTCACAATCATCTCAAACATAGGTCATTTGCCACATATATATTCCGGAATACTACATTGGCAATCACATCCATTTCAATCATCACGATATCACAAAATCACAACTGGTATCCCGTGGCCGTACCCCTTAGTATCGACCCCCAGACATCCCGTCGAACACTCGGTGGGATACCACTCGCGGCCGTACCCTTAGTATCGACCCCGGACATCCCGTCGAACACTCCGGTGGAAGTTCAATCACACACGCACCCAAGTCCACTTCCGCGGCCGTACCCCTTAGTATCGACCCCGGACATCCCGTCGGACACTCCGGGTGGAAGGACACAACTCACGCACCCAAAAATCACCATTCATCATTCATTTCGAAAATCACAATATACATAACGAAATGTAATACATGTACTTGCCTTGAATGAAACGAAACGAAGGAAACGACGACGGGATAGGTTTCGGTCCGAACAACCCTCCCGAATCCAATCCTAACACAATAACGGTATACACAAGTCTCAATAATGCGGAAAGGTAAGAATTAATCCTAATTCTACCCGTTGGGACAATTCATCGGACACCAAGAGTGCATAAGGAAATGAAATCGGTCAATGGTAAAACAACGGGATTTCATCCCAATCAAAAACAAGAAAACCATGGGTCGCGAGAATACTATCAAAACCTAATAACAACATTGGTTAATTCGAATCAAAACACAAGATCACCACCAAACCCTCCCCAAGAATCATACTAGGGTTAAAGGAATTCTTACCTCTTGAATAATCAAGCACTCAAATCCGAAAACCACGAGTTAGATCCGCAATCCGAGCCACCCGATCGAAAAGAGATGAAGAAATCTACACAAATAAGTGGTGTATGGAGGAACTCTCCCTCTCAAGTCTCTCTCTCTCGCACGGTTGAAGAAGGGGAAGGAAATGAGGATTTCATTGAATAAAACGCTGATATAGCGGCCGCGCCGTGCCGCGGCTCGGATAAAGCGTGCCGCGGCACAGAGCCAAAATTGTGCCAGTGGTGGTGGCCGCTCGTTGTGCCGCGGCTCATCCGAAGTGTGCCGCGGCTCGGACTCGGCATGTGCCGCGGCACGCGGTCTGATCGATTTTGGCCGGCAAGTGTCACACGGGTGTGCCGCGGCCCGGACAAGTGTGCCGCGGCACTGACTCGGCTGTGTGCCGCGGCGCACAATCCTTGTGCCGCGGCACACGGTACAGTTTGTTTAGGCAACAACTGGGCGATGTGTGTGCCGCGGCTCACAATCCTTGTGCCGCGGCCCACACCCCCCCTCGGGTCCCAAAATGACGAAAAATGATCCGGAAGGAGATTAAAAGCAACAGGGATCGATATTTGGGCAACAATAACACGAAATGGAAGTACGGAACCCAAAACGATCTGAGGTACACAACCAAAGTCGAATAAGGGACAATTTCCCTAAACTTCTAGGAAATTACAAAAACGGCCCAAACATCCGAAAAATCACGACACAACGTCGGATTAACAATCCGAAACTCGCAACATGCTCTACACAAGCATACGAACTCATGGAAGTAAGAAAACGACGAAATCGAACGAGTTTAACGAGAGTCGAATACACATGAGACAGAATATAACACGAGATGAAATTACGTAAAAACATTATCAAGACCCGTCTAAACGGAAAACTCCAAGAACAAAATAGGTTCAGAATTACAAAATAGTGCCAGGCGAGTTGTCCGAAACGAATATGCACCAAAAATAGAAATTACCAAGGATAGAAAACGCGGATATTACAATTTCCTCCTCAAGTGATGATGAAATCTCTAACGTACAAAGCTGTCCCTAAACTTGCTGAAGCCGGACCTCGATCTCGGGTCTAAGGAATTCCTGCTGAGGCTCCTTCTGAACTCTTAAACGAGCAAGCATCTGCCCCTGAACGGACTTACGACTCAAGGCGTCGGCGACAACATTCACCTTGCCCGGGTGGCAAAGGATCTCGATATCATAATCTTTGATTAGTTCCAACCACCGCCTCTGTCACATATTTAACTCCTTGTGAGTAAATATATACTTCATCTCTTGTGATTGGTGAATAACTGACAGGTGACGCCATAAAGGTAATGACGCCAAAATTCCAACGCGAAAACCACGGTTGCTAGCTCCGGTCGTGGGTTGGATAATTAATCAGTTAATCCGAGGAAACTTCGGATTTACTTAACATCTTTCGGAGGTTGCCAATCTCGGATAGCCTCCGTCTTCTGAGGGTCGACACGATCTCTGACAGATGAAATTACATGCCCGAGAAAATCACTTCGGACATCCAGAACTCACAATTGGAAAGCTTACCATGAAGTTGCTCGCGTCTCAACACGTCGAGAACCTGATGAAGATGTACCTCGTTTTCCTCTCGATCACGAGAATAAGCCAAAATGTCATCGATGAAGACAACAACAAACTGATCCAAAAAGTCGATGAAAACCCGATTCATTAACTCCATGAATACCGCAGGTGCATTAGTTAGCCCGAATGGCAAAACTACGAACTCACAATGACCATAGCGTGTTCGAAACGCCGTCCTCGTGATATCCGACTCTCGAATCCGCAACTGGTGATATCCAGATCTTAAGTCGATCCTGGAAAATACTGAAGCTCCCTGACGTTGATCTAAAAGATCATCAATACGGGTAAGGGGTACTAATCTTGATCATTACCCTGTTCAACTCTTGATAATTTATACACACACGAGACGAGCCATCCTTATCCTTGACAGATCACATTGGTGCTCCTCTCGGGAACGCAATCGGTCGGAGATAACCTTTCTCGAACTATCCCTCAAGTTGAATCTTCAACTCCTGCATTCTGGTCGGGGCCATCCGATACGGTGCCTTCGATAAAGGGGACGTACCGGCTCCAACTCACTCCTGAATCCCACTACTCTATGTGAAGGCAACCAGATAACTCGTCTGGAAATACATCGTCAATTGATGACAATAATACCACAAATGATTGAACATTTCGATTGCCCTAGAATGGTCAATCGATAAAAAGTGATACAATGAATGATTGTACATCTCGATTGCCTTAGAAAGGCCAATCGATGAAAATGGTACAATGAATGTTTGAATAACTCGATTGCCTTAGAAAGGCCGATCGATGAAAATGATACAAGGAATGATTGAATAGCTCGATTGCCTTAGAAAGGCCAATCGATGAAACTGATGCAATGAAGGATTGAATAACTCGATTGCCTTAGGAAGGTCAATCGAAGAAAATGATACAATGAATGATTGAATAGCTCGATTGCCTTAGAAAGGCCAATCGATGAAAATGATGCAATGAAGGATTGAATAACTCGATTGCCTTAGGAAGGTCAATCCATGAAAATGATACGATGAATGATTGAATGACTCGATTGCCTTAGAAAGGCCAATCGATGAAGATGATGCAATGAATGATTGAATAACTCGATTGCCTTAGAAAGGCCAATCGATGAAAATGATACAATGAATGATTGAATGACTCGATTGCCTTAGAAAGGCCAATCGATGAAAATGTTGCAATGAATGATTGAATAGCTCGATTGCGGAATTTCTCTGCTTCTGCCATAATAATAATTCTACTGGAACAACGGGGATTACTTCCCTGAAGCACCCATTCGACAACCAACGACGGAAAGATAGCGACCAAACGCTAACAAACACTGAGGATAGTATCAAGACGATTAAACCAACTAATACCGAAAATTACATCGTCCTAAGATAAATTCACCACGATTAGGTCCACCAACCAATCGCGGTTACTAAGCTTACTTCGGTATGATTCCGAAAATTCTTCCATCGTCAGGTAGACCGATGGTATGAGGTCCACAAGCAATAGGACTATACCGAAATAAGTCTACTCAAGCATGATTCGAAAATGAATGAATGCGGTGTACCAGCATCAAAAGGTACACACAGGTTGAAATAAATTACGAGTATACCTGAAATCATTCGGGCCACCGGATCGTCGATCCTCCTCATCACCTGAATCTGGGACTTGCCGGCCCCCGAACCGGATGCTCCCGTCTGATAAATACGAGCTCCAACTCTATTTGCTTCCATTGTCTTAAACGACGTTGACAAAGTAGTCTGATTCTGAAACGCTGATTGCTTCGGGGCCTGAGATGCCGCCGGAGCCGACTTGGAGTCCTTTCGGCAAAAACGGGCCTTATGCCCAAAATTCCCACAATTATAGCACATGATAGAAGGTTTCAGACACTCAGTGCTGTAATGACCCGGCGTTCCACAATTGAAACAGGTGATGGCCGAACAGGCCGCTCGGGACTGAGATCCCGCATGATTTTGCGCCATAGGAGGTCGCTCAGAAACGATAGGTCTCACACGAGGCTTCTTGAAGGTTGGATGACCGCCTTCAGATTGATTACGCTTCGTTGATTTCTTGCTGACAGATGAAGGTTGTTGTTAAGCACTTTCCTTAGCAGCTGGCTCATACGGGAGAGTTCTCTCGATTAATCCGGCCAGAGTGGCGCAATGATGATTGAGCAACTGCACATGGGTCATCATGGCCTGCATAAAAGTGAGTGGATCAACCCGAACATCTTCTGATCGAGCCGAGTCCTGGGCACGATTTCCCGGCAGCGAGTGATTATTTCTCGGGTTTCAGCCCGCACCGCGGCCTCTTCCCGTGCATCCCCTGACAGCTCTCTCCATACTGAAGTAGGAAGGTCGCATAATGATTATATTTCCCGCATGATTATCACGTTATGATTATGTCATGAGATGATGAAAATGAGTACACATGCTCTAACTTAGTGATTATATGAATGATTTACTGAAGTGACATGAATATCTGATGAAATTCCTGAAATGATTATTTTGAATAACTTAACAAGATTAATAATATGATCATCCAGATCGACAACTGAGTAATGAAATGAATTGAGTAATTAATGAATTAACATGATCGTCCTGATCATTAACTGAGTAATGAAATGAATTAAGTGATTAATGAGTTAACATGATCGTCCTAATCACAATGAATGATGGTGTTTGAGGATTGTTAAATGATGAATGATGAATGAATGACTATTGCCAGAAATTATACCATGGCGTTAGAAATCTTACAGTTTTTCTGGTCTGATTGGCTCGGCATTTGCACAGGTCACACGTGACGCGAAAGTCCAATGATACTAGTCTGATGACGATGATTTCAAATGAGACATGACTCGGAAGGTAGTATTCAAAACCACTCTCCGATATCAACTCTGTAACACCCCAAACTAGGCGGATATTACAGTGACGTAGATCCCCAACTAGGACCCACCAGGCAAATGAAAATGATTGAATTACACAGGATAAATGTAGTACCGAACCACATTACAACAATAATTACTCCGATGAGGAGTTTAGTTACATCACACCAGGACAATACCGAATACTAGTGTATTTTATATGGAGATAAAATACACAACACTGAATGAAACGGAGTATCCAAATGAAAGTCTGCAGCGGAAAATAAAGGACAATAACATGAATAACTGAAAGATCGGGGCCCCCCTACTAGTATCACTGGGACTCCTCGACATCAACATGCTATTCCCGTGCTTTTGCCTTGCCATGACCTGAAAAACAAAATCCCAAATGGCCGGGCCATACGTAACAACAATCCTCAAGGGTTGAAAATACACAATCATGATTATATCTGAAGTTATGAAATAACTTGCCGAAACATACGCAATCAAACATGCTATATGAATCAACTAACAATACGGCTCAAAGGGTGGCGCCACACTACGCCCGGGATGGAAATGTGTCCGTGCACAAGCCACCAACGAGTATCGATCGAATACCCGTGTGGTCTTGTAACTAATCAGCCTCACGAGACAATATGACTCGTGTGCACAGTCCAATGTGAGGCCAACAACCAACACACGACTTAAACGTGCCCGACATGAAAATCCAACACATACCAACCGGCACGCCAGTATGACCCGGAATGCCACGATATAACAAAAGTGACATCGAAAATGAATAATGACTCACCGAGGTGGAATGGTAATGAAATAAATGACAATCAATGAAAAGATTGGAACCGCTGCTCCTTATGATCAAGTGATTAATTGACAATAACAAGTTTGATACGATTAATACACTGATGAATGAGTTATGATTATGAATGAACAACAACAAAAGGGATGAATATCCTTTTAACCGAGTAAGAATTAACTTACACAACACCGGTGACAATTATCCTCCCACGAACAACGTCCTAATAGAGATATCGGTCGCTCGAACAACCTTGAATAACACAATAACCAACAATCCGTTCAACATACGTAACAAACATGAATATAACGAACTCAACATGTCGATATGACTAAACCAAGTCCATTGAGGCATTAAATCAAACACGTTGCGTCCAAACTTCGATTGTTTACAATCAAACCTCAATATACCAATATCAAATCCCCCAAGAAGTGTTTCAAACCAACAAAACATCTTCAATACGATTAATAATCCAAAGCGAATATCCAAAAACGTGATTATAACGACAATTAATCGAAAACCCCCAATCTCAACTCGATATTCAAAGTGTTCTTGAATAATCCCTCAATAATCCAATGAATCCTTATACAAAATCATAATCATATACATATCCCTTCATATAACATGATTATAACGTCCAAAACATCATATCTCAACACAAAATCGAAATCCAAGGTGTTGAAGAAATTACCTCTTGAAGATCCAACCACTTCGATCCGAAGAACACGAGTAAAAACGAGTATCCGAGCTATATGATCGAATGGAAATGAAGAAACTCAAGTACTCAAGTGTTTGATGAAGGAAAAATCCCTTTCCCCAAGCTCTCTCTCGGACAAAATGGAAGAAGAAAGTGAAAATGAAGAAAAATGAGGAAAAAGTGTCCCGGCCAAACCATATATACTGCCGGAAGTTACGGCCATAACTCGGCCCTCTTACGGCCGTAACATTCCAGGTCAACGACCTTACGGCCAGAATCGCCAACTCAGACGGCCAGAATCGGCTTCGTCCGAAAGCTCGCCGGCTGCACTTACGGCCGTAACCGCTCCTGAGTTACAGGCGTAACCCGCCTTCGTCAAAAACATCCTCCGACATCCTTACGGCCGTACCCGCACACCTTACGGCCGTAACTCGGATGATACGGCCGTATCCGGCCAACCTTACGGGCGTAAGCCCTCTTCGTCGAAATGACCAGGCACCTTGCCTGCAGCGTACGGCCGTAACCGGCCAAGCCTTACGGCTGTACCTTCCTCGAATTACGGCCGTATGCCGCAACCCTTACGGCCGTAAGTCACCCTTGGTCGACAACACTAGAAATTTACGAACACCACTTACGGCCGTAACTAACCCTCCTTACGGCCGTAACTCGCCTTCGGCCAAAATGCCCAGGCGACTGGCCGACCACGTACGGCCGTAACCGGCCAGCCTTACGGCCGTACCGCTGAACTTACGGCCGTATCCCAGAACCTTACGGCCGTAACTCAATGCTGGCCAAGGTGAATAAATCCGATGATTCCGATTCCTCGCTACGAGTGATGAATGATCCGAGATACCAAACGAATGCGAAAATGAACAAGTCTAACACATGCCAAAAATGATACTTCCAGCACAAGACTACCAATCACGATGATAATGATAATACTCCCGTTCCGACACTCAAATGGAGATGAAATGACGATCGGTAACTGATACACGGTTACAACATGCCAAATGAACGCAAATGAATGAATCATGACTGATGAATGATTATTAATGAGTGAAAATTACTGAGTGATAATTACAGACTGATAATTACTGAATGATAATGAATGAATTACAACCGGGTATTACAGTGAGTCTTACTCAGAACTTCACCATGATATGCACTATGCACTAAATGCGTATGTATATCAATCATATTTTCAAAACCAGTTTGAAATCATATAGTCTCGTCAAGAAGACAAATTCTCGAAAGTTCTTTCAAAAATTTAAAAGCTCAAAACATAAATTTTGGTAAGACCACAAAATCAATTTTCGAAAAAAAAAAAATCGGCTCGCTGGTGCCAAGTGTTTGATAACAGTTTCCTTCGAATTCACATGATTTCGAAGTTTTAAAATGAAAACTATGCAAATGATTGACCACATCCATACTTCTGTATACTAATTTGGTTCGTCACCGATTCCACTGATATTCCAGCGGGAAACTATAGAATCGAAAATCTCAATGTATAGACTCCGACAAAAACTCCTTTTCCGCATATGACTCGTAACGTCAACCATTATCCCATTCTGGATCACCTCAACTATGCTATGACAAAACATTGAAACAAATTAACACAGCGAAAGACTTCCCGAGAAGTTTCATTTGAACAAGTAAACCAAAACTCCGAAAGGCAGAAACGAAATAGATAAATGATTGATAAAGTGTTTTACAAATCTCGGGAGTTTTAAGAAAACAGAAAATCCTTTTGAAACATTAGGGTCTCAGCCCGTATCTCGTTCCACATTACAAGAAGTTTAAATGTAGGAAACCTTTTTATGGACCTCAAGTCCTAAGTTATAAAACTATTTCAAAATCGATTGGGTCTCGGCCCAAAAATCATGTTGCGTAAAACATCCGTAAAACATTCATTTTGAAAAGTATCACTTTCAAATGTTTAAAAACAGTTCATATTTCTCAAGATGAACTAACATGACTACATGTTCTTCTCAACAATCCACATTTCTTCTCCCAAATACACAACTCCATTTCCAAAATTTAATCGACATATTGATTTTCAAAATCATAACTTCTCAAGATCATCAATCCTGTCCCAACTCTGTCAGCTCATACTGTAATGCACAATATCTTTCTAAACCTCAAAGCATATCAACTTAGAACGGCAATAAATCTCAATGTAATTCAAAAATCCAAATACTTACAGATCGTGAAGCCGACGATTCCCCGTAATACTGGCATATGTCTCGACTCAAGAAAATACTCAAAACAGATATTTTCAAAATACACATTTTGCAAACTCAGTTCAACTCGAGAACACAACACATCTCTATCTGAAGAAACACGTTAACACCATTTGGAAAAGTTTACATCAACCCCAGTACTACACCGGTAAATCACATAACGCACAAGCCCTAGTGAACAACAAAGCCCAGGGCTCTAGAATTCGTCAATCGAAAACTCGAATGACCTGTCAAAAGCAAGACTCGACTCGACCCAACTGCCTAGGTTTTCTCAACCTAAGCTCTGATACCATATTCTGTAACAACCCCAGATCCGACCGAGAATATTATAGCGTCGTGGGCCCCGATATGGAACCCACAAGGCTGAAGGAAATTTTTGCAAACATTTTCAAACGTCCAAGAGGCTAACGATGGTATTATCTATTTAAAAACATTCGAAAACTTTATAAAACTCGTTTATCAAAACCATCGTAAAATCTCATTTGAAAACACAAGGCCCGAAATGCCAAAACTCAACAGTTTAAAAACATATGTTAAGCTATCGCTTACACGTACCGACATAATAGATTTAGAAAATGATTGCCAAAGTAACCTAAGTTACCAGATACCAAAAGGCCATTTAAAAAATACTCACGCAGCGGAAAAAGACAAACAATTAAAATACTCTAGCAGTGGATATACAAGAACTGATCAGGAAACTCAATACACAAATACATGCCCTAGCCATTATCCTCCAGGAAGCTTATATCTTCACGACCGCTACAAGCTCGATAATCCAAGAACCTAAAAAGAAAGCCCACGACGGGGTCAGCCATAATATCCAATAATGATAACCATCACATCACGACAATAATTACATACCAATGAAAATACAAAGTAAGAATAGGACCAATGTAATATTACCGCCATAACTTTACCGACTCGTGATAATAATCACCAAATTTCACATCTCGTATCCTTTCAACAACACAATAAACCCATACCGAAATATCCGTATTGTATCTCAACAATACCCAAGGTGCTTAAAACATTATCATAACTCACCGTTATGAAATCTACTAACTCTGTCTAACCCAATCCATCGGGTAACATAATCACATCTCAACATGATAATCGATTGTTCATCAAAGACAAGTACCAAAGGAAATACGGAACATACCTCAAGATATGAAATGCCACGACGAAATCACGTCAGTCTAATCCAAGATCAGATCAACACAACATACGGACATAGTCCTAACACAAGACCTACAACTGCATACTCATATGACAACATCAATATGCTCACATAACAACAATGTATACTTATTGTAATACCCGAGATTTCTGATAAGTATTTGGAACTTGTGATATTATAATGTTGCACTTTAATCTGAGTATTATTCTCCGTATCTCAGAGTCCGGTGTTGTTGAGCATATGATTTCATGAATGTGATATAAATTGCGATTCTGCGCTTGTAGCGTACACTATCGGCTATGTGTAGCGTACGCTAACTGGGATCCATAGTGCACGCTACAAAGGATCATTAGCGCATGCTATGCGTGGTCAATATGATTGAGACATGTGGTAGGTGAGATCAGGCCGGGGATCTTGGTCAGATTGTGTCGGGATGAACCTGGACGGCTTTCGGGAAAAGCCAAGTTAACGCCTTAGCGCACGCTACTGGCATGTGAATAGCGTACGCTAAGTGCTGAGTACAGCGAAGTCAGTAAGACGTTAGCGCACGCTACGAGTATGGACTAGCGCGCGCTAATAATCATTTCCTATAAATAGGACAACATCCTTTCGTATTTTCAGTCCTTTCTCTTCCCATTATCCGAATCCTTATACTTAGAATATTACTCCCTACATCCTAAACACTTCATATCAGCATCCTAGCTCGTGTTGAAGATTGTAGATCATTTAGGATTGGTGTTCAAGCCTTCAACGTTGGATTTGCTTCGATTTCCTCCTTGTTCTTCACTACTTTGAGGTAGGTGATTCTTCACCAATATTAGTAGTGTTCTAAGGACGTTTGATTATGCTTATCTAGTCAGTTAGATTCGTTAATAGTCGATCATCATGTGTTAGAAGGATATTTTCGACGTTTCGGCACTTATTCATCGTATAATCCTTTGAACCTTTTTAGTGTTGGACTCCTAAACGTATTCATGTATCTTCAAAACTGTTTATGACTGGTATGGGAAGAACATCAAGTTCTTATGTTTTGGCATGATAGAATCATACGGTTGGGACATGATATGGATTAGACTTAGTATGTTTCTTGAAGATCAAAGATGAATTATGGTGTTGTGATAATTATACGTACCCTTGTATCTTGTAGTCGTTTAATCAGTAACAAACCGTATGAGCATGATACACACTGAGATGGATTGTATTAACACTGAGGATTTCATGTGTTTTCATCACTTTTAGCTCAAGTTCTACCCAGTAGTGACTGCCATGCACGATTAGCGCACGCTAAGATGTATATATTAACGTGCGCTATCGGTAACGAGTAACGTGCGCTACGTTGGATACGTAACGTACGTTATGTCATCGAGCGAGGCGATCGGTATTGCTCGTAGAGTAGATCACCACAGCTAGCGCACGCTAAACCTGGTCACTTGCGTACGTTAACGGGCAGGCTTAGCGCACGTTACGTATAGTATGTAGCGCGCGCTAAGTAGTTCAGGCAGAATTCATTTTTAGAGCTTGCGGTCGTTAACCGGATTATTAGACGTTCGTACGAGGTGAGGGGAATTCTTTATTATTTCTTAGGTCCGAGCCTTGCATAGGGGACGATCGAGGGGCGGTGGCATACGGACGCGTGTCATTTGTTGGAGTATTTCCATTCTTGCCATTTTCGAGGCAAGTACCATATGTCGAGTTCGATTTATATTGAAACTTTGATCATGCTTGTGGTTTTGTTCATGTTGTTGAATATGAGATGTATTTCTGTAATTTCTCATTGTATTCGTTGTCATTTGTTCGTATTGATGAACATATTGAAATGCATATATGTATGCATAATTGATTGATTTATGGTATAAATGATCCGAGGGGATCATGAGGATCTATGCTGAGGGCGCTGGATCGAATGTCCACCATGCGTTGGTCCGACGGGATCATCATGGGGATCTATGCTGAGGGCGCTGGATCGCTGGACGGGTTTTCCACCATGCGTTCGTCCGACGGGATCATCATGGGGATCTATACCAAGGGCGCTGGATTACCCTGTACTATGTTGATGGAATCGTGAGGATTTGCATCGTTGGATTCCGATGACGAAAGTCCGTTTTGCTTGTTTATGATGTATTGATGATTTATGTGTTATGATACTTGTACTAGCATTGTTTTGCTAACCCCTTCGGGGGTGGACATTGTTTTGATGTTCAGGTAGCCGAGGAGTGGGGAAGCAACCACAGTTCCGACAGGACGATGAAATGGCTCAGTGATGTGGTTGATGTTTATTGTTATTGTGATTTGTCTTCTTGGTTCATTTAGTACTCGAGTACGTATATTTTAATAAGGTCATTTCGATATGGTTGTATAAGTTAACTCATTTGATCGGTTGAATCAAATCTGTATTTGAACTTCAGTTGTACGATTGGATTATATTTACACTTCTTTTAAAATTAGCCTTGTAAATCCTTACCTAAAGGGTTTACGGTGCTGTAATTATTCCGAATATCTCGGGGTGTTAAAGAATATGGTATCGGAGCTAAGATTCATGGATATCTTGGCAGTCGGGTTAGTTGGGTCTGTTTACGTTATTTGATTATTGGTCGGTTGTAACATCACTGCTGAGCCAGCATCGTCGTGTGGACCGTGGTTGTAAGTTTCCTAATCTCGAATACTACCGTTTTATTTAATTCATGTTTTGTGAACATTGATGGACTTTCTTTTAGAAAGTTTTCCCTGGATATTGAGTATTTGTGTTTACAGTATGTTGAAAGGAGGTTGTGGACGCGGACGCGGTCATGGACGCGGACGTGTAAATGCGAGACAAAAAGATTCGGTGTCTACCCCAGAAGTAACCGCTAGCCAAACGGATTCCCATTCCGGGGGACAACAGGGATCCGCAAATAATGATGCAGATCCTAATGTGCCGGGAGTGCTTCAGCAGGTGGTTGCTCAGATAAACCAATTTGCTCAAGTTGTGGATCGCATGCAGACGACGATGGGACAGCAGCATAACGTGGATAATCGAGGAGATAAATGGCTTACCGAGGTGATCAAATTGCATCCTCCGAAATTTGATGGTTCGGCTGAGACGCTTTCTTGGGATCACTGGCTGAAGGAATTAGAGAAGATTTTTGCGGGGATTAACTGTCCCAACGATAGGAAGGTTCCGGTCACCAAGTATCTTCTGACAGGGGAGGCTTTCGACTGGTGGGAGGCCATTCGACCGGAGGAGCACAATGCTGACTGGACGGAATTCAAATTGATGATGGAAGCGCAGTATTGTCCTCGCCCAGTTAGAGAAGCCCGAGTTCGAGAGTTTTTCTCACCACAAAATTCAGAAGCATCTGTGACGGACGTGATTAAGACTTTTAATCACCAGCTGACTTATGTGCGCCACTTGGTCAGGACCGAGGCGGAGAGGATTTTCCATTTTGACATGCGAATGAAGCCAGAAATTCAGCAATATATGTCCGGATTTGAATGTACCACTTTGCGACAGTATCAGGATAAGGCGTTGGCCTATGATATGAAGGAGGCAGCAGTAGAGAAATCGACGTAAGCAAAAAAACAGAAGGTGTCTGGCAACTTCACGGAGAATAAGAGTAGCGGGCCTCGCAGGGGTCAGTCCTCTTTTCATCCATCCAGGAGACCTCCGCATCCTTCTCGAGGTGGAAAGAAGTTCCGGGCAGCACCAACTGTTTCAAACGCAGGGAAGAAGTGTTATAACTGTGGCAAAGCGGGACATGTTCGACGTGATTGTTTCGCGCCTGCTGTGACCTGTTTCGAGTGTGGACAGGAAGGACATCGCGCAACATTTTATGGGAATGCGACCCGATCTTTTGGTACCCGCACTCCTGTACTGGTTCCGAAGGACACTAGTGTGAACCAGACGCAGCAGAGTGGTTTCCAGCAGCAGAATGTTGGGAAAAGAGAAGCATCCAGCGCTGGGTCCGTTCCTCCGCGTATTTACGAGATGAAGAAGGATGATCAAAACACAGCTGTTGCATCAGGTACAATTCAGATCCTTTTGCAACCAGTTAGTGTCTTGTTCGATTCATGAGCTACGCATTCTTTTATATCTTTGAACTGTGTTAATGGTTTGAAAATCTCGTGCTTGTATAATTGTGAACCTTATGTTGTGGGATTACCGAGCGGAGAGAAAATTGTGGGAACACTAGAAGCTAGGGATTTTCCAGTATCTATAGAAGGAAGAGATTGGCTATCGAACCTTATTGTAGTTGACATCTACGGTGACAATTTAATTCTCGGAGACGATTGGCTCAACCGTTATGGAGCTATTCTAGATTACCAAAAGAGAGTTATTTCTATCATTACTGATGACGGATCTGAACACTTATTCCGAGGATGGAGACAGGGAAGCTCGGGAAAATTGATCAAAGCAATGAAAGCCGTGAAATTACTGAAGCAGGGATGTCATGGACTTTGGTGTTATGCCATGAGGAAAGAGGAAGGAATAGAGCTCTCATCGATTCCGGTTGTGAATGAATTCTCCGACGTATTTCCTGACGAACTACCTGGGTTACCTCCGAAGAGAGAGGTGGAATTCACTATCAAATTAGAGCCTGGAGCCGCTCCTATTTCCAGAGCACCATACCGCATGGCGCCAACCGAGATGTATGAACTCAAGAAGCAACTGGAGGAATTGTCACAGAAGGGTTATATTCAACCTAGCGTTTCTCCTTGGGGAGCGCTCGTTCTCTTTGTCCGGAAGAAAGACGGATCCCACCGACTGTGTATTGATTACAAGGAGCTCAACAAGATGACGATCAAGAATAAGTATCCTATACCTCGGATCGACGACTTGTTTGATCAACTGCAAGGGGCAAGGGTATTCTCGAAGATTGACTTGCGATCAGGATACCATCAGTTGAGAATTAAGGAATCGGATGTACCGAAGTCTGCTTTCAGGTCCCGGTACGGGCATTATGAATTTGTAGTGATGCCATTTGGACTTACCAATGCTCCTGCGGTATTCATGCAATTGATGAATCGGGTATTCTTATAATACTTGGATAAATTTGTGGTCGTCTTCATTGATGACATCTTGATATATTCAAAGGACGCAGAGGAGCATGCCGAACATTTGCGTGTGGTTTTGAACACCTTGAGGAGGGAACAGCTGTATGCAAAGCTTTCCAAATGCGAGTTCTGGCTTAGGGAAGTAACTTTCCTTGGGCATGTGATATCAGCTGACGGAGTTCAGGTGGACCCGAAGAAAGTCGAAGCAATCTTGGAATGGGAAGCTCCTAATAACGTGAAGGAAGTCCGGAGTTTCTTAGGACTTGCTGGATACTATCGCCGTTTTGTAGAGGGATTTTCCAAAATTGCTCGTCCGCTCACTCAGCTATTGCAGAAAACTAAAAAGTTCACGTGGAATGAGAAGTGCCAGGATGGTTTTGACGAACTGAAGAGGAGACTTACGACATCACCTATATTAGCGCTACCAGAGGGAACTGATGGATTCATAGTATACAGCGACGCTTCAAATTAGGGTTTGGGTTGTGTGTTGATGCAGAAGGATAAGGTGATTGCCTATGCTTCTCAGCAATTGAAACCGTACGAGGTTAATTACCCGACTCATGATCTGGAGCTAGCAGCTGTAGTCTTTGCATTGAAAATTTGGCGACATTATTTGTACGGCACTCGTTGCCAGATCTTTACAGACCATAAGAGCCTCAAGTACATTTTCAGTCAGAAAGAATTAAACATGAGACGGAGAAGGTGGCTGGAATTGATCAAGGATTACGACTTGGAGATCCTCTATCATTTGGGAAAAGCAAACGTAGTAGCCGATGCTTTGAGCCGTAAGCCTGTTTCTCTCCGAGTGTTGGAAGCACTTACATCCCAACCCAGCATTCAACGGGAGATGATCCGCGAAGGGATTGAAGTATGGGCACCAGGAATCCAAGGGCAACTATATGTGATGGAACTGACTTCGTCACTAGTCGAGGAAATCAAATCTAAGCAGTCGAATGATTCTCTGATCCTTCGGTTATGTGACGAAGTAAAGAAAGGAAAGGCCCCAGGATTTATGATACAAGATGATGGAGTTCTGAGATTTCAGAGTCGACTTTGCGTTCCCGAGGATGATGATTTGAGACGGACAATTTTGAAGGAAGCTCACAGCGCTCCCTATTCTATTCACCCAGGCAGTAGTAAGATGTATAAGGATTTAAAACAAAACTTCTGGTGGGGGAATATGAAGAAGGACGTAGCAGAGTACGTTTCGAAGTGTTTGACTTGTCAGCAGGTTAAGATTGAACATCAACGACCTGCCGGAATGTTAAAACTGCTTCCGATCCCTGAGTGGAAGTGGGATGATATCTCGATGGATTTCATCACCAGTATGCCCAGGACTAGATCGGGAATGAACATGATTTGGGTTATAGTTGATCGACTAACCAAGTCGGCTCATTTCCTAGGAATTAAAGATACATGGGGACCCGAGAGATTGGCGCGAGCATTTATTGCGAAGATAGTCAGATTGCATGGGACGCCGAAGACCATTATTTCAGATCGAGATGGTCGCTTCGTGTCGCACTTCTAGAGAGCAGTGCACAGGGCTTTGGGGACCGATCTAAACTTTAGTACAACTTATCATCCCCAAATGGACGGTCAGTCCGAAAGGACTATTCAAATAGTAGAAGACATGCTTAGAGCCTGTGCTTTGGATTGGTCAACTGATTGGGAAGTTCATTTGCCATTGGTTGAATTCACCTACAATAATAGTTGGCATGCTTCTATTAAAATGGCACCATTTGAAGCTTTGTACGGGAGAAGATGTCGATCACCCCTGTGCTGGGATGATTCTTCGGACTTGATCGGGACAGAACCGGAATTGATAGTTCAGACTCAAGAGAAGATAGTTTTGATTCGGGAAAGACTGTTGACTGCCTAGAGTCGACAGAAGTCTTATGCAGACATACGTCGTCGCCCTTTAGAGTTCGACGACGGGGACCATGTACTATTGAAGGTGTCTCCTACACGAGGGATTTTCCGTTTTGGGAGGAAAGGTAAGCTAAGTCCGAGATATATCGGGCCATTTGAGGTCCTAGAGAGAATTGGGGATTTAGCATACAGGTTGGCTTTACTACCATCACTGAGTCACGTTCACAATGTGTTTCACGTATCCCAATTGCGGAAGTATGTACCGGATCCCAGTCACGTCATTGATTTCGACGAGATCGAGATAGCTAATGATGGCACCTTCGAAGAGAGACCAATCAAGATACTCGAGAGTCGGATCAAACAATTGAGGAATAAACCAATACACTTGGTTGAAGTACAATGGTCACGACATGGAGCTGAAGAGGCCACTTGGGAAACATAGGACAGTATGAAGGCTAGATATCCAGAGTTGTTTTCATCTTAAGTTTCGGGACGAAACTTCTTTTTAGGGAGGAAGGATGTAATACCCGAGATTTCTGATAAGTATTTGGAACTTGTGATATTATAATGTTGCACTTTAATCTGAGTATTATTCTCCGTATCTCAGAGTCCGGTGTTGTTGAGCGTATGATTTCATGAATGTGATATAAATTGCGATTCTGCGCTTGTAGCGCACGTTATCGGCTATGTGGAGCGTACGCTAACTGGGATCCATAGCGCACGCTACAAAGGATCATTAGCGCATGCTATGCGTGGTCAATATGATTGAGACGTGTGGTAGGTGAGATCAGGCCGGGGATCTTGGTCGGATTGTGTCGGGATGAACCTGGACGACTTTCGGGAAAAGCCAAGTCAACGCCTTAGCGCACGCTACTGGCATGTGAATAGCGCACGCTAAGTGCTGAGTACAGCGAAGTCAGTAAGACGTTAGCTCACGCTACGAGTATGGACTAGCGCGCGCTAATAATCATTTCCTATAAATAGGACAGCATCCTTTTCGTATTTTCAGTCCTTTCTCTTCCCATTATCCGAATCCTTATACTTAGAATATTACTCCCTACATCCTAAACACTTCATATCAGCATCCTAGCTCGTGTTGAAGATTGTAGATCATTGAGGATTGGTGTTCAAGCCTTCGACATTAGATTTGCTTCGATTTCCTCCTTGTTCTTCACTACTTTGAGGTAGGTAATTCTTCACCAATATTAGTAGTGTTCTAAGGACGTTTGATTATGCTTATCTAGTCAGTTAGATTAGTTAATAGTCGATCATCATGTGTTAGAAGGATATTTTCGACGTTTCGGCACTTATTCATCGTATAATCCTTTGAACCTTTTTAGTGTTGGACTCCTAAACGTATTCATGTATCTTCAAAACTGTTTATGACCGGTATGGGAAGAACATCAAGTTCTTATGTTTTGGCATGATAGAATCATACGGTTGGGACATGATATGGATTAGACTTAGGATGTTTCTTGAAGATCAAAGATGAATTATGGTGTTGTGATGATTATACGTACCCTTGTATCTTGTAGTCGTTTAATCAGTAACAAACCGTATGAGCATGATACACACTGAGATGGCTTGTATTAACACTGAGGATTTCATGTGTTTTCATCACTTTTAGCTCAAGTTCTACCCAGTAGTGACTGCCATGCACGATTAGCGCACGCTAAGATGTATATATTAACGTGCGCTATCGGTAACGAGTAACGTGCGCTACGTTGGATACATAACGTACATTATGTCATCAGGCAGGGCAGTCGGCTGTTCAGAGTAGACTGTCAGTACACATCTAGCGCACGCTAAACCTGGTCACTTGCGTACATTAACGGGCAGGCTTAGCGCATGTTACGTATAGTACGTAGCGCGCGCTAAGTAGTTCCGGCAGAATTCATTTTTAGAGCTTGCGGTCGTTAACCGGATTATTAGACGTTCGTACGACTTGAGGGGAATTCTTTATTATTTCTTAGGTCCGAGCCTTGCATAGGGGACGATCGAGGGGCGGTGGCATACGGACGCGTGTCATTTGTTGGAGTATTTCCATTCTTGCCATTTTCGAGGCAAGTACCATATGTCGAGTTCGATTTATATTGAAACTTTGATCATGCTTGTGGTTTTGTTCATGTTGTTGAATATGAGATGTATTTCTGTAATTTCTCATTGTATTCGTTGTCATTTGTTCGTATTGATGAACATATTGAAATGCATATATGTATGCATAATTGATTGATTTATGGTATAAATGATCCGAAGGGATCATGAGGATCTATGCTGAGGGCGCTGGATCGAATGTCCACCATGCGTTGGTCCGACGGGATCATCATGGGGATCTATGCTGAGGGCGCTGGATCGCTGGACGGGTTTTCCACCATGCGTTGGTCCGACGGGATCATCATGGGGATCTATACCAAGGGCGCTGGATCGCTGGATTACCCTGTACTATGTTGATGGAATCGTGAGGATTTGCATCGTTGGATTCCGATGACGGAAGTCCGTTTTGCTTGTTTATGATGTATTGATGATTTATGTGTTATGATACTTGTACTAGCATTGTTTTGCTAACCCCTTCGGGGGTGGACATTGTTTTGATGTTCAGGTAGCCGAGGAGCGGGGAAGCAACCACAGTTCCGACAGGACGATGAAATGGCTCAGTGATGTGGTTGATGTTTATTGTTATTGTGATTTGTCTTCTTGGTTCATTTAGTACTCGAGTACGTCTGTTTTAATAAGGTCATTTGGATATGGTTGTATAAGTTAACTCATTTGATCGGTTGAATCAAATCTGTATTTAAACTTCAGTTGTACGATTGGATTATATTTACACTTCTTTAAAATTAGCCTTGTAAATCCTTACCTAAAGGGTTTACGGCGCTGTAATTATTCCGAATATCTCGGGGTGTTACACTTATGGCAAACCCATAATATAAATATGCACAACAACATATATGATAATCCAACGATCCAGCGTACACAGCTATAGATCCCCATGATGATCCCATAGGACTAACGCATGGTGGCATTACCTATCCAACGATCCAGCGCACACAGCTATAGATATCCCATCTTGATCCCGTCAGACCGACGCATGGTGGACATATCACAACAATGCACAACTGCACAAAACAATAGTACACAATGCACGACAACAACAATACACTAATGCATGACAACAACGATACACGAATGTATCAAAACATGATCGACACAAATGACAAAGGTGATTAAAATACTTGCTCCGAGTCCTTCGAGAGCAATCTCAATATCTAAACCATCACCAACCATTATTTTGAATATTCAACGATCCAAAATGTCACGGACGTTAGATAATTCATGTCTTCGGCTATACCAAATTGTATCCTCGATACCAAGTATACCAACAAGAAATGTAAATCATATATATTATGATTTAATTCCCAAAACTCAAATACAACTTATAATCCCAAATCTCCTGTGATTACGATTATAAACATTGCTATATGAATTATAAACAAATGAAACGGAAATCATTCATTAAATATTATAAACTGAGCAAGTAATAACTTGCCTCGATACCGATGAAGCCATTACCAATTCCTTGCCGTAGTCTATGCACTCCTCAGCCCCTACCAAAGTAATCTACGAACATTCTCGAACATGACCGCAACGCATGATTCTAATCACCGATCAATAATCTCAACCTATTACAATAATCGATAAACAACAAGTTCGATAACAATCAACAATCGATGCAACCAATTCACAAACCCATCGGCTCAACAATATCTCGATTAACCACAAGTCTGATCAATCCAACATAAACGATCATGAATTCATAACCGAAATAGTATATACTACACTGCCTGTTGACTTAGCGCACATTAATCACTTAACGTAGCATGCGATAAGTCGCTCCCATTAGCGTGCGCTAGCCAGTAACACTAGCATGCGCTAATGACATGCAGTTGCATACATTTCATATACCGATCAACATATAGCAATTATCAAGAACACTAAGTGATTCTAAACCATGTTCATATCTATCAAAACAACGAAATCCGATATATTTTAACATGTAGGTAATCATCCAACTCTTAATCCAATTCATATATTCACATATCATCCTCTTCCTCAAATATCAACATCATGAACACCAAGAACCCTAACAACACTTCCCTAATCTAACATTACAGAGATTAATCGTCAACAATGACATCAATATCCGCAAAGGAAAAGAAGGATTAACCAACTTATCTCAAGAAAACGAACTACACAATTCAAACCACACGAATCATATTAATATCATCATACTCTGGTAATCCATCTCATAATCATGCTTGTCAACTTGTTTATGTAATAATCATCAACTCAAGAACATCAACATTCAATCCAAAACGAAATCCAAAGGTGAAGAGTAATTACCTTTTGAAGGAATGGATTGAATCCCAAGTTTTGAATCCGTTTCCAACCAATTCCAAGCTTAATATTGTTATGGATAATTCACTCCACCATAATCCAGTGTTTGGAACTTCAAACATCTCTCTAAGAACTCTGTCTATCGGTTTCAAGGAGAGAATAGACGAAATGAAGAATAATGGCCAACTGCACATATATATACTGACTATTATTAGCGTGCGCTAACTATCTTTGTTAGCGTGCGCTATCGCAGTCCAGAGGCTACTGCCTTACTGCATACAATGATTTACGTACGCAATGTCCATGAAATAGCGTACGTAGTTTCCTCTACCTAGAGTGCACTAGTTTTCGATCATAGCATGCGCTACTCATAGTTGATTCGTTTGTCTATATGCTCCGAAGACGGGTCCACACGCCGACAACTCTGACAAGGATAAGATTCTTTTTGGACCAATCTGATGTTAGCATGCGCTAACAATATGCATTAGCATACGTTAATCCTTCACAACAAACATCCATTGACCTCGTCAGTACATGCACCGAAAGTGACCGGGTCCACACGTAGATTCCCTCTGATCTGTTTTGAACTAGCGTGCACTATCTTTTACCATTAGCATGCGCTAAACCTGCATGATAGCGTGTGCTAAGCTTGAATATAAGCATGCACTAATCAGGCTATTCTTAGCCATTTTCAGCTATTGTTGTCCAACATCTCGACATACAGAATACGAACATACGACATACTGAATACGTAGACTCCTTCCAACAATATTCCCAAATACAATTGTCGACTAAGTACGACAATTATACCAGTACAGATGTCTCAGTCCTTTAATTGTTTTATCCATACTGTACAGATTCCACGCTATACAACATAACTCGGATAAAAAAATGTTAAACAATAGTAGTAGAAATTCCAGATATTACAAACTTCCGGGGTCACCAAGTGTCCTTAATACCCAGGAAATGATCCGACTTGGTTAGTCTATCAACTATCACCCAAATCATGTTCATTCTCGTCCTCGGCCTTGGCATATTGGTGATAAAGTCCATCGATATATCCTCCCACTTCCACTCAGGAATCGGAAGTGGCTTCAACATTCCGACAGGTCGCTGATGTTCAATCTTAACCTGTTGACAAGTTAAACACTTCAAGACATATTCCGATACATCCTTCTTCGAGGCAATGGGTACTTATTCTTGATCGTCACCTTGTTTAGCTCTCTGTAATCAATACACAATCAGAGGGATCCATCCTTCTTCCGGACAAAGATAACGGGTGCTCCCCAAGGAGAAATGATAGGTTGAATATAACCCTTCTGCAATAATTCCTCAAGCTGTTTCTTTAATTCATACATCTCGGTTGGTGCCATATGGTATGGTGCTCTAGAAATAGGTACAGCTCCGGGCTTCAATTCGATATTAAACTCTACATCTCTCCGAGGAGGTAACCCAGGTAGCTCGTCAGGGAAAACGTCTGAGAATTCATTCACAACTGGGATAGATGAGAGCTCTACTCCTTCTTCTTTCTTCATGGCATAACACCAAAATCAGTGACAACCCTGTTTTAGCAATTTAACTGCTTTCATGGCTTTGATTACTTTCCCTGAGCTTCCTGGTCTCCATCCTTCGAATAAATATTCAGATCCGTCCTCAACAATAATCGAGATAACTCTCTTCCGGTAATTCAATATGGCCCCATAGCGGTGGAGCCAATCATCTCCAAGAATTAAATCGTCGCCATGGATGTCGATCACAATAAGATTTGATGGCCAATTTTTCCCTCCTATAGACACAGGAAAATCTCTAGCTTCTAGAGTTCCCACAATTCTTTCTCCACTCGGTAAACCCACAACATAAGGTTCACAATCATGTAAACATGAGATTTTCAAACGACTAACACAGTTCAATGATATGAAAGAATGCGTATCTCCTGAATCGAATAAGACACTAACTGTTTGCAAAAGGATCTGAATCGTACCTGATGCAATAGTAGTGTTATGACCATCTCACCTCCTTATCTCGTAAAGGCGCGGAGGAACGGACCCAGCACTGGACGCCTCTCTTTTCCCGACATTCTGCTGCTGAAAACCACTTTGCTGTGTCAGGTTCACACTCCTCTCTTTCAGAACTTGTGCTGGAGTGCGTGTACCAATCGATCTGGTCACATTTCCACAAAAAGTTGCACGATGCCCTTCCTGCCCACATTCAAAACAGGTCACAGAAGGAGCGGAGCAATCACGCCGAACATGCCCTGCTCGACCACAGTTATAACACTTCTTCGATGCGTCTGAAACTGTTGATGCTGTTCAGAACTTCTTTCCACCTCGAGAAGGATACGGAGGTTTCCTGGATGAATGAAATGAAGACTGGCCCTTGCGGGCCCCACTACTCTTGTTCTCAGTGAAGTTGCCAGACACTTTCTGCTTATTTGCTTCTGCAAATTTCTCCACTGCTGTCTCCTTCATCTAGTAGGCCAGTGCTTTGTCTTGATACTGCCGTAGAGTAGCACATTCAAATCCGGACATATATTTCTGAATCTCCAGTTTCATCCGCATGTCGAAATGAAAAATCTTTTTCACCTCGGTCCTGACCAAATGTCGCCCACAGGTCAGCTGGTGATTAAAAGTCTTTGTGATGTCTATCACAGATGCCTCCAAATTCTGCGATGAGAAAAACTCTCGGACTCTAGCCTTTCTAACCGGACGTGGGCAATATTGAGCTTCCATCATTAACTTGAATTCTTTCTAGTCAGCATGATGATCCTTGGGTCGAATGGCCTCCCACCAGTCGAAAGCTTCTCCTGTAAGAAAGTACTGAGCGATTGGAACTTTTCGGTGATCGGGACAGTTAATTCCCGCAAATATCTTCTCTAATTGTAATACCCGAGATTTCTGATATGTATTTTGAACTTGTGATATTGTAATTGTTGCACTTTAATCTGAGTATTATTATCCGTATTTCATAGTCTGGTGTTGTTGAGCGTATGATTTCATGAATGTGATTTAAAAATTGTGATTCTGCGCATGTAGCGCACGCTATCGTCTATGTGTAGCGTACGCTAACTTGGATCCATAGTGCGCGCTAAAAAGGAACCTTAGCGCACGCTATACGTGGTCAATATGATTGAGACGTATGGTAGGTGAGATCAGGCCGGGGATCTTGGTCGGATTGTGTCGGGATGAACCTGGACGGCTTTCAGGAAAAAGCCAAGTCAACGCATTAGCGCACGCTACTCACCTGAGGGTAGCGCACGCTAAAGGCTGAGTACAGTGAAATCAGTAACGTTTCAAATAGCCATTAGCGCACGCTATGAATATGGAGTAGCGCGCGCTAATAACCATTTTCTATATATAGGACAACATCCTTTTTCATATTTTCAGATTTTTCACTCCCCCATCCGAATTCTTGAACTTTGTAAGACACTCTCTTCATCCTAAACACTTCTTGCCGGCATCCTAGCTCGTGTTGAAGATTGTAGATCATTGGAGGATTGGTGTTCAAACCTTCGGCGTTGGATTGCTTCGAATTTCCTCCTTGTTATTCACTACTTTGAGGTAGGTGATTCTTCACCAATATTAGTAGTATTCTGAAGGACATTTTTGATCATGTTTTGGGATTTACCTAATCATCTAGATTCATAAGTAGTCGAACATCATGTGTTATAAGGATATTTTGACGTTTCGGCACTTATTCATCGTATGAACCATTGAACCTTCTTAGTATATGGACTCTGTTAGGCGTATTTTTATACGCTTATTTATCATTATTTTGTATTATATTGGAGAGTGAAATTGTCTAAATGAGCCTTTAATACCTTAATTTTGTATGAATGACAGGAAATTGAAGTCCGGAAGCTAAAACGAGGCAAAACGGGCGAAAACGACAAATCTGGACTCTGAGCCGCGGCACAAGGAAGCAGGGCCGCGGCACAGGAAGACACCCAGCCAAAGGCGAGTAAATCAGACTGTGCGCGGCACGGCCTGTGAGCCGCGTACGTAAGAAATTAAGGATGCCCAGCATCCAACAAGGCCCTGTGTCGTGGCACAGGTTTAGTGCGCCGCGGCACACTTGGCGGTTTTTGTATGTCCGCGCGGATTAGGGCCGTTTCGAAGCCAGTTTTCGACCTACGGATACGGACGCGATTTGGAGGATATGCTGAGCTATAAATAGGGTTTAAGACCCTAATTAATTATCTTTGGATCTTTTATCTTTTGGAGCTTAAGCTTGGAGACGGCGGAAGAAGAGGGAAGCAGAAGACTTCAAAGGCAGAGGGCGGAAGCTGAAGAACGGAGGAGTCCGAGCTTCATCTGCGTTTGATTTTTATGCTTTCATTTATCTATTCTGTATTTTCAATTATTAGTATGTCAGGCTAAAGCCCTAATCTAGGGTTTTGATGAAACCTAAGTTTTGACGAATTGCTTGAGATTACCCAATTAATTACCTTTTTGTTGAGTTTTCCCAATTGTGTTTAATGCTTGCAATTATATGGCCAATAGTTGTATTAATTTAATCATTCAATTCGAATCGGGAGAGGAGAATTGGTGAGGAACTATTGGTGAGGACCGTTTTATTCTGTGAGATAGGAATATACTCATAGGAACTACGTGGCCTTTGGGAGATTTTATGCTTTTCGCCTATTGACGAATCAATTCACCTAGGGATAGAGTGCGTTATTCGCCTTTAGATAAATCTATTGACCTCGGGAGAGGCGGTAGAGTATATTAGCAATCTCCGCCTTCAATAAATTGGGAAAATTATTTATTACGGATAATCTAGAGTAAATTCGGATAAACCGAGGTGGATTCAGAATCCTAGACTTATTCATCATTTGATTTCTTTTATTTCAAGCTATTGTTTTCTACTGTTTAGTCGCTTAGTAATTCTTTTAGTTATTAATTGCAAAAAACCCACATTCGATTGTTCAAATAAAATTGGAATACACAAAAATCGGTAGTTAGAGATTCAGTCCTCGTGGGAACGATACTCTACTTATCACTTTATTACTTGTAAACGATGATGTGCACTTGCGTGTAAGAAATATCGCAACAAGTTTTTGGCGCCGTTGCCGGGGATTGAAATTTTCTAATATCGATTTAAGTATTTCTAGTCTTAATTTGAACGTTTTATTTTTATTTTTGTGTATTTAATTTCGTTATTTGTTTTTCCTTTCAAGACCTTTCGTGCAGTGGATGAGAAAACTCGGTAACGAAGGCCTACTACCTTTGGATACCGAGCTCGAGTGCTCTCTAAGAAGGAACAAGAAGGAGAAAAGAGAGTTGCAGACGACGGTCAACATGGCCGAGAATATCGAAGTCCAAGGAGGAGATAACCATGTGCGGCAAGTTCAACCGGAACTAGCTCTTCGAGATTATGCCATGCCGCAGATCAAAGCTAATTTTTCGGGAATTCGGCGTCCCACTATCCAAGCCAGTAATTTTGAGATCAAGCCCGCTATCATTCAGATGGTACAGGCGAGCCAATTCTGTGGACTGCCGAATGACGACCCGAATGCCCATATTGCTTCTTTCCTTGAGATATGCGACACGTTCAAGACTAATGGTGTCACCGACGATGCCATCCGATTGAGGCTTTTCCCTTTCTCTTTGAGGGATAAAGCGAAATTTTGGTTAAATTCCTTACCGCCGGGGTCAATTACAACATGGGGAGAGTTAGCGCAAGCCTTCCTTGCCAAATTCTTCCCACCTGCTAAGACGGCGAGGTTGAGAAACGAAATAACCACCTTTGGTCAGTACGATATGGAATCGCTCCACGAGGCGTGGGAACGATATAAAGATTTGTTACGAAGATGCCCTCATCACGGCCTTCCTGATTGGCTTCAGATTCAGACGTTCTATACTGGTTTGAGTGCTTCTACACGCACTCTCGTGGATGCGGCCGCTGGTGGGGCCTTGATGGGAAAGACTATGGCCGAGGCACACTCGCTTTTGGAAGCTATGGCCGCAAATGCATATCAATGGCCATCGGAAAGATTGACACCGAAGAGGGTTATGGAAGTTTCTAGCAATGATCCGATTTCCACATTGTCAGCTCAAGTCGCCGCTTTGACCCAACAGCTCCAAGCATTTTCGCACGCACCTTCCCCCGTTACCATAGAGACATGCAATTGGTGTAACGGATCACACCCGAGCGCGGAGTGTCAAGTTGGAAACCCGTTCGAACAACATCAGATGGAGCAGGCTCAATTCGTGGGAAATGGAAATCGGCAGAATAACCCGTACTCCAACACTTATAATCCGGGGTGGCGCAATCATCCCAACTTTTCGTGGAGAAACGAACAGAACTCAAACCAACCCTCGGTCGCTCAGAATCAACAGCAGCCCCCTCCCGCTCCCAAAGTTTCTCTCGAGGAAGCACTTGCAAAATTGGCGGCAAATACGAGCCAATTTATGACCCGTACTGAAGCGACATTGCAAAATCATTCCGCTTCCATTCTTAACTTGGAGGTCCAGCTGGGCCAAATTGCTAATGTGTTGACAGCTCGCCCGGAGGGAGCATTGCCGAGTACAACAGAGACAAATCCTAGAGAGAGTCTAAACGCAATCAGCTTGAGAAGCGGGAAAGAGGTGTTGGACCAGCCCGAGCGGTGTGAAAAGAAGAATGAAGTTGAGGAAAAGAATGATTTAGAGCCAGAGGAGTCGCAAGATTTGAAACCTTCAATAACGTTGCCGGATAACCCGAAGACATGTGTGCCCCCCGTCCCGTTTCCGCAGAGATTACAGCAGAAAAAGGCGGACAAACAATTTTCTAAGTTCCTTTACGTGTTTAAAAAGCTTCACATAAACATTCCGTTCGCCGACGCGTTGGAACAAATGCCGAGCTACGCTAAATTCATGAAAGAGATATTGTCGAAGAAAAGAAAACTCGAGGAGTTTGAAACTGTAGCCTTGACGGAGGAATGCAGCGCAATTCTTCAAAAGAAGCTCCCACCAAAATTGAAAGATCCGAGAAGCTTCAACATACCTTGCACCATGGGGAATCGCTCTTTTAATAAGGCACTGTGCGATCTCGGCGCTAGTATTAACCTCATGCCTCTGTCGATTTTCAAAAAGCTAGATATTGGGGAAGCCAAGCCAACAACAGTCTCCTTACAATTGGCGGATCGATCGATTAAGTATCCGAGGGGAGTGATTGAGGATGTATTAGTCAAAGTTGATAAGTTCATCTTTCCGGCCGATTTCATCGTACTCGACATGGAGGAAGATGAAGATATCCCAATCATCTTGGGACGACCATTTTTAGCGATTGGCCGAACCCTTATAGACGTGGAAAAAGGGGAGTTAACTCTGAGGGTCCAAGACGAGCAAGTTACTTTTCAAGTATTCAAATCTTTCCCAGGTCCCTAAGTGTTGATAAAAGGTCACAAGGTGAAAGTGTAGATGCGGTTGAAAGAGGAAAGCACCGAAAACATAGTCGGTTGAAAAATTCAGATTCGGTGGCAGATGGTTCAATTTTTAAGAAGGGTGCAGAACGAGTAGCGTTTCTCGAGCATGCGGACAAATCTGCTGCAGTCTTGAGTGCGTTCGTGAAGGAGGAGAGTAAGCCGGAAGCCCAGCGGACATATAGTCATGAGAAAAACGGGTGTTTCAGGAAGTTGTTCATATCGAAACCTTTCCGCAAACAACATTTGAGGCCCGAACCGAAAGTCGAATCGTTAACGACCGATGGTCATAATTTTGAAAACCATATGAACGGGTCGATGATCGGTGCGGAAACCAAATGGAGTTTGCGAAAAGCGAACTAATATTTTCAAATAGGTCCGGCTGAAGACTATAAACTTAGCGCTTCTCGGGAGGCAACCCGAGTTCGTAGTTGTAGATTTTTGCGTTTCTTTATTTTTCTTGCAGTCGTGATTCTTATTTTTCATCATTTTTGTGCTTCAATTTGCTTCTGCCTCTCGCTTTTAACGTGATCTTCCCAAAATTCTGTGCAGGAAAGTCCCGGAGAAATCAAGTCGAGCCGCGACACATGTATTGTGAGCCGGGGCACAAACAAAACGAAGGAGTTCAGCTAAACCCACTGTACCTTGTGCCGCGGCACGACATAAATGAGCCGCGGCACACTTGAGCACTGAGCCGCGGCACACGAAATCTGTGCCGCGGCACACGACAACACGAGAAAACAGGTAAAAGGGACTGTACCCTATGCCGCGGCTCACTTTAGCTGTGCCGCGGCACACTATGCGGAATCTGAAAGGCCCAGGTAGCATATAACACGCATTCGGCCGGCATTTCCAGGTATGCCTTCTTTCCTTCTCCTTCCCTCCCCAGCGCGCGAATCGGCTGAAACAATCTTCCAATTTTTCTTGCGATTTCTTCTTGCACTCTTCACAAAACCAATCAAGGTATGTTCCAATCTTTAATCTCTACTTGTTTATGGATTTAAATTTGAAGTTGTTTATGCTTTGGATGGATTGAACATGTTTATTTTCCTTCAAAATTCCTAGGATGGTTTAGGGAATAAAGTAGTAGTTTTAATCGAATTTTCATGGTTAGTTTGGAATATGAATGAGTTGAGTGTGTTGTGTTGATGATGAATGAATTGTGTTTCTGTTCTTGGGGGTTGAATCGAGCTATAGCCATGTTTATTCTTCAAGTAAACTCGTGCCCTCAAGGTGTTTGATAAATTGCCTAAGTGAAAAATTTTCTTTGGAAAAGCAATCTTTTGAATTTTCGTGCAACGTATACGTTCTGAATTTACAGCAAGCCAAACCCTTACGTCCAGGTTAAATGTTTAAGTCCAATTTCATCCTTCTCTCACGAATGCGCTATTTTGTTAAATTCGGGATTTCTGGCTGGACATCCTTAGCCGAGTGTAGATCATTGTTATTATTGTTTGCGTAAATAAACCCTCGTGTTGTACTTTTCAGGTCTGATTATGGCGAGAACAAAGAAACTGAGCAAGAGAGCTAGGACCCAGTCATCCCCCACTCGAGGGGAGACCTCTCGTAGTCGGGCCGAGTTGGAGGGGCACCAATTTTCGGACCCTGAAATTCACAAGATCTTCAATGAAAAAATCCGGCCACGACCGCTTATTCCAGAAAGGGGATTTACTCCAGCTCCTCAGGACGGAGAATTGCTTACCATGATTGATGAGATGGGGTGGGCCAGATTTGCTGCACCTCCCGAGCCAGCGGTTATCTCGATTGTGCAGGAGTTCAACGCCAGCGCACTGCTGAAGCACATTCGGGCAGGGCATACGTTGCCGTCATTAGAGTCTCGAACTCAGGTCGATGTCCGAGGGGTTACAGTTGATTTCTCCACGGCTGCTATTCGGAGGCTGTTTGGGCTTCCGGTGGTTGATGAGTCGGCCTATGACCGAGTGATGACCAGCCTCACGAAGGAGGCCCTGCTCGAGACCATTGCACAGCCCGATTCCGATTGGGAGCAGCGAGCACAGGGTTCTTCCACTTTCCACTTCAAGAGCTCGCGCCTCAGCCGGCTCGGGCGTGCCTGGCTTTATTTTATCTGCGCACGCATTGACCCCACCTCCCAGATCCGTACTGTCTTTCTCTCCCGCGCCCGGACACTTCCGGGCTGCGTTTCGATGTGGCCCCCATCCTGGTTTGATCTATCTTCCAGTGTATCCTGGGGGGCCAAGACGGGGTTGAAGCACCCCTCGCTCATCTGCGCTTTGTGCCGGCAGTCGGGGCTGACGTGGTTAGACGACGAGCCGATGCTTGCCCCCCAGGCCCCGATCGACCACCGCATCATATCACACTTTGACCAGTGGGGAGGAGCGCCGGCGCACGCTCGGGGGAGAGGATTTCTGCTAGAGGAGGCCCACGAGGGATCCCCCGAGCCTCTTTTGTTGACACATGGAGATGCCGGCCCGCCGCCCGACAGAGCGAGGTTGCAGGAGTTGTTTGATGGGCTGAGGGAGGATCTGAGGAGAGAGAGAGAGGAGCTGAGAGAGGAGACGAGGAGAGAGAGAGAGGAGCTGAGAGAGGAGACGAGGAGAGAGAGAGATGAGATGAGGAGAGAGAGGGAGAGTTTGATGGCTGCCATGCGAGAGGAGCAGCGGACGGAGCGGGAGAGCGTTATTGCTGCCGTCAGAGACGAGATGCGAGAGCAGGCCCGCCGGGCCAACTGACGAGAGGCGAGGCGTCTGGCTGCGAGGGATGCTTATCATCAGGAGCATCTTGCCACATGGACGGCCCATATCATGCATCCCGACGGGCCATTTATTGCTCCAGCCCAGCCAGCCACACCACCCTCCTCACCGGATGATGCAGGCACCAGCTCGTGAGCGGACTGGAGGGGAGTACTTGACCTTTTACTTTTATTGCATATCATATTTCGTCCATTGAGGTCAATGTACGTCCTAAGTTTGGGGGGGGGGGGGGGATTTACTTTTCGTCGCTACATTCATTGCTGTACTGATTTTGTTGCACTTTTCATTACTTTGCGTTATTTTTTTTCTTTTCGATAGCCTTGCTTGTCTTAATTTTTCACTATTTGTGAATTTTTTGTGCTTCTATTTGTGTGATACTGATGTTACGACACTGTTTTTCTCTCTGAAGAAACGGTCAAGTTCTAGTCGCGTTGTAGTCAGTAATTTCTGTTCTGCTTAGTATTCATTTAGGTCCGAAATTTTTTCGTGATTGTAGAGGTCTTGGCAGATAAGAGAGGATACATACTTGTTTTAAAATCACCGTCAATACGTTTGGTTACATTTTTCGGTTAGTTAGTCGTCCAGTTATATTAGTCGTGTTGGCACTTAGATTGAGTTTAAGTCGGTCAGTTTTTCCCAAAAGTCGAGTTAATGTTGTTCTATGAAGGGAAGTCTAGTAACCGGGGGCATTCGCGTGACCCGCTGTTTACTCTCGCGTAAAACGACGACCCTGATTAGACTAGTGATTTAGAGGTTTCACATGTGCCGATGTTAGGGAGCCTAGTAACCGGGGATATTCGCGTGACCCGCTGTTTACTCTCGCGTAAAACGGCAACCTTGATTCGGACATGCGGAAATTATATATTCGAGTTGTTTCTCCGCTGTAGATGGGAACTTAGTAACTAGAAGCATCCATGTGCCCCATGAGTGTCTTTTACGTCAAACGGTTTCCCAATACATGATAATGGAAGTTCCACCCTAGGATTATCCCGATGAAACATCCCGAGATCCTCACCTAGTGGTCAACTCGAATCAAATTCTTGAACATATATATAAGGGGATACTGTCCGAGGTTTATTTGTTATGAAACTCGTGAAAATTGTGCCATTAGACTGTGGAATGGGACGAACTAGCTTGTTTATTTTAGCCTTTCATATTGACGGTCGATTTGACTCACGTTTTGTTAATCTTTGAGCTGGATTTTCTTCATGAACGAGTGATTAGGACTGAACTTGATTAATTTGCGGAATCATTATTCTGAGTGCAGCTCGCTATTATGACACTCGTATTATTTAGAGAGAATTACAGGATAGTATTGATTAGGTTGAACACTATGAGTTGCACGATGATTCACGACATTCTTTTATTGAAATTAATTCTTTTTGCTTGAGGACAAGCAAAGGCTTAAGTTTGGGGGTATTTGTTAGGCGTATTTTTATACGCTTATTTATCATTATTTTGTATTATTTTGGAGAGTGAAATTGTCTAAATGAGCCTTTAATGCCTTAATTTTGTATGATTGACAGGAAATTGAAGTCCGGAAGCTAAAACGAGGCAAAACGGGCGAAAACGACAAATCTGGACTCTGAGCCGCGGCACAAGGAAGCAGGGCCGCGGCACAGAAGACACCCACCAAAGGCGAGTAAATCACTGTGCCGCGGCACAGCCCAGGTGAGCCGCGGAACAGAAGAAATTAAGGACGCCCAGGCATCCAGCTGAAGGCCCTGTGCCGCGGCATAGGTTTAGTGCGCCGCGGCACACTTGGCGGTTTTTGTATGTCCACGTCGATTAGGGCCGTTTCGAAGCCAGTTTTCGACCTACGGATACGGACGCGATTTGGAGGATATGCTGAGCTATAAATAGGGTTTAAGACCCTAATTAATTATCTTTGGATCTTTTATCTTTTGAAGCTTAAGCTTGGAGACGGTGGAAGAAGAGGGAAGCAGAAGACTTCAAAGGCAGAGGGCGGAAGCTGAAGAACGGAGGAATCCGAGCTTCATCTGTGTTTGATTTTTATGCTTTCTTTTATTTATTCTGTATTTTCAATTATTAGTATGTCAGGCTAAAGCCCTAATCTAGGGTTTTGATGAAACCTAAGTTTTGACGAATTGCTTGAGATTATCCAATTAATTACCTTTTTGTTGAGTTTTCCCAATTGTGTTTAATGCTTGCAATTATCTGGCCAATAGTTGTATTGATTTAATCATTCAATTCGAATCGGGAGAGGAGAATTGGTGAGGAACTATTGGTGAGGACCGTTTTATTCTGTGAGATAGGAATATACTCATAGGAACTACGTGGCCTTTGGGAGATTTTATGCTTTTCGCCTATTGACGAATCAATTCACCTAGGGATAGAGTGCGTTATTCGCCTTTAGATAAATCTATTGACCTCGGGAGAGGCGGTAGAGTATATTAGCAATCTCCGCCTTCAATAAATTGGGAAAATTATTTATTACGGATAATCGAGAGTAAATTCGGATAAACCGAGGTGGATTCAGAATCCTAGACTTATTCATCATTTGATTTCTTTTATTTCAAGCTATTGTTTTCTACTGTTTAGTCGCTTAGTAATTCTTTTAGTTATTAATTGCAAAAAACCCACATTCGATTGTTCAAATAAAATTGGAATACACAAAAATCGGTAGTTAGAGATTCAGTCCTCGTGGGAACGATACTCTACTTATCACTTTATTACTTGTAAACGATGACGTGCACTTACGTGTAAGAAATATCGCAACAGACTCCTAAGCATATTCATGTATCTTCAAAACCGATTATGACCAGTATATGGAGATTACCTAGTTCTTATGTTTTACGTAAGGATTCATATGTTTTGGGACTTGAAATGAATTGAACTTAGAATATTTTCTTGAAGATCAAGATGAATTATGGTGTAGTAATGATGATACATATCCTTGTGTCTCGTAGTCATTTAATCCATAAAGATCTTTCATAAACCGTATGAGCATGATATGCACGGAGTTGGCATGTATTAACACTGAGGATTTCGTGAGTTTTCATCACCTTTAGCTCAAGTTTTTACCCAGTAGTGACTGCCATACACAATTAGCGCACGCTAAGATGTATATATTAACGTGCGCTATCGGGAATGAATAACGTACGCTACGTTGGGTACGTAACGTACGTTATATCATCAGGCAGGGCAGTCGGCTGTTCAGAGAAGTCTGTCAGTACACAGCTAGCGCACGCTAAACTTGGTTATTTGCGTACGTTAATGGGCAGGCTTAGCGCACGTTACATAGAGTACGTAGCGCGCGCTAAGTAGTTCAGGCATAATTCATTTTTTTGAGCTTGCGGCCGTAAACCGGACTGTTAGACGTTCGTATGACTTGAGAGGAATTCTTTATTATTTCTTAGGTCTGAGCCTTGCATAGGGGACGATCGAGGGGCGGTGACATACAGACGCGTGTCATTTGTTGAAGTATTTCCATTCTTGCCATTTTCGAGGCAAGTATCATATGTTGAGTTTGATTTATATTGAAACTTTGATCATGCTTATGGTTTTGTTCATGTTGTCGAATATGAGATGTATTCCTGTAATTTCTCGTGGTATTCGTTGTTAATTGTTCGTATTGATGAACATATTGAAATGCATATATGTATGCATAATTGATTGGTTTATGGTGTAAATGATCCGAGGGGATCATGAGGATCTATGCTGAGGGCGCTGGATCGAATGTCCACCATGCGTTGGTCCGACGGGATCATCATGGGGATCTATGCTGAGGGCGCTGGATCGCTGGATGGGTTTTCCACCATGCGTTGGTCCGACGGGATCATCATGGGGATCTATACCAAGGGCACTGGATCGCTGGATTACCCTGTATTGTGTTGATGGAATTGTGAGGATTCACATCGTTGGATTCCGATGACGGAAGTCCATTTTGCATGTTTTATGATGCACTTATGATTTATGTATTATGATACTTGCACTAGCATTTTTTTGCTAACCCCTTCGGGGGTGGAAATTGTTTTGATGTTCAGGTAGCCGAGGAGCGGGGAAGCAACCACAGTACCGACAGGACGATGAAATGGCTCAGTGGTGTGGTTGATGTTTATTGTTTTTGTGATTTGTCTTCTTGGTTCATTTAGTACTCGAGTACGTATGTTTTAATAAGGTCATTTCGATATGGTTGAATTAATTAACCCATTGGATCAGTTGAACCAAATCTGTATTTTGAACTTCAGTTGTACTATTGGATTATATTTACATTTCATTTATAATTTGCCTTGTAAATCCTCCAAAAAGGGTTTACGGCGCTGTAATTATTCCGAATATCTCGGGGTGTTACAGAATATGGTATAAGAGCTAAGATTTATGGATATCTTGGCAGTCGGGTTAGTTGGGTCTGTTTACGTTATTTGATTATTGGTCGGTTGTAACATCACTGCTGAGCCAGCATCGTCGTGTGGACCGTGGTTGTAAGTTTCCTAATCTCAAATACTACCGTTTTAATTAATTCATGTTTTGTAAACATTGATGGACTTCCTTTTAGAAAGTTGCCCTGGATATTGAGTATTTATGTTTACAGTATGTTGAGAGGAGGTCGTGGACGCGGACGCGGTCGTGGACGCGGACGTGGAAATGCGAGACAAGAAGAGTCGGTGTCTACCCCAGAAATAACCGCTAGCTGAACGGATTCCTATTCCGGGGGACAACAGGGATCAGCAAATAATAATGCAAATCCTAACGTGCCGGGAGTGCTTCAGCAGGTGGTTGCTCAGATAAACCAGTTTGCTCAAGTTGTGGATCGCATGCGAGCAATGATGGGACAGAAAGATAACGTGGATAATCGGGAGATAAATGGCTTAATGAGGTGATCAAATTGCATCCTCCGAAATTTGACTTCACGAGACGCTTTCTTGGGATCACTGGCTGAAGGAGTTAGAGAAGATTTTTGCGGGGATAAACTGTCCCAACGACAGAAAGGTTCCGGTCGCCCAATATCTTCTGACGAGGGAGGCTTTCGACTGGTGGGAGGCCATTCGACCTGAGGAGCATAATGTCGACTGGACGGAGTTCAAATTAATGATGGAAGCACAGTATTGTCCTCGCCCAGTTAGAGAGGCCCGAGTCCGAGAGTTTCTCACCACAAAATTTAGAGGCATCAGTGACAAACATGATTAAGACCTTTAATCACCAGCTGACTTATGTGCGCCACTTGGTCAGGACCGAGGCGGAGAGGATTTTCCATTTTGACATGCGAATGAAGCCGGAAATTCAGCAATATATGTCCCGATTTGAATGTACCACTTTGCGACGGTATCAGGACAAGGCGCTGGTCTATGATATGAAAGAGGCGGCAGTAGAGAAATCAACGGAAGCAAAGAAGCAGAAAGTGGCTGGCAACTTCACGGAGAATAAGAGTAGTGGGCCTCGCAGGGGCCAGTCCTCTTTTCATTCATCCAGGAGACCTCCGCATCCTTCTCGAGGAGGAAAGAAGTTCCGGGCAGCACCAACCGTTTCAGACGCAGGGAAGAAATGTTATAGCTGTCGCAAAGCGGGGCATGTTCGACGTGACTGTTTTGCGCCTGCTGTGTCCTATTTCGAGTGTGGACAGGAAGGGCACCGCGCAACATTTTGTTGGAATGCGACCCGATCTTTTGGTACTCGCACTCCTGTACCGGTTCCGAAGGACACTAGTGTAAACCAGACGCAGCAAAGCGGTTTCCCGCAGCAGAATGTTGGGAAAAGAGAGGCATCCAGCGCTGGGTCCGTTCCTCCACATATTTACGAGATGAAGAAGGATGATCAGAACACAGCTGTTGCATCAGGTACGATTCAGATCCTTTTGCAACCAATTAGTGTCTTGTTCGATTCGGGAGCTACGCATTCTTTTATAATTTTGAACTGTGTTAATCGTTTAAAAATATCGAGCTTGTATAATTGTGAACCTTATGTTGTGGGATTACCGAGTGGAGAGAAAATTGTGGGAACCCTAGAAGCTAGAGATTTTCCAGTGTCTATAGGAGGGAGAGATTGGCCATCGAATCTTATTGTAGTTGACATCTACGGTGACGATTTGATTCTCGGAGACGATTGGCTCAACCGTTATGGAGCTATTCTAAATTACCGAAAGAGACTCATTTCTATCATTGCGGGTGACGGATCTGAACACTTATTCCAAGGATGGAGACCGGGAAGCTCGGGAAAATTGATCAAAGCAATGAAAGACGTAAAATTTCTGAAGCAGGGATGTCATGGACTTTGGTGCTATGCTATGAGGAAAGAGGAAGGAGTAGAGCTCTCGTCTATTTCTGTTGTGAATGAGTTCTCAGATGTATTTCCTGACGAACTACCTGGGTTACCTCCGCAGAGAGAAGTGGAGTTCACTATCGAATTAGAGCCTGGAGCAGCTCCTATTTCCAGAGCACCATACCGCATGGCGCCAACCGAGATGTATGAACTCAAGAAGCAACTGGAGGAATTGTTACAGAAGGGTTATATTCAACCTAGCGTTTCTCCTTGGGGAGCCCCCGTTCTCTTTGTCTGGAAGAAAGACGGATCCCTCCGACTGTGCATTGATTACAGGGAGCTCAACAAGATGACGATCAAGAATAAGTATCCTATACCTCGGATCGACGACTTGTTTGATCAACTACAAGGGGCAAGGGTATTCTCGAAGATTGACTTGCGATCAGGATACCATCAGTTGAGAATTAAGGAATCGGATATACCAAAGTCCGCTTCGTGTCCCTGCAGACGCATTATGAATTTGTAGTGATGCCATTTGGACTTACCAATGCTCCTGCGGTATTCATGCAGTTGATGAATCGGGTATTCTTAGAATACTTGGATAAATTTGTGGTCGCTTCATTGATGACATCTTGATATATTCGAAGGACGCAGAGGAGCATGCCGAACATTTGCGTGTGGTTTTGAGCACCTTGAGGAAGGAACAGCTGTATGCAAAGCTTTCCAAATGCGAGTTCTGGCTTAGGGAAGTAACTTTCCTTGGGCATGTGATATCAGCTGACAGAGTTCAGGTGGACCCGAAGAAAGTCGAAGCAATCTTGGAATGGGAAGATCCTAATAACGGGAAGGAAGTCCGGAGTTTCGTAGGACTTGCTGGATACTATCGCCGTTTTGTAGAGGGATTTTCCAAAATTGCTCGTCAGCTCTCTCAGATATTACAGAAAACTCAAAAGTTCACGTGGGATGAGTGATGCCAGTCTGGTTTTGACGATCTTATGAGGAGACTGACGACAGGACCTATATTTGCGCTACCAGAGGGTACTGATGGATTCATGGTATACTGTGACGCTTCAAATCGAGTGCAGGTTGTGTGTTGATGCAAAAGGATAAGGTGATTGCTTATGCTTCTCGGCAGTTGAAACCGTACGAGGTTAATTACCCGACTCATGATCTGGAGCTAGCAGCTGTAGTCTTCGCATTGAAAATTTGGAGACATTATTTGTACGACACTCATTGTCAGATCTTTACAGATCATAAGAGCCTCAAGTACATTTTCATCCAGAAGGAATTAAACATGAGGCAGAGAAGGTGGCTGGAATTGATCAAGGATTACGACTTGGAGATTCTCTATCATCCGGGGAAAGCAAACGTAGTAGCTGATGCTTTGAGCCGTAAACCTATTTCTCTTCGAGTATTGGAAGCACTTACATCCCAAACCAGCATTCAACGGGAACTGATCCGCGAAGGGATTGAAGTATGGGCACCAGGAATCCAAGGGCAACTATATGTGATGGAACTAACTTCATCACTAGTCGAGGAGATCAAATCTAAGCAGTTAAACGATTCTATGATCCTTCAGTTATGTGACGATGTAAAGAAAGGGAAGGCCCCAGGATTCGTGATACAAGATGATGGAGTTCTGAGATTTCAGAGTCGACTTTGCGTTCCCGATAATGAGGAATTGAGACGGACAATTCTGAAGGAAGCTCACAGCGCGCCCTATTCTATTCACCCGGGCAGCAGTAAAATGTATAAGGATCTTAAACAAAACTTCTGGTGGGGGAATATAAAGAAGGACGTAGAAGAGTACGTTTCAAAGTGTTTGACTTGTCAGCAGGTTAAGATTGAACATCAGCGACCTGCCGGAATGTTAAAGCCACTTCCGATCCCTGAGTGGAAGTGGGAGGATATCGCGATGGATTTCATCACCAGTATGCCGAGGACCAAAACGGGAATGAACATGATTTGGGTTATAGTTGATCGACTAACCAAGTCGGCTCATTTCCTAGGAATTAAAGATACTTGGGGACCCGAGAGATTGGCGCGAGTATTCATTGCAGAGGTAGTCAGATTGCATGGGACGCCGAAGACCATTATTTCAGATCGAGATGGTCGATTTGTGTCGCACTTCTGGAAGGCAGTTCACAGGGCTTTGGGGACTGAGCTCAACTTTATCATGGCTTACCATCCCCAAACGGACGGTCAGTCCGAAAGGACTATACAAACAGTAGAGGACATGCTTAGAGCTTGTGCATTGGATTGGTCGACTGATTGGGAAGTTCATTTGCCGTTGATTGAATTCACCTACAATAATAGTTGGCATGCTTCTATTAAGATGGCACCATTTGAAGCTTTGTACGGGAGAAGATGCCGATCACCCCTGTGCTGGGATGATTCTTTGGATTTGATCGGGACGGAACCGGAATTGATAGTTCAAACTCAAGAGAAGATAGCTTTGATTCGAGAGAGACCGTTGACTGCCCAGAGTCGACAGAAGTCTTATGCATACGTACGTCGTCGCCCTCTAGAGTTCGACGTTGGGGACCATGTACTATTGAAGGTGTCTCCTACACGAGGGATTTTCAGTTTTGGGAGGAAAGGTAAGCTAAGTCCGAGATATATCAGACCATTTGAGGTCCTCGAGAGAATTGGGGATTTAGCATACAGGTTGGCCTTACCGCCATCGCTGAGTCACATTCACGATGTGTTTCACGTATCCCAATTGCGGAAGTATGTACCGGACCCCAGTCACGTCATTGATTTCGACGAGATCGAGATAGCTAATGACGACACCTTCGAAGAGAGACCAATTAAGATACTTGAGAGTCGGATCAAACAATTGAGGAATAAACCAATACACTTGGTTAAAGTACAATGGTCACGACATGGAGCTGAAGAGGCCACTTGGGAAACAGAGGACAATATGAAGGCTAGATATCCAGAGTTATTTTCATCTTAAGTTTCGGGACGAAACTTCTTTTTAGGGAGGAAGGATGTAATACCCGAGATTTCTGATATGTATTTGGAACTTGTGATATTGTAATTGTTGCACTTTAATCTGAGTATTATTCTCCGTATTTCATAGTCCTGTGTTTTTGAGCGTATGATTTCATGAATGTGATTTAAAAATTGTGATTCTCGCATGTAGCGCACGCTATCGTCTATGTGTAGCGTACGCTAACTTGGATCCATAGCGCGCGCTACAAAGGAACCTTAGCGCACGCTATACGTGGTCAATATGATTGAGACGTGTGGTAGGTAAGATCAGGCCAGGGATCTTGGTCGGATTGTATCGGGATGAACCTGGACGGCTTTCGGGAAAAAGCCAAGTCAACGCTTTAGCGCACGCTACTCACCTGAGGGTAGCGCACGCTAAAGGCTGAGTACAGTGAAATCAGTAACGTTTCAAATAGCCGTTAGTGCACGCTATGAATATGGACTAGCGCGCGCTAATAACCATTTTCTATATATAGGACAGCATCCTTTTTCATATTTTCAGATTTTTCACTCCCCCATCCGAATTCTTGAACTTTGTAAGACACCCTCTTCATCCTAAACACTTCTTGCCGGCATCCTAGCTCGTGTTGAAGATTGTAGATCATTGGAGGATTGGTGTTCAAACCTTCGGCGTTGGCTTGCTTCGAATTTCCTCCTTGTTCTTCACTACTTTGAGGTAGGTGATTCTTCACCAATATTAGTAGTATTCTGAAGGACGTTTTTGATCATGTTTTGGGATTTACCTAATCAGTTAGATTCATAAGTAGTCGAACATCATGTGTTAGAAGGATATTTTGACGTTTCGGCACTTATTCATCGTATGAACCATTGAACCTTCTTAGTATATGGACTCCTAAGCATATTCATGTATCTTCAAAACCGATTATGACCAGTATATGGAGATTACCTAGTTCTTATGTTTTACATAAGGAATCATATGTTTTGGGACTTGAAATGAATTGAACTTAGAATATTTTCTTGAAGATCAAGATGAATTATGGTGTAGTAATGATGATACATATCCTTGTGTCTCGTAGTCATTTAATCCATAAAGATCTTTCATAAACCGTATGAGCATGATATGCATGGAGTTGGCATGTATTAACACTGAGGATTTCGTGAGTTTCATCACCTTTAGCTCAAGTTTTTACCCAGTAGTGACTGCCATACACAATTAGCGCACACTAAGATGTATATATTAACGTGAGCTATCGGGAATGAATAACGTACGCTACGTTGGGTACGTAATGTACGTTATATCATCAGGCAGGGCAGTCGGCTGTTCAGAGAAGACTGTCAGTACACATCTAGCACATGCTAAACTTGGTTATTTGCGTACGTTAACGGACAGGCTTAGCGCACGTTACGTAGAGTACGTAGCGCGCGCTAAGTAGTTCAGGCAGAATTCATTTTTTTGAGCTTGCGGCCGTAAACTGGACTGTTAGACGTTCGTACGAATTGAGAGGAATTCTTTATTATTTCTTAGGTCCGAGCCTTGCATAGGGGACGATCGAGGGGCGGTGACATACGGACGCGTGTCATTTGTTGAAGTATTTCCATTCTTGCCATTTTCGAGGCAAGTATCATATGTTGAGTTTGATTTATATTGAAACTTTGATCATGCTTATGGTTTTGTTCATGTTGTCGAATATGAGATGTATTCCTGTAATTTCTCGTGGTATTCGTTGTTAATTGTTCGTATTGATGAACATATTGAAATGCATATATGTATGAATAATTGATTGGTTTATGGTACAAATGATCCGAGGGGATCATGGGATCTATGCTGAGGGCGCTGGATCGAATGTCCACCATGCGTTGGTCCGACGGGATCATCATGGGGATCTATGCTGAGGGCGCTGGATCGCTGGACGGGTTTTCCACCATGCGTTGGTCCGACGGGATCATCATGGGGATCTATACCAAGGGCGCTGGATCGCTGGATTACCCTGTATTGTGTTGATGGAATCGTGAGGATTCACATCGTTGGATTCCGATGACGGAAGTCCGTTTTTCATGTTTTATGATGCACTGATGATTTATGTATTATGATACTTTCACTAGCATTGTTTTGCTAACCCCTTCGGGGGTGGACATTGTTTTGATGTTCAGGTAGCCGAGGAGCGGGGAAGCAACCACAGTACCGACAGGACGATGAAATGGCTCAGTGGTGTGGTTGATGTTTATTGTTTTTGTGATTTGTCTTCTTGGTTGATTTAGTACTCGAGTACGTATGTTTTAATAAGGTCATTTCGATATGGTTGTATAAGTTAACCCATTGGATCAGTTGAACCAAATCTGTATTTTGAACTTCAGTTGTACTATTGGATTATATTTACATTTCTTTTAAAATTAGCCTTGTAAATCATCCAAAAAGGGTTTACGGCGCTGTAATTATTCCGAATATCTCGGGGTGTTACACTAATTCCTTCAGCCAGTGATCCCAAGTAGGCATCTCTGCAGAACCGTCGAAATTCGGTGGGTGTAACTTGACCACTTCGGCAAGCCACTTGTCTCCCCGATTGTCCTCGTTACGTTGTTGGCCCATCGTCGTCTGCATGCGGTCAACCACCTAAGCAAACTGGGTCATCTGAGTGACCACCTATTGAAGCACTCCCGGCATGTTAGGATTTTCGTCTTCCTCCATAGTTTGCGTTCGGTCATCATTTACCGATTCCTGATGTCCTCCAGAATGGGAATCAGTTCGATTAGCTGACAAATATGGGGTAGGTGACGAATCTTCCTGTCTCGCATTACCACGTCCGCGTCCACGACCTCCTCTCAACATTCTGAAAACACAATTTCTCAATATACAGGGCAAAATCTTTGAAAAAGGAAATTTGTCAACATCCACAAAACACAAAATAAATAAAATGGTAGTATATGATATTAGGAAACTTACAACCACGGTCCACATGATGATGCTGGCTGAGCAGTGATATTACAAACGACCAATAAATCGGACGACATAAATAGACCCAACTAAAACCGACTTCCAAGATATCCATGAATCTTAGCTCCGATACCATATTCTATAACACCCCGAGATTTTTGGAATAATTACAGCGTCGTAAACCCTTTATATATAAGGAAATGCATAATAGTTACCATAAAAATTTCGTAGTTCGGCAACTGTTTCAAACAACCCAAATGAATCCAATTATTATTACAAACATCTCAAATCATCAACATGACACACGTACTCAAGTACTGAAAATCAAACCAGAATAATAAAATGACAAACAAATAACATCACTGAGCCCCTTCGTCACCAGGTCGGTACTGTGGTTGCTTCCCCGCTCCTCGGCTACCTGAACATCAAAACAAATGTCCACCCCCGAAGGGGTTAGCAAAACGATGCTAGTACAAGTATCATAATATACACAAAATCAGATATGCAACAACGATGCATAGCAAATTACATAACGCGGACTTCCGCTACCAGAATCCAACGATGCGAATCCTCATGATTCCATAAACACAACATGGATAATCCAATGATCCAACGCCCTCAGCATAGATCCCAAGATGATCCCGTCGGACCAATACGAGGTGGAAAAACCCGTCCAATGATCCAGCGCCCTCAGTATAGATCCCAAGATGATCCCGTCGGACCAACACGAGGTGGACATCTGACCCAGCGCCCTCAACATAGGTCACACGATCCCTTCCGGATCAATACAACACACACGATACAACCATGCATACACATATGCAAAACAACATGTTCATCAACACGAACATTCACATGAACCAAAATATGAACGACATTATGGTAATCCGTGTAGGGTAATTTCATATTCAACAATATGTATAACAATAAGTACAATACAAAAATCATCAACGTTAACCCAAAAGTCTCGTTATGATACTTGCCTCAAAAAATGGTGTTAAGGATAGATACTATGAATAAACTTCAACCCGGTCGAAGAATCTCTCACTCGATCACTTCACCAACAATTCGAACCTTCAATGAACAATAGCACCAATATAACTAACGGGTCCGGATAATCGTTCTAACCATCATGCTAGCATCAAGAGGCTTCATCTACCCGAATAAAAACGTATGAATCTACCCCAACCCAAACCGTTGAATCAATACTACGCTATTAATTCAGACAACAAATTCAAAATTCTTCCAAACAAGGTTAAACACATCCTCCGGTCGGATTCTACAACTATAACACTAGGTAGAACGTCTAGCATGGATCCGAACCATAACTTCCATTAATCCAACGTAGCAAGATTTATGAAGAATACCAAAAGAAAACTTGGTAATTAAGTTCACATGATTATCATCTTTTTCTTCAAGGATTAACCCTAAGTTCAATCCCTTAGGTTCCCCTATATGTGTTGCTTGTTCAAGTTGTACACAAGAAACTTAATAATCTCAGTGATGAACTTGATAAAACCCGTAGCATGATCATATATGACAACAAGAACACATACTACAACTTGGTGAATCACTATATACCTTACACGGAAGGAAAAGATGAAATAATTTGATGATCTCTATGCCACAAGCTAGAACACCAATCCTAAAAGTTCCTTTCCTTCAATGGTGATGTTAAGAGGTTGATATGAAGGTTTAGAATGGAGAGAGTATCTCTCTATGTCTCAGAAATCGGGCATGGGGAGAGGTGGAATTGAAAAAATTGAAGTTAGGTGTTGTCTTGTTTATAGAAAATGGTTATTAGCGCACGCTACTACTCCTTCGTAGCGTGCGCTAACGGGCTCACATCACACTGTATCTGTCTGTTCTTGGTTTAGCGTGTGCTAAAACATCCCTTACGTACGTTAATTACAACGCTTAGCGTACGGTACCACGCTAATATAGCGTGCGTTAACGAGTTCATGAAGCTTACTGGACTCACTGTACTCGACTTAGCGTGCGCTAGCATCACTTGCTTAGCGTGCGCTAAGCACCATTGACTCGACTTTTCCAAAATCCATCCAGATTCATCACTGTAACACCCCAAACTAGGCGGATATTACAGTGCCGTGGACCCCCGACTGGGACCCACCAGGCGAATGAAAATGAATGAATTACACAGGTAAATGTAGTACCGAACCACATTACAACATCAATTACTCCGACGAGGAGTTTTATACAACATACCCAGGATAAAATAGAATACATGTGTATTTTATGTGACGATAAAATACACAACGCTGAATGAAATGAGCATTCAAACGGAATGTCTGCAGCGGAATAAATAAAGGAAACATAAATGACTGAATAAATGACTGAACAGACTGGGGCCCCCTACTAGTATCACTGGGACTCCTCACCGTCACCGTGCTCTCCCCGTGCCTTAGCCTTGCCATGACCTGAAACAGCAGATCCCCAACGGTGCCATACAGAACAACAATCCTCAGTGAAAATACACAATCATGATATATCTGAAATTATGAATTATCCTGTCGAAACATACGCAATCAAACATGCTATATGAATCGACTATCAGTACGGCTCAAGGAATGGCGCCACACTACGTCCGGGATGGAAATGTGTCCGTGCACAAGCCACCAACGAGTATCGATCGAATACACGTGCGGTCTTGTACCTGTCGATCTCACGAAGCCATCAACTCGTGTGCACAGTCCAATGTGAGGCCACCAACCAACACACGACTATAATGTGCCCGACATGAAAATCCTACACATACCAACCGGCACGCCAGTATGACCCGGAATGCCACAATATGACAAAAGTGACAACGAAAATGAATAATGACTCACCAAGATTTAAATGATGGTGAAATGAATGATAGCTCAATGAAATGATCGGAACCGTCGTTCCTTATGACTGAAGTGATTAATTTACAATGACGAGTTTTGATACGGTTAATACAATGATGAATGAGTTATGATTATGAATGAACATCAACAAAAGGAATGAATATCCTTTTAACCGAGTAAGAATTAACTTACACAATACCGATGAAGAATGTCCGTCCACGAACAACGTCCTAAATGAAATGCCGGTCGCTCGAACAACCTTGAATAACAATAATTACCAACAACCGATCAATACACGAATCAAATACGATCATAACCGACCCAAACGTCGATACCACAATATCCGAACTCGTAGGTGAACTCTAACGAAAACATTGAGATACCCGTGGGTTAAAACCAAACCCAAATTATCGAACCAACTCCCAAATGATTGATTCAAACCAGTACAACATTATCAATGACATCAATAATCTCATAGAAGTCCACAATTCAAGTTAATAATAACGACAATCGGAAATCCCCAAAATAACCGAAGTCAACCCCAAGGGTTCTTGAAATAATTCCGAAAATAACCATTAAATCCGTAAGAATATACTTATCCAAGGTAGATAATCCATATCTAACATATTCCAATGATAATCCAAGCTTACACGAAGAAATCGGAAGGAAAACCCAAAAATCCGAAATTCTAGATCCAAGAGATTAATACCTTTGATTCGATGAGATGAAGATGATGAGATGATGATTAATCCGAAAGATGAGCTTGAAGATGATGATTGATGATTACACCTCGAAGAATCCTCTCTGAATCGCTCGAAATCGCCCAAAACTACCGAAGGAATGAAATGAGATGAATAATGACGAACTCTGACTAAACTGTCCAATTTATAGTCAGTCCAGGTTAGCGTGCGCTACCCCTTGTGCGTAGCGTGCGCTAACGAGTAATTTGGGTAGTCCAGTACCCACTGTCCGAACACGGTAGCGCGCGCTACGTACCTTCTTGTAGCGTGCGCTACGACCATATTACTAGCGTGCGCTAAGATCCATTATTAGCGTGCGCTAACGAAATATTGATGCCCAGTACTGGAGTCCAGAAACTGTATGCCCTCTGATCTGACCTCGATAGCGTGCGCTACAACCATAGTTTAGCGTGCGCTAATATATCGGTTGCGTATGCTAACAACAACACATAGCGTGCGCTATGAAATAATCCAGTGCAGTCCAGTAGCCACTGGACTCAAACTGATCCGCCCTTAGCACGCGCTACACCTCATATTAGCGTGCGCTACTTCAACCCACTAGCGCGCGCTACTTACCAATCGTAGCGTGCGCTACTAGTAATCTCACCTGCAGTCCAGTACCTTCTGGACTGCAGCCAGGACAACCTTAGCGTGCGCTAAAGCTGAGTGGTAGCGTGCGCTACCTATACCCAATTAGCGTACGCTAAAAGGAGTATGTAGCGTGCGCTACTCCTCACGCACAGCTCGCAACGAAATGACAATGATGATAAACGCGGCACGAAACTCCAATCCGATTAGTGATGAATGACGATTTATACACGATACAATTACTCTGAATGATGAATACCATGACTGAATATCAGTGACAAATGATCAATAATGAATGAAATTACTGAGTAATAATGACTGAATGATAATTACTGAATTACAACCGGGTATTACATACACCCCCCCTTAAAAGAGTTTCGTCCCCGAAACTAAGGGTCAAACAATTCGGGATAACTCTCCCGCATACTATCCTCGGTTTCCCAAGTAGCCTCTTCGACTCCGTGTCTAGACCACTGAATTTTAACCAAAGGAATCGTCTTATTCCTCAACTGCTTGATTCGCCGCTCTAAAACTCGTATAGGACGTTCCTCATATGAATGATCGTCGGCGATCTCGATTTCATCGAACTGAAGTATGTGACTCGGGTCGGCAACATACTTACGCAACTGAGAGACATGAAACACATTATGAATTCGGCTCAAAGCCGGAGGTAAAGCCAATCGATAAGCTAACTCGCCCACTCGATCCAAAATCTCAAACGGTCCGACGAATCTCGGACTCAACTTTCCCCTCTTCCCAAAACGGAAGATACCACGACTCGGGGATACCTTGACCAACACATGGTCACCAGCCTCGAACTCTAATGGTCGACGACGGTTATCTGCATATGATTTACGCCGACTCGGCGGTCAACAAACGACTTCTGATCAAAGCTACCTTCTCACGGGCGGCTATAAGCATATCGGGCTCGGTGCCGATTGATTCTGATAAGTCGTCCCAACACAACGGAGATCGACAACGACGACCATACAAGGCCTCGTAAGGTGCCATCTTGATCGAAGCATGCCAACTATTATTATACGTGAACTCGATCAATGGTAGTTGGGCTTCCCAATCGTCTTTCCAATCGAGGACGCATGCCCTCAACATGTCCTCTAATGTCTGAATGGTCCTCTCTGATTGTCCGTCAGACTGAGGATGAAAAGCGGTACTGAGATTAAGCTGAGTTCCCATAGCACGATGAACTGATTTCCAAAAATGCGACACAAACCGTCCGTCACGATCGGAAGCGATACTTTTAGGAGTACCGTGCAGTCTGACTATCTCTTTGATGAACAGTTAAGCAAGTCTCTCGGGACCCCACGTATCCTTGATCTCAAGGAAATGAGCTGATTTGGTTAAGCGGTCCACGATCACCCAGATCGTGTTCATGCCACGACGACTTGTCGACAAACTCGTGATGAAATCCATAGAAATGTCTTCCCACTTCCACTCGGGAATAGGAAGGGGTTTCAGCATACCCGTCGGTCGCTGATGTTCGATCTTAACTTGTTGACAGGTTAAGCATCTCAAAACAAATTCTGCGACTTCTCGCTTCATATTACTCCACCAGTAATTTTGTTTCAAGTCCTTGTACATCTTACTAGACCCCGGATGCACAGAATAAGGGGTAGCATGAGCTTCTTTCAAAATCGAGTCTTTCAACTCGTCCTTCGCCGGTACGCACAACCGATTCTTAAACCTCAAAAGTCCATCCTCGTGGACCACAAATCCAGGGGCTTTCCCCTGAGCCACATCCTCTCGGATGCGCAACAATGATGGGTCCGAACCCTGATTCTCTCGGATTTCCTCCTCGAGTGACGATGAAATCTCTAACATACAAAGCTGCCCCTGAACTTGCTGAAGCCAGACCTCGATCTCGGGTCTAAGGAATTCCTGCTGAAGCTCCTTCTGAACTGTTAAACGGGCAAGCATCTGCTCCTGAACGGACTTACGACTCAAGGCGTCGGCGACAACGTTCGCCTTGCCCGGGTGGTAGAGGATCTCGATATCATAATCTTTGATTAATTCCAACCACCGTCTCTGTCGCATATTTAACTCCTTCTGAGTAAATATATACTTTAAACTCTTATGATCGGTGAATATCTGACAGGTAACGCCATAAAGATAATGACGCCAAATTTTCAAAGCGAACACCACGGCTGCTAGCTCCAGGTCGTGGGTCGGATAATTAACCTCGTAAGGTCTCAATTGCCGTGAAGCATAGGCAATAACCTTCCCGTTCTGCATGAGTACACATCCGAGACCCTGTCCGGACACATCACTATAGACCACAAATCCTTCCGTCCCCTGCGGCAAGGAAAGTACAGGTGCTGACATTAACCGGCTCTTGAGTTCCTCAAAACTCCGTTGACACGCATCGGACCACGTGTATTTCTTATACTTCCGCAAAAGGTTCGTTAAGGGTTAAGCGATTCTAGAAAATCCCTCTACAAATCGCCGATAATAACCCGCTAATCCGAGGAAACTTCGGATTTCCTTAACGTTCTTCGGAGGTAGCCAATCTCGAATAGCCTCCGTCTTCTGAGGGTCGACACGAACTCCGTCTGATGAAATTACATGTCCGAGAAAAGTCACCTCGGACATCCAGAACTCACATTTGGAAAACTTCCCATAAAGTTGTTCTCGTCTCAACACGTCGAGCACTTGATGAAGGTGAAACTCGTGTTCCTCCCGGTCACGAGAATAAATAAAAATGTCATCGATGAAGACAACAACAAACCGATCCAAAAAGTCGATGAAGACCCGATTCATTAACTCCATGAATACCGCAGGTGCATTAGTCAATCCGAACGGCATAACCACAAACTCATAATGACCATAGCGTGTTCGAAATTCCGTCCTCGCGATATCCGACTCTCGAATCCGCAACTGATGATATCCAGATCTTAAGTCGATCTTGGAAAATACTGAAGCTCCCTGAAGTTGATCTAAGAGATCATCGATACGGGGTAAGGGATACTTATTCTTGATTGTCACCCTGTTCAACTCCCGATAATCAATACATAAGCGGAATGAACCATCCTTCTTCTTGACAAACAACACTGGTGCTCCCCACGGGGACGCACTCGGTCGGATATAACCTTTCTCGAACAACTCCTCAAGTTGGTTCTTTAGTTCCTGCATTTCGGTCGGGGCCATCCGGTACGGTGCCTTCGATATCGGGGACGTGCTGTGCTCCAACTCAATCGTGAATTCCACATCCCTCTGTGGAGGCAAACCAGGTAACTCGTCTGGAAAAACATCGGTATATTCCCTCACCACCGGAATATCCGTTAACATTACTGATGATTTCTCGGTTTTGGCCATATAGCACCAATAACCGACACATCCCTGATTGAGTAATCTTAATGCTTTCATCAAATTAATGACTTTACCAGAACAGCCACGATTACCTCCCTGAAACACACATTCGACTCCATCGTCTGAAATGATAGTGACCAAACGCTTTCGGACACTAATGATGGCATCATGACGATCCATCCAATCAATGCCTAAGATGACGTCGTCCCTCGGCAAATCTACTACGATTAGGTCCGCTGGCCATACACGACCATGAAGCTGAATCGGACAATTCTGAATCTCACGACTTCCGACAATTCGTCTACCATCAGGTAGGCCAATGACATAAGGCTCACAACTAGTAGCACTACCCAGACGTAGTCTACTCAAACATGACTCGGAAATGAATGAATGCGATGCACCAATATCAAAAAGGGTACACACAGGTTGAGATAAAATATCGAGTGTACCTGAGATCATCCGGGCCTCGGGATCATCGGTCTTCTTCATCTCATAAATTCGGGGCTTGCCGGCCCCCGAACCGGACGCTCCGTCGATAGCTCTTAGCTCCGCCTTTAGCTCCTGTCGTCTTGAACGACAGCCGAGTAGCCCGATTACGCACCGAATGACACTGGGCCTGAGATGACGCCGGAGTGGGTTTAGAGTCCCTTCGGCAAAACGGGCCCTATGCCCGGCAATCCACATTGTGGCACGTGACATGCCGCCGGACATTTGGTGCTGAAATGACCCTGTTCCTCACAGTTGAAACAAGTGATGGCCGAACTGGCCGCTCGCGACTGAGATTCCGCAGGTTTAGACGTCGGGGGAGGTCGCTAAGAAAAAGTAGAGCCCGCACGTGGTTTCTTGAAAGTGGCCTGACTCCCGTCAGACTGATTACGGTTCTTGGACTTCTTGCTAGCAGACGAAGGTTGCTGCTTAGCAATTTCCTTAGCCGTAAGCTCGTAAGTGAGAGCTTTCTCAATGAACTCGGCCAGAGTGGTACAATTATGATTAAGCAACTGAAGTCTCATACGGGGTTTCAGCCTCTTGCTGAAATACTTGATCTTGTCCGCTTCCGAGTGAATGATAGATGAGGCGAACGGAAGAAGTTCCTGAAATTTTTCGGCGATGGCGAGAACATCATCATCCGCCGAAAGGTCGGGAGTGAGTAATTCCGACAACTTGGCCTCCCTGAGTGGGGCAGGATAGTACCTCTCCATCATGAGAGTCTTGAACTGATCCCAAGTACATGTTCCGTCTGTGGGCTTCAACGACAACCACCATGAATGAGCGCTCTTACCGAGATAGTAAGCCGCAACTGAAACTTTATGCCCTTCAGGGCAATCCACCATAGCAAATAACTTCTCAAAATGTGACGATAAAATAGAATACATGTGTATTTTATGTGACGATAAAATACACAACGCTGAATGAAATGAGCATTCAAACGGAATGTCTGCAGCGGAATAAATAAAGGAAACATAAATGACTGAATAAATGACTGAACAGTCGGGCCCCCTACTAGTATCACTGACTCCTCACCGTCACCGTGCTCTCCCCGTGCCTTAGCCTTGCCATGACCTGAAAAGCAGATCCCCAACGAAGCGATTTACGTAACAACAATCCTCAAGGGCTGAAAATACACAATCATGATATATCTGAAATTATGAATTATCCTGTCGAAACATACACAATCAAACATGCTATATGAATCGACTATCAGTACGGCTCAAGGAATGGCGCCACACTACGTCCGGGATGGAAATGTGTCCGTGCACAAGCCACCAACGAGTATCGATCGAATACACGTGCGGTCTTGTACCTAATCAGTCTCACGAAGCCATCAACTCGTGTGCACAGTCCAATGTGAGGCCACCAACCAACACACGACTATAATGTGCCCGACATGAAAATCCTACACATACCAACCGGCACGCCAGTATGACCCGGAATGCCACAATATGACAAAAGTGACAACGAAAATGAATAATGACTCACCAAGATTTAAATGATGGTGAAATGAATGATAGCTCAATGAAATGATCGGAACCGTCGTTCCTTATGACTGAAGTGATTAATTGACAATGACGAGTTTTGATACGGTTAATACAATGATGAATGAGTTACGATTATGAATGAACAACAACAAAAGGAATGAATATCCTTTTAACCGAGTAAGAATTAACTTACACAATACCGATGAAGAATGTCCGTCCACGAACAACGTCCTAAATGAAATGCCGGTCGCTCGAACAACCTTGAATAACAATAATTACCAACAACCGATCAATACACGAATCAAATACGATCATAACCGACCCAAACGTCGATACAACAATATCCGAACTCGTAGGTGAACTCTAACGAAAACATTGAGATACCCGTGGGTTAAAACCAAACCCAAATTATCGAACCAACTCCCAAATGATTGATTCAAACCAGTACAACATTATCAATGACATCAATAATCTCATAGAAGTCCACAATTCAAGTTAATAATAACGACAATCGGAAATCCCCAAAATAACCGAAGTCAACCCCAAGGGTTCTTGAAATAATTCCGAAAATAACCATTAAATCCGTAAGAATATACTTATCCAAGGTAGATAATCCATATCTAACATATTCCAATGATAATCCAAGCTTACGAAGAAATCGGAAGGAAAACCCAAAATCCGAAATTCTAGATCCAAGAGATTAATACCTTTGATTCGATGAGATGAAGATGATGAGATGATGATTAATCCGAAAGATGAGCTTGAAGATGATGATTGATGATTACACCTCGAAGAATCCTCTCTGAATCGCTCGAAATCGCCCAAAACTACCGAAGGAATGAAATGAGATGAATAATGACGAACTCTGACTAAACTGCCCAATTTATAGTCAGTCCGTGTTAGCGTGCGCTACCCCTTGTGCGTAGCGTGCGCTAACGAGTAATTTGGGTAGTCCAGTACCCACTGTCCGAACACGGTAGCGCGCGCTACGTACCTTCTTGTAGCGTGCGCTACGGCCATATTACTAGCGTGCGCTAAGATCCATTATTAGCGTGCGCTAACGAAATATTGATGCCCGGTACTGGAGTCCAGAAACTGTCTGCCCTCTGATCTGACCTCGATAGCGTGCGCTACAACCATAGTTTAGCGTGCGCTAATATATCGGTTGCGTACGCTAACAACAACACTTAGCGTGCGCTATGAAATAATCCAGTGCAGTCCAGTAGCCACTGGACTCAAACTGATCCGCCCTTAGCGCGCGCTACACCTCATATTAGCGTGCGCTACTTCAACCCACTAACGCGCGCTACTTACCAATCGTAGCGTGCGCTACTAATAATCTCACTGCGGTCAGGTACCTTGGATCGGCCAGGACAACCTTAGCGTGCGCTAAAGCTGAGTGGTAGCGTGCGCTACCTATACCCAATTAGCGTACGCTAAAAGGAGTATGTAGCGTGCGCTACTCCTCACGCACAGCTCGCAACGAAATGACAATGATGATAAACGCAGCACGAAACTCCAATCCGATTAGTGATGAATGACGATTGATACACGATACAATTACTCTGAATGATGAATACCATGACTGAATATGAGTGACAAATGATCAATAATGAATGAAATTACTGAGTAATAATGACTGAATGATAAATACTGAATGATAATTACTGAATTACAACCGGGTATTACAATCACGACATGTCCCCAACAAAATCTGCAGTCTGATTTCATCTACCAACCTGTCTCAATCAGGATGACCACATATAGCTCACGCTAAGCCTCATCCGTAGCGTGCACTAGCTTATACAATTAGCGTGCACTACACTTAAACGTTAGCGTGTGTTACATGTGCACAAATACAAGTATGAGACAGCATCTATGAAATCTAACACTCGTCGATACAGGATCAAGAAATACAGAGGTTTATACTCAGATCGAAGTACAACATGCCACGCCACAAGGTTCAAATACAGATAAAATACACAATAATTAACTGGGCATTACACCTTAGTTCTGACGGGAGTAATTTCCTTGATAACATAACGGATCGAACGCCTACATCGCGAGCTCAACCTATTACATATTCATTGATTAATAACTCATGGTGATAATGACGAATAGCGGCAATTACCCCCATCCGGATAGGATTCTAAACCTAGTTCGATTCATAATGTTGGAACCATTCTATGTTTAATAACAATGCGAATTACTTAAATCCTCAATACATCGATTATCAATTTATCACATCATTTTAAACACAATGTTGCCATACAATATTTCTACGATACGACTACAATTATAACCACTTATAAATTCGCTAATTACCTGAATTCGAAATTCCACAACTCTAGGGTAGGACGGACAAGTACAATTCCAGCAAAATCCTAATATGTTTGATTACCTATCTAATTCGGTAATTGATAACTAATTCATTAAAGAGATTCCAATGTGTTTACCATACGATAATTTGATTACTAACACAATCCATTACATGACAATTTCATGGTGTTGGTGATTTATAAGTTCGATCACGAGTTTTACCACCCAACTATGATTACTACCACAAGTCATATGAAATACTAGCTTGGTAGGTTTTTCGTTTAACTATTATGATTAGTGCTAGTTTTCCACAGTTCGACCATCGTCAAGAGTTCTAAACTACCCAAAACATTCGAAATCTAGTACAACTTAACTATCAACACTGATATGGATTCAAAGGTTTGATAAAATTACCTTACTTGATGAGGGACGAGGAAGAACAATGAAGAACGATGAAGAACAAGAGAACAACACCTTAAAAACCTTCTCTGGAGCATGATCAATGCACTCTATTATGATAACACGCGGCTAGGGAGGCTAGAATTCGATTAGGAGGGCTGGAGAATGATATTTGAGAGAGATGAAATGTCTAAGGGTCAGAGAGTGAAAGAGGAGATGTTATTTTATAACATCAAGATGGCTTTACGTACGTTATGCCTAAGGGTTTACATACGTAATCTCCCATTACATACGTTATTGAAAAAAGGTTAATGTATGTAAGGGGTTCTCAGAACCTACTGTTCGAAATGACACTGTCCATTACGTACGTAATGTTTTGCTGATTTACGTACATAAAGCTCAGTTGACTTGATTATCTGATTGCGCCGAAAGCTTGTCTGGATAAGGCATAATTGAAGATTCTTGTCGTTAGACTGAAGGATGGGTTACGTACGTAAGCCTTACATTCTTACGTACGTAGAACGAGGCAGTTAACGTACGTAAAATCAAGCAAATAACCTACGTAGTGCACACATTTTAACGTACGTTAGGTATGTTTAAATCACTTAGTAATAAATCATACTTAACCATCACAATGTGACTTCTTTTAGGTGCATAAGGCAATTCCCTCGGGAAACAAGACGTTGGCCACCGTCATAATCGCACCGATAATTGCTTCAGCATCACCAAGGTGCATCACTGACACATCATCAATCATCATACAATTTCATCACCGTAACAAGTAAATGCGGACAAGGTTTAATTCGAAAAACACTGTCTAACACAATGTATAAAAGTACAAGCATAGTGCGATGGAGCATACTATTTAATTATTAAAAATGAGATACACATTAATAAACAGCATGGAATACCCGTGGTATTACAGATAGCCTCAAAAAGTCATTTGAAACACGATATGGCAGTCTAATGTGGACTTGTGTCAATTAATTTCATAATGTCTCTTTGTTTTACATTCACACTATCACGTCTCGGAAAGCACATCAGGGCCAGATGTTTAGTTTTGCTGCGAGTTTCCATCAGTTCGCATCTGAGTCATGTGAAGACTGGTCCTTCATAACTTAAGTAGGCTTCAAACTTCATGATTTTCGCATTCATATTAAATAGGAATACTAACCTTTATAAGCCATATCAATTTAAGAAGGAGAAATTGGTTTCTCTCCCTTGACCGTTTCCTTTAGCACAAAACCGTACATGAGGCGATAGAGAATATAATTCTGTGTTTTCTTTTATCAGTGGTGAGAGGACCAGTTTCGACAATCTACCACTTGCAATCAGTTTCAAATACTATGGTGCTTAATATCCATATTATCCATATGTTGTTGCATGACCATCTGAGAAAGTGGCTTGGTGAGTGGGTCAGCGATATTATTCACTACGGCGACTCTCGATAGGGTGATATATCCATTCTTTACCTTCATAAGGATGTCACTTCTTTGTGATATATTTGGTTCTGGGGTGAGACCTAGGCTCCTTAGCCTGCACAACAACTCCTTTATTATCTCATAATAACGACATTGGTAAATCGGCACCAGTGACTACTTGAAGCTCATCAAGAAACTTCTTGATCCAAACGGATTCCTTTGCATCCTTTGAGTCGCCTGATACTGTGCTTGGCAGGTGAAATCTGGTCACCTTTGCTTGGAATTCATCCAAGATACAGCTCCACCATTCAGAATGAAAAATATACCTTGGATTTGACATATTTTCGTCCCTCTCAAAATTACTCTTGAACACAAGTTTTAAGACTTATGAGAATAACTATGCTTCTCTCCCTTCGTTTCCCACGTAAATAAGCTTTGAACCTTGTAGAATCCACCCCAAAGTTATGATGTGAGCTTTGTTTTATATAACAAAGTCTTCATCACACATGCCATACCCCATCATAATATTTCATACACCAAGTGTCTAAAATATAACACCATAATAATTAAATATCCCGGAAAACAAATAAATACACCACAACATCATGTGCGACTATGGAGGGGCGGTGGGCAAGTGATGATAATTAGGAGTTGGTTCGTTATGAAATGGACCATCGTGTATCTAATCCGATAAATAAACCTTGGTATGTTTCGATTTTAATATAAGTAGTTAATCAAATTAATTAATTATATTAAATATAATTTTTCAAAGAAATAATTATAAATAAATTAATTAGATAGTAATTTATTTATTTCACTAGACGGATATGATTTATCCAATAAATTAAATTAGATATCCAATGTCTAATTTTTCTTTAAGATAGAATAAGCTCAAATTCATTTGTCATCTACCCTGTGTGCGCGACTCTTTAGGTTCATCTCAGTTAGGAATGGAAGAATCCAAAGAGCTTTAGCACCACCTAGCTAGTCCCGTGGCCTACACTGTAACCCAACTGAGAACGAATAATATGAGTCATTCCAAAACCTTTAGTTATGAATACTGTATATGTATAAACCCTTCAATCATATGTCCCAATCAAGTATTGGGGTCACGGTAATGCCAAACCCTATTTTAACTTGACTCTATGCATTTGTTAGTGCAAACTGAGATCATCGAGCTCTCGTACATCAAATAAGTAGCTCTAAATACTTTGGCCAAAGACTTATGATCTCTGTAATATCCGTACTTTTTACTTTTGTACTTTTTAACTTTTGTGATTAATTTGTACTCGGTGTGACATTTACATATTGTATATCATTATAGTTTTTCCAGAATGGTTAGTATTTGAGCCCATTAGTTGATGTTCATGTTGGACGTGTTGTTGTGACTGAATAGTTGTATACATCATCGTGTAGTTGTCGTGTGCACCGAGACAGTAGAGCAGTGCTGCTAATTCATGAACATTACGCACTTTATGTTCAGCGCTTAATGTATGTAAAGGTCGACTTTAACGTATGTTAATCCTAGTTATAACGTACGTGAAGTTACTTGAAGGTTTGAGGCTGAAGCCTATGATGGCACCCTTGCATACGTTACCTGTAGGACGTAGCGTACGTAACAGTATATTATATACGTTATCAAGGCTTCACAATGTACGTGAAGATACCTGGGGCATTGAGGGCAGTAGGCACTGGACGAACATTTACCCACGTTAATTTAGGAACATAGGTACGTTAACATTCCTTACGTACGCTAATCATTCCATGTAGCGTACGTAATATTACCTGTTGCATCAAGACAATGCCTCTATGAAATATGTTGCGTACACAATGTGGACAACTTAATGTACGTTGAGAGCTTAACATACGTAACAGACTAGAGGCAATTTTGAGCATCCTATGGTGAAACTCCAACCAGACCTCATCAGTTAACATCATTTTTGAAGTCCTAGCACGGATTAATCACCTATCGATCTTCCCCTGCCATCTAAAGAAAGGTAAAAATCTTAAAACGTTAGTTTTTGGTTATTTGGGGTTTTCGGATTGACTTTATTCTTTTAATACGGTTTAACTTATATTAGTGATGGATTACCGATAATGTAGTCAGAATATGTCGATTTCTCTATTATTGCATGGTTTGGTTGTTAGTGTTTCTCCGTCTGGTTGAGTTCGACCAAATTGATACCTTCAATATGTCCATTGGAATACCATAGTGGGGGATTCAGGTATTCTACAATTATTTTCCCTTATACAATTATTGATTGAGTATTTATATGATATTAGGGTCGAGTTCCTTGTGAAGGACTTGAGTCGAAACCCTTCTATTCATCGTTTTCTCCGTATTCAAGCAATAAGGCAAGTGTGATTGGAATTTGCTTTTGGGTTGATTAACTCCTAAGAACTATGTGATTTCTTGAACGATATTCGGGAATATTTAAATGCCTTGGTAAAATTATTTTTGGTAAATGACTTATTAATTTCATATGATTATATACTTGAACTAGTCATTTCAGTACTGACCCCTTAAATGGGGGAATGCCTTTCATGCATTTCGGGTGTCTCCCAAATCGAGAAGCCAGCACGGGAAGTGTAACACCCCTAGATATTCGGAATAATTACAGCGCCGTAAACCCTTTAAGTAAGGACTTACAAGGCAAATTAGAAGAAATATAAATATAACACAACAGTACCATGAAAGCTCCAAATACAAAACTGGTTTCAAACAAATCAAATGAGTCAATATTACAACCATCTCGAAATATTAATAAGACACGCGTACTCGAGTACTGAAAAATGAACCAAGAAGACAAATCACACTAACAATAAACATCATCCACATCACTGAGCTACTTCATCGTCATGTCGGTACTGTGGCTGCTTCCCCGCTCCTCGGCTACCTGAACATCAAAACAAATGTCCACCCCCGAAGGGGTTAGCAAAACGATGCCAGTACAAGTATCACAATGCAAATTTCATCAACACAGCATAAAACATACAAAACCGACTTCCGTCACCGGAATCCAATGATGCGAATCCTCACGATTCCATCAATACATACAGGGTAATCCAACGATCCAGCGCCCTCAGTATAGATCCCCATGATGATCCCGTCGGACCAACGCATGGTGGAAAACCCGTCCAACGATCCAGCGCCCTCAGCATAGATCCCCATGATGATCCCGTCGGACCAACGCATGGTGGACATTCGAACCAGAGCCCTCAGCATATATCCTCATGACCCCCTCAGATCATTTATAATATAAACCATGTAATTATGCATACATATATGCATTTCAATATGTTCATCAATACGAACAATTAACAACGAATACCACGAGAAATCAAAGAAATTAATCTCATACTCGACAACATGAACAAAACCATATGCTTGATCAAGGTTCCAATATAAACCAAACTCAACATATAATACTTGCCTCAAAAATGGCAAGAATGAAATACTCCAACAAATGTCACGCGCCCGTATGTCACCGCCCCTCGATCGACCCCTATGCAAGGCTCGGACCTTGTTTAAAAAGAGATACAAGGAACTTAACATACCACTCGATACTAACATACGATCACCGAATACTTATATTAGAATCGTAAATTAGTGACGTAAGGCCGGTTCACGGTTAGTACACTAGATAAGAACTGAATCGGAAACGATAATGCACTTCATAAGAGTTGAACGATCATTTCAAAGGTGAAGTACCGATGTTTAAAAGTTCAATGGTTTACAAGATATTGAAGATTTCGGGTTTTAAATAAGGGATTCAATTCCAAATCCTCATATGTTCGGCTATTATGATTTTTTTACCACCAATGTTACTCAAGATGACAAGCATGCTCAAGTATTACGCAAGGAAAACGATACTACGGTGATCCGGTTTGAGTTCAAAGACATGGACGATTTATCAACCTCAAGAACATGGAGAATATTGTCAAAACAAATTCCTCTAACATACATGAATTACATCAGTGGAACATCGAAAGGGTTCAGAGAATCTAACTGAAATAATGCTCATTACTTCAACGAATTAAGGATACTACATGCTAAGGTTTTCATCCACCGAGGCTAAATCAATACTCTAAGTAATGGAAGAAAAAACAAGGTATAATCGGGTTCTAATCTCCAAAATATGGTGTTGGACTTAAAAGATCAATAACTAGTCCAATGATTTCCAAAACAAGCTCAAAGCATAGCTAAGAACGTAAATTCTAGCTTGGTGAATCGTAACTTACCTTAAGAGATGTAAGAACAAAGAAAATCTTCAATAAACTCTTCACCGGAAGCTTAATCACTAATTCACACGGTCTAGGCTCCCCTAAATCGGATGTAGATGATGATATGAGGGATATGAGGTGAGGGATAGTCTCAAGAAGACAAAAATCGGCCAAGGTAAGAGTGGGAAATGAAGTGAGGGTCGGGTCCTATAAATAGATTTTAAACCATTACGTACGTTAAACAAAGCCCATTACGTACGTAACATGGTTAGCGTACGCTATATTCGAACATTAGCGTGCGTTAACGCTCGGCCAGAGCTCACTGGACTGTTCCTGGCATATGCTTACGTACGTTAGGCTATAGGTGTTACGTACGTAACACATAGGACCTTAGCGTACGTTAAAAATCTCTCCTAGCGTACGCTAAGCCGTTGACTTTGCATGTGCTGGAAAACCATCCAGGTTCATGCTGGCAATCTCCACGAATCTTCATCCGGTCCCCACACGCCGACCCTTGTCGGATATTGACTTGACTGATCTTACGTACGTTAAGCTTAACACATAACGTACGTTACACAGCAGACTTAGCGTACGTTAAGCGCAAGTCCGTAGCGTACATAAGTACGTGCAGAACCATGCATGCAATGTTGAAGATATAAAAACATAAGGGCACAAATACGGGAAACCAATCTACGATTAATAACATCACGAAGTCGAAATAATACAAGGTCGAGTACAAGGTAAATATAACATTTACCCGGGCATTACATACTACCCCTCTAAAAAGAAGTTTTGGCCCGAAACTTAAAAAGAAAACAATTCCGGGTATCTCGACTTCATACTCTCCTCCGTCTCCCAAGTTGCTTCTTCGACTCCATCTCGAAACCACTGGACTTTTACCAAGGAGATCGGATTATTCCTCAACTGTTTGACTCGAATCTCGAGTATCTTGATTGGTCTCTCTTCGAAGGTGCCGTCATTAGCTATCTCGATCTCGTCGAAATCAATAATAGGACTGGGATCTGGTACATACTTCCGCAATTGGGATACGTGAAACACGTTGTGAACATGACTCAGCGATGGTGGTAAGGCCACCCTATATGCTAAATCCCCAACTCTCTCGAGGATCTCGAATGGTTCGATATATCTCGGACTTAACTTACCTTTTCTCCCAAAATGGAAAATTCCTCGTGTAGGAGACACCTTCAATAGTACGTGGTCCCCAACGTCGAACTCTAGCGGGCGACGACGCGCATCTGCATAAGACTTCTGTCGACTCTGGGCAGTCAATAGTCTTTCCCGAATCAAGGCTATCTTCTCTTGAGTCTGGACTATCAATTCTGGTTCCGTCCCGATCAAGTCCGAAGAATCATCCCAGCACAAGGGTAATTGGCATCTTCTCCCGTACAAAGCTTCAAATGGTGCCATCTTAATAGAAGTATGCCAACTATTGTTGTAGGTGATTTCAATCAAGGGAAAATGAACTTCCCAATCAATTGACCAATCCAAGGCACAAGCTCTAAGCATGTCTTCTACTGTTTGTATAGTTCTTTCGGACTGACCGTCCGTTTGAGGATGATAAGCCGTGTTAAAGTTCAGTTCGGTCCCCAAAGCCCTATGAACTGCCATCCAGAAGTGCGACACGAAGCGACCATCTCAATCTGAAATAATGGTCTTTGGCGTCCCATGCAATCTGACTATCTCTGCAATAAAAACTCGCGCCAATCTCTCGGGTCCCCAAGTGTCTTTAATTCCTAGAAAATGAGCCGACTTGGTTAATCGATCAACTATAACCCAAATCATGTTCATTCCCGTCTTGGTCCTTGAATACTGGTGAGAAAGTCCATTAATATATCCTCCCACTTTCACTCAGGGGTCGTAAGTGGCTTCAACATTCCGGCAGGTCTCTGATGTTCAATCTTAACCTGCTGATAAGTCAAACACTTCGAAACGTATTCTGCTACGTCCTTCTTCATATTTCCCCACTAGAAGTTTTGTTTTAAATCCTTATACATCTTACTACTGCCCGGGTGAATAGAGTAGGGCGCGATTTGAGCTTCCTTCAGAATTGTCCGTCTCAAAATATCATCATTGGGAACGCAAAGTCGACTCTGAAATCTCATAACTCCATCATCCTGTATCACGAATCCTGGGGCCTTCCCATTGTTCACTTCATCATATAATCGAAGAATCAGAGAATCATCCAACTGCTTAGATTTGACTTCTTCAACCAACGACGAAGTTAGTTCCATCACACACAATTGCCCTTGGACTCCTTGCGACCACACTTCAATTCCTTCACGGATTAGTTCTCGTTGAATGTTGGTTTGGGATGTAAGCGCTTCCAACACTCAAAGAGAAACAGGTTTTCGGCTTAGTGAATCAGCTACCACGTTTGCTTTGCCTGGATGATAAAGGATTTCCAAATCGTAATCCTTGATCAATTCCAGCCACCTTCTCTGCCTTGTATTTAATTCCTTCTGAACGAAAATATACTTGAGGCTCTTATGATCGGTGAAGATCTGACAACGAGTGCCGTACAAGTAATGTCGCCAAATTTTTAGATCAAAGACTACAGCGGCTAACTCCAGATCATGAGTCAGGTAATTAACTTCGTACGGTTTCAACTTTCGAGAGGTATAGGCAATCACCTTATCCTTTTGCATCAATATACATCCCAGACCCTGATTTGAAGCGTCGCTGTATACCATGAATCCATCCGTTCCATCTGGTAATGCTAGTATAGGCGCTGTTGTCAGTCTTCTCTTAAGTTCATCAAAACCCGTCTAACATTTCTTATTCCACATGAATTTTTGGGTTTTCTGCAACAGCTGAGTAAGTGGACGAGCGATTTTGAAAAATCCTTCTACAAAACGGCGATAATATCCAGCAAGTCCCAAGAAACTCCGGACTTCTTTTACATTATTAGGAGATTCCCATTCCAAGATTGCCTCGACTTTCTTCGGGTCCACCTGAACTCCGTCAGCTGATATTACATGCCCAAGGAAGGTCACTTCCTTAAGCCAGAACTCGGATTTAGAAAATTTCGCATAAAGCTGTTCATTCCTCAAAGTGCTCAAAACAATACGCAAATGCTCCGCATGTTCCTCTGCGTCTTTCGAATAGATCAAGATATCATCGATGAAGACTACCACAAATTTATCCAAGTATTCTATGAATACCCGATTCATCAATTGCATAAATACCGCAGGAGCATTGGTGAGTCCGAATGGCATCACCACGAATTCATAGTGCCCGTACCGGGATCTGAAAGCAGATTTTGGTATATCCGATTCCTTAATTCTCAATTGATGGTATCCTGATCGCTAGTCAATCTTCGAGAATACTCTTGGCCCTTGCAGTTGATCAAATAAGTCGTCAATTCGAGGTATAGAATACTTGTTCTTGATCGTCACCTTGTTTAGCTCTCGGAAATCGATACATAGTCGGAGGGATCCATATTTATTCCGGACAAAGAGAACGGGTACTCCCCAAGGGGAAATTCTAGGTTGAATGTAACCCTTCTGCAATAATTTCTCCAGCTGCTTCTTTAATTCATACATCTCGGTTGGCGCCATACGGTATGGTGCTCTAGAAATAGGAGAGGCTCCAGGCTCTAATTCGATATTGATCTCTACCTCTCTGCACGGAGGTAACCCAGGTAGTTCGTCAGGGAATACATCTGAGAATTCGTTCACCACTGTAATAGATGCGAGCTCGATTCCTTCTTCTTTCTTCATGGCATAACACCAAAACCCGTAACAACCCTGCTTTAGCAATTTAACTGCTTTCATGGCCTTGATCAATTTTCCTGAGCTTCCCGGTGTCCATCCTTTTAATAAATGTTCAGATCCGTCATCAGCAATGATAGAAATGACTCTCTTTCGGTAAATCAAAATAGCTCCGTAACGGTTGAGCCAATCGTCTCTGAGAATTAAATCGTCACCTTGTATGTCGACTACAATAAGATTTGATGGCCAATCTCTCCCTCCTATAGTCACTGGAAAATCTCTAGTTTTTAGGGTTCCCACAATTTTCTCTCCGCTCGGTAACCCCACAACATAAGACTCACAATCATATAAGCACGAGATTTTCAAACGATTAACACAGTTCAATGATATGAAAGAATGCGTAGCCCCTGAATCGAATAAGACACTGATAGGTTGCAAAAGGATATGAATTGTACGTAATGCGACAGCAGTGTGCTGATCGTCTGACTTTCTCATCTCGTAAATGCGCGGAGGAACGGACCCAGCGCTGGACGCCTCTCTTTTCCCAACACTCTGCTGCTGGAAACCACTTTGCTGCATCTGGTTCATGCTTGTATCCTTCGGAACCGGTGCAGGGGTGCGGGTACCAAAGGATCTAGTAGCATTTCCACAGAACGTTGCGTGATGTCCTTCCTATCCACACTCGAAGCAGTTCACAGCAGGTGAGTAACAATTCCGTCGAACATGCCCAGTTTTGCCACAGTTATAACATTTCTTTGCTGTGTCTGAAACTGTTGATGCTGCCCGGAACTTCTTTCCACCTCGAGAAGGATGCGGAGGTCTTCTAGATGAATGAAATGAGGACTGGCCCTTGCGGGTCCCACCACTCTTGTTCTCCGTAAAGTTGCCTGACACTTTCTGCTTCTTTGCTTCCGTTGATTTCTCTACTGCCGCCTCTTTCATATCATAGGCCAGTGCTTTGTCCTGATACTGTCGCAAGGTAGTACATTCAAATCTGGACATATACTGCTGAATTTTCGGCTTCATCCGCATGTCAAAATAAAAAATCCTCTCCGCCTCGGTCCTGACCAAGTGGCGCACATAAGTCAACTGGTGATTAAAAGTCTTAATCACGTATGTCATAGATGCCTATAAATTTTGTGGTGAAAAAACTCCCGAACTCGGGCCTCTCTAACTGGGCGAGGACAATATTGCGCTTCCATCATTAATTTGAACTCTGTCCAGTCAGCATTATGATTCTCAGGTCGAATGGCCTCCCACCAGTCGAAAGCCTCCCCAGTCAGAAGATACTGGGCGATCGGAACCCTTCTGTCGTTAGGATAGTTAATCCCTGCAAAGATCTTCTCTAACTCCTTCAACCAGTGATCCCAAGAAAGTGTCTCAGCAGAACCGTCAAATTTTGGAGGGTGCAATTTGACCACCTCAGTAAGCCATTTGTCCCCCCGATTATCTTCGTTATGCTGCTGTCCCATCGCCGTCTGCATGCGATCAACAACTTGAGCAAACTGGTTTATCTGAGCAACCACCTGTTGAAGCACTCCTGGCACGTTAGGATCTGCATTATTATTTGCTGATCCCTGATGTCCTCCAGAATGGGAATCGGTTCGACTAGCATAAATTTCTGGGGTAGACGCTGAATCCTCTTGTCTCGCATTTCCCCGTCCGCGTCCACGACCACGTCCGCATCCAGAACCTCCCCTCAACATACTGTAAACACAAATACTCAATATCTAGGGCAAACTTTCTAAAAGAAAGTCCGTCAATATTAACAAAATATGAATTAAATAAAACAGTAGTATTTGAGATTAGGAAACTTACAACCATGGTCCACACGACGATGTTGGCTCAGCAGTGATGTTACAAACGACCCAAAATCAAATAACGTAAACAGACCCAACTAAAACCCAACTGCCAAGATATCCATGAATCTTAGCTCCGATACCATATTCTGTAACACCCCGAGATATTCGGAATAATTACAACACCGTAAACCCTTTAAGTAAGGACTTACAAGGCTAATTAGAAGAAATATAAATATAACACAACAGTACCATGAAAGTTCCAAATACAAAACCGGTTTCAAACAAATCAAATGAGTCAATATTACAACCATCTCGAAATATTAATAAGACACGCGTACTCGAGTACTGAAAAATGAACCAAGAAGACAAATCACACTAACAATAAACATCATCCACATCACTGAGCCACTTCATCGTCATGTCGGTACTGTGGTTGCTTCCCCGCTCCTCGGCTATCTGAACATCAAAACAAATGTCCACCCCCGAAGGGGTTAGCAAAAGGATGCCAGTACAAGTATCACAATGCAAATTTCATCAATGCAGCATAAAACATACAAAACCGACTTCCGTCACCGGAATCCAATGATGCGAATCCTCACGATTCCATCAATACATACAGGGTAATCCAACGATCCAGCGCCCTCAGTATAGATCCCCATGATGATCCCGTCGGACCAACGCATGGTGGAAAACCCGTCCAACGATCCAGCGCCCTCAGCATAGATCCCCATGATGATCCCGTCGGACCAACGCATGGTGGACATTCGAACCAGCGCCCTCAGCATAGATCCTCATGACCCCCTCAAATCATTTATAATATAAACCATGCAATTATGCATACATATATGCATTTCAATATGTTCATCAATACGAACAATTAACAACGAATACCACGAGAAATCAAATTAATTAATCTCGTACTCGACAACATGAACAAAACCATATGCATGATCAAATTTCCAATATAAACCAAACTCAACATATGATACTTGCCTCAAAAATGGAAAGAATGAAATACTCCAACAAATGTCACGCGCCCATATGTCACCGCCCCTCGATCGACCCCTATGCAAGGCTCGGACCTTGTTCAAAACGAGATACAAGGAACTTAACACACCACTCGATACTAACGTACGATCACCGAATACTTATATTAGAATCATAAAGTAGTGACGTAAGGCCGGTTCACGGTTAGTACACTAGATAAGAACTGAACCAGAAACGATAATGCACTTCATGAGAGTTGAACGATCATTTCGAAGGTGAAGTACCGATGTTTAAAAGTTCAATGGTTTACAAGATATTGAAGATTTCGGGTTTTAAATAAGGGATTCAATTCCAAATCCTCATATGTTCGGCTATTATGATTTTTTTACCACCAATGTTACTCAAGATGACAAGCATGCTCAAGTATTACGCAAGGAAAACGATACTATGGTGATCCGGTTTGAGTTCAAAGACATGGCAGATTTATCAACCTCAAGAAGATGGAGAATATTGTCAAAACAAATTCCTCTAACATACATGAATTACATCAGTGGAACATCGAAAGGGTTCAGAGAATCTAACTGAAATCATGCTCATTACTTCAACGAATCAAGGATACTACATGCTAAGGTTTTCATCTACCGAGGCTAAATCAATACTCTAAGTAATGGAAGAAAAAACAAGGTATAATCGGGTTCTAATCTCCAAAATATGGTGCTGGACTCAAAAGATCATTAACTAGTCCAATGATTTCCAAAACAAGCCCAAAGCATAGCTAAGAACGTAAATTCTAGCTTGGTGAATCGTAACATACCTTAAGAGATGTAAGAACAAAGAAAATCTTCAATAAAATCTTCACCGGAAGCTTGATCACTAATTCACACGGTCTAGGCTCCGCAAAATCGGATGTAGATGATGATATGAGGGATATGAGGTGAGGGATAGTTTCAAAAACACAAAAATCGGCCAAGGTAAGAGTGGGAAATGAAGTGAGGGTCGGGTCCTATAAATAGATTTTAAACCATTACGTACGTTAAACAAAGCCCATTACGTACATAACATGGTTAGCGTACGCTATATTCGAACATTAGCGTGCGTTAATGCTCGGCCAGAGCTCACTGGACTATTCCTGGCATATGATTACGTATGTTAGGCTATAGGTGTTACGTACGTAACACATAGGACCTTAGCGTACATTAAAAATCTCTCCTAGCGTACGCTAAGCCGTTGACTTTGCATGTGCTGGAAAACCGTCTAGGCTCATGCTGGCAATCTCCACGAATCTTCATCCGGTCCCCACATGCCGACCCTTGTCAGATCTTGACTTGACTGAGCTTACGTACATTAACCTCAACACATAACGTACGTTACACAGCAGACTTAGCGTACGTTAAGCACAAGTCCGTAGCGTACGTAAGTACGTGCAGAACCATGCATGCAATGTTGAAGATATAAAAACATAAGGGCACGAATACGGGAAACCAATCTACGATTAATAACATCACGAAGTCGAAATAATACAAGGTCGAGTACAAGGTAAATACAACATTTATCCGGGCATTACAGGAAGCGCATGGGACTGATGGACAACATGGGCGTTAGGCTCTCAAACAAATAGTGGATGGTCTTGTCAATCTAATATCGGATTTGAGATTTTATTCATGATATATCTTTTTACCTTATTATGGGAGTCCTGTATGTGGGCATGTGAGATATTGGAAATTTACAAATGCATTGTACATAAAATATTTTGGCCGAGCCACGGCCCAACTGGTTATTTTATGTGTCGCTTGAAATGTATTATGTCGTTTTGGTTTAATTATTGATAGCCATGTAGACCTTTGTGGAAGTTTCTACAATGTGTAATAACCCTAGCGAAGTCGGGGTGTTATATTTATGGCTTCAGAGATTAGGTTGTAACTACCTAGGCTGTTGGTGTATTGGGTCTGTCAATTGAGTCGTAAGAATCATTATTGAGCCTAACATCGATTTGCTACTGTCGTACCATACGGCCCATGACGGATAGACTTTTCGAATCCTTGTATTTATTTATTGCTCTTCTTGCCTTGATATTGAGTTGACCTGCCTCATTAGGCTGACTACGGTTGTATATTGCGCTGATCCTATATTGTTTCATCTTTATTATTCTTCAGTATGATGTGTGGTAGAGATAGACATGCCAGAGGATGCGGTAGAAGTCGTGGTCGTGGTGCTATTGTCTAGGAGGTCGTGCCTTCTCGTATGGTTACTAATTTCGCATCTCACTAAGTGCTGAATACTGTTCCCAGGAGTTCTGATGGTCTTCAGGACCTTTCGGCCAGTCAGAAACAACCGACATGTAATAATGCCGATATGGGAGTTGTCGCCATTTTCCAACAGGTGGTAACTCAGTTAGATCATGTTGTTCAGGGTGGGCAGCAGAATCCATCTCCTACTGTCATTTAGGAGGCCAGTAAATGGCTTGAAAAAGTGATGAAGATGCGTCCACCATGTTTTTCCAGTTCTTTTGATCATTTGGGACGGGATAGTTTGCTTTACTAGATCGGTCGAACTTTTGATGCTATCGCTTTTCTGGAGGAGACAACGGTTCCCATTGCCCATTATCTCCTCGACAATGAGTGTGTAGACTGGTGGGAGGCCGTCAGGCCTATGGATCGAGTATCTCCTTGGGAGGAGTTCAAGACTGCTATGGAAGTAGAATACTGTTCTTGGCCAGTATGTGATCAATCTATCACTGATTTCTTCACTGCTCCTCCACAGGATGTGCCTATATCTCATTATATCGTTACATTTAACCAATAATTACCATATGTTCGAGACCAGGTGAGGACTGAAGCGGCCAATGTCTGCTACTTTGATCGACGAATGAAACCTATGGTCCAACAAGGTATGGCTGGATTGAAGTGTACTATGTTGAAAGAATATAAAGAAATAGCTTCGGCAATTGAGATGGTCCGTACGACAGAAGAGGATACCTATAAGAAACAGAAAACCTCAGGTGGCTTCTCGGGCAGCAAGGGTGGTGGATCCCACAAATCACAATCCTTTCATCATGCTGCCGAGAGGTTGTTTCAACCAGTCAGTGGATCCCGTGGATTCAGACCGACTCAAAGTCTCTCGGGCAGTGAAAAGAGTTGTTATAACTGTGATCAAACGGGGCATTTTGTGCGATATTATCTAACCAATCTCAGCAGAGTGCAGCCTGGGGCAGAGGCAAGGGTCACCTGAATCACCCTGGTGTATCGAGTTCGGGGTCAGCACATCCCCACCTCTATCGAATGAGGCGCGCAGATGAGACAGATGCTCTTGTGATGGCAGGTATCACTCAAATTCTTTCCCACTCAATTTCAGTATTGTTCGATTCGAGTGCTACCCATTATTTTATTACATTGGATTGTATTCATCATCTTGGTATTGATTGCTTATTCGAGTGTGAGCCATTTATTGTGGGTACGCCTAGTGGGGACCGTATGGTCGGGAGTAGGGAGGTTAGAGATTGTCTAGTAAGGATCGAGAATCGAGATTGGCCTTCAAATATTATTGTAGGGTATTTGATGGGGGGTTTAATCCTCGGGGATGATTGAATAGATCGTCATTGTGCTACCATGAACTATCGGACTCGTACTATTTCGATAGTGGCTGGAGATAGCAGCGAACATACTTTTGTGGGTCGTAAGCCTGGTAGATCAGGGAGTGTGATTAACGCATGAAGGCGGTAAGATTTTGAACCAAGACTGTGTCAGCTATTGGTGTTACGCCATGAAGGCGAGAGACGGGGAAGTTGAGTTGTCGACAGTTCTAGTCGTCAACTAGTACCCGATGTGTTTCGAGATGATTTATCTAGATTGCGCCACAGTGAGAGGTCGAGTTCTCTATTGATTTAGAGCCGAATGTGGCTCCTATTTCTCGGGCACCGTATTGATGGCGCCGTCAAAAATGTTAAAATTGAAAAAATAGTTGGGAGAACTTTTAGACAGAGAGTATATCCATACAAGCGCTTCGCGTTGGGGCGCACCAATCCTGTTTCTTAATAAGAAGGATAGGTCATTTCATTTATGTTTTGAGTATCGAGAATTAAAATAGTTGACCATCAAAAACAAATACCATTTACCGCATATTGATGATTTATTAGGAAGCGACAATCTTCTCGAAGATTTATTTACGATCCGGATACTACTCGTTGAGGACTCGGGATTATGATATTCCGAAGTCTACTTTCCGGATGAGGTACAATCATTATGAGTTGGTGGTTATGCTGTTTGGGCTAACCAACGCCCAGTCGTGTTCTCGCAATTCATGAGTAAGGTGTTTATTGAGTACCTTGATAAGTTTGTGGTTGTCTTCATCGAAGAAATTCTTATTTATTCCGAAAGTCAGGAGGAGCATGTTGTAACACCCCCAATCCGCTCAAGGATATTACACGCCGTAGAACCTTTCCTCAAGGATCTACCAGGCTAGTAAGAACATGAAACATCTCGACAATGCCTTTAAGGCTAAAATAACTCAGTAGACCGATTTGGCCTTTCAATAAAAACATACAACTCGATTACAATACAAGCCCACACAGGGGGCCGATTACAACACATTCCCGTATAACGGGAAAAGAATACTGCAGCGGGAAATAAAATACAACAAAACCAATACGACATCAACGGGTCCTCGTGTGATTAGTATCGTTCATCTTTCATCATCCTTCATGCCAACCCTGTGTTCTGCTCCAAAACCTGAATGCAAAACAGACATCCACCCCCCGAATGCTCGGGGGTCAGCAAAACTCCACTGTTTTGCTAGTACAAGTACAAGTGCAAAATACGAGTCATACAATTCACATTCCATGAATAACAATTACTAGGAATCCTCAAAGATCCAAACGAAACGAAAAGCACTTCCCGAGGCAAGAGTTTGAGAAAACATTCCAAAACCTAAAGATCACAAATCAATGGAAATAATTTATAAAACAGTTTAAAATGCCATCGAGAGTTTTAATATAAAATAATTTAGGATTATCAAATCCTACTTTTCAAAACCCAAAAGACGAAAGGGGTCACCGCCCCAAAGGTTTACTTTCCGTAAAATGACCTTTACCAAACTGTTGGGATTTTAGCCCCAAATCTCATCAACTCACAGTACATGAGAACGACAACAAGGTTCGTCTTCCATCAACCAAACTCGACAATTAAAGGATTTAACACACACAACAAAATACTCTAGTGCCATCCTAGCCAAGTAGGCCAAACGAACAACTTACCTCTTACGCACTTAGTCAATGCATGCAATCATGAAAGCCGTTCAAAAACGCTCGTTTCCAGAAACGCCAATAACCCAAATCATATTTGCAAAATGCACCACAATTAACCGTCGATCCACGTCTCTGTGGACCCCTACCGAGACCCCGTCGGATCTAACCCGTAGTGGTTAAAAGCAAGCTCGTCGATCCACGTCTCTGTGGACCCCTACCGAGACCTTTTCGGATCTAACCCGTAGTGAGCATACATGCATACACCATTTCTCATGCAATACTAATATGCTAAGAATGTAAGTTCATTAAGAATACTCACTAGAGATGGCCACTAATCCGACACCATTATCAAACTCTTCAAAATACAATAACAAGATTAAACACGGAATACACGATTCCATAACTTTAAACAATAGAGGTATCATCGAAGCTTCAACGTCAAAACAATCAAATCATAATCAATTCCCCAAAACACACCGTTCACAAAACACACGAGTTTTGAAAATGAGCCCTTAACGAGGCTAAACCGAATCTTTTGGAAATTCATTTCAAATAACCAAACAAACACACCAAGACGACCACCAATCATCATATCCACAAAATGAGAAGCGTATGAACAAGGTACTTGCCTCAAAATCACGATCGCAACTAGACGACGGATGGAATGCGGTCGAATAGCCCCGAACCCCCGTACAATATCAAGAACGTGATAGCACCACGAGTATTACGAGAACAACACCACACGAATCATGAATCACCAAACGGGATTCAACATTGGAAATCCTAGAGCACCTAATATCCTCCGGAAGGAACAATAAAAGATGATTACGATGAGAATCAAGGCGAAAATGATGGAAATCCCAACAAACTATCGAAAGGAACTCATTGGGACATTTAATCGAACACTCAATGTTCGATAACTCCCAAGAACACTCGAATCACTAATCGAGTTGAACCAACTCGAAATATGGATATACAACCCATAGAACACGATTAAAAACATCATACTACACCAACCGATGTATCAAAATCGGACTAGAATCGAAATCAAGAACAAATTCTCCAAAAAGTCAACTTGAAGAAAAATCAAGAAATATACCTTGATTCGACGAAACACACGGATTGGATGATTATATAATCAACAAGAATCCTCCAAAACGTCTTGGAAATGATTAGAATCGGCCAAGAACTCGATTTCCCGAGCCTCCCGTCGCCAGCCGCCGAAAAAAGAAGAAAAAGGGTGAAAAATGAAGGTCCGCCGAGCCTGTGCTATATGTAGCCGGGTGTGGTTACGGCCAGAATCGGTGGTGCCTTACGGCCGTAACTCGCCCTTACGGCCATACTCGCGAGCCTTACGCCGTAACCGCATTCGCCAAAAATCGCCAAGACTGCCGGACATTTACGGCCGTAACTGGCACACATTACGGCCGTAATTGGCCTTCGTTTGGAAGATGCCCAGCGCTCGTATGGCCGTACCCGATCACGCCTTACGGCCGTAACTGCCATTCGTCAGGCCATGCCTTCCGAGCACGTACGGCCGTAACCGATACCATATGGCCGTAACTCGGCCAGGCCAGGCCCTGCTCCGGCCGTGGCCACTCCGACAGCCCGACGACCCCGAAACCCGAACTTGAATATAAATCGAAGGTACGGTTACGACGTACTCGCAAAGACGAATCTAAGAGCTAAGAGAACACATGATTCCAACCACCCGAAGGCTCGAAATTCGACAACGGAAAGTAATTACCCTAAACTTTAGGAAATTACAAAAATGGCCCAAAACGCCCGAAAATCACGATATGTGATCGAATAACCAATCCGAAGTTCACAGCACGTCTAACAAAGTTAAACGGACTTACGGGAAACTCGAAACAGCAGTTTCGAACGAGATTCGCAAGAATCGAACTCAAGTGCGGAAAAGTCGCCAAAAAGCACGGAACTCAACAAAACGACACCGAAACGAACTCGTACATCGAAAAGTGCAGAATTAAATATTCTCAGAATGATAAAATGGTCACAAGCGAGTCGACAAAATGGACTTCCGCCAAAAAAAAGAAAATTACCGGAAATCGAAATTACGGGTATCACACACTACCCCCCTTAAAAGAAGTTTCGTCCCGAAACTTAAAACAAGTAGGGAGAAGCAATGTACCGCCAGGAAAACTCAACGAGATACACAAGAAACGCGTAACTTACGCCCATCGGCGAAATGTTACAAGCAACGCAAAGGCTTATATGGCGTGAAAACACGCTCCACGACGACCAACACAACGTCGCCGTTAGGGATATAATAAAATCAACAAGTGACAAGCGTCATCAAACGGATAATACAATCAAGTCAATTATCCGAACAAACACAAAACACAATGAACGAAAATCAATACGATTGACCAACCCAACGGTTCATCAATCACAACGCGAGCCAAACGCTGAACAAACACAGAATTCCACCGCCCAAGGGTTGGAAGATCGAAATGAGACTAATTTCCCGAAGGATTCTGAACGTTCAACAATCACGAGACGAGATCAACAAAAATCAAACAATCAAACGATCGAACCACAACGATCGAGACAACAAAAATCGAACAATCATGTTCGAATCACGAAGAACAATAAAATTCAAACAACAACTCCAAGGTTCACATCTCGACTTGAGGCAATATATGATCCGGTGAAAACCACAGGATGTGCATTCACATAAGATCCACAGGAAAGGGAATAGCAATTGAAAAGTCACAACGACAAACGAGTTATTCCGAGACAATACCAGACTTGTTTGATCAACAAAAGCAAGGGGCAGGACAAGCTCAGAAAATGTCAATGAACATAAATGAGTCGGCAGAGTCGAAATATAGAAGTTCAAAATCCGATCCACTTTGAATAGAAGAGTTAATAGAACCAAATGATGTCACCTCCGAACAAGGTTCACAAGATTCGAACCGAACTCGAAAAAGTCATAGTGATAACCAGATCGACCCAAAACAAGATCACAGCTCGTTTGAACGATGAAACCGGAATACAGAACGAGTTCATAAAGTATCAACGAACATGAGCGAATCGATAGACTGGAGAAAGAGAAAATACATAAGTCAAAATAGTACGGGTATTACCTTCGACCTCGTCCATGAAATTCACAAAAACGGGAGCAAGGTAACAAGTCATTAAACAACCGACACATAACGGAACAATCACCGATGCACACGGTCATACCAAACCAAGCTCTAACAGCTCGCACATGCACGACAATGTAGAAATCACTACGAGGCGGCAACATTCAGCACCAACATCCCACCTCTCACAGAGGGCTAACACAACAAATGTGTGGAAAACGACTCAACGCTCACACCGCCAATTCGATCATACTCGGGAGCAAACATCATAATGACAACGCAAACATCATACATACATACCCAGCCCTCAAATGGGAATGGATAGGTTTTAAAAACGAAAACCTCATTTTGAAAATAATTTAGAAGAACACCGGTTGATCTTGAGTATCACCTTTCAAAAAAAAGTACAAACGTGAAACATCGTTATCGAGACTTTAGAGAACCATTTTGCATTTGATAAAAATGAGGACACTTTCTCTTGGTGAAAACTTTCAGAATATTCGACCCTCAGGTCTAAGTAAAAGTGTTTCTAAAAAATTGAAAATATCTCAAAACATTTTGGTCCTCGAGGTAGAAGAATTTTGAAACATAATGTGGCGTCTTGGATGTACCACAAGAAAATAATTCATTTCAAAAGTACGTCTCGAAATTTATTTTTCTAAGATACTCAAGGTTTTCAAAAATCCAATAGGCCAGAATGCCCAAAGCTCTCACATATCGACGTACGCTAAAACACCTCCTAGTACACGCATCAAAACGTTTAAAAGCAAGACAATACATGTCTTTTAACGGAAAATAAACGGTAAAATACCACATTTCCAAAACATCACGGTTTGAATAACCAGAAATCCATATCACAACATCACGCTACCACCACACCAGTAGAGCCACATAACACACATGCCCGGTTTTCACAAAACCTAGGATTCGAAACAAAACCATTGACCCCATTCGAGGTCTCTAAGGAGCCTCCCGCACTGGGTAGTGAACAAGTCGAATGCATATAAGCACAAAGCTTACACAAGAGAACTTGTAAAACGAGCAAATCGATTCGAAAATCATCAGCAATGGACAAAAACAACAGTAAAATGACATCAACAGCGACGACACTCCTCGTATAAACCAAATACGAAAGTCGACTAAATACATATCGTGAAATCAAAATCCACGGAACGATTTCATCACTTAACAAATAATCATAAAAATAGCTCGTGTCACACGAGGGACAACACAAAGAAGGGATACTTACATCCACAGGTCGCACGAAGATGATGATCGCCCCACGATACTAATCACGACCAACAAACTCAGACGACGCGTCGCGACACGACTCAGTCAGACAAAATCCGACGAGACAAAACTCAACAGACACAACTTGACCCGACAGCCTAGGTTTCCACAACCTAAGCTCTGATACTATTTATGTAACACCCCCAATCCGCTCAAGGATATTACACGCCGTAGAACCTTTCCTCAAGGATCTACCAGGATAGTAACAACATGAAACATCTCGACAATGCCTTTAAGGCTAAAATGACTCAATAGACCGATTTGGCCTTTCAATAAAAACATACAACTCGATTACAATACAAGCCCACGCAGGGGGTCGATTACAACACACTCCCGTACAACGGGAAAAGAATACTGCAGCGGGAAATAAAATACAACAAAACCAATACGACATCAACGGGTCCTCGTGTGATTAGTATCGTTCATCTTTCATCATCCTTCATGCCGACCCTGTGTTCTGCTCCAAAACCTGAATGCAAAACAGACATCCACCCCCCGAATGCTCGGGGGTTAGCAAAACTCCACTGTTTTGCTAGTACAAGTACAAGTGCAAAATACGAGTCATATAATTTACATTCCGCGAATAACAATAACCAGGAATCCTCAAAGATCCAAAGGAAATGAAAAGTACTTCCCGAGGCAAGAGTTTGAGAAAACATTCCAAAACCGAAAGATCAAAAATCACTGGAAATAATTTATAAAACAATTTAAAATGCCATCGAGAGTTTTAATAGAAAATAATTTAGGATTATCAAATCCTACTTTTCAAAACCCAAAAGACGAAAGGGGTCACCGCTCCAAAGGTTTACTTTCCGTAAAATGACCTTTACCAAACCGTTGGGATTTTAGCCCCAAATCTCATCAACTCACAGTACACGAGAACGACAACAAGGTTCGTCTTCCATCAACCAAACTCCACAATTAAAGGATTTAACACACACAACAAAATAATCTAGTGCCATCCTAGCCAAGTAGGCCAAACGAACAACTTACCTCTTACACACTTAGTCAATGCATGCAATCATGAAAGCCGTTCAAAAATGCTCGTTTCCGGAAATGCCAATAACCCAAATCGCATTTGCAAAATGCACCACAATTAACCGTCGATCCACGTCTCTGTAGACCCCTACCGAGACCCCGTCGGATCTTACCCGTAGTGGTTAAAAGCAAGCTCATCGATCCACGTCTCTGTGGACCCCTACCGAGATCCCGTCGGATCTAACCCGTAGTGAGCATACACACACACCATTTCTCATGCAATACTAATATGCTAAGAATGTAAGTTCATTAAGAATACTCACTAGAGATGGCCACTAATCCGACACCATTATCAAACTCTTCAAAATACAATAACAAGATTAAACACGGAATACACGATTCCATAACTTTAACCAACAGAGGTATCATCAAAGCTTCAACGTTAAAAACAATCAAATCATAATCAATTCCCCAAAACACACCGTTCACAAAACACACGAGTTTTGAAAATGAGCCCTTAACGAGGCTAAACCGAATCTTTTGGAAATTCATTTCAAATAACCAAACAAACACACCAAGACGACCACCAGTCATCATATCCACAAAACAAGAAGCGTATGAACAAGGTACTTGCCTCAAAATCATGATCGCAACGAGACGACGGATGGAATGCAGTCGAATAGACCCGAACCCCCGAACAATATCAAGAACGCGATAGCACCACGAGTACTACGAGAACAACACCACACGAATCATCAATCACCAAAAGGGATTCAACATCGGAAATCCTCGATCACCTAATATCCTCCGGAAGGAACAATAAAAGATGATTACGACGAGAATCAAGGCGAAAATGATGGAAATCCCAACCAACTATAAAAAGGAACTCATTGGGACATTTAATCGAACACTCAATGTTCGATAACTCCCAAGAACACTCGAATCACTAATTGAGTTGAACCAACTCGAAATATGGATATACAACCCATAGAAAACGATTAATAACATCATACTACACCAACCAATGTATCAAAATCGGACTAGAATCGAAATCAAGAATAAATTCTCTAAAAACTCAACTTGAAGTAAAATCAAGAAATATACCTTGATTTGACGAAACACACGAATTGGATGATGATATAATCAACAAGAATCCTACAAAACGTCTTGAAAATGATTAGAATCAGCCAAGAACTCGATTTCCTGAGCCTCCCGTCGCCAGCCGCCGAAAAAAGAAGAAAAAGGGTGAAAAATGAAGATTTGGCCGAGCCCAGGCTATATATAGCCGGCAGGGTTACGGCCGTAACCGGCAGTGCCTTACGGCCGTAACTCGGCCCTTACGGCCGTACTCGGTAGGCCTTACGGCCGTAACCGACATTCGTCAAAAACTCTGCCCAGCACCTGCCGGACATTTACGGCCGTAACTGGCACACATTACGGCCGTAACTGGCCTTCGTCTGGAAGATGCCCAGTGCTTGTATGGTCGTACCCGATCACGCCTTACGGCCGTAACTGGCATTCGTCAGGCCATGCATGCCGAGCACGTACGGCCGTAACCGGTACCTTATGGCCGTAACTCGGCCAGGCCAGGCCCTGCTCCGGCCGTGGCCACTCCGACAGCCCGACGACCCCGAAACCCGAACTTGAATATAAATCGAAGGTACGGTTACAACGTACTCGCAAATACGAATATAAGAGCTAAGAGAACACATGATTCCGACCACCCGAAGGCTCGAAATTCGACAACGGAAAGTAATTACCCCAAACTTTGGGAAATTACGAAAATGGCCCAAAACGCCCGAAAATCACGATACGTGATCGAATAACCAAACCGAAGTTCACAAAATGTCTAAAAAAGTTAAATGGACTTACGGGAAACTCGAAACAGCAGTTTCGAACGAGATTCGCAAGAATCGAACTCAAGTGCGGAAAAGTCGCCAAAAAGCACGAAACTCAACAAAACGACATCGAAACGAACTCGCACGTCGAAAAGTGCAGAATTAAATATTCTCAGAATGACGAAACGGTCACAAAAGAGTCGACAAAACAGACTTCCGCCAAAAAAGGAAAATTACCGGAAATCGAAATTACGGGTATTGCACATGTCGCGCATCTCCATATGGTGTTAGACGTTTTGATATCTGAACAATGTGAGTTCTGACTTATGGAAGTGACGATCCTTGGGCACGTGATTTAATTGGAGGGAGTTCGTGTTGATCCTCAAAAGTGTTAGGAATACATTTAAGATTTTGTTGATGTCATCTCTGTATTCTAAATTTAATTCAAATGTAATGTTCTAATTACTTGACATTGTAAGAAGAACCAAATGTGTATCTTTTATAGAGCTTTAAAAGTTAGGCTAAGGATTGATGAAATAGGCTTTACAGTTAAGTTCGTTCAGGTAAGTATAGCTAAGTCAGAATACCAGTTGAGTATCGACAAGTCAGAATATCAGGTGAGTATTGCCAAGTCAGAATATCAGCTGAGTATCGCCAGTCAAAATATCAGCTGAGTTTAGCCAAGACAGAATATCAGCTGAGTATAGCCAAGATAGAATATCAGCTGGGCATCGACGAGTTAAAATCTTCAGTCAAGCATGACCAAGACAATTCCGTCAACTAAGTACGGACGTCAAAATACTTGGACAAAATTCAGCAAGTATTAATCAATGTCCATGTCAGCAAATGTTGAAAAGTCAACAAGGACAGAAAATCACATACAAACATAAATAAAGCCAAGGATACAATCTGAATGATTCCCGCAAGTTGAGGAATAAAATATTCCTCGAGATTCACACCTCAATGACTTCTTATTATAGGAATCTAAGAAACGCATGGACAACTGTATATATTAAAACAGTCAGAATTGAAGAAAGAATCAAGCCGTGTAAAAGAGGTGAAAAGAAAAAACAAAGAAGTCCACTCTCCAACAGACCAATTTGTTTCAAAGGATGCAATGACTATGAAGAGCTCAAAGCAAGTACTATAACTATCTTAAGAACTCTTGAGCAGAAGTACGATGCGATTAACACTTGCAAGCGATCAAAGCAAAAAAAAAAGTAATATACTCTAAAAGCATCATGAAGAGTTGAAATCATAAAATCCTAAGAAATTCTTAAAATTTAGAGAAAACAAACACCCTTGTCTTAAAGATTTGAGTAGCGGTACTTTCTTGAATGAGGTTCTTGAAAGTTGAGGTTGTGCAACATCCACGGGTTCTTCATTGGAAGGTCATAAGTAACTTGAGAGTTGTGAGGCATCTATGGGTTTTCTATTAGGAGGTGACAAGCAACCAAGGGAAGGAATTACCGCGGCCATGGGTTTTCACTGGTTGAAAGCTGCAGTAACTAAGTTCATTGTAACCATCAAACGTTATAGTAAATTTATCTCCAAGTAGATTGGAGAAAAGTGGACTAGTGGAGGATTACCCCACCTCTGAAACCAATATAAGTGTTGTGTTATTTATTATTTTAAGCATCATACTTAACTGCTGCATCCATCTTAACTGTTGCATTAGAAGTCAGCTAAGCCTTCTGCATATTATTTTTTCGACTGACTTCTGAACTGTACCTAGCTGAGAATTCAGCTAAGTCTAAAGATCAGCAAAGTTTACCTAGCTGCATACATCACAGTTGGGGTTCTTAAACCAGATAATTCAATAAAGTGATTTAAAAAGTCTATCCACCCTCCCTCTAGACCTTTACCATACGTACTTGTAACCTACAAGTTGTATCAGAGAGGTTTGTTCATAGACCTCATATTTGGTAGCCACGGAACCAGATCCATACTTATGTATAAACTCTCATATTAAGATGGAGCACAAGCATTCTAGACTCTGTGTTTTCTATATTGATGATTATGATCTCTGGAAGATAAGAATGCAGGCACACCTATCATCTATCAACGACGACATTGGAGCAGTATTGAAGAAGTCTTATCATCTACACAAAGGACAACACTGCTGAAATCTCATCTCGAAAACCAAAGCAGATTCCCAAGACCATATAAGAGCTAACCACTGATGATAGCAAGCTGGTCAATCTTGACAATCGGGCCAGAGATATTCTATATCAAACTCTTGATAAAGCCACCATGGTAATAATCAAAAATTGCAAAAATGCCAAGGAAATCTGGGACACGTTAGCAGTAATATGTGAGGGAACCGAGCTGATCAAGGAAAATAAATTGTCAACTCAAAAGTTTGACAATTTCAAAATGAAGGATGGAGAAACCATTGATAATGTGGATTTCTTGATTCACAGAAATCATGAATGAGATCAACTCTCTAGCAAAAACTTGTGGCAATCGAGAGATGGCACTAAAGGTTCTAATCACCCGAGAATGGAGCATGAAGGCTGTAGCTATGAGGGAATCAAAGGATCTCAATACAATAAAAATTCAAGAGCTATTCTAAGACCTCTCAAGGAATTTGAGTTCAAACTTCATTGCTCAGAATCCAGCGATCTAGTTGAGAAAGGGATTGCCTTTACAATCAGGTTCCTTGCAAGAAACCTAGCTGAAGTTACTCCTCCCAGTCCTCTGAACTTTGAGGAAGAAATTGTAATATCCAGGAATTTTAATTGGAATTTTGGTGATAAAAATTTAATTTTATTTTATTTTATTTGCTGACTAACTAAAATCCGGGAGGACTCTTGAGATATTAGACTAGAATATTGGTGAGTTATTGGTTTTATCGGACGCAGTATGAATTAGTCGATTAATCGAGTCAGAAGACTGCTCCGATTCTGTTCCGATGTATTTATATCGATTAATTAATCCAATTAATTAATCATATTAAATACATAATAATATAATTAATTTCTCCAAGAAATAATTATATTCATGAATTAAATTAATTATCCGGTAATTTATTTAATTAATTAGGCCGTAAATTAATTTATCCAATAAATTAATTTAGACATCCAATGTCCCAAATTCGATATCCAATATCTAATATTCACAATGAGAGATTAAGCTCGATTCATTCCGTCGTCAATCCGATTGCGCGACTCGGTAGGTCCGTCTCAGTCAGCAATGGGAGGAACCAAAGAGTATTAGCACCACCTAGCCAGCCTGGCGGCCTACACTGTACCCCAACTGAGAATGAATGATGGGATCATTAAAGAACCATTCTGTCGTGAATACCAGTAAATGTATAAACACTTCTTTCAAATTTCCTGATCAAGTTATAGGGTCACAGTCACTCAAACCCTATCTGTACTTGATGCTATGCATGCGTTAATGTAAATCGAGATCATCGAGCTCTCGTGTATCCAATACAACTAGCTCTAATGCTTTGACCAAAGACTTATGATCTCATCTTCCAATAACCGCATAGGACGTATAACCCGCTCACTAACGGGAGAAAGAATTCTATCCTGGTATTCAGTAAGACCTGCTACTTGCCCGTTAAGATGCACGTCGAGGTTGACCCCCACCTCCCGGTTTATAGGGTCGAACTACTCTAATGAAAATATTAACGTCACAATCACATACCTACTAAATCCTCAAGTCGAAGGTTCACGAATACCTATCACAACCTTTCGATTCCGTCATTGACTGTCCCGGAGTGAAATCCGTGTGACGAATCGAGGGTGAGTCGGTTCGAGTATACTAATCCAATTAGCATACATATAAAGTGTGCTCCCACTAACCATTAGTGTTCGACAGGCACTCTCCATGTCAAAGAACCCGTCATACAAGTCTTCACATAAACTTAACGCCTAGTCAAGTTTCATCGACTTGCGCACGATTAAGTATTTGAGCTATAAACCTTTCCAGTGCCGACCCCCTTATCCAATAAGGAGTGGAACGTTTTGCTCTCAAATACACGGACTAGTTTCTATTTGTATATTTATGATTTAGGAATGCCAGTAACTTCTAGTAAATAAAGAAACATCCATTGCCTTATATTAATGATTTACATAATTACAAGTACAATGCCCTCACTCAACATCCTCTGAGTGGCATTCGAGGGCATACTCCTAATAGTAACCACCTCAAGAATCATCAATATCTCTTCTTCTAAAGCTCCAAATCCAAGTCCTTAAGCTCATGATCCACTTAGAAGGACCAAGAATCCATCTCTGGGTATTAAAGGGCGAAAAACAAAATGAAACTCCGAAGAAAAATGAAATGACGGGCGTCCACTTTTATAAACTTCCAACTCATTACGTACGTAACATGCCAAAGTTAATATATGTAACCATGTACGTACGCTATCTGACTTTGGTAGCGTACGTAACGACAGTCCAGAGGCTTCTGAATCATTTCGTTCACATTCTTACGTACATAGCACATTCTCCATAGCGTACGTAATACGTACGTTGACTTGCTACAGTGACATACTCGTTAACGTACGTAACTTACCACTCATAACATACGTTAACCAAGGGTTGACTCGCCCATGCACGTTCTCCGCCGAAAGCTACCGACATAGGGCCCCACTTGCCAACCACAGCTCGGTCTTATCCGATTCCCTCTATTACGTACGTAATGCCTTACGCATAACGTATGTAAAACATAGAATTTAGCGTACGTAAGTCTTTACCCTTAGCGTACGTAATGGCCTTCTATATTTGGCCAAAATCCAACTGTTCCTGCCCGTCTCGACATACTGGATACGTATACTCACATACTGAATACATATACTCATCCCAAAAATATTCTCATACGATACACCTGATGTCCAAATCAGTTCAACCTGATACACCATATCCTCAATATAACTGTCAACCAAACACGTCAATTACACAAATATAACTGTCTCAGTTCTCAATTTATTTTATCCATACTGTATAGACACCAAGCTATGCGGTATATCTTAGATAAAATAATGCAAAAAATTTATACTGAAAATTCGGGTATTACAGAGTCAAATCAGTTCGACAATAATTGTCGGAATTATGGAAAAACCGGCCACTTTCAAAAAATTGTCGTGGCTTGACCTCTAAGAAAGAAGTGTTGATATCCACCTGGAGAGACAAGGATGAAGAAGATAATATTCAAAATAATCTCACACTCATGGCAAGGAGATCGTTTGACGATAGTGATGAAGAAAGTCAGGTAAGTACCTCGTCTCGCGACGAACTTTTTAATGCTTTCGAACAATTACATAAGGATTTTCAAGATTCGCTAAAAGATAATAAATTCCTTAAAATTATAAATAAATTTTTGGAAGACGGAAACTCCAAATTATAGGAAAAGGGAAAATTTATTGAAATCAATCATTCTCTATGCCTTGAAAATGAAAATAAACTAAACAATGAATTATTAAAAGTTCAAAACGAACTCAAAAATTTAGCGAACAAATTTTCTCTCGGAAATGAGAAATTTGAAAACTTGTTTAGTGTTCAAAAATTTTTGTTAAATAAACAATGATTAGGATTCAAACAAAATGTTAAAATTGAATTCTTAAATTTTAAAATACCCTAATGTGATAAATATTTAAAAATCGGGCATCACATTTAAAAATAGGGCATCACATTTAAAAATCGGGCATCACATTTAAAAATCGGGCATCACATTCGAACAATCAAAATAAAGAAAATATGGATTCTAAAAGGAACCATAATACCAAACATCGTCTATTTACCAAATGAAAAATGACCAAGAGTTTGATGGATCCTCAAAATTCAAAATTAATTATTTTAAAATAATCAATATTTAACTCATGGGGAGTTATTTTTTAAAGGGGAGATATTTTTCAGGGAGAGTTTTACACATTTATTTTTTATATTTAATTTTTATTGATTTTTTTTATTTTCATGCACTTTTTGCAAATGGCAAAAAGGGGGAGAAGAATGAAGAGAAGAATGTGGAGAGCAAAAATATAATGGGGAAAAGAGAAAAAGGAATTATGAGGAGTAGAAAACTAATGAAATGGACAAAGCCGAAAACTTTGATCCGTATATTTTTGTATTTTTGTAGATATAAATTCCATTGAAGTAATGTTGTTTTGTCATCATAAAAAAGGGAGAGATCGTTGGAATATTTTATTCCACATATTCAAATTGAGGTTTTGATGATAAGTTGCTAAATAAAGGAAAACAAAGAATTAATCAACAAGGGGTCGAAGATGCTCGAGATGGACAGAAAAGCAAAGAAGTAAACAATAGTGCATCTAACATACACTATCAACAAGACATAACAAAATAGTGAGTACTGCATTCTGCATCGAAGCAGATAACGCACGGTATGGTGCAAGGTTAACGCACGCTATGCATGGGGCTTAACGTATGTAACGACGAACACTTAACGTACGCTACGCTAGGTGAATTTCGAATTCAAATGAAATCAATCCGTTGGATTGATTCTAGAAGGTCAAAAAGCATGCAACGGATCTATGGGAGTTAATGTACGCTATGTGATGATATAGTGCATGCTATGAACTGAGCAAGGAATAACGTAGATAACATGTAATGTTAACATACGTAGCAGGCTTAACGTACGCTACGGTCATGTATAGCATACGCTATGAAGAAGGTGATGACCAACGTATAGTTTAGGTTTTGAAGCCTATAAATACCACTTCATATGGTATTCACCATACAACAACTTCAAGCAAAGCATTCATACATCAGATATTGTTATACTCATTATTGTTGTTGTAATCGAGGTTAATTGATAAGAGTTTGAGTGTTTAGTTCACTCAACCAAACACGAGAGAAAATAAAGGATTATAGATTTGATTCAGTGTTATTAGGATCGTGGATCCGGCATTGTTAGAATCATAATCTAAATCCAAGTGAGATTTTTCTAGTACTGATAAAAAGTTAGAAAGGTTGATTCCTTATCCGGTAGAAAAGGAAAACAATTTATCTTGGACCGACATAAAGACAAGATTGTAACAGTTTATCTTGGACTGATAGAAGACAAGATTGTAACGGTTTACCTCGAACCGAGAGAAGACAAGGCGGAAATAGTTATCTTAAGCCTGTAGAAAAATATACGGAGAGAGGACGTAGGCATATTTGGCCGAATCTCTATAAATCTTGTGTCGTTTATATTCCACATTTAAATACGCTCCAGCAAATCACAAAAGAGATTCAAAACTATACACTGCACTACTAACCTCCTTTGGCGGTACCAAATCACAACATAGTGATCTTAGAATTTTCTTTAATTGATCACTACTTGATATAAATTTGCCGAATGAGTCTAATCCATTCATGATAGCCGAGAACTGGTCAAGCGTAGTGGTGACGCTTTCATCTTCCTTCATTGTGAACAATTCATAATCGTGAAGGGGCATATTTATCTTTGTTCTTTCACTTGACTCGTTCCTTCATGAGTGATTTCTAACATACTTCAAATTTCTTTATCTGTTTCACATGATGAGATTCTGTTATGATCTTCGGATTAAGAGCACAGTAAAGTATTTGAGTGGCCTTACTATTGAAGTGATCATTTTTCCAGTCAGTCTCATAGTATTCTTTGAAGCTCTTACGGGAGCCATCAGATTTCTTAGGAGTTTTTGGACTAAGTGTAATGACCTTCCAGATATCAATATCATAAGCTCGAATAAAGATAGATATTTTCTTCTTCCAGGGCATAGTTTGAACCATCGAAGAAGGGAGGACAGTTTAGAGTGTTGCCTTCAAAAGCATGAATGAAGGCCACTTTTGGATATTTTCTCTAGCAGGTGTTAGACTGTTGAAAAAGAGACCGCTCTGATATCAATTGTTGGGTTGGTACCGCCACTAGAAGGGTGGTTGAATAGTGCGGATAGAGGTTCGAACTCTTTTTGGGCGGAAGTAAATATTAGAAGTAAAGATGTAGAGCGGAAATAAAGAGACACAAGAAATTGTTCGAGAGGCTCGGCTATCCAAAATCCTACGTGTCATACCCCCAAACATCGGGAAGGATGAGGGCGCGACGCATCAGTCGATCATTTCATTTATTGAAGTAAGTACATGGTAATAAATAACGGAGGCTCAATAAAATTAAAGGAAACTATCTTAGCTCGACGATTCTAAGATTCGTTAATACAAAAGATGATATCTGATTTATATCGATTACAAAGTTGCAGTGAAAATAGATCAACAATTTGAAGTGCAGAACACAACTAGCTTATTACATTCAAGATAACAACAGAAATCTAAGCCTTGGAAGCAGGATGAACTAATGAGTCCCCCTCTCAAGTTCTTCTTCGCCTTCATCGATCTGCTCACCGTTTGGTTTAAAGGCGAAATGGTGGGGTGAGACAAAAGGTCTCAGTGAGTAAGTGATCGTGTGCAAGTGTGGGGTGCTTTAATTTCAAAGCTTTGAATGATGCATGTCTATCGATTTGCAAATGATGAAATAAGTTTTGTCAAAGTAATTTGTACAATTTTAGAAGTAAACTTTACTCATTTGCTTAATAACAATAATTATCTAGCCCCGTGGATAAAATTAATTTTTCAAATATTCAATCATACTAGCGATCAGATAATCAACCAATCAATTAGTTAATCAGTTAGCCTCGGATCCCACCGAATTGGACTAGGAACCTAGCTCTTCCTTGTGACTCTCAACACTAGCCGTATCCTCACTTATCGAGCTTATGCTCTTCACCTTAGCCTTGCTTCTTTATCTCTTATCTGGGACATGTCCTGATCGTGGGTCTTTCTCTCGGATCATGTCATAATCGCGATTATCCCGCTGTCTACGACCCAGGTCCCTCGGAACACTCTATTCCTCGATTATGGGAATAGGCAACAACGGTAGCCTAGCTCATGAACTGCAGCCGCGCTGCTCGATCCAGGACTCGGTCTAACTGTCTCGCCTCGATTTGGGATTCTAGAGGTGGCTCCTACAATGTTTCGTATTGTTCAAGAGTGGCCCCCCATCCGTCGACGTGGCACTTTGTCCCGATAGAGTTAGAGGGCGGTCCCATCCGTGGCACTTTGCTTGTATAGCACTTAGTTCCCGGACAGTCATAAATATCAGTTAAACGCATCTCGGTGTATGCACAAGCGTACTATAATGGTCACGTAGTTAATTAGTATCAACCCTTGGTTAATTGATTATACAATGGGATTGGAAGTTTATTTGTGGCACGAGCATTATGAGATTATGGACTTGGTTGAAAACATATTCTTTGGATAAAACATTTACGTGAAGGAGAATTTTACTCCTAATTTAATTTTGGAGTTTCGGAGAAATTACATCGGATTGTTTCGAGTTGAGTTCGAACGGTCATGAAATTTTATGGACACATCAAGTATGATTTTTTGATCTCAGAATTAGGATAGTTCTCAAAATTTTCAGTTTTGGGACTGATATTCTCGAAATTACGATTTTGCTCCAAAATTGTAAAAATTGATTTTTATGGCCGTAAGGTTTGGATTTCAATACGGATGGTGATGAAATTTTGCGAGGAGGTTCATATTGAACTTGGAGTTCCAGAATTGTGAGGATTTTCAGAATTTCAGTTTCGAATTAAAATTCGAGAATTTTCAATTATGCCCCGAATTTATTTAAATGTCATTTTGACCCCTAAATTAAAATTAGCCCCGATTTTTATAAAATTTTACGGACATAATAATTAGACTTTAGTAATCAATAATTTCAGTCCAGAGTTTAAAAATTTATCCTAGACTTCAATTTTGCAAGAATTTACTATTTGACCCCAACTTTATTGAATATGTCATTTTGGCCCCAAAGTTATAATGACTTCCAAACTTTATGAAATTTTAAATACATTATACTTATTTTGAAATACATCATATGTTCAGTCAATAAAGGTAAAATTTATTCTGGCCCCCGAAATTTTAAAGAATTTATATTTTGACCCCCAAGTTTATCTTATATTGTGATTTTTAGTCCATAGATGTGGGAAATGAGTTTCGATTCTTACAAAATTATATGGACATAGACTAAACATATTATTAAGTCCCATTTTATATTCTAAATTGAAAATATGCGAACTTTTCCTAATAGTCTCATAATTTTAAGAAATTTCACAATTATACTCTATGATGATTTTCGACCCGTAGACTTAGTTAACGGGTTCCGTGTAAAATTTTGAAGGTAGATAATTAGCACATAGTTGAGCTATATTTTCTATCCCCAAGGGAAATTATACACTTATATCAACCATGCCCATAATTCTCCTTGAATTCACATAATTGTGTTTTATGCTCGTTTTGGTCAATTCAACTTTCGTTAGGCCACATATTAAACATCCAACTTCAATTGCATATTAAAATATACACATAAATCACTTCAAGGCCATAAATTTCCAGAATATTAAACAAATCATACATGATATTTTTTGTTTTGCAAGAAGTTTTAATCACATCATTTAAATCATTAATATTTGTTAACTTCTCAATACAATCAAATTGTAAATCATCATGCATGCTTGTAACATATGAAATGCAAAGTATATAAAACACTTAAAAGAACATGCATCTTCATTTCTAATTCATTTCACATATAAATTTAAAAATAATTTTTGCACCCACCTTGTTTCCTTGATATTGTGGGGGAAATATATGTCTTTGTAAGATGGTGAAGGTTCTTCCTCCCTTTTCACTACATGTGGCCATCATAAGGAATTCAAATATTAGTTAGTTAAGTTATATACATACATGTATACCAATATAAACCTATAAGTGCTAAGGTAAGTAAGTACATTACCTTGTTTCTTTCTAACCTTCTCCTTCCTCATCTTTTCTCTTCTTCTCTTCTCTTTTTTTTTTTCTCTACCTCTTGGCTTCTCCCTCTCTCTAGAATGTGCAGATTTTTTTGTGTGTAAAGGATGACAAAATATGCATGGAAGTAGTTATAGGGAGGGGGTGAGGTTTGGTGAATGAGGAGGTGAAGACAAGTGTGTGTAGGTAACAAGTGGAAGGGTCAAAGGGACACTTCGTCCCGTAATCACCATGGCCGATTTTTGTGCCATTTTTATTATAATATTTTTTTTGTAAGGTTTGGTGAATGAGGAGGTGAAGACAAGTTTGTGTGTGTAGGTAACAAGTGGAAGGGTCAAAGGGTCATGTGGTGTAGGGTAGGTTTTGTTGGGTTCGGTTATAGTTAAGGTGGTTTAGGCTATTCTTTGGTCTTGGGCCTTAATTGAACTTTCAATTTAATTACAATGGTCCATTAGTGAGTACACTTATAATCCATTATGATATAGTAAGTCGTACATATAATATGTTATCGGAATTATGGGGTTTTACACTACGTCCCCTACCTAGTGTTATCGACTAGGACTTTCTCAAAACTTGAATGCACTTTATAGTTTAGTGCCAACTATTTCAATTTCTTGATTAGTGCTGAACTTACAATTTCTTGATTTCCGGGCTCAAGAACAACTATAACTATACTCTCTCTCATTTTTCGGGGTACAATACAGCCTCACATAGATACATAAAATATTGCGAGTATAGACTCATCTTTACAGAATAATAGCTCGAAGTGATGCAAAGAATGGATATAGAAGATTGTTAGGACAATTGCTCTTGTATCAGTATTATCTCTCAAAGTATAAAAGAATGATATAATATCTTGATATGCTTAGAGATTTTTGATGTATTTCATCACTTCCAAATGCTTCTATTTATAGCATTTTGGAGTCTCTTTCTCATTGGAATAGTAGGCCTCCTTAACGTTGTTATGTAACATGTGTTACTAACTAAGGAACGTAGCGTCTGTTACTTGAATGTGTAACGTATGTAATAAAAACTCTAGAATCAGGCAGTAGCATGTGGCTCATCCTTTGCCTATGTTATCTCCTTGAATTCACATAACTATGTTTTATGCTCATTTTTGTCAATTCAACTTTTGTTAAGCCACATATTAAACATCCAGCTTCATTTTCATATTAATATTTACACATAAATCATTTCAAGGTCATAAATTTCCAGAATATTCAATAAATCATGCATGATTTTTTTTTTGCATGAAGTTTTAATCACATCATTTAAATTATCAATATGCTTGTAACATATGAAATGCAGAGTATATAAACCACTTAGAAGAACATGCATCTTGATTTTTAATTCATTTCACATATAAATTTAAAAGCAATTTTTGCACCCACCTTGTTTCCTTAATATTGTGGGGGAAATCTAAGTCTTTGTAAGATGGTGAAGGTTCTTCCTCCCTTTACACTACATGTGACCAGCATAAGGAATTCAAGTATTAGTTAGTTAAGTTATATACATACATGTATACCTAAATAAACATATAAGTGCTAAGGTAAGTAAGTACATTACCGTGTTTCCTTCTAACCTTCTCCTTCCTCCTCTTTTCTCTTATTCTCTTCTCTTCCTTTTTTTCTCTACCTCTCGGCCTCTCCCTCTCTCTAGAATGTGCAGATTTTTTTATGTGTAAAGAATGACAAAATGTGCATGAAAGTACTTATAGGGAGGGGGGTGAGGTTTGGTGAATGAGGAGGTGAATACAAGTGTGTGTGTGTGTGTAGATAACAAGTGGAAGGGTCAAAGGGACACTTCATCCTTTACTCACCATGACCGACTTTTGTGCCATTTTTATTATAAATTTTTTTTTTTTTATTTTTTATAATGGTGTAGGTTGGGTCATGTGGTGTTGGGTTAGCTTTTGCTGGGTTGGGTTAAAGTTAAGGTGGATTAGGCTATTCTTTGGCCTTGGGCCCTAGTTGAACTTTCAATTCAATTACAATGGTCCATTAGTGAGTCCACTTATAACTAAGTGTTGGTACATAGTCCAATAGGTAAATCAACACTTCACTTTGACTTTAATTTAATAATATAATTTCAAAATTCATGAATAAATAAGTGAATAATAGATTATATCGAACCACAAGGAAAAATTGTTATTTTATTAAAATCCATTATGATATAGTAAGCGTACATATAATATGCTACCGGGATTATGGGGTTTTCCATCCTCCCCTCCTTAAAAGAATTTGGTTCTCAAATGCCATCTAGAATAGCTCTAGATAGGTTTTCCTCATCCCGTCTTCTGCTTCCCACGTAGTATCCTCTTCTCGGGTGTGATTTGACCAAATGACCTTGACTAAAGGAATCCGTTTCATTCTCAATTCTCGCACTTGTCTATCAAGGATTTTGATTGGTCTTTCTTCATACTTTAGGTTTTCTTTGATAGGCGGAATATCCGCTGTAAGAATGTGAGTTAGGTTTGGATGGTATTTCTTCAACCTCGAGACGTGAAAAACATCGTGCATTCCATAAAGATTAGTCAGAAAATCAAGGCGGTATGCTAGCCGTCCAATTCGTTCAATGATCTTGAATGGTCCGACGTAGCTAGGACTAATTTTCCCTCCTTTCCTCGATGCGATACGTCCGTTTTGTGGGGATAACCTTAGGAATACTTGATCTCCTTCCTTGAACTCTAAATCCTTCCTCCGTAGATCAGCGTAACTCTTTTGTCTACTTTATGCTGTGCGGATTCTATCTTTAATCAATTGCACTTTATCCATGGCTTCTTTTATGAAATCTATGTTTGTTAGTGAAGTTTCTGTTCGTTGAGTCTTTGGTATCCACTGGTCATCAATTTCCCAATAGAGTGGGGATCGGCACTTCCTCCCATACAGAGCTTCATAGGGCGCCATTCCGATTATTGCTTGGTAACTGTTGTTATACGCGGATTCGGATAATGGTAGATGACGATCCCAATTTCCTTGAAAGTCTAGCACACAGTCTCGTAACATGTCCTCAAGAGTTTGGATGGTTCGTTCAGATTGCCCGTCTGTATGGGGGTGAGCGCTAGTGGTAAAACTTAAGGAAGTTCTATTTGTTGAAGACTTTCCATAATCGAGATACAAATCTTGGATCTCTATCAGAAATTATATCTACTGGTACTCCATGGAGTCGAAGAATCTCTCGGATATAAGTTCTATCCAGCTTTTTCAGGCTATCGTCCTTTTTTAACCGTCACAAAATGTGATGATTTCGTCAATCGGTCGACGATCAACCAAATTGTGTTATAGCCTCCTCTTGTCGTTGGCAAATCAGTAATGAAGTCCATGGTCATTATTTCCCATTTCCATTCTGGGACTTCTAATGGTTGCAGCAGTCCTAGGGGTCGCTGATGTTCGGCCTTGACTTTATGACATGTGAGGCATCGCGCCATGAATTCAGTTACTTGATTTTTCATGTTTACCCACCAAAAATGTTTCTTGAGGTCTCGATAGATCCTGTTACCTCCTAAGTGTACCGTATATCTTGAATAATAGGCTTCATCGAGAATTTTTCTCCTGAGATTCTCATCATGACGTACGTATATCCGTTCTTTAAAGCGTATAATTCCATCCTCGGAAATTTTAAACTCAGTTCTCTTGCCCCAAATGATCTTTTCCTTCAATTCTTGAAGTTTTGAATCTTTCTCTTGAGCTACTCGAATATCGTCTATTAATTTTGGTTTAACTATAAGGTTGGCGCAGACCAAGCGAGTACCTTCGTGAATAGGTTTTAGGCAGCTTAGTTCCTCTATAGCTTGCCACTCTTGGACCATTTGTCAGGCCACCCTAGCCTTTCTACTTAAGGGATCAGCCACGACATTTGCTTTTCCTGGATGATGTTGAATCTCACAACGGTGATCTTCTAAAAGTTATACCCATATTCTCTGCCGGAAGTTAAATTCCTTTTGATAAAATAGGTACGTGATACTTTTATGGTCCGTAAGCACTGTGAATTCAGTACCGTACAAATGGTGTCGCCATTTCTTTAAGGCAAAGACAATTGCTGCAAGCTCAAGGTCGTGCGTTGTATAGTTTCCCTTGTGCATTTTGAGCTTCCTGGAAGCATACGCAATTACTTTTTCATTTTGCATTAGTACTGCACCAAGGCCTTCTTTTTAACGAACAGTACTGGAGCTTCCCATGGTGGTACACTGGGCTGAATAAATCCCACATCGAGTAATTTCTGCAGTTGTACCTTCAACTCTTGTAGCTCCAATGGTGCCATTCGATATGGTGCTTTTGCTATGGGTGCCTTCCCGGGTATGATCTCAATATTGAACTCGATCTCTCTAGGTCAGTTCTTCAGGAAATACACCAGGGTAATCAGGTACCACTCGTATGGTTTATATACCCGTCTAACTCTTGGGTTTGTTGATAATGAAAGATAAAAACTCGGTTGCCCCTTTGGCAACAATCTTTCTAGCTTTGACGGCTGATATAATAGGTGCTAGGTTGACTCTAGCATTCCCAACCAGTTCCACTACTAGTTTGTTAGCTTCCCAAAACATAAATATCTTAGAGTGACAATCTAATTGTGCGAAATGTTTTGACAGCCAATTCATTCCTAGAAAGACATCATATTCTAGTATAGGAAGTATTACTAAATCCACGGGAAAGCAGTTACCACTGATCACTATATCACATGCATTGTGCACCCTATCAGTTAATTGACTAGTACCCATTGGGGTGGACACTTCTGTAATACCTGTAATTTCGATTTCCGGTAATTTTTTTTTCGGCGAAAGTCCGTTTTGACGACTCACTCATGACCGTTTCGTAATTTCGAGAATGATTAATTCTGTACTTTTTGTCATCCGAGTTCGTTTCAATGTCGTTTTGTTGAGTTCCGTGCTTTTTGGCGACTTTTCTGCACTTGAGTTCGATTCTTGCGAATCTCATTGGAAACTGCTGTTTCGAGTTTCCCGTAAGTCCGTTTAACTTTGTTAGACGTGTTGTGAACTTCGTTTTGGTTATTCGATCACGTATTGTGATTTTCGGACGTTTTGGTCCATTTTCGTAATTTCCCAAAGTTTGGGGTAATTACTTTCCGTTGTCAAATTTTGAGCCTTTGGGTGGTCGGAATCGTGTGTTCTCATAGCGCTTGGATTCGTCTTTGCGAGTACTTCTTAACCGTATCTTCGATTCGTATTCAGGTTCGTGTTTCGGGGTCGTTCGGGCCGTCGGAGTTGGCCCGGGCCGAGTCATGGCCGGACAGTCTTGGCCCAGGCCGAGTTACGGCCGGTAGTGCTCGGCCGTTACGTACGTAAGGCCGGTTAATACGTAAGCCTTGGCCGGTTACGTACGTAACGCTGCCGGCATTTCTAGGCAGTGAGTCGGCCATGGCCGGTTACGTACGCAAGCCATGGCCGGTTACGTACGTAAGGCGGCCGGCAGGCAGCCTATTTAAGGCCCTGCAGACGGGTTTTTCATCATTTTTCTCACTCGTTTCATCCTCCTCCAGTCAGGTGTTAAATCCATGAAGTCTTGGAGTTCATATCATCAATCATCCATCCTATAACATCCTCCGATCTACCGAATCAGGTCAGATTTCCTAGAAAACTAATTTTGGGGATTTTGGGTATTTTGTTCGATTTCGTCCGTTTAATCCGATTTAACTTAGGATTGTGATGGATTGATGATTATTTAGATGTATTATATCTTTTCCCTTGATATTCCATGGTTGTATCATATCGATTCGTTGTTTTGGTCGAGTTCTTGATCGACGCCTTGAAGGTGTCCGGTAAAATGTCATAGAGGGGTTTTTGGGCGTTCTTCGATTATTCTTCCTCGTATGATCGATGATTTATTGATTATATGTTGTTAGGGTCGAATTCTTGTGAAGAACTCGAGTAGGAACCCTCCCGTTCTTTGTCTTCTTCGGGGTCCGAGCTTCCCGGTTGAATCGTGTTCTTCGGAGTGTTCGGTAGCGGTCATTAAGTCGAACTTTCCCGTTGCTCCGCGTGCGTTGGACTTGAGGCGAGTATATCGTCTATATTATTTATACTTTGAGAATGTGATGTGTCGTGAATTTAACGTGGACTCGTTAGTGACGATATATTTAACCGTAACTTACTTTAAATGAAGATGTGATTTTATGAAGGTAATTATGAACGTGAACTTTAGTTTCAAGAAGAATGATAACTATCTCTTCATGTTATTTTGTGCTTAAAATAAATACTAGAAATGAGTAGTTAACCGAAGAATTGTGGAATCTCGTAATACTTGTATTATTTGCTCGTTGGCCTTTTTCCTGAATGATGGTGTGCTATGAATGTTGTGCTCTTGTTGAAGTTATGATGCGTTAACCTATGTGTTACATGGTTGCGGTTGTGGTAAATATTATACCTTTGTTATTGTGTATAATAGAAAGTTGAGATGTTATCCGGGTAGGGGTCCCGTCGAGGCCTCCGGAGGCGCGTGCTTGCGAGTACGGCCAAACGTACGTTGTAACCATAAGGTTATCAATTCGGGTAGGTCTGGAGAGGGCTCCGAGAATCGGCACTAGCGAGTGCGATGTCATGATAACTTATGGGCGTACTTGAATGATGTTATCCGGGTAGGGTCCGTCGAGGCCTCCGAAGGTGCGTGCTTGCGAGTACGGCCAGATGTTATGATTTGACCATAAGGTTATCTAATCGGGTAGGTCTGTAGAGGGCTCCGAGAATCGTCACTTGCGAGTGCGATGTCAAGATAACTTATGGGTGTGTTTGAATTTATTCTTGATGAGCTAATCCGGGTGGGTCCCTTCGGGGCCACAGAGACGTTTTGACTGTTGATTTGATATCTCTGAATTGTTTATGTTTGAATCTTGAATCCCGATTATATTGGTGAATATGGTTTTGGTCTTGAGGTTTGAGTTGAGAATAAAATCATTTGTATGATTTTGAAAGAAAACCTTTTGCAAAGGAAAAACATTCATATTTCAGGATTTTACACTGAGACCCCCGAAGTCTCTAAATAATCTCTTACAGTGATTTCTGGAGTAATCACCATGGTTTGTTTTAAAGGAATAAATTTTCAAAAGACTTTAGACTCGGGGATCGTGTTACTACCTTGTCGAAATGTTATTTTCATAACGGTTGTATTCTTGATGTATAATTGTATAGCTTGGTTACTTGCTAGCGATTCCATCGCTAACCCCTCGTTGGGGATTTTGTTATTTATTCCAGGTGTTCTGATCGAGAGTGAGCAACCACGGGATTGGCTCGGAGGATGATGCAATGCGCCGATACTAGTCACGCTTGTAGTCCGTCATTCTGTCGCTGATATGTCAGTTTGAGTTCTTGTCATCCTTGAGGGGATGGACATTTTATGTACTATGTGATCGAGTTGTATTTTAGTTTCATCAGATGTACGGTTATGCTGTGTTTTGAGAGACCTAATCGGTCTACGGTATTATGTTTTGGTCAAGTTGACCGCATGTGGGTTTTGATTTGTAGTCTCCCGCCTGGTAGCTCCTTATGGAAAGGGGTCTACGGCGTGTAATGTCCCTGAGTGGATTGGTGGTGTTACAACTTCAAGGCATACAGGTAGATAGTCTAATTGCACGTTTAGTTTTTCAGAAAATTGTAGTGCAATGAATGAATGTGATGACCCTGGATTAATGAGTGTATGTGCTGAGTGGTTTGATATGAGAAGTGTACCTTCCACCACATCATTCTTTCCAGGATCCTCTTGTCCGGCTAGGGCAAACACACGAGTCAAATCCTTTCCCTTATTATTCCCAGGCTTTGCCATAGTAGCTGGTTTATTTGTTCGATTTTCCACCTTCGGGCAGTCCTTGATTTGGTGTTGTGTGCTGCCACAATTCAGGCACTTCCCCAATATCTTCCAGCATTCACTAGTTTTGTGCCCTTTCTTCTCACAATGTGGCAGAGGGGTGCTACGTTGTTAGGGACCTGTGTTCTCATTCCGTTCGGGTTTCCCTTCTCTCTTCTCTTGTGGAATTTCTGTGGAAATTTCATTATTGATCCATTCGCAGGTCTCTTAGTATTTCCAGAAAGTCGGTTCTGCTGTTGTGCCAGCTTTGCTATTCCAGTCTCAATTCGAGTTGCTGCTTCAACCGCCTCAGCAATCGTAGTCAGGCGAATAGTCAGGAGACTCTGATGAAGTGTGAATCTCAGCCCTTGCGTAAACTTATTAAGCTTATCTTCCTCAATCGACACTAACCCAGGTGCATATTTGGATAACCTATTGAATTGAGCTTCGTATTATGCGACAGTCGAAGACCCTTGCTTCAGATGGTGAAACTCATCTCGCCAAGCCTCCCTAGCTACTGCTGAAACATACTGGGTCCGGAAATCAGTTAGGAAGTTGGCCCATGTTCTGACATGATTCTCTCTTATCCAGCGTGCATTAACGACCTTCCACCAGTCATGCGCGGCTGCCTCAAGTCTGAATGTGGCCAATGATATGCGTTGTTCATCAGTATACTGTGACGCATTAAATATGTTCTCCATTTTCTCCACCCCAGGTTATCCATTAAATGTTGGTGGACTGAAGCGTAGAAATCTTTCAAGCATGCGATCAGTAGTTTGGTTATTGGCTGCTTGTTGCTATAGAAAGTTTGTTAGTTGAGTTATGACTTGTGCAATAGCATCATTTCCCGCCTTGCGGTGGCGATGGATTGCGATTGTTAGCTCGTTGATTTATCTGTTCATCGCGGTTAACTCGTGGACGTCCTCTATGTCTATCAGCCATCTATAATAAGTTGATAGAATGTGATAGAAGTTAGTTATTGTTTAAAGATTTGTTGATGAATCAAGTTAATATATAAACCTAACTGAGTGCATATCAAATGACAATCATTGGTATCAGTAACTAGATTATTCTATTATTCAAGACCATCATATACGAACAAGTTTATCGTTAATAAATAGCCTTTAACATACCAAAATACGAAATTCGGTCGTTCAGTCTTACATTCTAGGAAAACATCAAATAGAAATAAATAACATAACTTCAGAACCAAGCCTCTAATCCTCTCTGGAACCCATCCTCACATCCTCCTCAAGGTCCTCCTCGGGGTCCTCCTCCGGATCCTCCTCGAGGTCCTCCTCTAGATCCTCCTTAAAAGGCATGGGGTCCGTCGGTGGAGCTTGTGACGCCTCCCTTACCGCAGCTGTGGAGTATGTGAATAATCGCCTCCCTACAACTATCTTTTTTTGGCCACCATTTGGAAATCTTCATGCTCGCGATGTGGAACAGATCTGCTTCTCCATCATTTTGATCTCATGCATCTGGAAGAATCTGGTACTGCGTAGTTAGGCAATGGTCCGATCCTTTAGGCGTAGCTGACTCTATAGAGATTCTACTTTACGTTCCAGCTCCAAGTACTCTGGCCTCATACGCTCTAATGCCTCGAGCAGCTCATTCCCCTGACTGTGGAATGCCGACGCGTCCTGATGCACACGGTTGATAGCCTCCCTCAAAGACTGGATCTGTCTATCACGGGTGTTGGCCAAGGTCACAGCATCAACGAGGGGTCTCATAACGCTCTCAATCTGAGCCAGTGCCTGTCGTAGCTGCTCCTCGGTAATCAATCATGGAGTGTCGGAGTCAGTCTGGGTCTCATCAACCGGCTACTTACCCCAAGTTGAGTCCATCTATACAACAAAACAACTAAGTCAGTACCAGTCACGGTCTATCCTAGCCAAATATAAAGACAACCAAGCATGAATAATCATTAAGATTGTGAACTTAATGACTCAATGAATATGCTCATGACATATAAGTGACAACGACATTAATACTTCATGTAAACAAAAATGAAGTTTAGTGGAGTTTTGAGGAATTAGTCAATTTTGTCTATTCCAAGTGAATAGTGATGTGATTTGAACAACGGAATGGAACGATTTCCATTCATTATGACGAATGTCGAACAATTAATGTGATTTGAAAATGCCATAGCCACTTAAGTAGCTGGCGAAAATTTTAAGATCTGAACAAATTTTTCTATCCAAGTAAATAGCAAAGAGTTCGAAAATAATTACATATGCCTCTACGTCTCGGTTCTATATGTTCACTTCGTCCTAAGTGGAAATCACATCTAAGTCCAAAGAATATTATCCTGGTTAGCCCGTTGTAAGTGTCCTTCTTACAAACTGGGCTCTGATACCACTTTTGTCACGCTCCCAAACATTGGGAAGGAAGAGGGCGCGACGGATCGGTCGATCATTCGATTTATTGATGTAAGTGCATCGTAATAAATAATGGAAGCTCAATAAAATTTAAGGAAACGATCTTAGCCCGACGATTCTAAGATTCGTTAATATAAAAGATGATATCTGATTTATATTGATTACAAAGTTGCAGCAAAAATAGAACAACAATTTAAAGTGCGGAATACAACTAGCTTATTACATTCAAGATAACAACAGAAATCTATGCCTTGGCCGCGGGATGAACTAATCAGTCTCCCTCTAAAGGTCTATTTCGTCTTTGTCGATCTGCTCACAATCTGGTTTAAAGGGAAAACGGTGGGGTGAGATAAAAGGTCTTAGTGAGTGGGTGATCATGTGCAAGTGTGGCGTGCTTTAATTTCAATGTTTTGAATGATGCATGTCTATCGATTTGTAAATGATGAAATAAGTTTTATCAAAGTAATTTGTACAATTTTAAAAGTAAACTTTATCATCTGCTTAATAACAATAATTATCCAACCCCGTGGATAAAATTAATTTTTTAAATATTCAATCATACTAGCAATCAATCAATCAATCAATCAATCAGTTAGCCTAGGAACCCGCCGAATTGGACTAGGAACCTAGCTCTTCCTTGTGACTCCCAATGTAGGTCGTAGCCTCACTTATCGAGCTTATGCTCTTCACATTAGCCTTGCTTCCTTATCTCTTATATGGGTAAGACATGTCCTGATCGTGGGTCTTTCTCCCGGATCATGTTATAATCGCGATTATCCCGCAGTTTACGACCCAGGTCCCTCAGAACACTCTGTTCCTCGGTTATGGGAAATAGGCAACAATGGTAGCCTCACTCATGAACCGCAGTCGTGCTGCTCGATTAAAGACTCGGTCTAACCATCCCGACTCGATTTGGTATTCTAGAGGTGGCTCCTACAACTTCAAGAGGTGTCTCCCGGATATTAGGTCAGGCGCTCTGTTTCGTATGGGTTCAAGAGGTGGCCCCCATCCCATCGACGTGTCACTTTGTCCCGATAGAGTTAGAGGTCGGTCCCGTCCGTGGTACTTTTCTTGTATAGCACTTAGTTCCCGGACAGTCACAAATATCAGTTAAATGCATCACAGTATATGCGCAACGCACTATTATGGTCACGTACTCAATTAGTAGCAACCCTATGTATAAATTGATTATACAATGGGATTGGAAGTTTATTTCTGGCAAGAGCATTATGAGATTATGGACTTGGTTGAAAATATATTCTTTGAATAAAATATTTACGTGAAGGAGAATTTTACTCCTAATTTAATTTTGGAGTTTTGGAGAAATTAGATCGGATTGTTTCGAGTTGAGTTCGAATAGTCATGAGATTTTATGTACACATCAAGTCTTAGTCATTGATCTCATAATTAGGAGAGATCTCAGATTTTTTAGTTTCGGGACTGATATTCCCGAAATTACGATTTTTCTCCGAAAATGTAAAAATTGAATTTATGGCCGTAAGGTTTGGATTTCAACACGGATGGTGATGAAATTCTGTGAGCAGATACATATTAAACTTGGAATTAAATAATTGGGAGACTTTTCAGAATTTCAGTTTCGAACTAAAATTCCAGAATTTTCAATTTTATCCCGAATTTATTTAAAATGTCATTTTGGCCCCTAAAATAAAATTAGCTCCGATTTTTATAAAATTTTACGGACATAACAACTATACTTTAGTAATCAATAATTTCAGTCCAGAGTTTCAAAATTTGTCCTAGACTTCAATTTTGCAAGAATTTACTATTTGACCCCCAACTTTATTGAATATGTCATTTTGGCCCCAAAATTACAATGACTTCCGAACTTTACGAAATTTTAAAGGCATTATATTATTTTGAAATACATCATATATTCGGTCTAGAAAGGTAAAATTTGTTCTGGCCCCCGAAATTTTAAAGATTTATATTTTGACCCTCAAGTTTATCTTAAATTATGATTTTTAGTCCGTAGACGTCGGAAATGAGTTTCGATTCTTACAAAATTTTATGGACAGAGACTAAACATATTATTAAGTCCCATTTTCTATTCTGAACTGAAAATGTATTAAATTTTCCTAATAGGCTCATAATTTTAAGAAAGTTCACAATTGTACTCTATGATGATTTTCGACCCGTAGACGTAGGAAACGGGTTCCGATTTTTGTAACATTTTGAAGGTATATAATTAGCACATAGTGGAGATATATTTTCTATCCCCAATTGAAATTAAACACTTATATCAACCATGCCCATAATTCTCCTTGAATTCACATAACTATGTTTTATGCTCGCTTTTGTCAATTCAACTTTCGTTAGGCCACATATTAAACATCCAACTTCAATTGCATATTAAAATTTATACATAAATCATTTAAAGGTCATAAATTTATATAATATTCAACAAATCATGCATGATCTTTTTTTTGTTTTGCAAGAAGTTTTAATCACATCACTTAAATCATCAATGTTTGTTAACTTCTCAACACAATCAAATTGTAAATCATCATGCATGCTTGTAACATAAGAAATGCAGAGTATATAAAACACTTAAATGAACATGTATCTTAATTTTGAATTCATTTCACATATAAATTTAAAAATATTTTTTGCACCCACCTTGTGTCCTTGATATTGTGGGGGTAATCGAAGTCTTCATAAGATGGTGAAGGTTCTTCCTCCCTTTTTACTACATGTGACCATCATAAGGAATTCAAATATTAGTTAGTTAAGTTATATACATACATGTATACCAATATATATCTATAAGTGTTAAAGTAAGTAAGTACATTATCTTGTTTCTTTCTAACCTTCTCCTTCCTCCTCTTTTCTCTTCTTCTCTTCTCTTCCTTTTTTTTTTCTCTACCTCTCGGCCTCTCCCTCTCTCTAGATGTGCAGAATTTTTTTTTTTTTTTTGTAAAGGATGACAAAATATGCATGGAAGTACTTATAGGGAGGGGGTGGGGTTTGATGAATGAGGAGGTGAAGACAAGTGTGTGTGTGTAGGTAACAAGTGGAAGGGTCAAAGGGACACTTCTTCCCTTACTCATCATGGCCGATTTTTGTGCCATTTTTATTATAATATTTATTTTTTTATTTTTTATAATGGTGTAGGTTGGGTCATGTGGTGTTGGGTAGGTTTTGTTGGGTTCGCTTATAGTTAAGGTGGTTTAGGCTAGTCTTTGGTCTTTGGCCTTAATTGAACTTTCAATTCAATTACAATGGTCCATTAGTGAGTGTTGTTACCCAAAATATTATCCGAAGATAATGTTGCTGGAATGATCGAGTAACCAACAAGTGCGGGAGCACGTCCGTGAGAAATTAAATGACACAAGATTTGCCGGGGTTGTTAATCCCGGGCTTGAATGCTCTCGCGAGAAATTATTAATAAGTATACGGTTGAGTACAAATATTTATGTTAGAATCTATCACAAAGAGTGTATAGGATTCTAGTTTTCTAATCTGTGGAGTGTATAGAATGCCGGAAGAATCAGATATGGAGTTCTGTGAATTCTTGCTATGGATGTTCTATGTGTGAGAATGTCTTTCTCTTTTCTCTCTCTTGTTTTTGCTGTGTATTTCGCAGTCCTTGTTCTGTCTTATGGACCTTCTATTTATAGCAGACCAAGTTCATGAGGGCCCCCCTGCGATCGCAGGCGATCGTCGTTATTTATATTACAATAAGACGGCCGATCGTCTCGTCGCGTGGGGCTTTTCCCTTAAAGTCCGCGGTTATTCTTGATGACAGGTTATGCGATCTGACGGGCACCGATCTTGTCTGTCGGCACCTTTTGAGATCTGCATGCGGGTCGGCCGAGATTTGGGCTTTGATGACTTTTGACGGATGTTGGAGTAAAACACGGCACGAGACGATCGCTAATCAACAAAAGACGATCGCCATCAACGAAGGTGATCGCCGTGGGTGCCGAGTTCAGGGTGTTTACCCCGAGCACATCTCTCATGGTAGACCTCCCGACTGCTATAACGATCGTCTTCGAGGCGTGTTTAAATGCCGCACAACAATTGCCCCCCAGCTCGGCTCGATGTTGAAAACACGGGGTGAGGTGGCACTTTTGGCGATCGCTAATGTTTTAGACGACCGGTCGATCTGATTTCAAATTTGGACGATCTCCCTTTGCGCTGGGAGCGGCGGGAAAAGAGACGCGGGCTCGCGAAACCATGCAAGGAAACGCGTCGCGTTTCTATTGAGGGAGTCCGACGGTTCGTCAGACTTTGTCGATTGGCATGCCCTCGAAAAGACGCGTACGCGGGACTCGAGGGCCGCATTTATTGCGTCCTGGCTGTCGGTTGCATCCCAGCCCTCGGACTTTCGCCTATTTGCCCAGAGACCCCGGCCTCCATCTATAAAAGGGGCTAGGGCTACTCCATTTTCATCTTTTACGCGTCCTTGTCTTCCTGCTGAAGCTCTGCAAAAATTTCCGTAGCTTGTTGTGCCGACCGTCTTCCTTTCTTTAGGTAAGAAACCCAATTTTTTCCTCTCCCTTAACTTTTTGAGAATATGTCGGGAGGATCTAAGGCCTTCGAGGTCGGAAGCACTTCTGCCGCCGCGGCTTCGCCGGACCGGGAGGAAATTCCTGTGGGAATCCCCGTGGAAACGGCCGCAGAGGCTATTCGTGCGGGGATTACACCCGCAGAGCTTGAGGAGCTTTTCAATGAGGCCGTAGTGGCGGGCTCTGCGGCGGCGGAGGAGCGAGATGCGTCTCCGGTGGAGGAAGACGAACTGATACGTTTGTCTTGGGAAAAAGACAGCGTCTCTGGCCCGGTTTATAGGGCTTTTGCTAAACTTATGGAGGGGATTGCCGGGCCCTGTCCGGAGTTTGATTTCGAAGCTTACTCCGCCGCTTATCCCTATGTACATGTGAAGCGGACGGAGTTTCGGGCTGCTGAACCGTCTCAATGGTCTCTTGGTCAGATTCGGAGTTCGGCGACCTGGAAGGACATGACCCGCTGGAGGGCCAAATATCATATTCGACCGATTTCGGGACCAGATGCAGAGTGCCGTCGAGGCGCGGAATGCTGCTGAAGAGGAGGCCGATCGCCAGAAGGTGACGATCGCTCGGGCCGAGCAATGAGGCGAAAGAGAAGGTTGCTGCGAGGGAGGCCGAGCTCCAGGGATCGCAACAGGCGATGGCCGAGCTGAGAGGAGAGGTTGAGGCGACCAGGGCCAATCCCTTCCAAAACTTGGAGTATGTCAGCGAGTTCGCCTATTATTTGGCGTTCGCCGACTCGATCCGAGCGGCTAAGAAGGGAGGCTTGGAGGTCGGTCCTCTTGCCGAGAAGTTCAAGTCATATGCATTGGAGCATCCTCTCCATTCGGCTTTCTCCTTGCCGATCTTGGACCTGGCGGACATCGGCGTGGATTTGAGCTGGTATCCGTCCCCAGCCAATCTTGCTCATCCCGACGCTCCGGAGGATGAGGGGACCGCGCCGAATGCTGATGGCGAAGGCCAGGCAGGGGCCTGAGGCGCTTCATTTTTGATGTTTTTAGCTTACTTTCTTTGTAGTTTGTAGCTTTCTTTTGTAGCACTTAGGCATTCGGGTGATCGTGTACTCTATTTTTTCAAGTAATGAAATGAGCATTTGTCTTTCTGACTTATCACTTGGATGAATGGTTATTTTTAAGTCTTTGTTTGACTTTGTACAAATGTGTGAGGAGAGATCGTTGCGAGGGTAGTTCCAAATGAATTGATAAACTCATAAAGATAACTTTTTACAACATATTCGATCGCTGCACTACGTCTGAAAAAATGACGATCGTCGTGTAGGTAGTCCGCACTCTTATTGCCCCTTGTTTTTATTCACTTAGTGGAAGTAAGGGGATGAAAATAATTCCTTGAGTGAGCGGTCTTCAACTTTGTCGAATCCTCGGGGACGGTCGTCCGTCTTGAGGAACCGTGCACGATCGCGGAGTTCGATGGACCAGACTCCTTGATCATGTCTTGATGCGCGAAGACATTGAGTGTCTCGTGACTCACTTTATTATGAGGGTCCTCCGTTAGGCTGCGCCTCGCCTCGTATTTAAACGAAGGGCGTGCGGTCTCGGTCTAGAGGAGTCCTTGCGCGGGGCAGCGTCGGATGAATCAACTCCGCGCCCGCGGCTTGTTAGCTCTGCTTTCACCTCGGCCAGCCATGGAGATGGCCGACCTCGACGGTGTACGTTGAGACGGGGTTATGGCACGTCGCATTGTCCGGTTCACCATGTTAGATGATGAACCATAGCGGGCGAGCGATCGTGACCACGGATGTATGTTGGAGGGCCCTCAGACTACGCCGGCCTCGTAGTTACACGAAGCGCGGGCGAACTTGGCCTAAAGGGACCTTGCATGGCCTAAGCGATCGGTTCCATCGACCACCGGGACCATGGCTGCACTCTTACACCTTGGATCGTATTGCTGATGACGATCTTCGACGGTGTACGTTGTGCGGGGGAGGCGATCTCGTGCCTTAGTCCATCATGTTATATGGTGAACTGTAGATGGCGATCGAGTCCTCCAGTTTCTTGAATAAGGAGGGAGATCGGGGAGACTTCCGAGGTCTCCTTTTCTTGATTGAAGCATGCCGAGACGGTCGTCGAGGTTGATCTAGGGGTCGGCTCGTATGAGCTTTCCAGCCTGTTTTGTGTTCGACTCGGACGATCGTCTATAGAGATAGGCGGGGGCTTCGGCTAAACCAATAAGCTGTCCAACTTGCCCTCCTCGAACAATCTCCAGAGTCGCTTTGAGGAGGTCGCGGCAATTGTTGGTGCCTGTGGCCGGACTCTTGTGGTAGGCACAATATTGATTGTTGTCCAGGTGACCGTGGTCCCTTATCGCCTTTGGCTTTTTGAGCTCTTCGTGCCCCTTGATGGCATAGAAAATATGTGCCGGAGTTCTGTTGAACGTATGGAGGAGATGGGCTTCCATGTCCTCGAAAGCCTTGAGATCTCCGGGTGTCTTGGCGATCGCCTTCTTTGCTTTGGCGATCGCTATCTTCTGGGCAAGAGGTGGCGTTTCCTCGTCTAAGCGGAGGGTGAGTAGCCTTTGCCTGGCCAGGAAGTTGGCAGCTTTAGCGCGGAAGGTCGCGTAAGTTGGGGGAATATCCTTGGAGAGATGTCTGAACATGGGAGAGTGACCGTGGAATCCCCCCATGATCGAATAGAGAGCGAGCTCATCACTGACGGGTTCGCCGGTGAGGATGATTTCGTCTACCCGGTCGATGTAATCTGCGTCAGTTTCGTCCTTCCCCTGCTTGATTTTTATCATGCGGTGGGGGCCTTCTGGTCTGGCGACCTTGCTGGCGAAGTATGACGTGAAGTCATTCGCAGTTTCTTAAAAGAGGTGACCGATCGTGGTGGTAGTGAGACGTACCACTTATGGGCCAGCTCGCCCAATGTCAGCGGGAAGATCCGGCACTTGGTTGCATCAGATGCCCAACACCCACCATGTAAATTCGGAATTTACTCAGGTGGGTTTCAGGGTCCGATCTCCCCTTATACAGAGGTGTTTTAGGAGGAGCGATCGTTGGTTGTATGGGGGCAAGCTCGATGTGGACCGCGAGTGGCTCGGTCGGACCGGCGATCTTCTTGCTGGTGCTTGCCCCAGTGTCCAAGAGTGCTCTCATCTCGTCGAGCTGGCGTTGCATGGCGGCCATCGCCGTGGCCTGACTGTTAGCGGCTCGGCGATCGGAGCGGGAGCCGAGGCGATTGAGTACTGAGTCCCTGGCGATCGGGGCGGGAGTCAGATGGCTGATATGCGTTCGGCTGTGAGGTGAGTAGGCCGAACTCCTGGTGACGGATTCGGATTCCGTCTTTTCAAGGTTGGAAATAGAGTGCCCCGGTCGCCGGGATGGGTCGCGTCCCAAGCGATCGAATATGGATCCGTCCGGTCGTGCGAGAGCCTTTCCTCGCGAATTGGGGCTTTTTGACGATCGCTCGTTCGAGCTCCACCATTTCCATTTTCCCATGCGGCGGATGATCGAGGGAGTTATCGCGGGCGGCGCGCATGCTCTCCGTCGCTCCTCCAGGATGGCCATAGCCTCCTCGATCTGTTCCTCGGTTTGGAACTGATCGAGTGAGAGGTTGGGGCCATCTCTCGGATGCGGGATCGAGAGTCTCGCGTTGCCGCGGCTTCCCCCTGTCGTCGGCCGGGTTCGACCGAGCCGGAAATGGTGTCCGGCGGTTCGGAGAGCAAACTTTCTTCGATGGACCGGCGGATGTCATGATTCTGGAGGTTTTCTTTGAAGTGCAGTGAGTGTCACTTCAAGTATTTGCCCCGAGAACAGTGAGTGTTCTTCGGGACGGTAGAAATAAAAATATGAGGGTTAGATCCCCTTCTTCTAGCGCCAATTGTTGCTACCCAAAATATTATCCGGAGATAGATATTGCTGGAATGGATGGGATAGCAAACAAATGCAAGAGCACTTCCGTGAGAAAGATAAATAACACAAGATTTGCCGGGGTTGTTAGTCCCGGGCTCGAATGCTCTCGCGAGATATTATTAATACCGATATTCGGGGATACAAGTACTAATGTAAGAATACAATTACAATGAGTGTAAAGTTTCTTGTTATCTTAGCTAGTGAGCGTGTAGATTGCCGGAAGAACCAGATTTGATGCTCTGTGAATTCTTGTAACAAGGGTGATGAACAGTCGCGGCGGTGAGAGATCGACCGCCTCTCACGGCGAGTATTTAGCTGGATGTTTGGGCTTCTGGGCTTATGAATCTCTTGGAATCTGTCTAGTGGCGACTTGCCGTTTCGCCGATCGTCTTACGGACGAGAGATTTGGAGAGAGAAGTCCTGAGATGGATTCCGGTGAGATAGCCGGGAGCTTGATGATATGTGTGTTCTTCAGTATTTCCGTGGATGTATCGGAATGTGAGAGAATGTGAACTTTTGGTGGAATGTATTTCGGACGTAAGTCAAATGAATTCCGAACCGTATCTTCAGTGAACAGGGAACCTTTTTCCAGTAGGAGGAGGTTCTCTATTTATAGGGCTTGGACATGCCGGGCGATCGCCTTCTCTGCAATATAATAATCGGGCGAACGTCTTTTAGCACATGGGCCTGTCCCCTCAAAGTCTGCAGGAGTTGCTGGCAGTCAACTATGCGGTCCAATGGGGAGCTTACACGCGTCCTGAGTTGCTGTCACGGGTGGTCCCACTGACAACTTTCGGCGCGCATGCTGGTAGGTGAGGTAGGTGACAGGCTGTGGTCAAATGTCTTGTCTGTCAGCAAAAGATCTTATCTGCTGGCGAAGATCTCGTCAGCGCCTTTGGTGGATCTGCACGTGGGTGCTTTCCTGAGATCCAATCCTTGATGGTTTGACGGGCGATCGTCTCTGTTCGGGGCGCAGGTCGATTGCCCTTAGCCGGTTAGTAGAGTAGATCGCCAGCTGCCAAAGGGCGATCGCCTTGGGGGTCGATCGCTGGATAACTGATGGGGGTCTGATATCTTTGATTTGGCGAGCTAGCCATAGTTTGACTGATTTTGACTTGGTCGCTCGGCCTTATAGTCGATCGCCTGTCGGGATGAATAAATCGTGACACAACAATTGCCCCCCAGCTCGCTCATACGTTGGAAACGTGGGGTGAGGTGGCTCTCTTGGCGATCGCTGAACTATTGACGAGCGACTTCGTGTTTAATGGAACTGGCGATCGTCTTTGAGCTGATATATCCTGAGTTTCGGACGACCTGGTTGGGCTCTTTGAAGCTGTGAGGAAAAAGCAACGGGCGTTGAAAAGTCTCCGCGCACGTGTCGGGCTTCTATTGGAGGACGCCAACGGTCATTAATGACTCCTCGGACGCGTCCTCGAAAAGGCAGCGTGGTCTCGAGGGGGTCAACTGGTGCGCCGTTTGAGATCCGACCCCTGAGGTTTTCTCTTATTGCAATCGGGTCCCTGCCTTCTCCTATAAAAGGGGGCGCGGGGCTGCAGTCTCACTCACGCGTACGTACTGGAGAAAGAAGGTCCTGTTGCCAAATTTTCTGAAGATCTTAGCGCCGATCGTCGATCGATTTCACTTTAGGGTAAGAAAAATCCTTTTCTTCTTTTCTATCTCTGAAAATGGCCGGAACCTCATCATCGTTTGGAGCGGGAACCAGTTCTGCCGCCGGGACATCGGCTGCCCGGGGAGAAACTTCTTCCGTCTTCCACCTGGAGACGGCGGCTGAAGCTATTCGAGCCGGAATCGACCCGGCTGAAGTTGAGGCTTTGTTCAATGAGGCCGATGTTGCTAGGGAGTCGGCTGCTGAGGAGAGACGATCGCAGATCGAGAGAGATCTGGCGATCAGGGCTTACTGGGAGCAACATAGTGATTTTGGACGGGCCTATAGGGCATTTGCTGAAATAATGGAGAGGTTAGCCGGTCCTACTCCGAGATTCGACTTCCGGGGATATTCGGTTGCTTATCCCTATGTGCTTCCCAAGCGGTCGCAGTATCGTGCCGCGCAGCGATCGTTGTGGTCGCTCGGCCAAATACGGAGCTCGACGACCAGGAGAGATCTGGCCGTCTGGAGGACAAGATTCCATGTTCCTTCAGATGTGGACATGTTCGCGCCCGCGGAGAATGAACGAGCCGACCAGCCTCCGATGGGTATGGTCGCAGTGAGTGAGGCCGTTATGGAGGCCGGGCTACGCTTCCCTCTGTCCTTTGCGGTCTCCCATCTGTTGGCCGCTTGGAATGTGGCGCCACTTGGTGACGCCGAGCGCCTGGCTCCAAATCATCTCGCACTTTCACCTATTCGGCGGTCACCGCTGTACCGCCTCCGTCGCCGTTGGAGATGAATCATTTGTTTAAGCGACACTCACGAGAGGTTGGTCGGCGGTTACCATATTCAAGGCCGATCTGGGACGGGTGATTCATGGAGTCCCAAATAAGATACGGGCGATCGAGGCGAAGTGGTTACAGGTCGCCGGCAAGTGGAGAGCCTCGGCGACAATCCCACGGGCGAGTGGAGATCCCCACCGAATTTCGGGAGAGGAATCCTGAGGTTTAGACTCTCCCTTCGTTTGGATGCGATTTGGAGTGATCTAATTTGATTTACATTTGCAGGCTTCCATATCCCGCGATCGAGGAGCCGCCTTTCGACTTTCGTTGTTTGGGAGCGAATTAGGAGCTTGTCGGACGACCTAGACGCCACTCGGATCAACAAGGAGAGTCGCTGGTTGTCGGCTCGACTATTCCGTTTCCCGAGACATCTCGCGGTGCCAGGTATGAGCTTCTGCGATCTTCACTTTCTAGGCGATCGCCTTACTTGAGGAAAGTGTCTGACCGTTAGTCGATCGTCTTTAACTGCAGAGGTTCGTTTCCCTCGCTTTTTGGAGCCTCCGGCGGAGATCGCTATGTCGAACCCAGGAGTCCTAGGCCGTCTTCACGCGAAGAGGTCGACTCGGGTTCCACCCGTCGCATTGCCTATAGTTCCGGAGGCGGAGCCTCGCGTAGAGCAGGTCGTGGTTGAGGAGGAAATTCCGGAGGAGGGGCTTCGGGCGAATCGCAAGAGGCCGAGGCCGGAAGCAACTTCGTTTCCTGCCCCGGGCGATGAAGTGCCGATCGCCGCGCCTCCGATCACCATCGTTGCTCCGGAGCGCGAGCCGCCCTCTGCGGCTTTTCTGCGGGAGACGGCGATCGCGGATGCGGAAACTCCTCAAGGGAAACCGTTTTTCGGTCGGGATCCCGAGAAGGCTGAGAGGTAGATAGCATTTCTGTGTTGACAATTGCATCTGCGTAGGAGTTGTACTAACTTAGCTGTTTTGATGCAGGATCCGTCACGCAGATCCTTCTTGTCCACCGATGGTCGTGGATTTCCTGGCGAGCCGATCTCCTCGCCATTCCTGCGACATTCCTCCCTATGTTAGCAAGGTACATACGCTTTGCGAAGGCGTGGACAATCGATCTGGATGCGATCGCTCGCGGCGATCGTCGAGTTCGATGCATCTTGTTGTCGCCCTTTCTCTTGAGACGGCGACCATGGCCTTCCAGCCGCTCGGGAGTTTGAGGAGGCCCTCCACTATTCGCCTTGAGGAGGATCTCGAGGCGGCTCGGAAAGAGAACGCCGAGTTTGCCGACAAGATCGTGGCGATGGAGAAGGACTCCACAGGCGCGGCCAGGCGAGCCATGAGCTTGAGCTGGAGAAGAAAGAGACAGAGAAATATCGCATGGCGGTCGACCGATTTCGGGACCAGATGCAGAGTGCCGTCCAGGCGCGGAATGCTGCTGAAGAGGAGGCCGATCGCCAGAAGGTGACGATCGCTCGGCTGAACAGCGAGCTGGCGGAGGCGAAAGAGAAGGTTGCTGCGAGGGAGGCCGAGCTCCAGGGATCGTAACAGGCGATGGCCGAGCTGAGAGGAGAGGTTGAGGCGACCAGGGCCGATCCCTTCCAAAACTTGGAGTATGTCAGCGAGTTCGCCTATTATTTGGCGTTCGCCGACTCGATCCGAGCGGCTAAGAAGGGAGGCTTGGAGGTCGGTCCTCTTGCCGAGAAGTTCAAGTCATATGCATTGGAGCATCCTCTCCATTCGGCTTTCTCCTCGCCGATCTTGGACCTGGCGGACATCGGCGTGGATTTGAGCCGGTATCCGTCCCCAGCCAATCTTGCTCATCCCGACGCTCCGGAGGATGAGGGGACCGCGCCGAATGCTGATGGCGAAGGCGAGCAGGGCACAGGCGCTTCATTTTTGATGTTTTTAGCTTACTTTCTTTGTAGTTTGTAGCTTTCTTTTGTAGCACTTAGGCCTTCGGGCGATCGTGTACTCTATTTTTTCAAGTAATGAAATGAGCATTTTTCTTTTTGACTTATCACTTGGATGAATGGTTATTTTTAAGTCTTTGTTTGACTTTGTACAAATGTGTGAGGAGAGATCGTTGCGAGGGTAGTTCCAAATGAATTGATAAACTCATAAAGATAACTTTTTACAACATATTCGATCGCTGCACAACGTCTGAAAAAATGACGATCGTCGTGTAGGTAGTCCGCACTCTTATTGCCCCTTGTTTTTATTCACTTAGTGGAAGTAAGGGGATGAAAATAATTCCTTGAGTGAGCGGTCTTCAACTTTGTCGAATCCTCGGGGACGGTCGTCCGTCTTGAGGAACCGTGCACGATCGCGGAGTTCGATGGACCAGACTCCTTGATCATGTCTTGATGCGCGAAGACATTGAGTGTCTCGTGACTCACTTTATTATGAGGGTCCTCCGTTAGGCTGCGCCTCGCCTCGTATTTAAACGAAGGGCGTGCGGTCTCGGTCTAGAGGAGTCCTTGCGCGGGGCAGCGTCGGATGAATCAACTCCGCGCCCGCAGCTTGTTAGCTCTGCTTTCACCTCGGCCAGCCATGGAGATGGCCGACCTCGACGGTGTACGTTGAGACGGGGTTGTGGCACGTCGCATTGTCCGGGTTCACCATGTTAGATGATGAACCTTTGAGGGCGAGCGATCGTGTCCACTGATTTATTTTGGAGGGCCTCGACTACGCCGGCCTCGTATTTAAACGAAGGGCGGGCGATCTTGGCCTAAAGGGACCTTGCATGGCCTAAGCGATCGGTTCCATCGACCACCGGGACCATGGCTGCACTCTTTCACCTTGGATCGTCATGTAGATGTCGATCTTCGACGGTGTACGTTGTGCGGGGAGGCGATCTCGTGCCTTAGTCCATCATGTTATATGGTGAATGTAGATGGCGATCGAGTCCTCCGGTTTCTTGAATAAGGAGGAGATCGGGAGACTTCCGAGGTCTCCTTTTCTTGATTGAAGCATGCAGAGACGGTCGTCGAGGTTGATCTAGGGGTCGGATCGTATGAGCTTTCCAGCCTGTTTTGTGTTCGACTCGGACGATCGTCTATAGAGATAGGCGGGGGCTTCGGCTAAACCAATAAGCTGTCTAACTTGCCCTCCTCGAACAATCTCCAGAGCTGTTTGAGGAGGTCGCGGCAATTGTTGGTGCTGTGGCCGGGACTCTTGTGGTAGGCACAATATTGATTGTTGTCCAGGTGACCGTGGTCCCTTATCGCCTTTGGCTTTTTGAGCTCTTCGTGCCCCTTGATGGCATAGAAAATATGTGCCGGAGTTCTGTTGAACGTATGGAGGAGATGGGCTTCCATGTCCTCGAAAGCCTTGAGATCTCCGGGTGTCTTGGCGATCGCCTTCTTTGCTTTGGCGATCGCTATCTTCTGGGCAAGAGGTGGCGTTTCCTCGTCTAAGCGGAGGGTGAGTAGCCTTTGCCTGGCCAGGAAGTTGGCAGCTTTAGCGCGGAAGGTCACGTAAGTTGGGGGAATATCCTTGGAGAGATGTCTGAACATGGGAGAGTGACCGTGGAATCCCCCCATGATCGAATAGAGAGCGAGCTCATCACTGACGGGTTCGCCGGTGAGGATGATTTCGTCTACCCGGTCGATGTAATCTGGGTAAGATGTGGACCATGAGTGGCTCGGTCGGACCGGCGATCTTCTTGCTGGTGCTTGCCCCAGTGTCCAAGAGTGCTCTCATCTCGTCGAGCTAGCGTTGCATGGCGGCCATCGCCGTGGCCTGACTGTTAGAGGCTCGGCGATCGGAGCGGGAGCCGAGGCGATTGAGTACTGAGTCCCTGGCGATCGGGGCGGGAGTCAGATGGCTGATATGCGTTCGGCTGTGAGGTGAGTAGGCCGAACTCCTGGTGACGGATTCGGATTCCGTCTTTTCAAGGTTGGAAATAGAGTGCCCCGGTCGCCGGGATGGGTCGCGTCCCAAGCGATCGAATATGGATCCGTCCGGTCGTGCGTGAGCCTTTCCTCGCGAATTGGGGCTTTTTGACGATCGCTCGTTCAGTAGCCCACTGAATTTCCGTTTTCCCATGCGGCGGATGATCGAGGGAGTTATCGCGGGCGGCGCGCATGCTCTCCGTCGCTCCTCCAGGATGGCCATAGCCTCCTCGATCTGTTCCTCGGTTTGGAACTGATCGAGTGAGAGGTTGGGGCCATCTCTCGGATGCGGGATCGAGAGTCTCGCGTTGCCGCGGCTTCCCCCTGTCGTCGGCTGGGGTTCGGACTGAGCCGGGAAATGGTGTCCGGCGGTTCGGAGAGCAGCTTTCTTCGATGGACCGGCGGATGTCATGATTCTGGAGGTTTTCTTTGAAGTGCAGTGAGTGTCACTTCAAGTATTTGCCCCGAGAACAGTGAGTGTTCTTCGGGACGGTAGAAATAAAAATATGAGGGTTAGATCCCCTTCTTCTAGCGCCAATTGTTGCTACCCAAAATATTATCCGGAGATAGATATTGCTGGAATGGATGGGATAGCAAACAAATGCAAGAGCACTTCCGTGAGAAAGATAAATAACACAAGATTTTCCGGGGTTGTTAGTCCCGGGCTCGAATGCTCTCGCGAGATATTATTAATACCGATATTCGGGGATACAAGTACTAATGTAAGAATACAATTACAATGAGTGTAAAGTTTCTTGTTATCTTAGCTAGTGAGCGTGTAGATTGCCGGAAGAACCAGATTTGATGCTCTGTGAATTCTTGTAACAAGGGTGATGAACAGTCGCGGCGGTGAGAGATCGACCGCCTCTCACGGCGAGTATTTAGCTGGATGCTTGGGCTTCTGGGCTTATGAATCTCTTGGAATCTGTCTAGTGGGGACTTGCTGCTTCTACCGATCGTCTTCTGGACGAGAGATTTGGAGAGAGAAGTCCTGAGATGGATTCCGGTGAGATAGCCGGGAGCTTGATGATATGTGTGTTCTTCAGTATTTCCGTGGATGTATCGGAATGTGAGAGAATGTGAACTTTTGGTGGAATGTATTTCGGACGTAAGTCAAATGAATTCCGAACCGTATCTTCAGTGAACAGGGAACCTTTTTCCAGTAGGAGGAGGTTCTCTATTTATAGGGCTTGGACATGCCGGGCGATCGCCTTCTCTGCAATATAATAATCGGGCGAACGTCTTTTAGCACATGGGCCTGTCCCCTCAAAGTCTGCAGGAGTTGCTGGCAGTCAACTATGCGGTCCAATGGGGAGCTTACACGCGTCTGAAAGGTTGCCACGGGTGGTCCCACCGACAACTTTCGGGCGCATCTTTGGTAGGTGAGGTAGGTGACAGGCTGTGGTCAAATGTCTTGTCTGTCAGCAAAAGATCTTATCTGCTGGCGAAGATCTCGTCAGCGCCTTTGGTGGATCTGCACGTGGGTGCTTTCCTGAGATCCAGTCCTTGATGGTTTGACGGGCGATCGTCTCTGTTCGGGGCGCAGGTCGATTGCCCTTAGCCGGTTAGTAGAGTAGATCGCCAGCTGCCAAAGGGCGATCGCCTTGGGGGTCGATCGCTGGATAACTGATGGGGGTCTGATATCTTTGATTTGGCGAGCTAGCCATAGTTTGACTGATGTTGACTTGGTCGCTCGGCCTTATAGTCGATCGCCTGTCGGGATGAATAAATCGTGACACAACAGTGAGTCCACTTAAAACTAAGTGTTGGTACATTGTAATATCCGCAATTTCGATTTTTGATAATATCTTTTTTTCGGCGGGAGCCCATTTTGATGACTCGTTCATACCCGTTTCGTCATTTTGAGAATGATTAATTCTGCAGTTTTTGTCATCCGAGTTCGTTTCGGTATCATTTTGTTGAGTTCCGTGTTCTTAAGCGGTTTTTCCGCACTTGAGTTCGATTCTTGCGAATCTCATCCAAAACCATTGTTTCTAGTTTCTCATAAGTTCATTTAATGTTATTATTCATGTTGCGAGCTTCGGCTTGGTGTTTCTATCGTGTATCGTGTATTTCGGATGTTTTGGGCCATTTTCATAATTTCCCAAAGTTTGGGGTAATTACTTTCCGTTGTCGAATTTCGAGCCTTCGGGTGGTCGGAATCGTATGTTCTCTTAGTGCTCGAATTCATCTTTGCGAGTACTTCATAACCGTATATTCGATTCGTATTTAGGTTCGGGTTTCGGGGTCATCCGGGCCGTCGGAGTTGGTGCCGACCGAGTCATGGCCGGGCAGTCTGGGCCCAGGCCGGCACTGTCCGAGTTACGGCCGGTAGTGCTCAGCAGCTACGGCCGTAAGTCCGGGTACGTACGTAAGTCCTTGGCTGGTTACGTACGTAACACTGCCGGCATTTTTGGGCAGTGTCTCGGCCATGGCTGGTTGCGTACGTAAGCCATTGGCCGGTTACGTACGTAACTCTACCGGCAGGCAGCCTATTTAAGGCCCTGCAGACCAGTTTTTCACCCATTTTCTCATTCTTTTCCTTCTCTTCCGCGGCTGGAGGTGTGGTTATCATGGAGAGATGTTGTTGGACAATCAATCCATGAAGTCTTGGAGTTCATATCATCAATCATCCATCCTATAACATCCTTTGATCGAGCAAATCAGGTGAGCTTTTCTAAAAATCTAGTTTTGGAGAATTTGGATTTTGGTTGATTTCGTCCGTTTAATCCGATTTAACTTAGGATTGTGATGGATTGATGATTATTTAGATGTATTATATCATTTCCCTTGCTATTCCATGGTTGGATCGTACCGATTCGTTGTTTTGGTCGAGTTCTTGATCGACGCCTTGAAGATGTCTGGTAGAATGTCTCAGAGGGGTTTTCGGACGTTCTACGATTATTCTTCCTCGTATGATCGTTGATTTATTGATTATATGATGTTAGGGTCGAGTTTCTTGCGAAGAAACCGCGTCGAACCCTTCCTTTCATCGTCGTCTTCCGTTTCGATAGCATCGGGCGTTTTGAAGCTTCCCGGTTGAGCCATGTCCATTCGTGGTTCCGTTGCTCGTGGTTTCGAGGCAAGTATCTTGCCCATACATTTCATGTTTCGTTGGCATAATTTTTGATAAATGATTTTATGCGAAATCCAATGTTTAATGAACGTAAAAAGGGATCGGTATTTTCTCGATAAATGTTGTCTTTCAACAATAATTCGTATACTTCGTGAATATGTGTTGGCGGAATATGTGTGTTTGTTTTGTATGTTTAAAGATAATATGATCACTTCGAGTGAGTTTAATAGACTGTAATCCTTTGCCGGGGATTACGTATTGTTATTGTGTACTTGTTCGGTAAGAACGTAATGTGTGTGATATTAGTTGTTACTCCTTGTAAGGAGGTTGTGATGCTTAATGTTGTTTGGCTTGATAAGTGATTATTGTTGTGTGCTTGATGTATGTGATGTGCCTCCGGGTAGGATTGTTGAATCTCCGAGATCCATACTTACTAGTATGGGTCGGGCGTGACTGTAGGGTTATCCAATCCGGGTATATCTTGCGGGGACTCCGAGGTTCGTGACTTGTTAGCCCGATGCTGAGATAACTTGTGGGGTTATCATCGGGTATGTCTTGCGGGGACTCCGAGGTTCGTGGCTTGTTAGCGCGATGCCGGGATAACTTATGGTTGTGATTTGGTTATGAATGTATCTGTGCTTGTGGTCACGTGACTTTTGTTATGGTGACATGTGATTTGGTATGGCTTCCTATTGGGTTATTCACTCGGTTATGTTCTGCGGGAGCATCTGAGGTTCATAGCTTGTTAGCACGGGACGCGAATAATCCTTAGGAATATGTGTTTGATAATTTGGGTCGTGGACCATATGTTTCGTGATTTGGGTCTTGGACCCCGTATTTTGTGAATTGGATTGTAAACCCGTGTTTTATTATAGAAATTGTATTTTGGGAAAGATGATTTTTGGGCCGCGTCCCCAAGCATTTTCGAAAGAATTGAGAATTCTTTAATCCAAAATGTTTTTACAAACTCCCGAGATCGTAAAATGTTTTGTAAGATGTATATTGGGTTTATTCCCACCTTTCTCATTTTGAACAGTTTGATCAAGTGATTTGCCTGGGGAAGTATGTTTATGAATTCTAAGTCCTTGGAGTATGATATGTATGGCTTGTCTTCGTATTTTATACTTGCACTAGCAAAACAGTGGAGTTTTGCTAACCCCCGAGTATTCGGGGGGTGGATGTCTGTTTTTGCATTCAAGTTTTGGGAGCATAACACAGGGTCGGCTCGAAGGATGATGAAAGATGATCGATACTAATCACATGAGGAACCGTACGTTGTTATATTGGTTCAGTTGTATTTTATTTCCGCTGCAGTATATTTTTCCCCTTTGTACGGGAGCATTTTGTATTCGACCCCTGCGTGGGCATGTAATGTGTTTGAGTTATTTGTATTTATTGAAAGACCAAATCGGTCTACTGAGTCATTTTAGCCTTAAACGCATTGTTGAGATGTTCGATGTTGTTACCATCCTGGTAGATCCTTGAGGAAATGTTCTACGGCGTGTAATATCCCTGAGCGGATTAGGGATGTTACATAAATGGTATCAGAGACAGGTTGTGGAAACCTAGGCTATCGGGTCAAGTCGTGTTGTTTGAGTCTTGTTTCGTCGGATTTTATCTGACTGAGTCGTGTCGCGATGTGTCGTCTGAGTTTGTTGGTCGTGATTAGTATTGTGGGGCGATCATCATCTTCGTGTGACCTGTGGATGTAAGTCTCCCTTGTTTGTGTTTGTGCCTCGTTTGATGCGAGTTACAGGTATGATTATGAGTTAATTGACGGAATCCTCTTATGGATTTTGATTTCGTGATATGTGGTTATTTGACTCTCATATTTCGTTCATATGAGGAGTAGTGTTGCTGGATTGTGCATGTTGGACTGTATCTCTTTTATCCGCTGCGTGAGTTCTTTTGTAATGGCTTTCGGTATTTTACTGACTGAGTTTTATTTCGAAAACCGATTCCCTTAACCGAGTTTTTGGCATTATGGCCTTGATCGTTTTGGCGAAATTCTTATGATGGTATTTAGTATTTTGTAAATGGATTTTGTGAGTTTTTGAAATATTACCGTCATCGGCCTTTTTGGCGTTTTTGGAAATGGTTTTTAGCCTGGTGGGTTCCGGCGCGGGACCCACGGCGCTATAATGTTCTGTGTAATTACCTGAAATTTTTGGGCATTCTAGCCCATTGAATTATCTTTGAAAACCTTGAGTATCTTAGAAAATAAATTTTGAGACGTACTTTTAAAATGAATTATTTTCTCGTGGTACGTCTAAGGTGCCACAATATGTTTCAAAATTCTTCTACCTCGAGGACCAAAATATTTTGAGATATTTTCAATGTTTTAGAAACACTTTTACTTAGACCCGAGGGCCGAATATTCTGAAAGTTTTTTACTAAGAGAAAGTGTCCTCATTTTTATCAAATGCGAAATGGTTCTCCAAAGTCTCGATAACGATGTTTCACGTTTGTATTTTTTTTTGAAAGGTGATACTCAAGATCAACCGGTATTTTTCTAAATTATTTTTAAAAGGTGGTTTTCATTTTTTTAAACCTATGGATCGTCATGATGCCATACTTAGTGTCTGCAAAAGGATAGTGACCATCACAACTGATGATGGTGTTGAGTGCATTTTTCAGGGTGATAATACCAGCCGTTCCGGGAGAGTCATTAGCGCTATGAAAGCAGTGAAACTACTTAATCTAGGGTGTATTGGTTATTGATGTTACATGACTAAAACAGCAGATCGACGAGTTGAACTGGCCGATATTCCGGTAGTCTGATACTACCCCGATGTATTTCCAGATGAGTTGCCGGGTTTACCTCCACATCATGAGGTAGAGTTTAATATTGAATTAGAGCCAGGTACATCCCCGCTTTCGAAATCACCGTATCGTATGGCTCAAACTGAGATGCAGGAATTGAAGAACCATCTTGAGGATTTTACAGAGAAGGGTTATATTCAACCTAGTGCGTCTCCTTGGGGAGCACCAGTGCTATTTGTACGAAAGAAAGATGGATCTTTGCGTTTGTATATTGATTATCGTGAGCTGAACAGGGTGACCATTAAGAATAAATACCCATTGACTCGTATTGATGATTTATTAGACCAACTTCAGGGAGCTTCTGTGTTTTCCAAGATCGACTTGAGGTTCGGCTATCATCAGCTAAGGATTCGTGAGTCTGACATTTCGAAGACCGCTTTTCGTACCCGCTATGGGCATTATGATTTCTTAATGATGTCTTTTAGACTGACTAATGCACCAGTAGTATTCATGGAGTTGGTGAATCGGGTCTTTATTAATTATTTGCATCGCTTCGTAGTCATTTTTATTGATGACATTTTGATTTACTCTCGCAATCATGAAGATCATGAGCGTCATCTCCATCAGATTTTCGATGCGTTGAGGCGGGAACAACTTTGTAGGAAATTTTCCAAATGTGAGTTCTGGATGCACGAGGTTATCTTTCTTGGCCATGCCATATTAGCTGATGAGGTGAGAGTAGACCCACAGAAGACAAAAGCTATCCGATACTGGCTACCACCAAAGAACGTGAAGGAAGTACGCAGTTTCTTGGGACTAACAGGTTATTACTGACGGTTCATGGAAGATTTTTCAAAGATTTCCCAACCGATGACTAATCTGTTGAGAAAGGATAAGAAGTATTTGTGGTCAGAGGCATGTCAGCGTAGTTTCGATGAACTCAAGAGTCGATTGGTTTCAGCACCTATTTTGGTTCTACCAAAAGGAACAGAAGGATTCGTGGTGTATAGTGACGCGTCAAAATAGGGCCTTAGATGTGTGCTAATGCGGAACGGGAAGATGATCTCATATGCATCAAGACAGCTACGACCTTACGAGGTCAACTACTCCACCCATGATTTGGAACTTGCAGCCATGGTGTTTGCTTTAAAAATCTGGCGTCACTATCTGTATGGAGTTACCTGTCAGACTTTTATGGTTCACAAGAGCCTAAAGTACATTTTTACTCAGAAAGAATTGAATATGAGGCAGAGAATTTGGCTAGAACTAATCAAAGATTATGATATCGAGATCCTTTATCATCCAGGTAATGCAAATGTAATTGCCGATGCCTTGAGTCATAAGACAGTTCAGGAGCAAATTCTGGCCCGCTTGACAGTTCAGAGGGAATTGCAGTTAGAATTTGTGAGGCCGGAAATTGAAGTTTGGTTACAGATTATCCAGGGACAGCTTTGCACCCTTGGTATTTCATCGTCCCTTGATGATATAATTAGATCGAAGCAGGATATGGACCCATTCTTAATTCGAGTTTGGGATGAAGTAACTTGCGAGAAAGCCCCCAGATTTGTGATTCTTGAGGATTGATTGATACACTTTAGGAATCGAGCTTCTGTACCCGCAGAAGAAGAGTTGAGGAACTCTATCCTGATATAAGTTCATGCTACCCCGTACTCCATTCACCCGGGGTCTAGCAAAATGTATAAGGATTTGAAGCAATATTATTGGTGGGGGAATATAAAACGAGAAGTTGCAGAGTTCGTTTCGAGGTGTTTAACCTATCAGCAGGTTAAGATTGAGCATCAGCGACCAGCAGGAATGCTGAAACCTCTTTCGATTCCCGAGTGAAAATGGGAAGACATTTCGATGGATTTTATCAGTAGCTTGCCGATAAGTCGTCGAGGGATGAATACGATTTGGGTGATTTTGGATCGTCTGACCAAATCAGCCCACTTCTTGGAGATTAAAGCCACATGGGGACCCGAGAGATTGGCTCAGATGTTAATCAAAGATATTGTAAGGTTACATGGTACCCCCAAGAGTATTGTATAAGATCGTGACGGGGGATTCGTGTCACATTTTTGGAAAGCAATTCATCGTGCGATAGGTACACAATTGAAACACAACATTTCATCCACAGACTGATGGTCAGACTGAGAGGACTATCCAGACTCTAGAGGATATGTTGAGGGCGTGTGTTCTTGATTGGAAGGACAATTGGGAAGCCAACTACCTTTGGTGGAATTCACTTATAATAATAGCTGGCACGCTTTAATTCAGATGGCACCGTATGAAGCATTGTATGGCCGTCGTTGTAGATCTCCTTTGTGTTGGGACAATCCATCTGAATCCTTGGGTACGGAACCCGATATGTTATTAGCAGCCCGTGAGAAGATCACTCTGATTAGGAGTCGTTTGTTAAGGGCTCAAAGCCGACAAAAGTCTTACACAGACAACCATCGACGACCGCTTGAGTTCGAGGTTGGCAACCATGTGCTAATGAAGGTATCTCCTACTCGAGGTGTGTTTTGTTTTGGGAAGAAGGGCAAGCTGATTCCGAGGTATATTAGGCGTTTGAGGTTTTGGAACGAGTAGGTGATCTATCCTATCGTCTGGAACTGCCACCAGCTCTGAGTCGGATTCATAACATATTCCATGTATCCCAGTTGAGGAAATATGTTGCTGATCCGAGACATATACTTCAGTTCGATGAGATCGAGATAGCAGAGGATCATTCGTACGAAGAGCGTCCCGTACGGATACTTGAAAGGAGGATCAAATAGTTACGGAACAAGACGATTCCCCTACTGAAGGTTCAGTGGTCACGACATGGAGTCGATTAGGCCACGTGGGAGATGGAGAGCAGCATGCAAGAGAGGTATCCCGAATTGTTTACCCCTTAGTTTCGGGGACGAAACTCCTTTTAAGGTGGGGAGTATGTAATATCCGACGGAATTTCTTACCTAATGTTGTATTATTCGGATAATTCAAATACCGTTGTAGTCTTGTTGCATTTGCTTAATGTTTATTGATGTTGGAATATATCATAATAGACTTAAATATAACTATCATTCGCACTATGATTGATTTCTTAACATTGTGTAGATTGGTACATTTTTGGGTTAGTAATTCTTTGTCTAACGTACGGTAAGACTTTAGCCTAACATACGCTATCTTGTTGGCTTTACGTACGTAAGGGGGTGCTGTTTACGTACGTAATGCTTGGAGTCTTATTCGATCTCAGCTTTCGGCGTGTGGGGCCGGGCGTGATTTGGATATCTGACCTTTTTGAGGCAGTCTAGTTGACCTACATTACGTACGTAATGCTCCAATCCATAACGTACGTAATGATGTTCGTGTTTTGATTCAGTAGCCTCTGGTAGTCGATTACGTACGTGATACTTTTGGTGTAGCGTACGTAAAGTTGCTAACGTACATTATCTACATGTGATAACGTACGTAACGAACTGTGCAGTTATAAAAAGACAACTTGTGTCTTTCATTTTGCACGCAAACTCCAATTTTTCTCCCCTATAATCATCCCCCTGCCCCCCTAGACCAATTAAACCTACTTCCAACTTGTGTTTGAGCTTTGCATCTTGATTTGGAGCTTGTTGATTGGAAGTTTAGAGTTATTCTTGAAGCTTGGAGTGTGTTCTTGTGGTTTTTGTGTTTTGTTCTTCATTTCTGAGTATGTTTTACGATTTCACTCTATAATTTCGTAGTTATAATGTTAGTGATTGAGTATACTATACCTAATGTCGAATTAATTAAGTAAAACATGTTTGAAGTTAAGATTTTAACAACTTAGTGATGAATATGATAATTAAGGGTTTGGAATGATGTATTCTTGATGTTTTAAATGGTGGTAAGCATGTTTAGTAGAATCACACTTTTCTTGCTGGACTAATAACATCATTAGGACAATAATAATCCTTGCTTCCTTGTAGTTAAGGTTGATTGTTAGAATTATTGTCATAAAATTTTTTAAGAACTCCTTGATGAATATTAGAAGATTAGAGTGATGTTCTTGAACCTAAGCTAGGTGAATTCATAGGTGTGACATTTGATTCTCCAGGTTAGTAAGAAGATTATAAGGATGGTGTTAATATGAGTTATGTAACACCCCCGATATATTCAGGAATATTATAGAGCCGTAAATCCTTTACATAAGAATTTACTAGGATGAAGAACTAAAAATCCATTAACCGATACCAACGAATGAAAATAACGGAAATAAGGTACAAGAGTTTTGACCAATACTGAAAGTACGAATGTTCAACGTAAAAGTATTAATACATCACCAAATCTGAATATTCATAAACGACTACGTACTCGAGTACTTATTGAAATAACCAACAAACAACAGACATATAAACCCGGCCGAAACATCACTCTGCACCCTCGTCGTCATGCAGCTCCAGTGGTTTTTTCCTGCTCTCCTGGATCCTGAACATAAACAAAATGTTTACCCCCGAAGGGGTTAGCACAACGATGCTAGTACAAGTACCACAACATATTATTCAACATCTCACGAAGAATAATAATAACGTAAATGACAAAATACCAACGAGTCTTCTCCTACAAGAAACTCATAAATAACATACACAACTGATAATCACAACATGATATCATAACATACACATGGTAATTCTGACGATCCAGCGTTCACTGCCTAGAACCCACGATGATCCCATCAGACCAACCCGTGGTGGAAAAACCCGTCCGATGATCCAGCGCACGCTAGCATAGATCCCCCGATGATCCTGTCGGACCAACACGATGTGGACATACAACAACGACATACATGCACGACAATATGTATAACATCAATACATAAAACAAATAAGGTACTTGCCTCGATTCGAAGACAAGAACAATACTTCCACGAAAAACGAAATACTCGAAGTTCGCCCCTTCGATCAATCACGTACCAAGCTTGAACCTTAACAAAAGAAATAATATAGAATTCATTTCAAGTCGAAACGAATATCTAACAATCCAAAATACGGTCGGAAATTCTAAAAAGAAACCTGTCTGGATTGCTTAACGCACGCTATGCATCCTATGTAGCGTACGTTAAAGCTACTCGTTAGCATACACAATTACACACCGCTTAGCGTACGCTAACCATGCACGGTCAGTACCTCACTGATCAGTCGACTGAATCGCCTGATGACTTAACGCACGCTAAGTTCCAATCGTGGCGTACGCTAAACATACCCGATAGCGCACGTTATTTCACAAGCTTAGCGCATGCTAAGCATGCATGGCAGTTCACTGCTGGATAGCAGACTTGATCTAATGGTCATGAAACTCATGAAATCTTCAGTGTTAATACACGTCATCTCTATACATATCATGTTCATACGGTTTATGAATGATCTTACGGTTAACAACAACTTCAAATTCAAGAATACGTATAATCATCACAACACCATAATCCATCTTGATTACTATTCTCATGCGAAGTTTGGTGTTCTTAAGGTCGACGAATTATCATCCTTACATCCTGATTTAACCATGGAGATAAACTAACAATTCCAGCTTATAAGAAATGATGCAATCTAAGATGATTTCTTCCCTTAAGTCTTTATAACCTAAAGTGATATCACCTCCAATTATATGATCAATATGACAACATAAATCATACGGATAATCAACTTCAGAATGTTCCTCTCATCATCTGATGTACTAAGATTCCAACTACGAGGTTCCAACGACAATATCATAAACATAAACATTCCAATCTTCTAAACATGATGTTTGTTGAATAATTCACCAAAGGAACTCAATATCTTGCTAGCATGATCATCTTATTCTTTAGAACCCGAATCTAAGGATGGAGATAGAATTAACATACCTTAATATGACAAAATCACTTAACCACAACGGTAGAATCTGACTCCGGTTGGTTGTATGCCACTCCAAGATGCTACTTCACTTCAATGATCAGTCACAAGAATTATCCAATATCCAATGATCAAGTAGATGTGTTCTAAGTGTGTTGAAGGAGGGTAAAATGCTCTCTGGACTAACAAGGGACGAAGAACAAATGAAGGGAATAGGTAAAAATGGAGTGTTGTCCTTTAAATAAAGTTTCTGCACAACAGCTGATTAGCGTACGCTACATACCATTCTTAGTGCACGCTAATAAGGGTTGACTCCAACTCTGTCCAGGTTCATCCACGGGAATCTTATCCGGACCCATGTCCCGGCTGGCACATGTGCTATCCGCCTAGCTCAATAATTGACTGCCTAGCGCACGCAAATCCTGCATTCGTAGCGTGCACTAGTTGTAGCCGATAGCGCGCGTTAAGCTACATTCTTAGCGTGCGCTATCACGAGTTTGCATGAGAAATTTTGTATGTTGTTATACTTATGTACAAAGATACCAATGCGAGAATTATCATACACCAATTATCGAGATCACAATTTCGAATAATATAGGGTTCGAATACAAATGAAATACACAATAATAAATCCGAATATTACACACTCTCCTACTAAAAAGGAGTTTCGTCCCGAAACTCAAGACGAAAATAACTCTGGATATCTGGACTTCATGCTATCTTCCGTTTACCAATTGGCTTCTTCCACTCCGTGGCGTGACCATGAACTTTGACCAAAGCGATTGGTTTGTTTCTCAACTGCTTAACTCGACTCTCCAGTATCCTGACCGGTATTTCTTCAAATGCCCCATCCTGAGCGACTTTGATCTCTCCGAAATCAATGACATGACTAGGATCCGGTATATATCTCCATAACTGGGATACATGGAACACGTTATGAACATTGCTCAACGACGGCGGCAATGCCAATCTGTATGCCAACTCTCCAACTCTCTCAAGGATCTCGAATGGTCCGATATATCTCGGACTCAAATTTCCTTTCCTTCCAAAACGAAAGATTCCCCGAGTAGGAGAAACCTTTAAAAGTACGTGGTCTCCCGTACTAAACTCCAATGGGCTACGGCGTATGTCTGCGTAAGATTTATGTCGACTCTGGGCAGTCAATAGCCTTTCACGAATCAAGGCTATCTTCTCTCATGTCTGTATTATCAACTCCGGTTCTGTCCCGATCAAGTCTGATGAATCATCCCAACATAGGGGCGATCTGCATCTCCTCCCGTACAGTGCCTCAAACGATGCCATCTTAATGGAAGCATGCCAACTATTGTTATAGGTAAATTCAATCAACGGTAGATGAACTTCCCAATCGTTTGACCAATCTAAGGCACAGGCCCTTAGCATGTCTTCCACCGTTTGAATGGTCCTCTCGGATTGTCCGTCAGTCTGCGGGTGATAAGCTGTGCTGAAATTCAATTTGGTCCCCAAGGCCTTATGAACTTCTTTCCAAAAGTGAGACACAAAACGGCCATCTTGATCAGAAATAATGGTCTTCGGCATACCATGCAATCGAACTATCTCCGAAATAAATACGCGTGCCAACCTCTCGGGTCCCCACATGTCCTTAATGCCTAGAAAATGAGCTGATTTGGTTAAACGATCAACTATCACCCAAATCATGTTCATTCCTGTCTTGGTTCTTGGCATGCTAGTGATAAAGTCCATCAATATGTCCTCCCACTTCCATTTAGGAATCAGGAGCGGCTTCAACATTCCGACAGGTCGTTGATGCTCGATCTTAACCTGCTGACAAGTCAAGCATTTCGAAACCATCTTTCTTCATGTCGCCCCACTAGAAATTCTGCTTCAAATCTTTATACATCTTACTGGTGCCCGGGTAGATAGAATAGGGCGAACTGTGAGCTTCCTTCATAATTGTCTGTTTCAGAACATTGACATCGAGAATGCAGAGTCGTTTCTGAAATCTCAAAACTCCATCATCGTGAGTTACGAATCCGGGGGCCTTCCTCTTGATCACTTCATCACGTAACCGAATCATCAGAGGATCATCTGCCTGTTTAGATTTGATTTCTTCGGTTAATGATGAAGTTTTTTCCATCACGCACAGTTGTCCTTGGACTCTTTGTAACCATAATTCAATTCCTTCTCGAATCATTTCTCGTTGAAGGCTAAGTTAGGAAGTCAGAGTCTCCAACATCTGAATAGAAACAGGCTTGCGGCTAAGTACATCTGCCACTACATTTCCTTTACCTGGATGATACAAAATTTTCAAGTTGTAGTCCTTAATCAGCACTAACCATCTTCTTTGCCGCATGTTCAACTCTTTCTGACTGAAGATGTATTTGAGACTCTTGTGATCCGTAAAGATCTGACAGTGAGTCCCGTACAGGTAATGCCTCCAGATTTTTAAAGCAAAAACTACTGCTGCTAGCTCCAAATCATGTGTTGGGTAATTCACTTCATAAGGTTTCAGCTGTCGTGACGCATAAGTGATCACCTTATCATTCTGCATCAATACACATCCGAGTCCTTGGTTCGAAGCATCGCTGTAAACTATAAATCCTCCAGTTCCCTGTGGAAGTGTTAAAATCGATGCTGTCGTCAATCTTTTCTTCAATTCATCAAAGCTATTCTGGCACAACTCATTCCACTCAAACTTTTGAGTTTTCTGTAGGAGTCAAGTAAGTGGGCGGGAAATTTTGGAAAACCCTTCCACGAACCGAAGATAATACCCAGCAACTCCTAAGAAACTCCAGACTTCTTTCACATTCTTTGGAGGCTTCCAATCTATAACTGCTTCGATCTTCTGAGGATCTACTCGGACTCCTTTAGCTGATACCACATGGCCGAGGAACATTACTTCCTTTAGCCAAAATTCACACTTAGAAAGTTTGGCGTACAATTGCTCGCTTCTCAAAAGTTCTAATACAATCCGCAAATGCTGCGCATGTTCTTCCGGGCTCATGGAATAAACCAGAATGTCATCAATGAATACGACCACAAATTTATCCAAATATTCGATGAACACTTGTTTCATCAATTGCATGAATACAACATGTGCATTAGTGAGACCAAATGGCATCACTACAAACTCATATTGTCCATAGCGAGTTCTGAACGCTGATTTCGGAACATCAGATTCCTTAATCCTCAGCTCATGATATCCTGATCTCAGATCAATTTTAGAAAATACCGTTGCTCCTTGCAACTGATCAAACAAATTACCAATCCATGGCAACAGATATTTGTTCTTAATCGTCATTTTGTTTAGCTCTCGATAGTCAATACACAGTCGAAGCGATCCATCCTTCTTCCGGACAAAAAGAACTGGCGCTCCCCAGGGCGAAACGCTTGGCTGGATATAGCCTTTGTCTAGTAACTCCTCCAACTGCTTTTTCAGTTCATACATCTCAGTAGGTGCCATACGATACGGCGCCTTAGAAATTGGTGTAGCTCCGGGTTCCAGCTCAATGGTGAATTCTACATCCCGTCGTGGAGGTAGTCCAGGTAACTCGTCAGGAAATGCATCTGGAAATTCGTTCACAACAGGAATCGATGAAAGTTCCACTATTTCGTCTTCTTTCTTCATTACATAGCACCAGTATCTGGTACAGCCTTGTTTCAACAATTTGACAGCTTTCATGGCCTTGATCAACTTTCCTGAGCTTCCTGGTTTCCATCCTTCAAACAATATTTCGGAACCATCATCAGCGATCAGCGAAATATTCCTCCTTCGGTAGTTTACAATAGCTCCATATCGACTAAGCCAATCGTCTCCGAGTATCTCTATTACAATCAAATTTGAGAGCCACTCTCTGCCTCCAAATGATACAGGAAAATCTCTAGTTTCTAAGTTTCCAACAATTCTCTCTCCACTCGGTAAACCAACAACATAAGGTTCACAATTATGAAAACTAGAAACATTCAAACGATTTACACAAGATAAGGATATAAATGAATGCATAGCTCCTGTATCGAATAAAACGCTAACTGGCTGGGAAAGGATCTGAACAGTACCTGATGCGACAGCAGCATCCTAATCATCTGTTCTCCTCATCTAGTACAGACGTGGGGGAACAGATCCGGCACTCGATGTGCCTTTTCGGTCCCACTGTCCTCTGCCTCGCCCGCGGCCAAAATTCTGAGGCATCTGAACACTTTGCTGCATCTGTTGGATACTGGCTTCCTTCTGGACTGGCTGTGGTGTACGGGCTCTAAAAGACTTTGCAGCCTCTTCACAGAACACCGAACAATGTCCCTCTAGACCACAATCAAAACAAGTCACGGCAGGTAGGGGGCAATTTCGTCGATAGTGCCCCGTCTGGCCGCAGTTAAAGCATTTCCTGGTAACATCTGTCATGGTTGATGCTGCTCCAAAGTTCTTTCCGCTCCTAACTGGGTGTGGAGGTTTCTTGAAAGAATGAAAGGATGACTGGGCCTTGCGGGGCCCACTGTTCTTATGCTCTGTAAAAGTACCAGAGACTTTCTGCTTCTTGGATTCCGTAAACTTCTCCATTGCTGCTTCCTTGATCTCATACGCCAACGCCTTATCCTGGTATTGACGGAGAGTGGTACATTCAAAACCGGACATGTACCTCTGGATTTCTGGTTTCATCCTCATATCAAAATGGATCATCATTTCAGCATCTGTTCTGACTAGATGTCGAACAAATGCCAGCTGTTGGTTAAACGTCTTAATTGCCTGAGATACAGGCACATCTGAAGGCTGAGTGGAGAAAAACTCCCGAACCTTGGCTTCCCTCACAGGACGAGGGCAGTACTGAGCTTCCATCATCAATTTAAACTCTGTCCAATCAGCATCATGGTCTACAGGCCAGATGGCTTCCCACCATTTGGACGCTTCCCCTATCAGAAAGTATTGAGCGATAGAGGCCCTCCATTGCGTCCTGGCGATTAATTCCGGCAAAGATTTTCTCCAGTTCCTTCAACCAATGGTCCCAGGTGGGAGTCTCAGAAATACCGTCGAATTTGGGTGGTTGCATCTTCGCCACCTCCTGCATCCATCGGTCACCTTGATTTCCCATGTCTGGGATCCCTTGCTGTCTATCTCCCTGCTGTAATCCCACCGCCACCTGCATTTGGTCCACGACCTGGGCGAATTGAGTCATCTGGTTCACCACCTGACGAAGGATTTCGGGCATAGCAGGTTTTGGTTCGTTATTGATAGATCTCTGTGGCTCGCTTGAACTGTGGCTGGCCTGATTAGAAGGCGAAGCTTCTCTTTCTGCATTCCTTCATCTGCGTCCGCGACCGCGACCACGTCTACGTCCGCCTCTGAACATACTGTAAGCATAAATACTCAATATACATGAAACAATATCATTCAAATGCTCAAGTACAAGGAAATATAACATGTAAAAGACGAGATAGAGTTTAGGAACTTACAACCACCGTTCGTATGAAGACGTAGGCAGTACAGTGATGTTATTCACGGCGGTTACCTCAAAAGACATATATGACCCCTATTTAAACCCAATGGCCAAGATATCCATAATCTTAGCTCTCATACCATATTCTATAACAACGACATACATGCACGACAATATGTATAACATCAATACGTAAAACAAAGGTACTTGCCTCGATTCGAAGACAAGAACAATACTTCCACGAAAAATGAAATACTCGAAGGTCGCCCCTTCGATCAATCACGTAGCAAGCTCGAACCTTAACAAAAGAAATAATATATAACTCATCTCAAGTCGAAACGAATATCTAACAATCCAAAATACGGTCGGAAGTTCTAAAAAGAAACCTGTCTGGATTGCTTAACGCACGCTACGCATCCTATGTAGCGTACGTTAAAGCTACTTGTTAGCGTACGCAATTACACACAGCTTAGCGTACGCTAACCATGCACGGTCAGTACCTCACTGATCAGCCGACTGACTCGCCTGATGACATAAACATAAACATTCCAATCTTCTAAACATTATGTTTGTTGAATAATTCACCAAAGGAACTCAATATCTTGATAGCATGATCATCTTATTCTTTAGAACCCGAATCTAAGGATGGAGATAGAATTAACATACCTTAATATGATGAAATCACTGAACCACAACGGTAGAATCTGACTCCGGTTGGTTGTATGCCACTCCAAGGTGCTACTTCACTTAAATGATCAATCACAAGAATTATCCAATATCCAATGATCAAATAGATGTGTTCTAAGTGTGTTTGAGGAGGGTAAAATGCTTTCTGGACTAACAAGGGACGAAGAACAAATGAAGGGAATAGGTATAAATGGGGTGTTGTCCTTTAAATAAAGTTTCTGCACAATAGCTGATTAGCACACGCTACATACCATTCTTAGCGCACGCTAATAAGCGTTGACTCCAACTTTGTCCAGGTTCATCTGCGGGAATCTTATCCGGACCCATGTCCCGGCTGGCGCATGTGCTAGCCACCTAGCTCAATAATTGACTGCCTAGCGCATGCAAATCCTACATTCGTAGCGTGCGCTAGTTGTAGCCGATAGCGCGCGTTAAGCTACATTCTTAGCGTGCGCTATCACGAGTTTGCATGAGAAATTTTGCATGTTGTTATACTTATGTACAAAGATACTAATGCGAGAATTATCATACTCCAATTATCGAGATCACAATTTCGAATAATACAGGGTTCGAATACAGATGAAATACACAATAATAAATCTGGATATTACAAGTTAATCTTCATGATCATAATATGGATTTATAACTAAATAAACTTGACATAGTGATTGAACAAGGTTATGCATATTTTCACTTTGATCAATTGTGATATTCTTGATAGGCTTAAATGATACAAGATGATTGTTTAACATATTATTGATCAATTCTTATTCTTGCAAATATTCGGTATTGTCTTGTAAACTAATTGTAAGAGTGGAATGAAGTAAATAGAGTTCTTGGAATAGAACTTCGATGTCTTGACAAAGTTGAACTATTCTAATGGAAATTAGGATGTCGTCTCACTAAATTCGATATCGATGATTATATGAATGAGTTATTGAGTGAAGTATATTTCATTCAAGGTTGATTGTTCGAGTAACCAATATTAGTCAAGGACCGTTCGTTCGTTCGACAAGGAAGGATTATTCCCGTCTCCGTATTGAGACAAGTTATCTTCTTGGTTATAATGATGTTTTGATTCTTGTGATGGTTATGCGTTTCATGTATATGAAACACTTATGAATTTGTGATCCGTGATTTGATATTATTCTTGATGATGTTCCGTTTTCATCGTGGGATTTCATTCCCAAGTTCGTCACTTTGAACCATTGATCCTTATTGTCATTTCGGTGAGTTTATTGATCCATAATCGGATATGTGATTTATTGAATTCGTTGTCATGTTGTATCGTGACATATCCAGAATCATATCTGCGTTCCGATTAGTTATTGTGTAGGATTTTTAGCCAGGCACATATATAGTCATGCGTGGATGTTTCCATATTGGACTGTGCACACGAGACGTAGTTCGTGAGGCTAATTAGGTACATTGTCCCACGTACATCCTGGATTCCGTATACGGGGTGGACATGTGCACTGACACATTTCCGGATCGGGCGTACTGTGATGTCCATCTTGAGCCATACTATTTTTGGTCGTTCATAGTCCATGTATAATTGGATATGTTCGACATTTTGTGACTAACCCTTCATACACCCGAGGGGTATGTTCGTTAGTCAGGATGTTTTCCTTGAGATCTAATATATATGTGAATTGTATAATGTCTTGAGAAATTATTTATCATGTATATCTGACCCTGTGTTGGGCGAAATACTTGTATTGTATTTTAGGTCGAGGAAAAGGCAAGGCACGGGAAGATCATGGTGACGGCGAAGGGTTCGAAGGATACTAGTTTGGGGGGCCCAAGTCTTTCTGTTGTCCGATTATGTTCAAACCGTGTAATTTTATCTTTCCGCTTTATTTAAATTGTTGACCGAATGTATTATTATTTGAGGTATATTCCATCTCCATATGGTTTATACTTTCGTTTCTGGATCCTGTGTATAATAAGGCCGTTGGCCATGTTATTGTAAACTCCTAATCGGAGTAAAGACTATTTATTGTGGTTCGGTATCACAAGTATTGCATTTTTAATCTATTTTTGGTATCGCCTGGTGGGTCCCAATGTGGGGTCCACGGCACTGTAATGGCCGCCTTTTTGGGGTGTTACACTATGCGCATTTGGATCTCATAAGAAGATCAAGCTATTCCAAACGGATGTTAAAAATGCATTCTTAAATGGCATTATTCAAGAAGAAGTTTATGTGAAACAACCTCCAAGCTTTGATGATTATGAATTTATGGACTGTGCCTACAAGCTCAACAAAGCCCTTTACAGATCGAAGCCAGCACTGCGAGCATGGTATGATCGTTTAAGTGAATTTTTTTTATTTTAAGTGACTACAAACGAGGTAACATAGATAACACACTCTTTGTGAAAACCTTAGATAAAGATATTATTGTGTGTCAAATATATAGACGATATTATTTTTGGACTTACTAATGACTCTCTAGGTCAAGAATTTAGAATCTAATGAAGGAAGAGTTCGAGATGAGCATGATGGGAGAATTAACATTCCTTTTTGGGCTTCAAAGTAAGCAATGCGAGGATGGAATTTTTATTCATCAATCTAAATACTCAAAAGACCTACTCAAGAAATTCAAGTTGGAAAGTAGCAAGGTTATCTGCATACCAATATCATCAACAGTAAGGCTAGATAATGATGAAAGTTGAAAACCACGTGACCAAAAACTCTTTCGAGGTATGATCGGCTCTTTAGTAAATTTAAGTGCTTCTAGACCTGATATAATATTTGCTATGTGTCTACGTGCTAGATTCCAAGCTAATCCTAAGGAATTACATCTTATTGCCTGTAAATAAATTTATTGTTATTTAAATGGAATGACTGGACTAAGATTATGGTACTAATGTTGTCTTGATTTTTATCTAATTGCATATAGTGACGCCGACTCTGGCGGGTGTAAAATTGATAAAAAGAGTACAAGTGGAACGTTTCATTTCATAGGGTCATGTTTGATTTCATGGGGTTGTAAGAAACAAATTAGTGTAGCATTCTCTATAATCCAATAGGTAAACCAACGCTTTACTTTGACTTTATTTAATTGATTATTTGATTAATAGTATAATTTCGAAATTCATGAATAAATAAGTGAATAATAGATTATATTGAACCACGAGGCAAAATTGTTATTTTATTAAAACCCATTATGATATGGTAAATCGTACATATAATATGCTACCGGAATTATGGGGTTTTACACTACGTTCCCTACCTAGTGTTATCGATTAGGACTTTCTCAATACTTGAATGCACTTTATAGTTTAATATGCCAACTCATCTTTCAATTTCTTGATTAGTGCTGAATTTACAATTTCATGATTTCCTGGCTCAAGAACAACTACAACTATATACTCTCTCATTTTTCGGGGTACAAGACAACCTCACATAGATGCAGAAAATATTGCGAGAATAAGAGCTCGAAGTGATGCAAGAAAGCATATAGAAGATTGTTAGGACAATTCTTCTTGTATCAGTATTATCTATCAAATATAAAAGACTGATATAATAGCTTGATATGCTTAGAGATTTCTTATGTCTTTCATCACCTCCAAATAGTTCTATTTATAGCATTTACTAGGCTGAAGAACTAAAAATACATTAACCGATACCAACGAATGAAAATAACGGAAATAAGGTACAAGAGTTTTGACCAATACTGAAAGTATGAATGCTCAACATAAAAGTATTAATACATCACCAAATTCGAATATTCATAAACGACTACGTACTCGAGTACTTATTGAAATAACCAACAAACAACAGACACATAAACCCGGCCGCAACATCACTCTGCACCCTCGTCGTCATGCAGCTCCAGTGGTTGTTTCCCCGCTCTTCTGGATCCTGAACATAAACAAAATGTCCACCCCCGAAGGGGTTAGCACAACAATGCTAGTACAAGTACCACAACATATTATTCAACACCTCACGAAGAATAATAATAACGTAAATGACAAAATACCAATGAGTCTTCTCCTACGAGAAACTCATAAATAACATACACAACTGATAATCACAACATGATATCATAACATACACATGGTAATTCTGGCGATCCAGCGTTCACTGCCTAGAACCCACGATGATCCCGTCAGACCAACCCGTGGTAGAAAAACCCGTCCGATGATCCAGCGCACGCTAGCATAAATCCCCCGATGATCCCGTCGGACCAACACTAGGTGGACATACAACAAAGACATACATGCACGACAATATGTATAACATCAATACGTAAAACAAATAAGGTACTTGCCTCGATTCGAAGATAAGAACAATACTTCCACGAAAAACGAAATACTCGAAGGTCACTCCTTCGATCAATCACGTAGCAAGCTCGAACCTTAACAAAAGAAATAATATAGAATTCATCTCAAGTCGAAACAATTATCTAACAATCTAAAATACGGTCGGAAGTTCTAAAAAGAAACCTGTCTGGATTGCTTAACGCACGCTACGCATCCTATATAGCGTACGTTAAAGCTACTCGTTAGCGTACGCAATTACATATAGCTTAGTGTACGCTAACCATGCACGGTCAGTACCTCACTGATCAGCCGACTGACTCGCCTGATGACTTAACACACGCTAAGTTCCAATCGTGGCGTATGCTAAACATACCCGATAGCGCACGTTATTTCACAAGCTTAGCGCACGCTAAGCGTGCATGGTAGTTCACTGCTGAACAGCAGACTTGATCTAATGGTGATGAAACTCATGAAATCTTCAGTGTTAATACACGTCATCTCCTTGCATATCAAGTTCATATGGTTTATGAATGATCTTACGGTTAACAATAACTTCAAATTCAAGAATACGTATAATCATCACAACACCATAATCCATCTTGATTACTATTCTCATGCGAAGTTTGGTGTTCTTAAGGTCGACGCATTATCATCCTTACATCCTGATTTAACCATGGAGATAAACTAACAATTCCAGCTTATAAGAAATGATGCAATCTAAGATGATTTCTTTCCTTAAGTCCTTATAACCAAAATGATATCACCTACAATTATATGATCAATATGACAACATAAATCATACGGATAATCAACTTCAGAATGTTCTTCTCATCATGTGATGTACTAAGATTCCAACTACGAGGTTCCAATGACAATATCATAAACATAAACATTCCAATCTTCTAAACATTATGTTTGTTGAATAATTCACCAAAGGAACTCAATATCTTGATAGCATGATCATATTATTCTTTAGAACCCATATCTAAGGATGGAGATAGAATTAACATACCTTAATATGATGAAATCACTGAACCACAATGGTAGAATCTGACTCCGGTTGGTTGTATGCCACTCCAAGGTGCTACTTCACTTAAATGATCAATCACAAGAATTATCCAATATCCAATGATCAAGTAGATGTGTTCTAAGTGTGTTTGAGGAGGGTGAAATGCTCTCTGGACTAACAAGGGATGAAGAACAAATGAAGGGAATAGGTAGAAATGGAGGGCTGTCTTTTAAATAAAGTTTCTGCACAATAGCTGATTAGCGCACGCTACATACCATTCTTAGCGCATGCTAATAAGCGTTGACTCCAACTCTGTCCAGGTTCATCCGCAGGAATCTTATCTGGACCCATGTCCCGGCTGGCGCATGTGCTAGCCGCCTAGCTCAATAATTGACTGCCTAGCACACGCAAATCTTACATTCGTAGCGTGCGCTAGTTGTAGCCGATAGCGCGAGTTAAGCTACATTCTTAGCGTGCGCTATCACAAGTTTGCATGAGAAATTTTGCATGTTGTTATACTTATGTACAAAGATACCAATGCGAGAATTATCATACTCCAATTATCGAGATCACAATTTCGAATAATACAGGGTTCGAATACAAATGAAATACACAAAAATAAATCCGGATATTACAAGTTAATCTTCATGATCATAATATGGATTTATAACTAAATAAACTTGACATAGTGATTGAACAAGGTTATGCATATTTTCACTTTGATCAATTGTGATGTTCTTGATAGGCTTAAATGATACAAGATGATTGTTTAACATATTATTGATCAATTCTTATTCTTGCAAATATTCGGTATTGTCTTGTAAACCAATTGTAAGAGTGGAATGAAGTAAATAGAGTTCTTGGAATAGAACTTCGATGTCTTGACAAAGTTGAACTATTCTAATGGAAATTAGGACGTCGTCTCACTAAATTCGATATCGATGATTATATGAATGAGTTATTGAGTGAAGTATATTTCATTCAAGGTTGATTGTTTGAGTAACCGATATTAGTTGAGGACCGTTCGTTCATTCGACAATGAAGGATTATTCCCGTCTCCATATTGAGGCAAGTTATCTTGCTTGGTTATAATGATGTTTGGATTCTTGTGATGGTTATGCGTTTCATGTATATGAAACACTTATGAATTTGTGATCCATGATTTGATATTATTCTTGATGATGTTCCGTTTTCATCGTGGGATTCCATTCCCAAGTTCGTCACTTTGAACCATTGATCCTTATTGTCATTTCGGTGAGTTTATTGATCCATAATCGGATATGTGATTTATTGAATTCGTTGTCATGTTGTATCGTGACATATCCAGAATCATATCTGCGTTCCGATTGGTTATTGTGTAGGATTTTTAGCCAGGCACATATATAGTCATGCGTGGATGTTTCCGTATTGGACTGTGCACACGAGATGTAGTTCGTGAGGCTAATTAGGTACATTGTCCCACGTTTATCCTGGATTCCGTATACGGGGTGGACATGTGCACTAACACATTTCCGGATCGGGCGTACTGTGATGTCCATCTTGAGCCATACTATTTTTGGTCGTTCATAGTCTATGTATAATTGGATGTGTTCGACGTTTTGTGACTAACCCTTCATACACCCGAGGGGTATGTTCGTTAGTCAGGATGTTTTCCTTGAGATCTAATATATATGTGAATTGTATAATGTCTTGAGAAATCATTTATCATGTATATCTGACCCTGTGTTGGGCGAAATACTTGTATTGTATTTTAGGTCGAGGAAGAGGCAAGGCACGGGAATATCATGGTGACGGCGAAGGGTTCGAAGGATACTAGTTTGGGGGGCCCAAGTCTTTCTGTTGTCCGATTATGTTCAAACCGTGTAATTTTATCTTTCCGCTTTATTTAAATTGTTGACCGAATGTATTATTATTTGAGGTATATTCCATCTCCATATGGTTTATACTTTCGTTTCTGGATCCTGTGTATAATAAGGCCGTTGGCCATGTTATTGTAAACTCCTAATCGGAGTAAAGACTATTTATTGTGGTTCGGTATCACAAGTATTGCATTTTTAATCTATTTTTGGTATCGCCTGGTGGGTCCCAATGTGGGGTCCATGGCACTGTAATGGCCGTCTTTTTGGGGTGTTACACTATGCGCATTTGGATCTGATAAGAAGATCAAGCTATTCCAAATGGATGTTAAAAATGCATTCTTAAATGGAATTATTCAAGAAGAAGTTTATGTTAAACAACCTCCAGGATTTGATGATTATGAATTTATGGACTGTGCCTACAAGCTCAACAAAGCCCTTTACAGATCGAACCTGTAATATCCGCAATTTTCGATTTTCGGCAAATTCCTTTTTTCGGTCGGAGTCCGTTTTGACGACTCGCTCATGACCGTTTCGTCATTCTGAGAATGATTAATTCTACACTTTTTGACATCCGAGTTCGTTTCGGTGTCGTTTTGTTGAGTTCCGTGCTTTTTAGCGACTTTTCCGCGCTCGAGTTCGATTCTTGCGAATCTCGTTCAAAGCCGCTTCGAGTTTCCGATAAGTCCGTTTAACTTTGTTAGACGTGTTGTGAACTTCGGTTTGGTTATTCGATCACGTATCGTGATTTTCGGGCTTTGGGCCATTTTGTAATTTCTTGAAAGTTACGTATCTCAGATTCTGTAATGGTTGTCTCGACCGTTTCTTGGTCACGTATGACTAAATATGGTATTACGTTTTCATTTCGAGTCGTTTATGTCGTCCGTGAACTTTTCGCCGTGTTCGCCTGCGGCGTTTTCGGAAATCGGGTCGCCGAGCCACGGCCATGGATCGCCGGACGGTAGCGGATCGCCGGACGATTGCGGCACCGCCGGACGGTGTGCGCGAGATCCGGCGTAGCGCACGCTACGCCCGGAAGGCTGCGCGCTAACCGGCAGTGTAGCGACGCGCACGGGCCGCCTAACGCACGCCATCGGGCACAGGCGGTGGGGTTTCGAGGTTCTGGACTCGGTCGGGATCGGCAGTAGCGCACGCTAAGCCGAGCGTAGCGCGCGCTAGTCGGCGGCGTAGCGCACGCCGCCGGCCGTCTAGCGTCGTTACTGGCCGGGCGATTCGATCCGGTGGCTACCGGGACAGCCGCATGGCGCGCGCAGCTTCCGGCCAGAGCGCACGCTAGCGAGTCGGGAGACGAGTCATGGTCGGCAATTTGGTCGGTGGTGCCGGGTCGTGTGGGCCCTGCCGAGGGTACTCGGCCGATCTGCCGATAGCGCACGCTAGTCCGGGAAGGCTAGCGCACGCTAGTTCTGCCCGATATAAATGTGGCTCAAGAAATACATTTCACTTCGTTTTCACTTCCTTCCTTCTCCGTCCGCGAGTGGGGATTCATGGGTGACGAAGCCATGTTGTTTAACAACAAATCCATGAAGTCCTTGAGTTCATAACATCAATCGATCGTCCGTTATCAACCTTTGATCCAAATAATCAAGGTAATCTTCCTTAGAACCCTAATTTCGTGAATTTGGGGATTTTTGCATTTTCGTCCGATCCGTTCCGTGTTGTTGATTAATTCATGATGGGTATGATTAATCTTGGTAGTATTCTTGTGTTTAACATCATTTAATCCATTGTTCTTCGTCGAATCGAAGTATATTTCTTGATTTCCTTCGAATCGACTTTTTGGGGGATTTGTCCCCGATCTCGTTTTTCATCCATTTTCGATGGATCGATTATGGTTAAATGATGTTGTTAAACATATTCTATGGATTGTATATCCATATTTCAACTTGGAATTCCGTTTTCGTGGTTTGACGGAACTAATCGTGTTCTTGGCCGTTTTGGGGGAAATCCGTGAACTTTCGTCATTTGTTCTTTGAATTCAGCGGCTTTGGGTCGTACTTTGGAATTCATTTTCGTTGATATTGTTTTCGTTCGTAGTTCGTTGTTGTGGATTGTCATTCGGTGGAGTCGGCGAGTTCGTAGTCGGTTCGTGCCAACCTACTTCGGTCGATTCTCCGCGATGTGGTTATTCGAGGCAAGTACCTTGCCCATACTTTTTCTCGTTTTATAGATATGATGATCGGTGGTCGTCTTGATGTGTTTGTTTGGTTATTTGAAATGAATTTTCAAAGGATTTCGGTTTGGCCTCGTTAAAGGCTCTCTTTCAAAACGCATGTGTGTTTTGTGAACGTTGTGTTTTGGAAATTGATTATGATTTGATTATTTTGAACGTTGAAGGCTTTGATGATATCCCTATTTTTAAAGTTATGGAATTGTGTATTCCGGGTTTAATCCTGTTATTATGTTTTGGGGAGTTGATAATATTGTCGGATAAATGGCCATCTCTAGTAAGTATTCTTAATGAACTTACATTCTTAGCATGTTAGTATTGCATGAGTAACGTGCGTGTGTGTATGCTCACTACGGGTTAGATCCGACGGGGTCTCGGTAGGGCTCCACAAAGCTGTGGGACCGCGAGCTTGCTTTTAACCACTGTGGGTTAGATCCGACGGGGTCTCGGCAGGGATCCACGAAGCTGTGGGTCCGCGGTTAATTGTGGTGCATTTTTACAAATGTGATTTGATATTGGCATTTCCGGAAATGAGTGCTTTTGAAAGGTTTTCATGATTGCATGCATTGACTAAGTGTGTAAGAGGTAAGTTGTTCGTTTGGCTTACTTGGCTAGGATGGCACTAGAGTATTTTGTTGGTTATTTTAAATCCTTTATTTGTGGATTTTGAGGTTGGAAGATGAACCTTGTGGTCGTTCTTGTGTACTGTGAGTTGACGGATTTGGGGCTAAAATCCCAACGTTTTTGTAAAAGTCATTTTACGGATTTGGGGCTAAAATCCCAACGGTTTGGTAAATATCATTTTTTCGGGAAGTAAACCTTTGGGGCGGTGACCCCCTTTTATCTTTTGGATTTTGAAAAGTAGGATTTGATAATCCTAAATTGTTTTCTATTAAAACTCTCGATGGCATTCTAAACCGTTTTATAAATTACTTCCATTGATTTATGATGTTTCGATTTTGAAATGTTTTCTCAAAACCCTTGCCTCGGGAAGTACTTTTCGTTTCGTTTGGATCTTTGAGGATCCTAGGTTATTGTTATTCGTGGAATGTGAATTGTATGGCTCGTATTTGCACTTTGTTCTTGCACTAGCAAAACAGTGGAGTTTTGCTAACCCCCGAGTATTCGGGGGGTGGATGTCTGTTTTTGCATTCAGGTTTTTGGAGCATAACACAGGGTCGGCACAAAGGATGATGAAAGATGATCGATACTAATCACATGAGGAACCGTACATCGTGTGTTGGTTCAGTTGTACTTTATTTTCCGCTGCTATATTGTTCCCGTTGTACGGGTGTGGTTGTATTTTGTCCCCTGCGTGGGCATGAGTTGTATTTGAGTTGTATGTAATTGTGGAAAGACCAAATCGGTCTACTGAGTCATTTTAGCCTTGAAGGCATTGTCAAGATGTTAAATGTTGTTACCAGCCTGGTAGATCCTCGAGGAGAGGGTTTACGGCGTGTAATATCCCTGAGTGGATTGGGGGTGTTACATAAATGGTATCGGAGCTTAGGTTGAGGAAACCTAGGCTGTCGGGTCAAGTCGTGTTGTTTGAGTCTTGTTTCGTCGGATTTTATCTGACTGAGTCGTGTCGCGACGCGTCGTTTGAGTTTGTTGGTCGTGATTAGTATCGTGGGGCGATCATCATCTTCGTGCGACCTGTGGAAGTAAGTCTCCCTTCTTTGTGTTGTGCCTCGTGTGACACGAGCTATTTTTATGATTATTTGTTAAGTGGTGGAATCCTTATGTGAATTTTGATTTCAAGATATGTATTTAGTCGACTTTCATATTTGATTTATACGAGGAGTGTCGTCGCTTGTGATGTCTTTTTATTGTTGTTTTTCTCCGTTGTTGATGATTTTCGAATCGATTTGCACGTTTTACAAGTCTCTTGTGGAAGCTTTGTGCTTATACGCGTTCGACTTGTTCACTAGCCAGTGCGGGAGAGTATTTTATCAGTGGTTTTGTTCTGAATGTGGTATTTTATCGTTTATTTCCGTTTAAAGACATATATTGTCTTGATTTTAAACTTTTTGATGCGTGTGCTAGGAGTTGTTTTAGTGAACGTCGGTATGTGTGAGTTTTGGGCATTCTGGCCTATTGGATTTTGAAAACCTTGAGTATCTTAGAAAAATAAATTTCGAGACATACTTTTCAAATGAGTTATTTTCTTGTGGTACATCCTAGGTGCCACAATATATTTCAAAAAATTTCTACCTCGAGGACCAAAATGCTTTGAGATATTTTCAATATTTTAGAAACACTTTTATTTAGACCCGAGGGTCGAATATTTTGAAAGTTTTCATTAAGAGAAAGTATCTTCATTCTTATCAAATGCGAAATGGTTCTCCAATGTCTCGATAACGATGTTTCACGTTTGTACTTTTTGAAAGGTGATACTCAAGATCAATCGGTATTCTTCAAATTATTTTCAAAATGAGGTTTTCGTTTTTAAAACCTATCCATTCCCGTTTGAGGGCTGGGTATGAATGTATGATGTTCGCGTTGTCATTTTGATACTTTCTCCCGAGTATGATCGAATTGGCGGTGTGAGCGTTGAGTCGCTTTCCACACATTGGTTGTGCTAGCCCCCTGTGAAGAGGCGGGATGTTGGTGTTGAATGTTGTCGCCTCGTGGTGATTTCTGTGTTGTCGCGTATGTGCGAGCTGTTAGAGCTTGGTTTGGTATGACCGTGTGCATCGGTGATGGTTCCGTTATGCGTCGATTGTTTAATGTCTTGTTACCTTGCTCCCGTTTTTGTGAATTTCGTGGACGAGGTCGGAGGTAATGCCCGTACTATTTTGACTTCTGTATTTTCTCTTTCTCCAGTCTATCGATTCGCTCATGTTCGTTGGCACTTTATGAACTTGTTCTGTATTTTGATTTCATCGTCCGAACGAGCTGTGATCTTGTTGTGGGTCGATCTGGTTATCGATGTTACTTTTTCGGGTTCAGTTCGATTCTTGTGAACCTTGTTTGGGAGTGACATCATCTGGTTCTATTAGTTCTTTTATTCGAAGTGGATCGGATTTGGAACTCTTATGTTTTCGACTCTGTCGACTCATTTATGTTCGTTGACATTTCTGAGCTTGTCCTACCCCTTGTTTTGTCTATCGAACGAGTGTGGTATTGTTTCTAATAACTCGTTTGTCGTTGTGACTTTTTAATTGCTATTCCCTTTCCTGTGGATCTTATGTGAATGCACATCCTGTTGTTTTCACCGGATCATATATTGTCTCGAGTCGAGATGTGAACCTTGGAGTTGTTGTTTGAAATTTTATTGTTCTTCGTGATTCGAACATGATTCTTCGATTTTTGTTGTCTCGATCGTTGTGGTTTGATCGTTTGATTGTTCGGTTTTTATTGACCTCGTTCCGTGATTGGTGAACATTCAGGCTCCTTCGTAATTCCCTTCAGTTCGGGAAATTAGTTTCGTTTTCGATCTTCCAGCCCTTAGGCGGTGGGATTCCGTGTTTGTTCAGCGGTTGACTCGCGTTTTGATTGATGTACCGTTGGGTTGGTCAATCATATTGGTTTTCGTTCGTTGTGTTTTGTGATTGTCGGATAATTGACTTGGCTATATTATCCGTTTGATGACGCTTGTCGTTTGTTGGTTTTATTATATCGCTAACGGCGACGTTGTGTTAGTCGCCGTGGAGCGTGTTTTCACGCCGTATATTTCATTGCGTTGTTTGTAACGTTTTGCCGTTGGGCGTTAGTTACGCATTCTTGTGTATCTCGATGATTTTTCCTTGGCGGAATATTCCTTCTCCCTACTTGTTTTAAGTTTCGGGACGAAACTTCTTTTAAGGAGGGTAGAATGTAATATCCGCAATTTTCGATTTTCGGCAAATTCCTTTTTTCGGTCGGAGTCCGTTTTGACGACTTGCTCATGACCGTTTCGTCATTCTGAGAATGATTAATTCTACACTTTTTGACATTCGAGTTCGTTTCGGTGTCGTTTTGTTGAGTTCCGTGCTTTTTAGCGACTTTTCCGCGCTTGAGTTCGATTCTTGCGAATCTCGTTCGAAACTGCTGTTTCGAGTTTCTAGTAAGTCCGTTTAACTTTGTTAGACGCGTTGTGAACTTCGGTTTGGTTATTCGATCACGTATCGTGATTTTCGGGCGTTTTGGGCCATTTTGTAATTTCTTGAAAGTTACGGGTATCTGTATCTGTAATGGTTGTCTCGACCCGTTTCTTGGTCACGTATGACTAAATATGGTATTACGTTTTCATTTCGAGTCGTTTATGTCGTCCGTGAACTTTTCGTCGTGTTCGTTCCGTGCGTTTTCGGAAATCGGGTCGTCGAGCCCTGACGGTTGCGGGACTGGCCGGACGGTAGCAGGACTAGCCGGACGATTGCGGGCACCGGCCGGACGGGTGCGGCAGGATCCGGCGTAGCGCACGCTACGGCCGGAAGGCTGCGCGCGCTAACCGGCAGGTGTAGCGCACGCTACCGGCTGGCCTAACGCACGCTATCGGGCCTGGGCAGTGGGGTTTCTGAGGTTCTGGACTCGGTCAGGATCGGCAGGTAGCGCACGCTAAGCCGAGCGTAGCGCGCGCTAGTCGGCAGGCGTAGCGCACGCTGTCGGCCGTCTAGCGTACGTTACCTGGCCGGCGGTCGATCCTGGCTACCGGACAGTGCCAGCGCGCAGCTTCCGGCCGTAGCGCACGCTAGCGGAGTCGGAGACGAGTCATGGTCGGCAGAATTTGGTCGGTGGTGCCGGTCGTGTGGGCCTGGCCGAGGGTACTCGGCCGAGCACGCCGATAGCGCACGCTTAGTCCGGGAAGGCTAGCGCACGCTAGTCCTGCCCGATATAAATGTGGCTCAAGAATACATTTCACTTCGCTTTTCACTTCCTTCCTTCTCCGTCCGCGAGTGGGGATTCATGGGTGACGAAGCCATGTTGTTTAACAACAAATCCATGAAGTCCTTGAGTTCATAACATCAATCGATCGTCTGTTATCAACCTTTGATCCAAATAATCAAGGTAATCTTCCTTAGAACCCTAATTTCGTGAATTTGGGGATTTTTGCATTTTCGTCCGATTCGTTCCGTGTTGTTGATTAATTCATGATGGGTATGATTAATCTTGGTAGTATTCTTGTGTTTAACATCATTTAATCCATTGTTCTTCGTCGAATCGAAGTATATTTCTTGATTTCCTTCGAATCGACTTTTTGGGGGATTTGTCCCCGATCTCGTTTTTCATCCATTTTCGATGGATCGATTATGGTTAAATGATGTTGTTAAACATATTCTATGGATTGTATATCCATATTTCAACTTGGAATTCCGTTTTCGTGGTTTGACGGAACGAATCGTGTTCTTGGCCGTTTTGGGGGAAATCCGTGAACTTTCGTCATTTGTTCTTTGAATTCAGCGGCTTTGGGTCGTACTTTGAAATTCATTTTCGTTGTTATTGTTTTCGTTCGTAGTTCGTTGTTGTGGATTGTCATTTGGTGGAGTCGGCGAGTTCGTAGTCGGTTCGTGCCAACCTACTTCGGTCGATTCTCCGCGATGTGGTTATTCGAGGCAAGTACCTTGCCCATACTTTTTCTCGTTTTATGGATATGATGATCGGTGGTCGTCTTGATGTGTTTGTTTGGTTATTTGAAATGAATTTTCATAGGATTTCGGTTTGGCCTCGTTAAAGGCTCTCTTTCAAAACGCGTGTGTGTTTTGTGAACGTTGTGTTTTGGAAATTGATTATGATTTGATTATTTTGAACGTTGAAGGCTTTGATGATATCCCTATTTTTAAAGTTATGGAATTGTGTATTCCGGGTTTAATCCTGTTATTATGTTTTGGGGAGTTGATAATGTTGTCGGATAAATGGCCATCTCTAGTAAGTATTCTTAATGAACTTACATTCTTAGCATGTTAGTATTGCATGAGTAACGTGTGTGTGTGTATGCTCACTACGGGTTAGATCCGATGGGGTCTCGGTAGGGCTCCACGAAGCTGTGGGACCGCGAGCTTGCTTTTAACCACTGTGGGTTAGATCCGACGGGGTCTCGGCAGGGATCCACGAAGCTGTGGGTCCGCGGTTAATTGTGGTGCATTTTTACAAATGTGATTTGATATTGGCACTTCCGGAAATGAGTGCTTTTGAACGGTTTTCATGATTGCATGCATTGACTAAGTGTGTAAGAGGTAAGTTGTTCGTTTGGCTTACTTGGCTAGGATGGCACTAGAGTATTTTGTTGGTTATTTTAAATCCTTTATTTGTGGATTTTGAGGTTGGAAGACGAACCTTGTGGTCGTTCTTGTGTACTGTGAGTTGACGGATTTGGGGCTAAAATCCCAACGTTTTTGTAAAAGTCATTTTACGGATTTGGGGCTAAAATCCCAACGGTTTGGTAAATATCATTTTTCGGGAAGTAAACCTTTGGGGCGGTGACCCCCTTTTATCTTTTGGATTTTGAAAAGTAGGATTTGATAATCCTAAATTGTTTTCTATTAAAACTCTCGATGGCATTCTAAACCGTTTTATAAATTACTTCCATTGATTTATGATGTTTCGATTTTGAAATGTTTTCTCAAAACCCTTGCCTCGGGAAGTACTTTTCGTTTCGTTTGGATCTTTGAGGATCCTCGGTTATTGTTATTCGTGGAATGTGAATTGTATGGCTCGTATTTGCACTTTGTTCTTGCACTAGCAAAACAGTGGAGTTTTGCTAACCCCCGAGTATTCGGGGGGTGGATGTCTGTTTTTGCATTCAGGTTTTTGGAGCATAACACAGGGTCGGCACGAAGGATGATGAAAGATGATCGATACTAATCACATGAGGAACCGTACATCGTGTGTTGGTTCAGTTGTACTTTATTTTCCGCTGCTATATTGTTCCCGTTGTACGGGTGTGGTTGTATTTTGTCCCCTGCGTGGGCATGAGTTGTATTTGAGTTGTATGTAATTGTGGAAAGACCAAATCGGTCTACTGAGTCATTTTAGCCTTGAAGGCATTGTCAAGATGTTAAATGTTGTTACCAGCCTGGTAGATCCTCGAGGAGAGGGTCTACGGCGTGTAATATCCCTGAGTGGATTGGGGGTGTTACAGAACCAAGCACTGCGAGCATGGTATGATCATTTAAGTGAATTTTTTTTATTTTAAGTGACTACAAATGAGGTAACATAGATAACACACTCTTTTTGAAAACCTTAGATAAAGATATTCTTGTGTCAAATATATAGACGATATTATTTTTGGACTTACTAATGACTCTCTAGGTAAAGAATTTAGAATCTAATGAAGGAAGAGTTCGAGATGAGCATGATGGGAGAATTAACATTCTTTTTTGGGCTTCAAAGTAAGCAATGCGAGGATGGAATTTTTATTCATCAATCTAAATACTCAAAAGACCTACTCAAGAAATTCAATTTGGAAAGTAGCAAGGTTATCTGCATACCAATATCATCAACAGTAAGGCTAGATAATGATGAAAGTTGAAAACCACGTGACCAAAAACACTTTCGAGGTATGATCGGCTCTTTAGTAAATTTAACTGCTTCTTGACCTGATATAATATTTGCTGTGTCTACGTGCTAGATTCCAAGCTAATCCTAAGGAATTACATCTTATTGACTGTAAATAAATTTATTATTATTTAAATGGAATGATTGGTCTAAGATTATGGTACTAATGTTGTCTTGATTTTAATCTAATTGCATATAGTGACGCCGACTCTGGCGGGTGTAAAATTGATAAAAAGAGTACCAGTGGAAGGTGTCATTTCATAGGGTCATGTTTGATTTCATGGGGTTGTAAGAAATAAATTACTGTAGCATTGTCTATAATCTAATAGGTAAATCAACACTTTACTTTGACTTTATTTAATTGATTATTTGATTAATAGTATAATTTCGAAATTCATGAATAAATAAGTGAATAATAGATTATATTGAACCACGAGGCAAAATTGTTATTTTATTAAAACCCATTATGATATGGTAAATCGTACATATAATATGCTACCGGAATTATGGGGTTTTACACTACGTTCCCTACCTAGTGTTATCGATTAGGACTTTCTCAATACTTGAATGCACTTTATAGTTTAATATGCCAACTCATCTTTCAATTTCTTGATTAGTGCTGAACTTACAATTTCTTGATTTCCGGGCTCAAGAACAACTACAACTATATACTCTCTCATTTTTCGGGGTACAAGACAACCTCACATAGATGCAAAAAATATTGCGAGAATAAGAGCTCGAAGTGATGCAAGAATGCATATAGAAGATTATTAGGACAATTCTTCTTGTATCGGTATTATCTCTCAAATATAAAAGACTGATATAATAGCTTGATATGCTTAGAGATTTCTTATGTCTTTAATCACCTCCAAATAGTTCTATTTATACCATTTTGAAGTCTCTTTCTCGTTGGAATAGTAGGCCTCCTTAACGTATGTTATGCAACATGTGTTGCTAACTAAGGAACATAGCGTATGTTACTTAAATGTCTAACGTACATAATAGCAATTCTAAAATCGGGCAGTAGCATGTGGCTCATCCTTTGCGTATGTTATATTCAATGGTTACATATGTCATAAAGTCCTTAGATATCCGTTGGATGTGATGATCTACTGGATGACATCAGCTGGACATCAACGGTCCAATTTTGAATTCTTCAAACTCTTAGAATACGTTATAAATCAGCAATTGCATACGTTATGATAGATATGACTGTTGAAGAAGTTGACCTTCTGGAATCTGCGCAACAGTTTATTTTTGAACATTGCGTACGTTATTGATAACCTGTAGCGTACGTTTCGTTCAAAATGATAAAAATCTTTCTATCATTTCTATTCGAACCAATCATGCTGGAGAATTTAATTGCTCACCTTTTGAAATTTTGTGTGACAAATTTGGTATTAATCATAACTTTTCAGCTCCTAGAACTCCTTAACAAAACCGAGTTGTTGAAAGAAAAAAATCAATATTTGGAGGAAACGTCTAGAACCATGTTACACGAATACTCTCTTCTATAATATTTTTATAGCCGAAGCTATCAATATGAAATGTTATACAACTATTGCATAGCCTTCTTCTAATCCATAACTGCTTCGATCTTCTGAGGATCTACTCGGACTCCTTTAGCTGATACCACATGGTCGAGGAACATTACTTCCTTTAGCCAAAATTCACACTTACAAAGTTTGGCGTATAATTGCTCGCTTCTCAAAAGTTCTAATACAATCCGCAAATGCTGCGCATGTTCTTCCGGGCTCTTGGAATAAACCAGAATGTCATCAATGAACACGACCACAAATTTATCCAAATATTCGATGAACACTCGGTTCATCAATTGCATGAATACAACAGGTGCATTAGTGAGACCAAATGGCATCACTACAAACTCATAGTGTCCATAGCGAGTTCTGAACGCTGATTTCGGAACATCAGATTCCTTAATCCTCAGCTGATGATATCCTGATCTCAGATCAATTTTAGAAAATACCGTTGCTCCTTGCAACTGATCAAACAAATCATCAATCCATGGCAACAAATACTTGGTTTTAGTCGTCATTTTGTTTAGGTCTCGATAGTCAATACACAGTCGAAGCGATCCATCCTTCTTCCGGACAAAAAGAACTGGCGTTCCCCAGGGCGAAACGCTTGGCTGGATATAGCCTTTGTCTAGTAACTCCTCCAACTGCTTTTTCAGTTCATACATCTCAGTAGGTGCCATACGATACGGCGCCTTAGAAATTGGTGTAGCTCCGGGTTCCAGCTCAATGGTGAATTCTACATCCCGTCATGGAGGTAATCCAGGTAACTCGTCAGGAAATGCATCTGGAAATTAGTTCACAACAGGAATGGATGAAAGTTCCACTATTTCGTCTTCTTTCTTCATTGCATAGCACCAGTATCTGGTACAGCCTTGTTTCAACAATTTGACAGCTTTCATGGCCTTGATCAGCTTTCCTGAGCTTCCTGGTTTCCATCCTTCAAACAATATTTCGGAACCATCGTCAGCGATCAGCGAGATATTCCTCCTTCGGTAGTTTACAATAGCTCCATATCATTTAAGCCAATCGTCTCCGAGTATCTCTATTACAATCAAATTTGAGAGTCACTCTCTGCCTCCAAATGATACAAGGAAATCTCTAGTTTCTAAGCTTCCAACAATTATCTCTCCACTCGGTAAACCAACAACATTAGGTTCACAATTATGAAAACCAGAAACATTCAAACGATTTACACAAGATAAGGATATAAATGAATGCGTAGCTCCTGTATCGAATAAAACGTTAACTGGCTGGGAAAGGATCTGAACAGTACCTGATGCAACAGCAGCATCCTGATCGTCTGTTCTCCTCATCTCGTACAGACGTGGGGGAACAGATCCGGCACTCAATGTGCCTTTTCGGTCCCACTGTCCTCTGCCTCGCCCGCAGCCAAAATTCTGAGGCATCTGAACACTTTGCTGCATCTGTTGGATATTGGCTTCCTTCTGGACTGGCTGTGGTGTACGGGCTCTAAAAGACTTTGCAGCCTCTTCACAGAACACCGAACGATGTCTCTCTAGACCACAATCAAAACAAGTCACGGCAGGTAGGGGGTAATTTCGTCGATAATGCCCCGTCTGGCCGCAGTTAAAGCATTTCCTGGTAACATCTGTCATGGTTGAGGCTGCTCCAAAGTTCTTTCCGCTCCTAACTGGGTGCGGAGGTTTCTTGAAAGAATGAAAGGATGACTGGTCCTTGCAGGGCCCGCTGTTCTTATGCTCTGTAAAAGTACCAGAGACTTTCTGCTTCTTGGATTCCGTAAACTTCTCCATTGCTGCTTCCTTGATCTCATATGCCAACGCCTTATCCTGGTATTGACGGAGAGTGGTACATTCAAAACCGGACATGTATCTCTGGATTTCTGGTTTCATCCTCATATCAAAATGATTCATCATTTCAGCATCTGTTCTGACTAGATGTCGAACAAATGCCAGCTGTTGGTTAAATGTCTTAATTGCCTGAGATACAGGCACATCTGAAGGCTGAGCGGAGAAAAACTCCCGAACCTTGGGTTCCCTCACAGGACGAGGGCAGTACTGAGATTCCATCATCAATTTAAACTCTGTCCAATCAGCATCATGGTCTACAGGCCGGATGGCTTCCCACCATTTGGACGCTTCCCCTATCAGAAAGTATTGAGCGATAGAGGCCCTCCGGTCGTCTGGGCAGTTAATTCCGGCAAAGATTTTCTCCAGTTCCTTCAACCAATGGTCCCAGGTGGGAGTCTCAAAAATACCGTCGAATTTGGGTGGTTGCATCTTCACCACCTCCTGCATCCATCGGTCACCTCGATTTCCCATGTCTGGGATCCCTTGCTGTCTATCTCCCTGCTGTAATCCCACTGCCACCTGCATTCGGTCCACGACCTGGGCGAATTGAGTCATATGGTTCACCACCTGACGAAGGATTTCGGGCACAGCAGGTTCTAGTTCGTTATTGATAGATCTCTGTGGCTCGCCTGAACTGTGGTTGGCCTGATTAGAAGGCGAAGCTTCTCTTTCTGCATTCCTTCATCCGCATCCGCGACCGCGACCACATCTACGTCTGCCTCTCAACATACTGTAAGCATAAATACTCAATATACAGGAAACAATATCATTCAAATGCTCAAGTACAAGAAAATATAACATGTAAAAGACGAGATAGAGTTTAGGAACTTACAACCACTGTTCGTATGAAGACGTAGGCAGTACAGTGATGTTATTCACAGCGGTTACCTCAAAAGACATATATGACCCCTATTTAAACCCAATGGCCAAGATATCCATAATCTTAGCTCTGATACCATATTCTGTGACAACGACATACATGCACGACAATATGTATAACATCAATACGTAAAACAAATAAGGTACTTGCCTCGATTCGAAGACAAGAACAATACTTCCACGAAAAACAAAATACTCGAAGGTCGCCCCTTCGATCAATCACGTAGCAAGCTCGAACCTTAACAAAAGATATAATATATAATTCATCTCAAGTCGAAACGAATATCTAACAATCCAAAATACGGTCGGAAGTTCTAAAAAGAAACCTGTCTGGATTGCTTAACGCACGCTACGCATCCTATGTAGCGTACGTTAAAGCTACTCGTTAGCGTACGCAATTACACACAGCTTAGCGTACGCTAACCATGCACGGTGAGTACCTCACTGGTCCAATCGTGGCGTATGCTAAACATACCCGATAGCGCACGTTATTTCACAAGCTTAGCGCACGCTAAGCGTGCATGGCAGTTCACTGCTGGACAGCAGACTTGATATAATGGTGATGAAACTCATGAAATCTTTAGTGTTAATACACATCATCTCCATGCATATCATGTTCATACGGTTTATGAATGATCTTACGGTTAACAACAACTTCAAATTCAAGAATACATATAATCATCACAACACCATAATCCATCTTGATTACTATTCTCATGCGAAGTTTGGTGTTCTTAAGGTCGACGCATTATCATCCTTATATCCTGATTTAACCATGGAGATAAACTAACAATTCCAACTTATAAGAAATGATGCAATCTAAGATGATTTCTTTCCTTAAGTCCTTATAACCAAAAGTGATATCACCTACAATTATATGATCAATATGACAACATAAATCATACGGATAATCAACTTCAGAATGTTCCTCTCATCATCTGATGTACTAAGATTCCAACTACGAGGTTCCAACGACAATATCATAAACATAAACATTCCAATCTTCTAAACATTATGTTTGTTGAATAATTCACCAAAGGAACTCAATATCTTGATAGCATGATCATCTTATTCTTTAGAACCCGAATCTAAGGATGGAGGTAGAATTAACATACCTTAATATGATGAAATCACTGAACCACAACGGTAGAATCTGACTCCGGTTGGTTGTATGCCACTCCAAGGTGCTACATCACTTAAAATGCTCTCTGGACTAACAAGGGACGAAGAACAAATGAAGGGAATAGGTAGAAATGGAGTGCTGTCCTTTAAATAAAGTTTCTGCACAATAGCCGATTAGCGCATGCTACATACCATTCTTAGCGCACGCTAATAAGCGTTGACTCCAACTCTGTCCAGGTTCATCCGCAGTAATTTTATCCGGACCTATGTCCCGGCTGGCGCATGTGCTAGCCGCCTAGCTCAATAATTGATTACCTAGCGCACGCAAATCCTACATTCATAGCGTGCGCTAGTTGTAGCCGATAGCGCGCGTTAAGCTACATTCTTAGCGTGCGCTATCACGAGTTTGCATGAGAAATTTTGCATGTTGTTATACTTATGTACAAAGATACCAATGCGAGAATTATCATACTCCAATTATCGAGATCACAATTTCGAATAATACAGGCTTTGAATACAGATGAAATACACAATAATAAATCTGGATATTACAAGTTAATCTTCATGATCATAATATGGATTTATAACTAAATAAACTTGACATAGTGATTGAACAAGGTTATGCATATTTTCACTTTGATCAATTGTGATGTTCTTGATAGGCTTAAATGATACAAGATGATTGTTTAACATATTATTGATCAATTCTTATTCTTGCAAATATTCGGTATTGTCTTGTAGACCAATTGTAAGAGTGGAATGAAGTAAATAGAGTTCTTGGAATAGAACTTCGATGTCTTGACAAAGTTGAACTATTCTAATGGAAATTAGGATGTCGTCTCACTAAATTCGATATCGAAGATTATATGAATGAGTTATTGAGTGAAGTATATTTTATTCAAGGCTGATTGTTCGAGTAACCGATATTAGTCGAGGACCGTTTGTTCGTTCGACAAGGAAGGATTATTCCCGTCTCCGTATTGAGACAAGTTATCTTGCGTAGTTATAATGATGTTTTGATTCTTGTGATGGTTATGCGTTTCATGTATATGAAACACTTATGAATTTGTGATCCGTGATTTGATATTATTCTTGATGATGTTCCGTTTTCATCGTGGGATTTCATTCCCAAGTTCGTCACTTTGAACCATTGATCCTTATTGTCATTTCGGTGAGTTTATTGATCCATAATCGGATATGTGATTTATTGAATTTGTTGTCATGTTGTATCGTGACATATCCAGAATCATATCTGTGTTCCGATTGGTTATTGTGTAGGATTTTTAGCCAGACACATATATAGTCATGCGTGGATGTTTCCGTATTGGACTGTGCACACGAGACGTAGTTCGTGAGGCTAATTAGGTACATTGTCCCAAGTATATCCTGGATTCCGTATACGGGGTGGACATGTGCACTGACACATTTCCGGATCGGGCGTACTGTGATGTCCATCTTGAGACATACTATTTTTGGTCGTTCATAGTCCATGTATAATTGGATGTGTTCGACGTTTTGTGACTAACCCTTCATACACCCGAGGGGTATGTTCGTTAGTCAGGATGTTTTCCTTGAGATCTAATATATATGTGAATTGTATAATGTCTTGAGAAATCATTTATCATGTATATCTGACCCTGTGTTGGGTGAAATACTTGTATTGTATTTTAGGTCGAGGAAAAGGCAAGGCACGAGAAGATCATGGTGACGGCAAAGGGTTCGAAGGATACTAGTTTGGGGGCCCCAAGTCTTTCTGTTGTCCGATTATGTTCAAACCGTGTAATTTTATCTTTCCGCTTTATTTAAATTGTTGACCGAATGTATTATTATTTGAGGTATATTCCATATCCATATGGTTTATACTTTCGTTTCTGGATCCTGTGTATAATAAGGCCGCTGGCCATGTTATTGTAAACTCCTAATCGGAGTAAAGACTATTTATTGTGGTTCGGTATCACAAGTATTGCGTTTTTAATCTATTTTTGGTATCGCCTGGTGGGTCCCAATGTGGGGTCCACGGCACTGTAATGGCCGTCTTTTTGGGGTGTTACACTCTGCGCATTTGGATCTCATAAGAAGATCAAGCTATTCCAAATGGATGTTAAAAATGCATTCTTAAATGGCATTATTCAAGAAGAAGTTTATGTGAAACAACCTCCAAGCTTTGATGATTATGAATTTATGGACTGTGCCTACAAGCTCAACAAAGCCCTTTACAGATCGAAGCAAGCACTGCGAGCATGGTATGATCGTTTAAGTGAATTTCTTTTATTTTAAGTGACTACAAACGAGGTAACATAGATAACACACTCTTTGTGAAAACCTTAGATAAAGATATTCTTGTGTGTCAAATATATAGACGATATTATTTTTGGACTTACTAATGACTCTCTAGGTCAAGAATTTAGAATCTAATGAAGGAAGAGTTCGAGATGAGCATGATGGGAGAATTAACATTCCTTTTTGGGCTTCAAAGTAAGCAATGCGAGGATGGAATTTTTATTCATCAATCTAAATACTCAAAAGACCTACTCAAGAAATTCAAGTTGGAAAGTAGCAAGGTTATCTGCATACCAATATCATCAACAGTAAGGCTAGATAATGATGAAAGTTGAAAACCACGTGACCAAAAACTCTTTCGAGGTATGATCGGCTCTTTAGTAAATTTAACTGCTTCTAGACCTGAAATAATATTTGCTATGTGTCTACGTGCTAGATTCCAAGCTAATCCTAAGGAATTACATCTTATTGCCTGTAAATAAATTTATTGTTATTTAAATGGAATGATTGGACTAAGATTATGGTACTAATGTTGTCTTGATTTTTATCTAATTGCATATAGTGACGCCGACTCTGGCGGGTGTAAAATTGATAAAAAGAGTACAAGTGGAACGTGTCATTTCATAGGGTCATGTTTGATTTCATGGGGTTGTAAGAAACAAATTAGTGTAGCATTGTCTATAATCCAATAGGTAAATCAACACTTTACTTTCACTTTATTTAATTGATTATTTGATTAATAATATAATTTCGAAATTCATGAATAAATAAGTGAATAATAGATTATATTGAACCACGAGGCAAAATTGTTATTTTATTAAAACCCATTATGATATGGTAAATCGTACATATAATATGCTACCGAAATTATGGGTTTTTACACTACGTTCCCTACCTAGTGTTATCGATTAGGACTTTCTCAATACTTGAATCCACTTTATAGTTTAATATGCCAACTCATCTTTCAATTTCTTGATTAGTGCTGAATTTACAATTTCTTGATTTCCGGGCTCAAGAACAACTACAACTATATACTCTCTCATTTTTCGGGGTACAAGACAACCTCACATAGATGCAGAAAATATTGCGAGAATAAGAGCTCGAAGTGATGCAAGAAAGCATATAGAAGATTGTTAGGACAATTCTTCTTGTATCAGTATTATCTCTCAAATATAAAAGACTGATATAATAGCTTGATATGCTTAGAGATTTCTTATGTCTTTCATCACCTCCAAATAGTTCTATTTATAGCATTTACTAGGCTGAAGAACTTAAAATACATTAACTGATACCAACGAATGAAAATAATGGAAATAAGGTACAAGAGTTTTGACCAATACTGAAAGTATGAATGTTCAACGTAAAAGTATTAATACATCACCAAATTCGAATATTCATAAACGACTACGTACTCGAGTACTTATTGAAATAACCAACAAACAACAGACACATAAACCGGGCCGGAACATCACTCTGCACCCTCGTCGTCATGCAGCTCCAGTGGTTGTTTCCCCGCTCTTCTGGATCCTGAACATAAACAAAATGTTCACCCCCGAAGGGGTTAGCACAACAATGCTAGTACAAGTACCACAACATATTATTCAACACCTCACGAAGAATAATAATAACGTAAATGACAAAATACCAACGAGTCTTCTCCTACGAGAAACTCATAAATAACATACACAACTGATAATCACAACATGATATCATAACATACACATGGTAATTCTGACGATCCAGCGTTCACTGCCTAGAACCCACGATGATCCCGTCAGACCAACCCGTGGTGGAAAAACCCGTCCGATGATCCAGCGCACGCTAGCATAATCCCCCGATGATCCCGTCGGACCAACACTAGGTGGACATACAACAACGACATACATGCACGACAATATGTATAACATCAATACGTAAAACAAATAAGGTACTTGCCTCGATTCGAAGACAAGAACAATACTTCCACGAAAAACGAAATACTCGAAAGTCACCCCTTCGATCAATCACGTAGCAAGCTCGAACCTTAACAAAAGAAATAATATAGAATTCATCTCAAGTCGAAACAAATATCTAACAATCCAAAATACGGTCGGAAATTCTAAAAAGAAACCTGTCTGGATTGCTTAACGCACGCTACGCATCCTATGTAGCGTATGTTAAAGCTACTCGTTAGCGTACGCAATTACATACAACTTAGCGCACGCTAACCATGCACGGTCAGTACCTCACTGATCAGCCTACTGACTCGCCTGATGACTTAACATACGCTAAGTTCCAATCGTGGTGTATGCTAAACATACCCGATAGCGCACGTTATTTCACAAGCTTAGCGCACGCTAAGCGTGCATGGTAGCTCACTGCTGGACAGAAGACTTGATCTAATGGTGATGAACTCATGAAATCTTCAGTGTTAATACACGTCATCTCCCTGCATATCATGTTCATACGGTTTATGAATGATCTTACGGTTAACAACAACTTCAAATTCAAGAATACGTATAATCATCACAACACCATAATCCATCTTGATTACTATTCTCATGCGAAGTTTGGTGTTCTTAAGGTCGACGCATTATCATCCTTACATCCTGATTTAACCATGGAGATAAACTAACAATTCCAGCTTATAAGAAATGATGCAATCTAAGATGATTTCTTTCCTTAAGTCCTTATAACCAAAAGTGATATCACCTACAATTATATGATCAATATGACAACATAAATCATACGGATAATCAACTTCAGAATGTTCCTCTCATCATCTGATGTACTAAGATTCCAACTACGAGGTTCCAACGACAATATCATAAACATAAACATTCCAATCTTCTAAACATTATGTTTGTTGAATAATTCACCAAAGGAACTCAATATCTTGATAGCATTATCATATTATTCTTTAGAACCCGAATCTAAGGATAGAGATAGAATTAACATATCTTAATATGATGAAATCACTGAACCACAACGGTAGAATCTAACTCCGGTTTGTTGTATGCCACTCCAAGGTGCTACTTCACTTAAATGATCAATCACAAGAATTATCCAATATCCAATGATCAAGTAGATGTGTTCTAAGTGTGTTTGAGGAGGGTAAAATGCTCTCTGGACTAACAAGGGACGAAGAACAAATGAAGGGAATAGGTAGAAATGGAGTGCTGTATTTAAATAAAGTTTCTGCACAATAGCTGATTAGTGCACGCTACATACCATTCTTAGCGCACGCTAATAAGCGTTGACTCCAACTCTGTCCAGGTTCATCCGCGGGAATCTTATCCGACCCATGTCCCGGCTGGCGCATGTGCTAGCCGCCTAGCTCAATAATTGACTGCCTAGTGCACGCAAATCCTACATTCGTAGCGTGCGCTAGTTGTAGCCGATAGCGCGCGTTAAGCTACATTCTTAGCGTGCGCTATCACGAGTTTGCATGAGAAATTTTGCATGTTGTTATACTTATGTACAAAGATACCAATGCGAGAATTATCATACTCCAATTATCGAGATCATAATTTCGAATAATACAGGGTTCGAATACAGATGAAATACACAAAAATAAATCCGGATATTACAAGTTAATCTTCATGATCATAATATGGATTTATAACTAAATAAACTTGACATAGTGATTGAACAAGGTTATGCATATTTTCACTTTGATCAATTGTGATGTTCTTGATAGGCTTAAATGATACAAGATGATTGTTTAACATATTATTGATCAATTCTTATTCTTGCAAATATTCGGTATTGTCTTGTAAACCAATTGTAAGAGTGGAATGAAGTAAATAGAGTTCTTGGAATAGAACTTCGATGTCTTGACAAAGTTGAACTATTCTAATGGAAATTAGGACGTCGTCTTACTAAATTCGATATCGATGATTATATGAATGAGTTATTGAGTGAAGTATATTTCATTCAAGGTTGATTGTTCGAGTAACCGATATTAGTCGAGGACCGTTCGTTCGTTCGACAATGAAGGATTATTTCCCGTGTCCATATTGAGGCAAGTTATCTTGCTTGGTTATAATGATGTTTGGATTCTTGTGATGGTTATGCGTTTCATGTATATGAAACACTTATGAATTTGTGATCCGTCATTTGATATTATTCTTGATGATGTTCCTTTTTCATCGTGGGATTTCATTCCCAAGTTCGTCACTTTGAACCATTGATCCGTATTGTCATTTCGGTGAGTTTATTGATCCATAATCGGATATGTGATTTATTGAATTCGTTGTCATGTTGTATCGTGACATATCCAGAATCATATTTGCATTCCGATTGGTTATTGTGTAGGATTTTTAGCCAGGCACATATATAGTCATGCGTGGATGTTTCCATATTGGACTGTGCACACGAGACGTAGTTCGTGAGGCTAATTAGGTACATTGTCCCACGTTTATCCTGGATTCCGTATACTGGGTGGACATGTGCACTGACACATTTCCGGATCGGGCGTACTGTGATGTCCATCTTGAGCCATACTATTTTTGGTCGTTCATAGTCCATGTATAATTGGATGTGTTCGACGTTTTGTGACTAACCCTTCATACACCCGAGGGGTATGTTCGTTAGTCAGGATGTTTTCCTTGAGATCTAATATATATGTGAATTGTAAAATGTCTTGAGAAATCATTTATCATGTATATCTGACCCTGTGTTGGGAGAAATACTTGTATTGTATTTTAGGTCGAGGAAAAGGCAAGGCACGGGAAGATCATGGTGACGGCGAAGGGTTCGAAGGATACTAGTTTGGGAGGCCCAAGTCTTTCTGTTGTCCGATTATGTTCAAACCGTTTAATTTTATCTTTCCACTTTATTTAAATTGTTGACCGAATGTATTATTATTTGAGGTATATTCCATCTCCATATGGTTTATACTTTCGTTTCTGGATCCTGTGTATAATAAGGCTGTTGGCCATGTTATTGAGTAAAGACTATTTATTGTGGTTCGGTATCACAAGTATTGCGTTTTTAATCTATTTTTGGTATCGCCTGGTGAGTCCCAATGTGGGGTCCACGACACTGTAATTGCCGCCTTTTTGGGGTGTTACACTATGCGCATTTGGATCTCATAAGAAGATCAAGCTATTCCAAATGGATGTTAAAATTGCATTCTTAAATGGCATTATTCAAGAAGAAGTTTATGTGAAACAACCTCCAGGCTTTGATGATTATAAATTTATGGATTGTGCCTACAAGCTCAACAAAGCCCTTTACAGATCGAAGCAAGCACTGCGAGCATGGTATGATCGTTTAAGTGAATATTTTTATTTTAAGTGACTACAAACGAGGTAACATAGATAACACACTCATTGTGAAAACCTTAGATAAAGATATTATTGTGTGTCAAATATATAGACGATATTATTTTTGGACTTACTAATGACTCTCTAGGTCAAGAATTTAGAATCTAATGAAGGAAGAGTTCGAGATGAGCATGATGGGAGAATTAACATTATTTTTTGGGCTTCAAAGTAAGCAATACGAGGATGGAATTTTTATTCATCAATCTAAATACTCAAAAGACCTACTCAAGAAATTCAATTTGGAAAGTAGGAAGGTTATCTGCATACCAATATCATCAACAGTAAGGCTACATAATGATGAAAGTTGAAAACCACGTGACCAAAAACTCTTTCGAGGTATGATCGGCTCTTTAGTAAATTTAACTGCTTCTAGACCTGATATAATATTTCCTATGTGTCTACGTGCTAGATTCCAAGCTAATCCTAAGGAATTACATCTTATTGACTGTAAATAAATTTTTTATTATTTAAATGGAATGATTAGACTAAGATTATGGTACTAATGTTGTCTTGATTTTAATCTAATTGCATATAGTGACGCCGACTCTGGCGGGTGTAAAATTGATAAGTGGAACATGTCATTTCATAGGGTCATGTTTGATTTCATGGGGTTGTAAGAAATAAATTACTGTAGCATTGTCTATAATCCAATAGGTAAATCAACACTTTACTTTCACTTTATTTAATTGATTATTTGATTAATAGTATAATTTCGAAATTCATTAATAAATAAGTGAATAATAGATTATATTGAACCACGAGGCAAAATTGTTATTTTATTAAAACCCATTATGATATGGTAAATCGTACATATAATATGCTACCGGAATTATGGGGTTTTACACTACGTTCCCTACCTAGTCTTATCGATTAGGACTTTCTCAATACTTGAATGCACTTTATAGTTTAATATGCCAAATCATCTTTCAATTTCTTGATTAGTGCAGAACTTACAATTTCTTGATTTCCGGGCTCAAGAACAACTACAACTATATACTCTCTCATTTTTCGGGGTACAAGACAACCTCACAAAGATGCAAAAAATATTGCGAGAATAAGAGCTCGAAGTGATGCAAGAATGCATATAGAAGATTGTTAGGACAATTCTTCTTGTATCAGTATTATCTCTCAAATATAAAAGACTGATATAATAGCTTGATATGCTTAGAGATTTCTTATGTCTTTCATCACCTCCAAATAGTTCTATTAATAGCATTTTGGAGTCTCTTTCTCGTTGGAATAGTAGGCCTCCTTAAGGTATGTTATGCAACGTGTGTTGCTAACTAAGGAACATAGCGTATGTTACTTAAATGTGTAACGTACATAATAGCAATTCTAAAATCGGGCAGTAGCATGTGGCTCATCCTTTGCGTATGTTATATTCAATGGTTATATATGTCATAAAGTCCTTAGATATCCGTTGGATGTGATGATCTACTGGATGACATCAGCTGGACATCAACGGTCCAATTTTGAATTCTTCAAACTCTTAGAATACGTTATAAATCAGCAATTGCATACGTTATGATAGATATAACTGTTGAAGAAGTTGACCTTCTGGAATCTGCGCAACAATTTATTTTTGAACATTGCGTACGTTATTGATAACCTGTAGCGTACGTTATTGATAACCTGTAGCGTACGTTTCGTTCAAAATGATAAAAATCTTTCTATCATTTCTATTCGAACCGATCATGCTGGAGAATTTAATTGCTCACCTTTTAAAATTTTGTGGGGCAAATTTGGTATTAATCATAACTTTTCACCTCCTAGAACTCCTTAACAAAACGGAGTTGTTGAAAGAAAAAAATCAATATTTGGAGGAAACGTCTAGAACCATGTTACACGAATACTCTATTCTATAATATTTTTATGGCCGAAGCTATCAATATGAAATGTTATACAATAAATTAAGTTCATCTTCGTAGGGCTCAACTCAAAACCCCGTATGAGATTTGGAAAGGCAAAAAGCCAAATATTTTTTATTTTCATCCGTTTGGGTGCAAAGTGTTTGTTTTAAATAACGGTAAAGAAAAGCTGAGAAAATTTGATTTAAAATCCAATTCAGGTATTTTTATAGGATATTCATTGAATAGTAAATTTTTTTGTGTGTATAACTTAAGAACAAATAAAGCAGAAGAATCAATTCATATCAAATTCGATGATGTCGTTTCACCCCCAAGAAAGTTAGAATATTTTTTTGATGCGGGGACACTTCCGAATCCTCAAACCTCAAAAGAAATGAAGAAAAATTATGAAATTCAAGAAATTGATTTGCCTATAGGAGGGCGACATATCATGGACCATCCAAAAGATCTTATAGTCAGCAACATAGAAGATGGTGTTCAAACTCGAAGGAAAACTTTAGACTACTTGAACAATTTCGCCTTTGTGTCTGAGGTCGAACCCAAAAGTATTTTGGAAGTGCTAAATGATGAAAATTGGATAATAGCATTGCAACAATAACTTGCACAATTTGAGCGAAACAAAGTATGAAATTTGGTTCCCGCACCGTAATGTAAAACTATTATCGGGAATAAATGCGTACATAAAATTAAGTGAGACGAAGACGGATATCCAATAAAGAATAAATCCATATAGTTGCTCAAGGATATAATCAAGAAGAAGGCCTTGATTATGAAGAAAGTTTTGCACTTGTTGCTCGTGTTGAATCCATTCGACTTCTCTGAGCATTTGGATCTCATAAGAAGATCAAGCTATTCCAAATGGATGTCAAAAGTGCATTCTTAAATGGCATTATTCAAGAAGAAGTTTACGTGAAACAACCTCCATGCTTTGATGATTATGAATTTCTGGACTATGCCTACAAGCTCAACAAATCCCTTTACGGATCGAAGCAAGCACTGCGAGCATGGTATGATTGTTTAAGTGAATTTTTTTATTTTAAGTGACTACAAATGAGGTAACATAGATAACACACTCTTTGTCAAAACCTTAGATAAAGATATTATTGTGTGTCAAATATGTAGACGATATTATTTTTTGAGTTACTAATGACTCTCTATGTCAAGAATTTGGAATCTGATGAAGGGAGAGTTCGAGATGAGCATGATCGGAGAATTAACATTCTTTCTTGGGCTTCAATGTAAGCAATGTGAGGATGGAATTTTTATTCATCAATCTAAATACTCAAGAGACCTACTCAAGAAATTCAGGTTGGAAAGTAGCAAGGTTATCTGCATACCAATATCATCAACAATAAGGCTAGATAATGATGAAAGTTGAAAACCACGTGACCAAAAACTCTTTCGAGGTATGATCGACTATTTACTATAGTTAACTGCTTCTAGACCTGATATAATATTGCTATGTGTCTATATGCTAGATTCCTGTAATATCCGCATTTTTTCTTCTTTTTCTGATATTCCTGTTTTAGTGTATTTTCATTTTTGTTATAGCTCGCTTGTACCATGTCGACATTTTGAATCTATATTATTCTTGGAGTTTCTCCATCGGGGATGATCTTGGTGATGTTTTAATATTATTCCGTTTTATGTCATGTATTATGGCACGGACGTTCGATTCTCATATAACTCGTTCGCTTTTCTGATTCCTTTGGTTTCACGAGTTCGTATAGTTGAGTTGTTCGTATCGTGAGTTTCGGTTTGTTAATCCGACCTCATATCGCGGTTTTGTGAACGTTTGGGCCATTTCGTAATTTTCCTAAGTTTAGGGTATTCTTGTTATCTTTGTCCTTCCTGAACCTTCGGACACTCGCAATCACATTTCATCGTAACGTTTTGATTTCTCACTTAAATCCGTTGGGAGTGTATCCGGTGGTCATGGATACACCTTGTTATTTCCTCTTTTCGATCGTCTCCTCGTCGAGCAGTGTTTCAGGCTGGCCTGCTGTCATAGGCCATGTTACGGCCGTAAGCCGTATATGTTACGGCCGTAATAATCGAGAGTTACGGCCGTAAGCTTCCTTCATACGGCCGTAACAAGGCTTCGTTTCTTACCCCTCTAGTCCAGTTCCGAGATACGGGCGTATCATGCCCGAGTTACGGCCGTAAGTAACAATACGGCCGTAATGGTATTCTTGATACGGTCGTATGTGTCGTTCGTAAATTTTTCCCAGTTCTTTCCAGAGGCCAGTTACGGCCGTAAGAGAGTCGGGTTATGGCCGTAATGTTCCTGTGTTACGGCCGTATGTGGGGTGTGTTACGGCCGTAACACCTGCCAGTATATAAACTGGCAGCGGCCCAGTTTTTCCTCATTTCTCACTTCTCTCTTTCCTTTTCCCGACGGGAGCGACGACTGAGGCTAGGGTTCGTCCGATTTCGATCCAAACTCCATTGTAAGGGCATATTCAAGTATCATACCATCCACCTATCACTAATCATCCATCGTTCATCTTCGAATCAAGGTAAAATCTCTTATAACCTACCTTGGAGGATTTGGGGGTTTTCGGGTGTATTGTTCATTTTGCTTCGTGTTGTTGATTAATCCTTGTTGATTATGATTAATCTCGGCATTGTTCTTGTTCTCCTACGAAGTCATGATGTATTTCGTGATATTTACATAATCGAGAGGGTTTGGTCGCGATCCGCCCTCGTCGTTGTTTGATACGAATACACATAAATCATAGGCGGGTTTTCGGGTGATTTCCAATTCCGTATTTAGTTAGAATTGGTGGTGATTGTGTTCTTCGTATCGTTAGGTTCGTGATTATCGGCTCCTAACGGTCGTCGGTGTTTTCCTTCCGTTCGTTGCGCCGTTTCTTATTCAAGGCAAGTAATTCTTGGAAACCCTTATGCTTAACGTGAAATGGTAATGTATATTGTGTGTGCTTTACTCACCTCGAGAGGGTCCGACGGGGCCTCGAGGGAATCTATGGCTTCGTCCTGGATTCATGAGTTTGATTCGCTAGCCAGCTCGGGAGGGTCCGTAGAGGCCTCGAGTGGGATTCGTGGCTTCGTCCCGGTCCTAGGCGACGTGTGGTGCTTGATTTGTTTTATGAATGTGGCCAGCTCGGGAGGGTCCTCAGAGGCCTCGAGTGGGATTCGTGGCTTCGTCCCGGTCCTAGGCAAATTAATTGTGACTGTTTGTTTCCGGAAAAGACATGTCTAGTTTTGATTTTTGAAATGATATTGGTACATGTACTATGAAATGTGTAAGCGATTGGTTTGCCTTGATTACTTGTACTAGCGTAATTGCTAACCCCTCTGGGGACCCGTTTTGGGGAAATTCTTGTTATGGATTTCAGGTTACGATTATCCGGACGAGCGGGCACCTGGACAGTACGAGGACGTTGGCCAGGGTCGTTGACATGTGCATTTGGGTCTTTCTATTTCTTTCGACCATTTCGATTTGGTTGTTCTAACAATTATAAACTTATAGAGTGTACTCGCGAGTACTTAGGCTTTTCTTTTCAAACTCCGTGTTGTATTACTTTAAAATTGTTACATTGTTGGTTTATGCTTATTTCGCCGGTTGCTCCGGGCGTATCTTTTTATGTCATATCATTTAAATGTGTGTTCTCGCTAACCGAGATGGTTAGCCGAGTAGAGTTTTTCTTGTTTGTAGCCTGGTGGGTCCCATGTAGGGGTCCACGGCGCTGTAATATACTCTGAATATCTTGGGGGTGTTACAGAAAATGGTATCGGAGCCCTAGGTTTATGGATACCTAGGCTTGTTGGTTATTTGGGTCTAGTCATGTTTTGTTTTGCACATTGTCGCACCGCTGCCAGCATCTCGGTACTTCCAGTGCTCGTAAGTTTTCTTACTCGGTCCTTTGCTTTCTTACATTATATTTCTGCTTTTCCAATTGAAGTTGCTTTTTCCTCCCTTACTCATCATCAATATATTTTTGTTATCTCTTAACACCAGTATGGATGCCGGAGGGAACCGTGGTCGTGGTCGTGGTCGTGGATGCGGCCGAGGACGTGGGGCAGCCGGTGGGGCGGCCACGTCGCATTCTTCGGGAGCCGGCAGTACCGGTGACCGTCACAGTCATGCTTCTTCTCAGGAGCGCGCCGATCTTGGTATTGCGGCTGTTATGCAGCAAATGTTTAACCAGATGGCGGCTATAGCTTAGGTGGTCCAGAACCCCGATCAGGCCCATGCTAATCGGGGCGGAGCGGATCGCTGGCTTCAGGATGTCATCAAGATGCATCCTCCTCGCCGGGAGCTTCGACCCGATCGGCCGGGAGGGGTGGATCAAGGAGATATCCAAAGTCTTCACTGCTACCAATCGCCCGAGGACCGTAAGGTCCCTATTGCTCAATATTTTCTCACGGAGATGTCGGATTGGTGGGAGGCCGTTGGTCCCAAAGATCATGTGGCTTCATGGGCCGAATTTCAAGAATTGATGGAGACCGAATATTGTCCGTGGCCGGTCGATGTGCTCGAGTGCATGCTTTCTATGATGCTCAACCACGGGATATCCCCGTATCTCAGGCCATTGCCGACTTTAACAAGGAGTTGGGTTATGTGAAGACCCAAGTGGTCGAAGAGAGCGACAAGATTTTCCATTTTTCCAGGAGGATGAAACTGTCCATTCGGGACTATATGTCTGAGCTCGTCTGTACTACCTTGAAGGATTATCAGAGTCGAGCCCTTGCTTATGATATGTCGGTGACGGCTAGCGATTTGGCTCGTGAGAGCAAGAAGGAGAAGTCGGTCGGGAATTTTTCTGGTCCCAAGAGTGGAGGCCAGCAGAAATCTCAGGCTGCAAATATTTCTACGGGCGGTTCGGCTCGTTTCTATGGGAGCTTTCGGAGTGCCGCCGGAACCATCGCCCGGGACCCCAGATGCTTTAACTGTGGCAAGCCAGGCCACGTGAATCGGGATTGTCTTCATCCACCTTTAACTTGTCATACTTGTGGACAGTCGGGCCACAAAGCTTCTTTTTGCGAGAAACTCAGACAGTTTCGCGGCGCCCGTTCTTCTCACCCAGCACCTATGGAGCCGAGTGTGAACCAGGGCTCATTTGCTCCGCCGCTTCCACCGAGTGCCGGCCGAGGTAGGGGTCGGGGTCAGCCCGCTAGAGGAGGGGCTTCCAGTGTCGGCTCTGCCCAGCCGCGTATCTATGAGATGAGGAGGGCCGATGATCCAGCAGCTACTGTGGCGACAGGTACCGTTCATATCCATTCTCATCCTGTCAGTGTGCTTTTTGATTCGGGTGCTACGCATTCATTCATTTCTCTAGAGTGTGTACGCCGTTTGAGTCTCGACTACTTGTCACCTTGGGAGCCTTTCATCGTTAAACTTCCTAGCGGTGATAGAATTGTCGGTGACCGAGAAGTCCGGGACTGTTCTGTGTCTATTTGTGAGAGGGCTTGGCTCTCTAATCTTATTGTTGTGGGTATCGAGGGTGAGGATTTGATTCTCGGGGATGATTGGCTCGAGCGGCATGGCGCGATCATGAACTACCGCACGAGGATCATTACCATGCTAGCCGATGACGACACCGAACATTCTTTCGCGGGGCGAAAGAGAAACCAGAAGTTCGTTATTAACTCCTTGAAGGCGATGAAACTCCTGCGAAAGGGGTGTACTGGTTATTGGTGTTACGCCTTGAAGGCTGATAATGGTGGGGTCGAGCTTTCGTCGATTCCAGTCGTTAGTGGGTTTCCTGATGTATTTCCTGACGAGTTATCGGGATTGCCACCGGATCGTGAGGTCGAGTTTGCTATAGAGTTAGAGCCAGGCGCGGCTCCTATTTCGAAGGCGCCGTATCGCATGGCACCTTCAGAGATGTCAGAGTTGAAGAAGTAGCTGAGTGAGCTTCTTGAGTCGGGGTATGTTCGACCGAGCGCCTCGCCGTGGGGCGCACCGGTCCTGTTTGTGCAGAAGAAGGATGGTTCACTACGTTTGTGTATCGACTATCGCGAACTAAATAAGGTGACCATCAAGAACAAGTATCCTTTGCCAAGAATTGATGACTTGTTCGACCAGTTGCAGGGAGCTGCGGTATTCTCGAAGATCGATTTGAAATCGGGGTACTATCAGCTCCGGGTGAGGGAGTCCGATGTGCCGAAAACAGCTTTTCGGACGAGATACGGACATTATGAGTTTGTAGTCATGCCTTTCGGATTAACTAATGCGCCGGCGGTGTTCATGCAGTTGATGAACAAAGTCTTTATCGAGTATTTGGATAAGTGTGTCGTCGTTTTCATTGACGATATTCTTATTTATTCGAGGAACGAGGAAGAGCATGCCCATCATTTGCGAGTAGTATTAGACATCTTGAGGACCGAGCAAGTCTATGCGAAGTTCTCGAAATGTGAGTTCTGGCTGAAGGAAGTGATGTTTCTAGGTCACGTGATTTCAGCCGAGGGGGTTCGTGTGGATCCACAGAAGATAGAGGCAGTATTGGATTGGGCACCGCCCAAGAATGTGAAGGAGATTCGTAGTTTCTTGGGTTTGGCTGGCTACTACCGTAGGTTCGTCGAGGGTTTCTCGAAACTGGCTCGGCCACTTACACAGTTGCTCCATAAGTCCGAGAAGTTCGTCTGGAATGACGAGAGGCAGTCGAGTTTTGAGGAGCTGAAGAGGCGTTTGACTTCAGCCCCGGTTTTGGCGTTGCCATGCGGCAACGAGGGTTTTGCTGTTTATAGTGATGCTTCGGGTCAGGGTCTTGGGTGCGTATTGATGCAACACGGCAAGACCATTGCCTTTGCGTCGAGACAGTTGAGGCCGTATGAGCTTAACTACCCTACTCATGATTTGGAGTTAGCGGCAGTCGTTTTTGCGCTCAAGATTTGGCGTCACTATCTTTTCGGCTCTGCATGTCAGATTTTTACCGATCATAAAAGTCTGAAGTACATATTTACTCAACGGGAGTTGAATATGAGGCAGAGGAGGTGGTTAGAGCTGATTAAGGATTATGACCTTGAAATCCTTTATCATCCGGGCAAGGCAAACGTCGAGGCCGACGCCTTGAGCCGGAAACCGATTGCGTTGCGAACGCTTGAGGTCCTTACGTCTCAGTCTGAGCTTCGGCGTACTTTGATCGAGTTAGATATTGAGGTTTTGTTGCCTCGAGCTGTCGGGCAACTTTGTGCTTTAGAGATTTCGTCGTCTTTGATCGATAAAATTAAGCTGAAGCAGTTGGAGGATCCGATGATTACTCTAATCCGAGAGAACATTCTTAAGGGAAAGTATCCCGACTTTGTAATCCATGAGGATGGTGTTTTGAGATTCCAGAGTCGGCTTTGTGTACCGAACGACTTAGAGTTGAGACAGATTATTCTGCGGAGGCCCATGCTACACCTTACTCCGTTCATCCTGGTTCGAGTAATATGTATAAGGACCTGAGGAGGAATTTCTGGTGGAATGATATGAAGGAGGAGGTCGCGCAGTTTGTAGCAAAATGTTTGACTTGTCAGTAGGTAAAAATCGAGCATCAACGACCGGCTGGGTTATTGCAGTCACTTCCCGTTCCGGAATGGAAATGGGAAGATATATCGATGGATTTCATTACGAGTTTGCCGAGATCGAGATCGGGCATGAATATGATTTGGGTGATTGTTGATCGTCTGACCAAGTCGGCACATTTTTTGGGCATCAAGGACACTTGGGGCCCGGAGAAGTTGGCTCGTATATTTATCGCGCAGATTGTGAGGCTTCACGGTACCCCGAAGTCTATTGTTTCGGATCGTGATGGCCGTTTTGTATCACACTTTTGGCAGGCGGTGCATAAGGCGTTGGGTACCCGTTTGCGTCTGAGTACCTCTTTTCACCCCCAGTCAGATGGGCAGTCGGAGCGCACCATCCAGACATTTGAGGATATGTTGCGTGCTTGTGCTCTCGATTGGAGCAATGACTGGGAGGAGCATTTGCCATTGATCGAATTCACGTACAACAACAGTTGGCACGCGTCGATTCAGATGGCACCGTATGAGGCACTTTATGGGCGGCGATGTCGATCGCCGATTTGTTGGAATGAGGCGTCCGATTTGGTCGGGACCAAGCCGGATGTCGTTTTAGAGACGAGGCGGAAGATAGACTTAATTCGGGAACGGATGTTGACTGCCCAGAGTCGACATAAGTCATATGCCGATGTCCGTCGTCGACCTTTAGAATTCGAGGTGGGAGACCACGTTTTGCTGAAAGTGTCGCCGACAAGAGGAGTTTTCCGTTTCGGGAAGAAGGGGAAGCTGAGTCCGAGATTTATTGGACCCTTCGAGATTCTCGAGAGAGTCGGTGAGTTAGCATACCGTTTGGCGTTACCTCCGGCCTTGGGTCGCGTGCATGGTGTTTTCCATGTTTCCGAGTTAAGAAAATATGTCCCTGATCCTAGTCATATTATCGACTATAGTGAGATCGATATTGCCGAGGACTTTACCTTCGAGGAGCGTCCCTTGAAGATTTTGGAGCACCGTGATAAACGACTAAGGCATAAAACCATTCCCTTGGTCAAGGTGCAGTGGTCGAGGCATGGTGTCGAGGAGGCGACCTGGGAAACCGAGGATAGCATGCGTGCTAGATATCCCGAGTTGTTTGTTTCTTAAGTTTCGGGACGAAACTTATTTCTAGAGGGGTAGAATGTAATATCCGCATTTTTCTTCTTTTTCTGATATTCCTGTTTTAGTGTATTTTCATTTTTGTTATAGCTCGCTTGTAACCATGTCGACATTTTGAATCTATGTTATTCTTGGAGTTTCTCCATCGGGGATGATCTTGGTGATGTTTTAATATTATTCCGTTTTATGTCATGTATTATGGCACGGACGTTCGATTCTCGTAGAACTCGTTCGCTTTTCTGATTCCTTTGGTTTCACGAGTTCGTATAGTTGAGTTGTTCGTATCGTGAGTTTCGGTTTGTTAATCCGACCTCATATCGCGGTTTTGTGAACGTTTGGGCCATTTCGTAATTTTCCTAAGGTTAGGGTATTCTTGTTATCTTTGTCCTTCCTGAACCTTCGGACACTCGAAATCACGTTTCATCGTAACGTTTTGATTTCTCACTTAAATCCGTTGGGAGTGTATCCGGTGGTCATGGATACACCTTGTTATTTCCTCTTTTCGATCGTCTCCTCGTCGAGCAGTGTTTCAGGCTGGCCTGCTGTCATAGGCCATGTTACGGCCGTAAGCCGTATATGTTACGGCCGTAATAATCGAGAGTTACGGCCGTAAGCTTCCTTCATACGGCCGTAACAAGGCTTCGTTTCTTACCCCTCTAGTCCAGTTCCGAGATACGGGCGTATCATGCCCGAGTTACGGCCGTAAGTAACAATACGGCCGTAATGGTATTCTTGATACGGCCGTAAGTGTCGTTCGTAAATTTTTCCCAGTTCTTTCCAAAGGCCAATTACGGTCGTAAGAGAGTCGGGTTACGGCCGTAATGTTCCTGTGTTACGGCCGTATGTGGGGTGTGTTATGGCCGTAACACCTGCCAGTATATAAACTGGCAGCGGCCCAGTTTTTCCTCATTTCTCACTTCTCTCTTTCCTTTTCGCGACGGGAGCGACGACTGAGGCTAGGGTTCGTCCGATTTCGATCCAAACTCCATTGTAAGGGCATATTCAAGTATCATACCATCCACCTATCACTAATCATCCATCGTTCATCTTCGAATCAAGGTAAAATCTCTTATAACCTACCTTGGAGGATTTGGGGGTTTTCGGGTGTATTGTTCGTTTTGCTTCGTGTTGTTGATTAATCCTTGTTGATTATGATTAATCTCATCATTGTTATTGTTCTCCTACGAACTCATGATGTATTTCGTGATATTTACATAATCGAGAGGGTTTGGTCGCGATCCGCCCTCGTCGTTGTTTGATACGAATACACATAAATCGTAGGCGGGTTTTCGGGTGTTTTCCAATTCCGTATTTAGTTAGAATTGGTGGTGATTGTGTTCTTCGTATCGTTAGGTTCGTGATTATCGGCTCCTAACGGTCGTCGGTGTTTTCCTTCCGCTCGCGCCGTTTCTTATTCAAGGCAAGTAATTCTTGGAAACCCTTATGCTTAACGTGAAATGGTAATGTATATTGTGTGTGCTTTACTCACCTCGGGAGGGTCCGATTGGGGCCTCGAGGGAATCTATGGCTTCGTCCTGGATTCATGAGTTTGATTCGCTAGCCAGCTCGGGAGGGTCCTTAGAGGCCTCGAGTGGGATTCGTGGCTTCGTCCCGGTCCTAGGCGACGTGTGGTGCTTGATTTGTTTTATGAATGTGGCCAGCTCGGGAGGGTCCTTAGAGGCCTCGAGTGGGATTCGTGGCTTCGTCCCGGTCCTAGGCAAATTAATTGTGACTGTTTGTTTCCGGAAAAGACATGTCTAGTTTTGATTTTTGAAACGATATCGGTACATGTACTATGAAATGTGTAAGCGATTGGTTTGCCTTGATTACTTGTACTAGCGTAATTGCTAACCCCTCTGGGGACCCGTTTTGGGGAAATTCTTGTTATGGATTTCTGGTTACGATTATCCGGACGAGCGGGCACCTGGACAGTACGAGGACGTTGGCCAGGGTCGTTGACATGTGCATTTGGGTCTTTCTATTTCTTTCGACCATTTCGATTTGGTTGTTCTAACAATTATAAACTTATAGAGTGTACTCGCGAGTACTTAGACTTTTCTTTTCAAACTCCGTGTTGTATTACTTTAAAATTGTTACATTGTTGGTTTATGCTTATTTTGCCGGTTTCTCCGGGCGTATCTTTTTATGTCATATCATTTAAATGTGTGTTCTCGCTAACCGATATGGTTAGCCGAGTAGAGTTTTTCTTGTTTGTAGCCTGGTGGGTCCCATGTAGGGGTCCACGGCGCTGTAATATACTCTGAATATCTTGGGGGTGTTACAATTCCAAGCTAATCCTAAGGAATTACATCTTATTGCCTGTAAATAAATTTATTGTTATTTAAATGTAACTATTGGACTAAGATTATGGTACCAATGTTGTCTTGATTATAATCTAATTGCATATAGTGACACCGACTCTGGTGGATGTAAAATTGATAAAAAGGGTACAAGTGGAACATGTCATTTCATAGGGTCATGTTTGATTTCATGGGGTAGTAAGAAACAAACTAGTGTAGCATTGTCTACAGCCAAAGCTGAATATGTAGCTGTCGGTAGTGCATGTGCACAGGTCCTTTGGATTAAAGACCAGCTTCGAGATTATGACATGATTATTAAAAATATTCCTATTCTGTGTGACAATACCAGCGCCATTAATCTCAGTAAAAATCCTATTCTACATAGTAGAACTAAACCTATATATATCAGACATCATTTCCTATGAGATCACGTTTACAAGAAAGATATCTGTCGGTAAAAATGATCAATTTACAGATATTTTTACAAAACCCTTACCTGAGGAATATTTTAACACTATTCGCTTGCAACTCGGTATAGGACATATCGATAATATTTAAAAGGTATTTTTCTAAATATTACTCTTAAAGGTTAAATTGAAACATGAAAAGTTTCTTGCTTAGCCCTAGCGTACGCAAGCTTTTTCAATAGCGCCCGCTAAAACAGCCTCCAAAGTTTACTCAACCACTAACAGTATACTCAGTTATTTAGATTGACCCTGATAGCGCATGCTATACACTACACCTAAACTGCGCTAATCAATCAATTCGTATAACCGATTTAGCTACTGGACATAATAGTTAGTTCCTGCTTTAGCCCGATAGCTCACGCTAGTAGAATAGTGCACCCTAACTACAATCCAGCATAAATAAAACATAATATCAGCCGATCCCCCTTCATTAGTTCACAAACCCTATTCTCATAAACCAACCAAAATCTACAAATACTCATCCAAAACTCCAAATTCAACTGATAAATATCTAATCTATCGAATCCTAAACTCATCCCAAGCATCAACGACGAGTGGATCGAAGGCTCCGATGAAGAAATCTACCAAACGGCCCAGAAACTCTGATTTTGATGCTTCCCGATTCCTTGCATCCGATGCTGAAGAGGCATTTTATGAAATTCTGCCTCAAGAACAACTCACAAATTGCGACTACTTTAATTTAGGTAGTTTGGAACGGGTTGGTGTATAGATTCGGGATTCCTTTGCCAAGTTGGGTATTGAGAAATTTGTTGAATGTAAGGAAGACATGTATCCTATTCTAGTTCGTGAATTCTATGCTAATATGCATATTGGTGATCATGCTGCATCTAAATTTTTGGTTTTGCACTCCATGGTTGGAGGAACACCGGCTTTTGTGTCGTTCAAAATTCTAAAGGAATTATTTGGTTTAAAAAATGAATGATTTATGTGCTCTACAAAAACGAATGATGATGATGATGATATTAACGACCTAGAAATTCGAGAATCCTAAGTTCTAAAGCTGTAATTGACATCACGGTTGATGTATTTGAAAACAACGATTTTGGCATAGAAGTTCGACTATTGCTTGTGGCGTTAACTAAATTTATAATGTCTAAACCCAATACTCAACACAAGTTAGTCGGAGTGGACAAACAGGTCGTGTACCACATGTTGAACGAAAAGGCACTGGATTTTGCTCACCTTGTGTTTTAGTAGATCCTTTCTAAAGCTGAGATCTTTCGGTCTAAAAAAATATGCCTCTAGTACAAGGAAAGTCGGTATGCCATTTGGTTCTATTCTTACGACAATCTTTAAATTTCATAATGTTCACTTATCAAACGAAGTTACCGTTCATGTTTCCCGAGTGCATGAAATTTCAGATTCGTCACTCAAAGCTATGCACTGTGTAGAGACTTTGAATCGTGGATTGATTCTTTTCTCCTATCTGAGGGAAGAAGACATGGTTTATGAAGGGACACGCATGCCCACTTTTGAAGAAAGAATTACCAGGAGAGGGACGGAGACTTTAAGGAATTGCAAACTAAGATGTTCATTCATAAATCTCAACCTAAAGGCAAAAGGCACATGGGTGGAGCATCTAGTGAGAGGGTGGAGGATGGTCTCTTTATCCGGATGCACAGCCTTGGAACCAATCAAGTAGAAATTTGGGATAATATTCGGGCCCTCGGGACAGAAGTGAAGGAAGCGAGGGACGAAATACATTCAGTAAAGCATCTACTGGAACAATGCATCCAGTTCACACATCCTACCTTCCCATTTTTAACCCCTTCCTCTGACCAAAATCCTTGAACATCATGTTTCCATAAATTTCTAAGAACAATGTTTTGTTGTGGTTTGGTTTGAAACCTGTTTTGATGTTTCGGTCTTGTTTTGATAGTATTGTTTTGAAACTTACATGTGGTTTGATGTGGTTTTGATAGTATTGCTTTTTATGAATATTGTTGGTTTTCATACTATGTGTTGTGATTATAGCACTTCGGTTTATCTTGTCACTATAACATCTTTTTCTGAGTGTTAGCTTCTAGTCTAAAATTTAAGCTATAAGCTATAAGTTGTTCTTCTGAACAGTCCAGGGGGGGTTATGTCCACCTTTTTGCTTCAGACAAAAAGGGGGAGAAAAGGTAAAAACTTTAAATTTCACAACTGTAAAATTCACTCCTGGAAGTCCTTCATGGACATTACAAACTTCTAACAAAATCGAACAAAGTATTCACTTTGATTTGAATATTTTGTCGTAAAATTTTTTGCAGGATTCTCTTACTAAAGCCTCAAGACAGTAAGATCTGGAATTCTTACATGGAAGTAGATAACACATGCTATGGATTGGATAATGCATGCTACGAAAGCAAGACAGTATGGTTTGATATTCCTATATAACAGGCAACTAACGCACGCTAAAGGATGAAGCAACGCACGCTAAATGGAGAATATGACTGTTGCATAAGATACAGATAATGCACGATAATGGCCAATGTTAGTGCACATTATGTTTGAAATTCTACCATTGTACATACAATCGTTGGGCAACCTTTTCGACTCGGAAATCATGCAACATCTATAAATCAAGGATTGACGAACTAGCGCACACTATGAAGGATTAATAACGCATGCTAAGTTTGAATTATATCCGTTGGACAAAAACATTAAGCAACAGGACCGTTCCTTTTTCAAAAGTCAAAAGTAAAGATGCTTGACTATTCGTTAATGCACGATAAGCCGTTCATTAGCGCACGGTAATGAATTCATATGACAAGGATTCAAGTCTTGATCAATGCTATAAATACCAACTACTTTAGGTACTTCAAGACACACTACTACAAGATGATTGATATACATTCTGAGCTTTTGATTACCAATTTAAGCTATCTTTACATCATTTAGTTGTGACAAGAAAGATACGAGTGTTGTACTTCTTTTCTATTAGTCACTTACTTCGTGTCTTCTTTTAATTGTTGTGTTCGAGTGTTCTACCACTCCTACACAAGCTTGAGTGAAACGAATTTTGAACTTCAATCCGGTATTATTAGGATCATTGATCCGGCATTGTTAAGATTGAATTCTGAAGTTCGTAAGTAAGGTTTATCTAGTTCCAGTAGAATACTAGAGAGAAATATGTGTTGTTTGTTTGGTTGTGCTTGGACCAATCGAAGACAAGCTGTGTAACGGTTTAGCTCGTACCTATAGAAAACGAGGCAAAGTTGAGTGGTTCTTATTGATCCAATAGAAAAAGAAACAAAGAGAGGACGTAATTAAATGGTTGAACCTCTATAAATCTGTGTCATTTACTTTTGGTTTCTTTCATTTAAAATTATCAAAGAAAAATCAGATTTTATTATCTACGCTATTCAATCCCACTTCTAGTGGAATTAATCACTCTTCAGTCGTACCCGACTGATGACTTGACTTGGTCATACCCGATTGATAACTTGGATTGGCCAAACTGGCTGATAACTTGGCTTGGCCATACCCGGCTGATAACTTTGGCTTGGTCATACTCGAATGTATTCATGCTCAGCTGGATTTCCAGGTTGTTCATACTTAGATTTTTCTGCACTTAGTTGTACGAACCTGACTGATCAGAACTTAGCTGTAAAAACTAGCAGATCAATATTTAGAATAAAATTCAAGGCCTACAAAAGATACTCATTTGGTTCTTCTTTCAAATGCCAAGTACTTAGAGCATATATTTGAATCTAACTTAGAATACATGGAAGACATCATCAAAATCTTAAATGCACTCTTAACAGATCTTGGTAATCAGTGCAAGCCTTCTAGCAAAGAATTATTTATTGCACTATTTATCAATATTATTTGTAAGGATCTAGCATTCTAAATTGTGCAAATAGTTCGTGTGTGGATTACCAAAAGAGAAAGGTGATATTAATCACCTTCAAGAACGGATCTAGACCTGTTCTTCAGATTAAGGTAATTCGGTGAATCTTAAGTAATTAAATAATTTAATTACTGCATGAGATCCTAAATTATTTTTTCTTTAATTCGTCCTCTGTGTTTTACTCTTATTTGATGTATTCGATATATGAAAAACCCAACAATGGTATCAAAGCCAACTTGCAAGTAATTTAGTTATTTGTATAAAACATATTTGTATGCTTTGAATATATAAATTATATTCTTAATGATATTTGAAAATTTTAGATTTTACAAATAATATTTTGGTTTAATTTGATTAAATCGAATCGTCAAAGGACCACCTTCTCCGTGTTTACGTAACTTTATATAATATATATGCCCGAGTAGGAGCTTATACCAAACCACAAAATATTACAATAAACATACCATAAATGTGGTACCAAACCACAAAATATTAATCATAACCCCGAGTAGGAGCTTCTACCGTATATATTGATTTATACAACAGAACACAGGATCTAAATTCGGTATAAACCATATGGAGATGGAATATACCCAAAACAATAATAATACAATCATCCGAATTTTATATAAATTAAGAAAACATGAAATTTCACAGTTTAGACATAACCGACCAACAAAAGACTCGGGGTTCCTGAACTAGCATCCTTCAATACTCTTCGCCGTCATCGTGCTCTTCCTGTGCCTTGCCCTTGCCTCGCTCTGAAATATAACACAAGTATTTTGCCCAAACCATAGGGTCAGCTATACATGATAATAATTCTCATGACATTATACAACTGAACATACCCCTCGGGCATATGAATAGTCAATCCCAAACTATCGGACATATCCATTCGTACATGGAATATAAACGACCAATCAACATGGCTCAAGAAGGACGTCACAGTACGCCCGATCCGGAAATGTGTCTGTACACATGTCCACCCCGTATATGGAATCTAGAATATATGTGGGACGATGTACCTAATTAGCCTCATGAACTACGTCTCGTGTGCACGGTCCAATGCAGAAACATCCACGCATGACCCTCACGTGCCCGGCTAAAAATCCTACACATAATCAATCGGCACGCAGATATGACTCCAGAGATGTCACGATGCGACATGACAACGAAACTCAACAAATCACACATTCATCCAAGAATCGAGAGAACTCACCGAAGTGACAACAATGCTCAACGAGACTGGCGGTATCAAAGGCGATAAACTTGGGAATACAAACCCACTATAAAATGATAATATGATCAAGAACGACATCACATCACGAATCACAGATTCATAGAGCATTACGTATACACGAAACTTAAAATATTCACAACTATTCAATCATCATTATAACCAAGCAAGATAACTTGCCTCAATTCCGTAGATGAATAGTCCTTCTTCAAACGAACAAACGGACGGTATCCTCGACTAATAATACTCACTCGAATAAGCAACCTTGAATGAAACGTAACTCATTCAACAACACATTCATACGATAATGATATTAATTCATAGGAATCAACATCCGTAACCTTACCCAAATAGTTCATCTATCCTAACGAACATTCTATTGTTTCATTTACGAATTATAATGCACCAAGTTCATTTTTAAAAATTGGTTTTGCCAAGTTCTTTAGGTTCACCCACATTTACGTCTTCTACTACACAAGGTTCTTTGTAAATGAATTCGACCATTAATTCTATAATAACATTATCACCAATAATTGTTATAATCTTCCTAAGAACACTATCAACGTATTAATATGATGATCAACACATTCTTAAGTTATCAACACATCCGATTAACTTTGAATATGTTAAAGTTATAGTTGTGTTCATCAATATCCTTTATCATCTCCCAACGACTTTGCTAAGCCAAAATAGAAATGAAGTTATAACTTTTAGGTTTTTTGAACCATAGGAACATCATCCTAATCTTCAACATTCATCAAGGTCTTCCCAAGGTAGGTTAATACCTAACATGGTGTTCTAACACATCTTATGTCATCAATTCATCGATTTTAATGTAACTACAACGAAACTTATGATCATCACCGCCCCAATAATGTTAGTAAATACAGCAAGATGAGTATGACTCTAATAAACATGATTATTATAATTAAAACATCAAGAACATATTCATTTTAAACCTTAATCACTATATTCTTCAATAAGTATGTTGTGTCGAGATTTATACCGAGAGGCGATCGCCTCAGAGGCCAGGCGACCTAGCCATAGCCGAATAGGCCAAAGCAGACTTGCCGATCAAAGGTCCCAGACCGAGTCTCGGTGCCGAGCGATCGACATCTAAGGCGATCGCCTCTCGGTACCTGGCGATCGACTCTGGTGCCCGCCAAGGACGACCGTCTCATGCCACGCGAAGCTAACGATCGTCTAGTCGGAAAAGGCCGAAGCTCAGGACAGAGACCCACATGCAGATCCGGAAAAGGCGCCGCAGAACATGGATCGTTGACCACAGCCTGTCAGCATCTACCCACCTACCGACAGACCCACCGAAAGATGCACAGTGGGACCTCCTGACAAAGAACTCAGACGCGTCTTGGCTCCTCATTAGCGCTCGCATACCGGCCGCCAAGAGTACCGCGGACTTCAAGGCAGACAGCCCATGTGCTTAAAGACAATCGCCCCTTATTATATTACAAAGAAGGCGATCGCCCGTCAGAAAAGGGCATCTCAGCTCCTATAAATAGAGGGTTGCCTACACTTGGAAAGCCCCCTGCTTTTCTCGGCTTCTCAACAACTCTCTGGCTTTTCAGATAACTTGGCTTTCACTCTCTTGGCAAAAGCTATACACTTCGGACATCTGTTCATCTCTCACTCTCGGAACCTCTTAATCCTAAGTCGGTCGGCAGAAACGAGACAAGAACACACAGAGCTCCACTCAAGAGCTAGATAACTAGGATCTTTTACACTCATTGTATTTGCATCCTTACATTAATATTTGTACTCAAACGTATTCTTATTAATAACATCTCGCGAGAGCATTCAAGCCCGGGCCTAGCAAACCCAGCAAATCTTGTGTTCCATTCCCTCGGACGTGCTCTCGCACTTTGTTTTGTGTCCGTCCATTCCAGCAATATTCATCTCCGGATAATATTTCGGGCAACAACAATTGGCGCTAGAAGGAGGGCAATCTAAACCTTCATTTTTATTCCTACCGTCTCGAAGAACACTCACTGTTCTCCGGGGCATATACCTGAAGAAACACTCACTGTTCTTCAGAGAAAAGCTTTCAGAATCATGACTTCTGCCTCCACATCGAAGAAAGCCACTTGCCGATCCGTCGGGCGCCTCATTCTGATTCAATCCGAGCCCCGGCCTATGGCGGAGGGGAGCCGCGGCGACCCGAGACTCTCGATCCCGGCCCCGAGGGACGGCCCAAGCCTCTCGCTCGATCAGTTCCAAACCGTGGAACAGATCGAAGAGGCCATGGCCATCCTACAGGAGCGACGGAGAGCATTCGACGCGCCCACTATAATCCCCTCGGCCATCCGCCGCGTGAGCAAACGGAAGTTCAAGGGGCTACTGGGCGAGCGATCGCCAGGAGGCCCCGATTCGCAAGAAAATGCGTCCGCAAGGCAGGACACCTCCGTTTTCAGCCGCCTAGGCAGCGACCCATCTTGGCGACCGTGGCAGTCTGGCCCCAGCCACGAGACGACGGAGCCCGAGTACGGCACTAGGAGTTCGGCGTACCCAACTCCCAGAAGGCAGGCCAACTATCTGGCTCCTCCTCGCCAAAGAACAGAGATCGGCGATCGCGCAGTCAGGAGATCGGTACACGATCGCCTTGGCTCCCGCTCCGAAAGGCGAACCACGAGCGACCATGCTACAGCAATGGCCGCGATGCAACGCCAGCTCGATGACATGAAGGCGCTCCTAGAAACTGGGGCAGGCGCCAATAGCAAGATAGCCGGGCCGAGGGAGCCACTCGTGGTCCACATCGAGCTCTCCCCCGTGCAGCGTAGGATTGCTCCTCCGAAAACACCTCTGTACGAGGGGAGGTCGGATCCCGAGACTCACCTGAGCAAGTTCCGGATCTACATGACCGGGTGTGGGGCATCAGACGCGACCACGTGCCGAATGTTCCCGCTAACGCTGGGCGACCTGGCCCACAGGTGGTACATCTCATTACCGCCACGATCCATCAATTCCTTTGACTAACTGGCGAACAACTTCACAGTGTACTTCGCCACCAAGGTCGCTCGGCCGGAAGGTCCCTATCGCATGATGCAGATCAGGCAAGGGGAAGAAGAGTCCGATGCAGACTACATCAACCGGGTGGATGAGATAATCCTCAACGGCGAGCCCGTAAGTGATGAGATCGCCCTCTACTCGGTCCTAGGGGGATTCGATGGTCTTTCGCCTATGTTCAGGCATCTAACGAAGGACATCCCCCCGATCTACGCGATCTTCCGCGCCAAGGCTGCAGACTTTCTGGCCAGGCAAAGGTTACTTTTCAACCTATGAGTAACGTGATCATCAGTCGAACGACGATTACTAGTCTTCCAGCCCGATCACCATTATCAAACGACATCATCAAAACCGGAGGACTCGTTCGCCATCTACAGTTCACCATCTAACATGATGGACTAAGGCACGAGATCGCCTCCCCCGCACAACGTACACCGTCGAAGGTCGGCATTTACATGATGATCCAAGGTAGAAGAGTGCAGCCATGGTCCTGGTAGTCGATGGAACCGACTGCTTCGGCCATGCAAGGTCCCTTTGGGCCACGATCGCCCGCCCTTCGTTTAAATACGAGGCCGGCGTAGTCTGAGGGCCCTCCAAAACTAATCAGTGGACACGCTCGCCCGCCCTCGAAGGTTCATCATCTAACTTGGTGGACACGGACAATGCGACGCGTCCCTACCCCCATCTCAACGTACACCGTCGAGGGTCGCCATCTTCATGGCGGGCCGAGGTGGAAGCAGAGCTAACAAGCCGCGGACGTGGAGTCGATTAATCCGACGATGCCCCGCCCAAGAACTCCTCTAGACCAAGACCGCATGCCCTTTGTTTAAATACGAGGCGAGGCACAGCCTAACAGAGGACCCTCACAATAAAATGAGTCACGAGACAGACAATGTCTCTCGCGCATAAGACACGGTCATGGAGTCGGTCTATCAAACTCCGCGACTGTGCACAGTTCCTCAACGACGAAACAATCAGCTTTTTACGAGGGACCGGCCAAAATTGTTTATTGCAGGTACAAGACTGAAGATAGCTCGCCAATCTAACAGATCGCCCAAGTCCGAAACCAAAGTCCGCACAACGTATCGCCCGTCCTTGTCCTCAACGATCGCCAGCAAGAACCACCTAACCCCATGTCTTCAACATCGGAGCAAGCTGGGGGGCAATTGTTTTGTCGAGATTTATACGTCTCAACAGGCGATCACCTCAGAGTCCAGGCGACCTAGCCATAGCCGAATAGGCCAATGCAGACTTGCCGATCAAAAGTCCCAGACCGAGTCCCGGTGCCGAGTGTTAGGAGTATGCCCTCGAATGCCACTCAGAGAATGTTGAGTGAGGGCATTGTACTTGTTATTATGTAAATCATCAATATAAGGCAATGGATGTTTCTTTATTTACTGGTAGTTACTGGCATTCCTAACTCGTAAATATACATATAGAAACTAGTCCGTGTATTTGAGAGCAAAACGTTCCACTCCTTATTGGATAAGGGGGTCGGCATTGGAAAGGTTTATAGCTCAAATACTTAATCGTTCGGAAGTCAATGAAACTTGACTGGGCATTAAGTTTATGTGAAGACTTGTATGACGTGTTCTTTGACATGGAGAGTGCCTGTCGAACACAAATGGTTAGTGGGAGCACACGTTATAGGTATGCTAATTGGATTAGTATACTCGAACCGACTCACCCTCAATTCGTCACATGGATTTCACTCCGGGACAGTCATTTACGGAATCGAAAGGTTGTGATAGGTATTCGTGAACCTTCGACTTGAGGATTTAGTAGGGATGTGCTTGTGACATCAAGATTTTCATTAGAGTAGTTCGACCCTGTAAACCGGAAGGCGGGGGTCAACCTCGACGTGCATCTTGACAGGCAAGTAGCAGGTCCTACTGAATACCAAGATAGAATTCTTTGTCCTGCTAGTGAACGGGTTATATGTCCTATGCGGTTATTGGCAGATGAGATCATGAGTCTTTAGCCAAAGCATTGGAGCTAGCTGTATTAGATACACGAGAGCTCGATGATCTCGATTTGCATTAACGCATGCATAGCATCAAGTACAGATGGGGTTTGACTGATCGTGACCCTATAACTTGATCAGGACATTTTAAATAAGGGTTTATACGTATACTGGTATTCACGACAGAATGGTTCTTGAATGATCCCAATCATTCGTTCTCAGTTGGGGTACAGTGTAGGCCGCCCGGCTGGCTAGGTGGTGCTACTACTCTTTGGTTCCTCCCATTGCTGACTGAGACGAACCTACCGAGTCGCGCAATAGGATTGACGACGGAATGTATCAACCTAATTCTCTCATTATGAATATTAGATATTGGATATCTAAATTTGGGACATTGGATGTTTAAATTGATTTATTGGATAAATTGATTTACGGCCTAATGAATTAAATATATCACTGGGTGATTAATTATGTTATTTTGTATTTGATATGTTTAATTAATTGGATTAATTAAACGATATAAATACATCAGAACGGAATTGGAGTTTATCTGTTTGGACTCTCGGGAGTTCGAAACAAACCGAACTCTTCCTATAATTCATCTTGGCCACCCCCCCCCCCACTTATATCCATGTGTGTGTATTGACTTGTCCCCATCATGGTTTTGGAATCTCATGTGTTGAGGGGACAAGCATCATATACATTATATGGTGGGGTATCAATCATGTTATATGTATTGTTTTCATGTGGGTTGAATAAGAATATATAGAAGACTTTGATATCTCATTCTAACTCACTTCTTGGCATCATACGTATCATTGAGTTTGAGAGAGAGAGAGAGAATTGTTTTCTCTTTAGTCATCTTCTTCTTCAACTTTGTTCTTGTTTTTCTTAGAGAAAAATATCAAGACATAAAGAGAGAGTAAGATTAAAACACTTAGAGTGTAGTAATCTTTACATATATAGCTTCATCACCTAGCTCTAGCCGTATCCTCGGAGGATATCAAGGTGTTGTCATTCCGTTCGTTTTTCCGGCGCGTGGCAAGTAGAGACGTGGTGCTTACGGTGTTGGATCGTTCAAGGGCTTGAAGCGGAATAGATTCGTAGAGATCAAGCAAAGCTTGTGGAATAGCTCAAGAGAAGGTTATCCATCTAATCAACGGACTATAAGGGTGAGTTTCTATATCTCTTGTGAATTCGTTTTTTGATATTCGTATATACGTAGCTCGATCGATCCTCGTAGGGATTCAGATCGAATTAATTTTCGTTTTACCGCTTCCGCTGGGCCTTCATTTTAGGCACCGAATCCCAACAGTGGTATCGGAGCGTAGGTCTTGCGATCGTATTTACGATATTGGCATTTGGAATGCTCGATTAGATGGTGAATGATTTGGAATCATTTTAGTCATAATCGTGGTATATATTTTTACGTTCGTTGTAGTTATATTTTTCGTAAGTTTATGTCTAAATATAAATCTTAATTTCTTGGAAATATGATTTACATTGAAGATATGAATGTTGGAGAATATAGATATTGGATATCCGGTCGAAAAACTAGCCCCGGAATCCCGTTGGGCCGGTCAGAGGGGTCCGGGAGCGAGGCCCGGCCCGTGGCTCGGGGTCGCGGCCCGTGGCTTTGCGGCCCGGCACAGGCGGGGCATCGGGGTCCGCACCCCAGGATCAAGGGGCCGCTGGCCGTGTCCTGGCCGGCAGCTTCCGAGCGTGACTCGGCCATACCAGGCCTGTCTGCCGGCAGGCTGCTGAGGGTGACTCGGTCAGGCAGGCCTGTTTTCACCCCGGCTTGATTTTTTCATGTATTCTTGAAAATTAATCTCCCACATGTTAAATTGGATTTAATATGATTAAAATGATTTATGGTATTCCATTTTATAAGGGAAATTTGATTAATTGGAATATTTATGGTCGACCGAATTATTTTGAACGTTATCATATTACCGATTGAGTGAATCGATTGGATCGGTTCGTATTATTGATTAGATCAATGTATCTCTACGCTTTTCATTTATATAGTATTTATTGGATAAATGCTTTTGAATGGGGATGTGGTTCGTGGACTTAGTTTTGAATCGTTCGTTTTATTCGATTGGGTTGTAAAGGCCGTTTTGAGCCTATTTATTTTACTAGAAATGTTTGAATCTAGGATGCAATTTTCGATGTAAAATTTATATGTAATGACGAAGACCGGAGGAAGATCCATTTCGAGAAGACGAATATTCAAGACGAAGACATGTAATTAGATTACGGAGTTTTTGTTTTCTAGGAACGGTCCATGAACCACATGTTGGTAGCCACTAGGTTGTGAATGGTTGTTTCATATTGTATGAATTCCACAAACGCGCTTAAACGATTAATGTGCAAAGTGTAACGTTAACGCGAAAATTCTCCCACGATAAATTATTAAGTTTATAAGGTTTCAAGGTTTTCCTTCCCTCCATCGAGTTTTCGGGAAATTGAAATCCAAACCGGATGTGCTATGCTTCCGAGTTATCGGGGTAGTTGTTCGGGGAGGACGGATAAATTACCGGGAGCGCATTGGATGCCTTCGGTTGGAGCAAATTTTATCCCTAGAAACCTGATAGGTTGCCGGATAAGATTCAATTGTGAAACTAATTTGCGTCGTTGGTATAAACTTAACTTGTTCACGAACCATAGAAACCGTATAGGTTGACGGGAGTGAACAATGGGAAAAAGAAGATAGAATCATCCATTATATGGGTTGGTGTTGGACACCACTTTATGAAAATTAATAGACTAGAAACCTGTTCGGTTGCCCTCTATTAGGATTTATAAAGAACTCGATCACCACTATGAAGTAGAGCGACGATACTTCCATATTTCACATGGGACTGTGTTATTCCGATAAAAAATAGTGGGATCTGGGTAACAAGAATAGATAAAACCTTAATTCTATACTCAGAACATAATTGAATGAGTCACTAATTAATCTGTTATACTTAATGCAGACAAATCTCAATATGACAATGAATCCACTCGCAATTCTACTCGAAAAGAACACCTTAATGGGACCTAACTTTGTGGATTGGCTCCGCAATCTGATGATTGTCCTCAGTATAAAGGCACTGGGATACGTCTTGGAGACGGACATTCCGGCGCCTCCTGTGCAGACCCGAGCCAATCAGGAAGAGATTGAAAACCACGAAAAGTGGGTTAAGGATGACGTGAAAGTCCGTGGTTATATGATGGCTTCCATGTCTGATGAGCTTCAGAGAGATCATGAGAAAATGACTTCTGCTAGGCAGATTCTATCTCACTTAACCGAGCTTTATGGTGAGCACAGCAGAACTGCTAGATATGATATATCCAAGCAACTGTTCGGTGCAAGGATGAAAGAAGGTGAGAATGTTGGGGAACACGTCCTCAAAATGATATCCATGATCGAGATATTGGAGGCTCTTGATTTTAAAATGGATACTTCTCTCCAAACCGACCTTATCCTACAGTCTCTCCCTGATTCCTTCCCACAGTTTGTTATGAACTTCAACTGCAATGAGATTGCATGTAACTTAGCTGGGCTAATGAACAAACTGGTGGCCGCTCAATCTCAGATGAAGACCCCGAGGATGAAGGAGTCTGCACTTGTGATTTCTTCTGGACTTCGGAAGTCTAAGAATAAGAAGAAAAAGACCAAGAAGTGGACTGGACCACAAGCTAAGGACCTTAAGGGAAAGGGCAAGGCCCCGATGATTCCAAAGAATAAGAAGAAGAAGGATGTTTGTCTCAAGTGTGGTGAGCTGGGCCACTGGGCAAGAGACTGTCCGATTCTTCATGGCACTTCAGGTACAGAACTTTTAGTTTTGGAAACAAATTGTTCTGCTACTGTATTTTCTACTTCCTGGATACTTGATTCTGGTGCTAGTTCTCATATTTGTACCGTGAATCAGGATCTGGAACAAAGTAGGAAGCTTGGAGCTGGAGAAGTTATGATCACAGTCGGAAGCGGGCATAGTGTCGAGGCGACCGACATAGGATCACTTCTTTTGGGTTTAGAATCCGGCTTTGTTTTGACTTTAGAAGATGTACTTGTTTTGCCCAAGGGGCACAAAAACATTGTATCCATTCCGGTCATGGACTGAAAGGGCTTTTCATTTTTCATTGGTGATGGTTCCTGCAAAATTTATTTTAGAAATAAACTAGTGGGTACTGCTACATTGTTGAATGGATTGTATCATCTAAATCTCAGCAACAAAGTAGTTGTGAATACTATGACTAGAAAATGTGGTAGGGATGAAACCAATCAAGTTTTGAAATGGCATCTAAGACTTGGTCATGTTGGTCAGACCAAGGTTTACAAGATGGAAAATGATGGACTTATGGGTCCATTGGGATCGGATCCCTTTCCTACTTGTGAATCTTGCCTTAAAGGCAAAATGACCAAGTTCCCCTTCACAGGGACTTTTGAAAGAGCCGCTGATAAACTGGGATTAATCCATACCGACGTATGTGGTGCTTTGGAAGCAGCACGTGACGTATATCAATATTTCATTACGTTTACAGGTGATCATACTAGGTATGGTTATGTATACTTAATGAAACATAAATCCGAGGCCTTTGAGAAATTCCAGGAATTCAAGGCCCTAGTCGAGAAACAAACTAGTAATCATATCAAAGCACTTCGGTCGGACCAAGGTGTCGAATATATGAGTATGGAGTTTGACGAGTTCCTTAAGGAACATGGAATAGTTTCACAACTAACACCTCTAGGTACTCCTCAGTTAAATGGTGTGTCAGAAAGAAGGAACCGGACCCTGTTGAACATGGTCCGTTCCATGTTGGGCTATACTGACTTGCCAATTTAACTGTGGGGGTATGCACTCCTGACTGCCCATATATCTTGAACAGATGTCCTTCCAAATCCGTTCCTAAAACTCCACATGAGATGTGGGAGGGAAGGAAACCAAGTCTTAATCACATTAGGATTTGGGGATTTCCCGCCTATGTCAAGAAGACTAAGGTGGAGAAGTTGGAAGCTAGGTCTGCAAAAAGACGTTTCATTGGATTCCCGTCTGGGACGATGGGATATATATTCTACATGCCCGAAGATCGAAGGATCGTTGTTGCTTTACAAGCACACTTCCTGGAAGATGAGTTCATTCAGGAAGGCGGAGTAGGTAGAAGTATTTCTTTAGAAGAATACAATGAAACTCCTCGAGAGACACCTGTGCAAGAAACTGGAACCGAACTTTCTGAAACACAAGTACAACCACCTCGTAGGTCTAGTAGGGTGTCTCATTTACCTGAGAGGTATGTGCTTGTGCACTTGGAGGAGCTGGGTCTCCATGAGGTTCCAAGTGATAGCCAAGAGACCGACCCAACAACCTATGACCAAGCGATGGTGGATGTAGACTCCGCGAAATGGCTTGAAGCTATGGAAGATGAGATAGACTCGATGCATGTCAATCAGGTCTGAACTCTAGTAGACCACCCCAAGGGCATAGTCCCTATTGGGAACAAGTGGATCTACAAGAAAAAGACTGATGGTGATGGCAAGGTTGACGCCTATAAGGCCAGGCTTGTGGCAAAGGGTTATACCCAAAAGGAAGGGATCGATTACCACGATACCTTCTCGCCCGTATCCATGATCAAGTCTATTCGCATGATGCTTGCTATAGCTGCCTACCACGATTATGGGATATGGCAAATGGATGTAAAGACGGCTTTCCTTAATGGATTCCTCGAGGAGGAAATCTATATGGAGCAGCCTAAAGGCTTTGTGTCTGAAGTCGATATTCAGAAAGTGTGCAAGCTTCAGTGTTCCATTTATGGACTGAAGCAAGCATCGCGGAGTTGGAACCTTCGTTTTGACGAGGCAGTCAAAGAGTTTGACTTCGTGCAAAATGAGGAGGAACCTTGTGTATACAAGAGGGTTAGTGGGAGCAAGATCGCATTCTTAGTACTATATGTAGATGACATTCTACTAATAGGAAATGATGTGAGAATGCTCAGTTCTGTGAAAGCTTGGCTTTCGAGTAATTTCTCCATGAAAGAATTGGGAGAAGCTACCTATATTCTTGGTATTCGACTCTACCGGGATAGAGCGAAGAGAACAATAGGTCTTTCTCAAGCCCTCTATATAGATAAAATCTTAAAGCGATTTAAGATGGATGATTCTAAAAGAGGGTTCCTACCGATGCAACATGGAATAAAACTCTCCTTGAAGATGTGTCCTCAAAGTGAGGAACAACGAAAGGAAATGAGTAATATACCATATGCTTCGGCCGTGGGTAGCCTTATGTATGCTATGTTGTGTACAAGACCTGACATCGCGCATGCTATAAGTGTGGTGAGTAGGTTTCAGGAAAACCCAGGTAGGGAACATTGGACTGCCGTAAAGAACGTTCTCAAGTACTTGAGAAGGACTAGAGATATGGTTCTGATGTATGGCGGTGGAGAATTAGATGTGGTGGGATTCACTGATTCGGATTTCCAAGGACTGAAGGACGATTCGATGTCTACTTCTAGCTACATATTTACTCTTAATGGAGGAGCAGTATCTTGGCGTAGCGCCAAGTAAAGCGCGACTGCTGATTCCACCTGTCAGGCTGAGTATCAAGCAGCCTCGGAGGCTTCCAAGGAAGGGTTCTGGATTAAGAAGTTTCTGGGAGAACTTCAAGTGATACCTTGTCTTGAAATGCCTGTCTACTGCATCGTGACAACGATGGAGCTGTAGCGCAGGCCAAGGAGCCGAGGTTTCACAACAGCACCAAACATATTGAGAGAAAGTATCATCTCGTAAGAGAATTTGTTCGCAAGGGATACATTGTGCTGCACAGAGTAGACTCGGCCGACAACGTCGCCGATCCACTGACCAAGCCACTTTCTCAGACTAGCTTGGAGCGTCATCTGGAGAACATGAGTATTAGATACCATAGTATGTGGCATTGAGTGCAAGTGGGAGATTGTTAGGAGTATGCCCTCGAATGCCACTCAGAGGATGTTGAGTGAGGGCATTGTACTTGTTATTATGTAAATCATCAATATAAGGCAATGGATGTTTCTTTATTTACTGGTAGTTACTGGAATTCATAACTCGTAAATATACATATAGAAACTAGTCCGTGTATTTGAGAGCAAAACGTTCCACTCCTTATTGGATAAGGGGGTCGGCACTGGAATGGTTTATAGCTCAAATACTTAATCGTTCGCAAGTCAATGAAACTTGACTAGGCGTTAAGTTTATGTGAAGACTTGTATGACATGTTATTTGACATGGAGAGTGCCTGTCGAGCACACGTTATAGGTATGTTAATTGGATTGGTATACTCGAACCGACTCACCCTCGATTCGTCACACGGATTTCACTCCGGGACAGTCATTGATGGAATCGAAAGGTTGTGATAGGTATTCGTGAACCTTCGACTTGAGTATTTAGTAGGGATGTGCTTGTGACGTCAACATTTTCATTAGAGTAGTTCGACCCTGTAAACCGGAAGGCGGGGGTCAACCTCGACGTGCATCTTGACAGGCAAGTAGCAGGTCCTACTGAATACCAAGATAGAATTCTTTCTCCTGTTAGTGAACGGGTTATATGTCCTATGCGGTTATTGGCAGATGAGATCATAAGTCTTTGGCCAAAGCATAAGAGCTAGTTGTATTAGATACACGAGAGCTCGATGATCTCAATTTACAGTAACGCATGCATAGCGTCAAGTACAGATGGGGTTTGACTGACTGTGACCTTATAACTTCATCGGGACATTTGAAAGAAGGGTTTATACGTATACTGGTATTCACGACAGAATGGTTCTTGAATGATCCCAATCATTCGTTCTCAGTTGGGGTACAGTGTAGGCCGCCAGGCTGGCTAGGTGTTGCTACTACTCTTTGGTTCCTCCCATTGCTGACTGAGACGAACCTACCGAGTCGCGCAATAGAATTGACGACGGAATGCATCAAGCTAATTATCTCATTATGAATATTAGATATTGGATATCTAAATTTGGGACATTGGATGTTTAAATTGATTTATTGTATAAAATGATTTACGGCTTAATGAATTAAATATATCACTGGATGATTAATTTAATTCATGAATATAATTATTTCTTGGATAAATTAATTATATTATTTTGTATTTGATATGTTTAATTAATTGGATTAATTAAACGATATAAATACATCGGAACGGAATTGGAGTTTATCTGTTTGGACTCTCGAGAGTCCGAAACGAACCGAACTCTTCCTATAATTCATCTTGGCCGCCTCCCACACTTATATCTATGTGTGTGTATTGACTTGTCCCTATCATGGTTTTGGAATCTCATGTGTTGAGGGGACAAGCATCATATACATTATATGGTGGGGTTTCAATCATGTTATATGTATTGTTTTCATGTGGGTTGAATAAGAATATAAAGAAGACTTTGATCTCTCATCCAAACTCACTTCTTGGCATCATACGTATCATTGAGTTAGAGAGAGAGAGAAAATTGTTTTCTCTTTAGTCATCTTCTTCTTCAACTTTGTTCTTGTTTTTCTTAGAGGAAAATATCAAGACATAAAGAGAGAGTAAGATTAAAACACTTAGAGTGTAGTAATCTTTACATATATAGCTTCATCACCTAGCTCTAGCCGTATCCTCGGAGGATAGCAAGGTGTTGTCATTCCGTTCGTTTTTCCGGTGCGTGGCAAGTAGAGACGTGGTGCTTTCGGCATTGGATCGTTCAAGGGCTTGAAGCGGAATAGATTCGTAGAGATCAAGCAAAGCTTGGGGAATAGCTCAAGAGAAGGTTATCCATCTAATCAACGGACTACAAGGGTGAGTTTCTATATCTCTTGTGAATTCGTTTTTTGATATTTGTATATACGTAGATCGATCGATCCTCGTAGGCATTCGGATCGAATTAATTTCATTTTACCGCTTCCGCTGGGCCTTCGTTTTAGGCACCGAATCCCAACACCGAGCGATCGACATCTAAGGCGATCGCCTCTCGGTACCTGGCGATCAACTCTGGTGCCCGCCAACGACGACCATCTCATGCCACGCGAAGCCAACGATCGTCTAGTCGCCAAAGGCCGAAGCTCAGGACAGAGACCCACGTGCAGATACCGAAAAGGCGCCGCAGAACATAGATCGTTGAACACAGCCTGTCAGCATCTACCCTCCTACCGACAGACCCGCCGAAAGGTGCACAGTGGGACCTCCCGGACAGAAACTCAGGATGCGTGCTGGCTCCTCATTGGGCCGCACAGCTGGCTGCCAGCAGCAGCAGCAGACTTCAAGGCAGACATCCCATGTGCTTAAAGATGATCACCTCTTATTATATTACAAAGAAGGCGATCGCCCGTCAGAAAAGGGCATCTCAGCTCCTATAAATAGAAGGCTGCCTACACTTGGAAAGCCCCCTGCTTTTCTCGGCTTCTCAACAACTCTCTGGCTTTTCAGATAATTTGGCTTTCACTCTCTTGGCAAAAGCTATACACTTCGCACATCTGTTCATCTCCCACTCTCGGAACCTCTTAATCCTAAGACGGTCGGCAGAAACGAGAACACGAACACGTAGAGCTCCGCTCAAGAGCTAGATAACTAGGATCTTTTACACTCATTGTATTTGCATCCTTACATTAATATTTGTACTCAAACGTATTCTTATTAATAACATCTCGCGAGAGCATTCAAGCCCGGGCCCAACAAACCCGACAAATCTTGTGTTATTTCTATTCCCTCGGACGTGCTCTCGCACTTTGTTTGTTGTCTGTATATTCCAGCAATATTCATCTCCGGATAATATTTCGGGCAACAACAAAGTGTTTAAAAAGCATAACCACAATCATGTTTTACTTGATAAATTCCACTCTATGTGTAGTATTCCATATCAATATCATCATTACTACGAACATAAAGAGCAGGATTGTACACCATACCTCAATAAATGAAGAAAAACCACAAAAACCACAAGAATGCAATCCAACTACAAGAACACACTCCAAACTTCCAATCAATAAGCTACAATCCAAGTGATGGAGCTCCAACACAAGATGGGAGGGGCAGAAATTGATTTGGCAAGGTAGGGGATCGGTTTTCAGAGGGAGAGGTTGAGTTTTGTTTGTGCATAAATGAAAGGCAAACCATGCCTTTATAATCCGCATTTATCATTACGTAAGCCATGCCTTTATAATCCGCATTTATCATTATGTACGATATGGCCAAAGCATAGCATACATTAGGAGCATTACATACGTAATCCTACCGAGGTTATGTACGCAACGAGTCCCCAGAGGCTACTGCCTCAAAACACATGTACCATTACGTATGTTGCCCAAATAACATACATAAAGCTCACGTACATTACGTACGCTAACACATAGACATTACGTATGTAATGGCCGTTGACTAGGCTGTCACAATCGAACCAAGAATCCCGGGCATACATGGACCTACACGCCGAAAGGCGAGATGCTGTCCGATACACTACATTTCATACGTTTACATTGAAGTGTTACGTACCTAATGTTACACACATAGCATGCGTAAAGCTAAAATTGTAGCGTACGCTAAGGGCAAAACACATAGTCAAAAAATGTAATTCTACAAACAACATCTAACAACCAACTATAAAGTGGACGACAAAAATAAACAATTCGATTTAGTATATCTCAATAATATACACATTACAATAAATACGGATATGATGCGACAATAGTCGAATCATCCAAAAAATACAACAGTAAAGATGAGAATTCAGGCGAATATTACATACTCCCCCTTTAAAAGAGTTTCGTCCCCGAAAAACTAAGGGGTAAACAACTCGGGATATCTCTCAATCATGTTGTCCTCAGTTTCCCACGTAGCCTCCTCGATTCCGTGTCTCGACCACTGAATCTTCAATCAGGGAATCGTCTTGTTCCTCAACTTTTTGATCCTCCTATCGAGTATCCGCACAGGACGTTCTTCATATGAATGATCATCGTCTATCTCGACCTCTTTGAACTAAATAATATGGCTCGGATTAGCCACATACTTCCTCAATTGGGAAATATGAAACACGTTGGGAATCCGACTCAAGGCTGGTGGTAATGCCACGATAAGCTAGATCGCCTATACGCTCCAAAATCTCAAACGGTCCAATATACCTCGGACTCAACTTGCCACTCTTCCCAAAATGAAAAACACCTTGAGTAGGAGACACTTTTACCAGTACATGATCACCAACCTCAAACCCAATTGGTCGTTGACGGTTATCTTCATACGATTTCTGTCAGCTTTGAGCCGTTAATAGACGACTCTTAATCAGGGCAATCTTCTCACAAGCTGCTAACAACATATCAGGCTCTGTACCAAGGGATTCAGACAAGTCGTCCCAACATAAAGGGGACCTACAACGACGGCCATAAAATACCTCATAAGGTGCCATCTTAATAGAAGCATGCCAACTATTATTATAGGTGAACTCCACCAAAGGTAGTTGGGCTTCCCAATCGTACTTCCAATCGAGAGCACACGCCCTCAACATATCCTCCAGAGTTTGAATAGTCCTCTCAAACTGACCGTCGGTCTGAGGATGAAATGTCGTACTGAAGTTCAACTGCGTACCCATCACACGATGAACTGCCTTCCAGAAATGTGACACAAACCATCCGTCACGATCCAATATAATACTCTCGGTGGTACCATGCTATTGGGATTCGGTGCCTAAAATGAAGGCCCAACGGAAGCGGTAAAATGAAAATTAATTCGATCCGAATCCCTACGAGGATCGATCGAGCTACGTATATACGAATATCAAAAACGAATTCACAAGGGATATAAAAACTTACCCTTGTAGTCCGTTGATTAGATGGATAACCTTCTCTTGAGCTATTCCCCAAGCTTTGATTGATCTCTACGAATCTAATCCGCTCCAAGCTCTTGAACGATCCAATGCCGAAAGCACCACGTCTCTACTTGCCACGTGCCGGAAAAACGATCGGAACAACAACACTCGATTAACGTCTAAGGTCAAGGCTAGAATCAAGTGATGAAGCTTTTTATTATTACACTCTAAGTGTATGATATATATCTCACAATTAATGTCTTGATATTTCTCTAAGAGAATTCAAGATAAATGAAGAAGAAGTAAACACTTGGAAAAACTAATTTTCCTTCTCACTCTCAAATGATTCTCACGGCTGGTACAAGAAGTGTATCCTAGACTTGAAATTTTCTACTCCTTTTATTTATCTTCCACAAGACAAAATCAACACCTTTTAAGATCACATGAGATATGTGTTCCCTCCAAAGTCTTTTGTCTTCCAATTATAAAATTGGAGATAAAGACCAAGAATGAGGTTGGTGAGATGAGGCAGCCATCTAGAAGAACCGGGATGAGTTCGGTCCGTTTCAGACTCCCGTGAGTCCAAACAGATAAACTCCGATTCCGTTCCGATGTATTTATATCAATTAATTAATCCAATTAATTAATCCAATTAATTAATCATATCAAATACATTATAACATAATTAATTTATCCAAGAAATAATTATATTCATGAATTAAATTAATCACCCAATAATATATTTAATTCATTAGGTCGTAAATTAATTTGTCCAATAAATCAATTTAGACATCCAATGTCCCAAATTAGATATCCAATATCTAATATTCATAATGAGAGATTAAGCTCGATTCATTCCGTCGTCAATCCTAATGCGAGACTCGGTAGGTCCGTCTCAGTCAGCAATAGGAGGAACCAAAGAGTAGTAGCACCACCTAGCCAGCCTGGTGACCTACACTGTACCCGGACTGAGAACGAATGATTGGGATCATTCAAGAACCATTCTGTCGTGAATACCAGTAAACGTATAAACCCTTCTTTCAAGTGTCCCTATAAAGTTATAGGGTCACGGTCAGTCAAACCCCATCTGTACTTGACACTATGCATGCGTTAATGCAAATCGAGATCATAGAGCTCTCGTGTATCTAATACAGCCAGCTCCAATGCTTTGCCCAAAGACTTATGATCTCATCTGCCAATAACTGCATAGGACATATAACCCACTCACTAACAGGAGAAAGAATTCTATCTTGGTATTCAGTAGGACCTGCTACTTGCCCATCAAGATGCACGTCGAGGTTGACCCCCGCCTTCCGGTTTATAGGGTCGAACTACTCTAATGAAAATATTGACGTTACAAGCACAGCCCTACTAAATCCTTAAGTCGAAGGTTCACGAATACCTATCACAACCTTTTGATTCCATCATTGACTGTCCCGGAGTGAAATCCGTGTGACGAATCGAGGGTGAGTCGGTTCGAGTATACTAATCTAATTAGCATACCTATAACGTGTGCTCCCACTAACCATTAGTGTTCGACAGGCACTCTCCTTGTCAAAGAAAACGTCATACAAGTCTTCACATAAACTTAACGCCCAGTCAAGTTTCATCGACTTGCGAACGATTAAGTATTTGAGCTATAAATCTTTTCAGTGCCGACCCCCTTATCCAATAAGGAGTGGAACGTTTTGCTCTCAAATACACGGACTAGTTTCTACATGTATATTTACGAGTTAAGAATGCCAGTAACTACCAGTAAATAAAGAAACATCCATTGCCTTATATTGATGATTTACATAATAACAAGTACAATGCCCTCACTCAACATCCTCTGCGTGGCATTCGAGGGCATACTCCTAACAATCTCCCACTTGCACTCAATGCCACACACTATGGTATCTAATACCCATGTTCTCCAGATGACGCTCCAAGCTAGTCTGAGAAAGTGGCTTGGTCAGTGGATCGGCGACGTTGTCGGCCGAGTCTACTATGTGCAGCACGATGTATCCCTTGCGAACAAATTCTCTTACGAGATGGTACTTCCTCTCAATATGTTTGGTGCTGTTGTGAAACCTCGGCTCCTTGGATTGCGCTACAGCTCCATCGTTGTCGCAGTACAGCGGAACAGGCAGCTCAGCACATGGTATCACTTGAAGTTCTCCCAGAAACTTCTTAATCCAGAACCCTTCCTTGGAAGCCTCCGAGGCTGCTTGATACTCAGCCTGACATGTGGAAACAGTAGTCGCACTTTTCTTGGCGCTACGCCAAGATACTGCTCCTCCATTAAGAGTAAATATGTAGCCAGAAGTAGACATCGAGTCATCATTCAGTCCTTGGAAGTCCGAATCAGTGAATCCCACCACATCCAATTCTCCACCGCCATACATCAGAACCATATCTCAAGTCCTTCTCAAGTACTTGAGAACGTTCTTTACGGCAATCCAATGTTCCCTACCTGGGTTTGCCTGAAACCTACTCACCACGCTTACAGCATGCGCGATGTCAGGTCTTGTACACAACATAGCATACATAAGGCTACCCACGGACGAAGCATATGGTACATTACTCATTTACTTTCGTTGTTCCTCACTTTGAGGACACATATTCAAGGAGAGTTTTATTCCATGTTGCATTGGTAGGAACCCTCTTTTAGAATCATACATCTTAAATCGCTTTAAGATCTTATCTATATAGAGGGCTTGGGAAAGGCCTATTGTTCTCTTCGATCTATCCTGGTAGAGTCGAATTCCAAGAATATAGGTTGCTTCTCCCAAGTATTTCATGGAGAAATTACTCAAAAGCCAAGCTTTTACAGAACTGAGCATTCCCACATCATTTCCTATTAGTAGAATATCATCCACATATAGTACTAAGAATGCGATCTTGATCCCACTAACCCTATTGTATACACAAGGTTCCTCTTCATTTTGCACGAAGTCAAACTCTTTGACCGCCTCGTCAAAACGAAGGTTCCAACTATGCGATGCTTGCTTCAATCCATAAATGGAACGCTGAAGCTTGCACAGTTTCTGAATATCGACTTCGGACACAAAGCCTTTAGGCTGCTCCATATAGATTTCCTCCTCGAGGAATCCATTAAGGAAAGCCGTCTTTACGTCCATTTGCCATATCTCATAATCGTGGTAGGCAGCTATAGCAAGCATCATGCGAATAGACTTGATCATGGCTACGGGCGATAAGGTATCGTGGTAATCGATCCCTTCCTTCTAGGTATAACCCTTTGCCACAAGCCTGGCCTTATAGGCGTCAACCTTGCCATCACCATCAGTCTTTCTCTTGTAGATCCACTTGTTCCCAATAGGCACTATGCCCTTGGGGCGGTCTACTAGAGTCCATACTTGATTGACATGCATCGAGTCTATCTCAGCTTCCATAGCTTCACGCCATTTCGCGGAGTCTACATCCACCATCGCTTGGTCATAGGTCGTCGGGTCGGTCTATTCGCTATCACTTGGAACCTCATGGAGACCCAGCTCCTCCAAGTGCACAAGCCCATACCTCTCAGGTAAATGAGACACCCTACTAGACCTACGAGGTGGTTGTACTTGTGTTTCAGAAAGTTCGGTTCCAGTTTCTTGCACAGGTGTCTCCCGAGGAGTTTCATTGTATTCTTCTAAAGAAATACTTCTACCTGCTCCGCCTTCCTGAATGAACTCATCTTCCAGGAATTGTGCTTGTAAAGCAACAACGATCTTTCGATCTTCAGGCATGTAGAATAGATATCCCATCGTCCCAGATGGGAATCCAATGAAACGTCCCTTCGCAGACCTAGCTTCCAACTTTTCCACCTTAGTCTTCTTGACATAGGCGGGACATCCCCAAATCCTAATATGATTAAGACTTAGTTTCCTTCCCTCCCACATCTCATGTGGAGTTTTCGGAACAGATTTGGAAGGACATATGTTTAAGATATAAGCGGCAGTCAGGATTGCATACCCCCATAGGTAAATTAGTAAGTCAGTATAGCCCAGCATGGAACGGACCATGTTTAACAAGGTCCGGTTCCTTCTTTCTGACACACCATTTAACTGAGGAGTACCTGGAGGTGTTAGTTGTGAAACTATTCCATGTTCCTTAAGGAACTCGTCAAACTCCGTACTCATATACTCGCCACCTCGGTCCGACCGAAGTGCTTTGATATGATTACCAGTTTGTTTCTCGACTAGGGCCTTGAATTCCTGGAATTTCTCAAAGGCCTCGGATTTATGTTTCATTAAGTTTACATAACCATACCTAGTATGATCATCTGTAAACGTAATGAAATATTGATATCCGTCACGTGCTGCTTCCAAAGCACCACATAAGTCGGTATGGATTAATTCCAGTTTATCAGCGGCTCTTTCAAATGTCCCTGTGAAGGGGGACTTAGTCATTTTGCCTTTAAGGCAAGATTCACACGTAGGAAAGGGATCTGATCCCAATGGACCCATAAGTCCATCTTTTACCATCTTGTAAACCTTGGTCTAACCAACATGACCAAGTCTAAGATGCCATTTCAAAAATTGATTGGTTTCATCCCTACCACGTTTTCTAGTAATAGTATTCACAACTACTTTGTTGCTGAGATTTAGATGATATAATCCATTCAACAATGTAACAGTACCCACTAGTTTATTTCTAAAATAAATTTTGCAGGAACCATCACCAATGAAAAATGAAAAGACTTTTCGGTCCATGACCGGAATGGATACAATGTTTTTGTGCCCCTTGGGCAAAACAAGTACATCTTCTAAAGTCAAAACAAAGCCGGATTCTAAACCCAAAAGAAGTGATCTTATGTCGGTCGCCTCGACACTATGCCCGCTTCCGACTGTGATCATAACTTCTCCAGCTCCAAGCTTCCTACTTTGTTCCAGATCCTGATTCACGGTACAAATATGAGAACTAGCACCAGAATCCAGTATCCAGGAAGTAGAAAATACAATAGCAGAACAATTTGTTTCCAAAACTAAAAGTTCTGCAGACCAAGTGCCATGAAGAATCGGACAGTCTCTAGCCCAAAGGCCCACCACCGCACTTGAGACAAGCATCCTTCTTGTTCTTGTTCTTCGGAACCATCGGGGCCTTGCCCTTACCCTTAAGGTCCTTAACTTGTGGTCCAGTTTGCTTCTTGGTCTTTTTCTTCTTGTTCTTAGACCTCCGAGGTCCAAAAGAAATCACAAGAGCAGACTCCTTCATCCGCGGAGTCTTCATCTGAGACTGAGCGGTCACAAGTTTGTTCATTAGCCCAGCTAAATTACATGCAATCTCATTGCAATTGAAGTTCATAACAAACTGTGAGAAGGAATTAGGGAGAGACTGTAGGATAAGATCGGTTTGGAGAGAAGCATCCATTTTAAAATCAAGAGCCTCCAATCTCTCTATCATGGATATCATTTTGAGGACGTGTTCCCCAACCTTCTCACCTTTCTTCATCCTTACACCGAAAAGTTGCTTGGATATCTCATATCTAGCAGTTCTGCTATGCTCACCATAAAGCTCGGTTAAGTGAGATAGAATCTGCCTAGCAGAAGTTATTTTCTCATGAGCTCTCTAAAGCTCATTAGACATGGAAGCCATCATATAAGCACGGACTTTCACGTCATCCTTAACCCACTTTTTGTGCTTTTCAATATCTTCCTGATTGGCCTGGGTCCGCACAGGAGGCGCTGGAATGTCCGTATCCAAGACATATCCCAGTGCCTCTATACTGAGGACAATCATCAGATTGCGGAGCCAATCCACAAAGTTAGGTCCCATTAAGGTGAAATCCGGAAGTATCGTCGCTCTACTTCATAGTGGTGATCGAGTTCTTTATAAATCTTAATAGAGGGCAACCGAACAGGTTTCTAGTCTATTAATTTTCATAAAGTGGTGTCCAACACCAACCCATCTAATGGATGATTCGATCTTATTTTTCCCCTTGTTCACTCCCCTCAACCTATACGGTTTCTATGGTTCGTGAACAAGTTAAGTTTATACCATCGACGCAAATCAGTTTCACAATTTAATCTTATCCGGCAACCTATCAGGTTTCTAGGGATAAAATTTGCTCCAACCGAAGGCATCCAATACGCTCTCGGTAATTTATCTGTCCTCCCCAAACGACTACCCCGATAACTTGGAAGCATAACACATCCGGTTTGGATTTCAATTTCCCGAAAACTCGATGGAGGGAAGGAAAACCTTGAAACCTTATAAACTTAATAATTTATCGTGGGAGAATTTTTGCGATTAACGTTACACTTTGCACATTAATCGTTTAAGCGCATTTGTGGTATTCATACAATATGAAACAACCATTCACAACCTAGTTGCTACCAACATGTGGTTCATGGACCGTTCCTAAACAACAATAACTCCGTAATCTAATTACAAGTCTTCGTCTTGAATCTTCGTCTTCTCGAAATGGATCTTCCTCCGGTATTCATCATTACATATAAATTTTACATTGAAAATTGCATCCTAGATACAAATTTTTTCTAGTAAAATAAATAGGCTCAAAACGGCCTTTACAACCCAATCGAATAAAACGAACGATTCAAAAACTAAGTCCACGAACCACATCCCCATTAAAAAGCATTCATCCAATAAATACTAAATAAATGGAAAGCGTAGAGATACATTGATCCAATCAACAATACGAGCCGATCAAATCGGTTCACACAATCGGTAATATGAAAACGTTCAAAATAATTCGGTCGATCACAAGTATTCCAATAAATCAATTTTCCCTTATAAAATGAAATACCATAAATTATTTTAATCATATTAAATCCAATTTAAAATGAGGGAAATCATTTTTAGGAATACACGAAGCAAACAAGCCCAAAACGGGTCCGAAATGGGCCGAACCGCGCCCGAAAACGCCACCAGCAAAGATTCGGGCCGCCAGCCTGCCTCGCGCCGCGGCCTCGGAGCTCGGGCCGCGCCCCAAGATGGGCGCCGCCAGCCGGCCGCACAGCCGCGGCCCCTCGCTTCGGACCCCTCCCGGACCGTCCAACGGCATTTCGGGGCTAGTTTTTCGACCGAATATCCAATATCTATATTCTCCAACATTCATATCTTCAATATAAATCAAATTTCCAAGAAATAAGGATTTATATTTAGACATAAACTTACGAAAAATATAACTACAACGAACGTAAAAACATATACCACGATTATGACTAAAATGATTCCAAATCATTCACCATCTAATCAAGCATTCCAAATGCTTAATATCGTATATACGATCGCAAGACCTATGCTACGATACCACTATTGGGATTCGGTGCCTTAAACGAAGGCCCAGCGGAAGCGGTGAAACGAAAATTAATTCGATCCGAATCCCTACGAGGATCGATCGAGCTACGTATATACGAATATCAAAAATGAATTCACAAGAGATATAGAAACTCGCCCTTGTAGTCCGTTGATTAGATGGATAACCTTCTCTTGAGCTATTCCCCAAGCTTTGATTGATCTCTACGAATCAAATCCGCTCCAAGCTCTTGAACGATCCAACGCCGAAAGCACCGCGTCTCTACTTGCCACACACCGGAAAAACGATCGGAACAACAACACTCGATTAACCTCTAAGGTCACGGCTAGAATCAAGTGATGAAGCTTTTTATTATTACACTCTAAGTGTATAATATATATCTCACAATTAATGTCTTGATATTTCTCCAAGAGAATTCAATATAAATGAAGAAGAAGTAAAAACTTGGAAAAACTAATTTTCCTTCTTACTCTCAAATGATTCTCACGGCTGGTGCAAGAAGTGTATCCTAGAGTTGAGATTTTCTATTCCTTTTATTTATCTTCCACAAGACAAAATCAACACCTTTTAAGATCACATGAGATATGTGTTCCCTCCAAAGTCTTTTGTCTTCCAATTATAAAATTGGAGATAAAGACCAAGGATGAGGTTGGTGAGATGAGACAGCCATCTAGAAGAACCGGGATGAGTTCGGTCCGTTTCGGACTCCCGTGAATCCAAACAGATAAACTCCGATTTCGTTCCGATGTATTTATATCAATTAATTAATCCAATTAATTAATCATATCAAATACATTATAACATAATTAATTTCTCCAAGAAATAATTATATTCATGAATTAAATTAATCACCCAGTAATATATTTAATTCATTAGGCCGTAAATTAATTTATCCAATAAATCAATTTAGACATCCAATGTCCCAAATTAGATATCCAATATCTAATATTCATAATGAGAGATTAAGCTCGATTCATTCCGTCGTCAATCCTAATGCGCGACTCGGTAGGTCCGTCTCAGTCAGCAATGGGAGGAACCAAAGAGTAGTAGCACCACCTAGCCAGCCTGGTGGCCTACACTGCACTTAATCGAGAACGAATGATTAGGATCATTCAAGAACCATTCTGTCGTGAATACCAGTAAACGTATAAACCCTTCTTTCAAATGTCCCGATCAAGTTATAGGGTCACGGTCAGTCAAACCCCATATGTACTTGACGCTATGCATCCATTAATGCAAATCGAGATCATCGAGCTCTCGTGTATATAATACAGCTAGCTCTAATGCTTTGGCCAAAGACTTACGATCTCATCTGCCAATAACTGCATAGGACATATAACCCGTTCACTAACAGGAGAAAGAATTCTATCTTGGTATTCAGTAGGACCTGCTACTTGCCCATCAAGATGCACGTCGAGGTTGACCCCCGCCTTCCGGTTTATAGGGTTGAACTACTCTAATGAAAATCTTGACGTCACAAGCACATCCCTACTAAATCCTCAAGTCAAAGGTTCACGAATACCTATCATAACCTTTCGATTCCATCATTGACTGTCCCGGAGTGAAATCCGTTTGAGGAATCGAGGGTGAGTCGGTTCGAGTATACTAATATAATTAGCATACCTATAACGTGTGCTCCCACTAACCATTAGTGTTCGACAGGCACTCTCCTTGTCAAAGAACACGTCATACAAGTCTTCACATAAACTTAACGCCCATTCAAGCTTCATCGACTTGCGAACGATTAAGTATTTGAGCTATAAACCTTTCCAGTGCTGACCCCCTTATCCAATAAGGAGTGGAACGTTTTGCTCTCAAATACACGGACTAGTTTCTACATGTATATTTACGAGTTAGGAATGCCAGTAACTACCAGTAAATAAAGAAACATCCATTGTCTTATATTGATGATTTACATAATAACAAGTACAATGCCCTCACTCAACATCCTCTGAGTGGCATTCGAGGGCATACTCCTAACACATGCATCCTTACAATCTATTTAATGAACAACTGGGCCAACCTCTCGGTACCCCATGTATCCTTAATCTCTAAGAAGTGGACTGATTTGGTCAGATGATCCACAATCACCCAAATCGTATTCATACCTCGACGGCTCATCGGCAAGCTAGTAATAAAATCCATCGATATGTCCTCACATTTCCACTCAGGAATCGGGAGTGGTTTCAGCACACCTACTGGTCGTTGATATTCAATATTGACCTTCTGACAGGTCAAACATCTCGAAATGAATCTGCAACTTCCCATTTCATATTACCCCACCAATAATATAGCTTCAAATCCTTATACATTTTGTTCGACCTAGGGTGAATGGAGTATGGGGTAGCATGGGCCGCCTTTAGAATAGTGTTCCTCAACTCTTCAACCGCCGGTTCACATACTCGATTCTTGAAGCGTACCTGTCCTCCTCATGAATCACAAATCTAGAGGCTTTCTCCTGATCTACTTCACCCCAAATTCTAGATAAGAATGGGTCCGTCACCTATTTTTCTCTGATTATATCGTCAAGGGACGATGAAATCTCAAGCGTGCAAAGTTGTCTCTGAACACGCTATAACCAGATCTCAATCTCCATCCTCATGAACTCTAACTGCAATTCTTTATGAACTATCAAGCGGGCAAGCATTTGCTCCTGTACTGTCTTACGACTCAAGGTGTCGGCAACCCCATTTGCTTTGCCCAGATGATAAAGGATCTCAATGTCATAGTCTTTGACCTTCTCTGTCTCATGTTCAACTCCTTGTGAATAAAAATGTACTTCAAGCTCTTGTGATTAGTAAAAATCTGACAAGTACCTCTATACAAATAGTGATGCCAGATTTTCAAAGCAATCACCACGGCTGCTAGCTCCAAATCATGGGTCGGGTATTTGACCTCTTAAGGTCGCAACTGTCTTGATGCATAGGCAATCACTTTCCCATAGAGTGGAAGGAATATGCGGATTGAGATTCGGTGCTTAAAACGAAGGCGCAGTGGAAGCAATATACGAATCTAATTCGATCCGAATCCCTTAAGAGGATCGATCGAACTCCATATATACTAATATTAAAATAAAACAAAGGAAGATTCGAAATCATACCTTCGTAGTCCATTGATTAAGTGGTTGAAAATATCCCAGTGACCGCAAATCCGATTTGATAAGTCCTCAATGATGCCCCTTACGAATCCAATCCACATCAAGCTCTAGGATGATCCAAAGCCGAAAACACCACATCTCTGTAACACCCCCAAGTTATTCAGGGTATATTACAGCGCCATGAGCCCTGTCGTGGGACCTACAAGAATTTTCACACGTGGAACCATGAACTTTGACCGATAAGGTCCAAGTATAATCAGATGAAGAATAATAAAGTTGACATCCAAGATGATAACCAATAAAACCAAATACAATACATCCAGAATCAATACCATGGAAACACAGGCCAAAACATCAAGGAAACCAAAAACAATACTCGAGTACTCAAGACCCATTCAAGTACAACATCAATGAATGGAGGAAATACAAACCATAACCACTGACAAGACATAGCATCACACTTGCCCATCATCTTCATGCCGACCCGGAAAGTGCCTATCTGCTCTCCTGGATCCTGAAATAGATGAAAGTTATTTCCCCCATAAAGGGGTTAGCCGTCGAATAGCTAGTACAAGTATATCGAATATGAAACACAATACTTCTCGACAATAAAGTAAATGTAATCGTCATTCATCAACTCAAGACTAGCATTCCGGAATAACTAAATCTCATAGCATCACACTCAGTACATACATGATTAACCGTGGAACCGCACCAAAGGCAACATAACCCTCAGAGGACCCGTCGGCCCGTCCTAGAGTGTTTAACCCAAAATATCTGCGGAACCGCACCAAAGGCTACGGAACCCTCAGAGGACCCGTCGGCCCTTACTAGAGTGGATATATACCATCATACAATTCTTATATCTTACTTTCAAAGTCGAGAACGTACAATCATAAACATATACTTGCCTTTGAGACATCAAGAATCGGGAGAAAAATAGTATAAGTTCGGTAGGTCCAAGAATGCACTTCCTGCACCTAAACGATTCGTAAGGAATACTATAATCAATAATCCATACTCAAATCACATGAAGAAACTCCCGAAACTCACCTACGATTCACAAAACTAAAAGGATAATCACCTAGAGGTTTGAAAATCATCCACACCCTCTCAAGTCCGAACAAGTTACAAAACCATTCATATAATCATAGGGGGAACATGGGTACAGGGTAGATACATCATAATCTCAAAGATATCAAGCTCCAAGATGGATAAATCAGACGGATCTAAGATAATCCCCCAAAATTCCCGAAACTAAGTTTCTAAGGAATTTACCTTGATCCGGAAGATAGAAACGGATTAGATGTTGTGTAATCTTTGTTATTAAACCGAAGATGATGATAGTTGAAGAAGGATCGACCCAAATCGCCCCAAATCGCCTTCTCCCATGCTCCCATCGGAAAATGAGGGAAAGAGGTGTAAAATGACGAAGAGCAGTGTAACACCCCCAGATCCGACCGGGAATATTACAGCGCCGTGGGCCCCGAGATGGAACCCACAAGGCTGAAAGAAATTTTCGCAAACATTTACAAAACGCCCAAGAGGCTAACGACGGTATTATCTATTAAAACCATTCGAAGATTTATAAAACTCGTTTATCAAACCGTCGTAAAAACTCATTTGAAACCACAAGGCCCGAAATGCCAAGACTCAACAGTTTAAGTACATACGTTAAGCTATCGCTACACGCACTGGCTGCAATAGATTTAGAGAACGATCGCCAAGGTAACCTAAGTTACCAAATACCAAAAGACCATTTAAAAATACTCACGCAATGAAAAAGACAAACGATTAAAATACTCTAGCAAATGAATACAACAACCGAATGAAGCTCAATACACAAATACATGTTCTAGCCAAGATCCTCCGAAGCTCATCTCTCCACGACCGCTACAAGCTTGATAATCCAAGAACCTAAAAGAAAGCCCACGACGGGGTCACCATAATATCCAACAATGATAACCATCACATCACGTCAATAATTACATATCAATGGAAATACTAAGTAAGAATACGACCAATCTAATCATACCGTCTAAACTTTACGAAAATCCACAATTCGTATCCTTAACATCACCATGAGATAATACCAAAATATCTGTACCGAATCTCAACAATACCCAAGGTTCTCAAAAACATTATCATAACTCGCGATACGGAAATTATACCAACTCTGGCCAATTCAATCCATCGGTTGACGTCGACAATTTCAATACGAAAATCGATTGTCCATCAAAGACAAGTATCAAGGAAATACGGAACATACCTCAAGATACGAAATACCATTTCCATCACGTCAGTCTAATCCGAGATCAGATCCACACAAGATACGGACATGGTCCTAACACAAGACCTACAAATGCATACTCATATGACAACGTCAATATGATCACAACAATAATGACAATGTATACTTATGGCAAATCCATAATATACGTATGCACAACAACAACACGTAGGTAATCCGATGATCCAAAGCTTCACCGCCTAGATCCCACGATGACCCGTCGGACCAACCGTGGTGGAAAACTCCGTCCGATGATCCACACAAGGCTAGCATAGATCCCCCGATGATCCCGTCGGACCAACACGAGGTGGACATATGACAACAATGCACAACTGCACAAAACAACAATACACAATACACGACAACAACAATGCACAAATGCATGACAACAACGATACACGAATGTATCACGACATGATTGACACAATTGATAAAAATGATTAGAGTACTTGCCCCGAGTCCTTCGAGAACGATCTCAATGTCTAAACCATCATGAACCATTATCCTCAATACTCGACGGTCCAAAGTATCACGGATTGCAGATAATTCATATCTTCGTCTTTAGCACAATATATGCTCGATATACAAGTATACCAATAACAAAAGTAAATCATATACATTATGATTTAGATTCCCAAAACTCGAATACGATTTATAATCTCAAATCTCCTGTGATTACGATTATTAACATTGCTATACGAATTATACACGAATGAAACGGAAACCATTCATTAAATATTATGAACTGAGCAAGTAATAACTTACCTCGATACCGATGAAGCTGTTACCAATTCCATTGCCGTCATCTACAAGTCCCTCGGTCCCGAACAAAGCAATTCACGAACATACTCGAGCTCGACCGCAACGCACGGTTGTAATCACCGATCAATATTCTAAACCTATTACAGTAGTCGATAGACAACAAGTTCGATAACAATCAACAATCGATAAAACCAACTCACAAACCCAACGGCTCGACAATATCTCGATTAAACACTAGTCGAATTAACCCTACTCAAACCAGCACGAATTTACAACCACAACACGAAAATACTGCACTTTCTGGCTTCTTAGCGCACGTTAATCACCTAACGTAGCGTGCGCTAAGTTGCTCCCGTTAGCGCGCGCTAGGCAGTAAACGTAGCGTGCGCTAATGCCGATGATGCATGTTTTTCAGATACCGATCAACTTATGGCGATTTCAAGAACACTAAGTGATTCTGAATCATGTTCAAAGCTATCAAAACAACGAAATCCGATATCCTTTAACATATAAACAATCATCCAACTTATAATCCAAGTTCTATATCCATATATCATCTTCCTTAATATTAATACACGAAACGTGAAGAACGTAACCACACTTCCTTAATCTTCCATTACAAAGAGTAATCATCTACAATAACATCAACATCCGAAACTGAGGAGAAGGATTAATCCACTTATCTCAAGAAAACGAACGACACAATCTAAATCACAAGAATCATATTAATATCATCATACTCCTATACCATCTCATAATCATGCTTGTCAAACTTGTTTATGTAATAATCATCAACATTCAATCCAAAACGAAATCCAAAGATGAAAAGTGATTACCTTTATGAAGGAATGGATTGATTTCCAAGGTTGAATCCATTTCCAAGAATCACCAATGATTTCAAGAACAAAGCTTTAATCCATGATTTCCATCTTTAATCTTGTTAAAGATCACCACCTCACCGTGCTTGGGAACCTCAAGAACCTCCCAAAGCTCTCTCTATCGATGAAAGTGAAGGAATGGACGAAATGCTTCATAATACCCGTCTGTCCCTTATATAGATCAGACATTAGCGTGCGCTAACATCTCATGTTTAGCGTGCGCTAAGGCTTTAGCGTGCGCTAATCGACCTTTGTTAGCGTGCGCTATCGTAGTCCGAGACTACCGTCGGCTTCGTACATGAGCTTACGTACGTAATGCCCATGCATTAGCGTCGTAATTTACACTCTCTAGCGTACGCAAGTCCTTGCGTTTAGCGTGCGCTAACATTAGTTGACTCGTTTGTCTGTATGCTCCGAACACGGGTCCACACGCCGGCAGCTCGACTAGGATAAGATTCCTTTTTGTCCCAATATACGGTTAGCGTGCGCTAATCAACATGCATTAGCGTGCGCTAACACTACATTACAACATCCGTTGACTTATCGTAACGCACCGAAAGCAATGGGTCCACACGCAGATTCCTTCCGACATTCCGCACTAGCGTACGCTAACCTATAAACGTAGCGTGCGCTAATCACGCACGATAGCGTGCGTTATGCATGAATATCGGCGTGCGCTAATAAGGCTATACTTAGCCATTTTCAGCTATTCTTGTCCAACGTCTCAACATACGAATACGAACATACGGCATACCGAATACATATACTTCTTAAATGTAATTGTCAACCAAGTACGATAATTGTACCAATACAGATGTCTCAAGTCCTTCATTTATTTTATCCATACCGCATGTATACCACACTGCATACAACATAACTCGGATAAAATAATGTTAAATAAAAGAAGTAGAATTTACGGATATTACATACTACACCACTTAAAATAAGATTCGTCCTCTAAACTATCAATCCGTCATAAAATCAAATAAACCGATCAACCAAAAAATCCAAAAATAATCACGGCAATGATGAATCATCATTATTACCGAATAACCAAAATAGCATACTTACATATGGCCAAGTCGACGATCTTCGAGATACTAGCAAGTGACTTTACCGAAAAGCCTCAACACGCTTGCAATAACAATTCCATAAGTCCCAACCGGATATATTATCGTCGGATGAAATAATCTATCCGTGTTAGATCTTGTCCGCTGATCGCACAATCAAATCCCAATCCCGATACAAATCAATAATACACGATACATCCGTGAAACAACCGCCCAACACAATGGCAACGAATCCCAAATATCAACACAAAATCAACGCCGGATGATCACCAAGAATGATCAACCCATAAATTAATCGAGAATATCATTGACATGATGAACTCTAATATGACCAATCCAAAGGTCGAAACGCAATCGAGAATATCATCACCATGATAAACTCCAACACGGTCAACACAGAACCACGGAAACAGATATACGAAAGAATAGCATTCTCAAAACGACAAACCAATCACATACAGTGGATCTCAATAAACACACCTGACTGTCGAACATACTCCTCGGCATACGAACAACCAATCATAAACCGACGAACATATCCAATCATACATGGAGTGGGAACGACCACTCAATATCAAAACCCACCAGCATGGGGTCACCCTCCCCAAATCTATACTTACAAAGAAATCATTCAAAATTCACTATGATAAAATCGCGCTAATACCGTACCAATGGAATCACATAACACGCATGTCCCGGTTTCATAAAATCCACAGTTCCAAAATTACATCCTGTGCATGAATATACAACACGCAACATATCTCTCTCATTCAATAGATCAACCGATCATCCCTGGATAACCAAACTGCCATACTAAAGTTCGAATCTCTTTTCCTCGTACCATACTGATGTCTTATCCAGTTCGTGAATCTCATTCAGAACTTCACCACGATATGCATTATGCATTAAATGCGTATGTACCTCGATCACATTTTCAAAACCAGTTTGAAATCATATATTTTTGTCACGAAGACAATTTTCGAAAGTTCTTTCAAAAATTTCAAAACTAAAAACATAAATTTTCGTAAGACTACGAAATTAATTTTCAAAATTAAACTGGCTCGCAAATGCCAAGTGTTCGATACTTGATTTCCTTCGAATCCACACGATTTCAAGTTTTAAAAATGAAAACTATGCAAATGATTGACCGCATCTATACTCCTGTATACCAATTCGACTCGTCACAAATTCCACTGACATTCCATTGGAAAACCACACGATAGAGTTTCAAAATCTCAATAAATAAACTCCGACCAAAACTCCTTTATCCACATATGGCTCACAACGTCGACCATATCCCATTCTGGATCACCTCAACTATGTTATGACAAAATATTGAAACAAATCAACACAGCGAAAGGCTTCCCGAGAAGTTTCATTTGAACAAGTAAGGCAAAACCTCGAAAGGCGGAAATAAAATCGATAAACGATTGGTAAAATATTTTACAAGTCTCGGGAGTTTTTTTTTAAGAAAACAGAAAAGTCTTTTGAAATATTAGGGTCTCAGCCCGTATCTCGTTCCGCATTACAAGGAGTTTAAAAAGTAGGAAACTCTTTTTCGGACCCCAAGTCCTGAGTTATAAAACAATTTCAAAAATCTATTGGGTCTCGGCCCAAAAATCATTTACGGTGAAACAACTGTAAAACATTCATTTGAAAAGTACCATTTTCAAATGCTCAAAAGCAGTTTCATGTATTTCCAAAATGACTTAACATGACTACATGTTTTTCTCAACAATTCCCAGTCCTTCTCCCGAATACACAATTTTGTTCCAAAACTTAACCGACATATTGATTTTCCAAAATCATAGCTTCTCGAGATCATCAATCCTGTCCCAAATCTGTCAACTTATACCGTAACGCATGATATCTGCTGAACCTCAAAACATATCAACTTAGAACGGCAATAAATCTTAATGAAATTCAAAAATCCAATTACTTACAGATCGTGAAGCCGACGATTCCCCGTGATACTGGCACATGCCTCGACTCTAGAAATTACTCGACATGGATATTTTCAAAACACACATTTTGCAAACTCAGTGCAACTCGAGAACACAACACAACTTTATCTGAAGAAACACGTTAACACCATTTGAAAAAGTTACAACAATCCCAGTACCACACTGGTAAATCACATAACGCACAAGCCCGAGTGAACAACAAAACCCGAGCTCAAACACTTGTCAACCGACAACTCGAATGACACGACAAAAGCACGACCTAACTCGACCCAAATGCCTAGGTTTTCTCAACCTAAGCTCCGATACCATATTCTCGTAACACCCCGCATCCGACCGGGAATATTAGCCGCGTGGCCCCGAGATGGAACCCACAAGGCCGAAAGAAATTTTCGCAAACATTTACAAAACGCCCAAGAGGCTAACGACGGTATTATCTATTAAAACCATTCGAAGATTTATAAAACTCGTTTATCAAACCGTCGTAAAAACTCATTTGAAACCACAAGGCCCGAAATGCCAAGACTCAGCTTTAAGTACATACGTTAAGCTATCGCTACACGCATCGGCTGAATAGATTTAGAGAACGATCGCCAAGGTAACCTAAGTTACCAAATACCAAAAGACCATTTAAAAATACTCACGCAATGAAAAAAGACAAACGATTAAAATACTCTAGCAAATGAATACAACAACCGAATGTAAGCTCAATACACAAATACATGTTCTAGCCAAGATCCTCCGGAAGCTCATCTCTCCACGACCGCTACAAGCTTGATAATCCAAGAACCTAAAAGAAAGCCCACGACGGGTCACCATAATATCCAACAATGATAACCATCACATCACGTCAATAATTACATATCAATGGAAATACTAAGTAAGAATACGACCAATGTAATCTTACCGTCTTAACTTTACGAAAATCCACAATTCGTATCCTTAACATCACCATGAGATAATACCAAAATATCATGCGGTATCTCAACAATACCCAAGGTTCTCAAAAACATTATCATAACTCGCGATACGGAAATTATACCAACTCTGGCCAATTCAATCCATCGGATGACGTCGACAATTTCAATACGAAAATCGATTGTCCATCAAAGACAAGTATCAAGGAAATACGGAACATACCTCAAGATACGAAATACCATTTCCATCACGTCAGTCTAATCCGAGATCAGATCCACACAAGATACGGACATGGTCCTAACACAAGACCTACAAATGCATACTCATATGACAACGTCAATATGATCACAACAATAATGACAATGTATACTTATGGCAAATCCATAATATACGTATGCACAACAACAACAACAACAACACGTAGGTAATCCGATGATCCAGCGTTCACTGCCTAGATCCCACGATGACCCCGTCAGACCAACCGTGGTGGAAAACCTGTCCGATGATCCAGCGCGCGCTAGCATAGATCCCCCGATGATCCTGTCGGACCAACACGAGGTGGACATATGACAACAATGCACAACTGCACAAAACAACAATACACAATACACGACAACAACAATGCACAAATGCATGACAACAACGATACACGAATGTATCACGACATGATTGACACAATTGATAAAAATGATTAGAGTACTTGCCCCGAGTCCTTCGAGAACGATCTCAATGTCTAAACCATCATGAACCATTATCCTCAATACTCGACGGTCCAAAGTATCACGGATTGCAGATAATTCATATCTTCGTCTTTAGCACAATATATGCTCGATATACAAGTATACCAATAACAAAAGTAAATCATATACATTATGATTTAGATTCCCAAAACTCGAATACGATTTATAATCTCAAATCTCCTGTGATTACGATTATTAACATTGCTATACGAATTATACACGAATGAAACGGAAACCATTCATTAAATATTATGAACTGAGCAAGTAATAACTTACCTCGATACCGATGAAGCTGTTACCAATTCCATTGCCGTCATCTACAAGTCCCTCGGTCCCGACCAAAGCAATTCACGAACATACTCGAGCTCGACCGCAACACACGGTTGTAATCACCGATCAATATTCTAAACCTATTACAGTAGTCGATAGACAACAAGTTCGATAACAATCAACAATCGATAAAACCAACTCACAAACCCAACGGCTCGACAATATCTCGATTAAACACTAGTCGAATTAACCCTACTCAAACCAGCACGAATTTACAACCACAACACGAAAATACTGCACTTTCTGGCTTCTTAGCGCACGTTAATCACCTAACGTAGCGTGCGCTAAGTTGCCCGTTAGAGCGCGCTAGGCAGTAAACGTAGCGTGCGCTAATGCTGGACAGATGCATGTTTTTCATATACCGATCAACTTATGGCGATTTCAAGAACACTAAGTGATTCTGAATCATGTTCAAAGCTATCAAAACAACGAAATCCGATATCCTTTAACATATAAACAATCATCCAACTTATAATCCAAGTTCTATATCCATATATCATCTTCCTTAATATTAATACACGAAACGTCAAGAACGTAACCACACTTCCTTAATCTTCCATTACAAAGAGTAATCATCTACAATAACATCAACATCCGAAACTGAGGAGAAGGATTAATCCACTTATCTCAAGAAAACGAACGACACAATCTAAATCACAAGAATCATATTAATATCATCATACTCCGGTATACCATCTCATAATCATGCTTGTCAAACTTGTTTATGTAATAATCATCAACATTCAATCCAAAACGAAATCCAAAGATGAAAAGTGATTACCTTTATGAAGGAATGGATTGATTTCCAAGGTTGAATCCATTTCCAAGAATCACCAATGATTTCAAGAACAAAGCTTTAATCCATGATTTCCATCTTTAATCTTGTTAAAGATCACCACCTCACCGTGCTTGGGAACCTCAAGAACCTCCCAAAGCTCTCTCTATCGACTGAAAGTGAAGGAATGGACGAAATGCTTCATAATACCCGTCTGTCCCTTATATAGATCAGACATTAGCGCGGCGCTAACATCTCATGTTTAGCGTGCGCTAAGGCTTTAGCGTGCGCTAATCGACCTTTGTTAGCGTGCGCTATCGTAGTCCAGACTACCGCCTCGCTTCGCCAGACATGAGCTTACGTCGTAATGCCCATGCATTAGCGTCGTAATTTACACTCTCTAGCGTACGCAAGTCCTTGCGTTTAGCGTGCGCTAACATTAGTTGACTCGTTTGTCCGTATGCTCCGAACACGGTCCACACGCCGACACTCGACTAGGATAAGATTCCTTTTTGTCCCAATATACGCTAGCGTGCGCTAATCAACATGCATTAGCGTGCGCTAACACTACATTACAACATCCGTTGACTTATCGTAACGTGCGCCAAAGCGCAATGTCCACACGCAGATTCCTTCCGATCTGTCTGCACTAGCGTACGCTAACCTATAAACGTAGCGTGCGCTAATCCTGCACGATAGCGTGCGTTATGCATGAATATCAGCGTGCGCTAATAAGGCTATACTTAGCCATTTCCAGCTATTCTTGTCCAACGTCTCAACATACAGAATACGAACATACGGCATACTGAATACATATACTTCTTAAATGTAATTGTCAACCAAGTACGATAATTGTACCAATACAGATGTCTCAGTCCTTCATTTATTTTATCCATACTGTACAGATACCACACTGTACAACATAACTCGGATAAAATAATGTTAAATAACAGTAGTAGAATTTTCGGATATTACAAGCAGGGGTTGACTCACTCTTATATACTGTGCGAGGTTAGCGTGTGCTAAAATTAGAGGCTAGCGTGCGCTAACGGGGTCACCCGGTAGTCCAGTAGCTTCTGTCCTGAGACGTTAGCACGTGCTACCACACCTTAGCATGCGCTAATTGGTATCCTGCAAAAATTCCAACTCACTGCCCAAACCCGCTAGCGTGCGCTACATCTGGGCACTAGTGCGCTACGCAACACCTATAGCGTGCGCTGGCTAAGGCCTAGAGTGCGTTACCTTTTAGTCTAGAGAGTAGAAATACCCCACTGCCACCACCGACTCAGCTCATTAGCGTGTGCTACGGGTGATGTTAGCGCGCGCTACTGAACACAAATAGCGTGCGCTAGATAATGCATAGCGTGCGCTAACTGCTAGTCCAGAGGGCAGAATCAGCTACTGCCTCTGCCATGCTCCGAACATTAGCGTACGCTAAGGCTCAAAGATAGCATGCACTACTCAAGTACTTAATATAGGATGTATTGGTTATTGGTGTTACATGACCAAAACAGCAGATCGACGAGTTGAACTGGCCGATATTCCGGTAGTACGATACTACCCCGATGTATTTCTAGATGAGTTGCCAGGTTTAACTCCACATCATGAGGTAGAGTTTAATATTGAATTAGAGCCAGGTACGTCCCCGCTTTCGAGAGCACCGTATCGTATGGCTCCGACTGAGATGCAGGAATTGAAGAACCAGCTTGATGATTTTACAGAGAAGGGCTATATTCAACCTAGTGCGTCCCCTTGGGGAGCACCAGTGCTATTTGTACGAAAGAAAGATGGATCTCTGCGTTTGTGTATTGATTATCGTGAGCTGAACAGGGTGACCATTAAGAATAAATACCCATTGCCTCGTATTGATGATTTATTAGACCAACTTCAGGGAGCTTCTGTGTTTTCTAAGATCGACTTGAGGTTCGGCTATCATCAGCTAAGGATTCGTGAGTCTGACATTTCGAAGACTATTTTTCGTACCCGCTATGGGCATTATGAGATCGTAGTGATGCCTTTTAGACTGAATAATGCACCAGCAGTATTCATGGAGTTGATGAATTGGGTCTTTATTAATTATTTGGATCACTTCGTAGTCATTTTTATTGATGACATTTTGATTTACTCTCGCAATCATGAAGATCATGAGCGTCATCTCCATCAGGTTTTCGATGTGTTGAGGGGGGAACAGCTTTGTGGAAAATTTTCCAAATGTGAGTTCTGGATGCATGAGGTTATCTCTCTAAGCCATGTCATATCAGCTGATGGGGTGAGAGTAGACCCACAGAAGACAGAAGCTATCCGATACTAGCTACCACCAAAGAACGTGAAGGAAGTACGCATTTTCTTGGGACTAAGGTTATTACTGACGGTTCATGGAAGGTTTTTCCAAGATTTCCCAATCGATGACTAATCTGTTGAGAAAGGATACGAAGTATTTGTGGTCAGAGGCATGTCAGCGTAGTTTCGATGAACTCAAGAGTCTATTAGTTTCAGCACCTATTTTGGTTCTACCAAAAGGAACAGAAGGATTCGTGGTGTATAGTGACGCGTAAAAACAGGGCCTTGGATGTGTGCTAATGCAGAATGGAAAGGTGATATCATATACATCAAGACAGCTACGACCTTACAAGGTCAACTACTCCACCCATGATTTGGAACTTGCAGCCGTGGTGTTTGCTTTAAAAATCTGGCGTCACTATCTGTATGGAGTTACCTGTCAGACTTTTACGGATCACAAGAGCCTAAAGTACATTTTTACTCAGAAAGAATTGAATATGAGGCAGAGAAGGTGGCTAGAACTAATCAAATATTATGATATCGAGATCCTTTATCATCCGGGTAAAGGAAATGTAGTTGTTGATGCCTTGAGTCGTAAGACAGTTCAGGAGAAAATGCTAGCCCGCTTGACAGTTCAGAGGGAATTGTAGTTAGAATTTGTAAGGCCGGAAATTGAAGTTTGGTTACAGCTTATCCAGGGACAGCTTTGCACCCTTGGGATTTCATCGTCCCTTGATGATATAATTAGATCGAAGCAGGATATGGACCCATTCTTAACTCGAGTTTGGGATGAAGTAACTCGCGGGAAAGCCCCCGGATTTGTGATCCACGAGGATAGATTGATACACTTCAGGACTCGAGCTTGTGTATGTAATGCCCGAGATTTCTGTTATGTAATTGGAACTTGTGATATTGTAATGATTGTACTTTTGTCTGAGTATTATTCTCCGTATTTCATAATCCGATGTTGCCGAGCGTTTAATTTCATGGTTGTGATTTGTAAGGTTGAAATTCTGTGCATGTAGCACACGCTACAGGCTAAGGGTAGCGTACGCTAACATGGTTTCATAGCGCACGCTACAGAATGTAATTAGCGCACGCTATGCGTGGTCAAATTGATTGGGACGTGCGGTAGGTGAGATCTGGCCGGGACCCACGCCGGATCGTGTCGGATGTACTGGACGGCTTTCGGAAAAGCCGAGTCAACGCCTTAGCGCACGCTACGTATATGCGTAGCGCACGCTAAGTGCCGAGTACGATTTAGATCGTGAGCCGTTAGCGCACGCTACGAACAGGTCTAGCGCGCTAATAGCCATTTATTATAAATAGGACATCATCCTATTCGAGATTTCGCTTTTCTCCTCCCATAACCCGAACTCTTACACTTAGATCATAACTCCCTTCGTCCTAAACACTTCATATCAACCTCCTAGTTCGAGATTGAAGATCGTATATCATTGGAGATTGGTGTTCAAGCCTTCGGTGTTGGATCGCTTCATTTTCCTCCGTATTCTTCACTACTTTGAGGTAGGTGATTCTTCACTGATGTTAGTAATGTTCCTAAGGAAGTTTGAATCATGTTTTGATAGCAAGTATTTCGTTTATAATCGGTCATCACATGTTAGAAGGATACTTTTGACGTATCGGCATTATATATCGTATGAACCTTTGAACCATCTTATTATAAGGACTCCTAAGCATGTTCAAATCGAGTTAGGATCAATAATCGGATATTTACCCAGTTGATACGTTTTACCCGATGGAATCATGTGTTTTGGAACGTAGAACAAATGGAACTTAGATTATTTCTTGGAGATCGTAGATGAATTATGATGTTGAGTTGGCTATCCGTATATTTGTATTTCACGATCATAAATCTTCCACAAACCTTATTAGCATGATTTGCCCGAGGATAACTTGTATTATCACGGTAGGATTCATGAGTTCCTCACCATTCAACCCAGTTTTTGGCTTGCAGTATTCTGCCATGCAATATTAGCGCACGCTAACACGTGTGAGTTAACGTGCGCTATCGGGGTCAGATAACGCCCGAAACGTACGTAGCGTACGTTATGAGACCAGCCGAGTCAGACTGCCAGACCGTGGCTAGCGCACGCTAGTCTTATACGATAGCGTACGCTAACAGTCCGTCTTAGCGCACGTTACGTAGAGTACGTAGCGCGCGCTAAGCAGTCCAGGCAGATTGGTTATTTTGAGCTTTTCGGCCGTAGACCGAATTGTTAGGCCATCGTTCGACTTGAGATGATTTGTATATCGTTCCTTTTGTTAAGGTTCGAGCTTGTTACGTTGATCGAAGGAGGCGGCCTTCGAGCGTGTCGAGAACATTGAAGTGTTTCGTCCTTGCCATTTTCGAGGCAAGTATCATATGTCGAGTTCGATTTATCATGCTTGTGGTTTTATTCATATTGTTGAATATGAGATGTATTTCTGAGAATTTTCGTGATATTCGTTGTTGTTTGTTCGTATTGATGAACATATTGAAATGCATATGTGTATGCATAATTGTTTCATTTATGGTATAAATGATCCGAGGGGATCATGAGGATCTATCCGAGGGCGCCGGATCGAATGTCCACCATGCGTTGGTCCGACGAGATCATCATGGGGATCTATGCCGAGGGCGCTGGATCATTTGGACGGGTTTTCCACCATGCGTTGGTCCGACGGGATCATCATGGGGATCTATACCAAGGGCGCTGGATCATTTGGATTACCTATATTGTGTAGATGGAATCGTGAGGATTCGCATCATTGGATTCCGGTGGCGGAAGTCCGTTTGCATGTTTTATGATGTATTAATGATTTATTCTATGACGATACTTGTACTAGCATTGTTTTGCTATCCCCTTCTGGGGTGGACATTGTTTTTTATGTTCAGGTAGTCGGAGGCGGGAGGGCGACCACCGATGCAGTGACGATGAGATGGCTCGGTGATGTGGTTGATGTTCTTATTATTATGATTTGTCTTCTTGGTTCGATTAGTAATCGAGTATGTCTGTATTAATAAAGTCTTTTCGATATGGTTGTATAAGTCAGCACATTTGATCGTTTGTTTCAAATCTGTATGTGAATTCCAGTGTTCGATTGGTTTATTTTTACACTTCTTTTAAAATTAGCCTTGTAAATCCTTATCTAAAGGGTTTACGGCGCTGTAATTATTCCGAATATCTCGGGGTGTTACAGAATATGGTATCGGAGATAAGATTTATGGATATCTTGGCAGTCGGGTTAGTTGGGTCTGTTTACGTTATTGATTATTGGTCGTTCGTAACATCACTGCTGAGCCAGCATCGTCAATTGGACTGTGGTTGTAAGTTTCCTAATCTCGAATACTACTGTTTTATTTAATTCACGTCTTGTAAACATTAATGAATGTACTTTGAGAAAGTTTGTCCCAGATATTGAGTATTTATGTTTACAGTATGTTAAGAGGAGGTCGTGGACGCGGACACGGTCGTGGACGCGGACGTGGTAATGCGAGGCAAGAAGAGTCGGTATCTACCCCAGAGATAACCGCTAGTCAAACGGATTCACATTCCGGGGGACAGCAGGGATCGGCAAATAATAATGCAGATCCTAACATGCCGGGGGTGCTTCAGCAGGTGGTTGCCCAGATAAACCAGTTTGCTCAAGTTGTGGATCACATGCAGACGGCGATGGGACAGCAGAATAACGTGGATAATCGGGGAGATAAATGGCTTACCGAAGTGATCAAATTGCATCCTCCGAAATTTGATGGTTCGAATGAGACGCTTTCTTGGGATCACTGGCTGAAAGAATTAGAGAAGATTTTTGCGGGGATTAATTGTCCCAACGATAGGAATGTTCCGGTCGCCCAGTATCTTCTGACAGGGGAGGCTTTCGACTGGTGGGAGGCCATTCGACCGGAGGAGCATAATGTTGACTGGACAGAATTCAAACTGATGATGGAGGCGCAGTATTGTCCTCGCCCAGTTAGAGACGCCCGAGTTCGGGAGTTTTTCTCACCGCAAAATTCAGAAGCAACTGTGACGGAAGTGATTAAGACTTTTAATCACCAGCTGACTTATGTGCGCCACCTGGTCAGGACCGAGGCGGAAAGGATTTTCCATTTTGACATGCGAATGAAGGCGGAAATTCAGCAATATATGTCCGGATTTGATTGTACCACCTTGAGGCAGTATCAGGACAAGGCGTTGGCCTACGATATGAAGGAAGCAGCAGTAGAGAAATCGACGGAAGCAAAGAAACAGAAAGTGTCGGGCAACTTCGCGGAGAATAAGAATAGCGGGCCCCGCCGGGGTCAGTCCTCTTTTCACTCATCCAGGAGACCTCCGCATCCTAGTCGAGGAGGAAAGAAGTTCCGGCAAGCTTCGACACGGGGAAGAAGTGTTACAACCGTGGCAAGGCGGGACATGTTCGACGTGATTGTTTCGCGCCCGTGTGACTGTTTGAGTGTGGACAGAAGGACATCGCGCAACATTTTGTGGGAATGCGACCCGATCTTTGGTACTCGCGCTCCAGCCTCCGAAGGAGACGAGTGTGAACCAGACGCGGCAAAGTGGATTTCAGCAGTTGAACGCTGGGAAGAGAGAGGCATCCAGGCCGGGTCCGTTCCTCCACGCCCGTACGAGATGAGGAAATCTAATGATCGTAACACACTGTTGCATCAGTACGATTCAGATCCTTTTGCAACCAGTTAGTGTCTTGTTCGATTCACGAGCCACGCATTCTTTTATATCTTTGAACTGTGTTAATCGTTTGAACATCTCGTGCTTGTATAATTGTGAACCTTATGTTGTGGGATTACCGAGCGGAGAGAAAATTGTGGGAACCTTAGAAGCTAAGGATTTCCCAGTATCTATAGAAGGAAGAGATTGGCCATCGAATATTATTGTGGTTGACATCTGCGTTGACGATTTAATTCTCGGAGATGATTGGCTCAACCGTTATGGAGTCATGGTCAATTACCGAGAGAGAGTCATTTCCATCATTGCCGATGACAGATTCGAACACTTATTCCGAGGATGGAGACCGGAAGCTCGGGAAATTGATCAAGGCAATGAAAGCTGTGAAATTACTGAAGCAAGGATGTCACGGACTTTGGTGCTATGCGATGAGGAAAGAGGAAGGAGTAGAGCTCTCATCTATTTCAGTTGTGAATGAGTTCTCAGATGTTTTTCCTGACGAACTACCTAGATTACCTCCGCAGAGAGAAGTGGAATTCACTATCGAATTAGAGCCTGGAGCAGCTCCTATTTCCAGAGCACCATATCGCATGGCGCCAACCGAGATGTATGAACTCAAGAAACAACTGGAGGAATTGTTGCAGAAGGGTTATATTCAACCAAGCATTTCTCCTTGGGGAGCGCCCATTCTCTTTGTCCGGAAGAAAGACGGATCCCTCCGACTGTGTATTGATTACAGGGAACTCAATAAGATGACAATCAAGAACAAGTATCCTATACCTCGGATCGACGACTTGTTTGATCAACTGCAAGGGGCAAGGGTATTCTCGAAGATTGACTTGCGAACGGGATACCATCAGTTGAGAATTAAGGAATCGGATATACCGAAATCTGCTTTCAGATCCCGGTACGGGCATTATGAATTTTTAGTGATGCCATTTGGACTTACCAATGCTCCTGCGGTATTCATGCAATTGTTGAATCGGGTATTCTTGGAGTACTTGGATAAATTTGTGGTCGTTTTCATTGACGACATCTTGATATATTCGAGGGACGCAGAGGAACATGCTGAACATTTACGTGTGGTTTTGAGCATATTGAGAAAGGAACAGCTGAATGCTAAGCTTTCTAAATGCGAATTTTGGCTTAAGGAAGTAACCTTCCTTGGGCATGTGATATCATCCGACGGAGTTCAGGTGGACCCGAAGAAAGTCGAAGCAATCTTGGAGTGGGAAGCTCCTAAAAACGTGAAAGAAGTCCGAAGCTTCTTAGGACTTGGCCGGATATTATCGCCGCTTTGTAGAGGGATTTTCCAAAATTGCTCGTCCGCTCACTCACCAAGGTAAAACTCAAAAGTTCATATGGAATGAGGAGTGCCAAAGGCTAGTTTTGACGAACTTAAGAGGAGGCCGACATAAAGACCTATATTAGCGCCGCTGTAAGGAACCGACGGATTTATGGTATACTGATGCTTCAAATCGTGGTTTGGGTTGTGTGTTGATGCGAAGGATAAAGTGATTGCTTATGCTTCTCGGCAATTGAAACCGTACGAAGTCAATTATCCGCCTCATGATCTGGATCGAGCAGCTGTGGTCTTTGCCTTGAAAATCTGGCGACATTATTTGTACGGCACTCATTGTAAGATCTTTACAGACCATAAGAGCCTCAAGTACATTTTCAGTAAAGAGTTAAACATGAGGCGTAGAAGGTGGCTGGAATTGATCAAGGATTACGACTTGGAGATTCTCTATCATCCGGGGAAAGCAAATGTAGTAGCCGATGCTTTGAGCCGTAAACCTGTTTCCCTTCGAGTGTTGGAAGCACTTACGTCCCAAACCAGTATTCAACGAGAACTGATCCGCGAGGGGATTGAAGTATGGGCACCAGGAATCCAAGGGCAACTTTATGTGATGGAACTGACTTCATCACTAGTCGAGGAGATCAAGTCTAAACAATTGAACGATTCTCTGATCCTTCGATTATGTGACGAAGTGAAGAAAGGAAAAGCCCCAGGATTCGTGCTACAAGATGATGGAGTTCTGAGATTTCAGAGTCGACTTTGCGTTCCCGATGATGATGATTTGAGAAGGACTATTCTGAAGGAAGCTCACAGCGCGCCCTATTCTATTCACCCGGGCAGCAGTAAGATGTATAAAGATTTAAAGCAAAACTTCTGGTGGGGGAATATGAAGAAGGACGTAGCGGAGTACATTTCAAAGTGTTTGACTTGTCAGCAGGTTAAGATTGAACATCAACGACCTGCCGGAATGTTAAGACCGCTTCCGATCCCTGAGTGGAAGTGGGAGGATATCTCGATGGACTTCATTACTAGTATGCCAAGGACTAGAACGGGAATGAACATGATTTGGGTTGTAGTTGATCGACTAACCAAGTCGGCTCATTTCCTGGGAATTAAAGATACATGGGGACCCGAGAGATTGGCACGAATATTTATTGCGGAGATAGTCAGATTGCACGGGACGCCGAAGACCATTATTTCGGATCGAGATGGTCGTTTCGTGTCACACTTCTGGAAAGCAGTTCACAGGGCTTTGGGGACTGAGCTCAACTTTAGCACAGCTTATCATCCCCAAACGGATGGTCAGTCTGAAAGAACTATACAGACAGTAGAAGACATGCTTAGAGCTTGTGCTTTAGATTGGTCGACTGATTGGGAAGTTCACTTGCCCTTGATCGAGTTCACCTATAATAACAGTTGGCATGCTTCTATTAAGATGGCCCCCTTTGAAGCTTTATACGGGAGAAGATGCCGATCGCCCCTGTGCTGGGATGATTCTTCGGATTTGATCGGGACGGAACCGGAATTGATTATTCAGACTCAAGAGAAGATAGCCTTGATTCGAGAGAGACTGTTGACTGCCCAGAGTCGACAGAAGTCTTATGCCGATGTACGTCGTCGCCCTCTAGAGTTCGACGCTGGGGACCACGTACTATTGAAGGTGTCTCCTACACGAGGGATTTTCCGTTTTGGGAAAAGAGGCAAGCTTAGTCCGAGATATATCGGACCATTTGAGATCCTAGAGAGAGTTGGGGATTTAGCATACCGGTTGGCCTTAACGCCATCGCTGAGTCATGTTCACAATGTGTTTCACGTATCCCAACTGCGGAAGTATGTACCGGACCCCAGTCACGTCATTGATTTCGACGAGATCGAGATAGCTAATGATGGCACCTTCGAAGAGAGACCAATCAAGATACTTGAGAGCCGGATCAAACAGTTGAGAAATAAACCAATACACTTGGTTAAAGTACAATGGTCACGACATGGAGTCGAAGAGGCCACTTGGGAAACGGAGGACGGTATGAAGGCTAAATATCCGGAGTTGTTTTCATCATAAGTTTCGGGACGAAACTTCTTTTTAGGGAGGAAGGATGTAATGCCCGAGATTTCTGTTATGTAATTGGAACTTGTGATATTGTAATGATTGTACTTTTGTCTGAGTATTATTCTCCGTATTTCATAATCCGATGTTGCCGAGCGTTTAATTTCATGGTTGTGATTTGTAAGGTTGAAATTCTGTGCATGTAGCGCACGCTACAGGCTAAGGGTAGCGTACGCTAACATGGTTTCATAGCGCACGCTACAGAATGTAATTAGCGCACGCTATGCGTGGTCAAATTGATTGGGACGTGCGGTAGGTGAGATCTGGCCGGGGGACCCCTGTCGGATCGTGTCGGATGTACCTGGACGGCTTTCGGGAAAAGCCGAGTCAACGCCTTAGCGCACGCTACAGGTATATGCGTAGCGCACGCTAAGTGCCGAGTACAGTTTAGACTGTGAGCCGTTAGCGCGCGCTAATAGCCATTTATTATAAATAGGACATCATCCTATTCGAGATTTCAGTTTTTCTCCTCCCATAACCCGAACTCTTACACTTAGATCATAACTCCCTTCGTCCTAAACACTTCATATCAACCTCCTAGTTCGAGATTGAAGATCGTATATCATTGGAGATTGGTGTTCAAGCCTTCGGTGTTGGATCGCTTCATTTTCCTCCGTATTCTTCACTACTTTGAGGTAGGTGATTCTTCACTGATGTTAGTAATGTTCCTAAGGAAGTTTGAATCATGTTTTGATAGCAAGTATTTCGTTTATAATCGGTCATCACATGTTAGAAGGATACTTTTGACGTATCGGCATTATATATCGTATGAACCTTTGAACCATCTTATTATAAGGACTCCTAAGCATGTTCAAATTGAGTTATGATCAATAATCGGATATTTACCCAGTTGATACGTTTTACCCAATGGAATCATGTGTTTTGGAACGTAGAACAAATGGAACTTAGATTATTTCTTGGAGATCGTAGATGAATTATGATGTTGAGTTGGCTATCCGTATATTTGTATTTCACGATCATAAATCTTCCACAAACCTTATTAGCATGATTTGCCCGAGGATAACTTGTATTATCACGGTAGGATTCATGAGTTCCTCACCATTCAACCCGGCGCTTGCAAGATTCTCGCCATGCAATATTAGCGCACGCTAACATGTGTGAGTTAACGTGCGCTATCGGGGTCGATAACGCCAAACGCACGTAGCGTGACGTTATGAGACCACCAGTCGATCGCCAGACCGTGGCTAGCGACGCTAGTCTTATACGATAGCGTACGCTAACAGCCTGCCTTAGCGCACGCGTTACGAGTAATGAGCGCGCGCTAAGCAATCGGCATTGGTTATTTTGAGCTTTTCGGCCGTAGACCGAATTGTTAGGCCATCGTTCGACTTGAGATGATTTGTATATCGTTCCTTTTGTTAAGGTTCGAGCTTGTTACGTTGATCGAAGGAGGCGGCCTTCGAGCGTGTCGAGAACATTGAAGTGTTTCGTCCTTGCCATTTTCGAGGCAAGTATCATATGTCGAGTTCGATTTATCATGCTTGTGGTTTTATTCATATTGTTGAATATGAGATGTATTTCGAGAATTTTCGTGATATTCGTTGTTGTTTGTTCGTATTGATGAACATATTGAAATGCATATGTGTATGCATAATTGTTTCATTTATGGTATAAATGATCCGAGGGGATCATGAGGATCTATCCGAGGGCGCTGGATCGAATGTCCACCATGCGTTGGTCCGACGGGATCATCATGGGGATCTATGCCGAGGGCGCCCGGATCGCCGGACGGGTTTTCCACCATGCGTTGGTCCGACGGGATCATCATGGGGATCTATACCAAGGGCGCTGGATCGCTGGATTACCCTGTATTGTGTAGATGGAATCGTGAGGATTCGCATCGTTGGATTCCGGTGGCGGAAGTCCGTTTGCATGTTTTATGATGTATTAATGATTTATTCTATGACGATACTTGTACTAGCATTGTTTTGCTAACCCCTTCGGGGGTGGACATTGTTTTTGATGTTCAGGTAGTCGAGGAGCGGGAGGGCAGCCACACTACCGACAGGATGATGAGATGGCTCAGTGATGTGGTTGATGTTCTTATTATTATGATTTGTCTTCTTGGTTCATTTAGTAATCGAGTATGTCTGTATTAATAAAGTCTTTTCGATATGGTTGTATAAGTCAGCACATTTGATCGTTTGTTTCAAATCTGTATGTGAATTCCAGTGTTCGATTGGTTTATTTTTACACTTCTTTTAAAATTAGCCTTGTAAATCCTTATCTAAAGGGTTTACGGCGCTGTAATTATTCCGAATATCTCGGGGTGTTACAGTGTACCCGCAGACGAAGAGTTGAGGAACTCTATCCTGAGAGAAGTTCATGCTACCCCGTACTCCATTCACCCGGGCTCTAGCAAAATGTATAAGGATTTGAAGCAATATTATTGGTGGAGGAATATGAAACGAGAAGTTGCAGAGTTCGTTTCGAGGTGTTTAATCTGTCAGCAAGTTAAGATTGAGCATCAGCGACTTGCAGGAATGCTGAAACCTCTTTCGATTCCCGAGTGAAAATGGGAAGACATTTCGATGGATTTTATCACTAGCTTGCCGATAAGTCGCCGAGGGATGAATACGATTTGGGTGATTGTGGATAGTCTCACCAAATCAGCCCACTTCTTGGAGATTAAAGCCACATGGGGACCCGAGAGATTGGCTCAGATGTCAATCAAATAGATTGTAAGGTTACATGGTACCCCCAAGAGTATTGTATAAGATCGTGATGGGGGATTCGTGTCACATTTTTGGAAAGCAGTTCATCGTGCGATAGGTACGCAATTGAAACACAACATTTCATCCACAGATTGATGGTCAGACTGAGAGGACTATCCAGACTCTAGAGGATATGTTGAGGGCGTGTGTTCTTTATTGGAAGGACGATTGGGAATCCCAACTACCTTTGGTGGAATTCACTCATAATAATAGCTGGCACGCTTCAATTCAGATGGCACCTTATGAAGCATTGTATGGCCGTCGTTGTAGATCTCGTTTGTGTTGGGACGATCCATCTGAATCCTTGGGTATGGAACCCTATATGTTATTAGCATCCCTTGAGAAGATCACTCTGATTAGGAGTCGTTTGTTAAGGGCTCAAAGCCAACAGAAGTCTTACGCAGATAACCATCGACGACCGCTTGAGTTCGAGGTTGGCAACCATGTGCTAATGAAGGTATCTCCTACTCGAGGTATTTTTCGTTTTGGGAAGAGGGGCAAGCTGATTCCGAGGTATATTGGGCCGTTTGAGGTTTTGGAATGAGTAGGTGATCTAGTCTATCGTCTGGCATTGCCACCAGCTCTGAGTCGGATTCATAACGTATTCCATGTCTCCCAGTTGAGGAAATATGTTGCTGATCCGAGACATATACTTCAGTTCGATGAGATCGAGATAGCAGAGGATCATTCGTACGAAGAGCGTCCCATACGGATACTTGAAAGGAGGATCAAATAGTTGCGGAACAAGACGATTCCCCTACTGAAGGTTCAGTGGTCACGACATGGAGTTGAGGAGGCCACATGGGAGATGGAGAGCAGCATGCAAGAGAGGTATCCCGAATTGTTTACCCATTAGTTTCGGGGATGAAACTCCTTTTAAGGTGGGGAGTATGTAATATCCGACGGAATTTCTTACCTAATGTTGTATTATTTGGATAATTCAAATAACGTTGTAGTCTTGTTGCATTTGATTAATGTTTATTGATGTTGGAATATATCATAATAGACTTGAATGTAACTATCATTCGCACTAGGATTGATTTCTTAACGTTGTGTAGATTGGTACATTTTTGGGTTAGTAATTCTGTGTCTAACGTATGGTAAGACTTTAGCCTAACATATGCTATCTTGTTGGCTTTACGTACGTAAGGGGGTGCTATTTATGTATGTAATGCTTGGAGTCTTATCCGATCTCAGCTTTCGGCGTGTGGGGCCGGGCGTGATTTGGATATCTGACCTTTTTGAGGCAGCCTAGTTGACCTACATTACGTACGTAATGCTCCAATCCATAACGTACGTAATGATGTTCGTGTTTTGATTCAGTAGCCTCTGGTAGTCGATTACGTACGTGACACTTTTGGTGTAGCGTACGTAAAGTTGCTAACGTACATTATCTACATGTGATAACATACGTAAAGAACTGTGCAGTTATAAAAAGACAACTTGTGTCTTTCATTTTGCACGCACACTCCAATTTTTCTCCCCTATAATCATCCCCCTGCCCCCCCTAGACCAATTCTACCTACTTCCAACTTGTGTTTGAGCTTTGCATCTTGATTTGGAGCTTGTTGATTGGAAGTTTAGAGTTATTCTTGAAGCTTGGAGTGTGTTCTTGTGGTTTTTGTGTTTTGTTCTTCATTTCTGAGTATGTTGTACGATTTCACTCTATAATTTCGTAGTTATAATGTTAGTGATAGAGTATACTATACCTAATGTCGAATTAATTAAGTAAAACATGTTTGTAGTTAAGATTTTAACAACTTAGTGATGAATATGATAATTAAGGGTTTGGAATGATGTATTCTTGATGTTTTAAATGGTGGTAAGCATGTTTAGTAGAATCACACTTTTCTTGCTGGACTAATAACATCATTAGGACAATAATAATCCTTGCTTTCTTATAGTTAAGGTTGATTGTTGGAATTATTGTCATAAAATGTTTTAAGAACTCCTTGATGAATATTAGAAGATTAGAGTGATGTTCTTGAACCTAAGCTAGGTGAATTCATAGGTGTGATATTTGATTCTCCAGGTTAGTAAGAATATTATAAGGATGGTATTAATATGAGTTAATCTTCATGATCATAATATGGATTTATAACTAAATAAACTTGACATAGTGATTGAACAAGGTTATGCATATTTTCACTTTGATCAATTGTGATGTTCTTGATAGGCTTAAATGATACAAGATGATTGTTTAACATATTATTGATCAATTCTTATTCTTGCAAATATTCGGTATTGTCTTGTAAACCAATTGTAAGAGTGGAATGAAGTAAATAGAGTTCTTGGAATAGAACTTCGACGTCTTGACAAAGTTGAACTATTCTAATGGAAATTAGGATGTCGTCTCAATAAATTCGATATCGATGATTATATGAATGAGTTATTGAGTGAAGTATATTTCGTTCAAGGATTATTGTTCGAGTAACCGATATTAGTCGAGGACCGTTCGCTCGTTCAACAAGGAAGGATTATTCCCGTCTCCGTATTGAGTCAAGTTATCTTGCTTGGTTATAATGATGTTTGGATTCTTGTGATGGTTATGCGTTTCGTGTATATGAAACACTTATGAATTTGTAATCCGTGATTTGATATTATTCTTGATGATGTTCCGTTTTCATCGTGGGATTGCATTCCCAAGTTCGTCACTTTGAACCATTGATCCTTATTGTCATTTTGGTGAGTTTATTGATCCATAATCGGATATGTGATTTATTGAATTCGTTGTCATGTTGTATCGTGACATATCCAGAATCATATCTGCGTTCCGATTGGTTATTGTGTAGGATTTATAGCCAGGCACATATATAGTCATGCGTGGATGTTTCCGTATTGGACTGTGCACACGAGACGTAGTTCGTGAGGCTAATTAGGTACATTGTCCCACGTATATCCTGGATTCTGTATACGGGGTGGACATGTGCAATGACACATTTCCGGATCGGGCATACTGTGATGTCCATCTTGAGCCATACTATTTTTGGTCATTCATAGTCCATGTATAATTGGATGTGTTCGACTTTTTGTGACTAACCGTTCATACACCCGAGGGGTATGTTCGTTAGTCAGGATGTTTTCCTTGAGATCTAATATATATGTGAATTGTATAATGTCTTGAGAAATCATTTATCATGTATATCTGACCCTGTGTTGGGCGAAATACTTGTGTTGTATTTTAGGTCGAGGAAAAGGCAAGGCACGAGAACATCATGGTGACGGCGAAGAGTTCGAAGGATACTAGTTTGGGGGCCCCAAGTCTTTCTGTTGTCCGATTATGTTCAAACCGTGTAATTTTATCTTTCCGCTTTATTTATATTGTTGACCGAATGTATTATTATTTTAGGTATATTCCATCTCCATATGGTTTATACTTTCGTTTCTGGATCCTGTGTATAATAAGGCCGTTGGCCATGTTATTTTAAACTCCTAATCGGAGTAAAGACTGTTTATTGTGGTTCGGTATCACAAGTATTGCGTTTTTAATCTATTTTTGGTATCGCTTGGTGAGTCCCAATGTGGGGTCCACAGCACTATAATGGCCGCCTTTTTGGAGTGTTACACTCTGCACATTTGGATCTCATAAGAAGATCAAGCTATTCCAAATGGATGTTAAAAATACATTCTTAAATGGCATTATTCAAGAAGAAGTTTATGTGAAACAACCTCCAGGCTTTGATGATTATGAATTTATGGACTGTGCCTACAACCTCAACAAAGTCCTTTACAGATCGAAGCAAGCACTGCGAGCATGGTATGATCGTTTAAGTGAATTTCTTTATTTTAAGTGACTACAAACGAGGTAACATAGATAACACACTCTTTGTGAAAACCTTAGATAAAGATATTCTTGTGTGTCAAATATATAGACGATATTATTTTTGGACTTACTAATGACTCTCTAGGTCAAGAATTTAGAATCTAATGAAGTAAGAGTTCGAGATGAGCATGATGGGAGAATTAACATTCTTTTTTGGGCTTCAAAGTAAGCAATGCGAGGATGGAATTTTTATTCATCAATCTAAATACTCAAAAGACCTACTCAAGAAATTCAAGTTGGAAAGTAGCAAGGTTATCTACATACCAATATCATCAACAGTAAGGCTAGATAATGATGAAAGTTGAAAACCACATGACCAAAAACTCTTTCGAGGTATGATCGGCTCTTTAATAAATTTAACTGCTTCTAGACCTGATATAATATTTGTTATGTGTCTACGTGCTAGATTCCAAGCTAATCCTAAGGAATTACATCTTATTGCCTGTAAATAAATTTATTGTTATTTAAATGGAATTATTGGACTAAGATTATGGTACTAATGTTGTCTTGATTTTAATCTAATTGCATATAGTGACGCCGACTGTAGCGGATGTAAAATTGATAAAAAGAGTACAAGTGGAACGTGTCATTTTATAGGGTCATGTTTGATTTGATGGGGTTGTAAGAAACAAATTAGTGTATCATTGTCTATAATCCAATAGGTAAATCAACACTTTACTTTGACTTTATTTAATTGATTATTTGATTAATAGTATAATTTCGAAATTCATGAATAAATAAGTGAATAATAGATTATATTGAACCACGAGGCAAAATTGTTATTTTATTAAAACTCATTATGATATGGTAAGTCGTACATATAATATGCTACCAGAATAATGGGGTTTTACACTACGTTCCCTACCTAGTATTATCGATTAGGACTTTCTCAATACTTGAATGCACTTCATAGTTTAATATACCAAATCATCTTTCAATTTCTTGATTAGTGCTGAACTTACAATTTCTTGATTTCCGGGCTCAAGAACAACTACAACTATATACTCTCTCATTTTTCGGGGTACAAGACAACCTCACATAGTTACAGAAAATATTGCAAGAATAAGAGCTCAAAGTGATGCAAGAATGCATATAGAAGATTGTTAGGACAATTCTTCTTGTATTAGTATTATCTCTCAAATATAAAAGACTGATATAATAGCTTGATATGCTTAGAGATTTCTTATGTCTTTCATCACCTCCAAATAGTTCTATTTATAGCATTTTGGAGTCTCTTTCTCGTTGGAATAGTAGGCCTCCTTAACGTCTGTTATGCAACATGTGTTACTAACTAAGGAACATAGCGTATGTTACTTAAATGGGTAACGTACGTAATAGCAATTCTAGAATCGGGCAGTAGCATGTGGCTCATCCTTTGCGTATGTTATATTCAATGGTTACATATGTCATAAAGTCCTTAGATATCCGTTGGATGTGATGATCTACTGGATGACATCAGTTGGACATCAACGGTCCAATTTTGAATTCTTAAAACTCTTAGCATACGTTATAAATCAGCAATTGCGTACGTTATGATAGATATGACCGTTGAACAAGTTGACCTTCTGGAATCTGCGCAACAGTTTATTTTTGAACATTGCGTACGTTATTGATAACCTGTAGCGTACGTTTCGTTCAAAATGATAAAAATCTTTCGATCATTTCTATTCGAACCGATCATGCTGGAGAATTTAATTGCTCACCTTTTGAAATTTTGTGTGACAAATTTGGTATTAATCACAACTTTTCAGCTCCTAGAACTCCTTAACGAAACGGAGTTGTTGAAAGAAAAAAATCGATATTTGGAGGAAACGTCTAGAACCATGTTACACGAATACTCTCTTCTATAATATTTTTATGGCCGAATCTATCAATATGAAATGTTATACAATAAATCAAGTTCATCTTCATAGGGCTCAACTCAAAACCCTGTATGAGATTTGGAAAGGCAAAAAGCCAAATAATTTTAACTTTCATCCGTTTGGGTGCAAAGTGTTTGTTTTAAATAACGGTAAAGAAAAGCTGAGAAAATTTGATTTAAAATCCAATTCAGGTACTTTTATAGGATATTCATTGAATAGTAAATTTTTTTGTGTGTATAACTTAAGAACAAATAAAGCAGAAGAATCCATTCATATCAAATTCGATGATGCCGTTTCACCCCCAAGAAAGTTAGAATATTTTTTTGATGCGGGGACACTTCCGAATCCTCAAACCTCAAAAGAAATGAAGAAAAATTATGAAATTCAAGAAATTGATTTGCCTATAGGAGGGCGACATACCATGGACCATCCAAAAGATCTTATAGTCAGCAACATAGAAGATGGTGTTCAAACTCGAAGGAAAACTTTAGACTATTTGAACAATTTCGCCTTTGTGTCTGAGGTCGAACCCAAAAGTATTTTGGAAGCGCTAAATGATGAAAATTGTATAATGGCAATGCAAGAATAACTTGCACAATTTGAGCGAAACAAAGTATGAAATTTGGTTCTCGTACTGTAATGTAAAACTTTTATCGGGAATAAATGCGTACATAAAATCAAGTGAGACGAAGACGGATATCCAGTAAAGAATAAATCCCATATAGTTGCTCAAGGATATAATCAAGAAGAAGGCCTTGATTATGAAGAAAGTTTTGCACTTGTTGCTCGTGTTGAATCCATTCGACTTCTCTGAGCATTTGGATCTCATAAGAAGATCAATCTATTCCAAATGGATGTCAAAAGTGCATTCTTAAATGGCATTATTCAAGAAGAGGTTTATGTGAAACAACCTCGAGGCTTTGATGATTATGAATTTCTGAACTATGCCTACAAGCTCAACAAAGCCCTTTACGGAATGAAGCAAGCACTGCGAGCATGGTATGATTGTTTACGTGAATTTTTTTATTTTAAGTGACTACAAATGAGGTAACATAGATAACACACTCTTTGTGAAAACCTTAGATAAAGATATTCTTGTGTGTCAAATATGTAGACGATATTATTTTTGGAGTTACTAATGACTCTCTATGTCAAGAATTTAAAATCTGATGAAGGGAGAGTTCGAGATGAGCATGATGGGAGAATTAACATTCTTTCTTGGGTTTCAATGTAATCAATGCGAGGATGGAATTTTTATTCATCAATCTAAATACTCAAGAGAGCTACTCAAGAAATTCAATTTGGAAAGCAGCAAGGTTATCTGCATACCAATATCATCAACAATAAGGCTAGATAATGATGAAAGTTGAAAACCACGTGACCAAAAACTCTTTCGACGTATGATCGACTATTTACTATAGTTAACTGCTTCTAGACCTGATATAATATTGCTATGTGTCTATATGCTAGATTCCAAGCTAATCCTAAGGAATTACATCTTATTGTCTGTAAATAAATTTATTGTTATTTAAATAGAACTATTGGACTAAGATTATGGTACCAATGTTGTCTTGATTGTAATCTAATTGCATATAGTGACGCCGACTCTGGTGGATGTAAAATTGATAAAAATGGTACAAGTGGAACGTGTCATTTCATAGGGTCATGTTTGATTTCATGGGGTAGTAAGAAACAAACTAGTGTAGCATTGTCTACAGCCAAAGCTGAATATGTAGCTATCGGTAGTGCATGTGCACAGGTCCTTTGGATTAAAGACCAGCTTCGAGATTATGACATGATTATTAAAAATATTCCTATTCTGTGTGACAATACCAGCGCCATTAATCTCAGTAAAAATCCTATTCTACACAGTAGAACTAAACCTATAGATATCAGACATCATTTCCTACGTGATCATGTTTAGAAGAAAGATATCTGTTGGTAAAAATGATAAGTTTACAGATATTTTTACAAAACTCTTGCCTGAGGAATATTTTAACACTATTCGCTTGCAACTCGGTATAGGACATATCGATAATATTTAAAACACCTTTCTCTTTTGGTAATCCACACACGAACTATTTGCACAATTCAGAATGTTAGATCCTTACAAATAATATGGATAAATAGTGCAATAAATAATTCTTTGCTAGAAGGCTTGCACTGATGATCAAGATCTGTTAAGAGTGCATTTAATATTTTGATGATGTCTTCGATGTATTCTAAGTTAGATTCAAATGTATGCTCTAAGTACTTGGCATTTGAAAGAAGAACCAAATGAGTATCTTTTGTAGGCCTTGAATTTTAATCTAAATATTGATCAGCTAGTTTTTACAGCTCAGTTCTGATCAGTCAGGTTCGTACAACTAAGTGCAGAAAAATCTAAGTATGAACAACCTGGAAATCCAGCTGAGCATGAATACAGTCGAGTATGACCAAGCCAAAGTTATCAGCCAGGTATGGCCAAGCCAAGTTATCAGCCAGTTTGGCCAATCCAAGTTATCAATCGGGTATGACCAAGTCAAGTCATCAGTCGGGTACGACTGAAGAGTGATTAATTCCACTAGAAGGGGGATTGAATAGCGTAGATAATAAAATCTGATTTTTCTTCGATAATTTTAAACGAAAGAAATCAAAAGTAAATGACATAGATTTATAGAGGTTCAGCCATTTAATTACGTCCTCTCTTTGTTTCTTTTTCTATTGGATCAAGAAGAACCACTCAACTTTGCCTCATCTTCTATAGTCCGAGCTAAACCGTTACACAGCTTGTCTTCGATTGGTCCAAGCACAACCAAACAAACAACATATATTTCTCTCTAGTATTCTACTGGAACTAGATAAACCTTAATTACGAACTTCAGAATTTAATCTTAACAATGCCGGATCAATGATCCTAATAATACCGGATTGAAGTTCAAAATTTGTTTCACTCAAGCTTGTGTAGGAGTGGTAGAACACTCGAACACAACAATTAAAAGAAGACACGAAGTAAGTGACTAATACAAAGTAAGTACAACACTCGTATCTTTCTTGTCACAACTAAATGATGTAAAGATAGCTTATATTGATAATCAAAAGCTCAGAATGTATAACAATCATCTTGTAGTTGTGTGTCTTGAAGTACCTAAAGTAGTGGGTATTTATAGCATTGATCAAGACTTGAATCCTTGTCATATGAATTCATTACCGTGCGCTAATGAACGGCTTATCGTGCGTTACCGAATAGTCAAGCATCTTTACTTTGACTTTTGAGAAAGGAACGGTCTTGTTGCTTAAAGTTTTTGTCCAACGGATATAATTCGAACTTAGCATGCGTTATTAATCCTTCATAGCGTGCGCTAGTTGGTCAATCCTTGCTTTTTAGATGTTGCATGATTTCTGAGTCGAAAAGGTTACCCAACGATTGTATGTCCAATGGTAGAATTTCAAACCTAATGTGCGCTAACATTGGCCATTATCGTGCATTATTTGTATCTTATGCAACAGTCATATTCTCCATTTAGCGTGCGTTGCTTCATCCTTTAGCGTGCGTTAGTTGCTTGTTATATAGGAGTATCAAACCATACTGTCTTGCTTTCGTAGCATGCATTATCCAATCCATAGCGTGCGTTATCTGCTTCCATGTAAGAATTAGGCTTTAGTGTATGTTAAGGAAAAAAGCTATCGTGTTAATGATTTCCTTGAATTTTGCAAAGCCTACTGTCTTGGCCCGTTTGCGTACGTTGCATGACAATGTAGTGTGCGCTATTTTAAACTGGCAGACATTACTGACCTTACTTAATTATTATATTAAAGTAGCAGGTAGGGTGCGCTAATGAATGTGAGTAGCGTGTGCTACTGATTTACTAAAACATCGGAGGGCAGTTTGTGTGCATTACTATCTTCAAAGTACTAGACACTTTGAGCTCGATAGCGTGCTCTAGTGTATAGGAATAATGTGCTATTTATGTTGTTCTAAAGACTTTACCTTTTATGCCATACGTGTCGTCTTTGTCTGATCGAGTCTTTAATGATTTACATTAAATTTGAGAAAATCCATCATCAAAATTGGTTTTCTCAATAATCTCCCCCTTTTTGATGATGAGAAAATATTTAGTAAAAGAATCCTGCAAAAACTTTTACGACAGAATATTCAAATCAAAGTGAATACTTTGCTTGATTTTGTTAGAAGTTTGTAATGTCCTGGAAGGACTTCCAGGAGTGAATTTTATAGTTGTGAAATTTAAAGTTTTTACCTTTTCTCCCCCTTTTTGTCTGAAGCAAAAAGGTGGACATAACTCCCCCTGGACTGTTCAGAAGAACAACTTATAGCTTATAGCTTAAATTTTAGACTAGAAGCTAACACTCAGAAAGAGATGTTATACTGACAAGATAAACCGAAATGCTATAATCACAACACATAGTATGAAAACCAACAATATTCATAAAAAGCAATACTATCAAAACCACATCAAACCACATGTAAGTTTCAAAACAATACTATGAAAACAAGACAGAAACATCAACACAGGTTTCAAACCAAACCACATCAAAACATTGTTCTTAGAAATTTATGGAAACATGATGTTCAAGGATTTTAGTCAGAGGAAGGGGTTAAAAATGGGAAGGTAGGATGTGTGAACTGGATGCATTGTTTCAGTAGATGCTTTACTGAACGTATTTCGTCCCTCGCTTCCTTCACTTCTGTCCCGAGGGCTCGAATATTATCCCAAATTTCTACTAGATTGGTTTCAAGGTTGTGCATCCGGATAAAGAGACCATCCTCCTCCCTCTCACTAGATGCTCCACCCATGGGCCTTTTGCATTTAGGTTGAGATTTATGAATGAACATCCTAGTTTGCAATTCCTTAAAGTCTCTGGACCTCTCCTGGTAATTCTTTCTTCAAAAGTGGGCATGCGTGTCCCTTCATAAACCATGTCTTCTTCCCTCAGATAGGACAAAAGAACCAATCCACGATTCAAAGTCTCTACACAGTGCATAGCTTTGAGTGACGAATCTGAAATTTCATGCCCTCGGGAAACAGGAACGGCAACTTCGTTTGATAAATCAACATTATGAAATTTAAAGATTGTCGTAAGAATAGAACCAAATGGCATACTGACTTTCCTTGTACTAGAGGCATATTTTTTTAGACTGAAAGATCTCAACTTTAGAAAGGATCTACTAAAATACAAGGTGAGCAAAATCCAGTGCCTTTTCGTTCAACATGTGATACACGACCTGTTTGTCCACTCCGACTAACTTGTGTTGAGTATTGGGTTTAGACATTATAAATTTAGTTAACTCCACAAGAAATAGTCGAACTTCTATGCCAAAATCGTTGTTTTCAAATACATCAACCGTGATGTCAATTACAGCTTTAGAACTTAGGATTCTCGAATTTCTAGGTCGTTAATATCATCATCATCATCATCATTCGATTTTCTAGAGAACATAAATCATTCATTTTTTAAACCAAATAATTCCTTTAGAATTTCGAACGACACAAAAGCCAGTGTTCCTCCAACCATGGAGTGCAAAACCAAAGATTTAGATGCAGCATGATCACCAATATGTATATTAGCATAGAATTCACGAACTAGAATAGGATACATGTCTTCCTTACATTCAACAAATTTCTCAATACCCAACTTGGCAAAGGAATCCCGAATCTATACCCAACCCATTCCAAACTATCTAAATTAAAGTAGTAGCAATCTGTGAGTTGTTCTTGAGGCAGAATTTCATAAAATACCTCTTGAGCATCGGATGCAAGGAATCGGGAAGCATCAAAATCAGAGTTTCTGGGTCGTTCGGTAGATTTATTCATCGGAGCCTTCGATCCACTCGTCCTTGATGCTTGGGATGAGTTTAGGATTTGATAGATTAGATATTTATCGGTTGAATTTGGAGTTTTAGATGAGTATTTGAAGATTTTGGTCAGTTTATGAGAATAGGGTGTAATACCCGAGATTTCTGTATTGTAATTGGAACTTGTAATATTGTAATGATTGTACTTTTGTCTGAGTACTATTCTCCGTATTTCATAATCCGATGTTGTCGAGCGTTTAATTTCGTGGTTGTGGCTTAAAGATTGTAAATCTGCGCATGTAGCGCACGCTACCGGCTATGTTTAGCGTGCACTAACATGGATTCATAGCGCACGCTATGCGTGGTCAATGTGATTGGGACGTGTGGTAGGTGAGATCTGGCCGGGGGACCCCTGTCGGATATTGTCGGGATGTACCTGGACGGCTTTCGGGAAAAGCCGAGTCAACGCCTTAGCGCACGCTACAGGTATATGTGTAGCGCACGCTAAGTGCTGAGTACAGTTTAGTCAGGGAGCCGTTAGCGCACGCTACGAACAGGGTCTAGCGCGCGCTAATAGCCATTTATTATAAATAGGACAGCATCCTATTCGTGATTTCAGTTCTCTCTTCTCCCATTACCCGAATTCTTACACTTAGAACATAACTTCCTTCATCCTAAACACTTCATATCAACATCCTGATTCGTGATTGAAGATCGTATATCATTGGAGATTGGTGTTCAAGCTTTCGGTGTCGGATTGCTTCACTTTCCTCCGTGTTCTTCACTACCTTGAGGTAGGTGATTCTTCACCAATACTAGTTGCGTTCTAAAGGATGTTGATCATGTTCATCTAGTCAGTTAGATTCGTTATTAGCCGTACATCATGTGTTAGAAGGATGTTTTCGACATTTCGACACTTATTCATCGTATGATCCATTGAACCTTTTTGTATGAGGATTCCTAAGCATGTTATGTACCTTCCAAACCCATAGACCAGTATATGTAGATTACCTAGTTCGTATGTTTTACGTAAGGAACCATATGTTTGGGACTTGGAATAATCGGAACTTAGAATATTTCGTGAAGATCTTGGATGAGTTATGATGATGAGATAATTATCCGTATATTTGTACCTCATGATCATGGAACTTCCACAACCTTATTAGCATGACAGACTTGAGGATGATTTGTTGTATCAACATAGAATTCATGAATTCACCACCTTTCAACCCGCTTTTCCGTTAGCGATTCTGCCATGCGTGGTTAGCGCACGCCGACATATATGAGTTAACGTGCGCTATCGGGGTTCGATTAGCGCCGCGATACGTACGTAGCGTACGTTATGTATCGGCCGATTCAAACTGTCGGTTCGTAGCTAGCGCACGCTAGTCTTACACGATAGCGTACGCTAACAGGTCGGCTTAGCGCACGTTACGTAGAGTACGTAGCGCACACTAAGCAGTCCAGGCAGATTGTTTGTTTTGAGCTTTTCGGCCGTAGACCGAATTGTTAGGCCATCGTTCGACTTGAGATGATTTGTATATCATTCCTTTTGTTAAGGTTCGAGCTTGTTACGTTGATCGAAGGAGGCGGCCTTCAAGTATGTCGAGATCATTGAAGTGTTTCGTCCTTGCCATTTTCGAGGCAAGTATCATATGTCGAGTTCGATTTATCATGCTTGTGGTTTTGTTCATATTGTTGAATATGAGATGTATTTCTGGAAATTCTCGTGATATTCGTTGTTATTGGTTCGTATTGATGAACATGTTGAAATGCATATGTGTATGCATAGTTGATTGATTTATGGTATAAATGATCCGAGGGGATCATGAGGATCTATGCTGAGGGCGCTGGATCGATTGTCCACCATGCGTTGGTCCGACGGGATCATCATGGGGATCTATGCTGAGGGCGCTGGATCGTTGGACGGGTTTTCCACCATGCGTTGGTCCGACGGGATCATCATGGGGATCTATGCTGAGGGCGCTGGATCGCTGGATTACCTTGTATTGTGTTGATGGAATCGTGAGGATTCGCATCGTTGGATTCCGGTGGCGGAAGTCCGTTTTGTATGTTTCATGATGCATTGATGATTTATTGTATGATGATACTTGTACTAGCATTGTTTTGCTAACCCCTTCGGGGGTGGACATTGTTTTGATGTTCAGGTAGCCGAGGAGCGGGGAGGCAACCACAGTACCGACAGGACGATGAAATGGCTCAGTGATGTGGTTGATATCATTGCTATTATGACTTGTCTTCTTGATTCGTTTAGTACTCGAGTACGTCTGTTCTAATAAGGTTATTCGATATGGTTGTATAAGTTAACTCATTTGATCGGTTGAATCAAATCTGTATTGGAACTTCAGTTGTTTCGATTGTATTGTTTTTTTTACACTTCTTTTAAAATTAGCCTTGTAAATCCTTATCTAAAGGGTTTACGGCGCTGTAATTATTCCGAATATCTCGGGGTGTTACAGAATATGGTATCGGAGCTAAGATTTATGGATATCTTAGCAGTCGGGTTAGTTGGGTCTGTTTACGTTATTTGATTATTGGTCTTTCGTAACATCACTGCTGAGCTAGCATCGTCGTGTGGACTGTGGTTGTAAGTTTCCTAATCTCGAATACTAATGTTTTGTTTAATTCATGTCTTGTAAACATTGATGGATGTACTTTGAGAAAGTTTGTCCTGGATATTGAGTATTTATGTTTACACTATGTTGAGAGGAGGTCGTGGACGCGAACGCGGTCGTGGACGCGGACGTGGAAATGCGAGGCAAGAAGAGTCGGTATCTACTCCAGAGATAGCCGCTAGTCGAACGGATTCACATTCCGGGGGACAGCAGGGATCGGCAAATAATAATGCAGATCCTAACGTGCCGGGAGTGCTTCACAGTGGTTGCCAGATAAACCGGTTTGCTCAAGTTGTGGATCGCATGCGACGGCGATGGGACAGAATAACGTGGATAATCGGGAGATAAATGGCTTACCGAGGTGGTCAAATTGCATCCTCCGAAATTTGACGGTTCACGAGACGCTTTCTTGGGATCACCGGTCAAGGAATTAGAGAAAATTTTTGCGGGGATTAACTGTCCCAACGATAGGAAGGTTCCGGTCGCCCAGTATCTTTTGACCGGGGAGGCTTTCGACTGGTGGGAGGCCATTCGACCGGACGAGCACAATGTTGACTGGACGGAATTCAAATTGATGATGGAGGCACAATATTGTCCTCGTCCAGTTAGAGAATCCCGGGTTCGGGAGTTTTTCTCACCACAAGATTCGGGAGCATCTGTGACGGACGTGATTAAGACTTTTAATCACCAGCTGACTTATGTGCGCCACTTGGTCAGGACCGAGGCGTAGAAGATTTTTCATTTTGACATGCGAATGAAGCCGGAAATTCAGCAGTATATGTCCGGATTTGAATGTACCACCTTGCGACAGTACCAGGACAGGGCATTGGCCTATGATATGAAGGAGGCAGCAGTAGAGAAAGCGACGGAAGCAAAGAAATAGAAGGTGTCTGGCAACTTCACGGAGGATAAGAGTAGCGGACCTCGCAGGGGTCAGTCCTCTTTTCATTCATCCAGGAGACCTCCGCATCCTTCTCGAGGTGGAAAGAAGTTCCGGGCTGCACCAACTGTTTCAGATGCAGGAAAGAAGTGTTACAACTGTGGCAAAGCGGGACATGTTCGACGTGATTGTTTCGCGCCTACTGTGACCTGTTTCGAGTGTGGACAGGAAGGACATCGTGCAACATTTTGTGGGAATGCGACCCGATCTTTTGGTACTCGCACTCCAGCTCCAGTCCCAAAGGAGACAAGTGTGAACCAGACACAGCAGAGTGGATTTCAACAGCAGAACGCTGGGAAGAGAGAGACATCCAGTGCTGGGTCCGTTCCTCCACGCCTGTACGAGATGAGGAAATCCGATGATCAGAATACTGCTGTTGCATCAGGTACAATTCAGATCCTTTTGCAACCAGTCAGTGTTTTATTCGATTCCGGAGCTACACATTCTTTTGTATCATTGAATTGTGTTAATCGTTTGAAAATCTCGTGCTTGTATAATTGTGAACCATATGTTGTGAGTTTGCCGAGTGGAGAGAGAATCGTGGTAACCCTAGATGCTAGAGATTTTCCAGTAACTATAGGAGAAAGAGATTGGCCATCGAATCTCATTGTAGTTGACATCTACGGTGACGATTTAATTCTCGGAGATGATTGGCTCAACCGTTATGGAGCTGTTCTGAATTACCGAGAGAGAGTCATTTCCATCATTGCTGATGACGGATCTGAACACTTATTCCAAGGATGGAAACCAGGAAGCTCGGGAAATTTGATCAAAGCAATGAAAGCCGTGAAATTACTGAAGCAGGGATGTCACGGACTTTGGTGCTATGCCATGAGGAAAGAGGGAGGAGTAGAGCTCTCCTCTATTTCAGTTGTTAATGAGTTCTCAGATGTATTTCCTGACGAACTACCTGGGTTACCTCCGCAGAGGGGAGTGGAATTCACTATCGAATTAGAGTCTGGAGCAGCTCCTATTTCCAGAGCACCATACCGCATGGCGCCAACCGAGATGTATGAACTCAAGAAGCAACTGGAGGAATTGTTACGGAAGGGCTATATCCAACCTAGAGTTTCTCCTTGGGGAGCGCCCGTTCTCTTTGTCCGGAAGAAAGACGGATCCCTCCGACTGTGTATTGATTACAGGGAGCTCAACAAGATGACAATCAAGAATAAGTATCCTATACCTCGGATCGACGACTTGTTTGATCAACTGCAAGGGGCAAGGGTATTCTCGAAGATTGATTTGCGATCAGGATACCACCAGTTGAGGATTAAAGAATCGGATATACCGAAATCTGCTTTCAGATCCCGGTACGGGCATTATGAATTCGTAGTGATGCCGTTTGGACTTACCAATGCTCCTACAGTATTCAAGCAATTGATGAATCGGGTATTCTTGGAATACTTGGATAAATTTGTGGTCGTCTTCATTGATGACATCTTGATATATTCGAAGAACGCAGAGGAGCATGCTGAGCATTTGCGTGTGGTTTTAAGCACCTTGAGGAAGGAACAGCTGTATGCAAAATTTTCAAAATGCGAGTTCTGGCTTAAGGAAGTAACCTTCCTTGGGCATGTGATATCAGCCGACGGAGTTCAGGTGGACCCGAAGAAAGTCGAAGCAATCTTGGATTGGGAAGCTCCTAAAAACGTGAAAGAAGTCTGAAGCTTCTTAGGACTTGCTGGATATTATCGCCGCTTTGTAGAAGGATTTTCCAAAAATGCTCGTCCGATCACTCAGTTGTTACAGAAAACTCAAAAATTCATGTGGAATGAGAAGTGCCAGGCTGGCTTTGACGAACTTAAGAGGAGGCTGACGACAGCACCTATATTAGCGCTGCTAGAGGGGACTGATGGATTCATGGTATACAGCGACGCTTCGAATCAGGGTCTGGGTTGTGTATTGATGCAGAAGGATAAAGTGATTGCCTATGCTTCTCGGCAATTGAAACCGTATGAGGTTAATTACCCGACTCATGATCTGGAGTTAGCAGTTGTAGTTTTTGCACTGAAAATTTGGAGACATTATTTGTACGGCACTCATTGTCAGATCTTTACCGATCATAAGAGCCTCAAGTACATTTTCAGTCAGAAAGAATTAAACATGAGGCAGAGAAGGTGGTTGGAATTGATAAATGATTACGACTTGGAGATTCTCTATCATCCGGGGAAAGCAAACGTAGTAGCCGATGCCTTGAGCCGAAAACCTGTTTCTCTTCGAGTGTTGGGAGCACTTACGTCCCAAACCAGTATTCAACGAGAACTGATCCGCGAGGGGATTGAAGTATGGGCACCAGGAATCCAAGGGCAACTTTATGTGATGGGACTGACTTCATCACTAGTCGAGGAGATCAAGTCTAAACAATTGAACGATTCTCTGATCCTTCGATTATGTGACGAAGTAAGGAAAGGAAAAGCCCCAGGATTCGTGATACAAGACGATGGAATTCTGAGATTTCAGAGTCGAATTTGCGTTCCCGAGGATGATGATTTGAGACGGACAATTTTAAAGGAAGCTCATAGCGCGCCCTATTCTATTCACCCAGGCAGTAGTAAGATGTATAAGGATTTAAAGCAAAACTTCTGGTGGGGGAATATGAAGAAGGACGTAGCAGACTACGTGTCGAAGTGTTTGACTTGTCAGCAGGTTAAGATTGAACATCAACGACCGGCCGGGATGTTAAAACCGCTTCCGATCCCTGAGTGGAAGTGGGAGGATATCTCGATGGATTTTATCACTAGTATGCCGAGGACTAGAACGGTAATGAACATGATTTGGGTTGTAGTTGATCGACTAACCAAATCGGCTCATTTCCTGGGAATTAAAGATACATGGGGACGCGAGAGATTGGCACGAATATTTATTGCGGAGATAGTCAGATTGCACGGGACGCCGAAGACCATTATTTCGGATCGAGATGGTCGTTTCGCGTCACACTTCTGGAAAGCAGTTCATAAGGCTTTGGGGACTGAGCTCAATTTTAGTACGGCTTATCATCCCCAAACGGACGGTCAGTCCGAAAGGACTATTCAAACTGTAGAAGACATGCTTAGAGCTTGTGCTTTGGATTGGTCAACTAATTGGGAAGTTCATTTGCCATTAGTTGAATTCACCTACAATAATAGTTGGCATGCTTCAATTAAGATGGCACCATTTGAAGCTTTGTACGGGAGAAGATGCCGATCACCCCTATGTTGGGATGATTCTTCGGATTTGATCGGGACGGAACCGGAATTGATTATCCAGACTCAAGAGAAGATAGCTTTGATTCGAGAAAGACTGTTGACTGCCCAGAGTCGACAGAAGTCTTATGCAGATGTACGTCGTCGCCCTCTAGAGTTCGACGCTGGGGACCATGTACTATTGAAGGTGTCTCCTACACGAGGGATTTTCCGTTTTGGGAGGAGAGGCAAGCTTAGTCCGAGATATATCGGACCATTCGAGATCCTCGAGAGAGTTGGAGATCTAGCATACAGGTTGGCCTTACCGCCATCGCTGAGTCACGTTCACAATGTGTTTCACGTATCCCAATTGCGGAAGTATGTACCAGACCCCAGTCACGTCATTGATTTTGACGAGATCGAGATAGCTAATGATGGCACCTTCGAAGAGAGACCAATCAAGATACTTGAGAGCCGGATCAAACAATTGAGGAATAAACCAATACACTTGGTTAAAGTACAATGGTCACGACATGGAGTCGAAGAGGCTACTTGGGAAACGGAGGACAGTATGAAGACTAGATATCCGGAGTTGTTTTTATCTTAAAGTTTCGGGACGAAACTTCTTTTTAGGGAGGAAGGATGTAATACCCGAGATTTCTGTATTGTAATTGGAACTTGTAATATTGTAATGATTGTACTTTTGTCTGAGTACTATTCTCCGTATTTCATAATCCGATGTTGTCGAGCGTTTAATTTCGTGGTTGTGGCTTAAAGATTGTAAATTTGCGCATGTAGCGCACGCTACCGTCTATGTTTAGCGTGCGCTAACATGGATTCATAGCGCACGCTACTGAGTGTCATTAGCGCACGGTATGCGTGGTCAATGTGATTGGGACGTGCGGTAGGTGAGATCTGGCCAGGGGACCCCTGTCGGATAGTGTCGGGATGTACCTGGACGGCTTTCGGGAAAAGCCGAGTCAACGCCTTAGCACACGCTACAGGTATATGCGTAGCGCACGCGAAGTGCTGAGTACAGTTTAGTCAGGGAGCCGTTAGCGCACGCTACGAACAGGGTCTAGCGCGCGCTAATAGCCATTTATTATAAATAGGACAACATCCTATTCGTGATTTCAGTTCTCTCTTCTCCCATTACCCGAATTCTTACACTTAGAACATAACTTCCTTCATCCTAAACACTTCATATCAACATCCTGATTCGTGATTGAAGATCGTATATCATTGGAGATTGGTGTTCAAGCTTTCGGTGTCGGATTGCTTCATTTTCCTCCGTGTTCTTCACTACCTTGAGGTAGGTGATTCTTCACCAATACTAGTTGTGTTCTAAAGGATGTTGATCATGTTCATCTAGTCAGTTAGATTCGTTATTAGCCGTACATCATGTGTTAGAAGGATGTTTTCGACGTTTCGACACTTATTCATCGTATGATCCATTGAACCTTTTTGTATGAGGATTCCTAAGCATGTTATGTACCTTCCAAACCCATAGACCAGTATATGTAGATTACCTAGTTCGTATGTTTTACGTAAGGAACCATATGTTTGGGACTTGGAATAATCGGAACTTAGAATATTTCGTGAAGATCTTGGATGAGTTATGATGATGAGATAATTATCCGTATATTTGTACCTCATGATCATGGAACTTCCACAACCTTATTAGCATGACAGACTTGAGGATGATTTGTTGTATCAACATAGAATTCATGAATTCACCACCTTTCAACCCAGTTTTTCCGTTAGCAGTATTCTGCCATGCAGGGTTAGCGCACGCTAACATATATGAGTTAACGTGCGCTATCGGGGTTCAGTTAGCGCACGATACGTACGTAGCGTACGTTATGTATCGGCCGATTCAAACTGTCGGTTCGTAGCTAGCGCACGCTAGTCTTACACGATAGCGTACGCTAACAGGTCGGCTTAGCGCACGTTACGTAGAGTACGTAGCGCACGCTAAGCGATCCAGCATTGTTTGTTTTGAGCTTTTCGGCCGTAGACCGAATTGTTAGGCCATCGTTCGACTTGAGATGATTTGTATATCATTCCTTTTGTTAAGGTTCGAGCTTGTTACGTTGATCGAAGGAGGCGGCCTTCGAGTGTGTCGAGATCATTGAAGTGTTTCGTCCTTGCCATTTTCGAGGCAAGTATCATATGTCGAGTTCGATTTATCATGCTTGTGGTTTTGTTCATATTGTTGAATATGAGATGTATTTGGAAATTCTCGTGATATTCGTTGTTATTGGTAAGTATTAATAAACATATTGAAATGCATATGTGTATGCATAGTTGATTGATTTATGGTATAAATGATCCGGGGATCATGAGGATCTATCTTGAGGGCTGGATCGATTGTCCACCATGCGTTGGTCCGACGGGATCATCATGGGGATCTATCTTTGAGGCGCCGGATCGTTGGACGGGTTTTCCACCATGCGTTGGTCCGACGGGATAATCATGGGGATCTATCTTTGAGGCTGGATCATTTGGATTACCTTGTATTGTGTTGATGGAATCGTGAGGATTCGCATCGTTGGATTCCAGTGGCGGAAGTCCGTTTTGTATGTTTCATGATGCATTGATGATTTATTGTATGATGATACTTGTACTAGCATTGTTTTGCTAACCCCTTCGGGGGTGGACATTGTTTTGATGTTCAGGTAGCCGAGGAGCGGGGAGGCAACCACAGTACCGACAGGACGATGAAATGGCTCAGTGATGTGGTTGATGTCATTGCTATTATGACTTGTCTTCTTGATTCGTTTAGTACTCGAGTACGTCTATTTTAATAAGGTTATTCGATATGGTTGTATAAGTTAACTCATTTGATCGGTTGAATCAAATCTGTATTGGAACTTCAGTTGTTTCGATTGTATTGTTTTTTTTACACTTCTTTTAAAATTAGCCTTGTAAATCCTTATCTAAAGGGTTTACGGCGCTGTAATTATTCCGAATATCTCGGGGTGTTACATAGGGTTTGTGAAATAATGAAGGTGGATCGGATGATATTATGTTTTATTTATGCGGGATTGTAGTTAGGGTGTGCTATTCTGCTAGCGTGAGCTATCGGGCTAAAGCAGGAACTAACTATTATGTCCAGTAGCTGAATCAGTTATACGAATTGATTGATTAGCGCGGTTTAGGTGTGGTGTATAGCATGCGCTATCAGGGTCAAACTAAATAACTGAGTATACTGTTAGTGGTTGAGTAAAATTTGGAGGCTGTTTTAGCGGGCGCTATTGAAAAAGCTTGCGTACGCTAGGGCTAAGCAAGAAACTTTTCATGTTTCAATTTAACCTTTAAGAGTAATATTAAGAACGGATCTAGATCTGTTCTTCGGATTAAGGTAATTCGGTGAATCTTAAGTAATTAAATAATTTAATTACTGCATGAGATCCTAAATTATTTTTTCTTTAATTCGTCCTCTGTGTTTTACTCTTATTTGATGTATTCGAAATATGAAAAACCCAACAATGGTATCGAAGCCAACTTGCAAGTAATTTAGTTATTTGTATAAAACATATTTGTATGATTTGAATATATAAATTATATTCTTAATGATATTTGAAAATTTAAGATTTTACAAATAATATTTTGGTTTAATTTGATTAAATCGAATCGTCAAAGGACCACCTTCTGCCGTGTTTACGTAACTTTATATAATATATATGCCCGAGTAGGAGCTTATACCAAACCACAAAATATTACAATAAACATACCATAAATGTGGTACCAAACCACAAAATATTAATCATAACCTCGAGTAGGAGCTTATACCGTATATATCGATTTATACAACAGAACACAAGACCTAAATTCGGTATAAACCATATGGAGATGGAATATACCCAAAACAATAATAATACAATCGTCCGAACTTTATATAAATTAAGAAAACATGAAATTTCACATTTTAGACATAACCGACCAATAAAAGACTCGGGCCCCCCGAACTAGCATCCTTCAATACTCTTCGCCGTCATCGTGCTCTTCCTGTGCCTTGCCCTTGCCTCGCCCTGAAATACAACACAAGTATTTTGCCCAAACCATAGGGTCAGCTATACATGATAATAATTCTAATGACATTATACAACTGAACATACCCCTCGGGCATATGAATAGTCAGTCCCAAACTATCGGACATATCCAATCGTACATGGAATATGAACGACCAATCAACATGGCTCAAGAAGGACGTCACAGTATGCCCAATCCGGAAATGTGTCTGTACACATGTCCACCCCGTATACGGAATCTAGAATATATGTGGGACGATGTACCTAATTATCCTCATGAACTACATCTCGTGTGCACGGTCCAATGCGGAAACATCCGCGCATGACCCTCATGTGCCCGGCTAAAAATCTTATACATAACCAATCGGCACGCAGATATGACTCGAGAGATGTCACGATGCGACATGACAACGAAACTCAACAAATCACACATTCATCCAAGAATCGAGAGAACTCACCGAAGTGACAACAATGCTCAACGAGACCAGCGGTATCAAAGGCGATAAACTTGGGAATACAAACCCACCATAAAATGGTAATATGATCAAGAACGACATCATATCACGAATCACAGATTCATAGAGCATTACGTATACACGAAACTTAAAATATTCACAAGAATTCAATCATCATTATAACCAAGCAAGATAACTTGCCTCAATTCCGTAGACGAATAATCCTTCTTCAAACGAACAAACGGACGGTATCCTCGACTAATAATACTCACTCGAATAAGCAACCTTGAATGAAACGTAACTCATTCAACAACACATTCATACGATAATTATATTAATTCATAGGAATCAACATCCGTAACCTTACCCAAATAGTTCATCTATCATAACGAACATTCTATTGTTTCATTTACGAATTATAATGCACCAAGTTCATTTTTAAAAATTGGTTTTGCCAAGTTCTTTAGGTTCACCCACATTTACGTCTTCTACTACACAAGGTTCTTTGTAAATGATTTCGACCATTAATTCTATAATAACATTATCACCAATAATTATTATAATTTTCCTAAGAACACTATCAACGTATTAATATGATGATCAACACATTCTTAATTTATCAACACATCCGATTAACTTTGAATATGTTAAAAGTTATAGTTGTGTTCATCAATATCCTTTATCATCTCCCAATGACTTTGCCAAGCCAAAACAGAAATGAAGTTATAACTTTTAGGTTTTTTGAACCATAGGAACATCATCCTAATCTTCAACATTCATCAAGGTCTTCCCAAGGTAGGTTAATACCTAACATGGTGTTCTAACACATCTTATGTCATTAATTCATCAATTTTAATGTAACTACAACGAAACTTATGATCATTGTAACACCCCGAGATATTCGGAATAATTACAGCGCCGTAAACCCCTTAAGTAAGGATTTACAAGGCTAAATAAAAGAAATGCAAATATAATTCAACCTTACAACTAAAGTTCAAAATACATAACTGGTTCAACTGGTCCAAAGAGTTAACTTATACAACCATATCGAAAATTACATTACTAAAACACACGTACTCGAGTACTAAAGTGAACCAAGAAGACAAATCATAATAACAATAAACATCAACCACATCACTGAGCCATTTCATCGTCCTGTCGGTACTGTGGTTGCTTCCCCGCTCCTCGGCTACCTGAACATCAAAACAATGTCCACCCCCGAAGGGGTTAGCAAAACAATGCTAGTACAAGTATCATAATACATAAATCATCAGTGCATCATAAAACATGCAGAACGGACTTCCGTCATCGGAATCCAACGATGTGAATCCTCACGATTCCATCAACGCAATACAGGGTAATCCAGCGATCCAGCGCCCTTGGTATAGATCCCCATGATGATCCCGTCGGACCAACGCATGGTGGAAAACCTGTCCAGCGATCCAGCGCCCTCAGCATAGATCCCCATGATGATCCCGTCGGACCAACGCATGGTGGACATTCGATCCAGCGCCCTCAGCATAGATCCTCATGACCCCCCTCGGATCATTTATATCATAAACCAATCAATCATGCATACATATATACATTTCAATATGTTCATCAATACGAACAATTAACAACGAATACCATGAGAAATTAAAGAAATAAATCTCATATTCGACAACATGAACAAAACCATATGCATGATCAAAGTTCCAATATAATTCAAACTCAGCATATGATACTTGCCTCGAAAATGGCAAGAATGAAATACTCCAACAAATGACACACGTCCGTATGCCACCACCCCTCGATCGTCCCCTATGCAAGGCTCGGACCTAAGAAATAATAAAGAATTCCTCTCAAGTCGTACGAACGTCTAACAATCCGGTTTACGGCCGCAAGCTCTAAAAATGAATTCTGCCTAAACTACTTAGCGCGCGCTACGTACTCTACGTAACGTCGCTAAGCCTACCCGTTAACGTACGCAAATAATAAAGTCTAGCGTACGCTAGCTGTGTACAGACAGCCCTCTCTGATCATCTGACTGTCCTGCCTGATGTCATAACGTACGTTACGTACCAAACGTAGCGCATGTTATTCATTCCCAATAGCGCACGTTAATATGCTTATCTTAGCGTGCGCTAACTGTGCATGGCAGTTTACTGCTGGGCAGAAAATTTGAGCTAAATGTGATGAAACTCATGAAATCTTCAGTGTTAATACATGCCATCTCCGTGCATATCATGCTCATACGGTTCGTGAAAGATCTTTATGTATTAAATGACTATGATATACAAGGATACGTATAATCATCACAACACCATAATTCATCTTTGATCTTTAAGAAATATCCTAAGTCCAATCCATTTCATGTCCCAAAACGTATGATTCCTTTATGTAAGGGCATAAGAACTTGGTAATCTCCATATACTGGTCATAATCGGTTTTGAAGATACATGAATATGCTTAGGAGTCCATATACTAAAAAGGTTCAATGGATTATATGATGAATAAGTGCCGAAACGTCAAAAATATCCTTCTAACACATGATGTTCGACTACTAACGAATTTAACTGACTAGATAATCATGATCAAAACATCCTTCATACTAGTACTTAATATTGGTGAATAATCACCTACCTCAAAGTAGTGAAGAACAAGGAGGAATTCGAAGCAATCCAACGCCGAAGGCTTGAACACCAATCCCCAATGATCTACAATCTTCAACATGAGCTAGGATGCTGATATGAAGTGTTTAGGGTGAAGAGAGTGACTCTCTAAGTTCAAGAATTCGGATGTGGGAAGTGAAAAGTCTGAAAATATGAAAAAGGATGTTGTCCTATATATAGAAAATAGTTATTAGCGCGCGCTAGTCCATATTCATAGCGTGCGCTAACGGCTATTTGAAACTTTACTGATTTCACTATACTCAGCCTTTAGCGTGCGCTATCCTCATATGAGTAGCATGCGCTAACGCGTTGACTTGGCTTTTTCCCGAAAGCCGTCCAGGTTCATCCCGACATAATCCGACCAAGATCCCCGGCCTGATCTCACCTACCAACACGTCTCAATCATATTGACCACGTATAGCGTGCGCTAAGGTTCCTTCACAGCGTGCGCTATGGATCCAAGTTGGCGTACGCTACACTTAGTCGATAGCGTGCGCTACATCCGCAGAATCACAATTTTAAATCACATTCATGAAATCATACGCTCAACAACACCGGATTATGAAATACGGAGAATAATACTCAGATCAAAATGCAACAATTACAATATCACAAGTTCCAAATACATAGCAGAAATCTCGGGTACAATCATCACCACCCCAATAATGTAAATAAATACAGCAAGATGAGTATGACTCGAATAAACATGATTATTATCATTAAAACATCAAGAACATATTCATTTTAAACCTTAATCACTATATTCCTAAATAAGTGTTTAAAAAGCTTAACCACAATCATGTTTTACTTGATTAATTCCACTCTATGTGCAGTATTTCATATCAATATCATCATTACTACGAACATAAAGAGCAGGATTGTACAACATACCTCAATAAATGAAGAACAACCACAAAAACCACAAGAATGCAATCCAACTACAAGAACACACTCCAAACTTCCAATCAGTAAGCTACAATCCATGTGATGGAGCTCCAACACAAGATGGGAGGGGCAGAAATTGATTTGGCGAGAGCATGGGCCTCCTTTAGAATAGTGTTCCTCAACTCTTCATCCGCCGGTTCACATACTCGGTTCTTGAAGCGTACCTGTCCTCCTCATAAATGACAAATCCAGAGGCTTTCCCCTGATCTACTTCACCCCAAATTCTAGATAAGAACGGGCCCGTCACCTATTTTTCTCTGATTATATCGTCAAGGGACAATGAAATCTCAAGCGTGCAAAGTTGTCTCTGAACATGCTATAACCAGATCTCAATCTCCAGCCTCATGAACTCTAACTGCAATTCTTTCTGAACTATCAAGAGGGCAAACATCTGCTCCTGTACTGTCTTACGACTCAAGGCGTCGGCAACCCCATTTGCTTTGCCCAGATGATAAAGGATCTCAATGTCATAGTCTTTGACCTTCTCTGTCTCATGTTCAACTCCTTCTGAGTAAAAATGTACTTCAAGCTCTTGTGATTAGTAAAAATCTGACAGGTAACTCCATACAAATAGTGATGCCAGATTTTCAAAGCAATCACCACGGGTGCTAGCTCCAAATCATGGGTCGGGTAGTTGACCTCGTAAGGTCGCAACTGTATTGATGCATAGGCAATCACTTTCCCATAGAGTGGAAGGAATATGCGGATTGAGATTCGGTGCCTAAAACGAAGGCACAGTGGAAGCAATATACGAATCTAATTCGATCCTAATCCCTTAAGAGGATTGATCGAGCTCCATATATACGAATATTAAAATAAAACAAAGGAAGATTCGAAATCATACCTTCGTAGTACGTAGATTAAGTGGTTGAGAAGATCCCGGTGACCGCAAATCCGATTTGATAAGTCCTCAATGATGCCCCTTACGAATCCAATCCGCAACAAGCTCTTGGATGATCCAACGCCGAAAACACCACGTCTCTGTAACACCCCCAAATTATTCAGGGTATATTACAGTGCCATGAGCCCTGTCGTGGGACCCACAAGGATTTTCACACGCGGAACCATGAACTTTGATCGATAAGGTCCAAGTATAATCAGATGAAGAACAATAAAGTTGACATCCAAGATAATAACCAATAAAACCAAATACAATACATCCAGAATCAATACCATGGCAACACAAGCCAAAACATCAAGGAAACCAAAAACAATACTAGAGTACTCAAGACCCATTCAAGTACAACATCACTGAATGGAGGAAATACAAACCATAACCACTGACAAGACATAGCATCACACTTGCCCATCATCTTCATGCCGACCCAGAAAGTGCCTATCCGCTCTACTGGATCCTAAAATAGATAAAAGTTATTTCCCCCATAAAGGGGTTAGCCGTCGAATAGCTAGTACAAGTATATCGAATATGAAACACAATACTTCTCGACAATAAAGTAAATGTAATCGACATTCATCAACTCAAAACTAGCATTCCGGAATAACTAAATCTCATAGCATCACACTCAATACATACATGATTAACCGTGGAACCGCACCAAAGGTAACAGAACCCTCAGAGGACCCGTCGGCCCGTCCTAGAGTGCTTAACCTAAAATATCTGTGGAATCGCACCAAAGGCTACGGAACCCTCAGAGGACCCGTCGGCCCATACTATAGTGGATATATACCATTATACAATTCATATATCTTACTTTCAAAGTCGAGAACGTACAATCATAAACATATACTTGCCTTTGAGACATCGAGAATCGGGAGGAAAATAGTATAAGTTCGGTAGGTCCAAGAACGCACTTCCTGCACCTAAACGATTCATAAGGAATACGATAATCAATAATCCATACTCAAATAACATGAAGAAACTCCCGAAACTTGCCTACGATTCACGAAACTACAAGGATAATCACCTAGAGGTTTGAAAATCATCCAAACCCTCTCAAGTCCGAACAAGGTACAAAACCATCCATATAATCGTAGGGGAAACATGGGTACGGGGTAGATACATCATAATCTCAAAGATCTCAAGCTCCAAGATGGATAAATCGGACGACTCTAAGAAAATCCCCAAAAATTCCCGAAACTAAGTTTCTAAGGAATTTACCTTGATCCGGAAGATAGAAACGGATTAGATGTTGTGTAATCTTTGTTATTCAACCGAAGATGATGATAGTTGAAGAAGTATCGACCCAAATCGCCCCAAATCGCCTTCTCCCATGCTCCCATCGGAAAATGAGGGAAAGAGGTGTAAAATGATGAAGAGCAGGGGTTGACTCACTCTTATATACTGCGCGAGGTTAGCGCGCGATAAAATTAGAGGCTAGCGTGCGCTAACGAGGTCACCCGGTAGTCCAGTAGCTTATGTCCTGAGACGTTAGCACGTGCTACCACACCTTAGCATGCGCTAATTGGTATACTGCAAAAATTCTAACTCACTGCCCAAAGCCGCTAGCGTGCGCTACATCTGGGCACTAGTGCGCTACGCAACACCTATAGCGTGCGCTGGCTAAGGCCTAGCGTACGTTACCTGCTAGTCCAGAGAGTAGAAATGCCCCACTACCACTGCCGACTCATCTCATTAGCGTGCGCTACGGGTGATGTTAGTGCGTGCTACTGAACACGAATAGCGTGCGCTATATAATGCCTAGCGTGCGCTAACTGCTAGTCCAGAGGGCAGAATCAGCTACTTCCTCTGCCATGCTCCGAACGTTAGCGTGCGCTAAGGCTCAAGATAGCGTGCACTACTCAAGTACAAAGAGCGTGTGTTAGCTTAAGCCTAGCGTACGCTATCTGCCTGTCTCAGAACACTGCTGAAAGGTTCAAACAACTCGAACATGATCCAAAAGGTACGAAACTCTAAAATCAACATCAAAAACATCTCAATGAGTGTTTACAGAGCGACAAAAGTGAAGGAACGTCAGAGCCAACAATTTATATAAAGTACGAGTATTACATTCTCCCCCTCTAAAAAGAAGTTTCGTCCCGAAACTTAAGAAATAAAAAGCTCGGGGTATTCCAATCGCATCTTCTCTTCTGTCTCCCAAGTTGCCTTCTCTACTCCATGTCTCGACCATTGCACTTTAACCAACGGGATGATTTTGTGCCGAAGATGTTTCTCACAATGTTCAAGTATCTTCACTGGTCTCTCGGTAAAGGTAACATCCTCGGCTACATCGATCTCACCATAGTCGATAATATGACTTGGATGCGGCACACACTTCCTCAACTGAGAAACTTGAAAAATGTTATGGACATGACTCAAAGTTGGAGGCAACGCCAAGCGATAAGCTAAATCTCCAACCCTGTCCAAAATTTCAAATGGTCTGATATACTGCGGACTAAGTTTCCCCTTTTTCCCGAAGCAGAAAACTCCTCTTGTCGGCGACACCTTGAGTAGAACATGGTCTCCTACTTCGAATTACAAAGTTTGACGACGAGTATCAGCATAAGATTTCTGACGGCTCTGGGCGGCCAACTCGTCCCAACATAATAGTGGTTTACACCGCCTATCATAAAGTGCCTCGAAAGGTGCCATTTTGATTGATGCATGCCAACTATTATTGTAGGCAAACTCGATCAACGGCAAGTGAAGTTCCCAATCATTACTCCAGTCTAGGGCACAAGCCCGCAACATATCCTCCAACGTATGAATCGTCCGCTCCGTATGACCGTATGACTGGGGATGAAAAGACGTGCTCAATCTCAACTCGGTACCCAAAGCCTGATGAACAGCCTGCCAAAAATGCGATACGAAGCGACCATCTCGATCGGAAACAATGGTCTTAAGGGCACCATGCAATCTCACAATATCAGCTATAAAAGTTCGAGCCAATCTCTCCGGTCCCCAAGTATCCTTAATACCTAGGAAGTGTGCAGACATGGTCAATCGATCGACGATTACCCAAATCATATTCATTCCGGCTCTAGTTCTCGGCATCCCAGAAATAAAATCCATAGCGATATCTTCCCACTTCCACTCGGGAATGGGAAGCGGCTTCAACAACCCCGCCGGCCGTTGATGTTCAATCTTGACTTGTTGACACGTCAAGCATCATAATAAAAACTCTCTAACATCTTTCTTCATACTATTCCACCAAAAATTTCGCTTCAAGTCTTTGTACATCTTACTCGTTTCGGGGTGGATAGAGTAAGGTGTAGCATGAGCTTCTCGGAGGATTCTCTGCCTAAACTCTAGATCATTCAGAACACAAACCCTGCCCTGAAATCTCATAATACTATCCTCATGGACCATAAAACCAGGGCCTTTTCCCTTAATTACATCTTCCTTCAGTTGAGAGATCATCGGGTCACTCCACTGTTTCCCTTTGATGTCGTCAACCAAGGACAAAGTAATTTCTAGAGTGCACAACTTTCCTTGCGCTATTTGAAGCCAAACCTCTATTCCTTGCTCGATTAAATCCTGACGAATCTCCGTATCAGATGTAAGAACCTCGAGCATCTGAAGCGACGCCGATTTGCGGCTCAAAGCGTCCGCGATGACATTGGCCATTCCTGGATGGTAAAGAATTTCCAAATCGTAATCCTTGATAAATTCCAACGAATGTCTCTGCCTCATATTCAGTTCTTTCTGGCCGAAAATACACTTCAAACTCTTGTGGTCGATATAAATCCGACACGGAGAGCCAAACAAATAATGCCGCCAAATCTTAAGTGAGAAGACAATTGTGGCCAACTGCAAATCGTGAGTAAGATAGTTCATCTCATACGGCTTCAACTGCCGTGATGAAAAAGCTATTGTTTTATCATGCTGCATAAGCACACATCCAAGCCCTTGTCCCGAAGCATCGCTATAAACTGCAAATCCTTCACTACCCTGTGGTAAAGCTAAGATCGGCGCTGAGGTCAAACGTCTCTTCAACTCCTCGAAGCTCTGCTGTCTCTCAGCCGTACAAACAAACTTTTCTATCTTCTGGAGTAACTGCGTAAGAGGCCGAGCGAGTTTCGAGAATCCCTCGACAAACTGACAGTAATACCCAGCAAGACCCAAAAAGCTATGAACTTCTTTAACATTTTTAGGCAGTGCCCAATCTAGCACTGCCTCAATCTTCTGCAGGTTTACACAAACCCTTTCGGCCGAAACCACATGGCCGAGAAACATCACTTCTTCTAACCAGAACTCACATTTCGAGAATTTTGCATAGAGGTGTTCGGTTCTCAAAACATCTAGTATCAAACGCAAGTGCCGGGCATGTTCACTACTATAAAAATATCTTTTACTGACACTTTTGTTCTGACACTTTATCAAAAGTGTCAGTAACTTACGACATTTGATCTATTTTCTGATTTTAATATAAATGTGTCAAAATATATTGACACAAAGGTATCAGTAATTTAAATGAGAAATAAAAAAAAGATGTTAAATCATTATCCCGATGAAAAATTCTTCTCATCTCACACTCTCTCTCTTCTCGTCGCCCCCTTTCTGTTCTCTCTCTCGTTGTTCTATCTCTCTCTCTATCAAAAATGCTTCCGAGCGTTCTATCTCCGGCGTGACCCCCGCCCGATCGACTCGTTAGTGTACATGTCGTTAATTAGAGTAAGTCAGAGCGACAGGAGCCCGATTCAAGGGCCTGGTTTGGAAATCCGAAATTCCAGATCCGACTACCGGTGGAAAAAAGGTGGAAGCCAAGGTCTCTGATAAGCTTCGACGGCGACTATCTATGGATGCAACTGAAGGGGTCAGCGGGACGGAGGGTTGGGTTTTGTCACGACTGAAATAACGAATTTCAGGTTCATTTTCTAACTGTTCCGATTTTAAATTCCAAAAGAAAATGGGTTTCATGTGTTATGTGAATTCTGGAAATGGTTGGTTTAATGAAGTGTGCTTGTGTGAAATTTTTCTGTACCAGTGAAGGAACTTGGCGGCCAGTGGTTGAGGTTTCGGACTAAAAGAGATGGCCCGATTTTAAATCTTTTTGATTTACTGTTGTTAAATCTCCATGCTAGCAAATTTGAAAAATGTTGTCATTCTGATAGAAGAATCATGCTAGTTGAATTTAAAACGTTCTTCTTTTGTCCTTCTGATTTTGTTGTCTCTTACCTGCCAATCCAGACATTCTTGAGGGGGTGGATGATCTTATAGAACTTAGCTAGTTGAACGAGCCTTCAGTTCTTCACAATCTATAATATAGATATTCTCAAGACATTGTATATGTAAGTAACTAGTGGTCAAGCATTTGTGTTATGTACTATGTTAGCTGTCTGTGCTCTTGAAAAATCTGTTCATGTTTTTCCTAAAGTAAGGCAGGCCCCGGTTTAATAGCAGTCAATCCTTTCAAAGATGTGCCGCTATATGGAAATACTTTGTTACAGCTTATAGACAAAATCTTCTGGACAACCCTCATGTGTATCTTTGTTCTTGACGACTTACAATGATATGATGAAAGGTATTGTATAATCTCTAAAATTATTTGGAATGCTCCTTACCGTTGACATATATTTCAAATCTAATTTGTATTCGCTACGATTTGTGAATTTTGCAGATGAAACAAACCAGTCTATAATCATAAGGTTTGTTGAAGTGTTTTTGCCTCTTTACTTCATCTATCTATTCAGTTCTTGTTCTGATTCTATGGCATGCTCTTGATGTGGTGTGGATTATACTAGTGTGATGTGGATTACACTATTACGCAGGAGCAGTTCAGGTTTTTTACTGAGGCGCTTAGGGTTAATAAACTTAAACGCTATGTTGATCAGATGGTTATGAAAGCTGAGGTATATTTTCTCTTTTCCTTTTCTTCTTTTAATTACTAATCGATTCTGCTTGGACTTTATGTTTATTTTGATTAGTTGGTTGCTGAACTATTTTCTTGTTACTGCACATTCAAGTGTTTATGTGTGTTTTTATCATCTTGGATCCATGATTAACTTATCATCTTGGATCCATGGCGACATTAAACCTTGCTACGGAATTAGTGAAAACTTATAATAATGTGTATATATGAATACACACACATGAATAGAATAGTTTCTTACCTTTTCTGGACTGACCTTTTCTCCATTTTCTTCACCATAGGACAAAGGTGTTCTTCTGACAACATACGACATTGTGCGGAACAACACAAAATCTTTATGCGGGGATTATCCATACAATGATGATAGGGAAGAAGATGAAATGACATGGGATTACATGATTCTTGATGAAGTGAGTTTTTTTCTCTTAATTATAGAATCAAGACATGTCATTGATATTTTTTTTTCTTTCCTGTCTCCTATTTGCATGCAGTTACTTGCTTGAATTAAAAACTTTAACGTTTACTATATGTTTCTTTAATAAATTTCAGGGCCATCTTATTAAAAATCCAAGTACGCAGAGGGCAAAAAGTTTGCTTCAGATACCTTGTGTTCTTTTTGCAGATAGACTAAAAGAATCTTATGGTACTTGAACTGGCTCTGTGGATGGCCAAATGGTCAATATTTTTGTATAAATTGTCTACTTGCATATCTCTCTTGAGCTGAAGCTGTCTTGCATTTATTCACTCTTTTTCCTTAACGGGAATCTGTAACATGTGAAATTTCTTGATCGCGTAAGTGAATAAAAATCTTGTATTGGCATGTCAAACACAATTCGTTGTCACATCTTATAGCATCTATATTTTTAGGACCTGAGGGACTGCATTCAACCATATTTCTTGAGACGAATGAAAAGTGAAGTATTTCGTGATGATAGCCCACTTTCCAAGAAGAATGAGATTATTGTATGGCTACCGTTAAATGGATGTCAAGTATATATTAGGTTCAACACATTCTATTTCGTATCATATCATTTCTAATAAAATTGCTCTTTCTATTTCAAAAGAAGTGTGTTAAAGAATTTAAATATATAATCTTCATGAATCCAGCGTCAACTTTATGAAGCTTTCTTAAAGAGCGAGATCGTCATCTCAGCTTGTGATGGTTCCCCTCTTGCTGCACTTACGGTAATATGCATAATTTATTTGATCTTTGTAATTTTATTTTTAATTTTTAATTTTGGGTTCCATCTTTGCCGTCTATTGATACTTCTTTTGCATAATAAGAATATATAAGGTGTTTTTTTTATTATCCATTCCGTATATGTCTTATCCAGCTATGTTTGTCTTAACTTTTAACTATCAACAATTTGTTGGTTGCTAAAGCATTGACTATGGCATCATGTGCCAATCAAGAGTTTCCGTACTGAAGCGTACTAGTTAATTTATTTATAATTCCTCTATTTTCTGATTCGGCTTCCACAATTGAATCGTAAACGGGTGGATTTCATAAATCACAAGAATTGAAACACAAAAGAATCTGCAATTGTTTCCGTGATTGTCGTTTCTGTGGCTCTATTTGTCCTGTGTACACAGTGAATACATATCAAATATGCTGATGCGCCTGGAGAACAAATAACAGACTGGGATACATAACTACTTCATCGGTCCTTACAATACATGTACCTGGAGCACATCTGAGCTTCTTCAAATACCTCAGCTTCTTTAGTTTCACATGTGATAGATTTGATTACATTACGACTCCAGTCAGATCATTTGATTAACTAACCATCATTTAAGCTTTATATTAAATTAAAATGATAAAATCTAACTGGATATTGTTTTCTTTTTTTTTTTTGCTCACAAGACAACACATCTGCTGAGTTCTTGATAGTTGTTTCAGGATGCCTACAAGAGGTACTCATCGACACTTGAATTATGTGAATGCTTGTTGATGTGTATAATATATACATATCCCATTTACATGACGTTCCTTTGTTTACATTTGCTTTCTATTACCACTGCATTTTGTTGCCACCAATGTAGACTACAATTTGAAGTTTCTATGTATCAGTCTTTTTGTCAGGTCTGGCAGCACACTCAACTGATTTACCGAACCAGCTTAAATCCATTTCCAAGGCCCAGCTGCAAAACTTGGTTGAAGTGTTTTGTTAGTAGTTAAGTTGAATGCTTGATTAGTATATTTGATTGAGGTGTTCTATTGGTATAGTTTAGAATTTCCCAGACTTGGTAGTTTAGTAGTTTGTATTTTGATGGCTCTCGATGCATGGTTTTGTATTCTGCTGCTTTTTTAAGTCAATTGCATTTGGGATGTTTTATAAGTGAAATGTCTGTTTGAAAATTTTAATTTATGGTATTTTTTTCATGTAATTAAAAAAAATGTAATTGAGATAATAATACATTTTTTTTCACAAATCTGAACATATACTGACATTGAAATAGTGTGAGTAATTATTTTTAATGACACTTTATAATAGTGTCAGTAATGCTAAAGCCAGAACATACTGACACTAATGTTTAGTGTCAGTAAAAAATTAATTACTGACACTATTTTAGTGTCAGCAAAACAAAATACTGACGCTATTTTAGTATCAGTATTTATTGACTCTTGTATTACTGACACTAAAAATTAGTGTCAGTATTTTCTGGCTTTAGTATTACTGACACTATTATGAAGTGTCAGTAAAACTAATTACTAACACTATTTTAGTGTCAGTAAAGGGGATATTTGTACTAGTGGTTCCTCCTTATCCCGAGAATAAATCAAGATGTCGTCAATAAAGACGACCACATATATGTCCAGGTATTCGATGAATATCTTGTTCATTAGTTGCATGAATACTGCCGGTGCATTAGTCAATGCAAAAGGCATGACCACAAATTCATAAGGTCCGTACCTCGTCCGAAATGCGGTCTTCGGAACGTCGGACTCTTTCACCCGGAGCTAATAGTATCCTGATCTCAAATCAATTTTTGAGAATACCGCGGCTCTCTGCAAATGATCAAATAAATCATCTATACGAGGCAAAAGATACTTGTTCTTGATGGTCACTTTGTTTAGCTCACAGTAATCAATGCATAAACGTATTGAACCATCCTTCTTCCTCACAAAAAGATCAGGCGCACCCCAAGGCGAAGCGTTCGGTCTGATGTACCCGTTCTCTAATAGTTCTCCCAGCTGATTCTTCAATTCTTGCATCTCGGAATGTGCCATATGATATGGAGCTTTAGAAATCGGAGCCGTATCAGGCTCTAAGTCCACAGAAAATTCTATCTCTCGATCCGGCGGTAATCCCGGGAGGTCATCCGAAAAAATGTCGGGATACTCATTAACAACTGGAATCGAAGAGAAATCAAATTCGTTCCCTTCCGTCTTCAAAGCATAACACCAATAGCCCGTGCAACCTTTATTCAAAAGTTTTACGGCCTTCATGGCGGCGATAAGCAACTTAGGTTGGCCCGATTTACGTCCCATAAATGAGTACTCGGAACCGTGTTTAGTCATCATAGTGATAACCTTAGTGCGATAATTCATAATCGCTTGGTGACTATCCAGCCAATCCTCGCTGAGGATCACATCCTCGCCATCTATATCAACCATAATCAAATTCGATAACCAATCTATACCGGCAATATTCACTGGAAAATTTCTAATCTCCCGATTCCCCACGATTCTATCCCCGCTAGGTAGTTTCACAATGAAAGGATCGCAAGTAGTCATACAAGTTATATTCAAACGGCGTACACACTCCAAGGAGATGAAAGAATGTGTAGCACCCGAATCAAAAAGTACACGAACTAGATGAGATAGGATATGAATGGTACCTGAGGCCACCGCCGCATTAGGTACGTCTGCTCGATGCATCTCATAGACTCGCGGGTGTGCCGAACCGACGCTAGAATCTCCCTTTCTAGCATTCTGACTCCATCCCCGGCCTCTGCCGTAACTCTGCTATGACTGACTAAGTGGGTTCCGCTGATTCATACTCTGATATAAAGGTGTTGGGGCAGAAGCCTGAGTGTCCAAAGTCTGATCTTGTTCGAGGCAATAAGCTGCTCTATGTCCCATCTGTCCACAAGTGTGACACTTCAGAGGTGGGAAGTTGCACTCCATAATGATGTGGCCTGGACGACCACAATTAAAACAGGTTACTGAGTAGGTTGGGTCCCTGGAGCATAACGAAAACTCTTCTTCCCTTTAACAGAACGTGAAGACTGCCCGGCAGAATGGTTGGCCGCTTGAGGTCTCTGGAAGTTGCCACCCTTTTGAGCCATAAAAGTTACCAGCGGTCTTTTGCTTCTTCGATTCTTCTTTGGTATCATTGTGGGGACTCAACATGTCATAGGCCAAAGCCCCGTCTTGGTATTCCTTCAAGGTAGTGCAAGCAAACCCGACCATGTAATGCCGTAAATCCATATTCATTCGCATGTCAAAGTAGCGGATCTTGTCACGCTCATCTCGCACTTGATTCTTCACGTGGATCAGCTGTTGGTTGTATTCCACTATCGCCTGCGAGACTGGAATATTCTGCGGCTTAGCCTCGAAAAAGGATCGGATTCTGCCTTCTTGCACTACCCAAGGACACAACTCGGCCTCCAGTATCTCTTTAAACTCTCCCCACGTAGACGCGTGATCCTATGGCTTGATAAATTTCCACCAAGTCGCGGCTTTCTTGGTAAGTAAGTACTGAGCAATCGGTACCTTCCTCACTTCTGGACAATCAACCGCTTCAAACACTTTCTCTAACTTCGCTAACTAATTCTCCCAACCCATCGGGTCTGTAGCACCGATGAACTATGGAGGGTGCATACGGATCAGATTCTAAAGCAAGGCATCTGAGGTCGGGTTCGGATTGTTCAGCTGAACGGATTGGGCCAGGATAGTCATCTGGTCAGCCAATTGTTGAAGGACATTCGTAACTCCAATATCTGCGTTATTCCCTTGGCCGGTCGACTAGTTGTGTTGACCCTCAGTATCAGGATGCACTGAGTTAGATAAACTAGTGGTGGGCGACCCTTTAACAGAACTGATGGAAGCGGCCGCGCCACGTCCTCGTCCATGTCCACAACCATGGCCTCGCCTCTGTCCCCTACCAGTAGATATTCTGAAGGATACACAAAGTACGTAAGTACAATTCAAATTCCACGTCATCGAAATGACCGATTCCCAAAAATACTAAATCAGAAGCAAAGGGATTAAGGAAACACTAGGAGAGTAAGAGGTCTTACAAGTACCGGTCGCACTGTGATGAAGGCAAAGTAGTGATATTGTTGACAAATGATAACCCAATCAACCTAAAAGACCGACAACCTAGGTATCTATAAACCTAAGCTCTGATACCATATTCTGTAACACCCCCAAGTTATTCAGGGTATTACAGCACTGTGAGCCCCGTCGTGGGACCCACAAGGCTTTTCACATGCGGAACCATGAAATTTGACAGATAAGGTCCAAGTATAATCAGATGAAGAACAATAAGATTGACATCCAAGACGATAACCAATAAAACCAAATACAATACATCCAGAATCAATACCATGGCAACACAGGCCAAAACATCAAGGAAACCAAAAACAATACTCGAGTACTCAAGAACCATTCAAGTACAACACCACTGAATGGAGGAAATACAAAACATAACCAGTGACACGACACATCATCACACTTGCCAATCATCTTCATGCCGACCCAAAACGTGCCCATCCACTCTCCTGGATCCTAAAATACATGAAAGGTATTCCCCCATAAAGGGGTTAGCCGTCGAATAGCTAGTACAAGTATATCGAATATGAAACACAATACTTCTCGATAATAAAGTAAATGTAATCGTCATTCATCAAATGAAGATTAGTATTCCGGAATAACTAAATCTCATAGCATCATATTCAATACATACATGATTAACCGTGGAACCGCACCAATGGCAACGGAACCCTCAGAGGACCCGTCGGCCCATCCCAGAGTGGTTAACCCAAAATATCCGCGGAACCGCACCAAAGGCTACGGAACCCTCATAGGACCCGTCGGCCCGTCCCAGAGTGGATATATACCATCACACAATTCATATATCTTACTTTCAAAGTCGGTAATGTACAATCATAAACATATACTTGCCTTTGAGACATCGAGAATCGGGAGGAAAATAGTACAAGTTTGGTAGGTCTAAGAACGCACTTCCGGCACCTAAACGATACGCAAGGAATACGATAATCAATCATCCATACTCAAATCACACAGAGAAACTCCCGAATCCCGCTTACGATTCACGAAACTACAAGGATAATCACCTAGAGGTTTGAAAATCACCCAAACCCTCTCAAGTCCGAACAAGGTACAAAACCATCCATATAATCATAGGGGAAACATGGGTATAGGGTAGATACATCATAATCTCAAATATCTCAAGCTCCAAGATAGATAAATCGGATGAATCTAAGAAAATCCCAAAAAATTCCCAAAACTAATGTTCTAAGGAATTTACCTTGAATCGGAAGATAGAAACGGATTAGATGTTGTGTAATCTTTGTTATTCAACCAAAGATGATGATAGTTGAAGATGGATCTGTAATATCCGTACCTCCATTCTTGGTGTATGTCTATTTTTATCGACTCGCTTGTAACCGTTTCGACATTTTGAACCTACTTTATTCTTGGAGTTTTTCCATTTGGATGAGTTTTGGAGATGTTTTTACGTAATTCCATTCTATGTTATGTTTTGCTGTATGAATGTTCGATTCTCATAAAACTTGTTCGTTTTCATTGTTTCTTGGTTTGTATGAGTTTGTATGGTTGAATTGTTTGTGTTGTGACTCTCGGTTTGTTAATCCGACGTCGTATTGTGATTTTCGAACACTTGGGCCATTTTTTATAATTTCCTATAAGTTAGGGAATTTCATCTTCGTTGTCGTATTTCGGATTCCCGGGTAGTCGGAATTATATTTTCTTGTAACGCTTAGATTCATCATCGAGAATACTTCGTGTCCATATTCTTAGTTCGATAGCAGGTCCGGGTTTCAGAGTCGTCCGGAACCATTTGGACAACATCTTCCCAGAACTGCTGTCCAGCAGGGTGTTACGGCCGTAACACCCCATTCATTACGGCCGTAATGTTGGGCATATTACGGTCATAATGTAGACCCTGTTACGGCCGTAACAGCCCACTGTTTTAAGACAGCGGGCAGAGTCAGAAAACTTATTTTCTCACCTCTCTCTTCGTTTTCTCTCGTCCGGCGACATCAGAGGCGATTCCCACCAGTTTTGACCGGAGCTTTCTTCATTTTCCATCACCGTAGGGTCGTGCTAACATATTATCATCAACGTAATCATCTTCTTCCGTCCGAATCCGAGGTAATTTCGCCTAGAACCCTAACTTTGTCATTTGGAGGGGTTTTCGGGTTTTGTTTGATTAATTTCGAATTTTTCATGTATGTTAAGATATTCCTTACCGATTGTTGTTATTGGATGATTCCCAATCCGTTTTCCTCGAGTTTAATCCGTGAATTGTCAACCCTCGCCCATATCGATTAATCGTATATTGTCTTAGCTTGCAATCGGGGTTGTGGGAGTATTCCATTCGATTATTGTTGTCCGTTAGGACTGGGATATGTTGATCCTTTGTTTAGGGACCGTCGTTTTACATCCGGATCATTCGTAGTCGTTATTCATTCCCAATTCTTCGAAGATGTCTCAAAGGAAAGTATTTTACATTTGTTTACGCGTTCTAGTATTTGAATTATGGTATTTCGTGGTTGTATGGATGGATATGTGTATGCTTACATAGGGACGGTCCGACGGGGCCTCTAGGGGTACGTTGCCGTGAGTTTCGTACCTCGAACTATGGTTAACCACCCAGGGATGTCCGACGGGGCTCTGCGGGGTACGGTGGCCGTTAGTCTCGTACCAGGGTTAACTTTGAACTGTTTTGTCAGAGAAAATGTGTTTTTTGCATGTGCACCGTAAATATTCCGGAATATAAATGATTTCTAAAATGATTTTGGCGCATATTTTCATCTGATTAGAATGGTAGTTCAAATAGATTGTACTTGCACTAGAAGTTGTCGCTAACCCCTTAAATGGGGGAAATACTTTTGTATTTCAGGTACAGGTCAAGGAAGCAAACAAGCATGCCAGCCGTACGAGGATGATGGGCAGGCGTGATTCTGTTCAGTGGTTAATTATTGATATCTTGTTTTGAGATTTCTTTATTAAGTAATTGGTTTAAGTACTCGAGTACTTCTCTTTATAAATTGTTGATGTCGTGTACCCATTTTGGGAAGTGGATTTGATATCAGTTTGTATTGTCGTATTTTAGTCTTTGGTTTTAAATATCGTGGATTGTGAAATTGTCGTTTTGTTGTTGATGTATGTCGTTGTCGAATGTCTTGTTGGTGCGTTAGCCTGGTGGATTCCACAGTGTGGGGTCCACGGCGCTGTAATATGCCCTGATCGTCTTGGGGTGTTATAGAATATGGTATCAGAGCTTAGGTTTATGGATACCTAGGCTGTCGGTTGTTTGGGTCTGGTTGAGTGTCATTTTTGAACAGTATCACTGCTATGCCATCATCTCAGTACGCCGGTGCTCGTAAGTTTTTCTAACTTGACTCGTTACTTTGTTCTGTTCTGTTCCTTTCTTGATCGTCTTGTTGTGTTTTACGTTTGAATTGTACTCACCTGTTACTTCTTCAGAATTCCTGCTGGTAGAGGACACGGACGCGAACGCGGTAGGGGACGTGGCGCAGCCGGTCGTGCGGCCATGTCCGATAACTCGGGAACTGATTCAGCGATGCCTTCCTTGTCGAACAGTGTTCCACCTAGTTCCGGAGGTCAGCAGGATCAGTCTGCTAGCTCCGGTAATGCTCATGATAATATAGGGGTGGCTAATATTTTACAGCAAGTAGCGAACCAGATGACGCTACTAACTCAGCCGTCTTGGTCGGCCAAGTAAATGATAACCCGGTTCCGCCTACTAGATCCGGCAATGATAAGCTACTCCAGGACGTGATTCGTATGCGTCCTACGCAGTTTGATGGTGCTTCCGACCCTTCTGGTTGGGAGAGTTGGTTATTTGAAATGGAGAAAGTGTTCGAGGCAGCTAACTGCTCTGAGGAGAGGAAGGTACCCATCGCCCAGTACTTCCTCGCCAAAGAGGCAGCGACGTGGTGGCAAGCGGTGAAACTGCGTGATTGTGCAGCCACTTGGGCACAGTCCCGAGAGCTGATGGAGGACGAATTTTGTCCGTGGCCACTTAAGGAGGGGAGGATCCGAGCCTTCTTTGAGGCGTGCTAGGTATTTTGAGAACTCAGCATCTTTTCGCGAAGTTCTCAAAATGTGAGTTTTGGTTACGGGAGGTTATATTTCTCGGCCACGTGATCTCGGCCGAGGGTGTTCGTGTGGACCCACATAAGATAGAGGCAGTGTTGGATTGGGCACCGCCCAAAAATGTGAAGGAGGTCCGCAGTTTTCTGGGTTTGGCCGGGTATTATCGTAGATTTGTCGAGGGGTTATCTAATCTCGCTCGACCACTGACTCAGTTGTTACAGAAGTCAGAGAAGTTTGTGTAACACCCCCAAAATTTCCCGAGGTATTACAGTGCCATGAATCCCGTGTGGGACCCACAAGGCTAGTTTAGGAAATAGATAATTTAAGGAAATTACAATAAAACGATAAGTCCACTATTACATATCATGAGACCAAAGGTTTAAAGAAGAAAAACAATCCAGAGTTCGATTATTACACAACGGAGGTTTTTGAAATCAAATTAATTTAAATAGTGGCAAGAGGTCATTCCAACACTGTTCAAGTCTGACTGGACCCCTCGGGAATATCCTGCACAAGATTAACAAATTTACCTGGCACGACAAATCATGCCAGATAACCAGGGTCAGAGAATGCATACCAATAACAATTACTAGCAACAATATACACCATTTTACCAAGTATAGTGCCATATAACCGACAGAGAATATTTCATCACACGACCGACGTCGTCTTTCTCTTATATCACATAAACCCCAAGGTCGCAACCAAGGGTCACGAAAGTATCCACACGGGAATACCCCGGAACATAGGTGCCCAATTTGGGTCTTATCCCCTAACACATTTCCATACGGGTACCATACAGGTTTTATCCCCAACACATCGGCCCATTTATAACACATTTTAGAGAAAGACAATTGTCGGCATTTATCAACAGTGGCACATATATAAATACAACATTACGATAATATTAGCATTTCTCGAGCAAGATTTCACTTTCCTGTGATCCGACGGTAGGTGCTTTATGATAACCAAAATCCCGACGCCCGCTTGAATTTAACCTAATCACGTAATATCCCATTAACGCCTTGTACGGATCATGATGAATAAGGTTAGTCCCCCTTTCCTGACCGGATTCCTAACGTATTCTTAATTACCAACATTAGTATCGTTTTTCTAAGTTCGTAAGCATTACGTTCCATTTACTATTCAATTCTACGGTTAACGTTAAATACGTCAATTCGTTCAACAAGATCATCCCTACCATTATTCGGTTGGCAACAATCGAATATCATAACCAAATCCCATACTCCTAATCCAAGTCTCTAATACGAGTACTACAATCGATAAACTATTATTTAACACAATGATTTCGGCTAACGACTTTCAGTGACATTAATATCATCGAATTAATTCCCTTATTAACGTTTAACATTGATCATCATTTGCAAGACTAAGTTACGACTAGTTTATAGAACGGTGATGAATCCTTACGAAATCCTTCTACAATTGATTCGTCGAATATATATGTCCCAATGTAAATTAAGATGGAAGTTCTTGCATGTGATTGTTACAACGAGTTGTAAGAAAATGAAATATACGAACAATGATAACTCCGATTCTACAAGTTCGTCCGTTTAGATAGTCTACGAGATTTTAGCAAAATCTACCCAAATACCCGTAATCTAACGAGTTATAATCAATAATATTGAAGAGGTTACTTCAAGGATTGATAGACTTGCCTTAGAAGATGAATAATAATGAAGAGAGTTGACGAATCCACAAGAACTATGAGGAACAAAAAGTGGCTTGAATGACTTGGATAATCTTCACCGGAGCTCAAGAAACCACCTCCTTAATGCTAATTCAAGTATATGAGAGGCTGGAAACTGAGTATAAGGCTAGGAAATGCTCCAAGAGTGTCTTCTTGCAAGGTTGGGGTCGTGCAAATGAAGAGGGGAAGTGTTATTTTATAACACTCGGTTTGCATAATGTACGTTAATGATACAGAGGTTACATACGTAAAGATACTTACGTACCGTCCAGAGGTTACTGCCTGAAATGTGCCCAAGTGTTATGTACGTAAGCCGTTGTTACGTACGTAAAGTTCCAGTAGGTAGCGTACGTTAGGTTTGGAGAATAGCATACCCTATCAAGGGTTGACTCGTTTGTCCTCTAGCCCGCCGAAAGTAGCCTCCTCCGCGTCAAAAGATAGATTCTGGTCGGGAGACCTACTCACCCGTTACGTACGTAATATAGCTTCCTTAACGTACGTAACACCTGATTCTAGCGTACGTTAGGTATATACTATAGCGTGTGTTAGATATTCAGTTCTTTAGCCACATAACACATTTTAACCATCTCGGGGTGACCGTCCTTTCCACTCATCAACAATTATCGGGGAACACGACGTTGGCCACCGTCATATTCGCACTGACGATCGTCCAACGGCGTCAAGGCGTGTCACCTCCGTTTCATCCACATTGCACAATTGTATAGCACTCAATGGAATACATAAATAGAAATGACGTCACATTACAAAAATTCACACAGTACAAAGTAATAAAGCATGAATTACCGGTGGTATTACATATCACCCCCCTTAAAAATAGTTTCATCCCGAAACTTAAGAAAATAACTCGGGATGACTCTCTTTCATGCTCGACTCAGTTTCCCAAGTCGCTTCTTCCATGTTGTGGTGCGACCACTGAACCTTCACGAGGGGTATGGCTATATTTCGTAACATCTTCATACGCCGATCCAAAATGGCGATCGGTACTTCTCTAAAGGTAGCGTCATCGGAAATTTCCACTTCTTCGAAATTGAGTTTGTGATTCGGATCATAGACATACTTCCTTAACTGGGAAATGTGAAAAACATTATGTACTCCATCCAAATGCGGCGGTAGAGCTAATCGATACGCGAGCTTCCCTACCCGATCCAATATCTCAAACGGACCTATAAATATCGGGCTCAACTTGCCCTTTTGGCCGAAACGTCGGATACCCCGCATAGGTGATACTTTGACCCACACATGATCCCCGACCGCAAATTCTAACGGTCGATGTCGGTTTTCGGCATAAGATTTCTGCCGGCTCTGTGTAGCTAGCATGTGCTTTCAAACGATAGAGATCTTCTTAATGGATTTCTGGATCAGATCTAACTCGGTGACCGCGGTGTCAGAAGCATCATCCCAGCATAACGGCGACTTGCATCTTCGCCCGTACAGGGCATAGAACAGGGCCATGCCTATGCTTGCATGCCAGCTATTGTTGTACGAGAACTCCACTAATCCCAAATGTCTAGCCCAATCCTTACCCCAATCGAGCACACATGCCCTCAACATATCTTCCAAGGTTTGAATCGTATGTTCGGTCTGTCCATCCGTCTGAGGGTGATAAACCGTGCTAAAATGTATTTAGGTCCCCATAGCTTTATGGACGGCTTTCCAAAAACGAGACACGTATCTGGTATCCCTGTCCGAAATGATGGATGAGGGAACGCCATGCAGCCTTACGATTTCTCTGATGAAAATGATGGCCAATTGCTCTGTCCCGGTTGTCTCTTGAATAGGAATGAAATGTGTCGATTTCGTCAACCGATCAACAATGACCCAAATTGTATCTTTTCCTCCCATCGCCGTTGGTAGCTTAGTGATAAAATCCATCGATATGCTTTCCCATTTCCACTCCGGGATAGGTAGGGGTTGCATGATTCCGGATGGTCTACGGTGTTCAATCTTCACTTGTTGGCACGTCATACATCGGGCGATGAACCTAGCAACTTCTCATTTCATATTCTTATACCAAAAACTCTGTCGGAGATCTTTGTACATTTTGCTCGCTCCTGGGTAAATAGAGTAGGGAGTGGAGTGCGCCTCCTTCAATATAGTTTGTTTCAGCCCGTCATTCGGCAGGATACATATCCTATTCTTGAACCTCACCAAGTTACCCTTAATTTTATAGTCGGAAACATCCCCTCCCTCAATTCTTGCACCAATCGCACGTAATTCGGGATCCTCCATCTATGCTAGACGTATCTCGTCTAGTAAGGATGAATGTATATTGATCGAGCACAATTGTCCTTGCCTACATTGTATCCATACTTCTGTACTGGTTCTCCCGAGGTCTTGCTGCAGTTCGGGTTGAACTATTATGCTAGATACCATCACTTCTTGTGTAGTTTTCTGACTAAGAGCGTCGGCCACCACATTAGCTTTTCCGGAGTGATAGGAGATTTCCACATCGTAGTCCTTGATTAGTTCCAACCAGCACCTCTGTCTCATGTTTAATTCTCTCTGAGTGAAGATATATTTCAAACTCTTATGATCCGTGAAAACCTTGCAAGTAACTCCATAAAGGTAGTGCCTCCAAATCTTGAGGGCATGCACTACTGCGGCTATCTCCAAGTCATGCGTCGGGTAATTCACTTCGTACGACTTCAGTTTTCGGGATGCGTACGCAATGACTCTGCCGTTCTGCATGAAGACACATCCCAGTCCGTGCTTAGATGCATCCGTGTATATAATGAATCCTTCTGTTCCCTGTGGTAACACTAGCACTGGAGCAGTAGTTAGCCTACTCTTGAGCTCGTCGAAGCTCTTCTCGCAGTCTGCAGTCCATACAAATTTGGCACTTTTTCTCAGTATGTTTGTTAACGGTCGAGCGATACAGGAAAAAGCCTCCACGAATCTTTGATAGTAGCCCGCTGATCCTAGGAAAATCCTTACCTCCTTGACGTTCTTCGGCAGTTCCCAACTCATTATTGTCTCGATCTTTTATGGGTCGACTTTGACGCCTTCTGCTGAGACAACATGTCCGAAAAAAATTACCTCCGGCATCCAGAATTCGGACTTGGAAAGTTTCTCATAAAGTTGGTGTTGTCTTAACACGCTCAGCACTTGCCTCAAATGTTCCTCGTGTTCCTATCGGCTTCGGGAATAGATCAGGATGTCGTCGATAAAAACCACCACGCACTTATCGAGGAAATCAATCAAAACTATGTTCATAACTTCCATAAAAACGTTTGGGTCATTAGTCAACCCGAATGATACCACAATGTACTCGTAATGTCCATACCTCGATCGAAATGCAGTCTTGGGTATATCTTCCTCCCGAATTCTCAATTGGTAATATACGGACCGTAAATCGATCTTTAAAAACACAACTGCCCCTTGTAATTGATCTAAGAGGTCATCAATTCTCGATAGTGGGTAACGATTCTTGATAGTAACCTTATTTAGATCCCTGTAGTCGATGCACAAGCGTAGAGAGTTGTCTTTCTTCTTGACGAAAAGTACCAATGCGCCCCACGGTGAGGTGCTCGGGCGGATCAACCCTTCTCCAATAGATCTTCGAGCTATATCTTTAATTCCTTCATCTCGGCCAGCGCCATCCTCTAAGGAGCTTTGGAAATAGGTCTCGTCCCCGGCTCGAGTTCAATGGAAAGGTCAACTTCTCGGTGCGGTGGCAGCCCTGGTAGTTTATCGGGAAAGACGTCTGGAAACTCATTCACCACCGGAATGTTTGCGATCGTCAGTTGTGAAGTATCCTCCTGAAGAACATAACACCAATAGTACTCCTCTCGAGAGCTGCAGGACACTTCCGATGCAAGAAGCCTGAGAGACCCTTTCATACTAAAGTGTTTTCGTCCTCTGATGACATGAGTGGTACCGTCATGAGCCGTGATGGAAATAGTCAAGTGATAGGTGTCCAAGATCATTCTGTGCAATGGCATCCAGTCCATTCCTAATATGATATCTTCATTATGGAGTGGAATGACCATAAGATTAGCAGTCCAACTACGATCGTTAATGCAGATATGATAGTCTCGAACCTTTAGATCGCCGCCTATTCTACTACCCTCGGGTAGCTTAACAGTAAAGGACTCACAAGGTACACAAATAAGATTTAAATGTTCAACACATTCCACAGATATAAATGAATGTGTGGCTCCGGTATCAAATAATACATGCACTGGTTGAGAGTTAACAAGAAGAGTACCTAAGATAGCTGGCGCGGACTCATCATCCGTAGCCCTCAACTCAAATACACGGGACGGCACTGACTCCGAAAAGGATGAAGTACCACCGCCGCTCCCACGGCCTCGACCGGAACCGTGTGGCGGTGGTTGAGTCTGATGGGATGGACCTCGGTAGTTGGAAACGGCAGGCGTCCTGGGAGATTGCACAGAGCCTTGTTGACTCGGTTGAGAAAATGACTTATGAGTGGGATTGGCCCGCCAGCAGTAACGAGACATGTGCCCACTCTTTCCGCAAGTGAAACATTTAGTAGCCGTCTTCTAGCACCGATCCTTAATATGTCCGGACACGCCACAATTGAAGCAGTCCCTACGGTATGGCCGATCGGATGCACCCTTCTGTTGATACGATGCTGCTGACTTAAAAGAAGATGCGGGTCCTGAGTTTGTTTTGTTGTTGCTCCTTGACTGAGTCGATGTCTTTTGCTTCTTTGAGTTATGTTCGGGATTGGTATTTACAACAGTACCGGCATAAGCTGTGACCACGTCTTCGTACGCCCTCAGGGTCGTATAGTGGAATCCGGCGGCATACCGTTGTACGTCTTCTGGCAACCTCTGTGCAAGGTGGCATATTCGTTGATCTTCTGATGGGACCATCTGCGAGATGTAAGTTAGCTCGGTTCGGTAGGACCGAATGATCTCCGGTACTGGTATGTTCTGAGGTCCGGCACTGAAAAAGTCACGTGTGAGCGGTCCGGGCTGATCTGGGACAGTACTCGCTCCGCAGCAGTCGGGCAAATTCGGTCCACCTGACCTCTCGGTCCTCTGGCTTGTAAGTCCTCCACCAACGTGCGGCAGTGTCACGGAGTTGATTAATCTCGAGCGGAACCTTCCAGTTATCTGGGCATCCGATCACTTCGAATGCAGTCTCCATTTCGGAAATCCATTCGTCCACGTGTTTCTCCCCTGCCCCGTCAAATAATGGAGGCCTAGCCTTTAGCATTTCTCCCAACCATCGGTCTCTTCCTGCGTTTTCTTCCACATTGATAACCGGTATCCGTTCCGTCTGGTTGACCTGAGCAATCCCCATGGCGATAGCTTGGCCAAGGGCCTGAACAAAAGCCGGGTCCATGCCTCCTGGGTTGTTATTTTGGCGTTCCGCCTCCGGATCGTTTTGATTAATTGGTGGCGGCTGGTCCCCAGCAGGATGGGTCTCGGCAGTGTTCTTGTCCTCATTGTGGTTTGCGGCGGAACCCTGAACATCATTCACCATCCTCCTAGCTCCTCGGCGTGCTATTACTGACAGTATTAATCTAAAGACAGTTTCATACACAGTTTACAATTAAATGCAGTACTTAGACAGAAAACACACACGTCACTTACTTCGTATTCCCATGAGGAGTTACGGTCGCTTGGGGTGTTGGACTGGATTAACTTTGAAATTTAGGAGAATTTTATTTAAACCAGGAGTTACTCTCTGATACCATTTTCTGTAACACCCCCAAAATTTCCCGAGGTATTACAGTGTCGTGAATCCCGTGTGGGACCCACAAGGCTAGTTTAGGAAATAGATAATTTAAGGAAATTACAATAAAACGATAAGTCCACTGTTACATATCATGAGACCAAAGGTTTAAAGAAGAAAAACAATCCAGAGTTCAATTATTACACAATGGAGGTTTTTGAAATCAAATTAATTTAAACAGTGGCAAGAGGTCATTCCAACACCGTTCAAGTCTGACCGGACCCCTCGGGAATATCCTGCACAAGATTAACAAATTTACCTAGCACGACAAATCATGCCAGATTACCAGGGTCAGAGAATGCATACCAATAACAATTACTAGCAACGAGATACGCCATTTTACCAAGTACAGTGCCATATAACCGACAGAGAATATTTAGTCACATGACCGACGTCGTCTTTCTCTTTTATCACATAAACCCCAAGGTCACAACCAAGGGTCACGAAATTATCCACACGGGAATACCCCGGAACATAGGTGCCCAATTCGGGTCTTATCCCCTAACGCATTTCCATATGGGTACCATACAGGTTTTATCCCCAACACATCGGCCCATTTATAACACATTTTAGAGAAAGACAACCGTAGGCATTTATCAACAGTGGCACATACATAAATACAACATTACGAAAATACTAGAATTTCTCGAGCAAGATTTCACTTCCCTCTGATCCGATGGTAGGTGCTTTATGATAACCGAAATCCCCACGCCCGCTTGAGCTTAATCTAATCACGTAATATCCGATTAACGCCTTGTACGGATCATGATGAATAAGGTTAGTCCTCCTTTCCTAACCGGATTCCTAACGTAGCCTTAATTACCAACATTAGTATCATTTTTCTAAGTTCGTAAGCATTACGTTCCATTTACTATTCAATTCTATGGTTAACGTTAAATACGTCAATTCGTTCAACAAGATCATCCCTACCATTATTCGGTTGGAAACAATCGAACATATCATAACCAAATCCCATACTCCTAATCCGAGTCTCTAATACGAGTACTACAATTGATAAACTATTATTTAACACAATGATTTCGGCTAACGACTTTCAGTGACATTAATATCATCGAATTAATTCACTTATTAACGTTTAACGTTGATCATCATTTGCAAGAGTAAGTTACGACTAGTTTATCGAACGGTGATTAATCCCTACGAAATCCTTCTACAATTGATTCGTTGAATATATATGTCCCAATGTAAATTAAGATGGAAGTTCTTGCATGTGATTGTTACAACGAGTTGTAAGAAAATGAAATATACGAACAATGATAACTCCGATTCTACAAGTTCGTCCGTTTAGATAGTCTACGAGATTTTAGCAAAATCTACCCAAATACCCGTAATCTAACGAGTAATAATAAATAATATTGAAGAGATTACTTCAAGGATTGATAGACTTGCCTTAGAAGATGAAGAGTAATGAAGAGAGTTGACGAATCCACAAGAACTATGAGGAGGAACAAAAAGTAGCTTGAATGACTTGGATAATCTTCACCGGAGCTCAAGAAACCACCTCCTTAATGCTAATTCAAGTATTTGAGAGGCTAGAAACTGAGTATAAGGCTACGAAATGCTCCAAGAGTGTCTTCTTGCAAGGTTGAGGTCGTGCAAATGAAGAGGGGAAGTATTATTTTATAACACTCGGTTTGGATAACGTACGTTAATGATACAGAGGTTACATACGTAAATATACTTACGTACGTAATACTTAAAGACTAACGTATGTAAAGTCCGTCCAGAGTTTACTGCCTGAAATGTGCCCAAGTGTTACGTACGTAAGTCGTTGTTACGTACGTAAAGCTCCAGTAGGTAGCGTACGTTAGGTTTGGAGAATAGCGTATGCTATCAAGGGTTGACTCGTTTGTCCTCTAGCCCGCCGAAAGTAGCCTCCTCCGCATCAAAAGAAAGATTCTGGTCGGGAGACCTACTCACCCGTTACGTATGTAATATAGCTTCCTTAACGTACGTAACACCTGATTCTAGCGTACGTTAGGTATCTACTATAGCGTGCGCTAGATATTCAGTTCTTTAGCCACATAACACATTTTAACCATCTCGGGGTGACCGTCCTTTCCACTCATCAACAATTATCGGGGAACATGATGTTAGCCACCGTCATATTCACACCGACGATCGTCCAACGGCGTCAAGGCATGTCACCTCCATTTCATCCACATTGCACAATTGTATATCACTCAATAGAATACATAAATAGAAATGACGTCACATTACAAAAATTCACACAGTACAATGTAATAAAGCATGCAATACCAGTCGTATTATAGTTTGTGTGGACCGACGAGAGACAGAAGAGTTTTGAGGATTTGAAGAAACAGTTGACGACCGCTCCCATTTTGGCTTTACCGAGTGGTAATGAGGGTTTCTCAGTTTTTAGTGATGTTTCACGCCAAGTGCTCGGATGTGTACTTATGCAGCACGGGAAGACGATTGCCTATGCTTCCCATCAGTTGAAACCGTATGAGTTGAATTACCCTACGCATGATCTTGAGTTGGCCGCGGTTACGTTTGCATTGAAGATCTGACGTCACTACTTGTATGGCTCGTCGTGCCAGATTTTCACCGATCACAAGAGTCTGAAGTACATCTTTACGCAGAAAGAGCTTAACATGAGACAGTGGAGATGGTTGGAGTTGATTAAGGATTACGACCTAGAGATCCTTTACCATCCGGGCAAGGCAAATGTGGTGGCAGATGCCTTAAGCTAGAAATCGATGTCGATTCAGGCACTTAAGTTACTTACGGCCCAGCCAAGACTCCATCGAGAGTTGATGAGATTGAGCATTGAGATTGTATTACCAGAGGGCTTCGGGCAGTTGCGTACTCTTGAGATTTCTTCGTCTCTAGTCGACGACATTAAATGAGGACAGTTGGAAGACCCGATGTTTATTCAGCTTCGAGAGAATGTAAGGAAGGGGAAAACCCCGGGATTCGTGATACATGAGTATGGTGTGTTGAGATTCCGAAGTCGGCTTTGTGTTCAGAACGACTTGGAATTGAGATAGAGTATTATAAGAGAGGCTCACGCGTCACCTTACTCAGTCCATCCAGGCTCGAGTAAAATGTATAAAGATTTGAGGAAGAATTTTTGGTGGAATGAAATGAAGAATAAGGTAGTCGAGTTTGTGGCTAAGTGTTTGACTTGTCAGCAAGTCAAAATCGAGCATCAGCGGCCAGCCAGATTGTTGAAACCACTTCCCGTCCCGGAATGGAAGTGGGAAGATATCTCCATGGATTTTGTCACGAACTTGTTGAGGACGAAGACTGGAATGAATATGGTGTGGGTGATCGTAGACCGACTGACTAAGTTGGCACATTTTCTGGGCATCAAGGATACTTGGGGTCTAGAAAAATTGGCTTGTATTTTTATCGCGCATATAGTGAGACTTCATGGTACGCCAAAGACTATTATTTCGGATAGAGATGGCCGGTTTGTATCGCATTTTTGGCAGGCGGTACATAAGGCATTGGGGACATGGTTGCGTTTGAGAACATCTTTCCACCCTCAGACCAACGGACAGTCCGAGCGTACCATTCAGACGTTCGAGGATTTGTTACGCATGTGTGCGTTAGACTGGAGTAGTGACTGGGAGGAGCATCTGGCCTTGATTGAGTTTACGTATAATAATAGCTGGGACACATCCATTAATATGGCACCGTACGAGGTGCTTTGTGGCCGACATTGCCGATCACCGATATGTTGGGACGAGCCATCCAATTTAGTTGGCACCGAGCCAGATCTTGTATTAGAGATGAGGGAGAAAGTTGAGTTGATTAGAAAGAGAATGTTGGCAGCTCAGAGTCGACAAAAGTCTTATGCGGATGTTAGGCGTTGACCTTTGGAGTTTGAGGTAGGAGATCATGTTCTGTTGAGAGTGTCTCCGACGAAGGGAGTTTTCCGTTTTGGGAAAAAAGGGAAGCTCAGCCCGAGGTATATTGGGCCTTTAGAGATATTAGAGAGAGTTGGCGAATTGGCGTACCGGTTGGCTTTACCTCCGTCGTTGAGTCATGTGCATAGTGTATTTCACGTCTCCCAGCTGAGGAAGTATGTTCCGGACCCGTCCCATGTTATTGATTTCGGGGACATGGAGATCGAGAAGGACGTCACATTCTAGGAGAGGCCCGTTAGAATTGTGGAGCGTCGAGATAAACAGTTAAGGCACAAAACCATTCCTTTAGTTAAAGTACAATGGTCTAGGCACGAAGTAGAAGAGGCAATGTGGGAGTTGGAGAAGGATATGCGTTCGAGGTATCCCGAGCTTTTTGATTTTTAATTTTCGGGACAAAACTTCTTTTTAGAGGGGGAAAATGTAATATCCGTACCTTTCCATTTTTAGCAGTTTTCATTCTTGGTGTATGTCTATTTTTATCGACTCGCTTGTAACTGTTTCGACATTTTGAACCTACTTTATTCTTGAAGTTTTTTTGTTTGGACGAGTTTTGGAGATGTTTTTACGTAATTCCATTCTATGTTATGTTTTGCCATATGAACGTTCGATTCTCATAAAACTTATTCGTTTTCGTTGTTTCTTGGTTTGTATGAGTTTGTATGGTTGAATTGTTCGTGTTGTGACTTTTGATTCGTTAATCCGACGTCGTATTGTGATTTTCAAACACTTGGGCCATTTTTGTGATGTCCTATAAGTTAGGGAATTTCATCTTCGTTGTCATTTTCGAACACTTAGATTCATCATTGAGAATACTTCGTGGCCATATTCTTGGTTCGATAGCAGGTCCGGGTTTCGGAGTCATCCGGAACCGTTTGGACAGCAGCTGCCCAGAACTACTGTCCAGCAGGGTGTTATGGCCGTAACACCCCATTCGTTACGGCCATAATGTTGGCCATGTTATGGCCGTAATGTAGACCCTGTTACGGCCATAATAGACCGCTGTTTTAAGACAGCGGGCAGAGTCAAAAAACTTATTTTCTCACCTCTCTCTTCGTTTTCTCTCATCTGGCGACATCAGAGGCGATTCCCACCAGTTTTGACCGGAGTTTTCTTCATTTTCCATCACCATAGGGTCGTGCTAACATATTATCATCAACGTAATCATCTTCTTCCGTCCGAATCTGAGGTAATTTCGCCTAGAACCCTAACTTTGTCGATTTTGGGGGTTTTTCGGGTTTTGTATGATTAATTTTGAATTGTTCATGTATGCTGCGATATTCCTTACCGATTGTTGTTATTTGATGATTCCCAATCCGTTTTCCTCGAGCTTAATCCGTGAATTGTCAACCCTCGCCCGTATCGATTAATCGTATATTGTCTTAGCTTGTAATCGGGGTTGTGGGAGTATTCCATTCGATTATTGTTGTCCGTTAGGAATGAGATATGTTGATCCTTTGTTTAGGGACCGTCGTTTTTCATCCGGATCGTTCGTAGTCGTTATTCATTCCCAATTCTTCGAAGATGTCTCAAAGGCAAGTACTTTACATTTGTTTACGCGTTCTAGTATTTGAATTATGGCATTTCGTGGTTGTATGGATGGATATGTGTATGTTCACCTAGGGACGGTCCGACGGGGCCTCTAGGGGTACGTTGCCGTGAGTTTCATACCGCGAACAATGGTTAACCACCCAGGGATGTCCGACGGGGCTCTGCGGGGTACGGTGGCCGTGAGTCTCGTACCAGGGTTAACTTTGAATTGTTTTGTTGGAGAAAATGGGTTTTGTGCGTATGCACCGTAAATATTCCGGAATATAAATGATTTCTAAAATTATTTTGGCGCATATTTTCATCTTATTAGAATGGTAGTTCAAATGAATTGTACGTGCACTAGCAGTTGTCGCTAACCCCTTAAATGGGGGAAATACTTTTGTATTTCAGGTACAGGTCAAGGAAGCAAACGAGCATGCGAGCTGTACGAGGATGATGGGCAGGCGTGATTCTGTTCAGTGGTTAATTATTGATGTCTTGTTTTGGGATTTCTTTATTAAGTAATTGGTTTAAGTACTCGAGTACTTCTCTCTATAAATTGTTGATGTTGTGTACCCATTTTAGGAAGTGGATTTGATGTCAGTTTGTATTGTCGTATTTTAGTCTTTGGTTTTGAATGTCGTGGATTGTGAAATTGTCATTTTGTTGTTGATGTATGTCCTTGTCGAATGTCTTGTTGGTACGTTAGCCTGGTGGATTCCATAGTGTAGGGTCCACGGCGCTGTAATATGCCTTGATCGTCTTGGGGGTGTTACAGGATCGCCCCAAATCGCCTTCTCCCGTGCTCCCAGTGGAAAATTAGTGAAAGAGGTGTAAATTGACGAAGAGCAGGGGTTGACTCACTCTTATATACTGTGCCAGGTTAGAGCGCGCTAAAATTAGAGGCTAGCGTGTGCTAACGGGGTCACCCGGTAGTCTAGTAGCTTCTGTCCTGAGACGTTAGCACGCGCTACCACACCTTAGCGTGCGCTAACCGGTATCCTGCAAAAATTCCAACTCACTGTCCAAACCCGCTAGCGTGCGATACATCTGGGCACTAGTGCGCGCTACGCAACACCTATAGCATGTGCTGGCTAAGGCCTAGCGTGCATTACCTGCTAGTCCAAAAAGTAGAAGTACCCCACTACCTCTGCCGACTCAGCTCATTAGCGTGCGCTACGGGCGCTACTGAACATGAATAGCGTGCGGTAGCTAATGCCTAGTGTGCGTTAACTTCTAGTCTAGAGGGCAGAATCAGCTGCTGCCTATGCCATGCTCCAAACGTTAGCATGCGCTAAGGCTCAAAGCTAGCATGCGCTACTAAAGTAGAAATAGTGTGCGTTAGCTTAGGCCTAGCGTACACTATCTGCCTGTCTCAGAACATTGTCGAAAGGTTCAAACAACACGAACATGATCCGAAAGGTACGAAACTCTAAAATCAACATCGACAACATCTCAATAACTGTTTACAGAGCGACAAAAGTGAAGAAACGTCAGAGCCAACAATTCATATAAAGTATGGGTATTACAGTCTCTACTTGCCACACACCGGAAAAATGACTGGAACGACTTCACCTCGTTGTCCTCTAAGAACACGGCTAGAACGAAGTGATAGAAGCTTATAACTATAATCTATATCACTCTAAGTGTATAGATATATATTCTCTCTATTTTCCCTCTCAAATTTTCTCTAAGAAAAATATGAAGAAACTTATGGTGAAGATGACAAAATTGAAGAAGACAAGTTACAAAGTCTTTCTCTCTCTCACTTGTGCTTACAATGATCGGTAAGTTTTTCAACCAAGCAAGAAGAAAGGACTTCTATTCTAGCCTTCAATCATTCACCTAACCCTTGTCCCCTCTTGAGAATACATCACAAGATGTAGTCTTCATCTCATGATATGCCTTTTGATTAAAAAATCAAGAAGTCTTCCACCACATAGTGGAAGACAAAGACCAATCAATAAGGTAGACAAATGGGGTGGCCACTAGAATCTAACGGGAGAGTTCGGTTCATTTCGGACTCCCTCGAGTCCTAATCCGATAAACTCCATTCCGTCTCGATGTATTTATATCACAATTAATCCAATTTATTAATTATATTAAACACAAAATAATATAATTAATTTATCCAAGAAATAATTATATTCATGAATTAAATTAATCACCCAGTATTATATTTAATTCATTAGGCTGTAAATTAATTTATTCAATAAATTAATTTAGACATCCAATGTCCCAAAATTAATTAGACATCCAATGTCCAATAAATTAGATATAGAATATCTAATATTTATAAAGAGAGAATAAGCTCGATTCATTTCGTCGTCCATCCTATTGCGTGACTCGGTAGGTCCGTCTCAGTTAGTAATGGGAGGAACCAAAGAGTAGTAGCACCACCTAGCCAGCCTTGCAGCCTACACTGTACCATAACTGAGAACGAATGATGGGGATCATTCAAAAAACTTTCTGTCGTGAATACCGGTATACGTATAAACCCTTTTTTCAAATTTCCCGATCAAGTTATAGGGTCACGGTCAGTTCAAACCCCATCTGTACTTGACGCTATACATGAGTTAATGCAAATCGAGACCACTGAGATCTCGTGTATCCAATACAACTAGCTCTAATGCTTTGGCCAAAGACTTATGATCTCATTTGCCAATAACCGCATAGGACATATACCTATTCACTAAGAGAAGAAAGAATCCTATCTTGGAATTTAGTAGAACCTGCTATTTGCCCGTCAAGATGCACGTAGAGGTTGACCCCCACCTTTTGGTTTTTAGGGTCGAGCTACTCTAATGAAAATCTTATGCCACAAGCACATCTCTACTAAATCCTCAAGTCGAAGGTTCACGAATACCTATCACAACCTTTCGATTCTGTCATTGACTGTCCTGGAGTAAAATTCGTGTGATGAATCAAGGGTGAGTCATTTCGAGTATACTAATTTTATTAGCATACCTGTAACGTGTGCTCCCACTAACCATTAGTGTTCGACAAGAACTCTCTAAGTTAAAGAACACGTCATACAAGTCTTGACATAAACTTAACGCCCAGTCTAGTTTCATCGACTTGCAAACGATTAAGTATTTGAGCCATAAACCTTTCCAGTTCCGATCTCCTTATTTAATAAGGAGTGGAATATTTTGCTCTCAAATACACGGACTAGTTTCTATATATATTTATGAGTCAGGAATACCTGTGACTACCAGTAAATAAATAAACATACAATTGCCTTTAGATAATGAATTACATAATAACAAGTACAATGCCCTCACTCTAACATCCCCTGAGTGGCATTCGAGGGCATACTCCTAACACTTCATAAGCTGGGAGACATGAAATACGTTATGCACATGGCTCAACGACAAACCCAATCGGTATGCAAGGTCTCCAACTCTCTCCAAGATCTTGAAAGTCCCAATATACCTCGGACTAAGTTTACCCTTCCGACAGAAGCGGTAAACTCCCTGAGTCGACGACACCTTCAGTAACACATGGTCTCCATCCTCAAACTCTAAAGGCCGGAAATGTGTCGGCATAGGACTTCTGACGACTCTGAGCCACTAATAATCTGTCACGAATCAAGGCAATCTTTTCTCTAGTCGCAACTACTATATCTGGTTTAGTACTAATCAATTCGGACGCATCATCCCAGCACAACGGCGATCTGCACCTCCTCCTGTATAAAGCCTCAAATGGTGCCATTTTAATCGAGGCGTGCCAACTATTGTTGTGCATAAACTCGATCAACGGTAGGTGAGACTCCCAATCATCTTTATAGTCTAAGGCACATGCTCTCAACATGTCCTCAAATGTCTGAATCGTCTGCTCCGATTGTTCGTCTGTATGGGGATGGTAGGAAGTACTGAGTCTCAATTCAATCCCCAAAGCCCGATGAATAGCCTGCCAAAAATGTGATACGAACCGCCCATCTCGATCAGAAATAATACTCTTAGGAGTCCCATCCAACCTAACGATTTCTGCAATAAACACCCGTGCTAGTCTCTCTGGTCCCCAAGTATCCTTAATACCCAAAAAATGAGCAGTTTTGGTTAGTCGATCGATAATGACCCAAATCATGTTCACTCAAGTCCAAGTCCTAGGCATAGTGGTAATTAAATCCATAGAAATATCCTCCCACTTCCACTCCGGACTGGGAAGTAGTCGTAGTAACCCCGCGGGTCGCTGATGCTCGATCTTAACCTACTGACAGGTCAAACACTTCGACATAAACTTGTTAACATCAGTCTTCAAGTTGCTCCACCAGAATTTACTCAATACATCCTTGTACATTTTGCTTGTACCAGGATGTATGGAATAGGGCGTAGTATGAGCTTCTCTCAAGATTTTCTGTCTCAACTCGGTATCACACGGTATACATAATCTACCTCAAAATCTCAAGATTCCTTCATCCTGAACCACAAACCCAGGAGCTTTCCCTTTCTTTACGTCCTCCCTCAACTGGATCAAAAATAGGTCATCATACTGTCTCGCCTTGATATCATCAATCAAGGACGAAGTGATTTCTAATGCACATAACTAACACTGAACCCTCTGAACCCAAACTTCAATATCCTGACAGAGTAAATCCCACTGGATCCTACTTTGAGGCGTAAGTACCTCTAACATCTATAGCGCCGTTAGTTTACGACTCAACGCATCCGCCACTACATTGGCCTTGCCCGGATGATAAAGAATCTCAAGGTCGTAATCTTTAATTAACTCTAACCACCTATGCTATCTCATATTCAACTCCTTCTGAATGAAAATATACTTCAGACTCTTGTGATCCGTGTAAATCTTACACGACAACCCATAAAGGTAATGCCTCCAAATTTTTAAAGAGAAAACGACCGCAGCTAACTCCAGATCATGTGTAGGGTAATTTGCCTCATATGGTTTCAACAGACGAGACGGATAAGCAATAACCATATCTCTCTGCATCAACACACATCCAAGTCCAAGGCCCGAAGCATCACTATAAACCACAAAATCTTCGATCCCCTGCGGTAAAGCTACAACTGGTGCGGTAGTCATACGTCTCTTTGGCTCATCAAAGCTATCCTGTCTTTCAGTGTTCCACTCGAATTTCTGAGTTTTTTTAAGTAATTGCGTGAGTGGTCGAGCGATCTTGTAAAATCCTTCAACAAACCTATGGTAATAGCCCTCAAGTCCTAGGAAACTCCTCACTTCTTTCACATATTTAGGTGGTTCCCATGATAGTACCGCCTCTATCTTCTGCGGATCAACCCAAACTCCCTCCGCTGATATCACATGCCCGAGAAATGTTACTTCCTTGAGCCAAAAGTCACATTTAGAAAACTTCGCATATAATTGCTCAGCTGTCAAAATGTCTAACACAATACGAAGATGTACAGCGTGCTCCTCCTGACTCCGTGAATAGATAAGAATGTCGTCGATAAAAATGACTATAAATTTGTCCAGATACTCGATAAAAACCTTGTTCATCAACTGCATGACCGTTGATGCATTGGTTAGCCCGAAAGGTATAACCACAAACTTGTAATGGCCATATCTCGTCCGAAAGGCAGCTTTCGGTAGGTCGCTATCCTGAATTCTCAACTGATAATAATCCGATCGCAAATCAATCTTCAAGAAGACTGTCGCTCCCTGAAGCTGATCAAACAAGTCATCCATCTGGGGCAAAGGGTATTTGTTTTTGATGGTCAACTTGTTTAATTCTCGGTAGTCGATGCATAAACAAAGCGATCCATCCTTTTTCTTAACATACAGCACAGGCGCACCCCAAGGTGACGTGCTCGATCGGATATACCCTTTATCTAGAAATTCCCCCAGCTGTTTCTTCAACTCCAACATCTCCGACGGTGCCATACCATACAGTTCCCGAGAAATAGGAGCCGCATTCGACTCGCTAAGGTTTGCAATTAACGTACGTTAATAACTTATTAGCGTACGCTACCTGGTTCAGTCCAGAATTACTGAACCTTCTGTCCATTTCCAGAGTACTCTACCCAAATGTATTAGCATACGCAATAATATAAGTTTAGCATACGTTAGATATACCATCATAGTGCGTGCTATAGAAATAACGTTAGCGTGCGCTAACTGTTACTGTACAAAGTACAGTTAGGAAACTCGGTCAGACTGCACACTACTCGGAAGGCATAAAACTCGATAGCTACCAGCAAATAACGAGACATAACAAGAAACAACAACATGCAAGTGAAATCTCCCCATCCGAACGTATGATTCCAACCATTCATCGAAATGAGCAATAGTTCTAAAAGTGATACCCAAAACTGTGATAATTTATAGAACAGCCTAAACTCTCGAGAATCATAACTCGAGGCCAACTAATAATCTCAAAAATTTGTAACGAACCCAAAAATATTAAGGGAACTCATAGAAGTAATGAAATGTCGGTTTAGAACGAGATTTACGAGAATCGAGTCTAAACGTAGAAAAGTTACACAATAATCGAAATCCCGCAAAAACAACTCCGAAACTCGCTCGGATGGCCATGAATGCAGATCAAAATAAATTCATAATATCAAAACACATACAAGCGAGTCGTCCGAAATGAAAATACATTAAAAAATAGAAATTACTAAAAATAGAAAGTGCATATATTACATTATCGACCCTCCCCGAACGACTACCCCGATAACTCAGAAGCATAGCACATCCGGTTTGGATTTCAATTTTTCTAGAGCTCGATGGATGGAAGGAAAACCTTGAAACCTTTTAAACTTAATATTTTGTCGTCGGAGGATTTTCGCGATTAATGTTACACTTTGCACATTAATTCATTTAAGCGCGTTTTACACATTCATACCATATGAATTAAACATTCACAAACTAGTTGCAACCAACATGCAGTTCATGGACCGTTTCTAAGAACAAAAAATATCGTAATCTAATTGCATGTCTTGAGTCTTGAATCTTCGTCTTCCCGAATGGATCTCCCTCCAGTCTTTGTCATCACATATAAATTTTACATTGAAAATTTGCATCCTCTATACAAATTTTTCTAGTAAAATAAATAGGCTCAAAACGGACTTTACAACCCAATCGAATTAAAACAAACGATTCAAAAACTAGGTCCATGAACAACATCACCATTCATAAGAATTAATGGTATAAATAATTAATCTAAATATTAATCCAATCAATATAAAATAAATCCATCCATAAGAATTAATCCAATTAATTCATACAACCGTTAATTTTACTTGTTCCGGACGAGAAAAATATTTTATTAAATCAATTCCCTTAAGAATAAAATTACCATATTATATCTTAGTCAAATTAAATCAATTTAATTTGCGAGAAATTAATTTACCGAATGAAATATAAAAATGGAGCCGAAACACACGGCCCATGCCAAGCCCGTGTATTGTAGACTGAGGTCTGAAATCATGGACCGCGGTCCTTCAAAAAGTCGGACCGCGGTCTCACAAACCCAGACCGCAGGACAGGCATCGGCTGTCTCCCGGTGTAACCCCCCCAGAATTCGACTGGGAATGTCACATGCCGTAGACCCTTCTCACAAGAATTTACCAGGCTAAACTCCAAAATATTGCTCAATGATTGACCGACCGAGGTAAAATTAATTACAAAACAGACCGACAAGGTCATTAAACAATTTAAAAACCAACATAGTCCACAATTCAACGACAATAATAAACTTGAATACAGAAAAGAATGACAACTCAATTTAATAAATGAAAACTACACCCATGCAAGGGTGAAAACTCGACCACAAGAGAAATACTGACCCAAATGAAATAAAAGAAAAGACTCTGACTCTTGTGTGATTAGCATCATTGTCCTCCATCTCTTTCCAAGCCAATCTCGTGACTGCTTTCGAGCTGCAAAACCTGGGCGCATAACAGGCACCTACCCCCCGAAAACTCGGGGGTTAGCAAACTGGAATTTTGCTAGTGCAAGTACATAAGATGCAAGATATACGAAGAATATTAACACAAAACTCAACAGCCGCGAAGTCTTAACACAGACCACACATTCTCATAGTCAGCATAGAATAGCACTCACTTACACAAGGTTAAAGATAATCACATAGTCATATTTTTGTTACGGAACATAACACCAATGAAACTTTAAACGAGCCCAATGAGTCAAAAGATCTAGTTCGAAAACCCCTTTTTAAAAGGAATATGTTTTGAAAAATATTTTGATAAGATAGTTTGAAAACGTTATTATTGACTTGGGCCGTTTTGAATGGTTTGGGGTTTTGAAAAATCGAATGAAATTTATTTAGAAAATAACTTGAAGATTTCTCGGGCCCTTGACCCAGTATGTGAAAAACCGTTTTACAAGAAAAACCATTTAAACGTTATTCGGGGTCCGCGGCCCAATTTACAAAACACTATCATTACAAGAACCATTATCTCAATCATCTCACGGGTTCCTCGATGCAATTCACAAAATATCATCACAAGATCAATCATTTCAACATCTCACAAGGTCCTCGACCCAATCCCCAGAATATAATCACAGCACAATCAGTGACACAGCCTCTCATTTCGACAAATCCTGCTCAAGACCCTTGATTAATTAACCCTCGGAGATCTCGTCAAATATCCTTGGTTAATTAATCCTAATACCAACCTTTAAAATGAGTTGAAACAAACTTTCAGAAGCACGAATCTCAGTCTTTATCTAGACCAACATTTTAAAGCGAGCTGAAAGAACTTTTGAAATGCGAAAATCATTCGATATCGGGGTCTTAGCTGTCACTCGAATATCCATAACCAATAAGCCTGCCAGGCGCCTCCCTTGCACACCTGATGCACCGGCGTTCACTCCACTATGTTGCCCACCCCTTGAACATGTCACCGTGCCGGCGCTCACTCCCGTAAGAGCCGCCCCTTGCTCACGCATTATGTAACTGTTAGGAATATGCCCTCTAATGCCACTCAGAGGATGAGAGAGTGAGAGCATTTGTATTGTAATTATGAATATTTAATAAGGCAATTATTATTTCTATATTATTGTGTATCACTGGCATTGTGATTTGGTATATAGAATAATAGTCCTTGCATTTGAGAGCAAACATTCTACTCTTTATGGAGTAGGCACTGGAAGTGTTTAGAGCTCGAATGCTTAACTAGTTCGCAAGTCGATAAAACTTAATTGGGCATTAAGTTTAGCCAAGATTTGTATAACGTGTACTTTGATATGAAGAGTGCCTGTATTCATTAAGTGTTAGTGGGAGCACACGTTATAGGTATGCTAATGAGATTAGTATACTCGAACACGACTAATCTTGATTTGGTCATATGGATATCACTCAGTGTTTGTCAATAACTGAATCGAAAGGTTGGGATAGGTATAAGTGGACTTTTGACTTGAGGTTTCAGTAGAAGATGTGCTTGTGACATTAAGTTAGTTATCAGAGTAGTTCGATCCAATCGCCGGTAGGTGGGATCAACCTCGAAATGCAACTTACTGGGGAAGTAGCAGTCTCTACTGAATACCAAGATAGAATTATTTCTCCTGTAAGTGAGCAGGTAAATATTCTATGCAGTTAATGGCAAATAAGATCATAAGTCTTTGGCCAAAGCATTTAGAGCTAGTAGTATTTGATACACGAGAGCTCGATGATCTCGTTTTACATTAATCAAGTGTATAGAGTCAAGTTACAATAGGGTTTGACTTTATCGTGACCCCAATACTTGACCGGGACATATGATTGAAGGATTTATACGTATACGGTATTCACGACATAATGATTTTGAATGATCCGATCATTCGTTCTTAGTTAGGTTACGGTACGGAGCACTAGACTGACTAAGTATTATCCGTACTCTTTGGTTCCTCCCATTGCCGACTAAGACGGACCTATGGAGTCGCGCACAAGGATATTTGATGGATAAATAGGTATTTATTATCTCTTCATTAATATTGGATATTAGATATCTAATTTGATTTATTTGATAAATCATGCGGTCTAGTGAATTGAAATTAATTATCTGGTGATTAATTTAATTCATAAATAATTATTTCTTGGAAATATATTATTATAATTTTGTATTTGATAAAATTAATTAATTTTGTACTTAACGGACTAGACACGCGAACGTCCGGTACACGAACCGAGTGGCTCGGCTGGTTTTCTCACCATACTCTAGTGGGCTGCCCCCCCCCCCCCCCTCATGCATGGAGGGTGTCTTGCACGTGTATGGGGTGTGATAGATTTATTTAATGAAGGATGAAGACAAATGGATGAGATTTAGAATCTCATCACTTGATCTCACTTGGTAATATAAATTACTATGGTTTATCACACCATTTGAAATGTTGAAAAACACACACACCCCTTACAAATCTGATCTCCAGTCGTGAGTTCACAAGAGGGGAGGAGAAAATTTTATTTTATTTTTTTTGGTCATCTTTGAGAGAAAGAAAAGGAAGAAGAGAAGAGAATAAAAATACCATATCAATTCCTAGCTGTGTTCTTTGAGAACGAATTGATATTTTATTTTTCCGATCAATATCTGACGCATGATAACATAGAGACATTCGGAAATTTCGGTGTTGGATCATTCAACAAGCTACAACGAATTGGATTCGTGTTCGTGTCGGTAACCGGAAAAAGCTTGTTCGGGTTTTTCTTCGAAGATTATATTATCAAAGGACTACGGGGGTAAGTATACTTCTATTATCATCCTCGTTATTTTTATTTGTTTATACGATACTTGATCGGTCCGTTTTTGGGGTTTGGTTTTATCTGGTTGGACCAGTTTATTTTTCCGCTGCGTATCTCGATTTTATTCACCGAATCCCAACAGTGGCATCGAAGCAAGGTCTATGCGATTTGAGAAACAAATTGTTATGTAACTGTGTATTCTACTTCTTGGATACTTGATTCCGGTGCGAGTTCTCACATTTGTACAATGAATCAGGATCTGGAACGAAGTAGGAAGCTGGATTCAGGGGAGGTGATGGTCATCGTCGGAAGTGGACATAGTGTCGAGGCTTCTCATATAGTATCCCTTATGTTGGATTTAGAATTTGGTTTTATTTTTACTTTAGAAGATGTACTTGTTTTGCCCAAGGGGCACAAGAATATTGTATCAATTCCGGTCATGAACCGAAAGGGATTTCACTTCTTTATTGGACATAGGTCCTGTCGTATTTATTTCAGAAATAAATTGGTGGGTACTGCTACATTATTAAAAGGTTTATACCATTTGAATCTAAAGAATAAAACAACTGTGAACACTATAACTAGGAAGCGTGGTAGGGATGAAACGAACCAAGCACTTAAGTGGCATCTTAGACTTGGTCATATTAGTCAGACCAAGGTTCATAAAATGGATAAAGATGGGCTTACGGGTCTATTGGGATCGGATCCCTATCCAACTTGTGAATCTTGCCTTCAAGGCAAAATGACTAAGTTACCCTTCGCATGGACTTTTGAAAGAGCTGCTGAAAATTTTGGATTGATCCATATCGACGTCTGTGGCCCTTTTGAAGTGGCATGAGTGTAACACCCCCAAACCTCTTGGGAATATTACAGCGCCGCAGACCCTCTCCATGAGGATCTACCAGGCTAAATACAAAAACAATACATGACCTTACATGCCGATATGGCTAAATAATGAACTATTAGACCGATTTGGTCTTTTGCCCCAGATATTTGCATCAAACATACATAACTCTTTCTCAGAACTCGTACCCACGCAGGGGTTAGAATACATCAATAGTTCCCGAAAATGGAAAATACCACAACAGAAAGACAAAACAACAAGACTTCACCAAATACTTAACACAGGTCTACATGTGATTAGTATCGTCATCTTCCATCATCCTTCGTACCGATCCTGTGAATCGCTCCCCAACAACCCGCAAGTACCTCGACGCAATACAGACATCCACCCCCCGAATACTTGAGGGTTAGCAAAACTCCACTATTTTGCTAGTGCAAGTATAAAGTACAAATACGAACTATACACAACATACTCCAAGAATATAATAACTTGATAAATTCCAACATTTCAACCCAATAAGACATCTCGAGATATTTTATTGGATAAAATAGTTCAAACCTTAAAAAGTTGGAATGAGACATGTAGACTCTTTGAAAAGCATTTAAAACAATTCTCGGGAGTTTTTTTTTAAAAGCATTTCTGGACTAATGGATCCTCAACTTGACAGAACCACATAGGGACACGGGCCAAAGAATTATTTTAGTTCAAAAATACCAATCCGGTCACAAAATGCGGGGTCCACAACCTGATCATCCTCATCACATACTCGAGTGAATAACCCAATGGTCACACCCGATACACAACCAAACCACAATTCACGACAACAATCACAGGGCCTGAACCCTTATGTCAAAATATCCCAACTAAGAAACGAATCATATACGACACTATATTGGTGCCATTCTAGCTAAGTACCAAGATACTACATATGACGTAGCTCACATCGGGAATTAAAATGTTGTGACATTCCGGACATATCACAATTATCAGAAACAACATCATGCCATGATCATCACAAAACAACCTTCCGAGCTATACTGGCCCTGTACCTCTCAAGCAAGATACACACCCCAGAGACACCTCGTCTGGCCCTCCCTGGTGTATAGCCCAACCGAGTGATCTGCCGAACTCGAAGTCTAAACAAATTCCAGGGGACCCTCACTGGTTTTACTCGGTTTCCACACCGCTCAAAAACCACATGGCACAAATCACATTTATCCAAAAACACATTCCCCCGAAGTACATCAAATGTAGACCAAGGTACTTGTTAGAAATGACCACTATATCCAACACATACTCACATTACACAACATCACATACTCACCAACAACACACATATCCACACGCACACACACCCCTATTACCAAAAGACATAACCTTAAGTCCACTATCGACATAATCACGCACAACAGTACCCCACGCAAAGAAGATATTCCAATGTACGACACTAATACACATTCCCAGAACAACACATTCGTTCACCAATGGACAAGTATTTGAAAGAGAACCTTTATCGAGAATATACTGATTCTTTTATAAGTTTATTAAAAATGTTCCAATCACTCACATAGTCAATTACCAACTATTACGGGTACGAAACATGAAGTGTATATGCAATATACTTGCCTCAATACCACGAGCAACGGGACAACGAACGGATACGGTCGGGTAGCCCTCGAACTTCCAAGAACAACCAATAACTCGTCAACTCCACGAGAACTACGAAAATAATATCACTACGAATTAACAATGCTAAATGGAATCCAAATCAACCCGAAAAACAATAAAGATCCGAGGGTTCCTTCTAAGAAATCAAGAATCATGATCCGGGTGATAAAAATTGATAAACGGGTTACAAAATCCGAAGGTCACAGCCAAGACATCAAGAATTCCATAAACAATTCATCAACCACGGATTGAATCGAAGAATCACGAAGAAACCCCCAAAAATTACACAACTAGGGTTCTAAGGAAGAAAATACCTCGATCCGACGAAGAACAAGGGTCTGATGATGATATAATCGACAAGAACCAACCAAAACACCCTGGAAATGAGTAGAAATGGCCAAGAACTCTACTTCTAGTCGCACCCGCCGCAAGAAGAATGAAGAAAGGGGGAGAAATGAGGTCAACCCGCAACCCATGCCTATTTATACTCATTCCGCCGAGCTATTACGGCCGTAACCGACTGTCTATTACGGCCATAATCGGCCATCCCGTGCATTTTGCCCAAATTATGCAGCATCCGTACGGCCGTAATCGGCCACACATTATGGGCGTAACCGGCCACACATTACGTGCATAACCGGCCACACGTTACGGGCGTAACCAGGTCACACCTTATGGCCGTAACCGGCCACTTCCCGAGTCACTGCCCCAAATAACGCGGTATGTTACGGCCATAACCCTCGAGCCCTTATGGCCGTAACCGGCAAGCCCTGCCTGCAGACGTGGATCGGCTATGCTTGCGGCCGTGACCCAACCGAGGCCAAATCCGACAGTCCGGTTAGACGTTCAACGTCTCGGTTCACCAACGCAGCAGTTATGATTCAAAACAATAACGGGAAATTAACAAAACATGAAATCCAACAAATCGATATGAAGCAAAATAACTGGCACCAAACGACAATTAATTCGAAGCGACCGAAAATAAAAATCTCGGGTATTACATCCTTCCCTCCTTAAAAGAAGTTTCGTCCCCAAAACTTAAAATATAAAATGGTAAACGCAAAACAATCTCGGATAACACACGTTATCCGTTGCCGATGACTTGCAACGAATCACATACAGTACGGAGCTGCTACCATCCACATCGCTACACCAGAACAATAACAAAACACAACGAACGAAAATCACTACGATAAACCAACCCAAATAGTGCATCAATCAAAACACAGGCTAATTGTAACACCGCAAACTAGGCGACTATTGCAGTGCCGTGGACCCCCGACTGGGACCCACCAGGCGAATGAAAATTAATGACTTAAATAATATAATCTTAGTACTGAACCAAATTATATCATCCATTACTCCGATGAGGAGTTTCAAGTACAACACACCCAAGATAATACAGAATACATGTATATTTTATATGAAGATAAAATATACAACATTGAATGAAAATGAGTATCTAGACGGAAATTTGCAGCGGAATTTAAAATGAAGAAAACATGAAATGACGGGAAAGGACTGGGGCCCCCTACTGTATCACTGGGACTCCTCGCCGTCAACATTCTCTTCCCGTGCTTTAGCCTTGCCATGACCTGAAAACAACATCCCCCAACGGGGTCAGTTACACAGAACAACAATCCTCAAGAGTTGAACAATATACAACAATCACATGAATGAATTAAGTATTAGAGTTGAATGATGAGTATCACAGTACGCCCGAATGGAATGTGTGAGTGCACAAGTAGCCGAGTGTCCGGAGCCCCGCATATACACCCGCAACTTGGCCTAATTAGTCTCACGGAGGTACTTTACCGTGTGCACAGTCCAAATGTGTCCGGAGTCCCGCATATACACATGACCATAGTGAGCCCGACTAAAAATTCCACACATACGCCATCCGGCCACAAACACAATTCTGGAAGGTCACAAGAACAAAAACGACCAAGATGAGAGGTAATGAATAAAATCCGACAAGGATAAAGAACGACTCACCGAGATAACATAATGATACAACAAGTGATAGCTTCACTGAAAATGATTTGGAACCGTCGTTCCTCGTGAGTTACATGATTAGTTGATGATTACAAGTCTCGACATGAATGATATATTATGAGTGAATTACATGTATGAGTGAACAACAACGTAAGGAATGAATATTCCTTTAACCGAGTAAGAATTTACTTACTCAACACCGGTGAAGAATGTCTTTCCTCGAACAAACGTCCTACAATGAGATGTCGGTCGCTCGAACAACCTTGAATAACACAATTATCCACAATCCGTTCAATATACGTATCAAGCACGATTATAACTAACTCAAAACATCGATATGACAAAACCAAGTCCATTGGGGCATTATGACCAACACATTATAAACAATCTTTGATTGTTTACAACCAATTCTCAATTAATCGATACCAAACTTCCAAGGAGTGATACAATCCAACAAAAACATCTTCAATACCATCAATAATCCAATATGAGTATCCAATTCGAGAATTCAACAACATCTAATCGGAAACACCCAAATGCAAATCAATATTCAAAGTGTTCTACAACCAATCCTTTAATAATCCGATAAATATACATACCAACTCACAATCACATGTATATATCTTCATATAACATGATTTTAACATCCCAAAACATCATATTCCATCATAGAATCGGGATCTTGGGTGTTGAAGAATATTACCTTTGAAGATCCAACCTCTTTGATCCGATGAATACGTGTTAAATCAACTATCCAAGCTTCACAAATGAATGAAGATGATGAAAACTGAACACCCAAGTGATTGATGATGAAAAATCTCTCCCAAGAACTTCTCTCTCGGAACTCAAGTGAAGAAATGAGAAAAATGAGCTCAAAACCCTGTCCAGGTACTTAAGTACTACCATGGTTATGGCCGTAACTCGGCCTACTTACGGCCGTAACATCCCCAAGTCAACGGCCTTACGGCCGTAACCAGCCATCTCGTACGGGCGTAACTCGGCCTCGTCGAAAAATCTGCCGACAGACATACGGCCGTACCCGAACATACCTTACGGGCGTAACTAGACTGATACGGCCGTACTCGGCAAGACTTACGGGCGTATGAAACCTTCGTCGAAACTGATCGGGCACCCTGCTTGAATTGTGCGGCCGTAACCGGCCAAGCCTTATGGCCGTACCTGCTTCAACTTACGGCCGTATACCACAACCCTTACGGCCATAAGCCCTCTTCGTTCGACATGTCCTAAAAACCACGAACGCATGTTACGGCCGTAGCATGTCTATCCTTACGGCCGTATCTCACCTTCGGCCAAAACATCCTTAAGCCAACGAATGCATGTTACGGTCATAATGCATGATCAATTATGGCCGTAACTCACTGCTGGAAATGACAAAATCCGACAACTCCGTCTTCTCGTTATGAAAGGTGAATGATCCGACATACAATACTTGTATAAATGTAATTAAGTCCAATAACACGCGATAGATGATACTTCCAACACAAGACTACCATTCACGATGATTATGATAATACTCTCGTCTCGATTCTCAAACGAAGATGAATGACGATCGGTAATTGATACATGGTTAAAAATACGCCAACGATGAATACAAATGAATGAGTCATGAATGATGAAATATTATTAATGAGTAAATAATCTGACACTGACAATTACTGAATGATAAATATTGAATGATAATTATTGAATTACAACCGGGTATTACACTAATCGCTGAACAAATACGAAATTCCACAGCCCAAAGGTTTGGAAGGTCGAAAATGGAGTTAATTTATCGAACTTGAGGAAGATTACGAAGTGACCCGAACGCTCAAAAATCACGATATGAGATCAACAAAAACCGGTCAACAAACGATCGAACCACAACGATCGAGACAACTACAATCGAACAACCATGTTCGGATCACGACAATTAACAAGAATCAAATTACAATTCTGAAGTTCACACCTCGACTCGAGACTATAGGTGATCTGGTAAAACGATAAGATATGCATTCACATAAGATCCACAGGAATGGAATCGCATTTGAAAAAAAGTCACAACGACAAGCGGATTAATCCGAAACAATACCACAACTCATTCGAACAACAAAAAGTGAAGGATATAACAAGTTCAGAGCACAAACAGGTCAATAGAGATGAAGATACGGAAGTTCAAAATCCGATCCACTTCTAATAAAAGAAGTTTACCTCAGAAATTCGAAACTACAAAGCAAGGGAATAACATGACATACAACTGGTAGACTACACCCCTCAGGTACCCCTCATAGTCGATCCTGATACAGTTCTCAAGTCCGTGCCTCGGAAGGCTCGGTAACCAACTCACAAAACTGAACCCGGTGTCCCTTGAGTCTACACTTGTAACACGTTGCTGGCGGGGAAGGACAACGTGCACAAACATGCCCCGGCATATTGCAGTTGAAACATCTCCTGGCCTTACCAGGAATCAAAGTTGACGACTTGGAACTCTCAGTCCCATGCATCGAGTGATGGAGCTTAACAGCGGAAAGACTACGGTGTTGCAATTTAGAAACTCCAGCCCCAGCACTAACCAGATTATCATCCAACTTCCTCCACTTTCTAGTCAGTTCCAGACAAAACCCAGCTTCTAGGAGTTCTCGGAACTCCGTCCACATGACGACACGATCCCAAGGTTTAACAGCTTCCCACCAATGAGCGGCATCTTCGCTAAGAAGGTATTGAGAAATAGGAATCTTCTTATCTTTGGGACAATCAATGGCCTCGAATATCTTTTCCAACTGAAGAAGCCAACCATCCCAATGACACGCTTTTTGTGTAACTATCGCAAGTGCACGATATCGTATCAAGTAGTAAAGTGGACTTTTTGAGTCCGGTTTATCGATCCCACAAGGAAGTTATGTTATAATTTGAATTATACACTATTAGTCTATTTTTATAGATACTTAAGATGAGTGAAACACACAATTAAAAAGTTTGGTTTAATAATTGCAAAGAAATTGCAATAATAGTTCTAATATTATAAGGAAATAAAAAGATTGCAATATTAATAGATTGATTAATGATAAAATGAAATAGTTGGGATTACAAACTTAGTTCGTCATTAGTTATAAAAGATGTATTGGAGATCATAAGATGAATTTACTTATTATGTTGTGTAGATTCGATTTTCCTTAAAAGACGGTTTCTCTTTCGAACTATAAAACGCCCCTTACATATTGAATCAATCCACTATATTTCTATGTTGATTGGCTTCAATACATAGCATTAGGATTTGTGAAAATAACTCAATGAATCATCTAAGGACTAGGGGTATATTTCTATCCCCTAGAACAACTTAGAGTGAAGATCATTTGATCTAATCAAACATATTTTCTTTCGAAACATATGAAGATCATAAATATCTTCATTAATTGGCCAAATAAATAAAGATTGTTAAAACAATGAAAATCACACACAATAATAAGTAATTCATAATATATCTTTATACAAACATAAATAACATGACTAACCTTGTTTATAATCCCAACTTAAGAAACTTAGCCCATAAAGGGTTTATTAAACATATTACAAGCTTTGTTGGTCATTCTTAGTTGAATCAAGAGAAAGAATTGATCCTAACTCCCTTAGTAGATAAAGGAGATAGAAGCAATAAACTCTCTGAACAACATATACTACACCACACTTACAAAGATCACTCAAGAACACAAGTGTGTTCTTCACACAAAAAGAAAAGTTTACAAGAAAATGGAAAATTATATGATGAATGGTGAATGATGAAGGATCTAAGGGGTCTATTTATACACCTAAAGTCATCTAATAGCTCCAAAACTACAGCATTATTACATTATATCGGATCAATGCGGCCATCCCCTCAATAATACACAAAAGTATAAAAATTAGACAAATCATAGCAATCATCAAGAGTTACGGCCGTAACATTCGAGTTACGGCCGTAATCGAGGTGACTTACGGCCGTAACTCCTGAATGTTACGGCCGTAACGTGGCTTCGTAAATTTGCTCATTTGAAACTTTGATAGTTACGTTTTTGAGAATTCCTCGGACTTTGCGTTTTGCCCCGGATCTTCTTCGGATGATAACTTTTGATATATAACTCGATTTTGAATCCGAAAGACCGCCGAATTCGTCTCGAAAAGCCCTACAACATGAATATATCAAAATTCAATAAAGAGAATATTTATTAAAGATGTTGTTTCTTGAGTAATTCAGTTATTTAATCCGATCATCATCCAATAAAAATAAAATTATTAAAACTAATAAATTAAAAGCAAAAAAGCAGTAGACTAGCTCAATTATGGGTGAATTTTATCGATACAAACTATGGATAAGTGTACAAAAATGACACTTATCACACCCCAAACTTGAATTCTTGCTAGTCCGAGCAAGACTCTTTATTATTCACACTCCAAAAATAAAAATAAAAATAAAAAAATAAGAAAATTAATACACACATAAATTAAAATATAAAAAGAGAAAAGGAGATCAAAATGCCATTAATAAACAACAACTTGACTTTATACGGTAGATAGAAATGAATCAAGATTCAAAATAAATCTACTAATATTTTTGAAGTTAAAATACGGTTTTTATTTTGTAATTCCAAAATGTAAGGTTTTCCCCCAAAGGTTGATTATTTCTTTCCCACTCGTGATACACACGACTCCCTTTAATGGTTGCTCTCGATCACTCGTTTATTTTTCGACTCAATATGAAGAAGAATTTCATTGGCGTCATCAAATATTGTGATTTTTACAAAATTGAGTGTATTGAAATTCACCGCTAATTAATTCAAATCTGCTCATAAACTACATCCCTTTTAGTGATAGCTTTCACCGTTATTTGCTAACGTGTAGCTCTTTTCACTAACACAATTTCTATCTCATTTTTTTCGTAAAAGGTGATAGCTTTCCTGTATTATTTGCTAACGTGTAGCTCTTTTCACCAATTTTTCTGAGACGGCGGCTACGCACCAACAATGGTTAGTCCTTTATTTTTCGCAAAATTTAAGACTTCCAAAATTAGCATTTATTCTTGCTCAACACTTCTCCTTTTCGTCATTTATTTTTTTAGGTGATAGCTTTCACACCGTTATTTGCTAACGTGTAGCTCTTTTCACCAATGACTCCTTTTTTAGGGAATAGAATTTTTGCGAGAAAATCATTTTTAGTTAAGCATGAAAAATCAAAACTCCACAAATTAAGTAAATTTCGGTTTATTTTTCATTAACCAATTGATTCTTCTTTTCTCAAGGTAACGAATGACTCGATTTTATATGATAATTACAAGGCTTGGAAAGAGATTAAGGCTCAAAAAATTTTGGAATATACAATTTTTTTAGGTTAAAAGCGATTTTAGAAGTTTGTATAAAGCTAATTTATTGGTGTTATGGCGATTTAAAAATCTCAAAAATCAAAATACTATAAATATATATATAAATATATATATAAAAAAATTAAGGCAAATAACCAAATCAATCAAAACACACCAAAATTATTAAACAAACACAAATACTAAAACAAACCACCCCCAAACTTGAAAATAAAGCGTCCTCGGTTTAAAAATAAAATAAAAAATAAAAATAAAAATCAATGCGAGAAAGCGAGAATACTCCCTTTTAAGAAAGTTGATGTCTGAGCCTAATGCCTTTTAGAATCTGCAAGAGAATAAATATACGAGGCACACACAAAAGAAAATAAAATATACTCGTAAGTATAACATAATTTTTTAGATGCGCATCAAGAAAGTCCGAAGAGTCGCCTTACGCTGCCATCAAAGTTTTTATAAAAGCAAAACACGAAATAAACATTATAGTAATGAAATAAAAATACATAAATCGTGAATAGATGCGCGTCAAGAGATCAAGAAGAAACTCCTTAAGCTGCCATCATTTAGCACGATTATTACACACGACAAAAAGTAAAAATACAAGGGGTCCGACATGGGTTATCAAAGGGAGAGGAATGAATCTACTTTTCGTTTTCTCACGGTAAAATCTTCTACCTAGACAATTTTAGCTAGAGCTGGATCTGGTTGAGGAACAAATTCATTGAGTTTTTCGATTAGTTCTTCTGGTGTTGTTGCAACGACTATGATTCGTTTTGCACGCTCGGAAATAAATCCCTTTTCAGCAGAGTAGTCGATGAAAGACAGTAAACCATCAAAGAAACCATTGACATTAAGCATTCCTATTGGTTTTTGATGAACATTTAGCTGGGCTCTGGTAACCACATGAAAAAGTTCCTCAAGTGTGCCAAAACCACCGGGAAGGGCGATAAAGGCGCCAGAATTATTTATCATGTGAGTTATGCGATCTTGCATATTCACAGATCTAAACTCATCTCCAATAGTTGACCCGGTGATTTTACTTTCAGCCAGAGGTTTTGGGATTACTCCCAACACTCTTACTCCTTCCATATAGGCAGAAGCAGCAGCTCGCCCCATTAATCCTAGACTTCCCCCTCCGTAAACTACATGAATGCATTTTTATCCTAAGGTACGACCCAAGTTGTGGCTGCTTCAGTGAAGCATGCCTCTTTTCCAAAACTAGATCCACCAAAAATGCAGACTGTGTAAAATTTTTTTGTTGAAGATGATGACTCCATTTTTGGAAAAAAAAAAAATTTTAGAGAGAAACAGAGAAAAGTGCAAGTTTGAGGGATGAATGAAAGAAACCAGTAGAAAGTTTATTTATAGAAGAAAAAGAAGGTAAAAATTGTTTAACAAGTTTGTGATTGCGTTTGATTGTGCTTCAACTACTCAATAGAATAATGAAAGCTTTTATCGCGTATCACATTTTTTATTCAGAAAATCTCACCACACGACAAAAATAAAAGATACTTACGCGTATGTACGGTAGTTGTGATTGTGGCTCACATCTTCCTCTGATTTTACGTTCGAAACGGCCTAAACGCCTTCTATGAGTGGAGAAGCTTCCCATCCAATTTTCTTACAAATTGGCAAAGCAGGTCTTTTAACGTCGATTCCCAAGGCGTTGTTCATATTCTGGTTTGAATTTATTCCACAAACATTGAATTAGTAATACACAAGTCCACTAGGATGCGTGTCAAGAGAAATTTCGATATTATCTAAATTCTCCTTATTCGGACCATCATTAATGATCCGAATTTTATCTTCTCTGTTTGTAGATGGAATTCCTAAAGATCGACATTTTGCATTACTGTTCCATCTAGCACATTTATAGCAAACGGCTAGAATCTTTGCTCGTCGTTTCTTTGCATATGAACTTTTTCCAAGCCCTGGTAAAAATCTAGTTGGTGTTTCTGTGAATTCACCTTCTATTCTTACTTTGGCTTCGATAATGAATCTTATGTCAAAAGGTATGCTTTTATTCGTAAGCAACCTCATCCTTTCAAGCCTTGTCTTGTAAATTTTTAAAATTGCATTTTTGCTTAGAAAGGGAAATCTTTTTTCAATTTTAAACAATGTTTCATCCATGATAAAAAAAAACAAAAAATAAAAAGACAATGAAAATAAAATAAAAAAAAATATATATATACAAATATCAGTTGTTGTGGGAAACTGAAAAATCCGACTTTAATAGTCACGGAGTACCGTTATCCGCCACTTGACCGGACAAACACAATTTAGTACTAAGTTACAACGTCGAGAAATTTGTACCTACACAAATAGTTTATAATGTAAGAGTTCAAATATAACTTATACTTCCCCGGCAACGGCGCCAAAAACTTGACACGCTTTTTGTGTAACTATCGCAAGTGCACGATATCGTATCAAGTAGTAAAGTGGACTTTTTGAGTCCGGTTTATCGATCCCACAAGGAAGTTATGTTATAATTTGAATTATACACTATTAGTCTATTTTTATAGATACTTAAGATGAGTGAAACACACAATTAAAAGTTTGGTTTAATAATTGCAAAGAAATTGCAATAATAGTTCTAATATTATAAGGAAATAAAAAGATTGCAATATTAATAGATTGATTAATGATAAAATGAAATAGTTGGGATTACAAACTTAGTTCGTCATTAGTTATAAAAGATGTATTGGAGATCATAAGATGAATTTACTTATTATGTTGTGTAGATTCGATTTTCCTTAAAAAGACGGTTTCTCTTTCGAACTATAAAACGCCCCTTACATATTGAATCAATCCACTATATTTCTATGTTGATTGGCTTCAATACATAGCATTAGGATTTGTGAAAATAACTCAATGAATCATCTAAGGACTAGGGGTATATTTCTATCCCCTAGAACAACTTAGAGTGAAGATCATTTGATCTAATCAAACATATTTTCTTTCGAAACATATGAAGATCATAAATATCTTCATTAATTGGCCAAATAAATAAAGATTGTTAAAACAATGAAAATCACACACAATAATAAGTAATTCATAATATATCTTTATACAAACATAAATAACATGACTAACCTTGTTTATAATCCCAACTTAAGAAACTTAGCCCATAAATGGTTTATTACACATATTACAAGCTTTGTTGGTCATTCTTAGTTGAATCAAGAGAAAGAATTGATCCTAACTCCCTTAGTAGATAAAGGAGATAGAAGCAATAAACTCTCTGAACAACATATACTACACCACACTTACAAAGATCACTCAAGAACACAAGTGTGTTCTTCACACAAAAAGAAAAGTTTACAAGAAAATGGAAAATTATATGATGAATGGTGAATGATGAAGGATCTAAGGGGTCTATTTATACACCTAAAGTCATCTAATAGCTCCAAAACTACAGCATTATTACATTATATCGGATCAATGCCACCATCCCTCAATAATACACAAAAGTATAAAAATTAGACAAATCATAGCAATCAAGAGTTACGGCCGTAACATTCAGGAGTTACGGCCGTAACTGAGGTGACTTACGGCCGTAACTCCTGAATGTTACGGCCGTAACGTGGCTTTGTAAATTTGCTCATTTGAAGCTTTGATAGTTACGTTTTCAGCCCAGAATTCCTCAGACTTTGCGTTTTTTGCCCCAGATCTTCTTCGGATGATACCTTTTGATATATAACTCTGATTTTGAATCCGGAAAGACTGCCGAATTCGTCTCGAAAAGCCCTACAACATGAATATATCAAAATTCAATAAAGAGAATATTTATTAAACATGTTGTTTCTTGAGTAATTCAGTTATTTAATCCGATCATCATCCAATAAAAATAAAATTATTAAAACTAATAAATTAAAAGCAAAAAACGAGTAGACTAGCTCAATTATGGGTGAATTTTATCGATACAAACCATGGATAAGTGTACAAAAATGACACTTATCACCCAACCCAATGCATCCGCCATACCAGCAAATCGAGGAGGATTCATACTAACTACCTCTCGGAGCCATAGGTATGCCCCGATCTTCTGAATCGCATCAGTGTTACGTTGAACCGCCTGGGTCAAGTGAGTCATCTGCGTCACCACCTATTGCAAGATGGTAGTAATACCAAGGCCAACTTCATTCCCGGCAGCATTCTCTTCGTCTCGTATCTGATCCCCATAGCTAGATACACCACAATTATGACCACGACCTCTGCCTCTCGGCATACTAACCAGTAACCACCTATTACCATGAAAATCAAAATTCGCACCCACATGCAAAAATCGTCATGAACAAAAAACGCACATAGAATATAGTCACAGGTGACAGGTTTATGACTGCAAAAGTTACACCTAACGGCGAAAATGCTGTCACAAAACTTCTGCACAGCTTATTAAGCGTGTGTTACAACCGCGATTAGCGTGCGCTAACGGTCCGATTTCAGTAGTCTATTTATGAATGCAACCCACGTAGTATTAAAGCTGAAGGTTATAAATATCCAACAACATACAAAATCCAAACGCCAACGGTTCACACCACAAACTTAATCACAATCCTGAGCATTTTTGCCCAATCCAACGTCATAATCACTACATACCCCCTGACTAACATCATGAAATTGAATGTTTAAAAATGAGGGTCACGTCTTGTATTGATCTGGAAAACCTCATTTGAATAAAAATCATGTTTTGAAAAATTTCATAGTACAAATTGAAAATGAGATATCAATAAAAAAAAATACGTGACTCCCCAAGGAAGTTTTCCAAATTCGAACTTCAAAGTTTAAGTCGAGTTCTACTTACTCGGATTGTCTGAAAATAGAATCAATCGACAAAATCGCTTCCACAAATCCTTCTCAAACATGACAAATGATCACCAACAGTGAGATTTTACAAAATTTTGAAAGTACTTCAAAACATATCTAAGCTTATAAAATTCTTCAAAAGTCATTTGCAATTACGCCAAAGGCAATTTCTGAAATCAATTAATAATTGGTTTATGTAAATCCATGAAGCTTTCAAAAATGTTTTATAGTTATACAAGCAACCAACACAGTTGTCAATACGAGCACCTATATAGCAATCAGCAACAATTAATTAACCATACCCGGTTCCCAATACACGTTCCCATATAACACTCAAATCATCATATTAACCGATGCCATACACGAGTATAACCTTAAATTTGGACACACATCAAAGCCATCTGTTTGGGTTTACGACCAACTCTGTCATCAACACGTCTTCCGGAACACGTAATTGTCCAAAAACTTCCACAACGCATTACAACAAACAAAACTCAATCTTAACAGCATATCTCAATTGCTACACACGTAATATACCACGAATATTTAACACGATTTCTATCCGACCTCTTACTTATAGACAAAATCGGGTAACACAAAATATAAAGTATAATATATAAATGGGGAGACTTACATCCACAGGTCGCACGAAGATGATGGCTGCACCTTGATACTAATCACGACCGACATCTCAAACGACGCGTAGCGACACGACTCAGTCAGACAAGGTCAGACAAGACAAGACTCGACAACGCACAAATTGACCCGACAGCCTATGTTTCCACAACCTAATCTGATACCATATTCTGTAACATCCCCAAACCTCTTGGGAATATTACAACGCCTCAGACCCTCTCCGTGAGGATCTACCAGGCTAAATACAAAAACAATACATGACCTTACATGATGATATGGCTAAATAATGAACCATTAGACCGATTTGGTCTTTTGCCCAGATATTTGCATCAAACATACATAACTCTTTCTCATAACTCGTACCCACACAGGGGTTAGAATACATCAATACTTCCCGAAAATGGAAAATACCACAACAGAAAGACAAAACAACAAGACTTCACCAAATACTTAACACAAGTCTTCATGTGATTAGTATCGTCGTCTTCCATCATCCTTCGTACCGATCCTATGAATCGCTTCCCAACAACCCGCAAGTACCTGGACGCAATACAGATATTCACCCCCCGAATACTCGGGGGTTAGCAAAACTCCACTATTTTGCTAGTGCAAGTATAAAGTACAAATACGAGCTATACATAACATACTCCAAGAATATAATAACTTGATAAATTCCAACATTTCAACCCAATAAGACTTCCCGAGATATTTTATTGGATAAAATAGTTCAAACCGTAAAAAGTTGGAATGAGACATGTAGACTCTTTGAAAAGCATTTAAAACAATTCTCGGGAGTTTTTTTTAAAACCATTTCTGGACTAATGGATCCTCAACTTGACAGAACCACATAGGGACATGGGCCAAAGAATTGTTTTAGTTAAAAAATACCAATCCGGTCACAAAACGCGGGGTCCACGACCCGATCATCCTCATCACATACTCGAGTGAATAACCCAATGGTCACACCCGATACACAACCAAACCACAATTCACAGCAACAATCACAGGGCCTGAACCCTTATGTCAAAATATCCCAACTAAGAAATGAATCATATACGACACTATATTGGTGCCATTCTACCCAAGTACCAAGACCCTACATATGACGTAGCTTACATCGGGAATTACAATGTTGTGATATTCCGGACATATCACAATTATCGGAAACAACATCATGCCATGATCATCACAAAACAACCTTCCGATCTATACTGGCCCTGTACCTCTCAAGCAGGATACACACCCCAGAGATACCTCGTCAGGCCCTCCCTGGTGTATAGCCCAACCGAGTGATCTGCCGAACTCGAAGTCTAAATAAATCCCAGGGGACCCTCACTGGTTTTACTCGGTTTGCACACCGCTCAAAAACAACATGGCACAAATCACATTTATCCAAAAACACATTCCCCCGAAGTACATCAAATGTAGACCAAGGTACTTGTTAGAAATGACCACTATATCCAACACATACTCACATTACACAACATCACATACTCACCAACAACACACATATCCACACGCACACACACCCCTGTTTCCAAAAGACATAACCTTAAGTACACTATCGACATAATCACGCACAACAGTACCCCATGCAAAGAAGATAGTCCAATGTAAGACACTAATACACATTCCCAGAACAACACAATCGTTCACCAATGGACAAGTAGATTTGAAAGAGAACCTTTATCAAGAATATACCAATTCTTTTATAAGTTTATTAAAAACGTTCCAATCACTCACATAGTCAATTACCAACTATTACGGTTACAAAACATGAAGTGTATAGGCAAGATACTTGCCTCGATACCACGAGCAACGGGACAACGAACGGATACGGTCGGGTAGCCCTCGAACTTCCAAGAACAACTAATAACTCGTCAACTCCACGAGAACTACGAAAATAATATCACTACGAATTAACAATGCTAAACGGAATCCGAGTCAACCCGAAAAACAACAAGGATCCGAGGGTTCCTTCTAAGAAATCAAGAATCATGATCCGGGTGATAAAAATCGATAAACGGGTTACAAAATCCGAAGGTCACGGCCAAGACATCAAGAATTCTATAAACAATTCATCAACCACGGATTGAATCAAATAATAATGAAGAAAACCCCAAAAATTACACAACTAGGGTTCTAAGGAAGAAAATACCTCGATTCGATGAAGAACATGGGTTTGATGATGATATAATCGACAAGAACCAACCAAAACACCCTGGAAATGAGTAGAAACGGCCAAGAACTCTACTTCTCGTTGCACTCGCCGCAAGAAGAATGAATAAAGGGGGAGAAATGAGGTCAGCTCGCAACCCAGGCCTATTTATACTCATTCCGTCGAGCCATTAAGGCCGTAACGGGATGTGTATTACGGCCGTAATCGGCCATCCCATGCATTCTTCCCAAATTGTGAAGCATCCTTACGGCCGTAATCGGCCACACATTACGGGCATAACCGGCAACACGTGACGGGCGTAACCGGCCACACATTACGGGCGTAATCGGCCACACGTTACGGGCGTAACTAGGTCACACCTTACGGCCGTAACCAGCCACTTCCCGAGTCACTTTCCAAAATAACGCGGTATGTTACGGCCATAACCCTCAGACCCTTACAGCCGTAACCGGCAGGCCCTGCCTGCAGACGTGGCTCATCTATGTCTTGCGGTTGTGACCCAACCGAGGCCAAATCCAATAGTCCGGTTAGACGTTCAACGTCTCGGTTCACCAACGCACCAGTTATGATTCAAAACAATAATGGGCAATTAACAAAACATGAAATCTAACAAATCGATACGAATCAAAATAACTGGCACCAAACGACAATTAATTCGAAGCGACCGAAAATAAAAATCTCGGGCATTACAATGAGATGGATTTCAGTATTTCATTATATTCACTGATGACCATACCAGGTATGGGTTCGTGTACTTAATGAAACATAAGTCTGAAGCTTTTGATAAATTCAAGGAATTTAAAGCCCTAGTTGAAAATCAAATAGGTAACCGTGTTAAGACTCTTCGGTCAGACCGAGGTGGTGAGTACATGAGTACCGAATTTGATGAGTTCTTAAAAGAACTAGGAATAGTGTCATAATTCACTCCTCCAGCTACTCCACAATTAAATGGTGTATGAGAAATAAGGAACCAAACCTTGTTGGACATGGTTCGCTCCATGCTTAACTATACTGATCTACCGATTTATCTGTGGGGTTATGCGCTCCTTACTGTTGCGCATATCTTGAACAGACGTCCTTCCAAATCCGTTCCTAAGACTCCACATGAGATGTGGAGAGGTAGGAAACCAAGTCTTAAGCACATTAGGATTTGGGGATGCCCTGCTTATGTCAAGAAGACTAAAGTAAAGAAATTGGAAGCTAGGTCTGTGAAAGGTCATTTCATAGGATTTCCAGGAGATTCCATGGGATATCTATTCTACATGAACGAAGATCATAGGATCATTGTTGCTATACAAGAACACTTCCTGGAAGATCAGTTTATTTAAGAATGCAGGGCAGGTAGAAATATTTCTTTGGAAAAAATAAAAGAAACACCAAATGAGACAGCTATGCAAGATATTAGAACCGAACCTTCTGAAATACAAACACAACCTCGCAAGTCTAGTAGAATTTCTCAATTACCTGAGAGGTATGGCTATCTGCATCAAGAGGAACTGGGTGTCCATGAGATGACAGAAAGTAGTCAAGAGAATGATCCTTCTACATACGACCAAGCGATGGTAGATGTTGACTCCGCCAAGTGGCAAGAAGCTATGAAAGCTGAGATAGACTCAATGCATGCTAATCAGGTCTGGACTTTAGTAGATCATCCTAAAGGTATAGTGCCTATTGGAAACAAATGGATCTATAAAAGAAAGACTGGTAGATATGGCAAGGTTGATACCTATAAAGCCAGGCTTGTGGCAAAGGGTTATTCTCAAAGAGAAGGAATCGATTACTTCGAGACCTTCTCGCCTGTAGATATGATTAAGTCTATTCACATGATGCTTGCCATAGCAGCTCACTTAGATTTTGAAATATGGCAAATGGATGTGAAAGCGGCATTCCTAAATGGATTCCTCGAGGAGGAGATTTATATGGAACATACTAAGGGATTCATATCTCAAAACAATATCTATAAAGTATGCAAACTTCAGTGTGCCATTTATGGACTGAAGCAAGCTTCGCGGAGTTGGAATCTTCGTTTTAACGAGACAGTCAAAGAACTTGATTTTGTTCAAAACGAAGAGGAGCCCTATATTTAAAAAAAGGTTAGTGGGAGCGAAATTGCGTTCTTAATACTATATGTAGATGACATTCTACTTATAGAAAACGATGTAGGAATGCTCAGTTCTGTGAAAGCTTGGCTTTCTAAAGAGTTCTCCATGAAAGACTTGGGAGAAGCTACCTACATTTTGGGTATTCGCCTCTACCGAAGAGCGAAAAGAATGTTAGGTCTTTCCCAAGCCCTCTACATAGAAAAGATCCTGAAACGATTTAGGATGGAGGATTCTAAAAGAGGGTTTCTACCTATGCAACATGGTGCAAAACATTCCTTTGAGATGTGTCCTCAAAGTGAGGAAGACAGAAAGGAAATGAGCAAGGCACCCTATGCTTCGGCAGTAGGTAGCCTCATGTACGCTATGATTTGCACTAAATCAGACATTGCCTATGCTGTGAGAGTAGTAAGTCAGTTTCAGTCAAATCTAGTACAGGAATATTGGACTGCTGTAAAGAACATTCTTAAGTACCTTAGGAGGACTAAAGACTTGGTTCTTACATACGGCGGTGGAGAAATTAGAGTGATGGGTTATACAGACTCAGATTTTTCGGGGGACATGGATGCTCAGATGTCCACATCAGGGTATATCTTCACTCTGAATGGTGGGGCAGTTTCTTGGAGAAGTTCCAAGCAATGTTCGACTGCTATATCTACATGTCAAGCCGAATATCAGGCAGCCACAGAGGATGCTAAAGAAGCTTATTGGATTAAGAATTTCACTGAGGAACTTCAAGTGGTTCCTAATGCGGAGAAGCACGTGACGCTGTTTTGTGATAACGACGGAGCTGTTGAATAGGCTAAGGAGCCTAGGGGTCACCACAATACCAAACATATTGCGAGAAAATATCATTTTGTGAGAGAAATGGTTCAGGAAGGGAATGTTATACTGTAGAGAGTAGACACAACAAATAACGTTGTTGATCTGCTTACCAAGCCACTATCTCAGAAGGTCTTAGAGAGACATCTGGAGAGTATGGGTATTAGATACCATAGTTTGTGGCATTGAGAATATGCCCTTGAATGCCACTCAGTGGATGAGAGAGTGAGAGCATTTGTATTGTAATTATGAATAGTTAATAAGGCAATTATTATTTCTATATTACTGTATATCACAGGCATTGTGATTTGGTATATAGAATAATAGTCCTTGCATTTGAGAGCAAACATTCTACTCCTTATGAAGATAAGGAGATAGGCACTGGAAATATTTAGAGCTCGAATGCTTAACTAGTTCGCAAGTCGATAAAACTTAATTGGGCATTAAGTTTAGCCAATATTTGTATAACGTGTACTTTGACATGAAGAGTGCATGTCTTCACTAAGTGTTAGTGGGAGCACACGTTATAGGTATGCTAATGAGATTAGTATACTCGAACACGACTCACCTCGATTCGGTCACATGGATATCACTTAGGGTTTGTCAATGACTAAATCGAAAGGTTGTGATAGGTATACGTGGACCTTTGACTTGAGGTTTCAGTAGGAGATGTGCTTGTGACATTAAGTTAGTCATTAGAGTAGTTCGATCCAATCGCTGGTAGGTGGGGTCAACCTCGAAATGCAACTCATTGGGGAAGTAGCAGTCTCTACTGAATACCAAGATAGAATTCTTTCTCCTATAAGTGAGCAGGTAAATGTCCTATGCGGTTAATGGCAAATGAGATCATAAGTCTTTGGCCAAAGCATTTAGAGCTAGTAGTATTTGATACACGAGAGCTCGATGATCTCGATTTGCATTAATCAAGTGCATAGAGTCAAGTTACAACAAGGTTTGACTTTACCGTGACCCTAATACTTGATCGGCACATATGATTGAAGGGTTTATACGTATACGGTATTGCACGTGTGTGGGGTGTGATAGATTTATTTTATGAAGGATGAAGACTAATGGATGAGATTTAGAATCTCATCATTTGATCACACTTTGTAATATAAATTATATGGTTTATCACACCATTTCAAATGTTGAAAAACAAACACACACCTTAAAAATCTGATCTCCAGCCATGAGTTCACAACAGGGGAGGAGAAAAATTTATTTTCTTTTTCTTGTTCATCTTGGAGAGAAAGAAAATGAAGAAGAGAAGAGAAGGAAAATACCTTATCAATTTCTAGCCGTGCTCTTTGAGAATGAATTGATATTTTATTTTTCCGATCAATATCCGATGCGTGATAACATAGATACATTCGGCATTTTCGGTGTTGGATCATTCAACAAGCTACAACAAATTAGATTCGTGTTCGTGTCGGTAACTGGAAAAACCTTGTTCGGGTTTTTCTTCGAAGATTATATTATCAAAGGTCTACGAGGGTAAGTATACTTTGATTATCATCCTTGTTATTTTTATTCATTTATACGATGCTTGATCGGTCTGTTTTTAGGGTTTTCTTTTATCCGGTTGGACCGGGGTTTTTTTCCGCTGCGTAAATCAATTTTAATCACCGAATCCCAACAGTAACACCGGTGTTCACCAATCATATGGAGCCGCTCATTGCAGCATAAACCAGGCCGGAGTTCACGCCCCACCCTCAGAACCTCCCCGATACGATGTCTCTCACAACAAATATTCACATTGTTTCAAACATCAAGCACACGGTCAATCATTGCAACAATTATCAAATTAGTACACAAATTCACACAATATACCTTTAGGCATAAACAACCAACACCACACACATATCCCTGTATCGTAGTTCAACTAAATACATATACCTGACTATATTATCTCTATAAATATAATTTATACTTTAATCCAAGTTAAGTACGTCAAACTAATATTAACATCAATCACTAAACGTTCACTAACATATGTAAATATATATATATATATATATATATATATATGGGTTATGGAGTGAAATGGTATAAGTGTAATAAATAGGAATAATTGTAAGCCATTGATCCTTGGAGATTAATGGCCCAGACTTCATTCTGGTGTGCTAACACGGGAAACTAGGAGTGCTAACGAATTTAATTATTGGGGGTACCAATATAATTTGACTAATTTCACTTATGGGAAGTTCCTACAATCATGGGAAGTTCCTGTATTCATGGGATTTCATATTTTAGGTTAATATCTATTTTTATGGGATTTCATATCTTTTAGTCGTTCAAATATTTTTGGTGTATTTATTTTTATTTTTTAAAAACTAATTATTTTTTTATTTGATTTGTATTTTTAAAAATTGGAACGGTTGTGCTAACCATTTATTTTGTGTGTGCTGCAAATTAGAAAACAGAGTGCGGTTCTGGTTATGTTCCAATTATGTGATTTTTTTGTTATGCTTTATTATGTATAATGCAGTCAATTTTGATACAATGTGTTGTGATTTATTTTTTTTGGAAGATAAATAATCATACTCATTTTCAAGTATAGATACAAAATAATTTTCGCGTCATTTACTAAAAAATACAATAAATACAACAAGCATAAATAAAAGAGCTATAAACTGCTATGCAAGCATTACATACCATATATGCTAGTATTACTTATTAAATGTGCTAACATAAATAACATTTAATACTAAACTCTACTATTAAAATATTAACAAAAATACAATGTATTAATAATGCTAAATTTTACAGATTTTAGTGCTAACTATCACACAAATCACATCACAATAATTATCAAAACAATATTATCAATGGTGCTAAAATGTTCTTCAATATGTGCACAAACCATCACATAAAGGTGCTGAAAATAAATACATCAGGGTAGCAGTTCCCTAACTCGTATTCTCTATGAAATATTCGTCAATTCCCCTCTCCCCACTGTCTCAAACAAAAAATAAAGGGAAAGTAACTATTTGAGTTTGTTTCCGGGACATGCACTAAAATTTTATTGCGTCAAGCATAACCGGATCTAGCACCTCATATTGCGTCTGCCATGGTTGAACGGTGACGTTTAGTAGGCATAGAGGAGGGGCTGCAATGGGGTGCCCTACTACAGCGGCGGCCGCTTCACCTATTTCAGCAGCCGTGGAGTGCCCTAGAAGAGAAGGGGCGGCGGCTGAAATTCTTGAACGACGGATTAGCTGTATGAACTTAGGGAATCTATATGATGAACGAAGAGATGAAGGAAAGAGAAAACAAAATCACGTCAAACTTTCCGCTTACACATTGGGAAGAGATAAGAAAGTGAGATATGAAATCCCATGATTGTAGGAAATACCAAACGTGCAATCTGTATAATTACAAAAATATCCCCACAAAAATATTCCACGTAGCACACTTAGGCTAAATTTTAGCACAACGTGCACAAATCACAGTCATTGATCACCAAAGATCAAAGGCCCAAAATCATTCTTATTTCTTACGGAAAAAAGCTTTCCTACCTGAACCTATCCCTATATATATATATATATATATATTATTTTATATATATATATATATATATATATCCGTATAGAATAATACATACACTTCGGCGACAATTATATGTTATATATATATATAATATATATATATATATATATCTGTATAAAATAATATATACACTTCGGCGACAATGATTTTACGTAGATATAATTCGAATATCAAGGTACTTGCCTTGGTAATCTATCGCGAGTACTCCGAAGAATACGGCCGATCGGAAAAACTCCGGAACTCCAATGAAAACGACGATCGGAAGGGTTAAACACCATCTATTCGCAGGGAGTTCGACCCTAATACCCTATCATCAATAAAACAATCCATGACACGAGGAAAAACCTCATAAAACGGCCGAATTTCCCTCTGCGGCATCTTCCCAGACACCTTGAAGGCGTCAATTGAGAACTCAATTAAACGATGAATTGGTAATGATAGAACCATGAAAAACTGATGAAATTGATAGAATACAACTTAATCTTCGATTATCAATCAGTAATCTGAGTTAATACGACTTAAACGGATGAAATCAATCGAAATCCCCAAATTTTTTAAAATTAAGATTTTAGGAAAACTAACCTTGATTCGGGCGATCGGAAAGAAAATTAGGATGATTAATCGATGTTAGAAACTCACAAATGATGTGGATCAGTAGATATACACCATGCCTTCGTGTTCTCCAAGTCTTGGCTCTGGAAGAGGTGAGTTGGGGGAAAAAAATGGGTGAAGAACTCGTCTGCCCGGTCATTTATATAGAACCCGGAAGCTTCTGGACACATCTGGGAGTCTTCCGGACACGCACGAGCATAATACTCGGGCATCTGGTCGTGTGTCGGGTTGTGCGTGCCACTGCCAGGAGTCTGCCGAAATGCACAAGCACCCGCTCGTGCGCGCGCAGTCAGGGCCGCACGAGCGCCAGATCGTGCGCCCTGCTTGTGCGCAGCCAGTGTTTCGCACGAGCGTCGCACGAGCACCGGACCGTGTGGGCTGCTCGTGCGCACCTGGACGGTCACTTCCGCACCTGGCCGGCCGGTGCCCAGGCCAAGACTCGATGATCCGATTTTTCGAGATTGCACGGAAACGAACATGATGAAAGGCTCGGTAGGAATCTCAATCAAGGATTCAAAACATAAATTACGCACCGATGAGAAATATTTCGGGAGAAAAGAATATAATAATTCAATAAATCACAAAAATTGAGATATTCGAAAATGGGAAAAAATAGGACTATTACATTCTACCCCCCTTAAAATAAGTTTCGTCCCGAAACTTAAGATAAAGAGCGGTAGTAAAACAAAGAATACAATTGTTTGCTCAACTCCAAATGTCGCGAGCAATGTATGAACCCGGCAATTCTCGAAATGCGATGAACTGACTAAGTCGAGGTGATAGATACATGTATGAACATGATGAATCGATGTGGAGGAGTACAAGTTTAAAAAAATAAACGCTTCAAAGGAAAATTATAAAATGACTCAAACATCCTGAAACCACGTTTTGAGCTCGAGTAGCAACATCCAAGTTCATAACACGTATGGAAATATTAATGCACATGTGGGAACAATAGTTTTGAGCAAAGTTTGCAAGGATCAAATTTGGATGTGGAAAGGCCGCAATAATCTATGGAATTCAACAAAACAGCTCTGAAATTCGTTAGGAGGACGGTAGGCTAAGTAGAACAGGGTAGTTTAAAATTATCGAGAGGATCACAAATGAATTACCAATAATGAAAAGTCACCCAACACCAAAAATACTAAGGAAAGTACGGGTAATACATTCTCTCATACTAAGAAGACGTTTCGACCCCGAAACTTAGAACAACAAGAGTTAGAAATGTAAAGCAATAAAATGAAAAACGATCAAAGTCATGATTGTTGGAAACAGCAACGACTAGGACATATTCCAAAATCTTCATTCTCCTACATTAGCCTCTTCAGAAGGAGACATAGGGTTTCGGGACACCCTCCGGTCATTTTCTCTGCTCGCCAATAGAGTAGCATTCTTTGCCAATTCGGAAACTATCTCACATTATTTCTCCCCATGACCTTCACACCCGCACCGGTAACAAGTCAAGAGTGGAAAGGGACAATTTGCACGAACATGTCCCTGACAGTTGTAGTTGAAGCACCCCCTTCTTACCGAGAGTCACTGATGCTGGCTTGGGATTCCCTGCATTCACTCACGACCACAAAGATGACGCGTTCGAACGATATGGGGGTTTGGGAGCCTTAGTACCTTCTCCGCCCAAAAATTTTCCAGATGTCCTTGTGTAATATCCGAGATTTTTATTTTGATTTATTCGAATTTTTCTTTTTCTTAGACCGGAAATTTCTCGGTTTCCGAGCGTCGGTATTATTTTTCTCGACAATCGATTTTGTGTTTATGGCCATAGGTGGTGATTTGTTGTATGTTAATTTCATTTCGGATCGATGTTGTTGTCCGCGAGCGTTTCGTCGTGTTCGTTCCGTGCGTTTTTAGGAATCGAGTCGTCGGGCCACGACAATGGCGCCGGCCGGACGGTTGCGGGAGGAACCGGCACGGATCTTTGAGCAACTTGCCGGACGATTCTGGCGAGGACCGGCCTAGCGTGCCTTCTGGCCAGACGATTCTGCGCTAAACCGAGGTAGCGCACGCCACTACGGGAGGTAACGCACGCTAATCGGCCCGAGCGATCTAGGCGGTAAGTGCAGACTTCGGCCAGAACCGGCGAGTAGCGCCGCCTTCTGACAATGCGCGCGCTAACTTTCAGCGAGCTAGCGCACGCTCTGGCTCGGCCAGCGCCACGCTACTGGCCGGACGATTAGTCGATGGAGTCCTGGGCCGGGCGATTGCGCCGCTGCTGCCGATGACTTGCGCCGCGCTATCGGCGGGGCGGCCGATAGCGCATGCTACCGGACAACCTAGCGCCGCGCTAGTCGATTTACCCGATATATATTTGGCCGAGCGACCTGTTTCAACACCTTTTTCATTTCATTCTCTTCCTTCCGGCGGAGGTTATGAGAGCGATAAGGCATGTTGTTGAACAACAAAACCACGAAGATCATGAGTCCATATCATTGATCGATCAATCCATAACATCCTTCAATCGACCGAATCAAGGTTAGTTTTTCCTAAAATCCAAACTTTGGGAAATTTGGGGATCTTGGTAGATTTCGTCCGTTTGAGCCTTATGAACTTAAATTACTGATGGATAATTGTAGATTAAGTTGTATTCTATCATTTTCATCATCTTTCCACGGTTTTACCATTTCCGATTCGTCGATTATATGAACTTCCGTTTGACGCCTTCAAAGTGTCCGGGGAAATGCCGCATAGAGGAATTTGGTCGTTTTGTGATGTTTTTCCTCGTATGATTGATTGTTTATTCGATGATAGGATACTAGGGACGATTTCCCTACAAAAAAATCTGGTGTTGAGCCCTTCCGATCGTTGTTTTCGTTGGAGTTCCGGATTTTGCCAACCGACCGTACTTTCGGAGTATCCGCGAGAGATTACCAAGGCAAGTACCTTGATATACGAATTGTAACTGCGTGAAATCATCGTTGTCGAAGTGTATGAATTTATACGGATATGTATATATATATATATATATATATATGTGTGTGTATATATATATATATGTGTGTGTATATATATATATAGATTTATATATATTTATATGTTAAATATATGTATGTATATACGTCTATTGATATATATGCCTATGTCGGTGAACGACGAGTGGTGAATGCTAACACTAGTTGGCGTACTCAACTTGGATTGATGGATGAACTATAGTTATTCATATAATATAGTAAGGTTATATGTATATATACATATATATATATATATATATCTATATATCTATATATATATATTCGGTTGAGTCGCAATACAAGGATATATGTGTAGCGTTGGTTGGTTGTGCCGAAGGCTTATTGTGTTGGATCTTGATTGATAATGTACGTGTTATTGTTTATTGTGTGGTTATGGGTATCGGATAAATTGTGTGAATTGGTGTATTGATTTGATAATTGTTGAATTGATTGATTGTGTACTTGATGTTTGTAATAATGTGAATACTTGTTGTGAGAGACGTCGTATCCGGAACCTCGAGGGCGGGGTGTGTACTCCGGCACAGTGTCTGTTGCAATGTGCGGCTCCATATGTTTGGTGAACACCGGTGTTACCTAATGCGCGTGCAAGGGGCGGCTCTGTCAGGAGTGATCGCCGGCGCGGTGACATGTTCAAGGGGCGGCCAACATAGTGGAGTGAACGCCGGTGCACAGGTGTGCAAGGGAGTTGCCTGGCAGGCTTATTGGTAACGGATATTCGAGTGATAGCTAAGACCCCGTTACCGAACAATCCTCGTATTTCAAAGTTCTTTCAACTCTTTTAAAATACTGGTCTCGATATAGACTGTGATTCGTGTTTTTGAAAGCTTGTTTCAAATTGTTTTTAAGACGTTGGTATTGGGGTTAATTAACCAAGGATGTTTGACGAAATCTCCGAGGGTTAATTAATCAAGGGTCTTGAGCGGGAATTGTCGAATGAGAGGCTGTGCCTTTGATTGTGCTGTGATGATTATTCTGTGCATTGGGTCGAGGACCCCGAATAACATTGTAATGGTTTTCTTGTAAATTGTGTTGTTGCCCAAAATATTTATCCGAAGATTAATACTGCTGGAAGACGGACAACAAACAAATGCGGGAGCACTTCCGAGAGAAGGTAAATAATACAAGATTTGCCGGGTTTGTTAGGCCCGGGCTTGAATGCTCTCGCGAGATGTTATTAATACAAATATTCGTGGATACAAGTATTAATTAGAGAAATCTAAATACAATGAGTGTAAAAAGACTCTGTTGATCCGGCTCTTGAGCGAAGCTAGGTGTTCTTCGTCCGCCGTGTCGCTCGAGGAGAAAAGGCCGGGAGAAGTAAGACCGAAAGAAAGCTGTTGCCAAGAGTTGGATGTTAGCCAAGAGCTGTATATTGTTTCTGTATTGAGTGCTTGAATCGTGAGATTGCCCAGGGAAAATACAAGTGCAGGCTGCCTTGCTTAAATAGGGACAGCCGGATCCTGTCCTGTAGTGGCCGATCGCCTGCCGGTCATTAAAATAATCTGCCGATCGCCTGCCGGCCAATATAATAATGTGCCGATCTCACAGGTCAAAGCTAAAGTCCAAGGAAGATCTTTGTCGGGCTAAAGTCGAGGAAGGGGCTCGGCAGGCGGTCGATAAGGAGCCATCACGTGTCCGAGTCGATCGACATGTGGCCCTACCGACATGCTTTCGGCGGCTTTGTCGGGTGGTGGAGGAATCTGTCGAGCTTTGGTCAATGGCCCGAGATTCGCGGATCTTGTCTCGGCCTTTGCACGTGGTGCCGATCTTGAGGCTCGGCCTTTGCCATTGGATGGCCATCGGTGGTGATCGACCTGGATGGTCTTCGGAGGTCGACATCGGCCAGTGGATGGAGGTCGCCAAGGGTCGGTCGCCAAGGGTAGGTCGCCAGGTGCCGAGAGACGGTCGATCGCCAAGGGTCGGTCGTCGAGATGCCGAGAGGAGATCGTCCGTTCGTAGGTCGCCGGGCGATCGCGAAATCGAGAGGCGATCGTCTTGATGTCGATCGCTCGGCACCGGACTTGTCCTGGGCCCTTGATTGCTTGATCTAGCATGCCCATCAGGTTAAGGCTCGGTCGCACAGTCGCCGATCGGCGAGCTTGCCTCGGTCGCTCGGCGATGGTCGGTCGCTCGGCACGTAAGTCGGTCGCTCGGCCTCGGAGGCGATCGCCGGTCGGAAGGTGTTAAATCTTGACACAACAATTGCCCCGACTTGCTCTATGTTGAAGACATGGGGCGAGGTGGTTCTTCTTGGTGATCGTGTATGGATGAGGACGGGCGATCCGAGGTGACTTAGGACTCGGACTTGGGCTTAATCATGGTCGATTGGCTTAGCTATCTTTCGGTCTTGTACCGCAAAAACAACATTGGCGATCCCCACGGAAACTTGGTGGTTTCGCTTTATTTGAGGAATCGTGCACGATCGCGGAGATCGATGGACCGACCCCATGACCGTGTCTTGGTGCACAAAGACAATGAGTGCCTCGTGACTCACTTTATTATGAGGGTCTCTGTTGGCCGCGCCGCCTTGTTTTTAAACGAAGGCGTGCGGTCTCGGTCTAGAGGAGTCCTTGCGCGGCGGCGTCGTATGAATCAACTCCACGCCCGCGGCTTGTTAGCTCTGCTTCCACCTCGGCCAGCCATGGAGATGGCCGACCTCGACGGTGTACGTTGAGACGGGGTTGTGGAATGAGTCCACTGATTAATGTTGGAGGGCCCTCCGACTACGCCGGCCTCGTATTTAAACAAAGGCGGGCGATCTCGGCCGAAAGGACCTTGCATGACCGGCGGCCGGTTCCATCGATGCCAGGCCATGGCTTTATGATGCGCGGTGGAGGCGATCTTAGGCCTTAGTCCGTCATGTTATATGCTGGACTGTAGATGGCGATCGTGTCCACCGGGCTGCTGATGATGTTGCGATCTGGCCGGAAGACTGGTGATCGTCGCTCGGCGACCGATCGCTTTATTCGTAGGTTGAAATTGGCGATCGGGCGGCTAGTCCCTCGTGTTAGAATGGATGTGGCGGTGATCGAGTCCTCCGGCTCTGGGGTAGTAGCGATCGGCCGGGTAGGCGGAGGTCGCCGCACGGGCGCCGATCGGTCTACTCTAGCCGAGAAGAAGCCTTTGTCTGACAGAAATCCGCGGCTCTAGCCGGAAGGCTGCGTAGGTCGTCGGCGGGGTCTTCGTGAGATGCCGAACATAGGCGAGAAACCTGAAAACCTCTGGGACGGCGTAGAGGCGGTCTCATCGCTTACGGGCTCGCCGTTGAGGATGATCATGTCAACCCGGTCGATGTAGTCCGAGTCGGACTCCTGTTCTCCTTGCACGATCCGCCACATGCGATGGGGACCTTCGGCCGAGCGGCCTGGTGGCGAAGTATTCCGTGAAGACGTGCGCCACTCGTTAAAGGAGCATGGACCGAGGTGGCAATGAGGTGTACCACCGGTGGGCGAGGTCGTCTAGTGTCGGAGGAACATTCGGCACTGGTCGCGTCCGATGCCCCACACCCGGTCATGTAGATGTTGAACTTGTGCGAGTGTGCACAGGGTCCGATCGCCCTTGGTACACGGGTGTCTTAGGAGGCGATCGTGTGTCTTTGCCGGGCGAGCTCGATATCGATCGCGGCGGCTCGCTCGGCGGGGCGATCGTCTGGTGGCGCTTGCCCGGATTGCGAGGCGCCTTCATGTCGTCAATCGGCGTTGCATTGCGGCGATCGCGCGGCTCGGCCTTGCGGATCGGCTTTGGGAGCGGGGGCCGAGGCGATCGTGTGCGATCTCGGACCCGCTGCTGCCGACCTCGGGAATTCTGCGGCGGGAGCGGGCGGTGGATCGCCTCGTGGGGCCGGGTAGGCCGAGCTCCTGGTGACGGATACCAACTCCGTCGTCTCGTAGCCGGGCGGGTGCCCGGTCGCGAGTCGGGTCGGCCCGAGCGATCGAAGACGACGTGCCCAGTGCCGAGCGCCTCTTCTTGCGGGCGAGCCTCTGGCGTTTTCTCGGCGATAGTGCCTTAAGCTTCCGCTTGATCTTCGGCGAGAGGCCGGGCGCGGCGGGAGGCGCGTCGAGCACTCCGTCGTTCTGAAGGGCGGCTATGGCCTCTTCGATCTGTTCATTGGTTCGAACCGATCGAGCGAGAGGCTCGGGCCGCCGTCCGGGGCGGGATCGAGCGTCTCGACCGCGGCGCGCCTTCCACCATCGGCCGCGGCTCGGGGCCCAGGGACGGAAGAGAAGTGCAGCCGGGTCGGTGGCTTTCTTTGACGGAGGCGGAAGACATGTTTTACGAAGGATTTCTTTTGAAGTGCGGTGAGTGTCACTTCAAATATCCGCCCGAGAAACAGTGAGTGTTCTTGGGACGGTGGGTGTAAAAAATCGAGGTTGGATCCCCTTCTTCTAGCGCCAATTGTTGTTGCCCAAAATATTTATCCGAAGATTAATCTGCTGGAAGACGGACAACAAACAAATGCGGGAGCACTTAGAGAGAAGGTAAATAATACAAGATTTGCCGGGTTTGTTAGGCACGGGCTTGAATGCTCTCGCGAGATGTTATTAATACAAATATTCGTGGATACAAGTATTAATTAGAGAAATCTAAATACAATGAGTGTAAAAAGACTCTGTTGATCCGGCTCTTGAGCGAAGCTAGGTGTTCTTCGTCCCGCCGGTAATCTGCTCGAGGAGAAAAGGCCGGGAGAAGTAAGACCGAAAGAAAGCTGTTGCCAAGAGTTGGATGTTAGCCAAGAGCTGTATATTGTTTCTGTATTGAGTGCTTGAATCGTGAGATTGCCCAGGGAAAATACAAGTGCAGGCTGCCTTGCTTAAATAGGGACAGCCGGATCCTGTCCTGTAGTGGCCGATCGCCTGCCGGTCATTAAAATAATCTGCCGATCGCCTGCCGGCCAATATAATAATGTGCCGATCTCCTGGTCACAAAGCTAAAGTCCAAGGAAGATCTTTTGTCGGGCTAAAGTCCAAGGAAGGGGCTCGGCAGGCGGTCGATAAGGAGCCATCACGTGTCCGGAGTCAGTCAACATGTGGCCCTACCGACATGCTTTCGGCGGCCTGTCGGCTGGTGGAGGGAATCTGTCAGGCTTTGGTCAATGGCCCGAGATTCGCGGATCTTGTCTCGGCCTTTGCACGTGGTGCCAGTCTTGAGGCTCGGCCTTTGCCGACTGGATGGCCATCGGTGGTGATCGACCTGGATGGTCTTCGGAGGTCGACATCGGCCAGTGGATGGAGGTCGCCAAGGGTCGGTCGCCAAGGGTAGGTCGCCAGGTGCCGAGAGACGGTCGATCGCCAAGGGTCGGTCGTCGAGATGCCGAGAGGAGATCGTCCGTTCGTAGGTCGCCAGGGGGCGATCGCCGAGTACTGAGAGGCGATCGTCTTGATGTCGATCGCTCGGCACCGGGACTTGTCCTGGGCCCTTCGGTTGGCCAGTCTAGCATGCCCACTGGGTTAAGGCTCGGTCGCCTGGTCGCCGATCGGCAGGCTTGCCTCGGTCGCTCGGCAGTAGTCGGTCGCTCGGCCTGTAAGTCGGTCGCTCGGCCTCGGAGGCGATCGCCGGTCGGAAGGTGTTAAATCTTGACACAACAAATTGTTTTCCACATGCTGGGTCGAGGATCCGAGAGTTTTTGAAGTATTTTCTAAAAGTATTCCCATTTGATTTTCAAAACCCCATGATGGCCTCAGTCAATAATAATGTTTTCCAACTTTCTTATCAAAACACTTTTCCTTTTATAAAAAGGGATTTTTCTGACTCCTTGGACTCGTTTAAAGTTTCATTGGCGTTAGGTTCCGTACAGAGAATATGACTATGTGATTATCTTTCACTTTGTGTATGTGATACTATTCTGTGTGGACTATGGGAATGTGTGGTTTAAATTAAGGCTTCACGACTGTTGAGATTTGTGTTGTTATTATTCGTATATCTTGTATATTATGTACTTGCACTAGCAAAATTCCAGTTTGCTAACCCCCGAGTTTTCGGGGGGTGGGTGCCTGTTATGCGCTCAGGTTTTGGCGGCTGGGAGCAATCCACAGATTGGCTTGGAAGGAGATGGAGGACAATGATACTAATCACACCAGAGTCGAGTCTTTTCTTTTGTTTCATTCTCGTCGGTATTTCTCTGTCGTTCGAGTATTCACCCTTGCATGGGTGTAGTTTTCATTTATTAAATTGAGTTGTCATTCTTTTCGGTGTTCTAGTTTATTATTGTCATTGTAATATGAATGTTGTTAGTTCCGAATTGGTTAATGACCTTGTCGATGCGCTTTGTATTTAATTTTGACCCGGTCGGTCAATCATTGAGTAGTCTTTTGGAGTTTAGCTTTGGTAGATCCTCGTGATAAGGGTCTACGGCGTGTGACATTCCGGTCGTATTCTCGGGGTGTTACATTTATGGTATCGAGCTTAGGTTTGCGAAAAACCTAGGCCGTTGGGTCAAGTCCATGTCTTGTGTAAGTCGCGCATCGAGTTGTGATTAGTATCGTGGTTCCGACATCATCTTCCGCAATCTGTGATGGTAAGCCTCCCGATCGTAAGTCCCCTTATATACGTATTTGATTATATTGTGCTAACGTGTTTAATGTGAACTAAGGATTGGAACTTGTTGGTGATATTATTGTTTTAGGATATAACATGCGTATGCGGTCCGAGCAAAATGGTTATGTAATATGTTTCGAAGTCGAGCATATTTATCTGCTTTCTACACTTATTAGAATAAACTTATGAATGTTAATTTTATCCGCCGCATGAGTATTTTAAGATGGCTTTTGGTATCTTGCAAACCGATTTTGATATTTTGGTCTTTCACGTTTTGATAGTATTCTTATGACGGTATTTGATATTTTTATAAATGACTTAGTGAGTATTCGAGAATATTACCAACATCGACCTTTTGGTAATTTGAACATTTTTTTAAATGATTCTTAGCACAGTGGGTTCCGCAGACGGCCCACGACAGTAGTATCACGAATATTTTAAAGTGGTGCTTTGAAATTTTCTAACATTGTGAAAAACCATGATTTAATGTTGTCATGTTAAATGGTCACGTATCTCGGAAAAAAAAAAATTCTTTCGAATAAACATTTTGGAAGAAGAGGAAAGATTTTCAAAATTGTGGTGTTTGGGACTCAACACTTTTGAAATATTTCAAATTAGTTACAATTCAATTTCCGATTTTTCTTTTATACATCACTCGAAAATAATTTTTAGAGTCGTTATATAAACTTCCTCTTAGAAATAAAAGACAGTATTTATGAGTCTTGGGCGCAACGTGACTAGCCCTCTTTTCCAAAAATTTATTTTCATTAAGTGCATACATATAATGATCGTCATCGTCGGAGGACTCGAAATTAACTTCATAAAACTTAACGCTTTACGATATTCTATAGATGTTAACTAAACCTTATGTTGATAATTGTGGTATACTGTGCAACTGATTATTGATAACGCTGAACGGTACTATCTGTATTAGTATGTCGGGCCTTGGCGGACGTAAGTGTGATGACGGAAGTGGAAGCGACAAGGTGGTTCGTACGACAACTATTCTTGCTACAGTGAAGGAGTATCAAGATCAAACGATATCCTATGAAATGTCCTTAATGGTCGAGCCCACGAGCGAAACGAAGAGACCGAGGACATCTGGGAAATTTTTGGGCGATGAAGAGTCTAAGGCTCCCAAACCCCCGCGTCGTTCGGACGCGTCGTCTTTGCGGTCGGGAGTGAGCGCTGGGGATCCCAAGCCAACATCGGTGATTCTCGGTAAGAAGAGAAGGTGCTTCAACTGCAATCGTCAGGGACATGATCGTGCAAATTGTCCCTTTCCACTCTTGACTTGTTACCGGTGTGGGTGTGAAGGTCATCGGGAGAAACATTGTGAGACAGTTTCCGAATTGGCAAAGAATGCCGCCCTAAGAGAGAGCAGAACTAGGGACCGGGAAGTGTCCCGAAATCCTATGTTTCCTTCTGAAGATCCTAGCATGGGAGAATGAAGATTTTGTACTATGTCTTAATCGTTGCTGTTTCAAACAATCGTGACTTCGATCGTATTTCGTTTCATTGCTTTACGTTTCCAACTCTTGTTGTTCTAAGTTTCGGGATCATAATGTCCTCTTAGTATGGGGGAATGTATTACCCGTACTCTTCTTAGTATTTTCGGTATGGGACGACTTTCGTTGTTGGTAGTTCATCTGCGCACCTTTCGACCATTTTAAACTGCCTTGTACTTGCTAGGTCAGTTCATCGTATTTCTGGAACCTTGCACTCGCGCTTTGCTCGTGATGATTTGAAATTTGAGCAAGTAGTTATTTCCTTGATTGTTCCGCCGCTCTCTATTTTAAGTTTCGGGACGAAACTTATTTTAAGGGGTAGAATGTAATATCCGAGATTTTTATTTTGATTTATTCGAATTTTTCTTTTTCTTAGACCGGAAATTTCTAGGTTTAAGTTCGTCGGTATTATTTTTATAGAAAATCGAATTTGTGTTTATGGCCATATGTTGTGATTTGTTGTATTTTAATTTCATTAAGGATCGTTGTTGTTGTCCGCGAGCGTTTAAATCGTGTTCGTTCCGTGCGCGTTTTAGGAATCGAGTCGTCGGCCACGGCAATGGGCGCCGGCCGGACGGTTGCGGGAGGAACTGCACGGATCTTGAGCACTGCCGGACGATTGCGCGAGGACCGGCCTAGCGTGCGCTTCTGGCCGGACGATTCTGCGCTAAACCGCAGAGTAGCGCACGCCACTACGGGAGGTAACGCACGCTAATCGGCCCAGCGATCTAGCGGTAAGTGCAGACTTCGGCCGACGCCAGGTAGCGCACGCTACGCCGGACAGTGCAGCGCTAACTTTCAGCAGCTAGCGCACGCTACCGCTCGGCCGCGCACGCTACTGGCCGATGATTAGTCCGAGGTCTGGACGGGCGATTGCGCCGCCGCCGCCGATGACTTGCGCACGCTTCTCGGCCGAGGCCGGCCGATAGCGCATGCTACCCGGACAACCTAAGCGCACGCTAGTCGATTGCCGATATATATTTGACCGAAAGCACTGTTTCAACACCTTTTTCATTTCATTCTCTTCCTTCGGCGAGGAGGTTATGAGAGCGATAAGGCATGTTGTTGAACAACAAAACCACGAAGATCCCGAGTCCATATCATTGATCGATCAATCCATAACATCCTTCAATCGACCGAATCAAGGTTAGTTTTTCCTAAAATCGAACTTTGGGAAATTTGGGGATCTTGGTAGATTTCGTCCGTTTGAGCCTTATGAACTTAAATTACGATGGATAATTGTAGATTAAGTTGTATTCTATCATTATCATCATCTTTCCACGGTTTTACCATTTCCGATTCGTCGATTATATGAACTTCCGTTTGACGCCTTCAAAGTGTCCGGGGAAATGCCGCATAGAGGAATTTGGTCGTTTTGTGATGTTTTTCCTCGTATGATTGATTGTTTATTCGATGATAGGATACTAGGGACGATTTCCCTACAAAAAAATCTGGTGTTGAGCCCTTCCGATCGTTGTTTTCGTTGGAGTTCCGGATTTTGCCAACCGACCGTACTTTCGGAGTATCCGCGAGAGATTACCAAGGCAAGTACCTTGATATACGAATTGTAACTGCGTGAAATCATCGTTGTCGAAGTGTATGAATTTATACGGATATGTATATATATATATATATATATATATATATATATATATATATGTGTGTGTATATATATATGTGTGTGTATATATATATATATATATAGATTTATATATATTTATATGTTAAATATATGTATGTATATACGTCTATTGATATATATGCCTATGTCGGTGAACGACGAGTGGTGAATGCTAACACTAGTTGGCGTACTCAACTTGGATTGATGGATGAACTATAGTTATTCATATAATATAGTAAGGTTATATGTATATATACATATATATATATATATCTATATATCTATATATATATATATTCGGTTGAGTCGCAATACAAGGATATATGTGTAGCGTTGGTTGGTTGTGCCGAAGGCTTATTGTGTTGGATCTTGATTGATAATGTACGTGTTATTGTTTATTGTGTGGTTATGGTATCGGATAAATTGTGTGAATTGGTGTATTGATTTGATAATTGTTGAATTGATTGATTGTGTACTTGATGTTTGTAATAATGTGAATACTTGTTGTGAGAGACGTCGTATCAAGGAACCTCGAGGGCGGTGTGTACTCCGGCACCTGGTGTACGCCGCAATGTGCGGCTCCATATGTTTAGTGAACACCGGTGTTACCTAATGCGCGTGCAAGGGGCGGCTCTGTCGGGAGTGATCGCGGCGCGGTGACATGTTCAAGGGGCGGCCAACATAGTGGAGTGAACGCCGGTGCACAGTGTGCAAGGGAGTTGCACAGCGAGCTTATTGGTAACGGATATTCGAGTGATAGCTAAGACCCGTTCTAGAACAATCCTCGTATTTCAAAGTTCTTTCAACTCTTTTAAAATCTTGGTCTCGATATAGACTGTGATTCGTGTTTTTGAAAGCTTGTTTCAAATTGTTTTTAAGACGTTGGTATTGGGGTTAATTAACCAAGGATGTTTGTGAAATCTCAGGGTTAATTAATCAAGGGTCTTGAGCGGGAATTGTCGAATGAGAGGTCATGTGCCTTTGATTGTCTTTGTGATGATTATTACATGCATTGGGTCGAGGACCCCGAATAACATTGTAATGGTTTTCTTGTAAATTGTTTTCCACATCTTTGGGTCGAGGATCCGAGAGTTTTGAAGTATTTTCTAAAAGTATTCCCATTTGATTTTCAAAACCCCATGATGGCACGAGTCAATAATAATGTTTTCCAACTTTCTTATCAAAACACTTTTCCTTTTATAAAAGGGATTTTTCGACTCCTTGGACTCGTTTAAAGTTTCATTGGCGTTAGGTTCCGTACGGAGAATATGACTATGTGATTATCTTTCACTTTGTGTATGTGATACTATTCGTGTGGACTATGGGAATGTGTGGTTTAAATTAAGGCTTCACATGTTGAGATTTGTGTTGTTATTATTCGTATATCTTGTATATTATGTACTTGCACTAGCAAAATTCCGGTTGCTAACCCCGAGTTTCGGGGTGGGTGCTGTTATGCGCTCGAGTTTTGGCGGCTCGGGAGCGATCACGGATTGGCTTGGAAGGAGATGGAGGACAATGATACTAATCACACAGTCGAGTCTTTTCTTTTGTTTCATTAAGTCGGTATTTCTGTCGTTCGAGTATTCACCCTTGCATGGGTGTAGTTTTCATTTATTAAATTGAGTTGTCATTCTTTTCGGTGTTCTAGTTTATTATTGTCATTGTAATATGAATGTCGTTAGTTCCGAATTGGTTAATGACCTTGTCGATGCTTTGTATTTAATTTTGACCCGGTCGGTCAATCATTGAGTAGTCTTTTGGAGTTTAGCTGGTAGATCCTCGTGATAAGGGTCTACGGCGTGTGACATTCGGTCGTATTCGGGGTGTTACATTTATGGTATCGAGCTTAGGTTTGCGAAAAACCTAGGCCGTTGGGTCAAGTCCATGTCTTGTGTAAGTCGCGCGCATCGAGTTGTGATTAGTATCGTGGTTCCGACATCATCTTAGGCAATCTGTGATGGTAAGCCTCCCGATCGTAAGTCCCCTTATATACGTATTTGATTATATTGTGCTAACGTGTTTAATGTGAACTAAGGATTGGAACTTGTTGGTGATATTATTGTTTTAGGATATAACATGCGTATGCGGTCCGAGCAAAAATGGTTATGTAATATGTTTCGGAAGTCGAGCATATTTATCTGTTTCTACACTTATTAGAATAAACTTATGAATGTTAATTTTATCCGCCGCATGAGTATTTTAAGATGGCTTTTGGTATCTTGCAAACCGATTTTTGATATTTTGGTCTTTCACGTTTTGATAGTATTCTTATGACGGTATTTGATATTTTTATAAATGACTTAGTGAGTATTCGAGAATATTACCAACATCGACCTTTTTGGTAATTTGAACATTTTTTTTAAATGATTCTTAGCCTGGTGGGTTCCGGCACGGGGCCCACGACGCTGTAGTATCACGAATATTTTAAAGTGGTGCTTTGAAATTTTCTAACATTGTGAAAAACCATGATTTAATGTTGTCATGTTAAATGGTCACGTATCTCGGAAAAAAAAAAAATTCTTTCGAATAAACATTTTGGAAGAAGAGGAAAGATTTTCAAAATTGTGGTGTTTGGGACTCAACACTTTTGAAATATTTCAAATTAGTTACAATTCAATTTCCGATTTTTCTTTTATACATCACTCGAAAATAATTTTTAGAGTCGTTATATAAACTTCCTCTTCCGAAATAAAAGACAGTATTTATGAGTCTTGGGCGCAACGTGACTAGCCCTCTTTTCCAAAAATTTATTTTCATTAAGTGCATACATATAATGATCGTCATCGTCGGAGGACTCGAAATTAACTTCATAAAACTTAACGCTTTACGATATTCTATAGATGTTAACTAAACCTTATGTTGATAATTGTGGTATCTTGTGCAGCCGATTATTGATAATTTGAGCAGTACTATCTGTATTAGTATGTCGGGCCTTGGCGGACGTAAGTGTGATGACGGAAGTGGAAGCGACAAGGCGGTTCGTGCGACAACTATTCTTGCTACGGTGAAGGAGTATCAAGATCAAACGATATCCTATGAAATGTCCTTAATGGTCGAGCCCACGAGCGAAACGAAGAGACCGAGGACATCTCAGGAAATTTTTGGGCGATGAAGAGTCTAAGGCTCCCAAACCCCGCGTCGTTCGGACGCGTCGTCTTTGCGGTCGGGAGTGAGCGCCAGGGATCCCAAGCCAACATCGGTGATTCTCGGTAAGAAGAGAAGGTGCTTCAACCGCAATCGTCGGGGACATGATCGTGCAAATTGTCCCTTTCCACTCTTGACTTGTTACCGTGTGGGTGTGAAGGTCATCGGGAGAAACATTGTGAGACAGTTTCGAATTGGCAAAGAATGCCGCCACAGAGAGAGCAGAACTAGGGACCGGGAAGTGTCCCGAAATCCTATGTTTCCTTCGAAGATCCTAGCATGGGAGAATGAAGATTTTGTCTTGTGTCTTAATCGTTCTTTGTTTCAAACAATCGTGACTTCGATCGTATTTCGTTTCATTGCTTTACGTTTCCAACTCTTGTTGTTCTAAGTTTCGGGATCATAATGTCCTCTTAGTATGGGGAATGTATTACCCGTACTCTTCTTAGTATTTTCGGTATGGGACGACTTTCGTTGTTGGTAGTTCATCTGCGCACCTTTCGACCATTTTAAACTGCCTTGTACTTGCTAGGTCAGTTCATCGTATTTCTGGAACCTTGCACTCGCGCTTTGCTCGTGATGATTTGGGGCTGAGCAAGTAGTTATTTCCTTGATTGTTCCGCCGCTCTCTATTTTAAGTTTCGGGACGAAACTTATTTTAAGGGGGTAGAATGTAATATCCGAGATTTTTATTTTGATTTATTTGAATTTTTCTTTTTCTTAGACCGGAAATTTCTCGGTTTCCGAGCGTCGGTATTATTTTTCTCGACAATCGATTTTGTGTTTATGGCCATAGGTGGTGATTTGTTGTATGTTAATTTCATTTCGGATCGATGTTGTTGTCCGCGAGCGTTTCGTCGTGTTCGTTCCGTGCGTTTTAGGAATCGAGTCGTCGGGCCACGGCAATGGGCGCCGGCCAGACGATTGCGGGAGGAACCGGCACGGATGCCGGGCATCAGGACGATTGGTAGGACGCCTAGCGTACGCCACGGGCGACAGCTTGCGCGCGCTAAACCGCAGAGTAGCGCACGCCACTGCCGGGAGGTAACGCACGCTAATCGCCCAGCGATCTAGGCGGTAGGGTCTGACCTCGGCGGACCAGCAGGTAGCGCACGCTACAGCCGGACAGCTGCGCGCGCTAACTCGGCAGGCTAGCGCACGCTACCGGCTCGGCCGGCGCACGCTACCTGGCCGGACAGATTAGTCCAGTAGGTCCTGGACGGGCCGATTGCGCACGCTGCTGCCGATGACTTGCGCACGCTATCGGCCAGGGCCGGCCGATAGCGCACGCTACCCGGACAACCTAGCGCACGCTAGTCAGTTGCCAGTATATATTTGCCCGAGCAGCCCTGTTTCAACACCTTTTTTCATTTCATTCTCTTCCTTCCGCGGCCAGAGGTTATGAGAGCGATAAGGCATGTTGTTGAACAACAAAACCACGAAGATCCTGAGTCCATATCATTGATCGATCAATCCATAACATCCTTCAATCGACCGAATCAAGGTTAGTTTTTCCTAAAATCCAAACTTTGGGAAATTTGGGGATCTTGGTAGATTTCGTCCGTTTGAGCCTTATGAACTTAAATTGCGATGGATAATTGTAGATTAAGTTGTATTCTATCATTTTCATCATCTTTCCACGGTTTTACCATTTCCGATTAAATCGATTATATGAACTTCCGTTTGACGCCTTCAAAGTGTCCGGGGAAATGCCGCATAGAGGAATTTGGTCGTTTTGTGATGTTTTTCCTCGTATGATTGATTGTTTATTCGATGATAGGATATTAGGGACGATTTCCCTACAAAAAATCTGGTGTTGAGCCCTTCCGATCGTTGTTTTCGTTGGAGTTCCGGATTTTGCCAACCGACCGTACTTTCGGAGTATCCGCGAGAGATTACCAAGGCAAGTACCTTGATATACGAATTGTAACTGCGTGAAATCATCGTTGTCGAAGTGTATGAATTTATACGGATATGTATATATATATATATATATGTGTGTGTATATATATATATATGTGTATATATATATATATATATATATATAGATTTATATATATTTATATGTTAAATATATGTATGTATATACGTCTATTGATATATATGCCTATGTCGGTGAACGACGAGTGGTGAATGCTAACACTAGTTGGCGTACTCAACTTGGATTGATGGATGAACTATAGTTATTCATATAATATAGTAAGGTTATATGTATATATACATATATATATATATATATATATATATATATATCTATATATATATATTCGGTTGAGTCGCAATACAAGGATATATGTGTAGCGTTGGTTGGTTGTGCCGAAGGCTTATTGTGTTGGATCTTGATTGATAATGTACGTGTTATTGTTTATTGTGTGGTTATGGGTATCGGATAAATTGTGTGAATTGGTGTATTGATTTGATAATTGTTGAATTGATTGATTGTGTACTTGATGTTTGTAATAATGTGAATACTTGTTGTGAGAGACGTCGTATCCGGGAACCTGCGAGGCGGGGTGTGTACTCCGGCACAGTGTGCTGTACAATGTGCGGCTCCATATGTTTAGTGAACACCGGTGTTACCTAATGCGCGTGCAAGGCGCTCTGTCGGGAGTGATCGCCGGCGCGGTGACATGTTCAAGGGGCGGCCAACATAGTGGAGTGAACGCCGGTGCACAGTGTGCAAGGGAGGCGCTGGCGGGCTTATTGGTATGAGATATTCGAGTGATAGCTAAGACCCGTTCGAACAATCCTCGTATTTCAAAGTTCTTTCAACTCTTTTAAAATCTTGGTCTCGATATAGTGTGATTCGTGTTTTTGAAAGCTTGTTTCAAATTGTTTTTAAGACGTTGGTATTGGGGTTAATTAACCAAGGATGTTTGTGAAATCTCCGAGGGTTAATTAATCAAGGGTCTTGAGCGGGAATTGTCGAATGAGAGGCTGTGCCTTCGATTGTGCTGTGATGATTATTCTATGCATTGGGTCGAGGACCCCGAATAACGTTGTAATGGTTTTCTTGTAAATTGTTTTCCACATCTTTGTCGAGGATCCGAGAGTTTTGAAGTATTTTCTAAAAGTATTCCCATTTGATTTTCAAAACCCCATGATGGCACGAGTCAATAATAATGTTTTCCAACTTTCTTATCAAAACACTTTTCCTTTTATAAAAGGGATTTTTCGACTCCTTGGACTCGTTTAAAGTTTCATTGGCGTTAGGTTCCGTACGGAGAATATGACTATGTGATTATCTTTCACTTTGTGTATGTGATACTATTCGTGTGGACTATGGGAATGTGTGGTTTAAATTAAGGCTTCACATTTGTTGAGATTTGTGTTGTTATTATTCGTATATCTTGTATATTATGTACTTGCACTAGCAAAATTCCGGTTGCTAACCCCAGGGATTTTCGGGGTGGGTGCTGTTATGCGCTCGAGTTTTGGCGGCTCGGGAGCGATCCACGAGATTGGCTTGGAAGGAGATGGAGGACAATGATACTAATCACACCAGAGTCAGAGTCTTTTCTTTTGTTTCATTCTGGTCGGTATTTCTCTGTCGTTCGAGTATTCACCCTTGCATGGGTGTAGTTTTCATTTATTAAATTGAGTTGTCATTCTTTTCGGTGTTCTAGTTTATTATTGTCATTGTAATATGAATGTCGTTAGTTCTGAATTGGTTAATGACCTTGTCGGTCTGCTTTGTATTTAATTTTTACCCCGGTCGGTCAATCATTGAGTAGTCTTTTGGAGTTTAGCCTGGTAGATCCTCGTGATAAGGGTCTACGGCGTGTGACATTCCCGGTCGTATTCTGGGGGTGTTACACCTTGGTCTCTTCGCTTCGCTCGTGGGTTCAACCATTGAAGAGATTTCATAGGATATCATTTGATCTTGATACTCCTTCACCATAGCATGAATCATTGTCGTACGAACCACCTCACCGCTTCCACTTCCATCATCACGTCTACGTCCGCCAAGGCTCGACATACTAATACAGATAATACCATTTACCATAACTAAATAATCAATCGTACAGTACACCATAATTATAAACATAAGGTTTAGTTAACATCCCCGAATGTCTAAGGTAGGCAACACTAAAAAGAATTCGGGGAGCATGCATACTATATACGAGTTCGAGTATCCTTATTATGTCTGGAAATGACTTTATACACTCCTCAGAATAACTGTAGTATCGCAAAGCGCAAAAATTTTTTTGGAATCAATTTCTAGTCCTTCGACGAGGACGACTATTTTATGTGTGCACTAAATGAAAACAAATTTTTGAAAAAAGAGGGTGAGTCACGTTATGCCCAAAACTTGTAAATAATGTCCTTTATTTTGGAAGAGGAAGTTTATACATCAACTTTAAAAATTATTTTCGAATAATGTATTAAAGAATTTTTATGATTTAAATTTTTTTTTAAGAATCGTAACTAATTTGAAATATTTCAAAAGTGTTGAGTTCCAAATACCACAAATTGAAAATCTTTCCTCGTCTGCCAAAATATTTAATCGAAAAGATTTTTCACTTAAATACGTGACCATTTGACATGACGATATTAAATCATAGGTTTTCACAATGTTAGAAAATTTCAAAACACCACTTCAAAATGTTCGTGCTGCGGATAAGATTAACACTTTAAATTCATCCTAATGAAATGTAGAAATCGATATCGAATTCCGAAGCATACTACATAACCGTTTTCACTCGGACCGTATACGCATGTTATATCCTAAAACAATAATATCACAAACAAGTTCCAACCCCTTGTTCAACATTAAACACATTAGCACAATATAATCAAATACACATATAAGGGGACTTACAATCGGGAGACTTACCATTACGGATTGCCTGAAGATGATGTCAGAACCACGATACTAATCACAACTCTGATGCGTGCGACTTACACGACATGGACTTGACCCAATGGCCTAGGTTTTTCGCAAACCTAAGCTCCGATACCATATCTATAACACCCCCAAAATCCGACTGGGAATGTCACATGCCGTAGACCCTTCTCACAAGAATCTATCGGGCTAAAGTCCAAAAGATTGCTCAATGATAAAAATGATAAAGAATACTCGAAACCCAATAACCATGCCATAGCCAGTATCACCGGAAAGCTCATCCCTTCACGACCACTACTAGCTCGATCTCCAAGTACCTAAAAGATAAAGCCCACGGTGGGGTCAGCCATAATACTTAATAATGATAATGATCACATCAACATATATAATTACATATCAATGTAATTACAAGGTAAGAATATTTCCAGTGTAACCTTACCATAGTAACCTTACCAATCCATGGAATCTCAAATCAATTCAACCCTTACCTCAATTCGCACCTCGCATTCTCAAGTGATGAATGCATTCGAAATTAACCATCTGTATTGTATTCAAAACGATACCAAGATTCTCAAACATAAATATATCTCCAATATGGAATAATCTGGCCATGTCCGATTCTGTCCGCTGGATCGCACCATCGGATCCCAATTCTGATAAAACCGATATCACACGATACATCTGTAGATCAACTATCCCGAAACAATGGCAAGTCCTGGATATCGGTACAAAGTATGAATGCTCACACAATCAATAATGATAAACAACCAATGCATCAGAACGAGAATATCAATGACATGATAACTCCACACAAGATCGACACATGATCAACCACGAACGAGAATACCATTGATGTGGTAAACTTCAACGAGATAAATAAAGGATCAACGACCGAGAATACCAACGATATGGTAAACTCCAACAAGATCGATAAAGGATCAACAACCGAGAATACCAATGATACGGTAAACTCCAACAAGATCGATAAAGGGTCAACAACCGAGAATACCAACGATACGGTAAACTCCAACAAGATCAATAAAGGATCAACAACTGAGAATACCAACGACACGGTAAACTCCAACAAGATCAATAAAGGATCAACAACCGAGAATGCCAACGATACGGTAAACTCCAACGAGATTAATAAAGGATCAACAACCGAGAATACCAACGGTAAGGCAAAATCCAAACGGAATCAATAAGGATCAATAAAGAACGAGATTACCAACGATAGGGTGAACTCCCAACGAGATTAATAAAGGGTCAATAACAAATGAGTTGACCGTCGATATGGTAACTCCATACGAGATCAGTAGGGAATCAATAACAAACGAGATTACCAACGATATGGTAACTCTAAACGAGATCTATAAAGGATCAACAAGGACAGATACACGAGAAAATAAAATCGTCAACCATATACAATCACATATATGGGGTCTCGAAGACAAACCCGAATATCGAACAGATCCGATTATACCTGGACTATGAACGACCAATCAATCTGACTCAAGATGGACGTCACGATATGCCTGATCCGGAAATGTGTCCGTGTACAAGCCAACCACGGGTATTGATCAGATACACGTCTGGTCTCGTACCTAATCAGCCTCACGAAGTATGTCTCGTGAATATGAGGTTGAAACCCACACATGCTACACATGCCCGCCCTGAAAATCCTACACATGACCGATCAGAACATATCTGAATCCAGATATGTCACGATACAACATGACAACGAATCTAGAATAAACGCATATCCAACAAGGATCAGAAGATTTTCCAAGTGAGCAACGATAACTCGATCATGAAAGACCGACACGACCACAATGTCGTATTTCCGTCAGACAATAGTTCACAGCATGCTCAACAATGCATATAATATTAGCACACAAACTCCCAAGGCCGCAGCCAAGGGTCACAGAAGCATCTGCACAGGAATACTTCGGACGTGGGTACCATTCAGGTTTTTTCCCGCAACACAGTTCATGCAATCACAAAATACCCCAAGGTCGCAACCAAGGGTCACGGAAGCATCTCAAAGGAATACCACGGAACGTGGGTGCCATTTAGGTCTTATCCCCCAACACATTGGCCCAACAGATTACAGCTCAAAGGAAGAGCACATCACAAAATGTAACAAACAATGATGCACACTCACCACATGAAGCATCAACACACACATGCAATAAACAACAGGATTATTGTCATAATTTAGCAATATTAATTTACCTCAAGCTAGGAATGTTAACCTTTCCACGACCAACATCCCTGAACGAATACATGGTTATCCGAACAATCCAAAATGAAGTACAGTCCATTACTAATACCAAACCACCATCTCGAGTTTAATGTCGGCATGATAACTAGCATTGATATCTAACCTCTCAAACAATAGACCAAATATAATTCATGTCTCTGTTTCCACTAGACATCTTTAAAATCATATACATTATGATTTATCTCAATCCAAGCATAATATACATAGCCTCATCCCGACAATTCATATTCCATAATACCATTGCTATATGAATCATAAATGAAATGAAATCGAAACCATTTATTAAACATTATGAACTGAGCAAGCATAACTTGCCTCGATACCGATATGACGAAGCCGTTACCAATCCCGCTGTCTTCATCTGCAAGCTCCTCAGCCCCAACCAAGGCGATCCGTGCATTCTCCAATCTCAATTGCAGCACAATGGTTAATTATCAATGACCTCTTAATGCAACCTAATGCAATAATCAATTAACGATACGTTCGATAACTATCGACAATCGATATAATCAACCAATCGAACTCAACGGTTCAACGATATCTTGATCATATATGATACTGAACTAATTCAGCCCAAACAATATGAATACAAGCCGCAATTCGATAATTGATCAATTCTAACAAGTGTCTCAACATTCTTGATTCCGACTTCAATCTTACTTACAGATTAACACGGCTCACCTCAACAAAACGACGTAATCCGATGTGTTCTAACATATAAACCATCATCTAATTCATAATCCAAGGCATCTATCATTTTGTTCCTCAATATATAATTCATACAATCTCAAAAATCACAACAACACTGTAACCATCATTATACGAAGAAGAGCGTCAATAAAAATATCAAAATCCGAATCAAAGAGAGGATTACCCGACATACCTCTTAGAAGATGGAATACACAAGTAACCACCTCAAGAATCATCAATAGCTCCTCATCTCAAGCTCCAAATCCAAGCCCTTAAGCTCAAAGTCGACTTAGAAGAGCTAGCATTCATCTCCGAGTGTTGAAGGGTGAAATGAATGAAATGAACTTCTGAAAAATCGACTTGACGAACATCCCACTTATATAAACTTATAGCTATTACGTACGTAACATGCGACTATTTACGTACGTAAAAACCCTTTACATACGCTATCTGACTTTGGTAACGTATGTAATGACAGTCCAGAGGTTACTGACTCATTTCATTCAATGCCTTACGTACGTAACACTTGCTCCATGCGTACGCAATACGTATAGTGACTTGCTACAGTAAAATACACAGTTAACGTACGTAACTTACCAATCATAATGTACGTTAACCAAGGGTTGACTCGCCCATGCACGTTCTTCGCTGAAAGTTGCCGACCACGGGACCCACCTATCGGCCATATCTTGGATCCTGCCTGATACGAACTTTACGTATGTTAACTCATCCACTTAACGTACGTAATAGCTGTGCACCTTACGTACGTTAACTATCCTTCTTAACGTATGTAATCCTTATGCATTAGCGCACATTAGGTATACATTGTAGCGTGTGCTATCGTGGCTCTACTAAGCCATTTTCAGTTATCCTTGTCTAACGTCTTGACATACAGAACACGAACATACGGCATACTGAATACACATACTCCTCTCGAAAATATTCTCATATGATACATCTGATGCACGATATCCTCAAATACAACTGTCGACCAAGTACGACAATTGTACAAATACTCATACAGTATATCCGACATCGAAAAATATATCAAGCATGTAATATCCTAGAATTAAATATAACCTCGATAGATATACTGGTACAGCTGTCACAGTTCCCAAAATTATTCATCCATACTGTATCGGTCCCATTCTTGTACAGTACAACTCAGATAAAAAAATGCGAAAAATTCATAGCGAAATTCTAGTATATTACATAATAATAATTTAGTTCATTTTTTTTAAATCTAATTATTATGTACCATCAATCCTATTGTCATGGTGGAATAATATAATTCAAGACTGTAGAGGATGGAATTGTCCATATGAAACAAAGATACTAGCATGATCAGCTGATTGACAATTAATATAATTAAATAATGGTTGTATTATCAATGTTTCTTATGTTGTTTGTATTAATTGTTTCTATACTATTATATTTGTCTATCTCATTCTTGTTAGGAATACTTGTTAGATTTTGATGATGTCATTAATATAAATTCAAATACTTATTACTTGGTAAAAATGTAAGGAAGAACCAAATGAGTATCTTCCATAAGCCAAATTATGTTAAGTGTAAAACTTGGTAAAATGTAAGGAAGAACCAAATGAGTATCTTCCATAGGCCAAAAATAAGTTAGGCTAAATATCGGCTAAGTAAAAAAGAACAGCTAAGTTCATCAGAGAGGTACAGCCGAGTCAAATCAAAGAAGTTCTGGTCAACAAAAATCATCAGAGATGTTTGACCAGACTGCATTCGAGTAACCTCAGACAAGTCATCTGATCATATGCGTCCCGAACAGTCACCATCAGAGAGGTCAAAACTGCAGAGAAGATGTCGATACATCAGCCTACTTAAGATCATCCAAGTACTCCAAGTCCACGTCAGCATGCGTTGAAAAGTCAAATATTACGGAAAGTCACATGCAACGTGAAGAGACAAATTGGAGAGATTCCCACAAAGGATATGAATTAAATAATCTATCCAGACCCACCTTGAAGACTTTAATCTTACTATATTCAAAAGATTCGGCGCCTCAATGTTGGGATTCGGTGCCTAAAACGAAGGCCCAGCGGAAGCGGTAAAACGAAAATTAATTCGATCCGAATCCCTACGAGGATCGATCGAGCTACGTATATACGAATATCAAAAACGAAATACAAGAGATACGAGAAACATACCCTCGTAGTCCGTTGATTAAATGGATAACCTTCTCTTGAGCTATTCCCCAAGCTTTGCTTGATCTCTACGAATCTATTCCGCTTCAAGCCCTTGAACGATCCAACGCCGAAAACACCGCGTCTCTACTTGCCACGTGCCGGAAAAACGAACGGAATGACAACACCTTGCTATCCTCCGAGGATACGGCTAGAGCTAGGTGATGAAGCTTGTTATAGATATTAATATCACTCTAAGTGTATGAATATCTATCTCTCTCAATATTTCCTCACAAAATTTTTCTAAGAAGTTATGAAGAAGATGAATGAAGAAGATAAATAAAGAAGATGATGAAGAAGACTTCTATCTCTCTCTCCTCTTGCAACCTCACGTTGGAAACAAAAGTCAAAAGAATGAAAGATGTCTTCATCCCTCTTATTCAACTTCTCCCACATGTTACAACTCATGCATGTGGGAATCTAACCCCACCTCCACTATTATCATTCATTAAAAAATGAATACATAAGTCCAAAAGGAAGGTGGCTAGAAATGGGGGGCGGCCCGTGGAGAAACTGATGAGTTCGATTCGTTTCGGACTCCCGAGAGTCCAAACAGATAAACTCCAATTCCGTCCCAATGTATTTGTATAGTTTAATTAATCCAATTAATTTCATAATATCAAATACATTACAACATAATTAATTTCTCCAAGAAATAATTATATCCATGAATTAAATTAATCACCCAGTGATATATTTAATTCATTAGGCCATAAATCAATTTATCCAATAAATCGATTTAGACATCTAATGTCCCAAATTTAGATATCCAATATCTAATACACATAATGAGAGAATTAGCTTGATTCATTCCGTCGTCAATCCTAATGCGTGACTCGGTAGGTCCGTCTCAGTCAGCAATGGGAGGAACCAAAGAGTAGTAGCACCACCTAGCCAGCCTGGCGGCCTACACTGTACCCCAACTGAGAACGAATGATTGGGATCATTCAAGAACCATTCTGTCGTGAATACAAGTATACGTATAAACCCTTCTTTCAAATGTCCCGATCAAGTTATAGGGTCACGGTCAGTCAAACCCTATCTGTACTTGACGCTATGCATGCGTTAATGCAAATCGAGATCATCGAGCTGACGTGTATCTAATACAACTATCTCCAATGCTTTGGCCAAAGACTTATGATCTCATCTTCCAATAACCGCATGGGACATATAACCCGCTCACTAACGGGAGAAAGAATTCTATCTTGGTATTCAGTAGGACCTGCTACTTGCCCGTCAAGATGTACGTCGAGGTTGACCCCCGCCTTCTGGTTTACAGGGTCGAACTACTCTAATGAAAATCTTGACGTCACAAGCACATCCCTACTAAATCCTCAAGTCGAAGGTTCACGAATACCTATCACAAACTTTCGATTCCGTCATTGACTGTCCCGGAGTGAAATCCGTGTGACGAATCAAGGGTGAGTCGGTTCGAGTATACTAATCCAATTAGCATACCTATAACGTGTGCTCCCACAAACCATTAGTCTTCGACAGGCACTCTCCATGTCAAAGAGCACGTCATACAAGTCTTCACATAAACTTAACGCCCAGTCAAGTTTCATCGACTTGCGAACGATTAAGTATTTGAGCTATAACCTTTCCAGTGCCGACCCCCTTATCTAATAAGGAGAGGAACGTTTTGCTCTCAAATACCCAGACTAGTTTCTATATGTTTATTTACGAGTTAGGAATGCCAGTAACTACCAGTAAATAAAGAAACATTCATTTGCCTTATATAAATGGTTTACATAATTACAAGTACAATGCCCTCACTCAACAACCTCTGAGTGGCATTCGAGGGCATACTCCTAACAATCTCCCACTTGCACTCAATGCCACACACTATGATATCTAATACCCATGTTCTCCAGATGACGCTCCAAGCTAGTCTGAGAAAGTGGCTTGGTCAGTGGATCGGCGACGTTGTCGTCCGAGTCTACTCTGTGCAGCACAATGTATCCCTTGCGAACAAATTTTCTTACGAGATGATACTTCCTCTCAATATGTTTGGTGCTGTTGTGAAACCTCGGCTCCTTGGCCTACGCTACAGATGCGTCGTTGTCGCAGTACAGCGGAACAGGCATCTCAGCACATGGTATCACTTGAAGTTCTCCCAGAAAATTCTTAATCCAGAACCCTTCCTTGGAAGCCTCCGAGGCTGCTTGATACTCAGCCTGACAGGTGGAATCAGTAGTCGCGCTTTACTTGGCACTACGCCAAGATACTGCTCCTCCATTAAGAGTAAATATGTATCCAGAAGTGGACATCGAGTCGTCCTTCAGTCCTTGGAAGTCCGAATCAGTGAATCCCACCACATCCAATTCTCCACCGCCATACATAAGAACCATATCTCTAGTCCTTCTTAAGTACTTAAGAACGTTATTTACAGCAGTCCAATGTTCCCTACCTGGGTTTGCCTGAAACCTACTCACCATGCTTACAGCATGCGCGATGTCAGGTCTTGTACACAACATAGCATACATAAGGCTACCCACGGCCGAAGCATATGGTATATTACTCATTTCCTTTCGTTGTTCCTCATTTTGAGGACACATCTTCAAGGTGAGTTTTATTCCATGTCGCATCGGTAGGAACCCTCTTTTAGAATCATCCATCTTAAATTGCTTTAAGATTTTATCTATATAGAGGGCTTGGGAAAGACCTATTGTTCTCTTTGCTCTATCCCTGTAGAGTCGAATACCAAGAATATAGGTAGCTTCTCCCAAGTCTTTCATGGAGAAATTACTCGAAAGCCAAGCTTTCACAGAACTGAGCATTCCCACATCATTTCCTATTAGTAGAATGTCATCTACATATAGTACTAAGAATGCGATCTTGCTCCCACTAACCCTCTTGTATACACAAGGTTCCTCTTCATTTTGCACGAAGTCAAACTCTTTGATCGCCTCGTCAAAACGAAGGTTCCAACTACGCGGCGCTTGCTTCAGTCCATAAATGGAACGCTGAAGCTTGCACACTTTTTGAATATCGACTTCGGACACAAAGCCTTTAGGCTACTCCATATAGATTTCCTCCTCGAGGAATCCATTAAGGAAAGCCGTCTTTACGTCCATTTGCCATATCTCATAATCGTGGTAGGCAGCTATAGCAAGCATCATGAGAATAGACTTGATCATGGCTACGGGCGAGAAGGTATCGTGGTAATCGATCCCTTCCTTCTGGGTATAACCCTTTGCCACAAGCCTAGCCTTATAGGCGTCAACCTTGCCATCACCATCAGTCTTTCTCTTGTAGATCCACTTGTTCCCAGTAGCCACTATGCCCTTGGGGCGGTCTACTAGAGTCCAGACCTGATTGACATGCATCGAGTCTATCTTAGCTTCCATAGCTTCACGTCATTTCGCAGAGTCTACATCCACCATCGCTTGGTCATAGGTTGTCGGATCGGTCTCTTGGCTATCACTTGGAACCTCATGGAGACCCAGCTCCTCCAAGTGCACAAGCTCATACCTCTCAGGTAAATGAGACACCCTACTAGACCTACGAGGTGGTTGTACTTGTGTTTCAGAAAGTTCAGTTCCAGTTTCTTGCACAGGTGTCTCCCGAGGAGTTTCATTGTATTCTTCTAAAGAAATACTTCTACCTGCTCCGCCTTCCTGAATGAACTCATCTTCCAGGAAGTGTGCTTGTAAAGCAACAACGATATTTCGATCTTCGGGCATGTAGAATAGATATCCCATCGTCCCAGATGGGAATCCAATGAAATGTCCCTTCGTAGACCTAGCTTCCAACTTTTCCACCTTAGTCTTCTTGACATAGGCGGGACATCCCCAAATCCTAATATGATTAAGACTTGGTTTCCTTCCCTCCCACATCTCATGTGGAGTTTTAGGAACGGATTTGGAAGGACATCTGTTCAAGATGTAAGCGGCAGTCAGGAGTGCATACCCCCACAGGTAAATCGGCAAGTCAGTATAGCCCAGCATGGAACGGACCATGTTCAACAAGGTCCGGTTCCTTCTTTCTGACACACCATTTAACTGAGGAGTACCTATAGGTGTTAGTTGTGAAACTATTCCATGTTCCTTAAGGAACTCGTCAAACTCCGTACTCATATACTCGCCACCTCGGTTCGACCGAAGTGCTTTGATATGATTACCAGTTTGTTTCTCGACTAGGGCCTTGAATTCCTGGAATTTCTCAAAGGCCTCGGATTTATGTTTCATTAAGTATACATAACCATACCTAGTATGATCATCTGTAAACGTAATGAAATATTCATATCCGTCACGTGCTGCTTCCAAAGCACCACAAACGTCAGTATGGATTAATCCCAGTTTATCAGCAGCTCTTTCAAAATTCCCTGTGAAGGGGGACTTGGTCATTTTGCCTTTAAGGCAAGATTCACAAGTACGAAAGGGATCTGATCCTAATGGACCCATAAGTCCATCTTTTTCCATCTTGTAAACCTTGGTCTGACCAACATGACCAAGTCTAAGATGCCATTTCAAAACTTGATTGGTTTCATCCCTACCACGTTTTCGAGTCATAGTATTCACAACTACTTTGTTGCTGAGATTTAGATGATCCAATCCATTCAACAATGTAGCAGTACCTACTAGTTTATTTCTAAAATAAATTTTGCAGGAACCATCACCAATGAAAAATGAAAAGCCTTTTCAGTCCATGACCGAAATGGATACAATGTTTTTGTGCCCCTTGGGCAAAACAAGTACATCTTCTAAAGTCAAAACAAAGCCGGATTCTAAACCCAAAAGAAGTGATCCTATGTCGGTCGCCTCGACACTATGCCCACTTCCGACTGTGATCATAACTTCTCCAGCTCCAAGCTTCCTACTTTGTTCCAGATCCTGATTCATGGTACAAATATGAGAACTAGCACCGAGAATCCGATTATCCGGGAAGTAGAAAATACGATGAGAACAATTTGTTTCCAAAACTAAAAGTTACATGCACGAAGTGCCATGAAGAATTGGGCCAGTCTCTAGCCCGGTGGCCCACTCACCGCACTTGAGACAAGCATCCTTCTTCTTCTTGTTCTTCGAACCATCGGGGCCTTGCCCTTACCCTTAAGGTCCTTAACTTGTGGTCCAGGTTGCTTTTTGGTCTTTTTCTTCTTGTTCTTAGACCTCCGAGGTCCGTAAGAAATCACAAGAGAGACTCCTTCATCCGCATGAGTCTTCATCGAGGCGAGCGGTCACAAGTTTGTTCATTAGCCTAGCTAAATTACATGCAATCTCATTGCGATTGAAGTTCATAACAAAGCGTGAGAAGGAATCGGGGAGAGGCGTAGGATAAGGTCGGTTTGGAGAGAAGTATCCATTTTAAAATCAAGAGCCTCCAATCTCTCGATCATGGATATCATTTTGAGTACGTGTTCCCCAACCTTCTCACCTTCCTTCATCCTTGCACGAGCGATTGCTTGGATATCTCATATCTAGCAGTTCTGCTGTGCTCACCATAAAGTTCGGTTAAGTGAGATAGAATCTGCCTAGCAGAAGTCATTTTCACATGATCTCTCTGAAGCTCATTAGACATGGAAGCCATCATATAAGCACGGACTTTCACGTCATCTTTAACCCACTTTTTGTGGTTTTCAATCTCTTCCTGATTGGCTCAGGTCCGCACAGGAGGCGCCGGAATGTCCGTCTCCAAGACGTATCCCAGTGCCTCTATACTGAGGACAATCATCAGATTGCGGAGCCAATCCACACATTTAGGTCCCATTAAGGTGTTCTTTTCGAGCAGAATTGCGAGTGGATTCATTGTCATATTGAGATTTGAGTCTGCATTAAGTACGATAGATTAATTAGTGACTCATTCAATTACGTTCTGAGTATAGAATTAAGGTCTTTTCTATTCTTGTTATCCAGCTCCCACTATTTTTATCGGAATAACACACTCCCATGTGAAATCCGGAAGTATCGTCGCTCTACTTCATAGTGGTGATCGAGTTCTTTATAAATCTTAATAGAGGGCAACCTAACAGGTTTCTAGTCTATTAATTTTCATAAAGTGGTGTCCAACACCAACCCATATAATGGATGATTCGATCTTCTTTTTCCCCTTGTTCACTCCCCTCAACCTATACGGTTTCTATGGTTCATGAACAAGTTAAGTTTATACCATCGACGCAAATCAGTTTCACAATTGAATCTTATCCGGCAACCTATCAGGTTTCTAGGGATAAAATTTACTCCAACCGAAGGCATCGATGCGCTCCATTAATTTATCCATCCTCCCCGAACGACTACCCCGATAACTCGGAAGCATAGCACATCCGGTTTGGAATTCAATTTCCCGAAAACTCGATGGAGGGAAGGAAAACCTTGAAACCTTATAAAATTAATTATTTGTTGTGGGAGAATTATCGCGATTAATGTTACACTTTGCACATTAATCATTTAAGCGCGTTTGTGGCATTCATACAATATGAAACAACCATTCACAACCTAGTTGCTACCAACATGTGGTTCATGGACCGTTCCTAGAAAACAAAAACTCCGTAATCTAATTACAAGTCTTTGTCTTGAATCTTCGTCTTCTCGAAATGGATCTTCCTCCGGTCTTCGTCATTACATATAAATTTTACAGCAAAAATTGCATCCTAGATACAAATATTTCTAGTAAAATAAACAGGCTCAAAACGGCATTTACAACCCAATCGAATAAAACGAACGATTCAAAAACTAAGTCCACGAACCACATCCCCATTCAAAAGCATTCATCCAATAAATACTAAATAAATGGAAAGCGTAGAGATATATTGATCCAATCAACAATACGAACCGATCAAATCGATTCACACAATCGGTAATATGATAACATTCAAAATAATTCGGTCGACCATAAATATTCCAATTAATCAAATTCCCTTATAAAATGAAATACCATAAATCATTTTAATCATATTAAATCCAATTTAACATCCGGGAGATTAATTTTCAAGAATACACGAAAAAATCTAGCCGGGGCGAAAAAGGGCTGCCTGGCCGAGTCACCCTCGGCAGCTTTCCGGCAGATAGGCCTGACATGGCCGAGTCACGCTCGGCAGCTTCCGGCCAGGCACGGCCCGTGTCTCCTGACACGGTCGGGTCTACTGGCAAACTTTCGGGAGGCTGCCGGACATGGCCCGTGTCACCGGACACGGCCGAGTCACCATGGCGACTTCACGCCCTTTGTCCGAAAAGTCGTCAAACGACGATTCGAGCTAGATTTTCGAATAGGATATCGATATCTATATTTTTAGATTTTCATATCTTCAATATAAATCATATTTCCCAGAAATTTAAGATTTATATTTAGACATAAACTTACAAAAAATACAATTATTACGAGCGAAAAACATATACCACGATTATGACTAAAATGATTCCAGATCATTCACCATCTAATCAAGCATTCCAAATGCTAATATCGTATATATGATCGCAAGACCTACGCTCCGATACGACTGTTGGGATTCGGTGCCTAAAACGAAGGCCTAGCGGAAGCGTAAAACAAAAATTAATTCGATCCGAATCCCTACGAGGATCGATCGAGCTACGTATATACGAATATCAAAAACGAAATACAATAGATGCGAGAAACATACCCTCGTAGTCCGTTGATTAAATGGATAACCTTCTCTTGAGCTATTCCCCAAGCTTTGCTTGATCTCTATGAATCTATTCCGCTTCAAGCCCTTGAACGATCCAACGCCGAAAGCACCGCGTCTCTACTTGCCACGCGCCGGAAAAACGAACGGAATGACAACACCTTGCTATCCTCCGAGGATACGGCTAGAGCTAGGTGATGAAGCTTGTTATAGATATTAATATCACTCTAAGTGTATGAATATCTATCTCTCTCAATATTTCCTCACAAAATCTCTCTAGGAAGTTATGAAGAGGATGAATGAAGAAGATGAATAAAGAAGATGATGAAGAAGACTTCTATCTCTCTCTCCTCTTGCAACCTCACGTTGGAAACAAAAGTCGAAACATTGAAAGATGTCTTCATCCCTCTTATTCAACTTCTCCCACATGTTACAACTCATGCATGTTGGAATCTAACCCCACCTCCACTATTATCATTCATTAAAGAATGAATACATAAGTCCAAAAGGAAGGTGGCTAGAAATGGGGGGGCGGCCCATGGAGAAACGGATGAGTTCGGTTCGTTTCGGACTCCCGAGAGTCCAAACAGATAAACTCCAATTCCGTCCCGATGTATTTGTATAGTTTAATTAATCCAATTAATTTCATCATATCAAATACATTACAACATAATTAATTTCTCCAAGAAATAATTATATCCATGAATTAAATTAATCACCCAGTGATATATTTAATTCATTAGGCCGTAAATCAATTTATCCAATAAATCGATTTAGACATCTAATGTCCCAAATTTAGATATCCAATATCTAATATACATAATGAGAGAATTAGCTTGATTCATTCCGTCGTCAATCCTAATGCGCGACTCGGTAGGTCCGTCTCAGTCAGCAATGGGAGGAACCAAAGAGTAGTAGCACCACCTAGCCAGCCTGGCGGCCCACATTGTACCCCAACTGAGAACGAATGATTGGGATCATTCAAGAACCATTCTGTCGTGAATACCAGTATACGTATAAACCCTTCTTTCAAATGTCCCGATCAAGTTATAGGGTCACGGTCAGTCAAACCCTATCTGTACTTGACACTATGCATACGTTAATGCAAATCGAGATCATCAAGCTCTCGTGTATCTAATACAACTATCTCCATTGCTTTGGCCAAAGACTTATGATCTCATCTGCCAATAACTCCATAGGACATATAACCCGCTCACTAACGGGAGAAAGAATTCTATCTTGGTATTCAGTAGGACCTGCTACTTGCGCGTCAAGATACACGTCGAGGTTGACCCCCGCCTTCCGGTTTACAGGGTCGAACTACTCTAATGAAAATCTTGACGTCACAAGCACATCCCTACTAAATCCTCAAGTCGAAGGTTCACGAATACCTATCAAAAACTTTCGATTCCGTCATTGACTGTCCCAGAGTGAAATCCGTGTGACGAATCGAGGGTGAGTCGGTTTGAGTATACTAATCCAATTAGCATACCTATAACGTGTGCTCCCACAAACCATTAGTGTTCGACAGGCACTCTCCATGTCAAAGAACACGTCATACAAGTCTTCACATAAACTTAACGCCCAGTCAAGTTTCATCGACTTGCGAACGATTAAGTATTTGAGCTATAACCTTTCCAGTGCCGACCCCCTTATCCAATAAGGAGTGGAACGTTTTGCTCTCAAATACCCGGACTAGTTTCTATATGTTTATTTACGAGTTAGGAATGCCAGTAACTACGAGTAAATAAACAAACATTCATTTGCCTTATATAAATGGTTTACATAATTACAAGTACAATGGCCTCACTCAACAACCTCTGAGTGGCATTCGAGGGCATACTCCTAACACTCACATGCAAAGTCTTCACAATGGTCGATAGATGGATTAAAATATGGGAATCCAGCCTTGCAACATTCAGAAAGGAATAAACAAAGAAGTCTCTCTCCAACGGACTGATTTGTTACAGATTTGCAACGGCTATGAAGAAATGCTCAAGGATCAATAACTATATATATCCGAAGATTTGAAGCTGAGAAAACTTACGAACAACTATACGGGTGCGAATATACTTTCAAGCGATCAAAGCATTCAAGCAATCAAAAGCAAACTATAGCATGTGAACAGAGCGGTTCTCAAAAGTTCATACTTGAAGAAGCTCTTAGTTGGAGAAGACAAGAACTCGTGTCTTTAATCCTGAGTTCGGGGTACTTCACTGGTTGAAGTTCTAGACTGTAAAGGCATCCAAGGATCAAGGATCAAGAGGTGCAAGGCAGTCAAGTATGTTACAACGGCACAGATTTCCACTGGTTGGAAGTTGTTGTAGTTTGGTTGAATCACTGTAATATTTATCACTGGTTGAAAATTATAGTGAATTCATCTCCAACTAGTTTGGAGAAAAGTGGATGAGTAGAGGATTAACCCACCTCTGAGACCACTATAATTGCATGCGTTCTTTACTGTTTTATAGCATCATACTTTAACTGCTACATTCATTATTAAGTGTTTCATTAGTTGTTTTGTATTCGTCATCAGCTGATTTCCGCACGTATTAAGAACAAACGACTCCAAGTCATTTGTTTACCCATCAGCTGAAGAAACTTACTCTTTGTGAAAAAGAGTTTAAGAGTTTCAATAAGTCTATTCACCCCCCCTCTAGACTTATTCCTGGACGAATTGTGACCTACAAGTGGTATCAGATAGGTTGGTTCATTTATTTCACGAACCAGATCTATCAGAGATATATCTTTACTCTCATTTTATAATGGAACACATGCATTTTAGACTACCTGTGTTTTCAGTTGACGAGTATGATCTTTGGATGATAAGGATGCAGGCACACTTATCTTCAATCCATGATGACATGTGGTGCATCATAGAGGATGGTCCATTCACCTTCGAGAAGGACAACACTCCAGAGGAGATCGCAGCAGGGAAGCCAGAGAAGATCCCAAAGAAGAGGATAGAGCTGACTTCCGAAGAAAGAAAGCTGGCCAACCTTGACAACCGGGCCAGAGACGTGATTTATCAAACCCTTGACAAATTCACTATGGTCAAGATCAAAAACTGCAAGAATGCCAAGGAAATCTGGGACACATTAGCCTTATTGTGTGAGGGAACGGAGCTAATCAAAGAGAATAAGTTATCAATCGCTATTCAAAAGTTTGACAACTTCAAAATGAAGAATGGCGAATCTATAGATGAAGTGGACACAAGGTTCACTGAAATCATCAACGAGATCAATTCCCTCGGCAAATCTTATGGCAACAGGGAAATGGCGTTGAAGGTACTCAGATCTCTCAATCCTGAATGGAGCATGAAGGCAGTGGCCATGAGAGAATCCAAGGATCTTAACAAAATAAAGATCCAAGAACTGTTCTCTGATCTAAAGGATTATGAGTTCAAGCTTCCTAGTTCATCCTCAACCGAGCCTGCAGAGAAGGGAATAGCCTTTGCAGCCGAGTCCCCCGCCAAGAGCTTATCTGATATAAAGCCTCCAAATCCATTAGATTTTGAGGAAGAGATGGCGTTCATCATGCAAAGATTCAGCAACTTCAGGAAAAACTACTCCAAATACAAGAAAAATTACAAGGAGAATCCGAGAAGGAACCAGAAAGCCGGAAGATGGAAGGTGGAGTGCTATAATTGTCACAAGACAGGACACATCTAAATTGACTGTCCTGATCTTAAGAAGGACGAGAGCAAGAAGGAGGTGGGCATAAAAGAAGACAGAAGGAAGGCCCTCATCGGAGAAGATCAGGAGCATCTAGAATCAAGCAGCGGATTCTCTTTTGATGATGATGAAGAAGATGACTGCCTGATGGCCAACCTAGATGATGAAGAGGTAACATCTAAACCATCTGGTTCAAATAATAGTTCAGCCATGTCACAAGATATGGATCTGCACGAATCTGTAAATCAGCTATTTAAAGATTTTGAAACACTAAAATATGCACACCAATCTGTATCAGCTGAGAAGACTCAGCTGCAAGATGAGAATAGGAAGCTGAAAAATGATTTTGAAAAACTCAGCCTAGAACTGAATAGAGTTGAGATAACTGCAGCTGACTTGAAAAACCAGGCTGATGTAACTACAGCTGAGATATATCGACTAACTGTTTTACTTAGAGAAAAATCAGCTACACTTGCTCATGTCAAAGCCGAATTTACTAAGCTGACTCAGACAAATAAGACTCAGGCGCAGGAAATAACCTTCCTGAAGGCGTCTTCAACTCTGGACGAATTATGTACTAACAAGAGGCCACTATATTCCAGATCGGGCCTTGGATATGATCCTCACACTCCCTCTAGTTCTAAAACCACTTTCATCAAGGGAGAAACAATAGTCTCGACTGCTGAGCCTATATACAAACCAATATTTAAAAGCAGGCAATAGCCAAGTCACAAGTCTAGGCTGCAGCCAGGGTTCACAAGGCAGCCACCTAGACAAGCGACTAGGCATTGGCCAAGGCAGAAGCAGTAGCCCAGACAGCATGCCCACTATTATTAACAACTCCCCAAAAATAGATTTCAAAATGGGAGGGGCAGATGGAAACCTCAAGGTTATCCTAATTTCCAAAATGAACAAGTGTGGAGACCTCAAAGATTTAATAAATGGTCTCAGCCAAGATTTAGAAATGGCCCACACTACCAGTATTTTGAGGAATATCCAGTATTCAATCCAACAGAAGATACAGACCTAGACCTTATACACCTTACAAGGGTAATAATAATAATAATTTTAATAATCCAAGGAGAAATCAATTCTCCAGGAAACCATCTAACCCGAAAGGACCCACACAGATTTGGGTACCTAAATCTCTGCTTGTATGATTGCAGAAAAGGTGGAAGGACTACTACCACATCTCCACAAATTCAAACTTTGGAGGTGAAGAATGGCTTGTAGATTCTGGATGCTTGAGGTACATGACCGGGAACAAGAAGATGCTGACCAAATATACCAAAGAAAGAGGTCCAGACGTAAACTTTGGAGATAGCTCTAGAGGACAAACGAAGGGCTTTGGAGAGCTGCACCGAGGAAATATTGTTATATCCAAAGTTCACTATGTCAAAGGGCTCAAGTATAATCTCCTGAGCATAAGCCAGTTTTGCGATGAGAAGAATCTAGTAGTCTTCACCATTTGGAAATGTATGGTGATAGATATCCTATCTGGAGAAGTGAAGCTACAAGGATTCAGAAGGAGAGATGTCTATATGATAGATTGGAACACAGGAACTCCCAACACCTGTTTTCTATCTAAGACAATAGCTGAGAACGGATGGCTATGTCACAAAAGATTATGTTACCTGAACTTCAAAGCCATCAACAAGATTAGTTCTCAGAAGCTGGTCAAAGGACTTCCAGATGAAGCATTCAAAAAGGAAGCTCTATGTGATGCTTGTCAGAAAGGAAAGCAGACGAGAGCATCATTCAAGCTAGTCTAGCCTACAACTCTAACAACAAGGATCTTAGATCTACTCCACATGGATCTATTTAGTCCTATCAAGCCAAGGACTCTAAGCGGCAGAAAGCATGCATTTGTTGTAGTAGATGACTATTCAAGGTACACTTGGATCATTTTCCTGTACAAGAAAAGCGAAACCTTGACCAAGCTACCAGAGCTGCTGAGAAGGATTCAGAATGAGAAATCCCTCTCCATCATCAATATCAAATCAGACAGAGGAGGAGAATTTCTTAAGAAGGCGATCACTGATTACAGCGATCAGAATGGAATCCAGCATGAGCTCGCTGCAGCCAGGACCCCACAGCAGAATGGTGTTGCTGAAAGAAGGAATAGAACCCTGAAGGAAGCAGCCAGGTCCATGATTGCAGAAGCGGACCTGCCCAAGAGGTTCTGGGCTGAAGCTGTCAACACAGCTTGCCATACTCAGAACAGGAGTATGATAGTAGGGAGACATGGCAAAACTCCTTATGAGGTTTGGAATAATAGAACTCCTACTGTTGCTTACTTTCATGTTTTTGGTTGTAAGTGTTTCATCCACAATAATGGTAAAACACAACTAAATGCCTTCGATGCTAAAACTGATGATGGTCTCTTTATGGGATACTCACAAAGAAGCAAGGCATATAGAGTATTTAACAAAAGAACCTTAGTTGTGGAAGAAACACCTCATGTTGTATTTGACGAATCTATTGTTGAGTACAGAAAGCAAGTTGAGCTAATTGAGAATAAGCTCAAATCAGCAACCCTCGAAGAAGTCATTGTACATGACACTGGAATGGTAGACTCACCTGCAGACCAGCCTGAAGACGCAATCAGAGGCTGCCAAGACCCAACTGCAGATCAGATAGGAACATCAAACCTATCTGATCCAGTTGCCGCTGATGAAGACCCAGCTGTAGCTGATAAAGACTCATCTGCAGATCAGACCCAACCTGCAGATGACAAGACGGTAGCTGATCCAGTTGCAGACCAGGAAGACCAGATCCCAGCTGATGCAGAAATCCACCAGAGCAATTCAACAGGGGGAACAGACTCAGAAGACGCCGATATCCCCAAGTGGCTCAAAGACCATCCAATTCAGCAAATCATCGGGAAGTTGACTGATGGAGTTAAGACAAGACAGTCTACACTACCCGCAGGAATGGCTATATTCTCATGCTTCATGTCTCAGATAGAACCCAAGACAACAGAACAAGCCCTGGAAGATTATTCATGGATCAATGCTATGCAAGAGGAACTGGAACAGATGGAAAGGAACAAAGTTTGCGAACTAACAGACAGACCAGATCACAAGAAGGTTATTGGCACCAAGTGGGTGTACAAAAACAAGAGCGACGAAGATGGAGCTGTTGTTAGGAATAAAGCCAGACTTGTTGCTAAAGGATATGCACAGTGTGAAGGAATAAATTTTGATGAAACTTATGCACCTGTTACAATATTAGAGGCCATCAGACTATTCCTCGCATATGCTGCATTCAAGGATTTTGAAGTCTATCAGATGGATGTAAAGAGTGCATTTCTAAATGGCATCCTAGAAGAAGAAGTCTATGTAGAGCAACCCCCAGGTTTTGTCAAAGGAGACAAAGTCTACAAGCTGTTGAAGGCTCTCTATGGACTTAAGCAAGCACCAAGAGCATGGTATGAAACACTATCTGTGTTTCTCGAGAAGAATGGTTTTTGCAAAGGAAAGGTGGACAAGACCTTATTCAGAGTGGAACACGAAGGCGACATTTTGATAGTTCAGATATATGTGGATGACATCATATTTGGCTCAACCAACCCAGAGCTGTGTGAGACATTCTCAAATCTCATGCAAGGAGAGTTTGAGATGAGTATGATGGGAAAACTTAACTTCTTTCTCGGACTACAAGTTAAGCAGATGGAAAATGGAATTTTCATCAATCAAGCCAAGTATACCAGAGATTTAATCAAGAGATTTGGAATGGAATCAGTCAAACCAGCAAGAATTTCTATGAGCACAAGTACTCACTTAGATGCAGATGAGGGAGGCATATCAGTGGATCCAACCCACTACAAAGGACTTATTGGATCACTATTATACCTCATTGCAAGCAGACTAGACATATCTTATGTCGTAGGAGTATGCGCACGATTTCAATCCAAGCCAAAGCAGTCGCACCAAGATGCAGCCAAGAGAATAATTAAATACCTTAAGTCTACAGTCAACGTTGGACTATGGTACCCTAAGGACGATAATTTCGAGCTGTCAGGATATTCAGATGCAGATTTCGCAGGATGCAAAATTAATAGGAAAAGCACTAGTGGAACGTGCCAATTCCTAGGAACCAGACTGATATCCTGGTTTAGCAAGAAGCAGGTTTCTAACTCTATCTCTACCACAGAGTCAGAATACCTAGCTGCAGGTAGTTGATGTGCTCAGATCTTATGGATCAGACAACAACTGAGGGACTACAATATCATTGCAAATGAAGTCCCTATCTGGTGTGACAACAATAGTGCTATTGCAATAACCAACAACCCGGTTTTGCATTCAAGGACGAAGCACGTTGATGTTAAGCACCAATTCATTAGAGACCACGTGCTTAACGAGAGAGTCAGAGTTGAAAGAGTCAGCACAGACTACCAAATAGCTGACATCTTTACCAAACCTTTGCCAGAAGAAAGATTCTTGGAGCTGAGCAGAGAACTTGGTCTACTAGATTGGGAATCTATTACAGAAGAAAAAGCAAGCTGAAGCGGATCAGACGAAGGACGGACAAAGGAATCAGACCCTAGCTGATGCAGACAAGAAGACGAAGGACGAACAAAGAAACCTAGCTGATCAAAATCTCAGGCGAGAAGTCCAAGGAGTCAACTCACCTGATGCAGAGCAGTCAACAGTCAAACAGTCAACCAGCTAAGTTTTATAATCTTAACCGACCCCTGAATATTTTATTATTATCTGCTATATGTATAATAATATTATATTAATTTTGGTTCACAAGTGGCAGAATAATACATGTGGCAATCACATATTAAATCTACCGCCACTGTGGCCAATTAAAATCTAACCGTCAATTTTGAAACTTAAAATTGGACCACCGATTAAAAATTTGAAATTCAAAAAGAATCTCAAAAGGCGAACCACCATTTCAAATAAATAATAAATTAATCCCAACGTCGTTTCATCTTCTTTATAAGGACAGAAAACCCTTCACTTTACCTTTACGCTTTCAAACCCTAATTTACAGAGCAAAAATCCTTTGAACTCCAACTACACTAAGAAAATCTCTTATTTACAGAAATGGAATCTTATTTCGAAGGCGTTAACATGAAGGCGGTCAAAGACCAGATCATCTTCTCTCTGGTCGTCAATTCCGAAGGCCTTTTGGAAGCAAATCTGGAGAACTACGACGTTCTTGACCTGATTCGTTCGATGAAGTTAAATGGGATCTACCCATTTCTGGATATCAGTCCAAAACATCTATACAAGGAGGACGTCATCGCCTTCTATCGCGAAGCACATGTGATTCAAGGAGGAATTAGGAGCACTGTTGGCGGAATTCAAGTCGACATATCGCCGGAGTCGATTCGTACAGCCTTTGGTATGAGGGACCGTGGCATACCCGTCGAAGCACTCAAACAGTCAGCAGCCGAAACCTGGAAGAAGATAAAGGCGGACGATCAGCTGGCGATGCTTAAGCTCACCGCTAAAAGGAGCAAAATAAAAAAGGTATATCGATATGCGTTGGATATTACCAACAAAATCATTATGGGTATGGCCGGCAGTTACGACCAATTGTCGTCGGCAAAATTCACAGTGCTGGGAGCACTTATTCAGGATGAGAAGATTGATTGGGTGGATTACATCTTTAGGCAATTTGTTCGCGAAGTCAACAAGGTCGAATGGCTTGTTGACGAGAAGAAATTTAAATCCAAGCTGGCATTTGGAACGCAGCTGAGATGGATTTTGGAAAAGATGGGTGTGGTAAAGGGTACTACTGATCCCTTTCACATCAATAAGAGGCTTGGTCACCTGGACCAAGAGACGTTGAGAAAGTTGGGAGGCACAAGGAGAGTGGCCGAAATGTTAAAGGATTTGTCTGATATAAGAACTTATCCCAGACCCTCACCAGACGAGTCTGATCAACCTGCAGACGACAACTCAACTGTTGCCAAGACAAACTCGGAGTCAGACAACACACCGATTGCTGTCCGGTTTAAGAGAAGGGGACCAGCCCCTGGCGAGCCATCATTCATACAGTCTTCACCAGAACCCTCTCCCAAAAGACCCAGGTGACTACGGTTCAGTCAGGAGGAGCAGCCAGAACATTATTCCAGTCCTGCAGCCAGGTCGCCTATCCACCTGGAGGACCAACCTGCTCCTGGAAGCCTGGAGACTCAGATCATACCTGTCCTCACTCCTGCATTCATGTCAGAAGAGGAAGAAGCAGGTTTAATCATCTCCATTCCTGAAGCTAACTACACCTTTAACCTGCTGGACAACAATCTCTTCAATTTGTCCATAGAGCAATTACAATTGGTCAAACCTATAGCTTTAAAACACTCTTTTGTTAATATTTTTGAAGAGTGGAAATTTTTAAAATCACTGTCATTTGCAAAACTTCAAACCTTTATTGAAACCTGTGGTTGGGAATATCCCCAAGCCACAGAGGATGTGCTAATAGACCTTTGCAAAGTATCAGACACAATTTTGATCCTCCAGGAGAATTGGTTCATGTCAAATTTCAAAACCAACATGGACCAGTTCATCCATTCCATTATGTACAGTATTTTTGATGGATCCTTTGGGAAAGTTGTTGAGGAGGAAGTACAAAAAGAAATAAGGATTGAAGAAGTAAATGGAGAAGAGGAAGAGGAGGTCATTGTTATAGATGATGAAGAGGAGCAGGAAGAAAGAGAAGGAGGAGAAAATGTTGTAGTTGAAAAAGAAACAGAGGAAGTAGTTGAAAAAACAGAGGAACTAGTAGATGAAGAATAAGAAGATGGGGAAGAAGTAGACCAGGAGGATGATGAAGGAAAGGAGGATGATGATGATGATGGGAAAGATGATAATAAGGATGATAAGAATGATGATGATGATAATGATGATGAGGACGATGGAGGAGAAAAGGAGAATGAGAAAGAAAATAAAAAGGAGAATATTGATGAAGAAGAAAAGGAGAAAGAACAAGAGAAGGAAGAAGGAGAGTAAGAAAAGGAGCCGGAGCAAGAGCCAGTACTAGAGGCTGCAGACAGGGCTGGGGCGCCTGCCCGGTATACCAGCCTGGACGCAGAGTTGGCTGAGGACTCCAGATCAGGGACACCTGAAAAGACCCCATCTAGAGTACCAGCTGCAGATAGGAGCCTGCAGTCTAGTGGATCAGTCGCAGAAGGCTCAGACGAGCACTCTCCACCATCGCGGATCTCACCTGCGATGACTGAGCTGATAAGGCAAATAGTAAAAGACACTATTGGAGAGTTGCTTGCATCTCAGGTCACTCCTGACCTCCAAACCATCAATGCCAAGATTGATACTTTGCTGCAGAGGTAAGTCCCTCAACCTCCTCCCCCTACAAACAACAGAATGCCATTTGGCATGTCTGACTGGATGCACAGAATGGAGCAGCAGTTGACCATTTTGGTTGATGCTGGCAAAAAGGGGGAAGATAGGATCCAGGGGGAAGGAAGTATTCAAGGAGAAATAAGGGAGGAGCTTAGAACAAAGAAGAGGCAGGATGTCCAGTTGATCACTGCTGGGACATCCTCATCCAAGAGGAAGGAAGTTTCAGAACCAGAAGAACAGGCTGGTGATCAGCCTTCAGGCAAGAAGAGGAGGACCAGAGGAGGATTCGAGCCTACTCTGGAGTGGGAAGGTAATGAGTTGTGGTACGTTGAGGATTTTGTACCATATGAAGCTCTACCCATGTGGGGATCTGCTAAGAAGAAATTCATCAGAGACTACTACATCTGGGAAATACTCTAGGATGACAATCTCTCCCCATAGCAGATCTTCATCAACTTCATGGAAGAAGCTCATCCAAAACTCTGGACTGTTCTTTTTAAACATGCTGAGGCACGAAATGCATATCCCATGATCCCTCTGCTCAGAGCCAAAGAACCTCCCACCTTGGAGAAAGGAAATGCTTTAAATGAACTCGCACTCCAGAGAAAAATCAAGAAAGTGTGTGTTGAGAATAAGTTCACATCACAAGAAGAGCAAGACTTTGCAGCTCTTGTTGTTAGGAGGAAGTATGGTCTTGCCCCTGTCAAGTCAAGACCAATTGGAACGAAACCTTTCAGACCTGCCAAGCAGCCTATTCATAGAGGCAGAGGCAGAGGCAGATGACTTTTATTTCTTTTGTACTTGTAAAATTTTCTTGTAAAATTTGAAACATGTATTTGTAATCAATTCAGAAAATTTTATAACAGTCTTTTGAATGACAATTTCCAGTTGTCTCAATACTAGACTGATTTTAGTTTGTGTCTTGCACTCAAGTGCAGATTTGTTTATTTGAATACTTGCTTAAGTTTTGCCATCATCAAAATAGGGGGAATTTGTTAGGAATACTTGTTAGATTTTGATGATGTCATTAATATAAATTCAAATACTTATTACTTGGCAAAAATGTAAGGAAGAACCAAATGAGTACCTTCCATAGGCCAAATTATGTTAAGTGTAAAACTTGGCAAAATATAAGAAATAACCAAATGAGTATCTTCCATAGGCCAAAAATAAGTTAGGCTAAATATCGGCTAAGTACAAAAGAACAACTAAGTTCATCAGAGAGGTACAGCCGAGTCAAATCAGAGAAGTTCTGGTCAACAAAAATCATCAGAGATGTTTGACCAGACTGCAGTCGAGTAACCTCAGACAAGTCATCTGATCAGACGAGTCCCGAACAATCACCATCAGAGAAGATGTCGATACATCAGCCTACTTAAGATCAGCCAAGTACTCCAAGTCCACGTCAAATATTACGGAAAGTCACATACAACCTGAAGAGACAAATTGGAGAGATTCCCGCAAAGGATATGAATTAAATAATCTATCCATACCCACCTTGAAGACTTTAATCTTACTATATTCAAAAGATTCGGCGCCTCACATGCAAAGTCTTCACAGCGGTCGATAGATGGATTAAAATATGGGAATCCAGCCTTGCAACGTTCAGAAAGGAATAAACAAAGAAGTCTCTCTCCAACGGACTGATTTGTTACAGATTTGCAACGGCTATGAAGAAATGCTCAAGGATCAACAATTATATATATCCGAAGATTTGAAGCTGAGAAAACTTACGAACAACTATACTGGTGCGAATATACTTTCAAGCAATCAAAGCATTCAAGCAATCAAAATCAAACTATAGCATCGTGAATAGAGCAGTTCTCAAAAGTTCATACTTGAAGAAGCTCTTAGTTGGAGACGACAAAAACTCGTGTCTTTAATCCTGAGTTCGGGGTACTTCACTGGTTTAAGTTCGAGACTGTAAAGGCATCCAAGGATCGAGGATCAAGAGGTGCAAGGCAGTCAAGTGTGTTACAACGGCATGGATTTCCACTGGTTGGAAGCTGTTGTAGTTTGGTTGAATCACTGTAATATTTATCACTGGTTGAAAATTATAGTGAATTCATCTCCAACTGGTTTAGAGAAAAGTGGATTAGTAGAGGATTACCCCACCTCTGAGACCACTATAATTGCCTGCGTTCTTTACTGTTTTATAGCATCATACTTTAACTGCTACATTCATTATTAAGTGTTTCATTAGTTGTTTTGTATTCGTCATCAGCTGATTTCCGCACGTATTAAGAACAAACGACTCCAAGTCATTTGTTTATCCATCAGCTGAAGAAACTTACTCTTTGTGAAAAAGAGTTTAAGAGTTTCAATAAGTCTATTCACCCCCCCCCCCCTCCCACCCCCCCTAGACTTATTCCTGGACGACTTGTGACCTACAATTCTATATTTTTTTTTTGAAAATTTATAGATCAAAGTGTAAAATAAATATTAATTTTAATAATAACAAAGTAAAGAAAAAAGATTTATATTAACTATGTTAAAAAAAAGAGAAATAGAAATTGAAAAAGAAAAAGAAATAAAAGAAGAATAAAAAAGAAAGGACAAAGAAAGAGATCAACTTGTTTAGCAATATTTTTATATATAAAAATTTTATAACACTTTCTTTATTAAATTTATAATAAATGATACGTTAAATAATTAGTGTGCTAAAACATCATCTTTATAAGGTGATATCCAGATTTGTTGTCATAACTTGACAAAAATCAAATCAAATGCACTTTGGTTCTAATTACTATCATCTCTTTAAAATAATCTATAAATATGGGATGAAATTTTGTATTTGCAAACCATATCAAATTAACTATAATATAGAGAAGTCACGTAAAATATAAAAATAATTGTATGGCGAGAAACTAATCATGTAAATTAAATAAATGATAACTATAACCCAATAAATATTAATTAATATTTGCTAGTAATAATTAAAATGACAATTGCTTGTGAAACTTAAAGTAAATTACATTTGCTATATATAGATATTATAAAATTTAATTTAAAAAATTTAGAATAGAGAATCATCAACAAATAAAAATTACAAAATCAAATATTTATAAGATCTTTGAAAATATAATTAATGGAAAATTATTATTTTTATATAGGAATTATTATTTCTATATCAAATTCCATGAAATGTAAAAATAATTAATATTATTTTCTTTAAGGATTACATATAATCTATCTTATATATTATAAATACTAAGTTTTTTCTTGCAATCTTATTGATTTTGCTGATGTGTAATTTTGTAGTTTTTTAGCCAATTTTGTTTTTTATTTATATAAATGCCTGATTTTGCTAGATATGTTATTTATAGTTTTGATTCTTCTCATTTATTGCTTTTGTGGTTATTTTATCTAATTTTGTTTTTTTTAATAAGCTGCTTGATTTTGCTGGATGTATTATTTATAGATTTGAATCTTCTCATTTATTACTTTATGGTTTGTAATATCGATGATTACTTTATGCCGCCGTATTTATTGCTGATATTTCTCATTTATTGTTTTTGCCAATTTTGAATTTTTTTTTTTGCTAAATTTTAATTGTATAAATTTAATTAGCATAAATTTTGTCAAGTAAAAATAATTTTAATTAGCAATTGAGGTTTTTTTCCTTGCGCCATATTCATTTGTCATTATATGAACTCTTTATTTTTATTTTAAATTTTTTAATAATCTTCATATATATTCTTGATAGCACCATATTTTCCGTGAGAACTTGCCCAAATTTAAATGCTAGATTTCCGTTTCAGTTTGCTTTGTTTGCCTTTTTAATAATAATCTAAGTTACAGAAAAATCATTAAATCTTCAGAGAATTTACCACAAGTTTATAGGAATTGCCAGATTTTCAATTCAATTAAAACATAAATTGATATTCTCCATATTTTCCATAATCTCTTAAAACGGATTTTAGCAAATTTCCTACAATATTTCTAAAATTCCGAGTTTTCTTAAGACAATCAAATCTTCCCTTTTTTATAAATATTATTTACTATAATAAAAACTTTAGTGATTCTGTATGGAGAGTCATTTAAATGCGGTTGGCAGCTGAGCATCGAGCAATTTTGCATAGGCCAAACTCATACTGACGTGCAGTAGAAGGTTTCTTTCCAGGTGCGTAGTTTTTCACCCAATAATTTATGCAATTCTTTCGTGATTTATCAATTTCATTTAATTATATTATAACTTTTTCTTCGCATTATATGAGTATAGCTAAATTAATCATCACGAGACTGTTTCTTCATGATATCAAAATGTATATAAACCTACTACTTGCATCGCATCTTGGTTACTGTTTCAAGGGTTCGCTACTCATGCTTGCAAAAGTAGTTGTATCAATAAACTGTTCGAAAAATATATTTCGAGAACATAAAACACCATTAAAGAAATCAGTATCTTTTACTATGTTTATGGCTGCCATCTTTTATTTCAAAGAAGAATTAATTTGTAGTTGAAGAATTACTGAGTTTGATACGTTAAGAATTTGTGTCTGTCGTATGAGTTTTGAGATTATAGTTTTGATGTAAAAATTGGATTTTTTGGTGTGCGTGTATGTGTGATTCTGAGAAGAAGAAGAAGAAGAAGAAGAAGAAGAAGAAGAAGAAGAAGAAGAAGAAGAAGAAGAAGAAGAAGAAGAAGAAGAAGAAGAAGAAGAAGAAGAAGAAGAAGAAGGTGTATGATGGAAGGAATTTAACAGATGCATAACTGCTCCCCCCTCAACTCCACTTCTGTTAACTTCCAACTGAGAAGTGGAGTTCCCACTAATTCTGATCATGGGGGAAGGATTGCAGGTTGGGTTGGAGATTTGGGCTGGATATTATAATAAGTTTGGCTTAGGCCGGCCCAATCGGAATTGTAAGGTTTGGGTTGCTGGCCCAAAATGAATGGATTAAAATTAATAAAAATGGACTTGGGCCAACTTATTCAGTTGGACTAGTAAAAGGATTTGGGCCACAAAATTAATATGCCCTATAATGAAAATAATTAATAATTGGACTAAACTAAATAATAATAATATTAATAATAGTAATAGTTATAATAATAATATATTACTTAGCTTGTAAAATCTTTGGGGTAACAATTAATATCGCTTAAAATTTGACTCAGGCCTAGAAATGACGACATGAAGCACGATGAAATAAAACGAGAAATGACACGACATGATTCATGTAACACCCCCAAAACCATATGGGAATATTACACGTCGTAGACCCCTTTTCACGAGGATCTACCAGGCTATACCTTACAAAACGACCAACTGCTTGCCCAGCCAGGGTCAAACAATAAAATAATACAGACTGTTAAGGTCACTTACACGCGAACACACAGACCGATGAGGTCACACAACTCAATCAACAAAATTGACTTATACAACATTACCCACACGAAATATAATACAGCGGAAGACTGAAATCAACTCGGACAACACAACGAAAATCAAAACAACTCTCAACTCTTGATTAGTATCGCAGCTCGTCATCCTCTTGTGCCAATCCTGTGACTGCTTCCCTGAATCTGCATGTACCTGGACGCAAAACAGACATCCACCCCCAATTTCTCGGGGGTTAGTAAAACTCCACTGTTTTACTAGTGGAAGTATCAAATCATACGAAATGTAACAAGCAAATAATAATCGTGAATCAAATATAATAATCAAGTATCAAAATATTCCCGGGAGGTTTTCACAAGGAAAGATAAGCTATGAAGCATTCGAAAATAAGATTATCATCTCGGGAATTTTTTTTTAGATTTTCAAAACCTTTAAGACCTCAAGTCCTGATTCACAAAACCTTTCGAAAAACTTTAGGGCCTTAACCCGATTCTCGTTTCAAAGCACACTAGATAATATATCATTATGAGTCCGAGACCCATATTTAAAATGTTACCCAAATAATCACTGATACACGATCATTGTTCGTACACATCATGTACCGAACTCCGGAGGCCTCGACGGACCTTACCCGGACCACACACACTGTTCGTACAAATCATGTACCGAACTCCAGAGGCCTCAACGGACCCTACCCGGCCACAAACATCGTTCGTACACATTATGTACCGAATGTAACACCCCGAGATATTCGGAGTATATTACAGCGCCGTGGACCCCTACATGGGACCCACCAGGCTACAACAAGCGAACACCCCTCGACTAACCATCTCGGTTAGCGAGGATACACAACCAAATAATACATCACATGAAAATACACCCGAAGCAACCGACGAAATGAGCAACAATCGAAAATGTTGCAATTTAAAATAATACAACACGGGATTTGAATTGAAAAGCCTAAGTACTCGCGAGTACAGTCTATCAGTTTATAAATATAAGAAACAACCATATCGAAGTGGACAAAAGAAATAAGTAGACCCAAGTGCACATGTCAACGACCCTGGCCAACATCCTCGTACTGTCCCAGCGCTCGCTCGTCCGGATGATCATAACCTGAAATCCATAACAAGACTTTACCCAAAACGGGTCCCCCAAAGGGGTTAGCAATTACGCTAGTACAAGTAATCAAGGCAAACCAATCGCTTACACATTTCATAATACATGCACCAATATCATTTCAAAACCAAAACCAGACATGTCTTTTCCGGAAATAAACAGTCAAACAATTTGCCATGGGAACAGGGCTATACCATTGATCCCGCTCCATGATCCCTAAGGACCCTCCCGAGCTGGCCATATTATCAAACAAATCACGCACACGCATCGCCTTGGGAACAGGGCTATACCATTGATCCCGCTCCGTGATCCCTAAGGACCCTCCCGAGCTCGCTAGCGAAACAAACTCGTGAATCCAGGGCTATACCATTGGATTCCCTCCGTGATCCCGTCGGACCCTCCCGAGGTGAGCAATCACACACAATATACATTACCATTTCACGTTAAGCATAAAGGTTTCCAAAAAAATACTTGCCTTGAGTAATTGATGACGCAACGAACGGAAAGGATAATCACCGACGAACGTTAAAAACCAACGGAACCGAACCTAACGATTCGAAGAACATAATTACAACCACCTCTAGACGAACACGGAAATGGAATACACCCGAAATTCCACCTACGATTCATGTATATTCGTACAAAAATAACAACGAGGGCGGACCACAACCAAACCCTCTCGATTCCGTAAAAACCACAAAATATACCATGAATCCGTAGGAAAGTTAATGATACTAACAATATTAATCGTATTCATCAAGAATCCACCAGCAAAACGGGAAGAATCGGACAAAAACCCCAAAACCCCCAATTATCCAAAAGGTAGGGTTCCAAGAGACATTACCTTTGAAGATCCAAGTATTATGATCCGTAGAACACGCGTTAGATTGATTATCCGGGCTTCACAAACGAAGGAGAATGATGAAAATCAACCCCCATTTGATGAATGATGAGAAGTTCTTCTCCTCTCTCACTCTCTCTCGCGTAAATGGAAGAAGAAAGAAGAAATGAGCTGCTCTCGCTCAAAACAACGCAATTATAGGGTTGACCGCATTGTGTGCCGCGGCCCAGCTGAAGTGTGCCGCGGCACAGGCCAAAAATTTGCTCCCAGGGCTCGGCAGTGTGCCGCGGCACAGCCTACATGTGCCGCGGCACCCGGTACAGTCGGGTTTTGGCCAAAAATGCCATACGAGTGTGCCGCGGCCCGGACGGATGTGCCGCGGCGACTTCAGCAGTGTCCGCGGCCGGGCCAGGTGTGTGCCGGCACCGACTTCAGCAGTGTGCGCGGCCCGGGCAGGTGTGCCGCGGCACACAAGATCCGCTCGGCAAAGCGGAAAATGTGTGTGCCGCGGCGCACACGCCTTGTGCCGCGGCCCACACCCCCTTTTGGGTCCTAAAATGATGAAAAATGATCCGGAAAGAAAATAAAAGCGATAGGAATCAATATTTGGGAAACAATAACACGAAATGGATCCATGGCAACCCCGAAACGGCGGTTCCGCACGAGAACAACGAGAATTAGATCAATAGATGACAGGAAAGATACACTGAAAGATACACGAGGGTCACTACAATCGAGAAATACACCGAAAATGAAAGTACAAGGGAAAGAAAAATGCGGATATTACATTCTACCCCACTAAAAATAAGTTTCGTCCCGAAACTTAAGAAACAAACAACTCAGGGTACCTAGCACGCATGCTATCCTCGGTTTCCCAAGTTGCCTCCTCGACACCGTGTCTCGACCACTGCACTTTGACCAAAGGGATGGTCTTATGCCTCAGTCGTTTCTCACGATGATCTAAAATCTTTAAGGGACGTTCTTCAAAAGTAATATCCCCGGCGACATCAATCTCACCATAATCGATGACGTGACTCGGATCCGGGACATATTTCCTCAGCTAGGAAACATGGAAAACGCTATGAACATGACTCCGGGCCGGGGGTAACGCCAAACGGTATGCTAACCCACCGACTCGCTCGAGAATCTCGAAAGGTCCAATAAATCTCGGACTCAACTTCCCCTTCTTCCCGAAACGGAAAACTCCTCTCGTCGGCGACACCTTCAGCAAAACGTGGTCTCCCACCTCGAATTCTAAAGGTCGACGACGGACATCGGCATAAGACTTCTGTCGACTCTGGGCAGTTAACAGCCGTTCCCGAATCAATTCTATCTTCCGCCTCATCTCTAAAACAACATCCGGTTCGGTCCCGACCAAATCGGACGCCTCACTCCAACAAATCGGCGATCGACAAAGCCGCCCATAAAGTGCCTCATACGGTGCCATCCGAATCGACGCATGCCAATTATTGTTGTATGTGAATTCGATCAATGGCAAATGCTCCTCCCAGTCGCTGCTCCAATCGAGAGCGCACGCACGCAACATATCCTCGAACGTCTGGATAGTGCGTTCTGACTGTCCATCCGACTGAGGATGGAAAGAGGTACTCAAACGCAAACGAGTGCCCAATGCTTTATGCACCGCCTGCCAAAAGTGCGATACAAATCGGCCATCACGATCTGAAACAATAGACTTCGGAGTACCGTGAAGCCTCACAATCTGCGCGAAGTGTCCTTGATGCCCAGAAAATGTGCCGACTTGGTCAGACGATCAATAATCACCCAGACCATATTCATGCCCGACCTCGACCTCGGCAAACTCGTAATGAAATCCATCGATATATCTTCCCATTTCCATTCCGGAACGGGAAGTGGCTGCAATAACCCAGCCGGCCGCTGATGCTCGATTTTGACCTGCTGACAAGTCAAGCACTTCGCTACAAACTGCGCGACCTCTTCCTTCATATCATTCCACCAAAAATTCCTCCTCAGGTCCTTGAACATCTTACTCGAACCAGGATGAACGGAATAAGGTGTAGCATGGGCCTCACGCAAAATACTCTGTCTCAACTCTGAGTCGTTCGGCACACAAAGCCGACTCTGAAATCTCAAAACACCATCCTCATGAATCACAAATCCAGGAGACTTTCCCTTAAGAACGTTCTCTCGGATTTGAGTAATCATCGGGTCCTCTAACTGCTTCAGCTTAATTTCATCGATCAAAGACGACGAATTCTCTAAAGCACAAAGTTGCCCGACAGCTCCAGGCAACAAAACCTCAACATATAAATCGATCAAAGCCCTCCGAAGCTCAGACTGAGACGTAAGGACCTCAAGCGTTCGCAACGCAATCGGTTTCCGACTCAAGGCGTCGGCCACGACGTTCGCCTTGCCCAGATGATAAAGGATTTCGAGGTCATAATCCTTAATCAGCTCTAACCACCTCCTCTGCCTCATATTCAACTCCCGCTGAGTAAATATGTATTTCAGACTTTTGTGATTGGTAAAAATCTGACATGTAGAGCCAAAAAGATAGTGACGCCAAATCTTGAGCGCGAAAACAACTGCCGCTAACTCGAAATCATGAGTAGGGTAGTTCAGCTCATACGGCCTCAACTGTCTCGACGCAAAGGCAATGGTCTTGCCGTGCTGCATCAATACGCACCCAAGACCCTGACCCGAAGCATCGCTATAAACGACGAATCCCTCGTTGCCACATGGCAACGCCAAAACCGGGGCTGAAGTCAAACGCTTCTTCAGTTCCTCAAAACTCAACTGTCTCTCGTCATTCCAGACGAACTTCTCGGATTTCTGGAGCAACTGTGTAAGTGGCTGAGCTAGTTTTGAGAAACCCTCGACGAACCTACGGTAGTAGCCAGCCAAACCCAAGAAACTACGGACCTCCTTCACATTCGTGGGCGGTGCCCAATCCAACACTGCCTCAATTTTCTGCGGATCCACACGAACTCCCTTGGCTGAAATCACGTGACCTAAAAACATCACTTCCTTCAGCCAGAACTCACATTTCGAGAACTTCGCATAGAGTTGCTCGGTCCTCAAAATGTCTAACACTATCCGCAAATGATGGGCATGCTCTTCCTCATTCCTCGAATAGATAAGAATATCGTCAATGAAGACGACAACACACTTATCCAAATACTCGATAAAGACTTTGTTCATCAATTGCATGAACACCGTCGGCGCATTAGTTAACCCGAAAGGCATAACTACAAACTCGTAATGTCCGTATCTCGTCCGAAAAGCTGTTTTCGGCACGTCGGACTCTCTCACCCGAAGCTGATAGTACCCCGATTTCAAATCAATCTTCGAGAATACTGCAGCTCCCTGCAACTGGTCAAACAAGTCATCAATTCTCGGCAAGAGATACTTGTTCTTGATGGTCACCTTGTTTAGTTCGCGATAGTCGATACACAAACGTAGTGAACCATCCTTCTTCCGCACAAACAGGACCGGTGCGCCCCAAGGTGAGGCGCTCGGTCGAACATACCCCGACTCAAGAAGCTCGCTCAACTGCTTCTTCAATTCTGTCATCTCTGAAGGTGCCATACGATACGGCGCCTTAGAAATCGGATCCGCGCCCGGCTCTAACTCTATAGCAAACTCAACCTCACGATCTGGTGGCAATCCCGGTAACTCGTCAGGAAATACATCAGGAAACTCACTAACGACTGGAATCGACGAAAGCTCGACTCCACCATCCTCCGCCTTCAAGGCGTAGCACCAATAACCAGTACACCCCTTTCGTAGGAGTCTCATCGCCTTCAAGGCATTAAAAACAAACTTCTGATTTCCCCTCCTTCGCCCCGCGAAGGAGTGCTCGGTGCCATCCTCGGCTAACATGGTGATGATCCTCGTGCGGTAGTTCATGATTGCGCCATGCCGCTCGAGCCAATCATCCCCGAGAATCAAATCCTCATCCTCAATATTAACGACAATACGATTAGAGAGCCAAGCTCTCTCACAAATAAACACAGAGCAGTCTCGGACCTCCCGATCACCGACAATCCTATCACCGCTAGGAAGTTTAACGACGAAAGGCTCGCAAGGTGACAAGCAGTCGAGACTCAAACGGCGTACACACTCTAGAGAAATGAATGAATGCGTAGCACCCGAATCAAAAAGCACACCGACAGGATGAGAATGGATATGAACGGTGCACTGTCGCCACGATGCCCTTTGGGTCATCGGCCCTCCTCATCTCGTAGATACGCGGGTGGCGAGCCGACACTGAAGCTCCTCCCCTAGCGGGCTGACCCGACCCCTACCTCGGACGGCACTCGGTGGAGGCGGCGGAGCAAATGAGCCACTGGTTCACACTCGGCTCCATAGGTCTTTGGGTGAGAAGAACGGCACCGCGGTTGTCGAGCCGATCACAAAGAAGCCTTGTGGCCGGCCCGACCACAAGTATGACAAGTTAAAGGCGGACGAGACACTCCGGTTCTTATGACCCGATAAGCCAGTTAAAGCATGTGGGCTCATGAGCGGAGGTTCGCGGCACCCAGCTCCCAGAAAGCAGGCCGAACCGCCCGTAGAAATATTCGCAGCTCGAGATTTCTGCTGGCCTCCAATCTTGGGACCAGAAAAATTTCCGACCGACTTCGGCTTCTTGCTCTCACGACCCAAATCACTAGCTGTCACTAACATATCATAAGCGAGGGCCCTACTCTGATAATCCTTCAAGGTAGTGCAGACGAGTCCAGACATATAGTCCCGAATGGACAGTTTCATCCTCCTGGAAAAATGGAAAATTTTGTCGCTCTCAGCGACAACTTGGGTCTTCACATAACTCAACTCCTTGTTAAAATCGGCAATAGCTTGGGATACGGGAATATCCCGAGGTTGAGCATCGTAGAAAGCATGGACTCGAGCCTGTCTAACTGGCCACGGGCAATATTCAGTCTCCATCAACTCCTGAAATTCGGCCCACGAAGCAACATGATCTTTGGGCCCAACGGCCTCCCACTAATCCGTAGCGTCCCCCGTGACAAAGTACTGAGCAATAGGGACCTTACGGTCCTCGGGACAGTTGGTAGCAGTGAAGACTTTAGATATCTCCTTTATCCACCCTTCCCAGCCGATCCGGTCTGAAGCTCCCGAAAACTGAGGAGGATGCATCTTGATGACATCCTGAAGCCAGCGATCCGCTCCGCCCCGATTAGCATGAGCCTGATCGGGGTTCTGGACTACCTGAGCTATAGCCGCCATTTGGTTAACCATCTGCTGCATGACGGCCGCAATACCAAGGTCAGCGCGCTCCTGAGAAGAAGCATGACTGTGACGGTCACTGGTACTGCCGGCTCCCGAAGAATGCGACGTGGCCGCCCCACCGGCTGCCCCACGTCCTCGGCCGCGTCCACGACCACGACCATGACCACGACCACGGTTTCCTCCGGCATCCATACTGGTGTTAAGAGATAACAGAAGTATATTGATGATGAGTAAGGGAGGAAAAAAAGCAACCACGATTCGAAAAGCGAAAATGCTATGCAAGAAAACAAAAGACCGAATAAGAAAACTTACGAGCACTGGAAGTACCGAGATGCTGGCAGCGGTTGATCGCTTGTTTTCGCGTAGTATGGTTTTCAAATCCGATCAATTTTAAAATTTGTAAAACCTCGGAGTATTTCCAAGGTGTCGAACCCAAGGGAATTGATGTGTCGAAAATAAAGGAATTAACTCTACTCAAAATTTGACTGCTATTTAGGAATCCGAAAAATTGTTTTGATTCTAATTATCTAACTTTAAAATCGAAGAACGAAAATTAAATAAAAGATGAAATATCTAAATTAAGCAAATAAAGCAAATTAGCAAGATAAAATCACAAGTCGAAAGGTAATTGATCCTAGGGTAGTATCATCTAATTGAGTTCACACAATTCATTCATTTAATTCCTTTTCCCCAAATTTTAATTCAATCCTAGAAATAATCACTTAGCCGATCTAGAATTCCGATCAAGGCAACCTAGAAAGATAGTTAATTTAAACCCTTTTCCCTTGAACTCAAAGAATTGAAATCTCTTAAAAAGCACCAACTTATTTATCTATGATTTATCTTTCTCCGCTAGGTCTCAAGATAAAATCATATTGTGCATCAAGTATTTCCACTAATCAATTACTCCTTCCGGACAAAATCAATTAGCTAACATGCATCGATTAAGGGCCCTTTAATCTAACATGAGATTTAACACAACTTGAACACAAGCCTAGGATGAAAGGTCAAAAGGTAATCAAAAGAACATCATGTGAACATCAATTAAAATTACTAACCCTAGAATCCATCAAAGGAATTAGCCAGACATAATTGAAATTAAACAAGAAATTGATGAAGAATGCATATTATTAATATAAAAAGAGAGATTACAACCCTTACGGATGAACTCCGAGTCTTCAATAATAATTCTCCTCCAAAAAGTTCTTGAATCAAAAGAATAAATCTTGCTAAAAAGATGTAAAAAAATGTAAAAGATGAAAAAGAATGATAAGGGCTGGTGAAAGATAGATAAAAAAGATGATAAAACTAGGTCTAACAGGAGGTTTATATAGCCTAAGGGGGTTACATTCCCGATTAGCCCTAATCTAGGAAACAAAATCTGTCCAAAAGAGTCTAATTCCGTCAAAATTCGAGAGTCTGCTGGGTAGCCTATCGGACTGGCCTATCGGCCGATAGGCTGGCCGATAGTTGGTTCGTCGATTTCTTCACTCGGTAGGGCAGAATCTCCTTTCGGGCGCCCTATCGGCCGATATGCTGGGCCGATAGGTTCGACTGTTTCTCACAAAAAATCCATTTCTTCGTCCGCTTGACTCGACTCTCGGTCCTTTGTCTCGTTTTGGGTCCTTTTGGCTCTAAAAACCTGCACACACACTAAAACCAACCCAAACGCGTAATACGGCTCGACTAATCATAAATAAGCCAAATACGAGCACATTAATCACGAAACGAGATAAAAACCTAGTATAAAATCCTAGAAATAAGTGGTAAAATTACCACTTATCAAACCCCCCCAAACTTAAGCCTTGTTCGTCCCGAACAACAAAAAGAAAAGAAAAAGAAAGTCGTTAATCATCGTGAAACTCATAGTGTTCAACCTAATCAATATTATCCCGTAATTCTCTCTAAATAATCCGAGTGTCGTAAAAGCGAGCTGCACTCGGAATAATGATTCCACAAAGTAGTCAAGTTCAGTCATAATCATTCGTTCATGAAGAAAATCCAGCTCAAAGATTAACAAAACGTGAGTCAAATCGACCGTCAATATGAAAGGCTAAAATAAACAAGCTAGTTCGTCCCGTTACACAGTCTAGTGGCACAATTTTAACGAGTTTCATAACAAATAAACCTCGGTCAGTATTCCCTTATATATATGTTCAAGAATTTGATTCGAGTTGACCACTAGGTTAGGATCTCGGGATGTTTCATCGGGGTAATCCTAGGGTGGAACTTCCATTCTCATGTATTAGGAAACCGTTTGACGTAAAAGACACTCATGGGGCACATGGATGCTTCTAGTTACTAAGTTCCCGTCTACAGCGGAGAAACAACTCGAATATATAATTTCCGCATGTCCGAATCAAGGTCGCCGTTTTGCGAGAGTAAAGCAATGGTCACGCGAATACCCCCGGTTACTAGGTTCCCTATCCTTGGCACATGTGAAATATCTAAATCACTAGTCTAATCAGAGTCGTCGTTTTACGCGAGGGTAAACAACGGGTCACGCGAATGCCCCCGGTTACTAAACTTCCCTTCATAGAACAACATTACCTCAATTTTTGGGAAAAGCGGCCGACTCTAAACTCAATCTAAGTGCCAACACGGTAGCCAAGCTTGATCGACTCACGATCCGGAAGATGTAACCAAACGTATTGACGGTGAATTTAAAACAAGTATGTATCGTCTCTTATCTGCCAAGACCTCTACAATCACGAAAAATTTTTGGACCTAAATGAATACTATGCAAAACAGAAATAACTGACTACAACTCGACTAAAACTCGACCGTTTCTTCAGAGAGAAAAACAGTGTCGTAACATCGGTATCACACAATTAGAAGCACGAAAAATTCACGAATAAAGAAAAGCTAGGACAAGCAAGGCTATCTAAAACAAACAACGAAAAGCAAATAAAAGCAAACACGAAATCTAAAAAAAAACTACTACGACCTAAAAAAATAGAAACTAGCAAACATACCAAACGAAAATGAATATAAAAATCTAAAAACTAAGCAACCAAAAGCCAAATCCACGCAACACAAATATGATAAGCACAAATAAAAACAACGGGCACCAACACAAGCAAATAATGATACAAGGCAAACAAGGTACTCACACGTAAAGAAATTAACAAAGCCGCACTTCTCCCCCCCCCCCCCCAAACTTATTTCGCATCCCAAAGGAGGAATAAGTTTGAAAAGAGAAAGGAGTGGCTTTGTTAACGGAGTACCTGATTACTGTGGCGGAAATTCATCAAGTCTAACAAAAGCCTCCAAAAAGCGGATCCCCAATAAGAAATTCATCAAAACTCCAAACAGAATCCGTCCAAGTGCTCATATCGGGCGGGCTATCGGTCGATAGGGTCTGCCTATCGACCACTGCTTTCAACATGTAATTTTTTTAATTTTCCTCGGCCTATCGGCCGGGCCTATCGCCCGATAGGATCGCCCGATAGGATCTTCTGTCTTGCAAAAATTTTCCAGCTTTTACTCTTTGCATAATTGGTCCCGTTTTTGCTTGGATATGGCGATTAAAGACCTGCAAGTATCCGAAACTCGGCGTGCATGGATTAGAACTTAACAAAAACTAGCAAAGCTACTACGAAACTAGAAACTACAAAAATCACGCAAACGAAAAATCGAAAACAAATGAATAAAACGAACTAATATACATACGTTGGGTTACCTCCCAACAAGTGCTACGTTTAACGTATTTAGCTAGACGATACCTCATTCATTCCGGGTCTTCGGCGACTACTCCCCCTTGAACGGGTTTGTTGATATCCAGATAGCATACGTTCCTCTCATTAGACCGACTCTCGTTCGCCTCCAACATTCGAACATAATCTGGCAAATCCTCGGAAATTTCATCAACATCAGAATGTGAGTAAATGGAGTGTGAAATACAATGCTCCAACAAGTCGGTCGGGGGCGGCATAATAGACTCAATTTCAAAACATTCCTCGGGCGCATCGTCGGGCTTCTTCATCGCGTCATAGATGGAAATTTTCAAATTTTTATCATTAACCCGGAAAGTAAGATCACCCTCCTGGACGTCGATAAGTGCTCTCCCCGTCGCCAGAAACGGTCTCCCAAAGATCAATGGTTGATTCTCGTCCTCGGGCATATCAAGAACTACGAAATCGGCCGGGAAGACCAAGTGTTGGACTCTAACGAGCACATCCTCCACAATTCCCCTCGGATAAGTGATCGACCGGTCCGCCATGAGTAGAGAAATGGTAGTCGGCTTCATCTCCCCAATCTTCAGCCTCTTAAAGATGGATAGAGCCATAAGATTGATGCTTGCCCCGAGATCACACAACCCATTACGGAACATTTGGTCGCCAATCATGCATGTCAAAGTAAAACGTCCCGGATCCTTCTGCTTGAGCGGAAGTTTGTTTTGAATGATAGCGCTACACTCCTCTGTCATATTTATTGTTTCAAACTTCCTCAACTTCCTCTTGCTTGCCACAGCGTCTTTCAAGAATTTCACGTAACCCGGCATGTCTCTCAAAGCGTCTAGAAGTGGAATGTTGATATTCACCTTTTGAAACATGTCGATAAATTGTTGAAGCTTTTAATCATATCTCGACTTGGCCAATCGCTGTGGAAATGGAGCTTTTTCCTCAAAATTCTTCGCATTCGAACTTCCAGGAGCCTTTCGGCCGATAGGGGGGTCGATAGGATCCACTGCCGGCCTTCTGTCTGGGTATCGGGTGGGCCTATCGGCCGATAGCCTACCCGATAGGTTCTGCTGTATTCCATCTTCTTTCTCGTTTTCTGCTCCCGTTTCTAGTACATCTTTGTTTCCAGATTTCTCAACTTCAGCCCCATGATTACTGTACCTCGTCCCACTCCGAAGCTCGATTGCGTTGCATTGTTGCGTCTTCGGGTTGGTCTCTGTCGCTCGGAAAATGGCCCGCTTATGAAATCCGGCAGGCGTTCGCCATTTGACTCATTTGGGTCTCCACCATCGACATCTGCTTTGTCAAGGCTATCACTGAGTTTCCAATTGATGTCACACTATGCTCGAGAGCCCCGAACCTCTTGTCTACTTTATAAATAAAATTTTTTTGGCTCGCCTCCAATCGTTCCAACATCTCTTCCATAGGTGTCTTAGCAATCGGTTCTTGAATAACCCCGTTTTTCACGTTAAATCCCGGTGGTGGCTGAAGAGCATTGTTCGGGTTGGCATAGGAGAAATTAGGGTGGTTTCGATTGTTCGGATAATAGTTCCCCATATTTCCCCCTTGCCGGAAGTTTCCTCCTTGCAAGTAATTCACATCCTCCTCAATTGCAATAGGCTCGTTTAGCTCTTCAAAAACTGCATTGACTCCCAAAGTCTTCTTTCTTAGTATCTCAAGCTCTTTTTGCTGTCTTTCAAATTTCGCCTTTAAATCACCGTAGGCGTCCTCGTCACCGGATGGAACCTTTCTTCTCGCCATCTTCCTATCGGTCACCTCCTCGTAATCATTGTTGACCGCTAGCTCAATGAGATTCTTGGCCTCTTCATAATCGTTAGCTAGAAATCCCCCTTTCGATGAATAGTCCAACTCTCTTCTAGCCTTCCTCGTCAAACCCCGATAAAACCGAATATAGATCTCCTCTTTGTCAATTCCATGCTGTGGGCATTTGCGAAGTAGCTTCTTAAATCGGATCCATGCCTCGTATAAATATTCATCCTCATATTGCTCGAATTGCAAGATATCGTTGATTTGTTTTTGCACCTTCGAGGGAGGATAGAACGTGCTAAGAACAACCGAGTCATCTCTCTCCAAGTACTAATTTCCTTCCGATCTAGGCTCTTGTACCAATCTAGCGCATCGTCTTCTAAGGAGAATCGGAATAGGCGGAGCTTAATGACATCCGAGGCACTCCGTTTTGCTTGATGGTGGCACATATGTCCAAAACGACTCAAGGTGAGCATTTGGATCTTCATTAACCCCCTCCGTATGTTTGAGACTTCACCGTAGCGATGAGGGACGGCTTAAGCTCGAAGTTGTTGGCATCAATCTTCCCCAACCTCCTTCTTGATAATCGTCCGGCGGTCGGCGGGCATTCAAAGGGATCTTCTCGGACGAGCGAGTTCTCGTGGTTGGTCAACAATGCCGCCATGGTATCAACGAAAGGTATAGCAATAGTCTCGGTTCTCGCTTCTTGCTTCTTCCTCCTCAAAGACTTCTCGATTTAGGATCCAAAGGAAATAAGTCCTTTCCTTGGGATCTTGTGATCATGCACCGCCTACAAGGAAGAGAAAACAAGATGTGAGGAAACGAGATCGAATATTAATAATAAGAGTAAACAACCTAAAGTAACAATCTCTTCTTTTGAATTATTCCCTTAAATTTTCTATCAATTCCCAAACGGCGCCAAAAATTGATCGCTTGTTTTTCGCGTAGTATGGTTTTCAAATCCGATCAATTTTAAAATTTGTAAAACCTCGGAGTATTTCCAAGGTGTCGAACCCAAGGGAATTGATGTGTCGAAAATAAAGGAATTAACTCTACTCAAAATTTGACTGCTATTTAGGAATCAGAAAAATTGTTTTGATTATAATTATCTAACTTTAAAAATCGAAGAACGAAAATTAAATAAAAGATGAAATATCTAAATTAAGCAAATAAAGCAAATTAGCAAGATAAAATCACAAGTCGAAAGGTAATTGATCCTAGGGTAGTATCATCTAATTGAGTTCACACAATTCATTCATTTAATTCCTTTTCCCCAAATTTTAATTCAATCCTAGAAATAATCACTTAGCCGATCTAGAATTCCGATCAAGGCAACCTAGAAAGATAGTTAATTTAAACCCTTTTCCCTTGGCTCAAAGAATTGAAATCACTTAAAAGCACCAACTTATTTATCTATGATTTATCTTTCTGGTAGGTCTCAAGATAAAATCATATTGTGCATCAAGTATTTCCACTAATCAATTACTCCTTAGGACAAAATCAATTAGCTAACATGCATCGATTAAGGGCCCTTTAATCTAACATGAGATTTAACACAACTTGAACACAAGCCTAGGATGAAAGGTCAAAAGGTAATCAAAAGAACATCATGTGAACATCAATTAAAATTACTAACCCTAGAATCAATCAAAGGAATTATCCAGACATAATTGAAATTAAACAAGAAATTGATGAAGAATGCATATTATTAATATAAAAGAGAGATTACAACCCTTACGGATGAACTCCGAGTCTTCAATAATAATTCTCCTCCAAAAAGTTCTTGAATCAAAAGAATAAATCTTGCTAAAAGATGTAAAAAATGTAAAAGATGAAAAAGAATGATAAGGGCTGGTGAAAGATAGATAAAAAAGATGATAAAACTAGGTCTAACAGGAGGTTTATATAGCCTAAGGGGGTTACATTCCCGATTAGCCCTAATCTAGGAAACAAAATCTGTCCAAAAGAGTCTAATTCCGTCAAAATTCGAGAGTCCATTGGGCGACTATCGGATCGCCTATCGGCCGATAGTGGCCGATAGTTGGTTCGTCGATTTCTTCACTCGGTAGGGCAGAATCTCCTTTCGGGCGCCCTATCGGCCGATATGCTGGGCCGATAGGTTCGACTGTTTCTCGCAAAAAATCCATTTCTTCGTCCGCTTGACTCGACTCTCGGTTCTTTGTCTCGTTTTGGGTCCTTTTGGCTCTAAAAACCTGCACACACACTAAAACCAACCCAAACGCGTAATACGGCTCGACTAATCATAAATAAGCCAAATACGAGCACATTAATCACGAAACGAGATAAAAACCTAGTATAAAATCCTAGAAATAAGTGGTAAAATTACCACTTATCAGCGGTGTGACAATGTGCAAAACAAAACACGACTAGACCCAAATAACCAACAAGCCTAGGTATCCATAAACCTAGTGCTCTGATACCACTTTCTGTAACACCCCGAGATATTCGGAGTATATTACAGCGTCGTGGACCCCTACATGGGACCCACCAGGCTACAACAAGCGAACACCCCTCGACTAACCATCTCGGTTAGCGAGGATACACAACCAAATAATACATCACATGAAAATACACCCGAAGCAACCGACGAAATGAGCAACAATCGACAATGTAGCAATTTAAAATAATACAACACGGGGTTTGAATTGAAAAGCCTAAGTACTCGCGAGTACAGTCTATCAGTTTATAAATATAGGAAACAACCATATTGAAGTGGACAAAAGAAATAAGTAGACCCAAGTGCACATGTCAACGACCTTGGCCAACATCCTCGTACTATCCCAGCACTCGCTCGTCCGGATGATCATAACCTGAAATCCATAACAAGAATTTCCCCAAAACGGGTACCCCAAAGGGGTTAGCAATTACGCTAGTACAAGTAATCAAGGCAAACCAATCGCTTACACATTTCATAGTACATGCACCAATATCATTTCAAAAACCAAAACAAAACATGTCTTTTCCGGAAATAAACAGTCAAACAATTTGCCATGGGAATAGGGCTATACCATTGATCCCGCTCCGTGATCCCTAAGGACCCTCCCGAGCTGGCCATATTATAAAACAAATCACGCACACGCATCGCCTTGGGAACAGGGCTATACCATTGATCCCGCTCCGTGATCCCTAAGGACCCTCCCGAGCTCGCTAGCGAAACAAACTCGTGAATCCAGGGCTATACCATAGGATTCCCTCCGTGATCCCGTCGGACCCTCCCGAGGTGAGCAATCACACACAATATACATTACCATTTCTCGTTAAGCATAAAGGTTTCCAAAAAATACTTGCCTTGAGTAATTGATGACACAACGAACGGAAAGGATAATCACCGACGAACGTTAAGAACCAACGGAACCGAACCTAACGAGTCGAAGAACATAATTACAACCAACTCTAGACGAACACGGAAATGGAATACACCCGAAATCCCGCCTACGATTCATGTATATTCGTACAAAAATAACAACGAGGGCGTACCACAACCAAACCCTCTCGATTCCGTAAAAACCACAAAATATACCATGAATTCGTAGGAAAGTTAATGATACTAACAATATTAATCGTATTCATCAAGAATCCACCAGCAAAACGGAAAGAATCGGACAAAAACCCCAAAACCCCCAATTATCCAAAAGGTAGGGTTCCAAGAGACATTACCTTTGAAGATCCAAGTATTATGATCCGTAGAACACGCGTTAGATTGATTATCCGGGCTTCACAACCGAAGGAGAATGATGAAAATCAACCCCCAATTGATGAATGATGAGAAGTTCTTCTCCTCTCTCACTCTCTCTCGCGTAAATGGAAGAAGAAGGAAGAAATGAGCCGCTCTCGCTCAAAATAACGCAATTATAGGGTTGACCGCATTGTGTGTCGCGGCCCAGCTGAAGTGTGCCGCGGCACAGGCCAAAAATTTGCTCCCAGGGCTCGGCAGTGTGCCGCGGCACAGCCTACATGTGCCGCGGCACCCGGTACAGTCGGGTTTTGGCCGAAAATGCCACACGAGTATGTCGCGGCCCGGACGGATGTGCCGCGGCACTGACTCGGCAGTGTTCCGCGGCCCCGGACGGGTGTGCCGCGGCACTGACTCGGCAGTGTGCCGCGGCCCCAGACGGGTTTGCCGCGGCACACAGTACAGTCCGCTCGGCCAAAACTGGAAAAATGTGTGTGCCGCGGCCCACACCCCCTTTTGGGTCCTAAAATGATGAAAAATGATCCGGAAAGAGAATAAAAGCGATAGGAATCAATATTTGGGAAACAATAACACGAAATGGATCCACGGCAACCCTGAAACGGCGGTTCCGCACGACAACAACGAGAATTAGATCAATAGATGATAGGAAAGATACACTGAAAGATACATGAGGGTCACTACAATCGAGAAATACACCGAAAATGAAAATACAAGGGAAAGAAAAATACGGATATTACACCGAACTCCAGAGGTCTCGTCAGACCCTACCTGGATCACACACCTTGTTCGTACACATCATGTACCAAACTCGAGAGGCCTCATCAGACCCTACCTGGATCACACACCTTGTTTGTACACATCATGTACCGAACTCCATAGGCCTCGTCAGACCCTACCTAGATCACACACCTTGTTCGTACATATCATGTACCGAACTCCAGAGGCCTCATCAGACCCTACCTGGATCACACACCTTGTTCGTACACATCATGTACCGAACTCCAAAGGCCTCGTCAGACCCTACCTGGAACACACACACACACATCGACACGACACAACTCATAATCATCAAATATCAAGCCATTCCACATTACATACAACAATGAGCACAATTAATCAATCACATTGATCACCACAAAATCGTACATTCCACGCACATAACACAATCTCAACACTCGCAACAACTATCGTCAATCAACGACACATAACCGGTATAACACACGTTCGGTACACAATACATTGCACAACCGAGTGTACAACCATCCCATATGTACATCGCAATCCTGCACAAATGGCACAACGCCTAACACGTATACTAATATAACATTATTATCACAAAAGCCTTCAAATTACGGAAAACACAACCAACTCAAACGGAACATAATTACGAAGGCAAGCAAAATCATCATACATATCATACGTAATTACTAGTCGCAAGATACAAGTCGTATAATAAGATACTTGCCTTAATAACCGCTACCAAACGCTCCGAAGAACACGGTTCGACCGGGAAGCTCGGACCCCAAAGACGACAACGAACGGAAGGGTTCCGACTCGAGTTCTTCACAAGAATTCAACCCTAACAACATATAATCAATAAATCATCGATCATACGAGGAAGAATAATCGTAGAACGCCCGAAAACCCCTCTATGACATTTTACCGGACACCTTCAAGGCGTCGATCAAGAACTCGACAAAAACAACAAATCGATACGATCCAACCATGGAATAATAAAGGAAATGATCTAATACATCTAAATAATCATCAATCCATCACAATACTAAGTTAAATCGGATTAAACGGACGAAATCGAACAAAATACCCAAAATCCCCAAAATTAGATTTCTAGAAAATCTGACCTGATTCGCTCGATCAAAGGATGTTATAGGACGGATGATTGATGATATGAAGTCCAATACTTCATGTATTGATTGTCCAACAACATCTCTCCATGATTCCTACACCTCCATCCGCGGAAGAGAAGTAAGAAAGTGAGAAAATGGGTGAAAAACCCGACTGCAGGGCCTTAAATAGGCTGCCTGCCGGCCGGGTTACGTACGTAACCGGCCAAGGCTTCCGTACGTAACCGAGTCACTGCCCCAAATCTGCCGGCCCGTTACGTACGTAATCGGCCAGGGCCTTACGTACCGGCCTTACGTACGTAACTGCCGAGCACTAACGGCCGTAACTCGGCCAGTGCCGGCCCGGGGCCCAGACTGCCCGGCCATGACTCGGTCGGGCCAACTCCGACGGCCCGAACGACCCCGAAACCTGAACCTGAATACGAATCGAAGATACGGTTACGAAGTACTAGCAAAGACGAACTCGAGAACTGAGAGAACACACGATTACGACCACCCGAAGGCTCGAAATTCGGCAACGGAAAGTAATTACCCCAAACTTTGGGAAATTACGAAAATGGCCCAAAACGTCCGAAAATCACGATACGTGATCAAATAACCAAACCGAAGTTCACAACACGTCTAACAAAGTTAAACGGACTTACGGGTAACTCGAAACAGTAGTTTCGAACGAGATTCGCAAGAATCGAACTCAAGTGCGGAAAAGTCGCCAAAAGCACGGAACTCAACAAAACGACACCGAAACGAACTCGGATGACAAAAAGTGCAGAATTAATCATTCTCAGAATGACGAAACGGCCATGAGTGAGTCGTCAAAACGGACTTTCGCTGAAAAAAGAAAATACCGAAAATCGAAATTACGGGTATTACATTCTACCCTCCTTAAAAGAAGTTTCGTCCCGAAACTTAAAACAAGTAGGGAGAGGAAATATAACACTAGGAATATTTCAATGAGATGCACAAGAATGCGTAACTAACGCCCAACGGTGAAACGTTACAAACAACGCAACGGAAATACGGCGTGAAAACACGCTCCACGACGACCAACACGACGCCACCGGTAGAGACATAATAAAATCAACAAGTGACAAGCGTCATCAAACAGATAATACAATCGAGTCGATTATCTGAACAATCACAAAACACAATGAACAAAAATCAATACGATTGACCAACCCAACGGTTCATCAATCAAAACGCGAGCCAAACGCTGAACAAATACGGAATTCCACCGCCCAAGGGTTGGAAGATCGAAACGAGACTAATTTCTCGAACTTAAGGGAATTACGAAGGAGTCTGAACGTTCAACAATCACGAAACGAGATCAACAAAAACCGATCAATTAAACGATCGAACCACAACGATCGAGACAACAAAAATCGAACAATCACGTTCGAATCACGAAGAACAATAAAATTCAAACAACTACAAGGTTCACATCTCGACTGGAGACAATATATGATCCGGTGAAAACAACAACATGTGCCTTCACATAAGATCCACGGGAAAGTGAATAGAAATTGAAAAGTCACAACGACAAATGAGTTATTCCGAAACAATACCACGCTCGTTCGATCAACAAAAGCAAGGGGCAGGACAAGCTCAGAAAATGTCAACGAACATAAACGAGTCGACAGAGTCGAAAATACAGAAGTTCAAAATCCGATCCACTTCGAATAAAAGAACTAATAGAACCAAAAGATGTTACTTCCGAACAAGGTTCACAAGAATCGAACCAGACTCGGAAAAGTCACAACAATAACCAGATCGACCCAAAACAAGATCACAGCTCGTTCGAACGACGAAACCGAAATACAGAACAAGTCCAGAAAGTATCAACAAACACGAGCGAGTCGATAGACCTGAGAAAGAGGAAATGCAGAAGTCCAAAAACAATACGGGTATTACATTCGACCTCTTATGAAAGAAATGTCGTCCCCGCAACTCACAATAACGGAAACAAGGTAACAACACAAAAAGCAACCGACAAAAAAATCTCCCATGGGCCTCTCAGAGCCGATTCTGATATCTGTACTGAAGTTCGCGCCCCGAAAGACCCGGAACCCAACTCTCAAAATTGGATCCTGTGACTATAAAAGTAATTGGTATGTGCATGCTCCCGGCACACCATGGTTGAATCACCTCGGCTCGGCATACCGAAAATACAACTGCTAGGTACAATGGAATATAACGTCGCAAAACAACAAACCGGAGATGCCAACTTGGCATAAAATATCAACACATACTAAAATCACAACAACCACGGCATTGTTCGATGATTACAACAGCCCGAACGATAGCCAGCACACAATCACAAACCTCATGAACAATCACCCATGTGCATAAATGCATAAAAATCCAAGCTTTAACAAATCACACTCGTGCGACAACACGCAAATCACCACGAGGCGATAAACAGTAAAAACGAGTTCACACCTCTCACAGAGGGCTAGTACAATAATTCCGTGGCAACGCCTCGACATTCATGCCACCAATTCGATCATACTCGGGAGCAACATCAAAACGACAAAGAAAAAATCATACATACATTCCCAAACGCAAACGGGAATTGATAGGTTTAAAAAAGAAATAAAAACCACCTTTTGAAAATAATTTAGAAAAACACCGATTGATCTTGACTATCACCTTTCAAAAAAGTACAAACGTGAAGCATCGTTATCGAGACTTTGGAAAACCATTTCGCATTTGATAAAAATGAGGACACTTTCTCTTAGTGGAAAACTTTCAGAATATTCGACCCTCGGGTCTAAGTAAAAGTGTTTATAAAACATTGAAAAATATCTGAAAACATTTTGGTCCTCGAGGTAGAAGAATTCTGAAACATATCGTGGCACCTTGGAAGTACCACGAGAAAACAATTCCTTTTAAACGTACGTCTCGAAATTTATTTCTAGGATACTCAAGGTTTTCAAAGATAATTCAATGGGCTAGAATGCCCAAAAATCTCAGGTAATTACACGGAACATTATAGCGCTGTGGGTCCCACGCCGGAACCCACCAGGATAAAAACCATTTACAAAAACGCCAAAAGGGCCGATGACGGTAATATTTCAAAAACTCACAAAAGCCATTTACAAAATACTAAATACCGTCATACGAATTTCGCCAAAACGATCAAGGCCATAATGCCAAAAACTCGGTTAAGGGAATCGATTTTCAAAATAAAACTCAGTCGGTAAAAAAACCAAAAAAAATACAATCCAACATGCACAATCCAATTGAATACGTCTCACAGCATCTAGTTTAAACATATAAAAAAACCATTCCTCGGAGTTTCTCACGAACCCAATCATCGATACCTTTTCGAAATCCATCAAGGTTTACAACTTTCACACCATACCACACCACCCGGTGGTTCAAAGATAAAACAATAATGTGCTCAGTTCTATACACATACTATATGCCACAAGTACTAAACACAACTATATTACACAATACTGTGTAAATAAAATCATGCACCGTAATTAACTCACTAAGATAAAATCGAGATACACAAGTACTTCGCATAAAAGAGGAGACTTACATCCACAGGTCGCACGGAGGTGACAGTCGCCCAAGATACTAATCTCGTCCGACAACATAACCGACACGTTGTGACTACGCACAACTCAATTTGTCACTGACGACTCGAACGACAAGACAACACATTACTCGACAAATCACGACTTGACTCGACCTGACAGCCTAGGTTTCTGCAACCTAAGCTCTAATACCATAAACGTAACACCCCAAAACCATATGGGAATATTACACACCGTAGACCCCTTTTCACGAGGATCTACCAGGCCAGGGTCAAACAATAAAATAATACAGACAGTTAAGGTCACTTACACGCGAACACACAGACCGATGAGGTCACACAACTCAATCAACAAAATTGACTTGTACAACATTACCCACACAGGGGTCGAAACATAATACAGCGGAAGACTGAAATCAACTCGGACAACACAACGAAAATCAAAACAACTCTCAACTCTTGATTAGTATCGCAGCTCGTCATCCTCTTGTGCCAATCCTGTGACTGCTCCCCTGAATCTGCATGTACCTGGACGCAAAACAGACATCCACCCCCCGATTTCTCGGGGGTTAGTAAAACTCCACTGTTTTACTAGTGCAAGTATCAAATCATACGAAATGTAACAAGCAAATAATAATCGTGAATCAAATATAATAATCAAGTATCAAAATATTCCCGGGAGGTTTTCACAAGGAAAGATAAGCTATGAAGCATTCGAAAATAAGATTATCATCTCGGGAATTTTTTTTTAGATTTTCAAAACCTTTAAGACCTCAAGTCCTGATTCACAAAACCTTTCGAAAAACTTTAGGGCCTTAACCCGATTCTCATTTCAAAGCACACTAGATAATATATCATTATGAGTCCAAGACCCATATTTAAAATGTTACCCAAATAATCACTGATACACGATCATTGTTCGTACACATCATGTACCGAACTCCGGAGGCCTCGACGGACCTTACCCGGACCACACACACTATTCGTACACATCATGTACCGAACTCCGGAGGCCTCAACGGACCCTACCCGGCCACAAACATCGTTCGTACACATCATGTACCGAACTCCAGAGGCCTCGTCAGACCCTAGCTGGATCACACACCTTGTTCGTACACAGCATGTACCGAACTCCAGAGGCCTCGTCAGACCCTACCTGGAACACACACACACACATCGACATGACACAACTCATAATCATCAAATATCAAGCCATTCCACATTACATACACCAATGAGCATAATTAATCAATCACATTGATCACCACAAAATCGTACATCCCACGCACATAACACAACCTCAACACTCGCAACAACTATCGTCAATCAACGACACATAACCAGTATAACACACGTTCGGTACACAATACATTGCACAACCGAGTGTACAACCATCCCATATGTACGTCGCAATCCTGCACAAATGGCACAACGCCTAACACATATACTAATATAACATTATTATCACAAAGCCTTCAAATTACGGAAAACACAACCAACTCAAACGGAACATAATTACGAAGGCAAGCAAAATCATCATACATATCATACGTAATTACTAGTCGCAAGATACAAGTCGTATAATAAGATACTTGCCTTAATAACCGCTACCAAACGCTCCGAAGAACACGGTTCGACCGGGAAGCTCGGACCCCGAAGAAGACAACGAATGGAAGGGTTCCGACTTGAGTTCTTCACAAGAATTCAACCCTAACAATATATAATCAATAAATCATCAATCATACGAGGAAGAATAATCGTAGAATGCCCGAAAACCCCTCTATGACATTTTACCGGACACCTTCAAGGCGTCGATCAAGAACTCGACAAAAACAACAAATCGATACGATCCAACCATGGAATAATAAAGGAAATGATATAATACATCTAAATAATCATCAATCCATCATAATCTTAAGTTAAATCGCATTAAACGGACGAAATCGAACAAAATACCCAAAATCCCCAAAATTAGATTTCTAGAAAATCTGACATGATTCGTTCGATCAAATGATGTTATAGGACGGATGATTGATGATATGAACTCCAATACTTCATGTATTGATTGTACAACATCTCTCCATGATTCCTACACCTCCAGCCATGGAAGAGAAGTAAGAAAGTGAGAAAATGGGTGAAAAACCCGACTGCAGGGCCTTAAATAGGCTGCCTGCCGGCCGGGTTACGTACGTAACCGGCCAAGGCTTACGTACGTAACCGAGTCACTGCCCCAAATATGCCGGCCCGTTACGTACGTAACCGGCCAGGGCCTTACGTACGTAACCGGCCTTACGTACGTAACTGCCGAGCACTAACGGCCGTAACTCGGCAGTGCCGGCCCGGGGCCCAGACTGCCCGGCCATGACTCGGCCGGGCCAACTCCGACGGCCCGAACGACCCCAAAACCTGAACCTGAATACGAATCGAAGATACAGTTACGAAGTACTCGCAAAGACGAACTCGAGAACTGAGAGAACACATGATTCCGACCACCCGAAGGCTCGAAATTCGGCAACGGAAAGTAATTACCCCAAACTTTGGGAAATTACGAAAATGGCCCAAAACGTCCGAAAATCACGATACGTGATCGAATAACCAAACCAAAGTTCACAACACGTCTAACAAAGTTAAACGGACTTACGGGAAACTCGAAACAGTAGTTTCGAATGAGATTCACAAGAATCGAACTCAAGTGCGGAAAAGTCGCCAAAAAGCACGGAACTCAACAAAACGACACCGAAACGAACTCGGATGACAAAAAGTGCAGAATTAATCATTCTCAGAATGACGAAACGGCCATGAGAGAGTCGTCAAAACGGACTTTCGCCGAAAAAAAAAATTACCGGAAATCGAAATTACGGGTATTACAATTCACATGACTGGACATGTGTTGGGAAAACAAAGACCCTGTATCGAAACAGCCGGGATACCCGATCCCTGTATCGAATGATATTTGATAAAGAGGTTTTGACATATATGCCAATCCGAATACAGTAAAGGAAACTGTATCGAAGCTTTGAGGCTTTATCCTGTATCGAAGACCTGCCTCGAATCAGCATATAGTGAAGCTCTTCAGTACAGCAAAAAGTCTTGTAAAAACACCAAGTATGGAAACTGTCTCGAAACTCAAAATACAGTTATCTTCCATACAGCTCACAACAGGACAAAGAAGGAACAGAAGTCAAGTCTCGTTGAATAAAGAAGTATTTAAATACTCAAGGATAAAGTATTTAAATACGCCGATCTTCGAATCTTCAGAATCCCGCGAAATCCGGATCGTGTCATAATCCCGTTGGAACGAAATCTCATTCAAACGGATACATCTCAATGGATACATTCTTCAGAGACTATATATATCTTATGAAGGCATTGAAGATCAGTAACCCCAGCAACCTAACACTCAAGCTATCAAAAGTTATCATCAGAGCAAAACATATCTCCAAAAGCTTACTGCAATTAAGATCTAAAGAGATATACAGTGCTCATCATCCTGAACAACACTTCATCAGCTGAAAGCTCTTAAAGTCAAAGTTGTTGTTCACCATCTGTTCTATACGTTGAACAAACTCAAGATCAGCCCTGTGTGGACTGAACAATCTGTGCTTCTCCTAATCGTGTGAAGGATTTGCATTGAAGAAGACGAAGCTTGAATCTGTGTGTGAAGAAGCAAGTCAAAGCATTAGCTCAAAACCAATCTGTGAGCGGTTTAAGCTATGATCTTTTTTTCAATCTGTTTGTAGGATATATTGTTTTTGTGTGTTGTTTTAATTTAGTTGTTGTGTACGCAGAATTATAATAAACTTTACTCTGTGTGGAGGACCGTGGACGTAGAGGGGTTTACCTCGAACCACTTTAATTACTGTGTTATTTACCTTCACTTTTCTTGTTTTAAATTACCGTGATATATTAAGTATACACTATACACTTAGTTGTTGTATCCACAAAGAACTCACGTATCCAAGACTTCCGCTACACACTCGATTTAGAATCCGTACGGTTTGTTGTTTAAACTATTTTCCAAAGCGTATCCAAGATACTTAGTGGCCAACAAGTGGTATCGGAGAGGTTGATTCTAAAAGAATCACGTATTTCTTTTAACCGAATCGATTCAAATCACTTATTTTCAAAGCAGTCTCTTTCATTCCCATATTATCAGTATGGATACTTCTATGATTAACAAAGTCCCTATGTTCTCTATTAACGAATTTGACGACTGGAGAATTAGAATGGAAGCTCATCTTGCAGCAATGCACGAAGAGATGATTTTTGTTATACAGGATGGTCCTATCAAGATCATGAAGGTAAATCCGGCCGCAAGGATTGAGGGCCAAGCCCATGCTGAAATGCTCGAGAAGGAACGCGAGCAATGGACAACAGATGAAAGGAAGCGAGCCAATCTCGACAACGTGGCTAAGAACGCGTTATTTGTCACTCTTGACAAAGGCACTTTCTCAAAGGTAAAGAGCTGCAAAACAGCCAAAGAAATCTGGGATAAAGTCAAGTTAATTTGTGAGGGAACTGAGCTCTCAAAAGAAAACAAGATTTCAAAACTAACTTAGCAATTTGAATCTTTTGAAATGAAACCAACGGAAACACTTGAGGAACTTGACCTCAGATTCACTGGTATTGTTGGTGAACTTGAAGCGTTGGGCAAAATTTACACCCAAAAGGAGAACTTAAAAATTTTCAGATCTCTCCCAGCCCGATGGGACATTAAGACCACAGCTATGCGTGTATCCTGTAATCTTAATGAAATATCCACTTTTGATCTCTTCTCTGACCTCAAAGCTTTTGAGTATGATATTGACAGAAGAGAGAAAGCTGAAGAATCTTCTTCAAAGGTCACAACTCTCGCCGCTGTATCGAATCGTCGACACAGCATGCCTAGCTCGTCAAGCCCGGGCCACAAGAATGCCGACAAGGACGACGACATCCCGTCCCAAGATGAAATGGCGCTTCTAATGCATAAATTCAAAAGTTCATCAAACATGCTGAAAGACTCCTACAGCCCAAACACATCCACAAGGTAAATACCGAAACATCATCCGGTGATGCTAACTTGTGCTATAATCACAGGAAACCGTGCCATTATGCAAACAAATGTCCTCATCCCAAAGTCCAAAGATTGCACGAGGCCGAGCAACAAGAGAGAGATGAAAGAAGACGTGCTTGGAAAGACAAGCTCAAGGCCCCGATTGGAGAATCGAAGCCTCCCCACAACATCCAAATCAAAGAATGTCTTCAGGTGGTCACTGAAAGTGATTCATCTGACGATGAGTTCGATGATAAAGCATACATGTGCTTTATGGCCAAAGATGTTCCAGAAGGTGAAGACAGCGACGATGAGGTAAGTTCAACCTCAGCTATTCCATCAAATGCATCTCATACTTTCGAAAATATGATGAATGAATTTAAAAACATTCAAAAGGCCCATGAGACTCTAAAAACTGAGAATATACAGCTTCAATTAACAAATTTAGAACTGAAAGATGAAAATGACTTGCTGAAAATAAACTATGAAAATATGTCTCTTGATTGTGAAACCAGCAAGGTCGATTTTGAAAAACTCATGGAGAGCAATCATCAACTTGCTCATGAACTAAATGAGGTTAAAACCCACAATGAGAGCAAGACAAATGATTTGGTTCTACTACAAACCAAAATCACAACTCTCGAAAAGCGAGAAACTGAACTTGAGACCATTCTGAAGTCTTTTGAAAAATCGTCCAAAAGAATGGAAGAAATTCTGAGCACTGGGCAACATGCTCATGATAAAAGTGGCTTAGGATACAGCTCATGTTCAAACAAAGGGAAAACTAGTACAGTGTTCGTCAAGAGTGTGGAACACATTCCAGAATCGGAAGATACCCCTAGTCCCATGAAGGAACCTGTTGTACCGAGAAAACCGAAGGCTGAAATTCCGCCCCCGCAATCCTATACTGCATAAATGGAATCATAAGCTATTCCAACCTCGTGAGGCGCACTCAACAAAGATGCTCCCGAGCATATCAACAGCGTCAACGGCCGTTCGAAGGAAGGTCAGATCCAACCACCAAAGGCCCGCACGGCGATTTATCGCATACTCGCCGAGGTATTGGATACAGGAGCCCCGTTATCCCTCAAGACAGCAGATGCCAGTTCAGTATCAACAACAGCATTGGGAATCCAACTGGAGACCCAAAAGACAAGCTGTTAGGCCTAAGAAAATGGCTCCACCTCCTAGACGGCACTCGTACTGGAATAATAATAATAACCCTGAATTTTACATGCATAGTAATTATCATGATTATAACGACTACGGATATGCCCCCCGTAGATATCGCAACACTATACTGAGTATGTCCTACAGTAAACCAATTGCTGCCAGGAAAGCTTGGGTACCTAAAGGAACTAACATACATGGACCCAAAAATCAAAGGGGACCTAAATCTACCTAATTTACAGGACATTCTAGAGGAGGATACCTGGTACTTCGATAGTGGATGCTCTCGTCACATGACCGGAGATAGGAGCAAGCTATCTGATTTTGTAGAAGGTCGCGGTCCAAAAGTTCGCTTCAGTGATAAGTCTAAAGGAAGAACAAGAGGGAAAGGAAACCTACTTGTCGGGAAATTCAAGGTCACCGATGTTGCATATGTTGAAGGCTTACAGTATAATCTACTTAGTATTAGCCAGTTTTGTGATAAACAGTTCTCGGTGAAGTTCTATATAGATCGCTGTAGAGTCAAGAACACCCAAACCAAGGAAGTTGTGCTTACAGGAAGCAGATCAGGTAATATGTACATTGCTGACTGGAAGCCTATGAGCTCCTCAATTCCATGTTTTGTTGCCAAAGGCACTGCAGATATTAGCTGGTTATGGCACAAGAGGATGTCTCACGTCACCTTCAAGATGATCAACAAGCTTTCAAGATAGGGAATGGTTAGAGGTTTGCCAAATGTGTCATTCAAGAAGGACAGCGTCTGCGGACCATGCCAGAAAGGCAAGCAAATCAAGTCAACCCTGAAAAGCAAATCCTACCTTTCAACCCAAAGAGTGTTGGAAATGCTACACATGGATCTCTACGGTCCTGTAGACCCAGTAAGTTTGGGAGGTAAGAAATACTGCATGGTTGTTGTTGATGATTATTCCAGGTATGCTTGGACGATCTTTCTTAGCAAGAAGAAGGAAACAACATCAAGGCTGCCCGAGCTCCTGAGAAAGTTGCAAAATGAAAAAGCATCGAGTATCGTGTGCATTCGTTCCGACAGAGGTACTGAATTTACTAACCGCTTTATAGAGCAATACTGTTCGGAGAATGGAATACAGCACGAATACTCAGCTGCCCATGCACCTCAACAAAATGGTGTTGCCGAGCGAAAGAATAGGACGTTGAAAGAAGCAACAAGGACAATGATTTCCGCAAGCAAATTGCCACAGCGTTTCTGGGGTGAAGCAACCAATACAGCGTGCTACACTCAAAACCGCTGTATCGTCAACAAGCACCACAACAAAACAGCTTATGAGGTATGGAATAACAAAACTCCATTAGTTTCGTATTTTCACATTTTTGGATGCAGGTGTTATGTATTGAACAATGGGAAGGACCAACTTAGAACCTTTGATGAAAAATAAGATGAAGGAATATTCGTAGGATACTCCTCCGTCAGCAAAGCTTTCAGAATCTTTAATAAAAGGAAGCTGACGATCGAGGAATCAGTTCATGTAGTGTTCGACGAACCACACCATGACCCTACAGGAGTGGATGATATCACTCAGAACATTCACCATCTATCTATCTTGGATCCATCTACACCCATAAAACCTGTCGTTGATTTAGAAATCAACCCCGCAGCTGTAAGAATCGATGTGGATGAAGCCGACGCTGTACAAGCTGAAGCTGTATCCACATAAACTTTCGATACAGTACGGGATCCTGAATTAGAACCCGACCGACGATGGTTGAGAGATCACCCGCAAGAGCTGATCATTGGAAACATTAATGCCGGTGTTTCTACTCGTAGGAGAATACAGAGTACACAAGGAAATGTACTTTGTGCACAAGAAGAATCTAATGCTGAAGTCTCACATTTTCCTGAATGGAAATCTCAATCCGAACTTAGAAGACTCAATATGTGCACTATCGCTGTATTCTTAGCCCAGTCCGAACCTGTTTCGACCATAGACGCTTTTAACAATTCTCATTGGATAACATCTATAGAAGAAGAGCTTAATGGTTTCGAAAGAAACAATGTATGGTATCTTGTACCCAGACCGACACACCAATCGGTTATAGGAACCAAATGGGTATTTCGAAACAAAAAGGATCGAAATGGACTTATCATAAGGAACAAATCCAGACTAGTAGCACAAGGCCATTGTCAGGAAGAAGGAATCGACTATGATGAAACCTTTGCCCCTGTAGCGAGACTAGAAGCCATTAGGATATTTTTAGCCTTTGCCGCCCATAGGAGTTTTATCGTATACCAAATGGACGTCAAGAGTGCTTTCCTGAATGGAGATCTTGCAGAAGAAGTTTATGTTGAACAACCACCAGGGTTTGCCAACACAGACGGTATCGATCTAGTTTACAGGCTAAGGAAAGCGCTGTACGGACTTAAACAAGCCCCTAGAGCCTGGTACGAAACCCTGTCCCAGTATCTAACCAACAACGGATTTGAGAAAGGTGCCGTGGACAAAACCTTGTTCAAGATACAGGAAGGTGATGACTTTCTAATGGTACAAATCTATGTGGATGATATTATTTTTGGTTCAACTAACCTTGCTCTATGTCAAAGGTTCTCTCATCTCATGCAAAGTAAATTTGAAATGAGTATGATGGGGGAACTTAGTTATTTCCTAGGTTTGCAGGTAAAGCAGTTGCCTACAGGTATATTCATCAACCATGAGAAATACATCAATGAGCTTCTCAACAAATTTGTAATGAACAATTCCAAATCCTCGCTAAACCCCATGAGCACTTCCGTGCAAATTAGTCTTGATGAAGCGGAAAGCCGTTTGACCAATCACTCTACAGAAGCTCATTGGTTCGCTCCTGTACCTAACGGCTAGCAGCCCGATATCCATTCTTTGTTGGAGTGTGTGCGAGATACCAAGTTGCACCTAAGGAATCACACTTCAATACACTAAATGAATCTGAAGTACATTAAAGGCAGTCGATGCGGGACTATGGTATCCTAAGGAAGGCGGATTCGATTTAGTTGGATACTGACTCGGGTCTCGGAGGTCGCAAGCTAGATAGGAAGAGTACAAGTGGAACTTGTCACTTTCTCGGACCTAGACTCGTTTCTTGGTTCAAGAAGAAGCAATTGGCTAACTCTCTTTCCACGGTGAATCAGTACTATCTGTCATTGGTAGCTGCTGTATGCAGATCCTTTGGATGCAGCAACAACTGTCAGACTATGGAATCGATTCTAGAGAGACTCCAATCATGTGTGATAGCACGAGTGCAATTGCAATCACGCACAATCCTGTTCTGCACTCGCGCACTAAGCATGTCAACATGAAGCATCATTTTATCAGGAATCACGTCGAGAACAAGGATGTTCGCCTGGAAAAAGTTCATACAGACGTTCAGCTGGCGGACATTTTCACCAAGCCTCTCGACACAGCAAGATTCAACATGCTCAGACAAGAATTGTGAATGCTACAGCCAGACTCCCTGTAAGTAATTTACTGGTTTTACTCAACAATTGAGGGGGAATTATGTAAGACTCGTGAATATAGTATCCAACATTAATTATTTGTACACTCAGAATCATCAATACAGTACTGTAGCGAGCGAAGGCATATGAATCCTACAGCTGGTGTGTGTAATAATTAAGGGGGAATACTGTAGGACCCATGAATACAGCATTAATCCAAATATTGCTGTATGGAATTCAAAACCTATAAGCACCTTTTTGAGGGGGAACGCTGTATCGACGCGGAAAACAGCACATGCTATAGGATTTCGATTCAGTATATAATATAATATTATTTCCTTTCAAAATAATTTTTGTCCACGTGCCCTGTTTTTATGTCAAACGTCATGTTCATTAAATGCCTTACACGACATCTGGACAACTGAATCTCAAAAGCCGCGATGTCTTTAAATTGTTTATTATTTTTAAACCGCCGTTTTAGGCATTTAGGGTATCAACCTATGTCAGAAGTGGGACCCGCTCAATTTTTAAACATTTCAATGGATTAGCGTACCAGTTACACTCAGTCCATCTTAACCGTTGATTTCAAAACCGGTTCCCATCCCTTAAAATCTGACCATTCGTACTCTGCAAAACCCTATTTCGCCGCCCAACTATAAAAGGACTGAATCTGCCATTAGAGACTCTTTACGCTTTCTGCAAATTCAAGAGTTCTCAAGCAAATACAGCCTACATATTTTTCTGCATTTCACTGCATATTTCGATTGTTTTCTTGCACCCTTTTTCTTAAGAAAACATCAATGGCTGGACAATCTTCTTCCCCTGTTCTGAAGAAATCCGCTAACATCATTGATGGCCGGATCTTCTCCAAACCTGTCATCATTGAGCGTATTCTCTCAGAAACTAACGACGCATATCCCATGGAATATATCATTACTCGTCTTCAACAACAAGGCCTCTATCGCCTTGGAAGCAAGACTGCTGACAAATTCGACCCCCATCTGGTTGAGGAATTCTACCTCAACGCCGTTGTCCGTTTTCTGTCATTGGCCCAGGGAGGTCATGTTGCTGACATCACTGCAACAGTCCAAGGAGTGGAGATCTGTATCGATCGCGATCTGCTCCATAGAATCTACAGGCTACCCGCTGATGGCCTGACCATGGATCAACTTGAGACTTTCGGGTCTCAAGAGCTCATTACAAAATTTTATGGACTATTCACAGGGTCCAAAGTTGTTGACATGGTGACAACTACTTGTCACAAGAAAAACTTTCTTCTTCTTTTTGTGTATCTTCATGACTTTTGCTCCAGGATTATTGAAAACCGAACCGGTGCATTCGAGATGTGCACAAACTTAAGGTTCAGGATGATGGTGGCTATTTTGACCTGTGAAAAGGTCAATTGGTGCCAAATAATCCTGAAACGCCTACAAGAGGAGGTGTGCAAACCTGCCACCCAGAAGAAATCTTTCGGTTTAATGTTGAATTATATCCTGACAAAGTGCGGACTGACGCAATCCGCCGATGCGAAGAAGAATAGCTCGAGGATATACTTAGGAGGCGTCAAGCCTACTGCGTATAACCAGAGCACCTTGTCTTGCAACCACCCGAGAACCAGGCACATGCCAATTTCTGATAATCCAAGAGATGAATCCTTGAAGGTCCCAGAAGTGGAATCTTCAAAGAAGCGAAAGATATCTCACAGCAAGAAACACTCTGCTGGTGAGAAGCCCAAGAAGAGACTCAGGAGGCTTTCGAAAATCAAATCTGCCAAGCACTCCAAGGAAGTCTCCCCCGTGGCTCAACCCACTGATGAAGAACCCCAGGGCCCAACCCCTGTGGAAGAGGTGTCTCCTACTGTATCGACAGTAGATCCCGAGCCTTTAGCGGCTAGGACGGATATTGAGACATCTGCCAATGGTCAAGACTTTAGCGAGTCGGCTGCCCATTCGGAGCCAAAAGCTACTTCTCCTCTGCGGGATCCCACACCCGTACAGGATCCATCTTCCTTCAGGGCACCATCCCCTGTAAGGAGTCCCTCTTCCGTACAGGATCCCATACCTGTACAGGAATCCCTCGATACAGCGTCTCCAGACGTTATTCGAAGTCCCTCCCCTGACTCGATCATTAATCAGACCCTTCTTTCGGTTCAGATTGAACACGCCTACGAAATATTTTTGCAATGGAAAGGCTACAGGCTAGCTCCGTACGATACACTGTACAACTGGAGCGATTGGAGCCACGAAGAGAGATTCGTCTCAGAAGTGACGGACTCAACAGAAATTGAGGCCCTGCTTCGATGGGACAACCCCTCTTGCAAGGATCTAATTGAAAGCCATCTTCTGCACAAATCTGACGCTCGAAGGAAAGGAAAGAAAAAGTCAGAGGATTCTCCCACTAATCCAAAAGATGACGAAGATCATGACTCAGACGACAACGACGATGCTTTACAAGCAGGTCTGAGAATGAGTCGTGAAGAGGCTGAAGCTCGAGACGCCTCTCCACCCAGAGATGACGAAGGGCCTTCTACCCAGGTCAATCCCCCTTCGCCACAGCCTGAGAACATTCCCGACCAAGAGGAATCACTCCCTCCAGTCGAGGAAGTACAAGAAATTTTGGAACAGGCACCTGAGCCTGCTGTGACCGAAGAAGCCATTCCTGAAAGACAACAGGAGGATTCAGTCCCTCTTGTATCCATGTTTGCTGAAGAATCTTCGCAACAGGAAGCTTTTCAACCCCCTGTCGCCGAACCACTGGAAGCTGCTCCCGCCCCTTCAACCGTGGAATTCGAGGACGGTATCGAACCTGAGGATGTCCAACTTACTTCACGCCCTTCCGTGAATGTAAGAAGGTTGAACAGCTCTGCAGACCTTGCCCAACCAAATTCTCCGATTTCTGCCGCACGAAAAGAGCGCTTGCGTGCTCTTGGCCTTCAAACTGTATTCATCCAGGATGCTGTAAATGCTCTATCTTCCGTTGAAAAAGCATTGAATTGGATGCATACTTATGCCGTCGAAGAAATGACCACTCTTCAACATGAAGTCTCTCGAGTTGTCGACGCATTCATTCTTTTGCCAGAAGTTTTCAAACAAGCTTTGAAGATCATGGAAGATAAGCAGGAGCAACTGCTGAAGGAAGAAGCAACAAAAACGAGGATTGATGAATCCAAGACCGCTTGTGCTATGATTGAAAACAGCTCTCAACTGCGTGCTCACGACAAATGCATTCAGGAAATGTCGCAGACTCTTTCCTCCCTTGTAGAGAGAATGACCAGCATCGAGACAAAACAGGACGCTGCTCTAGAAATCCTGCAAAGTCTTGATGAAGCCAAAAAGGGGGAAGAGGCACGAGAAGCTGCTATGAGAATTAGGCTGCAACAAGAAAGGGAATTTGAGGCTACTCAGAATAGTATCACTGCCGAATTGAACAAGCTAGCACCTCCATCCCAAAGTTTTAAAATTTCAGGCTCCAGACCGGAATTTCATGATCCCAATGTCCCTTGGCAAACTCTTATTCAGAGACCTTCGGAAATTCGTCTGCCGACCAACCGCAATCCTACTGCCGACGAAGTGAAGCACTGGAGGAAGAACGAACTGATGAGATACTTTGTCAAACTCATCAGGGAATCCGCCATCTTCAAGAACTATAAAACGTTAGCGGAGGCCGCAGATAAATTTACGAAGATGCTAGAAGACGGGAAACTCCCTCTCCAAATTGAAATGAAATCCAAACACAGAAGAGGAGATCGGATCACCCATCCAGAAGACTGGATACTTGCCTTTGATCGATCCTATGATGGAAGAGCTATATACCAGGATCGAGGCAATGATTCTCTTCAAAACTGGTGGCGTGGTACCGAGAATGAACCAGGGAAAAGGCCATTGAGGCATGCGGATTATAGATAAGGAGCTGAAATCTATGTATATTTTTGTTTTGTAATTTCAATTCGAAACAGCAAACTCTGTACTCAATTCATTTTGAATATCAATAAAAACGTTTGTTTGTCTTGAAAGATTACAACTCGTAATCTACTGTGTTGATGTATGATTACCTAAATTGTTTGATAGCAATCTCAAGTTAGATAAACTTGATTGAAAAATAAGCTGTACGAACTAGTCTGCGAACAGTTCATAATTTCAGTTGTAAGCTTAGAATACATTGTAAGATTGTGCCTGCGCGCCAATCATAAGCTTAAGTTGTAATAATCCTTAAATTGTATCGAACTTGCCTGCGAGCAGTTCATTATTGTAGACTAAGTCACTAAGTCAGACCTTTTGACGAAAGACCAAGAAATCTACCAGAAGTCATCAAAGAAGAACGCTTCATGAAGAAGGTTTTGGCATCATCAAGAAGACTTGAAAAGTTAAGAAAGAAAGTCTTGGCAAATTGTCAAAAAGGGGGAAATTGTTGGGAAAACAAAGACCCTGTATCGAAACAGCCGGGATACCCGATCCCTGTATCGAATGATATTTGATAAAGAGGTTTTGACATATATGCCAATCCGAATACAGTAAAGGAAACTGTATCGAAGCTTTGAGGATTTATCCTGTATCGAAGACCTGCCTCGAATCAGCATATAGTGAAGCTCTTGATGCGGAAAAAGTCTTGTAAAAAGACCAAGTATGGAAACTGTCTCGAAACTCAAAATACAGTTATCTTCCATACAGCTCACAACAGGACAAAGAAGGAACAGAAGTCAAGTCCCGTTGAATAAAGAAGTATTTAAATACTCAAGGATAAAGTATTTAACTACTGCTAGTCTTCAGATCTTCAGAATCCCGCGAAATCCAGATCGTGTCATAATCCCGTTGGAACAAAATCTCATTCAAACGGATACATCTCAACGGATACATTCTTCAGAGACTATATATATATCTTATGAAGGCATTGAAGATCAGTAACCCCAGCAACCTAACACTCAAGCTATCAAAAGTTATCATCAGAGCAAAACATATCTCCAAAAGCTTACTGCAATTAAGATCTAAAGAGATATACAGTGCTCATCATCCTGAACAACACTTCATCAGCTGAAAGCTCTTAAAGTCAAAGTTGTTGTTCACCATCTGTTCTATACGTTGAACAAACTCAAGATCAGCCCTGTGTGGGTGAACAATCGTGCTTCTCCTGAATGTGTGAAGGATTTGCATTGAAGAAGACGAAGCTTCAGAACTGTGTGTGAAGAAGCAAGTCAAAGCATTAGCTCAAAACCAATCTGTGTGAACGGTTTAAGCTAAGATCTTTATATCAATCTGTGTGAACGATATATTGATTGTGTGTGTTGTTATAATTACGTAGTTGTGTACGCAGTAATTATAATAAACTTTTTACTCCTGTGTGGAGGACCAGTGGACGTAGAGGGGTTTACCTCGAACCACTTTAATTACTGTGTTATTTACCTTCAGCTTTTACTATTTTAAATTACTGTGATATATTAAGTATACACTATACACTTAGTTGTTGTATCCACAGCAACCTACTATATCCAAGACTTCCGCTACGCACTCAGATTTAGAATCCGTACAGTTTGTTGTTTAAACTATTTTCCAAACTGTATCCAGTATACTTAGTGGCCAACAACATGAATTATAATGACATAAATGAATTTGCATGATCATGAAATAAAATGAATTAAACGATAAATTATTCGGGCATTAATTTAATAAAATTGAACATGTTTTCTATAATTCACAATAAATGTATATGCGAAACCGGGGCGTTACAACCTACTCCCCTTTAACAAATTTCCGTCCTCGAAAATTAAGTTACGTACCTTGAAAAATAAATGTTGGATACTTAGAACGGATCTCCTCTTCACGTTCTTAAGTTGCCTCATTTGGTCCATGACGACTCCATTGAACTTTTACTAATTTAACCTCTTTATTTCGTAACTGATGTACCTTACGCTCCAAAACAGCTGTAGGTACCTCCTCATAAGTCAGGTTCTTGGATACATGCAACTCTTTGAAATTGCATACATGACTAAGATCATGTATGTACTTTCTCAGCATGGAGACATGAAAGACAATGTGCACTCCTGATAACTCCATCGGCAATGCCAAACTATAAGCAAGATCACCAATGCGACCCAAAATCTCAAAAGGTCCGATATAAAGAGGCTGTAGCTTTCCCTTTTTACCGAATCGTATCACTCCTTTCATCGGCGCTACCTTCAAGAACACCTTTTCTCCAATATCAAATTGGATATCTTTCCTTCACTTATCAGCAGAAGACTTCTGCCGATCCTGGGCAGTCTTAATTCTACTTCTGATTTCGGCTATCTTCTCTATAGTCTGCCCGATCAATTCTGGACCCAAATTTTTTCCTTCTCCAACCTCATTCCAATAAATGGGTGATCGACATTTTCTTCCGTACATAGCCTCATACGGGGCCATTTGTATAGCTTCTAGGTAACTATTGTTATAAGAAAACTCTACTAAAGCCAAAATATTCTCCCAATTCTCACCAGTATGAGAATACACGCCCTCAACAAATATTCAAGTGTCTTGATAGTCCGTTCAGATTGACCATCGGTTTGCGGATGATATGCAGTACTGAAATTCAATTTAGTGCCCAATGCACTTTGCAGACTTTTCTAAAATTTCGATGTAAATCGTGGATCTCTATCTGAGACGATCGACACTGGAACACCATGTAACCTCACAATCTCCCGAATATAAATCTTCGCATATCATTCCATATTGTAAGTCATTCTTACAGGTAGAAAATGAGATGACTTCGTCAAGCGATCTACTATCACCCAGATAGCATCGTTCTTCCTCACGGTTCATGGCAGACCAACTACGAAATCCATTGTGATATGCTCCCATTTCCATTCTGGGATTTCCAATAGTTGGAGTAAACCTCCTGGCAGTTGGGTTCTGCCTTCACCTGCTGACATATCATACACCTCTCTACAAATACACCAATGTCCCGTTTCATTCCTATCCACCAAAAGAACTTCTTCAGGTCGTGGTACATCTTTATACCTCCTGGGTAAGCAGTGTATAGTGCATTTTCAGCTTCTTCAAGGATTTGCTTCCTAAGGGATGGATCCTTAAGAACACACAACCTCCCATCATAAGTCAAAACATCGTCTGCGACAACGACAAATTTCTCAATACTCCCATATTGTACTCGATCTTTCATCTTGCACAAGAACTTATCACGTGGTTGAGCCTCCTTAATCTTATCCCTCAAATTTGGTTGCAAGACCAAAGATGATAGGATTGCTCTCGAACTCTTTGAAGGCTCAACTACCTCAATTCTCAATTCGGATAACTCCTTTATCAAACTCTCTTGATCGGTCAAGCGAGCTAACTCGCCTCTAGTCTTCTGACTCAAGGAATCAGCTACCACATTAGGCTTACCCGGGTGGTAATGGATAGTACAATCATAGTCCTTCACCAGTTCTAACCATCATCTTTGTCTCATGTTAAGATCCTTCTGTGTGAAAAGATATTTCAAACTTTTATAGTCCGTGTATATCTCACACTTCCCTCCGTAGAGATAGTGACACCAGATCTTCAGCGCATGTCCTACAGTAGCCAACTCCAGATCATGTGTTGGATAGTTTAACTCATGTGGTTTAAGCTGTCTCGATGCATAGGCTACTACTTTACCATGTTGCATTAGAACACAACCCAAACCCTGCTTTGAGGCATCATTATAAATAACAAAGTCTTCCATCGAATCAGGAATTATTAATACTGGTGCCGAGGTTAGTCTCCTTTTCAACTCTTGAAAACTTTCCTCGCACCTATCACTGCATTCAAACCTCATGCCTTTCCTTGTTAATTGGGTCATAGGAGTGGCGATTTTCAAAAATCCTTTGATAAATCTTCCATAATAGCCAACTAAGCTCAGAAAGTTGTGAACTTCGCTCGTATTCTTGGGTACTCCCCAACTACTCACTGCTACAACCTTATCAGTATCTACCTAAATTCCTTTTGAAGTCACCACATGTCCAAGGAATCCAACTCTGTTTAACCAAAACTCACATTTCTTGAACTTGGCATACAACTTCTCCTTGCGAAGCGTCTCCAGTGTAATCCTCAAATGCTCTTGGTGTTGTTCCTTGTCCTTAGAATACACCAAGATGTCATATATAAAGACGATCAGGAACTTATCCATATAAGGTTGGAACACCCTATTAATCAAATCCATAAAAACTGCCCGTGCATTACTCAGACCAAATGGCATTACTATGAACTCAAAATGCCCATACCGGGTCCTGAAGGCCATCTTGGGAATGTCACACTCCCTAATCTTCAGTTGGTGGTACCCCGACCTCAAATCGATCTTCTAAAAGGTTCCATCTCCCCTCAATTGATCGAATGGAACCTCGATTCTCGGTAGTGGGTACTTGTTCTTCACTGTGAGTCGATTCAACTCTCTGTAATCTATACACAACCGAAGTGACCCATCCTTCTTTCTTACAAACAGCACTGGTGCACCCCAGGATGACACACTAGGACGAACAAATCCAAGCTCCAGCAGCTCTTGAATTTGGACTTTCAATTCTCGAAGTTCCTTCGGAGCCATTCTATATGGCGCTTTGGATGTAGGGGCCGCCCCAGGGACCAAATCAATACTAAACTCCACTTGTCGGTTGGGTGGGACTCCCAGCAAATCTGCTGGAAACACATCCAAAAACTCTCGTACTATAGGTACGTCTATAGGGGACACCTCATTAGTACGAGTGTCGACCAAACTCACCAAGTAACCCTGAATTTCTCCTTCCTTAGACTTCTCAGTGCTTTCATGGCAGTGATTACTTTGGATACTGTCCTACTCTTAGTACCATAAAAAGTGATCGACTCGCCTTCAGAACACTTCAATGTCACCTTCTTCTCACGACACCTTATATCAGCATCATGTCTATCGAGCCAGTCCATGCCAAGGATCACATCAAAATCCATCGAGGTAATCAGATACAGGCTAGCGTGAAATTCTCTTCCTCCTATCTCAATATTCTCGTCAGTCATTCTATTAGTGAGGATCGTATTTCCTGACGGTAAGCTAACCTCAAGAGACTCAATAGTTCTAACGCTTCTATGACCAATGGCAAGATAAAACTTTGCACACATAAAAGTATGTGTGGCACTAGTGTCAAATAGAGCGAAAGCAGGCACATTAGAGATCATAAGCATACCTGACACCGCACCGGGATTCTCATCCGCATCTTTTTGGGTCAAAGTATAAATGCGAGCTTTTCCTCCAGAACCTTGACCTTTGGCCCTTTGGAGATGACAGTTCGAAGATGAATGCCCTGGCTCCTTGCATCTGTAGCAGACACCTTTACCGTACAGGCACTCCCCTCCATGATTCTTACCACACTTCGAGCACTCTGGCTTACTGGTTTGAGGCTTAGGTCCCGACCTTTGATCAACCTTTGATTGCTTATTAGAAACGACGACCTTATTTTGGTTTCCATTCCAATGCCTCTTACTGGTATTAAGCTTAGTAGACTGTTGTTGATCCAGATTATGGCTAGCCTTAACCTCTTGGGCTCGAAACACTGTCTCGGTATAGGGTAGCACCCCATGACCAGGCATGATGTGACGAATACTTGGGCGTAAACCACTCCGGAACTTAAGGGCCCTCTTTCGATCTGTATCCACCATGTGCTCCACAAAGAAGCTGATTTGGTTGAATTTTCTCTCTTATTCTTCAACCGTCATTCCTCCTTGTTCGAGATTCAAAAACTCTCTCTCCATCTTCTCTCGGTAATGCTATGAGTAGTACTGTTCCATTACTATTTTCTTGAATCGATCCCAAGTTAAAGCAGCATGCTCGGCCGCCGACCTCAAACACCAATAGCTTATCCACCAGCGTCCAGCATCCTCCACCATTTGATATTGGCCACAAATAATTCTTTGCGCATCGGTGCACCAAATGAGCTCAAGGGTGCGCTCGAGCGACATTAACTATTCATCAACGAAAGCTGGTCCTTATCGACCGTTGAATGTGGGTGGGGTGAAACGTCGGAACTGTTGCACAACTTGTGCCTGAGTAGGAGTTGGCACATTATTACTGTGGTTATCCCGACTTCCGTCACTACCACCACCAGCACCAAGGTTGGCATTCTGACCACCGAGATTATCTGCATCTCGGTTAGCCGGGCATCCACGTCCACGAGTTGCCATTATCCTAAGGCATACCACACTCAACGATCCCTTAGTACTTACCCAACGAGAGGGAGAAATAAAATGGAGAGTTACATTGCATCTATAGGTTGAGAACCATAGATTTCTAGAAATGACGATTCACGCATGTCACACATATACTTATGAATTTATAAGAAAACAATTTCACGCCCACATACTTTATCATAAAATTCTTATGTACAAAATAGACTGAAGATGCATCTTTACTGCATGAATCATGGTTGATCTGATAAATTGCATTTATCACATAATGAATAATAATAACTTAATGTACCATGGAGTCGACGTGGAGCGGCTGAGGTGGATGATCATAATTGCAACAAAAATTATTTGACTACTTGCGAAAATGAAATTTCAGTTTATAAAAAAAGAAATCATTTTAACGAGTCTACAGAACCGTAGACCCGCTCAACATAATTAATTAATTGCCAAAATAAATTATCAACATAAATAAATTATGCTATTAAATTATATACAAAAGTTATTTCATATTATGACATACTATTAAAGTCCGCAATAATGTTATTTTTTCAAGCCCTGCAATGGATCGAAAATATTATACAAAGCGGCGGAGAAGTCAAGATAGCAATTCAAGTTATAGAACACCACTCGGTGACATAACAAATGGTTAGCTTTTATGTTGTCATTGTATATTTAGTTTTGGGCTATTTTTATCTTTCAAATAGCTATTTCTATAATAATATGATGAAAGGATTTTAGTAGGTAATACTACTATGCTGCCACCATTTCAACAAATGACGATTACGAGTCTCCTAAGTTGTCTTACAAATGGTAAGAATTAGAATATTTTATTTTTTCAATCATGATTTTTTTCTACGCAAACTGTAGTTAATAATATGATATTAATTGTTAATTTTTTATATACCAAGCGAGCACGGTTCAACAAAGAGATGAGAATCTGATAAGCAAGTTTAGGAGGGGTAAGCAAGTTTTTCAGGATGCGGTGGCTCTACAATCCGTCAGAAGAAATAGTATGGATGATCATTTTAATAGCGCCCCCATAAACAAAAATAGTATGGATTTTATATTTATTTTATTTGTTTTTTCAATATTTTATTTTTTGTATAATACCATTTCATTAACACATGGACTTCACATATTCACTACTACTCTTGGTAATTACTTTTCTTTAAAATAAAATCATTATTCGATTCTTATAAATCTAAACACTTTATATATTATTTTATATTACTTGGGTTGCTAATTAAAAATATATACACCTACTTTAATAGTATAAAATATTGCGCGAGCAGGAACTCCAAATGATGCAAGGATGGTTAAAATGAGTACGATGGAGATATTGACATCTAAGAGGAAAGCAGCAATAAGTGGGGACATTACTCCAGTTAGCAATGCAGGTACAATTTCAAAAAAAAAATGTGCAAATGTAGTATGCTATATTGTTTATTCTTCTATAGAACTACAAATTTGGAGTAATCAATGACAAAAATATAAAATAAGTAATTCTTCATGTTCAGCCTATTATTGCTTACCGATCAATCATACTTGGGTAAAACTAGATAATAAGTTCCTACGGCTAGTGCAGCAACTCTTGCTCTATTACCGACTCTTAGATCAACTTCCCCTTTCTTCAGTTCTCTATTGCTTCTCAAGCCCTGCACATTTGTAAAAATGTGAGATCCACATCTAGTATCTAATACCCAGGAGTTAGAAATAGATAAGTTAACTTCTATAACAAATATACCTGTGGAAGTCTCACTACCCTTGGTACGCTTTAGCTTTTCCAAGTAAATCTTGCAATTTATTTTCCAGTGTCTCGGTTTATTGCAATGATGGCAATTTCCATCTTTGGGAGCTTTAGCCTTGAAAGATGGCTTAGCAGAGTCTTTAGATTTGGCAACTTTTGCCTTACCCTTGTCCTTGCCTTTGTTCTTAAAGGACTTTCCTTTGCTGACCATCAGCACATGGCTTGGTTTCTTCTTAATATTCTGCTCAACCGTTTTAAGCATCTCATGCAGCTCAGCAATGGACTTCTCCATCTCATTCATATTATAGTTCATAATGAACTGACCGAAACTTTCGGGTAATGAGTTTAGGATCACATCCGTGGAGTGCTCCTTAGAAAGTGGAAAACCAAGCCTTTCAAGATGATCAATATATCCTTTCATCTTGAGCACATGAGCGCCGACAGATGTCCCCTCAACCATCTTGCAAGCATACAAGGCTTGAAAGGTCTCATACCTCTCTTGCCTAGCATGCTTTGAGGAAGTTTTCTTGAGGTGAGCATTTAGCTCATAAGCTTCCATTTCCTCCTGATTCTTCTGAAGTTCTGGACAAATGGTGGCCAACATAAGACAACTGATATCAATGGAATCATCACAACATTTTTTCCATTTGTCTTTCGTTGCTTTGTTTGCATTGTCAGCTGGCTCATCGGGAATTTCTTCCTCAAGAACAAACAGCTTTCTTTCTTGCTTGAGAACTATTCTCAAGCTCCGGATCCAATCCAGATAGTTGTTGCTGTTTTCTTTGAGCTTGTCCTTCTCAAGGACGGATCGCAGTGAAATGGTGGATGTATTGTTTGATGTCATTCTACAAAATTTAATATACAAAATATTTAGTCACATTATTTTATTTCTCGAAAAATACTCCCACTAAAACAAAGTACCCTCAATTTACAATATTTGTAATTTTAGTGGGCTAAGATCCCATTTCGCACAATCCTAAACTCAGCTTTGGCATGACGCCTAGAATTGAGCTACTTTAGGTGGATAACTCTTTTCGATTACATCATATATAACTCTTAGATTATATCATGGGATTTGGCATCGTATGCCCAAGCATGTTATAATCCCATCTAATGCCTTAAGGTTCAAAACTATTTTGATTTCCAAATTCATTAAACGTATAGGTATCACCATTACCTATCCTACCTTACTAAGATAATCCTAGCGCCCAGCTTTGGCATGACTCACTCATGATGATCGAAGTCTTGATAGGTGTTTTTCAAATGAACGGCATTTTATAATTTTAACGAGGGATTTTTATCCTATGTTAATGTCTATGTTTGCTAACATACATATAAACATACATAGCATCACATACATGCATAAATTTAAATATACATCGCATCACATGACAATAAAAGCATAGGAACGTGTATAGCATGACCATAATCTAACGTGATTTTCATAAGCCAACATGAAAATCACAAAGGTCGGTCTAAAGGGTTAAATATGGTCTTCATTGATCTTTCCAACTCCTTGGAATGCCATACGCGATCAATTTGCTCCTCGAGTCCGTCCTTCTTGTCTTTATTACATTAATGGAATTTAATACTACACTAGTAAATTTACAAGAAGTGCAAACGACACGCAGGCCGTAAAATAATAAACAATTTAAATAGACGACTCGCAGGCAGTAAAACCAATTATAATTAAATGACATGCATGCCGTAAAACCAACCCATAAGGAAATAAATTATACAATCACATTGGTCAATTTATGGTCATGCCATACACTATACACATACCATAAATAATTACCAAATAATTAATAAAGCATGTAATATACTAAATAATCAATCTGTCTGATAATCAGACAATAAATTAAACTGGGTCAGAAAATAACAATCTGCATCCCTAGCCCATATGGCCGAGCGCGCATCTTCCCTCACGGTCGCGCGGGTTCAAATCCCGCCGGTCGCAAAAATGAATTTTCAAACATTTATTTTGATTTTATAAATAGGTGGTTAATAGAGTAGCACTGAACATTATTCACAAATATGTGCTCCAGCCGAGATGGTCCGGGCGCTGCCCTGGGGTTGAACCAGCGCGGGACCGAATCCCTTCAGGCACGATATATATTTTGTAACTTTAACGCAGCCCGCGGGTCCTGGTCTGACCCGGACCCGACCCGAATATGCCCGACCTGACCGAACCTGCCCGAATCGCTGAACAGTTCTGGACAGCAGTTTATGCGAAAAATAGTCCAGAAAATTATTTTTTGACAATCCGATTTAATCAGATTAAACCAGGAAAATTATTTTATAAAATCTATATTTTATGAACATAATCAAGAACATAATTTACACATAAACATGTTCTACATAAACAATTAAATTACTTGCAAATTGGCTTTGGTACCACTGTTGGGTTTTCTATGCATCGAATACAAAATAATCGGAGTAAAAATGCAGCGGAATAATAAATATAAAAACCCAATTTAGGATCTCATGCATTAATTTAATTGTTTGATTAAAGGGTTAATCGAATTAACAGTTCTAGATCCGGACTAGAAGCAGATGAATATCTCCTTCCTCTTTTGGTGATCCACACACGAACAATTCCACAAGCCGGATTGCTAGATCCTTACGAATAATATTGATAAATAGTACAACACAAGTTCCCTACTAGAAGGATTGTACTATTGATCAAGATCAACTAAGGGAAGAGGATTAGACGACCGACTTCATTCTCCTACAGTAGGAAGTAGAGGGCCGATTTTTTTTCTTGTTCTTGAAGAGGGTGATTTTTAGGTCTTGTTTTCCAGTGACAACTCCTTGTCCAAGACCTTATATTTATACTAAGTAACCCCTAGAGTCAAACTCTAGTATTTACTTAGTTGCCCCTCAACTTATTACATAATACAATATATATAATATCCAATATTATATATTACTTATTATTTAATCTCTAATAAATATAATATCTAATATTATATTTATTATTCCCAGTTGATATTTATTTCTGCTTGTCTATAATTGTCGTACGTGTGACCCAAAAGGCTTATATTATGTTGACAATTATTTAATACCTTATTAAATAATAAATCATAAGCGGCCTCTAGCAAGACATTATGATTACCAAAATAATATAAGTTAATAGTCCATTAAACCTTTTAACGTGTCAAATCCCTTTGTCACGCGATATCATATTTGAACTAAGTCATGGAGTCTGTCATACTTATTTATGTTCAAATGTTTTCTCGATCTTAAGTAGACTGATTGAATCAAATGACTCTTCATTTGAGCATGGCCATGCATTTCCTTCAGTCTTACTTATCGAGGGGCCCAGCAGATATCTCTCTCACGTAAGAGAGGGACAAATCCCCATCTTGATTATTCATTGCCCTCTACATGGCTTCCACTAATCCCGATCGCTAACCTTTATGATCACCATGTTTCATATGACGTTGGATTACGTCAAGGCATAACAGTTATCATGTTGGACTCTATGATAATCTCAGGTTCAAGGATTTATTGACATACTGTTATATTGAGATTCACTTAAGACATTTCCATGTAGTGATCTCAATGCGGGTTTGTCCAGTATTGGTTCTCCAACCAATACCCTTAAGATTGATCCGTACCATACGCATAATCATCCGATGATTATCAATCAAACTTATACTAGTATATTAATCACTTGAGTCTCTGCTCAACGCGATTGTACCAGGGACATTTGAATAATCTTATTATTCGTGAATAACTATTATTCGATTATTATAATATTAAAACATGCACACATTATAATAATCAACGAGATATAAATGATATCAAATAACTTTATTTATATGTGATAATTACAAATCTAGGCACATTGAATGTCCTAGGGCACTTATCCTAATAAAATCTTGAGGTCACTCTCTAACTCAAATGTTGGGTATTTTAAATTCAACGCCTGTAGGTGGACCATAATTAGCAGGGACTCGAGTTTTCAATCACAATAAGATATTTAGTGTGGAGATATTTTTTACTACAGTATGTATAAATATAGATGTAATATGACTTTATTCAATTTACAAATAATTAATTGAGAAAAGCAAAGATCATAATTAGCTTGCTCGATTTTGTGATTCGAAAAAATACATCCGGATGAGCTTTTATACATTTTGCATCTAGACTGATAACTTTCATAAATTGATGTAGTTATCTATACGATCGAGTTTTAAAAGTGAGGTTTGCCTCATGCTCACATCGTCCTCTTTCTTGAATGTGATAATCAAGTTAATGTGGCCGAGTATATGGATAATGTCATATGTGCTGAGATACCTTATAAGGAAAGTACTCCAAAGTTATACGAGGTGGTCTCTGATTATATGGTGCATTGTCCTTGCGGTGCTGCTAATCTTTATTCCCCATGCATGGTTGATGGAAAGTGCTCCAAGCGCTTCCCAAAGAGTTTTAATGAACGAACCATCATTGACGATCAGGGATATCCTGTTTATAAGAGAAGGGATACGGGTACCACTATAGAAAAGAATGGAGTTTCTCTTGACAACCAGTTCATTGTACCTTATAATCGTTATTTGCTTTTGAAGTATCAGGCTCACATCAATGTTGAATATTGCAATCAAAGTAGAGCCATCAAGTATCTCTTCAAGTACATCAGCAAGGGTAACGACAGGATTACTGCTAGGTTCTCCACCATTGGAGACGATGATGAAGGGGCTGGAAGAGATGATGAGATTAAGCGATACATCGACTGTCGATATATCTCTTTATGTGAAGCGGTTTGGCGAATATTTATGTTTGACATTCATTATCGAAGTGTCGCTGTGGAGCGTTTACCATTCCATTTAGAGGGTGAACATAATTGTTTTTTCAGGGATGACGATAAAATTTCGGATGGCTTTAATAAGTCTTCGTCCAGAGAGTCAAAGTTTTTAGCATGGATGGAAATGAATAAGGTAAGTGAGGAAGCTAGAAAGTTGAAATATTAGGATTTTCCCGAAAAGTTTGTATGGAATGATGCACAACGGAAATGGACTCTGAGAAAACAGCGCTTCGCTATAGGACGATTTTACCATGTCCCTGTTGGTGCCGGTGAGCTCTATTACCTTCGAATTATGCTGAATCACATCAAGGGCCCCACATGCTATGCTGATTTGCGAACGGAGGATGGAGTCATTTATGAGAGTTTTAAGTCAGCTTGCTATGCTTTGGGTTTGTTAGATGATGACAAGGAGTATATCGATGGTATCACTGAAGCAAGTTCGTGGGGGTCCGGACCCTACCTGCGTCACTTGTTTTCAATGTTGCTATTATCTAATAGTATCTCGAGACCTGAAGTTGTATGGGATAAGACTTGGCGGCTTTTGTCAGATGATGTCCTTTATCGTTGGCGCCAGAATTTAAACAATTGGGGTAATAATGTTTTATGCCTAAACTTCATAACAGTTACTTTATCAATATATGATTAAACTATGATCTCTTTGCAATTATTTTTAATTCATTCATAATATTATGCTCTTTCATAATATGTGCAATTGCATTTATCTCACTTAGTTTTCTTCATTTCATCACAAACATATTTGGAGCTCACTGATGAACAAGTGCAGAACTATGCATTGGTTGAAATTGAAAAATTACTCTCGCTTAATTATAGCAGTCTCCATTGTTTTCCACCTATGGCTTTACTGAATGACTCTATCATCTCGGACAATCAGAACAAACTTATATTGGACGAAGCTTCTTACGACAGGGATGAGTTACTTGCAGAGCACTCAAGATTGTATTCATGTTTGAATGAGTATCAGTCTTTAGTTTATAAAAAAAATTATAGATGCGGTTGATAGAGCCACCGGTGGAGTGTTCTTCTTATACGGCTCAGGGGGCACGGGAAAAAACTTTTATTTGGAGGACAATGTGCTAGGCGCTGAGATGCAGGGGGGATATAGTTCTTCCAATAGCTTCCAGTGGTATTGCTTCGTTCCTCCTGCCTAAAAGTCGAACTGCACACTCGAGATTCGGTATTCCATTGTTGGTTGATGAGATAACAACTTGCAGCAAGGTCAAGCCAGGAACTGACTTGCCAGGACTCCTAAAGAGGACAAAGCTAATAATTTGGGATGAAGCACCAATGACTCATAGATTCTGCTTTGAAGCACTTGATAAAGGCTTAAAGGACATTATGCGATAGCCGGACGGAGAGCCATCTGATAAGCCATTTGGAGGGTAGGTAGTCCTGTTAGGTGGTTATTTCAAACAGATATTGCCCGTTGTCCCCAAAGGAAGCAGATAGGATATTGTGTAATATCCGGGGGTAATTTTTTTTCGTTTCACTATTGAGTTGTACGTATTCATTTGGAATTATACAAGTGTTGTTGTTTTGGACTGATACAATGTATATTGTATTGGGATATTTCGGGATCGAAATATTTATACTTGTCATCGGTATTGTTTCGTCGTTTAGATGTTGCTTGGAGAGTTTGGATTTTGGCTGAGTATACTAGCCATAACGTACGCTACATGTGTAACATTACATACGCTATGGGATGAGTATTGCGTACGTTAAACCTATAGGGTTACATACGTAATGAGTGGTCGGTTGTAGGAACCTTTCTCGTGGCCAACTTTCGGCTGGTAGGGTTGGGTATCTTTCGATCAGATCTCACTATTGCAGTCAACGGATCCTTACGTACGTTAGGAGGTGAGTTCTACGTATGTAATTCATGCAGCTTGTTAACGTACGTAAAAGGTGGTTGTTTACGTACGTTAAGGTCTTCATATTTTTGGTCAGTCGGTTCTAGACTAGCATTACGTACGTTAAGTTACTGATATAGCGTATGTAATGGTCCTTACGTACGATAGGCTTGGTGTATAGCATACATAATGAGATTGTCAGTTTATATATCTTGGTTTCGTATTTCATTTCTTCACGAACCAAAACTTCCTTTCTCTCCCTAGAACCGTCCCCCTGGACTTGTTCTTGATATTTAGCCTCTTCCAACATGTTTTTGATCATCATAACTTGATTTGGAGCTTGGAGTTGGAAGCTTTTCTTACTCCTTTGGTGTTTGGAGAGTTCATCTTGTTCTTCTTGGGTAAGTTCTCTTAATCTCTTGTTCTACAAGTGATTTTCGAGTATGTTGTTATTGTTGTTGTTGTTTACTTCATGTATTGATTTATTGTTAGAGCATATTGTTGTGCGGCGGTTAATACGCCTCGATAGGCGATCGGCATCACGATCAGAAAAGCCAACCATGAAAGACATACTCCGGACAAATGCCTAGAGTTCGGCATAATGCGGCGATCGTCTTTTGGTAACCAGCGATCGTCTTTTGATACCTGGCGATCGTCTTTAAAGAGCGGACCAGAGGCGATCATCTCATGCCACGTAGGGATCCAGCATCCGTCAAAGTCGTCGAAGACCGAATCTTGGACGATGGCCCACCCGCGGATCTTCAAAGGATACCGACAGATAGGATCATTGACCCCAGCCTGTCACCTACCACACCTACCGACAAGGCCGCCGAAAGGTATGAAGTGGGCCCTCCTCAGACAGCGACTCGCAACGCGTGCTGGCTTCCCATTGGTTCACCCAGCTGGCCTCCAACTGCAACCTCGGACCTCAAGGGAACAGGCCCACGTGACGGGACGATCGGCCGTTTTATTTTAATATAGAAAACGGCGATCGCCCGCGATCGCCTGAGGGATCCCAACTACCTTGTCCCCTATAAATAGAGGACTTACTGCTGCGGCCAGGAAAAGAAGAATTTCTACTACGAATTAAGTGCAAAATACACACCAAAGAGAGAATCAAAGGCTCATTTGGCAACCACTAACACATTCATAGTGATATTCATACACATTCATCATATATCCCAAGCAAGAACTCACAGATTTATCTATCTGGTTCTTCCGGCAATCTACGCGCTCTAAAGCCTAGATAACTAGAAGTCTTTACACTCCTTGTATTAGATCCCACTCGCGAGAGCATTCAAGCCCAGGATTAACAACCCCGGAAAATCTTGTGTTATCTATTTTCTCACGGAAGTGTTCTCGCATTTGTTTGTTACTCGGTCATTCCAGCAATACTATCCCCGGATAATATTTTGGGTAACAACAATTGGCGCTAGAAGAAGGGGTTAAAACCTTCATTTTTATTCCTACCGTCTCGAAGAACACTCACTGTTCTCCGGACATATACTTGAAGAAACACTCACTGTTCTTCAATAGAAAAACCTTCATAAAATGACATCAGCAACAACCTCCAAGAGGGCCACCCTGAGATCTGCCGAAAATCTTATTCCGGCGAGGACCGAATCTCAGCCCACGGCGGAAGGCGACCGTGGCGACGCTAGGCTCTCACTCCCGCCCCCGAGGGACGGTTCTAGCCTCTCACTCGATCAGTTCCAGACATCGGAACAGATTGAGGAGGCTATAGCCATCCTCAGAGAACGGCAGAGGGCCCGCGATTCGCCCACCATCACCCCGTCAGCTAACCGCCGGGCAAGCAAACGGAAGCTCAAGGGGATCTATGTTGAGAAATCGACAGAAAGCCCCGAGCCGCAGGATAAGGCTCTCGTAAGGCGGGACGATTCCGTATTCAGCCGCCTGGGGAGCGATCCCTCATGCCGACCTGGGCACTCAGGCCCCAGCCGGGAGACATCGGTATCTGAATCCTTTACCAGGAGTTCGGCATATCCGACCCCCAAGAGACAGGTCGGTCAGCGAGCCCCTGCTCGCCTTAGGGAGGAACCCGCTGGCAGGGAGCTCGTCATTCACCACGGGGCTAGGGGATCAGTACGCGATCGCCTTGGTTCACGCTCTGAGAGCCACTCGGCGAGCAGTCAGGCAACGGAGATGGCCGCCATGCAACGCCAGCTCGACGAGATGAAGGCGCTCCTGGAAAATAGGGCAGGCGCCAGAAGATCGATCATTGGATCAAGCGAACCTCTCACGACTCAGATCGAGCTCGCCCCAGTCCAACCAACGATCAATCCCCCACAAACACCTCTATACGAGGGGAGATCGGATCCGGAAACCCACTTAAGCAAATTCCGGATTTACATGACCGGATGCGGAGCTTCAGATGCGACGAAATGTCGTATGTTCCCGTTAACTCTGGGCGATCTCGCCCACAGATGGTACACCTCACTACCATCTCGCTCAATCAATTGCTTTGAGAAGCTAGCGAACGACTTCACGTCGTACTTCGCCGCCAAAGTCGCTCGCCCAGAAGGACCCCACCGCATGATGAAAATCAGGCAGGGGAAGGATGAATTGGATGAGGATTACATCGACTGGGTAGACGAGATAGTCCTCACCGGTGAGCCCATCAGCGACGAGATCGCTCTCAACTCAGTTATGAGCAGATTCCACGGACGTTCGCCCATGTTCAGACACCTCACAAAAGATATCCCCCCGACCTACTCGATCTTCCGCGGCAAAGCCGCCGGTTTCCTGGCCAGACAGAGGATGCTCTCACTCCTCTTAGAAGAGGGACCATCCGAAGAAGGAAAAGCACCTTCCCATGTCCAGAAGAAGGCGGTCTCCAAGCCCAGAAAGGCGGTCGCCAAGCCGCCTGGCGAGTTCAAAGCCTTCGAGGATGTAGAGGTCCACCTTCTTCACAACCTCAACTTATCTCCGGCCCACATCTTCAACGCGATCAAGGGTCGCGAGTGGCTTTCCAAGCCAAAGCCAATAAGGGACCACGGTCACCGAGACCGTAGCAAATTATTTGCCTATCATAAGAGTCCCGGCCACAACACTAGCCAATGCCGCGACCTCCTCAGACAGCTCTGGCGACTGTTTGAGGAAGGCAAACTGGACAACTTGGTCACCAAGCCGGAGCCAAGGACGGAAAGGACCGTAGGGCGCGAACGCCGACAACACGAGAGAACTCCTCCCAATCCGGTCGCCAGAATCGAGCATGAGCCGGAGTACTCTGATGATTCGGTCCCACCGATCAACTCTGGCGGTCGGGTCAACATGCTTCAAGCAGGAGGCGGAAACCTCGGGGGTCTTTCCCCGGTTTCCACCATGTCGAACAGGAAGCGAAAAGCCGAGCTGAGGGCATTCGCCGGAGTCCATGTTGTAGTACCTCCGGAGCCGACCATCTCTAGAGACGCGCTCATCACCTTTTCCAACAAGGACAGGGAGGGAGTGCAATGTCCCAAAGAGGATGCACTAGTGATCTCCGCTTGTATCCTTGGGAAGATGGTCGATCGCGTGCTGGTCGACAATGGGAGTTTCTGCAACATCATATTCAAATCCGCCCTGGACCAACTCGGCATCCTGATCAAATTCATCAAGCCTTTCGACACCGTGCTCCAAGGGTTCGGCGACAACACAGTCCAAGCCTACGGGAGGATCAAGCTCTCCGTTGAGCTAGTATGCTTTTATGATCCCAAGGCTAGGATTACTAGGAACCTAAGCTTTGTAATCATAGATAGGCCCAGCATCTATAATGGGTTCCTAGGTCGCCCCTTTTTAGAAACCTTTGAGGCGGTCGCCTCATCTTTCTTTTACTGTATCAAATTCCCCACTGCCGATGGGACGGTGATCGTAAAAGGAGATCGGCTAATGGCAAAGAGATGTTTGAATTACTCCTATGTTGTTACTTCTTTCAATACTTCCCATACTATATGTAACATTGAAGCGACCGACGATCAACCCATGGAGATCGACGAGCCTAACACTTCGTACCAACCCGACTCGAGGACGCCATCTCTCATCAATTGTGAGACGACATCGAGCCAAGGATCGGTTTGAGCCAAGTCTTGACATCGATCCAAGGACCGAGTCCGAGATCGTACCAAACGAGGCGGCGTTCTGTCGAAGAGTTGGAAAGTATTACGATGGATCCGGATCATCGAGCAGGAAGTACAGATCGGCGCAAGCATCGACCACGAATTAAAGGGGATCGATCAACTTGCTATGTAAGAACATCGAGTCTTTGCACAGTCGCATCAAGATATGGTTGGCATAAGTCCCGAACACGCCGCCATTATCTCAAGATCGGCCGGCGATGAAGCCTGTTCACCAGAAGCGTAGGAAGTTCGGTCCCGAGAAATACGCGGCGCTCGACATAGAAGTCCAGAAGTTACTCAACAACAAATTGATCGGAGTAGCCACAGACGAACCACAGTGGGTCGCCAACGCGGTGCTCGTCAAAAAGCCAACTGGCTCCTGGAGATTATGCATTGACTTCACCAACCTCAACGCGGCATGTCCAAAAGATCACTTCCCGTTGATCACCTGGTCGATAGCACGGCAGGTTGCGAAATGATGTCGTTTATGGATGCCTTCGCCGGATATCATCAAATCCCAATGGGGAGGAAGACATAAAACACACATCTTTCCACACAGAAAAAGACATATACTTTTGGGTCAGAATGCCGTTCGTCTTGAAAAACGCGGGGGCGACCTACCAGTGACTAGTCAACAGGATGTTCGCCGATCAGATCGGCAAGACCATGGAGGTCTACATTGACGATATCGTAGTCAAAAGCCTCAAGAAGGAAGATCACCTCAACGATCTCGCCGAGACATTCGCCATCCTTGAGAAGTTTAACATGAAGCTGAACCCCAAGAAATGCAACTTCGGGGTGGGCTCTGGGAAGTTCCTGGGGCACATAGTGAGCCAAAGGGGGATCGAGGCGAACCCCACCAAGATACAGGCGATCCTTGACATGCAGGAACCGCGAAACATCAAGCAGGTGCAACGCCTCACAGGTTGTCTAGCCGCCCTCAACCGCTTCATATCACGGCTCGGCGATAAAAGCAAGCCTTTCTTCGCGACCATCAAGAACAAGAAGTTTGGATGGACGAAAGAAAGCCAGATAGCATTCGCCAAGATAAAGGAATATCTATCTAACCCCCAGATCCTGGCAAAGCTGATCCCCGGTGAAAAATTATTCCTTTACTTAGCGGCCTCGGAGGTCGCGCTGAGTGCCGCTCGTGTGAGCGGAGGGCAAGCCCACTTGCCGATCTACTATGTTAGCCAGGCGCTCCACGACGCTGAGACACGTTATACACCATTGGAGAAGATCGCCTATGCCCTTGTCATGAGTGTACGTAAGCTGAGGGCTTACTTCTTCGATCACCAAGTGGAAGTCCTAACAACTCTACCTCTAAGACAAGTCCTGCACCGAGGACACCAACGGCGACTCCTCAAGTGGTCGCCGGAGATCGCCCAATACGGTATCACTTACGCTCCTCGCACGGTGATCAAAGGCCAAGCTCGCGGACTTCGTGGTGGAATTAACGTTCCTCACGGTCAGGCCAGTCGACACTGCCTGAAATTATACGTGGATGGCTCGGCGACCAATGCGAGAGCGGGCGAGATTGTCCTCATTAGCCCCGACGGTCGAGTTTCACAAATCTTGTGCGTTTGGTTTCGGGCAACCAACAATGAAGTCAATACGAAGCTTTGGTAGGCGGGCTTGATCTAGCCCTCGCCCTGGATGTTCGTCGCCTCCATATCTTCATGGACTCCTTTTGGTCGTAAACCAAGTCAAGGGAGAATATGAGGCACGCGCGAATAGATGGTCAAATACCAAGAGTGGTCGCGAAATGTGCACAAAATTTGAAGAAGTGCTAATCGAACAAGTCCCGAGAGAGCACAATTCCAGCCGATGCTCTTTCCAAGCTAGCATCATCGGACCAGGCACCGACTTCTCCAATATCCAAATCACAAAGTCAGCAAGACCGGCGATCGACAGGAATTTGGTTACCACGGTCGCCATCGCCGAAGAGAATTGGATGACTCCGTTCATCAAATACTTAAAGGATGGAACGGTCCCTGACGACCGTGTTAAAGCTCGCCAACTCCAGCTTCGTGCGACCAGATATACCCTATTGGACGATCGGCTTTACAAGCGAGCCTTCAGCCTTCCCCTCCTCAAGTGTATTACACCGGAGGAAGGTCGGCTCGTTTTAGCTGAGATCCATGATGGGATTTGTGGAAACCATGCGGGCGGGCGAGCCCTCATCTATAAGACAACCAGACAAGGATTTTTCTGGCCATCACTTCGGAAAGATGCGATCGCTTATGCCAGATCGTGTCATAGATGTCAGATAATGGGCCCCAACATTAAACTATCACCCGAACAGCTCAACTCCATGTATAGCCCTTGGCCATTTGCGCAATGGGGCATCGACCTTATAGGTCCCTTGCCGACGGCTCCAGGGGGCTGTAAGTTCGCCATCGTTGGGGTCGATTATTTCACCAAATGGGCTGAGGCCGAACCGCTCAACAAGATCGGCCAAGAGCAAGTGATCAAGTTTATATGGAAAAACGTCGTATGCCGATTCGGTCTGCCCCAGGCCATCATCTCCGACAACGGGAAACAGTTCGACGGCTTAGAAGTCATGCGGTGCGTGAAAAGTGGGGAATCAAAAGGTTATTCTCAGCGCCCTATCACCCTCAGACGAACGGGCAGGTAGAGGCAGTGAATAAGATCCTCAAACACACGATCAAAGCACGACTCGAATCCAGGCAGGGACGATGGGCGAGCGAGCTCCTAGATGTTTTGTGGTCCTACCAAACGACGACCCGCAATTCAATTGGCGAAACCCCGTTCGCCCTTACCTTCGGTACAGAAGCGGTGATTCCTTCAGAGATCGCCGTCCTCAGCCATCGAACCGAGCAGGAGATGACGACCGACAATGATGTAGCCCGACGAATCGACCTAGACATGCTCGAAGAAAGACGGCTGACCTCAGAAATGAAGAACACAATCCACAAAAGGAGAGCCGAGAAGTTCTTCAATTCAAAGGTCAGAGAAAGAAGATTTCAAGTGGGCGATATCGTCCTTAAGAAGATCCAAACCCACACAGGCGTTTTTGGTCCGAACTGGGAGGGACCTTTCAGAGTATCCAGATGGCTAACTAAAGGAGCCTACGAACTGGAACATCCTGACGGTACTCCAGACCAATACCCCTGGAACGCCGGGCATCTGAAAAAATACTATCAGTGATAAATTTGTATTCAATTTCAATGATGTACAAGGAATATAATGAGATTTTTTCCTATCCCATCTATTATGGCGATCGCCCCACCAGGCATATCGCATACCGCCGACGATCGCTGATCACGACGATCTTAGGTAAAATTAATGCAGCCATGGTCCTGGAGGTCGATGGAACCGACAGCTTTGCCCATGCAAGGTTCCTTTGGGCTGAGATTGCCCGCCCTTCGTTTAAATACGAGGCCGGCGTAGCCGAAGGACCCTCCAAAATAATCAGTAGGCACGATCGCACGTCCTCAAGGTACATCATCTAACATGGTGAACCCGAACAATGCGACGTGCCGTTACCCCCGTCTCAACGTACACCGTCGAGGATCGCCATCTTTATGGCGGGCCGAGGTGGAAGCAGAGCTGACAAGCCGCGGACGTGGTGTCGAATAAGCCGACAACACTCCGCGCAAGGACTCCTCCAGACCGAGATCGCCCGCCTTTCGTTTTAACACAAGGCAGGCGTAGCCTAACGGAGGACCCTCACAAAAAGTGAGTCGCGGGATACACAATATCCCTCGCACACGAAGACACGATTGGGGAGATCGGTCCATCGAACACCCCAACCACACATGACTCTTCAGAATCGGCAAAATGAAGATAGCTCGCCAGACAGACTAGTCTTTGTTTCCTTATGTACAATAAGTGAACAAAAACAAAGGGGCAGGGATAGGTCGAGCTAATCTCAAATACGATCGAACAAAGAGGAACCACACTCGATCGGCTTCTCTCAAAAACATGCAGGGCGATCGGGGTCGTCCGACGAAAATTACAAGTAAGAATTCCGATTCAAAACATGTCAATGCTTTCAACACTCAGACAATCGGCCGGATGAACAAAAAGTCGAAAGCAAATATACACGTACTCGTAAAAATTGCACGCAAACAGTCAAAGGTGATCGCATGTAATACATTACGCAGTATGAGAAAAGGAGTATTTTATTCATAACACAAGCTTCATACATTACGAGGCCCGAAGGCATTACAGAAGAGTACAAAGTTACAGAGGAAAACAAAATGTCTCTCAAGGCCCCGCCGGTTGACCATCGCCCTCAGGTTGCGGATCGGCTTCGGCCTCGGGATGAATGAGTTTACCCGTATACCAACTCAAGTCGATCCCGAAGTCGGCTAAGTCAAGGATCGGCAAGGAGAACTCCGGGTGCAGAGGATTCGCGAGGGCGTAGGATTTGAAGCTCTCCATCAAGGGACCGATCTCGATCCCTGCCTTTTTTGCGGCTCGAACAGCGTCAGCATAAGCCAAGTAATAGGCGAACTCGCCGGCGAGCTCCACATTTTGGTAGGGATCGGTCTCGATCGCCTTCAGTTGGCCCTTCAACTCCACGGCCGTCTTCTCAGCCTCCGCCAGCTCGACAACCTTGGCGGCATTCTCACCCTGGGCCTTCTCCAGCTCCTTCCTCGCCACGTCCAGCTCACCGCTGAGCCGATCCACCATCGCCTTCAGTCCGGCCGCCTCCTCCTACGACGCCGCGAGCTTCTGGCGGGTTTCTTTCTCCTCATCACGGGACCGATCGGCAGCCTCCTTGGAGCGGCTCAGCTCCTACTTCAATCGATCCACGTCCTGCTTAGCCCTTTTGGCCGTCTCCTCATACTCCTTCTCCATAGACCGGATCCGGTTGGCATCCTCGATATTTTTGTTTCGGGCGGCCTCGAGTTCGCGATGGAGATGAGCAGTAGAGGGTCGCCCCTCAAAATCCCTAGCGGCTTGGACGGCCATCATCGCCGTCTGAAGAGCCAGGGCAACGGTCGCCTACATGGCGTCTCCATATCACCGACGAGCGATCGCGTCAAGATCGGTCATCCAAGCCTTGGGCAAAGAGGTGATAGCCTGGCGAACGTAAGCAGGGACTTCGAGAGACTGTTGCGGAGTCTTGCTCGACAGAAAGTCCAGCACCATGGGAGCAACGTCCGGATCGGCAAGACGAAACCTGCAGCGCAAACCAAGGAAATCAAGGAGTTAGCCCATGCCATGCTCAGAATGCCTAACTCAGAAAATTTTGACCCTTTCTTACCTATTGACCAGCTCGGGATCGCGTCCGAAATAAGGCTTGCCCCGGGATGTTTCCGCATCGGAGATCGCCACCTTCTTCGCCGAGCTTCCAGATGACCGGGGGCCAGAGACCGTGGGCTTGGGGACCGATCGCTCCATCATCGGGATGGCAGAGATAGGAGCCGCAGCGATCGGAGGCTCGAGAATTGATACATCCGCCTCAGAGATCGACGGGGACTCCTCCGACCTCCGCCTCTTGCGGCGCTGGAGCTGTTCCTCTCCCTGGACCACCGGCTCGGCGACCGGCACCGCAGCGGGCCTCACCACAGGGGCAGGGCGAGACGACGTCGCAGCAACGCGACCCGTTTTATTTCCCAGATGAAGGCGACCGATGAAACCGGGATTAGACATGGCAATCTCCTGCGGTAGCTCAGCGATACGGGGAAAATAAATCTCTGCCAAAGAAGAAACTCAAACAAGTTAGACACTTACTTAGACATGGCGACCTCTTGGAGACGATCGCCTCGCAAAAGAGAGTAGATGAAAAGTCATACCAGGGGCCTTCAGGTGGCGAGGGAAGCGAAACAGTCGAGCTCCCAACCGATGAGATTCGTGGCTAACTGATTGAACGTCTTTATAGGAATCCGGCAATGCGCGAATCCGCTCCCAGACGATCGAGAAATCAAAGGGGAGATCGTCGATCGATGGAACAAGGGATCCTGCAAAAAGGGAAATAAATTAGATCACCCAAGGAGTATCCAAATAAAGGGAGAATGGAAACCCTTACTTGGATTCCTCTCCGAAAATTGGTGGGGATATCCAACTCCTCCTCGGCGGTTCGCTCGATGCCGACCTCCATGCACCACCAACCCAAAGACCACTTTTTTGGTCGCCCGAGCCTTGCTCGCACCCCAATGACCACCCTACCTGGCGACCTTGGATATGGTAACCGCCGATCGATCCCATACGCACGATCGGCTTAAAAGATAATTCATCTCCAGCGCAGAAGGCAAGCGAAACAACCTGTGACCGCCAAACAATGTCAATGTGCCGATAATCTGCAGCCGGGCGTTCGGCATCAATCAAGAGGCGCCAAATTCAGCGATCGGCGATACGTGGCGACGGCAAGGGAAATCGCGATCCGTGGCCGAAGTCATTTCGTTGATGGCGACCATACCCTCGGGAGGCTGGTCGGGACGTTCGTTCTCGGAGGGCACGTGCAATGACACATCAGAGGGGATATGATATTTGGCCCTCCAGCGGGTCATGTCCTTCCAGGTCGCCGAACTCCGAATCTGACCAAGAGTCCATTGAGACGGGTCAGCAGCCCGAAACTCCGTCCGCTTCACATGTACGTAGGGATGAGCGGCGGAGTAAGCCTCGAAATCAAACTCCGGACAGGGCCCGACAATCCCCTCCATAAGTTTAGCAAAAGCCGTATAGACGGGGCCGGAGACGCTATCTTTTTCCCAAGACAAACGCATCAGTTCGTCTTCCTCCACCGGCGACGCATCTCGCTCCTCCACCGCCGCAGAGCCCGCCACTACGGCCTCGTTGAAAAGCTCCTCAAGCTCTGCGGGTGCAATCCCCGCACGAATAGCCTCTGCGGCCGTTTCCACGGGGATTCCCACAGGAATTCCCTCCCGGTCCGGCGAAGCCGCGGCGGCGGAAGTGATTCTGACCTCGAAGACCTTAGATCCTCCCGACATATTCTCAAAAAATTAAGGGAGAAAGAAAAATTGGGTTTCTTACCTAAAGAAAGGAAGACGTTCGGCACAACAAGCTCCAGAAATTTCTGCAGAATTTCAGCTATGGATACAAAGGACGCGTAAAAAAGTGAAGAGAAGAAGCACAGGCCCCTTTTATAGATGGAGACGAGGGTCTAAATGCAAATAGGAGAAACCTCGAGGGCTGGATCGCAACCGTCACGTGGGGACGCATTAAATGCCGCCCTCGAATCCCGCAGACGCGTCTTTTCGAGGGCATGCCAACCGACAAGACCGACAAAACCGTCGGACTCCCCCAACAGCGGCGCGACGCGTGTCCCTGCCACGTTAGAAAGCCCGCCTTCTTTTCCCGCTGCTCCCGACGCGAAAGAAGGTCGTCCATATTTGAAGTCAGATCGGCTGATCGTTTAAACATTGGCGATCGCAAACAGTGCCACCTCACCCCGTGTTTTCAACATCGAGGCGAGCTGGGGGGCAATTGTTGTGCGGCGGTTAATACGCCTCGATAGGCGATCGGCATCACGATCAGAAAAGCCAACCATGAAAGACATACTCCGGACAAACGCCTAGAGTTCGGCATAATGCGGCGATCGTCTTTTGGTAACCAGCGATCGTCTTTTGATACCTGGCGATCGTCTTTAAAGAGCGGACCAGAGGCGATCATCTCATGCCACGTGGGGATCCAGCATCCGTCAAAGTCGTCGAAGACCGAATCTTGGACGATGGCCCACCCGCGGATCTTCAAAGGATACCGACAGATAGGATCATTGACCCCAGCCTGTCACCTACCACACCTACCGACAAGGCCGCCGAAAGGTACGAAGTGGGCCCTCCTCGAGCAATGACTCGCAGCAGCGTCTTTGGCTTCCCATTGGTTCACCCAGCTGGCCTCCAACTGCAACCTCGGACCTCAAGGGAACAGTCCCACGTGACGGGACGATCGGCCGTTTTATTTTAATATAGAAAACGGCGATCGCCCGCGATCGCCTGAGGGATCCCAACTACCTTGTCCCCTATAAATAGAGGACTTACTGCTGCGGCCAGGAAAAGAAGAATTTCTACTACGAATTAAGTGCAAAATACACACCAAAGAGAGAATCAAAGGCTCATTTGGCAACCACTAACACATTCATAGTGATATTCATACACATTCATCATATATCCCAAGCAAGAACTCACAGATTTATCTATCTGGTTCTTCCGGCAATCTACGCGCTCTAAAGCCTAGATAACTAGAAGTCTTTACACTCCTTGTATTAGATTCTAACATTAATATTTGTACTCGACAGTATATTTATTAATAACATCTCGCGAGAGCATTCAAGCCCGGGATTAACAACCCCGGCAAATTTTGTGTTATCTATTTTCTCACGGAAGTGTTCTCGCATTTGTTTGTTACTCGGTCATTCCAGCAATACTATCCCCGGATAATATTTTGGGTAACAACACATATCATGATTCTTGATGAGTTTTTATAACTTATGATGAAGAACATGATGATTGTGTCTTGAGGAGGAGTTGTTCTTGATGTTTTAGAATGTTTGGAGGTTATAATCATGTCTAGGAAGAATTATGTTAAGATTGTTATATGATTAACATAGTCTTGATATGATTGATGTTGTTATTTGTGTTTCTTGGGGAGATTATAACCATTTTGAGGTAGGATTATGATGAATTATGTAATGATTATCATAATCTTGCAATGGTTGATTTAATCTTGTTGATTAATCTGAATTCATGATAAATTGGTGATTGATTATTATTTAGACATCATGTTTGTTGTGTTGATGATGTTCTTGAGGTGATAGTGATAATATTGATGATATTATCATTGTAGGAGGATTAATTTGATGTTGTTCTTAAGTGATTTTTGTTGAATTGTTTTCGCAAGTGTTAAGAACGTTTGATCATATCGATCATTAAGGTATTGGAGGATGTTAGAATTCATAGTTGAGAACTATGGTATTCGTTTGTGGAGTTTAATCGATTCGTGATCGAATCGGGTTGTCCGTGGTGTTGTTTTCTATTGATTTTGTGTTATTGAATGAATTGTATTTCATTCAAGGTTGTTCGAGTGTTTGTGATCGTCGGAAGGCGCCGTTCGTCGTTTCGTGGGAGGACGTTGATCGTGGAAGGACTTTCTCGCCTTCGGTTTGAGGCAAGTTTTATACTTGTACTAGTCAATGAGATTAATGTTATCATGTATGTGTATGAATGTGTTGTATCATTTCGAGACTTGGTCTCTCTATGATTTCGTTGATATCAGGGGCTTGTTTGATACGATATCCTTCGGCAAATTATGCCAAATGTTATTGTTGTCCGACAAAAGCCGTTCAGGGCTTTGAGATACTCGTTGTTGATGTTATTGTCGATAGCCGGTTCGCGGTATCGATGTATCGACTGTTGTTGTTGATATTGATGTCGGTTTAAGACATTGTTGCGATCATTGTTATTGATGTTGGTATTTTGCTATTGATGCTGTAATTGGCCGAGTGAAGGCAGTGACGTGTTCGATTATCATCTCCATCATTGGTAACCGATTAAAGGCACCAGGACATTTGTTCTAATCGTTTCGTTGTTATCGATTGGCCATTCTAATGCAATCGAGGTATTGAATTGGGATTATCGAAGATAATTCCCATCCGTTGTATCATTGTTTATCGATTGACCATTCTAAGGCAATCGAGGTATTGAATTGGGATTATCGAAGATAATTCCCATCCGTTGTATCATTGTTTATCGATTGACCATTCTAAGGTAATCGAGGTATTGAATTGGGATTATCGAAGATGATTCCCATCCGTTGTGTCGTTGTTTACCGATTGACCGTTCTAAGGTAATCGACGTATTGAATTGGGATTATCGAAGATAATTCCCATCCGCTGTGTCGTTGTTATCGATTGGCCATTCTAAGGCAATTGAGGTATTGAATCGGGAACATCGAGGATAATTCCCACATGTTATATCGTTGTTGTCGATTGACCATTTTAAGGTAATCGATGTATTGAATTGGGACCGTCGAAGACATTTCCCATCCTTTGTATCGTTGTTATCGATTGGTCGTTCTAAGACAATTGAGGTATTGAATTGGTACTGTCGAGGATGGATCCCATCCGTTGATGTCGTTGTGATCGATTGGCCATTCCTAAGGCAGTCGAGGTATTTTAATTGGGACCACCGAAGACGGTGCCCATCCGTGAGTTATTGTTGTCGTGTAGGCCGACGCAAGGCAGCACACTATTATTCTTCTGAATTCGGTAATCTTGGGATCGTTGTCGTTTGAGATTAATTGTGTTTTGGAGGCTAGTCTCGGCTAGTGTTCGATAGGTAAGTTTGGGGCTTGAACCTTCGCGGTTGGTTTCCCAACACCTACAGTTCAGTAGGTCACGGTCACTGGGTGATCTCATTGTAACACCCCAAACTAGGCGGATATTACAGTGCCGTGGACCCCCGACTGGGACCCACCAGGCGAATGAAAACTGATGAATTAAATAATATAATTGTAGTACCGAACCACATTATATTACCAAATACTCCGATGAGGAGCTTATGTACAATACACCAGGACAATACAGAATACTAGTATATTTTATATGAAAATAAAATACACCACCCTGAATAAATAAACATCTCAAACAGAATTTGCAGCGGAATTACAAATGAAGAGAAATAAGGATGACTGAAATGACTGGGGGGCCCTACTAGTATCACTGGGACTCCTCACCATCAACATGCTCTTCCCGTGCCTTTGCCTTGCCGTGACCTGAAAACAATATCCCCCTAACGGGGTCAGTTACACAGAACAACAATCCTCAAGGGTTGAAAATACACAATCATGATATATTTTTAGTTATGAAATATCCTTAGTTATGAATTACGCTGAAGAGGAGCATCATAGTACGCCCGTAATGTTCTGTGCAAGTGTACAAGATGAATGACTGGACACACCCGTCCTTGTACCTAATTAGTCTCACAGAGGTAATCGTTACCGTGTGCACAGTCCAATGTATCGATCCCAATACATGACCATCGCGTGCTCGACTAAAAATTCCACACATCCGCACCCGGCCACGCAATATGAACCCAGAAGGTCATATGAACGAGAATGACCATAATGAATATCAATGAATAATAATCCGACAAAGTCAAGAATGACTCACCAAGATGAAAATAATAGTGAAGTGATTAATAGCTCAAATGAAATGATTGGAACCGTCGTTCCTCGTGAATGAAGTGATTATTCGACAATTACAAGTCTCAATACGGTTAATACAATGATGAATGAGTTATGATTATGAATGAACAACAACAAAAGGAATGAATATCCTTTTAACCGAGTAAGAATTAACTTACACAACACCGGTGAACAATGTCCTTCCACGAACAACGTCCTAAATGAGATATCGGTCGCTCGAACAACCTTGAATAACATAATTACCAACAATCCGCTCAAAATACGAATCAAACACGATTATAACGAACTCAAAACGTCAATACGACTAAACCAAGTTCATTGGGGCATTATATCGAATACGTTGTGGCCAATCTTCGATTGTTAACAACCAAACCTCAATAATACCAACATTAAATATCCAAAAAGTGTTTCAAACTAACAAAACATCTTCAATATGATCAATAATCCAAAATGAATAACCAAATTCGTGATTACAACATCAATTAATCGAAAACACCCAAAACCAACTCAATATTCAAAGTGTTCTTGAATAATCCTTCAATAATCCATTGAATAATTATACATATCCATAATCATGCATATATCACTTCATACAACATGATTTTAACGACCAAAACATCATATCTCAATACAAAATCGAAATCCAAGATGTTGAAGAAATTACCTCTTGAAGATCCAACCACTTTGATCCGATGAACACGAGTTAAATCGAGTATCCAAGCTTCCCAAACGAATGAAGATGATGAAAATCTAACACTCAAGTGATTGATGATGGAAAATCCCTCCCTCAAGCTCTCTCTCTCGGAACAAGGTGAAAGAAATGGTGAAAATGATGAAAAAGTCCCGGCCAAGTCCTTATAAACTGCCGGAAGTTACGGCCGTAACTCGGCCTTCTTACGGCCGTAACATCCCAGGTCAACGGCCTTACGGCCGTAACCAGCCAACTCGTACGGCCGTAACTCGGCTTCGACCAAACACCTGCCGACAGCCTTACGGCCGTATTCGTTCCTGACTTACGGGCGTAACTCGCCCTCGTCCAAAACTCCTGCCGATAGCCATACGGCCGTACCTGCAAACCTTACGGGCGTAACTCGACCGATACGGCCGTATCCGGCCAAACTTACGGGCGTATGACCCCTTCGTCGAAATTGACCAGGCACCCTGCCTGCAATGTACGGCCGTATCCGGCCAAGCCTTACGGCCGTACCTGCCTCGTCTTACGGCCGTATGCCGAAACCCTTACGGTCGTAAGTCCTTCTTCGTCCGACAAAACCTGAAATTAACGAACGCCCATTACGGCCGTAACCTTCCCATCTTACGGCCGTAACTCGCCTTCGGCCAAAAACGCCTGGGCACCCTGCTCGACACGTACGGCCGTAACCGGCCAAGCCTTACGGCCGTTCCTGCTCAACTTACGGCCGTATGCCGCAACCTTACGGCCGTAAGTCCCACTCGTCCAAAATGGCCTGAAAACAACGAACGCTTGTTACGGCCGTATCCGACAATCCTTACGGCTGTAACTCGTTGCTGGACAAGGTGAAAATCCGTTAACTCCGATTTCTCGCTACGATTGATGAATGATCCATCATACCATACGTATGTGAAAGTGAACAAGTACAACACATGCCAAAGATGAAACTTCCAGCACAAGACTACCAATTACGATGAAAATGATAATACTCCCATCTCGACACTCAAACGGAGATGAAATGACGATCGGTAACTGATACACGGTTACCACATGCCCACAATAAACGCAAAATGAATGAATCATGAATGACGAGTGATTAATAATGAGTTACAATTACAGACTGATAATTACTGAATGATAATGAATGAATTACAACTGGGTATTACACTCATTATGGTTAAGTCTGGGGCTTGAACCTTCGCAGTTGGTTTCCCAGCACCTGCAATTCAGCAGGTCATGGTCATTGGATGACCTTATTGTGATACGGCTTTGTGCCATGGCTTCGGCCCTCATTGTGATACGGCTTCGTGCCGTGGCTTCGGCCCTCATTGTAATACGGCTTCGTGTCGTGGCTTCGGCCCTCATTGTGATACAGCTTAGTGCCGTGGCTTCGGCCCTCAGATGATACAGCTTCGGGCTATTTGGCTTCGGGCCATTGTGATGATTGACAGTTTCGATTGAGTGACTTTCAGGCCATTGTGATGTATTGGTAATTCCGTTGGAGCCTTCGGGCATTGCGATTCGTATTTATTTAAGTTCTGGTTTGGTTTACCTTCAGGTAGTTCATTGATGTGTCCTATATGGATGATTCGCCGTTGGGCACTTGTGTTCTAACCTGTTGAGCAGATACCGATCGTATGACGTGGGCATAGTATTTCACGAATGCTCAATTCGTACTTTGGTTTATGAGCATCTCGTACTACCATTATTGTACTGTTTATTCTGCCTTTGGATGCATATCATGTTGTACATGTATTTGATATTCATTATCTGGATGACTGACCACGTGGGGGGCGGAACATGTTTACATGTTTTAGGTGCTTGCGAGGAGAGAGTTGAGACACAGGGGCATGACGATGGTGACGAGGCATTCGAGCGATACTAGTCCGAGATGTTTTGGTGTTCATGTCGATCAGACAGTTTGGAGTACTCCAGTTTTGTCAGTTGTTGTCATTTTGTATTAACCGAGCAAGGCTTGTGGATGTTGTTTAGGGGTGTGCATGGTACGGTATGGTACGGTTTTAAGGTAAAACTGATACCATACCAAATATATTCAGTTTGTTATGATTCAATACCATAAACATACGGTTTTTTTCGGTTTGGTAGTTCGGTATTTCGGTTTGGTTTACATCGGTACGGTATTTTTTCGGTTTTTCTACTTGATACTTGATAGCATTAATAAGACAAAAATACTCGAATAAATTAATTCAACAAGGTACCATAAATAGCTGATCCAAAGTAATAGCTAAACCAAATAAATCACACTAACCGTAAGACAATAACTAATTTAATGTTCAAGTTTTCATCCAACTATTTTGGAGGATAAAAAAAAAGAAAAAAAAAGACAAACAAGTGTCTTGAACTTCAGTAAATTTGTTATACTTCTATATTCATGCGAGTCTGTAACTACTATATATATGATATATTATCATAAAGTATTTAATATAGATAATGGTACAGTACGTGTTTTTTTCGGTATTTAAGTCAAATACCGTAACGTTACCGAAATTTTGGTTTTATAAAAAATAAAAACCATATATATCGGTTTAAATGGTTTATCATTTTTTTCGGTACGGTTTTTACGGTGCGGTGCGGTTTTTCGGTTTAATCGTTTTTTTTTTGCACACCCCTAATGTTGTTGTATTTTTATTTTGGCCATGTGGGCCCACTTTTGTCGTTGAAATTTCATATCAGAATATTATGTCAGATGTCATAGTAGGCACTGTGATTTCTCTTTTGGTCAGATTGTTGTGTCTTCAGTCGTGTTCGCCTGTGGATCTCCTGGTGTGGGGTCCACGGTACTGTAATAACCCAATGGGATTTGGGGGTATTACATATTGTGCATGCTGCCATCAGTTCATCCAAACTTTGGGATACATGTGAGGTCCTTAAGTTGACGAAAAACATGCGTTTGAAGGTCTTCGACTGTACTCCTGAATTTTTATTATTGCTGCACTTTATTATGATTGTTTTTAAATGTGATTTAAATTCTTTGATATGTTATAGTACTTATGTCAATGTAGGTCGACGCATCTACTTCTGATGCTATCGAGGCAATGGAATTCGCCAAGTGGATATTAGATATTGGGGATGGGCCTGTTGGTGTAAACAACGACGGATAAGCAGATGTTGAATTACCCGATGATATTCTAATATGTGACATGATTGATCCTCTTGCAACCATCGTTGAGAGCACTTATCCATTCATATTCCAAAATATGCACGATCCACTATTTTTTCAAGATAGGGCTATACTTGCTCCAACTAATGAGATAATTGAGAAAATCAATGACTACATATTGTCCCTGTTGCCTGGCGATGCGGTGGAGTATATGAGTTCGGACAGCATCAGCAAAGAGGATGGGGACATGGATGATCACGAAGATATATTTTCTGTTGAGTTTCTTAATACGGTTAGGTGTTCAGGGTTGCCAAACCACGTGATCAAGTTGAAAGTTGGATGTCCAGTGATGCTTCTTAGGAATATAGACCAGTTGCAATGATACGAGGATGATAGTGACAAAGCTTTATAAGCATGTCATTGAGGCTGCAATGGTGTCTGGAAAAAATACAGGTAAAAAAGTGTTGATTCCTCGAATGATATTGAGCCCTTCAGATTTCACCAAATTCCCTATCAAGGTCCAACGTAGGAAGTTTTTCCTATTGGGATTCGGTGCCTAAAACGAAGGCCCAGCAGAAGCGGTAAAACGAAAATTAATTCGATCTGAATCCCTACGAGGATCGATCGAGCTACGTATATATGAATATATATATATAAACGAAAAGCAAGAGTTGAAAGAAACTAACCCTTGAAGTCCGTTGATTAAATGGAAACCTTCTCTTGAGCTATTTCCCAAGCTTTGCTTGATCTCTACGAATCCAATCCGCTCCAAGCCCTTGAATGATCCAACGCCGAAAGCACCGCGTCTCTACTTGCCACGCACCGGAAAAACGACCGGAATGACAACACCCGATTAACCTCTAAGGTTACGGCTAGAATCAAGGTATGAAGCCTTTTATTATTTCACTCTAAGTGTATAATATATATATCTCAATGTATCTTGAATTTTTCTCCAAGAAAACTCAAGAACAAGATGAAGAACAAGAGGAAGACTTAAGAAAAATATTTTTCTCTCTCACTCTCTCTCAACTCACGTATGGAATGGCTTACCCACAAGTGAAGTGAGAGTCTTCATTTTATTCTCCATAAAATCCTCCCAAATCAAGACCAAATAATTAAAATGAATTAATTAAAAGATCTTGTTCCCTTGACACTTCAAGTCATCCACCAATTAAGGTGGTGACAATGACCAAAGGAAAGGGGAGGGAAAATGGGCAGCCATCTAGAAGGAGCCGGGACGAGTTTGGTCCGTTTGGTCCGTTTCGGACTCCCGTGAGTCCAAACAGATAAACTCCTATTCCGTTCCGATGTATTTGTGTCGATTAATTAATCCAATCAATTAATCACATTAAATACATAATAACATAATTAATTTCTCCAAGAAATAATTATATATATGAAATAAATTAATCACCCACTAATTTATTTAATTCATTATGTCGTAAATCAATGTATCCAATAAATCGATTTAAACATCTAATGTCCCAAATTAGATATCCAATATCTAATATTCATAATGAGATAATAAGCTTAATACATTCCGTCGTCAATCCTATTGCGCGACTCGGTAGGTTCGTCTCAGTCAGCAATGGGAGGAACCAAAGAGTACTAGCACCACCTAGCCAGCCCGACGGCCTACACTGTACCCCAACTGAGAACGAATGATGGGATCATTCAAGAACCATTCTGTCGTGAATACCGGTAAACGTATAAACCATTTTTCCAAATATCCCGATCAAGTTATAGGGTCACGGTCAGTCAAACCCCATATGTACTTGACGCTATGCATGCGTTAATACAAATCGAGATCATTGAGCTCTCGCGTATCCAATACCACTAGCTCCAATGCTTTGTCCAAAGACTTATGATCTCATCTGCCAATAACCGCATAGGACATATAACCCGCTCACTAACGGGAGAAAGAATTCTATCTTGGTATTCAGTAGGACCTGCTACTTTCCCGTTAAGATGCACGTCGAGGTTGACCCCCACCTCCCGGTTTATAGGGTCGAACTACTCTAATGAAAATCTTAACGTCACAAGCACATCCCTACTAAATCCTCAAGTCGAAAGTTCACGAATACCTATCATAACCTTTTGATTCCGTCATTGACTGTCCCGGAGTGAAATTCGTGTAACGAATCGAGGGTGAGTCGGTTCGAGTATACTAATCCAATTAGCATGCCTATAACGTGTTCTCCCACTAACCATTAGTGTTCGACAGGCACTCTCCATGTCGAAGAACATGTCATACAAGTCTTCACATAAACTTAACGCCCAGTCAAGTTTCATCGACTTGCGAACGATTAAGTATTTGAGCTATAAACCTTTCAGTGCCGACCCCCTTATCCAATAAGAAGTGGAACGTTTTGCTCTCAAATACACGAACTGGTTTCTATATGTATATTTATGAGTTAGGAATGCCAGTAACTGCCAGTAAATAAAGAAACATCCATTGCCTTATATTAATGATTTACATAATTACAAGTACAATGCCCTCACTCAACATCCTCTGAGTGGCATTCGAGGGCATACTCCTAACAATATCCCACTTGCACTCAATGCCACACTCTATGGTATCTAATACCCATGTTCTACAGATGAGGCTCCAAGCTAGTGTGAGAAAGTGGCTTGGTCAGTGGATCGGCGATGTTGTCGGCCGAGTCTACTCTGTGCAGCACAATGTATCCCTTGTGAAAAAATTCTCTTACGAGATGATACTTCCTCTCAATATGTTTGGTGCTCTTGTGAAACCTCGGCTCCTTGGCTGCGCTCTGACTCGTCGTTGTCGCGATGCAATGAACAGTACTCGGCACATGGTATCACTTGAAGTTCTCCCAGAAACTTCTTAATCCAGAACCCTTCCTTGGAAGCCTCCGAGGCTGCTTGATACTCAACCTGACAGGTGGAATCAGCAGTCTCGCTTTGCTTGGTGCTACGCCAAGATACTGCTCCTCCATTAAGAGTAAATATGTAGCCAGAAGTAGACATCGAGTCGTCCTTCAGTCTTTGGAAGTCCGAATCAGTGAATCCCACCACATCCAATTCTCCACCGCCATACATCAGAACCATATCTCTAGTCCTTCTTAAGTACTAGAGAATATTCTTTACGGCAGTCCAATGTTCCCTGCCTGGGTTTGCCTGAAACTTTCTCACCACGCTTACAGCATGCACAATGTCAGGTCTCGTACACAACATAGCATACATAAGGCTACCCACGGCCGAAGCATATGGTATATTACTCATTTCCTTTTGTTGTTCATCACTTTGATGACACATCTTCAAGGAGAATTTTATTCCATGTCGCATCGGTAGTGGCCCTCTTTTAGAATCATCTATCTTAAATCGCTTTAAGATTTTATCTATATAGAGGGCTTGGGAAAGACCTATTGTTCTCTTCGCTCTATCCCGGTAGAGTCGAATACCAAGAATATAGGTAGCTTCTTCCAAGTATTTAATGGAGAAATTACTCGAAAACCAAGCTTTCACAGAACTGATCATTCTCACATCATTTCCTATTAGTATAATGTCATCCATATATAGTACTAAGAATGCAATCTTTCTCCCACTAACCCTCTTGTATACACAAGGTTCCTCTTCATTTTGCATGAAATCAATTTCTTTGACCGCCTCGTCAAAATGAAGGTTCCAACTACGTGACGCTTGCTCTAGTCCATAAATGGAACGCTGAAGCTTGCACACTTTTTGAATATCGACTTCGGACAAAAAGACTTTAGGCTGCTCCATATAGATTTCCTCCTCGAGGAATCCATTAAGGAAAGCCGTCTTTACGTCTATTTGCCATATCTCATAATCGTGGTAGGTAGCTAAAGCAAGCATCATGTGAATAGACTTGATCATGGCTACAGGCGAGAAGGTATCGTGGTAATCGATCCCTTCCTTCTGGGTATAACCCTTTGCCACAAGCCTGGCCTTATAGGTGTCAACCTTGCCATCACCATCAGTCTTTCTCTTGTAGATCCACTTGTTCCCAATAGGCACTATGCCCCTGGGGCGGTCTACTAGAGTCCAGACCTGATTGACATGCATCGAGTCTATCTCAGCTTCCATAGCTTCACGCCATTTCGCGGAGTCTACATCCACCATCGCTTGGTCATAGGTCGTTGGGTCAGTCTCTTGGCTATCACTTGGAACCTCATGGAAAACCAGCTCCTCCAAGTGCGCAAGCCCATACCTCTCAGGTAAATGAGACACCCTACTAGACCTATGAGGTGGTTGTACTTGTGTTTCAGAAGGTTCGGTTCTAGTTTCTTGCACAGGTGTATCCCGAGGAGTTTCATTGTATTCTTCTAAAGATATACTTCTACCTGCTCCGCCTTCCTGAATGAACTCATCTTCCAGGAAGTGTGCTTGTAAAGCAACAACGATCTTTCGATCTTCGGGCATGTAGAATAGATATCCCATCGTCCCACACGGGAATCCAATGAAACGTCCCTTCGCAGACCTAGGTTCCAACTTCTCCACCTTAGTCTTCTTGACATAGGCGGGACATCCCCAAATCCTAATGTGATTAAGACTTGGTTTCCTGCCCTCCCACATCTCATGTGGAGTTTTAGGAATGGATTTGGAAGGACATCTGTTCAAGATGTAAGCGGCAGTCAGGAGTGCATACCCCCACAGGTAAATCGGTAAGTTAGTATATCCCAGCATGGAATGGGCCATGTTCAACAAGGTCCGGTTCCTTCTTTCTGACACACCATTTAACTGAGGAGTACCTGGAGGTGTTAGTTGTGAAACTATTCCATGTTCCTTAAGGAACTCGTCAAACTCCATACTCATATACTTGCCACCTCGGTCCGACCGAAGTGCTTTGATATGATTACCAGTTTGTTTCTCGACTAGGGCCTTGAATTCCTGGAATTTCTCAAAGGCCTCGGATTTATGTTTCATTAAGTATACATAACCATACATAGTCTGATCATCTGTAAACGTAATAAAATATTGATATCCATCATGTGCTGCTTCCAAAACACCATATATAGTCGGTATCGATTAATCCCAGTTTATCAGCAGCTCTTTCAAAAGTCCCTGTGAAGGGGGACTTAGTCATTTTGCCTTTAAGGCAAGATTCACAAGTAGGAAAGGGATCTGATCCCAATGGACCCATAAGTCCATCTTTTTCCATCTTGTAAACCTTGGTCTGACCAACATGACCAAGTCTAAGATGCCATTTCAAAACTTGATTGGTTTTATCCCTACCACATTTTCTAGTCATAGTATTCACAACTACTTTGTTGCTGAGATTTAGATGATACAATCCATTCAACAATGTAGCAGTACCCACTAGTTTATTTCTAAAATAAATTTTGCAGGAACCATCACCAATGAAAAATGAAAAGGCTTTTCAGTCCATGACCGGAATGGATACAATGTTTTTGTGCCCCTTGGGCAAAACAAGTACATCTTCTAAAGTCAAAACAAAGCCGGATTCTAAACCCGAAAGAAGTGATCTTATGTCGGTCGCCTCGACACTATGCCCGATTCCGACTGTGATCATAACTTCTCCAGCTCCAAGCTTTCTACTTTGTTCCAGATCTTGATTCACGGTACAAATATGAGAACTAGCACCAGAATCCAGTATCCAAGAAGTAGAAAATACAGTAGCAGAACAATTTGTTTCCAAAACTAAAAGTTCTGTACCTGAAGTGCCATGAAGAATCGGAAACTCTCTAGCCCAGTGGCCCAGCTCACCGCACTTGAGACAAGCATCTTTCTTCTTGCTCTTTGGAACCGTTGGGGCCTTGCCCTTGCCCTTGAAGTCCTTGACATGTGGTCCAGTCTGCTTATTGGTCTTTTTCTTCTTGTTCTTAACCTTCCGAGGTCCAGAAGAAATCACAAGAGCAGACTCCTTCATCCGCGGAGTCTTCATCTGAGACTGAGCGGTCACAAGTTTGTTCATTAGCCCAGCTAAATTACATGCAATCTCATTGCAGTTGAAGTTCATAACAAACTGTGAGAAGGATTCAGGGAGAGACTGTAGGATAAGGTCGGTTTGGAGAGAAGTATCCATTTTAAAATCAAGAGCCTCCAATATCTCGATCATGGATATCATTTTGAGGACGTGTTCCCCAACCTTCTCACCTTCCTTCATCCTTGCACTAAACAGTTGCTTGGATATCTCATATCTAGCAGTTCTGCTGTGCTCACCATAAAGTTTGGTCAAGTGAGATAGAATCTGCCTAGCAAAAGTCATTTTCTCATGAGCTCTCTGAATCTCATTAGACATAGAAGCCATCATGTAAGCACAGACTTTTACGTCATCCTTAACCCACTTTTCGTGGTTTTCAATCTCTTCCTGATTGGCTCTGGTCCGCACAGGAGGCGCCGGAATGTCCGTCTCCAAGACGTATCCCAGTGCCTCTATACTGAGGACAATCATCAGATTGCAGAGCCAGTCCACAAAGTTAGGTCCAATCAGGGTGTTCTTTTAGAGTAGAATTGCGAGTGGATTCATTATCATATTGAAAGTTATGTCTGCATTAAGTATAACAGGTTAATTAGTGACTTGTTATATTATGTTCTGAGTATAGAATTAAGGTCTTTTCTATTCTTGTTACCCAACTTCCACTATTTTTATCGGAATAACACACTCCCATGTGAAATCCGGAAGTATCGTCGCTCTACTTCATAGTGGTGATCGAGTTCTTTATAAATCTTAATAGAGGGCAACCGAACAGGTTTCTAGTCTATTAATTTTCATAAAGTGGTGTCCAACACCAACCCATCTAATGGATGATTCGATCTTCTTTTTCCCCTTGTTCACTCCCCTCAACCTATATGGTTTCTATGGTTCGTGAACAAGTTATGTTTATACCATCGACGCAAATCAGTTTCACAATTGAATCTTATTCGGCAACCTATCAGGTTTCTAGGGATAAAATTTGCTCCAACCTAAGGCATCCAATGCGCTCCCGGTAATTTATTCGTCCTCCCCAAACAACTACCCAGATAACTCGAAAGCATAGCACATCTGGTTTGGATTTCAATTTCCCGAAAGCTCGATGGAGGGAAGGAAAACCTTGAAACCTTATAAACTTAATAATTTGTCGTGGGAGAATTTTCGCGATTAATGTTACACTTTGCACATTAATTCATTTAACCGCGTTTGTGGCATTCATACAATATGAAACAACCATTCACAACCTAGTTGCTACCAACATGTGGTTCATGGACCGTTCCTAGAAAACAAAAACTCCGTAATCTAATTAAGTCTTCGTCTTTAATCTTCGTCTTCTCGAAACGGATCTTCCTCCGGTCTTCGTCATTACCTATAAGTTTTACATTGAATATTGCATCCTAGATAAAAATATTTCTAGTAAAATAAATAGGCTCAAAACGGCCTTTACAACCCAATCGAATAAAACGAACGATTCAAAACTAAGTCCACGAACCACATCCTCATTCAAAAGCATTCATCTAATAAATACTATATAAATGGAAATCGTAGAGATACATTGATCCAATCAACAATACGAACCGATCCAATCGATTCACACAATCGGTAATATGAAAAACGTTCAAATAATTCAGTCGATCACAAGTATTCCAATAAATCAATTTTCCCTTATAAAATGAAATACCATAAATTATTTTAATCATATTAAATCCAATTTAAAATGTGGAAAATCATTTTTAGGAATACACGAAGAAAACAAGCCCGAAACGGGTCCGAAATGGGCTTAACCGCACCCGAAAACAACATTGGGCAGCAGTAGGGCTGCCCAGCAGCCCTGGGCCACGGCCCCCTGAGCCTGGACCGCGGCCCACAGTACAGAAACTACACATCCAGGCTGCAACAGCCCAGGGCCGCGGCCCCCGAGCCCTAGGCCGCGGCCCCCTGTTGGTATAAAATCGGATATTTGCGCCGTTTTGTGCGGAAGCGAAAATAAATTGTGGAAAATAAATCACACAATGATTTATAGAGGTTCGGCTATTAACGAAGTCTACGTCCTCTCTCGATGTATCTTTTTCTTTAGGCTTAAGATCAAAACCTCTACGCCTCTCTTCTATCGGTCGAGGGATTACCGTTACAAGCTCGTCTTCTATCGGTCCGAGTAAAACCGTTTTTCCTTTTCTATTGGATAAGGAGTCAACCACTCTAGCTTTCTATGGGTACTAGATAAACCTTACTTAGATATCGATTGTGATTCTAACAATGCCGGATACTTGATCCTAATAACACCGAATCCAAATCGTATCTTTTCTTTTACCTCTCGTGTATAATGTTGAATGTATAAGACACTCAAACTATCAATATAACCTCAATATTACAACAAAAATGTAAATATATGATTCTAAGATGTATGACTCGTTTGCTTGAAGTTGTTGTGTTCAAACAATACCATAGGAATGGTATTTATAGGCATTTCCCACAAACTAGCCGTTGCTGGCTGTTTTGACTTGCTAGCGTGCGCTAGCCTTCTTCATTAGCGTGCGCTAGTATCATTAGCGTGCCTATAGCGTGCGCTAGACTGTTCCCAGTTTCAGTCCAGTAGCTTCGTTTCTTCTTTAGCGTATGTTATGCCTTCTGCCTTACGTATGTAACCATCTGGTATTAGCGTGCGTTAATAACACATTGTAGCGTGCGCTAAAACAATATATCCGTTGCATGACTTGTCAAAGTATCCGTTTGATATGCTGACTTTGACCTGCTTTTCCCAATGTTCTGATTGACTTGATTCAAACTGCTTTGCGTGCGCTATTCCTTCTTTGTAGCGTGCGCTAATGCTGACTTCATTGCATACGTTATTCTGTGTTTGAATTCCTTCACAACGGTAACAAGACTTCGATAGCGTACGTTAATGGTAACGTGTAGCGTGCGCTATCTCATCAGCTGACTTCACTTCAGCTTACTTCGAACTCGGCTGATATGCAGATGACTCCCCATCAGCGTGCGCTGGTTTACCACAAAATCGACAAGTGTTGTCGAATTTCTTAGGTTCGCCCGCTTGAATGTCCTTCTTTCTCCGGTTTAATAAGTGTTGGAACTTATTAAGATTCTTGGCATAATACGCCATTTCTTCATCACTTTCGTCCACCAAGATTTCTTCTTTCTTTCTCGGCACCTTAGCCCTGAAAGCTATTAATTTTTCCTTCGGTTTCGGTTTGGCATTCCGAGATTTTAGAACGATCTCGTAGTTGATAAGAAAACCAACGAGAGCACTAAAATCGAGAGTATTTAAATCTTTGGATTCCATAATTGTCGTAACCGTACCGTCCCATTCTCGAGGTAGTGATCGGAGAATTTTCTTTACTTTCTCACTACTCGAAAGTGGTTTTCCGAAACATGCTAATCCATTAGTGATGACCGAGAATCGGTCGAGCATAATCGAGATGGATTCGTCGTCCTTCATTTGGAATAATTCATAATCGTGAAGGAGCATGTTTATCTTCGTCTCTTTGACTTGATACGTACCTTCGTGTGTTACCTCAAGCATTTTCTAAATTTCTTTGGCACTATCACACGATGATATCCGGTTGTGTTCTTCCGGATTTAAGGCACAATAAAGAAGCTGAGTTGCCTTACAATTGAAATGGTCATTTTTCTAATCGGAGTCGTCATATTCTTCAAAAGTTTTGAGCGTACCGTTGGAATTCTTTGGAATTTTTGGACCAAGACAAATCACCTTCCAAAGTTCGATGTCGTAAGCTCGAATGAATATCGACATCTTCTTCTTCCAAGTCATGAAGTTCGCGCCATCAAAAAATGGTGGTCGGTTGAGAGCAAGGCCTTCGGCTTGAGAGATTTGAAACGCCATTTTGGATCTTTTTCTCCTCGGATGTTAAGTCACATATTGGAGTACCGCTCCGATACCAATTGTTGGTATAAAATCGGATATTTGCACCGTTTTATGCGGAAGCGAAAATAAATTGCGGAAAATAAATCACACAATGATTTATAGAGGTTCGGCTATTAACGAAGCCTATGTCCTCTCTCGATATATCTTTTTCTTTAGGCTTAAGATCAAAACCTCTACGCCTCTCTTCTATCGGTCGAGGGATTACCGTTACAAGCTCGTCTTCTATCGGTCCGAGTAAAACCGTTTTTCCTTTTCTATTAGATAAGGAGTCAACCACTCTAGCTTTCTATGGGTACTAGATAAACCTCACTTAGATATCGATTGTAATTCTAACAATGCCGGATACTTGATCCTAATAACACCGAATCCAATTGTATCTTTTCTTTTACCTCTCGTGTATAATGTTGAATGTATAAGACACTCAAACTATCAATATAAGCTCAATGTTACAACAATAATGTAAGTATATGATTCTCAGATGTATGACTCGTTTGCTTGAAGTTGTTCTGTTCAAACAATACTATAGGAATGGTATTTATAGGCATTTCCACAAACTAGCCGTTGCTGGCTGTTTTGACTTGCTAGCGTGTGCTAGCCTTCTTCATTAGCGTGCGCTAGTATCATTAGCGTGCCTATAGCGTGCGCTAGACTGTTCCCAGTTTCAGTCCAGTAGCTTCGTTTCTCCTTTAGCGTACGTTATGCCTTCTGCCTTACGTACGTAACCATCTTGTATTAGCGTGCGTTAATAACACATTGTAGCGTGTGCTAAAACAATATATCTGTTGCATGACTTGTCAAAGTATCCGTTTGATATGCTGACTTTGACCTGCTTTTCCCAACGTTCTGATTGACTTGATTCAAACTGCTTTGCGTGCGCTATTCCTTCTTTGTAGCGTGCGCTAATGCTGACTTCATTGCATACGTCATTCTGTGTTTGAATTCCTTCACAACGGTAACAAGACTTCGATAGCGTGCGTTAATGGTAACGTGTAGCGTGCGCTATCTCATCAGCTGACTTCACTTCAGCTTACTTCGAACACGGCTGATATGCAGATGACTCCCCGTTAGCGTGCGCTAACATATGATGACTTGCGTGCGCTAGACATGCATTTTACTCAGCTTTTTGCGTCTTCGTCTGCTTCGTCGTTTTGCTTCGCCTTAATGTTGTTTTGTTGTTTAGCAACTTTAATCATCAAAACACAAATTAAATAATGTGTGGAATAAATATTCCAACACCCCGTGCTTCCGGACCACTCCCGGACCGTCCAACGGTAATTCGGGGCTAGTTTTTCGACCGGATATCCAATATCTATATTTTCCAACATTCATATCCCAATATAAATCATATTTCCAAGAAATAGAAGATTTATATTTAGACATAAACTTACGAAAAATACAACTATAACGAACGAAAAACATATACCACGATTATGACTAAAATGATTCCAAATCATTCACCATCTAATCGAGCATTCTAAATGCCAATATCGTATACGATCGCAAGACCTACGCTCCGATACTACTATTGGGATTTGGTGTCTAAAACGAAGGCCCAGCGGAAGCGGTAAAACGAAAATTAATTCGATCAGAATCCCTACGAGGATCGATCGAGCTACGTATATACGAATATATATAAACGAAAAGCAAGAGTTGTAAGAAACTAACCCTTGAAGTCCGTTGATTAAATGGTAACCTTCTCTTGAGCTATTCCCCAAGCTTTGCTTGATCTCTACGAATCCAATCCGCCCCAAGCCCTTGAACGATCCAACGCCGAAAGCACCGCGTCTCTACTTGCCATGCGCCGAAAAAACGACCGAAATGACAACACCCGATTAACCTCTAAGGTTACATCTAGAATCAAGTGATGAAGCCTTTTATTATTTCACTCTAAGTGAATAATATATATCTCTCAATGTATCTTGAATTTTTCTCCAAGAAAACTCAAGAACAAGATGAAGAACAAGAGGAAGACTTAAGAAAAATATTTTTCTCTCTCACTCTCTCTCAACTCATGTATGGAATGGCTTACCCACAAGTGAAGTGAGAGTCTTCATTTTATTCTCCATAAAATCCTCCCAAATCAAGACCAAATAATTAAAATGACTTAATTAAAAGATCTTGTTCCCTTGACACTTCAAGTCATACACCAATTAAGGTGGTGACAATGACCAAAGGAAAGGGGAGGGAAAATGGGCGGCCATCTAGAAGGAGCCGGGACGAGTTTGGTCCGTTTCGGACTCTCGTGAGTCCAAACAGATAAACTCATATTCCGTTCTGATGTATTTGTGTCGATTAATTAATCCAATCAATTAATCACATTAAATACATAATAACATAATTAATTTCTTCAAGAAATAATTACATGTATGAATTAAATTAATCACCCACTAATTTATTTAATTCATTAGGCCGTAAATCAATTTATCCAATAAATCGATTTAAATATCTAATGTCCCAAATTAGATATCCAACATCTAATATTCATAATGAGATAATAAGCTTAATACATTCCGTCGTCAATCCTATTGAGCGACTCGGTAGGTCCGTCTCAGTCAGCAATGGGAGGAACCAAAGAGTAGTAGCACCACCTAGCCAGCCTGGCGGCCTACACTGTACCCCAACTGAGAACGAATGATTGGGATCATTCAAGAACCATTCTATCGTGAATACCAGTATACGTATAAACCCTTCTTTCAAATGTCCCGATCAAGTTATAGGGTCACGGTCAGTCAAACCCCATCTGTACTTGACGCTATGCATGCGTTAATGCAAATCGAGATCATTGAGCTCTCGTGTATCCAATACCACTAGATCCAATGCTTTGGCCAAAGACTTATGATCTCATTTGCCAATAACCGCATAGGACATATAACCCGCTCACTAACGGGAGAAAGAATTCTATCTTGGTATTCAGTAGGACCTGCTACTTGCCCGTTAAGATGCACATCGAGGTTGACCCCCACCTCCCGGTTTATAGGGTCGAACTGCTCTAATGAAAATCTTAACGTCACAAGCACATCCCTACTAAATCCTCAAGTCGAAGGTTCACGAATACCTATCACAACCTTTCGATTCCGTCATTGACTGTCCCAGAGTGAAATCCGTGTGATGAATCGAGGGTGAGTCGGTTTGAGTATACTAATCCAATTAGCATACCTATAACGTGTGCTCCCACTAACCATTAGTGTTCGACAGGCACTCTCCATGTCAAAGAACACGTCATACAAGTCTTCACATAAACTTAACGCCCAGTCAAGTTTCATCGACTTGCGAACGATTAAGTATTTGAGCTATAAACCTTTCAGTGCCGATGTAACACCCCCAAATCCTATTGGGTTATTACAGTGCCGTGGACCCCACGCCAGGAGATCCACCAGGCGAACATGACTAAAATACATTAAATTAAACAACAAGGGAAAATCATAGTCCCTACCATGATATCCGACACAATATTCCGATAAGGAATTTCAACGACAAAAGTGGCCTACATGGCCAAAATGAAATACTAAAGATCCACGAACATCTGTCGTAATACAACACGACAACAATCGACAAGACTGAGTACACTCAACCGATCGACCAACAATGAACAACTCGGACTAGTATCGCTCGTATGCCTCGTCGCCATCGTCATGCCCCTGTGCCTCAACTCTCTCCTCGCAAGCACCTAAAACATGAAAACATGTTCCGCCCCACTGGGTCATCATCAGATAATGAACATCAAATACATGTATAACATGATATGCATCCAAAGGCGTAATGAAACGGTATAATGATGATAATAATACGAGATGCTCACAAACCAAGGTAAGAACCAAGCATTCGTGAAATACTATGCCCACGGCATACTATTAATACATTCGACGTGTTAGAACATAAGTGCCCAAGCGAATCATAATCACGAATACCACAATGAATTACGACATGAACCAAACCGAGCGAGATTAAATATGAATCACAATGCCGGAGGCTCCAATGAAATTAACAAGACAATCACAAGGCCTAAAAGCAGTAGAAAGCGCCAAATATCACAATCACATGAAGCCAAAAGCGACCATTTATTGATTAGGGCGAAGCCACGGCATGAAAGCCGTATCACAATTAGGGCGAAACCACGGCATGAAAGTATCACAATTAGGGCCGGGCCACGGCATGAAAGCCGTATCACAATTAGGGCGAAGCCACGGCATGAAAGCCGTATCACAATTAGGGCGAAGCCACGGCATGAAAGCCGTATCACAATTAGGGATGGTATCTTTGTCTTGAGTCGGCCAGACCATCCTTGATGATCCCAACTCAACACCTCGATTGCCTTAGAACGGCTAACCGATGACAATGATGCAAATGGATGATTCCATGAATGCTTGAGCGCTTGATTTCCTTACAATGGCTAATCGATATGAGCGATATGATGAATGATTGAATACCTCGATTGCCTTAGAACGGTCAATCGATACAATGATATAGTGAATGATTGAATATTTGATTTGTCTGCGACGGCAATTCGATAACAATGATATGAAGGATGCCTCGGTACCTTTAATCGGTTCTGACTTACGAAGGTGAGAAATGAATAAGCCAATGCCTTTAATCGGCGTGTACGGTTTTAATGACAATCCAAAAAGGAATAACAATAAATATTTGGCAAAATTGCCGAAAGGTATCGTATCGACGATCTCTTAATATCAATGAATTCATGAAGAGACTAAGTCTCGAATGATACAACACATTTATACACATATATGATGACATTAATCTCATTGACTAGTACAAGTATAAAACTTGCCTCAAACCGAAGGCGAGAAGGTACTTCCACGATCAACGTCCTTAATGAAATTATCGGCCGCTCGAACAACCTTGAACAACATAAATACCAAAAATTCTCTTAATACACGAATCAAGCATGATCACAACCAACTCAAAAGTCGATACAACAATATCCGAAACTCATTGGGGCATTAAAACAAACGCGTTGTAAACAATCTCCAATTGTTTACAACCAAAACTCAATTACATCCGAAACCAACTTCCAATGAATGATTCAAACCCACAAAACCCCATGAATACTATCAATAATCCAAAATGAATATCCGAAAACGTGATTATAACGACAATTAATCGAAAACCCCCAATTTCAACTCGATATTCAAAGTGTTCTTGAATAATCCCTCAATGATCTAATGAATCCTTATATAAACTCATAATCATATACATGTCCCTTCATATAACATGATTATAACGTCCAAAACATCATATCTCAACATAGAATCGACATCCAAGGTGTTGAAGAATATTACCTTTGAAGATCCAGGTACTTTAATCCGAAGAACACGCGTTAAATTGATTATCCGGGCTTCACGATCGAAAGGAGATGAAGAAAATCTAAAACCCAAATGATTTGTGAAGGAAAATCCTTACCTCAAGCTTACTCTCTCGGTTGAAGTTGAAGAAAAGGGAAAAATGGTGAAATCTTTGAAAAAAACGAATTTAAGGGAGTTGATCGCTGCCGGACACGGCCGTGCCCGATCGGCACGGCCGTGTCGCCGTGGCCGACAGGACTCGACCGTGTCCCGCATGACACGGTCGCGGCGCGAGGGCCTCCCGGCGATGACCGTCCGACGGCGACTCGGCATGACTCGGCCGTGCGGGCGGACACGGTCGGGCGTGTCAGCGATCGCTCGGCTTATCCGGAAGGGTTCGACTCGGCCGTGCTGCACGGCACGGTCGGGTCTGAGGCGTAACTTCGGCACTTTCGGGACGAGTATGGCACGGGCCGTGTCGGACGACACGGCGAGTTCGCTCGGCGTGATCGCCAAAATCGAAAAATGAGCGATTGAGCTAATACGACCATAACTCTCTCGTCAGGACTCGATTGACTCACCGTTCGAACCATTGGAAAGCTAACTCGATGCTCTATAATATTGCAAAGATTTAGAATTTTTGGAGTTACCAAAAATTAATGGTGATCTAACAAAGTCGAACTCATATGAGGAAAGTTGAAACAATGAACAATAACGATACACAACTCGAAGTTTTTCCGAACGGTGAACACGGTGAATGAATATGACTGATGAATGATTATAAATGAGTGAAAATCCACTGAGTGACAATCACCGAATGAAATTACTGAATGATAATGATCAATTACAACCGGTATTACATACACCCCCTAAAAGAGTTTCGTCCCAGAAACTAAGGGTCAAACAACTCGGGATAATTCTCCCGCATACTATCCTCGGTTTCCCAAGTAGCCTCTTCGACTCCGTGTCTAGACCACTGAATCTTGACCAAAGGAATCGACTTATTCCTCAACTGTTTGATTCGCCGCTCCAACACTCGTACAGGACGCTCCTCGTACGAATGATCATCCGCGATCTCGATTTCGTCGAACTGAAGTATGTGACTCGGGTCGGCAACATACTTCCGCAACTGAGAGACGTGAAACACATTATGAATTCGGCTCAATGCCGGAGGCAAAGCCAATCGATAAGCTAACTCGCCTACTCGATCCAAAATTTCAAACGGTCCAATGAATCTCGGACTCAACTTCCCCCGTCTTCCGAAACGGAAAATACCTCGACTTGGTACCTCAACGATTAGAGGTATATCCGACGATGAACTCGCCGCTAACTATGATCTCATAAGGTCACGAGAATGAAAGTGACTAAAATGAATGATGAATGATAATTGACTATAAATCCGACCAGGATTAAGAATGGCTCACCAAGGTGAATTAATGAGTGATAGTTCAAGTGAAATTATTGGAACCGTTGTTCCTCGTGAATTAAATGATTAATTTCATGATGACAAGTCTCAACATGATTGATATATGATGAATGACTTAAGTGAATGAATGAACGACAATGAAATGAATGATTATCCTATTACCGAACAAGAATTAACTTGCTCAAAACCGGTGATGGATGTCATATTGTATCACGCTTAAAGTAAACAATAATCGAACTCGTAAATGCGAGATGAAGATGCTCTTCGGCCACGAAGACGACTAGAAAACGATCCCTTGGACGTCGAGTCCGATGTTCCTCGATGGCTCTTTCCATACCGAGGCGGGAAAGTCACGTGATAATTACGGATCTCGTATGAAGATCGCATTATGATTATGAGACGGAATGATAACAATGAGCATACACGCTCTAACACAATGAATGCATTAATAATGCGTAAAATGATCGTCCACATGACACCGAATATGATGAGATCGCATGAAAGATCAAATGAGGTAACATGATTACACGATGAAATTCTGAAATGATTACCTTGAACAAGTTAACAAGGTTGAAAATTCAATCCACAAGATCAACAATCGAACAATGAGATGGATGGATGATTAATGAATTGGTGAGCAATGAGTGAGTGATGAATGAACTAACTAAGCAATGAGATTGAATAAGTGATTAATGATTAAGCGAGTAATGAGATAGTGAGTGAAGAATGAATTAATTGAGTAATGAGATTGGTGAGTGATGAATGAATTAATTGAGCAATGAGATTATTGTGTGATGAATGAATTAATGAATAATGAGATTGAGTGAGTCTTGAATGAATTACTTGAGTAATGAGATTGGTAGTGGTGAATGAATTAATCGAGCGATGAGATTAATCGAGTGATTAATGAATTAAGCGAACAATGAGATTAAGCGAGTGATGAATGAATTGATCAACAATGAGATTGACCGAGTGATTAATGAATTAATCAACAATGAGATTAATCGAGTGATGAATAAATTGGTGAACAATGAGATTGATCGAGTGATTAATGAATTAATCAACAATGAGATTAACCGAGTGATGAATGAATTGGTGAACAATGAGATTGACTAAGTGATTAATGAATTAATCTGAACAATGAGATTAACTGAGTGATGAATGAATTGACTGAAAAATGAGATTGACTAAGTGATTAATGAATTAATCTGAACAATGAGATTGACTAAGTGATGAAGGAATTAATCGAGTGATGAATGAATTAATTGAGTGATGAATGAATTAACTGAGTGATGAATGATATTGATCGAGTGATGAATGAATTAACCGAGTGATGAATGAATTATCGAGTAATGATATTGGTGAGTGGTGAGCGAATTAAGCGAGTGATGAATGATATTGGTAGTGATGAATGAATTAATTGAGCGATGAGATTAACGAGTGATGAATGAATTAACATGATCGACAAGATCAAAATGGTGATTGAGGATTATTAACTGGTGAATGAGTTGATCCTTAGCACTTACACAGGTCACACGTGCTCCAAAACAATTAGTCATGAATCAATCGTAACACTAATATCACATATATGTTTCAACAAACATGAAAAATTAATAACATGATGAATATATGAACACAAACAGAATCGAGTCCTTACACGTGTCATACGAAGCTTCGAGGTCTCGCGATACTAGTCTTCACTGACGACGTCTCGATGAATGAATGACTCGTGCAGTCGCACTAATATTACGACTCACAAAACCTGACTGACTAGATTGTCATAACCTGACAATCCCACTACTACCACGACGGTAGGACCACATAACTCACATCTCGGTATTACACAACCCAAATCTCGATACCATTTACGTAACACCCCCAAATCCTATTGGGTTATTACGGTGCCGTGGACCCCACGCCAGAGATCCACCAAAGTAACATGACTAAAATACATTAAATTAAACAACAAGGGAAAATCATAGTCCCTACCATGATATCCGACACAATATTCGATAAGGAATTTCAACGACAAAAGTGGCCTACATGGCGAAATGAAATACAACGGATCCACGAACATCTTCGGGTGTCTGTTTCACGACAACAATCGACAAGACTGAGTACACTCCAACCGATCGACCAACAATGAACAACTCGGACTAGTATCGCTCGTATGCCTCGCCGCCATCGTCATGCCCCGTGCCTCAACTCTCTCCTCGCAAGCACCTAATACATGAAAACATGTTCCGCCACTTGGGGTCAGTCATCCAGATAATGAACATCAAATACATGTATAACATGATATGCATCCAAAGCGAGAATGAAACGGTATAATGATGATAATAATACGAGATGCTCACAAACCAAGGTAAGAACCGAGCATTCGTGAAATACTATGCCCACGGCATACTATTAATACATTGCTCGACGTGTTAGAACATAAGTGCCCAACGGCGAATCATAATCACGAGAATACCACAATGAATTACACGACATGAACCAAACCGAGCAGGATTAAATATGAATCACAATGCCGGAGGCTCCAATGAAATTAACAAGACAATCACAAGGCCTAAAAGCAGTAGAAAGCGTCAAATATCACAATCACATGAAGCCAAATAAGCCCATTTATTGATTAGGGCGAAGCCACGGCATGAAAGCCGTATCACAATTAGGGCGAAGCCACGGCATGAAAGCCGTATCACAATTAGGGCGAAGCCACGAGATGAAAGCCGTATCACAATTAGGGCGAAGCCACGGCATGAAAGCCGTATCACAATTAGGGATGGTATCTTTGTCTTGAGTCGGCCACCATCCTCGGCAGTCCCAACTCAACACCTCGATTGCCTTAGAACGGCTAACCGATGACAATGATGCAATGGATGATTCCATGAATGCTTGAGCGCTTGATTTCCTTACAATGGCTAATCGATATGAACGATATGATGAATGATTGAATACCTCGATTGCCTTAGAACGGTCAATCGATACAATGATATAGTGAATGATTGAATATTTCGATTTGTCTGCGACGGCAATTCGATAACAATGATATGAAGGATGCCTCGGTACCTTTAATCGGTTCTGAGCGGCGAAGGTGAGAAATGAATAAGCCAATGCCTTTAATCGGCGTATGCGGTTTTAATGACAATCCAAAAAGGAATAACAATAAATATTTGGCAAAATTGCCGAAAGGTATCGTATCGAACGATCTCTTAATATCAATGAATTCATGAAGAGACTAAGTCTCGGAATGATACAACACATTTATACACATATATGATGACATTAATCTCATTGACTAGTACAAGTATAAAACTTGCCTCAAACCGAAGGCGAGAAGGTACTTCCACGATCAACGTCCTTAATGAAATTATCGGCCGCTCGAACAACCTTGAACAACATAAATACCAAAAATTCTCTTAATACACGAATCAAGCATGATCACAACCAACTCAAAAGTCGATACAACAATATCCGAAACTCATTGGGGCATTAAAACAAACGCGTTGTAAACAATCTCCAATTGTTTACAACCAAAACTCAATTACATCCGAAATCAACTTCCAATGAATGATTCAAACCCACAAAACCCCATGAATACTATCAATAATCCAAAATGAATATCCGAAAACGTGATTATAACGACAATTAATCGAAAACCCCCAATTTCAACTCGATATTCAAAGTGTTCTTGAATAATCCCTCAATGATCCAATGAATCCTTATATAAACTCATAATCATATACATGTCCCTTCATATAACATGATTATAACGTCCAAAACATCATATCTCAACATAGAATCGACATCCAAGGTGTTGAAGAATATTACCTTTGAAGATCCAAGTACTTTAATCCGAAGAACACGCGTTAAATTGATTATCAAGGCTTCACGATCGAAAGGAGATGAAGAAAATCAAACACCCAAATGATTTGTGAAGGAAAAACCTTCCCTCAAGCTTACTCTCTCGGTTGAAGGTGAAGAAAAGGGAAAAATGGTGAAATCTTTGAAAAAAGCGAATTTAAGGAGTTGGCGCTGCCGGACACGGCCGTGCGATCGGCACGGTCGTGTCGCCGCATGGCCGGCGATTGGCAGCGAGGACTCGACCGTGTCTGCGCGACACGGTCGCGGCGCGAGGGCCTCCCGATGACCCGTCCGGCGGCTTCGGCATGACTCGGCCGTGCAGGCGACACGGTCGGGCGTGTCGGCGATCGCTCAGCTTATCCGGAAGGGTTCTACTCGGCCGTGCCCGACGACACGGTCGGGTCTGAGGCGAACACTCGGCACTTTCCGGACGAGTATGGCACGGGCCGTGTCGGACGACACGGCCGAGTTCGTTCGGCGATGATCGCAAACTGAAAAATGAGCGGTTGAGCTAAAACGACCATAACTCTTTCGTTCGGACTCCGATTGACTCACCGTTCGAACCATTGGAAAGCTAACTCGATGCTCTATAATATTGCAAAGATTTAGAATTTTTGGAGTTACCAAAAATTAATGGTGATCTAACAAAGTCGAACTCATATGAGGAAAGTTGAAACAATGAACAATAACGATACACAACTCGAAGTTTTTCCGAACGGTGAACACGGTGAATGAATATGATTGATGAATGATTATAAATGAGTGAAAATACACTGAGTGACAATCACCGAATGAAATTACTGAATGATAATGACTGAATTACAACCGGGTATTACAGCCGACCCCCATATCTAATAAGGAGTGGAACGTTTTGCTCTCAAATACACGAACTAGTTTCTATATGTATTTTTACGAGTTAGGAATGCCAGTAACTGCTAGTAAATAAAGAAACATCCATTGCCTTATATTGATGATTTACATAATTACAAGTACAATGCCCTCACTCAACATCCTCTGAGTGGCATTCGAGGGCATACTCCTAACATTTCCTATCCGTGTGCTTTGCAATTACTATAAATAAGAGTCAGGGGCAGTCTCTTTCGCACGTTGGACTTTACCTTCCTAAACCTGTATTCAGTCATGGTCAGTTGTATGTGGCTGTCTCGAGAGTAACTAGCAAGAAAGGTCTGAAAGTTCTAATTTGTGACGAAAAGGGCCAGACTTCCAATTCGACGACTAATGTAGTTTACAAAGAGGTTTTCGACAACCTGTGAGAAACTTTTTTTGAGTAAATTTTTTAGTGTTTGACTCTTAATATAAAGAAGATCTATATTCCATCGAAAATCAGTTAATTTTGATATATTTGACTTTTAGTTTTTCAAACGTAAATTTATTTTTATATTTACATTCAAGTAAACGAGAAATTTATATCCCGTCGAAGGTCGACGGGTCTTGAACTAGTTTTCATATTAAATGAGTTATCAAGAATTATCTATACTATATAAAATTTATCCCCTTAATTTAACGTGGAAGGGGGATTTATGTCACTTATTCATGTTAAAGGATTACATATGAAGAGACTATTTTTATTGTAATTTTTAATGTAAATAAACTATAAATACAAAAGTTATGATAAACATCACAATGCAAATGCACCTTCTAATACACAAGGTGATTAAAATGAACTTTAAATGATAGTATAAATTACAAGATGGTTAAATTTTAGCTATGAAATCTTAGATACAATCGGTGCATCGCACGAGTTGAATAAACCAAAAACAACCCCGGAGCAACATACGGGTTAGTAAAGCCTCATTTCATATAACTAATTACATAGACTAAAATAAAAAGACAATAACAATAAAAAAATATATAAACTTCTCTAAAAGGCATTTAAATTCTGCCATCTGTTCATTCAACCGTCTGCCCCAACATTACGTACAAAACACGTAGATATTCAACGAAAGACCGTGCATCGCACGAGTTGAATAATGCCTCGTATATGTTAACAATTAATAAGTACACGTTATTACTGCAAATTAATCATATGTTAATTTATTATCTCATCTAATTTTGATAATTTTATTAATTATCTTATATATACTGATTCTTAATTACCGTAAATTACATATTGTATTTATGTCAGCTAATTCTTATAATATGTATTAATTAATGTGTATTAATTAATTTCCATATTAAAAATCTCATATTGAGAATATATATTTCCATAAGAAATTTGATATTTTATTTTTATTTAAAACTCATTCAACTAATTAATCTTTTTTTATTTAAATTTATTAAATATGTATTAATAATAGTTTATTTTAAATTTATAAAAATTAAATAAATTATAGACATCTATGTAGAGAAAGGACTCTCTTTAATATATTTTTTATACGGAACTCTCTTTAAATATATAACAAGTATATTTGGAGTATATCAATTCCTTTCGAATCGAGGGATGAGGTCCTGTGAGCGAGGGATTTCGCCTTTATGCTACAAGTACATTTGCAGTTTTAAAAAAAAGAAAAATATAGCAAGTACAGTACATTTGCAAATTCAAAAAAGATAAAAAAGAAGAAAAGAATATTCTTTGCCGGCTTTCCACACGCTCGCATCATCGCTTGAAAACCCTTCTTCTGGAGCAAACCTTGCGGCTTGCCCTACTACTGTCATACGACACACGCATGGAGTGTGTGCTCACGTCAAATAAGACCAATTAAAACCCTAATTCTAGAGGTCCATAACTCTTAGCCCATTCTTTTGATGATTGATATAATTACGTTTCTCTTTTTATCCTGGAATTTGACTAATTTGTATTAAATGTCTACAGCAGAAAGAGAGCTGTCCCTTTTCTTCTGTATTGGGTTTCTGCTTTCATTTTTAGTGTTCACATCTGTTTCTGCATATATGCTTGGGAATCATTCAAATACACCCATGAGGTTTGCAATTAAGGTACAAACACACCCTTAAACAAATATACACGAGGGTGGGTGTATCAGACATTAACTGTGTGTTTGCACCTAAAAAAGCTTTAAGAGGATTTTTTGTACATCGGAGTAAACATCATCGGGTATTTGACCCTTTTCACACCCTATGGGAATTGCACTGTGTTTTTTCAGCCATGAAAATTGAAGATTTTATTTTTTCTTTCTGGTCTGAAGCGTACCAGTAAACTTGTGCAGAAGATGTTGCTACTAGGTTGTGTCATTTGTAAATCTGTCGTGGAACAAATTTACTTCAGTATTGATGGTTCCCTCTTGAGCTCTGAAATTATGGTTTTGAGTTGGTTCTCTGTTAATGTTTTTATTTTGTTCGTATTTGGATTTAATTTTGATGCAGTAATGAAGGAGAGCATTGTTCTAGGCTTGCTTAAATTGGTTTAGTTTAATGCAGGGGGTATTCTGCCATCCAAATGTCTGACATGGTGTCAAGACTACTGATATAGACAACATGAATTACTATTATTTGCCGGAGGTCACTGTCAGGGATATTCTCCGCGTGATCAAACCCTCAAATGAGGATTGGTCCGCGAGATTTCATATTATTAATGAAGTCCGAGCTGTTGTTGGATCTGTAGACAGTCTAAGAGGTATGTAATGCTTTGATTTATGGCTATCTTTGACTCTTTGCGCTCACAGACAATTTAGTATATATGCACGCCTATTCAAGCATCTTGCTGTGTTTATCAACAAGCAGGGGGGCTCGTTTTTACTACAGGGAAGATTTGCATTAGGGGCCAATGGAGACGGCAAATTAGTTGCCACCCCCCTCCCCCACCTATCCTGAAGTTATCCATGCACCATTATTATCCAGATATCTGAAATTATTGATACACCAATACTGATTTCTGTTGATATTCTCAGTGTGGAAAGTCGACCAATATGAATGAACTTTACATGCTTATCTAACTACTTAGATTTAAACATTGTTCAATGTTTTGAAGAGAAGTAACTAGAAGAAAAAATGACTGTTGATTAAATTTCATTCTCATAAGTACAATTGCATAATGAGCATCTTTATTCTTAAATTAACTCGACATGCTCTTCTAGTTGTGAAGAGCGACTTTACATGGATTATATTGTTAACCCGTTGAAAAGCTACATGTAAGAGACTTGATCCTTGAGAAGCATCATATGCTTAGCATTTTGTTCAATTAGTATCATCTTATACTAACACCTGTTGCGTGCAAACAACTAAACGTACGAGCCATATGCATTCTGAATATAAGAATAATACTCCATACTTTTGACTCAATACGTCAAGTATAAGTATTAGTAATATTTATTCTTTGTACTTCTTAAATACTCTACTTTATCCATATTTATATTTAATAAAATAATAAAATAGAAAACATGTATAACTACAAAATTGAGTATTATAATAATGAAATTTAAATATCTAAATATCTTGTGAACATACACAAAGTACAATTTTATATAAACTTTTGATGGAAAATACAAAGTAATATTTCAGAAGAATATTGTAAGTGTTCTTGTAGAAGCAATTTTCTTAATTTAGTTATTTCAAGCCTTGTTTAGTTTTTGTACTATTTTATTTTATGTTGTATATTTTAATTATATTTGTTAAAATTGTTGCTCACGAAGTAGCACAATTACTTGTAATATGCTTGAAGATATTACTTATTTTAAATGAATCATTCAAATTTATACTTAACTTTTGTGATAATGCAATACTCCTGAAAAATATTGGCTATACTTATAACTAATAATAGCATAAAGTAAATCATTATGCTCTTGGTGTAACACTTATTTTTAAATGTAAGAATGTATATATGGCATGATGTTTATCCTTGAAGGAAAACACAACTTTTATATCTTGTTGACAACTTTTATGTCCATCCTGGATCCAACGCCAGATCCTTAGACAAATCGTGGGCATCACTTGATGTAGAATCTCCCATCTACGGTAAAATCAAAGAAAGTTAAATACAAAGTTCTACTACTGTATAAATTCTTTTAGAATATACAGTGGAGTAATAAAAAACCAATGTTTTAAAAGGCGGTCGAGGCGCACGCCTCTAGGCGCGCCTTGAGGCGAGGCGGCGGAAATCCGTCTCTGAGGCAGCATCTCTCCCCTACCGCTGAGGCTTACGCCTCGCACCTGTGAGGCGGGTTTGAGGCGCGCCTTGAGGCGTGTTTCTCTGAGGCGACCCATGAGGTGGACCTCTATTTCCCGAGAGGAACGAGTCTTTTCCAAAAAGAAAGAAAGAAGAAACTTACCCAAGATCTGCAGATTGAGACGGAAGAAGACGAGGTGGCGGCTGTCTCTCTTAGTGTAGTGTGGACCCTGTGGTGTGGGGGTGAGAAAAAACAGGGTTGAGAAAGAATAAGTCTTTAATATAAGGTGGTTAATGACTTAATTAACCTTATTGTCATTATTATTTTATTATGAGATGCTATAGTCCCTTGCTAAATTTTATTTGATTTTTATTTTGAAAAAGTAATAAAAAAGAATAAATGATAAAATTTGGGAGAGAATGTAATTTATTTTATATAAAAATTTATTTCATATTTTTTTGTTTATTAGATAAAAATAAAATACAATTGACAAAATCAAATTTATGACCTAATTTATGAGTCAACATTGATATTTTAGTAATTTAATATATACTTTTTGCTCTTTTAGTAATTCTTAGCACTATTATGATATTTTCGTGAGTTTTTTAGATTTTTATTTTTATTTTAATCGAGGCTTACGCCTCAATGCGCCTCGAGGCTTACACCTCGCCTTGTCCGGCCAAAACACATCAAACACGCCTCGCGCCTTTTAAAACATTGTAAAAAACAGAAGAATATTTTACTTTAATAAGCTCTGTATTAATTACTTTAATAAATTAATTAAGAGCTAAAACAAAAAAAGAAAATAGGATATTTTTTCTTTGAAAATATAAAGTGGAAAAAACAATTAGATACTAATTTTTAGTTACTTTGATAAATTAATTCAGAATTAGATAAAAAACAGAATTTTTTATTTCAAAAACATTGATCGGAAAATAATAATTAAAAACTAATTTTTAGTTACCCTCTTACTCTAATAAACTAATTCAAAATTAAAACTAAAAAAAATAAACAGAATAAAAAAAACCCATGTACAACCTGGAGTTTATCGCCAAAAGAGAAGGACGGAAATGAAAAATACGGAAAGGTTAGAACTAAGAAGAGAAAGAGGAGAAGACTCGTACCTAGTCCTGGAGTCGACCGCCGGCGGGAGCTATTGACGGCGCGAAGATAAGTTCTCTCAGACTCTGCTCTCGTCTCTCTCTCCTCTTGCTTCTCTTTTCTCGTGATGTGGAATTATGGTTTTTTCTTTTCTCTTTTATTGCTTAATAATGCAATTGGTTTCTAGATTTCACCATTAAGGGGGTTTTCACCATAATCAATCCCTATAATAGATTATATGCATATATATGTTTCTAACATACCTTCTCTTATTAATACACAGGAGACAATGAACCTGCCTTTCTAGAATATAAAAGAATGAAAAAAGACCGAAATAGAAGCATAGAACAAGAAATTATTCAATCTCAATTTGTAATGTAAAAATTGTAATAGAACATTTGAGAATAAAATTGCTGCAGTTAGCAATACAACAGTCTGCACACAAGCCACTCTGCAAAGGGAAAAACAAAAACATTGCAATCAACCAATCATAGATAATCATCAAGCTTCAAATCATCATTTGTCTCTAGATTGGTACTTTCGTGAGGAGTTGGCCTATGCCCATAATCATCATCAACATTCACATCGTCATTTAAAATAATAGGAGTATAATCTTCTTCCATCTCAACATCGTCATCTACATCGACAAGTGAGGAACCACTACCAATTATGTTCACAACCGGATGAGGAACAACAAAGGTAACTCTTTTTACAAACATTGTAAGCTCAATGGTATTGCCACCAAAAGCACCCCACCAATCAACTACAAACAATAAAAAATAAATTTATAAATATATCATACCTTGCTAATACTATAAACATTAAGTTAATGTACTTACGTGGATTCTTAGTCTTCTTTTGCCGAATTGATAATTGTTTTCCAAAAGAATTTCTTGAATTATCATGTTGATTGGCTTGGTCACTAATCTTTTCCACCAAACTTGTGCCAAACACAATCCTTTCAAGAACATCATTAAACTTTATCCGCAAACTTGAAGTGTATGCAAGATCATTTTCTTTGACATCAAAGTATCTTCTCGGATTGAGAAACAAAGCCGCTCCATACAATTCTACTTCCATTTGAGACCCCCATCATCTCTCAATAATGCCTAAGACTTTATTTGAAAGTCTTTGTTTTTTTCAAGTCCATCTTTGATCCTACTCTTGGCATAATCCATTGCCGTACATCCGCCACAGCCGATTTTTTATCCCCGTCAACAATCCTCAATACAACCAAAAGTGGTTGTGATGCTCTAATGCAATCCTCAACATTATACCAGAACCTAGCATTAATAAAACAAGAAAGTCAGAACATTTCTTAAACAAATAAAAAATACATCTTAAACAATATTTCTTGTACCTTGTTGAAAGAGCAATATCATGCACTTTCCCTCCCGCAATAGTTTTAGCCAACTTGGAATTGAACCACTCTTCACCACCAAACAAAGTTCTCAAGGCTAATTTGTTTTTGTGTAAACTTTGTAGTGTAAGAAATGCCGTAGCAAATCTTTTAGCTCCTGTTCTCACAAGGTCTCTCCCTAATGTCTTCTCCCTCATGGCACTTAGGAGTCGACCATGCCTATACACAAAGGTTGTTATATTTCTTACATGTGTGATGCTAGTATCGAATTCCTTCATCTTGGCAATATCCTCTAGCATTAGATCTAAGCAATGTGCAGCACAAGGAGTCCAATAAAGTGTAGAAACCCGACGACATAATAATCCTCCCGCCGCCTTAAAATTAGCACCATTGTCTTTCACAACCTAGAATTAAAACATACGAGTGAGAACATTTCTTAAAAAGACATAACATAATATAAAACACATGTAGCTACCTGAACAACAATGTCTCTCCCAATCTCATTAATTTGTTCCTCAAACAGTTTTGCCAACATCCCCGCATCTTGTACCTCACTTGAAACATCAGCGGAGTTCAGAAAAAAGGTCCCCTCAGGACTGTTAACAAGAAAATTGATCAAGCATCTGCCGCTTTTATCTGTCCATCCATCAGACATAAGTGTACAACCAAGCTTTTTCATGTCTCTGTCTCAACTTGTCCGTCTCTTTCTTTGCTTTCTCAAGTAATGGCACCCGCAACTCATGAAAACTTGGCGGTTTTAAACCCGGTCCAAACTGGCCAATAGACTCGACCATGATCTCATAACTCCTAGAGTTTGCAGCATTGAATGGTATGCCACATTCGTAGAAGAAGTTTGCTATGCATCTTCACCCTATCTTTTTCTTCTTCGGTCTTTGTAGAATTTTCAAGAGTAGTTTGAGATGGACCCTTACTATGTCTTTCTTCAACCACTTCTTCGTGGGTCTTTCGGAGCATAGAAGCAATTGACTTTGTTGGTTTTGATGTGAAAGCCATCTTCTTTCTCTTTGATGTTGATTCGGAACTTGGCATAATATTAGAAGCAGCTGTTGATGCATCATGTGGTTGTATTTCATGAATCTCATCATCGTCAACATCATCATCTAGTGGCACGGGCTTCCTTACATGTTTCTCAATATATTCTCTCATTCCTTTTTGAATTTCCGATGTAGTTTTTAAACACATTGCTACATCCGGATATCCACCCACAAGATGTTGTTTCAACCTTCTAACCCCGGAACACATATTCTTCTTGCAAAGAGTGCATTGAACCACATTTTTATTAGACACATCCGGCCAAAATCCGTATTTCCAACCCGGTACTGTTGATTTAGCCTTTTGTTTAGGATCTTTAGATGGATCATAAGCGGGATTATCCTCGTTCGTTGAAGCATCTGCCATTTGCAAATCATATAATAATACTCAGAGTAAAGAAACAACAGAGGATTAAAGAAGTTACTAATCACCCACTGCCCAGCCAATGCCCACTGCCCACTGCCTAATTCAGTAAAGAAGTAAAGATTAAAGAAGTTACTAATTAAGTAATTATTAATTGGCAGTAGCACTGTAGCAGTAGCACTGTGTATACTATATATATGATTATATGTGTGTGACTGTGTGTATAAATAAGAGGAGAGTGACTGTGTGAAGAAGAGGAGAGTTACCAGGAGGAAGATCGGAGGAGATAGAGAGGCGAGACTGCAGGAGATTGGAGGTCGGGAGGCGGGAGAGTCGCTGCAACTCAATTAGGTCAACTACTCAACTACTTTTATGCTCAATTGCTCAGATCTGTTTTGTTTTTTAACATTTATGCTCAACTTGGTCGGGTCTTGAACCAGTCGGGAGTGGGTCACGACTAGTCGACCGACTAGTCGACCCAGTCGAACCCGTCGCTCTCCCTACAGAGAGCTAGTCGAGCCCCCATTTCGTTCCTCCCTTGTCGACTGGTCGACCGAAGTGATAACCATGTATCTTATTATTTCTTCTTAATGAGACATGAGTAACAAGTTATTAGGGTCAAGTAATAGTGATAAATTTATTGTCTCATCCAAATGCAAACATGCACTATAAGTGATGGCGCAAAATTATTGAGGAATAGGATGCCTGAAGAACCACTATATTTCTTTCCAAAGAGTCAAAGATTATGTGCTATTATCTTTCAAGTCTTGAATCAACTTATTGTTTTCTAAAGTATCTATTGAAATAGGTTCGATATTGAGATAATTAATGATACAAATGACAAACGCAATTTCTAAAAATAATTTGTTATTAGATAAACTGTCAAAATAAATGACAGAAAAATTCACCACTTACTAGACTAAAAGTCTACTAATTCCAATATTGCATATTTAAAATTACATGTTTAATTTTAAAGCTTATTTTGATCATGTTTGTATTTTATTTAATTACATGTTGTTTAGTTATGATATATATTTTGAAGATCTATTAGTACAAATTCGTACGTATTGCATTAGGACTATAAATGTGTACTCTTTACTTTCATTAGGATTTGAAATAGTACAAATTCATACAAGTTTTGAGGAGGCATATTGATGAAATAATGAGGACATTAGGGAGATCGATATTATTTCTCAAGATTTGAAATCAGAATGAGTAGTTGTACTCTTTTTCCTTCGATCAAGTTTTTCTCACAAAGTTTTCTTGACAATGTTTTAATGAAGCAACACATGGATACTCCTATAAGAATGATCTATATATGAAGAGACTTATACTCCTATGATCACTCCGTTTTTGTCCCACGAGGTTTTACTAATGCGGCATATGAATACTCATACAAGAATGATCGATATGAGAGGGATCAATTCACTATTACATATTGCTCAGGATTTTTCAACAGTATGATGCAACAAGTTATGATTGTCGCTACCGGGTTTCTTCGAACTAGTTCACCAGACATTTAGGTAAATAGTCATTCAAGGGAGAGTGTTGTAAATCAATTTATTTAGTGAATGACTAATGTGCCGATGAAACCCCAGATTTGTACTTATAAATAGAGGCCTACGACCTTCATAATGACTACAAAATTTCATTCCTCTCATGTTTCTCTCAAAGTTTCTAACAACTTCATTTTTAACTTCAAAATAACAATATAATGATAAAAAAAGAGCAATTCAAACACTAATTAAATGTTTCTAATCCTCTTCCTCAACCGAAACAAAGACATAGAAGCGAAGGTAGCAAAAGAGGGCAAAAGAAGGAAGATGGTTCACTTTGGATGGTTCACTGGGTTGGGTCACTTTTTTGTTTGTGATCAGGAAAACAGAGCATTAAATATGAAAAGTAAAATGGGTTGCAGGGCATCAAGAAAATAGAATGATGTCCCTCCCCCCCCCCCCCTTTTTTTTTTTTTTTAAATTTGCATATAGAAGGCTGAAATTATAAGGGTTTTTGCCACCTTTTTTTATCCGCCATTTGCAACCATGAAGGCCTGGCCGACATAAGCGTCATAGCAAAGCCTTAAAAATTTCACCGTCGTATCACCATGATATTTGACAACATTGGATACATGTGAAAATAAAACCATAATTAGTTGATTTTGTTTTGCAGAATTCCTTTACATTGTGTTGTTTCCATTAACTTATTTGAGTATACCATAGTTATCAATCCAATATGCAATGCCAAGTGGACAAGTTATGTCAACAACAACTATAAAACATGTTAAACTTATTCTCCTAAAATTGAATTTATCTGACCTTAATCCCAACCAGCCATGTTGAGGTGGGTAAAACGAATATTAGTGTGCGTAAATGGTCTAAATTAGTTAACATATAAATTCATGCAAAAAGAAAAGTAGCAAAATTTTATGCTAGATGCTCTCCTTGTGGCAACCTTCGTATGAAAGAGAAATGAGATGAAATCCCAAAACCGCCATCATAAGTTTTTCACTTGCATGGAGATATCATGAGATGGCGACGATTTAAGATAATAGCTATAGTCATGTCCAATTTTAGGGATGATATTGTAAAATCAACATGTATGTCGTGGAACATTATGAAGCTTATTCTCCCAAAACTCAACTGCTGAAGTAATGTCAATAAACTGTATCCAACACTGATATCAATTATCAAGCAAGAAAGCACAATTCAAATAGTCAATAATGTCAACAAGACAACTTCACAACTAAAATCTATCCAAGAGAACTTACATTTCTTAAGTACACAAACCATTTACTTTCAAGATCAATCATTTCACCCTGCCACTATATCCACATCCAATCGTTCCTCGTGCGAGTCGTATTCCTCTCGAAAATTCTTTAATTTCATTCATTAGTTTCCGAGCAGGAGTAACTTGCCTTGCTACTTGACCTCTCCCCCTCTGCCCCAAGAACTTGAAGCTTCTCTAGAAGTAAGGTTTGAGGATTGTTGCCTGCTAGGTCTTCTTTTTTCTACTCAACCAGCGTTACAACATTCCATGTCAAAGCATAATCTTGATTATTGAGAATGATTACTAGTTTCCACTCTATCCCTTTAATTAACCTCTCATTTTACGATAATCAATAATTATTTAGAACAATAGGATCCCTTTTATATTTCCAAGCAGCAGGAGCCTTGCGAGTTCGACTGTACTTTGCATTTACCAAATACTGCACTTTTTGTGTTCGAGCCCAGTTTTTGTGAGTTAGCTGCATTATTGTCACACAAAGTTGATCCAATGTATATACACCGTAAATAATGTCTACTGTGATGTGAAAAACTACGTAATATATTTAAGTGCAGTATTCTGCAGTTTTCTATAAACCGGTGTGGGTTATATGCTATGTAGCACGGACACGGACACAGAAAAACTCCAAAAAGTAGGACTCGGACACGGCATAGGACTCTGCAAATTAAATCATATAAAATATATATATATATTAGAGTTAGTTGATTGAATTATCTTAATTATAAATATTTTTTTTGAATGTGCATAATAAAGAATTATATTTACATAGTGAATTCTCACCTAAATAAAGAATTTTAGTTATAAAAACTAATTTTAGACTATGTAGAATCTTAATCATTTTTGGTTTGATAAACCGAGTCCGTCGCCGCGTCCACATATCCACGTCACCAGGACGCGGTCCGACCGCGTCGGACACGCATCCGCGCCGCGTCGGCGGTGAGTCCGAGTCCAAAACGAACTGGACTCGGACACTCTCACTGTCTGGGAGAGTCCGTGCTTCGGAGGTTATATGTAAATAACCCTAACTAAAAATCTCATGAACATTTACATGTATATATTACACTGAACAACCTAACACAAAACACTGTTCACGCGGTAAACACAACGGGAAAAAACATAGACTAAAATAATGAGAAATAATTAGTTACAGAACAAATGAACCGGATAAGAAACTTATGAAAATTAAGAGAAAATGGCAATTCCGAAAGCATAAGATTATTCCATAAACGCAAGGAAGAGAGAAGGAAGAATGAGGATGGATTGCAGCCAGAATTAAAACTAAACTGAGTGTAGGTTGGTGCCCTTGAAACGCTTTCCAAATAAGGAAGAAAAAATCCAAAAAAAGGAAGAAGAAATCGGCTAATTTGTGTCGAATGGAAAAACCTTGTACATTTTAGCCTTGAGTTACTTCCTGCTTGATTAGTCACACTACTTACCGATGAATCTAGTGAAAGATAATGTTAAAGAGAAAAATAGAAGGTAGTATTGAATAATATAAACTCCACACAGAAGTGGAGAGGGTTGAATTAAAAATAATATATTGATGGGAGCTGGAATTTATATTTTCAAATGGCCTTCTCAGAGAGACGGGGGAAACATCACATAGCACCACATGCTAGAAAATAGATCTTTACTCATTGAGATGCCTTTACTTAAAGCTCCATTTTTTGTAATTTGTTTTCTCCCTCCTGTTTTCTTTATCATTATTCCAATTTCCAACCAAATACATTCTATGGACTAATGAAATTGATTAGGCAAATTATTGCATAGAAATATAATTATTTTGAATTTGATTGATCTAAGTTCATGCAATCTCTTTACTTATTAACATTTTCCCGAAAGCATGAGTAAACGTTCGGAAACCACATTTTCGAGTGTCCTTTAAAGCTTTGTTTTTTCAAGTCATATAAAAGTTATAATATTGGAACAGGTACATTGTATTTGCCAGATTGTGTCACCATGATTTATGATTAAACCTAAGAAATTTATTTGCGAGTTAATTTTTTTTTGTCAATGACATTTCTGGTGTTCCAAAATGTGGAAACAGGTGCAACTGTGGAACCATTTGGATCTTTTGCCTCCAATCTTTTTACGAAATGGGGAGATTTGGATATATCCATAGAGTTGCAAAATGGATCATATATTTCATCTCCTGGGAAAAAGCACAAGCAAAGTTTACTTGCAGATGTACTAAAAGCTTTGAGAAAGAAAGGTGATCTAGAAGCCCACACTTCACCCATCTTAAATACGTGCTTTTAAATATTTCTTGCACTTTAGCATGCTCTCTTATGCTAAGAATGAGAACATTAGGCAGTTGTATTAGCTCACCTCTTCAATTTGCTTACCCCTCTTTGTTTGTTCTTCAATTTGCTTACCCCTCTTTGCTTGACTTACTGATTTGCTTCCTTCCATCTTCGAAGTACTATATTATCCCCATTTACGAACATTAGGCAGTTGTATTAGCTCAAGTCCTTTGAACTATGGATGTTGAATTAAAGAAACTCCATCATATAAATGCAACTTCTGCATCAGTCTGTGATTGTGCTCGGTAAAACAAAGAAATCTAGCAGCATCATAAATATACTTCTAAAGAAATATGAATCAAACTAGAAGGGAAATGGAGTCATGACCTAAAGCTGGTGTCTATCCATAATCTTAAGTTTTATTAACTCATTAAGAGACAGGTGATATTTTTATTTTTTATTCTTCTATCTTCTTTTGAGTATATCTCGGGAGGTGAGAAGTGGTGGGAATCGAACCCCAGACCCGTGTTCCTAACATGAAAGTCTTTTAACCATGATATCAAATAATTTCATGTTATCTTTGAGTGCGGAATGACACTTAAAAATAGAAGATGGGGATTTCGGTTGTGTATGATATCAAATCGTTGGGGCGTCTCCTCAGAAGCGACGCGCTGCATTTCATAGGCCCGGGTGCAGTGATAAGTATGCGAGGGTTGCTAGGTCGTCGCCCAGAAGCGGCGCGCCACCTTTACATCTGAGGGTGGTGTCAAATGAGCAAGGATGCGCTACACTTCATAGGCCCGGGTGTAGTGGAAAATATGCAAGGGTTGCTAGGTCGTCGCCCGGAAGCGGCGCGCCACTTCGAAGTATGGGTGGTGTCAAATGTGCAAGAATCCTTGCAGCGTGGACGGGGACAGACAAAGAAGTTAGTTCTTGCGGCTAGTAAGGGTAGTAAGGTGCGGTTTGGAACTTGGAACGTTGGCTCTTTGTGGGAGATCGGCGAAGTGGGGAGGTTATGAAAAGGAGGAGAATTCACATAATGTGTCTACAAGAGACTAAGTGGGTTGGCGAGAAGGCAAGAGTGTTAGCTCCTTGGGGTTACAAGCTTTGGTACTCTGGAAAGGATAGAAGTAGAAATGGAGTGGGTATCGTCATTGATAAAGAATTCATTGATGATGTGGTGGAAGTGTCAAGAAAGAGCGATAGAATAATGAGTATTAAGCTTGTGATAGGGGATGAGTTTCTAACTATCATAAGTGCTTATGCACTACAAGTAGGATTGGATGCATCGATCAAACAAGAATTTTGGGAAGATTTGGAAGAGGTTGTCGAACGAATTCCTATGGGTGAGAAATTGATCATTGGTGGTGACCTCAATGGGCATGTCGGTGTTAGCAGAGATGGCTTTGAGAGCATTCATGGTGGCTTTGGTTTTGGGGACAGGAATGAAGCAGGAAATGATATATTGGATTTCGCATTAGCTCATGACTTGGGTATTATGAACACTTGGTTCGAGAAAAGGGACTCTCATTTGGTGACATATAGAAACGGAGGTAATGCAAGTCGATTGATTTCTTTTTAGTAAGGAATGTTTGGAGGAAAAGTTTTACTAATTGCAAGGTAATACCGGTGAGAGTCTTTTGCAACGGCATAGGGTTGTGGTGCTTGACTTTCGAGGTAAGAGGCACTTAAGAAAGAGAAGACCACAAGTTGACCCTCGAATTAAGTGGTGGAAGCTCCAAGGGAGAGTCGACATACTTTTGTGGCTAAGATTCTTGATAGTGGTATTTGGTCCGATTGCACGGAGATGGATATAGATTCGATGTGGAACTTGTTGGAACACAACATAAAGGAAGTTGCAAAAGAAGTCCTAGGAGAATCTAAAGGAAACAGACCATCAAGTAAGGACACATCTTGGTGGAATGATGAAGTTAAGCAAGCGATAAAGACCAAACGTGAATGTTATAAGGTCTTGGGTAAATGCTCGAGCGATGAGAATTATGAGAAGTACAAGAAAGCTCGAATGAAGCTAAAAAGGCGGTCTGAAATGCCCGATCAAAGGTCAATCAAGAATTATATGCAAGATTAGATACTAAAGAAGGGGAAAAAGATATCTATAAACTTGCTCGAATGAGAGAGAAGAAGACGCGAGATATTGGAAAAGTTAAATGTGTAAAGATCTTGACGAAAAGTTTTGGTTCAAGATAAAGAGATAAAAGAGAGATGGAGGTCATACTTTGATACCCTATTCAATGGCCATCAAGAACAAGATATTGGGAATTTAAACATCCCCTCAAGTATGGCTAACCGAGAGTTTAAGAGAAGAATCCAAAAGGGTGAAGTGACAATTGCATTGAAGAAGAGGGGGTCAAAGAAAGCGAAGGACCGGATGGTATACCTATTGAAGTTTGGAGGTGTTTGGGGAGGGAGGGATCGAAGGGGTAACTCTGCTTTTCAATAAGATTTGGAGAAGCAATAAGATGCCATCAGCATGGAGGAAAAGGAGTCTCGTCCCTTTGTATAAGAACAAAGGTGATGTTCAAGATTGTTCTAATTATCGCGGAATTAAACTAATGAGTCATACCATGAAGTTGTGGGAACGAGTGATTGAACAAAGGATCGTGAAATGTGTGAAGATAACGAGAAAATCGGTTTGGATTTATGCGGAAGATCGACCATGGAAGCAATTTATCTTATCCGTGATTGATGGAACATTATCGAGATAAAAAGAAAGATTTGCATATGGTTTTTATTGATTTAGAGAAGGCGTATGATAAAGTACCAAGAGAAGTACTTTGGTGGGCCTTAGCAAAGAAGGGTGTATCGCGGAAATATATTGACATTATAAAGGACATGTATGAGGGAGCTAGTACAAGTGTACGTACTAATGTTGGGAGGACAAGAATTCCTATTACGATTGGGGTGCATCAAGGATCTGCTCTTAGTCCTTTTCTCTTTGCCATAGTCATGGATGAATTGACAAGAGAAATTCAAAATGACGTTCCGTGGTGTATGATGTTCGCAGATGATATTGTGTTGATTGATGAAACGAAGGTTGGAGTCTGTGAAATTGGAACTTTGGAGGATACTTTGGAAGCTCGAGGCTTTAGGGTGAGCGAAGTAAGACCGAATATATGGAGTGTAGGTTTAGCGCTTGATGATAGAGGCGGGGATGATCACATTTGATGGGAAAGTTGTTCATGGATCCACTTTCTTTCGGTATCTTGGATCTATTATCCAAAAGGATGGAGAGCTAGATGGCGATGTGGCTCACGAGAATAAAGGCGGGGTGGTTGAAGTGGAAGAGTGACACAGGGGTTTTATGTGATCCGGCATGCCTCATAGATTAAAGGGTAAATTTTACCGCACGGCAATTAGGCCTGCTTGTTATATGGCACCGAGTGTTGGGGTCAGAAAGGTCACGTTCAAAAGATGAATGCGGCAGAGATGCGTATGCTACGATGGATGTGTGGTCAGACAGAAAAGGATCGGCTCAGAAATGAGGTGATCAGAGAGAAGGTAAGAGTTGCGTCTATAGAAGACAAGATGATGGAGAATCGATTACGATGGTTTGGTCATGTGAGAAGAAGACCTATTGATGCCCCAGTGAGGAGGGTAGAAAGTTGGGGAGCAAGTAATGTTGTGAAAGGTAGAGGAAGACCCAAGAAAACTTGGATAAAGATGATTGAAAATGATATGCGGTTTCTTGGAATTGGAGAAAGTATGGCGATGGAGAGGCAAATGTGGCGGGAAAGAATACGGATGGTGGATGGAGTCTGATTCCTTTTTTTTTTTTTTTAATTCCTATTTTCTTTTATTTCATGTTATCTTTTTTTCTTTTTTTTTCTTTTTTTTTTTTTCATTCATTCTCTTATTTTATTTGCTTTTTTCTCTACTTTTTCCCTCTTTTTTCCTTTTATGTTATTTATGTAACGATTATTGACGGTTTCAAAGTTTGATTCATGTTAGCCGACCCCAAATCATTTTGGGACTAAGGCTTAGATGTTGTTGTTGTATGATGCGTTTCCATTTTCAATTTTCAAATGTTGAAAGATGGATTTTGAAAGTTAATGGTTTCTGTGTGAAAAATGAAAAATATATATATTTTTTTCTTAAATTCTGTTATTTTTATTAAAGAGGATTAAGGATGTCACATCTGCCCCACAAGGGGATTCAAAATTGGTACCTCTGTGCTAGATAGTGGACGCCTTTACCACTAGGCCAACCCACTTCGTCGTCTTATTTTCTGTTACTGTACAGGTCTAGAAATGAATGTGTTTGATTATGTAATTTGAAAGTGCTTTTCGCATAGATTTGTGTGTTTAAAACAGTGTTTAAAAAACGATAGCACGGCAGATAGTGTTTTGGTTCCTATAGGGTTGCACAAATAGCGTAAGCTTTTTGGGACCTGAACAGAACTTTAATAAAAAAAATATTATACTAAAAAAAAGTACCAAGAATCCATCAAAACACTACGAATGACAGTAACATAAAGATCCAAGTAATATAATTTTAACAAACATTCAAAGTTTGAAATATATCAAGTTCAAAAGCAATATTTTTTCTTCTTCTTTTTTTTTTTTCAAAAAATAAACTACACATAAGAGAGCCCAGTCGGAGATGAAGAGAGCCCAGCCGGAGATGAATATAGGCCGTGCAGGAGACTGAGCTTGGATGAACGACGACGGGGAAGGAGAACTATGGGCTAAGGCATGTGACAGGTTTCATTTCTTAACCTCTGCTCTGGTTTTTGTTTTTTGGGATTGTGAAAAAATTGCTCGATTTTATATTTTTCGGGCAAAATAAAATTCGCCCAGAAAGCGTGCGTTTTCTTCAAATAGCGCCAATCGCGTACGCCTTCCTCCGCTATCGCGTGCAACATCAGCTGAAGCGTACGCTTTTCGCCCCAGACGCTATTTGAACTGCGCTATTTTGCATTTTCAGTTCCTCGCGCACGATAGCACACTATATAGCACGCAAATCAGCGATTTTTAAAACACTCAATAAAAAAGAAAACTTTTGGTCCTATTCTTGAATCTCGATTCCAATCAGTGTTTGCGTTGCGCAGGTGCATAGCGTTTTTGTCCGAAATTGCGTTAGCATAGAATAGCGGAGCCCATAACGTAGGTAATTTGAACATGCCATTTTTTATTTGAATTAATAAAAATTATTTCTATGTAAGTAAAAAATAGGTAAATAACTAAAGCAAATAGTCCCGACACCAGTTGAAATAATGAAAACAAGTAGAATTCTTATAATGCCATAGTTGTTAAAGACGAAAGGTGCACCAAGGCGATATGGGCTCCCATCGCCTGAGGCGCAAGGCGCAAAGCGAGGCGCGCGTGCCTGAGAGAGGTGAGGTGCATAAAAACTAAAAAATAAATCAAATTAAGTTATAAATTTTATAAAGACACAATCACAAGAAAATACAACTATCCACAAAAAACTTAACAATTAACAAAAAATTGAAGTGTTAGAAGAACAAAAATAACTTTAAAGTATTCTGAAAAAAAAACAAAAAAAAATGTCCTAATATAAAGGCGCGCCTGAGGCATACCGAGGCGCATCAAAAAGGCGCATTGGAGCGCACCCAGGCGCGCCTGGTTGATGTCGCCCGTTGGGCTCAAAAGGCGGCCTGCCTTTTTTTCTGCGCGCATTTAACAACTATGTACAATGCTACAAAATAGCAAACCCAAATAAGTCACAATATGAAAAAAAAAAAAGATGCACAGAAACAAGAGATATATCAGACAAAGGGGCGACAAGATCAGCCCACAAAATCGTCATCCGGCGCGTCAAATTCAGCCTTCAAATTGCTGAAAAAGGCGCGAAAATGACTGAGTTCTGTTTTCTGATGTGCGCTCAATTCGTGAGAGAGAGAGAGAGTGAGAGAGAGAGCTGTTTTTTGCTGCGCCTTACAAAATTCACCTTTTTAAAAAATTAGGGGTTTGAAAGTCCATACACCCAAATCTCTGCTCAATTACTCAATTAGCTGAAATTACGCTCGCAATTGCGTGAGTTGCGTATGCGAGAACAGCAAGATCGCAACTCGCAGTAAGCAGCATCGCATTTTTTCAGATTTTTTTTGCGCAAAAGCACGCCAAGTCGTGTGCAATTTAACGCAATTGAAAACACTGATTCCAGCTGGTTCCTTAAATATAAAATTATTTATTGTACATATATGTTTGTACCTTTTTTATACGTGGTTGATATGCAATATACACACTGCCACTTCATTGATGAAGTGGGTCCCTTTGCCTTGTAAATAATAGTTTGATCCCACCCCATTACTGAAAGCACCTTTTTTCATAGAGTAGTTCTAGTTGGCACTAAGGCCCTGTTCTCTTCACCTTGTTTTTACTGAACTGGAATTATTTTATTGATTAGAACTGATTTTTTTACTGAATAATACTGATTACAACTGATTTTTACCAATTGAAACTGATTTTTGCTGATGAATTGAATCTTGAGGATTAGAACTGATTTGTTGGGTATTATTATTATTATTATTATTATGATTATTATTATTATGTACTGTTGCTAAAATTTCTATAACCATTTTTCATGAGTTATTGAAATTTTACATTTATCATCTTTAAACAATACTATCTTCACTATAGTTATTTCTCATAAATGCCTAACATCAATAAACGAGAATATACATCTACTCCCTCCTGCCCAAATTAGATTGAGCATTTACTGTTTGCACGGAGTTTAATATGAGAGTTGTGTATTAGTATTAGAAAATGCAAAGTAATACACGCACACACACACACACACACACACACACACACACCCGTGCGGGTGTGTGTAATCCAATGGCGGGAGGGTGCACAGCACCCTCCTGTACTGCACCAGACCCCCGCCCGAAAAAACCTGCATTCATCTCATTTTCTCTTCCGACCATAATACACACAGTTTGGGATACTTCCCTCCAAATTCAAAATCTTGCTAAACGCTAAATGGACTTTACCTACTCACATCAGCCTTGATGTGATTAAATTATAGTTCCCTCCAAACTAAATTAGAACTCGCTCCAATCTCTCAGCCATAAATACTCCACCGTTCTCTCAGCCACAAGACTTCACCAACTACATATTTAGTCTCCTGCAAACTATAAAGCATGCAATAAGTTAGAATGTCAACAAGGGATGGTTATTTGAGTTTTGATTTTTGAAGACAAGAATAAATTAGTGCAATTCATACTACAGCGATGCATTGATGGCAAACCTGCATTTGGCAATGTCCAGGAGGCAGCAACACTGGGGTCCATAGGGCCACTGTCAACACCCTCTGGACTAAAGCAAAGAGTTGGAATCAGGTAATTCAGTATGTCTAAGATTAGCCAGGCTTGGTCTTACTCTTGCATACACGAAAGGGGTCCAGTTTGATAAAGAGAAAGCACTACAACTAGAGACCTAGCAAAGGAACTAGAGGCTAGCAAGATCACTGTTGGTAGTTGATTAGACTTGGGTTAATCAAACCACATACAATCCCATCAAGCCTCTTTTGACAGAGTCAAATAAGTTTATAAGGATAAAATACAGTTTAAGTCAATTGCATTTTGACAGAGAGGACAACCAAATTAACTTTACAGGCATGCACAATGTTTTCCATATAGATGAGAAGTGTTTTTTTTAATCACAAAAGCAAGTCACGGGTACTACAAGCTTCCAGAGGAAAAAGAACCATACAAGAGTAGTCAAAGCAAAAGATTCATCACGATTCACCAAGGTGATGTTTATTTGTGCAGTAGGTAGACCCCAATATGCAAGTGATAGAAGAATGTTGTTTGATGGAGAGGTTGGGATGTTCCCCTTTACAAACATTGTCTTGCAATCACATCTACCCAAATAGATCAATATGTAAAATAATAGTCTGAATTAATTTGGCATAGATAGACCTTTAAATTAGAGGCAGCACTTGCGGAATTAAAATGCCCAACATCTTCACAAACCCCTTACGAGATTCATTTCTATCACTGGAGGGTGTTTCTTTACGAAACCTAGTTCCTTAGCCATGGCCTCAGGGAAGCAGTTTCTTCCACCACCATTTCTCGACCCCCCTTTCCCCCGAGTGAAAACCCTTCAACAATTAGAATCTGTAAAAAAACTTCAACGACGTCAGATTCCAGGACCACCATCTCATTTTTAGTGTTATCCCAAGAATAATTTTAAATCGACTCCGTCTCATGACTCTCATCGTGATACGGAATTGACTAGTCCAAATAAAGAAAACGAAACAAGGATCGACGTAAATGGCCTTACAACACGTCATGCACGTACGGCAACATTTTTAGGCGAGAAAACGGACACAAGCCGGAAAATGACACAACCTGCCGGAAATGTCGTCGCCTGCCGGAAAATGTCGAGCCTGCCGGAAAATATCGCACTGCGGGCCGGCGAGCAACGCCGATCGAACCGGCCGTGTCGTCAGACACGGCCGTCTTGAGATGTGCGGATTGGTCAAGCGATTGTCGGTAGAACCGGCCAGTGTCGTCCAGGCACGATCGAGTCACACTCTTCCGGATAAGGAGATCTCATTGTCAGGCCAACCCCGGGCCGTGCCAGGCGACACGGTCGAGTCCTGCCAAACGTCCTTGTCGCGCCGCACGGTCGAGTCATTTCCGAACGTCCCTGTCGCGCCGCGCCCGTGCCGAGTCATTGTCGGACGAGTCACTGTCGGACGTCGTCGTCGCGCCGCGACCGTGTCAAGCAGACACGGTCGAGTCCCTGCCGGCGCCTGTCGACCGCGCCGCGGCCGTGTCACGGGACACGGTCGAGTCCTGCCGACAGCCCACTTATTTTATACACTTTTTTGTATTTTTGACTTCTCTTTTCCTTTTTACTTATTTTAGGGATTATGTTTTCCCCATTTTGTGATTTATGTTCCTTGTTTGTATTTTATGTTGATTTGTTTCGATTATTCAAAGATTTTATAATCTTTGAATTATTTTATTTTTTTTGTTTCATTCCTTAAGTAGGAGACTTCACCTCCTATAAGTAGGAGTTGATTAGCCTTGTAATAATATAGTATGATGAATTTGAATGTGAAAGAAAATACTTTGTGTTTCTATCCTTGGTAAATGATTTTTACCGAAATTTGATTTTTATTCGACGCGTTTTCGAGTATTAATCCGATTGATTCTCAATAGGTCTTGAGAAGAAATCACCTTATCGAATTATAGGTCTAATTCGATAAACCCCTTGTTCTTGATCGTTCAAGTCTTCTTGATCGATATTATCACTTTTTTCGATATTACTTCTATTTTCCATTTGTTCAAATTTTCATTGCCATATTCGATATTACTCCCACAAAATACATCAAAAAACAATCAAATCGTAAAAAAGACTTCCGCTACGATATTCATACATATACTCCGAACGATACATATCCACTTCTCCGGGATAATTCGCATCATAAGTGGTATCGGAGCCCAAGGTCATCTCCTTGGGCGATTTATTCAACGAATTTTTTTTGTTGAGCAAAATGGAGTTCGACGATTTTTATCTCTTCGCGATATTACGCGACGCATTACACAGCGTACTGGAGTTCATGGGACCTTCCGATCCAGAAGCATGTGTTGATTGGCTCCACGTTTGTGAGGAGTTTTTCAACCACAATTCAATTCCATTAGACCGCCGAGTCTCGTTGGCGACGAAACGCCTTCGTGGTCGCGCCTCGACTTGGTGGCAGAAATTGAAAACCAGCCGATTACACCAAGGTAAACCTAAACTAAGAGACTGGAACAAATTCATAAAACACTTTACTCGGAAATTCATCCCCACAAATTCTCACCGCCACGATCCACCAACGGCACCACACCGGAAATTGCAGAAGTCCAGCACCACCCCGCCACCGACCTTCGATCTAAGGTTTTTCCACATCATTGAGCGGCACAATGACGAGTTTCTAGCAGAACCTTTTTCCTATGAAGACGATGCCCCTACTACCATTTTTAATGAAGTAGATGAGACAAAGGCTTCAACGACGCAATACAACAGAGAAGACGATTTGGTTAGTGTTTCCCTAATTGACGAACTTGGATCCTGCTATTATGAACATGGGCCAATTAATTGCGTTGGCCAAATTGACCAAAACGGAATTGATGAGCCGAATGAATTATGGTCAGATGAACATTTGACACAAGTCGGGCCTTTTAAAGTTGTGGAAGACAAAATTGAGCTTGGTACTAAAATTGGTCGGTTAGAAGAAAACGACAATTTTGGGCCTAAATTTTATATCGACTCAGTTTCTGGTGATGGACTTATTGTCTTGGATGATTACCAAATTGAGGTTAGTAAATTATTTTGTGATGAGCCATTATTGGAGGAGCCCAACAATATTGAAACGGAGAGTTGTTCAGATTATGACGGACCACCAGCATTTGATGGGGAACCAGTTGATGAAGAGGAATCCGTAATAAATTATGTGTTTCCCATTCTTGATGGTGAACCCGATGTGGAATTATCAGTGTTTCCAATTCCGGAGGATGAACCCGATGTGAAATTAACCGTGCGTCCCATTTCAGATGTCCACTCATGTCATGATATCGGTATGACCGGGCGGAGTAATTATTATTATTTTATTAATAATGATAGTTATTTTGTTGGTGATTCTCGAGGGCCCCCCACTACCTATCGTCTCAAAATTTTGGGCCATGTACACACTGCGGACATTTTCGAGATCAAGTACTTAGAGGCTTTAATTAATTATCTTGATGACGAAGGGATTTCGGAATTGAGGACAATTCCCTTTAAAGGGGGAGGGGATGATACGGAATTGACTAGTCCAAATAAAGAAAACGAAACAAGGATCGACGTAAATGGCCTTACAACGCGTCATGCCCGTACGGCAACATTTTTAGGCGAGAAAACGGACACAAGCCGGAAAATGACACAACCTGCTGGAAAATGTCGTCGCCTGCCGGAAAATGTCGAGCTTGCCGGAAAATATCGCACCTGCCGGAACTGGCCGAGCACTGCCGACCGAACCCGGCCGTGTCGTACGACACGGCCCGTGCCGAGATGTGCCGGATTGGTCAAACTGACTGTCGGCCGAACCCGACCGTGTCGTCCGAAACGGTCGAGTCACACTCTTCCGGATAAGGAGATCTCGCTGTCCGACCAACCCGACCGTGCCAGGCGACACGGTCGAGTCCTGCCAAACGTCCTTGTCGCGCCGCACGGTTGAGTCATTGCCGAACGTCCCTGTCGCGCCGCGCCCGTGCCGAGTCATTGTCGGACGAGTCACTGTCAGACGTCGTTGTCGCGCCGCGACCGTGTCAAGCGGACACGGTCGAGTCCCTGTCGGCGCCTGTCGACTGCGCCGCGGCCGTGTCACGGGACATGATCGAGTCCTGCCGACTGCCCACTTATTTTATACACTTTTTTGTATTTTTGACTTCTCTTTTCATTTTTACTTATTTTTGGGATTATGTTTTCCCCATTTTGTGATTTATGTTCATTGTTTGTATTTTATGTTGATTTGTTTGGATTATTCAAAGATTTTATAATCTTTGAATTATTTTATTTTTTTTGTTTGATTCCTTAAGTAGGAGACTTCACCTCCTATAAGTAGGAGTTGATTAGCATTGTAATAATATAGTATGATGAATTTGAATGTGAAAGAAAACACTTTGTGTTTCTATCCTTGGTAAATGATTTTTACCGAAATTTGATTTTTATTCGACGCGTTTTCGAGTATTAATCCGATTGATTCTCAATAGGTCTTGAGAAGAAATCACCTTATCGAATTATAGGTCTAATTCGATAAACCCCTTGTTCTTGATCGTTCAAGTCTTCTTGATCGATATTATCACTTTTTCCGATATTACTTCCATTTTCCATTTGTTCAAATTTTCATTGCCATATTCGATATTACTCTCACAAAATACATCAAAAAAACAATCAAATCGTAAAAAGACTTCCGCTACGATAATCATACATATACTCCGAACGATACGTATCCACTTCTCCGGGATAATTCGCATCATAAGTGGTATCGGAGCCCAAGGTCATCTCCTTGGGCGATTTATTCAACGAATTTTTTTTGTTGAGCAAAATGGAGTTCGACGATTTTTATCTCTTCACGATATTAGGCGACGCATTACACAGCGTACCGGAGTTCATGGGACCTTCCGATCCAGAAGCATGTGTTGATTGGCTCCACGTTTGTGAGGAGTTTTTCAACCACAATTCAATTCCATTAGACCGCCGAGTCTCGTTGGCGACGAAACGCCTTCGTGGTCGCGCCTCGACCTGGTGGCAGAAATTGAAAACTAGCCGATTACACCAAGGTAAACCCAAACTAAGAGACTGGAACAAATTCATAAAACACTTTACTCGGAAATTCATCCCCACAAATATTCTCACCGCCACGATCCACCAACGGCACCACACCGGAAATTGCAGAAGTCCAGCACCACCCCGCCACCGACCTTCGATCTAAGGTTTTTCCACATCACTGAGCGGCACAATGACGAGTTTCCAGCAGAACCTTTTTCCTATGAAGACTATGCCCCTACTACCATTTTTAATGAAGTAGATGAGACAAAGGTTTCAACGACGCAATACAACAAAGAAGACGATTTGGTTAGTGTTTCCCTAATTGACGAACTTGGATCCTGCTATTATGAACATGGGCCAATTAATTGCGTTGGCCAAATTGACCAAAACGGAATTGATGAGCCGAATGAATTATGGTCAGATGAACATTTGACACAAGTCGGGCCTTTTAAAGTTGTGGAAGACAAAATTGAGCTTGGTATCAAAATTGGTCGGTTAGAAGAAAACGACAATTTTGGGCCTAAATTTTATATCGACTCAGTTTCTTGTGATGGACTTATTGTCTTGGATGATTACCAAATTGAGGTTAGTAAATTATTTTGTGATGGACCATTATTGGAGGAGCCCAACAATATTGAAACGGAGAGTTGGTCAGATTATGACGGACCGCCAGCATTTGATGAGGAACCAGTTGATGAAGAGGAATCCGTAATAAATTATGTGTTTCCCATTTTTGATGGTGAACCCGATGTGGAATTATCAGTGTTTCCAATTCTGGAGGATGAACCCGATGTGAAATTAACCGTGCGTCCCACTTCAGATGTCCACTCATGTCATGATATCGGTATTACCGGGCGGAGTAATTATTATTATTTTATTAATAATGATCGTTATTTTGTTGGTGATTCTCGAGGGCCCCCCACTACCTATCGTCTCAAAATTTTGGGCCATGTACGCACTGCGGACATTTTCGAGATCAAGTACTTAGAGGCTTTAATTAATTATCTTGATGACGAAGGGATTTCGGAATTGAGGACAATTCCCTTTAAAGGGGGAGGGGATGATACGGAATTGACTAGTTTAAATAAAGAACGCGAAACAAGGATCGACGTAAATGGCCTTACAACGCGTCATGCACGTACGGCAACATTTTCAGGCGAGAAAACGGACACAAGCCGGAAAATGACACAACCTGCCGGAAAATGTCGTCGCCTGCCGGAAAATGTCGAGCATGCCGGAAAATATCGCACCTGCCGGAACTGGCCGAGTACTGCCGACCGAACCCGGCCGTGTCGTCCGACACGGCCCGTGCCGAGATGTGCCGGATTGGTCAAACTGACTGTCGGCCGAACCCCATTGTGTCGTCCGAAACGGTCGAGTCACACTCTTCCGGATAAGGAGATCTCGCTGTCCGACCAACCCGACCGTGCCAGGCGACACGGTCGAGTCCTGCCAAACGTCCTTGTCGCGCCGCACGGTCGAGTCATTGCCGAACGTCCTTGTCGCGCCGCGCCCGTGCCGAGTCATTGTCGGACGAGTCACTGTCGGACGTCGTTGTCGCGCCGCGACCGTGTCAAGCGGACACGGTCGAGTCCCTGCCGGCGCCTGTCGACTGCGCCGCGGCCGTGTCACGGGACACGGTCGAGTCCTGCCGACTGCCCACTTATTTTATACACTTTTTTGTATTTTTGACTTCTCTTTTCCTTTTTACTTATTTTAGGGATTATGTTTTCCCCATTTTGTGATTTATGTTCATTGTTTGTATTTTATGTTGATTTGTTTGGATTATTCAAAGATTTTATAATCTTTGAATTATTTTATTTTTTTTGTTTGATTCCTTAAGTAGGAGACTTCACCTCCTATAAGTAGGAGTTGATTAGCGTTGTAATAATATAGTATGATGAATTTGAATGTGAAAGAAAACACTTTGTGTTTCTATCCTTGGTAAATGATTTTTACCGAAATTTGATTTTTATTCGACGCGTTTTCGAGTATTAATCCGATTGATTCTCAATAGGTCTTGAGAAGAAATCACCTTATCTAATTCGATAAACCCCTTGTTCTTGATCGTTCAAGTCTTTTTGATCGATATTATCACTTTTTCCGATATTACTTCCATTTTCCATTTGTTCAAATTTTCATTGCCATATTCGATATTACTCCCACAAAATACATCCAAAAATAACCAAATCGTAAAAAGACTTCCGCTATGATATTCATACATATACTCCGAACGATACGTATCCACTTCTCCGGGATAATTCGCATCACATCGGCTACACAATCCGCGGTGGATGGCAACCAAGAAGAAATAGATCGTAATCTGGAAAGTTTGGTATGGAGATTGGAGTCGGAAAAGTTCCATAGAATTGTGAAGAGACGAGACAGAAGATAGAAAAGAGGGGAGAGCTTAATGGGGTTAGGGTTAGGCGACTCATGGAGAGAGGGGCTTAGTGACTGGGTTATTTAATTGGATTTAGTGGGTTGGGTTATTTAATTGGGATTACTAGGTTGTGTTAGTATGGGAAAAGTAGTGGCAGATGGTGTAACTTTGAGATGCTTAAAGGGTGTAGTTTAAAGCGAAAAAGTTGCTTTATGTCCTTTCTATGAAATGATGAATCTTATTTGGGACGGACCTTTTGGGCAAATGAGGAATCCAACTTGGGCGGAGGGAGTTATGAAAAATAATACCATTACCCACATGTCCAAATAATAAAATTTTGAATATAAAAAATAAACAATTCAATATTTTTCATCTTGATGAAATTAGCTCATGACTTGGGTATTATGAACACTTGGTTCGAGAAAAGGGACTCTCAATATTTAAAAAAGCAGCGCAGAGCTCGCTTTAAGGCTCGCATTGGGGCGCCTTTGTGAAAAAACGCCTCAGGACGTGCATAGCTATGCGAGGAGCATATTAGGCGCACGCCTTTTTTCCAGAGCTTACGCTTTTTGCGCGCAGCGTACGCTTTTTGCGCCTTATGCCAGAAGCTTAAGCTTTTTGTGTATCTTTATTAAATAGTTCAACATTAAAAAAAATCAATTGGTTCAATCTCTTGGGCATTTAAATGGTATTTAGAGATCAGGAAGGAATTTCTGGGAGAGAAAATAGATGGATAAACATAAAAATCATATTAGAAAAGAGGGGAGGGAGAGAAAGAGTGCAGGGTTGCTGTTTTTGTGAAGAATCAGGGTGGTAGCGGCGAGATAAAGAAGAAGAAGACGATGAGGGTGCTGGTTTGGTGTCTTGAGGGTTAAGGAAGACAGTGTGAGGTGTACGTGGGCAGGCCAAAAAAATAAGATGATGAATGTATAAATTATATTTCTAAATAAATCCTTTTAATATAAAAAAGGTTGTAGATGTCATTTTAATTTAAAATTAAACACCACCAATTAATTTGAGAAATGAAAGGGAAAAAAAAAGCTTTTATGTTTTATTTTTCAGGGTTGCTGTTTTATTTTTCTACTTTTATGTTTTTTATTGTTGAACTTATGTTATTAGACTTTATCTACGTTGTTTGACTTGGATGATTACTTATTTGAACCTTATTTGTTCAAGGGTTTTGTATTTAGGTCTTGTTCTATATCAAAAAAATGCACGTGGTGCTTACGCCTCGGCGCCCCGAGGCTTACGCCTCGTTTTTCGTCAGGCCAACGCCTAGGCTTACGTCTTCGCCTTTTCAAACATTGGGGACTCTTATTTGGTGACATATAGAAACGGAGGTAATGCAAGTCGGATTGGTTTCTTTTTAGTAAGGAATGTTTGTAGGAAAAGTTTTACTAATTGCAAGGTGATACCCGGTGAGAGACTGAGAGTGCTGCAACGCAGCATAGGGTTGTGGTGCTTGACTTTCGAGGTAAGAGACACTTAAGAAAGAGTAGACCACAAGTTGACCCTCGAATTAAGTGGTGGAAGCTCTAAGTGGAGAGTCGACATACTTTTGTGGCTAAGATTGTTGATAGTGGTATTTGGTCTGATTGCACGGAGATGGATATAGATTCGATGTGGAACTTGTTGGAGCATAACATAAAGGAAGTTGCAAAAGAATTCTTAGGAGAATCTAAAGGAAACAGACCATCAAGTAAGGATACATCTTGGTGGAATGATGAAGTTAAGCAAGCGATAAAGACCAAATGTGAATGTTATAAGGTACTGGGTAAATGCTCGAGCGATGAGAATTATGAGAAGTACAAGAAAGCTCGAACAGAAGCTAAAAAGGCAGTGATGCCCGATCAAAGGTCAATCAAGAATTATATGCAAGATTATATACAAAAGAAGGGGAAAAAGATATCTATAAACTTGCTCGAATGTGAGAGAAAAAGACGCGAGATATTGGAAAAGTTAAATGTGTAAAAGATACTGACCAAAAGGTTTTGGTTCAAGATAAAGAGATAAAAGAGAGATGGAGGTCATACTTTGATACCCTATTCAATGGCCATCAAGAACAAGATATTGGGAATTTAAACATCCCCTCAAGTATGGTTAACCAAGAGTTTAAGAGGAGAATTCAAAAGGGTGAAGTGACAATTGCATTGAAGAAGATGAGGTCAAAGAAAGTAGGACCAGATGGTATACCTATTAAAGTTTGGAGGTGTTTGGGGGAGAGGGATCGAATGGGTAACTATGCTTTTCAATAAGATTTGGAGAAGCAATAAGATGCCATCAACATGGAGGAAAAGTATTCTCGTCCCTTTGTATAAGAACAAAGGTGATGTTCAAGATTGTTCTAATTATCGCGGAATTAAACTAATGAGTCATACCATGAAGTTGTGGGAACGAGTGATTCAACAAAGGATCAGGAAATGTGTGAAGATAACAGAAAATCAGTTTGGATTTATGCCTGGAAGATCGATCATGGAAGCAATTTATCTTATCCGGCAGTTGTTGGAACATTATCGAGATAAAAAGAAAGATCTACATATGTTTTTTATTGATTTAGAGAAGGTATATGATAAAGTACCGAGAGAAGTACTTTGGTGGCCTTAGCAAAGAAGGGTGTATCGCGGAAATATATTGACATTATAAAGGGCATGTATGAGGGAGCTAGTACAAGTGTACGTACTAATGTTGGGAGGACAAAAGAATTCCCTATTACGATTGGGGTGCATCAAGGATCTGCTCTTAGTCCTTTTCTTTTTGCCATAGTCATGGACGAATTGACAAGAGAAATTCAAAATGACGTTCCGTGGTGTATGATGCTTGCAAATGATATTGTGTTGATTGATGAAACGAAGGTTGGAGTGCAACAGAAATTGGAACTTTGGAGGGATACTTTGGAAGCTCGAGGCTTTAGGCTGAGCAGAAGTAAGACTGAATATATGGAGTGTAGGTTTAGCGAAAACAGTGATAGAGAGGCGGGGATGATCATATTTGATGGGAAAGTTGTTCATGGACCCACTTTCTTTCGGTATCTTGGATCTATTATCCAAAAGGATGGAGAGCTAGATGGCGATGTGGCTCACAGAATGAAGGCTAGGTGGTTGAAGTGGAAGAGTGTCACAGGGGTTTTATGTGATCCTGACATGCCTCATAGATTAAAGGGTAAATTTTTACCGCACGGCAATTAGGTCTGTGCTGTTATATGGCACCGAGTGTTGGGTTGTAAAACAGTGTCACGTTCAAAAGATGAATGTGGCGGAGATGCGTATACTACGATGGATGTGTGGTCATACAAAAAAGGATCGGCTCAAAAATGAGGTGATTAGAGAGAAGGTAAGAGTTGCGGCTATAGAAGACAAGATGATGGAGAATCGATTACGATGGTTTGGTCATGTGAGAAGAAGACCTCTTGATGCTCCAGTGAGGAGGCTAGAAAGTTGGGGAACAAGTAATGTTGTGAAAGGTAGAGGAAGACTCAAGAAAACTTGGATAAAGATGATTGAAAATGATATGCGGTTTCTTGGAATTGGAGAAAGTATGACGATAGAGAGGCAAATGTGGCGGGAAAGGATACAGATGGTGGATAGAATCTGATTCTTTTTTTTTTTAATCTATGTTATCTTTTAATTTATTTTTCAGGATTTTTCATTTTTCATTTTTTTTTCCTTTTTTTTTTACATTCATTCTCTTTTTTTATTTGCTTTTTTCTCTACTTTTTCCCTCTTTTTCTCCTTTTATGTTATTTATGTAACGATCATTGACGATTTCAAAGTTTGATTCATGTTAGCCGACCCCAAATCATTTTGGGACTAAGCCTTAGATGATGTTGTTGTTGTTGATTAAATTATTTGTGTTTTTTCTAATTATAGACATCCATAATAATTTCCTCCTCAAAGCTTCTGGTCTTTTCCGCCTTCGTAAAGCTTTGTAAAATCTATTCTAGGTTCGGCATGTGCAATTCTTTTGACATTGGTATTTGTTATTGGCACAAGCGAATAAAATCGCGAAGAGTAAATGTTGATGAGATGGTTGCGGTTCGTTTTGCAATCCCAATGTTACTACCACAATTATGAATCATCTATTATTATTACTATTTATAATAATAATAATAATAATAATAATAATAATAATTCGGCCTTATTTTCTTCACCTGATTTTTACTCAACTATCCGACTATAACTTATTTTAGCTGAATAGAACTGATTTTTATCAATTGAAGCTTATTTTTACTGATTGAAACTGAATTATACCGATTCACATTGTGTTTTATTATATGAAGTTATTGATTTTATTGATTAGAACTGAATTTTACTTATTGAAAACTGTCTTTTCTTGATCAAAACTGCTTTTTTATTGATTCAACCTTGCTTTCACTGAATATCATTTTTTGAATTGAAGAGAACATAAAAGAGTCTATTCCTCTTTTTGGTATGAATCTAATATTATAGAAAATAGTTGCATATAAATAAAAAATTAATGTGCAAAGCATTAAAAATATTTATATGCATAGTTACCGATTCAAAGGTGCTCCAATTTCTTTCACATCCTGAAGCACTACATGTTAGACTTAGTACTCGAATACAAAACTAGTAAGCTCGGGCGTCTTACTTCCAAAGCGTTCCCACCACATGGCTAGTAACATAAAACATAAGGAATATAAATATAGTAGACATGGATATAATTATGAATAAAGAAAAAAAGTTAACTACTTTACCCGGAGTCCGTAACATTCTTGTTTTTTTCGCTATTGGGGTCCCAAATTCTCCTTAGGCTTTGTTATACAAGTCCAATTGGATGTCCGCTTTAAGACGATCTTCGGAAGACATCATCTTGTCCATGCAACCATACAACCCATCTGTCACTTCATCACAATCCGAAAAAGTTTCCCTATAACGCAATTGTAGGTTCAAATAACCGGCCACATGTAGAGGATGATGAAGTTGTGGAGTCCAATGTGGATCGATTTTCCTCCAAATTGGCCTATACTTTCTTTCAACGCCCCCACAATTGAATTTGATTGTCTCCTTTGCTTTGTCCATAAGTTCATAAATATATCCCATTGCCGGTCTCTCCTCCGAATCAACTTCTCTCAAGACACAAACAAGAGGAACAACACTCTTGACACAAAATGCAACGTGTGGCCAAAAGTTGGGATTGTTGATGCCTCTTTACAACTTTTCCTTCGGTTGTTTGAGATAAACGAGAATTAACCCACTCATCCGAAGAGAACATTTGTTCGAGTTGCCTTTTGACCTTATACATGCTTTGAAGAGTGAGGAAACATGTAGCAAATTGAGTAACCGCCGGACGAAGAATTTCTTTGTCATTTGTATATTTTCTCATTAAAGAGAGTATAGTCCCATGGCCATAGATGAACTTCACAACCGCCTTAGCAGGCTCTACAATGTCCGCAAAAATCTTCAACTTTGCAATATCTTCTAACATTAAATCGCACACGGTGTCCACCAAATTCTCTTTCGTTTCTCTTCAATTCTTTTCCCGCATTAACACAATTTGAAGCATTATCTGTGATAATTTGAATCACATTTTCCTCTCCTACCTCATCAACAACATCATCGAGATATTTAAAAAGCAACTCACCATTTTTGGTAGACGCTGATGCATCAATAGATTTCAAAAAGAAAGTACTGGCGGGACTATTGATTAAAAAATTGATCAAACTCCTACTCTTTCCATCGGTCCAACCATCAGACATAATCGTACATCCATGTGTATTCCACACCTTATGTTCTTCAAGTATAACACTAATGTCATCAACCTCGGCCTTCAAAATCCAAGTACGCAATTCGTGCACAGAAGGAGGTTTGAACCCTTTCCTATGCTCGGCAATCCCCTCAACCATAGGCAACCAATGAGGATCATTTACAACATTGAAAGGAAGTGCAGCGGAAAAAAATAAACCGACCGACTCTACGCTTAACATCAACAGGCAAATCTTTTTTAAATGCTGTATTAAGGGTCGATTGCCTAGGTTCGGAGCTAATAAAGCTATCAAGAGTGCCTCTAGGTTTGCTACTATCACCGAAGCCAATTGAACTACCCCCCACTTGTAAATTTTGATGATTGCATATTACCCCGGGGTCCTTCACCAACCTCTTTCAACAATTCATTTCTCTGTTTTTTGTATCCTTAGTGTTGCTCAATGATTGTTCAGTTTCTTTCTTGACATCATCCGGTACACTAACACAAGGATAAACACCTATTCGGGTTCGAGCTAAGTGATGCTTCAAACGAGTTATACCTCCATTGGTTACATGTTGACAAAATTTACACAAAATAGACTTTTCTCCTTTATTTTGTGATCCATACTTCCAAGCAACATCTTTTTTGGATGAATTTTTCGACATTTGAACCTAATAAAAGCTGCGCAGATTTTTCCAAAAAAAAAAAAAGAACTGCTAAAAAAACTGCTCAAAAAAAAGCTGCTCAAAAAACTGCTAAAAAAACACAGTACAATCGATTCTTGAGCAAAAAACACCTTATGGAGTTCAAAATCAGATAAGTACGACAGTACCTAAGGGATTTGGCCTGTGCTGGCTATTGGAGGCGACTGGCAAAATGTGAGGGTGGCTGCTGGGTGGTGTCTCTCGGTGGCAGACATGGATCCGGATGTGATTTATAGAAGGGATTCGGTGGAGACGGGTGACGGAGGTCGGACTTCTGAAGAAGTGTAGCGAGGAGTTCTGAACAATCGCGAGGGTTTTATTTTGTTGAGGGTGGGGTTTTACAGAATTGCCCTCCAAAATTTCAGCAGGTTTCACAATTGAACATGTAGCGTACACTATATGGTATTTAGCGTAATAGCGTACGCTATTTACGCTAGAACGTGCGCTACCTTAAAAAAGCGTGCGCAAACCGAGCACTAAGTTAAAAAAGCAGTGGTACATAGCGTTGCGGCCCTGTCGCGCGAGTTTGAAAACATTGGATGCAACTAAAATTAAGGAGCATTTAACATGTTATTGTTATTATTGTCATTAAAAGCATATATATATATTATAATTATTAATATATATTATGAAACTGATTTTGTTGATTGAAATTGATTTTGATCGATTAAAATTGATTTCACTGAACTGAAATTATTTTTACTGATTAAATTGATTTTTACTGCTTAAAACTGATCAATTTGATTTTTCTTTGCACTTCACATTTTCATTTATTTATTTGCTTTTTGCTATTAATTGATTTTCTTGGTCGTTGACGGTTTCAAAAGATGATTCATGTTAGCCGACCCCAAATCATTTTGGGATTAGGCTCAAATGTTGTTGATTATTAGGCTATGTCCAATAACTTCTATTCGATCAAATTTCTATAATAGAAATGAATTGTAGAAAAAATTATCTTCATTCTTCAATGAGACTTTCTGTAAGATATGATGTGAAAGGTGAATCACACTGGTAATTTCTATAACCATTTCTACGTGTAGAAATTGTGATAGAAAATCATATACGACATGACACATTCTATTTGGATATTATAAAATTCATTAATATTCTCTCTTCTTAAATAAATGACAAATAAGGAGGAAATGTTAGTTTAGAAATTATTATTGGGGACCATTTTTTCCATCTTTCTTTACTATGTTAATGTATTACCAATTGGATATAGAAATATTATAAAACAAATATCTGCACATAAAATAGAAATGAAGAAATAGAGTATACCATCGGATGTGGTCTTTTAGTTTAAGTTGAGGAGAACAAGTCCTAACCCATGTAATGGGGAATTTGTCGTACAATAGATCGTAAAATTGCAAAATAGTATTGCATACAACATTCCTATTTCTGAGGAATATGAAAATTCAGAAGGTTGCTATTTCAATCGTATTTTCATCTATTTATTTTGTTTTTTGCTGTTAATTGATTTTCTTGGTCGTTGACGGTTTCAAAAGGTGATTCATGTTGGCCGACCCCCCATCATTTTTGGATTAAGGCTCAGATGTTGTTGATTATTAGGCCATCTCCAATGACTTCGTCTATTCATTCAAATTTCTATAATAGAAATGAATTGTAGAAAAAATTATCTTCATTCTTCAATGAGACTTTCTGTAAGATATGATGTGAAAGGGGAATCACGTTGGTAATTTCGGTGACCATTTCTACGTGTAGAAATTGTGATAGAAATTCCCTATATGACATGGCACATTCTATTTGTATATTGTAAAATTCATTAATGTTCTCTCTTCTTAAATAAATGACAAATAAGGAGGAAATGTAAGTTTAGAAATTACTACTGGGAACCAGTTTTTCCATCTCTCTTCTATAATATAGAAATATTATAAAACAATATCTTCACATAAATAGAAATGAAGAAATGGGTATACCATCGGAGATGGTCTTAGTTTAAGTTGAGGAGAACAAGTCATAATCCATGTGATGAGGAATTTGTCCAATAATAGATCGTAAAATTGCAAAATAGTATTGCATACAACATTCCTATTTCTGAGGAATATGAAAATTCAGAAGGTTGCTCATACATAATTCTACTTTCCATGACAGTTAGAAAATGGAAAAAGTTATCTGTAAACATAATCATACAACCCCTTAGCTTTGATCCAGTAAGCGTTGTATGTTTGCAGGCGGATTTTGTAGGCTGCAGTTCATCGCAAATGCCAGGATACCAATTTTGAAGTTCGAGAGCAGCTATAACATCTCATGTGACATCTCAATCAACAATTTAAGTGGTCAAACAAAGTCAAAAATGTTATTCTGGATCAATGAGATTGACGGACGCTTCCGTGATTTGGTCTTACTGGCAAGTTTCTATGATAGAGTGATGAATGTCAACTTGTCAAGCATAGGAAACTCGGTTAAAACATGTTCAAATCAATTTTTTTGTGCAGGTCAAAGAATGGGCTAAAACCCACCATATTAATGATTCAAAATCTGGGTCTTTGAACTCCTATTCTCTCAGTCTGCTTGTAGTGTTCCATTTGCAGGTATATTTGTATGTGTAATTTTCGTTAAGAATGGATATAGGGTCCTACGGATTCCTGAGATCATATCTATAACTTAACACGGAGGCTTAGAAGCTTCCATGGATCCAAAAGAAATCTGAAATGAAAATCAGGAGAAGACACCTAATTTAATTATAAACTTAAAAGAAACAAGAACGTGAGAATAAAAGTAAGACAGCGTAAATCTTTCGATGGAGCTTGTGGGCTAATAGTATGCTCAACTCAATCTATGTAATGCTTTCAGGTGTCTTGTTTCAAAACTCAGGTGATTCAATCCGTGTAATCTTTTGACGTTTGTTGGATGATTTTGGCTAATGGTTTTGTATCCTGTCCACAAATTTTCCTCACTCTTCACATATTATACTTTACACTTGATTTGAAATTTATTTTTTTATCTAGAATTTAGAAGTTCATAGTTATTTTTATATATTACAGACTTTGGTACCTGCAATATTACCCCCACTCAGAGAAATATATCCAGGCAATATGATTGATGATCTTACAGGTACTCTAGTTCTTTGAGAATATTTCACCTTACGCCTAGCTATTGCATTTTTGTCACATAAACCCTAAACTTTGTGAGACTCGGTTGGGGAATCGGTTAAGATGGTTCGGACATGTGAGATGGAGGCCGATTGATGCACCGGTGCGGAGGCTTGAAGAATGGGGAGCGCATAGGCCGGCGAGGGGTAGAGGAAGACCTAAACAGACATGGATAAGAGTGATTGAGAATGATATGAGGTTTCTTGGGATTGGAGAAGTTATGGTGTTGGATAGGACGACGTGGAGGGAGTGAATTCGGGTGGTTGATTATGCTTGAGTTTTTTTTTTTTTTTTTTTTTTTTTTGCATAATGATTATTACTATTTTTTATTTACTTATTTTTGCACACACACACACACACACACACACATATATATATATATATATATATATATATATATGTGTGTGTGTGTGTGTGTGTGTGTGTGTGTATTTTTTTACGTAGTAAACTTTTCACCTATCACTTTTGCCTGTTTTATTGGAGACGACTTGACGTTTTCAGAGATAGATTCATGTTAGCCGACCCCAAAGCATTTTGGGACTAAGGCTATGATGTTGTTGTTGTAAACCCTAAACTTTGTAAGTTTTCAGACAACCCCAAGGAAAAGGGTTTCCCACGAGCTGCAATTGTCGGGGCGGTGGGATTTGTCATTTGAGAGATGATTTCTTTGAAGTTTCCTGGCCTTTCATTTTTTTTCCTGTAGGGATTGAGAGATGATTTCAGTTGTTCACTGTTGTTGTTTTTTGGGACTCCGATACTAATGCATGGTTGGCGGCGCAACTGTGAGTTGCTCCATTGATGGCCTGCTGCTCACGGGTTCAAGTCGTGGAAACCTCTTTGCAGAAATGCAAGGGCAAGGCTGCGTACATATTTATATGACTGCCCTCCCCCATATCGCCGCACTAACCGAGAACGATTTAGCGCACGAAATTTGCCCTTTTTTTTAGCACCTTCCTTATTGTTAGGCAGTTCAATCACGGTTTTAAGCCTTTATAACTGTCTTTTAAAGCTATTAATCTGAACTCATTAGATGTGATTTGTGTTTACTCATTTTAAACTACATTCATGTTCATTCATAATTTTCTACCTGAAGGTGTAAGGACTGTTGCGGAAAAACGGATTGAGGATATTTGTGGTGTAAACATAAACAGAATTAAGTCAGTTAAGTTGAGATTGATCAACCGAAGCTCACTGTCGGAACTGTTTATTTCCTTCCTTGCAAAGGTTATCTTTTGTCTGAACTCTTCATTTTCTTCCTTCAATAAGCAAACAAATTTTCATGCGCAACTATGTCAGTTTTGGGTATTGATAAAATTTGCAAATCGTTCTTAATCTGTTAAAGAGAGATTGAAAAATTGCCTACTTTTTTGTTAAGCATAAAAGTTATTCCAATTACGTTGACAGGGATTTTATGTCTATGCACCTTCAGTTTTCTCATATCTGTTCAAAAGCTTCTACACAAGGCGTTAGCCCATACGCTGGACAATTGGAGGATATTAACAGCAACATGAGATGGTTGCCTAAAACCTATGCACTATTTGTAATCTCTCTCTCTCTCTCTCTCTCTCTCTCTCTCTCTCTCTCTCCCCCTCCCCTTCTAAACACCCTATGATGTGTTCTAAAAGTCCAGATACTAAATCATCTTAGACTATCTCACTCGTCTCCATAAATTGATAAACTGCAAAACAAAGCACCAGGATGGTTTCAAAGTGTGCACCTTGGAGGTTGTAATGTGTCAGGGGTGGGATCTGTAATTAATTTTCAAATATTGATGGATAAGACGTACCAGTTATGTTCCTACTCATTGTGTACGTTCATTCAAAAACTGTTCCCACCTCTTAAATCTGACTGTCCACTGTAACCTAGCCCTACGCACCTATAAAAGGGCACTTTCATTGACCTAAACCTAGCCCTCCACACCTATAAAAGGGCACTTTCGTTGACCTAATGTCTCTTTAATGCATTCAAGAGATTACAGCATGCAGTGCACACACTTAGAATTTCTGCAAAAATTTTCTCTTCTCTTCAACTCTATTTCTATCCCCCCGCCTCCCTCTCCCCCCTCCCACCTCCACCTTCCCCTACCTCTCCCTCTCTCCCTCCCTCCCTCTCTCTCTCTCCCTCCCTCTCTCAATATTTCTCTTTCTCTGTTTGTATGTGTTGTGTGTGTGTGTGTGTGTGTGTGTGTGTGTTGTAAATGTTATTCGTGTTACTGCATACTTGATTTGGCCTCTGTGCAGCACCCTATTATTTTGCTCACACTTTTTTTCTGCTAATGGATAGGTTGAAGATCCCTTTGAGCAGCCAGCAAATACAGCTAGGACAGTTAGCAGTAACCAATTACAAAAGATATCACAAGCGATTCAAGTAACTCATGGAGTACTTATCTCAGCCAATCAAAATCGAACTTCTCTTATTTCTGTTCTGGTGGGGCCACATGTATCACGATTAGTATTGAGAACAGCTGAATCAACTCCTTTAGTCTCACAGTCTGCATCGAAAAGAAATGGCTTTAAGGGACACCCGGAAGAAAAGCAGACACCCTTGCACACACATCACAAGTCTCAAAACAAAAGCATGGAAGATAAACGTCAAAATGGGGCAATGAATGGACCTACGCATGCCTCTACGAGTCAAAATCAGCAAGTATGGATGCCAAGATCTAAGACCAGAGTTGATCAAATTGGTTCTAATGGCTAAGTCTTTTCTTTTTCGTTTTTTTTTCCCACTCATGATGGCTTGAATCTAAGGAACACTTGCTTTATGATGATTGAGTTTCATCTGTCTTATATATCATAATAGATGTGCTCTTATTCGTTTGTAAACCAGGCCAAAGGAAAAGGATGGAGATATATGATGTTTCATACATCTCAAATATCTTTAGAGTTGTCTAACTAATGAACATTTGACATTTTGTTATGTTTTTTAAGCAATGCTAATGGGCCAGAATTTATGCTGAGCTTGAGCACGAAGTTGATTTTATATGTGAATCTTGTCCTGATGATTTACTCGAGCAATCACTATTAAGAACATTTTGGATTTCATCGACAAGGACGAACTCTGAAGCAATTTGAATGATGTGCTTTTGTTTAAATCTTTACGTTCCTTTACTTCTAACTTGGAAAATCTGGTTAGGCATTGTAGTTTTGAGTGATAAAAAGATGTGGTTGACAATGACTAAGCCGCCGTTATTGAATCGAAGTCATTTAACATCAAGACTTACGTCTCATTCTTTTGATATTCATCCAAACGTTGCAAAGCCAGTTTAAATATGCTATTGAGTATTGAAAGAGTACACGAAGTAGTGGGGAAAGTTGGAAGTTTCAACAATGTATTTAATGTAAAAATAAAAATCAAGAAAAAAATATGAGTTGAGAATTTAATGTAACTCGAGTGTGCTTGCGAGAATGAGGTGAGAATTAAATGTAAATTCCCATGCCTTCTCATTCACATGAATGATAAATTGTATGCTTTAGGAATTGAAATATCCATTTCCATTGAAATTGCTATTCATGGGCTTTAAATAAAGAAAATGTTAGGTCAACCACTTGTGAACAAGCACGGACAGCGTTCGTTAGTTTATTTAGTTAAAAGGGCGTGAAAAATTTTTTTAGGATCCTTTGATGAAGAAATAGTTGCTGAACATTTGTATAGGTGATATGACATCAAATATAGCTTGAATAAATGAGTTTGAGGACATCCCAACCTATTTGAAAATAAATCGGTGTAGTGAACCACCTCGAAGAATACCTTGTTCTTAAATTAGATCAGAGATGTTTGGAAAAATAAATCTTAATAGATAAAGATTTTAGAAGAGGCAAACGCACATGGGAGAGAGAGACTATTTTTACTAAGCGAATTTCATGGGATTATTTGGGCCCATCTATCTGAATTGGATGTCTTGGGCGCATCCTATAAAAGGAGACTGAGTTCTTCGTTTTGCTTCATCTTTTTACTCTCAAAACATTTTATTGTAATTCTGCCGAAGTTTCTCAAAAAATCTTAACTGACTTGAGCGTTGGAGCATATGCGTCATGACCCCTCCCGATGTTCTTTCAAGAACTATCAGATATTTCAGCTCAGGTTCTTTAGAGTTCATTTCGGTTCTTGGTGGCCGGTCACCTTGTGTTCATCAAGTGGCGCCATCTGTGGGAACAATATCATCAAGTCACTATATGAGTGCAGTCAACAATGACGGAACAAGGTGCAGCCTGTAAAGCAGCAGAATAATTGATATCCAGGAATTTAGAAAAGGAGTTAATGACGGCAAGCAGAGAGTTAAATCTGGAGAAAACCCCCATCACATCCGCCAATAAATAGCCACCCCTATCGCGGAAGCATTAGCAGTTAGCAATATAGAGGAGCAAGGAAAATGAAGACATGGAAATAGTTTGATGAAGAGCCAAATCGGTCTCATCTGATAGACCCTCAAACACCAATACACGGGAAGGACATGGAGAAAGTGATGTGAGAGGACAGGATCAGAGTAACCGAGTAAGCATGAAAGAGATCTAGATCCAATCATATCATGCAAGGTGAGGTGGAAGTGTTAGGAGTATGCCCTCGAATGCCACTCAGAGGATGTTGAGTGAGGACATTGTACTTGTTATTATGTAAATCATCAATATAAGGCGATTGATGTTTCTTTATTTATTGCTAGTTACTGGCATTCCTAACTCGTAAATATACATATAGAAACTAGTCCGTGTATTTGAGAGCAAAACGTTCCACTCCTTATTGGATAAGGGGGTCGGCAGTGAAATGTTTATAGCTCAAATACTTAATCGTTCGCAAGTCGATGAAACTTGACTGGGCGTTAAGTTTATGTGAAGACTTGTATGACGTGTTCTTTGACATGGAGAGTGACTGTCGAACATTAATGGTTAGTGGGAGCACACGTTATAGGTATGCTAATTGGATTAGTATACTCAAACCAACTCACCCTCGATTCGTCACACGAATTTCACTCCGGGACAGTCAATGATGGAATCGAAAGGTTGTGATAGGTATTCGTGAACCTTCGACTTGAGGATTTAGTAGGGATGTGCTTGTGACGTCAAGATTTTCATTAGAGTAGTTCGACTCTATAAACCGGAAGGCGGGGGTCAACCTCGACGTGCATCTTGATGGGCAAGTAGCAGGTCCTACTGAATACCAAGATAGAATTCTTTCTCCTGTTAGTGAACCGGTTATATGTGTAATACCCGGTTGTAATTTAGTCATTTTTGTTCAATAATTATCAGTCAGTAATTGTCACTCGGTAATTTTCATTCATTATTAATCACTCATCATTCATACTCATTCAATTGTGTTCACTGTTCGGCGGAATGTTTGTCATACTCGTACTTTTGTCCCCGTACTTCTCGAATTCTTTGATTTTTGTACTCGGTCCATCGTTTTGAGCAGAACTGCTTGTCGAGCAGGGCCGCACGAGCAGGTCGCACGAGCATCTGGTCGTGCGCGGCGCTTGTGCGTTGCGGCTGGACTGGGCAGGAGGCCCAGCGGCCGAGTCATTGCCGCACGAGCACCTGGTCGTGCGCGGCGATCGTGTGTGCGGCTGGTTTGGGCAGGAGGCTCAGTGGTCGAGTTAGTGCCGCACAAGCAGGCCACACGAGCAACTTCTCGGGCGTGATGCTCGTGTGTTGCGGCTGTACTGGGCAGGAGGCCCAGCGTTCGAGCAGGGCCGCACGAGCAGGCCGCACGAGTTGTTGCTCGTGCGCGGCACTCGTGTGCTAAGATCAGCAGCCGGCAGTAACTTCACGCACGACCGGACGCACGGACACTTGGTCGTGCGTCCTCGGGCTTTATATAGGTGGACCGACGGGATTTCCTCATTTTTCAACATTTCTTTCATCTTGTTCCGAGAGAGAGAGCTTGAGGGAGGGATTTTCCATCATCAATCACTTGAGTGTTAGATTTTCATCATCTTCATTCGTTTGGGAAGCTTGGATACTCGATTTAACTCGTGTTCATCGGATCGAAGTGGTTGGATTTTCAAGAGGTAATTTCTTCAACATCTTGGATTTCGACTTCGTATTGAGATATGATGTTTTGGACGTTATAATCATGTTGTATGTAGTGAAGTACGCATGATTATGGATATGTATGATTATTCAATGGATTATTGAAAGGTTATTCAAGAACACTTTGAATATTGAGTTGGATTTGGGGGTTTTCAATTAATTGTTGTTGAAATCACGAATTTGGATATTCATATTGGATTAATGATCATATTGAAGATGTTTTGTTGGTTTGAAACACTTCTTGGGGATTTGATGTTGGTATAATTGAGGTTTGGTTATAAACAATCGAAGATTGGCCACAACATGTTCGATATAATGCCCCAATGAACTTGGTTTAGTCGTATCGACGTTTTGAGTTCGTTATATTCGTGTTTGATTCGTATGTTGAATGGATTGTTGGTAATTGTGTCATTCAAGGTTGTTCGAGCGACCGACATCTCATTTAGGACGTTGTTCGTGGATGGACATTCTTCGTCGGTGTTGAGTAAGTTAATTCTTACTCGGTTAAAAGGATATTCATTCCTTTTGTTGTTGTTCATTCATAATCATAACTCATTCATCATTGTATTAACCGTATTGAGACTTGTAATTGTCGAATAATCACTTCATTCACGAGGAACGACGGTTCCAATCATTTCATTGAGCTATCAATCACTTCACTATTATTTTCATCTCGGTGAGTCATTCTTGACTTTGTCGGATTATTATTCATTGATATTCATTATGGTCATTCTCGTTCATATGATCTTCTGGGTTCATATTGCGTGGTCGGGTGCGGATGTGTGGAATTTTTAGTCGAGCACGCGATTGTCATGTATTGGGTCACCGATACATTGGACTGTGCATACGGTAACGATTACCTCCGTGAGACTAATTAGGTACAAGGACGGGTGTGTCCGGTCATCCGTCTTGTACACTTGCACAGAACATTACGGGCATACTATGATGCTCCCCTTCAGCTTAAATTCATAACTAAGGATAATTCATAATTGGGATATATCATGATTGTGTATATTCAACCCTTGAGGATTGTTGTTCTGTGTAACTGACCCCGTTGGGGGATTTTGTTTTCAGGTCATGGCAAGGCAAAAGCATGGGAATAAAACGTTTACGGCGAGGAGTCCCAGTGATACTAGTAGGGGGCCCCAGTCCGTTTCAGTTATTCATGTCTTTTCATCTTTATTTCCGCTGCAGACTTCCGTTTGGATATTCATTTTCATTTAATGTTGTATATTTTATCTTCACATAGAATATACATGTATTCAGTATTCTTCCTGGGTGTATTATACTTAGACTCATCATCAGAGTACATGGTAATATGATGTGGTTCGGTACTACATTTACATTGTTAATTCATTAATTTTCATTCGCCTGGTGGGTCCCAGTCGGGGGTCCACGGCACTGTAATATACGCCTAGTTTGGGGTGTTACAGAGTTGGTATCGGAGCGTGGTTTTGAATACTACCTTTCGAGTCGTGTCTCATTTGAAATCATCGTCATCGGACTAGTATCATTGGACTTTCGCGTCACGTGTGACCTGTGCAAATGCCGAGCCCATCAGACCGAAAGAACTGTAAGACTTCTAACGCCATGGTATAATTTCTGATAATGAGAATCATTCATTCATAAGTCATAAGTTAACAATCCTCAAACATCATTTTCATTTTAATCATGTTGATCATGTTAACTCATTAATCACTCAATTTATTTCATCACTCAGTTGTTGATCTTGAGGATCATATCATTAATCTTGTTAACTTGTTCAAGATAATCATTTCAATAATATCATCAGATAATCATGTCACCTCAGTTAATCATTCATGTAATCACTGTGTTAGAGCGCGTATGCTCATTTTCATCATTTCATGACTTAAATCATAATGCGGTACTCATACGAGATATATAATTATCATGCGACCTTCCTACTTCAGTATGGAGAGAGCTGTCAGGGGACGCATGGGGAGAGGCCGTGGTGCTGGCCAAAATCCGGGAAATAATCACTCATTATCGGGAAGTCGTACCCAGGACTCAGCTCGATCGGAAGATGTTCGGGTTGATCCACTCACTTTTATGCAGGTCATGATGACCCATATGCAATTGCACAATCATCATTGCGCCACCCTAGCCGAATTAATCGAGAGAAGTCTCCCGTGTGAGCCTAGTGCTAAGGAAATTGCTGAGCAACAACCTTCATCTGTCAGCAGGAAATCAACGAAGCGTAATCAGTCCAAAGGCGGTCAGTCTACCTCCAAGAAGCCTCGTGCGGGCCCTAACGTTTCTGAGAGACCTCCTACGGCGCCTAATCCTGTGGGATCTCAGCCCCGAGCGGCCAGATCATCCATCACCTATTTCAACTGTGGAACGCCGGGTCATTACAGCACTAAGTGTCTGAAACCGTCTATCACGTGCCATAATTGTGGGATTGTTGGGCATAAGGCCCGTTTTTGCCGAAGGGACTCCAAGCCGACTCCGGTGGTATCTCAGGCCCCGAAGCAATCAGCGATTCAGAATCAGACTGCTCTGTCAGCGTCGTTTAAGACGACGGAAGCGAATAAAGGCGGAGCTCATATTTATCAGACGAGAGCGTCCGGTTCGGGGGCCGGCAAGTCCCGGATTCACGCGATGAAGTGGACCGACGATCCGGAGGCCCGAATGATCTCAGGTATACTCATAATTCTATCTCAACCTGTGTGTACCCTTTTTGATACTAGTACATCGCATTCATTCATTTTCGAATCATGTTTGAATAGACTTAACTTGGATAGTCCTTTTAATTGTGGACCTTATATCATTGGTCTACCTGGCGGTAGAAGAATTTTCGGAAATCATGAGGTTAAGAACTGACCGAATTAAGCTCAAATGACCGCGATTGGTTGGCGGACCTAATCATGGTGGATTTACCCAAGGGCGTAATATTGGGTATTAGTGGGATGGATCGTCATGATACCATCCTCAATGTTCGTAAGCGCATGATCACTACCATTTCCGTCGTTGAAGCCGAGTGTGTATTTCAGGGAGGTAATCCCCGTTGTTCCAGAAGAATCATTAATATGATGAATGCAGTGAAATTACTCAATCAGAGTTGTTAAATCATTCTTGGTAGTATTGTCATCGATTGGCCGTTTTAAGGCAATCGAGATATTCAATCATTCATTCTATCATTGTCATCGATTGGTCGTTCTTAGGCAATCGAGATATTCAACCATTCATTATATCATTGTCATCGATTGGCCGTTCTAAGGCAATCGAGATATTCAATCATTCATTCTATCATTGTCATCGATTGGCCATTCTTAGGTAATCGAGATACTCAACCATTCATTATATCATTTTCATCGATTGGCCGTTCTAAAGCAATCGAGATATTCAATCATTCATTCTATCATTGTCATCGATTGGCCGTTATAAGGCAATCGAGATATTCAATCATTCATTATATCATTGTCGTCGATTGGCCGTTATAAGGCAATCAAGGTGTTCAACCATTCATCGTATCGTTGTCATTGATTGGCCATTCTCAGGCAATCGAGGTGTTCAACCATTCGTGGTATCATTGTTATCGTTTGACGATGTACTCCCAAACGAGCTACCTGGTTTACCTCCACCGAGGGATGTGGAATTCACGATAGAGTTGGAGCCTGGTACTTCCCCAATATCGAAGGCACCGTACCGGATGGCCCCGACCGAAATGCAGGAATTGAAGAATCAACTTGAGGAGTTGTTCGAGAAAGGTTATATCCGACCGAGCGTGTCCCCGTGGGGAGCACCAGTGTTGTTTGTCAAGAAGAAGGATGGTTCGTTTCGCTTGTGTATTGATTATCGGGAGTTGAACAGGGCGACGATCAAGAATAAGTATCTTCTACCCCGTATTGATGATCTCTTAGATCAACTTCAGGGAGCTTCAGTATTTTCCAAGATCGACTTAAGATCTGGATATCACCAATTGCGCATTCGAGAGTCGGATATCGCGAGGGCGGCGTTTCGAACACACTATAGCCATTATGAGTTCGTGGAGTTAAGTAATGCATTAATGCACCTGCGGTGTTCATGGAGTTAATGAATCGGGTCTTCATCGACTTTTTGGGATCAGTTTGTGGTTGTCTTCATTGATGACATTTTAATTTATTCTCGTGACCGGGAAGAACAAGAGTTTAGTCTTCATCAGGTTCTCGACGTGTTGAGACAAGAGCAACTCTATGGAAAGTTTTCCAAGTGTGAGTTCTGGATGTCCGAAGTGTCGTTTCTCGGGCATGTAATTTCATCAGACGGTGTACGTGTCGATCCTCAGAAGACGGATGCTATCCAAAATTGGTTACCTCCGAAGAATGTTAAGGAAATCCGAAGCTTTCTCGGATTAGCCTGTTATTATCGGCGGTTTTGGAAGGATTTTCTAAGATCGCTCAACCCATGACGAATCTTTTGCGAAAGGATAAGAAATACACGTGGTCCGACGCATGTCAGCGGAGTTTGAGGAACTCAAGAGTCGGTTAATTTCAACACCTGTCCTTTCTTTTTCGCAAGGGACGGAAGGATTTGTGGTTTATAGTGATGCGTCCGGACAGGGTCTCGGATGTGTACTCATGCAGAATGGGAGGGTTATTGCCGATGCTTCACGGCAATTGAGACCTTACGAGGTTAATTATCCGACCCACGACCTGGAGATAGCAGCCGTGGTTTTCGCGTTGAAGATTTGGCGTCATTACCTTTATGGCGTTACCTGTCAGATATTCACCGATCATAAGAGTTTAAAGTATATATTTACTCGGAAGGAGTTAAATATGCGACAGAGACGGTGGTTGGAACTAATCAAAGATTATGATATCGAGATACTTTACCACCCGGGCAAGGCGAACGTTGTCGTCGACGCCTTGAGTCGTAAGTCTGTTCAGGAGCAGATGCTTGCTCGATTAACAGTTCAGAAGGAACTTCAGCAGGAATTTCTGAGACCCGAGATCGAGGTCTCGTTACAGCGAGTACAAGGGCAACTTTGTACGTTGGAGATTTCATCGCCACTTAAGAAGACGATCAGGGAGAATCAGGGTTCGAACCCATTTCTATTACGCATTCGAGAGGATGTGACTCAGGGAAAAGCCCCTGGGTTTGTGGTCCACGATGATGGACTTTTGCGATTCAAGAATCGGTATGCATACCGGCGATTGACGAGTTGAAAAACTCGATGTTGAGATAAGCTCATGCTACCCCTTATTCCGTTCATCCGGGGTTTAACAAGATGTACCAAGACTTGAAACAAAATTACTAGTGGAGTAATATGAAGCGAGAAGTCGCAGAATTTGTTTCGAGATGCTTAACCTGTCAGCAAGTCAAGATTGAACATCAGTGACCGGCGGGTATGCTGAAACCTCTCCCTATTCCAGAGTGGAAGTGGGAAGATATTTCAATGGACTTCATCACTAGTTGCCGAAGAGTCGTCATGGCATGAATACAATCTGGGTGATTGTGGACCGCTTAACTAAATCGGCTCATTTTCTTGAGATTAAGGATACGTGGGGTCCCGAGAGACTTTCCCAGTTGTTTATCAGAGAGATAGTGAGATTACACGGTACTCCTAAAAGTATCGTTTCCGATCGTGACGGACGATTCGTGTCTCATTTTTGGAAATCAGTTCATCGTGCTATGGGAACTCAGCTTAATCTCAGTACAACTTTTCATCCTCAGTCCGACGGACAATCGGAGAGGATTCTTCAGACTTTGGAGGACATGCTGAGGGCATGTGTTCTCGATTGGAAAGATGATTGGGAAGCCCAACTACCGTTGATCGAGTTCACGTACAATAATAGTTGGCATGCTTCGATTAATATGGCACCTTACGAGCCCTTGTACGGTCGTCGTTGTCGATCTCCTTGTGTTGGGATGACTTATCAGAATTAATCGGCACCGAGCCCGATATGCTTATAGCCGCCCGTGAGAAGGTAGCTTTGATCAGGAGTCGTTTGTTGACCGCTCAGAGTCGACATAAATCTTATGCAGATAATCGTCGTCGACCATTAGAGTTCGAGACAGGTGACCATGTTTTGATCAAGGTGTCCCTGAGTCGAGGTATCTTCAGTTTTGGGAAGAGGGGAAAGTTGAGTCCGAGATTCATTGGACCGTTTGAAATTTTGGATCGAGTAGGCGAGCTAGCTTATCGATTGACCTTACCTCCGGCGTTGAGCCGAATTCATCATGTGTTTTACATATCTCAATTACGGAAGTATGTTGCCGACCCGAGCCACATACTTCAGTTCGAAGAAATCGAGATCGCCGATGATCATTCATACGAGGAGCGTCCTATACGAGTATTAGAGCGGCGAATCAAACAGTTGAGGAACAAGACGATTCCTTTGGTAAAGATCCAGTGGTCTAGACACGGGGTCGAAGAGGCTACTTGGGAAACCGAAGATAGTATGCGGGAGAATTATCCCGAATTGTTTGACCCTTAGTTTCGGGGAAGAAACTCTTTTTAAGGGGGGGAGTATGTAATACCCGGTTGTAATTCAGTCGTTTTTGTTCAGTAATTATCAGTCAGTAATTGTCACTGGGTAATTTTCATTCATTATTAATCACTCATCATTCATACTCATTCAATTGTGTTCACTGTTCGGCGGAATATTTGTCATACTCATACTTTTGTCCCCGTACTTCTCGAATTCTGTGATTTTTGTACTCGGTACATTGTTTTGGGCAAAACTGCTTGTCGAGCAGGGCCGCACGAGCAGGCCGCATGAGCATCCGTCGCGGCGCGCGCGGCGCGTGCGTTGCCGGATCGGGCAGGAGGCCCAGCGGCCGAGTCATTGCCGCACGAGCAGGCCACACGAGCACCTAGTCGTGCGCGGCGCTCGTGTGTGCGGCTGGTTTGGGCAGGAGGCTCAGTGGTCGAGTTAGTGCCGCACGAGCAGGCCACACGAACAAATGCTCGGGCGTGATGCTCGTGTGTTGCGGCTGTACTGGGCAGGAGGCCCAGCGTTCGAGAAGGGCCGCATGAGCAGGCCGCACGAGTTGCTGCTCGTGCGTGGCGCTCGTGCGCTAAGAAAAGCAGCCGGTAGTAACTTCAAGCACGACCGGACGCACGGACAGTTGGTCGTGCGGATTGGTCGTGCGTCCTTGGGCTTTATATAGGTGGACCGACGGGATTTCCTCATTTTTCAACATTTCTTTCATCTTGTTCCGAGAGAGAGAGCTTGAGGGAGGGATTTTCCATCATCAATCACTTGAGTGTTAGATTTTCATCATCTTCATTCGTTTGGGAAGCTTGGATACTCGATTTAACTCGTGTTCATCGGATCGAAGTGGTTGGATCTTCAAGAGGTAATTTCTTCAACATCTTGGATTTCGACTTCGTATTGAGATATGATGTTTTGGACGTTAAAATCACGTTGTATGTAGTGAAGTACGCATGATTATGGATATGTATGATTATTCAATGGATTATTGAAAGGTTATTCAAGAACACTTTGAATATTGAGTTGGATTTGGGGGTTTTCGATTAATTGTTGTTGAAATAACGAATTTAGATATTCATATTGGATTAATGATCGTATTGAAGATGTTTTGTTGGTTTGAAACAGTTCTTGGGGATTTGATGTTGGTATAATTGAGGTTTGGTTATAAACAATCGAAGATTGGCCATAACATGTTCGATATAATGCCCCAATCAACTTGGTTTAGTCGTATCGACGTTTTGAGTTCGTTATATTCGTGTCTGATTCGTATGTTGAACGGATTGTTGGTAATTGTGTTATTCAAGGTTGTTCGAGCGACCGACATCTCATTTAGGACGTTGTTCGTGGACGGACATTCTTCGTCGGTGTTGAGTAAGTTAATTCTTACTCGGTTAAAAGGATATTCATTCCTTTTGTTGTTGTTCATTCATATTCATAACTCATTCATCATTGTATTAACCGTATTGAGACTTGTAATTGTCGAATAATCACTTCATTCACGAGGAACGACGGTTCCAATCATTTCATTGAGCTATCAATCACTTCACTATTATTTTCATCTCGGTGAGTCATTCTTGACTTTGTCGGATTATTATTCATTGATATTCATTATGGTCATTCTCGTTCATATGACCTTCTGGGTTCATATTGCGTGGCCGGGTGCAGATGTGTGGAATTTTTAGTCGAGCACGCGATTGTCATGTATTGGGTCACCGATACATTGGACTGTGCACACGGTAACGATTACCTCCGTGAGACTAATTAGGTACAAGGAGGGGTGTGTCCGGTCATCCGTCTTGTACACTTGCACAGAACATTACGGGCGTACTATGATGCTCCTCTTCAGCTTAAATTCATAACTAAGGATAATTCATAATTGAGATATATCATGATTGTGTATATTCAACCCTTGAGGATTGTTGTTCTGTGTAACTGACCCCGTTGGGGGATTTTGTTTTCAGGTCATGGCAAGGCAAAAGCATGGGAATAAAATGTTGACGGCGAGGAATCCCAGTGATACTAGTAGGGGGCCCCAGTCCGTTTCAGTTATTCATGTCTTTTCATCTTTATTTCCGCTGCAGACTTCCGTTTGGATATTCATTTTGATTTAATGTTGTATATTTTATCTTCACATAAAATATACATGTATTCAGTATTATTCCTGGGTGTATTATACTTAGACTCCTCATCGGAGTACTTGGTAATATGATGTGGTTCGGTACTACATTTACGTTGTTAATTCATTAATTTTCATTCGCCTGGTGGGTCCCAGTCGGGGGTCCACGACAATGTAATATCCGCCTAGTTTGGGGTGTTACAATATGTACTATGCGGTTATTGGCAGATGAGATCATAAGTCTTTGGCCAAAGCATTGGAGCTAGCTGTATTAGATACACGAGAGCTCGATGATCTCGATTTGCATTAACGCATGCATAGCGTCAAGTACAGATGGGGTTTGACTGACCGTGACCCTGTAACTTGATTGGGACATTTGAAAGAAGGGTTTAATGTATACTGGTATTCACGAAAGAATGGTTCTTGAATGATCCCAATCATTCATTCTCAGTTGGGGTACAGTGTAGGCCGCCAGGCTGGCTAGGTGGTGCTACTACTCTTTGGTTCCTCCCATTGCTGACTGAGACGGACCTACCGAGTCGCGCAATAGAATTGACTACGGAATGATTCAAGCTAATTATCTCATTATGAATATTAGATATTGGATATCTAAGGGACATTGGATGTCTAAATCGATTTATTGGATAAATTGAATTTCGGCCTAATGAATTAAAAATATCACTGGGTGATTAATTTAATTCATGAATATAATTATTTCTTGAAGAAATTAATTATGTTATTTTGTATTTGATATGTTTAATTAATTGGATTAATTAAACGATATAAATACATCGGAACGGAATTGGAGTTTATCTGTTTGGACTCTCGGGAGTCCGAAACGAACCGAACTCTTCCTATAATTCATCTTGGCCGCCCCCCCACTTATATCCATGTGTGTGTATTGACTTGTCCCCATCATGGTTTTGGAATCTCATGTGTTGAGGGGACAAGCATTGTAACACCCCGAGATATTCGGAATAATTACAGCGCCGTAAAACCTTTAGGTAAGGATTTACAAGGCTAATTTTAAAAGGAGTGTAAATATAAACCAAACGTACAACTGAAGTTCAAATACAGATTTGATTCAACCGATCAAATGAGTTAACTTATACAACCATATCGAAAAGACATTTTTAAAACAGACGTACTCGAGTACTAAATAGACCAAGAAGACAAATCACAATAACATCAACCACATCACTGAGCCATTTCATCGTCCTGTCGGTACTGTGGTTGCTTCCCCGCTCGTCGGCTACCTGAACATCAAAACAATGTCCACCCCCGGAGTGGTTAGCAAAAACAATGCTAGTACAAGTATCGTAATACATAAATCATCAATGCATCATAAAACATGCAAAACGGACTTCCGTCATCGGAATCCAACGATGCGAATCCTCACGATTCCATCGACACAGTACAGGGTAATCCAGCGATCCAGCGCCCTTGGTATAGATCCCCATGATGATCCCGTCGGACCAACGCATGGTGGAAAACCCGTCCAGCGATCCAGCGCCCACAGCATAGATCCCCATGATGATCCCGTCGGACCAACGCATGGTGGACATTCGATCCAGCGCCCTCAGCAGAGATCCTCATGATCCCCTCGGATCATTTATACCATAAATCAATCAACTATGCATACATATATGCATTTCAATATGTTCATCAATACGAACAAATAACAACGAATACCACGAGAAATTTCAGAATATATCTCATATTCAACAACATGAACAAAAACCACAAGCATGATCAAAGTTTCAATATAAATCGAACTCGACATATGATACTTGCCTCGAAAATGGAAAGAACGAAATACTTCAAAGATCTCAACACACTCGAAGGCCGCCTCCTTCGATCAACGTAACAAGCTCGAACCTTAAAAAAAGGAATGATATACAAATCATCTCAAGTCGAACGATGGCCTAACAATTCGGTCTACGGCCCAAAAGCTCAAAATAAACAATCTGCCTGGACTGCTTAGCATGCGCTACGTACTCTACGTAACGTGCGCTAAGCCTGCCTGTTAGCGTATGCTATCGTATAAGCCTAGCGTACGCTAGCCACGGGTGACGCTTGACTTTGGCCGATCTCATAACGCACGTTACGCACGTATCGTGCGTTAACTTAACCCCGATAGCGCACGTTAACTTACATATGTTAGCGTGCGCTAATCTTGCATGGCGAATCGCTAATCGGGTTGAATGGTGATGAACTCATGAATTCTATGGTGATAATACAAGTCATCCTCGAGCATATCATGCTAATAAGGTTTGTGGAAGTTCTATGATTATGAGATACAAATATACGGATAATCATCTCAACATCATAATTCATCTTAGATCTTCAAGAAATATTCTAAGTTCCGTCATTCCTACGTTCCAAAACGCATGATTCCAATGTGTAAAACGTAACAATCTAGGTAATATCCGATTACTGATCATAAATCGATTTGAACATGCTTAGGAGTCCATATACTAAGATGGTTCAAAGGTTCATACGATATATAGTGCCGATACGTCAAAAGTATCCTTCTAACATGTGATGACCGATTATAAACGAAATAACTGGCTATCAAAACATGATCAAACATCCTTAAGAACATTACTAACATCGGTGTAGAATCACCTACCTCAAAGTAGTGAAGAACACGGAGGAAATCGAAGCAATCCAACACCGAAGGCTTGAACACCAATCTCCAACGATATACGATCTTCAATCACGAGCTAGGATGTTGATATGAAGTGTTTAGGATGAAGGAAGTTATGTTCTAAGTGTAAGAATTCGGGTATGGGAGAAAAAGGAACTGAAATCACGAATAGGATGCTGTCCTATTTATAAGAAATGGCCATTAGCGCGCGCTAGTCCCTGCTCGTAGCGTGCACTAATGGCTCACTGACTATACTGTACTCGGCACTTAGCTGTTGGGATTCCACAGAAAATAAACACAACGGAAGAATAAATGGAATCCCTAAGAGGATCGATCAAGTAACGTATATACGAAAAGAAAAAATACGAAGATCAAGGAATCAAAGTCCCATACCTATGATGTCTCTGAAAAACCTTCGTATGATGATGATGATGATGATGAAGAGCCCTTCGTTCCAAGCACCTAAAGCAAGATGCCTCTACTTCACACGCCGGAACTTGATGGAAAAATCGACAAGCTTCCTTTCTTCAAGAATGCGGCTAGGGAAGCTTGTAGGAATTTTCTCTCTCAATGTATTCTTCTTATATCTTGTCTCTAAGATCAAGATGAAGTTTTCTACCTTACTCTCTCTCTCAAATTCGTGATTATGAGTTAAAGCAAGAAGAAGTTGTCCTCACTCCTTTTTAAAGACTTTTTTTTATTTAAAAATGAAAGTGTACCTTTAACACATGATTGAGGGTATCAAATACACCTCACATATTTCACCTAGTGACATAAAATAATTATTTTAGAGACAAGAGATGGTGGTGTGGTGGCCTTAAGGTTAATTTCCAAGAAGACGGGTCGAATTTACTCGGCTCGTAATCGATGTTCACAAAACGAATCCTCGTGTAGGATGTTCGTCAAACGAATCCGTTTTATTTCCAATGTGTTTGGACTAATTAATTAATCCAATTAATTAATTATATCAAACACAAATAAATATTTCTCTAAGAAATATAATTTATGAATTAAAGTAATCACCCAGGAACCTACTTACAATTCATAAGACCGCTATTTTATTTATCTGATAAATCATAAATAGATATCTAATCTATAATATAAAAAGAGAGATTATTAATTCACATTTATCCATCAATGATCCTATTGCGCGACTCGTAGGTTCGTCTCGGTAGGCATTGGGAGGAACCAATGAGTGCGGGCAACACTTAGCCAACTGGCGGCCGCATCAGTAAACCCCGATCGAGAACGAATGAACAAATCATTCCAACCATTATGTCGTGAATACTATATACGTATAGACCCTTCATTAGATGTCCGGTCAAGTCTTCGGTCACGGTAAAGTCAAACCCTCATTGTTGACTAAACTCTATACATGTGTTAATGCAAATCAAGACCGATCGATTAATAGTGTATCTAATACGACTATATCGTAATGCTTTGCCAAAGACTTATGATCTTATTTGCCATTAACCGTATAGACATTCGCCCGCTCACTAACAGAGATAGAATCCTTTCTTGGCGCACAAAGAAAGATCGCTACTGCCCGTATAGTCCGCACTTCGAGGTCGACTCAGCAATTAAGCAAATGAGTCTAACTACTCTAATGACAAACTAAACGTCACAGACACATCTTCTACTGAACCCTCAAGTCAAAGGTCCACGTATACTATCACAACCTTTCGATTCGTCATCGACTCTCCGAGAGTGAATACCGTGTGACTGAATCGAGTATGAGTCGTGTTCGAGTATACTGGTCCCACCAATATACTTATAACTATGCTATCAAGATGTGCACACGTCCTAGCATCAGTTATACAAGTCTTATTAAAACTTAATGTCCTGTTAAGTTTTATCGACTTGCGAACTAGTTAAGCATTCGAGCTCTAAACACTTCTAGTGCCTATCTCCTTATCTCTATAAGGAGTAGAATGTTCACTCTCAAATGCAAGGACTACTATTCTATATACCAAATCACAATGCCAGTGATATACAATAATATAGAAATAATAATTGCCTTATTAAATATAATATTCATAATTACAATACAGCTTGCTCACTCTCTCATCCTCTGAGTGGCATTCGAGGGCATATTCCTAACAATCTCCCACTTGCACTCAATGCCACAAACTATGGTATCTAATACCCATACTCTCCATGTCTCTCTAAAACCTTCGAGATAGTGGCTTGGTAAGCGGATCGGCAACGTTATTTGTCAGTGTCTACTCTCAGTGTAACATTCCCATCCCGAACCATTTCTCTAACAAAATGATATTTTCTCGCAATATGTTTGGTGTTGTGGTGAGCCCTAGGCTCCTTAGCCTCGTGCAATCTCCGTCGTTGTCACAAAACAAGGTCACGGGCTTCTCTGCGTTAGGAACCACTTGAAGTTCCTCGGTGAACTTCTTTATCCAAAAGCTTCTTTAGCAGCCTCTCCGTGCCGCCCGATATTCGGCTTGACATGTGGAGATAGCAATAACTTTGCTTGGCACTTCTCCAAGAAATCGCCCACCATTCGAGTAAAGATATACCCTGATGTGGACATCGAGCATCCATGTCCCCCGAAAAATGCGAGTCTGTATAACCCATCACTCTTAGTTCTCCACCGCCGTATGTAAGAACCAAGTCTTTAGTCCTCCTTAGGTACTTAAGAATGTTCTTTACAGATCAATGTTCTGCCTGGATTTGATCAAACCGACTTACTACGCTCACGGCATAGGCAATGTCCTGGTCTAGTGCAAATCATTGCATACATAAGGCTACCTATCTTGAAGCATAAGGTACCTTGCTCATTTCCTTTCTATCTTCCTCACTTTGAGGACACATCTCTAAGGAAAGTTTTGCACCATGTTGCATAGGTAGAAGCCCTCTTTAGAATCTTCCATCCTAAATCGCTCAGATCTTTTCTATGTAGAGGGCTTGGGAAAGACCTAACATTCTTTTCGCTCTATCCCGGTAGAGACGAATACCCTGAATATAGGTAGCTTCTCCCAAGTCTTTCATTGAGAACTCTTTAGAAAGCCAAGCTTTCACGTAACCGAGCATTCCTGCGTCGTTTCCTATAAGTAGAATGTCATCTACATATAGTATTAAGAACGCAATTTTTCTCCCACTAACCTTCTTGTAAATACAAGGCTCTTCTTCGTTTTGGACAAAATCAAACTCTTTGACTGTCTCGTTAAAACGAAGATTCCAACTCCGTGAAGCTTGCTTCAGTCCATAAATGGCACGCTGAAGTTTGCATACTTTATGAATATTGGTTTGAGATATGAATCCCTTAGTCGCTCCATATAAATCTCCTCCGAGGAATCCATTTAGAATGCCGTTTTCACATCTATTTGCCATATTTCATAATCTAAGTGGGTCGCTATAGCAAGCATCATGCGAATAGACTTAATCATAGCTATAAAGTAGAAGGTCTCGAAGTAATCGATTCCTTCTCTTTGGGAATAACCCTTTGCCACAAGCCTGGCCTTATAGGTATCAACCTTGCCATCTCCACCAGTCTTTCTCTTATAGATCCATTTGTTTCCAATAGGCACTATGCCTTTAGGACGATCTACTAAAGTACAGACCTGATTAGCATGCATTGAGTCTATCTCAGCTTCCATAGCTTCTTGCCACTTGGTGGAGTCAACGTCTACCATCGCTTGGTCGTATGTAGAAGGATCTTTCTCTTGACTACTTTCTGTCATCTCATGGACACCCAGTTCCTCTTGATGCAGATAGCCATACCTCTCAGGTAATTGAGAAATTCTACTAGACTTGCGAGGTTGTATTTGTATTTCAGAAGGTTCGGTTCTTGTATCTTGCATAGGTGTCTCATTTGGTGTTTCTTTTATTTCTTCCAAAGAAATATTTCTACCTGCCCCTCCTTCCTGAATAAACTGATCTTCCAGGAAGTGTGCTTGTATAGCAACGATGATCCTATGATCTTCGTGCATGTAGAATAGATATCCCATGGAATCCCCTGGATATCCTATGAAACGACCTTTCACAGACCTAGTTTCCAATTTCTCTACTTTAGTCTTCTTGACATAAGCAGGGTATCCCCAAATCCTAATGTGATTAAGACTTGGTTTCCTACCTCTCCACATCTCATGGGGAGTCTTAGGAAACAGTTTGGAAGGACATCTGTTCAAGATATGCACAAAGAAGGAGCGCGTAACCCCGGATAAATCGGTAGATCAGTATAGTTAAGCATGGAGCGAACCATGTCCAACAAGGTTCGGTTCCTTCTTTCTGATACACCATTTAATTGTGGAGTAGCTGGAGGAGTGAATTGTGACACTATTCCTAGTTCTTTTAAGAACTCATCAAATTTTGTACTCATGTACTCACCACCCCGGCCCGACCAAGAGTCTTAACACTTACTGTTTGATTTTCAACTAGGGCTTTAAGTTCCTTGAATTTATCAAAAGCTTGGACTTATGTTTCATTAAGTACACGAATCCATACAGTATGGTCATCGATGAATGTAATGAAATCTCAAAGCCGTCTCGTGCCACTTCAAAAGGGCCACGAGGCGTCGGTATGGATCAATCGAGTTTTTCATTGACTCTTTCAAAAGTCCTGCGAAGGGTAACTTAGTCATTTTGCCTTGAAGGCAAGATTCACAAGTTGGATAGGGATCGATCCCAATGGACCCGTAAGCCCATCTTTCTCCATTTTATGAACCTTGGTCGACCGATATGACCAAGTCTAAGATGCCACTTAAGTGCTTGGTTCGTTTCATCCCTACCACGCTTCCTAGTTATAGTGTTCACATTGTCTTATTCTTTAAATTTAAAGGGTATAAACCATTTAATAATGTAGCGATCAACCAATTTATTTCGAAATAAATACGACAGACCCATCTCCAATAAAGAAGTGAAATCCCTTTCGGTCCATGACCAGAATTGATACAATATTCTTGTGCCCCTTGGGCAAAACAAGTACATCATCTAAAGTGAGAATAAAACCGCATTCTAAATCCAACATAAGGGATCCGATATCGAAGCCTCGACACTATGCCCACTTCCGACGGTGACCATCACCTCCCCGAATCCGACTTCCTACTGCCGTTCCGCATCCCGATTCATTGTACAAATGTGAGAACTCGCACCGAATCAAGTACCCAAGAAGTAGAATATACGCTACAAAACAATTTGTTTCTAAAACCAATAGTTCCGCACTGGCGCATTACGGTCAAGCTTTGGACAATACCTCTTCCAGTGGCCTAGCTCACCGCAGATTGAGGCATACATCCGTTTTCTTGGCCCCTTTACTCTTTTGAACCATTGGGGCCTTGCCCCTTCCCTTGTCGATCTTGGCTATCGGACCTAATCGCTTCTTGTTCTTTTCTTCTTATTCTTGGACTTCCAAGTCTTAGAAGAAATCACAAGTGCGACTTCCTTTCCCTTTGTCTTCATCGAGGCGGCGGTCGTCGATTTGTTCATTAGCCCACTAAGTTACATGCAATCTCATTGCGGTTGAAGTTCATGACAAATTGGGAAAAGGAGTCGAAGTGAGCAGGATAAGGTCGGTTTGGAGAGATGCATGCATCTCAAAATCAAGAGCTTCCAATCTCTCAATCATCGAGATCATCTTGAGGACATGGTCCCCAACCTTCTCTCCTTCCTTCATCCTGGCGCCGAATAATTGCTTTGATATCTCATATCTAGCAGTTCGGCTATGCTCACCATAGAGCTCAGACAGGTGCGCTAAGAAGGCTCGTGAAGACGTCATCTTTTCATGGGCACGTTGAAGCTCATAGGTCATTGAGCCTAACATGTACCCTCACACTCTTATGTCGTCTTTTACCCATTTCTCATGGGCATCGACATCTTCCTGATTGGCTCGGGTTCTTGCAGGAGCCGGGATGTCCGCCTCCAAGATGTATCCCAGATTTCCATAGTTAGGACAATCCTCAAGTTCCGGCCACCACATAGTTCGGACCGGTCAGACGTTCTTTTCAAGTAGTATAGCGAGTGGGTTCATTGTCATATTGAGAGTTTTGTTAACTGCAGAGAATAATTTGAGATTCGTTAGTGATTGTTTAATTATGATCCGAATAAAGAATTTAAGGACTTTATTTATTCATAACTCGGCTCCCACTATTTTATCTGCATTTACACACTCCCATGTTAAATCCGGAAGTCTTGGGTGACTTCATAGTGGTGATCGATTTCTTTACAAAGTTTAATAGAGGGCAACCCATACGGTTTATATTCTATTATTCTTTATAAAGTGGTGTCTAATACCAACCCATCTAATGGATGATTAGATCTTCTTTTACCCCTAGTTCACTTGCCCTCAACCCATTCGGTTTCTATGGCTCGCTGAACTATCTAAGTTTAAACCGTCAACTCCTATTAGTCTGACAATTGAATCTTACCCGGCAACCCATACGGTTTATAGGGGTTTGATTTGTCACAACCAAAGGCATCTAATGCACTCTAGGAATTTATCAACTTTCCCCAAAAATATTACCCCGACATACTCGGAAGAATAATATTCCGGTTTACATTTCAATTTTCCATGAGTTTGACGGAGGGTAGGAAACCTCGTAACCTTTATAACTTAGTGTTTGTAAGTGGGAGTATTAACGCGATTATATGTTACACTTTGCACATTAATCCGTTTATAAGCGCGGTTTGTGATTTGTTAATCATTCAAAATGAAAAACAATAAATAGCAACCTAGTTACTACCAACATATAGCTCATGGACTTTTTCCTAAGTATTGGGCCAAGCCAAATAACGAAAAGAAAAATACAGTATTGATTCTTCGTCTTCCAGTCGGTCGTCTTCGGTCTTCGTCATAGCCATATGAATAATTACATCATTGAACAATACGTCCTTTTATACATATTTTCTAGTAAAAATAAATAGGCTTAAAATGGCCTTTACAACAATATCGAATCGAACAAATCAACAACTAAGTCCACGAGCTATATCACCATCACATAAGGCATTTCATACAACATGTAACGGTAAATAAAATTAAATAATCAATTAATATATTAATCCAATTAATATAAAAATTAATTTATTTAATTTCTACAATATTAATCAAATTAATATTTATAATCGTCATTTTAATCCGTTCAAAGTAATCCCAAAACAATATTCTCGTCTAATAATTTCCCTTAAAAAATATTCCAAATATTTTATTAAATCTAATTAAATCCAATTTAAATTTGGAAATTATTACAACGAAATATAAACACAAAAATGGAGTCCGGAAAATCCGGTATCGTGCCCACCACGGCCCGATTCAAAATCCGTGAAAACCCGAAAACCGCCGGACGAGTCACTCTCGGCCCCTTTGCCCGGCAGTGGCGGCGGCTACGATAGCCTACCGAGTCACTCTCGGCCAGCGGCGATCCAGATGCTGCTGCCGCATTGCGTCTTCGTGCGGTATTCGTGTTTAACCCGTTTTCTCATTTTTGACTCGCTTCCAAAAGCGAAAAAGTCTCTTAACTTCATGAAGAACTTACAAATCAACAACCACCAAATTTTTTAGATTTACAATTCACATAAAATAGTCGAAACTTGACTTACTACGACGATTAAATTTCTTCGATTATATCTATTATGATTCTAAATCATAAACATCATCAAATAACATTCCAAATGCAAAGATGATCGTATATACGATATATTTGACCTCGCTCCGATACCACTGTTGGGATTCCACAGAAAATAAACGCAATGGAAGAATAAACGGAATCCCTAAGAGGATCGATCAAGTAACGTATATACGAAAAGAAAAATACGAAGATCAAGGAATCAAAGTCCCATACCTATGATGTCTCGAAAACCTTCGTATGATGATGATGATGATGAAGAGCCCTTCGTTCCAAGCACCTAAAGCAAGATGCCTCTACTTCACACGCCGGAACTTGATGGAAAAATCGACAAGCTTCCTTTCTTCAAGAATGCGGCTAGGGAAGCTTGTAGGAATTTTCTCTCTCAATGTATTCTTCTTATATCTTGTCTCTAAGATCAAGATGAAGTTTTCTACCTTACTCTCTCTCTCAAATTCGTGATTATGAGTTAAAGCAAGAAGAAGTTGTCCTCACTCCTTTTTAAAGACTTTTATTTATAAAAAAATGAAAGTCTACCTTTAACACATGATTGAGGGTATCAAATACACCTCACATATGTCACCTAGTGACATAAAATAAGTATATAAGAGACAAGAGATGGAGGGGGGGTGGCCTTAAGGGAAATTTCCAAGAAGACGGGTCGAATTTACTCGGCTCGTGTACTGGATGTTCGTCAAAACGAATCCCTCGTGTACCGGATGTTCGTCAAACGAATCCGTTTTATTTCCAATGTGTTTGGACTAATTAATTAATCCAATTAATTAATTATATCAAACACAAATATATATTTCTCTAAGAAATATAATTTATGAATTAATGTAATCACCCAGTATCCTACTTACAATTCATAAGACCGCTATTTGATTTATCCGATAAATCAAAATTAGATATCTAATATCTAATATTATAAGAGAGATTATTAATTCACATTTATCCATCAATGATCCTATTGCGACTCAGTAGGTTCGTCTCAGTAGGCATTAGGAGGAACCAATGAGTGCGGGCAACACTTAGCCCGACTGGCGGGCGCCGTAAACCCCGATCGAGAACGAATGAACGAATCATTACGAGAACCATTATGTCGTGAATACTATATACGTATAGACCCTTCATCGATGTCGGTCAAGTCTTGGTCACGGTAAAGTCAAACCTCTGTTGACTAAACTCTATACATGTGTTAATGCAAATCAAGACCATCGATTAATAGTGTATCTAATACGACTATATCGTAATGCTTTGGCCAAAGACTTATGATCTTATTTGCCATTAACCGTATAGGACATTCGCCGCTCACTAACAGAGATAGAATCCTTTCTTGGCGTCTGACAAAGATCGCTACTGCCGTATAGTCCGCACTCGAGGTCGACTCGGCAATTAAGCAAATGAGTCTAACTACTCTAATGACAAACTAAACGTCACGACACATCTTCTCTGAACCCTCAAGTCAAAGGTCCACGTATACTATCACAACCTTTCGATTCGTCATCGACTCTCCGAGAGTGAATACCGTGTGGTGAATCGAGTATGAGTCGTGTTCGAGTATCTTGGTCCCACCAATATACTTATAACTATGCTATCAAGACGTGCACACGTCCTAGCATCAGTTATACAAGTCTTATTAAAACTTAATGTCCTGTTAAGTTTTATCGACTTGCGAACTAGTTAAGCATTCGAGCTCTAAACACTTCTAGTGCCTATCTCCTTATCTCTATAAGGAGTAGAATGTTCACTCTCAAATGCAAGGACTACTATTCTATATACCAAATCACAATGCCAGTGATATACAATAATATAGAAATAATAATTGCCTTATTAAATATAATATTCATAATTACAATACAATTGCTCTCACTCTCTCATCCTCTGAGTGGCATTCGAGGGCATATTCATAACATTAGCGTGCGCTACGCATATACCTGTAGCGTGCGCTAAGGCGTTGACTTGGCTTTTCCCGAAAGCCGTCCAGGTTCATCCCGACACGATCCGACAGGGGTCCCCCGGCCAGATCTCACCTACCGCACGTCTCAATCAAATTGACCACTCATAGCGTGCGCTAATAATCCTTTGTAGCTATAAATCCATGTTAGCGTACGCTACACATAGCCTATAGCGTGCGCTACATGCACAGAATTACAATCTTTAAATCACATACACGAAATCATACGCTTGACAACATCGGATTATGAAATACGGAGAATAATACTCAGATCAAGTACAACGAATACAATATCACAAGTTCCAAATACATATCCGAAATCTCGGGTATTACATCCTTCCTCCCTAAAAAGAAGTTTCGTCCCGAAACTTAAGATGAAAACAACTCCGGATATTTAGTCTTCACACTGTCTTCTGTTTCCCAAGTGGCCTCTTCGACTCCGTGTCGTGACCATTGTACTTTAACCAAGTGTATTGGTTTATTCCTCAATTGTTTGATCCGACTCTCCAGTATCTTAATTGGTCTCTCTTCGAAGGTGCCATCATTAGCTATCTCGATCTCGTCGAAATCAATGACGTGACTGGGGTCCGGTACATACTTCCGCAGTTAGGATACGTGAAACACATTGTGAACGTGACTCAGCGATGGCGGTAAGGCCAACCTGTATGCTAAATCTCCAACTCTCCCGAGGATCTCAAATGGTCCGATATATCTAGGACTAAGCTTGTCTCTCCTCCCAAAACGGAAAATCCCTCGTGAAGGAGACACCTTCAATAGCACATGGTCCCCAGCGTCGAACTCTAGAGGACGACGACATACGTCTGCATAAGACTTTTGTCGACTCTGGACAGTCAACAGTCTTTCTCGAATCAAAGCTATCTTCTCTTGAGTCTGAATTATCAATTCCGGTTCCGTCCCGATCAAATCCGAAGAATCATCCCAACACAGGGGTGATCGGCATCTTCTCCCGTACAAAGCTTCAAATGATGCCATCTTAATAGAAGCATGCCAACTGTTATTATAGGTGAACTCGATCAAGGGCAAGTGAACTTCACAATCAGTTGACCAATCTAATGCACAAGCTCTAAGCATGTCCTCTACTGTCTGTATAGTCCTTTCGGACTGACCGTCCGTTTGGGGATGATAAGCCGTGCTAAAGTTGAGCTCAGTTCCCAAAGCCCTGTGAACTGCTTTCCAGAAGTGCGACACGATGCGACCATCTCGATCCGAAATAATGGTCTTCGGCGTCCCATGCAATCTGACTATCTCCGCAATAAATACTCGCGCCAATCTTTCGGGTCCCCATGTATCTTTAATTCCTAGGAAATGAGCCGACTTGGTTAGTCGATCAACTATAACCCAAATCATGTTCATTCCCGTTCTAGTCCTTGGCATACTGGTGATGAAATCCATCGAGATATCCTCCCACTTCCAGTCGGGGATCGAAAGCGGCTTTAACATTCCGGCAGGTCGCTGATGTTCAATCTTAACCTGCTGACAAGTCAAGCACTTCGAAACGTACTCTGCTACGTCCTTCTTCATATTCCCCCACCAGAAATTTTGTTTTAAATCCTTATACATCTTACTGCTGCCCGGGTGAATAGAATAGGGCGCGCTGTGAGCTTCCTTCAGAATAGTCCGTTTCAAATCATCATCATCGGGAACGCAAAGTCGACTCTGAAATCTCAAAACTCCATCGTCTTGTATCACGAATCCTGTGGCTTTTCCTTTCTTTGCTTCATCACATAACTGAAGGATCAGAGAATCGTCCAACTGCTTAGACTTGATTTCCTCGACTAGTGATGAAGTCAGTTCCATCACATATAGTTGCCCTTGAATTCCTGGTGCCCATACTTCAATCCCCTCGCGGATCAGTTCCCGTTAAATACTGGTTTGGGATGTAAGTGCTTCCAACACTCGAAGAGAAACAGGTTTACGGCTCAAGGCATCGGCTACTACGTTTGCTTTCCCCGGATGATAGAGAATCTCCAAGTCGTAATCCTTGATCAATTCCAGCCACCTTCTTTGCCTCATGTTTAATTCTTTCTGACTGAAAATGTACTTGAGGCACTTATGGTCTGTAATGATCTGACAATGAGTGCCGTACAAATAATGTCTCCAAATTTTCAATGCAAAGACCACAGCTGCTAACTCCAGATCATGAGTCGGGTAGTTAACCTCGTATGGCTTCAATTGCCGAGAAGCATAAGCAATCACCTTATCCTTTTGCATCAATACACAACCCAGACCCTGATTCGAAGCGTCGCTGTATACCATGAATCCATCAGTTCCATCTGGCAAAGCTAAAATAGGTGCTGTCGTTAGTCTCTTCTTAAGTTCATCAAAACCAGCCTGGCATTTCTCATCCCACTTAAACTTTTGAGTTTTCTGTAACAGCTGAGTGAGCGGACGAGAGATCTTGGAAAATCCCTCTACAAAGCGGCGATAATATCCAGCAAGTCCTAAGAAACTCCGGACTTCTTTCACGTTACTAGGAACTTCCCATTCCAAGATTGCTTCGACTTTCTTCGGGTCCACCTGAACTCCGTCAGCTGATATCACATGCCCAAGGAAAGTTACTTCCTTAAGCCAGAATTCGCATTTTGAAAGCTTTGCATACAGCTGTTCCTTCCTCAAAGTGCTCAAAACCACATGCAAATGTTCGGCATGCTCCTCTGCGTCCCTTGAATATATCAAGATGTCATCAATGAAGACGACCACAAATTTATCCAAGTATTCCAAGAATACTCGATTCATCAATTGCATGAACACTGTAGGAGCATTGGTAAGTCCAAACGGCATCACTACGAATTCATAATGCCCGTACCGGGACCTGAAAGCAGACTTCGGTATATCCAATTCCTTAATCCTCAACTGGTGGTATCCTGATCGCAAGTCAATCTTCGAGAATACTCTTGCTCCTTGCAGTTGATCAAACAAGTCGTCGATCCGAGGTATAGGGTACTTATTCTTGATCGTCATCTTATTGAGCTCCCTGTAATCAATACACAGTCGGAGGGATCCGTCTTTCTTCCGGACAAAGAGAACGGGCGCTCCCCAAGGAGAAACACTAGGTTGGATATAGCCCTTCTGTAACAATTCCTCCAGTTGCTTCTTGAGTTCATACATCTCGGTTGACTCCATGCGGTATGGTGCCCTGGAAATAGGAGCTGCTCCAGGCTCTAATTCGATAGTGAACTCCACTTCTCTCTGCGGAGGTAACCCAGGTAGTTTGTCCGGAAATACATCTGAGAACTCATTCACAACCAAAATAGACGAGAGCTCTACTCCTTCCCCTTTCCTCATGGCGTAGCACCAAAGTCCATGACATCCTTGCTTCAGTAATTTCACTGCTTTCATCGCTTTGATCAATTTTCCCGAGCTTCCCGGTCTCCATCCTCGGAATACGTGTTCAGATCCGTCATCAGCAATGATAGAAATGACTCTCTCTCGGTAATTCAGAATGGCTCCATAACGGTTGAGCCAATTGTCTCCGAGAATTAAATCGTCACCGTAGATGTCAACTACAATAAGATTCGATGGCCAATCTCTCCCTCCTATAGATACTGGAAAATCTCTAACCTCTAGGGTTCCCACAATTCTCTCTCCACTCGGCAAACCCACAACATATGGTTCACAATCAGATAAGCACGAGATCTTTAAACGATTAATACAGTTCAAAGATATAAAAGAATGCGTAGCTCCCGAATCGAACAAGACACTAACTGGTTGCAAAAGGATCTGAATCGTACCTGATGCAACAGCTGTGTTCTGATCATCCTTCTTCATCTCGTAAATACGCGGAGGAACGGACCCAGCGCTGGATGCCTCTCTCTTCCCAACGTTCTGCTGCTAAAATCCACTCTGCTGCGTCTGGTTCACACTCGTCTCCTTCGGAACTGTAGCTGGAGTGCGAGTACCAAAAGATCGGGTCGCATTCCCACAAAATGTTGCGCGATGTCCTTCCTGTCCACACTCAAAACAGGTCACAGCAGGCGCGAAACAATCACGTCGAACATGTCCCGCTTTGCCACAGTTATAACACTTCTTCGCTGCGTCAAGCTTGATTGGTCTTTGCCGGAACTTCTTTCCACCTCGAGAAGGATACGGAGGTCTCTGGATGAATGAAAAGAGGATCGACCCTGCGAGGCCCGCTACTCTTATTCTCCGTGAAGTTGCGGACACCTTCTTTCTTTGCTTCCGTCGATTTCTCTCTGTTGCCTCCTTCATATCATACGCCAACGCCTTGTCACGATCTTGTCGCAAGGTGGTACATTCAAATCCGACATATATTCTTTGAATTTCCGCTTCATTCGCATGTCAAAATGGAAAATCCTTTCCGCCTCGGTCTGACCAAGTGGCGCACATAAGTCATTTGGTGATTAAAGGTCTTAATCACGTCCGTCACTGAATGCTTGAATTTTGTGGTGAGAAAAACTCCCGAACTCGGGCTTCTCTAGCGGGCGAGGACAATCTGCGTTTCCATCATCAATTTGAATTTCGTCCGATCAACATTGTGCTCCTCGGTCGAATGGCCTCCCACCGCCGAAAGCCTCCCTGTCGAAAGATCTTGGGCGGCAGGAACCTTCCTATCGTTGGGGACAGTTAATCCTGCAAAAATCTTTTCTAATTCCTTGACCAGTGATCCCAAGAAAGCGTCTCAGCAGAACCGTCAAATTTCGGAGGGTGCAATTTGATCACTTCGGTAAGCCATTTATCTCCTCGATTATCCACGTTATGCTGCTGTCCCATCGCCGTCTGCATGCGATCCACAACTTGAGCAAACTAATTTATATGGGCAACCACCTGCTGAAGCACTCCCGGCACGTTAGGATCTGCATTATTATTTGCCGATCCCTGCTGTCCCCCGGAATGGGAATCTGTTCGACTAGCGATTACTTCTGGGGTAGATACCGACTCTTCTTGTCTCGCATTTCCACGTCCGCGTCCACGACCGCGTCCGCGTCCACGACCGCGTCCACGACCTCCTCTCAACATACTGTAAACATAAATACTCAATATCCAGGGCAAACTTTCTAAAAGTACATCCATCAATGTTCACAAAACATGAATAAAATAAAACGGTAGTATTTGAGATTTAGGAACTTACAACCACGGTCCACACGACGATGCTGGCTCAGCAGTGATGTTACGAACGACCAATAATCAAACAACGTAAACTGACCCAACTAACCCGACTGCCAAGATATCCATGAATCTTAGCTCCGATACCATATTCTGTAACACCCCGAGATATTCGGAATAATTACAGCGCCGTACACCCTTTAGGTAAGGATTTACAAGGCTAATTTTAAAAGTGTAAATATAAACCAAATGTACAACTGAAGTTCAAATACAGATTTGATTCAACCAATCAAATGAGTTAACTTATACAACCATATCGAAAAGACATTTTTAAAACAGACGTACTCGAGTACTAAATAGACCAAGAAGACAAATCACAATAACAATAACATCAACCACATCACTGAGCCATTTCATCGTCCTGTCGGTACTGTGGTTGCTTCCCCGCTCCTCGGCTACCTAAACATCAAAACAATGTCCACCCCCGGAGGGGTTAGCAAAAACAATGCTAGTATAAGTATCGTAATATATAAATCATCAATGCATCATAAAACATGCAAAACGGACTTCCGTCATCGGAATCCAACGATGCGAATCCTCACGATTCCATCGACACAGTACAGGATAATCCAGCGATCCAGCGCCCTTGGTATAGATCCCTATGATGATCCCGTCGGACCAACTCATGGTGGAAAACCCGTCCAGCGATCCAGCGCCCTCAGCATAGATCCCCATGATGATCCCATCGGACCAACGCATGGTAGACATTCGATCCAGCGCCCTCAGCATAGATCCTCATGATCCCCTCGGATCATTTATACCATAAATCAATCAACTATGCATAAATATATGCATTTCAATATGTTCATCAATACGAACAAGTAACAACGAATACCACGAGAAATTTCAGAATATATCTCATATTCAACAACATGAACAAAAACCACAAGCATGATCAAATTTCAATATAAATCGAACTCGACATATGATACTTGCCGCGAAAATGGCAAGAACGAAATACTTCAAAGATCTCAACACACTCGAAGGCCGCCTCCTTCGATCAACGTAACAAGCTCGAACCTTAAAAAAAGAAATGATATACAAATCATCTCAAGTCGAACGATGGCCTAACAATTCGGTCTACGGCCCAAAAGCTCAAAATAAACAATCTGCCTGGACTTCTTAGCGTGCGCTACGTACTCTACGTAACGTGCGCTAAGCCTGCCTGTTAGCGTACGCTATCGTATAAGCCTAGCGTACGCTAGCCACGGACTGACAGTTTGACTCGGCTGATCTCATAACGTACGTTACGTACGTATCGTGCGTTAACTTAACCCCGATAGTGCACGTTAACTTACATATGTTAGCGTGCGCTAATCTTGCATGGCAGAATACTGCTAACAGAAAACTGGGTTGAATGGTGATAAACTTATGAATTCTATGGTGATAATACAAGTCATCCTCGAGCATATCATGCTAATAAGGTTTGTGTAAGTTCTATGATTATGAGATACAAATATACGGATAATCATCTCAACATCATAATTCATCTTAGATCTTCAAGAAATATTCTAAGTTCCGTTCGTTCTACGTTCCAAAACGCATGATTCCAATGTGTAAAACGTAACAATCTAGGTAATATCCGATTACTGATCATAAATCGATTTGAACATGCTTAGGAGTCCATATACTAAGATGGTTCAAAGGTTCATACGATATATAGTGCCGATACGTCAAAAGTATCCTTCTAACATGTGATGACCGATTATAAACGAAATAACTGGCTATCAAAACATGATCAAACATCCTTAAGAACATTACTAACATCGGTGAAGAATCACCTACCTCAAAGTAGTGAAGAACACGGAGGAAATCGAAGCAATCCAACACCGAAGGCTTGAACACCAATCTCCAACGATATACGATCTTCAATCACGAGCTAGGATGTTGATATGAAGTGTTTAGGATGAAGGAAGTTATGTTCTAAGTGTAAGAATTCGGGTATGGGAGAAAAAGGAACTGAAATCACGAATAGGATGCTGTCCTATTTATAAGAAATGGCCATTAGCGCGCGCTAGTCCCTGCTCGTAGCGTGCGCTAACGGCTCACTGACTATACTGTACTCGGCACTTAGCGTGCGCTACGCATATACCTGTAGCGTGCGCTAAGGCGTTGACAGCTTTTCCCGGCCGTCGTGTTCATCGACACGATCCGACAGGGGTCCCCCGGCCAGATCTCACCTACCGCACATCTCAATCAAATTGACCACTCATAGCGTGCGCTAATAATCCTTTGTAGCGTGCGCTATAAATCCATGTTAGCGTACGCTACACATAGCCTATAGCGTGCGCTACATGCGCAGAATTACAATCTTTAAATCATATACATGAAATCATATGCTTGACAACATCGGATTATGAAATACGGAGAATAATACTCAGATCAAGTACAACGATTACAATATCACAAGTTCCAAATACATATCCGAAATCTCGGGTATTACATCCTTCCTCCCTAAAAAGAAGTTTCGTCCCGAAACTTAAGATGAAAACAACTCCGGATATTTAGTCTTCTGCTTGTCTTGTTTCCCAAGTGGCCTCTTCGACTCCGTGTCGTGACCATTGTACTTTAACCAAGTGTATTGGTTTATTCCTCAATTGTTTGATCCGACTCTCCAGTATCTTAATTGGTCTCTCTTCGAAGGTGCCATCATTAGCTATCTCGATCTCGTCGAAATCAATGACGTGGTAGGTCAGTACATACTTCCGCAGTTGGGATACGTGAAACACATTGTGAACGTGACTCAGCGATGGCGGTAAGGCCAACCTGTATGCTAAATCTCCAACTCTCCCGAGGATCTCAAATGGTCCGATATATCTAGGACTAAGCTTGCCTCTCCTCCCAAAACGGAAAATCCCTCGTGAAGGAGACACCTTCAATAGCACATGGTCCCCAACGTCGAACTCTAGAGGACGACGACGTACGTCTGCGTAAGACTTTTGTCGACTCTGGGCAGTCAGCAGTCTTTCTCGAATCAAAGCTATCTTCTCTTGAGTCTGAATTATCAATTCCGGTTCCGTCCCGATCAAATCCGAAGAATCATCCCAACACAGGGGTGATCGGCATCTTCTCCGTCTGAAGCTTCAAATGGTGCCATCTTAATAGAAGCATGCCAACGGTTATTATAGGTGAACTCGATCAAGGGCAAGTGAACTTCCCAATCGATTGACCAATCTAATGCACAAGATCTAAGCATGTCCTCTCATGCTGTATAGTCTTTTGGATGGCCGTCCGTTTGGGGATGATAAGCCGTGCTAAAGTTGAGCTCGGTTCCCAAACCCACTGTGAATCGCTTTCGGAAGTGCGACACGAAGCGACCATCTCGATCCGAAATAATGGTCTTCGGCGTCCCATGCAATCGACTATCTCCGCAATAAATACTCGCGCCAATCTTTCGGGTCCCCATGTATCTTTAATTCTAGGAAATGAGCCGACTTGGTTAGTCGATCAACTATAACCCAAATCATGTTCATTCCGTTCTAGTCATTGGCATCGGTGATGAAATCCATCGAGATATCCTCCCACTTCCATTCGGGGATCGGAGCGGCTTTAACATTCCAGTAGTCGTGATGTTCAATCTTAACCTGCTGACAAGTCAAGCACTTCGAAACGTACTCTGCTACGTCCTTCTTCATATTCCCCCACCAGAAATTTTGTTTTAAATCCTTATACATCTTACTGCTGCCCGGGTGAGTAGAATAGGGCGCGCTGTGAGCTTCCTTCAGAATAGTCCGTTTCAAATCATCATCATCGGGAACGCAAAGTCGACTCTGAAATCTCAGAACTCCATCGTCTTGTATCACGAATCCTGTGGCTTTTCCTTTCTTTGCTTCATCACATAACCGAAGGATCAGAGAATCGTCCAACTTCTTAGACTTGATTTCCTCGACTAGTGATGAAGTCAGTTCCATCATATATAGTTGCCCTTGAATTCCTAGTGCCCATACTTCAATCCCCTCGCGGATCAGTTCCCGTTGAATACTGGTTTGGGATGTAAGTGCTTCCAACACTCGAAGAGAAACAGGTTTACGGCTCAAGGCATCGGCTACTACGTTTGCTTTCCCCGGATGATAGAGAATCTCCAAGTCGTAATCCTTGATCAATTCCAGCCACCTTCTTTGCCTCATGTTTAATTCTTTCTGACTGAAAATGTACTTGAGGCTCTTATAGTCTGTAAAGATCTGACAATGAGTGCCGTACAAATAATGTCTCCAAATTTTCAATGCAAAGACCACAGCTGCTAACTCCAGATCATGAGTCGGGTAGTTAACCTCGTATGGTTTCAATTGCCGAGAAGCATAAGCAATCACCTTATCCTTTTGCATCAATACACAACCCAGACCCTGATTCGAAGCGTCGCTGTATACCATGAATCCATCAGTTCCATCTGGCAAAGCTAAAATAGGTGCTGTCGTCAGTCTCTTCTTAAGTTCATCAAAACCAGCCTCACATTTCTCATCCCACTTAAACTTTTGAGTTTTCTGTAACAGCTGAGTGAGCGGACGAGAGATCTTGGAAAATCCCTCTACAAAGAGGCGATAATATCCAGCAAGTTCTAAGAAACTCCGGACTTCTTTCACGTTACTAGGAACTTCCCATTCCAAGATTGCTTCGACTTTCTTCGGGTCCACCTGAACTCCGTCAGATGATATCACATGCCCAAGGAAAGTTACTTCCTTAAGCCAGAATTCGCATTTTGAAAGCTTTGCATACAGCTGTTCCTTCCTCAAAGTGCTCAAAACCACATGCAAATGTTCGGCATGCTCCTCTGCGTCCCTTGAATATATCAAGATGTCATCAATGAAGACGACCACAAATTTATCCAAGTATTCCAAGAATACTCGATTCATCAATTGCATGAACACTGTAGGAGCATTGGTAAGTCCAAACGGCATCACTACGAATTCATAATGCCCGTACCGGGACCTGAAAGCAGACTTCGGTATATCCAATTCCTTAATCCTCAACTGGTGGTATCCTGGTCAATCTTCGAGAATACTCTTGCTCCTTGCAGTTGATCAAACAAGTCGTCGATCCGAGGTATAGGGTACTTATTCTTGATCGTCATCTTATTGAGCTCCCTGTAATTAATACACAGTCGGAGGGATCCGTCTTTCTTCCGGACAAAGAGAACGGACGCTCCCCAAGGAGAAATACTAGGTTGGATATAGTCCTTCTGTAAAAATTCCTCCAGTTGCTTCTTGAGTTCATACATCTCGGTTGGCTCCATGCGGTATGGTGCCCTGGAAATAGGAGCTGCTCCAGGCTCTAATTCGATAGTGAACTCCACTTCTCTCTGCGGAGGTAACCCAGGTAGTTCGTCCGGAAATACATCTGAGAACTCATTCACAACCGAAATAGACGAGAGCTCTACTCCTTCCCCTTTCCTCATGGCGTAGCACCAAAGTCCATGACATCCTTGCTTCAGTAATTTCACTGCTTTCATCGCTTTGATCAATTTTCCCGAGCTTCCCGGTCTCCATCCTCGGAATACGTGTTCAGATCCGTCATCAGCAATGATAGAAATGACTCTCTCTCGGTAATTCAGAATGGCTCCATAACGGTTGAGCCAATCGTCTCCGAGAATTAAATCGTCACCGTAGATGTCAACTACAATAAGATTCGATGGCCAATCTCTCCCTCCTATAGATACTGGAAAATCTCTAACCTCTAGGGTTCCCACAATTCTCTCTCCACTCGGCAAACCCACAACATATGGTTCACAATCAGATAAGCACGAGATCTTTAAACGATTAATACAGTTCAAAGATATAAAAGAATGCGTAGCTCCCGAATCGAACAAGACACTAACTGGTTGCAAAAGGATCTGAATCGTACCTGATGCAACAGCTGTGTTCTGATCATCCTTCTTCATCTCGGAAATACACGGAGGAACGGACCCAGCGCTGGATGCCTCTCTCTTCCCAACGTTCTGCTGCTGAAATCCACTCTGCTGCGTCTGGTTCACACTCGTCTCCTTCGGAACTGGAGCTGGAGTGCGAGTACCAAAAGATCGGGTCGCATTCCCACAAAATGTTGCGCGATGTCCTTCCTGTCCACACTCGAAACAGGTCACACGGTAGCGAAACAATCACGTCGAACATGTCCCGCTTTGCCACGGTTATAACACTTCTTCCTGCGTCAAAGCAGTTGGTGCCGCCGGAACTTCTTTCCACCTCGAGAAGGATGCGGAGGTCTCTGGATGAATGAAAAGAGGATCGACCCTGCGAGGCCCGCTACTCTTATTCTCCGTGAAGTTGCGGACACCTTGTTTCTTTGCTTCCATCGATTTCTCTCTGCCGCCTCCTTCATATCATACGCCAACGCCTTGTCACGATCGTCGCAAGGTGGTACATTTAAATCCGGACATATATTCTTTGAATTTCCGCTTCATTCGCATGTCAAAATGGAAAATCCTTTCCGCCTCGGTCTGACCAAGTGGCGCACATAAGTCATTTGGTGATTAAAGGTCTTAATCACGTCCGTCACGAATGCTTGAATTTTGTGGTGAGAAAAACTCCCGAACTCGGGCTTCTCTAACTGGGCGAGGACAATACTGCGCTTCCATCATCAATTTGAATTTCGTCCAGTCAACATTGTGCTCCTCCGGTCGAATGGCCTCCCACCAGTAGAAAGCCTCCCCTGTCAAAAGATACTAGGCGACCGGAACCTTCCTATCGTTGGGACAGTTAATCCCTGCAAAAATCTTTTCTAATTCCTTCAGCCAGTGATCCCAAGAAAGCATCTCGTGAGCGAGTCAAATTTCGGAGGGTGCAATTTGATCACTTCGGTAAGCCATTTATCTCCTCGATTATCCACGTTATGCTGTTGTCCCATCGCCGTCTGCATGCGATCCACAACTTGAGCAAACTAATTTATCTGGGCAACCACCTGCTGAAGCACTCCCGGCACGTTAGGATCTGCATTATTATTTGCCGATCCGTCTTTGTCCCCGGAATGGGAATCCGTTCGACTAGTGGTTACTACGGGGTAGATACCGACTCTTCTTGTCTCGCATTTCACGTCGCGTCCATGACCGCATCCGCGTCCACGACCTCCTCTCAACATCGTAAACATAAATACTCAATATCCGGGCAAACTTTCTAAAAGTACATCCATCAATGTTCACAAAACATGAATAAAATAAAGCGGTAGTATTTGAGATTTAGGAACTTACAACCACGGTCCACACGACGATCTTTGGCTCGGTGATGATGTTACGAACGACCAATAATCAAACAACGTAAACTGACCCAACTAACCCGACTGCCAAGATATCCATGAATCTTAGCTCCGATACCATATTCTGTAACACCCCGAGATATTCAGAATAATTACAGCGCCGTAAACCCTTTAGGTAAGGATTTACAAGGCTAATTTTAAAAGTGTAAATATAAACCAAACGTACAACTGAAGTTCAAATACAGATTTGATTCAACCGATCAAATGAGTTAACTAATACAACCATATCGAAAAGACATTTTTAAAATAGACGTACTCGAGTACTAAATAGACCAAGAAGACAAATCACAATAACAATAACATCAACCACATCACTGAGCCATTTCATCGTCCTGTCGGTACTGTGGTTGCTTCCCCGCTCCTCGGCTACCTGAACATCAAAACAATGTCCACCCCCGGAGGGGTTAACAAAAACAATGCTAGTACAAGTATCGTAATACATAAATCATCAATGCATCATAAAACATGCAAAACGGACTTAGTCGCCGGAATCAACGATGCGAATCCTCACGATTCCATCGACACGATCTGAGGTAATCCAGCGATCCAGCGCCCTTGGTATAGATCCCCATGATGATCCCGTCGGACCAACGCATGGTGGAAAACCCGTCCAGCGATCCAGCGCCCTCAGCATAGATCCCCATGATGATCCCGTCGGACCAACGCATGGTAGACATTCGACAAAGCGCCCTCAGCATAGATCCTCATGATCCCCTCGGATCATTTATACCATAAATCAATCAACTATGCATAAATATATGTATTTCAATATGTTCATCAATACGAACAAATAACAACGAATACCACGAGAAATTTCAGAATATATCTCATATTCAACAACATGAACAAAAACCACAAGCATGATCAAAGTTTCAATATAAATCGAACTCGACATATGATACTTGCCTCGAAAATGGCAAGAATGAAATACTTCAAAGATCTCAACACACTCGAAAGCCGGCTCCTTCGATCAACGTAACAAGCTCGAACCTTAAAAAAAGGAATGATATACAAATCATCTCAAGTCGAACGATGGCCTAACAATTCGGTCTACGGCCCAAAAGCTCAAAATAAACAATCTGCCTGGACTGCTTAGCGTGCGCTTCGTACTCTACGTAACGTGCGCTAAGCCTGCTTGTTAGCGTACGCTATCGTATAAGCCTAGCGTACGCTATCCACGGACTGACAGTTTGACTCGGTTAATCTCATAACGTACGTTACGTACGTATCGTGCGTTAACTTAACCCCGATAGCGCACGTTAACTTACATATGTTAGCGTGCGCTAATCTTGCACTGCTAATAGAAAACTGGGTTGAATGGTGATGAACTCATGAATTCTATGGTGATAATACAAGTCATCCTCGAGCATATCATGCTAATAAGGTTTGTGGAAGTTCTATGATTATGAGATACAAATATACGGATAATCATCTCAACATCATAATTCATCTTAGATCTTCAAGAAATATTCTAAGTTCCGTTCGTCCTACGTTCCAAAACGCATGATTCCAATGTGTAAAACATAACAATCTAGGTAATATCCGATTACTGATCATAAATCGATTTGAACATGCTTAGGAGTCCATATACTAAGATGGTTCAAAGGTTCATACGATATATAGTGCCGATACGTCAAAAGTATCCTTCTAACATGTGATGACTGATTATAAACGAAATAACTGGCTATCAAAACATGATCAAACGTCCTTAAGAACATTACTAACATCGGTGAAGAATCACCTACCTCAAAGTAGTGAAGAACACGGAGGAAATCGAAGCAATCCAACACCGAAGGCTTGAACACCAATCTCCAACGATATACGATCTTCAATCACGAGCTAGGATGTTGATATGAAGTGTTTAGGATGAAGGAAGTTATGTTCTAAGTGTAAGAATTCGGGTATGGGAGAAAAAGGAACTGAAATCACGAATAGGATGCTGTCCTATTTATAAGAAATGGCCATTAGCGCGCGCTAGTCCCTGCTCGTAGCGTGCGCTAACGGCTCACTAACTATACTGTACTCAGCACTTAGCGTGCACTACGCATATACCTGTAGCGTGCGCTAAGGCGTTGACTTGGCTTTTCCCGAAAACCGTCCAGGTTCATCCCGACACGATCCGACAGGGGTCCCCCGGCCAGATCTCACCTACCGCACGTCTCAATCAAATTGACCACTCATAGCGTGCGCTAATAATCCTTTGTAGCGTGCGCTATAAATCCATGTTAGCGTATGCTACACATAGCCTATAGCGTGCGTTACATGCACAGAATTACAATCTTTAAATCACATACATGAAATCATACGTTTGACAACATCGGATTATGAAATACGGATAATAATACTCAGATCAAGTACAATGATTACAATATCACAAGTTCCAAATACATATCCGAAATCTCGGGTATTACAAGCATCATATACATTATATGGTAGGGTATCAATCATGTGATATGTATTGATTTCATGTGGGTTGAATAAGAATATAAAGAAGACTTTCATCTCTCATCCTCACTTCACTTCTTGGCATATTCATACGTATCATTGAAAGAGAGAGAGAGATAGACTTTGAGTTTAACACTCATCTTCATCTTCTTCATTCACTTCTTCTTCATTTTTCTTGGAGAAAATTGAGAGAAAATATTGAGAGAGTAAGATTAAAACACTTAGAGTGTAATAATCTTAACATACAAAGCTTCATCACTTGATTCTAGCCGTAACCTTAGAGGTTAATCGGGTGTTGTCATTCCGGTCGTTTCTCCGGCATGTGACAAGTAGAGGCACGGTATTTCGGCGTTGGATTGTTCAAGTGATTGGAGTGCTTTGTTCGTAGAGAATTCAAGTAAAGCTTGGGGAATAGCTCAAGAGAAGGATTCCATCTAATCAACGGACTACAAGGGTGAGTTTCTATATCTCTTGTTGAATTCGTTTATATATATTCGTATATACGTAGCTCGATCGATCCTCGTAGGGATTCAGATCGAATTAATTTTCATTTTACCGCTTCCGCTGGGCCTTCGTTTTAGGCACTGAATCCCAACAGTGGTATCTGAGCGTAGGTCTTGCGATTGTATATACGATATTGACATTTGGAATGCTTGATTAGATGGTGTATGATTTGAAATCATAATCGTATTAATCGTTGATTTTCTATTGTTCATCCAAAAAATTATTTTTTCATGATTTTATGTTACAATGTAAATCTATTTTTCTTTTGAAAAACTGATTTAAAGTGTAATATAAAGATTAGAAAAATATTATTTTTGGACAGGCGAAAAGCAGTGAAACGTAATCGGACCGTGACTGGGGTGGCCAGCACCTTGCCATGGTCAGGAGCAACGGTCGCGATCTGGACCGTGATCGGCCATGGTCGGCGGTCTGCATGCGGGCATGCTCGGCGACCTCTCGGCCATTGCACAGCAATCATCTCGGTCCCTGCCGGTCTGCTTTCGGCACTCTTTGGCAGTGCTCGTAGTGTTTTTCGACTCCGTTTTTATATTTCGTTCGATAATTAATTTCCCACAAATTAAATTGGATTTAATTTGACTAAGATTTAATTATGGTAATTTTAATCTTAGGGGAATTAATTTAATGAAATATTTTATCGTCCGGAACAAGTTAATATTGATGGTTGTTTGAATTAATTGGATTAATTCGTTTTGTTATGAATCGATTGGATTGGTTCGTATTTTTGATTGGATCAATGTATCTCTACGCTTTCCATTTATATAGCTTTTGAATGGGGATGTGGTTCGTGGACTTAGTTTTTTGAATTGTTCGTTTATTCGATTGGGTTGTAAAGGCCGTTTTGAGCCTATTTATTTTACTAGAAATATTTGTATCTAGGATACAATTTTCAATATAAAATTTCTATGTAATGACGAAGACCGGAGGAAGATCCGTTTCGAGAAGATTGAGATTCAAGACGAAGACTTGTAATTAGATTACGGAGTTTTTGTTTTCTAGGAACGGTCCATGAACCACATGTTGGTAGCAACTAGTTTGTGAATGGTTGTTCATATTGTATGAATGCTACAAACGCGCTTAAATGAATTAATGTGCAAAGTGTAACATTAATCGCGATAATTCTCCCACAAAAAATTATTAAGTTTATAAGGTTTCAAGGTTTTCCTTCCCTCGATCGAGCTTTCGGGAAATTAAAATCCAAACCGGATGTGCTATGCTTCCAAGTTATCGGGGTAGTCGTTCGGGGAGGACGGATAAATTACCGAGAGCGCATTGGATGCCTTCGGTTGGAGCAAATTTTATCCCTAGAAACCTGATAGGTTGCCGGATAAGATTGATTGTGGCCCGATTTGCGTCGATGGTATAAACTTAACTTGCTCATGAACCATAGAAACCGTATAGGTTGAGGGGAATGAACAAGGGGAAAATGAAGATCGAATCATCCATTAGATGGGTTGGTGTTGGACACCACTTTATGAAAATTAATAGACTAGAAACCTGTTCGGTTGCCCTCTATTAAGATTTATAAAGAACTCGATCACCACTATGAAGTAGAGCGACGATACTTCCGGATTTCACATGGGAGTGTGTTTTTCCAATAAAAATAGTGGGAGATGGGTAACAAGAATAAAAAGACCTTAATTCTATACTCAGAACATAATTGAATGAGTCACTAATTAATCTATCGTACTTAATGCAGACTCAAATCTCAATATGACAATGAATCCACTCGCAATTCTACTCGAAAAGAACACCTTAATGGGACCTAACTTTGTGGATTGGCTCCGCAATCTGATGATTGTCCTCAGTATAGAGGTATTGGGATACGTCTTGGAGACGGACATTCCGGCGCCTCCTGTGCGGATCCGAGCCAATCAGGAAGAGATTGAAAACCACGAAAACTGGGTTAAGGATGACGTGAAAGTCCGTGCTTATATGATGGCTTCCATGTCTAAATAGTTTCAGAGATCTCATGAGAAAATGACTTCTGCTAGGCAGATTCTATCTCACTTAACCGAGCTTTATGGTGAGCACAGCAGAACTGCTAGATATGAGATATCCAAGCAAATGTTCGGTGCAAGGATGAAGGAAGGTGAGAAAGTTGGGGAACACGTCCTCAAAATGATATCCATGATCGAGAGATTGGAGGCTCTTGATTTTAAAATAGATACTTCTCTCCAAACCGACCTTATCCTACAGTCTCTCCCTGAATCCTTCTCACAGTTTGTTATGAACTTCAACTGCAATGAGATTGCATGTAATTTAGCTGGGCTAATGAACAAACTTGTGACCGATCAGTCTCAGATGAAGACTCCGCGGATGAAGGAGTTTGCTCTTGTGATTTCTTCTGGACCTCGGAGGTCTAAGAATAAGAAGAAAAAGACTAAGAAGCAAACAGGACCACATGTTAAGAACCTTAAGGGAAAGGGCAAGGCCCCGATGGTTCCGAAGAACAAGAAGAAGAAGGATGCTTGTATCAAGTGCGGTGAGCTGGGCCACTGGGCTAGAGACTGTCCGATTTTTCATGGCACTTCAGGTACAGAACTTTTAGTTTTGGAAACAAGTTGTTCTGCTACTGTATTTTCTACTTCCTGGATACTGGATTCTGGTTCTAGTTCTCATACTTGTACCGTGAATCAGGATCTGGAACAAAGTAGGAAGCTTGGAGCTGGAGAAGTTATGATCACAATCGGAAGCGGGCATAGTGTTGAGGCAACCGACATAGGATCACTTCTTTTGGGTTTAGAATCCGGCTTTGTTTTGACTTTAGAAGATGTACTTGTTTTGCCCAAGGGGCACAAAAACATTGTATCCGTTCCGGTCATGGACCGAAAAGGCTTTTTATTTTTCATTGGTGATGGTTCCTGCAAAATTTATTTTAGAAATAAACTAGTGGGTACTGCTACATTATTGAATGGATTATATCATCTAAATCTCAGCAACAAAGTAGTTGTGAATACTATGACTAGAAAACATGGTAGGGATGAAACCAATCAAGTTTTGAAATGGCATCTTAGACTTGGTCATGTTGGTCAGACCAAGGTTTACAAGATGGAAAAAGATGGACTTATGGGTCCAATGGGATCGAATCCCTTTCCTACTTGTGAATCTTGCCTTAAAGGCAAAATGACTAAGTCCCCATTCACAGGGACTTTTGAAAGAGCCGCTGATAAACTGGGATTAATCCATACCGACGTATATGGTGCTTTGGAAGCAGCACATGACGGATATCAATATTTCATTACGTTTACAGATGATCATACTAGGTATGGTTATGTATACTTAATGAATCATAAATCCGAGGCCTTTGAGAAATTCCAGGAATTCAAGGCCCTAGTCGAGAAACAAACTGGTAATCATATCAAATCACTTCGGTCGGACCGAGGTGGCGAATATATGAGTACGGAGTTTGACGAGTTCCTTAAGGAACATGGAATAGTTTCACAACTAACACCTCCAGGTACTCCTCAGTTAAATGGTGTATCAGAAATAAGGAACCGGACCTTGTTGAACATGGTCCGTTCCATGCTGGGCTATACTGACTTACCGATTTACCGGTGGGGGTATGCACTCCTGACTGCTGCTTACATCTTGAACATATGTCCTTCCAAATCCGTTCTTAAAACTCCACATGAGATGTGGGAGGGCAGGAAACCAAGTCTTAATCACATTAGGATTTGGGGATGTCCAGCCTATGTCAAGAAGACTAAGGTGGAGAAGTTCGTGTAACACCCCCGAGATATTCGAAGTATATTACAGCGCCGTGGACCCCTACATGGGACCCACCAGACTAAAACAAGGAAACACCACTCGACTAACCGTCTCAGTTAGCGAGGGCACACACATTTAAATAGCACAACATATAAAGATACGCCCGGAGTGACCGGCGTAATAAACATCAACCGACAATATAGCAATTTGAGTTAATACAAAACGAAGTTCGGAGTGAAAAGCCTAAGTACTCGCGAGTACAATCTATAAGTTTATAAATGTATAAAAACAACCATATCGAAGTAAACAAAAGAAATAAGAAGACCCAAATGCACATGTCAACGAACCTGGTCAACATCCTCGTACTGTCCCACCGCTCGCTCGTCCGGCAAAACATAACCTGAAATCCATAACAAGAATTTCCCCAAAACGGGTCCCCAAAGGGGTTAGCAATTACGCTAGTACAAGTAATCAAGGCAAACCATTCGCTTACACGTTTCATAGTATAATGCACCAAATCATTTCAAAAACTAAAACTAGACATGTCTTTTCCGGAAACAAACAGTCAATCAATTTGCCTAGGACCGGGACGAAGCCACAAATCCCACTCGATGCCTCTAAGGACCCTCCCGAGCTGGCCACATTCATAAAACAAATCAAGCACACACACCACCTAGGACCGGGACGAAGCCACAAATCCCACTCAAGGCCTCTAAGGACCCTCCCGAGCTGGCCGCGAAACAAACTCATGAATCTAGGATGAAGCCATAGATTCCCTCGAGGCCCCGTCGGACCCTCCCGAGGTGAGTAAAGCACACACAATATACATTACCATTTCACGTTAAGCATAAAGGTTTCCAAAAATACTTGCCTTGAATAATTTATGACGCAACGAACGGAAGAAAAATCACCGACGAACGCTAGGAACCAACGGAACCGAACCTAACGATTCGAATAACATAATCACAACCAACTCTAAATGAATACGGAAATGGAATACACCCGAAAACCCTCCTACGATTCATGTATATTCGCATAAAAATAGCAACGAGGGCGGACCACAACCAAACCCTCTCGATTACGCAACAACCACGAAATATACCATGAATTTGTTGGGAAAACAAGAATACTAGCAAGATTAATCATATTCCACATGATTTAATCAACCGTATGGAACGAATCGAAGAAAAACCCGAAAACCCCAAATTTACTCAAAAGTAGGGTTCTTAGAAGATTTACCTTGGATTAGGATGAAAGATTCATGTTGATGTTGTTATTATACACCAAGAACTCAAGGAAGTTGATGGTTGAGATGATTGGAGGAAGAAAATCGCCAAGAAATCGCCAAAGGAGCTCTAAGCCGCGGGGAGGAGAAGAAATGAGAAAAGGTAAAAATCTCGGTCAACTCCATGGTTTATATAGTCAGGGAGTGTTAGCGCGCGCTAACACTCACAAGTTAGCGTGCGCTAACGGGCAAAATTCTAGTCCAGAAGTTAATGTCCCAGCCCAATAACCAGATTCTGGGCCGTTAGCGTGCGCTACTCGAAACGTAGCGTGCGCTAATAGACTCTCGGTAGCGCGCGCTATCGGCCATAGCGTGCGGTACCTGGACAACAGCTGAGTCCAGAAGCAAACTGCCAGTACACACCTGATCCAGTTAGCGCGCGCTATCGGCCAAACGTAGCGTGCGCTACCTGGGCACCTCACCGAGTCCAGTAGCAAACTGTCCAGTACTGGACAGTCACGCTAGCGCACGCTACCGGACACCTTAGCGTGCGCTAGTCCCCCGACATTAGCGTGCTAGACGACGTAGCGTACGCTAATCCGCTAGTCCAGAGGGCTGGAAACCGAACTGCCACTCCCAGGGCTAGCTCGCTAGCGCGCGCTACGAAGCAGACGTAGCGTGCGCTACTCAGGGACCTATAGCGTGTGCTATGCAGAAAAAAATTAGCGCGCGCTAGGTACATAATGTAAACGGTCCAAAACACCCGAATATGAACGAAACATCCAACGAAACATCTCAAAACGCATAATAACATAGAATCTATCCACGGCAACCCCAAATCGGCGGTTCCGCATAACAATTACGAGAATCAGATCAATAGATGTCGGAAGAAATACACTGAAAGATACATGAGGGTCGCTACAACTGAAAAATACACCAAAAAATGAAAATACCGGGAAAAGAAAAATGCGGATATTACATTCTACCCCTCTAAAAATAAGTTTCATCCCGAAACTTAAGAAACAAACAACTCAGGGTACCTAGCACGCATGTTATCCTCGGTTTCCCAAGTTACCTCCTCGACACCATGTCTCGACCACTGCACCTTGACTAAAGAGATGGTCTTATGTCTCAGTTGCTTCTCACGATGCTCCAAAATCTTCAAAGGACGCTCCTCAAAAGTAATATCCTCGGCGACATCAATCTCACCATAATCGATGACGTGACTAGGATCTGGGACATATTTCCTCAACTGGGAAACATGAAAAACACTATGAACATGACTCCGGGCCGGGGGTGACGCCAAACGGTATGCCAACCCACCAACTCGCTCGAGAATCTCGAAGGGTCCAATAAATCTCGGACTCAACTTCCCCTTTTTCCCGAAATGGAAAACTCCTCTCGTTGGCGACACCTTCAGTAAAACGTGGTCTCCCACCTCGAATTCCAAAGGTCGACGACGGACATCAGCATATGACTTCTGTCGACTCTAGGCAGTCAACATCCGTTCTCGAATTAATTTTATCTTCCGCCTCGTCTCTAGAACGATATCCGGCTCGGTCCCGACCATATCGGACGCCTCATTCCAACAAATCGGTGATCGACAACGCCGCCCATAAAGTGCCTCATACGGTGCCATCCGAATCGACGCGTGCCAACTATTGTTGTACGTGAATTTGATCAATAGCAAATGCCCCTCCTAGTCATTTCTCTAATCGAGAGCATAAGCACGCAACATATCCTCAAATGTCTGGATAGTGCGTTCCGACTGTCCATCTGACTGGGGATGAAAAGAGGTACTCAAACACAAACGAGTACCCAACGCCTTATGCACTGCCTGCCAAAAATGCGATACACAACGGCCATCACGATCCGAAACAATAGACTTCGGAGTACCGTGAAGCCTCACAATCTGCGCGATAAACACACGAGCTAACTTCTCCGGGCCCCAAGTATCCTTGATGCCCAGAAAATGTGCCGACTTGGTCAGACGATCGACAATCACCCATACCATATTCATGCCCGACCTCGATCTCAGCAAACTCGTAATGATCCATCGATATATCTTCCCATTTCCATTCCAGAGCAGGAAGTGACTGCAATAACCCGGCCGGTCGCTGATGCTCGATTTTGACCTGCTGACAAGTCAAACATCTCGCTACAAACTTCGCGACCTCCTCCTTCATATCATTCCACTAGAAATTCCTTCTCAGGTCCTTGTACATCTTACTCGAACTAGGATGAACGGAGTAAGGTGTAGCATGGGCCTCATGCAAAATACTCTGTCTCAGCTCTGAGTCGTTCGGAACACAAAGCCGACTCTGGAATCTCAAAACACCATCCTCATGAATCGCAAACCCAGGAGACTTTCCCTTAAGAATGTTCTCTCGGATTTGAGTAATCATCGGATCCTCCAACTGTTTCAGCTTAATTTCGTCGATCAAAGACGACGAAATATCTAAAGCACAAAGTTGCCCGATAGCTCCAGGCAACAAAACCTCAACATCCAACTCGATCAAAACTCGCCGAAGCTCAGATTGAGACGTAAGGATCTCAAGTGTTCGCAACGCAACCGATTTCCGACTCAAGGCGTCAGCCACGACGTTCGCCTTGCCCGGATGGTAAAGGATTTCGAGGTCATAATCCTTAATCAACTCTAACCACCTCCTCCGCCTCATATTCAACTTCCGCTGAGTAAATATGTACTTCAGACTTTTATGATCGGTAAAAATCTGACATGCAGAGCCGAAAAGTTAGTGACGCCAAATCTTGAGCGCAAAAACAACTGACGCTAGCTCCAAATCATGAGTAGGGTAGTTAAGCTCATACGGCCTCAACTGTCTCGACGCATATGCAATGGTCTTTCCGTGCTGCATCAATACGCACCCAAGACCCTGACCAGAAGCATCACTATAAACAGCAAAACCCCCGTTGCCACACGGCAACACTAAAATTGGGGCTGAGGTCAAACGCCTCTTCAGCTCCTCAAAACTCGACTGTCTCTCGTCATTCCAGATGAACTTCTCAGGGAGTAACTGTGTAAGCGGCCGAGCCAGCTTCGAGAAACCCTTGACGAACCTACGGTAGTAGCCGGCCAAACCAAAGAAACTACGGATCTCCTTCACATTCTTGGGCGGTGCCCAATCCAACACGGCCTCAACCTTCTGCGGATCCACACGAACCCCCTCGGCTGAAATCACGTGACCTAAAAATATCACTTCCTTCAACCAGAACTCACATTTCGAGAACTTCGCATAGAGTTGCTCGGTTCTCAAAATGTCTAACACTACTCGCAGATGATGGGCATGCTCTTCCTCGTTCCTCGAATAAATAAGAATATAAATCGATGAAGACGACACACTTATCCAAATACTCGATAAAAACTTTGTTCATCAACTGCATGAACACCGTCGGCGCATTAGTTAACCCGAAAGGCATAACTACAAACTCATAATGTCTGTATCTCGTTCGAAAAGCTGTTTTCGGCACATCGGACTCCCTCACCCGGAGCTGATAGTACCCCGATCTCAAATCAATCTTCGAGAACACCGCAACTCCCTGCAACTGATCGAACAAGTCGTCAATCCTCGGCAAAGGATACTTGTTCTTGATGGTCACCTTGTTTAGTTCGCGATAGTCGATACACAAACGCAGTGAACCATCCTTCTTCCGCACAAACAGGACCGGTGCGCCCCAAGGCAAGGCGCTCGGTCGAACATACCCCGACTCAAGAAGCTCATTCAACTGCTTCTTCAACTCGGCCATCTCAGAAGGTGCCATGCGATACGGCGCCTTCGAAATCGGAGCCGCGCCCAGCTCTAACTCTATAGCAAACTAGACCTCACGATCCGGTGGCAACCCTGGTAATTCGTCAGGAAATACATCAGGGAACTCACTTACGACTGGAATCGACGAAAATTCTACTCCACCTTTCTCCGCCTTTAAGGCATAGCACCAATAACCAGTACACCCCTTTCGCAGGAGCCTCATCGCCTTCAAGGCGTTAATAACGAATTTCTGGTTTCCCCTCTTTAACCCCGCGAAAGAGTGCTCGGTGCCGTCCTCGGCTAACATAGTGATGATTCTCGTGCGGTAGTTCATGATTGCGCCATGCCGCTCGAGCCAATCATCCCCGAGAATCAAGTCCTCACCCTCGATACCCACAACAATAAGGTTAGAGGGCCAAGCCCTCTCACAAATAAACACAGAACAGTCCCGGACCTCTCGATCACCGACGATTCTATCACCGCTAGGAAGTTTAACGATGAAAGGCTCGCAAGGTGATAAGCAGTCAAGACTCAAATGGTTCACACACTCCAGAGAAATGAATGAATGCGTATCACCCGAATCAAAAAGCACACTGACAGGATGGGAATGGATATGAACGGTACCTGTCACCACAGTAGCTGCTGGATCATCGGCCCTCCTCATCTCATAGATACGCGGCTGGGCGGAGCCGACACTGGAAGCTCCTCCTCTAGCGGGCTGACCCCGACCTCTACCTCGACCTGCACTCGGCTGAGGATGCGGAGCAAATGAGCCCTGGTTCACACTCGGCTCCATAGGTGCTGGGTGAGAAGAATGGGTGCCGCGAATCAGTCTGATCTGCTCACAAAAGGAAGCCTTGTGGCCCGACTGACCACAACTATGACAAGTCAAAGGCGGACAAGGACACTCCCGGTTCCTATGGCCCGGCTTGCCACAGTTAAAGCATGTGGGATCACGAACGAGGGTTCCGGCGGCACCCCGAAAACTCCCAGAGAAATGAGCCGAACCACCCGTATTGTATTTGCAGATTGAAATTTCTGCTGACTTCCACCCTTGTAACCCGAGAAATTCCCAGCGGATTTCTGCTTCTTACTCTCTCGGACCGCCGCACTGGCTGTCACCGACATATCATAGGCAAGAGCTCGACTCTGATAATCCTTCAAAGTAGTACAGACGAGCCCAGACATGTAGTCTCGAATCGACAATTTCATCCTCCTGGAAAAAAGGAAAATTTTGTCGCTCTCTTCGACAACTTGGGTCTTCACATAGCCTAACTCCTTGCTAAAATCGGCAATAGCTTGGGATACGGGAGTATCCCGTGGTTGAGCATAATAGAAAGCATCGACTCGAGCCTGTCTAACCGGCCACGGGCAATATTCAGTCTCCATCAATTCCTGAAATTCGGCCCACGAAGCAACATGGTCTTTGGGCCCAACGTCCTCCCACCAATCCGTAGCGTCCCCAGTGAGAAAGTACTGGGCAATAGGGACCTTACGGTCCTCGGGACAGTTGGTGGCAATGAAGACTTTAGATATCTCCTTGATCCACCCCTCCCAGCCGATCGGGTCTGATGCTCCTGAAAACTGAGGAGGATACATCTTGATGACATCTTGGAGCCAACGGTCTGCTCCGCCTCGATTAGCATAGGCCTGATCCGGGTTCTGAACCACCTGAGCTATCGCCGCCATTTGGTTTACCATTTACTGCATAACGGCCGCAATACCAAGGTCTGCGCGCTCCTGAGAAGAAGCATGACTGTGACGGTCACCGGTACTGCCGGCTCCCGAAGAATGCGACGTGGCCGCCCCACCGGCTTCCCCACGTCCCCGGCCGCGTCCACGGCCACGACCACTGCCCCTTCCAGCATCCATGCTGGTGTTAAGAGGTGGAAAAAAGCAACTCGATGATAAGTAAAAGAGGGAAAATAACCACAGTTCAAGAAATGGAAATACGGTACGAGAAAACAAAGAATCAAGTAAGAAAACTTACGAACACTGGAAGTACTGAGATGCCGGCAACGGTGTGACAACGTGCAAAACAAAACACAACTAGACCCAAATAACCGACAAGCCTAGGTATCCATAAACCTAACCTTGCTCCGATACCATTTTCTGTAACACCCCCGAGATATTCGAAGTATATTACAGCAGCGTGGACCCCTACATGGGACCCACCAGGCTAAACCAAGGAAATACCACTCGACTAACCGTCTCAGTTAGCGAGGGCACACACATTTAAATAGCACAACATATAAAGATAGGCCCAGAGCAACCGGCGTAATAAACATGAATCGACAATATAGCAATTTGAGTTAATACAAAACGAAGTTCGGAGTGAAAAGCCTAAGTACTCGCGAGTACAATCTATTAGTTTATAAATGTAGGAAAACAACCATATCGAAGTAAACAAAAGAAATAAGAAGACCCAAATGCACATGTCAATGACCCTGGCCAACATCCTCGTACTGTCCCAGCGCTCGCTCGTCCGGCAAAACATAACTTGAAATCCATAACAAGAATTTCCCCAAAACGGGTCCCCAAAGGGGTTAGCAATTACGCTAGTACAAGTAATCAAGGCAAACCATTAGCTTACACGTTTCATAGTACAATGCACCAAATCATTTCAAAAACCAAAACCAGACATGTCTTTTCCGGAAACAAACAGTCAATCAATTTGCCTAGGACCGGGATGAAGCCACAAATCCCACTCGAGACCTCTAAGAACCCTCCCGAGCTGGCCACATTCATAAAACAAATCAAGCACACACGTCACCTAGGACCGGGACGAAGCCACGAATCCCACTCGAGGCCTCTAAGGACCCTCCCGAGCTGGCCGCGAAACAAACTCATGAATCTAGGACAAAGCCATAGATTCCCTCGAGGCCCCGTCGGACCCTCCCGAGATGAGTAAAGCACACACAATATACATTACCATTTCACGTTAAGCATAAAGGTTTCCAAAATACTTGCCTTGAATAATTGATGACGCAACGAACGGAAGAAAAATCACCGACGAATGCTAGGAACCAACGAAACCGAACCTAACGATTCGAAGAATATAATCACAACCAACTCTAAACGAATACAGAAATGGAATACACCCGAAAACCCTCCTACGATTCATGTATATTCGCATAAAAATAGCAACGAGGGCGGACCACAACCAAACCCTCTCGATTACGCAACAACCACGAAATATACCATGAATCCGTAGGGAAAACAAGAATACTAGCAAGATTAATCATATTCCACATGATTTAATCAACCGTATGGAACGAATCGAAGAAAAACCCGAAAACCCCCCAATTTACTCAAAAGTAGGGTTCTTAGAAGATTTAGCTTGGATTAGGAAGAAAGATTCGTGTTGATGTTGTTATTATACACCAAGAACTCAAGGAAGTTGATGGTTGAGATGATTGGAGGAAGAAAATCGCCAAGAAATCGCCAAAGGAGCTCAAGCCGCGGGGAGGAGAAGAAATGAGAAAAGGTAAAAATCTGGGTCAACTTCCTGGTTTATATAGCCAGGGAGTGTTAGCGCGCGCTAACACTCACAAGTTAGCGTGCGCTAACGGGCAAAATTCTAGTCCAGAAGTTAACGTCCCAGCCCAGTAACCAGATTCTGGGTCGTTAGCGTGCGCTAATAGCCTCTCGGTAGCGCGCTATCGGCCGCCATAGCGTCGGCACTGGACAACGGCCGAGTCCGAAGCAAGCGCAAGACACACCGATCCGATTAGCGCGCTATCGGCCAAACGTAGCGTGCGCTACCTGGGCACCTGACCGAGTCCAGTAGCAAACTATCCAGTACTGGACAGTCACGCTAGCGCACGCTACCGGACACCTTAGCGTGCGCTAGTCCCCCGACATTAGCGTGCGCTAGACGACGTAGCGTACGCTAATCCGCTAGTCCAGAGGGCTGAAAACCGAACTACCACTCCCAGGGCTAGCTCGCTAGCGCGCGCTACGAAGCAGACTTAGCGTGCGCTACTCAGGGACCTCTAGCGTGCGCTATGCAGAAAAAAATTAGCGCGCGCTAGGTGTGGAAAATAAATGGTCCAAAACACCCGAATATGAACGAAACATCCAACGAAACATCTCAAAACGAACAATAACATAGAATGGATCCACGACAACCCCAAAACGGCGGTTCCGCATAACAATTACGAGAATCAGATCAATAGATGACGGAAGAAATACACTGAAAGATACACGAGGGTCGTTACAACTGAGAAATACACCGAAAAATGAAAATACCGGGAAAAGAAAAATGCGGATATTACAGTTGGAAGCTAGGTCCACGAAGGGACGTTTCATTGGATTCCCATCTAGGATGGTGGGATATCTATTCTACATGCCCGAAGATCGAAAGATCGTTGTTGCTTTACAAGCACACTTCCTGGAAGATGAGTTCATTTAGGAAGGCGGAGCAGGTAGAAGTATTTCTTTAGAAGAATACAATGAAACTCCTCGGGAGACACCTGTGCAAGAAACTGGAACCGAACCTTCTGAAACACAAATATAACTACCTCGTAGGTCTAGTAGGGTGTTTCATTTACCTGAGAGGTATGGGCTTGTGCACTTGGAGGAGCTGGGTCTCCATGAGGTTCCAAGTGATAGCCAAGAGACCGAACCGACGACCTATGACCAAGCGATGGTGGATGTAGACTCCGCGAAATGGCGTGAAGCTATGGAAGCTGAGATAGACTCGATGCATGTCAATGAGGTCTGGAGTCTAGTAGACCGCCCCAAGGGCATAGTGCCTATTGGAAACAAGTGGATCTAGAAGAGAAATACTGATGGTGATGGCAAGGTTGACGCCTATAAGGCCAGGCTTGTGGCAAAGGGTTATACCCATAAGAAAGGGATCGATTACCACGATACCTTCTCGCCCGTAGCCATGATCAAGTCTATTCACATGATGCTTGCTATAGCTGCCTACCACGATTATGAGATATGGCAAATGGACGTAAAGACGGCTTTCCTTAATGGATTCCTCGAGGAGGAAATCTATATGGAGCAGCCTAAAGCATTTGTGTCCGAAGTCGATATTCAGAAAGTGTGCAAGCTTCAGCGTTCCATTTATGGACTGAAGCAAACATCGCGTATTTGGAACCTTCGTTTTGACGAGGCGGTCAAAGAGTTTGACTTCGTGCAAAATGAAGAGGAACCTTGTGAATACAAGAGGGTTAGTGGGAGCAAGATCGCATTCTTAGTACTATATGTGGATGACATTCTACTAATAGGTAATGATGTGGGAATGCTCGGGCCTCGAAAGCTTGGCTTTCGAGTAATTTCTCCATGAAAGACTTGGGAGAAGCTACCTATATTCTTGGTATTCGGCTCTACCGGGATAGAACGAAAAGAACACTAGGTCTTTCCCAAGCCCTCTATATAGATAAAATCTTAAAGCGATTTAAGATGGATGATTCTAAAAGAGGGTTCCTACCGATGCGACATGGAATAAACTCTCCTTGAAAATGTGTCCTCAAAGTGAGGAACAACGAAAGGAAATGAGTAACATACCATATGCTTCGGCCGTGGGTAGCCTTATGTATGATATGTTGTGTACGAGACCTGACATTGCGCATGCTGTAAGCGTGGTGAGTAGGTTTCAGGCAAACCCAAGTAGGGAACATTGGACTGCCATAAAGAACGTTCTCAAGTACTTGAGAAGGACTAGAGATATGGTTCTGATGTATGGCGGTGGAGAATTGGATGTGGTGGGATTCACTGATTCGGACTTCCAAGGACTGAAGGACGACTCGATGTCTACTTCTGGCTACATATTTACTCTTAATGGAGGAGCAGTATCTTGGCGTAGCGCCAAGAAAAGCGCGACTGCTGATTCCATCTGTCAGGCTGAGTATCAAGCAGCCTCGGAGGCTTCCAAGGAAGGGTTTTGGATTAAGAAGTTTCTGGTAGAACTCCAAGTGATACCATGTCTTTGAAACTGTTCATTGTCTTTGCGACAACGACGGAGCTGTAGCGCAGGCCAAAGAGCCGAGGTTTCACAACAGCACCAAACATATTGAGAGGAAGTATCATCTCGTAAGAGAATTTGTTCGCAAGGGATACATTGTGCTACACAGAGTAGACTCGGCCGACGTCGCCGATCCACTGACCAAGCCATTTTCTCAGACTAGCTTGGAGCGTCATCTGGAGAACATGGGTATTAGATACCATAGTGTGTGGCATTGAGTGCAAGTGGGAGATTGTTAGGAGTATGCCCTCGAATGCTACTCAGAGGATGTTGAGTGAGGGCATTGTACTTGTTATTATGTAAATCATCAATATAAGGCAATGTATGTTTCTTTATTTACTGGTAGTTACTGGCATTCCTAACTCGTAAATATACATATAGAAACTAGTTCGTGTATTTGAGAGCAAAACGTTCCACTCCTTATTGGATAAGGGGGTCGGCACTGGAAAGGTTTATAGCTCAAATACTTAATCGTTCGCAAGTCGATGAAACTTGACTGGGTGTTAAGTTTATGTGAAGACTTGTATGACGTGTTCTTTGACAAGGAGAGTGCCTGTCGAACACTAATGGTTAGTGGGAGCACACATTATAGGTATGCTAATTGGATTAGTATACTCGAACCGACTCACCCTCGATTCGTCACACGGATTTCACTCCGGGACAGTCAATGATGGAATTGAAAGGTTGTGATAGGTATTCGTGAACCTTCGACTTGAGGATTTAGTAGGGATGTGCTTGTGACGTCAAGATTTTCATTAGAGTAGTTCGACCCTATAAACCTAAGGCGGGGTCAACCTCGACGTGCATCTTGATGGGCAAGTAGCAGTCTCATCAATACCAAGATAGAATTCTTTCTCCTGTTAGTGAACGGGTTATATGTCCTATGCGGTTATTGGCAGATGAGATCATAAGTCTTTGGCCAAAGCATTGGAGCTAGCTGTATTAGATACACGAGAGCTCGATGATCTCGATTTGCATTAACGCATGCATAGCGTCAAGTACAGATGGGGTTTGACTGACCGTGACCCTGTAACTTGGTCGGGACATTTGAAAGAAGGGTTTATACGTATACTGGTATTCACGACAGAATAGTTCTTGAATGATCCCAATCATTCATTCTCAGTTGGGGTACAGTGTAGGCTGCGAGGCTGGCTAGGTGGTGCTACTACTATTTGGTTCTTCCCATTGTTGACTGAGACGGACCTACCGAGTCGCGCAATAGGATTGACGACGGAATGATTCAAGCTAATTCTCTCATTATGAATATTAGATATTGGATATCTAAATTTGGGACATTGGATGTCTATATCGATTTATTGGATAAATTGAATTTCGGCCTAATGAATTAAATATATCACTGGGTGATTAATTTAATTCATGAATATAATTATTTCTTGGAGAAATTAATTATGTTATTTTGTATTTGATAGGTTTAATTATATGGATTAATTAAATGATATAAATACATCAGAACAGAATTTGAGTTTATCTGTTTGGACTCTCGGGAGTCCGAAACGAACCGAACTCTTCCTATAATTCATCTTGGCCGCCGCCCCACTTATATCTATGTGTGTGTATTGACTTGTCCCCATCATGGTTTTGGAATCTCATGTGTTGAGGGGACAAGCATCATATACATTATATGGTAGGGTATCAATCATGTGATATGTATTGATTTCATGTGGGTTGAATCATGTGGTAGGGTATCAATCATGTGCCCCCCCCCCCCCCCCCCACTTATATAAAGAAGACTTTCATCTCTCATCCTCACTTCACTTCTTGGCATCTTCATACGTATCATTGAGAGAGAGAGAGAGAGACTTTGAGTTTAACACTCATGTTCATCTTCTTCATTCACTTCTTCTTCATTTTTCTTGGAAAATATTGAGAGTAAGATTAAAACACGTAGAGTGTAATAATCTTTACATACAAAGCTTCATCACTTGATTCTAGCCGTAACCTTAGAGGTTAATCGGGTGTTGTCATTCCGGTCGTTTCTCCGGCGCGTGACAAGTAGAGGCGCGGTATTTCGGCGTTGGATTGTTCAAGTGCTTGGAGTGCTTCGTTCGTAGAGAATTCAAGTAAAGCTTAGGGAATAGCTCAAGAGAAGGATTCCATCTGATCAACGGACTACAAGGGTGAGTTTCTATATCTCTTGTTGAATTCGTTTATATATATTCGTATATACGTAGCTCGATCGATCCTCGTAGGGATTCAGATCGAATTAATTTTCATTTTACCGCTTCCGTTGGGCCTTCGTTTTAGGCACCGAATCCCAACAGGAAGAATTGAGTATCAGAAGGAATTTAATAAGTCACTGAGGCCATCCCTTCCCGGGAGATATTTTGCAAGCGAAACTTACCTATGGATTTAAGGAATCAACTTTACCTAAGACATACTCTGTAACACCCCAAACTAGGCGGATATTACAGTGCCGTGAATCCACGAATGGGACCCACTAGGCAAATGAAAATGATGACTTAAATAATATAATTGTAGTACCGAACCACATTATATTACCAAGTACTCCGATGAGGAGTTTAAGTACATTACACCAGGACAAAACAGAATACTAGTATATTTTATATGGAGATAAAATATACCACCCTGAACAAATAAGCATCTCAAACGGAATTTTGCAGCGGAAAAATACAAATGACGGAATAACTGAAATATACATCCCGAAGACTATTGTTTCGGATCGAGATTCAAAATTTCTTAGCTACTTTTGGAACACCTTATGGAGGAAGGTGGGAACCAAAATCTTGTTTAGCACTTCGCACCATCCTCAAACCGACGAACAAACCGAAGTGACTAATTGAACTTTGGGAACATTGTTGCGTGGTCTTGTAAGCAAGACACAAAAGGACTGGGATTTAATACTTGCACATGCGGAGTTTTCATACAATCGATCCCCTACGCATGTCACGGCTCACTCACCTTTTGAAATCATCTATAGTTTGAATCCATATATACCGTTAGATTTAATTCCCTTGCCGAGCGATGAGTTAGTTCACAAAGACGCGGAGTCAAAACTTAAGTCCATGATGAAGCTACATGAGCAAGTGCGTAATCGGATCAGGGAGGTTAATGATGCCTACAAACAGAAGTCTAACAAACAAAGAAGAGCGAGACAATTTGAAATTGGCGACTTGGTTTGGGTACATTTGAGAAAAGAACGATTTCTGATAAACGCAAGAATAAACTTACGCCACGAGCCGAGGGTCCTTTCAAGGTAGTTGCAAAAATAAACGATAATGCATACAAGGACTGTCTGCCCGGTGATTATGGAGTGCATGCTACTTTCAACATAGGTGATCTATCTCCATATCTCGATGACGATGGAATTGCGGAATTGAGGACAATTCCTTCAAAAAGAGGGAATGATACGAACCAACTACTCCAAACGAAGAAGACCAAGTGAGGATTGACGTAAAACACTTTAAACATACGCCTAGATACTTAGGCGAGAAAACGGATACGAGACCTGGAGTAACCTTGGTGATCGGACTGGGAATAACTTAAACGTGGCAACATGCATCATGTTGGGTCCAAGTTGGTGAAGATAAGATAAAAAAAGATTTCAATTTCTTTATAATAAAGTGATGCATGATTCACGGCCTGCATGTGAAGAAGAATATCACCTTGGAGACGAAACCCATCCTTTATTCCTTCTGTTTGATAGTGGCGTGGAGTACCCATTTTTGTTGTCTTTTCCTTTATTTTAAGATCATGTGATCTTATCTTTTAATATTTTAAGTAATCTTGTAAGGCTACTCTTATCTATAAGTAGTCATGTTTGGATTGTAATCGGGGACATCATTGAATCATCAAAAAAATACATTGTGTATTGTTTAAAGTGTTGGACGAGTTTCCTTCCAAAATTTGGTTATTATTCGACGCGTTTTCGAATTTTAATTTGATCAATTCTCAATAGGTCTTGAGAAGAAATCACCTTATCGAATTATAGGTCCAGTTCGATAAACACCTATTCCCTGTTTTGTTTCGGTAGAAAACTCCCCCTCTTCAAACAGTCCTTACATTTCGCTTCATACTTCGAATTATTACTCGTGTTCCCTGTTCACAAAAGACATTCCACCTGCTTTCGATACAGGGTGTACCTTATAAAGTGATCGCATCAATTGATGTTCGATTGTCCGAAACTTGCTTCCTGTTTCCATTACATCCGACCGAAACATGCTGTTTTCGAGTGCCGCTGTTTGGAGTTGCCTGTTCCGAGTCATTTCCACTCGGCCAATTCCTGACGCGTGCTGCTATCCATTATTGTTGCTGTATCGAATTGTTGTTATCCGTTCATGTCTTGTGCGCGTGCCGCTATCCATTATTGTTGTTGTATCGAACTGTTGCTATCAGTTCCTGTCAGATCTTAATTGTGCTGTTCGATTCCTTTTGGCTAAGTGTTGTTCGCTTCCGCTCTTAAAACAGCCTTCCGCTGTACCGATAAAGATTTCGCATCACGAGCCAACGCCAAGGCTTACGCCTTCGCCTTTTCAAACATTGATTTCATTTGAAATTTGTAGATTCCACATACTTGGTTCCCATGCTTCCAATCAAATTAGATGGGCGGGTGGGTGGGGGGGTTGGGGGTGAGGGTGCGGGGCAAAGGTGTCAATCAGGGCAAGATTAGTAGTCTTGTTCTAACTCCATATGGTTTCAATTGATACGCTGAAGTTTACTTTGCATAGGTCATTTTGAACACATCTACCGATAAAAAATGTTAAAATATGCAAATAAAATATTGAGTTATGGAGTTCCGTGTACCCCCAATAACTAAAAAATAGTTACCATAAAAGAAAATATCGAGTCTAATTGAGATTTGAAGGCTATATGTAATTTGTTTTTCCTCTTCATTAATGTATCACATGTCTATTCAATATATATCTTGTTATTTACTTTTGATTTCGTAGATGATTGTGTTATTTGGTATGAGAACAACATGGAGAAATTTTACCTAATGGAAACTAAATCTTTGTTATGGTGGAAATATTGATTTATATTGATCTCTATGGAGATTGAAAAGTTCTCTCAACATGAAATGGAATCCTAAATTGATTATCTTAATGAAATGGAAAATTTCCGAATCCCGTGTTCTTGTCGTGTCGCATGTCAGAGTCCCTGTTTCATAGATCACCTAACAAAACCAGGATTAGATCTAAACATGTAGTTGAAACCTCTCAAATTGTATGGATATATGAACATATACATTGCATAGGCGACATTATAGAGGTCTAAACGTGTACTTGACTCGTTAAAAACCCAATAAGATGGATCAACTCCTGGAACTGTTAGGTGATCTATGAAACACGGACTCGACATGCGACACGACGATAACACGGATTTGGAATTTTCCCCAAAATTTAGGAAACGACACACAAATGACACTTTATTTATTAATTATATATATGGTGCATAATAAATATTTATAGATATTTAATAATTCAAAACCTATAAAACCTACAAAATCTATGGGGGAATGAGGGAGGTCCAACAGTTACGGGGGAATGTGTAGTGTTGAAATGAAAAGGAATCAATGATGACATTGGAAGGCGCGGTGTTATAAAAATTTAGAGCACTTGTGCAACTATTACGCTCCTCACAGATGGATTGATTAGGCTACATAAAATCATTGAGCTTTCCCTCATCTTCCTTAAATGTAACCTGAAAACTTTTATTTTAATTAATTTTATGAGTTTACAGGAAATTCATTACTTTCTCTGTTTTTTCGCAATTGGAACAAATAATTTTGCTTCTCCTCTCCAGCCAAAAAAAAAAAGAGAGAAAAGAAAAGAAAAGAGAAGATCTGAAAAAATTATGATTCTCTCTTTGGTCAACTATAGCACAATGATAATTATCAAAAAAGTCCACTCCGGAACATCATTCTTCAAAATAGCTTGAAAATGCAACTTCATAATATTATGTTGACCATAGTTTACATATTGACCACAATTTCAAATTAAAAGAGTGATTCATGTGGCAACTTTCACTATGTAATTAATTATTAGATAGCTAGTATGCAATTAATCAGTGAGATGATACACAAGGTTAACAATAAAGCAAGTTTATGCTATCAGCATGGAACCCAACCAAGTAACTTTGAGTAGGAAAAACTTTCAAAGTGACTACGCCTACCTCATTTCCTAAGGAAAACAGCAAATACATGTGAAACAAGACCAGTATAAGTTATGGTTATTGTTTTGCAAAAAGTATTAATCCTGGCAAAGTTTCTTAGTTGGCACTGTTAAAATATTAGCGGTTCAGACTTAAAGTAAGACCAAATAGAGAAAACCTTGTAGAGATGAAGGAAAAACTAACACTTACAGATTTCACAAGAGAGGTTTTGATGTACCAGGGGGCAACACAATTCATCCGAACGTGATCTTTTGCCCATTCGCACGCTAAATTTTTTGCAAGTTGATTGATTGCCCCTGTAAGTACAAAGCTTAAAGGAGTCCATAACTTTTTATCTATTTCAAATAACTCATAAGTTTCAGTAGGATAACTACTTACCTTTAGTTGCTCCATAAATAGATCCAGAAAACAGGTGAACAAGACCAGCAACAGAGGAAATGAACACAATGCTGCTGCTGCTGATGGTTCCAGAGGCTTTAAGAAGAGGATGAGCGAGTTGACACAGATGGTAACAAGACTCTAAGTTTGTAGCCATGAGACGAGAATATTCTTCAGCAGTATAATCAACAGTTGGCTTCCTGATGTTAGTCCCAACATTATTTATCTGGAATGAATAATAATTGAACGGCCATTCTCAAGGCTTTCTGAACTGCTCATAAAAAATGCAGAAAGTTACTTGCAGAGAACATGGAAATATAGAAATTTAGGTTGCAGACATTGAATGTCTTCAAATGATGATGATGATGATGTATCAGGTCAGCAGACTTTCTAGCATCAAGATCAACATGATTTTTATTTGATATACGAGCAGAACCAATGGCATAAATTTAGCTTTGGGCTTTTGCTCAGGACTGGACAACAAAAACAGAACTTTTTCAATCAAACTAGAAGTTCATGTTGGTTTTGAGTTTATAAAAAAATGTAATCGTTTGGCAAAACGGCAATTGCAAATGAATGCGTGTGGGCACCATGTGCAGATGGCCACAAAATGCTACAGGACGCCTTTAATAGTTTCAAGGCACGTCGATTAACAATATCAAGATAGCATAATGTCCAACATCACATGAGGCGATAAATTCAACCAACCAAGTAGCATAATTAAGACATGATTTTTCACCCAAAAAGAAGAAGATAGGTCTACAATACCAGAAGGGGGTGGGGTGTATGTGTGTGGGAGGGGGGGGGGGGGGGGGGGGTCGACAATAGACGCTGTTGACAACAAGAACGAGGATACGAATTCACTAACCTGAACACTTACAAGAATGTTAAGCTTCCCATCGAAAACAGAGGACACTTTTTCCATGAGCTGCACTCTTTGTTCTCTAGAGGACGCATCGCACACGTACCCACCGACTTTGAACCCCTTAAAGTTCCATTCCTGCAACCGTTGATTGAGCTCCTCTTCATTCCTCGAACATGTGTGCACAGTTGCACCCATTGCAGCCAGCTCCTCCACAGTTGCATGTCTGATGGCATTATCCGAACCAGATTATATATGCAACAAAAAATTTAAAGCGCCACCAGAAAGAAGATGAGGAAGGATAACGAGTACCCGATTCCACGGGAGCCACCGGTGACAATAAGCGGTCATGCCCGAAAGCGACCATCTTGAACTGCTCTGCCTTGATTTTTTCACGTCTACTTGAAAGTGGTAGTGTGCGAGAGGAAGATTTTACGGCACCCTCTTGGGAATGAGGAATTTTCTTTTCTCGGAGAAATTAGATTGGATTTTAGTAAATGCAAAAAAAAATTAGATAAAAAAAAAATTGTTCCATGAAAAAGACATCTAATAGAGAAATCAGACTAAGGTAGTCTGTGATTTTGGCTTCCTCAGATCCAACTTCTGAACTTGAAGTTACAATCTCATATACGCGATTTTTCACGCGATTAATTAATTTTCTTGCTTATCGGTTTCTTTCTCTTCTCTTATTGATTGCTATATGTGCGCGTATAGATTTGGAGCTATAGAATTAGATCCGCTACTGGTTTTAAGTTTGGTTACCCTCTGATTACTTTCCACCGGATTTGGGCAACGCGTTGGTGGTTCTGTATTTGTTGATTTGTACGAGATTTAAGAAACTCCGCTGCCTGCTCCGTCATCGGCCGCTACTTCTGCTCCATCGATATTGCCAGTGGGGAATTGTAACGCTGCATACAGAGACGTTCTTCAGTTTCACCTGCAGGCCACTAGGTCAACGTGGGTTCACACCGTTTTTGCTAGAGTCGCTGCTCTGATTTCTGTTCGTATCTTAAGAGAGGAAATTTCTTTGCTGCTTTTTGTTCGTTTCATAGGATTTTTGTTCGTATCATTGCAGCGAATCACCTCCTTTTATTTGTATTTTGGTTTGGTTCTGTTTGGTTTAATCGATTTCCTGTCGATTTCTTTTTACATATCTTGCCCGTTAGTTTTGTTTCGGATCTGTTTCTATAGATCCGCTAGTCTTTTCTATTTCATTTTACAGATTTTTACTTTAACTTGGATTAGGGTCGACGGATAGCACGAACTTGTGAACCGCGACCCCTAATTCCTTTTGCGCCGGTATTGGCCGTTTTCTTGGTCGGCGTACCGCCGAAATTATAATTACTCAAAGCTGCATTCAGTCCCTCCCCTTCAATCTAACAATAGTATAACATATAGTATATAGCTGTCTGTTTTGTAGGTTGTCTTGCCGGTTTTTCAAGTAGCTCGGAACCCTCTCTAAGACTTCCTCTTTTTGAGTCGTATCGAAGGCTGGTATCATTGTTCTTTTCCGTTTAGTTTCGTTTTTGTCAGCCTTACATATATTATTTACTGTGATTTCTCTGCGGTTTGCCAGCTTATAATTGTCTTTTACATTCTCATCATATTTTATTTTGTCTTTTACCTTAGTTTATTATTCGTACTACATTTGTGTTTTGTGTTGGTCGATGTCGCGCTATCTGCGGGTCGGTAGTTGGAATTTGGGTACCTTGACGGGTAAGCTTTTGGAGCTCGTGGATGTTTTGGGTAAGAGAAGGGTTGATGTGGCTTGTGTTGTTGCCCAAAATATTTATCCGAAGATTAAATACTGCTGGAATGGACGGACAACAAACAAAATTTGCGGGAGCACTTCCGAGAGAAAATGAATAAATACAAGATTTGTCGGGTTTTTTAGGCCCGGGCTTGAATGCTCTCGCGAGATGATATTAATACAAATATTCGTGGATACAAGATGTGAGAATCTAAGTACAATGAGTGTAAAAAGACTCTGTTAATCCAGCTCTTGAGCGAAGCTCGGTGTTCTTCGTCCCTGCCGATCGTCTTCTGAATGAGAGAGGCCGAGAGAAGAAAGAACCAAAAGATAGCTGTTGCCAAGAGTAGGAGAAAGCCAAGTGCTGTGTATATTGCTTGTTCAGTGAGGAAAAATCCGAGAGAAGTCCAAGTGCAGGGAGCCTTCTATTTATAGGGGCTGAGGAGCCTTGTTTCCTAGCGGGCGATCGTCTTCCGGCCAATATAATATTGGGGCGATCGTCCTCAAGGTCACATGGGCAGTCTGCCTAAAGTCCAAGGCAGTTGCTGGCAGCCAGCTGTGCGGTCCAATGAGGAGCCAGCACGCGTCCGGAGTCACTGTCACATGCGGTCCTACTGACACCTTTCGGCGGGCCTGTCGGCTGGTGGACGGATGCTGACACGCTGTGGTCAATGATCCGTGAATTGCGGATCTTGTCTCGGCTCTTCACCTGGGGTCTATCCTGGGCTTCGGCCTTTGCCGACTGGATGGCCATCGGCTGCGATCGGCATGAGGCGCGCGTCAATGGTCGGTCACCAGGGGTCGGCATTGGTCGGTCACCAAGGGTCGGTCGGCAAGTGCCGAGAGATGAACGTCTGCTAGTCGGCCGCCAGGAGTCGATCGCCAAGTACCGAGAGACGATCGTCTTTAGATGTCGATCGCTCGGTACCGGGACTTGTACTGGGACCTTCGGTTGTCAGATCTATCTTGGCTGCCGGGCTAAGGCTAGGCCGCCTGGTCGCTGGTCGGCAGTTCTGCCTGTAATATCCGCAATTTCCGATTTTTCGGTAAATTTCTTTTTCAGCCGGAGTCCGTTTTGACGACTCGCTCATGACCGTTTCGTCATTTCGAGAATGATTAATTCTGCACTTTTTGTCATCCGAGTTCGTTTCGGTACCGTTTTTTTGAGTTCCGAGCTTTTTAGCGACTTTTCCGCACTTGAGTGCGATTCTTGCGAATCTCGTCCAAACTGCTGCTTTGAGTTTCTCGTAAGTTCATTTAATGTTCTTAATCATGTTTCGAGCTTTGGATTGGTGTTTCGATCGCGTATCGTGATTTTCGGACCTTTTGGGCCATTTGCGTAATTTCTCCAAGTTTTGGGTAATTACTTGGTTGTTGAATTCCGAGCCTTCGGTGGTCGGAATTGTGTGTTCTCTTAGCTCTTAGATTCGTCTTTGCGAGTACGTCAGAACCGTATCATCGATTCGTATTCGAGTTCGGGTTTCGGGTCGTTCGCCGTCGGAGTTGGCCCCGGCCGAGTCATGGTCGGCAACCTGCCCAGCCGGCAGCCGAGTCACGGCAGTAGTGCTCGGAAGCTTCGGCCGAGTCACGGCCGGCGGTGCTCAGCGGCTTACGCCGAGCAAGATCGTGTGCCGCGCACACTCCGGCCGAGCCGCGCACACTCTGTGGGATTTTTCGGCCAAACTGATCGTACTGGTGCCGCGGCACACTTCGCCGAGCCAGCACACCGCCGACCACCGGGAGCCATTTTTGGGCTCGTGCCGCACACTCCGTGGCCGCAGACACCGGCAGCCTTATTTATGGCCCTGCAGACGGGTTTTTGGCCATTTTTCGCACTCGTTTTCTTTCCTTCCGCGGCTGGAGCTTGGTTAATCATGGAGAGATATTGTTGGACAATCAATCCATGAAGTTTTGGAGTTCATATCATCAATCATCCATCCTATAACATCCTCCGATCTACCGAATCAGGTCAGATTTTCTAGAAATCTAATTTTGGGGATTTTGGGTATTTTGTTCGTTTTCGTCCGTTTAATCCGATTTAACTTAGGATTTTGATGCATTGATGATAATTTAGATATATTATATCATTTCCTTTATTATTCCATGGTCGGATCTGTAATATCCGCAATTTTGAATTTCGGTAATTTTCTTTTTTTCGGAGGAAGTTCGTTTTGACAACTCTATCATGACCGTTTCGTCATTCCGAGAATGATTAATTCTGCACTTTTTGTCATCCGAGTTCGTTTCGGTGACGTTTTGTTGAGTTCCGTGTCCTTGATCGACTTTTTCACGTGGGAGTTCGACTTTGTAAAGTCACCATTAATTCTTGGAAACTCCAAAAATTCTGAATCTTTGCAACATTATAGAGAATCAAGTTAGGTTTCCAATGGTTCAAACGGTGAGTCAATCGGAGTCCAGACGAAGGAGTTATGGTCGAAATAGCGAAGACTGCACGGTGTGCCTTTTTGGTGTTGAAGGGGTCGCACTGTGCCGCGGCACACTCAGCCAGGCCGCGCACTAAGCTGATTCTGGGCATTTTTAGTGGTCCTGGGCCGCGGCACACTTGTCCTGTGCCGCGCACACGGCTTTTCTGCGTTTTTAGCGGATTTGCGAGGAGAAAAACTTCATTTTTTCTCCTCTCTCCTTCCTCCTTCATCTTAGGCGATTGTGGGCGATTTTTGGGCGATTTTGAGTGCTCCCAACTTGTAGAGATCATCTACCTCAAGTCTTGTTGTAGATTTTCGACCTCTACTTGAATCCTTCATCCAAATCAAGGTATATTTCTTGATTATCCTTCAAGTTGACTTTTTGGAGAAATTGTTCTTGATTTCGTTTCTAATCCGATTTTGATACATCGATTTGTGTAGTATGATGTTATTAATCATGTTCTATGGGTTGTATATCCATATATCAAGTTTGTTTAACTCGATCGACGATTCGAGTGTTCTTGAGAATTATTGAACATTTAGTGTTCGATTAAATGTCCCAATGAGTTTCCCTTCGATAGTTTGTTGGGATTTCCGTTGTTTTGGCCTTGATTCTCGTCGTAACCATGTGTTATTGTTACTTCCGGAGGTTTATAGGTGTTCGAGGATTCCGATGTTGAATTCCGTTTGGTGATTGATGATTCGTGTGGTGTTATTCTCGTAATACTCGTGGTGCTATCGCGTTCTTGATATTGTTCGGGGGTTCGGGGCTATTCGACCGCGTCCTATCCGTCGTCTTATTGCGATCGTGGTTTCGAGGCAAGTACCTTGTCCATACTTTTCTTGTTTCATGGATATGATGATTGGTGATCGTCTTGATTTGTTTGTTTGTTTGAAATGAGTTTTCAAAGGATTTGGTTAGCCTCGTTAAAGGCCCTCTTTCAAAACCGTGTGTGTTTTGTGATTGGTGTGGTTCGTGAATAACTATGTGAATTCTACATATATGCTTGGTGTTCATGTTGCACTTGGTATTGTGTGTGGACGTATATTATTTCATTTCGGTGCGTTGTGGTTTGATGTGGTGTTTTGCTAAGTGTTTGATGCCTCTGGGCGAATTGTTTGAATATCCTTGATGTGATATGTTATTTGTGTGAATGTGTGGATATGGTTGAAGGTCTACGGTGACACATGGCACGTGATCATGTGGTCAGGATGCAACAAGTGATTGATCCAACCGTGAGAGCCTGAGATAATCTACGGTGGCACATGGCATGTGATCATGTGGCCAGGATGCAACAAGCGATTGATCCAACCGTGAGATGTGTGTGATTTGTTTCGCTAGCCAGCTCGGGAGGGTCCTTCGAGGCCTCGGGTGGGATATCGGTGGTATCGTCCCGGTCCTAGGCGATGCGCGTGCGTGATTATGTTTCGTTGATTTTACGTCCGTTGAGGACCCGTGATGTTGGGCTCTGACCCTGTAAATTGTTGGTGATTTCCTATTTGTGAAAACAAAACATTTGGGCTGTGACCCTATTGATTTTTGGAAAGAGAAGGATTTTATAATCCTAAATTGTTTTCTATTAAACTCTCGATGGCATTTTAAACTGTTTTGTAATTTGTTTCCCTTATTTGCGATCTTTCGGTTTTGGAAATGTTTACTCAAACTCTTGCCTCGGGAAGTACTTTTCTTTACGTTTGAATCTTTGAGGATTCCTGATTATTATTGTTCTTGGAACTTGTATTGTATGGCTCGTATTTTTGCACTTGTACTTGCACTAGCAAAACAGTGGAGTTTTGCTAACCCCCGAGTATTCGGGGGGTGGATGTCTATTTTTGCATTCAGGTTTTGGAGCATAGCACAGGGTCGGCACGAAGGATGATGAAAGATGAACGATACTAATCACACGAGGATCCGTTGCTGTCGTATTGGTCTAGCTGTATTTTCTTTTCCGCTGCAGTATATTTTCCCGTTGTACGGGAGCATTTTGTATTTTGACCCCTGCGTGGGCATGAGTTGTATTTGAGTTGTATGTATTTGTTGAAAGACCAAATCGGTCTACTGAGTCATTTTAGCCTTAAAGGCGAGGTTTAGATGTTTGATTTTAGTTATCAGCCTGGTAGATCCTCGAGGAGAGGGTCTACGGCGTGTAATATCCCTGAGCGGATTTGGGGGTGTTACAGAATGGTATCGGAGATTAGGTTGTGGAAACCTAGGCTGTCGGGTCAGTGGTGTCTATTGAGTTTTGTCTCGTCGGATTTAGTCTGACTGAGTCGTGTCGCGACGCGTCGTTTGAGTTTGTTGGTCGTGATTAGTATCGTGGGGCGATCATCATCTTCTTGCGACCTGTGGAAGTAAGTCTCCCTTCTTTGTGTTGTGCCTCGTGTGACACGAGCTATTTTTATGATTATTTGTTAAGTGATGGAATCCTTATGTGGATTTTGATTTCACGATATGTATTTAATCGACTCTCGTATTTGATTTATACGAGGAGTCTCATCGCTTGTGATGTCTTTTATTGTTGTTTTTGTCCGTTGCTGATGATTTTCGAATCGATTTGCACGTTTTACAAGTTCTCTTGTGGAAGCTCTGTGCTTATGTACGTTCGACTTGTTCACTAGCCAGTGCGGTAGGGTCTTTAGAGGCCTCGAATGGGGCCAGTGGTTTTGTTCTGAATGTGGTTATTTGACTCTAATATTTTGTTCTTATGAGGAGTAGTGTTACTGGATTGTGCATGTTGAACTGTATTTCTTTTATCCGCTGCGTGAGTTCTTTTGTAATGACTTTCGGTATTTTACCGACCGAGTTTTATTTCGATAACCGTTTCCCTTAACCGAGTTTTTGGCATTATGGCCTTAACCGCTTTGACGAAATTCTTATGACGGTATTTAGTATTTTGTAAACGGCTTTCGTGAGTTTTTGAAATATTACCGTCATCAGCCTTTTTGGCATTTTTGTAAATGGTTTTTAGCCTGGGGTTCCGACGCGGGACCCACAGCGCTAGGATGTTCCGTGTGATTACCTGAAATTTTTGGGCATTCTAGCCTTTTTGGCATCGTCCTTTTTGGCATTGAATTATTTTCGAAAAGTTGAGTATCTTAGAAATAAATTTCGAGACATATTTTTTTCAAATGAGTTATTTTCTTGTGGTACATCCAGGTGCCACAATATGTTTCAAAATTCTTCTACCTCGAGGGCCCAAAAATGTTTTGAGATATTTTCAATGTTTTATAAACACTTTTACTTAGACCCGAGGGTCGAATATTTCCGAAAGTTTTTCACGAAAAGAAAGTGTCCTCATTTTTATCAAATGCGAGATGGTTCTCCAAAGTCTCGATAACGATGTTTCACGTTTGTACTTTTTCTTGAAAGGTGATACTCAAGATCAACCGGCATTTTTCTAAATTATTTTCAAAAGGATGTTTTCATTTTAAAAACCTATCCATTCCCGTTTGAGGGCTGGATATGTATGTATGATGTTTGCTTTGTCGTTATGATGTTACTCCCGAGTATGATCGAATTGGTGGCATGAATGTCGAGGCGTTGCCACGCATTTGTTGTACTAGCCCTCTGTGAGAGGTGTGAACTGGTGTTTATTGTTTATCACCTCGTGGTGATTTGCGTGTTGTCGCACGAGTGTGGGTTGTTAAAGCTTGGATTTTTGTGCATTTATGCACATGTGTGATTGTTTCATGATGTTTGTAATTATGTGCTGGTTATCGTTCGGGCCGTTGAGGTCGCCGAACGATACCGTCGTTGTTGTAGTGTTTGTGTGTGTATTACTTTACGATGGTAATCGTTATATATGATATGTGTTATGATTCCTCGTTGTCCGAGTTGGCATCTCCGGTATGTTGTTTTGCGGTGTTATGTTCCATTGTATCTAGCATTTGTATTTTCGATATGCCGAGCCGAGGCATTTCAACCGTGATGTGCCGGGGAATGTACGTGCAAATTGTCCTTCTCGTCAAGAACACATTTCGAGTGTGGACTCAAGGGTCACCGAATTCGGTTTGCGAATTGGCTACCGAGACTTTCGAGTTTGCGCTCAAAGACGATTATCGAGATCGGCTCGAGAGGCCCATAGGAGATATTTTGTCGGTTGCTTTTTGTGTTGTTACCTTGTTTCCGTTATTGTGAGTTGCGGGACGACTTTCTTTTAGAAGAGGTCGAATATAATACCCGTATTATTTTGGCTTCTATATTTTCTCTTTCTCCAGCATCGATTCGCCCGTGTTCGTTGATATTGTCCGAGCTTGTTACGTATTTCGGTTTCATCGCTCGAACGAGCCGTGATCTTGTTTTGGGTCGATCTCGTTATCGCGTGACTTTTCCGAGTTCGGTTCGATTCTTGTGAACCTTGTTCGGAAGTAGCATCTTTTGGTTCTACTAGTTCTTTTATTCGAAGTGGATCGGATTTGGAACTTCTGTATTTTCGACTCTGTCGACTCGTTTATGTTTGTTAACATTTTCTGAGCTTGCCCTGTCCCTTACTTTTGTTAATCGAACGAGGGTGGTATTGTTTCGGAATTACTCGTTCGTCGTGTGACTTTTCAATTATTATTCCCTTTCCTGTGGATCTTATGTGAGTGTGCATCTTGTTGTTTTCACCGGATCATGTTTTGTCTCGAGTCGAGATGTGAACCTCGGAGTTGTCGGTTGAACCTTCTTGTCCTTCGTGATCCGAACATGATCGTTCAATTGTTGTTGTCTCGATCTGTGTGGTTCGATTGTTTGATTGTTCGGTTTTTGTTGATCTCGTTTCGTGATTGTTGAACATTCAGACTCCTTCGTAATTCCCTTAAGTTTGGGAAATCAGTCTTGTTTCGATCTTCCAACCCTTGGGCGGTGGAATTCCGTGTTTGTTCAGCGTTTGACTCGCGTTTGGATTGATGAACCGTTAGGTTGGTCAATCGTATTGATTTTCGTTCGTTGTGTTTTGTGATTGTTCGGATAATCGATCTGATTGTACTATCTATTTGATGACGCTTGTCATTTGTTGGTTTTATTGTATCCCTAACGGCGACGTTGTGTTGGTCGTCGTGGAGCGTGTTTTCACGCCGTATGTCTCTTTGCATTTCTTGCAGCGTTTCGCCGTTGGGCGCGAGTTTTCTATTTTTGTGTATCTCGTCGAGTTTTTCTGGCGGGTATATTGCTCCCCCCTACTTGTTTTAAGTTTCGGGACGAAACTTCTTTTAAGGAGGGTAGAATGTAATATCCGCAATTTTGAATTTCGGTAATTTTCTTTTTTTCGGAGGAAGTTCGTTTTGACAACTCTATCATGACCGTTTCGTCATTCCGAGAATGATTAATTCTGCACTTTTTGTCATCCGAGTTCGTTTCGGTGACGTTTTGTTGAGTTCCGTGTCCTTGATCGACTTTTTCACGTGGGAGTTCGACTTTGTAAAGTCACCATTAATTCTTGGAAACTCCAAAAATTCTGAATCTTTGCAACATTATAGAGAATCAAGTTAGGTTTCCAATGGTTCAAACGGTGAGTCAATCGGAGTCCAGACAAAGAAGTTATGGTCAAAATAGCGAAGACTGCACGGTGTGCCTTTTTGGTGTTGAAGGGGGCTGTACCGTGTGCCGCGGCACACTCAGGCTGTGCCGCGGCACTAAGCTGATTCATGGGCATTTTTAGTGGTTCTGGGCCGCGGCACACTTGTCCTGTGCCGCGGCACACGGGCTTTTTCTGCGTTTTTTAGCAGATTTGCGAGGAGAAAAACTTCATTTTTTCTCCTCTCTCCTTCCTCCTTCATCTTAGGCGATTGTGGGCGATTTTTGGGCGATTTTGAGTGCTCCCAACTTGTAGAGATCATCTACCTCAAGTCTTGTTGTAGATTTTCGACCTCTACTTGAATCCTTCATCCAAATCAAGGTATATTTCTTGATTATCCTTCAAGTTGACTTTATGGAGAAATTGTTCTTGATTTCATTTCTAATCCGATTTTGATACATCGATTTGTGTAGTATGATGTTATTAATCATGTTCTATGGGTTGTATATCCATATATCAAGTTTGTTTAACTCGATCGACGATTCGAGTGTTCTTGAGAATTATTGAACATTTAGTGTTCGATTAAATGTCCCAATGAGTTTCCCTTCGATAGTTTGTTGGGATTTCCGTTGTTTTGGCCTTGATTCTCGTCGTAACCATGTGTTATTGTTACTTCCGGAGGTTTATAGGTGTTCGAGGATTCCGATGTTGAATTCCGTTTGGTGATTGATGATTCGTGTGGTGTTATTCTCGTAATACTCGTGGTGCTATCGCGTTCTTGATATTGTTCGGGGGTTCGGGGCTATTCGACCGCGTCCTATCCGTCGTCTTATTGCGATCGTGGTTTCGAGGCAAGTACCTTGTCCATACTTTTCTTGTTTCATGGATATGATGATTAGTGATCGTCTTGATTTGTTTGTTTGTTTGAAATGAGTTTTCAAAGGATTTGGTTAGCCTCGTTAAAGGCCCTCTTTCAAAACCGTGTGTGTTTTGTGATTGGTGTGGTTCGTGAATAACTATGTGAATTCTACGTATATGCTTGGTGTTCATGTTGCACTTGGTATTGTGTGTGGACGTATATTATTTCATTTCGGTGCGTTGTGGTTTGATGTGGTGTTTTGCTAAGTGTTTGATGCCTCTCGGCGAATTGTTTGAATATCCTTGATGTGATATGTTATTTGTGTGAATGTGTGGATATGGTTGAAGGTCTACGGTGACACATGGCACGTGATCATGTGGTCAGGATGCAACAAGTGATTGATCCAACCGTGAGAGCCTGAGATAATCTACGGTGGCACATGGCATGTGATCATGTGGCCAGGATGCAACAAGCGATTGATCCAACCGTGAGATGTGTGTGATTTGTTTCGCTAGCCAGCTCGGGAGGGTCCTTCGAGGCCTCGGGTGGGATTTCGGTGGTATCGTACCGGTCCTAGGCGATGCACGTGCGTGATTATGTTTCGTTGATTTTACGTCCGTTGAGGACCCGTGATGTTGGGCTCTGACCCTGTAAATTGTTGGTGATTTCCTATTTGCGAAAACAAAACATTTGGGCTGTGACCCTATTGATTTTTGGAAAGAGAAGGATTTTATAATCCTAAATTGTTTTCTATTAAAACTCTCGATGGCATTTTAAACTGTTTTGTAATTTGTTTCCCTTATTTGCGATCTTTCGGTTTTGGAAATGTTTACTCAAACTCTTGCCTCGGGAAGTACTTTTCTTTACGTTTGAATCTTTGAGGATTCCTGATTATTATTGTTCTTGGAACTTGTATTGTATGGCTCGTATTTTTGCACTTGTACTTGCACTAGCAAAACAGTGGAGTTTTGCTAACCCCCGAGTATTCGGGGGGTGGATGTCTATTTTTGCATTCGGGTTTGGAGCATAGCACAGGTCGGCACGAAGGATGATGAAAGATGAACGATACTAATCACACGAGGATCCGTTGTCATTGTATTAGTCTAGCCGTATTTTCTTTTCCGCCGCAAGATATTTTCCCGTTGTGCGGAGCATTTTGTATTTTGACCCTGCGTGGGCATGAGTTGTATTTGAGTTGTATGTATTTGTTGAAAGACCAAATCGGCTCTCGAGTCATTTTAGCCTTAAAGGCGAGGTTTAGATGTTTGATTTTAGTTATCACCGTAGATCCTCGAGGAGAGGGTCTACGGCGTGTAATATCCCCGAGCGGATTTGGGGTGTTACAGATCATATCGATTCGTCGATTTGGTCGAGTTCTTGATCGATGCCTTGAAGGTGTCCTAAAATGTCATAGAGGGGTTTTCGGGCGTTCTACGATTATTCTTCCTCGTATGATCGATGATTTATTGATTATATGTTGTTAGTGGTCGAATTCTTGTGAAGAACTCGAGTGGAACCCTTCCGCTCGTCGTTTTCTTCAAGCTTCTCGATCGTGGGTGTATTCTTTTCCTTCACGGGAATCGTAGGTGTTCGAGGTGTCCCGACCGAGCCGTGATTGTAGGAGTGTCCGGTATCGATTGTCGAGGCAAGTATCTTGCCCATACATTACGTGTTTTGTGGATATTATGGTTGTTAATCGTCGATATGTGCTAAATAAATATTAATAACCATTTTTCAAAAGAATCGGAATATTTACCATCATGCTTTTTGTAAAGGTGACCCGTGTGTGTCGGGAATTAATGTGCTTAGTTGAATATGCGAGCTAGTGTCGAGTATAGAATCACCTTACTTTCTTGTGATGTCATTGCGTATGATTATGTCGTTGGTAAATGTAAAGTGTAATTCTTTTGTCAAATTATGTACTTGGAGTCACGTGTTTATGGATGAATATGTGAGTTGAGTGATATTAGTTGTGTCGTTCGGTCTTTGTTGAAATCTTGTGCTTCCTTGTGAATCGTATCATTACTTGGTCGTGAGTATATGTTGGATGAATCGCCATTCTAGTAAGGTACCTCGACTATATATCCGTGATTGACCTTCGAGGCTTGTGGTTTGCAAGCGTGATTTTGGAACGTGTGTGTCATTGTTCCTTCCACCGGAGTGTCCGACGGGATGTCCGGGGTCGAGCATTAAGGGGTACGGCCACGGAAGTGGACTTGGGTGCGTGTGTGGATGAACTTCCACCCGGAGTGTCCGACGGGATGTCTGGGGGTCGATACTAAGGGGTACGGCCGCGGAAGTGGTTTCCCACCCGGAGTGTCCGACGGGATGTCTGGGGGTCGATACTAAGGGGTACGGCCGCGGGTTACCAGTTGTGGTTTTCATCTTGAGGATGATGTTGATGTTTTCGTTGATTGTGATATTGTCCGGAGTATCACAATGCTTTGTGCTCGGGGTCGAGAGACATTATATATCGAGTCTTGGTGCTTGACTAGAATGGCATAAGATTAATGTGTTATGTGTAATGTGTCCTTGTAAGTGAATTGAAGTGGATGTTTGGGTCGTGGACCCCATGTTTTGTTAAACGGATTTGTATTTTGAAAAATGAACTTTGGGGCTGTGACCCTAAATGGCTTTCGAGGAATTAAGAACATTTTCAATTTTTGATGTTTTCAAAACTCCCGAGATTTGGAAATGTTTTCAAAATGCTTACTTGCTTCGTTTCTGCTTTCAAGACTTGAACTATTTTTAACTAAATATATCTCGGGAAGTCTTTCGTTATATTCTCGGAATGTGTTGTGTATGGCTCGTATTTGCACTTTATACTTGCACTAGCGAAACAGGAGTTTGCTAACCCCGAGCACCTGGGGTGGATATCTCAGATTGTGTCCAGTACATGCAGGTTACGGGAGCAAGACACAGGATCGGAACGAGGGATGATGAAAGACGAATGATACTAATCACACGAAGGCCAGTTTTGGGTTCAGTTAGTCGGAGTCCATTGTATTGTCTTTTCCGCTGTCTTATTGTTCGTTGTTGCAAGTATTTTACCCTTGTGTGGGCATGAGTCTGGATGAGTTTATGTATTTTGATTTGTAAGTCAGTGACGAAAGACCAAATCGGTCTATTGGTCCGTTATTTTGATTCGTCGGTATGTAATGTAATGTGTTGTTTTGATGTCTAGCCTGGTGGATCCTCACGGAGAGGGTCTGCGGCGTGTAATATTCCCGGTTTGATCTGGGGGTGTTACATTTATGGTATCGGAGCTTAGGTTGCGGAAACCTAGGCTGTCGGGTCCAGTCGTGTATTGTTGGGTCTTGTCTTGTCAGATTGAGTCTGACTGATGTCGTGTTGCGACGCGTCGTTTGGAATGTCGGCCGTGATTAGTATCAGGGTGCAGCCATCATATTCGTGCGGTCTGTGGATGTAAGTCTCCCTACTACAGGTTGTACCACGAGCTATACGAGCCTGTGTGATTTTGTGTTATGTAGTTAATATTTGAAGGTGCATCGTGAGTAAGTGACATATATTTGTTGATTCTCGTCTTGCGCTAAAATGTAGAATGATATTGCTGAATGTATCCTTCTATAAATCATTTTTCTTGCAAGAGTATAAACCTTGGAATTTTAAGTTTTCGAATCCTTTCGGGGAGTCACGTAAAATTTTTAAAATGCCCTCCAAGGGAGGAAAAAGTTGATTTTCGTATGTTGACCACAAGGCTGAAAGTTCTGAAAACTCGAATTATTGATAATTCTTTTCCACTGTATACTATAAGTTTTCAAAACACGAGTTTTGAACTCAAATGAGTTCTACAAAATATACTCAAGACGTGATCCTTGCTTTTAACTTTTCGGTTTTGAATGACAATTGTCTTTTGATGGTTGCTCATGATGTGTTGTAATTATGTGAATCGATGGCTTTGAGATTCGAATATTGTTTTTGTTTAATTGTGACCTTCGATTCCAGTAATGTCGTATATATGTTCGCAATCATGTCGCTAAAATAGAACCGTTAGCGCACGCTAAGTGTGGCTAGCGCGCGCTAATGCAAAGATGGGTAGCGCACGCTAAGTATGTGTTGTAGCGAGCGTTAGTCAGTCTGGGCAGAGGCTATGGAACCGCATTATAGCCGTTAGGTCTAACTTTTGCGGCCAATCACCTGTAGTTGTATTCTCTACGTGGTGTCTAGTGATAACAACTGTTGTGCGTGAATGTGTGTTAAGACTTTTTGTATTGCTAGGTGATATTTGATTGTGTTTGATGAATTGATAAATTATATCTGCTTTCGAGTGTGTTCGAACACGCTTTTCTAAAACTTTCATAAGTTTGTGCAAGTGCGATTAGCCGGCGGCTTCGTATGAACTTTGGAAATTGTTTGAAATTTGCGAGCCGGCCTAGGATTCTCAAATAAAACCTCGACGGTATTTGAAAGAGTTGTTTTAAAGTACCTTGAACATTTTGAAAATTTTTACCGTCGTTGATGTTTGTGAAGTGTTGGGAGAATTTTGAAAATGATTTTAACGTATTGTTGCATTTTCAAATAATTCGAGTGAATGATTTTCAAAATCTTTCACACCATAAAAATATCTTATTTCAAAAACCAATGCGATTTTTATTTTCAAAAATATATAGTGAAAGATGAGAAATCTCACTCGATGTAAAGTTCAAACTCGTATTCGGAAATGTTAGAGTATGTAAGAATGATTTGATGATCTTGCATGGTTAACTTGTTAGTTGTTAACGGCGATGATGATACGTAGAGGCATGATGACTTCAAATGATTTCAAATGAGACGGTTAAAGTATGTTGTTTGCAAGTTTTGATGAAACAACCCGAGGTACCAAAAGTACTTTTAAAGTTTATTTTAAATAGATATACAAATCCAAGGATTTTCAAAAGATTTCCTTTAAAAGGATACCTCGTGGATTTTCTCTTCGAGATGTTATTGGTTACCTCATGTGATATGTCGTGCTGAGTTGGTACCTTAGTATAATATTTTGCGAAGTTGTGCAATTGTATTGAGTGGGAATCCGCTTAGTATGCCGATGGGCAGAGGACGCAGTCGTGACCACGATACTAATGGCCATGAAGATCGGATGTGGACCAAGAGGATATGGTCGGGAAGGTTGCTATTCCGTAACTTCGTTTCGTTGTTTAGGTTTCGGACGAAACCTCTTTTAAAGGTGATATGATGTAATACCCGCATTTTTCTTTCTTTCTCTTCTGCTTCGCCCAATCGTATCGACTGACCGTGTTCGTTGATGCTTCGACCGTGTTGTTTCTCACCTTTGTCATTCGAGCGAGTTCGATATTGTCCCAAATTGAGCTATATATCGTTGTGACCTTTTCAAGTTCGGAAAATTAGTCTCGTTTCGATCTTCCAACCCTCGGCGGTGGAATTCCGTATTTGTTCAGCGATTGGCTCGCGTTTTGATTGATGTACCGTTGGGTTGGTCAATCGTATTGATTTTCGTCCGTTATGTTTTGTGATTGTTCGGATAATTGACTTGATTGTATTATCCAGTTGATGACGCTTGTCACTTGCTGGTTTTACTATATCCCTAACGGCGGCGTTGTGTTGGTCGTCGTGGAGCGTGTTTTCACGCTGTATATTCCTTTGCGTTGCTTGTAACGTTTCGCCGATGGGCATAAGTTACGCGTTTCCTTGCGTATCTCGTTGAGTTTTCCTGGCGGGATATTGCTTCTCCCTACTTGTTTTAAGTTTCGGGACGAAACTTCTTTTAAGGAGGGTAGAATGTAATATCCACAATTTCTGATTTTTTGGTAAATTTCTTTTTCAGCCGGAGTCCGTTTTGACGACTCGCTCATGACCGTTTCGTCATTTCGAGAATGATTAATTCTGTACTTTTTGTCATCCGAGTTCGTTTCGGTACCGTTTTGTTGAGTTCCGAGCTTTTTAGCGACTTTTCCGCACTTGAGTGCGATTCTTGCGAATCTCGTCCGAAACTGTCGTTTCGAGTTTCTCGTAAGTTCATTTAATGTTATTATTCATGTTTCGAGCTTTGGTTTGGTGTTTCGATCGCGTATCGTGATTTTCGGACGTTTTGGGCCATTTTCGTAATTTCCCAAAGTTTTGGGTAATTACTTCCGTTGTTGAATTCCGAGCCTTCGGGTGGTCGGAATTGTGTGTTCTCTTAGCTCTTAGATTCGTCTTTGCGAGTACGTCGTAACCGTATCATCAATTCGTATTCGAGTTCGGGTTTCGGTCGTTCGGCCGTCGGAGTTGGCCGGCGAGTCATGGCCGGCAACTGCCCAGCCGCATCGCCGAGTCACGGCCGATAGTGCTCGGAAGCTTCTAGCCGAGTCACGGCCGGCGGTGCTCGCGGCTCGCCAGCAAGACGGTGCCGCGGCACACTCCGGCCGAGCCGCACACTCTGTGGCATTTTTCTACCAAACCGATGCCGGGTGCCGCGGCACACTCCGGCCGAGCCGCGCACACCGCCGACCACTGGGAGCCATTTTTGGGCTCGTGCCGCGGCACACTCATTGGCCGCGGCACACTGCAAGCACTTTATTTATGGCCCCGCAGACGGGTTTTCGCCATTTTTCGCACTCGTTTTCTTCCCTTCCGGTGGAGCTTGGTTAATCATGGAGAGATGTTGTTGGACAATCAATCCATGAAGTTTTGGAGTTCATATCATCAATCATCCATCCTATAACATCCTCCGATCTACCGAATCGCCGATTTTCTAGAAATCTAATTTTGGGGATTTTGGGTATTTTGTTCGTTTTCATCCGTTTAATCCGATTTAACTTAGGATTTTGATGGATTGATGATAATTTAGATATATTATATCATTTCCTTTATTATTCCATGGTCGGATCATATCGATTCGTCGATTTGGTCGAGTTCTTGATCGATGCCTTGAAGGTGTCCTGTAAAATGTCATAGAGGGGTTTTCGGGCTTTCTACGATTATTCTTCCTCGTATGATCGATGATTTATTGATTATATGTTGTTAGGGTCGAATTCTTGTGAAGAACTCGAGTCGGAACCCTTCCGCTCGCGTTTTCTTCAAGCTTCTCGATCGTGGGTGTATTCTTTTCCTTCACGGGAATCGTAGGTGTTCGAGGTGTCCCGACTGAGCCGTGATTGTAGGAGTGTCCGGTATCGATTGTCGAGGCAAGTATCTTGCCCATACATTACGTGTTTTGTGGATATTATGGTTGTTAATCGTCGATATGTGCTAAATAAATATTAATAACCATTTTTCAAAAGAATCGGAATATTTACCATCATGCTTTTTGTAAAGGTGACCCGTGTGTGTCGGGAATTAATGTGCTTAGTTGAATATGCGAGCTAGTGTCGAGTATAGAATCACCTTACTTTCTTGTGATGTCATTGCGTATGATTATGTCGTTGGTAAATGTAAAGTGTAATTCTTTTGTCAAATTATGTACTTGGAGTCACGTGTTTATGGATGAATATGTGAGTTGAGTGATATTAGTTGTGTCGTTCGGTGCTGTTGAAATCTTGTGCTTCCTTGTGAATCGTATCATTACTTGGTCGTGAGTATATGTTGGATGAACTGGCCATTCTAGTAAGGTACCTCGACTATATATACTGTGATTGACCTTCGAGGCTTGTGGTTTGCAACTGTGATTTTGGAACGTGTGTGTTGTTCCTTCCACCCGGAGTGTCCGATGGGATGTCTGGGGTCGATACTAAGGGGTACGGCCACGGAAGTGGACTTGGGTGCGTGTGTGGACGAACTTCCACCCGGAGTGTCCGACGGGATGTCCGGGGTCGATACTAAGGGGTACGGCCGCGAAGTGGTTTCCCACCCGGAGTGTCCGACGGATGTCCGGGGTCGATACTAAGGGGTACGGCCGCGGGTTACCGATTGTGGTTTTCATCTTGAGGATGATGTTGATGTTTTCGTTGATTGTGATATTGTCCGAGTATCACAATGCTTTGTGCTCGGGGTCGAGACATTATATATCGAGTCTTGGTGCTTGACTAGAATGGCATAAGATTAATGTGTTATGTGTAATGTGTCCTTGTAAGTGAATTGAAGTGGATGTTTGGGTCGTGGACCCCATGTTTTGTTAAACGGATTTGTATTTTGAAAATGAACTTTGGGGTCATGACCCTAAATGGCTTTCGAGGAATTAAGAACATTTTCAATTTTTGATGTTTTCAAAACTCCGAGATTTGGAAATGTTTTCAAAATGCTTACTTGCTTCGCTTTCAAGACTTGAACTATTTTTAACTAAATATATCTCGGGAAGTCCTTCGTTATATTCTCGGAATGTGTTGTGTATGGCTCGTATTTGCACTTTATACTTGCACTAGCGAAACAAAGGAGTTTTGCTAACCCCCGAGTACCTGGGGTGGATATCTCAGATTGTGTCCAGGTACATGCAGGTTTTCGGGAGCAAGACACAGGATCGGCACGAGGGATGATGAAAGACGAATGATACTAATCACACGAAGGCCAGTTTTGGGTTCAGTTAGTCGGAGTCCATTGTATTGTCTTTTCCGCTGTCTTATTGTTCGTTGTTGCAAGTATTTTACCCTTGTGTGGGCATGAGTCTGGATGAGTTTATGTATTTTGATTTGTAAGTCAGTGACGAAAGACCAAATCGGTCTATTGGTCCGTTATTTTGATTCGTCGGTATGTAATGTAATGTGTTGTTTTGATGTCTAGCCTGGTGGATCCTCACGGAGAGGGTCTGCGGAGTGTAATATTCCCGGTTTGATCTGGGGGTGTTACACTGCCTCGGCTGCTCGGCAGTGGCTAGGTCGCCCGATCTCCGAGGCGATCGTCGGTCGGAGAGTATAATTCTCGACACAACAATTGCCCCCCAGCTTGCTCCGATGTTGAAGACATGGGGCAAGGTGGTCCTTGCTGGCGATCGTGTAAGATGAGGACGGGCGATCTTGTTGAGCTGACTTTGGATTCGGACTTGGGCTATCTGGTCGATTGGCTAGCTATCTTTCGGTCTTGTACCTGCAAAAAACAACATTGGCCGATCCCTCGTAGAAACTTGATTGTTTCTTCGCTGAGGAACCGTGCACAGTCGCGGAGTTCGATGGACCGACTCCATGACCGTGTCTTGGTGCGCAAAGACATTGAGTGTCTCGTGACTCATTTTATTATGAGGGTCCTCTGTTAGGCTGCGCCTCGCCTCGTATTTAAACGAAGGGCGCGCGGTCTCGGTCTATAGGAGTCCTTGCGCGGGGCAGCGTCGGATGAATCAACTCCACCTCCGCCGCTTGTTAGCTCTGCTTCCACCTCGGCCCGCCATGAGGATGGCAAACCTCGACGGTGTACGTTGAGACGGGGGGTAGTGGCACGTGTCGCATTGTCCGGGTCTATCATGTTAGATGGTGAACCTTTGAGGGCGGGCGATCGTGTCCACTGATTAATTTTGGAGGGCCCTCAGACTACGCCGGCCTCGTATTTAAACGAAGGGCGGGCGATCTTAGCCCAAAGGGACCTTGCATGGCCGAAGCAGCCGGTTCCATCGACTACCAGGACCATGGCTTTATGATGTGCGGTGGAGGCGATCTCATGCCTTAGTCTGTCATGTTAGATGCTGAACTGTAGATGGCGATCGAGTCCTCCGGTTTGTTGATGTATCTTGATGATGGCGATCGGGCTGGAAGACTGTGATCGTCGCTCGGCAGCCGATCGCATTATTCATAAGTTGATATCGGCGATCGGGCGGGAGATCGTCGTTCGGGTGCCGATCGCGCTGCTCATAGGTTAAGGAGAAACCTTTGCCTGGCCAGAAAGTCTGCGGCTTTAGCTCGGAAGATCGCGTAGGTCGTGGGTTAGTCCTTCGTAAGATGCCTGAACATAGGCGAAAGACCATGAAATCCTCCTAGGACCACGTGGAGGGGGATCTCATCGCTTATGGGCTCGCCGTTGAGGATGATCTCGTCTACCCGGTCGATGTAGTCCGAGTCGGACTCTTCTTCCCCTTGCTTGATTCGCAGCATGCGATGGGGACCTTCTGGCCGAGCGGCCCTGGTGGCGAAGTACTTTGTGAAGACGTTCGCCAGTTGGTTAAAGGAGCCAATGGACCGAGGTGGCAATGAGGTATACCACCTGTAGGCGAGGTCGTCCAGCGTCATTGGGAACATTCGGCACCTGGTCGCGTCTGATGCCCCACACCCGGTCATGTAGATGTTGAACTTGCTCAGGTGCATTTCGGGGTCCGATCTCCCCTCGTACAAAGGTGTTTGCGGAGGAGCGATCTTGTGCTGCACGGGGGCGAGCTCGATGTCGACCGTGAGCGGCTCGCTCGGCTCGGCGATCGTCTTCTTGGCGCCTGCCCTGGATTCCAGGAGCGCCTTCATGTCGTCGAGCTGACGTTGCATCGCGGCCATCGCCGTGGCTCGATCGCTTGCGGATCGGCTTTGGGAGCGGGAGCCGAGGCGATCGTGTACCGATCTCCGGACTCCGCTGCTGCCGACCTCGGCTATTTGGCGAGGGGGAGCAGATGGCTGGGCTGCCTTCTGGGAGTCGGGTAGGCCGAGCTCCTGGTGACGGACTCAAACTCCATCATCTCGTAGCTGGGGCCGGACTGCCCCGGTCGCCAAGACGGGTCGCTGCCCAGGCGATCGAAAACAGACGTGCCCCGGCTGGCGAGCGCCTCTCCTTGCGGGTGAGAGCCTCCTGGCGATCGCTCGGCCAGTAACGCCTTCAGCTTCCGCTTGGTCTTCCGGCGGATGGCCGAGGGGGTGATAGCGGGAGGCGCGTCGAGAGCACTCCGTCGCTCCTGTAGGACGGCCATGGCCTCGTCGATCTGTACCGCGGTTCGGAACTGATCGAGCGAGAGGCTAGGGCCGCCGCCCAGGGGCGGGATCGAGCGTCTCGGACCGCGGCGGCTACCCCCCGCCATCGGCTGAGGCTCGGACTGAGACGGAACGAGGCATCTGGCGGGTTGGCCGGCAGCTTTCTTCGACGCGGAGGCGGAAGACATGATTTCTGAAAGATTTCTTTGAAGCGCAGTGAGTGTCACTTCAAGTATATGCCCCGAGAACAGAGAGTGTTCTTCGGGACGGTAGGAATAAAAATTTGAGGGTTATATCCCCTTCTTCTAGCGCCAATTGTTGTTGCCTAAAATATTTATCCGAAGATTAAACACTGCTGGAATGGAAGGACAACAAACAAAATTTGCGGGAGCACTTCCGAGAGAAAATGAATAAACACAAGATTTGCCGGGTTTGTTAGGCCCGGGCTTGAATGCTCTCGCGAGATGATATTAATACAAATATTTGTGGATACGGGTATTAATGTGAGAATCTAAGTACAATGAGTGTAAAAAGACTCTGTTAATCCAGCTCTTGAGCGAAGCTCGGTGTTCTTCGTCCCTGCCGATCGTCTTATGAATGAGAGAGGCCGAGAGAAGAAAGAACCAAAAGATAGCTGTTTCCAAGAGTAGGAGAAAACCAAGTGCTGTGTATATTGCTTGTTCAGTGAGGAAAAATCCGAGAGAAGTCCAAGTGCAGGGAGCCTTGTTTCCTAGCGGGCGATCGTCTTCCGGCCAATATAATATTGGGGCGATCGTCCTCAAAGTCACATGGGCAGTCTGCCTAAAGTCCAAGGCAGTTGCTGGCAGCCAGCTGTGCGGTCTAATGAGGAGCCAGCACGCGTCCGGAGTCACTGTCACATGCGGTCCTACTGACACCTTTCGGCGGGCCTGTCGGATGGTGGACGGATGCTGACAGGCTGTGGTCAATGATCCGTGAATTTCGGATCTTGTCTCGGCTCTGCACGTGGGGTCTGTCCTGGGCTTCGGCCTTTGCCTACTGGATGGCCATCGGCTGCGATCGGCATGAGGCGCTCGTCAATGGTCGGTCACCAGGGGTCGGCATTGGTCGGTCACCAAGGGTCGGTCGGCAAGTGCCGAGAGATGAACGTCTGCTAGTCGGCCGCCAGGAGTCGATCACCAAGTACCGAGAGACGATCGTCTTTAGATGTCGATCGCTCGGCACCGGGACTTGTCGTGGGACCTTCGGTTGGCAGATCTATCTTGGCTGCCGGGCTAAGGCTAGGCCGCCTGGTCGCTGGTCGGCAGTTCTGCCTCGGCTGCTCGGCAGTGGCTAGGTCGCCCGATCTCCGAGGCGATCGCCGGTCGGAGAGTATAATTCTCGACACAACAGCTTGTATTCAGGAGACTAGGTGGAAAGGAGCACAGTCCAGGGAGGTGAACGGGTATAAATTGTGGTATTCAGGACTTGCTAACTCGAGTAATGGTGTGGGTATTCTTTTGTCTAAGGATCTAAAGGATAACGTCGTGGAAGTGAAGAGGTGTAACGATAGGATTATGTCCATTAGAGTGGTTGTTGGGGAGAAGGTGGTTAACGTGGTTTGCGCGTATGCCCGTCATGTTGGTTTGGGTGTGCCTGTTAAGGAAGCTTTTTGGGTCTGTTTAGATGAGTTGGTCGGGTGTATTCCAGACGATCAATTTATTGTTTTGGGAGGCGATTTCAATGGGCACATTGGTGAGGGGGTGGATGGTTACCATAGTGCGCATGGGGGTTTCGGTTTCGGAGTTAGGAATACAGGAGGTTCCGCACTATTGGAGTTTGCCACTGCGCATGAGTTGGTAATTGCTAACTCTGTTTTTCAGAAGAGAGCTGAGCATCTCATCACCTTCAGTAGTGGGGGGCACAACACGCAAATTGACTACCTTCTTTTGTGCAGTCGTGATGCTAGGGCGTGCGTGGACTGCAATGTGTTTCGGAGCGAGGCCTGTGTTTCTCAACACCGGCTGCTGGCTATGGATTTATCAATGGGAGGTCGTGTTGTTAGAAGGGCTAGAGAAGCTAGACCTAGGATTCTCTGGAAGAATCTGAAGGGTGAGAAGGCGACAGAATTCAGGGAGTCTTTGACCCGCGAAGGAGGTTTCTTGCTGGGGGGCAATGCTAACCTTATGTGGACCAGCATGGCCAATGCTATTAGGAGTGTGGGCGAGAAGGTAGTAGGGGTTTCTTCGGGCAGGTCTAGTGGACCTAGGGAGGCATGGTGGTGGAATGAGAGGGTCCAACAGAAGGTTAAGGCTAAAAAAGCGCTATTTAAGGAGCTTTTGTCGGTTAGTGCTGGGGATGAGAGAATCCTGAAGCTTGTAGCGTACAAGATGGCGAAAAGAGAGGCTAAGAAGGCTGTGGCTAAGGCTAAAGGTGAGGCTTACGAGGAGATGTACAAGCGTCTAGACACCAAAGAAGGAGCGAATGATATCTTTAAACTAGCGAAAGCTAGGGAAAGAGGGCGGCGCGACCTGGGTCCTGTTAAGTATATTAAGGATGATTTGGGCCAAGTGTTAGTGAACGATGTGGCTATTAAGGAGAGGTGGAATAAGTATTTTTTTAAGCTTTTCAATGAGGCTAGGGGAAGCGACCCAGTGGTGCAAGGAGTTAGTCTTTCTTCTGCTCGTTCGTTTAGTTCCTGTGAGCGCATCAGCAAGGAGGAAGTAAAGGGTGCCCTTTTTAAAATGGGTAGAGTGAAGGCTGTAGGCCCGGCTCAGATCCCAATTGAGGTGTGGCTTTGTCTGGGGGAAGTTGGTGTTCAGTGGCTAGTAGAGTTGTTCAACATCCTTTTCAGAGGTTCTAAGATGCCGACGGAGTGGAAGCGTAGTATTGTTGTGCCGTTTTTCAATAATAAAGGCGATGCTCAGAGTTGTAGTAACTATAGGGGTATTAAACTCCTCAGTCATACTATGAAACTTTGGGAGAGAGTAGTGGAATACAGGGATAGAAGAGAAGTTGAGATCTCTCAGAACTAATTTGGCTTCATGCCGGGGAGGTCCACGACTGAGGCCATTCATCTCGTCAGACGCCTTATGGAGAAGTTTAGAGAGCGGCGTAAGGACCTCCACATGGTGTTCATTGATTTAGAGAAGGCTTAGGATAGCATTCCGCGCGATGTTATTTGGAGGAGCCTGGAAGAGAGGAGGGTGTTGTTGCCGTTCGTTAGGGCGATCCAAGACATGTACTTCTAAGCTAGGACTTGCATTAGGACCCCAGTTGGTGACACCCAGTATTTCCCGGTTGAGATAGGACTACACCAGGGGTCGGCGCTAAGCCCTCTTCTCTTCACTCTAATCCTTGACATCATTTCGCGGGGGATACAGGATGGCATCCCGTGGTGCATGCTTTTTGCTGACGACATTGTGTTAGTGGCGGAGTCGAGGAGAGAGGTGAACGTGAAGTTGGAGCTATGAAGGTCTAAGTTAGAATCCCAGGGCTTGCGTGTGAGCTGGTCTAAGACCGAGTATCTCTGGTGTAACTTTAGTGGTGAGGCCAACGAGGAAGAAGTAGAGGTATTGATTGCGGACCAGATCGTACCCCGTACGGATAAGTTCAAGTATTTGGGTTCGATCATTCAGAAAGAAGGTGAGTGTGAAGATGATGTCACTCATCGTATCAAGGCGGGTGGCTAAGGTGGAGAGCAGCGACTGGGGTCCTATGTGACAAGAAAGTCCCACTTAAGTTGAAGGGTAAATTCTATAGAACGGAAATCAGACCTGCGATGTTGTATGGATCAGAATGTTGGGCGATGAAGAAGTCGCTTGAGAGCACGTTGGAAGCGGCTGAAATAAGAATGTTACGTTGGTCGTGTGGTCGCACATTGATGGATAGAATCTCAAATGGGGTTTTCAGGAACGCGCTTGAAGTGGCGCCTATTTCAGCGAAAGTTAGGGAAAGGAGATTGAGATGGTTTGGCCACGTCCGCAGGAGGCAGGCTTCTGCTCCGGTTAGAAGGGTGGAGAGTTTATTGGTTGCCGGGGAGAGGAGGAGAGGCAGACCGAGGAGGACATGGGAGGAGCAGCTGAGATTAGATTTGAAGGCCTTAAACCTTTCTGAGTCCATGACGGTTGATAGGTGCTCGTGGAGGCGCCAGATCAGAGTTGTGGATGCTTTTGTAGGGAGCGGTGATGTAGTTGAGAGGGTCAGGGTTGGGTTGTCTCGGTTAGCTTTGACCTAGAGCATTTTACTTTTTACTTTTACTGTATATTTGATCCTCCTGCCTTTTGCGTGCGATGTATTTTTTACAGGGAGCTGTGCGCAGAGTCAACCTCTCTTCGGTTAGATCAACATTTATCGAGAGTGCATTTGCCAAGGTCTCCTTAGGTAAGTCTCATGTGAATGAAACCATGTGCTCAGGTATGGTCGTGAGCTTTTTCGTACCTTATGTTTCTTTGTATACACCACTCTTTACTGTGCTGTGCACTAAGCTGGGGGGCTTCACGGAAACAGCCTCCCTACCATATAAAGTAGGGGCATGGTCTGCGTACATCTTACCCTCCCCAGACCCTGCTCTGAGCGGGATATACTGGGTATGTTTGGTTTGGTTTGGTTTAAAAAAAAAGATTGGATTTTAGTAGTTTTATTTCAGGATGGAAAGTGACATGGATTTACTTTATAGGAAAAGTGCAAGGGTAAATTCCACTTTCGCTACTCAATTTTTGCATCGATTCCACATTAAGTATCCTACTTATTGTAACATCTATGTGCTTTATTAATAATATATTTTATTAATGATCATATTTTGTTGAGAGTTGGTTTGGAAAAGTTCCATATCATACGGTTTGGTGCCTGGAACTGTGTGTATATCGGAGTTGGAATTGGTATGTTGGTTGTTAGTGATTGTCGAGTTGTGTGCTTGTCGAGATGTGTTCGTTCTGACCAACTCCATGGTGGTGATATTGAGAAACAACAGTTCGCGCATGCTAGACTGTGTTGCTAGCGCTCGCTAATTATGTATTGGTAACGCACGTTAATTGGCCATGGTAGCGCACGCCATTATGGCCGGTCGGTGCATGCAGAGGGTTCTGGACTCAACTCGGAAAACTAGCAGGTAGCGCATGCTAGCGCGGCCAGTGTAGAGAGTTCTGCACCGCCTTTCAAAGGCGGTGGGCTGCCTTTTAAGCCCGATAGCGCACGCTACGCCTTACCAGTAGCGCACGCTAATCACGTCCAGTATAAATAGGACAACATAGTTCATTTTCGTCATTTTCTTCCCTATTCCTTCCTCCTCCCGTGGCTGAGCGATCCGGACGTACGGAAGGGCAGGTTTTGGCCAGTTTTCACTAGCCAACAATGTTTTAGAGTTCCTGGAACAAAGTTAAGAAGATCTTAACAGCATTTATCGTTCGAATCAAGGTAAATCCTTCGAAACCCGAGTTCTTCATACCTTAGGGTTTTCTTGAGGTTTTATGCTCTAAAGTCCAGATCTAGCTGTGGTTGTGTTGGATTATGATGCTGTAATTATAATCCTTTGCTTTTCGTTGAAGTTTACGGATTGAGTTTCGAGTTTTCTTCCGTAAACATGTACGATCCGAGCTGACCCTATAGTGTCCGTTTGATTGTCCCTAAGGGCAGAACTTAGGGTAAACCTTTCCGTTTTCGTCGTACTGTGTTTGATATAGTGTTGTGTTGTGCTAGGACCTAATCTTTGAGGAAAGTTCGAGCAGCAGGTCCTTTCGTTCACCATCCCCTATACCATTGTAATTGAGGCAAGTACTTTGATTGCGTTTAATGTACTTCGTGTGAATATGTGAAAAATGTGATTTTATGAAAAGTGGTAGTTTAAGAAAATGTGGTTTGTGCCATGTGGTTGAGTGTGTGTGAACCGAGTTAAAACTAGTGTGGCTCCCCTGGGATCCGTTAGACTGCGAGTATCTGCGGATCACTCGGTGGGGTTGTACAACCAGGGAGGGCCTGACAAGGACTTTCTGGGGTGTGTATCTCGCGTGAGGTACAGGGCCAGTACAGCTCGAGAGATTGTTTTTAAATGATGATTATGGTATGGTATTCCGGAATACATGATGGCATAGTGATTTGGTTATTTATTCATTTGTTGTACATATTCATAAATCGTTGTACTTGCACAGCTGTTTGCTGACCCCTGTGGGGTGGATATACTTGTTGTGTATTCAGGTACAGATCATAGTGGCAAGCTGGCACAGAAAGGGCACGAGGATGACGAGTAACACTGATATCACGTGTCATTGTGAGTTGGTGGTTGTTTTGGCATGGTCAGAGTCGTGTTTTAGTTTTGTACTCGCGCGGGTACGGTCATATGTGTTTTTGTGGTGGTGTCCGAAGTCGGTGAGGGCAGGAGTGTTGCCAGGCTGTGTTACACTGCAATGTGCGGCTTCTGTCGGGAAGTGCACGTCCGGTGCCACCATTCAGGCGCGGGTGCGCGGTGGGCATGTTCAAGGGATGGCTCCTGGCAGGGAGTGAACGCTAGTTTCACGGTGACCAAGAGAGCTGCTTCGGCTAGCCTCTCGACAGAGGACAATTGTGGTTTAATGTATTGATGCTGGTTATGGTTGAGGTGTTGGATCAGTTATGGGCTGTTGTTTTTGCTGTGATCCAACAGAATCTTGTGTTGGTGTGTTTTGGTGATGAATGTCTTCGTGAAAGTTGACGTTGGTTTTAAATGTGTGAATGTCTCATTTCTATTAATGGTTATTGTCTTTTATGTTGGTCCAGCCTGGTAGGTTCTCCAAAAAGAATCTACGGCGCTGTAATACCTTTGTAAATCACGGGGGTGTTACAGAATTTGGTATCAGAGCTTAGGTTTATGGATACCTAGACTGTTGGTGTTTTGGGTCTGTTAAAGTTGAGTTGGTCGTTTGTTTATGATATCACTGGGTTGCTGTCATCTCGTACGACCTGCGCTGTAAGTCTCTTTTGAACTCTAATTTCTTCTGCCCAGATTGTTTTGGTCTGTTTTGAACAGGCTTGGATTTTGAGCTCCCCTTGTGAATTATGTTCCATTGAGGTTGTGTTTATTGTTTTCCTCCTTATACATTTAAGGAATTGGTGCATATTGATGTAGGGAGAAGGTAAGTCTTTCGATTGTAAGCTCCCTCCTATTTGTGTGATGGTTGTGTTGTGTTAACTTGATTAGTCCTAGGTTGAGGGGCTGGAGTTTGTTGATGGTATTAGGATTGTTGGGATGTGCATGAGTATACTATATGGTTCGGGTGGAGATAGTTACATAAAGTATGTTGGAAAACCAGGAATGTTATTGATTCCTACATTCCATGACATTTTAAGTATCAATTTTATCCACTGCGTGAGTATGTTGAAATGGCTTTTGGTATTTTGAAATGGTTCAGGTTTTGTTTTGTAAAACCGATTCCCTAAAGCGAGTTTTGGCATTGGACTTGAACGTTTTGACGATACTTTTATGACGGTATTTGGTATCTTATAAATGACTTTGTGAGTATTTGAAAAAACATATTACCGTCATCGACCTTTTGGGCGTTTTTGAACGTTTTTGGAAAATAGTTTTTAGCCTGGTGGGTTCTGGTGCGGGGCCCACGACGGGGGATGCTATAGATTTTGGTGAAACAATTATAATGGCTTGTGAAACCCTTTCAAATGGTGACAAATCTGCGATTTAATATCGCTATATCAAATGAGTAGGTATTCAGTAGAAAATCTTCTTTTCAATCAAACAACTAGTAGAAGGGGAAAAACTTTCATTTCTCCAAATCTGAGGTAGATTTTTGAAATAATTTCGGATTGTAGACGTTTCTAAAAATTTTTAAAGTGTAAATTGTTTTGTGTATTATTTAAAAATGATTTCAAAATTGACGTGTAAAATAAAACTTCCTCTTCTAAAATATTCACGAGTTTTGGGCGAAATGTGACTCGCCCCTTATCTGCAAGGGATTATGTCTCGGACATGATATTGTTACTCCTGTCAGCAGATCGAAAGTTGAGTTTAAGTGTAATATGTATGTGTATGTATTCTCACCCTTGTATATAGTATACATGACTCCCAAAATCCGATGTTCTAGTGTTGTCTACGCTGAGTACTCGGAGATGTTGATTGTGTTCGGTGGTCTTACTATACGAAAGAGTATTACAAGTCTGGGTATATAGAATCTTGATGAAAGCGAGTATGTTGGCGATTTTAGGGGGCAATGATGTGATCCAAACGATAACGATTTTGGCTACGGTGGAGGAGTACTAAGGTCGGTCGATGCCCTACGAAGCCTCCTCAGCAACTGAGTTGACAAGGGGGGCAAGCAGATAGAAGACATCTGGAAGATTCTGGGCAATAGTACTCAGAATTGCGTTTGAGGTGATGGTATGAACGTTCGTGTTAATGGCCTTTCAAATATTCCTCACATGACGTCGTATATTTACAAACCGATGTGTTCGGATTTGCACGCTGTCGCTTATTAGTAACCTTCGGTTCTGGTGCTATGTGAGAGGTGTTCATGACTGTTTTGCTGAATCAAGACAGTTAGCGCACGCTACCTTGTGGATAGCGCACGCTAACGCGAGATGCAGAAACTACCGCATTTAGCTGAGAATTCAGTAACACACGCTATGCGGTTATGTAGCGCACGCTAATGTGCAACAATGAGCGCACGCCACAGAGAGAGTAACACGCGCTAACTAGTAGTTCGAGTGCAAGGGCTATTGGATTGAGACTGAAGGTCACGATAGCGCATGCTAACGCTTGTAGTTAGCGCACGCTAATCTGTCTGGCATATAAACTGGACAGCAATTGCGATTCCTCATTTCCGCTCTTTCTTTTTTCTCCATGGGTGACATCAGAATGTGAATCGAAGGTGACGATGGTTCGTGATCTTGACCGATTTTGTTTCGTTCAAAGATGTTTTGGGGTATAACATTTTCTAACCCAATGTCCTTTGTCGGATTGAGGCAATTCCTTGATTTTCCCTTGGGTTGACATTTGTGAATTTTGTCATTGATCTCATTTCCAACTCGATTCTGATGAATCAATTGATGTTAAATATTATTGTTGGTCGTGCCTTATGAATTGCATACCCATAACTCTGACTCTTTTAATTTGATTGCACCTGAGAAAACATGAACAATTAACAGGATCAAATGCCCGTAAATTCTTGGTGAGAAAAACAACTGATCAAGGGACATCTCTTACGCCAGATGATGGCAAGTGATGCTTTCTTAATACCTTCGAATTATGGATGCTCCCAACAATTGTGGTTTCCGTCATGTGTTGGTTCCAAGATTTTGTAATATAGCCCCATTGTTGTTGAATATTGGGCCATATTTTCTTTGGTAACTCATGATGCTATCCGAGCAAACCGTATCTATTGTGTTGTGCTTCATTTTGATTTCAACCTGTGCCATTAACTGGATCGTGTCACTACCGAGAAAATCCTCGCGATATTAGCAGTCATTTCGCATTCATCGGGATGCCCAGAGATTTGGTCATCCGACTTTATGAAATTGCCTGTTACGTGGATCGTGACACCCGAGTTTTGACTCCTTTTCCCACCCAAACTCGCTTATGTTCGATGATATCTTCTGAAATTGTTATGTTCTTTGATTTTTGTTATTCGAACGAGTTGTGACGTTGTTTCAGATGAATTCTTTCACAATTGTGACATTTCCCACGTTCAGTTCAATTCTTGTGAGTCCTGTGCGAAATGAATTGTAATCCTTATAAGTTCATTTTATGTCGCGGATTGAGGTGTGAACTTTGGAGTTGTTGTTCGATTATTATCGTCCCATTGTTATTGTTTAATCAATATTGTTCGATTGTTGTGATTCAATTTTTGTTGCTCAATCTTGCATCGTGGTTATCGAGCATCTCATTTTTTTAAGGTTCAGGTATCTGTTCCAATATGTGATTTTGCAAACCTTTGAAGTTGTCGGAATTATATATTTGTTCAGCATTAAACCCGCATTTTGACTGTTGTACTATTCGGATTGTTAACCATAGTGGTTCATGACCATTGCACTTCGTAAACGTTCTTGCGTATTGAATCAGACCGCAGCGGATTTATAAGACATGGAGTTTCGTATCCGCTTTTGGCAACAGATAATGTGTGTTACCTAAAGTGCCTTGCCTTGATTGTTTCATAATCTAAGTTTTTGGGACGAAACTTATTTCGAAAGAAGTGTGGGTAATAATTTTATTTCCCTATTAGTTCCTTTTCTTTCTGATCCAGTTTTCATTTTTTTTTCGGTTCACTAGTCTCGATGACCGACATCTGAGAGATGGTCATCATGCCTTGACATCAAGTGGGAATACTGAGAGTCCGTGATTGTATCTTTTAGTTGACCAATATTTTGGTTGTATTCGTGTCATTGATAAACTTGATCCTTATCGAGAATCTTCGTGAGTCTATCATCAAAAGTTTCATCCCTATCATTGTTATTATTGTGGCGGCAGGAGATAATTAATACTGAATGACGGCGCCACCATAATAGCGACTACTAGAAACAACTGTGGTACCGCTAAGGCCGCCAACTTAAAATCGGTCTGGTGTGTATATAAGACCTTGAGAGGAATTCTCACAGTAGACGTTAACCGAGTGAGAACAGTTGAATAACCTTGTGAGTATGGATCCTACTAAGCATACTCGTTGCTTAGAGCATATCAACTATCTAGAGGCCATAGCGCAATTTCATCGAGACGCAAGTCAGGCTGCGCAGGAAGCAGGTACCCGAGAACGCAAGCATGCTGCGCAGCTAGAAGCTCAGTTAGCCGCAGCACAATGTACTCTTCCAGAGAGAGAGGCCCAATACACACAGGCAAGAGAGGCCCTCCAGGATCAGGTGCAGCAAGAGAGAGCAATGATACGGGCCAACGCCGAGGAGATCCTCGCTATCCTCCCAGCTGTAATATCCGTACCTTTCTATTTTTAGCAGTTTCCATTTATGATGTATGTCTATTTTTATCGACTCGCTTGTAACTGTTTTGACATTTTGAATCTACTTTATTCTTGTAGTTTTTCCATTTGGTCGAGTTTTGGTGATGTTTTCACGTAATTTCATTTTATTACATGTTTTGCCGTATGAACATTCGATTCTCGTAAAATTCGTTCGTTTTCGTTATTTCTTGGGTTGTGCAAGTTCGTATGGTTGAGTTGGTCGTGTTGAGACTTTCGGTTTGTAAATCCGACGTCGTTTCGTGATTTTCGGGCACTTGAGCCATTTTTGTAATTTCCTATAAGTTTGGGGAATTCCATTTTTGTTGTCGCATTACGGACCCTCCGGTGGTCGGAATTATATTTTCTTTCAGCGCTTAGCTCCATCGTCCTGTATATTTCATGTTTATGTTTATGGATTCTGGCCTTGTCGTGCGTTTCGAGTTTCGTACCTTCGGCAGCAGCGTACTGAACCGAGCAGTACTGGACTGCTGCGTGAGTAGCGCACGCTACTCCCTAATCCCTTGCATGCGCTATCGATGTGCAGTTAGCGTACGCTAACTAGTTATTGTTAGCGTGCGCTATCGAGGGGTATTCAGCTACTGACTATTGTAGCCCCGTTAGCGCGCGCTACCTTTGGATGGTTAGCGTGCGCTAACTATGCCTTTTAATTAGATCAACGGACAGTTCAGAAATAGCAGTTTTCATTCTTTTCTTTCGTTTTCTTCACCGGGAGACTCCAGAGGGCGATTCCCTTCAGTTTGATCGGAGAATTCTTCGCATCCCATCACCGTAGGTTCGTGCTAACATATCATCATCAACGTAATCATCCTCCATCGTCCGAATCCGAGGTATTTTCTTCAGGAACCCTAAACTTGTCTAATTTGGGGTTTTTTCGGGTTTTTCGTGATTGATTCCGAATTGTTCATGTATGTTACGAAATTCCTTACCGATTATTGTTATTGGGTGATTCCCAATCCGTTTTCCTCTAATTTAATCCGTTAATTGTTGATACGGGGAGATTTTGCGTAAACCCTCGCCCATATCGATTGAACATTTTTGTCATGAATTGTAATCGGGGGTTATGGGTGTTTTCCGTTCGATTATTGTCGTCCGTATGGACTGAGTTGTATTGATCCTTCATTTAAGAACCGTCGTTTTCCGTCTGGATCATTCGTAGTCGTTGTTCGTCCCCATTTCGTCGGAGATGTCTCAAAGGCAAGTACTTTACATTGGTTTACCTGTTCTAGTATTTGAATTATGGCTATTCGTGGTTGTGTGGATGGATATGTGTATGTTCACCTAGGGACGGTCCGACGGGGCCTCTAGGGATACGTATTGCCGTATGTGTGCATATCACGAAATATGATTAACCACCCAGGGATGTCCGACGGGGCTCTGCGGGGTACGGTGGTCGTGAGTCTCGTACCAAGGTTAACTTTGAATTGTTTTGTTGGAGAAATGTGTTTTGTGCTTATGCACCGTAAATATTCTGGAATATAAATGATTTCTAAAATGATTTTGGCGCATATATTCATCTGATTAGAATGTAGTTCAAATGGATTGTACTTGCACTAGCTGTTGTCGCTAACCCCTTAAATGGGGGAAATACTTTTTGTATTTCAGGTACAGGTCTTGGGGACAAGCGAGCATTCGATCCGTATGAGGACGATGGTCAAGCATGATACTGTTCAGTGGTCGTCGTTTGGTGTTCTGTTTTGTCGTTTACTTTTTATGTCAATTGTTTAAGTACTCGAGTACTTCTTGTTGAATTTGTTTATGTTGGTGCCCTTTTTGGGGAACGGATTGTATTTTCGTATTCCTATTTTGGTTTGGATGTTGTGAATTGTGAAATGGTTATTTTGTTAATGGTTGTATGTCTTCGTCAAATGTCAGTTTGGTACGTTAGCCTGGTGGATTCCACCGTGTGGGGTCCACGGTGCTGTAATATGCCCTGATCGTCTTAGGGGTGTTACAGAATATGGTATCAGAGCTTAGGTTTATGGATACCTAGGCTGTCGGTTATTTGGGTCTGGTCGAGTGTCGTTTTTGAACAGTATCATTGCTATGCCATCATCTTAGTATGCCGGTGCTCGTAAGTTTTCTTAAATTGATTCGTTGCGTTGTTCTGTTCTATTCCTTTCTTGGCATCTTGTTGTGTTTTGCGTTTGAATTGTACTCACCCACTACTTCTTCAGAATTCCTGCTGGTAGAGGATGCGGACGCGGTAGGGGACGTGGCGGAGCCGGTGGGGCGGCCATGTTCGATAACTCGGGAACTAATTCAGCTATGCCTTCTTTGTCGAACAGTGTCCTGCCTAGTTCCGGGGGTCAGCAGGACCAGTCTGCTAGCTCCGGTAATGCACATGAGAATGTTGGAGTGGCGAATATTTTACAACAAGTAGCGAACCAGATGACGCTACTAACTCAGGCCATCCTGGTCGGCTAAGCTAATGCCAACCCGGTTCCGCCTACTGGATCCGGAAATGATAAGCTACTTCAGGACGTGATTTGTATGCATCCTCCGCAGTTTGATGGGCTTCCGACCCTTCCGGTTGGGAGAATTGGTTGTTTGAGATGGAAAAGGTGTTTGAGGCTGCTAACTGCTCTGAGGAGAGGAAGGTACCCATCGCCCAGTACTTCCTTGCCAAAGAGGCGACAACGTGGTGGCAAGCGGTGAAACTACGTGATCGGGTAGCCATGTGGCCAGAATTCCGGTAGTTAATGGAAGACGAGTTTTGTCCATGGCCAGTTAAAGAGGGGATGATTCGAGCCTTCTTTGAGGCTAAGCCCCAGGATGTCCCTATCTCTCAAGCTATTAAAGACTACAACCAACAGCTTCATTTTGTGAGAAACCAAGTCCGAGATGAGCTTGATAAGATCTGCCACTTCGATATGAGGATGAAACCGAGGGTGCGTCACTACATGTCTGGTCTGGGATGCACAACTTTGAAAGAGTATCAGAATAAGGCGATGGCTTATGATATGTCGTTTTCTGCGACACAGTCGGCAGCCGAAGGGAAGAAACAGAAGACCTCCAGCCAATTTTCGGGAGGCAAGTTTGGTGGACATTCGAAGGCTCAGTCTGGTTCGAGAGTCTTCGGGGGTCAGTCTTCGTCATTTGGGCAAGGAAACGGTTCTAAGTCTGCTCCTACTGGTTCCATTCGCGGTCCTACGTGCTTTAACTGTGGTCGTCCCGGCCACATGATGAGTTAGTGTGATAGGCCCCCGATTCAGTGCCTCGCGTGCGGTCAGATGGGGCATCATGCTAAGTTTTGTACGGATGCAGTTCGGGTGCCCGTTACTCAGATATCAGCCCCAGCTGTGGGAAAGCCGAGTGCGAATCAGACACCGACAGTTCCTCAGCCACAGCAGAGTTTTGGTAGAGGTCGAGGATGTGGACAACCTTCTAGAGGGGGAGCTTCTAGTGCGGGGTCTGTTCCGCCCCGAGTATATGAGATGAGACGAGCAGGAGATCCTGACGCGACGTTGGCTACAGGTACCGTTCACATCCTTGACCATCCTGTTTCCGTATTATTCGATTCTAGTGCTACACATTCTTTCATATTTATGGATTGTGTGCATTGTCTGCATATTGATTGCCTAGTTGTGTGTGAACCATTTGTTGTTAAACTGCCTAGTGGGGATAGCATCGTGGGGGATCGTGAGATTAGAGATTTTCTAGTGAGTATCGCGGGGAGGGTTTGGCCTTCTAATCTGATTGCGGTAGATATTAGAGATGAGGATTTGATTCTGGGCAAGGATTGGCTAAACCGTCATGGGGCAATCATGAACTATAGAACGAGAACCGTTTCGATGTTAGCCTCTGACGGTACCGAGCATTCTTTTGTGGGGCGTAAGCGGAGTAGTCAGAGATTATTGATCAGCGCCTTGAGGGCGGTGAGACTTCTTCGGGGATGTTGCACGGGTTATTGGTGTTAGGCTTTGAGATCGGAAGAAGGGGGAGTCGAGCTCTCGTCTATTCCAGTAGTGTGTGAGTATCCTGACGTCTTTCCAGATGAGTTGCCGGGTTTGTCGCCGGACCGAGAAGTTGAGTTTACCGTCGATTTAGAGCCGGGTGCAGCACCAATTTCTAAGATGCCATATCGTATGGCGCCTGCCGAGATGCTTGAGTTGAAGAAACAGTTGGGAGAGTTACTAGACACAGGGTATGTTCGACCGAGCGCTTCGCCTTGGGGCGCACCGGTCCTGTTTGTGAAGAAGAAAGATGGGTCGCTCCGTTTGTGTATCGACTACCGAGAGTTGAACAAAGTGACTATCAAAAACAAGTATCCGCTCCCGAGGATTGTTGATTTGTTCGACCAACTGCAAGGGGCAACTGTGTTTTCGAAGATTGATTTGAGATCGAGGTATTATCAGCTCCGAGTGAAGGATACCGATATTCCGAAGATGGCCTTTCGGACGAGATACGGTCACTACAAGTTTGTGGTTATGCCTTTTGGGCTAACCAACGCCCCAGCCGTGTTCATGCAGCTTATGAACAAAGTTTTTACCGAGTACCTCGATAAGTGTGTAGTCGTTTTTATCGATGACATCCTGATTTACTCGAGGAATGAGGAGGAGCATGCCCGTCATTTGCATGTCGTGTTAGACATTTTGAGAACTCAGCGTCTTTTTGCGAAGTTCTCAAAGTGTGAGTTTTGGTTACGGGAGGTTATGTTTCTCGGTCATGTGATCTCGGCCGAGGGTGTTCGTGTGGACCCACATAAGGTAGAGGCAGTGTTGGATTGGGCGCCGCCCAAAAACGTGAAGGAGGTCCGTAGTTTTCTGGGTTTGGCCGGATATTACCGTAGATTCGTCGAGGGGGTCTCTAAGCTTGCTCGACCGCTGACTCAGTTGTTACAGAAGTCATAGAAGTTTGTGTGGACCGATGAGAGGCAGAATAGTTTTGAGGAGTTGAAGAAGCGGTTGACGACCGCTCCTGTTTTGGCGTTACCGAGCGGTAATGAGGTTTTCTCAGTTTTTAGTGATGCTTCGGGCCAAGGGCTCGGATGTGTACTTATGCAGCACGGGAGGACGATTGCCTACGCTTCCCGTCAGTTGAAACCATACGAGTTGAATTACCCTACGCACGATCTTGAGTTGGCCGCAGTTGTATTTGCGTTGAAAATCTGGCGTCATTACTTGTATGGCTCGTCGTGTCAGATTTTCACCGATCACAAGAGCCTGAAGTACATTTTTACGCAGAAAGAGCTTAACATGAGACAGCTGAGATGGTTGGAGTTGATTAAAGATTACGACCTCGAGATTCTCTATCATCCGGGCAAGGCAAATGTGGTGGCAGATGCCTTGAGCCGAAAATCGATATCGCTTCGGGCGCTTGAGTTGCTTACGGCTCAGTCGGGACTTCAACGAGAGTTTATGAGGTTGAGCATTGAGATTGTGTTACCAGAGAGTTCCGAGCAGTTGCGTACACTTGAGATTTCTTCGTCTTTAGTCGACGACATTAAGTCGGGACAGTTCGAGGACCCGATGTTTGTTCAGCTTCGAGAGAATGTGGGGAAGGGGAAAGCCCCGGGATTCGTGATACGTGAGGATGGTGTGTTGAGATTCCAAGGTCGGCTTTGTGTTCCGAACGACTTGGAATTGAGGCAGAATATTATGAGAGAGGCTCACGCGTCGCCTTACTCAGTCCATCCGAGCTCGAGAAAAATGTATAAAGATCTGAGGAAATTTTTTTGGTAGAACGACATAAAGAAAGAGGTAGTTCAGTTTGTGGCTAAGTGTTTGACTTGTCACCAAGTCAGAATCGAGCATCAGCGGCCATCCGGATTGTTGAAACCACTTCCCGTCCCGGAATAGAAGTGGGAGGATATCTCCATGGATTTTGTCACGAACTTGCCGAGGATGAGGACCGGAATGAATATGGTGTGGGTGATCGTAGACCGACTGACTAAGTCGGCGCATTTTCTGGGCATCAAGGACACTTGGGGCCCGGAAAATTTGGCTCGTGTTTTTATCGCTCAGATAGTGAGACTTCATGGTACGTCGAAGTCTATTATTTCGGATAGAGATGGCCGATTTATATCGCATTTCTGGCCGGCGGTACATAAGGCATTAGGGACACATTTGCATTTGAGTACATCCTTCCACCCTCAGACCGATGGACAGTCCGAGCTTACCATTCAGATGTTCGAAGGTATGTTGCGCGCGTGTGCGTTAGACAGGAGTAGTGACTGGGAGGAGCATCTGGCCTTGATTGAGTTTACATATAATAATAGTTGGCATGCGTCGATTAAGATGGCACCGTATGAGGCACTGTATGGCCGATGTTGCCGATCACCGATATGTTGGGACGAACCGTCCGATCTAGTTGGCACCGAGCCGGACCTTGTGTTGGAGACGAGGGAGAAAGTTGAATTGATTAGAAAGAGAATGTTGGCGGCTCAGAGTCGACAAAAGTCTTATGCGGATGTTAGGCGTCGACCTTTGGAGTTTGAGGTGGGAAATCATGTTCTGTTGAGAGTGTCCCCGACGAAGGGAGTTTCCCGTTTTGGGAAAAAGGGGAAGCTCAGCCCGAGGTATATTGGGCCTTTCGAGATATTGGAGAGAGTCGGTGAGTTAGCATACCGTTTAGCTTTGCCTCCGTCGTTGAGTCATGTTCATAGCGTATTTCACGTCTCCCAGTTGAGGAAGTACGTTCCATACCCGTCCCACATTATTGATTTCGGAGACAGAGATCGAGAAGAATGCTACGTTTGAGGAGAGGCCCGTCAGGATTTTGGAGCATCGAGACAAGCAGTTAAGGCACAAAACCATTCCTTTAGTTAAGGTGCAATAGTCGAGGCACAGAGTAGAAGAAGCGACGTGGGAGTTAGAGGAGGATATGCGTTCGAGGCACCCCGAGCTTTTTGATTCTTAAGTTTCGGGACGAAACTTTATTTTAGAGGGGGAGAATGTAATATCCGTACCTTTCCATTTTTAGCAGTTTCTATTTTTGGTATATGTCTATTTTTATCGACTAAACATAGCTTCGACATTTTGAATCTACTTTATTCTTGGAGTTTTTCCATTTGGTCGAGTTTTGGTGATGTTTTCACGTAATTTCATTTTATGACATGTTTTGCCATATGAACGTTCGATTCACGTAAAATTCATTCGTTTTTGTTATTTCTTGGGTTGTGCAAGTTCGTATGGTTGGGTTGGTCGTGTTGAGACTTTCGGTTTGTAAATCCGACGTCGTTACGTGATTTTCGGGCACTTGGGCCATTTTTGTAATTTCCTATAAGTTTGGGGAATTCCATTTTTGTTGTCGCATTACGGACCCTCCGGTGGTCGAAATTATATTTTCTTGCAGCGCTTAGCTCCGTCGTCCTGTATATTTCATGTTTATGTTTCTAGATTCTGTCCTTGTCCTGCGTTTCGAGTTTCGTACCTTCGACAGCAGCGTACTGAACCGAGCAGTACTGGACTGCTGCGTGAGTAGCGCACGCTAGTCCCTAATCCCTTGCGTGCGCTATCGATGCGCAGTTAGCGTACGCTAACTAGTTATTGTTAGCGTGCGGTATCGAGGGGTATTCAGCTACTGGACTGTTGTAGCCCCGTTAGCGCGCGCTACCTTTGGATGGTTAGCGTGCGCTAACTATGCATTTTAATTAGATCAACAGGCATTTCAGAAACAACAGTTTTCATTCTTTTCTTTCGTTTTCTTCACCGGGCGACTCCAGAGGGTGATTCCCTTCAGTTTTGATCGGAGAATTCTTCGCATTCCATCACCGTAGGTTCGTGCTAACATATCATCATCAACGTAATCATCCTCCATCGTCCGAATCAGAGGTATTTTCTTCAGGAACCCTAAACTTGTCTAATTTGGGGGGTTTTCGGGTTTTTCATGATTGATTCCGAAATTTTCATGTATGTTACGAAATTCCTTACCGATTATTATTATTGGGTGATTCACAATCCGTTTTTCTCTAATTTAATCCGTGAATTGTTGATACGGGGAGATTTTGCGTAAACCCTCGCTCGTATCGATTGAACGTTTTTGTCATGAATTGTAATCGGGGGTTATGGGTGTTTTCCGTTCGATTATTGTCGTCCGTAGGGACTGAGTTGTATTGATCCTTCATTTAGGAACCGTCGTTTTCCCTCCGGATCATTCGTAGTCATTGTTCGTACCCATTTCGTCGGAGATGTCTCAAAGGCAAGTACTTTACATTTGTTTACCTGTTCTAGTATTTGAATTATGGCTATTCGTGGTTGTGTGAATGGATATGTGTATGTTCACCTAGGGACGGTCCGACGGGGCTTCTAGGGATATGTATTGATGTGTGTGTGCGTATCACGAACTATGGTTAACCACCCAGGGATGTCCGACGGGGCTCTGCGAGGTACGGTGGCCGTGAGTCTCGTAACAAGGTTAACTTTGAATTGTTTTGTTGGAGAAATGTGTTTTGTGCTTATGCACCGTAAATATTCCGGAATATAAATGATTTCTAAAATGATTTTGGCGCATATATTCATCTGTTTAGAATGTAGTTCAAATGGATTGTACTTGCACTAGCAGTTGTCGCTAACCCCTTAAATAGGGGAAATACTTTTTGTATTTCAGGTACAGGTCTTGGGGACAAACTAGCATTCGAGCCGTATGAGGACGATGGGCAAGCATGATACTGTTCAGTGGTCGTCTTTTGGTGTTCTGTTTTGTCGTTTACTTTTTATGTCAATTGTTTAAGTACTCGAGTACTTCTTGTTGAATTTGTTTATGTTGGTGCCCTTCTTGGGGAACAGATTGTATTGTCGTATTCCTATTTTGGTTTGGATGTCGTGAATTGTGAAATGGTTATTTTGTTAATGGTTGTATGTCTTCGTCGGATGTCAGTTTGGTACGTTAGCCTGATGGATTCCATCGTGTGGGGTCCACGGCGCTGTAATATGCCCTAATCGTCTTGGGGGTGTTACACCAGCGGCCCCATTCCCAGTAGTGGGACAAGAAGTCGCAGAAGACGAAGAAGATCCCGAAGAGGACCCGGAAGAAGAGGTCGAAGATAATTCCGTCATCATTAACCCCTGAGATAGGCTATTGGTGGCATACTGTGTATTGATGTTTTATTAGTAAATATGTACTGGTGTAATGTTCACAGTTTGAGAAACAGCAGTTAGCGCACGCTAATTATGTATTGGTAGCGTACGTTAATTGGCCATGGTAGCGCACGCCATTATGGCCGGTCGGTGCATGCAGAGGGTTCTGGCAGGTAGCGCACGCTAACCCTTACGGGTAGTGCACGCTAGCGCGGCCAGTGTAGAGAGTTCTGCACCGCCTTTTAAAGGTGGTGGGCTGCCTTTTAAGCCCGATAGCGCACGCTATGCCTTACCAGTAGCACGCGCTAATAACGTCCAGTATAAATAGGACAACATAGTTCATTTTCGTCATTTTCTTCCCTATTCCTTCCTCCTCCCGTGGCTAGGCGATCCGGACGTACGAAAGGGCAAGTTTTGGCCAGTTTTCACTACCCAACAATGTTTTAGAGTTCCTAGAACAAAGTTAACAAGATCTTAACAGCTTTTATCGTTCGAATCAAGGTAAATCCTTTGAAACCCGAGTTCTTTATACCTTAGGGTTTTCTTGAGGTTTTATGCTCTAAAGTCCACATCTAGCCGTGGTTGTGTTGGATTATGATGCTGTAATTATAATCCTTTGCTTTTCGTTGAAGTTTACGGATTGAGTTTCGAGTTTTCTTCCGTAAACATGTACAATCCGAGCTGACCCTATAGTGTCCGTTTGATTGTCCCTAAGGGCAGAACTTAGGGTAAACCTTTCCATTTTCGTCATACTGTGTTTGATATAGTGCTGTGTTGTGCTAGGACCTAATCTTTGAGGAAAGTTCGAGCAGCATGTCCTTTCATTCACCGTCCCCTGTACCATTGTAATTGAGGCAAGTACTTTGATTGCGTTTGATGTACTTCGTGTGAATATGTGAAAAATGTGATTTTATGAAAAGTGGTAATTTCAGAAAATGTGGTTTGTGCCATGTGGTTGAGTGTGTGTGAACTGAGTTAAAACCAGTGTGGGTCTCTTGGGATCCGTTTGACTGCAAGTATCTGCGGATCACTCGGTGGGGTTGTACAACCAGGGAGGGCATGAAGAGGACTTTCTGGGGTGTGTATCTCGCGTGAGGTACAGGGCCAGTACAACTCGGGAGATTGTTTTGAGATGATGATTATGGTATGGGACTCCGGAATACATGATGGCACAGTGATTTGATTATTTATTCATTTGTTGTACATATTCATAGATCATTGTACTTGCATCAGCTGTTTGCTGACCCCTGTGGGGTGGATATACTTGTTGTGTATTCAGGTACAAATCATAGTGACAAGCTGGCGCAGGAAGGGCACGAGGATGATGAGTAACACTGATATCATGTGTCATTGTGAGTTGGTGGTTTTTTTGGCATGGTCAGAGTCGTGTTTTGGTTTTGTACTCGCGCAGGTACGGTCATATGTATTTTTGTGGTAATGTCTGAAGTCGATGAGGGCAGGAGTGTTGCCGGGCCGTGTTACGCTGCAATGTGCGGCTTCTGTCGGGAAGTGCATATCCGGTGCCACCATTCAGGCGCGGGTGCGCAGTGGGCATGTTCAAGGGACGGCTTCTGGCAGGGAGTGAACTCCGGTTTCACGGTGACCAAGAGAGCTACTTCGGCTAGCCTCTCGACTGAGGACAATTGTGGTTTAATGTATTGATGTTGGTTATGGTTGAGGTGTTGGATCAGTTATGGGTTGTTGTTTTTGCTGTGATCCAACAGAATCTTGTGTTAGTATGTTTTGGTGATGTATGTCGTCGTGAAAGTTGACGTTGGTTTTAAATGTGTGAATGTCTCATTTCTATTGATGGTTATTGTCTTTTATGTTGGTCCAGCCTGGTAGGTTCTCCAAAAAGAATCTACGGTGCTGTAATACCTCTGTAATCATGGGGGTGTTACACTTATCACCTTTTTAGATTTGGTATTTCACTTTGATTCCATTTTCTGGAGTTGGTATCTCCGTCAATTATCATCCACTCCTCATTAGTTAGCTCATTTGGATAGCAAAAGGGGGCAAAATTCTGGCCATTTGAACCCTAATCTTATATAGTTGCAATTACAACCACTCCCCCATGAAAAAAGATGACCCAAATCTACTTAATCTTTTGATTATAAGACATCAAGGAGAAGGACATCCAGTATTTTGATAGCGGATGTTCTCGCCACATGACAGGAGATATTAGCAAGCTGTCACATTATGTATAAGGTCACGGACCAAAGGTGCGATTCGGTGACGAATCCAAAGGAAGAACAAAGGAACCCTGCTTGTAGGAAAGTTTAAAGTCACTAATGTAGCCTATGTTGAAGGATTACAGTATAATCTACTTAGTATTAGCTAGTTCTGTGAAAAATAGTTCTCGGTCAAATTCTATGTAGATCACCGTAGGGGGAAGGACATCAAGACCAAGCAAGTCGTCCTTACAGGAAGCCGATCAGGTACATTGCTGACTGGAAGCCCACAAGCTCCATTATTCTATGTTTTGTTGCTAAAGGCACTGCAGATCAAAGCCGGATATGGCACAAAAGGATTTTGCATATAAACTTCAAGACTATCATCAAGCTCGCTCGACAGGGAATGGTCAAAGGCTTGCCCGATGTGTCATTTCATAAAAACAGCACCTGTGGACCCTGTCAGACAAGCAAAGTTAAGACCACCCTGAAGAGCAAGTCATATTTATCCACCAACAGGGTACTGGATTCTCTACATATGGACCTCTACGGTCTTGTAGACCCTACAAGTTTGGGAGGTAAGAAATACTATCTTGTTATTGTTGACGATTTTTCCAGTTATGCTTGGACCATCTTCCTGAGCAAGAAGAAAGATACCATCACAAAGTTGCCTGAGCACCTGAAAAAGCTGCAGCATGAGAAAGGGTTGAGTATTGTATCCATTCATTCCGACAGAGGCACAAAATTCATAAATCGCATCATAGAGCAATACTGTGCGGACCATGTTAGCCAAGCGCAAGAACAGGATGCTCAAAGAAGCAATAAGGACCATGTTAGCACAAGCAAATTGCCGCAGTGTTTCTGGGGAGAAGCAACAAATACAGCGTGCTATACACAAAACTGCTGTATTATCAACAAGCATCACAACAAAACAGCATATGAGTATAGAATAATAAAACTCCAATGGTTGCATACTTTCACATTTTTGGATGAAGGTGTTACGTACTTAATAATGGGAAGGACCAACTAAAGACATTCGATGGAAAGTCAGATGAGGGTATTTTTGTTGGATACTCCTATGTCAGCAAACCTTTTAGGATATTTAATAAACAAAAGCTGACAATAGAGGAATCCATCCATATTATATTTGATGAACCCCATCGTGACCCTAGAGGAGTAGAAGACTTAACCCACAACATCCATACACTCTCTATTGATGACCCAATAACTCCAATAGAACCAGTCATGGACCTAGAAATCAATCCCGCCGCTGTAAGAACAGACACAGTCGAAGCTGATGCTGTACAAGCTGAAGTTGAGGCTACAATTCGAAAGGTTACAGCACGGGATGCCGAACTAGAACTTGATAGGAGGTGGCTAAGATATCACACCTAAGAATTAATAATTGGAAATATTGATGCCGGTGTAACCACATGTAGGAAAATACAGAGTACACAAGGCACTGTACTTTGTCCACAAGAAGAGAGATTCTGAGAAGTCTCAATACCCTGTATGGAAATCTCAAGGCTAACTTAGGAGACTCGCTATGTGCACCATAGCTGCATTCTTAGCCCAGTCCGAACCTGTTTCGACCAATGAAGCTCTGAATAACTCTCACGGATCACTTCGATGGAAGAAGAGATCAATGGTTTCAAATGGAATAATGTTTGGTACCTAGTTTCTAGACCAACAAATGAGTCAGTCATATGAATTAAATGGGTATTCAGAAACAAAAGGACGAGAATGGACTAGTAATCAGAAACACACCTTTGCACCCGTAGCCCGACTAGAATCCATTAGGATATTCCTAGCATTTGTAGTTCACAATAAATTTCTTGTATATCAAATGGATGTTAAGAGCACATTCCTGAATAGAGACCTAGCCAAAGAAGTCTATGTTGAACAAACACCAGGGTTTGTCAATACTGAAGGCGGAGACCTTGTATATAGGCTAAGGAAAGCACTGTATGGACTCAAGCAAGCATCTAGAGCCTGGTATAAAACCTTGTCACTGTATCTGATCAATAATGGGTTTGAGAAATATGCAGTCGACAAAACCCTCTTTAAAATACGGTAAGGTGATGATCTACTTATGGTTCAAATATATGTCGATGATATGATATTTGGTTCAACTAACCTTGCTTTATGTCAAAGGTTCCCTCATATCATGCAAAGTAAATTTGAAATGAGTATAATGGGAGAACTTAGCTACTTTCTAGGATTGCAGTTGAAACAACTCCTTACAGGTATATTTATCATCTAGGAGAAGTACGACAAAGAGGTGCTCAACAAATTTAGGATGAACAACTCCAAACCATCATCCACCCCCATGAGCACTTCCACACAGATAAGTGATGACGAAGCTGGAAAAACAATTAATCAATCACTCTATAAGAAGCCTATAGGCTCACTTTTGTACCTAACACCCAACAGGCCCGATATCCAGTTTGCTGTAGGAGTGTGTGCTCGGTACCAGGTAGCACCTAAGGAGTCGCACTTCGCCACAGCCAAACAAATCCTTAAGTACGTAAAAAAAAAACTCGATGTAGGATTGTGGTATCCTAAGGAAGGAGGATTCGATTGGGTAGGCTACAACGACTCGGATTTCAGAGGCTGTAATTTGGATAGGAAGAGTACAAGCGGTACTTGTCACTTCCTTAGATCTGGACTTGTGTCATGGTTCAGTAAGAAGCAATTGGCCAACTCGCTTTCTACAGCCGAGTCGGAATATTATGCTGCTGGAAGTTGCTGTAAGTAGATTCTCTGGAAGCAACAGCAGTTACACGATTATGAAATCCATGCCAAAGAGACACCAATCATGTGCAATAGCACGAGTGCAATTGCAATCACGCACAACCCTATATTGCACTCGCGAACTAAGCATATTCATATGAAGCATCATTTCATCAGGAATCATGTTGAGAAGAAAGATGTTCGGATTGAGAAGATTCATACAGACATCCAGTTAGCCGACATATTTATAAAACCTCTTATAACCACCAGTTCTCCATGCTTCGCCAAGAACTAGGAATGCTACTGCGATACTCCATGTAAGTTTTTACATTTTACTCATCAATTGAGGGGGAATGCTGTAATACCCATGAATACAATATCCACTGTAATTAATTATACACTCAGAATTCAAGTTGTATCTTTACTGTAGAAAAAATAAGGCATATAACCTTCCTACAGATGACATGTGGATTAATTAAGGGGGAATACAATATGACCCAAGAATACAGTATTAATCCAAAAATTGTTGCAAGAATTGAATCCTGTATGTACCTTTAAGGGGGAACGCTGATATCAATTAATATTTTAATCGTATCCAACTCCATATATTTTACACAGCAAACTGTTTTAAGTCCATGTGCACTGTATGAATTTAAAACGATTTATCTTTCAATAATGGATAGACACCTGGACTTTAATGCCTTAAAAACCACGATTTCAAAATTCGAACCACCTCTTTGTGTAATAGTGGAAGACTAACTGTGTCAGAAGTTGGACCGCTCATCAATTTCAAAACTGACAGATAGACGTATAATTTACATCTGAATCCATCTTGTTCATTTATTTAAAAGATGGTTCTCATCCCTTAAATCTGACCGTTCACTATATACCTAGTCTTCCCTGCACCCTATAAAAGGGTCAGTATGCTGATCTGCAGGCTCTTTATGCTTTCTGCCTATCATCGAGCCTATAACATGCAACCTACATACTAGATTTCTGCTTTATACTTTCTCAATATATTACTACAAAATGTCTTCCCAAACTTCATCTTTCTTAACTAAGAAGAAGGGCTTAATCATAGATGGAAGAATCTTTACACGCTTAGCTTTGTAGGAGGGTAGTTTCTGAAGATAAAGATGTTGCCAGGATGAACCCTGTGGTATCCCGTGTGAAGCAAACCAATCTATACCATCTGGGTAGCCTGCATCTAGAGAGCTATGATGAACAGATAGTTGAAGAATTCTTTGTTGACACTGAGTTTCAGTATGCGTCTAGCAAGAAGGGTTCTGACGTTACTTCCATCATCAGTATCATCTAAGATAAGGAGATTACCATCAACCGGGAACTCCTTGAACGTTTGTATAAACTTCCCTCTGATGGAATAACATTGGAGGAGTTGGAGTCGTTTGGATCTGATGGGCTTTTGAAGGGGTATTGTGATTTGTTCACTGGGAACTTCCAACCTTCCCAAGTTCATTTGTCATGTCACAAGAAGAACTTCACCCGGCCTTATCTTTATTTGCATGATTTCTGCTGCAGGGTGGTTGAAACCAGAATAGGTGCATTTGAGATGTTCACAAGTCTTTGTTTTAGGATGATGGTGGCCATTATGTCTGGAGAAAAGGTGAACTGGTGCCAGATCATCTTGAAAAGGCTTCAGGAGGAATCATCTAAGCTTTATTCTGCCAGGAAATCTTTTGGCCTAATTTTGAACTACATCTTGACTAGCTATGGCATACAACAGTCAGCGAATGCCAGGAAAATTCTTGCTGGGAAGTTCCTTGGGGGCTTGAAGCCATCAGCTTTAACAAGGACTCGCTTCTCGCCAACAGGCCCAATCCCTTCTCCCCCACAACATCCAAAGATCCTAGGGATGTTACTGACCTTCCCTACAAATCCAAATCGGTTGACAGCAAGAAGAAAGTTGTCAGCAAGAAAAGAAGTGTTCCCGACAGTAGCTCGCCTACAATAGTCGAGAAGAAGAAAAGTAGAAAATCAAGAAATTTGCAAAGCCGGAAGGTGTTCCTATAGCAACCTCAGTGGCTACAGCAGCCACCAAGGCAGTCCCGCAAGATGTATCTTCCGAAATAGCAATCACACAGGGCGCAACCCCTTTGGAAGGAACTCCAGCTGCTCCCACAGCAGATCCTGAGCCCATTGAGGCTATGACAGATGACCAGGCGTTCATAAAGATAGAAAGAACTGGTGAATCGGTTACCGCTTTGGAGCTGATAACGACCGCTCCAAACAGGGCACCCACCCCTGTACGGAGTCCTTCTCTCAACAGGGCATTTCACCTTGTTAGGAATCCTGCTTCTCCATAGTTACCTTACTTGTCGAGAATCCCAACTGGACAATAGAACCCACTACTTTCAAAGTCCCCCCGACTGATATCATTAATAACACTCTCCTTCAGGTCCAGATAGAGGAAGCCTTCGAGCGCTTCAAAGTATGGAAATCATATAGGGTTGTCCCTTATGACACCCTGTACAACTTGGAGGACTGGAAGGAAGAAGAGTTCTTCGATTTAGAAGTGACAGACTCCCAAAATGTCGAAGTCCTGATCAAGTGGGATGATCACCTTTGCCAAGAACTTATTTCTTCACTTTGTGGCAAAGAAGAAGACAAGACTGAAAGGGAAATCTCCATCCACTGACAAGCCCAAGAGACCGAGTCACCACTTCAACTCCGACAAAGATGATGATGACCTTCAGGTAGGTCTAAGTCTGAGCCATGAGGAGGCTCGTGAGAATGAATTTGCTCAGTTTAAGCCAACAAATGGTCAAGGAACATCTGCCGAGCAACCTCCATCAGCACCCAACCAGGAGGATTCAGTCCCTTCGCTAGAAGCTAATGTGACCCGCACCGCCCGACAAGAGAAATCAGTCACTCTTAAGAAATAGGCGGCTGCTGAGAGCCAACAGGATGACCTAGTCCTTCCTATACCAAAGGCTACATAATCCGAATAAAGACAAGAGGAATCAGTCCCCTTTGTCTCTCCATCAACTCAAGCAGAACCATCCGAGATTCCTTCTCCGCAACCTGCACCCACTCCTCTCCAGCAGTATCACCATATAGATCGAATGATGATCTCCTGTTTAATAATGACGTGCCCTAAAGGCCCTATCACAATGTAGTGCGCAAATAGCTTGGAGAATCTTCGAATGCCAAACTCGCGCACCCCAACTCTCCACGCACAGAGGCACATAGAGAGCAACTTGAAGCCATTGGTCGCCAAACCATATTCTTATAGGATGCCATCAAGGCCCTATACGACATCGGGAAGGAACTCGACTAGATGAGGGAAACTGCTCAGGATGAGTTCCCAAAACTGTAGAGGGACATTACGAACGTGGAAGAGGCTTTCCGCCTCATGTTCACAGCATTATGGCAATCCCTCAATCAGATGAAACAGTATCAGGAGCGAATACTGAAACAGGAGAAGAGAAGTTATGTGTCGCTGAGGCAAAGACTATTGCCACCCTTGAATTCAGAGGATCGAAGCTCACTGCACATGATCAAAAGATTGATGACCTGACTGCAGTGGTTGCGAGCCTGATAGAATGTGTCACTGATCTTAAGGACAAATAGGTCAAATTAATGGAACTCCTTTGGGATATTCACGGCAAAGTCTCGGATCTTGATACTGCCAAAAAGGGGGGAAAAGTCGCGAGCGGCTGCAAGGAAATGGCGCCTGGAGAGAGAGACGGAGATGGAATCTTTTCTCGATGACAGTGTTGCATCTGGCATTGGAAGGCTAATCGGACTAGGGCTACAACAAGGAAACAAGGGATATAGGGTATCTGGTTCCAGGATCCCAACTTCCCATGGAAAAACAATGTGCAGAAGCTTGCAGTAACGAAACTCCCAACAGACAAACAACCTACAACAGATGAGGTAAAGGCATGGAAGAATAATAAACTGATGAGATACTTCTGTGTTCTCATCAGGGAATCTCCCATGTTCCATAAATTCAAGACACTGGACGATGTAGCTAAAGAGTTTTTGAGGCTTCTTGCAGAAGGAAAGCTCCCATTACAGATTAAATTGAAATCCCAAGTCATGAAGGGCGAACATCGAACCTATCCGAAAGACTAGATTCTTTCCTTTGATGCGACCCATGAAGGTAGAAATCTCTATAGGGAACGAGGAAGAGATGCTCTTGTCAACTGGTGGATGGGAACCGAGAATGACCCCTCTCGGAGAACTTGGATACATCAGTCATACAGGGGATAAGACTTATGTTTTTCTACATGTTTAAGTTTCCTGTATGCTTCCAATGTAATTTTATATTCTATTAGCACTGTAATCGATCATCAATAAAATATCATATTTTACCCCAAAGATTACAGCTCGTGATCTAATGTTTTTACTTTGATATGTTTTATGTTGAAATATTTACCAAGTACAAAACATCAGTCAAATATCAAACCTGTAAGAACTTATCTGCGAACTGTTCATAGATTAAGCTCTATCCAAGTAGGATTACATACTATAAGATTGTGCCTGCACGCCAATCATAAGTTAAGTTGTAATACACTTAGTCTTGTAGGACTTATCATTTTGGAACTTTCCCGCGAGCAGTTCACTTTTTTTACTAAGTCCTGAAGATTAGATATTTCGACAAAAGACTTGAAGTTAGCCTCTCCATATCAAGGAAGTTTTGGCATTATCGAAAAGGGAGAAATTGTTGGGAAGAATCCGCCCAGTGTTTTGATAATTGCCTCATACAGCAAAGTTATTCAAAGCCAGCATTTCAGTAAGTATGGAAGCTATTAGGAAACTTCATACAATCTGTCCATACAGCGAAAGATCTTCTAGCATAGTCAGAAGTCCCTTCCTACAGTGCATTCATCACTATACAATGAGAGATGAAGAAGTTGGATACAACAAATATGCCGTAGGTGTTTTACTTAGGAAAAGTAAAACACATATCCAACAGGACTGAAGAAAACTTTAAATAGTTGTGAAACAAACAATTCTTTATTCAAAAAGTATTCACGGTTAAAGTTGCATTTAATGCTGATAGGACAACATTTAATGCGGCCAAAAGAGACTACAGTCTGAACAATCTGAAGAGCATTTAATGATAATAAAAAAGAATGTCTGAAGCATTAAATGCGAATCGCCTTTAATTCAAACATTCTAAAGCCGCCAATCAGAGCAGTGTCAATCTCACCAACCGGCCAACGACTACATTTATAACAGATTGTTGGCTACTAAGTATACAGAATACAGCTTGGAAAGTGTTTTAAGCAACAAGTTGTACTATTTTCAAATCTGAGTGCGTAGCGGAAGTCTTGTTAAAGTAAGTTGCTGTAAATACAGCAACTCGGTATGAAGTGTATACTTAAAACAATCACAGATATTAAAACAGTAAATGCAGAAGGTAAATGACATAGTAATTAAAGTGGTTCGAGGTAAACCCCACTACATCCACTGGTCCTCCACACAGGAGTTAAAATGTTTATTATAAATACTACGTACACAACTACGTATTTATAATCAAACCTATCAATGTATCGTTCACACAGATTGATACAATGATCGAAGCTTTCAACCATTCACAAAGATTGGTTTAGGCTTTCACTTGACTAACTTTTTCACACACAGTTCCGAAGCTTTGTATCTTCAATGCAAGTCCGTCACACACAGTTCGGGAAAAACAATGCTTTCTCAGTCCACATAGGGCTGATGGGTTTGTTCAATGATAGAATGATGGTTTGAACAACAACTTGACTTTCTTGAGCTTGAGATGATGTTGTGTTGTTCAAGGTTGAGCACTTGGATATTTCTTCTCTCAGAATATGCAGTATGCTTGAAGAAATATGTTTGCTCAGAATATTCGTGTAAGCGCTTGTTATCTTAGTGATAGTTTTTCAGATGTGAGTTCATGTCTTCAAACTCTTGGGGATATATATATATATATATATATATATATATATATAGCATTTGAATAGATCCGTTGAGCAAAAGTCCATGACAACTGGATGGTTGACTTGTATAAACCAAGATTCGGATTTTGCGTTGTTTGAAGATCTCTGTCGGTTTTAGTATTTAAATACTTTATCCTTTCAGTATTTAAATACTTCTTATCAAACGGGACTTGACTTTAGCGAATTCCAAATATTCCTTTTTAAACGGTATCCAGTCCTGTTTCGATAGGTATTGAATGTCTCAATACTTTACAGCTTGAATGCTGTATCTATTTATGCTGTAGGCTATATTGGAGTAGTCGCTGTATGGAATGTTGCTGTATGAAGGGACAGTTTCCATACTTGGCGCTTTTAGACTCTTGTTGCTGTATGATGGCATGGTGATAAGTCTTCGATATAGGATCAGAAGCTTTGATTAGACTATCGATACAACAGCTTGCTGTATGCTGGATTGGCACATTGTCAAAACACTTTATCAAAGCCTCGATATAGGGATTGTTATCCCAACAATTTCCCCCTTTCTGATAATTTGCCAAGTCTTTCTTAAAACCTTTTGATGTTTTCCAAACAATCATTGATGATGCCAAAACCTTGACATCTAACATCATCTAGGAGGGCAGACTTCTTGGTCTTCTTTCGAATGTTCTGGCCTTCAGCAATTAGCCTAAAACTAAGAACTGCTAGCATGCAAGTTCAACTTTAAAAGAAAAGAGTATTACATCTTTAAGCTTATGATTGGCACACAGACACAATCTTACAGTGTTATCTAGATACATACAACTAAATCTATGAACTGTTCGCTGATAAGTTCATACAGCTTAACACTTAACAAGTTTTCATACTTGTATTAAATTCAGCAATTGGATTGAGTATCGTAATCATACAAAAACACAATAGATTATGAGTTGTAATCTTTCAAGAGAAAAATATTTTATTGATATTGAACAAATGATTACAATGTTTTTGTTATATCAAAGCAAATAAGAATATAGGATGAGAATACAGGAGGGAATCTAGCTCCTATAATCAGAATGCCTCCAAGGCCTTTTAGGGTCATTCTTGGTACCCTTCCACCAATTTTGATGAGAGTCCCTGTTTTGATTTTTATAGATAGCTTGACTTTCATAGGACTTATCGAAAACTAGGATCCAATCTTCTGGATGGGTAACCAAGTCACCTTGCTTGTGCTTGGACTTCATCTTCTATTGGAGCGGGAGCGTTCCTTCGTCCAACCTCTTCTTGAATTCCTCGGCGGCTTCCTGCACAGTCTTACAACTATTGAATATGGCGGAATCCCTGATAAGAACTACGAAGTATCTTAACAGTTCATTTTTCCTCAAATTCTTGATCTCGTGGGCAATTGGCTGTCGGTTGGCCGGGAGATTTATAGTTTGCGGCTTTTGAATGAGGTTCTTCCAAGGAAACTTAGGGTCCTGGAATTATGGGCGATCTCCCTGTATCCAGACGTTGTGAGTCGGAGATGCTAAATGATTAATTTCAGAAGTGATGCTGTCTCCTAATGCAGCTTCCAACTCTTTCTCTTTCTTAAGCCTCAATCTCCTAGCAGCTTCCCTCGCCTCTTCCCCCTTTTTGGCGTCATCAAGATATGAGACCTTTTCATCCAAGTGTTCTAGGATTTGCATAGCAGCATCCTGTTTGGTCTCAAAACTTGTCATTTTGTTCACTAGGGAGTTGAGCACCTGCGACATATCTTGAATCTTTTTGTCGTGGGATCGAAGCTGGGAACCTGATTCAATAAGATCGGATGTTGTCTTGGCCTTAGACACACGAATCTTTGATTGTTCTTCCACCAGGATCTGCTCCTGACGCTGTTGCAATTGGTTGAGTGCCTGCTTGAAGACGGTAGGTATGATGCGGAAGGCTTCTTCCACTTTTGAGACTTCATGCCTCATACCGGTCATTTCTTCAACGACAGACTGATGTAACCAATCAATCTCTATTTCAACAGCATGTAGGGCATTAACGGCGTCCTGCAAGAAAACAGTTTGGCGGCCAAGAGCATGCAGTTGCTCTTTCTTCTCGGCAGTTCGTGGAGAGTCTGGCTTGGCAAAATCTTCAACTCCATTCAACTGTTTGAAGTTCACATTGGGACGTGAATCGAGTCAGACATCCTCAGGTATTATACCGTCGTCGGATTCCAAAACAGTTGAGGGTGCGGGAGCATCAGATACTGGCTCGGCAACTAGGGTTGCTGTATTCTCCTATTCTAATATAGGTTCTGAAGACTTAGGTACATGAGGGACTGATTCCTCCTGCTGTCTCTCAGCGTCCGCCTGCTCCTGCAGAGGGACTGATTCTTCGTGCGGGATGGCGCTGGTCTAGTCGTCGGTGGCGATAGGTGCAGGTGCCTGTTCAGTAGTTGGTTGTTCCTCCGCTAAAGGAGGGACTGAATCGTCGCTGTTGGGAACATTATTTTGGCTTGAGGTCCCTTGATCCTGTTGGTGTTGAGGTTCCTCACGACTCATTCTCAGACCTGCCTGGAGGGCGGCGTCATCGTCGTCCGAGTCATGATCAGATTTAGGACTGGGGGGGTCTGAGCCATTGGTTTTTACTTTTCCTTTCTTGTGGGCATCTGCCTTGTCCATCAGGTGGCTGGTTATTAATTCTTTACAGCACAGGTTGTCCCATTGGATCAGGGCCTCAACATCTTGAGAGTCCGTCACTTCGAAGACCAGCCGTTCTTCTTCGCACCAATCGCTCCAGCTGTACAAAGTGTTGTACGGAGCGAGCCTGTAGGCTTTCCACTGGACAAAGCGTTCATAAGCCTGCTGTATGCACGGGTTCCTCGATAGGTGTGGGTTTATGTGTTGGAGTTGGATCCCGAACAGGGGTTGGTACCCTGATGGGAGATGGATCCTGTACGGGTGTGGAATCCCGAATAGGAGATGTGGCTATTGGCTCCAAAGGGGCATCCGACTCGCCAGAGTCTTTTAAGTTGACAGATGTCTGAATATCCGTCGTAGCCGCCAAAGGCTCGGGATCTACTGTCGTGACAGTAGCAGTCATCTCTTCCGCAGGGGTTGCGCCCTGGAGGCTCGATACAGTGGATTGGGCCGTTGAAGGAGCATCCTTGGAGATTTCTGTAGCTTTGACTTTTGTGAGCCTCCTTAGCTTCCTTTTCGGCTTTTCACCAGCAACGAGAGTTTTGCTGTGAGATCTCTTCCTTTTCTTTGAGGTCCCCTCGCTTTGGGACTTCAAAGACACGTCCCTCAGATCGGCAGAAAGGGGCAAATTTTGGATAAAAGGTCTGTTCGCAATTAGGGGTCCTTTGTTGAAAATGGAGGGTCTGATGCTTCCCATGTATGTCCGAGAATTGATCTTCTTTGCTTCTTCGGCTTGCAGAACACCGCATTTCGTCAGAATGTAATTCAGATGCAAACCAAAGGACTTCTTTTGCAAGGAAGGCTTGGATACTTCTTCCTGCAGCCTCTTGAGAATTATTTGACACCAGTTGACCTTTTCACAGGTCATGATGGCGACCATCATCCTAAATCTCAAATTGGTGCACATCTCGAACGCAAATGTTCTATTCTCAATTACACGACAACAAAAATCGTGTAAATAAACAAAAGGTAGAGAAAATAGTTTCTTGTGGCAAGAAGTGTGAACCGTTTCAACCGATGCTGAACCGTTGAATAGGCCATAGTATCTGGTCAGGATTTCTTGAGACCCAAAGGTCTCAAGTTCTTCCATGGTAAGGCCACCAGCAGGTAGCCTGTAAATATTCTGAAGCATCTCTTGGTCAACACGGATCTCCACTCTGCGAATGACAGTAGTGATGTCAGCAACGTTTCCTCCCTGTGCAAGAGAAAAGAAACGGACAACAGCGTTGAGGTAAAATTCCTCAACCATTTTAGCATCGAAACGCTCAGCGGTGTGACTCCCAAGGCGATAAAGACCTTGTTGGCAAATCCTCGTAATGACATACTCCATTGATTCGACGTCATCACCTTCAGTACAAACACGTTAAACCACTACAGATCTAGCAAAGATCCATCCGTCGATGATGTTAGAGGTCTTCTTGAGAGAGAGAGAGAGGAAGTCTGAGAAGATGCCATTGATGATTCTTGAAGAAAAGTGAAGAAGATTCAAAGAGAAATGCAGTAAAAGCAATAAGACTTGTAGGCTGTATGCTCAAGGACTCATTCAATATGCAGAAAGTGTAAAGAGTCTGAAGAGGCATTAACAGTCCTTTTTATAGTGGGCGACGGTGAAAGGTTTTCAGACAATGAACGGTCAGATTTAAGGGATGGGAACCGTTGTTTAAAATGGACGACCACGATGGACTGAGTGTAACCGGTACGACTTATCCATCTAATTTTAAAATGAGAGCGGGTCCCACATCCGACGTATCCAATTTCCCTTAATGCCTGAAATGGCGGTGTGAAATTAATAAAATAATTTGAAACATCGCGACTTTTGAGATACTAATGTCCAGATGTTGTGTAAAGCATTTAATGCAAAAGACTTTTTAATTATAACAGGGCACGTGGACACAAAAATCGTTTTAAAATAATTAATATGATAATTGATTTCCCATATTATGTGCTGTATCCGCGAAAATACAGTGTCCCCCCTTAAAAGGTACATACGGGTTTCAATTCCATATTGCAACTTTCGGATTAATGCTGTATTCATGGTTCATACTGTATTCCCCCTTAGTTATTACACACGCCAACTGTAGGATAATTCATGTCTCTTTGTTCCTACAGTGCTGTTCTGATAGTATGAGTGTACAAATAACTAACGATGGATATTGTATTCTTAGGTCTTACAGCATTCCCCCTCAATTGCTGAGTAAAAGCATTAAAAACTTACAGGGAGTCAGGCTGTAGCAATCCCAATTCTTGTCGAAGCATGCAGAATCTTGATGTGTCGAGAGGTTTGGTAAAGATGTCGGCTAACTGGATATCTGTATGAACTTTTTCAAGCCGAACATCCTTGTTCTCAAGATGATTCCTGATGAAGTGATGCTTCATGTGAATATGCTTAGTGTGCGAGTGCAATACAGGGTTGTGCGTTATTGCAATTGCACTCGTGCTATCACACATTATCGGCGTTTCTTTGGCTTCAATTCCATAGTCTGACAGCTGTTGTTACATCTAAAGGATCTGCATACAGCAACTACCAGCATCAGAGTATTCTGATTCAGCTTGTGAAAGCGAGTTTGCCAATTGTTTCTTGCTAAACCAAGACACGAGTCTAGGTCCAAGAAAGTGACAAGTTCCGCTTGTACTCTTTCTATCTAGTTTGCAGCCTCCGAGATCCAAGTCGCTGTAGCCAACTAAATCAAATCCACCTTCTTTAGGATACCACAGTCCTACATCGACTGTTCCTTTGATGCATTTCAGGATTCGTTTGGCTGTTGCGAAGTGTGATTCTTTAGGTGCTACTTGATATCGCGCACACACTCAGACAGCAAATTGGATATCGGGCCTGCTAGCCGTTAGGTACAGGAGTGATCCAATAAGCTTCCTGTAGAGTGATTGATCAACCGGCTTTCCAGCTTCATCAGCACTAATTTGCACGGAAGTGCTCATGGGGGTTGACGATGATTTAGAAGTATTCATTCCAAACTTGTTGAGAGGTCCTTGCTGTATTTTTCTTGGTTGATGAATATACCTGTAGGCAACTGCTTTACCTGCAATCCTAGTAAATAACTAAGTTCTCCCATCATACTTATTTCAAATTTACTTTGCATGAGATGAGAGAACCTTTGACACAAAGCAAGATTAGTTGAACCAAATATTATATCATCTACATATATTTGAACCATCAGGAGGTCATCACCTTCCTGTATTTTAAATAAGGTCTTGTCCACAGCACCTTTCTCGAATCTATTATCGATTATATACTAGGACAAAGTCTCATACCATGCTCTAGGGGCTTGCTTAAGTCCATACAGTGCTTTCCTTAGCCTGTATACGAGATCTCCGCCTTCTGGATTGACAAACCCTGGTGGTTGTTCAACATACACTTCTTCGGCAAGGTCTCCATTCAAGAATGCACTCTTGACGTTCATTTGATATACAATGAAGCTCTTATGGACGGCAAAGGCTAAAAATATCCTAATGGCTTCCAGTCTGGCTACAGGGGCAAATGTTTCATCGTAGTCTATGCCTTCTTCCTGTCTGTAGCCTTGGGCGACTAGTCGGGATTTGTTTCTAATAATGAGTCCATTTCTATCGTTCTTGTTTCTAAATACCCATTTGGTTCCAATTATGGATTGATGCGTAGGTCTGGGTACTAGATAACATACGTTATTCCTTTCGAAACCGTTAAGCTCTTATTCCATAGAAGTAATCCAATGAGAGTTGTCTAGAGCTTCTTTGGTATAAACAGGTTCGAATTGGGCTAAGAATATAGCAATAGTGCACATGTTGAGTCTTCTAAGCTCGGATTGAGATTTCCATACAGGAAATGGAGATATCTCAGACTCGGGTTCTTCTTGCGCACATAGTATATTTCCTTGTGTACTCTGTATTCTCCTACGGGTAGATACTCCAGCATCAATATTTCCTATGATCAACTCCTGTGGGTGATCTCTCAACCATCTTCTGTCGGGTTCTAATTCGGGGTCCCGTACTGTATCTTGAGTTGCTGTAGTTTTGGCTTCAGCTTGTACATCATCGGCTTCATCTACTTCAGTTCTTACAGCTGTGGGGTTGATTTCTAAGTCAACGACAGGCTCTATAGGAGTTGGTGGATCTATGATGGAAAGTTGTTTGATGTTCTGAGTAAGTTCTTCTACTCCTGTAGGATCATGGTGAGGTTCGTCGAACACTACATGTACTGATTCCTCAATTGTTATCTTTATTTTATTAAAGATCTTGTAAGATTTGCTAACAGAGGAATATCCTACAAATATCCCTTCATCCGATTTGTCATTGAAGGTTCTAAGTTGATCCTTCCCGTTGTTCAAAATGTAACACCTGTATTCAAATATGTGAAAGTACGAAACTAGTGGGGTTTTGTTGTTCCATACCTCGTAAGCTATTTTGTTGTGGTGCTTGTTGATGATACAGCGGTTTTGTGTATAGCACGCTGTATTGGTGGCTTCGCCCCAGAAATGCTGTGGCAACTTACTTGCGGCAATCATTGTCCTTGTTGCTTCCTTCAGCGTCCTGTTCTTTTGCTCAGCAACACCATTTTGTTGAGGTGTACAGGCAGCTGAGTATTCGTGTTGTATCCCATTTTCCGAACAATATTGCTCTATAAAGCGGTTAGTGAATTCTGTACCTCTGTCGGAACGAATGAACACGATACTCAACCCTTTTTCATTTTGAAGCTTTCTCAGGTGCTCGGGCAGCTTTGATGTTGTTTTCTTCTTCTTGCTTAGGAAGATTGTCCAAGCATACCTAGAAAAGTCATAACAATAACGAGACAGTATTTCTTACCTCTCAAACTTACCGGGGCTATAGGTCCATAGAGATCCATGTGTATCATTTCTAGAACTCTGTGAGTGGAAAGGTAAGATTTGCTCTTCAGGGTGGTCTTGATTTGCTTGCCTTTCTGACAGGGTCCACAAGCATTGTCTTTTTGGAATGACACATTGGGCAATCCTCTAACCATTCCCTGTCTGGAAGCTTGTTGATAGTCTTGAAGTTGATGTGAGACATCCTTTTGTGCCATAGCCAGCTTAAATCTGCAGTGCCTTTGGCAACTAAACAAGGAATTGTGGAGCTCGTAGGCATCCAGTCAGCAATATACATATTACCTGATCTGCTTCCTGTGAGCACAACTTCTATGGTCAGGATGTTATTGACTCTATAGTGATCTATAGAACTTCACCGAGAACTGTTTGTCACAAAACTGGCTAATACTAAGTAGATTGTACTGTAAGCCTTCAACATAAGCTACATCAGTGACTTTAAATTTTCCAACAAGCAGGTTTCCGTTCCCTCTTGTTCTTCCTTTAGATTTATCACCGAAGTGCACTTTTGGACCTAACCTTCTACGTAATCTGAAAGCTTGCTTTTGTCTCCTGTCATGTGCCGAGAACATCTGCTGTCGAAGTACCAGATGTCCTTCTCTAGGATGTCCTGTATGCAAATAAATTAAGTAGATTTAGGTCCCCTTTGATTGTTGGGTCCATGAATGTTAGTGCCTTTAGGTACCCAGATTTTCCTGACAGCAATAGGTTTACTGTAGGATGCTTTAGGTCTGTAGTTGCGATTTCTACGTGGGGTATGTACGTAGTCGCTATAACCATGATAATTATTATGCATGTAAAATTCAGGGTTATTATTATTAATTCAGTACGAATGCCGTCTTGGAGGTGGAGCCATTTTCTTCGGCCTTACAACTTGCCTTCTGGGTCTCCAGTTGGATTCCCAAAGCTGTTGTTGATACTATGCGGAAACTTGCTTTCGCGAGGGATAATGAGGCTCATATATCGAATATCTAGGCGTGATGTACTGAAAGTACTGCCGTGCGGGCCTTTGATATTTGGATATAGCCTTCTTTCTGAATGGCTGTTGCTGCTGTTGATATGCTCGGGAAGCATGCTGTTGAGTACGCTTTATAGGTCTGAATGGCTGGTGATTCCGCTGTCTGGAATATGACTGTGGTGGCGGAATAGAAACTATTGTTGTTCGCGGTGCAATGAGTTCCTTCATAGGACTCGGAATTTCTTCCGATACAAGAATGGGTTCCACACCCCTGACGAACACAGTACTAGTTTTCCCTTTGTTGGAAAATGAGTTGTATCCTAAGCCACTTTTATCATGAGCATGTTGCCCGGTGATTAGAATTTCTTCCATTCTTTTGGATGATTTCTCGAAAGATTTCAGAATGGTCTCAAGTTCTCCTTCTCGTTTTTTGAGAGTTTTTACTTTGGTTTGAAGCAGAACAAAATCATTTGTCTTGCTTTCACTATGAGATTTAGCCTCACTTAGTTCATGAGCAAGTTGATGATTGCTCTCCATGAGTTTTTCATAATCGACTTTGCTGTTTTCACAATCAACAGACATATTTTCGTAATTTACCTTTAGCAAGTCGTTTTCTTCTTTCAGCTCTAGGTTAGAAAGTTGGAGCTGTATGTTTTCATTTTTCAATGTCTCATGGGCCTTTTGAATGTTCTTACTCTCATTCATCATGTTTTTAAAACTATGAAATGCATTGGTAGGAATAGCTGAGGTTGAGCTTACCTCATCATCGCTATCTTCATCTTCTGGAATGTCTTTGGCCATAAAGCATATATAGGCTTTATCTTCGAAATCATCATCAGATGAGTCACTGTCAGTGACTACCTGAAGACATTCTTCGGATTTTGATGGTGCGTAGGAGGCTTTTGATTCACCAATCAGGGCCTTGAGCTTGTTTTTCTAAGCACATTTTCTTTCATCTTTTTCCTGTTTCTCGGCTTCCGGCAACCTTTGAACTTTAGGATGAGGACATTTGTTTGCATAATGTCCTGGTTTCCTGCAATTATAACACAGGTTAGCATCACCAGAGGAAGTTTCGGTACTTACCTTGTGAACAGGCTTGAGCCTGTATGGAGTCTTTCCCGACTGCTTGATGAACTTCTTGAACTTATGAATGAGGAGCGCCATGTCATCTTGTGACAGGATGTCGTCATCACTGTCAGCATTCTTGTGAATGGGCTTTGATGAGCTCGGCATGCTGTGTCTTTGGTTGGATACAGCGGCTAATGCTGTAGTCCTTGCGGGAGATTCTTCAGCTTTCTCTCTCCTGTCTATGTCATACTCAAATGCTTTGAGTTCAGAAAAGAGATCAAAAGTAGATATTTCATTAAGATTGCATGACATACGCATAGTTGTGGTCTTAATATCCCATCGGGCAGGGAGAGATCTGAAATTTTTTAGGTTTTTCTCCTTTTGGGTATAAATCTTGCCCAACGCTTCAAGTTCACCAATAATGCCAGTGAATCTGAGGTCAAGTTCCTCAAGTGTTTCAGTTGGTTTTATTTCAAAAGATTCAAATTGCTGAGTCAATTTTGCAAGTTCCTCAAGTGTTTCAGTTGGTTTCATTTCAAAAGATTCAAATTGCTGAGTCAATTTTGAAATTTTGTTTTGTTTTAAGAGCTCAGTTCCCTCACAAATTAACTTAAGTTTATCCCAGATATCTTTGGCTGATTTGGAGCTCTTTACCTTAGAGAACGTGCCTTTGTCAAGAGTGACAAATAGCGCATTCTTCGCAACATTGTCGAGGTTGGCGCACTTTCTATCATCAGAAGTCCATTGTTCGCGCTATTTCTCGAGCATCTCGGCATGAGCTTGCCCTTCAATCCTTGGGGCCGAATTTACCTTCATGATCTTTATGGGGCCATCCTGTACAACAAAAATCATCTCTTCCTGCATTGCTGCAAGATGAGCCTCCATCCTAATTCTCCAATCGTCAAACTCGTTAATAGAATACATGGGGACTTTATTGATCATTGATGTATCCATATGAGAATATAGGGAAGAAAAAGACCGTTTTAAACAAAAATAAGTGATTTTGGATCTGATTCGGTTAAAAATATGACTGATTCTTTTTAGAATCAACCGCTCCGATACCACTTGTTGGCCACTAAGTATACAGAATACAGCTTGGAAAGTGTTTTAAGCAACAATATGTACTATTTTCAAATCTGAGTGCATAGCGGAAGTCTTGTTAAAGTAAGTTGCTGTAAATACAGCAACTCGGTATGAAGTGTATACTTAAAATAATCACAGATATTAAAACAGTAAATGCAGAAGGTAAATGACATAGTAATTAAAGTGATTCGAGGTAAACCCCACTACATCCACTGGTCCTCCACACAGGAGTTAAAATGTTTATTATAAATACTACGTACACAACTACGTATTTATAATTAAACCTATGAATGTATCGTTCACACAGATTGATACAATGATCGAAGCTTTCAACTGTTCATACAGATTAGTTTAGGCTTTCACTTGACTAACTTCTTCACACACAGTTCCAAAGCTTTGTCTCTTCGATGCATGTCCATCACACACAGTTTGGTAAAAGCAATGCTTTCTCAGTCCACACAGGGCTGATGGGTTTGTTCAATGATAGAACGATGGTTTGAACAACAACTTGACTTTCTTGAGCTTGAGCTGACGATGTGTTGTTCAAGGTTGAGCACTTGGATATTTCTTCTCTCAGAATATGCAGTATGCTTGAAGAAATATGTTTGCTCAGAATATTCGTGTAAGCGCTTGTTATCTTAGTGATAGTTTTTCAGATGTGAGTCCATGTCTTGTCTGATCTTCAAACTCTTGGGGATATATATATATATATATATATATATATATATATATATAGCCTTTGAATAGATCCGTTGAGAAAAAGTCCGTGACAACTGGATGGTTTACTTGTATAAACCAAGATCTAGATTTTACATTGTTTGAAGATCTCTGTTGGTTTTAGTATTTAAATACTTTATCCTTTCAGTATTTAAATACTTCTTATCAAACGGGACTTGACTTTAGCGAATACTAAAGATTCATTTTAAAACGATCTTCAGTCCTGTTTCAATAGGTATTGAATGTCGCAATACTTTACAGCTTGAATGCTGTGTCCATTTATGCTGTAGGCTATATTGGAGTAGTCGCTGTATGGAATGTTGTTGTATGAAGGGACAGCTTCCATACTTGGCACTTTTAGGCTCTTGTTGCTGTATGATGGCATGATGATAAGTCTTCGATACAGAATCAGAAACTTCGATTAGACTATCAATACAGCAGCTTGCTGTATGCTGGATTGGTACATTGTCAAAACACTTTATCAAAGCCTCGATACAGGGATTGTTATCCCAACACAGATCTACTTCCAAAGTTATAAATAGCCCCAAGCAAGAGGACATTGCTCACTTAATGATCTGATGCATTAACACTGACAATCTGAATATCAAGCTTACAAGAGAAATATATTTATCCGAGCATACAACTTCATCAAGAAAAGAAATATACATAGTCCCCAACGTGAGCATCACACTTACAACGAACGCTCATCAAGCATACAACTGTTTTTTGATCTTGTTCTATCAAACCTTACGTTGAGTTTAACCTAGACCTGTGTAGATTAAGCCATGCTAGTTCTGACCTATGTGGGATGAATATCATTGAAGATGAAGCTTCGATCTCTGTGAAAAGAAGCAAGTCGAAGAAGCCAAGCCAATCTGTGTGAACAGCCCAATCTACTATTGGCTGTATCAATCTGTGTGAACGATACAGCGACACGTTTAGTTAAAGTCACATAGTTATGTATGCCATGATTTTAATAAACATCTTACTCCTATGTGGAGAACCAGTGGATGTAGAGGGGTTTACCTCGAACCACTTAAATATGCGTGTATTTACATTCTGTCATTTTACTGTTTTCATATCTACCTGTGTGATTTAAGTATACATATTACGAAAACCCTGTACACACTAAGCAAATAGGAGATTACCTAGTTGCTGTATTTACAACAACTTAATATCATACTTCCGCTACGTAAATAACTTCAAAAAATATACAGCTTATCCAACCCCTCCCTTATAAGCTATTTACTATGTATTGTGTGGCCAACATGTATAAACCTTCATTCAGATGTCCCTGTCAAGTTTTGGGGCCAAGATAAAGTCAAACTCTAAATATAACTCGACATTATGCCATTTTAGTGCAAATAAATATCAATGAGCTATCATGTACCAAATACAATCAGCTCATTTGCTTTGGCCAAAGACTCTTGATCTTATTTGTCACTAACTGCATGGAAGATACACCTGCTCACTTACAAGAGAAAGAATCATTTCTTGGTATTCAGTAAAGACTTTTACTTGCCCATGAAGCTCCACTTCGAGGTTGACCCCTACCTTTAAGTATCATGGATCCAACTACTATAATGACTAACTTAATATCATAAGTACATCTTCTACTGAAACTCAAGTTAAAGATTTACGCATACCTATCATAACCTTACGATTCCATCATTCACTATCTTAGATCGAATACCATGTGACTGAATCAAGGTGAGTCGTATCCGAGTATACTGATCTCATTAGTATATTTACAACGAATGCTCCCATTAAGTTTACAAATATTTCCAAGCATATGTTGTACAAGTCTTAAAATAACTTAATGTCCAGTTAGTTTTTATCGACTTGCGGACAAGTTAAACAATTTGAGTTTCGAGCACTTCCTGTGCAATAGCTCCCCATATCATAAGGAGTAGAATGTTCCTACTCAATTTCCATGGACATTATTTTGATTTATTTACCAAATAAGCAATGCCAATAACATACAGTAAATAGAGAAATAACAAATGCCTTTTCGTGAATAAATTCATAATTACATATTAATGCCCAAACTCTCTTATTCTCAGAGTGGCATTCAATGGCATAATCTAACGGGTCCTGCAGTTATATTACAATTGGTTAATATGTTTGTATCTCCTGGTGTGTCCCATTATGGGGTCCACGGCACTGTAATCGCCGTCTTTTTTAGGGTTGTTACAGAAGATGGTATCAGAGAGTCTTGTTTATCCTTATGAGTCATTCTTGATCGAACTAGTATCAAGAAACCTTCGTGTCACGTGTGACCTTTGAAAGTGCCAAACCCCCTGAGCCAAATACGGTATGTGATTTTGTGCCATGGTTTAATTACTGGCGAGATGGTTATCTACGGAATTGATCTTTTTGTTGATCTTGATATTCTGAGGTATATTTACAAATTTGACCCTTTTGTTGATCTTGATTCAACCCTATGTCGATATGATATTTTGTATAGCTCTCATAGTGCAATTAATTCGTGGCGAACTATTTTGGGCATGTAAACTCATTGTTGCTATTAACTTAGCATGATTTTGTTGGCCGTAGAGGGATGTTTACACTATACTCATGATCAATGTTTGATTTTTTCAATATGAAAACAAACTTGAGAGGTCGTGGTAGAAGAGGTCGTGGATGCGGAAGAGGTTGAATCCCAAGACCACGGGCCAACACGTGTGCGAATGTGGAATAAAGTTCAGCAGGCAGTAATTTGCCTACTGGAACTGTTCGCACCACGCCGAACAGAACCGGGGTGCACATAGACCTTTATATACTTATGAAGGGCATGATGATGCAGATGACCCAAATGGGTTGATTGATGGAAACTATGCATAATGCTACTACTATTGGCCATCAGCAAGGACCCCAGTCGCCATCTCCTATATACGATAGGAATGGGAGTTGGATTGTTTGTGACATATCTCGTCAGTGACATCCGACATTTAAGGGATCCTATGAGCACGCTGATATTGTTCATTGGATCAAGCACTTCGAGAAGTTGTTCGAGATGGTCAATTATGCCAAGGAGATTCTAGTTTCTGTGGCGGCTTACTATCTTATTAAGGGCGCCCATTCATTGTGGCTTTATGTGAAACCTGCTGATGGCTTTTGCAACTGGGATGAGTTCAAAAATCTCATGTAAGATCGATATTACCCGGCCCTACTCCGTGAGGCTAAGTTATCAAAATCACTGACTCCGGACCCCTCTGATAATGATGACGTGTTGTCTATTGCTAAGAAGTTTCAAGGGCTTCTCTCTTTTGACTCGTCGATTTTGCGGACAGGCTGATAAGATCAAGTACTTCATTAAGAGGTTGAATTTTGAATGACAATTCAATTACTCAATAATTACTGCATGACTCCACCCTATTTTATTGAGAAAGCTCTCGAGTATGAGCTTACTATGAAAGAGATTTCTAGGAAGTAGCCACCATCTGCTAATACGCATTAAGGAACTAGAACCGACCCGATGGTAGTTGGGGAATGTTCAAGAAGCCCCAAACGAAACCAATTTTTTCTAAACGGCCACCTTTGGCACCTAAACGAGCAGGATCGTAGTCCCGAGCAGCCAGTTTGGCCGTTGTGTGCTTTAAGTATGGGGAGCAGGGTCACATCAGGTCCAAATATCCGAGACTGACTACTTCATGCCATACATGCAGAGGTGTTGGACATCATGCTAATTTTTTTAGAGACAGATCAGGATGTACTCCGATGGCCTCACATGCTTTAGTTCACTCCACAATTCAGGATCGTACCCATCCATCCGCTTCCCACCAGAATACGGGGCAAACAAAGGAATAGGTCATGGAGGTCAAGTTGGTATTTATGGTAACGGGGCTGCAAAGCCCAGAATTTATGAGATGAAGAAGGCTGGTGATCTTGAGGCCAACATGATTGCAGGTACACTCGAGATCTCCTCAGCCTGTGTGTACTCTTTTTGATACTTGTGCTTCACATTCTTTTATATCTGCATTTTGTTTGAGTCGATTACACCTAGATAATATTGTCGAGTGCGAGCCTTATGTGATTGGTCTACCTGATGATAGAAGTATTGTTGGGAATCATGAAGTCCAAAACTATCCAATTCAGATGAATGACCGTGAGTGGTTGTCAGATTTGAATATAGTTGATTTACCTAAAGATGATGTAATCTTGGGTATCGAATGAATGGATCGTCATGATGCTATTCTTAGTGTCCGAAAGGGGATGGTGACCGTCACTTCCGATGACGGTTTTGAGTGTTTTTTGGTATGAAAATCCAAGTCATTCGGGGAGAATCATCAGTGCAATATAAGCAGTGAAACTTCTTAATTAGGATTGTGTTGCTTATTAGTGCTACGTGATGAAGACTAAGGATCTACCATTTGAATTTGTCGACATTCAGGTGGTTCGAGACTACCCCGATATTTTTTTGGATGAATTTTCGGGTTTACCTCAATAGCGAGAGGTAGAGTTTACCATTGAGTTAGAGCCATGTTCGTCCCCGCTTTCAAAAGCATCATGCGTATGGATCCGACTGAATGCAGGAGATGAAAAATCAGCTTGAGGATTTACTGAAAAGGGTTATATTCAATCGAGTGCGTCTCCTTGGGGAGCACCAGTGTTATTTCTACGGAAGAAGGATGGAACTTTATGTCTATGTATTGATTACCATGAGCTGAACAGGGAAACAATAAAGAACAAATATCCTTTGCCCCATATTGATGATTTGTTAGATCAGCTGTAGGGTGCCATTGTGTTCTCTAAGATCAACTTGAGATATGGTTATCAAGAGTTGAGGATCCGAGAGTCTGATATTTCAGGGATGGACTTCTGTACTCGTTATGGGCACTATGAGTTTGTGGTAATACCATTTGGATTGACAAACATAATAACAATATTCATGGAATTAATGAACCGAGTGTTCTCTGATTATTTAGATCGTTTCATGGTCGTTTTCATCGACGACATTTTGATTTACTCATGTGACCGTGAGGAGCATGATAATCATCTTCGTCAGGTCCTTGCTTTGTTGAGGCGAGAACAACTTTATCGAAATTTTGCCAAATGTGAGTTTCGGATGTCTGGGGTGACTTTTCTCGGACATGTGATATCGGTTGATGGGGTTAGTGTGGAGCCACAGAAGATAGAGGCTATCTGTGATTGGATAACTCCGAAGAATGTGAAGGAAATTTGTAATTTTCTTGGCTTAACAGGCTATAAGGTAAGGAAGGCTGGATTTTATAAGCTGTTTGTGTAAGGTTTCTCCAATATCGCTCAGTCGCTAACTAATCTATTGAGGAAAGATAATAAGTACACATGGTCAGAGGCGTGTTAAAAGAGCTTTGATAAGCTCAAGAATTAACTGATTTCGGCAGTGGTTTTACCATAAGGAATCGAGGGATTCAAGGTATATAGTGATGCATTAGGGACTTGGATGTATGTTGGTGCAGAATAGGAATGTGATTGCCTATGCATCAAGGCAATTACGACCTTATGAGGTCAACTACCTGACCCACAACTTAGGGTTATCAGCCATGGTGTTTGCTTTGAGATCTAGCGCCATTAACTTGTATGGAGTCACCTGTCAGGTTTTCACTAATCATAAGAGTCTGAAGTATATATGTACTCAGAAGGAGTTAACATGAGACAGAGGAGGCGGTTAGAATTGATTAAAGATTATGATATCGAGATCCTATACCACCCGGGAAAGGTAAATGTGGCTTCCAATTCCCTAAGTCGCAAGACAGTACGGGAGCAAATGCTTGGTCGTTTAACAGTCCAGAGGGACCGACAGTTAAAGTTTGTGAGACCATGGATCGAGGTTTGGCTGCAGTGTGTACAAGGGCAACTTTGTATATTTGATATTTCATCGTCCCTAGACGGTACTATCAAATCGAAACAGATTACAGACCCGTTCTTATCACGAATTCGGGATGAAGTAACTCAGGGGAAAACCCCTAGACTTGTGGTCCATGGTAATGGACTTGTGCATTTCAAGTATCGTTATGTGTACCAGCATATGAATAATTAAAAAACTCTATACTGAGAGAGGCTTATGCTACCCCATACTATGTCCATCCAGGTTCTAGCAAAATGTATATGGACTTGAAACAATGTTACTGGTGGGGTAATATGAAACGAGAAGTTGCAGAGTTTGTTTCAAAGTGCTTAACCTATCAACAGGTTAAGATTAAGAACCAGCGACCAGTGGTATGATGAAGCCTCTCCCTATTCTAGAGTGGAAATAGGAGGATACATCGATGTATTTTATAATAAGTCTGCCGATGAGTCGTCGGGGTATGAATACAATTTGGGTGATTGTAGATCGTTTGACCAAATCAACCCTTTTCCTGGAGATTAAAAATACATGTCCCCCCGAGAGGTTATCCCAGTTGTTCATTTGGGAGATTGTGAGGTTTTACGGTACTCCCATGAATATTATGTCAGATTGTGACGGACAGGTCGTGTCATATTTTTGGAAGGCTGTTCATCATGCAGTGGGTATGCAGTTGAACCTCAGTATAACATTCCATCCTCAGACTGTTGGTCAGTTAAAGAAAACTATCCAGACTTTGGAAGATATGTTGACAGCTTGTGCTCTCGATTGGAGAGACGATTAGGAAGCTCAACTGCCTTTGGTGGAGTTCACCTATAATAACAATTGTTATGCTTCGATCAAGATGGGACCTTAAAAGGCATTGCATGGCCGCCGTTGCGGGTCCTCCTTGTGTTAAGATGATTTATCTGAATCTTTCGTTACGAAACCCAATATGTTAATAGCGGCTCATGAGAAGATCGCTTTGATCAGGACTCGTTTGTTAACAACTCAGAGTCGATAAAGTCTTATGCATATGATTGTCGATGACCACTTGAGTTTGAGATAGGTGATCATATACTGGTGAAAGTATCTCTTACCCCAAGTGTTTTCCATTTCGAAAGTACGAGAAAGCTAAGTCTGAGGTATATCGCACCTTTTTGATACTTTGGAATGAGTATCATTTGGCATTACCATGGGCCTTAAGTTGAGTGCACAACATATTTAATGTGTCACATTTGAGAAAGTATTTCGCTGACCCGAGCCACATACTTTAGTTCGATGAGTTTAACATTACATATAATCATTTGTACGATGAGCACCCCATACAGATTCTAGATTGGAGGATCAAATAGTTAAGGAACAAGTCAATTCTTTTATTGAAGATCTAGTTGTCGAGGCATGGAGTCGAGGAGGCTATGTGGGAAACTGAGGATAGTATGCAAGAGAGATACCCTGAATTATTTACCCCTTAGTTTTGGGACAAAACTTCTTTTAGGGGGGATATGTAATATCTGGGTATAATGTTTTTTTTTGGTAAAGGGGACAAGACCTCGCTAAAATATATTAATAACCCATAAATCCGATAAGTACAATGGAATGTGACTGAGTGTCACATTAACCTCAAGCCATAGCTCGAACTTCCACTAAATCATATGACATGCCATATGATATCTAGACTATTACAAAGCCGATAACACCAATAGGAAAGAACCACCTAACGGTGCACAAACAAAATGGAACAACCATAACTTAAACAAACACGACTTTAGGAAGATCCCAAAGTCTCGCCATTGTTTCTCCACTCTTGGACTTCTTAAACTTGCAAGATAGAAGTTTAAAACACACGGATGAAACTATGCAATCAACAATCTGGTCCGAAGAATGCTTACCTTTTTTGAACAACCTCCAATTCCGCTCTTGCCAAATATAGTATGCCGATGCAGCCACAACTAGCTTAGCAATCACACTACAAGAGGTACGATGTTTACTAATAGGGAGCAGGTCTTGAATAATATCATATATGTTTGGATTAGAATTGAGACTCGCACGACCTTTCACCCTATTCCAAATACCATTCGCAACTGTGCACTCAAAAAACAAATGCTCATGAGAGTCCGGCTTTGTCTCACGCAACGAACAGACCACACCAAGTGAATTCGACACATCCCACGCCGGAATAAGGTCTTGAGTTTTTAACTTCCCTCGAATAATAAGCCATAAATTAATAGCATGTTTGGGTATAATGTTTTATTGTTATATCTAATGCACTCGCTGTATTTACGTTGTTTTTATAAGTTGAGGTTGTGCTGAATGAATGGTGCATGACATTACCTTTTGATCATACTCTTTCTTCATCGTCGGGTTTCTTCTATGATAATTCCGTACCGAGACTTACATCCATAGTAAGTTCTACCTTACGGCCGTAACATGTTATCTTGGTGGCTGGTGTTTGACGAGAGCACTTTATAGCCATAAACACTTGTACATTACAGTCATACATCAGTTCGTTACGGCCGTGGAGTATGGAGCATTATGGCCATAATGAGGGTTCATGTTTGTTGATTGGTTTTCAGATAATGGCCTTACGGCCATGTTGGACCTTGTTCTATGACTATAAGCATCGTACGTGTTGCGATACTTAATTCACATAAGGGAGTTATGGACGTAAGGTGGTAGATGTTACGGCTGTAACATCATCTTTCTATATATAGGCGGGGAGTCGATTTTTCTGCTCATTTACTCAACCATCTGCCCCCATTCGTGTTTATTAAGTGTTCTTGAGTAATTTGAGTGTTCTTGAAGACTTGGATACTTGCAGTGTAACACCACCAAGACATTCAGGGCATATTACAGCGCCGTGGACCCCACACTGTGGAATCCACCAGGCTAACGTACCAACAAGACAATCGACAACGACAAACAATCATCAATAAAATGACAATTCAAATAAAAGACTACAATCCGACAAATAAAATCTGAAATCAAATCAATTTCCCAAAACGGGAACACATCATTAATAATTTTTAAAAAAAGAAGTACTCGAGTATTTAAATCAATTTTATAATACAGAAATCCCAAAATAAGACATCAATAATAACCGACAGAACAGAACACCGATAATCAACCACTGAACAGTATCATGTTTGCCCATCATCCTCATACGGCTCGAGTGCTCGCTTGTCCCCACGATCGATACCTGAAATACAAAAAGTATTTCCCCCATTTAAGGGGTTAGCGACAACTGCTAGTGCAAGTACAATCCATTTGAACTACATTCTAATCAGATGAATATATGCGCCAAAAATCATTTTAGAAAACGTTTTATATTCTGGAATATTTACAATGTACAATCACAAAACACATTATCTCCAACAATCATAATTCAAAGTTAACCTTGGTACGAGACTCACGGCCACCGTACCCCGCAGAGCTCCGTCGGACGTCCCTGGGTGGTTAACCACAGTTTGTGATACGCACACACATGGCAATACGTATCCCTAGAGGCCCCGTCGGACCGTCCCTAGGTGAACATACACGTATCCATCCACAACAACCACGATACAGCCATAATTCAAATACTAGAACATGTAAACAAATGTAAAGTACTTGCCTTTGTGACATCTTCGAAGAATCGAAAGTGAAAAACGACTACGGATTATCCGAATGGAAAACGACGGTTCCTAAATGAAGGATCAATATAATTCAGTCCTAACGGATATCAAAAATCGAAAGGAATACTCCCATAACCCCGATTACATGCTACGACAATGAACGATCAATCGATACGGGCAAGGGTTTACGTAAAATCTCCCCGTATTGATAATTCACGGATTAAAATCAAGGCAAATGGATTTGGAATCACCCAATAACCACAATCGGTAAGGAATATCGTAACATAATTGAACAATTCAGAACTAATCCCTAAAATCCCGAAAAACCCCCAAATTCGTCAAAGTTAGGGTTCCTGAGGAAATACCTTAGATTCGACTGATAGGAGATGATAATGTTGATGGTAATATGCTAACACGATTCTACGGTGATGGAATACGAAGAATTCTCCGATCGAAGTGACACGCTTTTTGTGTAACTATCGCAAGTGCACGATATCGTATCAAGTAGTAAAGTGGACTTTTTGAGTCCGGTTTATCGATCCCACAAGGAAGTTATGTTATAATTTGAATTATACACTATTAGTCTATTTTTATAGATACTTAAGATGAGTAAAACACACAATTAAAAAGTTTGGTTTAATAATTGCAAAGAAATTGCAATAATAGTTCTAATATTATAAGGAAATAAAAAGATAGCAATAATAATAGATTGATTATCGATAAAATGAAATAGTTGGGATTACAAACTTAGTTCGTCATTAGTTATAAAATATGTATTGGAGATCATAAGATAAATTTACTTATTATGTTGTGTAGATTCGATTTTCCTTAAAAAGACGGTTTCTCTTTCGAACTATAAAACGCCCCTTACATATTGAATCAATCCACTATATTTCTATGTTGATTGGCTTCAATACATAGCATTAGGATTTGTGAAAATAACTCAATGAATCATCTAAGGACTAGGGGTATATTTCTATCCCCTAGAACAACTTAGAGTGAAGATCATTTGATCTAATCAAACATATTTTCTTTCGAAACATATGAAGATCATAAATATCTTCATTAATTGGCCAAATAAATAAAGATTGTTAAAACAATGAAAATCACACACAATAATAAGTAATTCATAATATATCTTTATACAAACATAAATAACATGACTAACCTTGTTTATAATCCCAACTTAAGAAACTTAGCCCATAAAGGGTTTATTACACATATTACAAGCTTTGGTGGTCATTCTTAGTTGAATCAAGAGAAAGAATTGATCCTAACTCCCTTAGTAGATAAAGGAGATAGAAGCAATAAACTCTCTGAACAACATATACTATACCACACTTACAAAGATCACTCAAGAACACAAGTGTGTTCTTCACACAAAAAGAAAAGTTTACAAGAAAATGGAAAATTATATGATGAATGGTAAATGATGAAGGATCTAAGGGGTCTATTTATACACCTAAAGTCATCTAATAGCTCCAAAATTACAGCATTATTACATTATATCGGATCAATGCCAGCCATCCCCTCAATAATACACAAAAAGTATAAAAAATTAGACAAATCATAGCAATCTGTCAAGAGTTACGGCGTAACATTCGGAGTTCTGGCCGTAGAGGTGACTTACGGCCGTAACTTCACGAATGTTACGGCCGTAACGTCTTTAAATTTGCTCATTTGAAGCTTTGATAGTTACGTTTTCAGCCCGAATTCCCTCGGACTTTGCGTTTTGCCCGGATCTTCTTCGGATGATAACTTTTGATATATAACTCGATTTTGAATCCGGAAGACCGCCGAATTCGTCTCGAAAAGCCCTACAACATGAATATATCAAAATTCAATAAAGAGAATATTTATTAAACATGTTGTTTCTTGAGTAATTCGGTTATTTAATCCGATCATCATCGATAAAAATAAAATTATTAAAACTAATAAATTAAAAGCAAAAAAGCAGTAGACTAGCTCAATTATGGGTAAATTTTATCGATACAAACCATGGATAAGTGTACAAAAATGACACTTATCACACCCCCAAACTTGAATTCTTGCTAGTCGAGCAAGACTCTTTATTATTCACACTCCAAAAATAAAAATAAAAATAAAAAAATAAGAAAATTAATACACACATAAATTAAAACATAAAAAGAAAAGGAGATCAAAATGCCATTAATAAACAACAACCAGCTTTATACAGTAGATCGAAATGAATCAAGATTCAAAATAAATCTACTAATATTTTTGAAGTTAAAACACGGTTTTTATTTTGTAATTCCAAAATGTAAGGTTTTCCCCCCAAAAGGTTGATTATTTCTTTCCCACTCGTGATACACACGACTCCCTTTAATGGTTGCTCTCGATCACTCGTTTATTTTTCGACTCAATATGAAGAAGAATTTCATTGGCGTCATCAAATATTGTGATTTTTACAAAATTGAGTGTATTGAAATTCAGCTGCTAATTAATTCAAATCTGCTCATAAACTACATCCCTTTTAGTGATAGCTTTCACACCGTTATTTGCTAACGTGTAGCTCTTTTCACTAACACAATTTCTATCTCATTTTTTTTTTTTCGTAAAAAGGTGATAGCTTTCACACCGTTATTTGCTAACGTGTAGCTCTTTTCACCAATTTTTCCTGAGACGGCAGCTACGCACCAACAATGGTTAGTCTTTTATTTTTAGCAAAATTTAAGACTTCCAAAATTAGGCAGCTGTTGCTGCTCAACACTTCTCCTTTTCGTCATTTATTTTTTTTAGGTGATAGCTTTCACACCGTTATTTGCTAACGTGTAGCTCTTTTCACCAATGACTCCTTTTTTTTTTAGGGAATAGAATTTTTGCAGAAAATCATTTTTTTAGTTAAGCATGAAAAATCAAAAACTCCACAAATTAAGTAAATTTCAGTTTTATTTTTCATTAACCAATTGATTCTTCTTTTCTCAAGGTAACGAATGACTCGATTTTATATGATAATTACAAGGCTTGGAAAGAGAGATTAAGGCTCAAAAAATTTTGGAATATACAAATTTTTTTTTTTTTTTTTTTTACCGGTTAAAACGATTTTAGAAGTTTGTATAAAGCTAATTTATTGGTGTTATGGCCAGATTTAAAAATCTCACAAATCAAAAAAACTATATATATATATACTAAACCTAATCAATGCCAAATAATAAAAACACACCACACAATACACTAATCAAAACATACCACAATGAAAATCCAAATAAAAATCATAGTTCAAAAACCACAAAATAAACACACAAGTACGAAAACATCACCCCCAAACTTATAAGTAAAACTGTCCCGAGTTTTTTTTTAAAAAAAAATATAATAGCATGAGAAAACAGAAAACTCCCTGAAATTTTAGTTTTGTGATCCTCCAGGTGTGTCGTCAGGGATGTTTAGAAAACGGAAAAGCTTTTCAAAGCGCTTCTCCGTTTCTAATTGTCGCTCGAGTATTTCATTTTGATTTCTCATAATTTCAGCCTGGGATGTTTCTAATCCCTGAACTCTTTCAAGCAAATTTTCCTCAAAAGCCGTCAACTCATAACCGGCATCTTCCTCGGCCTCATATTCCTCTTCCTCGCTACTCTCCTCTTCCGGTTCCAAACGTGCCCGTTTGCTTCTCAATTGAGTACTTCTAAAAATACTACTCCGGCCGTTCAGTCGATCCCCATGTGTTAAAATATCACCCCCTGCCGAAATTTTGACTCTCTGGCTCCTGCAAATACCGGTGATAATGCGGGGTATGGCATTTTACGCCTAGTCGGGACCATGCCGGCATAGTGACAAATAGTAGTGTAAATGTGAGTACCCAAATCCATTTTTACCCCTCGGCGGATAGCATATAAACCTCGCAGTGGCCAATGGAAACCGTCGTCAGTCGAAGTCGGGTAAATACTCCATTTGCCCACATCCATAAATACCAAGCATCATCCATAAGGTCCGCTTTGGTTGTATCGGGGTTTGATCATCCCAATCTTGTCATGCAACTCGCTCACTAACGCCCAGTAAAACTCTATCATCGGCACCTCTTCATTAGGCAAGAGAGTAATGTCAACCGCGTTAGTACCATCAACCCCAAAAACTTGTTAATGACATCCGGTGAGAAATTTATCGATTTCCCATTCACGGTAGTCGATGATAAGTAGGTGACCCTACCCGCTTGATCGACTTGTTGAAAGAATTGTAAAAGTTTAGGGTCGTGGTCGGGTTACCATTTGGGAGATCGGAAGCGAACTTCTCCCGGCCGTTGTCTAAGAATTTTTGGATGAAAGGGGTAGTGTATGTGTTTACGTCGCATGGCCGATGAAATCATCAAGATTGAACAATCTTTCCTTAATGCACTTCGTGTTTTGCTTTCTTTGTGGCGGTCTGGACCTTGAGATGACGAACCGACCTTTTCTTTTCCTTTTGTTGATTTCTTGGTGCCATCCACGAAATTGAACAAAATCAACTTCTTTTCATCACACGACTATAATCATTAAGCAAAACTAACAAAAACATAAAAAAAATTCAAAGATTTTCGTTGTGGCATTTCGTCGGACACCTTGAGTTCATAGTTTTTTAACTAGTTTTTCTTATTCAAACTAAAATCCATAAGGCCACCACAAATCAATGAATCCAATAACGATACAAATATCAACAATACTCACAAATGAACAAGATTTAATCAACGAATCATACGGAAATAAGAATCGAAAAACAAATATGAAGAGAAAAACTACAAAATAAAACTCAAGAATATATAAATTGAAACAAGGATTGAAAGAGAACACGATGATTATGTGTGAATGTTGATATGTTAATGAATTGAATTGATGAATTTGAGTTTTTAGCAAGTAGGGATTGATAGGGAAAAAATCGCTCTCCGCCGCTTGTCTCTCGTGCAGTGCGTGTGAAGTGTTTAAGGACGGTTTTTTTTTATACGAGACTACTAGTTACGGCCGTAACATATACAAATTCTGGCCGTAAGGTGCTCTCGTTTTCAAACGAGGTTTTAAGATACGGCCGTAACACAAAGTTACGGCCGTATGTGACGTTCGTTTTTTTTTTTAGTGGCGGTTTTTAAAGATACGGTAGTAGCATTACTAGTTACGGCCGTAAGGTGCTTTCGTAAAAATATAATTGGACAACATACGGCCGTATCTAATAACTTACGGCCGTATTTATTTATATTATTATTTTTTTTTTTTTTTTTTTTTTTTAATAAAAACAAGATTATAATTATTATATTTTTGATAATAATTAAAGAAAGACTCCCTGGATTTTATGAGCGATCGATCCTTCTTTGTTGTTGAATCCTTCCGTGTTACCCCCAAACTTATTTGCGAAATAATAGAGATTGGGTTGCCTCCCAATAAGCGCTTTGTTTAACGTCCTTAGCTTGACTTCTCGTCAGATTAATTAGGTATTTCCAGCATTATGATTGATTTTGCTGTCGAGAATTCTCCTCCCAGATATGGCTTTAACCGTTGACCGTTTACTTTGAAACTCCCGTCGGTTGTATTATAAATCTCCACAGCTCCATGAGAAAACACCTCTTTGATCGTGTAAGGGCACATCCCATCGTGATCGTAGCTTACCGGAAGCAGAGACGCGATCGTGCATTAAAAAGCGAACTTGGTCTCTGTTTTAAAATCTCTTCTTAGAATTTTGTTGTCATGCCATCTTTTCGTTTTCTTTGTAGATTTTGGCATTTTCATATGAGTCAGTCGGATTTCATCCAACTCATTTAAGCTATGACAACCTTTTCTTTCCCCAATTTGTTCGTCAAAGTTTAGTTTTTATAGCCCAAAAGCTCGATGTTCAAGTTCTCTTTGGCGGTGTGAGGCTTTTCCAAAAACCAGACGAAATGGAGACATGCCTATCGGTGTCTTATAGTCATTACAGTAAGCCAGAGCGCATCATCCGACTTTTCGACCAATCTTTTCGAGATGAGTCGATTGTCATCTCAAGTATACGTTTGATTCACGATTGGAAATTTCGACTTGTCCACTTTGGTTTGTGGGTGATAAGAGGTAGCGACACGGTGTTTTACTCCGAATTTGGTCAATAGAGCCTTAACACGGTGATTGCGAAATGAGATCCGCCATCAGCGATAATAACTCTCGGAGTTAGAAGCGAGTGAATATATTTTTCTTTAGAAAATTTACCACGACCTTAGCTTCGTTTGTTGGTAATGCAATGACCTCCACCCATTTCGATACGTAGTCAACGGCTACAAGGATGTATTCATTAGAGAATGATGATGGAAAGGGTCCCATGAAATCAATTCCCCAAACGTCGAAGATTTCAACTTCAAGGATGAAATTCATTGGCATTTCATTTCTTTTGACATGTTTCCATGTCTTTGGCACCAGTCACACTTCGAGACAAGTGTATGTGCATCTTTGAGCAGTGGGCCAATAGAATCCTGCTTCAAGAATTTTTTCTTCTTTGTTTTGAACCCCAAAATGTCCTCCATAGTGAGAGGAATGACATCTTTCTAATACCTTCTCCATTTCTTCTTCGGTATGCATCTCGGATGATTTGATCAGGTCCTCGTCGAACAACGGAGGATCTTCCCGGTGATAGTATTTCAACTCGGAGAAGAATTTTTCTTTTGATGATGGGAAAAATTTGGGTGAATTATTCCACTAACAAGGAAATTAACGATGTCGGCATACCATGGTGCATTTTGTTTTTCCTGGATATTAGAGATTTGGAGCAGTTGTTCATCCGAAATACTTCATTTATTTCCTTCTCTTGAGCATTGTTTTGGTGAGTCTAGAGAGATGATCCGCCACTTGGTTTTTTGTTCCCTTTCTGTCTCTCGATTTCTATGTCGAATTCTTGCATAAGTAGAACCCATCGGATTAGCCTTGACTTTGCATCTTGCTTTGTCATTAAATATTTCAAAGGTGAATGATCGGTATAGACTATGACCTTTGATCCCGATAAGTAGGATCGAAATTTGTCAAAGGCATAAACCACCGCAAGCATCTCTTTTCGGTTGTTGTGTAGTTCAGTGAGCATCATTCATAGTCTGCTAGCATAATGGATCACTTGCATCATTTTGTCCTTCTTCGGCCCGATCGGCCCCTACGGCATAATCACTTGCATCGCACATTAAAATGAAAGGAATAGTCAATCGGAGAAATGATGATTGGAGTGATGTAAGCTTATCCTTCAAAGTTGCAAAGGCCACGTGGCATTCATTTGTGAAAAGGAATGGTGTATCTTTCTCAAGCAAAGAACAGAGAGGTTTTGCTATTTTTGAGAAATCTTTTATAAACCTCCGATAGAATCCTGCATGTCAGAAAACTCCTTACTCCTTTCATCGAAATTGGTGGAGGAAGTTTTGCAATCACTTGGATTTTTGCCTTATCGACTTCAATTCCATGTTGTGAGATTCTATGGCCAAGTACGATTCCTTCTGGACCATGAAGTGACATTTCTCCCAATTGAGAACTAGATTTGTGTCTTCACATCTTTCCAAGACCATGCCTAAGTGAATGAGGCATTTATCAAATGAATCTCCGAAAACCGAGAAATCGTCCATGAAAACTTCAATGAATTTTTCAACCATGTCCGAGAATATTGACATCATGCATCTTTGAAATGTGGTGGAGCATTGCACAATCCGAATGGGATTCTTACGTAGGCAAATGTTCCATAAGGGCATGTGAATGTTGTTTTCTCTTGATCTTACGGGGCTATTACGATTTGGTTGTACCACGAATAGCGTCGAGAAAGCATTAGTAAGAATGTCACGCCAATCTATCTAGCATCGATCAATAAATGGGAGTGGAAAATGATCTTTTCTTGTCGTCTTGTTTAGTTTCTGTAATCAATGCACATTCTCCATCCTGTGATCGGTCGTGTTGGTATAAGTTCATTGTGCTCATTCTCAATGATCGTGATTCCACTCTTTTTGGACACCATATGCAGGGGCTCACCCATGGACTATACGAGATTGGATAAATGATTCTGCGTCAAGTAATTTAAGAATCTCTGCCTTCACAATTTCCTTCATGTTTGGATTCAAACGTCGTTGATGCTCAATTGAAGGTTTGCGGTCATCTTCCATCAAGATTTTGTGAGTGCATATAGAGGGCTTATTCCTCTAATGTACGCAATAGTCCATCCAATTGCTCTTTTGTGATTCCTCAATACCCTTAGTAATTTCCCTTCTTCAAGTTTGGTCAATATGTTAGATATGATGACCGGAAGTGTTGAGGAAACGCCCAAGTAAGCGTATCTCAAATGTGTGGGTAGAGGTTTGAGATCAAGTGTTGGAGCTTCTTGTAAAGAAGGGAGGGGTTTAGCGGAGCTTGTCCCCAATTCTTCAAAATGTGGATGCTTTCTTAAGGTTGGTAGTGCTTCCGGATAGTTAAGCTGTTTCGGCCAGTGATATTCTTCTTCCATCTTTGGTTAGAGAATTTGCTATACATGTCTCAAGAGGATCTTTAGATAGAATTTTCTCTAAAGACTTGTTCACCATGGCTTCAATTGTGTCTATTTTTAGACAATACTCATCTGTGGAGGGTTGATTCAAAGTTTTTAAGACATCGAAGATGACATGTTCGTCTTCCACTCGAGAATTAGCTTTCCTTCATAGACGTCAATAAGAGCACGTCCGGTTGCGAGAAATGGTCGTCCCGAATAATGGGAATATCTGATCTTCTTCCATGTCGAGGATGATAAAATCTGTGGGAATATGAATTTATCAACTTTGGCGAGCACATCTTCAACTATCCCACGTGGATATTTGATTGACCGATCGGCTAATTGTAGCGAAAGCTGTTGTTGCTTTTGCTTCTCCCAAATTCAATTTGTTGAAAATTGTGGGGCATCAAGTTGATACTTGCCCCTAAATCACAAAGAGCTTTGCCAAAATTTACTTCACCAATTGTACGGGATTGTGAAAGTTCCGGATCTTTTAGCTTGGTGGCAACTTCTTTTGTAGTATTGCGCTACATTCCTCTGTTAGCATGACAGTTTCGTATTCTTCAAGCCTTCGTTTGTTTGAAAGAATATCTTTCATAAATTTGGCATAGCTTGGCATTTGTGCTAGAGCATCGTCAAAAGGAATGTTGATGTGTAGCTTTTTGAAGATTTCCAAGAATTTCCCGAATTGAGCATCGAGCTTGTGATTCTTCAACCGTTGAGGAAATGGGATAGGTGGAACATAAGTTTTTGTAGCAATTGGACCTTTTTGAGATGAAGGTTACGTATCGATTCTTTTTGTTTATTTTTTGTTTTTCGGATGGTTTTCCATAGAAATTTCGAACCGCACTCCACTTCTTGTTGTGATAGCTTGGACATTTTCCCTTGGATTTACCTCGGTATTGCTAGGTAACATGCCTTGAGATCTTTACGAAAGTATTTTGGCCATTTGGCCAACTTGTGTCTCAGTTTTTAATTGAAGCATCATTGCGTTGTTGATACTTGATTGTTGTTCACTAGCTTTGTGATTGCTTCTTCCCATCCGGGCTTCTTCTCTTGATGCGTTGGATTCAACACATTGTTGTTGTTTGCATAAGAAAAATTTGGATGATTTTTGTATCTGGATTGTATGTTGGCCCGTAAGGATTGTATGCTTGCCTTTGGAAATTCGAGCATACGCCACTTGTTCCGTGGTGGTGGTGGTGTTCTTGTTGCACTAAGGGACATATAGTCTTTGTTGTGAGTTGCTCCACAAATTTCACATGAAAAGGATGAAATTTGTGGAGTTTGCATCGTCTTCACAGTTGAGGAGTTGAAAAGACATTTCCTCGACTTTCTTTGATAGAGCTTCAATTTTTGCCAACATAAGTGAATAAGAATCCACTTCAAAAACACCATTTGGTTTCTTTTGGATGTTTAAATCAGCCATCTTGCACTTTGTTCACTTATAACCTCAAAAAGATTATAAGCCTCTTTCATAGTTTTGTTTCCCAGTGAGCCATTTGATGATGAATCGACATTGGCTCGGCATGAAGGTAAAATTCCGAATAGAAGTAATTGACTTGTGCTCCCAAATTGAAACCATGGTTAGGACATTTTCGTAGCATATCCTTGTGTCTCTCCCATGCTTCGTGGAATGATTACGAATCTTGTTGACGAAATGTAGAGATTTCGTATTTGAGTTTCGCCACTTTTATTGGTGGAAAGTATTTAGTGGTGAATTTTGGATAAATTCGGGCCAATTTGTTATGCTTCGTGGTGGCAAAGTATCTAGCCACTCTCTTGCTCTGTCCTTCAAAGTGTGCACGAAAAGTCTCATTTTGATCGCCTCGTCATTTACATTTGGATATTTGAAATTTCCACATATTTCCACAAAACGGTTAATATGGAGATATGGATTTTCGTCGGTTCTTCCATAGAATGAGTTGTTGTTGGAGAAGAGATTGATGACATCAGTTCGAATTTGAAAATTGTCCACTCCAAATGGTGGATAGATTACACTTGATTGAACGCTCAAAGATGGGGGGTTCATGAATTCCCCAAAGAGCATGTTGTCTTCATCTATTTCCGGTACAATAGGATATTGTTGATGTTGAATGTTTTGAACATTAGGTATTCCCCCCACCGGAGGAATTCTTTCGTTATCATTTCCTTGGGGGAGACGTGGATTTAGTTCGTCCGCCATTGATGGTGAAGAAATAATGTTTTTCTTTTGTTCTCTTCGCCTTCTTCTATATGTGGCTTCGATCTCGGGATCTAGTAAAACTAAATCGCGATTGTATGTCCTTCGCATAGACAAGGGAATCTACAACAAAGAAAAAGTTGTATTTATAACAATAGTTAATAATGTAATTTTTTCAAATATAACTTATACTTCCCCGGCAACGGCGCCAAAAACTTGACACGCTTTTTGTGTAACTATCGCAAGTGCACGATATCGTATCAAGTAGTAAAGTGGACTTTTTGAGTCCGGTTTATCGATCCCACAAGGAAGTTATGTTATAATTTGAATTATACACTATTAGTCTATTTTTATAGATACTTAAGATGAGTAAAACACACAATTAAAAAGTTTGGTTTAATAATTGCAAAGAAATTGCAATAATAGTTCTAATATTATAAGGAAATAAAAAGATAGCAATAATAATAGATTGATTATCGATAAAATGAAATAGTTGGGATTACAAACTTAGTTCGTCATTAGTTATAAAATATGTATTGGAGATCATAAGATAAATTTACTTATTATGTTGTGTAGATTCGATTTTCCTTAAAAAGACGGTTTCTCTTTCGAACTATAAAACGCCCCTTACATATTGAATCAATCCACTATATTTCTATGTTGATTGGCTTCAATACATAGCATTAGGATTTGTGAAAATAACTCAATGAATCATCTAAGGACTAGGGGTATATTTCTATCCCCTAGAACAACTTAGAGTGAAGATCATTTGATCTAATCAAACATATTTTCTTTGAAACATATGAAGATCATAAATATCTTCATTAATTGGCCAAATAAATAAAGATTGTTAAAACAATGAAAATCACACACAATAATAAGTAATTCATAATATATCTTTATACAAACATAAATAACATGACTAACCTTGTTTATAATCCCAACTTAAGAAACTTAGCCCGTAAAGGGTTTATTACACATATTACAAGCTTTGGTGGTCATTCTTAGTTGAATCAAGAGAAAGAATTGATCCTAACTCCCTTAGTAGATAAAGGAGATAGAAGCAATAAACTCTCTGAACAACATATACTATACCACACTTACAAAGATCACTCAAGAACACAAGTGTGTTCTTCACACAAAAAGAAAAGTTTACAAGAAAATGGAAAATTATATGATGAATGGTAAATGATGAAGGATCTAAGGGTCTATTTATACACCTAAAGTCATCTAATAGCTCCAAAATTACAGCATTATTACATTATATCGGATCAATGCCGCCCATCCCCTCAATAATACACAAAAGTATAAAAATTAGACAAATCATAGCAATCTGTCTGAGTTACGGCCGTAACATTCGGGAGTTACGGCCGTAATGAGGTGACTTACGGCCGTAACTTCACGAATGTTACGGCCGTAACGTGGCTTCGTAAATTTGCTCATTTGAAGCTTTGATAGTTACGTTTTCAGCCCGCAATTCCTCGGACTTTGCGTTTTTGCCCCAGATCTTCTTCGGATGATAACTTTTGATATATAACTCTGATTTTGAATCCGGAAAGACTGCCGAATTCGTCTCGAAAAGCCCTACAACATGAATATATCAAAATTCAATAAAGTGAATATTTATTAAACATGTTGTTTCTTGAGTAATTCAGTTATTTAATCCGATCATCATCCAATAAAAATAAAATTATTAAAACTAATAAATTAAAAGCAAAAAACGAGTAGACTAGCTCAATTATGGGTAAATTTTATCGATACAAACCATGGATAAGTGTACAAAAATGACACTTATCACGAAGCCGAAGGGAATCGCCCTCTGGAGTCGCCCCGTGAAGAAAACGGAAGAAAGGAGTGAAAAATGTTGTCTCTAAACTGCCCGCTGATATATATAAAATGTGTAGTTAGCGCACGCTAACTATCATAGATAGCACGCGCTAACGGGGCTGTAACCGGTTCAGTAGCTACTGCTACCATTCGCTAGAGCACGCTAACAATAGCGAGTTAGCGTACGCTAACTGCACATCGGTAGCGCACGCAAGGTAACAGGAGTAGCGTGCGCTACCTAGGCAGCAGTTTAGTACTGCTCACATCAGCAGTACACTGCTGCTGAAGGTACAATTCTCGAAACGCACGACAAGGACAGAATCCAGAAACATAAACACGAAGCATACAAGACGACGGAGCTAAGCGCTGAAAGAAAATATATTTCCAACCACCGGAGGGTCCGTAATGCGACAACGAAAATGAGATTCCCTAAACTATTAGGAAATTACAAAAATGGCCCAAGTGTCCGAAAATCACGAAACGACGTCGGATTTACAAACTAGAAGTCTCAACATGACCAACTCAAACATACGAACTTGCACAAACCAAAAAACAACGAAAACGAACGAGTTTTACGAGAATCGAACGTTCATACGACAAAACATGTCATAAAATGAAATTACGTGAAAACATCTCCAAAACTCGTCCAAATGGAAAAACTCCAAGAATAAAGTAGATTCACAGTGTCGAAACGGTTACAAGCGAGTCGATAAAAATAGACATACACCAAAAATGGAAACTGCTAAAACTGGAAAGTTACGGATATTACATTCTCCCCCTCTAAAATAAAGTTTTGTCCCGAAACTTAAGAATCAAAAAGCTCGGGGTGCCTCGAACGTATATCCTCCTCTAACTCCCACGTCGCTTCTTCCACTCCGTGTCTCGACCATTGCACCTTAACCAAAGGAATGGTTTTGTGCCTTAACTGCTTGTCTCGACGCTCCAAAATCTTGATGGGCCTCTCCTCAAACGTAACATCCTTCTTGATCTCCACGTCTCCAAAATCAATAATGTGGGATGGGTCCGGAACGTACTTCCTCAACTGGGAGACATGAAATACGTTATGAACATGACTCAGCGACGGAGGCAAAGCCAAACGGTATGCTAGCTCACCGACTCTCTCCAATATCTCGAAAGGCCCAATATACCTCGGGCTGAGCTTCCCCTTTTTCCCAAAACGGAAAACTCCCTTCGACGGAGACACTCTCAACAGAACATGATCTCCCACCTCAAACTCCAAAGGTCGACGCCTAACATCCGCATAAGACTTTTGTCGACTTTGAGCAGCCAACATTCTCTTCCTAATGAACTCAACTTTCTCCCTCGTCTCTAACACAAGGTCTGTCTCGATGCCGACTAGATCGGACGGCTCATCCCAACATATCGGCGATCGGCAACATCGGCCATAAAGTGCCTCATATGGTGCCATCTTAATCGACGCGTGCCAGCTATTATTATAAGTAAATTCAATCAAGGCCAGATGTTCCTCCCAGTCACTACTCCAATCTAACGCACACACGCACATTATATCCTCGAACGTCTGAATAGTACGCTCGGACTGCCCATCGGTCTGGGGATGGAAAAAAGTGCTCAAACTTAACTGTGTCCCCAATGCCTTATGTCCGCCTATTAAAAATGCGATACAAATCGGCCATCTCTGTCCGAAATAATGGTCTTCGGCGTACCATGAAGTCTCACTATCTGCGCGATAAAAATACGAGCCAATTTCTTTGGACCCCAAGTTTCCTTGATGCCCAAAAAATGCGCTGACTTAGTCAGTCGGTCTACAATCACCCACACCATATTCATACCAGTCTTCGTCCTCAGCAAACCCATGACAAAATCCATAGAGATATACTCCCACTTCCACACCGGGATGGGAAGTGGTTTCAACAACCCGGCTGGCCGTTGATGCTCAATCTTGACTTGCTGACAAGTCAAGCACTTAGCCACAAACTGAACTACCTCATTCTTCATGTCGTTCCACCAGAAATTTTTCCTCAAATCCTTATACATTTTACTCGAGCCCGGATGGACTGAGTAAGGTGACACATGAGCCTCTCGCATAATACCCTGTCTCAATTCCGAGTCGTTCGGAACACACAACCAACCTCAGAATCTCAACACACCATCCTCATGAATAACGAATCTCGGGGCTTTCCCCTTCCCTACACTCTCTCGAAGCTGAATAAATATTGGGTCCTCCAACTGTCCCGATTTAATGTCATCGACCAGAGATGAAGAAATCTAAAGAGTACGCAACTGCCCGGAACTCTCTGGCCGTACAATCTCAATACTCAACCTCATCAACTCCTGCTGAAGCTCCGGCTGATCCGTAAGTAACTCAAGCGCCCGAAGCGATACCGATTTCTGGCTCAAGGCATCTGCCACCACATTTGCCTTGCCCGAATGATAAAGGATCTCGAGATCGTAATCCTTAATCAACTCCAACCATCTCCTCTGTCTCATATTAAGCTCTCTCTGCGTAAAAATGTACTTCAGGCTCTTGTGATCGGTGAAAATCTGACACGACGAGCCATACAAGTAATGACGCCAGATCTTCAACGCAAATACAACTGCGGCCAACTCAAGATCGTGCATAGGGTAATTCAACTCGTACGGTTTCAGCTGATGGGAAGCATAGGCAATCATCCTCCCGTGCTGCATAAGTACACATCCGATCCCTTGGCCCGAAGCATCACTGAAAACTGAGAAACCCTCATTACCACTCGGTAAAGCCAAAACAGGAGCGGTCGTCAACCGCTTCTTCAACTCCTCAAAACTATTCTGTCTCTCATCGGTCCACACAAACTTCTTTGACTTCTGTAACAACTGAGCCAGGAGTCGAGCGAGCTTAGTGAACCCCTCGACGAATCTACAGTAATACCCTGTCAAACCCAGAAAACTACGGACCTCCTTCACGTTCTTGGGCGGTGCCCAATCCAACACTGCCTCTACCTTATGCGGGTCCACACGAACACCCTCGACCGAGATCATATGACCGAGAAACATAACCTCCCGTAACTAAAACTCGCACTTTGAGAACTTCGCCAAAAGATGCTGAGTTCTCAAAATATCTAACACGATATGCAAATGACGGGCGTGCTCCTCCTCGCTCCTCGAGTAAATCAAGATGTCATCGATAAAAACGACTACACACTTATCGAGGTACTCGATAAAGACTTTGTTCATAAGCTGCATGAACACGGCTGGGGCGTTGGTTAGCCCAAAAAGGCATAACCACAAACTCGTAGTGACCGTATCTCGTCCGAAAGGCCGTCTTCGGAATATCGGTATCCTTCACTCGGAGCTGATAATACCCCGATCTCAAATCAATCTTCGAAAACACGGTTGCCCCTTGCAACTGATCAAACAAGTCATCAATCCTCGGGAGCGGATACTTGTTTTTGATGGTCATTTTTTTCAACTCTCGGTAGTCGATACACAAACGAACTGACCCATCCTTCTTCTTCACAAACAGGACCGGTGCGCCCCAAGGTGAAGTGCTCGGTCGAATATACCCCATGTCTAGCAACTCTCCCAACTGTTTCTTCAACTCAAGCATCTCGGCAGGCGCCATACGGTATGTCGTCTTATAAATCGGTGCTGCACCCGGCTCTAAATAGACGGTAAACTCAACTTCTCGGTCCGACGGCAAACCTGGCAACTCGTCTGGAAGGACCTCAGGATACTCACGCACTACCGGAATAGACGAGAGCTCGACTCCCCCTTCTTCCGATTTCAAAGCGTAACACCAATAACCCGTGCAACCTCCCTGAAGAAGCCTCACCGCCCTCAAAGCGCTGATCAGGAGTCTCTGGCTACTCCGCTTACACCCCACAAAAGAATGCTCGGTACCGTTAGAAGCTAACATCGAAACAGTCCTCATTCTATAATTCATGATCGCCCCATGACAGTCCAGCCAATCCTCATAAAGAATCAAATCGTCATCTTTAATATCTACCGCGATCATATTAGAAGGCCAATCCCTCCCCGCGATACTCACAGAAAAATCTCTAATCTCACGATCCCCCACGATGCTATCCCCACTAGGAAGTTTAACAACAAAAGGCTCACAAGCAACTAAGAAATCAACATGAAGACGACGCACACAATCCATATATATAAAAGAATGCGTAGCACCAGAATCGAACAATACGGAAACAGGATGATCAAGGATGTGGACGGTACCTGTAGCCACCGTCGCGTCAGGATCTCCTACTCATCTCATCTCATACACTCGGGCGAATGCACTCGCACTAGAAGCTCCCCTCTAGAAGGCCGCCACATCCCCGACCTCTACCAAAACTCTGCTGCCGAGGAACCTGCTGCCTGATTCACACTCGGCTCTCCCGCAGCTGGGGTTGATATCTGAGTAACTGGAGCCCGAGCTGCATCCGTACAAAACTTAGCACGATGACCCATCCGACCATAAGCAAGACACTGAATCGGAGGCCTATCACACTCACTAATCATGTGGCCCGGACGACTACAGTTGAAGCACGTAGGACCACGAACGGAACCAGTAGGAGCAGACCTAGAACCGTTTCCTCGCCCAACTGATGGCGACTGACTCCCGAAGGTTCGCGAACCAGACTGAGCCTTAGGATACCCTCCTGAATTGCCTCCCGAAAACTGACCAGAGGTCTTCTGCTTCTTTCCTTCGGTTGCCGTCTCTATCACAGAAAACGACATCTCATAAGCCATCGCCTTATTCTGATACTCTTTCAAAGTCGCGCACCCCAGACCAGACATGTAGTGGCGCACCCTCAGTTCATCCGCATATCAGAGTGGCGGATCTTATCAAGCTCATCTCGGACTTGGTTTCTCACATAATGCAGCTGTTGATTGTAGTCTTTGATAGCTTGAGAAATAGGAACATCTTGGGGCTTAGCCTCAAAGAAGGCTCGGATCCTCCCCTCTTTCACTGGCCATGGACAAAATTCATCTTCCATCAGATCCCGAAACTCTGCCCACGTGGCTACCAGGTCACGCGGTTTCACCGCTTGCCACCACGTTGCCGCCTCTTTGGCGAGGAAGTACTGAGCGATGGGTACCTTCCTCTCCTCAGAGTAGTTAGCATCCTCAAATACTTTCTCCATCTCAAATAGCCAATTCTCCCAACCGGAAGGGTCGGAAGCACCATCAAACTGCGGAGGACGCATACGAATCACGTCCTGAAGTAACTTATCATTTTCAGATCCAGTAGGCGGAATCGGGTTACCATTAGCTTGGCTGACTAGAACGGCCTAAGTTAGTAGCGTCATTTGGTTCGCTACTTGTTGCAAAATATTAGCCACTCCAACATTCTCATTAGCATTACCGGAGCTAGCAGATTGGTCCTGCTGACCTCCGGAACTAGGGGGAACACTGTTCGACAAAGAAGGCATCGCCGAATCAGTTCCCGAGTGATCAGACATGGACGCCCCACCGGCTGCACCACGTCCCCTATCGCGTTCGCATCCTCTACCAGCAGGAATTCTGAAGAAGTAACGGGTAAGTACAATTCAAATGCAAAACGCAACAAGATACTAAGACAGGAATAGAACAGAACGGCAAAACGAGTCAAGTTAGGAAAAACTTACGAGCACCGGCGTACTGATATGATGGCATGACAGTGATACCGTTCAAAAACGACACTCGACTAGACCCAAATAACCGACAGCCTAGGTATCCATAAACCTAAGCTCTGATACCATATTCCGTAACACCTCCAAGACATTCAGGGCATATTACAGCGCCGTAGACCCCACACTGTGGAATCCACTAGGCTAACGTACCAACAAGACATTCGACAACGACAAAGAATCATCAATAAAACGACAATTTAAATAAAAGACTACAATCCGACAAATAAAATCTGAAATCAAATCCATTTCCCAAAACAGGAACACATCATTAATAATTTTTAAAAAAAGAAGTACTCGAGTACTTAAACCAATTTTATAATACAGAAATCCGAAAATAAGACATCAATAATAACCGACAGAACAGAACACCGATAATCAACCACTGAACAGTATCATGCTTGCCCATCATCCTGATATGGCTCGAGTGCTCGCTTGTCCCCACGATCGATACTTGAAATACAAAAAGTATTTCCCCCATTTAAGGGGTTAGCGACAACTGCTAGTGCAAGTACAATCCATTTGAACTACATTCTAATCAGATGAATATATGCGCCAAAAATCATTTTAGAAAACGTTTTATATTCCAGAATATTTACAATGTACAATCAAAAAACACGTTATCTCCAACAATCATAATTCAAAGTTAACCTTGGTACGAGACTCACGGCCACCGTACCCCGCAGAGTCCCGTCGGACGTCCCTGGGTGGTTAACCACAGTTCGTGATATGCACACACGGCAATACGTATCCCTAGAGGCCCCGTCGGACCGTCCCTAGGTGAACATACAAATATCTATCCACAATAACCACGATGCAGCCATAAATCAAATACTAGAACATGTAAACAAATGTAAAGTACTTGCCTTTGTGACATCTTCGAAGAATCGGAAGTGAAAAACGACTACAGATGATCCGAATGGAAAACGACGGTTCCTAAATGAAGGATCAATATAATTCAGTCCTAACGGATATCAAAAATCGAAAGGAATACTCCCATAACCCCGATTACATGCTATTACAATGAACGATCAATCGATACAAGCGAAGGTTTACGCAAAATCTCCCCGTATTGATAATTCACGGATTAAAATCAAGGAAAATGGATTTGGAATCACCCAATAACCACAATCGGTAAGGAATATCGTAACATAATTGAGCAATTCGGAACTAATCCCTAGAATCCCGAAAAACCCCCAAATTCGTCAAAGTTAGGGTTCATGAGGAAATACCTTAGATTCGACTGATAAAAGATGATAATGTTGATGGTAATATGCTAACACGATTCTACGGTGATGGACTACGAAGAATTCTCCGATCGAAGCTGAAGGGAATCGCCCTCTAGAGTCGCCCCGTGAAGAAAACGGAAGAAAAGAGTGAAAAATGTTGTCTATGAATTGCCCGCTGATATATATAAAATGTGTAGTTAGCGCACGCTAACTATCATAGATAGCGCGCGCTAACGGGGCTGTAACCGGTCCAGTAGCTACTGCTACCATTCGCTAGCGCACGCTAACAATAGCGAGTTAGCGTACGCTAACTGCACATCGGTAGCACACACAAGGTAACAGGAGTAGCGTGCGCTGCCTACGCAGTAGTTCAGTACTGCTCACATCAGCAGTACACTGCTGCCGAAGGTACAATTCTCGAAACGCACGACAAGGACAGAATCCAGAAACATAAACACGAAGCATACAAGACGACGGAGTTAAGCGCTGGAAGAAAATATAATTCCGACCACCGGAGGGTCCGTAATGCGACAACAAAAATGAGATTCCCTAAACTATTAGGAAATTACAAAAATGGCCCAAGTGTCTGAAAATCACGAAACGACGTCGGATTTACAAAACGAAAGTCTCAACATGACCAACTCAAACATACGAACTTGCACAAACCAAGAAACAATGAAAACGAACGAGTTTTACGAGAATCGAACGTTCATACGGCAAAACATGTCATAAAATAAAATTACGTGAAAACATCTCCAAAACTCGTCCAAATGGAAAAACTCCAAGAATAAAGTAGATTCACAGTGTCGAAACGGTTACAAGCAAGTCGATAAAAATAGACATACACCAAAAATAGAAACTGCTAAAACTGGAAAGTTACGGATATTACGTGGAGAACCATAGTTAATCGTCCGGGGAAGCTTCTAACAAGTATATCATCAATCGATCACTGTTTTTCATCCGGATCTATGTGAGTTAACTTTTTGATTCTTGAAGAGGTTGATGATTTCCGCATGGGTTTTTACTTTCAGTTGGTTTATGTTGTTTTTGGTTATATAATCTTGATATATATCTATATATATATATATATATATATATATATATATATATATATATATAGATGGGTACAAACATGTGATTATAAGATATAATGATCATAATTTGAGTTTCTTGGATTAGTGTTGAAGAACACTTTGAATGTGGGTTATGAACATGAACTCATTATAAGTTGGAAATAATCATAGATGATGCTGTTGATTCTTCCATCGAGGTTTAATTATTATGATAGGTTTTCACAATATTAAATGAATTTTAATTGTAAACCTTTGAAGATTGTTTACACAGATTTGATATAATTCTCCCTATATGTTGGGAAGAATTATTCGAAGTGGTTGGGTTACCCATTGAGGGTATGGTGTATTTGAGTCATTGAGACATGGTTTTTGGCTTATTGATAATGAATTGTACTTCACTGGATGTTGCTTGAGTGAATGTTCATCGTCGAAGGACGCAATTTGTTCGTTCGACGAAAGTCTGCTTTTCGCCTTCGTAATCGAGGCAAGTTATTGTACTTGGTTATAATGATAAATGATTCTTGTGAATGTTGTACGTTTCATGTATGTGTAATGATTTATGAATCTATAATTCATATAGAGGTTTTGATGTCGATCATGTCGATCGTTTTGTTGTGGGGTTGTAATTCCAAGTTCACTATCTTTGATATTGTTGATCTCATTGACAGTTGTTGTCACTTCGGTGAGTTTCCTTGATTCCTATTGGTTATGTTGATTATTTGAGCTTTGTTGTCATGATGTATCTGTTGGGAGTATGCCCTCGAATGCCATTCAGAGGATGATTGAGTGAGGGCATTGTACTTGTAATTATGTAAATCACTAATATAAGGCAATGGATGTTTCTTTATTTACTGGTAGTTACTGGCATTCCTAACTCGTAAATATACATATAGAAACTAGTCCGTGTATTTGAGAGCAAAACGTTCCACTCCTTATTGGATAAGGGGGTCGGCACTGGAAAGGTTTATAGCTCAAATACTTAATCGTTCGCAAGTCGATGAAACTTGACTGGGCGTTAAGTTTATGTGAAGACTTATATGATGTATTCTTTGATGTGGAGAGTGCCTGTCGAACGCTAATGGTTAGTGGAAGCACACGTTATAGGTACGCTAATTGGATTAGTAAACACGAACCGACTCACCCTCGATTCGTCACACGGATTTCACTCCGGGACAGTCAATGACGGAATTGAAAGGTTGTGATAGGTATTCGTGAACCTTCGACTTGAGGATTTAGTAGGGATGTGCTTGTGACGTCAAGATTTTCATTAGAGTAGTTCGACCCTATAAACCGGAAGGCGGGGGTCAACTTCGACGTGTATCTTGACGGGCAAGTAACATGTCCTACTGAATACCAAAATGGAATTTTTTCTCCCGTTAGTGAGCGGGTTATATGTCCTATGCGGTTATTGGCAGATGAGATCATAAGTCTTTGGCCAAAGCATTGGAGCTAGTTGTATTAGATACACGACAGCTCGATGATCTCTATTTGCATTAACGCATGCATAGCGTCAAGTACATATAGGGTTTGGCTGACCGTGACCCTATATCTTGATCGGGACATTTGAAAGAAGGGTTCATACGTATACTGGTATTCACGACAGAATGGTTTTTGAATGATCCCAATCATTCGTTCTCAGTTGGGGTACAGTGTAGGCCGCCAGGCTGGCTAGGCAGTGCTACTACTCTTTGGTTCCTCCCATTGCTGACTGAGACGAACCTACCGAGTCACGCAATAGGATTGACGACGAAATGAATCGAGCTTATTCTCTCTTTATAAATATTAGGTATTGGATATCTAATTTATTGGACATTGGATGTCTAATTAAATTTAGGACATTGGATGTCTAAATCGATTTATTATATAAATTGATTTATGGCCTAATGAATTAAATATATCACTGGGTGATTAATTTAATTCATGGATATAATTATTTCTTGGAGAAATTAATTATGTCAAAATATATTTGATATGATAAAATTAATTGGATTAATTAAACTATACAAATACATGGGGACGGAATTGGAGTTTATTTGTTTGGACTCTCAGGAGTCCGAAACGAACCAAACTCATCCGTTTCTGCATGGGCCGCCCCCCATTTCTAGCCACCTTCTTTTTGGACTTTTGTCTCCATTCTTTAATGGATGATAATTGTGGAGGTGGGGTTGATTCTCATTTGATAAGTTGTGACATGTGAAGAAGTATTGAATAAAAGGAAGAAAGACATTATCTCACCTACACTTGATTTCAAATGTGAGAATCATTTGTAAGAGAGAGAACATTGAATTCATTTTCATATCACTCAAGTCTTCTTCTTCATCTTCTTCAATTTTGTTCTTGAGTTTTTTCTTGGAGAAAATTCAAGATACATTGATAGAGAGATATTATACAGTTAGAGTGTAATAATAAAAAGCTTTATCACCTAGCTCTAGTCGTGTCCTTGGAGGATAGCAAGGTGTTGTCATTCTGTTCGTTTTTCTGGCGCGTGGCAAGTAGAGACGCAGTGCTTTCGGCGTTGGATCGTTCAAGGGCTTGTAGCGAAATAGATTCGTAGAGATCAAGCAAAGCTTGGGGAATAGCTCAAGAGAAGGTTATCCATCTAATCAACGGACTACAAGCGTGAGTTTCTATATCTCTTGTTATTCGTTTTGATATTCGTATATACGTAGCTCGATCGATCCTCGTAGGGATTCGGATCGAATTAACTTTCGTTTTAGTGCTTCCACTGGGCCTTCGTTTTAGGCACCGAATCCCAACAGTGGTATCGGAGAGTAGGTCTTGCGACCGTATATACGATATTGGCAATTGGAATGCTCGATTAGATGGTGAATGATTTGGAATCGTTTTAGTGATAATCATGGTATATGTTTTTCTTTCGTAATAATTGTATTTTTCGTAAGTTTATGTCTAAATATAAATCTTAAATTTTTGGGAAATATGATTTATATTGAAGATATGAAAGTCGGAAAATATAGATATTGGATATCCGGTCGAAAATCTAGCCCAGAATCGTCGTCGGACGACTTTTTAGTCAAAAGGTGCACTCTGGCCGAGAGCGACTCGACCGTGTCCTGGGTGACTCGGTCGTGTCCGGCAGCCTAGCCAGGCCACTGCCAGGCAGACCCGACCGTGTCAGGTGACACGGGCCGTGTCTGGCCGGCAGCTTCCGGAAGTGACTCGACCGTGTCAGGCGACACGACCGAGTCTGGCAGGAAGGTCTAGGACACTGCCGGCATGACCCGACCGTGCCATTCGGCATGGGCCGTGTCCGGCCGGTAGTGACTCGGCCATGGCATGCCATTTTCGTCCCGGCTCGATTTTTTCGTGTATTCTTAAAAATTAATCTCCCTCATGTTAAATTAGATTTAATATGATTAAAATGATTTATGGTATTTCATTTTATAATGGAAATTTGATTAATTGGAATATTTATGGTCGACCGAATTATTTTGAACGTTATCATATTACCGATTGTGTGAATCGATTGGATCGGTTCGTTTTGTTGATTGGATCAATGTATCTCTACACTTTCCATTTATATAGTATTTATTGGATGAATGCTTTTGAATGGGGATGTGGTTCGTGTACTTAGTTTTGAATCATTCATTTTATTCGATTGGGTTGTAAAGGCCATTTTGAGCCTATTTATTTTACTAGAAATATTTGTATCTAGGATGCAATTTTTGATGTAAAATTTATATGTAATGACGAAGACCGGAGGAAGATCCATTTCGAGAAGACGAAGATTCAAGACGAAGACTTGTAATTAGATTACGAAGTTTTTGTTTTCTAGGAACGGTCCATGAACCACATGTTGGTAGCAACTAGGTTGTGAATGGTTGTTTCATATTGTATGAATGCCACAAACACGCTTAAATGATTAATGTGCAAAGTGTAACGTTAATCGCGAAATTCTCCCACGACAAATTATTAAGTTTATAAGGTTTCAAGATTTTCCTTCCCTCCATCGAGCTTTCAGGAAATTGAAATCCAAACCGGATGTGCTATGCTTCCGAGTTATCGGGGTAGTCGTTCAGGGAGGATGGATAAATTACCGGGAGCGCATTGGATGCCTTCGGTTGGAGCAAATTTTATCCCTAGAAACCTGATAGGTTGCCGGATAAGATTCAATTGTGAAACTGATTTACGTCGATGGTATAAACTTAACTTGTTCACGAACTATAGAAATCGTATAGGTTGAGGGGAGTGAACAAGGGGAAATAGAAGATCGAATCATCTATTAGATGGGTTGGTGTTGGACACCACTTTATGAAAATTAATAGACTAGAAACCTGTTCGGTTGCCCTCAATTAAGATTTATAAAAAACTCGATCACCACTATGAAGTAGAGCGACGATACTTCCGGATTTCACATGGGAGTGTGTTGTTCCGATAAAAATAGTGGGAGCTGGGTAACAGGAATAGAAAAAACCTTAATTCTATACCCAGAACATAATTGAACGAGTCAATAATTAATCTGTCGTACTTAATGCAGACATAACTCTCAATACGACAATGAACCCACTCGCAATTCTACTCGAAAAGAACACCTTAATCGGACCTAACTGTGTGGATTGGCTCCGCAATCTGATGATCATCCTCAGTATAGAGGCACTGGGATACGTCTTGGAGACGGACATTCCGGCGCCTCCTGTGCGGACCAGAGCCAATCAGGAAGAGATTGAAAACCACAAAAAGTGGGTTAAGGATGAAATGAAAGTCCGTGCTTATATAATGGATTCCATGTCTAATGAGCTTCAGAGAGCTCATGACAAAATGACTTCTGCTAGGGAGATTCTATCTCACTTAACCGAACTTTATGGTGAGCACAGCAGAACTGCTAGATATGAGATATCCAAGCAACTGTTCGGTGCAAAGATGAAGTAAGGTGAGATGGTTGGGGAACATGTCCTCAAAATAATATCCATGATCGAGAGATTGGGGGCTCTTGATTTTAAAATGGATACTTCTCTCCAAACTGACCTTATCCTACAGTCTCTCCCTGAATCCTTCTCACAGTTTGTTATGAACTTTAACTGCATTGAGATTGCATGTAACTTAGCTAGGCTAATGAAAAAACTTGTGACCGCTCAGTCTCATATGAAGACTCCGCAGATGAAGGAGTCTGCCCTTGTGATTTCTTCTGGATCTCGGAAGTCTAAGAACAAGAAGAAAAAGATCAAGAAGCAGACTGGACCACATGTCAAGGACTTCAAGGGCAAGGGCAAGGCCCCAACGGTTCCAAAGAGCAATAAGAAAGACGCTTGTCTCAAGTGCGGTGAGGTGGGCCACTAGACTAGAGAGTGTCCGATTCTTCATGGCACTTCAGGTACAGAACTTTTAGTTTTGGAAACAAATTGTTCTGCTACTGTTTTTTTTCTACTTCCTGGATACTGGATTCTGGTGCTAGTTCTCATATTTGTACCGTGAATCAGGATCTGGAACAAAGTAGGAAGCTTGGAGCTGGAGAAGTTATGATCACAGTCGGAAGCGGGCATAGTGTCGAGGTGACCGACATAGGATCACTTCTTTTGGGTTTAGAATCCGGCTTTGTTTTGACTTTAGAAGATGTACTTGTTTTGCCCAAGGGGCACAAAAACATTGTATCCATTCCGGTCATGGACCAAAAGGGATTTTCATTTTTCATTGGTGATGGTTCCTGAAAAATTTATTTCAGAAATAAACTAGTGGGTACTACTACATTGTTAAATGGATTGTATCATCTAAACCTCAGCAACAAAGTAGTTGTGAATACTATGACTAGAAAACGTGGTAGGGATGAAACCAATCAAGTTTTGAAATGGCATCTTAGACTTGGTCATGTTGGTCAGACCAAGGTTTACAAGATGGAAAAATATGGACATATGGGTCCATTGGGATCGAATCCCTTTCCTACTTGTGAATCTTGCCTTAAAGGCAAAATGACTAAGTCCCCCTTCACAGGGACCTTTGATAGAGCCGCTGATAAACTGGGATTAATCCTTACGAACGTACGTGGTGCTTGTAACACCCCCAAATCCCATTGGGTCATTACAGTGTCGTGGACCCCACACCAGGAGATCCACCAGGCTAATACGACCAAAATACAACTAACTGACCAAAAGGGGAATCACAATCCTTACACTGACATCCAACATAATATTCCGATATGGAATTTCAATGACAACAGTGGGCCTACTGTAATACCCGAGATCTTTGTTCCGGATTCGTCTAGTTTTCTGGGTTTTACCGGATTGGTATTGTCCTCATCATTTGAATTTTGTGCCATGTTTTGGGTATGCCTTATTGGTACATGTGTTTGGAGGCATTTCGGATCACTATGCGAGTTTTTGGGTTTTTGTGGTGTAGCACACGCTAATGCTTGTGGCATAGCGCACGCTACTGTGTTGTGGTTAGCGCACGCTACCGGATGTGTAGCGCATGCTAACTGGCAGTCCAACGGTAGTCCAAGAGCTACTGGACTGGGACTGGGGTCTCGTTAGCGCACGCTAAGGTTGATAGCTAGCGCATGCTATCGACTGCTTAGCGCACGTTAATCGTTCTTTCTAACGCACGCTACTTGGTAGGTGCAGATCTGTCCAGGGGTTACTGGACTGGTTTCGTGACCCGTTAGCGCACGCTACGCTTATTGGCTAGCACACGCTAACCGTGTTACAGGCGGAGTGTTCTGGGGAGTTGACCCCGTTAGCGCGCGCTAATGTTTGTGCTTAGCGCAAGCTAATAACTGTCCAGTATAAATACTGGACAACAGCGTTAATTTGTCATTTTCTCTCCCTTCTTCATCCCTTTCGACGAGAGTGAGCTCCAGAGGCGATTTTGAGCGATCTTCTTCATCAAGCTTCATCTTGGAATGGATTTGTAGGTGTTTAACAACATCTAATCATCTTCTAGGTCCAAATCAAGGTAATATCTTCTCAGAACCCTAGTTCTTGAATTTTGTGGGTTTGTGAGGTTTCGGCCGATTTAAGACGATATAGCCCAGATTGTTGTGAGATCTTCGTAGTATACTCGAGATCCTTTGTTAATCTTGAGACTTTGTGGATTGAACTTCATAAATTCATATGTTCATCGGTTATGTTGATGTGAACCTTTGAGATGTCCGACGAATTGCTCCATTGGGTAGGAATTAGGATGATCCCTATATTTTCGATGTATTGTTGATTCGTGGTGGTATTGTTTTCGTAGTATTTGTGGCCTGTCGAATTCTTGGTCGTTTTTGGAAGTTCGAAGGCTAACGAACCGTATCCGTTCGTTGTTTCCCGTTGCTCGTGGTATCGAAGCAAGTATCTTGCCCATACTTTTCATGTATCGTAGACGGAATAATTGATAAATGATTTTATGTGCAATCCGAATGTTTTAATGAACTTTTTAAAAGATCGGTATGTTCTCGATAATTGTTGTCTTTCAAAAGATAACTCGTATGCTTCGAGGATTAATGTGCTTTCGGAATATGTGCATTAGTTTCGTATGTTGGAAAATGTTAAACATATTTAGTGAATTTAGTAGACCGTAATTATTTGCCGAGGATTATGTATTGATATGTGTAATTGTTCGGTGAATATGTGACGTTGTGTGATATTAGTTGTTATTCCTTCGTGAGGAGGTTGTGACGCTTGGTGTTGTTCGGTATTGGTATTTGCTTATGGTTGTGTGACATTAGTTGTGAGTCTACATCGACTAAAGTGGCCATTCTAGCGAAGTACCTAACATTTGTATGCATATTCTAGTATTCGAATTATGGCTTCTCGTGGCGTTGTGGATGATATGTGTATGTTCACCCAGGGACGGTCTGACGAGGCCTCTAGGGATACGTATTGCCGTGTGTGTGCGTATCGCGAACTAGGGTTAACCACCCAGGGATGTCCGACGGGGCTCTGCGGGGTACGACGGCCGTGAGTCTCGTACCAACGGTCAACTTTGAAATGTTTTGTTGGAGAACTGTGATTTTTGGCGCATATTTCGTCTGATTAGAATGGCAGTCCAAATGGTATCGTATTTGGCTGGAAGGGCACCAGTAAATGTGTTGTGTGTGATTTGTCCCTTAACCGTGATAATTTGGTAAGGGTACGTGAGTCCTATGGTTGCTCTGTGTATTGTAGCTCTGTGTTGTGTTGAGTTTGGCCGTATGGTGAAGTTGCAAAGTTGTGCTCTCTGTTGTCGTTCTGTGAGACTGTTGTCATGGTAATGTTTGACACGGTGTAGTTTATGTCAGGTTATTCTTGTGAGTATGTGATGTGAATAAGTTGATTCACGGACCCCCGTGCTTGTGGTTGGAATGTTATGATTGGGTCGTAGACCCCGTATTTTGTTATCGGAATCGTATTTTGAAATAAATGATTTTTGGGCTGTGTCCCCAAGTGTTTCGAAAGGCTTGAAAATTCTTAAACCCCAAATTCTTTCAAAACTCCCGAGATCGTAAAATGTTTTGTAAGATGTAAAATGGTTTTATTCCTATCTTTCATAATTCAAACTGTTTTGATCAAGTGAATTATCTCGGGAAGTATATTCACGATTTCTATGTTCTTGGAGTATGATATGTATGGCTTGTCGTTGCATTTATACTTGCACTAGCAAAACAGTGGAGTTTTGCTAACCCCCGAGTATTCGGGGGGTGGATGTCTGTTTTGCGTCTAGGTATTTGCAGGTTGTTGGGGAGCAATTCACAGGATCGTTACGAAGAATGATGGAAGACGGCGATACTAATCACATGAAGACCGGTGTTGAGTAATTGTTGATGTCTTGTTTTGTCCTTCCGTTGTGTTTATTTTCCCCTTATGCGGGAACGTTGATTTATGTTAACCCCTGCGTGGGTATGAGTTGCGAGAAAGAGTAATGTATGGTTGATGTGTATGTTGTGATAATAGACCAAATCGGTCTAATGGTTCGTTAATTAACCATGTGGGCATATATTGTGTTGTCGTGTTTTCTGTATTTAGCCTGGTAGATCCTCACGGAGAGGGTCTGCGGCGCTGTAATATTCCCGAATGGTTCGAGGGTGTTACAGAATATGGTATCATAGCTTAGGTTGCGGAAATCTAGGCTGTTGGGTCGAGTTGTGTGTTGTCGGGTCTTGTCTCGTCTTGCCTTGTCAGATTTTGTCTGACTGAGTCGTGTCGCGACGCGTCGTCTGAGGTGTCGGTCGTGATTAGTATCGAGGTGCAGCCATCATCTTCGTGTGATCTGTGGATGTAAGTCTCCCTACTTTGTTGCGTCTCGTGTTATACGAGCTTGTGTGATTATATGTTATTATGTGGAGTTTAAATGTGCCTCGTGAATACATACTCCATACTTGTTTGATTCTCGTATTGTGCTAGAAAAGTGATACCGGTGTATAAATGTGTGTATATATTGTTTGAATCGTTTTATTGAAGTAATGGCTTGGTGTGATCCCGCAAGGAAAGTTTGTCAATGTGATATATTTCCTCTTGCATTGTAAGTTTTCAAAATTTAATTTTAAAAACCCAAATGAGGTCTACCAAAAATTTACACGAAACGTGGCTCTTGCTTTCGACTTTTTGATTTCATGATCGTCGGTTCTAAGGTGGATGTTGGCATTATTGTTTGGTCAATAATGCTCAAAATTGTGACTAAATTGGTGGTGTGAACGTTAAGTCGTCCTAGATGCACTTGTTGTGAGAGTCCTCATTAATGAGAGGTAGGATTTCAGTTTTAGATGTTAATTATCTTTTAACGGTCGCTTGTGTGATACTGTAATTATGTGGACAGATAATGTTTACGTGTGATTGGATTTGATGGTAATGGATCGTATTTTGATAAAGTGGTAAATTATGTCTTTTGTGTGTGTTCGAAAATGCTTTTCTGAAAATTTTATAAACTTGAGCAAGTTGTGGAAATTTAAATTTCATAAAGTTTTGACGGTTCGCTCAATCGGCGGCTTCGTGTGGACTTTGAAAATCATTTAAAATTGGCGAGCCGGCCTTGAATTTTCTAAAGGAACCCCGACGGTATTGAAAGAGTCGTTTCAAAGTACCTCTGAACATTTTGTAAAATGTTACCATCATTGATTATTGTGTAGTGTTGAGAAGATTTTCAAAAAGGATTTTTGACGTATTGTTGTATTTTCAAATAATTCGAGTACATGATTTCAGAAATCTTTCACACCATAAAAATTTCTATTTTCAAAAACCAACACAATTTTTATCTTCAAAAATATATTGTGAAAGATAAAGAATCTTACTCGATTTAAACTTCAAACTCGGATTTAGAAAAGCTTTCTGTACTGAGTCAGTTATTGTGCGTGACCTTGAATCACTCCAAAATGATGATGTGTGGTGGCATAGTGATTTTGATAGTGCCGATTGTAAGGAAATATTGTTTTGCAAATAATTTCAAATGAGACAGTTAAAGTTCGTTGTTTGAAAGTTTTGACAAAGTTAATTTCAAACCGAGGTACCAAAAATACTTTCAAAGTTGTATTTTGAATAATCATGCAAATCCAAGGATTTCCAAATGACATCATTTAAAAGGATACCTCGTGGGTCTTCTTATCGAGTTGCTATTAGTTGTCTCATGTGATATGTCAAGCCGAGTTGGCAATTTGGTACATTATTTTGCGATGTTGTACCATTGTATTGAGAGTGGCGAGGGGCAAAGGGCGCAGTCGTGGCCACGGTACAGGCAGTCATGGAGATTAGATGCGGGACTAAGAGAAGATTTTCGGGAAGGTTGCTATTCTAACACTTCGTTCTCGTTGTTTAGGTTTCAGGGACGAAACCTCTTTTAAAGGTGATATGGTGTAATACCCATATTTTTCGCTTTCGTTTTATTCGACTCTATCGACTCGTTTCCGTTCGTCGATATTTTCTGGACTTTTTCTACTCTTCACTTTTTGTTGTTCGAACAAGTTGCGGTATTGTTTTGGGTTAATCCAATTGTCGTTGTGATTTTTTTTCGAATTCGGTTCCGCTCCTGTGAATCTTATATGAATGCACATCTTGTTGTTTTTACCGGATCATATATTATCTCGAGTCGAGCTTTGAACTATGGGGATGCTATTCGATTTTCGTTATTCGTTATGGTTCGTATATGATTGTTCGACCGTTGTTGTCTCGGTCATTGTTGTTCGATCGTTTGTTGTCCGGTATTCGTTGATCTCGTATCCTGATTTTTGAGCGTTCAGATCACTTCGTATTTTCCTTAAGTTCGGGAAATTAACTTCGTTTTCGATCTTCCAATCCTCGTGTTGTGGAATTTCGTATTTGTTCAGCGATTAACTTGCGTTTTGATTGTTGTACTGTTTGGGTTGTTCAACTATACTGATTTTTGTCCGTGCGTTTTGTTATCATTCTGAAATGGCGATGTGGATGGTAGCAGCCATGTGCTGCATATGATTCGTTGCAGGTCATCCGCGGCGGATAGCGTATGTTATTTGAGACTGTTTTGCGTTGATCATTTTATGTTTTAAGTTTCGGGGATGAAACCTCTTTTAAGAGAGGTAGAATGTAATACCCGAGATCTTTGTTCCGGATTCGTCGAGTTTTCTGGGTTTTACCGGATTGGTATTGTCCTCATCATTTGAATTTTGTGCCATGTTTTGGGTGTGCCTTATTGGTACATGTGTTTGGAGGCGTTTCGGATCACTATGCGAGTTTTTGGGTTTTTGTGGTGTAGCGCACGCTAATGCTTGTGGCATAGCGCACGCTACTGTGTTGTGGTTAGCGCACGCTACCGGATATGTAGCACACGCTAACTGGCAGTCCAGCGGCAGTCCAGGAGCTACTGGACTGGGACTGGGGTCTCGTTAGCGCACGCTAAGGTTGATAGCTAGCGCACGCTATCGACTGCTTAGCGCACACTAATCGTTCTTTCTAACTCACGCTACTTGGTAGGTGCAGATCTGTATAGGGGTTACTGGACTGGTTTCGTGACCCGTTAGAGCACGCAACGCTTATTGGCTAGCGCATGCTAACCGTGTTACATGCGAAGTGTTCTGGGGAGTTGACCTCATTAGCGCGCGCTAATGTTTGTGCTTAGCGCACGCTAATAACGGTCCAGTATAAATACTGGACAACAGCGTTAATTTGTCATTTTCTCTCCCTTATTCATCCCTTCCGACGGGAGTGAGCTCCAGAGGCGATTTTGAGCGATCTTCTTCATCAAGCTTCATCTTGGAGTGGATTTGTAGGTGTTTAACAACATCTAATCATCTTCTTGGTCCAAATCAAGGTAATCTCTTCTTAAAACCTTAGTTCTTGAATTTTGTGGGTTTGTGAGGTTTCGGCCGATTTAAGCCGATATAGCCCAGATTGTTGTGAGATCTTCGTAGTATACTCGAGATCCTTTGTTAATCTTGAGACTTTGTGGATTGAACATCATAAATTCATATGTTCGTCGGTTATGTTTATGTGAACCTTTGAGATGTCCGACGAATTGCTCCATTGGGTAGGAATTAGGATGATCCCTATATTTTCGATGTATTGTTGATTCGTGGAGGTATTGTTCTCGTAGTATTCGTGGGCTGTCGAATTCTTGGTCGTTTTTGGAAGTTCAAAGGCTAACCGACCGTATCCGTTCGTTGTTACCCGTTGCTCATGGTATCGAGGCAAGTATCTTGCCCATACTTTTCATGTTTCGTAGACGGAATTATTGATAAATGATTTTATGTGCAATCCGAATGTTTTAATGAACTCTTAAAAAGATCGGTATGTTCTCGATAATTGTTGTCTTTCAAAAGATAACTCGTATGCTTCGAGGATTAATGTGCTTTCGGAATATGTGCGTTAGTTTCGTATGTTGGAAGATGTTAAACATATTTAATGAATTTTGTAGACCATAATTATTTGCCGAGGATTGTGTATTGATATGTGTAATTGTTCGGTGAATATGTGACGTTGTGTGATATTAGTTGTTATTCCTTCGTGAGGAGGTTGTGACGCTTGGTGTTGTTCGGTATTGGTATTTGCTTATGGTTGTGTGACATTAGTTGTGAGTCTACGTCGACTAAAGTGGCCATTCTAGCGAAGTACCTAGCATTTGTATGCATATTCTAGTAATCGAATTATGGCTTCTCGTGGTGTTGTGGATGATATGTGTATGTTCACCTAGGGACGGTCTGTCGAGGCCTCTAGGGATACGTATTGCCGTGTGTGTGCGTATCGCGAACTAGGGTTAACCACCCAGGGATGTCCGACGGGGCTCTTCGGGGTACGGCGGCCGTGAGTCTCGTACGAACGATTAACTTTGAAATGTTTTGTTGGAGAACTGTGATTTTTGGCGCATATTTCGTCTGATTAGAATGGCAGTCCAAATGGTATCGTACTTAGCTGGAATGGCACCAGTAAATGTGTTGTGTGTGATTTGTCCCTTGACCGTGATAATTTGGTAAGGGTACGTGAGTCCTATGGTTGCTCTGTGTATTGTAGCTCTGTGGTGTGTTGAGTTTAGCCATATGGTCAAGTTGCAAAGTTGTGCTCTCTGTTGTCGTTCTGTGAGACTGTTGTCATGGTAATGTTTGACACGGTGTAGTTTATGTCAGGTTATTCTTGTGAGTATGTGATGTGAATAAGTTGATTCACGGACCCCCGTGCTTGTGGTTGGAATGTTATGATTGGGTCTTAGACCCCGTATTTTGTTATCGGAATCGTATTTTGAAATAAATGATTTTTGGGCTGTGTCCCTAAGTGTTTCGAAAGGCTTGAAAATTCTTAAACCCCAAATGCTTTCAAACTCCCGAGATTGTAAAATGTTTTGTAAGATGTAAAATGGTTTTATTCCTATCTTTCATAATTCAAACTGTTTTGATCAAGTGAATTATCTCGGGAAGTATATTCATGATTTCTATGTTCTTGGAGTATGATATGTATGGCTTGTCTTTACATTTATACTTGCACTAGCAAAACAGTGGAGTTTTGCTAACCCCCGAGTATTCGGGGGGTGGATGTCTGTCTTGCGTCCAGGTATTTGCAAGTTATTGGGGAGAAATTCACAGGATCGTTACAAAGGTTGATGGAAGACGGCGATACTAATCACATGAAGACCGGTGTTGAGTAATTGTTGATGTCTTGTTTTGTCCTTCCGTTGTGTTTATTTTCCCCTTATGCGGGAACGTTGATTTATGTTAACCCCTGCGTGGGTATGAGTTGCGAGAAAGAGTAATGTATGGTTGATGTGTATGTTGTGGTAAAAGACCAAATCGGTCTAATTGTTCGTTAATTAGCCATGTCGGCATATATTGTGTTGTCGTGTTTTCTGTATTTAGCGTGGTAGATCCTCACGGAGAGGGTCTGCGGCGTTGTAATGTTCCCGAATGGTTCGGGGGTGTTACGCCTACATGGCCTAAGTAAAATACAACGACATCCACGAGCCTTTCTCGGATAATACAAAATGACAATAACTGACAAAACTGGAGTACTCCAAACTATCTGACCGACATGAACACAAAAGCATCTCGGACTAGTATCGCTCGAATGCCTCGTCACCATCGTCATGCCCCTGTGTCTCAACTCTCTCCTCGCAAACACCTAAAACATGAAAACATGTTCCGCCCCCACGGGGTCAGTCATCCAGATAATGATTATCAAATACATGTACAACATGATATGCATCCAAAGGGAAGAATGAATAGTATAGTAATGGTAATACGAGATGCTCACAAACCAAAGTAAGAATCGAGCATTCGTGAAATACTATGCCCACGACATACGATCAATACCTGCTCAACATGTTAGAACACAAGTGCCCAACGGCGAATCATCAATACAGAACACAACAATACATCACCCGAAGATAAACCAAGCCAACACTGAAATAGATACGAATCACAATGCCCGAAGGCTTCAACAGGAATACCGATACATCACAATGGCCTGAAAGCCGAACAGCCGGAAGCTGTATATCATCATAATACCCTGAATGTCACTCAGTCGAAGTTGTCAATCACCACAAGGTTCAAGCCAAAACAGCCCAAGTCAGATCAATGAGGGTCGGGCCACGCATGAAGCCGTATCACAATGAGATCATCCAATGACCGTGACTCGCCAATTGCAGTCTTGGAAACCAACCGCAAAGGTTCAAGCCCCAGACTTACCCATAATGAGATCACACAGTGACCGTGACCTACTGAACTGTAGGTGTTGGGAAACCAACCGCAAAGGTTCAAGCCCCAAGCTTACCCATAATGAGATCATCAACATGATCGTGACCTACTGAACTATAGGTGTTGGGAAACCAACCGCGAAGGTTCAAGCCCCAAGCTTATCCATAATGAGATTATCAACATGACCGTGACCTACTGAACTGTAGGTGTTGGGAAACCAACCGCGAAGGTTCAAGCCCCAAGCTTACCCATAATGAGATCATCAACAGTAACGATCCCAAGATTACCAAATTCACAAGAGTAATAGCGTGCTTCCTTGAGTCGGCCAACACGACAAAAATAACTCACGGTTGGGCACCGTCCTCGGCGGTCCCAATTTAAATACCGCGACTGCCTTGGAATGGCCAATCGATCACAATAACTCAACGGATGGAAACTATCCTTGACAGTCCCAATTCAATACATCGATTACCTTAGAATAGCCGATCGATAACAACGATACAACGGATGGAAAATGTCTCTGACAGTTCCAATTCAATACATCGATTGCCTTAGAATGGTCAATCGACAACACGACACAACGGATGGGAATCGTCTTCACTAATCCCAATTCAATACGTCGATTGCCTTAGAGCGGTCAATCGATAACGATGACACAACAGATGGGAATTATCTTCGATAGTCCCAATTAAATACCTCGATTACCTTAGAATGGTTAATCGATAACCAATGATACTACGGATGGAATTATCTTCGATAATACCAATTAAATACATCGATTACCTTAGAATGGTTAATCGATAACTAATGATACAACGGATGGGAATTATCTTCGATAATCCCAATTAAATACCTCGATTACCTTAGAACGGTCAACCGATAACAAATGATACGGTAGAATAGATGTCCCGGTGTCTCAAAGCGATCACCGAAACAGAGATGATAAACGAATATATCAAACGCCTTCAATCAGCCAATACAACATCATAGCAACAGTTCCAATTCGATAATAACGATTCAATGATGCCTCAGAACGACATTAACGCCAACAATAATAATCGATACATCGATACTGCGAACCGGCTATCGACAATATCAGTATCAACAAGAATCTCAATGCCTTAAACCGGCCGTTAACGAACAACAATAACATATAGCATAATTGTCGAAAGGTATTGCATCAAACAATTCCCGAATATCAACAAATCACGAAGAGACTAAGTCTCGAAATGATACAATACATTCATACACATATATGATAACATTAATCTCATTGACCAGTACAAGTATAAAACTTGCCTCAAACCGAAGGCGAGAAAGTCCTTCCACAATCAACATCCTGGCACGAAACTATGAACGGCGCCTCCCGACGATCACAAACACTCGAACAACCTTGAATGAAAACGATTCATTCAAAAACACAAAATCAATAGAAAACAACGACAAGGACAAAGCCCGATTCAAACACGAATCGATCACACCGCATGAACGAATATCATAGTCCTCAACTATGAATTCTAACATCCTCCAACACCTCAATGATCAATTAACATGATCATTACGTCCTTAACACTTGTGAAATCCATTCAACAAGATTCACTTAAGAACAATCATCAAAAACGAACATCTAAAAATGATAATATCACCAATATCATCAAATTGATCCTCCTACAATGATAATATTATCAATATTATCATTATCACCCCAAGAACATCATCAACTCAAAATCAAGATGTCTGAAACAAAAATCCTTCATCAATACATCGTGAATTCGGATTGAACAACAAGATTCACTGAACCATTTTCAAATTATGATAATCACCTCCTAAATCATCACAAATCCTTACTAAAATGGTTAAAATCTTTCAAGAACACCACCAACAACAATAATTATTCCAAGACTATGTTAATCATATAACAAGCTAAACATAATCCTTCCTAGACATGATTATAACCTCCAAACAATCTAAAACATCAAGAACATAATCATACTCAAGCTATACCATCATGTTCTTCATCAAAAGTTTATCAAAACTATGAAGAATCATGATATACTCCATCAATCAAACAATATCCGAAGAAAACAGCAACAACAACATCATCAAACTCGAAAATTACTAGAGATTGAGGGAACATACGAAACAAGAACAAGAAGAACCCTACAAACACCAAAGGAGCACCAACAAGCTTCCAACTTCAAGCTTCAATCCAAGCTAGGATGATCAAGATCAAGTTGGAAGGGTCTAAACATTAATAACAAGTCCAAACGGACGATTCTAGGGAGAGAAAATGTGTTTTGGTTCGTGAGGAAATGAAATATGAAACCAAGATAAATAGACTGACAAGTCCATTACGTACGTTATACGCCCATGCTAACGTACGTAAGGGCCTTTACGTACGCTATGTAAAAACATTAACGTACGTAAAGCTAAATCGGGAACTAACTGAACTAAAATACGAAGGCCTTAACGTACGTAAACAAATACTTATTACGTATGTTAACAAGACATGCATTACGCACGTAGAGCTCACCTCTTAACGTACGTAAGGGTCCGTTGACTGCAATAGTGAGATCTGATCGAAAGATGCTCGGGGCCCACCGACCGAAAGTTGGCTACAAGGAAGGTTCCTACCACCTACCAAGAATTACGTACGTAACCTTACGGGCATAACGTATGTAATGGCAACACGCTAGCGTACATAATGCTACACCCGTAGCGTACACTAAGGCTATGAACTTAGCCAAAAATCCAAACTCTCCAACAAACATTCAAACGACGAAACCAACCCGACGACAAGTATAATATTTCGATCCCAAAATATTCCAATACAATATTCATTGTATCAGTCCAAAACAACAATACTTGTACAATTCTAGATAAATACGTACAACTCAACAGTAACACGAAAAAAATTTATCCCCGGATATTACATACCCCCCCCCCTAAAAAAGAGTTTCGTCCCCAAAACTCAGGGTACACAACAAGTGATAAAGACTATCCATCAGGATATGAAAACAACATCTCCAGGAATACTCCTCACTGCGAACCACTTCGCCTGAGTAATCGGGCCAACCCCACGGGTCCCCGCGTCTTCTCTGCCCGAACACGGCGAAAAACAAGGGATAAAAACACTCAACCAACTGCGAGATCAGCCGAATCATGACTCTTCTGCTAGAGACCAGCCAGAAAGTCGTACCAACCGCATGACTCATAACACCGGCGTACACACCTCGCGGGTTCCGCCCATTGTACATGTCTACAGTCATCAGTGTACACTTCCCCATTCTCGTTGGCATCGATTTCCATGTAAACACTGACTTACGTCACAAAAGAGAATAACAAGCACAAATATAGTCCTTGGAACTATATCAATCGCACGCCCAAGTCCTCGCAACTTGACGTCTTGAATCACAATGAACGTTTACCCAGATCATCACAAAAATCTCGAGTATAGGACCAAAAGGAAACAAAATCACATCAAAGACTCAAGTCTCGAGATTCTCAGATACAATTATTACAAGATAGATCAACAAAAAATGGTTCGCAACCACAATACTAAAATACAGACCGAGTCAATCATCAATCCGAAAACAAGGAAAATACAAATCAAGGTTACATCTCAAATGTAACCAACATCTATGTCCTCCAGATCATCGATATCCTCGATCTCATCGACTCACGGAAAACCCAAATCTGAACTCGCTGCTCCTCCTCGGTTGTCCATACCTCTGGCTCTCGAAGCCTGATAGGACCCCTTGGATGAAGTACGGACTAGAGTAACAAAATCTCTCGAGGCCTGTGAGCTTTCTCGAGATCTACTGATACTAGAACCCTGCAGTATTTCTGAAGGTGTCCCTGCCTCCCACACAGAAAACAAGCAATAGACTGCATCGAGCACCGAGTACTGTGGTGTCCTATTGTATCACAGTTAAAGCAAACAACGGTCGAGCTCGTCGTCTGAGAAGAAGATGATTTCCCACCACGAAAACGACTAGAAGACGACCTCTTGGACGTCGGAGCCTGATGTCCCTCTGAACGTATCGGCATCCTAGTCCTCCCACCCGAAGAAGCTGAAGGTTCTTTCCGAGCAAGATCCTTGATCAAAAGCTCTGCTCCAAGAGCCTTCTCGATGAATTTGCCAAGTGAGTTACAATTATGACTGAACAACTGCGTCCTCAACTGCGGGTTCAGCCTCTTGCTAAAATACTTAATCTTATCCGCCTCAGTAAGGATAACAGAAGAAGCAAATTGAAGGAATCCTTGAAACTTCTTAGCGATAACAACAACACCCTCGTCCTCGACGGATTCGGGGTTCAAAACCTCTGACAGCTTGGCTTCACGAAGTGGAGCCGGATAATACCTCTCTAACATGAGAGTCTTGAACTCACTCCAAACACAATCACGATTGGTGGGTTTCACAGAAAGCCACCAAGAATAAGCGCCTTTACTCAAATAGTAAGCCTCTACTGCCACCTTACTCTCTTCCAGACACTGAACCATGTCGAAGAGTTTATCAAAATGTTCAAGCCAATGAACAATATCAGCTGGTTCCGACGAACCCTCAAAAGTAGGCGGCCTTTGACGAGTGATATCGCCGATAATCTGACTCACTCTCCCAGCCTGTCCATAAAACTGCACCTGGAGTCCCTGCTGCTGTGCACCACGAACCATCGAGGTCTGCATGGTTTCCATTATCTGCGTCATCTGAGTCATCTGGGTCATCATGCCCCTCATAATCAAGAAAGGGTCGATGTCAGTCCGATCAACTCCTCGAGTATGACGTCCCAAAGGAGAACCGGTCGCATAAGTCATATCTCCGGCCGAATTCTGATCCACCTCGGCATCCGTACACATATAAACATGAGGTTCTGGGTTTCGGCCTGCTCTGCAGCCTTTACCCCCTCTGCCACGTCCTCGGATTCCTCTTTCCATACTGAAAGAATAATGTTCGATCATGAACAAAGCTCAAATATGCCTCAATGGCCAATCCACAATGCTAAGTCATTAGCCAAACACGAGTATACATACTCAATAGGTAAATAGTCACCTTAAACATGCTAATTATAGCCAATACTGAGCCCACACGCTCCAAAACAAATAATCATGAATGAATCGTAACACAAATGTTACCTACAGACTTCAACAAAACATGTATAATCAATGACATAATGAATGTATGAACATAAAAGAGAATCGAGTCCTTACACAGGTCATACGAAGCTTCGAGGTCTTGCGATCCTAGTCTTCACCGATTACGACTCGATGAAAGAATGACTCATACAGTTGTCTAATTATCACGACTCACAAAGCCCGACTGTCCAGATCGTCATAACCTGATAGTTCACTACTACCGCGTTGGTAGAACCACATAACTCACATATCAGGGTATCTCACAACCCAATTCTCTGATACCATCTTTTGTAACACCCCCAAATCCCATTGGGTCATTACAGTGCCGTGGACCCCACACCAGAAGATCCACCAGGCTAACACGACCAAACTACAACTAACTGACCAAAAGGGGAATCACAATCCCTACACTCATATCCAACATAATATTTCGATATGGAATTTCAATGACAACAGTGGGCCTACATGGCCTACGTAAAATACAACGACATCCAAGAGCCTTGCTCGGATAATACAAAATGACAATAACTGACAAAACTGGAGTACTCCAAACTATCTGACCGACATGAACACCAAAACATCTCGGACTAGTATCGCTCGAATGCCTCGTCGCCATCGTCATGCCCCTGTGTCTCAACTCTCTCCTCGCAAACACCTAAAACTTGAAAACATGTTCCGCCCCCACGGGGTTAGTCATCCAGATAATGATTATCAAATACATGTACAACATGATATGCATCCAAAGGGCAGAATGAATAATATAGTAATGGTAATACGAGATGCTCACAAACCAAAGTAAGAATCGAGCATTCGTGAAATACTATACCCACGGAATACGATCAATACCTGCTCAATAGGTTAGAACACAAGTGCCCAACGACGAATCATTAATACAGAACACAACAATACATCACCCGAAGGTAAACCAAGCCAACACTGAAATAGATACAAATCACAATGCCTGAAGGCTCCAACAGGAATACCGATACATCACAATGGCCTGAAAACCAAACAGCCCGAAGCTGTATATCATCATAATACCCTGAATTTCACTCAGCCGAAGCTGTCAATCAGCACAATGGCCCGAAGCCAAAACAGCCCGAAGCTGTATCAATGAGGGCCGAAGCCACAGCACGAAGCCGTATCACAATGAGATCATCCAATGACCGTGACCTGCTGAATTGCAGGTGCTGGGAAACCAACCGCGAAGGTTCAAGCCCCAGACTTACCCATAATGAGATCACATAGTGACCGTGACCTACTGAACTGTAGGTGTTGGGAAACCAACCGCGAAGGTTCAAGCCCCAAGCTTACCCATAATGAGATCATCAACATGACCGTGACCTACTGAACTGTAGGTGTTGGGAAACCAACCGCGAAGGTTCAAGCCCCAAGCTTACCCATAATGAGATCATCAACATGACCGTGACCTACTGAACTGTAGGTGTTGGGAAACCAACCGCGAAGGTTCAAGCCCCAAGCTTACACATAATGAGATCATCAACTGTAACGATCCCAAGATTACCAAATTCACAAGAATAATAGCGTGCTGCCTTGAGTCGGCCAACACGACAACAATAACTCACGGATGGGCACCGTCCTCGGCTGTCCCAATTCAAATACCTCGACTGCCATGGAATGGCCAATCGATCACAACAACTCAACGGATGGAAACTATCCTTGACAGTCCCAATTCAATACATCGATTACCTTAGAACGGCCGATCGATAACAACGATACAACGGATGTTAAATGTCTCTGACATTTCCAATTCAATACATCGATTGCCTTAGAATGGTCAATCGACAACACGACACAACGGATGGTAATCGTCTTCACTAATCCCAATTCAATACGTTGATTGCCTTAGAGCGGTCAATCGATAACGATGACACAATGGATGGGAATTATCTTCGATAGTCCCAATTAAATACCTCGATTACCTTAGAACGGTTAATCGATAACCAATGATACTAGGTATGGAATTATCTTCGATAATCCCAATTAAATACATCGATTACCTTAGAACGGTTAATCGATAACCAATGATACAACGGATGGGAATTATCTTCGATAATCCCAATTAAATACCTCGATTACCTTAGAACGGTCAGCCGATAACAAATGACACGGTAGAATAGATGTCCCGCATCTCAAACCAACCACATAAACAGAGATGATAAACGAATATATCAAACGACTTCAATCGACCAATACAACATCATAGCAACAGTTCCAATTCGATAATAACGATTCAACGATGCCTCAGAACGACATTAACGTCAACAATAATAATCGATACATCGATACCACGAACCGGCTATCGACAACATCAGTATCAACAAGAATCTCAATGCCTTAAACCGGCCGTTAACGAACAACAATAACATATAGCATAATTTCCGAAAGGTATTGCATCAAACAATTCCCGAATATCAACAAATCACAAAGAGACTAAGTCTCGAAATGATACAATACATTCATACACGTATATGATAACATTAATCTCATTGAACAGTACAAGTATAAAACTTGCCTCAAACCGAAGGCGAGAAAGTCCTTCCACGATCAACGTCCTGGTACGAAACTACGAACGGCGGCTCCCAACGATCACAAACACTCGAACAACCTTGAATGAAAACGATTCATTCAAAATCACAAAATCAATAGAAAACAACGACAAGGACAAAGCCCGATTCAAACACGAATCGATCACACCGCACGAACGAATATCATAGTCCTCAACTATGAATTCTAACATCCTCCAACACCTCGATGATCAATTAACATGATCATTACGTTCTTAACACTTGTGAAATCCATTCAACAAGATTCACTTAAGAACAATCATAAAAAACGAACATCTCAAAATGATAATATCACCAATATCATCAAATTGATCCTCCTACAATGATAATATTATCAATATTATCATTATCACCCCAAGAACATCATCAACTCAAAATCAAGATGTCTGAAACAAAAATCCTTCATCAATACATCATGAATTCAGATTAAACAACAAGATTCACTCAACCATTTTCTAATTATGATAATCACCTCCTAAATCATCATAAATCCTTACTAAAATGGTTAAAATATTTCAAGAACACCACCAACAACAATAATCATCCCAAGACTATGTTAATCATATAACAAGCTTAACATAATCCTTCCTAGACATGATTATAACCTCCAAACAATCTAAAACATCAAGAACATAATCATACTCAAGCTATACCATCATGTTCTTCATCAAAAGTTTATCAAAACTATGAAGAATCATGATATACTCCATCAATCAAACAATATCCGAAGAAAACAGCAACAACAAAATCATCAAACTCGAAAATCACTAGAGATTGAGGGAACTTACGAAACAAGAACAAGAAGAACCCTCCAAACACCAAAGGAGCACCAACAAGCTTCCAACTTCAAGCTTTAATCCAAGCTAGGATGATCAAGATCAAGTTGGAAGGGGCTAAACATCAATAACAAGTCCAAACAGACGATTCTAGGGAGAGAAAATGTGTTTTGGTTCGTGAGGAAATGAAATACGAAACCAAGATAAATAGACTGACAAGTACATTACATACATTATACGCCCATGCTAACGTACGTAAGGGCCTTTATGTACGCTATGTAAAAACATTAACGTACGTAAAGCTAAATCCAGAACTAACTGAACTAAACTACGAAGGCCTTAACGTACGTAAACAAAAACTTATTACGTACGTTAAAAAGACCTGCATTACGTACGTAGATCTCACCTCTTAATGTATGTAAGGATCCGTTGACTGCAATAGTGAGATCCGATCGGAAGATGCTCGGGACCCACCAGCCGAAAGTTGGCTACAAGGAAGGTTCCTACCACCTACCAAGAATTACGTACGTAACCTTACAGGCATAATGTACGTAATGGCAACACGCTAGCGTAAGTAATGCTACACCCGTAGCGTACGCTAAGGCTATGAACTTAGACAAAAATCCAAACTCTCCAACCAACATTCAAACGACGAAACCAACCCGACGACAAGTATAATATTTCGATCCCGAAATATTCCAATACAATATTCATTGTATCAGTGCAAAACAACAATACTTGTATAATTCCAAATGAATACGTACAAATCAACAGTAACACAAAAAAAATTATCCCCAGATATTACATACTCCCCCCCTTAAAAAGAGTTCGTCCCCGAAACTCAGGGTACGCAGCAAGGGATAAAGACTATCCATCAGGATATGAAAACAACATCTCCAGGAATACTCCTCCCTGCGAACCACTTCGCCTGAGTAATCGAGCCAACCCCACGAGTCCCCGCGTGTCCTCTTCCCAAACACGGCGAAAAACATGGGATAAAAACACCCAACCAACTGCGAGATCCACCGAATAATGACTCTTCTTCTAGAGACCAGCCAGAAAGTCGTACCAACCGCATGACTCATAACACCGGCGTACACACCTCGCGGGTGCCGCCCATTGTACATGTCTACAGTCATCAGTGTACGCTTCCTTGTTCTCGTTAGCATTGGATGTCCATCCAAACACTGACTTACGTTACAAAAGAGAATAACAACGCACAAATATAGTCATTGGAACTATATCAATCACACGCCCAAGTCCTCGCAACTTGACGTCTCGAATCACAATGAACGTTTACCCAGATCATCACAAAAATCTCGGGTATAGGACCAAAAGGAAACAAAATCACATCAAAGAATCAAGTCTGGAGATTCTCAAATACAATTATTACAAGACAGATCAACAACAAATGGTTCGCAACCACAATACTAAAATACATACCGAGTCAATCATCAATCCAAAAACAAGAAAAATACAAATCAAGGTTACATCTCAAATGTAACCAACATCGATGTCCTACAGATCATCGACATCCTCGATCTCATCGACTCACGGAAAACCCAAATCTGAACTCGCTGCTCCTCCTTGGCTGTCCATACCTCTGGCTCTCGAAGCCTGATAGGACCCCTTGGATGAAGTACGGACTAGAGTAACAAAATCTCTCGAGGCCCGTGAGCTTTATCGAGATCTACTGATACTAGAACCCTGCAGTATTTCTGAAGGTGTCCCTGCCTCCCACACAGAAAACAAGCAATAGACTGCATCGAGCACCGAGTACTGTGGTGTCCTATTGTATCACAGTTAAAGCAAACAACGGTCGAGCTCGTCTTCTGAGAAGAAGATGATTTCCCAGCATGAAGATGACTAGAAGACGACCTCTTGGACATCGGAGCCCGATGTCCCTCTGAACGTATCGACATCCTAGTCCTCCCACTCGAAGAAGCTGAAGGTTCTTTCCGAGCAAGCTCCTTGATCAAAAGATCTGCTCCAAAAGCCTTCTCGATGAATTTGCCAAGTGAGTTACAATTATGACTGAACAACTGCATCCTGAACTGCGGGTTCAGCCTCTTGCTAAAATACTTAATCTTATCCGCCTCAGTACGGATAACAAAAGAAGCAAACTGAAGGAGTCCTTGAAACTTCTCAAAGATAACAATAACACCCTCGTCCTCGATGGATTCGGGGTTCAAAACCTCTGACAGCTTGGCTTCACGAAGTGGAGCCGGATAATACCTCTCTAACATGAGAGTCTTGAACTCACTCCAAACACAATCACGATCGGTGGGTTTTACAGAAAGCCACCAAGAATAAGCGCCTTTACTCAAATAGTGAGCCGCTACTGCCACCTTACTCTCTTCCGGACACTGAACCATGTTGAAGAGTTTATCAAAATGTTCAAGCCAATGAAAAATATCAGCTGGTTCCGACGAACCCTCAAAAGTAGGCGGCATCTGACGAGTGATATCGCCGATAATCTGACTCACTCTCCCAGCCTGTCCATAAAACGGCACCTGGAGTCCCTGCTACTGTGCACCATGAACCATCGAGGTCTGCATGGTTTACATTATCTGCGTCATCTGAGTCATCTGGGTCGTCATGCCCCTCATAATCAAGAAAGGGTCGATGTCAGTCCGATCAACTCCTCGAGTATGACGTTCCAAAGGAGAACCGGTCGCATAAGTCATATCTCCGGCCGAATTCTGATCCACCTCGGCATCCGTACACGTATAAACATGAGGTTCTGGGTTTCGGCCTGCTCTGCAGCCTTTACCTCCTCTGCCACGTCCTCAGATTCCTCTTTCCATAGTGAAAGAATAATGTTCGATCATGAACAAAGTTCAAATATGCCTCAACGGCCAATCCACAATGCTAAGTCATTAGCCAAACACGAGTATACATACTCAATAGGTAAATAGTCACCTCAAACATGCTAATTATAGCCAATACTGAGCCCACACGCTCTAAAACAAATAATCATGAATGAATCGTAACACAAATGTTACCTACATATTTCAACAAAACATGTATAATCAATGACATAATGAATGTATGAACATAAAAGAGAATCGGGTCCTTACACAGGTCATACGAAGCTTCGAGGTCTTGCGATACTAGTCTTCACCGATGACGACTCGATGAAAGAATGACTCATACAGTCGTCCAATTATCACGACTCACAAAGCCCGATCCGGTCGTCATAACTTCGACGATTCACTACTACCGCGTTGGTAGAACCACATAACTCACATATCAGGGTATCTCAGAACCCAATTCTCTGATACCATCTTCTGTAACACCCCCAAATCCCATTGGGTCATTACAGTGCCGTGGACCCCACACCAGGAGATCCACCAGGCTAACACGACCAAAATACAACTAACTGACCAAAAGGGGAATCACAATCCCTACACTGACATCCAACATAATATTCCGATATGGAATTTCAATGACAACATTGGGCCTACATGGCCTAAGTAAAATACAACAACATCCACGAGCCTTGCTCAGATAATACAAAATGACAATAACTGACAAAACTTGAGTACTCCAAACTATCTGACCGACATGAACACCAAAACATCTCGGACTAGTACCGCTCGAATGCCTCGTCGCCATCGTCATGCCCCTGTGTCTCAACTCTCTCCTCGCAAACACCTAAAACATGAAAACATGTTCCTCCCCGACGGGGTCAGTCATACAGATAATGATTATCAAATACATGTACAACATGATATGCATCCAAAGGGCAGAATGAATAGTATAGTAATGGTAATATGAGATGCTCACAAACCAAAGTAAGAATCAAGCATTCATGAAATACTATGCCCAGGACATACGATCAATACCTGCTCAACAGGTTAGAACACAAATGCCCAACGGCGAATCATCAATACAGAACATAACAATACATCACCCGAAGGTAAACCAAGCCAACACTGAAATAGATACGAATCACAATGCCCGAAGTCTCCAACAAGAATACCGATACATCACAATGGCCTTAAAGCCGAACAGCCCGAAGCTGTATATCATCATAATACCCTGAATGTCACTCAGCCGAAGCTGTCAATCACCATAGTGGCCCGAAGCCAAAACAGCCCTAAGCTGTATCAATGAGGGCCGAAGCCACGGCACGAAGCCGTATCACAATGAGATCATCCAAGTAGGCGTGACTCTTTGAGGCTGAGTCTTTGGGAAACCAACCGCGAAGGTTCAAGACCCAGACTTACCCATAATGAGATCACCCAGTGACCGTGATCTACAGAACTGTAGGTGTTGGGAAACCAACCACGAAGGTTCAAGCCCCAAGCTTACCTATAATGAGATCATCAACATAACCGTGACCTACTGAACTGTAGGTGTTGGAAAACCAACCACGAAGGTTCAAGCCCCAAGCTTACCCATAATGAGATCATCAACATGACCGTGACCTACTGAACTGTAGGTGTTGGGAAACCAACCGCGAAGGTTCAAGCCCCAAGCTTACCCATAATGAGATCATCAACAGTAACGATCCTAAGATTACCAAATTCACAAGAATAATAGCGTGCTGGCTTGAGTCGGCCAACACGACAACAATAACTCATGGATGGGCAACGTCCTCGGCGGTCCCAATTCAAATACCTCGACTACCTTGGAATGGCCAATCGATCACAATAACTCAAAGAATGGAAACTACCCTTGACAATCCCAATTCAATACATCGATTACCTTAGAACGGCCGATCGATAACAACAATACAACAGATGGGAAATGTCTCTGATAGTTCCAATTCAATACATCGATTGCCTTATAATAGTCAATCGACAACACGACACAATAGATGGGAATCTTCTTCACTAATCCTAATTCAATACGTCGATTGCCTTAGAGCGGTCAATCGATAACGATGACACAACGGATGGGAATTATCTTCGATAGTCCCAATTAAATACCTCGATTACCTTAGAACGGTTAATCAATAACCAATGATACTACGGATGGAATTATATTCGATAATCCCAATTAAATACATCGATTACCTTAGAACGGTTAATCGATAACCAATGATACAACGGATGGGAATTATCTTCGATAATCCCAATTAAATACCTCGATTACCTCAGAACGGTCAACCGATAACAAATGATACGGTAGAATAGATGTCCCGACGTCTCAAACCGACCACCGAAACAGAGATGATAAACGAATATATCAAACGCCTTCAATCGGCCAATACAACATCATAGCAATAATTCCAATTCGATAATAACTATTCAACGATGCCTCAGAACGACATTAACACCAACAATAATAATCGATACATCGATACCGCGAATCGGCTATCGAAAACATCAGTATCAACAAGAATCTCGATGCCTTAAACCGGCCATTAACGAACAACAATAATATATAGCATAATTGCCGAAAGGTATTGCATCAAACAATTCCCGAATATCAACAAATCACGAAGAGACTAAGTCTCGAAATGATACAATACATTCATACACATATATGATAACATTAATCTCATTGACCAGTACAAGTATAAAACTTGCCTCAAACCGAAGGCGAGAAAGTTCTTCCACGATCAACGTCCTGGCACGAAACTACAAACGGCGCCTCCCGACGATCACAAAAACTCGAACAACCTTGAATGAAAACAATTAATTCAAACCCACAAAATCAATAGAAAACAACTACAAGGACAAAGCCCGATTCAAACATGAATTGATCACACCGCACGAACGAATATCATAGTCCTCAACTATGAATTCTAACATCCTCCAAGACCTCGATGATCAATTAACATGATCATTACGTCCTTAACACTTGTGAAATCCATTCAACAAGATTCACTTAAGAACAATCATAAAAAACGAACATCTCAAAATGATAATATCATCAAATTGATCCTCCGACAATGATAATATTATCAATATTTTCATTATCACCCCAAGAACATCATCATCTCAAAATCAAGATGTCTGAAACAAAAATCCTTCATCAATACATCATGACTTCGGATTAAACAACAAGATTCACTAAACCATTTTCAAATTATGATAGTCACCTCCTAAATCATCATAAATCCTTACTAAAATGGTTAAAATATTTCAAGAACACCACCAACAACAATAATCATCCCAAGACTATGTTAATCATATAACAAGCTTAACATAATCCTTCCTAGACATGATTATAACCTCCAAACAATCTAAAACATCAAGAACATAATCATACTCAAGCTATACTATCATGTTCTTCATCAAAAGTTTATCAAAACTATGAAGAATCATGATATACTCCATCAATCAAACAATATCCGAAGAAAACAGCAACAACAACATCATCAAACTCGAAAATCACTAGAGATTTAGGGAACTTATTAAACAAGAACAAGAAGAACCCTCCTAATACCAAAGGAGCACCAACAAGCTTCCAACTTCAAGCTTCAATCCAAGCTAGGATGATCAAGATCAAGTTGGAAGGGGCTAAACATCAATAACAAGTCCAAACGGACGATTCTAAGGAGAGAAAATGTGTTTTGGTTCGTGAGGAAATGAAATACAAAACCAAGATAAATAGACTGACAAGTCCATTACGTACGTTACACGCCCATGCTAACATACGTAAGGGCCTTTACATACGCTATGTAAAAACATTAACGTACGTAAAGCTAAATCCAGAACTAACTGAACTAAAATACGAAGGCCTTAACGTACGTAAACAAAAACTTATTACGTAAATTAACAAGACCTGCATTACGTACATAGAGCTCACCTCTTAACGTATGTAAGGGTCCGTTGACTGCAATAGTGAGATCCGATCGAAAGATGCTTGGGACCCACCAGCCAAAAATTGGCTACAAGGAAGGTTCCTACCACCTACCAAGAATTACGTACGTAACCTTACAGGCATAACGTACGCAATGGCAACACGCTAACGTACGTAATGCTACACCCATAGCGTACGCTAAGGCTATAAACTTAGCCAAAAATCCAAACTCTCCAACCAACATTCAAACGACGAAACCAACCCGACGACAAGTATAATATTTCGATCCCGAAATATTCCAATACAATATTCATTGTATCAATCCAAAACAACAATACTTGTACAATTCCAAATGAATACATACAACTCAACAGTAACACGAAAATAAATTATCCCCGGATATTACAGTGCTTTGGAAGCATCACGTGACGGATATCAATATTTCATTATGTTTACAGATGATCATACTAGGTATGGTTATGTATACTTAATAAAACATAAATCCGAGGCTTTTGAGAAATTCCAGGAATTCAAAGCCCTAGTCGAGAAACAAATGTAATACCCGGATTTTCAGTATAAATTTTTCGCGTTATTTTATCTGAGATATATTGTATAGCTTGGTGTCTATATAGTATGGGGATAAAATAAATTGAGGATTGAGACAGTTATACTTGTGTAATTGACGATTTAATTGACAGTTATATTGAGGATTTGTTGTATCAGGCTGAACTGATTTGGATATCAGGTATATCGTATGAGAATATTTTTGGGTTGAGTATATGTGTATTCAGTATGCCGTATGTTCGTATCCAGCATGTCGAGACGTCGGACAGGAACAGTTGGATTTTTGGCTAAGTATAAAAGCCATTACGTACGTTAAGCCTTGGAGCTTACGTACGTAAAATTTGTTAGCTTACGTACGTTATATAGTGTACATAACGTACGTAACAAGAGGAATCAGACTTGTGATCGGATAGTGGGGCCTAGTTTCGGCAACTTTCGGCGCGAATGTGGACAAGTGAGTCAACGGACGGAGTTACGTACGTTATACAGGGTGTATTACGTACATAATACGAGTATAATACTGTAGCAAGTCAACGTACGTTTTACGTACGCAACGGAATAAGTGTTACGTACGTTACGGGGTGGCTGGCCGAGTCGTGGCTGAGAAACCTGTAGTGGCCGAGCATGGTCGACAGTAACTCGCAGAGGTGGCCGATCACGGTCGGCAGTGACTCGCTGGGCGCGGGACTGGCCGATAACGTACGTAAGGCTCTGGCCGGTTACGGCCGTAAGGGCCAGTTACGTACGTAAGCCAGCTACCGGTTACGTACGTAAGGGTGTCGAACATACTGGGCATTGAGAAGGCCATGGCCGGTTACGTACATAAGCCATGGCCGGTTACGGCCGTAACGTGCCGACAGGTCCCGCCTATATAAGGCCTGGACAGAGTCACATCTGCCATTTTTCGTTTTTCTTCGTTTCTTCGCGATTCCTTCGGCAAGAATTGATGGACTTGAGTAAGAACATCTTATAACAACATGTTTTAGAAGTTGGAATCATGGATTAACATCATCTTCCACCCGGATCGAAGGTAAGAACACCTAAACTTTTGGTTTTTGGATATTCTTGAGGTTTCTTGGTGTTTTGGCCGATTTGCTTCGTTTTGATTTAGATTGTTGATTGAACTTGATTGTAAACTCGTAATCATTCAATACTCTTGAAGTTTTGTGGAACGAATTTGACTATTTCTCTGTTACATCGATTAAATTAGATTAAGCCTTCAAAGTTCGATGAAATGTCTCAATGAGTAGAACTTGGAAAATTCTACACGTTTTCATATGAATGATGGTTGAATTGATATTGTATTGTGATGATTCTTGGTATTTATGAGAATTTTGTTAAGGGAAGATAATGAATTGCTGATCAAATGATTCGATTATGTTGTTATGATTATGGAATCGTAGTATTCTCGATGTTCTTGGCAGTTTGTTGCGATTCATGATGTTATGAGAAGTATATATGTTGAAGGACATGATTATATACACCTTGAATTGTGAATAAGGATTTTTTAGATATTAGAACACATCGGATTATGTCGTTTGAGGATTTTGAATGTGATATCGGAATAAGTTGTGTTCTTAAGGAACTCTTGGATTATATGAATTGATGAATATGTTTAAGTGATGTTGGTGTTTTGGATATGAATATGGAATATTCATATCTAGAACTAAGTTATGTGTTTTGATACAATATTCGTATAGGAATACGAATATGATTCCAGATTTGATAAGGTTATGACTCACTTTTTAGTTTGAGAATTTATACGTATTGAACAAGTGTTCAATTCGGATAATGGAATTATTTGAAACCTTTAGAATATGGTTATCTATAATGTTGAATTAATCGGATCGTCTGGATTGATGATGATAATCGGTAATTAGTTTTTATTATAAATTCCAAGGACGAAACTTGTAATCGTATTTAAGATTGAATTTGGAATCGGTAATGTTAGACCCTTGTTGGTTTAAATTGATTCTTGATATGATCTTCAGATTATGGAATCGTATTGTGGTTATGAATTCGTGTTTGATTGGTTCGGATTGTTTGGATTTGTATTTAATCAGGATATTGTAGAACCGTTGTGCTTGTTGATCGGTTATTGATTGTTATTTGTGATCATCGAGTTACGGCTTGTATTGTGGATATGAGTTCGTATTTTTTGAGTTGGATTATTTGGTTTTATGTATATGATCGAGGTTTTGTTGAACCGTTGAGTTTGTTGATTGGGTATGTCGGTTATTGATTTTTATCGAATGTGTGTTAATCGGTTATTGCAATAGGTTGATATGTTTTGATCGTGGATTATGACCGTTGTGTTGCGGTTGAGGTCGAAGAGTTCATAGATTGCTTTTGGTCGGGGTTGAGGAGCTCGTAAACTAAGGCAATGGATTTTGGGTAACGGCTTCGTGGTATCGGTATCGAGGCAAGTTTATACTTGTTCAGTTTATAATATTTGATGAATGGTTTCGCTTTCATTTCATTTATAATTCATATAGCAATGATGTTATAGATGTAAACTGTCGGGATGACGATCTTTATTATCATGCTGTGGTTTGGGACAAATCATAATGTATATGGTTTAATTAAGTTTGATTGAGGACAGAGCTGTGAGTTATCTTTGATCTATGATATGGAAAGTCGGATAACGAGGATAGTTATCGTGATGGCATGAGTATCGGGATAAAGGTTTATTGGTATTGAATGGACGGTACCTTATTTGAGATTATTCGTATAACTGTGTATTCGTTCAGGGATGTTGTTCGTTGAAAGAATATTATCTTCGGCTTTGAGGTAATTCCAGTATTGTTCAGTTATGAGGATAATTGTTCTGAGGAATTATTGTATATATGTTGTATATTGATGTTTCGTATGTTGGGATTCGTATTGATTATTTCGCTGAGGGATGATGATCCCAGGGCTGATTGTATTGAGATCGTTGATCATGTTGATCATTTGTCGGGGATGATGATCCCAGGATTATTGTTTTGGATATTGATTAGTCGTGTCGACTTTTCTTTGTCACTTTGTCTTTGTTCACTTCAGTGAGTCTTTTGATCCTTATTGGATATGTGATTCTTTGAGTTTCGTTGTCATGCTGCATCGTGACATATCTGGAATCATATCTGCGTTCCGATTGGTTATAGTGTAGGATTTTTAGGTGGGCACACTATGGTTATGTGTTGATATTTCCACATTGAACCGTGCACACGAGACGTAGTTCGTGAGGCTAATTAGGTACGTTGTCCCACGTATATTCTGGATTCTGTATACGGGGTGGACATGTGCACTGACACATTTCCGGATCGGGCGTACTGTGATGTCCACCTTTGAGCCGTATAATTTTTGGTCGTTCATAGTCCATTTAAATGTTTGGATGTGTTCGACGTTTTGTGATTAATCGTTCATACGCCCGAGGGATATGTTCGACAGTCGAAGTTATTTATTTGAGATCCATTATTGTTGATCATTTGGAATTTACCTTGTTGATGGTATTCTCGGTTATTATTGGTCCTTTGTTGATCATTTGGAGTTAACCTTGTCGAGGGTATTCTCGGTTATTATTGATCTTTGTTGATCGTGTTTGGAGTTTACCTTGTTGAGGGTATTCCCGGTTATCGTTGATCCTTTGTTGATCGTATTTGAGATATCATGTCGAGGATATTCTCGATTGAATTACTCGTTGATCATTGTTATTGATCGTATGAGTATTCAGACTGTACGTTGATGTTCGGGATTTGTTATCATTATCATGTGATAGTTGATCTACAGATATGTTGTGTATTATTGGTTTATCCAGGTTGAGATTTGATTGTGTAATCCGACGAATAGGAGTTGGCACAGTTTGGATTATTTCCACACTCATGAGTTATGATGATGTTTTGAGGATTATTGGTATTTTTGGAATACAGTATAATTATTGTTGAGTTCATTTTGTCATTTGAGAATGCGAAATGCGAATTATGGAAAGAATCGATTTGGTATGGATTGCCATGAATTGGTAAGGTTATGACGGTAAGATTACGTTGGTAGTATTCTTACAGTATTATTACATTGGTATGTAATTATTTATAATGATGTGATCGATATCATTGTTGAGTATTGTGGCTGACCCCGTCATGGGCTTTATTTTTAGGTACTCGGAGATCCAGCTAGTAGCGGTCGTGAAGGGGTGAGCTTCCCGGGTGATACTGGCTGTGGCATGTTTTTGAGTATTGAGTATTCTTTTCTGGTTATTTTATTTCCACTGCAAATGTGTATTTTGAACTGTATTTTTATCCACTGCGTGTGTATTTTTAAAATGGCTCTTTGGTATTTTTAGCAACTCGTGTGTATTTCAAATGGCCTTTTGGCACTTTGCGAACTTAGGTTATTTCGTCAAACCCTTTTTCCTAACTATTTTATCGGTATGTTTAAGAGGTAGCTTAACGTACATTTTGAACTATCGAGAATTGGCACTTTGCCTTGTATTTTCAACTGGTATTTTATGACGGTATTTGAGAACTATGCTTTTGAAAATATTTGAGTATTTAAAATACTACCATCACCGGCCTTCTTGTCGTTCTTGTAATTGGTTTTTAGCCTGGTGGGTTCCGGCGCGGGGCCCACGGCGCTGTAATATCCCAGATGGTTTTGGGGGTGTTACAGAAGATGGTATCAGAGCTTGGGTTTTGTGAAACCCAGGCGTGTGTGTTATGTGGCTCTACCGGTACGGTAGTAGCGTGATTTTTGAAAATGATTTTCTGAATTTTGAGTCAAATCAATTTTTGGAGTTTCCAAAATTTTTGAGATTCTTTTCAAATTGCTATTTGTGATATTGGTGTCTGTTGATTGTGTTGAGACTTCGTGTGGGAGTCGTGTGCTAGTATCACGGGAGATCATCGACTTCACGCACCTATAAGTATATTGGTTTGGTTATTTTGCTTGTGGCGACACTTGATTGTTTTGTGATGAGTTGGAAAGTTTTGGATTTATCTGTTGTTGGTGACAGGTCGCAAGTTTCGAGGACGAAACGTATTTTAAGGGGGGTAGTATGTAATACCCGGATTTTTAGTATAAATTTTTCGCGTTATTTTATCTGAGATATATTATATAGCATGGTGTCTATACAGTATGGGGATAAAATAAATTGAGGACCGAGATAGTTATACTTGTGTAATTGACGATTTGATTGACAGTTATATTGAGGATTTGCTGTATCAGGCTGAACTGATTTGGATATCAGGTATATCGTATGAGAATATTTTTGGGTTGAGTATATGTGTATTCAGTATGCCGTATGTTCGTATCCAGTATGTCGAGACGTCGGACAGGAACAGTGGATTTTTGGCTAAGTATAAAAGCCATTACGTACGTTAAGCCTTGGAGCTTACGTACATAAGATGTGTTAGCTTACGTACGTTATATAGTGTACATAACATACGTAACAAGAGGAATCAGACTTGTGATCGGATAGTGGGGCCCAGTGTCGGCAGCTTTCGGCGCGGATGTGGACAAGTGAGTCAACGAACGGAGTTACGTACGTTATACAGGGTGTATTACGTACGTAATACGAGTATAATACTGTAGCAAGTCAACATACGTATTACGTACGCAACGGAATAAGTGTTACGTACGTTACGGGGTGGCTGGCCGAGTCGTGGCCGAGAAGACCTGTAGTGGCCGAGCATGGTCGGCAGTGACTCGCAGGGATGGCCGAGCATGGTCGGCAGTAACTCCCAGGGGTGGCCGATCACGGTCGGCAGTGACTCACTGGGCGCGGGACTGGCCGATAACGTACGTAAGGCTCGGCGATTCTGGCCGTAAGGGCGATTACGTCGTAAGCCGGCTACCGTTACGTCGTAAGGGTGTCGAGCAATTTGGGCATTGAGAAGGCCATGGCGGTTACGTCGTAAGCCATGGCGATTCTGGCCGTAACGTCTTGCGGCAGTCCACTTTATATAAGGCCTGGACCGAGTCACATCTGCCATTTTTCGTTTTTCTTCGTTTCTTCGCGATTCCTTCGGCAAGAATTGATGGACTTGAGTAAGAACATCTTATAACAACATGTTGTAGAAGTTGGAGTCATGGATTAGCATCATCTTCCACCCGGATCGAAGGTAAGAACACCTAAACTTTTGGTTTTTGGATATTCTTGAGGTTTCTTGGTGTTTTGGCCGATTTGCTTTGTTTTGATTTAGATTGTTGATTAAACTTGATTGTAAACTCGTAATCATTCAATACTCTTGAAGTTTTGTGGAACGAATTCGAGTATTTCCCCGTTACATCGATTAAATTGGATTAAGCCTTCAAAGTGTTCGGTGAATGATGGTTGAATTGATATTGTTGTGATGATTCTTGGTATTTACGAGAATTTTGTTAAGGTAAGATAATGAATTGGTGATCAAATGATTCGATTATGTTGTTATGATTATGGAATCGTAGTATTCTCGATGTTCTTGGTAGTTTGTTGCGATTCATAATGTTATGAGAAGTATATATGTTGAAGGACATGATTATATACACCTTGAATTGTGAATAAGGATTGTTTAGATGCTAGAACACATCGGATTATGTCGTTTGAGGATTTTGAATGTGATATCGGAATAAGTTGTGTTCTTAAGGAACTCTTGGATTATATGAATTGATGAATATGTTTAAGTGATGTTGGTGTTTTGGATATGAATATGGAATATTCATATCTAGAACTAAGTTATGTATTTTGATACAATATTCGTATAGGAATACGAATATGATTCCGGATTTGATAAGGTTATGACTCACTTTTGAGTTTGAGAATTTGTACGTATTGAACAAGTGTTCAATTCGGATAATGGAATTATTTGAAACCTTTGGAATATGATTATCTATAATGTTGAATTAATCGGATCCTCTGGATTGATGATGATAATCGGTAATTGGCTTTTATTATAAATTTACAAGGAGAAAACTTGTAATCGTATTTAAGATTGAATTTGGAATCGGTAATGTTAGACCCTTGTTGGTTTAAATTGATTATTGATATGATCTTCGGATTCTAGAATCGTATTGTGGTTTTGAATTCGTGTTTGATTGGTTCGGATTGTTTAGATTTGTATTTAATCAGGATATTGTAGAACCGTTGTGTTTGTTTATCGATTATTGATTGTTATTTGTGATCATCGAGTTACGGCTTGTATTGTGGATATGAGTTCGTATTTGTTGAGTTGGATTATTTTTTTTTATGTATATGATCGAGGTTTCGTTGAACCGTTTAGTTTGTTGATTGGGTATGTCGGTTGTTGATTTTTATTGAATGTGTGTTAATTGGTTATTGCAATAGGTTGATATGTTTTGATCGTGGATTATGACCGTTGTGTTGCGGTTGAGGTCAAAGAGTTCATAGATTGCTTTTGGTCGGGGCTGAGGAGCTCGTAGACTAAGGCAATGTATTTTGGGTAACAGCTTCGTGGTATCGGTATCGAGGCAAGTTTATACTTGTTCAGTTTATAATATTTGATGAATGGTTTCACTTTCATTTCATTTATAATTCATATAGCAATGATATTATATATGTAAACTGTCGGGATGACGATCTTTTTTATCATGTTGTGGTTTGGGACAAATCATAATGTATATGGTTTAATTAAGTTTGATTGAGGACAGAGCTGTGAGTTATCTTTGATCTATGATATGGAAAGTCGGATAACGAGGATAGTTATCGTGATGGCATGAGTATCGGGATAAAAGTTTATTGGTATTGAATGGACGGTACCTTATTTGAGATTATTCGTATAACTGTGTATTCGTTCAGGGATGTTGTTCTTGGAAAGAATATTGTTTTCGGCTTTGAGGTAATTCCAGTATTGTTCAGTTACGAGGATAATTGTTCTGAGGAATTATTGTATATATGTTGTATATTGATGTTTGGTATGTTGGGATTCGTATTGATTATTTCGCTGAGGGATGATGATCCCAGGGCTGATTTTATTGAGATCGTTGATCGTGTTGATCATTTGTCGGGGATGATGATCCCAGGGTTGTTGTTTTGGATATTGATTAGTCGTGTCGACTTTTCTTTGTCAGTTTGTCTTTGTTCACTTCAGTAAGTCTTTTGATCCTTATTGGATATGTGATTCTTTGAGTTTCGTTGTCATGCTGCATCATGAAATATCTGGAATCATATCTGCGTTCCGATTGGTTATTATGTAGGATTTTTAGCTGGGCACACTATGGTTATGTGTTGATATTTCCACATTGAACCGTGCACACGAGACGTAGTTTGTAAGGCTACTTAGGTACATTGTCCCACGTATATTCTGGATTCCGTATACGGGGTGGACATGTGCACTGACACATTTCCGGATCGGGCGTACTGTGATGTCCATCTTTGAGCCATACAATTTTTAGTCGTTCATAGTCCATTTAAATGTTTGGATGTGTTCGACGTTTTGTGATTAATCGTTCATACGCCCGAGGGGTATATTCGATAGTCGAAGTTATTTCTTTCAGATCCATTATTGTTGATCATTTGGAATTTACCTTGTTGATGGTATTCTCGGTTATTGTTGCTCCTTTGTTGATCATTGGGAGTTTACCTTGTTGAGGGTATTCTCGGTTATTATAGATCTTTGTTGATCGTGTTTGGAGTTTACCTTGTTGAGGGTATTCCCGGTTATCGTTGATCCTTTGTTGATCGTATTGGAGATATCATGTCGAGGATATTCTCGATTGAATTACTCGTTGATCATTGTTATTGATCGTATGAGTATTCGGACTGTACGTTGATGTTCGGGATTTGTTATCATTATCATGTGATAGTTGATCTACAGATATGTTGTGTATTATTGGTTTATCCAGGTTGAGATTTGATTGTGTAATCCGACGGACAGGAGTTGGCACAGTTTGGATTATTTCCACACTTATGAGTTATGATGATGTTTTGAGGATTATTGGTATTTTTGGAAGATAGTATAATTATTGTTGAGTTCATTTCGTCATTTGAGAATGCGAAATGCGAATTATGGAAAGAATCGATTTGGTATGGATTGCCATGAATTGGTAAGGTTATGACGGTAAGATTACGTTGGTAGTATTCTTACAGTATTATTACATTGGTATGTAATTATTTATGATGATGTGATCGATATCATTGTTGAGTATTGTGGCTGACCCCGTCGTGGGCTTTATTTTTAGGTACTCGGACATCGAGCTAGTAGCGGTCGTGAAGGGGTGAGCTTCCCGGGTGATACTGGCTGTGGCATGTTTTTGAGTATTGAGTATTCTTTTCTGGTTGTTTTATTTCCGCTGCAAATGTGTATTTTGAACTGTATTTTTATCCGCTGCGTGTGTATTTTTAAAATGGCTCTTTGGTATTTTTACCAACTCGTGTGTATTTCAAATGGCCTTTTGGCACTTTTCGAACATGGGTTATTTCGTCAAACCCTTTTTCCTAACTATTTTATTGGTACGTTTAAGGGGTGGCTTAACGTACATTTTGAACTGTCGAGAATTGGCACTTCGCCTTGTATTTTCAACTGGTATTTTATGACGGTATTTGAGAACTATGCTTTTGAAAATATTTGAGTATTTAAAATACTACCGTCACCGGCCTTCTTGTCGTTCTTGTAATTGGTTTTTAGTCTGGTGGGTTCCGACGCGGGGCCCACAGCGCTGTAATATCCCAGATGGTTTTGGGGGTGTTACAACAAACTGGTAATCATATCAAAGCACTTCGGTCGGACCGAGGTGGCGAGTATATGAGTACGGAGTTTGACGAGTTCCTTAAGGAACATGGAATAGTTTCACAACTAACACCTCCAGGTACTCCTCAGTTAAATGGTGTGTCAGAAAGAAGGAACCGGACCTTGTTGAACATGGTCCGTTCCATGCTGGGCTATACTGACTTACCGATTTACTTGTGGGGGTATGCACTCCTGACTGCCACTTACATCTTGAACAGATGTCCTTCCAAATCCGTTCCTAAAACTCCACATGAGATGTGGGAGGGCAGGAAACCAAGTCTTAATCATATTAGGATATAGGGATGTCCCGCCTATGTCAATAAGACTAAGGTGGAGAAGTTGGAAGCTAGGTCCGCGAAGGGACGTTTCATTGGATTCTCGTCTGGGATGATGGGATATCGATTCTACATGCTCGAAGATCGAAAGATCGTTGTTGCTTTACAAGCATATTTCCTGGCAGAAGAGATTCATTCAGGAAGGCGGAGCAGGTAGAAATATTTCTTTGGAAGAATACAATGAAACTCCTCAGGAGACACCTGTGCAAGAAAATGGGACCAAACCTTTTGAAACACAAGTACAACCACCTCGTAGGTCTAGCAAGGTATCTCATTTACCTGAGAGGTATAGTTTTATGCACTTGGAGGAACTGGGTTTCCACGAGGTTCCAGGTGATAAACAAGAGATCGACCTGCGACCAATGACCTAGCAATGGTGGATGTAGACTCCATGATATAGATTGTAACAGTCTTCATGTAGTTGGGACCTTCATTTTGACGAGGCAGTCAAAGAGTTTGACTTCGTGCAAAATGAAGAGGAATCTTGTGTATACAAGAGGGTTAGTGGGAGCAAGATCACATTCTTAGTACTATGTGTATATGACATTCTACTAATAGGAAATGATGTGGGAATGCTCAGTTCTGTGAAAGCTTGGCTTTCGAGTAATTTCTCCATGAAAGATTTGGGAGAAGAAACCTATATTCTTGGGATTCGACTCTACTGGGATAGATCGAAGAGAATTATAAGTTTTTTCCAAGCCCTCTATATAGATTATATCTTAAAGAGGGTTCCTTCCGATGCGACATGGAATAAAACTCACCTTGAAGATGTGTCCTTATAGTGAGGAACAATGAAAGGAAATGAGTTATATACCATATGCTTCGGCAGTGGGTAGCATTATATATACTTTATTGTATACAAGACCTGACATTGCGCATGCTGGAAGCGTGGTAAGTAGGTTTCGGGCTAACCCAGTCAGGGAACATTAGACCGCCGTAAAGAATGTTCTCAAGTACTTTAGAAGTACTAGGAGATCTGATTCTTATATATGGTGGTGGAGAACAGAATGTGGTGGGATTCACTGTATTGGACTTCCAAGGACAGAAAGACGATTATATGTCTACTTCTAGCTACATTTACTCTTAATGGAAGAACAGTATCTTGGCATAGTGCCAAATAATAGCGCGACTGCTAATTCCAACTGTTAGGCTGAGTATAAAGCGGCCTCGGAGGCCTCCAAAGGAAGGATTTAGAAGTTACTGGGTAAACTTCACGTAACACCTTGTGTTGCGCTGCCAGAGCAGTAGCACAGGCCTAGGAGCTGAGGTTTCACAACAGTACTAAACATATTGAGAGAGAGTATCATCTCGTAAGAGCATTTGTTCGCAAAGAGATACATTGTGCTGCATTGAGTAGAGTCAGTCGACTACGTCGCTGATCCACTGACCAAGCCACTTTCTCAGATTAACTTAGTACGTCATCTGGAGAACATGGGTATTAGATACCATAGTGTGTGGCATTGAGTGCAAGTGGGAGATTGTTGGGAGTATGCCCCTGAATGCCACTCAGAGGATGATTGAGTGAGGGCATTGTACTTGTAATAATGTAAATCACTAATATAAGGCAATGGATGTTTCTTTATTTACTGGTAGTTACTAGCATTCCTAACTCGTAAATATACATATAGAAACTAGTCCATGTATTTGAGAGCAAAATGTTCCACTCCTTATTGGATAAGGGGGTCGGCACTAGAAAGGTTTATAGCTCAAATACTTAATCGTTCGCAAGTCGATGAAACTTGACTGGGCGTTAAGTTTATGTGAAGACTTGTATGACGTGTTCTTTGACATGGAGAGTTCCTGTCGAACGCTAATGGTTAGTGGGAGCACATGTTATAGGTATGGTAATTGGCTCGAACCGACTCACCCTCGATTCGTCACACGGATTTCACTCCGGGACAGTCAATGACGGAATCGAAAGGTTGTGATAGATATTCGTGAACCTTCGACTTGAGGATTTAGTAGGGATGTGCTTGTGACGTCAAGATTTTCATTAGAGTAGTTTGACCCTATAAACTGGAAGGCGGGGGTCAACCTCGACGTGCATCTTGACGGGCAAGTAACAAGTGCTTCTGAATACCAAGATAGAATTTTTTCTCCCGTTAGTGAGCGGGTTATATGTCCTATGCGGTTATTGGCAGATAAGATCATAAGTCTTTGGCCAAAGCATTGGAGATAGTTGTATTAGATAAACGACAGCTTGATGATCTCGATTTGCATTACCGCATGCATAGCGTCAAGTACAGATAGGGTTTGACTGACCGTGACCCTATATCTTGATCGGAACATTTGAAAGAAGGGTTTATACGTATACTGGTATTCACGACAGAATGGTTCTTGAATGATCCCAATCATTCGTTCTCAGTTGGGTACAGTGTAGGCCGCCAGGCTGGCTAGGCGGTGCTACTACTCTTTGGTTCCTCCCATTGCTGACTGAGACGAACCTACTGAGTCGCGCAATAGGATTGACGACGGAATGAATCGAGCTTATTCTCTCTTTATAAATATTAGATATTGGATATCTAATTTATTGGACATTATTGGATGTCTAATTAAATATGGGACATTAGATGTCTAAATCGATTTATTGGATAAATTGATTTACGGCCTAATGAATTAAATATATCACTGGGTGATTAATTTAATTCATGGATATAATTATTTCTTGGAGAAATTAATTATGTCATAATGTATTTGATATGATGAAATTAATTGGATTAATTAAACTATACAAATACATCGGGACGCAACTGGAGTTTATCTGTTTGGACTCTCGGGAGTCCGAAACGAACCGAACTCATCCGTTTCTGCATGGGCCACCCCCATTTCTAGCCACCTTCTTTTTGGACTTTTGTCTCCATTCTTTAATGGATGATAATTGTGGAGGTGGGGTTGATTCTCATTTGATGAGTTGTGACATGTGAAGAAGTATTGAATAAAAGGAAGAAAGACATTATCTCACCTACACTTGATTTCAAACGTGAGAATCATTTGTAAGAGAGAGAGAACATTGAATTCATTTTCATATCACTCAAGTCTTCTTCTTCATCTTCAATTTTGTTCTTGAGTTTTTTCTTGGAGAAAATTCAAGATACATTGAGAGAGATATTATACACTTAGAGTGTAATAATAAAAAGCTTCATCACCTAGCTCTAGCCATGTCCTTGGAGGATAGCAAGGTGTTGTCATTCCGTTCGTTTTTCCGGCGCGTGGCAAGTAGAGACGCGGTGCTTTCGGCGTTGGATCGTTCAAGGGCTTGTAGCGGAATAGATTCGTAGAGATCAAGCAAAGCTTGGGAAATAGCTCAAGAGAAGGTTATCCATCTAATCAACGGACTACAAGGGTGAGTTTCTATATCTCTTGTTATTCGTTTTGATATTCGTATATACGTAGCTCGATCGATCCTCGTAGGGATTCAGATCGAATTAACTTTCGTTTTACCACTTCCGCTGGGCATTCATTTTAGGCACCGAATCCCAACAGTATCGTGACATTTCTATAATTATATGCATGCCGATTGGTTATGTATAGATTTTTAGTCGGGCATATATGGTCGTGTGTTGATGTTTCCACATTGGACCGTGCACACGAGACGATTACTCCCTGAGACTAATTAGGTACATTGTCATACATATATTCTGATGTTTTCGTATACGGGGCAGACATGTGGACAGGCACATTTTTAGGTCGGACATACTGTGATATCCGTCTTTGATTCATATTGGTCAGTCGTTCGTACAAATGCATAATTGGTTATGTCCGATGATTTGCAATCGGTGGTTCATATGCCCGAGGGGTATGTTCGACAGACAGGTTTGTTTCATTGAGATATGTTGTATGTGATTCATATAACATCTTGATATTTATTATAGTGTATACCTTATGATTTGCGCGAAATATATGTTGCTTGTATTTTAGATCGAGGGAAGGCTAAGGCATATGAAGACTATATTGACGGCGAAGGGTTTGAAGGATACAAGTTTGGGGATCCCGAGTCTTCTTGTCACCGGTTATGTTTGAACCGCGTATTTTATGTCCTCTTTATTGTATTTCTCTTCAATTGTACTATTTTTGGTATACTCCATCTTCATATAGTTTATACTTGTATTTGGATCCTATGCATTGTGGCAAATTATAACCGTATGATGTATAAACTCCTCGTCGGAGTGTTAGGTAATATTATGTGGTTTGGAGCTGCAGTTATATTATGGTTGGTTAATGTGTTTGTATCGCCTGTGGGTCCCAGTGTGGGATCCACAACACTATAGTAGATGCCTTTTCTGGGTTGTTACATTAGCCCTGGTCAGACCATATTGTTTTTAGCCAGAGGTCAATCTCAAATCCCGAATTTAAATTGCTACCTTCCTTTGGAGGGTCCTCATGATGATTGACATTAATTTATACCTTGTACAATATTATATGGACCCCTGGATTATAGGGGGTTTAACCGATCTGTCTAGTCGGGTTAGGTAGCCGACTCGCACCTGGTCAGACCGTTTGATTTTAACGAGAGGTCAATCTCACATATAAAGATTAAGAGAAATATTGTTTCAAATGGATTGTGTTCCAACTATTGGGGATGAGTTGGGAATACTGCCCTAAGACATTCGATGTGCCTAGATTTGTAATTGTCACATTTAAATAAAGTTATTTGCTATCATCTAGTTCTCATTGATTATTATAATGTGTGTATATTTTAATATTATAGTAATCGAATAATTGTTATTCATGAACAATAAGCTTATTCAAATGTCCCTGGTCCAATCAAGTAGAGCGAAGACTCAAGTGATTACTATACTAGTATAAGTTTTATTGATAATCATTGGATGATTATGCACATGGTGCAGATCAAACTTATGGGTATTGGTTGGAGAACGCAATACTGGACAGACCCACATTGAGATCACTGCATGGAATATCATAAGTGAATCTCAATATAACAATATGTCAATAAATCCTTGAACCTGAGATTATTATAGAGTCCAACATGATAACTGCTATGTCTCGACGCAATCCAATGTTATCTGAAATATAATAATCATGAAGGTTAGTGATCGGAGTTAGTGGGAGCCATGTAGAGGGAAAGCAATAATCAAGATGGGTATTTGTTCCTCTCTTTAGTGAGGATATATCTGTTGAGCCCTTCGATAAGTAGGACTGAAGGAAATGCATGACCATGCTCAAACAGAGTTATTTGATTCAATCAGTCTACTTAAGATCGAGAAAGCATTTGAACGTAATAAGTATGACAATTTCCATGACTTGGTTCAAATATGATATCGCGTGACAAAGTGAAGTGAACGTAAAATGATTTAATGGACTATAAACATATAATATTTGGGTAGTCATAATGTCTTGCTAGAGCCCGCTTATGATTTATTATTTAATAAGGTATTAAATAATTGCCAACATAATATAAGCCTTTTAGGTCACACATACGACAATTAAAGACAAGCAAGAATAATTAATAGATATAATATTGGATATTATATTTATCAAAGAAGTTAAATAACGAGTGATGTATAATATGATATTATATATTATATTATTAAATTATTTCAATTGGAAAAGATAAATATAATATTAGATATTATATTTATTAGAGGATTAAATAATAAGTAATATATAATATAAGATATTATATGTATTGTATTATTTAATAAGTGGAGGGGTAACTACACAAATACTAGAGTCTTAACTCTAGGGTTTACGTAATATAAATAAAGGATCTTAGACAAGTAGTTGTCATGAGAATTAAGGGAAGAAAATCGGCCCTAATCCCCTCTCTTGGCCGCCCCCTTTACGGTCCAGGAAATCCCGGTTCAGCTATCCCGTCTTCTTTTCTTAGTTGATTTTGATCAATAGTACAAATCCTTCTAGCAATAAATTATTTGTTGTAATGTTTATCCACATTATTCGTAAGGATCTAGCAATCTGGCTTGTACCAATTGTTCGTGTGTGAATCACCAAAAGATTAAGACGATTTTCATCAGCTTCTAGTCCAGTTTCAGATTTTTTCTTCAGATTAAGGTAATTCAACGAACTCTTTATAAATCAATTGAATTACTGCATGAAGATCCTCATCTGGGTTTTTCGTTAATTATTCCGCTGCAGTTTTGCTCAATTTTATTGTATTTGATGCACGTAAAACCCAAAGTTGTATCAGAGCCAACTTGCAAGTAATTTAATTGTTTATGTAGAATATATTTATATGCTTTGAATATATAAATTGTTTTCTTGATTATATTTCTAAAATAGAGATTTTATAAATATTTTCCTTATTCAATTTGATTAAATTGGATTGTTAAAAAAATCAATTTTCTGGATTGCTTTTTGTAATTTTTCTATCCAGAACTGTTCTGGAATAGATGTGTTCTCTGGCGAGTTGACGGACCGGGCGGATCCGATTAAGAAACCACGGACCAAGACCCACAGATCGCGAAAATCCACAAACTAATATGCGCTTAATGTGGGATTCAATCCTATGGTATTTTGAATACACACGGCGCACCGCACCATTTGGGCTACACTACTTGTTTGGAATATTTGTTCACTGAGTATTATTTAAACCAACAGCCTGTTTAAAAATCCCAAGTAAATGTTGCCAAAAATGCTTTTTTTGTTGGTGGTGGGTTTCAAACCCACGGGGCCGTGTGCGGCTTGTCCCTGCTCGGCCAACTAGGCTATTGCATCAAATTCTTGATTTTTTTGCATGGATATTTATCTTATGCCTCACTGTCAAGCAGATTCATATTATATGTTTAATTAATTATGTGATAATTAATTTTAGTATATGATTAGTCTATGACATGACCATAAATTGACCAATGTGATTGGATGTTTCAATTTAATTGTGGGTTGTTTTATCGGCCTGCATGTCGTTTAATTATAATTGATTTTTACGGCCTGCGAGTCATCTTTTAATTTATTATTATTATTATTTACAGCCTGCGTGTCATTTTCCCTCTTGTAATTTACTTTACTAGTGTAGTATGGTTTTTTTAATTATTGTAATGAAGACAAGAAGGAGACGAAGGATGGCCTCGAGGAGCCGATTTATCACGTATAACGTTCCAAGGAGTTGGAAGATCAATGAAGACCAATTATATCATTTAGATTGACCTTTGTGATTTTCGTGTTGTCTCATGAAAATCACGTTAGAATTATGGTCATGCTATACACGGTCCTATACTTTATTATGTCATGTAATTCTATGTATGTTTAAATTTATGTATGTATGTGATGCGATGTATGTTTAGATGTATGTTACCCAATATAGACATGGAACATAGGATAAAACCCCTTGTTAAATTTTTTTAATGTCGTTCCATTAAAACACCTATCAAGAATTTGATCATCTTGAGCAGGTCATGCCAAAGCTGGGTGCTCGGATTATGTTAGTAAGGTAGGATAGGTAATGGTGATACTTATGTATTTTAATGAACTAAGAATTCAAAATACTTTTGAACCTTAAGGCATAAGATGGGATTATAATATGCTTGGACATAAGATGCCAAATCCCATAAGTCTAATCTAAGAGTTATATATGATGTAATCGATAATGAGTTATCCACCTAAAGTAGCTCAATTCTAGGCGTCATGCCAAAGCTGAGTTTAGAATTGTGCAAAATAGGGTCTTAGCCCAGTAAAAGTACAAATGTTGTAAAAGTGAGGGTATTTTGTTCTAGTGGGAGTATTTTTCAAGAAATAGAAATGTGACTAAAGTTTTTGCATATTTAATTTTGTAGATAATAGAATGGCTTCAAACAACGCATCCACCATTTCACTGCGATTCGTCCTTGAGAATGACAAACTCAAAGAAAATGGCATCAACTATCTGGATTTGATCCGGAGCTTGAGAATAGTTCTAAATCAAGAAAGAAAGATGTACGTTCTTGAGGAAGAAATTCCGGATGAGCCTGCTGACAATGCTAACAATGCAACAAAATACAAATGGAAGAAACACTGCGATGATTCCATTCATGTCAGTTGTCTTATGTTGGCTACCATTTGTACAGAACTTCAGAATAATATGGAAGAAATGGTAGCCTATGAGCTTAACGCTCACCTCAAAGAAACTTTCTCAAAGCACACTAGGTAAGAGAGGTATGAGACCTTTCAAGCCTTGTATGCTTACAAGATGGTTGATGGGACATATGTCAGCGCTCATATACTCAAGATGAAATGATATATTGATCATCTTGATAGGCTTGGTTTTCCACTTTCTACCCGAATACTTTGGTCAGTTCATTATGAACTATGATATGAATGAGATGGAGAAGTCCATTGATGAGTTGCATGGGATGCTTAAAATGGTTAGGCAAAACATTAAGAAGAAACCAAGCCACATGCTGATGGTCACCAAAGGGAAGTCCTTCAAGAGCAAAGGCAAGGGTAAAGGTAAGGCAAAAGTTTCCAAAGCTAGAGTCCCAACTAAGCCAGTTTTCAGGGAAAAAGCTCCAACAGATGAAAATTACTGTAATTGAAATAAACCAAGACATTGGAAAAGAAATCGAAAGGTTTACTTGGAAGAGCTAAAGCGTACCAAGGTAGTGAGACCGCCACATGTATATTTCTTATATAAGTTAACTTATCTACTTCTAACTCCTCGGTATTGGATACTGGATGTGGATCTCACATTTGTACAAATGTGCAGGGGTTGAGAAGCAGTACAGAGCTGAAGAAAGGGGAAGTGGATCTACGAGTCGGCAATGGAGCAAGAGTTGCTGCACTAGCCGTTGGAACTTATGATCTTGTTTTACCCAATGTACTTTTGTTAGTTTTCACCAATTGCTATTGTGTTCCTGCTATGAATAGGAATATTAATTGATTTTCTACATTAGATTGTGAAGGTTACAGTTTTCTTATTAAGAATAAGATTATTCGTATTTTCTTTGAGGACTTGCTTTATGGTACTGCAAAGTTATATACAGGCCTTTATAATATTAATCTAGATGAGTCCAATACTTTGGAAGTCTATAACATTGTAACCAAGAAGCCTAAGCTCAATGATTCTAATACGACTTACTTATGGCACTGTCGACGTGCCCACATAAATGATAAACACATTTCTAAACTCCATCACGATGGACTTTTAGACTCTTTTGACTATGAGTCATATGGGACATCCGAATCTTGTTTATCGAACAAGATGATCGGTCATGGAGAAAGGCTAGTGATATATTAGGCCTAGTACATACTGATGTATGCGGACCTCTTAGCACTAATGCCAGAGGCGGGTACCAGTACTTTGTCACTTTTATCGATGATTTTAGCCGTTATGGATATGTTTATCTTATGAATCATAAACATGAATCTTTTGAAATGTTAAAAATATTCCAGAGTGAAGTACAAAATCAACTTGGAAAGATAATTAAAGCCCTTTGGTCGGATTGGGGTGGCAAATACTTGAGTCAAGAATTCGATTATCATCTTAGGAGTTGTGGAATTATTTCACAACTTACTCCACCTAGAACACCTCAACATAATGGGGTGTCCAAGAGGATCGAACTTTATTAGACATGGTTCGATCCATGATGAGTCAAATGGAGTTTCCATTATCATTTTGGGTCCATGCCTTAGAAACAGCAGCATTCATCCTTGACCGTGTTCCATCTAAAGCTGTTGAAAAAACACCATATGAGAAATGGACTGGTAAGAGACGAAACTTATCTTTTCTAAAGACCTGGGTAGCGAAGCATTCGTAAGATGCCAAGTGTTTGAAAAACTGGCGGCTATATCTGAAAGAGGTTTAATTGTGGTATATCCTAAGGAAATTAAAGGATACTACTTTATAAGCCCACCGAGAACAAAGTGTTTGTTGCTCGAACTGCTGTCTTCTTAGAAAGGGAATTTAATTCCAAAAGGAGATAGTGGGAGAAAAGTAACTCTCGAGGAGACTCGAGAACCACAAGAAGACATTGCTTCGCCAATGGAAACTGAATAGGCTCAACAATTAGTTGAGGAGTCAATTCCAAGTACACAAGTTCCTCGCAGATCTGATAGGGGTGCGACATGAACCTGAGCGATATAAGTATCTCATAACAGAGGTAGATGATGTATTGCGAGATTTCATATCACTTTTTGGTTGTCTTCATATGAGCCTAGTACCTATACAGAAGGTTCTTCAGGACCAAAGTCCAAGCAATGGCTAGAGATGCAGTCCATGTACGACAATCAAGTTTGGAACAAAATAGATCCACCTGAGGGTGATAAAACCATTTGTGCAAATGGGTCTTCAAAAGAAGAAAAACATGGACAATAATCTACAAGCCTATAATGTTAGACTAGTGGCAATAGGTTATACACAGACTCATGGTGTTGAACATGATGAGACCATTTCGCCAGTAGTCATGCTTAAATCAATTAGAATTTTATTTGCTATTGCCGCACATTATGATTATGAGATATGGCAAATTAATGTCAAAGCAGCGTTTCTTAATGGAAACTTACTCGAGGATGTGTACATGACACAATCTGAGGATTTTGTTCATCCAGAAAATTCTAAAAAGATTTTAAGCTTCAAAGATCCATTTATGGGTTGAAGCAGGCTTCTTGGAGCTAGAATCTTCGTTTTGATGAAACTGTCAAAGAGTTTGGGTTTATTCAAAATGAAGATGTACCATGTGTGTAAGAAGGTTTGTGGGAGCATAGTTGTTTTCTTAGTCTTATATGTAGACACCATATTACTCATTGGAAATGACATAACCACCTTGCAGACAGTCAAGACTTGGTTGAGAAGTTGTTTCTCCATGAAAGACCTACGAGAAGCTGCTTAGATTCTTGAGATAAAAATATAGAGATAGATTAACGAGAATGATTGGTCTGAGTTAGGATACTTACATTAACAAAATATTGAAGAGGTTCAATATGCAGGGCTCCAAGAGAGGACTCTTCCCAATTTCATATGGCATTCATCTGAGTATTACTCAAAGTCCGTCGAATCCTGATGAGCGAGTCTGCATGAGCAAGATTCTATATGCTTCTGCCATTGGATTGATCATGTATGCCATGATTTGTACTCGACCAGATGTATCGTTTGCCCTTAGCATGAAAAGTCGATACCAATCAGATCCAGGTGAAAGTTACTGGACAGCAGCGAAAATCATCCTAAAGTACTTAAGGAGAACTACTGATGCGTTCCTAATTTATGGAGGTATGGGAGACGACTGGCTGTAAATGGTTATACTGATACAAGTTTCAAAACCAATAGAAATGATTTAAGATCGCAGATGATTTTGTGTTTTTGTTTAAAATGGAGGTGTTGTGATTTGGAAATGTTCCAAGTAAAGCACGCTCATATATTGTATTACTAAAGATGAGTACCTGGCAGCATCGGATGCAGCCAAGGAGAATATATAGATCTTTTAGGTCCTATAAGTCTTTACTGCGACAATAATGTGCTATTGCATGAGATAAAGAGTTAAGGTCCGATTAGATATCCAAACACATACTCAGTATATGCAAAGTAGCAACGGAAGATAATGTTGTTGATCCACTTACCAAGCCTCTGTCACAAGGAAACTATGAAGAGCTTGCTATATCGATAGGACTGAAAGGCATGAATGAATGGTCCTAGTGCAAGTGGGAGATTGTTGGGAATAGTGCCCTCGCACATTCGATGTGCCTACATTTGTAATTTTCACATTTAAATAAAGTTATTTGATATCATCTATTTCTTGTTGATTATTATAATGTGTGCATGTTTTAATATTATAGTAATCGAATAATAGTTATTCATGAATAATAAGATTATTTAAATGTCCATTGTCCAATCACGCAGAGTAGAGACTCAAGTGATTAATATACTACTATAAGTTTGATTGATAATCATTGAACGATTATGCGCATGGTACGGATCAACCTTATGGGTATTGATTGGAGAACGCAATACTAGACAGACCCGCATTGAGATCACTGCATGGAAATGTCACAAGTGAATCTCAATATAACAGTATGTCAATAAATCCTTGAACATAAGATTATCATAGAGTCCAACATGATAAATGATATGCCTTGACATAATCCAACGTCATTTAAAACATGGTGATCATAAAGGTTAGTGATTGGGATTAGCGGGAGTCATGTAGAGGGCAATGAATAATTAAGATAGGGATTTGTCCCTCTCTTACGGAGAGATATCTACTGGGGCCCTCAATAAGTAGGACTAGAGGAAATGCATGGCCATGCTCAAATGGATGAGTCATTTGATTCAATCTGGCTACATAAGATCGAGAAAGCATTTGAACATAATAAGTATGACAATTTACATAACTTGTTTCAGATATGATAACGCACGACAACGAGATTTGACACGTTAAATGGTTTAATGGATTATAAACTTATATTATTTGGGTAGGCATAATGTGTTGCTAGAGACCGCTTATGATTTATTATTTAATAAGGTCTAAGTAATTACCAACATAATATAAGCCTTTTGGGTCACACATACGACAATTAAAGACAAGCAAGAATAATTAATAGATATAATATTGGATATTATATTTATTAAAGAAATTAAGTAATGAGTAATGTATAATATAAGATATTATATGTAATAGTATTTAATTATATCAACCGGGAAATATAAATATAATATTGGATATTATATTTATTGAGGATTAAATAATAAGTAATATACAGTTGAACCTCGATAAATGAATGTTCGATAAACGAATAACCTCGCCAAATGAATAATTTTTTCCGGTCTCAACTCTTTATAACATGTTCAAATTTTCTTTCGATAAATGAATAATTTCGCTAAATGAATATTTTTCTCCGGTTTTGATCATATTCATTTATCGAGGTTTTACTGTATATTATATAAGATATTTTATGTATTGTATTATTTAATAAGTTGAGGGGTAACTAAGCAAATACTTTAAGTTTAAACTCTAGGGTTTACTTAGTATAAATAAAGATTCTTAGACAAAAAGTTGTCATGAGAATTAAGTGAAGAAAATCGGCCCTAATCCCCTTTCTTGGCGCCCCCTTTTTCTGTCCAAGAAAACTCGGTTGGGCCATCCCGTCTTCTTCCCTTAGTTGATTTTGATAAACGGTAAATGTTTCTAGCAAGGAATTATTTGTTGTACTGTTTATCAACATTACTCGTAAGGATCTAGCAATCCGGCTTGTACCAATTGTTTGTTAGTGGACCACCGAAAGAGGAAGACGATTTTCATCAGCTTCTGGTCCGGGTTCAGATCTGTTCTTCGGATTAAGGTAATTTAACAAACTCTTTATAAATCAATTAAATTGATGCATGAAGATCCTCATCTAGGTTTTTCATTAATTATTCCACTGCGGTTTTGCTCATTTTTATTGTATTAGATACACGTAAAACCTAATAGGATGGAGCGACCGTCTTCTGCCTACAACTTGTATGCTCCATTTCCACGACCTTGATAATTTTGTAAGGTCCTTCATAAGTTGGACTTAATTTTCCAGCACCTGCCTCTTTTGTGTTCTGGAAGACCCTACGTAACCCAGTCACCTTTTTGAAGGTACGAGTGTGTATTAAAGTGTTGGGCGACCTTTTGTTGATAAGCTGCATTTCGGATCGAGGTTCTCTCTCAAAGTTCGTCAATTGCATCAAGTTCATGTTCAAACTCATTGTTATTTGTTGTTTGTCCGCCACCACATACCTAGCTATCGAGAGTCCTACCTCTATAGGGATGACAACTTCTGTTCCTTAAGTTAAACTGAAGGGTGTTTCTCTAGTGGGGGTCCTTGGTGTGGTTTGGTAGGACCACAAATCTTCTGGCAGTTGGTCCGTGCAATCTCCCTTGGATCGACTCAGTCTCTTCTTTAGGCAGTTGATAATTGTCTTGTTGGTTGATTCGGCTTGTCCATTGGGTTGAGGGTACATTGGGGCGGAAAATGTGAGCTTGATATTTGAACATTTTATTCCACATAAATATATTAAAGGATTTTGATGATGTATTAATAACTAAGTCAAAACTAAGATAACAAGAGTCAAAGATAAAAGAGCTGGACAAAAATCAAATAAGTGAAGCAGAACTCATTCATAGCGCACGTTATGCAAAGCGCATGCTATGGTACAGAAGATAGCGCAAGATACAAGTATTAAAACGCAAGCTATAAGATCAGTACAGGTTATGGAATCAAGATAGAAAGGTCTGCAAATGAAAGAAAATAAGGCACGCAACATGTGTAACACCCAAAACTAGGTGAATATTACACTGCCGTGGATCCCCTAATGGGATCCACTAGGCGAATGAAAATTAATGAATTAAGTGATATAATTGTAGTACCGAACCACAGTATATCAATAATTACTCCGATGAGGAGTTTCATTACAACTCACCCAAGATAATACCGAATAAATGTATATTTTTTATATGAAGATAAAATATACAACACCGAATGAAATGAATATCCAAACGGAAGTCTGCAGCGGAAATAAAATAATGAAAACACGAGTGAATGAAAGGACTGGCCCCCCTACTAGTATCACTGGGATTCCTAGCCGTCAGCGTTCTCTTCCCGTGCCTTAGCCTTGCCATGACATGAAAAACAACATCCCCCAACGGGGTCAGTTATATAGAACAACAATCCTCAAGGGTTGAATAAACACAATCATGATATATCTTAATTATGAAATGACGCTAAAGAGAGGCATCATAGTACGCCCGTAATGGTATGTGCAAGTGCACAAGACGAGTGTCCGGACACACCCGCCCTTGTCCCTAATTAGTCTCACGGAGGTACATTACCGTGTGCATAGTCCAATGTGTCGGTGAACCCAACACATGACTATCACGTGCCCAACTAAAAATTCCACACATCCCCACCCGGCCGCGCAATATGAACCCAGAAGGTCACATGAACGAAAATGACCATGAAGAATATTAATGAATAACAAATCCGACAAAGTCAAGAATGACTCACCGAGATGAAATGATAGTGAAATGAATGATAGCTCAATGAAATGATTGGAACCATCGTTCATCGTGAATGAAGTGATTAATTGACAATTACAAGTCCCAATACGATTAATACATTATGAATGAATTATGATTATGAATGAACAACAACAAAAGGAATGAATATCCTTTTAACCGAGTAAGAATTAACTTACTCAACCGGTGAAGAATGTCCTTCCTCGAACAAACGTCCAAAAAGGGATGTCGGTCGCTCGAACAACCTTGAATGACAATTACCAACAATGCTCAATATACGTATCAAACATGATTATAACCGACTCAAACGTCGATACAACAATATCCACACTCATTGAGGCATTCTAGCGGACACTTAGCAAACACACATCCTTCGATAATATCCAAATCTCGAATATATCAAAACCAACTCCAAAATGAGTATTTCAAACCAACAAAACGTCTCCAATGATATCAATAATCCCATAGGAATCCACAAAACAAGTTAACGACAACATCTAATCGAAAACCCAAAAATTATCAAAGTCAACTCCAAGGTGTTCTTGAATCAAACCCCAACAATACGTGAAATCTGAAATATATGTTATCAAATCCGAAGAAATACATTTATCCAAGGTAGATAATCCATATCTAACATATTCCAACAACAATCCAAGCTTACACGAAGAAATCGAAAGGAAAAACCCAAAACTCCGAAATTCTAGATTCAAGAAATCATTACCTTGATTTGATGTGATGAGGATGATGAAATGATGATTAATCCGAATGATAAGCTTGAAGATGATGATTGATGATTGCACCTCGAAGAACACTCTCCAAATCACCCAAAATCGCCCGGAATCGCCCAAAAACGAAGTGAGAAATGAAAATGACGAAGAAAGGGCTGAACTGTCCTATTTATAGAAACCTCAGTTTAGCGCGCGCTAGCTCCAGTTCTTAGCGTGCGCTAACGGGTGTTTTGGGTAGTCCAGTACCCACTATCCGTAAACGATAGCATGCGCTACGTACCTTTTTATAGTGTGCACTACGGCTGTACACTTAGCGTGCGCTAACCCCAGAATGTTAGCGTGCGCTAACGAATTATATGATGCCCAGTACTGGAGTCTAGAACCTACTGTCCTCTGATCTGTTCACGGTAGCACGCGCTACCCTCAATATATAGCGTGCACTACTACACCGTTTGCGTACGCTAAAAACCACTCATAGCGTGCGCTAAGAATTAATCCAATTCGGTCCAGTACCCACTGGACTCTGCCTGTCCGACCTTAACGCGCGCTACACCAAAATGTATAACGTGCGCTACTACAACCCACTAGCGCGCGCTACTTACCATTTGTAGCATGCGCTACTTATAACTCACCTGCAGTCCAGTGCCTTCTGGACTGTCAGCCTGAACAACATTAGCATGCGTTAATGCTGAGTGGTAGCGTGCGCTACCTGTACTTAATTAGCGTGCACTAGAGAGAGTACGTATCATGCGCTACTCCTCACACACAGCCCACAACAAAGATGACAATGATGATACGCTCGGCCCCACTATACAACCGGGTTGAATGAAGAATAAAATTGATACGTGATACCAATATACTCCGAACGGTGAATACAATGATTGAATATGAGTGAAAAATGATCAATAATGAGTGAAAATTACTGAGTGATAATTACAGAATGATAAGTACTGAATGACAATGACTGAATTACAACTGGGTACTACAACATGGTTAAGCTAACGCATGCTAAATACGTCAACTTTAGGCATGCTAAACACTAGAGCTAGCGCATGCAAGGTTTAAAATCCTACCATTGCTCATATACCCATTAGACACCTTTTCAACATGGAGATCACGCGTATATTTCTGAATCTGGACTTCAAGGGTTGACGACTACTAATGCATGTTATGGTGCTTATAACGCTCACTAAATTTGAATTATGATAGTTGGACAAGATTGTCAACACAATATCTCAAAACTGCTGAAGCTCGTTAACGCACGCTAAGGAGCAACATTAGCGCACGCTAAAGACACCAGACAACAAGGGCTACTTGAGGCTTGAAGCCTATAAATACCAATTCATTTGGTATGGAACATACAACAACACACAATAACTTCAAAAATAATTCCTATATATATGGGAATTAAATACATCATTGTTGTTGTAATTAAGCTTAAAGAGTTTGAGTGTTTGATTCACTCCTCTATACACGAGAGGAAAGAAAGGATTGTAGATTTGATTCGGTGTTATTAAGATCATTGAACCAACATTATTAGAATCGTAATCTAAATTTAGAGAGGTTTTTCTCGTACCGATAGAAAGGTAGAAAGGTTTTTTTCTTGTCCAATAGAAAACAAAACATGATTTATCTTAGACCGACTGGAATACAAGTCTGTAATGGTTTAACTTGGACCATTAGAAGATAAGATTGTAGTGGTTAAAAGGTTTATCTTGAACCTATGAAAAAAGATAGTGAAGGAGAGAAGATGTATGCAAGTTGTCGAACCTCTATAAATCTACGTGTCATTTATTTTCCACACTTATCTATCGCTTCTGTACAAAAAGAGTTCATTACTCTTCACTGCACTATTCAACCCACCTTCTAGTGACGGTACCAAATTCAACAATTGGTATTAGAGCGGTCCCTAAATAGTCGGCTTAACATACAAGGAGAGAAGATCCATGGCATATACGTTTGCTCCGGTAGAAGGTCTTACCTTAAACCGACCACCATTTTTCGAAATATCAAATTTCATGACATTGAAGAAAAATCAATCTTTACCCGAGCGTATGACATCAAAACTTGGAAGATAATTGGCCTTGGTCCAAAAGTTCTCACGAAATCCGACGGCTGTCTCAAAAGTTTTGAAGAATATAATGATGAGGATTGAAAAAACAACCATTACAATTTTAAAGCCACATAATTTTTATATTATGCTCTAAATCCGGAAGAATACAATTGAATCTCTTCGTGTGAAAGTGCCAGATAAATTTGGAAAATTCTCGAGGTAACTCATGAAGGAACAACTCAAGTCAAGGAGACGAAGATAAATATGCTTCTCCATGACTACAAGTTATTCATGATGAAAGATGATGAGTCCATATCAAATATGCTCGACCAATTTCTAGTCATCAAAAATGGACTAGCTTGCTTTGGTAAACTATTATCGAGTAGTGAAAAAGTGTAGAAAATATTACGTTCACTACCTCATGAATGGGACGGGATGGTCACTGGTATTATGGAGTCAAAAGATATCAACAAGTTAGATTTTAGCGCGCTTGTCAGTTCGCTAATAAACTACAATATCGTGTTAAAATCACGAAATGTTAAACCGAATCCCATAGAGAAAACTATAGCTTTGAATGCTAAAGAGATGTCAAGTCATCAATAAGAAATCATGATTGATGATGATGATGAAGAATCGACATTTTATACCAATAACATCAATATATATCAAAATTTATTAAACTGAAGAAGAAAAGACGTCAACTCGCAAGCCCGAAAGAGTAAAAAAAGTTTGACAATAATTGTCGAAATTGTGGAAAACCTGGTCACTTTGCTAAAAACTGTCATTGCTTAACTTCCCAATAGAAAGCATATATATCCACTTGGAGTGACGATGACGAAGAATATGAAAATGTCCAAAATAATCTCGCACTCATGCGACTACGGAAGTAAGGTAAGTACCTCATCCCACGATGAGCTATTTAATGCTTTCTAGTTATAACATATGGACTTTCAAAATTCACTTAAAGATACTAAATTCCTTTCAACGAAAAATAAAATTTTGAAAGATGAAATTTCCAAAATACGAGAAACGGGAAAATTAATTAAAAATGATCATTCTCTTTGTATAATGAATAAATAAATTTTAAAAGGATTGCTGAAAGTTCAAAACTAACTAAAAGATTTAACAAATAAATTTTCTTGTAGAGATAAAAAATTTGAAAAATTTATTTTAATTCAAACATTTCTTTAAATAACCAGGGATTTGGATTCGAACAAGTTGATAAAAATAAATTCAGTTAATCTTTAAAGAACCCCATTGTGATAAATATTTGAAAATCAGGGATCACATTTTAAATTCCAAAAGCTCAATACGAACCATTAGAAGAAAATATGGATTCCAATAGGAACCATAGTTCCAAATATTCAATTTGCCAAATAAAAAATGACTCAAATTTTGGTTGATCCCCAAAAATTTAAATTAATTGCATGTTATTTTTCTATTTTTAAACTTTCAACAAATTGGTAATTCAGGGAGAGTTATTATTTTCAGGCAGAGAAAATTATTTTACTGCACAATTTAGGGGGAGGACACCTATGTTTTTTGTCAAATAAGTTTTATTGATTTTATTTATATATATATATATTTAATACTTTTTGCTAATGACAAGAAGGGGGAGAAGAGATAGGACAAGGGAGAAATGATGTAGATTTATACATCATGTAGAAATGATGTAGATTTTGACATCATGTAAAAAAAAAAAAAAAAAAAATGAGGCCGACCATAATCAAGAGAAGGGTGAGGGAATCACCACCCTTGTGTCTTGTGTATCAACATGCATGTCCACCTCAAGTTTAGACCACCATTTCCCATACACCCCTTTGTTGACCACACCATGTTTAATACTTAAAGAAAGAAACATACTTATCTCATCATTCCTCATGCAAAAATATCTGCACTACTAGATAGAGAAAGAGAGAAGTTAGATAGAGAGAGAGAGGGCCGAAGTAAAGGAAGGAGGAAGGAGGAAGAAGAAAACTCAAGAAAGAACTAGGTAATTTTATTTCCCACATCTTTTTCTATAAGCTATAGTTACAATCCTCCTGATCTAATTAAAATCTTAAAATATGAAAATAAAACACATACCTTGGGTGCATGTTGATTCGGCCAAACCATGTAGGGTAAGAGGGGAGATCGTCTTTCAACGTTCGAGACCTAGAACCGGCTAATTCCGACAAGAATCAAGGTGGGTGAAACTCTTTCAAACCTTTAAGTAATAATATTTTCTTACTTATGATGCATGTAAACCTGACATTTCTTCAAGTATGATGTTGACAAATTGTTGAAATCACCATACTAAAAATTCATGCTATGATATTTGTGCTTTGAATTACATGTATATTCGTTTTTCTTGAATTTTACTTTCAAAAATTATGAAGTATGGTGATCATGCACAAATATGGAAATTTTGCATAAATACATGTCTTAGAGATATATGTTATAGTTATATTAACATGCAATACGATTTGTTGGATTTAAACGATTACCGATTTGGTAGTCGGATTTCGATTATGTGAAAAATTGAACATTGTATGTCCTATTCGAAATCTTGTTGAAACTTTACCAAATATAGAATATTGTGTTATATGATTTTGTTATGGTGTTTGGATAACTTATTTGTAGCAAAAATGGGACTTGAAAACAAGTAAACGGAATTTAAGGGCATAAATTATAATTAATGGAAAATTATGGACTAAACTGAAATTTTCGAGAATAAACTGTTCCGGACTGTAAATTGCATATAGTTTATCACATATAGTCTGTCCATAAAGTTTCATGTGAATCGGAGTTCGATATCTAAGCTTATTAGTCAAATTTGCAATTTTAAAACAATTCCGCGGTCAAATTGCAAGAAATCAAAAATTCTGGACCGAGTCCGAATTTTGTGGACTTTTTCACAAATCTGGGATTTCAGGTTCATCACGAGCCTTCTCGTAAAATTTTGTTAAATTCCGAGCTAAATTCAAAGCCCTATAGGCCCCAGAGCGAACTTGTTAAAATTTGGGGCCAATTCGTAATTTCTGGAAATTTCAGTCCTGAAACTGAATTTACTAATCTCTTCTTAAATCTGAAGTCAAGTAAATAATTTTGACTCCCTTATAAATTTTCACGATCATCCGAATTCATTTCATACTCCCGAATACTTAGGCTCAAACCTAAGAGTAGAATCGTCTTTTCAATCAACCGCATAAAAAAAATTCTCGATTTCTTTTCATCGAACCTACCAATTCAATACATATGACTTGAACCCTTTAAAACTATTGATGAAATACTAAGAATATTTTCAAATTATTATACAAGTACTATCCCGTATTACCGTGCCACAAATATAAGTAACCATGTTCCATACTTAATCAAAAGACGCAATTAATCTCACTGATCGAATGTTTAAGTGTTACTCGTGCTATGCAACTAACTGACAATTGTGACTGTGCGGGAACTAAGTGCTATACAAACAAAGTGCCACGGACGGATCCGCCCTCTAACTCTATCGGGACAAAGGGCCATGTCGACGGATGGGAGCCACCTCTTGAACCCATACGAAACAGAGAGCTGACCTAGAATCCGGGGGCCACCTTTTGAACTGTAGGAGCCACCTATAGAGTCCCAAATCGAGTCGAGACAGTTAGACCGAGTCTTGGATCAAGCAGCGCGGCTGCGGTTCATGAACAAGGGTGCCGTTGTTGCCTATTCCCATAACCGAGGAACGGAGTGTTCTAAGGGACCTGGGTCGTAGAACTTGGGGTATAATCGCGATTATGGTGTGATCCGGGTATTTACCCACAACTAAAGACATACCGAGCCCAAATAAGAGATAAGGAATCACACGCTAAGTGCCAGAGCGAAGACTTAGCTACTGGGGCGACGGTCCAAATCTTGGGGCGACAACCTATACTGCTAGGAGTAATAAGGAGAGCCTAGAATACAAAGTCCACATCGACAGGATTCGAAGCTAGATTGACTGATCAATTGATTGACTGATTGATTGACTTGACATTTGTCCATGGGGACATGATTATATTATTTCACTACTAAATGATTTTCTTTCGATAAATCACAGTATATCTTTGAAACCTTTTCCACTTTTCTTATAACTTGACAAAGTCATGCATCACTTAAAATTTTCAAAGGAAAGAAAGCCACACTCGCACACGATCACCCACTCACTGAGACCTTTTGTCTCAACCCACCGTTTTCCTTTTAAACCAGAGAATGAGCAACCAGCAGAAGACGAGGAAGGCTTTGTGGAAGAGACTGATTAGAAGACCGCCGCCTGGACTTAGAATTTCTGTTTTTATTCCGACTTGTACTATTGTACTATGTTTCGTACTTTGAATCGTCTGTTATTTTTCCACTGCAAACTTATGATCACTGTAATTTTCTTATCAACTTTTTTTACAACGAATCTTAGAACATCAGGTTAAGATCGTTGATTGAAAGTTTTATCCAATCGTTATTTAGGCTCCGCTATTTATTGCTACACTTTATTTGATTGATCGACTGGTACGTCGTACCCTCATCCTTCTCGATGTTGGGGGCGTGACAGAAGTGATATCGGAGCCTGCTTTGTGAGAAGGACACTTACAACGGACTAACCAGGATAAGATTCTTCGGACTTAGATGGGAATTCCACCTAGGAAGAAGTGAAGAATAGGACTGAGACCTAAAGTAGATTTCTCGAGTCAATTCTCATTAAGATCTCTTTTGACTTGTCGATATTCACTTGGAATATGCCAGTCAATTTCAAATTTCCTAAGTCATTGGCCAAGGTACTTGTTAAGTATCCACGGCATTTCCCCGACTGAATCAATTCTTCTATTGAACTTTTGAAACGGATATAGTTTATTTCACTTATCCATTTCTCAAAGTCATATCACTATTCATTTGAAATTGATGAAGTTCCTTTAAAATCCACTAAACTTCATTAATTTCCTTTGTCGTTAGTATCATATAAGCATTTGTTGAATCATTAAGTTCACTGCCTTAATGATTATTCATGCTTAATAGAGTTTTATATTGGATATTAGATTTTTCGAGATACTGATTTAGTTTTATTTTATTAATTAGATATACCCCACTCGCGAGAAAGATTTGACCAGGGAAACTCAGGGTACCCCTACTACGCGAGCAACGATTACTGAGGATCAGCTCCGGCAAGCGCTTAACCAAATTGAGAGTGTTGCTTGACCTATTCTAAACACAGTTGTTCTGGCCGATTTAAAGGAGAGAGAGATCCAGAACTTGAGGTATGTGATTGCGTGTATTTTTCAAGATGTGACGACGTATCGTGAGAGGGACGAGCTATTTCAGTTGCTGGAGAAGAGGAGACAAGAATACGAAGAGCTGAAGGAAAGGGCACATCACCTGGAAACCTAATCGTTAGTGAACATTCGAACGATAGCCAAACTCCACAGCCACAAATATCTCCAAGCCCACATGGTGCAAATGATGGAGGAACAAATCTTGTCTGAACGCCACGAGCATGAAGAATTCCAGATCATGGTGAAGTCTAAGCTGGGAGCCATGATCGACCTACTTCCTAATTCCATCACTGAAATCGGAGCCCCATCACGAGCATCCCTAGTTATGGACACTCGATTCCGTGAGTTCGAAGAGGTCGATCCGGAGGAAGATCCGGAGGAGGACCCGGAAGAGGACCCAGAAGAGGATGCGAGTATGAATTTGGGAGATAATTAGAAAACTCTAAGACTTGGTTACGAACATTAATGTAACTTGTTTTGATGTTTCGTACTTTTGATGTTTAAGACATTTGGCCTAAGTGCCATGAAACGTAAATATATGACTGGGCGTATAAGCCAGGAGTAACTTAAATCGACTATGTTTTATCCTTATAATTCCATTGTCCGTGATTAATTAGCACTCAATCATGCACTTGAATCTACATGACAACATAAATTACTGATAACTCCGCATACGATTGTTAATCCTCACACACTTCCCTAAATTATAATAGATGGCTGACCGAAGGCATGGACGTCCTTGTATGAACCGTGATCACGCACTCCCCCACGAGGAGGAAATGGAAATGATGCTAAGGCCCAAGCCCTAGCTCAACTGACAAATTTCCTACAACAGCAAGCAACAAAAAACAGAAACAACGGCGAAACCCACGATCACACTCTTGAAAGGTTTTTGCGCTTCAAGCCGCCTACTTTCAACGGAGAACCTGATGATGTCAAGGCCGAATTTTGGCTAGAAAGAATTGAAGGAATTTTCAACGCCCTACAGTATACCGAGGAGTAACGTGTATCCCTGGCTATGTACCGACTAGAATCTGCTGCCCACGATTGGTGGATGATTACCAATGAGCACTGGACGAGAGAGAATCATGCCAGGACATAGGCTAACTTCTTGACTGATTTTCAAACCCAGTACGTGTCGGCAGTATCCAGAGAAGCTCGGTGAGATGAGTTCTACCATTTGAAGCAGGGAACCATGACAGTCGCCCAGTAAAAGCTCTGTTCAACAGATTATCCAAATACGCGCCCAGATTAGTGGCAACGGAAGAAGATAAGATGTACAAATTCACTCGAGGACTAAGACATACACTTCAACAGAGTCTTTTGATCGTTCAACTAACGACACTTGCCGAAGATGTGGTAGCCGCCACCCGGATCGAAAGCAGAACGGCAAGATTAGCTCAACAGCAAAGCCGATTCTCCAACAATGCCAAGAGGTCTGCTACTCGACCAACATCAAAGCCACCAAAAAAGTTTCACTGGACGGGATCTCAGGGGAGTAAAAGCGGAGCAAAAGCACCAGTTCTCAACAAACCAACAACGCCTTGCACCCATTATGGTAGGAAGGGGCATAAGTCAGATTTATGTTGGAGGAAGTTGGGGAAGTGCTTATGTTGTGGCATTTCAGATCATCAAATCCGAGAATGCCCAGATGTGAACCCTACGACGAACAAACCGGCCACTGCAGCTAAGCTAGGAAACAACCGAGGGAAGACCCCAGCATGAGTGTTTGCTCTAGCTAGCCAGGAGGCACCGGAAAATAATGATGTAGTGGAAGGTACACTCATTATATCCAATAAACTCGCACGGACACTCATAGATCCAAGATCATCCCACTCGTATGTTGCACTGCATTTTCTAAGAAACTTGATAGGCCTTTAGAATCTTTACCATTATGTCTAGAAGTATCTACCCCGATGGGAGTTAGTCAGCTAGCGGATAGCGTCCATTCTGCGTGTGATGTGATAATCAGCGGTAACTGTTATTCTGCCGATTTAGTAGTGCTTCCAATATTGGAGTAAGACGTCATCCTAGGAATAGATTGGCTGTCTAAACACTATGCACAATTGGATTGTCACTCGAAGTTAGTCAGGTTTTGCGAACCTAACAAACCAATTGTGGAACTAGTTGGGGACGCTAGAATCAACCTAGCACCTATAATATCAACTGTCAAGGCTAGGAAGGCAGTTGCCAAAGGGGCAACTAGATTTTTAGCCTTCATCATCAACAAACCCAAGAGTAAGTCGGGCATAGAAACCATACGTGTGGTGTCCGAATACCTTGATGTTTTTCCCGAGGGATTAACCTCCCTACCACTTGATAGAGAGGTTGAATTTAATATCGAAACCATGCCCGGGAAGGCACCTATTGCAAAGGCACCATACCGAATGGCACCACTGGAGCTACAAGAGTTGAAGGTCCAACTGCAGAAGTTGCTCGATGTGGGTTTCATATAACCCAGTGTATCACCATGGGGAGCTCCGGCATTATTTGTCAAAAAGAAGGACAGGACATTAAGACTTTGCATAGCTTACTGAAAACTCAACGGTGTTATGGTTAAGAATAAGTATCCTCTCCCGAGGATAGATGAATTGTTTGAACAACTCCAAGGAGCTACGGTGTATTCCAAGTTCGGTCTTCAACAAGGATACTACCAACTAAAAATTAAGAATGAAGATGTTCTTAAAACTGCATTCCAAGCTATATATGGCCACTACGATTTCGTAGTGATGCCTTGTATGCTCCTGCGGCGTTTATGGATTTAATGCACAGAGTATTTCAACCATATCTCGACCAGTTCGTAGTAATTTTCATCCATGACATACTTGTGTACTCTAAGATAGAGAAAGATCACGAGAGGCATTTTAGACTAGTGTTGGAAACACTCAGGCATTACAAGTTGTACGCCAAGTACAACAAGTGTGAATTTTGGTTGAAGGAAGTGGCATTTTTGGGCCACATTATTTATGGAGAAGGGATTGCGGTAGATCCATCCAAGATAGAAACTATTATGGACTGGAAGAGGCCAAAAAATGTCACTGAGATCAGAAGCTTTCTTGGACTTGCGGGCTACTACCGCAAATTCATCAAGGACTTCTCGAAGATAGTGGGTGTAACACCCGTAATTTCAATTGCCGGTAATTTTTTTTCCAGTGAAAGTCCGTTTTGACGACTCGCTCATGACTGTTTCGTCATTCCGGGAATGATTAATTCTTCACATTTTGTCATCCGAGTTCGTTTCGGTGTCGTTTTGTTGAGTTCCGTGCTTTTTGGCGACTTTTCCGCACCTGAGTTCGATTCTTGCGAATCTCGTTCGAAACTGCTGTTTCGAGTTTCCCGTACGTCTGTTTAACTTTGTTAGACGTGTTGTGAACTTCGGTTTGGTTATTCGATCACGTATCATGATTTTCGTGTGTTTTGGGCCATTTTCATAATTTCCCAAAGTTTTGGGATGTTTGCCTTCGTATCGTCTTTTCAACCTTTGGGTTGTCGGAACCATGTTTTCGTTTAGTGCTTCACTCATGTTTTGAATGTTATACTATTCATCGTGTTTGTTCCGTATGTTTTTGGGAATTCGAGTCGTCGAGTCTTGGCGGCTAGGCACTGGCCGGCCACGTGCGGCACGGACCTGCCAGGTGCGCACGAGCGTGGCGCACGAGCTGCGCACACGATCCGGTACTCGTGCGGTCCTGACTGCACACGCACGAGCGAGTGCTCATGCCCATTGCTCGTGCGTCCCGGCAGTTAGCTGACAGTGGGCGCGCACGACCCGGCGCACGACCGACCGCTCGTGCGTGCCTGCTCGTGCGTCGCTGGGCAGTATATATGGACGGGCAGACATGTTTTTCACCATTTTCTCACTTCGTTCTTCCTCTGCTACGGCTGGAGACTTCTTGGGCGTGGAGACATGTTGTTATACAACAAATCCATGAAGTTCTTGAGTTCATATCATTGATTGATTATCCTATATCATCTTTTGATCCAGCGAATCAAGGTAATCTCTTCTTAGAACCCTAGTTTCTTGAATTTTGGGGTTTTTGGGTTTTTGTTCGATTCATTCCGTATTGTTGATTAATCCATGATGGGTATGATAAATCTTAGTATTATTCATGTGTTTAACAACATCTAGTCCTTGTTTTTCGACGAATCAAGGTATTTTGACTTGAACCCTCGTTTTTGAAGATTGTGGGAATTTTTCTTTCGATTTCAACTCCAATCCGTTTTTGTTCAATTAATTGTTGTATAAATATTGTTTTGAACATGTTCTACAGATTGGATACTCGTATCTTTGATTCGTTCGACTCGAGGGGTGATTTCTTTGTTGTTGGAGGGTCTCGAACATTTAATGTTCGATTAAATGCTCGAATGAGTTCCCTTCGATAGTTTGTTGGGATTTCCGTTGTTTTGGCCTTGATTCTCGTCGTAACCATGTTTTATTTTTCCTTTCGGAGGTTTATAGGTGCTCGAGGATTCCAATGTTGAATCTCATGGGTGATTGATGATTCGTGTTGTGTTTTTCCCATAGTAATTTCGGTGCTATTGCGTTCTTGATAGTGTTCGGGCGTTCGAGGCTGTTCGACCGCATTCCATCCGTCGTCTTGTTACGAACGTGGTTCCTAGGCAAGTACCTTGCTCATACATTTCTTATTTTGTGGATATGATAATCGGTGATCATCTTGGTGTGTTTGTTTGGTTGTTTGAAATGAAGTTTCAAAAGATTTCAGTTTGGCCTCGTTAAAGGCTCTCTTTCAAAATGCGTGTGTGTTTTGTGAACGGTGTGTTTTGTGAATTGATTATGATTTGATTATTTTAAATGTTGAAGGCTTTGATGATACCCCTGTTGTTTAAAGTTATGGAATCGTGTATTCTGTGTTTAATCTTGTTATTGGGTTTTGAAGAGTTTTATAATGGTGTCGGATTAGTGGCCATCTCTAGTGAGTATTCTTAATGAACTTACATTCTTAGCATATTAGTATTGCATGAGTAACGTGTGTGTGTGTGTGTATGCTCACTATGGGTTAGATCCGACGGGGTCTCGGTAGGGGTCCACAGAGGTGTGGATCCGCGAGCTTGATTTTAACCACTATGGGTTAGATCCGACAGGGTCTCGGTAGGGGTCCATGGAGGGGTGGATCCACGGTTAATTGTGGTGTATTTCACAAATGTGTTTTGATATTAGTGTTTCCGGAAACGAGTATTTTGAACGGTTTTCATGATTCCATGCATCGACTAAGTGTGTAAGAGGTAAGTTGTTCGTTTGGCTTACTTGGCTAGGATGCCACTAGAGTATTTGTCGTCTGTGTTTAAACCTTGGATTATGGATTTTGATGTTGGAAGACGAACTTTGTTGTCGTCCTCATGTACTGTGAGTTGATGACATTTGGGGCTAAAATCCCAATGGTTTTGTAAAGGTCATTTTACAGAAAATAAATCTTCGGGGTGGTGACCCCTTTCGTATTTTGAGTTTTGGAAAGAGTTGGATTCAATAAATCCTAAATTGTTTTCTATTAAAACTCTCGATGGCATTTTAAACCGTTTTATAAATTGTTTCCCTTAATTTGTGATCTTTTGGTTTTGGAATGTTTTACCCAAACTCTTGCCTCGGGAAGTACTTTTTGTTACGTTTGGATTTTTGAGGATTCCTGGTTATTGTTATTCGTGGAATGTGAATTGTATGACTTGTATTTGCACTTTGTACTTGCACTAGCAAAACAGTGGAGTTTTGCTAACCCCCGAGTATTCGGGGGGTGGATGTCTGTATTGCATTCAGGTTTTGGAGCATGGCACAGGGTCGGCATGAAGGATGATGAAAGATGAACGATACTAATCACACGAGGACCGTTTGATGTTATATTGGTCTAGTTGTATTTTATTTCCGCTGCAGTATTTCTTTCCCCGTTGTACGGGAGTGTGTTGTATTCGACCCCTGCGTGGGCAAGTATTGTAATCGAGTTGTATGCTTTTATTGAAAGGCCAGATCGGTCTACTGAGTCTTTTTAGCCTTAAAGGCATTGTCGAGTTGTTTGTTTGTTGTTACCAGCCTGGTAGATCCTTGAGGAAAGGTTCTACGGCGTGTAATATCCCTGAGCGGATTGGGGGTGTTACATAAATGGTATCGGAGCTTAGGTTGTGGAAACCTAGGTTGTCGGGTCAAGTCGTGTTGTTTGAGTCTTGTTTCGTCGGATTTTATCTGACTGAGTCGTGTCGCGACGCGTCGTCTGAGTTTGTTGGTCGTGATTAGTATCGTGGGGCGATCATCATCTTCGTGCGACCTGTGGATGTAAGTCTCCCTTCTTTGTGTTGTGCCTCGTGTGACACGAGCTATTTTTATGATTATTTGTCAAGTGATGGAATCCTCTTATGAATTTTGATTTTTTGATATGTGGTTATTTGACCCTCATATTTCTTTCATATGAGGAGTAGTCTTGCGGGATTGTGCATGTTTGACATTATTCCTTTTATCCGCTGCGTGAGTTCTTTTGTAATGGCTTTCGGTATTTTATCGACTGAGTTTTATTTTGAAAACCGATTCCCTTAACCGAGTTTGTGGCATTATGGCCTTGATCGTTTTGGCGAAATTCTTATGACGGTATTTAGTATTTTGTAAATGGCTTTTGTAAGTTTTTTGAAATATTACCGTCATCGGCCTTTTGACGTTGTTGTAAATGGTTTTTAGCCTGGTGGGTTCTGGCGTGGGGCCCACGGCGTTATAATGTTCCGTGTAATTACCTGAAATTTTTGGGCATTCTAGCCCATTGAATTATCTTTGAAAACTTTGAGTATCTTAGAAAATAAATTTCGAGACGTACTTTTAAAATGAATTATTATCTCGTGGTACATCCAAGGTGCCACAATATGTTTCAAAATTCTTCTACCTCGAGGACCAAAATGTTTTGAGATATTTTCATTGTTTTAGAAACACTTTTACTTAGACCCGAGGGTCGAATATTCTGAAAATTTTTCACTAAGAGAAAGTGTCCTCATTTTTATCAATGTGAAATGGTTCTCCAAAGTCTCGATGACAATGTTTGTACTACCTCTTTTTATAGGTGATACTCAAGATCAACCGGTGTTCTTCTAAATTATGTTCAAAATGAGGTTTTCGTTTTTAAAACCTATCCATTCCCGTTTGAGGGCTGGGTATGTATGTATGATGTTCGCGTTGTCATTATGATATTTGCTCCCGAGTATGATCGAATTGGCGGTGTGAGCGTTGAGTCGTTTTCCACACATTTGTTGTGTTAGCCCTCTGTGAGAGGTGGGATGTTGGTATTGAATGTTATCGCCCCCTGGTGATCTCTGCGTTATCGCGCTTGTGCGAACTGTTAGAGCTTGGTTTGGTATGACCGTGTGCATCGGTGATTATTCCGTTATGCGTCAGTTGTTTAATGTATTGTTACCTTGCTTCCGTTTTTGTGAATTTCGTGGATGAGGTTGAAGGTAATACCCGTACTATTTTGACTTCTGTATTTTCTCTTTCTCCATTCTTTCAACTCGCTCGTGTTCGTTGATACTTTCTGAACTTGTTCTGTATTTCTGTTTCATCGTTCGAACGAGCTGTGATCTTGTTTTGGGTCGATCTGGTTATCACTGTGACTTTTTCGAGTTCGGTTCGATTCTTGTGAACCTTGTTCGGAAGTGACATCATTTGGTTCTATTAACTCTTCTATTTGAAGTGGATCGGATTTTGAACTTTTGTGTTTTCGACTCTGTCGACTCGTTTACGTTCGTTGACATTTTCTGAACTTGTTATTCCCCTTGCTTTTGTTGATCAGATGAGTGTGGTATTGTTTCGGAATAACTCGTTTGTCATTGTGACTTTTCAATTGCTCTTCCCTTTGTTGTGGATCTTATGGGAATGCACATCTTGTTGTTTTCACCAGATCATATATTGTCTCGAGCCGAGACGTGAACCTGGGAGTTGTTGTTTGAATTTTATTATTCTTCGTGATTCGAACATGATTATTCAATTTTTGTTGTCTCGATCGTTTGATTGTTCGGTTTTTGTTGATCTCAAGTCGTGATTGTTGAATGTTCAGGCTCCTTCGTAATTCCCTTAAGTTCGGGAAATTAGTCTCGTTTTCGATCTTCCAACCCTTGGGCGGTGGAATTCCGTATTTGTTCAGCGATTGGCTTGCGTTTTGATTAATGTACCGTTGGGTTGGTCAATCATATTGATTGACGTTCATTGTGTTTTGTGATTGTTCGGATAATCGATTCGATTGTATTATCTGTTTGATGACGCTTATCACTTGTTGATTTTATTATGTCTCTACCGGTGGTGTTGTGTTAGCCGTCGTGGAACGTGTTTTCACGCCGTATATTCCTTTGCGTTGCTTGTAACGTTTCGCCGATGGGCGTAAGTTACGCGTTTCTTGTGTATCTCGTTGAGTTTTCCTGGAGGGATATTGCTTCTCCCTACTTGTTTTAAGTTTCGGGACGAAACTTCTTTTAAGGAGGGTAGTGTGTAATACCCATAATTTCGATTGCCGGTAATTCCTTTTTTTTTATCAGCAAAAGTCCGTTTTGACGACTCGCTCATGACCGTTTCGTCATTCCGAGAATGATTAATTCTGCACTTTTTGTCATCCGAGTTCGTTTCGGTGTCGTTTTGTTGAGTTCCGTGCTTTTTGGCGACTTTTCCGCACCTGAGTTCGAGTCTTGCGAATCTCGTTCGAAACTGCTGTTTTGAGTTTCTCGTACGTCCGTTTAACTTTGTTAGACGTGTTGTGGACTTCGGTTTCGTTATTCGATCACGTATCGTGATTTTCGGGCGTATTGGGCCATTTTCGTAATTTCCCAAAGTTTTGGGATGTTTGCCTTCGTATCGTCTTTTCAACCTTCGGGTTGTCGGAACCATGTTTTCGTTTAGTGCTTCACTCGTGTTTTGAATGTTATACTATTCGTCGTGTTCGTTCCGTATGTTTTCGGGAATTCGAGTCGTCGAGTCTTGGCGGCTAGGCACTGGCCGGCCATGTGCGGCAGGGACCTGCCAGGTGCGCACGAGCGTGGCGCACGAGCTACGCGCACGATCCGGTACTCGTGCGGCCCTGACTGCATACGCACGAGCAAGTGCTCGTGCCCAGTGCTCGTGCGTCCCGTCAGTTAGCTGACAGTGGGCGCGCACGACCCGGCGCACGATCGGCCGCTCGTGCGTGCGTGCTCGTGCGTCGCTGGGCAGTATATGTGGTCGGGCAGACGTGTTTTTCACCATTTTCTCACTTCGTTCTTCCTCTCCCTCGGCTGGAGACTTCTTGGGCGTGGAGACATGTTGTCATACAACAAATCCATGAAGTTCTTGAGTTCATATCATTGATTGATCATCCTATATCATCCTTTGATCTAGCGAATCAAGGTAATCTCTTCTTAGAACCACAGTTTCTTGAATTTTGGGGTTTTTGGGTTTTTGTCTGATTCGTTCCGTATTGTTGATTAATCCATGATGGGTATGATTAATCTTAGTATTATTCATGTGTTTAACAACATCTAATCCTTGTTTTTCGACGAATCAAGGTATTTTGACTTGAACCCTCGTTTTTGAAGATTGTGGGAATTTTCCTTTTGATTTCAACTCCAATCCATTTTTGTTCTATTAATTGTTGTATAAACGTTGTTTTGAACATGTTCTACGGATTGGATATTCGTATCTTTGATTCGTTCGACCCGAGGGGTGATTTCTTTGTTCTTGGAGGGTCCCGAACATTTAATGTTCGATTAAATGGTCGAATGAGTTCCCTTCGATAGTTTGTTGGGATTTTCGTTGTTTTGGCCTTGATTCTCGTCGTAACCATGTATTATTGTTCCTTCCGGAGGTTTACAGGTGCTGGAGGATTCCGATGTTGAATCTCGTGGGTGATTGATGATTCGTGTGGTGTTTTTACCGTAGTAATTTCGGTGCTATCGCGTTCTTGATAGTGTTCGGGCGTTCGAGGCTGTTCAACCGCATTCCATCCGTCGTCTTGTTATGAACGTGGTTCCTAGGCAAGTACCTTGCTCATACATTTCTTATTTTGTGGATATGATGATCGGTGATTGTTGTGCGGCGATTAATACGCCTCGATAGGCGATCGGCATCACGATCAGAGAAGCCAACCATAGAAGACATACTCTGGGCAAACGCCTAGAGTTCGGCACAATACGACGACCGTCTTTTGGTACCCAGCGATCGTCTTTTGATATCTGGCGATCGTCTTTAATGAGCGAACCAGAGGCGATCGTCTCGTGCCACGTATGGATCCAGCATCCGTCAAAGTCGTCGAAGACCAAATCTTGGACGGTGGCCCACGTGCGGATCTTCAAAGGGCGCCGACAGATAGGACCTTTGACCCCAGCCTGTCACCTACCACACCTACCGACAGGGCCGCCGAGAGGTACAAAGTGGGTCCTCCCCGAACAGCTACCCAGGACGCGTGCTGGCTTCCCATTGGCTCGCACAGCTGGCCACCAGCAGTGGCCCCAGACTTTAAGGGAACAGCCCCACGTGACGGGACGATCGGCCATCTTATTATAATATAGAAAACGGCGGTCGCCCGCGATCGCCTGAGGGGTCCCAACTACCTTGTCCCCTATAAATAGAGAACTCACTGCAGTGGCCAAAGGGACGGGATTTTACCGTGAATACAGTGCAAAATACACACAGAAAGAGAATCAAAGACTCTTATGGCAACCACTTATACATTGATAGTGAAATTCATACACACTTATCATACATCCCAAGCAAGAACTCACAGATTTATATATCTGGTTCTTCCGGCAATCTACGTGCTCTACAACCTAGATAACTAGAAGTCTTTACACTCATTGTAATAGATTCTAACATTAATATTTTTACTCAACAGTATATTTATTAATAACATCTCGCGAGAGCATTCAAGCCCGGGATTAACAACCCCGGCAAATCTTGTGTTATCTATTTTCTCACGGAAGTGTTCTCGTATTTGTTTGTTACTCGATCATTCCAGCAATACTATCTTCGGATAATATTTTGGGTAACAACAATTGGCGCTAAAGGAAGGGGCCCGCTTTCTAAACCTTCATTTTTATTTCTACCGTCTCGAAGAACACTCACTGCTCTCCGGACATATACTTGAAGAAACACCCACTGTTCTTCAATAGAAAAGCCTTCAGAAAAATTACGTCCGCTACGACTTCCAAGAGAGCCACCGTAAGATCTGCTGGAAATCTCATTCCGGCCCGGACCGAATCCCAGCCCACGACGGAAGGCGACCGTGGCGACGCTAGACTATCGCTCCCGCCCCCGAGGGATGGTTCTTGCCTCTCACTCGATCAGTTCCAGACCGCGGAACAGATTGAGGAGGCTATAGCCATCCTCATGGAGCGACGAAAGGCCTATGACTCGCCCACCATCACTCCGTCAGCCATCCGCCGGGCAGGCAAACAGAAGCTCAAGATTCCCCACTGCCGATGGGACGGTCGGTACTGTAAAAGGAGATCAGCTAATGGCAAAAAGATGTTTGAATTACTCATATGTTGTTACTTCTTTCAATACTTCCCATGCTATGTATAACATTGAAGCGATCGACGATCAACCCATGGAGATCGACGTGCCGAGCACATCGTACACACCCGACTCAGAGGACGTCATCTCGGTTCGATTAATGGACGACATCGAGCCAAGGATCGGTTTCGAGCCAAGTCTCGACATCGATCCAAGGATCGAGTCCGGAGATCGTTCCAAACGAGAGGCGACCGTCCCTATCGAAGAGTTGGAAGGCATTACGATGGACCCGGCTCGTCCAGAACGGGAAGTACAGATCGGCGCAAGCATCGACCACGAACTAAAAAGGGATCTGATCAATTTGCTACGTAAGAACATCGGAGTCTTTGCCTGGTCGCATCAAGATATGGTCAGCATAAGTCCTGAGCACGCTTGCCACTATCTAAAGATCCACCCGGCAATGAAGCCTGTTCACCAAAAACGTAGCAAATTCGGTCCCGAAAAATATGCGGCGCTCGACGTAGAAATCCAAAAATTACTCAACAACAAATTAATCGGGGTAGCTACAGACGAACCACAATGGGTCGCCAACACGGTACTCGTCAAGAAGCCAACTGGTTCCTGGAGGTTATGCATCGACTTCACCGACCTCAACGCGGCATGTCCAAAGGATCACTTTCCGATGCCTCATATTGATCACTTGGTCGATAGCACATCAGGTTGCGAAATGATGTCGTTTATGGATGCCTTCGCCGGATATCATAAAATCCCAATGGCGGAGAAAGACATAAAACACACATCTTTCCACACGGAAAAAGACATATACTTTTGGGTCCGAATGCCGTTCGGCTTGAAAAACGCAGGGGCAACCTACCAGCGACTAGTCAACAGAATGTTCGCCAATATGATCGGAAAGACCATGGAGGTCTACATTGACGACATCGTGGTCAAAAGCCTCAAGAAGGAAGATCACCTCAATGATCTCGCCGAGATGTTCGCCATCCTAGAAAAATTAAACATGAAGCTAAACCCCAAGAAATGCAACTTCGGGGTGGGCTCCGGGAAATTCCTGGGGCACATTGTGAGCCAAAGGGGGATCGAGGCGAACCCCACCAAGATACAGACGATCCTTGACATGCAGGAGCCGCGAAACATCAAGCAGGTACAACGCCTCACAGGTTGTCTAGCCGCCCTCAACCGTTTCATATCTCGACTCGGTGATAAAAGCAAGCCTTTCTTCGCGACCATCAAGAACAAGAAGTTCGCATGGACGAAGGAAAGTTAGATAGCGTTCGCCAAAATAAAGGGATATCTATCTAACCCCCAGATCCTGGCAAAGCCGATCCCCGGTGAGAAACTATTCCTTTACCTGGCAGCCTCGGAGGTCGCACTGAGTGCCGTTTTGGTGCGAGCAGAGGGACAAGTCCACTTGCCGATCTACTATGTTAGCCAAGCGCTCCATGACGCTGAAACACGTTATACACCATTGGAGAAGATCACCTACGCCCTTGTCATGAGTGATCGCTTATTTCTTCGAACATCAAGTGGAAATCTTGACAACTCTACCTCTAAGACAAGTTCTACACCGACCAGACACCAACGGGCGACTTCTCAAGTGGTCACTGGAGATCGCCCAATACGGTATCACTTACGCTCCTCGCACGGTGATCAAAGGCCAAGCTCTGGCGGACTTCGTGGTGGAACTAACGTTCCCACACAGTCCAACCCAGGTCGACCGACCTGCCTGGAAGTTATATGTGGATGGCTCGGCGACCAATTCGAGAGCAGGGGCAGGAATTGTCCTCATCAGTCCCGACGGACAAAGTTTCACTAATGCTGTGTGTTTCAGCTTTCGTACGACCAACAATGAAGCCGAATACGAATCCTTGGTAGGCGGGCTCGATCTAGCCCTCGCCCTAGATGTTCGTCGCCTCCATATCCTCATGGACTCCCTTTTGGTCGTGAACCAAGTCAAGGGAGAATATGAGGCGCGCGGCGAACAGATGGTCAAATAATAAGAGCTGGTCGCCGAAATGTGCAAAAAATTTGAAGAAGTGCTAACCGAACAAGTCCCGAGAGAGCACAACTCCCAGGCCGATGCCCTTTCCAAACTAGCATCATCGGATGGGGTAGCCGACTTCTCTAATATCCAAATCACAAAGTCAGCAAGGCCGGCGATCGACAGAAGCCTGGTTACCACGGTTGCCATCTCCGAGGAGAACTGGATGACTCCGTTCATCAAATACTTAAAGGATGGAACGGTCCCTGACGACCGTGTTAAAGCTCGCCAACTCCAGCTCCGTGCGACCAGATATACCCTATTGGACGACCGGCTTTACAAGCGAGCCTTCAGCCTTCCCCTCCTCAAGTGTATTACACCGGAGGAAGGTCGGCTCGTCTTAGCTGAGATCCATGACGGGATTTGCGGAACCCATGCCAGCGGGCGAGCTCTCATCCATAAGACAACCAGGCAAGGTTTTTTCTGGCCATCACTTCAGAAGGATGAGATTGCCTATGCCAGATCGTGTCATAGGTGTCAAATAATGGGCCCCAACATCAAACTATCCCCCGAACAGCTCACCTCCATGTATAGCCCTTGGCCATTTGCGCAATGGGGCATCGACCTTATAGGTCCCTTGCCGACGACTACAGGGGGCTGTAAGTTCGCCATCGTAGGGGTCGACTATTTTACCAAATGGGTTGAGGCCGAACCCCTCAACAAGATCGGCCAAGAGCAAGTGATCAAGTTTATCTGGAGAAACATCATATGCCGATTCGGTCTGCCCCAGGCCATCATCTACGACAACGGAAAGCAGTTCGACGGCTTAGAAGTCATGCAATTCTGTGAGAAGTGGGGAATCAAAAAATTGTTTTCAGCACCCTATCACCCTCAGACCAACGGACAGGTAGAGGCTGTGAACAAGATCCTCAAACACACAATTAAAGCGCGACTCGAATCCAGGCAAGGGCGATGGGCGAGCGAGCTCCCACACGTTTTGTGGTCTTATTGAACGACGACCCGTAATTCAACCGACGAAAATCTATTGGCCCTCGCCTTCATAACCGAAGCAGTGATTCCTTCGGAGATCGCCGTCCTCAGCCATCGAACCGAACAAGAGATGACGACCGACAATGATATGGCCCGACGAATCGACCTAGACATGCTCGAAGAACGACGGCTGACCTCAGAAATGAAGAACACAATCCACAAAAGGAGAGCCGAGAAGTTCTTCAATTCAAAGGTAAAATAAAGAAGGTTTCAAGTGGGTGACCTCGTCCTCAAGAAGATCCAAACCCACACAGGCGTTTTTGGTCCGAACTGGGAAGGACCTTTCAGGATATCTAAATGGCTAACTAAGGGAGCCTACGAACTTGAACATCCTGACGGTACCCCGGGTCAATATCCACTGGGCAGGTGCATCTGAATAAATACTACCAGTGAAAATTTTGTATTCAATTTCGACTGCCCAATGTACAAGGAATATAATGAGATTTTTTCCTATCCCATCTATTCTGGCGATCGCCCCACCAGGCATGTCGCATACTGCCGACGATCTTTGATCATGACGATCCGAGGTAGAATCAATGCAGCCATGGTCCTAGAGGTTAATGGAACTGACAGCTTCGCCCATGCAAGGTTCCTTCGGGCTGAGACCGCCCGCCCTTTGTTTAAATACGAGGCCGCCGTAGCCAAAGGACCCTCCAAAATGATCAGTGGACACGTTCGCACGTCCCCAAATTATGTCATCTAACGTGATGTACTCGGACAAGGCGACGCGTCCCTACCCCGTCACAACGTATACCGTCGAGGGTCGTCATCTAATGTTCCGACCCGAGGTAGAAAGGTGCTTACAAAGCCGCGGACGTGGAGTCGAATAAACCGATGACGCCCCGTGCAAGGACTCCTCCAGACCAAGATCGCCTACCTTTCGTTTAAATACAAGGCAAGCGCAGCCTAACGGAGGACCCTCACAATAAAGTGAGTCGCGGGATAGGCAATGTCTCGCACACAAAGACACGGTTGTGGAGATCGGCCCATCGAACTCCGCAACCGTGCACGATCCCTCAGAGTCGGCAAAACTGAAGATAGCTCGCCTAACAAACTTGTTTTTGTACCCTTACTTACGATAAGTAAACAAAAACAAGGGGGCAGTGAATAGGGGAGCTAATCCTAAATGCGATCGGGCAGAAGGAGCCGTACAAGATCGGCTTCGTTCAAACACAAGCCGGACGATCAATATTGTTCAACAACATTTACAAGTAAGAATTTCGATTCGAAACATGTCAATACATTCAGCATTCAAACAAACGGTCGGATGAACAAGACGTCGAATGCAATCATACACGTACTTGTAAAAATTGCACGCAAACATTCAAGGGCGATCGTACGTAAAAAGACAGTGTGAAAAGAGAAATATTTTTCATATCAAAGATGTCGTACATTATGAGGCCCAAAGGCATTACAAAAGGAAAGCAGAAAAGTACAAGTTACAAAGGAAAACAAAAATATCTCTCAAGGCCCCGCCGGCTGGTCATCGCCCTCAGGTTGCGGATCGGTTTGGGCCCCCCCATCGGCCTCAGGATGAATGAGTTTGCCAGTATACCAACTCAAGTCGATCCCAAAGTCGACAAGGTCAAGGATCGGCAAAGAGAACTTCGGGTGCAGAGGGTGCTCGAGCGCATAGGCTTTGAAGCTCTCCATCAAGGGACCGATCTCGATCCCTACCTTTTTGGCGGCTCGAACGGCGTCGGCGTAGGCCACATAATAGGCGAACTCGCCGACGAACGCAATATTAAGAAAGGGATAAGTCTCGATCGCCTTGAGCTGCCCTCTCAGCTCCACGGCCGTTTTCTCACCCTCCGCCAGCTCGACCACCTTGGCGGCATTCTCTCCATTGGCCTTCTCCAGCTCCTTCTTCGCCGCCTCCAGCTCACCGCTGAGCCGATCCACCGTCGCCTTCAGCCCGGCCGCCCCCTCTTGTGAAGCCGCATGCTTCTGGCGGGTTTCCTTCTCCTAATCACGGAACTGATCGGCAGCCTCCTTGGAGCGGCTCAGCTCCTGCTTCAATCGGTCAACGTCCTGTTTAGCCCTTTTGGCCGTCTCCACATACTCCTTCTCCATAGACTGGATCCGGTTGGCAAACTCAATGTTGGCGTTTCGAGCGGCCTCAAGATCGCTATGGAGGCGAGCAATGGAGGGTCGCCCCTCGAAATCCTTGGCAGCCTGGACGGCCATCGTCACCGTCTGGAGAGCCAGGGCGATGGTCGCCTGCATGGTATCTCCAGATCGCCGACGAGCGATCGCATCACGATCGGTCGTCCAGGCCTTGGGCAATGAGGAGATGGCCTTATGGACATAGGTAGGGACGTCGAGGGACTTTGGTGGATACTTACTCGACAAGAAGTCGAGCACCATGGGAGCGACATCAGGGTCGGCAAGACGAATCCTGTAGTGCAAACAAAAATGACAAGGGAGTTAGTCTATATCTCACTCAAAATACCTAACTCAGAAATTTCAATCCTTTCTTACCTGTTGACCACCTCGGGATCGCGGTCAAAATAAGGCTTGCCCCGAGAGGTTTCCACCTCAGCGATCGCCACCTTCTTCGTGGGGCCGCCCGATGACCGGGAGCCAGACGCCGAGGGCCTAGGGCCTGATCCCTCCGTCATCGGGATGGCAGAAATAGGAGCCGCATCAACTGGAGGCTCAAGAATGGACACATCCGCCTCAGTAATCGGCAGGGACTCCTCCGGCCTCCGCCTCTTGCGGCGCTGAAGTTGTTCCTCTTCCTGAACTACCGGCTCGGTGACCGGCACCTCAGCAGGCCTCATCACCGAAGCAGGGCGAGACGTCATCGCAGGAACGCGACCAGTCTTCTTACCCAGGTGAAGGCGACCGATGAGTCCTGGGTTAGACATGGCAATCTCTGGTGGTGGCTCGGTAAAGAGGGGAAAATGAGTCTCTGTCAAAGAAGAAATACAAACAAGTTAGGCAACTACTTAAACGCTGCGACCTCCTGGAGGCAATCGTCAAGCAAGGAAGCACCACTTCAGCTCATACCTGGAACTTTCAAGTGACGAGGGAAGCGAAACAATCGAGCCCCCAACCGATGAAGTTCGTTACCAAGCGAGCGAACGTTAATGAAGGAATCCGGCAAGGCACGAATCCACTCCTAAACGATCAAGAAATCGAAAGGGAGATCGCCGATCGCTGGAACGAGAGGTCCTGCAAAAAGAAAACAAAATTAGATCAGTCCAAGACAAGCTCAATCAAGGGGAGAGTTAAAATCCTTACTCGGATTCCTCTCCCGAAAATTGGTAGGAATCTCCAACTCCTCCTCCGGTCTGTCACTCGATGCCGATCGCCACGCTCCGCCGACCCAGCACCATTTTTCCAGGTCGCCGCGGGTCTTGTTCGGCACACCAAGGACCACTCTTCCCATTCGGCCTTGGATATGATTACCACCGATCGACCCTTTCTGCGCAGCCAGTTTAAACAGATAGTTCATCTCCATCCCAGAAAGGAGGCGGAACAACCGGTGACCACCAAACAGTGTCAAAGTGCAGATGACCTGTAGCCAAGCATTCGGCGTCAGTTGGAGCGGCGCCAGATTCCAGGCGATCAGCAAGTAGGAGACGGCGAATGGGAGATGGAATCGCAGACCGGCCTCCATGATCATCTCACTAACGGCGACCATCCCCTCGGGCGGTTGATCGACACGTTCATTTTTCGATGGCACGTGCAGGGAGACGTCAGAGGGAATATGATATTTTGCCCTCCAGCGGTTCACGTCTTTCCGGGTCGCCGAACTCCGGATCTTACCAAGGGTCCACTGAGACGGGTCGGCGGCCCGAAACACCATCCTTTTCACATGTTCATAAGGATGAGCGGCGGAGTAGGCTTCGAAGTCAAATTTCGGACAGGGTCCGGCGATCCCCTCCATAATCTTGGCAAAAGCCATATAGGCGGGGCCAAAAACACTCTGCCGTTCCCAAGTTAGCCGCTCCAGTTCGTCCTCATCCGCCGGCGGGCCCCCCTGCTCTGCCGTCATCGCCGTCCTCGCCACTGCGGCCTCGTTGAAAAGCTGTTCGAGTTATGCGGGTGCAATCCCCGCACGAATGGCCTCAACGGCCGTTTCCATGTCGACTCCAACGGGAATCTCCTCCCGGTCAGGCGAAGCCGCGGCGGCATAAGAACTTCCAGCCTCGAAGGTCTTGGATCCTCCCGACATATTATAAAAAGTAGAGGGAGAAAGAAGATTTATTTTTCTTACCTAAAGAAAGGAAGACGATCGGCACAAGAAGCTCCGGAAAATTCTACAGAGTTTCGACTAAAAATGCGAGGATGCGTGAAGGGTGAAAATGAAGAAGCCCTAGCCCCTTTTATAGATGGAGGCGGGGGCCTCTGTGCAAATAGGAGAAAGTCCGAGGGCTGGAGAACAACTGTCAGTAGGGGACACATTAAATGCGGCCCTCGAATCCCGCGTACGCGTCTTTTTGAGGGCACGCCAGGCGACAAGTCTGACAGACTGTCGGACTCCCCCAACAGTAGCGCGACGCGTGTCCTTGCAACGTTTCAAGAGCCCGCCTTCATTTCCCGCTACTCCCAGTGCAAAAAGAGATCGTCCAAAGTTGAAAGCAGATCGCCTGATCGTCTAAACACCGGCGATCGCCAACAGTGCCACCTCACCCCGTGTTTTCAACATCGAGGCGAGCTGGGGGGCAATTGTTGTGCAGCGATTAATATGCCTCGATAGGAGATCGGTATCACGATCAGAGAAGCCAACCATAGAAGACATACTATGGGCAAACGCCCAGAGTTTGGCACAATACGGCGACCGTCTTTTGGTACCCAGCGATCGTCTTTTGATATCTGGCGATCGTCTTTAATGAGCGAACCAGAGGCGATCGTCTCGTGCCACGTATGGATCCAGCATCCGTCAAAGTCGTCGAAGACCGAATCTTGGACGGTGGCCCACGTGTGGATCTTCAAAGGGCACCGACAGATAGGACCTTTGACCCCAACCTGTCACCTACCACACCTACCGACAGGGCCGTCGAAAGGTACAAAGTGGGTCCTCCCCGGACAGCTACCCAGGATGCGTGCTGGCTTCCTATTGGCTCGCACAGCTGGCCACCAGCAGCGGCCCCGGACTTTAAGGGAACAGCCCCACGTGACGGGACGATCGGCCATCTTATTATAATATAGAAAACGGCGGTCGCCCGCGATCGCCTGAGGGGTCCCAACTACCTTGTCCCCTATAAATAGAGAACAAACTGCAGTGGCCAAAGGGACGGGATTTTACCGTGAATACAGTGCAAAATACACACAGAAATAGAATCAAAGACTCTTCTGGCAACCACTTATACATTCATAGTGATATTCATACACACTTATCATACATCCCAAGCAAGAACTCACAGATTTACATATCTGGTTCTTCCGGCAATCTACGCGCTCTACAACCTAGATAACTAGAAGTCTTTACACTCATTGTAATAGATTCTAACATTAATATTTGTACTCAACAGTATATTTATTAATAACATCTCGCGATAGCATTCAAGCCCGGGATTAACAACCCCGGCAAATCTTGTGTTATCTATTTTCTCACGGAAGTGTTCTCGCATTTATTTGTTACTCGATCATTCCAGCAATACTATCTTCGGATAATATTTTGGGTAACAACAGTGATCGTCTTGGTGTGTTTGTTTGGTTGTTTGAAATGAAGTTTCAAAAGATTTCAGTTTAGCCTCGTTAAAGGCTCTCTTTCAAAATGCGTGTGTGTTTTGTGAACGGTGTGTTTTGTGAATTGATTATGATTTGATTATTTTGAACGTTGAAGGCTTTGATGATACCCCCGTTGTTTAAAGTTATGGAATCTTGTATTCCATGTTTAATCTTGTTATTGGGTTTTGAAGAGTTTGATAATGGTGTCGGATTAGTGGCCATCTCTAGTGAGTATTCTTAATGAACGTACATTCTTAGCATATTAGTATTGCATGAGTAACATGTGTGTGTGTGTATGCTCACTATGGGTTAGATCCGACGGGGTCTCGGTAGGGGTCCACAGAGGGGTGGATCCGCGAGCTTGCTTTTAACCACTATGGGTTAGATCCGACAGGGTCTCGGTAGGGGTCCACAGAGGGGTGGATCCACGGTTAATTGTGGTGTATTTCACAAATGTGTTTTGATATTAGTGTTTCCGGAAACGAGTATTTTGAACGGTTTTCATGATTGCATGCATCGACTAAGTGTGTAAGAGGTAAGTTGTTCGTTTGGCTTACTTGGATAGGATGGAACTAGAGTATTTGTCGTCTGTGTTTAAACCTTGGGTTGTGGATTTTGATGTTGGAAGACAAACCTTGTTGTCGTCCTCGTGTACTGTGAGTTGATGAGATTTGGGGCTAAAATCCCAATGGTTTTGTAAAGGTCATTTTACGGAAAATAAATCGTCGGGGTGGTGACCCCTTTCGTATTTCGAGTTTTGGAAAGAGTAGGATTCAATAAATCCTAAATTGTTTTCTATTAAAACTCTCGATGGCATTTTAAACCGTTTTATAAATTGTTTCCCTTGATTTGTGATCTTTCGGTTTTGGAATGTTTTACCAAAACTCTTGCCTCGGGAAGCACTTTTTGTTATGTTTGGATTTTTGAGGATTCCTGGTTATTGTTATTCGTGGAATGTGAATTGTATGACTCGTATTTTCACTTTGTACTTGCACTAGCAAAACAGTGGAGTTTTGCTAACCCCCGAGTATTCGGGGGGTGGATGTCTGTATTGCATTCAGGTTTTGGAGCATGGCACAGGGTCAGCATGAAGGATGATGAAAGATGAACGATACTAATCACACGAGGACCATTTGATGTTATATTGGTCTAGTTGTATTTTATTTCCGCTGCAGTATTTCCTTCCCCATTGTACGGGAGTGTGTTGTATTCGACCCCTGCGTGGGCAAGTATTGTAATCGAGTTGTATGCTTTCATTGAAAGGCCAGATCGGTCTACTGAGTCTGTTTAGCCTTAAAGGCATTGTCGAGTTGTTCGTTTGTTGTTACCAGCCTGGTAGGTCCTTGAGGAAAGGTTCTACGGCGTGTAATATCCCTGAGCGGATTGGGGCTATTACAGTGGGACCCCTCACCCGGCTAACCCAAAATCAAGTAAAATTTAAATGGATGGATAAATGCGAAACAAGCTTCCAAGAACTTAAGAGCAAGCTTACCACCTCACCAATACTGACACTTCCAGAAGGAACCCAGGGATATTGTTGTCGAGTGCTGGTATTATTTTCTCGACAACTGATTTCGGTGTTTATGACCGTAACTAAGGATTGGTTATCCGTTGTTTTCATTTCGGATCGATGATGTTGTCCCCGGGTGTTTTGTTGTGTTCGTTCCGTGCGATTTCAGAAAATAGAGTCGTCGAATCATGGTGGTTGGGCACTGGCCGGACTGTTGGAGACGCTGGCCGAACGGCTGCAGGCACTGGCCGGACGGGTACAGGCACTGGCCAGGCGGGTGCGGCAGGAACCGGCGTAGCGCACGCTACGGCCGGAAGGTAGCACACGCTACGGCCAGGAAGCAGCGCACGCTACGGCCGGTTGGCTGCGCGCGCTAGTCGACCGAGGCAGTAGCGGCAGAAAGGTTCTAGACTCGGAGGATCGGCAGGTAGCGCACGCTACTGTCGGACACTGCGCACGCTACGGCCGGAAGGCTGCGCATGCTACCTGGCCGAGCTAGGAAGTCTCTGGATTGTGGCTTGGGCCGACAACGCACGTGTTCAGCGCATGATGGCGGGCCCGGCCGAACATTCTCGACCATGACCGCCCGCCAGCGCATGCTAGCTCGGCAGCCTAGCGCAGGCTAGGCTGCACCAGTATAAATATGACCGAGCAGTCCTGTTTGCTCTCATTTTTCATTTTCTCCCTTTCTCTTCCGCGGCTGGATCCTTTGGGAACTTGAAGACATGTTGTTATACAACTAATCCACGAAGTTTGGGAGATCATGTCATCGATTAATCACTCCATAACATCCTTCAATCCAGCGAATCAAGGTTAGTTTTCCTAAAATCTTAGTTTTGGTAAAAATTGGGGATTTTGTTGATTTCGTCCGTTTGATTCGTTATAACTTATAATAGTGATGGATTGATGATTATTAAGTTGTTTTATATCGAATCCCTTATTTTTCCACGGTTGGATTGCCGAGGATTCGTCGTTTTATTGAGTTTCTAATCGACACCTTGAAAGTGTTCGATAAAATGTCACATAGGGGAATTCGGGCGTTCTACGATAATTCTTCCTCGTTCGATCGTCAATTTATTCATGGTATGATGTTGGGGTCAGGTTCCTTGCGAAGAACTCGGGCCGGAACCCTTCCGTTCGCCGTTTTCCGATCGATGGTGTTACCGTCGTGTCCGCCGGAGAGTTATGGGCATTCAAAGTTTTCCGGTTGAGCCACGTTCGTCGGAGTGTCCAGTATCAACTATTGAGGCAAGTATCTTGCCCATACATTACGTGTTTTGTGAATATAGTGGTTGAAAATTGAAGATATGTGCTAAATGAATATTTACAACCTTTTCTTAAAAGAATCGGTATATTTACAAACATAGTTTTCTTAAAGGACGACTCTTGTGTTCGGGACTTAATGTGCTTATTTGACTATGTGTGTTAGTGTTGAGTATAGGATCTCCCTACTTTCGGGTGATGTCATTATGTGTGAATATGTCGTCGGTAATTTGTGGTTAAATCCTTTTGTTAAGAATTGTCCGTGGAATCATGTGGTTATCGGTGGATATATGAGTTGTGTGATACGGGTTGTGTCGTTCGGTGTTGTTGGGATAAGTGTGTTTCTTTATGGATAGTATTAATTCTGTGTCGTGAGTATATGTTAGAATAATATGGCCATTTTAGCAAAATACCTCGACTATATATATTGTGATCGACTATTGAGGATTTCGGTTTTGGAAATTGTGAATTGATGAGAGTTGTAAGTTTTTCTCGGGTACTCTCACTCGGGGATTGACTCTACGAGGTCACACGGGGACCTGGTGGCGAAGCGGCTGGACAGGGTCGCGAGGGTTACTTCGAGTGGGCATTCTCACCTGGGGATTGCTCGACGGGGCACACAGGGACTTGGTGGCTTGAGGGCCAGACCGGGTCGCGAGAATTGCCAGAATGTTTGTACTGATGATTAATTGTGATATGTCCGGAGTATTTCAATGCTTGTTGCTCGGAGTCGAGAGACATTATATATCGAGTCTTGGTGTTTGGCTAAAATGGCATAAAAATAATGTGTTGTGTAATGTGTTGTTGAAAGTGAATTGAAGTTGATGATCGGGTCGTGGGCCCTGTGTTTTGTGATTGGAATGGTTGGGTCGTGGACCCTATATTTTGTGACTGGAATGGTTGGGTCGTGAACCCCATGTCTTGTTAACGGATTTGCATTTTGGAAAATGAACTTTGGGGCGGTGACCCTAAGAGGCTTCTGAAGAATTAAGAACTTTACAATCGCAAATGTTTTCAAAACTCCCGAGATTTGAAAATATTTTCAAAGTGCTTTCTTGTTTTAGTTTCTACTTTCAAGGCTTGAACTATTTTAAATTAAACAAAATATCTCGGGAAGTCTTTTGTTGTATTCTCGGAATGTGTTATGTATGGCTCGTATTTGCACTTTATACTTGCACTAGCAAAACAGAGAAGTTTTGCTAACCCCCGAATATTCGGGGGTGGATGTCTGTTTTTGCATCCAGGTACATGCACGTTTGGGAGCAAAACACAGGATCGGTGCGAAGGATGATGGAAGGCGAATGATACTAATCACACGAAGGCCAGTGTTGGATGCAGTCAGTCGGAGTTTGTGTATGGTCTTTCTTCTGTCGTGCTTTTGGTTGTGAGTGTATTTCACCCTTGCATGGATACGAGTCGAGATAGAAATGTGCATTTGGATTTGTATGTTTGTGATGAAAGACCAAGTTAGTATGTTGATTTGGTATTTTATCATGTCGGTATGTAATGAGTTGTGTCGTTTGGATGTCTAGCCTGGTGGATCCTCACGGAGAGGGTCTGCGGCGTGTAATATTCCCGGTTTGATTCTGGGGGTGTTACATTTATGGTATCGGAGCTTAGGTGGCGGAAACCTAGGCTGTCGGGTCCAGTCGGGTATTGTCGTGTCTTGTCCTGTCAGATTGTGTTTGTCTAAGTCGTGTCGCGACGCGTCGTCTCTGATGTCGGCCGTGATTAGTATCGAGGTGCAGCCATCATCTTCGTGCGACCTGTGGATGTAAGTCTCCCTACTATATTGTGCCTTGTGATATACGAGCTTGTATGATTTTGTGTTATGATGTGGAGTTTAAAGGTGATTTGTAAGTATGTGGCCTATGTTGTTTGATCTTCGTATGATACTAGGATAAAAGTGGTGCCAACGTATATGTATATATACACACATCCTGATATAAGTCGTTTTTATAAGAGTAATGGCCTTGGTGTTGGCACGCAAAGAAAAATTCACCAATGTGATATTTGAAAACTTTACATTTTTTTGGGGAGACATGTATATTTCGTTTTAAAACATCGAAAAAGTTTGATTTTCGTAAGATAACCTCAAGGTCGAAATTTTTTTTTGAGAATTCAAACTACCGATATATTTTATGTTCATCTTATATTATAAGTTTTCAAAACACGATTTTTGAACCCAAATGAGGTCTACAAATGTAATCAAGACATGACTCTCGCTTTCAACTTATCGGTTTCATGGTTATTAGCCAAGAAGTACGTGATGGTGTTCTCGTTGTTTAGGCAGTAGTGCCCGGTTTGGTGATTAAAACGGTGATGTGAATGCTAAGTCGTTCGGCATGAGTTAAGATAGTTCTCTTTAATAATAGACGAGATTTCGATTTTCGATGACAATTGTCTTTTGATGGTTGCTCATGAAGTATTAAATCGATGGCTTTGAGACTCGAATGTGTTGCTGTTTAATTGTGACCGTCGATTCTAGTAATGTCGTATATATGTTCGCGATCATGTTGCTGAGTTGAAGCAGCTCGCGCACGCTGAGTGCGAGGCTAACGCCGCTAATGTGGCATGAGTAGCGCACGCTAATGTTGTTGTAACTCGCGCTAATCAGCCTGGTCAGAGGATGAGAAACCGCATTTTTTTAGCCGTCAGGATTAACTTTCTGCAGTCAGTCATCTGTGACTGTATTCTATATGTTGTTGTCTAGTGATGACAACTGTTTTGTGTGAATGAGTGTTGTAACTTTTCGTCGCGCTAAGTGATAATTGATTTTATTCGGTGAGTTGATAAATTATGTCTGCTGTGTGTGTGTGTGTTCGAAATGTTTTCCTGAAACTTTCATAAGTTTGTGCAAGTTGCGGAAAATCAGATTTTGAAACTAATTTGACATTGCGCGGCGGCTTCATATGAACTTTGAAAATTATTTGAAATTGCGAGCCGGTCTAGGATTCTCCAATAAATCCTCGACGGTATTGAAAGAGTTGTTTTAAAGTACCTTGAACATTTTGTAAAATGTTACCGTCATTGATTCTTGTGTAGTGCTGGGAGAATTTTCGGAAATGACTTTTAACGTACTATTGTATTTTCGAATAATTCGAGTACATGATTTTCAAAAATCTTTCACACAAATTTTTTTCAAAAACCAATACGATTTCTTTTTCAAAAATATATAGTGAAAGATGAAAAATCTCACTCGATGTAAAGTTCAAACTCGTATTTAGAAATGTTAGAGTATGTAAGAATGGTTTGATGATCTTGCATGGTTAACTTGTTGGTTGTTAACGGTGATGATTTTGATAACGCAGGTTACAAGGAGTTATTGTTTTGGCAAATGATTTCAAATGAGACGGTTAGAGTATGTTGTTTACAAGTTTTGATGAAACAAGCCGAGGTATCAAAAGTACTTTTAAAGTTTATTTTGAATAGCATACAAACCCAAGGATTTTCAAAAGATTTCCTTTAAAAGGATACCTCGTGGATTTTCTTTCCGAGTTGTTATTGGTTACCTTATGTGATATGTCATGCTAAGTTGGTACTTTAGCATATTGTTTTTGCGAAGTGGTGCAATCATATTGAGTGAGAATCCGCTTAGCACGCCGAGGGATAGAGGACGCGGCCGTGACCGTGGTACATTTGGTTATGGACATTAGATGCGGGACCAAGAAGATATGGCCGGGAAGGTTGCTATTCAAGCACTTCATTCTCGTTGTTTGGGTTTCGGGGAAACCTCTTTTAAAGGTGATATGATGTAATGCCCACATTTTTTTCTTCTCGTTTCCATTTCGTTCGACCGTATTGAGGCAATTGTGTTCGTTAATGCTTCTGACCTTATGTTGTTTCTCACATTTGTTATTCGAGCGAGTTCTGATATTGTTCCAAATTGATGTGCATATCGTTGTGATCTTTCCAAGTTCGGATCGATTTCTTGTGAACCGTGTTCGAAGTTAACACCTCGTGATTCCTACAAGTTTATTGATGTCTTGATTTGAGGTGTGAACTTCATAGTTGACCGTTGTTGTTCGATCGTTGCTAGTTGTTCGTCGTTGTACAATCATTATTGTTGATCTCGTAGTCGTGAATATTGTACATCTGGGCCATTTTGTGATTTCCATAAGTGTTGGGAAATCGTCTTCGTATTTGATCTTCCAAATCTGTGAGTTACTGGTATTTCATACCTTTCAGCGTTGGAAACGTGACTTGATTTTTGTATTACTCGGTTTTATCAACCGCAGCGATCTATGCTCGTTGCCTTTCGTAAGCATTCTTGCGTATTGAACTGGATCTTAGTGGCTTTATTCTGCATGAAGCTCTGGTGCGTTGTCGAGAGTATCCTTGATTTTGTTTTAAGTTTCGGGACGAAACTTATTTTTTGGAGGGTAGAATATAATACCCACAATTTTCATTCCGGTTATTTTGAATTTTTTTTTCCGGATATTTCCCGGTTGTCGAGTGCCGTTATTATTTTCTCGACAACTGATTTTGGCGTTTATGACCGTAAGTGAGGATTGGTTATCCGTTGTTTTCATTTCGGATCGATGATGTTGTCCCCGGGTGTTTTGTCGTGTTCGTTCCGTGCGATTTCGGAAAATAGAGTCGTCGAATCATGGTGGTCGGGCACTGGCCGGACGGTTGGGGACACTGGCCGGACGGCTGCAGGCACTGGCCAGACGGGTACAGGCCGGGTGGGTGCAGCAGGAACCGGTGTAGCGCACGCTACGGCCGGAAGGTAGCGTACGCTACGACCAGGAAGCAGCGCACGCTACGGCCGGTTGGCTGCGCGCGATAGTCGGCTGAGGCAGTAGGGGCAGAAAGGTTCTGGACTCGGAGGATCGGCAGGTAGCGCACGCTACTGTCGGACATTGCGCACGCTACGACCGGCAGGTAGCGCACGCTACGGCCGGAAGGCTGCGCACGCTACCTGGCCGAGTCAGGAAGTCTCTGGATTGTGGCTTGGGCCGACAGTGCACGTGTTCAGCGCATGATGGCGGGCCCGGCCGAACATTCTCGACCATGACCGCCCGCTAGCGCACGCTAGCTCGGCAGCCTAGCGCACGCTAGGCTGCACCAGTATAAATATGACCGAGCAGTCCTGTTTGCTCTCATTTTTCATTTTCTCCTTTTCTCTTCCGTGGCTGGATCCTTTGGGAACTTGAAGGCATGTTGTTATACAACTAATCCACGAAGTTTTGGAGATCATGTCATCGATTAATCACTCCATAACATCCTTCAATCCAGCGAATCAAGGTTAGTTTTCCTAAAATCTTAGTTTTGGGAAAAATTGGGGATTTTGTTGATTTCGTCCGTTTGATTCGTTATAACTTAGAATAGTGATGGATTGATGATTATTAAGTTGTTTTATATCGAATGCCTTGTTTTTCCACGGTTGGATTGTCGAGGATTCGTCGTTTTATTGAGTTTCTAATCGACACCTTGAAAATGTTCGATAAAATGTCACAAAGGGGAATTCGGGCGTTCTACGATTATTCTTCCTCGTTTGATCGTCAATTTATTCATGGTATGATGTTGGGGTCAGGTTCCTTGCGAAGAACTCGGGACAGAACCCTTCCGTTTGCCATTTTCCGATCGATGGTGTTACCGTCGTGTCCGCCGGAGAGTTGTGGGCATTCAAAGTTTTCCTGTTGAGCCACGTTCGTCGAAGTGTCCAGTATCAACTATTGAGGCAAGTATCTTGCCCATACATTACGTGTTTTATGAATATAGTGGTTGAAAATTGACGATATGTGCTAAATGAATATTTACAACCTTTTCTTAAAAGAATCGGTATATTTACAAACATAGTTTTCTTAAAGGACGAATCTTGTGTTCGGGACTTAATGTGCTTATTTGACTATGTGTGTTAGTGTTGAGTATAGGATCTCCCTACTTTCAGGTGATGTCATTATGTGTGAATATGTCGTCGGTAATTTGTGGTTAAATTCTTTAGTTATGAATTGTCCGTGGAATCATGTGGTTATCGGTGGATATATGAGTTGTGTGATACGGGTTGTGTCGTTCGGTGTTGTTGAGATAAGTGTGTTTCTTTGTGGATAGTATTAACTCTGGGTCGTGAGTATATGTTAAAATAATATGGCCATTTTAGCAAAATACCTCGACTATATATATTGTGATTGACTCTTGAGGATTTCGATTTTGGAAATTGTGAATTGATGAGAGTTGTAAGTTTTTCTCGGGTACTCTCACTCGGGGATTGACTCGACGGGGTCACACAGGGACCTGGTGGCTTAGCGGCTGGACCGAGTCGCGAGGGTTACTTCGAGTGGGCATTCTCACCTGGGGATTGCTCGACGGGGCACACAGGGACTTGGTGGCTTGAGGGCCAGACCGGGTCGCGAGAATTGCCAGAATGTTTGTACTGATGATTAATTGTGATATGTCCGGAGTATTTCAATGCTTGTTGCTCGGAGTCGAGAGACATTATATATCGAGTCTTGGTGTTTGGCTAAAATGGCATAAAAATAATGTGTTGTGTAATGTGTTGTTGAAAGTGAATTGAAGTTGATGATCGGGTCGTGGGCCCTGTGTTTTGTGATTGGAATGGTTGGGTCGTGGACCCTATATTTTGTGACTGGAATGGTTGGGTCGTGAACCCGATGTCTTGTTAACGGATTTGCATTTTGGAAAATGAACTTTGGGGCGGTGACCCTAAGAGGCTTTTGAAGAATTAAGAACTTTACAATCGCAAATGTTTTCAAAACTCCCGAGATTTGGAAATATTTTCAAAGTGCTTTCTTGTTTTAGTTTCTACTTTCAAGGCTTGAACTATTTTAATTAAACAAAATATCTCGGGAAGTCTTTTGTTGTATTCTCGGAATGTATTATGTATGGCTCGTATTTGCACTTTATACTTGTACTAGCAAAACAGAGGAGTTTTGCTAACCCCCGAATATTCGGGGGTGGGTGTGTGTTTTTGCATCCAGGTACATGCACGTTTGGGAGCAAAACACAGGATCGGTGCGAAGGATGATGGAAGGCGAATGATACTAATCACACGAAGGCCAGTGTTGGATGCAGTCAGTCGGAGTTTGTGTATGGTATTTCTTCTGTCCTGCTTTTGGTTGTGAGTGTATTTTACCCTTGCATGGGTATGAGTCTTGATAGAAATGTGCATTTTGATTTGTATGTTTGTGATGAAATACCAAGTTAGTATGTTGATTTGGTATTTTATTATGTCGGTATGTAATGAGTTGTGTCGTTTGGATGTCTAGCCTGGTGGATCCTCACGGAGAGGGTATGCGTCGTGTAATATTCCCGGTTTGATTCTGGGAGTGTTACACTCGGTGCTGTACTAATGCAAAATGGTAAAGTTTTTGCGTATGCTTCCAGGCAACTCAAAATGCACGAGAAGAATTATCCAATACACGACCTCTAACTCGCAGCAATAGTATTTGCCTTAAAGAAATGGCGACATCATTTATACGGCGTAGAATTCACCGTGTTTACGGATCATAAAAGTCTCAAGTACCTATTTTCTCAAAAGGAACTTAACCTCCGACAGAGAAGATGGGTAGAACTTTTAGAATATTACCATTGTGAGATTCAACATCACCCAGGGAAAGCGAATGTCATGGCTGATGCCTTAAGTAGAAAGGCTAGAGTGGCCCGACTCATGGTCCGAGAATGGCAAGCTCTCGAGGAACTGAGCTACCTGAAACCCATTCATGAAGGTGCTCGTTTAATTTGCGCCAACCTCACAGTTAATTCGAATCTACTTGACGATATTCTATTAGCACAAGAGAGAGATCCAAAACATCAAGAATTCAAGGACCAGATCATTAAGGGCGAGAAACCCGAGTTTACGATTATCAAGGATGGAATTGTAAGGTTTAAGGGACGATTATGCATACCTCATGAAGAGGAGCTCAAAAGACGGATTCTCTAAGAAGGTCATTGTTCGAGATATATGATTCACCCAGGAGGTAACAAGATGTACCGAGACCTAAAGAATCACTTTTGGTGGGTAAACATGAAGAACCAAGTAGCAGAATTTGTGGCTCGATGCCTCACATGTCAAAGAGTCAAGTCTGAACATCAGCGACCCTCGGGACTATTACAACCGTTAGAAGTCCCTGAATGGAAATGGGAAAAGATAACCATGGACTTCATTATAGATCTGCCAACGACAATGGGATGCTATAACACCATTTGGGTGATCATCGATAGATTGACGAAATCATCACATTTCGTGCCGGTTAAAAAGGACGACAGTTTGCAAAATCCGGCTAAGACTTATATCCGAGAGATCGTTCGACTTCATGGAGTGCCAACAGACATAGTATCTAATAGAGACCCAAGATTCGTATCTCGTTTCTGGAAAGTCTTCCATAAAGAATTAGGAACCTCGTTGAGTTTTAGCACTAGCGCTCACCCCCAAACCGACGGGCAATCCGAGCGAACCATCCAGACCCTTGAAGACATGTTACGAGCTTGCGTACTGGACTTTCAAGGAAATTGGGATCACACCTGCCATTAGCTGAGTTTGCATACAACAATAGTTACCAAGCGACAATCGGAATGGCGCCTTATGAAGCTCTATACGGGAGTAAGTGTCGATCCCCACTCCATTAGGAAATTGATGACCAGTGGATGCCGAAGACTCAATGAACCGAACCCTCACTGATGAACATAGATTTGGTGAAAGAAGCCATGGATAAAGTACGACTGATTAAGGATAGGATCCGCACAGCTTAGAGTAGACAGAAGAGTTACGCAGATCATCGCAGAAAGGATCTAGAATTTGAAGTAGGAGATCAAGTCTTCCTGAGGCTAACACCGCAGAAGGGTTTAATAGCATCAAGGAAGGGAGGAAAGTTGAGTCCCTGATATGTCGGACCATTCAAAATCACGGAAATGATTGTACGACTAGCGTACCGGTTGGACTTACCATCCAATTTGGTTGGATTGCATGACGTTTTCCATGTCTCGAGATTAAAGAAGTATCATCTAGACCCGCCACACATTCTTACTTCTGACATTCCTCCGATCAAATATAACTTGTCTTATGAAGAGAGGCCGATCAAGATCCTCGACCAGCAAGTACGCGAATTAAGGAAGAAGCAAATTCCTTTAGTTAAAGTCGTCTGGTCAAATCACAACAGACAGAAGATGCTACATGGGAGACTGAAGATGAGATGAAGAAATTCTATCCCGAGTTGTTCCAGTAGGAATTTGGGGACCAAATTCTTTTAAGGAGGGGAGGATGTAAAACCCTACGCTTTCGGCCCTAAATTATATTCCTACAGTCATTGTAATATAATTTTAAATTCAATAAAATCATATTGAATGCACAAATAGTCATTATTAGTATTACTATTTAAGTGTGATCATAACTTATTTATTTATTTCATAATTTCTTAGAAGTTTAATAATTATTAAGTAATAAAACTAATTAAATCCCAATAAATTATAAAATTATTTATTGAGTTTACAATCTAACATCTACTTATTAGATTAATTGAATATGGATCTAATGTCCATACTTGATCATAATTGAAGTCCATAATCAAAGTTTAACCTCAACTTCAACAAACAAGCCCTAAATTTATACACATTATAATTAAAACAAAAAAAAAAGTAAAAAAATAAAAAATAAAAAACGAGGCCGGCCATAATCAAGAGAAGGGTGAGGGAGTCACCACCCTTGTGTCTTGTGCATTAACATGTATGTCCACCTCAAGTTTAGACCACCATTTCCCATACACCCCTTTTTTGACCACACCACGTTTAATACTTAAAGAAAGAAACATACTTATCTCCTCATTCCTCATGCAAAAAAATCTGCACTACTAAAGAGAGAAAGAGATAAGTTAGATAGAGAGAGAGGGCCGAAGTGAAGGAAGGAGGAAGGAGGAAGAAGAAAACTCAAGAAAGAACTAGGTAATTTCATTTCTCACATCTTTTTCTATAAGATATAGTTATAATCCTCCTAATCTAATTAAAATATTAAAATATGCAAACAAAATACACACCTTGAGTGCATGTTGATTCGGCCGAACCATGTAGGGTAGAGGGGAAATCGTCTTTCAACGTTTGAGATCTAGAACCGACTAATTTCGACAAGAATCAAGGTGGGTGAAACTCTTTCAAACCTTTAAGTAATAATATTTTCTTACTTATGATGTATGTAAACCTGAAATTTCTTCAAGTATAATGTTGACAAATTGTTGAAATCACCATATTAAAAATTCATGCTACGATATTTGTGCTTTGAATTACATGTATATTCGTTTTTCTTGAATTTTACTTTCGAAAATTATGAAGTATGGTGAGCATGCAAAAATATGGAAAGTTTGCATAAATACATGTCTTAGAGATATATGTTATGTTTATATTAACATGTAATACGATTTGTTGGATTTAAACGATAACCGATTTGGTAGTCGGATTTCGATTATGTGAAAAATTGAACATTGTATGTCCTATTCAAAATCTTGTTGAAACTCTATCAAATCTAGAATTTTGTGTTATATGATTTTGTTATAGTGTTTGGATAACTTATTTATGGCAAAAACGGGACTTGAAAATAAGTAAACAGAATTTAAGGACATAAATTGTAATTAATGGAAAATTATGGACTAAAATGAAATTTTCAAGAATAAACTGTTCTGGACCCTAAATAGCATATATTTTATCACACATAGTCTGTACATAAAGTTTCATGTGAATCGGAGTTCGATATCTAAGCTTATTAGTCAAATTTATAATTTTAAAATAATTCCGGGATCAAATTGCAAGAAATCAAAAATTCTGGACCAAGTCCGAATTTTCTGGTCTTTTTCACAAATTTGGGATTCCAGGTTCATCACGAGCCTTCTCGTAAAATTTTGTTAAACTCCGAGCTAAATTCAAAGCCCTATAGGCCTCAGAGCGAATTTGTTAAATTTTGGGGCCAATTCGTAATTTCTGGAAATTTCAGTCCCGAATCTGAATTTCCGAATCTCTTCTTAAATCTGAAGTCAAGTAAATAATTTTGACTCCTCTATAAATTTTCACGACCATCCGAATTCATTTCATACTCCCGAATACTTAGGCTCAAACCTAAGGGTAGAATCGTCTTTTCAACCAACCACATAAGAAAATTCTAGACTTGTTTTCATCAAACCTACCAATTCAATACATCTGACTTGAACCCTTTAAAACCATTGATGAAATACTGAGAATATTTTCAAATTATTATACAAGTCCTATCCCGTATTACCGTGCCACAAATATAAGTAACCATATTCCATACTTAATCAAAAGACGCAATTAATCTCACCGATCGAATATTTAAGTGTTACTCGTGCTATGCAACTAACTGAAAATTATGACTGTCCGGGAACTAAGTGCTATACAAAAAAAGTGCCACGGACGGGTCCGCCCTCTAACTTTATCGGGACAAAGGGCCACATCGACGGATGGGGGCCACCTCTTGAACCCATACGAAACAGAGAGCTGACCTAGAATCCGGGGGCCACCTATTGAACTGTAGGAGCCACCTCTAGAGTCCCAAATCATGTCGGGATGGTTAGACCGAGTCTTGGATCGAGCAGTGCGACTGCGGTTCATGAACAAGGCTGTCGTTGTTGCCTATTCCCATAACCGAGGAACGGAGTGTTCTGAGGGACCTGGGTCATAGAACTTGTGGTATAATCGCGATTATGATGTGATCTGGGTATTGACTCACAACTAAGGACATACCGAGCCCATATAAGAGCTAAAGAAGCACACGCTAAGTGTGAGAGCGAAGGCTCAGCTGCTGGGGCGACGGTCCAAATCTTGGGGCGACGGTCTATACTGCTAGGAGTAATAAGGAGAGCCTAGAATCCAAAGTCCATATCGATAGGATTCGAAGCTAGATTGACTGATCAACTGATTGACTGATTGATTGACTTGACATCTCTCCACGGGGACAGGATTATATTATTTCACTACTAAATGATTTTCTTTCGATAAATCGCGGAATATCTTTGAAACCTTTTCCACTTTTCTTATAACTTGACAAAGTCATGCATCACTTAAAATTTTCAAAGGAAAGAAAGTCACACTCGCACACGATCACCCACTCACTGAGACCTTTTGTCTCACCCCACCGTTTTCCTTTTAAACCAGAGAATGAGCAACCAGCAGAAGACAATGAAGGCTTTGTGGAAGAGACTGATTAGAAGACCGCCGCCTGGACTTAGAATTTCTGTTTTTATTCCGACTTGTAATAATGTACTATGTTATGTACTTTGAATCGTCTGTTATTTTTCCGCTGCAAACTTATGATCACTGTAATTTTATTATCAACTTTTGTTACAACGAATCTTAGAACATCAGGTTAAGATCGTTGATTGAAAATTTTATCCAATCATTATTTAGCTTCCGCTATTTATTGCTATACTTTATTTGATTGATCGACTGGTACGTCACGCCCTCGTCCTTCCTGATGTTGGGGGCGTGACACATCATGATTTGAAGATGGGAAAACTAACAAGAACGGACAAAATTGAAACTTTAATTTGTATTTTTTTCACAAGTATTTTTTGCAGGTATAAACCCTATCAAGAATTGTTGTTTTGTTATCATCAAAAAGGGAAAGATTATTGGAATATTTTATTCCACACAAATATATTAAAGAATTTTGATGATGTATTAATAACTAAGTCAAAACAACAATTAGGGTAACAAGATTCAAAGTCGGAAGAGCTGGACAGAAAATCAAAGAAGTGAAGCAGAACTCATTCACAACGCACGCTATGAAAAATCATTAGCGAAGATAGTGCACACTACAAGTACTAAAACGCACGCAATGAGATCAATACATGTTACGGAATAAAGATAGGAAGGTCTGCAAATAAAAGCAGAGACGCACGCTACATGGTTGAGATAACGCACGCTAAATACGTCAACTTAACGCACGCTAAATACCGCAACTAGCACACGCAAGGCTTGAAATCCTACCATTGATCATATATCCATTGGACAACTTTTCAATATAGAAATCACACGTATGTTTCTGAATCCGAAATTCAAGGATTGACTACTACTAATGTACTGTAAACTTATATTATTTGAGTAGTCATAATGCCTTGCTAGAGACCGCTTATGACTTATTATTTAATAATGTATTAAGTAATTACCAATATAATATAAGTCTTTTGGGTCACACATACGACAATTAAAGACAAGCATGAATAATTAATCGATATAATATTGGATATTATATTTATTAAAGAAATTAAATAATGAGTAATGTATAATATATGATATTATATATCATATTATTTAATTATATCAACTGGGAAAGATAAATGTAATATCGGATATTATATTTATTAAAGGATTAAATAATAAGTAATATATATAATATATGATATTGTATATATTGTATTATTTAATAAGTTGAGGGGCAACTAAGCAAATACTAGAGTTTGACTCTAGGGTTTACTTAGTATAAATAAAGGGTCTTGGACAAGGAATTGTTATAAGTTAAAATTACACAACCCTAATTGTGTGAAGATAAAAATCGGCCCTCCCCTCTTCTATTCGGCCGGATTGTTTCTGTCCGGGAAGTCTGTTTCGGCCATCTCCATCTTCTTCCCTTAGTTGATTTTAATCAACAGTACAAATCCTTCTAGCAAGGAATTATTTGTTGTACTGTTTATCAACATTATTTGTAAGGATCTAGCAATCCGGCTTGTACCAATTGTTCGTGTGTGGATTGCCGAAATAGGAAGATGATTTTAATCATCTTCTGGTTCGTGTTCAGATCTATTCTTTGTGTTAAGGTAACTCGTCGAAACTTTTATAAATAAATTAAATTACTGCATGAATATTTGAATTCGTTAATTATTTTGTTGTGTTTTTTCTCAAAATTATTATATTAGATACACTTAAAACCCGACATTAGCAACTAATTGTGAACCATAATGTACCTATAGATTGTTGATGCCCGTATCTTGAGCGAGTTGTAGCCCATCGATGAATGCTTCGTATTCAGTTTTGTTGTTGGTGGCCTTAAACCCGCAATGAATAGCCCATTGAATGATATCTCCTTCCGGTGATGTGAGGACCATCCCAAGTCCGGCCGGAGCTTCTTGAACAGTCAACTGATAACATCCACTATTGGGTGGACTTCTCTTGTACACAGAGGAGTTTTTTTTCTACTTGTGCGAATTCAGTTGGTGTGAAACCGCACTAAAGTCGGCAAGAGCTTGGTATTTGATGGTATTACGTGGTTGGAACGAGATGTCATATTCGCTAAGTTCCACCGCCCACTTTGTGAGTCTTCTTAAGAGCTCTGATTTGTGCATAATGTTTCGAAGTGGAATGCTTGTGAGTATCATGATAGGTTGGCTTGGCACTGAAAGTCTGGATGTAGCTTTCTTACCATGGTGATTAAGCCAAGTGCTAGTTTCTCCAGCTGGCTGTAGCGAGTCCTGGGATCAAGAAGGAATTTGCCTACATATAAGACTAGAAGTTGTCTCCCTTCTTCCTCTCATACAAGAAACCCACTTAGGGTGGTGTCAGATACCGCAAGATATAGAAGTAAGGTCTATTCGTCTTTCGATTTTGTGAGTAACAGAGGTGAAATAAGGTAGTGCTGTATTTGTTATAAGATATTTTCGCACTCGTCGGTCCATTGGGAATCCTTGCTATTTCGTAGGACATAAAAAAATGGACGACACTTCTTAGATGACGTGGAAATGAATCTACTGAGGATAGCTAATCTCCCGTTCAACCTCTGCACATCTTTAATACCTTGTTGTGTGACCAAGTAGCCCAAGAATTTCCCGGATTCCAAACGAGCATTTTGCTGGGTTGAGCTGCATGTTGTACTTATGACTTCAAATGCTTGTCTCAAGTGGTCTAGATGTTGTTCAGTGACAAGGTACTTGACCAATATGCCATCAACGTAAACCTCCATTGTGTTCCCCAGCATGCTTGAGAACATGTGGTTGACCAAACACTGGTAGGTTGCTCCAACAATTTTGAGCCCGAAGGGAGTGACATTGTAATAGAAGGTTCCTCTGTCCGTGATGAATGCTGTCTTCTCCTGTTCTTTAGGATGCATCAGTATCTGGTTGTACCCCGAGAAGACATCCATGAAACTTAGAAGTTCATGGCCTGCAGTGGCATCTAACAATATATCTATGCGTGGTGAATGAAAGGAATCTTTGGGGCAGGCCTAATTTAGGTCTGCGAAATTAGTATAGACCCTCCAATTATATTTTTTCTTCTTGACCACCGTGACATTGGCCATCCAGTCTGGGTAGTGGACTTCTCGGACTGACCTGATGTCAAACAACTTATGGATTTCCTCATTGATGATCCTGTTGTGTCCAGGTTGACCTGTAGCCTGTGAGTGATGATCTCTAGGTTGTTGCCCATCATGTATGTGCTTGACCAGGCAAAGAAATCATGATTGGAACTAAGGAAAGAGGTTAGTTGGCTATTTAGCTCCAAGGTCAACCTTGACCCGATCTGGAATTTACGGTCAGGATAGTCAGCGTGGATCTGAATCTCGTCAAGTTCTTCCATCTCAAGTGCATCGTCATGGTGACTGACTGCTTGCTCAGACTTAGTGTCTGTAAAGCTAATAGTTAGACTTGACGATGAGGCATCTGATGTGCCGTGAACTCTGAGGTTTGGCCTTACCGTCCATCTGCTATGCCGCTTATCTACGGAATAAGAGATTAACAAATAAATTTTATGTAGAAATGAATTTATTTTCAAAATACCCCATTGTGATAAATATTTGAAGAATGGGCATCACATTTTAAATTGCAAAAGCTCAATACGAACCATTAAAATTAAGAAAATATGAATTCCAATAGGAACCATAGTTCCAAATATTGTCTATTTGCCAAATCAAAAATGACTCAAATTTGGGTGGATCCTCAAAACTGTAACTTAAATGCCTATTATTTGTCTATTTTAAACCTTCAACAAATTGGTATTAAACTCAGGGGAGTTATTATTTTCAGGAAAAGAAAATTATTTTACTGCAAAAATCAGGGGGAGTATACCCATTTTTTTGTCAAATAAGTTTTATTGATTTTATTCATTCATATATATATATATATATATATACTTTTTGCTAATGACAAAAAAGGGGAGAAGAGAAAAGACAAGATAGAAGTGATGTAGATTTATAAATCATAAGAAGACTAACAAGGACGGACAAAATTGAAAACTTTGATCTGTATTTTTTCACATGTATTTTTTGCAGGTATAAATCCTATCAAGAATTGTTGTTTTGTTATCATCAAAAAGGGGAAGATTTTTCGAATATTTTATTCCACACAAATATATTAATGGATTTTGATGATGTGTTACTAACTAAGTCAAAACAACAATTAAGGTAACAAGATTCGAAGATTGAAGAGCTGTACAGAAAATCAAAGAAGTGAAGTAGAACTCATTCATAGTGCATGTTATGGAAAATTCTTAGCGAAGATATCACAAGCTACAGTACTAAAACACACGCAATGAGATCAGTACATGTTATGGAATCAGGACAGAAAGGTCTGAAAATAAAAGTAGATAACGGAAGCTAGATGGTTAAGCTAATACATGCTAAATACGTCAACTAATCACATAATAAATACCACAGCTAGCGCACGCAATTTTGGAAATCCCACCATTGATCATATATCCGTTGGACACCTTTTCAACACGAAAATCACGTGTATGTTTCTGAATCTAGACTTCAAGGATTGACTACTACTAACACACGTTTTGGTGCTTAATAAGACACACTAAATTCGAATTATGACCATTGGACAAGATTGGCAATACAATGTTTTAAAACTGCCAAAGCTCGTTAGCGCATGCTAAGGAGAAACATTAGCGCACGCTAGAGACATCAGACAGCAACAGCTACTTGAGGCTTGATGCCTATAAATACCACTTCATTTGGTATGCAACTGTAATACCCGGATAAATGTTGTGTATTTTCATTTGTATTTGAACCTTGTGGTATTTGATTACGTCGTATAATTAATCGAAGTATGATTTTCCTGTATCTGTATTCCAGTATTCATGATCATACTATGTAGAGTTTGGTACTTAATGCATGTGTATGCATGATATTAACATATGCTAATTAATGTACATAGCACACGCTAATAACCATAGATAACATACCTTATGTGGGAAACGTAGCGTATGCAAGAGACTGTCAAAGCAAATAAAGGGTGGTCGGCGTGTGGATCCGAATGAAGATGCTATCGGATTCCCTGCATGAACCTGGACAACTTTTACAAAGGGAAGTCAACGAATCATAGCATATATTAAAAGGGTAAAATAACATATGCTAAGTTGATCAAGTAGCGTACGTAAGGGTGTAAAAAACATATGTACGGCATGACAGAAATGAGGCATTGATCTACAAACAAGCGATAGCATACGTAACATGTTGTTCCTAGCGTACGTTGAGGAGGACATAAATGAGGCAGTGAGCTACTGACGGGCGATAGTGTATGTAACAATCGTACGTTAAGTAACTAGCAATCGTAAGGTGTTGTGTATAACATACATTATGTTCAGAATTCTATTTGTAGACAACAACCTTATTTCATTTACCCTCCACTCCTTGTCTGAGTTCTGCAACTTTGAGAGTTTCCCCAGCCCTATATACTCCTTATATCAGCCTCTCAACTTTATTTTGGAGATCATAGACATCTTGGATTGGTGTTCAAGCTTCCAGTGTTGAGTTCCACCGATTGTCTCGCCGTTTCTATCCGTATAAGGTATGTTGAAGTTACTCCAACCATGAATTCATGTTCTTAAGAATGTTATGAGCATGCTACTAAGATTATTAGAATCCATTGATGATGTAATAACCGAACATCATGTTTTAGGAGGATTGGGATGATTATACTTAAGCTTTCCATTGTTGAGAAGATTTCAAGTTGAGCCTTGTTATGTTAAAACATTAAGGTGGAGTTTTCTGAGATTGTAACATACCTCTGATGATGATTTCGAGATGTCCCTGTGTCAAATGACTTGTTGATGTTATCACCTATTATAGAGGAATTCAAGAGAATGAATATTGAATGTTTTCATCAAGAATAGGTTTATATCTTGAAAGGACCGATTTTGATTGGACAACTTTCTTCATATTAATTTTTAGAATGAAGTGATTATGTTGGTGACAAACATATCTAACATAGAACTTTGATAGGAATAACTACTTCGAGGGAGAACAGGATTCATAGTGGTGAATTAAATATAGAACGCAGTTGAATACGTTTTCCTTTGAAAAGATGTTTTGCAAATCGTTCATTTTATATCATACCCTTGATATGAATTATAGGATAGTCGAACCATACATTAGAATTTAACATGTAGGCAAAGAATCTAGTCTCCTTTCACGCAGGTGCAAAAAGAATTTCCTCAAACACATTCCCTGGAGCTTTCCTGGATGCTTATTCGATCACATCGTTCATCCGACACTGAGGTCTAGTCAGAGCCAGGATCGATGGCATTTGGTGCGACTAAGCTCTACTTATTCGATCACATCGTTCATCCGACACCGAGGTCTGGTACTCCTTGTCATCTTTCCCCAGGCAAGTACTTTAAATTTGTTTTCTGTATTCATGTTACTCGTGTTGTTGTTCATATTTGTTGTTGTCGTTTGTCCACCTCATATTGGTCCGATGGGATCATCTTGGGATCTATGCTAGTGTGTGCTGGATCACTAGATTGGTTTTCCACCTTGTATTGGTCCGACAGGATCATCTTGGGATCTATGCAGTGAATGTTAGATCATCACATTACCATGTGTATGTTGTGATTGTCTTGTTGTGAAATGCATTGTTAGTCTTTTCGTAGGAAAGGCTTGTTTTTATTGTCATTGTTATTCTTCATGAATTGTCAAGTAATCTGTTATTAGATAATTATCATACTTGTACTAGCATCGTTGTGCTAACTAGGGCTGTTAGCGATCCAAGTATACCCAAGAATGGCCCGAGAACCGCCGATAATACCTCGGACCGATACTCACCCAAAATGTTAGCGGTCCGGATACTGGTAACGAAGTTAGAACCAAAACCGATAAAAACCGAAACTGTTAATCCGGTAAAACCCCCGGTATTTATTCATAAACATACATCGTACAAAATATTGCATAAGGTATTAGTACATATAGAAAAAATAAGTTTAAAAGACCTTATCTCTTAATTTCCTTAGCATACATTTGAAAAAAATCTTCCATTCTTGTTTCGATTATGAGGTTTTGGTGATTAGGGCTTTTAACGATCCAAGATACCCGAGAACCCGCCCGAAATACCCAAGACCGATAATCACCCTAAACGTTAGCAGTCCGGATACAAGTATTGAAGTTGGGACCCGAAACTGGTAAGGACCGAGAACACTAATACTCGATACCTTAAAAGTCCAGACACAAGAAGACAATACCCGGACTGAATCGGACCGAGAACAGCCCTAGTGCTAACCCCTTTGGGAATGGACATGTGTTTTATGTTCAGAATCCAAGAGAGCTAGAAAACAACCACAAGAGCAGTATGATGACGAGGGTGCAAAGTGATGTTAACGGTCTGGAAAGTCCTTTCAGTTCTATCGTGATTGAATAAGTACTCTAGTACATTGTCCTTTTTGTGTTGATATGATTGGGCATGTATTGATAAATTCTATTCGGTGTTTGTCTTTCATTCTCGAAAAATCCGGTTTGTAATACTGATTCCGCCTGTAATTATAATTGTTGTTTTAAATTCTTAACCTAGTAAATCCTTATATAAAGGATTAACGACACTGTAATTATCCTGAATATCTCGGGGTGTTACAGAATATGGTATTGGAGCTATGATTCATGGATATCTTGGCATTCAGGTTAATTTAGGGTCCAGATGTGTCTTTTGGTTGATCGGCCGCGAATAAACATCACTGTACCGCCTACGTCTTCATGCGAGATGTGGTTGTAAGTTTCCTAAAACTCTATTATGGTCCTTTAATATAATGTCTTTTAGGTTAATTAAACTTTAGAACGATATTGTTCCTCGTATATTGAGTATGTATACTTACAATATGTTGAGAAGAGGTCGTGGATGTGGTCGCGGTCGTGGGTGCGGATGCGGAAATGCTGGAAGAGAAGCTTGACCCTCTGCCCTGATTCTCTGTTAAATCAGGCTGATCTCAGTTCTGGCGAGCAACAGGAATCTATCAACAATAATCAAGAGCAAAATGTAGAGGGACATGGTAATCCTGCTGTTCCCAACGTGCTTCGTCAAGTGGTCAATCAGATAACACAATTCGCTCAAGTGTTAGACATAATGCCAGTGGCGATAGGTTTACAACCGGGGGGAGGGACATCGGGGTGTTCCAAACTGGGGGTATCGAGGAGACAAATGGCTTCAAGAAGTGGAGAAGATGCATCCACCAAAATTTGATGGCTTTTCTGAAGTGCCGACGTGGGATCACTGTATAAGGGACTGAGAGAAAGTGTTTGCAGGTATCAACTACCCAGATGACCGAAAAGCCCCCATTTCCAAATACTTTCTGACCGTAGAAGTGTCCGAGTGGTGGAAGGCCACCAGACTTATTGACCACGATGCCGATTGGAGATAATTGAAGCTAATGATGGAGGCTAAGTACGGCCATCGCCCCATTAGGGAAGCTAAAGTTGGAGAATTCTTCTCCACGGAACCTTCAGACTTACGGATGGCTCAAGTGATTAACAATTTTAATTAGCAAAGGGCATTTGTTCGACATCTTGTCAGACCGATGGGGAAATGATGTTTCATTTTGACATGAGGATGAAACTGGAGAGTACAACGATACACATCGGGATTTGAATTCACCACCCTTCATCAGTATCAAGAGAAAGCCCTGGCCTATGAGATGAAGAAAGTAGACGTGGAGAAGTTTTTCGGGTCCAAGAAACAAAAAGTCTCTGGTAATTTTGCAGAGCACAAGAATAGCCAGCCCTGTAAATCCCAGTCATCATTTCATTCATTCAGGAACCCTGCATCCATCTAGAGCTGGAAAGAGTTCCAGATCAGCACCCGCTTTTAATGATACAGCGAGGAAATACTTCAACTGTGGTCGACCAGGACACAAATGGCATGACTGATCAATTCCTTCTGTGACGTGTTATGAATGTGGATAAGAAGGACATCGTGCAGTGTTATGTGGAGATGTTGCTAGATCTTCTAGAGCTCATACCTTACAACATGTCCAGAAAGAGACGAGTGTCAATCCAATGCAGCAGAGTGTTCAGCCACATCAGAATTTTGGCCGAGGAAGAGGCAGATGATAGTATGACCGGAAGGAAGCATCAAAAGTTGGACTCGTTCCTTCGTGCCTTTATTAAATAAGGAGGACAGATGATTAGAATACAGTGTTTGCATCAGGTAAGATTCAGATCCTTTTGCGACAAGTTAGTGTTTTGTTCGATATCGGAGCTACACATTCGTTTATATCACTGTCCTGTGTAAATCGCTTAAAAATTTAGTGTTTTCATGAATGTGAGCCTTATATTGTGGGCTTACCGAGTGGGGAAAGAATAATGGGGAACCTAGAAGCTAGAAATTTTCCTGTATCAATTAGAGGCAAAGAATGGCCTTCTGATCTGATGGTGGAAATTCAAGAAGATGACGTGATTCGCGAGGATAATTGGCTTAACCATTATGGAGCTATTATGAACTACTGGAAGAGAAATATCTCAATGATAGATGAGGACGGCTCTGAATTTTTATTTGAAGGATGGAGACCACGGAGCTCAAGAAAAGTGATTAAAGCAATGAAGGCTATCAAACTGCTTAAACAGGGTTGTGCCAGATACTAGTGTTATGCAATGCAGAAGGAACAAGGAATAATAGAACTTTCATCTATTCTTGTTGTAAATGTAATATCCGGAATTTCTACTATTGTTGTTTGATATTATTTTATCAAAGTTATATTGTACAGCGTGGAATCTGTACAGTATGGATAAAATAAATATAGGACTGAGATGTCAGTATCGGTATAATTGTCGTATCTGGTCGACAGTTGCATTTGAGGATATCGTGTATCAGATTATCGTACTTTCGATATAGGTTATATCGTATAAGAATGTTATTGGATCCAGTATATATATTCAGTATGTTTGTATGTGTTTTCGGTATGTCGAGACAGGCGGTAACAGTTGAAATTAGCTAAGTATGAAATTATTACGTACGTTAACAAGGTGAGCTAACGTACGTAAGATTGGCACGGTTACGTACGTTAAGGCTAAGGTATTACGTACGTAACGAGGGCATCGGACAAGACCGAGTCATGGTCGGCAGGTGGGACCCGGTGTCGGCAACTTTCGGCGGAGGATGTTGACAAGTGAGTCAACGTACGTGTTACGTACGTTATACAGGACGTGTTACGTACGTAACACGACCATAATACTGTAGCAAGTCAACGTACGTATTACGTACGCAACGGAATAAGTGTTACGTACGTTGCAGGCGGGTGGCAGTCGTGGTCAAGAGGACTGCGGTGGCCGAGCATGGTCGGCGGTGACTTGCGGGGTGGCCGATCACGATCGCGGTGACTCGGCGGGCGTAAGGCCGGGCGATAACGTCGTAAGATCGCGGTCGATTACGGCCGTAAGTGCCCGTTACGTCGTAGCGATTCTGCGATTACGTACGTAAGGCCGCCGAACGAAATGGACAGAAGGTTAGGCCGCGTCCGGCTACGTGCGTAAGGACCCGCCGGTTACGTACGTAATGTGCCGGCAGGTCTCGGCCTATATAAGGCCGGGACCGAGTCACCCTTGTCATTTTCATTTTTCTTCGTTCCTCTCGCGATTTCTTGACAAAGTTGATGGATTTGAGTAAGAACATCATGTAGCAACATGTTTTGGAAGTTGGAATCATGGATTAACATCATCTTCCATCCGGATCGAAGGTAAGAACACCTAAACACTTGGTTTTGGATAGTTTTGGAGTTTCTTGATGATTTGGCCGAATTGATTCGTTTTAACTCAGATTATTGATGGAACCTTGTTGTATTCTTGAGATTATACATTATCCTTGAAGTTTTGTGGAACAAATTCGAGTATTTCTTCGTTAAAATGATTGATTTGGATTATGCCTTCAATGTGTTCGATGAAATGCCTCAATGAGTAGAACTTGGGAAATTCTACACGTTTTCGTATGAATGGTGATGAAATTGATAGTGTTGTGATTTTTCTTGGTAATTATGGGAATTTTGTTAAGGGAAGATAATGAATTGATGATCAAATACCTTGATTATGTCGTTATGATTATGGAATCGTAGTAATCTCGATGTTCTTGATAGTTTGTTGTAATCCATGATGTTATGAGAAGTATATATGTTGAAGAACATGATTACATACACCTTGAATTGTGAATAAGGATTGTTTAGATGTTAGAACACATCAGATTATGCCGTTTGGGGACTTTGAATGTGATTTCGGAATAAGTTGTGGAACTCTTGGAATATGATTATCTATAATTAATCGGATTGTCCGGATTGATGATGATAATCGGTAATTGGTTTTATTACGAATATACAAGGAGGAAACTTGTAAGTATTTAAGATTGAATGTGGAATCGTAGTGTTGTCTTGAATTCATGTTTGATTGGTTTGAGTTGTATTGTTTGGTTTTGTGTATGATCGAGGTATTGTTGAGCCGTTGAGTTTGATTGGTTGGCTATGTCGGTTATTGATTGTTATCGGATTGTATGTTAATCGATTATTTCAATAGGTTGAGATTATTGATCGGCGAGTATAACCGTATGTTGCGGTCATGTTCGAGTATGTTCGTGAATTGCTTCGGTCGGGGCCGAGGAGCTCGTAGATGAAGGCATTGTGACTGGTAGCGGCTTCATCTTCATCGTATCGGTATCGAGGCAAGTTATTACTTGCTCAGTTATAATATTTAATGAATGGTTTCAGTTTCATTTCGTTTATAATGCATATGGCGATGATTATTATTGTGAACTTTGGGTATTCGTATCGCATATCGTTCTTTCGATTCTGGGAGGTAAATCATAATGTATATGCTTTATCTCAGTTATTGGTATGTTCGAGTATCGAGGTTACATTATGGTAAAGACGAGGATATGAGTATCTATAGTTCATTGTACGTTTGGATCGCCGAGCATTGAGGATAATCATCGGTGATGATTGGACATCGAGGTTGCTCCCGAAGGACTCGGGGCAAGTATTCCATATTGATTATGGTTTAGTGTTATTTATTTTGGTCTCGTACATTTTCCTTCATGTTGTTGAACATGAAGTAGTCCTAGTAAATTGTCATGTTGTCGTGCATGTTATGTTGTTCATGTTGATGAACGTGTTGATTTGCATATGTGTATGCATATTGTGTTGTTTTTGTTGTGTAAATAATCCGATGGGATTATGAGGATCTATGCTGAGGGCGCTGGATCGAATGTCCACCATGTGTTGGTTCGACGGGATCACCATGGGATCTATGCTGAGGGCGCTGGATCGCTGGACAGGTTTTCCACCATGCGTTGGTCCGACGGGATCATCATGGGGATCTATCTTGAGGGTATTTGGATCGTTGGATTACCCAGTATTGTGTTATTGTTGTGCACATGTATATTGTTGGTTATCCACCTCGTGTTGATCTGTAGGATCATCTTGGGATCTATGCTTAGGGCGCTGGATCATGGGATTTCCATTGAGTATACATAGTTGTTATTGTTTTTGAGCATATTGACGTTGTCATATGAGTATGCATTTATAGGTCTGTGTTAGGACCTTGTCCGTATTGCATTGTTCTGATCTCGGATTAGACTGATATGATTATCGTGGCACATCATATCTCGAGGTATGTTCCATATTTGCTTTGGTCTTGTCTTTGGTGGACAATCGGTTATCGTCTTGGGATTTGATGATATTATTCGATGGATCGTATTGGTCAGAAATGGTAGATTTCCGTATCGTGAGTTGGTTATGATAGTTTGAGGATCTTGAGTATTGTTTGAGGTACAATACAGATATTATGTTCGAGTTTATTGGTTAATCGAGTACAAGATGTAAAATGTGATAATGGTTATTCTGATGAGAATTACTTGAGTAAGTAAAGTTATGGCGGCAAGATTACGTTGGTCGTATTCTTATGTTGTATTCTCATTGGTATGTAATTATTAATGTGATGTGACGGTTATCATTGTTGGATATTATGGCTGACCCCGTCGTGTGATTTCTTTTTAGGTTCTTGGAGTATCAAGCTTGTAGCGGTCGTGAAGAGATGAGCTTCCCGGAGGATACTGGCTAGGACATGTTTTGTGCATTGAGTTTCTTGATTGGTTCTTGTATTCCGCCGCTAGAGTATCTTTATGGTTGGTCTTTTTCCGCTGCGTGAGTGTTTTGAAATGCTCTTTTGGTATCTGGTAACTGAGGTTACTTTGGAAATCGTTTTTTTAAACTTTTGAGTGTCGGCCGTTTGGCCTTGTGATTTCAAATGAGTTTTTACGACGGTTTCTGATAAATGGAGTTTATAAGTCTTTGTGAATTTTTAAAGATAACACCGTCATTGGCCTCTTGGGCATTTGTAAATGTTTTGTGAAAATTCTTTTAGCCTTGTGGGTTCCATCTCGGGGCCCACGGCGCAGTAATATTTCCGGTTAAATCTGGGGGTGTTACAGAATATGGTATCAGAGATTAGGTTGAGAAAACCTAGACATTTGGGTCGAGTTGGGTCATGTTTTTTTCGCGTCATTCGAGTTGTCGATTGACGAATATTAGAGCCGTGAGTTTTTATTGTTCGCTCAGGCTTGTGCGTGATGTGATTTGCCAGTATCGTACTGGGCTTGTTATAACTTTTCCAAATGGCGTTAACGAGATTCTTTGGAATGAGATGTATTGTGTTCTTGAGTCGAACTGATTTGGCAAACGTCTGTCCTGAAAATATCCATGTCGAGTATTTTCTAGAGTCGAGACATGTGCCAGTATCACGGGGAATCGTCGGCTTCACGATCTGTAAGTATTTGGATTTTTGAATTTCATTGAGATTTATTGCCGTTCTAAGTTGATATGTTTTGAGATTCAGCAGATATCATGCGTTACAGTATGAGATGTCGGAGTGGGACAGGATTGATGATCTTGAGAAACTATGATTTTGGAAATCAGTATGTTGGTTAGATTTTGGAACGAAATTGTGCATTTGGGGAGAAATATTGTGCATGGTTGAGAAGAACATGTAGCATGTTAATTCATTTTGTGATATATGAAACTGCTTTTGAGCATTTGAAAACGATACTTTTCAAAATGAATGTTTTACGGATGTTTTACGGAAAATGATTTTTGGGCCGAGACCCAATAGATTTTGAAATAGTTTTGTAACTCAGGACTTGGAGTCCGAAAAGAGTTTTCTACTTTTTAAACTTCTTCTAATGTGCAACGAGATACGGGCTGAGACCCTAATGTTTCAAAAGGCTTTTTTCTTGTTTTCTAAAACTCCCGAGATTTGTAAAACACTTTACCAATCGTTTACTTATGTTATTTCCGCCTTTCGAGGCTTTGGTTTACTTGTTCAAATGGAACTTCTCGGGAAGTCTTTCGCTGTGTTTGATTTGTTGATTTGTTTCAATGTTTTGCCATATCATATTTGAGGTGATCCAGGATGGATTAAGGATTTACGTTGCGAGTAGTATGTGGAGAGGTGTTTTTATCAGAGTCTATATATATGAGATTTTGGAACTCTATCGTGTGGTTTTCTGATGGAATATCAGTGGATATTGGTGACGAGCTGAATTGGTATACAGGAGTATGGATATAGTCAAGCATTTGCATAAATCCCATTTTATTTAATCGTGTGTATTTGAAAAGAATTTTTATCAAGAACTTGACACAAGCGAGCCAGTTGGTTCGAAAATTGATTTTGCAGTCTTACCAAAAATTTATGTTTTGAGTTCTGAAAATTTTGAAAGAATTTGCGAAAATTTGTCTTCTTGACGAGACTATATGATTTCAAACTGGTTTTGAAAATATGATTAATAACCATACGCATTTAGTGTATATTACATATCATGGTGAAGTTGTGAGTGTGACTCACGAAGTGGATAATATATCAATGTGGAACGAGGAATAGGGATCCAAACTTTGGTATGGTCATTTGGTTATGCAAGGATGATCGATTGATTTATCGGATAAGAGAAATATGCCGTATGTTGTAGAATCATGCATATAATATAATTTTGGAACTTTGGATTTTGTGAAACTGGGACATACGTGCTATGTGAGTCTATGGGTACGGTAGTAGCGCAATCTTACCATATTGATCTTTGAATGATTTCTTTGTAAGTGTAAATTTGGGGATGGTGACCCCATGCTGGTTGTTTTGGATATTGAGTGGTCGTTCCCACTCCTTGTATGAATTGGTATGTTCGTCGATTTGCGATTCGTTGTTCGTATGCCGAGGGAAATGTTCGCGATTAGGTATGTTTATTGAGATCTAATACGTGAGTGATTTGTCGTTGTGAGAATGTTATTCTTTCGTATATACATTTACGTGGTTACGTGTTGATCGTGTTGGAGTTTACCGTGTGAAGGTATTCTCGATTTTCGTTGATCGTTCGTTGGTAATATTGGAGTTTATCACGTTGATGATATTCTCGATTGTGTTTTGACCTCTGGTTGGTCATATTGGAATTTATCATGTCGATGATAAATTCGGTTGATTGTTGATCATTGTTGGTGATCATCTGAGTGTTCGAATTTTGTGTCAATGTTTCGAGATTGGTTGTCATTATTTTGGACAGTTGTTTCACAGATATATCGGATATTATTTGTCTTATCGAAATTGAAACTTGATCATGCGATCAGGCAAACAGGATTTGTCACGGATAGATTATTTCATCTGACGATGATATAATTTTGTTGAGACTCATGGAATTGTGATTGTAAGCGTATTGAGGCTACACAGTGAGATCGCTTGCTAGTATCTCCGGAGATCGTCGACCTGCGTATTTGTAAGTATGCGGTTTTGGCTATTCAGAATGATGATGATTGATCGTTGTCGTGATGGTTTTGGGATATTTTGGTTGAACCGTATGTTTGTTTGTTTTTATGACGGATTGCAAGTTTCGAGGCCGAAACTTATTTTAAGTGGTGTAGAATGTAATATCCGGAATTTCTACTATTGTTGTTTGATATTATTTTATCAAAGTTATATTGTACAGCGTGGAATCTGTACAGTATAGATAAAATAAATAAAGGACTGAGATGTCAGTATCGGTATAATTGTCGTATCTGGTCGACAGTTGCATTTGAGGATATCGTGTATCAGTTTATCGTACTTTCGATATAGGGTATATCGTATAAGAATGTTATTGGATCCAGTATATGTATTCAGTATGTTTGTATGTGTTTTCGGTATGTCGAGACAGGCGGTAACAGTTGAAATTGGCTAAGTATGAAATTATTCCGTATGTTAACAAGGTGAGCTAACGTACGTAAGATTGGCACGGTTACGTACGTTAAGGCTAAGGTATTACGTACGTAATGTTGTTGCCCTAAATATCTATCCTAAGATCAAATACTGCTGGAGACGGACAACAAACAACAATTGCGGGAGCACTTCCGAGAGAAGATAAATAATACAAGATTTGCCGGGTTTTTAGGCCCGGGCTTGAATGCTCTCGCGAGATGTTATTAATATAAATATTCGTGGATACAAGTATTAATGAGAGAAATCTAAATACAATGAGTGTAAAAAGACTCTATTAAACCGGCTCTTGAGCGAAGCTCGGTGTTCTTCGTCCCTGCCGATCGTCTGCCTGATGAGAGAGGCTGGGGGAAGAAGTACCGAAAGATAGCTGTTGCCAAGAGTTGGAGAAAGCCAAGTGCTGAGTATTTTGCTTCTGTATGGTGTGTGAAATGCGAGAATGCCAGAGAGGAAATCCAAGTGCAGGCTGTCTTCTTTATATAGGGGTTGAGGTGCCTTGTCTCCTAGCGGGCGATCGTCTTTCGGCCATTAATATAATGGGGCGATCGTCCTAAAGGTCACATGGGCAGTCTGCCAAAAGTCCAAGGCTACAGCCGGCAGCCAGCTGTGCGGTCCAATGAGGAGCCAGCACGCGTCCGGAAGTACTGTCACAGGAGGTCCCACTTTGTTACTTTCGGCGGACTTGTCAGTAGGCGAGGTAGGTGACAGGCTGTGGTCACCAGTCTTGTCCGTCAGCTCCTTTTGCAGGTCTGCGGCCCTGTTGGTAGGTGAGGTAGGTGACAGGTCTGTCAGCGCCTTTTGTGGATCTGCACGTGGGTGTTGTCCTGTGGCTCGGCCTTTGCCGACTGGATGGCCATCGGCCCTGATCGTCATGAAGCGGTCGTCTCTAGCTGGTCACCGAGGGTCGTCCTCGGCCAGTCACTGAGGGTCGGCACTGGTCGGTCACCACGGGTCGGTCGGCAAGGCGCCGAGAGATGATCGTCCATAAGTCGGTCGCCAGAAGTCGGTCGCCAGGGACCGAGAGATGATCGTATTGGATGTCGATCGCTCGGCACCGGGACTTGTCCTGGGACCTTCGGCTGGCCGATTCATGTTGTCTGCGGGGCTAAGGCTAGGCCGCCTGGTCGCCGGTCGGTAGTTCTGCCTCGGCTGCTCGGCAGTGGCTAGGTCGCCCGATCTCCGAGGCGATCGCTGGTCGGAAAGTGTAAATCTCGACACAACAATTGCCCCCCAACTTGCTCCTATGTTGAAGACATGGGGCGAGGTGGTTCTTGCTAGCGATCATGTGAGGATGAGGACGGGCGATCTTGCTGAGCTGACTTATGATTCGGACTTAGGCTATCATGGTCGATTGGCTAGCTATCTTTCGGTATTGTACCTGCAAAAACAACATTGGCCGATCCCCCTCGGAAACTTGATGGTTTCGCTTGTTTGAGGAATCGTGCACAGTTGCGGAATTCGATGGACCGATTCCATGACCGTGTCTTGGTGCGCGAAGACATTGAGTGTCTCGTGACTCACTTTATTATGAGGGTCCTCTGTTAGGCTGCGCCTCGCCTCGTATTTAAACGAAGGGCGTGCAGTCTCGGTCTAGAGGAGTCCTTGCGCGGGGCAGCGTCGGATGAATCAACTCCACGCCCGCGGCTTGTTAGCTCTGCTTCCACCTCGGCCCACCATGAAAATGGCGAACCTCGATGGTGTACGTTGAGACGGGGGTTGTGGCACGTGTCCACTGATTAAATTTGGAGAGCCCTAAGACTACGCCGGCCTCGTATTTAAACGAAGGGCGGGCGATCTTGGCCGAAAGGGACCTTGCATGGACGAAGCAGCCGGTTCCATCGACTACCAGGACCATGGCCTTATGATGCGCGGTGGAGGCGATCTTATGCCTTAGTCCATCACGTTAGATGCTGGACTGTAGAGGGCGATCGTGTCCTCCGGGTTGCTGATGATGTAGCGTGATGATTGGCGATCGGGCTGGAAGACTGGCGATCGTCGCTCGGCTGCCGATCGCTTTATTCGTAGGTCGATATCGGCGATCGGGCGGGAGATCGTCGTCCGGGCGCCGATCGCGCTGCTCACAGGCTAAGAAGGAACCTTTGCCTGGCCAGAAAATCTGCGGCTCTAGCCCGGAAGGCTGCGTAGGTTGTAGGTTGGTTTTTCGTGAGATGCCTGAACATAGGCGAAAAACCCTGAAATCCTCCTAGGACCGCGTAGAGGGCGGTCTCATCGCTTACGGGCTCGCCGTTGAGGATGATCACGTCTACTCGGTCGATGTAGTCCGAGTCGGACTCTTCTTCTCCCTGCTTGATTTGCATCATGCGAAGGGGACCTTCGGGTCGGACGACCCTGGTGGCGAAGTACTCCGTGAAGACGTGCGCCAGCTGGTTAAAAGAGCCAATGGACCGAGGCGGTAGCAGGCGTACCACTGTGGGCGAGGTCGTCAACGTCGAGAGGAACATTCAGCTGGTCGCGTCGATGCCCCACGGCCCGATCATATAGATGTTGAACTTCCTCGGGTGCACTGGGGTCCGTTCGCCCCTCGTACGGGTGTTTGCGGGGAGCGATCCTATCTTTGCACGGGGCGAGCTCGATGTCGATCGTGAGCGGCTCGCTTGTCGGCGATCGTCTTCTTGGCGCCGCCACAGATTTAGGCGCCTTCATGTCGTCGAGTTGACGTTGCATCGCGGCCATCGCCGTGGCTTGGTCGCTTGCAGTGGCTTTGGGAGCGAGAGCCGAGGCGATCGTGTACCGATCTCGGACTCCGGCTGCTGCCGGCCTCGGCTATTTGGCGAGGGGGAGCAGACTGGCCGCCTTACGGGAGTCGGGTAGGCCGAGCTCACAGTGACGGACTCAAACTCCGTCGTCTCGTAGTGAGGCCGGGCTGCCCGGTTGCAGTCGGGTCACCGCCCGAGCGATCGAAGATAGAGGTGCCCGGGTGGCGGCGCCTCTTCTTGCGGGACGGAGCCTCACAGCGTCGCTCGGCGATGCGCCTTGAGCTTCCGCTTGGACTTCGGCGGACGGCCGAGGGGTGATAGCAGAGGCGCGTCGAGAGCACTCCGTCGCTCTGTAGGGGCGGGGCCCCTTCGATCTGTTCCTTGGTTCGGAACCGATCGAGCGAGAGGCTTGGGCCGCCGTCCAGGGGCGGGATCGAGCGTCTCTGACCGCGGCGGCCACCTTCCACCATCGGCTGTGGCTCGGACTGGGACAGAACGCGGCTTCCGGCCGGTTGGCCGGCGGCTTTCTTCGATGCGGAGGCGGAAGACATGATTTCTGAAAGATTTCTTTGAAGTGCAGTAAGTGTCACTTCAAGTATCTGCCCCGAGAACAGTGGGTGTTCTTCGAGACGGTAGGGATAAAAATTGAGGGTTAGATCCCCTTCCTCTAGCGCCAATTGTTGTTGCCCAAAATATCTATCCGAAGATCAAATACTGCTGGAGACAGACAACAAACAACAATTGCGGGAGCACTTCCGAGAGAAGATAAATAATACAAGATTTGCCGGGTTTGTTAGGCCCGGGCTTGAATGCTCTCGCGAGATGTTATTAATACAAATATTCGTGGATACAAGTATTAATGAGAGAAATCTAAATACAATGAGTGTAAAAAGACTCTATTAAACCGGCTCTTGAGCGAAGCTCGGTGTTCTTCGTCCCTGCCGATCGTCTGCCTAATGAGAGAGGCCGGGGGAAGAAGTACCGAAAGATAGCTGTTGCCAAGAGTTGGAGAAAGCCAAGTGCTGAGTATTTTGCTTCTGTATGGTGTGTGAAATGCGAGAATGCCAGAGAGGAAATCTAAGTGCAGGCTGCCTTCTTTATATAGGGGTTGAGGTGCCTTGTCTCCTAGCGGGCGATCGTCTTTCGGCCATTAATATAATGGGGTGATCGTCCTAAAGGTCACATGGGCAGTCTGCCAAAAGTCTAAGGCTACAGCCGGCAGCCAGCTGTGCGGTCCAATGAGGAGCCAGCACGCGTCCGGAAGTACTGTCACAGGAGGTCCCACTTTGTTACTTTCGGCGGACTTGTCAGTAGGCGAGGTAGGTGACAGGCTGTGGTTACCATTCTTGTCCGTCAGCTCCTTTTGCAGGTCTGCAGCCCTGTTGGTAGGTGAGGTAGGTGACAGGTCTGTCAGCGCCTTTTGTGGATCTGCACGTGGGTGTTGTCCTGTGGCTCGACCTTTGCCGACTGGATGGCCACCGACCCTGATCGTCATGAAGCGGTCATCTCTAGCTGGTCACCGAGGGTCGTCCTCGGCCAGTCACTGAGGGTCGGCACTGGTCGGTCACCAAGAGTCGGTCGGCAAGGCGCCGAGAGATGATCGTCCATAAGTCGGTCGCCAGAAGTCAGTCGCCAGGGACCGAGAGATGATCGTATTGGATGTCGATCGCTCGGCACCGGGACTTGTCCTGGGACCTTCGGCTGGCCGATTCATGTTGTCTGCGGGGCTAAGGCTAGGCCGCCTGGTCGCCGGTCGGTAGTTCTGCCTCGGCTGCTCGGCAGTGGCTAGGTCGCCCGATCTCCGAGGCGATCGCCGGTCGGAAAGTGTAAATCTCGACACAACACGTAACGAGGGCATCGGACAAGACCGAGTCATGGTCGGCAGGTGGGACCCGGTGTCGGAAACTTTCGGCGGAGGATGTTGACAGGTGAGTCAACGTACGTGTTACGTACATTATACAGGATTTGTTACGTACGTAACACGACCATAATACTGTGGCAAGTCAACGTACGTATTACGTACGCAACGGAATAAGTGTTACGTACGTTACGGGGCGGCTGGCCGAGTCGTGGCCGAGAGGACCTGCAGTGGCCGAGCATGGTCGGCAGTGACTCGCAGGGGTGGCCGATCACGATCGCGGTGACTCGGCGGGCGTAAGGGCCGGGCGATAACGTCGTAAAGCGTGTCCGATTCTGGCCGTAAGTGCCGTTACGTACGTGGCGGTGCCGATTCGTCGTAAAGGCCGCCGACGAAATGGGACAGAAGGTTAGGCCGCTTCCGGCTACGTACTTATGGACCCGCCGGTTACGTACGTAATGTGCCGGCAGGTCTCGGCCTATATAAGGCACAGGCCGAGTCACCCTTGTCATTTTCATTTTCTTCGTTCCTCTCGCGATTTCTTCAGCAAAGTTGATGGATTTGAGTAAGAACATCATGTAGAAACATGTTTTGGAAGTTGGAATCATGGATTAACATCATCTTCCATCCGGATCGAAGGTAAGAACACCTAAACACTTGGTTTTGGATAGTTTTGGAGTTTCTTGATGATTTGGCCGAATTGATTCGTTTTAACTCAGATTATTGATGGAACCTTGTTGTATTCTTGAGATTATACATTATCCTTGAAGTTTTGTGGAACAAATTCGAGTATTTCTTCGTTAAAATGATTGATTTGGATTATGCCTTCAAAGTGTTCGATGAAATGCCTCAATGAGTAGAACTTGGGAAATTCTACACGTTTTCGTATGAATGGTGATGAAATTGATAGTGTTGTGATTATTCTTGGTAATTATGGGAATTTTGTTAAGGGAAGATAATGAATTGATGATCAAATACCTTGATTATGTCGTTATGATTATGGAATCGTAGTAATCTCGATGTTCTTGATAGTTTGTTGTAATCCATGATGTTATGAGAAGTATATATGTTGAAGAACATGATTACATACACCTTGAATTGTGAATAAGGATTGTTTAGATATTAGAACACATCAGATTATGCCGTTTGGGGACTTTGAATGTGATTTCGGAATAAGTTGTGGAACTCTTGGAATATGATTATCTATAATTAATCGGATTGTCCGGATTGATGATGATAATCGGTAATTGGTTTTATTACGAATATACAAGGAGGAAACTTGTAAGTATTTAAGATTGAATGTGGAATCATAGTGTTGTCTTGAATTCATGTTTGATTGGTTTGAGTTGTATTGTTTGGTTTTGTGTATGATCGAGGTATTGTTGAGCCGTTGAGTTTGATTGGTTGGCTATGTCGGTTATTGATTGTTATCGGATTGTATGTTAATCGATTATTTCAATAGGTTGAGATTATTGATCGGTGAGTATAACCGTATGTTGCGGTCATGTTCGAGTATGTTTGTGAATTGCTTCGGTCGGGGCCGAGGAGCCCGTAGATGAAGGCATTGTGACTGGTAGCGGCTTCATCTTCATCGTATCGGTATCGAGGCAAGTTATTACTTGCTCAGTTATAATATTTAATGAATGGTTTCAGTTTCATTTCGTTTATAATGCATATGGCGATGATTATTATTGTGAACTTTGGGTATTCGGATCGCATATCGTTCTTTCGATTCTGGGAGGTAAATCATAATGTATATGCTTTATCTCAGTTATTGGTATGTTCGCGTATCGAGGTTACATTATGGTAAAGACGAGGATATGAGTATCTATAGTTCATTGTATGTTTGGATCGCCGAGCATTGAGGATAATCATCGGTGATGATTGGACATCGAGGTTGCTCCCGAAGGACTCGGGGCAAGTATTCCATATTGATTATGGTTTAGTGTTATTTATTTTGGTCTCGTACATTTTCCTTCATGTTGTTGAACATGAAGTAGTCCTAGTAAATTATCATGTTGTCGTGCATGTTATGTTGTTCATGTTGATGAACGTGTTGATTTGCATATGTGTATGCATATTGTGTTGTTTTTGTTGTGTAAATAATCCGATGGGATTATGAGGATCTATGCTGAGGGCGCTGGATCGAATGTCCACCATGCGTTAGTTCGACGGGATCATCATGGGATCTATGCTGAGGGCCTGATCGGCTGACGGAGTTTTCCACCATGCGTTGGTCCGACGGGATCATCATGGGGATCTATGCTGAGGGCGCTGGATCGTTGGATTACCTAGTATTGTGTTATTGTTGTGCACATGTATATTGTTGGTTATCTGTAACACCCCAAACTAGGCGGATATTACAGTGCCGTGGATCCCCAACTGGGACCCACCAGGCAAATGAAAATGAATGAATTACACAGGATAAATGTAGTACCGAACCACATTACAACAATAATTACTCCGATGAGGAGTTTAGTTACAACACACCAGGACAATACCGAATACTAGTGTATTTTATATGAAGATAAAATACACAACACTGAATGAAACGGAGTATCCAAATGAAAGTCTGCAGCGGAAAATAAAGGACAATAACATGAATAACTGAAAGATCGGGGCCCCCTACTAGTATCACTGGGACTCCTCGACATCAACATGCTATTCCCGTGCGTTTGCCTTGCCATGACCTGAAAAACAAAATCCCCAGCCGGGGTCAGTTAAACAGAACAACAATCCTCAAGGGTTGAAAAATACACAATCATGATTTAACTGAAGTTATGAAATATCCTTAGTTATGAATTACGCTGAAGAGGGGTATCATAGTACGCCCGTAGTGTTCTGTGCAAGTGTACAAGACGGATGTCCGGACACACCCGTCCTTGTACCTAATTAGTCTCACGGAGGTAAACGTTACCGTGTGCACAGTCCAATGTATCACTCCCAATACATGGCCATAACGTGCCCGACTAAAAATTCCACACATCCGCACCCGGCCACGCAATATGAAACCAGAAGGTCATATGAACAAGAATGACCGTAATGAATATCAATGAATAAATAATAATCTGACAAAGTCAAGAATGACTCACCGAGATGAGAGTAATAATGAAGTGATTGGTAGTTTCAATGGAATGATTGGAACTGCCGTTCCCGTTAATGAAGTGATTATTCAACAATTACAAGTCTCAATATGATTAATACAATGATGAATGAGTTATGATTATGAATGATCAACAACAAAAGGAATGAATATCTTTTTAACCGAGTAAGAGTTAACTTACACAACACCGGTGATAATTATCCTTCCACGAACAACGTCCTAATTGAGATATCGGTCGCTCGAACAACCTTGAATAAATACAATTACCAACAATCCGTTCAATACACGAATCAAACACGAATATAACGAACTCAACACGTCGATACGACTAAACCAAGTCCATTAAGGCATTATATCGAACACTTTGTGGCCAACTTCGATTGTTTATAACCAAACTTCAAAAATACCAACATCAAATCCTCAAGAAGTGTTTCAAACCAACAAAAAATCTCCAATACGATCAATAATCCATTATGAATATCCAAAATCGTGATTATAACGACAATTAATCGAAAACCCCCAATTTCAACTCGATATTCAAAGTGTTCTTGAATAATCCCTCAATAATCCAATGAATCCTTATATAAACTCATAATCATATACATATCCCTTCATATAACATGATTATAACGTCCAAAACATCATATCTCAACATAGAATCGAAATCCAAGGTGTTGAAGAAATTACCTCTTGAAGATCCAACCACTTCGATCCGAAGAACACGAGTTTAATCGAGTATCCAAGCTTCACAACCGAATGAAAATGATTAAAAACCACACTCAAGTGATAGGTGAAGAGAATTTTCTCCCTCAAGCCTCTCTCTCTCGTATGAAAGTGGAAAAAAAATGGAAGGAATGAGCTGAAATGCTCAAAAAACGAATTTATAGGGGTTGACTGCCCTGTCGGACACGGCCCGTGCCGATTGGCACGGTCGCGTCGCGCAACTGGCCGGCAGGGACTCGATCATGTCCTGCTTGACACGGTCGCGGCGCGGAGGGCCTTCCGATAGTGACCCGTCCGACAGCGACTCGGCATGACTCGACCGTGTCCTGGAACACGGTCGGGCGTGTGGGCAGTCGGTTCTGGCTTATCTGGAAGAGTTCGACTCGGCCATGCCAAACGATACGGTCGAGTCCTGTGGGCAGAGACTTCGGCATTTCCGGACGAGTACAGCACGGGCCGTGTCGGACGACACGGCCGAGTTCGGTCGGCAGTGATCGGCCAATAACTGAAAAATAAGCGGGTGAGCTAAATCGACCATAACTCTCTCGTCCGGACTCCGATTGACTCACCGTTTGAACCATTGGAAAGCTAACTCGATGTTTTATAATATTACAAAGATTCAGAATTTTTGGAGTTACAAAAAATTAATGGTGCTCTAACAAAGTCGAACTCATATGCGGAAAATTGAACAATGGACAATAACGATACACAACTCGAAGTTTCTCCGAACGGTGAACACGGGTGAATGAACATGATTGATGAATGATTATAAATGAGTGAAAATCCACTGAGTGACAATTACCGAATGAAATTACTGAATGATAATGACTGAATTACAACCGGGTATTACATTATCCACCTCATGTTGATCTGTAGGATCATCTTGGGATCTATGCTGAGGGCGCTGGATCATGGGATTTCCATTGAGTATACATAGTTGTTATTGTTTTTGAGCATATTGACGTTGTCATATGAGTATGCATTTGTAGGTCTGTGTTAGGACCTTGTCCGTATTGCATTTTTCTGATCTCGGATTAGACTGATATGATTATCGTGGCACATCATATCTCGAGGTATGTTCCATATTTGCTTTGGTCTTGTCTTTGGTGGACAATCGGTTATCGTCTTGGGATTTGATGATATTATTCGATGGATCGTATTGGTCAGAAATGGTAGATTTCCGTATCGTGAGTTGGTTATGATAGTTTGAGGATCTTGAGTATTGTTTGAGGTACAATACAGATATTATATTCGAGTTTATTGGTTAATCGAGTACAGGATGTAAAATGTGATAATGGTTATTCTGATGAGAATTACTTGAGTAAGTAAAGTTATGGCGGCAAGATTACATTGGTCGTATTCTTATGTTGTATTCTCATTGGTATGTAATTATTAATGTGATGTGACGGTTATCATTGTTGGATATTATGGCTGACCCCGTCGTGGGATTTCTTTTTAGGTTCTTGGAGTATCAAGCTTGTAGCGGTCGTGAAGAGATGAGCTTCCCGGAGGATACTGGCTAGGACATGTTTTGTGCATTGAGTTTCTTGATTGGTTCTTGTATTCCGCCGCTAGAGTATCTTTATGGTTGGTCTTTTTCCGCTGCGTGAGTGTTTTGAAATGCTCTTTTGGTATCTGGTAACTGAGGTTACTTTGGAAATCTTTTTTTTAAACTTTTGAGTGTCGGCCGTTTGGCCTTGCGATTTCAAATGATTTTTTACGACAGTTTCTGATAAATGGAGTTTATAAGTCTTTGTGAATTTTTAAAGATAACACCGTCATTGGCCTCTTGGGCATTTGTAAATGTTTTGTGAAAATTCTTTTAGCCTTGTGGGTTCCATCTCGGGGCCCACGGCACTGTAATATTTCCGGTTAAATCTGGGGGTGTTACAGTAAATGAATTTTGGATGTATTCCCTGATGAATTACATGGATTACCTACACAACAAGACGTAGAGTTTATCATCGAGCTGGAACCAGGAGCCACACCTATTACCAAGGTGCCGTATCGGATGGCACCTACCGAGATGTATGAGTTGAAGAAGCAACTTGAAGAGTTGATGGACAAGGGTTATATCCAGCCAAGTGTTTCCCCCTAGGGTGCACAAGTATTATTCGTTCGAAAGAAAGATGGATCACTTTGGTTGTGCATTGACTATCCAGAGCTAAACAAAATGACAATCAAGAATAAGTACCCATTGCCTCGAATTGATGATTTGTTTACCAGTTGCAAGGAGCGACAGTATTCTCGAAGATTAAGTTGAGATCGGGATACCATCAATTGAAAATTAAATAATCCGACATTCCAAAGTCAGCATTTAGTACTCGCTACAGGTACTATGAATTTGTGGTAATGCCGTTCGTTCTCACTAATGCATCTACCGTGCTTATGCAATTGATGAATCGAGTATTCCTAGAGTACCTGGATAAATTTGTAGTTGTCTTTATAGATGACATTTTGGTCTACTCTAAGAGTCCAAACGAGCATGCGGAACATCTGCAGATTCTGTTAAACCTTTTGAGGACCTAATAGTTGTGTGCCAAGCTTTCTAAATGTGAATTTTATTGAAGGAAGTAATATTCCTTGGTCATGTAGTATCAGTAGAAGGAGTCCTAGTATATCCACAGAAAGTCGAGGCAATCACACAGTGGGAGTCTCCTAAGAATGTGAAAGAGGTCAAAAGGTTCTTAGGACTTGCTGGGTACTATCGTCGGCTCGTGGAAGGGTTTTCCAAAATCACCCGCCCACTCACTCAATTATTGCAGAAAACCAAAAGGTTCGAATGGAATGAGAAGTGTCAGGTTAGGTTTGACGAACTCAAAAAGAGACTAACAACGGCTCCAATTTTAGCACTACCACATGGGACTGTAGGATTCGTAGTTTACAGTGATGCTTCAAATCAGGGTCTAGGTTGTGTGCTGATGCAGAATGATAAGGTAATTGTGTATGCTTCACGACAGCTGAAACTATATGAGGTCAATTACCTAATGCATGATTTGGAGTTAGCAGCTGTTGTTTTTGCACTGAAGATATGGCGACACTACTTGTACGTGACTCATTGTCAGATCTTCACAGATCATAAGAGTCTTAAATACATTTTTAGTCAGAAGGAATTAAACATGCAACAGAGGAGATGGCTGGAATTAATTAAAGACTATGATTTGTAAAATTTTTATCATCCAAGCAAGGCTAAAGTGAGTTGATTCAGCAAGCCGCAAACCTGTTTCTATTCAGATGCTGGAGTCGCTCACGAATTAGTCAAGAATTCAACAAGAGTTGATTCGTAGAGAAATTGAAGTGTGGTGACAATTCTGCCACCACTCCTTGTCCGAATTCTGCAACTTTGAGAGTTTCACCAACCCTATAAACTCCTTATATCAACCTATCAACATGGTTTTGAAAATCATAGACATCTTAGATTGGTGTTCAAGCCTCTGGTATTGAGTTATACCCATTGTTTCGCCGTTTCTCTACGTATAAGGTATGTTGAAGTTACTCCAACCTTGAATTCATGTTCTTAAGAATGTTATGAGCATGCTACTAAGATTATTAGACTCCATTGATGACGTAATAACCTAACACCGTGTTTTAGGAGGACTGAGATAATTATACTGAAGCTTTCCATTGTGGAGAAGATTTCAAGTTGAGCCTTGTTATGTTAAATTAAGATGGAGTTTTATGAGATTGTAACATACCTTTGATGATGATTTCGAGATGTTCCTATGTCAAATGACTTGTTAATGTTATCACCTATGATAGAGGAATTCAAGAGAATGAATATTTAGGGTTTTCATCAAGAATAGGTTCATATCTTGTAAGGACTGATTTTGATTGGATAACTTTCTCCATACTAATTGTTAGAATGAAGTGATTATGTTGGTGAGAAACGTATCGAGCATAGAACTTTGATAGGAAGAACTACTTCGAGGTAGAATGGGATTCTTAGTGGTGAATTAAACCTAGAACGCGGTTGAACGTTTTTTTTTGAAATGATGTTTTGGAAATCATTCATTTTGTATCATACCCCTGATATGAATTATAGGATTTCCGAACCATACATTATAATTTATAATCAAGACTGGAGTATGGAATTGTGATAACATGAATAAACCTTGATTTCATAGACATCGTCAAGTTATCCCCGTTCTTGGCATTCTATTCACATAATGTCCGACTAAGTATTCGTCGGATGGTGAACCATGAATCGACCATATGTAGGAGGATTAAACCGATCATAGTTAGGATCATTAGATGGTCGTGTGTTGGTTATGTATATGCAAGTTGAACTCTTTATTATTATTTTTGTATAAGGTTCGAATCTTGCTAGTGGTTGAACAAAGGGACGACCTTTGAGTGTATTAACGTTAGTCGAAATATTTAATACTTGTCATCTTTGTTAGGAATATGCCCTCGAATGCCACTCAGAGGATGTATGAGAGAGGGTATTGTACTTGTTATTATGTAAATTCTTATCAGAAGGCGATTGTTTGTTTCTTTATTTACTCGAAGTCCCTGGTATTCCTGACTCATAATTATATATGATGAAATTAGTCCATGTATTTGAGAGAAAACATTCCACTCCTTATTAGATAAAAGGGGATCGACACGGGAAAAGTTTATGGCTCAAATACTTAACCGTTCGCAAGTCGATAAAACTTGACTGGTGTTAAGTTTATGTGAAGACTTATATGATGTGTTCGTTGACTTGGAGAGTGCACCTATCGTCACTAATGTTTAGTGGGAGCACACGTTGTAGGTATGTTAATGGGATTAGCATACTCGAACCGACTCACCCTCGATTCGTCACACGGATTTCACTCCAGGACAGTCAATGACAGAATCTAAAGGTTGTGATAGGTATTCGAGAACCTTCGACTTGAGGATTTAGTAGGGATGTGCTTTTGACATTAAGATTTTCACTAGAGTAGTTCGACCCAGAAAACCGAGAGGTGGGGGTCAACCTCGACGTGCGTCTTGACGGACAAGTAGTAGGTTCTACTAAATACCAAGATATGATTCTTTCTTCTGTAGGTGAATAGGTATATATCCTATGTGGTTATTGGCATATGAGATCATAAGTATTTGGCCAAAGCATTGGAGCTAGTTGTATTAGATACACAAGAGCTCGGTGATCTCGATTTACATTAATTGAATGATCACGACAAAATAGTTCTTGAAGGATCCCTATCATTCATTCTCAATAAGGTTACAATATAGGCTGCGTGACTGGCTAGGTGGTGATATAACTCTTTGGTTCCTTCAATTGGTTATTGAGATGGATCTACCGAGTCGCGCATTAGGGATACGACGAAATAATATGAACTTGATCTCTTATTGTGAATTTTAGACATTGAATGTCTTATTTAATTTATTGGATAAAGTAAATCTGTCTGGTGAATTAAATAAATGATTGGGTAACTAATTTAATTCATGAATCATTGTTTCTTGGAGAAATAATATCTTAATATAATTAATTAATTAATTAGATTAATTAATTAAATCTGAGATGAACCAAGGTGTAACAGTCTGACTGGATACACGACGCCGAAACAAACTGAATCTTTTTTAATTATGGTGTAGGCCGCCCCACCTCCTTATAGGTCCCTTGTTGGTGACTTTGTCCTCATATTTGCATGTGTTGAGGAGGCTTCCTAACATTTGAGGATAAATGGGGTGATAAGATGTGATCTTATCAATTTCACTCTTAGGTGGGAGGTTTGTTTTTTGTGTATGGACTTTGTTATAAAAAGTTCATCCTTAGCCAAAAAACGATGTAGAAAATCGGCCAACACTTATGGGAAGAGAGAGTTCATGTTGATAAAGTTCTTACACTCTTAGAGAGAGAGAGAGAAAAAATTAAGAACAAAACTTATATCACTTACAGTGATCACAAACTTGAGAGTGTAATACCCAGATAATTATTGTGTATTTTACCTGTATTCGAAACTTGTAACATTTGATTATGTAGTATTAATAATCGAAGTGTGATTTCCCGTATTCGTATTCCTACGTTCTTGAGTTTCCAATACATGCATGCATGTATCTGCACATCATAACGTACGCTAGCTTTTGAGCATAACATACATTAGAGCTGCAGATAACCTACGTTATAGTCTAAGCATAACGTACGTAAGCAGCAGTCAAAGGCAGATCAGATAAGGTCGACATATGGAGCGAGGAGGAGATATGTCATATTTTCACCGCGTAAACCTGGATGGCTTTTTAATAAAGCAGGTCAATGAGGTTTAACGTACATTAGATATCGGTGATAACGTGCGCTATGTTCATACGATTACGTACGTAAAGGTTTTGGATAACATACATAAGAGAAGACTAGAAACGAGACAGTGAGCCACTGTCGGACATTAACGTATGCAAAGGATGTCAGATAGCGTATATTAAGACTGTAACGTATGTAAGGCTTTGAGGATAATGTACGTAAAGTTCAGAGATTTATAAATGGTACATTACCTCATTTCATTTCTCAATTTTCACTCCGTACTATACCTGATTTCCAAGACTTAGAGAGTTACCCTCTCGACCTAAATCCTTCATTTCTCAGATTTCACTCTTAGGTGGGAGGTTTGTTTTTTCTTCTTGAGAGGGGGGCAATCTTTCTTGAGGTGTAGGTATTATGAAAACTCCTTGTCATAGACTCCCTATTTATACTAAGTAACCCTAGATTCAAGAATCCAGTATTTGCTTAGTTACCCCTCATGTTATTAAATAATACAATATATATATATAATATCGAATATTATATATATTACTTTTTATTTAATCTCCTCATAAATATAATATCCAATATTATATTTATTATTCCTAGTTGATATTTATTCCTACTTGTCTATAATTGTCATACGTGCTACCCAAAAGGCTTATATTATGTTGGCAATTATTTAATACTTTATTAAATAATAAATTATAAGCGGCCTCTATCAAGACATTATGATTACCCAAATAATATAAGTTAATAGTCCATTAAACCTTTTAATGTGTTAAATCCCTTTGTCACGCGATATCATATTTGAACTAAGTCATGGAGTCTGTCATACTTATTTATGTTCAAATGCTTTCTCGATCTTAAGTAGATTTATTGAATCAAATGACTCTTCATTTGAGCATGGCCATGCATTTCCTTCAGTCCTACTTATCGAGGGGCCCAACAGATATCTCTCTCACTAAAGAGAGGGACAAATCCCCATCTTGATTATTCATTGCCCTCTACATGACTCCCACTAATCCCGATCGCTAACCTTTAGGATCACCATACGTCAAGGCATAGCAGTTATCATGATGGACTCTATGATAATCTCAGGTTGAAGGATTTATTGACATACTGTTATATTGAGATTCACTTATGACATTTCCATGCAGTGATCTTAATGCGGGTCTGTCCAGTATCAGTTCTCCAACCAATACCCATAAGATTGATACGTACCATATGCATAATCATCCGATGATTATCAATCAAACTTATACTAGTATATTAATAACTTGAGTCTCTACTCAACGCAATTGTACCAGGGACATTTGAATAATCTTATTATTCGTGAATAACTATTATTCGATCATTATAATATTAAAACATGCACATATTATAATAATCAATGAGAAATAAATAATATCAAATAACTTTATTTAAATGTGACAATTACAAATCTAGGCACATCGAATGTCCTAGGGAACTATTCCCAACATTATCATTACCGATTCGTCGTTTAATTGAGTTCTCAATTGACGCCTTCAAGGTGTCCGGGAAAATGCCGCAAAGGGAAATTCGGCCGTTTTATGAGGTTTTTACTCGTGTGATGGATTGTTTTATTGATGATAAGATATTAGGGTCGAACTCCCTGTGAAGAGCTGCTGTTTAACCCTTCCGATCGTCGTTTTCATCGGAGTTCCGGAGTTTTTCCGATCGGCCGTATTCTTCGGAGTATTCGCATAGATTACCAAGGCAAGTACCTTGATATACGAATTATATCTACGTAAAATCATTATTGTCGAAGTGTATGTGTTATTTTATATGCGTATATATATATATATATATATATATATATATATATATATATGTTAAATATATCTCTCTATATAGATATGTATATAGATATATATAAATATGTTGGTAAACATTTAGTGATTGATGATAATATTAGTTTGACGTACTTAACTTGGATTAAAGTATAAACTATATTTATAGAGATAATATAGTCAGGTAAATGTATTTAGTTAAACTACGATACAGGGATATATGTGTAATATCCGCATTTTTTTATTTTTCCGGCATTATCATTTTTGTGTATTTTTCGTTTTTAACGACTTGCTTGTAACCGTTTCGACGTTCTGAATCTATTTTACTCTTGGAGTTTTTCTTTTTGGACGAGTTTCGTAGATATTTTGATGTAATTTCGTTTTATGTTATGTGTTGTTGCATGAATTTTCGATTCTCATAAAACTCATTCGACTTTGTAATTTCTTTAGTTACACGAGTTCGTATGGTTGAGTTGTTCATGCTGTGAGTTTCGGTTTGTTAATCCGACGTCATATCGTGATTTTCGGATGTTTGGTCCGTTTTGTAATTTCCTCTAAGTTTAAGGAATTTTACTTTCTTTGTCGTATTTCAGATTTCCCCGGTAGTCGGAATTGTATTTTCCTTCAGCAGTCAGCTTCGTCCTCATGAATATTTCATATCTACGCTTTGGGTTCTTTCCTTGTGATGCGTCTCGACTTCGGACCTCCCGGTGCAGTTAACTACATTCAGCATTATTGAACTGTTGCATGCATAACGTATGTTATGCATGCTTTCTTGCTTGCGCTATCAGCACCTTCATAACATACGTTATACCTTAGCGTTAACGTACGGTATGGCCTTCAGCAGATTGGGAAGATTTTTCTGCCGAGCCATTACGTACGCTAACACTTGAGTTTTATGTTCATAATGAGCGTAACGTATGTTAACATCAGCATGCTAACGTACGTAACGAAGGAACAGGTTTTATAAACCTATGTTGACCTTCACTTCGTCATTTCTTCATTTTTCTTCCTCCGACCGAGAGTTGTGTTCCAAGTGAGGTTTTGAGTGATTCTTCAAATTTTGTCTGTGGAGTTCGTTGAGAGATTGATTGTTGTGTCCTAAGTGAAGTTTATCATCATCTTAATCCTCTTTCTCCGTCCTTAATCCAAGGTAATCTCCTAGAACCCTATTTTTGAGAAATTTGGGGGTTTTGGGGGTTTTGTCCGAATTGTTCCGTATTGTTGATTTATCCATGATGGGTATGATTAATCTTAGTATTATTCATGTGTTTCCTACGAAATTTCGGTGAACTTCAATGTGTTCTTGAAATCGAGAGGGTTTGGGGTTGTTGTCCGCCCTCGTCGATTTTGTCATATGAAATTACATGAATCGTAAGTGGGTTTCCGGGTGTTTTTTGTTATCATTGTTTTGTCGAGTTGTTGAAATCGTGTTTGACGAATCGTCTAGGTTCAGTGTTCTGTTTCTTGCAACCGCGGTCGTAATCTTTCCCATTTCTCGTTGTCGTTTAATCGAGGCAAGTATTCTTAAATGAACTTACACTCTTAACATGATTGCATTGCATGAGTGATGGGTGTGTGTGTGTATGCTCACTACGGGTTAGATCCGCCGGGGTCTCGGTAGGGGTCCACAAAGGTGTGGATCGACGAGCTTTGCTTTTAACCACTACGGGTTAGATCTGACGGGGTCTCGGTAGGGGTCCACAGAGGCGTGGATCGACGGTTAATTATGATGCATTTTATAAATGTGATTTGGTTATGGCATTTCCGGAAATGAGTACTCTTGAACTGTGTTTTCATGATTGCATGCATCGACTAAATGTGTAAGATGTAAGTGGTTCATTTGGCTTACTTGTACTAGCGTAATTGCTAACCCCTTTGGGGCACCCTTTTTGGGGAAATTCGTTTTATGAATTTCAGGTTATGTTTAGCCGGACGAGCGGGCATTGGGACAGTACGAGGATGCAGGCGAGGGTTGTTGACATGTGCAAGCGAGTTTCTTTATTTTCCGTTGTCCATTTCAATATGGTTGTTTTCCAATTTGTGAACTAATAGACGTACTCGAGTACTTAGGGGCTTTTGATTTTGCAAAGTGTATTGAGTTGTCCATTATGTTTTCGTCGGATTATTGTGTTGCTTGACCGGTCGAATCGTGTGGATTATTATTATTTTGCGTCTTTGTGATGTGGTGTTATTGCGTCGACTCCGTGAGTCGATGAGTGAAGTTGATTTCCTAGCCTGGTGGGTCCTATGTAGGGGTCCACAGCACTGTTACATTCTCGGGATTTCTTGGGGGTGTTACAAAAAATGGTATCGGAGCACTAGGTTTATGGATACCTAGGCTTGTCGGTTAATTGGGTCTAGTGGTGTTTTGTTTTGCAAATTGTCACCCCGCTGCCATCATCTCGACACTTCCCGTGCTCGTAATTTTTCATTACTCGATTCCTTGCGTTCTTGTATCGTACTTTTGATTCTTGAATTGTGACTGTTTATCCTCTAGTACTTATCATCAAATTGCATTTTCTACCTCTTATCTTCAGTATGGATGCTGGGAGAGGCCGAGGTAGGGGTTGCGGCCGTGGTCGTGGACGCAGTCGGGGACGTGGGGCATCCAGTGAGGCGGCCATGTCACACAATTCTGGGGTGGTAGTACTGATGGTCATTAGAGCCATAGTGCTACTCAGGAGGGTGCAACCGGCAGTAACGCCGATCTTGGTGTTGCAGCTGTGATGCAACAAATGGTGAACCAGATGGGTACGATAGCTCAGGTGGTTCAGAACCCGATTCTGGCCCATGCTACTCAGGGTGGAGCAGACCGTTGGCTTCAGGATGTCATCAAGATGCATCCTCCTCAGTTTTCGGGGGCTTCAGACCCGATTGGTTGGGAGGGGTGGATCAAAGAGATATCCAAGGTCTTTGTTGCCACCAACTGTCCCGAGGATCGCAAGGTCCCTATTGCCCAGTACTTTCTCACTGGGGACGCTATTGACTAGTGGGAGGATGTTGAGCCTAAGGACCGTGCGGCTTCATAGGTCGAGTTCAAAGATCTGATGGAGACCGAATATTGCCTGCGGCCAGTTAAACAGGCTCGAGTCCATGCTTTGTATGATGCTCAGCCTCGGGGTATTCCTATTTCCCAGGCTATTGCGATTACAACCGAGAGTTGGGCTTCGTGAAGGCCCAAGTTAGAGAGGACATCGACGAGATTTTCCACTTTTCCAGATGGATGAAACTGAAGATTCGTGACTACATGTCTGGGCTCGTCTGCACCACCTTGAAGGATTATCAGAGTAGAGCTCTTGCATATGATATGTCTCTGATGGCCAGTGAGGCGGATCGTGAGAGCAAGAAACAGAAATCCACCGGAAATTATTCGGGCCACAAGGGAGGAGGTCAGCAGAAATTTTAGTCTACTAACTTTCCCGCTAGTGGTGGTCCAGCTTGTTCTACTGGAGGTTTCCACGGGGTTGCCAGTACTCCTTCCCGTGATGTGAAGTGTTTTAACTGTGACCAACCAGCCACATCAGTCGAGCTTGTCAGAGTCCTTTGCTGACGTGTAATTGGTGTGGTCAGCCGGGCCACAAGGCTGCTTTATGTGCTGAGAGAGAGGACTCTAGGTGCCCAGGCTTCCTTCCCAGCGCCTAGGGAGCTAAGTGTAAACCAGGGGTGATCTAATCCACAACCTCCGTCGAGACCCAGTCGAGGTAGAGGTCGGGGTCAGCCTGCTAGAGGGGGAGCTTCTAGTGTCGGCTCTGCTCATCCGGGAGTTTATGAGATGAGGAGGGCCGATGATCCAGCAGCCACCATGGCCACAGGTACCGTTCATATCCAGTCTCATCCTATCAGTTTGCTTTTTGATTTGGGTCCTATGCATTCATGCATCTCTCTGGAGTGTGTGCGCCGTTTGAGTCTCGACTGTTTGACGCCTTGTGAGCCTTTCATCGTTAAGCTTCCTAGCGGTGATAGGATCATTGGTGATCAGGAGGTCCGAGACTGTTCTGTGTTTATTTGTGAGAGGGCTTGACTCGCTAATCTTATTGTTGTGAGTATTGAGGGTGAGGACTTGATTCTCGGGGATGATTGGCTCGAGCGGCATGGTGCAATCATGAACTACCACACGAGGATCATCACCATGTTAGCCGAGGAGGGCACCGAGTACTCTTTCGCGGGGCGAAAGAGAAACCAGAAGTTCGTGATTAACACTTTCGAGGTGATGAGGCTCCTGCAGAAGGGGTGTACTGGTTATTGGTGCTATGCCTTGAAGGGGATGGATGGTTATGGGTGTACTTTGAAGGTCAATCTCATTATACAGTTAATTCATTAAACATCCAGTCCATCTCACGGTTCAGCTGTTGATCTTATGGATCGAATTTTCAAACTTGTTAACTTGTTCAAGGTAATTAATTCAGGAATTTCATCAGATAATCATGTCACCTCACTTGATCTTTCATGCGATCTTATCATATTCAGGCGTCATGTCGACGATCATTTTATTGCATTATTAATGCATTCATTGTGTTATAGTTTGTATGCTCATTGTTATCATCCTATCACGTGATCATAATGCAATATTCATGCGGGATCTATAATTATCATGTGGCTTTCCTGCTTAGTATGGATAGAGCTGTCAGAGGACGCAGGGGAAGAGGCCGAAGTGCAGGCCGAAACTCGGGATCTCGTGTGAATGCCCACGCGAATGTGAGAGATAACATGTGTTCATTAGTTAGCTATGCTACTCATTCACTGTCAGATAATATTCACTGTCAGGGAGTCGTACCCGAGAGGTATCTCACTCGGAAGGTGTTCGGGTTTACCCATTCATATTTATGCAGGGCATGATGGCCCAAATGACTCAGATGACGCGGATGGTGGAGACCATGCAGACCTCGATGGTTCGTGGTCTACCGCAATAGGGATTCCAGGTGCCGTTTCATGGACAGACTGGAGGAGTGAATCAGATTGTTGGCGATATCTCTCGTCAGAGGCCGCCTACTTTTGAGGGTTCGTCGAAACCAGCTGATATTGTTCATTGGCTTGAGCATTTTGATAAACTCTTCGACATGGTTCAGTGTCTGGAAGAGAGTAAAGTGGCAGTAGCGGCTTATTACTTGAGTAAGGGTGCTTATTCGTGGTGGCTTTCTGTGAAACCCACCGATCGTGATTGTGTTTGGAGCGAGTTCAAGAACCTAATGTTAGAGAGGTATTATCCGGCTCCACTTCGGGAAGCCAAGTTATTAAAGGTTTTGAACCCCGAATCTGTCGAGGACGAGGGTGTTATTGTCATTGCTGAGAAGTTTCAGGGACTACTTTAGTTTCCTTCGTCAGTTATCCGTACTGAGGCGGATAAGATCAAATATTTTAGCAAGAGGCTAATTCCGCAGTTGAGGATGCAGTTGTTCAATCACAATTGTAATTCACTTAGTGAGTTCATCGGGAAGGCTCTTGGAGCAGATCTTTTGATCGAGGAGCTTACTCAGAAGCATCCTTCAGTTTCTTCGGGTGAGAGGACTAGAATGCCGGCTCGTTCAGAGGGACATCAGGCTCCGACGTCCAAGAGGTCATTTTCTAGTCGTCTTCGTGCAGAGGGAGCATCCACTTCTAAGGTAACGAGTTCGACTGTTGTTTGCTTTAACTGTGATGTAATAGGACATCGCAGTACCCGGTGCTCGATGCAGGCCGTTATTTGTTTCCTGTGTGGGAGACATGGACACCTTCAGAAATACTGCAGGAGTTCTAGTGCCGGTAGATCTCGAGAGAACTCAAGGTCTTCGAGGGACTTTGTTACTCCAGCTCGTGCTTCATTCAATGGGTCCTATCAGGCTTCGAGAGCCAGAGGTAAGGACATTCATCACTGATTTTGAACAAGTTAATTCTTGCTCGGTAACAGTATAATCATTCATTTCATTTGTTGTTCATTCATTCATATAATACATTCATCATATATCAATCACGTTGAGACTTATAATTATCAAACTAATCATTCACTTCACGGGGAACAATGGTTCCAATCATTTCATTTGAGCTATCACTCATTACGTTATCATTTCACCCCAATGAGACAATCTTGATCCTTGTTGGATTTCGATTCATTATCATTCATTGTGATCATTCTTGTTCTTGTGAGCTCCCGGGATCATATTGAGCAATGAGTTTAGATTTGGGTCTCCTTAAATTGATGAGATCCAGGAGATTAATTATCTGGAGGATATCGGTGATGGGTACATTTGATATGTAGCCTTAATTTATGTATTTTCCTTTCTCTGTTTTTGGATTAATGTGTAACTTAATCCGTATTAATGTATCGTGGTTGTGGATCATTTACTTTTGATCTATTTTATAATGATCATATTTGAGAATCTTGAGATTTGGGTCATTTGATGCATTCTTTTTGTGTTGTACCCGAGATTTTGTGATGATCTGGGTAATTGTTCATTGTGATTCGAGACGTCAAGTCATGAGGACTTGGGCGTGCGATTGATATGGTCCCGAGGACTATATGTGCGTGGTCCCTTTTCTTTTGAGGCATGCGTCAGTGCTTATGGGGGGTTGGCCCAGTTGTGCAGGCGAAACTTTTCGCATTGAGGAGCATTCCTCGAGATGTTGTTTTCAGATCCTGATGGATAGCTCATATCCCGAGTTGTTTACCCTTAGTTTCGAGGACGAAACTCTTTTTAATGGGGGGAGTATGTAATACCCGGTTGTGAATTGATTAATTATCATTCAGTAATTGCCACTCAGGATTTTTTTCACTCAGTAATAATCATTCGTCATTCGTATTCATGCATTTCATGTTCATATTTCGGCTTATCTTGGAGTCGTGTATCAGTTTTTTTATTCATCACTCATCTCTGTTCGGGGATCAATACGAGAATATTTCCATCATCATCATCATGATTGGCCGCTTTGTGTTGGGAGTTCCATGATTGTTTCACCGATTGGACGTGACTTATTATCGTGTAAGTCGTGCAGGTCGTGTGTAGGCATGCGTGTCCTGGCATTTTGTGTTTCCTTGTCGTTTTGGCAATCAACAGGGACGCACGAGCATGACACACGAGCAGCTGCTCGTGCGTGCTGCTGGTGCGTGGCATCAGAATTGGGCAGTACACTTTGGCGACCATCAGGGACACATGAGCATGACACACGAGCAGGTGCTCGTGCGTGCTGCTCGTGCGTGAGATCAGTGGCCGGGCAGTGGCCTGGCGCACGACCAAACACACGGACATTTGGTCGTGCGGTTTGGTCGTGCGTCACTGGAGTATATAAGGGGGGTCAGTCGGGTTTTCATCTCATTTCTCACTTTCTCTCCTTCTTCTCGCGGTAGTCGGGCGATCCGACTAGGGTTTGTGATTATGATCGATTCTACTCCATCCAATCTTGTTTTGAGGAGGATCTAGGTGATCATATCAACATCTAATCATTGTTCTTCGTCGGATAGAGGTAATTTCTTGAAATCCACTAAAATTTGATTTTCAGGATTTCTTCTTGATTTTCATTGTTCATCCGAATTTGATGAATCGGTTGATGTTAATAAACATTATTAATCGTGTTCTATGGATTGTATATCCATATCTTCGATTCGTTTAACCCGATTGATGATTCTTAGGTTCTTGAGGAACTTTGAACATTTAGTGTTCGATTAAATGTCTCAAAGAGTTTCCTTCGATCGTTGTGTTGTTTTCATTCGGTATTATGTTATTGAATGAATTGTATTTCATTCAAGGTTGTTCGAGCGCTTGTATTTATCGGAGAATGCCGTTCGTTGTTCGTGGAAGGAATTCATCACCTTCGGTTAAGGCAAGTTTTATACTTGTACTAGTCAATGAGATTAATGTTATCATATATGTGTATGAATGCGTTGTATCATTCTGAGACTTAGTCTCTTCATGAATTCATTGATATTAAGAGATCATTCTATACGATACCTTTCGGCAATTATGCCAAATGTTTTTATTGTTCGTTAATGGCCGGTTCAAGGCATTGTAATACTCGTTGTTAATGTTATTATCGATCACCGGTTCGCGGTATCGATGTATCGGTTGTTGTTAATATTGACATCGATCTAGACGTTGTTGTGGTCATTGTTATTAATGTTGGCGTCCTGCCATTCATGATGTATTGGCCAATTGAAGGCATCGTCTTATTTCGTTCTCATCTTCGTCGTCGGTGGCCGATTAAAGGTGCCGAGGCATTCATTGTATCATTGTCATCGATTAGCCGTTCTAAGGCAATCGACGTGCTCAATCATTCATTGTATCATTGTCATCGATTGTCCGTTCTAAGGCAATCGAGGTGCTCAATCATTCGTTGTATCATTGTTATCGATCGGCCGTTTTAAGGCAATCGAGGTATTGAATCATCCGCTGCATCATTGTTATCGGTTGGCCATTCTAAGGCAATCGATGTATTGAATTGGGGCTGTCGAGGATAGTTCCCATCCGTTGTGTCGTTGTTATCGATTGACCATTCTAAGGTAATCGAGGTATTGAATCGGGACCTTCGTGGACGGTGCCCATCCGTGAGTCATCATTATCGTGTTGGCCGACTCAAGGCAGTACACTATCATTATCATGAATACGGTAATCTTCGGATCGTTGCCGTTTGTGATTAATTATATTTTTGAGGCTAGTCTCGGCTAGTGCTTATTATCGGTAAGTTTGGGGCTTGAACCTTCGCGGTTGGCTTCCCAACACCAACAACTCAGTAGGTCACGGTCGTGTTTATGATCTTATGGGTAAGTTTGGGGCTTGAACCTTCGCGGTTGGATTCCCAACACCTACAACTCAGTAGGTCACGGTCGTGTTTATGATCTTATGGGTAAGTTTGGAGCTTGATCCTTCGCGGTTGGCTTCCCAACACCTACAACTCAGTAGGTCACGATCGTGTTTATGATCTTATGGATAAGCTTGGGACTTGAACCTTCGCGGTTGGCTTCCCAACACCTACAGCTCAGTAGGTCACGGTCGTGGTTATGATCTTATTAGCCCTCATTAACTACAGCTTCGGGCTATTCCGGTTTCAGTATTTATGTTGATTGACAACTTTGGCTGAGTGACCTTTACGTCTTTATGATGTCTTGATAATTTCACTGGAGCCTTCGGGCATTGTGATTCATATTTAATTCAGTTTTGGTTTGGTTCATGTCGTGTAATTCATTGTGGTATTCTGTGATTATGATTCGCCGTTGGGCACTTATGTTCTAACCTGTCGAACAGGTATTAATAGTATGCCGTGGGCATAGTGTTTCACGAATGCTCGGTTCTTACCTTGTTTTGTGAGCATCTCGTATTATTATTATCATTGTACCGTTTCATTCTGCCTTTGGATGCATATCATGTTATACATGTATTTGATGTTCATTATCTGGATGACTGACCCCGTGGGGGCGGAACATGTTTTCATGTTTTAGGTATTTGCGAGGAGAGAGTTGAGACACATGGGCATGATGATGGCGACGAGGCATTCGAGCGATACTAGTCCGAGTTGTTCATGTTGGTCAGTCAGTTGGAGTGTTCTCCAGTTTGTCAGTCATTGTCATTATGTATTACCCGAGTAGATGCTCGTGGATGTTGTTGTATTTTTATTTTTGGCCATGTAGGCCCATCGTTGTCGTTGAAATTCCTTATCGAAATATTGTGTCGGATATCATGGTAGGGACTGTGATCTCCCTTGTTGGTTAATTTTAATGTATTTTAGTCATGTTCGCCTGGTGGATCTTCGGGTGTGGGGTCCACGGCACTGTAATAACCCAATGGGATTTGGGGGTGTTACAGAAGATGGTATCAGAGCGTTGGGTTGTGAGATACCCTGATATGTGAGTTATGTGGCTCTACCGACGCGGTAGTAGTGGGACTGTCAGGTTATGACAATATGGACAGTCGGCTTTTGCGAGTCGTAATATTTATGCGACTGCACGAGTCATTCATTTATCGAGTCATCGTCAGTTAATACTAGTATCGTGAGACCTCGAAGCTTCGTATGACCTGTGTAAGGACTCGATTCTCTTTATGTTCATACATTCATCATGTCATTAATTATTCATGCCTTGTTGAAACCTATATGTGATATTATCGTTACGATTGATGTGCATGACTAATTGTTTTGGAGCACGTGTGACCTGTGTAAGTGTTAAGGATCAACTCATTCATCAGTTAACAATCCTCAATCATCATTTTGATCTTGTCGATCATGTTAATTCATTCATCACTCAGTCAATCTCACCGTTCAGTTAATTCATCCATCACTAAGTCAATCTCATCGCTCAGTTAATTCATTCATCACTCAGTCAATCTCATTATACAGTTAATTCATTAATCATCCAGTCCATCTCACGGTTTAGTTGTTGATCTTGTGGATCGAATTTTCAACCTTGTTAACTTGTTCAAGGTAATTAATTCAGGAATTTCATCGGATAATCATGTCACCTCACTTGATCTTTCATGCGATCTTATCATATTCCGGCATCATGTCGACGATCATTTTATTGCATTATTAATGCATTCATTGTGTTATAGTGAGTATGCTCATTGTTAGCATCCCGTCACGTGATCATAATGCAATATTCATGCGGGATCTATAATTATCATGTGGCTTTCCTGCTTCAGTATGGATAGAGTTGTCAGAGGATGCAGGGGAAGAGGCCGCGGTGCGGGCCGAAACCCGGGATCTCGTGTGAATGCCCGCGCGAATGCGAGAGATAACATGTGTTCATTAGTTAGCTATGCTACTCATTCACTGTCAGATAATCATTCACTATCAGGAAGTCGTACCCGAGAGGCATCTCACTCGGAATGTGTTCGGGTTGACCCATTCATATTTATGCAGGGCATGATGGCCCAGATGACTCAGATGACGCGGATGGTGGAGACCATGCAGACCTTGATGGTTCGTGGTCCACCGCAATAGGGATTCCAGGTGTCGTTTCATGGACAGACTGGAGGAGTGAATCAGATTATTGGCGATATCTCTGGTCAAAGGCCGCCTACTTTTGAGGGTTCGTCGGAACCAGCTGATATTGTTCATTGGCTTGAGCATTTTGATAAACTCTTCGACATGGTTCAGTGTCCGGAAGAGAGTAAAGTGGCAGTAGCGGCTTATTACTTGAGTAAGGGTGCTTATTCGTGGTGGCTTTCTGTGAAACCCACCGATCGTGATTGTGTTTGGAGCGAGTTCAAGAACCTAATGTTAGAGAGGTATTATCCGGCTCCACTTTAGGAAGCCAAGTTATCAGAGGTTTTGAACCCCAAATCCGTCGAGGACGAGGGTGTTATTGTCATTGCTGAGAAGTTTCAGGGACTACTTCAGTTTGCTTCGTCAGTTATCCGTGCTGAGGCGGATAAGATCAAATATTTTAGCCAGAGGCTAAATCCGTAGTTGAGGATGCAGTTGTTCAATCACAATTGTAATTCACTTAGTGAGTTCATCGGGAAGGCTTTTGGAGTAGAGCTTTTGATCAGGGAGCTTACTCAGAAGCATCCTTCAGTTTCTTCGGGTGAGAGGACTAGAATGCCGGCTCGTTCAGAGGTACATCGGGCTCCGATGTCCAAGAGGTCATTTTCTAGTGGTCTTCGTGCGGAGGGAGCATCCTCTTCTAAGGCAACGAGTTCGACTATTGTTTGCTTTAACAGTGATGTAATAGGACATCGCAGTACCCGGTGCTCGATGCAGGCCGTTATTTATTTCCTGTGTGGGAGACATGGACACCTTCAGAAATACTGCAGGAGTTCTAGTGCCGGTAGATCTCGAGAGAGCTCAAGGGCTTCGAGGGACTTTGTTATTCCAGCTCGTGCTTCATTCAATGGGTCCTATCAGGCTTCGAGAGCCAGAGGTAAGGACATTCATCACCGGTTTTGAACAAGTTAATTCTTGCTCGGTAACAGTATAATCATTCATTTCATTTGTCGGTCATTCATTCATATAATTCATTCATCATATATCAATCACGTTGAGACTTATAATTATCAAACTAATCATTCACTTCACGGGGAACAATGGTTCCAATCATTTCATTTGAGCTATCACTCATTACGTTATCATTTCACCCCGATGAGTCAATCTTGATCCTTGTTGGATTTCCGTTCATTATCATTCATTGTGATCATTCTTGTTCTTGTGACCTCCTGGGATCATATTGAGCAATGAGTTCAGATTTGGGTCTCCTTAAATTGATGAGATCCAGGAGATCGATTATCTGGAGGATATCAGTGTTGGGTACATTTGATATGTAGCCTTAATTTTTGTATTTTCCTTTCTCTGTTTTCGGATTACTGTGTAACTTAATCCGTATTAATGTATCGTGGTTGTGGATCAGTTACTTTTGATCTATTTTATAATGATCGTATTTGAGAATCTTGAGATTTGGGTCATTTGATGCATTCTTTTTATGCTGTACCCGAGATTTTGTGATGATCTGGGTAATTGTTCATTGTGATTCGAGACGTCAAGTCATGAGGACTTGGGCGTGCGATTGATATGGTCCAGAGGACTATATGTGCGTGGTCGCTTTTCTTTTGAGGCGTGAGTCAGTGCTTATGGGGGTTTGGCCCAGTTGTGCAGGCGAAGCTTTTCGCATTGAGGAGCATTCCCCGAGATGTTGTTTTTAGATCCTGATGGATAGCTCATATCCCGAGTTGCTTACCCTTACTTTCGAGGACGAAACTCTTTTTAAGGGGGGGAGTATGTAATACCCGGTTGTGAATTTATTAATTATCATTCAGTAATTGCCACTGAGAATTTTTTTCACTCAGTAATAATCATTCGTCATTCGTAGTCATTCATCTCATGTTCATCTTTCGGATTATCTTGGAGTCATGTATCAGTTTTTTTATTCATCACTAATCTCTGTTCGGGGATCGATACGAGAATATTTCCATCATCATCATCATCATGAATGGCCGCTTTGTGTTGGGAATTCCATGATTGTTTCATCGATTGGACGTGACTTATTATCGTGTAAGTCGTGCAGGTCGTGTGTAGGCATGCGTGTCCTGGCATTTTGTGTTTCCTTGTCGTTTTGGCACTCAACAGGGATGCACGAGCATGACACACGAGCAGCTGCTCGTGCGTGCTGCTCGTGCGTGGCATCAGAATTGGGCAGTGCACTTTTGCGACCATCAGGGACACACTAGCGTAACATACGAGCCGGTGCTCGTGCATGCTATTCTTGCATGAGATCAGTGGCCGGGCAGTGGCCTGGCGCACGACCAAACACACGGACATTTGGTCGTGCGTTTTGGTCATGCATTTTGGTCGTGCGTCACTGGAGTATATAAGGGGGGTGAGTCGGGTTTTCATCTCATTTCTCACTTTCTATCCTTCTTCTCGCGGTAGTTGGGCGATCCGACTAGGGTTTGTGATTATGATCGATTCTACTCCATCCAATCTTGTTTTGAGGAGGCTCTAGGTGATCATATCAACATCTAATCATTGTTCTTCGTCGGATAGAGGTAATTTCTTGAAATCCCCTAAAATTTGATTTTCGAGATTTCTTCTTGATTTTCATTGTTCAGTCGAATTTGATGAATCGGTTGATGTTAGTAAACATTATTAATTGTGTTCTATGGATTGTATATCCATATCTTCGATTCGTTCAACCCGATTGATGAATCTTAGGTTCTTGAGGAACTTTGAACATTTAGTGTTCGATTAAATGTCTCAAAGAGTTTCCTTCGATCGTTGTGTTGTTTTCGTTCGATATTGTGTTATTGAATGAATTGTATTTCATTCAAGGTTGTTCGAGCGCTTGTATTTATCGGAGAACACCGTTTGTTGTTCGTGGGAGGAATTCATCACCTTCAGTTGAGGCAAGTTTTATACTTGTACTGGTCAATGAGATTAATGTTATCATATATGTGTATGAATGTGTTGTATCATTCCGAGACTTAGTCTCTTCATGAATTCATTGATATTAAGAGATTGTTCGATACGATACCTTTCGGCAATTATGCTAAATGTTTTTATTGTTCGTTAATGGCCGGTTCAAGGCATTGTGATACTCGTTGTTAATGTTATTATCGATCATCGGTTCGCGGTATTGATATATCAGTTGTTGTTAATAATGACGTCGATCTAGAAATTGTTGTGATCATTGTTATTAATGTTGGCATCCTGTCATTCATGATGTATTGGCCAATTGAAGGCATCGTCGTATTTCATTCTCATCTTCTTCGTCGGTAGCCGATTAAAGGTGCCGAGGCATTCATTGTATCATTGTCATCGATTAGCCGTTATAAGGCAATCGAGGTGGTCAATCATTCATTGTATCATTGTCATCGATTGTCCATTCTAAGGCAATCGAGATGCTCAATCATTCGTTGTATCATTGTTATCGATTGGCCGTTTTAAGGCAATCGAGGTATTGAATCATCCGTTGCATCATTGTTATCGGTTGGCCATTCTAAGGCAATCGATGTATTGAATTGGGGCTGTCGAGGATAGTTCCCATCTGTTGTGTCGTTGTTATCGATTGACCATTCTAAAGTAATCGAGGTATTGAATCAGGACTGCCATGGACGGTGCCCATCCGTGAGTCATCATTATCGTGTTGGCTGACTCAAGGCAGTATACTATCATTCTCGTGAATCCGGTAATCTTCGGATCATTGCCGTTTGTGATTAATTATATTTTGGAGGCTAGTCTCGGCTAGTGCTTATTATGGGTAAGTTTAGGGCTTGAACCTTCGTGGTTGGCTTCCCAACACCTATAACTCAGTAGGTCACGGTCGTGTTTATGATCTTATGGGTAATTTTGGGGCTTGAACCTTCGCGGTTGGCTTCCCGACACCTACAACTTAGTAGGTCACGGTCGTGTTTATGATCTTATGGATAAGTTTGGGGCTTGAACCTTTGCGGTTGGCTTCCCAACACCTACAACTCAGTAGGTCACGGTCGTGTTTATGATCTTATGGGTAAGCTTGGGGCTTGAACCTTCGCGGTTGGCTTCCCAACACCTACATCTCAGTAGGTCACGGTCATGGTTACGATCTTATTAGCCCTCATTAACTACATCTTCCGGCTGTTCCAGTTTCAGTATTTATGTTGATTGACAGCTTCGGCTAAGTGACCTTTAGGTCTTTAAGATGTCTTGATAATTTCATTTGAGCCTTCGGGCATTGTGATTCATATTTAATTCAGTTCTGGTTTGGTTCATGTCGTGTAATTCATTGTGGTATTCTGTGATTATGATTCGCCGTTGGGCACTTATGTTCTAACCTGTCGAACTGGTATTAATAGTATGCCATGGGCATAGTGTTTCACGAATGCTCGGTTCTTACCTTGGTTTATGAGCATCTCGTATTATTATTATCATTGTACCGTTTCATTCTGCCATTGGATGCATATCATGTTATACATGTATTTGATGTTCGTTATCTGGATGACTGACCCCGTGGGGGCGGAACATGTTTTCATGTTTTAGGTGCTTGTGAGGAGAGAGTTGAGGCACAGGGGCATGATGATGGCGACGAGGCATTCGAGCGATACTTGTCCGAGTTGTTCATGTTGGTTAGTCAGTTGGAGTGTTCTCCAGTTTGTCAGTCATTGTCATTATGTATTACTCGAGTAGATGCTCGTGGATGTTGTTGTATTTTTATTTTTGGCCATGTAGGCCCATCGTTGTCATTGAAATTCCTTATCGGAATATTGTGTCGGATATCATGGTAGGGACTGTGATCTCCCTTGTTGGTTAATTTTAATGTATTTTAGTCATGTTCGCCTGGTGGATCTCCGGTGTGGGGTCCACGGCACTGTAATAACCCAATGGAATTTGGGGGTGTTACAAATACTATGTTTATGAATTGTAGTTGAAGATGGATTTAAGAAAGATAATGCTCTGTAAGCTTGATATTCAGATTTTCAAAGTTCTACAATATCCTCTTGTTTGGGGCTATTTATAACCTTGGAAATAAATTCGTTATAAATGTAACCGTTGGCCATTTGGTGAGATTGAGACTGCTCTGATTGGCGACTTCAGAATGTTTTGAATTAAAGGTGATTCGCATTTAATGCTTCAGATATTCGTTTTGACCAGCATTAAATGCTCTTTAGATTGTAGTCTGTTCGGCCGCATTAAATGTTGTCCTATCAGCATTAAATGTTATTTTAACTTTGAATACTTTATGAATAAAGAATTTTTGCTTTCTCAATGGATTAAGTTTCTTTAGTCCTGTTAGATTTGTGTTTTACTTTTCCTAAGTAAAACACTTACAACATTGTTTGATGTATCCAACATCTTTGTCTTTGCTATATCTTGAAGATTATGCTGTAGGATTAGACTCTTGGTTTGCTGAAAGATCTTGTGCTGTATGGACAAACTGTATAAAGTTTTCTTAACAGCGTCCATACTTGGCTGATATTCTGACTTTGAAGATTCTTGCTGTATGAGGCAATTATCAAAATATTAGGAGGATTTTTCCGAACAATTCCCCCCTTTTTGATAATGTGAAAACTTATAATATAGAGAGGTTGTCTTCAAGTCTTCTGTCAAATGTTCCGATATTTGAGTCTTCATCTAAAATTTGAAATGCTCGCAGGCAGCTTCTAAAATAATAAATCCTACAGCACTAAGTGTTTTACAACTTAAATTATGATTGGCACATAGGCACAATCTTACAGGAAGTAATCCTATTGAATATGACTTAATCTATGAAGTGTTCGCAGACAAGTTCTTATAGCTTTGAGACTTATCGATGTTTTATACTTAGTAAAACTTTTCAACACAAAACATAATCAAAGTAATAATAGTATATCACGAGCTGTAATCTTTTGACCTAAAAATGTACTTTATACATAAACGGATTATAGTGCTATTTGAATTTAAAGTTTACATCGGAAAGCAAACATGAGACAATTAAATGCAGCTAACAAATTTTATCCCCTATAATACTAATGTTTCTAAGCCTTCCGAGAGGGGTCATGCTCGGTTCCCTTCCACCAGTTGACTACGGAGTTTCTTCCTTGATCCCTATAGATGTTTCTTCCTTCCTCGAATACATCCTATGAGAGAATCAAGTCTTCTGGGTGAGTTAGCCGTTCACCCTTCTGAATGTTGGATTTCAGCTTGATTTGGAGTGGGAGCTTTCCTTCTGCTAGGAGCCTTGAGAACTCTTTGGCAGCATCCTCCAGCTTTTTGAAGTGATTAAACATGACTGATTCCCTGATGAGAATGCAAAAATATCTCATCAGTTCATTGTGCTTCCATGCCTTAAACTCTTCAGCTGTAGGCTGTCTATCTGTCAGGAGTTTGGTTTTAGCAGGCTTTTGCACATTGTTTTTCCAAGAAAAGTTGGGATCCTATAACTCGGGACGAGAACCAATTACCCTGTATCCTTTGGCTCCTTGACCTAGTCCGGGTTCGGCTAGTTTCCGATTGCTGTTGCAACACTGTCGTCCAAGATGGCCTCCATCTCCGTTTTCTTCTCCAATCGCCACTTCCTACCAGCCTCTCTCGCCTATTCCACCTTTTTGGAGTTATCAAGATCAGACACCTTACCATGAATATCTCGAAGAATATCCATCAACTAGGCCTGTTTGTTCTTCAGATCTATGACTCCACTAGACTCACAACTGCTATTGTAAGTTCATCAATTTTCTGATCATGAGCAGATAGTTTTGATCCAGCGATTTCGAGGGCGGCTATGGTGTTGGCTTCCGACACTCGCAGCTTTTCCTGTTCTTGCTTCAGGATGCGCTCCTCAAGCTGCAGTTGATTAAGGGCTTGCCATAATGCGTTGGGCATGAGGCAAAAAGCCTTTCTACATCTTGCACGGACGTTTGTAGTTTCGGAAGTTTGTCTTGAGCGGTCTCGCGCATCTAGTCTAGCTCCTTGCCGACATCATACAGGGCTTTAACAGCGTCCTGTAAGAATACATTTTGGACCGATTAGTTGTAGTTGCTCGATTCATTCTTCTGTGCGGGGAGAGTTGGGGTGAGCGATCTTGGAATCGGATGGATATACAAGCTTTTTATGAATGATCTTGTGACAGGGCCTCTGAGGTTCTTCATTAGCTAGGAAATCCTCTTCTGATCCAGAGGGGAAAATCATATATGGAGAGGAGTGGATACCTGTTAGGGAGCGGGAACCTCGGATGGTTCCATTGGTTGTGCTGTTGGGGAGACATAGGGGACTGATTCCTCTTATATATTGTTGGTTTATGCGTCCTAGGGTACAAGAGGGACTGATTCCTCCGGCTGTATCTTAGCTACCGCTTGTTCCTTAAGAGCGACTGAATCCTCCTGTTGAATGGTGCAGGTTTCATCTGCTCCAGTCGGAGGGACTGATTCCTACTGGGTGGGATATGATGTTGTTGTTTGTACAGCATAAGTCCCTTGGCCATCATCGGCCTTGGACTGGGCAAAATCTTTCTCACGAGCCTCCTCACGGCTCATCGTCAGACCTGTTTGAAGGTTATCGTCATCCTGCTTGAAGGTCATCGTCATCTCCGTCTGAATAGGGATCTGAGTGATGGCTGGGGCTCCGAAGCTTGTCATCGGACTGCGACTTCCCTTTCAGTCGAGCCTTTTCCTTTGCCATATATAAAATAGACCATCAACAAAAAAACATTACAATAGTTGGTAAAGATTCCTTACCCACTTTACCTATACCATTCATTTTACCTCGTTTATTATCACAAAAAGTGACAAATCCTCATTCTTTTATTTCGATCTTTGTGAATATATGCTCGTCTTTACTGGTGGTTTGAGCATCTGCAATCAATGTACCATTTATTTGACGGTGCATTGGTCCGTGCTTGCAACTCACCTTCTGTGTCACTGTTGACAATTTTGTGAGCCATGAGAGCTAAATTGATTTGCTCATGTGGTTCTTCATCATTCTCATCGTCACTCCATGTGGCGACATACACTTCCTTCTTTCTGGATTTTCCATGTAGTAATATGGATGAGTTAATATGAGCAGGAGCTCGGAAGTCTTTTGCTAAATATCCAGGGACACGACATCTTCGACAAGTACTGTCGACCTTTTTTATTTTGAGGAAATGGGTCTTTTTAGATTCCCTTGGTTCCCGAGAAATATCATTCCGGCGTCTATGAATTTTTTTTATATTTTTTTGATATTTTTAGCATAGAGTGCAGTTTATTCATCTTCTTCCTGTTAGGAGTATGCATTCGAATGCCACTCAGAGGATGTTGAGTGAGGGCATTGTACTTGTTATTATGTAAAACATTATCAGAAGGCAATTGTATGTTTCTTTATTTATGGTAGTCAATGGCATTTATATATATATATATATATATATATATATATATATATATATATAGAAACTAGTCCGTGTATTTGAAAGCAAAACATTCCACTCCTTATTGGATAAGGGGATCGGCACTGGAAAGGTATATGGCTCAACACTTTACCGTTCGCAAGTCGATGAAAACTGACTGGGCGTTAAGTTTATGTGAAGACTTGTATGACATGTTCTTTGACTTGGAGAGTGCCTTTCGATCACTAATGGTTAGTTGGAGCACACGTTATAGGTATGCTAATGAGATTAGTATACTCGAACGAACTCATCCTCGATTCGTCACACGAATTTCACTCTGGGACAGTCAATGACGGAATCGTAAGGTTGTGATAAGTATTCATGAACCTTCCACTTGAGGATTTAGTTAGGATGTGCTTGTGATGTCAAGATTTTCATTAGAGTAGGTCGATCCAGAAAACCGGAAGGTGGGGGTCAACCTCGACGTGCGTCTTGACGTGCAAGTAGCAGGTCTTACTGAATACCAAGATAGGATTCTTTCTCCTGTAAGTGAACATGCATATGTCCTATACGGTTATTGGAAAATGAGATCATAAGTCTTCGGCCAAAGCATTGTATTTAGTTGTATTGGATACACGAGAGCTCAATGATCTCGGTTTGCATTAACTCATGGATAGCGTCAAGTACAGATAGGATTTGACTGACCGTGACCCTATAACTTGATCGGGACATTTGAAAGAAGTGTTTATATGTATATGGTATTCATGACAGAAAGGTTTTGGAATGATCCCCATCATTGGTTCTCAATTAGGGTACAGTGCAGGCCGCCAGGCTGGCTAGGTGGTGCTACTACTCTTTGGTTCCTCCCATTGCTAACTGATACGAACCTACCGAGTCACGCAATAGGATTGACGACGGAATGAATCGAGCTTATTCTCTCTTTATAAATATTAGATATTGGATATCTAATTTATTGGACCATGGATGTCTAATTAATTTGGGGATATTGGATGTCTAAATTAATTTATTGGATAAATTAATTTACGGCCTAATGAATAATACTGGGTGATTAATTTAATTCAGGAATATAATTATTTCTTGGAGAAAATAATTATATTCTTTTGTATTTGATATAATTAATTAATTGATATAAATATATCAGAACGGAATGGAGTTTATCTGATTGGACTCTAGAGAGTTCGAAACGAACCAAACTTGTCCGGTTCTTCTACACCTACTTCCCTTTTCTCTTGGTCTTTGTCTCCACCTTAATAGGTGGAAGACCAATGTTATTAAGAGATAATAGTATCTCTTTTGATAAGGAATAGGTGATTTTTTATGATTGATGAGTTGAAGAATAAAAGATAAGACTTCACTTCCTCTTGGTGGGTTAGCTCACGGTCATTTCAAGAGCAATAGAGAGAAATATTTTTTCTCAATAGTCATCTTCTTCTTCATCCTTCTTCTTCATAATTTTCTTAGAGAAATATTGTGAGAAAATATTGAGAGATAATATATCTATACACTTGGAGTGATATAGATTATATTCGAAGGCTCCTGTCACTTTGTTCTAGCCCTGTCCTTAGAGGACAATGAAGTGGAAGTCGTTCCGATCATTTCTCCGGCGTGTGGCAAGTAGAGACGCGGTGTTTTCGGCATTGGATCATCCAAGAGCTTGTTGCAGATTGGATTCGTAAGAGACATCATCTTCTCACCATTAAATCAACGGACTTCGAGGGTATATTTTCGTATCTTCATTTGTTTCGTTTTGTATTCGTATATACGTAGCTTGATCGATCATCTTGAGGGATTCAGATCGAATTTACTTTCGTATTTTGCTTCCGCTGCGCCTTCGTTTTAGGCACCGAATCCCAACACTTCTTTGATCGCTTCATCTTCCGGATAACTTTCTTCTTTAACTTTGAATGCTACTACCCTCTCTCGTTCATTAGGACTTGGCTTAGAGTTTGGAGATTTAAGGACAATCTCATAATTAATAAGAGATCCAATGAGAGCAATGAACTCCATAGTCTTGAGATCTTTGATTCCATGATAGCCGTTACTGTTGCATCTCATTCTTTGGGTAGTGATTTTAGAATTTTCTTTGCTTTATCACTACTTGAGGTATGTGATAGCGGAAATCCAGTCAAGCATGGTAGTAATGCTTTCATCTCCCTTCATTGTGGATAACTCAAGCATGAAGAACCATATTTATCTTAGTTTCCTTGACTGGGCTCGTACATTCATGAGTGATTTCCAGCATTTTCTAAATTTCTTTGGCCGTCTCACAAGAAATTTTGTTGTGATCTTCTGGATTAAGAGCATAGTAAAGCAGTTGAGTAGATTTACAATTGAAATGATCATTTTTACAGTCGGTCTCATCATATTGTTCAAAACATTTAAGAGAGCCATCGATTCTCTTTAGAATTGTTGGTCTAAGTGAGATGAACTTCTAGATATTGATATGATGAGCCCGAATAAAAAGTAACATCTTCTTCTTCTAAGTCAAAGTTTGAATCATCGTAGAAGGAAGGACGATTTAGAGCATTGCCTTAGATAGTAGGAATATAGGCCGTTTATGGATCTTTTCTCTAGCGGGTGTTACACCGATGAAAAAGAGACTACTCTTATACCAATTGTTAGATTTCTACCACCACTAGAAGAGGGGTTGAATAGTGTGATGTTGTTGATCACAGTATACAATATAAACAACTTAGAAGGAGGGTCGAATAAATTATATCCTTTTTTGAAGTTTATTTGCATAGCGGAAGTGTAAAACTAAGTTGTTGTAAATACAACAACTGAATGATCTCATGTTAGCTTGGTGCTTACAGGGTTTTCAGGCAGTAAGAAAATAGTAAAGACTGTAACTAAAGACACACGGTTTAATATGGTTCGAGGTAAACCCCTCTACGTCCACAGGTCCTCCACACATGAGTAAATAGTCTATTAAAATCAAGGCGTACACAACTGTATGATTGTAACTAAACTCGTCGCTATATCGTTCAGACAGATTAATACATCCTACAGTAGCTTGGACATTCACACAGACTTGCTGAGCTTCTTCGACTTGCTTCTTCTCTCACAGATTGAAGCTTCATCCTTAACGGTATTCATCCCACACAGGTCAGAAATAGTTTTCCTTAGTCCACACAGGGCTATGTATCTCAACAGTAAGTATTGGTTATCACGAGTCCAACAACAACTGTAGGCTTGATGAGCTTTTTGTTGTATATGTGTTGTTCGTTGTTGAGGACTTGCATATTTCTTCACTTCAGATGTTGGTGTCTGCTTGAATAAATATAATGCTCTTATAAGCTTGATGTTCAGGTTATTGTTTGTGTGTAAATTACGTAAGTGAGCAATGTCCTCTTATTTAGGGCTATTTATAACCTTGGAAATTGATCCATTATAAATGTAGCCATTAACAGGTTGGTGAGATTGAGACAGCTATAATTAGAAGCTTCAGAATATTTTGAATTAAAGGAGATTCACATTTAATGCTTCAGACATTCCCTTTGACACGTATTAAATGCTCTTCCGTTTGTAGTCTCTTCGACCGTATTAAAATGTTGTCCAATCAGCATTAAATGCTACTTTAATCGTGAATACTTTATGAATAAAGCATGTCTGTTTCACAACGGTTTAAAGTTCCTTTTCAGTCATGTTGGTTTTGTATTTTACTTTTCCCAAGTAAAACACCAACAACATTGTTTGCTATTGCCAATTTCTCATCTTGCTGTATCTTGAAGGCTAAGCTGTAGGATCGGACTCTTAGCTCACTGTATGATCTTGTGATGTATGGACATGCAGTATGGACAGGCTTGTATGACCGTGTTGTATGGACAGGCTGTATGTAGCATTTATCATTTTTCCAACAATGTCCATACTTGGCTGATATTCTGTCTTGACTAAACTCAACTGACATTCTGTCTTGACTAAACTCTGATATTCTATCTTGACTAAGCTCACCTGACATTCTGTCTTGATAAACACAACTGACATGCGATAAACATATTTTTTGACTTGATGATACTCGGATGTATGTAGCATTTATCAAAACAGGATTTTTCTCAACAATTGCCTCGTTTTTGATAATGGCAAAACTTCTAACAATAAGAGGCTATCCTCAAGTGTTCTGTCGAATGATTTGATCTTCAAGACGGACGAAACTCATAAGCAAGTTCTAAAATTATAAATCATACAGGATTAAGTGTATTACAACTTAAATTATGATTGGATTGTAGGCACAATCTTACAGGAAGTAATCTTATTTGAATATAACTTAATCTATAAACTATTCACAGACAAGTTCTTACAGCTTGAGACTTATCAAGTTTTATACTTAGTAAATATTTCAATATAAATCGTAATCAAAGAAGTAATAATAGACCACGATCTATAATCTTTTGAGGAGAAAGTATTTTTATTGATAATTCGGATTACAATGCAGTTTGGAATTTAAATATTATATTGGAGAGAATACATGAAAAATTAAGTACAACTATAAGAAGTTATCCCCTGTAGTACTGATGCTTCCAAGATTTCCAAGAGGGATCATGCTCGGTTCCTTTCCACCAGTTGCCTAGAGAGTCTCTACCTCGGTGGTTATAGATGTTCTTTCCTTATTGGGAGACATCGAAGAGAATCCAGTCTTCTAGGTGAGTTAGCTGGTCACCTTTCTGAAGCTTAGATTTCAATTTGATTTGCAGATGGAGCTTTCTTTATGATAGGAGCCTTTTTGAGAACTCCTTTGCAGTGTCTTCCAGCATCTTGAAGTGATTGAACATGGCAGATTCCATAATGAGAGTACAAAAACATCTCATCAGTTTATTATTCTTCCATGCCTTCAACTTCAACTCTTCAGCTGATGGATGTATGTTTGTAGGGAGTGGGATGTTGGCGGGCTTCTGCACTGTGTTTTTCCAAGAAAAATTGGGATCCTAGAACTCGGGATGAGAACCAATTACCCTGTATCCTCTAGCTCCTTGACCTGGCCTGGGTCCGGCCAGTCTTCCGATTGTAGCAGCAACACTGTCATGCATTATGGCTTCCATCTCCATTTTCCATCATTGACCTCATTCCAGCCTCTTGAGCCTCTTCTCCCTTTTTGGCGTTATCAAGCTCAGACACCTTACCATGAATATCCCAAAGAATATCCATTGATTCGGCTTGCTTGTCTTTCGGATGTTTGACTGAGTCCACTAGACTGGTGATCTCTGCGGTAAGGTCATCTATTTTCTGACCATGAGCAGTGAGTCTCGATCCAGTGAGCTCGATGGAGGCGATTGTCTTGGCTTCCGCAACATGCAGTTTCTCTTGCTTTTGCTTCAGGATTCTCTCCTCATGTTGTTTAAGCTGATTGAGGGCCTGCCATAAGCAGTTCCACATCAGGCGGAATGCTTCTTCAACATTCCTCAGAGCTCTTTGCAGCTTAGGCAGTTCATTCTGAGCAATCTCATGCATCCAGTCGAGCTTCTTGCCGACATCGTGTAGGGTTTAGACAGAATCCTATAGGAATACGGTTTGGCGGTCGATTTGCTAAAGTTGCTTAATCCTTGCTTCAGTGCGGAGAGAGTGGGGGTGAGATATTTTGGAGTCAGATGACTCTCCAAGCTGTTTGGGAACAACATTTAGTGCATAGTGCATATCATGATGAAGTTATGATTGTGACTCACGAACTGGATAAGACATCAGTGTGGAACGATGAATAGAGATTTGAACTTCAGTATGATAGTTTGGTTATCCAGGGATGATCGGTTGATTTATCGGATAATAGAAATATGCTGCGTGATGTAGAATCATGCACAGGATGTAATTTTGGAACTCTGGATTTGGTAGAACCGGGACAGATGTGCTATGTGATTCCATTGGTACGGTATTAAGCGCGATTTTACCGTAGTGATTTTTATATGATTTCTTTGTACGTGTAGATTTAGGTAAGGTGACCCCATGCTGGTTGTTTTGAATATTGAGTGGTCGTTCCCACTCCGTGTATGATTGGATATGTTCGGCGGTTTGTGATTGGTTGATCGTATGCCGAGGGGTATGTTCACCAGTCGGTTGTGTCTCCTTGAGATCCACTATATGTGATTTGTTTAATGTTTTGAGAATTTTTTTCTTTCATATATCAGTTTCTGTGGTTCTGTGTTGATCATGTTGGAGCTTACGGTGTGAAGGTATTCTCGATTATCGTTATTCGTTCGTTGGTAATATTGGAGTTTATCATGATGATGATATTCTCAATTGTGTTTTGACCTTTGGTTGGTCATATTAGAGTTTATAATTTTGATGATATTCTCGATTGTGTTTTGACCTTTAGATTGGTCGTATTGGAGTTTATCATGTCGATGATATTCTCGGTTAATTTATTGGTTGATCATTGCTGGTGATCATATGAGCGTTCAGATTTCGTGACGATGTTTCGGGATTTGTGGCATTGTTTCGGGCTGTTGTTTCACAGATGTATCGTGCAACATTCATTTTTAGCAGATTGGGACTTGATTGTGTAATTAGGCAGATAGGATTTGATACAGGCAGATTATTTCATCCGAAGACGATATAATTTTGGGACTCATGAAATTGTGATTGTAAATGCGTTGAGGCTTTACAGTGAAGTCACTTGATAGTATCCTATGAGATCGTCAACTTTGCACAATTGTAAGTATGTTGTTTTGGTTATTCGTTAATGATGATGATTGATCGTTGTTGGGATGGTTTCGGAATATTTTGGTTGAACAGTTTGTTTGTTTCTTTATGACAAATTGCAAGTTTCGAGGATGAAACTTATTTTAAGCGGTGTAGTATGTAATATCCGGAATTTCTACTACTATTATTTAATGTTATCTTATCCGAGTTATGTTGTACAGCATGGAATCTGTACAGTATGGATAAAATAAATTCGGAACTGAGACCGTTGTATTGGTATAATTGTCGTAGTTGGTCGACAATTACGTTTGAGGGTATCGTGTATCTAGTTATCATGCTTTTGATATTCGGTATATTGTAATACCCGGTTGTAATTCAGTCATTATCATTTAGTATTTCTCATTCAGTAATTGTCACTCATTAATGATCATTTGGCACTCATATTCAATCATTGTTTTCACCGTTCGGAGTATATTGGTTTCACGTATCAGTTTTATTCATCATTCAACCCGTGTGGATAGTCGGGCCGAGCATATCATCATTGTCATCTTTGTTGTGGGCTGTGTATGAGGAGTAGCGCACGCTACGTACTCTCTTTAGCGCGTGCTAATTGAGTACAGGTAGCGCACGCTACCACTTAGCATTAGCGCACGCTAATGTTGTTCAGGCTGACAGTCCAGAAGGCACTGGACTGCAGGCGAGTTATAAGTAGCGCACGCTACGAATGGTAAGTAGTGCACGCTAGTGGTTTGTAGTAGCGCACGTTATACATTTTGGTGTAGCGCGCGCTAAGGTCGGACAGGCAGAGTCCAGTGGGTACTGGACTGAATTGGATTAATTCATAGCGCACGCTATGAGTTGTTTTTAGCGTACGCAAACGGTGTAGTAGCGCACGCTAAATATTGAATGTTAGCGCATGCTATCACGAACAGATCAGAGGACAGAAGGTTCTGGACTCCAGTACTGGGCACCAGATAATTCGTTAGCGCACGCTAACATATTGGAGTTAGCGCATGCTAATTGTACAGCCATGGCGCACGCTACAAAAGGTACGTAGCGCATGCTACCGTTTTCGGACAGAGGGTACTGGACTACCCAAAACACCCGTTAGTGCACGCTAAGAACTGGGGCTAGCGCGCGCTAAACTGGGATTACTATAAATGGGACAGTTCAGCCCTTTCTTCGTGATTTTCATTTCTCACTTTGTTTTTGGGCGTTTACGAGCGATTTTGGACGATTTGGAGAGTGTTCTTCGAGATACTATCACCTAGCATCATCTTCAAGCTTTCGAGTTGGATTAATCATCATTTCATCATCTCCATTACATCAAGTCAAGGTATTAACTTCTTGGATCTAGAATTTTGGATTTTTGGGTTTTTCCTTCCGATTTCTTCGTGTAAGCTTGGATTGTTGTTGGAATATGTTAGATATGGATTATCTACCTTGGATAAATGTTTTCCTATGGATTCTTCAGTGTATATTTCGGATTTCATGAATTGTTGAGGTTTGATTCAAGAACACTTTGGGGTTGACTTTGATATTTTTGGGGGTTTTCGATTAGATGTTGTCGTTAACTCGAATTGTGGATTCCTATGGGATTATTGATATTATTGAAGTTGTTTTGGTTGGTTTGAAATACTCATTTTGGAGTTGGTTTCGATATATTCGGGATTGGATATTATCTAAGAATGTATGTTTGCTAAGTGTTTGTTTGAATGCCTCAATGAGTTCGGATATTGTTGTATCGACCTTTGAGTTAATCGTAATTCATGCTTGATACGTATATTGAGCGGATTATTGGTAATTATGTCATTCAAGGTTGTTCGAGCGACCGACATCTCGTTTTAGGACATTGTTCGAGGAAGGACATTTCGACACCGGTATTATGTAAGTAAATTCTTACTCGGTTAAAGGGATATTCAATTCCTTATGTTGTTGTTCATTCATACATGTAATTCACTCATAATATATCGTTCATGTCGAGACTTGTAATTATCAACTCATCATGTAACTCACGAGGAGCAACAGTTCCAAAATCATTTCATTGAATCTATCACTCGTTGTATCATTATTTCATCTCGGTGAGTCGTTCTTGATCCTTATCGGATTCTATTCAGTACTCCTCACTTTAGTTATTTTGTTCTGGTGATCTTCCGGAATTATATTACGTGGCCAGTTGGCGCATGTGTGGAATTTTAGTCGGGAACACTATGGTCATGTGTATATGCGGGACTCCGGACACATTGGACTGTGTGCATGGTAATGTGTATACGCGGGGTTCCGAACACATTTAACCGTGATACTAATTAGGCCAATAGCGGGTGTATATGCGGGACTCCGGACACTCGGCTATTTGTGCTATTACTCAGTTCACTCGGGCGTACATTGATGCTCATCATTCAACTTAATTCATTAATTCATTCATGTGATTGTTGTACATTGTTCAACTCTTGAGGATTGTTGTTCTGTGTAACTGACCTCGTTGGGGGATGTTGTTTTCAGGTCATGGCAAGGCTAAGGCACGGGAAGAGAACGTTGATGGCGAGGAGTCCCAGTGATACTAGTAGGGGCCCCCCGTCCTTTCAGTCTTCATGTTTCCTTCGTTTGTATTCCGCTGCAGACTTCCACTTTAAATACTCATATTAACTGGTGTTGTATATTTTATCTTCATATAAAATATACATGTATTCCGGTTTTATCCTGGGTGTGTTGTACTTGAAACTCCTCATTTGAGTAATTATTGATATACTGTGGTTCGGTACTACAACTATATCACTTAATTCATTAATTTTCATTCGCCTAGTGGGTCCCAGTCGGGGGTCCACAGCACTGTAATATTCACCTAGTTTGGGGTGTTACATATATCATATGAGAATATTATTGGATTGAATATATGTATTCAGTATTTGTGTATACGTATCCAATATGTCGAGATGGACAGGAACAGTTGGATTTGGCTAAGTATAGAGCCCTTAACGTATGCTAAGCTTAAGGACTTACGTACGCTAAGTTGCTAGTGTTACGTACGTTATGGCCAAGGCATTACGTACGTAACAAGAGGAATCAGACAGGACCAAGTCATGGTCGGCAGGTGGGACCCGGTGTCGGCAACGGATGTGGATAGGCGAGTCAACCCCGACCATTACATATGCTAAGGACGGATCATTACGTACGTTAATGAGTATGTTACTGTAGCAAGTCAACGTACGTATTACGTACGTTATGGAGCAAGGGTTACGTACGTAAGGCATTGAACGAAATGAGTCAGTTAACTCTAGACTGTCGTTACGTACGCTACCAAAGTCAGATAGTGTATGTAAATGGTGGTTACGTACGTTAACATGGGCATGTTACGTACATAACGAACTGGACTGTTTTATAAGTAAATGCATGTCTTTCATTTCTCTTCAGTATTTCACTTCGTTCTTCGCCTCCAAACAGTGAGAGAGGGAGTTTTAGCTCTCCTAAGTCGATTATAAGCTTGGAAACATGGGATTGGAGCTTGTATATGAGGATATTGATGATTCTTGAAGTGTTTTCTTGTGTATTTCATCTTCTAAGAGGTATGTTGGATAATCCTCTCTTTCAATTCGGATTTTGATGTTGTTGTTACGATTCTTGAGGCTATATGAACTATATGTTGAGGGATATGATGGTTTATGTCTTGATTATGTTGGTTATGATTATAGAATCATAGTGTTCTTGGTAGAATTGTTTCGATTCTTGATGTTGGGAGGATCATATATTGGAAAATACGATAATATACACCTTGAATTATGAATGAGGATTGTTTAGATGCTAGAATCAAATTAGGTTGTTTGAGGGCTATGAACATGATTTCGAATCATTTAGTATTCTTGAGGAACTTCTTGATGAATTTAACTTAGCAAGACGATCATAGGCTGAATTATCGGTATCTTTAGATATGAAGATCGAATGTTCGTTGATTGTAGTGGTAGAATTCATACGTTCTTGATGAAATATGAATCATGATAATTTGGAATCCAGATATCAATTTGTGAAATCGTTGAGTTTGTCGCTCGGTTATATTGATTAATAACTATCGGATTTCGGTTCATATGATGGATATGAATTCGTAAAATGGTTTGAGTATATTATTTGGTTTTATAAAGGATCGAGGTATCGTTGACCCGTTAAGTTTGATTGGTTGGCTATGTTGGTTGGTGATTGTTATTGGATCATTGCTATTTGATTACTTCAATAGGTTGAGATTATTGATAAGTGATTATAACCGTATGTTGCGGTCGTGTTCAAGTATGTTCGTGAATTGCATGGGTCAGGGCCGAGGATCTCGTAGACGAAGGAAATGAGATTGGTAGCGGCTTCATCATCATCATATCGGTATCGAGGCAAGTTATTACTTGCTCAGTTACAATGTTTAATGAATGGTTTCAGTTTCATTTCGTTTCTAATGCATATAGCAATGATGATTACCGCAAATTCTGGAGATTTGGATTATATGTTGTCTTTCCGATTATGGGAGTTAAATCATAATGTATATGCTTTATCTCGGTTATTGGCATAATCGATAAAGATGAGGATATGAGTATCTATGGTCCATGGTACGTTTGGATCGCCTAGCATTGAGGATAATCATTGGTGATGATTTGACATCGAGATTGCTCCTGAAGGACTCGGGACAAGTATCTTAGTTTGATTCGGTTTAGTGTTGATGATGTTGATCATGCAGGGTGGCATTCATGTTGCTGAACATGAAGTCGTCCTAGTTGTTTCATCATAGTGTCGTTCATGTTTTTGATTCATATGTTGTTCATGTAGATGAACATATTGTGTTGCATATCTGTATGCATAATTGTATTGTTTATGTTGTGTTTATCCGGTGAGATCGTGTGATCTATGCTGAGGGAGCTGGATCGGATGTCCACTATGGGTTGGTCCGATGGGATCATCATGGGGTTCTATGCTGAGGGCGCTGGATCGTTGGACAAGTTTTCCACCATACGTTGGTCCGACGGGATCATCATGGGGATCTATGCTGAGGGCGCTGGATCGTTGGATTACCAAGTGTTGTGTTGATGGAATCATGTGGATTCGCATAATTGATTTTATCATGTGTTGTTGTGTATATGTATATTATTGGTTATCCATTTCGTGTTGATCTAGTAGGATCATCTTGGGATCTATGCTGAGGGTGCTGGATCATGGGATTTCCATTGAGTATACACGGGTGTTATTGTTTTGAGCATGTTGACGTTGTCATATGAGTGTGCATTTGTAGGTCTTGTGTTAGGACCGTGCCCGTATGTTGCATTGATCTGATCTCGGATTAGACTGACATGATTGTCGTGGTATTGTGCATCTCGAGGTATGTTCCGTATTTCCCTTGGTATTTGTCTCTGATGGATAATTGGTTTTCGTGCCGAGATGTGATGATGTTACCCAATGGATTTGGGTTGGACAGAGTTAGTAGATTTCGTAATAGTGAGTTATGATGATATTTTGAGAATCTTGGATACTGTGCGAGATGTGAATTTTGGTAAAGTTATGACGATAAGATTACATTGGTCGTATTCTTATTTCTGTATTCTCATTGGTATGTAATTATTCATGTGATGTGACCGTTATCATTGTTGGATATTATGGCTGACCCCGTCATGGGCTTTCTTTTTAGGTTCTTGATATATCGATCTTGTAGCGGTCATGGAGAGATGAGCTTCCCGAAGGATACTGGCTAGGGCATGTAATTGTGTATTGAGTTTCCTGATCAGTTGTTGTATTCCGCTGCTAGAGTATTTTTAATTGTTTATCCTTTCTGCTGCGTGAGTATTTTTAAATGGCCTTTTGGTATCTGGTAACTTAGGTTACTTTGGCAACCGTTTTCTAAACTATTTTGTCGGTACGTCTAAGAGATAGCTTAACGTATGTTTTTAAACTGTTGAGTCTTGGCATTTCAGGCCTTGTCTTTTCAAATGAGATTTTACGACGGTTTTGATAAACATATTTTATTTAGTCTTCAAATGCTTTAAAGATAGTACCGTCGTTGGCCTCTTGAGAATTTGTAAATGTTTGCGAAAATTTCTTTTAGCCTTGTGGGTTTCATTCCGGGGCCCACGGCAATGTAATACTCCCGTTCGGATCTGGGGGTGTTACAGATTATGGTATCGGAGCTTAGGTTGAGAAAACCTAGGCAGTCGGCTCGAGTTGGGTCGTGCTTTTGACGTGTCATTCGAGTTGTCGATTGACAAGTGTTTGAGCTCTGGGTTTTTGTTGTTCACTCGGGCTTGTGCATTATGTGATTTACCAGTGTAGTACTGGGGTTGTTGCAAACTTTTCCAAATGGTGTTAACGTGTTTCTTCGGATAGATCTGTGTTGTATTCTCGAGTTGAACTGATTTTGCAAAACGTGTGTTTTGAAAATGTCTGTATCGAGTATTTTCTAGAGTCGAGACATGTGCCAGTATCACGGGGAATCGTCGGATTCACGATCTATAAGTATTTGGATTTTTGAATTACATTGAGATTTATTGCCGTTCTAAGTTGATATGCTTTGAGATTCAGTAGATGTTATGCGTTACCGTATGAGATGACAGAGTTGGGACAGGATTGATGATCTTGAGAAACTATGATTTTGGAAATCAGTATGTTGGGTAGATTTTGGAACGGAATTGTGCATTTGGGAGAATGTTGTGGATGGTTGAGAAGAACATGTAGTCATGTTAGTACATTTTGAGATATATGAACTGCTATTGAGCATTTGAAAATGATACTTTTCAAAATGAATATTTCACGGATGTTTTACGGAAAATGATTTTTGGGCCGAGATCCAATCGATTTTGAAATAGATTTATAACTTAGGACTTGTGGTCTAAAAGGGTTTTCTACTTTTTAAACTTTTTGTAATGTGGAAAGGGATATGGGCTGAGGCCTAATGTTTCAAAAAAAAAAGGCTTTTCTGTTTTCTAAAACTCCCGAGATTTGTAAAACACTTTACTAATCGTTTATGCATTTTATTACTACCTTTCGAGGTTTTGATTTTATTTGTTCAAATGAAACTTCTCGGGATGTCTTTCACTGTGTTGATTTGTTTCAATGCATTGTCATATCATATTTGAGGTGATCCAGGATGGGTTAACAATTGATGTTGCGAGTCATATGTGGAAAAGGAGTTTTTGTCGGAGTCTATACATTGAGATTTTGGAACTCTATCGTGCGGTTTTCCCGATGGAATATCAGTAGATATTGGCGACAAGCCGAATAGGTATACAGGAGTATAGATATGGTCAAGCATTTGCATGGTTTTCATTTTAAAACTTCGAAATCGTATGAATTCGAAGGAAACTGTTATCGAATACTTGACATTAGCAAGCCAATTTAATTTTTCGAAAATTGATTTCGTGGTCTTACCAAAATTTATGTTTTGAGTTTTGAAATTTTTGAAAGAAACTTTCGAAAATTGTCTTATTGATGAGACTATATGATTTCAAACCGGTTTTGAAAATGTGATTGATATACATAGGCATTTTGTGCATAGTGCATATCATGATGAAGTTATGATTGTGACTCACGAACTTGATAAAACATCAGTATGGAACGATGAATAAAGATTTGAACTTCAGTATGATAGTTTGGTTATCCAGGGATGATCGGTTGATTTATCGGATAAGAGAAATATGTTGCGTGATGTAGAATCATGCATAGGATGTAATTCTGGAATCTGGATTTGGTAGAACCGGGATAGATGTGCTATGTGATTCCATTGGTACGGTAGTAAGCGTGATTTTACCATAGTGATTTTTTCATGATTTCTTTGTAAGTATATATTTGGGGATGGTGACCCCATGCTGGTTGTTTTGAATATTGAGGAGTGGTTCTCACTCCCTATATGATTGGATATGTTCGGCGGTTTGTGATTGGTTGATCGTATGCGGAGGGGTATGTTCACCAATTGGTTGTATCTCGTTGAGATCCACTGTGTGTGATTTGTTTAACGTTTTGAGAATTTTGTTCTTTCATATATCGGTTTCTGTGGTTCTGTGTTGATCATGTTGGAGCTTACCGTGTGAAGGTATTCTCGATTATCGTTGATCGTTCGTTGGTAATATTAGAGTTTATCATGATGATGATATTCTCGATTGTGTTTTGACATTCGGTTGGTCATATTAGAGTTTATCATGTTGATGATATTCTCGATTGTATTTTGACCTTTGGATTGGTCATATTGGAGTTTATCATGTCGATGATATTCTCAGTTAATTTATTGGTTGATCATTGCTGGTGATCATATGAGCGTTCAGATTTCGTGTCGATGTTTCGGGATTTGGGGCATTGTTTCGGGCAGTTGTTTCACAGATGTATCATGCATCATTCGTTTTTAGCAGATTGGGACTTGATTGTGTAATCAGGCAGACAGGATTTGATACAAGCAGATTATTTTATCCGAAGACCATATAATTTTGGGACTCATGAAATTGTGATTGTAAACGCGTTGAGGCTTTACAGTGAAGTCACTTGATAGTATCCTAGGAGATCTTCGACTTTGCACAATTGTAAGTATGCTGCTTTGGTTATTCGTTAATGATGATGATTGATCGTTGTTGTGATGGTTTCGGAATATTTTGGTTGAACGGTTTGTTTGTTTCTTTATGATGAATTGCAAGTTTCGAGAACAAAACTTATTTTAAGTGGTGTAGTATGTAATATCCAGAATTTCTACTACTGTTATTTAATGTTCTTTTATCCTAGTTATGTTGTACAGCGTAGAATCTGTAAAATATGGATAAAATAAATTCGAAACTGAGACACCTGTATTGGTATAATTGTCGTAGTTGGTCGACAATTACGTTTGAGGGTATCGTGTATCTGGTTATCGTGCTTTTGATATTGGGTATATCATATGAGAATATTATTGGATTGAGTATATGTATTCAGTATGTGTGTATACATATCCAATATGTCGAGACGGACATGAACAGTTGGATTTGGCTAAGTATAGAGCTCTTAACGTACGCTAAGCTTAAGGACTTACGTATGCTAAGTTGCAAGTGTTACGTACATTATGGCCAAGGCATTACGTACGTAACAAGAGAAATCAGACAGCACCGAGTCATGGTCGGAAGGTGGGACCCGGTGTCGGCAGCGGATGTGGACAGGCGAGGAATGATGATTGTTTAGATGTTAGAATCGAATTAGGTTGTTAGAGGGCTATGAACATGATTTCGAATCACTTAGTGTTCTTGAGGAACATCTTGATGAATTTAACTTAGCAAGACAATTATAGGCTGAATTATCGGTATCTTTAGATATGAAGATCGAAAGTTCGTTGATTGTAGTGGTAGAATTCATACGTTCTTGATGAAATACGAATCATGATATCAATTTGGAATCCGGAAAGATTGTAATTGATCACCGAATATGATTTCCTTTACATTCATACCCATAATCGTATTTTGGTTATGAATTCGTAATTGTTTGAGTTGGATTGTTCGGACTTGTGTCTAATCGAGATATTGTGAAATCGTTGAGTTTGTCGATCGGTTATATTGATTAGTAACTATTGGATTTCGGTTCATATGATGGATATGAATTCGTAAAATGGTTTGAGTATATTATTTGGTTTTATATAGGATCGAGGTATCGTTGACCCGTTAAGTTTGATTGGTTGGCTATGTCGGTTGTTTATTGTTATCGGATCGTTGCTATTTGATTACTTCAATAGGTTGAGATTATTGATCGGTGATTATAACCGTATGTCGCGGTCATGTTCAAGTATGTTCGTGAATTGCATGGGTGAGGGATGAGGATCTCGTAGTCGAAGGCAATGAGATTGGTAGCGGCTTCATCATCATCGTATCGGTATCGAGGCAAGTTATTACTTGCTCAGTTATAATGTTTAATGAATGGTTTCAGTTTCATTTCGTTTCTAATTCATCTAGCAATGATGATTACCGCAAATTCTGGATATTTGGATTATATGTTGTCTTTCTGATTCTGGGAGTTATATCATAATGAATATGCTTTATCTCGGTTATTGGCAAAATCGGGTATCAAGGTTACATTGCGATAAAGATGAGAATATGAGTGTCTATAGTCCATGGTACGTTTGGATCGCCGAGCATTGAGGATAATCATTGGTGATGATTTGACATCGAGATTGCTCCTGAAGGACTCGGGACAAGTATCTTCGGTTTAGTGTTGATGATGTTGATCATGCAGGGTGTCATTCATGTTGCTGAACATGAAGTCGTCCTAGTTGTTTCATCATAGTGTCGTTCATATTTTTGATTCATATGTTGTTCATGTTGATGAACATATTGAGTTGCATATGTGTATGCATAATTGTATTGTTTATGTTGTGCTGGTCCGCTGAGATCGTGTGATCTATGCTGAGGGCGTTGGATTGGATGTCCACTATGCGTTGGTCCGACGGGATCATCATGGGGATCCATGCTGAGGGCGCTGTATCGTTGGACAGGTTTTCCACCATGCGTTGGTCCGATGGGATCATCATGGGGATCTATGCTGAGGGCGCTGGATCGTTGGATTGCCCAGTGTTGTGTTGATGGAATCATGTGGATTCGCATCATTGATTTTATCATGTGTTGTTGTGCATATGTATATTATTGGTTATCCATTTCGTGTTGATCTAGTAGGATCATCTTGGGATCTATGATGAGTTCAAAACAATACGCAAATGCTCTGCATGCTCTTCCAGATCCTTCGAATAAATTAAGATGTCATCAATGAAAACGACCACGAATTTATCCAAGTATTCTAATAATACCTGATTCATCAATTGCATAAACACCACAGGAGCATTAGTAAGTCCAAATGGCATCACCACGAACTCGTAGTCCCCTATCGGGATCTGAAAGCAGATTTCGGTATGTCAGACTCCTTAATCCTCAACTGATCAAATAAATCATCGATCCTAGGCAATGGGTATTTATTCTTGATCGTCACCTTGTTTAGCCCCTTGTAATCAATACACAATCGGAAGGATCCATCTTTCATCTGTACAAAGAGAACGGGTGCCCCCCAAGGAGAAACGCTAGGTTGAATGTAACCCTTCTGCAATAATTCCTCAAGCTGTTTCTTTAATTCATACATATCGGTTGGTGCCATACGGTATGGTTCTATGGAAATAGGTGCGAATTCGGGCTCCAATTCGATATTAAACTCTACATCTCTCTGTGGAGGTAACCCATGTAGCTCGTCAGGGAATATGTTTGAGAATTCATTCACAACCGGAATGGATGAGAGCTCTACTCCTTATTCTTTCTTCATGGCATAACACCAAAATCCGTGACAACCCTGCTTTAGCAATTTACCTGCTTTCATGGCTTTGATTACTTTCCCTGAGCTTCCTGGTCTCCATCCTTCAAATAAGTGTTCAGATCCGTCATCAGCAATAATAGAGATAACTCTCTTCCAGTAATTCAAAATAACCCCATAACGGTCGAGCCAATTGTGTCCAAGAATTAAATCGTCGCCATGGATGTCGATCACAATAAGATTTGACGGCCAATTTCTTCCTCCTATAGACACAAGGAAATCTCTAGCTTTCAGAGTTCCCAAAATTCTCTCTCCACTCGGAAAAACCACAACATAAGGTTCACAATCATGTAAAGACGAGATTTTCAAACGATTAACACAATTTAGAGATATGAAAGAATGTGTAGCTCCTGAATCGAATACGACACTAACTGGTTGCAAGAGAATCTGAATAGTACCTGATGCAACATCAGTGTTCTGATCATCTGATCTCCTCATCTCGTAAAGGCGCGGAGGAACGGACCCAGCACTGGACGCCTCTCTTTTCCCGACATTCTGCTGCTGAAAACTACTTTGCTGTGTCAGGTTCACACTTGTCTCTTTCGGAACTTGTGCTGGAGTGCGAGTACCAATTGATCTAATCATATTTCCGAAAAAGTCGCATGATGCCCTTCCTGCCCACATTCGAAACACGTCACAGAAGGTGTGGAGCAATCACGCCAAACATGCCCTGCTCGACCATAGTTATAACACTTCTTCGGCGCGTCCGAAACCATTGATACCGTTCGGAACTTCTTTCCACCTCGAGAAGGATACGGAGGTTTCCTGGATGAATGAAATGAAGACTGGCCCTTGCGGGGCCCACTACTCTTGTTCTCAGTGGCGTTGCCAGACACTTTCTGCTTCTTTGCTTCTGCAAATTTATCCACCGCTGCCTCTTTCATCTCGTAGGCCAGTGATATTATAAATGACCAATAAATCGGACGACATAAACAGACCCAACTAAACCCGACTGCCAAGATATCCGTGAATCTTAGCTCCGATACCATAATCTGTAACACCCCGAATATTCGGAATAATTACAGCGCCGTAAATCCTTGATATAAAAATTTACAACGCTAAATTAAATAAATGCGGAATAATACAAAAATACCATAAAAATTTTAGAATTCGGTAACCGGTTCAAACAACTCAAATGAATCCAATTATTACAACACCTTAAATCATCAACAGGACATGCGTACTCGAGTATTGAAAATCAAACTAGAATAACAAAACAACACGACAAATAACATCACTGAGCCCCTTCGTCATCATGTCTGCACTGTGGTTGCTTTCCCGCTCCTTGGCTACCTAAACATTAAAACAAATGTCCACTCCCGAAGGGGTTAGCAAAATGATGCTAGTACAAGTATCATAATATACAAAATCAGATATGCAACAATGATGCATGGCAAAATACATAACACGGACTTCCGCTACCGGGATCCAACGATGCGAATCCACATGATTCCATCAACACAACATGGGTAATCCAATGATCCAGCGCCCTTAGCATAGATCCCAAGATGACCCCGTCGGACCAACATGAGGTGGAAAACCCATCTAATGATCCAGCGCCCTCAGCATAGATCCTAAGATGATCCCGTCGGACCAACATGAGGTGGTCATCTGATCCAGCGCCCTCAGCATAGATCACACGATCCCGTCGGATCAACACAACATATACAAACACCATTATGCATACACATATGCCACAAATCGATATGTCTGTCAACATGAACATACAAATAAATCAATAACGATATCATGACAATTCAACTGGAATGATCTCATATTCAACAACATGAATAACAATGTGCATGATCAAAATCATCAATATTGAACCAATATTCAAAATACGATACTTGCCTTAAAGATGGCAAGAATTAAATACTCCAACTAATGTCACGCGTCCGAAGGCCACCGCCCCTCGATCGAACACTTTGCAAGGCTCAAACCTTGTTCAAAAGAAATAACAAGGAACTCAACATACTACTCTTAACTAACGTATGATCACTGAACGCTCTAAGTTATAATTATGTAACAATGACGTAGGGCCGATTCATGGTTAGTATACTCGATGAAAGATAAGCCGGAAATAGTGATATACTTCATATGAGTTGAATGATCATATCGGAGGCGAAATGCCGATGTCTACGGATTCAAGGATATACAAGTCATCAAAATCTAAACTTCAATATTAGTTTTAATTCCCAATTCATACATGTTTCGGCTCTTATGATTCATATCACAAGAGTGACTCAAGATAAAAGCATACCAAATGTACTACGCAAGGGAACGATACTACGGTGATCCGGGATTGATTTCATTGACATAGCCGATTCATTTCAAGTATGAACATGAAGAATATTGTCAAATCAAACACCTCTATCAAAACATGAATTATCATCGGTGGAACATCTTAGTATTCTTAGAACCTTACTAAAATCATGCTCATAATTCAAAGCGAACTTATGATACTACATCCTAGGGTTTTTATCCCACAAGGTTCGATCAACACTCTAAGCAACGAAGTAAAAGCAAGGTATAATCGGGTTCCAATCTTCAAAAATATGGTGCTAGATTCAATAAGATCTAACAAGTCCAATGATTTCCGAAGCAAGCTCAAAATATAGCTAACATAAATTACAGCTTGGTAAACCGTTACTAACTTAAACGGAAGAAAAAAAATGAAATAACTTGATGAACTCCACGCCAAAAGCTACAACACCAATCCTCAAAGCCCCTTGCCTTCAATGGTGATGTTTAGAGGCTGATATGAAGGTTTAGGATGGAGAGAGTAACTCTTTATGTCTCAGAAATCGGGTGTGGGGAGAGGTGGAAACTGAAAAATGAAGTTAGGTGTTGTCCTATTTATAGAAAATGGTTATTAGCGCGCGCTACTGCTCTTTATTAGCGTGCACTAACGGGCTTGCAGTCTACTGTCTCTGTCTGATCTCAGCTTAGCGTACGCTAAACATCCCCTTACGTGTGCTAAATACAACAGTTAGCGTACGCTACCTCTCAATATAGCGTGTGCTAATGACCTTATGAAGCTTACTGACCTTACTGTACTCAACTTAGCGTGCACTAGCCTCAAACCCTTAGAGTGCGCTAAGCAATGTTGACTCGACTTTTCCAAAAGTTGTCCAGATCCGTCCCGACATGTCCCCAACGAAATCCACGGTCCTATCTCACCTACCAACCTGTCTCAATCATGGTGACCACGTATAGCGCACGCTAAGCCTCATCTACAGCGTGCACTAGCTAACACAATCAGCACGCACTACACTTAAACATTTGCGTGCGCTACAAGTGCACAAGTACAAGCATGAACAACATCTATGAAATCAAACACTCGTCGATACAGGATCAAGAAATATGGAGGTTTATACTCAGATCAAAGTACAACATGCTATGCCACAAGGTTCAAATACAGATAAAATACACAATAATTATCTGGGCATTACAAGGGTGGGTGCCCTGTTTGGAGTTGCGGCTTTCGGCTCTAAAGGGACAGCCGATTCGCCAGATCCTTTTAACTAGGAAAACAGTTGATTATCCTTCATAGCCACCGCCGGCTCAGATACTGCTATACGAGCAGCAACTGTTTCTCCAGAGGGGTTTTGACTTGTGGGAGAGGTTCAGCAATAGGAGTTGTAGATGGGACTTCTACAGTGACCGCTGTATTCACCATAGGTTCAAGCTTAGAGGACTTCTTAGTCTTCTTGGGAACCCTCTCCCGACGCGCCAATAGGTCGGTCCTTATAGTAGCGGGCCATTTTTTGAAGAGCAGAATAGAGCTCTAAACGCAAGCTCGCGCCTTTTCCTTCTCTTCTTCGCGATAGCTTTATGGGAGATGCTGTTGGAAATACTTCTCTTTCTTTTCTTCCCATTGCTCGAGCTTTTTAGAGTGATGTCCCTCTGGACACTTGAGGTTGGCATGCTTAGAGGGTTGGGCCTGTTAGCAAGGATGGAATTTTTGTTGAATACGGTGGGTCTGATTCCACCGATAAACTTCTCGATTCCAAGCTTCTTGGTGTTGGTGGATTGCTTCACTCCGCAACGAGTGAGAATATGATTCAGGATAAGGCCGAATGATTTCTCGGCAGATTTAGGCTTAGAAGCCTCTTCCTCAATGCGTTTTAAAGGATTTGACACCAATTGGCCTTCTCACAAGACATGATGGCGACCATCATTCTGAATCTCAAGTTGGTGCGCATTTCAAATGCCCCAGTCCTGTTCTCAACAACACGGCAGCAAAAATCATGAAGGTAGACAAATGGGAGAGTAAAGTTTTTCTTGTGGCAAGAAGGATGGACGTTGGTAGCCATGGAAGTGATAGTGAACAACTTCCAGTAAGCAGACAGTACGCTTTCAGACCCGAAGGTCTCCAGTTACTCTATCTTCAGGCTGTCTGAAGGGAGCTTCTAGATCTTCTCCAGAAGATCCTTGTTCGGAGGGATATCAATCCCTTGACCCAATAATATCAGTGATTTCGGTGCCTTTCCTCTGCGAGGAGTATTTGCAGGTAGCATCCAGATGGAATTCTTTCACTATCTGTTCATCATAGGTGTCAGCATGATGACTTCCTAGGCGATATAGGCCTTGTTGTTTCACTCTTGCAACAACCAGGTCCATGCTGATTTTGGTTTCATTTTTGAGAGCAATCCTTTCTTTGACAATGGATTTGGCAAAGAATAATGGATTCCTTCTTCTTCAGAGAGATGGAAGATGTTTGCGAGGTAGATATTTTCAAGAAAAGTGAGGTGAAGTAACAGGGAATAAAGCAAAGAAATGTAGAAAATATGTAGATAGATTGCTAAAGACTCGTTAAAATTACAGAAAGCGTAAAGAGTCTGTGGGAGCAATGTACTGTCCTTTTATAGGGTGAAGGGAAGATAAGATTAACAGTGAACAGTCATATTTAAGGGATGTGAATCGTCTTTTGAAAGAACGTACAGGATGGGTTCAGATGTAACTTGTACATCTAATCCATCGGTTTTGAAATGATAGCCGATGAATTTTGAAATCATGGTATTTGAGGCAGTAAAGTCCATGTGTCTTTAAAACCATTAAAGGATAAAACGTTTTAAATTCAGACAGAGCATGTGGACATAAAACAGTTTACTGTGAGAAAGGGTATGAACTAGATACTATTATAATATTAATTGACATACTATAGTATATGTGATGTATCCACAGAAATACAGCGTTCTCTCTTAAATGATACATACAAGATTCAATTCTTACAGCAGTATTTAGATTAATACTATATTCATGGGTCGTACTGTATTCTCCCTTAATTAATGCACACGTCACCTATAGGAAGGTTTTATGCCTCGTTTTTCCTACAGTAAGACCTGACTTGTTTTGAGTGTATAGTTAATGAAAGTGGATATTCTATTCTTGGGTCTTACAACATTCCTCCTCAATTAATGAGTAAAAATGTAAAAACTTACAGGGAGTCCGGCTGTAACATTCCCAATTCTTTGCGAAGCATGCGGAATCTGGTTGTGGTGAGAGGTTTTGTAAAGATGTCGGATAACTATATATCTGTATGAATCTTCTCGATCCAAACATCTTAATTATCAACATGATTCCTGATGAAATGATGCTTCATATAAATATGCTTAGTTCGCGAGTGCAATACAAGGTTGTGCGTGATTGTAATTACACTCGTGCTATCGCACATGATTGGAGTCTCTCTGGTGCTGATTCTATAATCTTGTAACTGCTGTTGCATCCAGAGAATCTGTATACAACAACTTCCAGCGGCATAATATTCCGATTTAGCTGTAGAAAGCGAGTTAGGCAATTGCTTCTTACTGATCCATGACACAAGTCTATGTCCAAGAATGTGACAAGTACCGCTTGTACTCTTCCTATCCAACTTACAGCCTCCGAGATCCAGTTGTTGTAGCCTACCAAATTGAATCCTCCTTCCTTAGGGTATCACAATCCTACATCGATTGTTCCTTTTACGTACTTAAGGATTTGTTTGGCTGTGGTGAAGTGTGACTCCTTAGGTGCTACCTCATACCGAGAACACACTCCTATAGAAAACTGAAGTGAACTTATAAGATTCCTGTAGAGTGATTGATCAACCGGCTTTCCAGCTTCGTCAACACTAATTTGCATGGAAGTGCTCATGAGGGTGGACGTGTTAGGAATACTTGTTAGATTTTGATGATGTCATCATTGTAATTCAAATGTTTATTACTTGGCAAAAATGTAAGGAAGAACCAGATGAGTATCTTCCATAGGCCAAATTATGTTAAGTTAAATACTTGGCAAAATGTAAAGAAGAACCAAATGAGTATCTTCTATAGGCCATTTAAGTTAGGTTCAAAATCGGCTAAGTACAAAAGTACAGGTAAGTACTCCAGAAAAGTGTAAACCAAACACTGCAGTAAAAGACGAGGTCACAGTCAAGTGTAAGTCAGAGAAACAAAAATTCATCAGTGATGATTGACCAGACTGCAGTCAAGTGATCAGCACACCAAGTCATCTGAAGTCTGACCAACAGATAAGTCAAAATTCATCAAGACAGAAGACTTCAGACAAGTCATCTGATCAGGCAAGTCTCAATAGGACATCAGAGAAGTCATCGACAGAGAAGTCTAAACTGCAGAGAAGTTGACTAGACATCAGACAGCTTGACTTATAAGAGATCAGCCAAGTACTCCAAGTCCACGTCAGCATGCGTTGAATAGTCAATACTTACGGAAAGTCACATGCAAGCGTGAATGGACAAATTGGAGAGATTCCCGCAAAGGATATGTATTAAATAATTCATCCAGACCTACCACTGAAGACTTTAGTCGTATTATATTCAAATGATTCAGTGCCTCACATGCAAAGTCTTCACAACGGTCGAAAGATGGATTAAAATATGGGAATCCATCCTTGCAACGTTCAGAAAAATAAAGAAAGAAGTCTATTTCTCCAATGGACGGATTTGTTACAAGATTTGCAACGGCTATGAAGTATGCTCAAGGATCGACACTTATATATAGATGAAGATTTGAAGTTGAGTAGTACGATGCGAACAAAACTCTCAAGCGATCAAATTTATCAAAGCAATCAAAGCAATCATATAGCATCGTGAAAAGAGCAGTACTCGAAGTTCTTATTTGAATAAAGCTCTTAGTTGGAGAAGACAAACACCCTTGTCTTAAAACCTGAGTTCGGGGTACTTCACTGGTTGAAGTTGCGAGACTAATAGGCATCCGAGTATTTGAAGAATCAAGTGGTGCTAGGCAGTCAAAGAGGAGTTCCAACGACAGGATTTCCACTGGTTGAAAGTTGTTGTAGCTAAGTAAAAGAATAACTGTAATATTTATCACTGGTTGAGAATTATAGTGGATTCATCTCCAACTGGTTGGGAGAAAGTGGATTAGTAGAGGATTACCCCACCTCGGAGACCACTATAACTGCCTGCGTGTTTTACTGTTTTCAGCATCATACTAAACTGTTGCATTCATACTTTACTGTTCCATTGCTTAGTTTTGTTTTCGTTATCAGCTGATTTCCGCATATCTATCAGTTGAGAAACTCACTCTTCGAGAAAAGAGTTTAAGAGTTTCAATAAGTCTATTCACCCCCCCTCTAGACTTATTCCTGGACGACTTGTGACCTACAAGAGGTATCGGAGCGGTTGGTTCAATATTTCAAGAACAGATCCATATATCGAGGATATATTTTAAGCTCGTTTTAGAAATGGAACACAAGCATTATAGGTTACCTGTTTTTTCAGTTGACGAGTATGCTCTTTGGAAGGTAAGGATGCAGGCACACTTATCTTCAATCCATGACGACATGTGGTGCATCATAGAAGACAGTCCCTTCATCTTCGAGAAGGACAACACTCCTGAGGAGATTGAAGCTGGAAAGCCAGAGAAAATCCTAAAGAAGAGGACGGAGCTGACCATTAAAGAAAGAAAGCTGGCCAACCTTGACAACCGGGCCAGAGACGTGCTATACCAAACCCTTGACAAATCAACAATGGTCAAAAGCAAGAACTGCAAAAACGCTAAAGAAATCTGGGACAGATTAGCCTTAATGTGTGAGGGAACCGAGCTGATAAAGGAAAACAAGTTGTCAATTGCTACTCAAAAATTTGACAACTTCAAAATGAAGAATGTCGAATCCATAGACCAAGTGGACACAAGGTTCACCGAAATCATAAATGAGATTAACTCCATGGGAAAGTCATATGGGAACAGGGAAATGGCGCTGAAGGTCTTAAGATATCTCAATCCTGAATGGAGTATAAAGGCAGTGGCCATGAGAGAATCCAAGGATCTTAACAAAATAAAGATCCAAGAGCTGTTCTCTGATTTGAAGGCTTATGAGTTTGAGCTTCCAAGTTCATCATCAACCGAGCCTGCAGAGAGGGGAATAGCCTTTGCAGCTGAGTCCCCCGCCAAGAGCCTATCTGATGTAAAACCTCCAAATCCACTTGATTTTGAGGAAGAAATGGCGTTCATAATGCAAAGGTTCAGCAACTTCAGAAAGAATTACTCTAAATACAAAAAGAATTATAAGGAGAACCCCAGGAGAAATCAAAAGGCTGGAAGCTAGAAGGTGGAATGTTATAATTGCCACAAGACAGGACACATTCAAATTGACTGTCCTGATCTCAAGAAGGACGAGATCAAGAAGGAGGTGAGCAGAAAAGAAGACCGAATGAGGCCCTCATCGGAGAAGATCAAGAGCGAGTAGAATCAAGCAGTGGATTCTTCTCTGATGATGATGAAGAATATGATTGTCTGATAGCCAACCTAGCTGATGAAGAGGTAACATCTAAACCCTCAGTTTCAAATAATAACAGCTCAAACATGTCACAAGACATGGACTTACACGAGTCTGTAAATTAGCTTCTCAAAGATTTTGAGAGATTAAAAACTGCACACCAAATTGTATCAGCCGAGAGGACCCAGCTGCAAGATGAGAATGGGCAGCTGAAAAATGACTTTGAAAAACTCAGCCTATAATTTAATAACACCAAAGCTGATCTTGAAAACAGTCATAGATAACTCCACAAACCAAAGCTAATAATACCACAATGAGATAAAATGATTAAGCTGCTTTAAACAAGAAAATCACCGCACTTGCTCATGTAAAAGCCGAGTTTGCAAAACTCGACTACCTAAGTAAAAATCAAAGAAGGAAATAACCTCCCTGAAGGCATCTCTAACCCTGGACGAATTGTGTACAAATAAAAGGCCATTATATTCCAGATCAGGCCTTGGATATGACCCACACACTCCCTCTAGTTCTAAAACCACTTTCATCAAGGGAGAAACAATTGTCTCGACTGCTGAGCCAATATACAAACTTGTGTTTCAAAATAGGCATTAGCCAAGTCATAGGTCTAGGCTGCAGCCAAGGTATACAAGGCAGCTACCTAGACATGAGACTGGGCAATGGCCAAGGCAGAAGCAGCAGCCCAGACAACATGGCCACTATTATTAAAAACTCCCCAAAAACAGATTTCAAAATGGGAGAGGCAAATGGAAACATCAAGGTTATCCTAGTTTTCAAAACGAACAGGTGTGGAGACCTCAAAGATTTAACAAATGGTCTCAGCCAAGATTTAGGCATGGCCCACACCACCAGTTTTATGAGGCATATCCAGTACACAATCCTAACAGAGGATATAGGCCCAGACCTTACATACCTTTGTTGGGATTCCGAAAACAAAACAAAATACGCAGCGGAAATAAATACGAATCCCAAATAGGATCGATCAAGTAACGTATATACGAAAAAATAAATACAAAGATAAAGGTTCATACCCTTGAAGCCTTTGAAATAAATCTTCGTAAAATGTAGACGATGATTACGATCCCGTCCCGAACACGAAATCCCTTCGTTCCAAGCACCAAAAATTCGAAGCCTCTACTTCACACGTGTCGGAAGTTGCCCGGAAAAATCGACGTAACTTCGTTCTCCAAGAACACGGCTAGGAAGTTACCGTAGGAATTTTCTCTCTATTTTTTCTTTGAATTTCTTTTCACCTCTAAGATGAAAATAACTTAAAAAAAATAATATTCTTCCTCACTTCAGCTTTTCTCTCGGCAGGAGCAGCAAGCTTATGGCTTTTTTTTTGTGTCTTCTCTCTCTCTTCTTGTTTATGTTGGTGAAGATGTATATATAATGGAAACATCTCATCATGTAGTTATTAATGTGAGAAAAGAATCTCAACACATAATAACAAAACATGACAACAACAACATAACATGCAAGGGTGGAAAAACATGTGAGGGGGGGCCCATTAGGAAGTTTCCTAGAAACGGGCCGAGTCACTCGGCTCGTGTACCGGACGTTCGTCAAACGACTCCGTTAAATACACTCCATTTAATCACCAATGTATTTATATTAATTAATTAATCTAATTAATTAATAATATCAAATACAAATATATTTCTCTAAGAAATATAATTTATGAATTAAATTAATTACCCGGTAACTTAATTTTAATTCATAAGACCGCTATTTTGATTTATCTAATAAATCATAATTAGATATCCAATATCTAATATTAATAGAGAGATAATAAATTCACATTTATCCGTCAACGCTCCTGATGCGTGACTCCATAGGTCCGTCTCAGCCGGCATTGGGAGGAACCAATGAGTGCGGGCAGCACTTAGCCAGCCTAGCAGGCCGCACTGTAAACCCCGACTGAGAACGAATGAAGGGATCATTCCAGAACCATTATGTCGTGAATACTATATACGTATAGACCCTTTATCAGATGTCCCGTTCAAGTCTTCGGGTCACGGTAAAGTCAAACCCTACTATTGACTAGACTCTATACATGTGTTAATGCAAATCAAGACCGACTGATTAATAGTGTATCTAATACGACTATATCAGAATGCTTTGGCCAAAGACTCATGATCTTATTTGCCATTAACCGTATAGGACATACGCCTGCTCACTAACAGGAGATAGAATCCTTTCTTGGCGTACAGTAAAGACTGCTACCTGCCCGTATAGTCCGCACTTCGAAGTCGACTCAGCAATTAAGCAAATGAGTCTAACTACTCTAATGACAAACTAAACGTCAAAGGCACATCTTCTACCGAACCCTCAAGTCAAAGGTCCACGTATACTATCACAACCTTTTGATTCGTCATCGACTCTCCGAGAGTGAATACCGTGTGACTGAATCGAGTATGAGTCGTGTTCGAGTATACTGGTCCCATCAATATACTTTATAACTATACTATCAAGACGTGCACACGTCTTAGCATCAGTTATACAAGTTTTATTAAAACTTAATGCCCATTTAAGTTTATTGACTTGCGAACGATTTACGTAAATAAACTTTAAACACTTCCAGTGCATTTTCTCTTATCCCATAACGAGAATGGAATGTTCAGTTTATTTACATGGACTTCACTTCAATGTTTACCAAGTCAAGAATGCAATTGAAATACAATAAACAGTGAATGAATCGAATTGCCTTTTTATTATTATTCCATAATTACAAGTACAATGCCCATACTCTCTCATCCCCTGAGTGGCATTCGAGGGAATATTCCTAACAATCTCCCACTTGCACTCAATGCCACATATCATGGTATCCAATACCCATGTTCTTTAGATGTCTTTCCAAGACAGCCTGAGATAATGGCTTAGTCAGCGGGTCAGAGACATTGTCTTCTGAGTCTACTCTTTGCAAAGAAATATATCCTTTTTCCACCATCTCTCGAACGATGTGGTACTTTCTCTCTATATGCTTGGTGTTGTGGTGAGCCCTCGGCTCCTTAGCTTGAGCGACAGCTCCATCATTATCACAGAATAGTGATATAGGCAACTCCGCATTAGGGACCACTTGAAGTTCTTGTATAAACTTCTGCATCCAAAATGCTTCTATGCTAGCCTCTGAGGCAGCTTGATACTCTGCTTGGCAGGTGGAATCTGCAGTAGCGGTTTGCTTGGAGCTTCTCCAAGATACTGCTCCTCCATTAAGAGTAAACAAATTCCCAGATGTCGACTTAGAGTTGTCATTGTCTCCTTGAAAATCAGAATCGGTGAATCCAATCACCTTCAGTTCTCCACCACCATAAGTAAGAACTAAATCTCTATTTCTTATTAAGTACTTAAGAATGTTCTTTACGGAAGTCCAATGTTCCCTTCCCGGGTTTTGCTTGAAATCGACTTACCATACTCACAGCGTAGGCTAAGTCTGGTCTCGTACACAACATAGCGTACATGAGGCTACCCACTGCCGAGGCATAGGGTACCTTACTCATCTCTCTCTTGTCTTCCTCACTTTGAGGACACATTTTCATGGTGAGATGAATTCCATGTCGCATGGGAAGGAACACTCTTTTAGATTCATCCATCTTGAATCTTCTCAGGATTTTATCTATATAGAGGGCTTGGGAAAGTCCTATCATTCTTCGCGGTCTATCTCTGTAAAGACGGATCCCTAGAATATAGGAAGCTTCTCCCAAGTCTTTCATGGAGAACGTTTTAGAAAGCCAAGCTTTTACAGTGCTGAGCATTGCTATGTTATTTCTTATAAGTAGAATATCATCTACATATAGTACTAAGAACGCAATGTTGCTCCCACTAACCTTTTTGTAAACACACGGTTCCTCCTCATTTCGTACGAAGTCAAAGTCCTTAACTGCTTCGTCAAATCGAAGGTTCCAACTCCGAGAAGCTTGCTTCAGACCATAAATGGCTCGCTGCAGCTTACACACTTTATGAATATTATCTTTGGATACAAAACCCTTAGGCTGTTCCATATAGATTTCCTCCTCGAGGTATCCATTTATAAAAGCCGTTTTGACGTCCATTTGCCATATTTCATAATCATAATAGGCGGTAATGGCAAGCATCATGCGAATCGACTTTATCATAGCTACGGGCGAGAAGGTATCATAATAATCGATTCCTTCCCTTTGGGTATAACCCTTTGCCACAAGCCTGGCCTTATAGGCATCAACCTTGCCATCCCCATCAGTCTTTCTCTTATAGATCCATTTATTTCCAATAGTCCTCATGCCAGTTGGAAGATCTACTAGAGTCCAGACCTGATTGGTATGCATCGAGTCTATCTCAGCTTCCATTGCTTCTTTCCATTTATCGGAGTCTACATCCAATATCGCTTGGTTATAGGTGACAAGGTCATTTTCACTGCTATCAGGTGTGTCTTGGAGACCCAGTTCCTCGACATGTGTATAGCCATACCTCTCAGGTAAGTGAGATACCCTATCAGACCTTCGAAGTGGAGGTTGTGTTACAATAGGTTCGGTTCTTGATCCCTGATCAGATGTCTCCTTAGGACTTTCATTATGCTCTTCCAAAGAGATATTTCTACCCGAGCCACCTTCCTGAATGAATTCATCCTCAAGGAAGTGCGCTTATAATGCCACAACGACCCTATGGTCTTCTGGCATGTAGAATAGATAACCCATCGAGTCCTCTGGGTATCCTATGAAACGTCCTTTTATGGACCTCGCTTCCAGTTTGTCCACCTTAGCCTTTTTGACATAGGCTGGACATCCCCAAATCCTTATGTGATTAAGGCTTGGTTTGTTACCCTTCCACATCTCATGCAGAGTAATAGGAACATATTTGGAAGGACATCTATTAAGGATATAGGCAGCGGTTAGTAAGGCATACCCCCACAGGTAAATAGGTAAATCAGTGTAATTTAACATGGAGCGAACCATGTCCAACAAAGTCCGATTTCTCCTTTCTGAAACACCATTTAACTGTGGGGTTCCTGGAGGCGTGAATTGTGAAACTATTCCATGTTCCTTAAGGAACTCATCAAACTCAGTGCTCATATATTTGCCACCTCGGTCCGACCGACGTGCTTTGATATGACATCCAGTTTGTTTTTCAACTAGGGCCTTAAATTCTTTGAATTTAGCAAAGGCTTCGGATTTATGTTTCATTAAGTACACAATCCCATACCTAGTATGATCATCTGTGAACGTTATGAAATATTGATATCCATCTCGGGCTACTTCTAAAGCACCACAAACATCAGTATGCACCAATCCAAGTTTATCGGAAGCCCTTTCAAAAGTCCCTATGAAGGGGAACTTAGTCATTTTGTCTCTAAGGCAAGATTCACAAGTTGGATAGGGTTCTACACCCAATGGACTTAAAAGTCCATCTTTCTCCATTTTATGAACCTTGGTCTGACCAACATGACAAAGTCTAAGGTGCCATTTAAGAGCTTGATTAGTATCTTGCCTACCACGTTTCCTAGTTATAGTGTTCACTGCTGTTTTATTTTGCATGTTCAGATGATATAAACCATTCAACAATGTAGCTGTTCCAACCAATTTATTTCGAAAATAAATTTTAAAACTGTCATTGCCAATGAAGAAACAAAATCCTTTCCGGTCCAAGACTGGAATGGATACAATGTTTTTATGCCCCTTGGGCAAAACAAGTACTTCATCTAATGTCAAAATAAAACCGGATTCTAAACCCAGAAGGATTGATCCAATATCGGTTGCCTCGACACTTTGTCCGCTTCCAACAGTGATCATTATTTCCCCAGCTTCAAGTTTTCTACTTCGTTCCAGATCCTGATTCATAGTACAAATGTGAGAAGTGGCACCTGAATCCAGAATCCATGAAGCAGAATATATAGTAGCGGAACAATTAGTTTCAAAAACAAAAAGTTCCGTACCTGATGCGCCATTAATCTTGGGACAAGTCCTTCGCGAGTGGCCAATATCACCGCATTCAAGGCATTTGTCTGTAGGTTTTGGACCGCCTACCTTTTGAACCTTTCGGGCCTTGCCCTTTCCTTTTTGCACCCCTTTCTTGGGTTTGTACTGCTTGTAGGTCTTTTTCTTCTTTTTCTTGGACCTCCTAGGCCCAGAAGAAATCACAAGAACAGCCTCTCTCAGTTTAGTCTTCATGTTAGACTGCGCCGTCACCAGTTTATTCATTAGCCCAGCTAATGTGCATGTAATTTCATTACAGTTGAAATTCATTACAAACTGCGTGAAAAAGTCAGAGAGAGATTGAAGGATGAGATCAATTTGAAGGGATAAATCCATATTAAAGTTGAGCACCTCGAGCCTCTCAATCATAGAGATCATCTTGAGGACGTGGTCTCCCACTTTCTCCCCTTCTTTCATCCTAGCACTGAACAACTGCTTCGATATCTCATATCTAGCAGTCCTACTGTGTTCTCCATAAAGTTCGGTCAAGTGTGCGAGAATCTGCCTAGCAGAAGTCATTTTCTCGTGCGCTCTCTGTAGCTCATTAGTCATTGAGCCCATCATAAAACCACGGACTAGCACGTCATCCTTGACCCATTTTTCATGGACGTCAATGTCTTCCTGATTACCCCTAGTCCGGATTGGAGTCGGTGGAATGTCCGCCTCCAAGACGTATCCCAGAGACTCCATACTGAGTACAATCATCAGATTCCGCAATGTAATACCCGAGATTTCTGATATGTATTTGGAACTTGTGATATTGTAATTGTTGTACTTTGATCTGAGTATTATTCTCCGTATTTCATAATCCGATGTTGTTGAGTGTATGATTTCATGTTTGTGATAAAAAAAATTGTAATTCTGCGCATGTAGCGCACGCTATCGGCTATGTGTAGCGTACGCTAACATGGATCCTTAGCGCACGCTACAAAGGAGCATTAGTGCACGCTATGCGTGGTCAGTATGATTGAGACCTGTGGTAGGTGAGATCAGGCCGGGGATCTTGGTCGGATTGTGTCGGGATGAACCTGGACGGCTTTCGGGAAAAGCCAAGTCAATGCCTTAGCGCACGCTAATGACATGAGAATAACGCACGCTAAGTGCCGAGTATAGTGAAGTCAGTAAGCCGTTAGCGCACGCTACGAGCATGGACTAGCGCGCGCTAATAATCATTTCCTATAAATAGGACAGCATCCTTTTCGTGTTTTCAGTCCTTTTCTTTTCCCACATCCGAATTCTTATACTTAGAGTATTACTCTCAACATCCTAAGCACTTCATATCAGCATCCTAGCTCGTGTTGAAGATTATAGATCATTGAGGATTGGTGTTCAAGCTTTCGACGTTGGATTTGCTTCGATTTCCTCCTTGTTCTACACTACTTTGAGGTAGGTGATTCTTCACCAATACTAGTAGTGTTCTAAAGGACGTTTAATCATGTTTATCTAGTTAGTTAGATTCGTTAATAGTCGAACATCATGTGTTAGAAGGATATTCTCGACATTTCGGCACTTATTCATCGTATGAACCTTTGAACCATTTTAGTTTATGGACTCCTAAGCATTTTCAAACCGATTTATGATCAGTATATGGAGATTTTCAAGTTCTTATGCGTTTATATAAAGGAATCATACGTTTTGGGTCATATAACGGATTGAACTCAGGATATCCCTTGAAGATCTAAGATGAATTATGGTGTTGAGATGATTATACGTATCTTTGTATCTCATAGTCATTTAGTACGTATAGAACTTTCACAAACCTTATTAGCATGATATGCTCTGGGATGACTTGTATTATCACCATAGAATTCATGAGTTCATCACCATTAGATCCAGTTTTCTACCAGTAGTAATCTGCCATGCACGGTTAGCGCACGCTAACATACGTAAGTTAACATGCGCTATCGGGGATAAGTTAACGCACGCTACGTTTGGTACATAACGTACGTTATGATATCCGTCGAGTCAGTTGGCTGATCAGAGAGAACTGTCAGTCTGTGGCTAGCGTACGCTAGGATTAGACGATAGCGTACGCTAACAGGCAGGCTTAGCGCACGCTACATAGAGTACGTAGCGTACGCTAAGTGGTTCAAGCAGATTGCATATTTTGAGCTTTTGGGTCGTAGATCGAATTGTTAGGCAATCGTTCGACTTGAGATGATTTGTATATCATTTCTTTTGTTAAGTTTCGAGCTTGCTACGTTGATCGAAGGAGGTAGCCTTCGAGTGTGTTGAGATCATTGAAGTATTTCGTTCTTGCTCACTTCGAGGCAAGTATCGTAATGTGTTAAAATTGGTATTTTGAGCATGTTTGTGGTTTATTCATGTTGTTAAACATGGAAATTATTTGTGTTGAATTGTCATGATATTCGTTATCTAGTGTTTGTATGTTCATGTTGATGAACATAATGATTTGGCATATGTGTATGCATGAGTTGTGTTTGTGTACGTTGTACGATCTATGCTGAGGGCGCTGGATCGGATGTCCACCTCATGTTGGTCCGACGGGATCATCTTGGGATCTAGGCTGAGGGCGCTGGATCATTGGACGGGTTATTTCCACCTCGTGTTGGTCCGACGGGATCATCTTGGGATCTATGCTGAGGGCGCTGGATCATTGGAATACCCTTGCTGTGTTAATGGAATCTTGTGGATTCGCATTATCGGATTCCGGTAGCGGAAGTCCGTATGGTGTATCTTGTTATATATTGTTGATGCATATTTGATTCGTTTAAATGATACTTGTACTAGCATCGTTTTGCTAACCCCTTCGGGGGTGGACATTTGTTTTGATGTTCAGGTAGCCGAGGAGCAGGGAAACAGCCACAGTACCGACGTGACGACGAAGGGGTTCAGTGATGTTTGTTGTTGTTGGTGATTTGTTTTCTTGTTTTGATTTCAGTACTCGAGTACGCGTGTCTTATTATATCATTTCGATATGGTTGTATTAATTACTCGTTAAACCAGTTGAATGGTTTTGTAAACTTGAATTTCCGCAGTATTGATGTCTTATATTCACATTTCTTTTAAATTAGCCTTGTAAATCCTTACTCAAAGGGTTTACGGCGCTGTAATTATTCCGAATATCTCGGGGTGTTACAGAATATGGTATCGGAGCTAAGATTTATGGATATCTTGGCAGTCGGGTTTTAAGTTGGGTCTGTTTATGTTATTGATTTACGAGTCGTTCGTAACATCACTGTTCAGCTAAAAGTCGTCATGTGGACCGTGGTTGTAAGTCTCCTAATCTCTTATACTACCGTTTTGCTTAATTACTGTTTTGTGAGTATTGACGGGCTTTATTTCGTAAACTTTGTCTGGATATTGAGGAATTGTGTTTACAGTATGTTGAGAGGAGGATGTGGACGCGGACGCGGTCGTGGACGCGGACGGGGTAACATGAGATAGGAGGATTCCGCAACTACCCCAGAATTATAGCTAGTCAAACCGATTCCCATTCTGGAGGGCAGCAAGGATCAGCGAATGACGACGCAAATCCTAACATGCCGGGAGTGCTTCAACAGGTGGTGGCGCAGATAAATCAGTTCGCCCAGTTAGTCGACCGCATGCAGACGGCGATGGGACAGCAACACCACGAGGATAACCGGGAAGACAGATGGCTTGCTGAGGTGGTCAAATTGCACCCGCCAAAATTTGACGGATCTGCTGAGGCACTTACTTGGGATCACTGGCTTAAGGAGTTAGAGAAGATATTCGTGGGTCTTAACTGTCCCGAGGACCGGAAGGTTCCCATTGCCCAGTATTTTCCGACCGGGAGGCCTTTGATTGGTGGGAAGCTATCCGACCCGAGAATCATAATGCGGATCGACGGAATTCAAACTAATGATGGAAGCATAGTATTGTCCTCGTCCAGCTAGAGAGGCAAAGATCTCGAGAGTTTTTCTCACCACAGAGTTCTAAGCATCTGTGATGATGTAATCAAAACTTTTAATCATCACCGACTTGTGTGCGACACTTGGTCGACCGAGGCGTAAAAGATTTTTCATTTCGATATGCGGATGAAGCCGAGATTCGCAGAGCACATGTCCGGATTCGAGTGTACTACGTTGCGACAGTATCAAGACAAATCGCTGGCCTACGACATGAAAGAGGCGGCGGTGGAGAAATCAGTGGAGGCAAAGAAGCAGAAGGTGACCGGCAACTTCTCAGAAAACAAGAGTGGTGGGCCCCGCAAGGGCCAGTCTTCCTTTTATTCAGCTAGGAAACCTCCACATCCTTCTAGAAGTGGAAAGAAGTTCCGGACTACATCAGCAGTTCCGGACGCATCAAAGAAATGCTACAATTGTGGCCGAGCAGGGCATATTCGACGTGACTACCCCGCATCTTCTGTGACTTGCTATGATTGTGGACAAGAAGGGCACCGTGCGGCTTTCTGTGGAGTTGCTACTAGATCTTTTGGTACTCGCACTCCAGCGCCAGTTCCGAAGGAGATAAGTGTGAACCAGACACAACAGAGTGGATTTCAGCAGCAGAACGTTGGGAAGAGAGAGACATCCAGTGCTGGGTCCGTTCCTCCGCGCCTGTACGAGATGAGGAAATCTGACGATCAGAACACTGCTGTTGCATCAGGTACGATTCAGATCCTTTTGCAACCAGTTAGTGTTTTATTCGATTCCGGAGCGACACATTCTTTTGTATCATTGAACTGTGTAAATCGTTTAAAAATCTCGTGCTTATTTGATTGTGAACCATATGTTGTGGGTTTGCCAAGTGGAGAGAGAATTATGGGAACCCTAGAGGCTAGAGATTTTCCGGTGTCTATAGGAGGGAGAGATTGGCCATCGAATCTTATTGTAGTTGACATCTACGGTGACGATTTAATTCTCGGAGACGATTGGCTCAACCGTTATGGAGCTATTCTGAATTACCGAGAGCGAGTCATTTCTATCATTGCTGATGACGGATCTGAACACTTATTCCGAGGATGGAGACCGGGAAGCTCGGGAAAATTGATTAAAGCAATGAAAGCCGTGAAATTACTGAAGCAAGGATGTCATGGACTTTGGTGTTATGCCATGAGGAAAGAGGAAGGAGTAGAGCTCTCGTCTATTTCAGTTGTGAATGAGTTCTCAAATGTATTTCCTGACGAACTACCTGGGTTACCTCCGCAGAGAGAAGTGGAATTCACTATCGAATTAGAGCCTGGAGCAGCTCCTATTTCCAGAGCACCATACCGCATGGCGCCAACCGAGATGTATGAACTCAAGAAGCAACTGGAGGAATGATTACAGAAGGGCTATATTCAACCTAGCGTTTCTCCTTGGGGAGCGCCCGTTCTCTTTGTCTGGAAGAAAGACGGATCCCTCCGACTGTGTATTGATTACAGGGAGCTCAACAAGATGATGATCAAGAATAAGTATCCCATACCTCGGATCGACGACTTGTTTGATCAACTGCAAGGGGCAAGGGTATTCTCGAAGATTGACTTGCGATCAGGATACCATCAGTTGAGGATTAAGGAATCGGATATACCAAAGTCTGCTTTCAGGTCCCGGTACGAGCATTATGAATTCATAGTGATGCCGTTTGAACTTACCAATGCTCCTGTGGTATTTATGCAATTGATGAATCGAGTATTCTTGTAATACTTGGATAAATTTGTGGTCGTCTTCATTGATGACATCTTGATATATTCGAGAGACGCAGAGGAGCATGCCGAACATTTATGTGTGGTTTTGAGCACCTTGAGGAAGGAACAGCTGTATGCAAAGCTTTCAAAATGCGAGTTCTGGCTTAGGGAAGTAACTTTCCTTGGGCATGTGATATCAGCTGACGGAGTTCAGGTGGACCCGAAGAAAGTCGAAGCAATCTTGGAATGGGAAGCTCCTAATAATGTGAAAGAAGTCCGGAGTTTCCTAGGACTTGCTGGATATTATCGCCGCTTTGTAGAGGGATTTTCCAAGATCTCTCGTCCGCTCACTCAGCTGTTACAGAAAACTCAAAAGTTTAAGTGGGATGAGAAATGCCAGGCTGGTTTTGATGAACTTAAGAAGAGACTGACGACAGCACCTATTTTAGCATTGCCAGATGGAACGGATGGATTCATGGTCTACAGCGACGCTTCAAATCAGGGTTTGGGATGTGTGTTGATGTAAAATGATAAGGTAATTGCCTATGCTTCTCGGCAGTTGAAACCGTACGAAGTAAATTACCCGACTCATGATCTGGAGTTAGCAGCTGTAGTCTTTGCCTTGAAAATTTGGAGACATTATTTGTACGGCACTCATTGTCAGATCTTTACAGATCATAAGAGCCTCAAGTACATTTTCAGTCAGAAGGAATTAAACATGAGGTAGAGAAGGTGGCTGGAATTGATCAAGGATTATGACTTAGAGATTCTCTATCATCCGGGGAAAGCAAACATTGTAGATGATGCATTGAGCCGTAAGCATGTTTCTCTTCAAGTGTTGGAAGCACTTACATCCCAAACTAGCATTCAACGAGAACTGATCCGCGAAGGGATTGAAGTATGGGCACCAGGAATTCAAGGGCAACTATATGTGATGGAACTGACTTCGTCACTAGTCGAGGAATTCAAATCTAAACAGTTGAACGATTCTCTGATCCTTTGGTTATGTGACGAAGTAAAGAAAGGAAAAGCCCCAGGATTCGTGATACAAGACGATGGAGTTCTGAGATTTCAGAGCCGACTTTGCGTTCCCGATAATGATGAATTGAGACGGACTATTCTGAAGGAAGCTCACAGCGCGCCCTATTCTATTCACCCGGGCAGCAGTAAGATGTATAAGGATTTAAAACAAAACTTCTGGTGGGGGAATATGAAGAAGGACGTAGCAGAGTACGTTTCGAGGTGTTTGACTTGTCAGCAAGTTAAGATTGAACATCAGTGACCCGCCGGAATGTTAAAGCCGCTTCCGATCCCTGAATGGAAGTGGGAGGACATCTCGATGGATTTCATCACTAGTATGCCAAGGACTAGAACGGGAATGAACATGATTTGGGTTGTAGTTGATCGACTAACCAAGTCGGCTCATTTCCTAGGGATTAAAGATACATGGGGACCCGAGAGATTGGCGCGAGTATTTATTGCGGAGATAGTCAGATTGCATGGGACGCCGAAGACCATTATTTCGGATTGAGATGGTCGTTTCGTGTCGCACTTCTGGAAAGCAGTTCACAGGGCTCTGGGGACTGAGCTCAACTTTAGCACGGCTTATCATCCCCAAACGGACGGTCAGTCCGAAAGGACTATACAAACAGTAGAGGACATGCTTAGAGCCTGTGCTTTTGATTGGTCAACTGATTGGGAAGTTCATTTGCCATTGATTGAATTCACTTACAATAATAGTTGGCATGCTTCTATTAAGATGGCACCATTTGAAGCTTTGTACGGGAGAAGATTCCGATCACCCCTGTGTTGGGATGATTCTTCGGATTTGATCGGGATGGAACCGGAATTGATAATTCAGACTCAAGAGAAGATAACTTTGATTCGAGAAATACTGTTGACTGCCCAGAGTCGACAGAAGTCTTATGCAGACGTACGTCGTCGCCCTCTAGAGGTCGACGCTGGGGACCATGTACTATTAAAGGTGTCTCCTACACGAGGGATTTTCCGTTTTGGGAGGAGAGGCAAGCTTAGTCCTAGATATATCGGACCATTCGAGATCCTCGAGAGGGTTGGAGATTTAGCATACAGGTTGGCCTTACCGCCATCGCTGAGTCACGTTCACAATGTGTTTCACGTAACCCAATTGCGGAAATATGTATCGGACCCCAGTCATGTCATTGATTTCGACGAGATCGAGATAGCTAATAATGTCACCTTCGAAGAGAGACCAATCAAGATACTTGAGAGTCGGATCAAACAATTGAGGAATAAACCAATACACTTGGTTAAAGTACAATGGTCACGACACGGAGTCGAAGAGGACACTTGGGAAACGGAGGACAGTATGAAGACTAGATATCCGGAGTTGTTTTCATCTTAAGTTTCGGGACGAAACTTCTTTTTAGGGAGGAAGGATGTAATACCCGAGATTTCTTATATGTATTTGGAACTTGTGATATTGTAATTGTTGTACTTTGATCTGAGTATTATTCTCCGTATTTCATAATCCGATGTTGTTGAGCGTATGATTTCATGTTTGTGATAAAAAAATTATAATTCTGCGCATGTAGCGCACGCTATCGGCTATGTGTCGCATACGCTAACATGGATCCTTAGCGCACGCTACAAAGGAGCATTAGCGCACGCTATGCGTGGTCAGTATGATTGAGACGTGTGGTAGGTGACATCAGGCCGGGGATCTTGGTCGGATTGTGTTGGGATGAACCTGGACGGCTTTCGGGAAAAGCCAAGTCAACGCCTTAGCGCACGCTACTGACATGAGAATAACGCACGCTAAGTGCCGAGTACAGTGAAGTCAGTAAGCCGTTAGCGCACGCTACGAGCATGGACTAGCATGCGCTAATAATCATTTCCTGTAAATAGGACAGCATCCTTTTCGTGTTTTCAGTCCTTTTCTTTTCCCACATCCGAATTCTTATACTTAAAGTATTACTCTCAACATCCTAAGCACTTCATATCAGCATCCTAGCTCGTGTTGAAGATTATAGATCATTGAGGATTGGTGTTCAAGCTTTCGACGTTGGATTTGCTTCGATTTCCTCCTTGTTCTACACTACTTTGAGGTAGGTGATTCTTCACCAATACTAGTAGTGTTCTAAAGGACGTTTAATCATGTTTATCTAGTCAGTTAGATTCGTTAATAGTCGAACATCATGTGTTAGAAGGATATTCTCGACATTTCGGCACTTATTCATCGTATGAACCTTTGAACCGTTTTAGTTTATGGACTCCTAAGTATTTTCAAACCGATTTGTGATCACTATAAGGATATTTTCAAGTTCTTATGCGTTTATATAAAGGAATCATACGTTTTGGGTCATATAACGGATTGAACTCAGGATATCCCTTGAAGATCTAAGATGAATTATGGTGTTGAGATGATTATACGTATCTTTGTATCTCATAGTCATTTAGTACGTATAGAACTTTCACAAACCTTATTAGCATGATATGCTCTGGGATGACTTGTATTATCACCATAGAATTCATGAGTTCATCACCATTAGATCCAGTTTTCTACCAGTAGTAATCTGCCATGCACGGTTAGCGCACGCTAACATACGTAAGTTAACATGCGCTATCGGGGATAAGTTAACGCACGCTACGTTTGGTACGTAACGTATGTTATGATATCAGTCGAGTCAGTTGGCTGATCAGAGAGAACTGTCAGTCTGTGGCTAGCGTACGCTAGGATTAGACGATAGCGTACGCTAACAGGCAGGCTTAGCGCACGCTACATAGAGTACGTAGCGTACGCTAGTGGTTCAGGCAGATTGCATATTTTGAGCTTTTGGGTCGTAGATCGAATTGTTAGGCAATCGTTCGACTTGAGATGATTTGTATATCATTTCTTTTGTTAAGGTTCGAGCATGCTACGTTGATCGAAGGAGGCAGCCTTCGAGTGTGTTGAGATCATTGAAGTATTTCGTTCTTGCTCACTTCGAGGCAAGTATCGTAATGTGTTAAAATTGGTATTTTGAGCATGTTTGTGGTTTATTCATGTTGTTAAACATGGAAATTATTTGTGTTGAATTGTCATGATATTCGTTATCTAGTGTTTGTATGTTCATGTTGATGAACATAATGATTTGGCATATGTGTATGCATGAGTTGTGTTTGTGTACGTTGTACGATCTATGCTGAGGGCGCTGGATCGGATGTCCACCTCATGTTGGTCCGACGGGATCATCTTGGAATCTAGGCTGAGGGCGCTGGATCATTGGACGGGTTATTTCCACCTCGTGTTGGTCCGACGGGATCATCTTGGGATCTATGCTGAGGGCGCTGGATCATTGGAATACCCTTGCTGTGTTAATGGAATCTTGTGGATTCTCATTATCGGATTCCGGTAGCGGAAGTCCGTATGGTGTATCTTGTTATATATTGTTGATGCATATTTGATTCGTTTAAATGATACTTGTACTAGCATCGTTTTGCTAACCCCTTCGGGGGTGGACATTTGTTTTGATGTTCAGGTAGCCGAGGAGCAGGAACAAACAAGATCGACGTGACGATGAAGGGGTTCAGTGATGTTTGTTGTTGTTGGTGATTTGTTTTCTTGTTTTGATTTCAGTACTCGAGTACGCGTGTCTTATTATATCATTTCGATATGTTTGTATTAATTACTTGTTAAACCAGTTGAATGGTTTTGTAAACTTGAATTTCCGCAGTATTGATGTCTTATATTTACATTTCTTTTAAATTAGCCTTGTAAATCCTTACTGATAAGTGGAAATTTTACCACTTATTTCTAGGATTTTATACTAGGTTTTTATCTCGTTTCGTGATTAATGTGCTCGTATTTGGCTTATTTATGATTAGTCGAGCCGTATTACGCGTTTGGGTTGGTTTTAGTGTGTTTGCAGGTTTTTAGAGCCAAAAGGACCCAAAACGAGACAAAGGACCGAGAGTCGAGTCAAACGGACGGAAGAAACGATTTTTTGCAAGAGACAGACCACCCTATCGGCCCAGCCTATCGGCCGATAGGTGCGTCCGAAAGGTGTTCCTGCCCTATCGAGTGAAGTTGACCGACGAACCAACTATCGGGCAAGCTATCGACCGATAGGCCAGGCCGATAGGCTGCTACGCGGGCTCTCGTGTTTTCACGGAGTTTGACTCTTTTGGATAGATTTTGTTTCCTAGATTAGGGCTAATCGGGAGTTTAACCCCCTTAGGCTATATAAACCTCCTTTTAGACCTAGTTTTACTATCTTGGATCATTCTTTTTCATCTTTTATCATCTTTTGCAATCTTTTACATATTTTGGCAAGATTAATTCTTGGGATACAAGAACTTTTTGGAGGCAGCAATTATTATTGTTTTTCGGAGATTGAAGACTCGGAGTTCATCCGTAAGGGTTGTAATCTCTCTTTTCATATTAATAATATGCATTCTTCATCTATTTCTTGTTTAATTTCAATTATGTCTGGCTAAATTCATTGATTGATTCTAGGGTTAGTAAATTTAATTGATGTTCACATGATGTTCCTTTGATTACCTTTTTACCTTTCATCCTAGACTTGTGATCAAGATGTGTCAAATCTCATGCTAGATTAAAGGGCCCTTAATCGATGCATGTTAGCTAATTGATTTTGCCCGGAAGGATTAATTAATTAGTGGAAATACTTGATACACAATATGATTTAATCTTAAGACCTAAGTGGAGTAAGATAAATCATAGATAAATAAGTTGGCGCTTTTTAAGTGATTTAAATTCTTTGAGCCTTAGCGGGAAAAAGGGTTTAAAATTAACTATTTTTCTAGGTTGCCTTGATCGGAATTCTAGATCGGCTGAGTGATTATTTCTAGGATTGAATTAAAATTTGGGGAAAAGGAATCAAGTGAATGGATTGTGTGAACTCAATTAGATGATACTACCCTAGGATCAATTAGCTTTCAACTTGTGATTTTATCTTGCTAATTTGTTTATTTGCTTGATTTAGATAATTCATCTTTTATTTAATTTTTATTTTTTGATTTTTAAAGTTAGATAATTAGAATCAAAACAAACTTTCGGATTCCTAAATAGCAGTCAAATTTTGAGTAGAGTTACTTCCTTTATTTTCGACACATCAATTCCCTTGGGTTCGACACCTTGGAATTACTTCGAGGTTTTACAAATTTTAAAATTGATCGGATTTGAAAACCATACTACGCGAATCCCAAATGATCAATTTTTGGCGCCGTTGCCGGGGAATTGATAGAAAACTTAAGGGGATAATTCGAAAAAGAAGAGATTGTTACTTTAGGTTGTTTACTATTATTATTAATTTTCGATCTCGTTTCCTCACATCTTGTTTTCTTTTCCTTGTAGGCGGTGCATGATCACAAGATCCCAAGGAAAGGACTTATTTCCTTTGGATCCGGAAATCGAGAAGTCTTTGAGGAGGAAGAAGCAAGAAGCGAGAACCGAGACTATTTCTATACCTTTCGTTGATACCATGGCCGGCATTGTTGACCCACCACGAGAACTCGCTCGTCCCGAGAAGATTCCTTTGAATGCCCGCTTTCGACCTAAGCTGGACGATTATCAAGAAGGAGGTTGGGGGAAGATTGATGCCAACAACTTCGAGCTGAAGCCGTCCCTCATCGCTACGGTGAAGTCTCAAACATACGGAGGAGGAGTTAATTAAGATCCAAACGCTCACCTTGAGTCGTTTTTGGACATATGTGCCACCATCAAGCAAAACGGAGTGCCTCCGGATGTCATTAAGCTCCGCCTATTCCGGTTTTCCTTAGAAGACGATGCGCTAGATTGGTACAAGAGCCTAGATCGGAAGGAAATTAGTACTTGGAGAGAGATGACTCGGTTGTTCTTAGCACAGTTCTATCCTCCCTCGAAGGTGCAAAAACAAATCAACGATATCTTGCAATTCGAGCAATATGAGGATGAATATTTATACGAAGCATGGATCCGATTTAAGAAGCTACTTCGCAAATGCCCACAGCATGGAATTGACAAGGAGGAAATTTACATTCGGTTTTATCGGGGTCTGACGAGGAAGGCAATAAGAGAGTTGGACTATTCATCGAAAGGGGGATTTCTTGCTAACGATTATGAAGAGGCCAAGAATCTCATCGAGCTAGCGGTCAACAATGATTACGAGGAGGTGACCGATAGGAAGATGACGAGAAGAAAGGTTCCATCCGTGATTTGAGGACGCCTACGGTGATTTGAAGGCGAAATTTGAAAGACAACAAAAAGAACTTGAGATGCTAAAAAAGAATGCTTTGGGAGTCAATTCAGTTTTTGAAGAGCTAAACGAGCCTATTGCAGTTAAGGAGGATGTAAATTACATGCAAGGAGGAAACTTCTGGCAAGGGGGAAATAGGGGGAACTATTATCCGAACAATCGAAACCACCCTAATTTCTCCTATGCCAACCCGAACAATGCTCTTCAGCCACCGCCGGGATTTAACGTGAAAAACGGGGTTATTCAAGAGCCGATTGCTAAGACACCGATGGAAGAGATGTTGGAACGGCTGGAGGCGAGTCAAAAAGATTTTATTTATAAAGTAGACAAGAGGTTCGGGGCTCTCGAGCATAGTGTGACATCTATTGGAAACTCAGTGATAGCCTTGACATAGCAGATGTCGATGGTGGAGACCCAAATGAGTCAAATGGCGAATGCCCAAGCCGGATTTCATAAGCCGGGCCATTTTCCGAGCAGCACCGAGACCAACCCGAAGACGCAACAATGCAACGCAATCGAGCTTCGGAGTGGGACAAGGTACAGTAATCATGGGGCTGGAGTTAAGGAATCTGGAAACAAGGATGTACTAGAAACGGGAGCCGAGAACGAGAAGGAAGATGTAACGCAGCAGGCCCATCGGCCAAGACTATCGGCCGATAGACCTGCTCGATACCCAGACAGAATGCCGGCAGTTAAGCCTATCGACCCCCCTATCGGTCGAAAGGCTCCTGGAAGTTCGAATGTGAAGGATTTTGAGATAAAAGCTCCATTTCCACAGCGATTGGCCAAGTCGAGACATGATGAAAAGCTTCAACGATTTATCGACATGTTTCAAAAGGTGAATATCAACATTCCACTTCTAGATGCTTTGAGAGACATGCCGGGGTACGTGAAATTCTTGAAAGACGCTGTGGCAAGCAAGAGGAAGTTGGCAAAGTTTGAAACCATAAATTTGACCGAGGAGTGTAGCGCTATCATTCAAAACAAGCTCCCGCTCAAGCAGAAGGATCCGGGACGTTTTACTTTGACATGCATGATTGGCGACCAAACGTTCCGTAATGGGTTGTGTAATCTCGGGGAAAGCATCAATCTTATGCCTCTATCCATCTTTAAGAAGTTGAAGATTGGGGAGATGAAGCCGAATACCATTTCTCTACTCATGGCGGACCGGTCGATCGCTTATCCGAGGGGAATTGTGGAGGATGTGTTCGTTAGAGTCCAACACTTAGTCTTCCCGGCCGATTTCGTAGTTCTTGATATGCCCGAGGACGAGAATCAACCATTGATCTTTGGGAGAACGTTTCTAGCGACAGGGAGAGCACTTATCGACGTCCAAGAGGGTGATCTTACTTTCCGGGTTAATGATCAAAATCTGAAAATTTCCATCTATGACGCGATGAAGAAGCCCGAGGATGCGCCCGAGGAATGTTATGAAATTGAGTCTATTATGCCGCCCCCGACCGACTTGTTGGAGCATTGCATTTCACACTCCATTTACTCACATTCTGATGTTGAAGAAATTTACGAGGATTTGCCAAAGTATGTTCGAATGTTGGAGGCGAACGAGAGTCGATCTAATGAGAGGGACGTATGCTATCTTGATATCAACAAACCTGTTCAAGGGGGAGTTGTCGCTGAAGACCCGGAATGAATGAGGTATCGTCTAGCTAAAGACGTTAAACGTAGCACTTGTTGGGAGGTAACCCAACGTATGTATATTAGTTCATTTTATTCGTTTGTTTTCGATTTTTCGTTTGCGTGATTTTTGTAGTTTCTAGTTTTGTAGTAGCTTTGTTAGTTTTGTTAAGTTCTAATCCATGCACGCCGAGTTTTGGATACTTGCAGGTCTTTAATCGCCATATCCAAGCAGAAACGGGACCAAGTTTGCGAACCAGAAAAAGTTGAAAAAAATTTTTGAGACAGACGCTCCTATCGGACGAGCCTATCGGTCGATAGGCCCGGCCGATATACTGAGGAAAATTAACAGAATTTTTATGTTACAAGCAGTGGTCGATAGGCAGACCCTATCGACCGATATCCCACCCGATATGAGGTACGTAAGTTTCAGTAGTTCCTATCGGCCCAGCCTATCGGCCGATAAGCCTGCCCGATAGGACATACCCGGCCCAGTATCCGCTTCGACCCAATTGATGATCAGGTACTCCGTTAACAAAGCCACTCCTTTCTCTTTTCAAACTTATTCCTCCTTTAGGATGCGAAATAAGTTTGGGGGGGGGGGGGGGGGGGAGAAGTGCGGCTTTGTTAATTTCTTTACGTGTGAGTACCTTGTTTGCTTTGTATCTTTATTTGCTTTTGTTGGTGCCCGTTGTTTTTATTTGTGCTTCTCATATTGGTGCTGCGTGGTTTTGGCTTTTGGTTGCTTAGTTTTTTAGATTTTTATGTTCATTTTCGTTTGGTGTGTTTGCTAGTTTCTATTTTTTTTTTTAGGTCATAGTAGTAGTTTTTTTTGCTTTCGTGTTTGCTTTTATTTGCTTTTCGTTGTTTGTTTTAGATAGCCTTGCTTGTCTTAGTTTTTCTTTATTCGTGAATTTTTCGTGCTTCTATTTGTGAGATACCTATGTTACGACACTGTTTTTCTCTCTGAAGAAACGGTCGAGTTTTAGTCGAGTTGTAGTCAGTTATTTCTGTTTTGCATAGTATTCATTTAGGTCCAAAATTTTTCGTGATTGTAGAGGTCTTGGCAGATAAGAGACGATACATACTTGTTTTAAAATCACCGTCAATACGTTTGGTTACATCTTCCGGATAGTGAGTCGTACTGTTTCTTTAGTCGTGTTGGCACTTAGATTGAGTTTAGAATCGGTCAGTTTTTCCCAAAAGTCGAGATAATGTTGTTCTATGAAGGGAAGTCTAGTAACCGGGGGCATTCGCGTGACCCGTTGTTTACCCTCGCGTAAAACGACGACCTTGATTCAGACTAGTGATTTAGATATTTCACATGTGCCAATGATAGGGAACCTAGTAACCGGGGGCATTCGCGTGACCATTGCTTACTCGCGTAAAACGGCGACCTTGATTCGGACATGCGGAAATTATATATTCGAGTTGTTTCTCCGCTGTAGACGGGAACTTAGTAACTAGAAGCATCCATGTGCCCCATGAGTGTCTTTTACGTCAAACGGTTTCCTAATACATGATAATGGAAGTTCCACCCTAGGATTATCCCGATGAAACATCCCGAGATCCTAACCTAGTGGTCAACTCGAATCAAATTCTTGAACATATATATAAGGGAATACTGCCCGAGGTTTATTTCTTATGAAACTCGTGAAAATTGTGCCACTAGACCGTAACGGACGATCTAGCTTGTTTATTTTAGCCTTTCATATTGACGGTCGATTTGACTCACGTTTTGTTAATCTTTGAGCCGGATTTTCTTCATGAACGAATGATTAGGATCAACTTGACTCCTTTGCGGAATCATTATTCGAGTGCAAATTATTCTACGACACTCGGATTATTTAGAGAGAATTACAGGATAGTATTGATTAGGTTGAACACTATGAGTTGCACGATGATTCACGACTTTCTTTTTCTTTTCTTTTTGTTGTTCGGGACGAACAAGGCTTAAGTTTGGGGGGGTTTGATAAGTGGAAATTTTACCACTTATTTCTAGGATTTTATACTAGGTTTTTATCTCGTTTCGTGATTAATGTGCTCGTATTTGGCTTATTTATGATTAGTCGAGCCGTATTACGCGTTTAGGTTGGTTTTAGTGTGTTTGCAGGTTTTTAGAGCCAAAAGGACCCAAAACGAGACCAAAGACCGAGAGTCGAGTCAAACGGACGGAAGAAACGATTTTTTGCAAGAGACAGACCACCCTATCGGCCCAGCCTATCGGCCGATAGGTGCGTCCGAAAGGTGTTCCTGCCCTATCGAGTGAAGTCGACCGACGAACCAACTATCGGGCAAGCTATCGACCGATAGGCCGGCCGATAGGCTGCTACGCGGGCTCTCGTGTTTTGACGGATTTTGACTCTTTTGGATAGATTTTGTTTCCTAGATTAGGGCTAATCGGGAGTTTAACCCCCTTAGGCTATATAAACCTCCTTTTAGACCTAGTTTTACTATCTTGGATCATTCTTTTTCATCTTTTATCATCTTTTGCAATCTTTTACATATTTTGGCAAGATAAATTCTTGGGATACAAGAACTTTTTGGAGGCAGCAATTATTATTGTTTTTCGGAGATTGAAGACTCGGAGTTCATCCGTAAGGGTTGTAATCTCTCTTTTCATATTAATAATATGCATTCTTCATCTATTTCTTGTTTAATTTCAATTATGTCTCAAGCTAAATTCATTGATTGATTCTAGGGTTAGTAAATTTAATTGATGTTCACATGATGTTCCTTTGATTACCTTTTTACCTTTCATCCTAGACTTGTGATCAAGATGTGTCAAATCTCATGCTAGATTAAAGGGCCCTTAATCGATGCATGTTAGCTAATTGATTTTGCCCGGAAGGATTAATTAATTAATGGAAATACTTGATACACAATATGATTTAATCTTAAGACCTAAGTGGAGTAAGATAAATCATAGATAAATAAGTTGGCGCTTTTTAAGTGATTTAAATTCTTTGAGCCTTAGCGGGAAAAAGGGTTTAAAATTAACTATCTTTCTAGGTTGCCTTGATCGGAATTCTAGATCGGCTGAGTGATTATTTCTAGGATTGATTAAAATTTGGGGAAAAGGAATCAAGTGAATGGATTGTGTGAACTCAATTAGATGATACTACCCTAGGATCAATTAGCTTTCAACTTGTGATTTTATCTTGCTAATTTGTTTATTTGCTTGATTTAGATAATTCATCTTTTATTTAATTTTTATTTTTCGATTTTTAAAGTTAGATAATTAGAATCAAAACAAACTTTCGGATTCCTAAATAGCAGTCAAATTTTGAGTAGAGTTACTTCCTTTATTTTCGACACATCAATTCCCTTGGGTTCGACAACTTGGAATTACTTCGAGGTTTTACAAATTTTAAAATTGATCGGATTTGAAAACCATACTACGCGAATCCCAGCGATCACTTACTCAAAGGGTTTACGGCGCTGTAATTATTCCGAATATCTTGGGGTGTTACACGCAACCAGTCAACAAAGTTGGGGCCAGTTAGGAGATTCTTTTCAAGTAGTATTGCAAGTGGGTTTTTAGCCATTTTAGAGAGATTCAATTTCGCTTTCTGCAAAGATTTAGACAAGATTTAATTAGTGACTTGTTTAATTATGACTGAGTATAGAATTTAAGGGCTTATATAATTCTTGTCTCGGCTCCCACTAATATTATCGGAATTATACACTCCCATGTTATAATCCGGAAATCATGGTTAGATCGACTTCTTAGTGGTGATCAAGTTCTTTACAAATTTTAACAGACGCAACCTATCAGGTTTCTTGCCAATTAATTTATGTAAAGTGGTGTCTAACACCAACCCGTCTAACGGATGATTTGATCTTCTTTTACCCCTAGTCTTCATGCCCTCAACCTATCAAGTTTCTTGGCAATCCAGACTATCTAAGTTGTTGACCATCAACGTCTATCAGTTTGACTATTGAATCTCACCCCGCAACCTATCAGGTTTCTAAGGGCGAAATTTATCACCAACCGAAGGCATCTAATGCACTCAAGAATTTTCCAACCTCTACCAAATGTACTACCCCGATAACTCGGAAGCATAGCACACCAGCTCGGGTATCAATTTTCTATGAGTTTGATGGAGGGTAGGAAACCTCGTAACCTTTTTCAAACTTAGTCTGTTTGTAGCCGGGAGAATTTCGCGATTAATGTTACACTTTGCACATTAATTCAATTATACGCGCGTTTGTTGGTTTGTCAATCATTCAAAATGAAAAACAGAAAACAGTAGCCTAGTTACTACCAACATATAGCTCATGGACCTAATTCCTAAGTACTGGGCCAAGCGAATGACCCAATAAATAAAAAAACAGTCTCGATTCTTCATCTTCTCGGTCGGTTGTCTTCGGACTTCTTCATACCCAAAATAATAATTACATCATTGAAAAATTGCATCCTATACAAGTTTTTCTAGTAAATATAAATAGGCTCAAAACGGCTTTACAACCCAATCGAATCGAACAAATCAAAAAATAAGTCCACGAGCTATATCACCATCACATAAGGATTCCATACAACATGTAATGGCAACGAAATTAAACAATTAATATTAATATAAATTAATCTAATTAATCTATAAATTAATCTATTCAATTTCTACTATATTAATCCAATTAATATAAAGTGGCATTAAAATTAAATAATCAATTAATATATTAATCCAATCAATATAAAATTAATCTATTCAATTTTTATGGTATTAAACCAATTAATACTAATAATCATCATTTTAATTCGTTCGAAGTAATCCGGTCAAAAAAATATTCTCGTTTAATTTATTTCCCTTAACACAAAAAATATTCCAAATATTAATTTAGTCAAATTAAAATCCAATTTAAATTTTGGGAAATAATTACAATGAAATATAAACTTAAACGGAGTCCTGGACAATCCGGTTTTAGGCTCACCGCCCGATTCAAAATCGGGCCAAAACTCGAGGGTGCTGCCGAGCCATGCTTGGCGGCTGGTCGAGTCCCGATCGGCGGGCATCGGATGCCTCTCGCCACCAAGCCGAGACATGGCCGATCATGCTGCAACTGGCAAAACAGGCAAGGTCGCCAAAGACCATCACGGCACTCTGCTTTCTTCGTTTTTCGGCCCGTTTCCAAAAATGTGATGCTACAACGAACAATTTAAAATCTACGATTATTCCAAACATGATTCTAAATCATAATCATCATCCAAAAGCATTCAAAATGCACAAATAATCGTATATACGGAAACATTGACCTCGCTCCGATACCACTGTTAGGATTCCGAAAATAAAACGAAATACGCAGCGGAAATAAATACGAATCCCAAACAGGATCGATCAAGTAACGTATATACGAAAAAATAAATACAAAGATAAAGGTTCATACCCTTGAAGCCTTTCAAATAAATCTTCGTAAAATGTAGACGATGATTACGATCCCGTCCCGAACACGAAATCCCTTCGTTCCAAGCACCAAAAATTCGAAGCCTCTACTTCACACGTGTCGGAAGTTGCCCGGAAAAATCGACGTAACTTCGTTCTCCAAGAACACGGCTAGGAAGTTACCGTAGGAATTTTCTCTCTATTTTTTCTTTGAATTTCTTTTCACCTCTAAGATGAAAATAACTTAAAAAAAATAATATTCTTCCTCACTTCAGCTTTTCTCTCGGCAGGAGCAGCAAGCTTATGGCTTTTTTTTGTGTCTTCTCTCTCTTCTTGTTTATGTTCGTGAAGATGTATATATAATGGAAACATCTCATCATGTAGTTATTAATGTGAGAAAAGAATCTCAACACATAATAACAAAACATGACAACAACAACATAACATGCAAGGGTGGAAAAACATGTGAGGGGGGGCGGCCCATTAGGAATTTTCCTAGAAACGATCCGAGTCACTCGGCTCGTGTACCGGACGTTCGTCAAACGACTCCATTAAATACACTCCATTTAATCACCAATGTATTTATATTAATTAATTAATCTAATTAATTAATAATATCAAATACAAATATATTTCTATAAGAAATATAATTTATGAATTAAATTAATTACCCAGTAACTTAATTTTAATTAATAAGACCGCTATTTTGATTTATCTAATAAATCATAATTACATATCCAATATCTAATATTAATAGAGAGATAATAAATTCACATTTATCCGTCAACGCTCTTGATGCGCGACTCCGTAGGTCCGTCTCAGCCGGCATTGGGAGGAACCAATGAGTGCGGGGAGCACTTAGCCAGCCTAGCGAGCCGCACTGTAAACCCCGACTGAGAACGAATGAAGGGATCATTCCAGAACCATTATGTCGTGAATACTATATACGTATAGACCCTTTATCAGATGTCCCGGTCAAGTCTTCGGGTCACGGTAAAGTCAAACCCTACTATTGACTAGACTCTATACATGTGATAATGCAAATCAAGACCGACTGATTAATAGTGTATCTAATACGACTATATCAGAATGCTTTGGCCAAAGACTCATGATCTTATTTGCCATTAACCGTATAGGACATACGCCTGCTCACTAACAGGAGATAGAATCCTTTCTTGGCGTACAGTAAAGATCGCACTCGCCCGCATACCCGCACTTCGAGGTCGACTCAGCAATTAAGCAAATGAGTCTAACTACTCTAATGACAAACTAAACGTCACAGACACATCTTCTACTGAACCCTCAAGTCAAAGGTCCACGTATACTATCACAACCTTTCGATTCGTCATCGACTCTCCGAGAGTGAATGTCGTGTGACTGAATCGAGTATGAGTCGTGTTCGAGTATACTGGTCCCACCAATATACTTTATAACTATGCTATCCAAACGTGCACACGTCCTAGCATCAGTTATACAAGTTTTATTAAAACTTAATGCCCATTTAAGTTTATTGACTTGCGAACGATTTATGTAAATAAACTTTAAACACTTCCAGTGCATTTTCTCTTATCCCATAACGAGAATGGAATGTTCAGTTTATTTACATGGACTTCACTTCAATGTTTACCAAGTCAAGAATGCAATTAAAATACAATAAACAGTGAATGAATCGAATTGCCTTTTTATTATTATTCCATAATTACAAGTACAATGCCCATACTCTCTCATCCCCTGAGTGGCATTCGAGGGCATATTCCTAACAACCTTATAGGGGCAATCAATCTAGTTTTCACAATCCAAGGAGAAATCAATTCTCCATAAAACCATCTAACCCCAGAGGACCCACACAGATTTGGGTACCTAAATCTCTGCTTGTCTGATTGTAGAAAAGGTGGAAGGACTACTACCATATCTCCACAAATTCAAACATTGAAGGTGAAGAATGGTTTGTAGATTCCGGATGCTCAAGGCACATGACCGGGAACAAGAAGGTGCTGATAAAATATACCAAAGAAAGAGGTCCATATGTAACCTTTGGAGATAGATCTAGAGGACAAACAAAAGGCTTTGGAGAGCTGCACCGAGGAAATATCACTATATCTAAAGTTCATTATGTCAAAGGGCTCAAGTATAATCTCCTGAGCATAAGCCAGTTTTGTGATGAAAAGAATCTAGTAGTCTTCACCATTTGGAAATATATGGTGATAGATATCCTATCTGGAGAGGTGAAGCTACAAGGATTCAGAAGGAGAGACGTCTACATGATAGATTGGAACACAGGAACCCCTAATACCTGTTTTTCTATCTAAGACAATAGCTGAGAATGGATAGATGTGGCACAAGAGATTATGTCATCTGAATTTCAAAGCCATCAACAAGATTAGTTCTCAGAAGCTAGTCGGAGGACTTCCAGAAGAAGCATTCAAGAAGGAAGCTCTCTGTGATGCATGTCAGAAAGGAAAGCAGACCAGAGCATCATTCAAGCCAGTTCAGCCTACAACTCTCACATCAAGGATCTTAGATCTATTTCATATGGATCTATTTGGCCCTATCAAGCCAAGGACTCTAAGTCGCAGAAAGCATGCTCTAGTAGTAGTGGATGACTACTCAAGGTTCACATGGATTATCTTTTTGTATAAGAAGAGTGAAACCTTGTCCAAGTTACCTGAGCTGCTGAGAAGGATCCAAAATGAGAAATCCCTCTCAATCATCAAGATCAGATCAGATAGAGGAGGTGAATTTTTCAACAAGGCAATCACCGACATAAGAATCATAATGGAATCCAAAGATGAGCTCTCTCGCACCAGACCCCCAGCAGAATGGTGTTGCCGAAAGAAGAAACAGAACCTTAAAGGAAGTAGCCAGGTCCATGATTGCAGAAGCAGACCTGCCCAAGAGGTCCTGGGCTAAAGCTGTCAACACAACATGCCACACTCAGAACAGGAGTATGATAATAGGGAGACATGGCAAAACTCCCTATGAGGTTTGGAATGGCAAAACACCTACAGTTGCTTATTTTCACATTTTTGGTTGTAAGTGTTTCATCCACAACAATGGTAAAACCCAACTAAATGCCTTTGATGCTAAAACTGATGACGGTCTCTTTATGGGATATTCACAAAGAAGTAAGGCATATAGAGTTTTTAACAAAAGAACATTAGTTGTGGAGGAAACACCTCATGTTGTATTTGATGAATCTACCGTTGAGTACAGGAAACAAGTGGAGCTAATTGAGGATAAGCTCAAATCCGCAACCCTAGAAGAAGTCATTGTCCATAACACAGGGATGGTGGACTCACCTGCAGATCAGCCTATAGACCCATCTGTAGCTGATGAAGACCCAACTGTAGATCAGACAGGACCATCAAACCTACCTGATCCAGTTGCTGCTGATAAAGACCAAACTGTATCTGATAAACACTCATCTGCATACCAGACCAGACCCCAACCTGCAGATGAGAATATGGTAGCTGATCCAGTTGCAGACTAAGGAGATCAGAACCAAGCTGATGCAGACAAAGAGGAAATCCACCCAAGCAAATCTACAGGGGGAACATACCCTGAAGAAGACATTCCTAAGTGGATCAAAGATCACCCTATCCAACAGATCATTGGGAAGCTGACTGATGGAGTCAAGATAAGACAGTCTACTCTACCCGTAGGAATGGCAATGTTTTCATGCTTTATGTCTCAAAGAGAACCCAAGACAATAGAGCAAGCCCTGGAAGACTACTCTTGGATCAATGCAATGCAAGAAGAGCTCAATCAGATGGAAAGGAACAATGTTTGTGAACTAATAGACAAACCAGATCATAAGAAGGTTATTGGCACCAAATGGGTATACAAAAACAAATGCGACGAAGATGGAGATGTTGTTAGGAATAAAGCCAGACTTGTTGCTAAAGGATATGCACAGTGTGAAGGAATAGATTTTGATGAAACCTATGCACCTGTTGGAAGATTGGAATCCATCAGACTATTCCTCGCATATGCTGTATTCAAGGATTTTGAAGTCTATCAGATGGATGTAAAGAGTACTTTTCTTAATGTAATCCTAGAATAAGAAGTATATGTGGAGCAACCCCCAGGATTTGTCAAAGGAGACAAAGTCTACAAGCTATTGAAAGCTCTATATGGACTCAAGCAGGCACCAAGAGCATGGTATGAAACCTTATCTATATTTCTTGAGAAGAACTGTTTCTGCAAAGGGAAAGTGGACAAGAACCTATTCAGAGTGGAACACGAAGGCCACATATTACTAGTTCAGATATATGTGGATGACATCTTATTTGGCTCAACCAACCCAGAGCTGTGTGAGAAATTCGCAAATCTCATGCAAGGAGAATTTGAGATGAGTATGATGGGAAAGCTTAACTTCTTTCTTGGATTACAAGTCAAGCAGATTAAAAATATAATTTTCATCAATCAAGGCAAATATACCCGAGATCTAATCAAGATATTTGGAATGGAATCAGCCAAACCAGCAAGAATTCCTATGGGCACAAGCACTCATCTAGATGCAGATGAGGGAGGCATATCAGTGGACTCAACCCACTACAGAGGACTCATTGGATCAATGTTATACCTCACTGCAAGCAGACCAGATATATCTTATGCTATAGGAGTATGCACACGATTTTAATCCAAGCCAAAGCATTCTTACCAAGATGCAGCCAAGAGAATAATCAAATACCTTAAGTCTACATTCAAAGTTGGACTATGGTACCCTAAGGATGATAACTTCGAGCTATCAGGATACTCAGATGCAGATTTCGCATGATGCAAAATAAATAGGAAAAGCACTAGTGAAACGTGCCAATTCCTAGGAACCAGACTGATATCCTGGTTTAGCAAGAAGCAGGTTTCTAACTCTATCTCCACAACAGAGTCAGTATACCTAGCTGCAGGTAGTTGTTGTGCCCAGATCTTATGGATCAGACAACAGCTAAGGGACTACAACATTATTGCCAATGAAGTTCCAATTTGGTGTGACAACAATAGTGCCATTGCAATAACTAACAACCCGGTATTGCATTCAAGGACAAAGCACATTGATGTTAAGCATCACTTCATAAGAGATCACGTGCTTAACAAGAGAGTCAGAGTTGAAAGAGTCGGTACACACTACCAAATTGCTGACATTTTCACCAAATCTTTGCCAAAAGAAAGGTTTTTGGAGCTGAGCCGGGAACTTGGATTACTAGATTGGGAATCTAGTACATATGAAAAAAGGTAGTTGAAGCAGATCAGAAGAAGGACGGACTAAGCTGATCACAGGAATCAGCCCCTACCTGATGCAAACAAGAAGACGAAGGACAGACGAAGGATCTTAGCTGATCAAACCACAGGCGAGAAGTCAAAGGAGTCAACTCACCTGATGCAGAGGAGTCAAGAGTCAAACAGTCAACCAACTAAGTTTTCTATACCTGACCAACTTCTAAATATTATATTATTATCTGTTATTTGTATAATATCATATTACTATTTGGATCACAAGTGGCATAATACTATATGTTTAAAATACATGTGGCAACTACGAGTTCAATCGACCTCCACTGTGACCAATTAAAATCCAACCGTCCATTTTCAAATTTTCAAAACCTGGACCACCGATTATTAATTTGAATTTTAAAAACCTCAAATGGTGGACCACCATTTAAAATATATGAATATTTAATTGCAAATATCGTTTCATTTTCTTTTTAAAGACGGGAAAAGCCTTTTCACTTTACCTTCTTCAATCTCGCAAAACCCTAATTCTTCAGAGCAGAAATTCGTCCGAACTCTACATACACTCAAAAATCTCTTACTGTGCAGAAATGGAATCTTAATTTGACGGAGTGAACATCAAGGCGGTGAAAGACCAGATCATTTTTCACTGGTCGTCGATTTCGAAGGACTCCTAGAGGCAAATCTGGAGAACGACGTGCGCTACCTTATCCAAGCAATGAAGACAAATGGGATCTACCCATTTCTGGATATCAGCCGCAAACATCTCTATAAAGAGGCTGTTATCACATTCTATAGAGAGTCTTGAGTTCTTGAATCGGGCATAAGGAGTTCAATCTGTGGTTTCCAAGTGGATATCACCCGTGAATCAGTCGGAAGAACCTTTGAGATGGAGTCCTACGGTGTGGTGGTCGAAGCCCTAAAACAAAATGCAGCCGACACGTGGCTGAAAATCAAAGCCCAAGACCAGCCATCTAAATTGAAGCTGACTGCCAAGAGGAACGAATTAAAGAAAGAATATCGTTATGCGTTGGATATCACCAACAAAATAGTAATGGGAATGGCAGGAAGCTATGACCAACTGTCATCAGCCAAGTTCATGGTGCTGGGAGCACTAATTCACGACGAACCAATTGACTGAGCTGACTACATCTACAGACAGTTGGTGCGAGAAGTCAACAAGTCCAAATGGCTTTATGACGAGAAGAGGTTCAAGTCAAAGCTTGTGTTCGGGACGCAACTCAGTTGGATGCTAGAAAAGCTTGGTGTGGCAAAGGGAAGTGTTGACTCCTTCCACATCAACAAAAGACTTGGTCACTTGGACCAAGAGACGCTGAGGAGATTAGGTGGAGAACGGAAAGCAGCCCAATTGCTGAAGAACATGCCTATAGGACGAACTCCCTATAGATACCCGTCTATATCAGATGAGTCATACCATGCTGCAGTCCGTGACTCACCTGCAGTTCAGTCCGAGATAGAATCAGATAATACCCCTCTAGCCCTCCGTTTCAAAAGAAGGGGACCTGCCCCTGGCGAACCATCAGTCATCCACTCCTCCACAGAAACATCTCCGAAGAGGCCCAGGCGTTTGTAGTTTAGTGAAGAGGAGCAGCCAGAGCAATATTTCAGCCCTGCAGCTAGGTCACCTACTCATTTGGAGGACCAGCCTGCTCCTGCCAGCCTGGAGACCTAGATTGTCCCACTTCTCACTCCCCAGTTCATATCAGAGGAAGAGGAAGCAGGTTTGATCATTAACATACCTGAGGCGAACTACACCTTCAACCTGCTTGACAACAATATCTTCAACCTGTCCATAGAGCAGCTCAAATTGGTAAAACCCCTTGCTCTAAAACATTCCTTTGTTCATATTTATGAGGAATGGAAAATTTTAAAATCATATTCATTCACTCAACTGCAATCTTTCGTTGAAGTGAGTAGCTGGGAGTATCCCCAGGCTACTGAAGAAGCGCTGATGCATTTTTGCAATGAGTCAGACGCGATTTTGTTGCTTCAGGAAAATTGGTTCATGTCCAATTTTAAAACCCACATGGACCAATTTATCCATACTATTATGTACAGTATCTTTGATGGATCTATTGATAAAGAAGAAGAAGTTGAAGTGAAAGAGATAAGGATAGAGGAGTTAGTGGAGGAAGAAGTTGAAAAATAAGAATTTATCATTGTTGATAATGAAGAGGAGAGACAGGAAGAAAGAGAAGAATAAAATATCTTAGTTGAAAAACAATCTGGAGAAGGAGTCGAAAAAACTGTAGAATTAGTGGATGGAGAAGAAGAAGAAGGAGAAAAAGTTGATCAGGAGGATGAAGAAGAGGAAAAAGAAGATGATGATAAAAATGATGATAAAATGATGATGAAGATGAAGATAAAAAAGATGATTATGATGATGATGGTAAGAATGACGGTGGAGATAATGAGGCTGAGAAAGAAAAGAAGAATGATGAAGAGGAAGAAAAGGAAGAAGAAAATGAGGAAGGAGAAAAATAGAAGGAAAAAGAAAAAGAGGCGGAAAAAGTAGCTGCATCAGACAAAGGCTGGGGCCCCTGCCCGCTATACCAGCCTAGATGCAGACCTAGCTGAGGATTCCAGATCAAGGACCCCAGAGCAGACCCCATCTGGTAAGCCAGCTGCAGACAGGAGTCTGCAGACAGGTGGGTCATCCGCACACCTACCTACAGGCGTCGAAGGCTCAGGCAAGCACTCTCTACAGAGATCACACATTACACATGTGATGACTGAGCTGATCCGACAGATTGTAAAAGAAACTGTTAGAGAGCTGCTTGCCACTCAAATCACTCCTGACCTGCAGTCCATTAATACCAAAATAGATACCTTGCTGCAGCGGAATGTCCCTCAACCACCTCCTCCTACAAACAACAGAATGCCCCTTGGCATGTCTGACTGGATGCACAGAATGGAGCAGCAGTTAACTTTATTTGTTGATGCTGGCAACAAGGGGGAAGAGAGGTTACAGGGGGAAGGAAGTAGGCAGGGGTAAGTAAGAGGAGTTCAGGAGCTGAGGATGAAGATGAAGCAAGATGTACAATTAATTACAGCTGGGACATCATCTGCAAAGAGGAAGGAAGAAGCTGACCAAGATCAGACTGATAATCAGCCTGCAACCAAAAGAAGGAGGACCAGAATTGGGGATGAGCCTACACTAGAATGGGAAGGCAAAGAGTTGTGGTATGTTGAAGATTTCCTTCATGTCGAAGCTGCACCTTTGTGGGGATCTGCAAAGAAAAAGTTCATTAGAGATTTTTATATCTCGGAGTTACTCGAGGATAAAAATTGCTCCCCACAACAGACTTTGATTAACTTCATGGAAACAGCACATTCAAATCTCTGGGCCGTCCTACTAAAATATGCAAAGGGATATAACGCATACCCCATGATTCCTCCCTTCAGGCCTAAAGATCCTCCCACCTTACCAAATAATGAATTGGATGAGTTAGCACTGCAAAGGAACATAAAGAAGCTGTGTGACGAGCATAAGTTCTCTTCACAAGAAGAACAAGACTTTGCTTCCCTCGTTGTCAGGAGAAAATATGGCCTAGCCCCCATCAAGAGAAGGCCAATTGGAGCTAAGCCTCTCAGACCTGCCAAGCAGCCTATCCACAGAGGCAGATGATTTGTTTGTACTCACATTTTTTGATGTAAATTTTATACTTGTAATTTTCCTGTATTTGTTTTGATCCTTGAAAGCCATGTAATTGTAAAACAATATACAAAAATTAATATAACAGTCTTTTGAACGACAATCCCTAGTTGTCTCAAAACTAGACTGATTTTAGTTTGTGTCTAGCACTCAAGTGCAGACCTGTTCATTTGAATAACTTGCTTAAGTTTTGTAATCATCAAAATAGGGGGAATTTGTTAGGAATACTTGTTAGATTTTGAGGTTATTGTAATTCAAATGTTTATTACTTGGCAAAAATGTAAGGAAGAACCAGATGAGTATCTTCCATAGGCCAAATTATGTTAAGTTAAATACTTGGCAAAATGTAAAGAAGAACCAAATGAGTATCGTCTATAGGCCATTTAAGTTAGGATCAAAATCGGCTAAGTACAAAAGTACAGATAAGTACTTCAGAGAAGTGTAAACCAAACACTGTAGTAAAAGCCGAAGTCACAGTCAAGTCTAAGTCAGAGAAACAAAAATTCATCAGTGATGATTGACCAGACTGCAGTCAAATGATCAGCAGACCAAGTCGTCTGAAGTATGACCAACAGATAAGTCAAAATTCATCAAGACAGAAGACTTCAGACAAGTCATCTGATCAGGCAAGTCTCAATAGGACATCAGAGAAGTCATCGACAGAGATGTCCAAACTGCAAAGAAGTTGACTAGACATCAGACAGCTTGACTTATAAGAGATCAGCCAAGTACTACAAGTCCACGTCAGCATGCGTTGAATAGTCAATACTTACGGAAAGTCACATGCAAGCGTGAAGGGACAAATTGGAGAGATTCCCGTAAAGGATATGAATTAAATAATTCATCCAGACCTACCACTGAAGACTTTAGTCTTATTATATTCAAAAGATTCGGCGCCTCAAATGCAAAGTCTTCACAATGGTCGAAAGATGGATTAAAATATGGGAATCCAGCCTTGCAACGTTCAAAAAAATAAACAAAGAAGTCTATTTCTCTAATAGATGGATTTGTTACAAGATTTGCAACGGCTATGAAGTATGCTCAAGGATCGACACTTATATACATCCAAAGATTTGAAGTTGAGCAGTACGATGTGAACAAAACTCTCAAGCGATCAAAGCTATCAAAGCAATCATATAGCATCGTGAAAGGAGCAGTACTCGAAGTTCTTATTTGAAGAAAGCTCTTAGTTGGAGAAGACAAACACTCTTGTCTTAAAACCTGAGTTCGGGGTACTTCACTGATTGAAGTTGCGAGACTGATAGGCATCCGAGTATTTGAAGAATCAAGTGGTGCTAGGCAGTCAAAGAGGAGTTGCAACGACAGGATTTCCATTGGATGGAAGTTGTTGTAGCTAAGTAAAAGAATCACTATAATATTTATCGCTGGTTGAGAATTATAGTGGATTCATCTCCAACTGGTTTGGAGAAAGTGGATTAGTAGAGGATTAACCCACCTCTGAGACCACTATAACTGCCTGCGTGTTTTACTGTTTTTAGCATCATATTTAACTGTTACATTCATACTTTACTATTCCATTGCTTAGTTTTGTTTTCGTCATCAGCTGATTTCCGCATATCTATCAGCTGAGAAACTCACTCTTCGAGAAAAGAGTTTAAGAGTTTCATTAAGTCTACTCACCCTCCCCCCCCCCCCCTCTAGACTTATTCCTGGATGACTTTTGACCTACAGGACGAGGATTTGGAGTTGTTCATCCCGAATTTGTTGAGCAGCTCCTTGATGTACTTTTCCTGGTCGATGAATATACCTGTATGCAATTGCTTAACTTGCAATCCTTGAAAATAGCTAAGTTCTCCCATCATACTCATTTCAAATTTACTTTGCATGAGACGAGAGTGTTAGGGTTATGTACTGCGAAGCATACTTTATGCTTGTATCACCTTATTTTCCTATAACTACCTATGAGAATATTAATTACATTTAATCATATGTTTTGTATATTTATTCACGTTATGGTTATGCAAATTAAATGTCTAATTATTTTATATTGTAGATGATATGGTGTGTTGGTATCACATGGAAGATCACATTATTGGTGCCTTATATAATAATATAATAGTTCACAACCTACATAATTATTAAACAAATCATGTGAAAGGTTGTAGTGTATGCTTGAGATTAGTTGGTCTTGACTATTAGCATGCATTAGCATATTTGCATACGTTGAACTGGATCGAAGTGAGATATTGTCTTCTCTATTGACTATAAGAAGAACGTAAATCTCGGATAATTATTATTTCTTAATCCTAAGTATATAATATTTAATTGTGTGTTTATAATATTTATTGCTTTGATTTACCATGGGTGAGAGTAAAAAATGATTGGCCTAATAAGATTCGTATCTTGGATAATAATATTATCTATATGATAATTATTATTACTAGAAGTCGTGTCCCGACTCGTACGGGTTGATGATGTCCCCTTGAGAAGCTCAATAATGATTATTATATTAAACCCTGCAGGTGCATTTAATTCTGATATAATAATAAGGTTCGAGTGGTACTACTCTTGGATAAGATATTATTTAATTAAATTCGTTAGTAGCTTAAATTAATTGATGGACATTCTATATCTTAAACATGGGAAATAATGTATTTAAATAAGGAATCCAATTTCGTAAATTGGGATTTGGGTTGGAAGTACAATATTAACTCTTTAGTGGACTGAGTTGATATTACTGAACTCAACCATATTAGGAAAGAGATTAATATGGAAAGTTGGTTGCACTAGGAGTCTTAACCCTAATCCTCCTTTAGAGTAGTCCAAAGCCTATAAATAGGGACATTGATGGGTTCGTCCGAATTGACATCCAGCTCTAGAAATTTCGTTTTTTCTCCTCAGGTGTTTAATTGTGGATCTTGACTTGTGTCTTTGATTCCACAATTGAGATAACACTTTAATTCTTGTTGCAAATCGGAATTACTTGAAGAAAAGAATATCGAGAGTTGTGAGAGGAGGATTTCGGCTGATCCACTTTTTTCCAAGCAAGATTCGGTAGCTCGTTGCCCACATAACGTCCGGATTAAGGCGGATCATACTCTAGACGATCTAAAGGTATAAATACAAGAAAATCAAGGAGCAAACAACCACTATACTTCAAAAGGTAATATCCTATGATCTTTGATCTAGATTAGGATATTTAATCTACCAACATATTTATTTAATAAATAATAAATAATATTTAAATTGATTATTAATCTTAGTAGTTAATTAATTAGCATGTCTAAATAGGTTTTGTGCTCGTAGATGCGTAAAACGCTTTAATCAAAAATTTCCCCAACTTCGCTTCCGCTGCATTTTATTCCCAACAATTGGTACCAGAGCCAGATTTTTGGGCTTTTACTATTTTAATTAATTTTGGTGATTAATTGATACCAATTTAAATATTCATGTAATTTGATGTTGGAGTATTTTGCTAGATGTGTTCTTGCAGGGAATGTGATCCAATTATCATGGTTATGGAATGGTTTATTTATTTATTTTTATTATTTATGAAATTGTTGGTTTGGTCCGATTTTGAGGCATGTAATGGTTTTTCCCGTGAGAAAATCCGCGGGTAGATCTAAGATCTTATTTTTTCGTGTAATCTTGCTGTAAATTCGATATTTTATTTTGGGTAAAAATTATAATCGAATTCGGAAAAGACGGAATTATAAAGAAGTAGAGCAGAACCGGGACGGCTTGATGCGGCCGACCGCAAGACGCGGCATCGCCAACAAAGACACGGCCGTCGGCGAGCAAGGCCTTTTCGCCGAGGCTCGCGAGCGGCCTGTTCTGGGTCGATTCGTCGGTTCGGGTCAGGTCGTCCAGTTTTTGGTATGGTCCGTTTCACCACCGTTCGTTGCGTCCGTTGGAGAGTCGGGATTTAAAATTAATTTTTTTTTATGTAATTACTTTTGCATATAAGTGAAACTTTAATTTTGGAAATCCACAGCCCGACCGGGGAGGAGTGACGAGATGCTTGATCTAGTGGGAGATATCGAGTCGGCAGTTGTAGTCATCTTCATCTTGTGAGAAAAATCCACCAATCTCAAGTGTCTTGTCTTCGCCAAATAAAGCTTTTCTTTTGTCTTTCCTTCTGCCTATGTCTTTCTTTCTTCTTATTTATTCAGGTCACGACAGTCATATTGAATGTGACCTGTCTTATGTCAGTTGTAGCATTCCACCTTCTAATTTCCAGCTTTTTGGTTTCTTTTGGGATTCTCTTTGTAGTTCTTTATTTTGAGTAATTATTTCTGAAGTTTCCAAATCTTTGCATTATGAATGTCATTTATGTAATACCCCAGAACCATCCGGGAATATTACAGTGCCGTGGGTCCCGAAACGGAACCCACAAGGCTGAAAGAAATTTTTACAAACATTTCAAATACGCCTAAACGACGATGACGGTAAATATCTTTTAAAATATTTAAAGACTTTATAAAATCCATTTAACAATACCGTTGTAAAATCTCTTTGAAAATACAAGGCCGAAACGTCAACCTCAACAGTTTCAAAAGTATACGTTAAGCCACCGCTTGTACGTATCGACAAAGTAGTTTAGAAAATGATTTTCCATAATAAATCCAAATTCGCAAATACTAGCAACCCATTTAAAAACACACTCGCAGCGGATATAACAAATAACTAAGAATACTTTTGTAGCGGAAAAATAACAACTAGTCCAAGTACTCAATTCATAAACACACGCCATAGCCAGTATCCTCCGGGAAGCTCATCTCTTCACGACCGATACAAGCTCGATATCCCAAGAACCTAAAAGTAAAGCCCATGAAGGGGTCAGACATAATACTCAATAATAATAATAACGATCACATCACGTCAATAATTACATACCAATGAAAATACTAAGTAAGAATACTACCAATGTAATCTTACCGTCATAACATTACCAATTTGTGATAATCTTTACCCAAGTAATCCTTACCAGAATTCACATCTCGTATCCTCAACAACACAATAAACTCATACCCAAACATCTGTACTGTACCCCAAGCAATACCCAAGGTTCTCAAAACATCCTAACTCAATGATACGAAATATACCAACTCTGACCAATTCAATCCATCAGATATCATTATCAAATCTCAACACGTCGATTGTCCATCAACGACAAATACCAAAAAGGAAATGCGGAACATACCTCAGGATACGCAATACCACGATGAATCACGTCAGTATAATCCGAGATCAGATCAATACAACATACTTACATGGTCCTAATACAAGACCTACAAATGCATACTCACATGATGACATCAATATGCCCACAACAATAACAACAATGCAGACCCAATGGAAATCCGATGAACCAGCGCACACATCATAGATCCCAAGATGGCCCTGTTAGATCAACACGATGTGGATAACCAATAATATACATATGCACAACAACAACACATGGTAATCCAATGATCCAGCGCACACAACATAGCTTCCCATGATGATCCTGTCGGACCTACGCATGGTGGAAAACCCGTCCAATGATCCAGCACACACAGCTATAGATTCCCATGATGATCCCGTCGGACCAACACATGGTGGACATATGACAACAATGCACAAATGCATATTAACAACAATACACAAATGGATGACAACAACAATACACGAATGTATTACAATATGATCGACACAAAATGACACCGGTGAAGAATATCCTTCCTCGAACAAACGTCCTACAATGAGATGTCGGTCGCTCGAACAACCTTGAATAACATAATTACCAACAAACTCTCAATATATGTATCAAGCATGAATCACGACTATCTCAAAGGTCGATACAACAATATCCAAACTCATTGAGGCACTCAAACAAACACTTAGCGAACATCATCCTTTGATTATAACCAATCCCAAATATATCGAAACCAACTCCAAAATGAGTAGTTCAATCCAACAAAACACCTTCAATAATATGAATAATCCAATAGGAAACCACAACTCGTGGTTACGACAACTATAATCGGAAACCCCAAAAATAACCAAAGTCAACATCAAGGGTTCTTGATTAATTCTCCAAATATTCATCAAATCCGAAAAACATATCAATAAATTCGTAGGAATACATTTATCCGAGGTAGATAATCCATATCTAACATATTCCAACTTAAAACCAAGCTTACACGAAGAGATCGGAAGGAAAAATTCAAAAATCCGAAATTATAGATCCAAGAAGTTATTACCTTGATTTGATGTGTTGGAGAGGATGAAATGATGATTAATCCGAATGATAAGCTTGAAGATGATGGCAGATGGATTCAGCTCGAATAAATCTCTCCAAAATGCCCGAAATCGCCCAAAACCGTCGAAGGAATGAAGTGAAATGAACAAACGACGAATCTGGACAGCACTGTCCAATTTATACTGGTCCCAGCTTAGCGCACGCTATGACCTGATATGTAGCGTGCGCTAACGGGTTTACCGAACGGTCCAGTGAGCTCTGACTGCCTCGTTAGCGTGCGTTAACCCATAATGTTAGCACGTGCTAACTGAATATCTGATGCCCAGTAACTGAAGTCCAGAACCTCCTGTTCTTTGATCTGCTCGCGATAGCGTACGCTACACCAAAAACTCAGCGTGCGCTACTATACCATTAGCATACGTTAAAATCTACTCATAGCCTGTGCTATGAATTATTCCAGATCAGTCCAGTACTCAATGGACTCTGCCTGATCGGCCTTAGCGCGCACTACACTGACTGCATAGCATGCGCTATCCAAACTTACTAGCATGCGCTACTTACCATTCGTAGCGTGCGCTACTACAACTCGACTGCAGTCCAGTGCCTTCTGGACTGCATGCCTGAACCACATTAGCGTGCGCTAATACAGAGAGGTAGCGTGCCCTACCCGTACTCAATTAGCGCGCACTAAAGAGAGTACGTAACGTGCACTACTCCTCACACACAGCCTATTAATACGATGACAAAGATGATAAACACGGATCGATTCTCCAACTAGGTAGAAAGGCGAATAATAACGGATACACGATACAAATTACTCTGAACGGTGAATCCAATGATTGAACATGAATTATGAATGAATATTAATGAGTGAAAATTACTGAGTGATAATTACTGAATGATAATTACTGAATGATAATTACTGAATGGTAATGACTGAATTACAACTGGGTATTACATACACCCCCCTTAAAAGAGTTTCGTCCCCGAAACTAAGGGTCAAACAACTCGGGCTAACTCTCCCGCATACTATCCTCGGTTTCCCAAGTAGCCTCTTCGACTCCATATCTAGACCACTGAATTTTAACCAAATGAATCGTCTTGTTCCTCAACTATTTGATTCGCCGCTCTAAAACTCGTATAGTATGCTCCTCATACGAATGATCATCCACGATCTTGATTTCGTCGAACTGAAGTATGTGACTTGGGTCGGCAACATACTTCCTCAGCTGAGAGATGTAAAACACATTATGAATTCGGCTCAATGTCGGAGTTAAGGCCAATTGATAAGCTAGCTCGCCTACTCGATCCAAAATCTCAAATGGTCCAATGAATCTCGGACTCAACGTTCCCCGCTTCCCGAAACGGAAGATATCTTGACTCGGGGATACCTTGACCAAAATGTGGTCACCTGTCTCTAACTCTAATGGTCAACGACGATTATCTGCGTATGATTTCCGTCGACTCTGAGTGGTCAACAAATGACTCCTGATCAAAGCTACCTTCTCACGGGCGGCTATAAGCATATCGGGCTCGGTGCCGATTGATTCTGATAAGTCATCCCAACATAAAGGAGATCGACAACGACGACCGTACAAGGCCTCGTAAGGTGCCATCTTAATCGAAGCATGCCAACTATTGTTGTACGTGAACTCAATCAACGGTAGTTGGGCTTCCCAATCATCTTTCTAATCGAGAATACATGCCCTCAACATGTCCTCCAAAGTCTGAATAGTCCTCTCTGATTGTCCGTCAGACTGAGGATGAAAAGCTGTGCTGAGATTAAGCTGAGTTCCCATGGCACGATGAACTGACTTCCAAAAATGTGACACGAATCGCCCGTCACGATCGGAAACGATACTCTTAGGAGTATCGTGCAATCTCACTATCTCTTTGATGAATAACTGGGCAAGTCTCTCGGGACCCCACGCATCCTTAATCTCAAGGAAATGAGCTGACTTAGTTAAACGGTCCACAATTACCCAAATTGTATTCATGCCACAATGACTCATCGGCAAACTCGTGATGAAGTCTATTGAAATATCCTGCCACAACAACTCTAGAATAGGGAGCGGTTTCAGCATACCCTCCGGCCTCTGATGTTCTATCTTGACTTGCTGACAGGTTAAGCATCTCGAAACAAATTTTGCGACTTCTCGCTTCATATTACTCCACCAGTAATTTTGTTTCAAGTCCTTGTACATCTTGCTAGACTCCAGATGAATGCAATAAGGGGTAGCATGAGCTTCTCTCAAAATTGAGTTTTTCAACTCGTCATTTGCCAGAACGCATAACCGGTTCTGAAATCGCAAAAGTCCATCCTCGTGGACCACAAATCCAGGCGCTTTCCCCTGAGTCACATCATCTCGAATGCGCAACAAAAATGGGTCTGAACCCTGATTTACTCTGATTGCCTCCTCAAGTGGCGATGAAATCTCTAACGTACAAAGTTGCCCTTGTACTCGCTGTAACCAGACCTCGATCTAGGGCCTAAGGAATTCCTGCTGAAGTTTCTTCTGAACAGTTAAACGAGCAATCATATGCTCCTAGACGGACATAGGACTCAAGGCATCGGCGACCACGTTCGCCTTACCCGTGTGGTACAGGATCTCAATGTCATAGTCTTTGATTAGTTCCAACCACCGTCTCTGTCGCATATTCAACTCCTTCTGAGTAAATATATACTTCAAACTCTTATGATCGGTGATAATCTGACAGGTGATGCCATAAAGGTAATGACGCCAAATCTTCAATGCGAAAACCACGGCTGCTAGTTCCAGGTCGTGGGTTGGATAATTGACCTCGTAAGGTCTCAATTGCCGTGAAGCATAAGCAATAAATTTCCCATTCTGCATTAATACACATCCAAGACCGTGACTGGACTCGTCACTATAAACCACGAATCCTTCTGTTCCTTGTGGCAAAGAAAGAACATGCGCTGAAATCAAATGACTCTTGAGTTCCTCAAAACTCTGCTGACACGCGTCGGACCACGTGTATTTGTTATCCTTCTGCAAAAGGTTCATCATGGGCTGAGCGATCTTAGAAAATCCTTCCACAAATCGCTGATAATAACCAGCTAATCCGAGAAAGCTTCGGATTTCCTTAACATTCTTCGGAGGTTGCCAATCTCGGATAGCCTCCGTCTTCTGAGGGTCGACACGTACTCTGTCTGATGAAATCACATGTCCGAGAAACATCACTTCGGACATATAGAATTCATATTTGGAAAACTTCCCATAGAGCTGCTCTCGTCTCAACACGTCGAGAACCTGATGGAGGTGAAATTCGTGCTCCTCCCGGTCACGAGAATAAATCAAAATGTCATCAATGAAGACAACTACAAACTGATCCAAATAGTCGATGAAAACTCGATTCGTTAATTCTATGAATACCGCAGGTGCATTAGTTAATCCAAACCGCATTATCACAAACTCATAATGACCATAGCGTGTTCGAAACGCCGTCCTTGCGATATCCGACTCACGAATTCACAACTGATGATATACATATCTTAAATCGATCTTGGAAAATACTGAGGCTCCCTGAAGCTGATCTTAGAAATCATCGATACGGGGTAGAGGATATTTATTCTTAATCGTCACCCTATTCAGCTCTCGATAATCAATACACAAATGAAATGATTCGTCCTTCTTCTTGACAAATAATACCGGTGCTCCCCACAGAGACACACTCGGTCGGATATAACCCTTCTCGGTCAATTCCTCCAATTGATTCTTCAGTTCTTGCATTTTGGTCGGGGCCATCCGATACGGTGCCTTTGATATTGGGGACGTACCAGGCTCCAACTCAATCGTGAATTCCACATCTCTCTGTGGAGGCAAACCAGGTAACTCGTCTGGAAATACATCGGCATATTCTCTCACTACATGAATATCCACCAACATTACTGATGGTTTCTCGGTCTTGGCCATATAGCACCAATAACTGACACAGCCCTGATTGAGTAATTTCACTGCTTTCATCATATTAATAACTCTACCGGAACAGCTGGGATTACCTCCCTGAAATACACATTCGACTCCATCGTCTGAAATGATAGTGACCATACGCTTACGGACACTAATGGTGGCATCGTGGCGATCCATCCAATCAATACCCAAGATAACATCATCTCTCGATAAATATACCACGATTAGGTCTGCTAACCAATCACGGCCATGAAGCTGAATCGGACAATTCTTAATCTCATGATCTCCGATAATTATTCTACCATCCGGTAGACCAATGACATAAGGTTCACAATTAGAAGCATTATCCAGGCATAGTCTGCTCAAACATGACTCGGAAATGAATGAATGCGATGCACCAGTATCAAAAAGGGTGCACACAGGTTGAGATAAAATTTTGAGTGTACCTGAGATCACTCGGGCCTCTGGATCGTCGGTCCTCTTCATCTCATAAATTCGGGGCTTGCCGGCCCCTGAACCGGACGATCTCAACTGATAGCTTTTGGCTCCGCCTTTGTTTGATCCTGTCGTCTTGAACAACGCGGACTGAGTGGCCTAATTCTGAACTGCTGACTGTCTCAGGGCCTGAGATGATGTCGGAGTGGGTTTAGAGTCTCTTCGGAAAAAACGGGCCTTATGCCCAGCAATCCCACAGTTATGGCACGTGACAGTCTGCCTCGGACACTTGGTGCTGAAATGACCCTTTTCTTCACAGTTGAAACAGGTAATGGCCGAACTAGCCACTCGGGACTGAGATTCTGCGGGTCTAGGCGCCATAGGAGGTCGCTCAGAAAAATTAGAGCCCGTACGAGGCTTCTTGAAAGTTGCCTGTCTGCCTTTATACTGATTATGACTCTTAGACTTCTTGCTAGCAGATGAAGGTTGTTGCCTAGCAATCTCCTTAGCAGTAAGCTCATAAGTAAGAGCTATTTCGATGTATTCGGCCAGAGTGGTGCAATTGTGATTAATGAACTGCATCCGCATGCGAGGTTTCAACCTCTTGCTGAAATACTTGATCTTGTCCGCCTCAGCGTGAATAATAGATGAGGCGAAAGGAAGTAGCTCTTGAAATTTCTCGGTGATGACGTGAACATCATCGTCCGCTGAGAGGTCGGTATTTAGTAATTCTGATAACTTGGCCTCTCTGAGTGGGGCCGGATAATACCTCTCCATCATGAGAGTCTTGAATTGATCCCAAGTACAAGATCCGTCAGTGGACTTCAATGATAACCACCATGAATGAGCGCTCTTACCCAGATAGTAAGCCGCGATTGAAACTTTGTGCCCTTCGGGACACTCTACCATAGCAAACAACTTCTCGAAATGCTCGAGCCAGTGAACAATATCCGCCGGCTCAGATGAGCCCTCAAAAGTATGTGGTCTTTGGCGAGAGATGTCGCCAATAATACTGCTCACACTCCTCTCTTGCCTCTGAGGTGGCGGCGGAGGAGCCTGCTGATTCTGAGTAGCTGAGTTCTGCATCGTCTCCATGAGGTGTGCCATCTGAGTCATCTGGGCCATCATGCCCTGCATAAACGCGAGTGGATCAACCCGAACACCTTTTGAATGAGCTGTGTCCCGTGTACGACTCCCTGACAGTGAATGATCATTTCCAGGAGAATGAGTGGCGGCGTCGCTGCTCGATGAATTAGCATTATTCCTCGCATTCGGACATGTATTCACACGAGTTCTCGTGATTCGGCCCGCACCGCAGCCTCTTCCCCTGCGTCCTCTGCCAGCTCTTTCCATACTGAAGTGGGAAAATCACATGATGATTATATATCTCACATGAATATCACATTATGATTGCGTTATGAATTGATGATGATGAGCATAATCGCTCTAACACAATGATTACATGAATGATCAACTGAGGTGACATGATTATCTGATGAAATTCTTGAAATGATTATCTTGAACAAGTTAACAAGATTAATGATATGATCCTCAAGATTAACAACTGAGCAATGAAATGAAATGAGTGATTAATGAATTAACATGATCGACATGATCAAAAATGAAAATGATGATTGAGGATTGTTGACTGTTGAATGATGAATGAGTGATTCTTATTGCCAGAAATTATACCATGGCGTCAGAAATCTTACTGTTCTTTGGTCTGAGGGGCTTGGCTCTTGCACAGGTCACCCGTGACGCGAAAGTCCAATGATACTAGTCTGATGAACGATGATTTCAATGAGACATGACACGAAAGGTAGTATTCAAAACCACGCTCCGATACCAACTTTGTAACACCCCAAACTAGGCGAATATTACAGTGCCGTGGACCCCCGACTGGACCCACTAGGCGAATGAAAATTAATGACTTAAATAATATAATTACAGTACCGAACCACATTATATCATTAATTACTCCGATGAGGAGTTTCAAGTACAACACACCCAGGATAATACAGATTACATGTATATTTTATATGAAGATAAAATATACAACACTGAATGAAAATAAGTATCCAAATGGAAATATGCAGCAGAATAAATGAAGAAACATGAATGACTGAAAAGGACTGGGCCCCCCTACTAGTATCACTAGGACTCCTCGCCGTCAACGTTCTCTTCCCGTGCTTTAGCCTTGCCATGACCTGAAAACAACATCCTCCAACGGGGTCAGTTACACAGAACAACAATCCTCAAGAGTTGAATAAACACAATCATGACATATTTTAATTATGAAATTAAGTTGAAGAGAGGCATCATAGTACGCCCGTAATGGTATGTGCAAGTGCACAATACGAGTGTCCGGACGCACCCGCCCTTGTGCCTAATTAGTCTCACGTAGGTACGTTACCGTGTGCACAGTCCATTGTGTCGGTGAACCCGATCACATGACTATCACGTGCCCGACTAAAAATTCCACACATCCCCAGCCGACCACGTAATATGAACCTATAAGGTCATATGAACAGGAATGACCATGAGGAGTATTAATGAATAACAATCCGACAAGGGTCAAGAGTGACTCACCGAGATGAAATAATAATGAAATGAATGATCGCTCATTGAAATGATTGGAACCGTCGTTCCTCGTGAATGAAATAATTATTTGACAATTACAAGTCTCAATATGGTTAATACATTATGAATGAATTATGATTATGAATGAACACCAATGAAAGGAATGAGTATCCTTTTAACCGAGTAAGAATTTACTTACACAACACCAGTGAAGAATATCCTTGCTCGAACAAACGTCCTACAATGAGATGTCGGTTGCTCGAACAACCTTGAATAACATAATTACCAACAAATGCTCAATATACGTATCAAGCATGAATCACGACTATCTCAAATGTCGATACAACAATATCCAAACTCATTGAGGCATTCAAACAAACACTTAGCGAACATCATCCTTTGATTATAACCAATCCCAAATATATCGAAACCAACTCCAAAATGAGTAGTTCAATCCAACAACACACCTTCAATAATATCAATAATCCAATAGGAAACCACAACTTGTGGTTACGACAACTATAATCGGAAACCCCCAAAAATAACCAAAGTCAACATCAAGGGTTCTTGATTAATTCTCCAAATATTCATCAAATCCGAAAAACATATCAATAAATCCGTAGGAATACATTTTTCCAATGTAGATAATCCATATCTAACATATTCCAACTTAAAACCGAGCTTACACGAAGAGATCGGAAGGAAAAACCCAAAAATCCAAAAATCTAGATCCAAGAAGTTATTACCTTGATTTGATGTGTTGGAGAGGATGAAATGATGATTAATCCGAATGATAAGCTTGAAGATGATGGTAGATGGATTCAAATCGAAGAAATCTCTCCAAAATGCCCGAAATCGCCCAAAACCATCGAAGGAATGAAGTGAAATGAACAAATGACGAATCTGGATAGCACTGTCCAATTTATACTGGTCCCTGCTTAGTGCACTCTATGACTTGATATGTAGCATGCGCTAACGGGTTAACCGAACAGTCCAGTGAGCTCTGACTGCCTCGTTAGCGTGCGTTAACCCATAATGTTAGCGCGCGCTAACTGAATATCTGATGCCCAGTAACTGGAGTCCAGAACCTCCTGTTCTCTGATCTCCTCGTGATAGCATACGCTACACCCAAAACTCAGCGTGTGCTACTACACCATTAGCGTACGCTAAAATCTACTCATAGCGTGCGCTATGAATTATTCAAGACCAGTTCAGTACTCACTAGACTCTGCCTGGTCGGCCTTAGCGCGCGCTACACTGACTGCGTAGCGTGCGCTATCCAAACTTACTAGCGTGGGCTACTTACCATTCGTAGCGTGCGCTACTACAACTCGACTGCAGTCCAGTGCCTTCTGGACTGCAGGCCTGAACCACATTAGCGTGCTCTAATACGGAGAGGTAGCGTGCGCTACCCGTACTCAATTAGCGCGTTGTTGGTCACTTAAGTATACTGGATACAATTTGGAAAAGTAGTTTAAACAACAAACTGTATGGAATCTAAATCTGAGTGCGTAGCGGAAGTCTTGGATACAGTTAGTTGCCGTGGATACAGCAACGACGTATTAGGTGTATACTTAATATATCACAGTTATTTCAAACAGTGAAAGCAGAAGGTAAATAACACAGTAATTTAAGTGGTTCGAGGTAAACCCCTCTACGTCCACTGGTCCTCCACACAGAGTAAAAGTTTATTAAATAATTACTGCGTACACAACTACGTAATTATAAACAAACCTATCCTTGTATCGTTCACACAGTTGATACAAAGAATATCACTTTCAACCGTTCACACAGATTGGTTAAAGCTTCCTTCTTGACTAGCTTCTTCACACACGTTCAAAGCTTCGTCCTTATTCATCCCACAGTCGAATAACTTGTTGAGTTCACACAGAGCTCGGTTTTTACACAGAGGTAAAAGGTTAGGTAACTGTAAGAACAATGACTTAGAATATCAAGATCTGATGATAGCTGTTCTTGATGTTTGAGCACTGTATATCTCTTTCGTTTTAACTTGCAGTTTGCTCTGGAGATATGTTTGCTTAGATGATAACTTGATAGCTTTGAGAGTTATATTACTTGGGGTTACTGATCTTCAATGTCTTCAAGGATATATATAGCCTCTGAAGAAAGTATCCGTTGAGATGTCCGTTTGAATAAGATTTCCTTCAACGGGAATATGACATGATCCGGATTTCGCGGGATTCTGAAGATCTGAAGACTGACAGTATTTAAATACTTTATCCTTGAGTATTTAAATACTTCTTTGTTCAACGGAACTTGACTTGTGTTCTTTCTTGTCCTTTTGTGAACTGTATGGAGAATGACTGTATTAGGGATGTCGAGATAGTTTCCATACTTGGTCTTCTTACAAGTCTTCAAGCTGTACTGACGAGCTTCACTTATGCTGATTCGAGGCAGGTCTTCGATGATAAATCCTTGACTCCTCGATACAGTTTTCCTTTACTGTATTTGGCATATATGTCAAAACCTTTTCAATAACAAATAACAATCGATACAGGGATCGGGTATCCCGGCTGAATCGATACAGGGTGTTTGTTTTTCCTAACAATTTCCCCCTTTTTGACAATTTGCCAAGTCTTAACTTAAACTCTTCGAGTCTTCTTGATGATGCCAAAACCTTCTTCATGAAGCGTTCTTCTTCGATGACTTCTGGCAGATTTCTTGGTCTCTTGTCAATAGGTCTGACTTAGTGATTTTAGTCTACAATAATGAACTGCTCGCAGGCACGTTCAATACAGTTTGAGATTTATTACAACTTAAGCCTATGATTGGCGCGCAGGCACAATCTTACAATGTATTCTAAGTTTACAACTGAAACTATGAACTGTTCGTAGATTAGTTCGTACAACTTAATTTTTCAATCAAGTTTATCTAACTTGAGATTCCTATCAAACAATTTAAGTAATCATACATAAACACAGTAGATTACGAGTTGTAATCTTTCAAGACAAACAAACTGTTTTATTGATATTCAAAAAGATTGAGTACAAAGTTTGTGTCGAATAGAAATTACAAAAACAAAAATAATATACATAAATTTCAGCTCTTTATCTTTGATCCGCATGCCTCCAAGGTCTCCTTCCTGGCTCATTCTCGGTGCCGCGCCACCAGTTTTGAAGTGAATCATTGCCTCGTTCTTGGTAAATTGCTCTTCCTTCATAAGAACGATCAAAGGCAAGTATCCAATCCTCTGGATGGGTGACCCGATCTCCTCTTCTATGTTTTGATTTCATCTCGATTTGGAGAGGGAGCTTACCTTCTTCTAGCATCTTTGAAAATTTGTCTGCCGCTTCCGCCAATGTCTTATAATTTTTGAAGATGGCGGATTCCCTGATGAGTCTGACAAAATATCTCATCAGTTCATTCTTCCTCCGATTGCTTCACTTCTTCGGCGGTTGGGTTGCGGTTGGTTGTGCACGTATTTCCAAGGTCTTTGAACAAGATTTTGCCAAGGGACATTTGGGTCATGGAATTCAGTGCGAGCACGAAATTCTAAAACTTTGGGGTTGAGGTGCTAGCTTGTTCAATTCGGGAGCTATCTTGCTCTGAGCGACCTCAAATTCCCTTTCTGTTGCAGTCTTAATCTCCTTGCGGCTTCTCGAGCTTCTTCCCCCTTTTTGGCCTCATCAAGACTTTGCGGGATTTCGAGAGCGGCGTCTGTTTGGTCTCGATCTTGTTTATTCTTTCAACGAGGGAGGAAAGAGTCTGCGACATCTCTTGAATGGATTTGTCATGCGCACGCAGTGAGAGTATTCTCTATCATTGCACAGGCGGTCTTAGCTTCAGCAATTCTTGTCTTGAAGCTTCCTCCTTGGCAAGTTGCGCTTGTTTATCTTCCATGATTTTCAAGGCTTGCTTGAACACTTCAGCGGGATGATGAATGCTTCGACAACTCGAGATACTTCGTGTTGAAGAGTTGTCATTTCTTCAAGCTGAGAGGTGTGCATCGATTGATGCCTTTTCTACTAAGAGAGAGCGTTAAGCGCATCTTGATAAATACGATCGAAGGCCAAGAGCTTGCAGGCGCTCTTTGCGTGCAGCAGAGATAGGAGAGTCAGGCTGGGCGAAGTCTTCAGCACCATTTAACCTTCTTACGTTCACGGATGGGCGTGAAGTAAGTTGGACATCCTCAGGTTCGTTACCGTCCTCGGATTCCAAGGTTGCAGGGGCGGGAGTAGCTTCTTGTGGAATGGCGACAGTTGGTTCAGAAGCGTCCTGTGGCGAAGGTTCTTCGGCAGATAAGGATGCAGGCGGGACTGAATCCTCCTGTTGGGTTGTAGGACTGGCTTCTTTGGTCGCAACAGGCTCGGGTGCCTGTTCCAAAATTTCTTGATCTTCCACGACTGGAGGGACTGATTCCTCCTGGTCGGGAATGTTCTCCGGCTGTGGCGAAGGTGGATTAGCTTGGGTAGATGGCCCTTCGTCGTTTCTGGGTGGAGAGGTGGCTTGGGCTTCAGCCTCTTCACGGCTCAATCTCAGACCTGCTTGAAGAGCATCGTCGTCGTCGTCTGAGTCGTGGTCGTCGTCGTCTTTTGGATTGATGGGAGAGTCCTCTGACTTCTTCTTTCCTTTTCTTCTGGCGTCGGATTTGTGCAGCAGGTGGCTTTCAATGAGATCTTTGCAAGAGGCGTTGTCCCATCGAAGCAGTGCCTCAATTTCAGTTGAGTCAGTTACTTCGGAGACAAATCGCTCTTCGTGGCTCCATTCGCTCCAGGTTATGCAGTGTCGTACGGAGCTAGCCTAAAGCTTTTCCATTGCACAAATCTTTCGTACGCCTGTTCAATTTGTACTGAAAGAAGTGTTTGATTTATAATTGAGTCTGGGGAGGGACTTCGAATCACGTCTGGAGACGCTGTTTCGAGGGATTCCGGTACAGGTATGGGATCCTGTACGGAAGATGGACTCCTTGCAGGGGATGGTGCCCCGAAGGAAATTGGATCCTGTACGGGTGTGGAATCCCGTAGAGGAGAAGTAGCTTTTGGCTCCGAATGGGCAGCCGACGTGCTAACGTCTTGAATGTTGGCAGATGTCTCTAAATCCGTCGTAGCCGCCAAGGGCTCGGGATCTACTGTCGATGCAGTAGGAGACACCTCTTCCGCAGGGGTTGGGCCCTGGGGTGCTATATCAGTGGGTTGCGCCACGGGCGAGACATCCTCGGAGTGTTTGGCTTTGATTTTTGAGAGCCTCCGGAGTCTCTTCTTCGACTTCTCATCAGCAGAGTGCTTCTTGCTGTGAGAACGCTTGCGCTTCTTCTTTGAAGATTCCAATTCAGGGACCTTCACGGTTTCGTCTCTGGGATTGTCAGAAATAGGCATGTGACTTGTTCTCGGGTGATTGGCATGCATTGTGCGCTGGTTATAGGCAGAGGGTTTGACGCCTCCTAAATATATCCGTGAGATGTTTTTCTTGGCATCGGCGGATTGCTTGACTCCGCACTTTGTCAGAATGTAGTTTAGCATTAAACCAAACGATTTCTTTTGAGTGGCTGGTTTGCACACCTCTTCCTGAAGTCGTTTCAAAATGATTTGACACCAGTTGACCTTTTCACAGGTCAAGATAGCTACCATCATTCTGAACCTAAGATTCGTGCACATCTCGAACGCGCCGGTTCGATTTTCAATGATCCTGGAGCAGAAATCGTGGAGATAAACGAAATGAAGAAGAAAATTTTTCTTGTGGCACGTGGTTGTCACCATATCAACCACTTTGGACCCGGTAAATAGTCCATAAAACTTGGTAATCAGCCCTTGAGACCCAAACGTCTCAAGCTGGTCCATGGTCAGGCCGTCGGCGGGCAGCCTGTAGATTTTCTGAAGTAGGTCGGTATCTATGCAGATTTGCACTCCTTGGGTATTGCGGTGATGTCGGCAACATGTCCTCCCCTGGGCTAGTGAGAGAAAAGCGAGCAGCGGCGTTGAGGTAGAATTCCTCAACCGGATGAGCGTCGTATTTGTCGGCGGTTTTGCTTCCAAAGCGATAGAGTCCTTGTTGTTCAAGACGAGTGATGATATACTCCATCGGTTCGATGTCGTTGATTTCGAGATGATACGCTCGATGATGACGGGTTTCGAGAAGATCCGGCCATCAATGATGTTGGAGGTCTTCTTGAGCGGGGATGAAGATTGACTAGCCATGGATGTTTTCTTAAAGCGAAGGTGGAAGAAAAGCAGTAGAAATCTTGCGATGAATATGCGAGAAAATATGTAAATTGTTTGCTTGAGATCTCTTGTAATTGCGAAGCGTAAAGAGTCTCTAATGGCGAATCTGATCCTTTTATACTTGGGCGGCGAAATAGGGTTTGCAGTACGAATGGTCGATTTTAAGGGATGGGAACCGTTTTTGAAATCGGCAGTCGGGATGGATTTAGTATAACTGGTACGCTAATCCATTAAAAGGTTTTAAAATACAGCGGGTCCCACTTCTGACATAGGTGATTACCCTAAATGCCTAAAACGGCGGTTTAAAAATAATAAACAATTTGAAAACATCGCGGCTTTTGAGATTCAGTTGTCCAGATGTCGTGTAAGGCATTTAATGAACATGACGTTTGACATAAAACAGGGCACGTGGACAAAAATTATTTTTAAAAAGGAAATAATATTATATTATATACTGAATCAAAATCCTATAGTATGTGCTGTTCTCCGCGTCGATACAGCGTTCCCCCTTAAAAAGGTACTAATAGGTTTTAAATTCCATACAGCAATAGTTGGATTAATGCTGTATTCATGGGTCCTACAGTATTCCCCCTTAATTATTGCACACATCAGCTGTAGGATTCATATGCCTTCGTTCGCTACAGTACTGTATTGATGTTTCTGAGTGTACAGATAATTAATGTTGGATACTGTATTCATGGGTCTTACAGCATTCCCCCTCAATTGTTGAGTAAAAGCAGTAAATTTACTTACAGGGAGTCTGGCTGTAGTATTCCCAATTCTGCTCTTAGCATGTTGAATCTTGCTGTGTCGAGAGGCTTGGTGAAAATGTCGGCCAGCTGGATGTCTGTATGGACTTTTTCCAGGCGAACATCCTTGTTCTCGACATGATTCCTGATGAAATGATGCTTCATGTTGATATGCTTAGTGCGCGAGTGCAAAAGCGATTGTGCGTGATTGCAATTGCACTCGTGCTATCACACATGATTGGAGTCTCTCTAGCATCGATTCCATAATCGGCGATTGTTCTTTGCATCCAAAGGATCTGCATACGGCGACTACAGCGACATAGTACTGATTCGGTAGTGGAAAGATAATTTGCCAATTGCTTCTTCTTGAACCAAGATACGAGTCTAGGTCCAAGAAAGTGACAAGTTCCACTTGTACTCTTCCTATCTAGCTTGCGACCTCCGAGATCCGAATCATGTATCCAACTAAATCGAATCCGCCTTCCTTAGGATACAACAGTCCTGCATCGAATGTTCCTTTAACTTATTTCAGGATTCGTTTAGCTGTATTGAAGTGTGATTCCTTAGGTGCAACTTGGTATCTCGCACACACTCCAACAGCAAACTGGATATCGGGCCTGCTAGCCGTTAGGTACAGGAGCGAACCAATGAGCTTCCTGTAGAGTGATTGGTCAAACGGCTTTCCGGCTTCATCAGCACTAATTTGCACGGAAGTGCTCATGGGGGTTGGCGAGGATTTGGAAGTGTTCATTCCAAATTTGTTGAGAAGCTCCTTGCTGTATTTCTCCTGGTTGATGAATATGCCTCTAGGCATCTGCTTTATCTGCAAACCTAGGAAATAACTAAGTTCCCCCATCATACTCATTTCAAATTTGCTTTGCATGAGATGTGAGAACCTTTGACATAGAGCAAGGTTAGTTGAACCAAAAATAATATCATCGACATAAATTTGTACCATTAGGAGGTCATCACCTTCCTGTATTTTGAACAATGTTTTGTCGACAGCACCTTTCTCAAACCGTTATTGGTTAGATACTGGGACAGGGTTTCGTACCAGGCTCTAGGGGCTTGTTTAAGTCCGTACAGCGCTTTCCTTAGCCTGTAAACTAGATCGATACCGTCTGTGTTGGCAAACCCTGGTGGTTGTTCAACATAAACTTCTTCTGAAAGCTCTCCATTCAGGAAAGCACTCTTGACGTCCATTTGGTATACGATAAAATTCTTATGGGCGGCAAAGGCTAAAAATATCCTGATGGATTCTAGTCTCGCTACAGGGGCGAAGGTTTCATCATAGTCGATTCCTCCGATACCACTTGTTGGTCACTTAAGTATACTGGATACAGTTTGGAAAAGTAGTTTAAACAACAAACTGTATGGAATCTAAATCTGAGTGCGTAGCGGAAGTCTTGGATACAGTTAGTTGCCGTGGATACAGCAACGACGTATTAGGTGTATACTTAATATATCACAGTTATTTCAAACAGTGAAAGCAGAAGGTAAATAACACAGTAATTTAAGTGGTTCGAGGTAAACCCCTCTACGTCCACTGGTCCTCCACACAGGAGTAAAAAGTTTATTAAATAATTACTGCGTACACAACTACGTAATTATAAACAAACCTATCCTTGTATCGTTCACAGTTGATACAAAGAATATCACTTTCAACCGTTCACACAGTTGGTTAAAGCTTCCTTCTTGACTAGCTTCTTCACACACGGTTCCAAAGCTTCGTCCTTATTCGTCCCACAGTCGAATAACTTGTTGAGTTCACACAGAGCTCGGTTTTACACGCAGGTAAAAGGTTAGGTAACCGGGTAAGAACGTGACTTTGAATATCAAGATCGATGATAGTTGTTCTTGATGTTTGAGCACCGTATATCTCTTTCGTTTTAACTTGCGGTTTGCTCGGAGATATGTTTGCTTAGATGATAACTTGATAGCTTTGAGAGTTATATTACTTGGGGTTACTTGATCTTCAATGTCTTCAAGGATATATATAGCCTCGAAGAAAGTATCCGTTGAGATGTCCGTTTGAATAAGATTTCCTTCAACGGGAATATGACATGATCAGATTTCGCGGGATTACGAAGATCGAAGGCGCGGTATTTAAATACTTTATCCTTGAGTATTTAAATACTTCTTTGTTCAACGGAACTTGACTTGTGTTCTTTCTTGTCCTTTTGTGAACTGTATGGAGAATGACTGTATTAGGGATGTCGAGACAGTTTCCATACTTGGTCTTCTTACAAGTCTTCAAGCTGTACTGACGAGCTTCACTTATGCTGATTCGAGGCAGGTCTTCGATGATAAATCCTTGACTCCTCGATACAGTTTTCCTTTACTGTATTTGGCATATATGTCAAAACCTTTTCAATAACAAATAACAATCGATACAGGGATCGGGTATCCCGGCTGAATCGATACAGGGTGTTTGTTTTTCCTAACACGCGCGCTAAATAGAGTATGTAGCGTGCGCTACTCCTCACACACAGCCCATTACGACGATGACAAAGATGATAAAAATGGCTCGATTCTCCAACCAGGTAGAAAGGCGAATAATAACGGATACACGATACAAATTACTCTGAACGGTGAATCCAATGATTGAATATGAATGATGAATGATTATTAACAAGTGAAAATTAATGAGTGACAATTACTGAATGATAATTACTGAATGGTAATGACTGAATTACAACTGGGTATTACAGTTTCTTCGTGATTCTTCGATTTAAATCGCAGTTGATGAATTGATTATGGTATTCTTGTTGTCTTGGCCATGATCTTCGGATTTTGTAACTCGTTCATCGATTTTTACCACGCGGAACTTGATTTCCGATTTCCTTGAATAACTCTCGGATTCTTGTTGTTTTTGGGGTTGATTCGGATGCTGTTTAGCGTTATTGATTCGTGGTGATATTATTTTCGTAGTTTTCGTGGAATTGTCGGGGTTTTGGTCGATCTTGGAAGTTCAAGGGCTACCCGACCATATCCATTCATTGTTCCATTGCTCGTGTATCGAGGCAAGTACCTTGTTCATACATTTCTTGTTTTGTGAATATGATGATTGGTGATCGTCTTGGTATGTTTGTTTGTTTGTTTGAAATGAACATTCAAAAGATTCGGTTTAGCCTCGTTAAGGGCTCACTTTCAAAACGCGTGTGTTTTGTGAATGGTGTGTTTCGTGAATGGTTAAGTGAACCCTATGAATATGCTTGGTGTTGTTGTTGTGCTTTGATAATATATATGCATAAATTATCTCGTTTTGGTATGTTGTGATTTGATAATGGTGTCGTGCTTTGTGTTTGCTGCCTTTGAGTAAACTGTTTAGATATCCTTGGTGTGATATGTTATTTGTGTGAATGTGTGAATATGGTCGAAGGTGTACGGTGACACATGGCATGTGATCATGTGGTTAGGATGCAACAAGTGATTGATCCAACCGTGAGAGCCTAAGACAATCTACGGTGACACATGGCTTGTGATCATGTGGTCAGGATGCAACAAGTGATTGATCCAACCGTGAGATGATAAGACCTGCGGTGACATATGGCATGCAATCACATGGTCAGGAGACAACAAGTGATTGATCCAACCGTGAGAGGACATGGCATGTGTTCACGGTGTTATGTATATGATTGTGAATGTGTTTTGCTCACCTCGGGAAGGTCTGGCGAGGCCTCAAGGGAATCCAATGGTATAGCCCTGCGAGTTGGTGTCGTATTCGTTGACCAAGATTTGCGTATCTCGGGTGATTAGCTTGTGTTGATTCTATGTCCGTCGAGGACACGTGATGTGGGTTTCGACCCTGTGAATTGTTGTTGGTTTTATTTGCGAAAACAAAACCTTTGAGTTGTGACCCCTGTTGATTTAGAAAAGAGAGGGATTTGAAAATCCTAAATTGTTTTCCGTTGAAACTCCCGAGGGCATTTTAAGCTGTTTTACAAATTGTTCTCATGATTTGTGGTCTTTCGAATTTGGAAAGCTTTACCCAAATGTTAGGCGTATTTTTATGAGCTTATTTATCATTATTCTATATCCATTTTGAGTCTAAATCTGCATAAATGATCTTTTAATGCACTATCTTTATATGTTTTGTAGAAAATTGGAGTCTGGAAGCTCGAAAGACGAAAAACGGGCGAAAACGACAAATTTTGGCTGGGGCCGCGGCACACCAAGGCCAGGCCGCGGCACACCAAGGCCAGGCCGCGGCACACGAAGATGACTAGCAGTGCGCCGAACTTCCTGTACCGGGGGCCGCGGCACGTTGAAGCTGAGCCGCGGCTCATGAAGAAAAATGCGCCCAGGCATAGGGCACTGAGCAGTAAGGGCCGCGGCACGCACTTACTGAGCCGCGGCCCGCGGGGCGGTTTTGATGTGTCTGCCGTGTTTCTGGGCCGTTTTTAGAGCTATTCTCGACCTAATTCCCGAACGCATTTTGGAGATGAAGGATAATTATAAATAGGGATAAAAGGTCTGAATCAGAGGGGGAAATCATCAAAGATCGAATCATCGAGGAATCAAAGATAAGGAGAAAAACACCAAGGAGAAGAGCGCGAAAGCTAGAGAACGGAGGAATCCAAGTTCTTCGACTGCGTTTGATTTTTATGCTTTCTTTAATTCATTCTATATTTTTATTTTCTAGCATGTCAGGCTAGAAACCTATTCTAGGATTTTGATGAAACCAAGGTTTTGATTAATTAACTTTCGATTTTGCATTATCAATATAATTCCCTTTTCTATTGAGTTTTCCCCAATTATTCCTAATGCTTTCAATTGTGTGGCCTATAATTGAATTGTTTTAATTACGCAACTCGAATCGGGAGAGGAGAGTTGGTAGGAAAAATTGGTGAGAACCGTTTTATCTTGTGAGATAGGAATATACTCATAGGAATTATGTGGCCTGTCTGAAGATTCCCTGCTTTTTGCCTATTATCGAATTAATTCACCTAGGAATAGAGTGTGTTATTCGCCTTAGAAAAATCTATTGACCTCGGGAGAGGCGGTAGAGTATTTTAGCAACCTTCGCCTTCAATAAATTGGGAAATCATTAAATTCATATAATCGAGAGTAATTCGGATAAACCGAGGTGGATTCACAATCCTAGATTAATTCCTTATTTGATTTTCTTTCTTCAAACAATCGATTTTACTATTTATTCTTTTAATTGCACCTCCAATTTTGATCGTTCAGATAAAATTAAAATACTCATAAATTGGTAGTTAGTAAGTCAGTCCTCGTGGGAACGATATCTTACTTATCACTTTATTACTTGTTTATGATAACGTGCACTTGCGTTCACAAAATCTCGCAACAAGTTTTTGGCGCCATTGCCGGGGACTGATTATTTTACTAATATCGATTTCAGTATTTCTAGTCTTAATTTGGACATTATTTTATTTTTGTGTAATTTTATTTATTTGTTTTCCTTTCAGGAATTTCTGGTTAGTGCATGAGAAAATTCGGTAACGAAGGCCTACTACCTTTGGATACTGAACTCGAGCGCACTCTTCGGAAAAACAAGAAGGAAAAGCGCAAGCTACCAGCAAAAGACACCATGGCCGATAACACGGAAAACCATGGAGGAGACAACCCTATTCAGCAAGCTCAACCGGCATTAGCACTCCGTGATTATGAAATGCCACAAATCAATGCAAACTTTTCGGGGATTCGGCATCCAACTATCCAAGCGAACAACTTCGAGATTAAGCCGGCTATTATTCAGATGGTGCAAGCAAGATAATTTTGTGGACTGGCAAACGATGATCCCAACGCACACATCGCTTCATTTCTCAAGATTTGTGACACCTTCAAGAATAATGGAGTCACCGATGATGCTATTCGTCTGCGGCTTTTCCCTTTCTCTCTAAGGGACAAAGCCAAATTTTGGTTGAATTCACTACCACCGGGCTCTATCACGACTTGGGCGGAATTAGCACAAGCCTTCCTGGCTAAGTTCTTTCCACCATCAAAGACAGCGAGACTTAGGAACGACATAACCACCTTCAGGCAATTTGATATGGAGTCGCTTCACGAAGCTTGGGAGCATTACAAGGATTTATTACGGAGATGCCCACACCATGGCTTACCGGATTGGCTACAAATCCAAACCTTTTATAACGGATTGAGTGCTTCTACACGCACGCTTGTTGATGCAGCCGCTGGAGGAGCGTTAATGGGAAAGACTATGGCGAAGCTCATTCTTTATTGGAGGCAATGGCTGCAAATGCTGATCAGTGGCCTTCCGAAAGAGTGATCCCGAAACGAGTAATGGAAATCTCCAATAATGATCCAATATCTACACTATCGGCCCAAGTTGCCGCCTTGACTCAGCAACTTCAAGCTTTTTCAAATGCTCCTTCTACCGTCACTACAGAATCATGTAATTGGTGTAATGGATCTCATCCTAACACAGAGTGCCAAGTTGGAAATCCTTTCGAGCAACATCTGATGGAACAAGCTCAATTTGTGGGGAACGGGAATCGGCAGAACAATCTGTACTCCAACACATATAATCTGGGGTGGCGAAATCACCCCAACTTTTCGTGGAAAAATGGACAAAACTTAAACCAACCTCAGTTTCCTCAACACCAACAACAACCTCCTCCCGCTCCAAAAATATCTCTAGAGGAAGCAATGGCGAAATTAGCAGCAAATACGAGTCAGTTCATGACCAGTACGAAAGCAACCTTGCAAAACCATTCCACTTCTATTCGCAACTTGACGAACCCTAGAGAGAATATTAATGCCATTAGTTTGAGAAGCGGGAAGGAAGTGTGTGACCAACCCGAGAAGAACAAAAAGAGAAGTGAGGATGAGGAGAAGAAAAATTCGGCGACCGAGGAATCACAAATTTCTAGATCCTCGAAATTGTTTCCAGATAATCCGACAGCCTATGTGTCACACGTCCCGTTTCCACAGCGATTGCAAAAGCAAAAATTGGACAAACAATTTTCCAAGTTTCTCGACGTCTTCAAGAAACTACACATCAACATTCCATTTGCTGATGCCTTGGAACAAATGCCGAGCTATGTTAAGTTCATGAAAGAAATCTTATCTAACAAAAGGAAGCTCGAGGAATATGAAATAGTGGCACTGACTGAAGAGTGCAGCGCAATCTTGCAGAGAAAGCTCCCGCCTAAATTGAAGGATCCAGGAAGCTTCACTATACCGTGCACTATTGGAAATTTGTCTTTTGATAGAGCGTTATGTGATCTCGGCGCCAGCATTAATCTCATGCCTCTTTCTATTTTCAAGAAGCTTGGAATTGGGGAAGCGAAACCCACTACGGTCTCTTTACAACTAGCCGATAGATCCATCAAGTACCCGAGAGGGGTAATAGAAGATGTCTTGGTCAAGGTCGATAAATTCATTTTCCCTGCTGATTTCATTGTGCTTGATATGGAAGAAGACAATGAGATTCTGATTATATTGGGTAGACCGTTCTTAGCTACCGGAAGGACCCTTATTGATGTTCAAGAGGGTAAATTAATACTTTGGGTTGAAGATGAGCAAGTCATATTCAAAGTGTTTCGATCTCTCCCGTGTCCAAGCAAGGACCAGAAGTGTTCACAAATTGATATCATTGAGAAAGACGCACACCGGGAGAGTTGTTGGTCAAAGTGTTCAGAATCCGTTTCAGATGCTCCGACGTCTAATAAAAATGAAGAGCGAGTCGCATATCTTAGGCATTTAAATATGTCGTCTTCAACATCTGTTCATCCACCATCGAAAAATTCTCATGCTGTCATAAGTTTGCCCGTGGAGTTGAAAATTAGGCCGGATGTCAAGCGAATACCAAGTCAATTACAGAATGGGTGTTTTGGGAGGCTGTTATTGTTAAAGCCGTTTCGCAAAGAACATTGGATGTCCAAACCAAAAATTCGAACGGTTGAAATTTAATGGTCAACAATTTAAATCACGTAATAACGGTTCGATGGACTGTGCGGAGTCCAAATGGTCTTTGCGAAATGCGAATTGATTTTCACAAAGTCCGGCTGAAGACTATAAACTTAGCGCTTCTTGAGAGGCAACCCGAGTATTAGTTGAAGATTTTTGTTTTCCAGTATTGTCTTGCATTTTAGAATTATTTTTTGTCATTTTTGCTTTGATATGCTTATCTCTCGCGTTCTAAGTGTTTCCTTTGAAAATTCTGTGCAGAAATCACCCCAGGGGAAAATTCAGCAATGGGCCGCGGCACAAGGATAGTGAGCTGCGGCACACACAAGTTGACACAAAAAGGCCAACCGAACTGTACTCTGTGCTGCGGCACGACCTTACTGAGCCGCGGCACACCTGGTCCCTAAACCGCGGCACATATGCACTGAGCCGCGGCACACCAATTGCCCCAGAAACGCCCAAAAAGCTGTACTCCATGCCACGGCACGGAACAAATGAGCCGCAACACACTTACAAATGAGCCGCGGCACGCGTATATTGAGCCGCGGCACGCGGAAACATAAAAGAAACGCCCAGGCAGGCTGTACTCTGGGCCGCGACTCACTTAAGCTGTGCCGCGGCCCCTGTTGCGAATTAGGAACGCCCAGCATTCTTTCATATACTTGATCGGCCGACACCAGGTAAGTTTTCTTCCCTTTCTTCGCACAGCGCTCGGCCGAATCCTTTTCACACTTCTTCTTCTTACCTTCTTCCATACAAAGCAAGGTAATTCTCAACTCTTAATCTTAATTGCTTCATGGTTTGAAAAGTAAGGTATTGTCCTTCATTCAATATTGAATATGTTTAGTTCTATGAAGGTTGAGTTGGGATATGAAATTATTGATCAATTATTGATGGTATTTGTTGATTATGAATGAATTGTTGATGTTATTTGTCGTTTATCATGACTATCGATTTATGTTGTTAGTTTTGGGGATTGGGTTAAATAATTGTCATTCTTATTCTTCATTCAAACCCATGCATGCTAAGTGTTTGTTAAAATGCGTCAATGAAAATTTTTGAGCCAAACGTTTTTTAAAACTATATGTAACGAATTATTTTATCGGATTACATTGTAACCCAACCCTTACATTATGTTTAAACTTGAGAGCTCATCCTTAATTTCCTATTTGATGATGCAAGCTCATTCATTCACATTCCGCAAGGTGTAGTTGATGAGAGAGTAGGCCCGCCGGGCCAATCGACGTGAGGAGAGGCGCTTGGCGGCGAGGGATGCGTACCATCAGGACTACCTTTCTGCGTGGACTAGCCATATTCTGCACCCAGACGGGCCCTTCATCCCACCAGTTAGGCCGTCCACACCACCCTCGTCGCCGGACGAGGCCGGCACCAGTTCCTGAGCAGACATTAGGGGAGTACTTGACCTTGTCTCTTATTGCATATTACTATTTTCGTCCATTGAGGTCAATGTACGTCCTAAGTTTGGGGGGGTTTACTTTCAGTTGCTTTTCACTTATTCGTTGATATTTTTCGTTATTTTTCATTATTTTTGACGCTAGCCTTACCTGTCTTGTTTTTATTTTCATTCGTGAATTTTTCGTGCTTCTTTATGTAAAACTGATGTTATGACACTGATTTATTTTTGAAGAAATGGTTGAGTTTTGATCGAGTTTGCAGTCAGCGACATTTGTTTCCTCTGTGTATTCATTTAGGTCTGATAATTTTCGTGATTGTAGAAATTTTAGCGTATAAGAAAGGAGATATACGTGTTTTCAAATCGCCTTCTATACGTTTGGTTACACTTTTCGCGTATCTAGTCGTCCAGTAACATGAGTCGTGTTGGCACTTAAATTAAATTTAGAGTCGGATTGTCTTTCCCAAAGTCAGAAAGTGTTCTATGATGGGAAGTCTAGTAACCGGGGGTATTCGTGTGACCCGTTGTTTACTCTTGCGTAAAACGACAACCCTGAATAGACTAATGGTTTAGAGATATCGCATGTGCCGATGATGGGGAGCCTAGTAACCGGGGGTATTCACGTGACCTGTTTTTTACCCTCGCGTAAAACAGCAACCTTGAATCGGACATGCGGGAATAGCTATTTGAGTTTTTTCTCCACTGTAGACGGGAACTTAATAACTAGAAGCATCCATATGCCCCATGAGTGTCTTTTACGTCAAACGGTTCCCCAATACATGAGAATGGAAATCCACCCTAGGGATATTCCGATGAAACATCCCGAGAACCGGAATCTAGTGGTTAACTCGAATCATTTTATTGATTATATATAAGGGAATGCTGTCCGAGGATTATTTTTGACGATGAAACTCTTGAAATTTTTGCCACTAGACTGTGGGACTGGGCGAGTTGGCTTGTTTAATCTAACCCTTCATATTGGCGGTTGGTTAATTTCACGCTTGTTAATCATTGAGCTTGATTTTCTTCATGAACGATTGATTAGCACTAAAAATGGTTACTTTGTGGAATCAGTGTCCTCGATGTGACTCACTATTACGATACTCGTATTATTCTTTGAGATTTTCATGGTAGTATTGATTAAGTTGAGCACTATGTATTTGCACGATTATTCACGATACTTTTTGTTTAAAATTAATTTTTGCTTGAGGACAAGCAAAGGCTCAAGTTTGGGGGTATTTGTTAGGCGTATTTTTATGCGCTTATTTATCATTATTCTATATCCATTTTGAGGCTAAATCTGCATAAATGAGCTTTTAATGCACTATCTTTATATGTTTTGTAGAAAATTGGAGTCTGGAAGCTCGAACGACGAAAAACGGGCGAAAACGACAAATTTTGGCTGGGACCGCGGCACACCAAGGCCAGGCCGCGGCACACGAAGATGACTAGCAGTGTGCCGAACTTCCTGTACCGGGGGCCGAGGCAGGTTGAAGCTAAGCCGCGGCCCATGAAGAAAAATGTGCCCAGGCATAGGGCGCTGAGCAGTAAGGGCCGCGGCACGCACTTACTGAGCCGCGGCCCGCGGGGCGGTTTTGATGTGTCTGCCGCGTTCCTGGGCCGTTTTTGGAGCTGTTCTCGACCTAATTCCCGGACGCATTTTGGAGACGAAGGATAATTATAAATAGGGATAAAAGGTCTGAATCAGAGGGGGAAATCATCAAGGATCGAATCATCGAGGAATCAAAGAGAAGGAGAAAAACACCAAGGAGCAGAGCGCGGATGCTAGAGAACGGAGGAATCCAAGTTCTTCGACTGCGTTTGATTTTTATGCTTTCTTTAATTCTTTCTGTATTTTTATTTTCTAGCATGTCATGCTAGAAACCTATTCTAGGATTTTGATGAAACCAAGGTTTTGATGAATTAACTTTCGATTTTGCATTATCAATATAATTTCCTTTTCTATTGAGTTTTCCCCAATTGTTCTTAATGCTTTCAATTGTGTGGCCTATAATTGAATTGTTTTAATTACGCAACTCGAATCGGGAGAGGAGAGCTGGTAGGAAAAATTGGTGAGAACCGTTTTATCTTGTGAGATAGGAATATACTCATAGGAATTACGTGGCCTGTCTGAAGATTCCGTGCTTTTTGCCTATTGTCGAATTAATTCACCTAGGAATATAGTGTATTATTCGCCTTAGAAAAATCTATTGACCTCGGGAGAGGCGGTAGAGTATTTTAGCAACCTCCGCCTTCAATAAATTGGGAAATCATTAAATTCATATAATCGAGAGTAATTCGGATAAACCGAGGTGGATTCACAATCCTAGATTAATTCCTTATTTGATTTTCTTTCTTCAAACAATTGATTTTACTATTTATTCTTTTAATTGCACCTCCAATTTCCATCGTTCAGATAAAATTAGAATACTCATAAATTGGTAGTTAGTAAGTCAGACCTCGTGGGAACGATATCTTACTTATCACTTTATTACTTGTTTACGATAACGTGCACTTGCGTTCACAAAATCTGGCAGAGAACACCTTCAGGCGATGTTCGACAGCCTGAGATAGGAGATGCGGAGAGAGGGAGAGAGAGTCATTTAGCTGTTGTGGGAGAGGAGATGAGGAGAGAAAGAGCCACCTAGCTACTCTGAGAGAGGAGGTGCGGACAGAGAGAGAGAGCATCCTCGTAGCTGTTCGAGATGAGATCAGAGAGCAGGCCTGCCGGACTAACCGACGTGAGGAGAGGCGCTTGGCGGTGAGGGATGCGTACCATCAGGACTACCTTTCTGCGTGGACGAGCCATATTCTGCACCCGGACGGGCCCTTCATCACACCAGTTAGGCCGTCCACACCACCCTCCTCGCCGGATGAGGACGACACCAGTTCCTGAGCAGACATTAGGGGAGTACTTGACCTTGTCTCTTATTGAATATTACTATTTTCGTCCATTGAGGTCAATGTATGTCCTAAGTTTGGGGGGATTTACTTTCAGTTGCTTTTCACTTATTCGTTGACATTTTTCGTTATTTTTCGTTATTTTTGACGCTAGCCTTGCCTGTCTTGTTTTTATTTGCATTCGTGAATTTTTCGTGCTTCTTTGTGTAAAACTGATGTTATGACACTGATTTCTTTTTGAAGAAACGGTTGAGTTTTGGTCGAGTTTGCAGTCAGCGACATTTGTTTCCTCTGAGTATTCATTTAGGTGTGATAATTTCCGTGATTGTAGAAATTTTAGCGTATAATAAAGGAGACATACGTGTTTTCAAATCGCCATCTATACGTTTGGTTACACTTTTCGCGTAGCTAGTCGTACAGTAACATGAGTCGTGTTGGCACTTAAATTGAGTTTAGATTCGGATTGTCTTTCCCAAAGTCAGAAATTGTTCTATGATGGGAAGTCTAGTAACCAGGGGTATTCGCGTGATCCGTTGTTTACTCTAGCGTAAAACGACAACCCTGAATAGACTAATGGTTTAGAGATATCGCATGTGCCGATGATGGGGAGCCTAGTAAACGGGGGTATTCACGTGACCCGTTGTTTACCCTCGCGTAAAACAACAACCTTGAATCGGACATGCGGGAATAGCTATTTGAGTTTTTTCTCCGCTGTAGAGGGGAACCTAGTAACTAGAAGCATCCATGTTCCCCATGAGTGTCTTTTACATCAAATGGTTCCCCAATACATGAGAATGGAAATCCACCCTATGGATATTCCGATGGAACATCCCGAGAACCGGAACCTAGTGGTTAACTCGAATCATTTTATTGATCATATATAAGGGAATGCTGTCCGAGGATTATTTTTGACGATGAAACTCTTGAAATTTTTGCCACTAGACTGTGGGACTGGACGAGTTGGCTTATTTAATCTAACCCTTCATATTGGCGGTCGGTTAATTTCACGCTTATTAATCTTTGAGCTTGATTTTCTTCATGAACGATTGATTAACACTAAAAATGGTTACTTTGTGGAATCAGTGTCCTCGATGTGACTCACTATTACGATACTCGTATTATTCTTTGAGATTTTCAGAGGTAGTATTTATTAAGTTGAGAACTGTGGATTTGCACGATTATTCACGATACTTTTTGTTTAAAATTAATTTTTGCTTGAGGACAAGCAAAGGCTCAAGTTTGGGGGTATTTGTTAGGCGTATTTTGATGCGCTTATTTATCGTTATTCTATATCCATTTTGACTCTAAATCTGCATAAATGAGCTTTTAATGCACTATCTTTATATGTTTTGTAGAAAATTGTTGTCCGGAAGCTCGAACGACGAAAAACGGGCGAAAACGACAACTTTTGGCTGGGGCCGCGGCACACCAAGGCCAGGCCGCGGCACACGAAGATGACTAGTAGTGCGCCGAACTTCCTGTACTGGGGGCCGCGACACGTTGAAGCTGAGCCGCGGCCCATGAAGAAAAATGTGCCCAGGCATAGGGCGCTGAGCAGTAAGGGCCGCGGCACGCACTTACTGAGCCGCGGCCCGTGGGGCGGTTTTGATGTGTCTGCCGCATTTCTGGGCCATTTTTGGAGCTGTTCTCCACCTAATTCCCGGATGCATTTTGGAGACGAAGGATAATTATAAATTGGGATAAAAGGTCTGAATCAGAGGGGGAAATCATCAAGGATCGAAGCATCGAGGAATCAAAGAGAACGAGAAAAACACCAAGGAGCAGAGCGCGAAAGCTAGAGAACGGAGGAATCCAAGTTCTTCGACTGCGTTTGATTTTTATGCTTTCTTTAATTCTATCTGTATTTTTATTTTCTAGCATGTCAGGCTAGAAACCTATTCTAGGATTTTGATGAAACCAAGGTTTTGATGAATTAACTTTCAATTTCGCATTATCAATATAATTCCCTTTTCTATTGAGTTTTCCCCAATTATTCTTAATGCTTTCAATTGTGTGGCCTATAATTGAATTGTTTTAATTACGCAACTCCAATCGGGAGAGGAGAGTTGGTAGGAAAAATTGGTGAGAACCGTTTTATCTTGTGAGATAGGAATATACTCATAGGAATTACGTGGCCTGTCTGAAGATTCCGTGCTTTTTGCCTATTGTCTAATTAATTAACCTAGGAATAGAGTGTGTTATTCGCCTTAGAAAAATCTATTGATCTCGGGAGAGGTGGTAGAGTATTTTAGCAACCTTCGCCTTCAATAAATTGCGAAATCATTAAATTTATATAATCGAGAGTAATTCAGATAAACCGAGGTGGATTCACAATCCTAGATTAATTCCTTATTTGATTTTCTTTCTTCAAACAATCGATTTTACTATTTATTCTTTTAACTGCACCTCGAATTTTGATCGTTCAGATAAAATTAGAATACTCATAAATTGGTAGTTAGTAAGTCAGTCCTCGTGGGAACGATATCTTACTTATCACTTTATTACTTGTTTACGATAACGTGCACTTGCGTTCACAAAATCTCGCAACACCAAACTCTTGTCTCGGGAAGTATTTTCGTTATGTTTGAATCTTTGATGATTCCTAGTTATGGTTATTCTTGATACATGAATTGTATGACTCGTATTTGCACTTTGTACTTGCACTAGCAAAATAGTGGAATTTTGCTAACCCCCGAGGAATCGGGGGGTGGATGTCAGTATTGCATTCAGGTTTTGGGGAGCATAGCACAGGGTCGGCATGAAGGATGATGAAAGATGATTGATACTAATCACATGAGGACCCGTTCGTTGTTGTATTGGTTCAGTTGTGCGTTATTTTCCACTGCAGTATTTTCCTCGTTGTACGGGAGTATTTTGTATTTGACCCCCAGCGTGGGCATGTATTGAGATTGAGTTGTATGTTTCTATTTAAAGACCAAATCGGTTTACTGAGTCATTTTAGCCTTAAAGGCATTGTTGAGATGTTCGATGTTGTTACCAGCCTGGTAGATCCTTGAGGAAAGGTTCTATGGCGTGTAATATCCCTGAGCGGATTGGGGGTGTTACAGCTTGGCTGTGACGTAAGCATTTTCAACATTCGAATAGAAACAGGTCTGCGGCTTAACGCATCGGCTACCACGTTAGATTTGCCTGGATGATAAAGAATTTCCAGGTCATAATCTTTAATCAATTCCAGCCACCTCCTCTGCCTCATATTTAATTCCTTCTGACTGAAAATATATTTGAGACTCTTGTGATCTGTGAAGATATGATGGTGAGTGTCGTACATATAATATCGCCAAATCTTTAGGGCAAAGAAAATGGCTGCTAACTCTAAATCGTCTGTCGGGTAGTTAACCTCATACGGTTTCAACTGTCGAGAGGCATAGGAAATTACCCTATCCTTTTGCATCAACACGCAACCCAGACCCTAATTTGAAGCATCGCTATAAACCATGAACCCGTCCGCTCCATCTGGTAGTGCTAATATTGGCGCCGTTGTCAGTTTCCTCTTAAGTTCATCAAAATTGATCTATCATTTCTCGTCCCACACGAAATTCTGGGCCTTCTGCAACAACTGAGTAAGCAGACGAGCAATCTTGGAAAATCCTTCCACAAAACGACGATAATACCCCGCAAGTACTAAGAAACTTCGGACTTCCTTCACATTCTTAGGTGATTCCCACTCCAAAATTACCTCAACTTTCTTTGGGTCTACCTGAACTCCGTCGGTTGATATCACATGCCCAAGGAACGTTACTTCCTTCAGCCAGAACTCACATTTGTAAAGTTTCGCATAAAGTTGTTCATTCCTCAAAGTATTCAAGATAATACGGAAATGTTATGCATGCTCTTCTGGATCCTTCGAATAAATCAATATGACGTCAATGACAACGACCACGAATTTATCCAAGTATTCTAAGAATACCCGATTCATCAATTGCATAAACATAGCAGGAGCATTAGTAAGACCGAAAGGCATTACCACAAACTCATAATGCCCGTACCGAGATCTGAAAGCGGATTTCGGTATATCTGATTCCTTAATCCTCAACTAGTGGTATCCTGATCTCAAGTCGATCTTCGAGAAAACCGTCTCCCCCTGCAGTTGATCAAATAAATCATCGATCTAAGGCAATAGATACTTATTCTTTATCATCACCTTGTTAGCTATCTGTAATCAATACATAATCGGAGGGATCCGTATTTCTTCCGAACAAAAAGAACGGGCGCTTCACAAGGAGAAATGTTGGGTTAAATGTAACCCTTCTGCAACAATTCCTCAAGCTGTTTCTTTAACTTATACATCTCGGTTGGCTCCATACGGTATGGTGCTCTGGAAATCGGTGCGGCTCTGGGTTCCAATTCGATATTAAACTCTACATCTCTATGTAGAGGTAATCCAGGTAGCTCGTAAAAGAATACATCTGGGAATTCATTCACCATTGGGATAAATGAGAGCTCTACTCCTTCTTCCTTCTTCATGGCGTAACACCAAAATCGGCACAGCCCAGTTTCAGCAATTTGACCGCTTTCATGGCCATGATCAATTTTCTGAACTTCCTGGTCTCCATCCTTCGAATAAATATTTAGAAGCATCCTCAGCACTAATCGAGATAACTCTTTTCCGATAGTACAAAATAGCCCCATAACGATTGTGCCAATCGTCTCCAAGAATTAAATCGTCACCATGGATGTCGATCACAATAAGATTTGATGGCTAATTCCTTCCTCCTATCGACACAGGAAAATTTCTGGCTTCTAGATTTCCCACAATCCTCTCTCCACTCGGCAGACTCACGACATAAGGTTCACAATCCTGCAAACACGAAATTTTCAAACGATTAACACAGTTCAATGATATGAAAGAATGCGTAGCTCCTGAATCGAATAAGACACTAACTGGTTGCAAAAGAATCTGAATCGTACCTGATGCAACAGCAGTGTTCTGATCATCTGACCTCCTCATCTCATAAAGGCGCGGAGGAACGGAGGCAGCACTGGATGCTTCTCTTTTCCCAAAATTCTGCTATTGAAGACCACTCTGCTGTGTCGGGTTCACACTCATCTCTTTCGGAGCTTGGGCTGAAGCACGAGCTCCAAAGGACCTAGTCACATTCCCACAAAATGTCACCCTTCTTTCCCATATTCAAAACAGGTCACAAAAGGAGCGGAGCAATCACGCCGAATATGCTCTGCTCATCCACAGTTGTAACACTTCTTCACTGCATCTGAAACCGTCGATGTTGTTCGGAACTTCTTTCCGCATCGGGAAGGATACGGAGGCCTCTTGGACGAATGGAATGAGGAATGGCCCTTGTGGTGCCCGCTACCCTTGTTCTCAGTGAAGTTGGCAGACACTTTCTGCTTCTTTGATTCCGCAAATTTCTCCACTGCTGCCTCTTTCATCTCGTAAGCTAGGGCTTTATCCTGATACTGTCGGAGAGTAGTACATTCAAATCCTGACATATATTGTTGGATCTCCGGCTTCAACCATATGTCGAACTGAAAAATCTTCTTTGGCTCGGTTCTGACCAAATGTCGCACAAAGGTCAGCCAGTGATTAAAAGTTTTAATCATATCTGTCACAGATGCCTCCAGATCTTGTGGTGAGAAAAACTCTCGGACTCTAGCCTCTCTAACTGGACAAAGACAATATTGTGCTTCTATCATTACTTTAAATTCTGTCCAGTCAGCATTATGATTCTCATGTCGAATGGCTTCCCACCAGTCAAAAGCTTCCCCGGTCACTTGGACAATTAATTCCTGCGAATATCTTCTCCAGTTCTTTCAGCCAATGGTTCCATGTAGGCATCTCTAAAGACCGTCAAACTTTGGTGGGTGTAATTTGACTACTTCCGAAAACCGCTTGTCACCATGATTATCTTCGTTACGCTGTTGACCCATCGTTGCTTGCATGCGGTCAACTACCTGAGCGAATTGGTCATCTGATTGACCACTTGCTGAAGCACTCCCGACATGTTAGGATTCGCATCCTCCTCCACAGTTCGTGCTTGGTCGTTATTAACTGACTCCTGTTTTCTGCCAGAACTGGAATCAGCTCGATTAGATGACAAATCCGGGTAGACGACGAATCTTCCCGTCTCGCATTACCACGATCGCGTCCGCGTCCACGACCTCCTCTCAACATACTGTAAACACAAATACTCAATACCCAGAGCAAAAATCTTCTAAAATTCGTCAATATCCACAAAATGCGAAATAATTAAAATTATAGTATATGAGATTAGAAAACTTACAACCACGGTCCACATGACGACGCTGGCTGTACAGTGATGTTATACGCGACTGATAAATCAAACGACATAAACAGACCCAAGTAAACCCAACTGCCAAGATATCCATGAATCTTAACTCCAATACCATATTCTGTAACACCCCGAGATATTCGGAATAAGGGGAATTACAGCCAACTACCTTATTAGATGGCATGTTTACAGTTTAGTCCATATTGTTTCATAAATTACACCGAAGGACAAAAATTTGGTTTGGTGTTGACTTTCATTAAAAAGACGAAAATGCCTCTCTATTTACTTGAATAAAACATTTCTTTTAAAATACACTACATATGAAACAAATAGCTTATAACTTATTAAAGTGTGTGGCTAATACATTTCTTTTAAGAAATATTTTTTTTTCAGAAAATAATTTTTTTTTGAAATATAATTTTTTTCCAGAAAATAATTTTTTTATTTTTTCAAAAAATAAAAAAATCCAGAAAATAATTTTATTTTTCTAAAAAATAATATTTTTTTCAGAAAATATTTTATTTCGAAAAAATATTTTTTTCTTGCCAAAAATAATTTTTTCTCCAGAAAATATTTTTTTAATTTTTTCGAAAAAATAAAAAAATTCAATAAAACAATGTTTTTTTTCGAAAAGATAATTTATTTTCCCAGAAAATAATTTTTTGTTATTTTTTCAAAAAATAATATATTTTTCTAGAATATATTTTTTCTAGAAAGTTTGAAAATTTATTACACTGAAGTCCAAAAGTGTTATATATATTACAATGATGTCCAGCATGTGCCATCCATGTGAGACAAAAAATAAATGGTTAAAAACAAAAAGGAAAATAAAAGGGCAAATTTAGAATATCAGTACTCTCTCCTATGACATCATCTAAAAGTTTGACTTTTGTCCTTCATTGTAAATATAGTTTCTGGACAGAGCAAAGATTATCCTTCATTGTAATATCTGAAACAATAGGGTCTAAACTGTAATTAGGCCATCTAAAAAGGTAGTTAGATGCAAATCACCATTCGGAATAATTATAGCGCCGTAAACCCTTTATGTAAGAGTTTACAAGGCTAAATTAAAAGAATAGATGAACAATACGAACATACCACCAATAGTTGAGTGATTTAATAACAGGTTAAACCATCTCAACACAATTCATTTATTACACATTTCTCAAATCATCAAAAGACACACGTACTCGAGTACTAAATACCAAACCAGAACAATACAACGGACAACATCACTGTGCCCCCTCGTCATCATGTCGGTACTGTGGTTGCTTCCCCGCTCCTCGGCTACCTGAACATAAAAACAAATGTCCACCCCCGCAAGGGTTAGCAAAACGATGCTAGTACAAGTATCACAATATACAAGAACAAATATTCAACAACGATGCATAACAAAATACAGAAAACGGACTTCCACTACCGGAATCCAACAATGCGAATCCACATGATTCCATCAACACAACATGGGGTAATCCAATGATCCAGCGCCCTCAGCATAGATCCCAAGATGATCCCATCGGACCAACACGGGGTGGAAAAAACCCATCCAATGTTCCAGCGCCCTCAGCATAGATCCCATGATGATCCCGTCGGGCCAACACGAGGTGGACAACTGATCCAGCGCCCTCAGCGTAGATCGCACGATCCCTTTCGGATCAATACAACACACACGATACAACCTTGCTACACATATGCAAAATAATATCTTCATCAAAATGAACATACACACGGATCAAAAACATGAATGACATTATGACAATTCATCTAGGGTAATCTCATATTCATCAATATGAATGGTAATATGCATGATCAAAATCATCAACGTTAAACCAAAAGTCAAGTTACGATACTTGCCTCAAAATGGCGACAAGGATGGATAATACAAATAACCTTCAACCCGGTCGAAGAATTGTCACTCGATCAATTCACCAAAAATCCGAACCTTCATTGAACAGTAGAACCTATATAACTAATGGTTCCGGATAATCGTTCTAAACATCATACGAGCATCAAGAGGGGTAATCTACCTGATAAAAATGTATGAATCTGCCCCAACCCATACCGGTTGAATCATTACTATGCTACTAATTCGAACAACAATCCCATAATCTTCAAAACAAGATTAGACACATCATTCGGTCGGATTCTTCAACTATATCACATGACAATTCATCTAACATGGATCCTAACCATAACTTTCATTAATCCAACGCAGCAAGATTTCGGAAATATCTTGAAGAACACCATAAAAACTCGTCTATTAGGTTCAACATGATTATCATATTCTTCTTCAAGGAATAACCCTAAGTTCAAATCCATTAAGTTCCCCTATACGCGTTGTTAGTTCAAGTTGTAAGTAAGAGACTCAATAACCTCAGTAATAAACTCAACAATTTCCATAGCATGTTCATATTTGACAACAAGAACACGTAATCCAGATCGGTGAATCGCCACATACCTTACACGGAAGTAAAAGATGAAATCACTTGATGAACTCCACACCAAACGCTAGAACATCAATCCTCAAAGCTCCTTGCCTTTAATGATTATGTTTAGAGGCTGATATGAAGGTTTAAGATGAAGAGGCTAACTCTCTAAGTCTCGGAAATTGAGTGTGGGGCGAAGTGGAAACTGAAAAATGAAATGAGGTGTTGTCCTATTAATAGAAAATGATTATTAGCGCGCGCTACTGCTCCTTTTTTGCATGCGCTAACAGGCTCACAGCCCACTGTCTCTGTCTGTTCTTTGCTTAACGTACACTAAACATCGCTTATGTACATTAAATACAACAGCTAGCGTACACTAACACTCTAATATAGCGTACGCTAACGACTATAAGAAGCTCACTGACCTCACTGTACTAGACTTAGCGTGCGCTAAGCACCGTTGACTCGACTTTTCCAAAAGCCGTCCAGGTTCATCCCGACATATCATTATCGAAGATCTGTGGTCCAATCTCACCTACCAACCTGTCTCAATCATTCTGACCATGTATAGCGTGCGCTAAGACTCATCTGTAGCGTGCGCTAGCTTACATATTTAGGTCGCGCTACACTTAGACGTTAGCGTGCGCTAAATATACATAAGTACATGCATGACACAACAACTATGAAATCATAAACTCATCGATACAGGATCATGAAATATGGAGGAGTATACTCATATCAAAATACAACATATGCAATTTCATAAGCTTTAAATACCGATAAAATACACATCAGATATTCGGGTATTACAACTATGCCCACAATAATAACAACAATGTATACTCAATGGAAATCCGATGATCCAGCTCACACAACATAGATCCCAAGATGATCCTGTTAGATCAACACGAGGTGGATAACCAATAATACATATGCACAACAACAACACATGGTAATCCAACGATCCAGTGCACGAAGCTATAGATTCCCATGATGATCTCGTCGGACCAACGCATAGTGGAAATACATGTCCAACGATCCAGCGCACACAGCTATAGATTCCCATGATGATCCCGTCAGACCAACGCATGGTGTACATACGCCAACAATGCACAACTGCATAATAACAACAATTCACAAATGCATGACAACAACAATACACGAATGTATCGCAACATGATCGACACAATGTGACAAAAATGACCAGAGTACTTGCCCCGAGTCCTTCGAGAGCAATCTCGATGTCAAAACCATCACTGATAATTTCCTCAATATTCGACGATCCAGAAGTACCACGGACCGTAGATAACTCATATCCTCACATTTATCACAATATATCCTCGATACCCAAATATACCAATAACGAATGGAAATCATATACGTTATGATTTAACACCCAAAAATCGTAAAACAACATACAATCCAAATATCCGGAGTTCACAACAATAATCATTGCTATATGCATTATAGCCGTAATGAGACTGAAACCATTCATTAAGTATTATAATCTGAACAAGTAATAACTTGTCTCTATACCGCCACGACGATGATGAAGTCGTTACAAATTTCCTTGCCTTTGTCTACAAGCTACTCGGACCTGACCATAGTAATTCACGAACCTCCTCAAACTCGACCACAACATGTTATTCTAATCAACGATCAATCCTCACAACCTAATTCAATAATCAATAAACAACAATCCGATAATAATCAACAACTAACATAACCGATCCACAAACCCAATGATTCAACGATACCTCGATCATATAGAAAACCAAACAATCCAACTCAACAATTACTTACTCATGTCCACAATACAAACCGCAACTCGGTAATCGTAATTAACAATTAATATAACTGATCAACAAACCCAACGGTTCCACAATATCCCGATTAAACACAAATCCGAACAACCTGAATCAATCAATCATGAATCCATAACCACAATAAGATTCCATAATCCGATAATCATACCAACGATCAACTTATCCCAATAACAAGGATTACATAACATACTCTATTCCGAATTTAGCCTCCTAGATGAATTAACAAGATTCCTGCTTATTCATAATTGTAAATTCACAGTAAAATAATACGACCGACATAATCGACAATTCGAACTATCCAAATAGTTCAATATCATTGATAATCATGTTCTAAGATTAACCACAATCTTTCCGGATTCATCCTCATTATCATGATTCATATTTCATCAAACACATATGAAATCAACTACTACAATCAACATAATATTGGTTTTAATTATCAAATCCATGTTTATAATAAAAACCATTATATATCCCATCACATATTCCTCTTTGATGAGATATATATCAAGAACACCATGATTCCATAATTGTGTTCATAACAAACAACATATTGAAGACATATATCGTCATATTCTTCAACATACAATTTACAAATCCTCCGGAATCACAACAACACCACCATAACCATCATCATACGAAGAAGATATCAACAACAACATCAAAATCCGAAATTAAAGAGGGGATTTATCCAACATACCTCTTGAAGAAGAACCACAACATTCAAACACTTCAAGAAATATCAAGGATTCCAAACCTCAAGCTTTTAATCGAACCATCAAGGCCTCAACCAAGGTGGAAGGGTCTGGAATAGGCTTAGAAGTGAAGGGGGACAAAGTTTGGGATGAAGATATCTAATTCTTCTCGTGAAGAAATGAAACACAGATCTTTATTTTATAACCTGCACAGATCGTTACGTACATTAACACCTAACATTAACATATGTAAGGCCTTCTAACATACACTATATGTCCTACATAGCATACGTAATCAGCACCCAGAGTTCATTACCTCATTTTGTACCTTGTATTATGTACGTAACACCTGTGCCATAGCGTACGTAACATAGAGTTGACTTGCTACAGTAATATACCCATTTAACATATGTAATGAGCAGTCCATAGCATACGTTAACCTCTTCGTTGACTCCCTGTCCACATGGGTGCCGAAAGTTTCTAACATCGAGCCCACACATAGCTCATATCCTGGATCAGGTCAGATTCCTCTCATAACGTACGTTATGTACTCTTCGTAACATATGTTATGCTTGTATGTTAACGTATGTTAGCTCCTATGCTTAACGAGCGTTATGGCCTATACTTGGCTATTTACGACTGTTCCTACCTGACGTATCGACATACCGAATATATATTCACGACATACTGGGTGTATATACTCCTTCCAATAATATTCTCATAAGATACACAATATCCTCAAATGCAATTGTCGACCAAGTATAACAATTATACCAATACAGATGTCTCAGTCCTTTAATTATTTTATCCATACTGTACAGATTTCACACTGTGCAGTATAACTCGGATAAAATAATATTAAACAACCATAGTAGAAATTCAGGATATTACTGTCGTTGCCTTTTTATTCGTGTTTTTGGTCTTGGTTTGTCTATGTACTCGCGAGTATGGTTATTGTTGATGTTATACCCGTGTGTGGGCATGGGAACTATCTTGGAGTTGTTATTTGTATGTTGAGCTGGTTATGACTATGGTCATGTTCGACCTTGCTGATCAGGATGTTTTGGATGTGTTGTATTGTCAACCTTGCCTGTTGACGTCTGTTGTTTCGGTTTCATGTTTGACCTGATTGGTCGTTGTGTGTGTGTGTGTGTTAAACAGGTCTTGCCTTGTGGATTCTCGAAATGGATCCACGACGTCCGACCAGGGACGGGGTTGTTACATGTGTCATGTTCTGCAAAGTATTTGCTTTGGGAAATTGAGTTTTTTGGTGGTGTTCGCTTATTTAAATTTACTTTCCATTACGATTTGCTCTACTTTATTTTGGTACAATTTGATCACTTTTTTTTGGTGGTATGTTGTTTGGTTTGTTATCTATTCTAGGTTTGTTTTTCTCATGTGTTGAACATGGACAAAACTTGGTGCCGAGTTTAGCAAACTTTAGGGAAGTTTTTTTTCCTCTCTCGTACTATATTTATATGCAATGAGGGCATTGTCCATTTTAAGTGTATAGAGGAGGCAAAATGTGAAAATTGTCGATCCACATAACTTTATGAATCTCGCATTTATTTTATCCATACTCAAATTGGTTTGTCTATTTTTATTTTTATTTTTATGTGTATCTTTTTGTGTCATTGGCGTTTACTTGGTCAACTAGACAACGTAGACGACTTGAAAGGCTCGGTAAATTTATGCCTGTCAAGTTTTATATGTTTAATTGAGCTCTAGAATTCTAACTCCGACTTGTGACTCAATTGTAGTAATTTTTAACATGGATTTAGCTAGGATATAATCGTAGCTAGGAGATAATCGAAGTTGAGGTCTTTGGTTCAATATTACATGTCTTTGTTGTTTGAATAGAATTGTCAAATATGCTTCTTATGATGTTTTGAGAGTTACTTCCTAGAAATAATATAGTCATAATACGGAATAGCGTGGGTATGTTGAACTTGTTGGAAATAGTGCATGATATTTGATGTGCCCAGATTTGTAAATTGTCACATTTACATGATGTTATTTGATAACCTTTATCTCGTTGATTAAAATAATCTATGTATGTTTTAACATTATAATAGTCGAATAAAAGTTATACACGAATAATAGGATTATTCACATGTCCTTGGTCTCACATAAAATGGAGACTTAAGTGATTAATATACTAGTATAAGTTTGATTGAAAATCATTTTGATAATTATGTATATGTACGAAACAAACTAATAGGTATTGGTGGGAGAATATAATACTGGATGGACCCGCATTGAGATTAATATATGGAACTGTCATAAGTGAATCTCAATATATGTCATTAAATCCTTGAAACTAAGATTATCATAGATTCCAAAATGATAACTGCTATATCTTGATGTAATCCAACATAATCTGAAACATGATGATTGTAAATGTTAGCAATCAGGATTAATGGGAGTCATACAGAGGGAGATGAATAATTAAGATGGCCATTTGTCCCTCTTTTAGAAGAGAGATATATGTTGGGGCCCTCGATAAGTTGGACCGAAGGAAATGAATGGTCATGCTCGAATGAAGAGTCTTTTGATTCAATTAGTCTACTTGAGATCGAGAAAGCATTTATCATAAACAAGTATAATTGCTTCCATGACTTAGTTCAAATATGATATCACATGACAAAGGGATTTGACACGTTAAATAGTTTAATAGACTATAAGCTTATATATTTGGGTGATCATAATGTCAGAGACCACTTATGATCTACTACTCCCTCCGTCCAGGAATAAGTGTCTTATTGCATGCTGGGCATGAAGATTAAGAAAGTAAGTAAAATTGTTTGAGTGAAATCGAGGTCCCACCTCTTGAGAGTTGTAAATGTGGATTTGAGTTAGAATTATTGTGAGTAGAATAAGGGTCTCACTTGTTGTGAGTGGAAAAAGTAAAATAATGTTAAAGTTGTTGTGTGTGAATAAGGGTCCACTTATTTTGAGTGGAAAAATAAAAATGAGAGTGGGAGTAGTATTTGATTGTTATAAGTGTTGATGTGATTGAAAAAAGTGAAGTAGGACATTTATTGGTGAACAAATAAAATATCGTTAGTAGGACACTTATTCACGAAGATGGAGTATTTAATATGGTATTAAGTAATTGTCATCTTGGATCATACATATGATAATCAAAGATAAACAAGAATAATTAAAACTATATTGAATATTATATTTATTAAGGAATTAAATAACAAGTAATATATAATATAAGGCATTATGTATTATATTATTCTAATAAATTAACTGGGAATATTTGATATTATATTTAATATAAGAATAAATAATAACTAATATAGTATAGAATATTATATATATTGTATTATTTAATAAGTTAAAAGAGATTACACGATCCTGGATTATGTGAAAAACTCTCCTTCTCTCTTAATACAGTTCGACCGCCCCTTACTACAATAGAAGTCTGTGATCGGCTGTCTCGTATTCTTCCCTTAATTGATCTTGTTCAACAGTGCAACCCTTCTGGCAAGGAATTGTTTGTTGAACTGTTTAACAAGATTATTCATAAGAATTTAGTAGTATGGCTTGTGAAAATTGTTCGTATGTGGATCACCAAGAGAGGAAAGATGATATTCATCACCTTCTAATTTTGATCTAGATCAGTTTGTCGAATTAAGGTAATTCGATCCCAGTGTAACTAAAAAATCAAAGTACTGCATGTAATCCTTGACTGGGTTCTTTCTTCAATGATTCTGCTGCGTTTTACTCTTATTTGATGTACTCGATCGTGAAAAATCCAACAGTAGTAATGAAGCCAACTTGCAAGTAATTTAATTATTTGTGTAAAACATATCTGTATGCATTGAGTATATAATTATGTTCTTGATAATATTTTTAAAATTGAGATTCATAAATAATTTTATGGTTTAATTTGATTAAATTAAATCTTTAAAAATCTATTTTCTGGATGGTGTTTGAAATACCTGCTGCTCAGAATAGTGATAGAATAGCACTATCGATTGGGTCGAGTCTCATCCAGGTCGGGTCAGGGAACCTGAACCAGGACACGCAGGTCGTCGGGTATGTAACACCCCCAATTCGCTCATGGATATTACACACCGTAGAACCTTTCCTCAAGGATCTACCAGGCTGGTAACGAAAACGAACATCTCAAAAATGCCTTTAAGGCTAAAATGACTCAATAGACCGATTTGGTCCTTCAATAAATACATACATCTCAAATTCAATACATGCCCACGCGGGGGTCGAATACAACACATTCCCATACAACGGGGAAAGAATACTGCAGCGGAAATAAAATACAACTGAACCAACACGACAATATACGGGTCCTCATGTGATTAGTATCGATCCTCTTTCATCATCCTGCATGCCGACCCAGTGTTATACTTGTAACACCCCCAAGACATTCAGGGCATATTACAGCGCTGTGGACCCCGCACTGTGGAATCCACCAGGCTATCGTACCAACAAGACATTCGACAACGACAAACAATCATCAATAAAACGACAATTCAAATAAAAGACTACAAACCGACAAATAAAATCTGACATCAAATCCATTTCCCAAAATGGGAACACAACATTAACAAATTCGAACACGAAGTACTCGAGTACTGATCGCTAGAATTTGCGTAGTATGTTTTTCAAATCCGATCAATTTTAAAATTTGTAAAACCTCGAAGTATTTCCAAGGTGTCGAACTCAAGGGAATTGATATGTCGAAAATAAAGGAAATAACTCTACTCAAAATTTGACTGCTATTTAGGAATCCGAAAATTTGGTTTGTTTCTAATTATCTAACTTCAAAAATCGAAAAATAAAAATAAAATAAAAGATGAATTATCTAAATCAAGCAAATAAAGCAAATTAGCAAGATAAAATCACAAGTTGAAAACCAATTGATCCTAGGGTAGTATCGTCTAATTGAGTTCACACAATCTATTCACTTGATTCCTTTTCCCCAAATTTTAATTCAATCCTAGAAATAATCACTCAGCCGATCTAGAATTCCGATCAAGGCAACCTAGAAAGATAGTTAATTTAAACCCTTTTTCCCGCCAGGGCTCAAAGAATTTAAATCACTTAAAAAGCGTCAACTTATTTATCTATGATTTATCTTACTCTACTTAGGTCTTAAGATTAAATCATATTGTGCATCAAGTATTTCCACTAATCAATTAATCCTTCCGGGCAAAATTAATTAGCTAACATGCATCGATTAAGGGCCCTTTAATCTAGCATGAGATTTAACACATTTTGATCACAAGCCTAGGATGAAAGGTAAAAAGGTAATCAAAGGATCATGTGAACATCAATTAAAATTACTAACCCTAGAATCAATCAATGGATTTAGCCAGACATAATTGAAATTAAACAAGAAATAGATGGAGAATGCATATTATTAATATGAGAAGAGAGATTACAACCCTTCTGGATGAACTCTGAGTCTTCAATCTCCGAAAAAGTAGAAAAACAATAATAATTGCTGCTTTCCGAAAAGTTCTAGTCTCCAAGGAATTAATCTTGCCCAAAAAATTGTAAAAGTGTGCTAAAGATGATAAAGGATGATAAAGATGATAGAAGATGATAGAAGATGATAGAAGCCCCTAAACTAGGTCTAGCAGGAGGTTTATATAGCCTCTGGGAGTTAAACTCCCGATTAGCCCTAATCTAGGAAACAAAATCTATCCAAAAGAGTCACAATCCGTCCAAATTCGAGAACCCGCTGGGCAGACTATCGGACGCACCTATCGGCCGATAGGCTGGCCCGATAGTTGGTTCGTCGGTCGACTTCACTCGATAGGGCTTGGACACCTGTCGGATGCACCTATCGGCCGATAGGCTGGCCCGATAGGTGGTCTGACTTTTGCAAAAATCCGTTTCTTCCGTCCGTTTGACTCGACTCTCGGTCCTTTGTCTCGTTTTGGGTCCTTTTGGCTCTAAAAACCTGCAAACACACTAAAACCAACCCAAACGCGTAATACGGCTCGACTAATCATAAATAAGCCAAATACGAGCACATTAATCACGAAACGAGATAAAAACCTAGTATAAAATCCTAGAAAAATGTGGTAAAATTACCACTTATCAAACCCCCCCAAACTTGAGCATTGTTCGTCCCGAACAACAAAAAGAAAATAAAAAGAAAGTCGTGAATTATCGTGCAACTCAAAGTGTTCAACCTAATCAATACTATCCTTAATTCTCTCTAAATAATCCGAGTGTCGTAAAAGCGAGCTGCACTCGGAATAATGATTCCGCAAAGTAGTCAAGTTCAGTCCTAATCATTCGTTCATGAAGAAAATCCAGCTCAAAGATTAACAAAACGTGAGTCAAATCGACCGTCAATATGAAAGGCTAAAATAAACAAGCTAGTTCGTCCCGTTACACAGTCTAGTGGCACAAATTTTCACGAGTTTCATAACAAATAAACCTCGAACAGTATTCCCTTATATATATATGTTCAAGAATTTGATTCGAGTTGACCACTAGGTTAGGATCTCGGGATGTTTCATCGGGGTAATCCTAGGGTGGAACTTCCATTCTCATGTATTAGGAAACCGTTTGACGTAAAAGACACTCATGGGGCACATGGATGCTTCTAGTTACTAAGTTCCCGTCTACAGCGGAGAAACAACTCGAATATATAATTTCCGCATGTCCGAATCAAGGTCGCCGTTTTGCGCGAGAGTAAACAGCGGGTCACGCGAATACCCCCGGTTACTAGGTTCCCTATCATTGGCACATGTAAAATATCTAAATCACTAGTCTAATCAGAGTCGTCGTTTTACGCGAGAGTAAAAACGGGTCACACGAATGCCCCCGGTTACTAGACTTCCTTTCATAGAACAACATTATCTCGACTTTTGGGAAAAACTGACCGACTCTAAACTCAATCTAAGTGCCAACACGACTAATGAAACAGTACAACTCACTATCCGGAAAATGTAACCAAACGTATTGACGGTGATTTTAAAACAAGTATGTATAGTCTCTTATCTGCCAAGACCTCTACAATCACGAAAAATTTTGGACCTAATTGAATACTATGCAAAACAGAAATAACTGACTACAACTCGACTAAAACTCGACCGTTTCTTCAGAGAAAACAAAGGTCGTAACATCGGTATCACACAAATAGAAGCACGAAAAATTCACGAATAAAGAAAAACTAAGACAAGCAAGGCATCAAAGCAAACAACGAAAAGCAAATAAAAGCAAACACGAAAGTAAAAACTACTACGACCTAAAAATAGAAACTAGCAAACACACCAAACGAAAATGAACATAAAAATCTAAAAACTAAACAACAAAAGCCAAATCCACGCAACACCAATATGAGAAGCACAAATAAAAACAACGGGCACCAACACAAGCAAATAGTGATACAAGGCATACAAGGTACTCACACGTGCCGAAATTAACAAAGCCGCACTTCTCCCCCAACTTATTTCGCATCCCAAAGGAGGAATAAGTTTGAAAAGAGAAAGGAGTGGCTTTGTTAATGGAGTACCTGATCACTGTGGTTGCCTTAGACTTTCCGGCCTTACACGGCTTCGATTTCTTGCTTTGAATTCCAGCCATTTCAAAGTTCCTACAAAACAACCATCCAATCAATATCCAATAAGCAACTCATAATGCAAACATTCAACGAGTGTCGACATAATCCAATAATCCCACAATATCAACTAAGAGCTCTATAATGTCCAATAAACATCAAAATCATAGACCCGACAGCCATATACTACGATCAACAAATTACACAACCTCCCCCAAACTTCGACTCCCCCATTTCATATTCAAAGGATTAAAATCACAACCCACAATAACAAAACTACACACTACGATCATATTAGGACAAATTCTCTCCAATCCAATCTAATTCATCAACAATTCAACTCATATCAATCCCAATTAACAATTCAATTCAACAAATTTACCCAATTTCAACAAATTCGAAATTAGGGTTCTTCCAATTTGGGGATTTTTTTCAAAATTCGTTCAATTTCATCAATTAATACCCCAATTCGAAGTACCCATGAACAATAAAGCATAGATAACATGTTTCCATCAAGATTCTATCAACAATCGGGCATAAAATTCACAGAACATCAAAGTCTAACAAAAGCCCCCAAAAAGTGGATCCCCAATTCGAAATTCAACAAAACTCCAAAAAGAATCCGTCAAAGTGCTTCAAAACATGTATAGAATTGAAAAACAAGAGGATTAAGTGTCGAAATTAAGTACCTTGATCTAGTTTTAAAGGAAAAACAGATGCGAAAATCGCCCCTTGTTTCTTATCGTCCGATAGGTGTGTGTGTGTGTGTGAAAAACGGGTGGGAGAAGTGTATAAAAGGGGTTATAAATCAACCGGGTCGAAGCGGATTACTGAATCGGGTATGTCCTATCGGCCGGCTTTATCGGCCGATAGTCGGGCCGACAGATGATGCAAAGTTACGCACTGACTATCGGGCGGAATCTATCGGTCGATAGGGTCTGCCTATCGACCACTGCTTGTAACATTTAATTTTTTCAATTTTCCTCAGCCTATCGGCCGGGCCTATCGGCCGATAGGCTCGCCCGATAGGTTGTTCGTTTTTAAAAATTTTTCAACTTTTTCTATTTCGCATACTTGGTCCCATTTTCGCTTGGATATGGCTATTAAAGACCTGCAAGTATCCAAAACTCGGCGTGCATGGATTAGAACTAAACAAAACTAACAAAGCTACTACGAAACTAGAAACTACAAAAAATCACGCAAACGAAAAATCGAAAACAAACGAATAAAACGAACTAATATACATACGTTGGGTTACCTCCCAACAAGTGCTACGTTTAATGTCTTTAGCTAGACGATACCTCATTCAATCCGGGTCTTCAGTGACAACTCCCCCTTGAACGGGTTTGTTGATATCAAGATAGCATACGTCCCTCTCATTAGATCGAAACTCGTTCGCCTCCAACATTCGAACATACTTTGGCAAATCCTCGTAAATTTCTTCAACATCGGAATGTGAGTAAATGGATTGTGAAATGCAATGCTCCAACAAGTCGGTCGGGGGCGGCATAATAGACTCAATTTCATAACATTCCTCGGGCGCATCCTCGGGCTTCTTCATCGCGTCATAGATGGAAATTTTCAGATTTTGATCATTAACCCGGAAGGTAAGATCACCCTCTTGGACGTCGATAAGTGCTCTCCCCGTCGCTAGAAACGGTCTCCCAAAGATCAATGGTTGATTCTTGTCCTCGGGCATATCAAGAACTACGAAATCAGCCGGGAAGACTAAGCGTTGGACTCTAACGAACACATCCTCCACAACTCCCCTCGGATAAGAGATCGACCGGTCCGCCATGAGTAGAGAAATGGTAGTCGGCTTCATCTCCCCAATCTTCAACCTCTTAAAGATGGATAGAGGCATAAGATTGATGCTTGCCCCGAGATCACACAACACATTACGGAATGTTTGGTCGCCAATCATGCATGTAAAAGTAAAACGTCCCGGATCCTTCTGCTTGAGCGGGAGCTTGTTTTGAATGATAGCGCTACACTCCTCTGCCAAATTTATTGTTTCAAACTTCGCCAACTTCCTCTTGCTTGCCACAGCGTCTTTCAAGAATTTAACGTACCCCGGCATGTCTCTCAAAGCATCTAGAAGTGGAATGTTGATATTCACCTTTTGAAACATGTCGATAAACCGTTGAAGCTTTTCATCATATCTCGACTTGGCCAATCGCTGTGGAAATGGAGCTTTTACCTCAAAATCCTTCACATTCGAACCTAAAGGAGCCTTTCGACCCATAGGGGGGTCGATAGGCTCAATTTCTGGTATTCTGTCTGGGTATCGGGTGGGCCTATCGGCCGATAGTCTTGGCAGAAAGGCCTGCTGCGTTTCATCTTCCTTCTCATTCTCGGCTCCCGTTTCTAGTACATCCTCGTTTCCAGATTCCTCAACTTCAGCCCCATGATTACTGTACCTTGTCCCACTCTGAAGCTCGATTGCGTTGCATTGTTGCGTCTTCGGGTTGGTCTCGGTACTGCTCGGAAAATGGCCCGGCTTATGAATTCCGGCTTGGGCGTTCGCCATTTGACCCATTTGGGTCTCCACCATCGACATCTGCTTTGTCAAGGCTATCACTGAGTTTCCAATAGATGTCACACTATGCTCGAGAGCCCCGAACCTCTTGTCTGCTTTATAAATAAAATCTTTTTGACTCGCCTCTAACCGTTCCAACATCTCTTCCATCGGTGTCTTAGCAATCGGCTCTTGAATAACCCCGTTTTTCATGTTAAATCCCGGTGGTGGCTGAAGAGCATTGTTCGGGTTGGCATAGGAGAAATTAGGGTGGTTTCGATTGTTCGGATAATAGTTCCCCCAACTTTTCCCTTGCCGGAAGTTTCCTCCTTGCACGTAATTTACATCCTCCTCAATTGCAATAGGCTCGTTTAGCTCTTCAAAAACTGCATTGACTCCCAAAGTCTTCTTTCTTAGCATCTCAAGCTCTTTTTGTTGTCTTTCAAATTTCGCCTTCAAATCACCGTAGGCGTCCTCGTCACCGGATGGGACCTTTCTTCTCGTCATCTTCCTATCGGTCACCTCCTCGTAATCATTGTTGACCGCTAGCTCGATGAGATTCTTGGCCTCTTCATAATCGTTAGCAAGAAATCCCCCTTTCGAGGAATAGTCCAACTCTCTTCTAGCCTTCCTCGTCAAACCCCGATAAAACCGAATGTAGATTTCCTCCTTGTCAATTCCATGCTGTGGGCATTTGCGAAGTAGCTTCTTAAATCGGATCCATGCCTCGTATAAGTATTCATCCTCATATTGCTCGAATTGCAAGATATCGTTGATTTGTTTTTGCACCTTCGAGGGAGGATAGAACTGTGCTAAGAACAACCGAGTCATCTCTCTCCAAGTACCAATTTCCTTCCGATCTAGGCTCTTGTACCAATCTAGAGCATCGTCTTCTAAGGAGAACCGGAATAGGCGGAGCTTTATGACATCCGGAGGCACTCCGTTTTGCTTGATGGTGGCACATATGTCCAAAAACGACTCAAGATGAGCGTTTGGATCTTCATTAACTCCTCCTCCGTATGTTTGAGACTTCACCGTAGCGATGAGGGACGGCTTAAGCTCGATGTTGTTGGCATCAATCTTCCCCCAACCTCCTTCTTGATAATCGTCCAGCTTCGGTCGAAAGCGGGCATTCAAAGGGATCTTCTCGGGACGAGCGAGTTCTCGTGGTGGGTCAACAATGCCAGCCATGGTATCAACGATAGGTATAGAAATAGTCTCGGTTCTCGCTTCTTGCTTCTTCCTCCTCAAAGACTTCTCGATTTCCGGTTCCAAAGAAAATAAGTCCTTTCCTTGGGATCTTGTGATCATGCACCGCCTACAAGGAAGAGAAAACAAGATGTGAGGAAACGAGATCGAATATTAATAATAATAGTATACAACCTAAAGTAACAATCTCTTCTTTTTCGAACTATCCCTTTAAGTTTTCTATCAATTCCCCGGCAACGGCGCCAAAAATTGATCGCTGAAATTCGCGTAGTATGGTTTTCAAATCCGATCAATTTTAAAATTTGTAAAACCTCGAAGTATTTCCAAGGTGTCGAACCCAAGGGAATTGATATGTCGAAAATAAAGGAAATAACTCTACTCAAAATTTGACTGCTATTTAGGAATCCGAAAATTTGGTTTGTTTCTAATTATCTAACTTCAAAAATCGAAAAATAAAAATAAAATAAAAGATGAATTATCTAAATCAAGCAAATAAAGCAAATTAGCAAGATAAAATCACAAGTTGAAAACCAATTGATCCTAGGGTAGTATCGTCCAATTGAGTTCACACAATCTATTCACTTGATTCCTTTTCCCCAAATTTTAATTCAATCCTAGAAATAATCACTCACCGATCTAGAATTCCGATCAAGGCAACCTAGAAAGATAGTTAATTTAAACCCTTTTTCCTTGTGGCTCAAAGAATTTAAATCACTTAAAAAGCGTCAACTTATTTATCTATGATTTATCTTACTCCACTTAGGTCTTAAGATTAAATCATATTGTGCATCAAGTATTTCCACTAATCAATTAATCCTTCCGGGCAAAATTAATTAGCTAACATGCATCGATTAAGGGCCCTTTAATCTAGCATGAGATTTAACACATCTTGATCACAAGCCTAGGATGAAAGGTAAAAAGGTAATCAAAGGAACATCATGTGAACATCAATTAAAATTACTAACCCTAGAATCAATCAATGGATTTAGCCAGACATAATTGAAATTAAACAAGAAATAGATGGAGAATGCATATTATTAATATGAGAAGAGAGATTACAACCCTTCCGGATGAACTCTGAGTCTTCAATCTCCGAAAAAGTAGAAAAACAATAATAATTGTTGCTTTCCGAAAAGTTCTAGTCTCCAAGGAATTAATCTTGCCCAAAAAATTGTAAAAGTGTGCTAAAGATGATAAAGGATGATAAAGATGATAGAAGATGATAGAAGATTATAGAAGCCCCTAAACTAGGTCTAGTAGGAGGTTTATATAGCCTCTGGGAGTTAAACTCCCGATTAGCCCTAATCTAGGAAACAAAATCTATCCAAAAGAGTCACAATCCGTCCAAATTCGAGAACCCGCTGGGCAGACTATCGGACGCACCTATCGGCCGATAGGCTGGCCCGATAGTTGGTTCGTCGATCGACTTCACTCGATAGGGCTTGGACACCTGTCGGATGCACCTATCGGCCGATAGGCTGGCCCGATAGGTGGTCTGACTTTTGCAAAAATCCGTTTCTTCCGTCCGTTTGACTCGACTCTCGGTCCTTTGTCTCGCTTTGGGTCCTTTTGGCTCTAAAAACCTGCAAACACACTAAAACCAACCCAAACGCGTAATACGACTCGACTAATCATAAATAAGCCAAATACGAGCACATTAATCACGAAAAGAGATAAAAACCTAGTATAAAATCCTAGAAAAATGTGGTAAAATTACCACTTATCAAGTACTTAAACCAATTTTATAATACAGAAATCCCAAAACAAGACATCAATAATAACCGACAGACAGAACACCAATAATCAACTACTGGACAGTATCATGCTTGCCCATCATCCCCATACGGCTCGAGTGCTCGCTTGTCCCCACGATCGATACATGAAATACAAAAAGTATTTCCCCCATTTAAGGGGTTAGCGACAACTGCTAGTGCAAGTACAATCCATTCGAACTACATTCTAATCAGATGAATATATGCGCCAAAAATCATTTTAGAAAACGTTTTATATTCCGGAATATTTACAATGTATAATCACAAAACACATTATCTCCAACAATCATAATTCAAAGTTAACCTTGGTACGAGACTCACGACCACCGTACCCCGCAGAGCCCCATCGGACATCCCTGGTTGGTTAACCACAGTTCGTGATACGCACACACACGGCAATACGTATCCCTAGAGGCCCCGTCGGATCGTCCCTAGGTGAACATACACATATCCATCCACAACAACCACGATACAGCCATAATTCAAATACTAGAACATGTAAACAAATGTAAAGTACTTGCCTTTGAGACATTCTTGAAGAATCGGAAGTGAAAATCGACTACGGACGATCCGAATGGAAAACGACAGTTTCTAAACGAAGAATTAGCATAACTCAGTCCCAACGTACATCAATAACCGAAAGGAATACTCCCATAACCCCTATTACATGCTACGACAATGAACGATCAATCGATACAGGCGAGGGTTCACGTAAAACCTCCCCGAATCGATAATTCATGAATTTAACTCGGTGAAATGGATTGGAATCCATCCGATAACAATAATCGATGAGGAATATTACATCATACTAGAATAATTCGAGTCTAATAAGTTAAACCCGGAAAAAGCCCCAAAATTGACAATTTAGGGTTCTAGACGAAAATACCTTGAATCGGAGTGAAGTAGATGGATTTAGATGATGATGTGTTATGTTTGAAACACAAGAGTCGGACTGGCAGGAGACTCCACTGATTACTCTCCACAATCTGCTCTGAATCGCCGAAATCGACCGAAGGAAGGGAAAGAAAGAAAAAGAATGAAAAGAATGCTGAATTTGAACTGCCGCTGATCTATTTAAAATGTGTAGTTAGCGCACGCTAACTATCATAGATAGCGCGCGCTAATGGGGATGTAACCGGTCCAGTAGCTATTGCTACCACTCGCTAGCGCACGCTAACAATAGCGAGTTAGCGTACGCTAACTGCACATCGGTAGCGCACACAAGGTAACAGGAGTAGCGTGCGCTACCTATGCAGCAGTTCAGTACTGCTCACATCAGCAATACGCTGATGCCGAAGGTACAATTCTCGAAACGCACGACAAGGCCAGAATCCAGAAACATAAACACGGAGTATACAAGATGATGGAGCTAAGCGCTGAAAGAAATTATAATTCCGACCACCGGAGGGTCCGTAATGCGACAACGAAAATGAGATTCCCTAAACTATTAGGAAATTACAAAAATGGCCCAAGTGTCCGAAAATCACGAAACGACGTCAGATTTACAAACCGAAAGTCTCAACATGACCAACTCAAACATACGAACTTGCACAAACCAAGGAACAACGAAAACGAACGAGTTTTACGAGAATCGAATGTTCATACAGCAAAACATGTCATAAAATGAAATCACGTGAAAACATCACCAAAACTCGTCCAAATGGAAAAACTACAAGAATAAAGTAGATTCACAATGTCGAAATGGTTACAAGCGAGTCGATAAAAATAGACATACACCAAAAATGGAAAGTGCTAAAAATGGAAAGTTACGGATATTACATTCTCCCCCTCTAAAATAAAGTTTCGTCCCGAAACTTAAGAATCAAAAAGCTCGGGGTGCCTCGAACGCATATCCTCCTCTAACTCCCACGTCGCTTCTTCCACTCCGTGTCTCGACCATTGCACTTTAACCAAAAGAATGGTTTTGTGCCTTAACTGCTTGTATCGATGCTCCAAAATCTTGACGGGACTCTCCTCAAACGTAACATCCTTCTCGATCTCCACGTCTCCAAAATCAATAATGTGGGACGGGTCCGGAACATACTTCCTCAGCTGGGAGACGTGAAATACACTATGCACATGACTCAACGACGGAGGTAATGCTAAACGGTACACTAACTCGCTGACTCTCTCCAATATCTCGAAAGGTCCAATGTACCTCGGGCTGAGCTTCCCTTTTTTCCCAAAACGGAAAACTCCCTTCGTCGGGGACACTCTCAACAGAACATGATCTCCCACCTCAAACTCGAAGGGTCGACGCCTAACATCTGCATAAGACTTTTGTCGACTCTGAGCTGCTAACATTCTCTTTCTAATGAATTCAACTTTCTCCCTCGTCTCCAACACAAGGTCCGGCTCGGTGCCAACTAGATCGGCTGGTTCATCCCAACATATCGATGATCGACAATGTCGGCCATAAAGTACCTCATACGGTGCCATGTTAATCGACGCGTGCCAACTATTATTATACGTAAACTCAATCATGGCCATATGCTCCTCCCAGTCACTACTCCAGTCTAACGCACACGCGCTCAACATATCCTCGAATGTCTGAATGGTACGCTCGGACTGTCTGTCGATCTGAGGGTGGAAGGATGTACTCAAACGCAAATGTGTCCCCAATGCCTTATGTACCGCCTGCCAGAAATGCGATACAAACTGGCCATATCTGTCCGAAATAATGGTCTTCGGCGTACCATGATGCCTCACTATCTGCGCGATAAAAACACGAGCTAATTTTTCTGGACCCCAAGTATCCTTGATGCCCAAAAAATGTGCCGACTTGGTCAGTCGGTCCACGATCACCCACACCATATTCATTCCGATCTTCGTCCTCGGCAAACTCGTAACAAAATCCATGGAGATATCTTCCCACTTCTATTCCGGGACGGTAAGTGGTTTCAACAATCCAGCTAGCTGCTGATGCTCGATTTTGACTTGTTGACAAGTCAAACACTTAGCCACAAACTCGACTACCTCATTCTTCATGTCATTCCACCAGAAATTCTTTTTCAAATCTTTATACATTTTACTCGAGCCTGGATGGACTGAGTAAGGCGACCCGTGAGCCTCTCTCGTAATATTCTGCCTCAATTCCAAGTCGTTCGGAACACAAAGCCGACCTTCGAATCTCAACACACCATCCTCATGTATCACGAATCCCGGGGCTTTCCCCTTCCCTATCTCGAAGCTGAATAAACATCGGGTCCTCTAACTGTCCCTACTTAATGTCGTCGACTAAAGACGACGAAATCCCAAGTGTACGCAACTGCCCGGAACTCTCTGGTAGCACAATCTCAATGCTCAACCTCATAAACTCTCGCTGAAGTCCCGACTGATCCATAAGCAACTCAAGCGCCCGAAGCGATACTGATTTCCAGCTCACGGCATCTGCCACCACATTTGCCTTGCCTGGATGATAGAGAATCTCGAGGTCGTAATCCTTAATCAACTCCAACCATCTCCGCCGTCTCATATTAAGCTCTTTCTGCGTGAAAATGTACTTCAGGCTCTTGTGATCGGTGAAAATCTGACACGACGAGCCATACAAGTAATGACGCTAGATCTTCAATGCAAATACAACTGCGGCCAACTCAAGATCGTGCGTAGGATAATTCGACTCATACGGTTTCAACTGACGGGAAGCATAGGCAATCGTCCTCCCGTGCTGCATGAGTACACATCCGAGACCTTGACCCGAAGCATCACTAAAGACTGAGAAACCCTCATTACCACTCGGTAAAGCCAAAACAGGAGCGGTCGTCAACCGCTTCTTCAACTCCTCAAAACTATTCTACCTCTCATCGGTCCACACAAACTTCTCTGACTTCTGTAACAACTGAGTCAGCGGTCGAGCGAGTTTATAAAACCCCTCGACGAATCTACAGTAATATCCGGCCAAACCCAGAAAACTACGGACCTCCTTCACGTTCTTGGGTGGCACCCAATCCAACACTGCCTCTACCTTATGTGGGTCCACACGAACACCCTCGGCCGAAATCACAGGACCGAGAAACATAACCTCCCGTAACCAAAACTCACACTTTGAGAACTTCGCAAAAAGATGCTGAGTTCTCAAAATATCTAACACGATATGAAAATGACGGGCGTGCTCCTCCTCACTCCTCGAGTAAATCAGGATGTCATCGATAAAAATGACTACACACTTATCGAGGTACTCGATAAAGACTTTGTTCATAAGCTGCATGAAAACGGCTGGGGCGTTGGTTAGCCCAAAAGGCATAACCACAAACTCGTAGTGACCGTATCTCGTCCGAAAGGCCGTCTTCGGAATATCAGTATCCTTCACTGGGAGCTGATAATACCCCGATCTCAAATCAATCTTCGAAAACACGGTTGCCCCTTGCAACTGATCAAACAAGTCATCAATCCTCGGGAGCGGATACTTGTTTTTTATGGTCACTTTGTTCAACTCTCGGTAGTCGATACACAAACAAAGTGACACATCCTTCTTCTTCACAAACAGGACCGGTGCGCCCCAAGGCGAAGCGCTCGGTTGAATATACCCCATGTCTAGTAACTCTCCCAACTATTTCTTCAGTTCAAGCATCTCGGCAGGCGCCATGCGGTATGTCGTCTTAGAAATTGGTGCCGCTCCCGGCTCTAAATCAACGGAAAACTCGACCTCTCGATCCAGCGGCAAACTCGGCAACTCATCTGGAAAGACGTCTGGATACTCAAACACTACTGGAATAGACGAGAGCTCGACTTCCCCTTCTACCAATCTCAAAGCATAACACCAATACCACGTGCAACCTCCTCGAAGAAGTCTCACTGCTTTCAAAACGCTGATCAAGAATCTCTGACTACTCCGCTTACGCCCCACAAAAGAATGCTCGGTACCGTCAGCGGCTAACATCGAAACGGTTCTCATTCTATAATTCATGATCGCCCCATGACGGTCCAGCTAATCCTCATCCAGAATCAAATCTTCATCTCTAATGTCTACCGCAATCAGATTAGAAGGCCAAACCCTCCCCGCGATACTCACTGGAAAATCTCTAATCTCACGATCCCCCACGATGCTATCCCCACTAGGCAGTTTAACAATAAATGGTTCACACGCAACCAAGCAACAACATGCAGACGATGCACACAATCCATTGATATGAAAGAATACGTAGCACCATAATCGAATAATACGGAAACAGGATGGTCAAGGATGTGAACGGTACCTGTAGCCACCGTTGCATCTAGGTCTCCTGCTCATATCATCTCATATACTCGGGGCGGAACAGACCCCGCGCTAGAAGCTCCCCCTCTGGAAGGCTGTCCCCATCCTCGACCTCTACCAAAACTCTGCTGCGGCTGAGGAACTGTCGGTGCCTGATTCACACTCGGCTCTCCCGCAGCTGGGGCTAATATCTGAGTAACTGGAGCTTGAGCTGCATCTGTACAAAACTTAGCACGATGACCCATATGACCACAAGCAAGACACTGAATCGGAGGCCCATCACACTCACTCATCATGTGGCCCGGACGACTACAGTTGAATTATGTAGGACCACGGATGGAACCAGTAGGAGCAGACCTAGAATCGTTTCCTCGCCCAACTGATGGCGACTGACTCCCAAAGACTCGCGAACCAGACTGAGCCTTCGGATACCCTCCTGAATTGCCTCCCGAAAATTGACCAGAGGTGTTCTGCTTCTTTCCTTCGGTTGCCGTCTCTGTCGCAGAAAATGACATCTCATAAGCCATCGCTTTATTCTGATACTCTTTCAAAGTCGTGCACCCCAGACCAGACATGTAGTGGCACACCCTCGGTTTCATCCGCATATCAATGTGGCGGATCTTATCAAGCTCATCTCGGACTTGGTTTCTCACATAATGCAGCTGTTGATTGTAGTCTTTGATAGCTTGAGAAATAGGAACATCTTGGGGATTAGCCTCAAAGAAGGCTCGGATCCTCCCCTCTTTCACTGGCCATGGACAAAATTCATCTTCCATCAGATCCCGAAACTCTGCCCACGTGGCTGCCCGGTCATGCGGTTTCACCGCTTGCCACCACGTTGCTGCCTCTTTGGCGAGGAAGTACTGAGCAATGGGTAGTTTCCTCTCCTCAGAACAATTAGCAGCCTCAAATACTTTTTCCATCTCAAAAAGCCAACTCTCCCATTCGGAAGGGTCGAAAGCATCATCAAACTGCGGAGGACACATACGAATCACGTCCTGAAGTAACTTGTCATTGCCGGATCCAGTAGGCGGAACCGGGTTGGCATTAGCTTGGCCGACCAGAACGGCCTGAGTTCAGTAGCGTCATCTGGTTCGCTACTTGTTGCAAAATATTAGCCACTCCAACATTCTCATTAGCATTACCGGAGCTAGCAGACTGGTCCTGCTGACCTCCGGAACTAGGGGGAATACTGTTCGACAAAGAAGGCATCGCCGAATCAGTTCCCGAGTGATCGGACATGGCCTCCCCACCGGCTGCGCCACATCCCCTACCGCGTCCGCGTCCTCTACCAGCAGGAATTCTGAAGAAGTAACGGGTAAGTACAATTCAAACGCAAAATACAACAAGATACTAAGACAGGAATAGAACAGAACGGTGAAACGAGTCAAGTTAGGAAAAACTTACGAGCACCGGCGTACTGAGATGATGGCATAGCAGTGATACTGTCCCAAAAAACGACACTTGACTAGACCCAAATAATCGACAGCCTAGGGATCCATAAACCTGGCTCTAATGTCATATTCTGTAACACCCCCAAGACATTCAGGGTATATTACAGCGCTGTGTACCCCGCACTGTGGAATCCACCAGGCTATCGTACCAACAAGACATTCGACAACAACAAACAATCATCAATAAAATGACAATTCAAATAAAAGACTACAAACCGATAAATAAAATCTGACATCAAATCCATTTCCCAAAATAGGAACACAACATTAACAAATTCAAACAGGAAGTACTCGAGTACTTAAACCAATTTTATAATACAGAAATCCCAAAACAAGACATTAATAATAACCGACAGACAGAACACCAATAATCAACTACTGGACAGTATCATGCTTGCCCATCATCCTCATACGGCTCGAGTGCTCGCTTGTCCCCACGATCGATACATGAAATACAAAAAGTATTTCCCCCATTTAAGGGGTTAGCGACAACTGTTAGTGCAAGTACAATCCATTTGAACTACATTCTAATCAGATGAATATATGCACCAAAAATCATTTTAGAAAACGTTTTATATTCCGGAATATTTACAATGTACAATCACAAAATACATTATCTCCAACAATCATAATTCAAAGTTAACCTTGGTACGAGACTCACGGCCACCGTACCCCGCAGAGCCCCGTCGGACATCCCTGGGTGCTTAACCACAGTTCGTGATACGCACACACACGGCAATACGTATCCCTAGAGGCCCCGTCGGACCGTCCCTAGGTGAACATACACATATCCATCCACAACAACCACGATACAGCCATAATTCAAATACTAGAACATGTAAACAAATGTAAAGTACTTGCCTTTGAGACAATCTTGAAGAATCAGAAGTGAAAATCGACTACGGACGATCCGAATGGAAAACGACGGTTCCTAAATGAAGAATTAGCATAACTCAGTCCCAACGGACATCAATAACCTAAAGGAATACTCCCATAACCCCGATTACATGCTACGACAATGAACGATCAATCAATACGGGCGAGGGTTCACACAAAACCTCCCCGAATCGATAATTCATGAATTTAACTCGGTGAAATGGATTGGAATCCATCCGATAACAACAATCGATGAGGAATATTACATCATACTAGAATAATTCGAGTCTAATAAGTTAAACCCGGAAAACCCCCCAAAATTGACAATTTAGGGTTCTAGACGAAAATACCTTGAATCGGAGTGAAGGAGATGGATTTAGATGATGATGTGTTATGTTTGAAACACAAGAATCGGACTGGAAGGAGACTCCATTGATTACTCTCCACAATCTGCTCTGAATCGCCGAAATCGCCCGAAGGAAGGGAAAGAAAGAAAAAGAATGAAAAGAATGCTGAATCTGAACTGCCACTGATCTATTTAAAATGTGTAGTTAGCGCACGCTAACTATCATAGATAGCGCGCGCTAATGGGGCTGTAACCGGTCCAGTAGCTACTTCTACCACTCGCTAGCGCACGCTAACAATAGCGAGTTAGCGTACGCTAACTGCACATCAGTAGCGCACGCAATGTAATAGGAGTAGTGTGCGCTACCTACGCAGCAGTTCAGTACTACTCACATCAGCAGTACGCTGCTGCCGAAGGTACAATTCTCGAAACGCACGATAAGGCGACAACGAAAATGAGATTCCCTAAACTATTAGGAAATTACAAAAATGGCCCAAGTGTCCGAAAATCACCAAACGACGTCGGATTTACAAACCGAAAGTCTCAACATGACCAACTCAAACATACGAACTTGCACAAACCAAGAAACAACGAAAACGAACGAGTTTTATGAGAATCGAACGTTCATACGGCAAAACATGTCATAAAATAAAATCACGTGAAAACATCACCAAAACTCGTCCAAATGGAAAAACTCCAAGAATAAAGTAGATTCACAATGTCGAAATGGTTACAAGCAAGTCGATATAAATAGACATACACCAAAAATGGAAACTGCTAAAAATGAAAAGTTACGGATATTACAATACTCCACTGTTTTGCTAGTGCAAGAATAAAATATAAAAACAAGCCATATATATCATACTCCATGAAACATAATAGTCGCGAATATACTTCCCGAGATAATTCACTTGATCAAACCGTTCGAAACATGAAAAGTAGGAAATAAACCCAATGTACATCTTACAAAATATTTTACGATCTCGGGAGTTTTGAAAACATTTGAGATTTAAGAATTCTCAAGCCTTTAGAAACCATTTAGGGACACATCCCAAAAACTCATTTCCCAAAATACAATTATGATAACAAAACACGGGGTCCACGACCCAATCATACGTATCAACACATTTCCAGGGCTTATTCGCGTCCCGTGGTAACAAGCCACGGACCCCAGATGCTCCCGCGGAACATACCCGAGTGAATAACCCGAAATGAAACCATATCAAATCACATGTCTCCATAACACGAACATCACAACCAAATCACAACCATAAGTTATCCCGGCATCGGGCTAACAAGCCACGAACCTCGGAGTCCCCGCAAGACATACCCGATGATAACCCACCAGTTATCCCAGCATCGGGCTAACAAGCCACGAACCTCGGAGTCCCCGCAAGACATACCCAGATTGGATAACCCTACGGTCTCGCCCGACCCATACTAGCAAGTATGGATCCCGGAGATTCAACAATCCTACCCGGAGGCACATCACATATAACAAGCATACAACAATAATCGATTTTCAAGCCAAACAACATTAAGCATCACAATCTCCTTTCAAAGGAGAAACAATTAACATCACATCATGTCAAATACCCACCGAACAAGTATACAATTCGGTACACAATCCTCGGCAAGTGATAACGGTCTATTATATTCACGAAGTATGGTTAAAACATCTAACTACATACCACACATACTTACATATTCCAAATACACACTTATCCACGATTCATACGAGTTATCTTGTAGGGAAATCTTTTTATCGAGAATATACCGATTCTTTAGAAGGTTCAATAAATCATTCAAGTTCCACATATAACCAATTACCAACTATCGCGTCTATGAAACATGAAGTGTATGGACACGATACTTTCCTCGATACCACGAGCAATGGAACCACAAACGGACACGGTCGGTTATCCCTCGAACTTCCAAAAACGACCATGAATTCGACAACCTCACGAACGCTACGAAAATAACACCACACGAATCATCAATCACCAACGAGATTCAACTCGGAATCCTCGAGCACCTATAATCCTCCGGAAGGAACAATAAAACATGATTACGACGAGAATCAAGGCCAAAACAACGGAAATCTCAGCAAACTATCGAAGGGAACTCATTCGAACATTTAATCGAACATTAAATGTTCAAGACCCTTCAAGAACAAATAAATCGCCCTTCGAGTCAAAAGAATCAAAGATATGAGTATCCAATCCGTAGAACATGTTCAAAACAACGTTTATACAACAATTAATTGATCAAAAACGGATTGGAATCGAAATCAAAAGAAAAATCCCAAAAATCTTCAAAAACAAGGGTTCAAGCCAAAAACCTTGATTCGGACGAAGAACACGGATTGGATGATGACATAATCAACAAGAATCTTCCAAAATGCCTTGGAATTGATTAAAATTGGGCATGAACTCGATTTCCCGAGTCTCCCGTCGCCAGCCGTCACAAAAACGAGGAAAGAAGGTGAAAATGAAGTCTGGACGAGCCAGGCCTATATATGGTCGGCAGTGTTACCGCCGTAACCGGCAGTGCCTTACGGCCGTAACTCGGCCCTTACGGCCGTACTCGGCCCTTACTGGCCGTGAATCGCATTCGCTGTAATCGCCGAAGACTACGGCCACTTACTACAGAATCGACACCCCTTACGGCCAGAATCGCCTTCGTCCACCATGCTCGCTGAGCACGTATCGCCAGAATCGCACCTTACGTCCGTAACTCGACCAGGCCAGGCCATGCTCCGGCCGTGACTCGGTCGTGGCCACTCCGACGGCCCGAACAAACCCGAAACCCGAACTACTTGCAAAGACGAATCTAAGAGCTAAGAGAAGACACGATTCTGACCACCCGAAGTGTCGAAATTCGACAACGGAAGTAATTACCCCAAACTATGGGAAATTACGAAAACGGCCCAAAACGTCCGAAATACACGATACACGATCGAAACACCAAACCAAAGCTCGCAACATGAATAATAACATTAAATGAACTTACGAGAAACTCGAAACAACAGTTTCGGACAAGATTTGCAAGAATCGAACTCAAGTGCGGAAAAGCCGCTTAAGAACGCGGAACTCAACAAAACAACACTGAAACGAACTCGAATAACAAAAAGTGCAGAATGAATCATTCTCAGAATGACGATACGGTCACGAGCGAGTCGTCAAAACGGACTTCCGCTGAAAAAAAAAATTACCGGAAATCGAAATTGCAGATATTACAGGGTAAATCATCAAAAAGGAATAAATCATATCTGCTGCGTTTTACTCTTATTTGATGTACTCGATCGTGAAAAATCCAACAGTAGTAATGGAGCCAACTTGAAAGTAAGTTAATTATTTGTGTAAAACATATCTTTATGCATTAAGTATATAATTATGTTCTTGATAATATTTATTAAATTGAGATTTCATAAATAATTTTATGGTTTAATTTGATTAAATTAAATCTTTAAAAATCTATTTTGTGGACGATTTTTGGAAAACTTGCTGCTCAGAACAGTGATAGAACAGCACTACCGATTGGGTCGAGTCTCATCCCGGTCGGGTCAGGGAACCTGAACCAAGACACGCAGGTCGCCGGGTAAATCATCAAAAAGAAATAAATGCTAAAGGCGGGACTCGATCCCGTGGAGGTTGGACCAGTCAGAGATATCAAACCATCTCGGCTACAGAACCTGCTTATGATATTTCTCCACTAAATTAATTTAACCTAAAAGTCTGTTTTACAAACTCAAAATATTTTTTTCAAAATCAAAAGTGCCGCTGCATATGGGTTTCTAACCCGTGCGGTCGTGTATGACATGGCTCAGTGCAGCGATCTGGGCTGTTGTATCAGGTTGTTGATTTTGGCATAGATTCTCTTATTATGCCTCACTGTCACACATATTTATATGATATATTTTATGAAATATGTGATAATTAATTGTAGTAGGTACTCACTGTATGGCATGATATAAATTGACCAATATGATTGAATATTTCATACTATTAGATTGGTTATAACGACCTGTGTGCCGTATAATTATATTTTTTTTACGGCCTCTAAGTCGTCTATTTGATTTAGTATTTCTTTTTATTTATGGTCTGCATGTTATTTGCCCATCTTGCATATGTAAATTTGTAGATAATAGAATGGCATGAAACAAAACATTCACAATTTCACTGCAATCCATTTTTGAGAAGGACCATCTCAAAGAAAGCAGTATCAACCATCTGGATAGGATCTGGATCTTGAGAATAGTTCTCAAGTAAGAAAGAAAGTTGTATGTTCTTGAAGAGAAATTCCTGATGGGCATGCTGACAACGCTAATAAGGCAACTAAAGTTAAATGGACGAAATATTGTGATGAGTCTATTGATGTCAGTTGTATTATACTAGCTATCGTTTGCCCAGAATTTGAGAAAAATCTGAAAGAAATGGAAGCTTATGAGCTTAATGTTCGGCTCAAGGACACTTTCTTAAAGCACGCTAGGTAAGAGAGGTATGATACTTTCCAAACCTTGTATGCATTTAGGATGGTTGATGTGACATATATCAGCTCTCACATACTCAAGATGATAGGATATATGATTATCTTGATACACTTGGTTTTCCACATTCTACGGAGCATTCCAAGGATGTGATCTTAAACTCATTACCATATAGTTTTGGTCAGTTTCTCATGAACTATAATATGAATGAGATGGAGAAGTCCATTGCTGAGCCGCATGGGATGCTTAAAATGGCTGAGCAACACATTAAGAATAAATCAAACCACACGTTGATGTTCAACAAAGATAAGTCCTCAAAAACAAAGGCAAGGGTAAGGGATAGACATAAGTTGCCAAGACTAAATACTCAACTAAGCCGATTTTCAAGAAAAATCTCGCAAAGATGGAAATTGGGACCGTTGCAATAAACCAGGTCACGGGAAAAGAAATTTCAAGGTATAGTTATAAGAGTTAAAGCATACCATGGGTAGTTAACTTATCTACTTCCAACTACTGGGTATTAGATGTAACACCCCCAATCCGCTCAGGGATATTACACGCCGTAGACCCTCTCCTCGAGGATCTACCAGGCTGATAACTAAAATCAAACATCTAAACCTCGCCTTTAAGGCTAAAATGACTCAGTAGACCGACTTGGTCTTTCAATAATAACATACAACTCAATTCCAAACACATACCCACGCAGGGGTCAAAATACAATAAACTCCCATACAACGGGGAAAAGATACCGCAGCGGAAAAGAAAATACAACTGGACCAATACGACATCAACGGAACCTCGTGTGATTAGTATCGTTCATCTTTCATCATCCTTCGCGCCAACCCTGTGCTATGCTCCAAAACCTGAATGCAAAAATAGACATCCACCTCCCGAATACTCGGGGGTTAGCAAAACTCCACTGTTTTGCTAGTGCAAGTACAAGTGCAAAAATACGAGCCATACAATACAAGTTCCAAGAACAATAATAATCAGGAATCCTCAAAGATCCAAACGTAAAGAAAAGTACTTCCCGAGGCAAGAGTTTGGGTAAACATTTCCAAAACCGAAAGATCGCAAATAAGGAAAACAATTTACAAAACGGTTTAAAATGCCATCGAGAGTTTTAATAGAAAACAATTTAGGATTATGAAATCCTTCACTTTCCAAAATCAATAGGTCACATGACCAAATGTTTTGTTTTCGCAAATAGGAAATCACCAACAATTTACAGGGTCAGAGCCCAACATCATGTGTCCTCAACGGACGTAAAATCAACGAAACATAATCACGCACGCGCATCGCCTAGGACCGGGACGATACCACCGACATCCCACTCGAGGCCTCGAAGGACCCTCCCGAGCTGGCTACAATTACAGAAAAACAAAACCACGCACACGCTATGCCGTGAGAACAGGGCGGCAGCATACATTCTCACTCGAGGCCTCACAAGGACCCTCCCGAGCTGGCTAGCGAAACAAATCACACACATCTCACGGTTGGATCAATCGCTTGTTGCATCCTGGCCACATGATCGCATGCCATGTGCCACCGTAGATTATCTCAGGCTCTCACGGTTGGATCAATCACTTGTTGCATCCTGACCACATGATCACGTGCCATGTGTCACCGTAGACCTTCCACCATATCCACACATTCACACAAATAACATATCACATCAAGGATATTCAAATAATTCGCCCAGAGGCATCAAACACTTAGCAAGACACCACGTCAATCCACAACACACCGAAATGAAATAATATACGTCCACACACAATGCCAAGTGCAACATTAACACCAAGCATATACATAGAATTCACATAGTTATTCACAAACCACGCCATTCACAAAACACACGCATTTTGAAAGCAAGCCTTTAACAAGGCTAAACCGAATCTTTTGAAAACTCGTTTCAAACAATCAAACAAACATATAAATACGATCACTAATTATCATATCCATAAAACAAGAATTATATGGACAAGGTACTTGCCTCGAAATCGGCACGCAAGTATTCCGACGAACACGGCTCAACCTAAAGCTTCAAACGCCCGATGTTTTCGAAAAGGAAAACGACAACGAACGGAAGGGTTCAACTTGGTTTCTTCTCAAGAAACTCGACCCTAACAACATATAATCCATAAATCAACAATCATACGAGGAAGGATAATCGTAGAACGCCCGAAAACCCCTCTATGACATTCTACCGGACACCTTCAAGACGTCGATCAAGAACTCGACTAAAACAACGAATCGATACGATCCAACCATGGAATAACAAGGTAAAAGATATAAAACATCTAAATAATCATCAATCCATCATAATCCTAAGTTAAATCGGATTAAACGGACGAAATCAACCAAAATACCCAAATTCCCCAAAACTAGATTTCAAGAAATCTAACCTTGATTCGGTAGATCGGAGGAGGTTACCGGATGATTGGTTGATGCTATAAACTCAAGAACTTCATGGATTGGATGTATGAAAACATGCCTCCATGATCCATAAGTCTCCAACCGCGGAAGAGGAGGAAGGAAGTGGGAAAAACGAGAAGAAAATGAAGTTCCGCCGAGCCTGTGCTATATATAGCCTACAGGTTACTGGCCAGAATCGGCAGCCTTACGGCCGTAACTCGGACACCTTACGGCCGTATTTCGGCAGCCTTACGGCCGTAATCGCATTCGTCAAAAATCCGCCAAGACCAAATGGACACTTACGGCCGTAATCAGACACCTTACGGCCAGAATCGCCACAAAATCCGCCTGGGCCAGACGGCCGTACCCGATCACGCTTACGGCCGTAACTCGACACCTTACGGCCGTAATCGCACCTTACGGCCGTAACTCGCCAAAGCCAGTTCTCCGGCCGTGACTCGCCGTAGCCACCCCGACGGCCTGACGACCCCGAAACCCGAACTCGAGTAAAAATCGAAGATATCATTCATAAGTACTCGCAAAGACGAATCCAAGCACTAAGATAACACACAATTCCTACCATCCGAAGTGTCGGAATTCGACAACGGAAGTAATTACCCCAAACTTTGGGAAATTACAAAAATGGCCCAAAACGTCCGAAAATCACGATACGTGATCGAAACACCGAACCAAAGCTCGCAACTTGAATAATAACATTAAATGAACTTGCGAGAAACTCGAAACAATAGTTTCGACCGAGATTCGCAAGAATCGAACTCAAGTGCGGAAAAGTCGCTAAAAAGCACGGAACTCAACAAAACGACACCGAAACGAACTCGGATGACAAAAAGTGCAGAATTAATCATTCTCAGAATGACGAAACGGTCATGAGTGAGTCGTCAAAACAGACTCCGACCAAAAAAGAAATTTACCGAAAATCGAAAATTGCGGATATTACATTCTACCCTCCTTAAAAGAAGTTTCGTCCCGAAACTTAAAACAAGTAGGGGAGCAATATACCCGCCAGAAAACTCGACGAGATACACAAAAATAGAAAACTCGCGCCCAACGGCAAACGCCGCAAGAAACGCAAAGAGACATACGGCGTGACAACACGCTCCACGACGACCAACACAATGTCACCGTTAGGGATACAATAAAACCAACAAATGACAAGCGTCATCAAACGGATAATATAGCCAAGTCAATTATCCGACAATCACAAAACACAACGAACGAAAGTCGGTATGATTGACCAACCCAACGGTACATCAATCAAACGCGAGCCAATCGTTGAACTAATATCAATTCCACCGCCCAAGGGTTGGAAGATCGAAAATGAGACTAATTTCCCAAACTTAAGGGAATTAGGAAGGAGCCTGAATGCTCAACGATCACGAAAGGAGGACAAAAACCGAACAAACAAACGACCGAACCACAACGGTCGAGACAACAAAAGCGAACGATCATGTTCGAATCACGAAGAACAATAAGGTTCAACCGACAACTCCGAGGTTCACATCTCGACTCGAGACAAAACATGATCCGGTGAAAACAACAAGATGCACACTCGCATAAGATCCACAGGAAAGAGAATAACAATTGAAAAGTCACATCGACGAACGAGTAATTCCGAAATAATACCACCCTCGTTCGATCAACAAAAGCAAGGGGGACAAGCTCGGAAAATGTCAATGAACATAAACGAGTCGACAGAGTCGAAAATACAGAAGTTCCAAATCCGATCCACTTCGAATAAGAGAACTAGTAAAACCAGATGATGTCACTTCCGAACAAGGTTCACAAGAATCGAACCGAACTCGAAAAAGTCACAATGATAACCAGATTGACCCAAAACAAGATCACACTGCTCGAACGATTTAAATCGAAATACGTAACAAGTTGTAAAGTATCAACAAACACGAGCGAGTCGATAGACTCGAGAAAGAGAAAATGCAGGAGTCTAAAAACAACACGGGTACTACATTCGACCTCTTATAAAAGAAGGTCGCCCCGCAACTCACAACAATGAAATCAAGGTGACGACACAACAAGCAACCGATGAAACATCCTTCAAAGGCCTCTCAAAGCCGATTCCGATGATCAGTCAAGCGCGAACTCCGAAAGTCTCGGAGCCAATTCACAAAATCAATTCGGTGTCCTCGAGTCCACACTTGAAATGTGTTACCGACGAGAAGGACAATTTACACGTGCATGCCCGGCACATCTCGATTGAAACGCCTCGGCTCGGCATACCGAAAATACAAATGCTAGATACAATGGGGCATAACGTCGCAAAACAACATAGCGGAGATGCCAACTCAAAGACAACAAGGAATCATAATACATATCATATACAACGATTATCATCGTAAAATAATACACACAAACACTTCAAGAACGACGGTATCGCTCGGCGACCTCAACGGCCCGAACGATAACCAAGACATAATTACAACCATCATGAAACAATCATACATGTACACAAATGTACAACTCAAGCTTTAACAACCCACACTCGTGCGACAACACGCAAATCACCACGAGGTGATAACAAGAACACCAGCCACACCTCTCACAGAGGGCTAGTACAACAAATGCGTGGCAACGCCTCGACGTTCATGCCACCAATTCGATCACAATTCGGGGTTAACACCGTAACGAAAGTTCGAAAACCATACACGCATTTCCGGTCCGCAAACAGAATGATAGGTTTTAAAACGAAAACCACCTTTGAAGACAGCTTTGGAAACACCAGCTTGATCTTGAGTATCATTTTACAAAAAGTAGTACAAACACCATTATCGAGACTTTGAAAATCATCTAGCGTTTGAACAAAAATGAGGACACCTTTCCTTTAGTGAAAAACTTTCAAAATATTCGACTGGGTCTAAGCAATCGCATTTGAAAATATCTCAAAAATATTTTTGGTCCTCAACCGGAAAATTTTTGAAATGTATTGCGGCATTAGAAAACACCTTGAAAACACCGCAAGAAAATAATTCGTTTTAAAAGTACGTCTCGAATTTTAATTTTCTAAGATACTCAAGGTTTTCAAAAATAATTCAATGGGCTAGAATGCCCAAAATTTGAGTAATTACAAGGAACAATATAGCGCCGTGGGTCCCGCACCGAACCCACTGTGCTAAAAACCAATTACAAAAATGCCCAAAAAGGCCGATGACGGTAATATTTCAAAAACTCACAGAAGCCATTTAGAAAATAATAAATACCGTCATAAGAATTTCGCCAAAACGATCAAGGCCGTAATGCCACAAACTCGGTTAAGGGAATCGGTTTTCGAAATAAAACTCAGTCGGTAAAATACCGAAAGTCATTACAAAAGAACTCACGCAGCGGATAAAAGAAATAAAGTTCAACATGCACAATCCATCAACACTACTCCTCATATGAACGAAATATGAGAGTCAAATAACCACATATCACGAAATCAAAACCCGTAAGAGGATTCCGTCACTTAACAAATAATCATAAAAATAGCTCGTGTCACACGAGGCACAACACAAACAAGGGAGACTTACATTCACAGGTCGCACGAAGATGATGATCGCCCACGATACTAATCACGACCAACAAACTCAGACGACGCGTCGCGACACGACTCGACCGATAAAATCCGACGAGACAAAAACTCAATAGACACCATCGACCCGACACCAGGTTTCCACAACCTAAGCTCGATACCATTTATGTAACACCCCAATCCGCTCGTGGATATTACACGCCGTAGACCCTCTCCTCGAGGATCTACCAGCCGATAACTAAAATCAAACATCTAAACCTCGCCTTTAAGGCTAAAATGACTCAAGAGACCGACTTGGTCTTTCAATAATAACATACAACTCAATTCCAAACACATACCCACGCAGGGTCAAAATACAATAAACTCCCATACAACGGGAAAAGATACCGCATGAAAAGAAAATACAATCGACCAATACGACATCAACGGAACCTCGTGTGATTAGTATCGTTCATCTTTCATCATCCTTCGCGCCAACCCCGTGCTATGCTCCAAAACCCGAATGCAAAATAGACATCCACCCCGAATACTGGGTTAGCAAACTCCACCGTTTTGCTAGTGCAAGTACAAGTGCAAAAATACGAGCCATACAATACAAGTTCCAAGAACAATAATAATCGTGAATCCTCAAAGATCCAAACGTAAAGAAAAGTACTTCCCGAGGCAAGAGTTTGGGTAAACATTTCCAAAACCGAAAGATCGCAAATAAGGAAAACAATTTACAAAACGGTTTAAAATGCCATCGAGAGTTTTAATAGAAAACAATTTAGGATTATGAAATCCTTCTCTTTCCAAAATCAATAGGGTCACACCAAATGTTTTGTTTTCGCAAATAGGAAATCACCAACAATTTACAGGTCGAGCCCAACATCATGTGTCCTCAACGGACGTAAAATCAACGAAACATAATCACGCACGCGCATCGCCTAGACCGGGACGATACCACCGACATCCCACTCGAGGCCTCGAAGGACCCTCCCGAGCCGGCTACAATTACGAAAAACAAAACCACGCACACGCTATGCCGTGAGAACAGGCGGCAGCATACATTCTCACTCGAGGCCTCACAAGGACCCTCCCGAGCTGGCTAGCGAAACAAATCACACACATCTCACGGTTGGATCAATCGCTTGTTGCATCCTGGCCACATGATCGCATGCCATGTGCCACCGTAGATTATCTCAGGCTCTCACGGTTGGATCAATCACTTGTTGCATCCTGACCACATGATCACGTGCCATGTGTCACCGTAGACCTTCAACCATATCCACACATTCACACAAATAACATATCACATCAAGGATATTCAAATAATTCGCCCAGAGGCATCAAACACTTAGCAAGACACCACGTCAATCCACAACACACCGAAATGAAATAATATACGTCCACACACAATGCCAAGTGCAACATTAACACCAAGCATATACATAGAATTCACATAGTTATTCACAAACCACGCCATTCACAAAACACACGCATTTTGAAAGCAAGCCTTTAACAAGGCTAAACCGAATCTTTTGAAAACTCGTTTCAAACAATCAAACAAACATATAAATACGATCACTAATTATCATATCCATAAAACAAGAATTATATGGACAAGGTACTTGCCTCGAAATCGGCACGCAAGTATTCCGACGAACACGGCTCAACCGGAAAGCTTCGAAACGCCCGATGTTTTCGAAAAGGAAAACGACAACGAACGGAAGGGTTCAACTTGGTTTCTTCTCAAGAAACTCGACCCTAACAACATATAATCCATAAATCAACAATCATACGAGGAAGGATAATCGTAGAACGCCCGAAAACCCCTCTATGACATTCTACCGGACACCTTCAAGACGTCGATCAAGAACTCGACTAAAACAACGAATCGATACGATCCAACCATGGAATAACAAGGTAAAAGATATAAAACATCTAAATAATCATCAATCCATCATAATCCTAAGTTAAATCGGATTAAACGGACGAAATCAACCAAAATACCCAAATTCCCCAAAACTAGATTTCAAGAAATCTAACCTTGATTCGGTAGATCGGAGGAGGTTACCGGATGATTGGTTGATGCTATAAACTCAAGAACTTCATGGATTGGATGTATGACAACATGCCTCCATGATCCATAAGTCTCCAACCGCGGAAGAGGAGGAAGGAAGTGGGAAAAACGAGAAGAAAATGAAGTCTGCCGAGCCTGCTATATATAGCAGGTTACGGCCAGAATCGGCAGTGCCTTACCGCCAGAATCCGGACACCTTACGGCCGTATTTCGGCAGCCTTACGGCCGTAATCGGCATTCGCTGTAAAATCCGCCCAAAGACTAAATGGACACTTACGGCCGTAATCGCACACCTTACGGCCAGAATCGGCCTTCGCCAAAATCCGCCTGGCCAGACGGCCAGATTCGATCACGCTTACGGCCGTAACTCGGACACCTTACGGCCAGAATCGCACCTTACGGCCAGACTCGCCAAAGCCAGTGCCTCGGCCGTGACTCGGCCGTACCACCGACGGCCCGGACGACCCCAAACCCGAACTCGAGTAAAAATCGAAGATATCACGAAGTACTCGCAAAGACGAATCCAAGCACTAAGATAACACACAATTCCGACCATCCGAAGTGTCGGAATTCGACAACTAAGTAATTACCCCAAACTTTGGGAAATTACAAAAATGGCCCAAAACGTCCGAAAATCACGATACGTGATCGAAACACCGAACCAAAGCTCGCAACTTGAATAATAACATTAAATGAACTTGCGAGAAACTCGAAACAATAGTTTCGACCGAGATTCGCAAGAATCGAACTCAAGTGCGGAAAAGTCGCTAAAAAGCACGGAACTCAACAAAACGACACCGAAACGAACTCGGATGACAAAAAGTGCAGAATTAATCATTCTCAGAATGACGAAACGGTCATGAGTGAGTCGTCAAAACAGACTCCGACCAAAAAAAGAAATTTACCGAAAATCGAAAATTGCGGATATTACATTAGATACTGGATGTGGATCTCACATTTGTACAAAAGTGCAGGGATTGAGAAGCAGTAGAGAGCTGAAGAAAGGAGAAGTAGATCTAAGATTTGACAATAGAATAAGAGTTGCTGCTCTATCTATAGAAACTTATGATCAAATCTTACCGATGGGCTTTTGTTAGTTTCGAACAATTGCTATTAGGTACCTGCTATGAATAGGAATATTATTTCAGTGTCTAGATTGTGAAGATTAAAGTTTTCTTATTAAGAATAAAATGATTCGTATTTTGATTACTTGCTTTATAGTACTACAAGTTGTATAGTGGACTTTACTTTATAGATTTAGATGAGTTTAAAACTTTGAAGTCTATAACATTACAACCAAGAAACCAAGGCCCAACAATTCTAATACTTATTGCACTAGCGACTTGGCCACAAAAATGAGAAACGTATTTCTAAACTCCATCACGGTAGAATTTTAGACTCTTATGACTATGAGTCACTTAGGACATGTAAATCTTGTTTATTAGGCAAGATGATGAATTTCACCGGTCATGGATAAAGGGCTAGTGATCTATTAGGGCTAGTACATATGGATGTATGCGGACCTCTTAACACTCAGTCCAGAGGAGGATATCAACACTTCATCACCTTTATCGATGATTTTTAGTTGGTATCATGTTTATCTTATGATGCATAAACATGAATCTCTAGAAGTTTTCATAACATTCTAGAATTAATTACGTAATCAACTTGGCAAGATGATTATAGCCCTTCAATCTGATTGAGGTGGTGAATACTTAATCCAAAAATTCGATGCTCATATTAGGATTTGTGGTTGTTTCACAACTTACTCCTTCTCAAACACATCAACATAACAACATGTCTGGGAGGTTGAGTTGAATTTTAGTAAGAATGGTTCGATTCATGACAAGTCACGTGGAGCTTCCACTATTATTTTGGGGCCACGCCTTATAAACATCGACATTCACTCTTAGCCATGTTCTATCTAGAGCAGTTGAAAAACCACCATTTGAGAAATAGACTAACAAGAGACCAAACTTGTCTTTTCTTAAACTTTTGGGTTATGAAGCATTCGTAAGATGCCAAGTGTCTACAACATGGTGCCCAGGATACTACATTTATAAGCCCACAGAGAACAAAATATTTGTTGTTCGAGATGCTGTATTCTTAGAACGAAATTTATTTCCAAAAGAAACATTGGGAGAAAATTAATTCTCGAGAAAACGCGAGAACCACAAAAAGACTTTACATCACCGATGGAAGTTGAACAGGATCAACAATAGTTGAAGAGCCAGTTGAGAGTACACATATTTCTCGCAAGTAGCAGTCTCTAATGATACCAAGATTGGATTCTTTCTCCTCTAAGTGAGCAGGTAAATATCATATGCGGTTAATGGTAAATGAGATCATAGGTCTTTGGCCAAACATGAGAGCTCGATGATCTCGGTTTGCACTAACAAATGCATAGAATCAAGTAAAAAATGGGGTTTGACATTGTTGTGACCCTAATACTTGATCGGGACATATGATTGAAGGGTTTATACATATACGGTATTCATAACTAAAGGTTTTGAAATGATTCCTATCATCCATTCTCAATTGGGTTACAGTGTGAGCCAGAGACTGCTCAGTATTACTCACACTCTTTGGTTCCTCCCATTACCGACTGAGACGAACCTATGAAGTCGCGGCATAGGATAAATGATGGATTAAATTAAGGATATCCTCTCTTTATGAATATTAGACATTAAATGTCTAATTTAAATTATTGGAAATTGTTATTTTAATTTATTAGATAAATTAAATCGGTTTAATGAATAAAATAAATTATTGGGTAATTAATTTAATTCATATTATTTCTTAGAGAATTTATATTTAATATAATTAATTAATTAAATTAATTTATTATATTAATATTGAAATATTTTTTTAAAAAAAATACATTATAATATAACAAACAAGGATATGTGGGCCTATTCCCTTACAAAGCCAATTTTAACGGACAACAAAGTAGAAAACTACAATTTTTCAGGTGGCCAAATCCCTAACACGGCCAAAACAAACACAAGGAAAAGTAGGAAATACAAAGAAATCCCGATTACAACAGAAACCCATTAGCTCGGGTTTTTCTTCTCCTTGACTTTTTTCTTTTTATTTTTGCTCACGACTTCAATGTAACCCTTCGGATGTGCCGTTGATTTCATTTTGTGGACCTAGAGCTCGATCATTTTATGTACTAGAATTTAATTATCGGATTAGATATATGAGGATTCGTTTCAAGGACCGAAACGAACCAACCTTCTTTTTTCCTCTTGGCCGATCCATCCCATTTGTTTATGGTTTGTGGTGGTTTTGACCACCTCATGTGAACCATAATTAAATGAGGATTCTTCACATGTGAAATGTTGGTTGAAATAATGAATTGATAATTCATTATTAATGTTACATGTTATAATGCTTGAAAGACCGAGCATTGGGAGAGAGAGAAAACTCACGGCAAGCAAGAGAGAGAAAAGGGAGAGAAAGAATTGTTCTTGCTCTTTTTTAATTTTGAAATAAATTTTATCAATAAATTTTATTTTTTCGCGAGTTAGAATTAATAGAAAGATTTATCCTACCATCACTTCAAATAGCCAGCAACCTTGGAGGTCTTGGAGTGATGATTATATTTTTCCGGTCATCTTTCGGACGCGTGATACGTAGGGGCACAGTATTTTCGATGCTCAGGGCATTGCGAAAACTTGGATCATTCTCTATAATGTTTAATCAAAGGACTTCAAGGGCATGATTTCTAATTCAGACTTTATATTTATATTCGTATATATGATGCATGAACGATCCTCTTAGCGGTTTGGATTATTCGGTTTGATCCATTTATTTTTCCACTGTGTGATTCGATTATTATTACTGAATCCCAACAGTGGTATCGGGGCATCGATCTATGCGATCGTATATACGATATTCGTATTTGGATTGTTTGATTAAATATTTTTATGATTTAGAATCATAATTGTTTTAGTCATTAATTTTTAATTGTTTATCTAAAATTTATTTTTCATGATTTTATGTTATAATATAAATCTATTTTTCAATTGAAAATTTGATTTATATGTGTAATTTAAAAATTAAAAATATATTATTTTTAGATTCGGGATGAAAATACGTTTCGAAAAAGTGGTCGGGCCCGACAGCTCGGGGCTGCCGTGTGGCTGCCGGGTGGTTGTCGAAAAAAAACTAGAAATATATTATTTTTGGATTTGGGATAAAAGTACGGTTCGAAAAAGTGGTGGACCCGGCAGCCCCAAGCTGCTGAGAGGGGATTGACCTCTCGGTCAGGGCTGGGCAGCCCTGCCGGCCACGGGCTCGGCCCGGGCCTTGTACTTTCCGATTCTATTTTTGTTTCATGTTTGGTAAATTAATTTCCCGCAAATTAAATTGGATTTAATTTGACTAAAATATAAAAATGGTATTTTTATTCTTAAGAGAATTAATTTGATAAAATTTTCATTTTCATTCGGAACAAGTTAAAAAATGGTCCATGAACTGCATGTTGGTAGATTTAGGTTGTGGATGTTTTCATATTATAGGACAAACAAACAAATCGACAAACCACGCTTATAAACGGATTAATGTGCAAAGTGTAACATATAATCGCGTAATACTCCTACTTATAAACACTAAGTTATAAAGGTTATGAGATTTTCTACCCTCCATCAAACTTATGAAAAATTAAAATTTAAACCGAAATATTATTTTTCCAATTATGTCGGGATAATATTCTCGAGGAATGTCGTTAAATTCCTAGAGTGCATTATATGCCTTCGGTTGTGACAAACCAAACCTCTAGAAACCATATGGGTTGTTGGGGGAGACTCAATTGTCAGACTGGTAGGAGTTGACGATTTAAACATAGATAGTTCAGCGAGCCATAGAAGCCATATGGGTTGAGGGAAAATGAACTAGAGGTAAAAGAAGATCGAATCATCCATTAGATGGATTGGTGTTAGACACTACTTATAAAGAATGATAGAATAGAAATCGAATAGGTTGCTCTCTATTAAACTTTGTAAATAAATCGATCACCACTATGAAGTGAACCATGACTTTTGGATTTCACATGATAGTGTGTAAATACCGATAAAATAGTGGGAGCCAAGTTATAAATAAAGGAAGTCTTTAAATTCTTTATTCGGTAGTTAACAACAACACTCTATCAAAATGACAATGAACCCACTCGCAATTTTACTTGAAAAGAACACTCTAACTGGACCCACCTTTGTGGACTGGCTCCAGAATCTGAGGATAGTCCTCAGTATGGAGACGCTGGGATACATCTTGGAGGCGAACATCCCACCAGCTCCTGCAAGGACAAGGGCTAGTCAGAAAGATGTTGATGCCCATGAGAAATGGGTTAAAGATGATGTCAGGGTCCGTTCTTTCATGATAGTTTCAATGAACAATGAGCTTCAAAGGGCCCATGAGAACATGCCTTCTTCAAGGGCGATTCTGGAATATATTAGTGAGCTGTATGGAGGGGGGAGCACAGTCGAACTGCTCGACATATGATATCGAAGCAGTTGTTTGATGCTCGGATGAAGGTGTAACACCCCAAGATATTCAGAATAATTACAGCACCGTAAACCCTTTATATAAGAATTTACAAGGCTAAATTAAAGAAATACTGAATAATACAAAAGTACCACTAGAAATTGAGTAATTCGATAACCGGTTCAAACAACTCAAATCAATATAATTATTACAAACAACTCAAATCATCAACAGGACACACGTACTCGAATACTGAAAATCAAACAAGAATAACAAAACAACATAACGGATAACATCATTGAGCCCCTTCGTCATCATGTCGGTACTGTGGTTTCTTCCCCGCTCCTCGACTACCTGAACATCAAATATCCACCCCCCGCAGTGGTTAGCAAAACTATGCTAGTACAAGTATCATAATATACCAAATCAGATATGCAACAACGATGCATAGTAAAATACATAACATCGATTTCCGCTACCGGAATCCAACGATGCGAATCCACATGATTCCATCAGCACAACGTAGGGTATTCCAATGATCCAGCACCCTCATCATAGATCCCAAGATGATCCCGTTGGACCAACACGAGGTGGAAAAACCCGTCCAATGATCCAACGCCCTCAGCATAGATCCCAAGATGATCCCGTTCGACCAAAATGAGGTAGACATCTGATCCAGCGCCCTCAGCATAGATCACACGATCCCTTCGGATCAATACAACATATACAACACAACTATGCATACACATATGCAAGATCGACATGTCCATCAACATGAACATACAAATGAATCAATACGATAATATGCCAATTTAACTGGAATAATATCATGTTCAACAACATTAATAACAATGTGCATGATCAAAATTATCAACATTAAAACATTTAAAATACGATACTTGCCTTAGAAATGGCGACAAGGATTGCTACTATGAACAATTTTCAACCCGCTCTAAGAACTCTCACTCGATTATTCTACCAAAATCCGAACCCTCAGCGAACAATAACATCGGTATAACTAACGGTTCCGGATAATCGCTCTAAACATCATGCTAGCATCAATAGGCATAATCTACCCAATCATAAAAACGTACGAATCTGCCCCAACCCAAACCATTTGAATCATCACTACGCTACTAATTCGAACAACAATTCCATAATCTTCCAAACAAGGTTAAACACATCATTCGGTCGGATTCTACAACTATTACACAAGGTAGTTCGTCTAACATGGATCCTAATCATAACTTCCAATAATCCAATGTAGCAAGATTCTGGAGATATCTTGAAGAACACCATGAAATTCGGTTATAAGGTTCACATGTTTATCATCATCTTTTCCAAGGAAAAATCCCCAAGTTCAATCTCTTAAGTTCCCCTATATGCGTTGTTTGTTCAAGTTGCACGTAAGAACTGAATAATCTCAGTGATAAACTTAGCAATTCCTGTAGCATGATCATAAATGACAACAAGAATCCATAATTCAGCTTGGTGAATCGCCACATACCTTACACGGAGGGAAAGATGAAATTACTTGATGAACTCCACGCCAAACGTTAGAACACCAATCTCCAAAGCTCCTTGCCTTCAATGATGATGTTTAGAGGCTGGTATGAAGGTTTAAGATGGAGAGGGTAACTCTCTATGTCACGGAATTCGAGTGTGGGCTGAAATGGTAACATTTTATGTGAAATGAGGTGCTATACTATTTATAGAAAATGGTTATTAGTGCGCGCTACTGCTCCTCTTTAGCGTGCTCTAACGGGCTCACAGCCTACTGTATCTGTCTGTTCTTGGTTTAGCGTGCGCTAAACATCCCTTACGTACGCTAATTACAATAGCTAGCTCACTGTACTCGACTTAGCGTGCTCTAGCATCACTCCCTTAGCGTGCGCTAAGCACCGTTGACTCGACTTTTTCCAAAATCCATCCAAGTTTATCCCGACAGAACATCATTCAAGATTCACGATATGATCTCACCTACCGCCTATCTCAGTCAAGCTGACCACGTATAGCGTGCGCTAAGACTCATCTGTAGCGTGCGCTAGCTTACATATTTAGTGCGCGCTACACCTAAACGTTAGCGTGCGCTAAATGTACACAAGTATACGTATGAAACAACAACTACGAAATCATACAATCGTCGATACAGGATCATGAAATACAGAGGATCATACTCAGATCGAAATACAACATGCTATGACACATGGTTCAAATACAGATAAAATACACACTAGATATTCGGGTATTACATACTCTCCCTCTAAAAAGAAGTTTCGTCCTGAAACTTAAGATGAAAATAACTCCGGATATCTAGCCTTCATGCTATCCTCCATTTCCTAAGTGGCCTCTTCGACTCCGTGTCGTGACCATTGCACTTTAAGCAAGGATATAGGTTTATTCCTCAATTGCTTGATCCGACTCTCGAGTATCTTGATTGGTTTATCTTTGAATGTGCCATCATTAGCTATCTCAGTCTCGCCGAAATCAATGACATGACTGGGATGTGGTACATACTTCCTTAACTAGGATACGTGAAACACGTTGTGAACATGACTCAGCGGTAACGGCAAGGCTAATCTATACGCCAACTCTCCAACTCTTTCAAGAATCTTGAATGGTCCGATATATCTCGGACTCGACTTCCCTTTCTTCCCAAAACGGAAAGTTCCCTGAGTAGGAGAAAACTTCAATAGCATGTGGTACTAATTACAAACTCTAACGGGCGACGATGTACATCTGCATAATACTTCTGTAGACTCTGGGCTATCAACAACCTTTCATGAATTAGATCTACCTTCTCTTGAGTCTGAACTATCAACTCTGGTTTCGTCCCGATCAAATCAGAAGAATCATCCAAACATAGGGGCGATCTGTATCTTCTCCTGTACAGTGCTTCAAATGGTGCCATCTTAATGGAATCATGCCAACTATTGTTGTAGGTGAATTTAATCAATGGCAAATGAACCTCCCATTCGGTCGACCAATCTATGACACAGGCTCTTATCATATCTTCTACTGTCTGTATAGTCCTTTCGGACTGTCCGTCCGTCTGAGGATGATAAGTTGTGCTAAAGTTCAGCTCGGTTCCTAAGGCTTTATGAACTACCTTCCAAAAATGGGACACAAAGCGACCATCCCGATCGTAAATAATGGTCTTCGGTGTACCATGCAATCGGATTATCTGTGCAATAAATACTCGTGCCAACTTCTCGGGTCCCCAAGTGTCCTTAATACCCAGGAAATGATCCGACTTGGTTAGTCGATCAGCCATCACCCAAATCATGTTCATTCCCATCCTGGTCCTCGGCATATTGGTGATAAAGTTAATTGATATATCTTCCCACTTCCACTCAGGAATCGGAGGTGACTTCAACATTCCGGCAGGTCGCTGATGTTCAATATTAACCTGTTGACAAGTTAAACACTTTGAGACGTATTCTGCTACGTCCTTCTTCATATTTATCCACCATAAATTATGTTTTAGATCATTATACATCTCACTGGTGCCCGGATGAATAGAATAGGGCACACTGTGGGCTTTCTTCATGATTGTCTGATTCAAAATCTCCTCATTTGGAACACAAATTCAACTCTGGAACCTCAAGACTCCATCATCATAAATTACAAATCCTGGGGCCTTTCCCTTGCCCACTTTATCACGTAATTGATTCATCAGGGGGTCATCTAATTGCTTAGACATTATTTCATCGATCAATGATGAAGTTAATTCCATCACACACAATTGCCCTTGGACTCCTTGAGACCATACTTCAATTCCTTCGCGAATCAATTCTCGTTGAATGATGGACTGGAACGTGAGTGCTTCCAACATTCGAATAGAAACAGGTTTATGGCTCAGTGCATCAGCTACCACGTTCGCTTTGCCTGGATGATAAATGATTTCCAGGTCGTAATCTTTGATCAATTCCAGCCATCTCCTCTGTCTCATGTTTAACGGACTGAAAATACAGTTGAGACTCTTGTGATCGGTGAAGATCTGACAATGAGTGTCGTATAAATAATGTCGCCAAATCTCCAGGGCAAAGACAACGGCTGCTAACTCTAAATCATGAGTTAGGTAGTTAATCTCATACGGTTTCAACTGTCGAGAGGCGTAGGCAATCACCCTATCCTTGTGCATCAACACACAACCTAGACCCTGACCTGAAGCATTGCCGTAGACCATGAACCCATCAGTTCCATCTGGTAGTGCTAATATTGGTGCCGTTGTCAGTCTTCTCTTAAGTTTATCAAATCTAGCCTGACATTTCTCATCCCACACAAATTTCTAAGTCTTCTGCATCAACTGGGTAAGCGGATGAGCAATTTTGGAAAACCCTTCCAGAAAACGATGATAATACCCAGCAAGTCCTAAGAAGCTTCGGACTTCCTTCACATTCTTAGGAGATTCCCACTCCAAGATTGCCTCAACTTTCTTCGGGTTTACCTGTACTCCATCGGTTGATATTACATGCCCAACGAACATACTTCCTTCAGCCAGAACTCACATTTCGAAAGTTTCTCATAAGTCTGTTCATTCCTCAAAGTATTCAAAACAATAAGCAAATGTTCTGCATGATCTTCTAGGTCCTTCGAGTAGATCAAGATGTCATCAATGAAAACAACCACGAATTTATCCAAGTACTCTAAGAATACCCGATTCATTAATTGCATAAATACAGCAGGAGCATTAGTAATTCCAAATGGCATCATGACAAACTCATAGTGCCTGTAGCAGGATCTGAAAGTAGATTTTGGTATATCAGATTCCTTAATCCTCAACTGATGGTATCTTGACCTCAAGTCGATCTTAGAGAATACCATCTCCCCCTGCAGTTGATCAAATAAATCGTCGATCCGAGGCAATGGGTATTTGCTCTTGATCATCACCTTGTTAAGTTCCCGATAATCAATACACAATCAGAGGGATCCGTCTTTCTTCCGGACAAAGAGAACGGGTGCTCCCCAAGGGGAAACGCTGGGTTGAATGTAACCCTTCTGCAACAATTCCTCAAGCTGTTTCTTTAACTCATACATCTCGGTTGGCGCCATACAGTATGGTGCTCTAGAAATAGGTGCGGATCCAGGTTCCAATTCGATATTAAATTCTACAGCTCTTCGTGGAGGTAATCCGGGTAGTTCGTTAGGGAATACGTCTGAGAATTCGTTCACCACTGGAATAGATGATAGCTCTACTCCTTCTTCCTTCTTCATGGCATAACACCAAAATCCATGACAACCCTGTTATACCAATTTAACTGCTTTCATGGCTTTGATCACTTTCCCTGAGCTTTCTGGTCTCCATCCTTCGTGTAAGTGTTCAGATCCGTCATCAGCAATAATCGAAATAACTCTTTTCCGATAATTCAAAATAGCTCCATAACGATTGAGCCAATTGTCCCCAATAATTAAATCATCACCATGGATGTCGATCACAATAATATTTGATGGCCAATTTCTCCCCCTATAGGCACAGGAAAACCTCTAGTTTCTAGAGTTCCCACAATTCTCTCTCCTATCGGCAAACCCACAACATAAGGTTCACAATCATGCAAATATGAGATTTTCAAATGTTTAACACAGTTCAATGATATAAAAGAATGCGTAGATCCTGAATCGAATAAGACACTAACTGGTTGCAAAAGAATCTGAATCGTACCTGATGCAACAGCAGTGTTCTGGTTATCTGACTTCCTCATCTCATAAAGGCGCGGAGGAACGGACACAGCACTGGATGCCTCTCTCTTCCCGATATTCTGCGGCTGAAAACCACTATGCTGTGTCAGGTTCACACTCGTCTGTTTCGGACTTGTGCTGGAGAGCAAGTACCAAAAGATCTAGTCACATTTCCGCAAAAAGTCACATGATGCCCCTCTTGCCCACATTCGAAACAGGTCACAGAAGGAGCGGAGCAATCACGTCGAATATGCCCTGCTCGTCCACAGTTATAACCCTTCTTTGCTGCATCAGTGATCGTCGATGCTGTCCGGAACTTCTTTCTACCTCGAGGAGGATATGGAGATTTCCTGGATGAATGAAACGAGAACTGGCCTTTGCGGGCCCCACTACTCTTGTTCTCGGTAAAGTTGTCAGACACTTTATGCTTCTTTGCTTCCACAAATTTTTCGACCGCTATCTCTTTCATCTCGTAAGCCAGTGCTTTATCCTGATACTGCCGTAGAGTAGTACATTCAAATCCGGACATATATTGCTGAATCTCTGGCTTCATCCGCATGTCGAAGTGGAAAATCTTTTTCACCTCGGTCCTGACCAGATGTCGCACACAGGTCAGCTGGTGATTAAAGTCTTGATCATGTCTGTCACAGATGCCTCCAAATTCTGCAGTGAGAAAAACTCTCGGACTCTAGCCTCTCTAACTAGACAAGTGCAATATTAAGCTTCCATCATTAACTTGAATTCTATCCAGTCAGCATGATGATCCTCAGGTCGAATGGCCTCCCACCAGTCAAAAGCTTCCATAGTCAGAAAATACTGAGCGATCAGAACTTTTCGGTCATCGAGACAATTAATTCCCGCAAATATCTTCTCTAGTTCTTTCAGCCAGTGGTCCCAAGTAGGCATCTCTAAAGAACCGTCAAATTTCGGTCGGTGTAACTTGACCACTTCCGTGAGCCACTTGTCTCCCCTATTATTCTCGTTACGCTGTTGGCCCATCGTCGCCTGCATGCGGTCAACCACCTGAGCAAACTAGGTCATCTGAGCGACTATTTGTTGAAGTACTCCTGGCATGTTTGGATTTGCATCTTCCTCCATAGTTCGTGTTCGGTCATCATTTACCGATTCCTGTTGTCCGCCAGAATGGGAATCAGTTTGGTTAATCGAGAATTCCGGGGTAGACGACGAATCTTCCTGTCTCGCATTACCACGTCCGCATCCACGACCGCGTCCGCGTCCACGACCTCCTCTCAACATATTGTAAACATAAATACTCAATACCCAAAGCAAAATCTTCTAAAATTCGTCAATAACCATGAAATAATTAAAATGGTAGTAAATGAGATTAGGAAACTTACAATCACGGTCCACATGGCGACGCTGGCTGTGCAGTGATGTTATACACGACCGATAAATCAAACGACATAAACAAACCCAACGAAACCCAACTGCAAAGATATCCATGAATCTTAGCTCTAAGACAATATTCTGTAACACCCCGAGATATTCGGAATAATTACAGCGTCGTAAACCCTTTATATAAGAATTTGCAAGGATAAATTAAAGAAATACTGAATAATACAAAAGTACCACTAGAAATTGAGTAATTCGGTAACCGGTTCAAACAACTCAAATCAATCCAATTATTACAAACATTTCAAATCATCAACAGGACACACGTATTCGAGTACTGAAAATCAAACAAGAATAACAAAACAACATAACGGATAACATCACTGAGCCCCTTCATCATTATGTCGGTACTGTGGTTGCTCCCCCGCTCCTCAACTACCTGAACATCAAAACAAATGTCCACCACCGCAGGGGTTAGCAAAACGATGCTATTACAAGTATCATAATATACCAAATCAGATATGCAACAACGATGTATAGTAAAATACATAACACGGATTTCCGCTATCGGAATCTAATGATGAGAATCCACATGATTCCATCAACACAACGTAGGGTATTCCAATGATCCGGCGCCCTCAGCATAGATTCCAAGATGATCCCGTCGGATCAACACGAGGTGGAAAAACCCGTCCAATGATCCAGCGCCCTCGGCATAGATCCCAAGATGATCATGTCGGACCAACACGAGGTGGACATCTGATCCAGTGCCCTCAGCATAAATCACACGATCCCTTCGGATCAATACAACATATACAACACAACTATGTATATACATATGCAAGATCGCAATGTCCATCAACATGAACACGAATGAATCAATACGATAATATACCAATTTAACTGGAATAATCTCATGTTCAACAACATGAATGTGCATGATCAAAATTATCAACATTAAATCAATATTCAAAATACGATACTTGCCTTAGAAGTGGCGACAAGGATTGCTACTACGAACAATCTTCAACCCGCTCGAAGAACTCTCACTCGATTATTCCACAAAAATCCAAACCTTCAGCGAACAATAACATCGGTATAACTAACGGTTCCAGATAATCACTCTAAACATCATGCTAGCATCAAGAGGCGTAATCTACCCGATAATAAAAATGTACGTATCTGCCCCAACCCAAACCGTTTGAATCATCACTACGCTACTAATTCGAATAACAATTCCATGATCTTCCAAACAAGGTTAAACACATCATTCGGTCGGATTCTACAACTATAACACAAGGTAGTTCGTCTAACATGGATCCTAATCATAACTTTCAATAACCCAACATAGCAAGATTCTGGAGATATCTTGATGAAGACCATAAAATTCGGATATAAGGTTCACATGTTTATCATCTTCTTTTCCAAGGAAAAAAACCCTAAGTTCAATCCCTTAAGTTCCCCTATATGTGTTGTTTGTTCAAGTTGCACGTAAGAACTGAATAAATGACAACAAATCCATAATTCAGCTTGGTGAATCGCCACATACCTTACACAGAGGGAAAAAATGAAATCACTTGATGAACTCCACGCCAAACGCTAGAACACCAATCTTCAAAGCTCTTTGCCTTCAATGATGATGTTTAGAGGATGGTATGAAGGTTTAAGATGGAGAGGGTAACTCTCTATGTAGCGGAATTCGAGTGTGGGGTGAAATGGTAACTGAAAAATGAAATAAGGTGCTATGCTATTTATAGAAAATGGTTATTGGAGCGCGCTACAGCTCCTTTTTAGCGTGTGCTAATGGGCTCACATGTATCTGTCTGTTCTTGGTTTAGCGTGCGCTAAACATCCCTTACGTACGCTAATTACAATAGCTAGCGTATGCTACCACGCTAATATAGCATGCGCTAACGAATTCACGAAGCTCATTGGACTCACTGTACTTGACTTAGCATGCGCTAGCATCAGTCCCTTAGCGTGCGCTAAGCACCATTGACTCGACTTTTTCCAAAAGTCGTCTAGGTTGATAGAACATCGTTCAAGATTCACGATCTGATCTCACCTACTGCCTGTCTCAGTCAAGCTGACCACGTATAGCGCACGCCAAGACTCATCTGTAGCGTGCGCTAGCTTACATATATAGCACGTGCTACACCTAAACATTAGCGTGCGCTAAATGTACATAAGTATACGCATGAAACAACAACTACGAAATCATACACTCGTCGATACAGTATCATAAAATACGGAGGATCATACTCAGATCGAAATACAACATGATATGACACAAGGTTCAAATACAGATAAAATACACACCAGATATCCTAGTATTACAGAAGGAAGGTGAGAAAGTTAGGGACTACATACTCAAAACAATATCTATGATCGAGGTATTGAAGGCTCTTGATTTTAATATGCATGCTTCTCAACATACCGACCTACTAGTTTTAGAAACGAATTGTTCTATAATTATTTATTCTAACCTTTGGATACTTGATTCGGGTGCGAATTTTCACATATGTACAATGAATCAGTATCTAGAATGAAGTGCGAAGCTTAGAGATTGAGAAGTGATGGTGACAGTCGGCAGCGGGCATAATGTCGAGGCTATTAACATTAGATCACTTATGTTGGATTTAAAATTTGGTTTTGTGATTACTTTGGATGATATACTTGTTTTGCCCAAAGGGCATAAAAATATTGTATCAATTTCGGTCATGGACTGTCAGAGATTTCATTTCTTTATTGGAGATGGGTCCTGTCTAATTTATTAGAAATAAACTATTTGGTACTACTAAATTATTAAATGGTTTATACCATCTGAATGTAAAGAATAAAACAACTGTGATCATTATAACTTGGAAGCGTGGTAGGGATGAAACAAACCAAGGACTTAAGTGGCATCTTAAACTTGGTCTTGCTGGTCAGACCAAGGTTCATGAAATGAAGAAAGATGGCTTACAGTTCTACTAGGGTCGGATCCCTATACAACTTGTGAATCTAGCCTTAAAGGCAAAATGAATAAGTTACCCTTCACAGGGACTTTTGAAAGAGTTGCTGAAAAACTTGGATTGATCCAAACTGACGTGGGGCCCTTTTGAAGTGGCACGGCTTGTTTTTTAGTATTTAGTTACATTCATTGATGATCATACTAGGTATGTATTCGTGCGCTTAATGAAGCCTTTGACAAATTCAAGGAATTTAAGGCACTAGTTGAAAACCAAACAAGACATCATGTTCAAGCACTTCAGTGGGACCGAGGTGGCGAGTATATGAGTACCGAGTTTGATGAGTTCTAGAAAGAACTAGGAATAGTGTCACAATTTACTCTAACTACTCCACAATTAAATGGTGTGTCAGAAAGAAGGAATCGAACCTTGTTAGACATGGTTCGCTCCATGCATAACTATACCGATCTACCAATTTACCTATGGGTCAAGCACCAATCAAACAGTCTATCTTTTCAGAGCCTCTGTCATTCAGTCAGCTAGCTTTTCATCTCAAATGAAGTATGAGCAAGATGAAAAATGTTATGAGCTCCTTACTGCTGCACATATCTTGAACAGATGTCCTTTCAAATCCAATCCTAAGACTCCACATGATATGTGGATATGAAGGAAGCCAAGTCTTAGTCATAGTAAGATTTCAGGATGTCCTGCTTATGCCAAAAAGACTAAAGTAGAAAAGTTGGAAGCTAGGTCTGTCAAAGGTCGTTTCATTGAATATCCATGGGATTACATGATATCTATTATACATGCAAGAAGATCATAGGATCATTGTTGCTTTACAAGTGCAATTCCTTGAAGTTGAGTTCATCCAGGAAGGTGGTGCAGGTAGAAATATTTCTTCAGAAGAAATAAAAGAGACATCAAATGAGACTCCTGTACAAGATATTGAAGTAAAACCTTCTGAAATACAAACACAACCTCACAGGTCTGGTAAAGCTTCTCATTTACATGAGAGGTATGGCTATCCGCATCAAGAGGAGCTGGATCCTCATGAGATGACAGAAAGTAGCCAAGAGAATGATCCCTCTACATATCACCAAGCGGTGGTAGATGTTGACTCCGTGAAATGGCAAGAAGCTATGGAAGCTGAGATAGACTTTATGCATGCTAATCAGGTCTGGACTTTAGTGGATCGTCCTAAGGGCATGGTACCTATTTGAAATAAATGGATCTACAAGGGCAAAAACTGTTGGATATGGCAAGGTTCATACATATAAGGCCAGACTTGTGTTAAAGGGGTATTCCCAAAGAGAGGGCATCGATTACTTTGAAACCTTCCGCATGTAGCCATGGTTAAGTCTATTCGCATGATGCTTGCCATAGCAGCCCACTTAGATTGTGAAATATTGCAAATGGATGTGAAAACGGCATTCCAAAATGGATTCCTCTAGGAGGAGATTTACACGGAACAACCTAAGGGATTCATATCTGAAACCTATGTTCATAAAGTATGCAAACTTCAGCATGCCGTTTACGGATTGAAGCAAGCTTCGCAAAGTTGAAATGTTTGTTTTAACGAGACAGTCAATGAGTTTGATTTTGTCCAAAGCAAAGAGGAGCCCTGTATTTACAAAAAGGTTAGTGGGAATAAATTTGCATTCTTAATACTAAATGTAGATGACATTCTACTTATAATAAACGATGTAGGAATGCTCAGTTCTGTGAAAACTTGGCTTTCTAAATAGTTCTCAATGAAAGAGTTTGGAGAAGCTACCTATATTCTGGGTATTTGCCTCTACCAGGATAGAGCGAAAGGAATGTTAGGTCTTTCCCAAGACCTCTATATAGAAAATATCCTAAAGCTATTTAGGATGGAAGATTCTAAGAGAGAGTTCTTACCTATGCGACATGGCATAAAACTTTCCTTAGAGATGTGTCCTCAAAGTGAGGAAGACAGAAAGGAAATAAGTAAGGTGCCCTTTGCTTCGGTAGTGGGTAGTCTCATGTACATTATGAGCGTAGTAAGTTGGTTTTAGTCAAACCCAGGGCAGGAATATTAGATTTTTGTAAAGAACATTCTTAAGTACCTAAATAGGACTAAAGACTTGGTTCTTACATATGCGGTGGAGAACTAAAAGTGAAGGGTTATATAGATTAAAATTTTTCCAGAGACATGGATGCGAAGATGTCCACTTTAGGGTATATCTTTACTCTAAATGATGGAGAAATATCTTGTAGAAGTGCCAAGCAAAGAGCGACAGCAATCTCCATATGTCAAGCTAAATATCAGGCAGCTACGGGGGCTAGAAGCTTTTTGGATTAAGAAGTTGACTGAGGAACTTATTATGGTCCTTGATGCAGAGAAGTCCATGATGCTGTTTTGCGACAATGATGGAGCTATTGCATAGGCTAAGGAGCCTACAGTTCACCACAACATCAAACATATTGAGAGAAAATATCATTTTATTAGAGAAATGATTCAGACAGGGACTGTTATACTGCAGAGAGTAGACACAGCAAATAACGTTGCTGATCCAGTGACCAAGCCACTATCATAGATGGCCTTAGAGTGCATATGGAGAGTATGGGTATTAGATATCATTGTTTATGTCATTGAGTGCAAGTGGGAGATTGTTAAGAATATGGCCTCGAATGCCACTCAGAGGATGAGAGAGTGAGAGCATTGTATTGTAATTTTGAATATTAAATTAAACTAAATAAAGCATTTATTATTTTTATATTATTGTATATCACAAGCATTATGGTTTGATATATAGAATAATAGCCCTTGCATTCGAGAGCAAACATTCAACTCTTTATGGAGATAAGGAGATAGGCACTATAAGTATTTAGGGCTCGGATACTTAACTGGTTCGCAAGTCGATAAAACTTAACTAGACAGTACGTTTCGACAAGACTTGTATAATATGTGTTTTGACATGTAGAGTGCCTGTATTCACTAAGGATTAGTGGGAGCACAAGTTATATGTATGCTGATGGGATCAGTATACTCGGACACGAATCACCTTGATTCGGTCACATGGATTTCACTCCGAGATAATCAATAACTGAATGTAAAGATTGTGATAGGGATACGTGAACTTTTGACTTTAGGATTCAGTAGGAGATGTGCTTGTGACATTAAGTTAGTCACTAGAGTAGTTCGATCCAATCGCCAACTGGTGGGGTCAACCTCGAAATACAACTTAGTACGCAAGTAGCAGTCTCTACTGAATACCAAGATAGGATTCTTTCTCCTGTAAGTGAGCAGGTAAATGTCTTATGCTGTGAAAAATGAGACCATAAGTCTTTGGCCAAAGCGTTTAGAGCTATTTGTATTTGATACACGAGAGCTTAGTGATCGCGGCTTGCACTAACAAATCCATAGCGTCAAGTAAAAAATAGGGTTGGACATTGTCGTGACCCTAACACTTGATCAGGACATATGATTGAAGGGTTTGTACATATATGGTATTCATAACTAAAGGTTTTTGAAATGATCCCTATCATCCGTTCTTAGTTGGGTTACAGTGTGAGCCACGGGACTGGCTATCTGTTACTCACACTCTTTGGTTCCTCCCATTATCGACTGAGACGAATATATGAAGTCGCGGCACATGATAAATGATGGATTAAATCAAGAATATTCTCTTTCTATGAATATTAGATATTCGATGTCTAATTTAAATTATTGGGTAACAATTTCTTAGGTAAATTAAATTGTTCTAGTGAATTAAATAAATTACTGAGTAATTAATTTAATTTATATTATATCTTAGAGAATTTATATTTAATATAATTAATTAATTGTATTAAAATTGAAATTTAGCAGGGTTTATCTATCAGATTAGAAACATGAGGGTTCGTTTCACGTACCAAAATGAACCAACCTTCTTTACCTCCTCTTGACCGATCCACCTCATTTGTTTATGGTTTGTGGTGGTTTTGAGCACCTCATGTGAATCATACTTAAATGGGGATTCTTCACATGTGACATATTGGTTGAAATTATGAATTGATAACTCATTATTAATGTTACATGTTATAATGCTTGAAACACCAAGTATTGGCAGAGAGAAAGAAAACTTATGACAAGCAAGAGAGAAAAAGAGGGACAGAGAAGAGAAAGGAAAGAAAATGAGAGAAATAATTTTTCTTACTCCTTTTCAATTTTGAGATAAATTTTATCATCAAATTTAATTCTTTGAGAGTTAGAATTCATAAAAATATCTATCCTATTATCACTTCAAATAGTTGTCGACCTTAGAGGTCTTGGATTGACGATTATATTTTCCGATCAGCTTTCCGACGGTATTTTCGATGCTCGGGATGTTGCGAAAGCTTCGATCTTATTCTATAACATATAATCAAAGAACTTCAAGGGTATGATTTTTAATTCATACTTTTATATAACCACCTGAAGGTGTAAAAACCATTGAGCGCAAATGGGTCTTCAAGAAGAAGAAAGTCATGGATGTTAATTTGCAAACCTATAAATCTATACTATTCGTAAAAGGTTATAGATAAACTCATGGTATTGGCTATGATGATACCTTTTCACTGGTAGTCATGCTTAAACTATTAGAATTTTATTTGTCATTGCTCCATACTATGGTTATGAGATAAGACAAACGGATGTCAAAACAGTGTTTCTTATTTGAAAATCACTTTAGTATGTGTACATGACACAACCTGAGGGTTTTATTCATCGAGAAAATTCTAATATGATTTTCAAGCTTCAAAGATCTATTATGGACAAGGTAGGATTCTCGGAGCTGGAATCTTCATTTTGGTGAAACAGCCAGGGTTTACTCAAAATGAAGATGAACCGTGCGTGTACAAAAAGGTTAGTTAAAGCATAGTTGTCTTCTTAATCTTATATGTAAATGACATATTACTCAATATAAACGACATACCCACCTTGTAGACAGAAAAGACTTGGTTGAAAAGTTGTTTCTCAAGGAAAGACTTTGGAGAGGGTGCTTACATTCTTGGGATTAAGATCTATAAAGATAGATCAAAGAGAATAACTGGTCTGAGTTAGTGTACCTTCATTAATAAGATACTGAAGAGGTTCAGTATGCAAGCAAGAGAGGACTCTTGCCAATGTCACATGGCATTCATCTGAGTATGAATCAGAGTCATTCGACTCTTATGTGTAACACTCCAAGCTTTACAAGGGACAGTACACGCCGTAGACCTTTCTCACAAGGATATACCATGTTTGGCACCAGAGGAAAACCACAATATTTGATTGGCAAGGTCAAACAACCCAACAATAAGGACTGACAAGGTCTCAGCATAACATGAATAAACCAGCCCGAATAATAGTTACATTACAACAGATACCCACACAGGGGTCAAACACTGCGACAAAAATGGATACAACTAGAATAAAATAAAAGAACTCCAAACTATCGCTTGATTAATATTGCAGCCCGTCATCTTCCATGACGATCTTGGAATAGCTCCCTCAGGTTGCAAATACCTATATGCATAAAAGGCGTTCACCCTCACGTTGGGGGTTAGGGCTCGGGATATATAGCGCCAGTGCAAGTATTCTTGCTACACTAAATATATCACGCAATATCAATTATGAATCAAACAAAAACAATAATTTATTAAAAAAAATCCCGAGAGATTTTAGATTTTATAAAATAAAATCAAGACTTTGAAATCATTTCAACATCTCGGGGGTTTTATAAATGGGAATTCATTTAGGACCTCCAGTCCTTAGTTATAAAACCTTTTCCAAAGTCATTATGGTCTCATCCAAAATCTCTTTTCATAATATAATATTTGGAAAACAAGGGGATCTACGACCCAACAATAATACATCACAACATAGGCCCATAAGTTATCCTGGTCCCAGACTCGCAAGTGCGCACCCCTGAGATCCTATCAGATCATACCTAGTTACACAACTCATAGCCAAACACTATTCATACTCGCAAGCAACGAACTCCAGAGTGCCCATCAAACCTTACCTGGTACCACAAATGACTGGATTTCAACCCGTACTCGCATGTACAAATCTCAGACGCCTCGTCCAGCCTTACTTGGTTAAACCTAGCATAACACCACTATGTCCCGACTCCACTCGTAGGTACCAATCCTAGAGGTCCTGTCAGACCCTACCTAGATGAACACAGTATCCAACAACCCACAACATATATCAACGACATCACAACAACCATCGCGAATAACACGCAACCAACATAATATAGCCAACAATCAACACTACCACAAAATATACATCCAAGTATACAAAGAAACCAATACAATCATCACTATTAACATAATTCCACATCAAGGAATATTCAAGAACAACATCAATACCACATGACATCTACATCGACCGATTCACAACAATTCACATGAACCACATTCGATAAGATAGCACACAACTTCAATTCAGAGGATACAAATTATATAGACAACATGCTTGCCTTGATGAACGACATGTGCATACTCTGAAGAACACAGCTCGACCGAAAATTCCCAAAAGACTACAACCTCCATGAGGCAATAGCAAAATTACTACAAGCATACCAACCAAACAAAAAGGAAAATATCCCAAAACCCAAATGGAATCCCCTTGAAATGATTAATCGAACATTAATAGTTCAAGGATTTATAAGAACACTAAAATCACAAACCATGTTGAATGAATCCAAGATATGGATATACAATACGTAGAATAAGATTAACAACATCAAAAAACGCCAACGGTTCATCAAAATTGGACTAAAATTGGAATCAAAATAAAAACCACCAAAAGTAAACTTAGGGATGATCATGAAAGTACCTCAATCCGATGAAGAACAAAGGATTAGATGATATTAATCCTCCCTAGGAACTCAAATACAATTATAGATGATGAAAGCTCAACCCACTGTTGCCCTAAAATCGCCCTGATTGGCCGCCCCAAGAACATTAAGAAAAAATGATGAAAAATGGTGAAAGAAGACTGCAACGCGCATATATATGATGTTGCTCATTGCATACGCATCACCTCAAGATTAATTTACGTGACAAAACTTTATGTACTCAAACACACAAAGGTTACATACATGGGCGCTGCACAGAGGCCACTGCCTCGATTTATCAAGCTTGCTAATGTACATAACCTTTTCAAGGTTAGGTACACAACAAACCGTAACATATACTACCTGTGCAATGTTAAGTACGTTAGGGTCCCCCTAATGTTGCTGCCTCGACTACCAGGTATGACAATATATGTTATCTAGCGCCATAACATACGTTAAGGTTCATTAGTTACATGCATAATAAACTGATTACGTATGACTAGCCAACTTGTGACAAAGCGCTGAAAGTCCAAAATAAAACCAAGCGTATTATGAAACCTGACATACAATGCCACATGCACATATACACAATAAATACGACTCATGCGACGACAAGTCAGACTCGACGAAAACCACAAGATGATTGCATCATAAGATACAATAGAGAAATAGTTCCAATTAATCATCATCAAAAAAAATATACAGCATAAAGCACAAATAATTTCGGACAAATGGAAATGAAGATATCAGGTATTACATAATGAGCGAGCCCACATGAGCAAGATTCCATATGCTTCGGCCATTTGATAAATCATATAAGCCATAATTTTTACTTGACCAGTTATATCATTTGCTCTTAGCATGACAAGTTGATACCATCAAGATCCTGGTGAGAGTCACTGGTCAATAGTGAAAATCATCCTAAAGTACTTGAGAAGAACTAAGTATGTGTTCCTAATTTATAAGTTGTAGGATGTCAATTGGCTATAAATGTTTAAGCTGGTGCTAATTCATGGGGACGATTTAAGATAGCATGTGGTTTTGTGATTTTATTTTAAGACCGAGGTGCTGTCAGTCGGAAAAGTTCCAGGTTAAAGCACGTTGATATATTCTATCACTCAAGATGAGTACCTGGCAGCCTTGGATGCAACTGATGAGAATGTGTGGATCTTTTAAGGACCTATAAGTCTTTACTGCGATAGTAATGGTGCTATTGCATGATTTAAAGAGTTAAGGTCCTATCAGAGATTCGAACACATACTTAGTATATGCAAAGTAGCAACAATATAGAATGCTTTTGATCCATTTTACCATGCCTCTCTCACAAAGCAAGCATGAAGAGCATGGTAGATCAGTAGGCCTTAGAGTCGTGTATAACTGGTCCTAGTGTAAGTGGGAGATTGTTGGAAATAGTGTTCTAGGATATTTGATGTACCTAGATTTTTAGAATGTCACATTTATATAAAGTTATTTCATAACATCTATTTTTCATTGATTATTATAATTTGTGCATATTTTAATGTTAATATATTCAAATAATATTTATTCACAAATAATATGTTCAAATGTCCCTGGTCCAATCATGTAGAGTGGAGACTCAAGTGATTAATATACTAGTATAATTGATTCATAATCATTAAATGATTATGCGTATGGTATGGATCAAACTTATGGGTATTCATTAGAGAATGCAATACTGGACACACCCGCATTGAGATCACTGTATAAAAATCTCATAAGTGAATATTAATATAACAGTATGCCAATAAATTCTTGAACCTGGGGTTACCATATATCATCTAAAATATGATGATTGTAAAGGTTATCGATCGGGATTAGTGGGAGTCATGTAGAGGGCAATAAACAATCAAGATTGTATTTGTCCCTCGCTTTCGGGAGATAGATATCTATTCGGGCCCTCGATAAAGAAGACTGAAGGAAATGCATGGTCATGCTAAACTGAAGAGTCATTTGATTCAATTAGTATACTTGAGATCGAGAAAGGATATGAACATAAATAAGTGTGACTTCTTCCACGACTCAGTTCAAATATGATATCACGTATCAAAGAGACTTGACATGTTAAATGGTTTAATGGACTATAAATTTATATTATTTGGGTAATCAGAATGTCTTGCTAGAGACCACTTATGATTTACTATTTAGTAAGATATTAAATAATTGCCAACATAATATAAGCCTTTTGGGTCACACATACTATGATTAAAGACAAACAAGAATAGTTAATAGACACTACCAAAAATCAGACTTTAGCCGACGACTTAAAGTGGTCGGCTAAACCCCAAAGTCGTCGGCTAATCATACCAGCTGTCGGCTAAAAAATCGTCGGCCGATATTCATCGGCCAAGGTTTAGCCGACGACCTTTGTGCAGTCGTCGGCTAAAGTTCAACCATTAGCCGACCACTAGTACACGGTCGTCGGCTAAACCTGTTGGAAAAACATTTAGCCGACGACCGTAACGAGACCGTTTGGCTAAAACCATTTTTTTAAAAAAATACAGCTTTAGCCGACGACCGCCTTATATGTCGTCGGCTAAAACTATTTTTAAAAAAATTAAATTATTTTAGCCACCGTCTTTCAGGTCGTCGGCTAAAATCCTATTTTTTTAAAAAAAAATTACTTTAGCCGACGACCGTCTTACAGGTCGTCGGCTAAAACCCTATTTTTTAAAAAAAAAAAAACTACTTTAGCCGACGACCATCTTACATGTCGTCGGCTAAAACCCTATTTTAAAAAAATAATAATTCAGATTTTGGTATCCCAAAACCTGTATTTTTTGCACCTGCAATTTTTATACACCAGCTCTCATTATCAACAACAATCAACGCACAACATATTCAAGAACATTAATTTCATCAACATACTAGTAGCGTCAATAAAATCACTTACACAATTGTAACACAAATATAAATATACAAGAGTACTACAACAACACAACTAGAATCCACTGCCAAAATCATCTAAATGTCGAAATGTAGTAGTATAAGGATTACCACCATCCCCTAGATCCTCGTCATGAGGCTGTGAAGATGGGGTCTCATTCAAGAGAGAAGGCGGTGGAGCAGTGCTCGCAGCCCACCCGAGTAATGGTCCGAGTCGGGCCATCATATAGTCCATCATGGCCTCGTGCCTCTCGGAAACTCTCTAACCGCGACTCGCCCTCGCTCGCTCTCATGTAACCGCGTCGAGTCCTCCTTTCATTCTCGGCCGAGCTCCTCTCCGCCTCAATCGCTCCTCGAGATAGGCAACCCGTGCATCCGTCCGCGAGGGCGCCTGAATCCGGGGTATCTTTCAATACATGGTGACCCTCGGCTCCCATCATCTTAGTGCGGTACCGACTACCTCTAGGAGGGTAGACGGTACCCCACACCCTAGCGCGAACATAAGGATCGGCCTGATCGATCCGTCCAATAGCAGAATCGAGGTCGGCCTCCGCTAAGTCCGGATATCGCTCCCGAGCAATCTCGGCAAGCATCCTCTCGAGACTCCTCCCACACACGCTCCTAAGTTAATATGAAAATAAATATTTGAATATTAATAAAAGTATGATACAAAGGCATTTATTTTATTACTAAAATAAAATAAAAAAGACTTACATGCTCCTCGGGACGGTTCGGAAATGCTTTCGAGTCACGTAGGCAAATGCATCCAACGAATCAAGAAATGGCCTCGTGCGCAACTCGCTAACGACCGGGAACCTGATCGTGATGGTCACTGATCAAAGACGATTGGTCGTTTTGTTCAAGCTAGTAGCCTACAAAAAATATTAAATAGAATCGAGTTTATATTTAGAATTCAAAAAAATAAAAACTGAAATATTATTATTTTTTATTAAATACTAGCATTTTTTTAATAAATAAAATACAATATTCAGATTTTTATTTTTTTATGGAAAATAATATTCTAGTTTTTATTTTTATTAAAACAATTTATTTCCACTTTTGAATAAAAAATTCCGATTTTTTAATATTAATAATATTCCGAATTTTAAAATACATGAAGTTCCGATTTTTCTAATTTAAAAACCGGAACTTCAAGTATTTTTTATTTTCTTAAACATTAATTTATAAAAATGGAGTTTATATTTAGAATTCAAAAAAATAAAATCTGAAAGAGGAAGAATGAAATGAGGGTATTTTAGTCATACCATGAACTCTGGGTCGCGAAAATGGGCGCGTAGCCACTTCCACTCGTACTCCCGGAACTTGAATTCTTCCGGGGTAGCCTCTCGGGTATCACCCCAGGCTGTCCAGAACATGTGCATCTCATTTTTGCAAGATTTGTACCTACAACACACGTTGCACAACATATATCATTCGTAAGAAAAAAAATTACGCAAACAATGTAGACACAAAATAAATTAAAATGACTTACTTGGTAGACTGCACCTCGTCACACCAAGTACGTAGTAGAGAGTCGAGAATGACAAACCACACCTATGAACAGCATAAATACGCAGTAATTCAAAAACATCACATATTACATTTTCAAGAACTACGTGTTGATTGAAAAACACTTATTAAATATTTATTAACTTACCGACATAGCATTATTCAAAGCATCCTTCACGCATGCGCACGTCCCCCAATCGGGCCACAAAACGGACTCTGTCCAGAATGACAAAGACAACATTACGTCTATATGAAGCCTCAGCGTAACAAGACATCACCGGCCGGCCGTGTCATGCAGAGGAATCTCATAACGGCCATTCTTAGTTACGCATTTAGTCGAGCGCTGCACTTTGTCGGGCCACGAGTCTTCTTCTTTTCTTCTCCTCCTCGACTACATTTTTCCCCTTCTCCTTCTCTCTATCTCCTCATACAGCTGTCTTGAAACCCGACAATCGCGCCAAAACATGTTGTCTCGGCCAAGACTCATACACGTATGCCTCGTCGGGGCTAATCAATCGAACAGAACTCGGGCTCCCGACTCATCGACCTCCGGAATAGTCGGAACCATCGGAGGCATGAATAGAGTCGGCGGCGGACCGTGGGGCACCGCGGACGAGGAACTCCGTACATCTCCCGATGTGTGAGGGCTAGACGTGGGTCGGTGGATGGGAGGCATACGAGTCTCCGCCGCGAGGGGTCGGCCGTGGTGTTCGAAAGGATAAACGCCGCTAGTGTATCGGGCTCATCTCGGCCTATAAAAATCGGCGTTCATGCCGGTAGCTTCTAGTATCTCGCGGGCACGAACGCCGCTCCGAGATATGTATAGTGTAATGATCCGCCTTACTAGAGGCTGCGGAACTCCCCCCCGAATCGGGAGTGGTCGACTTTGTCGACTTCTTCCCCAACGCTTTCTTTATTCTATCCATAATCTAAACAAATCAATCAAATTCACAACTCAACACAACAGTAACTATCAATGCCATACCACGTTCCTTCCTCCTCAAACAAATTCATCAAATATTTCTAAACAAATTCATCAAATAATCTAAACAAATTCATCAACTAAACAATTCAACAGAACAGTAATTATCAATTCCATACCACGTTAATCTTTCGATTAACGCCGGCTATACAATCCCTTCCTCCTCAAACAAATTCATCATATTCGCAACTCATTAAACACAAAATATTGAAAATACTAAATTCATCAAATATTGCATCACAACTCATTAAACATTTTATCAAATTCACCACATATTCTAAACAAATTCATCAAACAAATACAATAAATTCAACAAAAAAAATAAAAAAAAAAAAGGGACAAGGGTTACCGCGGCCGGGCTGGAGGGCGACGGGCGGAGCGGAGGGCGACGGGCGGAGGGCGACGGGCTGTAGGGCGACGGGGGGAGGGCGTCGGGCGGGCGGGCGAGCGACGGACGGGCCGGGCGGAGGGTCGGGCGGCCGAGGGCGGGCGGGCGACGGGACCGCGGGTGGGCGGGCGACGAGACCGCGGGCTGGAGGGCGGGCGGGCGACGGGACCGTGGGCGGGCGACGAGACCGGGGATGGAGGGCTGGACGATCGGCGGGCGATTGTAGTTGGGCCTGTGTGACGATCGGCGGGCGAATGGCTAAGGGGGCAGAAGAAGAAAATAAGAAAATGGAGGTACGGAAAACGTATAAAAGGTTGGGTTTTAGCCGACGACAGGATCTACGTCGTCGGCTAAAGTTTTAAAAAAAAAATTATACTTTAGCCGACGACATATATGACGGTCGTCGCTAAACCCGTAAGTGACCCGACCGTGTTAGACAACACGGCCGGCAGCAAACAGATTTGTTTTCAATTTACGGCGGGTGCGACACGGTCGTGTTGATGGACACGATCGGGTTTAGCCGACCTTCTTATAAGTCGTCACCTAAAGTTCAATTTGTTTTTTAAAAACATTAGTCGATCGTGTCGTGGGACACGGACCGTGTCGCAGCTGACCTGAATGGGAAAACAAATCAGATGATCGACCGACCGTGTTGTCTAACACGGTCGGGTCACTTCCGTGTTTAGCCGACGACCGTGATATATGTCGTCGGCTAAACAATATATTTTTTTTTTAAAAAAAATTTAGCCGACGACGTAGTTCTTGTCGGCTAAACCCTGTGTTTTTTTAAATAATATTATTGATATTATATTAATGTTATGATTATGATTATTATTACTATTTTTTTAATTATATTTAACAAATAAAAATATACATCTACTAAATTTATGGCTCATAGTTTGAGTCATCACTACAGTCTGTCTCATTATTTGAGTTGATATCCGGCAACATATGCCTCAAGTCGTCCACATTATCGTCATCAGAATTTTCAAGTAATTCGTTTGTATCAACGTCAACGTACCCGCGAGCATCACCACGGAGTCGGATGACTCGTCCTTCAGGAACATTATTCATTGTAATTGTCGTTGATGGTGGAATATTTGCTGCATTTGGCTCTTGATAAGCATCATCGTCATCAGTACCTGTTGTTTCTCCCAGTGTAGCAGCACTAAAAATATTCCTCGTTGTCACAACATTCACTACCTTCCATGTGCCTTTCTTCACCAAGTCGTCCAAATAATACACCGACTTTGCTGATGTAGCAAATACAAAAGGATCACTTTCATACCATGAAGTGGAAGTGTCAACAGATAACAGCCCGTAGTCGTCTTGCATATCGGTTCCAAGACTGGTGTCGTACCATCGACACTTAAACAAGTAAATTGTCATGCCTTCCCCGTAAATTAGTTCTACCACTTCCAAAAGAACACCGTAATATCCACCATCTATCATAACCCCAGAATTTGGACATCTTCTTTTTTGGTCTCTCCCAAGGCATACGAATGTGACACCGTTGACTTTGGCCATCGAATAAATTCTTGACATAACCGGCTTCATAGAAAGAAGCATAAGTTCACGCGACCAGTTAGGGTGTCCGTCATCTTGTATGTGTGTCATCTGTCGTAAATAAACTTTTTATGTAAAAAATATCTTAAGTCCAAAATGCAATAGCAATTGAATGTATACGTACCCATTCTCCAAAATAGTCGGCAAAAGTGTCATTGTGGAATCTAGTGTCACCTCGCACCATATCGCATGACAAGTGGATGTCTTTCCAGATCGAACTGGACAATTGAGCAATATCCACCAATGTGCAATTCGTGACTCGTGCGGGTCTAATTGTCTTCTGGCAACCTCCCATAGACGCTAACCTCGGTGGATATGATAGAAAGATTGAATTGTATTTTATCTGGAATAGAGCGGAAAGGGGGATCGAAGTTTCCCAAATACAACTTGATATGCGTAATACACTCCGACGCAAGGTAAGATTCTCGCAATGCATCCTTCCAGTGCACTTATTGGCCACGAGTCTTTGTAATCACCGAGTTGCCTTTCAACCGGGTACATCCACGTGTAGTGCACTGGACCGATGACCAATAAGCCCTGGGAAGGTGGATCATGAGGTGAGACATGAGGTCAAAAGTTTGGAGGAAATATTCGCTCAAACTTGCACAAGATATAGATGATCTCATCTTGCATTTTACGCAAATCGATCTCTTGACTTCTCTCGTACATAGTTTCGGAAAATCTTGACAATGCAACACACGGCTCGACCACCGCTTTGGTAAGTACGGTCGAATAAATACCGGAAATAGGCGTTGGAGTAGGATATGACAATCATGACTCTTCAAACCAGCTTAACTTGTTCTCCCGAAATTAACACATCTTCCTATATTTCCAAAGATACCCGTAGGATACCTAGCAGTCTTTATCCAACAAAATATCTCGATTCCGCTTCTCAGTTGATGGTGTAAGCCGCCTTAGGCATTTTTGTTTTCCCTTGATGCTTTTCAACCACAAATGTTTTCTTATGCTCATTTCTTCCAAACCTTTGTGTGCTTTTGGCCCGTCTTTGGTCTTTCCATCCCAACCTAAGGTTGTCCCAACCACACTTTCGCAAACATTCTTTTCAATGTGCATGACATCCAAGAAGTTCCTTATCGCAACTTGGACCAAGAAGGCAATTCCCGCAATATACTTTTGTGCGACCAATACTTATACCGTCGGCCTTTCAGGGTTGCCGCAAGCACATCATGATGGTTGCTAAGTCGACCAAAATCGTACTCATTAAGAATTGATAGTATTTCATCACCTGTCCACTGCCGTGGTGGCTCGCCCATTTCTACAAAGGCCATCAAATGCCGCAGATCCATACGCCACTCATGTTCCTCAAGCCATATCCGATGACGCATTCGGATAACTTTCCTACAAAGGATGGTACCTAGCATAATCTGCATTCAAACACACCTGATAACCTCTATATCCGCTAATAACAGATCCGCAAAGATTCCATATGCAGAAAATCACTAATAGTGCCGATACACATGGCGTGCAAGTAGAACGTCTCGGACGAATAATCGTGACGTGGGATGACCTTGCTCCCACAACAATTTCAGCTCCTCTATCAAAGGTCTCATATACACATCGATACACTTTCCTGGATATCCGGCCCCGGACTAACAAGGTCAACATATTATACTCCTTACGCATACACATCCACGGAGGAAGATTGTAAGGAATCACTACAACAGCCATATGGTATATGAAAGACTCATGTTACCAAAAGGGTTGAAACCATCGATGCAATCCCGAGCCTCACATTTCGGATATCTCAAGAAAAATTCGGATACTCCCTATCTATATGCTTCCACGCTTCTCCATCGAAGGGTGTATCATAGTATCCCTGTCATTAGTGCGCGGCTCGGCATGCCATCTCATTGCTTTTGCAGTGTGAGGAGACATAAAAAGCCGTTCCAACTCCGTCCTTCTGGAAAATACCAAAGTACCTTCACCGGTTTCTCTTTTACGTATGAGTGATCCTATATCTCTCTGTATCACATACAGACATCTCGTGAGGTCTTCATTAGGATGCCCCTGAATAGAACACAATCATACATGCAGACGTGGATCTTAATGTAGGAAAGACCAAGATCTTTCAAAATTCGCCTCATTTTTGAATATGTATTAGGAAGATGATGACCCTGTGGAAGCATATTACTCATAAGCTCCAAGTAATCATCTACGACTTGATGGATGATTTGTTTTCCACCTTTAATCTCATCGCTTCCATGACACAATCAAGAACAGTCATGTTACACCCCAGGTATAGAGGGTCCGTTGGAGTTGAATTAGCTTATCAGACTGTCAAGCCCAGCAGATTGCAAGGCAACAACTACGGGTCGTGGGATTTGCTCGGTTGGTACAAACATCTCGGAAAAACCAAACACATCATCAATCAACCTCCTCTTCGGATCGGTGAACCCGCGTTACCACTAAATTGTCCGTGATCATACGGAATAACAATCGGTGCTTCACCGTGGTATATCCAACATGTATATTTACTCCAAAATCATTCTTCTTTAGGTGTTCCTGCACCTCATCAAATGGAAAACGAAACATGTCACTGCGACATCTACATTTATTACATGGACAGTAGTGCAACGTATTACCACTGTCGTGCTCTTTTACAAATCTCATAAACTGCTTCATCCCATCCATTACACTTGGATCCCATTTTCGTAACCCAATCCAACTCTTATCCATCCTGAAAATGTATACATGTTCCAATATTAATCCAACTAATTAATTTTGTTCAAATTATAAATGAAATCACAACAAACAATTAATCATAATGATTATCATCATAAAACTTAATCGTTTTACATAAAAGCTATCGAATGTAACAGGAATAATACAAAGTTTCGAAATCACAATAAAAAATACAATAAAATACATACCTTAATCGAAATGGTGATTATAACAATCGAAATCACAAGCTTTTTTCGGGAATAATTAAAATAATCGGGAATAAAAATGTGCTCTTTAGCGAGGAGAGGTGCAACATTGGGTTGGTGTTCCCTGAACTATAAATACTTTTCACTTTGAGGTTTAGCCACGACCAGATCTAGGTCGTCACTAAAGTAAATTATTATTTTTTTAAAGAGTTTAGCCGACCTAGATCTAGGTCGTCGGCCAAACCATTACATTATTATTTTTTTCTAGAAGGAGTTTAGCCACCTAGATCTAGGTCGTCACAAAGTAAATTATTTTTTTAAAAGAGTTTTAGCCACCTAGATCTAGGTCGTCGGCTAAACCATTACATTATTATTTTTTCGGAAGGAGTTTAGTTTACCACCTAGATCTAGGTCGTCGGCTAAAGTAAATTATTTTTTTTTAAAAAGGTTTAGCCGACGACCTAGATCTAGGTCGTCGGCTAAACCATTACATTATTATTTTTTTTTGAGGACTTTAGCCAAGACCTAGATCTAGGTCGTCGGCTAAAGTGTATTTTTTTCTTTTTCGGTCGGCTAACGTTATGACGGTCGTCGGCTAAATATCTTCAATATAGCCGATTTACTATTTCGAAGCTTTAGCCTACGACCTAGATCTAGGTCGTCGCTAAACCATTACATTATTTTTTTTTCGGAAGGAGTTTAGCCACGACCTAGATCTAGGTCGTCGGCTAAAGTAAATTATTTTTTTTAAAAGGTTTAGCCGACGACCTAGATCTAGGTCGTCGGCTAAACCATTACATTATCATTTTTTTCGAAGGATTTTTAGCCACGACCTAGATCTAGGTCGTCGGCTAAAGTGTATTTTTTTTTTCGATCGGCTAAACGTTATGACGGTCGTCGGCTAAATATCTTCAATATAGCCGACGACTATTTCGAGCTTTAGCCAACGACCTCCACCAAGTCGTCGGCTAAAACCCTTTAGCCGACGGTATTTTGAGTCGTCGGCTAAAGTGCGAAGTTTAGCCGACGACACTTTATAGTCGTCGGCCGTTTTTTTTCGGGTCGTCGGCTAAAGTACTTTTTTTGGTAGTGAGATATAAAATTGGATATTATGTTTATTAGGGAATTAAATAACAAGTAATATATAATATAATATATTATATATTAAATTATTTAATTAAATCAAATGGGAATAATAACTATAATATTAGATATTATATTTACCAGAATATTAAATAATACGTAATATATAATTCTGGATATTATATGTATTATATTATTTAATAAGTTGAAGGGTAATTAAACAAATAATAGAACTTTGACTATAGGGATTACTTAGTATAAATAGGGAGTCTATAACAAGGAGTTGTCATAAGAAGACAATACACAACCCTAGATTGTGTAAATTGGCCCCACTTTTAGTACAGTTTGGCCGCGTCCTTTCTACAGTAGAGGCCTTGATCGTGTGTCCCTTGTTCTTTCCTTATATGATTTTGATCAACAGAGCAATCTTCTTGACAAGGAATTATTTGTTGCACTGTTTATCAATATTACTCATAAAGATCTAGTAGTCCGGCTTTTGAAAATTGTTCGTGTGTTGTAACACCCCGAAAACCATCCGAGGGTATTATAGCCGTGGGCCCCGCGCCGGAACCCACAAGGCTAAAAATCATTTTCGCAATCATTTCAAATGCGCCAAAGAGGCATAGACGGTAATATTTTTCAAATACTTAAATGCTTTCCAATATATATATATATATCCCAAATACCGTCCTAAAAATCCCATTTAATATTCAAGGCCAAAATGCCAAAACTCGACAGTTTCAATATGTACGTTAAGTCACCGCTTATACGTACAGATTAAATAGTTTAAGGAAAAAGGTTTTACAAAATAAACCCAAGTTGCAAAGTACCAAAAAGGCCATTGTAAAAGTATACACGAGTTGGTCAAATACTGGAAATCCATTTAAAATACACATGCAACAGATATAAATATAGTTAAAAATACATTTGCAGCGGAATCATAACAACCAGAAAAAACTTGGTTCTTAAATACATGCCATAGCAAGTATCACGCGGAAAGCTCATCCCTTCACGACCGTTACTAGATCGATCTCCGAGTACCTAAAAGATAAAGCCCACGTCGGGGTCAGCCACAATACTTAACAATGATAACGATCACATCATCATGACAATTACATACCAATGAAATTATAAAGTAAGAATACTACCAATGTAATCTTACCTTCACAATCTTACCAACTCATGGTAATCCACATCATATCAATCCTTACCATAATCCACATCTCGCACTCTCAAATGACGAATGAACTCAAATGCAACCATCCGTACTGTATTCAAACAATACCAAGATTCTCAATACATCATTATAACTCGAGTATGAAATAATATATCCGTGCCAAATCCCATCTGCCGAATCTCACAATCAATTCCCAATCCGGATAAAACCAATAATACACAATACATAATACATAATACATAATACATCTCTAGATCAACTACCCCAGAACAATGACAAGTCTCGAACATCGATACAAATTATGAATGCTCATAAAATCAACAATAATAAACAACGAATACATCAACCGAGAATACTATCGACATGGTAAACCCCAAACAAGATCAACAAAGGACCAACAACAACTGAGAATACCTTCGATATGGTAAACTCCAAACAAGAGCAACAAAGGACCAACAATGATCGAGAATACCATCGATAAACTCCGAACAAGATCAACAAAGGACCAACAATGACCGAGAGTACCATCGATATGTTAAACTCCAAACAAGATCATGAAAGGACCAACGACGACCGAGAATACCATCGTTATGGTAAACTCTGAACAAGATCAACAAAGGACCAACAATGACCGAGAGTACCATCGATATGGTAAACTCCAAACGAGATCAACAAAGGACCAACAATGACCGAGAATACCATCGATATGGTAAACTCCAAACAAGATCAACAAAGGACCAACAACTATCGACAATACCACCGATATGGTAAACTCCAAACGAGATCAACAAATGACCAACAACGACAGGGAATACATGGACATGGTAAACTCCAAACAAGATCAATAAAGCACCAACAACGACCGAGAATACCATCGATATGGTAAGTTCCAAACAAGATCAACAAAGGACCAACAACGACCGAGAATACCATCAATCTGGTAAAATCTAAACAAGATCAACAAAGGACCACAGGGACAGATATACGAGAGAATAAAATCATCAAACGTTATACAAATGACATATAGTGGATATCAAGGACAAACCCGAATGTCGGACATACCCAATCATACATGGACTATGAACGACCAATCAATATGGCTCAAGATGGATGTCACGATATGCCCGATCCAAAAATGTGTCCGTGCACAATCCACCAACGGGTATTGATCGAATACATGTGTGGTCTTGTATCTAATCAGTCTCATGAAGTACGTTTAATGTGCATAGCTCAATGTGAGGTCGAAACCAACACATGACTATACGTGCCCCACCTGAAAATATACTTGAGACTCTTGTGATCGGTGAAGATCTGACAATGAGTGTCGTACAAATAATGTCGCCAAATCTCCAGGGCAAAGACAACGGCTGCTAACTCTAAATCATGAGTCAAGTAGTTAATCTCATACGGTTTCAACTGTCGAGAGGCGTAGGCAATCACACCTATCCTTGTGTGTTGGCCACTTAAGTATACTGGATACAGTTTGGAAAAGTAGTTTAAACAACAAACTGTATGGAATCTAAATCTGAGTGCGTAGCGGAAGTCTTGGATACAGTTAGTTGTCGTGGATACAGCAACAAAGTGTTTGGTGTATACTTAATATATCACAGTAATTTCAAACAAGAAAAGGTAAGGTAAATAACACGATAATTTAAGTGGTTCGAGGTAAACCCCTCTACGTCCACCGGTCCTCCACACAGAGTAAAGTTTATTAAATAATTACTGCGTACACAACTACGTAATTATAAACAAACCTATCCTTGTATCGTTCACACAGATTGATACAAAGAATATCACTTTCAACCTTTCACACAGATTGGTTAAAGCTTCCTTCTTGACTAGCTTCTTCACACACAGTTCCAAAGCTTCGTCCTTATTCGTCCCACACAGTCGAATAACTTGTTGAGTTCACACAGAGCTCGGTTTTTACACAGAGGTAAAAGGTTAGGTAACCAGTAAGAACAAGACTTTGAATATCAAGATCCGATGATAGTCGTTTCTTGATGTTTGAGCACGTATATCTCTTTCGCTTTAACTTGCGCTTGCTCGGAGATATGTTTGCTCGGATGATAACTTTGATAGCTTTGAGAGTTATATTACTTGGGGTATCGATCTTCAATGTCTTCAAGGATATATATAGCCTCTCAAGAAAGTATCCGTTGAGATGTCCGTTTGAATAAGATTTCCTTCAACGGAATATGACATGATCCGGATTTCAAGGGATTCTCAAGATTCGAAGATCGGCGTATTTAAATACTTTATCCTTGAGTATTTAAATACTTCTTTGTTCAACGGAACTTGACTTGTGTTCTTTCTTGTCCTTTTGTGAATCAGTATGGAGAATGACCGTATTTAGGATGTCGAGACAGCTTTCCATACTTGATCTTTTCACAAGTCTTCAAGTCAGATCGACGAGCTTCACTTATGCCGATTCGCAGTCTTCGATACATGATAAATCCTTGAATCCTCGATACGCTTTCCTTTATCGTATTTGGCATATATGCCAAAACCTTCTCAATAACAAATAACAATCGATACAGGATCGGGTATCCCTACTGAATCGATACAGGGTGATTGTTTTTCCTAACAATTTCCCCCTTTTTGACAATTTGCCAAGTCTCAACTTAATCTCTTCGAGTGTTCTGGATGATGCCAAAACCTTCTTCATGAAGCGTTCTTCTTTCGATGACTTCGCATTTCTTGGTCTTTGTCAATAGGTCGACTTAGTGACTTTAGTCTACAATAATGAACGCCGCAGCACGTTCGATTCGGCTTGAGATTTATTACAACTTAAGCCTATGATCATGCGCGCAGCACAATCTTACAATGTATTCTAAGTTTACAATCAAACTATGAACTGCTCGTAGACTAGTTCGCATGCCTTTAATCTTTCAATCAAGTTTATCTAACTTGAGATTCCTATCAAACAATTTAAGTAAACATACATAAACACAAAGATTACGAGTTGTAATCTTTCAAGACAAACAAACTGTTTTATTGATATTCAAAAAGATTGAGTACAAAGTTTGTGTCGAATAGAAATTACAAAAACAACAATAATATAAATTTCAGCTCTTTATCTTTGATCCGCATGCCTCCAAGGTCTCCTTCCTGGCTCATTCTCGGTGCCGCGCCACCAGTTTTGAAGTGAATCATTGCCTCGTTCTTGGTAAATTGCTCTTCTTCATAAGAACGATCAAAGGCAAGTATCCAATCCTCTGGATGGGTGACCCGATCTCCTCTTCTATGTTTTGATTTCATTTCGATTTGGAGAGGGAGCTTACCTTCTTCTAGCATTTTTGAAAATTTGTCTCACGCTTCCGCCAATGTCTTATAATTTTTGAAGATGGCGGATTCCCTGATGAGTCGACAAAATATCTCATCGATTCATTCTTCCTCCAAAGGCTTCACTTCTTCGCGGTTGGGTTGCGGTTGGTTGGCGACGTATTTCCGAAGGTCTTTGAACAAGATTTTGCCAAGGGACATTTGGGTCATGGAATTCTCGTCCGAGCCCGAAATTCTAAAACTTTGGGGTTGAGGTGCTAGCTTGTTCAATTCAGCAATGATACTGCTCCGAGCGACCTCAAATTCCCTTTCCTGTTGTAGTCTTATTCTCCTTGCAGCTTCTCGAGCTTCTTCCCCCTTTTTGGCCTCATCAAGACTTTGCAGATTTCAAGAGCGGCGTCTGTTTGGTCTCGATGTCGTTTATTCTTTCAACGAGGGAGGAAAGAGTCTGCGACATCTCTTGAATGGATTTGTCATGCGCAAGTAGCCGAGAGCCGTTCTCTATCATTGCACAAAGCGGTCTTGGCTTCAGCAATTCTTGTCTTGAAGCTTCCTCCTTCAGCAGTTGCGCTTGTTTATCTTCCATGATTTTCAAGGCTTGCTTGAACACTTCTCGCAGATGATGAATGCTTCGACAACTCGAGATACTTCGTGTTGAAGAGTTGTCATTTCTTCAACCGCAGAGGTGTGCATCCAGCCTGAGCCTTTTCTACTAAGAGAGAGCGTTAATCGCATCTTGGATAAATACAATCAAGGCCAAGAGCTTGTAGGCGCTCTTTGCGTGCAGCAGAGATAGGAGAGTCGTGGCGCGAAGTCTTCAAGACCATTTAACCTTCTTACGCTCACGGATGGTCGTGAAGTAAGTTGGACATCCTCAGTTCGCTACCGTCCTCGGATTCCAAGGTTGCAGGGCGGGAGTAGCTTCTTGTGGAATGGCGACAGTTGGTTCAAGCGCCCGTGGCGAAGGTTCTTCGGCAGATAAGGATGCAAAGCGGACCGAATCCTCCCGTTGGGTTGTCGGATCGCTTTTGGTCGCAATGTGCTCGGTGCCTGCTCCAAAATTTCTTGATCTTCCACGACCGAGGGACCGATTCTCCCCGCCTGGGAATGTTCTCCTACTGTGGTGAAGGTGGATTAGCTTGGGTAGATGGCCCTTCGCCGCTTCTCGGGTGGAGAGGTGGCTTGGGCTTCAGCCTCTTCACGGCTCAATCTCGCACTGCTTGAAGAGCATCGCCGCCGCCGCCTCGAGTCGTGGTCGCCGCCGTCTTTTCGATTGATGGGAGAGTCCTCGACTTCTTCTTTCCTTTTCTTCCGCGCCGGATTTGTGCAACAGTGGCTTTCAATGAGATCTTTGCAAGAAGCGTTGTCCCATCGGCAAAGGCCTCAATTTGAGTTGAGCCGCCATTTCGAGACAAATCGCTCTTCGTGGCTCCATTCGCTCCAGTTATGCAGAGTGTCGACGGAGCTAGCCTAAAGCTTTTCCATTGCGTAAATCTTTCGTACGCCTGCTCAATTTGTACCGAAAGAAGTGTTTGATTTATAATTGAGTCGGGAGGGACTTCGAATCATGTCCGAGACGCTGCTTCGAGGATTCCAGACAGTATGGGATCCCGCACGGAAGATGGACTCCTTGCAGGGGATGGTGCCCCAAGGAAATTGATCCCAGACGGGTGTGGAATCCCGTAGAGGAGAAGTAGCTTTTGGCCCGAATGGGCAGCCGACGTGCTAACGTCTTGAATGTTGGCGCATGTCTCTAAATCCGTCAGCCGCCAAGGGCTCGGGATCTACCGCCGATGCAGAGGAGACACCTCTTCCGCAGGGGTTGGGCCCCGGGGTGCTATATCAATGGGTTGCGCCACGGGCGAGACATCCCTGAGTGTTTGGCTTTGATTTTTGAGAGCCTCCGAGTCTCTTCTTCGACTTCTCATCGCCAGAGTGCTTCTTGTCGTGAGAACGCTTGCGCTTCTTCTTTGAAGATTCCAATTCGTGGACCTTCACGGTTTCGTCTCTGGGTTTGTCGAAATAGGCATGTGACGTGTTCTCGGGTGGTTGGCATGCATTGTGCTCGGTTATAGGCGAGGGTTTGACGCCTCCTAAATATATCCGTGAGTCGCTTTTTCTTAGCATCGGCGGATTGCTTGACTCCGCACTTCGTCGAATGTAGTTTAGCATTAAACCGAACGATTTCTTTTGGGTGGCCGGTTTGCACACCTCTTCCCGAAGACGTTTCAAAATGATTTGACACCGTTGACCTTTTCACAGTCAAGATAGCTACCATCATTCTCGAACCTAAGATTCGTGCACATCTCGAACGCACCGTTCGATTTTCAATGATTCCGAAATGTAAATCGTGGAGATAAACGAAATGAAGAAGAAAATTTTTCTTGTGGCACGTGGTTGTCACCATATCAACCACTTTGGACCCGTAAATAGTCCATAAAACTTGGTAATCAGCCCTTGAGACCCAAACGCCTCAAGTCGGGTCCATGGTCAGCCGTCGGCGGCACTGTAGATTTTCTCAAGTAGGTCGCTATCTATGCATTTGCACTCCTTGGATCAAGCGGTGATGTCGCAACATGTCCTCCCCGGGCTAGTGAGAGAAAACGAACGGCTGCTGAGGTAGAATTCCTCAACCAGATGAGCGTCGTATTTGTCGGCGGTTTTGCTTCCAAAGCGATAAAGACCTTGTTGTTCAAGACGAGTAATGATATACTCCATCGGTTCGGTCGTTGGTTTCGTAGATGATACGCTCGATGATGACGGTTTTCGAGAAGATCCGCCCATCAATGATGTTGGAGGTCTTCTTGAACGGGGATGAAGATTGACTAGCCATGGATGTTTTCTTAAAGCGAAGGTGTAAGAAAACAAGAGAAATTCGCAGTGAATATGCAGAGAATATGTAGTCGTTTGCTTGAGATCTCTTGTAATTGCGAGACGCGTAAAGAGTCTCTAATGGCGTATACTTCCTTTTATACTTGGGCGAAATAGGGTTTGCAGAGTACGAATGGTCGATTTTTAAGGGATGGGAACCGCTTTTGAAATCGACGGTCGATGGATTTAGTATAACCGTACGCTAATCCATTAACAGTTTTAAAATACAATGGGTCCCACTTCGACATAGGTTGAATACCCTAAATGCCTAAAACGGCGGTTTAAAAATAATAATCAATTTGAAAACATCGCTTTTTGAGATTCATTGTCCAGATGTCGTAAGGCATTTAATGAACATGATGTTTGACATAAAACAGGCACATGGACGTAAATTATTTTAAAAAGGAAATAATATTATATTATATACGAATCAAAATCCTATAGTATGTGCCGTTCTCCGCGTCGATACACTGCTCCCCTTCAAAAGGTACTAATAGGTTTTAAATTCCATACAAAGAATAGTTGGATTAATGCCGTATTCATGGGTCCTACAAGATTCCCCTTAATTATCGCACACATCACCGTAGTATTCATATGCCTTCGCTCGCTACAAGATCGTATTGATGTTTCGAGTGTACAGATAATTAATGTTGATATCAGTATTCACGGGTCTTACAAAGATTCCCCTCAATTGTTGAGTAAAAGCAGTAAATTTACTTACAGGAGTCCAGCCGTAGTATTCCCACCTCGTTTCTTAGCATGTTGAATCTTGCTGTGTCGAGAGGCTTGGTGAAGATGTCGGCCACCGGATGTCTGTATGGACTTTTTCCAGGCGAACATCCTTGTTCTCGACATGATTCCTGATGAAATGATGCTTCATGTTGATATGCTTAGTGCGCGAGTGCAAAACAGGATTGTGCGTGATTGCAATTGCACTCGTGCTATCACACATGATTGGAGTCTCTCTAGCATCGATTCCATAATCTGACAGTTGTTGCTGCATCCAAAGGATCTGCATACAGCAGCTACCAGCAGCATAGTACTCTGATTCAGCCGTGGAAAGAGAATTTGCCAATTGCTTCTTACTGAACCAAGATACGAGTCTAGGTCCAAGAAAGTGACAAGTTCCACTTGTACTTTTCCTATCTAGCTTGCAGCCTCCGAGATCCGAGTCGCTGTATCCAACTAAATCGAATCCGCCTTCCTTAGGATACCACAGTCCTGCATCGACTGTTCCTTTAACGTATTTCAGGATTCGTTTAGCCGTATTGAAGTGTGATTCCTTAGGTGCAACTTGGTATCTCGCACACACTCCAACAACAAACTGGATATCGGGCCTGCTAGCCGTTAGGTACAGGAGCGAACCAATGAGCTTCCTGTAGAGTGATTGGTCAAACGGCTTTCCGACTTCATCAGCACTAATTTGCACGGAAGTGCTCATGGGGGTTGGCAAGGATTTGGAAGTGTTCATTCCAAATTTGTTGAGAAGCTCCTTGCTGTATTTCTCCTGGTTGATGAATATACCTGTAGGCATCTGCTTTATCTGCAAACCTAGGAAATAACTAAGTTCCCCCATCATACTCATTTCAAATTTGCTTTGCATGAGATGTGAGAACCTTTGACATAGAGCAAGGTTAGTTGAACCAAAAATAATATCATCGACATAAATTTGTACCATTAGAAGGTCATCTCCTTCCCGTATTTTGAACAATGTTTTGTCGATGCACCTTTCTCAAATCCGTTATTGGTTAGATACTGGGACAGGTTTCGTACTGTGCTCTAGGGGCTTGTTTAAGTCCGCATACGCTTTCCTTAGCCTCGTAAACTAGATCGATACCGTCTGTGTTGGCAAACCCCGGTGGTTGTTCAACATAAACTTCTTCAAAGCTCTCCATTCAGAAAGCACTCTTGACGTCCATTTGGTATACGATAAAATTCTTATGGGCGGCAAAGGCTAAAAATATCCTGATGGCTTCTAGTCTCGCTACAGGCGAAGGTTTCATCATAGTCGATTCCTTCTTCCCGACAATAGCCTTGTGCTACTAGTCTGGATTTGTTTCTTATGATAAGTCCATTTCCATCCTTTTTGTTTCAAATACCCATTTGGTTCCTATAACCGATTGGTGTGTCGGTCTGTACAAGATACCATACATTGTTTCTTTCAAACCGTTAAGCTCTTCTTCCATAGATGTAATCCAATGAGAGTTGTTAAGAGCGTCTATGGTCGAAACAGTTGGATCGGGCTAAGAATACAATGATAGTGCACATATTGAGTCTCCTAAGTTCGGATTGAAATTTCCATTCAGAAACCGTGAGACTTCATCATTAGATTCTTCTTGGGCACAAAGTACATTTCCTTGTGTACTCAGTATTCTCCTACGAGTAGAAACACTGCATTAATGTTTCCAATGATCAGCTCTTGCGGATGATCTCTCAACCATCTTCGGTCGGGTTCTAGTTCGTGGTCCCGCATCGTGTCGAAAGTTTCTATGGGTACAGCTTCGACAGCATGTCGCCTTCATCCACATCGATTCTTACAATGCGGGGTTGATTTCTAAATCAACTACAGTTCTATGGGTGTAGGTGGATCCAAGATAGATAGATGGTGAATGTCCCGAGTGATATTATCTACTCCCGTAGGGTCATGGTGTGGTTCGTCGAACACTACATGAATCGATTCCTCGATCGTCACCTCCTTTTATTAAAGATTCTAAAGCTTTCTTGATGGAGGAGTATCCTACGAATATTCCCGCATCCGATTTTTCATCAAATGTTCTAAGTTGGTCCTTCCCATTGTTCAATACGTAACACCCGCATCCAAAATGTGAAAATACGAAACTAATGGAGTTTTGTTGTTCCATACCTCGTAAGTCGCTTTGTTGTGGTGCTTGTTGACGATACAATGTTTTGAGTGTAGCACCGTGTTAGTTGCTTCACCCTGTAAACGCCGCGGCAATTTGCTTTCGCAATCATTGTCCTTGTTGCTTCTTTCAACGTCCTATTCTTTCGCTCGGCAACACCATTTTGTTGAGGTGTTCGGGCAAATGAGTACTCGTCTGTATTCCATTCTCCGAACAGTATTGCTCTATAAAGCGGTTAGTAAATTCAAGACCTGCCGGAACGAATGCACACGATACTCGATGCTTTTTCATTCTCGCAACTTTCTCAGAGCTCGGGCACCTTTGATGTTGTTTCCTTCTTCTTGCTAAGAAAGATCGTCCAAGCATACCCGGAATAATCATCAACAACAACCATACAATATTTCTTACCTCCCAAACTTATCGGGTCTACAGGATCGTAGAGATCCATGTGTAGCATTTCCAATACTCTTTGGGTTGAAAGGTAGGATTTGCTCTTCGTGGTTGACTTGATTTGCTTGCCTTTACGGCATGGTCCGCAGACGCCGTCCTTCTTGAATGACACATCCGCAAACCTCTTACCATACCCCGTCTTGAAAGCTTGTTGATCGTCTTGAAGTTGACGTGAGACATCCTCTTGTGCCATAGCCGCCTAAGATCCGCAGTGCCTTTGGCAACAAAACATGGAATTGAGGAGCTCATAGGCTTCCAATCAAGAATGTACATATTACTCGATCTCTTCTCGTAAGCACAACTTCCTTGGTTTGGGTGTTCTTGACTCTACAACGATCTATATAGAACTTCACCGAGAACTGTTTATCACAGAATCGGCTAATACTAAGTAGATTATACCGTAAGCCTTCAACATATGCGACATCGGTGACTTTGAATTTCCCGACTAGTAGGTTTCCTTTCCCTCTTGTTCTTCCTTTAGACTTATCACCGAAGCGAACTTTTGGACCGCGACCTTCTACAAAATCGGATAGCTTGCTCTGTCTCACCATGTGACGAGAGCATCCACTATCGAAGTACCTGTATCCTCCTCTAGAATGTCCTGTAACAAAGAAATTAGGTAGATTTAGGTCCCCTTTGATTTTTGGGTCCATGTATGTTAGTTCCTTTAGGTACCCAGATTTTCCCGACAAAGAATTGGTTTATCGTAGGATGTACTGCACAAGATTGCGGTATCTACGGGGCATATCCGTAGTTGTTATAATCATGATAATTACTATGCATGTAAAATTCAGGATTATTATTATTATTCCAGATTTAATGCCGTCTAGGAGGTGGAGCCATTTTCCTAGGCCTAACAGCCTTGTCTTCTCGGGTCTCCAATGGATTCCCAATGCCGTTGTTGATACCGAATCGGCATCTGTGTCTTGAGGGATAACGGGGCTCCCGTATCCAATACCTAGGTGCACCGTATCGAGGGTACCCGTGCAAGGGCCTTTGGTGGTTGGATACCGTCTTCTTTCTCGAATGACTTTCGGCTTTGATGATATGCTTGGGGAGCATGTCAGAGATTACGCCTTCGAGTGGTTGTTGGTTCCACTGTCTCGAATTGTAGAGTTGTGGAGGCGGAATGGCACTCTTGGTTTTCTGCATAAGCAGGTTCCTTTACGGGACTAGGAACATCTTCCGATTCTGGAATGTGTTCCACACTCTTGACGAACACAAGACTAGTTTTACCTTTATTCGAACATGAGCCGTATCCTAAGCCACTTTTATCATGAGCATGTTGCCCAAAGGTTTTAATTTCTTCCATTCTTTTGGACGATTTTTCAAAAGACTTCGTAATGGTCTCAAGTTCGGTTTCGCTTCTCGAGAGTTGTAATTTTGGTTTGTAGTAGAACCAAATCATTTGTCTTGCTCTCATTATGGGTTTTAACCTCATTTAGTTCATGAGCAAGTTGATGATTGCTCTCCATGAGTTTTTCAAAATCGACCTTGCTGGTTTCACAATCAAGAGACATATTATCATAGTTTATCTTCAGCAAGTCATTCTCATCTTTCAGCTCTAGATTTGTTAATTGAAGCTGTATATTCTCAGTTTTTAGACTCTCATGGGCTTTTTGAATGTTTTTGAACTCATTCATCATATTTTCGAAAGTATGAGATGCATTAGATGGAATAACTGAGGTTGAACTTACCTCATCGTCCGCCTTCACCTTCTGGAACATCTTTAGCCATAAAGCACATGTATGCTTTATCATCGAACTCATCGCCGATGAATCACTCTCGATGACCACCAAGACATTCTCTGATTTGGATGGTGTGGGGAGGCTTCGATTCTCCAATCGGGGCCTTGAGCTTGTCTTTCCAAGCACGTCTTCTTTCATCTCGCTCTTGTTGCTCGGCCTCCGCAACCTTTGGACTTTGGGATGAGGACATTTGTTTGCATAATGGCCTCAGTTTCCCTCTGATTATAACACAGTTAGCATCGGATGATGTTTGGTGCTTACCTTGTTGATGTGTTTGGGCTCGTAGGAGTCTTTCCAGATCGTTTGATAAACTTTTGAATTTATGCATTAGAAGCGCCATTTCATCTTGTGACAGATGTCGCTGCCATTGCCACAAGACTCTTGTGACCGGGCTTCGACGAGCTAGGCATGCCGTGTCGACGGTTCGATACAGCGGCGAGAGCTGTGACCTTTGAAGGAGATTCTTCACTTTCTCTCTTCTCACAATGTCATACTCAAATGCTTTAAGGTCGAGAAGAGATCAAAAGTGGATATTTCATTAAGATTACATGATACACGCATAGCCGTGGTCTTAATGTCCCATCGGGCCGAGAGATCTGAAAATTTTTAAGTTCTTCTCCTTTTGGGTGTAAATCTTGCCTAACGCTTCAAGTTCACCAACAATACCAAGAACTGAGGTCAAGTTCCTCAAGTGTTTCCGTTGGTTTCATTTCAAAAGATTCAATTCTTGAGTGAGTTTTGAAATTTTGTTTTCTTTTGAGAGCCTGGCCTCACAAATTAACTTGAGTTTATCCTGATTTCTTCGTCGCTTTGCAGCTCTTTACCTTTGAGAACGTGCCTTTGTCAAGAGTGACAAATAACGCATTCTTAGCCACGTTGTCTAGATTGGCTCGCTTCCTTTCATCGGTTGTCCATTGCTCGCGTTCCTTCTCGAGCATTTCAGCATGGGCTTGGCCCTCAATCCTTGCGGCTGGATTGACCTTCATAATCTTGATCGGACCATCCTGTATAACAAAGATCATCTCTTCGTGCATTGCTGCAAGATGAGCTTCCATTCTAATTCTCCAGTCGTCAAATTCGTTAATAGAGAACATAGGGACTTTGTTAATCATAGAGGTATCCATACTGATAATATAGGAATGAAAGAAACTGTTTTGAAAATAAGTGATTTGAATCTGATTAGGTTAAAAGAAATACGACCGATTCTTTTTAGAATCAACCGCTCCGATACCACTTGTTGGCCACTTAAGTATACCGGATACGCTTTGTAAAAGTAGTTTAAACAACAAACCGTATGGAATCTAAATCGAGTGCGTAGCGGAAGTCTTGGATACGCTTAGTTGCCGTGATACAAAGAACAAAGTGTTTGGTGTATACTTAATATATCACGAATTTCAAACAAGAAAAGCGTAAGGTAAATAACATAGTAATTTAAGTGGTTCGAGGTAAACCCTCTACGTCCACCGGTCCTCCACACAGAGTAAAAGTTTATTAAATAATTATCGCGTACACAACTACGTAATTATAAACAAACCTATCCTTGTATCGCTCACACAGATTGATACAAAGAATATCACTTTCAACCTTTCACACGATTGGTTAAAGCTTCCTTCTTGACTAGCTTCTTCACACACAGCCCAAAGCTTCGTCCTTATTCGTCCCACACAGTCGAATAACTTGTTGAGTTCACAGAGCTCGGTTTTTACACAGAGGTAAAAGGTTAGGTAACCGTAAGAACAAGCACTTTGAATATCAAGATCCGATGATAGCCGTTTCTTGATGTTTGAGCACCGTATATCTCTTTCGCTTTAACTTGCGCTTGCTCGAGATATGTTTGCTCGATGATAACTTTGATAGCTTTGAGAGTTATATTACTTGGGGTATCTGATCTTCAATGTCTTAAAGGATATATATAGACTATGAAGAAAGTATCAGTTGAGATGTCAGTTTTAATAAGATTTACTTCAACGTGAATATGACATGATCCGGATTTCGCGGATTCTCAAGATTCAAGATCGGCGCATTTAAATACTTTATCCTTGAGTATTTAAATACTTCTTTGTTCAACGGAACTTGACTTGTGTTCTTTCTTGTCCTTTTGTGAACTGTATGGAGAATGACTGTATTTAGGATGTCGAGACAGTTTCCATACTTGATCTTTTCACAAGTCTTCAAGCTGTACTGACGAGCTTCACTTATGCTGATTCGAAGCAGGTCTTCGATACATGATAAATCCTTGAATCCTCGATACAGTTTTCCTTTACTGTATTTGGCATATATGTCAAAACCTTCTCAATAACAAATAACAATCGATACAGGGATCGGGTATCCCGGCTGAATCGATACAGGGTGATTGTTTTTACTAACATTGTGCATCAACACACAACCTAGACCCTGACCTGAAGCATCGATGTAAACCATGAACCCATCAGTTCCATCTGGTAGTGCTAATATTAGCGCCGTTGTCAGTCTTCTCTTAAGTTCATCAAATCTAGCCTGACATTTCTCGTCCCACACAAATTTCTGAGTCTTCTGCATCAATTGGGTAAGCGGATGAGCAATGTTAGAAAACCCTTCCAGAAAACGATGATAATACCCAGCAAGTCCTAAGAAGCTTCGGACTTCCTTCACATTCTTAGGAGATTCCCACTCCAAGATTGCCTCAACTTTCTTTGGGTCTACCTGTACTCCGTCGGTTGATATTACGTGCCCAACGAACATACTTCCTTCAGCTAGAACTCACATTTCGAAAGTTTCGCATAAGGCTGTTCATTCCTCAAAGTATTCAAAACAATAAGCAAATGTTCTGCATGCTCTTCTGGGTCCTTTGAGTATATCAAGATGTCATCAATGAAAACAACCACGAATTTATCCAAGTACTCTAAGAATACCCGATTCATCAATTGCATAAATACCGCAGGAGCATTAGTAAGTCCAAATGGCATCACGACAAACTCATAGTGCCTGTAGCAGGATCTGAAAGTAGATTTTGGTATATCAGATTCCTTAATCCTCAACTAATGGTATCTTGCCCTCAAGTCGGTCTTAGAGAATACCGTCTCCCCCTACAGTTGATCAAATAAATCGTCGATCCGAGGCAATGGGTATTTGCTCTTGATCATCACCTTGTTAAGTTCCCGATAATCAATATACAATCAGGGGGATCCGTCTTTCTTCTGGACAAAGAGAACGGGTGCTCCCCAAGGGGAAACGCTGGGTTGAATGTAACCCTTCTGCAACAATTCCTCAAGCTGTTTCTTTAACTCATACATCTCGGTTGGCGCCATATGGTATGGTGCTCTGGAAATAGGTGTGGCTCCAGGTTCCAATTCGATATTAAATTCTACAGTTCTTCGCGGAGGTAATCCGGGTAGTTCGTCAGGGAATACGTCTGAGAATTCATTCACCACTGGAATAGATGAGATCTCTACTCCTTCTTCCTTCTTCATGGCATAACACCAAAATCCGTGACAACCCTGTTATAGCAATTTAACCACTTTCATGGCTTTGATCACTTTCCTTGAGCTTCCTAGTCTCCATCCTTCGCATAAGTGTTCAGATCCGTCATCAGCAATAATCTAAATAACTCTTTTCCAATAATTCAAAATAGCTCCATAACGATTGAGCCAATCGTCCCCAAGAATTAAATCATCACCATGGATGTCGATCATAATAATATTTGATGGCCAATTTCTCTCCCCTATCGGCACAGGAAAATCTCTAGTTTCTAGAGTTCCCACAATTCTCTCTCCACTCGGAAAACCCACAACATAAGGTTCACAATCATGCAAACACGATATTTTCAAATGTTTAACACATTTCAATGATATAAAAGAATGCGTAGCTCCTGAATCGAATAAGACACTAACTGGTTGCAAAAGAATCTGAATCGTACCTGATGCAACAACAGTGTTCTCGTTATCTGACCTCCTCATCTCATAAAGGCGCGGAGGAACGGACACAGCACTGGATGCCTCTCTCTTCCCGATATTCTGCGGCTGAAAACCACTCTGTTGTGTCAGGTTCACACTCGTATCTTTCAGACATGTGCTGGAGAGCAAGTACCAAAAGATCTAGTCACATTTCTGCAAAAAGTCGCATGATGCCCTTATTGCCCACATTCGAAACAGGTCACAGAAGGAGTGGAGCAATCACGCCGAATATGCCCTGCTCGTCCACAGTTATAACCCTTCTTTGCTGCATTGGTGATCGTCGATGCTGTCCTGAACTTCTTTCCACCTCGAGGAGGATACAGAGATTTCCTGGATGAATGAAACGAGGGCTGGCCTTTGCGGGCCCCACTACTCTTGTTCTCAGTAAAGTTGTTAGACACTTTATGCTTCTTTGCTTCCACAAATTTTTCCACCACTATCTCTTTCATCTCGTAAGCCAGTGCTTTATCCTGATACTGTCGTAGAGTAGTACATTCAAATCCGGACATATATTGCTGAATCTCTGGCTTCATCCGCATGTCGAAGTGAAAAATCTTTTTCGCCTCGGTCCTGAATAGATCTGGCACACAGGTCAGCTGGTGATTAAAGTCTTGATCATGTCTGTCACAGATGCCTCCAAATTCTGCAGTGAGAAAAACTCTTGGACTCTAACCTCTCTAATTGGACAAGTGCAATATTAAGCTTTCATCATTAACATGAATTCTCACTAGTGGAAAAATACCATTTTACATCGCACTTTCTAAATCGGTTATAGTATAACCGATTTAAAAAATGATTAGGTTTCATTTTACATCGGTTATTCGGAAACTGATGTAATATATCAGTTTTTTACATCGGTCAATAAGGAACCGATTTAATATATCAATTATTTACATCGGTTAATAAAAAACCGATGTAGTATGTGTATGTTTCACATCGGTTCTCAAATACCAACACATAAAACAAATTTCACTACCCGGGCTTTAGGTCATTCACCTTCTCCCGTTCCCCGCTTGTTCAACCTCGCGATTCAATCTCCTCCTCAATCTCCTCCTCAACCTTGCGATTCACATACCGGCTAAAAGCTCCGACCACCGCGCGCCACTGGAGTTGTTGAGATCAGTGGAGAAAGCCTTGGAGGTGAAGTTGGGGGATGACACGGTCGAAAATTTATCATCGTCTTCTTGGTATGTGTGTGTATGTGTAATATAAAAAGAACGAAGTCGAAAATTGTACAAGAATTAGACTTCTGAAACATCTGACCTCGGATTATCCGACCCCTGTCTCTCTCCAGAATAATCCAACTCCACCGGTTTGGTACTTTTGTTGCATCCTTTTTTTTGTTATTTATTTTATTATATAGTGTTTTGTGTATATATAATTTTGTAATTTCTAGTCAGAGATGTATTACTTGTAATGGGTTTTTTCGTTCTTGCGGAATCAATGAGATTCATTTTTGTTTGGATTTTATTGATCTTTTTAGGTATTTTTAAGTTTCTTTTTGAAATAATATTAGGTAATTATCCTTTGCTTGATTATAGAGGAATTATAAAGTTTAGAACTGATCAAGACCGATTTCTTTTGTTATTTTTCTCGCTTCTTGCTAGATTGTTAATACATTATTGCTGTGTGTGTGTGTGCACGGTGTAGTAATTTTTCTTGAATTTCTAATCTTTTGTGCAAGAGACTTAGAATATAACTTATTTGGGCTTTTTTCTACAGTGGGAGAGGTCAGGTTCGAAGTTTAGTCCAGCCTTCCGCGAGCTCACCGCCTTCTCTCGTTTACAATGGCAATGGAATTCGACCGCTCGATCTCTCCGTGATCGTATCCGGTTTTCTCGCAAGATTTCAGATAAAAGAAAAAAGGATTAACAGTGATAATCATGAGCGCCGCTTGTTGTCATTTTGTGATGAATGTGAAGATTTTGCTAATCCTAACACTCGATTTATCGGAACTGTATATGCCTTCATTGCTTCATTCAGAACTTGGTACATGTGGTATGGTTTATATAGTCCCTTTGGTTCTTGATTTGCTAGACTAGTAATGCTTTTATAACTCAATATCAAATATGGAGTCAATACTTGTGGACTTTTTAATTGTCATAATGCACAAAAGATCTCTTTTCTTTCCGGAATATGGTATTTCAGTTCAACTTAGTTGGACACTCTCTAAAACCTTAGAGGGTATTTCGCGAGCTTATTTAAAAAATCTTGTCGGCTTCTACATATGATAAGACATTTTAGAGCGTATATGATTCTAGATTTTTCTTTCGAAAATATGTTCTTGAATGTGTTGATAAAATAAGATGACGGACCTTGAAAGATGACGGACCTCAATGCATTCTCGAGTCTGGTTTCTTGCATTAAATTTTCTAAGGAACATGCCACTTTTTGTTTATTACATTATGCATGCAAATCTAGTTAGTGACGGAGGTTCATATTTGAAGGGTTGCTGTAGTAGCTTGTTTATGAAGTTCCTAGATCAGATATGAATGGCAGATCCTGCTGCTCTTACAATTTCACTGCCTACAAAGAAACTAGTTGTTCATGGCTTACTTTCTTAAATGATTAGCTCACACTCTGAATGTTTTGTCTTATAGACAATGGTGTGATAAATATCATTCTTGGGAGATGTGGAATAGTTGTAAGTTGCTCAAAAGTGGGTTTTCAAATAGCATGTACGGATAACGTGCTACAATGATATTTATATTGGATATCTTCTTTAAGTTTGTAGTTCGCAAACTTCATGATACCCAATGACCTTTGGAGGCATGTTTCTATTCTTGTAGTGTGTTGGCATGTCACATGAATTATTAAATCTCATCCAAATCACATTTAATCACTGATAACATATTAATATTTGATTTTTTTGTGATTTTGAGCTTATCTTTATGTGTTTACGCTCTTTATGCAACAGATCTCAACATAGTTGGGATTATGGTGCTTTTGATGATGATTGATTATTATGTTAGTATTTGTGCCTTTTTCTTGCATCCGCATGCTTTATGGGGCATGATATTTCAAGAACTAAGCCACTTAATATCATTAATGGAGGCAAGAATGGCAGACGGGAGTACTCAAGTGGATCCTTTTGTCTTAGTCACCAATCAATGGATAGAATCACGGTGATTAGATACCCTTTAACTTTTTCTTCTCTTGATTTCTGGTTCTCTACTAATATATTGATTGTTACTTAGTTTGGGATATTTTGAGAACTTGAAGTTTTCAATCTTTGTTTTGAAGGTATCAACTAGGGAAATGAACAAGGGAAATGATTTATGGACAAAGAAGGAAGGTTCAAGCGCCCACAATAGGCATGCTGTCCAACAGGTTTTCCCAGTCGTTAAACATTATGTTTTATGTGAAAATATATTTTTGTTCTAATGTCCTGACTATATATGCCTCTTTGCAGTCAACCATCGGTCCGAAGCTTTTCGACCAATTCAGGTATGCTTGATACTGTGAGCTAATTTTTTCTCAAGTGCTTCGCACTTGAAGGTATATTTTAAGTTGTTCCCTGTGGAAAGGTTACAAAGAAGAGATTTCTTTCTCACCATATTTTTTTATTGCATCGTCATATTAATAAAGTGCTATCAGCCCTGCGCTGCGTCGTGCATGTAACACCCCCAAGACATTCAGGGTGTATTACAGCGCCGTGGACCCCACACTGTGGAATCCACCAGGCTAACGTACCAAACAAGACACTCGACAGCGACAAACAATCATCAATAATACGACAATTCAAATAAGATTACAATCCGACAATAAAATCCAACATCAATCCACTTCCCAAAACAGGAACACAACATTAACAATTTTGTGAAAGAAGTACTCGAGTACTTAAACCAATTTTAAAACACAAAAGTCCCAACACAAGACATCAAAAATAATGGACTGAAATGAACACCAATAAATGACTACTGATCAGTATCATGCTTGCCCATCATCCTCATACGGCTCGAGTGCTCGTTTGTCCCCACGATCAATACGAAATACAAAAGTATTTCCCCATTTAAGGGGTTAGCGACAATCGCTAGTGCAAGTACAATCCATTTGAACTACATTCTAATCGATGAATATATGCGCCAAAAAGTCATTTTAGAAAACATTTTATATTCGAATATTTACAATGCACAAGCACAAAACACATTTTCTCCAATCAAAACAATTCAAAGTTAACCTTGGTACGTGACTCACGGCCACCGCACTTCGCAGAGCCCGTCGGACATCCCTGGGTGGTTAACCACGGTTCGTGATACGCACACACACGGCAATATATATCCCTAGAGGCCCCGTCGGACCGTCCCTAGGTGAACATACACATATTCTCCCACGACAACCACATATAGCCATAATTCAAATACTAGAACATGTAAACAAATGTAAAGTACTTGCCTTTGAGACATCTTCAAGAATCGGAAGTGAAAAATGACTACGGATGATCCGAATGGAAAACGACGGTTCCTAAACGAAGAATTAGCATAACTCAGTCCCAACGGACATCAATAATCGAAAGGAATACTCCCAAAACCCCGATTACAAATCACGACAATCGACGTTCAATCGATACGGGCAGGGTTTGTGCAAAATCTCCCCGTATCAACAATACATGGATTAATTCGAGGAAAAACGAATTGGGAATCACCCAATAACAACAATTGATAATAAGTTTCGCAACATACATGAACAATTCGGAGTCAATCATGAAAACCCCGAAAAACCCCCAATTTATACAAGTTAGGGTTCCCAAGAAGATACCTGATTCGGACGATGGAGGATGATTACGCTGATGGTGATATGCTACTATGATTCTACGGTGATGGAACACGAAAGATTCTTCGATCAAAATCAAGGAATCGCCTCTGAGTCGCCCGTGAAGAAAAAACGAGAGAAGGGATAGAAAATGAGGTATTGGACCTCCGCCTCATTGCTTTAAAATGGGCTGTTACGGCCGTAATAGGGATACTTACGGCCGTAACATGGCCAACTTACGTCAGACTTCCGGGTGTTACGGCCGTAACATTCTACCGGGATGCAGAGATTGGCAATGGCCCAAACGAGTCCTGACGACCCCAAAACCCGACTCGCTATCAAACCAAAAATACGACTACGAAGAATATTCGATGACGAGTCTAACCATCACAAGAAAATATCAATCCGACTACCCGAATCCAAATACGACAATGAATATGAAATTCCCTAAACTTATAGGAAATTACGGAAATGACCCAAGTGACCGAAAGTCACGAAACGACGTCGGATTTACAAACCGAAAGTCTCAACATGACCAACTCAACCATACGAACTTGTACAAGCCAAGAAACAATGAAAAGGAACGAGTTTAACGAGAATCGAACGTTCATACGGCAAAACATGACATAAAATGAAATTACGTGAAAACATCATCAAAACTCGTCCAAACGGAAAAACTCCAAGAACAAAGTAGATTCGAAATGTCGAAACGGTTACAAGCGAGTCGATAAAAATGGACATACACCAAAAATGGAAACTGCTAAAAAAATAGAAAATTACGGATATTACATTCTCCCCCTCTAAAATAAAGTTTCGTCCCGAAACTTAAGAATCAAAAAGCTCGGGGTATCTCGAACGCATATCCTCCTCTAGCTCCCACGTCGCTTCTTCTACTCCGTGTCTCGACCATTGCACCTTAACCAAAGGAATGGTTTTGTGCCTTAACTGTTTATCACGACGCTCCAAAATTCTGACGCCTCTCTTCAACGTAACATCCTTCTCGATCTCCACGCCCCCAAAGTCAATAATGTGGGACGGGTCCTAACGCATTTCCTCAATCGGGAAACGTGAAATACGCTATGTACATGACTCAATGACGGAGGTAAAGCCAAACGGTATGCTAACTCACCGACTCTCTCCAATACCTCGAAAGGTCCAATATATCTCGGGCTGAGTTTCCCCTTCTTCCCAAAACGGAAAACTCCTTTCGTCGGAGACACTCTCAACAGAACATGGTCTCCCACCTCGAACTCCAAAGGTCTACGCCTAACATCCGCATAAGATTTTTGTCGACTCTGAGCAGCCAACATCCTCTTTCTAATCAATTCAATTTTCTCCCTCGTCTCCGACACAAGGTCCGGCTCGGTGCCAACCAAATCGGACGGCTCATCCCAACATATCGGTGATCGGCAACGTCGGCCATAAAGTGCCTCGTACGGTGCCATCTTAATCGACGCGTGACAAAATCCATAGAGATGTCCTCCCACTTCCATTCTGGGACGGGAAGCGGTTTCAATAATCCGGCTGGCCGCTGATGCTCAATCTTGACTTGCTGACAAGTCAAACACTTAGCTACAAACTGAACTACCTCCTTCTTCATATCGCTCCACCAGAAATTCTTCCTCAGGTCTTTATACATCTTACTCGAGCCCGGATGGACTGAGTATGGTGACGCATGAGCCTCTCGCATAATGTTCTGTCTCAATTCCAAGTCGTTTGGAACACACAACCGACCTCGGAATCTCAACACGCCGTCCTCATGAATAACGAATCCCGGGGCTTTCCCCTTTCCTACACTCTCTCGAAGCTGAATAAACATCGGATCCTCTAACTGTCCCGACTTAATGTCCTCGACCAAAGATGAAGAAATCTCAAGAGTACGCAACTGCCCGGAACTCTCTGGCGACAATCTCAATGCTCAACCTCATAAACTCTCGCTGAAGTCCCGATTGGGCCGTAAGCAACTCAAGCGCTCGAAGCGATACCGATTTCCGGCTCAGGGCATCTGCTACCACATTAGCCTTGCCCGGATGATAAAGGATCTCGAGATCGTAATCCTTAATCAATTCCAACCATCTCCTCTGTCTCATATTAAGCTCCTTCGCGTGAAAATGTACTTCAGGCTTTTGTGATCGGTGAAAATCTGACATGACGAGCCATACAAGTAATGACGCCAGATTTTCAACGCAAACACAACTGCGGCCAACTCAAGATCGTGCGTAGGGTAATTCAATTCATACGGTTTCAACTGACGGGAAGCATAGGCAATCGTCCTCCCGTGCTGCATAAGTACGCATCCGAGCCCTTGGCCCGAAGCATCACTATAAACGGAGAAACCATCATTACCACTCGGTAAAGACAACACGGGAGCGGTCGTCAACCGCTTCTTCAACTCCTCAAAACTATTCTCGCCTCATCGGTCCACATAAACTTCTCCGACTTCTCAGAATAACCGAGTCGGTCGAGCGAGCTTAGAGAACCCCTCAACGAATCTGCGGTAATACCCGGCTAATCCCAGAAAACTGCGGACCTCCTTCACGTTCTTGGGCGGCGCCCAATCCAACACTGCCTCTACCTTATGTGGGTCTACACGAACACCCTCGGTCGAGATCACATGACCGAGAAACATAACCTCCCGTAACCAAAACTCGCACTTTGAGAACTTCGCAAAAAGATGCTGAGTTCTCAAAATATCTAACACAATATGCAAATGACGGGCGTGCTCTTCCTCGCTCCTCGAGTAAATCAGGATGTCGTCGATAAAAACGACTACACACTTATCGAGGTACTCGATAAAGACTTTGTTCATAAGCTGCATGAACACGGCTGGTGCGTTGGTTAGCCCAAAAGGCATAACCACAAACTCGTAGTGACCGTATCTCGTCCGAAAGGCCGTCTTCTAATATCGGTATCCTTCACTGAGCCGATAATACCCCGATCTCAAGTCAATCTTCAAAACACGGTTGCCCTCGCAATCGATCAAACAAGTCATCAATCCTCGGAGCGGATACTTGTTTTTGATGGTCACTTTGTTCAACTCTCGGTAGTCGATACACAAACGAAGTGACCCATCCTTCTTCTTTACGAATAGGACCGGTGCGCCCTAAGGCGAAGCGCTCGGTCGAATATATCCCATGTCTAGCAACTCTCCCAATCAAGCTTTCTTCAACTCAAGCATCTCGGCAGTGCCATCCGTATGGCGTCTTAGAGATAGGTGCCTGACCCGCTCTAAATCGATCAGAATTCAACCTCTCGTCCGCGGCAAACCCGCAACTCATCCGAAAACGTCAGATACTCACATACTACCGGAATAGACGAGTTCGACTCCCCTTCCTCCGATCTCAAAGCGTAACACCAATAGCCCGTGCAACCTCCTCGGGCAGCCTCACGGCCCTCAAGGCGCCGATGAGTAACCTCCGGCTACTCCGCTTACGCCCACAAAAGAATGCTCGCACCGTCGAGGCTAACATCGAAACGGTTCTCGTTCTATAATTCATGATCGCCCCATGACGGTCCAGCCAATCCTCACCCAGAATCAAATCCACATCTCTAATATCTACCGCAATCAGATTAGAAGGCCAAACCCTCCCCGCGATACTCACTGGAAAATCTCTAACCTCACGATCCCCCACGATGCTATCCCCACTAGGAAGTTTAACAACAAAAGGCTCACAAGCAACAAGGCAATCAACATGTAGACGACGCACACAATCCATAGATATAAAATAATGTGTAGCACCAGAATCGAACAATACGGAAATAGGATGATCAAGGATGTGGACGGTACCTGTGGCCACCGTCGCGTCAGGATCTCCTGTTCATCTCATCTCGTACACACGGGGCGGAACAGACCCCGCACTAGAAGCTCCCCCTCTAGAAGGCTGACCACGACCTCGACCTCTACCAAAACTCTGCGGCCGAGGAACTGCTTGCGTGCCTCGATTCACACTCGGCTCCGCCATGGGCCGATATCTGAGTAACCGGAGTCCGAGCCGCATCCGTACAAAACTTAGCACGATGACCCATCCGACCACAGAAAGACACCAATCGGAGGCCTATCACACTCACTCATCATGTGGCCCGGACGGCTACAGTTGAAGCACGTAGGACCACGAACGGAACCAGCAGGGGCAGACCTAGAACCGTTTCCTCGACCAACTGATGGCGACTGACTCCCGAAGACTCGCGAACCGGACTGAGCCTTCGGATACCCTCCTGACTTGCCTCCCGAAAACTGACCGAAGGTCTTCTGCTTCTTTCCTTCGGTTGCCGTCTCTGTCGCCGAAAACGACATCTCATAAGCCATAGCTTTATTCTGATATTCCTTCAAAGTCGTGCACCCTGCACTGCATGTAGTGGCGCACTCGGTTTCATCCGCATGTCAAAGTGGCGGATCTTATCAAGCTCATCGCGGACTTGGTTTCTCATAATGTAATCATGATTGTAGTCTTTGATAGCTTGAGAAATAGGAACATCTTGGGGCTTAGCCTCAAAGAAGGCTCGGATCTCCCTCTTCACCGGCCAAGGACAGTATTCATCTTCCATCAGATCTCGAAACTCTGCCCACGTAGCTGCCCGGTCACGCGGTTTCACCGCTTGCCACCACGTTGCTGCTTCCTTGGCGAGGAAGTACTGAGCGATGGGTACCTTCCTCTCCTCAGAGCAGTTAGCAGCCTCAAACACCTTTTCCATCTCAAACAACCAACTCTCCCAACCGGAAGGGTCGGAAGCACCATCAAACTGCGGAGGACGCATACGAATCACGTCCTGAAGTAGCTTATCATTACCGGATCCAGCAGGCGGAACCGGGTTGGCATTAGCATGGCCGACCAGAACGGCCTGAGTCAGTAACGTCATCTGGTTCGCTACCTGCTGTAAAATGTTGGCCACTCCAACATTCTCATGAGCATTACCGGAGCTAGCAGACTGGTCCTGCTGACCTCCGGAACTAGGGGGAACACTGTTCGACAAGGAAGGCATCGCCAGATCGCTTCGAGTGATCGGACATGGCCGCCCCACTGGCCGCGCCACGCCCCTACCGGCCCCGCGATCAAGGCCCGCGTCCTCTACCAGCAGGAATTCTGAAGAAGCAACGGGTAAGTACAAATCAAACGCAAAACGCAATAAGATACTAAGACAGGAATAGAACAGAACGGTGAAACGAGTCAAGTTAGGAAAACTTACGAGCACCGGCGTACTGAGATGATGGCATAGCAGTGATACTGTCCCAAAACGACACTTAACTAGACCCAAATAACCGACAGCCTAGGTATCCATAAACCTAAGCTCTGATACCATATTCTGTAACACCCCCAAGACATTCAGGGTGTATTACAGCGCCGTGGACCCCATACTGTGGAATCCACCAGGCTAACGTACCAACAAGACACTCGACAGCGACAAACAATCATCAATAATACGACAATTCAAATAAGATTACAATCCGAAAATAAAATCCAACATCAATCCACTTCCCAAAACAGGAACACAACATTAACAATTTTGTGAAAGAAGTACTCGAGTACTTAAACCAATTTTAAAACACAAAAGTCCCAACACAAGACATCAAAAATAATGGACTGAAATGAACACCAATAAATGACTACTGATCAGTATCATGCTTGCCCATCATCCTCATACGGCTCGAGTGCTCGTTTGTCCCCACGATCAATACCTGAAATACAAAAGTATTTCCCCATTTAAGGGGTTAGCGACAATCGCTAGTGCAAGTACAATCCATTTGAACTACATTCTAATCAGATGAATATATGCGCCAAAAAGTCATTTTAGAAAACATTTTATATTCCGGAATATTTACAATGCACAAGCACAAAACACATTTTCTCCAATCAAAACAATTCAAAGTTAACCTTGGTACGTGACTCACGGCCACCGTACCCAGAGCCCCGTCGGACATCCCCAGGTGGTTAACCACGCTCGTGATACGCACACACACGGCAATACGTATCCCTAGAGGCCCCGTCGGACCGTCCCTAGGTGAACATACACATATTCTCCCACGACAACCACATATAGCCATAATTCAAATACTAGAACATGTAAACAAATGTAAAGTACTTGCCTTTGAGACATCTTCGAAGAATCGGAAGTGAAAATGACTACGGATGATCCGAATGGAAAACGACGGTTCCTAAACGAAGAATTAGCATAACTCAGTCCCAACGGACATCAATAATCGAAAGGAATACTCCCAAAACCCCGATTACAAATCACGACAATCGACGCTCAATCGATACGGGCGAGGTTTGTGCAAAATCTCCCGTATCAACAATACATGGATTAATTCGAGGAAAACGAATTGGGAATCACCCAATAACAACAATTGATAATAAGTTTCGCAACATACATGAACAATTCGAGTCAATCACGAAACCCGAAAACCCCCAATTTATACAAGTTAGGGTTCTGAAGAAGATACCTGATTCGGACGATGGAGGATGATTACGCTGATGGTGATATGCTACTATGATTCTACGGTGATGGAACACGAAAGATTCTTCGATCAAAATCAAGGAATCGCCTCGGAGTCGCCCGTGAAGAAAAAACGAGAGAAGGGATAGAAAATGAGGTATTGGGACTCCGCCCATGCTTTAAAGCAATGGGTCGTTACGGCCGAATAGGATACTTACGGCCGTAACATGGCCAACTTACGGTCAGACTTCGGGTGTTACGGCCGTAACACCCTACCGACAACAAGATTGGCACCGGCCCAAACGAGTCCGGACGACCCCAAAACCCGACCGCTATCAAACCAAAAATACGACTACGAAGAATATTCGATGACGAGTCTAACCATCACAAGAAAATATCAATCCGACTACCCGGGAATCCGAAATACGACAATGAATATGAAATTCCCTAAACTTATAGGAAATTACGGAAATGACCCAAGTGACCGAAAGTCACGAAACGACGTCGGATTTACAAACCAAAAGTCTCAACATGACCAACTCAACCATACGAACTTGTACAAGCCAAGAAACAATGAAAAGGAACGAGTTTAACGAGAATCGAACGTTCATACGGCAAAACATGACATAAAATGAAATTACGTGAAAACATCATCAAAACTCGTCCAAACGGAAAAACTCCAAGAACAAAGTAGATTCGAAATGTCGAAACGGTTACAAGCGAGTCGATAAAAAATGGACATACACCAAAAATGGAAACTGCTAAAAAAATAGAAAATTACGGATATTACAGTGCAGGAGGCCCGTAGTGTGCGATAGCGCGCTACAAAAATCACACTAACTCGCGCTTTTAAAAACACTGATCGAGCAATTAAGTTTGTCTAAAAAATATCCCAAGTTTTTAGTTTTTAAATCTCTTCATCTATTCTTTTGTTTTAATTTTTTTTTCTGAGCCTATTTTTCTCGACGTCACGTATGTCACTGTGGTTCTTTATGAGCTTGAGCTAACAATTAAAAGGGTGAAATTTTATACAACGCCCGATGGAAGAGTGATGGACCTGTTCTTTATCACGTATACGAGGTTTGTCTTTAGTACATTTTCCGGTGTTATGAACATCTCATTTCTTTAATTCTAATTTCATCATAAGTTGGGATTTCTTCTAATCATCGAGGATGTCAATTTCGAATCGCATTCCCTACACAAACATCACGTATATCCTTAGGAGGCTCACTGCCTCATTCGTCGACTCATTCGAAAAGGTACTTTGTTTTCGTCACGTAGAAGTGAGGCTATAAAGAGGGCATGACCATTGGTTTCTTGTTTACTAGTAAACAAAATTAGCTGGTTTGGGCATTTACTGTGTACAACCCACTGCTTTATTTTGGTGTATTATTTATTTTAGTTTGACATAAATATTTAAAAATAGAACCCCATCCCACTTCTTTTCTGTGTTTTACCATAAAAATGGTTGTCGACAATAAAAGAAGGAGAAATGGCAAAATATCAGTTGTTCAAAATCAAAGACATTAAAATGTTTATGGATATTTGATCAATTGGTGGCCTCTTGTTAATTTGCAGACATTTGATATGGAAGAGCCTTATTCGAAGGATGATATTGATGACGGACGAAGACGTTGGACTCAATATTTTCTAGATTTTACATTTTTATCGAAGTAGTAAGAGAGGAATATGGGAATCGGGTACGTAGGGATTTGCTGCGTAGGGATCATTCATCATTTTGTGATTGTATATTTTTTTGCAAGATTTATAAATCTCTTGTAATAACTGTTGTACATTTTTTGCAAGATGTAAACATGGTTTTGTAATAGAATAGTGTAAACTTGATAATTTGTGTAGAATATATGGCGTCTTGTTGGAGATTTTATTGTTCATGTTATGTTTTATAGGAGGGATTCTGTCGTGATCTAAAAATTGCCACTTTTGTGAACAAGGCTTTTCTAAATCTGCCATTTTTGAACCGAATATCAATTTTTCTAAATCGATTAGCAAGAACCTATTTAGAATATTACACATTCTAAATCGGTTAATAAGAATCGATTTAGAATATTACATATTCTAAATCGGTTAGTAAGAATCGATTTAGAATATTACACATTCTAAATCGGTTAAAGCAGTAACCGATTTAGAAACTAAACATTCTAAATCGGTTTTCCGGATATCCGATCTGGAATGTGATATTCGAAATCGGTTATATCAACTTACTAAATCGGTTAAATAACTGATGTTAAAAGTATTTTCTACATCGGCTAAATAACCGATGTTAAATGCGTCGATTTTCTACATCGACTGGATCTATAACGGTTCGAGAACCGATTTAAAAGGTCTATTTTAACCGATTTAAAAGGTGTTTTTTCTAGTAGTGTCTGTCCATTCAGCATGATGATCCTCAGGTTGAATGGCCTCCCACCAGTCGAAAGCTTCCCCAGTCCGAAAATACTGAGCGATCAGAACTTTTCGGTCATCGGGACAATTAATTCCCGCAAATATCTTCTCTAGTTCTTTCAGCCAGTGGTCCCAAGTAGGCATCTCTAAAGAACCGTAAAATTTCGGTCGGTGTAACTTGACCACTTCCGTGAGCCACTTGTCTCCCCTATTGTTCTCGTTACGCTGTTGGCCCATCGTCGCCTGCATGCGGTCAACCACCTGAGCAAACTGGGTCATCTGAGCGACCATTTGTTGAAGTACTCCTGGCATGTTTGGATTTGCGTCTTCCTCCATAGTTCGTGTTCGGTCATCATTTACCGATTCCTGTTGTCCGCCAAAATGGGAATCAGTTCGGTTAACCGAGAATTCCGGGGTAGACGATGAATCTTCCTGTCTCGCATTACCACGTCCGCATCCACGACCACGTCCGCGTCCACGACCTCCTCTCAACATACTGTAAACATAAATACTCAATACCCAAAGCAAAATCTTCTAAAATTTGTCAATAACCATGAAATAATTAAAATGGTACTAAATAAGATTAGGAAACTTACAATCACGGTCCACATGACGACGCTGGCTGTGCAGTGATGTTATACACGACTGATAAATCAAACGACATAAACAAACCCAACGAAACCCAACTGCAAAGATATCCATGAATCTTAGCTCTAATACCATATTCTGTAACACCCCGAGATATTCGGAATAATTACAGCGTCGTAAACCCTTTATATAAGATTTTACAAGGATAAATTAAAGAAATACTGAATAATACAAAAGTACCACTAGAAATTGAGTAATTCGTAACCGGTTCAAACAACTCAATCCAATCCAATTATTACAAACATCTCAAATCATCAACAGGACACACATACTCGTGTACTGAAAATCAAACAAGAATAACAAAACAATATAACGGATAACACCACTGAGCCCCTTCATCATTATGTTAATACTGTGGTTGCTTCCCCGCTCCTCGACTACCTGAACATCAAAACAAATGTCCACCACCACAGGGGTTAGCAAAACGATGCTATTACAAGTATCATAATATTCCAAATCAGATATGCAACAACGATGTATAGTGAAATACATAACACGGATTTCCGCTACCAGAATACAATGATGCGAATCCACATGATTCCATCAACACAACGTAGGGTATTCCAATGATCCGGCGCCCTCAGCATAGATCCCAAGATGATCCCGTCGGACCAACACGAGGTGGAAAACCCCGTCCAATGATCCAGCGCCCTCAGCATAGATCCCAAGATGATCCTGTCGGACCAACACGAGGTGGACATCTGATCTAGTGCCCTCAGCATAAATCACATGAACCCTTCAGATCAATACGACATATACAACACAACTATGTATACACATATGCAAGATCGACATGTCCATCAACATGAACATACAAATGAATCAATACAATAATATACCAATTTAACTGGAATAATCTCATGTTCAACAACATGAATGTGCATGATTAAAATTATCAACATTAAATCAATATTCAAAATATGATACTTGCCTTAGAAGTGGCGACAAGGATTGCTACTACGAAAAATCTTCAACCCGCTCGAAGAACTCTCACTCAATTATTCCACCAAAATCCGAACCTTCAGCGAAAAATAAAATTGGTATAACCAAGGGTTCCAGATAATCACTCTAAACATCATGCTAGCATCAATAGGCGTAATCTACCCGATAATAAAAATGTACGAATCTGCCCCAACCCAAACCGTTTGAATCATCACTACGCTACTAATTCGAATAACAATTCCATGATCTTCCAAACAAGGTTAAACACATCATTCGGTCGGATTCTACAACTATAACACAAGGTAGTTCGTCTAACATGGATCCTAATCATAACTTCCAATAATCCAACATAGCAAGATTCTGGAGATATCTTGACGAACACCATAAAATTCGGCTATAAGGTTTACATGTTTATCATCTTATTTTCCAAGGAAAAAAACCCTAAGTTCAATACCTTAAGTTACCCTATATGAGTTGTTTGTTCAAGTTGCACGTAATAACTGAATAAATGACAACAAGAATCCATAATTCAGCTTGGTGAATCGCCACATACCTTACACAGAGGGAAAAGATGAAATCACTTGATGAACTCCACGCCAAACGCTAGAACACCAATCTTCAAAGCTCCTTGCCTTCAATGATGATGTTTAGAGTATGGTATGAAGGTTTAAGATGGAGAGGGTAACTCTCTATGTCGCGGAATTCGAGTGTGGGATGAAATGGTAACTGAAAAATGAAATAAGTTGCTATCCTATTTATAGAAAATGGTTATTAGCGCGCGCTACTGCTCCTTTTTAGCGTGCGCTAACGTGCTCACATGTATCTGTCTGTTCTTGGTTTAGCATGCGCTAAACATCCCTTACGTACGCTAATTACAATAGCTAGCATATGCTATCACGCTAATATAGCATGCGCTAACGAATTCACGAAGCTCACTGGACTCACTGTACTCGACTTAGCATGCGCTAGCATCAGTCCCTTAGCGTGCGCTAAGCACCATTGACTCGACTTTTTCCAAAAGTCATCTAGGTTCATCCCGACAGAACATCATTCAAGATTCACGATCTGATCTCACCTACTGCATGTCTCAGTCAAGCTGACCATGTATAGCGCGCGCTAAGACTCATCCGTAGCGTGTTCCAGCTTACATATATAGCACGCGCTACACATAAACGTTAGCGTGCGCTAAATATACATAAGTATACGCATAAAACAACAACTACGAAATCATACACTCGTTGATACAGGATCATGAAATACGGAGGATCATACTCAGATCGAAATACAACATGCTATGACACAGGGTTCAAATACAGATAAAATACACACCAGATATTCTGGAATTACAGAAGGAAGGTGAGAAAGTTAGGGACCACATACACAAAACAATATCTATGATCGAGATATTGAAGGCTCTTGATTTTGATATGCATACTTCTCAACATACCGACCTACTAGTTTTAGAAATGAATTGTTCTATAATTGTTTATTCTAACCTTTGGATACTTGATTCTGGTGCAAATTTTCACATATGTACAATGAATAGTATCTAAAATGAAGTATGAAGCTTAGAGATTGAGAAGTGATGGTGACAGTCGGCAGCGGGCATAATGTCGAGGCTATTAACATCAGATCATTTATGTTGGATTTAAAATTCGGTTTTGTGATTACTTTGGATGATATACTTGTTTTGCCCAAGGGGCACAAAAATATTGTATCAATTTCGGTCATGAACTGTCAGAGATTTCATTTCTTTATTGGAGATGTGTCCTGTCGAATTTATTAGAAATAAACTAGTTGGTACTGCTATATTATTAAATGGTTTATACCATCTGAATCTAAAGAATAAAACAACTGTAAACATTATAACTAGGAAGCGTGGTAGGGATGAAACAAACCAAGGACTTAAGTGGCATCTTAAACTTGGTCTTGCTGGTCAAACCAAGGTTCATAAAATGAAGAAAGATGGCTTACAGTTCTACTAGGGTCGGATCCCTATACAACTTGTGAATCTAGCCTTAAAGGCAAAATGAATAAGTTACCCTTTACAAGGACTTTTGAAAGAGTTGCTGAAAAACTTGGATTGATCCAAACTGACGTGGGGCCCTTTTGAAGTGGCACGAGATGTTTTTCAGTATTTCGTTATATTCACTGATGACCATATTATGTATGTATTCGTGTGCTTAATGAAGCCTTTGACAAATTCAAGGAATTTAAGGCACTAGTTGAAAACCAAACAGGACATCATGTTCAAGCACTTCAGTGGGACCGAGGTGGCGAGTATATGAGTACCAAGTTTGATGAGTTCTAGAAAGAACTAGGAATAGTGTCACAATTTACTCTAGCTACTCCACAATTAAATGGTGTGTTAGAAAGAAGGAACCGAACCTTGTTAGACATGGTTCGCTCCATGCTTAACTATACCGATCTACCAATTTACCTATGGGGTTATGAGCTCCTTACTGCTGCACATATCTTGAACAGATGTACTTTCAAATCCAATCCTAAGACTCCACATGATATGTGGATATGAAGGAAGCCATGTCTTAATCATAGTAAGATTTTAGGATGTCCTGCTTATGTCAAAAAGACTAAAATAGAAAAGTTGGAAGCTAGGTCTGTCAAAGGTCGTTTCATTGAATATCCATGGGATTCCATGATATCTATTCTACATGCACGAAGATCATAGGATCATCATTGCTTTACAAGTGTAATTCCTTGAAGATGAGTTCATCCAGGAAGGTGGTGCAGGTAGAAATATTTCTTTAGAAGAAATAAAAGAGACACCAAATGAGACTCCTGTACAAGATATTGAAGCAAAACCTTCTGAAATACAAACACAACCTCGCATGTCTGGTAAAGCTTCTCATTTACATGAGAGGTATGGCTATCTGCATCAAGAGGAGCTGGATCCTCATGAGATGACAGAAAGTAGCCAAGAGAATGATCTCTCTACATATCACCAAGCGGTGGTAGATGTTGACTCCGTGAAATGGCAAGAAGCTATGGAAGCTGAGATAGACTTTATGCATGCTAATCAGGTTTGGACTTTAGTGGATCGTCCTAAGGGCATGGTACCTATTTGAAATAAATGGATCTACAAGGAAAAAAATTGTTGGATATGGCAAGGTTCATACATATAAGGCCAGACTTGTGTTAAAGGGGTATTCCCAAAGAGAGGGCATCGATTACTTTGAGACCTTCCGCATGTAGCCATGGTTAAGTCTATTCGCATGATGCTTGCCATAGCAGCCCACTTAGATTGCGAAATATTGCAAATGGATGTGAAAACGGCATTCCAAAATAGATTCCTCGAGGAGGATATTTACATGGAACAACCTAAGGGATTCATATCTGAAACCTATGTTCATAAAGTATGCAAACTTCAGCATGCCGTTTATGGATTGAAGCAAGCTTTGCGAAGTTGAAATGTTTGGTTTAACGAGACAGTCAAGGAGTTTGATTTTGTCCAAAGCAAAGAGGAGCCCTGTATTTACAAGAAGGTTAGTGGGAACAAATTTGCATTCTTAATACTAAATGTAGATGATATTCTACTTATAATAAACGATGTAGGAATGCTCAGTTCTGTGAAAGATTGGCTTTCTAAAGAGTTCTCAATGAAAGACTTTAGAGAAGCTACCTATATTCTGGGTATTCGCCTCTACCAAGATAGAGCGAAAAGAATGTTAGGTCTTTCCCAAGCCCTCTATGTAGAAAATATCCTAAAGCTATTTAGGATGGAAGATTCTAAGAGAGAGTTCTTACCTATGCGACATGGAATAAAACTTTCCTTAGAGATGTGTCCTCAAAGTGAGGAAGACAGAAAGGAAATAAGTAAGGTGCCCTATGCTTCGGTAGTGGGTAGTCTCATGTACGTTATGATTTACACCAGACCGGACATTGCCTATGTTGTGAGCGTAGTAAGTTGGTTTCAGTCAAACCCAGGGCAGGAATATTAGACTTCTGTAAAGAACATTCTTAAGTACCTAAAGAGGACTAAAGACTTAGTTCTTACATACGCGGTGGAGAACTAAAAGTGAAGGGTTATACAGATTAAAATTTTTCCGGAGACATGGATGCGAAGATGTCTACTTTAGGGTATATCTTTAATCTAAATGATGGAGAAATATCTTGTAGAAGTGCCAAGCAAAGAGCGAATGTAATCTCCATATGTCAAGCTAAATATCAGGCAACTACGGGGGCTAGAAGCTTTTTGGATTAAGAAGTTCAATGAGGAACTTATTGTGGTCCTTGATGCAGAGAAGTCCATGATGCTGTTTTGTGACAATGATGGAGTTATTGCATAGGATAAGGAGCCTACGGCTCACCACAACATCAAACATATCGAGAGAAAATATCATTTTATTAGAGAAATGATTCAGACAAGGACTGTTATACTGCAGAGAGTAGACACAGCAAATAACGTTTTTGATCCAGTGACCAAGCCACTATCTTAGATGGTCTTAGAGTGACATCTGGAGAGTACGGGTATTAGATATCATTTTTTATGGCATTGAGTGCAAGTGGGAGATTGTTAAGAATATGGCCTTGAATGCCACTCGGAGGATGAGAGAGTGAGAGCATTGTATTGTAATTTTGAATATTAAATTAAACTAAATAAGTCATTTATTATTTTTATATTATTGTATATCACAAGCATTATGATTTGGTATATAGAATAATAGCCCTCGCATTCGAGAGCAAACATTCCACTCTTTATGGAGATAAGGAGATAGGCACTATAAGTATTTAGGGTCGGATACTTAACTGGTTCGCAAGTCGATAAAACTTAACTACGCAGTACGTTTAGACAAGAATTATATAATATGTTTTTTGACATGTAGAGTGCCTGTATTCACTAAGGATTAGTGGGAGCACACATTATATGTATGCTGATGGGATCAGTATACTAGGACACGAATCACCTTGATTCGGTCACATGGATTTCACTCCGAGATAATCAATGACTGAATCTAAAGATTGTGATAGGGATACATGAACCTTTGACTTTAGGATTCAGTAGGAGATGTGCTTGTGATATTAAGTTAGTCACTAGAGTAGTTCGATCCAATCGCCAACTGGTGGGGTCAACCTCGAAATACAACTTAGTACGCAAGTAGCAGTCTCTACTGAATACCAAGATAGGATTCTTTCTCCTGTAAGTGAGCAGGTAAATGTCCTATGCTGTGGAAAATGAGACCATAAGTCTTTGGCCAAAGCGTTTAGAGCTAGTTGTATTTGATAAACGAGAGCTCAGTGATCGCGGTTTGCACTAACAAATCTATATCATCAAGTAAAAAATAGGGTTGGACATTTTCGTGACCCTAACACTTGATCAGGACATATGATTGAAGGGTTTGTACATATATGGTATTCATAACTAAAGGTTTTTGAAATGATCCCTATCATCCGTTCTTAGTTGGGTTACAGTGTGAGCCACGGGACTGGCTATCTATTACTCACACTCTTTGGTTCCTCCCATTATCGACTGAGACGAATATATGAAGTCGCGGCACATGATAAATGATGGATCAAATCAAGAATATTCTCTTTTTTTGAATATTAGACATTAGATGTCTAATTTAAATTACTGGATGAATTAAATAAATTACTGAGTTATTAATTTAATTTATATTATATCTTAGAGAATTTATATTTAATATAATTAATTAATTGTATTAATATCGAAATTTAGCAGGGTTTATCTATCAGATTAGAAACATGAGGGTTCGTTTCACGGACCAAAATGAACCAACCTCTTTTTCTCATCTTGACCAATCCACCCCATTTGTTTATGGTTTGTGGTGATTTTGAGCACCTCATGTGAACCATAATTAAATGGGGATTCTTCACATGTGACATGTTGGTTGAAATTATGAATTGATAATTCATTATTAATGTTACATGTTATAATGCTTGAAAGACCAAGCATTGGCAGAGAGAAAGAAAACTTATGACAAGCAAGAGAGAAAAAGAGGGACAGAGAAGAGAAAGGAAAGAAAATGAGAGAAATAATTTTTCTTACTCCTTTTCAAATTTGAGATAAATTTTATCATCAAATTTAATTCTTTGAGAGTTAGAATTAATAAAAATATCTATCCTATTATCACTTCAAATAGTTGTCGACCTTAGAGGTCTTGGAGTGACGATTATATTTTCCGATCATCTTTCCGACGGTATTTTCGGTGCTCGGGATGTTGTGAAAGCTTCGATCTTATTCTATAATATATAATCAAAGAACTTCAAGGGTATGATTTTTAATTTATACTTTTATATAACCACCTGAAGGTGTAAAAACCATTGAGCGCAAATGGGTCTTCAAGAAGAAGAAAGTCATGGATGTTAATTTGCAAGCCTATAAATCTATACTATTCGTAAAAGGTTATAGATAAACTCATGGTATTGGCTATGATGAGACCTTTTCACCGGTAGTCATGCTTAAACTATTAGAATTTTATTTGTTATTGCTCCATACTATGGTTATGAGATAAGACAAACGGATGTCAAAATAGCGTTTCTTACTTGAAAATCACTTTAGTATGTGTAAATTCTAAAATGATTTTCAAGCTTCAAAGATCTATTATGGACAAAGTAGGATTCTCGGAGCTGGAATCTTCATTTTGGTGAAACAGCAGGGTTTACTCAAAATGAAGATGAACCGTGCGTGTACAAGAAGGTTAGCTAGAGCATAGTTATCTTCTTAATCTTATATGTAAATGACATATTACTCAATATAAATGACATACCCACCTTGTAGACAGAAAAGACTTGGTTGAAAAGTTGTTTCTCAATGAAAAACTTTGGAGAGGGTGCTTACATTCTTGGGATTAAGATCTATAAAGATAGATCAAAGAGAATAATTGGTCTGAGTCAGTGTACATACATTAATAAGATAATGAAGAGGTTCAGTATGCAAGCAAGAGAGGACTCTTGCCAATGTCACATGACATTCATCTGAGTATGAATTAGAGTCATTCGACTCTTATGTGTAACACTCCAAGCTTTACAAGGGACATTACACGCCGTAGACATTTCTCACAAGGATATACCATGTTAGGCACCAGAGGAAAACCACAATATTTGATTGGCAAGGTCAAACAACACAAAAATAAGGACTGAAAAGGTCTCGGCATAACATGAATAAACCAACCCGAATAATAGTTACATTACAACAGATACCCACACAGGGGTCAAACACTGCGAGAAAAATGGATACAACTAGAATAAAATAAAAGAACTCCAAACTATCGCTTGATTAATATTGCAGCCCGTCATCTTCCATGACGATCTTGGAATAGCTCCCTCAGGTTGCAAATACCTGCATGCACAAAAGGCGTTCACCCTCACGTTGGGGGTTAGGGCTCGGGATATATAGCGCCAGTGCAAGTATTCTTGCTACACTAAATATATCACGCAAATATCAATTATGAATCAAATAAAAACAATCATTCATTAAAAAAAATCCCGAGAGATTTTAGAGTTTATATAATAAAATCAAGACTTTGAAAACATTTCAACATCTCGGGGGTTTTATAAATGGGAATGCATTTAGGACCTCCAGTCCTTAGTTATAAAACCTTTTCCAAAGTCATTATGGTCTCATCCAAAATCTCGTTTCACAATATAATATTTGGAAAACAAGGAGATCTACGACCCAACAATAATACATCACAACATAGGCCCATAAGTTATCCCGGTCCCAGATTCGCAAGTGCGCACCCCAGAGATCCTATCAGATCATACCTAGTTAGACAACTCATAGCCAAACACTATTCATACTCGCAAGCAACGAACTCCAGAGTGCCCATCAAACCTTACCTGGTACCACAAATTACTGGATTTCAACCCGTACTCACATGTAAAAATCTCAGATGCCTCGTCCAGCCTCACTTGGTTAAACCTAGCACAACACCACTATGTCCCGACTCCACTCGCAGGTACCAATCCTAGAGGTCCTGTCAGACCCTATCTAGATGAACACAGTGCCCAACAACCCACAACATATATCAACGACATCACAACAACCATCACGAATAACACGCAACCAACATAATATAGCCAACAATCAACACTACCACAAAATATACATCCAAGTATACAAACAAACCAATACAATCATCACTATTAACATAATTCCACATCAAGAAATATTCATTAACAACATCAATACCACATGACATCTACACCGACCGATTCACAACAATTCACATGAACCACATTCGATAAGATAGCACACAACTTCAATTCAGAGGATACAAATTATATAGACAACATACTTGCCTTGATAAACGACATGTGCATACTCTAAAGAAAATGGCTCGACCGAAAATTCCTAAAAGCCTACAACCTGCATGAGGCAATAGCAAAATTACTACAAGCATAACAACCAAACAAAAATGAAAATATCCCAAAACCCAAATGGAATCCCCTTGAAATGATTAATCGAACATTAATAGTTCAAGGATTTCTAAGAACACTAAAATCACAAACCAGGTTGAATGAATCCAAGATATGGATATACAATACGTAGAATAAGATTAACAACATCCCCGAAGGGGTTAGCAAAATGATGTTAGTACAAGTATCATATTAATCAAATCGAATATGCAACAACAATGCATAACAAAATACACAACACGGACTTCCGCTACCGGAATCCAACAATGTGAATCCACAAAACTCCATTAACACAGTATGGGTATTCCAATGATCCAGCGCCCTCAGCATAGATCCCAAGATGATCCCATCGGACCAACACGAGGTGGAAAAACCCGTCCAATGATCCAGCGCCCTCAGCATAGATCCCAAGATGATCCCATCGGACCAACACGAGGTGGAAAAACCCGTCCAATGATCCAGCGCCCCTCAGCATAGATCCCAAGATGATCCCGTCGGACTAACACGAGGTGGACATCCGATCCAGCGCCCTTAGCATAGATCGTACAACATACACAACACGACTCATTCATACATATAAGCAAAATCGCTATGTCCATCAACATGAACATACAAACACTTGATAACGAATATCATGACAATTCAACGAAATAAATCCCATGTTCAACAACATGAATAAACCACATGTATGCTCAAAATACCAAAATTAACAAATTACGATACTTGCCTTAGAATGGCGGTAAGGGTTGTTACTACGAAGAAGGAATCCTCAACCACCCCAAAGAACTCTCACTCGATCAATCCACCAAAACCCGAACCTTCAACGAATAATAATGTCAGTATAACTAACGGTTTCGGATAATCGTTCAAATCATCAAATGAATCATAAAAAGGCATGATACACCCTATAATGGCGATGGACTATTCTGCCCTAACACAATTCGGTTGAATCGATACTACGCTATTCGTCCTTGCAATAGCTCAATAGAATACTTTCTAAGTTCCAACAAAATTCCTTCGGTTGATTGGTACAACATAACATGGAATTCATCCAAGGAGGATTCTAATCATGTTCTATTCTAACAAGATATCCGAACTTCGATGAATCATCATAAAGACTTGTTCACTAGTTTCAATATCATCTCCTTCTACGAATTAATACTTAAGTTCAATACATTAATTCTTCACCGAAATGTTTGATCATAACATTCTCATGAACTAGATATGATTGGGCTTACAAATCTCAAGATGCACTAATCCATAGTCTAATCACTAGAAGGTTGGCTCAACGATTTCAACAACCAATAGGAATTCTAAAATAGTTGAATTTAATCTTTTAAACCATGATAAAAGGCTCCTCAAGAATATAACTGGTTCGGTCTACTCAAAACAGGTCCAAACCGTTACTAAGATCATGCTAAATTAGTTGGTGAAGGATCACATACCTCAATAAATTGATGAACAACGAAGAACTTGAATAAACTCAACCACCGGAAGCTCGATCACCAATTCTCACGGTCTAGGCTCCCCAAATCCGATGTAGATGATGATATGCGGGATATGAGGTGAGGGATAGTCTCAAGAACACAAAAATCGGCCAAGGTAGGAGTTGGAAATGAAGTGAGGGTCGGGTCCTATAAATAGATTTTAAACCATTACGTACGTTAACCAAATCCCATTACATACGTAACATGGTTAGCGTACGCTATACTCAAACATTAGCGTGCGTTAACGCTCGGCCAGAGTTCACTGGACTGTTTCTAGCATACGCTTACATACGTTATGCTATAGGTGTTACGTACATAACATATAGGACCTTAGCGTATGTTAAAGATCTCTACTAGTGTACGCTAAGCTGTTGACTTGCATGTGCTGGAAAACCGTCCAGGTTCATGCTGGCAATCTCCACGAATCTTCATCCGGTCCCCACACGCCGACCCTTGTCGGATCTTGACTTTACTGAGCTTACGTACGTTAAGCTCAACATATAACGTACGTTACACAGCAGACTTAGCGTACGTTAAGAGCAAGTCCGTAACGTAAGTTAAGCACGTGCAGAACCATGCATGCAATGTTGAAGATATAAAATCGTAAGGGTATGAATACAGGAAACCAATCTACGATCAATAACACCACGAAGTTGAAATAATACAAGGTCAAATACAAGGTAAATACACCATTTAATCCGGACATTACATACTACCCCTCTAAAAAGAAGTTTCGGCCCAAAACTTAAAACGAAAACAATTCCGGGTATCTCGACTTCATATTGTCCTCCGTCTCCCAAGTTGCTTCTTCGACTCCATGTCGAGACCACTGAACTTTTACCAAGGAGATCGACTTATTCCTAAACTGTTTGACTCGACTCTCGAGTATCTTGATTGGATTTTCTTCGAACGAGCCGTCATTAGCCACTTCGATCTCGCCAAAATCAATGATATGGCTGGGATCCGGTACATATTTCCGCAATTGGGATACGTGGAACACACTATGAACGTGACTCAGCGATGGCGGTAAGGCCAACCTGTACGCCAACTCCCCAACTCTTTCCAGGATCTCGAATGGTCCGATGTATCTCGGACTCAGTTTTCCCTTCCTTCCGAAACGAAAAATTCCCCGGGTAGGAGAAACCTTCAATAGTACATGGTCTCCAGTCTAAAATTCCAGTGGGCGATGGCACACATCAGCATAAGACTTTTGGCGACTCTGGGCAGTCAACAGCCTTTCACGAATCAAAGCTATCTTCTCTCGAGTTTGGACAATCAATTCTGGTTCCGTCCCGATCAAGTCAGAAGAGTCATCCCAACAAAGGGGTGATCTGCATCTCCTTCCGTACAATGCTTCAAACGGTGCCATTTTGATGGAAGCATGCCAACTATTGTTGTAGGTGAATTCAATCAAGGGCAAATGAACTTCCCAATCAGTTGACCAATCCAAGGTAAAAGCTCTAAGCATGTCTTCTACTGTTTGTATAGTCCTTTCGGACTGACCGTCCGTTTGAGGATGATAAGCCGTGCTAAAGTTCAGCTCGGTCCCCAAAGCCCTGTGAACTGCCTTCCAGAAGTGTGATATGAAGCGACCATCTCGATCTGAAATAATGGTCTTCAGCATCCCATGCAATCTGACTATCTCTGCAATAAATACTCGTGCCAATTTCTCGGGTCCCCACGTGTCTTTAATACCCAGAAAACGAGCCGACTTGGTTAGTCGATCAACTAAAACCCAAATCATGTTCATTCCCATCTTGGTCCTTGGCATATTGGTGATGAAATCCATCGAGATATCCTCCCACTTCCACTCAGGGATCGGAAGTGACTTCAACATTCCGGCAGGTCGCTGATGTTCAATCTTGACCTTCTGACAAGTCAAACACTTCGAAACGTATTCTGCTACGTCCTTCTTCATATTTCCCCACCAGAAGTTTTGTTTTAGATCCTTATACATCTTACTGCTGCCCGGGTGAATAGAATAGGGCGCGCTGTGAGCTTCCTTCAGAATTGTCTGTCTCAAAACCTCATCATCGGGAAGGCAAAGTCGACTCTGAAATCTCAGAAATCCATCATCTTGTATCACGAATCTTGGGGCCTTTCCTTTCTTTACTTCGTCACATACCCGAAGACTCAGTGAATCGTTTAACTGCTTAGATTTGATTTCCTCGACTAGAGACGAAGTTAGTTCCATCACGTATAGTTGCCCTTGGATTCCTGGTGACCATACTTCAATACCTTCGCGGATCAGTTCTCGTTGAATGCTGGTTTGGGACGTAAGTGCTTCCAACACTCGAAGAGAAACAGGTTTACGGCTCAGTGCATCAGCTACTACGTTTGCTTTACCCGGATGATAGAGGATTTCCATGTCGTAATCCTTGATCAATTCCAGCCACCTTTTCTGCCTCATGTTTAACTCCTTCTGACTGAAAATATACTTGAGGCTCTTATGATCTGTAAAGATCTGACAATGAGTGCCGTATAAATAATGTCGCCAAATTTTCAAAGCAAAGACCACAGCTGCTAACTCCAGATCATGAGTCGGCTAATTAACTTCATACAGTTTCAACTGTCGAGAGGCATAGGCAATCACCTTATCCTTTTGCATCAACACACATCCCAGACCCTGATTTAAAGCATCGCTGTATACCAAGAATCCATCAGTTCCATCTGGTAACGCTAATATAGGTGCTGTCGTCAGTCTCCTCTTAAGTTCATCAAAACTAGTCTGGTATTTCTCATTCCATGTGAACTTTTGAGTTTTCTGTAACAGCTGAGTGAGTGGACGAGCAATTTTGGAAAATCCCTCTACAAAACGGCGATAATATCCAGCAAGTCTTAAGAAGCTTCGGATTTCTTTCACGTTATTAGGAGCTTCCCATTCCAAGATCGCTTCGACTTTCTTCGGGTCTACCTGAACTCCGTCAGCTGATATCACATGCCCAAGAAAAGTTACTTCCCTAAGCCAAAACTCGCATTTGGAAAGTTTCGCATAAAGCTGTTCATTCCTCAAGGTGCTCAAAATAATACGCAAATGCTCAGCATGCTCCTCCGTGTCTTTCGAATAGATCAAGATGTCATCAATGAAAACGACAACAAATTTATCTAGGTATTCTAAGAATACCCGATTCATCAATTTCATAAATACCACAGGAGCGTTGGTAAGTCTTAATGGCATTACCACAAATTCATAGTGTCCGTACCGGGACCTGAAAGCAGATTTCGGTATAACCACTTCCTTAATTCTCTACTGATGATATCCTGACCGCAAGTCAATCTTAGAGAATACTTTGGCCCCCTGCAGTTGATCAAACAAGTCATCGATCCGAGGTATAAGATACTTATTCTTGATCGTCACCTTGTTTAGCTCCCTGTAATCTATACATAATCGGAGGGATCCATCTTTCTTCCGGACAAAGAGGACGGGCGCTCCCCAAGAAGAAACGCTAGGTTGAATGTGACCCTTCCGTAATAATTCCTCCAGTTGCTTCTTTAGTTCATACATCTCAGTTGGCGACATACGGTATAGTGCTCTGGAAATAGGAGCGGCTCCAGGCTCTAATTCGATAGTGAATTCCACTTCTCTCTGCGGAGGTAACCCAGGTAGTTCGTCAGGGAATACATCTAAAAATTCACTCACAACTGGAATAGATGAGAGCTCTACTCCTCCTTCTTTCTTCATGGCGTAGCACCAAAATCCGTGACAACCCTGCTTCAGTAATTTCACTGCTTTCATCGCTTTCATCAATTTTCCCGAGCTTCCCGATCTCCATCCTCTGAATAAGTGTTCAGATCCGTCATCAGCAATGATAGAAATGACTCTCTTTCGGTAATTCAAAATAGCTCCATAACGGTTAAGCCAATCGTCTCCGAGAATCAAATCGTCACCGTGGATGTCGACTACAATAAGATTCGATGGCCAATCTCTCCCTCCTATAGACACTGGAAAATCTCTAGTTTCTAGGGTTCCCACAATTCTCTCTCCGCTCGGAAAACCCACAACATAAGGTTCACAATCAAATAAACACGAGATTTTCAAACGATTAACACAGTTCAATGATATGAAAGAATGTGTAGCTCCTGAATCGAATAAGACACTAACTGGTTGCAAAAGGATCTGAATCATACCTGATGCAACAGCAGTGTTCTGATCGTCAGATTTCCTCATCTCGTACAGGCGCGGAGGAACGGACCCAGCACTGGATGTCTCTCTCTTCCCAACATTCTGCTGCTGAAACCCACTTTGTTGTGTCTGGTTCACACTTATCTCCTTCGGAACTGGTGCTGGAGTGCGAGTACCAAATGATCCAGTCACATTTCCGCATAAATTCGCATGGTGTCCTTCTTGCCCACATTCAAAACAAGTCACAGAAGGAATGAGACAATCACGTCGAATATGCCCTGCTTGACCACAATTATAGCACTTCTTTGATGCGTCCGAAACTGCTGATGTTGTCTGGAACTTTTTTCCGCCTCGAGAAGGATGTGGAGGTTTCCTAGATGAATAGAATGAATACTGGCCCCTGCGGGGCCCACCACTCTTGTTTTCTGAGAAGTTGTCGGACACTTTCTGCTTCTTTGCCTCCATCGATTTCTCCACCGCTGCCTCTTTCATGTCGTAGGCCAGCGCTTTGTCTTGATACTATCGCAACGTAGTACACTCGAATCCGGACATGTATTGTTGAATCTCCGGCTTCATCCGCATATCGAAATGAAAAATCTTCTTCGCCTCCATCCTGACCATGTGTCGGACACAAGTCAGCTGATGATTAAAAGTCTTGATTATGTCTGTCACAGATGCTTCCGAACTCTGTGGTGAGAAAAACTCTCGGATTTTAGCCTCTCTAACTGGACGAGGACAATATTGTGCTTCCATCATTAGTTTGAATTCCGTCGAGTCAGCATTATGATTCTCAGGTCGAATAGCTTCCCACCAGTCAAAAGCCTCCCCAGTCATAAAATACTGGGCAATAGGAACTTTCTGGTCCTCGGGACAGTTAATTCCCGCAAATATCTTCTCTAACTCCTTCAGCCAATGATCCCACGTGAGTGCCTCAGAAGATCCGTCAAATTTTGGCGGGTGCAATTTGACCACCTCAGTAAGCCACCTGTATCCCCGGTTATCCTCGTGGTGCTGTTGTCCCATCACCGTCTGCATGCGGTCAACTACCTGAGCGAATTGGTTTATCTGAGCCACCACCTGTTGAAGCACTCCCGGCATGTTAGGATTCGCGTTGTCATTCGCTGATCCCTGCTGTCCTCCAGAATGGGAATCGGTTCGACTAGCCGATAATTCTGGGGTAGTTGATGAATCCTCCTATCGCACATTACCACATCCGCATCCACGACCGCGTCCGCGTCCACGTCCTACCCTCAACATACTGTAAACACAATTTTCAATATCCAGGGCAAAATTTTCAAAAAAATAAAGACTGACAGTATTCACAAAACAGAAATTAAGTACAACAGTAGTATAAAAGATTAGGAGACTTACAACCATGGTCCACATGACGACGCTGGCTGAACAATGATGTTACGACTGACCCGTAAATCAAATAACGTAAACAGACCCAAAAACCCGACTGCCAAGATATCCATGAATCTTAGCTCTGATACCATATTCTGTAACACCCCGAGATATTCGGAATAATTACAGCGCCGTAAACCCTTTAAGTAAGGATTTACAAGGCTAATTAAAAGAAATGTAAATATAATACAACAGTACCACAGAAGTTCCAAAATACAAAACCGATTTCAACGGATCTATTGAGTTTATTAATACAACCATATCGAAATGATATTATTAAAAACACAAGTACTCAAGTACTGAAAGTGAACCAAGAAGACAAATCACAATAACAATAAACATCACTGAGCCCCTTCGTCATCACGTCGGAACTGTAGCTGTTTTCCCGCTCCTCGGCTACCTGAACATCAAACAAATGTCCACCCTCGAATGGGTTAGAAAAACGATGCTAGTACAAGTACCATATTAATCAAATCGAATATGCAACAACAATGCATAAAAAAGTACACAACACGGACTTCCGCTACCGGAATCCAAAAATGCGAATCCACAAGATTCCATTAACACAGTATGGGTATTCCAATGATCCAGCGCCCTCAGCATAGATCTCAAGATGATCCCGTCGGACCAACACGAGGTGGAAAAATGCGTCCAATGATCCAGCGCCCCTCAGCATAGATCCCAAGATGATCCCGTCGGACCAACACGAGGTGGACATCCGATCCAGCGCCCTCAGCATAGATCGTACAACATAAACAACACGACTTATGCATACATATAAGCAAAATCGCTATGTCCATCAACATGAACATACAAACACTTGATAACGAATATCATGACAATTCAACGAAATAAATCCCATGTTCAACAACATGAATAAACAACATGTATGCTCAAAATACCAAAATTAACAAATTACAATACTTGCCTTAGAATGGCGGTAAGGGTTGTTACTACGAAGAAGGAATCCTCAACCAGCCCGAAGAACTCTCACTCGATCAATCCACCAAAACCCGAACCTTCAACGAATAATAATGTCAGTATAACTAACGGTTCCGGATAATCGTTCAAATCATCAAATGAATCATAAAAAGGCATGATACACCCTATAATGGCGATGGACTATTCTGCCCTAACACAATTCGGTTGAACCGATACAACGCTATTCGTCCTTGCAATAGCTCAATAGAATACTTTCTAAGTTCCAACACAATTCCTTTGGTTGATTGGTACAACATAACATGGAATTCATCCTAGGAGGATTCTAATCATGTTCTATTATAACAAGATATCCGAACTTCGATGAATCATCATAAAGACTTGTTCACTAGTTTCAATATCATCTCCTGCTACGAATTAATCCTTAAGTTCAATCCATTAATTCTTCACCGAAATGTTCGATCATAACATTCTCATGAACTAAGATAACCTTCGAAAACTAGATATGATTGGGCTTACAAATCTCAAGATGCACTAATCAATAGTCTAATCACAAGAAGGATGGCTCAACGATTTTAACAACCAAGAGGAATTCGAAAATAGTTGAATTTAATCTTCTAAACCATGATGAAAGGCTCCTCAAGAAGACAACTGGTTCGGTCTACTCAAAACAGGTCCAAAACGTTACTAAGATCATGCTAAATTAGTTGGTGAAGGATCACATACATTAATAAATTGATGAACAACGAAGAACTTGAATAAACACAACCACTGGAAGCTCGATCACCAAATCTCACGGTCTAGGCTCCCCAAATCGGATGTAGATGATGATATGCGGGATATAGGTGAGGGATAGTCTCAAGAACACAAAAATAGGCCAAGGTATGAGTTGGAAATGAAGTGAGGGTCAGGTCCTATAAATAGATTTTTTTTAACCATTACGTACGTTAACCAAATCCCATTACGTACGTAACATGGTTAGCGTACGCTATACTCGAACATTAGCGTGCGTTAATGCTCGGCCAGAGTTCACTGGACTGTTTCTAGCATATGCTTACGTACATTATGATATAGGTGTTACGTACGTAACATATAGGACCTTAGCGTACGTTAAAGATCTCTCCTAGCGTACGCTAAGCCGTTGACTTTCATGTGCTGGAAAACCGTCCAGGTTCATGCTGGCAATCTCCACGAATCTTCATCCGGTCCCCACACGCCGACATTTGTTGGATATTGACTTGACTGAGCTTACGTACGTTAAGCTCAACATATAACGTACGTTACACAGAAGACTTAGCGTACGTTAAGAGCAAGTCTGTGGCGTACGTTAAGCACGTGCAGAACCATGCATGCAATGTTGAAGATATAAAATCGTAAGGGTATGAATACGGGAAACCAATCTACGATCAATAACACCACGAAGTTGAAATAATACAAGGTCGAATACAAGGTAAATACATCATTTAATTCGGGCATTACAATTAGTTACATGCATAATAAACTGATTACGTACGACTAGCCAACTTGTGACAAAGCACTGAAAGTCCAAAATAAAACCAAGCGTATTATGAAACCTGACATACAATGCCACATACACATATACACAATCAATACAACTCATGTGACGACAAGTCGGAATCGACGAAAACCACAACATGATTGCATCATAAGATACAATGGAGAAATAATTCCAATTAATCATCATCAGAAAAAATATACAGCATAAAGCACAAATAATTCCGGACAAATGGAAATGAAGATATCAGGTATTACATAATGAGCGAGCCCACATGAGCAAGATTCCATATGCTTCGGCCATTTGATCAATCATATATGCCATGATTTTTACTTGACCAGATATATCATTTGCTCTTAGCATGACAAGTTGATACCATCAAGATCCAGGTGAGAGTCACTGGTCAACAGTGAAAACATCCTAAAGTACTTGAGAAGAACTAAGTATGTGTTCCTAATTTATAAGTTGTAGGACGTCAGTTGGCTATAAATGTTTAAGCTGGTGATAATTCATGGGGACGATTTAAGATAGCATGTGGTTTTGTGATTTTATTTTAAGACGGAGGTGCTGTGAGTCGGAAAAGTTCCAGGTTAAAGCACGTTGATAGATTCTATCACTCTAGATGAGTACCTGGCAGCCTTGGATGCAACTGATGAGAATGTGTGGATCTTTTAAGGTCCTATAAGTCTTTACTGCGACAGTAATGGTGCTATTGCGTGATTTAAAGAATTAAGGTCCTATCAGAGATTCGAACACATACTTAGTATATGCAAAGTAGCAACAATATAGAATGCTTTTGATCCATTTTACCATGCCTCTCTCACAAAGCAAGCATGAAGAGCATGGTAGATCAGTAGGCCTTAGAGTCGTGTATAACTGGTCCTAGTGTAAGTGGGAGATTGTTGGAAATAGTGCTTTAGGACATTTGATGTACCTAGATTTTTAGAATGTCATATTTATATAAAGTTATTTGATAACATGTATTATTTGGGTAATCAGAATGTCTTGCTAGAAACCACTTATGATTTACTATTTAGTAAGATATTAAATAATTGCCAACATAATATAAGCCTTTTGGGTCACGCATACTATGATTAAAGACAAACAAGAATAGTTAATAGATATAAAATTGGATATTATGTTTATTAGGGAATTAAATAACAAGTAATATAATATAATATATTATATATTAAATTATTTAAATAAATCAAATGGGAATAATAACTATTATATTAGATATTATATTTACTAGAATATTAAATAATACGTAATATATAATTCTGGATATTATATATATTATATTATTTAATAAGTTGAAGGGTAATTAAACAAATAATAGAACTTTGACTATGAGGATTACTTAGTATAAATAGGGGGTCTATAACAAGGAGTTGTCATAAGAAGAGAATACACAACCCTAGATTGTGTAAATTGGCCCCACTTTTAGTACAGTTTGGCCGCGTCCTTTCTACAGTAGAGGCCTTGATCATGTGTCCCTTGTTCTTTCCTTATATGATTTTGATCAACAGAGCAATCTTCTTGACAAGAAATTATTTGTTGCACTGTTTATCAATATTACTCATAAAGATCTAGTAGTCCGGCTTTTGAAAATTGTTTGTGTGTTGTAACACCCCCAAAACCATCCGAGGGTATTATAGCCGTGGGCCCCGCGCCGGAACCCACAAGGCTAAAAATCATTTTCGCAATCATTTCAAATGCGCCAAAGAGGCATAGACGGTAATATTTTTCAAATACTTAAATGCTCTCCAAAATATATATATATATATCCCAAATACCATCCTAAAAATCCCATTTAATATTCAAGGCCAAAATGCCAAAACTCGACAGTTTCAATATTTACGTTAAGTCACCGCTTATACGTACAGATTAAATAGTTTAAGGAAAATGGTTTTACAAAATAAACTCAAGTTGCAAAGTACCTAAAAGGCCATTGTAAAAGTATACACAAGTTGGTCAAATACTGGAAATCCATTTAAAATACACATGCAACGGATATAAATATAGTTAAAAATACATTTGCAGTGGAATCATAACAACCAGGAAAAAACTCGGTTCTTAAATACATGCCATAGCAAGTATCACCCGGGAAGCTCATCCTTTCACGACCGTTACTAGACCGATCTCTGAGTACCTAAATGATAAAGTCCACGACGGGGTCAGCCACAATACTTAACAATGATAACGATCACATTATCATAACAATTACATACCAATGAAATTATAAAGAATACTACCAATGTAATCTTACCTTCACAATCTTACCAACTCATGGTAATCCACATCATATCAATCCTTACCATAATCCACATCTCGCACTCTCAAATGACGAATGAACTCAAATGCAACCATCCGTACTGTATTCAAACAATACCAAGATTCTCAATACATCATTATAACTCGAGTATGAAATAATCTATCCGTGCCAAATCCCATCTGCCGAATCGCACAATCAATTCCCAATCCGGATAAAACCAATAATACATAATACATAATACATAATATATAATACATAATACATCATACATAATACATAATACATAATACATTTCTAGATCAACTACCCCAGAACAATGACAAGTCTCGAACATCGATACAAATTATGAACGCTCATACAATCAACAATAATAAACAACGAATACATCAACCGAGAATATCATCGACATGGTAAACCCCAAACAATATCAACAAAGGACCAACAACAACTGAGAATACCTTCGATATGGTAAACTCCAAACAAGGGCAATAAAGGGCCAACAATGATCGAGAATACCATCGATAAACTCCGAACAAGATCAACAAAGGACCAACAATGACCGATAGTACCATCGATATGTTAAACTCCAAACAAGATCATGAAAGGACCAACGACGACCGAGAATACCATCGTTATGGTAAACTCTGAACAAGATCAACAAAGGACCAACAATGACCGAGAGTACCATCGATATGGTAAACTCCAAACGAGATCAACAAAGGACCAACAATGACCGAGAATACCATCGATATGGTAAACTCCAAACAAGATCAACAAAGGACCAACAACTATCGACAATACCACCGATATGGTAAACTCCAAACGAGATCAACAAATGACCAACAACGACAGGGAATACATGGACATGGTAAACTCCAAACAAGATCAATAAAGCACCAACAACGACCGAGACCAACACATGACTATACGTGCCCGCCCTGAAAATCCTATACATAACCAATCGGCACGCAGATGTGACTCCAGATATGTCACGATGCAACATGACAACGAAACTCAAAGAAACACATATCCAATAAAGATAAAAAGGACTTACCAAAGTGAACAACGACAACTCAACAATGAAATATCGGCATGACCACAATATCGTATTTCGTTAGACAATAGTTCACAGAATGCTCAACGTTGTCTTATCTATCAACATATAAACTCCCAAGGTCGCAACCAAGGGTCACAGATGTAATATCCGGAATTTCTATTACTGTTGTTTGATATTATTTTATCCGAGTTATATTGTACAGCGTGGAATCTGTACAGTAGGGATAAAATAAATAAAGGACTGAGATATCAGTATCGGTATAAGTGTCGTATTTGGTCGACAGTTACATTTGAGGATATTGTGTATCAGGTTGTCGTACTTTTGATATTGGGTATATCGTATGATGATATTATTGGATTCAGTGTTTGTGTTCAGTGTGTCTGTTGTTCGTTTTTGGTCTGTCGTGACGTTGGACAAGAATCAAGGAAAATGGCTAAGTATAGCCTTATTAGCGCACGCTAATATTCATGTATAACGCACGCTATCGCGGTGATTAGCGCACGCTACGTTTATAGGTTAGCGTACGCTAGTGCGCATGCATCGGAAGGAATCTGCGTGTGGACCCGGCCGCGCGCACGTTCTGGTAAGTCAACGGTTGTTGTCCTGAAGTATTAGCGCACGCTAAAATATTAGGCTTAGCGCACGCTAACTATGTATCGACCAACAAGGAATCTTATCCTTGCCGATGTTGCCTCAATGTGGGGCGAGTGGTAGGTGAACACCGTAGTAAGTCAACTTTGATAGCGCACGCTAAGAGTAAGGACTTGCGTACGCTAGACATGATGATTTACGTACGTTAATGCATGGGCATTACGTACGTAAGGTAGTTTACGAAGCAAGACAGTAGCCTCTGGACTGCGATAGCGCACGCTAACAAAGTGAGTTAGCGCACGCTAAGGCTAGCGCACGCTAAACATAAGGGTTTAGCGCACGCTAGTGGTGCATTCTATATAAAGGGACAAACGGGTGTCATGAAACATTTCGTCCATTTCTTTCCTTTCACCCGATAGAGACAACCTTGGGAGAACATTTGGAGTTCCTAAACACTCGAGGATGATCCTCTTTAACAAGATTAAAGATGGAAATCATGGAGTGAAGCTTTGTTCTTGAAATCATTGGTGATTCTTGGAAATCAATCCTTTCCTTCAAAAAAGGTAATTACTCTTCACTTTGAGATTTCGTTTTGGATTGTATATGATGTTCTTGAGTTGATGATTATCATATAAACAAGTTGATGAGCATGACAACGAGTTGGATTACCGTACTAAGTTAGTGTTGTTATCAATATATGAGTATTGATATGTTTCGTATGGTTTTGGATGGAATTCAAGATATATGTTGATGTAATTCCCTTCTTCAATTCGGATTTTTGATGTTTTGTCGTTGGTTACTTCGTATGGTAACGATTATGGTGATGCTACTATGATTCTTGAAGTTATATGAATCGTATGTCGAAGAACATGATGAATAAGGATTTTTAGATGTTAGAACACATTGGATTTTATCATTTTATGGATCATGAACGTGAATTTGGATAATTCGTGTTCTTGAAGAGCTATTAAATTATATGTCATGATTGTTATGAAATCCTTAATCTCGAGATGAGTTGATCATTGTCATGATGGAAGTGTTAGACGATGCTTGAAATGCACGCCATCGCAAAGATTAGCGCACGCCACGTTCTTGCCTAGCGCGCTAACGGGAGCAACTTAGCGCACGCTACGTTAGGTGATTAACGTGCGCTAAGTAGGCGATAAAGGCGAGATTTTTGTGTTTTGATTAGGAATTCGTGATGGTTTGACTTGGTTGGTTCTGACTGTGTCTATTCGAGGTTGTGTTGAACCGTTGAGTTCGATTGGTTAGTTTTCTCAGTTGTTGACCGTTATCGGATATGTGTTATTTGGTTTCTTCGATAGGTTGAGATTATTGATCGGTGATTATAACCGGATATTGCGGTCGTGTTCGAGTATGTCCATTGTATTGCGTTTGATCGAGGCTGAGGAGCTCATAGATAAAGGCAATGTGTTCGGCAGCAGCTTCGTGGTATCGGTATCGAGGCAAGTTATTACTTGCTCAGTTATAATATTTAATGAATGGTTTCAGTTTCATTTCGTTTATAATGCATATAGCGATGATTATTATTGTGAACTCTGGGTATCCGGATCGCATATCGTTCTTTCGATTCTGGGAGGTAAATCATAATGAATATGCTTTATCTCACTTATTGGTATGTTTGAGTATCGAGGTTACATTATGGTAAGGACGAAGATATGAGTATCTATAGTTCATTGTACGTTTGGATCGCCGAGCATTGAGGATAATCGTCGGTGATGATTGGACATCGAGGTTGCTCCCGAAGGACTCGGGGCAAGTATTCCACATTGATTACGGTCTTATGTTATTTATTTTGGTCTCGTACATTCTCTTTCATGTTGTTGAACATGAAGTCGTCCTAGTAAATTGTCATGTTGTCGTGCATGTTATGTTGTTCATGTTGATGAACGTGTTGTTTTGCATATGTGTATGCATATTGTGTTGTTTATGTTGTGTAAATAATCCGATGGGATTATGAGGATCTATGCTGAGGGCGCTGGATCGAATGTCCATCATGCGTTGGTTCGACGGGATCATCATGAGGATCTATGCTGAGGGCGCTGGATCGTTGGACAGGTTTTCCACCATGCGTTGGTTCGACGGGATCATCATGGGGATCTATGCTGAGGGCGCTGGATCGTTGGATTACCAGTATTGTGTTGATGGAATCTGGTGAATTCGCATCATTGATTTTATCATGTGTTGTTGTTCACATGTGTATTGTTAGTTATCCACCTTATGTTGATCTGATAGGATCAACAAAGGGATCTATGCTGAGGGCGCTGGATCGTCGGATTTCCATTGAGTATACATGATTATTATTGCTATGATCATATTGACGTGGTCATATGAGTATGCATTTGTAGGTCTTGTGTTAGGACCGTGTCCGTATTGCATTGATCTGATCTCGGATTAGACCGATATGATTGTCGTGGCACTTCATATCTCGAGGTATGTTCCGTATTTCCTTGGTACTTATCTTTGGTGGACAATCGGTTATCGTCTTGGGATTTGATGATATTATTCGATGGATCGTATTGGTCAGAAATGGTAGATTTCCGTATCGTGAGTTGGTTATGATAGTTTGAGGATCTTGAGTATTGTTTAAGGTACAATACAGATATTATGTTCGAGTTTATTGGTTAATCGAGTACAGGATGTGAAATGTGATAATGGTTATTCTGATGAGAATTTCTTGAGTAAGTAAAGATTACGTTGGTCGTATTCTTATGTTGTATTCTCATTGGTATGTTATTATTAATGTGATGTGACGGTTATCATTGTTGGATATTATGGCTGACCCCGTCGTGGGATTTCTTTTAGGTTCTCGGAGTATCGAGCTTGTAGCGGTCGTGAAGAGATGAGCTTCCTGAGGATACCGGCTAGGACATGTTGTGTGCATTGAGTTTCTTGATTGGTTCTTGTATTCATTTGCTAGAGTATCTTTTTGGTTGGCCTTTTCCATTGCGTGAGTATTTTGAAATGCTCTTTTGGTATCTAGTAACCGAGGTTACTTTGGGAATCGTTTTCTAAACTTTTGAGTGTCACTGTTTGGCACGGCGTTTTCAAATGAGTTTTTACGACGGTTTTTGATAAATGGATTTTTATAAGTCTTTGTGAATTTTAAAGATAGTACCGTCGTTGGCCTCTCGGGCATTTGTAAATGTTTGTGAAAATTTCTTTTAGCCTTGTGGGTTCCATCTCTGGCCCACGGCTACTGTAATATTTCCGGTTAAACTGGGGTGTTACGAATATGGTATCGAGCTTAGGTTGAGAAAACCTAGGCATTTGGGTCGAGTTGGGTCGTGTTTTTGTTGCGTCATTCGAGTTGTCGATTGACAAATATTAGAGCCGTGAGTCTTTGTTGTTCACTCGGGCTTGTGCGTTATCGGATTTACCAAAGATCGCATCGGGCTTGTTATAACTTTTCCAAATTGTGTTAATGAGATTCTTTTGAATGAGATGTATTGTGTTCTTGAGTCGAACCTATTTGGCAAACGTGTGTTTTTAAAATACCTGTGTAGAGTATTTTCTTGAGTCTAGACATGTGCCAAGATTCACGGGAATCGTCGGCTTCACGATCTGTAAGTATTTGGATTTTGAATTTCATTGAGATTTATTGCCGTTCTAAGTTGATACGTTTTGAGATTCAATTAATATTATGCGTTAAAGATAAGGTGACAGAGTTGGAACAGATTGATGATCTTAAGGAGTTATGATTTCGAGAATCGATGTTGGTTAGATTCGAACGAAATTGTGTATTCGGGAGAAGGACTATGGATTGTCGAGAAGAACATGTAGTCATGTTAGTTCATTTTGTGATATATATGAACTGCTTTTGAGCATTTGAAAATGATACCTTTCAAAATGAATGTTTTACGGATGTTTTATGGAAAATGATTTTGGGTCGAGACCCAATCGATTTTGAAATGGTTTTATAACCCAGGACTTGGGGTCCGAAAAGAGTTTTCTACTTTTTAAACTTCTTGTAATGTGGAACGAGATACGGGCTGAGACCCTAATGTTTCAAAAGACTTTTCTGTTTTCTAAAACACCCGAGATCTGTAAAACACTTTACCAATCGTTTACCTATGTTATTTCTGCCTATCGAGGCTTTGGTTTACTTGTTCAAATGGAACTTCTCGGGAAGTCTTTCGCTGTGTTGATTTGTTTCAATGCATTGTCATAGCATAATTGAGGTGATCCAGGATGGAAAATGATTGACGTTGCAAGTCATATGTGGAAAAGGAGTTTAGTCGGAATTTATATATTGAGATTTTGGAACTCGATCGTGTGGTTTTCCGATGGAATATCAGTGGATATTGGTGACGAACCGAATTGGTATACAGGAGTATGGTTGTGGTCAATCATTTGCATGATTCCATTTTTATTTAAACGTATGTATTCGAAAAGAATTTTTATCGAGAACTTGGCACCAGCGAGCCGATTTAATATTTAAAATTTATTTCGTGGTCTTACCAAAATTTATGTTTTGAGTTTTCAAACCCTTGAAAGAACTTTCGAAAATTGTCTTCGTGACAAGAATATATGATTTCAAACTGGTTTTGAAAATGTGATTGAGGTACATACGCATTTAGTGCATAATGCATATCGTGGTGAAGTTCTGAATGAGACTCACGAACTGGATGGTACATCAGTATGGTACGATGAAAGAGATTCGAACGTTAGTATGGTAGTTTGGTTATCCACGGATGATCGGTTGATTTATCGGATAAGAGAAATATGTTGCGTGTTGTAGATTCATGCACATAATATTATTTTGGAAATGGGATTTTGTGAAACCAGACATAGGTGCTACGTGATTCCATTGGTGCGGTAGTAGCGTAATCTTACCATAGTGATCTTTGAATGATTTCTTTGTAAGTGTAAATATGGGGATGGTGACCCCATGCTGGTTGTTTTGGATATTGAGTGGTCGTCCCCACTCCTTGTATGAATTGGTATGTTCGTCGATTTGCGACTCGTTGTTCGTATGCCGAGGGAAATGTTCGCCAGTTGGGTATGTTTATTGAGATCTAATGTACGTGATTGATTTGACGTTTTGAGAATGTTATTCTTTCATATATCTGTTTCTGTGGTTCTGTGTTGATCGTGTTGGAGTTTACCGTGTGAAGGTATTCTCGATTTTCGTTGATCGTTCGTTGGTAATATTGGAGTTTATCACGTTGATGATATTCTCGATTGTGTTTTGACCTCTGGTTGGTCATATTGGAAATTTATCATTTTGATGATAAATTCGGTTGATTTATTAGTTGATCATATTTGGTGATCATCTGAGCGTTCGGATTTCGTGTTGATGTTTCGGAATTCGTGTCGTTGTTTTGGGCGGTTGTTTCGCAGATGTATTGTGTATAATTCGTCTTATCTAATTGGGACTTGATTATGTAATCAGTGCGCATGTGATTTGATTCGGCGATTGTTTCATCCGAAGATGATATATTTTGTTGAGACTCGTGGAATTGTGATCGTAAGCATATTGAGATTATGCGGTGAGATCGCCGCTAGTATCTCCGGAGATCGTCGACCGCGTATTTGTAAGTATGCGGTTTTGGCTATTCAATAATGATGATTGATCGGTCGTGATGGTTTTGGGATATTTTGGGTTGAACAAAGATGGTTGTTCGTTTTATGATGGATTGCAAGTTTCGAGGACGAAACTTATTTTAAGGGGAGTAGAATGTAATATCCGAATTTCTATTATCAAGTTGTTTGATATTATTTTATCCGAAGTTATATTGTACATGTGGAATGCATGAGGGATAAAATAAATAAAGGACTGAGATATTAGTATCGGTATAATTGTCGTATTTGGTCGACGCTACATTTGAGGATATTGTGTATCGTGTTGTCGACTTTTGATATCGGGTATATCGTATGATGATATTATCGATTCAGTGTTTGTGTTCGGTGTGTCTTATGTTCGCTTTTGGTATGTCGAGACGTTGGACAAGAATCATGGAAAATGGCTAAGTATAGCCTTATTAGCGCACGCTAATATTCATGCATAACGCACGCTATCGCGTGATTAGCGCACGCTACGTTTATAGGTTAGCGACGCTAGTGCGCGCATGACGAAGGAATCTGCGTGTGGACCCGGCCGCGGCGCACGCTCGTAAGTCAACGGTTGTTGTCCTGAAGTATTAGCGCACGCTAAAATATTAGGCTTAGCGCACGCTAACTATGTATCAGTCAACAAGGAATCTTATCCTTGCCAGATGCTGTCGGAATGTGGGGGCGAGTGGTAGGTGAACACTGTAGTAAGTCAACTTCGGATAGCGCACGCTAAGAGTAAGGACTTGTGTACGCTAGACATGATGATTTACGTACGATAATGCATGGGCATTACGTACGTAAGGTAGTTTACGAAGCAAGACAGTAGCCTCTGGACTGCGATAGCGCACGCTACCAAATTCAGTTAGCGCACGCTAAGGCTAGCGCAGGCTAAACATAAGGGTTTAGCGCACGCTAGTGGTGCATTCTATATAAAGGGACAAACGGGTGTCATGAAACATTTCGTCCATTTCTTTCCTTTCACCCGATAGAGACAACCTTGGGAGAACATTTGGAGTTCCTAAACACTGAGGGATGATCCTCTTTAACAAGATTAAAGATGGAAATCATGGAGTGAAGCTTTGTTCTTGAAATCATTGGTGATTCTTGGAAATCAATCCTTTCCTTCAAAAAAGGTAATTACTCTTCACTTTGAGATTTCGTTTTGGATTGTATATGATGTTCTTGAGTTGATGATTATCATATAAACAAGTTGATGAGCATGACAACGAGTTGGATTACCGTACTAAGTTAGTGTTGTTATCAATATTTGAGTATTGATATGTTTCGTATGGTTTTGGATGGAATTCAAGATATATGTTGATGTAATTCCCTTCTTCAATTCGGATTTTTGATGTTTTGTCGTTGGTTACTTCGTATGGTAACGATTATGGTGATGCTACTATGATTCTTGAAGTTATATGAATCGTATGTCGAAGAACATGATGAATAAGGATTTTTAGATGTTAGAACACATCGGATTTTATCATTTTATGGATCATGAACGTGAATTTGGATAATTCGTGTTCTTGAAGAGCTATTAAATTATATGTCATGATTGTTATGAAATCCTTAATCTCGAGATGAGTTGATCATTGTCATGATGGAAGTGTTAGACGATGCTTGAAATGCACGCCACTGCACAGCATTAGCGCACGCTACGTTTACTGCCTAGCGCGCGCTAACGGGAGCAACTTAGCTCACGCTACGTTAGGTGATTAACGTGCGCTAAGTAGGCAGACAGTGCAGTATTTTTGTGTTTTGATTAGGAATTCGTGATGGTTTGACTTGGTTGGTTCTGACTGTGTCTATTCGAGGTTGTGTTGAACCGTTGAGTTCGATTGGTTAGTTTTCTCAGTTGTTGACCGTTATCGGATATGTGTTATTTGGTTTCTTCGATAGGTTGAGATTATTAATCGGTGATTATAACCGGATATTGCGGTCGTGTTCGAGTATGTCCATTGTATTGCGTTTGATCGAGGCTGAGGAGCTCATAGATAAAGGCAATGTGTTCGGCAGCAGCTTCGTGGTATCGGTATCGAGGCAAGTTATTACTTGCTCAGTTATAATATTTAATGAATGGTTTCAGTTTCATTTCGTTTATAATGCATATAGCGATGATTATTATTGTGAACTCTGGGTATCCGGATCGCATATCGTTCTTTCGATTCTGGGAGGTAAATCATAATGAATATGCTTTATCTCAGTTATTGGTATGTTTGAGTATCGAGGTTACATTATGGTAAGGACGAAGATATGAGTATCTATAGTTCATTGTACGTTTGGATCGCCGAGCATTGAGGATAATCGTCGGTGATGATTGGACATCGAGGTTGCTCCCGAAGGACTCGGGGCAAGTATTCCATATTGATTACGGTTTTATGTTATTTATTTTGGTCTCGTACATTCTCTTTCATATTGTTGAACATGAAGTCGTCCTAGTAAATTGTCATGTTGTCGTGCATGTTATGTTGTTCATGTTGATGAACGTGTTGTTTTGCATATGTGTATGCATATTGTGTTGTTTATGTTGTGTAAATAATCCGATGGGATTATGAGGATCTATGCTGAGGGCGCTGGATCGAATGTCCATCATGCGTTGGTTCGACGGGATCATCATGAGGATCTATCTTGAGGGCTGGATCGTTGGGACAAAGTTTTCCACCATGCGTTGGTTCGACGGGATCATCATGGGGATCTATGCTGAGGCGCCTGGATCGTTGGATTACCAGATTGTGTTGATGGAATCTGGTGATTTCGCATCATTGATTTTATCCTGGGTTGTCGGTCCCTTGTGAATTGTTAGTTCTCCACCTTCTGTTGATCGATAGGATCAACAAAGGGATCTATCTTTGAGGCTGGATCGTCGGATTTCCATTGAGTATACATGATTATTATTGCTATGATCATATTTACGTGGTCATATGAGTATGCATTTGTAGGTCTTGTGTTAGGACCGTGTCCGTATTGCATTGATCTGATCTCGGATTAGACCGATATGATTGTCGTGGCACTTCATATCTCGAGGTATGTTCCGTATTTCCTTGGTACTTGTCTTTGGTGGACAATCGGTTATCGTCTTGGGATTTGATGATATTATTCGATGGATCGTATTGGTCAGAAATGGTAGATTTCCGTATCGTGAGTTGGTTATGATAGTTTGAGGATCTTGAGTATTGTTTAAGGTACAATACAGATATTATGTTCGAGTTTATTGGTTAATCGAGTACAGGATGTGAAATGTGATAATGGTTATTCTGATGAGAATTTCTTGAGTAAGTAAAGATTATGTTGGTCGTATTCTTATGTTGTATTCTCATTGGTATGTTATTATTAATGTGATGTGACGGTTATCATTGTTGGATATTATGGCTGACCCCGTCGTGGGATTTCTTTTAGGTTCTCGGAGTATCGAGCTTGTAGCGGTCGTGAAGAGATGAGCTTCCCTGAGGATACGGCTAGGACATGTTGTGTGCATTGAGTTTCTTGATTGGTTCTTGTATTCCGCTGCTAGAGTATCTTTTTGGTTGGCCTTTTTCCGCTGCGTGAGTATTTTGAAATGCTCTTTTGGTATCTAGTAACTGAGGTTACTTTGGGAATCGTTTTCTAAACTTTTGAGTGTCGGCTGTTTGGCCTGGCGTTTTCAAATGAGTTTTTACGACGGTTTTTGATAAATGGATTTTTATAAGTCTTTGTGAATTTTAAAGATAGTACCGTCGTTGGCCTCTCGGGCATTTGTAAATGTTTGTGAAAATTTCTTTTAGCCTTGTGGGTTCCATCTCGGGGCCCACGGCGCTATAATATTTCCGGTTAAATCTGGGGGTGTTACAACAGAAGCATCTACACAGGAATACTCTGAACGTGGGAACTATTCAGGTTTTATCCCTCAACACAGTTCCATGGGGTAGCATTCAAGTTTTACCCCCCAACACAGTTCCACGGGGTACCATTCAGGTTTTACCCCCAACACATCGGCCCATTAAAATTACAGTTTTAGATAAAGACAAAAACACAAAAATACACCAAACAATGATGCACACTCATTACATGGAACATAAACATACAACATATACAACAATGCATCAGAATAATTATCCTCATAATTGAGCAATACTTAAATTACCTCAAAGTTGGAGACACTAACGCTTCCACGAACAACATCCCTGAACGAATACATAATTAATTATTCAAATAATCTCTAATGAAGTACATCCCATCACTATCAACAAAACCACCATCTCGAGATCAATGTCAACACGACATACTATCCTCGATATACGATATTCCATAACACAGGCCAAAGATAATTCACATCTCCGTCTTCACCAAACATATTTAAATCATATACATTATGATTTAACCCAAACCAAAGCATAATATACATACCATCATCCCGACAATTCATATTTACAATATCATTGCTATATGAATTATAAATGAAATGAAATCAAAACCATTCATTAAATTTTATGAACTGAGCAAGTATAAACTTGCCTCGATGCCTATACGACGAAGTCGTTACCAATTCCATTGCCTTCATCTACGATCTCCTCAGCCCCGATCAAAGCAATCCACGTACTCTTCAGTCTTGACCACAACACAACCGTTATAACCAACAATCAATTATCACAACCTAATGCAAAAATCGATTAACAACACGTTTGATAATCACAATCTATATTACCAACTAACGAACTCAACGGTCCAACGATATTCGATCATATACAAAACCGAACAATTCAACACAATCAATTATGAACTACATCTACAATACAAGTCCGAAATCCAATAATCATATCGACAATCAATTCAAACCAATAACAAGGGACTCAACATTCTCGATTTCAACTTCAGCTTTAAATACGAATTAACAAGTTTCCTTCTTGTTCATACTCGTAAATTTATGGAAAATATAATATAGTTTCCAGATACAATCGACCGACCGGACTATCCGAATAGTTCAATATTATGAATAATCATATTCCAAAATTAACCATAATCTTTCCGGATTCAATCTCATATTATGATTCGTATTTCATCAAGAACATACAAAGTATACTACTACAACCAACATAATGTCATCTTCCTCAACTTACACTTCACATCAAGAATCACAACAATACCACCATATTCATCATCATGTGAATAAATCATCAACAAGAACATCAAAATCCGAAATTAAAGAGAGGGATTATCCAAGATACCTCTGAAGATGAACAACACAATCAAACTCCTCAAGAATCAATAATATATTCATATATAAAGATCCAATCCATGCCATCAAGCTCATAATCAAGTTCGAAGAGCCAAAAATTCATCTTGGAGTGTTGAATGGCGAAAAACAAAGTGAACACCTCAGAAATTCCAAAGTGACGGGCCTCATATTTATAATAACTTCAGTCGTTCCGTACGTTACCTGATCCACTTAATGTACTTAATGCGCCTTACATACGTTATCCGACCTCGATAGCGTATGTTGAAAAACTCTAAAGAGGCCACTGCCTCAATTCATATCATGTCTTACATACGTAAGGCCCATGCCATAGCGTACGTAATATAGTCGTTGACTTGATACAGTAACATACTCGTTTAACGTACATAATATGCTATCCATAGCGTACGTTAACTCCTCCATCGACTCTGCTGTCTATATCCGCATCGAAGGTTGCCGACACCGGGCCCACTCATCGATCATAGCTCAGACCCTATCCGATTCTCCTCATAACATATGTTAGGTACTATACGTAATGTAAGTTATGCTTGTATCTTAATGTACGTAAGCTTCTATGCTTAACGTACGTAATATTCTCATACGATAAACCTGATGTCAAAACTAAGACAACCTGTTACACGATATTTTCAAATATGATTGTCAACTAATTATGTCAATTGTACCAATACAACTGTCTCGGTCCTTAAATTATTTTATCTATACTGTATAGAAACCACACTATCCATTATATCTCAGATAAAATAATGCGAAAAAATTTATACTGAAAATCCAGGGTATCACATACTAACCCCCTTGAAATAAGTTTCATCCTCGAAACTTGCAATCCTGTCATAGACAACATCTCAATCAAAATATTCAAACTCATCAAGAAAGCAATCAGTCGTCGTCACAAGCGAATAACAAAACAATATACTTACAGGTGCGTAAAGCCGATGATCTCCCGTGATACTAGCATACGACTCCCATACGAAGTCTCAACACAATACCAACACACACCAGTATCGCGAATATAGAAATTTTGAAAATATTTCAAAAATTTTGGAACTTCCAAAAATCGGTTTGACTCAAAAGTCAGAAAAATTGTTTTCAAAAGTCATGCTACTACCGCATCGGTAGAGCCAAATAATACACATGCTCGGGTTTTACGAAACCCAAGCTCTGATACCATCTTCTATAACACCCCCAAAACCATTCCAAGATATTACTATAACACCCCCAAATCCCATTGGGTTATTACAGTGCCGTGGACCCCACACCCGGAGATCCACCAGGTGAAACATGACTAAAATACATTAAATTAACCAAGGAGATCACAGTCCCTGCCACGATATCCGACACAATATTCTGATAAGAAATTTCAACGGCGACAATGGGCCTACATGGCCAAAATAAAAATATAACAACGTCCACAAGCACCTGCTCGGGTAATACATAATGACAATGACTGACAAACTGGAGAACACTCCAACTGACTGACCAACATGAACAACTCGGACTAGTATCGCTCGAATGCCTCGTCGCCATCATCATGACCCTGTGTCTCAACTCTCTCCTCGCAAGCACCTAAAACATGAAAACATGTTCCGCCCCACGGGGTCAGTTTTCTAGATAATGAACATCAACTACATGTATAACATGATATGCATCCAAAGGCAGAATGAAACGGTATAATGATAATAATAATAATAATACGAGATGCTCACAAACCTGTAATACCCAAGATCTTTGTTCTGGATTCGTCGAGTTTTCTGGGTTTTAACGGATTGGTATTGTCCTCATCATTTGAATTTTGTGCCATGTTTTGGGTGTGCCTTATTGGGACATGTGTTTGGAGGCGTTTCGGATCACTATGCGAGTTTTTGGGTTTTTGTGGTGTAGCGCACGCTAATGCTTGTGGCATAGCGCACGCTACTGTGTTGTGGTTAGCGCACGCTACCGGATGTGTAGCGCACGCTAACTGGCAGTCCAGCGGCAGTCCAGGAGCTACTGGACTGGGACTAGAGTCTCGTTAGCGCACGCTAAGGTTGATAGCTAGCGCGCGCTATCGACTGCTTAGCGCACGCTAATCTTTCTTTCTAACGCACGCTATTTGGTAGGTGCAGATCTGTCCAGGGGCTACTGGACTGGTTTCATGACCCGTTAGCGCACGCTACGCTTATTGGCTAGCGCACGCTAACCGTGTTACATGAGGAGTGTTCTGGGGCATTGACCCCGTTAGCGCGCGCTAATGTTTGTGCTTAGCGCACGCTAATAACTGTCCAATATAAATACTGGACAACAGCGTTAATTTGTCATTTTCTCTCCCTTCTTCATCCCTTCCGACGGGAGTGAGCTCCAGAGGCGATTTTGAGTGATCCTCTTCATCAAGCTTCATCTTAGAGTGGATTTGTAGGTGTTTAACAACATCTAATCATCTTTTTGGTCCAAATCAAGGTAATCTCTTCTTAGAACCCTAGTTCTTGAATTTTGGGGGTTTGTGAGGTTTCGGCCGATTTAAGCCGATATAGCCCATATTGTTGTGAGATCTTCATTGTATACTCGGGATCCTTTGTTAATCTTGAGACTCTGTGGATTGAACTTCATAAATTCATATGTTCGTCGGTTATGTTGATATGAGCCTTTGAGATGTCCGACGAATTGCTCCATTGGGTAGGAATTAGGATGATCCCTATATTTTCGGTGTATTGTTGATTCGTGGTGGTATTGTTTTCGTAGTATTCGTGGGCTGTCGAATTCTTGGTCTTTTTTGGGAGTTCGAAGGCTAACGGCCGTATCCATTCGTTGTTTCCCGTTGCTCGTGGCATCGAGGCAAGTATCTTGTCCATACTTTTCATGTTTCGTAGACGGAATCATTGATAAATGATTTTATGTGCAATCCGAATGTTTTAATGAACTTTTAAAAAGATCGGTATGTTCTCGATAATTATTGTCTTTCAAAAGATAACTCATATGCTTCGGGGATTAATGTGCTTTCAGAATATGTGCGTTAGTTTCATATGTTGGAAGATATTGAACATATTTTAGTGAATTTAGTAGACCGTGATTATTTGCCGAGGATTGTGTATTGAGATGTGTAATTGTACGGTGAATATGTGACGTTGTGTGATATTAGTTGTTACTCCTTCGTAAGGAGGTTGGGACACTTGGTCTTGTTTGGCATTGGTATTTGCTTGTCGTTGTGTGACATTGATTGTGAGTATATGCCGGTTAAAGTAGCCATTCTAGCGAAGTACCTAGCATTTGTATGCATATTCTAGTATTCGAATTATGGCTTCCCGTGGTGTTGTGGATGATATGTGTATGTTCACCTAGGGACAGTCTGATGGGACCTCTAGGGATACGTATTGCCGTGTGTGTGCGTATCGCGAACTAGGGTTAACCACCCAGGGATGTCCGACGGGGCTCTGCGGGGTATGACGGCCGTGAGTCTCGTACCAACAGTTAACTTTGAAATGTTTTGTTGGAGAACTATGATTTTTGGTCCATATTTCATCTGATTAGAATGGCAGTCCAAATGGTATCGTATTTGGCTGGAATGGCACCAGTAAATGTGTTGTGTGTGATTTGTCCCTTGACTGTGATAATTTAGTATGGGCACGTGAGTCATGTGGTTGCTCTGTGTATTGTAACTCTGTGGTGTTGAGTTCGACCGTATGGTCAAGTTGCAAAATTTTGCTCTCTGTTGTCGTTCTGTGAGATTGTTGTCATTGTCATTGTTTGGCACGGTGTAGTTTCCGCCGTGTTATTCTTTCGAGCATGTGAAGTGGATGATTTGGGTCGTGGACCCCCGTGTTTGTAATTGGAATATTATGATTGGGTCGTGGACCCCGTATTTTGTTATCGGAATCATATTTTGAAATAAATGATTTTTGGGCTGTGTCCCTAAGTGTTTCGAAAGGCTTGAAAATTCTTAAACCCCAAATGCTTTCAAAACTCCCGAGATCGTAAAATGTTTTGTAATATGTAAAATGGTTCTATTCCTATCTTTCATAATTCAAACTATTTTGATCAAGTGAATTATCTCGGGAAGTATATTCACGATTTCTATGTTCTTGGAGTATGGTATGTATGGCTTACCTTTGTATTTATACTTGCACTAGCAAAACAGTGGAGTTTTGCTAACCCCCGAGTATTCGGGGGGTGGATGTATGTATTGCGTCCAGGTATTTGCAGGTTGCTGGGGAGCAATTCACAGGATCGTTATGAAGGATGATGGAAGACGACGATACTAATCACATGAAGACCGGTGTTGAGTATTTTGGCGATGTCTTGTTGTTTTGTCCTTTCGTTGTGTCTATTATTACCATTTTACGGGAATGTTGATTTGTGTTAGCCCCTGCGTGGGTATGAGTTGTGAGAAAGAGTATTGTATGGTTGATGTGTATGTTGTGGTAAAAGACCAAATCGGTCTAATGGTTCGTTATTTAGCCATGTCGGCATGTATTGTGTTGTTGTGTTTTCTGTATTTAGCCTGGTAGATCCTCACGCAGAGGGTCTGCGGTGCTGTAATATTCCCGAACGGTTTGGGGGTGTTACAAAACCAAGGTAAGAACCGAGCATTCTTGAAACACTATGCCCACGACATACTATTAATACCTGTTCTACAGGTTAGAACATAAGTGCCCAACAGCGAATCATAATTATAGAGCACCACAAGGAACTACACGACATGAACCAAACCAGAACTGAATTATTTAGGGATCACAATGCTCGAAGGCTCCAATTAAATTACCAAGACATCACAAAGGCCTGAAAGCCACTCAGCCGAAGCTGTCAATCACATAATCACCTGAAACCAAAACAACCTGAAGTTGTATCAATGAGGGCCGAAGCCACGGCGCGAGGCCGTATCACAATGAGACCATCCAATGGTCGTGACCTACTGAACTGTAGGTGTTGGGAAACCAACCGCGAAGGTTCAAGCCTCAAACTTACCCATAATGAGATCATGAACATGATCGTGACCTACTGAGCAGTAGGTGTTGGGAAACCAACCGCGAAGGTTGAAGCCCCAAACTTACCCATAATGAGATCACCCAGTGACCGTGACCTGCTGAATTGTATGTGCTGGGAAACCAACCGCGAAGGTTCAACCCCTGACTTACCCATAATGAGATCATCAATATGACCGTGGCCTACTGAGCTATAGGTGTTGGGAAACCAACCGCAAAGGTTCAAGCCCCAAACTTACCCATCGAGCACTAGCCGAGACTAGCCTCCAAAACACAATTAACCACAAACGGCAATGATTCAAAGATTACCGGATTCACAAGAATAATAGGGTGCTGCCTTGAGTCGGCCAACACGACAACAATAACTCACGGATGGGCACCGTCCTCGGCGGTCCCAATTCAATACCTCGATTACCTTAGAATGGCCAATCTATAAAAAGGATACAACATATGGGAACTATCCGTGATAATCCCAATTCAATACCTCGATTGCCTTGGAACAGCAATCGATAACAACGATGCAGCGGATGATTCAATACCTCGATTGCCTTAGAACGGCCAACCGATAACAATGATATAATGAATGATTGAACACTTCGATGGCCTTAGAACGGCCAATCGATAACAATGATACGAATAATGATTGAGCACCTCCATTGCCTTAGAACGGCCAATCGATAATAATGATACAATGAATGCCACGGCACCTTTAATCGATTACCGACGGCGAAGATGAGAATGAATACGCCAATGCCTTCAATCGGCCGATATAACATGAATGACAGGATGCCAACATTAATAACAATGATTACCACAATGTCTTAGATCGACATCAATATTAACAACAACAATCGATACATCGATACCGCGAACCGACTATCGACAATAACATTAACAATGAGTATCTCAATGCCTTGAACCGGCCATTAATGAACAATAATAAACATTTGGCATAATTGCCGAAGAGTATCGTATCGAACGATCCCCTAATATCAATGAATTCATGAAGAGACTAAGTCTCGGAATGTTACAACACATTCATACACGTATATGATAACATTAATCTCATTGACTAGTACAAGTATAAAACTTGTCTCAAACCGAAGGCGAGAAAGTCCTTCCACGATCAATGTCCTTAATGGAAATACCGACCGCTCGAACAACCTTGAATAACAGAAGTACCAAAAATACGCTTAATATATGAATCAAGCATGATCACAACCAACTCAAAAGTCGATACAACACTACCCAAAACTCATTGGGGCATTGTAACAAACACGTTGTAAACAATCTTCAATTGTTTACAACCAAAACTTAATTATACCGAAAACCAACTTCCAATGAATGATTCAATCCAACAAAACCTCATTAATACCATGAATAATCCAATATGAATACTTCATTCGAGATTACAACAACATCTAGTCGAAAACCCCAAAAATTCCAAAGTCAACACCCAAGGTGTTCTTGAACAATTCCAAATATTAACAAATTCCGAAATATACACCAATAAATCTATAGATCGGAAATATTAACAATTCCAAGGTAGGTAATCTATATCTAATATATTCCAACATAATATCAAGCTAACTTGAAGAGATCGGAAATAAAACACTCAAATTCCGAAATTCTAGATCCAAGAGATGTTTACCTTGATTTGGTGTGTTGGAAAGGATTGAATGATGATTAATCCAACTTAGAAGCTTGAAAATGATGATAGGTGGTTCCAGATCGAAGAACCCTTCACCAAAAGTCCAAAATCGCCCAAAACCGATGGGAGGAGGAAGAGAGAAGTGAAAATGACGAAACTGGACTGAACTGTCCAATTTATACTGATCCCAGTTTAGCATGCGCTATGTCATGATATTTAGTGTGCGCTAGCGGGTTATTGCGCAGTCCAGTGAGCTCTGACTACTTCGTTAGCGTGCGCTACGAACTTGGTAGCATATGCTAACGCCTTCCAATAGCGTGCGTTAACCCAAAAATGTTAGCGTGCGCTAACTGATGTTCGATACCCAGCAACTGGAGTCCAGGACCTACTGTCCTCTGCCCTGCTCGCGTTAGCGTGCGCTACTCTTATGCCTTAGCGTGCGTTGCTAGCACAATTAGCCTATGCTACTTACCCCTCATAGCGTGCGCTACGAATTCCCAAATCAGTCCAGTACCTTCTGGATTGTCAGCCTCACTTGCGCTAGCGTGCGCTAATACTGAGCTATAGCGTACGCTACCTGAACTCCATTAGCGCGCGCTAACAAGAGTATGTAGTGTGCGCTACCTCACACACATACTACCAAAATATGATGATAATGATGAAAATATTCTCATCTCGATCTCAAACAGTGATGAATGATGAATAACAACTGACACCCAATTCTAAAATACGTCGAACAGTGAACACAATTGAATGAATATGACTGATGAATGATTATTACAAAGTGAAAAATTTCTGAGTGAAAATTACTGAATGATAATCAATGAATTCACAACCGGGTATTATATACTCCCCCTTTAAAAGAGTTTCGTCCTCGAAACTGAGGGTAAACTACTCGGGATGTGAATTATCTATTACGATCTGAAAACAACATCCCCATGAATACTCCTTAATGCGAACCACTTCGCCTACACAACTGGGACAATCCCATGACTCGTAACACTGGCGCACACACCCCGCCCATCGGCAATGGACGTCCAAACAAACACTGATTCACGCCTCAAAAGAAAAACAACAATGCACATATGGTCCTCGGGACCATATCAATTGCACGCCCAAGTCCTCCTGACTTGGCGTCTCGAATTCACAATGAACAATTACTTAGATTATCACGAAATCTCGGGTACAACACCAAAGGGAAGAAATCCCAACCAATGACCCAAATCTCAAGATTCTCAATATAGTTACAAGATAATTCGACAACTGATGGTCACAACCACAATACTACAATGCAGATTAAATTAAACAGTAATCTGGAAAACAAGGCTATATCTTAAATGTACCCAACATCAATATCCTCCAGATCATCGATCCCCTCGATTCAAGGAAGACCCAAATCTGAACTCACCGCTTAATACGATCTCGGAAGATCACAAGAACGAGAGTCACTACGATGAATGATAAATGACTAGAAATCCGATAAGGATCAAGAACGACTCACCGAGGTGAATTAACAACGCAAAGTGACAGCTCAAATGAAGTGATTGGAACCATTGTTCCTCGGGAATTGGATAATCAGTCTGATGACCACAAGTCAACATGATTTATGTGTGATGAATGAATTATATGAATGAATGAACGACAATTAACTGAATGATTATACTATTACCGAGCAAGAATTAACTTGTTCAAAACCGGTGATGAATGTCCTTACCTCTGGCTCTCGAAGCCTGATAGGATCCCTTGGATGACGCACGGGTTGGAGTAACAAAATCCCTTGAGGCTTGTGAGCCCTCTAGAGATCTACTGACACAAGAACTACTGCAGTATTTCTGAAGGTGTTCCTGCCTCCCACACAGAAAACAAACAATGGCCTGCATCGAGCACCGGGTACTGCGATGTCCTATCAGATCACGATTAAAGCAAGCAAGAATCGAACTCGTAAATGCGAGATGAAGATGCTTTCTCAGCATGAAGACGACTAGAAAACGACCTCTTGGATGTCAGAGCCCGATGTCCCTCAGAACAAACTGTTGGGATTCGGTGCCTAAAATGAAGGCCCAGCGGAAGCGGTGAAATGAAAATTAATTTGATCCGAATCCCTACAAGGATCGATCGAGCTAGTATATACGAATATATAAATGAAACATAAGAGTTACGAGAAAACATACCCTTGTAGTCCGTTGATTAAATGGTATCCTTCTCTTGAGCTATTCCCCAAGCTTTAGGCGATCTCCCTGCAATTCAATCCGCTCCAAGCTCTTGAATGATCCAACGCCGAATGCACCGCGTCTCTACTTGCCATGCGCTGGAGAAACGACCGGAATGATGATCACCTTGCTATCCTCCGAGGATACGGCTAGAGCTAAGTGATGAAGCTTCCAATATGAAATTATAACACTCTAAATGTATAATTCACTTTCTCTCTTTGATTTCTTGATTTTTTTCTCCAAGAAAAACCAAGAAAACTTAAAGAAGATGATGAAGACTTTGAGAAAAGTTTTCTCTCTCTCTCTCACTCTCTTTCATGTATGAATGCAAAATGGTCAGAAAAAGATGAAGTATTCTCTCCTAATTATATTCCAAATCCACCTAATGACAACTCCTTTCCCATTATATTAATAGATACTATATCTATTAAGTCATTGTCTTCCATTTAAAAATGGAGACAAAGACCAAAGGAAGGTGGGTGGGAATGGGGCGGCCTTCATGAAGAAAACGGGCGAGTTTAGTTCGTTTCGGACTCCCGTGAGTCCAAACAGATAAACTCCGATTCCGTTCCGATGTATTTATATCAATTAATTAATCCAATTAATTAATCATATCAAATACATTATGACATAATTAATTTCTCCAAGAAATAATTATATCCATGAATTAAATTAATCACCCAGTAATTTAATTCATTAGGCCGTAAATTAATTTATCCAATAAATCAATTTAAACATCCAATGTCCCAAATTTAGATATCCAATATCTAATATTCATAATGAGAGAATTAGCTCGATTCATTCCGTCGTGAATCCTATTGCTCGACTCGGTAGGTTCGTCTCAGTCAGCAATGGAAGGAACCAAAGAGTAGTAGCACCACCTAGCCAGCCTGGCGGCATACACCGTACCCCAACTGAGAACGAATGATTGGGATTATTCAAGAACCATTCTGTCGTGAATACCAGTATACGTATAAACCCTTCTTTCACATGTCCCAATCAAGTTATAGGGTCACAGTTAGTCAAACCCTATTTGTACTTGACTCTATGCATGTGTTAATCCAAATCGAGATCATTGAGATGTCATGTATCTAATACAACTAGCTCCAATGCTTTGGCCAAAGACTTATGATCTCATCTGCCAATAACCGCATAGGACATAAAACCCGCTCACTAACGGGAGAAAGAATTCTATCTTGGTATTCAGTAGGACCTGCTACTTGCCCGTCAAGATGCACGTTGAGGTTGACCCCCGCCTTCTGGTTTATAGGGTCGAACTACTCTAATGAAAATCTTGACGTCACAAGCACATCCCTACTAAATCCTCAAGTTGAAGGTTCACGAATACCTATCACAACCTTTCGATTTCGTCATTGACTATCCCGGAGTGAAATCCGTGTGATGAATCGAGGGTTAGTCAGTTCGAGTATACTAATCCAATTAGCATACCTATAACGTGTGCTCCCACTAACCATTAGCATTCGACAGGCACTCTCCATGTCAAAGAACACGTCATACAAGTCTTCACATAAACTTAACGCCCAGTCAAGTTTCATCGACTTGCGAACGATTAAGTATTTGAGCTATAAACCTTTCCAGTGCCGACCCCCTTATCCAATAAGGAGTGGAACATTTTGCTCTCAAATACACAAACTAGTTTCTATATGTATATTTACGAGTTAAGAATGCCAGTAACTACCAGTAAATAAAGAAACATCCACTGCCTTATATTAGTGATTTACATAATTACAAGTACAATGCCCTCACTCAACATCCTCTGAGTGGCGTTCGAGGGCATACTCCCAACAATCTCCCACTTGCACGCAATGTCACACACTATGGTATCTAATACCCATGTTCTCCAGATTATGCTCCAAGCTAATCTGAGAATGTGGCTAGGTCAGTGGATCAGCGACGTAGTCGACTGACTCTACTCTATGCAGCACAATGTATCTCTTTGCGAACAAATACACTTACGAGATGATACTCTCTCAATATGTTTGGTACTATTGTGAAACCTTGACTCCTAGGCTTGTGCTACCGCTCTGGCATCACAGCACAAGGTGTCACGAGAAGTTTACCTAGTAACTTCTTAACCCTTCCTTTGGAGGCCTCCGAGGCTGCTTTATACTCAGCCTAACTGGTGGAATCGGCTACTGCATTTCTGGCACTATGCCAAGATACTGCTCTTCCATTAAGAGTAAATGTAGCCAGAAGTAGACATATAATCGTCTTTCTGTCCTTGGAAGTCTAAAACAGTGAATCCCACCACATTCTGTTCTCCACCACCATATATAAGAATCAGATCTCTTAGTACTTCTAAAGTACTTGAGAACATTCTTTACGGCGGTCTAATGTTCCCTGACTGGGTTAGCCCGAAACCTACTTACCACGCTTCCAGCATGCGCAATGTCAGGTCTTGTACACAATAAAGTATATGTAAGGCTACCCACTGCCGAAGCATATGGTATATAACTCATTTCCTTTCATTGTTCCTCACTATGAGGACACATCTTCAAGGTGAGTTTTATTCCATGTCGCATCGGAAGGAACCCTCTTTAAGATCTAATCTATATAGAGGGCTTGGAAAAAACTTATCATTCTCTTAGATCTATCCCAGTAGAGTCGAATCCCAAGAATATAGGTTTCTTCTCCCAAGTCTTTCGTGGAGAAATTACTTGAAAGACAAGCTTTCACAGAACTGAGCATTCCCACATCATTTCCTATTAGTAGAATGTCATCTACATATAGTACTTAGAATGTGATCTTGCTCCCTCTAACCCTCTTGTATACACAAGGTTCCTCTTCATTTTGCACAAAGTCAAACTCTTTGACCATCTCGTCAAAACGAAAGGTCCCAACTACATGAAGACTACTACAGTCCATTTCATGGAGTCTACATCCACCATTGCTAGGTCATTAGTCGCGGGTCGGTCTCTTGTTTATCACCTGGAACCTCGTGGAAACCCAGTTCCACCAAGTGCATAAAACTATACCTCTTAGGTAAATGAGACACCCTACTAGACCTACGAGGTGGTTGTACTTGTGTTTCAGAAGGCTCGGTTCCATTTTCTTGCACAGGTGTCTCCTGAGGAGTTTCATTGTATTCTTCCAAAGAAATATTTCTACCTGCTCCGCCTTCCTGAATGAATCTCTTCTTCCAGGAAGTGTGCTTGTAAAGAAACAACGATCTTTCGATCTTCGGACAATTAGAATAGATATCCCATCGTCCCAGATGGGAATCCAATGAAACGTCCCTTCGCGGACCTAGCTTCCAACTTATCCACCTTAGTCTTCTTGACATAGGCGGGACATCCCCAAATACTAATATGATTAAGACTTAGTTTTAGGAATGGATTCGGAAGGACATCTATTCAAGATATATGCAGCAGTCAGGAGTGTATACCCCTACAGGTAAATCGGTAAGTCAGTACAGCCCAGCATGGAACGGACCATGTTCAACAAGGTCCGGTTTCTTCTTTCTGACATACCACTTAACTGAGGAGTACCTGGAGGTGTTAGTTGTGAAACTATTCCATGTTCCTTAAGGAACTCGCCAAACTACGTACTCATATACTCGCCACCTCGGTCCGACCGAAGTGCTTTGATATTATTACCAGTTTGTTCTCGACTAGGGCCTTGAATTCCTGGAATTTCTCAAAGTCCTCGGATTTATGTTTCATTAAGTATACATAACCATACCTAGTATGATCATATGTAAACGTAATGAAATACTGATATCCGTCACGTGCTGCATCCAAAGCACCACAAACTTCGGTATGGATTAATCCCAGTTTATTAGCGACTCTTTCAAAAGTCCCTATGAAGGGGGACTTAGTCATTTTGCCTTTAAGGCAAGATTCACAAGTAGGAAAGAGATCCGATCCCAATGGACCCATAAGTCCATCTTTTTTCATTTTGCAAACCTTGGTTTGACCAACATGACCAAGTCTAAGATGCCATTTCAAAACTTGATTGGTTTTATCCCTACCACGTTTTCTAGTCATAGTATTCACAACTACTTTGTTGCTGAGATTGAGATGATACAATCCATTTAACAATGTAGCAGTACCCACTAGTTTATTTCTGAAATAAATTTTGCAGGAACCATCACCAATGAAAAATGAAAAGCCTTTTCGGTCCATGACCGGAATGAATACAATGTTTTTATACCCCTTGAGCTAAACAAGTACATCTTCTAAAAACAAAAGCCAGATTCTAAATCTAAAAAGAAGTGATCCTATGTCGGTTGCCTTGACACTTTGCCCGCTTCCGACAGTGACCATCACTTCCCCAGCTCCAAGCTTCCTACTTTGTTCCAGATCCTAATTCATGGTACAAATATGTGAACTAGCACCATAATCCGGTATCCAAGAAGTTGAAAATACAGTAGCAGAACAATTCGTTTCCTAAACTAAAAGTTCTGTACCTGAAGCGCCATGAAGAATCGGACAGTCTCTTGCCCAGTGGCCCAGCTCACCGCACTTGAGACATGCGTCCTTTTTCTTCTTGTTCTTCGGAACCATTGGGGCCTTGCCCTTTCCCTTAAGGTCCTTAACTTGTGGTCCAATCTGCTTCTTGGTCTTTTTCTTCTTATTCTTAGACCTTCGAGGTCCAGAAGAAATCACAAGGGAAGACTCCATCCGCGGAGTCTTCATCTGAGACTGAGCGGTCACCAGTTTGTTCATTAGCCCAGCTAAGTTACATGCAATCTCATTGCAGTTGAAGTTCATAACAAACTGTGAGAAGGATTCAGGGAGAGACTGTAGGATAAGGTCAGTTTGGAGAGAAGTATACATTTTAAAATAAAGAGCCTCCAATCTCTCGATCATGGATATCATATTGAGGACATGTTCCCCAACCTTCTCACCTTCCTTCATTCTTGCACCGAACAGTTGCTTGGATATCTGATATCTAGTAGTTTTGCTGTGCTCACCATAAAGCTCGGTTAAGTGAGATAGAATTTGCCTAGCATAAGTCATTTTCTCATGAGCTCTCTGAAGCTCATTAGACATAGAAGTCATCATGTAAGCACGTACTTTTACGTCATCCTTAACCCACTTTTCGTGGTTTTCAATCACTTCCTGATAGGCTCTGGTCCGCACATGAGGCGCCGGGGACCTAAGACGTATCCCAGTGCCTCTATACTGAGGACTATTATCAGGTTGCGGGGCCAATCCACAAAGTTAGGTCCGATTAAGGTGTTCTTTTTGAGTAGAATTGCGAGTGGGTTCATTGTCATATTGAGAGTTATGTCTGCATTAAGTACGACGGATTAGTTAGTGACTCGTTCAATTATGTTCTGAGTATAGAATTAAGGTCTTTTCTGTTCTTGTTACCCAACTCGCACCATTTTTATCAGAATAACACACTCCCTTGTGAAATCCGGAAGTATCGTCGCTCTACTTCATAGTGGTGATCGAGTTCTTTATAAATCTTAATAGAGGGCAACCGAACAGGTTTCTGGTCTATTAATTTTCATAAAGTGGTGTCCAATACCAACCCATCTAATGGATGATTCGATCTTCTTTTTCCCCTTGTTCACTCCCCTCAACCTATATGGTTTATATGGTTCGTGAACAAGTTAAGTTTATACCATCGACGCAAATCAGTTTCACAATTGAATCTTATCCGGCAACCTATCAGGTTTCTAGGGATAAAATTGGCTCCAACCGAAGGCATCCAATGCACTCCCGGTAATTTATTCGTCCTCCCCGAACGACTAACCCGATAACTCGGAAGCATAGCACATCCGGTTTGGATTTCAGTTTTCCGAAATCTCGATGGAGGGAAGGAAAACCTTGAAACCTTATAAACTTAATCATTTGTTGTGGGAATTATCGCGATTAACGTTAAACTTTGCACATTAATCATTTTAGCGCATTTTTGGCATTCATACAATATGAAACAACCATTCACAACCTAGTTGCTGCCAACATGTGGTTCATGGACCGTTCCTAGAAAACAAAAACTTCGTAATCTAATTACAAGTCTTCATCTTGAATCTTCGTCTTTTCGAAATGGATCTTCCTCCAGTCTTCATCATTACATATAAATTTTACAGTGAAAATTGCATCCTAGATACAAATATTTCTAGTAAAATAAATAGGCTCAAAACGGCCTTTACAACTCAATCGAATAAAACGAACGATTCAAAACTAAGTCCACGAACCACATCCCCATTCAAAAGCATTCATCCAATAAATACAATATAAATGGAAAGCGTAGAGATACATTGATCCAATCAATAATACGAACTGATCCAATCGATTCACACAATCGATAACATGAAAACGTTCAAATAATTTGGTCGCCCATTAAAATTCCAATGAATCAAATTTCCCTTGTAAAATGAAATACCATAAATCATTTTAATCATATTAAATCCAATTTAACATGCGGGAGATTAATTTTCAAGAAAAGACGGAAAAATCGAGCCTGGTGAAAAATTGGCCTGCCTGGCCGAGTCACTGTCGGCATCCAGCCGGCCAGACACGGCCCGTGTCGCCTGACATGGTCGGTTCGTGCCGGCAGTGTCCCAGACATTCTTGCCAGACACGGCCGTGTCGGCAGTGTCCCAGACATTCTTGCCAGACACGGCCGTGTCGCCTGACACGGTCGAGTCACCTCCGGAAGCATGCCGGCCAGACACGGCCCGTGTCGTCTGACACGGTTGGGTCTGTCTGGCAGTGGCCTGGCCAGACTGCTGGATGCGACCGAGTCACCCAGGACACGGTCGAGTCACTCTCGGCCAGATTACCCTTTTTGTCCAAAAAGTCGTCCGACGACGATTCGGGGCTAGATTTTCGACCGGATATCTAATATCAATATTTTTCGACTTTCATATCTTCAATATAAATCATATTTCCCAGAAATTGAAGATTTATATTTAGACATAAACTTACGAAAAATACAATTATTACGAACGAAAAACATATACCACAATTACGACTAAAATGATTCCAAATCATTCACCATCTAATCGAGCATTCCAAATGCCAATATCGTATATACGATCACAAGACCTACGCTCCGATACCACTTTTGGGATTCGGTGCCCAAAACGAAGGCCCAGCAGAAGCGGTAAAACGAAAATTAATTCGATCTGAATCCCTACGAGGATCGATCGAGCTACGTATATACGAATATATAACGAAACACACGAGTTACGAGAAAACATATCCTTGTAGTCCGTTGATTAAATGGTATCCTTCTCTTGAGCTATTCCCCAAGCTTTAGGCGATCTTCCTGCAATTCAATCCGCTCCAAGCTCTTGAATGATCCAACGCCGAAAGCACCGCGTCTCTACTTGCCACACGCCGAAGAAACGATCGGAACGACGATCACCTTGCTATCCTCCGAGGATACGGCTAGAGCTAAGTGATGAAGCTTCCAATATGAAATTATAACACTCTAAGTGAATAATTCACTTTCTCTTTTTGATTTCTTGATTTCCTCCAAGAACAACCAAGAACACTTAAAGAAGATGATGAAGACTTTGAGAAAAGTTTTCTCTCTCTCTCTCTCTCTCACTCTCTTTCACGTATGAATGCAAAGTGGTGAGAAAAAGATGAAGTCTTCTCCCCTAATTATATTCCAAATCCACCTAATGACAACTCCTTTCCCATTATATTAATAGATACTATATCTATTAAGTCTTTGTCTTCCATTTAAAAATGGAGACAAAGACCAAAGGAAGGTGGGTGGAAATGGGGCGGCTTTCATGAAGAAAACGGATGAGTTCGGTTCGTTTCGGACACCCGTGAGTCCAAATAGATGAACTCCGATTCCGTTCCGATGTATTTATATCAATTAATTAATCCAATTAATTAATCATATCAAATACATTATGACATAATTAATTTCTCCAAGAAATAATTATATCCATGAATTAAATTAATCACCCAGTAATTTATTTAGTTCATTAGGCCGTAAATTAATTTATCCAATAAATCAATTTAAACATCCAGTGTCCAAAATTTAGATATCCAATATCTAATATTTATAATAAGAGAATTAGCTCGATTCATTCCGTCGTCAATCCTATTGCGGGACTCGGTAGGTTCGTCTTAGTCATCAATGGGAGGAACCAAAGAGTAGTAGCACCACCTAGCCAGCCTGGCGGCCTACACTGTACCCCAACTGAGAACGAATGATTGGGATCATTCAAGAACCATTCTGTCGTGAATACCAGTATACGTATGAACCCTTCTTTCACATGTCCCAATCAAGTTATACGGTCATGGTAAGTCAAACCCTATCTGTACTTGACTCTATGCATGTGTTAGTCCAAATAGAGATCATCGAGTTGTCGTGTATCTAATACAACTAGCTCCAATGCTTTGGCCAACGACTTATGATCTCATCTGCTAATAACCGCATAGGACATATAACCCGCTCACTAACGGGAGAAAGAATTCTATCTTGGTATTAAGTAGGACCTGCTACTTGCCTATCAAGATGCACATCGAGGTTGACCCCCGCCTTCTGGTTTACAGGGTTGAACTACTCTAATGAAAATATTAACGTCACAAGCACATCCCTACTAAATCCTCAAGTCGAAGGTTCACGAATACCTATCACAACCTTTCGATTCCATCATTGACTGTCCCAGAGTGAAATCCGTGTGACGAATCGAGGGTGGGTCGGTTCGAGTATACTAATCCAATTAGCATACCTATAACATGTGCTCCCACTAACCATTAGCGTTCGACAGGCACTCTCCATGGCAAAGAACACGTCATACAAGTCTTCACATAAACTTAATGCCCAGTCAAGTTTCATCGAGTTGCGAACGATTAAGTATTTGAGCTATAAACCTTTCCAGTGCCGACCCCCTTATCCAATAAGGAGTGGAATGTTTTGCTCTCAAATACACAAACTAGTTTCTATATGTATATTTATGAGTTAAGAATGTCAGTAACTACCAGTAAATAAAGAAACATCAATTGCCTTATATTAGTGATTTACATAATTACAAGTACAATGCCCTCACTCAACATCCTCTGAGTGGCATTTGAGGGCATACTCCCAACACAAACCGGCATCCTAGTCCTCACACCGGAAGAAACTGAAGGGTGCTTCCGAGCAAGTTCCCTAATCAAAAGCTCTGCTCTAAGAGCCTTTTCGATGAACTCACTAAGTGAATTACAATTGTGATTGAACAACTGCATCCTCAACTGCGGATTTAGCCTCTTGCTAAAATACTTGATCTTATCTCCCTGAAACTTCTCAGCAATGACAATAACACCCTCGTCCTCGACGGGTTCGGGGTTCAAAACCTCTGATAACTTGGCTTCACGAAGTGGAGCTGGATAATACCTCTCTAACGTGAGAGCCTTGAACTCACTCCAAACACAATCACGATCGGTGGGTTTCACAGAAAGCCACCACGAATAAGCGCCCTTACTCAAGTAGTAAGCCGCTACTGCCACCTTAGTCTATTCCGGACACTGAACCATATCGAAGAGTTTATCAAAATGCTCAAGCCAATGAACAATATCAGTTGGTTCCGACGAACCCTCAAAAGTAAGCGGCCTCTGATGAGAGATATCGCCAACAATCTGACTCACTCCTCTAGTCTGTCCACGAAACGGCACCTGGAATCCCTGTTATGGTGGACCACGAACCATCGAGGTCTGCATGGTCTCCATCAGACGTGTCATACGAGTCATCTGGGCCATCATGCCCTGCATGCATATGAATGGGTCCACCCGACACTATGCCATAAATGGCCTTTGGCAACCACATAATTGTGTTACCTTAGACCCAATTTTCTATTGCCACAGACCCAATATGGGCAAAGGTAACACTTTAGCTAAGTTGCTCTGTGAGCAGTAGCCTTTGGACTCAAAGGCAACAAGATAAGCAGCCTACGCTAACATAGACAAACTTGTTACCAAAGAACTCTACAGCAACGTTATGAGGATCCTACAGCAACATCAGTTCTGTGTTGCAACAGACTTTATGATTTTACAAAATACATAGAAAATCAGATGGGCCCCACAGAGTGGACCCACATGTGGGACCCTCCAGTGGACCCCACCTTGGTGGGCCCACTTTATGGGGGCCACCTTGATGGGGGGCACAGGTGGGCCCACTGTCTGGGGTCCACTTTGTGGGGACCACAAGATATGCAAACATTAGTTAGTATAGTGTAACACCAATTTTACCAACTGCAACACCATGTGTGTTGCCAATGCAAGGCATTGGTAACATATATATTATACCTAAGGTAACACCTTAATTTAACAAAATAAAAATATAAACTTTAAATATTGCATTTCCCATTAAAAATACCAACAAACCAATTCTAAAAACCATCCAATCATAAAACCACCAACTACTTTAGTTCAAAACCAAAACTACATCATCCACCAACTACATCAACCCATATCCGCCAACTCCAACTTTAAGTACTAGAACAAAAATATAACATAAACGCGATAAAAGAACCAACACACTAGTTCAAAAGATACAAAGATATGAAAGTGGATGTCTAAGCGCTAGGGCCGCCGGTCATGGGAGTACCATCTCCTAATGTGTCGCTAGAAATTGTGGCACAAATTTCACCAAAATTAATTTGCAAGGTGGGGTTTGCTTCAGCCAATTTTTTCAGGACCAATGTCAAGTTGTCCTGGATCTTCTGATTCACCTTGGCATCCTTGACCTTCTTGTTTACCTTTGCGTCCATTTCGTCAACAAGGTCCTGCCATATCTTTTTTGCCTGGGTAGAAGTTTTGACAACCTTTGCATCATGTCTGCCTAAAAGACAACTCGGACCATGGGATTTTTTTCCACCTGAAACTAGTGCTTTAATTTCATCAAGTCCTGATGATGACTTGAGTTTGGTCTTAATTGTAGCCTACAAAGTAAACCAACATCAATATATGAAAATAATTAGTCGACGGAGGAAGATAAAATATGGATCCAAGGAATTAACTAAAAAATATATAAGTAGTCTTTAGTGGCAAAATGCAGTATATGGAGATGCCTCTGTCCCCGAAATTCTGCTGGTTTTTGGTTAAGGAAATTGCTAATCATGAGGGGAATGATAAATTATGATTTTTTTTATTGGGGACATGTATCATCTATTACCTCTAAACACTCTATTCTCTCAAACATGAATACTTTAAAAGTAAATTTCACTCAGTTATTCCTTCAAAATATTTCCACCCACCTAAATATCAACATTCATTGGAATAATTTGAAAGCACAGATAAGAACCACTACTGGTGTATTATTTTATCTTGACGATTTTAAAATACGGAAGCACATTATTTAGAATGTGAATTGAATGTTAAAGCATTTTTCAATTACCATATTGAAAATTTAGAATTTATACAAATAAGAACCAGTTGAATTCTGTTCTCTGTGAGGTGAGATCCCCCAGACAGCTATAAGTGCTACAATAATAAACCAAATAAAACCCTTGAGATAAAATCGTAAAAGCAAAGTGCTCAGTTTGAAAGAAAGTATATGTGCATAAAGGTAATGGATGCTTGCTGGAGTCTTAAACTTATGTACAGAAGTCAAGTCGGACACAATACGACACTCGATATAATTCATCCAATCATCCAATATGAACAACATGGATCTTCATTCATCTTATTTTTCACTTTCATGTTAAAGACCTGCATTGTCTAATGAAGAACAACGTCCTCTGGTTATTCCCGAAATTAGATTACTTCATAAGAATCTATCGGTGCCATGTCTGAGGCAGAAATAACTTTAACTAAATCTTCCAATGTAAATTTTCCAATTCACAGATCAGATACAACTAATATACTCCATATTTACACCCAAACCAATACCATATATTTCCAAATAGGAGCAAATATAAAGCAAATTTTCCAATACACAACAAATAAAATCCAAGTCCTATCATTTGCATTAATCGAATGAAGTTTAAAGGAAATTTAACATTCATACCACTGGACTTGTATGTGCACCCTCTGAGTTTTTAATGTCTATTGGGGTTCTAACATAAAAACACACTAGATCCACAAAATAGTAAAAAAAATGCAATTACAAATTGTTGTGCGGTGATTTATACGCCTCGATGACAATCGGCATAATGGTCAGGAGCCAGCTTAAGAAGGCAGACGCTGGGCAAGCACCTAGCGATCGACGTCCAAGGCGATCGTCTATAGGCATCTGGAAATCGCCGATGATACCTGATTATAGACGATCGTCCCATACCGCATGTGAATCCGACACCCGTCAGAGTCTTCGAAGACCCACGTGCAGATCCACAAAAGGCGCCGCAAGATAAGGACTTTGACCCCAGCCTGTCACCAACCTCACACCTACCGACAGGCCCGCCGAAAGGTACAAAGTGGGTCCTTCCCTGACAGCGACTCAGGACGCGTGCGGACTCCTCATTGGCCCGCACATCTGGCCAGCTGCAGCATCGGACTTTAAGGAAATAGTCCCACGTGATGGGACGATCGCCCACATTATTCTAATATGGAATACGGCGGTCGCCCGCGATCGCCGGGGAGGACCTAGCAACCTATTCTACTATAAGTAGTAGGCCTCCAACAATGGCCAAAGGACACTGAAAAAAACGAAGAGAGAGAGAGACATTCTTACTGGACAAGCTCCCACACATACATAGTGAAGCCTATTGACGGTGAAACTCATTCACCTATACAAAACACCAAAAAGCAAGAACTCATAGAGCTTCATATCTGGTTCTTCCGGCAATCTTCACGCTCTATAGCTAAGATAACTAGAATTGTTACACTCATTGTAATAGTATTCTAATACTAATATTTGTACTCCAAAGTATTTATATTAATAACATCTTGCGAGAGCATTCAAGCCCGGGACTAACAACCCCGACAAATCTTGTGTTATTTACTTTCCCACAGAAGTATTCTCGCATTTGTTTGTTACTCGACCATTCCATTAATATCATCTTCAGATAATATTTTGGGTAACAACAATTGTCGCTAGAGGAAGGGGACATCTTAACCTTCATTTTTATTCTGACCGTCTCGAAGAACACTCACTGTTCTCCGGGCATATACTTGAAGAAACACTCACTGTTCTTCAAAGAAAAGCCTTCAGAAACATGACGTCTGCCACGACCTCAAAAAGAGCCACTCTACGATCCGCCGGAAATCTCACTACGGCCCAGACCGAATCCCAACCTACGGCGGAACGCGACCGCGGCGACGCTAGGCTCTCACTCCCGCCCCCGAGAGACGGTCCCAGCCTCTCACTCGATCGGTTCCAAACAGCGGAACAGATTGAGGAGGCTATGGTCATCCTCAGGGAGCGACGGAGGGCATGCGACTCGCCCACCATTACCCCATCAGCCATCCGCCGAGCAGGCAAATGGAAGCTTATGGGGCTATACGTCGAAAAATCATCGGAAAGCCCCGAACCGCAGGAAAAGGCTCTCATAAGGCGGGATGATTCCGTATTTATCCGCCTAGGGAGCGATCCCTCATGGAGACCCGGGCATTCAGGCCCCAGCCGAGAGACATCGGAGTCCGAATCCGTCACCAGGAGTTCGGCATATCCGACTCCCAGAAGACAAGCCGGCTAACGGGCCCCCGCTCGCCCAAGAATTGAGCCCGGTGGTGAAGAACTCGTCACCTACCATAGGGCAAGAAGACCAGTACATGATCGCCTTGGCTCCCGCTCCGAGAGTCAATCAGCGAGTAGTCAGGCTACAGCGATGGCCGCCATGCAGCGCCATCTCGACGAAATGAAGGCGCTCCTAGAGACTGGGGCAAGCGCCAAGAGATCGATCGTTGGACTGAGTGAGCCACTCGCGGCCCAGATCGAGCTCGCCCCAGTTCAACCAAAGATCGCTCCACCTCAAACACCTCTATACGAGGGGAGATCGGATCCTAAGACCCATTTGAGCATGTTCCGGATTATATGACCGGATGTGGAGCATCGGACGCGATGAAGTGCCGAATGTTCCCGTTGACATTGGGTGACCTCGCCCATAGGTGGTACATCTCACTACCACCTAGCTCGATCAATTGTTTTTAGAAGCTAGCGAACGACTTCACATCGTATTTCGCCGCTAAAGTTTCCCGGCCAAAAGGCCCCCACTGCATGATGAAAATCAGGCACGGGAAGAACGATCCTGATGAAGATTACATCGACCGGATGGATGAAATAGTCCTCACTGGTGAGCCCATTAGCGACGAGCTCGCTCTCTACCCGGTCCTGGGAGGATTCTATGGCCATTCGCCCATGTTCAGGCACCTTACAAAGTACATCCCCCCAACCTACGCGATCTTCCGCGTCAGGGCCGCTGATTTTCTAGCCAGGTAGAGGATGCTCACCCTATGCTTAGGCGAGGGATCTGCCGGGGAAGGAAAAGCGCCTACTTCTGTCCCGAGAAAGGCAGTCGCCAAGCCCATAAAGGCGATCAAGAAGCCGCCCGGGGAATTCAAAGCTTTCGAGGATGTGGAGGTTCATCTCCTCCGCAACCTCAACCTATCTCTGGCCAACATTTTCAACGCCATCAAGGGGCGTGAATGGCTTAGCAAACCATGGCCGGTGAGGGACCACGGTCATCTAGACCGCAATAAATTCTGTGCCTACCACAAGAGTCCCGGCCACGACACCAGCCAGTGCTGCGACCTCCTCAGACAACTCTGGAAACTGTTTGAGGAAGGCAAATTGGACAACTTGGTTACCAAGCCAGAACCTCGGGCAGAGAGGACCGGAGGGCGCGAATGCCAAAAGAACGATGGAATCCCTCCCAATCCGGTCGCAAGGATCGAGCAGAATGAGCCAGAGTACTCTGATGAATCGGTCCCTCTGATCAACCCTGGCGTCCGGATCAATATTCTTCAGGCGGGAGGTGGAAACCTCGGAGGCCTTTCCCCAGTTTCCACTCTATCGAACAGAAAGAGGAAGGCCGAATTAAGGGTGTTCGCCAGGGTCCATGTCGTGGTACCCCCAGAGCCGACCATCTCTAAAGACACGCTCGTCACTTTCTCCAACAAGGATAGGGAGGGAGTGCAGTGCCCCAAAGAGGATGCATTGGTGATCTCTGCATGTATCCTTGGGAAAATGGTCGATCGCGTGCTGGTTGACAATGGGAGCTTTTGCAATATCAAATTCAAATCCGCTCTTGACCAGCTCGGCAACCTGACCAAGTTCATCAAGCCATTTGACACCGTGCTCCAAGGGTTGGGCGACAGCACAGTCCAAGCCTACGGAAGGATCAAACTCTCTATCGAGTTAATATGCTATTACGATCCCAAGGTTATGATTACTAGGAACCTCAACTTTGTAATCATAGATAGGCCCAGCATCTATAATGGGTTCCTAGGTCATCCATTTCTAGAAATGTTCGAGGCAGTCGCCTCTTCCTTCTTTTACTGTATCAAATTCCCCACTGCCGATGGGACGGTTGGTACTGTAAAAGGAGACCAACTAATGGCTAAGAAATATTTGAATTACTCTTGTGTCGTAACTTCTTTCAACACTCCCCGCATTATATATAACATCGAGACGATCGACAGTCAACCGATGGAGATCAACGAGCCAAGCACATCGTACCAACCCGACTCAGAGGACGCCATCTCACATCGATTAACGGACGACATCGAGCCAAGGATCGGTTTCGAGCCAAGCCTCGACATCGATCCGAGGATCGACTCCGGAAACCATTCCAAACGAGAAGCGACCGTCCCCATTGAAGAGTTGGAAAGTGTAACGATAGATCCGACTCATCCGGAGTGGGAAGTACAGATCGGCACGAGCGTCGACCTCGAATTAAAAGGGGATCTAATCAATTTACTACGTGAGAACATCGGAGTCTTTGCCTGATCGCATCAACATATGGTTGGCATAAGTCTTGAACATGATTGCCACTATCTAAAGATCGACCCGGCAAGGAAGCCTGTTCACCAAAAACGTAGGAAATTTGGTCCTGAGAAGTACACAGGGCTCGATATAGAAGTCAAAAAGCTACTCGATAACAAATTAATCGGAGTGGCTACAGACGAGCCACAGTGGGTAGCCAACGCGATGCTCGTCAAAAAGCCGAGCAACTCCTGGAGGTTATGCATTGACTTCACTGACCTCAACGCGGCATGTCCGAAAGATCACTTTCTGATGCCTCATATTGACCACTTAGTCGATAGCATTGCAGGATGCGAAATAATGTCGTTCATGGATGCCTTCGTCGGGTACCATCAGATCCCCATGGCGGAGAAAGACATAAAACACACATCTTTCCACACGGAAAAAGACATATACTTTTGGGTCCGGATGCCGTTTAGTCTGAAGAATGCAGGGGCGACCTACCAGCGGCTAGTCAACTGGATGTTCGCCAACCAGACCGGCAAGACTATGGAGGTTTACATTGACGACATCGTAGTCAAAAGCTTCAAGAAGGAAGATCACCTCAATGACCTTGCCGAGACGTTCGCCATCCTCGAGAAGTTCAACATAAAGCTGAACCCCAAGAAATGCAACTTCGGGGTGAGCTCCAGAAAATTCCTGGGGCACATCGTGAGCCAAAGGGGGATCGAGGCAAACCCCACCTAGATCCAGGCGATCCTCGACATGCAGGAGCCACGGAATGTCAAGCAGGTGCAACGCCTCACAGGTTGTCTAGCTGCCCTCAACCGTTTCATATCTCGGCTCGGGGATAAAAGCAAGCCATTCTTCGCGACCATAAAGAACAAGAAGTTCGCATGGACAAAGGAGAGTCAAATAGCGTTCGCTAAAATTAAGGATTATCTATCTAACCCCCAGATCCTGGCGAAGCCGATTCCCGGCGAAAAACTATTTCTTTACCTGGCGGCCTCAGAGGTCGCGCTGAGCGCTGTGTTAGTGTGAGCAGAGGGGAAAATCCACTTGCCAATCTCCTTCGTTAGACAAGCGCTACATGACGCTGAAACGCGATACACGCCTCTGGAGAAGATCGCCTACGCTCTAGTCATGAGTGTTCGCAAACTAAGGGCCTACTTCTTCGAACATCAAGTGGAGGTTCTGACGGCTCTCCCTCTAAGGCAAGTTCTACACTGTCCAGACACCAACGGGCGACTCCTCAAGTGGTCACTGGAGATCGCCCAAAATGGTATCACGTACGCTCCTCGCACGGCAATCAAAGGCCAGGCTCTGGCAGACTTCGTGGTGGAATTGACATTCCCTCACAGTCCGACCCAAGTCGGCCGCCCTGCTTGGAAGCTGTACGTGGATGGCTCGGCATCCAACTCGCGAGCAGGGGCAGGGATTGTCCTCATCAGCCCCGACGGACAAAGTTTCACAAATGCCGTACATTTCGGGTTCCATGCGACCAACAATGAAGCCGAGTACGAAGCCTTGGTAGGCGGGCTCGATCTAGCCCTCGCCCAAGATGTTCGCCGCCTCCATATCTTCATGGACTCCCTCTTGGTCGTGAACCAAGTCAAGGGAGAATATGAGGCGCGCGGCGAACAGATGGTCAAATACCAAGAATTGGTCGCTGAAATGTGCACGAAATTTGAGGAAGTGCTGATCGAACAAGTCCCGAGAGAGCACAATTCCCAGGCCGACGCCCTATCTAAACTGGCATCATCAGATGGGGCGGCCGATTTATCTAACATCCAAATCACAAAATCAGCAAAGCCGGCGATCGACAGAAACCTGGTTACCGCAGTTACCATCGCCGAAGAGAACTGGATGACTCCATTCATTAAATACTTAAAGGATGGAACGGTCCCCAATGACCATATCAAAGCTCGCCAACTTCAGCTCAGCGCGACCAGATACACCCTATTGGATGACCGGCTTTACAAGCGAGCTTTCAGCCTCCCTCTCCTTAAGTGCATTACGCCGGAGGAAGGCCGTCTCGTTTTAGCCGAGATCCATGACGGGATCTATGGAAACCATGCTGGTGGGCGAGCTCTCATCCCCAAAATGACCAGGCAAGGTTTTTTCTGGCCTACACTACAAAAAAATGCGATCGACTATGCAGATCGTGTCACCGGTGTCAAGTAATGGGCCCAAACATCAAGCTCTCCCCCGAGCAGCTCACTTCAATGTACATCCCATGGTCATTCGCCCAATGGGGCATCGACATTATAGGTCCCTTGCCGACGGCGCCAAGGGGCTGTAAGTTTGCCATCATGGGGGTCGATTATTTCACTAAATGGGCTGAGGCCGAGCCACTCAACAAGATCGGCCAAGAGCAAGTAATCAAATTCATTTGGAAGAACATCATATGCCTATTCGGTCTACCCCAGACTATCATCTCCGACAACGGAAAGCAGTTCGACGGTTTAGAAGTCATGCAATTCTGCGAGAAGTGGGGAATCAAAAAGTAATTCTCGGCCCCTTACCACCCTCAGACAAACGGGCAGGTAGAGGCCGTAAACAAAATCCTCAAACACACAATCAAAGCACGACTCGAGTCCAGACAAGGACGATGGCCGAACGAGCTCCCAGATGTTTTGTGGTCTTATCGAACGACGACCCAAAACTCAACTGGTGAAACCCCATTCGCCCTCGCCTTCGGTACAGAAGCAGTGATCCCTTCGGAGATTGCCGTCCTCAGCCACCGAACTGAACAGAAGATGACGACGGACAATGATGTGGCCCGACGAATCGACTTGGACATGCTAGAGGAACGACGACTGACCTCGGAAATTAAGAACACAATCCAAAAAAGGAGATCCGAGAAGTTCTTCAATTCGAAGGTCAAGGAAAGACGGTTCCAAGTGGGCGACCTAGTCCTTAAAAAGGTCCAGACTCACACGGGAGTTTTTGGCCCGAATTGGGAAGGCCCCTTCAGGATATCTAAGTGGCTAACTAGGGGAGCCTACAAACTCGAACACCCAGACGGCACCCCGGATCAATATCCCTGGAACTCCGTGCATTTAAAGAAATACTACCAATGAAAACTCTGTATTCAGTTACCCAATGTACAAAGAGTATAATGAGATTTTCCTATCCCATCTATGTGATTCGCCTCGACGAAAACAAACAACTAAAGAGAGGACGACTCGCTCGCCCTACAAGAGGTTGTCATCTAACCTGACAGACCTATGCAAGCAATCGCCCCCCAAGCACAACGTATACCATCGATGATCGTCATTTAACATGGCGAACCGAGGTAGAAAATTGCAGCCATGGTCCTGGAGGTCGATGGAACCGACAGCTTCGTCCATGAAAGGTTCCTTTGGGCTGCGGTCGCTCGCTCTTCGTTTAAATACGAGGCGGGTGTAGCCAAAGGATCCTCCAAACAAATCTGTGGACACGCTCGCACGCCCTCAAAAGTACATCATCTAACATGATATACCCAGACAAGGCGACGCGTACCTACCCCGTCACAACGTATACTGTCGAGGGTCGCCATCTAACATGACGACCCGAGGTAGAAAAGTGCTAACAAGCCGCGGACGTGGAGTCTAATAAACTGACAATGCCCCGTGCAAGGACTCCTCCAGACCAAGACCGCTCGCCTTTCGTTTAAACACAAGGCGAACGCAGCCTAACGGAGGACCCTAACAATAAAGTGAGTCGCGAGACAGACCTACAGATGGAATGTCCCTCGCACAAAAAGACACGGTTATGGAGGTCGGTCCATTGAACTCCATGACTGTGCGCGGTTCGTCAGAATCGAAACAATCGACCTCCCTCGAAGAATCGGCAAAACGAAAGATAGCTCACCAAACATGCTATTTTTGTTTCCCTACTTACACTAAGTAAACAAAAACAAGGGGCAGAGTGGAGCAATTCCTAAATGCGATCAGGAGGAAGGGACCATACACGATCGGCTTCGTTCAAACACATTCATGACGATCGGTTTTGTTCAAGAAATTTACAAGTAAGAATTTTCAAGTGTACCAGTACGTCGGATCCATTCAACATTCCAGGCGGTCAGCAAATATGATACGGCAAACGGTAAGGCAAACCGCAGGCCGGCCTCCAGAATCATCTCGTTGACGGCGACTAGACCCTCGGGAGGTTGGTCGGCACGTTCGTTCTCCGAGGGCACGTGCAGCGAGACGTCAGAAGGAATATGGAATTTTGCCCTCCAGCGACTCAAGTCTTTCTTGGTCGCCGAGCTCCGAATCTGACCTAGGGTCCATGGGAAGCGGTTCGCGGCCTGAAATGCCGCCTGTTTCACGAGCTCATATGGGTGGGCAGCAGAATAGGCTCCGAAGTCAAACTGGGGACACGGTCTGGCAATCCCCTCCATAAGACTGGCGAAGTCCAAAAAGGCAGGGCCGAACACGTTGTTCTGTTCCCAGTACAGCCTCACCTCTTCATCCTCATCCTCCGGCGAACCCCTCTGCCCCGCCGCCGTCGACCTCACCACGTCAGCTTCATTTAAAAGCTCTTCAATCTCCACAGGTGCAATCCCCGCACGAATGGCCTCAACGGCCGTTTCCATATGAAGAGCCACGGGCGTTTCTTCCGGGTCAGGCGAACCCGCGGCGGCGGAAGAACTACCAGCCTCGTATGTCTTAGATCCTCCTCCAGACATGTTCTTAAAAGTGAAGGGGGAGAGAAAATTTTTTGTTCTTACCTAGAAGGAAAGTCGGTCGGCACAAGAATCTTCAGAGAAATTCGGCAACCTATTCTACTATAAGTAGTAGGCCTCCAACAGTGGCCAAAGGACAGTGAAAAAAACGAAGAGAGAGAGAGAGACATTCTTACTGGACAAGCTCCCACACATACATAGTGAAGCCTATTGACGGTGAAACTGATTCACCTATACAAAACACCAAAAAGCAAGAACTCATAGAGCTTCATATCTGGTTCTTCCGGCAATCTTCACGCTCTATAGCTAAGATAACTAGAATCGTTACACTCATTGTAATAGTATTCTAACATTAATATTTGTACTCCAAAGTATTTATATTAATAACATCTCGCGAGAGTATTCAAGCCCGGGACTAACAACCCCGACAAATCTTGTGTTATTTACTTTCCCACGGAAGTGTTCTCGCATTTGTTTGTTATTCGACCCTTCTAGTAATATCATCTTCGGATAATATTTTGGGTAACAACACAAATCAAGAGAAGGATCAAAATAATTGGACAACAAACATCAGATATGATTAGTCCAAATTATATGAACAGATTTAGGCAAACATAACAGAATTACTACATTACTGTAACATTCACAGTTATTGCTTAGTGAATCTTTAACCGTTATCCAATGGAAAATAGAACTGAATCAGGTAGCAACGAAGGGTGAAATCAGAAGTAAAACAAGTGCTGAAGTTTGATTACCGAAATTCTTGCCAACGATGCAATGCCAAGTTGGGCCGTATTTTGTGTCGAACATCTTCTTTATGTTCTCCGCTACATCCTTATCCACGTTATAAGTCTCAAACGCCTACGACAAAATTCTGAATAGAGGAACAATTGAACATTTAATATCATTCTTTATATAATCACTATAAATAAGGGCATGCTAATGAAAAATGCTGGGAAATGTAGCAGGAATTCAAAAAAAAAATTCAAAACCAGAATACAGTACCCTTTGAAGCCCCAACCGAATCTTTCTTCCAGCCTGATTCAAATACGACTCATAATCGGCCTAACCCAACCAAGTTCACCATCGGAACTGAAATGAAGTTCGATCTTCGAACCAAAAAATATATACCTCCAGAAATTTATTAAAATTCGTCATGAATCCATAATTTATCTATAGAAATTGTCAAACAACAGCAAATCAAAACAAATCCGGGCCGAGCCCGAATTCAAACTCTAACCCGAATACAGAATCCTGGAACTCAACCCATATCCAAACTCACCTAAACCGGAACCCGTTGCCACCGCTGGTCATGAGATGCCGCCACATCGCCTGAAGCTGAGGTCGCCGCTGCCATATGGCACGGGTCGGAATTCAACGGAAAGCCCTTCTGCTCTGCCACCACCATCCAATTTCAGTCCAGCCGCGATCGATGAGTGTGTGTGTGTGTGTATCTGTCAGCCCGAGAGTGAGAGTGAGTGTGTGTGTGATTTTTCTGCAGGTTTTACCATCAGCAGAGGAAAGTTTAGAGAGAGAGAGGAGAGGGTCGAGAGGTAAGAGAGAAGTGGGAGAAATGAGGATAGCGGCCGATCGGTTGGAAGGCTTTTTATACCCTTTAGTTTTAGGTTTATTCAATTAAGCCCTCAATTTTCCATAATCCTTCAATTTAACCCAGACATTTCTAATTATTCCGATTTAACCCAGACAACGTATAATACCTTCAAATCCAGTCCTATTTTGACCCAATGCATTTATAATGTTAACTCTTCAAACAATATTAATAATCCGTTGAATTTTATGCAATATATTTTTATTTTTATTTTCAGTCATTATATCATAGTATTTTATAATGATTAAAATTATTATTATATGTAGACATTAAATTTGTTATTTTAATTATTTTGTAATTATTCATAGTTATTACAAGATTTTATTTTTTAATAATTTAAATCAAATTTATTAATTTTCAAATACTACTTTATTTTAAAACCTTTTCAATTTAAATTTATTAAAAATATTTTATTATTTATAAAATATATATATAATTCATTATTTGATAGAATATTTTTTTATAAAAATAGATTCAATGTTTTATTAAAATTAATTATTTTTAAAGTTAAAAATTTATTAAATCATTAATGTTATATAAAATTCAAAATTTTGTTTATTAATACTCTAAGGTAACACATCTCATAGTGTTACTGAGAGTTACACCTTTTATAGCTCAAGTAACATATATTTCAGGATTTGGTAACACCATAACCCGAATGTTCTGGTAGGTCCAAAATTTCATAGCTATGGTAACATCCAAGAAGGTAACACCCCCCCCCCCAAGTGTTGTAGAAAGTCATCTACGGCGTTGTAATATCCGGATTTATTACGGTGTATTTCATCTGTATTCAAACCCTGTATTATTCGGATTTGTGGTTTTGATTATTGGAGTATGATGTTTCTTGCATTGATATCTTTGTACATAAGTATAGAAATATGCATAATTTCTCATGCAAACTCGTGATAGCGCACGCTAAGAATGTAGCTTAACGCGCGCTATCGGGCTATTATTAGCGCACGCTATCCAGGTAGGAGTTGCGTGCGCTAAGAACTCAATTATTGAGCGGGACGGCTAGCACATGCGCCAGCCGGGACATGGGTCCGGATAAGATTCCCGCAGACGAACCTGGACAGTTCTGAAGTCAACTATTATTAGCGCACGCTAAGGAAAGCTTAGTAGCGTGCGCTAACTTGTTAAAATGCAGAATATTATAAATGGGACAACAACCCGTTTTGGCTCACATTTTACTCGTCCATTCTTCATTCCTGAGAGACCAGAGAGCTGTAATAATACTTCTATACACTTAGAACACATCTTGTTGGTCTTTGTATATTGGTTATCACTTGGGAGTAACCATTGAAGTGGAATAGCACCTTGGAGTGGCATACAACCAACCGGAGTTGGATTCTACCTTACGGTTCAGTGATTTTCATCATATTAAGGTATGTTCAATCTATCTCCAGACTTAGAGTTGGATTCTAACGATTTGGATGATCATGTTAACAAGATATGGATTTTCATAGATGAATTATCCAAGTATATCATGTTTGGAATATTGAGATGATTAAGCCTTAAGTACCTTGATTATGATCATCATGATTCGAATCTTATTACATTGAACAAGTAAAGGAAGCTTCTATCATTGGTAATCCGAATCTAATAGATGACTTCATAGCAATCTTGGACTTGACTTTAACATCATTATTGTTAGATAAATCTAAAGGATTGATCATGGAAAGATTTATCTAGTATAGATGGAACGTTTAACAACTTCAGCATGATAATATTGATTGATATAAAGGTGTTGATATCAACCGTTAAGCCTTTCGAATTGTCGTATGAAGATTTGTAGTCGAAATGGAATATGGTTTTATATTGGTATGCATATCCTTGAATCCGAAGTTGTATTTATCCGTAAAATCATTCATAAGGGTATGAACATGATAGTCATGGAGGTAACATGAATTATCACGGAAGATTTCATTGTTTTGATCATGATGAGAACAGTTTACTGCTCAGCAGTAAACTGCCATGCATAGATAGCGCACGCTATGCTATGAAGATTAACGTGCACTATCGAGCACGAGTTAGCGTACGCTACATTTGGTATGTAACGTACGCTAATCCATCAGACGAGTCAGTCGACTGATCAGTGAAGTACTGACCATACATAGTTAGCGTACGCTAGGCTTTGTTGTTTGCGTGCGCTATCGAGCAGACTTAACGCACGCTACACAGAGTACTTAGCGTGCGCTAAGCAACAGCGGTGCATTTTATGAACTTTTGGCCGTAAATCGAATTTTTAAACATTCGTACGACGTGAGATAAATCCTATATCATTTCTTTTGTTAAGGTTTGGTCTCGTCACGTGATTGATTGAGGAGGACGACCTTCGAGTGTTCATTTTCGTGGAAGTGTTGTTATTGTCTTCAAATCAAGGCAAGTACTTTAATTGTTTTATGTATTGATGTTATACATATTATCGTGCATGTATGTCGTTGTTGTATGTCCACCTCGTGTTGGTCCGACGGGATCATCGGTGGATCTATGCTAGCGTGCGCTGGATCATCGGACGGGTTTTTCCACCACGGGTTGGTCTGACGGGATCATCGTGGGTTCTAGGCAGTGAACGCTGGATCGACGGAATTACCATGTGTATGTTATGATATCATGTTGTGATTATCAGTTGTGTATGTCATTTATGAGTTTCTCGTAGGAGAAGATTCGTTGGTATTTTGTCGTTTACGTTATTATTCTTCGTGAGATATGAATAATATGTTGTGGTACTTGTACTAGCATCGTTGTGCTAACCCCTTCGGGGGTGAACATTTTGTTTATGTTCAGGATCCAGGAGAGCGGGAAAACAACCACTGGAGCTGCATGACGACGAGGGTGCAGAGTGATGTTTCGGCCGGGTTTATTTGTCTGTTGTTTATTTGTTATTTCAATAAGTACTCGAGTACGAAGTCATTTATGTTGAATTTGAATTTGGTGATGTATTATTAGTTCCTGTTGAACAATTGTACTCTCAGTTGGTCAGAACTGCTGTATCTTAATCCCGTTATTTCCATTCGGTAATACCTTTTAATGTGTGTTCAATTCTTCAGCCTTGTAAATCCTTATATAAAGGATTTACGGCGCTGTAATATTCCTGAATATATCGGGGGTGTTACAGGCGTAGTGTCAAGACATTAAAAGAACTTGTAGAAACTAAAAGATGTTACTTTCGAACAAGGTTCACCAGAATCGAACCGAACTCGGAAAAGTCACAGAGATAAACAGATTGATCCGAAACAATATCACAACCCGTTCGAACGATAAAAACCGAAATACAGAACAAGTTCAGAAAGTATCAACGAACACGAGTGAGTCGATAGAATTGAGAAAGAGAAAAAAAAATGCAGAAGTCAATACATTAAACCTCTTTTTAAAAGAAGTGTCGTCCCCGAGACTCCCAACAACGAAAGCAAGGTAACAACACAACAAGCAACCGACATAAACATCTTTCAAGGGCGTCTCAGAGCCGATCCTGATATCTGTGCTGAAGTCTGTGCCCCGGAAGACTCGGTAACCAACTCACAAGACTGGATTCTGTGTCCCTCGAGTCCACGCTTGTAACACGTCACTGGCGAGAAGGACAATTTGCACGTACATGCCCCAGCACATTACGGTTGAAACATCTCGGCATACCGAATAAGTAACCACTCAGCGCGACAGAAAATCATAATACATAGCACATACAATGATTACCATCGTAAGGCAACACACATACGAAAATCACAGCAACGACGGCATCGTTCGGCGATTTCAACGGCCCGAACGATAACCAGTGTAACACCCCCGGTTCAGCCCGGGAATATTACACGCCGTGGATTCCGCACCGGAACCCGCCAGGCTAAAAACCGTTTACAGAACCATTTCAAAATACGCCAAAAGGACGATGACGGTAGTATTTTCAAAAACTCACAAAATCATTTGTCAAACCGTCATAAAACATTCAGGGCCAAAATGCCAAAACTCGATTTAGGGAATCGGTTTTACGAAATAAAACTCAGTTTGCAAAATACCGAAAGTCATTTTGAAAGAACTCACATAGCGGATAAAATACAGTTCAAAAATACATTTACAAATAAAAACAATCAAATCCACGATTCCCCAACATATGCCATAGTCAGTATCATCCGGGATCCTCGTCTCTTCACGATCGCTCTATCAAATCTTCAATCCCTGAAAAAAATAAGTCCCACAATGGGGTCAGCCATAATGTGAGACAAATAACCACAAATACATAACCATAAATAATTATATGTCATGCATCGTGAGAATGAAAACCACAAACTATAACCTTACCACTTCCGAAAATCCAACGATCCTCATCAGAATCCCAATATCACGATAATACCATATAAAATCCCAATATCACAACAATATCGTATAGTACCTCAATACCGATACTTTCTCGTACATAATCCTCTATGTACGATTACCATAAAAACATACCTTGGTCCAGATTCCTTCCGGACGCATACCATAACCGTGAACATCCATAATCTCATCAAGACCAACTGTAAACTACGATCTTCATTGTGAATATCCAAGTATCTCAACAATCAACAACTGTATACTATAATCCTTATAGAACATTACTGAACATTCGTCAATATGCAATACAACAAAAAATACTTATGAAATGCAAATGGAATTACTTATCCATACATTACAACCGAACAAGTAAACACTTGCCTTGATTAACACGGTGCGAAGAAATCGACGAAAGAAAAGAGTCCCGATCCAACCTCCTTCAAAAGTTTGTTCCTAGATCACAACGATATCAATTCAATAACAATCCTATGAAAACGTATAGAACTTCCCAAGTTCTACCCATTGAAGCGATTTATCACACACTTTGAGGGCATAGTCCAATTTAATCGATTAACAGAGGAATTCTCGAATTTGCTCCATAAAACTTCAAAAATAATGAATGATTCCGAGAATACAACGAAATTATATCAACAATTTGAGTTAAAACGAATGAAATCGGCCAAAACATCATGAAACCCCAAAAATCCCCAAAACCAAGGGTTCAAGTGTTCTTACCTTCGATTCGGACGAAACAAGGCGAAAGATGATGTTAGACATGAATCAAACTTCCAAAAAATGATGTTTCATGATGCTCCCATTCAAAACCCTCGATCTTTGTCGAAGAATCGCGAAAACTGAAGAAAAATGTGGAAATGGCCGAGTGACCGGTGCTCAGGCCTTAAATAGCCGATTCCTGCCGGGCACTTACGGCCGTAACCGGCCATGGCTTACAGCTGTAACCGGCTGTCTCAAACCTTCTGCCCAATTTGGCCGACATCCTTACAGCCGTTATCGGCATCGCCTTAACATACGGAATCGGCCTTACGGCCGTACCCGACCACAACCTTACGGCCGTTATCGGGCCAGTCCTTACGAGTCACTGTCGGCCGTGATGTGCCATCCTAACGAAGTCATCACGCCGATCAGAATCGCCATCCCAACAGTCATCGCCGAACACGTGCGTAATCGGGCAGTCTCGCACTCGCCACCGCCTTATCCGAAATGTCCATCTCCATTCGGCCGTAACTTTAACAATCCGATTCAGTCGCTCGACATCCCGTTTTCAAAACACACCGATTTATGATTCAAAACAATACGAGCACAAAACACGAAATCTAATATCAACACGAACAATAAACTGGCACCAAACGACAACTACTTCAGGTCGACTGAAAAAAAAAACCTCGGGTATTACACTCTACCCCCCTTAAAAATAAGTTTCGTCCTCGAAACTTGAGATCTTCTTACAGACGACAATTCAATCAAAAAAAATCCAACAATATCAAGAGTAACCAATCATTCTCGAACAATCCAAACAATATACTTACAGGTCCGTGAAGACGATGATCTCCCGTGATACTAGCATATGACTCCATTTCGAAAATCACAATACAACAGAATACAAATACCAACAATTTGGTAATTTTCACAATTACTCACACTTTTTTACAAACGATTGATCTCTGCCAAGATCACATTTTAGTTTAGAGCACTGTCAAGTTCTATGTGGAATTTGTGACGCTGTGTCCTACTCACCTAGAGCACATGAGCCGCTCCTTGACACATGCCCGTATCACCGGCCTTCCACTCCACATCGAAAGCCGCACATTGCATGTGCCTCGCACCGGCGTTCACTTCCCGATTGGATCCGCCCATTACACATGACTACGGCACCGGCGACACTCCCTGCCTCGTTGGTCTCGAAAACACCAACAATTCTTAAACCCACACATCACTACGACAGTACCCAAAAATCACGCAGTTCCAAAACAATACCATTCAAAATAGCCAGAAATCCAGTTACACAAAAAACCACGCTACTAACACATCGGTAGATCCACATAACACACATGCCCGGTTTCGCAAAACCTTGGGCTCCAATACCATATTTGTAACACCCCCGGTTCAGCCCGCGAATATTACACGTCGTGGATTCTGCACCGGAACCCACCAGGCTAAAAACCGTTTACAGAACCATTTCAAAATACGCCAAAAGGCCGATGACGGTAGTATTTTCCAAAACTCACAAAATCATTTGTCAAACCGTCATAAAACGTTCAAGGCCAAAATGCCAAAACTCGATTTAGGGAATCGGTTTTACGAAATAAAACTCAGTTTGCAAAATACCGAAAGTTATTTTGAAAGAACTCACGCAGCGGATAAAATACAGTTCGAAAATATATTTACAAATACAAACAATCAAATCCACGATTCCCCAACATATGCCATAGCCATTATCATCCGGGATCCTTGTCTCTTCACGACCGCTCTATCAAATCTTCAATCCCTGAAAAAAATAAGTCACACAACGGGGTCAGCCATAATGTCTGACAAATAAACACAAATACATAACCATAAATAATCATATGTCATGCATCGTGAGAATGAAAACCACAAACTATAACCTTACCACTTCCGAAAATCCAACGATCCTCATCATAATCCCAATATCACGATAATACCATATAAAATCCCAATATCACAAGAATATCGTATAGTACCTTAATACCGATACTTTCTTGTACATAATCCTCTATGTACGATTACCATAAAAACATACCTCGGTCCATATTCCTTCCGGACGCATACCATAACCGTGAACATCCATAATCTCATCAAGACCAACTGTAAACTACGATCTTCACAAGAATATCCAAGTATCTCAACAATCATCAACTGTATACTCTAATCCTTATAGAACATTACTGAACATTCATCAATATGCAATACAACACAAAATACTTATGAAATGTAAATGGAATTACTTATCGATACATTACAACTGAACAAGTAAACACTTGCCTTGATTAACACGGTGCGAAGAAATCGACGAAAGAAAAGAGTCCCGATCCAACCTCCTTCAAAAGTTCGTTCCTAAATCACATTGATTCAATCACAATCCTACGAAAACGTATAGAACTTCCCTAGTTCTACCCACTGAGGCGATTTATCGTACACTTTGAGGGCATAGTCCAATTTAATCGATTAACGGAGGAATTCTCGAATTTGCTCCATAAAACTTCAAAAATAATGAATGATTCCGAGAATACAATGAAATTCTATCAACAATTTGAGTTAAAACGAATGAAATCGGCCAAAACATCATGAAACCCCAAAAATCCCGAAAAGCAAAGGTTCAAGTGTTCTTACCTTCGATCCGGACGAAACGAGGCGAAAGATGATGTTAAACATGAATCAAACTTCTAAAAAATAATGTTCTGTGATGCTCCCATTCAAAACCCTCGATTTCTGTTGAAGAATCGCAAAAAACGAAGAAAAATGTGGAAATGGCCGAGTGACCCGGTGCTCAGGCCCTAAATAGCCGATTCCTGCCGGGCACTTACGGCCGTAACCGGCCACGGCTTACGGCCATAACCGGCCGTCTCAAAGCTTCTACCCAATTTGGCCGACATCCTTACGGCCGTTATCGGCATCGCCTTAACGTACGTAATCGGCCTTACGGCCGTACCCGACCACAACCTTACGGCCGTTATCGGCCAGTCCTTACGAGTCACTGTCGGCCGTGACCGGTCATCCCAACGAGTCACTACCAACCGTAACCGGCCATCCCAGCGAGTCACTGCCGGAACACGTGCGGCACTGGCAGGTCCTGCACCTCGGCCAGCTGCCTTATCTGAAATGTCCATCTCCGTTCGGCCGTAACTTCAACAATCCAATTCAGTTGTTCGACATCCCATTTTCACAACATACCGATTTGTGATTCAAAACAACACGAGCACAAAACACAAAATCCAATATCAACATGAACAATAAACCGGCACCGAACGACAACTACTTCGGGTCGACCAAAAATAAAAACCTCAGGTATTACAACCAGCACACAATTACAAAACATCATGAAACAATCACAGATGTACATAATCATACAAATCTAAGTTTCAACAAAGACAAAAAGCGATAACCGTGAGTGTTCAAAACTACCCGACCGGTTGGCCTACCAATTACCCGACTACCCGGGAACTTTTTACCGGTTAATTTTATTTAATTACCCGGAATTAGCGGGTCGGGTACCCGACCCGCTAATTATGTGAGTTACCGGGCCGGGTAATGGGTCGGCCAAATAAAATTAGCGGGTACCCACCGACACGGTAATTTTTTTTATTTTTTTATTTTTGTTATTTTCTCACTACATATTTTATTTTAACCATTTTAAAAATTATGTATAGAATTAGTATGTATTTACTTACATTTTAATAATATTAACATTACAATACCTATGTAAAAGTTGGTTCATATTAATCTTATGCTCTAATTTTGTTTTCCTTTTCATGAATCAAGTTTTTTTATAATTTAAATCTCATTAATTATTTTAAATTATGACATCAAAATTACAAAAATGAGTATGTATTAATATAATATAGTAGTCTAATTTCAAAGTGAATAGATTAAATGTTTCATATAATATCTTAATATGTTAGAACCAATGATAATAAAATGAATATTATAATTATTGTAAATAATTTTCTTACTTTTAATTTAATTTTTTTTTGTAGAAATCAATCGAAAAAATAAATTAAATTAAAGTTAAATTTCTTAATATTTGATTTAATCATAACGCATGACTTCAAAATCATAATCAATTCTTGCTAATTTGAAGTTAAACATTTTTGTTGAACTAAAAGTTGAAAAAATATAGCAAAAAAATCATATATATATATATATATATGATTAAAAAAACTCGGTACCCGGGTGACCCGACCCGAAAATCCGAGTACCCGAAAGAGTGGGTACCCGGTTTTTATGGGCCGGGCCATGGGCCGCCTAAATAGGTACCCGGAGTTCCGGGTACCCGAAAAAGCGGGTACCCAAAAAATCGGGTGCCCGCTTATGAACACCCCTAGCGATAACACTCCAATCACCAAGAAGCGACAACCATTCAATACCAACATCACACCTCTCACAGAGGGCTAACACAACAAATGTGTGGCGAACGACTCAACGCTCACACCACCAATTCAATCACAACTCGGGGGGCCAACACCCTAACAACAATGCTAACATCGTACACACATTTCCTGACTGCAAACAGGAATGATAGGTTTTAAAAACGAAAACCACCTTTTCGAAAATAATTTGGAAACACCAGTTGATCTTAAATATCACATTTCAAAAAAAGTAATACAAACATCGTTATCGAGACTTTAAAAAATCGTCTTGCGTTTGACAAAATGAGGACATCTTCCTTTGGTTAAAAACTTTCAGAAATATTCGACCTTCGGATCTAAGCAAATGCATTTTCTAAATTACTGAGAATATCTCAAAATATTTTGGTCCACATAGTAGAAGAATTTTGAAGCATATAGTTGCGCTAGTAGGTGCGTTGAAAATATAATCCATTTTAAAAAAACGTCTCGAAATTTATTTTCTAAGATACTCAAGGTTTTCAGAAATCTAATAGGCCATAATGCCCAAAACTCACACGTATCGACATTCGCTTATACACATCATAGTACACACATCAAATCATTCAAAATCAAAACAATACATGTCTTTTACCGGAAAAACAAACAGTCAAATATCACAGTCGAAAACCGCCTAGGATCGGGGCGAAACCATTGATCCCATTCAAGGCCTCTAAGGACCCTCCCGAACTGGCTAGCGAACAACTTCGTGAATCCGGAGTGAAGTCACGGATTCCCCCGAGGCCTCGTCGGACCCTCCCAGAGTGAGCCGAGCACACACATATACATCACCATTCCATATTAAGCACAAAGGTTTCACGAGAATACTTGCAAAACGAGCAAATCAGTTTGAAAATCCTTAGCAGCGGACAAAAACAACAGTCGAAAAGACATAAGCAGCGACAACACTCCCCATATACACAAAATATGAGAGTCAAATAAACACATATCACGAAACCAAAAATCTACATAAAGATTCCATCACTTAACAAATAATCATACAAGTGGCTCGCGTCACACGAGGCACAACACAAAGAAGGGAGACTTACATCCACAGGTCGCACAAAGATGATGATCGCCCCACGATACTAATAACGACCAACAAACTCAGACGACGCATCGCGACACGACTCAGTCAGACAAAATCCGACGAGACAAAACTCAACAGACACAACTTGACCCGACAGTCTAGGTTTCCACAACCTAAGCTCTAATACCATTTATGTAACACCCTCAATCCACTCAGGGATATAACACGTCGTAGACCCTTTCCTCAAGGATATACCAGGCTGGTAACTAAAATCAAACATCTCAACATCGCCTTTAAGGCTAAAATGACTCAGTAGACCGATTTGGTCTTTCAATTAATACATACAACTCAATATAAATATGTGCCCACGCAGGGGTTAAAATACAACACACTCCCGTACGACGGGGAAAATACTGCACCGGAAATAAAGTACAACTAAACCAATACGACATCGTATGGGTCCTCATGAGATTAGTATCGATCATATTTCATCATCCTTCATGCCAACCCTGTGTTATGCTCCCCAAAACCTGAATGCAATACAGACATCCACCCCCCGATTACTCGGGAGTTAGCAAAATTCCACTATTTTGCTAGTGCAAGTATAAAGTGCAAAATACGAGTCATATAAATCATATTACAAGAATAATAATAACCAGGAAGCCTCAAAGATACAAACATAATGAAATATACTTCTTGAGGCACGAGTTAGAGTAAAACTTTCCAAATTCGACAGGTAACCGATCAAGAGAACAATTTATAAAATGTTTTTAAAATGAAAGCCCTCAGGAGTTTTAACGGAAAACCATTTAGGATTAACGAATCCTTCTCTATTCAAAGAGCCTCAAAGGGGTCACAACTATAACACCCACAATCCACTCAGGGATATTACACGCCGTAGAACCCTTCCTCAAGGATCTACCAGGCTGGTAAATACATCGAACAACTCAAAAATGCCTTTAAGGCTAAAATGACTCAGTAGACCGATTTGGTCTTTCAATAAATACATACAACTCAATCACAACATATGCCCACGCAGGGGTCGAGTAAAACACACTCCCGTATAACGGGGAAAGAATACTGCAGCAGAAAATAAAATACACCTAAACCAGTACGACATCAACGGGTCCTCGTGTGATTAGTATCGTTCATCTTTCATCATCCTTCATGCCGACCATGTGCTATGCTCCAAAACCTAAATGCAATACAGACATCCACCCCTCGATTTCTCAGGGGTTAGCAAAATTCCACTATTTTGCTAGTGCAAGTACAAAGTGCAAAATTATGAGTCATACAATTCAAGTTCCAAGAATAACAATAACAAAAAATCCTCAAAGATTTAAACATGACGAAAATACTTCCCGAGGCAAAATTTTAGGTAAAGCTTTCCGAAATCGAAAGATCCCAAGTCAAGGGAAACAATTTATAAAATGATTTAAAATGCCATCAAGAGTTTTAATAGAAAACAATTTAGGATTATCAAATCCTTCTCTTTCCAAAATCAACAGAGGTCACAGCCCAAAGGTTTTTGCTTTCACAAATGAAACCAACAAGAATTCACAGGGTTAAAAAACCCACGTCACGTGTCCTCGACGTACATAAAATCAACACCAACACGTGAAGTTTTACTCGTGAATCCAGGGCTATACCATTGGATTCCCTATGTGGCCCCGTCGAACCCTCCCGAGGTGAGCAAAATACATTCACAAAACATACACACCAACTCGTGAAGTTTTACTCGTGAATCCAGGGCTATACCATTAGATTCCCTTCGTGGCCCTATTGAACCCTCCCGAGGTGAGCAAAATACATTCACAAAACATACACACCAACTCGTGAATCCAGGGCTATACCATTGGATTCCCTCCGTGGCCCCGTCGGACCCTCCCGAGGTGAGCGAAATACATTCACAAATCACAAAATCAACATGTCACACCAAGGATATCCAAGCGATTCACCCAAAGGCAACAAACACAAAGCACGACACAATTGTCGAATCACAACGTACCAAATGAGATAACATAAGTATACATTTTATCGAAGCACAACAACACCGATCGTATTCATAGGGTTCACTTAACCATTTACGAAACACAACATTTACAAAACACACGCGTTTTGAAAGTGAGCCTTCGACGAGGCTAAACCGAATCTTTTGAAAGTTCATCTCAAACAATCAAACTAACATACTAAGACATTCACAAATCATCGTATCCACAAAACAAGAATTGTATGGACAAGGTACTTGCTTCAAATCCAAAGCACACGAAGCAACGGGAAAGGTCGACCGGAAACCCTCGAACTTCCAAGATCGACCAACACCCTGACAATTCCACGAGAACTACGAAAATAATATCACCACGAATAAATAACGCTAAACGGAATCCGAATCAACCGTAAAAACAATAAAAATCCGAGGGTTCCTTCGAAGAAATCGGAAATCAAATCCCGGGTGGTAAAAATCGATAACGAATTACAAAATCCGAAGATTATGGCCAAGACAACAAGAATACCATAACTAATTCCTAAACCATGGATTAAATCTAAGAATCACGAAGAAACCCCCAAAAATCATACAACTAGGGTTCTAAGTAAGAAAATACCTCGATTCGACGAAGAACACGGATTGGATGATGATATAATCACCTAGAGATCTCCAAAACACCTTGGAATTGAGTTGAATCGACCAAGAACTCTATTTCCCGTCGCACTCGTCCGATAGACGCAAGAAATGGGAAGAAATGAGCAAAAACCCGCTTCCCAGGCCTTATATAGCCGGACCCTACCGGGCGCTTACGGCCGTAACCGGCCATGCCGACCAAACTGCCCAAATCTGCCGGCAGTGTTACGTACGTAACCGTCCAGGGCTTACGTACGTAATAGCCCTTACGGCCATAACTTCCGGACCCTTGCGGCCGCAACCGGCCAGGTGTGCCAATGCCCCAGCACGTGCAGCCATGACTCGGCCGTGGCCAACTCCAACGGTCCGAACGACCCCGAAACCCGAACCTGAATATAAACCGAAGATACGGTTATGAATTACTCGCAAAGACGAATCCAAGCGCTAAGAGAACACACGATTCCGACCACCCGAAGGCTCGAAATTCGACAACGGAAGTAATTACCCCAAACTTTGGGAAATTACGAAAATGGCCCAAAACGTCCGAAATACACGATACACGATCGAAACACCAAGCCAAAGCTCGCAACATGAATAATAACATTAATTGAACTTACGAGAAACTCGAAACAACAGTTTCGGACGAGATTCGCAAAAATCGAACTCAAGTGCGGAAAAGCCATTTAAGAACACGGAACTCAACAAAACGACACCGAAACGAACTCGGACGTCCAAAAGTGCAGAATTAAATACTCTCAAAATGACGATACGGTCATGAGTGAGTCGTCACAACGGACTTCCGCCGAAAAAATAAAATTACTAGAAATCGAAATTGTTGATATTACATACTACCCTCCTTAAAAGAAGTTTCGTCCCGAAACTTAAAACAAGTAGGGAGAAGCAATATCCCGCCAGAAAAACTCAACGAGATACACATGAAACGCGTAACTTACGCCCAACAGCGAAACGTTACAAGCAACGCAAGGAATATACGACGTGAAAACACGCTCCACGACGACCAACACAACGCCACCGGTAGAGACATAATAAAACCAAACAGTAACAAGCGTCATTAAACATATAATACAATCAAGTCATTTATTTGAACAATCACAAAACAGGAGGTACCAATATAAAACACGCACAGTCAAGAAAACAGAGAATAAACACAAAACGATCCACAAGGATAATCATAAATAGTTCGGACTACGCCGAAATCCTCAAAGACCACACTAGGCATCTCCGTGTCCTTTCGGAGCAGAGACGCAACCTCGATCCCCAAATCTCTCAGTTATTGACTCGCAATGCACGGCTCGGTGACCCGCCTGGCGACACTCGAAGCAGCTGACTAACGATGAACGACAATTCTTCGCAGTACGAGATCAAGCAGCAATAGTCAGACAACCATGATCGAACAACAATGATCGAAAAACAATGATCGAACAACAACGATCGAAAAATAATGATCGAACAACAACGATCGAAAAATAATGATCGAGTAACAACGATCGTACAACAATGATCGAATGACAACAGTCGAACAATGACTCTGAAGTTCACACTTCAACTCAAGACATCAAAAGAACTAGTAGAAACTAAAAGATGTTACTTCCGAACAAGGTTCACAAGAATCGAACTGAACTCGGAAAAGTCACAACGATAAACAGATTGATCCGAAACAAGGTCACAACCCATTCGAACGATGACAACCGAGATACCAAATAAGTTCAAAAAGTATCAACGAACACAAGCAAGCCGATAGAATTGAGAAGGAGAAAATGCAGAAGTCCAAAAACAATACGGGTATTACGTTCGACCTCTTATAAAAGATGTTCGTCCCCACAACTCACAATAACAGAAACAAGGCAACAACACAAAATCGGCTGACGGAAACTTTTCCCATGGACCTCTTAGAGACGATCCTGATATATGTGCTGAAGTTCGTGCCCCGAAAGACTCGGAACCCAACTCGCAAAACTGGATCCTGTGTCTCTCTCGAGTCCACACTTGAAATGCATTACTGACGATAAGGACAATTTGCACGTACATGCCCCAGCATATTACAGTCGAAGCCCCTCGGCATGCCGAAATTACAACTGCTAGATACAATGGAATATAACATCGCAGAACAACATACCGGAGATGTCAATTCAACATAACATATCAACACATGCAAAAATCACAACAACAACGGCATCGTTCGACGATTACAACGGCCCGAACGATAACCAGCATACAATCACAAAACATCATGAAACAATCACATATGTACACACTCATACAAACTCAAGTTCTAGCCGCTCACACGGGTGCGATAGCATGCAAATCACCACGAAACGACAACATTAAAGATCAACATCACACCTCTCACAGAGGGCTAACACAATAATGCGTGGCGAACGACTCAACGCTCACACCACCAATTCAACCACAACTTGGGGTTAACACCCTAACGAAAGTTCGAGCATCATACATACATTCCCGGACAGCAAACAGGAATGATAGGTTTTAAAAAAAAAAAGAAAACCACCTTTTTGAAAACAATTTGGAAACACCGGTAGATCTTGAGTATCACTTTACAAAAAGTAGTACAAACACCATTATCGAGACTTTGAAAACCATCTTGCGTTTGAATAAAAATGGGGACACTTTCCTTTAGTGAAAAACTTTCAAAAATATTCGACCCTTGGGTCTAAGCAAATGCATTTCCAAAATTACTGGAATATCAAAAAAAAATATTTTGGTCCTCAAAGTAGAAGAATTTTGAAATAGATAGTTGCGCTAGTAGGCGCCTCGAAAATACAATCCATTTAAAAGTACGTCTCGAATTTTATTTTTTTAAGATACTCAAGATTTTCAAAAATCCAATAGGCCAGAATGCCCAAAACTCACACGCATCGACATTCACTTACATTCCTCACAATACAAGCATCAACTAGCTCAAAACCAAGACAACACATATCTTTTACCTCAAAACAAAAAGTCGAATATCACAGTTCAAACTTGTCTAGGACCGGGGCTAAACCACTGGTCCATCCGAAGCCTCTATGGACTGAGCAAATCACACCCATATACATTTCCAGACCATACTGAGCACAAGGTTTCACGAAAACACTTGCAAACGAACAAATCATTTTAAAATACATACGCATCGGACGAAACCAACAGTCAAGAGTACATAAACAACGACACCACTCCTCATATAAACAAAATATAAGAGTCACATAAACGCATCACGAAACCAAGAATTTGCATACAGATTCCATCACTTAACACATAATCATACCAGTAACTCGCATCAGACGAGGCACAATCACAATAAGGGAGACTTACATCCACAGGTCGCACGAAGATGATGATCACCCCACGATACTAATCACGACCAACCAACTCAGACGACGCGTCGCGACACGACTCAGTCAGACAAAATCCGACGAGATAAAACTCCACAGACACCACTAAACCCGATAGCCTAGTTTTTCACAACCGAAGCTCCGATACCATTTATGTAATACCCCCAATCCACTCAGGGATATTACACGTTGTAGAACCCTTCCTCAAGAATCTACCAGGATGGTAAATACACCGAACAACTCAAAAATGCCTTTAAGGCTAAAATGACTCAGTAGACCAATTTGGTCTTTCAATAAATACATACAACTCAATCACAACACATGCCCACGCAGGGGTCGAGTACAACACACTCCCGTACAACGGGGAAAGAATACTGCAGCAGAAAATAAAATACAACTAAACTAATACGACATCAACGGGTCCTCGTGTGATTAGTATCGTTCATCTTTTATCATCCTTCATGCCGACCCTGTCTTATGCTCCAAAACCTAAATGCAATACAGACATCCACCCCCCGATTTCTCGGGGGTTAGCAAAATTCCACTATTTTGCTAGTGCAAGTACAAAGTGCAAAAATACGAGTCATACAATTCAAGTTCCAAGAATAACAATAACCAGAAATCCTCAAAGATTTAAACATGACGAAAATACTTCCCGAGGCAAGAGTTTAGGTAAAGCTTTCCAAAATCGAAATATCTCAAGTCAAGGGAAACAATTTATAAAATGATTTAAAATGGCATCGAGAGTTTTAATAGAAAACAATTTAGGATTATCAATCCTTCTCTTTCCAAAATCAACAGTGGTCACAGCCCAAAGGTTTTTGCTTTCACAAATGAAACCAACAACAATTCACAGGGTTAAAAAACCCACGTCACGTGTCCTCGACGTACATAAAATAAACACCAACACGTGAAGTTTTACTCGTGAATCCAGGGCTATACAATTGGATTCCCTCTGTGGCCCCGTCGAACCCTCCCGTGGTGAGCAAAATACATTCACAAAACATACACACCAACTCGTGAAGTTTTACTCGTGAATCCAAGGATATACCATTGGATTCCCTCCGTGGCCCCGTCGTACCCTCCCGAGGTGAGCAAAATACATTCACAAAAGATACACACCAACTCATGAATCCAGGGCTATAGCATTGGATTCCCTCTGTGGCCCCGTCGGAACCTCCCGAGGTGAGCGAAATACATTCACAAATCACACAATCAACATGTCACACCAAGGATATCCAAGCGATTCACCCAAAGGCAACAAACACAAAGCACGACACAATTGTCGAATCACAACGTACCAAATGAGATAACATAAGTATATATTTTATCGAAGCACAATAACACCGAGCGTATTCATAGGGTTCACTTAACCATTTACGAAACACAATATTCACAAAACACACGCGTTTTGAAAGTGAGCCTTCGACGAGGCTAAACCGAATCTTTTGAAAGTTCATCTCAAACAATCAAACTAACATACTAAGACATTCACCAATCATCGTATCCACAAAACAAGAATTGTATGGACAAGGTACTTGCCTCAAATCCAAAGCACACGAAGCAATGGGAAAGCTCGACCGGAAACCCCCGAACTTCCAAGATCGACCAACACCCTGACAATTCCACGAGAACTACGAAAATAATATCACCACAAATAAATAACGCTAAACGAAATCCGAATCAACCGGAAAAACAACAAGAATTCGAGGGTTCCTTCGAAGAAATCGGAAATCAAATCCCGGGTGGTAAAAATCGATAACGAGTTACAAAATCCGAAGATTATGGCCAAGATAACAAGAATACCATAACCAATTCATAAACCACGGATTAAATCGAAGGATCACGAAGAAACCCCCCAAAATCATACAACTAGGTTTCTAAGTAAGAAAATACCTCGATTCGACGAAGAACACGGATTGGATGATGATATAATCACCTAGAGATCTCCAAAACACCTTGGAATTGAGTAGAATCGACAAAGAACTCTATTTCCCGTCGCACCCGTCCGATAGCCGTAAGAAAAGTGAAGAATGGGAAGAAATGAGCAAAAACCTGCTGCCCGGGCCTTATATAGCCGGACCCTGCCACGCGCTTACGGCCGTAACTGGCCATGGCCTTACGGCCGTAACCGGCCATGCCGACCAAACTGCCCAAATCTGTCGGTAGTGTTACGTACGTAACCGGCCAGGGCTTACATATGTAACAGCCCTTACGGCCGTAACTGCTGGACCCTTGCGGCCGTAACTGGCCAGGTGTGCCAATGCCCCAACACATGCGGCCATGACTCGGCCGTGGCCAACTCCGACGGTCCGAACGACCCCGAAACCCGAACCTGAATATAAACCGAAGATACAGTTATTAAGTACTCGCAAAGACGAATCCAAGCGCTAAGAGAACACACGATTCCGACCACCCGAAGGCTCAAAATTCAACAACGGAATTAATTACCCCAAACTTTGGAAAATTACGAAAATGGCCCAAAATGTCCGAAATACACGATATACGATCGAAACACCAAGCCAAAGCTCGCAACATGAATAATAACATTAATTGAACTTACGAGAAACTCGAAACAACAGTTTCGGACGAGATTCGCGAGAATCGAACTCAAGTGCGGAAAAGCTGTTTAAGAACACGGAACTCAACAAAACGACACCGAAACAAACTTGGACGTCCAAAAGTGCAGAATTAAATACTCTCAAAATGACAATACGATCATGAGGGAGTCGTCAAAATGGACTTCCGCCAAAAAAGGAAAATTACCAGAAATTAAAATTGCGGATATTACAACCACCCAAAGATTTGCTTTCTCAATTAAAAACCAACAACATTTTACAGGATTCAAAGCCCACGTCACGTCTCCTCAACAGACATAAAGTCAATAGAATATAACCATCCAAGATACGAAATCTCGGTAACACGTCCAAAATCATATACATAACACCGTGATCACATGCCACGTCATCTCACGGTTGGATCAATCACTTGTTGTCTCCTGACCACATGATCACAAGCTATGTGTCACCGTAGGTTTTCTTATACCACCGTGATCACTTGCCACATCATCTCACGGTTGGATCAATCACTTGTTGTCTCCTGAGCACATGATCGCAAGTCATGTGTCACCGTAGGTATCCTTAGGTTCTCACGGTTGGATCAATTGCTCGTTGCATCCTGACCACATGATCACAAGCCATGTGTCACCGTATACCCCGCCCATGTCCACACATTCACCCACATAACACAGTATTCCAAGGATATCCAAACAATTCACCCAAAGGCAACAAACACATAGCACAATACAATCGCCGACGCACCGAAATGGGATAATATATGTATATATGTATATTATCAAATCACAACACCAACATCGAACATATCCATAGGATTCACATAACCATTCGCAAATACAACATTCACAAAATACACACGGTTTTGAAAGAGGTCCTTTAACGAGGCTAAACCGAATCTTTTGAAAGTTCATTCTAAATAACCAAACAAACACATCAAAACGATCACCAATCATCATATCCACAAAATAAGAAATGTATGAACAAGGTACTTGCCTCGAATAATCACAAACGCGGAGAATCGACTGAAGTAGGAAGGCACGAACCGGCGATGAACCCGTCGACTCCACTGAACGCCAACCCGCGACAATAAACTATGAACCACAATAACAACAATGAAAATGAATTCCATAGCACGACCTAAAGCTGCTGAATTCAAGGAACAAACGACGAAAGTTCAAGGGTTTCCCCCAAAACGGCCAAGAACACTAATCGACCCGACAAAACATGAAAACGGAATTCCAAATAGAAATATGGATATACAATCCATAGGATATGTTTAACAACATCATTTGGCAACAATAGATTCTTCACAATCGGGTGGAATACGAAATCAAGAACAAAACTCCCAAAAAGGTCAACTCTAGGGAATCAAGGAAAATACCTCGATCCGACGAAGAACAATGGATTAGATGATGTTATAATCATCTAGGATGTTCCAAAACACCTTGGATGAGAAGAAACCAGCCAAAAGTCCAAACCCTAGTCGCCCTCGTCTCAACCCGCGGAGAGGAGAAGAAATGAAGTGGAAATGGTGAAAAACGACTGCTGTCCAGTATATATACTGGACAGCTTAGCGTGCGCTAATCTTCCCTGATTAGCATGTGCTACCGAAACATCAAAAACAAATGTTCTGCCAAAATGTACAGTTAGCGTGCGCTAACCACAAAAGTTAGTGTGCGCTAACGAGACATCCAGACCCAGTCCAGTAGCTTCTGGACTACCTCGAACTACCAGTTAGCGTGCGCTACCACAACCATAGCAGGCGCTATCCACAGCACCTTAGCGCGCACTATCCACCTGGATGTAGCATGTGCTATCGACTCAGAATGACAGCAACAGTACTCTCAAAAATGGGTACGACGACAGACTTCTCCGACCGAAACTTCAAACTCAAGATATGCACGGAAAGCTCCAGAATATGATCATAGTAAGAGCTTGAGCTCTAATCAAACTCACACGCGACCATGAAAAGGGTCGAGACAACAAATACGAATGCGGATACCCACAACTTTGGGAAATTATAAAATGGCCCAAAATGCCCGAAAATCACGATACGTGATCGAATAACCAAACCAAAGTTCACAACACGTCTAACAAAGTTAAACGGACTTACGGGAAACTCGAAACAATAGTTTCGAATGAGATTCGTAAGAATCAAACTCAAGTGCGTAAAAGTCGCTAAGAAGCACGAAACTCAACAAAACGACACCGAAACGAACTCGGGCGTCAAAAAGTGCAGAATTAATCATCCTCAGAATGACGAAACTGTCACAGGAGAGCCGCTAAGATGGACTTGCGCCAAAAAAAGAAAATTACCAAAAATCGAAATCGCAGATATTACACCTGACCTTATAGGTATCAACCTTGCCATCTCCATCAGTTCTCTTGTAGATCCATTTATTTCCGATATGCACCATGCCCTTAGAATGATCCACTAAAGTCCAGACCGGATTAACATGCATAGAGTATATCTCAGCTTCCGTTGCCTCTCGCCACTTCGCCGAGACTACGAAAAATGGGCGCTTTTGAAATATGTAGAAAATATTTGTTGGTAAATTTTAGGATGAGCTCAGCTTTTCTTATCGGAAGTGACCCACTGAACAAGAGTCACTGCTATTGGGTGAAGTCCGACGCTTTTTGGCCAAAAAATATCGTTTAGGCCTTCAATTTTATGTTTTTCTGTTTTTAGGGACTTAATTGTAATTTTATAAGAGTTTGTGTACTTGTTATTAAATTTCGTAAGTTTAATCCTAGCTTCCTTATGGTATATATATGCGTGTAAGGCCTTTATTTCGGACTATCAATATATTAAAATTTTCTCTATATTTTTTTGAAATTTTCTCTATATTTTTTTGAAATTCCAAGGACGGCTGATACGTTGGAGCACAATTATTTTCTTGTAATTTTCGCTGCATCAAGAACATAGCAAAAGAAAGGGCCATGGATTAAAAATCTATGCTCGATTGGGTGAATAAGCAATAAAAACGTATGGTAATTGACTATTGAATAAAATAATCCAATCTAAGTAACAATCTCCAAAAAAATTTAATTGACTATTTTTAATTTTTTTTTCAGCGACGTTTGGTTTCCAAAATTTTAGGAATGTGATATTTTTTTCTCCATAATACGTATTGTATTGTATGTTATATAAGAAAAATAGTAAGAAGTGAAACTTCTTCTTTTTTTTTCCGCAACCCCCTTCGCCCCTATATTGCGTCGCGTCGTCTCTGTTTAGAGGTGTTGTGATTATCTAAAGCTTAAGCAGATAAGGCACAGAAATTTGGATTATCCAACCACTCCAAACTGCTCAAAATAAAAGCAAACGGTCAGATAAAATAAGCAATCACAAATACCCTAATCATAAGCACCACTCTTTATCCAAACACTCGAAACTACTTTTCTATTTTATAGAAGAGAAATTTAAAATGATAATCGATCCCATCCCTATAGATGGCAGTGGATCTTGGATCCGGTCCATATCTGCAGATCCGGATCCGTTTTTGAGGATCTGGATCTCAATTTAGATCCATCGGATCCGGGTCGGATCTGGATCTATAAAAAAATTTGCGGAGTGTATCTGGATCTTAAATTTTTAGATCCGGATCCGACCGGATCCGACCCGCGGATCTACATTATATATATATATATATATATTAAACCCTAATTCTTTATTATAAAAAACAAAAGAAAAAAGAAACCTAAATCTAACTTTACCCATTCCTCTTCCTGCTGTCCCCCGAGACCAAAAAGGTATCCAGCGATCTAACTTTACCTTTCTCTGCATTGCTTCTTCTCCGGAAAAAGTTCACATATTAGGGGGAAGACGGATTGAATTGCCTGGCAAAACTAGACCTATAGCTCCTAGTGTTTCTCAGAGGACGTGGTGGGAAGGAAGCAGCCCTAGCCTCTGTCCGGCCGAGCATTCTGCTGGCATCTCGCATTACGTATGTTCCATTCCGGTGGGAAGGAAGCAGCCCTAGCCTCTGTCCGACCGACCCCGTTTGACTGCCGCTGCCGCCGGTCCATGGCCACCTCTGCAAGTGCAAGCTCTCCTCCAGGGATTTGTGTTTATTTCATGAGCTTTTTGCATTAATAGGACTGTATTTCATGAACTGTAGGTTTGTGTTTAATTCTTTATGAAAGGAATGCGGGACGACTAGCATCACTTAGTTCATCTTTCTCGTCTCTGACTCATAATTAATTTATCAGTCTGCATCCTATTTTTCTTTTTATGACTACTATTTCATGAATTGTATTTCATCATTTCATGAACTGTTTTCATGAACTGATTTACATTAATTGCGATGCTAAAGAAATGCTTGAATTCGGTAGACTTCAGATATTCTTATTTCTAATTTTAATCAGCATATTTTTTTTCTCAATTGTTTGTATTTTCTAATTTGTTGGGATTTTTGTAGGAAATGGTTGGAGAAGATATTATTGAACAATGTGAGAATGAGATTGCACTTCAAGATGGTGATATAACCGATGCTAAAATCAATGAGTCTTTGCCAGTAAAACAAGAAAGTGTCAAACCGAGTAAGAAACTCACTTCTGCAGCTTGGGATCATTTCAAGTTGGTTACGGTGAAGGGTGTTGAAAAGGCAAAGTGCAACCATTGTCCGGCTTTCCTATCTTACAAGGGCAGAAATGGAACTTCACATCTTCTTAAGCATGCAAACAATGTTTGCCCGAAAAGGCACTTACGGACGGGAATTGGTCAGTCACAATTGAATGTTAAAACTGAACCTGATGGAACCACTGTTTTGGAATTGAAGGATAGGGAAAAACCTATCAAATTTGATCCAGAGACTTCAAGGAATGACTCGGTTAATATGGTAGTCATACATGAGTACCCTTTATCTATAGTGGATCATGTTGGCTTTAGAAAGTTTGTGAAGGGCCTTAATTAATCTTTTAAAATGATATCGAGGAATACGCTGAAGAATGACATCATGAAGACTTATGATGATGCCAAGAGTTCTTTGAAAGCCCTGTTCGATGGTACTGATGGGAGAGTTGCGATAACTACTGATATGTGGACGGCTTCTAATTAGAAAAAAAGTTATATGGTTGTGACATCACACTTCATCGACCAACAATGGAACCTACGTAATCGAACTTTAAGGTAATGAGCTTTAATTTAATTAAAAGTGTTGGTTTATTTGCTAGTTGATGCAATGATGCTATGTGTTTATTTCACTTTTAAATATTTATTAATAATTGTAAATTATGTGTTAATTTAGGTTTTTTTTTGTGCCATCCCCGTATACCGCACCGATTCTTGCGAAGATATTAATGGATTGCTTGCGTTATTATTCTTTGGAAAATAAAATTTCATCGGTGGTACTTGATAATGCAAGCACGAATGATGCAATGATGAATATTTTGTGGGGTGAATTTAGAATCTAGTGTTCTAATGTTGCGTGGGGTTTTTTTGCATTTGAGGTCTAGTGCTCATATCTTAAATTTGGTTGTGAATGATGGTTTAGTAGTGATTGGTCCTGGAATTGAGAAAGTTCGAGATTGCATTTTATTTTGGATGTCTACTCCTAAAAGGGTTGAAAAATTTGAGGATGCTTGTCGGCTTTTGAATATATCTAGGCCTAAAAAGTTGGTTCTTGATTGCAAAACTTGGTGAAATTCAACTTATTTGATGCTTCAAACTGCTTTGCCTTTTAAGGATGTGTTTACGAAATTGAAGCGTTTGAATAGGAAGTTGAAATTTGTTGTTCCTAGTGAGCATGAATGGTAGTTGGCAAGTCTTGTTTTTGAGAAATTGGAGATTTTCTACAAGACTACTAATGTCTTTTCTGGTAGAAATCATCCAACTTCTAAGGCCCTGTTCTTTTGGACTTATTTTTCAGTTTTTCAATTTAGTTCGATTCGATTCGATTCGATTGATTCGATTCGATTCGATTCGATTCGAGTCCATTCATTCGATTCGATTCGATTCGATTCGACTTGGTTCTTCTTCTTCTTATTATTATTATTATTATTATTAATCTTAACTATTATTATTGTTGTTATTATTACTAATAATATTACTATTATCGTTGTTGTTGTTAATTACTATTATTATTATTTAGCAATATTATTATTATTTACCCTTAATATATATTTCGATTCGATTGATTCGAATCCATTCGATTGATTCGATTCCACTTGGTCAGTCGATTCGATTCGATTCGATTCATTCAGTCTAAAAGAACAGAGCCTAATTTGTTTTTTCGAAAAGTTTGTGAGATTAAACTTGCTTTGAGGCGGTGGGTGCAAAGTGATGTTGATGTTATTAGAAAAATGGCTAAGAATATGGTTGACAAATTTGATAAATATTGGGAGCAAGTTGGTGGAGTTCTAGCCGTTGCTTCTATTTAGATCCTAGAAATAAGATAGATTGTGTGGAGTTTTATTTCAAAGAGTTGTATGGATATAATGGTGCTGAAAGAGAAATAAAAAAGGTTAGAGAAAATCTTGATAACCTTGTGATTGAATATCAAATGAGGAATGAGAGTGATAAGAGCCAAGAAATAGGAGTGGGTGTTGATGATTCTGAGAATGAGGACACATATGCTCAGGCTAAGAGAACGAAGAAAAGAAAGGTGCATGTGAGGGGTGAAGTTGAACACTACTTAGATGATGACCCTATACCCGAGAAAGATGCTTTTGATGTTCTTGATTGGTGGAAAAGGGATCAAATGTACCATACTTTACAGAAAATTGCCAAGGATATTCTTGCTATTCCTGTATCTTCAGTGGCCTCGGAAAGTGCTTTTAGTACAGGTGGACGGGTGGTTAGTGCTCATCGTTCGCGAATTCACTCTCGCACAGTGGAAACCTTAATGTGTTTACAAAATTGGATGATTGATGATGTTAAAGGTAATAAGTTTGCTTATATCTTTATATTTCATTATTTATTTATTGTTTATTATTAACATTCATACTTGTTCATATTTTTTTTGTTGGCAAGGTAAATTGAATGACACACGTGCGTGTTCCACAATTAATGAAGATTATGATGAAGATGGAGAAGAACAAATCGATATTATTGATATGGTAATTGTTTTACATCACATTTATACTTGTATTATTGAAATAAGTTTGTGTTGTTCATGAATTTTTTTTTTATGTTTATTAGGATGTTTTTCGGTATCTTGGATCTATTATCCAAAAGGATGGAGAGCTAGATGGCGATGTGGCTCACAGAATAAAGGCAGGGTGGTTGAAGTGGAAGAGTGCCACAGGGGTTTTATGTGATCCCGGCATGCCTCATAGATTAAAGGGTAAATTTTACCGCACGGCAATTAGGCCTGCGATGTTATATGGCACCGAGTGTTGGGCTGTAAAACAGTGTCACGTTCAAAAGATGAATGTGGCAGAGATGCGTATGCTACGATGGATGTGTGGTCATACAAAAAAGGATCGGCTCAGAAATGAGGTGATCAGAGAGAAGGTAAGAGTTGCGTCTATAGAAGACAAGATGATGGAGAATCGATTACGATGGTTTGGTCATGTGAGAAGAAGACCTATTGATGCCCCAGTGAGGAGGCTAGAAAGTTGGGGAGCAAGTAATGTTGTGAAAGGTAGAGGAAGACCCAAGAAAACTTGGATAAAGATGATTGAAAATGATATGCGGTTTCTTGGAATTGGAGAAAGTATGGCGATGGAGAGGCAAATGTGGCGGGAAAGAATACGGATGGTGGATGGAGTCTGATTTTTTTTTTTAATTCCTATTTTCTTTTATTTCATGTTATCTTTTTTTTTTTTTCTTTTTTTTTTTTTTTTTCATTCATTCTCTTTTTTTATTTGCTTTTTTCTCTACTTTTTCCCTCTTTTTTTCCTTTTATGTTATTTATGTAACGATTATTGACGGTTTCAAAGTTTGATTCATGTTAGCCGACCCCAAATCATTTTGGGACTAAGGCTTAGATGTTGTTGTTGTTGTTTATTAGGATGTCGATGATGTTGAAAATAGCTGTAACATGGAAGACTTGTTCTCATGGACTCAAGATTAGTTGATCGTGAATACTTATTTTGTGATGTGATGTGACTTTGATCGAATATGTATGTGTAATATTTTGAGTTTTTTTGGATTTTTCTGATGTGATGTGACTTATCCCATGAACATGAAAGTAGCTCGTGATATGATGTTTGTGTTGCTGATTTATTTTGATTTTCTTATAGTTGTGTGGTATTGATATTGCGTTATTTTTAGCTTAAAAGAGGGATCCGTGGACCAGATTCGTAGACCCGCAAATCCGACGGTCTGGATCTGGATCTCAAATTTTCGGATCCGACGGATCTGGGCCGGATCTGGATCTCAACAAAAAAAATGGATCTGGATCTGGGATCAACAAAATCCGGTCCAGATCCGGCCCGTTGCCATCCCTACCCATCCGAGCTACTAAATTCAAAGAGACGGCAATACCATAATACGATATGTGGCATTGATTTTTAGGTGTGTAACCGAGTCGAGCTTTTGTCGAGTAACTCGAGCTCGAACTCGACTTGAGCCGAGCTTTATCGAGCCTCGAGATCGAGCTTACATAGACTCGACTGAAGTCATTGTCGAGCTTTTCGAGCTTTGAAGTGATATATATTTTTTATATGTATTATGTATATTTTAAAATTTGTATTTAAATAAACTAATTTTAAATATTTTATTACGATTGTATTGAGCTTTTCGAGAGAGTTCGAGCCGAATTTAAGTCTTATCGCATATTTTAATTCTAGTTGGTTTAAAAAACACATCATTTGAAATAAATCGAGCTTTTCGAGCCGAGTTCAAGCCGAATTCAAACTTTCTCGAGTCGAGATCGAGCTTCCCTCATAAAGACTCATCGAAGAATCGAGCCGGACATAATTTTATCGAATCGAGTTGAGCTTTGCCAAAGTTCGATCCGATTCGACTCGTTCCGCTAATTGATTTTAGACTTTTTAAGGGTTACGAATCAAAGTTTGGTGTAATTACACAAGATTTATAATGAATGTTGTTCTAATAGCTAAAATACTAGATATAGTCATTGTTCACATAATTAGACATGTACTAGTTACTTCAAAAACAAAATGGGTACACAACGTTAAATGAGTTTCTGTAAACAATGATCTTTTGTACGTTGTTTTTAGTGTTAGAAGCCAATCGAGCTGAGCCAGAGTCGAGTCCGGCTCATTTTTATTTATAAAGCTCGATGTCACAAGTTCATGCTTGGTTCGAGCTCGACTTATTTTTATGATGAGCCTAAAAAAAATAAAAGTCGACTTAAGTTCGGCTTAGTAACTATATTAAGCTCAAACTCGTTTATTAAATTAGCCATAGACTAAGCTCGGGCTCGTTTCGAGCTTTTATGGAGATGAAACCGAATAGCTTATGAATAATACCTTTTGACAGTATACAAATTGATATTGTTACATAATAACGAGTGAAATAGAGATTAAGCAAAAGGTTTAGATTTTAGGGAAAACGTAAACCACAAGAAGACGCGCAAATACAGAAAGTTTCTTCGCTCCTATAACTGGTAAAGTCCGAGCAACAAAGTGTCGAGAGTAGGGATGTTCATAAAAACCCGACCCGAACTACTCGACCCGACTATCCGGTGACCCGAGGTAAATTTACAGAGTAATTTTATAATTTTAAAAAAAAAAATCAGGCCAGGTACATGATCTGGTGAAAGGAAATAAATTCGTGTCCGGGTACGGGCCGAGAATATTATTCGGACTGGGTACCCGACCCAATATATATATTATATACTTAATATTTATGAAAAAGTTATTTCAAAGTTATATACCTTGTTTATTTAATTTTTGTATTAAAACTTTAATTTCTTATGTTGTTTTAAATTATTGTAATTCATTTGGGATTGATCCAAACACATGTGAGTTATTTGATTTTGATGTATTAATTATTAAGCAGAGTTGTTGGGTTCTTGCAAATTTTTCTTTTTTGATAGAAAAAATTATTTTATTTTTATATTTTAGAATTGTGCAAAATACAATTCGAGTTCGGGTACCCTATTGACCCGATTCGAAAAATAGGATACCGGGTAAAATGAGCACCCGATTTATCGGGTCGGGCAACGAGCCGCTTAAATTGATACCCGATTTTTTGGATATCCGATTTTTCGGGTAACCAAAAAACCGGAAACCCATTTATGAACACCCTTAATCGAGAGTAGAGAGTGGCCATATAAAAAGTAAACCGTAATTGACCAAATTATAACCGGGTAATCAGTTATAAAAGTGGGGTCCAGTGAGTAAACATCAAATTCAAAAAAACAAAATATCCCACACTTTTTTTTTGATACCAGGGTTCAAGGATTACACTGTTAGTCGCCGGGATGGCATCCGGCCACACAATCTGCTACTGGGTTAAATCGCGAGATGTGTATCGGCTCAGGTTCTTAAATATCCTCAACTACCGCGCACGGAGTCGTCCCTGTGATTGCTCCATCTTGGACCCCCAAATCCAACCGAGTTCAGAGATCTGGCGCTCACTCTGGCTGCGCTCAATATTTAATTGTTCCACCAGCGAACCTTTCTCTCTCTTGATCGTTATTAACCACCGTCTGACAAAACCACCATCACAAAAATCACCATCACCTCCACCACAGTCCGCCGGAAAAAAACCCATCACCACCACCACACTCAATGAAAATTAAAGGAAACACTATGTTTACTGCTGAAAACCCATCACCATCACCACAAACACCAAACTCCGTTTCTGATTCTGCCGGAAAAACCTCATCACCAAACAACCCACCACCACCATCACAATCAATAATGAAAAGAAATAATCCCCCAGGGCATAGCTCAGTGGCAAAGGAGGGGGATATCTTTCGCGCGCATCCGCTCTTTTCAGGGATTTAAACCAGATGTTTATTCGGTTAGGCATCCTCAAAATCGGGTTCTTTGGCGATAACTCGCGATTTAGCAGTAGGAATGAGGATCGGGCCTCTGCGATTCAACCCTGGGTCAAAAAAAAAAAAAAAAATAATGAAAAGAAATCTGATAATATCTGATGTTTTGGGTTCTTCTTATTCTTCTTCTTCTTCTAAACGCATCCAAACCACCATGTCTCCTGCTGAAAACCTATCACCAAAATCACCATCACCACCGTCACCATCACCACCACCACATTCTGCCGGATCAAGAATAATCAAAAGAAAATTATCAATATCTGATTTCGATTCTCTTTCTTCTTCCAAACGAATCAGAACATCAAATGAAAAAGAAGAAGATGATGACACTGGTCTTGAGTTGTACCAAGAAAACAACCTTCTTGAAGCTATGATCACGTTTGATAAAGAAGAGAATAATATTGTCGGGTTTGAAGATGAGAATCATTTGAGGGTGTTTTATGAACAGTGGGTCGATCAAGATCAAGAACGGATTGGGGTTTATGGCTCTTTCGCAGACTTTAAGAAAAAGGTTAATTCTTTGAAATCGAGGTTTGTTCATAACGCGGAAAAAGAAAAGATTGGTGTGGATATAAAGCAAGGTATGGTTCTTGAGCAGATGGAAGGTTTTAATTTGTCGAACAAGATTTGGGGTGTGAAAGGTGATGATGATAAAAGGAGGAATCGTGGTGACTTCATTCGGGCAACGCCTAAAGATCTTACCATCTTGTTTCTCATGTCCGGTAAAGGAGGATCGACCGAGGGTTTGTTCGAGAAATGGGCGGGATTTGATGATGAAAACTCGTACAGTACTGAAACGCAATTGCTTGACAGAATTAGTCATCTACACCAACGGTACCTGCTTAACCTCGACCGTGAAACTGTCACGTCTACGCGTAGCCTTGATCTTATGGCGTTTGTTGTATCCGATGAAATCTGGGGAAATTTCTCATGGTCCAGTGGATAGGGTAGCGTTTGGCGTTGATGAAACTACTGAGACGTATGCGGATAAGGTTCGGCGCATACAATCCGCCCGTCGATTTAACTGAAGTGTGTTCTTTTTTGATTACTTGTGTTCAAATTTGACTGTTCACATGCAGATTAGTGTGCTGAGTTATGATTTCATTTTACTAGTATGTTTCTTTGTTTCCAAATTTCAATTCATTGTGTAAAGTTCCATCTGTTACTGAATAATTGGTTTTTAGGCAATAATATCATTCGTTTCATTCTTCCTTTTTCGTTGTTCTAATTGGTTTTCATTGTCTTATAAATTTCCATTTGTTAACGAGTAATTCGCTTTCGTTTTTTGTATGTTGCATAGTATGCGTACGATGAATTCGACTAATGATATGTGGATTATGTGATTCTTGGCAGGGTCGGCCCAACCATTTACGTGGCCCAAAGCGATTCCAAAATTTGGCCCTTTAATATTTTAACAATAATACTTTATAAAATATTATATTTTATATAAATTTTTCAATATTCTTGTAATAAAAGTCATTTTTCAAATTACATTAAAAATTGAATATTGTCCAAAAATTTAAATAATCTACTATTTTCGAGCTTTTTGTGACGCACAAAATATCAACGTCGTGAGTAAATTTTAAGAACAAACTATTTTTATTTGTAGCATTTTAAAAGAATTTTTTTTACTAGAAAAAGAATTTCAATTGCATTTTATACGAATAAAATCATCTTGATATAATTATTTAAAATGAAAAAAATATTTTTTTCGATACTCAAAAAGAAGATAGTTTAGAAACTAAACTAACATATTTTATCATTTTTTATGGGCCAATATAAATAACGAATGATTTATTTGCTTTGACAAAAAAATCAATGGCATATATTGAGCCAATAAGTAATCAAATAATTCAAAAAGATATTAAAATGTTGATTTCAGAGATGGAACATGTGACATTATGGAAAATGAGGCGCTCGCCTAACAACAAGCTACTTTAATTTTATTGATATGATCTGAAATATTTTTTACCTGATAATTAATTGACGCCATTTTTTGTAAAAAAAAACTGTGAGGCCTAAAGCCCTTGCTTTGGTGGCTTGGGTCGGCCCTGATTCTTGGCATGTTGCATGTTTCATGAACATCTTTCCTATAGATTGGTTTTGTTTCGCACTTATACGTTAATGGTTTGGACATCTGTTTGACTAGAATTGTTTTGACCCGTTTGACTCAACTCAATGAGTCTAATCATTGGTATACGTATTACCATTGTGCTTAGGAAAATTCAAATCCATACACTTGAAAATGCAACACAGTAAAAAACTAAATAACAAACTCCATAATTTTGTAATTTCGCCGCTGTTTACTTTTTTAAATTAGTAAAATACTAGTTGGGCAATTGCTTAGTTTATGGAATAGCTTATGCGATCTTAATAACCACACAAGGTGAGAGTGGTATTTAGCTTAAGCGGCCTTAATATTCATGAATGGTCAACTTCTCAAACCAATTATGCTAAATAAATGAACATTGCAAAATATTAACTTATAAGTACCGATTGTTCATCAGAACCTTGTGCAGCAATGGAAATTAGTCTGTGAAATTTCAACCAAAAGTAAAGTTGTATGAGTCAACAAATTTAATTTTAAATTGGTCTCTTTGATTGTGCAATTCACTTTTAGTTTATTGGTTAAATGAACAAGAGAAAATACAACGGTTTCAAAGCCTGTTTGACTATTATGGTTTCGACCCGTTTCACTCAATTCCTCTATGACCCTCTCTGTTCAATAAGTTGATATGCAATGTTGCACTAGGTGAGACCCTTCATGTACACAAGTTTTAAATGATCTTGCCCAATTTTATAAGCTAAACATGTGAACATTTGCAAACAACAACGTTAATTCTTGTGTTTGAACCCTTCGCCCCAAGGATATGATAAATGAACAGAAGTAAACTTATCATCTTAGTGGCATAAGGATGAACTAGACCACTTCCAAGTGTATGGAAATTAAGAAAGATGGCTTTGTGCATGTAATTATTCACTTCTAGGTATATTTGAGCATAAAGCTTGATCCAATCATTCAATAGTTTAGTGTTAATCGAGAACATTGGTTGGGGATCTGAGACCTCGTTACTAACACAACTACATTTCAACATTATACAAACCCCAAGACTTCTTCGTAACATTTTCTTCTATTTTTAGTGTTCATTCAGCCAACCTTATGTTTACAGCAACATGCAAAGATTACAAATATATGTTTAAGCATGATAATATATGCATATTCAGAAAACAAATGTAAGTAGTATCTTGTATGGATCAAATATAAGATAATTTCACCAATCATCATCACAACTAATTAATCACAAACCGTGCGTAAAAAAAGAATGACCTTAGTAATTGTTGACGCGAGAAGCTGCCATGCCCTGGATATCGATAATCAGAAATGTATAAAGAGGTAGGTATCTGTCCACTTTTACCGTGCTTATTTTTTTTTACCTCTGCAATTGGCCTTAACTTCATTGTACCATGTCTTTTCAATCAAATGAATTTTGGCTTATCGCATTTTTCATTGTCACTATTACTTTTTTGGATGCTGACAAAAGATAAATATACTTGAAGACTTGAAGTTTCTACATTTTTCGGATCAATCAAGTAAAACAATATGGTATGTGGCATTGATTTAGACTTTTTACATTTGTGAGTCGAAGTTTGGTGTACTTACACAAGATTTAGAGTGGATGCTATTTTAGTAGCTAAAGTAAGTGATGCTGGAGATTAATGGGTGTTTAATATCATTAGGCATCGAATGGAAGATGGAGCAATGAGGAGAATATACTATATATAGACCCATTTGTTATCATTGGGGTATAAAACACTAGCTAATATACTCTTCCAGAACATACTTCTAGCATGTGATTAAGAGAAGTATTATCATCATCATTGTAATTTATATAGTCATGTGATTGGTAAGGACCCGGTAAGAAGATGATGATCTTGTAGTTAAATTGTAATCACACCAAAGGAGAATTAATTAAACTGAAAATTTAATAAGAAAAAAAGAAAAGGTCCATCTTCCAAATTCCCGTCGGCATCAGATTGAAATTGGAGAACACTTTCGATTGGTACTGATGGCTGATATGGAGTCGAGCAGCAAATTAGATCTGGGCATGCAGTCGATCTCAGGTAGTTGAGCGGAGGTCAGTGGGCGATCGGGTCTCCATAAACGGACTTGGACGCGGACGGGTGACGGCTCAGGTTGAGCAACATGCTCTAGTTCGCGCGGTTTGGCTCGGTGTTACGTAGGGCTTGCGAACGGAGCTGGGGCGGCGGCGCGGCTTGGATCGGAAGGTGATGGCAGATTTGCAGCGACGGCGACGGGAAATTGGATTTTAGGTAGGTCGCAGGGGATGGAAATCAGAGGTTTGAAAACCGATGGGTCGCGATCTGGTGTGCGGTGGTTTGCAGGTCTCTGGCGGCTGTGAAAATCGTGCGTCTGGTTCGTATATTGGAGGTTAGAGGCATCGTAGGATTGTCGTAATTCTAGCGGCTAGGGAGGCGAGCGGCGGTTGAGGATGATGACTGTCGTCCGAGAATTAGGGTTTCAGAAAAAATTCCTTTTTTTTCTCGAAACATTCTAAAGTTTTGGACGAATCTTCTTTTTTTTCTTTTTTTGCTCATCTGGTAGGCTACGTGCTGATAACGTGTTGAAGTAAAAGCAAACAAAACAAGAATTATGGCACAAGATATCTGTATTCTCATTGATAGGGTCCTCTAAATAGGGAGAGATTATATATTCTGGAACATTCCAACAGGCCTAGTTCTACACTAACTAGTAGAAGCCCGTTAACCTGTAGACTAAGGCACACACTGTATATTTACTTTAACAGATATTTCATTATTAGAACTAAAAATAGATATGCATCACATATTTCAAAAAATTATTTAATGCACAATATTAGTTGTATCATGTGTCTCCCTTCTTGCTTGTACTCGGGATATCGCAACGTATAACTGATCATGACCAAATAATGTTTGGGGAGGTATGGAAAAGAGAATGTCTCTAACTCTTGTTTGTAGTCATAGCGAAGCAAACTCTCAATGAGAACTGTCTTCGTTATAAATTGCTGGGGAATTTATTGAAATCTGAAGGGCTCATTATTACTTGAGAAATGACAACCTTCTTGCGAGCATTCTTGCCAAAAATCAGTTCAATCTCGATTACATACGTGATAAGTCTACTGACCACCATCCTCGTGCTATTGCAAAGACCTGCACACTGATCGATATTCTTGGGCTGGATCACCGAACACCCAACTTTTAATTGGATCACATGATTCGGAAACCCCAAATATTTTATAGTATTAAGAAATTTGACACAAAATATATTCTCATGGTCAGAGACACCTCCATCCTCTTTGCAAACGGTGTTTGAGCTAAGGTACTCCATCTCTTTATCGGGCATTAACGATATCACATGATCATGGATTTTATCCACAATCTCGTCTGTTGGGGCGAGACAACTCTATCTTGCAACATTCAATAGTTTGACATATTTTTCAATATGAACGGATACATGCTTTCCGTGATTGTTGCAGAGGAACAACCGCGTCGCGTATCAATATGTCATCATATAGTTTAATATATGTTCTTCATGGATGTCCTCACATACAACCTCATCCCCAATGCATAGTAAGGGTGGTGTTGCGAGAGGTTTTGCCCTTTTTTTCTTATTTGGATCCTTTATTCATGTTGTATTTTTTTGGCGGTTTAATATTATCTTTCATCTTTGTTTTCATAAAAAAAATTATGTCGTAAAGAGATTACACTACCAACATGTTGTTGGGAAAACGGCCTCAAAGAACGAAAATAGAGAAAAACAAATAACACAATAATATACGTGGAAAACTCTAAAACCGGAGAAAAACCACTGGCCTCCAGAGAGAAAACTCCACTATGTGAAAAATTATTACAATCACACAGCTATAATCTCTCAAGCCAACCCCCCAATTACACCCACACTCTCCAAAGATTTAACTCACACCTTTCAGACTCTAAGACAAGAGAAAGAAAGAAAGAAAAATTAAATACTTAAAGTGTATTTAATTGGTGCATTTTAATCCTTAGCCTTGTACCTCTTTTTATAGGCTTGAAGTCCCTTCCACCTTTCATTATTCCACCGATGTGGGATAACCTTCCAAGCTTTTCTTTTATTATAGACAACAAATTCTCAAAAAACTCCACCTTGGCTAAATAAAAGAAGGTCTCCGCTGCCACACCGACAACCATTGTTTGAACCAACAATCATAATTCTCAAATCAGAGAACTATCATACTCCACCATAAAAGAGTATCACCACTTAGAATAATCCATTCTAAGAATTTTACCTCGGCACATGTCGAAAAACTTGCTGAAAGGTTTATGGTACAACTTCCCTGTTGGCCACCCGGAAGTTCATTAGCCCTCGACATCAATCTTCACCACACATCTTGCATCAATGCCAACCCAATGCCCATTTGTAAATCCGTGAACCTGCTAACAAAAGGACACATCCCATTCCATGGTAACGAGCATACCATGGGGATGCCAACTTCTCAAAAGAATTCTTCACCATCAGTGATGACGGAGACATTGTTAGCAGAATTGGAGCTTTTTGCCGAATCCGCTCCACCTGGACAATTTCTCTTGACATGCCCAGACTGTCCACACTTCCAGCACGTTGGATACTTCGAAGAGTTTTTCTTCTTCGCGTTCCTACATATCAAAACCGCACCTTCTGATGAAGTATTGCTGCTACCTTCCAGTATTTTCTCCTCGGACAGGAGTTTGCTAGTAACATCTTCATACTTTAGGGTCTCTTTCCCGTACATCAGAATAGGCTTCATATGTTCATAAGAAGATGGCAAAGATAATATGAGCTTCAACGCTTTATCCTCATCTTCAACCTTCACTCTGATAGCCTCCAGTCCCGAGACAATGCCATTAAGAACACTCAGATGATCTGAAATTTTTGTACCTCCATCCTACGTAGAGTATGAAACTGATCCTTGAGATACAACCGATTCGAGATGCCCTTGCCTTGGTACAACTGTTCAAGCTTCTCCCAAAGCTCTTTTGCTGTTGACAACCCATGCACATTAGCAAGCACATTCATTGCCAGACACAAACGAATAGCACTTGTCGCTCTCAAATCCATATCATCCCATTCTTCATCATCGCCTTTACTGGTCCTGCTTTTATCATCGCTGGAAACAGGGGCTGGTTTCCCCCTCAACGCCTTGTGTAATCTGGACTGAATCAGCACATCCTTGACTTGAACTTGCCACAAGCCAAAATTGATCCTTCCGTCAAACTTCTCTACATCAACCTCATGGGACTGAACCTTGACATCGTATCTGTGTCTCAAACCCAACAGAATCCTCGTTTCTGTGTGGAAGATCAGAAAAAGCTGTAACCACAGAGCATACTCTGAACCTCTGAAATATCAAGACACCCTCTAATACGACCAATAGAAATTTGTTTCTGATGTGGAAGATCAGGTAAAGCTGCAACCACATAGCATACTCCAAACCTCTAAAACCGAGACCTCCCCGAACCCGGGGTTCTGATACCAGTTGTTGGGAAAACGGCCTCAAAGATCCCCAACAAGCCTCCCAAAGAACGAAAATAGTGAAAAATAAATAACACAATAATATACGTGGAAAACTCCAAAACCGGAGAAAAACCACTGGCCTCCAGAGAGAAAACTCCACTATGTGAAAAATTATTACAATCACATAGCTATAATCTCTCAAGCCAACCCCCCAATTACACCCACACTCTCCAAAGATTTAACTCACACCTTTCACACTCTAAGACAAGAGAAAGAAAGAAAGAAGAATTAAATACTTAAAGTGTATTTAATTGGTGCATTTTAATCCTTAGCCTTGGACCTCTTTTTATAGGCTTGAAGTCCCTTCCACCTTTCATTATTCCACCGATGTGGGATAACCTTCCAATCTTTTCTTTTATTATAGCCAACAAATTCTCAACACATATCGGGTACATATATCAACTAAATATAAAAAATAAGAAAAGAAAATTAAAAGCATTAAAGATGCACCTATTTTCGCCTATGAATGCATCGGATGAGTTCAATGAAGATAAAAAAAATCAAAGATCAAATGGACGAATCGTGACCATTCATTTTTCATCAAAAAAAAACACTTTCCACCTTCCTTTTTGAAAATAAAGTATCTTACAAGGTAGATCTTTAAGCGACCAAAAATAGACCATCACAACGAGAATTTTTTTATCTTTCAGTAGATAGGCACTTTGATATATTTTCGGCAAACTTTTTTTTTCAAGTTTTTTTGTGAGTGTTAAATATTAGACAATACGAAATCACATGTGATTCATGATGCGGGCTTTAAATTTCAAATCACAAACACATGTAATTTCACAAATCACATGTGATTCCCATATTACAAATCACATGTGATTCTTCAGGGCGTAAATTTCAACACTCGCAAAAAAAAAAAACTTGAAAAAAAAGAAGTATGTAGAAGTGCCCCTCTAATGAACGACGATTTTATGTTCGACATGATGGTGTAATTAATTTTACTTAACGATCAAAGATTATGTAGTATTTATTTCAGGAGAAAGTAAAGAGACTGTAAATAGAGTCAATCAATTGCATTCATAACACTGATAGAGGGGCCTTTATATAGGCATTACAATGAGAGTCCTTCCATACATAGGATTCCTAGATAAGGTAAGACATCTAATAGGATCCTACTACCTCTAGAAGGATCTAGAACCTTCCATCTATGTATCTACAATCAGTATTAGGTAAGACACATCACGGGAATAATAATTCCCGGAACACTCCCCCTGTGTCGAGTGCTAATACAACAATGGTGCAGAAGATGTTGCCTTCGTAAAAACCTATTCCAAGCCAAAACAAAACCCCATGGGAAAAATAAAGGCTTGATGAGGAAAAGATTACAACGCACCAACATAACATGTCATGTATACTCCCCCTGATGTATACATAATGACTCCCCCTGATGAGAACCTCAAATCATAGGAGTCAGATGCCAAGTTGCCCTCACAACTATACCAAGGAAAAACCCAGTGGGAAAAATACCTCTTGGTCTAAGTTGAACAGAAGTACAACGCATCATTATATGGATGTTCTCATAGGTCGCCTCATTAAAAATCTTACTAAGTGAAAACCCAGTGGGGAAAATAAATATTGGTTTAAGGACAAAAAGAGCGCGACGCATCCAAAGTGCAGAGTCACTAAAGACTTATCCGAAAATCAAGTTTTCTAAAGTCTTGACCTCCATGAACTAAATCAGTCATAACTTTTTCGATTCAATAGGCATGAATGAAACTGTAAGAACTTATGAAAACTAGACACCCATAGCTTTTCATTCACATACAGTACGTAACCTAGATCGACCTGAGCGGATCACAAAGCTCTATCGAAGTTGACTTAGCAAATTACCGGACATATCCTGTCCTACTTTGCAACAATAGTCATATGTCACTCAACATGATGGATGTGATCGAATGGTTGGTTTCCTTGGAAAGTAGACACAAAACTTTCCAATGGCACCAATTTCACCATTTTCCATCAAGTGAGCTGCCCTGTAGGTCATATGGGAGATAGACCAACACATTCTCGGCAGATTCGGGTATCGGTTTTCAAGTGTCCTTTTTATCGAGATAGAGCGAGCTTCAAGCTTCTTGTCAATCACGGACATTGCGTGAGCACATCCTAGGCCATCATCACATTGGCTTTACCGGATTATTACGAATGAGTACATCGAGTCAAACATGAGTACATAATACCGTACTTTTCTCTTAAGACTGCATCATCACTTAAGTGATCCAAGTCTTATGATGACTTCAACTAGTCATTGTGAATCATATAGGCATTACTTTATCGTCTGTTAGGAAAACCGTCCCTTAGATTGCCTTAAACCGATTGATGAATACGCATCATCAAGTGTCCCCAAGATCCTTTCATTCTTAACTTTGGATTTAGCGGAATCTCTTAGTCTCACAAGAGTATATCACTATAAACCCTTAGTTTTACACGCAAAAGCTTCATATTTCTTCCAAATCAAGTATATACTTAGTATGCGTTCCCGACAATCACTTGTCGACGCACTCCGTGGTCAGGAGCCACTTGATTTGAGTCTGATCCACCACGAGATCCTTTCATCACTTAACTTAGTTCCCCACTAAGATAAGATTTAACCACAAGCTGCACGTCAGTTTTTGGGAAACTATCTAACTGAAAAGATAGTGGATGCTATAACATCCATTACGATAGCACGACTAAGTTTCGTGTCATCGTAGTCAATTCCAGTGCGTTCATGAGAAACCTCGCGCCATGAGGTGAGTTTAACTCCTTCTCTCACTCGCTTTAACAAAGTATACGGATAGATCTTATCTTTGGAGTGTCGGTACCACTTCAACAAAGGGCTGTCACTTTATTTATACTGGAGTCGCATTTATTTCAATTTTAAGCTAAGGCTACAACGTTGTAGATTTTCAACGAAGTATGGTTCGATTAAACTCACATTTCACGTCCTCATGTACCGGCTTTATTCATAGAGTACTCTTTATGGATTGGCATTCATTGAGGCGTCGCCCAATGATGACTATAATCCAGAATCACATGATACAGATGAGTTCATTTGATCATATGATCAAGTTTCATGTACCAAACTCGCATACATTCTTATCGAGAGTATTTATCGAACCAAGTGGCATCCCAATACTCTATGAGATCCACGGTCTAGTAACACTATCTACCACAATTTGTGATGTTACCATATCACCATTTATAGGTGACGAACGTCCATGACCAGACACAATCCTTGCAGACATGTTTGCAGCATGTATTTAATCTCGTCACTTTAGGGAACTTGGTGAGGCACAGTAGGGACAAACTACGACAATTCCAAGTCGTTCTACTCGAACATGATCGTTCGCATCTCCCCCCAACGACGGGAAGACTGGCTCATCAAAGTGACTTATGAGATCGTCTGCCAAGGTATATTTTAAGCGGACAATGAGTGAAAGCACATGTCATATTCATCATTTATAACCCGTCATAATGCGTTGTGGTGATGCACTTTGGCACATGAACATGTGGACGATAAAGGTTTTCAGTGTTAACACAATCCAGTTAACAAAATGCATACTGTTCAGTGTTCTAAAAATCCCCGCCTAGGCCGATTAATCCTCCGATTAATCCCTAGAAGGTCCTCTGCCGTTCCGATTATAGCCTAGGCGCTTGTACTGGGCGTTTGAGTGATTAATCGGTCGTCTAGGCTGGCTGGCGGGTGCCTATGCAGGCAAGTTAAGATACTATGGATACTATAGACTACTTTATACCTATATCAATGTTTCAAATTTCATAACTACATGGGCGACTAGGTGGATGCCTAGACGGTTATACTTTTTGGTTTTTTTATTTTGTTCCAATAGTACTATAAATTCCTAAATTGAGATATTATGGATATTATGGACTCCTTGATATCTATATAAATATTTCAAATTTAATATATAATTGATTATATATCTGTTTAAATGATTAAATTTTAATTATTTTTAATTATTTTACATATATATAATTTTACATATATAAAATAATTAAAATAATAATAAAAAATAAATCCGCCTAGTCCGATTAATCCCCGATTAATCTCCGAATAATCCTATGGGCGCTAGGCGTTAGCAATCCGAACGCCTAGCGCCTAGCGTTTTTTAGAACCATGATACTGTTACACTCGTAACTAAGAATTTGAATGATGATAGGTATAGGTGAATATGACATGTTGACCTATGCTACATAGCCGTAGCTACTGGTCTTTAGAATTCAACAAAACCGCCACCTTGCACCACCGGGATAGAACATAAAGAAATGATTGAACCAATGATAGGCCGTTGGTTTTATCGAACCTCTAGTGCTTTCTTGAAGAGTTCACTCCCTTCACCAGATCCAAACACCTCAAAATTCCATGAGCATGTATAAATGGGTGTTTAGGATTCCAAAACCATCAACCTTGTGGTCAAAAACCGATCGAAATGACATCGAACTGGTTGTTGGGACGGCTGGTGGTATGTCAAAACTTCATTTAAGTGGTTCACCTCCTTTCAAGTCTCCAAATGGCACCAAAATTTGTGAGAAGGTATCCTTGGATATTAGGAAGTACTCGTTAAGATTTCACTTTAAGACTTTGTCTTAAAGTGGGTGAACCGACCTTTACAATGACTGGTCCGCAAGTTGGACAACCATAAACTCAGGTTTCCAACTTATCAATCATTGTCAAAGGAACCACATAACATATAATGTTATTACTTGAGTACGATCATTTGTGAACACCATCATAGCATCATAAGCCATCCAGGCTAATACTTATGATCATGTATGTATAAAGACTCGGTGAAAAGGGAGGACTCAGCACCATGCTTATGCGAGTCGCTACATTATCCTCTTTAGCATAGAAGGGTGTCATTTCCTAATCGTGCCAAAGAATAGGCTTAAATCAATGAACATGGCTAAGAAGGATCATTTAGGGGGTCTTTGGCGTCACACATGTTTATGAAAACAAGACGCGGATGACATAAATATCATCATCGGTCATGAGCCCTGCTCACGACTCCACCAATGTACTTTGGTGTCTTTGATCCAGCTAGCTTCTTTGTTCAAAGAAAAAATGATGTCCATGACAATACCGTGGTATATGGATCATCCAATTGTCCAAACTCTGGACTATTAAAGCCTAAATGTGTCAATGTCCCAATACATCTTCTGGTTACAAAAACCAATGCAAGCCAGACCATATTGACTCATGAATATTTTTCTTTTCACATATCCACTACAAGTGATGCATAAGATTTTATTCTCACAAATCACAATGAGATGCTATGAGTGATACACTTTGGCATATATATCATCGAGTCATAACATGGTTCAATTGTTATGGAACATATGTGACTAGAAAACGCCATTCGGCATTCAACAACTTGAGCATCATACCGCTCATTGATTGTGATGACCTACTCATCATAGTCACAATGGATTTCTAATACGAAATCCAAAAATATTGCGTTCCTTGGAAATAGCTTAATATGTACTCAATTTCGCTTGCAAAATTTTACAAACATGAGCATAGCGAACACTCTAACAACATAGAGATTTTATACCAGATACGATCAAAATGATCTATCATATTGAGTGCATAACATGGCAAGGTTATATGACTAAGGGGAAAAATTAAGACACAAGCATGGTGTAACACTACCATGCACATGCTCGACCTTCTTATAAGGGTGCATATTTTGGGCTTCCCCAAGGAAACTATTTTTCAATATTTGAAAGATGATATTTTAGCGTACAATGCATACCAAAAGTCGCATCATTTGTGCCAAATTCGGCCAAAAAGAGGTTGAAAAACATGTGTCATAAGACCACTTGCAAATTTAAGATGGGAACCAAGTTGGTTCGGACAAAAGTTAGCACAATCGCTAGAAATAAAATTCCGCGAAACTTGACCTTTGTTTACTAAAACAGCGATAACTTCCTTATTAGGAAGTCTATGACGAACGGTCAGATGTTCTGGAAACTAGACTTCCGTATATTTCTATCCATATATTGTGCACCACACAGATCCTTAAACTCAGATCACCGTGCATGTTTTAATTGGCTGATTTAGTATTTCCCAAGTTTAGTGAGAAAACAAGGTTGAGACCATATCCAATGGCATAAGTGTTGATGCAAAAACATGGCAATGACAACCATAGGTGCGTTTAAACGCAGCAGGGTGTTCGATTTCTTATCTCGACTGATGATCCTTTCGGTAACTCCAACTTGGTAGACTTGCAGAGAAAGTAGGAATGTCGGTACAGCTAAGGCTGTTTAAAAACCATTGATTCCGTTTGAACTTTCAAAGCATAAACAAATACCAAGGAGGATGCGCCTAGTCATGATCAAAGTGTAGACAAAATCCACCAAAGTGCATCAAATCAACCGAGATTTTTAATTCTCAATTTGCAAGTATACGTCATAATAGCCATGTTATATAGATACAACGCGGTGCATCATAATTAAGCATTTTGAACCATGAGACATAATGAATATACCATAACCAACTTGTCTTGACCATCCAATAAGATCGACTAAACATAGTCAAATGTATAAGGCAAATGCCTTTACAAATACTCGGAAAAGTATTCGGACCTATAGTCATACGAAATATAATCGAGATCAACGAATTCATGTATTTACCACAATATGCCATTGCTTTACATGTTGAAATTCATGAGAATTACTCTTACAATCTTTCATATATTATATTGCAAGGAGACGGTGCATGACTACACCCACATGCAATATTTTGTTTTAATAGGATGAAAGATGGAGTTTTCCAAGTATGGTATTGGGTCTAGACCAACTTGGTGGTCGCTCAATTCATCGTGACAAATCCGTCACAAATTGATTTTAACCACGACATATCCGTCACAATCGATGTTTGTCCCATTTGTACGTCACAATTCCGTGACTAATCATGAACAAGTCATAACTTTACCGTTACCGATAATATTCATTTTATTCAATTGTTGGTTTAAAATCGACAAAACGGCGATGTCAAATTGCACCCAAAACGTGGTGTATGCAACAACCACAAATATCGACTTTCAACAATTATCCGTGACTCCCCCAGGACCGTCACACAGTTTACTTCAACATACGAGAGTGATACCACCTATCATAGTCTCATCCACCGCAAAGTAGTGTGGGAGATAAAGAACCCAATTCCCCAATTCCCAAAATAAATTCCCAAAAGAGAGAAATTGAAAAACGGGAACTTTAATAAAATCTTACGGGTACTTGGTTCCATATTTGCTTTGATCCTTGAATGGGAGCTTCTCTCCATATGAGCTACATATTTTCGTGTATTCGGTTCCATATTTACTTTGATCCTTGAACGGGATAATAAATATGGCTTCTCTCCATATTTGCACATCATCATGAGCAACATATTTTCCTATATTCACGTAAAACATGAACATGGTAAGATTCATAAGTATACAAATCAATGAACAAATGAATCATTAATTAAGAAAAGATGGATAGTTGAGAAACACCCGGATAGGGCTACTGGGCTCGATAATTCGGCCGAAAAAGGACTCGAGCGCGGAGATGCAGCAGCTTGGTATTGGATGAGGTCGGATCTCCAAATTTTCTCGTAAAAATCTACTTCTGTTCGGCGGCAGATTTAGTAATCAATATTAATCAGAATCCGATCTCCACCGTTGAATATATATATATATATATATTTGTGTTGGGAAGTTGCTGTAAAAATTTCACAATGATCCGACGGTTAACGAATCGGAAAACATGATTTTTGTACGACTGCACTATGCAAAAAATTTATGCGCGGAAATTCTCGTCTCTTCGAGAATAAGGGCAGAAACGGGCTGAAAACGCGTTAGCAACCGGATCTGGTTTGATTAGAAAATGGGTCGAAGACTGGACTGGCACCAGTCGGGAATTGCGCCTTAGATCCGCCAGCATCTGGAGTGGATTTAGACTTCGACTTCGATGAGGCGGCATCTGAAGTCGACTTCGCCGATCGGGAGGTTACGTCAGAGGTTGAAGTTGCAGACGGGTTGCGTCTCGGCGAAATCGAGTGCAGGACCTGGTGGTGCAGACCAGGCAGGCTGCGAAAAGGCGATCGCCGGCATATCCAAGTCCTATAAATAGAGAACCTCCTCCTACTGGAAAAAGGTTCCCGATTGGTTCCCAACTCATTCACCTACATTCTGAATTCATTCACAGAAATACAGAAGAAGACACACATCATCAAGCTCCCTGCTTTCTCGCCGGAATCCATCTCAGGATTTCTCTCTCCGAATCTCTCATCCAGAAGACAATCGGTAGAGGAAAGAAGTCTCCACAAGACAGATTCCAAGAGATTCACAAGCCCAGGAGCTCAAGCATCCAGCAAATACTCGCCGTGAGAGACTGTCGATCTCTCACCGCCGCGACTGTTCATCTCTTTTGTTACAAGAACTCACAGAGCATCACATCTGGTTCTTCCGGCAATCTACACGCTCACTAGCTAAGATAACAAGAATCCTTACACTCATTGTAATTTTATTCTTACATTAGTACTTGTATCCCCGAATATTAGTATTAATAATATCTCGCGAGAGCATTCAAGCCCGGGACTAACAACCCCGGCAAATCTTGTGTTATTTATCTTTCTCACGGAAGTGCTCTCGCATTAGTTTGCTATCCATCCATTCTAGAAATATCTATCTCCGGATAATATTTTGGGTAGCAACAATTGGCGCTAGAAGAAGGGGCTGCCTCTATACCTTCATTTTTCATTCCTACCGTCCCGAAAAACACTCACTGTTCTCGGGGCATATACTTGAAGTGACACTCACTGCACTTCAAAGAAAACCTTCAGAATCATGACATCCGCCGGTACACCAAAGAGAGCCACTCTCCGAACCACCAGACACCATATCCCGGCTCAATTCGAACCCCAGCCGACGACCGGGGGAAGCCGCGGCAACGCGAGACTCACGATCCCGCACCTGAGAGATGGCCCCAACCTCTCACTCGACCAGTTCCAAACCGAGGAACAGATCGAGGAGGCTATGGCCATCCTAGAGGAGCGACGGAGAGCATGCGCGTCGCCCGCAATAACTCCCTCGATCGTCCGCCGCATGGGAAAACGGAAATTCAATGGGCTATTAGGCGAGCGATCGCCAGAAAGCCCCAATTCGCGAGAAAGGGCTCTCGCACGACCGGACGGATCCGTATTCAATCGCTTGGGGCGCGACCCATCCTGGCGACCGGGGCATTCTGTTTCCAACCACGAAAAGACGGAATCCGAATCTGTCACCAGGAGTTTGGCCTACCCAACTTACAGCCGAACGCAGGTCAGCCGTCTGACTCCCGCCCCGATCGCCAGTGGATCAGTACTCGATTGCCTCGGCTCCCGCTCCGAGCGCCGAGCCGCGAGCAGCCAGGCCACAGCAATGGCCGCTATACAACGCCAGCTCGACGAGATGAAAGCACTCTTGGACAGTGGGGCAAGCGCCAGCAGAAAGATCACCGGGCCGACCGAGCCACTCGCGGTCCACATCGAGCTTGCCCCCGTACAACCAACGATCGCTCCTCCCAAAACACCTCTGTATGAAGGGAGATCGGACCCCGAAACCCACCTGAGTAAATTCCGAATCTACATGACTGGGTGTGGGGCATCTGATGCAACCAAGTGCCGGATCTTCCCGTTAACATTGGGCGAGGTGGCCCATAGGTGGTACGCCTCACTACCACCATGATCAATCATCTCCTTTGAGAAACTAGCGAATGACTTCACGTCATACTTCGCCACCAAGATCGCCAGACCAGAAGGCCCCCACCGCGTGATGAAAATCAGGCAGAGGAAAGACGAAATCGACGCAGATTACATCGACCGAGTAGACGAAATCATCCTCACCGGCGAACCCGTCAGTGACGAGCTCGCTCTCTATTCGGTCCTGAGGGGATTCTACGGTCATTCACTCATGTTTAGACATCTCACCAAGGATATTCCCCCAACCTACGCGATCTTCCGCGCTAAGGCTGCCAACTTTCTGGCCAGGCAAAGGCTACTCACCCTCCACCTAGGCGAGGAAACGCCACCTCCTGTCCAGAAGACGGCGATCGCCAAAACAAAGAAGGCGATCGCCAAGCCACCCGGAGATCTCAAGGCCTTCGAGGACATGGAAGCCCATCTCCTCCATACGTTCAACCGAACTCCGGCACATATTTTCTATGCCATCAAGGGGCACGAAAAGCTTAAAAAGCCAAAGGCGATAAGGGACCACGGTCACCTGGACAACAATCAATATTGTGCCTACCATAAGAGTCCCGACCACAGCACCAACCAATGCCGCGACCTCCTCAAACAGCTCTGGAGATTGTTCGAGGAGGGCAAGTTGGACAGCTTATTGGCTTAGCCGAAGCCCCTACCAATCTCTATACACGATCGTCCGAGTCGAACACCAAACAGATTGGGAAGCTCATACGAGCCGACCCCTAGATCAACCTCGGCGACCGTCTCTACATGCTTCAATCAAGAGAAGGAGACCTCGAAAGTCTCCCCGATCTCCCTCCTTATTTAAGAAACTGGAGGACTCGATCGCCATCTACAGTTCACCATCTAACATGATGGACTAAGGCACGAGATCGCCTCCCCCGCACAACGTACATCGTCTAAGGTCGGCATCTACATGACGATCCAAGGTAGAAGAGTGCAGCCATGGTCCTGGTGGTCGATGGAACCGACTGCTTAGGCCATGCAAGGTCCCTTTGGGCCAAGATCGCCCGCCCTTCATTTAAATACGAGGTCGGCATAGTCTGAGGGCCCTCCAAAATTAATCAGTGGACACGATCGCCCGCCCTCAAAGGTTCATCATTTAACATGGTGAACCCGGACAATGCGACGCGTCACTACCCCCGTCTCAACGTACACCGTCGAGGGTTGCCATTGTCATGGCGACCCGAGGTGGAAGCAGAGCCAACAAGCCGTGGGCGTGGAGTTGAATCATCCGACGCTGCCCCGCGCAAGGACTCCTCTAGACCAAGACCACACGCCCTTCATTTAAATACGAGGCGAGGCGCAGCCTAACAGAGGACCCTCATAATAAAGTGAGTCACGAGACACTCAATGTCTTCGCGCACCAAGACACGTTCATGGAGTCGGTCCATCGAACTTCGCGATCGTGCACGGTTCCTCAAGACGGGCGACCGTCCTCGAGGATTCGACAAAGTTGAAGACCGCTCACTCAACGAATTATTTTCATCCCCTTACTTTCACTAAGTGAATAAAAACAAGGGGGAAGAGAGCGGACTACCTATACGACGATCATCCCTATTCTACCACATACGGAGGTCGTCAATTTTCAGATGTTGTGCAGTGATCGAATTTGTTGTAAAAGTTATCTTTATGAGTTTATCAATTCATTTGGAACTACCCTCGCAACGATCTCTCCTCACACATTTGTACAAAGTCAAACAAAGACTCAAAAATAACAATCATTCAAGTGATAAGTCAGAAAATCAAACATTCATTTCATTGCTTGAAGGATCAAAATACGATCGGCTCCACGCGAGGCTCCGCCTCCGGAACAATTGGCAGCGCAACAGGTGGGGCCCGAGACGACTTCTTGTGGCGGAGACGGCCTAGAACTCCAGGATTCGACATGTCGATCTCCGGCGGGGGCTCCAGAAAGCGAGGAAATCGAACCTCTACAGTTAAGACGATCGATCAACAGTTAGATATTTTCCTCAAGTAAGGCGATCGCCTAGAAAGTGAAGGTCGCAGAAACTCATACCTTGTACCGAGAGATGTCTCGGGAAACGGAATAGCCGAGCCGACAACCAACGACTCTCCTTATTGATCCAGCTAGCATCAAGATCGTCGTCCGACAAGCTCCGTATTCACTCCCAGACAACCAGGAAATCAAAGGGCAGCTCCTCGACCGCCGGAATGTGAAAACCTGCAAAGTCGAAATCAAATTAGATCAGTTCAAAACACATCCGAACGAAGGGAGAGTCCAAACCCTTACCGAGATTCCTCTCCCGAAACTCAGTAGGAATCTCCAGCTCGCCCGAAGGATTGTCGCTCGCAGAAGCCCTCCACTTGCCGGCGACCCAGAACCACTTCATCGGATCGCTCCGCGCCTTATTCGGGACTCCGAGGATTACCCGACCAGATCGGCCCTGAATATGGTAACCTCCAACCGACCCTTTATGAGCCGTAATCTTGAACAAATGGTTCATCTCCAACGGCGATGGGAGGCGGTACAGGCAGTGACCGCCGAAAAGAGTGAGAGTGCAGATGATTTGGAGCTGCTGCGTCGGTCACCAAGTGGCGCCACGTTCCAAGCGGCCAGCAGGTGGGAGACAGCAAAAGATAGAGGGAAGCGCAGCCCGACCTCCATAATCGCCTCATTCACGGCGACCATACCCATCGGAGGCTGATCGGCTCGCTCATTCTCCGCCGGCGCGAATATATCCACATCTGAAGGAATATGGATCCTCGTCCTCCAGACGGCCAGATCTTTCCTGGTCGCCGAACTCTGGATTTGGCCAAGTGACCACAAAGATCACTGCGCAGCCCGATACTGCGACCGTTTGGGAAGCTGATAAGGGTAGGAGACCGAGTATCCCCGGAAATCGAACCTCGGAGACGGACCGGCCAACTTCTCCATAATCTCAGCAAAAGCCAGATAGGCCCGGCCGAAAATGCTATGCTGCTCCCAGTAGGCCCTAATCGCCAGATCTCTCCCTATCTGCGATCGTCTGTCTTCAGCAGTCGCTTCCTTAGCGACGTCGGCTTCATTAAATAAAGCCTCGATTTCAGCAGGGTCAATTCCGGCCCGAATAGCCTCGGCGGCCATCTCCAGGTGGAAGTCAGAAGAAGGTCCTCCCCGGACAGTCGATGTCCCGGCGGCGGAACTGGTACCCACTCCATGTGATGATGACGTTCCGGCCATTCTCAAAGAAAGAAAGGAGAAAAGGATATTTTCTTACCCAAAGATGAAATCGAACGACGATCGGCACTAAGATCTTCAGAAAAATCTTCAGCAAGTCCTTCTTTCTCCAGTAAGTGCGCGTGAGGACGAAGACTGCAACACTGCGCCCTTTTATAGGAGATGGCAGGGACTCGTTTGCAATAAGGGAAAATCTTAGGGGTCGGATCCCAAACGTCGCATTTATTGACTCCCTCGAGACCCGCGTACGCGTCTTTTCAAGGACGCATCAGTCAAGGAGTCATTAATGACCGTTGATATCCTCCAACAGAAGCCCGACACGTGCGCGGAGACTTTTCCACGCCCATTGCCATTTCCCGCACAGCTTAGCGGCCAACCAGGTCGTCCAAACTCAGAATATATCAGCTCAAAGACGATCGCCAGTTCAGTTAAACGCAGAGTCGCTCGTCAAAAGTTCAGCGATCGCCAAGAGAACCACCTCACCCCACGTTTCCAACGTAGGAGCGAGCTGGGGGGCAATTGTTGTGTCAAGATTTATTCATCCCGACAGGTGATCGACTATAAGGCCGAGCGACCAAGTCAACACCAGTCAAACTATGGCTAGCTCGCCTAATCGAAGAAACCAGACCGCCATCAGGGACCTAGCGATCGACTCCTAAGGCGATCGCCCTTTGGCATCTGGCGATCGACTCTAATGTCCGGCTAAGGACAGTGGGCCTACGCCCCGAACAGAGATGATCGCCCATCAAAGTCTTCGAAGACTGGATCTCAGAACAGCACCCACGTGCAGATCCACAAAAGGCGCTGACAGACAAGACCTTTGACCTCAGCCTGTCACCTACCTCACCTACTAACAGGTCCGCCGAAAGTTACGAAGTGGGACCGCTCGTGATAAAGAATCAGACGCTGCAGTTCTATCGATCAGACATTGGCCGCCAGCAGCATGCGACTTTAAGGGAACAAGCCCATGTGCTAAAATACGATCGCCCGACATATCCAAGTCCTATAAATAGAGAACCTCCTCCTACTGGAAAAAGGTTCCCGATTGGTTCCCAACTCATTCACCTACATTCTGAATTCATTCACAGAAATACAGAAGAAGACACACATCATCAAGCTCCCTGCTTTCTCACCGGAATCCATCTCAGGATTTCTCTCTCCGAATCTCTCATCCAGAAGACAATCGGCAGAGGCAAGAAGTCTCCACAAGACAGATTCCAAGAGATTCACAAGCTCAGGAGCTCAAGCATACAGAAAATACTCGCCGTGATAGACTGTCGATCTCTCACCGCCGCGACTGTTCATCTCTTTTGTTACAAGAACTCACAGAGCATCACATCTGGTTCTTCCGGCAATCTACACGCTCACTAGCTAAGATAACAAGAATCCTTACACTCATTGTAATTGTATTCTTATATTAATACTTGTATCCCCGAATATTAGTATTAATAATATCTCGCGAGAGCATTCAAGCCCGGGAATAACAACCCCGGCAAATCTTGTGTTATTTATCTTTCTCACGGAAGTGCTCTCGCATTTATTTGCTATCCATCCATTCCAGCAATATCTATCTCTGGATAATATTTTGGGTAGCAACAGGTTCCATCTCGGGGCCCACGACACTGTAATATTCCCGGTTAAATCTGGGGGTGTTACAGAATATGGTATCGGAGCTTAGGTTGAGAAAACCTAGGCAGTCGAGTCGAGTGGAGTCGTATTTTTGTCGCGTCATTTGAGTTGCCGATTGACCAATATTGGAGCCGTGAGTTTTTGTTGTTCACTCGGGCTTGTGTGTTATGCGATTTGCCAGTGTAGTACTGGGCTTGTTCTAAACTTTTCCAAATACTATTAACGTGTTTCTTCGGATAGAGATGTGTTGTGTTTACGAGTTGAACTGAGTTTGCAAATGTGTGTTTTGAAAATATTTGTGTCGAGTATTTTCTTGAGTCGAGACATGTGCCAGTATCACGGGGAATCGTCGGCTTCACGATCGATAAGTTTTTTGATTTTTGAATTGCATTGAGATTTAATGCCGAGCTAAGTTGACATGCTTCGGGATTCAGTAGAATATTATGTGTTACAATATGAGGTGACAGAATTGGGACAAGATTGATGATTTGAGAAACTATGAATTTGGAAATCAATATGTCGGTTAAGTTTTGGAACGGAATTGTGTATTCGGGAGAAGGACTGTGGATTGTTGAGAAGAACATGTAGTCATGTTAGTTCATATGAACTATTTTTGAGGATTTGAAAATGATACTTTTCAAAATGAATGTTTCACGGATGTTTTACGGAAAATGATTATTGGGCTGAGACCCAATCTCAAGACTTGGAGTCCGAAAAGGGTTTTCTACTTTTAAACTTCTTGAAATGCGGAACGAGATATGGGCTGAGACCCTAATGTGTCAAAAGGCTTTTCTGTTTTCTTAAAACTCCCGAGATTTGTAAAACACTTTACTAATCGTTTATGCATTTTGTTACGACCTTTGAGGTTTTGGTTTACTTGTTCAAATGAAACTTCTTGGGAAGTCTTTCGCTGTGTTTGAGTTGTTGGTCATTCAATGCTTTGTCATAGCATATTTAAGGTAATCCAAGATGGGTTAATAATTGACGTTGCGAGTCATATGTGGAAAAGGAGTTTTTGGTCGGAGTTTATATATTGAGATTTTGGAACTCTATCGTATGGTTTTCCGATGGAATATCAGTGGATATTAGTGACGAACCGGACTGGTATATAGGAGTATGGACGTAGTCGAGCATTTGCATAGTTTTCATTTTAAAACTTCAAAATCGTGTGGATTCGAAGGACACTTTTATTGAATACTTGACGTAAGCAAACCGATTTAATTGTTCGAAAATTGAGTTACTAGTCTTACGAAAATTTATGTTTTGAGTTTTCAAACTCTTGAAAGAACTTTCGAAAATTTGTCTTTTGACAAGACTATATGATTTCAAACTGGTTTTGAAAATGTGATTGATATATATACGCATTTAGTGCATAGTGCATATCATGGTGAAGTTATGAGTGTAACTCACAAACTGGATATCATATCGATGGTACGAGGAAAAGAGATTCGAGTTTTAATATGGTAGTTTGATTATCGGTTGATCAGATAAGATAAATATGATGCGTGCTGTAGATCCATGCACAGGATATAATTTTGGAACTTTGGATTTCGTTAAATCGAGACATATGTGCTATGTGATTCCATTGGTATGGTAGTAGTACGATTTTACCATAGTGATTTTTGAATGATTTCTTTTTAAGTGTAGGTTTGGGGATGGTGACCCCATACTGGTTGTTTTGGACATTGAGTGGTCATTCCCACCCCATGTATGATTTGGTATGTTCGCCGATTTATGATTGGTTGTTCATATGCCGAGGGGCATGTTCACCAACAGGATATATTTATTGAGATACATTGTATGTGATTGGTGTGTCATTTTGAGAACTTTATTCGTTCGTATATCGATTTCTGTGGTTCTGTGTTGGTCGTGTTAGAGCTTACCGTGTGAAGGTATTCTCGATTTTCGTTGATCGTTCGTTGGTAATATTGGAGTTTATCATGTTGATGATATTCTCGATTATGTTTTGACCTCTGATTGGTAATATTGGAGTTTATCATGTCGATGATATTCTCGGTTAATCTATTGGTTGATCATTGCTAGTGATCATCTGAGTGTTCAGGTTTGTGTCGATGTTTCGGGATTCGTTGCCATTGTGTTGAGCAGTTGTTTCACAGATGTATCGTGCATTATTGATTTTTAGCAGGATTTGGACTTGATTGTATAATCAGGCAGACAAGATTTGATACGGATAGATTATGTCATCCGAAGATGATATGGTTCTGTTGAGGTTCATGGATTGTGATTGTAAACGCATTTAGGCTTTACAGTGGAGTCACTTGCTAGTATCTCAAGAGATCGTCAACTTTGCACATTTGTAAGTGTACTGTTTTGGCTATTCGTTAACGGTGATGAGTGATCGTTGTTGTGATGGTTTCGGATTATTTTGGCTGAACAGTTTGTTTGTTTCTCTATGACGGATTGCAAGTTTCGAGGACGAAACTTATTTTAAGTGGTGTAGTATGTAATATCCGAAATGTCTACTATTGTTATTTAATGTTATTTTATCCAAGTTATGTTGTACAACATGGAATCTGTACAGTATGGATAAAATAAATTCGGAACTGAGACAGCTGTATTGGTATAATTGTTGTAGTGGTCGACAATTACGTTTGAGGGCATCGTGTATCAGGTTATCGTGATTTTGATATTGGGCATATCGTATGAGAATATTATTGGATTGAATATGTGTATTTAGTATGTGTGTATACGTATCCAAAATGTCGAGACGGACATGAACAATTGGATTTGGCTAAGTATAGAGCCCTTAACGTACGCTAAGCTTAAGGACTTACGTACGCTAAGTTGCTAGTGTTACGTACGTTATGGCCAAGGCATTATGTACGTCACAAGGGAATCAGACATGACGAGCTGTGGTCGACAGGTGGGACCCCTCTGTCGGCAACTTTCGGCGTGGATGTGGACAGGCGAGTCAACCTCGACCATTACGTACGCTAAGGAAGGATCATTATGTACGTTAACAGGTATGTTACTGTAGCAAGTCAACGAACGCATTACGTACGTTATGGAGGAAACATTACGTACGTAAGCGAGTGAATGAAACAAGTCAGTGAGCTCTGGACTGATATTACGTACGCTACGAAGGACACTTAGTGTACGCTAGGCGGCATTACGTACATTAATGCTGATGGATAACGTACGTAATGATCGATACAGTTTATAAAATGATGATCGGTCTTTCATTTCTTCATGAGAGAAAACCAATTTCCTCCTCCAACTTTCGTCCCTCTAAGCATATTAGTGAGAATAAACCTCTTCCAACTTGATTATAAGCTTGAAAGCATGGATTAAAGGCTTGGATGTGAAGATGTCAATGGTTCTTGAAGAGTTTGATTGTGTTATTCATGTTCTTGAGGTATGTTGATGAACTCTTCACCTTGATTTCGGATGTTGGTATTATTATCCGTGTTTGATTCGTATGAGGATGATTAGGGTGTTGTTTTTACGGTTCTTGAGGTTATATGAACTATATGTTGAAGGATATGATGGTTTATGTCTTGATTATGTTGGTTATGATTATAGATTCATAGTGTTCTTGGTGTTCTTGGTAGAATTATTTCGATTCTTGATGTTAGGAGGATCATATATTGGAAAATATGATAATATACACCTTGAATTATGAATGAGGATTGTTTAGATGTTAGAAGATATTGAATTACGTTGTTTTGATGGCTATGAACAAGGTTTCGAATCATTTAGTGTTGTTGAGGAACTCCTTGATGAATTGAACATAGCAAGATGATCGTAGGTTGAATTATCGGTATCTTTAGATATGAAGATCGAATGTTCATTGATTGTAGTGGTAGAATTCGTATGTTCTTGATGAAATACGAATCATGATATCAATTTGGAATCCGAAAAGACTGTGATTGATCACTGGATATGACTTCCTTTACATTCGTATCCGTAATCGTATTTTGGTTATGAATTCGTAATTTTTTTAGTTGAATTGTTCGGACTTGTGTCTAATCGAGATATTGTGAAATCGTTAAGTTTGTCGATCGGTTATATTGATTAGTAATTATTGGATTTCAGTTCATATGATGGATATGAATTCGTAGAATGGTTTGAGTATATTATTTAGTTTTATATATGATCGAGGTATCGTTGACCCATTGAGTTTGATTGATTGGCTATGTCGGTTATTGATTGTTATCGAATCGTTGCTATTTGATTACTTCAATAGGTTGAGATTATTGATCGGTGATTATAACCGTATGTTGCGGTCGTGTTCGAGTACGTTCGTGAATCGCTTTGGCCGGGAGCCAAGGAGCTCGTAGACGAAGGCAATGAGATTGGTAGCAGTTTCATCATCGTCGTATCGGTATCGAGGCAAGTTATTACTTGCTCAGTTATAATGTTTAATGAATGGTTTCAGTTTCATTTTGTTTATAATGCATATAATAATGATTATTACTGCAAATTCTGGAGATTTGGATTATGGGTTGTCTTTCCGATTCTGGGAGTTAAATCATAATGTATATGCATTATCTCGGTTATCGGCATATTCGAGTATCAAGCTTACGTTGCGATAGATATGAGGATATCAATATCTATAGTTCGTGGAACATTTGGATCGCCGAGTATTGAGGATAATCGCTGGTGATGATTTGACATCGAGATTTCTCCTGAAGGACTCGGGACAAGTACCTCAGTTTGATTCGGTTTAGTGTGGATGTTGTTGATCATGCAGGTTTTTATTCATGTTGCTGAACATGAAGTTGTCCTAGTTGTTTCATCATAGTGCTGTTCATGTTTTGATTCATATGTTGTTCATGTCGATGAACCTATTGAGTTGCATATGTGTATGCATAATTGTATTGTTTATGTTGTGTTGATCCTATGAGATCATGTGATCGATATGTTGTGTTGATCCTGTGAGATCATGAGATCTATGCTGAGGGCGCTGGATCGTTGGACAGGTTTTCCATCATGCGTTGGTCTGACGAGATCATCATGGGGATCTATGCTGAGGGCGCTGGATCATTGGATTACCCGGTATTGTGTTGATGGAATCATGTGGATTCCTATCATTGATTTTATCATGTGTTGATATTGTGCATTTGTATATTATGGGTTTGCCATAAGTATACATTGTCGTTATTGATGTGAGCATATTGACGTTGTCATATGAGTATGCATTTGTAGGTCTTGTGTTAGGACCATGTCCGTTTCTGGTATTGATCTGATCTCGAATTAGATTGATATGATTGTCGTGGCATTTCATATCTTGAGGTATGTCCGTATTTTCCTTTAGTATTTGTCTTTAGATGGACAATCGGTTATCGTCTTGGGATTTGATGATGCTATCCGATGAATCGTATTGGTCAGAACTGGTATATTTCGGTATCGTGAGTTGGTGCTGACAATTTGAGAATCTTGAGTATTGTTTGAGGTACAATACATATATTATGTTCGAGTTTATTGATTAATCGAGTACGAGATGTGAAATGTGATAATGGTTATTCTGACGAGAATTGTTTGAGTAAGTAAAGTTACTACAATAAGATTACATCGGTCGTATTCTTATTTTGTATTCTCATTGGTATGCAATTATTAATGTGTTGTGACGGTTATCATTGTTGGATATTATGGCTGACCCCGTCGTGGGCGTTCTTTTTAGGTTCTTGAGATATCGAGCTTGTAGTGGTCGTGGAGAGATGAGCTTCCCGGAGGATACTGGCTAGGGAATGTTTTGTATTGAGTTTCCTGATCAGTTGTTGTATTCTGCTGCTAGAGTACTTTTAACTATTGTCTTTTCCGCTGCGTGAGTATTTTTTTAAATGATCTTTCATTTCTGGTAACTTGAGTTACTTTGGAAATCGTTTTCTAAACTGTTGAGTTCTGGCATTTCAGGCCTTGTCCTTTCAAACGAGATTTTACGACGGTTTTGATAAACATATTTTATATACTCTTCAAATGTTTTAAAGATAGTAGCGTCGTTGGCCTCTTGGGCATTTGTAAATGTTTGCGAAAATTTCCTTTAGCCTTGTAGGTTCCATCTCGGGGCCCACGACGCTGTAATATCCCCGGTTAAATCTGGGGGTGTTGCATTCGCTATCCATATACTCCATGAAGTTTTTCCAATATTCCTTCCTTCTATTGGTTTTCCTCTTAATATAGTTGCGCCCCTCCTCCAGTTTCTTATCTTGTGGTAGTGAAAGGCGTAACTCTTCCAATTCTTCATCAGTAAATGATACTACATTTGAAAACATGTCGGGGTCGCCTGGCCCAGTGGATTCTGAAATAGAAGCGGGGATGCCCTTTTGGTCACTATCTAAAAATAAAATTACAAGCATAGTTAATAATGATTGTGTAAACTGTAAAGCGTAAAGAACTCAAAAATATCAAGTCTCTCTATTTCATTTTTTTCTTTTTACAGGATAATAGATTAGTTATCAAGTCAGTAGATTAGACGATAAAACTTACATTGCATGAAGATTGAGAAGCCGTGCAGAGGAGGAGCGGGAGGAGGTGGAGCGGCGGGAGTCGGAGCGGCGGATAGAGGCAGCAACGTGAGGAGGAGCGGGCGGGAGGAGGTGGATCGATGAAATTCGTGGCGGATAGAGGCAGCAAAGTGAGGTGGCCCGGCGGGAGGAGGTGGAGCGGCGGGAATCGGAGCGACGGATAGAGGCAGCGGCGTGAGGAGGAGCGGGCGAGAGGAGGTGAATCGACCGGATCCGCGACGGATAGAGGCAGCAAAGTGAGGTGGAGCAGCGGGAGTCGGAGCGGCGGATATAGGTTTGTGTGGTGAATTGGTCTTGTGACTTGTGATTGTGAATTTGTGAGGGTGGATGAGAAGCGGTTGACTGAAGTAATTAGGGTAACAAAACAATTAGGTGTATTTTTATTTGGGCGAAATGAGGCGAAAAGAGGGCGATTTTTTTTCCCCTATTACTCGGCCGATTCTCATCTCCTGTCCTTAATCTTGTGATTTTTCCAGAGATTTTGTTTTTACGATTGTGGTTCGGAATTTCAGTATCTTCCTAACAATATTTTTAGGTGAATTTATGTTTAAGATTTATCCTGCGCGATTTGAGTTTGACGGAGTTTTCTGGGTTGCGATTTGAGGTTTGACGGGTCGCTGTTGGTGTTCGATTTCTTCTCGCGTTCGATTCCGATCTGGTTTCTGTGGGTCGGCACTGTCGCGAGTGAATTTATTGTTCATGTCGATTTGAGGTTCGTCGTTCTGCAGTCGCGATTCCACGAATTAGCTCTGTTCCTGGGCGAGTTGTTGGTGTTCGGCTCTCCTCGATTTTTTGTTGGTGCGTTTTGCCGCAGGGTCTTTTGGTATGACGTCGTCCTCCTCGTGTGGGTTATCGCCGGTTTCCTCTCCGGTTGCGGCGACCGGTTTTCCTGGGAAACCTTTTGACGTGCTCGATTTTGCTGATTTGGGGGCAAGAGTCCTGAGTAAATCCGATCTGGAGCTGCTCAAAAACAAAATCGATGGGATTTTTCCTCCCCCAGCTGCCGTCGACGGAGGTCTGGGTATGCTGTCGGAATCTCTCCTGGGTCTGCAGGCGGGTTTTGGCCCAATTCGGAAGCCCAGACGTCTTCTGGGCCCTATTCCTGGCCCTTCTATAGGCCCTATTTCTGACCCGAGTATTCCTCCCGTGATCCCCTCCTCCTGCTATGTTCAGCCTCATTCTTTGGGTATTTCTGCTAATTACTTGGGCAGAGGTTTCTGGTGCTTTTCATGGTTCAAGTTGTAATATGGTTAATCTGGGAATTTCTTGTAATAATAGTGTTCCTTCTGGGATTAATGGAAATGCCAAGATTAATAATGTGGCTGCTCTGCCTTGTAATATTGATGCTAATTCTAGTGTTACAGGAAAATCTATTACTATGAAATTTGGTTCAATTTCTACTCCTTTATCTTTGGACAATACGGTTCCTGGTGGAATTAATGATAATATTTTTGGTAAGAAAAGGGGAATTCGGTATGTGAAACCTGAATTTCAAAATGGCGAGTTTATTGTGAAACCGGATGTTAGTGTTGGCTTTGAAGGTGCTAAGAGGTGGCAATACACCTTAGTTGGTTATTTTTTGGGGAAAGCCCCTTCTCTCAATTTGATCAAGAATTACTTTTTGTCTGCGTGGAAGAGTCTTAAGGAGGTGTTCTCTTTTGAGGGGGGATTTTATTTCTTTAAGTTCGAAAGTGAGCAAGGTTTGACCGAGGCGTTAGAGGGAGGGCTTTGGCTGATTCAGGGCCAATCCATTCTCCTTACCCGGTGGAAGCTTGGTATGTCTCTTTTGAAGGTTCAGCATAAACATGTCCCTGTTTGGGTTAAACTTCGTAATGTCCCTCTCGAGTATTGCTAGTGCTATAGGGGAGCCACTTTTTGCTGACGTGTTCACCAGGAACTGTCTGAAAGTGGATTATGCCCGAGTTTGCATCATGTTAGACGCTAATACTAGCCCGATTCGATCGTTTCTCATGGTTCTTCCGTCTGATGGTGATTGTCCTTGTGTTAGGAGGGTCCAGGTTGAGTATGAATGGTTACCTCATCGGTGTGGTGTTTGTAGAGTTTTCGGGCATCGTGATCAGGTTTGCCCGAGCATTTCAAAGCCTTTGGTTCAGAAGCAGGTCAAGCAGGCTCGTATTTATGTGGCTAAGCCTGCTCCCTCAGGTGGTTGTGGTCCGGGGTCTTCGTTGGGAATGGTTCCGGCTAGGGGGGTTGCTCAGGCAGAAGTAGGCCGTTCTGCTGGTTCGGGTCCGTTGAGTAGCGTAGCTACTTTCTCCTTGGTTACTACCAGCTCTCTTATCCTGTCGCCTAGGAGGGTTGGTGCTGGTGTGTGTGAGCCGTCTCACAATAGGTTTGCGGCTCTTTCTGGTTTTGCCGATGATATTGAGGCTGAGTTTCCTCAGTTTGTCGGCAAGTCGCTCTGTTCTAGTTCTTCTCCTTTGGGCCCTAATATTGATGCAGCCCGGGTCGATGGTGTTAAATGATCCCTATTGTGTAATACCCGTGATATTCTCTTTCGGTACTTTTTCGTTTTTGGCATCTTTCTGGTTTCCAGAAGCTCACTTGCGAGCGTTTTGACATTTTGATAATGTTTCGTTCTGCGTGATTGGTCATCCGAGTGGTTCCGGGGTTGTTTTACCTGAATCCGTGTTTTGAGCGACTTTTCCCGCTATTTGGTTCATTTCGTGTGATGATGGTTCGAAACTATGGTTTCGTGTTTCCTATAAGTCCGTTGAGCTTTGTTATGCATGTTGTGAGCTTCGGTTTGGTTTCTTGATGTCATATCGTGATTTACGGACGTTTTGGGCCGTTTCATAATTTCCCAAAGTTTGGGGGTGATTACTTCTGTTATCGTATTCCAAACCTTCGGGTTGTCGGAATCGTACTTTCTTTTAACGCTTGAATCCGTCGTTCTGCACTGTTCGTATGCATGTCCTCGTCTTATGTTGTAATTGTCGTTTCGCGGTTTCGTCGCACTCGTACGCGACGAGCTGAACTTAGCAATTCTAGAACTGCTAAGTGACTTACGTACGCTATGCTATAAGCATAACGTACGTTATCATCATGCAACTTACGTACGTTAAGACCTTCCCTTTACGTACGTAAGGGTCTTACCAGTTCAGACATTGAGTTCTGACCGTCGATAGCGCACGCTATGTATTGATCATAGCGCACATTAACTGTGCTCCTTACGTACGTAAAGCCCTCGCCATAACGTACGTAAGGGTCTTCGCTATTTTGGACAGGAGGGTCTGGTTATCGATTACGTACGTAATCTTTGATGCATTACGTACGTAATACAAGTAACGTACGTTATCCTTCTTGGTTAACGTATGTAACTCATGCGCAGGTATTTATATACCGAGGGTTGACCGTGTTCGTCATTTTTCACCCTTTCTTCACTCCTTCGCGGCTGAGGCGATTTTTCGGCGATCTAGGGGCGATTTTGGAGTCCTGTAACTCCAAGTTTTCATCTTCCTTTAGTTCTTGGTGTTGATTAACATCATCAATCCGTGTTCTTCATCTTCGATTCGAGGTAATCATCTTGTAAACAATTCCTTTATATTTCGTGAATCTTCAAGATTTGGGTTGTTCTTCATGAATCGTGCTGTTGTATATCATCAATCGGTTGTATTGATTCTCTCCTTATGATTTGATTCGTATTTCTTACCGTATTTGGGTTTGGATAATGTTCTTGATATTCTTTGGGAAACATTGAGCCCTAAGTGTTCGATCCTTCGTCTCTACGAATTCTTGTTGAGAATTTCGGGTGTTTTGCATCTTCCTTGCGATCGATCTTATAGTGATTATGTTATTCTTGTGTTTTCGACCTAGTTGAAAGATTCGAGGGTTTCCGGTCGAGCTTTCCCGTTGCTTCGCGTGCTTTGGATTTGAGACAAGTACCTTTATATACGAATTATAACTGCGTGAAATCATTGTTGTCGAAGTGTATGAATTTATACGGATGTATATATGTGTGTGTATATATATATATAGATTTATATATATTTATATGTTAAATATATGCATGTATATACGTATATTGATATATATATATATATATGTCGGTGAATGACGAGTGATGAATGCTAACACTAGTTGACGTACTCAACTTGGATTGATGGATGAACTATACTTATTCATATAATATAGTAAGGTTATATACATATATATATATATATATATATATATATATATATATTCGGTTGAGTCGCAATATAGGGATATATATGCGGTGTTGGTTGGTTATGCTTGAAGGCTTATTGTGATTGAGTTTTGATTGATAACGTGCGTGTTATTGTTTATTTGTGTGGTTATGGACTGGCGGAGAAATTGTGTGATTTGATGTACTGAGTTGATAATTGTTGTGACGTTTGTCTGTGTGCTTGATGTTTGAAATAATGTGGATACTTGTTGTGAGAAACGTCGTATCCGGGAACCTCTGAGGGCGGGGCGTGTACTCCGGCCTGGTGTATGTTGCAATGTGCGGCTCCATATGGGTGGTGAACGCCGGTGTTACCTAATGCGCGCGCAAGGGGCGGCTCTTATGGGAGTGACCGCCGGCACGGTGACATGTTCAAGGAGCGGCCAACATAGTGGAGTGAACGCCGGTACACAGGTGCGCAAGGGAGGCGCCTGGCAGGCTTATTGGTTACGGGTATTTGAGTGATAGCTAAGACCCCGTTACCGAACGATGTTCGTATCTCAAATTCTTTCAACTCACTTTTAAATGTTGTCTTGATATAGACCGCGATTCGTGTTTTTGAAAGCTTGTTTCAACTTGTTTTTAAAGCGTTGGTATCAGCGTTAATTAACCAAGGAGGTTTGACGAAATCTCCAAGGGTTAATTAATCGGGGGTCTTGAGCAGGATATGTCGAATGAGAGTTTGTTCCTTTGATTGTATTGTGGTGCTATTCTGTGTATTGGGTTGAGGACCCTGTGGAATGTTGAGATGATTGATTTCGTGATGATGTTATTTGGATTGGGTTGAGAACCCTGTGAGATGTTGTAATGATTTCGTTTGTGACAGTGTTCTATAAATTGGGTCGAGGACCCCGAATAAGTTGACTTGGTTTTCGTGTAATTGTTTTCTATATGTTGGGTCAAGGACCCGAGAGCTTTTGAAATTATTTTCCAAAAGTGTTCCCATTCAATTTTCAAAACCCCAAGACGGCCCGAGTCAATAATAACGTTTGCAAACTATCTTATCAAAATACTTTTCCTTTTACAAAAGGGATTTTCCTGACTCCTTGGGCTCGTTTAAAGTTTCATTGATGTTATGTTCCGTAAAGAGAATATGACTATGTGATTATCTTTCACCTTGTGTATGCGAGTGCTATTCTGTGTTGACTATGGGAATGTATGGTTTGTGTTAAGGCTTCACGACGGTTGAATTTTGTGTTGTTATTGTTCGTATATCTTGTATATTGCGTACTTGCACTAGCAAAATTACAGTTTGCTAACCCCCGAGTTTTCGGGGGGTGGGTGCCTGTTATGCGCTCAGGTTTTGGCAGCTCGGGAGCAGTCACGGGATTGGCTTGGAAGGAGATGGAAGACGATGACGCTAATCACACAAGAGTCAGAGTCGTTTTCTCTTATTCCATCTGGGTCGGTATTTTCCATTTGGTTGAGTATTCACCTTGCACGGGTGTATGTTTTCATTTATTAAATGGAGTTGTCATCCCTTTTTGTGTGAAAGTTTATTTTTGTCATTGAGATGTAAAATTCATTAGTTTCTGAATTGTTTAATGACCTTGTCGGTCTGCGTTGTATTCGGTCAATCATTATGTAGTCTAGTGGAGTTTAGCCTGGTAGATCCTTGTGAGAAGGGCCTACGGCGTGTAACATTTCCGGACGTATTCTGGGGGTGTTACATTTATGGTATCGGAGGTTAGGTTTGTGAAAAACCTAGGTCGTTGGGTCAAGTCCATGTCCTGTGTAAGTCACGCGCGTCAGAGTTGTGATTAGTATCGTGGTTCCGACATCATCTTCAGGCAATCCATGATGGTAAGCCTCCCGATCGTAAGTCCCCTTATATACGTATTTGATTATATCTTGCTAATGTGTTTAATGCGAACAAGGGGTTGGAACTTGTTGGTTATATTATTGTTTTAGGATATAACATGCGTATACGGTTCGATTGAGAATGATTATGTAGTATGTTTCGGAAGTCGAGTGTACTTACCAATTTCTACATTTTATTACAATAAATCTTTGAGTGTTAATTTTATCCGAGGCGTGAGTATTTTGAAATGGCTTTTGGTATCTTGCAAACTGAATTTTATTTCATAAAACTGATTCCTTAAACCGAGTTTTGGCATTTTGGTCTTGCATGTTTTGACGGTATTCTCATAACGGTATTTTATATTTTATAAATGACTTCTGTGATCATTTGAAAATACTACCGTCATCGGCCTTTTGGCATTTTGAATGTTTTAAAAATGGTTTTTAGCCTGGTGGGTTCTGGTGCGGGACCCACGGTGCTGTAATGTCACGAACATTTTAAAGTGGTGCTACGAAATTTTATAATATTGTGAAAACCCATGATTTAATGTAATCATGTCAAATGATCACGTATTTCGGTGAAGAATCCTTTCGATTAAACATTTTGGTAGAAGAGAAAATATTTTCAAATTATGGTATTTGGAACTCAACACTTGAAATATTTCAAATTAGTTACGATTCAACTTTCAATTTTCTTTTATACATTACTCGAAAATAATTTTTTTTAAAGTCGTTGTATAAACTCCCTCTTCCAAATAAAGGACAGTATTTACAAGCTTTGGGCATAACGTGACTCGCTCTTTTTTTTTCAAATATTTGTTTTCATTAAGTGCATGCATATAATGATCGTCCTCGTCGAAGGACTCGGGATTGACTTCAGAAAACTTTACGCTTTACGTTATTCTATAGATGTTAACTAAACCTTGTGTTGATAATTGTGGTATACTGTACGACTAATTATTTGATAATGTTGAACGGTACTATCTGTATTAGTATGTCGAGCCTTGGCGGACGTAAGGGTGATGACGGAAGTGGAAGCAACAAGGTGGTTCGTACGACAACTATCCATGCTACAGTGAAGGAGTATCAAGATCAAACGATATCCTATGAAATATCCTCAGTGATCGAGCCCACGAGCAAAGCAAAGAGACCGAGGACATCGGGAAAATTTCTGGGCGGTGAAGAGACTAAGGCTCCCAAGCCCTCACGTCGTTCGAAGGCGTCGTCTTCGCGGTCGGGAGTGAGCGCTGGAAATCCCAAACCAACATCGCTGATTCTCGGTAAGAAGAGAAGATTCAACTGTAACTGTCAGGGACATGTTCGTGCAAATTGTCCCTCTCCACTCTTGACTTGTTACCGGTGCGGGTGTGAAGGTCATCGGGAGAAACACTGTGAGACAATTTCCGAATTGGCAAAGAATGTCGCCCTAAGAGAGAGCAGAGCTAGTGACAGGAAAATGTCCTGAAACCCTATGTTTCCTTCTGAAGATCCTAGCATGGGAGAATGAAGATTTTGTACTATGTCTTAATTGTTGTTGTTTCAAACAATCGTGACTTCGATCGTTTTTCGTTTCATTGCTTTACGTTTCCAACTCTTGTTGTTCTAAGTTTCGGGGTCGTAATATCTTTTTAGTATGTGGGAATGTATTACCCGTACTTTTCTTGATATTTTCAGTATTGTGTGACCTTTCATTGTTGGTAATTCAATTGAGATCCCCTCGACGATTTTAAACTACCTTGTTTTACTTAGCCTACCGTCCTCCGAACGAATTTCGGAGCTGTTTTGCTAAATCTCGTGGATTATTGTGGCCTTTCCACATCCGAATTTGATTCTTGAAAATTTTGTTAAAACTATTGTTCCATCGCTCTCTATTTTAAGTTTCGGGACGAAACTTCTTTTAAGGAGGGTAGAATGTAATACCCGTGATATTCTCTTTCGGTACTTTTTCGTTTTTGGCATCTTTCTGGTTTCCAGAAGCTCACTTGCGAGCATTTTGACATTTTGATAATGTTTCGTTCTGCGTGATTGGTCATCTGAGTGGTTCCGGGGCTGTTTTACCTGAATCCGTGTTCTGAGCGACTTTTCCCGCTATTTGGTTCATTTCGTGTGATGATGGTTTGAAACTATGGTTTTGTGTTTCCTATAAGTCCGTTAAGCTTTGTTATGCATGTTGTGAGCTTCGGTTTGGTTTCTTGATGTCACATCGTGATTTACGGATGTTTTGGGCCATTTTGTAATTTCCCAAAGTTTGGGGGTGATTACTTCTGTTATCGTATTCCGAACCTTCGGGTTGTCGGAATCGTACTTTCTTTTAATGCTTGAATCCGTCGTTCTGCACTCTTCGTATACATGTCCTCGTTTTGTGTTGTAATTGTCGTTTCGCGGTTTCGTCGCCAGACGCGATTTAGTGAACTTAGCGCCTGAATCGCTAAGTGACTTACGTACGCTATGCTATAAGCATAACGTACGTTGTAATCATGTGACTTACGTACGTTAAGACCTTCCCTTTACGTATGTAAGGGTCTTATCAGTTCAGACATTGAGTTCTGACCGTCGATAGCGCACGCTATGTATTGATCATAGCGCACGTTAACTGTGCTCCTTACGTACGTTAAGCCCTCGCCATAACGTACGTAAGGGTCTTCGCTATTTTGGACAGGAGGGTCTGGTTATCGATTACGTACGTAATCTTTGATACATTACGTACGTAATACAGGTAACGTACGTTATCCTTCTTGGTTAACGTACGTAACTCATGCGCAGGTACTTATATACCGAGGGTTGACCGTGTTCGTCATTTTTCACCCTTTCTTCACTCCTCCGCGGCTGAGGCGATTTGTGGGCGATCTAGGGGCGATTTTGGAGTCCTGTAACTCCAAGTTTTCATCTTCCTTTAGTTCTTAGTGTTGATTAACATCATCAATCTGTGTTCTTCGTCTTCGATTCGAGGTAATCATCTTGTAAACCCTTCCTTTATATTTCGTGAATCTTCAAGATTTGGGTTGTTCTTCATGAATCATGATGTTGTATATCATCAATCGGTTGTATTGATTCTCTCCTTATGATTGGATTCGTATTTCTTATCGTATTTGGGTTCGGATAATGTTCTTGATATTCTTTGGGAAACATTGAGCCCTAAGTGTTCGATCCTTCGTCTCTACGAATTCTTGTTGAGAATTTCGGGTGTTTTGCATCTTCCTTGTGATCGATCTTATAGTGATTATGTTATTCTTGTGTTTTCGACCTAGATGAAAGATTCGAGGGTTTCCGGTCGAGCTTTCCCGTTGCTTCACGTGCTTTGGATTTGAGGCAAGTACCTTTATATACGAATTATAACTGCGTGAAATCATTGTTGTCGAAGTGTATGAATTTATACGGATGTATATATGTGTATATATATATATTTATATATATTTATATGTTAAATATATGTATGTATATACGTATATTGAGATATATATATATATATATATATATATATATATATATATATATATATATATGCCTATGTCGGTGAATGACGAGTGATGAATACTAACACTAGCTGACGTACTCAACTTGGATTGATGGATGAACTATACGTATTCATATAATATAGTAAGGTTATATATATATATATATATATATTGTTGGGATAAATGATGTTTTGATAATTGCCAAACAACAAACCTCAATACAGCAAGCCCTGTATCGAAAGCCGGTTGAAGTTGCAATCCTGTATCGAAGACCTTATCACAGCGCCAGCATACAGCAAGCTCACGTGCTACCTAGATACAGCAACAAAGTCTAAGTAAGCACCAAGTATGGAAGCTGTCTTGAAACCTCAATACAGCGCCCTTCCATACAGCGTCTGACTATTCCAATATGGCTACAGCTCTAGTGGATACAGCATCCACATCAGATCAGGACTGAAGACCATTTGAAAAGGAATTTTTAGTATTCACTAAAGTCAAGTACCATTTAATAAAGAAGTATTTAAATACTGAAAGGATAAAGTATTTAAATACTGAAGCTGTCAGAGATCTTCAAATCCCGCAATATCCGCATCCCGGTCTATTCAAGTTATCACGGGATCTCGCCCAACGGATCTATCTCAACGGATATAATATTCAGAAGGCTATTTATATCCCCAGAGTTTGAAGATCAAAATACGCATCCGAATCATCAAGAACATTTACAAGCTTACAAGCGATATTCAAAAGATCGAAAGACTGAATATTCATTATCATCGGATCAAGCTTACAAGAGCAAGTATATTTCTTTCTAGCATCAATCCATATCTGAAGAAAGAAGAAATATACTCAGTCATCAAGAACAGCCATCATCAGCTCAAGAACTCCATATTCAAAGCTGATGTTCTTACCCGGTTACCTTCCATTTTACCTTTGTGTAAAAACTGAGCTCTGTGTGAACTCAACAAGTTATTCTGACCTGTGTGGGACGAATAAGAGGACGAAGCTTTGGAACTGTGTGTGAAGAAGCAAGTCAAGAAGGAAGCTTTAACCAATCTGTGTGAACGGTTGAAAGCGACAGTCTTTGTATCTATCTGTGTGAACGATACAAGGATAGGTTTGATTATAAATACATAGTTGTGTACGCAGTATTTATAATAAACGTTTTACTCCTGTGTGGAGGACCAGTGGACGTAGAGGGGTTTACCTCGAACCACTTAAATACTGTGTTATTTACCTTTCGCCGTTACTGTTTTCATAACTGTGATTTATACAAGTATACTACAAAACCCTGTACGCATCAAGCTAACAGGAGATTAGACCGAGTTACTGTATCGACGGCAACTTACTATATTAAAGACTTCCGCTACGCACTCATATTCGAAAACCATAGAGCCTGTTGCTTAAACATTTCCCAAGCTGTATCGAGTTTACTTTAGAAAGGGACCAACAATTGGTATCGGAGCGGTTGATTCTAAAAAGAATCAGTCGCATTTTTAACTGAATCAGATCCTTAAAAATACTTATTTTCGAAAACAGTCTTTGTAATTCTCATCTTCTAATATGGATACCTTTATGTCTAATAAGATATCTATGTTTCACATTAACGAGTTTGATGACTGGAGAAACAGGATGAAGAACAAACTCAAGGTCCTCATTAGAGAATCAAAAGCTCCGCCCGCATCAACAAAGACCGAAGAATGTCTTCAGGTGGTCACTGATAGTGACTCGTCAGATGATGAGCTAGAAGATAGAGCCTATGTGTGCTCTATGGCCGAAGTTAAAGAAGAAAATGAAGACGGCGATGATGATGAGGTAAGCTCCACCTCAACTATTCCCATAAATGCATCTCATACCTTTGAAAATATGCTGAATGAATTTAATAACATTCAAACGGCCCATGAGATATTGAAAGAAGAAAACATACAGCTTGAAATTTCTAACTTAGAGCTGAAAGAAGAAAATGACTTGCTGAAGAATAATTACGAAAATATATCAGTTGATTGCGAAAACAGCAAAGTCAATTTAGAAAAACTCATGGAGAGCAATCATCAACTTGCTCATAATCTAAATGGGACTAAGTCTCATCTTGAAAGCAAGACAAATGATTTGGCTCTACTCGAAGCCAAAGTAAAATCTCTCGAGAAACGTGAAGGAGAATTAGAGACAATCTTGAAATCTTTCGAGAAATCCTCTAAAAGAATGGAAGAGATCCTAAGCACTGGGCAACATGCTCATGATAAACGTGGCTTAGGATACAACTCGTTCTCCAACAAAGAAAAATCTAGTACGGTATTCGTCAGGAGTGAGGAATCCATTCCTGTATCGAAAGAAGTTCCGAGTCCTGTGAAGGAACCTGTTGCACCGCGAATAGCAAAAGCTGCCATTCCGCCCCCGCAACTCTACTATTCGAGACAGTGGAACCAACAGCCACTCAGAAGGCGTACTTAACAGCATGCTCCACAAGCATATCATAAACGCCAGCAGTCATTCAGGAAGAAGGCTGTATCCAACCAACAAAGGCCCGTACAGCAGTACTCTCGGTACAGCGCGCCTAGGCACTGGATACAGGAGCCCCGTTATCCATCAAGAAAGCAGGTGTCCGCGCAGTATCAACAACATCGTTGAGAATCCAACTGGAGACCCAGAAGGCAAGATGTTAGGCCAAAGAAAATGGCTCCACCTCCGAGACGACAATCGTACTGGAATAACAACTATAATTCTCGATTTTTCATGCATTATAATGATTACAACAACTACGTGCCTGCCCCACGTAGATATCGATATAATGGACCAAAAGTAGCCTACAACAAACAAATTGTTGCCCGGCAAATTTGGGTACCGAAAGGCACTATCGGGAAACACTACAGCCAGAAATCCCTGTAAGTTTTTATGCTTTTACTCATTAAGTGAGGGGGAATGCTGTAAGACCCAAGAATACAGTATCTACCATTAATTAACTGTACACTCAGAACAGCCAAAGACATCACTGTAGGACAAAGAAGGCATGAAACCTTCCTACAGCTGACGTGTGCATTAATTAAGGGAGAATACAGTACGACCCATGAATACAGCGTTAATCCGAACATAAATTGAATCATGTATGTACCTTTTAAGGAAGAACATTATACTATTTTCACAACAGGACATCAATTATGATTGATAAAATTATTTTATTGTGTATTGCTGTAAGAACTCGTCTACGAACAGTTCATAGGTTCAGTTGTACTCAACTAGATCAAAAATGTAAGATTGTGCCTGCGCGCCAATCATAAGTTTAAGATGTAATACACTTCCCTATTAGATGTTATCATTTTTAGAACTTGCCTGCAAGCAGTTCACATTTCTTTTAGACTAAGTGCTGAAGACCAGATCATTTGACCGAAGATCAAGAAGCCTGCTCAAGAAACTATCAAATAAAGAGGGAAACTGTTGGGAAAAGTAAATCATCTCCTATATCGAAGTTGTCATCAAGGGATTATCGAAAAAGGGGGAAATTGTTTTAGCTTGAAGAGGTTTTTGGTATCAAAACCGTGGCATGATCAAGAAGTTTTGGAAATTATCAAAAAGGGGGAAATTGTTGGGATAAATGATGTTTTGATAATTGCCAAACAACAAACCTCAATACAGCAAGCCCTGTATCGAAAGCTGGTTGAAGTTGCAATCCTGTATCGAAGACCTTATCACAGCGCCAGCATACAGCAAGCTCACGCGCTACCTAGATACAACAACAAAGTCTAAGTAAGCACCAAGTATGGAAGCTGTCTTGAAACCTCAATACAGCGCCCTTCCATACAGCGCCTGACTATTCCAATATGGCTACAGCTCTAGTGGATACAGCATCCACATCAGATCAGGACTGAAGACCATTTGAAAAGGAATCTTTAGTATTCACTAAAGTCAAGTACCGTTTAATAAAGAAGTATTTAAATACTGAAAGGATAAAGTATTTAAATACTGAAGCTGTCAGAGATCTTCAAATCCCGTAATATCCGGATCCCGGTCTATTCAAGTTATCACGGAATCTCGCCCAACGGATCTATCTCAACGGATATAATATTCAGAAGGCTATTTATATCCCCAGAGTTTGAAGATCAAAATACGCATCCGAATCATCAAGAACATTTACAAGCTTACAAGCGATATTCAAAAGATCGAAAGACTGAATATTCATTATCATCGGATCAAGCTTACAAGAGCAAGTATATTTCTTTCTAGCATCAATCCATATCTGAAGAAAGAAGAAATATACTCAGTCATCAAGAACAGCCATCATCAGCTCAAGAACTCCATATTCAAAGCTGCTGTTCTTACCCGGTTACCTACCATTTTACCTTTGTGTAAAAACTGAGCTCTGTGTGAACTCAACAAGTTATTCTGACCTGTGTGGGACGAATAAGAGGACGAAGCTTTGGAACTGTGTGTGAAGAAGCAAGTCAAGAAGGAAGCTTTAACCAATCTATGTGAACGGTTGAAAGCGACAGTCTTTGTATCTATCTGTGTGAACGATACAAGGATAGATTTGATTATAAATACATAGTTGTGTACGCAGTATTTATAATAAACGTATTACTCCTGTGTGGAGGACCAGTGGACGTAGATGGGTTTACCTCGAACCACTTAAATACTGTGTTATTTACCTTTCGCCGTTACTGTTTTCATAACTGTGATTTATACAAGTATACTACAAAACCCTGTACGCATCAAGCTAATAGGAGATTAGACCGAGTTACTGTATCGACGGCAACTTACTATATTAAAGACTTCCGCTACGCACTCATATTCGAAAACCATACAGCCTGTTGCTTAAACATTTCCCAAGCTGTATCGAGTTTACTTTAGAAAGGGACCCATATATATATATATATATATATATATATATATATATATATATTCGGTTGAGTCGCAATATAGGGATATATATGCGGTGTTGGTTGGTTATGCTTGAAGACTTATTGTGATTGAGTTTTGATTGATAACGTGCGTGTTATTGTTTATTTGTGTGGTTATGGACTGGCGGAGAAATTGTGTGATTTGATGTACTGAGTTGATAATTGTTGTGACGTTTGTCTGTGTGCTTGATGTTTGAAATAATGTGGATACTTGTTGTGAGAAACGTCATATCCGGGAACCTTTGAGGGCGGGGCGTGCACTCCGGCCTGGTGTATGCTGCAATGTGCGGCTCCATATGGGTGGTGAACGCCGGTGTTACCTAATGCGCGCGCAAGGGGCGGCTCTTATGGGAGTGATCGCCGATGTGGTGACATGTTCAAGGAGCGGCCAACATAGTGGAGTGAACGCCGGTACACAGGTGCGCAAGGGAGGCGCCTGGCAGGCTTATTGGTTACGGGTATTTGAGTGATAGCTAAGACCATTGTCCTCATCGTAGGAATTTCGTGCCATGTTTGGTTGTGTCTTGTTGGGACATGTGTTTGGAGGCATTTCGGATCACTTTGTGGGTTGTTGAGTTTTTGTGGTGTAGCGCACGCTAATGCTTGTGGCATAGCGCACGCTACGGCGTTGTGGTTAGCGCACGCTACCGAATTTGTAGCGCACGCTAACTGGCAGTCCAGAGACAGTCCAGTAGCTACTGGACTGGGACTGGAGCTTTGTTAGCGCACGCTAAGGTCGAGAGATGGCGCACGCTATCGACTACTTAGCGCACGCTCTTCCTTCTTTCTAGCGCACGCTACTTGGTAGGTGCAGATCTGTCCAGGGGCTACTGGACTGGTTTTGTGACCCGTTAGCGCACGCTACGGCTTTTAGCTAGCGCACGCTAACTTTGTTATAGGCAGTTTCTCTGGAGTGTTGACCCCGTTAGCGCACGCTAATGCAGGGTGTTTAGCGCGTGCTAATAACTGTCCAGTATAAATACTGGACAGCAGCATTAAGTCGTCAATTTCCCACTTTTCTTCATCCCTTCTGACGGGAGTGAGATCCAGAGGCGATTAGGACCGATCTTTTTCTTCTAGCTTCATCTTTGAGCGGATTTGTAGATGTTTAACAACATCTAATCGTCTTCTTGGTCCAAATCAAGGTAATCTCTTTTTAGAACCCTATTTTCTTAAATTTGGGGTTTTTGCTTAGATTTGTGATTCTTAACCGAACTCATCTGATCGGTTATTTGTTCTTGTTTGTCTTGACCGTAATCTTCAGATGTTGTTAACCGTTCATCGATTTTTATAGCCCGGATCAACGATTCTTGATTTCTTTGAGAACACTTAGATCCTTGTCGTTTTTAGGATCGTTTCGGATTTCGATTAGTGTTATTGATTCGTGGTGATGCTATTTTCGTAGTATTCGTGGGCTGTCGAAGTCTTGATCGTTTTTGGAAGATCGAAGGTTGCCCGATCGTGCCCGTTCATCGTTTCGTCGCTCGTGATATCGAGGCAAGTATCTTGTCCATACGTTTCATGTTTCGTAGGCGTAATTATTGATAAATGATTATATGCGAAACCCAATGTTTAATGAACGTAAAAAGGGATCGGTATGTTCTCGATAAATATTGTCTTTCAACGATAATTCGTGTACTTCGTGAATATATGTGTTCTCGGAATATGTGTGTTGGTTTTGTACGTTGAAAAGATGCTATGATCACTTTGAGTGAGTTTAATAGACCGTAATCCTTTGCCGGGGATTACGTAATGCTATGTGTACTTGTTCGGTAAGAACGTACTGTGTGTGATGTTAGTTGTTACTCCTTTGAAAGGAGGTTGTGATGTTTAAGTGTTGCTTGGCTTGATGTTCTGCTCATTGTTATGTGATCGTTGAAAGTAATGTGCCTCCGGGTAGGATTGTTGAATCTCCGGGATCCTTACTTGCTAGTATGGGTCGGGCGTGACCGTAGGGTTATCCAATCCGGGTATGTCTTGCGGGGATTCCGAGGTTAGGGGCTTGCTAGCCCGATGCCGGGATAACTTGTGGGGTTATCATCGGGTATGTCTTGCGGGGACTCCGAGGTTCGTGGCTTGTTAGCCCGATGCCGGGATAACTTATGGTTGTGGTTTGTAATGGTTCTGTGGCTATTGTCACGAGGACATGTGATTTGGTATGGTTTCCTATTGGGTTATTCACTCGGGTATGTTCTACGGGAGCATCTGAGGTTCGTGGCTTGTTAGCACGGGACGCGAATAATCCTTAGGAACATGTGTTATGTGATTCGGGTCGTGGACCCTGTGGCTTATGATTCGGGTCTTGGACCCCGTGTGTTGTGAATTGGGTTGTGAAACCGCGTTTTATTATTGGAATCGTATTTTGGAAAGATGATTTTGGGCCGTGTCCCCAAGTGTTTTCGAAAGACTTGAGAATTCCTTATTTCCAAATGTTTTCAAACTCCCGAGACCGTAAAATATTTTGTATGAGATACATGGTTCTATTCCTACCTTTTATAAATCAAACTGTTTTGATTAAGTGAATTATCTCGGGAAATATATTCAAGATTTTTTTTATATTCTTGAAGCACGTTGTGTATGGCTTGTACTTCTGTTTTATACTTGCACTAGCAAAACAGTGGAGTTTTGCTAACCCCCGAGTATTCGGGGGGTGGATGTCTGTATTGCGTCCAGGTACTTGCAGGTAGCTGGGGAGTGAATCACAGGATCGATACGAAGGATGATGGGAGACGAAGATACTAATCACGTGAAGACCAATTGTAGAGTATTTGGTAGAGTCGTGTTGGTTATCCCTCCGATGTGTTGTTACCCCGATTTATGGGAGTGTTATTGTATTTCAGCCCCTGCGTGGGAATGAGTTTTGGGAAAGAATTTTGTATGTAATGTTGTGTGTGTTGTGACAAAAGGCCAAATCGGTCTAATGGTCCTTTATGTAGCCATGTCGGCATGTGAAGTGATACATTGTTTTGTATTTAGCCTGGTAGATCCTCGTGGAGAGGGTCTGCGGCGCTGTAATATTCCCGAGTGGTTTGGGGGTGTTACAGAATATGGTATCGGAGCTTAGGTAGAGGAAACCTAGGCTGTCGGGTTGAGTTGTGTGTTGTCGGGTCTTGTCTTGTCAGATTTGGTCTGACTGAGTGGTGTCGCGACGCGTCGTCTGAGTTGTCGGTCGTGATTAGTATCGAGGTGCAACCATCATCTTCGTGCGATCTATGGATGTAAGTCTCCCTATTTTGTTGTGTCTCATGTTATACGAGTTTATGTGATTCTGTGTTATTATGTGGAGTTTAATTGTGCCTCGTGAATACTTACTCCATACTTGTTTGATTCTCGTATTGTGTTGGAATAAAGAGTAGTACCGGTATGCATGTATATATGTATACATCTTTGTGTGAAATCGTTTTTACAGGGATGATGTTTTGGACTGGTTACTCAATAAAAGTTTATCAATGTGGTATTTTAAACTTCAAATGTTTTGGGGAAGTCACGTAAATTCTATTTAAAAACATCCTTCGAGGAGGAAAAATGATTTGATTTTCGTATGATGACCTCGAGACCAAAGATTTTGAGAATTCGAACTACACATATTATATATTTGATGCAATTGACCTTTCCCCAAAAAAAAATACTTAGTCACTGGGCTGTACCGGGTTGGACTGGAATTTTTCGGGTTTTGACCCGGTCTGGTCCGGAACCCAATTTTTCGCAAAACATAGACCCGGAACCCGAACCTGATTAACCGATCCGGTTCGGGTTTGGTCCGAGTCCGGGCAAAAACCGAATCCGGTCTATTTGTGCTCAGTCCTAACCCTCTCTGTTCAATAAGTTGATATGCAATGTTGCACTAGGTGAGACCCTTCATGTACACAAGTTTTAAATGATCTTGCCCAATTTTCTAAGCTAAACACGTGAACATTTCCAAACAACAACGTTAAATCTTGTGTTTGAACCCTTCGCCCCAAGGATATGATAAATGAGCAGAAGTAAACTTATCATCTTAGTGGCATAAGGATGAAGTAGACTACTTCCAAGTGTATAGAAATTAAGAAAGATTGCTTTGTGCATGTAATTATTCACTTCTGGGTATATTTGAGCATAAAGCTTGATCCAATCATCCAATAGTTTAGTGTTAATCGAGAACATTGGTTGTGGATCTGAGACCTCGTTACTAACACAACTATATTTCAACATTATATAAACCCAAAGACTTCTTCGAAACATTTTCTTCTGTTTTTAGTGTTCATTCAGCCAACTTTATGTTTACAGCAACATGCAAAGATTACAAATATATGTTTAAGCATGATAATATATGCATATTCATAAAACAAATGTATGTAGTATCTTGTATGGATCAAATATAAGATAATTTCACCAATCATCATCACAACTAATTAATCACAAACCGTGCGTAAAAAAAGAATGACCTTAGTAATTGTTGATGCGAGAAGTGCCATGCCCTGGATATCGATAATCAGAAATGCATAAAGAGGTAGATATCTGTCCACTTTTACCGTGCTTATTTTTTTACCTCTGCAATTGGGCCTCAACTTCACTGTACCATGTCTTTTCAATCAAATGAGTTTTGGCTTATCGTATTTTTCAGTGTCACTATGACTTTTGGATGTTGACGAAAGATAAATATACTTGAAGACTTGAAGTTTCTACATTTTTCGGATCAATCAAGTACACCAATATGGTGTGTGGTATTGATTTAGACTTTTTACAGTTGTGAGTCGAAGTTTGGTGTACTTACACAAGATTTAGAGTGGATGCTATTTTAGTAGTTAAAGTGATGCTAGAGATTATTGGGTGTTTAATATCATTAGGCATAGAATGGAAGATGGAGCAATGAGGAGAATATACTATATATACTCATTTGTTACCATTGGGTATAAAACTAGCTAATATACTCTTCCAGGACATACTTCTAGCATGTGATTAAGAGATGTATTATCATCATCATTGTAATTTATAGTCATGTGATTGGTAAGGACCCCGTAAGAAGATGATGATCTTGTAGCCGGGGTAACGCTCATATAGATCAAGTGTGAGAATGCGTATGTGTATTATGAAATGCTCATGATATCAACTTTTGGAAATAAGTGGCTCTCTCTATTTATAGATAAGGGTTTAGGGTTTGGATCGTCTCTTGATGGATGACATGTGTCTACACCCATTGGTATCGTCTCTTGATGGACGACACGTGTCTGCACCTCATAGGCCATATCCCTTCATTTCACTCAATTAGTGTTTTTTGCCACAAAAAAATAATGCATCAATTTATCAGTAACCACCCTACCCCAATTCATCAATTTTATTCATAATCCCAAATTCATCAACTCACAATCCATCATATAACCAAATGTGGCCTAAGTTCAAAATTAAATGATTATTACTGTACTAATTAAAAAGTTTAAACTGCACGAATGACCTCGAAATGGAAGAAGTACAAAGCACCAAAGCAAACAACTTTGAGATCTGATAAATAAAATTCAAGTATCTAGTATCATTTAGACTTTTTGTTCTACCCATTGAACTTGTCTTGTTTATTTTGCTCCCCATCTCCCTTTAGTCGTCATTGGCCTCCATTTCCTTGATTTTCAACAAATAAAAATTCGTCAGAAATAAATAAACCAAGTTAGTAAGTTGCCTAGAGATGTGCAAAATCTCACAAGTGTCTAAGATGTATTATGAGCCACTTGGGTTAACGAGCAAACTCAAATTTCTTTTAATCCAAACCACACGTACACACTCTGATCAATTTTATAAATGGCTAATGTGCTAAAAACGAGTTTTAACATTATTATATAAAGCCTAATTTTCCACCCATTTCCCTTTTAGAGCTACATATGTTGGCAGCTTAACCATTTGACTGATCACACATATAGCTAAGAGTAACGTGCACTTTGTGTACCTGAACTTTACTCAAGACACCACTTGAAATACTGAATTTTAATATCTATACTGAACATTCATTTTACTTAAACTTCATGTACTGTCGTCTATTTGTTAGTAACTCCGTTAAAAATTCAGGGGTAAAGCTGTCTTTTCAAAAAAAAATCCTTGCTCAGCACATTTGCCGTACTGTTGGCCGTAGCTGCAGTTGTGAACGCATGCCCTCCGTCGGACCGGGAATCTCTACTTGCTTTTCGGGCATCCTTGACCGAGCCATACCTATGTATTTTCAACACCTGGTCTGGATCCGACTGGTGCACCACCTAGTACGGTGTCAGTTGCGACCCGGACACCAAAAGGGTTGTCGACATTACCCTCCGGGGTGAGTCCAAGGACCCGATTTTTGATAAAGCAGGCGGGTCCGGCTACATGATCGGCTCGCTCTCCACCTGTCTTTGCTAGCTCGACTGGCTCACCACCCTCGTCGCTGCCGACAATGTGATATCTTACACCGGGTAAATCCTTAACCCTTCCCCCTCTTACTAAGACTGAAGAATGTTCTTGTCAGATTCGTTTTCGAACCCGCTGCAACCTGCAAGTTTCGGTATAAATCTTCTCCAACTACCACAGGAAGGACATCTCCAGAGAAATTTCGTCCTGCCTTGCCTCACTCTCCAATATCAGGGTTCTCGATCTCATCGGAAACAGAATCTCCAGTCAAATCCCTGCGGAGATCGGCAAACTAAGCCGTCTCACCGTTTTAAACCTGGCGGACAACCAAATATCAAGTTCGATAGCATCCTCCATTTCTAACCTCAACAGCTTAAACCAATGCGTTCACAGCCGTATCCGATAGTTTTTTTTTTTTTGAAAAGACAGATTTACCCCTGAATTTTGACGGAATTAGCAACAGATAGACGGCAGTACACGAAGTTTAAGTAAAGTGAATGTTCAGTATTGAGATATTAAAATTCAGAATTTCAAGTAGTGTCTTGAGTAAAGTTCAAATACACAAAGTGCACTTTACTCTATAGTTAATTACTTATACACAATTCAAAAGAAGCTGGTACCTTGATCGCTAATTGGTTGGCCTCTTTCACACGTTCAGTAAGTGACAAAAATCCCTCATATTGGATATCACACGCGAACAACTTTTTTCCTGATAGTAGTGAAATAAAAGTAATTAGTTAGCTTAATTAATTACCTCATATTGTGATTTTGTGCTATCTAGTCTTACCAATATGTCTGTTCTCTATATCCATATACCACACCACTTCGTACTGATTCACTAACAAGATAGAAAACTTAGTTCTTGCTACCCGATGAATGTAATCCTGAGAAAAATTAATTCCCTTTATCAAATAATAGGCCAAAAGTGGGCGACGTAGGTACGAACATCTACATAATAATTAGGTAATTAGTTTTTACCTTTGGGTTTGGTGGGATAGTATAATTAATGACCGTATCAACAAATGGAATATCGAGTCCTCTACTACCAACATCGGAGCAGACAAGAATATTACACTCTCCAGACTTGAAAATATTCAAGGCACCAAGCCTTTCTTCCTAATATACACGTTGCATAAAGGAAATTATTAGTAGAAGCAACAAAGAGAATTGATATTGAGATAAACTTATAATCAAAGTCAATCAAAATATATAAATACCTGAATCATTTGACCAGAAATTAGTTTTGCTCTTATCCCAAGGTTCCCAAGCATCAAAGCCAAACGGTGGGTATCTTTACATGTATGAGTGAAAACAATGGATGAACTGGCAGATTTTTCATTCAAAGTATGTACAAGATAATAGTCCTGTTGATACAAAAATTATTAATATTTCTTTTAGAGCTCTTTATATATGATTTAACTGAAGTAGAGTATTCTACCTTGTTCTTAGCCGAAAGAAGGCATAACTGATGCTTCAAATTTCCAAGATAATCCTTTTGTGCTACCCCTGTTAAGTCTGTCCCTAATGTATAAGCAGACATTTCATTCATAGAGAAAAACAAGAACTAACAATAGAAATATTATATATAAACCTTTAGAAAAAACACAAACTTGGAAACACTAACCTTCACGTGCATGAGTTCCAACTTGTCCTACTTCTTTGAATGATTTCACTTGTTCCATATTTATCTTTCTGCAACACAACACAGAGAGCTAGCTAGCTGAATATTAATCATTTATGTATTCTTTTAACAAACCGTATATTCACATAACTGGCGAATGTATGAAAAAAATTTGTGATTACATATTGTTTAGTGTATTTGGTCCTAACAACTACATATAAATTTAAGAAAATATTGGTCTTGGGCCTTAGTGTCATCAAAGTATTAGTTTCAAAGCCTAAGATCATATGGAGGATATATATGGACTTGATCAGTTCTATCTTTTATGTTAAATTCTGCATACGACATTTAGGACCAACAGGAAAAAGGAAGGTGTGCTGATAGGTGCTCTATATATATGAGACTCTTGTACATAGAATCATTTTGTTGAAAGGCAAACGCTATAGACAGTGATTCAAACTAGATATTCACAAATGTTTCGGTTGTTCGGGAGGCATATCACATAACCTGGAAGTTTTACATATAGTAAGGAAGTTGAAAACCCAATTGCCGTATAGTTAATTATTTCCAAAACCACCAACAAGGTGGCCTAGTGGTTAGGCACTGTGATGTCCTCACAAGAGGTACGAGGTTCAAACATCACCGGTTACACATCTTGGGGGTTTCCAAAGAAACGATTCATAAACGGTCACGGGATACCCGGTTAGACCATGTACATTTTGAGTAAAAAAAAACTCCACTGCCTGAGTAACCTAAACATGAAAAGCCTTAACCATTAAACAGAGGACTTGGCATAAACTAGTCACAGTACCTATCATTCAATTCAATTTTGATTTCTTTTTGTGTTTTCATAACCATTGTCACTTCTAGCTAAATAAAAAGTCTGCTTAGCTTCCGGTAAGTTTAAGCAATTATCTATACAACAAATCCTCCCAATAGACCCAATTACAAGTACTAAAGTAGAGGATAGACAAAAAGTAATTACTAGTAAGAAGTCCTAGGAGAATCTAAAGGAAACAGACCATCAAGTAAGGACACATCTTGGTGGAATGATGAAGTTAAGCAAGCGATAAAGACCAAACGTGAATGTTATAAGGTACTGGGTAAATGCTCGAGCGATGAGAATTATGAGAAGTACAAGAAAGCTCGAACAGAAGCTAAAAAGGCAGTGCGAAATGCCCGATCAAAGGTCAATCAAGAATTATATGCAAGATTAGATACTAAAGAAGGGGAAAAAGATATCTATAAACTTGCTCGAATGAGAGAGAAGAAGACGCGAGATATTGGAAAAGTTAAATGTGTAAAAGATACTAACCAAAAGTTTTGGTTCAAGATAAAGAGATAAAAGAGAGATGGAGGTCATACTTTGATACCCTATTCAATGGCCATCAAGAACAAGATATTGGGAATTTAAACATCCCCTCAAGTATGGTTAACCGAGAGTTTAAGAGAAGAATCCAAAAGGGTGAAGTGACAATTGCATTGAAGAAGATGGGGTCAAAGAAAGCGAAGGACCGGATGGTATACCTATTGAAGTTTGGAGGTGTTTGGGGAGAGAGGGATCGAATGGGTAACTATGCTTTTCAATAAGATTTGGAGAAGCAATAAGATGCCGTCGCATGGAGGAAAAGTATTCTCGTCCCTTTGTATAAGAACAAAGGTGATGTTCAAGATTGTTCTAATTATCGCGGAATTAAACTAATGTGTCATACCATGAAGTTGTGGGAACGAGTGATTGAACAAAGGATCGAAATGTGTGAAGATAATGAAAATCGGTTTGGATTTATGCCGGAAGATCGACCATGGAAGCAATTTATCTTATCCGTGATTGATGGAACATTATCGAGATAAAAAGAAAGATCTGCATATGGTTTTTATTGATTTAGAGAAGGCATATGATAAAGTACCAAGAGAAGTACTTTGGTGGGCCTTAGCAAGGAAGGGTGTATCGCGGAAATATATTGACATTATAAAGGACATGTATGAGGGAGCTAGTACAAGTGTACGTACTAATGTTGGGAGGACAGAAGAATTTCCTATTACGATTGGGGTGCATCAAGGATCTGCTCTTAGTCCTTTTCTCTTTGCCATAGTCATGGACGAATTGACAAGAGAAATTCAAAATGACGTTCCGTGGTGTATGATGTTCGCAGATGATATTGTGTTGATTGATGAAACGAAGGTTGGAGTCTGTGAAATGGAACTTTGGAGGATACTTTGGAAGCTCGAGGCTTTAGGGTGACGAGTAAGGCGAATATATGGAGTGTAGGTTTAGCGAAAACAGTGATAGAGAGGCGGGGATGATCACATTTGATGGGAAAGTTGTTCATGGATCCACTTTCTTTCGGTATCTTGGATCTATTATCAAAAGGATGGAGAGCTAGATGGCGATGTGGCTCACAGAATAAAGGCGGGGTGGTTGAAGTGGAAGAGTGCCACAGGGGTTTTATGTGATCCGGCATGCCTCATAGATTAAAGGGTAAATTTTACCGCACGGCAATTAGGCTGCTTGTTATATGGCACCGAGTGTTGGGTCAGAAGCGAGGTCACGTTGAAAGATGAATGTGGCGTAGATGCGTATGCTACGATGGATGTGTGGTCATACAAAAAGGATCGACTGAAATGAGGTGATCGGAGAGAAGGTAAGAGTTGCGTCTATAGAAGACAAGATGATGGAGAATCGATTACGATGGTTTGGTCATGTGAGAAGAAGACCTATTGATGCCCCGTGAGGAGGCTAGAAAGTTGGGGAGCAAGTAATGTTGTGAAAGGTAGAGGAAGACCCAAGAAAACTTGGATAAAGATGATTGAAAATGATATGCGGTTTCTTGGAATTGGAGAAAGTATGGCGATGGAGAGGCAAATGTGGCGGGAAAGAATACGGATGGTGGATGGAGTCTGATTCTTTTTTTTTTTTAATTCCTATTTTCTTTTTTTATTTGCTTTTTTCTCTACTTTTTCCCTCTTTTTTCCTTTTATGTTATTTATGTAACGATTATTGACGGTTTCAAAGTTTGATTCATGTTAGCCGACCCCAAATCATTTTGGGACTAAGGCTTAGATGTTGTTGTTGTTGTTGTTGTTTGCTTTTGTGAATCAAATATAAGACGATTACACCAATCATCATCATGACAACTAATTAATCACAAGTCGTGGCGTAAAAGAAAAAATTACCTTAGTTATTGTTGACGCGAGAAGCTGTCGTGCCCTGGAGTGGAGATCGATTATCGGTTACGTAAAAGTTAAAATGTTTAAATAGGTATGTATATCCATTGAGCAGAGGTAGGTTACTTTTACCGTCCTTATACATGTCTTTTAACTTTACACTTTTTGTGCAATTGGGCCTTAACTTAGGTTTTTGAGTTTTTCATTGACCCGTATACTTTTAATATAATGGACTTGCATTTGACTCGTCATAATTTTTCTTGTCACTTATACCTTTTAGGATGAAAGCTAAAAATATTTGGAGACTTGAGAAGTCTCTGCCGCCTCACTCAACAGTCGCACAAATTCAGAATCGCTATATCCATTGATAAATATAGAGACTTCTCAAGTCCACTGATAAATACAGCAACACCTAAATTCATCCAATAATCAAAATTCATATCAAAAGAAAATCCAGATCTAAAATCCCCCCATTATGATAACAGATAGCACGAAAGCAGTCATCATTATTGAGCTCAATTCAATCGAACAAATTCAATATTCAATACTTAAATTTCAAACCAGAAGCAAATCTAGGTTTAAATTTATTCCCCAATTACGCTAACACAACGGATAAGCACAAAAGTAATCAGCATCACCACGGAAAATGAAGCAAATCAAAACACGTAAATCCAAAGTAATAAATCGACAAAAGGAAACAATACCTCGGATGAAAAGTCAGAGCGACGATGAAACAGATTTCCTTTCTTTTTCGGAGAGAGAGAAAGCGCACGCTTTATTCACACTAAACAAAATATATATACACACACTATATTGGAAAAAAGGGCAAGAAGCAGTATGCGTTTCCTATTTACACTAGGATTAGGGCGAGCAAAAGATATCCGAAAATCGACTTGTCCGACACACGTCCTCAAGTGTCTAGGGATGACAATCGGGTCGGATTGGATCGGATTTGACACCCGATCCGAACCCAAAAAATACCCGAAAATCTAAATCCAAATCTAATCCAATGGATTTCGCATCGAATTCGAATATAGTTTATGTATGCATTTATATTTAATAATGTAATCTTAATACAAATTTTTATGCATTAATTGTTTTGTTTATTTTGTAATTATATGAGAATTTGGATTATACATATGAGAATATGCATTTATATTTAGCAGTGTAATCTTAAAACACATGTTTTGTAATTATACATTTTTTTTTTTTTTGAAAAATTTGGATTTAAATTTCGGGTTTCGGGTATCCAAATCGAGTCCAAATTAATTTTTCGGGTTTCGAATATCCAAATCCAAATCCAATCCAAAATTTCTGGATTTCGGGTATATTCGAATCCGATGCGAAATCCATTAGATTAGATTTGGATTTAGATTTTCGGGTATTTTTTGGGTTCGGATCGGGTGTCAAATCCGATCCAATCCGACCCGATTGTCATCCCTAGACACTTGAGGACGTGTGTCGGACAAGTCGATTTTCGGATATCTTTTGCTCGCCCTAATCCTAGTGTAAATAGGAAACGCATACTGCTTCTTGCCCTTTTTTCCAATATAGTGTGTGTATATATATTTTGTTTAGTGTGATAAAGTGTGCGTTTTCTCTCTCTCCGAAAAAGAAAGGAAATCTGTCTCTGACTTTTCATCCGAGGTATTGTTTCCTTTTGTCGATTTATTACTTCGGATTTACGTGTTTTGATTTGCTTCATTTTCCGCGGTAATGCTGATTACTTTTGTGCTTATCTGTTGTGTTAGCGTAATTGGGGAATAAATTTAAACCTAGATTTGCTTCTGGTTTGAAATTTAAGTATTGAATATTGAATTTGTTCGATTGAATTGAGCTCAATAATGATGACTGCTTTCGTGCTATCTGTTATCATAATGGGGGGATTTTAGATCTGGATTTTCTTTTGATATGAATTTTGATTATTGGATGAATTTAGGTGTTGCTGTATTTATCAGTGGACTTGAGAAGTCTCTATATTTATCAATGGATATAGCGATTCTGAATTTGTGCGACTGTTGAGTGAGGCGGCAGAGACTTCTCAAGTCTCCAAATATTTTTAGCTTTTATCCTAAAAGGTATAAGTGACAAAAAATTATGACAAGTCAAATGCAAGTCCATTATATTAAAAGTATACGGGTCAATGAAAAACTCAAAAACCTAAGTTAAGGCCCAATTGCACAAAAAGTGTAAAGTTAAAAAACATGTATAAGGACGATAAAAGTAACCTACCTCTGCTCAATCTCTGCTCAATGGATATACCTACCTATTTAAACAACCTTTTAACTTTTACGTAAACGATAATCGATCTCCACTCCAGGGCACGACAGCTTCTCGCGTCAACAATAACTAAGGTAACTTTTTTGTACGCCACGGCTTGTGATTAATTAGTTGTCATGATGATGATTGGTGTAATCGTCTTATATTTGATTCACAGAAGCAACTTACTAGTAATTACTTTTTGTCTATCCTCTGCTTTAGTACTTGTAATTGGGTCTATTGGGAGGATTTGTTGTATAGATAATTGCTTAAACTTACCGGAAGCTAAGCAGACTTCTTATTTAGCTAGAAGTGACAATGGTTATGAAAACACAAAAAGAAATCAAAATTGAATTGAATGATAGGTACTGTGACTAGTTTATGCCAAGTCCTATATAAGCACAGTTAATGGTTAAGGCTTTTCATGTTTAGGTTACTCAGGGGTCGCCTTTTTCAAAACACAAAGCTCAATCTCAGTAAAGCAAGAAACAACATAGCATCTTGTAAAATTGATGGTAGCCACCAGCCATGATGAGAACTAATACCTATGAAATAGCTCAACAGCACCAACATCAAGGAGCATGGTAAACTCTAAGATGACATAGTCAAAGAAGGGATGTAGACCAAAAACTGTAAGCAAATATAGTAGTGAATAGTGATATACCTCAATCAGGACGTCTGACCAACTGATCTTGCTGAACAAAAAATATATGAAAATCATTACTACACGACTGATTTATCATAAGCATCGAGTAGAATGAGCAACACAAATTGCTATACATTATAAATGAAATACCTGAAGACACTGATTCAAAACACTGGAAAAGAATGACAAGGATCTTTAGATAGTTGCTGGCCTGCAAGGAATAAGGCATAGCAAGAGTCCACATCAAAGTAAGACAGATGAGCTACTAACAACAGTTGCTATATAAAATCTCTAAACAGCCCTTCCTTAAACTAACAACAACATCCATATAATTCACAAACTTGAGGGGTTGAATCAATCCGATTCCTCCAATTCATGGTATATATAGGAAAAAAAAAAACTGGTGAGGACTATCTGTACCGGAAGAAGCTGTGGAAAGCACTTTCTATGGCTTCAATTCACGGCCTGAGGGAGGCTGGGAATAGAGAAAAAAGTTCAAATTTTGGTTTTGATCTGTTCTTTGACGTGGATATCTTCTCATATTGACTATGCAAATTCTGTAATATAAATAGAAGAAGGATAGCTATAGAAGTGGGAGAATCATTCAAAAAGTGGTATCAATAAAAACAGAGAACAAGCCCTGTCTATATAAGGCTTTGCGGAGACCAGTTCGGAGTATCTGCTTTGATTCGAGTCTTCGTATGAGAGAGATCTAGCGGGATAAATCGAAGGAAATCGAAACAAAGAAAGCAGGACTTTAGGGGAAACTGACCTCCTTCCTTCTATTCCGAAACCCAATTCAGGGCCAGAGGTCGATTGAAATTTTAGGGGGAAATCGGTTTGATTGGTCGGCCGCAGGTTTGCAGCGATGAAGGTGCAGGCGGCGGCGGAAGAAGCTAGATGGCGGGGATGTGGAGGTGAGTTAATCTGTTCGTGTGTACTCAGGATCGGGGGTGAGCAAACTTACTCGAGCCTATGTGGGCTACTCAGTACAGCAGATAATGTGCATGTGTGGGAAAAAAAAAATATAAGTAGAATGAGGGGATTCTCTCTTTTTATAATTGGCAAAAAAATACATCAAAATCAATAAATTATAGATTTCGTCAAACTCTCACAAATATTAAATACCTTTATATTTAATAGGACTTTAAAAAATAAAAATTGAATATCATGATATTTTGAAGGACTTTTTAAGAGCGAATTATGTTTCAATAGGACTTTTTCTTCCGATTGTGTTTCAAATATGTATATTAGAACAATAGAATGAGCAACGTACAAGCAATAAAGAATATGATCTTACTTCTTGATGGAAGGAGAAGGCTCACGGTGATTTGCAGAAAGGTGTGTGTAGGGCAGTCGATTTCTGTGCAATTCTCTCTCCTTCAAAATTTATAGGGTCAATTAGAGAGAATGAGAGGACTCTCTCTAATTATAATTGGCACAAAAAGTACATCAAAATCAATTAATTATAGATTTCCATCAAACTCTCACAAATATTAAATGCCTCTAGATTTAATAGGACTTTAAAAAATAAAAATTGAATATCATGATATTTTGAAGGACTTTTTAAGAACGAATTGTGTTTCAATAGGACTTTTTCTTCTGATTGTGTTTCAATATGTGTATTAGAACAATAGAATGAACAACGTACAAGCAATAAAGAATATGATCTTACCTCTTGATGGAAGGAGAAGGCTCACGGTGATTTGCAGAAAGGTGTGTGTAGGGTGCAATTCTCTCTCCTTCGAAATTTATAGGGTAGAATGAGAGGACTCTCTCTATTTATAATTGGCAAAAAAAATACATCAAAATCAATGAATTATAGATTTCCATCAAACTCTCACAAATATTAAATACCTCTAGATTTAATAGGACTTTAAAAAATAAAAATTAAATATCATGATATTTTGAAGGACTTTTTAAGAGCGAATTGTGTTTCAATAGGACTTTTTCTTCCATTGTGTTTCAATATGTGTATTAGAATAATAGAATGAACAACGCACAACCAATAAAGAATATGATCTTACCTCTTGATGGAAGGAGAAGACTCACGGTGATTTGCAGAAAGGTGTGTGTAGGGCAGTCGATTTCTGTGCAATTCTCTCTACTTCAAAATTTATAGGGTCAATTAGAGAGAATGAGAGGACTCTCTCTATTTATAATCGGCAAAAAAAGTACATCAAAATCAATGAATTATAGATTTCCATCAAACTCTCACAAATATTAGATACCTCTAGATTTAATAGGGCTTTAAAAAATAAAAATTGAATATCATGATATTTTGAAGGACTTTTTAAGAGCGAATTGTGTTTCAATAGGACTTTTTCTTCCGATTGTGTTTCAAATATGTATATTAGAACAATAGAATGAACAACGTACAAGCAATAAAGAATATGATCTTACCTCTTGATGGAAGGAGAAGGCTCACGGTGATTTGCAGAAAGGTGTGTGTACGGCAGTCGATTTCTGTGCAATTCTCTCTCCTTCAAAATTTATAGGGTCAATTAGAGAGAATGAGAGGACTCTCTCTTTATTTATAATTGGCAAAAAAAAGTACATCAAAATCAATGAATTATAGATTTCCATCAAACTCTCACAAATATTAAATACCTCTAGATTTAATAGGGCTTTAAAAAACAAAAATTGAATATCATGATATTTTGAAGGACTTTTTAAGAGCGAATTGTGTTTCAATAGGACTTTTTCTTCCGATTGTGTTTCAATATGTGTATTAGAACAATAGAATGAACAACGTACAAGCAATAAAGAATATGATCTTACCTCTTGATGGAAGGAGAAGGCTCACGGTGATTTGCAGAAAGGTGTGTGTAGGGTGCAATTCTCTCTCCTTCGAAATTTATAGGGTAGAATGAGAGGACTCTCTCTATTTATAATTGGCAAAAAAAATACATCAAAATCAATGAATTATAGATTTCCATCAAACTCTCACAAATATTAAATACCTCTAGATTTAATAGGACTTTAAAAAATAAAAATTAAATATCATGATATTTTGAAGGACTTTTTAAGAGCGAATTGTGTTTCAATAGGACTTTTTCTTCCATTGTGTTTCAATATGTGTATTAGAATAATAGAATGAACAACGCACAACCAATAAAGAATATGATCTTACCTCTTGATGGAAGGAGAAGGCTCACGGTGATTTGCAGAAAGGTGTGTGTGTAGGGCAGTCGATTTCTGTGCAATTCTCTCTCCTTCAAAATTTATAGGGTCAATTAAAGAGAATGAGAGGACTCTCTCTATTTATAATCGGCAAAAAATGTACATCAAAATCAATGAATTATAGATTTCCATCAAACTCTCAAAAATATTAAATACCTCTAGATTTAATAGGGCTTTAAAAAATAAAAATTGAATATCATTATATTTTGAAGGACTTTTTAAGAGCGAATTGTGTCTCAATAGGACTTTTCTTCCGATTGTGTTTCAAAATGTGTATTAGAACAATAGAATGAACACCGTACAAGCAATAAAGAATATGATCTTTGTAACACCCCGAAATCAATTGGGAATATTACAGCGCCACAGACCCTCTCCGTGAGGATCTACCATGCTAAAAACGGAAAACACAATGTATAAATACATGCCAACATCGCTAATAACGAATCACTAGACCAATTTGGTCTTTTACCACGATATACACATCGAACATACATAACTCTTTCTCATAATCCATACCCGCGCAGGGGTTGGAATACATCAACGTTCCCATAAAATGGGAGAATAATAAAACGGAGATGTAATATCCGACTGTAACTTTTCATTTTTAGCTGTCATTGTATTATTCGGATAATCTGATTATCATGAATAGTTGCATTTAGTATTATGTTGAGGTATTATAGATTTGAATTTCATATCGTTGTTATTTCATTTCATATGTGATGATTCGATGTCAATTAGAGAGTTGCATTTTCGAATTTTTCTGTTGATGTAGCGTACGCTACATAGTACGATTAACGTACGCTAATCCTGTGCCTTAGCGTGCGTAAGGTTTCCTCTGTTGCGTACGCTAAGAGGGAATCTGGCATCAGTTGACTTCAGCACGTGAACTCTTTAGCCGTTGGCATGCATGTGAGCAAGGTCTGAGCTGTCATGTCGGCTAGAGTCAACTTTTATTAGCGTGTGTAACCCATTTCTCATTAGCGTGCGCTAACGACCTGCGAATTCAAGACAGTATCCACTGTAAGCCGCTTGCATACGTAATATCGACCGGTTAGCGTACGTAAGTGCATTAGCGTACGCTAAACTGTGCCAATAGCGTGCGCTAAGTATGTACAGTCTATTATAGGACCAGCCTATTTTTCATTTCTTCACAACTCTAAACCGATTCTCTCTCCATATATCGTCCCTCTGCACTCCCAAAACGATACCAACCTTCACCAACTTGTTTCTAAGCCTTAAATCTTAGAGTGGAGCTCATTTCCTTGGAGATTAGGAGGTGTTCTTGAGCTTGGAGTATATTTTCTCATAGCATTGAAGTTGTTCTTCATTTCTGGAGGTAGGTGTACTTTCCTCTCTGCATTATTTTCTTATGTTAATGTTAATGACGAATTATACTTCACCTAGAGTTAGATTAATCAAGTAAAACATAGTTTTAATCCAACCTTTTTAACACTTTTGATGAATATGATAAATAAGGGTTTGAGATGGATGTGTTCTTGATGATATAGTGATTTTAACCATGTTGTAACTACCATGTTCTTCACTACTTTGAGGTAGGTGATTCTTCACCAATACTAGTAGTGTTCTAAAGGACGTTTAATCATGTTTATCTAGTCAGTTAGATTCGTTAATAGTCGAACGCTAGGATTAGACGATAGCGTACGCTAACAGGCAGGCTTAGCGCACGCTACATAGAGTATGTAGCGTACGCTAAGTGGTTCAGGCAGATTGCATATTTTGAGCTTTTGGGCCGTAGATCGAATTGTTAGGCAATCGTTCGACTTGAGATGATTTGTATATCATTTCTTTTGTTAAGGTTCGAGCTTGCTACGTTGATCGAAGGAGGCGGCCTTCGAGTGTGTTGAGATCATTGAAGTATTTCGTTCTTGCCATCTTCAAGGCAAGTATCGTAATGTGTTAAAATTGGTATTTTGAGCATGTTTGTGGTTTATTCATGTTGTTGAACATGGAAATTATTTGTGTTGAATTGTCATGATATTCGTTATCTAGTGTTTGTATGTTCATGTTGATGAACATAATGATTTGGCATATGTGTATGCATGAGTTGTGTTTGTGTACGTTGTACGATCTATGCTGAGGGCGCTGGATCGGATGTCCACCTCGTGTTGGTTTGACGGGATCATCTTGGGATCTAGGCGAGGCGCCAGACCATTGGACGGGTTATTTCCACCTCGTGTTGGTCCGACGGATCATCTTGGGATCTATCGAGGGCTGGATCATTGGAATACCCTTCTTTGTGTTAATGGAATCTTGTGGATTCGCATTATCGGATTCCGTAGCGGAAAGTCTGTGGTGTATCTTGTTATGTATTGTTGATGCATATTTGATTCGTTTAAATGATACTTGTACTAGCATCGTTTTGCTAACCCCTTCGGGGTGGACATTTGTTTTGATGTTCAGTAGCCGAGGAGCGGAAACAACTACGATGCAAGCGTGGCAGCGAAGGGGTTCAGTGATGTTTGTTGTTTTTGGTGATTTGTTTTCTTGTTTTGATTTCAGTACTCGAGTACGCGTGTCTTATGATATCATTTCGATATGGTTGTATTAATTACTCGTTAAACCAGTTGAATGGTTTTGTAAACTCGAATTTCCGCAGTATTGATGTCTTATAGTTACATTTCTTTTAAATTAGCCTTGTAAATCCTTACTTAAAGGGTTTACGGCGCTGTAATTATTCCGAATATCTTGGGGTGTTACAGAATATGGTATCAGAGCTAAGATTTATGGATATCTTGGCAGTCGGGTTTTAAGTTGGGTCTGTTTACGTTATTGATTTACGAGTTGTTTGTAACATCACTGTTCAGCCAAAAGTCGTCATGTGGACCGTGGTTGTAAGTCTCCTAATCTCTTATACTACCGTTTTACTTAATTACTCTTTTGTGAGTATTGACGGGCTTTATTTCGTAAACTTTGTCCTGGATATTGAGGAATTGTGTTTACAGTATGTTGAGAGGAGGACATGGACGCGGACGCGGTCGTGGACGCGGACGGGGTAACATGAGACAGGAGGATTCCGCAACTACCTCGGAATTATTAGCTAGTCGAACCGATTCCCATTCTGGAGGGCAGCAAGGATCAGCGAATGACGACGCAAATCCTAACATGCCGGGAGTGCTTCAACAGGTGGTGGCGCAGATAAACCAGTTCGCCCAGGTAGTCGACCGCATGCAGACGGCGATGGGACAGCAGCACCACGAGGATAACCGGGGAGACATATGGCTTGCTGAGGTGGTAAAATTGCACCCGCCAAAATTTGACGGATCTGCTGAGGCACTTACTTGGGATCACTGGCTTAAGGAGTTAGAGAAGATATTCGCGGGTCTTAACTGTCCCGAGGACCGGAAGGTTCCCATTGCCCAGTATTTTCTGACTGGGGAGGCCTTTGATTGGTGGGAAGCTATCCGACCCGAGAATCATAATGCGGATTGGACGGAATTCAAACTAATGATGGAAGCACAGTATTGTCCTCGTCCAGTTAGAGAGGCAAAGATCCTAGAGTTTTTCTCGCCATAGAGTTCGGAAGCATCTGTGACAGATGTAATCAAAACTTTTAATCATCAGCTGACTTGTGTGCGACACTTGGTCAGAACGGAGGCAGAAAAGATTTTTCATTTCGATATGCGGATGAAGCCGGAGATTCAGCAGTACATGTCCGGATTCGAGTGTACAACGTTGCGACAGTATCAAGACAAAGCGCTGGCCTACGACATGAAAGAGGCGGCGGTGGAGAAATCAGTGGATGCAAAGAAGCAGAAGGTGACCGGCAACTTCTCAGAAAACAAGAGCGGTGGGCCCCGCAAGGGCCAGTCTTCCTTTTATTCGGCTAGGAAACCTCCACATCCTTCCAGAGGTGGAAAGAAGTTCCGGACTACATCAGCAGTTCCGGACGCATCAAAGAAATGCTACAATTGTGGTCGAGCAGGGCATGTTCGACGTGACTGCCCCGCATCTTCTGTGACTTGCTACGATTGTGGACAAGAAGGGCACCGTGCGGCTTTCTGTGGAGTTGCTACTAGATCTTTTGGTACTCGCACTCCAGCGCCAGTTCCGAAGGAGATAAGTGTGAACCAGACACAACAGAGTGGATTTCAGCAGCAGAATGTTGGGAAGAGAGAGACATCCAGTGCTGGGTCCGTTCCTCCGCGCCTGTACGAGATGAGGAAATCTGACGATCAGAACACTGCTGTTGCATCAGGTACGATTCAGATCCTTTTGCAACCAGTTAGTGTTTTATTCGATTCCGGAGCTACACATTCTTTTGTATCATTGAACTGTGTAAATCGTTTAAAAATCTCGTGCTTATTTGATTGTGAACCATATGTTGTGGGTTTGCCGAGTGGAGAGAGAATTGTGGGAACCCTAGAGGCTAGAGATTTTCCGGTATCTATAGGAGGGAGAGATTGGCCATCGAATCTTATTATAGTTGACATCTACGGTGACGATTTAATTCTCGGAGACGATTGGCTCAACCGTTATGGAGTTATTCTGAATTACCGAGAGAGAGTCATTTCTATCATTGCTGATGACGGATCTGAACACTTATTTTGAGGGTGGAGACCGGGAAGCTCGGGAAAATTGATAAAAGCAATGAAAGCCGTGAAATTACTGAAGCAAGGATGTCATGGACTTTGGTGTTATGCCATGAGGAAAGAGGAAGGAGTAGAGCTCTCGTCTATTTCAGTTGTGAATGAGTTCTCAGATGTATTTTCTGACGAACTACCTGGGTTACCTCCGCAGAGAGAAGTGGAATTCACTATCGAATTAGAGCATGGAGCAGCTCCTATTTCCAGAGCACCATACCGCATGGCGCCAACCGAGATGTATGAACTCAAGAAGCAACTGGAGGAATTGTTACAGAAGGGCTATATTCAACCTAGCGTTTCTACTTGGGGAGCGCCCGTTCTCTTTGTCCGGAAGAAAGACGGATCCCTCCGACTGTGTATTGATTACAGGGAGCTCAACATGATGACGATCAAGAATAAGTATCCTATACCTCGGATCGACGACTTGTTTGATCAACTGCAAGGGGCAAGGGTATTCTCGAAGATTGACTTGCGATCAGGATACCATCAGTTGAGGATTAAGGAATCGGATATACCGAAGTCTGCTTTCGTGTCGATGCAGCATTATGAATTCGTAGTGATGCCGTTTGGACTTACCAATGCTCCTGTGGTATTCATGCAATTGATGAATCGGGTATTCTTGGAATACTTGGATAAATTTGTGGTCGTCTTCATTGATGACATCTTGATATATTCGAGAGACGCAGAGGAGCATGCCGAACATTTACGTGTGGTTTTGAGCACCTTGAGGAAGGAACAGCTGTATGCAAAGCTTTCAAAATGCGAGTTCTGGCTTAGGGAAGTAACTTTCCTTGGGCATGTGATATCAGTGACGGAGTTCAGTGGACCCGAAGAAAGTCGAAGCAATCTTGGAATGGGAAGCTCTAATAATGTGAAAGAAGTCCGAGTTTCCTAGGACTTGCCGGATATTATCGCCGCTTTGTAGAGGGATTTTCCAAGATCTCTCGTCCGCTCACTCAGCTGTTACAGAAAACTCAAAAGTTTAAGTGGGATGAGAAATGCCAGGCTGGTTTTGATGAACTTAAGAAGAGACTGACGACAGCACCTATTTTAGCATTTCCAGATGGAACTGATGGATTCATGGTTTATAGCGACGCTTCAAATCGAGTGCAGGATGTGTGTTGATGCAAAAGGATAAGGTAATTGCCTATGCTTCTCGGCGATTGAAACCGTCAAGTAAATTACCCGACTCATGATCTGGAGTTAGCAGCTGTAGTCTTTGCCTTGAAAATTTGGAGACATTATTTGTACGGCACTCATTGTCAGATCTTTACAGATCATAAGAGCCTCAAGTACATTTTCAGTCAGAAAGAATTAAACATGAGGCAGAGAAGGTGGCTGGAATTGATCAAGGATTACGACTTAGAGATTCTCTATCGTCCGGGGAAAGCAAACGTTGTAGCTGATGCATTGAGCCGTAAACCTGTTTCTCTTCGAGTGTTGGAAGCACTTACGTCCCAAACCAGCATTCAACGAGAACTGATCCGCGAAGGGATTGAAGTATGGGCACCAGGAATTCAAGGGCAACTATATGTGATGGAACTGACTTCGTCACTAGTCGAGGAAATCAAATCCAAGCAGTTGAACGATTCTCTGATCCTTCGGTTATGTGACAAAGTAAAGAAAGGAAAAGCCCCAGGATTCGTGATACAAGACGATGGAGTTCTGAGATTTCAGAGTCGACTTTGCGTTCCCGATGATGATGATTTGAGACGGACTATTCTGAAGGAAGCTCACAGCGCGCCCTATTCCATTCACCACAGCGTGAGAAGATGTATAAGGATTTAAAACAAAACTTCTGGTGGGGGAATATGAAGAAGGACGTAGCAGACTACGTTTCGAGGTGCTTGACTTGTCAGCAAGTTAAGATTGAACATCAGCGACCTGCCGGAATGTTAAAGCCGCTTCCGATCCCTGAATGGAAGTGGGAGGACATCTCGATGCATTTCATCACCAGTATGCCAAGGACTAGAACGGGAATGAACATGATTTGGGTTGTAGTTGATCGACTAACCAAGTCGGCTCATTTCATAGGGATTAAAGATACATGGGGACCCGAGAGATTGGCGCGAGTATTTATTGCAGAGATAGTCAGATTGCATGGGACGCCGAAGACCATTATTTCGGATCGAGATGGTCATTTCGTGTCGCACTTCTGGAAAGCAGTTCACAGGGCTCTGGGGACTGAGCTCAACTTTAGCACGGCTTATCATGCCCAAACGGACGGTCAGTCCGAAAGGACTATACAAATAGTAGAGGACATTCTTAGAGCCTGTGCTTTTGATTGGTCAACTGATTGGGAAGTTTATTTGCCATTGATTGAATTCACTTACAATAATAGTTGGCATGCTTCTATTAAGATGGCACCATTTGAAGCTTTGTACGGGAGAAGATGCCGATCACCCCTGTGTTGGGATGATTCTTCGGATTTGATCGGGATGGAACCGGAATTGATAATTCATACTCAAGAGAAGATAGCTTTGATTCGAGAAAGACTGTTGACTGCCCAGAGTCGACAGAAGTCTTATGCAGACGTACGTCGTCGCCCTCTAGAGTTCGACGCTGGGGACCATGTACTATTGAAGGTGTCTCCTACACGAGGGATTTTCCATTTTGGGAGGAGAGGCAAGCTTAGTCCTAGATATATCGGACCATTCGAGATCCTCGAGAGGGTTGGAGATTTAGCATACAGGTTGGCCTTACCGCCATTGCTGAGTCACGTTCGCAATGTGTTTCACGTATCCCAATTGTGGAAGTATGTACCGGAACCCAGTCACGTCATTGATTTCGACGAGATCGAGATAGCAAATGATGGCACCTTCGAAGAGAGACCAATCAAGATACTTGAGAGTCGGATCAAACAATTGAGGAATAAACCAATACACTTGGTTAAAGTACAATGGTCACGACACGGAGTCGAAGAGGCCACTTGGGAAACGGAGGACAGTATGAAGGCTACATATCCAGAGTTGTTTTCATATTAAGTTTCGGGACGAAACTTCTTTTTAGGGAGGAAGGATGTAATACCCGAGATTTTTGATATGTATTTGGAACTTGTGATATTGTAATTGTTGTACTTTGATCTGAGTATTATTCTCCGTATTTCATAATCCGATGTTGTTGAGCGTACGATTTCATGTATGTGATTTTAAAATTTTAATTTTGCGCATGTAGCGCACGCTATCAGCTATGTGTAGCGTACGCTAACATGGATCCTTAGCGCACGCTACAAAGGAGCATTAGCGCACGCTATGCGTGGTCAATATGATTGAGACGTGTGGTAGGTGAGATCAGGCCGGGGATCTTGGTCGGATTGTGTCGGGATGAACCTGGACGGCTTTCGGGAAAAGCCAAGTCAACGCCTTAGCGCACGCTACTGACATAAGAATAGCGCACGCTAAGTGCCGAGTACAGTGAAGTCAGTAAGCCGTTAGCGCACACTACGAGCATGGACTAGCGCGCGCTAATAACCATTTCCTATAATTAGGACAACATCCTTTTCGTGTTTTCAGTCCTTTCTTTTCCCACATCCGAACTCTTATACTTAGAGTATTACTCTCAACATCCTAAACACTTCATATCAGCATCCTAGCTCGTGTTGAATATTATAGATCATTGAGGATTGGTGTTCAAGCCTTCGACGTTGGATTTGCTTCGATTTCCTCCTTGTTCTTCACTACTTTGAGGTAGGTGATTCTTCACCAATACTAGTAGTGTTCTAAAGGACGTTTAATCATGTTTATCTAGTCAGTTAGATTCGTTAATAGTCGAACATCATGTGTTAGAAGGATATTTTCGACATTTCAGCACTTATTCATCGTATGAACCTTTGAACCGTTTTAGTATATGGACTCCTAAGCATTTTCAAACCGATTTGTGATCAGTATATGGAGATTTTCAAGTTCTTATGCGTTTATATAAAGGAATCATACGTTTTGGGTCATATAACGGATTGAACTCAGGATATCCCTTGAAGATCTAAGATGAATTATGGTGTTGAGATGATTATACGTATCTTTGTATCTCATAGTCATTTAGTACGTATAGAACTTTCACAAACCTTATTAGCATGATATGCTCGGGGATGACTTGTATTATCACCATAGAATTCATGAGTTCATCACCATTAGATCCAGTTTTCTACCAGTAGTAATCTGCCATGCACGGTTAGCGCACGCTAACATACATAAGTTAACGTGCGCTATCGTGGATAAGTTAACGCACGCTACGTTTGGTACGTAACGTACGTTATGATATCAGCCGAGTCAGTTGGATGATCAGAGAGAACTGTCAGTCCGTGGCTAGCGTACGCTAGGATTAGACGATAGCATACGCTAACAGGCAGGCTTAGCACACGCTACATAGAGTATGTAGCGTACGCTAAGTGGTTCAGATAGATTGCATATTTTGAGCTTTTGGGCCGTAGATCGAATTGTTAGGCAATCGTTCGACTTGAGATGATTTGTATATCATTTCTTTTGTTAAGGTTCGAGCTTGCTACGTTGATCGAAGGAGGCGGCCTTCGAGTGTGTTGAGATCATTGAAGTATTTCGTTCTTGCCATCTTCGAGGCAAGTATCGTAATGTATTAAAATTGGTATTTTGAGCATGTTTGTGGTTTATTCATGTTGTTGAACATGGAAATTATTTGTGTTGAATTGTCATGATATTCGTTATCTAGTGTTTGTATGTTCATGTTGATGAACATAATGATTTGGCATATATGTATGCATGAGTTGTGTTTGTGTACATTGTACGATCTATGCTGAGGGCGCTGGATCGGATGTCCACCTCGTGTTGGTCCGACGGGATCATCTTGGGATCTAGGCTGAGGGCGCTGGATCATTGGATGGGTTATTTCAACCTCGTGTTGGTCCGACGGGATCATCTTGGGATCTATGCTGAGGGCGCTGGATCATTGGAATACCCTTGTTGTGTTAATGGAATCTTGTGGATTCGCATTATCGGATTCCGGTAGCGGAAGTCCGTGTGGTATCTTGTTATGTATTGTTGATGCATATTTGATTCGTTTAAATGATACTTGTACTAGCATCGTTTTGCTAACCCCTTCGGGGGTGGACATTTGTTTTGATGTTTAGGTAGCCGAGGAGCAGGGAAACAGCCACAGTACCGACATGACGACGAAGGGGTTCAGTGATGTTTGTTGTTGTTGGTGATTTGTTTTCTTGTTTTGATTTCAGTACTCGAGTACGCGTGTCTTATGATATCATTTCGATATGGTTGTATTAATTACTCGTTAAACCAGTTGAATGGTTTTGTAAACTCGAATTTCCGCAGTATTGATGTCTTATAGTTACATTTCTTTTAAATTAGCCTTGTAAATCCTTACTTAAAGGGTTTACGGCGCTGTAATTATTCCGAATATCTCGGGGTGTTACAGGTCCGACGGGGCCACGGAGGTAATCCAATGGTACAGCCCTGGATTCACGAGTTTGTTTCGCTAGCCAGCTCGGGAGGGTCCTAGAGACCACGGAGCGGGATCAATGGTATAGCCATGTTCCCAAGGCGATGCACTTGCGTGATTTGTTTTATAATATGGCCAGCTCGGGAGGGTCCTTAGAGGCCATGGAGCGGGATCAATGATATAGCCCTGTTCCCACGGCAAATCGATTGACTTTTGTTTCCGGAAAAGACATGTCTAGTTTTGGTTTTGAAATGAATTTGATGCATTGTACTATGAATTGTGTAAGCTGTAATATCCGCAATTTTCGATTTTTGGTAAAAAAATTTTTCGGCCGGAGTCCATTTTGATGACTCGCTCATGACCGTTTCGTCATTCTGGGAATGATTAATTCTGCACTTTTTGTCATCCGAGTTCGTTTCAGTGTCGTTTTGTTGAGTTCCGTGCTTTTTGGCGACTTTTCGGCACTTGAGTTCGATTCTTGCGAATCTCGTTCGAAACTGCTGTTTCGAGTTTCCTGTAAGTCCGTATAACTTTGTTAGACGTGTTGTGAACTTCGGTTTGGTTATTCGATCACGTATCGTGATTTTCGGGCATTTTGGGCCATTTTGTAATTTCTTAAAAGTTATGGGTATCCGTATCTGTATTTGTTGTCTCGACCCTTTTCTTGGTCGCGTATGATTAATTATTGCATTATTTTTTCATTTCGGGTCGTTGACGTCGTCCGCGAACTTTTCGTCGTGTTCGTTCCGTGCGTTTTCGGAAATTGAGTCGTCGAGCCATGGTGTTCGAGCACTGGCCGGACGGTTGCGGGACTGGCCGGACGATTGCGGGCACCGGCCGGACGGGTGCTGCAGGAATCGGCGTAGCGCACGCTACGGCCGGAAGGCTGCACGCGCTAACCGGAACGTGTAGCCGCACGCTATCGGCTGGCCTAGCGCACGCTATCGGGTCTGGACAGTGGAGTTTTGAGGTTCTGGAATCGGGTAGGCTCGACAGGTAGCGCACGCTACTGCCGGACACTACGTACGCTACGGATGGAAGGCTGCGCACATTACCTGGCCGAGCAGTACAGTCCAGGAGGTCACTGGATTGCGGCCTCGGCCGATAGCGCGCGCTAGCTCGGCAGCCTAGCGCACGCTAGTCCGGCCCAGTATAAATGTGGCAGAGCAGCCTCATTTTCACTCATTTTTCATTTCCTTTCTTTTCGATCCGCGGCTGGAGCTTCGGAGGTGACGAAGCCATGTTGTTTAACAACAAATCCACGAAGTTATTGAGTTCATAACATCAATCAATCATCCGTTATCATCCTTCGATACAGCGAATCAAGGTGAGATTTCTTAGAACCCCAATTTCGTGAATTTGGGGGTTTTTGCATTTTTGTCCGATTCGTTCCGTGTTGTTGATTAATTCATGATGGGTATGATTAATCTTGGTAGTATTCTTGTGTTTAACATCATTTAATCCATTTTTCTTCGTCGAATCAATGTATATTTCTAGATTTCCTTCGAATCGACTTTTTGGGGGATTTGTTCTCGATCTCGTTTTCCATCCATTTTTGTTGGATAGATTGTGGTTAAATGATGTTGTTAAACATATTCTATGGATTATATATCCATATTTCGACTTGGAATTCCGTTTTCGTGTTTTGTCGGGACGAATCGTGTTCTTGGCCGTTTTGGGGAAAACACTTGAACTTTCGTCATTCGTTCTTTGAATTCAACGGCTTTGAGTCGTGTTATGGAATTCGTTTTCATTGTTGCTATTGTTGTTCGTAGTTTATTTTCATGGCTTAGCGTTCGGTGGAGTCGGCGGGTTCGTAATCGGTTCGTGCCAACCTACTTCGATCGGTTCTTCGCGTTTGTGGTTACTCGAGGCAAGTACCTTGTCCATACAATTCTGGTTTTATGGATATGATAATTAGTGATCGTCTCCTTGTGTTTATTTGATCGTTTGAATTTCACTTTCACAGATTCGGTTTAGCGTTGTTAAAGGCTTGCTTTCAAAACGCATGTGTTTTGTGAATGGTGTGGTTTGAGAATGACTATGTGAATTCTATGGATATGTTTGGTGTTGATGTTGCACTAGGTATTGCGTGTGGGCGTATATTATTTCATTTCGGTGCGTTGTGGTTTGACGCGGTGTTTCGCTAAGTGTTTGATGCCTCTTGGCGAATTGTTTGAATATTCTTGATATGATATGTTACTTGTGTGAATGTGTGGATATGGTTGAAGGTCTACGGTGACACATGGCACGTGATCATGTGGTCAGGATGCAACAAGTGATTGATCCAACCGTGAGGACCTGAGATAATCTACGGTGGCACATGGCATGCGATCATGTGGCCAGGATGCAACAAGCGATTGATCCAACCGTGAGATGTGTGTGATTTGTTTCGCTAGCCAGCTCGGGAGGGTCCTTCGAGGCCTCGAGTGGGATTTGTGGCTTCGTCCCGGTCCTAGGCGATGCGCGTGTGTGATTACGTTGTGTTGATTTTTATGTCCGTCGAGGACACGTGATGTTGGGCTCTGGCCCTGTGAATTGTTGTCGGTTTTCTATTTGCGAAAACAAAACCTTTGGGCTGTGACCCCTGTTGATTTTTGGAAAGATAAGGATTTGATAATCCTAATTTGTTTTCTATTAAAACCCCCGAGGGTATTTTAAACTATTTTGCAAACCATTCTCGTTAATTGTGATCTTTCGGATTTGGAAAGTTTTACTCAAACTCTTGCCTCGAGAAGTATTCGTTTCGTTGTATTTTAATCTTTGAGGATTTCTGATTATTGTCATTCTTGGAACTTGAATTGTATGGCTCGTATTTTTGCACTTGTACTTGCACTAGCAAAACAGTGGACTTTTGCTAACCCCCGAGTATTCGGTGGGTGGATGTCTATTTTTGCATTCAGGTTTTGGAGCATAGCACAGGGTCGGCACGAAGGATGATGAAAGATGAACGATACTAATCACACGAGGATCTGTTGATGTCGTATTGGTCTAGTTGTATTTTCTTTTCCGCTGCAGTATCTTTTCCCCGTTGTACGGGAGTTTATTGTATTTTGACCCCTGCGTGGGTATGTGTTTGGAATTGAGTTGTATGTTATTATTGAAAGACCAAATCGGTCTACTGAGTCATTTTAGCCTTAAAGGCATGGTTGAGTTGTTATATGTTGTTACCGGCCTGGTAGATCCTTGAGGAAAGGTTCTACGGCGTGTAATATCCCTGAGCGGATTGGGGGTGTTACATAAATGGTATCAGAGCTTAGGTTGTGGAAACCTAGGTTGTCGGGTCAGTGGTGTCTGTTGAGTTTTGTTTCGTCGGATTTTATCTGACTGAGTCGTGTCGCGACGCGTCGTCTGAGTTTGTTGGTCGTGATTAGTATCGTGGGGCGATCATCATCTTCGTGCGACCTGTGGATGTAAGTCTCCCTTCTTTGTGTTGTGCCTCGTGTGACACGAGCTATTTTTATGATTATTTGTTAAATGATGGAATCCTCTTATGGATTTTGATTTCGTGATATGTGGTTATTTGACTCTCATATTTCGTTCGTATGAGGAGTATTGTTGATGGACTGTGCATGTCGAACTGTATTTCTTTTAGCCGCTGCGTGAGTCCTTTTGGAATGGCTTTCGGTATTTTACCGACTGAGTTTTATTTCGAAAACCGATTCCCTTAACCAAGTTTTTTTTTGGCATTATGGCCTTGATCGTTTTGGCGAAATTCTTATGACGGTATTTAGTATTTTGTAAATGGCTTTTGTGAGTTTTTGAAATATTACCATCATCGGCCTTTTTGGCGTTTTTGTGAATAGTTTTTAGCCTGGTGGGTTCCGACGCGGGACCCACGGCGCTATAAAGTTTTCTGTAATTACCTTAAATTTTTGGGCATTCTAGCCCATTGAATTATCCTTGAAAACCATGAGTATCTTAGAAAATAAATTTCGAGACATACTTTTAAAATGAATTATTTTCTCGTGGTACATCCAAGGTGCTACAACATGTTTCAAAAATTCTTCTACCTCGAGGACCAAAATGTTTTGAGATATTTTCGATGTTTAGAAACACTTATACTTAGACCCGAGGGTCGGATATTCTGAAAGTTTTTCACTAAAAGAAAGGTGTCCTCATTTTTGTTCAAACGCAAGATGATTTTCAAAGTCTCGAAAATGATGTTTGTTCAACTTTTTGTAAAATGATACTCAAGATCAACTGGTGTTTCCAAACTGTTTTCAAAAGGTGGTTTTTGTTTTTTTTAAAAACCCATCATTTCCTGCTTGTGGTCGGAGAAGGTATGTATGATGTTGGTATTGTTGTTAGGGTGTTAGCCCTCCGAATTGTTCTTGAATTGGTGGTGTGAACGTTGAGTCATTCGCCACGCATATGTTTTGTTAGCCCTTTGTGGGAGGTGTGATGACGATCTTTAATGTTTTCATTTCGTGGTGACTTGCGTGTTATCGCACCTGTGTGAGCTGTTAAAGCTTGGGTTTGTACGTTTGTGTACATGTGTGATTGTTTCATGATGTTTGTAATTATGTCTTTAGTTCTTGTTCGGGCCGTTAAGGTTGCCGAACGATACCGTCGTTGCTGTATTGTTTGTGTGTGTATTACTTTACGATGGTAATCATTGTATATGATATGTGTTATGATTCTTTGTTGTGCTGAGTTGGCATCTCCGCTATGTTGTTTTGCGACGTTATGCCCCATTATATCTAGCATTTGTATTTTCGGTATGCCGAGCCGAGACGTTTTAACCGTGATGTGCCGGGGCATGCACGTGTAAATTGTCCTTCTCGTCGGTAACACATTTCAAGTGTGGGCTCGAGGGACACCGAATTCAGTTTTGCGAATTGGCTACCGAGACTTTCGGAGTTCGCGTTTCAGCATAGTTATCATAATCGGCTTTGAGAGGCCTTCGAAGGATGTTTCTATCGGTTGCTTGTTGTGTCGTCTCCTTGATTTCGTTGTTGTGAGTTTCGGGGACGACACTTCTTTTAGAAGAGGTTGAATATAATACCCGTATTATTTTTGGCTTCTGCATTTTTTCTTTCTAAATTCTATCGACTCGCTCGTGTTCGTTGATACTTTCTGAACTTGTTCTGTATTTCGGTTTCATCGTTCGGACGAGCTGTGATCTTGTTTTGAGTCGATCTGGTTATCGCTGTGACTTTTCTGAGTTCGGTTCGATTCTTGTGAACCTTGGAGTTGTTGTTTGAATTTTGTTATCCTTCGTGTTTCGGACATGATTGTTCAATTTTTGTTGTCTCGATCGTTTGTTTGTTTGGTTTTTGTTCTCGTTTCGTGATTGTTGAGCGTTCAGGCTCCTTCGTAATTCCCTTAAGTTCGGGAAATTAGTCTCGTTTTCGATCTTCCAACCCTTAGGCGGTGGAATTCCGTATTTGTTCAGCGTTTGGCTCGTGTTTTGATTGATGAACCATTGGGTTGGTCAATCATATTGATTTTCGTTCGTGTGTCTTGTGACTGTTCGGATAATTGACTTGACTATATTATCCGTTTGATGACGCTTGTCATTTGTTGGTTTTATTATATTCCTAATGGCGACGTTGTGTTGGTCGCCGTGGAGTGTGTTTTCACGCCGTATGTCTCTTTGCGTTTCTTGCAGCATTTCGCTGTCGGGCCCGAGTTTTTGGTTTTTGCGTCTCGTCGAGTTTTCCTGGCAGGGGATATTGCTCCTCCGTACTTGTTTTAAGTTTCGGGACGAAACTTCTTTTAAGGAGGGTAGAATGTAATATCCGCAATTTTCGATTTTCGGTAAATTTCTTTTTTCGGCCGGAGTCCGTTTTGACGACTCGCTCATGACCGTTTCATCATTATGGGAATGATTAATTCTGCACTTTTTGTCATCCGAGTTCGTTTTGGTGTCGTTTTGTTGAGTTCCGTGCTTTTTGGCGACTTTTCTGCACTTGAGTTCGATTCTTGCGAATCTCATTCGAAACTGCTATTTCGAGTTTCCTGTAAGTCCGTTTAACTTTGTTAGACGTGTTGTGAACTTCGGTTTGGTTATTCGATCACGTATCGTGATTTCCGGGTGTTTTGGGCCATTTTGTAATTTCTTAAAAGTTATGGGTATCCGTATCTGTATTTGTTGTCTCGACCCTTTTCTTGGTCGCGTATGATTAATTATTGCATTATGTTTTCATTTCGGGTCATTGACGTCGTCCGTGAACTTTTCGTCGTGTTCGTTCCGTGCGTTTTCGGAAATCGAGTCGTCGAGCCCTGGTGTTCGAGCACTGGCCGGACAGTTGCGGGACTGGCCGGACGATTGCGGGCACCGGCCGAACGGGTGGGGAAGGAACCGAAGTAGCGCACGCTACGGCCGGAAGGCTGCGCGCGCTAACCGGCATGTGTAGCCGCACGCTATCGGCTGGCCTAGCGCACGCTATCGGGTCTGGACAGTGGAGTCCTGAGGTTCTGGAATCGGGTAGGCTCGGCAGGTAGCGCACGCTACTGCCGGACACTACGTACGCTACGGCCGGCAGGTAGCGCATGCTACGGTCGGAAGGCTGCGCACGCTACCTGGCCGAGCAGTCCGGTCCAGGAGGTCACTGGATTGCGGCCTGGGCCGATAGCGCACGCTAGCTCGGCAGCCTAGCGCACGCTAGTCCGGCCCAGTATAAATGTGGCAGAGCAGCCTCATTTTCACTCATTTTTCATTTCCTTTCTTTTCGATCCGCGGCTGGAGCTTCGGAGGTGACGAAGCCATGTTGTTTAACAACAAATCCACTAAGTTATTGAGTTCATAACATCAATCAATCATCCGTTATCATCCTTCGATCCAACGAATCAAGGTGAGATTTTCTAGAACCCTAATTTTGTGAATTTGGGGGTTTTTGCATTTTTGTCCGATTCGTTCCGTGTTGTTGATTAATTCATGATGGGTATGATTAATCTTGGTAGTATTCTTGTGTTTAACATCATTTAATCCATTGTTCTTCGTCGAATCGAAGTATATTTCTTGATTTCCTTCGAATCGACTTTTTGGGGGATTTGTTCTCGATCTCGTTTTCCATCCATTTTTGTTGGATAGATTGTGGTTAAATAATGTTGTTAAACATATTCTATGGATTGTATATCCATATTTCGACTTGGAATTCCGTTTTCGTGTTTTGTCGGGACGAATCGTGTTCTTGGCTGTTTTGGGGAAAACACTTGAACTTTCGTCATTCGTTCTTTGAATTCAACGGCTTTGAGTCGTGTTATGGAATTCGTTTTCATTGTTTCTATTGTTGTTCGTAGTTTATTTTCATGGCTTAGCGTTCGGTGGAGTCGGCGGGTTCGTAATCGGTTCGTGCCAACCTACTTCGATCGGTTATTCGCGTTTGTGGTTACTCGAGGCAAGTACCTTGTCCATACAATTCTGGTTTTATGGATATGATAATTAGTGATCGTCTCCTTGTGTTTATTTGATCGTTTGAATTTCACTTTCAAAGATTCGGTTTAGCCTTGTTAAAGGCTTGCTTTCAAAACGCGTGTGTTTTGTGAATGGTGTGGTTTGAGAATGACTATGTGAATTCTATGGATATGTTTGGTGTTGATGTTGCACTTGGTAATGCGTGTGGGCGTATATTATTTCATTTCGGTGTGTTGTGGTTTGACGTGGTGTTTCGCTAAGTGTTTGATGCCTCTTGGTGAATTGTTTGAATATCCTTGATGTGATATGTTACTTGTGTGAATGTGTGGATATGGTTGAAGGTCTACGGTGACACATGGCACGTGATCATGTGGTCAGGATGCAACAAGTGATTGATGCAACCGTGAGAGCCTGATATAATCTACGGTGGCACATGGCATGCGATCATGTGGCCAGGATGCAATAAGCGATTGATCCAACCGTGAGATGTGTGTGATTTGTTTCGCTAGCCAGCTCGGGAGGGTCCTTCGAGGCCTCGAGTGGGATTTGTGGCTTCGTCCCAGTCCTAGGCGATGCGCGTGTGTGATTACGTTGTGTTGATTTTTATGTCCGTCGAGGACACGTGATGTTGGGCTCTGGCCCTGTGAATTGTTGTCGGTTTTCTATTTGCGAAAACAAAACCTTTGGGCTGTGACCCCTGTTGATTTTTGGAAAGATAAGGATTTGATAATCCTTGTTGGTCCCTTTTATTAAGTATACAGGATACAGCTTGGGAAATGTTTAAGCAACAGGCTGTATGATTTTCGAATCTGAGTGCGTAGCGGAAGTCTTAAAAGCAAGTTCTTTGTCGATCTGACAACTCGGTCTAATCTCCTGTTAGCTTGGTGCGTACAGGGTTTTGCAGTGTATACTTATATAAATTACAGTCTATGAAAATAGTAACGGCGAAAGGTAAATAACACAGTAGTTAAGTGGTTCGAGGTAAACCCCTCTATGTCCACTGGTCCTCCACACAGGAGTAAAATGTTTATTATAAATACTGCGTACACAACTATGTATTTATAATCAAACCTATCCTTGTATCGTTCACACAGATAGATACAAAGACTGTCGCTTTCAACCGTTCACACAGATTGGTTAAAGCTTCCTTCTTGACTTGCTTCTTCACACACAGTTCCAAAGCTTCGTCCTTTTTCGTCCCACACAGGTCAGAATAACTTGTTGAGTTTACACAGAGCTCAGTTTTTACACAAAGGTAAAAGGTAGGTAACCGGGTAAGAACAACAGCTTTGAATATGAAGTTCTTGAGCTGATGATAGCTGTTCAAGTTGTTTTTTGCACTGTATATCTCTTTTATCTGAATTGCAGAAAGCTTCTGGAGATATGTTTTGCTCTGATGTATATAATAATAGCTTCTTCACTTGGTTGCGTGATTTGATCTTCAAACTCTGGGGATATATATAGCCTTCTTGGATATATCCGTTGAGATAGATCCGTTGAGCAAGATTCTTGACAACTTGATAGTTGACTTGAATAGACCAGGATCCGAATATTGCGGGATTTGAAGATCTATGTCGGCTTTAGTATTTAAATACTTTATCCTTTCAGTATTTAAATACTTCTTTTATCAAACGGGACTTGACTTTAACGAATACTAAAGATTCCTTTCAAAGCGGTCTTCAGTCCTGTTTCGATGTGAATGCTGTATCCACTTATGCTGTAGGCATATTGGAGTAGTCCGACGCTGTATGGAAGGATGCTGTATTGAGAGGCAGCTTCCATATTTGGCTTTTACTTAGACTTTGTTGTTGTATCTTGGTAGCGCGAAAGCTTGCTGTATGACGGCGCTATGAGAAGGTCTTCGATACAGGATTGACAACTTCGATTGGACTTTCGATATAGCAGCTTGCTGTATGCTGGGCATTGTTGTTTGGTAATTATCAAAACAACATTATTTTTCCCAACAATCCTAATTTGTTTTCTATTAAAACTCCCGAGGGTATTTTAAACTATTTTGCAAACCATTCTCGTTAATTGTGATCTTTCGGATTTGGAAAGTTTTACTCTTGCCTCGAGAAGTATTCGTTTCGTTGTATTTTAATCTTTGAGGATTTCTGATTATTGTCATTCTTGGAACTTGAATTGTATGGCTCGTATTTTTGCACTTGTACTTGCACTAGCAAAACAGTGGAGTTTTGCTAACCCCCGAGTATTCGGGGGGTGGATGTCTATTTTTACATTCAGGTTTTGGAGCATAGCACAGGGTCGGCATGAAGGATGATGAAAGATGAACGATACTAATCACACGAGGATCTGTTGATGTCGTATTGGTCTAGTTGTATTTTCTTTTCCGCTGCAGTATCTTTTCCCCGTTGTACGGGAGTTTATTGTATTTTGACCCCTGCGTGGGTATGTGTTTGGAATTGAGTTGTATGTTATTATTGAAAGACCAAATCGGTCTACTGAGTCATTTTAGCCTTAAAGGCATGGTTGAGTTGTTATATGTTGTTACCAGCCTGGTAGATCCTTGAGGAAAGGTTCTACGGCGTGTAATATCCCTGAGCGGATTGGGGGTGTTACATAAGCGATTGGTTTGCCTTGATTACTTGTACTAGCGTAATTGCTAACCCCTTTGGGGACCCGTTTTGGGGAAATTCTTGTTATGGATTTCAGGTCATGTTCAGCCAGACGAGCGGGTGCTGAGATAGTACGAGGATTCTGGCCAAGGTCTTTGACATGTGCACTTGAGTCCTTTTATTTTTTTTGTTGTTTCCCTTCGATGTGGTTCTTATCTACTTTGCAAACTTATAGGACATACTCGCGAGTACTTAGGCTTTTCACTCCGGATTGTGGTTTGTTTTTGTTGAAGTTGCTATGTTTGTTGAGTGATGTCTATTATGCCGGTTGTACCGGGCATGTAATTGTATGTTCTTATGATTATTTCATGTATGATCGCTAACCGAGACGGTTAGTCGAGTGGTGTTTCTTGTTTTAGCCTGGTGGGTCCCAGGTAAGGGTCCACGGCGCTGTAATATGCCTCGAATATCTCGGGTTGTTACACCTAAAAACAATAAGGATCTAAGTGTCCTCGAAGAAATCAAGAATCATTGCTCCGGGCGATATAAAATCAATAAATGAGTTGCCAATCAGAAGGCCACGGCCAAGACAATCAAGAATACTCATCCGATCAGATGAGATCGGGTAAAAATCACCAAGACCAAGTAAAACCCCCAAATTCAAGAAACTAGGGTTCTAAGAAGAGAATACCTTAATTTGAGCAAAGGAGATGATTAGATATTGTTGAACACCTACAAATCCACTCTAAGATGAAGCTTGATGATGAATGTCGCCCAAAACCTCCTCTAGAACTCGCTATCGACGGAAAGGGATGAAGAAGAGTTAGAAATGACGAAGTCAAGTCTGCTATCCAGTATTTATACTGGACAGTTATTAGCGTGCGCTAAACACACTGCATTAGTGCGCAATAACGGGGTCAACGCCCCAAAACATACCGCCTATAACACAGTTAGCGTACGCTAGCCAATATGCGTAACGTGCGCTAACGAGTCACGAATCCACTCCAGTGGCTCCTGAACTGGTCTGCACCTACCAAGTAGCGTGCGTTGGCAAGAACAATTAGCGTGCGCTAGGCAGACGACAGCGTGCGCTATCTACCAACCATAGCGTGCGCTAACGAGACTCAAGTCCCAGTCGAGTAGCTCCTGGACTGCCTCTGGACTGCCAGTTAGCGTGCGCTACACACCCGGTAGCGTGCGCTAATAATGGCACAATAGCGCGTGCTACTACACAAGCGGTAGCGTGCGCTACACTAAAATGAGTCAAAAACTCATGCAAAGATCTGGAACGGAAATCAAACACATGTCATCTCATGACACAACCATACGTGGCACAACAATCCAAAGACATGGACAACGCCAATCCGATAATCCATAGAAAAACTCAACGAAACAGGAACGAAGATCTCGGGTATTACATTCTACCCCTCTTAAAAGAAGTTTCGTCCCCGAAACTTAAAACACAAAACGACCAACGCAAAACAATCTCAAATTACACACGCTATTCGTTGCCGATGTCCTGCAACGAATCACGTGCAGCACGTGGCTGCTACGATCCATATCGCTACACCAGAATGATAACGAAACGCAACGAACAAAACCAATATGGTTGACCAGCCCGAATAGTACACCAATCAAAACGCAAGTTAATAGTAAAACAAACACGAAATTCCACAACTCAAGGGTGGGAAGATTGAAAGCGAAGTTAATTTCCCGAACTTAAGGAAATTACGAAGTGATCTAAACACTCAAAAATCACGTTACGAGATCAACAAAAACCGGCCAACAACGATCGAACCACAACGATCGAACAATCAAATTCGAATCACGACGAACAACAAAAATCAAATAACACCTCGAAGTCACACCACGACTCACGACAATAGGTGGTCTGGTAAAAATGACAAGATATGCATTTACATAAGATTCATAGGAATTGAGCCAAATTCGGAAAAAGTCACAATGACAAACGAATTTCTCCGAAACAGTACCACAACTCGTCCAACAATGAAAAGTGAAGAATAGAACGGGTTCGGAAAATATCAATGTGCACAAACGAGTCGACATGACTGGAAATACAGAAGTTCAACAATATGATCCACTTCTAATGAAAGAAATTTATCTCCGAAATTCGAAACAACAAAGTAAGAAAATTAACATGACATAAAACCGGTAGACTACATTCTCAGGGACTTCTCAGAGTCAGCCCTGATATTAGTGCTCAAGTCCGTGCCTCGGAAGACTCGGTGACTGACTCACAAAACTGAACCCAGTGTCCCACAAGTCCGCACTTGTAACACGTTATTGGCGGCGAAGGGCAATGTGCACAAACATGCCCCGACACATTGCAGTTGAAACACCTCATGGCTTTACCAGGAGTTAAAGCTGACGATTTGGAACTCTTAGTCTCACGCGTCGAGCGATGGAGCTTCACAGCAGAAAGACTAAGACGCTGCAATTCAGAAATGCCAACTCCTGTACTGTCCATAAGGTCATCAGACATCCTCTATTTCTTTGGCTCGTGTACACGCTTCGACGGTAACGAAGCTAGTTCGTAAGCCAAGGCTCGATCCTGATAATCCCTCAACGAAGTGCAAGTGAATCCCGCCATATACTGGCGAATCTCCAGCTTCATCCGTCTGTCAAAATGAAGGATCTTCTCTTCTTCGTTTCTCACTTGATCTCGCACATAACTGAGTTGTTTGCTATAGTCGATAATAGCCTGCGAAACCGATACATCTTGCGGTTCTGCCAAAAAGAATTCACGAATTCTCTGTTCTCTAATCGGTTTCGGACAGAACTCAGCTTCCGTAAATGCCTGGAACTCCGCCCTCGTGATATCGCCATCACGAAGTTTAACAGCTTCCCACCAATTAGCGGCATCTTTGTTAAGAAGGTACTGAGCGATGGGTACCTTCCGCTCTTCGGGACAATCGATAGCCTCGAATATCTTTCCCAACTGGAAAATCCAACCGTCCCAGCCCAACGCATCCGCAGCACCGACGAATCGAAGGGGATTCATACGAACTACCTCTCGAAGCCATTGATTTACACTGACGTACCGAGTCGGGGTAGTGTTGCGTTGAACAGCCTGGGTCAACTGAGTCATCTGTGCTGCTACTTGTTGCAATATAGTAGCAACACCAATACCAATATCATTCCTGACAATATTCTCTCGATCACGCATCTGATCCCCGTGGTCATCAGTACCACGGTTACGATACTCGTACAAAAATCAAATCTCCCCTCGACATACTAACAAGCAACAACCTAATGTAACGAAAATCACATAATCACACATAGAATCCATTCACAGATGATCGACTGCAAAAATTAAGCCCGACGGCAAAAATACAGTCCCAAAACTTTTGCCCAGCTAGAATTGCGCTCCACAACAAAAGATGACGTGCGCTAGCTGTTCAAGTTTGGCAAAACATACATACTCACCTATCAACGATACTAGACCGGAGGTTACAAATAAACAACAGCGTACAAATCCAAACACCAACAGTTCACGTAATTACAACATCACACAAATAACCAACAAAAGTTAATTAATATTCAAAATCGAATTTCCACCTCGCGGTCGAGAAAACTATCTTCATGCGTGCACTGCACGACTCCACGTTCACACCATCACCAACTCACAGCTCTGAGTATTATAGCCTAGTGACAACAACGTCGTTACCACACACCTTTTTAACGAAATGCATGGAACCGAAAAGTTAAAAGCGAGAGGCACATTTCAAGTAAGTTTTTGGTAGACCTCATTTGAGTTTTAAAAATCAAATTTTTGAAAACTTGCAATACAAAAATGGAACTAAAATATAAGTAGTTTGAATTCTCAAAATTTTCGGCCTTGAGGTTATCACACGAAAATCAAGCTTTTTCTTTCTTGAAAGATGTTTTAAAATAAAATTTACGTGACTTCCCAAAACATTCAAAACTTTAAAGTATCAAGTTGATAAACCTTCTTAGTGTAGCCACACCAAAACATTACTCCTGGAAAAAATGATTTATACAAGGATATATATATATATATATATATACATATATACATATGCATCGACACATTACAAAAATCAAACAAACATGGAGTACGTATTCATGATTCACATTTAACTCCTCATCATAACACAAATATCACACAAGCTCGTGCAACACGAGACACAACAATATAGTGGGGAGACTTACATCCACATATCGCATGAAGATGATGGCTGCACCTTGATACTAAACTTGAACCACATACCGACCTCCAGACGACGCGTCGCGACACGACTCAATTAGACAAAATCTGACAAGACAAGACTCTTCTTACACACAACTCGACCCGACAGCCTAGGTTTCCGCAACCTAAGCTCCGATACCATATTCACCCCCAAATCAATTGGGAATATTACAGCGCCGCAGACCCTCTCCGTGAGGATTTACCAGGCTAAAAGAGGAAAACACAACGTATAAATACATGCCAACATGGCTAATAACGAATCACTAGACCAATCTGGTCTTTTACCACGACATACACATCGAACATACATAACTCTTTCTCATAATCTATACTCTTTCTCATCAACATTCCCATAAAATGGGAGAATAATACAACGGAGAGACAAACAACAAAACTCTACCGAAATACTCAACGACTGGTTTTTATATGATTAGTATCGTCAACTTCCATCATCCTTCGTATCGATCCTGTGATTCGCTCCCCAAAGAACTGCAAGTACACGGGCCTTGCTGAGACATCCACCCCCCGAATACTCGGGGGTTAGCAAAACTCCACTGTTTTGCTAGTGCAAGTATAAAATAAGAATACAAGCCATACATACGTTCATACTCCAAGAACATAATAATCATGAACATACTTCCCGAGGTAAATCACTTGATCAAAACGGTTCAATCATGAAAGATAGGGGTAAACCCGATATACATCTTGCAAAACATTTTATGACCTCGGGAGTTTTGAAAAAATTTGGGATTTTAGGATTCTCAAGCCTTTAGAAACCATTTAGGGACACAGCCCAAAAGTCATTTTCCCAAAATACAATTATGATAACAACACACGGGGTCCACGACCCAATCATACCATTCCGGTCATAAAGCTCGGGGTCCACGACCCACTCATACATATCAACATATTCCCAGGGCTTATTCGCGTCACGTGCTAACAAGCCACGGACCTCAGATGCTCCCGCGAAACATACCCGAGTGAATAACCCAATAGGGAACCATATCAAATCACATGTCTCCGTGACAACAGTCGCATAACCATAATCATACATACGTTTAGGGCTGAGCACAAATAGTCCGGACCCGGTTTTTACCCGGACCCGGACCGGACCTGTTAATTAGGTCTGGGTCCCGGGTCTACATTTTGTCTAAAACCGGGTTCCGGGCCGGACCGGGTCAATACCCGGAAAATCCGGGTCTAGCCAGGAACGACCCAGTAAAAATAAAAATACAAAAAAAAAATATTTTTTATTGTAATTCACCCTCGGTGGTGATGAAATAATGATGATTAATGGCTCGATTATGATTGCACATTATTCTAATTAAGTTTATTTATACTAAAATATTGTTGAACTTGGGAGTTTGATGACTAAATGAAGATATTAAGATTGATAATTGTATTTTATGGGAGTGTGTAAAGAATAAAGCATTTTATATGTAATAAAAGGACACTTAATATGCATTTTTTTTTACAAAATCGGGCTAGAACCGGGCTAGTCCGGACCGAGTTGGCCCGGTTCTGAACAGGTCCGGGCTTCGGGTCGATAAAGTCCGACCATTTATAATCCGGGCCATTCCGGACTGGGTCGGTCCGGGCCGGGTCAGACCCGGTGCTCAGCCCTACATACGTTCATAGTTATCCTGGCACCACACTAACAAGCTACGAGCCTCAGAGCCTCCACGAGACATACCCGATTGGACAACCCATGACAGGTACATCATACAACCAAATAACAACCATAAGTTATCCCGGCATCGCACTAACAACCTACGAACCTTGGAGTCCCCGCAAGACATACCCGAATTGGATAACCTCACAAGTTATCCTGGCATCGGGTTAGCAAGCCCCGAACCTCGGAGTCCCAGTAAGACATACCCGTATTGGATAACCCTACGGCCACGCCCGACCTGTACTAGCAAGCACGGATCCCGGAGATTCAACAATCTTACCCGATGGCACATCACTTACATCAATCGCATAGCAACAAGCAAAAACCAATACCAAACAATATTAAGCACCTCAACCTCCTTACAAAGGAGTACCAGGTAATATCACATAACGTCAATAATCACCGAACAAGTACACGTATCAATACACAATCCTTGGCAAGTGATTACGATCTACTATATTCCCGATATATGATTATAACATCTTCCAACATACAACACATATTCCGAATACACATTTATCCATGTAGCAAACGAGATACCTCGAAGAAAACCCCTTTTATCGAGAATATACTTATCCCTTTAAAGTTCATTAAAACATTCAAGTTCCACATATAATTAATTACTAACTATCACGTCTACGAGACACGAGAGTGTATGGGCAAGATACTTGCCTCGATACCACGAGCCACCGAACAACGAACGGACACGATCGGATAGCCCTCGAACTTCCAAAAACGACCAAGGATCCGGCACCCCACGAATACTACAAAAATAACGGCAACACGAATCAATAACACTCATCGAAAATCGGAACGATCCTAAAAACAACAAGGATCTAAGTGTTCTCAAAGAAATCAAGAATCATTGCTCTGGGCGATATAAAATCAATAAATGAGTTGCCAATCAGAAGGCCATGGCCAAGACAATCAAGAATACTCAATCGATCGGATGAGATCGGGCAAAAATCACCAAGACCAAGGAAAACCCCCAAATTCAAGAAACTAGGGTTCTAAGAATAAAATACCTTGATTTGAGCAAAGGAGATGATTAGATGTTGTTGATGTAACACCCCCGATATATTCAGGAATATTACAGCGCCGGAAATCCTTTACATAAGGATTTACAAGGCAGAAGAATTGAACAGACATTAAGAAATACTACGAATGGAAATATCGGAATTAAGATACAACAGTTCTGACCAAATACTGAAAGTACAATTGTTCAACAGGGACTTAATAATACATCACCAAATTCAAATTCATCATAAATGACTTCGTACTCGACTACTTATTGAAATAACCAATAAATAACAGATAAATAAACCCGGCCAGAACGTCACTCTGCACCCTCGTCGTCATGCAGCTCCAGTGGTTGTTTTCCCGCTCTCCTGGATCCTGAACATAAACAAAATGTTCACCCCCGAAGGGGTTAGCATAACGATGCTAGTACAAGTACCACAACATATTATTCATATCTCATGAAGAATAATAACGTAAACGACAAAAATACCAACGAGTCTTCTTCTACGAGAAACTCATCAATGACATACACAACTGATAATCACAACACGATATCATAACATACACATGGTAATTCCGTCGATCCAGCGTTCACTGCCTAGAACCCACGATGATCCCGTCAGACCAACCCGTGGTGGAAAAACCCGTCCGATGATCCAGCGCACGCTAGCATAGATCCCCCGATGATCCCGTCGGACCAACATGAGGTGGGCATACAACAATGAGATACATGCACGACAATATGTATAACATCAATACATAAAACAATTAAGGTACTTGTTTCGATTTGAAGACAAGAACAATACTTTCATGAAAACGAACACTCGAAGGTCGTCCTCCTCAATCAATCACGTAACAAGATCAAACTTTAACAAAAGAAATGATATAGGATTTATCTCACGTCGTACGAATGTTTAACAATTCGATTTACGGCCAAAAGTTCATAAAATATAATCTGCCTGAACTGCTTAGCGCACGCTAAGTACTCTGTGTAGCGTGCGTTAAGTCTGCTCGATAGTGCACGCAAACAACAAAGCCTAGCGTACGCTAACTATGCATGGTCGCATTTCACCGATCGGTCGGTGACTTCGTCGATGGCCTAGCGTACGTTACGTACCAAACGTAGCGTACGCTAACTCGTGCTCGATAGCACACGTTAATCTTCATAGCTTAGCGTGCGCTATCTGTGCATGGCAGTTTACTGCTGGGCAGTAAACTGTTCTCATCATGATCAAAACAATGAAATCTTCCATAATAATTCATGTTACCTCCATGAATATCATGTTCATATGCTTATGAATGATTTTACGGATAACAACAACTTCGGATTCAGGGATATGTATACCATTATAAAACCATATTCCATTTCGACTACAAATCTTCATACGATAATTCGAAAGGCTTAACGGTTGATATCGACACCTTTATATCAATCAAAATTATCATGATGAAGTTTTTTAACATTCCATCTATACTAGATAAATCCTTCCATGATCAATCCTTTAGATTCATCTAACAATAATGATGTTAATGTCAAGTCCATGATTGCTATGAAGTCATCTACTAGATTCGGATTACCAATGATAGAAGCTTCCTTTACTTGTTCAATGTAATAAGATTCGAATCATGATGTTCATAATCAAAGTACTTGAGGCATAACCATCTCTATATTTCCAAACATGATGCATGTTGAATAATTCACTAATGAAAAATCAATATCTTGATAACATGATCATCTAATTCTTTAGAATCCAACTCTAAGTCTGTAGATAGGTTGAACATACCTTAATATGACGAAAATCACTAAACCGTAAGGTAGAATCTGACTCCGGTTGGTTGTATGCCACTCCAAGGTGCTATTCCACTTCAATGATTACTCCCAAGTGATAACCAATATACAAAGACCAACAAGATGTGTTCTAAGTGTGTAGAAGGATTATTACAGCTCTCTGGCCTCTCAAGAATGAAGGATGGACGAATGAAATGTAAGCCAAAACGGGTTGTTGTCCCATTTATAATATTCTGCATTTTAACAAGTTAGCGCACACTACTAAGCTTTTCTTAGCGCGCGCTAATAAAAGTTGACTTCAGAACTGTCCAGGTGCATCCGCGGGAATCTTATCCGGACCCATGTCCCGGCTGGCGCATGTGCTAGCCATCCCGCTCAATAATTGAGTTCTTAGCGCACGCAACTCCTACATGCATAGCGTGCGCTAGTAGTAGCCTGATAATGCGCGTTAAGCTACATTCTTAGCGTGCGCTATCACGAGTTTGCATGAGAAATTTTGCATGTTGTTATACTTATGTACAAAGATATCAATGCAGGAAATATCATACTCCAATAATCAAAACCACAAATCCGAATAATACAGGGTTTGAATACAGATGAAATACACCGTAATAAATCCGGATATTACACACTCTCCTACTAAAAAGGAGTTTCGTCCCGAAACTCAAGATGAAAATAACTCGGGATATCTGGACTTCATATCAGCTTCTGTTTCCCATGTGGCTTCTTCCTTTCCGTGACGTGACCATTGAACTTTGACCAAAACGATTGATTTATTCCTCAACTGCTTAACTCGACTCTCGAGTATCTTGACCGGTCTTTCTTCAAACGTCCCATCCCGCGCGACTTCGATCTTGCCGAAATCAATGATATGACTGGGATCTGGTATATACTTCCGTAGCTGGGATACGTGGAACACGTTATGAACATGGCATAATGACGGTGGCAATGCCAACCTATATGCCAACTCCCCAACTCTCTCAAGGATCTCAAATGGTCCGATATATCTCAGACTCAGCTTTCCTTTCCTTCCGAAAAGAAAGATTCCCCGAGTAGGAGAAACCTTCAAAAGTACGTGGTCTCCAGTATTGAACTCCAATGGGCGACGGCGTACGTCTGCATAGGATTTCTGGCGACTCTGGGCGGTCAACAGCCTTTCACGAATCCAGGCTATCTTCTCTCGAGTCTGCACGATCAACTCTGGTTCTATTCCGATCAAGTCCGATGAATCATCCCAGCATAGGGGCGATCTGCATCTCCTCCCGTATAATGCCTCAAACGGTGCCATCTTAATGGAAGCATGCCAACTATTGTTGTAGGTAAATTCAATCAGTGGTAGATGAACTTCCCAATCGTTTGACCAATCTAAGGCACATACCCTTAGCATGTCTTCCACCGTTTGAATGGTCCTCTCAGATTGTCCGTCAGTCTGCGGATGATAAGCTGTACTGAAGTTCAATTCGGTCCCCAAGGCCTTATGAACTGCTTTCCAAAAGTGAGACACAAAACGACCGTCTCGATCAGAAACAATGGTTTTCGGCGTACCATGCAATCGAACTATTTCTGATATAAATACTCGTGCCAACCTCTCTGGTCCCCACGTGTCCTTAATGCCTAGAAAATGAGCTGATTTGGTTAAACGATCAACTATCACCCAAATCATGTTCATTCCTGTCCTATTTCTCGGCATATTAGTGATAAAGTCCATCGATATGTCCTCCCACTTCCATTCAGGAATCGGGAGTGGCTTCAACATTCCGGCAGGCCGTTGATGCTCGATCTTAACCTGTTGACAAGTCAAGCATTTCGAAACATAGTCTGCTACATCTTTCTTCATGTTGCCCCACCAGAAATTCTGCTTCAAGTCTTTATACATCTTACTGGTGCCTGGGTGGATAGAATAGGGCGAACTGTGAGCTTCCTTCATAATTTTCTGTTTTAGAACATCAACATCGGGAACGCAGAGTCGGTTCTGAAATCTCAAAACTCCATCATCATGAATTATGAATCCGGGGGCCTTTCCTTTGATCACTTCATCACGTAACCGAATCATCAGAGGATCATCTGCCTGTCTAGATTTGATTTCTTCGGTTAATGATGAAGTTATCTCCATCACGCATAGTTTTCCTTGGACTCTTTGTAACCACACTTCAATTCTTTCTCGAATCATCTCTCGTTGAAGGCTAAGTTGGGAGGTCAGCGTCTCCAGCATATGAATAGAAACAGGCTTGCGGCTGAGTGCATCGGCCACTACATTTGCTTTGCCTGGATGATACAAAATCTCCAAGTCATAGTCCTTGATCAGCTCTAACCATCTTCTTTGCCGCATGTTCAACTCTTTCTGACTGAATATGTACTTGAGACTCTTATGATCCGTAAAGATCTGACAGTGAGTCCCGTACAGATAATGCCTCCAGATCTTCAAAGCAAAAATCACTGCTGCTAGCTCCAAATCATGTGTTGGGTAATTCACTTCATAAGTTTCAGCTGTCGCGACGCATAAGCAATCACCTTATTATTCTGCATCAATACGCACCCGAGTCCTTGGTTCGAAGCATCACTGTAAACTATAAATCCTCCAGTTCCCTGTGGAAGTGATAGAATCGGTGCCGTCGTCAATCTCTTCTTCAATTCATCAAAGCTAGTCTGACATAATTCATTCCACTCAAACTTTTGAGTTTTCTGCAGTAGTGGAGTAAGTGGGCGGGAGATTTTAGAAAACCCTTCCACGAATCGACGATAATATCCAGCAAGTCCTAAGAAGCTTCGGACTTCTTTCACATTCTTTGGAGGCTTCCAATCCATAATTGCTTCGATCTTCTGAGGATCTACTTGGACTCCTTTAGCTGACACCACATGGCCGAGGAACATTACTTCCTTTAGCCAGAATTCACACTTATAAAGTTTGGCGTACAATTGCTCGCTTCTCAAAAGTTCCAATACAATCTGCAAATGCTGCGCATGTTCTTCCGGGCTCTTAGAATACACCAAAATGTCATCAATGAACACGACCACAAATTTATCCAAAAATTCGATGAACACTCGGTTCATCAATTGCATAAATACAGCGGGTGCGTTAGTGAGACCAAACGGCATCACTATGAACTCATAATGTCCGTAGCGAGTTCTGAACGCTGATTTCGGAACATCAGATTCCTTAATCCTCAGCTGATGATACCCTGATCTCAGATCGATTTTAGAAAATACTGTTGCCCCTTGCAACTGGTCAAACAGATCATCAATCCGTGGCAACGGATACTTGTTCTTAATCGTCATTTTGTTCAGTTCTCGGTAGTCAATACACAGTCGAAGAGATCCATCCTTCTTTCGGACAAAAAGAAGTGGCGCTCCCCAGGGAGAAATGCTTGGCTGAATATAGCCCTTGTCCAGTAACTCCTCCAGCTGCTTCTTCAGTTCGTACATCTCAGTAGGTGCCATACGATACGGCGCCTTAGAAATTGGTGTAGCTCCGGGTTCCAGCTCAATGGTAAATTCTACATCCCTTCGTGGAGGTAGTCCAGGTAACTCGTCAGGAAATACATCTGGAAATTCGTTCACAACAGGAATGGATGAAAGTTCCACAATTTTGTCTTCTTTCTTCATTGCATAACACCGATTCGTCTGACCCTGTTTCAACAATTTGACAGCTTTCATCGCTTTGATCAATTTTCCTGAGCTGCCCGGTTTCCATCCCTCAAATAGAATTTCGGAACCATCATCAGCGATCAGCGAGATATTCCTCCTTCGGTAGTTTACAATTGCTCCATACCGATTAAGCCAATCGTCTCCGAGTATCAGGTCGTCTCCTTGCATTTCTATCATGATCAGATTTGAGAGCCACTCTCTGCCTCCAAATGATACAGGGAAATTTCTAGTTTCTAAGTTTCCGACAATCCTCTCTCCACTCGGTAAACCAACAACATAAGGTTCACAAGTATGAAAACCGAAAATATTCAAACGATTTACACAAGACAAAGATATAAAAGAATGCGTAGCTCCTGTATCGAATAAAACGCTAACTGGCTGGGAAAGGATCGGGCGATGCACGATGCGGCAAAGACATCGATCGTCTGTCCTCCTCATCTCGTACAGACATGGGGGAGCAGATCCGGCACTCGATGTCCCCTTTCGGTCCCATTGTCCTCTGCCTCGTCCGCAGCCAAAATTTTGAGGCATCTGAACACTTTCTTTGCGTCACATTGAATCTTGGCTTCCTTCTGGACTAGCTGTGGTGTACGGGATCTAAAAGACTTTGCAGCCTCTTCACAAAACACTGCCCGATGTCCCTCTCGTCCACAATCAAAACAAGTCACGGCAGGTAGGGGGCAATTCCGTCGATAGTGCCCCGTCTGGGCGCAGTTAAAGCATTTCCTGGTAACATCAGTAATAGTTGATGTCGCTCCGAAGTTCTTTCCGCTCCTAACTGGGTGCGGAGGTTTCTTGAAAGAGTGAAAGGATGACTGGGCCTTACGGGGCCCGCTGTTCTTGTGCTCTGTAAAAGTACCAGAGACTTTCTGTTTCTTGGATTCCGTAAATTTCTCCATAGCTGCTTCCTTGATCTCATACGCCAACGTCTTATCCTGGTATTGACGGAGTGTGGTACATTCAAATCCAGACATGTACCTCTGGATTTCTGGTTTCATCCTCATATCGAAATGGATCATCATTTCTGCATGCTCGACCGGATGTCGAACAAATGCCACCGTTGGTTAAACGTCTTAATTATGCAGGATCTTGGCACATCGGAATCTTTGGCGGAGAAAAACTCCCGAACTTTGGCTTCCCTCACAGGACGAGGGCAATACTGAGCTTCCATCATCAATCTAAACTCTGTCCAATCAGCATCATGGTCTACAGGCCGGATGGCTTCCCACCATTCGGACGCTTCCCCTATGAGAAAGTATTGCGCGATAGAGGCTCTCCGGTCATCTGGGCAGTTAATTCCGGCAAATATTTTCTCCAGTTCCTTCAACCAATGGTCCCAGGTGAAATACCGTCGAATTTGGGTGGTTGCATCTTCGCCACCTCTTGCAGCCACCGGTCACCTCGATTTCCCATGTCTGGGATCCCTTGCTGTCTCTCTCCCTGCTGTAGTCCCACCGCCACTTGCATTCGGTCCACGACTTGGGCGAACTGAGTCATCTGGTTCACCACTTGACGAAGGATCTCTGGTACAACAGGTTCTGGTTCGTTATTAATAGATTGTTGCGGCTCGCCTGAGCTATGACTGGCCTGATTAGAAGGCGACGCTTCCCTTTCAGCATTTCTTCGTCCGCGTCCACGACCGCGACCACGTCCACGTCCGCCTCTCAACATACTGTAAGCATAAATACTCAATATACAGGAAACAACATCGTTCTAATATTCGAGTATAAAGAGACACAACATGTAAAGAACGAGATAGAGTTTAGGAACTTACAACTACCGTTCGCATGAAGATGTAGGCAGTGCAGTGATGTCATTCACGGCTGGTTACCTCAAAAGACATAAATGACCCCTATTTTAACCCAACGGCCAAGATATCCATAATCTTAGCTCCGATACCATATTCTGTAACACCCCCGATATATTCAGGAATATTATAGCGCCGTAAATCCTTTACATAAGGATTTACAAGGCTGAAGAATTGAACAGACATTAAGAAATACTACGAATGGAAATATTGGAATTAAGATACAACAGTTATGACCAAATACTGAAAGTACAATTGTTCAACAGGGAATTAATAATACATCACCAAATTCAAATTCATCATAAATGACTTCGTACTCGAGTACTTATTGAAATAACCAATAAACAACAGATAAATAAACCCGGCCGGAACATCACTCTGCACCCTCGTCGTCATGCAGCTCCAGTGGTTGTTTTCCTGCTCTCCTGGATCCTGAACATAAACAAAATGTTCACCCCCGAAGGGGTTAGCACAACGATGCTAGTACAAGTACCACAACATATTATTCATATCTCATGAAGAATAATAACATAAACGACAAAAATACCAACGAGTCTTCTCCTACGAGAAACTCATCAATGACATACACAACTCATAATCACAACATGATATCATAACATACACATGGTAATTCCGTTGATCCAGCGTTCACTGCCTAGAACCCACGATGATCCCGTCAGACCAACCTGTGGTGGAAAAACCCATCCGATGATCCAGCGCACGCTAGCATAGATCCCCCGATGATCCCGTCGGACCAACACGAGGTGGACATACAACAATGACATACATGCACGACAATATGTATAACATCAATACATAAAACAATTAAGGTACTTACCTCGATTTGAAGACAAGAACAATACTTCCACGAAAACGAACACTCGAAGGTCGTCCTCCTCAATCAATCACGTAACAAGATCAAACCTTAACAAACGAAATGATATAGGATTTATCTCACGTCGTACGAATGTTTAACAATTCGATTTACGGCCAAAAGTTCATAAAATGTAATCTGCCTGAACTGCTTAGCGCACGCTAAGTACTCTGTGTAGCGTGCGTTAAGTCTGCTCAACAGCGCACGCAAACAACAAAGCCTAGCGTACGCTAACTATGCATGGTCAGTACTTCACTGATCAGTCGACTGACTCATCTGATGGCCTAGCGTACGTTACGTACCAAACGTAGCGTACGCTAACTCGTGCTCGATAGCGCACGTTAATCTTCATAGCTTAGCGTGCGCTATCTGTGCATGGCAGTTTACTGCTGGGCAGTAAACTGTTCTCATCATGATCAAAACAATGAAATCTTCCGTGATAATTCATGTTACCTCCATGAATATCATGTTCATATGCTTATGAATGATTTTACGGATAACAACAACTTCGGATTCAGGGATATGTATACCATTATAAAACCATATTCCATTTCGACTACAAATCTTCATACGACAATTAGAAAGGCTTAACGGTTGATATCGACACCTTTATATCAATCAAAATTATCATGATGAAGTTGTTTAACATTCCATCTATACTAGATAAATCCTTCCATGATCAATCCTTTAGATTCATCTAACAATAATGATGTTAATGTCAAGTCCATGATTGCTATGAAGTCATCTACTAGATTCGGATTACCAATGATAGAAGCTTCCTTTACTTGTTCAATGTAATAATATTCGAATCATGATGTTCATAATCAAAGTATTTGAGGCATAACCATCTCTATATTTCCAAACATGATGCATGTTGAATAATTCACTAATGAAAAATCAATATCTTGATAACATGATCATCTAATTCTTTAGAATCCAACTCTAAGTCTGTAGATAGGTTGAACATACCTTAATATGACGAAAATCACTAAACCGTAAGGTAAAATCCGACTCCGGTTGGTTGTATGCCACTCCAAGGTGCTATTCCACTTCAATGATTACTCCCAAGTGATAACCAATATACAAAGACCAACAAGATGTGTTCTAAGTGTGTAGAAGGATTATTACAGCTCTCTGGCCTCTCAAGAATGAAGGATGGGCGAATGAAATGTAAGCCAAAACGGGTTGTTGTCCCATTTATAATATTCTGCATTTTAACAAGTTAGCACACGCTACTAAGCTTTCCTTAGCGCGCGCTAATAAGAGTTGACTTCAGAACTGTCCAGGTTCATCCACGGAAATCTTATCCGGACCCATGTCCCGGCTGGCGCATGTGCTAGCCGTCCCGCTCAATAATTGAGTTCTTAGCGCACACAACTCCTACATGCATAGCGTGCCCTAGTAGTAGCCTGATAGCGCGCGTTAAGCTACATTCTTAGCGTGCGCTATCACGAGTTTGCATGAGAAATTTTGCATGTTGTTATAATTATGTACAAATATATCAATGCAGGAAATATCATACTCCAATAATCAAAACCACAAATCCGAATAATACAGGGTTTAAATACAGATGAAATACACCGTAATAAATCCGGATATTACAGTTGAACACATACAAATCCACTCCAAGATGAAGTTTGATGATGAAGGTCGCCCAAAACCTCCTCTAGAACTCGCTCTCGACGTAAAGGGATGAAGAAGAGTGAGAAATGACAAAGTCAAGTCTGCTGTCTAGTATTTATACTGGACAGTTATTAGCGTGCGCTAAACACACTGCATTAGCGCGCGCTAACGGGGTCAACGCCCCAAAACATACTGCCTATAACACAGTTAGCGTGCGCTAGCTAATATGCGTAGCGTGCGCTAACGGGTCACGAATCCAGTCCAGTGGCTCCTGGACTGGTCTGCACCTACCAGGTAGCGTGCGTTAGCAAGAACAACTAGCGTGCGCTAGGCAGACGATAGCGTGCGCTATCTACCAACCATAGCGTGCTCAAACGAGAATCAAATCCCAGTCCAATAGCTCCTGGACTGCCTCTGGACTGCCAGTTGGCGTGCGCTACACACCCAGTAGCGTGCGCTAATAATGGCACAGTAGCGCGCGCTACTACACAAGCGGTAGCGTACGCTACACTGAAATGAGTCAAAAACTCATCAAACACATGTCAACTCATGACACAACCATACGTGGCACAACTATCCAAAGACATGGACAACACCAATCCGATAATCCGTAGGAAAACTCAACGAAACAGGAACGAAGATCTCAGGTATTACAATCTTACCTCTTGATGGAAGGAGAAGACTCACAGTGATTTACAGAAAGGTGTGTGTAGTGTAGGGCAGTCGATTTATGTGCAATTCTCTCTCCTTCAAAATTTATAGAGTCAATTAGAGAAAATGAGAGGACTCTCTCTATTTATAATCGGCAAAAAAACTACATCAAAATCAATGAATTATAGATTTCCATCAAACTCTCACAAATATTAAATACCTCTAGATTTAATAGGGTTTTAAAAAATAAAAAAATGAATATCATGATATTTTGAAGGACTTTTTAAGAGCGAATTGTGTTTCAATAGGACTTTTTTCTTCCGATTGTGTTTCAATAAGTGTATTAGAACAATAGAATGAACAACGTACAAGCAATTAATAATATGATCTTACCTCTTGATGTAAGGAGACGGCTCACGGTGATTTGCATAAAGGTGTGTGTAGGGCAGTCCATTTCTGTGCAATTCTCTCTCCTTCAAAATTTATAGGGTCAATTAGAGAGAATAAGAGGACTCTCTCTATTTATAATTGGCAAAAAAAGTACATCAAAATCAATGAATTATATATTTCCATTAAACTCTCACAAATATTAAATACCTCTAGATTTAATAGGGCTTTAAAAAATAAAAATTGAATATCATGATATTTTGAAGGGCTTTTTAAGAGCGAATTGTGTTTCAATATGACTTTTTCTTCCGATTATGTTTCAATATGTATATTAGAACAATAGAATAAACAACGTACAAGCAATAAAGAATATGATCTTACCTCTTGATGGAAGGAGAATGCTCACAGTGATTTGCAGAAAGGTGTGTGTAGGGCAGTCGATTTCTGTGCAATTCTCTCTCCTTCAAAATTTATAGGGTCAATTAGAGAGAATGAGAGGACTCTCTCTATTTATAATTGGCAAAAAAAATACATCAAAATCAATGAATTATAGATTTCCATCAAACTCTCACAAATATTAAATACCTCTAGATTTAATAGGGCTTTAAAAAATAAAAATTGAATATCATGATATTTTGAAGGACTTTTTAAGAGCGAATTGTATTTCAATAGGACTTTTTCTTCCGATTGTGTTTCAATATGTGTATTAGAACAATAGAATGAACAACGTACAAGCAATAAAGAATATGATCTTACCTCTTGATGGAAGGAGAAGGCTCACGGTGATTTGCAGAAAGGTGTGTGTAGGGTGCAGTTCTCTCTCCTTCAAAATTTAAAGGGTAGAATGAGAGGACTATCTCTATTTATAATTGGCAAAAAAAAATCAAAATCAATGAATTATATATTTCCATCAAACTCTCACAAATATTTAATACCTCTAGATTTAATAGGACTTTAAAAAATAAAAATTGAATATCATGATATTTTGAAGGACTTTTTAAGAGCGAATTGTGTTTCAATAGGACTTTTTCTTTTGATTGTGTTTCAATATGTGTATTAGAACAATAGAATGAACAACATACAAGCAATAAAGAATATGATCTTACCTCTTGATAGAAGGAGAAGGCTCATGGTGATTTGCAGAAAGGTGTGTGTAGGGCAGTCGATTTCTATGCAATTCTCTCTCCTTCAAAATTTATAGGGTCAATTAGAGAGAATGAGAGGACTCTCTATATTTATAATCGGTAAAAAAAAGTACATCAAAATCAATGAATTATAAATTTCCATCAAACTCTCACAAATATTAAATACCTCTAGATTTAATAGGGCTTTAAAAATAAAAATTGAATATCATGATATTTTGAAGGACTTTTTAAGAGCGAAATGTGTTTCAATAGGAATTTTTCTTCCGATTGTGTTTCAATATGTGTATTAGAACAACAGAATGAACAACGTACAAGCAATAAAGTGATACGAATTACGTTATAAGTGTACGTAAAACGTATAAAATACAACGGAAGATTATCACGGCTTTTACAAGTATCAAAGTAACGATAAAAATAAAAGGTGGTGGCCGAAATTAAATGGTTTTCGGCCGTGAGGTAGGATAGTGTATGGATTTGAATGTGTTTTATCGAATTAGACCTATAACTCGATAAAGATAATCTCTCCTCAAGACCTATTGAGAATTGATCAAGTTAAAATTCGAGACACGTCGAAATAATAACCAAGGTTTTGTTGAACTCATTCAACGTATATTTCAAGAGAAATACAATGTTTTATAAATTTCAAGATGCTTAAAATCACAATATGAACTACTATATATAGTAGTATACAAAAGATAAGGAAATAAAGAACAAGAAAAAAACAAAACTACATGTCTCCTTCCTTAGCATGCTTCGGCCAAATTTCAAGGGTGTGGGGAGGAGGAGATCTTCAAGATCTTGTGTAAGATATGAAGACTTTGATGAGTCCCTTTCATGATGTTTTGGCCGAAAATTCCAAAAGGGTGGGGGAGGCGATCTTCCAAATCTTGGACTTATTTGATGACTTTGACATGAAGAAAAAGGCTTGATGAAAGTCTTCACCAAGGAGCATGCTTTGGCCGAAAATCAAAGGTGTGGGGAGGGAGAAGATTTTGGACAAGATATAGTTTTGATAAAATCTTCAAGCATCTTGGACTAAATCGGCCGAATTCCCCATGATTTGGACCGATTTCGTCGTCATGTTTTACATTACTCCAGTTCCGATTAATAACGTAACTCCAATTCGCGTGTTCTTCTCGCCCAAGTATGATGATGCATGGGCGTGTAACTTTGTATCGTCGTTGATGTCGATTTTTATTGACTCCTCTTCGATTGGGATAGTTGATATCGTATCATTTCCTCCCTCTTTGAAAGAAATTGACCTCAATTCCGTAATGCCATCGTCGTCAAGGTAAGGCGAGAGATCGCCTACGTTGAAAGTTGCGTGTACTCCGTATTCGCCCGGAAGTTCTACTTTGTAAGCGTTGTCGTTCACTTTTCCCACAATTTTGTACGGACCTTCGGCTCTCGGCATTAATTTGTTCTTGCGTTTGTTTGGGAATCGTTCTTTCCTCAAATGTATCCAAACTAAGTCGCCAACATCAAATAGTCTCGACTTTTTATTTTTGTTCGACTTCCGTTTGTAAATTTCATTTACTTCTTTAATTCGATCTCGTACATTTTCATGTAACTTCATCATTGACTTGAGTTTTGATTCTGCGTCTTTGTGAACCAATTCGTCGCTCGGCAAGGGAATCAAATCCAATGGCATGTGTGGATTTATTCCGTACACTACTTCAAAAGGTGAATGGGCCGTGGCGAAACCAGGTGATCGGTTGTATGCGAATTCCGCATGTGCAAGTTTAACGTCCCAATCTTTTTGTGTTTTGTTCACCAATCATCGCAATAATGCTCCCAAGGTTCGATTAGTCACTTCGGTTTGTCCATCGGTTTGTGGGTGGTGTGAAGTACGGAATAGAAGCTTAGTTCCCACCTTTCTCCATAAAGTATTCCAAAAGTAGCTCAGGAATTTAGAATCTCGATCGGACACGATAGTTTTTGGAACTCCGTGTAAGCAAACTACTTCTCGGAAATATAAGTTCGCCACATTACTTGCATCATCGGTTTTGTGACATGCTATAAAGTGAGCCATTTTTGAAAAACGATCGACGACAACCATGATCGAGTCTTTGCCCCGTTGAGTACGAGGTAAAGCTACAATAAAATCCATCGAGACATCCTCCCACGGTCGCAAAGGTATTGGCAACGGCATGTATGTACTTGGCTTGAACGAACTTTTCATCATGTGACAAGTGACGCATTTACTCACGATTGTGCTTACGTCACCATACATCTTTGGCCAAAAGAAATGCTCCTTTAGAATTTCTGCGGTTTTAGCCGAACCGAAATGACCGGCTAGTCCTCCTCCGTGCGCCTCCCGAACTAGTAATTCCCGAATCGTATGCTTCGGCACACATAGTTTATTTCCTTTGAAAAGAAAACCATCCTGTAAAATAAATTCTTCGTACGGGCCTGTTTTACAATGGGTGAAAATTTCTCCGAAATCCAAATCGTCGATGTAATGATTTTTCAAAGTCTCGAACCCAAACAAACGAACATCTAGAATAGAAAGTAAGGCATACCGTCTCGATAGTGCATCCGCCACTATATTACTCTTACCGTCTTTGTACTTTGATGAAAAGTGAAAAGATTGCAAAAACTCCACCCATTTTGCATGTCTTGGACTTAGCTTGTTTTGCCCGTTAATGTATTTCAACGACTCGTGATCCGAATGTAACACGAAATGTTTCGAACGCAAATAGTGACTCCAATGATCTAGTGCTCTCACGATAGCATAGAACTCTTTGTCGTAAGTACAATAATTAACTCGAGCACCACTTAACTTTTCTGAAAAATAGGCGATAGGGTGGCCTCCTTGAATAAGTACTGCTCCGATTCCAACTCCACTAGCGTCGCATTCCACCTCAAATGGTTGTGAAAAATCGGGTAACGTTAAAATCGGTGCTTCACATAACTTTTCCTTTAATTTTTCAAAAGCTTTTTGGGCAGCCTCATTCCATGCAAATGTACCTTTTTTAAGACACTCTGTGATCGGACTGGAGATGGTACTAAAGTCCCGTATGAATCGTCGGTAAAAAGAAGTGAGTCCATGAAATGATCGTACCTCCGTGATAGTTTTTGGTGTCGGCCAAGACTTGATTGCCGCGATTTTCTCTTGATCCACCGAAACTCCTTCTTTTGAAACGACATAGCCGAGAAAGACAAGACTCTCGACTAGAAAAGTACACTTTTACCGCTTTCCATAAAGCTTCTGTTTCCTTAGAGTTTCAAACACGTGCCGCAAGTGTTCAAGATGCTCCTCTAAGGATCGACTGTAGATTAAAATGTCGTCTAAGTACACGACAACAAACTTCCCCAAGCAAGGTTTAAGAACCTCTTTCATCAATCTCATGAAAGTGCTCGGGGCATTAGTGATGCCGAAAGGCATCACAACCCATTCGTAAAGTCCATTCTTCGTTTTAAATGCCGTCTTCCATTCGTCTCCCTCTCGCATGCGAATTTGATGGTATCTGCTCCGTAAATCAACTTTTGAAAATATAACCGAGCCATGCAACTCGTCTAACATGTCGTCTAGTCTCGGGATGGGGAACCGATACTTGACGGTGATGTTATTCACGGCTCTACTGTCAATGCACATCCGCCATGATCCGTCTTTTTTTGGTACAAGTAGGACTGGAACCGCACACGGACTTAAACTCTCTCGGACATAGCCGTGACTCATGAGCTCTTCAATTTGACGTTGTAGCTCTTTGGTTTCTTCGGGATTACAACGATACGCCGCCTTGTTCGGTAGTGGAGCTCCTGGTACAAGATCAATTTGGTGTTCGATTCCGCAGATAGGTGGTAATCCCACCGGCAAGTCTTCGGGAAAGACATCCGCGAACTCGTGTAATAGTGTATCTATCTCTTCTTCGTGGTGTGATTTGGTAGAAAGGTTTCGGCTTTCTTTGATCATCATCAAATAAACACGTTCGCCATCGTCAATGGCGTGTTCGACTTCTTTTTCGTTTGCAAACATCATGAGCTTCGGTCCTTCGACTTTTTTTGAACTCATTGTTCGGATAGCTTGAGGTGACATAGGTTTAAGAACAATTTTTTTATCTTTGTCACGTAACTCATACTCGTTGCTCCTCCCTCGATGTAGTACGTCCCGATCAAATAACCAAGGTCTTCCCAACAACACGTGACATGCGTCCATCGGTAGTACATCGCATATAATATCATCACCATACGAACCCATGGTTAGTCCGACCTCCACTTCTCTTGATACTTTCACTTTATTTCCATCATCGAGCCAATGGAGTGCATACAGTTTTGGGTGAGCCGTAGTGGTTAGTCCGAGCTTCGAAACCATCTCGCTTGATGCCACCTTTGTACAACTTCCACCGTCAATGATCAAACTACACCATTTTTCTCTGACACGACACTTCGTGTGAAAGATTTTATCTCGTTGTTCTATGTCACTCGGGGCTGCCTTTGTTTGTAACATGCGAAGGACGAGGTTCATGTCATAATTCGGGGCATCGTATGCCTCGCAATCTTCTTCTTCTTCGTCGGCTTCCAAGTTAAAGACGTCTCCAATTCTTTCTTCTTCGGCTAGTAACTCTTCTCGGACAGCTATGGCTTCTCGTAACGTCACTATTCTCCGATTTGGACAAGCACTTTGATACTGTCCAAATCCTTGACATTTGAAACACCGAACTTTAGATAAGCTTGTTTCCTTTGGCGTGATAGGAGTTTTTGGAATGGTAGTAACGGATGGACTTATCGTGACAGTTTTTGGAAACGAGCTAGAACTCGTGCCAAAGTTGGTATTTCCAAATTTAGGTGGGAATTCGGGTTTTGAAAATTTTGTCTTGTTTTGAGTTTCCAACTTTATGCAAAGCCCGCACAAAGTATCAAAGTCGGAATAGGGGTAGAGTTCCATGGAATTAGCAATGTTTTTATTCAAGCCTCATAAGAAACGGGACATCCGTAATTCTTCGCTCTCTTCAAGTTCTCCCATCAAGGATAAGTTTTCAAACTCTTCGATGTATTCTTCTACACTTAGCTTTCCTTGCGTGAGGTCAGAAATTTTTCGATATAAACTCAAATTGTGTGTAGCCGAGACATATCTCTTACGTAGTTTCTTTTTTAGAGAATCCCAAGAACGTATCTTTTCCTTACCGGTCCGAACTCGTTGTGTCTTCATTCTTTCGAACCAAAGGGAAGCTCCCTTTCCAAGTTTGAGAATCGCGTACTTGCATCGTTTCTCGTCATCGAGGTCCTTGAACTCAAACATTCGTTCAATTTTCCTTTCCCACTGCAAATAAGTCTCGGGATCGGTGCCACCTACGAACTCTGGAAGTTCGCTTGTCTTGAATTCATCCGCATGTTGTGGTGCATGCATGGCGTCGTATCCTCGTCGTGCATGGATTGGGGGCTCCGGCAAGCCTCGAAGAACGTCACGCAATTTGGCTACTTCTTCATCGGTGAATGCCATCTTCTTGAGTAACGTCGAGGACCGTGAGACAAATGTCTCCGATACCACTTATGATACGAATTACGTATATAAGTGTACGTAAACGTATAAAATATAACGGAAGATTATCACGGCTTTTACAAGTATCAAAGTAACGATAAAAATAAAAGGTGGTGGCCGAAATTATATGGTTTTCGGCCGTGAGGTAGGATAGTGTATGGATTTGAATGTGTTTTATCGAATTAGACCTATAACTCGATAAAGATAATCTCTCCTCATGACCTATTGAGAATTGATCAAGTTAAAATTCGAGACGCGTCGAAAGAATAACCAAGGTTTTGTTGAACTCGTTCAACGTATATTTCAAGAGAAATACAATGTTTTATAAATTTCAAGATGCTTACAATCACAATATGAACTACTATATATAGTAGTATACAAAAGATAAGGAAATAAAGAACAAGAAAAAAACGAAACTACATGTCTCCTTCCTTAGCATGCTTCGGCCGAATTTCAAGGGTGTGGGGAGGAGGAGATCTTCAAGATCTTGTGTAAGATATGAAGACTTTGATGAGTCCCTTTCATGATCTTTTGGCCGAAAATTCCAAAAGGGTGGGGGAGGAGATCTTCCAAATCTTGGACTTATTTGATGACTTTGACATGAAGAAAAAGGCTTGATGAAAGTCTTCACCAAGGAGCATGCTTTGGCCGAAAATCAAAGGTGTGGGGAGGGAGAAGATTTTGGACAAGATATAGTTTTGATAAAATCTTCAAGCATCTTGGACTAAATCGGCCGAATTCCCCATGATTTGGACCGATTTCGTCGTCATGTTTTACATTACTCGAGTTCCGATTAATAACGTAACTCCAATTCGCGTGTTCTTCTCGCCCAAGTATGATGATGCGTGGGCGTGTAACTTTGTATCGTCGTTGATGTCGATTTTTATTGACTCCTCTTCGATTGGGATAGTTGATATCGTATCATAAAGAATATGATCTTACCTCTTGATGGAAGGAGAAGGCTCATGGTGATTTGCAGAAAGGTATGTGTACGGTGCAATTCTCTCTCCTTCAAAATTTATAGAGTAGAATGAGAGGACTCTCTCTATTTATAATTAGCAAAAAAAAAACATCAAAATCAATGAATTATAGATTTCCATCAAACTCTCACAAATATTAAATGTAACACCCCCAGATCCGACTGGGAATATTACAGCACCGTGGGCCCCGAGATGGAACCCACAAGGCTGAAGGAAATTTTCGCAAATATTTACAAACGTCCAAGAGGCTAACGACGGTATTTTATATTTAAAACATTCGAAGACTTTATAAAACTCGTTTATCAAAACTGTCGTAAAATCTCATTTGAAACCACAAGGCCCGAAATGCTAAAACTCAACAGTTTAAAAACATACGTTAAGCTATCACTTACACGTATCAACAGAATAGATTTAGAAAATGATTGCCAATGTAACCTAAGTTACCAGATACCAAAATGCCATTTAAAAATACTCACGCAGCGGATAAAGACAAACAACTAAAATACTCTAGCAGCGGAATACAACAACAGATCAGAAGCTCAATACACAAATACATGTCCTATCCAGTATCCTCCGGGAAGCTCATCTCTTCACGACCGCTACAAGCTTGATAATCCAAGAACCTAAAAAGAAAGCCCACGACGGGGTCAGCCATAATATCCAACAATGATAACCATCACATCACGTCAATAATTACATATCAATGGAAATACTAAGTAAGAATACGACCAATGTAATCTTACCGTCGTAACTTTACGAAAATCCACGATTCGTATCCTTAACAACACAATAAGATAATACCGAAATATCTGTACGGTATCTCAACAATACTCAAGGTTCTCAAAACATTACCATAATTCGCGATACGGAAATTATACCAACTCTGGCCAATTCAATCCATCGGATAACGTCGACAATTCCAATACGATAATCGATTGTCCATCAAAGACAAGTATAAAGGAAATACGGAACATACCTCAAGATACGAAATACCATGACGAAATCACGTTAGTCTAATCCAAGATCAGATCAACACAACATACGAACATGGTCCTAATGCAAGACCTACAAATGCATACTCATGTGACAACGTCAATATTTTCACAACAATAACGACAATGTATACTTATGGCAAACCCATAATATACATATGCATAATAACAACAACACATATGGTAATCCAACGATCCAGCGCACACAGCTATAGATTCCCATGATGATCCCGTCGGACCAACGCATGGTGGCATTACCTGTCCAGCGATCCAGCGCACACAGCTATAGATTCCCATGATGATCCCGTCGGACCAACGCATGGTGGACATACGACAACAATGCACGACTGCACAAGACAATAGTACACAATGCATGACAACAACCGTGCAGAAATGCATGACAACAACGATACACGAATGTATCATAACATGATCGACACAAAATGACAAAAATGATTAGAGTACTTGTCCCGAGTCCTTCGAGAGCAATCTCGATGTCCAAACCATCACGGACAATTATCCTCAATACTCGATGGTACAAATTACCACGGATGGTAAATAATTCACGTCTTCGTCTATACCACAATGTATCCTCGATACCAAGCATACCAACAATAAATGTAAATCATATACCCTATGATTTAATTCCCAAAACTCGAATACAACCTATAATCCCAAATCCCCTGTGATTACGATTATAAACATTGCTATACGAATTATAAACGAATGAAACTGAAACCATTCATTAAATATTATAAACTGAGCAAGTAATAACTTGCCTTAATACCGATGAAGCAGTTACCAATTCCATTGCTGTCATCTACAAGTCCCTCGGTCCTGACCAAAGTAATTCACGAACATACTCGAACACGACCGCAGCATACGGTTATAACCACCGATCAATATTCTCAACCTAGTAATTCGATAAACAACAAGTTCGATAACAATCAACAATCGATAAAAATCAATTCACAAACCCAACGGCTCAACAATATATCGGTTAACCACAATTCTGATCAAACCAACTTAAACGATCACGAATTCATAACCGAAACAGAATATACTACCCTGCCTGATGACTTAGCGCACGTTAATCACTTAATGTAGCGTGCGCTAAGTTATTCCCGTTAGCGTGCGCTAGACAATATGCTTAGCGTGCGCTAATGTTGTACAGTTTGCATGCTTTTCAGGTACCGATCAACATATGACGATTATCAAGAACACTAAGTGATCCAAAACCATGTTTATAGTCATCAAAACAACGAAATCCGATATCCTTTAACATACAAACAATCATTCAACTTATAATCCAAGTCCTATATCCATATATCATCTTCCTCAATATCAACATCATGAAACATTAAGAACGTAACAACACTTTCATAATCTATCGTTACAGGGAGTAATCATCAACAATAACATCAACATCCGCAAAGGAGAATGAGGATTAACCAACTTATCTCAAGAAAACGAACTACAGAATACAAATCACCCAAATCATATTAACATGATCATACTCCGGTAATCCATCTCATAATCATGCTTATCAACTTGTTTATGTAATAATCATCAACTCAAGAACATCAACATTCAATCCAAAATGAAATCCAAAGATGAAGAGGGATTACCTTTTTGAAGAAATGGATTGAATCCCAAGTTTGAATCCATTTCCAAGAATCGCCAATGATTTAAAGAACAAAGCTTTAATCCATGATTTTCATCTTTAATCTTGATAAAGATCATCATCTCGGAGTGTTTCTGGACATCAGGTACCTCCCAAGGTTCTCTCTATCGGTTGCAAGAAGAGAATGGATGAAATGCTTCATAATACCCGTCTGTCCCTTTTTATAAAGTATATTACTAGCGTGCGCTAAACCTTGTGTTTATCGTGCGCTACAGCCTTAGTGTGCGCTAACTGACTTTGTTAGCGTGCGCTATCGCATTCCAGAGGCTACAGTGTGGATTCGTACATGTGTTTACATACGTATCGCCCATGCATTAGCGTACGTAACTTACATTCTTTAGCGTACGCAAGTCCTTGCGTTTAGCGTGCGCTAATATCAGTTGACTCGTTTGTCTGTATGCTCCGAAGACTGGTCCACATGCCGAAAGTACTGACGAGGATAAGATTCCTTTTTGTCTAATATACCATTAGTGTACGCTAACCTTTAGGGTTTAGCGTGCGCTACTACTACATTACAAACATCCGTTGACTTATCAGAACGTGCGCCGAAAGTGGCCTGGTCCACACGCAGATTCCTTCCGATCTTACTGCATTAGCGTGCACTATGATTTTACCTTTAGCGTGCGCTAACCCTGCATGGTAGCATGCGCTAAGCTTAACTATTAACATGCGCTAATAAGGCTATAGTTAGACATTTTCAGCTATTCTTGTCTAACGTCTCGACATATCGGATACGTATACATGACGCACTATATCCTCTAATACAATTGTCGACCAAGTACGACAATTATACCGATACTGACATCTCAGTCCTTCATTTATTTTATCTATACTGTACAGATTCCACGCTGTACAATATAACTCGGATAAAATAATATTAAACGGTAGTAGAAATTCCGGATATTACATACTACACCACTTAAAATAAGTTTCGTCCTCGAAACTTGTAATCCGTCATAGAAAAACAAACAAACCGTTCAACCAAAATATTTCGAAACCATCACGACAACGATCAATCATCATCATTCACGAATAACCGAAACAGCATACTTACCAGTGCGCAAAGTCGACGATCTCTTGAGATACTAGTAAGTGACATCACTGTACAATCGCTTACAATCACATTCCATGAATCTCAACAAAAATATATCATCTTCGGATGAAATAATCTATCCGTTTCAAATCCTGTCTGCCTGATTACACAATCATGTCCAAATCCTGATACAAATATATAATACACGATGTGAAACAACTGCCCAACACAATGGCAACAAATCCCGAAATATCCACACAATATCTGAACGCTCAGATGATCACTAGAAATGATCAACCAATAAATTAACCGAGAATATCATCGACATGATAACCTCCAATATGACAAACGAACGATCAACGATAATCGGGAATACCCTCACACGGTAAGCTCCAACATGATCAACATAGAACCGTAGAAATCGATATACGAAAGAATAAAATTCTCAAAACATTAAACAAATCACATACAGTGAATCTCAACGAAACACAACAGACTGGTGAACATTCCCCTCGGCATACGAACAACCAATCGCAAATCGATGAACATACCAATCATAAGTGGAGTGGGAACGACCACTCGATATCCAAAACAACCAGTATGGGGTCACCATCCCCAAATCTACACTTACAAAGAAATCATTTAGAAATCGCTATGGTACAAATCGCGCTACTACCATACCAATGGAATTACATAACACATATGCCCCGATTTCGCAAAATCCAAAGTTCCAAAATTACATCCTGTGCAAGAATCTACAACACGCAGCATATTGCTCTTATCCGGTCAATCAACCGATCATCTCTGGATAACCAAACTATCATACTAGAGTTCGGATCCCTTTCCATAGTTCCATACTGATGTCTCATCCAGTTTGTGAGTTACACTCATAACTTCATCATGATATGCACTATGCACTAAATGCGTATGTATATCAGTCACATTTTCAAAACCAGTTTGAAATCATATAGTCTCGTCAAGAAGACAAATTTTCGAAAGTTCTTACAAAAATTTCAAAACTCAAAACAAAATTTTCGTAAGACCACAAAATATATTTTTTTGAAAAGTTAAACTGGCTCGCTAATGCCAAGTATTCGGTAACAGTTTCCTTCGAATCCTCACGATTTCGAAGTCTTAAAATGAAAACTATGCAAATGATTGACCACACCCATACTCATGTATACCAATTCGGCTCGCTATTCCATCGGAAAACCACATGATAAAGTTCCGAAATTTCAATATATAAATTCCGACTAAAAACTCCTTTTTCCACATATGACTCGCCATGTCAATCATTAATCCATCCTGGATCACCTCAAATATGCCATGACAAAACATTGAAACAAATCAACACAACGAAAGACTTCCCGAGAGGTTTCATTTGAACAAGTAAGCCAAAACCCCGAAAGGCAGGAACGAAATAGATAAACGATTAATAAAGTGTTTTACAATTCTCGGGAGTTTTAAGAAAACAGAAAGGCCTTTTGAAACATTAGGGTCTCAGCCCGTATCTCATTCCGCATTACAAGAAGTTTAAAAAGTAGAAAACCCTTTTCCGAACCCCAAGTCCTGAGTTATAAAACAATTTCAAAAATCTATTGGGTCTCGGCCCAAAAATCATTTACGGTAAAACATCCGTAAAACATTCATTTTGAAAAGTACCATTTTCAAATGCTCAAAAACAGTTCATATATCATAAAATGAATTAACATGACTACATGTTCTCCTGAACAATCCACAATATTTCTTCCAAATGCACAACTCCGTTCCAAAGCTTAACCGACATATTGATTTCCAAAATCATAACTTCTCAAGATCATCAATCCTATCCCAACTCTGTCACCTTATACTATAACGCATAATATTTGCTGAATCTCAAAGCATATCAACTTAGAACGGCAATAAATCTCAATATAATTCAAGAATCCAAATACTTACAGATCGTGAAGCCGACGATTCCCCGTGATACTGGCACATGTCTCGACTCAAGAAAATACTCGACACAAATATTTTCAAAACACACATTTTGCAAACTCAGTTCAACTCGAGAACACAACACAACTCTATCTGAAGAAACACGTTAACACCATTTGGAAAAGTTACAACAATCCCAGTACCACACTGGTAAATCACATAACGCACAAGCCCGAGTGAACAACAAAAACCCAGAGCTCAAACACTTGTCAACCGACAATTCGAATGACACGACAAAAGCATGACCCAACTCGACCCGACTGTCTAGGTTTTCACAACCTAAGCTCCGATACCATATTCTGTAACACCCCCAAATCCGACTGGGAATATTACAGCACCGTGGGCCCCGAGATGGAACCCACAAGGCTGAAGGAAATTTTCGCAAATATTTACAAACGTCCAAGAGGCTAACGACGGTATTTTATATTTAAAACATTCGAAGACTTTATAAAACTCGTTTATCAAAACCGTCGTAAAATCTCATTTGAAACCACAAGGCCCAAAATGCTAAAACTCAACAGTTTAAAAACATACGTTAAGCTATCACTTACACATATCGACAGAATAGATTTAGAAAATGATTGCCAAAGTAACCTAAGTTACCAGATACCAAAAGGCCATTTAAAAATACTCACGCAGCGGATAAAGACAAACAATTAAAATACTCTAGCAATGAATACAACGGCGCATCGAAGCTCAATACACAAATACATGTCCTAGCCAAAATACTCCTTGAAGCTCTTCTCTTCACGACCGCTACAAGCTTGATAATCCAAGAACCTAAAAAGAAAGCCCACGACGGGGTCAGCCATAATATCCAACAATGATAACCATCACATCACGTCAATAATTACATATCAATGGAAATACTAAGTAAGAATACGACCAATGTAATCTTACCGTCGTAACTTTACGAAAATCAACGATTCGTATCCTTAACAACACAATAATATAATACCGAAATATCTGTACGGTATCTCAACAATACTCAAGGTTCTCAAAACATTATCATAATTCGCGATACGGAAATTATACCAACTCTGGCCAATTCAATCCATCGGATAACGTCGACAATTCCAATACGATAATCGATTGTCCATCAAAGACAAGTATAAAGGAAATACGGAACATACCTCAAGATACGAAATACCATGACGAAATCACGTTAGTCTAATCCAAGATCAGATCAACACAACATACGAACATGGTCCTAACGCAAGACCTACAAATGCATACTCATGTGACAACGTCAATATTTTCACAACAATAACGACAATGTATACTTATGGCAAACCCATAATATACATATGCATAATAACAACAACACATATGGTAATCCAACGATCCAGCGCACACAAATATAGATTCCCATGATGATCCCGTCGGACCAACGCATGGTGGCATTACTCCCAATGATCCAAACAGACACAAATATAGATTCCCATGATGATCCCGCGGACCAACGCATGGTGGACATACGACAACAATGCACGACCGCACTGCATAATAGTACACAATGCATGACAACAACCGTGCGTAAATGCATGACAACAACGATACACGAATGTATCATAACATGATCGACACAAAATGACAAAAATGATTAGAGTACTTGTCCCGAGTCCTTCGAGAGCAATCTCGATGTCCAAACCATCACGGACAATTATCCTCAATACTCGATGGTACAAATTACCACGGATGGTAAATAATTCACGTCTTCGTCTATACCACAATGTATCCTCGATACCAAGTATACCAACAATAAATGTAAATCATATACCCTATGATTTAATTCCCAAAACTCGAATACAACCTATAATCCCAAATCCCCTGTGATTACGATTATAAACATTGCTATACGAATTATAAACGAATGAAACTGAAACCATTCATTAAATATTATAAACTGAGCAAGTAATAACTTGCCTTAATACCGATGAAGCAGTTACCAATTCCATTGCTGTCATCTACAAGTCCCTCGGTCCTGACCAAAGTAATTCACGAACATACTCGAACACGACCGCAGCATACGGTTATAACCACCGATCAATATTCTCAACCTAGTAATTCGATAAACAACAAGTTCGATAACAATCAACAATCGATAAAAATCAATTCACAAACCCAACGGCTCAACAATATCTCGGTTAACCACAATTCTGATCAAACCAACTTAAACGATCACGAATTCATAACCGAAACAGAATATACTACCCTGCCTGATGACTTAGCGCACGTTAATCACTTAATGTAGCGTGCGCTAAGTTATTCCCGTTAGCGTGCGCTAGACAATATGCTTAGCGTGCGCTAATGCTGTACAGTTTGCATGCTTTTCAGGTACCGATCAACATATGACGATTATCAAGAACACTAAGTGATCCAAAACCATGTTTATAGTCATCAAAACAACGAAATCCGATATCCTTTAACATACAAACAATCATTCAACTTATAATCCAAGTCCTATATCCATATATCATCTTCCTCAATATCAACATCATGAAACATTAAGAACGTAACAACACTTTCATAATCTATCATCACAGGGAGTAATCATCAACAATAACATCAACATCCGCAAAGGAGAATGAGGATTAACCAACTTATCTCAAGAAAACGAACTACATAATACAAATCACCCAAATCATATTAACATCATCATACTCCGGTAATCCATCTCATAATCATGCTTGTCAACTTGTTTATGTAATAATCATCAACTCAAGAACATCAACATTCAATCCAAAACGAAATCCAAAGATGAAGAGGGATTACCTTTTTGAAGAAATGGATTGAATCCCAAGTTTGAATCCATTTCCAAGAATCGCCAATGATTTAAAGAACAAAGCTTTAATCCATGATTTTCATCTTTAATCTTGATAAAGATCATCATCTCGCAGTGTTTCTGGACCTCAGGTACCTCCCAAGGTTCTCTCTATCAGTTGCAAGAAGAGAATGGACGAAATGATTCATAATACCCGTCTGTCCCTTTTTATAAAGTATATTACTAACGTGCACTGAACCTTATGTTTATCGTGCGCTACAGCCTTAGTGTGCGCTAACTGACTTTGTTAGCGTGCGCTATCGCAGTCCAGAGGCTACAGTGTGGCTTCGTACATACGTAACGCCCATGCATTAGCGTACGTAACTTACACTCTTTAGCGTACGCAAGTCCTTGCGTTTAGCGTGCGCTAATATCAGTTGACTCGTTTGTCTGTATGCTCCGAAGACTGGTCCACACGCCGAAAGTGCTGATGAGGATACGATTCCTTTTTGTCCAATATACCTTTAGCGTGCGCTAACCTTTAGGGTTTAGCGTGCGCTAGTACTACATTACAAACATCCGTTGACTTATCAGAACGTGCGCCGAAAGTGGCCTGGTCCACACGCAGATTCCTTCCGATCTTACTGCATTAGCGTGCGCTATGATTTTACCTTTAGCGTGCGCTAACCCTGCATGGCAGCGTGCGCTAAGCTTAACTATTAACATGCGCTAATAAGGCTATACTTAGCCATTTTCAGCTATTCTTGTCTAACGTCTCGACATATCGGATACGTATACATGACGCACTATATCCTCTAATACAATTGTTGACCAAGTACGACAATTATACCGATACTGACATCTCAGTCCTTCATTTATTTTATCTATACTGTACAGATTCCACGTTGTACAATATAACTCGGATAAAATAATATTAAACGGTAGTAGAAATTCCGGATATTACATACTACACCACTTAAAATAAGTTTCGTCCTCGAAACTTGTAATCCGTCATAGAAAATTAACAAACCGTTCAACCAAAATATTTCGAAACCATCACGACAACGATCAATCATCATCATTCACGAATAACCGAAACAGCATACTTACCCGTGCGCAAATTCGACGATCTCTTGAGATACTAGTAAGTGACATCACTGTACAATCGCTTACAATCACATTCCATGAATCTCAACAAAAATATATCATCTTCGGATGAAATAATCTATCCGTTTCAAATCCTGTCTGCCTGATTACACAATCAAGTCCAAATCCTGATACAAATATATAATACACGATGTGAAACAACTGCCCAACACAATGGCAACAAATCCCGAAATATCCACACAAAATCTGAACGCTCAGATGATCACTAGCAATGATCAACCAATAAATTAACCGAGAATATCATCGACATGATAACCTCCAATATGACAAACGAACGATCAACGATAATCGGGAATACCCTCACACGGTAAGCTCCAACATGATCAACATAGAACCGTAGAAACCAATATACGAAAGAATAAAATTCTCAAAACATTAAACAAATCACATACAGTGAATCTCAACGAAACACAACAGACTGGTGAACATTCCCCTCGGCATACGAACAACCAATCGCAAATCGATGAACATACCAATCATAAGAGGAGTGGGAATGACCACTCGATATCCAAAACAACCAGTATGGGGTCACCATCCCCAAATCTACACTTACAAAGAAATCATTCAGAAATCGCTATGGTACAAATTGCGCTACTACCATACCAATGGAATTACATAACACATATGCCCCGATTTCGCAAAATCCAAAGTTCCAAAATTACATCCTGTGCAAGAATCTACAACACGCAGCATATTGCTCTTATCCGGTCAATCAACCGATCATCTCTGGATAACCAAACTATCATACTAGAGTTCGGATCCCTTTCCATAGTTCCATACTGATGTCTCATCCAGTTTGTGAGTTACACTCATAACTTCATCATGATATGCACTATGCACTAAATGCGTATGTATATCAGTCACATTTTCAAAACCAGTTTGAAATCATATAGTCTCGTCAAGAAGACAAATTTTCGAAAGTTCTTACAAAAATTTCAAAACTCAAAACAAAATTTTCGTAAGACCACAAAATATATTTTTTTGAAAAGTTAAACTGGCTCGCTAATGCCAAGTATTCGGTAACAGTTTCCTTCGAATCCTCACGATTTCGAAGTCTTAAAATGAAAACTATGCAAATGATTGACCACACCCATACTCATGTATACCAATTCGGCTCGCTATTCCATCGGAAAACCACACGATAAAGTTCCAAAATTTCAATATATAAATTCCGACTAAAAACTCCTTTTTCCACATATGACTCGCCATGTCAATCATTAATCCATCCTGGATCACCTCAAATATGCCATGACAAAACACTAAAACAAATCAACACAACGAAAGACTTCCCGAGAGGTTTCATTTGAACAAGTAAGCCAAAACCCCAAAAGGCAGGAACGAAATAGATAAATGATTAATAAAGTGTTTTATAATTCTCGGGAGTTTTAAGAAAACAGAAAGGCCTTTTGAAACATTAGGGTCTCAGCCCGTATCTCGTTCCGCATTACAAGAAGTTTAAAAAGTAGAAAACCCTTTTCCGAACCCCAAGTCCTGAGTTATAAAACAATTTCAAAAATCTATTGGGTCTCGGCCCAAAAATCATTTACTGTAACACATCCGTAAAACATTCATTTTGAAAAGTACCATTTTCAAATGCTCAAAAATAGTTCATATATCATAAAATGAATTAACATGACTACATGTTCTCCTGAACAATCCACAATATTTCTTCCAAATGCACAACTCTCTCCTTCAAAATTTATAGAGTCAATTAGAGAGAATGAAAAGACTCTCTCTATTTATAATCGGTAAAAAAAGTACATCAAAATCAATGAATTATAGATTTCCATCAAACTCTCACAAATATTAAATACCTCTAGATTTAATAGGGCTTTAAAAAATAAAAATTGAATATCATGATATTTTGAAGGACTTTTTAAGAGCGAATTGTGTTTCAATATGACTTTTTCGTCTGATTGTGTTTCAATATGTGTATTAGAACAATGGAATGAACAACGTACAAGCAATAAAGAATATGATCTTACCTCTTGATGGAAGGAGAAGGCTCACGGTGATTTGCAGAAAGGTGTGTGTAGGGCAATCGATTTCTATGCAATTCTCTCTCCTTCAAAATTTATAAAGTCAATTAGAGAGAATGAGAGGACTCTCTCTATTTATAATTGGCAAAAAAAGTACATCAAAATCAATGAATTATAGATTTCCATCAGACTCTCACAAATATTAAATACCTCTTGATTTAATAGGGCTTTAAAAAGTAAAAATTGAATATCATGATATTTTGAAGGACTTTTTAAGAGCGAATTGTCTTTCAATAGGACTTTTTTTCCGATTATGTTTCAATATGTGTATTACAACAATAGAATGAACAACGTACAAGCAATAAAGAATATGATTTTACCTCTTGATGGAAGGAAAAGGCTCACGGTGATTTGCAGAAAGGTGTGTGTAGGGTGCAATTCTCTCTCCTTCAAAATTTTAGGTAGAATGAGAGGACTCTCTCTCTTTATAATTGGCAAAGAAATACATCAAAATCAATGAATTATAGATTTCCATCAAACTCTCACAAATATTAAATACCTCAAGATTTAATAGGACTTTAAAAAATAAAAATTGCATATCATGATATTTTGAAGGACTTTTTAAGAGCGAATTGTGTTTCAATAGGACTTTTTCTTCCGATTGTGTTTCAATATGTGTATTAGAACAATAGAATGAACAACATACAAGCAATAAAGAATATGATCTTACCTCTTGATGGAAGGAGAAGGCTCATGGTGATTTGCAGAAAGGTGTGTGTAGGGCTGTCGATTTCTGTGCAATTCTCTCTCCTTCAAAATTTATAGGGTCAATTAGAGAGAATGAGAGGACTCTCTCTATTTATAATTGGCCAAAAAAGTACATCAAAACCAATGAATTATAGATTTCCATCAGACTCTCGCAAATATTAAATACCTCTAGATTTAATAGGGCTTTAAAAAATAAAAATTGAATATCATGATATTTTGAAGGACTTTTTAAGAGCGAATTGTGTTTCAATAGGACTTTTTTTTTCGATTATGTTTCAATATGTGTATTAGAACAATAGAATGAACAATGTACAAGCAATAAAGAATATGATCTTACCTCTTGATGGAAGGAGAAGGCTCACAGTGATTTGCAGAAAGGTGTGTGTAGGGTGCAATTCTCTCTCCTTCAAAATTTATTGGTAGAATGAGAGGACTCTCTCTATTTATAATTGGTAAAAAAAAATACATCAAAATCAACGAATTATAGATTTCCATCAAACTCTCACAAATATTAAATACCTCTAGATTTAATAGGACTTTAAAAAATAAAAATTGCATATCATGATATTTTGAAGGACTTTTTAAGAGCGAATTGTGTTTCAATAGGACTTTTTCTTCTGATTGTGTTTCAATATGTGTATTAGAACAATAGAATGAACAACATACAAGCAATAAAGAATATGATCTTACCTCTTGATGGAAGGAGAAGGCTCATGGTGATTTGCAGAAAGGTGTGTGTAGGGCAGTCGATTTCTGTGCAATTCTATCTTCTTCAAAATTTATAGGGTCAATTAGAGAGAATGAGAGGACTCTCTATATTTATAATCGGTAAAAAAAGTACATCAAAATCAATGAATTATAGATTTCCATCAAACTCTCACAAATATTAAATACCTCTAGATTTAATAGGGCTTTAAAAATAAAAATTGAATATCATGATATTTTGAAGGACTTTTTAAGTGCGAATTGTGTTTCAATAGGACTTTTTCTTCCGATTGTGTTTCAATATGTGTATTAGAACAATAGAATGAACAACGTACAAGCAATAAAGAATATGATCTTACCTCTTGATGGAAGGAGAAGGCTCATGGTAATTTGCAGAAAGGTGTGTGTAGGGTGCAATTCTCTCTCCTTCAAAATTTATAGGGTAAAATGAGAGGACACTCTCTATTTATAATTGGCCAAAAAAATACATCAAAATGAATGAATTATAGATTTCCATCAAACTCTCACAAATATTAAATACCTATAGATTTAATAAGACTTTAAAAAATAAAAATTGAATATCATGATATTTTGAAGGACTTTTTAAGAGGGAATTGTGTTTTAATAAGACTTTTTCTTCCGATTGTGTTTCAATATGTGTATTAGTGTAATATCCGCAATTTTCAATTTTCGGTAAATTACTTTTTTTGGCCGGAGTCTGTTTTGACGACTCGCACATGACCGTTTCGTCATTCTGAGAATGATTAATTCTGCACTTTTTGACATCCGAGTTCGTTTCGGTGTCGTTTTGTTGAGTTCCGTGCTTTTTAGCGACTTTTCCGCGCTTGAGTTCGATTCTTGCGAATCTCGTTCGAAACTGCTATTTCGAGTTTCCCGTAAGTCCGTTTAACTTTGTTAGATGTGTTGTGAACTTCGGTTTGGTTATTCGATCACGTATCGTGATTTTCGGGCGTTTTGGGCCATTTTGTAATTTCTTAAAAGTTACGGGTATCCGTATCTCTAATTGTTGTCTCGACCCGTTTCTTGGCCGCGTATGATTAATTATTGCATTATGTTTTCATTTCGGGTCATTGATGTCGTCCGCGAACTTTTCGTCGTGTTCGTTCCGTACGTTTTCGGAAATCGGGTCGTCGAGCCCAGTGGTCTGCATCGCCGGACGGCTATGGATCGGCCGGACGATGGCGAGCACCGGCCGGACAGGTGCGGCAGGAACCGGCGTAGCGCACGCTACGGCCGGAAGGCTGCGCGCGCTGACCGGCAGGTGTAGCGCACGCTATCGGCTAGCCTAACGCACGCTATCGGGTCTGGGCAGTGGGGTTCTGAGGTTTTGGACTCGGTCAGGATCGGCAGGTAGCACACGCTACTGTCGGTCGTAGCGCATGCTGTCGGCCGACTAGCTTACGTTACCTGGGCGAGCTGTTTAGTCCAGAGGCTACTGGACAGGTCGGCTAGCGCGCGCAGGCTTCCGGCCGTAGCGCACGCTAGCGGGAGTCGGGTCGGCAGGTTTGGTCGGCAGGTTTGGTCGGTGGTGTCGGGTCGTGCGGGCCCTGGCCCTGGGTACTCGACCGATACCGTCCGATAGCGTACGCTAGTCCGGGAAGGCTAGCGCACGCTAGTTCCGGCCCAGTATAAATGTGACAGAGCAGTCACATTTTCATTCATTTTTCACTTCCTTCCTCTTCTATCCGCGGTTGGCGATTCGAGGGTGGCGAAGCCATGTTGTTTGACAACAAATCCACAAAGTTCTTGAGTTCATAACATCAATAAATCATCCTATATCATCCTTTGATCCAGCGAATCAAGGTAATCTTTCTTAGAACCCTAATTTCGTGAATTTGGGGGTTTTAGCATTTTTGTCGATTCGTTTCGTGTTGTTGATTAATTCATGATGGGTATGATTAATCTTGGTGGTATTCTTGTGTTTAACATCATTTAATCTATTGTTCTTCGTCGAATCGAAGTGTATTTCTTGATTTCCTTCGAATTGACTTTTTGGGGGATTTGTCCTCGATCTCATTTTTCATCCATTTTCGATGGATCTATTATGGTTAAATGATGTTGTTAAACATATTCTATGGATTGTATATCCATATTTCAACTTGGAATTCCATTTTCGTGATTTCACGGGACGAATCGTGTTCTTGACCGTTTTGGGGGGAAATCCTTGAACCTTCGTCATTTGTTCTTTGAATTCAGCGGCTTTGGGTCGTACTTTGGAATTCATTTTCGTTGTTATTGTTTTCGTTCGTAGTTCATTATTGTGGATTGTCGTTCGGTGGAGTCGGCGGGTTCGTAGTCGGTTCGTGTCAACCTACTTCGGTCGATTCTTCGCGTTGTTCTTATTCGAGGCAAGTACCTTGCCCATAGTTTTCTCGTTTTATGGATATGATGATCGGTGGTCGTCTTGATGTGTTTGTTTGGTTATTTGAAATGAAGTTTCAAAAGATTTCGGTTTGGCCTCGTTAAAGGCTCTCTTTCAAACGCGTGTGTGTTTTGTGAACGCTGTGTTTTGGGAATTGATTATGATTTGATTATTTTGAACGTTGTAGGCTTTGATGATATCCTTGTTGTTTAAAAGTTATGGAATCGTGTATTCCGTGTTTAATCTTGTTATTGTGTTTTGAAGAGTTTGATAATGGTGTCGGATTAGTGGCCATCTCTAGTAAGTATTCTTGATGAACTTATTCTTAGCATATTAGTATTGCATGAGTAACGTGTGTGTGTGTATGCTCATTATGGGTTAGATCCGACGGGGTCTCGGTAGGGGTACACGGAGGGGTGGATCCGCGAGCTTGCTTTTAACCACTATGGGTTAGATCCGACGGGGTCTCGGTAGGGGTCCACGGAGGGGTGGATCCACGGCTAATTGTGGTGCATTTTACAAATGTGGTTTGACTATTGGCATTTTCGGAAATGAGTGCTTTTGAATGGTTTTCATGATTGCATGCATCGACTAAGTGTGTAAGAGGTAAGTTGTTCGTTTGGCTTACTTAGCTAGGATGACACTAGAGTATTTTGTTGTTTGTTTTAAATCCTTTATTTGTGGATTTTGATGTTGGGAGATGAACCTTGTGGTCGTTCTTGTGTACTGTGAGTTGATGAGATTTGGGGCTAAAATCCCAATGGTTTTGTAAAAGTCATTTTACGGATTTGGGGCTAAAATTCCAACGGTTTGGTAAATGTCATTTTTCAGAAAGTAAACCTTTGGGGCGGTGACCCCTTTTGTCTTTTGGATTTTGAAAAGTTGGATTTGATAATCCTAAATTGTTTTCTATTAAAACTCTCGATCTAAACCGTTTTATAAATTACTTCCATTGATTTATGATATTTCGATTTTGAAATGTTTTCTCAAACTCTTGCCTCGGGAAGTACTTTTCGTTTCGTTTGGATCTTTGAGGATCCTTGGTTATGGTTATTCGTGGAATGTGAATGGTATGGCTCGTATTTGCACTTTGTTCTTGCACTAGCAAAACAGTGGAGTTTTGCTAACCTCCGAGTATTCGGGGGGTGTATGTCTGTTTTTGCATTCAAGTTTTGGAGCATAACACAGGGTCGGCACGAAGGATGATGAAAGATGATCGATACTAATCACATGAGGAACCGTACTTTGTTTATTGGTTCAGTTGTACTCTATTTTTCCGCTGCTATATTTTTCCCGTTGTACGGGTGTGGTTGTGTTTTGACCCCTGCGTGGGCATGATTTGTATTTGAGTTGTATGTATTTATTGAAAGACCAAATCGGTCTACTGAGTCATTTTAGCCTTAAAGGCATGGTTGAGTTGTTATACGTGGTTACCAGCCTGGTAGATCCTTGAGGAAAGGTTCTACGGCGTGTAATATCCCTGAGCGGATTGGGGGTGTTACATAAATGGTATCGGAGCTTAGGTTGTGGAAACCTAGGCTGTCGGGTCAAGTCATGTTGTTTGAGTCTTGTTTCGTCGGATTTTATCTGACTGAGTCGTGTCGCGACGCGTCGTTTGAGTTTGTTGGTCGTGATTAGTATCGTGGGGCGATCATCATCTTCGTGCGACCTGTGGAAGTAAGTCTCCCTTCTTTGAGTTGTGCCTCGTGTGACACGAGCTATTTTTATGATTATTTGTTAAGTGATGGAATCCTTATGTGGATTTTGATTTCACGATATGTATTTAGTCGACTCTCGTATTTGATTTATACGAGGAGTGTCGTCGCTTGTGATGTCTTTTTATTGTTGTTTTTGTCCGTTGCTGATGATTTTCGAATCGATTTGCACGTTTTACAAGTTCTCTTGTGGAGGCTTTGTGCTTATACGCGTTCGACTTGTTCACTAGCCAGTGCGGAAGGGTCCTTAGAGGCCTCGAGTGGGGTCAGTGGTTTTGTTCTGAATGTGGTATTTTTTCGTTTATTTCCGTCTAAAGACATGTATTGTCTTGATTTTAAATGTTTTGATGCGTGTACTAGGAGTTGTTTTAGTGAACGTCGATGTGTGAGTTTTGGGCATTCTGGACTATTGGATTTTTGAAAACCTTGAGTATCTTAGAAAAATAAATTTCGAGACATACTTTTCAAATGAGTTATTTTCTTGTGGTACATCCAAGGTGCCACAATATATTTCAAAATTTTTCTACCTCGAGGACCAAAATGTTTTGAGATATTTTCAACACTTTTATTTAGACCCGAGGGTCGAATATTTTGAATGTTTTCACTAAGAGAAAGTGTCCTCATTTTTATCAAATGCGAAATGGTTCTCCAAAGTCTCGATAACAATGTTTCACGTTTGTACTTTTTGAAAGGTGATACTCAAGATCAACCGGTGTTCTTCTAAATTATTTTCAAAATGAGGTTTTCGTTTTTAAAACCTATCCATTCCCGTTTGAGGGCTGGGTATGTATGTATGATGTTCGTGTTGTCATTTTGATGTTTACTCCCGAGTATGATCAAATTGGTGGTGTGAGCGTTGAGTCGCTTTTCACACATTTGTTGTGTTAGCCCCCTGTGAGAGGCGGGGTGTTGGTGTTGAATATTATCGCCTCGTAGTGATTTCTGCGTTGTCGCGCATGTGCGAGCTGTTAGAGCTTTGTTTGCTATGACCGTGTGCATCGGTGATGGTTCCGTTATGTGTCGGTTGTTTAATGTCTTGTTACCTTGCTCCCGTTTTTGTGAATTTCGTGGACGAGGTCGGAGGTAATGCCCGTACTATTTTGACTTCGGTATTTTCTCTTTCTCCAGTCTATCGATTCGCTCATGTTCATTGATACTTTCTGAACTTGTTTTGTATTTCGATTTCATCGTCTGAACGAACTGTGATCTTTTTGTGGGTCGATTTGGTTATCGCTGTGACTTTTTCGAGTTCGGTTCGATTCTTGTGAACCTTGTTCGGAAGTGACATCATTTGGTTCTATTAGTTCTTTTATTCGAAGTGGATCGGATTTGGAACTCCTGTGTTTTCGACTCTGTCGACTCGTTCATGTTCGTTGACATTTTCTGAGCTTGTCCTGCCCCTTGCTTTTGTTGATCGAACGAGTGTGGTATTGTTTCGGAATAACTCGTTTGTCGTTGTGACCTTTCAATCGCTACTCCCTTTCCTGTGGATCTTATGGGAATGCATGTCTTGTTGTTCTTGTAATATCCGCAATTTTTGATTTCCGGTTATTTCTTTTCTTTCGGTCGGAGTCCGTTTTGACGACTCGCTCATGACCATTTTGTCATTCTGAGAATAATTAATTCTACACTTTTTGACATCCGAGTTCGTTACGGTGTCGTTTTGTTGAGTTCCGTGCTTTTTAGCGACTTTTCCGCACTTGAGTTTGATTCTTGCGAATCTCGTTCGAAACTGCTTTTTCGAGTTTCCCGTAAGTCCGTTTAACTTTGTTAGACGTGTTGTGAACTTCGGTTTGGTTATTCGATCATGTATCGTGATTTCCGGGCGTTTTGGGCCATTTTGTAATTTCTTGAAAGTTACGGGTATCCGTATCTGTAATTATTGTCTCGACCCGTTTCTTGGCCGCGTATGATTAATTATTGCATTATGTTTTCATTTCGGGTTGTTGATGTCGTCGGCGAACTTTTTGTCGTGTTTGTTCCGTACGTTTTCGGAAATCCGGTCGTCGAGCCCTGGTGGTCGGGTACTGGCCGGACGGTTGCGGGACTAACCGGACGATTGCGGGCAGGCACCGCGCTACGGCCGGAAGGCTGCGTGCACTAATCGGCAGGTGTAGCGCACGCTATCGGGTGGCCTAACGCACGCTATCGGGTTTGGGCAGTGGGGTTCTGAGGTTCTGGACTCGGTCAGGATCGGCAGGTAGCGCACGCTACTATCGGTCGTAGCGCACGCTAACCGGCAGGGGTAGCGCACGCTGTCGGCCGACTAGCGTACATTACCAGGGCGAGCTGTTTAGTCCAGAGGCTACTGGACAGGTCGGCTAGCGCGCGCAGGCTTCCGGCCGTAGCGCACGCTAGCGGGAGTCGGGTCGGCAGGTTTGGTCGGCAGGTTTGGTCGGTGGTGCCGGGTCGTGCGGGCCCTGGCCAAGGATACTCGGCCGATACCGTCCGATAGCGCACGCTAGTCCAGGAAGGCTAGCGCACGCTAGTTCCGGTCCAGTATAAATGTGACAGAGCAGTCACATTTCATCTCGTTTTTCATTTCCTCTCCTTCTCTTCCGCGGCTGGAGACTTGGAGATCTTCGAGCCATGATGTTTGTCAACAAATCCACGAAGTTCTTGAGTTCATAACATCAATAAATCATCCTATATCATCCCTTGATCCAGCGAATCAAGGTAATCTTTCTTAGAACCCTAATTTCGTGAATTTGGGGTTTTTTGCATTTTTGTCCGATTCGTTCCGTGTTGTTGATTAATTCATGATGGGCATGATTAATCTTGGTAGTATTCTCGTGTTTAACATCATTTAATCCATTGTTCTTCGTCGAATCGAAGTATTTTTCTTGATTTCCTTCAAATTGACTTTTTGGGGGATTTGTTCTCGATCTCGTTTTTCATCCGTTTTTGATGGATCGATTGTGGTTAAATGATGTTGTTAAACACATTCTATGGATTGTATATCCATATTTCAACTTGGAATTCCATTTTCGTGATTTGACGGAACGAATCGTGTTCTTGGCCGTTTTGGGGAAAATCCTTGAATTTTCGTCATTCGTTCCTTGAATTCAGCGGTTTGGGTCGTACTTTGGAATTCATTTTCATTGTTATTGTTTTCTTTCGTAGTTCATTGTTGTGGATTGTCGTTCGGTGGAGTCGGCGAGTTCGTAGTCGGTTCGTGCCAACCTACTTCGGCCGATTCTCCGCGTTGTGGTTATTCGAGGCAAGTACCTTGCCCATACTTTTCTCGTTTTATGGATATGATGATCGGTGGTCATCTTGATGTGTTTTTTTGGTTATTTGAAATGAAGTTTCAAAAGATTTCGGTTTGGCCTCGTTAAAGGCTCTCTTTCAAAACGCGTGTGTGTTTTGTGAACGTTGTGTTTTGGGAATTGATTATGATTTGATTATTTTGAACGTTGGAGGCTTTGATGATATCCTTGTTGTTTAAAAGTTATGGAATTGTGTATTCCGTGTTTAATCTTGTTATTGTGTTTTGAAGAGTTTGATAATGGTGTCGGATTAGTGGCCATCTCTAGTAAGTATTCTTGATGAACTTACATTCTTAGCATATTAGTATTGCATGAGTAACGTGTGTGTGTGTGTATGCTCATTATGGGTTAGATCCGACGGAGTCTCGGTAGGGGTCCACGGAGGGGTGGATCCGCGAGCTTGCTTTTAACCACTATGGGTTAGATCCGACGGGGTCTCGGTAGGGGTCCACGGAGGGGTGGATCCACGGTTAATTGTGGTGCATTTTACAAATGTGATTTGACTATGGCATTTCCGGAAATGAGTGCTTTTGAATGGTTTTCATGATTGCATGCATCGACTAAGTGTGTAAGAGGTAAGTTGTTCGTTTGGCTTACTTGGCTAGGATGACACTAGAGTATTTTGTTGTTTGTTTTAAATCCTTTATTTGTGGATTTTGATGTTGGGAGACGAACCTTGTGGTCGCTCTTGTGTACTGTGAGTTGATGATATTTGGGGCTAAAATCCCAATGGTTTTGTAAAAGTCATTTTACGGATTTGGGGCTAAAATCCCAACGGTTTGGTAAATGTCATTTTTCGGAAAGTAAACCTTTGGGGCGGTGACCCCTTTGTCTTTTGGATTTTGAAAAGTAGGATTTGATAATCCTAAATTGTTTTCTATTAAAACTCTCGATGGCATTCTAAACCGTTTTATAAATTACTTTCATTGATTTATGATATTTCGATTTTAAAATGTTTTCTCAAACTCTTGCATCAGGAAGTACTTTTCGTTTCATTTGGATCTTTGAGGATCCTTGGTTATTGTTATTCGTGGAATGTGAATGGTATGGCTCGTATTTGCACTTTGTTCTTGCACTAGCAAAACAGTGGAGTTTTGCTAACCCCCGAGTATTCGGGGGGTGGATGTCTGTTTTTGCATTCAGGTTTTGGAGCATAACACAAGGTCGGCACGAAGGATGATGAAAGAGGATCGATACTAATCACATGAGGAACCGTACATCGTGTATTGGTTTAGTTGTACTTTATTTTCCGCTGCTATATTTTTCCCGTTGTACGGGTGTGGTTGTGTTTTGACCCCTGCGTGGGCATGAGTTGTATTTGAGTTGTATGTATTTATTTTGAAAGACCAAATCGGTCTACTGAGTCATTTTAGCCTTAAAGGCATGGTTGAGTTGTTATATGTGGTTACCAGCCTGGTAGATCCTTGAGGAAAGGTTCTACGGCCTGTAATATCCCTGAGCGGATTGGGGGTGTTACAGTTCTCACCAGATCATCCTGGGAATTGTTGTTTGAACTTTATTATCCTTCGTGTTTCGGACATGATTGTTCGATTTTTGTTGTCTTGATCGTTTGTTTGTTCGGTTTTTGTTCTCGTTTCGTGATTGTTGAGCGTTCAGGATCCTTCGTAATTCCCTTAAGTTTGGGAAATTAGTCTCGTTTTCGATCTTTCAACCCTTGGGCGGTGGAGTTCCGTAGTTGTTGAGTGATTGGCTCGCGTTTTAATTGATGTACCATTGAGTCGGTCAATCATATTGATTTTCGTTCGTTGTGTTTTGTGATTGTTCGGATAATTGACTTGACTATATTATCCGTTTGATGATGCTTGTCATTTGTTGGTTTTATTATCTTCCTAACGGCGACGTTGTGTTGGTCGCCGTGGAGCGTGTTTTCACGCCGTATGTCTCTTTGCGTTTCTTGCAGCATTTCGCCGTTGGGCGTTAGTTACGCATTCTTGTGTATCTCGTTGAGTTTTTCCTGGCAGAATATTTCTTCTCCCTACTTGTTTTATGTTTCGGGACGAAACTTCTTTTAAGGAGGGTAGAATGTAATATCCGCAATTTTCGATTTTCGGTAAAAATTTTTTTCGGCCGGAGTCCGTTTTGACGACTCGCTCATGACCGTTTCGTCATTCTGAGAATGATTAATTCTACACTTTTTGACATCCGAGTTCGTTTCGGTGTCGTTTTGTTGAGTTCCGTGCTTTTTAGCGACTTTTCCGCGCTTGAGTTCGATTCTTGCGAATCTCGTTCGAAACTGCTGTTTCGAGTTTCCCGTAATTCCGTTTAACTTTGTTAGACGTGTTGTGAACTTCGGTTTGGTTATTCGATCACGTATCGTGATTTTCGGATGTTTTGGGCCATTTTGTAATTTCTTAAAAGTTACGGGTATCCGTATCTGTAATTATTGTCTCGACCCGTTCCTTGGCCGCGTATGATTAATTATTGCATTATGTTTTCATTTCGGGTCGTTGATGTCGTCCGCGAACTTTTCATCGTGTTCGTTCCGTACGTTTTCGGAAATCGGGTCGTCGAGCCACAGTGGTCGGCATCTTGCCGGACGGTTGCGGATCGCCGGACGATGGCGGGCACCGGCCGGACAGTGCGCGAGAACCGGCATAGCGCACGCCTACGGCCGGAAAGGCTGCGCGTCTTGGCCGTGAGTGTAGCGCCTGTGCTCAGGCGCCTAATGCACGCTATCGGGTCTGGGCAGTGGGGTTCTGAGGTTCTGGACTCGGTCAGGATCGGCAGGTAGCGCACGCTACTGTCGGTCGTAGCGCATGCTAACCGGCAGGGGTAGCGCACGCTGTCGGCCGACTAGCGTACGTTACCAGGGCGAGCTGTTTAGTCCAGAGGCTACTGGATAGGTCGGCTAGCGCGCGCAAGCTTCCGGCCGTAGCGCACGCTAGCGGGAGTCGGGTCGGCAGGTTTGGTCGGCAGGTTTGGTCGGTGGTGCCGGGTCGTGCGGGCCCTGGCCGAGGGTACTCGGCCGATACCGGCCGATAGCGCACGCTAGTCCGGGAAGGCTAGCGCACGCTAGTTCCGGCCCAGTATAAATGTGAGAGAGCAGTCACATTTTCATTCATTTTTCACTTCCTTCCTCTTCTATCCGCGGTTGGCGATTCGAGGGTGGCGAAGCCATGTTGTTTGACAACAAATCCACGAAGTTCTTGAGTTCATAACATCAATAAATCATCCTATATCATCCTTTGATCCATCGAATCAAGGTAATCTTTCTTAGAACCCTAATTTCGTGAATTTGGAGGTTTTTGCATTTTTGTCCGATTCGTTCCGTGTTGTTGATTAATTCATGATGGGTATGATTAATATTGGTAGTATTCTTGTGTTTAACATCATTTAATCCATTGTTCTTCGTCGAATCGAAGTGTATTTCTTGATTTTCTTCGAATTGACTTTTTGGGGGATTTGTCCTCGATCTCATTTTTCATCCATTTTCGATGGATCGATTATGGTTAAATGATGTTGTTAAACATATTCTATGGATTGTATATCCATATTTCAACTTGGAATTCCGTTTTCGTGATTTGACGGGACGAATCGTGTTCTTGGCCGTTTTGGGGGGGAAATCCTTGAACCTTCGTCATTTGTTCTTTGAATTCAGCGGCTTTGGGTCATACTTTGGAATTCATTTTCGTTGTTATTGTTTTCGTTCGTAGTTCATTGTTGTGGATTGTCGTTCGGTGGAGTCGGCGGGTTCGTAGTCGGTTCGTGTCAACCTACTTCGGTCGCTTCTTCGCGTTGTTCTTATTCGAGGCAAGTACCTTGCCCATACTTTTCTCGTTTTATGGATATGATGATCGGTGGTCGTCTTGATGTGTTTGTTTGGTTATTTGAAATGAAGTTTCAAAAGATTTCGGTTTGGCCTCGTTAAAGGCTCTCTTTCAAAACACGTGTGTGTTTTGTGAACGTTGTGTTTTGGGAATTGATTATGATTTGATTATTTTGAACGTTGGAGGCTTTTATGATATCCTTGTTGTTTAAAAGTTATGGAATCGTGTATTCCGTGTTTAATCTTGTTATTGTGTTTTGAAGAGTTTGATAATGGTGTCGGATTAGTGGCCATCTCTAGTAAGTATTCTTGATGAACTTACATTCTTAGCATATTAGTATTGCATGAGTAACGTGTGTCTGTGTATGCTCACTATGGGTTAGATCCGACGGGGTCTCGGTAGGGGTCCACGGAGGGGTGGATCCGCGAGCTTGCTTTTAACCACTATGGGTTAGATCCGACGGGGTCTCGGTAGGGGTCCACGGAGGGGTAGATCCACGGTTAATTGTGGTGCATTTTACTATTGGCATTTCCGGAAATTGTAACACCCTCAAGATATTCGAGGTATATTACAGCGCCGTGAATCCCTATATGGGATCCACCAGGCTAAACAGCATCATACTCATCGACTCACATAGACGCCAGAACAATACCATGTCATAAAGACGCAAAACAGGATAATCCACCCGGTTCAACCGGTCAATATAACATTATCATCCAACACGACATAATAAGCAACAATACAATCTGAACGAACAAAAAAAAAACCCTTAAGTACTCGAGTACAACTATTATTTCAACAACCACAAAGGATGAATAGGTAAAAGACACTAAAACATCACTCGTGCACAATCATCACGCACGGCCATCATCCGTGTACTGGTCCAGTGCCCGCTCGTCTCGATGAACCTAACCTGAAATTCATAAAACGAATTTCCCCAAAACGGGTCCCCAGAGGGGTTAGCAATTACGCTAGTACAAGTAACCAGATGAACGACTTACATCTTACACATATAGTAATGCATGCAATTCAAGAAAACATAGTTCCAAAATACTCATTTCCGGAAATGCCAATGATCAAACCACATTTGTAAAAATGCACCACAATTAACCGCGGACCCACAGCTTCGTGGATCTCTGCCGAGACCCCGTCGGATCTAACCCACAGTGGTTAAAAGCAAGCTCGCGGTCCCACAGCTTCGTGGAACCCTACCGAGACCCCGTCGAGTCTAACCCGCAGTGAGCATACACACGCACACAATTTCTCATACAAAACTACTATGTCAAGATCGTAAGTTCATAAGGATACTTGCCTCGATTAAATAGACGATGACACGAACGGAACGGAAGGATCAAGCACAACCACGAGGAACCGAAAATGAACCTAACGATTCGAATAGCACAATCACAACCACCTCTAAACGATTATGGAAATGGAATACACCCGGAAACCCGCCTACGATTCATGTATATTCATACCAAAATAACAACGAGGGCGGACCACAACCAAACCCTTTCGATTCCGTAAAAATCCACAAAATATCCATGAATCCGTAGGAAAACTAAAGATACTAACAATATCAATCGTATACATCATGAATCCACCAACAAAACGGAACGAATCGGAAGAAAAACCCAAAACCCCCAAATTAATCGAAAATAGGGTTTTAGAATATTACCTAAGGAGATTCAAGTACCAAGATCCGTAGAACACGCGTTAGATTGATTGCCCGAGCCTTACAACTGAAGGAAGATGATGAAAAATCGACTCCCGAAAGAAGAATGCTTGAGAGTTCTCCCCCCCCTTAGCTCTCTCTCTCTCTCGCGCAGTGAAAATGGAGAAGAAGTCGGCCGATTTCGTCTAATAAAGACGAATTTGCACAGTTGACCGCTTCGTGTGCCGCGGCACAGGCCGAAAATTTACTCCCAGGTTTTCGCGTTGTGCCGCGGCACAGCCTGCGTGTGCCGCGGCACCCGGTACAGTTGGGTTTAGGTCGCAGAAGACACACGAGTGTGCCGCGGCACCGAGCAGTGTCTTGCGCGGCACCGGCTTGCACCGTGCGCGGCACGGATGGGTGTGCGCGGCACCATGCGATTTGTCCGACCGACAACTGAAGGGAATTTGTGTGCCGCGGCTCACACCCCCTACGGGTTCCAAAATGATAAAAATGATCCGGAAAGAGAATAAAACGATAGGAATCAATATTTGGGGACCAATAACACGAAATGGATCCACGGCAACCCCGAAACGGCGGTTCCGCATCACAATAACGAGAATCAGATCAAAAGATGACGGAAAAGTTACACTGAAGGATACACGAGGGTCACTACAATCGAGAATTACACCGGAAATACAATTACAAGGGAAAGAAAAATGCGGATATTACATTCTACCCCTCTAAAACTAAGTTTCGTCCCGAAACTTAAGAAACAAACAACTCCGGGTACTAGCACGCATGCTGTCCTCGGTTTCCCAAGTTGCTTCCTCGACACCGTGTCTCGACCACTGCACTTTGACCAAAGGGATGGTTTTATACCTCAGTCGTTTCTCACGATGCTCCAAAATCTTCCAAGGACGCTCCTCAAAAGTAATATCTTCAGCAATATCGATCTCGCCATAATCGATGACGTGACTAGGATCCGGAACATATTTTCTCAACTGGGAAACATGGAAAACGCTATGAACATGACTCAAGGCCGGAGGTAACGCCAAACGGTATGCCAACCCACCTACCCGCTCGAGGATCTCAAAGGGGCCGATAAATCTCGGACTCAACTTTCCTTTCTTTCCAAAACGGAAAACTCCCTTCGTCGGCGACACCTTTAGCAAAACGTGGTCTCCCACCTCGAATTCCAAAGCTCGACGACGGACGTCGGCATACGACTTCTGTCGACTCTGGGCAGTCAACATCCGTTCCCGAATTAATTCTATCTTCCGTCTCGTCTCTAGAACGACATCAGGCTCAGTCCCGACCAAATCGGACGCCTCGTTCCAACAAATAGGTGATCGGCACCGCCACCCATAAAGTGCTTCATACGGTGCCATCCGAATCGACGCGTGCCAACTGTTGTTGTACGTGAATTCGATCAGCGGCAAATGCTCCTCCCAGTCACTACTCCAATCGAGAGCACAGGCACGCAACAAGTCCTCGAACGTCTGGATGGTGCGTTCCGATTGTCCATCCGATCGGGATGAAAAGAGGTACTCAAATGTAAACGGTACCCAACGCCTTATGCACCGCCCGCCGAAGTGCGATACAAAACGGCCATCACGATCCGAAACAATAGACTTCGGGTACCATGAAGTCTCACGATCTGCGCGATAAACACACGGGCTAACTTCTCCGGGCCCCAAGTGTCCTTGATGCCCAGAAAATGTGCCGACTTAGTCAGACGATCGACAATCACCCATACCATATTCATGCCCGACCTCGATCTCGGCAAACTCGTAACGAAATCCATCGATATATCTTCCCATTTCCATTCCGGAACGGGAAGTGACTGCAATAACCCTGCCGGTCGCTGATGCTCGATTTTGACTTGCTGGCAAGTCAAACATCTCGCTACAAACTGTGCGACCTCATCCTTCATATCATTCCACCAGAAATTTCTTCTCAGGTCCTTGTACATCTTACTCGAACTAGGATGAACGGAATAGGGTGTAGCATGGGCCTCCCGTAAAATACTCCTCAACTCTCGGTCGTTTGGCACACAAAGCCGACTGAATCTCAAAATACCATCCTCGTGAATCACAAACCCAGGAGACTTTCCCTTAAGAACGTTCTCTCGGATTTGAGTAATCATCGGATCCTCTGATTGCTTCAGCTTAATTTCATCGATCAAAGATGATGAAATCTCTAAAGCACAAAGTTTCCCGACAGCTCCCAGCAACGAGACCTCAACATCTAACTCGATCAAAGCCCTCCGAAGCTCAGACTGAGATGTAAGGATCTCAAGCGTTCGCAATGCAACTGGTTTCCGACTCAAGGCGTCGGCCACGACGTTCGCCTTACCCGGATGATAAAGGATTTCGAGGTCATAATCCTTAATCAACTCTAACCACCTCCTCTGCCTCATATTCAACTCCCGCTGAGTAAATATGTATTTCATACTTTTATGATCGGTAAAAATCTGACATGTAGAGCCGAAAAGGTAGTGACGCCAAATCTTGAGCACAAATACGACTGCCGCTAACTCCAAATCATGAGTAGGGTAGTTAAGCTCATACGGCCTCAACTGTCTCGACGCAAAGGCAATGGTCTTGCCATGCTGCATTAATACGCACCCAAGACCCTGACCCGAAGCATCGCTATAAACGGCGAATCCCTCGTTGCCACAGGGCAACGCCAAACCGAGTCAAGTCGACGCTTCTTCACTCCTCAAAATCAATCGCCTCTCGTCATTCCGCGAACTTCTCGGATTTACGGAGTAATCGTGTAAGTGGTCGAGCCGGTTTGAGAAACCTCGGCGAACCTACGGTAGTAGCCAGCCAAACCCAAGAAACTACGGAGCTCTCTCACGTTTTTAGGCGGTGCCCAATCCAATACCGCCTCGATCTTCTGCGGATCTACACGAACCCCCTCAGCTGAAATCACGTGACCCAAAAACATCACTTCCTTCAGCCAGAACTCACATTTCGAGAACTTCGCATAAAGTTGCTCGGCCCTCAAAATGTCTAACACTATCCGCAACTGATGGGCATGCTCTTCCTCGTTCCTCGAATAAATAAGAATATCGTCAATGAAGACGACGACACACTTATCCAAATACTCGATAAAGACTTTGTTCATCAACTGCATGAACACCGCCGGCGCATTAGTTAACCCGAAAGGCATGACTACGAACTCATAATGTCCGTATCTCGTCCGAAAAGCTGTCTTCGGCACATCGGACTCTCTCACCCGGAGCTGATAGTATCCCGATTTCAAATCAATCTTCGAGAATACCGCAGCTCCCTGCAACTGGTCGAACAAGTCATCAATTCTCGGCAAAGGATACTTGTTCTTGATGGTCACCTTGTTTAGTTCGCGATAGTCGATACACAAACGTAGTGAACCATCCTTCTTCCGCACAAACAGGACCGGTGCACCCCAAGACGAGGCGCTCGGTCGAACATACCCCGACTCAAGAAGCTCACTCAACTGTTTCTTCAACTCGGACATCTCTGAAGGTGCCATGCGATAGGGCGCCTTCGAAATAGGAGCCGCACCCGGCTCTAACTCTATAGCGAACTCGACCTCGCGTTCCGGTGGCAATCCCGGTAACTCGTTAGGAAAAACATCAGGAAATTCATTAACGATTGGAATCGACGAAAGCTCGACTCCACTACTTTCCGTCTTCAAGGCGTAGCACCAATAGCTGGTACACCCCTTTCGAAGGAGACTCATCGCCTTCAAGGCATTAATGATGAATTTCTGGTTCCCCCTCTTTCGCCCGGCGAAAGAGTGCTCGGTGCCATCCTCGGCTAACATGGTGATGATCCTCGTGCGGTAGTTCATGATTGCACCATGCCGCTCGAGCCAATCATCCCCGAGAATCAAATCCTCACCCTCAATATTCACAACAATAAGATTAGTGGGCCAAGTCCTCTCACAAATAAGTACAGAACAGTCTCGAACCTCCTGATCACTAACGATCCTATCACCGCTAGGAAGCTTAACGATGAAGGGTTCACAAGGCATCAAACAGTCGAGACTCAAACGGCGTACACAATCCAAATATATGAACGAATGCGTAGCACCGGAATCAAAAAGCACACTGACAGGATGAGAAAGAATATAAACGATACCTGTCGCCACGGTAGCCGCTGGATCATCGGCTTTCCGCATCTCATAGACACGCGGGTGGGCTGAGCCGACACTGGAAGCTCCCCCCTTAGAGGGCTGACCCCGACCTCTTCCCCGACTAGCACTCGGCGGGGATTGAGGAGCAAACGATCCCTGGTTCACACTTGGTTCCCTAGGCGCTGGAATGGAAGCCCGGGCACCAAGGATTTTCTCCCTCTCGGACAGACGGCTTTGTGACCCGGCCACACCGATTACACGTCGGCAAAGGGTTCGGACAAACACGGCGATGTGGCCTGCTGCCTGATTAAAGCATTTCACCTCTCGAGAAGGGGCACCGCAGCCCTACGGGAAACCCGGTAGATCGAGCCGGGCCACCACCAGCGGAAAAGTTAGCGGTCAAATTTCTGCGACCCCCACCTTTGTGGCGAAAAATTCCGTGGACTTCGCTTCTTACTCTCGCGGGCCGCCTCACTCGCCGTCACGGACATATCGTAAGCAAGGGCCTGCTCTGTAATCTTTCAAGGTAGTGCATACAAGCCCCGACATATAGTCCCGAATCGGCAACTTCATCCGTCTGAGAAATGGAAAATTTTGTCGCTTTCCTCGACAACTTGGGTCTTCACATAACCCAACTCCTTGTTAAAATCAGCAATGGCTTGAGATACGGGATATCCGCGGTTGAGCATCATAAAAGCATGTACCTAGCACATCGTCGACCGCCACGGGCAATATTCAGTCTCCATCAATTCTTGAAACTCAGCCCACGAAGCAGCATGATCTTTGGGCCCAACGGCCTCCCACCAGTCCGTAGCGTCCCCTGTGAGAAAGTATTGGGCAATAGGGACTTTACGTTCCTCGGGACAGTTAGTGGCAATGAAGACCTTAGATATCTCCTTGATCCACCCTTCCCAGCCAATCGGGTCTGAAGCTCCCGAAAACTGAGGAGGATGCATCTTGATAACATCTTGGAGCCAACGGTCCGCTCCGCCCCGATTAGCATGGGCCTGATCCGGGTTCTGAACCGCCTGAGCTATTGCCGCCATTTGGTTCACCATTTGTTGCATAACGGCCGCAATACCAAGATCGGCACGCTCCTGAGAAGAAGCATGGCTATGACGGTCGCCGGTACTGCCGGCTCCCGAAGACTGTGACGTGGCCGCCCCACCGGCTGCCCCACGTCCCCGGCCGCGTCCACGACCACGACCGCGACCACGACCTCTTCCAGCATCCATACTGGAGTTAAATAAGTAGCAAAAGCCATACGAGGATCAGTACAAGAAAAGAACAATTACAAGTCGAGAATCAAGGGTACGATACAAGGAATTAATGAACAGAGGAAGGAAAACTTACGGACACTGGTAGTACCGGAATCATGGCAGCGTGACGATGATATGCAAGACAAAACACCACAAGACCCAATAAACCGACAAGCCTAGGTATCCATAAACCTAGAGCTCCGATACCATTTTCTGTAACACCCTCAAGATATTCGAGGTATATTACAGCGCCGTGAATCCCTATATGGGATCCACCAGGCTAAACAGCATCATACTCATCGACTCACATAGACGCCAGAACAATACCATGTCATAAAGACGCAAAACAGGATAATCCACCCGGTTCAACCGGTCAATATAACATTATCATCCAACACGACATAATAAGCAACAATACAATCTGAACGAACAAAAAAAACCCTTAAGTACTCGAGTACAACTATTATTTCAAAAACCACAAAGGATGAATAGGTAAAAGACACTAAAACATCACTCGTGCACAATCATCACGCACGGCCATCATCCGTGTACTGGTCTAGTGCCCGCTCGTCTCGATGAACCTGACCTGAAATTCATAAAATGAATTTCCCCAAAATGGGTCCCCAGAGGGGTTAGCAATTACGCTAGTACAAGTAACCAGATGAACGACTTACATCTTACACATATAGTAATGCATGCAATTCAAGAAAACATAGTTCCAAAATACTCATTTCCGGAAATGCCAATGATCAAACCACATTTGTAAAAATGCACCACAATTAACCGCGGACCCACAGCTTCGTGGATCCCTGCCGAGACCCCGTCGGATCTAACCCACAGTGGTTAAAAGCAAGCTCGCGGTCCCACAGCTTCGTGGAACCCTACCGAGACCCCATCGAGTCTAACCCGCAGTGAGCATACACACGCACACAATTTCTCATACAAAACTACTATGTCAAGATCGTAAGTTCATAAGGATACTTGCCTCGATTAAATAGACGATGACACGAACGAGCGGAGCGGAAGGATCAAGCACAACCACGAGGAACCGACGAAAATGAACCTAACGATTCGAATAGCACAATCACAACCACCTCTAAACGATTATGGAAATGGAATACACCCGGAAACCCGCCTACGATTCATGTATATTCATACCAAAATAACAACGAGGGCGGACCACAACCAAACCCTTTCGATTCCGTAAAAATCCACAAAATATCCATGAATCCGTAGGAAAACTAAAGATACTAACCATATCAATCGTATACATCATGAATCCACCAACAAAACGGAACGAATCGGAAGAAAAACCCAAAACCCCCAAATTAATCGAAAATAGGGTTTTAGAATATTACCTAAGGAGATTCAAGTACCAAGATCCGTAGAACACGCGTTAGATTGATTGCCCGAGCCTTACAATCAAGGAAGATGATGAAAAATCGACTCAAAGAAGAATGCTTGAGAGTTCTCCCCCTTAGCTCTCTCTCTCTCGCGCGTTGAAAATGGAGAAGAAGTCGGCCGATTTCGTCTAATAAAGACGAATTTGCACAGTTGACCGCTTCGTGTGCCGCGGCACAGCTGAAGTGTGCCACGGCACAGGCCGAAAATTTACTCCCAGGTTTTCGCGTTGTGCCGCGGCACAGCCTGCGTGTGCCGCGGCACCAGTCTGATTGGGTTTAGGTCGCGAAGACACACGAGTGTGCCGCGGCACCGAACAGTGTGCGCGGCACCGGCCGCTGCTTGTGCGCGGCCGGATGGGTGTGCCGCGGCTGCATGCTGATTTGTCCGACCACAACCAAGGAATTTTTGTGCCGCGGCACGCATATCTTGTGCCGCGGCTCACACCCCCTTACGGGTTCCAAAATGATAAAAATGATCCGGAAAGAGAATAAAACGATAGGAATCAATATTTGGGGACCAATAACACGAAATGGATCCACGGCAACCCCGAAACGGCGGTTCCGCATCACAATAACGAGAATCAGATCAAAAGATGACGGAAAAGTTACACTGAAGGATACACGAGGGTCACTACAATCGAGAATTACACCGGAAATACAATTACAAGGGAAAGAAAAATGCGGATATTACAGAAATGAGTGCTTTTGAATGGTTTTCATGATTGCATGCATCGACTAAGTGTGTAAGAGGTAAGTTGTTCGTTTGGCTTACTTAGCTAGGATGGCACTAGAGTATTTTGTTGTTTGTTTTAAATCCTTTATTTATGGATTTTGATGTTGGGAGACGAACCTTGTGGTCGTTCTTGTGTACTGTGAGTTGATGAGATTTGGGGCTAAAATCCCAATGGTTTTGTAAAAGTCATTTTACGGATTTGGGGCTAAAATCCCAACGGTTTGGTAAATGTCATTTTTTGGAAAGTAAACCTTTGGGGCGGTGACCTCTTTTGTCTTTTGGATTTTGAAAAGCAGGATTTGATAATCCTAAATTGTTTTCTATTAAAACTCTCGATCCCATTCTAAACCGTTTTATAAATTACTTCCATTGATTTATGATATTTCGATTTTGAAATGTTTTCTCAAACTCTTGCCTCGGGAAGTACTTTTCGTTTCGTTTGGATCTTTGAGGATCCATGGTTATGGTTATTCGTGGAATGTGAATGGTATGGCTCGTATTTGCACTTTGTTCTTGCACTAGCAAAACAGTGGAGTTTTGCTAACCCCCGAGTATTCGGGGGGTGGATGTCTGTTTTTGCATTCAGGTTTTGGAGCATAACACAGGGTCGGCACGAAGGATGATGAAAGATGATCGATACTAATCACATGAGGAACCGTACATTGTTTATTGGTTCAGTTGTACTCTATTTTTCCGCTGCTATATTTTTCCCATTGTACGGGTGTGGTTGTGTTTTGACCCCTGCGTGGGCATGAGTTGTATTTGAGTTGTATGTATTTATTGAAAGACAAAATCGGTCTACTGAGTCATTTTAGTCTTAAAGGCATGGTTGAGTTGTTATATGTGGTTACCAGCCTGGTAGATCCTTGAGGAAAGGTTCTACGGCGTGTAATATCCCTGAGCGGATTGGGGGTGTTACAATTAGAACAATAGAATGAACAACGTACAAGCAATAAAGAATATGATCTTACCTCTTGATGGAAGGAGAAGGCTCACGGTGATTTGCAGAAAGGTGTGTGTAGGGCAGTCGATTTCTGTGCAATTATCTCTCCTTCAAAATTTATAGGGTCAATTAGAGAGAATGAGAGGACTCTCTCTATTTATAATCGCAAAAAAAGTACATCAAAATCAATAAATTATAGATTTCCATCAAACTCTCACAAATATTAAATATCTCTAGATTTAATAGGGCTTTAAAAAATAAAAATTGAATATCATGATATTTTGAAGGACTTTTTAAGAGCGAATTGTGTTTCAATAGGACTTTTTCTTCCGATTGTGTTTCAATATGTGTATTAGAACAATAGAATGAACAACGTACAAGCAATAAAGAATATGATCTTACCTCTTGATGGAAGGAGAAGGCTCACGGTGATTTGCAGAAAGGTGTGTGTAGGGCAGTCGATTTCTGTGCAATTCTCTCTCCTCCAAAATTTATAGGGTCAATTAGAGAGAATGAGAGGACTCTCTCTATTTATAATCGAAAAAAAAGTAGATCAAAATCAATGAATTATATATTTCCATCAAACTCTCACAAATATTAAATACCTTTAGATTTAATCTGGCTTTAAAAAATAAAAATTGAATATCATGATATTTTGAAGGACTTTTTAAGAGCGAGTTGTGTTTCAATAGGACATTTTCTTCCGATTGTGTTTCAATATGTGTATTAGAACAATAGAATGAACAACGTACAAGCAATAAAGAATATGATCTTACCTCTTGATGGAAGGAGAAAGCTCACGGTGATTTGCAGAAAGGTGTGTGTAGGGCAGTCGATTTCTGTGCAATTCTCTCTCCTTCAAAATTTATAGGATCAATTAGAGAGAATGAGAGGACTCTCTCTATTTATAATCGGCAAAAAAAGTACATCAAAATCAATGAATTATAGATTTCCATCAAACTCTCACAAATATTAAATACCTCTAGATTTAATAGGGCTTTAAAAAATAAAAATTGAATATCATGATATTTTGAAGGACTTTTTAAGAGCGAATTGTGTTTCAATAGGACTTTTTCTTCCGATTGTGTTTCAATATGTGTATTAGAATAATAGAATGAACTACGTACAAGCAATAAAGAATATGATCTTACCTCTTGATGGAAGGAAAAGGCTCACGGTGATTTGCAGAAAGGTGTGTGTAGGGCAGTCGATTTCTGTGCAATTCTCTCTCCTTCAAAATTTATAGGGTCAATTAGAGAGAATGAGAGGACTCTCTCTATTTATAATCGGCAAAAAAAGTACATAAAATCAATGAATTATAGATTTCCATCAAACTCTCACAAATATTAAATACCTTTAGATTTAATAGGACTTTAAAAAATAAAAATTGAATAACATGATATTTTGAAGGACTTTTTAAGAGCGAATTGTGTTTCAATAGGACTTTTTCTTCCGGTTGTGTTTCAATATGTGTATTAGAACAATAGAATGAACAACGTACAAGCAATAAAGAATATGATCTTACCTCTTGATGGAAGGAGAAGGCTCATGGTGATTTGCAGAAAGGTGTGTGTAGGGCAATCGATTTCTGTGCAATTCTCTCTCCTTCAAAATTTATAGGGTCAATTAGAGAGAATGAGAGGACTCTCTCTATTTATAATCGGCAAAAAAAGTACATCAAACTCAATGAATTATAGATTTCCATCAAACTCTCACAAATATTAAATACCTCTAGATTTAATAGGGCTTTAAAAAATAAAAATTGAATATCATGATATTTTGAAGGACTTTTTAAGAGCGAATTGTGTTTCAATAGGACTTTTCTTCCGATTGTGTTTTAATATGTGTATTAGAACAATAGAATGAACAATGTACAATCAATAAAGAATATGATCTTACCTCTTGATGGAAGGAGAAGGCTCACGGTGATTTGCGTAAAGGTGTGTGTAGGGCGGTCGATTTACAGGCAATTCTCTCTCCTTCAAAATTTATAGGTCAATTAGAGAGAATGAGAGGGCTCTCTCTATTTATAATTGGCAAAAAAGTACATCAAAATCAATGAATTATAGATTTCCATCAAACTCTCACAAATATTAAATACCTCTAGATTTAATAGGGCTTTAAAAATAAAAATTGAATAACATGATATTTTGAAGGACTTTTAAGTGCGAATTGTGTTTCAATAGGACTTTTTCTTCCGATTGTGTTTCAATATGTGTATTAGAACAATAGAATGAACAACGTACAAGCAATAAAGAATATGATCTTACCTCTTGATGGAAGGAGAAGGCTCACGGTGATTTGCAGAAAGGTGTGTGTAGGGCTCGATTTCAGGCAATTATCTCTCCTTCAAAATTTATAGGGTCAATTAGAGAGAATGAGAGGACTCTCTCTATTTATAATCGCAAAAAAAGTACATCAAAATCAATGAATTATAGATTTCCATCAAACTCTCACAAATATTAAATATCTCTAGATTTAATAGGGCTTTAAAAAATAAAAATTAAATATCATGATATTTTGAAGGACTTTTTAAGAGCGAATTGTGTTTCAATAGGACTTTTTCTTCCGATTGTGTTTCAATATGTGTATTAGAACAATAGAATGTACAACGTACAAGCAATAAAGAATATGATCTTACCTCTTGATGGAAGGAAAAGGCTCACGGTGATTTGCAGAAAGGTGTGTGTAGGGTAGTCGATTTCTGTGCAATTCTCTCTCCTTCAAAATTTATAGGGTCAATTAGAGAGAATGAGAGGACTCTCTCTATTTATAATCGGCAAAAAAAGTACATCAAAATCAATGAATTATAGATTTCCATCAAACTCTCACAAATATTAAATACCTTTAGATTTAATAGGGCTTTAAAAAATAAAAATTGAATATCATGATATTTTGAAGGACTTTTTAAGAGCGAGTTGTGTTTCAATAGGACAGTTTCTTCCGATTGTGTTTCAATATGTGTATTAGAACAATAGAATGAACTACGTACAAGCAATAAAGAATATGATCTTACCTATTGATGGAAGGAGAAGGCTCACGGTGATTTGCAGAAAGGTGTGTGTAGGGCAGTCGATTTCGGTGCAATTCTCTCTCCTTCAAAATTTATAGGGTCAATTTGAGAGAATGAGAGGACTCTCTCTATTTATAATCGGCAAAAAAAGTACATCAAATCAATGAATTATAGATTTCCATCAAACTCTCACAAATATTAAATACCTTTAGATTTAATAGGGCTTTAAAAAATAAAAATTGAATGTCATGATATTTTGAAGGACTTTTTAAGAGCGAGTTGTGTTTCAATAGGACATTTTCTTCCGATTGTGTTTCAATATGTGTATTAGAACAATAGAATGAACAACGTACAAGCAATAAAGAATATGATCTTACCTCTTGATGGAAGGAGAAAGCTCACGGTGATTTGCAGAAAGGTGTGTGTAGGGCAGTCGATTTCTGTGCAATTCTCTCTCCTTCAAAATTTATAGGGTCAATTAGAGAGAATGAGAGGACTCTCTCTATTTATAATCGGCAAAAAAAGTACATCAAACTCAATGAATTATAGATTTCCATCAAACTCTCACAAATATTAAATACCTCTAGATTTAATAGGGCTTTAAAAAATAAAAATTGAATATCATGATATTTTGAAGGACTTTTTAAGAGCGAATTGTGTTTCAATAGGACTTTTTCTTCCGATTGTGTTTCAATATGTGTATTAGAACAATAGAATGAACAATGTACAATCAATAAAGAATATGATCTTACCTCTTGATGGAAGGAGAAGGCTCACGGTGATTTGCAGAAAGGTGTGTGTAGTCGATTTCTGTGCAATTCTCTCTCCTTCAAAATTTATAGGGTCAATTAGAGAGAATGATAGGACTCTATCCATTTATAATTGGCAAAAAAAGTACATCAAAATCAATGAATTATAGATTTCCATCAAACTCTCACAAATATTAAATACCTCTAGATTTAATAGGTCATTAAAAAATAAAAATTGAATATCATGATATTTTAAAGGACTTTTTAAGAGCGAATTGTGTTTCAATAGGACTTTTTCTTCCGATTGTGTTTCAATATGTGTATTAGAACAATATAATGAACAACATACAAGCAATAGAGAATATGATCTTACCTCTTGATGGAAGGAAAAGGCTCACGGTGATTTGCAGAAAGGTGTGTGTAGGGCAGTCGATTTCTGTGCAATTCTCTCTCCTTCAAAATTTATAGGGTCATTTAGAGAGAATGAGAGGGCTCTCTCTATTTATAATTGGCAAAAAAAGTACATCAAAATCAATGAATTATAGAGTTCCATCAAACTCTCACAAATATTAAATACCTCTAGATTTAATAGGGCTTTAAAAAATAAAAATTGAATAACATGATATTTTGAAGGACTTTTTAAGTGCGAATTGTGTTTCAATAGGACTTTTTCTTCCGATTGTGTTTCAATATGTGTATTAGAACAATAGAATGAACAACGTACAAGCAATAAAGAATATGATCTTACCTCTTGATGGAAGGAGAAGGCTCACGGTGATTTGCAGAAAGGTGTGTGTAGGGCAGTCAATTTCTGTGCAATTCTCTCTCCTTCAAAATTTATAGGGTCAATTAGAGAGAATGAGAGGACTCTCTCTATTTATAATCGGCAAAAAAAGTACATAAAATCAATGAATTATAGATTTCCATCAAACTCTCACAAATATTAAATACCTTTAGATTTAATAGGACTTTAAAAAATAAAAATTGAATAACATGATATTTTGAAGGACTTTTTAAGAGCGAATTGTGTTTCAATAGGACTTTTTCTTCCGGTTGTGTTTCAATATGTGTATTAGAACAATAGAATGAACAACGTACAAGCAATAAAGAATATGATCTTACCTCTTGATGGAAGGAGAAGGCTCATGGTGATTTGCAGAAAGGTGTGTGTATGGCAGTCGATTTCTGTGCAATTCTCTCTCCTTCAAAATTTATAGGGTCAATTAGAGAGAATGAGAGGACTCTCTCTATTTATAATCGGCAAAAAAAGTACATCAAACTCAATGAATTATAGATTTCCATCAAACTCTCACAAATATTAAATACCTCTAGATTTAATAGGGCTTTAAAAAATAAAAATTGAATATCATGATATTTTGAAGGACTTTTTAAGAGCGAATTGTGTTTCAATAGGACTTTTTCTTCCGATTGTGTTTTAATATGTGTATTAGAACAATAGAATGAACAATGTACAATCAATAAAGAATATGATCTTACCTCTTGATGGAAGGAGAAGGCTCACGGTGATTTGCAGAAAGGTGTGTGTAGGGCAGTCGATTTCTGTGCAATTCTCTCTCCTTCAAAATTTATAGGGTCAATTAGAGAGAATGAGAGGGCTCTCTCTATTTATAATTGGCAAAAAAAGTACATCAAAATCAATGAATTATAGATTTCCATCAAACTCTCACAAATATTAAATACCTCTAGATTTAATAGGGCTTTAAAAAATAAAAATTGAATAACATGATATTTTGAAGGACTTTTTAAGTGCGAATTGTGTTTCAATAGGACTTTTTCTTCCGATTGTGTTTCAATATGTGTATTAGAACAATAGAATGAACAACGTACAAGCAATAAAGAATATGATCTTACCTCTTGATGGAAGGAGAAGGCTCACGGTGATTTGCAGAAAGGTGTGTGTAGGGCAGTCGATTTCTGTGCAATTATCTCTCCTTCAAAATTTATAGGGTCAATTAGAGAGAATGAGAGGACTCTCTCTATTTATAATCGCAAAAAAAGTACATCAAAATCAATGAATTATAGATTTCCATCAAACTCTCACAAATATTAAATATCTCTAGATTTAATAGGGCTTTAAAAAATAAAAATTAAATATCATGATATTTTGAAGGACTTTTTAAGAGCGAATTGTGTTTCAATAGGACTTTTCTTCCGATTGTGTTTCAATATGTGTATTAGAACAATAGAATGTACAACGTACAAGCAATAAAGAATATGATCTTACCTCTTGATGGAAGGAAAAGGCTCACGGTGATTTGCGAGAAGGTGTGTGTAGGGTAGTCGATTTACGTGCAATTCTCTCTCCTTCAAAATTTATAGGTCAATTAGAGAGAATGAGAGGACTCTCTCTATTTATAATCGGCAAAAAAGTACATCAAAATCAATGAATTATAGATTTCCATCAAACTCTCACAAATATTAAATACCTTTAGATTTAATAGGGCTTTAAAAATAAAAATTGAATATCATGATATTTTGAAGGACTTTTTAAGAGCGAGTTGTGTTTCAATAGACGCTTTCTTCCGATTGTGTTTCAATATGTGTATTAGAACAATAGAATGAACTACGTACAAGCAATAAAGAATATGATCTTACCTATTGATGGAAGGAGAAGGCTCACGGTGATTTGCAGAAAGGTGTGTGTAGGGCAGTCGATTTCGGTGCAATTCTCTCTCCTTCAAAATTTATAGGGTCAATTTGAGAGAATGAGAGGACTCTCTCTATTTATAATCGGCAAAAAAAGTACATCAAATCAATGAATTATAGATTTCCATCAAACTCTCACAAATATTAAATACCTTTAGATTTAAGAGGGCTTTAAAAATAAAAATTGAATGTCATGATATTTTGAAGGACTTTTTAAGAGCGAGTTGTGTTTCAATAGGACATTTTCTTCCGATTGTGTTTCAATATGTGTATTAGAACAATAGAATGAACAACGTACAAGCAATAAAGAATATGATCTTACCTCTTGATGGAAGGAGAAAGCTCACGGTGATTTGCAGAAAGGTGTGTGTAGGGCAGTCGATTTCTGTGCAATTCTCTCTCCTTCAAAATTTATAGGGTCAATTAGAGAGAATGAGAGGACTCTCTCTATTTATAATCGGCAAAAAAAGTACATCAAACTCAATGAATTATAGATTTCCATCAAACTCTCACAAATATTAAATACCTCTAGATTTAATAGGGCTTTAAAAAATAAAAATTGAATATCATGATATTTTGAAGGACTTTTTAAGAGCGAATTGTGTTTCAATAGGACTTTTCTTCCGATTGTGTTTCAATATGTGTATTAGAACAATAGAATGAACAATGTACAATCAATAAAGAATATGATCTTACCTCTTGATGGAAGGAGAAGGCTCACGGTGATTTGCAGAAAGGTGTGTGTAGTCGATTTCTGTGCAATTCTCTCTCCTTCAAAATTTATAGGGTCAATTAGAGAGAATGATAGGACTCTATCCATTTATAATTGGCAAAAAAAGTACATCAAAATCAATGAATTATAGATTTCCATCAAACTCTCACAAATATTAAATACCTCTAGATTTAATAGGTCATTAAAAATAAAAATTGAATATCATGATATTTTAAAGGACTTTTTAAGAGCGAATTGTGTTTCAATAGGACTTTTTCTTCCGATTGTGTTTCAATATGTGTATTAGAACAATATAATGAACAACATACAAGCAATAGAGAATATGATCTTACCTCTTGATGGAAGGAAAAGGCTCACGGTGATTTGCAGAAAGGTGTGTGTAGGGCAGTCGATTTCTGTGCAATTCTCTCTCCTTCAAAATTTATAGGGTCATTTAGAGAGAATGAGAGGGCTCTCTCTATTTATAATTGGCAAAAAAAGTACATCAAAATCAATGAATTATAGAGTTCCATCAAACTCTCACAAATATTAAATACCTCTAGATTTAATAGGGCTTTAAAAAATAAAAATTGAATAACATGATATTTTGAAGGACTTTTTAAGTGCGAATTGTGTTTCAATAGGACTTTTTCTTCCGATTGTGTTTCAATATGTGTATTAGAACAATAGAATGAACAACGTACAAGCAATAAAGAATATGATCTTACCTCTTGATGGAAGGAGAAGGCTCACGGTGATTTGCAGAAAGGTGTGTGTAGGGCAGTCGATTTCTGTGCAATTATCTCTCCTTCAAAATTTATAGGGTCAATTAGAGAGAATGAGAGGACTCTCTCTATTTATAATCGCAAAAAAAGTACATCAAAATCAATGAATTATAGATTTCCATCAAACTCTCACAAATATTAAATATCTCTAGATTTAATAGGGCTTTAAAAAATAAAAATTAAATATCATGATATTTTGAAGGACTTTTTAAGAGCGAATTGTGTTTCAATAGGACTTTTTCTTCCGATTGTGTTTCAATATGTGTATTAGAACAATAGAATGTACAACGTACAAGCAATAAAGAATATGATATTACCTCTTGATGGAAGGAGAAGGCTCATGGTGATTTGCAGAAAGATGTGTGTAGGGCAGTCGATTTCTGTGCAATTCTCTCTCCTTCAAAATTTATAGGGTCTATTAGAGAGACTGAGAGGACTCTCTCTCTATTTATAATCGGAAAAAAAGTAGATCAAAATCAATGAATTATAGATTTCCATCAAACTCTCACAAATATTAAATACCTTTAGATTTAATAGGGCTTTAAAAAATAAAAATTGAATGTCATGATATTTTGAAGGACTTTTTAAGAGCGAGTTGTGCTTCAATAGGACATTTTCTTCCGATTGTGTTTTAATATGTGTATTAGAACAATAGAATGAACAACGTACAAGCAATAAAGAATATGATCTTACCTCTTGATGGAAGGAGAAAGCTCACGGTGATTTGCAGAAAGGTGTGTGTAGGGCAGTCGATTTCTGTGCAATTCTCTCTCCTTCAAAATTTATAGGGTCAATTAGAGAGAATAAGAGGACTCTCTATATTTATAATCGGCAAAAAAAGTACATCAAAATCAATGAATTATAGATTTCCATCAAACTCTAACAAATATTAAATACCTCTAGATTTAATAGGGCTTTAAAAAATAAAAATTGAATATCATGATATTTTGAAGGACTTTTTAAGAGCGAATTGTGTTTCAATAGGACTTTTTCTTCCGATTGTATTTCAATATGTGTATTAGAACAATAGAATGAACAATGTACAAGCAATAAAGAATATGATCTTACCTCTTGATGGAAGGAAAAGGCTCACGGTGATTTGCAAAAAGGTGTGTGTAGGGCAGTCGATTTCTGTGCAATTCTCTCTCCTTCAAAATTTATAGGGTCAATTAGAGAGAATGAGAGGACTCTCTCTATTTATAATCGGCAAAAAAAGTACATCAAAATCAATGAATTATAGATTTACATCAAACTCTCACAAATATTAAATACCTTTAGATTTAATAGGGCTTTAAAAAATAAAAATTGAATATCATGATATTTTGAAGGACTTTTTAAGAGCGAGTTGTGTTTCAATAGGACATTTTCTTCCGATTGTGTTTCAATATGTGTATTGGAACAATAGAATGAACTACGTACAAGCAATAAAGAATATGATCTTACCTCTTGATGGAAGGAGAAGGCTCATGGTGATTTGCAGAAAGGTGTGTGTAGGGCAATCGATTTCTGTGCAATTCTCTCTCCTTCAAAATTTATAGGGTCAATTAGAGAGAATGAGAGGACTCTCTCTAGTTATAATCGGCAAAAATAGTACATCAAATCAATGAATTATAGATTTCCATCAAACTCTCACAAATATTAAATACCTTTAGATTTAATAGGGCTTTAAAAAATAAAAATTGAATAACATGATATTTTGAAGGACTTTTTTAGAGCGAATTGTGTTTCAATAGGACTTATTCTTCCGATTGTGTTTCAATATGTGTATTAGAACAATAGAATGAACAATGTACAAGCAATAAAGATTATGATCTTACCTCTTGATGGAAGGAGAAGGCTCATGGTGATTTGCAGAAAGGTGTGTGTATGGCAGTCGATTTCTGTGCAATTCTCTCTCCTTCAAAATTTATAGGGTCAATTAGAGAGAATGAGAGGACTCTCTCTATTTATAATCGGCAAAAAAAGTACATCAAACTCAATGAATTATAGATTTGCATCAAACTCTCACAAATATTAAATACCTCTAGATTTAATAGGGCTTTAAAAAATAAAAATTGAATATCATGATATTTTGAAGAACTTTTTAAGAGCGAATTGTGTTTCAATAGGACTTTTTCTTCCGATTGTGTTTCAATATGTGTATTAGAACAATATAATGAACAACGTACAATCAATAAAGAATATGATCTTACCTCTTGATGGAAGGAGAAGGCTCACGGTGATTTGTAGAAAGGTGTGTGTAGGGCAGTCGATTTCTGTGCAATTCTCTCTCCTTCAAATTTATAGGGTCAATTAGAGAGAATGATAGGACTCTATCCATTTATAATTGGCAAAAAAAGTACATCAAAATCAATGAATTATAGATTTCCATCAAACTCTCACAAATATTAAATACCTCTAGATTTAATAGGTCATTAAAAAATAAAAATTGAATATCATGATATTTTAAAGGACTTTTTAAGAGCGAATTGTGTTTCAATAGGACTTTTTCTTCCGATTGTGTTTCAATATGTTTATCAGAACAATAGAATGAACAACATACAAGCAATAAAGAACATGATCTTACCTCTTGATGGAAGGAAAAGGCTCACGGGGATTTGCACAAAGGTGTGTGTAGGGCAGTCGATTTCTGTGCAATTCTCTCTCCTTCAAAATTTATAGGGTCAATTAGAGAGAATGATAGGACTCTATCCATTTATAATTGGCAAAAAAAGTACATCAAAATCAATGAATTATAGATTTCCATCAAACTCTCACAAATATTAAATACCTCTAGATTTAATAGGTCATTAAAAAATAAAAATTGAATATCATGATATTTTAAAGGACTTTTTAAGAGCGAATTGTGTTTCAATAGGACTTTTTCTTCCGATTGTGTTTCAATATGTGTATTAGAACAATAGAATGAACAACATACAAGCAATAAAGAATATGATCTTACCTCTTGATGGAAGGAAAAGGCTCACGGTGATTTGCAGAAAGGTGTGTGTCGGGCAGTCGATTTCTGTGCAATTCTCTCTCCTTCAAAATTTATAGGGTTAATTAGAGAGAATGAGAGGACTCTCTCTATTTATAATTGTCAAAAAAAGTACATCAAAATCAATGAATTATAGATTTCCATCAAACTCTCACAAATATTAAATACCTTTAGATTTAATAGGGCTTTAAAAAATAAAAATTGAATATCATGATATTTTGAAGGACTTTTTAAGAGCGAGTTGTGTTTCAATAAGACATTTTCTTCCGATTGTGTTTCAATATGAGTATTAGAACAATAGAATGAACTACGTACAAGCAATAAAAAATATGATCTTACCTTTTGATGGAAGGAGAAGGCTCACGGTGATTTGCAGAAAGGTGTGTGTAGGGCAGTCGATTTCTGTGCAATTCTCTCTCCTTCAAAATTTATAGGGTCAATTAGAGAGAATGAGAGGACTCTCTCTAGTTATAATCGGCAAAAAAAGTACATCAAATCAATGAATTATAGATTTCCATCAAACTCTCACAAATATTAAATACCTTTAGATTTAATAGGGCTTTAACAAATAAAAATTGAATAACATGATATTTTGAAGGACTTTTTAAGAGCGAATTTTGTTTCAATAGGACTTTTTCTTCCGATTGTGTTTCAATATGTGTATTAGAACAATAGAATGAACAACGTACAAGCAGTAAAGAATATGATCTTACCTCTTTATGGAAGGAGAAGGCTCATGGTGATTTGCAGAAAGGTGTGTGTATGGCAGTCGATTTCTGTGCGATTCTCTCTCCTTCAAAATTTATAGGGTCAATTAGAGAGAATGAGAGGACTCTCTCTATTTATAATTGGCAAAAAAAGTACATCAAACTCAATGAATTATAGATTTCTATCAAACTCTCATAAATATTAAATACCTCTAGATTTAATAGGGCTTTAAAAAATAAAAATTGAATATCATGATATTTTGAAGGACTTTTTAAGAGCGAATTGTGTTTCAATAGGACTTTTTCTTCCGATTGTGTTTCAATATGTGTATTAGAACAATAGAATGAACAACGTACAATCAATAAAGAATATTATCTTACCTCTTGATGGAAGGAGAAGGCTCACGGTGATTTGCAGAAAGGTGTGTGTAGGGTAGTCGATTTCTGTGCAATTCTCTCTCCTTCAAATTTATAGGGTCAATTAGAGAGAATGATAGGACTCTATCTATTTATAATTGGCAAAAAAAGTACATCAAAATCAATGAATTATAGATTTCCATCAAACTCTCACAAATATTAAATACCTCTAGATTTAATAGGGCTTTAAAAAATAAAAATTGAATATCATGATATTTTGAAGGACTTTTTAAGAGAGAATTGTGTTTCAACAGGACTTTTTCTTCCGATTGTGTTTCAATATGTGTATTATAACAATAGAATGAACAACGTACAAGCAATAAAGAATATGATCTTACGTCTTGATGGAAGGAAAAGGCTCACGGTGATTTGTAGAAAGGTGTGTGTAGGGCAGTCGATTTCTGTGCAATTCTCTCTCCTTCAAAATTTATAGGGTCAATTAGAGAGAATGAGAGGGCTCTCTCTATTTATAATTGGCAAAAAAAGTACATCAAAATCAATGAATTATAGATTTCCATCAAACTCTCACAAATATTAAATACCTCTAGATTTAATAGGGCTTTAAAAAATAAAAATTGAATATCATGATATTTTGAAGGACTTTTTAAGTGCGAATTGTGTTTCAATAGGACTTTTTCTTCCGATTGTGTTTCAATACGTGTATTAGAACAATAGAATGAACAACGTACAAGCAATAAAGAATATGATCTTACCTCTTGATGGAAGGAGAAGGCTCACGGTGATTTGCAGAAAGGTGTGTGTAGGGAGTCGATTTCTGTGCAATTCTCTCTCCTTCAAATTCCTCTAGAGTGACCTGACTAATGGTCCGAGAATGGCAATCTCTTTAGGAACTAAGTTGCCTACCCATGAAGGTACTCGCTTAATTTGCGCCAACCTTACAGTTAAACCAAAATTAATGGATGACATTCGATTGGCTCAAGAGAAAGATTCGAAACTTCAAGAATTGAAGGAGAAGATCATTAAGGGCGAGAGACCCGAGTTTACGATTTCTAAGGACGGGATTGTAAGATTTAATGAACGAATATGCATACCTCATGACGAGGAGCTCAAGAGAAGAATCCTCGAGGAAGCCCATTGTTCGAGGTATATGATACACCCAGGAGGTAATAATATGTACCGAGACCTGAAGAAACACTTTTGGTGGGTGAACATGAAGAACCAAGTAGCATAATTCATTGCACGATGCCTCACATGTCAGAGAGTCAAAGATGAACATCAGCGGCCCTCATGACTGCTGCAACCATTGGAAGTCCCGGAATGGAAATGGGAAATGATAACCATGGACTTCATTACTGATCTTCCAACGACAAGAGGAGGCTATAACACAATTTGGGTGATCGTCGCCTGATTGACGAAATCATCACACTTCGTGCTGGTGAAAAAGGACGTCAGCTTGCAAAAACTGGCTAGAACGTATATTCGAGAAATTATACGACTCCATGGAGTGCCAACAGATATAGCATCATATAGAAATCCAAGGTTTGTATCTCGATTCTAGAAGGTCTTCCACAAGGAATTGGGAACTTCCTTAAGTTTTAGTACCAGCGCACACCCCCAGAACAGACGGGCAATCTGATCGAACCATTTAAACCCTTGAAGACATGCTACGAGTCTGCGCGCTAGACTTTCAAGAAAATTGGGATCATCATCTACCATTGGCCGAATTCGCTTATAACAACAGTTACCAAGCGACAATCGGAATGGCGCCTTATGAAGCTCTATACGGGAGGAAGTGCCGATCCCCACTCCATTTGGAAATTGATGACCAGTGGATGCCGAAGACTCAACGGACAAAACCCTCAGCGATGAACATAGATTTGGTGAGAGAAGCCATGGAAAAGGTATAATTGATTAAGGATAGGATCCGCACAGCTCAAAGTAGACAAAAGAGTTACGCCGATCAACGAAGGAAGGATTTAGATTTCGAGGAAGGAGATCAAGTATTTCTCAGGTTATCCCCACAAAAGGGACATATCACATCGAGTAAAATGTAATACCCGTGATTTTGATTTCCGGTCATTTCTTTTTTTTCGGCGGAAGTCCGTTTTGACGACTCGCTCATGACCGTTTCGTCATTCTGAGAATGATTAATTCTGCACTTTTTGTCATCCGAGTTCGTTTTGGTGTCGTTTTGTTGAGTTCCGTGCTTTTTAGTGGTTTTTCCGCACTTGAGTTCGATTCTTCCGAATTTCGTCCGAAACTGTTGTTTCGACTTTCTCGTAAGTTCATTTAATGTTAATATTCATGTTGCGAGCTTTGGCTTGGTGTTTCGATCACGTATCGTGATTTTCGGGCGTTTTGGGCCATTTTCGTAATTTCCCAAAGTTTGGGGTAATTACTTTCCGTTGTCGAATTTCGAGCCTTCGGGTGGTCGGAATCGTGTGTTCTCTTAGTGCTCGGATTCGTCTTTGCGAGTACTTCGTAACCGTATCTTCGATTCGTACTCAGGTTCGGGTTTCGGGGTCGTTCGGGCCGTCGGAGTTGGTCCCGGCCGAGTCATGGCCGGGCATGCTCGGGCCAGGCCACCGCCGAGTAACGTGCGGTAGTGATCGCGCTACGCACGTAAGGCCGGTTACATACGTAAGGCCCCGCCGTAACGCACGTAACGCTTCCGGCATTTCAGTGCAAAGGCGTTCGGCCATGGCCGGTTACGACGTAAGCCATGGCCGATTACGTCGTAACGGCCGTGCAATGCCTATTTAAGGCCTGGCAGCGTTTTTCTTCAGCCATTTCTCATTCTTTTTCTTACCGTACGCGGCTGTGGGTGTGTGAATCATCTAGGGATGTTGTTGGACAATGAGTCCATGAAGTGTTGAGGTTCATATCATCAATCATCCGTCCTATAACATCCTCCGATCTACCGAATCAGGTCAGATTTCCTAGAAATCTAGTTTTGGGGAATTTGGGTATTTTGGTTGTTTTCGTCCGATTAATCCGATTTAACTTAGGATTATGATGGATTGATGAATATTTAGATGTATTATATCATTTCCTTTATTATTCCATGGTTGGATCGTATCGATTCGTTGTTTTGGTCGAGTTCTTGGTCGACGCCTTGAAGGTGTCCGGTAGAATGTCATAGAGGGGTTTTCGGGCGTTCTACGATTATCCTTCCTCGTATGATTGTTGATTTATGGATTATATGTTGTTAGGGTCGAGTTTCTTGCGAAGAAACCAAGTTGAACCCTTCCGTTCGTTGTCGTTTTCCTTTTCGAAAACATCGGGCGTTTAAGCTTTCCGGTTGAGCCGTGTTCGTCGGGATACTTGCGTGCCGATTGTGAGGCAAGTACCTTGTCCATATAATTCTTGTTTTGTGGATATGATAATTGGTGATCGTCTAAATGTGTTTGTGTGGTCGTTTGAATTGAACTTTCAAAAGATTTGATTAGCCTTGTTAAAGGCCCTCTTTCAAAACGCGTGTGTTTTGTGAATAGTGTGGTTTGTGAACTATGTGAATTCAATGGATATGTTTGGTGTTGATGTTGCCCTTGGTATTGCGTGTGGACGTATATGGTTTCTTTTCGGTGCGTTGCGGTTTGACGTGGTGTTTTGCTAAGTGTTGTTGGCATTAACTCATGATTTGACATATTTGTGATTGTGGCAAATGTGAAACCCTTGTCGTTGTGAACTCTATGCATTGATGATTCGACCACAAGGTTATCAATTCGGGTAGGTCCGAGAGGGCTCCGAGAATCGTCACTTGCGAGTGCGATGTCACGATAACTTGTGGGTATATTCGATTGATGTTTACCGGTAGGGACCCGTGAGGCCTCCGTGGCGCGTTACTTGCGAGTACGGCCATTTGATATGATTTGACCATAAGGTTATCTAATCGGGTAGGTCTGGAGAGGGCTCCGAGAATTGGTACTTGCGAGTACGATGTCAAGATAACTTATGGTTGTGATATGTTGTGAATTATTTCGCTAGCCAGCTCGGGAGGGTCCTTCGAGGCCTCGGGTGGGATGTCTGTGGTAGCGTCCCGGTCCTAGGCGATGCGCGTGCGTGATTACGTTTCGTTGATTTTATGTCCGTTGAGGACACGTCATGTTGGGCTCTGGCCCTGTGAATTGTTGTCGGTTTTCTATTTGCGAAAATAAAACCTTTGGGCTGTGACCCTGTTGATTTTGGAAAGAGAAAGATTTGATAATCCTAATTTATTTTCTATTAAAACTCCCGAGGGTATTTTAAACCATTTTACAAACCATTCTCGTTATTTGTGATCTTTCGGATTTGGAAAGTTTTACTCAAATTCTTGCCTCGGGAAGTATTCGTTTCGTGGTATTTTAATCTTTAAGGATTCCTGGTTATTATGATTCGTGGAACTTGAATTATATGGCTCGTATTTGCACTTTGTATTTGCACTAGCAAAACAGTGGAGTTTTGCTAACCCCCGAGTATTCGGGGGGTGGATGTCTATTTTTGCATTCAGGTTTTGGAGCATAGCACAGGGTCGAAGGATGATGAAAGATGAACGATACTAATCACACGAGGATCCGTTGATGTCGGATTGGTCTAGTTGTATCTTCTTTTCCGCTGCAGTATCTTTTCCCCGTTGTACGGGAGTTTATTGTATTTTGACCCCTGCGTGGGTATGTGTTTGGAATTGAGTTGTAAGTATTTATTGAAAGACCAAGTCGGTCTACTGAGTCATTTTAGCCTTAAAGGCGATGTTTAAATGTTTGATTTAGTTATCAGCCTGGTAGATCCTCGAGGAGAGGGTCTACGGCGTGTAATATCCCTGAGTGGATTGGGGGTGTTACAGAATGGTATCAGAGCTCAGGTTGTGGAAACCTAGGCTGTCGGGTCAGTGGTGTCTATTGAGTTTTTGTCTCGTCGGATTTTGTCTGACTAAGTCGTGTCGCGATGCGTCGTCTGAGTTTGTTGGTCGTGATTAGTATCGTGGGCGATCATCATCTTCGTGCGACCTGTGGATGTAAGTCTCCCTTATTTGTGTTGAGCCTCGTGTGACACGAGCTATTTTTTTATGATTATTTGTTAAGTGACGGAATCCTCTTATGGATTTTGATTTCGTGATATGTGATTGTTTCACTCCCATTTTTCATTCATATGAGGAGTAGTGTTGCTGTCTTGTGCATGTTTGACTTTATTTCTTTTATCCGCTGTGTGAGTTCTTTTGTAATGGATTTCGGTATTTTACCGACTGAGTTTTATTTTGAAAACCGATTCCTTAACCGAGTTTTTGGCATTACGGCCTTGATCGTTTTGGCGAAATTCTTATGACGGTATTTATTATTTTCTAAATGGATTCTGTGAGTTTTTGAAATATTACCGTCATCAACTTTTTGACGTTTTTGTAAATGGTTTTTAGCCTGGTGGCTTCTGGCGTGGGGCCCACGGCGTTATAATGTTCCGCGTAATTACCTGAAATTTTTGGGCATTCTATGTAACACCCCCAGATCCGAACGGGAATATTACAGCGTCGTGGGCCCCGAGATGGAACCCACAAGGCTGAAGGAAATTTTCGCAAATATTTACAAACGTCCAATAGGCTAACGACGGTATTATCTATTTAAAACATTTGAAGACTTTATAAAACTCGTTTATTAAAACCGTCGTAGAATCTCATTTGAAACCACAAGGCCCAAAATGCCAAAACTCAACAGTTTAAAAACATACGTTAAGCTATCGCTACACGCATCGGCTTAACAAATTTAGAAAACGATTTCCAAAGCAATCTAAATTACCGGATACCAATAGGTCATTTTAAAAATACTCACGCAGCGGAAAAAGACAAACAATTGAAATACTCTAGCAGCGGAATACAAGAACCGATCAGAAACTCAATACACAAATACATGACCTAGCCAAGATCCTCCGGAAGTTCATCTCTCCACGACCGCTACAAGCTTGATAATCCAAGAACCTAAAAAGAAAGCCCACGACGGGGTCAGCCATGATATCCAACAATGATAACCATCACATCTCATCAATAATTACATATCAATGGAAATACTAAGTAAGAATACGACCAATGTAATCTTACCGTCGTAACTTTATGAGAATCCACGATTCGTATCCTTAACAACACATTAAAATAATACCAAAATATCTGTACGGTATCTCAACAATACTCAAGGTTCTCAAAACATTATCATAACTCGCGATACGGAAATTATACCAACTCTGGCCAATTCAATCCATCGGATAACATCGACAATTCCAATACGATAATCGATTGTCCATCAAAGAAAAGTACCAAGGAAATACGAAACATACCTCAAGATACGAAATACCATTACCATCACGTCAGTCTAATCCGAGAGCAGATCAACACAACATACGGACATGGTCCTAACACAAGACCTACAAATGCATACTCATATGACAACGCCAATATGATCACAACAATAACGACAATGTATACTTATGGCCACCCATAATATACATATGCACAATAACAACAACATATGGTAATCCAACGATCCAAAGACACACACCTATAGATTCCCATGATGATCCCATCGACCAACGCATGGTGGCATTACATCGGCTAAATGATCCAGCGACACAAATATAGATTCCCATGATGATCCGTCGGACCAACGCATGGTGGACATATGACAACAATGCACAACCGCACAAAACAACAAAGGCACAATACACGACAACAACAATGCACAAATGCATGACAACAACGATACACGAATGTATCACAACATGATCGACTCAAATGATAAAAATGATTAGAGTACTTGCCCCGAGTCCTTCAAGAATGATCTCAATGCCTAAACCATCACGAACCATTATCCTCAATACTCGACGGTCCAAAGTATCACGGATTGCAGATAATTCATATCTCCATTTTTATCACGATATATCCTCGATATACAAGTATACCAATAACAAAAGCAAATCATATACATTATGATTTAGATTCCCAAAACTCGAATATGATTTATAATCTCAAGTCTCCTGTGATTACGATTACAAACATTGCTATACGAATTATAAACGAATGAAACGGAAACCATTCATTAAATACTATAAACTGAGTAAGTAATAACTTACCTCGATACCGATACAATGACGAGGAAGCTGTTACCAAATCCATTGCCATCATCTACAAGTTCTTCGGTCCCGACCAAAGCAATCAACGAACATTCTCGAGCTCGACCGCAACACACGGTTGTAATCACTGATCAATATTCTCAACCTATTACAGTAATCGATAGACAACAAGTTCGACAACAATTAACAATCGATAAAACCAATTTACAAACCCAACGGCTCGACAATATCTCGATTAAACACTAGTCGGATCAATCCTACTCAAACCAGCACGAATTTACAACCACAACACGAAAATACTGCACTTTCTGCCTTCTTAGCGCACGTTAATCACCTAACGTAGCGTGCGCTAAGTTGCTCCCGTTAGCGCGCGCTAGGCAAGAACGAGCGTGCGCTAATGCCGTCATGATGCATGTTTTTCAGATACCGATCAACTTATAATCCAAGTTCTATATCCATATATCATCTTCCTCAATATCAACATCATGAAACATTAAGAACGTAACAACACTTTCATAATCTATCATTACAGGGAGTAATCATCGACAATAACATCAACATCCAAAACTTAGGAGAAGGATTAATCCACTTATCTCAAGAAAACGAACAACACTATTCAAACCACAAGAATCATATCAATATCTTCATGTCAACAATAACATCATCATAATCTGGTAATCCATCTCATAATCATGCTTATCAAATTGTTTATGTAATAATCATCAACTCAAGAACATCAACATTCAATCCAAAACGAAATCCAAAGATGAAGAGTAATTACCTCTTTGAAGGAATGGATTGAATCCCAAGGTTGAATCCGTTTTCAATCACTTCCAAGTTTCAAATGTTGTTAGGAATGATCAACTCAAGTGTTTGGGACCTCAACTTCTCTCTAAGACCTCTCTCTATCGTCTGAAGGTGAAAGAATGGACGAAATGCTTCATAATACCCGTTTGTCCCTTATATAGAATACATTACTAGCGTGTGCTAAACCTTATGTTTAGCGTGCGCTACGGCCTTAGCGTGCGCTAACTGACCTTTGTTAGCGTGCGCTATCGCAGTCCAGAGGCAACTGTCTTCCTGCATGAAGTGATTTACGTACGCAATGCCCATGCAATAGCCTACGTAAATGCCTCTATTTAGCGTACGCAAGTGTCTTACCTTAGCGTGCGCTACTCATAGTTGACTCGTTTGTCTGTATGCTCCGAAGACTGGTCCACACGCCGAAAGTGCTGACGAGGATAAGATTCCTTTTTGTCCGATATACAGTTAGCGTGCGCTAATCAACATGCATTAGCGTGCGCTAACACTACATTACAACATCCGTTGACTTATCATAACGTGCGCCGAAAGTGGCCTGGTCCACACCCAGATTCCTTCCGATCAGATCGCATTAGCGTCGTTATCTTATATCCGTATCGTTCGCTAAACCTGCACGATAACGTGCGCTAGTCCTGATTATTAGCGTGCGCTAATAATGTTACACTTAGCCATTTTCAGCTATTCTTGTCCAATCGTCTCAACATACAGAATACGAACATACGGCATACTGAATACATATACTTCTTACATCCAATTGTCGACCAAGTACGACAATTATACCAATACAGATGTCTTGGTCCTTCAATTATTTTACCCATACCGCATGCATTCCACGCTGTACAACATAACTCGGATAAAATAATCTTAAACAACAGTAGTGGAAATTCCGGATATTACATACTACACCACTTAAAATAAGTTTCGTCCTCGAAACTTGCAATCCGTCATAAAAACAAACAAATCGTTCAACCAATATATTCCGAAACCATCACGACAACGATCAATCATCATTATTACCGAATAACCAAAATAGCATACTTACATATGCGCCAAGTCGATGCTCTCCTGAGATGCTAGCAAGTGACTTCACTGTAAAGCTTCAACACGCTTACGATCACAATTCCATGGATCTCAACAAAAATATAACATCTTCTAAGAAATAATCTATCCGTTTCAAATCCTGTCCGCTTGATTACACAATCAAGTCCAAATCCCGATACAAATCAATAATACACGATACATCGTGAAACAACCGCCCAACACAATGGCAACGAATCCCGAAATATCAACACAAAATCAACGCCGGATGATCACCAAAGAATGATCAACTCATAAATTAATCGAGAATATCATTGACATGATGAACTCTAATATGACCAATCCAAAGGTCGAAACGCAATCGAGAATTTCATCACCATGATAAACTCCAACAAGGTCAACACATAACCACGGAAACCGATAGGGTTCTCAAAACGACACACCAATCACATACGGTGGATCTCAACGAAACACAACCGATCGTAACATTCCCTCGGCATACGAACAACAAATCACAAATCGACGAACATACCAATTCATACAAGGAGTGGGAACGACCACTCAATATCCAAAACAACCAGATGGGGTCACCATCCCCAAATTTACACTTACAAGGAAATCAATCAAAGATCACTATGTTAAAATTGCGCTACTACCGCACTAATGGAATCACATAGCACATATGTTCCGGTTTCACAATATCCCAAGTTTCCAAAATAATATTATGTGCATGAATCTACAACACGCAACATATTTCTCTTATCCGATAACTCAACCGATCATCACCGGATAATCAAACCGCCATACTAAAGTTCGAATCTCTTTTCCTCGTACCATACTGATGTCTTATCCAGTTCGTGAATCTCATTCAGAACTTCACCACGATATGCATTATGCATTAAATGCGTATGTACATCAATCACATTTTCAAAACCAGTTTGAAATCATATAATCTTGTCAAGGAGACAAATTTTCGAAAGTTCTTTCAAAAATTTCAAAACTCAAAACATAAATTTTGGTAAGACCACCAAATCAATTCTCGAAAAATAAACTGGCTCACTGGTGCCAAGTATTTGATAACAGTTTCCTTCGAATCCACACGATTTCGAAGTTTTAAAATGAAAACTATGCAAATGATTGACCACATCCGTACTCCTATATACCAATCCGGCTCGTCACAAATCCCACTGATATTCCATCAGAAAACTACACGATAGAATCCAAAATCTCAATGTATAAACTTCGACAAAAACTCCTTTTCCACATATGACTCGCAATGTCAATCATTTTCCATCCTGGATCACCTCAATTATGCTATGACAATGCATTGAAACAAATCAACACAGCGAAAGACTTCCCGAGAAGTTTCTTTTGAACAAGTAATCCAGAACCCCGAAAGGCAGGAACGACATAGATAAACGATTGATAAAGTGTTTTACAAGTCTCGGGAGTTTTTAAGAAAACAGAAAAGTCTTTTGAAATATTAGGGTCTCAGCCCGTATCTCGTTCCGCATTACAAGAAGTTTAAAAAGTAGGAAACTCTTTTTCGGACCCCAAGTCCTGAGTTATAAAACAATTTCAAAAATCTATTAGGTCTCGGCCCAAAAATCGTTTACGGTAAAACATCTGTAAAACATTCATTTTGAAAAGTATCATTTTCAAATGCTCAAAAACAGTTCATATATCTCAAGATGAACTAACATGATTACATGTTCTCCTGAACAATCCACAATATTTCTCTCAAATGCAAAACTCCGTTCCAAAACTTAATCGACATATTGATTTCCAAAATCATAACTTCTCAAGATCATCAATCCTGTCCCAATTCTGTCATCTTATACTGTAACGCATAATATCTTTCTGAACCTCAGAACATATCAACTTAGAACGACAATAAATCTCAATGCAATTCAAAAATCCAATACTTACAGATCGTGAAGCCGACGATTCCCCGTGATACTGGCACATGTCTCGACTCAAGAAAATACTCGACACAGATATTTTCAAAACACACTTTTTGCAAACTCAATTCAATTCGAGAAAACAACACAGCTCTATCTGAAGAAACACGTTAATACTATTTGGAAAAGTTTATAACAAGACCAGTACTACACTGGCAAATCGCACAACACATAAGCCCGAGTGAACAAAAACTCACGGCTCCAATATTTTTCAATCGACAACTCAAATGACGCGTAAACACGACCTAACTCAACCCGACCGCCTAGGTTTTCTCAACCTAAGCTCGATACCATATTCTCGTAACACCCCGCATCCGAACGGAATATTACAGCCGTGGGCCCCGAGATGGAACCCACAAGGTCAAGGAAATTTTCGCAAATATTTACAAACGTCAATAGGCTAACGACGGTATTATCTATTTAAAACATTTGAAGACTTTATAAAACTCGTTTATTAAAACCGTCGTAGAATCTCATTTGAAACCACAAGGCCCAAAATGCCAAAACTCAACAGCTTTAAAAACATACGTTAAGCTATCGCTTACACGCATCATTTAACAAATTTAGAAAACGATTTCCAAAGCAATCTAAATTACTGATACCAATAGGTCATTTTAAAAATACTCACGCAATGGAAAAAGACAAACAATTGAAATACTCTAGCAATGAATACAAGAACCGATCGAAACTCAATACACAAATACATGACCTAGCCAAGATCCTCCGGAAGTTCATCTCTCCACGACCGCTACAAGCTTGATAATCCAAGAACCTAAAAAGAAAGCCCACGACGGTCACCATGATATCCAACAATGATAACCATCACATCTCATCAATAATTACATATCAATGGAAATACTAAGTAAGAATACGACCAATGTAATCTTACCGTCAGAACTTTACGAGAATCCACGATTCGTATCCTTAACAACACATTAAAATAATACCGAAATATCCATGCGGTATCTCAACAATACTCAAGGTTCTCAAAACATTATCATAACTCGCGATACGGAAATTATACCAACTCTGGCCAATTCAATCCATCGGATAACATCGACAATTCCAATACGATAATCGATAGTCCATCAAAGACAAGTACCAAGGAAATACGGAACAAACCTCAAGATCCGAAATACCAATACCATCACGTCGCCTAATCCGAGAGCAGATCAACACAACATACGGACATGGTCCTAACACAAGACCTACAAATGCATACTCATATGACAACGCCAATATGATCACAACAATAACGACAATGTATACTTATGGCCACCCATAATATACATATGCACAATAACAACAACATATGGTAATCCAACGATCCAGCGCAGACACAATATAGATTCCCATGATGATCCCATCGGACCAACGCATGGTGGCATTACATCCGGCGATCCAGCGCACACAGCTATAGATTCCCATGATGATCCCGTCGGACCAACGCATGGTGGACATATGACAACAATGCACAACTGCACAAAACAACAGTGCACAATACACGACAACAACAATGCACAAATGCATGACAACAACGATACACGAATGTATCACAACATGATCGACTCAAATGATAAAAATGATTAGAGTACTTGCCCCGAGTCCTTCAAGAATGATCTCAATGCCTAAACCATCACGAACCATTATCCTCAATACTCGACGGTCCAAAGTATCAAGGATTGCAGATAATTCATATCTCCATTTTTATCACGATATATCCTCGATATACAAGTATACCAATAACAAAAGCAAATCATATACATTATGATTTAGATTCCCAAAACTCGAATATGATTTATAATCTCAAGTTTCCTGTGATTACGATTACAAACATTGCTATACGAATTATAAACGAATGAAACGGAAACCATTCATTAAATACTATAAACTGAGTAAGTAATAACTTACCTCGATACCGATACAATGACGAGGAAGCTGTTACCAAATCCATTGCCATCATCTACAAGTTCTTCGGTCCCGACCAAAGCAATCAACGAACATTCTCGAGCTCGACCGCAACACACGGTTGTAATCACTGATCAATATTCTCAACCTATTACAGTAATCGATAGACAACAAGTTCGACAACAATTAACAATCGATAAAACCAATTTACAAACCCAACGGCTCGACAATATCTCGATTAAACACTAGTCGGATCAATCCTACTCAAACCAAAGACGAATTTACAACCACAACACGAAAATACCGCACTTTACGCCTTCTTAGCGCACGTTAATCACCTAACGTAGCGTGCGCTAAGTTGCTCCCGTTAGCGCCAGGCGAGAACGTAGCGTGCGCTAATGTCTGAGATGCATGTTTTTCGATACCGATCAACTTATAATCCAAGTTCTATATCCATATATCATCTTCCTCAATATCAACATCATGAAACATTAAGAACGTAATAAAGACTTTCATAATCTATCATTATAGGGAGTAATCATCGACAATAACATCAACATCCAAAACTTAGGAGAAGGATTAATCCACTTATCTCAAGAAAACGAACAACACTATTCAAACCACAAGAATCATATCAATATCTTCATGTCAACAATAACATCATCATAATCCGGTAATCCATCTCATAATCATGCTTATCAACTTGTTTATGTAATAATCATCAACTCAAGAACATCAACATTCAATCCAAAACGAAATCCAAAGATGAAGAGTAATTACCTCTTTGAAGGAATGGATTGAATCCCAAGGTTGAATCCGTTTTCAATCACTTCCAAGTTTCAAATGTTGTTAGGAATGATCAACTCAAGTGTTTGGGACCTCAACTTCTCTCTAAGACCTCTCTCTATCGTCTGAAGGTGAAAGAATGGACGAAATGCTTCATAATACCCGTTTGTCCCTTATATAGAATACATTACTAGCGTGTGCTAAACCTTATGTTTAGCGTGCGCTACGGCCTTAGCGTGCGCTAACTGACCTTTGTTAGCGTGCGCTATCGCAGTCCAGAGGCAACTGTCTTCCTGCATGAAGTGATTTACGTACGCAATGCCCATGCAATAGCCTACGTAAATGCCTCTATTTAGCGTACGCAAGTGTCTTACCTTAGCGTGCGCTACTCATAGTTGACTCGTTTGTCTGTATGCTCCGAAGACTGGTCCACACGCCGAAAGTGCTGACGAGGATAAGATTCCTTTTTGTCCGATATACAGTTAGCGTGCGCTAATCAACATGCATTAGCGTGCGCTAACACTACATTACAACATCCGTTGACTTATCATAACGTGCGCCGAAAGTGGCCTGGTCCACACCCAGATTCCTTCCGATCTGACTGCATTAGCGTGCGTTATCTTATATCTGTAGCGTGCGCTAAACCTGCACGATAACGTGCGCTAGTCCTGATTATTAGCGTGCGCTAATAATGTTACACTTAGCCATTTTCAGCTATTCTTGTCCAATCGTCTCAACATACAGAATACGAACATACGGCATACTGAATACATATACTTCTTACATCCAATTGTCGACCAAGTACGACAATTATACCAATACAGATGTCTTGGTCCTTCAATTATTTTACCCATACTGTACAGATTCCACGCTGTACAACATAACTCGGATAAAATAATCTTAAACAACAGTAGTGGAAATTCCGGATATTACATTCTAGCCCATTGAATTATCCTTGAAAAACTTGAGTATCTTAGAAAATAAATTTCGAGACGTACTTTTAAAATGAATTATTTTCTCGTGGTACGTCCAAGGTGCCACAATATATTTCAAAATTCTTCTAACTCGAGGACCAAAATGTTTTGAGCTATTTTCAATGTTTTATAAACACTTTTACTTAGACCCGAGGGTCGAATATTCTGAAAGTCTTTCACTAAGAGAAGGTGTCCTCATTTTTGTTCAAATGCAAGACGATTTTCAAAGTCTCGATAACAATGTTTGCACTACTTTTTGTAAAGTGATACTCAAGATCAACTGGTGTTTCTAAACTATCTTCAAAAGGGTGGTTTTCGTTTTTAAAACCCATCATTTCGTGCTTGTGGTCGGAGAAGGTGTGTATGATGTTGGTATTGTTGTTAGGGTGTTAGCCCTCCGAATTGTGATTGAATTGGTGGTGTGAACGTTGAGTCGTTCGCCACGCATATGTTTTGTTGGCCCATTGTGGGAGGTGTGATGACGATCTTTATTGTTGCCATTTCGTGGTGGCTTGCGTGTTATCGCACCTGTGTGAGCTGTTAAAGCTTGGATTTTTATGCGTTTATGCACATTGGTGATCGTTTCATGATGTTTATGGTTGTGTGCTGGCTATCGTTTGGGCCGTTGTAATCGTCGAATGATGCCGTTGTTGTTGTGATTTTTGTATGCATTGATATGTTATGCTGAGTTGGCATCTCCGGTATGTTGTTTTGCGGTGTTTTGTTCCATTGTATCGAGCATTTGTATTTTCGGTATGCCGAGACGAGACGTTTCAACCGTGATGTGCCGGGGCATGCACGTGTATATTGTCCTCCTCGTCGGTAACACATTTCAAGTGTGGACTCGATGGACACCGAATTCAATTTTGCGAATTGGCTACCGAGACTTTCGGAGTTCGCGCTCCAGCGCAGTTATCAGAATCGGCTTTGAGAGGCCTTTGAAGGATGTTTCTGTCGGTTGCTTGTTGTGTTGTCACCTTGATTTCGTTGTTGTGAGTTTCGGGGACGACACTTCTCTTAGAAGAGGTCGAATATAATACCCGTATTATATTTGGCTCCTGCATTTTCTCTTTCTCAATTCTATCGGCTCGCTCGTGTTCGTTGATACTTTTTGAACTTGTCCTATATTTCGGTTTCATCGTTCGAACGAGCTGTGATCTTGTTTTGGGTCGATCTGGTTATCGCTGTAACTTTTCCGAGTTCGGTTCGATTCTTGTGAACCTTGTTCGGAAGTAACATCCTTTGGTTCTACTAATTCTTTTATTGGAAGTGGATCGGATTTGGAACACTTGTGTTTTCGACTCTGTCGACTCGTTTATGTTCGTTGACATTTCTGAGCTTGTCCTGCCCCTTGCTTTTGTTGATCGAACGAGTGTGGTATTATTTCGGAATAACTCGTTTGTCGTTGTGACTTTTCTATTGATATTCCCTTTCCTGTGGATCTTATGTGAATCACATCTTGTTGCTTTTACCGGATCATATATTGTCTCGAGCCGAGACGTGAACCTGAGAGTTGTTGTTTGAATTTTATTGTTCTTCGTGATTCGAACATGATTGTTCGATTTTTGTTGTCTCGACCGTTGTGGTTCGATCGTTTGATTGTTCGATTTTTGTTGATCTCGTTTCGTGATTGTTGAGCGTTCAGACTCCTTCCTAATTTCCCTATATTCGGGAAATTTGTCTCGTTTTTGATCTTCCAACCCTTGGGCGGTGGAATTCCGTATTTCTTTAGCGATTGGTTCGCGTTTTGATTGATGTACCGTTGGGGTGGTCAATCATATTGATTTTCGTTCGTTGTGTTTTGTGATTGTTCGGATAATCGACTTGGTTGTATTACCTGTTTGATGACGCTTGTCACTTGTTGGTTTTATTATTTCTCTATCGGTGGCGTTGTGTTGGTCGTCGTGGAGCGTGTTTTCACGCCGTATGTTCCTTTGCATTTCTTGCAGCGTTTCGCCGTCGGGCGCGAGTTTTCGGTTTTTGGGTATCTCGTCGAGTTTTCCTGACAGTGGATATTTCTTCTCCCTACTTATTTTAAGTTTCGGGACGAAACTTCTTTTAAGGAGGGTAGAATGTAATACCCGTGATTTTGATTTCCGGTAATTTCTTTTTTTTCAGCGGAAGTCCGTTTTGACGACTCGCTCATGACCGTTTCGTCATTCTGAGAATGATTAATTCTGCACTTTTTGTCATCCGAGTTCGTTTCGGTGTTGTTTTGTTGAGTTCCGTGCTTTTTAGCGGTTTTTCCGCACTTGAGTTCGATTCTTGCGAATTTCATCCGAAACTGTTGTTTCGACTTTCTCGTAAGTTCATTTAATGTTAATATTCATGTTGCGAGCTTTGGCTTGGTGTTTCGATCACGTATCGTGATTTTCGGGCGTTTTGGGCCATTTTCGTAATTTCCCAAAGTTTGGGGTAATTACTTTCCGTTGTCGAATTTCGAGCCTTCGGGTGGTCGGAATCGTGTGTTCTCTTAGTGCTCGGATTCGTATTTGCGAGTACTTCGTAACCGTATCTTCGATTCGTACTCAGGTTCGGGTTTCGGTGTCGTTCGGGCCGTCGGAGTTGGTCCCGGCCGAGTCATGGCCGGGCATGCTCGGGCCAGGCCAGCCCTGGCCGAGTAACGTGCGGTAGTGATCGGCAGTTACGTACGAAAGGCCGGTTACGTACGTAAGGCCCTGGCGGGTAACGCATTTAACGCCTTGGCATTTCCAGCGGGCGTTCGGCCATGGGCGGTTACGTCGTAAGCCATGGCCGGCCGATTACGTACGTAACCCACGGCAATGGCCTATTTAAGGCTGGCGGCGTTTTCTTGACCATTTCTCATTCTTTTTCTTCCCGTACGCGTGTGGGTGTGTGAATCATCTATAGATGTTGTTGGACAATGAATCCATGAAGTGTTGAGGTTCATATCATCAATCATCCGTCCTATAACATCCTCCGATCTACTGACCGTGCCGATTTCCTAGAAATCTAGTTTTGGGGAATTTGGGTATTTTGGTTGTTTTCGTCCGATTAATCCGATTTAACTTAGGATTATGATGGATTGATGAATATTTAGATGTATTATATCATTTCCTTTATTATTCCATGGTTGGATCGTATCGATTCGTTGTTTTGGTCGAGTTCTTGGTCGACGCCTTGAAGGTGTCCGGTAGAATGTCATAGAGGGGTTTTCGGGCGTTCTACGATTATCCTTCCTCGTATGATTGTTGATTTATGGATTATATGTTGTTAGGGTCGAGTTTCTTGCGAAGAAACCAAGTTGAACCCTTCCGTTCGTTGTCGTTTTCCTTTTCGAAAACATCGGGCGTTTCGAAGCTTTCCGGTTGAGCCGTGTTCGTCGGGATACTTGCGTGCCGATTGTGAGGCAAGTACCTTGTCCATATAATTCTTGTTTTGTGGATATGATAATTGGTGATCGTCTAAATGTGTTTGTGTGGTCGTTTGAATTGAACTTTCAAAAGATTTGATTAGCCTTGTTAAAGGCCCTCTTTCAAAACGCGTGTGTTTTGTGAATAGTGTGGTTTGTGAACTATGTGAATTCTATGGATATGTTTGGTGTTGATGTTGCCCTTGGTATTGCGTGTGGACGTATATGGTTTCTTTTCGGTGCGTTACGGTTTGACGTGGTGTTTTGCTAAGTGTTGTTGGCATTAACTCATGATTTGACATATTTGTGATTGTGGCAAATGTGAAACCCTTGTCGTTGTGAACTCTATGCATTGATGATTCGACCACAAGGTTATCAATTCGGGTAGGTCTGGAGAGGGCTCCGAGAATCGTCACTTGCGAGTGCGATGTCACGATAACTTGTGGGTATATTCGATTGATGTTTACCGGGTAGGGACCCGTGAGGCCTCCGGCGGCGCGTTACTTGCGAGTACGACCATTTGATATGATTTGACCATAAGGTTATCTAATCGGGTAGGTCTGGAGAGGGATCCGAGAATCGGTACTTGCGAGTACGATGTCAAGATAACTTATGGTTGTGATATGTTGTGAATTGTTTCGCTAGCCACCTCGGGAGGGTCCTTCGAGGCCTCGGGTGGGATGTCTGTGGTAGCGTCCCGGTCCTAGGCGATGCGCGTGCGTGATTACGTTTCGTTGATTTTATGTCCGTTGAGGACACGTGATGTTGGGCTCTGGCCCTGTGAATTGTTGTCGGTTTTCTATTTGCGAAAATAAAACCTTTGGGCTGTGACCCTGTTGATTTTGGAAAGAGAAAGATTTGATAATCCTAATTTGTTTTCTATTAAAACTCCCGAGGGTATTTTAAACCATTTTGCAAACCATTCTCGTTATTTGTGATCTTTCGGATTTGGAAAGTTTTACTCAAATTCTTGCCTCAGGAAGTATTCGTTTCGTGGTATTTTAATCTTTAAGGATTCCTAGTTATTATGATTCGTGGAACTTGAATTATATGGCTCGTATTTGCACTTTGTATTTGCACTAGCAAAACAGTGGAGTTTTGCTAACCCCCGAGTATTCGGGGGGTGGATGTCTATTTTTGCATTCAGGTTTTGGAGCATAGCACAGGGTCGGCATGAAGGATGATGAAAGATGAACGATACTAATCACACGAGGATCCGTTGATGTCGGATTGGTCTAGTTGTATCTTCTTTTCCGCTGCAGTATCTTTTCCCCGTTGTACGGGAGTTTATTGTATTTTGACCCCTGCGTGGGTATGCGTTTGGAATTGAGCTGTAAGTATTTATTGAAAGACCAAGTCGGTCTACTGAGTCATTTTAGCCTTAAAGGCGATGTTTAAATGTTTGATTTAGTTATCAGCCTGGTAGATCCTCGAGGAGAGGGTCTACGGCGTGTAATATCCCTGAGTGGATTGGGGGTGTTACATAAATGAGGGAAATTGGGTCCTCGATACGTTGGACCATTCAAGATCATTGAACGAATTGGAAGGCTAGCTTATCGCCTTGAACTTGCGACTAATCTCTCTGGCATGCACGATGTCTTTCACGTCTCGAGGTTGAAGAAATACCATCCATACCAGGCACACGTTCTTACCATGGACTTTCCGGCAATCAAAGGGAACTTGACCTATGAAGAAAAGCTAATAAAGATCCTTGATCGGCAGGTTCGCGAATTGAGGATGAAGTGAATCCCCTTAGTCAAGGTCGTCTGGTCGAATCACAGTTTAGAAGAAGAAGCTACGTGGGAGGCTGAGGAAAAGATGAAGAAATCCTATCCCGAACTGTATGAGAAGGAATTTGGGGACCAAATTCTTTGAAGGAGGGGAGGATGTAAAACCCCACAAAAATCATGTAAACGTTAGACTTAGTAAATATAGTTGTAAGATATCATCTCATTGTTATGAATAAAATTTTGTTACGAACCCATTGATATTTCGATCGATTAATTGTTAATCGCCCAAATTTAAATTTTTATTATTAAATATTTAGCGCACATAGTTAATTAAATAACATACTAAATGTAACACCCCCGATATATTCAGGAATATTACAGCGCCGTAAATCCTTTACATAAGGATTTACAAGGCTGAAGAATTGAACAGATATTAAAAGGTACTAACGAATGGGAATAACGGAATTAAGATACAACAGTTCTGACCAAGTACTGAAAATACAATTGTTCAACAGAAACTTAATAATACATCACCAAATTCAAATTCCTCATAAATGACTTCGTACTCGAGTACTTATTGAAATAACCAATAAACAACACACAAATGAACCCGGTCGAAACATCACTCTGCACCCTCATCGTCATGCTGCTCCAGTGGTTGTTTCCCCGCTCTCCTGGATCCTGAACATAAACAAAATATTCAGCCCCGAAGGGGTTATCACAACGATGCTAGTACAAGTACCACAACATATTATTCAACGTCACACGCAGAATAATAATAATGTAAATGATAAAATGTCAAACGAGTCTTCTCCTGCGAGAAACTCATACATAATATACACAAATGATAATCACAATATGATACCACAACATACACATGGTAATTCCGTCGATCCAGCGTTCACTGCCTAGAACCCACGATGATCCCGTCAGACCAACCCGTGGTTGAAAAACCCGTCCGATGATCCAGCGCACGCTAGCATAGATCCCTCGATGATCCCGTCGGACCAACACGAGGTGGACATACAACAACGACATACATGCACGACAATATGTATAACATCAATACATAAAACAAATAAGGCACTTGCCTCGATTTGAAGACAAGAACAATACTTCCACGAAAACGAACACTCGAAGGTCGTTCCCCCTCAATCAATCACGGAACAGGCTCAAACCTTAACAAAAGAAATAATATAGGTTTTATCTCACGTCGTACGAATGTCTAACAATTCGATTTACGGCCAAAAGCTCATAAAATGTAATCTGCCTGAACTTCTTAGCGCACGCTAAGTACTGTAATAGCGTCGTTAAGTGCGCTTTCGATAGCGCACGCAAACAACAAAGCATAGCGTCGCTAACTATGCATGGTCGATTACTTCAGCGATCACCGATCGACTCTGGTGGCCTAGCGTACGTTACGTACCAAAAGTAGCGTACGTTAACCGATGCTCGATAGCGCACGTTAATTTGCATAACTTAGCGTGCGCTAACTGTGCATGGCAGTTCACTACAGGCAGAAGACTGTTCTCATCATGATCAAAACAATGAAATCTTCCGTGATAATTCATGTTACCTCCATGAATATCATGTTCATACGATTATGAATGATCTTACGGATAACAACAACTTCGGATTCAAGAATATGTATACTATTATAAAACCATATTCCATTTCGACTACAAATCTTCATACGACAATTCGAAAGTCTTAACGGTTGATATCGACACTTTTATATCAATCAAAATTATCATACTATAGTTGTTTAACATTCCATCTATACTAGATAAATCCTTCCATGATCAATCCCTTAGATTCATCTAACAATAATGATGTTAAAGTCAAGTCCATGATTGTTATGAAGTCGTCTACTAGATTCGGATTACCAATGATAGAAGCTTCCTCCATTTGTTCAATGTAATAAGATTCGAATCATGATGTTCATAATCAAGGTACTTAAGGCCTATTCATCTCAATATTCCAAACATGATGTACTTTGGATAATTCACTAATGAAAATCAATATCTCGTTAACATGATCATCCAATTCTTTAGAATCCAACTCTACGTCTGGAGATAGGTTGAACATACCTTAATATGACGAAAATCACTGAACCGTAAGGTAGAATTCGACTCCGGTTGGTTGTATGCCACTCCAAGGTGCTACTCCACTTCAATGATCACTCACAAGTGATAACCAATATACAAGGACTAATAAGATGTGTTCTAAGTGTGTAGAATGATTATTATAGCTCTCTGGCCTCTCAAGAATGAAGAATGCATGAATGAAATGCAAGACAAAACGGGTTGTTGTCTCATTTATAATATTCTGCACTTTAGCTAATTAGCGCACGCTACTAAGCATTCCTTAGCGCGCGCTAATAAGAGTTGACTCCAAATCTGTCCAGGTTCGTCCGCGGGAATCTTATCCGGACCCATGTCCCGGCTGGCGCATGTGCTAGCCGTCCAGTTCAATAATTGAGTTCTTAGCGCACGCAACTCCTACATACATAGCGTGCGCTAGTAGTAGCCCGATAGCGCGCGTTAAGCTACATTCTTAGCGTGCGCTATCACGAGTTTGCATGAGAAATTTTGCATGTTGTTATACTTATGTACAAAGATATCAATGCAAGAAATATCATACTCCAATAATCAAAACCACAAATCCGAATAATACAGGGTTTGAATACATATGAAATACACCGTAATAAATCCGGATATTACATACTCTCCTACTAAAAAGGAGTTTCGTCCCAATACTCAAGATGAAAATAACTCGGGATATCTGGACTTCATACCAGCTTCCGTTTCCCATGTGGCTTCTTCCATTCCGTGACGTGGCCATGGAACTTTGACCAAAACGATTGGTTTGTTCCTCAACTGCTGAACTCGACTCTCGAGTATCTTGACCGGTCTTTCTTCAAACATCCCATCCTGTGCGACTTCGATCTCGCCGAAATCAATGATATGACTGGGATCTGGTATATACCTCCGTAACTGGGATACGTGGAACACGTTATGAACATGGCACAATGACGGCGGCAATGCTAATTTGTATGCCAACTCTCCAACTCTCTCAAGGATCTCAAATGGTCCGATATATCTCGGACTCAGCTTTCCTTTGCTTCCAAAACAAAAAATTCCTCGAGTAGGAGAAACTTTCAAAAGTACGTGGTCTCCAGTACTAAGCTCCAATGGGCGACGACGTACATCTGCGTAAGATTTCTGGCGACTCTGGGCGGTCAACCGCCTTTCACGAATCAGGGCTATCTTCTCTCGAGTCTGCACGATCAACTCTGGTTCTGTTCCGATCAAGTCTGATGAATCGTCCCAGCATAGAGGCGATCTGCCACGTCAAAACTCAAAAGTAAAATGTGATAGAATCAGTGCCGTCGTCAATCTCTTTTTTAACTCATCAAAACTAGTCTGACACGTCTCGTTCCACTCAAACTTTTGAGTTTTCTGCAGGAGTCGAGTAAGTGTGCGGGAAATTTTAGAAAACCCTTCCACGAATCGACGATAATACCCAGCAAGTCCTAAGAAGCTTCGGACTTCTTTCACGTTCTTTGGAGGTTTCCAATCCATAATTGCTTCGATTTTCTGAGGGTCTACTCGGACTCCTTTAGCTGATACCACATGGCCGAGGAACATTACTTCCTTCAGCCAAAATTCACACTTAGAGAGTTTGGCGTACAATTGCTCGCTTCTCAAAAGTTCCAATACAATCCGCAAATGCTGAGCATGCTCTTCCGGGCTCTTAGAATACACTAGAATGTCATCAATGAACACGACCACAAATTTATCCAAATATTCGATGAACACTCGGTTCATCAACTGCATGAATACAGCAGGTGCATTGGTGAGACCAAACGGCATCACTACAAACTCATAGTGTCCGTAGCGAGTTCTTAAAGCTGACTTTGGAACATCTGATTCCTTAATCCTCAGCTGATGGTATCCTGATCTCAGATCGATTTTAGAAAATACTGTTGCTCCTTGCAACTGGTCAAATAAATCATCAATCCGTGGCAACGGATATTTATTCTTAATCGTCATCTTGTTCAGCTCTCGATAGTCAATACACAGTCGAAGCGATCCATCCTTCTTTCGGACAAAAAGAACTGGCGCTCCCCAGGGCGAAACGCTTGGCTGAATATAGCCCTTGTCCAGTAACTCCTCCAGCTGCTTTTTCAGTTCGTACATCTCAGTAGGTGCCATACGATACGGCGCCTTAGAAATTGGTGTAGCTCCGGGTTCCAGCTCAATGGTAAATTCTACATCCCTTCGTGGAGGTAGTCCAGGTAACTCGTCAGGAAATACATGTGGAAATTCGTTCACAACAGGAATGGATGAAAGTTCCACAATTTCGTCTTCTTTTTTCATTGCATAGCACCAGTATCCGATACAGCCCTTTTTCAACAATTTGACAGCTTTCATCGCCTTGATCAATTTTCCTGAGCTTCCCGGTTTCCACCCCTCGAACAATATTTCGGAACCATCATCAGCGATCAGCGATGTATTCCTCCTTCGGTAGTTTACAATTGCTCCATATCGATTAAGCCAATCATCTCCGAGTATCAGGTCGTCTCCTTGCATTTCTATTACAATCAAATTTGAGAGCCACTCTCTGCCTCCAAATGATACAGGGAAATTTCTAGTTTCTAAGTTCCCGACAATCCTCTCTCCACTCGGTAAACCAACAACATAAGGTTCACAAGTATGAAAATCGAAAATATTCAAACGATTTACACAAGATAAAGATATAAAAGAATGCGTAGCTCCTGTATCGAATAAAACGCTAACTGGCTGGGAAAGGATCTGGACAGTACCTGATGCGACAGCAGCATCCTGATCGTCTATCCTCCTCATCTCGTACAAACGTGGGGGAACAGATCCGGCACTCGATCCTCTGCCTCGTCCGCGGCCAAAATTCTGAGGCATCTGAACACTTTGCTGTGTCTGTTGGATACTGGCTTCCTTCTGGACTGGCTGGGGTGTACGAGCTCTAAAAGACTTTGCAGCCATTTCACAGAACACCGCACGATGTCCCTCTCGACCACAATCAAAACAAGTCACGGCAGGTAGGGGCAATTTTGTCGATAGTGCCCCGTCTGGCCGCAGTTAAAGCATTTTCTGTTAACATCAGTAATAGTTGATATCGCTCCGAAGTTCTTTCCGCTCCTAGATGGGTGCGGAGGTTTCTTGAAAAAGTGAAAGGATGACTGGGCCTTACGGGGCCCGCTGTTCTTGTGCTCTGTAAAAGTACCAGAGACTTTCTGTTTCTTAGATTCCGAAAATTTCTCCATAGCTGCTTCCTTGATCTCATACGCCAACGCCTTATCCTGGTATTGACGGAGAGTGGTACATTCAAAACCGGACATGTACCTCTGGATTTCTGGTTTCATCCTCATATCGAAATGGATCATCATCTCAGCATCTGTTCTGACTAGATGTCGAACAAATGCCAGCTGTTGGTTAAATGTCTTAATTGCCTGCGATACCGGAACATCTGAAGGCTGAGTGGAGAAAAATTCCCATCATCAATTTAAACTCTATCCAATCAGCATCATGATCTACAGGCCGGATGGCTTCCCACCATTCGGACGCTTCCCCTATCAGAAAATATTGAGCGATAGAGGCTCTCCGGTCGTCTGGGCAGTTAATTCCGGCAAAGATTTTCTCCAGTTCCTTCAACCAATGGTCCCAGGTGGGAGTCTCATAAATACCGTCGAATTTGGGTGGTTGCATCTTCGCCACCTCCTACAGCCACCGGTTACCTCGATTTCCCATGTCTAGGATCCCTTGCTGTCTCTCTCCCTGCTGTAGTCCCACCGCCACTTGCATTCGGTCCACGACTTGGGCGAACTGAGTCATCTGGTTCACCAGTTGACGAAAGATCTCTGGTACGGCAGGTTCCGGTTCGTTATTAATAGATTGTTGCGGCTCGCCTGAGCTATGACTGGCCTGATTAGAAGGCGACGCATCCCTTTCAGCATTTCTTCGTCCGCGTCCACGACCGCGACCACGTCCACGTCCGCCTCTCAACATACTGTAAGCATAAATACTCAATATACAGGAAACAACATCGTTCTAATATTCGAGTATAAAGAGACACAACATGTAAAGAACAAGATAGAGTTTAGGAACTTACAACCACCGTTCGCATGAAGACGTAGGCAGTGCAGTGATGTCATTCACGGCCGGTTACCTCAAAAGACGTAAATGACCCCTATTTTAACCCAATGGCCAAGATATCCATAATCTTAGCTCCGATACCATATTCTGTAACACCCCCGATATATTCAGGAATATTACAGCGCCGTAAATCCTTTACATAAGGATTTACAAGACTGAAAAATTGAACAGACATTAAAAGGTACTAACGAATGGGGATAACGGAATTAAGATACAACAGTTCTGACCAAGTACTGAAAATACAATTGTTCAACAGAAACTTAATAATACATCACCAAATTCAAATTCCTCATAAATGACTTCGTACTCGAGTACTTATTGAAATAACCAATAAACAACACACAAATGAACCCGGCCGAAACATCACTCTGCACCCTCATCGTCATGCTGCTCCAGTGGTTGTTTCCCCGCTCTCCTGGATCCTGAACATAAACAAAATGTTCACCCCCGAAGGGGTTAGCACAACGATGCTAGTACAAGTACCACAACATATTATTCAACGTCACACGCAGAATAATAATAATGTAAATGATAAAATGTCAAACGAGTCTTCTCCTGCGAGAAACTCATACATAATATACACAAATGATAATCACAATATGATACCACAACATACACATGGTAATTCCGTCGATCCAGCGTTCACTGCCTAGAACCCACGATGATCCCGTCAGACCAACCCGTGGTTGAAAAACCCGTCCGATGATCCAGTATGCGCTAGCATAGATCCCTCGATGATCCCGTCGGACCAACACGAGGTGGACATACAACAACGACATACATGCACGACAATATGTATAACATCAATACATAAAACAAATAAGGTACTTGCCTCGATTTGAAGACAAGAACAATACTTCCACGAAAACGAACACTCGAAGGTCGTTCCCCCTCAATCAATCACGGAACAGGCTCAAACCTTAACAAAAGAAATAATATAGGTGTTATCTCACGTCGTACGAATGTCTAACAATTCGATTTACGGCCAAAAGCTCATAAAATGTAATATGCCTGAACTTCTTAGCGCACGCTAAGTACTCTGTGTAGCGTGCATTAAGTCTGCTCGATAGCGCACGCAAACAACAAAGCATAGCGTACGCTAACTATGCATGGTCAGTACTTCACTGATCAGCTGACTGGCTCGTCTGATGGCCTAGCGTACGTTACGTACCAAAAGTAGCATACGTTAACCGATGCTCGATAGCGCACGTTAATTTACATAACTTAGCGTGTGCTAACTGTGCATGGCAGTTCACAACCGGCAGAAGACCATTCTCATCATGATCAAAACAATGAAATCTTCCGTAATAATTCATGTTACCTCCATGAATATCATGTTCATACGATTTTGAATGATCTTACGGATAACAACAACTTTGGATTCAAGAATATGTATACTATTATAAAACCATATTCCATTTCGACTACAAATCTTCATACGACAATTCGAAAGGCTTAACGGTTGATATCGACACTTTTATATCAATCAAAATTATCATACTGTAGTTGTTTAACATTCCATTTATACTAGATAAATCCTTCCATGATCAATCCCTTAGATTCATCTAACAATAATGATGTTTTATTTTTTTATTTTTTTATTTTTTTAACAATAATGATGTTAAAGTCAAGTCCATGATTGTTATGAAGTCGTCTACTAGATTCGGATTACCAATGATAGAAGCTTCCTCTATTTGTTCAATGTAATAAGATTCGAATCATGATGTTCATAATCAAGGTACTTAAGGCCTATTCATCTCAATATTCCAAACATGATGTACTTTGGATAATTCACTAATGAAAATCAATATCTCGTTAACATGATCATCCAATTCTTTAGAATCCAACTCTAAGTCTGGAGATAGGTTGAACATACCTTAATATGACGAAAATCACTGAACCGTAAGGTAGAATCCGACTCCGGTTGGTTGTATGCCACTCCAAGGTGCTACTCCACTTCAATGATCACTCACAAGTGATAACCAATATACAAGGACTAATAAGATGTGTTCTAAGTGTGTAGAATGATTATTATAGCTCTCTGGCCTCTCAAGAATGAAGAATGGACGAATGAAATGTAAGCCAAAACGGGTTGTTGTCTCATTTATAATATTCTGCACTTTAGCTAATTAGCGCACGCTACTAAGCATTCCTTAGCGCGCGCTAATAAGAGTTGACTCCAAATCTGTCCAGGTTCGTCCGCGGGAATCTTATCCGGACCCATGTCCCGGCTGGCGCATGTGCTACCCGTCCAGTTCAATAATTGAGTTCTTAGCGCACGCAACTCCTACATACATAGCGTGCGCTAGTAGTAGCCCGATAGCGCGCGTTAAGCTACATTCTTAGCGTGCGCTATCACGAGTTTGCATGAGAAATTTTGCATGTGTTACACTTATGTACAAAGATATCAATGCAAGAAATATCATACTCCAATAATCAAAACCACAAATCCGAATAATACAGGGTTTGAATACATATGAAATACACCGTAATAAATCCGGATATTACACTAAAATAACTAATGGGCCAAGACATAAAACATAAACTTAATAGATTGGGCTCAACCCAACATACTTTAAAACTAAACTAACTAAAAACCCAACCCATTACAATAATAACTTATACATTTAAAATTAACAAAAAAAAATAATATATATACACATATATAATGATCATGGGTGGCCGAGGGGGGGGGGGGGGGGGGGGGGGAAGGGAGTGAAGTGTAACACCCCCAAAACCGTATGGGAGTATTACACGCCGTGGAAGACCCTTTCCACAAGGATCTACCAGGCTAAACATCCATAAACAACCAAATGCTTGCCCGGCCAGGGTCAAGCAATATAATAATACGGACCGTTATGGTCACTTACATGTGAATACACAGACCGATGAGGTCACACAACTCAATCAACAAACTGACTTAAACAACATTACCCACACAGGGGTCGAAATACAATACAGCGGAAGACTGAAATCAACTCTGACAACACAACAAAAATCTAAACAACTCTCGACTCTTGATTAGTATCGCAGCTCATCATCCTTTTGTGCCAATCATGTGACTGCTCCCCTGAACCTACATATACCTTAATAACCGTTATCGAATACCCCGAAGAACATGGTTCGACCAGGAAGCTTGTACCACGAAGAAGACAACGAATGGAAAGGTTCCGACTCGAGTTCTTCACAAGGATTTCGTCCCCTGATTTGGTCGATCGGAGCAAGTTATGGAAGGATTAATCGATGTTATGGACCCAGGAATTTCGTGTTTTGGATAGATTAACAACTTGTATTTGGTTTCCCCAAGACTTGGCTGCGGAAGGATTGAAAACGAAATGGGAAAAATGAGTGAAACCCGAATGCTCTGCCATATTTATACCCCTGCCGAACACGGCGCAACAAACGGTCCAAACCAGCGCCGTGTTTACCGCCATGTTGCGGGTCAACGCGCGGCCTGACCGACACGGCGCAACACCTGGCGCAAGACGCCTGCGCGTGTGTCTCGGTCGTATCCGACACGGCGCATCACCAGGCGCAAATCTTGCGCGGGTTCTCGGTCGTGTCTCGGCAGACTTGCTGGTCCTGGCCGACCCGGTGCAAGACACGGCGCTCGGTAGCGCCGTTTTAAGCGCCGTTTCGCACAGGTCTGGCCAGCAACCTCCAGTTGCAAAATGATTCCGACACAAACCGAAAATTACGACAGAACCACAACGACGATCCGAACGACCCCGAAACCCGGACCTGAATACGAATGGAATATATGTTTATGAAGTACTCGCGAAGACGAATTCGAGCACTAAGAGAACACACGATTCCGACCACCCGAAGGCTCGAAATTCGACAACAGGAGTAATTACCCCAAACTTTGGGAAATTACGAAAACGGCCCAAAACGTCCGAAAATCACGATACGTGATCGAATAACCAAACCGAAGTTCACAACACGTCTAACAAAGTTAAACGGACTTACGGGAAACTCGAAACAGTAATTTCGAATGAGAACAAGAATCGAACTCGAGTGCGGAAAAGTCGTTAAGAAACACGGAGCTCAACAAACAATACCGAAACGAACTCAGATGACAAAAAGTGCAGAATTAATCATTCTCATAATGATGAAACGGTCCCAAGCGAGTCGTCGAAACGGACCTCCGCCGAAAAAAGAAAATTACCAGAAATCAAAATGGCAGATATTACATACTACCCTCCTTAAAAGAAGATTCGTCCCGAAACTTAAAATAAGTAGGGAGATGCAATATCCCACCAGGATAACTCAACGAGATACACAAGAAACGTGTAACTTACGCCAAATGGCGAAACGTTACAAGCAACGCAAAGGGATATACGGTGTGAAAACATGCTCCACGACGACCAACACAACGCCACCGATAGAGACATAATAAAACCAACAAGTGACAAGTGTCATCAAACAGATAATACAATCAAGTCGATTATCCGAACAATCACAAAAAACAACGAACGAAAATCAATACGATTGACCAACCCAATGGTACATCAATCAAAACGCGAGCCAATCGCTGAACGAATACGGAATTCCACCACCCAAGGGTTGGAAGATCAAAAATGAGACTAATTTCCCGAACTTAAGGGAATTACGAAGGAGTCTGAATGTTCAACAATCATGAAACGAGATCAACAAAAACCGAACAATCAAACGATCGAACCACAACGATCGAGACAACAAAAATCGAACAATCATGTTCGAATCACGAAGAACAATAAACTTCAAACAACAACTCCAAGGTTCACATCTCGACTCCAGACAATATATGATCCGGTGAAAACAACAAGATGTGCATTCACATAAGATCCACAGGAAAGGTAATAGCAATTGAAAAGTCACAACGACAAACGAGTTATTCCGAAATAATACCACACTCATTCGATCAACAAAAGCAAGGGGCAGGACAAGCTCAGAAAATGTCAATGAACATAAACGAGTCGATAGAGTCGAAAATACAGAAGTTTAAAATCCGATCCACTTCGAATAAACGAACTAGTAGAACCAAAAGATGTTACTTCCGAACAAGGTTCACAAGAATCGAACCAAACTCGGAAAAGTCACAGCGATAACTAGATCGACCCAAAACAAGATCACAGCTCGTTCGAACGATGAAACTGAAATACAGAACAAGTTCAGAAAGTATCAACGAACACGAGCGAGTCTATAGACCTGAGAAAGAGGAAATGCAGAAGTCCAAAAACAATACGGGTATTACATTCGACCTCTTATAAAAGAAGGTCGTCCCCGCAACTCACAATAACGGAAACAAGGCAACAACACAAAAGCAGTAGACGGAAACATTTCCCATGGGCCTCTTAGAGCCGATCCTGATATCTGTACTGAAGTTCGTGCCCCGAAGGACTCGGAACCCAACTCGCAAAATTGGATCCTGTGTCTCTCGAGTATACACTTGAAATGCGTTACTGATGTAACACCCCCAAGATATTCAAGGTATATTACAGTGCCGTGGACCCCTACATGGGACCCACCAGGCTAGACGCAACTTACCACAGTAAAAACACATATCCTCCAGTTGAAAATCAATTAACACGCCCGGTACAACCGGCGGAATAATCAGCAGTGGCAACCATAAATAACTTGACGAATACAAATCTTAATCCGAAGAGAAAAGCCTAAGTACTCGCGAGTACAATGTATAAGTTTCAAAAGTGGACAACAACCATATCGAATGGAATAACGGAAATAAAAGGACTCAAACGCATATGTCAACGACCCTGGCCAACATCCTCGTACTGTCCCAGCGCTCGCTCGTCCGGATGATCATAAGCTGAAATCCATAATAAGAATTTCCCCACGATGGATCCCCAAAGGGGTTAGCAATTACGCTAGTACAAGTAATCAAGGCAAACCAATCGCTTACACATTTCATAGTACAATGCACCAATTCATTTCAAAACCAAAACCAGACATGTCTTTTCCATAAACAAACAGTCAATCAAATTTGCCTAGGACCGGGACGAAGCCACAAATCCCACCCGAGGCCTCTAAGGACCCTCCCAGGCGGGCCACATATAAAACAAATCACGCACAGGCATTGCCTAGGACCAGGACGAAGCCACGAATCCCACCCGAGGCCTGTAAGGACCCTCCCAGGCTGGCTAGCGAAACAAACTCGTGAATCCAGAGCGAAGTCATAGATTCCCCCGAGGCCCCGTCGGACCCTCCCAGGGTGAGCAAAGCACACACAATATACATTACCATTTCATGTTAAGCATAAAGGTTTCCAAAAATACTTGCCTTGAATAATAGGCGACGCAACGAACAGAAGGGAAACACCGACGAACGCTAGGAACCGTCAATCACGAACCTAACGATTCGAAGAACACAATCACAACCAATCCCAAACGAATACGGAATTGGAATACACCCAAAAACCCGCCTACGATTCATGCATATTCATATAACAATAACAACGAGGGCGGAACACAACCAAACCCTCTCGATTACAAAAATTCTACGAAATATACCATGAATCCTGTGGAAAACCAAGAATACCAACAAGATTAATCATATACATCATGAATTAATCTATCTTATGGAATGAATTGGACGAAAATGTGAAAAACCCCTAATTTACCCAAAAACAAGGTTTTAGGAGTTTACCTCGGATTAATGACGAAGAACATGATTTGATGTTTATAATATAATCCAGAAACTCGAAGAATATGATGGTTCAGAGTTAATAAGTTTCCAATCGCCGGAGATATCAAGAAAATCGCCCAAAGAATCGTTGGAATCGGAGAGGATGAAAAATGACCGAAAATGGTCAACTCCTGGATTTATAACCTAGGCTTCGTTACGTACGTTAGCCACAGGAAGCTAACGTACATTAGCTTGTTAACGTACGTAAGCATGGGAAAGCTTACGTACGTAACAAAAATCGCAGAAATGCCTGTGCCATACTACACAGGCCGTTACGTACGTAACCAAAAGGTGTGTCACGTACGTAACATCCCTTCCTGGGGAGTACAGGCCATAATTTGACGGGGGGGGGGGGGGTACCGAAAAGAGTCGAATTACAACGGTGAACAATTCGCGATGGTACGAATGTAGATAATTCCCGGCAATGAACGCAAATGATGAAAGAGAACGTACTCTCGACTATCCGGGATTCGTAACAACATCAACAACGTAATTACCCAAGACTTTGGGAAATTACGAAACGGCCCAAAACATCCGAAATGTACGACACATGGTCGAAACATCAACCAAAAGCTCACAACATGCATAATAATGTGAGATGGATCCTCGGAAACCCCAAAATGGCGGTCCGAATGACGATTTATGAGAATACCCGAAATAGCGATGGAAACAACATAAAACACCGAATCGAGTAAAACGAGTCCGAAACAAGGTCGAACGACAAAAAGTCCAATATTAATTATCTCAAAATGTCAATACGGTTACAAGCGAGTTGCCAATACACCAAAATGAGAATATCAAGAGAGAAAAAAAAATGCGGATATTATATTCTACCCCTCCAAAAACAAGTTTCGTCCCGAAACTTAAGAAATAAACAACTCGGGGCACTTAGCACGCATGCTATCCTCGGTCTCCCAAATTGCTTCCTCGACACCATATCTCGACTACTGCACTTTGACCAAAGGAATGGTCTTATGCCTCAGTCACTTCTCACGGTGCTCCAAAATCTTCAAGGGACCCTCCTCAGCAATATCGATCTTGCCAAAGTCGATGATATGACTAGGATCCGGAACATATTTCGTCAGCTGGGAAACACGAAAAACGCTATGAACGTGACTCAAGACCGGAGGTAGTGCCAAATGGTATGCCAACTCACCGACTCGCTCGAGAATCTCAGAGGGCCCAATAAATCTCGGGCTCAACTTCCCCTTCTTCCCGAAACAAAAAACTCCTCTCGTCGGCGACACCTTTAGCAAAACATGGTCTCCCACCTCGAATTCCAAAGGTCGACGACGGACGTCGGCATACGACTTCTGTCGACTCTGAGCAGTCAACATCCGTTCTCGAATCAATTCCACCTTTCGCCTCATCTCTAAAACGATATCCGGTTCGGTCCCGACCAAATAGGATGCTTCGTTCCAACAAATCGGCGATCGACAACACCGCTCATAAAGCGCCTCATACGGTGTCATCCGAATCGACGCATGCCAACTATTGTTGTACGTGAATTCGATCAATGGAAAATGCTCCTCCCAGTCACTACTCCAGTCGAGAGCACAAGCACGCAACATGTCCTCGAACGTCTGGATAGTGCGCTCAGATTGTCCATCTGACTGAGGATGAAAAGAAGTACTCAAACGCAAATGAGTACCCAATGCCTTATGCACCGCCTGCCAAAAATGCGATACAAAACGACCATCACGATCTGAAACAATAGACTTCGGAGTACCGTGAAGCCTCACAATCTGTGCTGAAAACACACGAGCCAACTTCTCCGGGCCCCAAATATCCTTGATGCCCAGAAAATGCGCCGACTTGGTCAGGCGATCAACAATCACCCAAACTATATTCATGCCCGATCTCGATCTCGGCAAACTTGTAATGAAGTCCATAGATATGTCTTCCTATTTCCATTCCGGAACGGGAAGTGACTGCAATAGCCCGGCTGGTCGCTGATGCTCGATTTTGACCTGCTGAAAAGTCAAACATCTCGCTACAAACTGTGCGACCTCCTCCTTCATATCATTCCACCAGAAATTTCTCCTTAGGTCCTTGTACATCTTACTCGAACCAGGATGAACGGAGTAAGGCGTAGCATGGGCCTCCCGTAAAATACTCTGCCTCAATTCGGAGTCGTTCGGCACACATAGACGACTCTGGAATCTCAATACCCTATCTTCATGAATCACAAACCGAGGAGACTTTCCCTTAAGAACATTCTCTCGGCTTTGAATAATCATCGGATCCTCCAACTACTTCAGTTTAAATTCATCGATCAGAGACGACGAAATCTCTAAAGCACAAAGTCGCCCTATGGCTCCAGGCAACGAAATCTCAACACTCAACTCAGTAAAATCCCGCTGAAGCTCGGCTCGAGATGTAAGGATCTCAAGTGTCCGCAACGAGACTAGTTTCCGACTCAAGGCGTCGGCCACGACGTTCGCCTTGCCTGGATGATAAAGGATTTCGAGGTCATAATCCTTAATCAACTCTAACCACCTCCTCTGACTCATATTCAACTCCCGCGGAGTAAATATGTACTTCAGACTTTTATGGTCGGTAAAAATCTGACATGCAGAGCCAAAAATATAGTGACGCCAAATCTTGAGCGCAAAAACAACTGCCGCTAACTCCAAATTGTGAGTAGGGTAGTTAAGCTCATACGGCCTCAACTGCCTCGATGCAAATGCAATAGTCTTGTCGTGTTGCATCAACACGCACCCAAGACCCTGACCCGAACCATCGCTATAAATGACAAAACCCTCGTTGCCACATGGCAATGCCAAAATTGGGGCTGAAGTCAAACGCCTCTTCAGCTCCTCAAAACTCGACTGCCTCTCGTCATTCCAGATGAACTTCTCGGACTTCTGGAGCAACTGTTTAAGTGGTCGATCTAGTTTTGAGAAACCCTCGACGAACCTACGGTAGTAGCCAGCTAAACCCAAGAAACTACGGACCTTCTTCACGTTTTTAGGCAGTGCCCAATCCAACACTGCCTCAATCTTCTGTGGGTCCACACGAACACCCTCGGCTGAAATCACGTGACCTAGAAACATCACTTCCTTCCGCCAGAACTCACATTTCGAGAACTTTGCATAGAGTTGCTCGGTCCTCAAAATGTCTAACACCATTCGTAAATGATACGCGTGTTCCTCCTCATTCCTCGAATAGATAAGGATATCATCAATGAAGACGACGACACACTTATCCAAAAACTCGATAAAGACCTTGTTCATCAACTGCATGAACACTGCCGGCGCATTAGTTAACCCGAAAGGCATAACTACAAACTCATAGTGTCCGTATCTCGTCCGAAAAGCTGTTCTCGGAACGTCTGACTCCTTCACTCGAAGCTGATAGTACCCCGATCTCAAGTCGATCTTCGAGAATACTGCAGCCCCCTACAACTGATCGAACAAGTCATCAATCCTCGGCAGAGGATACTTGTTCTTGATGGTCACCTTATTTAGCTCGCGGTAGTCGATACACAAACGCAGTGAACCATCCTTTTTCCAAACAAACAAAACCAGTGCACTCCAAGGCGAAGTGCTCGGTCGAATATAACCCGACTCAAGAAGCTCACTCAACTGATTCTTCAGCTCGGCCATCTCTGAAGGTGCCATGCGATACGGCGCCTTCGAAATCAGAGCCGCACCCGGCTCTAACTCTATAGCGAACTCGACCTCATAGTCCGGTGGCAACCCAGGTAACTCATCAGGAAAAATATCAGGAAATTCACTAACGACTGGAATCGATGAAAGCTCGACTCCCCCACTCTCTGCTTTCAAGGCATAGCACCAATAACCAGTAATCCCCTTTCGCAGGAGTCTCATCGCCTTCAAGGCATTAATAACAAGCTTCTGGTTTCTCTTTCCCCCCGCGAAAGAGTGTTCGGTGCCGTCCTCGGCTAGCATGGTGATGATCCTCGTGCGGTAGTTCATGATTGCACCATGCCGCTCGAGCCAATCATCCCCGAGAATCAAATCTTCACCCTCAATACCCACAACAATAAGATTAGAGAGCCAAGCCCTCTCACAAATAAACACAGAACAGTCCCAGATCTCTCGATCACTGACGATTCTATCACCGCTAGGAAGTTTAACGATGAAAGGCTCGCAAGACGATAAACAGTCAAGACTCAAACAGCGCACACACTCCATAGAAATGAATGAATGCGTAACACCCGAATCAAAAAGCACACTGACAGGATGGGAACAGATGTGAACGGTACCTGTCGCCACAGTAGCCACTGGATCATTGGTCCTCCTCATCTCATAGATACGCGGGTGGGCGGAGGCGACACTGGAAGCTCCCCCCCTAGCAGGCTGACCCCGACCTCTCCCTCGGCTTGCACTCGGTGGAGACTGTGGAGCAAATGAGCCCTGATTCACATTCGGTTCCCTGGGTGCCGGAAAAGAAGCCTGAGCACTAGGAAGCCGTCTTGCCCGCTCGCAAAAAGAAGCTGTTTAGTATATTTTGAGTAATATTTTTATTAGTATTTTATGTATATAATTGTGTGTTTTGTGTGATAATTTATTCGTTTTACCATATATTTATATTATTTCATTTTGCTAGAATTTCCTATAATTTTATGTCATTTTTGGATAATTAATTGGACTTAAATTATATCTGCAGGTTAACCAACCGGTACAAGACAGATCAATTGGTTCAAGGGCGATATTTTTACAAAATTCAAATATAGTCACGACTGGTCTCACTTTATTCGCCTCGTCGAGACGATCGTTTTAAAAAAAAATTCATCCGAATCCGAGTTTGTATGAATAAGTTATGACCGTTCGAAGGACAATTAAATAGACAGACCATATTGTGCCACATGTCAACACCTGATTGGACCGGAATTTCAACTCTGTGCTGATGTCATCCATGACATCAGCACCTCATGGGCAGCCGTTAATTATTAGGGGGTGGGATTTTAAAATTATAAAAATTATTATTTTATTGATTTTGAAGCAGTATAAATAGAGGATGTATGTGTAGTGTTTTGAGGAGAACAAAAGGAGAAAAAAATAGAGAGATATTGTTGTAAGAGTGAGAAATAAAAATATTGTGTAATAAAATTATATTTAAGTAATAATATTATGAAATATTTATTTATTTGTGTTGTTATTATGAGTGAGTAATTTTCTTTTACTGAGGTTATGATGAAACCATGTCTATATTATTATTAATATTTATATAATAATGCCAAATAAATGTTTTTAACGATTATGATTTTCGCTTCAATAGGGGAATATTATTTCATCAATTATATCACGTATTTTTGATAGTTATAAATTTCCCCTTGCTTTGTGATTATTGATATTAGTTAATTTCTTTGATTATATGTTTTCCATTAAATTGGATACATATAATGCTTAGAAATTACATTTTTAAGCGAAGGAAAATCTATATTTGAATTATAATTTTGAACTTATTGTCAAATCTATAGGGAAATAGTGAGATTGATTTCAGAATCTATTCCCTGAATTTCTTGAAATTAAAATATAAAATAAATAATAAATAGACATTGGTGGATTCTAAACCCTAGTAAATAATTTAAAATCAATTTACCTAAAATCTACTTAAAAATTACTGATATTTATTGCAATTATTATAACTAATAAAAAATCAAATTATTTGGGACTAGGTTAGAATTTAGTATAATTTGGTTCAAAACAATAGGACTATATTTACTTCACTATCATAGTCCTCTCTGTGGAATCGACCTTGCACCGCATATTTACATCGAACAAATCGTGTGCTTGCGAGTATTAGACTAAAGAATCAACCAACAACAAGTTTTTAGCGCCGTTGCCGGGGAGGCGCAAACGAAGTACAAGACGACTGTCGTCACCAAGTTAGTTAAATTCTTCTACTAGTTATTTATTTTACTGCTTTTCTTTATTATTATCTGTCTTTTTTATCCGTTAGTAGTAGAATTTATTTTCTTTTTACGTGCATAAAAAAAATTCTGAAAAATAATAAAAACTTATAATAATAAATATAAAATATAATTAATAATAATAGTAAAAGCTACTATTCATTTTCGTAAAAATAATAATAAAATAATAAAAACTAAAAAAGTCCAAAAATATATAAAAATATAAAAAATCTGAAATTTTTTTATAAAATTCAGAACTTATTTATTTTTATTTTAAAAAAAAGATCTGAAAAAGAAAAAAAAAAGTTTCAGACTTTAAGGTAATATTTTTGTAATTTTTGAATATTAATATTAAAAAATCAAAATTTTTAATTTAAATTCGAAAAAAATAATAAAAATAAATTAAAAAATAATCTGAAATATTATTTTCCGTAATAAATAAAAATCGAAATTATTTTATTTTATTTTTAAAAGTAAATCCTGCTAGTTTTATTAAAAAATTTAATTTTCATAAAAAATCTAAAAATAAAAAAATAAATCAGATTAAGAATTAATAATTTAAATAATCTGGAATATATATAATAAAAATTTTCTGAACTTTGAATTTTTTTAATTAAAACAGAATTTTTTTTAAAATAAATTACAATATTTTAATAAAAAAGGGAAAATACTAAAAAAAATTAAAAACCTGAAAATTTATAAAAAAACAGAAACGAAAATTGGTAGTAAAAAAAAACAATTTTTTATTTTTTGCATAGATAAAATAAAAGTTTGTAATTTTTATTTTTTTTTTCTAAAAAATCTGAATTTTTTTTTGTGAAAATAAATAAATAAATAATATAGCTGGATATATATAGCTCAATATTATTAGTCTAAAAATATAATAAAATTATAATAAATATAAAAATATAAAAACTAAAAAAATATTTAATATAAAAAATAAAAAACAAATCATATTTTTTTTTTAATTTTTATATCTTGTCTTTAGGTTTAATAGAATCTTCTAGTGGTAAATTTAGATTGTGTTTTTAGTTGTTATTTTCTATTTACAATAGACATTTAGTTTAGTTGCAATATTTCTCGTCGTACAATTTAGTTTATCAATGCTTCCGTAGATCAACTAGTAAATTTATTCTTTTGCAATCTATTACATCCCATAATTTTAGTAATAATTATAATAATTATCATTATTAGTAATAATAATAATAAAAATATAAAAACTCAAAAAAAAATAATTAAAACAATAAAATCCTTTAAAAGATTCAACAAGGGATTGATATTTTTCACTAACTACTTTGTTCGATTCGAATAGAGAAAAGCTAAATATCAATCTTGTACAAACTGATTTTGAAAATCAATTGAATTTTGGCAAAAAGGCCTCTGTTGTACATGCCGAAGAAAGTTGGATTTTAAGTGCGACTGCCAGACGCCTCCAACGATCTGGAAGTTCGATCGACTATCATAATTTGGTTTGTATGCAAAGTTAAAAAAATTGTAATATCGGTGAATGCAAGTTTGGCAACGAAATAATAAAGGTCGATTAACGAGAAGAAGATTGTCCTTAACTAAAACTGAAGTTCAACAAACGAAATCGATATCAAAAATGGACGAAATCGAAAATCAAAATAATCAAGTTGCAAAAGAGAAAACTTTAATAGAATATTTTTCTCCAGTGAGTGCTAATTCTCCTTCTTGCATAGTGTTGCCTACGACTAATGCAACTTATTTCGAACTTAAACCATCAATAATTCAGCTTCTTCCATCTTTTCACGGTTTGGAAAGAGAAGATCCGTATATGCATGTCAAGGAATTTCTCGATATTTGTTCTACTTTCCGATTCCAAAATTTCTCTGATAAATCTGTCAAACTTAGATTATTTTTATTCTCTCAAAGATAAAGCAAAATTCTGGCTAAATTCTCTTCAAGCAAGAACAATTACTAGTTGGGACCAACTAGTGAATAAATTTCTCGCAAAATTTTTTCCAATGTCCAAAACTGATAGTCTTAGAAGAGAAATATCAGAATTTTTTCAAAAAGAAAATGAAGAATTTTATGAGTGTTGGGAAAGATTTAATGATTTAATTCTTAAGTGTCCCCATCATGGTTTTGAAATATGGCGTTTGGTAAAATATTTGTATGATGGTTTAACTCCAAACAATCGCCAATTAATCCAATCAATGCATGGTGGAAAATTTCTTCACCTTATTGGAGACGAAGTTTGGAATGCACTAGAAAACATGTCAATTAATTCACAACAATGGAATTCACTCGACTCTAGAGCCAAATCGATGCATACGACCCCAAAAAAAGGTGGAATTTACGAGGTTAAACAAGATGTTGAAATAAAATCTATTATAGATGATTTAGTACGAAAAGTGGATGCGTTAGTCTTGAAGCAATCCATCCCCTCGTCAAACTCAAAAAATGAATTTTGCGTTTCATGTGCGGAATCATTTCATTCATCTCAATCTTGTCCCTCTGGTCCACAAAATCAAGAAATTTTTAATGATGAAGAAGTCAATATGTTACATTCATATGGAAAATATTCGGACAGTCCATTTGCTCCAACTTATAATCCAAAATGGAGGAATCATCCAAATTTTTCCTGGAAGCAAAATATGCCTCCAATGAATTGTAATACCCGAGATTTCTGATATGTATTTGGAACTTGTGATATTGTAATTGTTGCACTTTGATCTGAGTATTATTCTCCGTATTTCATAATCCGGTGTAGTTGAGCGTATGATTTCATGAATGTGATTTATAACTTGTGTTTCTGTGCTTGTAGCGCACGCTATCATCTAACTGTAGCGTACGCTAACTTGGATGATTAGCGCACGCTACGAAGGAACCTTAGCGCACGCTATATGTGGTCAATATGATTGAGACGTGTGGTAGGTGAGATCAGGCCGGGGATCTTGGTCGGATTGTGTCGGGATGAACCTGGATGGCTTTCGGGAAAAAGCCAAGTCAACGCGTTAGCGCACGCTACTCACATGAGGGTAGCGCACGCTAAAGGTTGAGTACAGTGAAATCGGTAACGTTTCAAATAGCCGTTAGCGCACGCTATGAATATGGACTAACGCGCGCTAATAACCATTTTCTATATATAGGGCAGCATCCTTTTTCATATTTTCAGATTTTTCACTCCCCCATTCGAATTCTTGAACTTAGAAAGACACTCTCTTCATCCTAAACACTTCTTGCCGGCATCCTAGCTCGTGTTGAAGATTGTAGATCATTGGAGGATTAGTGTTCAAACCTTCGGCGTTGGATTGCTTCGAATTTCCTCCTTGTTCTTCACTACTTTGAGGTAGGTGATTCTTCACCAATATTAGTAGTATTCTGAAGGACGTTTTGATCATGTTTATCTACTCAGTTAAATTCGTTAATAGTCGAACATCATGTGTTAGAAGGATATTTTTGACGTTTCGGCACTTATTCATCGTATAATCCTTTAAACCTTTTTAGTATATGGACTCCTAAGCATATTCATGTATCTTCAAACCCATTATGACCAGTAGGTGGAGATTATCAAGTGGTTATGTTTTACACATTGGAATCATGCGTTTTGTAACGTAGGACGAAGGGAACTTAGGATACTTTCTCGAGATCAAGATGAATTATGGTGTAGTAATGATGATACGTATCCTGGTGTCTCGTAGTCATTTAATCCATAAAGATCTTTCATAAACCATATGAGCATGATATGCACGGAGTTGGCATGTATTAACACTGAGGATTTCATGAGTTTTCATCAAGTTTTACCCAGTAGTGACTGCCATGCACGATTAGCGCACGCTAAGATGTATATATTAACGTGCGCTATCGGGAATGAGTAACGTGCGCTACGTTGGATACGTAATGTACGTTATATCATCAGGCGATGTTTCGAGAGAAGATCGATACAGCTAGCGCACGCTAAACCTAGTCATTTGCGTACGTTAACGGGCAGGCTTAGCGCACGTTACGTAGAGTACGTAGCGCGCTCTAAGTAATTCAGACAGAATTCATTTTTTTAGAGCTTGCGGACGTAAACCGGATTGTTAGATGTTTGTACGAATTGAGTTTGATTTATATTGGAACCTTGATCATGCTTATGGTTTTGTTCATGTTGTCAAATATGAGATGTATTTCTGTAATTTCACATGGTATTCGTTGTTAATTGTTCGTATTGATGAACATATTGAAATGTATATATGTATGCATAATTGATTGGTTTATGGTATAAATGATCCGAGGGGATCATGAGGATCTATGCTGAGGGCGCTGGTTCGAATGTCCACAATGCGTTGGTCCGACGGGATCATCATGGGGATCTATGCTGAGGGCGCTGGATCGCTGGACGGGTTTTCCACCATGCGTTGGTCCGATGGGATCATCATGGGGATCTATACCAAGGGCGTTGGATCGATGGATTGCCCTGTATTGTGTTGATGGAATCGTGAGGATTCACATCGTTGGATTCCGATGACGGAAGTCCATTTTGCATGTTTTATGATGCACTGATGATTTATGTATTATGATACTTGTACTAGCATTGTTTTGCTAACCCCTTAGGGGGTGGACATTGTTTTGATGTTCAGGTAGCCGAGGAGCGGGGAAGCAACCACAATACCGACAGGACGATGAAATGGCTCAGTGATGTGGTTGATGTTTATTGTTATTGTGATTTGTCTTCTTAGTTCATTTAGTACTCGAGTACGTCTGTTTTAATAATGTCATTTCGATATGGTTGTATAAGTTAACTTATTGGATCAGTTGAACCAAATCTGTATTTTGAACTTCAGTTGTACGATTGGATTATATTTACATTTCTTTTAAATTAGCCTTGTAAATCCTTACTTAAAGGGTTTACGGCGCTGTAATTATTCCGAATATCTCGGGGTGTTACAGAATATGGTATCGGAGCTAAGATTCATGGATATCTTGGCAGTCGGGTTAGTTGGGTCTGTTTACGTTATTTGATTATTGGTCGTTTGTAACATCACTGCTGAGCCAGCATCGTCGTGTGGACTGTGGTTGTAAGTTTCCTAATCTCAAATACTACCATTTTATTTAATTCATGTTTTGTGAACATTGATGAACGTACTTTTAGAAAGTTTGCCCTGGATATTGAGTATTTGTGGTTACAGTATGTTGAGAGGAGGTCGTAGACGCGGACGCGGTCGTGGATGCGGACGTGGAAATGCGAGACAAGAAGATTCGGTGTCTACCCCAGAAATAACCGCTAGCCGAACGGATTCCCATTCCGGGGGACAACAGGGATCAGCCAATAATAATGCAGATCCTAACGTGCCGGGAGTGCTTCAGCAGGTGGTTGCTCAGATAAACCAGTTTGCTCAAGTTGTGGATCGTATGCAGACGGCAATGGGACAGCAACATAACGAGGATAATCGGGGAGATAAATGGCTTACTGAGGTGATCAAATTGCATCCTCCGAAATTTGACGGTTCTGCTGAGACGCTTTCTTGGGATCACTGGCTGAAGGAGTTAGAGAATATTTTTTCGGGGATTAACTGTCCCAACGACATAAAGGTTCCGGTCGCCCAGTATCTTATGATGGGGGAGGCTTTCGACTGGTGGGAGGCCATTCGACCTGAAGAGCATAATGTCGACTGGACAGAGTTCAAATTAATAATGGAAGCGCAGTATTGTCCCCGCCCAGTTAGAGAGGCCCGAGTCCGGGAGTTTTTCTCACCACAAAATTCAGAAGCATCTATGACGGACGTGATTAAGAATTTTAATCACCAGCTGACTTATGTGCGTCACTTGGTCAGAACCGAGGCGGAGAGGATTTTTCATTTCGACATGCGAATGAAGCCGGAAATTCAGCAATATATGTCCGGATTTGATTGTACCACTTTGCGACAGTATCAGGACAAGGCGCTGGCCTATGATATGAAAGAGGCGGCAGTAGAGAAATCAACGGAAGCAAAGAAGCGTAAAGTGGTCAGCAACTTCACGGAGAATAAGAGTAGTTGGCCTCGCAGGGGCCAGTCCTCTTTTCATTCATCCAGGAGGCCTCCGCATCCTTCTCGAGGAGGAAAGAAGTTCCGGGCAGCACAAACCGTTTCAGGCGCAGGGAAGAAATGTTATAACTGTGGCAAAGCGGGGCATGTTCGACGTGACTGTATCGCGCCTGCTGTGACCTGTTTCGAGTGTGGACAGGAAGGGCATCGTGCAACATTTTGTGGGAATGCGACCCGATCTTTTGGTACTCGCACTCCTGTACCGGTTCCGAAGGACACTAGTGTAAACCAGACGCAGCAAAGCGGTTTCCCGCAGCAGAATGTTGGGAAAAGAGAGGCATCCAGCGCTGGGTCCGCTCCTCCGCGTATTTACGAGATGAAGAATGATGATCAGAACACAGCTGTTGCATCAGGTACGATTCAGATCCTTTTGCAACCAGTTAGTGTCTTGTTCGATTCGGGAGCTACGCATTCTTTTATATCTTTGAACTGTGTTAATCGTTTGAAAATCTCGTGCTTGTATAATTATGAACCTTATGTTGTGGGATTACCGAGCGGAGAGAAAATTGTGGGAACCCTAGAAGCTAGAGATTTTCCAGTGTCTATAGGAGGGAGAGATTGGCTATCGAATCTTATTGTAGTTGACATCTACGGTGACGATTTAATTCTCGGAGACGATTGGCTCAACCGTTATGGAGCTATTCTGAATTACCGAAAGAGAGTCATTTCTATCATTGCTGATGACGGATCTGAACACTTATTCCGAGGATGGAGACCGGGAAGCTCGGGAAAATTGATCAAAGCAATGAAAGCCGTGAAATTACTGAAGCAGGGATGTCATGGAGTTTGGTGCTATGCCATGAGGAAAGAGGAAGAAGTAGAGCTCTCATAAATTCCAGTTGTGAATGAATTCTCCGATGTATTTCCTGACGAACTACCTGGGTTACCTCCGCAGAGAGAGGTGGAATTCACTATCGAATTAGAGCCTGGAGCCGCTCCTATTTCTAGAGCACCATACCGCATGGCGCCAACCGAGATGTATAAGTTAAAGAAGCAATTAGAGGAATTATTATAGAAGGGTTATATTCAACCTAGCGTTTCTCCTTGGGGAGCGCCGTTCTCTTTGTCCGGAAGAAAGACGGATCCCTCCGACTGTGTATTGATTACATGGAGCTCAACAAAGTAACAATCAAGAATAAGTATCCTATACCTCGGATCGATGACTTGTTTGATCAACTGCAAGTGGCAAGGGTATTCTCGAAGATTGACTTGCGATCAGGATACCATCAGTTGAGAATTAAGGAATCGGATATACCTAAGTCTGCTTTCAGGTCCCGGTACGGGCATTATTAATTTGTAGTGATGCCCTTTGGACTTACAAATGCTCCTGCGGTATTCATGCAATTGATGAATCGGGCATTCTTAGAATACTTGGATAAATTTGTGGTCGTCTTCATTGACAACATTTTGATATATTCGAAGGACACAGAGGAGCATGCCGAATATTTGCGTGTGGTTTTGAGCACCTTCAGGAAGGAACAGCTGTATGCAAAGCTTTCAAAATGCGAGTTCTGGCTTAGGGAAGTAACTTTCCTTGGGCATGTGATATCAGCTGACGGAGTACAGGTGGACCCGAAAAAAGTCGAAGCAATCTTGGAATGGGAAGTTCCTAATAACGTGAAAGAAGTCCGGAGTTTCGTAGGACTTGCTGGATATTATCGCCGCTTTGTAGAGGGATTTTCCAAAATTGCTCGTCCGCTCACTCAGCTGTTACAGAAAACTCAAAAGTTTACGTGGGATGAGAAATGCCAGACTGGTTTTGATGAGCTTAACAAGAGACTGACGACAGCACCTATATTAGCGTTACCAGATGGGACTGATGGATTCATGGTATACAGCGACACTTCAAATCAGGGTCTGGAATGTGTGTTGATGCAAAAGGATAAGGTGATTGCCTATGCTTCTCGGCAATTGAAACCATACGAGGTTAATTACCCGACTCATGATCTGGAGCTAGCAGCTGTAGTCTTTGCATTGAAAATTTGGAGACATTATTTGTACGACACTCATTGTCAGATCTTTACAGATCATAAGAGCCTCAAGTATATTTTCAGCCAGAAAGAATTAAACATGAGGCACAGAAGGTGGCTAGAATTGATCAAGGATTACGACTTGGAGATTCTCTACCATCCGGGTAAAGCAAACGTAGTAGCCGATGCTTTGAGCCGTAAACCTGTTTCTCTTCGAGTGTTGGAAGCACTTACATCCCAAACCAGCATTCAGCGGGAACTGATGCGCGAAGGGATTGAAGTATGGGCACCACGAATCCAAGGGCAACTATATGTGATGGAACTGACTTCATCACTAGTCGAGGAGATCAAATCTAAGCAGTTGAACGATTCTCTGATACTTCGGTTATGTGACGAAGTAAAGAAAGGAAAAGCCCCAGGATTCGTGATACAAGATGATGGAGTTTTGAGATTTCAGATTCGACTTTGCGTTCCCGATGATGATGATTTGAGACGGGCAATTCTGAAAGAAGCTCATAGTGCACCTTATTCTATCCACCCGGGCAGCAATAAGATGTACAAGGTTCTAAAACAAAACTTCTGGTGGGGGAATATGAAGAAGGACGTAGCAGAGTACGTTTCGAAGTGTTTGACTTGTCAGCAGGTTAAGATTGAACATCAGCGACCTGCCGGAATGTTAAAGCCGCTTCCGATCCCTGAGTGGAAGTGGGAGGATATCTCGATGGATTTCATCACCAGTATGCCAAGGACTAGAACGGGAATGAACATGATTTGGGTTATAGTTGATCGACTAACCAAGTCGGCTCATTTCCTAGGAATTAAAGATACATGGGGACCCGAGAGATTGGCGCGAGTATTTATTGCGGAGATAGTCAGATTGCATGGGACGCCGAAGACCATTATTTCGGATCGAGGTGGTCGCTTCGTATCGCACTTCTGGAAGGCAGTTCACAGGGCTTTGGGAACTGAGCTCAACTTTAGCACAACTTATCATCCCCAAACGGACGGTCAGTCCGAAAGGACTATACAAACAGTAGAAGACATGCTTAGAGCTTGTGCTTTGGATTGGTCAACTGATTGGGAAATTCATTTGCCATTGATTGAATTCACCTACAATAATAGTTGGCATGCTTCTATTAATATGGCACCATTTGAATCTTTGTACGGTAGAAGATGTCGATCACCCCTGTGCTGGGATGATTCTTCGGACTTGATCGGGACGGAACCGGAATTGATAGTTCAGACTCAAGAGAAGATAGCTTTGATTCGAGAGAGACTGTTGACTGCCCAGAGTCGACAGAAGTCTTATGCAGATGTACGTCGTCGCCCTCTAGAGTTCGACGCTGGGGACCATGTACTATTGAAGGTGTCTCCTACACGAGGGATTTTCCATTTTGGGAGGAGAGGTAAGCTAAGTCCGAGATATATCGGGCCATTTGAGGTCCTAGAGAGAGTTGGGGATTTAGCATACAGGTTGGCCTTACCGCCATCGCTGAGTCACGTTCACAATGTGTTTCACATATCCCAATTGCGGAAGTATGTACCGGACCCCAGTCACGTCATTGATTTCGTCGAGATCGAGATAGCTAATGACGGCACCTTCGAAGAGAGACCAATCAAGATACTTGAGAGTCGGATCAAACAATTGAGGAATAAACCAATACACTTGGTTAAAGTACAATGGTCACGACACGGAGTTGAAGAGGCCACTTGGGAAACGGAGGACAGTATGAAGACTAGATATCCGGAGTTGTTTTCATCTTAAGTTTCGGGACGAAACTTCTTTTTAGGGAGGAAGGATGTAATACCCGAGATTTCTGATATGTATTTGGAACTTGTGATATTGTAATTGTTGCACTTTGATCTGAGTATTATTCTCCGTATTTCATAATCCGGTGTAGTTGAGCGTATGATTTCATGAATGTGATTTATAACTTGTGTTTCTGCGCTTGTAGCGCACGCTATCATCTAACTGTAGCATATGCTAACTTGGATGATTAGCGCACGCTACGAAGGAACCTTAGCGCACGCTATACGTGGTCAATATGATTGAGACGTGTGGTAGGTGAGATCAGGCCGGGGATCTTGGTCAGATTGTGTCGGGATGAACCTGGACGGCTTTCGGGAAAAAGCCAAGTCAACGCGTTAGCGCACGCTACTCACATAAGAGTAGCGCACGCTAAAGGCTAAGTACAGTGAAATCAATAACGTTTCAAATAGCCGTTAGCGCACGCTATGAATATGGACTAGCGCGCGCTAATAACCATTTTCTATATATAGGGAAGCATCCTTTTTCATATTTTCAGATTTTTCACTCCCCCATTCGAATTCTTGAACTTAGAAAGACACTCTCTTCATCCTAAACACTTCTTGCCGGCATCCTAGCTCGTGTTGAAGATTGTAGATCATTGGAGGATTGGTGTTCAAACCTTCGGCGTTGGATTGCTTCGAATTTCCTCCTTGTTCTTCACTACTTTGAGGTAGGTGATTCTTCACCAATATTAGTAGTATTCTGAAGGACATTTTGATCATGTTTATCTACTCAGTTAAATTCATTAATAGTCGAACATCATGTGTTAGAAGGATATTTTTGACGTTTCGGCACTTATTCATCATATAATACTTTGAACCTTTTTAGTATATGGACTCCTAAGCATATTCATGTATCTTCAAACCGATTATGACCAGTAGGTGGAGATTATCAAGTTGTTATGTTTTACACATTGGAATCATGCGTTTTGTAACGTAGGATGAAGGGAACTTAGGATACTTTCTCGAGATCAAGATGAATTATGGTGTAGTGATGATGATACGTATCCTGGTGTCGCGTAGTCATTTAATCCATAAAGATATTTCATAAACCGTATGAGCATGATATGCACGAAGTTGGCATGTATTAACACTGAGGATTTCATGAGTTTTCATCAAGTTTTACCCAGTAGTGACTGCCATGCACGATTAGCGCACGCTAAGATGTATATATTAACGTGCGCTATCGGGAATGATTAACGTGCGCTACGTTGGATACGTAACGTACGTTATATCATCAAGCGAGGCGATGGTACGCTCGAAGAAGATGTCGATACAGCTAGCGCACGCTAAACCTGGTCATTTGCGTACGTTAACGGGCAGGCTTAGCGCCTGTTACGTAGAGTACGTGTCATTTGTTGGAGTAGTTCCATTCTTGCCATTTTCGAGGCAAGTATCATATGTTGAGTTTGATTTATATTGGAACCTTGATCATGCTTATGGTTTTGTTCATGTTGTCAAATATGAGATGTATTTCTGTAATTTCTCGTGGTATTCATTGTTAATTGTTCGTATTGATGAACATATTGAAATGCATATATGTATGCATAATTGATTGGTTTATGGTATAAATGATCCAAGGGGATCATGAGGATCTATGCTGAGGGCGCTGGATCGAATGTCCACCATGCGTTGGTCTGACGGGATCATCATGGGGATCTATACTGAGGGCGCTGGATCGCTGGACGGGTTTTCCACCATGCGTTGGTCCGACGGGATCATCATGGGGATCTATACCAACGGCGCTGGATCGCTGGATTACCCTGTATTGTGTTGATGGAATCGTGAGGATTCACATCGTTGGATTCTGATGACAGAAGTCCGTTTTGCATGTTTTATGATGCACTAATGATTTATGTATTATGATACTTGTACTAGCATTGTTTTTCTAACCCCTTCGGGGGTGGACATTGTTTTGATGTTCAGGTAGCCGAGGAGCGGGGAAGCAACCACAATACCGACAGGACGATGAAATGGCTCAGTGATATGGTTGATGTTTATTGTTATTGTGATTTGTCTTCTTAGTTCATTTAGTACTCGAGTACGTCTGTTTTAATAATGTCATTTAGATATGGTTGTATAAGTTAACTCATTGAATCAGTTGAACCAAATCTGTATTTTGAACTTCAGTTGTACGATTGGATTATATCTACATTTCTTTTAAATTAGCCTTGTAAATCCTTACTTAAAGGGTTTAAGGCGCTGTAATTATTCCGAATATCTCGGGGTGTTACATCGAATGAATATGTCAAATCAACAAAATGTCCGTCCTAATCAATATCCTCCAAATACTTATCAGTATCCTTCTATAGTGCTAAAGAAACCATCTTTGGAAGATACGTTGCAACAATTCATGCAATCTACTCAACAAATGTTTCAATCAACTCAGCAAGATGTACAATCAAACTAACAGGCTATTTCTAAGCTTGGAACATAAATTGGTCAACTTGCAACAACTTTATCTGAATGAGAAAAGGGAAAATTTCCGAGTCAGTCCATCCCTAATCCTAAAGGACAATATAAAGTAAACTCTTCTAACGCAGAAGTTCAGTCCATAACTACCCTTAGAAGTGGAAAAGAAATACAAAATCCTGAATATGATCCGGAAGAAAAATCAAATGAACCACAAGTTTCAAAATCAAAAGATTCTAAAGAAAAAGAAAAGCCTTACGTTCCAAAAGCTTCATTTCCTGAAAGACTTATTCCAAAAGATAAAAGTGTGCAATACAAAGATATAATGGAAATATTTAAACAAGTTCGAATAAATATTCCATTCCTTGATGCTATTAAACAAGTGCCTGCTTATTCTAAGTTCTTGAAAGATCTTTGCACTGTAAAAAGAAGAACAAATGTTCCAAGAAAGGCATTTTTAGCTGAACATGTTATCTCAATAATCCAAAGTAAAACTCCTGTTAAGTATAAAGATCCTGGTAGTCCTACAATATCTTGTGTCATTGGAGATCACATCATTAAACGAGCCTTGCTTGATTTAGGAGCCAGTGTGAATTTATTACCATATTCTGTTTATACACAACTTGGATTAGGGGAGCTAAAATCAACATCTGTGATACTTCAACTAGCTGATAGATCTATAAAAATACCTCGAGGAATCGTAGAGGATGTTCTGATTCAAGTAGATAAATTCTACTTTCCTGTTGATTTTATAGTCATAGACACTAAACCCGTTGAGAATACCAAAGATCAAATCCCTGTCATTTTAGGAACGTCATTTTTAGCTACTTCAAATGCATTAATTAACTGTAGAAATGGCATCATAAAATTTTCTTTTGGAAATATGACTATTCAACTAAATATGTTCAACATTTCTCAACAACATGATGATTATGATGATGTCTATGAGGTAAATATGATAGAGAGTATGGGTCCTTATTTCTTTCCAAAAATGGATGATGATGATCTTTTTGAAAGCTGTCTTGCTCATTTTGGCTCAAATTTTGACATCGACAGTTCAATTAATGAAGTAAATTCTTTACTAGAGTCTACACCATTATTGGATAATGATAAATGGAAAGCTAAAACTGAACCACTTGAGAGTCAAATGAATAAAGAAGTACCTATTGAGGATTCAAAGATAGAGCTCAATCCATTAACTGAATCTCTAAAATATGCATTTTTAGGACCATCAGAAACCCTGCCTGTCATCATAGCATCTGATTTAGATGAAGAACGAGAAGATAAATTAATCAATGTCCTTAAAGAACATAAAGAAGCAATAGGCTGGACCATCTCCGATATTAAAGGTATTAGTCCTTCTATATGCATGCATCGAATTCACCTTGAAGAAAATGCGAATACTTCCCGAGAATGTCAAAGAAGACTAAATCCTAATTTGAAAGAAGTTGTAAGATCTGAAATAATCAAACTTTTAGATATAGGGATCATCTACCCTATTTCTGACAGCTCTTGGGTTAGTCCTGTTCATATAGTTCCAAAGAAATCTGGCATAACTGTAATCACGAATGAAGAAAATGAACTTGTTCCAACCAGAATTCAAACTGGATGAAGAGTCTGTATTGATTACAGAAAATTGAACTCTGTTACAAGAAAAGATCACTTTCCACTTCCTTTTATTGATCAAATGCTAGAAAGGTTAGCCGATCATGCTTATTATTGTTTTCTTGATGGATATTCCGGCTATAACCAAATTCCCATTGCTCCTGAAGATCAAGAAAAAACTACTTTTACCTGTCCTTTCGGCACTTTTGCTTACCGACGAATGCCATTTAGTCTGTGTAATGCACCTGCTACTTTTCAGCGGTGTATGATGAGCATTTTCTCTGACATGGTTGAGCGGTTTTTGGAAATTTTTATGGATGATTTTTCTGTATTTGGGTCTAGCTTTGATGAATGTTTACACCACTTAACCCAAGTGTTGGTTAGGTGTAAGGAGAAGAATCTTGTCCTAAAATGGGAAAAATGTCATTTGATGGTTAAAAAAGGAATTGTCTTAGGACATGTGATTTCTGAAAAAGGAATTGAGGTGGACAAATCTAAAGTTGATTTAATATCCAGTCTTCCACCCCCACGAACGATTAAAGAAATTCGGTCATTCTTAGGCCATGCTGGTTTTTACCATTGATTCATCAAAGATTTTAGCAAAATCTCAAGGCCATTATGTGATTTACTTTCAAAAGACACACCTTTCGTATTTGATGATCATTGTCTAAAAGGTTTTAAGACACTCAAATCTATATTGAGCTCTGCACCTATCATCAAATCTCCAAACTGGAATCTTCCTTTTGAAATAATGTGCGATGCATCCAACTATGTCGTCGGTGTAGTATTGGGTCAAAGAGAAAATAAATTGCCAATTGTAATATATTATGCAAGCAGAACTCTAAATGATGCCAAATTAAATTATTCTACAATCGAAAAGAAGCGCTTCGATCGTTTTGCCTTAGACAAATTTCGACCTTACTTGATTGGTTCGAAAGTCATAATTTACTCTGATCATGCTGCATTAAAATATCTTCTTTCTAAGAAAGATGCTAAACCTCGCTTGATCCGTTGGATTCTATTGTTACAAGAGTTTGACTTATAAATTCGAGATAAAAAAGGTGCTGAAAATGTTGTTGCTGATCATTTGTCTAGGCTAATCGTGAATTTTACTGATAAAGAACCTCCCATTAATGAGACATTTCCTGATGAACAACTCATGTCTATTTCTCAAATACCTTGGTATGCAGACGTTGTCAATTATCTTGTCACTGGTAACATGCCATCTCAATGGAATAACCAAGATAAAACAAAATTTTTAAACGAAGTAAAAAAATTCTTTTGGGATGATCCATATTTGTTCAAATATTGTCCTGATCAAATCATTAGGAGATGTGTGCCAGAACATGAACAACAAAATATCATTTCCTTTTATCATGATCATGCATGTGGAGGTCATTTTAGTTCAAAGAAAACAACTGCTAAAATTCTGCAATGTGGTTTTTATTGGCCAACACTTTTCAAAGATACACAATCATATTGCAGCACATGTGATAGATGTCAAAGATTAGGTCGAATTTCTAAACGAAATATGATGCCTTTAAACCCAATTTTAATTATTGAAATATTTGATGTTTGGGGCAATGATTTTATGGGACCTTTTCCAATTTCTTTTGGCAATCTTTACATCCTTGTGGCCGTCGATTATGTTTCAAAATGGGTAGAAGCAATTGCTTGCAAAACAAATGACCACAAAGTCGTGGTAAAATTTTTGAAAGAAAATATTTTTTCCAGATTTTGAACACCACGAGCAATTATAAGTGATGGAGGAAAACATTTTTGTAATAAATTTTTGAATCATTTATTTAAAAAATATGGTGTTACACATAAAGTTGCTACTCCTTGTCACCCTCAAACAAGTGGACAAGTTGAAATTTCAAACAAATAAATCAAAAATATTCTTGAAAAAACTGTTAATCCTACAAGGAAAGATTGCTCTTTGCGATTGAATGATGCATTGTGGGCTTACCGTACTGCTTTTAAAACTCCCATCGGAATGTTTCCATTTAGGCTTGTCTTTGGAAAATCATGTCATTTGCCTGTTGAATTGGAACATAGAGCATACTGGGCCATAAAACGATTAAATTTTTCATTAGACATGGCTGGAATTCATAGGAAACTTCAACTAAATGAATTGAAATAAATCAGAAATGATGCTTACGATTGTGCAAAGAAATATAAGGACAAAATGAAATTTTTTCATGATAAACACATTTTGAGAAAAAAAAATTCTCCGGGTCAAAAAGTCCTTCTTTTTAACTCTCGTTTGTTATTATTTCCAGGCAAGTTGCGTTCACGATGGTTTGGTCCATTTATTATTCATACGGTCTATCCTCACAGAGCTGTAGAAATTGAAAATCCAAAAAATGGTAATATTTTCAAAGTAAATGGTCAACGGTTAAAACCGTATTTGGAATTAAAATCTTTTGAGGTAGAAGATATTCTTCTTAAGGACCCCGATATTGTGAATTAATACTCCATTGTGTTTGCCCATCAAGTGGTGGATAACGGTACTCCGTGGCTAGTAAAGTCGGATTTTTCAGTTTCCCACAACAACTAATTTTGTAGATATTTTTTTTTTAATTTTAATTATGGAACAAACTTTGAAAACAATTGAAAAAAGATTTCCCTTTCTTAGTAAAAAAGTCATTTTGAAACTTTACCAAGACAGAGTTGAAAGAATGAGGTTGCTTATGAATAACGGCATACCTTTTGATATTCGATTCATTATTGAAGCCAAAGTGAGAATAGCGGGTGAATTCACGGAAACACCAACTAGATTTTTACCAGGGCTTGGAAAAAGTTCATATGCCAAGAAACGACGAGCAAAGAAAATCGCCGTTTGCTACAAATGTGCTAGGTGGAACTGTGATTCAAGATGTCGATCTTTAGGAATTCCTTCCACAAACAGAGAAGATAAAATTCAGTTCATCAAGGATGGTCTGAATAAGGAGAATTTAGATGATATCGAAATTTCTCTTGACACACATCCTAGTGGACTCGTACATTACGGGATTCGATGTTTGTGGAATAAATTCAAACCAGAATATGAACAACGTCTCGGGAATCTGACGTTAAAAGACCCTGTTTGCCAATTTGTAAGAAAATTGGATGGGAAGCTTCTCCCTGACTCATAGAAGGCGTTTAAGCCGTTTCTGAACGTAAAATCAGAGGAAGATGTGAGCCACAATCACAACTACTGTACATACACTTGAGTATCTTTACTTTTTGTCATTTTTTTTTATATTTTCTGAATAAAAAAAGTGATACGCAATCAATGCATTCATTATTCTATTGAGTAGTTGAAGCGCAATTAACGCGGTCACAGATTTTATAAATCTTTTTACTTTATTTTGCATCTATAAATAAATGTTGCAGTTGTTTCTTTTCTGCATCCCTCAAACTTGTATTCTTTTCATTATCTCTCTAAGTAATTTTCTTTTCAAAAAAATGGAATCATCATCTTCCGCAAAAAGATTTAACTCCATCTGCATTTTTGGTGGAGCTAGTCATGGGAAAGAGGCTTGCTTTACTGAAGCAGCCCACTGTAATATCCGCAATTTTCGATTTCCGGTAATTTCTTTTTTTTCGGCGGAAGTCTGTTTTGACGACTCGCTCATGTCCGTTTCGTCATTCTGAGAATGATTAATTCTACACTTTTTGACATCCGAGTTCGTTTCGGTGTCGTTTCGTTGAGTTCCGTGCTTTTTAGCGACTTTTCCGCACTTGAGTTCGATTCTTGCGAATCTCGACCGAAACTGCTGTTTCGAGTTTCCCGCAAGTCCGTTTAACTTTGTTAGACGTGTTGTGAACTTCGGTTTGGTTATTCGATCACGTATCGTGATTTTCGGGCATTTGGGCCATTTTCGTAATTTCCCAAAGTTTGGGGTAATTACCTTCCGTTGTCGAATTTCGAGCCTTCGGGTGGTCGGAATTGTGTGTCCTACTAGCTCTTAGATTCGTCTTTGTGAGTACTTCGTAACCGTATCTTCGGTTCGTATTCAGGTTCGGGTTTCGGTGTCGTTTTGTTGATTTCTGGATTTCTAAACGACTTTTCTAAGTATGAGTTCGTCTTTGTTAGATCATCATTAATTTTTGGTAACTCCAAAAATTATAAATCTTTGCAATATTATAGAACATCGAGTTAGCTTTCCAATGGTTCAAACGGTGAGTCAATCGAGTCCGGACGAGAGAGTTATGGTCGTTTTAGTGGAAGACTGTCACTGTCGGCACTGGCCCAGAGCCTTTCGGCCGATAGGGGGCCGATAGACTCTCTGCCGGCATTTTGTATAGGGTATCGGTTGGGCCTATCGGCCGATAGGCCGGCCGATAGGTTCTGTGTGTTGCACTATAAATGTGGTTTTGAGCGTGAACGGCTCATTCTTTCCCTTTTTTTCCACCGAGTCGCGAGAGAGAAGTATAGAGGGGGAGAGTTCTTCATCCGGGGGTCGATTTTCATCATTTCTTTTCGGTTGTGAGGCTCGGATAATCAATCTAACGCGTGTTCTACGGATCTTAACACTTGAATCACTCAAGGTAATCTTCTAAGAACCCATTTTTGGGAGATTTTGGGGATTTTGGGTATTTTGTTCGATTTCGTCCGTTTAATCCGATTTAACTTAGGATTTTGATGGATTGATGATTATTTAGATGTATTATATCATTTTCCCTTGTTATTCCATGGTTGGATCGTATCGATTCGTTGTTTGAGTTGAGTCCTTGACCGACGCCTTGAAGGTGTCCTAAAATGTCTTAGAGGGTTTTCGGGCGTTCTACGATTATTCTTCCTCGTATGGTCGATGATTTATTGATTGTATGATGTTAGGGTCGTGTTTCTTGCGAAGAAACCGTGTTGAACCCTTTCGTTCGTCGTCGTCTTCCGTTTCGATAGCATTGGGCGTTTCGAAGCTTTCCGTTGAGCCGTGTTCGTCGGAATACTTGCGTGCGGTTTCGAGGCAAGTACCTTGTCCATACTATTCTTGTTTTGTGAATATGATAATTGGTGATCGTCTTTATGTGGTTGTTTGATTGTTTGAAATGAGTTTTCAAAAGATTCGGTTTAGCCTTGTTAAGGGCTTGCTTTCAAAACGCGTGTGTTTTGTGAATGGTGTGGTTTGAGAATGATTATGTGAACTCTATGGATATGTTTGGCGTTGATGTTGCACTTGGTATTTGCGTGTGGACGTATATTGTTTCATTTCGGTGCATTGTGGTTTGACGTGGTGTTTTGCTAAGTGTTTGATGCTCTGGGTGAATTGTTTGAATATCCTTGATGTGATATGTTATTTGTGTGAATGTGTGGATACGGTTGAAGGTCTACGGTGACACATGGCACGTGATCATGTGGTCGATGCAACAAGTGATTGATCCAACCGTGAGAGCTCGAGATAATCTACGGTGGCACATGGCATGCGATCATGTGGCCGAGGATGCAACAAGCGATTGATCCAACCGTGAGATGTGTGTGATTTGTTTCGCTAGCCACTCGAGAGGGTCCTTCGAGGCCACGGGTGGGGCGTCGGTGGTGTCGTCCGGTCTAGGCGATGCGCGTGCATGATTATGTTTCGTTGATTTTACGTCCGTTGAGGACACGTGATGTTGGGCTCGCCCGTAAATTGTTGGTGATTTCCTATTTGCGAAAACAAAACATTTGGGTGTGACCCTATTGATCTTTTGGAAAGAGAAGGATTTTATAATCCTAAATTGTTTTCTATTAAAACTCTCGATGGCATTTTAAACTGTTTTGTAAATTGTTTCCCTTATTTGCGATCTTTCGGTTTTGGAAATGTTTACCCAAACTCTTGCCTCGGAAGTACTTTTCTTTACGTTTGGATCCTTGAGGATTCCCGATTATTATTGTTCTTGGAACTTGTATTGTATGGCTCGTATTTTTGCACTTGTACTTGCACTAGCAAAACAGTGGAGTTTGCTAACCCCGAGTATTCGGGGTGGATGTCTATTTTTGCATTCGTGTTTTGGAGCATAGCACGGTGGTCGGCACGAAGGATGATGAAAGATGAACGATACTAATCACACGAGGTTCCGTTGATGTCGTCTTGGTCCAGCTTGTATTTTCTTTTCCGCGGTATCTTTTCCCGTTGTACGGAGTTTATTTTATTTTGACCTCGCGTGGGTATGTGTTTGGGAATGAGTTGTATGTTATTATTGAAAGACCAAGTCGGTCTACTGAGTCATTTTAGCCTTAAAGGCGATGTTTAGATGTTTGATTTTAGTTATCAGCCTGGTAGATCCTCGAGGAGAGGGTCTACGGCGTGTAATATCCCTGAGTGGATTGGGGGTGTTACATAAATGGTATCGGAGCTTAGGTTGTGGAAACTTAGCCGCCGGTCGGTGGTGTCTATCGAGTTTTTGTCTCGTCGGATTTTATCCGATCGAGTGTGTCGCGACGCGTCGCCCGAGTTTGTTGGTCGTGATTAGTATCGTGGGGCGATCATCATCTTCGTGCGACCTGTGGCTGTAAGTCTCCCTTCTTTGTGTTGTGCCTCGTGTGACACGAGCTATTTTTATGATTTATTTGCTAAGTGACGGAATCCTCTTATGGATTTTGATTTCTTGATACGCGACTAATTGACTCTCATATTTCTTTCATGTGGGGAGTAGTTCTTTGGATTGTGCATGTTGGACTGTATTTCTTTTTTTCCGCCGCGTGAGTTCCTTTGTAATGGCTTTCGGTATCTTACCGATCAATTTTATTTCAAAATCGATTCTTTTAACCGAGTTGTTGGCCTTGACCGTTTTGACGGTAGTTGGGTGTTTTCAAATGATTTTGTGAGTTTTGATAAGTACTACCGTCATCGACCTTTTTGGGCATTCTAACCCATTGAATTATTTTTGAAAACCTTGAGTATCTTAGAAAATTGAAATTCGAGACGTACTTTTAAAGCGAATTATTTTCTTGCGGTGTTTTCAAGGTGTTTTCTAATGCCGCAATACATTTCAAAAATTTTCCGGTTGAGGACCAAAAATATTTTGAGATATTTTCAAATGCAGTTGCTTAGACCCAAGGGTCGAATATTTTTGAAAGTTTTTCACTAAAAAAAAAGGTGTCCTCATTTTTGTTCGAACGCAAGATGACTTTCAAAGTCTCGATAATGGTGTTTGTACTGCTTTTTGTAAAATGATACTCAAGATCAACTGTTGTTTCCAAACTGTTTTCAAAAGGTGGTTTTTGTTTTTAAAACCTATCATTCCTGTTTGCGGACCGGAAATGCGTGTATGGTTTTCGAACTTTCGTTACGGTGTTAACCCCGAATTGTGATTGAATTGGTGGTGTGAACGTTGAGTCGTTCGCCACGCATATGTTTTGTTAACCCTCTGTGAGAGGTGTGAACTGGTATTTACTGTTTGTCGCCTCGTGGTGCTTTGCGTGTTGTCGCACGGGTGTGAGCTGTTGAAGCTTGAGTTTGTACGTTTGTGTACATGTGTGATTGTTTCATTATGGTTGAAATTATGTGCTGGTTATCGTTCGGGCCGTTGAGGTCGCCGAACGATACCGTCGTTGCTGTAGTGTTTGTGTGTGTATTACTTTACGATGGAAATTGTTGTATATGATATGTATTATGATTCCTTGTTGTGCTGAGTGGTTACTTATTTAGTATGCCGAGGGGCCGAGGTCGTGGTCGTGGCGACCGGACGCGTGGTCGAGAGCATGCCGCCGGTGATGGTATTGGTATTGGTGTTGCTACTATTTTGCAGCAGTAGCCACTCGGATGACTCGATTGACTCAGGCTTCAACAGTTACAGATGTGACCCAGACACCGGGTGCAAATCGGGCTTCGAGAAGTGATTCGTATGAATCCCCCTCGATTCGCCGGTGTTGCGGATGCGTTGGGCTGGGATGGTTGGCTTTTCCAGTTGGAAAAGATTTTCGAGATAGTTGATTGTCCAGAAGAACGTAAGGTCCCGGTAGCTCAGTATCTTTTCGACAAAGATGCCGCTAGCTGGTGGGAGGCTTTTAAGCCTCGAGATCGCGTTGTCACGTGGGCAGAGTTCCAGAAATTCATGAGAGATGAGTTTTGTCCGAACCGATCAGAAATCGGAGGATTAATGAATTCTTTTCGCGAAACCGCAGGATGTACCATTGTCTCAAGCTATTATTGATTTTAGCAAACAATCGGCTATGTGCGTAATCAAGTAAGGACAGAGGAGGACAAGATTTGTCATTTTAGTAGGCGGATGAAGCCGGAGATTCGCCAAGACATGGCAGTCTCGCTTGTACTTCCCCGAGAGATTATCAAAATAGGGCGTTAGCCTACGAGCTATCCAGTTATCGGCCGAGAGTATGTCGACTCAAGAAACAAAATCGTTGGGAACTTTTCAGAAATCGGGAGTGGGCCCTTGAGGTTGGGACTTCGTCTCGTCATCCCAATATGGTTCCTAGATCGCGTGATCGAGTGGTAGTACCCCTGCAGTGAGTAATGTGAGCACTTCGAAGATATGTTATAATTGTAGTCGAGCGGGCCATACTGCGAAGAATTGTCGTTCACCGTTAGTCAGCTGTTTCGAGTGTGGCCAGGTGGGTCACCGATCCGTGCATTGCGAGACGGTAGCTGAGAGATTTGGGGATCGAGGTTGCGTCTCCGAAAGGACACGGAGATGCCTAGGGTGGTTTCGAGGATTTCGGCGTAGTCCGAATTATTTATAATTACCCTTGTGGATCGTTTTGTGTTTATTCTCTGTTTTCTCGACTGTGCGTGTTTTCTTGTAACAAGTAATTTGTGTTTTGTGATTGTTTGGATCATTGACTTGATTGTATTATCCATTTGATGACGCTTGTCATTTGTTGGTTTTATTATATCCCTAACGGCGACGTTGTGTTGGTCGCCGTGGAGCGTGTTTTCACGCCGTATACTCCTTTGCGTTGTTTGTAACATTTCGCCGTTGGGCGTTAGTTACGCATTCTGGTGTACCTCGTTGAGTTTTTCCTGGCGGAATATTTCTTCTCCCTACTTGTTTTAAGTTTCGGGACGAAACTTCTTTTAAGGAGGGTAGAATGTAATATCCGCAATTTTCGATTTCCGGTAATTTCTTTTTTTCGGCGGAAGTCTGTTTTGACGACTCGCTCATGTCCGTTTCGTCATTCTGAGAATGATTAATTCTACACTTTTTGACATCCGAGTTCGTTTCGGTGTCGTTTCGTTGAGTTCCGTGCTTTTTAGCGACTTTTCCGCACTTGAGTTCGATTCTTGCGAATCTCGACCGAAACTGCTGTTTCGAGTTTCCCGCAAGTCCGTTTAACTTTGTTAGACGTGTTGTGAACTTCGGTTTGGTTATTCGATCACGTATCGTGATTTTCGGGCATTTGGGCCATTTTCGTAATTTCCCAAAGTTTGGGGTAATTACCTTCCGTTGTCGAATTTCGAGCCTTCGGGTGGTCGGAATTGTGTGTCCTACTAGCTCTTAGATTCGTCTTTGTGAGTACTTCGTAACCGTATCTTCGGTTCGTATTCGTGTTCGGGTTTCGGTGTCGTTTTGTTGAATTCGGATTTCTAAACGACTTTTCTAAGTATGAGTTCGTCTTTGTTAGATCATCATTAATTTTTGGTAACTCCAAAATTATAAATCTTGCAATATTATAGAACATCGAGTTAGCTTTCCAATGGTTCAAACGGTGAGTCAATCGGAGTCGGACGAGAGAGTTATGGTCGTTTTAGTGGAAGACTGTCACCGTCGGGCACCGTCCCAGAGCCTTTCGGCCGATAGGGGGCCGATAGACTCTACCGGGCATTTTGTATAGGGTATCGGTTAGCCTATCGGCCGATAGGCCGCCGATAGGTTCTCACGTGTTGCACTATAAATGTGGTTTTGAGCGTGAATGACTCATTCTTTCCCTTTTTTCCACCGAGTCGCGAGAGAGAAGTATAGAGGGGAGAGTTCTTCATCCGGGGGTCGATTTTCATCATTTCTTTTCGGTTGTGAGGCTCGGATAATCAATCTAACGCGTGTTCTACGGATCTTAACACTTGAATCACTCAAGGTAATCTTCTAAGAACCCATTTTTGGGAGATTTTGGGGATTTTGGGTATTTTGTTCGATTTCGTCCGTTTAATCCGATTTAACTTAGGATTTTGATGGATTGATGATTATTTAGATGTATTATATCATTTCCTTGTTATTCCATGGTTGGATCGTATCGATACGATGTTTGAGATGATTCCTTGACAGACGCCGTGAAGGTGTCCCGTAAAGAGTCTTAGAGGGGTTTTCGGGCGTTCTACGATTATTCTTCCTCGTATGGTCGATGATTTATTGATTGTATGATGTTAGGGTCGTGTTTCTTGCGAAGAAACCGTGTTGAACCCTTTCGTTCGTCGTCGTCTTCCGTTTCGATAGCATTGGGCGTTTCGAAGCTTTCCGGTTGAGCCGTGTTCGTCGGAATACTTGCGTGCCGGTTTCGAGGCAAGTACCTTGTCCATACTATTCTTGTTTTGTGAATATGATAATTGGTGATCGTCTTTATGTGGTTGTTTGATTGTTTGAAATGAGTTTTCAAAAGATTCGGTTTAGCCTTGTTAAGGGCTTGCTTTCAAAACGCGTGTGTTTTGTGAATGGTGTGGTTTGAGAATGATTATGTGAACTCTATGGATATGTTTGGCGTTGATGTTGCACTTGGTATTTGCGTGTGGACGTATATTGTTTCATTTCGGTGCATTGTGGTTTGACGTGGTGTTTTGCTAAGTGTTTGATGCTCTGGGTGAATTGTTTGAATATCCTTGATGTGATATGTTATTTGTGTGAATGTGTGGATACGGTTGAAGGTCTACGGTGACACATGGCACGTGATCATGTGGTCGATGCAACAAGTGATTGATCCAACCGTGAGAGCTCGAGATAATCTACGGTGGCACATGGCATGCGATCATGTGGCCAGGATGCAACAAGCGATTGATCCAACCGTGAGATGTGTGTGATTTGTTTCGCTAGCCGGCTCGAGAGGGTCCTTCGAGGCCACGGGTGGGACGTCGGTGGTGTCGTCCGGTCTAGGCGATGCGCGTGCGTGATTATGTTTCGTTGATTTTACGTCCGTTGAGGACACGTGATGTTGGGCTCTGACCCCGTAAATTGTTGGTGATTTCCTATTTGCGAAAACAAAACATTTGGGCTGTGACCCTATTGATCTTTTGGAAAGAGAAGGATTTTATAATCCTAAATTGTTTTCTATTAAAACTCTCGATGGCATTTTAAAACTGTTTTGTAAATTGTTTCCCTTATTTGCGATCTTTCGGTTTTGGAAATGTTTACCCAAACTCTTGCCTCGGGAAGTACTTTTCTTTACGTTTGGATCCTTGAGGATTCCTGATTATTATTGTTCTTGGAACTTGTATTGTATGGCTCGTATTTTTGCACTTGTACTTGCACTAGCAAAACAGTGGAGTTTTGCTAACCCCCGAGTATTCGGGGGGTGGATGTCTATTTTGCATTCAGGTTTTGGAGCATAGCACAGGGTCGGCACGAAGGATGATGAAAGATGAACGATACTAATCACACGAGGTTCCGTTGATGTCGTCTTGGTCCAGTTGTATTTTCTTTTCCGCTGCGGTATCTTTTCCCCGTTGTACGGGAGTTTATTTTATTTTGACCCCTGCGTGGGTATGTGTTTGGGAATGAGTTGTATGTTATTATTGAAAGACCAAGTCGGTCTACTGAGTCATTTTAGCCTTAAAGGCGATGTTTAGATGTTTGATTTTAGTTATCAGCCTGGTAGATCCTCGAGGAGAGGGTCTACGGCGTGTAATATCCCTGAGTGGATTGGGGGTGTTACACCCACAACTTGGGTCGTACCTTAGGATAAAAATGCATTCATGTAGTTTACGGAGGAGAAAGTCTAGGATTAATGGGACATGCTGCTGCTTCTGCCTATATGGAAGGAGTAAAAGTGTTGGGAATCATTCCAAAACCTCTGGCTGAAAGTAAAATCACTGGAGCAACCATTGGAGATGAGTTCAGAGCTGTGAATATGCAAGACCGCATAACTCACATGATAAATAATGCTGATGCCTTTATCACCCTTCCCGATGGTTTTGGCACTCTTGAGGAACTTTTTCATGTGGTTACCAGAGCCCAGCTAAATGTTCATACGAAACCAATAGGTCTGCTAAATGTCAATGGTTTCTTCGATGGTTTACTATCTTTCATCAACTACTCTTCTGGAAAAGGTTTTATTTCTGAGCGTGCTAAATGAATCATAGTTGTTGCAACAACACCAGAAGAGCTGATCAAAAAACTTATTGCATTTGTTCCTGAACCTGACCCAACTCTAGCTAATATTGTTTGGATGGAAGATTTCACTGTGCGGAAACGCAAAATTGATACATTCCCTTCCCTCTGATATCCCACTTCATTCCTCTTGTTGTTTTTACTTTTTAGCGAGTGTAAAAATCTTGAAAATGATGGCATCTTAAGGAGTTTTCTTTTCGATCTCTTGACGCGCATCTATCCACAATTTATGTATTGTTATTTCTATTACTGTACTTTTTCTTGTTTGTTTCTAATAAAAGCATTGATGGCAGCGTAAGGCGACTCTTAGGACTCTCTTGAAGAGCATCTAGGTTGTTTGTGTTATACTTCCGGGTATATATTTTCTTTTGTTGTTTTGCCACACTTATTTCTTGCAGGTCCCAAAAAAAAGGCTTGAGCGAAGCGTCGTCTTTCATAAACAGGGAAGCCTTATTTAAACCCTTACTCCATTATTCTTTTTACACAATAAGGATATTGTTTATCATTAAGTGTGGGGGAAGGTGTATATCTATATCTATATCTTTATCTATATATATGCAATAAAAAAAATGTTGAAAATCACGGCACCATTTTCTTGAGAAAACGTTAGTGAAAAAATCATTTTTGGGATGTTTCACTGGTTTTGATAATGGATTTGGATGAAGGTGTATGGGATTCAGTATACAATACCCTTTTGTGAGTTTTGAGCTTTAGAGCAATCCTTATATATACGCTCTATATTTTTTGTTGTGTGGTCAAACATATTGTGTTCATTCTAGAACTTGCTCATTTATACATTTCGAGACTACATTCATAAACTCTTGCATTAAGATGATAAAGGCAATTAGGATTAACCCCTTGTTGGCTTATATTTTTCCCACCCATTACATTTTATCCTTAGAAGCCCCATTGAGCCTGAGCCTATTTCTTTGATCAAGCACATTACTTTAGCCATTATCCATTCTTGTTGATGACTCATCCATTTGCACCCTCTAGTCAAAGATTTAATTGTGAACTAGATGTGTGACAAATAGGGGCCGATGTTCATAAGAGTATTATGGAGATTAAGATCTTTTGTTGAAAGTGAAAGGGTGTGAAGTACAGTGGAGTATTGAACCGAAAAAAATATAAATAAAGGCCAAAAAAAAAACGGCCTGATAAAGAAAAAAAGAAAAAAACGGGAGATCAAGTGCAAAAATCATCACTATATATACATAAAATAGCACTTGAACTATCCCTTGAGTGATACATAATTCCTTCCAGAAGATCCATTGCGTACTTTTTCTTACACAAGAGTATGACCTTACCAGATGAATATTCAATTACCATGTACAGAATAACTTGGGGATGATGGTTTGAGAGTTTTCATTACAGAAGAGGAGGTGTTGATTGTTATTTGTAGGATTTGTTATGCATCTAAATTCACAATTGATCTTGGCTAGCAAACCTCATAATTTTCCCTTTATCGTACCCATACCCAAAGCCACATTACAACCAAAAGAAAGACCTTTTGATTTATGCATGAGTTTATTTTTAAGTAGTGGAGATTTGATTTTTGACCAAGCATATGGTAATGACACATTATGCTTTGATTTGAGTGAACTCTTCTCGAATATCCCGTATATACACTTGAGTGAAGAGTGATATCCACCGTGAGGGTATCGAATCTTTTTGCATTCGATTCTCAATGAAGTTGTTAGAATTTGGTGCGGCATCCTATTTTTCTCTGATCTCACTTGGGTCATGATCACTTGTTCTCTCTTGATATTGGTTTTGTCATGATTTTTTCAGCATATGAGTATTATAATTCGGGTATAATATTTGCCCGAGGACGTGGAAAAGATAAGTGTGGGGGAATTTGTTTAGTATATTTTGAGTAATATTTTTATTAGTATTTTATGTATATAATTGTGTGTTTTGTGTGATAATTTATTCATTTTACCATATATTTATATTATTTCATTTTGTTAGAATTTTCTATAATTTTATGTCATTTTTGGATAATTAATCGGAATTAAATTATATCTGCAGGTTAACCAACCGGTACAAGACAGATCAATTGGTTCAAGGGCGATATTTTTATAAAATTCAAATATAGTCACGACTGGTATCACTTTATTCGTCTCGTCGAGACGATCGTTTTAAAAAAAATTCATCCGAATCCGAGTTCGTATGAACAAGTTATGACCGTTCGAAGGACAATTAAATAGACGGACCATATTGTGCCACATGTCAACACCTGATTGGACCGGAATTTCAACTCTGTACTGATGTCATCCATGACATCAGCACCTCATGGGCAGCCGTTAATTATTAGGGGGTGGGATTTTAAAATTGTAAAAAGTATTATTTTATTGATTTTGAAGTAGTATAAATAGGGGATGAATGTGTAGTGTTTTGAGGAGAAAAAAAAAGAGAAAAAAATAGAAAGATATTGTTGTAAGAGTGAGAAATAAAAATATTGTGTAATAAAATTATATTTAAGTAATAATATTATGAAATATTTATTTATTTGTGTTGTTATTATGAGTGAGTAATTTTCTTTTACTGGGGTTATGATGAAACCATGTCTATATTATTATTAATATTTATATAATAATGTCAAATAAATATTTTTAACGATTATGATTTTCGCTTCAATAAGGGAATATTATTTCATCAATTATATCACGTATTTTTGATAGTTACAAATTCCCCCTTGCTTTGTGATTATTGATATTAGTTAATTTCTTTGATTATTTGTTTTCCATTAAATTGGATACATATAATGCTTAGAAATTACATTTTTTAAGCGAAGGAAAATCTATATTTGAATTATAATTTTGAACTTATTGTCAAATCTATAGGAAAATAGTGAGATTGATTTCAGAATCTATTCCCTGAATTTCTTGGAATTAAAATATAAAATAAATAATAAATAGACATTGGTGGATTCTAAACCCTAGTAAATAATTTAAAATCAATTTACCTAAAATCTACTTAAAAATTACTGTTATTTATTGCAATTATTATAACCAATAAAAAATCAAATTATTTGGGACTAGGTTAGAATTTAATATAATTAGGTTCAAAACGATAGGACTATATTTACTTCACTATCATAGTCCTCCCTGTGTAATCGACCTTGCACCGCATATCTACATCGAACAAATCGTGCGCTTGCGAGTATTAGACTAAAGAATCAACCAACAACAGAAGCCTTGTGGCCCGATTGACCACAAGTATGAAAAGTCAGAGGCGGACGAGGACACACCCGGTTCCGATGGCCCGGCTCGCCACAGTTAAAGCATTTGATTTCACGAATGGAGGTTGTAGCAGCGCCTCGAGGACTCCCAGAAAAATGAGCCGAACCGCCCGCAGGGACACTCGCAGACTGAGATTTCTGTTGGCCTCCACCCTTGTAACCCGAGAAATTTCCAGCGGATTTCTATTTCTTACTCTCCCGAACCGCAGCACTGGCCGTCACAGACATATCATAGGCAAGAGCTCGACTCTGATAATATTTCAAAGTAGTAAAGACGAGCCCAGACATGTAGTCCCGAATCGACAATTTCATTCATCTGGAAAAGTGGAAAATTTTGTCGCTCTCCTCCACAACTTGGGTCTTCACATAGCCCAACTCTTTGTTGAAATCGGCAATAGCTTGAGAGACCGGAATGTCCCGCGGTTGAGCATCATAGAAGGCATGGACTCGAGCCTGTCTAACCAGCCACAGACAATATTCAGTCTCCATCAATTCCTGAAATTCGGCCCACGAAGCAATATGGTCTTTGGGCCCAACGGCCTCCCACCAATCCGTATCGTCCCCAGTGAGAAAGTACTGGGCAATAGAGACCTTATGGTCCTCGGGACAGTTGGTAGCAGTGAAGACTTTAGATATCTCCTTGATCCACCCCTCCCAGCCGATCGGGTCCGAAGCTCCCGAAAACTGAGGAGGATGCATCTTGATGACATCCTGAAGCCAACGATCCATTCCGCCTCGATTAGCGTGGGCCGGATCCGGGTTTTGGACCACCTAGGCTATCACCGCCACTTGGTTTACCATTTGCTGCATAACGGCCGCAATACCAAGGTCAGCGCGCCGCTGAGAAGAAGCATGACTGTGACGGTCGCTGGTACTGCCAGCTCCCGAAGAATGCGACATGGCCGCCCCACCGGCTGCCCCACGTCCTCGGCCGCGTCTACGACCACGACCACGACCACGGTTTCCTCCGGCATCCATACTGGTTTTAATAGATAACAGAAGTATATTGATGATGAGTAAGGGAGGAAAAAGCAACTACGATTGAAGAAGCCGAAATACAATGCAAGAAAACAAAGGACCGAATAAGAAAACTTACGAGCACTGGAAGTACCGAGATGCTGGCAGCGGTGTGACAATATGCAAAACAAAACACAACTAGACCCAAATAACCGACAAGCCTAGGTATCCATAAACCTAGTTGCTCTGATACCATTTTCTGTAACACCCCCAAGATATTCAAGGTATATTACAGTGTCGTGGACCCCTACATGGGACCCACCAGGCTAGACGCAACTTACAACAGTAAAAACATATATCCTCCAATTGAAAATCAATTAACACGCCCGGTACAACCGACGGAATAATCAGCAGTGGCAACCATAAATAACTTGACGAATACAAATCTTAATCCGAAGAGAAAAGCCTAAGTACTCGCGAGTACAATCTATAAGTTTCAAAAGTGGACAACAACCATATCGAATGGAATAACAGAAATAAAAGGACTCAAACACATATGTCAACGACCCTGGCCAACATCCTCGTACTGTCCCAGCGCTCGCTCGTCCGGATGATCATAAGCTAAAATCCATAATAAGAATTTCCCCACGACGGATCCCCAAAGAGGTTAGCAATTACGCTAGTACAAGTAATCAAGGCAAACCAATCGCTTACACATTTCATAGTATAATGCACCAATTCATTTCAAAACCAAAACCAGACATGTCTTTTCCAGAAACAAACAGTCAATCAAATTTGCCTAGGACCGGGACGAAGCCACAAATCCCACCCGAGGCCTCTAAGGACCACCCTAGGCGGGCCACATATAAAACAAATCACACACAGGCATCGCCTAGGACCGGGACGAAGCCACGAATCCCACCCGAGGCCTGTCAGGACCCTCCCAGGCTGGCTAGCGAAACAAACTCGTGAATCCAGAGTGAAGTCATAGATTCCCCCGAGGCCCCGTAGGACCTTCCCAGGGTGAGCAAAGCACACACAATATACATTACCATTTCATGTTAAGCATAAAGGTTTCCAAAAATACTTGCCTTGAATAATAGGCGACGCAACGAACGGAAGGAAAACACCGACGAACGCTAGGAACCGTCAATCACGAACCTAACGATTCGAAGAACACAATCACAACCAATCCCAAACGAATACGGAATTGGAATACACCCAAAAACCCGCCTACGATTCATGTATATTCGTATAACAATAACAACGAGGGCGGAACACAACCAAACCCTCTCGGTTACAAAAATACTACGAAATATACCATGAATCCGTAGGAAAACTAAGAATACCAACAAGATTAATCATATACATCATGAATTAATCTATCTTACGGAACGAATTGGACGAAAACGTGAAAAACCCCTAATTTACCCAAAAACAAGGTTTTAGGAGTTTACCTCGGATTAAGGACGAAGAACACGATTTGATGTTTATAATATAATCCAAAAACTCGAAGAAGATGATGGTTCAGAGTTAATAAGCTTCCAATCGCCGGAGATATCAAGAAAATCGCCCAAAGAATCGTTGGAATCGGAGAGGATGAAAAATGACCGAAAATGGTCAACTCCTGGGTTTATAACCCATGCTTCCTTACGTACGTTAGCCACAGGAAGCTAACGTACATTAGCTTGTTAACGTACGTAAGCATGGGAAAGCTTACGTACGTAACAAAAATCGCAGAAATGCCTGTGCCATACTACACAGGCCATTACGTACGTAACCAAAAGGTGTGTTACGTACGTAACATCCCTTCCTGGGGAGTACAGGCCAGAATTTGACAGGGGGGGGGGGGTACCGAAAAGAGTCGAAACACAACGGTGAACAATTCGCGATGGTACGAATGTAGATAATTCCCGGAAATGAACGCAAATGATGAAAGAGAACGTACTCCCGACTATCCGGGATTCGGAACAACATCAACAACGTAATTACCCAAGACTTTGGAAAATTACGAAACGGCCCAAAACATCCGAAATGTACGACACATGGTCGAAACATCAACCAAAAGCTCACAACACGCATAATAACGTGAGATGGATCCTCGGCAACCCCGAAATGGCGGTACGAACAACGATTTACGAGAATACCCGAAATAGCGATGGAAACAACATAAAACACCGAATCGAGTAAAACGAGTCCGAAACAAGCTCGAACGACAAAAAGTCCAATATTAATTATCCTCGAAATGTCAATACGGTTGCAAGCGAGTTGCCAAAAATGAAAATACACTAAAATAAGAATATCAAGAGAAAGAAAAAAAAATGCGGATATTACATTCTACCCCTCTAAAAACAAGTTTCGTCCCGAAACTTAAGAAATAAACAACTCGGGGTACTTAGCACGCATGCTATCCTAGGTCTCCCAAGTTGCTTCCTCGACACCATGTCTCGACCACTGCACTTTGACCAAAGGAATGGTCTTATGCCTCAGTCGCTTCTCACGGTGCTCCAAAATCTTCAAGGGACGCTCCTCAGCAATATCGATCTCGCCAAAGTCGATGATATGACTAGGATCCGGAACATATTTCCTCAGTTGGGAAACATGGAAAACGCTATGAACGTGACTCAAGGCCGGAGGTAGTGCCAAACGGTATGCCAACTCACCGACTCGCTCGAGAATCTCAAAGGGCCCAATAAATTTCGGGCTCAACTTCCCCTTCTTCCGGGAACGAAAAACTCCTCTCGTCGGCGACACCTTTAGCAAAACATGGTCTCCCACCTCGAATTCCAAAGGTCGACGACGGACGTCGGCATACGACTTCTGTCGACTCTGAGCAGTCAACATCCGTTCTCGAATCAATTCCACCTTTCGCCTCGTCTCTAAAATGATATCCGATTCGGTCCCGACCAAATCGGATGCTTCGTTCCAACAAATCGGCGATCCACAACACCGCCCATAAAGCGCCTCATATGGTGCCATCTGAATCGACGCGTGCCAACTATTGTTGTACGTGAATTCGATCAATGGCAAATGCTCCTCCCAGTCACTACTTCAGTCGAGAGCACAAGCACGCAACATGTCCTCGAACGTCTGGATAGTGCGCTCAGATTGTCCATCTGACTGAGGATGAAAAGAAGTACTCAAACGCAAATGAGTACCCAACGCCTTATGCACCGCCTGCCAAAAATGCGATATAAAACGGCCATCACGATCCGAAACAATAGACTTCGGAGTACCGTGAAGCCTCACAATCTGCGTTGAAAACACACGAGCCAACTTCTCCGGGCCCCAAATATCCTTGATGCCCAGAAAATGTGCCGACTTGGTCAGGCGATCAACAATCACCCAAACCATATTCATGCCCGATCTCGATCTCGGCAAACTTGTAATGAAGTCCATCGATATGTCTTCCTATTTCCATTCCGGAATGGGAAGTGACTGCAATAGCCCTGATGGTCGCTGATGCTCGATTTTGACCTGCTGACAAGTCAAACATCTCGCTACAAACTATGCGACCTCCTCCTTCATATCATTCCACCAGAAATTTCTCCTCAGGTCCTTGTACATATTACTCGAACCAGGATGAACGGAGTAAGGCATAGCATGGGCCTCCCGTAAAATACTCTGCCTCAATTCCGAGTCGTTCGGCACACATAGACGACTCTGGAATCTTAATACCCCATCTTCATGAATCACAAACCCAGGAGACTTTCCCTTAAGAACATTCTCTCGGATTTGAATAATCATCGGATCCTCCAACTGCTTCAGTTTAATTTCATCGATCAGAGACGACGAAATCTCAAAAGCACAAAGTCGCCCTACGTCTCCAGGCAACGAAATCTCAACACTCAACTCAATCAAATCCCGCTGAAGCTCGGCTCGAGATGTAAGGATCTCAAGTGTCCGCAACGAGACTGGTTTCCGACTCAAGGCGTCGGCCACGACGTTCGCCTTGCCCGGATGATAAAGGATTTTGAGGTCATAATCCTTAATCAACTCTAACCACCTCCTCGGCCTCATATTCAACTCCCACTGAGTAAATATGTACTTCAGAATTTTATGGTCGGTAAAAATCTGACATGCAGAGCCAAAAAGATAGTGACGCCAAATCTTGAGCGCAAAAACAATTGCTGCTAACTCCAAATTGTGAGTAGGGTAGTTAAGCTCATACGGCCTCAACTGCCTCGACGCAAATGCAATAGTCTTGTCGTGTTGAATCAACACGCACCCAAGACCCTGACCCGAAGCATCGCTATAAACGACAAAACCCTCGTTGCCACATGGCAATGCCAAAATCTGGGCTGAAGTCAAACGCCTCTTCAGCTCCTCAAAACTCGACTGCCTCTCGTTATTCCAGATGAACTTCTCGGACTTCTGGAGCAACTGTGTAAGTGGTCGATCTAGTTTCGAGAAACCCTCGACGAACCTACGGTAGTAGCCAGCTAAACCCAAGAAACTACGGACCTTCTTCACGTTTTTAGGCAGTGCCCAATCCAACACTGCCTCAATCTTCTGTGGGTCCACACGAATACCCTCGGCTGAAATCACGTGACCTAGAAACATCACTTCCTTCAGCCAGAACTAACATTTCGAGAACTTTGCATAGAGTTGCTCGGTCCTCAAAATGTCTAACACCATTCGTAAATGATACGCGTGTTCCTCCTCGTTCCTCGAATAGATAAGAATATCGTCAATGAAGACGACGACACACTTATCAAAAAACTCGATAAAGACCTTGTTCATCAACTGCATGAACACTGCCGGCGCATTAGTTAACCCGAAAGGCATAACTACAAACTCATAGTGTCCGTATGTCGTCCGAAAAGCTATTCTCGGAACGTCTGACTCCTTCACCCGAAGCTGATAGTACCCCGATCTCAAGTCGATCTTCGAGAATACCGCAGCCCCCTACAACTGATCGAACAAGTCATCAATCCTCGGCAGAGGATACTTGTTCTTGATGGTCACCTTATTTAGCTCGCGGTAGTCGATACACAAACGCAGTGAACCATCCTTTTTCCGAACAAACAAAACCAGTGCGCCCCAAGGCGAAGCGCTCAGTCGAATATAACCTGACTCAAGAAGATCACTCTACTGCTTCTTCAGCTCGGCCATCTCTGAAGGTGCCATGCGATACGGCGCCTTCGAAATCGGAGCCGCACCCAGCTCTAACTCTATAGCGAACTCGACCTCATAGTCCGGTGGCACCCCCAGTAACTCATCAGGAAAAACATCAGGAAATTCACTAACGACTGGAATCGATGAAAGCTCAACTCCCCCACTCTCTGCTTTCAAGGCGTAGCACCAATAACCAGTACACCCCTTTCGCAGGAGTCTCATCGCCTTCAAGGCGTTAATAACAAGCTTCCGGTTTCTCTTTCGCCCCGCGAAAGAGTGTTCGGTGCCGTCCTCGGCTAGCATGGTGATGATCCTCGTGCGGTAGTTCATGATTGCACCATGCCGCTCGAGCCAATCATCCCCAAGAATCAAATCTTCACCCTCAATACCCACAACAATAAGATTAGAGAGCCAAGCCCTCTCACAAATAAACACAGAACAGTCCCGGATCTCTCGATCACCGACGATTCTATCACTGCTAGGAAGTTTAACGATGAAAGGCTCGCAAGACGATAAACAGTCAAGACTCAAACGACGCACACACTCCAGAGAAATGAATGAATGCGTAACACCCGAATCAAAAAGCACAATGACAGGATGGGAACAGATATGAACGGTACCTATCGCCACAGTAGCCGTTGTATCATCGGTCCTCCTCATCTCATAGATACGCGGGTGGGCGGAGCCGACACTGGAAGCTCCCCCTCTAGCAGGCTGACCCCGGCCTCTCCCTCGGCTTGCACTCGGTGGAGACTGTGGAGCAAATGAGCCCTGATTCACACTCGGTTCCCTGTTTGCCGGAAAATAAGCCTGAGCACTAGGAATCCGTCTTGCACGCTCGCAAAAAGAAGCTGTTTAGTATATTTTGAGTAATATTTTTATTAGTATTTTATGTATATAATTGTGTGTTTTGTGTGATAATTTATTCGTTTTACCATATATTTATATTATTTCATTTTTTTAGAATTTTCTATAATTTTATGTCATTTTTGGATAATTAATTGGAATTAAATTATATCTGCAGGTTAACCAACCGGTACAAGACAGATCAATTGGTTCAAGGGCGATATTTTTACAAAATTCAAATATAGTCATGACTGGTCTCACTTTATTCGTCTCGTCGAGACGATCGTTTTAAAAAAAAATTCATCCGAATCCGAGTTCGTATGAAGAAGTTATGACCATTCGAAGGACAATTAAATAGACGGACCATATTGTGCCACATGTCAACACCTGATCGGACCGGAATTTCAACTATCTGCTGATGTCATCCATGACATCAGCACCTCATGGGCAGCCGTTAATTATTAGGGGGTGGGATTTTAAAATTGTAAAAATTATTATTTTATTGATTTTGAAGTAGTATAAATAGGGGATGAATGTGTAGTGTTTTGAGGAGAAAAAAATAGAGAGATATTGTTGTAAGAGTGAGAAATAAAAATATTGTGTAATAAAATTATATTTAAGTAATAATATTATGAAATATTTATTTATTTGTGTTGTTATTATGAGTGAGTAATTTTCTTTTACTGAGGTTATGATGAAACAATGTCTATATTATTATTAATATTTATATAATAATGCCAAATAAATGTTTTTAACGATTATGATTTTCGCTTCAATAGGGGAATATTATTTCATCAATTATATCACGTATTTTTGATAGTTATAAATTCCCCCTTGCTTTGTGATTATTGATATTAGTTAATTTCTTTGATTATTTGTTTTCCATTAAATTGGATACATATAATGCTTAGAAATTACATTTTTTAAGTGAAGGAAAATCTATATTTAAATTATAATTTTGAACTTATTATCAAATCTATAGGGAAATAGTGAGATTGATTTCAGAATCTATTCCCTGAATTTCTTGGAATTAAAATATAAAATAAATAATAAATAGACATTGGTGGATTCTAAACCCTAGTAAATAATTTAAAATCAATTTACCTAAAATCTACTTAAAAATTACTGTTATTTATTGCAATTATTATAACCAATAAAAAATCAAATTATTTGGGACTAGGTTATAATTTAATATAATTTGGTTCAAAACGATAGGACTATATTTACTTCACTATCATAGTCCTCCCTGTGGAATCGATCTTGCACCGCATGTCTACATCGAATAAATCGTGCGCTTGCGAGTATTAGACTAAAGAATCAACCAACAACAAGTTTTTAGCGCCGTTGCCGGGGAGGCGCAAACGAAGTACAAGAAGACTGTCGTCACCAAGTTAGTTAAATTCTTCTACTAATTATTTATTTTACTGCTTTTCTTTATTATTATCTGTCTTTTTTTATCCGTTAGTACTAGAATTTATTTTCTTTTTACGTGCATAAAAAAATTCTGAAAAATAATAAAAACTTATAATAATAAATATAAAATATAATTAATAATAATAATAAAAGCTACTGTTCATTTTCGTAAAAATAATAATAAAATAATAAAAATTAAAAAAGTCCAAAATATATAAAAATATAAAAAATCTGAAAAAAATTTATAAAATTCAGAACTTATTTATTTTTATTTTAAAACAAAGATCTGAAAAAGGAAAAAAAAGTTTCAGACTTTAAGGTAATATTTTTGTAATTTTGTAATATTAATATTAAAAAATCAAAATTTTTAATTTAAATTCGAAAAAAATAAAAAATAATAAAAATAAATTAAAAAATAATCTGAAATATTATTTTCCGTAATAAATAAAAACCGGAATTTTTTTTTTTAAAAGTAAAACCTGCTAGTTTTATTAAAAAATTTAATTTTCATAAAAAATCTAAAAATAAAAAAATAAATCAGATTAAGAATTAATAATTTAAATAATCTGTAATATATATAATAAAAATTTTCTGAACTTTGAATTTTTTTAATAAAAACAGAATTTTTTTTAAAATAATTACAATATTTTAATAAAAAGGGAAAATAGGAAAAAAAATTAAAAACCTGAAAATTTATAAAAAAACAGAAACGAAAATTGGTAATAAAAAAAAAACTATTTTTATTGTTTGCATAAATAAAATAAAAGTTTGTAATTTTTATTTTTTTTCTAAAAAATCTGAATTTTTTTTGTGAAAATAAATAATAATATATCTGGATATATATAGGTCAATATTATTAGTCTAAAAATTTAATAAAATTATAATAAATATAAAAATATAAAAACTAAAAAAATATTTAATATAAAAAATAAAAAACAAATCAGATTTTTTTTTAATTTTTATATCTTGTCTTTAGTTTTAATAGAATCTTCTAGTGGTAAATTTAGATTATGTTTTTAGTTGTTATTTTCTATTTACAATATTCTTAGACATTTAGTTTAGTTGCAATATTTCTCGTCGTACAATTTAGTTTATCAATAGATATTGCTTCCGTAGATCAACTAGTAAATTTATTCTTTTGCAATCTATTACATCCTATAATTTTAGTAATTATTATAATAATTATCATTATTATTAATAATAATAAAAATATAAAAACTCAAAAAAAAAAATTAAAACAATAAAATCCTTTAATAAATTCAACAAGAGATTGATATTTTTCACTCACTACTTTGTTCGATTCGAATAGAGAAAAGCTAAATATCAATCTTATACAAACTGATTTTGAAAATCGATTGAATTTTGGCAAAAAGGCCTTTGTTGTACATGCCGAAGAAAGTTGGATTTTAAGTGCGACCGTTGTGACGCCTCCAACGATCTGGAAGTTCGATCGACTATCATAATTTGATTTGTATGCAAAGTTAAAAAAATTGTAATATCGGTGAATGCAAGTTTGGCAACGAAATAATAAAGGTCGATTAACGAGAAGAAGATTGTCCTTAACTAAAACTGAAGTTCAACAAACGAAATCGATATCAAAAATGGACGAAATCGAAAATCAAAATAATCAAGTTGCAAAAGAGAAAACTTTAATAGAATATTTTTCTCCAGTGAGTGCTAATTCTCCTTCTTGCATAGTGTTGCCTACGACTAATGCAACTCATTTCGAACTTAAACCATCAATAATTCAGCTTCTTCCATCTTTTCACGGTTTGGAAAGAGAAGATCCGTATATGCATGTCAAGGAATTTCTCGATATTTGTTCTACTTTTCGATTCCAAAATTTCTCTGACGAATCTCTCAAACTTAGATTATTTCCATTTTCTCTCAAAGATAAAGCAAAATTCTGGCTAAATTCTCTTCAAGCAAGAACAATTACTAGTTGGGACCAACTAGTGAATAAATTTCTCGCAAAATTTTTTCTAATGTCCAAAGCTGATAGTCTTAGAAGAGAAATATCAGAATTTTTCCAAAAAGAAAACGAAGAATTTTATGAGTGTTGGGAAAGATTTAATGATTTAATTCTTAAGTGTCCCCATCATGGTTTTGAAATATGGCGTTTGGTAAAATATTTTTATGATGGTTTAACTCCAAACAATCGCCAATTAATCCAATCAATGCATGGTGGAAAATTTCTTCACCTTATTGGAGACGAAGCTTGGAATGCACTAGAAAATATGGCAATTAATTCACAACAATGGAATTCACTCGACTCTAGAGCCAAATCGATGCATACGACCCCAAAAAAGGTGGAATTTACGAGGTTAAACAAGATGTTGAAATAAAATCTATTATAGATGATTTAGTACGAAAAGTGGATGCGTTAGTCTTGATGCAATCCATCCCCTCGTCAAACTCAAAAAATGAATTTTGCATTTCATGTGCGGAATCATTTCATTCATCTCAATCTTGTCCCTCTGGTCCACAAAATCAAGAAATTTTTAATGAAGAAGTCAATATGTTACATTCATATGGAAAATATTCGGACAGTCCATTTGCTCCAACTTATAATCCAAATTGGAGGAATCATCCGAATTTTTTCTGGAAGCAAAATATGCCTCCAATGAATCAAGGAGGACATCAAATGAATATGTCAAATCAACAAAATGTTCGTCCTAATCAATATCCTCCAAATACTTATCAGTATCCTTCTATAGTGCTAAAGAAACCATCTTTGGAAGATACGTTGCAACAATTCATGCAATCTACTCAACAAATGTTTCAATCAACTCAAATAAGTCTGATCAAACTCACAGGCTATTTCTAAGCTTGAAACACAAATTGGTCAACTTGCAACAACTTTAGCTGAAAGAGAAAAGGGAAAATTTCCGAGTCAGTCCATCCCTAATCCTAAAGGACAATATAAAGTAAACTCTTCTAATGCAGAAGTTCAGTCCATAACTACCCTTAGAAGTGGAAAAGAAATACAAAAGCCTGAATATGATCCGGGAGAAAAATCAAATGAACCACAAGTTTCAAAATCAAAAGATTCTAAAGAAAAAGAACAGCCTTACGTTCCAAACGCTCCATTTCCTGAAAGACTTATTCCAAAAGATAAAAGTGCGCAATACAAAGATATAATGGAAATATTTAAACAAGTTCGAATAAATATTCCATTCCTTGATGCTATTAAACAAGTGCCTGCTTATTCTAAGTTCTTGAAAGATCTTTGCACTGTAAAAAGAAGAACAAATGTTCCAAGAAAGGCATTTTTAGCTGAACATGTTAGCTCAATAATCCAAAGTAAAACTTCTATTAAGTATAAAGATCCTGGTAGTCCTACAATATCTTGTGTCATTGGAGATCACATCATTAAACGAGCCTTGCTTGATTTAGGAGCCAGTGTGAATTTATTACCATATTCTGTTTATACACAACTTGGATTAGGGGAGCTAAAATCAACATCTGTGATACTTCAACTAGTTGATAGATCTATAAAAATACCTCGAGGAATCGTAGAGGATGTTCTGATTCAAGTATATAAATTCTACTTTCCTGTTGATTTTATAGTCATAGACACTGAACCCGTTGAGAATACCAAAGATCAAATCCCTGTCATTTTAGGAAGGTCATTTTTAGCTACTTCAAATGCATTAATTAACTGTAGAAATGGCATCATAAAATTTTCTTTTGGAAATATGACTGTTCAACTAAATATGTTGAACATTTCTCAACAACATGATGATTATGATGATGTCTGTGAGGTAAATATGATAGAGAGTATGTGTCCTTATTTCTTTCCAAAAATGGATGATGATGATCTCTTTGAAAGCTGTCTTACTCATTTTGGCTCAGATTTTGACATCGACAGTTCAATTAATGAAGTAAATTCTTTACTAGAGTCTACACCATTATTGGATAATGATAAATGGAAAGCTAAAACTGAACCACTTGAGAGTCAAATGAATAAAGAAGTACCTATTGAGGATTCAAAGATAGAGCTCAATCCATTACCTGAATCTCTAAAATATGCATTTTTAGGACCATCGAAACCACACTGTCATCATAGCATCTGATTTAGATGAAGAACGAGAAGATAAATTAATCAATGTCCTTAAAGAACATAAAGAAGCAATATGCTGGACCATATCCGATATTAAAGGTATTAGTCCTTCTATATGCATGCATCGAATTCACCTTGAAGAAAATGCGAAAACTTCCCGAGAATTTCAAAGAAGACTAAATCCTAATTTGAAAGAAGTTGTAAGATCTGAAATAATCAAACTCTTAGATGTATGGATCATCTACCCTATTTCTCATAGCTCTTGGGTTAGTCCTGTTCATATAGTTCCAAAGAAATCTGGCATAACTGTAATCACGAATGAAGAAAATGAACTTGTTCTAACCAGAATTCAAACTGGATGGAGAGTCTGTATTGATTACAGAAAATTGAACTCTGTTACAAGAAAAGATCACTTTCCACTTCCTTTTATTGATCAAATGCTAGAAAGGTTAGCCGGTCATGCTTATTATTGTTTTCTTGATGGATATTCCGGCTATAACCAAATTCCCATTGCTCCTGAAGATCAAGAAAAAACTACTTTTACCTGTCCTTTAGGCACTTTTGCTTACCGACGAATGCCATTTGGTCTGTGTAATGCACCTGCTACTTTTCAGCGGTGTATGATGAGCATTTTCTCTGACATGGTTGAGCGGTTTTTGAAAATTTTTATGGATGATTTTTCAGTATTCGGGTCTAGCTTTGATGAATGTTTACACCACTTAACCCAAGTGTTGGTTAGGTGTAAGGAGAAGAATCTTGTCCTAAACTGGGAAAAATGTCATTTTATGGTTAAAAATGGAATTGAGGTGGACAAATCTAAAGTTGATTTAATATCTAGTCTTCCACCCCCACGAACGATTAAAGAAATTCGGTCATTCTTAGGCCATGCTGGTTTTTACCGTTGATTCATCAAAGATTTTAGCAAAATCTCAAGGCCATTATGTAATTTACTTTCAAAAGACACACCTTTCGTATTTGATGATCATTGTCTAAAAGCTTTTAAGACACTCAAATCTATGTTGAGCTTTGCACCTATCATCAAATCTCCAAACTGGAATCTTCCTTTTGAAATAATGTGCGATGCATCCGACTATGCCGTCGGTGTAGTATTGGGTCAAAGAGAAAATAAATTGCCAACTGTAATATATTATGCAAGCAGATGTAACATCCCCAAAACCATATGGGAATATTACACGCCGTAGACCCTTTCCACAAGGATCTACCAGGCTAAACATCCATAAACAACCAAATGCTTGCCCAGCCAGGGTCAAACAATGAAATGATACAGACCGATATGGTCACTTACACGTGAATACACAGACCGATGAGGTCACACAACCCAATCGATAAAACTGACTTAAATAACATTACCCACACAGGGGTCGAAATACAATACAGCGGAAGACTGAAATCAACTCTGACAACACAACAAAAATCAAAACAACTCTCGACTCATGATTAGTATCGCAGCTCGTCATCCTCTTGTGCCAATCCTGTGACTGCTCCCCTGAATCTGCATGTACCTGGACGCAAAACAGACATCCACCCCCCGATTACTCGGGGGTTAGTAAAACTCCACTGTTTTACTAGTGCAAGTATCAAACCATACGAAATGTAACAAGCAAATAGCAACTACGAATTTAATACGGAAATCAATTATCAAAATGTTCCCGAGAAGTTTTAGAATTTCGAACTCAAGTAAGAGATATTTGAAAAGGAACACATCATCTCGGGGATTTTTAAAGCAGAAATTCTTTTGGACCTCAAGTCCCAATTTACAAAACCTTTTCGTAAACATTAGGGCCTTAGCCCGATTCTCGTTTCAAAACATACTAAATAATATATCAATATGATTCCGAGATCCATATTAAAATGTTACCCGAACAATCACTGCTACACGATCATTGTTCGTACACATCATGTACCGAACTCCAGAGGCCTCGACGGACCTTACCCGGACCACACACGCTGTTCATACACATCATGTACCGAACTCCGGAGGCCTCAACGGACCTTACCCGGACCACACACGCTGTTCGTACACATCATGTACCGAACTCCGGAGGCCTCGACGGACCTTACCCGGACCACACACGCTGTTCGTACACATCATGTACCGAACTCCGGAGGCCTCAACGGACCTTACCCGGACCACACACACTGTTCGTACACATCATGTACCGAACTCCGGAGGCCTCAACGGACCCTACCCGGCTACAACATCGTTCGTACACATCATGTACCGAACTCCAGAGGCCTCGTCAGACCCTACCTGGATCACACACCTTGTCCGTACACGTCATGTACCGGACTCCAGAGGCCTCGTCAGACCCTACCTGGTTCACACACTTTGTTCGTACACATCATGTACCGAACTCCAGAGGCCTCGTCAGACCCTACCTGGATCACACACACATCGACTCGACACAATTCATAATCATTAAATGTCAAGTCATTCCACATTACGCCGAAATGTACAATCAAGCATGTAAACCAAAACAACACAAACATCATGATCATCACAACGACTCTTAACCAACACAACACACATTCGGTACACAATACATTGAACAAACACGTGTACAACCATCTCATATGTACATCGCAATCCTGCACAAATGGCACAACGTCTAACACGTATACCAATATATCACTATTATCACAAAGCCTTCAAATTTCGGAAAACACAACCAACTCAACGGAACATATTTACGGAGGCAAGCAAAATCGTCATACAAATCATACGTAATTACTATTCACATGATACAAGTCGTATAATAAGATACTTGCCTCGATAGTCGGCACCCGAATATTCCGGACGAATACGGCACAACCGGAAAACCCCGAACACCTACAATCCTCCGTGAAATCCAACGGAAACACGGTTACTATGAGATTAACAATTGAAAACAAAGGAAAACACGGTCAAGAATTGAAGGGAACCCTTTGAGACATTTAATCGGATACTAAATGTTCAAGGTTCCTAAGAAAACCAAAAATCCCGATTGGGTTCCAACGAACTCGAAATACGGATGTACAATCCGTAGAACATGTCCAAAACAACGTTTATACAACAATTAATTGATCAAAAACGGATTGGAATCGAAATCAAAAGGAAAACCCCTAAAATCTTCAAAAACAAGGGTTCAAGCCAAAATACCTCGATTTGGACGAAGAACACGGATTAGATGATGATATAATCAACACAAGCCTTCCACAAATGATGTTCCATGATGTTCCCGATCAAAAACCCTCAAATTCCGTCGAAGGGTCGCGAAAAACGAAGGAAAAATGGAAAATGGCCGAAAGATCCACGTCCAGGCCTTTAAATAGCCGACCCTGGCCGATCACTTACGGCCGTAACCGGCCGGCCTTACGGCCGTAACTCGGCACTTACGGCCGTACCCGGCAGGTCCTTACGGCCGTAACCGGCATTCGTCCGGAAGTTGCCTGGCACCTTACGGCCGTAACTCTCGGCCCTTACGGCCGTAACCAGCATTCGTCCGGAAGTTGCCTGGCACCTTACGGCCGTAACTCTCGGCCCTTACGGCCGTAACCAGCATTCGTCAGGCCATGCCTGCCGATCACTTACGGCCGTAACTCGGCCAAAGCGATCCTCTGCGGCCCGTCTCGGCGTGGCCACTTCCGGCCCCGACGACCGAAACCCGAACACGAATATGAATCGAAGATACGGTTCTGAAGCACTCGCAAAGACGAATCCAAGCGCTAAGAGAACACACGATTCCGACCACCCAAGGCTCGGAATTCGACAACGAAGTAATTACCCAAAATTTTGGGAAATTACAAAAATGGCCCAAAACGTCCGAAAATCACGATACGTGATCGAATAACCAAACCGAAGTTCACAACACGTCTAACAGAGTTAAACGGACTTACGGGAAACTCGAAATAGCAGTTTCCTACGAGATTCGCAAGAATCGAACTCAAGTGCGGAAAAGCGACAAAAAAGCTCGGATCTCTGCAAAACGATACCGAAACGAACTCGGATGACAAAAAGTGCAGAATTAATCATTCTCGAAATGACGAAACAGTCATGAGCGAGTCGTCAAAACGGACTCCGGCCGAAAAAAGAAATTTACCGAAAATCGAAAATTGCGGATATTATATTCTACCCTCCTTAAAAGAAGTTTCGTCCCGAAACTTAAAACAAGTAGGGAGAAGCAATATCCTGCCAGAAAAAAAAACTCAACGAGATACACAAGAATGCGTAACTAACGCCCAACGGCGAAATGTTACAAACAACGCAAAGGAATATACGGCGTGAAAACACGCCCCACGACGATCAACACAACGCCACTGCCTATGATTTGAAACAGTAACGAGCAATTTACGTCACATCACATGCACACATTAAATCAAAGAAACGCACGCGACAACAAGCCGCACCCGACTAGAACGGCTATGTGAAAGAAATAAATAGAGTAACATGATAGAAATCATTCCATTACTCATCAACAAGAAAATGTCCGACGTCAGAACACAAATAATTTCAAGATAACAGAAAATGAGAATACCGGATATTACATTCTATCACACAAAAATAAGTTTCGCCCCGAAACTTAAACTAGGGTTATCACAGTGATACGAAACAAAATATAACGACACATAATAAGATACCATGATCATGACCTCGTGGTCCACTGACACGCCTCCGTAGGTTCAACAACTAAACGGGAACTTACACAAAACAAAATATCATTCAACAAGTTCCAAATGTAAAAGCGTCACAGAAACATCTCTACACGCGAAACAATCCGTGTAGCGGGTACAAAAAACACCATCACTAGACATCACTGGGCACTCCCCGAGTAGGAACGAAAACCCAATTCCCGAAGATCTTGGCAACGGTCTCACAATGCACCGCTCGGTGACTCACTTGGCCACACTCGAAATAGTTGACTAACGGTGAACGACAATTCTTCGTAGTACGAGATCAGGCAACAACAGTCGGACAACCCCGTTCGAACAACAACGATCGAACAACAACAATCAAATAACAATGATCGAACAACAATGATCAAATAACAATGATCGAACAATAATGATCAAATAAAAATGATCGAACAACAACGATCGAATGACAACAGTCGAACAATGACTCCGAAGTCCCCACTTCAACTCCAGACATTAAAAGAGATGGTAGGAAGTGAAAGATGTTACTTCCAAACAAGGTTCACAACCAGTTCGAACGATGACAACTGAGACATCAAACAAGTTCAAAAAGTATCGACGAACACGTGCAAGTCGATAGAATTTAGAAGGAGAAAGCTATGAAGTCAAATATAGTACGGGTATTACATCCGACCTCTTATAAAAGAAATTTCCTCCCCGCAACTCACAACAACGGAAACAAGGTAACAACACAAAAAGCATCAGGAAAATCTCCCATGGGTCTCTCAGAGCCGATCCTGATATCTGTGCTGAAACGCGAACTCCGAAAGTCTCAATAGCCAATTCGCAAAACTGAATTCGGTGTCCCTCGAGTCCGCACTTGAAACGCGTTACTGACGAGAAGGACAATTTACACGTGCATGCCCCGGCACATCACGGCTGAAGCCTGAAACACCTCGGCTCGGCATACCGAAAATACAAATTCTAGATACAATGGGGCATAACGTCGCAAAACAATATAGCGGAGACGCCAACTCAGCACAACAAAGAATCATAACACATATCATATACAACGATTACCATCGTAAAGTAATACACACACAAACACTACAACAATGACGGTATCGTTCGGCGACCTCAACGGCCCGAACGATATACAACACATAATTACAAACATTATGAAATAATCACACATGTACACAAACGTACAAACCCAAGCTTCAACAGCTCACACTCGTGCGACAACACGTAAATCACCACGAGGCGATAAACAGTAAACACCGGTTCACACCTCTCACAAAGGGCTAGTACAACAAATGCGTGGCAACGCCTCGACGTTCATGCCACCAATTCGATCATACTCGGGAGCAAACATCATAACGACAACGTGAACATCATACATACATACCCAGCCCTCAAACGGGAATGGATAGGTTTTAAAAACGAAAACCTCCTTTTGAAAATAATTTTGGAAACACCGATTGATCTTGAGTATCACCCTTCAAAAAAGGTACAATCGTGAAACATCGTTATCGAGACTTTGGAAAACTATTTCGCATTCGATAAAAATGAGGACACTTTCTTTTCGTGAAAAACTTTCGGAAATATTCGACCCTCGGGACTAAGTAAAAGTGTTTCTAAAACATTGAAAATATCTCAAAACATTTTGGTCCTCGAGGCAGAAGAATTTTGAAACATATTGTGGCACCTTGGAAGCACCACGAGGAAGCAATTCATTTTAAAAGTACGTCTCGAAATTTATTTTCTAAGATACTCAAGGTTTTTTTTCAAAGATAATTCAATGGGCTAGAATGCCCAAAAATTTCAGATAATTACACGGAACATTAAAGCGCCGTGGGTCCCGCATCGGAACCCACCAGACTAAAAACCATTTACAAAAACGCCAAAAAGACCAATGACGGTAATATTTCAAAACTCACAAAGGCCATTTACAAAATACTAAATACCGTCATAAGAATTTCGCCAAAATGATCAAGGCCATAATGCCAAAAACTCGGTTAAGGAAATCGGTTTTCGAAATAAAACTCAGCCGGTAAAATACCGAAAGTCATTACAAAAGAACTCACGCAGCGGAAAAAGGAATACAGTCCAACATGCACAATCCAATTGAATACATCTCACAGCATCTAGTTTAAACATACAACAAAACCATTCATCGGAGTTTCTCACGAACTCAATCGTCGATACCTTATTCGAAACCCATCAAGGTTCTCAATTTTTACACCATACCACCCCTCACAGTGGTTCAAAGGTAAAACAACAATAGGCCCAGTTTTATACATATACTATATATCACACGTATTAAATACAACTATATTCACAACACCGTACAAATAAAATTATGCACCGCAATTAACTCATTAAGATAAAATCGAGATACACAGGTATTACGCATAAAGGAGGAGACTTACATCCACAGGCCGCACGGAGATGACGGTCGTCCACGATACTAATCTCATCCGACAACATATCCGACACGTTGTGACTACACACAACTCAACTTGTCACCTGACGACTCGAACGACAAGACAACACATTACTCGACAAACCACGACTTGACTCAACCCGACAGCCTAGGTTTCCGCAACCTAAGCTCCGATACCATAAATGTAACATCCCCAAAACCATATGGGAATATTACACGCCGTAGACCCTTTCCACAAGGATCTACCAGGCTAAACATCCATAAACAACCAAATGCTTGCCCAGCCAGGGTCAAACAATGAAATGATACAGACCGATATGGTCACTTACACGTGAATACACAGACCGATGAGGTCACACAACCCAATCGATAAAACTGACTTAAATAACATTACCCACACAGGGTGAAATACAATACTGACGGAAGAGAAATCAACTCGACAACACAACAAAAATCAAAACAACTCTCGACTCATGATTAGTATCGCACTCGTCATCCTCTTGTGCCAATCCTGTGTTGCTCCCCTGAATGCATGTACACAGACGCAAAGCAGACATCCACCCCGATTACTGGGGTTAGTAAAACTCCACTGTTTTACTAGTGCAAGTATCAAACCATACGAAATGTAACAAGCAAATAGCAACTACGAATTTAATACGGAAATCAATTATCAAAATGTTCCCGAGAAGTTTTAGAATTTCGAACTCAAGTAAGAGATATTTGAAAAGGAACACATCATCTCGGGGATTTTTAAAGCAGAAATTCTTTTGGACCTCAAGTCCCAATTTACAAAACCTTTTCGTAAACATTAGGGCCTTAGCCCGATTCTCGTTTCAAAACATACTAAATAATATATCAATATGATTCCGAGATCCATATTAAAATGTTACCCGAACAATCACTGCTACACGATCATTGTTCGTACACATCATGTACCGAACTCCAGAGGCCTCGACGGACCTTACCCGGACCACACACGCTGTTCGTACACATCATGTACCGAACTCCGGAGGCCTCAACGGACCTTACCCGGACCACACACGCTGTTCGTACACATCATGTACCGAACTCCGGAGGCCTCGACGGACCTTACCCGGACCACACACGCTGTTCGTACACATCATGTACCGAACTCCGGAGGCCTCAACGGACCTTACCCGGACCACACACGCTGTTCGTACACATCATGTACCGAACTCCGGAGGCCTCAACGGACCCTACCCGGCTACAACATCGTTCGTACACATCATGTACCGAACTCCAGAGGCCTCGTCAGACCCTACCTGGATCACACACCTTGTCCGTACACGTCATGTACCGGACTCCAGAGGCCTCGTCAGACCCTACCTGGTTCACACACTTTGTTCGTACACATCATGTACCGAACTCCAGAGGCCTCGTCAGACCCTACCTGGATCACACACACATCGACTCGACACAATTCATAATCATTAAATGTCAAGTCATTCCACATTACGCCGAAATGTACAATCAAGCATGTAAACCAAAACAACACAAACATCATGATCATCACAACGACTCTTAACCAACACAACACACATTCGGTACACAATACATTGAACAAACACGTGTACAACCATCTCATATGTACATCGCAATCCTGCACAAATGGCACAACGTCTAACACGTATACCAATATATCACTATTATCACAAAGCCTTCAAATTTCGGAAAACACAACCAACTCAACGGAACATATTTACGGAGGCAAGCAAAATCGTCATACAAATCATACGTAATTACTATTCACATGATACAAGTCGTATAATAAGATACTTGCCTCGATAGTCGGCACCCGAATATTCCGACGAATACGGCACAACCCGGAAAACCCCGAACACCTACAATCCTCGTGAAATCCAACGGAAACACGGTTACTATGAGATTAACAATTGAAAACAAAGGAAAACACGGTCAAGAATTGAAGGGAACCCTTTGAGACATTTAATCGGATACTAAATGTTCAAGGTTCCTAAGAAAACCAAAAATCCCGATTGGGTTCCAACGAACTCGAAATACGGATGTACAATCCGTAGAACATGTCCAAAACAACGTTTATACAACAATTAATTGATCAAAAACGGATTGGAATCGAAATCAAAAGGAAAACCCCTAAAATCTTCAAAAACAAGGGTTCAAGCCAAAATACCTCGATTTGGACGAAGAACACGGATCAGATGATGATATAATCAACACAAGCCTTCCACAAATGATGTTCCATGATGTTCCCGATCAAAAACCCTCAAATTCCGTCGAAGGGTCGCGAAAAACGAAGGAAAAATGGAAAATGGCCGAAAGATCCACGTCCAGGCCTTTAAATAGCCGACCCTGGCCGATCACTTACGGCCAGAACGGCCGGCCTTACGGCCGTAACTCGGCACTTACGGCCGTACCCGGCAGGTCCTTACGGCCGTAACCGGCATTCGTCCGGAAGTTGCCTGGCACCTTACGGCCGTAACTCTCGGCCCTTACGGCCGTAACCAGCATTCGTCCGGAAGTTGCCTGGCACCTTACGGCCGTAACTCTCGGCCCTTACGGCCGTAACCAGCATTCGTCAGGCCATGCCTGCCGATCACTTACGGCCGTAACCGGCACCTTACGGCCGTAACTCGGCCAGGCCAGTACCTGCTGCGGCCGTCTCGGCCGTGGCCACTTCCGACGGCCCCGACGACCCCGAAACCCGAACCTGAATATGAATCGAAGATACGGTTACGAAGCACTCGCAAAGACGAATCCAAGCGCTAAGAGAACACACGATTCCGACCACCCGAAGGCTCGGAATTCGACAACGGAAGTAATTACCCAAAATTTTGGGAAATTACAAAAATGGCCCAAAACGTCCGAAAATCACGATACGTGATCGAATAACCAAACCGAAGTTCACAACATGTCTAACAGAGTTAAACGGACTTACGGGAAACTCGAAATAGCAGTTTCCAACGAGATTCGCAAGAATCGAACTCAAGTGCGGAAAAGCGTCTAAAAAGCTCGGAACTCAGCAAAACGATACCGAAACGAACTCGGATGACAAAAAGTGCAAAATTAATCATTCTCGAAATGACGAAACAGTCATGAGCGAGTCGTCAAAATGGACTCCGGCCGAAAAAAGAAATTTACCGAAAATCGAAAATTGCGGATATTACAGCAGAACTCTAAATGATGCCCAATTAAATTATTCTACAACTGAAAAAGAATTGCTTGCAGTCATTTTTGCCTTAGACAAATTTCGACCTTACTTGATTGGTTCGAAAGTCATAATTTACTCTGATCATGCTGCATTTAAATATCTTCTTTCTAAGAAAGATGCTAAACCTCGCTTGATCTGTTGGATTCTATTGTTACAAGAGTTTGACTTAGAAATTCGAGATAAAAAAGGTGCTGAAAATGTTGTTGCTGATCATTTGTCTAGGCTAATCGTGAATTTTACTGATAAAGAACCTCCCATTAATGAGACATTTCCAGATGAACAACTCATGTCTGTTTCTCAAATACCTTGGTATGCAGACGTTGTCAATTATCTTGTCACTGGTAACATGCCATCTCAATGGAATAATCAAGATAAAACAAAATTTTTAAACGAAGTAAAAAAATTCTTTTGGGATGATCCATATTTGTTTAAATATTGTCCTGATCAAATCATTAGGAGATGTGTGCCAGAACATGAACAACAAAATATCATTTCCTTTTGTCATGATCATGCATGTGGAGGTCATTTTAGTTCAAAGAAAACAACTGCTAAAATTCTGCAATGTGGTTTTTATTGGCCAACACTTTTCAAAGATACACATTCATATTGCAGCACATGTGATAGATGTCAAAGATTAGGTCGAATTTCTAAACGAAATATGATGCCTTTAAACCCAATTTTAATTATTGAAATATTTGATGTTGGGGCATAGATTTTATGGGACCTTTTCTAATTTCTTTTGGCAATCTCTACATCCTTGTGGCCGTCGATTATGTTTCAAAATAGGTAGAAGCAATTGCTTGCAAAACAAATGACCACAAAGTCGTGGTAAAATTTTTGAAAGAAAATATTTTTTCCAGATTTGGAACACCACGAGCAATTATAAGTGATGGAGGAAAATATTTTTGTAATAAATTTTTGAATCATTAATTTAAAAAATATGGTGTTACACATAAAGTTGCTACTCCTTATCACCCTCAAACAAGTGGACAAGTTGAAATTTCAAACAGAGAAATCAAAAATATTCTTGAAAAAACTGTTAATCCTACAAGGAAAAATTGGTCTTTGCGATTGAATGATGCATTGTGGGCTTACCGTACTGCTTTTAAAACTCCCATCGGAATGTCTCCATTTAGGCTTGTCTTTGGAAAATCATGTCATTTGCCTGTTGAATTGGAACATAGAGCATACTGGGCCATAAAACGATTAAATTTTTCATTAGACATGGCTGGAATTCATAGGAAACTTCAACTAAATGAATTGGAAGAAATCAGAAATGATGCTTACGATTGTGCAAAGAAATATAAGGACAAAATGAAAAATTTTCATGATAAACACATTTTGAGAAAAACTTTTTCTCCTGGTCAAAAAGTCCTTCTTTTTAACTCTCGTTTGTTATTATTTCCAGGCAAGTTGCGTTCACGATGGTCTGGTCCATTTATTATTCATACGGTCTATCCTCACGGAGCTGTAGAAATTGAAAATCCAAAAAAATGGTAATATTTTCAAAGTAAATGGTCAACGGTTAAAACCGTATTTGGAATTAAAATCTTTTGAGGTAGAAGAGATTCTTCTTAAGGACCCCGATATTGTGAATTAATACTCCATTGTGTTTGCCCGGTCAAGTGGCGGATAACGGTACTCCGTGGCTAGTAAAGTCGGATTTTTCAGTTTTCCACAACAACTGATTTTGTAGATAGTTTTTTATTTAATTTTAATTATGGAAAAAACTGTGAAAACAATTGAAAAAAGATTTCCCTTTCTTAGTAAAAAAGTCATTTTGAAACTTTACCAAGCCAGAGTTGAAAGAATGAGGTTGCTTATGAATAACAGCATACCTTTTGATATTCGATTCATTATTGAAGCCAAAGTGAGAATAGCGGGTGAATTCACGGAAACACCAACTAGATTTTACGTGGCTTGGAAAAAGTTCATATGCCATGAAACGACGAGCAAAGAAAATCGCCGTTTGCTACAAATGTGCTAGGTGGAACTGTGATTCAAGATGTCGATCTTTAGGAATTCCTTCCACAAACAGAGAAGATAAAATTCAGTTCATCAAGGATGGTCTGAATAAGGAGAATTTAGATGATATCGAAATTTCTCTTGACACACATCCTAGTGGACTCGTACATTACGGGATTCGATGTTTGTGGAATAAATTCAAACCAGAATATGAACAACGTCTTGGGAATCTGACGTTAAAAGACCCTGTTTGCCAATTTGAAAGAAAATTGGATGGGAAGCTTCTCCCCAACTCATAGAAGGCGTTTAAGCCGTTTCTGAACGTAAAATCAGAGGAAGATGTGAGCCACAATCACAACTACTGTACATACACGTGAGTATCTTTACTTTTTGTCGTTTTTTTAGATTTTCCGAATAAAAAAAGTGATACGCAATCAATGCATTCATTATTCTATTGAGTAGTTGAAGCGCAATTAACGTGGTCACAGATTTTATAAATCTTTTTACTTTATTTTGCATCTATAAATAAATGTTGCAGTTGTTTCTTTTCTGCATCCCTCAAACTTGTATTCTTTTCATTATCTCTCTAAGTAATTTTCTTTTCAAAAAAATGGAATCATCATCTTCCGCAAAAAGATTTAACTCCATCTGCATTTTTGGTGGAGCTAGTCATGGGAAATCGGCTTGCTTTAGTTTACGAAGGAGGAAGTCTAGGATTAATGGGACGTGCTGCTGCTTCTGCCTATATGGAAGGAGTAAAAGTGTTGGGAATCATTCCAAAACCTCTGGCTGAAAGTAAAAAATCACTGGAGCAACCATTGGAGATGAGTTCAGAGCTGTGAATATGCAAGACCGCATAACTCACATGATAAATAATGCTGATTCCTTTATCACCCTTCCCGGTGGTTTTGGCACTCTTGAGGAACTTTTTCATGTGGTTACCAGAGCCCAGCTAAATGTTCATACGAAACCAATAGGTGTGCTAAATGTCAATGGTTTCTTCGATGGTTTACTATCTTTCATCAACTACTCTTCTGAAAAAGGTTTTATTTCTGAGCGTGCTAAATGAATCATAGTTGTTGCAACAACACCAAAAGAGCTGATCAAAAAACTTATTGCATTTGTTCCTGAACCTGACCCAGCTCTAGCTAATATTGTTTGGATGGAAGATTTCACTGTGCGGAAACGCAAAATTGATACATTCCTTTCCCTCTGATATCCCACTTCATTCCTCTTGTTGTTTTTACTTTTTAGCGAGTATAAAAATCGTGAAAATGATGGCAGCTTAAGGAGTTTTCTTTTCGATCTCTTGACGCGCATCTATCCACAATTTATGTATTGTTATTTCTATTACTGTACTTTTTCTTGTTTGTTTTTAATAAAAGCATTGATGGCAGCGTAAGGTGACTCTTCGGACTCTCTTGAAGCGCATCTAGGTTGTTTGTGTTATACTTCCGGGTATATATTTTCTTTTGTTGTTTTGCCACACTTATTTCTTGCAGGTCCCAAAAAAAAGGCTTGAGCGAAGCGTCGTCTTTCATAAACAGGGAAGCCTTATTTAAACCCTTACTCCATTATTTTTTTTACACAATAAGGATATTGTTTATCATTAAGTGTGGTGGAAGGTGTATATCTATATCTATATCTATATCTATATATATGCAATAAAAAAAATGTTGAAAATCACGGCACCATTTTCTTGAGAAAACGTTAGTGAAAAAATTATTTTTGGTATGTTTCACTGGTTTTGATAATGGATTTGGATGAAGGTGTATGGGATTCAGTACACAATACCCTTTTTGTGAGTTTTGAGCCTTAGAGCAATCCTTATATATACGCTCTATATTTTTTGTTGTGTGGTCAAACATATTGTGTTCATTCTAGAACTTGCTCATTTATACATTTCGAGACTACATTCATAAACTCTTGCATTAAGATGATAAAGGCAATTAGGATTAACCCCTTTTTGGCTTATATTTTTCCCACCCATTACATTTTATCCTTAGAAGCCCCATTGAGCCTGAGCCTATTTCTTTGATCAAGCACATTACTTTAGCCATTATCCATTCTTGTTGATGACTCATCCATTTGCACCCTCTAGTCAAAGATTTAATTGTGAACTAGATGTGTGACAAATAGGGGCCGATGTTCATAAGAGTATTGTGGAGATTAAGAGCTTTTGTTGAAAGTGAAAGGGTGTGAAGTACAGTGGAGTATTGAACCGAAAAAAAAATATAAATAAAGGCAAAAAAAAAACGGCCTGATAAAGAAAAAAAGAAAAAAACGGGAGGTAAAGTGCAAAAATCATTACTATATATACATAAAATAGCACTTGAACTATCCCTTGAGTGATACATAATTCTTTCCAGAAGATCCATTGCGTACTTTTTCTTACACAAGAGTATGACCTTACCAGATGAATATTCAATTACCATGTACAGAATAACTTGGGGATGATGGTTTGAGAGTTTTCATTACAGAAGAGGGGGTGTTGATTGTTATTTGTAGGATTTGTTATGCATCTAAATTCACAATTGATCTTGGCTAGCAAACCTCATAATTTTCCCTTTATCCTACCCATACCCAAAGCCACATTACAACCAAAAGAAAGACCTTTTGATTTATGCATGAGTTTATTTTTAAGTAGTGGAGATTTGATTTTTGACCAAGCATATGGTAATGACACATTATGCTTTGATATGATTGAACTCTTCTCGAATATCCCGTATATACACTTGAGTGAAGAGTGATATCCACCGTGAGGGTATCGAATCTTTTTGCATTCGATTCTCAATGAAGTTGTTAGAATTTGGTGCGGCATCCTATTTTTCTCTGATCTCACTTGGGTCATGATCACTTGTTCTCTCTTGATATTGGTTTTGTCATGATTTTTTCAGCATATGAGTATTATAACTCGGGTATAAGATTTGCCCGAGGACGTGCAAAAGATAAGTGTGGGGGAATTTGTTTAGTATATTTTGAGTAATATTTTTATTAGTATTTTATGTATATAATTGTGTGTTTTGTGTGATAATTTATTCATTTTACCATATATTTATATTATTTCATTTTGTTAGAATTTTCTATAATTTTATGTCATTTTTGGATAATTAATCAGAATTAAATTATATCTGCAGGTTAACCAACCGGTACAAGACAGATCAATTGGTTCAAGGGCGATATTTTTACAAAATTCAAATATAGTCACGACTGGTCTCACTTTATTCGTCTCGTCGAGACGATCGTTTTAAAAAAAATTCATCCGAATCCGAGTTCGTATGAAGAAGTTATGACCGTTCGAAGGACAATTAAATAGACGGACCATATTGTGCCACATGTCAACACCTGATTGGACCGGAATTTCAACTCTGTGCTGATGTCATCCGGGACATCAGCACCTCATGGGCAGCCGTGAATTAGTAGGGGGTGGGATTATAAAATTGTAAAAATTATTATTTTATTGATTTTGAAGTAGTATAAATAGAGGATGAATGTGTAGTGTTTTGAGGAGAAAAAAAGGAGAAAAAAATAGAGAGATATTGTTGTAAGAGTGAGAAATAAAAATATTGTGTAATAAAATTATATTTAAGTAATAATATTATGAAATATTTATTTATTTGTGTTGTTATTATGAGTGAGTAATTTTCTTTTACTGGGGTTATGATGAAACCATGTCTATATTATTATTAATATTTATATAATAATGCCAAATAAATGTTTTTAACGATTATGATTTTCGCTTCAATAGGGGAATATTATTTCATCAATTATATCACGTATTTTTGATAGTTATAAATTCCCCCTTGCTTTGTGATTATTGATATTAGTTAATTTCTTTGATTATTTGTTTTCCATTAAATTGAATACATATAATGCTTAGAAATTACATTTTTTAAGCGAAGGAAAATCTATATTTGAATTATAATTTTGAACTTATTGTCAAATCTATAGGGAAATAGTGAGATTGATTTCAGAATCTATTCCCTGAATTTCTTGGAATTAAAATATAAAATAAATAATAAATAGACATTGGTGGATTCTAAACCCTAGTAAATAATTTAAAATCAATTTACCTAAAATCTACTTAAAAATTACTGTTATTTATTGCAATTATTATAACCAATAAAAAATCAAATTATTTGGGACTAGGTTAGAATTTAATATAATTTGGTTCAAAATGATAGGACTATATTTACTTCACTATCATAGTCCTCCCTGTGTAATCGACCTTGCACCGCATATCTACATCGAACAAATCGTGCGCTTGCGAGTATTAGACTAAAGATCAACCAACAACAGAAGCCTTGTGGCTCGACTGACCACAAGTATGAAAAGTCAGAGGCAGACGAGGACACACCCGGTTCCGATGGCCAGGCTCGCCACAGTTAAAGCATTTGATTTCACGAACGGAGATTGTAGCAGCGCCTCAAGGACTCCCAGAAAAATGAGCCGAACCGCCCGCAGGGACACTCGCAGACTGAGATTTCTGTTGGCCTCCACCCTTGTAACCCGAGAAATTTTCAGCGGATTTCTATTTCTTACTCTCCCGAACCGCAGCACTGGCCGTCACACACATATCATAGGCAAGATCTCGACTCTGATAATATTTCAAAGTAGTACAGACGAGCCCAAACATGTAGTCCCGAATCGACAATTTCATCCGTCTGGAAAAGTGGAAAATTTTGTCGCTCTCCTCCACAACTTGGGTCTTCATATAGCCCAACTCTTTGTTGAAATCGGCAATAGCTTGAGAGACCGGAATGTCCTGCGGTTGAGCATCATAGAAGGCATGGACTCGAGCCTGTCTAACCGGCCACAGACAATATTCAGTCTCCATCAATTCCTGAAATTCGGCCCACGAAGCAATATCGTCTTTGGGCCCAATGGCCTCCCACCAATCCGTAGCGTCCCCAGTGAGAAAGTACTGGGCAATAGAGACCTTATGGTCCTCGGGACAGTTGGTAGCAGTGAAGACTTTAGATATCTCCTTGATCCACCCCTCCCAGCCGATCGGGTCCGAAGCTCCCGAAAATTGAGGAGGATGCATCTTGATGACATCCTGAAGCCAACGATCCGTTCCACCCCGATTAGCGTGGGCCGGATCCGGGTTTTGGACCACTTGGGCTATCGCCGCCATTTGGTTTACCATTTGCTGCATAATGGCCGCAATACCAAGGTCAGCGCGCTGCTGAGAAGAAGCATGACTGTGACGGTTGCTGGTACTGCCGGCTCCCGAAGAATGCGACGTGGCCGCCCCACCGGCTGCCCCACGTCCTCGGCCGCGTCCACGACCACGACCACTACCACGGTGTCCTCCGGCATCTATACTGGTGTTAAGAGATAACAGAAGTATATTGATGATGAGTAAGGGAGGAAAAAGCAACTACGATTCAAGAAGCGGAAATACAATGCAAGAAAACAAAGGACCGAATAAGAAAACTTACGAGCACTGGAAGTACCGAGATGCTGGCAGCGGTGTGACAATATGCAAAACAAAACACAACTAGACCCAAATAACCGACAAGCCTAGGTATCCATAAACCTAGTTGCTCTGATACTATTTTCTGTAACACCCCCAAGATATTCAAGGTATATTACAGTGCCGTGGACCCCTACATGGGACCCACCAGGCTACACGCAACTTACCACAGTAAAAACACATATCCTCCAATTGAAAATCAATTAACACGCCCGGTACAACCGACGGAATAATCCGCAGTGGCAACCATAAATAACTTGACGAATACAAATCTTAATCCAAAGAGAAAAGCCTAAGTACTCGCGAGTACAATCTATAAGTTTCAAAAGTGGACAACAACCATATCGAATGGAATAACAGAAATAAAAGGACTCAAATGCATATGTCAACGACCCTGGCCAACATCCTCGTACTGTCCCAGCGCTCGCTCGTCCGGATGATCATAAGCTGAAATCCATAATAAGAATTTCCCCACGACGGATCCCCAAAGGGGTTAGCAATTACGCTAGTACAAGTAATCAAGGCAAACCAATCGCTTACACATTTCATAGTACAATGCACCAATTCATTTCAAAACCAAAACCAGACATGTCTTTTCCAGAAACAAACAGTCAATCAAATTTGCCTAGGATCGGGACGAAGCCACAAATCCCACCCTAGGCCTCTAAGGACCATCCCAGGCGGGCCACATATAAAACAAATCACACACAGGCATCGCCTAGGACCAGGACGAAGCCACGAATCGCACCCGAGGCCTGTAAGGACCCTCCGAGGCTGGATAGCGAAACAAACTCGTGAATCCAGAGTGAAGTCATAGATTCCCCCGAGGCCCCGTAGGACCTTCCCAGGGTGAGCAAAGCACACACAATATCCATTACCATTTCATGTTAAGCATAAAGGTTTCCAAAAATACTTGGAATACAATCACAACCAATCCCAAACGAATACCGAATTGGAATACACCCAAAAACCCGCCTACGATTCATGTATATTCGCATAACAATAACAACGAGGACGGAACACAACCAAACCCTCTCGATTACAAAAATACTACGAAATATACCATGAATCCGTAGGAAAACCAAGAATACCAACAAGATTAATCATATACATCATGAATTAATCTATTTTACGGAACGAATTGGACGAAAACGTGAAAAACCCCTAATTTACCCAAAAACAAGGTTTTAGGAGTTTACCTCGGATTAATGACGAAGAACACGATTTGATGTTTATAATATAATCCAAAAACTCGAAGAAGATGATGGTTCAGAGTTAATCAGCTTCCAATCGCCGGAGATATCAAGAAAATCGCCCAAAGAATCGTTGGAATCGGAGAGGATGAAAAATGACCGAAAATGGTCAACTCCTGGGTTTATAACCCAGGCTTCGTTACGTACGTTAGCCACAGGAAGCTAACGTACGTTAGCTTGTTAACGTACGTAAGCATGGGAAGGCTTACGTACGTAACGAAAATCGCAGAAATGCCTGTGCCATACTACATAGGCCGTTACGTACGTAACCAAAAGGTGTGTTACGTACGTAACATCCCTTCATGGGGAGTACATGCCAGAATTTGACCGGGGGGGGGGGGGGGGGTACCGAAAAGAGTCGAAATACAACGGTGAACAATTTGCGATGGTACGGATGTAGATAATTCCCGGTAATGAACGCAAATGATGAAAGAGAACGTACTCCCGACTATCCGGGATTCGGAACAACATCAACAATGTAATTACCCAAGACTTTGGGAAATTATGAAACGGCCCAAAACATCCGAAATGTATGACACATGGTCGAAACATCAACCAAAAGCTCACAACACGCATAATAACGTGAGATGGATCCTCGGCATCCCCGAAATGGCGGTCCGAACGACAATTTACGAGAATACCCAAAATAGCGATGGAAACAACATAAAACACCGAATCGAGTAAAACGAGTCCGAAACAAGCTCGAACGACAAAAAGTCCAATATTAATTATCCTCGAAATGTCAATACGGTTACAAGCGAGTTGCCAAAAACGAAAATACACTAAAATGAGAATATCAAGAGAAAGAAAAAAAATGCGGATATTACATTCTACCCTTCTAAAAACAAGTTTTGTCCCGAAACTTAAGAAATAAACAACTCGGGGTACTTAGCACGCATGCTATCCTAGGTCTCCCAAGTTGCTTCCTCGACACCATGTCTCGACCACTGCACTTTGACCAAAGGAATGGTCTTATGCCTCAGTCGCTTCTCACGGTGCTCCAAAATCTTCAAGGGACACTCCTCAGCAATATCGATCTCGCCAAAGTCGATGATATGACTAGGATCCGGAACATATTTCCTCAGCTGGGAAACATGGAAAATGCTATGAACGTAACTCAAGGCCGGAGGTAGTGCCAAACGGTATGCCAACTCACCGAGTCGCTCGAGAATCTCAAAGGGCCCAATAAATTTCGGGCTCAACTTCCCCTTCTTCCCGAAACAAAAAACTCCTCTCGTCGGCGATACCTTTAGAAAAACATGGTCTCCTACCTCGAATTCCAAAGGTCGACGACGGACGTCGGCATACGACTTCTGTTGACTCTGAGCAGTCAACATCCGTTCTCGAATCAATTCCACCTTTCGCCTCGTCTCTAAAACGATATCCGGTTCGGTCCCGACCAAATCGGATGCTTCGTTCCAACAAATCGGCGATCGACAACACCGCCCATAAAGCACCTCATACGGTGCCATCCGAATCGATGCGTGCCAGCTATTGTTGTACGTGAATTCGATCAATGGCAAATGCTCCTCCCAGTCACTACTCCAGTCGAGAGCACAAGCACGCAACATGTCCTCGAACGTCTGGATAGTGCGCTCAGATTGTCCATCTGACTGAGGATGAAAAGAAGTACTCAAACGCAAATGAGTACCCAACGCCTTATGCACTGCCTGCCAAAAATGTGATACAAAACGGCCATCACGATCCGAAACAATAGACTTCGGAGTACCGTGAAGCCTCACAATCTGCGCTGAAAACACACGAGCCAACTTCTCCAGGCCCCAAATATCCTTGATGCCCAGAAAATGTGCTGACTTGGTCAGGCGATCAACAATCACCCAGACCATATTCATGCCCGATCTCAATCTCGGCAAACTTGTAATGAAGTCCATCGATATGTCTTCCCATTTCCATTCCGGAACGGGAAGTGACTGCAATAGCCCAGCTGGTCGCTGATGCTCGAGTTTGACCTGCTGACAAGTCAAACATCTCGCTACAAACTGTGCGACCTCCTCCTTCATATCATTCCACCAGAAATTTGTCCTCAGGTCCTTGTACATCTTACTCGAACCAGGATGAACGGAGTAAGGCGTAGCATGGGCCTCCCGTAAAATACTCTGCCTCAATTCCGAGTCGTTCGGCACACATAGACGACTCTGGAATCTCAATACCCCATCTTCATGAATCACAAACCCAGGATACTTTCCCTTAAGAACATTCTCTCGGATTTGAATAATCATCGGATCCTCCAACTGCTTCAGTTTAATTTCATCGATCAGAGACGATGAAATCTCTAAAGCACAAAGTCGTCCTACGGCTCCAGGCAACGAAATCTCAACACTCAACTCAATCAAATCCCGCTGAAGCTCGGCTCGATATGTAAGGATCTCAAGTGTCCGCAACGAGACTGGTTTCCGACTCAAGGCGTCGGCCACGACGTTCGCCTTGCCCGGATGATAAAGGATTTCGAGGTCATAATCCTTAATCAACTCTAACCACCTCCTCGGCCTCATATTTAACTCCCGCTGAGTAAATATGTACTTCAGACTTTTATGGTTGGTAAAAATCTGACATGCAGAGCCAAAAAGACAGTGACGCCAAATCTTGAGCGCAAAAACAATTGCCGCTAACTCCAAATTATGAGTAGGGTAGTTAAGCTCATACGGCCTCAACTACCTCGACGCAAATGCAATAGTCTTGTCGTGTTGCATCAACACGCACCCAAGACCCTGACCCGAAGCATTGCTATAAACGACAAAACCCTCGTTGCCACATGGCAATGCCAAAATCGGGGCTGAAGTCAAATGCCTCTTCAGCTCCTCAAAACTCGACTACCTCTCGTCATTCCAGACGAACTTCTCGGACTTCTGAAGCAACTGTGTAAGTGGCCGAGCTAGTTTCGAGAAACCCTCGATGAACCTACGGTAGTAGCCAGCTAAACCCAAGAAACTACGGACCTTCTTCACGTTTTTAGGCAGTGCCCAATCCAACACTGCCTCAATCTTCTGCGGGTCCACACGAACACCCTCGGCTGAAATCACGTGACCTAGAAACATCACTTCCTTCAGCCAGAACTCACATTTCGAGAACTTTGCATAGAGTTGCTCGGTCCTCAAAATGTCTAACACCATTCGTAAATGATACGCGTGTTCCTCCTCGTTCCTCGAATAGATAAGGATATCGTCAATGAAGACGACGACACACTTATCTAAAAACTCGATAAAGACCTTGTTCATCAACTGCATGAACACTGCCGGCGTATTAGTTAACCCGAAAGGCATAACTACAAACTCATAGTGTCCGTATCTCGTCCGAAAAGCTGTTCTCAGAACGTCTGACTCCTTCACCCGAAGCTGATAGTACCTCGATCTCAAGTCGATCTTCGAGAATACCGCAGACCCCTACAACTGATCGAACAAGTCATCAATCCTCGGCAGAGGATACTTGTTCTTGATGGTCACCTTATTTAGCTCGCGGTAGTCGATACACAAACGCAGTGAACCATCCTTTGTCCGAACAAACAAAACTAGTGCACCCCAAGGCGAAGCGCTCGTTCGAATATAACCCGACTCAAGAAGCTCACTCAACTGCTTCTTTGTAATATCCGCAATTTCGAATTTCGGTAATTTTCTTTTTCCGGAGGAAGTTCGTTTTGACAACTCTATCATGACCGTTTCGTCATTCCGAGAATGATTAATTCTGCACTTTTTGTCATCCGAGTTCGTTTCGGTGTCGTTTTATTGAGTTCTGTGTCCTTAATCGACTTTTTCACGTGGGAGTTCGACTTTGTAAAGTCACCATTAGTTCTTGGAAACTCCAAAAATTCTGAATCTTTGCAACATTATAGAGAATCAAGTTATCTTTCCAATGGTTCAAACGGTGAGTCAATTGGAGTCCAGACGAAGGAGTTATGGTCGAAATAGCGAAGACTGCACGGTGTGCCTTTTTGGTGTTGAAGGGGTCAGACTGCAGCCGCGGCACAAAGCTAATTCCTGGGCGTTTTTCTTCACCCTGGGCCGCGGCACACTCATCCTGTGCCGCGGCACACGGGCTTTTTCTGCGTTTTTTTAGCAGATTTGCGAGGAGAAAAACTTCATTTTTTCTCCTCTCTTCTTCCTCCTTCATCTTAGGCGATTTGATGGCGATTTTGGGCGATTTGAGTGCTCCAAAACTAGTAGAGATTATCCTCCTCAAGTCTTGTTGAAGATTTTCGACCTCTACTGGAATCCTTCATCCAAATCAAGGTATTGTGGCTTGAACCCTTGTTTTTGTAGATTTGGGGATTTTCCTTTTTGATTTCGATTCCAATCCGTTTTGATCAATTAGTTGTTGTATAAACGTTGTTTTGAACTTGTTCTATGGATTGGATACTCGTATCTTTGGTTCGTTCGACCCGAGAGGTGATTTCTTTGTTCTTGAAGGGTCTTGAACATTTAATGTTCGATTAAATGTTCGAATGAGTTCCCTTTGATAGTTTGTTGGGATTTCCGTTGTTTTTGGCCTTGATTCTCGTCGTAATCATGTTTTATTATTCCCTACGGAGGATTATAGGTGCTCGATGATTCCGATGTTGAATTCCGTTGGTGTTGATGATTCATATGGTGTTTTCCCGTAGTAATTTCGGTCTTTATCACGTTCAAGATAGTGTTCGGGAATTTGAGGGCTACCCGGCCGTATCCGTTCACTTTTCCATTTCTCGTGATATCGAGGCAAGTACCTTGCCCATACTCTTCTTATTTTGTGGATATGATGATCGGTGATCGTCTTGGTGTGTTTGTTTGGTTGTTTGAAATGAAGTTTCAAAAGATTTCGGTTTGGCCTCGTTAAAGGCTTTCTTTCAAATGCGTGTGTGTTTTGTGAACGGCGTATTTTGGGAATTGATTATGGTTTGATTATTTTGAACGTTGAAGGATTTGATGATGATACTCCTATTGTTTAAAGTTATGGAATCGTGTATTCCGTATTTAATCTTGTTATTGTGTTTTGAAGAGTTTGATAATGGTGTCGAGTTAATGGCCATCTCTAGTGAGTATTCTTAATGAACTTACATTCTTAGCATGTTAGTATTGCATGAGTAACGTGTGTGTGTGTATGCTCACTGCGGGTTAGATCCGACGGGGTCTCGGTAGGGCTCCACGAAGCTGTGGAACCGCGAGCTTGCTTTTAACCACTGTGGGTTAGATCCGACGGGGTCTCGGCAGGGATCCACGAAGCTGTGGGTCTGCGGTTAATTGTGGTGCATTTTACAAATGTGATTTGATACTGGCATTTCCGGAAATGAGCTCTTTTGAACGGTTTTCATGATTGCATGCATCGACTAAGTGTGTAAGAGGTAAGTTGTTCGTTTGGCTTACTTGGCTAGGATGGCACTAGAGTATTTTGTTGTTTGTTTTAAATCCTTTATTTGTGGATTTTGATGTTGGAAGACGAACCTTGTTGTCGTTCTCGTGTACTGTGAGTTGATGAGATTTGGGGCTAAAATCCCAATGGTTTTATAAAAGTCGTTTTACGGATTTGGGGCTAAAATCCCAACGGTTTGGTAAATGTCATTTTTCGGAAAGTAAACCTTTGGGGCGGTGACCCCTTTTGTCTTTTGGATTTTGAAAATTAGGATTTGATAATCCTAAATTGTTTTCTATTAAAACTCTCGATGGCATTCTAAACCGTTTTATAAATTACTTCCATTGATTTATGATATTTCGATTTTGAAATGTTTTCTCAAATTCTTGCCTCGAGAAGTGCTTTTCGTTTCGTTTGGAACCTTGAGGATTCCTGGTTATTATTATTCGTGGAATGTGAATTGTATGGCTCGTATTTGCACTTTGTTCTTGCACTAGCAAAACAGTGGAGTTTTGCTAACCCCCGAGTATTCGGGGGGTGGATGTCTATTTTTGCATTCAGGTTTTGGAGCATAACACAGGGTCGGCACGAAGGATGATGAAAGATGAACGATACTAATCACACGAGGATCCGTTGATGTCGTATTGGTCTAGTTGTATTTTCTTTTCCGCTGCAGTATCTTTTCCCCGTTGTACGGGAGTTTATTGTATTTTGACCCCTGCGTGGGTATATGTTGTAATTGAGTTGTATATTTTTATTGAAATACCAAATCGGTCTACTGAGTCATTTAGCCTTGAAGGCATTGTCGAGATGTTAAATGTTGCTACCAGCGTGGTAGATCTTCGAGGAGAGGGTCTACGGCGTGTAATATCCCTGAGTGGATTGGGGGTGTTACATAAATGGTATCAGAGCCAGGTTGTGGAAACCTAGGCTGTCGGGTCAGTGGTGTCTATTGAGTTTTGTCTCGTCGGATTTAGTCTGACTGAGTCGTGTCGCGACGCGTCGTTTGAGTTGTTGGTCGTGGTTAGTATCGTGGGGCGATCATCATCTTCGTGCGACCGGTGGAAGTAAGTCTCCCTTCTTTGTGTTGTGCCTCGTGTGACACGAGCTATTTTTATGATTATTTGTTAAGTGATGGAATCCTTATGTGGATTTTGATTTCACGATATGTATTTAATCGACTCTCGTATTTGATTTATACGAGGAGTGTCTTCGCTTGTGATGTCTTTTTATTGTTGTTTTTGTCCGTTGCTGATGATTTTCGAATCGATTTGCACGTTTTACAAGTTCTCTTGTGGAAGCTTTGTGCTTATACACATTCGACTTGTTCACTAGCCAGTGCGGTAGGGTCTTTAGAGGCCTCGAATGGGGCCAGTGGTTTTGTTCTGAATGTGGTTATTTGACTCTAATATTTTGTTCTTATGAGGAGTAGTGTTGCTGGATTGTGCGTGTTGAACTGTATTTCTTTTATCCGCTGCGTGAGTTCTTTTGTAATGACTTTCGGTATTTTACCGACCGAGTTTTATTTCGAAAACCGATTCCCTTATCCGAGTTTTTGGCATTATGGCCTTGATCATTTTGGCGAAATTCTTATGACGGTATTTAGCATTTTGTATATGGCTTCTGTGAGTTTTTGAAATATTACCGTCATCAGCCTTTTTGGCATTTTTGTAAATGATTTTTAGCCTGGGGTTCCGACGCGGGACCCACAGGCGCTATGATGTTCCGTGTGATTACAGAAATTTTTGGGCATTCTAGCCTTTTGGCATCGTCCTTTTGGCATTGAATTATTTTCAAAACTTGAGTATCTTAGAAATAAATTTCGAGACATATTTTTTCAAATGAGTTATTTTCTTGTGGTACATCCAGGTGCCACAATATATTTCAAAAATTTTCTGCCTCGAGGACCAAAATGTTTTGAGATATTTTCAATGTTTTAGAAACACTTTTATTTAGACCCGAGGGTCGAATATTCTGAAAGTTTTCACTAAGAGAAAGTGTCCTCATTTTTTATCAAATGCGAAACGGTTCTCCAAAGTCTCGATAACGATGTTTCACGTTTGTACTTTTTGAAAGGCGATACTCAAGATCAATCGGTGTTCTTCTAAATTATTTTCAAAATGAGGTTTTCGTTTTTAAAACCTATCCATTCCCGTTTGAGGGCTGGGTATATATGAATGATGTTCGCGTTGTCATTTTGATGTTTGCTCCCGAGTATGACCGAATTGGCGGTGTGAGCGTTGAATCGTTTTCCACACATTTGTTGTGTTAGCCCCTTGTGAGAGGTGGGATGTTGGTGTTGAATATTGTCGCCTCGTGGTGATTTCTGCGTTGTCGCGCATGTGCGAGCTGTTAGAGCTTGGTTTGGTATGACCGTGTGTATCGGTGATAGTTCCGTTATGTGTCGGTTGTTTAATGTCTTGTTACCTTGCTCCCGTTTTTGTGAATTTCGTGGACGAGGTCGGAGGTAATGCCCGTACTATGTTGACTTCTGTATTTTCTCTTCCTCCAGTCTATCGATTCGCTCATGTTCGTTGACACTTTATGAACTTGTTCTGTATTTCGGTTTCATCGTTCGAACGATCTGTGATCTTGTTGTGGGCCGATCTAGTTATCGATGTGACTTTTTTTTCGAGTTCGGTTCGATTCTTGTGAACCTTGTTCGGGAGTAACATCATTTGGTTCTACTAATCCTTTTATTCGAAGGGATCGGATTTTGAACTTCTGTATATTCTACTTTGTCGACTCATTTATGTTCGTTGACATTTCTGAGCTTGTCCTGCCCCTTGTTTTTGTTTATCGAACGAGTGTGGCATCATTTCGGAATAACTCGTTTGTCGTTGTGACTTTTCAATTTCTATTCCCTTTCATGTGGATCTTATGTGAATGCATACGTTGTTGTTTTCACCGGATCATATATTGTCTCGAGTCGAGATGTGAACCTTGGAGTTGTTGTTTGAATTTTATTGTTCTTCGTGATTCGAACATGATTGTTCGCTTTTTGTTGTCTCGACCGTTGTGGTTCGGTCGTTTGTTTGTTCGGTTTTTGTCCTCGTTTCTTGATCGTTGAGCATTCAGGCTCCTTCCTAATTCCCTTAAGTTTGGAAAATTAGTCTCGTTTTCGATCTTCCAACCCTTGGGCGGTGGAATTCCGTATTTGTTCAGCGATTGGCTCGCGTTTTGATTGATGTACCGTTGGGTTGGTCAATCACATTGATTTTCATTTGTTGTGTTTTGTGATTGTCGGATAATTGACTTGATTGTATTATCCATTTGATGACGCTTGTCATTTGTTGGTTTTATTATATCCCTAACGGCGACGTTGTGTTGGTCGTCGTGGAGCGTGTTTTCACGCCGTATGTCTCTTTGCGTTTCTTGCAGCATTTCGCCGGTGGGCGCGAGTTTTCTGTTTTTGGTGTATCTCGTTGAGTTTTCCTGGCGGGATATTGCTTCCCCCTACTTGTTTTAAGTTTCGGGACGAAACTTCTTTTAAGGAGGGTAGAATGTAATATCCGCAATTTCGAATTTCGGTAATTTTCTTTTTCCGGAGGAAGTTCGTTTTGACAATTCTATCATGACCGTTTCGTCATTCCGAGAATGATTAATTCTGCACTTTTTGTCACCCGAGTTCGTTTCGGTGTCGTTTTATTGAGTTCTGTGTCCTTAATCGACTTTTTCACGTGGGAGTTCGACTTTGTAAAGTCACCATTAATTCTTGGAAACTCCAAAAATTCTGAATCTTTGCAACATTATAGAGAATCAAGTTAGCTTTCCAATGGTTCAAACGGTGAGTCAATCGGAGTCCAGACGAAGAAGTTATGGTCGAAATAGCGAAGACTGCACGGTGTGCCTTTTTGGTGTTGAAGGGGTCGTACTGCAGCCGCGGCACACTGCCGTGTGCCGCGGCACAAAGCTAATTCTGGCGTTTTCTTCGCCACGGGCCGCGCACACGGGCTTTTTCTCGCTTTTTTAGCAGATTTGCGAGGAGAAAACTTCATTTTTCTCCTCTCTTCTTCCTCCTTCATCTTAGGCGATTTGATGGCGATTTTGGGCGATTTGAGTGCTCCAAAACTTGTAGAGATTATCCTCCTCAAGTCTTGTTGAAGATTTTCGACCTCTACTTGAATCCTTCATCCAAATCAAGGTATTGTGGCTTGAACCCTTGTTTTTGTAGATTTGGGGATTTTCCTTTTTGATTTCGATTCCAACCGCTTTTGATCAATTAGTTGTTGTATAAACGTTGTTTTGAACTTGTTCTACGGATGGATACTCGTATCTTTGGTCTGCTCGACCCGAGAGGTGATTTCTTTGTTCATGAAGGGTCTTCAACATTTAAAGATAGATAAAAAGTTCGAATGAGTTCCAAATGATAGTTTGTATGGATTTCCGTAGTTTTTGGCCTTGATTCTCGTCGTAATCATGTTTTATTATCCCTACGGAGGATTATAGGTGCTCGATGATTCCGATGTTGAATTCCGTTGGTGTTGATGATTCATATGGTGTTTTCCCGTAGTAATTTCGGTGCTATCACGTTCTAGATAGTGTTCGGGAATTTGAGGGCTACCCGGCCGTATCCGTTCACTTTTCCATTTCTCGTGATATCGAGGCAAGTACCTTGCCCATACTCTTCTTATTTTGTGGATATGATGATCGGTGATCGTCTTGGTGTGTTTGTTTGGTTGTTTGAAATGAAGTTTCAAAAGATTTCGGTTTGGCCTCGTTAAAGGCTTTCTTTCAAATGCGTGTGTGTTTTGTGAACGGCGTATTTTGGGAATTGATTATGGTTTGATTATTTTGAACGTTGAAGGATTTGATGATGATACTCCTATTGTTTAAAGTTATGGAATCGTGTATTCCGTATTTAATCTTGTTATTGTGTTTTGAAGAGTTTGATAATGGTGTCGAGTTAATGGCCATCTCTAGTGAGTATTCTTAATGAACTTACATTCTTAGCATGTTAGTATTGCATGAGTAACGTGTGTGTGTGTATGCTCACTGCGGGTTAGATCCGACGGGTCTCGGTAGGGCTCCACGAAGCTGTGGAACCGCGAGCTTGCTTTTAACCACTGTGGGTTAGATCCGACGGGGTCTCGGCGGGGATCCACGAAGCGGTGGGTCTGCGGTTAATTGTGGTGCATTTTACAAATGTGATTTGATATTGGCATTTCCGGAAATGAGCGCTTTTGAACGGTTTTCATGATTGCATGCATCGACTAAGTGTGTAAGAGGTAAGTTGTTCGTTTGGCTTACTTGGCTAGGATGGCACTAGAGTATTTTGTTGTTTGTTTTAAATCCTTTATTTGTGGATTTTGATGTTGGAAGACGAACCTTGTTGTCGTTCTCGTGTACTGTGAGTTGATGAGATTTGGGGCTAAAATCCCAATGGTTTTATAAAAGTCGTTTTACGGATTTGGGGCTAAAATCCCAACGGTTTGGTAAATGTCATTTTTCGGAAAGTAAACCTTTGGGGCGGTGACCCCTTTTGTCTTTTGGATTTTGAAAATTAGGATTTGATAATCCTAAATTGTTTTCTATTAAAACTCTCGATGGAATTCTAAACCGTTTTATAAATTACTTCCATTGATTTATGATATTTCGATTTTGAAATGTTTTCTCAAATTCTTGCCTCGAGAAGTGCTTTTCGTTTCGTTTGGAACCTTGAGGATTCCTGGTTATTATTATTCGTGGAATGTGAATTGTATGGCTCGTATTTGCACTTTGTTCTTGCACTAGCAAAACAGTGGAGTTTTGCTAACCCCCAGTATTCGGGGTGGATGTCTATTTTGCATTCGGGTTTTGGAGCATAACACGGGGTCGGCACGAAGGATGATGAAAGATGAACGATACTAATCACACGAGGATCCGTTGATGTCGTATTGGTCTAGTTGTATTTTCTTTTCCGCTGCAGATCTTTTCCCCGTTGTGCGGAGTTTATTGTATTTTGACCTCGCGTGGGTATATGTTGTAATTGAGTTGTATATTTTTATTGAAAGACCAAATCGGTCTACTGAGTCATTTAGCCTTGAAGGCATTGTCGAGATGTTAAATGTTGCTACCAGCCTGGTAGATCTTCGAGGAGAGGGTCTACGGCGTGTAATATCCCTGAGTGAATAGGGGGTGTTACATTCTTCAGCTCGGCCATCTCTAAAGGTGCCATGCGATACGGCGCCTTCGAAATCGGAGCCGCACCCGGCTTTAACTCTATAGCGAACTCGACCTCATAGTCCGGTGGCAACCCCGGTAACTCATGAGGAAAAACATCAGGAAATTCACTAACGACTGGAATCGATGAAAGCTCGACTCCCCCACTCTCTGCTTTCAAGGCGTAGCACCAATAACCAGTACACCCCTTTCGCAGGAGTCTCATCGCCTTCAAGGCGTTAATAACAAGCTTCTGGTTTCTCTTTCGCCCCGCGAAATAGTGTTCGGTGCCGTCCTCGGCTAGCATGGTGATGATCCTCGTGCGGTAGTTCATGATTGCACCATGCCGCTCGAGCCAATCGTCCCCGAGAATCAAATCTTCACCCTCAATACCCACAACAATAAGATTAGAGAGTTAAGCCCTCTCACAAATACACACAGAATAGTCCCGGATCTCTCGATCACCGACGATTCTATCACCGCTAGGAAGTTCAACGATGAAAGGCTCGCAAGACGATAAACAGTCAAGACTCAAACGGCGCACACACTCCAGAGAAATGAATGAATGCATAGCACCCGAATCAAAAAGCACACTGACAGGATGGGAACGGATATGAACGGTACCTGTCGCCACAGTAGCCGCTGGATCATCGGTCCTCCTCATCTCATAGATACGCGGGTGGGCGGAGCCGACACTAGAAGCTCCCCCTCTAGCGGGCTGACCCCGGCCTCTCCCTCGGCTTGCACTCGGTGGAGACTGCGGAGCAAATGAACCCTGATTCACACTCTGTTCCCTGGGTGCCGGAAAAGAAGCCTGAGCACCAGGAAGCCGTCTTGCCCGCTCACAAAAAGAAGCCTTGTGGCCCGACTGACCACAAGTATGAAAAGTCAGAGGCGGACGAGGACACACCCAGTTCTGATGGCCCGGCTCGCCACAGTTAAAGTATTTGATTTCACGAACGGAGGTTGTAGCAGCGCCTCGAGGACTCCAAGAAAAATGAGCCGAACCGCCCGCAGGGACACTCACAGACTGAGATTTCTGTTGGCCTCCACCCTTGTAACCCGAGAAATTTCCAGCGGATTTCTGTTTCTTACTCTCCCGAACCGCAACACTGGCCGTCACAGACATATCATAGGCAAGAGCTCGACTCTGATAATATTTCAAAGTAGTACACATGAGCCCATACATGTAGTCCCGAATCGACAATTTCATCCGTCTGGAAAAGTGGAAAATTTTGTCGCTCTCCTCCACAACTTGGGTCTTCACATAGCCCAACTCTTTGTTGAAATCGGCAATAGCTTGAGAGACCGAAATGTCCCGCGGTTGAGCATCATAGAAGGCATGGACTCGAGCCTGTCTAACCGGCCACAGACAATATTCAGTCTCCATCAATTCCTGAAATTCGGCCCATGAAGCAATATGGTCTTTGGGCCCAACGGCCTCCCACCAATCCGTAGCGTCCCCAGTGAGAAAGTACTGGGCAATAGAGACCTTATGGTCCTCGGGACAGTTGGTAGCAGTGAAGACTTTAGATATCTTCTTGATCCACCCCTCCCAGCCGTTCGGGTCCGAAGCTCCCGAAAACTGAGGAGGATGCATCTTGATGACATCCTGAAGCCAACGAACCATTCCGCCCCGATTAGCGTGGGCCGGATCCAGGTTTTGGACCACCTGGGCTATCGCCGCCATTTGGTTTACCATTTGCTGCATAACGGCCGCAATACCAAGGTCAGCACGCCGTTGAAAAGAAGCATGACTGTGACAGTCGCTGGTACTGCCGGCTCCCGAAGAATGCGACGTGGCCGCCCCACCGGCTGCCCCACGTCCTCGGCCGCGTCCATGACCACGACCACGACCACGGTTTCCTCCGGCATCCATACTGGTGTTAAGAGATAACATAAGTATATTGATGATGAGTAAGGGAGGAAAAAGCAACTACGATTCAAGAAACGGAAATACAATGCAAGAAAACAAAGGACCGAATAAGAAAACTTACGAGCACTGGAAGTACCGAGATGCTGGCAGCGGTGTGACAATATGCAAAACAAAACACAACTAGACCCAAATAACCGACAAGCCTAGGTATCCATAAACCTAGTTGCTCTGATACCATTTTCTGTAACACCCCCAAGATATTCAAGGTATATTACAGTGCCGTGGACCCCTACATGGGACCCACCAGGCTAGACGCAACTTACCACAGTAAAAACACATATCCTCCAATTGAAAATCAATTAACATGCCCGGTACAACCGACGGAATAATCAGCAGTGGCAATCATAAATAACTTAACAAATACAAATCTTAATCCGAAGAGAAAAGCCTAAGTACTTGCGAGTACAATCTATAAGTTTCAAAAGTGGACAACAACCATATCGAATGGAATAACAGAAATAAAAGGACTCAAATGCATATGTCAACGACCCTGGCCAACATCCTCGTACTGTCCCAGCGCTCGCTCGTCCGGATGATCATAAGCTGAAATCCATAATAAGAATTTCCCCACGACGGATCCCCAAAGGGGTTAGCAATTACGCTAGTACAAGTAATCAAGGCAAACCAATCGCTTACACATTTCATAGTACAATGCACCAATTCATTTCAAAACCAAAACCAGACATGTCTTTTCCAGAAACAAACAGTCAATCAAATTTTCCTAGGACCGGTACGAAGCCACAAATCCCACCCGAGGCCTCTAAGGACCATCCCAGGCGGGCCACATATAAAACAAATCACACACAGGCATCGCCTAGGACCGGGACGAAGCCATGAATCCCACCCGAGGCCTGTAAGGACCCTCCCAGGCTGGCTAGCGAAACAAACTCGTGAATCCAGGGTGAAGTCATAGATTCCCCCGAGGCCCCGTAGGACCTTCCCAGGGTGAGAAAAGCACACACAATATAAATTACCATTTCATGTTAAGCATAAAGGTTTCCAAAAATACTTGCCTTGAATAATAGGCGACGCAACGAACGGAAGGAAAACACCGACGAACGCTAGGAACCGTCAATCACGAACCTAACGATTCGAAGAACACAATCACAACCAATCCCAAACGAACACGGAATTGGAATACACCCAAAAACCCGCCTACTATTCATGTATATTCGTATAACAATAACAACGAGGGCGAAACACAACCAAACCCTCTCGATTACAAATATACTACGAAATATACCATGAATCCGTAGGAAAACCAAGAATACCAACAAGATTAATCATATACATCATGAATTAATCTATCTTACGGAACGAATTGGACGAAAACGTGAAAAACCCCTAATTTACCCAAAAACAAGGTTTTAGGAGTTTACCTCGGATTAATGACGAAGAACACGATTTGATGTTTATAATATAATCCAAAAACTCGAAGAAGATGATGGTTCAGAGTTAATAAGCTTCCAATCGCCGGAGATATCAAGAAAATCGCCCAAAGAATCGTTGGAATCGGAGAGGATGAAAAATGACCGAAAATGGTCAACTCCTGGGTTTATAACCCAGGCTTCGTTACGTACGTTAGCCATAGGAAGCTAATGTACGTTAGCTTGTTAACGTACGTAAGCATGGGAAAGCTTACATACGTAACGAAAATCGCAGAAATGCCTGTGCCATACTACACAGGCCGTTACGTACGTAACCAAAAGGTGTGTTACGTACATAACATCCCTTCCTGGGGACTACAGGCCAGAATTTGACAGGGGGGGGGGGGTACCGAAAAGAGTCGAAATACAACGGTGAACAATTCGCGATGGTAAGAATGTAGATAATTCCCGGCAATGAACGCAAATGATGAAAGAGAACGTACTCCCGACTATCCGGGATTCGGAACAACATCAACAACGTAATTACCCAAGACTTTGGGAAATTACGAAACGGCCCAAAACATCCGAAATGTACGACACATGGTCGAAACATCAACCAAAAGCTCAAAACACACATAATAACGTGAGATGGATCCTCGGCAACCCCGAAATGGTGGTCCGAACGACAATTTATGAGAATACCCAAAATAGCGATGGAAACAACATAAAACACCGAATCGAGTAAAACGAGTCCGAAACAAGCTCGAACGACAAAAAGTCCAATATTAATTATCCTCGAAATGTCAATACGGTTACAAGCGAGTTGCCAAAAATGAAAATACACTAAAATGAGAATATCAAGAGAAAGAAAAAAAAGTGCGGATATTACATTCTACCCTTCTAAAAACAAGTTTCGTCCCGAAACTTAAGAAATAAACAACTCGGGGTACTTAGCACGCATGCTATCCTAGGTCTCCCAAGTTGCTTCCTCGACACCATGTCTCGAACACTGCACTTTGACCAAATGAATGGTCTTATGCCTCAGTCGCTTCTCACGGTGCTCCAAAATCTTCAAGGGACGCTCCTCAGCAATATCGATCTCGCCAAAGTCGATGATATGACTAGGATCCGGAACATATTTCCTCAGCTGGGAAACATGGAAAACGCTATGAACGTGACTCAAGGCCGGAGGTAGTGCCAAACGGTATGCCAACTCACCGACTCGCTCGAGAATCTCAAAGGGCCCAATAAATTTCGGGCTCAACTCCCCCTTCTTCCCGAAACAAAAAACTCCTCTCGTCGGCGACACCTTTAGCAAAACATGGTCTCCTACCTCGAATTCCAAAGGTCGACGACGGACGTCGGCATACGACTTCTGTCGACTCTAAGCAGTCAACATCCATTCTCGAATCAATTCCACCTTTCGCCTCGTCTCTAAAACGATATCCGGTTCGGTCCCGACCAAATCGGATGCTTCGTTCCAACAAATCGGCGATCGACAACACCACCCATAAAGTGCCTCATACGGTGCCATCCGAATCGACGCGTGCCAGCTATTGTTGTACGTGAATTCGATCAATGGCAAATGCTCCTCCCAGTCACTACTCCAATCGAGAGCACAAACACGCAACATGTCCTCGAACGTCTGGATAGTGCGCTCAGATTGTCCATCTGACTAAGGATGAAAAGAAGTACTCAAACACAAATGAGTACCCAACGCCTTATGCACTGCCTGCCAAAAATGCGATACAAAACGGCCATCACGATCCGAAACAATAGACTTCGGAGTACCGTGAAGCCTCACAATCTGCGCTGAAAACACACGAGCCAACTTCTCCGGGCCCCAAATATCCTTGATGCCCAGAAAATGTGCCGACTTGGTCAGGCGATCAACAATCACCCAAACCATATTCATGCCCGATCTCGATCTCGGCAAACTTGTAATGAAGTCCATCGATATGTCTTCCCATTTCCATTCCGAGCAGAAGTGATCGCAATAGCCTTGGTGTCACGATGCTCGATTTTGACTCACGACAAGTCAAACATCTCGCTACAAACTGTGCGACCTCCTCCTTCATATCATTCCACCAGAAATTTGTCCTCAGGTCCTTGTACATCTTACTCGAACCAGGATGAACGGAGTAAGGCGTAGCATGGGCCTCCCATAAAATACTCTGCCTCAATTCCGAGTCGTTCGGCACACATAGACGACTCTGGAATCTCAATACCCCATCTTCATGAATCACAAACGCAGGATACTTTCCTTTAAGAACATTCTCTCGGATTTGAATAATCATCGGATCCTCCAACTGCTTCAGTTTAATTTCATCGATCAGAGACGATGAAATCTCTAAAGCACAAAGTCGCCCTACGGCTCCAGGCAACGAAATCTCAACACTCAACTCAATCAAATCCCACTGAAGCTCGGCTCGAGATGTAAGGATCTCAAGTGTCCGCAATGAGACTGGTTTCCGACTCAAGGCGTCGGCCACGACGTTCGCCTTGCCCGGATGATAAAGGATTTCGAGGTCATAATCCTTAATCAACTCTAACCACCTCCTCGGCCTCATATTCAACTCCCGCTGAGTAAATATGTACTTCAGACTTTTATGGTTGGTAAAAATCTGACATGCAGAGCCAAAAAGAAAGTGACGCCAAATCTTGAGCGCAAAAACAACTGCCGCTAACTCCAAATTGTGAGTAGGTTAGTTAAGCTCATACGGCCTCAACTGCCTCGACGCAAATGCAATAGTCTTGTCGTGTTGCATCAACACGCACCCAAGACCCTGACCCGAAGCATCGCTATAAATGACAAAACCCTCGTTGCCACATGGCAATGCCAAAATCGGGGCTGAAGTCAAACGCCTCTTCAGCTCCTCAAAACTCGACTGCCTCTCGTCATTCCAAACGAACTTCTCCGACTTCTGGAGCAACTGTATAAGTGGCCGAGCTAGTTTCGAGAAACCCTCGACGAACCTACGGTAGTAGCCAGCTAAACCCAAGAAACTACAGACCTTCTTCACGTTTTTAGGCAGTGCCCAATCCAACACTGCCTCAATCTTCTGCGGGTCCACACGAACACCCCCGGCTGAAATCACGTGACCTAGAAACATCACTTCCTTCAGCTAGAACTTACATTTCGAGAACTTTGAATAGAGTTGCTCGGTCCTCAAAATGTCTAACACCATTCGTAAATGATACGCGTGTTCCTCCTCGTTCCTCGAATAGATAAGGATATCATCAATGAAGACGAAGACACACTTATCTAAAAACTCAATAAAGACCTTGTTCATCAACTGCATGAATACTGCCGGCGTATTAGTTAACCCGAAAGGCATAACTACAAACTCATAGTGTCCGTATCTCGTCCGAAAAGTTGTTCTCGGAACGTCTGACTCCTTCACCCGAAGCTGATAGTGCCTCGATCTCAAGTCGATCTTCGAGAATAACGCAGACCCCTACAAATGATCGAACAAGTCATCAATCCTCGGCAGAGGATACTTGTTCTTGATGGTCACCTTATTTAGCTCGTGGTAGTCGATACACAAACACAGTGAACCATCCTTTTTCCGAACAAACAAAACCAGTGCGCCCCAAGGCGAAGCGCTCGGTCGAATATAACCCGACTCAAGAAGATCACTCAACTGCTTCTTTAGCTCGGCCATCTCTAAAGGTGCCATGCGATACAGCGCCTTCGAAATCGGAGCCACACCCGGCTTTAACTCTATCGCGAACTCGACCTCATAGTCCGGTGGCAACCCCGGTAACTCATCGGGAAAAACATCAGGAAATTCACTAATGACTGGAATCGATGAAAGCTCGACTCCCCCACTCTCTGCTATCAAGGCGTAGTCCCAATAACCAGTACACCCCTTTCGCAGGAGTCTCATCGCCTTCAAGGCGTTAATAACAAGCTTCTGGTTTCTCTTTCGCCCCGCGAAGGAGTGTTCGGTGCCGTCCTCGGCTAGCATGGTGATGATCCTCGTGCGGTAGTTCATGATTGCACCATGCCGCTCGAGCCAATCATCCCCGAGAATCAAATCTTCACCCTCAATACCCACAACAATAAGATTAGAGAGCCAAGCCCTCTCACAAATAAACACAGAACAGTCCCGGATCTCTCGATCACCGATGATTCTATCACCGCTAGGAAGTTTAACGATGAAAGGCTCACAAGACGATAAACAGTCAAGACTCAAACGGCGCACACACTCCAAAGAAATGAATGAATGCATAGCACCCGAATCAAAAATCACACTGACAGGATGGGAACGGATATGAACGGTACCTGTCGCCACAGTAGCCGCTGGATCATCGGTTCTCCTCATCTCATAGATACGCGGGTGGGCGGAGCCGACACTGGAAGCTCCCCCTCTAGCGGGCTGACCCCGGCCTCTCCCTCGGCTTGCACTCGGTGGAGACTGCGGAGCAAATGAGCCCTGATTCACACTCGGTTCCCTGGGTGCCTGAAAAGAAGCCTGAGCACCAGGAAGCCGTCTTTCCCGCTCGCAAAAAGAAGCCTTGTGGCCCGACTGACCACAAGTATGAAAAGTCAGAGGCGGACGAGGACACACCCAGTTCTGATGGCCCGACTCGCCACAGTTAAAGTATTTGATTTCACGAACGGAGGTTGTAGCAGCGCCTCGAGGACTCCAAGAAAAATGAGCCGAACCGCCCGCAGGGACACTCGCAGACTGAGATTTCTGTTGGCCTCCACCCTTGTAACCCGAGAAATTTCCAGCGGATTTCTGTTTCTTACTCTCCCGAACCGCAGCACTGGCCGTCACAGACATATCATAGGCAAGAGCTCGACTCTGATAATATTTCAAAGTAGTAGAGACGAGCCCAGACATGTAGTCCCGAATTGACAATTTCATCCGTCTGGAAAAGTGGAAAATTTTGTCGCTCTCCTCCACAACTTGGGTCTTCACATAGCCCAACTCTTTGTTGAAATCGGCAATAGCTTTAGAGACCGGAATGTCCCGCGGTTGAGCATCATAGAAGGCATGGACTCGAGCCCGTATAACCGGCCACAGACAATATTCAGTCTCCATCAATTCCTGAAATTCGGCCCACGAAGCAATATGGTCTTTGGGCCCAACGGCCTCCCACCAATCCGTAGTGTCCCCAGTGAGAAAGTACTGGGTAATAGAGACCTTATGGTCCTCGGGACAGTTGGTAGCAGTGAAGACTTTAGATATCTCCTTGATCCACCCCTCCCAGCCGTTCGGGTCCGAAGCTCCCAAAAACTGAGGAGGATGCATCTTGATGACATCCTGAAGCCAACGATCCGTTACGCCCCGATTAGCATGGGCCGGATCCGTGTTTTGGACCACCTGGGCTATTGCCGCCATTTGGTTTACCATTTGCTGCATAACGGCCGCAATACCAAGGTCAGCGCGCCATTGAGAAGAAGCATGACTGTGACGGTCGCTGGTACTGTCGGCTCCCGAAGAATGTGACGTGGCCACCCCACCGGCTGCCCCACGTCCTCGGCCGCGTCCATGACCACGACCACGACCACGGTTTCCTCCGGCATCCACACCGGTGTTAAGAGATAACAGAAGTATATTGATGATGAGTAAGGGAGGAAAAAGCAACTACGATTCAAGAAGCGGAAATACAATGTAAGAAAACAAAGGACCGAATAAGAAAACATACGAGCACTGGAAGTACCGATATGCTGGCAGCGGTGTGACAATATGCAAAACAAAACACAACTAGACCCAAATAACCGACAAGCCTAGGTATCCATAAACCTAGTTGCTCTGATACCATTTTCTGTAACACCCCCAAGATATTCAAGGTATATTACAGTGCCGTGGACCCCTACATGGGACCCACCAGGCTAGACGCAACTTACCATAGTAAAAACACATATCCTCCAATTGAAAATCAATTAACACGCCCGGTACAACCGACGGAATAATCAGCAGTGGCAACCATAAATAACTTGACGAATACAAATCTTAATCCGAAGAGAAAAGCCTAAGTACTAGCGAGTACAATCTATAAGTTTCAAAACTGGACAACAACCATATCGAATGGAATAACAGAAATAAAAGGACTCAAATGCATATGTCAACGACCCTGGCCAACATCCTCGTACTGTCCCAGCGCTCGCTCGTCCGGATGATCATAAGCTGAAATCCATTATAAGAATTTCCCCACGACGGATCCCCAAAGGGGTTAGAAATTACGCTAGTACAAGTAATCAAGGCAAACCAATCGCTTACACATTTCATAGTACAATGCACCAATTCATTTCAAAACCAAAACCAGACATGTCTTTTCCAAAAACAAACAGTCAATCAAATTTGCCTAGGACCGGGACGAAGCCACAAATCCCACCCGAGGCCTCTAAGGACCATCCCAGGCGGGCCACATATAAAACAAATCACACACAGGCATCGTTTTGGACCGGGACGAAGCCACGAATCCCACCCGAGGCCTGTAAGGACCCTCCCAGGCTGGCTAGCGAAACAAACTCGTGAATCCAGAGTGAAGTCATAGATTCCCCCGAGGCCCCGTAGGACCTTCCCAGGGTGAGCAAAGCACACACAATATACATTACCATTTCATGTTAAGCATAAAGGTTTCCAAAAATACTTGCCTTGAATAATAGGCGACGCAACGAACGGAAGGAAAACACCGACGAATGCTAGGAACCGTCAATCACGAACCTAACGATTCGAAGAACACAATCACAACCAATCCCAAACGAATACAGAATTGGAATACACCCAAAAACCCGCCTACGATTCATGTATATTCGTATAACAATAACAACGAGGGCGGAACACAACCAAACCCTCTCGATTACAAAAATACTACGAAATATACCATGAATCCGTAGGAAAACCAAGAATACCAACAAGATTAATCATATACATCATGAATTAATCTATCTTATGGAACGAATTTGACGAAAACGTGAAAAACCCCTAATTTACCGAAAAACAAGGTTTTAGGAGTTTACCTCGGATTAATGACGAAGAACACGATTTGATGTTTATAATATAATCCAAAAACTCGAAGAAGATGATGGTTCAGAGTTAATAAGCTTCCAATCGCCGGAGATATCAAGAAAATCGCCCAAAGAATCGCTGGAATCGGAGAGGATGAAAAATGACCGAAAATGGTCAACTCCTGGGTTTATAACCCAGGCTTCGTTACGTACGTTAGCCACAGGAAGCTAACGTACGTTAGCTTGTTAATGTACGTAAGCATGGGAAAGCTTACGTACGTAACGAAAATCGCATAAATGCCTGTGCCATACTACACAGGCCGTTACGTACGTAACCAAAAGGTGTGTTACGTACATAACATCCCTTCCTGGGGAGTACAGGCCATAATTTGACAGGGGGGGTACCGAAAAGAGTCGAAATACAACGGTGAACAATTCGCGATGGTACGAATGTAGATAATTCCCAGCAATGAACGCAAATGATGAAAGAGAACGTACTCCCGACTATCCGGGATTCGGAAAAACATCAACCACGTAATTACCCAAGACTTTGGGAAATTACGAAATGGCCCAAAACATCCGAAATGTACGACAGATGGTCGAAACATCAACCAAAAGCTCACAACACGGATAATAACGTGAGATGGATCCTCGGCAACCCCGAAATGGCGGTCCAAACGACAATTTACGAGAATACCCGAAATAGCGATGGAAACAACATAAAACACCGAATCGAGTAAAATGAGTCCGAAACAAGCTCGAACGACAAAAAGTCCAGTATTAATTATCCTCGAAATGTCAATACGGTTACAAGCGAGTTGCCAAAAACGAAAATACACTAAAATGAGAATATCAAGAGAAAGAAAAAAATTCGGATATTACATTCTACCCTTCTAAAAACAAGTTTCGTCCCAAAATATAAGAAATAAATAACTCGGGGTACTTAGCACGCATGCTATCCTAGGTCTCCCAAGTTGCTTCCTCGACACCATGTCTCGAACACTGCACTTTGACCAAAGGAATGGTCTTATGCCTCAGTCGCTTTTCACGGTGCTCCAAAATCTTCAAGGGACGCTTCTCAGCAATATCGATCTCGCCAAAGTCGATGATATGACTAGGATCCGGAACATATTTCCTCAGCTGGGAAACATGGAAAACGCTATGAACGTGACTCAAGGCCGGAGGTAGTGCCAAACGGTATGCCAACTCACCGACTCGCTCGAGAATCTCAAAGGGCCCAATAAATTTCGGGCTCAACGTCCCCTTCTTCTCGAAACGAAAAGCTCCTCTCGTCGGCGACACCTTTAGCAAAACATGGTCTCCTACCTCGAATTCCAAAGGTCGACGACGGACGTTGGCATACGACTTCTGTCGACTCTGAGCAGTCAACATCCGTTCTCGAATCAATTCCACCTTTCGCCTCGTCTCTAAAACGATATCCGGTTCGGTCCCGACCAAATCGGATGCTTCGTTCCAACAAATCGGCGATCGACAACACCGCCCATAAAGCGCCTCATACGGTGCATTCCGAATCGACGCGTGCCAGCTATTGTTGTATGTGAATTCGATCAATGGCAAATGCTCCTCCCAGTCACTATTCCAGTCGAGAGCACAAGCACGCAACATGTCCTCGAATGTCTGGATAGTGCGCTCAGATTGTCCATCTGACTGAGGATGAAAAGAAGTACTCAAACGCAAATGAGTACCCAACGCCTTATGCACTGCCTGCCAAAACTGCGATACAAAACGGCCATCACGATCCGAAACAATAGACTTCGGAGTACCGTGAAGCCTCACAATCTGCGCTGAAAACAAACAAGCCAACTTCTCCGGGCCCCAAATGTAACACCCCGAGATATTCGGAATAATTACAGCGCCGTAAACCCCTTAAATAAGGATTTACAAGGCTAATTAAAAAGAAAAGTAAATACAAGACATCAATACTGCGAAAATTCAAGTTTATGAAAACGTATAACTGGTTCAACGGGTAATTAATACAACCATATCAAATTAATATCAAAAGGACACGCGTACTCGAGTACAGAAACCAAACCAAGACCACAAATCTCCAATAACAATAAACATCACTGAACCCCTTCGTCGTCACGTCGGTACTGTGGCTATTTCCCTGCTCCTTCGCTACCTGAACATCAAAACAAATGTCCACCCCCGAAGGGGTTAGCAAAACGATGCTAGTACAAGTATCATATTTAAACAATTCGAATATGCATCAACAATACACAACAAGATACATCACACGGACTTTCGCTACCGGAATCCGACAATGCGAATCTACAAGATTCCATTACACAGCCTGGGTATTCCAATGATCCAGCGCCCTCAGCATAGATCCCAAGATGATCCCGTCGGACCAACACGAGGTGGAAATAACCCGTCCAATGATCCAGCCTCACCTAGATCCCAAGATGATCCCGTCGGACCAACACGAGGTGGACATCCGATCCAGCGCCCTCAGCATAGATCGTACACGTATACAAACACAACTCATGCATACACATATGCCAAATCATTACGTTCATCAACATGAACATATAAACGAATATCATGACAAATCAACGAAGTAAATATCATGTTCAACAACATGCATAATCATACGCATACTCCAAAAATACCGATATTAACGCCACACGATACTTGCCTCGAAGATGGCAAGAACGATATACTTCAATGCTCGCGACGCACTCGAAGGCCGCCCCCTCCGATCAACGTAACAAGCTCGAACCTTAACAAAAGGAACGATATACAAATCATCTCGAGTCGAACAATGGCCTAACAATTCGGCCTACGGCCGAAAAGCTGAAACTAAACAATCTGCCTGGATTGCTTAGCGCGCGCTACGTACTCTACGTAACGTGCGCTAAGCTGGACTGTTAGCGTATGCTATCGTATAAGACTAGCGTGCGCTAGCCACGAATCGGTGACTCGATTGGCCGTCTCATAACGACGCTACGACGTTTTGTGCGAAACCGAACCTCGATAGCGCACGTTAACTCACACATGTTAGCGTGCGCTAATCTTGCATGGCGTAATCGCAAACCAAAAACTGGGTTGAATGATGAAGAACTCATGAATCCTATGGTGATATTACAAGTTATCCTCGGGCATATCATGATAATAAGGTTTCTGGAAGATTTATGATTATGAAATACCAATATACGGATAGTTATCTCGATATCACAATTCCTCTACGATCTTTAAGAAATAATCTAAGTTCCATCGTCTTACGTTCCAAAACACATGATTCCAACGTATACAACGTATCAACTGGGTAATATCCGATTACTTGATCATAAATCGATTTAAACATGCTTAGGTGTCCTTATAATAAGATGGTTCAAAGGTTCATTCGACATCTAGTACCGATACGTCAAAAGTATCCTTCTAACATGTGATGAACGAAATACTTGCTATCCAAACATGATTCAAATCTTCCTTATGAACATACTAATCCTTGGTGAAGAATCACCTACCTCGAAGTAGTGAAGAACACGGATGAAATGAAGCAATCCAACACCGAAGGCTTGAACACCAATCTCCAATGATGTATGATCTTCAATCTCGAACTAGGAGGTTGAGGAGGTTGATACGGAGTGTTTAGGACGAAAGTAGTTATGTTCTATGTGTCAAAGTTCGGGTTGTGGGAGGAGAAGGAATCAAATCACGAATAGGATGTCATCCTATTTATAATAAATGGCTATTAGCGCGCGCTAGACTCGTCAGAGCGTGCGCTAACGGCTCACGCCTAAATCAGACTCGGCACTTAGCGTGCGCTACGCATCGACCAGTAGCGTGCGCTAAGGCGTTGACTCGGCTTTTCCCGAAAGCCGTCCAGTACATCCGACACGATCCGACAGGTCCCCCGGCCGATCTCACCTACCGCACGTCTCAATCAATCGACCACGCATAGCGTGCGCTAATTACACTCGGTAGCGTGCGCTATGAAACCACGTTAGCGTCGCTACCCTCAGCCTGTAGGCGCTACATGCACAGAATTTCAATCTTTATATCACATATACGAAATTATATGCTCGACAACATCGGATAATGAAATACAGAGAATAGTACTCATACAAAAGTACTATCATTACAATATCACAAGTTCCAATTACATAACAAAAATCTCGGGTATTACATCCTTCCTCCCTAAAAGGAAGTTTCGTCCCGAAACTTAGGATGAAAACAACTCCGGATATTTAGCCTTCATACCGTCCTCCGTTTCCCAAGTGGCCTCTTCGACTCCATGTCGTGACCATTGTACTTTAACCAAATGTATTGGTTTATTCCTCAATTGTTTGATCCGGCTCTCAAGTATCTTGATTGGTCTCTCTTCGAAGGTGCCATCATTAGCTATCTCGATCTCGTCGAAATCAATGACGTGACTGGGGTCCGGTACATACTTTCGCAGTTGGGATACGTGAATCACATTGTGAACATGACTCAGCGACGGCGGTAAGGCCAATCTGTAAGCTAACTCTCCAACTCTCTCGAGGATCTCGAATGGTCCGATATATCTCGGACTGAGCTTGCCTCTCCTCCCAAAACGGAAAATCCCCCGTGTAGGAGACACCTTCAATAGCACATGATCCCAACGTCGAACTCTAGAGGACGACGACGTACATCGGCATAAGACTTCTGTCGACTCTGGGCAGTCAATAGTCTCTCTCGAATCAAAGCTATCTTCTCTTGAGTCTGAATAATCAATTCCGGTTCCGTCCCGATCAAATCCGAAGAATCATCCCAACACAGGGGTGATCGGCATCTCCTCCCGTACAAAGCTTCAAATGGTGCCATTCTAATAGAAGCATGCCAACTATTATTGTAAGTGAATTCGATCAAGGGCAAGTGAACTTCCCAATCAGTTGACCAATCCAACGCACAAGCTCTAAGCATGTCTTCTACAGTTTGAATAGTCCTTTCGACCGACCGCTGCTTGGGGATGATAAGTCGCTAAAGTTGAGCTTCCCCCAAAGCCTTATGGATCGCCTTCCATAAGTGCGACACGAAACGACCATCTCGATCCGAAATAATGGTCTTCGGCGTCCCATGCAATCTGACTATCTCCGCAACAAATACTCGTGCCAATCTCTCGGGTCCCCATGTATCTTTGATTCCTAGGAAATGAGCCGACTTGGTTAGTTGATCAACTACGACCCAAATCATGTTCATTCCTGCTCTAGTCCTTGGCATACTGGTGATGAAATCCATCGAAATGTCCTCCCACTTCCATTCAGGGATCGGAAGCGGCTTTAACATCCCGGCAGGTCGCTGATGCTCAATCTTGACCTGTTGGCAAGTCAAACACTTCGAAACGTACTCTGCTACGTCCTTCTACATATTCCCCCACCAGAAGTTTTGTTTAAGATCCTTATACATCTTATCACGCCGGGTGAATAGAATAGGCGCGCTATGAGCTTCTTTCGAATAGTCCGTCTCAAGTCATCATCGTCGGGAACGCAAAGTCGACTCAAATCTCGAACTCCATCGTCTTGCATCACGAATCCTCGGGCTTTTCCTTTCTTTACTTCATCACATAATCGAAGGATCAGAGAATCGTCCAACCGCTTGGACTTGATCTTCTCGACTAGTGATGAAGTCGGCCCATCACATAAAGTCGCCCTTGGATTCCTGGTGCCCATACTTCAATCCTTCGCGGATCGGTTCGTTGAATGCTGATGCAGGCGTAAGAGCTTCCAACACTCGAAGAGAAACAGGTTTACGGCTCAAAGCATCGGCTACTACATTTGCTTTCCCGATGATAGAGAATCTCCAAGTCGTAATCCTTGATCAATTCCACCACCTTCTCGCCTCATGTTTAATTCTTTTCCGATCAAAATGTATTTGAGGCTCTTATGATCTGTAAAGATCTCGACAATGAGTGCCGTCTGTATAATGTCGCCAAATTTTCAAGGCAAAGACCACACTGCTAGCTCCGGATCATGAGTCGGATAATTAACTTCGTACGATTTTAGTTGCCGAGAAGCATAAGCAATCACTTTATCCTTTTGCATCAACACGCAACCCAAACCACGATTTGAAGCGTCAGATACCATAAATCCGCTCCTTTCATCGGCGGCGCTAATATAGGTCTTGTCGTCGGTCTCTTCTTAAGTTCACAAACCACTGGCACTTCTCATTCCACGCGAACTTTTGAGTTTTACGTAAATTTGAGTGAGCGGACGAGCAATTTTGGAAAATCCCTCTACAAAGCGGCGATAATATCCGGCTAGTCCTAAGAAGCTTGGACTTCCTTCACGTTCTTAGGAGCTTCCCATTCCAAGATTGCTTCGACTTTTTCGGGTCCACTGAACTCCATCGGTGATATCACATGCCCAAGGAAGGTTACTTCCTTAAGCCAGAACTCGCATTTAGAAAATTTTGCATATAGCTGTTCCTTTCTCAAGATGCTCAAAACCACACGTAGATGTTTAGCATGATCCTCTGCGTCCCTCGAATATATCAAAATGTCGTCAATGAAAACGACCACAAATTTATCCAAGTACTCCAAGAATACCCGATTCATCAATTGCATGAATACCGCAGGAGCATTGGTAAGTCCAAATGGCATCACTACAAATTCATAATGTCCGTACCGGGATCTGAAAGCAGATTTCGGTATATCTGATTCCTTAATCCTCAACTGATGGTATCCTGATCGCAAGTCAATCTTCGAGAATACCCTTGCCCCTTGCAGTTGATCAAACAAGTCGTCGATCCGAGGTATAGGATACTTATTCTTGATCGTCATCTTGTTAAGCTCCCTGTAATCAATACACAGTCGGAGGGATCCGTCTTTCTTCCGGACAAAGAGAACGGGCGCTCCCCAAGGGGAAACGCTCGGTTGAATATAGCCCTTCTGTAACAATTCCTCCAGTTGCTTCTTGAGTTCATACATCTCGGTTGGCGCCATGCGGTATGGTGCCCTGGAAGATTCGGGTTGCTCCAGGCTCTAATTCGATGGTGAATTCCACTTATCTTTGCGGAGGTAACCCTGGTAGCTCGTCAGGAAATATATCTGAGAACTCATTCACAACTGGAATAGACGAGAGCTCTACTCCTTCCTCTTTCCTCATGGCATAACACCAAAGTCCATGACATCCTGTTTGATAATTTCTTGCTTTCATTGCTTTGATCAATTTCCCCGAGCTTCCCGGTCTCCATCCTCGGAATAAGTGTTCGGATCCGTCATCGGCAATGATGGAAATGACTCTCTCTCGGTAATTGACCTGACTCCATAACGGTTGAGCCAATCATCTCAGAATTAAATCGTCACCGCAGATGTCAACTACAATAAGATTCGATGGCCAATCTCTTCCTTCTATAGATCTTTGAAATCCCTAGCTTCTAGTGTTCCCACAATTTTCTCTCCGCTCGGTAATCCCACAACATAAGGTTCACAATTATACAAGCACGAGATGTTCAAACGTTTAACATAGTTCAAAGATATAAAAGAATGCGTAGCTCCCGAATCGAACAAGACACTAATCAAGTTGCAAAAGGATCTGAATCGTACCTGATGCAACAGCGGTGTTCGTCGTCGGATCTCCTCATTTCGTGCAGCGCGGAGGAACGGACCCGGCCTTTGGATGTCTCTCTCTTCCCAGCGTTCTGCTGCTGAAATCCACTCTGCTGTGTCTGGTTCACACTTATCTCCTTAGGAACTGGTGCCGGGGTGCGGTTACCAAAAGATCTAGCAGCGGCTCCACAGAAGGCCGCACGGTGCCCTTCTCGCCCACAATCGTAACAAGTCACAGAAGATGCGGGGCAATCACGTCGAATATGCCCGGCTCGACCACAATTGTAGCATTTCTTTGATGCGTCCGAAACTGCTGATGTTGCCCGGAACTTCTTTCCGCCTCTAGAAGGATGTGGAGGTTTTCTAGCCGAATAAAAGAAGACTGGCCCTTGCGGGCCCCACCACTCTTGTTCTCTGCAAAGCTGCCGGTCACCTTCTGCTTCTTTGCCTCTACTGATTTCTCCATCGCCGCCTCTTTCATGTCGTAGGCCAGCGCTTTGTCTTGATACTGTCGCAACGTAGTACACTCGAATCCGGACATGTCTTCGAATCTCTCGGCTTCATCCGCATATCAAAATGAAAAATCTTTTACGCCTCCGTTCGACCAAGTGTCGCACACAAGTCGGTGATGATTAAAAGTTTTGATTACATCATCACAGATGCCTCCGAACTCTGTGGTGAGAAAAACTCTCGGATCTTCGCCTCTCTAACCGGACGAGGACAATCATGCTTCCATCATTTGTTTGAATTCCGTCGATCCGCATTATGATTCTCGGGTCGAATAGCCTCCCACCAATCAAAGGCCTCCCCGATCGAGAAAATCTTGGGCAATAGGAACCTTCCAGGTCCTCGGGACGATTAAGACCCGCGAATATCTTTTCCAACTCCTTGAGCCGGTGATCCCAAGTAAGTGTCTCGGCAGATCCACAAATTTTGGCGGGTGCAATTTAACCACTTCCGCAAGCCATCTGTCTCCCGGTTATCCTCGTGGTGCCTTTGTCCCATCGGCTCGCATGCGATCAACGACACAGACGAACCGATTTATTTGCGCCACCACTGTTGAAGCACTCTGGCATGTTAGGGTTTGCGTCATCATTCACGATCCTTCGCCCTCGGAATGGTAATCGGTTCGACTAGCCGATATTTACGGGGTAGTTGCGGAATCCTCATGTCTCATGTTACCACGTCGCGTCACGACCGCGTCGCGTCCACGACCTCCTCTCAGCATACTGTAAACGTAATTTCTCAATATACAGAACAAAATTTTGAAATAAAGTCCGTCAATACTCACAAAACAGTAATTAAGTAATACGGTAGTATAAGAGATTAAGAGACTTACAACCACGGTCCACATGACGACTTTGGCTGAACAGTGATGTTACAACGACCCGTAAATCAAATAACGTAAACAGACCCAATTAAAACCCGACTGCCAAGATATCCATAAATCTTAGCTCCGGTACCATATTCTGTACCACCCCGAGATATTCGGAATAATTACAGCGCCGTAAACCCCTTAAATAAGGATTTACAAGGCTAATTAAAAAGAAAAGTAAATACAAGACATCAATACTGCGAAAATTCAAGTTTATGAAAACGTATAACTGGTTCAACGGGTAATTAATACAACCATATCGAATTAATATCAAAAGGACACGCGTACTCGAGTACAGAAACCAAACCAAGACCACAAATCTCCAATAACAATAAACATCACTGAACCCCTTCGTCGTCACGTCGGTACTGTGGTTGTTTCCCTGCTCCTTGGCTACCTGAACATCAAAACAAATGTCCACCCCCGAAGGGGTTAGCAAAACGATGCTAGTACAAGTATCATATTTAAACAATTCGAATATGCATCAACAATACACAACAAGATACATCACACGGACTTACGCTACCGGAATCCGACAATGCGAATCTACAAGATTCCATTACACAGCCTGGGTATTCCAATGATCCAGCGCCCTCAGCATAGATCCCAAGATGATCCCGTCGGACCAACACGAGGTGGAAATAACCCGTCCAATGATCCAGCGCCCTCAGCCTAGAACCCAAGATGATCCCGTCGGACCAACACGAGGTGGACATCCGATCCAGCACCCTCAGCATAGATCGTACACGTATACAAACACAACTCATGCATACACATATGCCAAATCATTACGTTCATCAACATGAACATATAAACGAATATCATGACAAATCAACGAAGTAAATATCATGTTCAACAACATGCATAATCATACGCATACTCCGAAAATACCGATATTAACATATCACGATACTTGCCTCGAAGATGGCAAGAACGATATACTTCAATGCTCTCGACGCACTCGAAGGCCGCCCCCCTCCGATCAACGTAACAAGCTCGAACCTTAACAAAAGGAACGATATACAAATCATCTCGAGTCGAACAATGGCCTAACAATTGCCTACGGCCGAAAAGCTCAAACTAAACAATGCTGGATTGCTTAGCGCGCTACGTACTCTACGTAACGTGCGCTAAGCCGGCTGATAGCGTACGCTATCGTATAAGACTAGCGTCGCTAGCCACGAATCGGCGATCGACTCGGTTGTCTCATAACGTACGCTACGTGCGTTTTGTCTGCAGAACCTCGATAGCGCACGTTAACTCACACATGTTAGCGTGCGCTAATCTTGCATGTGCGTAATACCGCAAACCGAAAGCTGGGTTGAATGATGAAGAACTCATGAATCTATGGTGATATTACAAGTTATCCTCGGGCATATCATGATAATAAGGTTTCTGGAAGATTTATGATTATGAAATACCAATATACGGATAGTTATCTCGATATCACAATTCCTCTACGATCTTCAAGAAATAATCTAAGTTCCATCGTCTTACGTTCCAAAACACATGATTCCAACGTATACAACGTATCAACTGTGTAATATCCGATTACTTGATCATAAATCGATTTAAACATGCTTAGGTGTCCTTATAATAAGATGGTTCAAAGGTTCATTCGACATCTAGTACCGATTCGTCAAAAGTATCCTTCTAACATGTGATGAACGAAATACTTGCTATCCAAACATGATTCAAATCTTCCTTATGAACATACTAATCCTTGGTGAAGAATCACCTACCTCGAAGTAGTGAAGAACACGGATGAAATGAAGCAATCCAACACCGAAGGCTTGAACACCAATCTCCAATGATGTATGATCTTCAATCTCGAACTAGGAGGTTGAGGAGGTTGATACGGAGTGTTTAGGACGAAAGTAGTTATGTTCTATGTGTCAAAGTTCGGGTTGTGGGAGGAGAAGGAACTGAAATCACGAATAGGATGCTGTCCTATTTATAATAAATGGCTATTAGCGCGCACTAGACCCTGTTCGTAGCGTGCGCTAACGGCTCACGCCTAAACAGTACTCGGCACTTAGCGTGCGCTACGCATCGACACAGAAGCGTGCGCTAAGGCGTTGACTCGGCTTTTCGGCCGTCCAGTACATCCGACACGATCCGGCGGGTCCCGGCCGATCTCACCTACCGCACGTCTCAATCAATCTGACCACGCATAGCGTGCGCTAATTACACTCGGTAGCGTGCGCTATGAAACCACGTTAGCGTACGCTACCCTCAGCCTGTAGCGTGCGCTACATGCACAGAATTTCAATCTTTATATCACATATACGAAATTATATGCTCGACAACATCGGATAATGAAATACAGAGAATAGTACTCATACAAAAGTACTATCATTACAATATCACAAGTTCCAATTACATAACAAAAATCTCGGGTATTACACCAAATATCCTTGATGCCCAGAAAATGTGCCGACTTGGTCAGGCGATCAACAATCACCCAAACCATATTCATGCCCGATCTCGATCTCGGCAAACTTGTAATGAAGTCCATCGATATGTCTTCCCATTTCCATTCCGGAACGGGAAGTGACTGCAATAGCCCGGCTGGTCGCTGATGCTCGATTTTGACCTGCTGACAAGTCAAACATCTCGCTACAAACTGTGCGACCTCCTCCTTCATATCATTCCACCAGAAATTTCTCCTCAGGTCCTTGTACATCTTACTCGAACCAGGATGAACGGAGTAAGGCGTAGCATGGGCCTCCCGTAAAATACTCTGCCTCAATTCCGAGTCGTTCGGCACACATAGACGACTCTAGAATCTCAATACCCCATCTTCATGAATCACAAACCCAGGATACTTTCCCTTAAGAACATTCTCTCGGATTTGAATAATCATCGGATCCTCCAACTGCTTCAGTTTAATTTCATCGATCAGAGATGATGAAATCTCTAAAGCACAAAGTCGCCCTACGGCTCCAGGCAACGAAATCTCAACACTCAACTCAATCAAATCCCGCTGAAGCTCGGCTCGAGATGTAAGGATCTCAAGTGTCCGCAACGAGACTAGTTTCCGACTCAAGGCGTCGGCCACGACGTTCGCCTTGCCCGGATGATAAAGGATTTCGAGGTCATAATCCTTAATCAACTCTAACCACCTCCTCGAAGGTCTGGATAGTGCGCTCAGATTGTCCATCTGACTGAGGATGAAAAGAAGTACTCAAACGCAAATGAGTACCCAACGCCTTATGCACTGCCTGCCAAAAATGCGATACAAAACGGCCATCACGATCCGAAACAATAGACTTCGGAGTACCGTGAAGCCTCACAATCTGCGCTGAAAACACACGAGCCAACTTCTCCGGGCCCCAAATATCCTTGATGCCCAGAAAATGTGCCGACTTGGTCAGGCGATCAACAATCACCCAAACCATATTCATGCCCGATCTCGATCTCGGCAAACTTGCACTACTACAAAAACAGCATTTAACAGCGGTTTTGGAGCCCTTTGCAATGATTAGAACCGTTAAATGTCTCATTATTAAATTTAACTTGATTGTCTAAGAACATTGTTAAATTCCATTTAACAATGTTGTTTAACAACCATTATTAAATTTATTTATTTTTTAAATAATTTTTTTTAATAAATTGAAATTATTTTTTTAATATATTATTTTTTTAAAAAAATATATTATATTCCCGCCCAGTCCGCACCCGCACCGCCAGCCAAAACCTGCCCGCCACCCGCCCCCACGCGACCCGCACATAATATGTATAAATGTGCATTTCCGCCGCTCATGGGATTTGAACCTGTGACCTCAATGAGATGGAGGTGGGTATCAAACCAATGAGCCAAAGTCATTTGTTGTTCTAATATTGATTTATATTATATAAGTGTACAATAAACCATATATATATATATATGTATATAAATATATAAATATATATATATATATATATTAAATGTATATGTTTGTTAATATTTTCAGAATTATTTTCAAAATATATTAATATTTAACAAAATATTTTAATATATAATGTAATATAATTTTTAATATTAATATATAAAAAAATATATTAATATACAATATATTCCACATTTGATATAATATAATTCAAAAAATAATATGTATGTATTATAATTTTTAATATATAATGTAATATAATTTTTAATATTAATATATAACAAAATATATTAATTTTCAATATATTCCACATTTGATATAATATAATTCATAAAATAATATGTATATATTATAATTTTTAATATAAAATGTAATATAATTTTTAATATTAATATATAACAAAATATATTAATATTCAATATATTCCACATTTGATATAATATAATTCGTAAAATAATATGTATATATTATAATTTTTAATATAAAATATAATTTTTAATATTAATACATAACAAAATATATTAATATTCAATATATTCCACATTTGATATAATATAATTCATAAAATAATATGTATGTATTATAATTTTTAATATAAAATGTAATATAATTTTTAATATTAATATATAACAAAATATATTAATATTCAATATATTCCACATTTTATATAATATAATTCATAAAATAATATGTATATATTATAATTTTTAATGTAAAATATAATTTTTAATATTTATATATAACAAAATATATTAATAATCAATATATTCCACATTTAATGTAATATAATTCATAAAATAATATGTATGTATTATAATTTTTAATATAAAATGTAATATAATTTTTAATATTAATATATAACAAAATATATTAATATTCAATATATTCCACATTTGATATGATATAATTCATAAAATAATATGTATATATTATAATTTTTAATATAAAATGTAATATAATTTTTAATATTAATATATAACAAAATATATTAATATTCAATATATTCCACATTTGATATAATATAATTCATAAAATAATATGTATGTATTATAATTTTTAATATATAATGTAATATAATTTTTAATATTAATATATAACAAAATATATTAATATTCAATATATTGCACATTTAATATAATATAATTCATAAAATAATATGTATGTATTATAATTTTTAATATATAATGTAATATAATTTTTAATATTAATATGTAACAAAATATATTAATATTCAATATATTCCACATTTGATATAATATAATTCATAAAATAATATGTATATATTATAATTTTTAATATAAAATGTAATATAATTTTTAATATTAATATATAACAAAATATATTAATATTCAATATATTCCACATTCGATATAATATAATTCATAAAATAATATGTATGTATTATAATTTTTAATATATAGTGTAATATAATTTTTAATATTAATATATAACAAAATATATTAATATTCAATATATTGCACATTTAATATAATATAATTTATAAAATAATATGTATGTATTATAATTTTTAATATATAATGTAATATAATTTTTAATATTAATATATAACAAAATATCTTAATATTCAATATATTGCACATTTAACGGTTCTAGAAAGAACCATTTGTTAAAAATCTAAGTTTAACGGTTCTAAGAGAACCCATTAAATGTGCATTTAACAGGTTTTCCTATAAGCATTGTTAAAAATACAATTTAACAATGGTTCTTACGGAACCGATTAAATGTCTTGATTTAACATGATTCATGAAACATTTGTTAAATTGCCATCGTTTCATTTTAACAGCGGTTTTTTCAGAACCGCCGTTAAAATGCCGCAGTTAAATGCTGTTTTTGTAGTAGTGTTGTAATGAAGTCCATCGATATGTCTTTACATTTCCATTCCGGAACGGGAAGTGACTGCAATTGCCCGGCTGGTCGCTGATGCTCGATTTTGACCTGCTGACAAGTCAAACATCTCGCTACAAACTGTGCGACATCCTCCTTCATATCATTCCACCAGAAATTTCTCCTCAGGTCCTTGTACATCTTACTCGAACCAGGATGAACGGAGTAAGGCGTAGCGTGGGCCTCCCGTAAAATACTCTGCCTCAATTCCGAGTCGTTCGGCACACATAGACGACTCTGGAATCTCAATACCCAATCTTCATGAATCACAAACCCAAGATACTTTCCCTTAAGAACATTCTCTCAGATTTGAATAATCATCGGATCCTCCAACTGCTTCAGTTTAATTTCATCGATCAGAGACGATGAAATCTCTAAAGCACAAAGTCGCCCTACGGCTCCAGGCAACGAAATCTCAACACTCAACTCAATCAAATCCCGCTGAAGCTCGGCTCGAGATGTAAGGATCTCAAGTGTCCGCAACGAGACTGTTTTCCGACTCAAGGCGTCGGCCACGACGTTCGCCTTGCCCGGATGATAAAGGATTTCGAGGTCATAATCCTTAATCATCTCTAACCACCTCCTCGGCCTCATATTCAACTCCCGCTGAGTAAATATGTACTTCAGACTTTTATGGTTGGTAAAAATATGACATGCAGAGCCAAAAAGATAGTGACGCCAAATCTTGAGCGCAAAAACAACTGCCGCTAACTCCAAATTGTGAGTAGGGTAGTTAAGCTCATACGGCCTCAACTGCCTCGACGCAAATGAAATAGTCTTGTCGTGTTGCATCAACACGCACCCAAGACCCTGACCCGAAGCATCGCTATAAACGACAAAACCCTCGTTGCCACATGGCAATGCCAAAATCGGGGCTGAAGTCAAACGCCTCTTCAGCTCCTCAAAACTCGACTGCCTCTCGTCATTCCAGACGAACTTCTCGGACTTCTGGAGCAACTGTGTAAGTGGTCGAGCTAGTTTCGAGAAACCCTCGACGAACCTACGGTAGTAGCCAGCTAAACCCAAGAAACTACGAACCTTCTTCACGTTTTTAGGCAGTGCCCAATCCAACACTGCCTCAATCTTCTGCGGGTCCACACGAACACCCTCGGCTGAAATCTCGTGACCTAGAAACATCACTTCCTTCAGCCAGAACTCACATTTCGAGAACTTTGCATAGAGTTGCTCGGTCCTCAAAATGTCTAACACCATTCGTAAATGATACGCGTGTTCCTCCTCGTTCCTCGAATAGATAAGGATATCGTCAATGAGGCGACGACACACTTATCTAAAAACTCGATAAAGACCTTGTTCATCAACTGCATGAATACTGCCGGCGCATTAGTTAACCCGAAAGGCATAACTACAAACTCATAGTGTCCGTATCTCGTCCGAAAAGCTGTTCTCGGAACGTCTGACTCCTTCACCCGAAGCTGATAGTACCCCGATCTCAATTCGATCTTCGAGAATACCACAGACCCCTACAACTGATCGAACAAGTCATCAATCCTCGGCAGAGGATACTTGTTCTTGATGGTCACCTTATTTAGCTCGCGGTAGTCGATACATAAACGCAGTGAACCATCCTTTTTCCGAACAAACAAAACCAGTGCGCCACAAGGCGAAGCGCTCGGTCGAATATAACCCGACTCAAGAAGCTCACTCAACTGCTTCTTCAGCTCGGCCATCTCTAAAGGTGCCATGCGATACGGCGCCTTCGAAATCGGAGCCGCACCCGGCTTTAACTCTATAGCGAACTCGACCTCATAGTCCGGTGGCAACCCCGATAACTCATCAGGAAAAACATCAGGAAATTCACTAACGACTGGAATCGATGAAAGCTCGACTCCCCCACTCTCTGCTTTCAAGGCGTAGCACCAATAACCAGTACACCCCTTTCGCAGGAGTCTCATCGCCTTCAAGGCGTTAATAACAAGCTTCTGGTTTCTCTTTCGCCCCGCGAAAGAGTGTTCGGTGCCGTCCTCGGCTAGCATGGTGATGATCCTCGTGTGGTAGTTCATGATTGCACCATGCCGCTCGAGCCAATCATCCCCGAGAATCAAATCTTCACCCTCAATACCCACAACAATAAGATTAGAGAGCCAAGACCTCTCACAAATAAACACAGAACAGTCCCGGATCTCTCGATCACCGACGATTCTATCACCGCTAGGAAGTTTAATGATGAAAGGCTCGCAAGACGATAAACAGTCAAGACTCATACGGCGCACACACTCCAGAGAAATGAATGAATGCATAGCACCCGAATCAAAAAGCACACTGAAAGGATGGGAACGGACATGAACGGTACCTGTCGCCACAGTAGCCGCTGGATCATCGGTCCTCCTCATCTCATAGATACGCGGGTGGGCGGAGCCGACACTGGAAGCTCCCCCTCTAGCGGGATGACCCCGGCCTCTCCCTCGGCTTGCACTCGGTGGAGACTGTGGAGCAAATGAGCCCTGATTCACACTCGGTTCCCTGGGTACCGGAAAAGAAGCCTGAGCACCAGGAAGCCGTCTTGCCCGCTCGCAAAAAGAAGCCTTGTCGCCCGACTGACCACAAGTATGAAAAGTAAGAGGCGGACGAGGATACACCCAGTTTTGATGGACCGACTCGCCACAATTAAAGTATTTGATTTCACGAACGGAGGTTGTAGCAGCGCCTCGAGGACTCCCAGAAAAATGAGCCGAACCGCCCCCAGGGACACTCGCAGACTGAGATTTCTGTTGGCCTCCACCCTTGTAACCCGAGAAATTTCCAGCGGATTTCTGTTTCGTACTCTCCCGAACCGCAGCACTGGCCGTCACAGACATATCATAGGCAAGAGCTCGACGCTGATAATATTTCAAAGTAGTACAGACGAGCCCAGACATGTAGTCCTGAATCGACAATTTCATCCGTCTGGAAAAGTGGAAAATTTTGTCGCTCTCCTCCAAAACTTGGGTCTTCACATAGCCCAACTCTTTGTTGAAATCGGCAATAGCTTGAGAGACCAGAATGTCCCGCGGTTGAGCATCATAGAAGGCATGGACTCGAGCCTGTCTAACTGGCCACAGATAATATTCATTCTCCATCAATTCCTGAAATTCGGCCCACGAAGCAATATGGTCTTTGGGCCCAATGGCATCCCACCAATCCGTAGCGTCCCCAGTGAGAATGTACTGGGCAATAGGGACCTTATGGTCCTCGGGACAGTTGGTAGCAGTGAAGATTTTAGATATCTCCTTGATCCACCTCCTTGGCCGCGTCCACGACCACGACCACGGTTTCCTCCGGCATCCATACTGGTGTTAAGAGATAACAGAAGTATATTGATGATGAGTAAGGGAGGAAAAAGCAACTACGATTCAAGAAGCGGAAATACAATGCAAGAAAATAAAGGACCGAATAAGAAAACTTACGAGCGCTGGAATTACCGAGATGCTGGCAGCGGTGTGACAATATGCAAAACAAAACACAACTAGACCCAAATAACCAACAAGCCTAGGTATCCATAAACCTAGTTGCTCTGATACCATTTTCTGTAACACCCCCAAGATATTCAAGGTATATTACAGTGCCGTGGACCCCTACATGGGACCCACCAGGCTAGACGCAACTTACCACAGTAAAAACACATATCCTCCAATTGAAAATCAATTAACACGCCCGGTACAACCGGCGGAATAATCAGCAGTGGCAACCATAAATAACTTGACGTATACAAATCTTAATCCGAAGAGAAAAGCCCAAGTACTCGCGAGTACAATCTATAAGTTTCAAAAGTGGACAACAACCATATCGAATGGAATAACGGAAATAAAAGGACTCAAACACATATGTCAACGACCCTGGCCAACATCCTCGTACTGTCCCAGCGCTCGCTCGTCCGGATGATCATAACCTGAAATCCATAACAAGAATTTCCCCACGACGGGTCCCCAAAGGGGTTAGCAATTACGCTAGTACAAGTAATCAAGGCAAACCAATCGCTTACACATTTCATAGTACAATGCACCAATTCATTTCAAAACCAAAACCAGACATGTCTTTTCCAGAAACAAACAGTCAATCAAATTTGCCTAGGACCGAGACGAAGCCACAAATCCCACCCGAGGCCTCTAAGGACTCTCCCAGGCTGGCCACATATAAAAACAATCACGCACAGGCATCGCCTAGGACCGGGACGAAGCCACGAATCCCACCCGAGGCCTCTAAGGACCCTCCTAGGCTGGCTAGCGAAACAAACTCGTGAATCCAGAGTGAAGTCATAGATTCCCCCGAGGCCCCGTCGGACCCTCCCAGGGTGAGCAAAGCACACACAATATACATTACCATTTCATGTTAAGCATAAAGGTTTCCAAAAATACTTGCCTTGAATAATAGATGACGCAATGAACGGAAGAAAAACACCTACGAATGCTAGGAACTGTCAATTACGAACCTAACAATTCGAAGAACACAATCACAACCAATCCCAAACGAATACGGAATTGGAATACACCCGAAAACCCGCCTACGATTCATGTATATTCGTATAACAATAACAACGAGGGCAAAACACAACCAAACCCTCTCGATTACAAAAATACTACGAAATATACCATGAATCCATAGGAAAACCAAGCATACCAACAAGATTAACCATATACATCATGAATTAATCTATCTTACGGAACGAATCGGACGAAAACGTGAAAAACCCCCAATTTACCCAAAACCAAGGTTTTAGGAGTTTACCTCGGATTAATGACGAAGAACACGATTTGATGTTTATAATATAATCCAAAAACTCGAAGAAGAAGATGGTTCAGAGTTAATAAGCTTCCAATCGCCGGAGATATCAAGAAAATCGCCCAAAGAATTGTTGGAATCGGAGAGGATGAAAAATGACCGAAAATGGTCAACTCCTGGGTTTATAACCCAGGCTTCGTTACGTACGTTAGCCATAGGAAGCTAACGTACATTAGCTTGTTAACGTACGTAAGCATGGGAAAGCTTACGTACGTAACGAAAATCGCAGAAATGCCTGTGCCATACTACACAGGCCGTTACGTACGTAACCAAAAGGTGTGTTACGTACGTAACATCCCTTCCTGGGGAGTACATGCCATAATTTGACAGGGGGTACCGAAAAGAGTCGAAATACAACGGTGAACAATTCGTGATGGTACGAATGTAGATAATTCCCGCAATGAACGCAAATGATGAAAAAAAATGTACTCCCGACTATTCGGGATTCGGAACAACATCAACAACGTAATTACCCAAGACTTTGGGAAATTGCAAAATAGTCCAAAACATCCGAAATGTACGACACATGGTCGAAACATCATCCAAAAGCTCACAACATGCATAATAACGTGAGATGGATCCTCGGCAACCCCGAAACGGCGGTCTGAACGACGATTTACGAGAATACCAAAAATAGCGACGAAAACAACATAAAACACCGAATCGAGTAAAACGAGTCCGAAACAAGCTCGAACGACAAAAAGTCCAATATTAATTATCTTCGAAATGTCAATACGGTTACAAGCGAGTTGCCAAAAATTAAAATACACCAAAATGAGAATATCAAGAGAAAGAAAAAAAATGCGGATATTACAACTGACGAGAAGGACAATTGGTACGTGCATGCCCCCGGCACACCACGGTTGAAACACCTCGGCTCGGCATACCGAATATACAAATTCTAAATACAATGGGACGTAACATCACAAAGCAACAAACCAGAGATTCTAATTTGGCATAACATATCAACACATACTAAAATCACAACAACCACGGCATCGTTCGACGATTAAAACGGCCCGAATGATAACCAGCACATAAACACAAAACATCATGAAACAATCACAGATGTATACAATCATATAAACCCAAGCTCTAACAGCTCGCACAAGTGCGATTGCACGTAAATCACCACGAAACGACAACATTAAAGATCAACATCACACCTCTCACTGTAATATCCGCATTTTTCTTTTCCGTGTATTTTCATTTTTCGGTGTATTTCTAAGTTGTAGCGACCCTCGTGTATCTTTCAGTGTTTTTCTCCTGTCATCTATTGATCTGATTCTCGTAATTGTTATGCGGAACCGCCGTTTTGGGGTTGTCGTGGATCCATTCCATGATACAATGCATTTTAAGGTATTCCGTTTGGTGTTTCGTCCATATTCTGGTGTTTTGGCCCGTTTATATTTTGTACCTAGCGCACGCTATCTTTTCTGCATAGCGCACGCTACAGGTCCCTTAATAGCGCACGCTACGTCTGTTTCGTAGCGCGCGCTAGTAAGCTAACCCTGGGAGTGGCAGTGCTGATTCCAGCCCTCTGGACTGGCGGATTAGCGTACACTACGTAGTCTAGCGCATGCTAATGTCGGGGGCTAGCGCACGCTGAGATTCCCGGTAGCGTGCGCTAGTGTGACTGTCCAGTACTGGACAGTTTGCTACTAGACTCTATCAGGTGCCCAGGTAGCGCACGCTATTGGCCGATAGCGCGCGCTACTGATACACCCTTAGCGCACACTACGTTTGGTCGATAGCGCGCGCTAACCGGATCAGGTGTGTACTGATAGTTGCTTCTGGACTCGGCTGATGTCCAGGTAGCGCACGCTATTGGTCGATAGCGCGCGCTACCGAGATGTTATTAGCGCATGATACGTTTCGAGTAGCGCACGCTAACGGCCAGAAATCCGGCTACTGGACTGGAGTTTGTTTCGTTAGCGCACGCTAACTTTGAGGATTAGCGCGCGCTAACACTCCCTGGCTATATAAACCAGGGAGTTGACCGAGATGAACATATTTTCTCATTTCTTCCTCCTCTCCGTGGCTAAGGCGATTCCAGGCAATTTTCTTGGCGATTTCTTCCTCCAATCATCTCATCCAACATCTTCCTTGAGTTCTTGGTGTATTATAACAACATCAAGACGAATCTTTCATCCAAATCCAAGGTAAATCTCTTAGAACCCTACTTTTGGATAATTTGGGGGTTTTGGGATTTTCATCCGATTCGTCTCGTTTTGTCGGTTAATTCATGATGAGTACGATTAATCTTGTTGATATCATTGGTTTTCCTACGGATTCATGGTATACTTCGTGGTTGTTGCGTATTCGAGAGGGTTCAGTTGTGGTCCGCCCTCGTTGTTATTTTTATACGAATATGCATGAATCGTAGGCGGGTTTTCGGGTGTATTCCATTTCTATATTCGTCTAGAGTTGGTTGTGATGATGTTCTTCGAATCATTAGGTTTGGTTCCGTTTGTTCCTAGCGTTCGTCGGTGTTTTTCCTTCCGTTTGTTGCATCGTCAATTATTCAAGGCAAGTATTTTTGGGAACCTTTATGCTTAACGTGAAATGGTAATGTATATTGTGTGTGATTTTCTCACCTTGGGAGGGTCCGATGGGATCACAGAGGGAATCCATGGCTTTATCCTGGATTCATGAGTTTGTTTCGCTAGCCAGCTCGGGAGGGTCCTTAGAGGCCTCGAGTGGGATTCGTGGCTTCGTCCCGGTCCTAGGTGATGTGTGGTGCTTTATTTGTTTTATGAATGTGGCCAGCTCGGGAGGGTCCTTAGAGGCCTCGAGTGGGATTCGTGGCTTCGTCCCGGTCCTAGGCAAATTGGTTGTGACTATTTGTTTCCGGAAAAGACATGTCTGGTTTTGGTTTTTGAAATGATATTGGTGCATGTACTATGAAATGTGTAAGCGATTGGTTTGCCTTGATTACTTGTACTAGCATAATTGCTAACCCCTTTGGGGACCCGTTGTGGGGAAATTCTTGTTATGGATTTCAGGTTATGATCATCCGGACGAGCGAGCGCTGGGACAGTACGAGGATGTTGGTCAGGGTCGTTGACATGTGCATTTGGGTCTTCTTATTTCTTTTGTCCATTTCGATATGGTTGTTCTCACATTTATAAACTTATAGATTGTACTCGCGAGTACTTGGGCTTTTTCATTTCGAACTCCGTTTGTATTACCTTATATTACTACATTGTCGGTTGATGCTTAATTCGCCGGTTGCTCCAGGCGTATTTTTGTTTGTTGTATTATTAAAATGTGTGTCCTCGCTAACCGAGATAGTTAGTCGAGTGGGATTTTCTTTTTGTAGCCTGGTGGGTCCCATGTAGGGGTCCACGATGCAGTAATACACTCTGAATATCTCGGGGGTGTTACAGAAAATGGTATCGGAGCACTAGGTTTATGGATACCTAGGCTTGTTGGTTATTTGGGTCTAGTCGTGTTTTGTTTTGCATATTGTCACACCGCTGCCAGCATCTCGGTACTTCCAGTGCTCGTAAGTTTTCTTATTCGGCCCTTCTGTTTCTTGCATTGTATTTTCACTTCTTGAATCGTAGTTGCTTTTTCCTCCCTTACTCATCATCGATATACTTCTGTTACCTCTTAACACCAGTATGGATGCCGGAGGAAACCGTGGTCGTGGTCGTGGATGCGGCCGAGGACGTGGGGCAGCCGGTGGGGCAGCCACGTCGCATTCTTCGGGATCCGGCAGTACCGGTGACCGTCACAGTCATGCTTCTTCTCAAGAGCGCGCTGATCTTGGTATTGCAGCCGTTATGCAGCAAATGGTTAACCAAATGGCGGCGATAGCTCAGGTGGTTCAGAATCCGGAACCGGCCCATGCTAGTCGGGGCGGAGCGGATCGCTGGCTTCAGGATGTCATAAAGATGCATCCTCCTCAGTTTTCGGGAGCTTAGGACCCGATCGGCTGGGAGGGATGGATCAAGGAGATATCTAAAGTCTTCATTGCCACCAACTGTCCCGAGGACCGTAAGGTCCCTATTGCCCAGTACTTTCTCACTGGGGATGCTACAGATTGGTGGGAGGCCGTTGGGCCCAAAGACCATGTTGCTTCGTGGGCCGAATTTCAGGAATTGATGGAGACCGAATATTGCCCGTGGCCAGTCAGACAGGATCGAGTGCATGCTTTCTAGGATGCTCAACCACGGGATATCCCCGTATCTCAAGCTATTGCTGATTTTAACAAAGAGTTGGGCTATGTAAAGTCCCAAGTTGTCGAGGAAAGCGACAAAATTTTCCATTTTTCCAGGAGGATGAAACTGTTCATTCGGGACTATATGTCTGGGCTCGTCTGTACTACTTTGAAGGATTATCAGAGTCGAGCTCTTGCCTATGATATGTCGGTAACGGCCAGTGCGGCGGTCCGAGAGAGTAAGAAGCAGAAATCCGCTGGGAATTTCTCAGGTTACAAGGGTGGAAGTCAGCAGAAATCTCAACTTGCAAATAATTCTATGGGTGGTTCGGCTCGTTTCTCCGGGAGTTTCCGAGGTGCCGCCGGAACCTTCGTCCGGGACCCCAGATGCTTTAACTGTGGCAAGCTAGGCCATGTGAACCGGGAGTGTCCTCGTCCGCCTTTGACTTGTCATACTTGTGGTCAGTCGGGCCACAAGGCTTCTTTTTGTGAACAGCTCAGACAGTTTCGCGACGCCCATTCTTCTCACCCAGCACCTATGGAGCCGAGTGTGAACCAGGGCTCATTTGCTCCGCCGCCTCCGCCGAGTGCTGGCCGAGGTAGGGGTCGGGGTCAGCCCGCTAGAGGAGGAGCTTCCAGTGTCGGCTCTGCCCAGCTGCGTATCTATGAGATGAGGAGGGCCGATGATCCAGCAGCTACTGTGGCGACAGGTACCGTTCATATCCATTCCGATCCTGTCAGTGTGCTTTTTGATTCGGGTGCTACGCATTCATTCATTTCTCTAGAGTGTGTATGCCGTTTGAGTCTCGACTGCTTGTCACCTTGCGAGCCTTTCATCATTAAACTTCCTAGCAGTGATAGAATTATCGGTGATCGAGAGGTCCGGGACTGTTCTGTGTTTATTTGTGAGAGAGCTTGGCTCTCTAATCTTATTGTCGTGGGTATCGAGGGTGAGGAGTTGATTCTCGGGGATGATTAGCTCGAGCGGCATAGCGCAATCATGAACTACCGCACGATAATCATCACTATATTAGCCGAAGATGGCACCGAGCACTCTTTCGCGGGACGAAAGAGGGGAAACCAGAAGTTCGTTATTAACGCTTTGAAGGCGATGAGACTCCTGCGAAAAGGGTGTATTGGTTATTGGTGCTATGCCTTGAAGTAGGAGGATGGTGGAGTCGAGCTTTCGTCGATTCCAGTCATTAGTGAGTTTCCTGATGTATTTCCTGATGAGTTTCCGGGTTTGCCACCAGATCTTGAGGTTGAGTTTGCTATAGAGTTAGAGCCGGGCGCGACTCCGATTTTGAAGGCGCCGTATCGCATGGCATCTTCAGAGATGTCCGAGTTGAGGAAGCAGTTGAGTGAGCTTCTTGAGTCGGGATATGTTCGGCTGAGTGCCTCGCCTTGGGGCGCACCGGTCCTGTGTGTGCGAAAGAAGGAGGGTTCACTGCGTCTGTGTATCGACTATCGCGAACTAAACAAGGTGACCATCAAGAACAAGTATTCTTTGCCGAGAATTGATGACTTGTTCGATCAGTTGCAGGGAGCTGCGGTATTCTCGAATATTGATTTGAGATCGGGGTACTATCAGCTCCGGGTGAGAGAGTTTGATGTGCCGAAAACAGCTTTTCGGACGAGATACGGACATTATGAGTTCGTAGTTATGCCTTTTGGGTTAACCAATGCGTCGGCGGTGTTCATGCAGTTGATGAACAAAGTCTTTATCGAGTATTTGGATAAGTGTGTCATCGTCTTCATTGACGATATCCTTATTTATTCGAGGAATGAGGAAGAGCATGCCCATCATTTACGGGTAGTGTTAGACATTTTGCGTACCGAGCAACTGTATGTGAAGTTCTCAAAATGTGAGTTCTGGCTGAAGGAAGTGATGTTCTTAGGTCACGTGAGTTCAGCCGAGGGGGTTCGTGTGGACCCGCAAAAGATTGAGGCAGTGTTGGATTGGGCACCGCCCAAGAATATGAAGGAGATCCGTAGTTTCTTGGGTTTAGTCGGCTACTACCGTAGGTTCGTCGAGGGTTTCTCGAAATTAGCTCGGCCGCTTACTCAGTTGCTCCAGAAATCCGAGAAGTTCGTCTAGAATGACGAGAGGCAGTCGAGTTTCGAGGAGCTGAAGAGGCGTTTGACTTCAGCCCCGATTTTAGCATTGCCGTGTGGCAACGAGGGTTTTGCTGTTTATAGTGATGCTTCGGGTTAGGGTCTCGGGTGTGTATTGATGCAGCACGGCAAGATCATTGCCTATGCATCGAGACAGTTGAGGCCGTATGAGCTGAACTACCCTACTCATGATTTGGAGTTAGCGGCAGTTGTTTTTGCGCTCAATATTTGGCGTCACTACCTTTTCGGCTCTGCATGTCAGATTTTTACCGATCATAAAAGTCTGAAATACATATTTACTCAGCGGGAATTGAATATGAGGCAGAGGAAGTGGTTAGAGCTGATTAAGGATTATGACCTCGAAATCCTTTATCATCCGGGCAAGGCAAACGTCGTGGCCGACGCCTTGAGACAGAAACTGGTTGCGTTACGAACGCTTGAGATCCTTACGTCTCAGCCTGAGATTCGGCGGTCTTTGATCGAGTTAGATGTTGAGGTTTTGTTGCCTGGAGCTGTCGGGAAACTTTGTGCTTTAGAGATTTCGTCGTCTTTGATCGATGAAATTAAGCTTAAACAGTTGGAGGATCCGATGATTACTCAAATTCGAGAGAACGTTCTTAAGGGAAAGTCTCCTGGGTTTGTGATTCACGCGGATGGTGTTTTGAGATTCCAGAGTCGGCTTTGTGTACCGAACGACTCCAAGCTGAAACAGAGTATTTTGCGTGAGGCTTATGCTACACCTTACTCCGTTCATCCTGGTTCGAGTAAGATGTACAAGGACCTGAGAAGGAATTTCTGGTGGAATGATATGAAGGAAGAGGTCGCGCAGTTTGTAGCGAGATGTTTGACTTGTCAGCAGGTTAAAATCGAGCATCAGCGACCAGCTGGGTTATTGCAGTCACTTCCCATTCCGGAATGGAAATGGGAAGATATATCGATGGATTTCGTTACGAGTTTGCCGAGATCCAGGTCGGGCATGAATATGGTATGGGTGATTGTTTATCGTCTAACCAAGTCGACACATTTTCTGGGCATCAAGGACACTTGGGGCCCAGAGAAGTTAGCTCGTGTGTTTATCGCGCAGATTGTGAGGCTTCATGGTACTCTGAAGTTTATTGTTTCGGATCGTGATGGCCGTTTTGTATCGCACTTTTGGCAGGCAGTGCATAAGGCGTTGGGTACTCGTTTGCGTTTGAGTACCTCTTTCCACCCCAGTCAGATGGACAGTCGGAACGCACTATCCAGACGTTTGAGGATATGTTGCGTGCTTGTGCTCTCGATTGGAGCAGTGGCTGGGAAGAGCATTTGCCATTGATCGAATTCACGTACAACAATAGTTGGCACGCGTCGATTCGGATGGCACCATATGAGGCACTTTATGGGCGGCGATGTCGATCACCGATTTGTTGGAATGAGGCGTCCGATTTGGTCGGGACCGAGCCGGATGTCGTTTTAGAGACGAGGCGGAAGATAGAATTAATTCGGGAACGAATATTGACTGTCCAAAGTCGACAGAAGTCATATGCCGATGTCCGTCGTCGACCTTTCGAATTCGAGGTGGGAGACCACGTTTTACTAAAGGTGTCGCCGACGAGAGGAGTTTTCCGTTTCGGGAAAAAGGGGAAGTTGAGTCCGAGATTTATTGGGCCCTTCGAGATTCTTGAGCGAGTCGGTGGGTTAGCATACCGTTTGGCGTTACCCCCGCCCCTGAGTCATGTTCATAGCATTTTTCATGTTTCCCAGCTGAGGAAATATGTCCCGGATCCTAGTCACGTCATCGATTATGGTGAGATTGATGTCGCCAAGGATATTACTTTTGAGGAGCGTCCTTTGAAGATTTTGGAGCGTCGTGAGAAACGACTGAGGCATAAGACCATCCCTTTGGTCAAGGTGCAGTGGTCGAGACACGGTGTCGAGGAGGAAACTTGGGAGACCGAGGATAGCATGCATGCTAGGTACCCTGAGTTGTTTGTTTCTTAAGTTTCGGGACAAAACTTATTTTTAGAGGGGTAGAATGTAATATCCGCATTTTTCTTTTCCGTGTATTTTCATTTTTCGGTGTATTTCTCAGCTGTAGCGACCCTCGTGTATCTTTCAGTGTTTTTCTCCCATCATCTATTGATCTGATTCTCATAATTGTTATGCGGAACAGCCGTTTCGGGGTTATCGTGGATCCATTCCATGTTACGATGCGTTTTGAGGTGTTGTGTTTGGTGTTTCGTTCATATTCCGGTGTTTTGGACCGTTTATATTTTGTACCTAGCGCACGCTATCTTTTCTACATAGAGCACGCTAGAGGTCCCTTAGTAGCGCACGCTACGTCTGTTTCATAGCGCGCGCTAGCAAGCTAACCCTGGGAGTGGCAGTGCTGATTCCAGCCCTCTGGACTGGCGGATTATCATATGCTACGTAGTCTAGCGCACGTTAATGTCGGGAGCTAGCGCACGCGGAGATGCCCGGTAGCGTGCGCTAGTGTGGATCGATCTTGGGCGGTTTGCTCTTCGACTCTATCAGGTGCCCAGGTAGCGCACGCTATTGGCCGATAGCGCGCGCTACCGATACACCATTAGCGCACGCTACGTTTGGTCGATAGCGCGCGCTAACCGGATCAGGTGTGTACTGACAGTTGCTTCTGGACTGGGTTGATGTCCAGGTAGCGCACGCTATTGGTCGATAGCACGCGCTACCGAGAGGTTATTAGCGCACGCTACGTTTCGAGTAGCGCATGCTAACGGCCAGAAATCTGGCTCCTGGACTGGAGTTTGTTTCGTTAGCGCACGCTAACTTTGAGGATTAGCGCGCGCTAACACTCCCTGGATATATAAACCAGGGAGTTGACCGAGATGAACATATTTTCTCATTTCTTCCTCCTCTCCGCGGCTAAGGAGATTCCGGGCGATTTTCTTGGCGATTTCTTCCTCCAATCATCTCATCCAACATCTTCCTTGAGTTCTTGGTGTATTATAACAACATCAACACGAATCTTTCATCCAAATCCAAGGTAAATCTCTTAGATCCCTCTTTTGGATAATTTGGGGGTTTTGGGATTTTGTCCGATTCGTCTCGTTTTGTCGGTTAATTCATGATGAGTACGATTAATCTTGTTGATATCATTGGTTTTCCTACGGATTCATAGTATACTTCGTGGTTGTTGCGTATTCGAGAGGGTTCGGTTGTGGTCCTCCCTCGTTGTTATTTTTATACGAATATGCATGAATCGTAGGCGGGTTTTCGGGTGTATTCCATTTCCATATTCGTCTAGAGTTGATTGTGATGATGTTCTTCGAATCGTTAGGTTTGGTTCCGTTGGTTCCTAGTGTTCGTCGGTGTTTTTCCTTCCGTTCGTTGCATCGTCAATTATTCAAGGCAAGTATTTTTGGAAACCTTTATGCTTAACGTGAAATGGTAATGTATATTGTGTGTGATTTGCTCACATCGGGAGGGTCCGACGGGATCACGGAGGGAATCTATGGCTTCGTCCTGGATTCATGAGTTTGTTTCGCTAGCCAGCTCGGGAGGGTCCTTAGAGGCCTCGAGTGGGATTCGTGGCTTCGTCCCGGTCCTAGGTGACGTGTGGTGCTTGATTTGTTTTATGAATGTGGCCAGCTCGGGAGGGTCCTTAGAGGCCTCGAGTGGGATTCGTGGCTTCGTCCCGGTCCTAGGCAAATTGGTTGTGACTGTTTGTTTCCGGAAAAGACATGCCTGGTTTTGGTTTTTGAAATGATATTGGTGCATGTACTATGAAATGTGTAAGCGATTGGTTTGCCTTGATTACTTGTACTAGCGTAATTTCTAACCCCTTTGGGGACCCGTTGTGGGGAAATTCTTGTTATGGATTTCAGGTTATGATCATCTAAATGAGCGAGCGCTGGGACAGTACGAGGATGTTGGTCAAGGTTGTTGACATGTGCATTTGGGTCTTCTTTTTTCTTTTGTCCATTTCGATATGGTTGTTCCCACATTTATAAACTTATAGATTGTACTCACGAGTACTTAGGCTTTTTCATTTCGAACTCCGTTTGTATTACCTTATATTACTACATTGTCGGTTGATGCTTAATTCGCCGGTTGCTCCGGGCGTATTTTTGTTTGTTGTATTATTAAAATGTGTGTCCTCGCTAACCGAGATGGTTAGTCGAGTGGGATTTTCTTGTTGTATCCTGGTGGGTCCTATGTAGGGGTCCACGGCGCTGTAATACACTCTGAATATCTCGGGGGTGTTACACTCACAGAGGGCTAACGCAACAAATGCGTGGCAACGACTCAACGCTCACGCCACCAATTCAATCACAATTCGGAGGGCTAACACCCTAACGACGATACCGACATCATACACGCCTTCTCCGACCACAAGCAGGAAATGATGAGTTTTAAAAATGAAAACCACCTTTTGAAAACAGTTTGGAAACACGAGTTGATCTTGAGTATCACTCTACAAAAAGTTGAACAAACATCATTGTCGAGACTTTGAAAACCACCTTGCGTTTGAACAAAAATGAGGACACTTTTCTTTTAGTGAAAAAATTTCAGAAATATTCGACCCTCGGGTCTAAGTAAAACTGTTTCTAAAACATTGAAAATATCTCGAAACATTTTGGTCCTCGAGGTAGAAGAATTTTGAAACATATTGTGGCACCTTGGATGTACCACGAGAAAATAATTCATTTTAAAAGTACGTCTCGAAATTTATTTTCTAAGATACTCAAGATTTTCAAAGATAATTCAATGGGCTAGAATGTCCAAAAATTTTAGGTAACTACACGGAACATTATAGCGCCGTGGGTCCCACGACGGAACCCACCAGGCTAAAAACCATTTACAAAAACGCCAAAAAGGCCGATGACGGTAATATTTTAAAAACTCACAAAAGACATTTACAAAATACTAAATACCGTCATAAGAATTTCGCCAAAACGATCAAGGCCACAACGCCAAAAACTCAGTTAAGGGAATCGGTTTTCGAAATAAAACTCAGTCGGTAAAATACTGAAAGCCATTATAAAAGAACTCACACAGCGGATAAAAGAAATACAGTCCAATATGCACAATCCAGCAACACTACTCCTCATATGAACGAAATATGAGAGTCAAATAACCACATATCACGAAATCAAAATCCATAAGAGGATTCCGTCAATTAACTCATAATCATACCTGTAACTCGTATCAGACGAGGCACAAACACAAAGAGAGGGAGACTTACCTCCACAGGTCGAACGAAGGTGACGGTCTCCCACGATACTAATCTCGTCCGATAACATAACCGACACATTGTGACTACGCACAACTCAACTTGTCACCTGATGACTCGAACGACAAGACAACACATTACTCGACAAATCACGACTTGACTCGACCCGACAGCCTAGGTTTCCGCAACCTAAGCTCCGATACCATAAATGTAACACTCCCAAAATCGTATGGGAATATTACACGCCGTAGACCCTTTCTACAAGGATCTACCACGCTAAACATCCATAAACAACCAAATGCTTGCCCGGCCAGGGTCAAGCAATATAATAATACAGACCGTTATGGTCACTTACACGTGAATACACAGACTGATGAGGTCACACAACTCAATCAACAAACTGACTTAAACAACATTACCCACACAGGGGTCGAAATACAATACAGCGGATGACTGAAATCAACTCTGACAACACAACAAAAATCCAAACAACTCTCGACTCTTGATTAGTATCGCAGCTCGTCATCCTCTTGTACTCATCCTGTGACTGCTCCCCTGAACCTGCATGTACCTTAATAACCATTACCGAATACCCCGAAGAACACAGTTCGACCGGGAAGCTTGTACCACGAAGAAGACAATGAACAGAAGGGTTCCGACTCGAGTTCTTCACAATGATTTCGTCCCCTAATTCGGTCGATCGGAGCAAGTTATGGAAGGATTAATCGATGTTATGGACCCAGGAATTTCGTGTTTTGGATAGATTAACAACATGTCTTTGGTTTCCCCAAGACTTGGCTGCGGAAGGATTGAAAACGAAATGGGAAAAATGAGTGAAACCCGACTGCTCTGTCATATTTATACCCCTGCCGAACACGACGCAACAAATGGTCCAAACCAGCGCCGTGTTTACCACCGTGTTGCGGGTCAGCGCGCGACCTGACTGACATGGCGCAACACCTGGCGCAAGACTCCTGCGCGTGTGTCTCGGCCGTATCCGACACGGCGCATCACCCGGCGCAAATCTTGCACGGGTTCTCGGCCGTGTCTCGGCAGACTTGCTGGTCTTGGCTGACCCGGCGCAAGACACGGCGCTCAGCAGCGCCATTTTCAGTGCCGTTTCGCACAGGTCCGGCCAACAACCTCCAGTTGCAAAATGATTCCGACACAAACCAAAAATTATGACAGAACCACAACGACGATCCGATCGACCCCGAAACCCGAACCGGACTACGAATCGAAGATACGTTTATGAAGTACTCACGAAGACGAATTCGAGCACTAAGAGAACACACGATTCCGACCACCCGAAGGCTCGAAATTCGACAACGGAAGTAATTACCCCAAACTTTGGGAAATTACGAAAACGGCCCAAAACGTCCGAAAATCACGATACGTGATCGAATAACCAAACCGAAGTACGCAACATGTCTAACAAAGTTAAAACGGACTTACGGGAAACTCAAAACAGTAATTTCGAATGAGATTCACAAGAATCAAACTCGAGTGCGGAAAAGTCGTTAAGAAACACGGAGCTCAACAAACAATACTGAAACGAACTCGGATGACAAAAAGTGCAGAATTAATCATTCTCAGAATTATGAAACGGTCCCAACCAAGTCGTCGAAATGGACCTCCGCCAAAAAAAGAAAATTACCGGAAATCGAAATGGCGGATATTACATGAAGAGTTCTAGGGCCTTCACCTTCCCCATGCAAGACTTCATTAGTCTTCCATGCACCCACACTTCCCCAAGCCCTAACTACATGCTATAAATACATGCACTAATTACCTAGCCACATTTTACACTTTCAAAAAAAAAAATATGCACTAGAGGGAGAGTTAGAGAGAGAGGGCTGAAAGTTTGAAGAAGGAGGAAGAAGTAGTTCAAGCAAGAACTAGGTAATCCGACCTTCTTTACTTCCTTCTATAATTTATAATTATAATCTTCATAACTTAATCTCATCATGCAAATAAAATACACCACCATGGTGAAATGTGTGTCATAACCGAACCATGTAGAGGTGAAAGGAAGATCGTCTTCCAACTTACGAGACTTAGAACCGACCGTTTGCAACGAGAAATCGAGGTGGGTGGAATTCCTTTCAAAACTCCTAAAGTAAATAATTTCTTTCTTTATTTTGTGATACATATGCAAATCTGAAATTTCCAAGATTTATTGTTGAGAAACATGTTAACATAATCATGGTAAAATATATGCTATGATTTTTTTTTTTTGTACTTAGAAATGTATCTCTTGTTTTCCTTAAGTTTTAATTCAAAAAAAATTATGAAATATTATGATGCATGCATGAATCTAAAACTTTGTGTAAATGCATGTCTTTGAGATGTATGTATATGGCTATATTAACATGCATTATATTTTTACGGGTTTAAGTTACAATCGATTTGGTAGATGCAGTTCGATTATGTGAAAATTTGTGGATTTCATGTCTTCTTCGAAATTTTAGTAAAACTCTGCTAAAATCTAGAATTTTGTGTTATATGATTATGTTATGGTGTTTGGGTAATTTAATTGTGGCAAAAACGGGACTTGAAACAAGTAAACGGAATTTAAAGGGCACACATTGTAATTAGTGGAAAATAATGGAGTAATCTGAAAATCTCGAAAATAAGCTGTTGTAGACCTTGAATAATATATATTTTAACATATATATGCTGTCCGTAAAGTTTCTAACAAATCGGAGTTCGTTATCTAAGCTCACTAGTCAAATATGAAATTTTCAAATAATTCCGGGGTCAAAATGAAAAAAATAAAAAATTCTGGACCAAGTCCGAATCTTCTGGAATTTTTATAAAATCTGGAATTCCAGGTTCACCATGAACCATCTCGTGAAATTTCGTTACCTTCCGAGCTAAACTCCAAGCTCTATGGGCCTCGGAATAAATTTGTTAAATTTTGGGGCAATTTCATAATTTTCTGGAAATTTCAGTCCCGAAACAGAAAATTCCGAATCACTTCTTAACTCTGAAGTCGAATAAATAATTGACTCCCTTATAAATTTTCACGACCATCCGAATTCATCCCGAAGTGCTCGTTCTTCCGAAACGCTTAATCTCAAAACTAAGGGTAGAATCGTCTTTGGAAAATTTCTCGATCACCATATTATTGAACCTACAAGTCCAATACATCTGACCTGAACTCTTAAAACCGTTAGCAATTCATAGATTGCTAATTTCTCAAGAACATTTTCATAGAATCTCGTCCTAAATAATTTTGACTAAATTTTGATAAAGAGAAATATTTTCAAATTAACATGCAAGTCCTATTCCGTGCCATAAATATAGGTAACTATAACCCATACGTAATCAACAAACGCATTTGACATTACTAAATGAATGTATAAGTGCTACTACATATAATACGTATAACTGACAAATGAGTGGTCGGAAACTAAGTGTTATACAAACAAAGTGCCACGGACGGGGCCACCCTCGAACCCTGTGGGATCAGAATGCCTCATTGACGGATGAGTACATCTATTGAACCTTACGAGATGGAGCGTCTGTCCCACAACCCGGGGGGCCACCTCTTGAACTGTAGGAGCCACCTCTAGAATTCTAAAATCGAGTCAGGACGGTTAGACCGAGTCATGGATCGAGCAGCACGGCTGCGGTTCATGAACAAGGCTGCCGTTGTTGCCTATTCCCGTAACCGAGGAACGGAGTGTTCTGAGGGATCTGGGTCGTAGAATTAGTGTATAATCGCAATTATGGTGTGATCCGGACATTAATCCACAGCTAAGGACACACCGAGCCCAGATAAGAGATAAGGAAGCACACGCTAGGTGTGAGAGCGGAAGCTCAGCTATTGGGGCGACGGTCCAGTTATTGAGGCAACGGCCTATACTACTAGGAGTCATAAGGATTCGAAGCTAGACTGACTGATTTTAACATCTGTCCACGGGGACGGAATTTTAAATTTTAAACTACTGAAGGATCGTTTTCCGTAAAATTATCGGCATACTTTTATAACTTTTCTCTCCTCATTTGTAATTTGACAAAGTCATGCATCACTTAAAATTTTCAAAGGAAAGAAATCCGCACTCGCACACTTTCACCCACTCACTGAGACCTTTTATCTCACCCCACCATTTTCCCTTCTAAACCAGAAAATGAGCAGACAGCAGAAGATGAAGGAGACTTCGTGGAAGAGACCGACTAGAAGACCCGCTGTCAAGACTTAGAAATTCTGATGTCATTCCAATTTGTAATAAATAATTTTGCTTCGTACTTTAGATCGTTTTGGTATTTTCCCGCTGCAACTTTTTAATCATTGTAACTTGGACATCAACTTTCGTTTCAACGAATCTTAGAACCATCGGGCTAAGATCATTATTTTGAAATTTTATCCTACCGTTATTTAGCTTCCGCTAATTATTGCCGTACTTTTATTTCGATAATTTGATTGATGGACCGATGCGTTGCGCCCTCGTCCTTTCCGATGTTTGGGGGCGTGACAGACACACTCAACAAAATAAAAAGAATGTTTGTTAACACAAACACTCACAGTTTTGATAAATTTCAAGGTCTCTTTATAAATGAAAATGAGGGCTATTTATCGCCAAAATTCCTACAACTATTACATTATACAAATATAAAATAAAGACTAAGAAATTATAAATTCAACATTCAAAGCTCCTAAAATCTGATCAATGAATCAACTCATAAGTTGAGGAGTCAACACATTTTTAGGGGGCAAAAATCAAGGACCAAGGCTTATGTTTTGAAAATAAGAAATCAAAGTTAAAGAAAAAAATATTGTTGTCGTTTTAGTGGCATAACGGATCCTAAACTTTGGATTTTGATCTTGATGTCTTCTAGATGATTGTAGTACTGCCTCTTTACTTCCAAATCCACCTGAATCTTAGAGAATAAATTTCGTGACTACTTTTAAAATGGATTATTTTCTCGCGGTATTTTCAAGGTGCCTACTTGTGCCACTGTATGTTTCAAAATTATTCCACTTTGAGGACCAAAATATTTTGAAATATTTTCAGTAATCTAGAAAACGCATTTGCTTAGACCCGAGGGTCGAATATTTCTAAAAATTTTTAACTAAAGAAAGGTGTCCTCATTTTTATCAAACGCAATATGGTTTTTTTCAAAGTCTCGATAACGATGTTTCATGTTTGTATTACTTTTTTTCGAAGTGTGATACTCAAGATCAACTGGTGTTCCCAAAATTGTTTTCAAAAAGGTGGTTTTCATTTTTAAAACCTATCATTCCCGTTTGCAGTGTAACACCCCCAAGATATTCAGAGTATATTACAGCGCCGTGGACCCCTACATGGGACCCACCAGGCTACAAACAAGAAAAACTCTACTCGGCTAACCATCTCGGTTAGCGAGAACACACATTTAAATGATATGACATAAAAAGATACGCCCGGAGCAACCGGCGAAATAAGCATAAACCAACAATGTAACAATTTTAAAGTAATACAACACGGAGTTTGAAAAGAAAAGCCTAAGTACTCGCGAGTACACTCTATAAGTTTATCATTGTTAGAACAACCAAATCGAAATGGTCGAAAGAAATAGAAAGACCCAAATGCACATGTCAACGACCCTGGCCAACGTCCTCGTACTGTCCAGGTGCCCTCTCGTCCGGATAATCGTAACCTGAAATCCATAACAAGAATTTCCCCAAAACGGGTCCCCAGAGGGGTTAGCAATTACGCTAGTACAAGTAATCAAGGCAAACCAATCGCTTACACATTTCATAGTACATGTACCAATATCGTTTCAAAAATCAAAACTAGACATGTCTTTTCCGGAAACAAACAGTCACAATTAATTTGCCTAGGACCGGGACGAAGCCACGAATCCCGCTCGAGGCCTCTAAGGACCCTCCCGAGATCGCCACATTCATAAAACAAATCAAGCACCACACGTCGCCTAGGACCGGGACGAAGCCACGAATCCCACTCGAGGCCTCTAAGGACCCTCCCGAGCTGGCTAGCGAATCAAACTCATGAATCCAGGACGAAGCCATAGATTCCCTCGAGGCCCCGTCGGACCCTCCCGAGGTGAGTAAAGCACACACAATATACATTACCATTTCACGTTAAGCATAAGGGTTTCCAAGAATTACTTGCCTTGAATAAGAAACGGCGCAACGAACGGAAGGAAAACACCGACGACCGTTAGGAGCCGATAATCACGAACCTAACGATACGAAGAACACAATCACCACCAATTCTAACTAAATACGGAATTGGAAAACACCCGAAAACCCGCCTACGATTTATGTGTATTCGTATCAAACAACGACGAGGGCGGATCGCGACCAAACCCTCTCGATTATGTATATATCACGAAATACATCATGAGTTCGTAGGAGAACAAGAACAATGACGAGATTAATCATAATCAACAAGGATTAATCAACAACACGATGCAAAACGAACAATACACCCGAAAACCCCCAAATCCTCCAAGGTAGGTTGTAAGAGATTTTACCTTGATTCGAAGATGAACGATGGATGATTAGTGATAGGTGGATGGTATGATACTTGAATATGCCCTTACAATGGAGTTTGGATCGAAATCGGACGAACCCTAGCCTCAGTCGTCGCTCCCGTCGCGAAAAGGAAAGAGAGAAGTGAGAAATGAGGAAAAACTGGGCCGCTGCCAGTTTATATACTGGCAGGTGTTACGGCCGTAACACACCCCACATACGGCCGTAACACAGGAACATTACGGCCGTAACCCGACTCTCTTACGGCCGTAACTGGCCTCTGGAAAGAACTGGGAAAAATTTACGAACGACACATACGGCCGTATCAAGAATACCATTACGGCCGTATTGTTACTTACGGCCGTAACTCGGGCATGATACGCCCGTATCTCGGAACTGGACTAGAGGGGTAAGAAACGAAGCCTTGTTACGGCCGTATGAAGGAAGCTTACGGCCGTAACTCTCGATTATTATAGCCGTAACATATACGGCTTACGGCCGTAACATGGCCTATGACAGCAGGCCAGCCTGAAACACTGCTCGACGAGGAGACGATCGAAAAGAGGAAATAACAAGGTGTATCCATGACCACCGGATACACTCCCAACGGATTTAAGTGAGAAATCAAAATGTTACGATGAAACGTGATTCCGAGTGTCCGAAGGTTCAGGAAGGACAAAGATAACAAGAATACCCTAAACTTAGGAAAATTACGAAATGGCCCAAACGTTCACAAAACCGCGATATGAGGTCGGATTAACCAACCGAAACTCACGATACGAACAACTCAACTATACGAACTCGTGAAACCAAAGGAATCAGAAAAGCGAACGAGTTCTACGAGAATCGAACGTCCGTGCCATAATACATGACATAAAACGGAATAATATTAAAACATCACCAAGATCATCCCCGATGGAGAAACTCCAAGAATAACATAGATTCAAAATGTCGACATGGTTACAAGCGAGCTATAACAAAAATGAAAATACACTAAAACAGGAATATCAGAAAAAGAAGAAAAAATGCGGATATTACATTCTACCCCTCTAGAAATAAGTTTCGTCCCGAAACTTAAGAAACAAACAACTCGGGATATCTAGCACGCATGCTATCCTCGGTTTCCCAAGTCGCCTCCTCGACACCATGCCTCGACCACTGTACCTTGACCAAGAGAATGGTTTTATGCCTTAGTCGTTTATCACGGTGCTCCAAAATCTTCAAGGGACGCTCCTCGAAGGTAAAGTCCTCGGCAATATCGATCTCACTATAGTCGATAATATGACTAGGATCCGGGACATATTTCCTTAACTGGGAAACATGGAAAACACCATGCACGCGACCCAAGGCCGGAGGTAACGCCAAACGGTATGCTAACTCACCGACTCTCTCGAGAATCACGAAGGGTCCAATAAATCTCGGACTCAACTTCCCCTTCTTCCCGAAACGGAAAACTCCTCTTGTCGGCGACACCTTCAGCAAAACGTGGTCTCCCACCTCGAATTCTAAAGGTCGACGACGGACATCGGCATATGACTTCTGTCGACTCTGGGCAGTCAACATCCGTTCCCGAATTAAGTCTATCTTCTGCCTCATCTCTAAAACGACATCCGGCTCGGTCCCGACCAAATCGGACGCCTCATTCCAACAAATCGGCGATCGACATCGCCGCCCATAAAGTGCCTCATACGGTGCCATCCGAATCGACGCGTGCCAACTGTTGTTGTACGTGAATTCGATCAATGGCAAATGCTCCTCCCAGTCATTGCTCCAATCGAGAGCACAAGCACGCAACATATCCTCAAATGTCTGGATGGTGCGCTGCGACTGCCCATCTGACTGGGGGTGAAAATAGGTACTCAGACGCAAACGGGTACCCAACGCCTTATGCACCGCCTGCCAAAAGTGTGATACAAAACGGCCATCACGATCCGAAACAATAGACTTCGGGGTACCGTGAAGCCTCACAATCTGCGCGATAAATATACGAGCCAACTTCTCCGGGCCCCAAGTGTACTTGATGCCCAGAAAATGTGCCGACTTGGTCAGACGATCAACAATCACCCAAATCATATTCATGCCCGATCTCGATCTCGGCAAACTCGTAATGAAATCCATCGATATATCTTCCCATTTCCATTCTGGAACGGGAAGTGACTGCAATAACCCAGCCGGTCGCTGATGCTCGATTTTGACCTGCTGACAAGTCAAACATTTTGCTACAAACTGCGCGACCTCCTACTTCATATCATTCCACCAGAAATTCCTCCTCAGGTCCTTATACATCTTACTCGAACCAGGATGAACGGAGTAAGGTGTAGCATGGGCCTCGCGCAGAATACTCTGTCTCAACTCTAAGTCGTTCGGTACACAAAGCCGACTCTGGAATCTCAAAACACCATCCTCATGGATTACAAAGCCGGGAGACTTTCCCTTAAGAATGTTCTCTCGGATTAGAGTAATCATCGGATCCTCCAACTGCTTCAGCTTAATTTCATCGATCAAAGACGACGAAATCTCTAAAGCACAAAGTTACCTGACAGCTCCAGGCAACAAAACCTCAATATCTAACTCGATCAAAGTCCGCCGAAGCTCAGACTGAGACGTAAGGACCTCAAGCGTTCGCAACGCAATCGGTTTCCGGCTCAAGGCATCGGCCACGACGTTTGCCTTGCCCGGATGATAAAGGATTTCAAGGTCATAATCCTTAATCAGCTCTAACCACCTCCTCTGCCTCATATTCAACTCCCGTTGAGTAAATATGTACTTCAGACTTTTATGATCGGTAAAAATCTGACATGCAGAGCCGAAAAGATAGTGACGCCAAATCTTGAGCGCAAAAACGACTGCCGCTAACTCCAAATCATGAGTAGGGTAGTTAAGCTCATACGGCCTCAACTGTCTCGATGCAAAGGCAATGGTCTTGCCGTGTTGCATCAATACGCACCCAAGACCCTGACCCGAAGCATCACTATAAACAGCAAAACCCTCGTTGCCGCATGGCAATGCCAAAACCGGGGCTGAAGTCAAACGCCTCTTCATCTCCTCAAAACTCGACTGCCTCTCGTCATTCCAGACGAACTTCTCGGACTTATGGAGCAACTGTGTAAGTGGCCGAGCCAGTTTCGATAAACCCTCGACGAACCTACGGTAGTAGCCAGCCAAACCCAAGAAACTACGAATCTCCTTCACATTCTTGGGCGGTGCCCAATCCAATACTGCCTCTATCTTTTGTGGATCCACACGAACCCCCTCGGCTGAAATCACGTGACCTAGAAACATCACTTCCTTCAGCCAGAACTCACATTTCGAGAACTTCGCATAGAGTTGCTCGGTCCTCAAGATGTCTAATACTACTTGCAAATGATGGGCATGCTCTTCCTTGTTCCTCGAATAAATAAGAATATCGTCAATGAAAACGACGACACACTTATCCAAATACTCGATAAAGACTTTGTTCATCAACTGCATGAACACCGCCGGCGCATTAGTTAATCCGAAAGGCATGACTACAAACTCATAATGTCCGTATCTCGTCCGAAAAGCTGTTTTCGGCACATCGGACTCCCTCACCCGGAGTTGATAGTACCCCGATTTCAAATCGATCTTCGAGAATACCGCAGCTCCCTGCAACTGCTCGAACAAGTCATCAATTCTCGGCAAAGGATACTTGTTCTTGATGGTCACCTTATTTAGTTCGCGATAGTCGATACACAAACGTAGTGAACCATCCTTCTTCCGCACAAACAGGACCGGTGCGCCCCAGGGCGAGGCGCTCGGTCGAACATACCCCGACTCAAGAAGCTCACTCAGCTGCTTCTTCAACTCTGACATCTCTGAAGGTGCCATGCGATACGGCGCCTTCGAAATAGGAGCCGCGCCTGGCTCTAACTCTATAGCAAACTCGACCTCATGATCCGGTGGCAATCCCAGTAACTCGTCAGTAAATACATCAGGAAACCCACTAACGACTGGAATCGACGAAAGCTCGACCCCACCATTATCAGCCTTCAAGGCGTAACACCAATAACCAGTACACCCCTTTCGCAGGAGTGTCATCGCCTTCAAGGAGTTAATAACGAACTTCTGGTTTCTCTTTCGCCCCGCAAAAGAATGTTCGGTGCCGTCTTCGACTAGCATGGTAATGATCCTCGTGCGGTAGTTCATGATCGCGCCATGCCGCTCGAGCCAATCATCCCCGAGAATCAAATCCTCACCCTCGATACCCACAACAATAAGATTAGAGAGCCAAGACCTCTCACAAATAGACACAAAAAAGTCCCGGACTTCTCGATCACCGACAATTCTATCACCGCTAGGAAGTTTAACGATGAAAGGCTCGCAAGGTGACAAGCAGTCGAGACTCAAACGGCGTACACACTCTAGAGAAATGAATGAATGCGTAGCACCCAAATCAAAAAGCACACTGACAGGATGAGAATGGATATGAACGGTACCTGTCGCCACAGTAGCTGCTGGATCATCGGCCCTCCTCATCTCATAGATACGCGGCTGGGCAGAGCCGACACTAGAAGCCCCTCCTCTAGCGGGCTGACCCCAACCCCTACCTCGGCCGGCACTCGGTGGAAGCGGCGGAGCAAATGAGCCCTGGTTCACACTTGGCTCCATAGGTGCTGGGTGAGAAGAACGGGCGCCGCGAAACTGTCTGAGTTTCTCGCAAAAAGAAGCTTTGTGGCCCGACTGTCCACAAGTATGACAAGTTAAAGGTGTACAAAGACAATCCCGGTTCACGTGGCCTGGCTTGCCACAGTTAAAGCATCTGGGGTCCCGGGCGATGGTTCCGGCGGCACTCCGAAAGCTCCCAGAGAAACGAGCTGAACCGCCCGTAGAAATATTTGCAGCTTGAGATTTCTGCTGGCCTCCACTCTTGGGACCAGAAAAATTCCCGACCGACTTCTGCTTCTTGCTCTCACGAGCCAAATCGCTAGCCGTCACCGACATATCATAAGCAAGGGCTCGACTCTGATAATCCTTCAAGGTAGTACAGACGAGCCCAGACATATAGTCCCGAATGGACAGTTTCATCCTTTTGGAAAAATGGAAAATCTTGTCGCTCTCTTCGACCACTTGGGTCTTCACATAACCCAACTCCTTGTTAAAGTCGGCAATGGCCTGAGATACGGGGATATCCCGTGGTTGAGCATCATAGAAAGCATGCACTCGAGACTGTCTGACCGGCCACGGACAATATTCGGTCTCCATCAATTCTTGAACTTCGGACCATGAAGCCACATGATCTTTGGGACCAACGACGATCCGATCGACCCCGAAAAGCAGAAATACAATGTAAGAAAGCAAAGGACCGAGTAAGAAAACTTACGAGCAGTGGAAGTACCGAGATGCTGGCAGCGGTGCGACAATGTGCAAAACAAAACATGACTAGACCCAAATAACCAACAAGCCTAGGTATCCATAAACCTAGGACTCTGATACCATTTTCTGTAACACCCCCAAGATATTCAGAGTATATTACAGCGCCGTGGACCCCTACATGGGACCCACCAGGCTACAAACAAGAAAAACTCTACTCGGCTAACCATCTCGGTTAGCGAGAACACACATTTAAATGATATGACATAAAAAGATACGCCCGGAGCAACCGGCGAAATAAGCATAAACCAACAATGTAACAATTTTAAAGTAATACAACACGGAGTTTGAAAAGAAAAGCCTAAGTACTCGCGAGTACACTCTATAAGTTTATAATTGTTAGAACAACCAAATCGAAATGGTCGAAAGAAATAGAAAGACCCAAATGCACATGTCAACGACCCTGACCAACGTCCTCGTACTGTCCAGGTGCCCTCTCGTCCGGATAATCGTAACCTGAAATCCATAACAAGAATTTCCCCAAAACGGGTCCCCAGAGGGGTTAGCAATTACGCTAGTACAAGTAATCAAGGCAAACCAATCGCTTACACATTTCATAGTACATGTACCAATATCGTTTCAAAAATCAAAACTAGACATGTCTTTTCCGGAAACAAACAATCACAATTAATTTGCCTAGGACCGGGACGAAGCCACGAATCCCACTCGAGGCCTCTAAGGACCCTCCCGAGCTGGCCACATTCATAAAACAAATCAAGCACCACACGTCGCCTAGGACCGGGACGAAACCACGAATCCCACTCGAGGCCTCTAAGGACCCTCCCGAGCTGGCTAGCGAATCAAACTCATGAATCCAGGACGAAGCCATATATTCCCTCGAGGCCCCGTCGGACCCTCCCGAGGTGAGTAAAGCACACACAATATACATTACCATTTCACGTTAAGCATAAGGGTTTCCAAGAATTACTTGCCTTGTGTAAGAAACGGCGCAACGAACGGAAGGAAAACACCGACGACCGTTAGGAGCCGATAATCACGAACCTAACGATACGAAGAACACAATCACCACCAATTCTAACTAAATACGGAATTGGAAAACACCCGAAAACCCGCCTACGATTTATGTGTATTCGTATCAAACAACGACGAGGGCGGATCGCGACCAAACCCTCTCGATTATGTAAATATCACGAAATACATCATGAGTTCGTAGGAGAACAAGAACAATGACGAGATTAATCATAATCAACAAGGATTAATCAACAACATGAAGCAAAACGAACAATACACCCGAAAACCCCCAAATCCTCCAAGGTAGGTTATAAGAGATTTTACCTTGATTCGAAGATGAACGATGAATGATTAGTGATAGGTGGATGGTATGATACTTGAATATGCCCTTACAATGGAGTTTGGATCGAAATCGGACGAACCCTAGCCTCAGTCGTCGCTCCCGTCGTGAAAAGGAAAGAGAGAAGTGAGAAATGAGGAAAAACTGGGCCGCTGCCAGTTTATATACTGGCAGGTGTTACGGCCGTAACACACCCCACATACAGCCGTAACACAGGAACATTACGGCCGTATCCCGACTCTCTTACGGCCGTAACTGGCCTCTGGAAAGAACTGGGAAAAATTTACGAACGACACATACGACCGTATCAAGAATACCATTACGGCCGTATTGTTACTTACGGCCGTAACTCGGGCATGATACGCCCGTATCTCGGAACTGGACTAGAGGGGTAAGAAACGAAGCCTTGTTACGGCCGTATGAAGGAAGATTACGGCTGTAACTCTCGGTTATTACGGCCGTAACATATACGGCTTACGGCCGTAACATGGCCTATGACAGCAGGCCAGCCTGAAACACTGCTCGACGAGGAGACGATCGAAAAGAGGAAATAACAAGGTGTATCCATGACCACCGGATACACTCCCAATGGATTTAAGTGAGAAATCAAAATGTTATGATGAAACGTGATTCCGAGTGTCCGAAGGTTCAGGAAGGACAAAGATAACAAGAATACCCTATACTTAGGAAAATTACGAAATGGCCCAAACGTTCACAAAACCGCGATATGAGGTCGGATTAACAAACCGAAACTCACGATACGAACAACTCAACTATACGAACTCGTGAAACCAAAGGAATCAGAAAAGCGAACGAGTTCTATGAGAATCGAACGTCCGTGCCATAATACATGACATAAAACGGAATAATATTAAAACATCACCAAGATCATCCCCGATGGAGAAACTCCAAGAATAACATAGATTCAAAATGTCGACATGGTTACAAGCGAGCTATAACAAAAATGAAAATACACTAAAACAGGAATATCAGAAAAAGAAGAAAAAATGCGGATATTACATGCAGTCCGGGAATGTATGTACGATGTTCGCATTGCCGTTATGATGTTAGCCCCCGAGTTGTGATTGAATTGGTGGTGTGAGCGTTGAGTCATTCGCCATGCATTTGTTGTGTTAGCCCTCTATGAGAGGTGTGATGTTGGTTTTTAATGTTGTCGTTTCGTGGTGATTTGCGTGTATCGCAGCTGTGCGAGCTGTTAGAGCTTGGTTTTGTATGATTATGTACATCGGTGATTGTTCCATGATGTTTTGTAATTGTGTGATCGTTATCGTTCGGGCCGTTGAAACCGCCGAATGTATGTCGTCGTTGCTGTGATTTTATGTATGTGGGTTGCCTTACGTTGATATGTTGTGCTGAGTCGACATCTCAGGTATGTTGTTTTGCAATGTTATATTCCATTGTACCTAGCAGTTGTGTATTCGGTATGCCGAGGTGCTTCAACTATAATGTGCCGGGGCATGTACGTGTAAATTGTCCTTCCCCGCCAGTAGCGTGTTACAAGTGTGGACTCGAGGGACACATAATCCAGTTTTGAGAGTTGGTTACCGAGCCTTTTGGGGTACGAACTCCAGCGCAGATGTCAGGATCGGATTTGAGAGGCCCTTGATAGATGTTTCTATCGGTTACTTGTTATGTTTTTACCTTGCTTCCGTTGTTGTGAGTTTCGGGGACGACACTTCTTTTAAAAGAGGTTGAATGTAATACCCGTATTATTTTGACTTCTATATTTTTTTCTCTCTCTCTCAATTCTATCAGCTCGCTCGTGTTCGTTGACACTTTCTGAACTTGTTATGTATTTCGATTTTTATTGTTCGAACGAGCCGTGATATTGTTTTGGATTGATCTGGTTATCGCTGTGACTTTTCCGAGTTCGGTTCGATTCTTGTGAACCTTGTTCGAAAGTAACATCTTTTAGTTTCTATAAGCTCTTTTAATTTCTTGAGTGGAAGTGTGAACTTCAGAGTCGTTGTTCGATCGTTGTTGTTCGATTGTTGTTGTTCGATCGTTGTTGTTCGATCATTGTTGTTCGATCATCGTTGTTCGATCGTTGTTGTTCGATCATTATTGTTCGATCATTGTGTTCAATCGTGGTTGTCCGATTGTTGTTTCCTAATCTCGTACCGTGAAAAATTGTCATTCACCGTTGGTCAACTGTATTGATTGCGGTCAATTGGGACACCAAGCCGTGCATTGCTAGATAGTAGCTGAGAGGTTTGGGGATCGAGTTTGCGTCTCTGCTCCGAAAGGACACGGAGATGCCTAGTGTGGTTTTCGAGAATTTCGGCGTGGTCGGAGTTCTTCGTGGTTAACCTCGCAGATCGTTGTGTTTATTTTCTATTTTTTTGACTGTGCGTGTTTTCTTTTAATAGACGCCTTTTGTTTCCTGATTGTTTGGATAATTGATTTGATGGTACTATCTATTTGGTGATACTTGACACTTGTTGGTTTTGTAATATCCGGTATTTTTGTTTTCCATTATCTGGGATTGTTTGTGTTTTGACTCCGGAATGTCGGAGTGGTTTCTATCGGGATACTCTATTTGTTACTATCGTATAGCCGTTTTAGTCGGGTGCGACTTGTTGTTACATGCATTTCTTTGATTAATATGTGCATGTGATGTGGTATGTTATGTTTCGTTATTTGCTCGTTATTGTTTTGAATCATAGACGATGCATTTGTGCGACCGAAACGTCGTCAAATGCCTAACCGGACCGTCGGAACGATCGGGTCCCGACCGCAAGGCCTGGCCGAGTTACGGCCGCAATGCAGTACCTGTTACGGCCGTAAGACATGGCCGATTACGGCCATAATGTCTTGCCGGTTATGGGCGTAAGGCTCCCGCACAGGTTGGGCACTAACCCAGGGATGATCGGGTACGACCGTAATGTGTGGCCGGGTATGGCCATAATGCCCGGTTACGGCCGTAAGGTTTTGTCCGGTAACGGCCGTAAGGTGCCGAGTATTTTGGGGCAGCGGCCTGGGAGGTGCCGATTACGCCCATTAGACAATGCCGATTACGGACGTAAGGGTCGAGTTACGGCCGTAAGCTGCTGCCGGTTACGGATGTAACGTGCACGCCTATATAAGGCCTGGGCGACGGGATTTTTCCCATTTTCTTCATGTCCCTTCTCCCTATCGCGGCTGCCGGACGAGTGAGGTGGAAACATCGACTCTTGGTCGATTCTACTCAATTCCAAGGGTTTTTTCGATTATATCAACATCTAATCCTCGTTCTTCGTCGAATCGAGGTAATTCCTTGAAATATCCTAGGGTTGACTTTCGAGATTTCCTTCTTGATTTTCGTTGTTAGTCCGATTTTGATAAATCGGTTGATGTTATTAGGCATTAGTAGGCATGTTCTACGGATTGTATATCCGTATTTCGGGTTCGTTGGAACCCAATCAGGATTTTTGGTGTTCTAAGGAAACCATGAACATTTAATATCCGATTAAATGTCTCAAAGGGTTCTCTTCGATTCTTGAATATGTTTTCCGTTGTTTTCAATTGTTATTCTCATAGTAATCATGTTTCCATTGGATATCACGGAGGATTGTAGGTGTTCGGGGTTTTCCGGGGTGTGCCGTGTTCGTAGGAATATTCGGGTGCCGACTATCGAGGCAAGTATCCTACTTATACGTTTTGTACCTTGTGAATATGACTTATGTGTTGAAATGAACGAATTGTGGTTAGTTGTGATAATCTTAGATGTGTAATTTGGAAATCTATATGTTGGTCGATTGTACACTTGGAGGTGTATCGTGATATAGGTATTGATCATGAGTTATGTGGCATTGATTGCATCGGTGTTTTGGATTTTTGAGATTGTACAATGTATGACGGTTTGTATGTAATCAATGTGATTGATTGATCGTGAATGTGTTGGTATGATGTGCATGTGAATGTTGTGTGCTAGTATGCTAAGTTCACTCGTGTGGGTTCGACGGGGCCTACGAGGATTCATGGCTCAGGTCCATGGGATCAGAACTTAGTATGTGGTGCTGAGGTCCAATCGTGCGGGTCTGACGAGGCCTACGATGATTCATGGAACAAGTCCATCGGATCAGGACACAGTACGTCTAATCGTACGGGTTCGGCCTACGGTGTCACGTGACACAGGTTCACGGGGTCAGGACTGGTTGTTATGATTGATGTGTGATTTCCAACCGTGTGGGTTCGGTAGAACCTACGGTGACACGTGACACAGGTTCACGGGGTCAGGACTAGCTGTTGTGATTGATGTGTTTGTTTCCTTCCGTGTGGGTTGTCGAACCTATGGAGACTCGTGGCAAGAGATCACGGAGTCATGAATATGTTTTTATCAACTAAGTTTCGAAAATGAAGTTTTCAAGGAAATTAATGTTGGGCTGAATCCCACGAGATTTGTGGAAATGTTTTCGTACTGTAAATTACCGAAATACGAATCGCATTTGGGTTAGAACCCTAAGGTTTTCGAAAAGGTTTACCGAATCAGGACTTGAGGTCTTAAAGGTTTCGAAATACTAAAAATCCCCGAGATGATGATCTTATTTTCAAATGCTTCATAGCTTATTTTTCCCTTATTAAAACCTCTCGGGAATGTTTTGGTACTTGGTTATTGTATTTGATCCATGGTTAATGTTTGCTCATTACATTTCGTATGATTTGATACTTGCACTAGTAAAATAGTGGAGTTTTACTAACCCCCGAGTAATCGGAGGGTGGATGTCTGTTTTGCGTTCAGGTACATGCAGGTTCGGGGGAGCAGTCACAGGATCGGCACAGGAAGTGACGAGCTACGCTACTAATCAAGAGTTGAGAGTTGGTAGAGTTAAGTCGTATTGTCAGAGTTGATGTCAGTCTTCCGCTGTATTGTGTTTCGACCCCTGTGTGGGTAATGTTGTATAAAGCCAGTTCTGTTGATTGAGTTGTGTGACCTATTCGGTCTGTGTATTCACATGTGAGTGACCTTAATAGTCTCTATTATTTTATTGTTTGACCTTGGTCGGGCAAACATTTGGTCGTTCTGTAATGTTTAGCCCGGTAGATCCTCGTGAAAAGGGGTCTACGGCATGTAAGATTCCCATATGGTTTTAGGGGTGTTACATTTATGGTATCAGAGCTTAGGTTGCAGAAACCTATGTTGTCGGGTCAAGTCGAGTCGTGATTTGTCGAGTAATGTGTTGTTTTGTCATTCAATTTGTCGGGTGACAAGTTGAGTTGTGCGTAGTCACAACGTGTCGAATATGTTGTCGGACGAGATTAGTATCGTGGTCGACCGTCATCTCCGTGCGGCCTGTGGACGTAAGTCTCCTCTTTTATGCGAGGTACCTGTGTATCATGATTTTATCTATGTGAGTCAATTGTGGTGCGTGATTTTATTTGCACGGTGTTGTGTAATAAGGTTTGTATTCAATGCTTGTGACACTGTATGTGGATAGAACTGGACGTATTGATATTTGGCCTTGGAACCACCGTGTGGGGTGGTATGATGTGAAAGTTGAGAACCTTGATGGGTTTCGAAATAAGGTATCGACTATTGAGTTCGTGACAAACTCCGTGGAATGGTTTTGTTGTATGTTTAAACTTGATATCGCGAGATGTATTCAATTGGATTGGCGATCCTGTTTTCCGTTTGGGCATGTGGTTTTAAGTTTGTTTGTTTTTAGATTGTTTTATTTATGCCCCTACGGGTAGGTTTTAGAATGTTTTTCCTAGAGGACTTTGCGGGTTTGAACATTTTTGTGAAAATCGTTTTTTATTGTTTAAATATGGTGCGGTTAAAACCACGGATTGTATAGGTTTTGAAATCGGTTGAATTTTGACAAATTAGTCACGTATTTTCAAATGCATCATGAAACGGTATTTGGAGAATGTGTTTTAAAATTCTGCGGACAATGCAAAATATTATCGTCATCTTGGTTATGATCGAAAGGATTTTGGAAAATCTATATTTTGCAAAACAACTTTGGCTTTTGGAAATTAGAACGTTATGTATTTATGTATTGAGGGTAAGTCGTGCAGTGAGTTGCTATGTTATTATTCTCGTCAGAGAATCTTGGTTGTATGCCCAAGTGGCGGGATATATTGTTAGGTATCATTCCCTAACTCTCGGAGCCGTTTCAGGGCTGCTGGGTTACTTCAATTGTATAACAACCAGTAGTTACGGCCGTACGAAATTTGTGTTATGGCCGTAAGCTGGCAGTTGCTACGTCCGTAAGATGTTGGTATTACGTCCATAATCCTCTAATTGTTACGGCCGTAAGTTGTGTGTTATTACGGCTGTAAGCTTATTGCTGTCACGACCATAATCTTATTGTTACAGCCGTATATGTACTCTGTATCGGTCGTTCGATTCCTATGCATATAGCCGTGTGGTCCACAGATGATGATTGTGAACTTTAGCTATTGCATCAGTAATGTTGCACTCGGTTAATTATCCTGTTTGGATATTATTGACATGTTGTCGATCGCTACCTTTCTTGCTAGCAAATTTGATTGTACACCTAAGTGTTGTGACGGCATAGTCTGATTTAATTGTATTATTCCATGACGTTATCCTGACATGATAGCTTATCTGTGGAAATGATTAGTGTGATGACATATATTAATAAGGTCATTTTGATGACATCGGTTATAGAGTGTGTTGTGCGGCGATTTATACGCCTCGATGGCGATCGACATGATGGTCAGGAGCCAGCTAAAGAAGACAGACGCCGGGAAAGCACCTAGCTATCGACGTCCAAAGGCGATCGTCTGTTGGCATCTGGCGATCGCCAATGATATCTGACTGTAGACGACCGTCCCATACCGCATGTGAATCCGACACCCGTCAGAGTCTTCAAAGATCGAATCTTGGACGAAGACCCACGTGCAGATCCACAAAAGGCGCCGCAAGATAAGGCCTTTGACCCCAGACTGTCACCAACCTCATACCTACCAACAGGCTCGCCGAAAGGTGCAAGGTGGGTCCTCCGCAGACAGCGACTCAGGACGCGTGCAGGCTCCACATTGGCCCGCACAGCTGGCTGCCAACTACAGCATCGGACTTTAAGGAAGCAGTCCCACGTGATGGGACGATCGCCCACATTATTCTAATATAGAATACGGCGGTCGCCCGCGATCGCCGGAGAGGACCCAACAACCTTTTCTACTATAAATAGTAGGCCTCCAACAGTGGCATAAGGATTTGGAACACACAGAAAAGAACGTACAGAGAGATCAGAACACTTATCTGACGAATACTTACACATACACAGTGATACTCATTCACATACACAAGCAAGAACTCACAGAACTTCATATCTGGTTCTTCCGGCAATCTTCACGCTCTATAGCTAAGCTAACTAGAATCTTTACACTCATTGTAATATCTAACATTAATATTTGTACTCCAAAGTATTTATATTAATAACATCTCGCGAGAGCATTCAAGCCCGGGACTAACAACCCTGGCAAACCTTGTGTTATTTATTTTCCCACGGAAGTGTTCTCGCATTTGTTTGTTACTCGACCATTCCAGCAATATCATCTCTGGATAATATTTTGGGTGCCAACAATTGGTGCTAGAAGAAGGGCTTGAACCTCCATTTTTATTCCAACCATCTCGAAGAACACTCACTGTTCTCCGGGGCATATACTTGAAGAAACACTCACTGTTCTTCAAAGAAAAACCTTCAGAGACATGACATCTGCCACGACCTCCAAAAGAGCCACCCTGCGATCTGCCGGACATCTCATTCCGGCCCAGACCGAATCCCATCTTACGGCGGAAGGTGACCGCGGCGACGCTAGACTCTCACTCCCGCCCCCGAGGGACGGTCCCAACCTCTCACTCGATCAGTTCCAGACCGCGGAACAGATTGAGGAGGCTATATCCATCCTTAGGGAGCGACGGAGGGCATGCGATTCGCCAACCATTACTCTGTCAGCCATCCGCCGAGCAGGAAAGCGGAAGCTCAAGGGGACATATGGTGAGAAATCGACAGAAAGCCCCGAGCCGCAGGAAAAGGCTCTCGTAAGGCGGGACGACTCCATCTTCATCCGCCTAGGGAGCGATCCCTCATGGTGACCCGGGCATTCAGGCCCCAGCCGGGAGACATCGGAGTCCGAATCTGTCACCAGAAGTTCGGCATAACCGACTCCCAGAAGACATGCCGGCCAACGGGCCCCCACTCGCCCAAGAATTGAGCCCGGTGGCGATGAACTCGTCACCTACCATAGGGCAAGGAGATCAGTACATGATCGCCTTGGCTCCCACTCCGAGAGTCAATCAGTGAGCAGTCAGGCTACAGCGATGGCCGCCATGCAACGCCAGCTCGACGAAATGAAAGTGCTCCTAGAGACTAGGGCAGGCGCCAAGAGATCGATCGTTGGACCGAGTGAGCCACTCGCGGCCCAGATCGAGCTCGCCTCGGTTCAACCGAAGATCGCTCCCCCTCAAACACCTCTATACGAGGGGAGATCGGATCCTGAGACCCATTTGAGCAAGTTACGGATTTATATGACCGAATGTGGAGCATCGGACGCGACGAAGTGCCGAATGTTCCCGTTGACATTGGGCGACCTTGCCCATAGGTGGTACATCTCACTACCACCTCGCTCGATCAATTGTTTTGAGAAACTGGCGAACGACTTCACGTCGTATTTTGCCGCCAAAGTTGCCCGGCCAGACCCACCGCATGATGAAAATCAGGCAGGGGAAGAACGAGCCCGGTGAAGATTACATCGACCGGGTGGATGAAATAGTCCTCACTGGCGAGCCCATTAGCGACGAGCTCGCTCTCTACTCAGTCATGGGAGGATTCTATGGCCATTCACCCATGTTCAGGCACCTTACAAAGGACATCCCCCCGACCTACGCGATCTTTCGCAGCAGGGCCGCTGATTTTCTAGCCAGGCAGAGGATGCTCACCGTACGCTTAGGCGAATGATCTGCCGGGGAAAAAAAGGCGCCTACTTCCGTCCCGAGAAAGGCAGTCTCCAAGCCTAGAAAGGCGATCACGAAGCCGCCCAGGGAGTTCAAAGCTTTCGAGGATGTGGAGGTTCACCTCCTCTGCAACCTCAACCTATCTCCGGCCCACATTTTCAACGCCATCAAGGGGCGCGAATGGCTTAGCAAACCGAAGCCGGTGAGGGACCACGGTCATCTAGACCGTAATAAATTCTGTGCCTACCACAAGAGTCCCGGCCATAACACCAGCCAGTGTCACGACCTCCTCAGACAACTATGGCGACTGTTCGAGGAAGGCAAATTGGATAACTTGGTTACCAAACTAGAGCCTCGAGCAAAGAGGACCGGAGGACGCGAGCGCCGACAAAACGATGGAATCCCTCCTAATCCGGTTGCAAGGATCGAGCAGAATGAGCCGGAGTACTCTGATGAATCGATCCCTCCGATCAACCCTGGCAGCCGGATCAATATGCTCCAGGCGGGAGGTGGAAACCTCAGAGGACTTTCCCCGGTCTCCACCATGTCGAACAGAAAGCGGAAGGCCGAACTGAGGGCGTTCGCCGGGGTCCATGTCGTGGTAGCCCCAGAGCCGACCATCTCCAAAGACGCGCTCATCACTTTCTCCAACAAGGATAGGGAGGGAGTGCAGTGCCCCAAAGAGGATACATTGGTGATCTCTGCATGTATTCTTGGGAAAATGGTCGATCGCGTGCTGGTTGACAATGGGAGGTTTTGCAATATCATATTCAAATCTGCTCTTGACCAGCTCGGTAACCTAACCAAGTTTATCAAGCCGTTCGACACCGTGCTCCAAGGGTTCGGCGACAGCACAGTCCAAGCTTATGGAAGGATCAAGCTCTCTGTCGAGCTAATATGTTACTACGATCCCAAGGTTAGGATTACTAGGAACCTAAATTTTGTAATCATAGATAGGCCCAGCATCTATAATGGGTTCCTAGGTCGCCCATTTCTAGAAACCTTCGAGGCGGTCGCTTCTTCTTTCTTTTACTGTATCAAATTCCCCACTGCCGATGGGACATTCGGTACTGTAAAAGGAGACCAACTAATGGCTAAGAAATGTTTGAATTACTCCTGTGTCGTAACATCTTTCAATACTTACCATGCTGTGTGTAACATTGAAACGATCGAAAATCAACCCATGGAGACCGACGAGCCAAGCACATCGTACCAACCCGACTTAGAGGATGCCATCTCACATCGATTAACGGACGACATCGAGCCAAGGATCGGTTTCGAGCCAAGCCTCGACATCGATCCAAGGATCGAGTCCGGAAATCGTCCCAAACGACAAGCGACCGTCCCCATTGAAGAGTTGGAAAGTATAACGATAGATCCGGCTCGCCCGGAGCGGGAAGTATAGATCGGCACAAGCGTCGACCTCGAATTAAAGGAGGATCTGATCAATTTACTACGTAAGAACATCGGAGTCTTTGCCTGGTCGCATCAAGATATGGTTGGCATAAGTCCTGAACATGCTTGCCACTGTCTAAAGATCGACCCGGCAAGGAAGCCTGTTCACCAGAAACGTAGGAAATTCGGTCCTGAGAAGTACGCAATGCTCGACATAGAAGTAAAAAAGCTACTCGATAACAAACTTATCGGAGTAGCTACAGACGAACCATAGTGGGTCACCAACGCGGTGCTCGTCAAAAACCCGAACAACTCCTGGAGGTTATGCATCGACTTCACCGACCTCAACGCGGCATTCCCAAAAGACCACTTTCCGATGCCTCATATTGATCACTGGGTCGATAGTACAGCAGGTTGCGAAATGATGTCGTTCATGGATGCCTTCGCCATCAGATCCCAATGCCGGAGAAAGACATAAATCACACATCATTACACATGGAAAAAGACATATATTTTTGGGTCCGAATGCCGTTCGGCCTGAAGAATGCAGGTGCCTCGAGCAGAGAGGACCGGAGGACGCGAGCGCCGACAAAACGATGGAATCCCTCCTAGTCCGGTCGCAAGGATCGAGCAGAATGAGCCAGAGTACTCTGATGAATCGATCCCTCCGATCAACCCTGGCGGTCGGATCAATATGCTCCAGGCGGGAAGTGGAAACCTCGGAGGACTTTCCCCGGTCTCCACTATGTCGAACAGAAAGCAGAAGGCCAAACTGAGGGCGTTCGCCGGGGTCCATGTCATGGTACCCCCAGAGCCGACCATCTCCAAAGACGCGCTCATCACTTTCTCCAACAAGGATAGGGAGGAAGTGCAGTGACCCAAAGAGGATGCATTGGTGATCTCTGCATGTATCCTTGGGAAATGGTCGATGGCGTGCTGGTTGACAATGGGAGCTTTTGCAATATCATATTCAAATCTGCTCTTGACCAGCTCGGCAACATAACCAAGTTCATCAAGCCGTTCGACACCGTGCTCTAAGGGTTCGGCGACAGCACAGTCCAAGCCTATGGAAGGATCAAGCTCTCTGTCGAGCTAATATGTTACTACGATCCCAAGGTTAGGATTACTAGGAACCTAAATTTTGTAATCATAGATAGGCCCAGCATCTATAATGGGTTCCTAGGTCGCCCATTTCTAGAAACCTTCGAGGCGGCCGCTTCTTCTTTCTTTTACTATATCAAATTCCCCACTGCCGATGGGACGGTCGGTACTGTAAAAGGAGACCAACTAATAGCTAAGAAATGTTTGAATTACTCCTGTGTCGTAACTTCTTTCAATACTTCCCATGCTGTGCGTAACATTGAAACGATCGAAAATCAACCCATGGAGACCTACGAGCCAAGCACGTTTTACCAACCCAACTCAGAGGATGCCATCTCACATCGATTAACGGACGACATCGAGCCAAGGATCGGTTTCAAGCCAAGCCTTGACATCGATCCAAGGATCGAGTCCGGAAATCGTCCCAAACGAGAGGCGACCATCCCCATTGAAGAGTTGGAAAGTATAACAATAGATCCGGCTCGCCCGGAGCGGGAAGTACAGATCGGCACAAGTGTCGACCTCGAATTAAAGGAGGATCTGATCAATTTACTATGTAAGAATATCGGAGTCTTCGCCTGGTCACATCAAGATATGGTTGGCATAAGTCCTGAACATGCTTGTCACTGTCTAAAGATCGACCCGGCAAGGAAGCTTGTTCACCAGAAACGTAGGAAATTCGGTCCTGAGAAGTACATAGCGCTCGACATAGAAGTCAAAAAGCTACTCGATAACAAACTGATCGGAGTAGCTACAGACGAACCACAGTGGGTCGCCACCGCGGTGCTCGTCAAAAAGCCGAACAGCTCCCGGAGGTTATGCATCGACTTCATCGACCTCAACGCGGCATGCCCAAAAGACCACTTTTCGATGCCTCATACTGATCACTTGGTCGATAGTACAGCAGGTTGCGAAATGATGTCGTTCATGGATGCCTTCGCCGGGTACCATCAGATCCCAATGGCGGAGAAGACATAAAGCACACATCGTTCCACACGGAAAAAGACATATATTTTTGGGTCCGAATGCCATTCGGCCTGAAGAATGTAGGGGCAACCTACCAGCGGCTAGTCAATGGGATGTTTGCCAAACAGATCGGCAAAACCATGGAAGTCTACATTGACGACATCGTGGTCAAAAGTTTCAAAAAGGAAGATCACCTCAATGACCTTGCCGAGACGTTCGCCATCCTCGAGAAGTTCAATATGAAGCTGAACCCCAAGAAATGCAACTTCGGGGTGAGCTCCGAAAAATTCCTGGGGCACATCGTGAGCCAAAGGTGGATAGAGGCGAACCCCACCTAGATCTAGGCGATCCTCGACATCCAGGAGCCACGGAATGTCAAGCAGGTGCAACGCCTCACAGGTTGTCTAGCTGCCCTCAACCGTTTCATATCTCGGCTCGGGGATAAAGCAATCCATTCTTCGCGACCATAAAGAACAAAAGGTTCGCATGGACAAAGGAGAGTCAAATAGCGTTCACCAAAATCAAGGAATACCTATATAACCCTCAGATCCTGGCAAAGCCGATCCCTGGCGAAAAACTATTTCTTTACCTGGCAGCCTCAGAGGTCGCGCTGAGTGCTGTGTTAGTGCGAGCAGAGGGGCAAGTCCACTTGCCAATCTACTCCGTTAGCCAAGCGCTCCATGACGCTGAAACGCGATACACGCCTCTGGAGAAGATCGCCTACGCTCTAGTCATGAGTGTTCGCAAACTAAGGGCCTACTTCTTCAAACACCAAGTGGAGGTTCTGACGACTCTCCCTCTAAGGCAAGTTCTACACCGGCCAGACACCAACGGGCGACTCCTCAATTGGTCACTAGAGATCTCCCAATACGGTATCATGTACGATCCTCGCACGACGATCAAAGGCCAAGCTCTGGCGGACATCGTGGTGGAATTAACATTCCCTCACAGTCCGACCCAGGTCGGTCGCCCTGCGTGGAAGCTGTACGTGGATGGATCGGCAACCAACTCGCGAGCAGGGGCAGGGATTGTCCTCATCAGCCCCGACAGACAAAGTTTCACAAATGCAGTGCGTTTCGGGTTTCGTGCGACCAACAATGAAGACGATTACGAAGCTTTGGTAGGAGGGCTCGATCTAGCCCTCGCCCTGGACATTCGCCGCCTCCACATCTTCATGGACTCCCTCTTGGTCGTGAACCAAGTCAAGGGAGAATATGAGGCGCGCGGCGAGCAGATTGTCAAATACCAAGAATTGGTTGCCGAAATATGCACGAAGTTTGAGGAGGTTCTAATCGAACAGGTCCCGAGAGAGCATAATTCCCAGGCCGACGCCTTATCCAAACTGGCATCATCAGATGGGGCGCCCGATTTCTCTAACATCAAAATCACAAAATCAGCAAAGCCGTCGATCGACAGAAACATGGTTACCACAGTTACCATCGCCGAAGAGAACTGGATGACTCTGTTCATTAAATACTTAAAGGACGGAATGGTCCCCGATGACCATATCAAAGCTCGCCAACTTCAGCTCCGCGCGACCAGATACACCCTATTGGACGACCGGCTATACAACCGAGCTTTCAGCCTCCCTCTCCTTAAGTGCATTACGCCGGAGGAAGGCCGACTCATTCTAGCCGAAATCCATGACAGGATCTATGGAAACCATGCTGGTGGGCGAGATCTCATCCACAAAACGACCAGGCAAGGTTTTTTCTGGCCTACACTACAAAAAGATGCGATCGCCTATTCCAGATCGTGTCACAGGTGTCAAGTGATGGGCCCAAACATCAAGCACTCCCCCGAGCAGCTCACCTCAATGTACAGCCCATGGCCATTCGCCCAATAGGGCATCGACCTTATAGGTCCCTTGCCGACGGCGCCAGGGGGCTGTAAGTTTGCCATCGTAGGGGTCGATTATTACACGAAATGGCCTGAGGCCGAGCCGCTCAACAAGATCGGCCAAGAACAAGTAATCAAGTTTATTTGGAAGAACATCATATGCCGATTTGGTCTACCCTAGGCTATCATCTCCGACAACAGAAAGAAGTTCGACGGTTTAGAAGTCATGCAATTCTGCGAGAAGTGGGGAATCAAAAAGTTGTTCTCGGCCCCCTACCACCCTCAGACGAACGGGCAGGTAGAGGCCGTAAACAAAATCCTCAAACACACGATCAAAGCACGACTCGAGTCCAGACAAGGACGATGGGCGAGCGAGCTCCCAGATGTTTTGTGGTCTTATCGAACGACGACCCGAAACTCAACCGGTGAAACCCCGTTCTCCCTCGCCTTCGGTACAGAAGCAGTGATCCATTCGGAGATTGCCGTCATCAGCCACCGAACTGAACAGGAGATAACGACGGACAATGATGTGGCCCGACGGATGGACTTGGACATGCTCGAAGAATGGAGACTGACCTCGAAAATGAAGAACACAATCCACAAAAGGAGATCCGAGAAGTTTTTCGATTCGAAGGTCAAGGAAAGACGGTTCCAAGTGGGCGACCTAGTCCTAAAATAGATCCAGACTCACACAGGAGTCTTTGGCCCGAATTGGGAAGGCCCTTTCAGGATATCTAAATGGCTAACTAGGGGAGCCTACGAACTTGAACACCCTGACGGCACTACGGACCAATATCCCTGGAACGCCGTACATTTGAAGAAATACTAACAGTAAGAACTTTGTATTCAATACCAATGTACAAAGAGTATAATGAGATTTTCCTATCCCATCTATGTGATTTGCCTCGATGAAAACAAACTAAAGAGAGGACGATTCGCTCGCCCTACAAAAGGTCATCGTCTAACCTGACAGACCTATGCAAGCGATCGCCCCCCCAAGCACAACGTAAACCGTCGAGGATCATCATTCAACATGGAGATCCGAGGTAGAAAAGTGCATCCATGGTCCTGGAGGTCGATGGAACCGACAGCTTCGCCCATGTAAGGTTCCTTTGGGCTGCGATCGCTCGCCCTTCGTTTAAATACGAGGCGGGCGCAGCCGAAGGACCCTCCAAACAAATCCATGGACACGCTCGCGCGCCCTCAAAAATACATCATCTAACATGATGTACCTGGACTAGGCGGCGCGTCCCTACCCCATCACAACGTATACCGTCGAGGGTCGCCATCTAACATGCTGACCCGAGGTAGAAAAGTGCTAACAAGCCATGTACGTGGAGTCGAATATGTTGGGTATGGGATCGGATATTGCACCGTGTTGTGGAAGCGTAAATATCAAGTGCGGAAATTTAAAGCACACAAGGATTTATAGAGGTTCGGCTATAAACGAGCCTACGTCCTCTCTCGGTATCTTTTTCAATAGGATCAAGATAAACCTCTTCTCCTCTCTTCTATCGGTCGAGGTATAACCGTTACAATCATGTCTTTTATTGGTCCGTGATAAACCACTCGTAGTTGTCTTTGCGTCGGTCCAAGTTAAACCGTTTTCCTTTTCGTAGGACAAGGAATCAACCTCTATAGCTTCCTATGTGTACTAGATAAACCTCACAAAGATATCAATTGTGACTCTAATAATGCCGGATCCTTGATCCTAATAACACCGAATCCAATCGTATCTTTTCTTTTACCACTCGTGTATGATTTTGTGTATAAACACTCAATCACTCAATGTAAGCTCAATATTACAACAACAACAATATCAATATGAATCTCAGATGATTGTCTTGTATGCTTGAAGTTGTTGTGCTTGATCAATACCATAAGCATGGTATTTATAGCCTTCATGAACAAACTAGCCGTTAGCTTCCTGTGGACTGATTACGTACGCTATAGCTCTTGCATTACGTACGTAAGTCCCTTTATGTACGTTAACCATCCATGGTTACGTATGTTAGCATCTTCACAAAATAGTTCAGGGAGATTCGTCATTTTTGATTACGTACGTTAACATTTCATTGGTTACGTACGTTAAGCCTTACATCACTGCTGACGTCATATGTTCGTTGCATGCTTTTCTGGCTTTGACTCCTCCAACGTTCATCTGGTTTGAACTCGTTTACGTACGCTATATAACTTTCATTACGTACGTAAAATTCCATATATTACGTACGTTAGTGATCCCACGTAACGTACGTTAGCTTTATTTTTCCAGCTTTTTGCACTTCGTTTCCTTCGATGCTTGGCTTCGTCTCTTCGTTGTTTTGTTTTGCTTATCAACATTAATCATCAAAACACTTTTAATTTATGTATGGAACAAAATGTTCCAACAATCTCCCCATTTTTGATGATTACAAAACAACACTACACCAATGGGATTTTCCTGCAAAAAATACAAATATATGTATATGTGTACAGACCAAAGTTTTCGACTTTGTCCATTTTGTCAGAATCTCCTCCCATTTATTTTTTGACTTCTTCTTTTCTTTTCTCCTTTTCTTTTCTCATTTTTTAATTTTTCATCGTCTTTTCGACGTCTCCTCATTTTTGTTCAACTCCTTCGTTTTTCCAATTATTTTTGAATGCTATCGATTTTCTTCGATTTTTCTCCCCCTTTCACGGTTAATCACATTTTCGACTTCTTTCTCCATTCTCCTATCTCTCCCCCTTTTTGTATTCATCAAAAAAACGCAATAAAATACCAAAAAATTCAATAAATAATGAATTATGCAAAAATAAATACAAGGTTATTAACTTCTCCTGAAAATATTATCTGTTAAAAAAAATTACTCCCCCTGAGTAAAATACCAAAAATCAATGTTTGGGGATCCAAACTATAGTTGGTTTTTGTTTCGAGACATAAACAATATTTGAAATATTTGTTCCTTTAGGAACCCAAATTTTCTTAATTTTTATCGTCCGGCGAGGGCTTTTGCAATTTGAAACGTGATGCCCGATTATCAAACACTTTTCGCAATGGGGTATTTTAAAATTAACGGATTCACTTTTCGAACGTGGTTTGAATCCTAACCCCTCTTTATTTAAAGTATATTTTTGAACACATAACATTTGTTCAAATTTATCGTTGCCGCACGAGAATTTTCTTGTCAAAGATTTTAGTTCATCTTGAACTTTTAAAAGATCATTCTTCAAAATATTCTCATTTTCAATGCATTTCGAATGATCGGTTTCGACAAATTTTCCCTTCTCGATAATTTTGGAATTTTCAATTTCCAAAGATTTAATTTTAGACTTAAGGGGTTTAATTTCCGATAAAGCATTTTGGAAATCCGTATGTAATAAATCAAATGCATCAAAAATTTCGTCACGGGAGGACGTACTTACTTGGCTTTCGATGTCGCTGTCGTCGAACGAACTCCGGGCCATGAGAGCGAGATTATTTTGATTCATGAAATCATCGTCTTCGTCTTCATCGCTCCATGTTGCCACGAGAACCTCCTTTTTTGGTTTGGCTCGGCAATGCTTAGCGAAGTGGCCTGGTTTTCCACATAGTCGACAAGAATTGTCGAACTTCTTAGATTCGCTCGGGATATCCTTCTTCCTCCGGTTTAATAGGGTTTGGAATTTATTAATATTTTTGGCATAGTATGCCATTTCTTCGTCGCTTTCTTCCACCGGGATTTCTTCTTTCTTTTTCGACATCTTAGCCTTCATGGCTAACGATCGTTCCTTCGGCTTTGGCTTGACACTTCGTGATTTTAATACAATCTCATAATTGATTAGTGAACCAACAAGGGCACTAAAATCGAGCGTGTTGAGATCTTTAGATTCCATAATCGCGGTCACGGTGCCGTCCCATTGGCTAGGTAGTGATCGTAAAATTTTCTTGACTTTTTCACTACTAGATAATGGTTTTCCGAATGGCGCAAGTCCATTTGTGATGACCGAGAATCGGTCTAGCATATTGGTGATGGACTCGTCACCTTTCATCATGAATAACTCGTAGTCATGGAGAAGCATATTGATTTTTGTCTCCTTGACTTGAGTCGTCCCTTCGTGTGTGATTTCTAGAATTTTCCATATTTCTTTCGCACTCTCACACGATGAGATTCGATTGACCTCTTCCGGATTTAAGGCACAAAATAAGAGTTGAGTAGCCTTACAATTTAGATGGTCATTTTTCCAATCGGCATCGTCGTATTCTTCGAAAGATTTGAGCGTACCGTCGGATTTGAGAGGAACTTTCGGGCTAAGGCAAATGATCTTCAAAATCTCTATATCATAGGCATGAATAAAGATCGACATCTTTTTCTTCCAAGTCAAATAATTTGAGCCATCAAAGAATGGTGGCCAGTTAGGAGCAAGACCTTCGACTGGAGAGAATTGAAATGCCATTTTTGGATCTTTTATCCTCGGATGTTAAGCCGCATATTGGAGTACCGCTCGGATACCAATTGTTGGGTACGGGATCGGATATTGCGCCGTGTTGCGGAAGCGTAAATATCAAGTGCGGAAATTTAAAGCACACAAGGATTTATAGAGGTTCGGCTATAAACGAGCCTACGTCCTCTCTCGGTATCTTTTTCAATAAGATCAAGATAAACCTCTTCTCCTCTCTTCTATCGGTCGAGGTATAACCGTTACAATCACGTCTTCTATTGGTCCGTGATAAACCACTCGTACTTGTCTTTGCGTCGGTCCAAGTTAAACTGTTTTCCTTTTTGTAGGACAAGGAATCAACCTCTCTAGCTTTCTCTGGGTACTTGATAAACCTCACGAAGATAGCAATTGCGATTCTAATAATGCCGGATCCTTGATCCTAATAACACCGAATCCAATCGTATCTTTTCTTTTACCACTCGTGTATGATTTTGTGTATAAACACTCAATCACTCAATGTAATATCATTATTACAACAACAATAATATCAATACGAATCTTAGATGATTGTCTCGTATACTTGAAGTTGTTGTGCTTGATCAATACCATAAGCATGGTATTTATAGCCTTCATGAACAAACTAGCCGTTAGCTTCTTGTGCACTGATTATGTACGCTATAGCTCTTACATTACGTACGTAAGTCCCTTTACATACGTTAACCATCCATGGTTACGTACGTTAGCATCTTCACAAAATACTTCAAAGAGATTCGTCATTTTTGATTACGTACGTTAACATTTCATTGGTTACGTACGTTAAGCCTTACATCACTGCTGACGTCATATGTCCATTGCATGATTTTCTGACTTTGACTCCTCCAACGTTCATCAGGTTTGAACTCGTTTACGTACGTTATATAACTTTTATTACGTACGTAAAATTCCATATATTACGTACGTTACACGTTACGTACGTTAGCTTTGTTTTTCCAGCTTTTTGCACTTCGTTTCCTTCGATGCTTGGCTTCGTCTCTTCGTTGTTTTGTTTTGCTTATCAACATTAGTCATCAAAACACTTTTAATTTATGTATGGAACAAAATGTTCCAACAGAATAAACCGACGACACCCCGTGCAAGGACTCCTCCAGACCAAGACCGCTAGCCTTTTGTTTAAATACAAGGCGGGCGCAGCCTAACGGAGGACCCTAACAAAAAAGTGAGTTGCGGGACAGTACCTCGCACATAAAGACACGGTTACAAAGATCGGTCCATCGAACTCAGCGACCGTGCACACAGTCGTCCTCACTCGAAGAATCGGCAAAACTAAAGATAGCTCACCAGACATACTATTTTCGTTCCCTTACTTACACTAAGTAAACGAAAACAAGGGGCAAAGGGGAGCTATTCCTAGATGCGATCGGGAAGAAGGACCATACACGATCGGCTTCGTTCTAACACACAAATATCGATCGATCTTATTCAAGAAATTTACAAATACATTCAGATCTATTCAGATAATTGTGCAAAGTCGAAGTGATGCGGAACATTCAGACAGTCGATCGAACAAGCAAAACATCAGGTGCAATTATGTAAACAGTTATATAAATTCACTTGCAAACATTCAGAGGCGATCGTACTTATAAAGAATCAGATACGAAAAAGGAGTATTTTATTCAAGTCGAGAAGTTCGTACAATACAAGCCCGAAGGCAATACAATAAAAAAGAGAAAATTACAAGCAAAGGAAAAACAGCTCCACCATCACTCAGGCCGCCCCCGACTGGCCTTCGCCCCCAGCAGGCGGATCGGCGTGTGTGTGTGTGCTCGAGGGGTGCCTAGTCACACATCCACACATGTCACACATCCAAACATGTCACACATCCACACATGTCTCATCGACTTCAGGATAAATAAGTTTATCCGGAAACGGATACCAGCTCAGATCAATCCCTAAGTCGGTGAGATCGAGAATCGGCTGGGAGAAGTCCGGCTGCAACGCATGCTCAAATACATAGGCTTTGAAGGCTTCTATCATAGGACTGACCTCGACCCCTACCTTCTTGGCAGCTCGGATAGCGTCGGCATAAGCCAGATAGTAGGCGAACTCGCCGATGTATGCTAAGTCGTTTTATCAGCATCCGCAAGCTCGACCACCTTGGCGGCTAGTTCTCCATTCGCTTTCTCCAGCTCGCTGTTGAGACGATCCATTGTCGCCTTCAGCCCAGTCGCCTCCTCCTACAAGGACGCGTGCATCCGGCGAGCCTCCGTCATCTGATCGCGGAACCGATCCGCCACCCCCCGGGACCGGTCAAGCTCCTGCTTCATCCGGTCAAGGTCCTGCTTGGATCGTTTGGCCGTATCCAAGTACTCCTTCTCCATAGCTGCTATCCGATTGGCGAAGTCGGCATTCTGATTCCGAGCGGCCTCAAGATCTTGATGGAGGCGAGCATTAAAGGGTCACCCCTCATAATCCTTAACGGCTTGGGCGGCCATCGTCACCGCCTGGAGAGTCAGGGCGAGTGTCGCTTGCATGGCATCTCCAGACCGCCGATGAGCAATAGTGTCGAGATCGGTCATCCAAGCCTTAGGTAGAGAGGTGATGGCCCGGGAGACATAAGAAGGGACGCCGAGGGACTGGCGTGGAGACTTGCTCGCCAGGAAGTCCAACACCATCGGCGAGACTTCCGAATCGGCAAGACGGACCCTGCAACACAAACAAAAAGAAACAAAGGAGTTAGTATATGCCTTACACAAATAGCCTAAACTCGGAAAGATCAAATCGGTCTTACCTGTTGACCAACTCGGGGTCACGGCCGAAAAAGGGCTTGCCCCGAGGAGTTTCGGATTCGGCGATCGCCGCAGTTTTCAGGAAGCCGGCCAAAGGCCTGGAGCTGGACCCCTCCACCATCGGAACAGCAGAGATAGGTGGCGCGGCAACCGGTGGCACCAAAATAGATATCTCCGCGTCAGAAGTCGGCAGGGACTCCTACGGTCTCCGCCTCTTGCGGTTGCGCTGGAGCTATTCTTCCTCCCGAGCTTCCAGCTCAACGACCGGCACCGTAGGAGGCCTCACCGCAGGGACGGGACGATACGTCGTTGCAGGGGAACGACCCGTCTTCTTTCCCTGGTGAAGACAACCCAAAAGTTCGGGGTTCGACATTGCGATCTCTCTCGGAGGCTCGGTATAACGGGGAAAATGGGTCTCTGTCAAGGAAGAAATTCAAACAAGTTAGACATCTACTTCAATCAGACGATCGTCGTACAAGAAAGAGGAATTAAGAGTTTATACCTGGAACCTTCAGGTGACGAGGGTAGCAAAACAATCGAGCTCCCAACCGATGAAGTTCGTGGCCGACTGTGCGAACGTCGATGTAGGAATCCGGCAGACTACGAATTCGCTCCCAGACAATCAGAAAGTCGAAAGGAAGGTCGCCGATCGCTGGAATGAGGGAGCCTGCAAAAAGGAAACCAAATTAGATCAGTCCAAGATATTTCCGATCAAAGGGAGAGTTAAAACCCTTACTCGGATTCTTCTCCTGAATATTGGTGGGGATCTCCAACTCCTCCTCCGGCCTATCACTCGACGCCGACCTTCATGCTCCGCCAACCCAAAACCATTTCGTCAGGACACCCCGAGTCTTGTTCGGCACCCCGAGGACCACTCTGCCCATTTGACCTTGAATGTGGTAACTGCTGACCGATCCCTTATGCGCAGTCAGTTTGAAGAGATAGTTCATTTCCAGCGCAGAAAGAAGACGGAACAACCGATGGTCGTCGAAAATGGTCAAGGTGCTAATGATCTGTAGCCAGGCATTCGGCGTCAGCTAGAGCGGCGCCAAATTCTAGGCGATGAGCAAATATGATACGGTGAACGGCAAGGGGAACCGCAAGACAGCCTCCATAATCATTTTGTTGACGGCGACCAGACCCTCGGGAGGTTGATCGGCACGTTCGTTCTCCGAGGGCACGTGCAGCGAGACATCAAAAGGGATATGGAATTTCTCCCTCCAGCGACTCAAATCTTTCTTGGTCGCCGAGCTCCGAATCTGACCGAGGCTCCAAAGGGAGGGTTCCGCGGCCGGAAACGCCATCTGCTTCACAGGTTCATAGGGGTGGGCAGCGGAATATGCTTCGAAGTCAAACTCGGGACTCGGTCCGGCAATCCCCTCCATAAGACCGGTGAAATCCAAAAAGGCAGGGCCGAACACACTGTTCTTCTCCCAGTACAACCTCACCGCTTCATCCTCATCAACCAGTGAGCCCCCTTGCCTCGACGCCGCCGTCGATCTCGCCACGTCAACTTCATTGAAAAGCTATTCAATCTCCGCAGGTGCAATCCCTGCACAAATGACCTCGACGGCCGTTTCCATATGAAGTGCCACGGGGGTTCCTTCCCGGTAAGGCGAAGCTGCGGCGGCGGAAGAGCTACCAGCCTCGTATGTTTTAGATCCTCCTCCAGACATGTTCTTAAGAATAAAGGGGGAGAGAAAATTTTTTCTTACCTAGAAGGAAAAGTAGGTCGGCACAAGAATCTTCAGAGAAATTCGGCAGAGTATAGTCTGAAAAGCCAGGGCGCATAAAAAGTTGAACTGAAGTGGCCCTAGTCCTTTTATAGGCGAATGCAGGGACCTCTGTGCAAATAGGCGGAATCCAGAGGGCTGAAGTGCAACCATCGGGAGGGGGACACATTAAATGCAGCCCTCGAAACCCGCGTACGCGTCGTTTCGAGGGCACACCAGATGATAAGTCTGACAAAACCGTCGAACTCCCCCAACTATAGCGCGACGCGTGTCCCTGCAACATTTTAAGAGCCTGCCTCCATTTCCCGCTAGTCCCAGCGCATGAGGAGATCGTCCAAATTCGAAATCAGATCGTCCAGGCGACGATCGCCCTTGTCATAAACAGACGAGCCAATCGTCTAGCATAGGCGATCACCAACAGTGCCACCTCACCCCATGTTTTCAACATCGGAGCGAGCAGGGGGGTAATTGTTGTTCGGCGATTTATATGCCTCGATGGCGATCGATATGATGGTCAGGAGCCAGCCAAAGAAGACAGATGCTAAGCAAGCACCTAGTGATCGACGTCCAAAGGCGATCGTCTGTTGGCATCTGGTGATCTCCAATGATATCTGACTGTAGACGACCATTCCATACCGCATGTGAATCCGACACCCGTCAGAGTCTTCGAAGACCGAATCTTGGACGAAGACCCACGTGCAGATCCACAAAAGGCGCCACAAGATAAGGCCTTTGACCCCAGCCTGTCACCAACCTCACACCTACAGACAGGCCCGCCGAAAGCTACGAGATGGGTCCTCCCCAGACAGCGACTCAGGACGCGTGCAGGATCCTCATTGGCCCACACAGCTGGCTGCCAGCTGCAGCCTCGGACTTTAAGGAAGTAGTCCCACGTAATGGGACGATCGCCCACATTATTCTAATATAGAATACGGCGGCCGGCCGCGATCGCCGGAGAGGACCCAACAACCTTTTCTACTATAAATAGTAGGCCTCCAACAGTGGCATAAGGATTCGGAACACACAAAAAAGAACGTACAGAGAGATCAGAACACTTATCTGACGAATACTTACACATACACAGTGATACTCATTCACATACACAAGCAAGAACTCACAGAACTTCATATCTGGTTCTTCCGGCAATCTTCATGCTCTATAGCTAAGATAACTAGAATCTTTACACTCATTGTAATAGTATTCTAACATTAATATTTGTACTCCAAAGTATTTATATTAATAACATCTCGCGAGAGCATTCAAAACCGGGACTAACAACCCCGACAAACCTTGTGTTATTTATTTTCCCACGGAAGTGTTCTCGCATTTGTTTGTTACTCGACCATTCCAGCAATATCATCTCCGGATAATATTTTGGGTAACAACAGAGTGGATTTGATATTTCAATGTATTGTTGTGCAAATGATTTAAAAACAGAGCAGTTTTGATAATGGGTCCATGGTTTTGATTAAATGACCGAGCTATTAAAAGTGTTTTCAAAAATTTCATCTCAGCAAAATCTTTCGAACTAACGAATTTTAAAATATTATCATTCGAACAAATACCTCGAAAAACTTACTTTTAAGAATATTATCCATGTTTGACCACAATGGTATGCATAATGTTTTAACCTTGTTTGCTAAGGTAAAGGTCGTACATCTCTGTCGATGTGACCGTGTGAATTACTTTTAAATTTAAGTTCTATTATTACGGTGTTAGTTCGTGTATTTGTGTAATGACTTGGTGTGAATGTTGTATTGTGCTGCTGTTTGTTGGCTTATGTTGATTATGTGAGGTTCGTTTTGTCATGTTATTCTGAATGGCTATCCGTTCAGTATGCTGAGGGGTCGAGGCCGAGGCCGTGGTCGTGGTGGTGGTCGTAATCAGGAGCATGAGAGGGCGACTCGCTCTTTGTCGAGCACCAATCAGCTAAGTACAGATGGTCGTGATGACCAGTCGCGAGATCAGGGACAATCAGCCGGAGTTAATGTTGACGTTGGCGCCGCCACTATTCTTCGTCAGGTGGTTGACCAGTTAGTGCAGATGAATCAGGCCGTACATCGGAATGAGAGCCCATATGGGGATAACGAGGCTAGTAAGTGGTTACGAGATGTGATGAGAATGCACCCGCCCCATTTTGTAGGTTCTTCTGACTCGTTAGGTTGGGAAAACTGGCTCTTTTAGTTGGACAGAACATTTAATGCTGTAGCTTGTCCGGATGAAAGGAGGGTACCCATTGTTCAGTACCTGCTCAACAAAGAAGCTGCAGACTGGTGGTAGGCTATAGTGCCTGCAGATCATACACCTACATGAGCTGAGTTTAAGACCGCCATGGAGGTAGAGTATTTCCCGTTGCCTGTCTGTGAGCGCAGGATCATTGAATTTTTCTCGGCTATGCCCCAGGATGTGTCGATATCCCAGGCGATAGTCGATTATAATCGGCAGTTGGCTTATGTTCGCGATCAGGTGAAAAGTGAAGCGGACAAGATCCGGTATTTTAATATGCGCATGAAACCCCATATCCGTGAGAGTATGGATCCGCTTATGTGTACTACCTTGAAAGAATATCAGGACCGAGCTCTAGCCATCGAGATGGCTGTTTCCGTGTCAGAGGCTAGCTCAGGAGGTAAGAGACAGAAGACCTCGGATAACTTTTCAAGAGGCTAGAGAAGTGAGATTCGTGAGCCTATTGCTTTGCATTGTCCTTCTGGGAACACTTATCGTTCGTTTGATCAGCCTAAGAATCCTACTCAAGAGCCGAGTAAGACGAGCGGCGTGAAGTTATGTTTCAATTGTAGCCGTGTGGGCCATACTCGGAAGAATTGTCGCTCGCAGCAAGTTAACTGTTTCAAATGTGGTCATGTGGGACACCAGGCGGTACACTGCGAGACCGTCGTTGAGATGTTCGGGAGCCGAGATCCCGCCCCTACTCGTGGAGGGCCCAGCGGTGCCCAGTAACATAGTTACGTAATGTATTTGTGTTGTAATTCGTGTAGAGATTGATATTTGTTGCGTGAACCTTTTTGGTTTTGTTTGTATTCTACCTGGATGTTTTATTTTAAGTTTCGGGACGAAATTTATTTCTAGTGTGGTAGAATATCATATCCGGTATTTTTGTTTTCTGTTATCTGGGATTGTTTGTGTTTTGACGTCAGAATGTCGGAGGGGTTTCTATCGTGATACTCTATTTGTTACTATCGTATAGCCGTTTTAGTCGGGTGCGACTTGTTGTTACATGCATTTCTTTTAATGTGTGCATGTGATGTGGTATGTTATGTTTCGTTATTTGCTCGTTATTGTTTTGAATCATAGCCGGTGCATTTGTGCGACCGAGATGTCATCGAATGCATAACCGGAGCGTCAGAACGATCGAGTCCCGATCGTAGGGCCTGGCCGAGTTACGGCCGCAATGCAGTGCCTGTTACGGCCATATGACATGGCCGATTACGACCGTAATGCCTTTCCGGTTACGACCGTAAGGCTCCCGCATAGGTTGGGCACTAACCCAGGGATGATCGGGTACGACCGTAATGTGTGGCCGGGTACGGCCGTAATGCCCGGTTATGGCCATAAGGCTTTGCCTGGTAACGACCATAAGGTGCCGAGTATTTTGGGGTAGTGGCATGGGAGGTGCCAATTACGCCCGTTAGATAATGCCGATTACGGCCGTAAGGGCTGAGTTACGGCCGCTGCCGGTTACAGCCGTAATGTGCGCGCCTATATAAGTCCTGGGCGACGAGATTTTTCCCATTTCATTTCCCTTCTCCCTCTCGCGGATGCCGGACGAGTGAGGTGGAAACATCGACTCTTGGTCAATTCCACTCAATTTCAAGGGGTTTTGCAAGGCCTTTGTCGATTATATCAACATCTAATCCTCGTTCTTCGTCGAATCGAGGTAATTCCTTGAAATCTCCTAGGGTTGACTTTCGAGATTTCCTTCTTGATTTTCGTTCTTCGTCAATTTTGATGAATCAGTTGATGTTATTGGGCATTAGTAGGCATGTTCTATGGATTGTATATCCGTATTTCGAGTTCGTTGGAACCCAATCGGGATTTTTGGTGTTCTAAGGAAACCTTGAACATTTAATATCCGATTAAATGTCTCAAAGGGTTCTCTTCGATTCTTGAACGTGTTTTCCGTTGTTTTTAATTGTTATTCTCGTAGTAATCGTGTTTCCGTTGGATTTCACGGAGGATTGTAGGTGTTCGGGGTTTTCCGGGGTGTGCCCTGTTCGTAAGAATATTCGGGTGCCGACTATCGAGGCAAGTATCCTACTTATACGTTTTATACCTTGTGAATATGACTTATGTGTTGGAATGAACGAATTGTGGTTAGTTGTGATAATCTTAGATGTCTAGCTTGGAAATGTATATGTTGGTCGATTGTACACTTGGATGTGTATAGTGATATATGTATTGATCATGAGTTATGTGGCATTGATTGCATCAGTGTTTTGGATTTTTGAGATTGTACTATGTATGACGGTTTGTGTGTAATCAATGTGATTGATTGATCGTGAACGTGTTGGTATGATGTGCATGTGAATGTTGTGTGCTAGTATGCTAAGTTCACTCGTGTGGGTTCGACGGGGCCTACGAGGATTCATGGCACAGGTCCACGGGATCAGAACTTAGTATGTGGTGCTGAGGTCCAATCGTGCGGGTCTGACGAGGCCTACGATGATTCATGGCACAGGTCCATCAGATCAGGACACAGTACATCCAACCATGCGGGTTCGGAGGAACCTACGGTGACACGTGACACAGGTTCACGGGGTCAGGACTAGTTGTTATGATTGATGTGTGATTTCTAACCGTGCGGGTTCGGCGGAACCTACGGTGACACGTGACACAGGTTCACGAGGTCAGGATTGTTGTGATTGATGTGTTTGTTTCCTTCCGTGCGGGTTGTCGAACCTACGGAGACTCGTGGCAGGAGATAACGTAGTCATGAATATGTTTTGATCAACTAAGTTTCGAAAATGAAGTTTTCAAGAAAAATAATGTTGGGCCAAACCCCGCGAGATTTGTGGAAATGTTTTCGTACTGTAAATTACCGAAATACGAATCGGATTTGGGTTAGAACCCTAAGGTTTTCGAAAAGGTTTTCCGAATTAGGACTTGAGGTCTTAAAGGTTTCGAAATACTAAAAATCCCCGAGATGATGATCTTATTTTCAAATTCTTCATAGCTTATTTTTCCCTTGTTAAAACCTCTCGGGAATGTTTTGGTACTTGGTTAATGTATGTGATCCATAGTTAATGTTTGCTCGTTACATTTCGTATGATTTGATACTTGCACTAGTAAAAAGGTGGAGTTTTACTAACCCCCGAGTAATCGGGGGGTGGATGTTTGTTTTGCGTTCAAGTATATGCATGTTCGGGGGAGCAGTCACAGGATCGGCACACGAAGTGACGAGCTACGATACTAATCAAGAGTTGAGAGTTGGTAGAGTTAAGTCGTAATGTCAGAGTTGATGTCAGTCTTCCGCTGTATTGTGTTTCGATCCATGTGTGGGTAATGTTGTATAAAGTCAGTTCTGTTGATTGAGTTGTGTGACCTCATCGGTCTGTGTATTCACATGTGAGTGACCTTAACGGTCTGTATTATTTTATTGTTTGACCTTGGCCGGGCAAGCGTTTGGTCGTTCTATAATGTTTAGACTGTAGATCCTCGTAAAAGGGGGTCTACGGCGTGTAATATTCTCATATGGTTTTGGGGGTGTTACAGGTTTTATTATGTTTTTGCTTGTGGCATTGCGATGGTTGTCGTTGAGCGTGTTTCCACGCCGTATGTTCCTTTGCGTTCTTGTAACGTTTCGCCGTTGGGCGTGAGTTATTCGGTTTCTATGTATCTCGTGAGATATTCTTGGTGGGATATTGCTCCTCCCTACTTATTTTAAATTTCGGGACGAAACTTGTTTTAAGGAAGGTAGTATGTAATATCCGCAATTTTTGATTTTCGGTAAATTTCTTTTTTGGCAGTAGTCCGTTTTGACAGCTCGCTTGTGACCGTTTCGTCATTCCGAGTTTGATTAATTCTGCACTTTTTGACATCCGAGTTTGTTTCGATGTGGTTTTGTTGAGTTCCGTGCTTTTTAACGACTTTTCCGCACTTGAGTTCGATTCTTACGAATCTAGTTCCAAACTGTTGTTTGGTGTTTCCCGTAAGTCCATTTAACCTTGTTAGACGTGTTGTGAACTTCGGTTTGGTTATTCGATCACGTATCGTGATCTTTTGGATGTTTGGGCCATTTTGTATTTTCCCAAAGTTTTGAGTACTTGTTTTCATACTCGTTTCTACCTATCTTTGGTTGTCTAGTGCTTAAACTCGTGTTTTGATTTTTGTACTGCTCGTCTTGTTTGACTGTAGTAATTCGTGTTCGTCGCGTTCCGCGATCCTTTACGAACCAAACATCTAGCAGCTGTTCTGTACTGCCAGATATGGATAACGTACGTTATCCATCATGTATAGTGTACGCTATCGATGCCTTCCTTATGTACGTAATGTTCCCTTCGTTACGTACGTTATCGTGTTCGGGATTTCGGGCAGAAGAGCCGGGATGTCTCTTACGTACCTAATGCCCTCGCACCTTACGTACTTTAACAGGCTAACGTACGTTAGCACCATGCCCTTAACGTATGTTAAGCTCGGGCGTCCATTTATACCTCAAGGTTGACCGATTTCAGATCATTTTTATCTTTCTCCTCTTTCCTTCGGTTTTGGCGATCTGAGCGCTTGGGGGACGAGTTTTCGTCGGGCTTTGATGATAGTAATCGTCTCGGTGGGTCTTCTTCGTGTTCATCATCATCTAGTCTTCCTTCTTATCCGAATCAAGGTAAGGATTTAGAACCTTATTTGAGATATTTTCGGTTTGTCTCGATTTCGTGATTTTAATCCTAAATTGTTGGTTCTATGGTTGTTATCTAGTCTTATTGATCTTAACCCACGGTGTAGAATCCCGTTTTCATTTTTTGTCGGGTTGATTAGTGTTCTTGGCCGTTTGGGAGAAACCCCTTCGATCATTCTCATTATTATTGTCGAGTTGGGTTTCGAGGAGTATTGTTAATTCGCTGTGATGTCCTCGGGGCTGTCTCTTTGCTCGTCGGAATTGGAGGTTCAGTGGTTGCTCGTTCGCATCCATTCATCGTCTCGTTTCGATCATGGTTTCGAGGCAAGTAATTTTCTTATGCGATTTCTGTCATGTAAATAGAGTTTACATGTTGGATTTACGATGGTTGGTTTGCGTGAATATGATTCGTGTGAATTGATTATGATTTGATTATTTTGAACATTGAGGGCTTTAATGATATCCCTGCTTGTTTAATGTTGTGGAATCGTGTATTCCGTGTTAATAGTGTTGTTGTGTTGTGATTGATTGTTCTTGAGGGTGGTATGTGATGAGTATCATAACTGTGTCAGGTAAGTGGCCATTTCTAGCAAGTATCCTTAATGAACTTACACTCTTAACATGATAGTATTGTAGGAGTGATGGGTGTGTGTATGCTCATTACGGGTTAGATCCAACGGGTTTTTGGTAGGGCTCCACAGAGGCGTGGATCGACGAGCTTGCCTTTTAACCACTATGGGTTAGATTCGATGGGTCTCGGTAGGGGTCCACAGAGGCGTGGGTCGACGATTAATTGTGGTGCATTTTTATAAATGTGTTTTGAGTATTGACATTTCCGGAAACGAGTGTGGTTGAACAATGATTTCATGATTGCATGCATTGACTAAATGTGTAAGAGGTAAGTTGTTCATTGGCCTACTTGGCTAGGATGGCACTAGAATATTTGTCGTATGTGTTTAGTCCTTTTGTTGTGGGGTTTTGATGTTGGAAAATGGACCTTGCTATTGTTCTCGTGTGCTGTGATTTGATGAGATTTGGGATGAGATCCCAACAATTTTGTAAAGGTCATTTTACGGAAAGTGATTTTGGGCCGAGACCCATTCGTCTTGAAATGGTTACTTTTCGACTAAGGATTTGAGGTCCAACAAGGTTTCTACTTTTAAAATCCCCGAGATGAGGAATTTATTTTCAAACACTTCATTGATTCCTCTCTAATTAATAAAACCTCTCGGGAAGGTTTTGGTAGTTAATTCTCGTATCCGATTCGTGATTGATTTATTTGTTACATTTTGCATGATTATGTACTTGCAGTAGCAAAATAGTAGAATTTTGCTAACCCCCGAGTAATCGGGGGATGGATGTCTGTATTGCATTCAGGTTGTTGGCCACTAAGTATACTGGATACAGTTTGGAAAATAGTTTGAACAACAAACTGTACGGATTCTAAATCTGAGTGCGTAGCGGAAGTCTTGGATACAGTAGGTTGCTGTGGATACAGCAACTAAGTGTATAGAGTATACTTAATATATCACAGTAATTTAAAACAGTAAAAGCTGAAGGTGAATAACACAGTAATTAAAGTGGTTCGAGGTAAACCCCTCTACGTCCACTGGTCCTCCACACAGGAGTAAAAAGTTTATTATAATTACTGCGTACACAACTACGTAATTATAATCAAACCTATCCTTGTATCGTTCACACAGATTGAAACAAAGAATGTCGCTTTCAACCGTTCACACAGATTGGTTAAAGCTTCCTTCTTGACTAGCTTCTTCACACACAGTTCCAAAGCTTCGTCCTTATTCGTCCCACACAGGTCAGAATAACTTGTTGAGTTCACACAGAGCTCAGTTTTTACACAGAGGTAAAAGGTAGGTAACCAGGTAAGACCAGCAGCTTTGAATATGAAGTTCTTGAGCTGATGATGGCTGTTCTTGATGTTGAGCACTGTATATCTCTTTCGTTCTTAATTGCAGTAAGCTTTGGAGATATGTTTGCTCTGATGATAACTTTTGATAGCTTGAGTGTTAGGTTACTTGGTAACTGATCTTCAATGCCTTCATAAGATATATATAGTCTCTGAAGAAAGTATCCGTTGAGATGTATCCGTTTGAATAAGATTTCGTTCCAACGGGATTATGACACGATCCGGATTTCGCGGGATTCTGAAGATCTGAAGACTGGCAGTATTTAAATACCTTATCCTTGAGTATTTAAATACTTCTTTATTCAACGGGACTTGACTTCTGTTCCTTCTTTGTCCTGTTGTGAGCTGTATGGAAGATAACTGTATTTTGAGTATCGAGACAGTTTCCATACTTGGTCTTTTTACAAGACTTCTTGCTGTACTGAGGAGCTTCACTATATGCTGATTCGAGGCAGGTCTTCGATACAGGATAAAGCCTCAAAGCTTCGATACAGTTTCCTTTACTGTATTCGGATTGGCATATATGTCAGAACCTCTTTTATCAAATAACATTCGATCTGAGGATCGGGTATCCCTATTGTTTCGATACAGGGTCTTTGTTTTCCCAACAATTTCCCCCTTTTTGACAATTTGCCAAGACTTTCTTTCTTAACTTTTCAAGTCTTCTTGATGATGCCAAAACCTTCTTCATGAAGCGATCTTCTTTGATGACTTCTGGCAGATTTCTTGGTCTTTTGTCAAAAGGTCTGACTTAGTGACTTAGTCTACAATAATGAACTGCTCGCAGGCAAGTCCGATACAATTTAAGATTTATTACAACTTAAGCCTATGATTGGCGCGCAGGCACAATCTTACAATGTAGTCTAAGCTTACAACTAAAATTATGAACTGTTCGTAGACTAGTTCGTACAGCTTATTTTTCAATCAAGTTTATCTAACTTGAGATTGCTATAAAACACTTTAAGTAATCATACATTAACACAGTAGATTACGAGTTGTAATCTTTCAAGACAAACAAACGTTTTTATTGATATTCAAAATGATTGAGTACAGAGTTTGCTGTTTCGAATAGAAATTACAAAATAATATACATAGATTTCATCTCCTTATCTATAATCCGCATGCCTCCATGGTCTTTTCCCTGGTTCATTCTCGGTGCCACGCCACCAGTTTTGAAGAGAATCATTGCCTCGATCCTGGTATATCGCTCTTCCTTCATATGATCGATCAAAGGCAAGTATCCAATCTTCTGGATGGGTGACCCGATCTCCTCTTCTATGTTTGGATTTCATTTCGATTTGGAGAGGGAGTTTCCCTTCTTCTAGCATCTTCGTAAATTTATCTACGGCCTCCGCTAACGTTTTGTAGTTCTTGAATATGGCGGATTCCCTGATGAGTCTGACAAAGTATCTCATCAGTTCGTTCTTCCTCCAGTGCTTCACTTCGTCGCCAGTTGGGTTGCGGTTGGTCGGCAGACGAATTTCCGAAGGTCTCTGAATAAGAGTTTGCCAAGGGACATTGGGATCATGAAATTCCGGTCTGGAGCCTGAAATTTTAGAACTTTGGGATGGAGGTGCTAGCTTGTTCAATTCGGCAGTGATACTGTTCTGAGCAGCCTCAAATTCCCTTTCTTGTTGCAGCCTTATTCTCCTAGCAGCTTCTCGTGCCTCTTCCCCCTTTTTGGCTTCATCAAGACTTTGCAGGATTTCTAGAGCAGCGTCCTGTTTTGTCTCGATGCTGGTCATTCTTTCAACAAGGGAGGAAAGAGTCTGCGACATTTCCTGAATGCATTTGTCGTGAGCACGCAGTTGAGAGTCATTTTCAATCATAGCACAAGCGGTCTTGGCTTCACTATCCTCGTCTTTGTAGCTTCCTCCTTCAAGTGATTGCTCGCTTATCTTCCATGATCTTCAAGGCTTGCTTGAAAACTTCTGGCAAAAGAATGAATGCGTCGACAACACGAGATACTTCATGTTGAAGAGTGGTCATTTCTTCGACGGCAGAAGTATGCATCCAATTCAATGCTTTTTCAACGGAAGATAGAGCATTTACTGCATCCTGGATGAATACAGTCTGAAGGCCAAGAGCACGCAGGCGCTCTTTTCGTGCGGCAGAGATCGGAGAATCTGGTTGGGCAAGGTCTGCAGCGCTGTTCAACCTTCTTACATTCACGGATGGGCGTGAAGTAAGTTGGACATCCTCAGGTTCGATACCGTCCTCGGATTCCATGGTTGAAGGGGCGGGAGCAGCTTCCTGTGGTTCGGCGACAGGGGGTTGAGAAGCCTCCTGTTGCGAAGATTCTTCAGCAATCATGGATGCAGGAGGGACTGAATCCTCCTGTTGGCTTTCAGGAATGGCTTCTTCGGTCGCAGCAGGCTCAGGTGCCTGTTCCAAAACTTCTTGTACTTCCTCGACTGGAGGGACTGATTCCTCTTGGTCGGTAATGTTCTCAGGCTGTGGCGAAGGGGGATTGGTCTGGGTAGAAGGCCCTTCGTCATCTCTGGGTGGAGAGGCGTCTCGAGCTTCATCCTCTTCGCGACTCATTCTCAGACCTGCTTGTAAAGCATCGTCGTCGTCGTCTGAGTCATGATCTTCGTCATCTTTTGTATTAATGGGAGAATCCTCTGACTTTTTCTTTCCTTTCCTCCTGGCGTCTGATTTGTGCAGAAGATGGTTTTCAATTAGATCCTTGCAAGAGGGGTTGTCCCATCGAAGCAGGGCCTCAATTTCAGTTGAGTCCGTCACTTCGGAGACAAATCTCTCTTCGTGGCTCCAATCGCTCCAGTTGTACAGTGTATCGTACGGAGCTAGCCTGTAGCCTTTCCATTGCAAAAACCTTTCGTACGCGTGTTCAATTTGAACCGAAAGAAGGGTCTGATTAATGATCGAGTCAGGGGAGGGACTTCGAATAACGTCTGGAGATGCTGTGTCGAGGGATTCCTGTACAGGTATGGGATCCTGTACGGAAGAGGGACTCCTTATAGGGGATGGTGCCCTGAAGGAAGATGGATCCTGTACGGGTGTGGGATCCCGCAGAGGAGAAGTAGCTTTTGGCTCCGAATGGGCAGCCGACTCGCTAAAGTCTTGAGCGTTGGCAGATGTCTCAATATCCATCCTAGCCGCCAAAGGCTCGGGATCTACTGTCGATACAGTAGGAGACACCTCTTCCACAGGGGTTGGGCCCTGGGGTTCTTCATCAGTGGGTTGTGCCACGGGGGAGACTTCCTTGGAGTGCTTGGCAGATTTGATTTTTGAAAGCCTCCTGAGTCTCTTCTTGGGCTTCTCACCAGCAGAGTGTTTCTTGCTGTGAGATCGCTTTCGCTTCTTTGAAGATTCCATTTCTGGGACCTTCACGGATTCATCTCTTGGGTTGTCAGAAATAGGCATGTGCCTGGTTCTCGGGTGGTTGCAATGCATGGTGCTCTGGTTATACGCAGTAGGCTTGACGCCTCCTAAGTATATCCTCGAGCTATTCTTCTTCGCATCGGCGGATTGCGTCAGTCTGCACTTCGTCAGGATGTAGTTCAGCATTAAACCGAAGGATTTCTTCTGGGTGGCAGGTTTGCACACCTCTTCTTGTAGACGTTTCAGAATTATTTGGCACCAATTGACCTTTTCACATGTCAAAATAGCCACCATCATTCTGAACCTTAAGTTTGTGCACATCTCGAACGCACCGGTTCGGTTTTCAATAATCCTGGAGCAAAAGTCATGAAGATACACAAAATGAAGAAGAAAGTTTTTCTTGTGACAGGTAGTTGTCACCATATCAACCACTTTGGACCCTGTAAATAGTCAATAAAACTTAGTAATGAGCTCTTGAGACCCGAACGTCTCAAGTTGGTCCATGGTCAGGCCATCAGCGGGTAGCCTGTAGATTCTCTGGAGCAGATCGCAATCGATACAGATCTCTCCACTGGATCACATTGCAGTGATGTCAGCAACATGACCTCCCTGGGCCAGTGACAGAAAACGGACGGCGGCGTTGAGGTAGAATTCCTCAACCAGATGGGCGTCGAATTTGTCGGCGGTTTTGCTTCCAAGGCGATAGAGGCCTTGTTGTTGAAGACGAGTAATGATATATTCCATAGGTTCTGCGTCGTTGGTTTCCGAGAGAATACGCTCAATGATGACAGGTTTGGAGAAGATCCGTCCATCAATGATGTTGGCGGATTTCTTCAGAACAGGGGAAGAAGATTGACCAGCCATTGATGTTTTCTTAAGAAAAAGGGTGCAAGAAAACAATCGAAATATGCAGAAAAATATGTAGGCTGTATTTGCTTGAGAACTCTTGTAATTGCAGAAAGCGTAAAGAGTCTCTAATGGCAGATTCAGTCCTTTTATAGTTGGGCGGCGAAATAGAGTTTTGCAGAGTACGAATGGTCAGATTTTAAGGGATGGGAACCGGTTTTGAAATCAACGGTTAAGATGGATTGAGTGTAACTGGTACGCTAATCCATTAAAAAGTTTTAAAATAAAGCGGGTCCCACTTCTGACATAGGTTGATACCCTAAATGCCTAAAACGGCTGTTTAAAAATAATAAACAATTTAAAAACATCGCGGCTTTTGAGATTCAGTTGTCCAGATGTCGTGTAAGGCATTTAATGAACATGACGTTAGACGTAAAAACAGGGCACGTGGACAAAAATTATTTTAAAAGGAAATAATATTATATTATATACTGAATCGAAATCCTATAGCATGTGCTGTTTTCCGCGTCGATACAGCGTTCCCACTTAAAAAGGTACTAATAGGTTTTGAATTTCATACAGCAATATTTGGATTAATGCTGTATTCATGGGTCCTACAGTATTCCCCCTTAATTATTGCACACACCAGCTGTAGGATTCAAATGTCTTCGCTCGCTACAGTACTGTATTGATGATTCTGAGTGTACAGATAATTAATGTTGGATACTGTATTCACGGGTTTTACAGCATTCCCCCTCAATTGTTGAGTAGGAACCGTAAATTACTTACAAGGAGTCTGGCTGTAGTATTCCCAATTCTTGTCTGAGCATGTTGAATCTTGCTGTGTCGAGAGGCTTGGTGAAGATGTCGACCAACTGAATGTCTGTATGATCTTTTTCCAGGCGAACATCCTTGTTCTCGACATGATTCCTGATAAAATGATGCTTCATGTTGATATGTTTAGTGCGCGAGTGCAGAACAGGATTGTGCGTGATTGCAATTGCACTCGTGCTATCACACATGATTGGAGTCTCTCTAGCATCGATTCTATAGTCTTACAGTTGTTGCTGCATCCAAAGGATCTGCATACAGCAGCTACCAGCAGCATAGTACTCTGATTCAGCCGTGGAAAGAGAGTTAGCCAATTGCTTCTTACTGAACCAAGAAACGAGTCTAGGTCCGAGAAAGTGACAAGTTCCACTTGTACTCTTCCTATCTAGCTTGCAGCCTCCGAGATCCGAGTCGCTGTATCCAACTAAATCGAATCCGCCTTCCTTAGGATACCACAGTCCTGCATCGACTGGTCCTTTAATGTACTTCAGGATTCGTTTAGCTGTATTGAAGTGTGATTCCTTAGGTGTAACTTGGTATCTCGCACACACTCCAACAGCAAACTGGATATCGGGCCTGCTAGCCGTTAGGTACATGAGCGAACCAATGAGCTTCCTGTAGAGTGATTGGTCAAACGGCTTTCCGGCTTCATCAACACTAATTTGCACGGAAGTGCTCATGGGGGTTGGCGAGGATTTGGAATTGTTCATTCCAAATTTGTTGAGAAGTTCCTTGCTGTATTTCTCCTGGTTGATAAATATACCTGAAGGCAACTGTTTTACCTGCAAACCTAGGAAATAACTAAGTTCCCCCATCATACTCATTTCAAATTTACTTTGCATGATATGAGAGAACCTTTGACATAGAGCAAGGTTAGTTGAACCAAAAATAATATCATCGACATAGATTTGTACCATTAGAAGGTCATTACCTTCCTGTATCTTGAACAAGGTTTTGTCCACAGCACCTTTCTCAAATCCATTGTTGGTTAGATACTGGGACAGGGTTTCGTACCAGGCTCTAGGGTCTTGTTTAAGTCCGTACAGGGCTTTCCTTAGCTTGTAAACTAGATCGATACCGTCTGTGTTGGCAAACCCTGGTGGTTGTTCAACATAAACTTCTTCTGCAAGATCTCCATTTAGGAAAGCACTCTTGACGTCCATCTGGTATACGATAAAACTCTTATGGGCAGCAAAGGCTAAAAATATCCTAATGGCTTCTAGTCTCGCTACAGGTGCGAAGGTTTCATCATAGTCGATTCCTTCTTCCTGACAATAGCCTTGTGCTACTAGTCTGGATTTGTTCCTTATGATAAGTCCATTTCGATCCTTTTTGTTTCGAAATACCCATTTGGTTCCTATGACCGATTGGTGTGTCGGTCTGGGTACAAGATACCATATATTGTTTCTTTCGAAACCGTTAAGCTCTTCTTCCATAGATGTTATCCAATGAGAATTGTTAAGAGCGTCTATGGTCGAAACAGGTTCGGACTGGGCTAAGAATACAACGATAGTGCACATATTGAGTCTCCTAAGTTCGGATTGAGATTTCCATTCAGAAACCGTGAGACTTGACATTAGATTCTTCTTGTGTACAAAGTACATTTCCTTGTGTACTGTATTCTCCTACGAGTAGAAACACCGGCATTAATGTTTCCAATGATTAGCTCTTGGGTGATCTCTCAACCATCTTCGGTCGGGTTCTAGTTCAGATCCCGCATCAGATCGAAAGTTTCGTGGATACAGCCTTTCACAGTATAGCGTCAGCTTCATCCACATCGATTCTTACAGCTGCGGGGTTGATTTCTAAATCAACGACAGGTTCTATGGGTGTAAGTGGATCCAAGATAGATAGATGGTGAAGGTTCTGAGTGATATCATCTACTCCTGTAGAGTCATGGTGTGGTTCGTCGAACACTACATGAACTGATTCCTCGATCGTCAGCTTCCTTTTATTGAAGATTCTGAAAGCTTTGCTGACGGAGGAGTATCCTACGAATATTCCTTCATCTGATTTTTCATCAAAGGTTCTAAGTTGGTCCTTCCCATTGTTCATTACATAACACCTGCATCCAAAAATGTGAAAATACGAAACTAATGGAGTTTTGTTATTCCATACCTCATATGCTATTTTGTTGTGATGCTTGTTGACGATACAACGGTTTTGAGTGTAGCACGCTGTATTGGTTGCGTCACCCCAGAAACGCTGTGGCAATTTGCTTGCGGCAATCATTGTCCTTGTTGCTTCTTTCAACGTCCTATTCTTTCGCTCGGCAACACCATTTTGTTGAGGTGTACGGGCAGCTGAGTATTCGTGCTGTATTCCATTCTCCGAACAGTATTGCTCTATAAAGCGGTTAGTAAATTCAAGACTGTTAACGAATGCACACGATACTCGATGCTTTTTTGTTTTGCAACTTTCTCAGGAGCTCGGGCAGCCTTGATGTTGTTTCCTTCTTCTTGCTAAGAAAGATCGTCCAAGAATACCTGGAATAATCATCAACAACAATCATGCAGTATTTCTTACCTCCCGAACTTACTGGGTCTACAAGACCGTAGAGATCCATGTGTAGCATTTCCAACACTCTTTGGGTTGAAAGGTAGGATTTGCTTTTCAGGGTTGACTTGATTTGCTTGCCTTTCTGGCATGGTCCGCAGACGCTGTCCTTCTTGAATGACACATTTGGCAAACCTCTAACCATACCCTGTCTTGAAAGCTTGTTGATCGTCTTGAAGTTGACGTGAGACATCCTCTTGTGCCATAACCAGCTAATATCTGCAGTGCCTTTGGCAACAAAACATGGAATTGAGGAGCTCATAGGCTTCCAGTCAGCAATGTACATATTACCTGATCTGCTTCCTGTAAGCACAACTTCCTTGGTTTGGGTGTTCTTGACTCTACAACGATCTATATAGAACTTCACCGAGAACTGTTTATCACAGAACTGGCTAATACTAAGTAGATTATACTGTAAGCCTTCAACATATGCAACATCGGTGACCTTGAATTTCCCAACAAGTAGGTTTCCTTTCCCTCTTGTTCTTCCTTTAGACTTATCACCGAAGCGAACTTTTGGACCGCGACCTTCTACAAAATCAGATAGCTTGCTCCTATCTCCGGTCATGTGACGAGAGCATCCACTATCAAAGTACCAGGTATCCTCCTCTAGAATGTCCTGTAACAAAGAAATTAGGTAGATTTAGGTCCCCTTTGATTTTTGGGTCCATGTATGTTAGTTCCTTTAGGTACCCAAGCTTTCCTGGTAGCAATTGGTTTACTGTAGGACATACTCCGTACAGTGTTGCGATATCTATGGGGGGCATATCCGTAGTTGTTATAATCATGATAATTACTATGCATGTAAAATTCAGGGTTATTATTATTATTCCAGTACGAGTGCCGTCTAGGAGGTGGAGCCATTTTCTTAGGCCTAACAGCTTGTCTTCTGGGTCTCCAGCTGGATTCCCAATGTTGTTGTTGATACTGAATTGGCATCTGCTGTCTTGAGGGATAACGGGGCTCCTGTATCCAATACCTAGGCGTGCTGTACTGAGAGTACTGCCGTGCGGGCCTTTGGTAGTTGGATACCGCCTTCTTTCTGAATGACTTCCGGTGTTTATGATATGCTTGTAGAGCATGCTGTTGAGTACGCCTTCTAAGTGGCTGTTGGTTCCACTGTCTCGAATAGTAGAGTTGTGGGGGTGGAATTGCAGCCTTCGGTTTTCTTGGTACAGCAGGTTCCTTTATGGGACTAGGGGTATCTTCCGATTCTGGAATGTGTTCCACACTCTTGACGAACACTGTACTAGTTTTCCCTTTGTTTGAACATGAGTTGTATTCTAAGCCACTTTTATCATGAGCATGTTGCCCAGTGCTCAGAATTTCTTCCATTCTTTTGGACGATTTTTCAAAAGACTTCAGAATGGTCTCAAGTTCAGTTTCTCGCTTTTCGAGAGTTGTGATTTTGGTTTGTAGTAGAACCAAAACATTTGTCTTGCTCTCATTGTGGGTTTTAACCTCATTTAGTTCATGAGCAAGTTGATGATTGCTCTCCATGAGTTTTTCAAAATCGACTTTGCTGGTTTCGCAATCAAGAGACATATTTTCATAGTTTATTTTCAGCAAGTCATTTTCATCTTTCAGCTCTAAATTTGTTAATTGAAGCTGTATATTCTCAGTTTTTAGAGTCTCATGGGCCTTTTGAATGTTTTTAAATTCATTCATCATATTTTCGAAAGTATGAGATGCATTAGATGGAATAGCTGAGGTTGAACTTACCTCATCGTCGTTGTCTTCACCTTCTGGAACATCTTTGGCCATAAATCACATGTATGCTTTATCATCGAACTCATCGTCAGATGAATCACTTTCAGTGACCACCTGAAGACATTCTGCTGATTTGGATGGTGTGGGGGAGGCTTCTGATTCTCCAATCAGGGCCTTGAGCTTGTCTTTCCAAGCACGTCTTCTTTCATCTCTCTCTTGTTGCTCGGCCTCAGGCAATCTTTGGACTTTGGGATGAGGACATTTGTTTGCATAATGACCTGGTTTCCTGCAATTATAGCACAGGTGAGCATCACCAGATGATGTTTCGGTACTTACCTTGTTGACAGGTTTGGGCCTGTAGGGAGTCTTTCCAGACTGTTTGATGAACTTTTTGAATTTATGCATTAGAAGCGCCATTTCATCTTGGGATAGGATGTCGTCGTCGCTGTCAGCATTCTTGTGACTGGGCTTCGACGAGCTAGGCATGCTGTGTCGACGGTTCGATACAGCAGCGAGAGCTGTAACCTTTTAAGGAGATTCTTCAGCTTTCTCTCTTCTGTCAATGTCATACTCAAAAGCTTTGAGGTCAGAGAAGAGATCAAAAGTGGATATTTCATTAAGATTACAGGATACATGCATAGCTGTGGTCTTAATGTCCCATCGGGCTGGGAGAGATCTGAAAATTTTTAAGTTCTTCTCCTTTTGGGTGTAAATTTTGCCCAACGCTTCAAGTTCACCAACAATACCAGTAAATCTAAGGTCAAGTTCCTCAAGTGTTTCCGTTGGTTTCATTTCAAAAGATTCAAATTGCTGAGTAAGTTTTGAAATCTTGTTTTATTTTGAGAGCTCAGTTCCCTCACAAATTAACTTGAGTTTATCCCAGATTTCTTTGGTCGCTTTTGCGGCTCTTTACCTTTGAGAACGTGCCTTTGTCAAGAGTGACAAATAACGCGTTCTTAGCCACGTTGTCGAGATTGGCTCGCTTCCTTTCATCTGTTGTCCATTGCTCGCGTTCTTTCTCGAGCATTTCAGCATGGGCTTGGCCCTCAATCCTTGCGGCCGGATTGACCTTCATGATCTTGATAGGACCATCCTGTATAACAAAAATCATCTCTTCGTGCATTGCTGCAAGATGAGCTTCCATTCTAATTCTCCAGTCGTCAAATTAGTTAATAGAGAACATGGGGACTTTGTTAATCATAGAAGTATCCATACTGATAATATAGGAATGAAAGAGACTGTTTTGAAAATAAGTGATTTGAATCTGATTCGGTTAAAAAGAAATACGACTGATTCTTTTTAGAATCAACCGCTCCGATACCACTTGTTGGCCACTAAGTATACTGGATACAGTTTGGAAAATAGTTTGAACAACAAACTGTACGGATTCTAAATCTGAGTGCGTAGCGGAAGTCTTGGATACAGTAGGTTGATGTGGATACAGCAACTAAGTGTATAGAGTATACTTAATATATCACGATAATTTAAAACAAGAAAAGTGAAGGTAAATAACACAAGAATTAAAGTGGTTCGAGGTAAACCCTCTACGTCCACCGGTCCTCCACACAGAGTAAAGTTTATTATAATTCTTTGCGTACACAACTACGTAATTATAATCAAACCTATCCTTGTATCGTTCACACAGATTGATACAAAGAATGTCGCTTTCAACCGTTCACACAGATTGGTTAAAGCTTCCTTCTTGACTAGCTTCTTCACACACAGTTCCAAAGCTTCGTCCTTATTCGTCCCACACAGGTCAGAATAACTTGTTGAGTTCACACAGAGCTCAGTTTTTACACAGAGGTAAAAGGTAGGTAACCAGGTAATAACAGCAGCTTTGAATATGACTTCTTGCTGTACTGAGGAGCTTCACTATATGCTGATTCGAGGCAGGTCTTCGATACAGGATAAAGCCTCAAAGCTTCGATACAGTTTCCTTTACTGTATTCGGATTGGCATATATGTCAAAACCTCTTTTATCAAATAACATTCGATACAGGGATCGGGTATCCCGGCTGTTTCGATACAGGGTCTTTGTTTTCCCAACACATGTTTTGGGGAGCATAACACAGGGACGGCATGAAGGATGATGAAAGATGATCGATACTAATCACATGAGGATCCATACGATGTCGTATTGGTTGGGTTGTACTTTATTTCCACTGCAGTATTTTCCCGTTATACAGGAGTGTGTTGTATTTGACCCTTGCGTGGGCATGTATTGAGATTGAGTTGTATATATTAATTGAAAGACCAAATCGGTCTACTGAGTCATTTTAGCCTTAAAGGCGATGTTGGGATATTTTATTTTACAAGCCTGGTAGATCCTTGAGGAAAGGGTATACGGCGTGTAATATCCCCGAGTGGATTGGGGGTGTTACAATACAAGTCTTATCTACACTTAGTAAAATACTAGTTGGGCAATTGCTTAGTTAGTCACTTGGTTGTTTATGGTACGTATTTAGTAAAATACTAGTTGGGCAATTGCTTAGTTAGTCACTTGGTTGTTTATGGTATGTATTTAGCTTATGCGATCTTAATAACCACACAAGGTGAGAGTGGTATTTAGCTTAACCGGCCTTAATATTTATCAATGGTCAACTTCTCAAACCAATTATGCTAAATAAATGAACATTGCAAAATATTAACTTATAATCTTATACCGATTGTTCATCAGAACCTTGTGCAGCAATGGAAATTAGTCTGTGAAATTTCAACCAAAAGTAAAGTTGTATGAGTCAACAAATTTAATTCTAAATTGGTCGCTTTGATTGTGCAATTCACTTTTAGTTTATTGGTTAAATGAACAAGAGAAAATACAACGGTTTCAAAGCCTGTTTGACTATCATGATTTTGACCCGTTTGACTCAATTCCTCTATGACCCTCTCTGTTCAATAAGTTGATATGCAATGTTTCACTAGGTGAGACCCTTCATGTACACAAGTTTTTAATGATCTTGCCCAATTTTATAAGCTAAACACGTAAACATTTCCAAACAACAACGTTAATTCTTGTGTTTGAACCCTTCGCCCCAAGGATATGATAAATGAACATAAGTAAACTTATCATCTTAGTGGCATAAGGATGAACTAGACTACTTCCAAGTGTATGGAAATTAAGAAAGATGGCTTTCTGCATGTAATTATTCAGTTCTAGGTATATTTGAGCATAAAGCTTGATCCAATCATTCAATAGTTTAGTGTTAATCGAGAACATTGGTTGGGGATCTGAGACCTCGTTACTAACACAACTATATTTCAACATTATATAAACCCCAAGACTTCTTCGTAACATTTTCTTCTGTTTTTAGTGTTCATTCAACCAACCTTATGTTTACAGCAACATGCAAAGATTACACATATATGTTTAAGCATGACAAGATATGCATATTCAGAAAACAAATGTAAGTAGTATCTTTTATGGATCAAATATAAGATAATTACACCAATCATCATCACAACTAATTAATCACAAACCGTGCATAAAAAAAGAATGACCTTAGTAATTGTTGATGCGAGAAGCTGCCATGCCCTGGATATCAATAATCAGAAATGTATAAAGAGGTAGGTATCTGTCCACTTTTACCGTGCTTATTTTTTTTTTACCTCTGCAATTAGCCTTAACTTCATTGTACCATGTCTTTTCAATCAAATGAATTTTGGCTTATCGTATTTTTCATTGTCACTATGACTTTTTTGGATGCTGACAAAAGATAAATACACTTGAAGACTTGAAGTTTCTACATTTTTTGGATCAATCAAGTACACCAATATGGTTTGTGGCATTGATTTAGACTTTTTACATTTGTTAGTCGAAGTTTGGTGTACTTACACAAGATTTAGAGTGGATGCTATTTTAGTAGCTAAAGTAAGTGATGCTGGGGATTAATCGGTGTTTAATATCATTAGGCATCGAATGGAAGATGGAGCAATGAGGAGAATATACTATATATAGACCCATTTGTTATCATTGGGGTATAAAACACTGGCTAATATACTCTTCCAGAACATACTTCTAGCATGTGATTAAGAGAAGTATTATCATCATCATTGTAATTTATATAGTCATGTGATTGGTAAGGACACGATAAGATGATGATGATCTTGTAGTTAAATTGTAATCACACCAAAAGAGTATTAATTAAACTGAATATTTAATAAGAAAAAAGAAAAAGTCCATCTTCCAAATTCCCGTCGGCATCAGATTGAAATTAGAGAACACTTTCGATTGGTACTGATATCTGATATGGAGTCGAGCAGCAAATTAGATGTGGGCGTGCCGTCGATCTCAGGTTGTTGTGCGGAGGTCGGCGGGCGATCGGGTCTGCATAAACAGACTTGGACGTGGACGGGTGACGGCTCAGGTTGAGCAACAGGCTCTAGTTTGCGCGGTTTGGCTCGGTGTTGCATAGGGCTCGCGAACGGAGCTGGGGCGGCGGCGCGGCTTGGATCAGAAGGTGATGGCGGATTTGCAGTGACGGCGGCGGGAAATCGGATTTTTGGTAGGTCGCAAGGGCTGGAATTCGGAGGTTTGAAAATCGATGGGTCGCGATCTGGTGTGTGGTGGTTTGCAGGTCTCTGGCGGCTGCGAAAATCGTGCGTCTGGTTCGTAGATTGGAGGTTAGAGGCATCATAGGATTGTCGTAATTCCAGCGGCTAGGGAGGCGAGTGGCGGTTGAGGAAGATGACTATTGTCCGAGAATTAGGGTTTCAGAAAAAATTCCTTTTTTTTTTCTCGAAACATTCTAAAGTTTTGGACGATTCTTCTTTTTTTCTTCTTCTTGCTCATCTGGTAGGCTACGTGCTGATAACGTATTGAAGTAAAAGCAAACAAAACAAGAATTATGGCAGAAGATATCTCTATTCTCATTGACAGGGTCCTCTAAATAGGGAGAGATTATATATTCTAGAACATTCTAACAGGCCTAGTCCTACACTAACTAGTAGAAGCCCGTTAACCTGTAAACTAAGGCACACACTGTATATTTACTTTAACAGATATTTCATTATTAGAACTAAAAATAGATATGCATCACATATTTCAAAATATTATTTAATGCACAATATTAGTTGTATCATGTGTCTCCCTTCTTGCTTGTACTTGGGATATCGCAACGTATAACTGATCATGAGCAAATAATGTTTGGGGAGGTATGGGAAAGAGAATGTCTCTACCTCTTGTTTGTAGTCATAGCGAAGCAAACTCTCAATGAGAACTGTCTTCGTTACAAATTGCTGGGGAATTTATTGAAATCTGAAGGGCTCATTATTACTCGAGAAATGACAACCTTCTTGCGAGCATTCTTGCCAAAAATCAGTTCAATCTCGATTACATACGTGATAAGTCTACTGACCACCATCCCCATGCTATTGCAAAGACCTGCACACTGATCGATATTCATGGGCTGGATCACCGAACACCCAACTCTTAATTGGATCACATGATTTGGCAACCCCAAATATTTTATAGTATTAAGAAATTTGACACAAAATATATTCTCGTGGTCAGAGACACCACCATCCTCTTTGCAAATGGTGTTCGAACTAAGGTACTCCATCTCTTTATCGGGCATTAACGATATCACGTGATCATGGATTTTATCCACAATCTCGTCTGTTGGGGCGAGACAGCTCTATCTTGCAACATTCAATAGTTTGACTTATTTTTCAATATGAACGGATAAATGCTTTCCGTGATTGTTGGAGAGGATCAACCGCGTCACGTATCAATATGTCATCATATAGTTTAATATATGTTCTCCATGGATGTCCTCACCTACAACCTCATCCCAATGCATAGTAAGGGTGGTGTTGCGAGAGGTTTTGCCCTTTTTTCTTATTTGGACCCCTTTATTCATGTTGTATTTTTTTGGCGGTTTAATATTATCTTTCATCTTTGCTTTCATAAAAAAGAATTATGCCGTAAACAGATTACACTACCAACATATAGGGTATATATATCAACTAAATATAAAAAAATAAGAACAGAAAATGAAAAGCATTAAAGATGCACCTATTTTTGACTATGAATGCATCGGATGAGTTCAATGAAGATAAAAAAAAAATCAAAGATCAAATGGAGGAATCTGTGACCATTCATTTTTCATCCAAAAAAAAAACCCCTTTCCACCTTCTTTTTTGAAAATAGAATATCTCACAAGGTATATCGTTAAGCGACCAAAAATAGACCATCACAACGAGAATTTTTTATCTTTCAGTAGATAGACACTTCGATATACTTTCGGCAAATTTTTTTTTCAAGTTTTTTTGTGAGTGTTAAATATTAGAAAATACGAAATCACATGTGATTCATGATGCGGGTTTTAAATTTCAAATCACAAACACATGTAATTTCACAAAGCACATGTGATTCCCATATTACAAATCACATGTGATTCTTGAGGGCGTAAATTTCAACACTCACAAAAAAAAAACTTGAAAAAAAAAGTTCGTCGAAAGTATATAGAAGTGCCCCTCTAATGAATGACGATTTTATGCTTGACATGATGGTTTAATTAATTTTACTTAACGATCTAAGGGTTATGTGGTATTTAATTTTTTTGAAAAAGGATATAAGTGAGTTTTTTCATATTTGATTGAAAGATGACTAGCTAGAATTATCCATTTGTTGTAAACTTGAGAGAAAAAGAGAGAAATTGGAAGAGAAGAAGAATAATGTGTGTATTCTTATGAGGGCCAAAGGCCTTTATTTATAGGTACACATCTAGGGTTTCAGGGGTATAAAGGTCATTCATTAATAAATACATTAATTACAACACTCCCCCTTGAATGACCTTTACTACATGCTGTCTCATTAAAACCTTGTCGGGAAAACCCATTGGGAAACAATCCGATCGAAGGAAAAAGAGGACAGCTACTCCCCCTGAAATCGATTACATAAGATCTTTGAGTTGATGCATTCCGATCTTGGATACTAGTCTTCTGAATGTTGATGTCGGCAACGCCTTTGTGAATAAGTTCGCCGGCTAATCACTTAAGTGAATATTGATCTATCTACCTTTTGAGATACAAGTGACATCGTCTTCATACAATATTTCCTCTTGAATATTATGATGTTCATGCCTCATCAACTCCTTCAGAAAAACCCTGTGGGAAAAAACTGATAGAGAAAAAGAGCAATAGTATAAATTTGCTCATGTGTTGCATTGGTTGCCTCGTTAAAAACCTTAACTAAGAAAACTCGGTGGGAAAAAACTTAGAAAGGGAAAAAGAGTACAACCATTTGGTCTTCAGGACCATTTGACCTTCAGGGTCGACATAATCTTCAAACTGATTTAAAAGTTATCACTTCTCCCCCTCAAGATAACAATCTTGCACTCCAATACCATGAATATAATTTTCAGACATGGAGAGATTTAGTGAATAAATCTGCTAGATGATCATTATTGCTCTTTTGAAGCTCGTGTGGAAATAAATTTCATCTTACTTGCCCAAAGATTATATGCAACACATAAATGGAGAATATTTATCATCATAATAAATAGCCAGTATGAGAACAAATATGAGATCATAATCCCTAATAGCCACCAATATCGAATCTCGATCTTTTTCATGTAATAAACCAATATGGTTAACACCATTCCACATTCTCCTTCCTGGAGAAGTATTAAATTTTGCTAGCATATTAACTTCAAATTGTATATCAGGCCTGATAATGTAATGCTTTAATAGCATACAAGTACGGAACTTCTGGTCCTCTTATATCTTTGTTATTTTCTTGAGATCTATATGAGTCGGTATCCACTTCAAGTGGTAAGACAACCTTTAGGTAGCTAAATGGATAAAAACTTTCCATCATATATGCTCGATCTACAAGTCAAGACAATACTAATACTTAGTTTTATCTAAGTTTTTCATTTTGAACTTGTCTTTAGACACGAGTTCAAATAATTCACATATATCCTCTTCAGGAGGAATTCACTTAGTCGGTTGATCCACCAGACTATTTCAAAATGTATAAATATTTATAACTCAAAATAGTACATGTTGCGAATTTCACGTTCCTATTACTTTAGGAACCTCAAGTCCGCCAGGGACTTTCATATAGATATTCGCATCCAATGACCCATAGAAAAATGTGGTGATGACATCATTAATTGAATATCTATATTCATAATAATTGTCATATGTATATTAAATGATGAAATTTAGTGCCAACGGGAGAATATGTTTTGGGTATGCGCTTAAACCCTTGATTTGCTAATCTCTCTTATCTTTCACCATTTTATTTTATTTTGCGAGTTAAGCTTTGTCTCAATTGCTTATATTTTATTTAGTGCTTCAGGCACTCCACTAGCAATTGTTGAGACACAAAGTGTTGTCGACAACTATCATTCTTATAAACAATTCTCCCATATTCACAAAGTCAATGACAACTTCAACAAAATCAAATATTCAACATTTCCCATAACATTTGATTTGGTCGTCCCATAATCCAATACTGTAATTATTTAGTGCATGTGCAAATTAAGGTATTGAGATTCTCATCTTCGGGACGATCCTCTTCAGGAGGTTTTTGAAGTGATGTTATAGTTTAATCTATTTGTATTCCGTGGATTTTATCTTTAATACCGATAAAGAATATGTCTCTCATGCTTCTGGCGTCGAGGAGTATCAACAAATATATTTCGTTCACATTCGACTTTAATTCTTTATGGTACATATACAACTGGTATATGAGATTTCATCACTCCTTTGGCAATCAATAACTTGTTGAACTTTGAGTTCATAGTGCGTAAATTTAAATATCCAACTCAACGAGAATTTTCCGACTCTGGGAAAGTGGTTGCAGTTGGACCTGGGCGGAGGGACAACGCTGGGAAAAATATCCCCGTCGCGTTCAAGGAAGGTGACACTATTCTCTTGCCTGAATATGGTGGTACCCAAGTTAAACTGGGCGAAAAAGAGTACCATAGGTACATGGACGAGGATATCTTGGGGACCCTGCATGACTGATTTGTGATTGTATTCCAGAAAATTGTCAGGTTGCTTGTTCGATTGAGTATTTATTCGAGGATACTGTCCGTTTGATCGTTTAGAGAGAGACTATCGTTCACCTACAGAATTGAGGGAGCTGTGCGCAGAGCCAACCTCTCTTTTGTTAGAGCAGCGTTCATCGGGAGTGAAGTAGCCAAATTCCACTTAGGTAAGTCCCATGTGGATCAAGCCATGGGATCAGGTATGGTCTCGAGCTTTTTCGAATCATATGTTTTCCTTTGTATTTATCACACAAGATTCTGCTGTGCACTAAGCTGGGGGTCTTCACAGATGTAATACCCGTAATTTCGATTTCCGGTAATTTCTTTTTTTTCGGCAGAAGTCCATTTTGACGACTCGCTCATGACCGTTTCGTCATGCTGAGAATGATTAATTCTACACTTTTTGACATCTGAGTTCGTTTCGGTGTCGTTTTGTTGAGTTCCGTGCTTTTTAGCGACTTTTCCACACTTGAGTTCGATTCTTGCGAATCTCGTTCGAAACTACTGTTTCGAGTTTCCCGTAAGTCCGTTTAACCTTGTTAGACGTGTTGTGAACTTCGGTTTGGTTATTCGATCACATATCGTGATTTTCGGGCGTTTTGGGCCATTTTGTAATTTACCCAAAGTTATAGGTATCCGTATCTGTATTTGTTGTCTCGACCCTTTTCTTGGTCGCGTATGATTAATTATTGCATTATGCTTTCATTTCGGGTCGTTGATGTTGTCCGCAAACTTTTCGTCGTGTTCGTTCCGTATATTTTCGGAAATCGAGTCGTCGAGCCCTCGTGGTCGGGCACTGGCCGGACGGTTGCGGGTTCTGGCCGGACGATGGCGGGCACTGGCTGAGCAGGCACGACAGGAACCGGCATAGCGCACGCTACGGCCGGGAGGCTGCGCGCGCTAGCTCGACAGGTGTAGTGCACGCTGTTGAGCAGCCCAGCGTACGCTATCGAGTCTGGGCAGAGGGGTTATGAGGTTCTGGTCTCGGGTAGGATCGGCAGGTAGCGCACGCTACTATCGGTCGTGGCGCACGCTAACCGGCAGGGGTAGCGCATGCTGTCGGCCGACTAGCGTACATTACCTGGGCGAGCTGTTTAGTCCAGAGGTTACTGGACAGGTCGGCTAGCGCGCGCAGGCTTCCGGCCGTAGCGCACGCTAGCGGGGGTCGGGCGGACAGGTCACAGTCGGCAGGATTGGTCGATGGTGCCGGGTCGTGCGGGCCCTGGCCGAGGGTACTCAACCGATACTGGCCGATAGCGCATGCTAGTCCGGGAAGGCTAGCGCACGCTAGTTCCGGCCTAGTATAAATGTGACAGAGCAGTCACATTTTCATTCATTTTTCACTTCCTTCCTTTTCTGTCCGCGGATGGCGATTCGGAGGTGGCGAAGCCATGTTGTTTAACAATAAATCCACGAAGTTCGTGAGTTCATAACATCAATCAATCACCCTATATCAACCTTTGATCCTGCGAATCAAGGTAATCTTTCTTAGAACCCTAGTTTCTTGAATTTTGGGGTTTTTGCGTTTTTATCTGATTCGTTCCGTATTTGTTGATTAATTAATGATGGGTATGATTAATCTTCATAGTATTCTTGTGTTTAACATCATTTAATCCATTTTTCTTCGTCGAATCGAAGTATATTTCTTGATTTCCTTCGAATCGACTTTTTGGGGGATTTGTTCTCGATCTCGTTTTTCATCCATTTTTGATGGATCGATTGTGGTTAAATAATGTTGTTAAACATATTATATGGATTGTATATCCATATTTCAACTTGGAATTCCGTTTTCGTGTTTTGTCGGGACGAATCGTGTTCTTGGCCGTTTTGGGGGAAACACTTGAACTTTCGTCATTCTTTCTTTGAATTCAACGGCTTTAAGTCATGCTATGGAATACATTTTCATTGTTGTTATTGTCCTTCGTAGTTTATTATCGCGAGTTGGCGTTCGGTGGAGTCGGCGGATTCGTAGTCGGTTCGTGCCAACCTACTTCGGTCGATTCTCCGCGTTGTGGTTATTCGAAGCAAGTACCTTGTTCATACGCTTCTCGTTTTGTGGATATGATGATCGGTGATCGTCTTGGTGTGTTTGTTTGGTTGTTTGAAATAAAGTTTCAAAAGATTTCGGTTTGGCCTCGTTAAAGGCTCTCTTTCAAAACGCGTGTGTGTTTTGTGAACGGTGTGTTTGGGAATTGATTATGATTTGATTATTTTGAACGTTGAAGTCTTTGATGATATCCCTATTGTTTAAAGTTATGGAATCGTGTATTCCATGTTTAATCTTGTTATTGTGTTTTGAAGAGTTTGATAATGGTGTCGGATAAGTGGCCATCTCTAGTAAGTATTCTTAATGAACTTACATTCTTGGCATATTAGTATTGCATGAGTAACGTGTGTGTGTGTATGCTCACTACGGGTTAGATTCGACGGGGTCTTGGTAGCGCTCCACGAAACTATGGAACCGCGAGCTTGCTTTTAACCACTGTGGGTTAGATCCGACGGGGTCTCGGCAGGGGTCCACGAAGCTGTGGGTCCGCGGTTAATTGTGGTACATTTTACAATGTGATTTGGATTATTGGCATTTCCGGAAATGAGTGCTTTCGAATGATTTTCATGATTGCATGCATCGACTAAGTGTGTAAGAGGTTAGTTGTTCGTTTGGCTTACTTGGCTAGGATGGCACTAGAGTATTTTGTTGTTTGTGTTAAATCCTTTAATTGTGGATTTTGATGTTGGAAGACGAAGCTTGTTGTCGTTCTCGTGTACTGCGAGTTGATGAGATTTGGGGCTAAGATCCCAACGGTTTTGTAAATGTCATTTTACGGAATTGGGGCTAAAATCCCAACGGTTGGGAAAAGGTTATTTTATGGAAAGTAAACATTTGGGGTGGTGACCCCTTTCGTCTTTTGGTTTTTGAAAAGCGGGATTTGATAATCCTAAATTGTTCTTCTATTAAAACTCTCGATGGCATTCTAAACTGTTTTATAAATTATTTCCATTGATTTGTGATCTTTCGGTTTTGGAATATTTTTTCTCAAACTCTTGCCTCGGGAAGTACTTTTCGTTTCGTTTAGATCTTTAAGCATTCTGGATTATTTTTATTCGTGGAATGTGAATTGTATGACTCGTATTTTTGCACTTGTACTTGCACTAGCAAAACAGTGGAGTTTTGATGACCCCCGAGTATTCGGGGAGTGGATGTTTGTATTGCATTCAGGTTTTGGAGCATAGCACAGGGTCGGCACGAAGGATGATGAAAGATGAACGATACTAATCACACGAGGATCCGTATGATGTCATATTGGTTTAGTTGTATTTTATTTCCGCTGCAGTATTATTTCCCCATTATACGGGAGTGTGTTGTATTTGACCCCTGCGTGGGCAAGCATTGTGATCGAGTTGTATGTTTTTATTGAAAGGCCAAATCGGTCTACTGAGTATTTTTAGCCTTAAAGGCATTGTCGAGTTGTTTAATGTTGTTACCAGCCTAGTAGATCTTTGAGGAAAGGTTCTACGGCGTGTAATATCCCTGAGCGGATTGGGGGTGTTACATAAATGGTATCGGAGTTTAGGTTGTGGAAACCTAGGTTGTCGGGTCAGTGGTTTCTGTTGAGTTTTGTCTCGTCGGATTTTGTCTGACTGAGTCGTGTCGCGACGCATCGTCTGAGTTTGTTGGTCGTGATTAGTATCGTGGGGCGATCATCATCTTCATGCGACTTGTGGATGTAAGTCTCCCTTGTTTGTGTTGTGCCTCGTGTGACTCGAGCTATTTTTATGATTATTTGTTAAGTGACGGAATCCTCTTATAGATTTTTATTTCTTGATATGCGGTTATTTGACCCTCATATTTCATTCATATGAGGAGTAGTGTTGCTGGATTATGCATGTTTGACTTTATTTCTTTTACCCGGTGCGTGAGTTCTTTTGTAATGGCTTTCGGTATTTTACCAAATGAGTTTTGTTTCGAAAACCGATTCCTTTAACCGAGTTTTTGGCATTATGGCCTTGATCATTTTGGCGAAATTCTGACGGTATTTAGTATTTTGAAAATGGCTTTTGTAAGTTTTTGAAATATTACCGTCATCGGCCTTTTTGACGTTGTAAATGGTTTTATCCTGGTGGGTTCCGGTGCGGGACCCACAGCGCTATAATGTTCCGTGTAATTACCTAAAATTGTTGGGCATTCTAGCCCATTGAATTATCTTTGAAAACCTTGAGTATCCTAGAAATAAATTTCGAGACGTACGTTTAAAATAAATTGTTTTCTTGTGGTGCTTCCAAGGTACCACGATATGTTTCAAAATTCTTCTACCTCGAGGACCAAAATGTTTTGAGATATTTTCAATGTCTTAAAAACACTTTTACTTAGACCCGAGGATCGAATATTCTGAAAATTTTTCACTCAGAGAAAGTGTCCTCATTTTTATCAAATGCGAAATGGTTCTCCAAAGTCTCGATAATGATGTTTCACGTTTGTATTTTTTTTGAAAGGTGATACTCAAGATCAACCGGGGTTATTCTAAATTATTTTCAAAATGAGGTTTTCGTTTTTTTTAAAACCTATCCATTCCCGTTGGAGGGCTGGGTATGTATGTATGATGTTCGCATTGTCATTATGATGTTTGCTCCCGAGTATGATCGAATTGGCGGTGTGAGCGTTGAGTCGTTTTCCACACATTTGTTGTGTTAGTCCTCTGCGAGATGTGGGATGTTGGTGTTGAATGTTGCCGCCTCGTAGTGATTTCTGCGTTGTCGCGCATGTGCGAGCTGTTAGATCTTGGTTTGGTATGACTGTGTCCATCGGTGATTGTTCCGTTATGTGTCGGTTGTTTAATGTCTTGTTACCTTGCTCCCGTTTTTGTGAATTTCGTGGACGAGGTCGAAGGTAATACCCCTGCTATTTTGACTTCTGTAATTTCTCTTTCTCCATTCTTTCAAGTCGCTCGTGTTCGTTGATACTTTCTGAACTTGTTCTGTATTTTAGTTTCATCATTCGAACGAGCTATGATCTTGTTTTGGGTCGATCTGGTTATCGTTGTGACTTTTTCGAGTTCGGTTCGATTCTTGTGAACCTTGTTCGGAAGTGACATCATTTGGTTCTATTAGTTCTTTTATTTGAAGTGGATCGGATTTGGAACTCCTGTGTTTTCGACTCTATCAACTCGTTTATGCTTGTTAACATTTTCTGAACTTTCCCTATCCCTTGCTTTTGTTGATCGAACGAGGATGGTATTGTTTCGGGATAACTCGTTTGTCATCGTGACTTTTCAATCGCTATCCCCTTTTCTGTGGATCTTATGGGAATGCACGTCTTGTTGTTCTCACCAGATCATCCTGGGAGTTGTTGTTTGTATTTTATTATTCTTCGTGATTCGAACATGATTGTTCGATTTTTGTTGTCTCGATTGTTTGATTTCTCGATTTTTGTTCTCGTTTCGTGATTGTTAAGCATTCAGGCTCCTTCGTAATTCCCTTAAGTTCGGGAAATTAGTCTCGTTTTTGATCTTCCAACCCTTAGGCGGTGGAATTTCATATTTGTTCAGCGTTTGGCTCGCGTTTTGATTGATGAACCGTTGGGTTGGTCAATCGTATTGATTTTCGTTCGTTGTGTTTTGTGACTGTTCGGATAATCGACTTGTTGTACTATCTGTTTGATAACGCTTGTCACTTGTTGGTTTTATTATGTTTCTACCGGTGGCGTTGTGTTGGTCGTCGTGGAACGCATTTTCACGCCGTATATTCCTTTGCGTTGCTTGTAACGTTTCGCCGTTGGGCATGAGTTACGCGCTTCTTATGTATCTCGTTGAGTTTTTCCTAGCGGGATATTTCTTCTCCCTACTTGTTTTAAGTTTCGGGACGAAAATTCTTTTAAGGAGGGTAGAATGTAATACCCGTAATTTCGATTTCCGGTAATTTCTTTTTTTTCAGCGGAAGTCCATTTTGACGACTCGATCATGACCGTTTCGTCATTCTGAGAATGATTAATTCTACACTTTTTGACATCCGAGTTCGTTTCGGTGTTTTTTTGTTGAGTTCCATGCTTTTTAGCGACTTTTCCGCACTTGAGTTCGATTCTTGCGAATCTCATTCGAAACTGCTGTTTCGAGTTTCCAGTAAGTCCGTTTAACCTTGTTAGACGTGTTGTGAACTTCGGTTTGGTTATTCGATCACGTATCGTGATTTTCGGGCGTTTTGGGCCATTTTGTAATTTACCCAAAGTTATGGGTATCCGTATCTGTATTTCTTGTCTCGACCCTTTTCTTGGTCGCATATGATTATTTATTGCATTATGCTTTCATTTTGGGTCGTTGATGTTGTCCGCGAACTTTTCGTCGTGTTCGTTCCGTACGTTTTCGGAAATCGAGTCGTCGAGCCCTAGTGGTCGGGCATTGGCCGGACGGTTGCGGGACTGGCCGGACGGTTGCGGGTTCTGGCCGGACGATGGCGGGCACTGGCCGAGCAGGCACGGCAGGAACTGGCGTAGCGCACGCTACGGCCGGGAGGTTGCACGCGCTAGCTCGGCAGGTGTAGCGCACGCTGTTGAGCACCCCAGCGTACGCTATCGGGTCTGGGCAGAGGGGTTATGAGGTTCTGGTCTCGGGTAGGATCGGCAGGTAGCGCACGCTACTGTCGGTCGTGGCGCACGCTAACCGGCAGGGGTAGCGCATGCTGTCGGCCGACTAGCGTACGTTACCTGGGCGAGCTGTTTAGTCCAGAGGTTACTGGACAGGCTGGCTAGTGCGCGCAGGCTTCCGGTCGTAGCGCACGCTAGAGGGGGTCGGGCGGACAGGTCACGGTCGGCACGATTGGTCGGTGGTGCCGGGTCGTGCGGGCCCTGGCTGTAATATCCGCAATTTCGGATTTCCGGTAATTTTCATTTTTCGGCGGAGGTCCGTTTCGACGACTCGCTTTTGACCGTTTCGTCATTCTGAGAATATTTAATTCTACACTTTTTGTCATCCGAGTTCGTTTCGGTATCGTTTTGTTGAGTTTCGTGTTCTTAAATGACTTTTCCGCACATGAGTTCGATTCTTGCGAATCTCATCCGAAACTGTTGTTTCGAGTTTCTCGGAAGTCCATTTAATGTTATTATTCATGTTGCAAGCTTCGGTTTGGTTATTCGATCACGTATCGTGATTTTGGGGCGTTTTGGGCCATTTTCGTAATTTCCCAAAGTTTGGGGTAATTACTTTCCGTTGTAGAATTTCGAGCCTTCGGGTAGTCGGAATCGTGTGTTCTATTAGTGCTCGGATTCGTCTTTTCGAGTACTTCGTAACCGTATCTTCGATTCGTACTCAGGTTCGGGTTTCGGGGTCGTTCGGGCCGTCAGAGTTGGTCCCGGCCGAGTCATGGCCGGGCATGCTCGGGCCAGCCACCGCCGAGTAACGCGGTAGTGATCGGCGATACGCACGTAAGGCCGTTACGCACGTAAGGCCCCGCCGGTAACGCATTTAACGCCCGGCATTTTCCAGTGATGAGTTCGCCATGGCCGATTCGTCGTAAGCCATGGCCGTTACGTCACGTAACCCGCCGGGATCACCTATTTAAGGCACAGTAGCGTATTTTTCACCCAGTTCTTCATTCTTTTACTTCCCGACGCTGGTCAGGTGAGTATATCATGGAGAGATGTTGTTGGGCAATGAATCCATGAAGTTTTGAGGCTCATATCATCAATCATACGTCCTATAATATCCTTTGATCGAGCGAATCAGGTCAGATTTTCGAGAAATCTAATTTTGGGGATTTTGGGTATTTTGTTCGATTTCGTCCGTTTAATCCGATTTAACTTAGGATTGTGATGGATTGATGATTATTTAGATATATTGTATCATTTCCCTTGTTATTCCATGGTTGGATCGTATCGATTCGTTGTTTTGGTCGAGTTCTTGATCGACGCCTTGAAGGTGTCCGATAAAATGTCATAGAGGGGTTTTCGGGCGTTCTACGATTATTCTTCCTCGTATGATCGATAATTTATTGATTATATGTTGTTAGGGTCGAACTCTTGTGAAGAACTCGAGTCGGAACCCTTCCGTTCGTTGTCTTCTTCGGGGTCCGAGCTTCCCGGTCGAACCGTGTTCTTCGGAGCGTTTGGTAGCGGTTATTAAGGCAAGTATCTTATTATACGACTAGTATCTTGTGACTAGTAATTACGTATGATATGTATGACGATTTTGCTTGCCTCCGCAAATATGTTCCGTTGGAGTTTGTTGTTGCCCAAAATATTTATCCGAAGATTAATATTGCTGGAAAACGGACAACAAACAACAATTGCGGGAGCACTTCCGAGAGAAGATAAATAATACAAGATTTGCCGGGTTTGTTAGGCCCGGGCTTGAATGCTCTCGCGAGATGTTATTAATACGAATATTCGTGGATACAAGTATTAATGAGAGAAATCTAAATACAATGAGTGTAAAAAGACTCTGTTAATCCGGCTCTTGAGCGAAGCTTGGTGTTCTTCGTCCCGCCGATAATCTGCTCGAGGAGAAAAGGCCGGGAGAAGTAAGACCGAAGAAAGTCTGCCAAGAGTTGGATGTTAGCCAAGTGCTTGATGTTTGCTTCGTATAGTGTGAAATCCGAAGGGAGTTGAAGAAGTGTCCAAGTGCAGGTGCCTTGCTTATATAGGGGCAATGGTCTGTCTGTAGTGGCCGATCGTCTCGGCCATTAGAATAACTGCGGCCACTTCGGCCAATATAATAATCTGCCGATCTCTCGGGCCGTCAAGCTAAAGTCCAAGGAAGAGGTCAGTCCGAATAAAGTCCAATGCATGGCCGGTGCAGTAGGCGGTCAATAAGGAGCCATCACGTGTCCGGAGCGGCCAACATGCGGCCCTACCGACTTTTCGGCGGCCTGTCGGCCGGTGGAGAGAATCGCCAGACAGGGTCAATGGCCCGGATTCGCGGATCTTGTCCCGGCCTTTGCACATGGTGCCGTCTTGAGGCTCGGCCTTTGCCGACTGGATGTCCATCGGTGGTGATCGACATGAGCGGTCGTCCCTGGCCGATCATCCGAGGTCGCCAATGGTCGGTCACCAAGGGCGTGTCGCCAATGGTCGGTTACCAAGGGCGGTGTCGCCAATGGTCGGTCACCAAGGGTCGATCGGTAGATGCCGATAGAGGGTCGCCAGATGTCGGTCGCCAGAGTCGGTCGCCGAGTACCGAGAGACGATCGTATCCGAGGTCGATCGCTCGGCACCGGACTTGTCCTGGGACCTTCGATTGGCCGATCTAGCATGTCCGCTGGGTTAGGGCTCGGTCGCCTGATCGCTGGTCGGCAGACTCGCCTTGGTCGCTCGGCAGTAAGTCGGTCGCTCGGCCTCGGAGGCGATCGCCGGTCGGAAGGTGTTAAAACTTGACACAACAATTGCCCCCCAGCTTGCTCCTATGTTGAAGACATGGGGCGAGGTGGTTCTTGCTGGTGATCATGTACGGATGAGGACGGGCGATCTGAGCTGACTTAGGACTCGGACTTGGGCTATCATGATCGATTGGCTAGCTATCTTTCGGTCTTGTACCTGCAAAAACAACATTGGCCGATCCCCCACGGAAACTTGGTGGTTTCGCTTGCTTGAGGAATCGTGCACAGTCGCGGAGATCGATGGACCGACCCCATGACCGTGTCTTGGTGCACAAAGACAATGAGTGCCTCGTGACTCACTTTATTATGAGGGTCCTCTGTTAGGCTGCGCCTCGCCTTGTATTTAAACGAAAGGCGTGCGGTCTCGGTCTAGAGGAGTCCTTGCGCGGGGCAGCGTCGGATGAATCAACTCCACGCCCGCGGCTTGTTAGCTCTGCTTCCACCTCGGCCAGCCATGGAGATGGCCGACCTCGACGGTGTACGTTGAGACGGGGTTGTGGAATGAGTCCACTGATTAATGTTGGAGAGCCCTCCGACTACGCCGGCCTCGTATTTAAACGAAGGGCGGGCGATCTCGGCCGAAAGGACCTTGCATGGCCGGCGCCGGTTCCATCGATTGCCAGGCCATGGCTTTATGATGTGAGGTGGAGGCGTTGTTATGCCTTAGTCCGTCATGTTATATCCGGATCGTAGATGGCGATCGTGTCCACCGGGTTGCGATGATGTTGCGATCCGGCGGAAGATCGGCGATCGTCGCTCGGCGGCCGATCGCTTTATTCGTAGGTCGAAATTGGCGATCGGGCGGCGGCTAGTCACTCATGTTAGAATGGATCAGAGGCGGGGATCGAGTCCTCCGGCTCTGCTGGGTAGTAGCGATCAAGGCCGAGACGGAGGTCGTCGCGCGGGTGCCGATCGTTCTACTCCTAGGCCAAGAAGAAGCCTTTGCACAGACAGAAATCTGCGGCTCGCCCTAAGGCTGCGTAGGTCGTCGGTAGGGTCTTCGTGAGATGCTGAACATAGGCGAGAAGCCCCGAAAACCTCCTAGACCGCGTAGAGGCGGTCTCATCGCTACGGGCTCGCCGTTGAGGATGATCATGTCAACCTGGCCGATGTAGTCCGAGTCGGACTCCGTTCTCCTTGCACGATCCGCCACATGCGATGGGGACCTCTCGGCCGAGCGGCCCCGGTGGCGAAGTATTCCGTGAAGACGTGCGCCGGCTCGTTAAAGGAGCATATGGACCGAGGTGGCAATGAGGTGTACCACCGGTGGGCGAGGTCGTCTAGCGTCGGAGGAACATTCGGCACCGGTCGCGTCCGATGCCCCACACCCGGTCATGTAGATGTTGAACTTGTGCAGTGTGCTTGGGGGTCCGATCGCACCTGGTACACGGTGTCCGAGGAGGAGCGATCTTGTCTTTAGCACGGGCGAGCTCGATGTCGATCGCGAGCGGCTCGCTCGGCGCGGCGATCGTCTTGGTGGCGCCTGCACCGGATTGCAGGAGCGCCTTCATGTCGTCGATCCGACGTTGCATCACGGCGATCGCCGCGCTCGGCCGCTTGTGGATCGGCCTGGGAGCGGGGCCGAGGCGATCGTGTACCGATCTCGGACCCAGCCGCCGACCTCGGGAATTTGGCGAGCGGAGCCAGCGGCCGGATCGTCTTGTGGGATCCGGTAGGCCGAGCTCACGGTGACGGACACCAACTCCGCTGCCTCGTAGCCGGGCCGGACGCCTTGGCCGCTGTGTCGGGTCGCCGCCAGCGATTGAAGACAGACGTGCCCGGCCGCCGAACGCCTCTTGTTGCGGGCGAGAGCCTCCTGGCGATTGCTCGGCCGGTAGTGCCTTGAGCTTCCGCTTGATCTTCCGGCGAGAGACCGGGGCGGTAGCCGGAGGCGCGTCGAGAGCACTCTGTCGCTCCTGTAGGGCGGCCAGGGCCCCTTCGATCTGTTCCTTGGTTCGGAACCGATCGAGCGAGAGGCTTGGGCCGCCGTCCAGGGACGGATCGAGCGTCTCGATCGGCGGCTACCTTCCACCATCGGGCCGTGGCTCGGACCGACGGAACAGGGGTTTGGCCGGGCCGATCAAGGCTTTCTTCGACGCGGAGGCGGAAGACATGATTTCTGAAGGATTTCTTTTGAAGTGCGGTGAGTGTCACTTCAAATATCTGCCCAGAACAGTGAGTGTTCTTCGACAGAGGTGTAAAAAATCGAGGGTTGGATCCCCTCCTTCTAGCGCCAATTGTTGTTGCCCAAAATATTTATCCGAAGATTAATATTGCTGGAAAACGGACAACAAACAACAATTGCGGGAGCATTTCCGAGAGAAGATAAATAATACAAGATTTGCCGGGTTTGTTAGGCCCGGGCTTGAATGCTCTCGCGAGATGTTATTAATACGAATATTCGTGGATACAAGTATTAATGAGAGAAATCTAAATACAATGAGTGTAAAAAGACTCTGTTAATCCGGCTCTTGAGCGAAGCTTGGTGTTCTTCGTCCCGCCGATAATCTGCTCGAGGAGAAAAGGCCGGGAGAAGTAAGACCGAAAGAAAGCTGTTGCCAAGAGTTGGATGTTAGCCAAGTGCTTGATGTTTGCTTCTGTATAGTGTGAAATCCGAAGGGAGTTGAAGAAGTGTCCAAGTGCAGGGTGCCTTGCTTATATAGGGGCAGCCGGGTCCTGTCCTGTAGTGGCCGATCGTCTGCCGGCCATTAGAATAATCTCCCGGCCACCTGTCGGCCAATATAATAATCTGCCGATCTCCTGGGCTGTCGGGCTAAAGTCCAAGGAAGAGGCTGGCTGTCCGAATAAAGTCCAATGCAGTGGCTGGTGCCAGCTGGGCGGTCCAATAAGGAGCCATCACGTGTCCGGAGCCAGTCAACATGCGGCCCTACTGACAGCTTTCGGCGGCCTGTCGGCTGGTGGAGAGAATCTGCCAGATTGTGGTCAATGGCCCGGGATTCGCGGATCTTGTCCCGGCCTTTGCACATGGTGCCAGTCTTGAGGCTCGGCCTTTGCCGACTGGATGTCCATCGGTGGTGATCGACATGAGCGGTCGTCCCTGGCTGATCATCCGAGGTCGCCAATGGTCGGTCACCAAGGGCAGGTCGCCAATGGTCGGTTACCAAGGGCAGGTCGCCAATGGTCGGTCACCAAGGGTCGATCGGCAGATGCCGATAGAGGGTCGCCAGATGTCGGTCGCCAGGAGTCGGTCGCCGAGTACCGAGAGACGATCGTATCTGAGGTCGATCGCTCGGCACCGGGACTTGTCCTGGGACCTTCGGTTGGCCAGTCTAGCATGTCCGCTGGGTTAGGGCTCGGTCGCCTGATCGCTGGTCGGCAGACTCGCCTTGGTCGCTCGGCAGTAAGTCGGTCGCTCGGCCTCGGAGGCGATCGCCGGTCGGAAGGTGTTAAAACTTGACACAACAGAGTTGGTTGTGTTTTCCGAAATTTGAAGGCTTTGTGATAATAGTGATATATTGGTATACGTGTTAGGCGTTGTGCCATTTGTTCAGGATTGCGATGTACATATGAGATGGTTGTACACATGGTTGTTCAATGTATTGTGTACCGAATGTGTGTTATGTTGGTTAAGAGTCGTTGTGATGATCATGATGTTTGTGTTGTTTTGGTTTACATACTTGATTGTACATTTCGGTGTAATGTGGAATGGCTTGACATTTAATGATTATGAATTGTGTCGTGTCGATGTGTGTGTGTGTTCCAGGTAGGGTCTGACGAGGCCTCTCGAGTTCGGTACATGATGTGTACGAACAAAGTGTGTGATCCAGGTAGGGTCTGACGAGGCCTCTGGAGTCCGGTACATGACGTGTACGGACAAGGTGTGTGATCCAGGTAGTGGTCCGACGAGGCCTCGGAGTTCGGTACATGATGTGTACGAATGATGTTGTGGCCGGGTAGGTCCGTTGAGGCCTCCGGAGTTCGGTACATGATGTGTACGAGCAGTGTGTGGCCGGGTAGGGTCCGTTGAGGCCTCGGAGTTCGGTACATGATGTGTACGAGCAGGTGTGTGGTCCGGTAGGGTCCGTTGAGGCCTCCGAGTTCGGTACATGATGTGTACGACAAAGGTGTGTGGTCCGGGTAAGGTCCGTCGAGGCCTCCGGAGTTCGGTACATGATGTGTACGAACAATGATCGTGTAGCGAATTGTTCGGGTAACATTTTAAATATGGATCTCGGACTCATAATGATATATTATTTAGTATGCTTTGAAACGAGAATCGGGCTAAGGCCCTAATGTTTACGAAAAGGTTTTGTAAATTGGGACTCGAGGTCCAAAAGAATTTCGCTTTAAAAATCCCCGAGATGATGTGTTCCTTTTCAAATATCTCTTACTTGAGTTCGAAATTCTAAAACTTCTGAACATTTTGATAATTTGATTTGCGTATTAAATTCAGCTGCTATTTGCTTGTTACATTTCGTATGGTTTGATACTTGCACTAGTAAACAAATGGAGTTTTACTAACCCCGAGTATTCGGGGTGGATGTCCTGCTCAAGGCCCGTGTACATGCGAGTTCGGGAGCAACACAGGATTGGCACAAGGGGATGACGAGTGCGATACTAATCAAGAGTTGAGAGTTGATAGAGTTTAGTTGTATTGTTAGAGTTGATTCGGTCTTCCGCTGTATTGTATTTCGACCCCTGTGTGGGTAATGTTGTTAGTCGATCCTGTTGATAGAGTTGTGTGACCTCATCCTGGCCCGTGTGTTTATGTGTAAGTGACCTTAGCAGCCTGTATTATTATATTGTTTGACCCTGGCCGCAAGCATTTGGTTGTTTATGGATGATTAGCTGGTAGATCCTTGCGGAAAGGGTTTACGGCGTGTAATATTCCCATACGGTTTTGGGGTGTTACATTTATGGTATCGAGCTTAGGTTGCGGAAACCTAGCCGTGTCAGTCGAGTCGAGTTGTGATTTGTCGAGTAATGTGTTGTCTTGTCGTTCGAGCCGTCGGGTGACAAGTTGAGTTGTGCGTAGTCACAACGCTGGATATGTTGTCGGATGAGATTAGTATCGTGGAGACCGTCTGCCTGCGGCCTGTGGACGTAAGTCTCCTCTTTTATGCATAATATCTGTGTTCATGATTTCATTTAGGTGTGATATTTGTGGTGCATAATTTTATTTACACAGTGTTGTGTAATGAAGTTGTATTCGATACTTGGATACGATGTACGTGTAAAGAACTGGATGTATTGATGTTTGGCCCTTGAACCACCATGTGGGTTGGTATGGTGTGAAAGTTGTGAACCTTGATGGGTTTTACGGTAGAGTTTGTGGGAAACTCCGATGAATGATTTTGCTTTGTGTTTAAACTTGATGCCATGAGATGTATGTGATTGAATTGGCGACCCTGTTTGCCATTTGGGCATGTGGTTTTAATATCGACTATTTTGGATTGTTGTAATTATACCCGCTACGGGTAGCTTTGAAAACATTTTTCCTTAAAGACTACTGATTTGAGCATTTTTGTGGAAATCAAATTTTTTGGAAAAATCTTGTTTTGCAAAACGACCCTAATTTTCGGAATTTAAATGTTATGTGTTTGTGTGTTGGGGGCTACTGTGACAATACTTGCAGTCCTGCAGCTAGATGTTACGGCCGTAAGATGTTTTCCATTACGGCCGTAAGCTCAGAGTTATTACGGCCGTAAAGCGCATGTTGTTACTGGAGTAAACTTTGACTCGACCCTAGAAATTTGTTATTACAGTTGTACCCGTGCCCCTTGATTATTTAATCTCTGTTGATATATCAGTGATGGATGGCGTGGTAACATGTTGTTACCCCGTATAACGCTAGCAAAGATAATGATATATTGATAAGGTCATTTTGACGATATCGTCTAGCGAAAGATTGAAGCTTCGATGTGTTGTTTTGCAAATAGCTTCAATCAAAACAGTTTTGATAATGAGGTACATGGTTTTAATTAAACGACCGAGGTATTATAAGTGTTTTCAAAAATTTCATTTCACCAATTTTTTTTTCAAACTTGAGAATTTTAAAATTTTATCATTTGAATAATACCCCGGAAACATTTTATTTTTGTTGTTAGTGTTTGATCCCTGCGATACGTGTGTGGTTTTGACCGTGTTTGATTTTGTAAAATCCAAACATCTCTGTTGATGTGACTGTGTGGATTATTTTTTTTAATGAAGTTCTAAAATTACAGTGTTAGTTCGTCACTTGTGTGATGACTTGGAGTTGATGTTTTAACGTCGCTATTTATTGTCTTATCTTGACGTTGTGATATTTGTTTGGATGTGTTATTCTTATTGGTCGTCCATCCAAGATGCCGAGAGGCCGTGGCCGAGGACGTGGTCGTAGTCGTGGTCGTGATCGGCAGCAATCATCCGTGAGGTAATGTTGATATTGACGCCGCCACCATCCTTCGTCGGTGTGACCGGTTGGCGCATATGAATCGCCGCACACCGAGACGGGAATCCGCATGAAGATAACGGAGCTGATAAGTGGTTACGAGATGTGATGAGAATGCACCCGCCTGCTTTGTAGGTTCTTCGGACTCGTTAGTCGGGAGAATTAGCTCTTCCAAAGGGATGACAACATTTGATGTTGTATCGTGCCCCGAGGAGAGAAGAGTGGCTATTGGTCAATCGCTAGTCGCTAGGGTTGCTGCTGAGTGGTGGGAGGCCGTAGCGCCTAGTGATCGTACCGCTACTGGGTGAATTCAAAAGCGCCATGGAGGCCGAGTATTGTCCGCCGCCCGTTAAAGAGCGTAGGATTGTCGAGTTTTTCTCGGCTACGCCCGAGACGTGTCGATATCCCAGCGATAGTCGATTATAATCGGCACTGTGTTATGTTCGGGATCGTGTGAAAAGTGAGGCAAATAAGGTTCGTTATTTCGATATGCGTATGAAACCTCAGATTCGGCAGTGTATGGCTCCTTTTATGTGTACAACCTTGAAGGACTATCAGGATCGAGCCTTGGCGTTTGAGATGGCTATAATGTCTACCGAGTCCGTATCGGTAGTGAAAAAGGTAAGATTTCCGATGACGCACGGAAGTAAGGGAATTGGTATTCACACACCTCAACCATCGTATCAGCCGAGTATGGGACCTTCTCGGTCAGTTAGAGAAACCAAAAGACCCAAGTCGGTGTCTTTGAGTTCTGGTAATGCTCCTAGGTGTTTCAACTGTAACGTTCTAGGCCATGAACGCGCGCATTGTAAGAAACCGCCAGTGACTTGTTATAATTGTGGACACGAGGGGCATCGAGTTCAGTACTGCGAGATTATTGCCGAGATGATAAGGGACCGGAATTCTATTCCTACTTCCGGAGGGCCCAGTGATGTCTAGTGATGGTGTTTTTGGTACTCGCTACACGGATTGTTTCGCGTGTAGAGATGTTTTTTGTGACGCTTTTACATTTGGAACTTGTTGAATGATATTTTGTTTTGTGTAAGTTCCCGTTTAGTTGTTGAACCTACGGAGGCGTGTCAGTGGACCACGAGGTCATGAGCATGGTATTTTATTATGTGTCGTTATAATTTGTTTCGTATCACTGTGATAACCTTAGTTTAAGTTTCGGGACGAAACTTATTTTTTGTATGATAGAATGTAATATCCGGTATTCTCATTTTCTGTTATCTTGAATTGTTTGTGTTTTGATGTCGGACATTTTCTTGTTGATGAGAATCGGAATGATTTCTATCGTAATACTCTATTTGTTTCTATCGCATAGCCGTTTTAGTCGGGTGAGACTTGTTGTCGCGTACATCTCCTTGATTAAATGTGTGCATATGATGTGGTATGTGATGCGTCGTTAATTGATCGTTATTGTTTTGAATCATTGCCGGTGGCGTTGTTATGGTCGTCGTGTGGCGTGTTGTCACGCTGTATATTCTTTCGCGTTGCTTGTAACGTTTCGCCAATGGACGAAAGTTACGCGTTTCTTGTGTATCTTGTTGAGTTTTCCTGTCGGGATATTGCTTCTCCCTACTTGTTTTAAGTTTCGGGACGAAACTTCTTTTAAGGAGGGTAGAATGTAATATCCGCAATTTCGGATTTCCGGTAATTTTCATTTTTCGGCGGAGGTCCGTTTTGACGACTCGCTTTTGACCGATTCGTCATTCTGAGAATATTTAATTCTACACTTTTTGTCATCCGAGTTCGTTTCGGTATCGTTTTGTTGAGTTTCGTGTTCTTAAATGACTTTTCCGCACATGAGTTCGATTCTCGCGAATCTCATCCGAAACTGTTGTTTAGAGTTTCTCGGAAGTCCATTTAATGTTATTATTCATGTTGCAAGCTTCGGTTTGGTTATTCGATCACGTATCGTGATTTTGGGGCGTTTTGGGCCATTTTCGTAATTTCCCAAAGTTTGGGGTAATTACTTTCCGTTGTCGAATTTCGAGCCTTCGGGTAGTCGGAATCGTGTGTTCTATTAGTGCTCGGATTCGTCTTTTCGAGTACTTCGTAACCGTAACTTCGATTCGTACTCAGGTTCGGGTTTCGGGTCGTCGGGCCGTCGGAGTTGGTCCCGGCCGAGTCATGGCGGGCATGCTCGGGCCGGCCACCGCCGAGTAACGCGGCGGTAGTGATCGGCGATTCGTCGTAAGGCCGGTTACGCACGTAAGGCCCTCGCCGTAACGCATTTAACGCCCGCATTTTCCAGTGATGAGTTCGGCCATGGCCGATTACGTCGTAAGCCATGGCGATTCGTCGTAACGGCCTACGGCACCCTATTTAAGGCACAGTAGCGTATTTTTCACCCAGTTCTTCATTCTTTTACTTCCCGTACGCGGCTGTGGGTGAGTATATCATGGAGAGATGTTGTTGGGCAATGAATCCATGAAGTTTTGAGGCTCATATCATCAATCATACGTCCTATAACATCCTTTGATCGAGCGAATCGTCGATTTTCTAGAAATCTAATTTTGGGGATTTTGGGTATTTTGTTCGATTTCGTCCGTTTAATCCGATTTAACTTAGGATTGTGATGGATTGATGATTATTTAGATGTATTGTATCATTTCCCTTGTTATTCCATGGTTGGATCGTATCGATTCGTTGTTTTGGTCGAGTTCTTGATCGATGCCTTGAAGGTGTCCGATAAAATGTCATAGAGGGGTTTTCGGGCGTTCTACGATTATTCTTCCTCGTATGATCGATAATTTATTGATTATATGTTGTTAGGGTCGAACTCTTGTGAAGAACTCGAGTCGGAAACCTTCCGTTCGTTGTCTTCTTCGGGGTCCGAGCTTCCCGGTCGAACCGTGTTCTTCGGAGCGTTTGGTAGCGGTTATTAAGGCAAGTATCTTATTATACGACTTGTATCTTGTGACTAGTAATTACGTATGATATGTATGACGATTTTGCTTGCCTCCGCAAATATGTTCCGTTGGAGTTGGTTGTGTTTTCCGAAATTTGAAGGCTTTGTGATAATAGTGATATATTGGTATACGTGTTAGGCGTTGTGCCATTTGTGCAGGATTGCGATGTACATATGAGATGGTTGTACACATGGTTGTTCAATGTATTGTGTACCGAATGTGTGTTATGTTGGTTAAGAGTCATTGTGATGATCATGATGTTTGTGTTGTTTTGGTTTACATACTTGATTGTACATTTCGGTGTAATGTGGAATGGCTTGACATTTAATGATTATGAATTGTGTCGTGTCGATGTGTGTGTGTGTTCCAGGTAGGGTCGACGAGGCCTGCGGAGTTCGGTACATGATGTGTACGAACAAAGTGTGTGATCCGTAGGGTCCGACGAGGCCTCGGAGTCCAGACATGACGTGTACGGACAAGGTGTGTGATCCGGGTAGGGTCCGACGAGGCCTCTGGAGTTCGGTACATGATGTGTACGAACGATGTTGTGGCCGGGTAGGTCCGTTGAGGCCTCCGGAGTTCGGTACATGATGTGTACGAACAGTGTGTGTGGCCGGGTAGGGTCCGTTGAGGCCTCCAGAGTTCGGTACATGATGTGTACGAGCAGGTGTGTGGTCCGGGTAGGTCCGTTGAGGCCTCCGAGTTCGGTACATGATGTGTACGAACAAAGGTGTGTGGTCCGGTAAGGTCCGTCGAGGCCTCCGGAGTTCGGTACATGATGTGTACGAACAATGATCGTAGCAGAATTGTTCGGGTAACATTTTAAATATGGATCTCGGACTCATAATGATATATTATTTAGTATGCTTTGAACGAGAATCGGGCTAAGGCCCTAATGTTTACGAAAAGGTTTTGTAAATTGGGACTCGAGGTCCAAAAGAATTTCTCGCTTTAAAAATCCCCGAGATGATGTGTTCCTTTTCAAATATCTCTTACTTGAGTTCGAAATTCTAAAACTTCTGGAACATTTTGATAATTTGATTTGCGTATTAAATTCGTAGTTGCTATTTGCTTGTTACATTTCGTATGGTTTGATACTTGCACTAGTAAAACAGTGGAGTTTTACTAACCCCCGAGTATTCGGGGTGGATGTCCTGCTCAAGGCCGGTACATGCGAGTTCGGGGAGCAACACATGATTGGCACAAGGGGATGACGAGCTGCGATACTAATCAAGAGTTGAGAGTTGATAGAGTTTAGTTGTATTGTTAGAGTTGATTCAGTCTTCCGCTGTATTGTATTTCGACCCCTGTGTGGGTAATGTTGTTAGTCAGTCCTGTTGATAGAGTTGTGTGACCTCATCGGTCTGTGTGTTTATGTGTAAGTGACCTTAACGGTCTGTATTATTATATTGTTTGACCCTGGCCGGGCAAGCATTTGGTTGTTTATGGATGATTAGCTTGGTAGATCCTTGCGGAAAGGGTTTACGGCGTGTAATATTCCCATACGTTTTTGGGGGTGTTACACTGGCCGAGGGTACTCGGCCGATACTGGCCGATAGCGCACGCTAGTCCGGGAAGGCTAGCGCACGCTAGTTCCGTCCCAGTATAAATGTGACAGAGTAGTCGCATTTTCATTCATTTTTCACTTCCTTCCTTTTCTGTCCGCGGCTGGCGATTCGGAGGTAGCGAAGCCATGTTATTTAACAACAAATCCACGAAGTTCTTGAGTTCATAACATCAATCAATCATCCTATATCATCCTTTGATCCAGCGAATCAAGGTAATCTTTCTTAGAACCCTAGTTTCTTGAATTTTGGGGTTTTTGCGTTTTTGTCCAATTCGTTCCGTATTGTTGATTAATTCATGATGGGTATGATTAATATTGGTAGTATTCTTGTGTTTAACATCATTTAATCCATTGTTCTTTGTCGAATCGAAGTATATTTCTTGATTTCCTTCGAATCGACTTTTTGGGGGATTTGTTCTCGATCTCATTTTTCATCCATTTTTGATGGATCGATTGTGGTTAAATGATGTTGTTAAACATATTCTATGGATTGTATATCCATATTTCAACTTGGAATTCCGTTTTCGTGTTTTGTCGCGACGAATCGTGTTCTTGGCCGTTTTGGGGGAAACACTTGAACTTTCGTCATTCGTTCTTTGAATTCAACGGCTTTAAGTCGTGCTATGGAATTCATTTTCATTGTTGTTATTTTCCTTCGTAGTTTATTATCGCGAGTTGGCATTCGGTGGAATCGGCGGATTCGTAGTCAGTTCGTGCCAACCTACTTCGATCGATTCTCCGCGTTGTGGTTATTCGAAGCAAGTACCTTGTTCATACGCTTCTCGTTTTTTGGATATGATGATCAGTGATCGTCTTGGTGTGTTTGTATGGTTGTTTGAAATAAAGTTTCAAAAGATTTCGGTTTGGCCTCGTTAAAGGCTCTCTTTCAAAACGCGTGTGTGTTTTGTGAACGGTGTGTTTGGGAATTGATTATGATTTGATTATTTTGAACGTTGAAGGATTTGATGATATCCCTATTGTTTAAAGTTACGGAATCGTGTATTCCGTGTTTAATCTTGTTATTGTGTTTTGAAGAGTTTGATAATGGTGTCGGATAAGTGGCCATCTCTAGTAAGTATTCTTAATGAACTTACATTCTTGGCATATTAGTATTGCATGAGTAACGTGTGTGTTGTGTGTATGCTCACTACGGGTTAGATCCGACGGGGTCTCGGTAGGGCTCCACGAAGCTGTGGAACCGCGAGCTTGCTTTTAACCACCGTGGGTTAGATCCGACGGGGTCTCGGCAGGGGTCCACGAAGCTGTGGGTCCGCGTTTAATTGTGGTGCATTTTACAATGTGATTTGGATTATTGGCATTTTCGGAAATGAGTGCTTTCGAACGGTTTTTATGATTGCATGCATCGACTAAGTGTGTAAGAGGTAAGTTGTTCGTTTGGTTTACTTGGCTACGATGGCACTAGAGTATTTTGTTGTTTGTGTTAAATCTTTTAATTGTGGATTTTGATGTTGGAAGACGAACCTTGTTGCCGTTCTCGTGTACTGTGACTTGATGAGATTTGGGGCTAAGATCCCAACGGTTTTGTAAATGTCATTTTACGGATTTGAGGCTAAAATCCCAACGGTTTGGAAAAGGTTATTTTATGGAAAGTAAACCTTTGGGGCGGTGACCCCTTTCGTCTTTTGGGTTTTGAAAAGCGGGATTTGATAATCCTAAATTGTTCTTCTATTAAAACTCTCGATGGCATTCTAAACTGTTTTATAAATTATTTCCATTGATTTATGATCTTTCAGTTTTGGAATATTTTTTCTCAAACTCTCGCCTCGGGAAGTACTTTTCGTTTCGTTTAGATCTTTAAGCATTCCGGGTTATTATTATTCGTGGAGTGTGAATCGTATGACTCGTATTTTTGCACTTGTACTTGCACTAGCAAAACAGTAGAGTTTTGCTAACCCCCGAGTATTCGGGGGGTGGATGTTTGTATTGCATTCAGGTTTTGGAGCATAGCACAGGGTCGGCACGAAAGATGATGAAAGATGAGCGATACTAATCACACGAGGATCCGTATGATGTCATATTGGTTTAGTTGTATTTTATTTCCGCTGCAGTATTATTTCCCCGTTGTACGGGAGTGTGTTGTATTCGACCCCTGCGTGAGCAAGTATTGTGATCGAGTTGTATGTTTTTTATTGAAAGGCCAAATCGGTCTACTGAGTCTTTTTAGCCTTAAAGGCATTGTCGAGTTGTTTAATGTTGTTACCAGCGTGGTAGATCTTTGAGGAAAGGTTCTACGGCGTGTAATATCCCCGAGCGGATTAGGGGTGTTACAACGGAAACAGTCTCCCTACCGTAATAAGTAGGGGCATGGTCTGCGTACATCTTACCCTCCCCAGACCCTGCTCTGAGCGGGATATACTGGGTATGTTTGGTTTGGTTTGGTTTTATCTCCCCTTAATGTCGGAGATAGTTGGAATTGGATTATAAAATCAATCCTCTTCAGGAGGTGCACTAATAACAGAGGGCGTGACCCAAATATTGTGCCTTTGATATGGATACTTGAATTTAAAATTCATCGCAACATGATCATTGGATAAAATATTATATCGCTTATAATTAATTCGATACTCATTGAATAAAGCTCCTTTTAGACCGACAATAAGAATATTGCCATATGAAATTATACCAATCCTTCGGGGATTGTCTTTTCATTCCTCTAGTAGAAATTGAACAAATCAATATGACATAAAGTTATGTATTTTACATTTGAAATAAATACATGCAACTTCAAATGTAAATTGCTCTCGAGGAGCATGTATTTTTCTTCAAAAATATTAATTATGCTAAACTCAGGAGCAATAATTTAAATAAAAAACAATCATATATTACCGAAAATATGAAGTACTCATCAAGAGTATGTGATGTTTTTCAAAAGTATCAATTATGCTATATTGGGAGCAACAATTTATAAGCATATAACACCCAAAATATAAATTACTCTAAAGAGTATGTAAATATTAATTAAAAGTATTAATTGTGCTACGTCATGAGCAACAATTTATATCAATGTGGTGATAATAAAAGCAATTCAATAACACAAGGCCATATAGAAAATATTCAAAATAATGCCTTTTTCTGTTTAATATTTTCAGGAATATTAACTTTAATTGATGTGTTTATCATAAATACTATCATAAAAATATGACTATATATCGTTGTGTTTTATCAAGTACATCAACAATTTCTTTTTAATAATCTTCTGGATTATTAAAATTACAAATTCATATTTCTTTAGGAAACCATGAACATATATTAATGTAATGTATTAAAAGAATCATTACAAATAATTTTATACCAATGATACAAGTATCATCATCAATATAATATGTAATAACTATCGTTATTACTCTTCTTCCAGAAGAAAGTGCAATAATTATTATGCAATTAATCCAACATCTATAAGATGTTGATGAAAATTGGTCAACTCAAAATAATACAATTTTAAGTGTATAAATGTACTTCATGATATTTACTAGTAATTTGTGTTATTTATCATACAATATGTGTGAATTTGTATTAATATATCTTCAGGATATATATCATAAATAAATATATAGTTAAATAATATATAAAAATAATATAAATAGACTTAACACCACACGTAAATTTACACATGTAAATATTGAAAGTATTGGGATTAGTAGACTTCTGGTCTAATAAGTGTTGAATTTTATACGTCATTTACATTGATAATTTCTCTAATACATTTGTCTCACTTGTTATCGCGGAATCATACATATATCAAGCGATAGTTTAGAAATCCATAAATTTATCGATACTTAGAAGATAATAGTGCATAATATTCAACCCCACGAGAGGAATTTAATTAGTAGTTCTTCAGGAACTGTCAATAAATTTAGCACTACTTTTTTTTCACATGGAAAGTATAATTTATTTATAAAGATATGCATATTTGTACTTTGATGAGACAATAAATTATGACCACGATTTAATCCCAAGAACTTGGCATTCGATTCATAAATAGAAGAAATAAGATAAGCCAAGAATTTGAATAATGCAAATATCTTCAGGATATTTGATATTTTTGTCACGAATTATATAGCAATGATCAATTCAAATCATACTTCAGGTATGACATCATATCTCATATTGATAAAAACTCATTATATATCATAAGAGATAATAAAATATTCAACCACACAATATATAAGATTAGATATTGACATATAATCTTAAGATTATCATTTTTGTGTCCTTATCATTAACAATTGATAATATCGATCCAGAGATAAAATTTATAAGTAATTATCCTCTACAGGGATAAACTGTAAATTTTATCTACTTCGGGAGATAAAATTTGAGCCATGTAATATTGAAGTTTTTAATTTAATATTGTTCACTTCCGGGAACAACTTGATTGGAATATTCGACCACTTACTAATCTTGCTATCATTGGAGCACAGTCGGATTATGATTGTGGAGTATATCATATCTTGTACAATCTCGATAGAGGATATTCTCAAATTATATTAACATTTTTTTATTTGAGATATAAGTTATATTTTCCTTCAGGGATAATATCATGCTACATCAAGAGTATAATGGTTTAATTATGCTATTATATTTATAAGTAACAGATCACTATTCTTCAGGAATATTGTATCATCACATAATTCATGTATAAATAAAAATTATTCATTTAGAATAGTAATATTCTTCAAGAATATTACAATTAATTGTGCTACTTCGGGAGCAATAATTTTAAGATCCATAATTGAATATACAAAGGGAAAAAAATAGTACTAGAATTAATCAAGGCCCGAAATAACTAAACTAAAATAGTTGCTTCTTCAAGAGCACTTACAATATTCTTCAGGAATATTATTTTGTATTTTTCATTAGGAATTGCACAAATTATTAGATCTCATAGTGTTCTTCATGAACACATCATATTCAACTAGAATATGACGAGATAACGTTGTCCTTCTTCAAGGACTACAACAAATCTTTTATCTTAATAATCTTCTAGATTATTAAGTATTGTTGAATCGTGTTTCTTCCGGAAATAAAGAGGAATATGATTTGATAATAAATTTTGAGGTCATCATATAAATTATTTATATATGATGCACACAAAAATATAAAATTTAATAACTAAATATAATATATTTTTCCTCAAAATCATCATATGCAAGAAAGTTTTTGAAGGAGTAAATAGAATTAATACCTTTCACCAATGTAAAAAAAAGACTATTTCTGTTCGGACTTTTTTTTTATGCATGCAATACCTTTTAGAATCCGATCTGCATCGTTGAATTTGTAGATCTTCTTGTTAGGAAGATACTGTAAAAAATTCATGATGATCCGACGGCTAACAAAGCGGGAATCGCAATTTTAGCGTGATCTCGCAGTGCAGAATAGTTGCGCGCGTTTTTTTTTTTGATTTCGAAAATCGGAGAGAAAAAAAAATTACTCGTAGAGTATCGTGCTAATAACGTGTTGTAAACTTGAGAGAAAAAGAGAGAAATTGGAAGAGAAGAAGAATAATATGTGTATTCTTATGAGGGCCAAAAACCTTTATTTACAGGTACACATCTAGGGTTTTGGGGGTATAAAGGTTATTCATTAATAAATATATTAATTACAACACCATTTAATTTTTAATTTTTCTTTTTTTATTTTTTATCTAACCAAACTCTAGGGTTTAAATACATTCCTATCCATTTGATTAACTTCTTAATTCTGGTATGTTCGTTTCAGTTTTTTCGTTCAATTCATCGATGATCTAAATATGATTATTAATATGTGTGTATTGATATTGCATATGTTTTAACTGTTTCTCATTATATTTGTAACACCCCAAGATATTCGGAATAATTACAGCACCGTAAATCCTTTGTATAAGAATTTACAAGGCTAAATTGAGAAATACGGAAATAATACTAAAGTGTCCTCAATGTAAAGGAAGTTTAAAACCCGTTCGACAGTACAAATGAGTTCAATAATACAAAACATCTCCAAGACAACAACAACATAAGCATACTCGAGTACTGGAAAATAACCATAAAACCAAGATAACATAATCCACATCACTGAGCCACTTCATCGTCATGTCGTACGAATGTCTAACAACCCGGTCTACAGCCGAAAGCTCTAAAAATGCAATCTGCCTGAACTACTTAGCTTACGCCACATACTCTTGGTAACGTGCGCTAAGCCTGCCCGTTAGCGTACTTAAATGACGAAGTCTAGCGTACGCTAACTTATATACATACAGTCCTCTCTGATCAGCAGACTGACTCGCTTGATGACATAATGTACGTTACGTACTAAACGTAGCGTACGTTACTCATTCCCGATAGCGCACGTTAATATACATATCTTAGCGTGCGCTAACCGTGCATGGCAGTCTACTACTGGGCAGAAAACTTGAGCTAATGGTGAAGAGACTCATGAAATCTTTAGTGTTAATACATGTCATCTCCGTGCATATCATGCTCATATGGTTTGCGAGAGATCTATACGGATTAAAAGACTACGAGATACAAGGATACGTATAATCATCACAACACCATAATTCATCTTTGATCTTCAAGAAAATATCCTAAGTTCAATCCATTCCATGTCCCAAAACGTATGATTCCTTTATGTAAAGACATAAGAACTTGGTAATCTCCATATACTGGTTATAATCAGTTTTGAAGATACATGAATATGCTTAGGAGTCCATACACTAAAAAGGTTCAATGGATTATACGATGAATAAGTACCGAAACATCGAAAATATCCTTCAAACACATCATGTTCGACTACTTACGAATTTAACTGACTAGATAATCCCAAATCATGATTAAAACGTCCTTCAGAACATTACTTAATATTGGTGAAGAATCACCTACCTCAAAGTAGTGAAGGACAAGGAGGGACTTGAAGAAATCCAACACCGAGAGCTTGAACACCAATCTCCAATGATCTACAATCTTCAACTCGAGCTAGGATAATGATATGAAGGGTTTAGGATGGAGAGAGTGATTCTCTATGTCTTCAGAATTCGGGTTTGGGAAATGATGAAAACTGAAAAAAAAGAAAAAGGGTGTTGTCCTATATATAGGAAATGGTTATTAGCGCGCGCTAGTCCCTATCCATAACGTGCGATAACGGCCATACGAAGCTTACTAACTTCACTGTACTCAGCATTTAGCATGCGCTATCCTCATATCAGTAGCGTGCGCTACTACGTTGACTCGGCTTTTCCCAAAAGTCGTCCAGTTTCTGTAACACCCCCAAGATATTCGAGGTGTATTACAGCGCCGTGGACCCCTACATGGAATCCACCAGGCTAACACAAGAGAACACCTCTCGACTAACCGTCTCGGTTAACAAGGAGACAATTATTAACAACAAGAACATAAAACAACACGCCCGGTACAACCGGCATAATAAACATCAACCAACAAACATGGTAACTCCAACGAAGTCCAAACACAACCAGAAAGGAAAAGCCTAAGTACTCGCGAGTACAATCTATAAGTTTAGAAATATAGGAAACAACCATATCGAATTAGACAAAGGAAATAAGACGACCCAAATGCACATGTCAACAACCCTGGCCAACATCCTCGTACTGTCCCGGTGCTCGCTCGTCCGGATAATTATGACCTGAAATCCATAACAAGAATTTCCCCAAAACGGGTCCCCAAAGGGGTTAGCAATTACGCTAGTACAAGTAATCAAGGCAAACCAATCGCTTACACATTTCATAGTACATGCACCAATATCATTTTCAAAAGCCAAAACCAGACATGTCTTTTCCGGAAACAAACAGTCAAACAATTTGCCTAGGACCGGGACGAAGCCACGAATCCCACCCGAGGCCTCTAAGGACCCTCCCGAGCTGGCCATTTCATAAAACAAATCACGCACAGGCATCGCCTAGGACCGGGACGAAGCCACGAATCCCACCCGAGGCCTCTAGGGACCCTCCCGAGCTGGCTAGCGAAACAAACTCATGAATCCCGAGTGAAGTCATAGATTCCCCCGAGGCCCCGTCGGACCCTCCCGAGGTGAGTAAAGCACACACAATATACATTACCATTTCACGTTAAGCATAAGGGTTTCCAAGAATACTTGCCTTGAATTAATGACGACGCGAAGAACGGAAAGGAAGGTCACCGACGAACGCTAGGAACCAATGAAACCGAACCTAACGATTCGAAGAATACAATCACAACCATTTCTAAATGAATTCGGAATTGGAATACACCCGAAAACCCGCCTACGATTCATGTATATTCGTATATAAACGACAACGAGGGCGGACCACAACCAAACCCTCTCGATTCCGTAAAAATCACGAAATATACCATGAATCCGTAGGGAAACTAAGAATACCAACAAGATTAATCATATTCATCATGAATCCATCAACAAAACGAAACGGATCGGAAGAAAATCCCAAAACCCCCAAATTATCCAAAAGTAGGTTTCTAAGAGATTACCTTGGATTTAGGATGAGAAACACAAGTGGATGATGTTAATCTACACCAAGAGTTCAAGCAAAAGAATCTCTGAAGTGATTGGAAGAAGAAAATCACCTCAAATCGCCTCTGGAGTCGCTCGGCCGCGGAAGAAGGAAAGAAATGAGAAATTGTGTTCATCTCGGTCAACTCCCTGGTTTATATAGCCAGGGAGTGTTAGCGTGCGCTAATCCTTAAGGTTAGCGTGCGCTAACGGGGAAAAATTACAGGCCAAACTAGTTAGCGTCGATCCGGAGCGGACTTTTGGCCGTTAGCGTGCGCTACTCGAAACGTGGCGTGCGCTAATAACCTCTCGGTAGCGCGCGCTATCGACCAATAGCGTGCGCTACCTGGACATCGATCGAGTCCGGTGGCAATCGCCCAGAACCCACGATACGTTAGCGTGCGCTACCATACAAGCGTAGCGTGCGCTAATCGATCCGTTAGCGTGCGCTACCATACAAGCGTAGCGTGCGCTAACCGGCACTGACCGGGTTCGTAGTAAAGCATCGATCTGCCGGACACTCACGCTAGCGCACGCTACCGGGCACCATCGGCGTGCGCTAGCCTCTCGACATTAGCGTGCGCTAGCATATGTAGCGTACGCTAATACGCTAGTCCGTATACCGAAAACAAGATCGCCACTCCTGTGGCTACTCGCTAGCTCGCTATTTAAACAAACGTAGCGTGCGCTACTAAGGGACCCCTAGCGTGCGCTATGCGTAAAGAGTAGCGTGCGCTAGGTACGAAATAGAACGGTCCAAAAACACCGGAATGTGAACGAAACATCAAACGGAACATCTCAACGGGCATCATAACGTAGAATGGATCCACGGCAACCCAAACGGCGGTTCCGCAAGACAATAATGGGAATAAAATCCATAGATAATAGGAAAGATACACTGAAAGATACACGAGGGTCACTACTATCGGGAAATACGCCGAAAAGAAAAATACAAGGGAAAGAAAAATGCGGATATTACATTCTACCCCTCTAAAAACAAGTTTCGTCCCGAAACTTAAGAAACAAACAACTCCGGGTACCTCGCACGCATGCTATCCTCGGTCTCCCACGTTGCCTCCTCGACACCGTGTCTCGACCACTGCACCTTGACCAAAGGGATGGTCTTATGCCACAGTCGTTTCTCCCGATGTTCCAAAATCTTCAAAGGGCGCTCCTCAAAAGTAATATCCTCGGCGACGTCAATCTCATCATAATCGATGATGTGACTAGGGTCCGGGATGTATTTTCTTAGCTGGGAAACATGAAAAACGCTATGAACATGACTCAGGGCCGGGGGCAACGCCAAACGGTATGCCAACCCACCGACTCGCTCGAGAATCTCGAAGGGTCCAATAAATCTCGGACTCAACTTCCCCTTTTTCCCGAAACGGAAAATTCCCTTCGTCGGCGACACCTTCAGCAAAACATGGTCCCCCACCTCGAATTCTAAAGGTCGACGACGAACATCGGCATATGACTTCTGTCGACTCTGGGCAGTCAACATCCGTTCTCGAATTAATTCTATCTTCCGTCTCGTTTCTAAAACGACATCCGGTTCGGTCCCGACCAAATCGGACGCCTCATTCCAAGAAATCGGCGATCGACATCGCCGCCCATAAAGTGCCTCATACGGTGACATCCGAATCGACGCGTGCCAACTATTGTTGTACGTGAATTCGATCAATGGCAAATGCTACTCCCAGTCTCTACTCCAATCGAGGGCACAAGCACGCAACATATCCTCGAATGTCTGGATGGTGCGTTCTGACTGTCCATCTGACTGGGGGTGAAAAGAGGTACTCAAATGCAAACGGGTACCTAACGCCTTATGCACCGCCTGCCAAAAGTGCGATACGAAACGGCCATCACGATCCGAAACAATAGACTTCGGAGTACCGTGAAGCCTCACAATATGCGCGATAAACACACGAGCTAACTTCTCCGGGCCCCAAGTGTCCTTGATGCCCAGAAAATGTGCCGACTTGGTCAGACGATCAACAATCACCCATACCATGTTCATGCCCGACTTCGATCTCGGCAAACTCGTAACGAAATCCATCGATAAGTCTTCCCATTTCCATTCCGGAATGGGAAGTGACTGCAATAACCCAGCCGGTCGCTGATGCTCGATATTGACCTGCTGGCAAGTCAAACATCTCGCTACAAACTGTGCGACCTTCTCCTTCATATCATTCCACCAGAAGTTCCTCCTCAGGTCCTTGTACATCTTACCCGAACCAGGATGAACGGAATAAGGTGTGGAATGGGCCTCACGCAAAATACTGTCAGAATCTCGATCGCTCGGCACACAAAGCCGACTGGAATCTCAAAACACCATCTTCGTGAATCACAAATCCAGGAGACTTTCCTTTAAGGACGTTCTCTCGGATTTGAGTAATCATCGGGTCCTCTAATTGCTTCAGTTTAATTTCATCGATCAAGGACGACGAAATCTCTAAAGCACAAAGTTGCCCGACAGCTCCAGGCAACAAAACCTCAACATCTAACCCGATCAAAGCCCGCCGAAGCTCAGACTGAGGCGTAAGGACCTCAAGCGTTCGCAACGCAATCGGTTTCCGACTCAAGGCGTCGGCCACGACGTTTGCCTTGCCCGGATGATAAAGGATTTCAAGGTCATAATCCTTAATCAGCTCTAACCACCTCCCCTGCCTCATATTCAACTCCCGCTGAGTAAATATGTATTTCAGACTTTTATGATCGGTAAAAATCTGACATGTAGAGCCGAAAAGATAGTGACGCCAAATCTTGAGTGCAAAGACTACCGCCGCTAACTCCAAATCGTGAGTAGGGTAGTTAAGTTCATACGGCCTTAATCGTCTCGATGCATAGGCAATGGTCTTGCCGTCCGCATTAATACGCACCCAAGACCACGACCGAAGCATCGCTATAAACGGCGAATCCCTCGTTGCCACATGGCAACGCCAAGACCGGGCTGAAGTCAAACGCTTCTTGACTCCTCAAAACTCGATCGCCTCTCATCGGTCCAGACGAACTTCTCGGATTTATGGAGCAGGCGAGTGAGTGGCCGAGCTAGTTTTGAGAAACCTCACGAACCTACGGTAGTAGCCACCAAACCCAAGAAACTACGGACCTCCTTCACATTTGTGGGCGATGCCCAATCCAATACCGCCTCAATTTTCTCGGATCCACACGAACCCCTTCTACCGAAATCACGTGACCCAAAAACATCACTTCCTTCACGAACTCACATTTCGAGAACTTCGCATAGAGTTGCTCGGTCCTCAAAATGTCTAACACTATCCGCAAATGATGGGCATGCTCTTCCTCATTCCTCGAATAGATAAGAATATCGCCAATGAAGACGATTTACACACTTATCCAAATATTCGATAAAGACTTTGTTCATCAATCGCATGAACACCGCCGCGCATTAGTTAACCCGAAAGGCATAACTACGAATTCATAATGTCCGTATCTCGTCCGAAAAGTCGCTGCACGTCGGACTCTCTCACCCGGCCGATAGTACCCCGATTTCAAATCAATCTTCGAGAATACCGCAGACTCCTCAGAATCGATCGAACAAGTCATCAATCCTCGGCAAAGGATACTTGTTCTTGATGGTTACCTTGTTTAGTTCGCGATAGTCGATACACAAACGTAGTGAACCATCCTTCTTCCGCACAAACAGGACCGGTGCGCCCCAAGGCGAGGCGCTCGGTCGAACATACCCCGACTCAAGAAGCTCACTCAACTGCTTCTTCAACTCAGACATCTCTGAAGGTGCCATGCGATACGGCGCCTTCGAAACAGGAGCCGCACCCGGCTCTAACTCTATAGCAAACTCGACCTCACGATCCGGTGGCAATCCCGGTAACTCGTCAGGAAAAACATCAGGAAACTCATTAACGACTGGAATCGACGGAAGCTCGACTCCACCATTTTCCGTGTTTAAGGCATAGCATCAATAACCAGTACACCCCTTTCGCAGGAGACTCATCGCCTTCAAGGGATTAATAACGAACTTCTGGTTTCCCCTCTTTCGCCCCGCAAACGAGTGTTCGGTGCCATCCTCGGCTAACATAGTGATGATTCTCGTGCGGTAGTTCATGATTGCGCTATGCCGCTCGAGCCAATCATCCCCGAGAATTAGATCCTCACCCTCAATATCAACAACGATAAGATTAGAGAGCCAGGCTCTCTCACAAATAAACACAGAACAGTCTCGGACCTCTCGATCGCCAACGATCCTATCACCGCTAGGAAGTTTAACGATGAAAGACTCGCAAGGCGACAAACAGTCGAGACTCAAACGGCGCACACCCCAAATGATATGAACGAATGTGTAGCACCGAATCGAAAAGCACACCGACAGATGAGAATGGATATGAACGGTACTGCCGCCACCGTAGCCGCCGGGTCATCGGCCCTCCTCATCTCGTAGATACGCGGGCCGGCAGAGCCGACACCGGAAGCTCCTCCTCTAGCGGGCCGACCCCGACCCCTACCTTGACCGGCACTCGGAGGTGGCGGCGAGCAAAAGAACCCCGATTCACACTTGGCTCCAAAGGTGCCGGAAAAGAAGCCCGAGCACCGGGAAGCTTTCTTACCCGCTCACAAAGAAGGCCTTGTGGCCCGACCACAAGTGTGACAAGTTAGAGGCGACGAGGACACTCCGGCCCGATGGCCCGACTCGCCGCAGCTTAAAGCATTTGGCATCCCGACGGAGGCACCGCAGCACTCGATAGCCCCCAGAGAAACGAGCCGAATTACCTCCGGGAATATTCACAGATCGAGACTTCGCCGCCTCCACCTCGTGACCCAAAAAATTTCCATGGATTTCGCTTCTTACTCTCCCGAACCGCCGCACTGGCCGTCACCGACATGTCGTAGGCAAGAGCTCGACTCGATAATCCTTCAGGGTAGTACATACAAGTCCGGACATATAGTCCCGAATGGGCGTTTCATTCTCCTGGAAAAATGGAAAATTTTGTCGCTCTCAGACAACTTGGGTCTTCACATAACCCAACTCCTTGTTGAAATCAAGAATAGCTTGGGATACGGGAATATCCCGAGGTTGAGCATCGAAGAAAGCATGCACTCGAGCCTCATCGACCGGCCACGGACAATACTCGGTTTCCATCAACTCCTGAAACTCGGCCCACGAAGCAACATGATCTTTGGGACTAACGGCCTCCCACCAATCTGTAGCATCTCCCGTGAGAAAGTATTGAGCAATAGGGACCTTACGGTCCTCGGGACAATTGGTAGCAGTGAAGACTTTGTATATCTCCTTGATCCACCCTTCCCAGCCGATCGGGTCCGAAGCTCCCGAGAACTGAGGAGGATGCATCTTGATGACATCCCGGCTGCCGATCCGCTCCGCCCCGATTAGCGTGGGCCTGATCGGGGTTCTGGACAACTTGAGCTATAGCCGCCATCTGGTTAACCATTTGCTGCATAACAGCCGCAATACGAAGATCGGCGCGCTCCTGAGAAGAAGCATGACTGTGACGGTCACCGGTACTGCCGGCTCCCGAAGAATGCGACGTGGCCGCCCCACCGGCTGCCCCACGTCCTCGGCCGCGCCCACGACCACGACCACGACCACGACCACGACCACGTTTTCCTCCGGCATCCATACTGATGTTGAGAGATAACAGAAGTATATCGATGATGAGTAAGGGGGAAAAGCAATTACGATTCAGAAGTAGAAATACAATGCAAGAAACAAAAGAGCCGAATAGGAAAACTTACGAGCGCTGGAAGTATCGGGATGCTGGCAGCGGCGTGACAATGTGCAAAACAAAACACGACTAGACCCAAATGACCAACAAGCCTAGGTATCCATAAACCTAGAGCTCTGATACCATTTCTGTAACACCCCCAAGATATTCGAGGTGTATTACAGCGCCGTGGACCCCTACATGGAATCCACCAGGCTAACACAAGAGAACACCTCTCGACTAACCGTCTCGGTTAACAAGGAGACAATTATTAACAACAAGAACATAAAACAACACGCACGGTACAACCAGCATAATAAACATCAACCGACAAACATGGTAACTCCAACGAAGTCCAAACACAACCAGAAAGGAAAAGCCTAAGTACTCGCGAGTACAATCTATAAGTTTAGAAATATAGGAAACAACCATATCGAATTAGACAAAGGAAATAAGACGACCCAAATGCACATGTCAACAACCCTGGCCAACATCCTCGCATCGTCCGGTGCTCGCTCGTCCGGATAATTATGACCTGAAATCCATAACAAGAATTTCCCCAAAACGGGTCCCCAAAGGGGTTAGCAATTACGCTAGTACAAGTAATCAAGGCAAACCAATCGCTTACACATTTCATAGTACATGCACCAATATCATTTTCAAAAGCCAAAACCAGACATGTCTTTTCCGGAAACAAACAGTCAAACAATTTGCCTAGGACCGGGACGAAGCCACGAATCCCGCCCGAGGCCTCTAAGGACCCTCTCGAGCTGGCCATTTCATAAAACAAATCACGCACAGGCATCGCCTATGACCGGGACGAAGCCACGAATCCCACCCGAGGCCTCTAAGGACCCTCCCGAGCTGGCTAGCGAAACAAACTCATGAATCCAGAGTGAAGTCATAGATTCCCCCGAGGCCCCGTCGGACCCTCCCGAGGTGAGTAAAGCACACACAATATACATTACCATTTCACGTTAAGCATAAGGGTTTCCAAGAATACTTGCCTTGAATTAATGACGACGCGAAGAACGGAAAGGAAGGTCACCGACGAACGCTAGGAACCAATGAAACCGAACCTAACGATTCGAAGAATACAATCACAACCATTTCTAAATGAATTAGGAATTGGAATACACCCGAAAACCCGCCTACGATTCATGTATATTCGTATATAAACGACAACGAGGGCGGACCACAACCAAACCCTCTCGATTCCGTAAAAATCACGAAATATACCACGAATCCGTAGGGAAACTAAGAATACCAACAAGATTAATCATATTCATCATGAATCCATCAACAAAACGAAACGGATCGGAAGAAAATCCCAAAACCCCCAAATTATCCCAAAGTAGGGTTCTAAGAGATTACCTTGGATTTAGGATGAGAAACACAAGTGGATGATGTTAATCTACACCAAGAGTTCAAGCAAAAGAATCTCTGAAGTGATTGGAAGAAGAAAATCACCTCAAATCGCCTCTGGAGTCGCTCGGCCGCGGAAGAAGGAAAGAAATGAAAAATTGTGTTCATCTCGGTCAACTCCCTGGTTTATATAGCCAGGGAGTGTTAGCGTGCGCTAATCCTTAAGGTTAGCGTGCGCTAACGGGGAAAAATTACAGGCCAAACTAGTTAGCATCCACCCAAGAGCTGACTTTTGGCCGTTAGCGTGCGCTACTCGAAACGTAGCGTGCGCTAATAACCTCTCGGTAGCGCGCGCTATCGACCAATAGCGTGCGCTACCTGGACATCAGTCGAGTCCAGTGGCAAATGCCCAGAACCCACCTGATACGTTAGCGTGCGCTACCATACAAGCATAGCGTGCGCTAACTGATCCGTTAGCGTGCGCTACCATACAAGCGTAGCGTGCGCTAACCGCACTGACCGGGTTCGTGAGTAAACCTGCCCAAGATCGACACTCACGCTAGCGCACGCTACCGGGCACCATCAGCGTGCGCTAGCCTCTCGACATTAGCGTGCGCTAGCATATGTAGCGTACGCTAATACGCTAGTCCGTATACCGAAAACAAAGATCGCCACTCCAAGGGCTACTCGCTAGCGCTATTTAAACAAACGTAGCGTGCGCTACTAAGGGACCCCTAGCGTGCGCTATGCAGAAAGAGTAGCGTGCGCTAGGTACGAAATATGAACGGTCCAAAAACACCGGAATGTGAACGAAACATCAAACGGAACATCTCAACAGGCATCATAACGTAGAATGGATCCACGGCAACCCCGAAACGGCGGTTCCGCAAGACAATAATGGGAATAAAATCCATAGATAATAGGAAAGATACACTGAAAGATACACGAGGGTCACTACTATCGGGAAATACGCCGAAAAGAAAAATACAAGGGAAAGAAAAATGCGGATATTACAGTTTCATCCCGACATAATCCCAACGAGATCCGCGGCCTGATCTCACCTACCAACACGTCTCAGTCATGCTAACTACGTGTAGCGCGCGCTAAGGTTCATATATTGCGTGCGCTACTAAACCCAAATTAGCGTACGTTACGCCTAGTCGATAGCGTGCGCTACATGTGCAAAAATCACAATATTGAACACAATCATGAAATCATCCGCTCAACAACACCGGATTATGAAATACAGAGAAAAATACTCAGATCAAAATGCAACAAATACAATATCATAAGGTTCGAATACACATCAGAAATCTCGGGTATTACATCCTCTCTCCCTAAAAAGAAGTTTTGTCCCGAAACTTAAGATGAAAACAACTCCGGATACCTAGTCTTCATATTGTCCTGCATTTCCCAAGGAGCCTCTTCAATTCCATGTCGTGACCATTGTACTTTAACCAAGTGTATTGGTTTATTCCTCAATTGTTTGATCCGACTCTAAAGTATCTTGATTGGTCTCTCTTCCAAGGTGCCGTCACTAGCTATCAATACTTCCGCAATTGGGATACATGAAACACATTATGAACGTGACTCAGCGATGGCGGTAAGGCCACCCTGTATTCTAAATCCCCAACTCTCTCGAGGATCTCAAATGGCCCAATATATCTCGGACTTAGCTTACCTTTCCTCCCAAAACGGAAAATTCCATGAGTAGGAGACACCTTCAATAGTACGTGGTCCCCAATGTCGAACTCTAGTGGGCGACGACGCACATCTGCATACGACTTCTGTCGACTCTGAAATCTCAAAACTCCATCCTCTTGTATCACGAACCCTGGGGCCTTTCCTTTCTTTACTTCGTCACATAACCGAAGAATCAGAGAATCGTTCAACTACTTAGATTTGATTTCCTCGACTAGTGACGAAGTCAGTTCCATCACATATAATTGCCCTTGGATTTCTGGTGACCATACTTCAATCCCTTCGCGGATCAATTCTCGTTGAATGCTGGTTTGGGACGTAAGTGCTTCCAACACTCGAAGAGAAACAGGTTTACGGCTCAATGCATCGGCTACTACGTTTGTTTTACCCGGATGATAGAGAATTTCCAAGTCGTAATCCTTGATCGATTCTAGCCACCTTCTCTGTCTCATGTTTAATTCTTTCTGACTGAAAATGTACTTGAGGCTTTTATGATCTGTAAAGATCTGACAATGAGTGCCGTATAAATAATGTCGCCAAATTTTCAAGGCAAAGACCACAGCTGCTAACTCCAGATCATGAGTCGGGTAATTAACTTCGTACGGTTTTAATTGCCGAGAAGCATAGGCAATCACCTTATCCTTTTGCATCAACACACATCCCAGACCCTGATTTGAAGCGTCGTTGTATACCATGAATCCATCAGTTCCATCTGGTAATGCTAATATGTAACATCCCCAAAACCATATGGGAATATTACACGCCGTAGACCCCCTTCCACAAGGATATACCAGGCTAAACATCCATAAACGACTAAATGCTTGCCGGCCAGGGTCAAACAATATAATAATACAAACCGTTAAGGTCACTTACACATAAACACACAGACCGATGAGGTCACACAACTCTATCAACAGAACTGACTAACAACATTACCCACACATGGGTCGAAACACAATATAGCGGCGGACTGAATGAACTCTAACAATACAACCAAACTCTACCAACTCTCGACTCTTGATTAGTATCGCAGCTCGTCATCCTCTTGTGCCAATCCTGTGACTGCTCCCCTGAATCTGCATGTACCTGGACGCAAAACAGACATCCACCCCCCGATTACTCGGGGGTTAGTAAAACTCCACTGTTTTACTAGTGCAAGTATCAAATCATACGAAATGTAACAAGCAATTAATAATCATGAATCAAATATAATGATCAAGTATCAAATATTCCCGGGAGGTTTTCACAAGGGAAGGTAAGCTATGAAGCACTCGAAAATAAGATTATCATCTCGGGAATTTTTTTGGAATTTCAAAACCTTTCGAAAATCTTAGGGTCTTAACCCAAATCTCAAATTGTATTTCAATAATTTACAGTACGAAAACATTTCCATAAATCTCGTGGGGCTCGGCCCAACATTCTTTCTTAAAACTTTTCCTTTAAAAACTTTGATTTGAAAAGTATCATGCTCATGACACCGTGATCCACTGTCACGTGTCTCCGTAGGTTCAACAACCCGCACGGACTACATCACGCACAATTAAACAAACATAATCAATTCCGACACCGTGATCCATCATCACGTGTCTCCGTAGGTTCAACAACACACACGGACTATTATCCAATCATAACCAATTCCGACACCGTGATCCATCACGTGTCTCAAGAGGTTCAACAACCCACACGGACTATTAACCAAACATAACCAATTCCGAAGCGTGATCCATCATCACGTGTCTCCGTAGGCATAACAACCCGCACGGACTATATCAATCACAACAATCACACACACAGCCCGACACCGTAGTCCACCGCCACGTATCACCGTAAGCCCCATCGAGCTCACCGGTTGGGACGACCGTGTCCGAAACTCATGGTCCACCGCCATGCGTTATCGTAGGCCTCGCTGCATCAAAGACGATTGGACCTCGCACCTCACTAAGTTCGATCCCGTAGTCCACTGCCACGAATCCTCGTAGGTCCCGTCGAACCAACACGAGTGAACTTAGCGGTCACACACATATTCACATTCACATTACATACAACAATGAGCACAATTAATCAATCACCTTGATCACCACAAAATCGTACATTGCACGCACATAACACAACCTCGACACTCGCAAAAACTATCATCAATCAACGACATTTAACCAACATAACACACATTCGGTACACAATACATTGCACAACCAAGTGTACAACCATCCCATATGTACGTCGCATTCCTGCACAAATGGCAGAACGCCTAACACGTATACTGATATAACACTATTATCACAAAGCCTTCAAATTACGGAAAACACAACCAACTCAAACGGAACATAATTACGAAGGCAAGCAAAGTCATCATACATCTCATACGTAATTACTAGTCGCAAGATACAAGTCGTATAGTAAGATACTTGCCTTAATAACCGCTACCGAACGCTCCGAAGAACACGGTTCGACCGGGAAGCTCGAACCCCAAAGAAGGCAACGAACGGAAGGGTTCCGACTCCAATTCTTCACAAGAATTCGTTCCTAAGTCACAACGATATCAATTCAATCACAATTCTACGAAAACGTATGGAACTTCCCAAGTTCTACCCATTGAAGCATTTTATCGGACACTTTGAAGGCGTAGTCCAATTCAATCGATTATTCAAAGAAATACTCAAATCCGTTCCACAAAACTTCAAGGGTATTGAATGATTACGAGTTTACAATCAAGTTTCATCAAGAATCAATCAAAACAAAGAAAATCGCCAAAACACCAAGAAACCCCAAGAACATCCAAAAACCAAAAGTTTAGGTGTTCTTACCTTCGATCCGGTGGAAGATGATGTTAATCCATGATTCCAACTTCCAAAACATGTTTATATAAGTTGATTCTACTCAAAACCATCGATCTATGGTGAAAAATCGCAGAAGGAACGAAGAAAAGTGGAAAATGCCGATATGACTCGGTCCGTGCCTTAAATAGCCGGACATCGTCGACGCTTACGTACGTAATCGGCCGGGCCCTTACGTACGCACGAATCGCCATGGCCGAAGTTCTGCCCGAAATGCCGCATCGTTACGCACGTAATCGCCGAGGCTTACGTGACGTAACCGCCTTACGACGAATCGCCGAGCACTACGGCCGTAACTCGGCCGATCTTGGCCGCTCGGGCCTGCATCGCCGGCCATGACTCGGCCGGGGCCAACTCCGACGGCCCGAACGACCCCGAAACCCGAACCTGAATACGAATCGAAGATACGGTTACGAAGTACTCGCAAAGATGAATCCGAACACTAAGAGAACACACGATTCCGACCACCCGAGGGTTCGAAATTCGACAACGGAAGTAATTACCCCAAACTTTGGGAAATTACGAAAATGGCCCAAAACGCCCGAAAATCACGATACGTGATCGAATAACCAAACCGAAGTTCACAACACGTCTAAAAAAGTTAAACGGACTTACGGGAAACTCGAAACAACAGTTTTGAACGAGATTCGCAAGAATCGAACTCAAGTGCGGAAAAGTCGCTAAAAAGCTCGGAACTTAGCAAAACTATACCGAAACGAACTCGGATGACAAAAAGCGTAGAATTAATCATTCTCAGAATGACGAAACGGTCATGAGAGAGTCGTCAAAACGGACTCCGGCCGAAAAAAGAAATTTACCGAAAATCGAAAATTGCGGATATTACATTCTACCCTCCTTAAAAGAAGTTTCGTCCCGAAACATAAAACAAGTAGGGAGAAGGAATATCCCGCCGGAAAAACTCAACGAGATACACAAGAAGCACGTAACTCATGCCCAACGGAGAAACGTTACAAGCAACGCAACGGAATATACGGCGTGAAAACACGCTCCACGACGACCAACACGACGCCACCGGTAGAGACATAATAAAATCAACAAGTGACAAGCGTCATCAAACAGATAATACAATCGAGTCGATTATCTGAACAATCACAAAACACAACGAAGAAAAATCAATACGATTGACCAACCCAACGGTTCATCAATCAAAACGCGAGCCAAACGTTGAACAAATACGGAATTCCACCGCCCAAGGGTTGGAAGATCGAAACGAGACTAATCTCAAACTTAAGGGAATTACGAAGGAGTCTGAACGTTCAACAATCACGAAACGAGATCAACAAAAACCGATCAATCAAACGATCGAACCACAACCATCGAGACAACAAAAATCGAACAATCACGTTCGAATCACGAAGAACAATAAAATTCAAACAACAACTCCAAGGTTCACATCTCGACTCGAGACAATATATGATCCGGTGAAAACAACATGTGCCTTCACATAAGATCCACAGGAAAGGGAATAGAAATTGAAAAATTACAACAACAAATGAGTTATTCCGAAACAATACCACGCTCGTTCGATCAACAAAAGCAAGAGGCAGGACAAGCTCAGAAAATGTCAACGAACATAAACTAGTCGACAGAGTCGAAAATACAGAAGTTCAAAATCCGATCCACTTCGAATAAAAGAACTAATAGAACCAAAAGATGTTACTTCCGAACAAGGTTCACAAGAATCGAACCGACTTGAAATGTCACAAATGATAACCAGATCGACTCCAAAACAAGATCACACTGCTCGAACGATTAAACCGAAATACGAACAAGTCCGTAAAGTATCAACAAACACGAGCGAGTCGATAGACCTGAGAAAGAGGAAATACAGAAGTCAAAACGATACGGGCATTACATTCGACCTCTTATAAAAGAAATGTCGTTCCCGCAACTCACAACAACTGGAGTAAGGTGACAACACAAAAAGCAAACGACAGAAACACCTCCCATGGGCCTCTCAGAGCCGATCCTCATATCTGTACTGAAGTTCGCGCCCCAAAAGACTCGGAACCCAACTCGCAAAACTGGATCCTGTGACGAGAAAAATAATTGGTACGTGCATGCCCCCAGCACACCACGGTTGAAACACCTCGGCTCGGCATACCGAAAATACAACTGCTAGGTACAATGGAATATAACGTCGCAAAACAACAAACCGGAGATGCCAACTTGGCACAACAAAGAATCATAATATATATCATATACAACGATTACCATCGTAAAGTAATACCTACACAAACACTACAACAACGACGGTATCGTTCGGCGACCTCAACGGCCCGAACGATAACCAGCACATAATTATAAACATTATGAAACAATCACACATGTACACAAACGTACAAACCCAAGCTTCAACATCTCACGCTCGTGCGACAACACGCAAATCGCCACGAGGCTATAAACAGTAAACACCAGTTCACGCCTCTCACAGATGGCTAGTACAATAATTGCGTGGCAACGCCTCGACGTTCATGCCACCAATTCGACCATACTCGGGAGCAACATCCTAACGATAACGTGAACATCATATATACATACCCAGCCCTCAAACGGGAATGGATAGGTTTTAAAAACGAAAACCTCCTTTTGAAAATAATTTTGGAAACACCGATTGATCTTGAGTATCACCCTTCAAAAAAAGTACAATCGTGAAACATCGTTATCGAGACTTTGAAAAACTATTTCGCATTCGATAAAATGAGGACACTTTCTTTTCGTGAAAACTTTCGGAAATATTCGACCCTCAGGTCTAAGTAAAAGTGTTTCTAAAACATTAGAAATATCTCAAAACATTTTGGTCCTCGAGGTAGAAGAATTTTGAAACATATTGTGGCACCTTGGATGTACCACGAGAAAATAATTCATTTTAAACGTACATCTCGAAATTTATTTCTAGGATACTCAAGGTTTTCAAAGATAATTCAATGGGCTAGAATGCCCAAAAATCTCAGGTAATTACATGGAACATTATAGCGCTGTGGGTCCCGCGCCGGAACCCACCAGGATAAAAACCATTTACAAAAATGCCAAAAGGGCCGATGACGGTAATATTTCAAAACTCACAAAAGCCATTTACAAAATACTGAATACCGTCATAAGAATTTCGCCAAAACGATCAAGGCCATAATGCCAAAAACTCGGTTATGGGAATCGATTTTCAAAATAAAACTCAGTCGGTAAAATACCGAAAGCCATTACAAAATAACTCACGCAATGGATAAAAAAATACAGTTCAACATGCACAATCCAATTGAATACGTCTCACAGCATCTAGTTTAAACATATAACAAAACCATTCCTCGGAGTTTCTCGCGAACTCAATCGTCGATACCTTATTCGAAACCCAACAAGGTTCTCAATTTTCACACCATACCACCCCTCACAGTGGTTCAAAGGTAAAACAACAATAGGCCCAGTTTTATACATATACTATATGTCACACGTATTAAATACAACTATATTCACAACACCGTGCAAATAAAATTGTCCGCAATTAACTCATTTAGATACAATCATGATACACAGGTACTTCGCATAAAAGAGGAGACTTACGTCCACAGGCCGCACGGAGATGACGGTCACCCACTATACTAATCTCATCCGACAACATATCCGACACGTTGTGACTACGCACAACTCAATTTGTCACCTGACGACTCGAACGACAAGACAACACATTACTCGACAAACCACGACTCGACTCGACCCGACAGCCTAGGTTTCCGCAACCTAAGCTATGATACCATAAATGTAACATCCCCAAAACCATATGGGAATATTACACGCCGTAGACCCCCTTCCACAAGGATCTACCTGGCTAAACATCCATAAACGACTAAATGCTTGCCCGGCCAGGGTCAAACAATATAGTAATACAAACCGTTAAGGTCACTTACACATAAACACACAGACCGATGAGGTCACACAACTCTATCAACAGAACTGACTAACAACATTACCCACACATGGGTCGAAACACAATATAGCGGAGGACTGAATGAACTCTAACAATACAACCAAACTCTACCAACTCTCGACTCTTGATTAGTATCGCAGCTCGTCATCCTCTTGTGCCAATCCTGTGACTGCTCCCCCTCTGACGCATGTACCTGGAAGCAAAACAGACATCCACCCCCCGATTACTCGGGGGTTAGTAAAACTCCACTGTTTTACTAGTGCAAGTATCAAATCATACGAAATGTAACAAGCAATTAATAATCATGAATCAAATATAATGATCAAGTATCAAATATTCCCGGGAGGTTTTCACAAGGGAAGGTAAGCTATGAAGCACTCAAAAATAAGATTATCATCTCGGGAATTTTTTTTGGAATTTCAAAACCTTTCGAAAATCTTAGGGTCTTAACCCAAATCTCAAATTGTATTTCAATAATTTACTGTACGAAAACATTTCCATAAATCTCGTGGGGCTCGGCCCAACATTCTTTCTTAAAAATTTTCCTTTAAAAACTTTGATTTGAAAAGTATCATGCTCATGACACCGTGATCCACTGTCACGTGTCTCCGTAGGTTCAACAACCCGCACGGACTACATCACGCACAATTAAACAAACATAATTAATTCCGACACCGTGATCCACTGTCACGTGTCTCCGTAGGTTCAACAACCCACACGGACTATTAACCAAACATAACCAATTCCGACACCGTGATCCACTGTCATGTGTCTCCGTAGGTTCAACAACCCACACGGACTATTAACCAAACATAACCAATTCCGACACCGTGATCCACTGTCACGTGTCTCCGTAGGCATAACAACCCGCATGGACTATATCAATCACAACAATCACACACACAGTCCTGACACCATAGTCCACTGCCACGTGTCACCGTAAGCCCCGTCGAGCTCACCCGGTTGGACGCACTGTGTCCGAAACTCATGGTCCACTGCCATGCGTTATCGTAGGCCTCGTCAGACCAGCACGATTGGACCTCAGTACCTCACTAAGTTCTGATCCCGTAGTCCACTGCCACGAATCCTCGTAGGTCCCGTCGAACCAACACGAGTGAATTTAGCGGTCACACACATATTCACATTCACATTACATACAACAATGAGCACAATTAATCAATCACCTTGATCACCACAAAATCGTACATTGCACGCACATAACACGACCTTGACACTCGCAACAACTATCATCAATCAACGACATTTAACCAACATAACACACATTCGGTACTCAATACATTGCACAACCAAGTGTACAACCATCCCATATGTACGTCCCATTCCTGCACAAATGGCACAACGCCTAACACGTATACTGATATAACACTATTATCACAAAGCCTTCAAATTACGGAAAACACAACCAACTCAAACGGAACATAATTACGAAGGCAAGCAAAGTCATCATACCTCTCATACGTAATTACTAGTCGCAAGATACAAGTCGTATAATAAGATACTTGCCTTAATAACCGCTACCGAACGCTCTGAAGAACACGGTTCGACCGGGAAGCTCGAACCCCAAAGAAGGCAACGAACGGAAGGGTTCCGACTCGAGTTCTTCACAAGAATTCGTTCCTAAGTCACAACGATATCAATTCAATCACAATTCTACGAAAACGTATGGAACTTCCCAAGTTCTACCCATTGAAGCATTTTATCGGACACTTTGAAGGCGTAGTCCAATTCAATCGATTATTCAAAGAAATACTCAAATCCGTTCCACAAAACTTCAAGGGTATTGAATGATTACGAGTTTACAATCAAGTTTCATCAAGAATCAATCAAAACAAAGAAAATCGGCCAAAACACCAAGAAACCCCAAGAACATCCAAAAACCAAAAGTTTAGGTGTTCTTACCTTCGATCCGGGTGGAAGATGATGTTAATCCATGATTCCAACTTCCAAAACATGTTTATATAAGTTGATTCTACTCAAAACCATCGATCTATGGTGAAAAATTACGGAAGGAACAAAGAAAAGTGGAAAATGCCGGATATGACTCGGTCCAGGCCTTAAATAGCCGGACACTGCCGGACGCTTACGTACGTAACCGGCCGGGCCCTTAGGTACGTAACCGGCCATGGCCGAAGTCTCTGCCCAGAAATGTCGGCATCGTTACGTACGTAACTGGCCGAGGCTTACGTACGTAACTGGCCTTACGTACGTAACTGCCGAGCACTACCGGCCGTAACTCGGCCAGTGCTGGCCTGGGCCCAGATTGCCCGGCCATGACTCGGCCGGGGCCAACTCCGACGGCCCGAACGACCCCGAAACCCGAACCTGAATACGAATCGAAGATACGGTTACGAAGTACTCGCAAAGACGAATCCGAACACTAAGAGAACACACGATTCCGACCACCCGAGGGCTCGAAATTCGACAACGGAAGTAATTACCCCAAACTTAGGGAAATTACGAAAATGGCCCAAAACGCCCGAAAATCACGATACGTGATCGAATAACCAAACCGAAGTTCACAACACGTCTAACAAAGTTAAACGGACTTACGGGAAACTCGAAACAGCAGTTTTGAACGAGATTCGCAAGAATCGAACTCAAGTGCGGAAAAGTCGCTAAAAAGCTCGGAACTTAGCAAAACGATACCGAAACGAACTCGGATGACAAAAAGCGTAGAATTAATCATTCTCAGAATGACGAAACGGTCATGAAAGAGTCGTCAAAATGGACTCCGGCCTAAAAAAGAAATTTACCGAAAATCGAAAATTGCGGATATTACATAATATAGGTGCTGTCGTCAGTCTCTTCTTAAGTTCATCAAAACCAGCCTGGCATTTCTCATCCCACGTGAACTTTTGAGTTTTCTGTAACAGCTGAGTGAGCGGAAGAGCAATTTTGTAAAATCCCTCTACAAAACGGCGATAATATCCAGCAAGTCCTAAAAAGCTTCGGACTTCTTTCACGTTATTGGGGCTTCCCATTCCCAGATTGCTTTGACTTTCTTCGAGTACACCTGAACTCCGTCAGCTGATATCACATGCCCAAGGAAGGTTACTTCCCTAATCCAGAACTCGCATTTGGAAAACTTCGCATAAAGCTGTTCATTCCTCAAGGTGCTCAAAACCACACGCAAATGCTCGGCATGCTCCTCTGTGTCTTTCGAATAGATCAAGATGTCGTCAATGAAAACGACCACAAACTTATCTAGGTATTCTAAGAATACCCGATTCATCAATTGCATAAATACCGCAGGAGCATTGGTAAGTCCGAATGGCATCACCACGAATTCATAGTGCCCGTACCGGGATCTGAAAGCAGATTTCGGTATATCCAATTCCTTAATTCTCAACTGATGATATCCTGATCGCAAGTCAATCTTCGAGAATACCCTTTCCCCTTGCAGTCGATCAAACAAGTCATCGATCCGAGGTATATGATACTTGTTCTTGATCATCACCTTGTTTAGCTCCCTATAATCAATACATAATCGGAGGGATCCATATTTATTCCGGACAAAGAGAACGGGTGCTCCCCAAGGAGAAACGCTAGGTTGAATGTAACCCTTTTGCAATAATTCTTCCAGTTGCTTCTTAAGTTCATACATATCGGTTGGCGCCATACAGTATGGTGCCTTAGAAATAGGAGTAGCTCCAGGCTCTAATTCGATAGTGAACTCCACTTCTCTCTGCGGAGGTAACCTAGGTAGTTCGTTAGGGAATACATCTGAGAATTCATTCACAACTGGAATAGATGAGAGCTCTACTCCTTCTTCTTTATTCATGGTATAACACCAAAATCCGTAACAATCCTGCTTTAGCAATCTCGCTGCTTTCATCGCTTTGATCAATTTTCTTGAGCTTCCCGGTCTCCACCCCTTAAATAAATGTTCAGATCCGTCATCGGAAATGATAGAAATGACTCTCTTTTGGTAATTCAAAATAGCTCCATAACGATTGAGCCAATCATCTCCGAGAATAAAATCATCACCTTGAATTTCGACTACAATAAGATTTGATAGCCAATCTCTCCCTCCTATAGTCACTGGAAAATCTCTAGTTTCTAGGGTTCCCACAAGTTTCTCTCCACTCGGTAATTCCACAACATAAGGTTCACAATTATACAAGCACAAGATTTTCAAACGATTAACACAGTTCAAAGATATGAAAGAATGCGTAGCTCCTGAATCGAATAAGACACTAACTGGTTGCAAAAGGATCTGAATCGTACCTGATGCAACAGCCGTGTTCTGATCGTCTGACTTCTTCATCTCGTAAATACGCGGAGGAACGGACCCAGTGCTGGATGCTTCTTTTTTCCCAACATTCTGCTGCTGGAAACCACTTTGCTGCGTCTGGTTTACGCTAGTGTCCTTCGGAACCGGTGCAGGAGTGCGAGTACCAAAAGATCGAGTCGCATTTCCACAAAATGTTATGCGATGTCCTTCCTGTCCACACTCAAAACAGGTCACAGCAGGTGCGAAACAGTCACATCGAACATGCCCCACTTTGCCACAGTTATAACATTTCTTACCTGCGTCTGAAACGGTTGGTGCTGCTCGGAACTTCTTTCCACCTCGAGAAGGATGCGGAGGCTTCCTAGATGAATGAAATGAGGACTGGCCCCTGCGGGGCCCACTACTCTTATTCTCCGTGAAGTTTCCAGACACTTTCTGCTTCTTTACTTCCGTTGACTTTTCTACAGCCGACTCTTTCATATCATAGGCCACTGCTTTGTCCTGATACTGTCGCAAGGTGGTACATTCAAATCCGGACATATACTGCTGAATTTCCGGCTTCATCCGCATGTCGAAATAGAAAATCCTCTCCGCCTAGGTTCTGACCAAGTGGCGCACATAAGTCAGCTGGTGATTAAAAGTCTTAATCAAGTCTGTCACAGATGCCTCTGAATTCTGTGGGGAGAAAAACTCCCGGACTCGGGCCTCTCTAACTGGGCGAGGACAATATTGCGCTTCCATCATTAATTTGAACTCCGTCCAGTCAGCATTATGCTCCTCAGGTCGAATGGCCTCTCACTAGTCGAAAGCCCCACCCGTTAGAAGATACTGGGCGACCGGAACCTTTCTGTCGTTGGGACAGTTAATCCCTGCAAAGATCTTCTCTAACTCCTTCAGCCAATGATCCCAAGATAGCGTCTCAGCAGAATCGTCAAATTTCGGAGGGTGCAATTTGACCACCTCAGTAAGCCATTTGTCTCCCCGATTATCCTCGTTATGCTGCTGTCCCATCGCCGTCTGCATGCGATCAACAACCTGAGCAAACTGGTTTATCTGAGAAACCACCTGTTGAAGCACTCCCGGCACGTTAGGATCTGCATTATTATTAGTTGATCCCTGCTGTCCTCCAGACTGGGAATCGGTTCGACTAACGGATAATTTTGGGGTAGACGCCGAATCCTCCTGTCTCGCATTTCCACGTCCGCGTCCACGACCATGTCCGCGTCCACGACCACGTCCGCGTCCACGACCTCCCCTCAACATACTGTAAACACAAATACTCAATATCCAGGGCAAACTTTTCTAAAAGAAAGTCCATCAATATTCACAAAACAGGAATTAAATAAAACAGTAGTATTAGAGATTAGGAGACTTACAACCACGGTCCACACGACAATGCTGGATGAGCAGTGATGTTACAAACGACCAACAATCAAATAACGTAAACAGACCCAACTAACCCGACTGCCAAGATATCCATAAATCTTAGCTCCGATACCATATTCTGTAACACCCCGAGATATTCGGAATAATTACAGCGCCGTAAATCCTTTATATAAGAATTTACAAGGCTAAATTGAGAAATACGGAAATAATACTAAAGTGTCCTCAATGTAAAGGATGTTTAAAACCCGTTCGACAGTACAAATGAGTTCAATAATACAAAACATCTCCAAGACAACAACAACATAAGCGTACTCGAGTACTGGAAAATAACCATAAAACCAAGATATCATAATCCACATCACTGAGCCACTTCATCGTCATGTCGGTACTGTTGCTGCTTCCCCGCTCCTCGGCTACCTGAACATCAAAACAAATGTCCACCCCCGAAGGGGTTAGCAAAACGATGCTAGTACAAGTATCATAATACAAAAATCACCAGTGCATCATAAAACCTACAAAACGGACTTCCGTCATCGGAATCCAACGATGTGAATCCTCATGATTCCATCAATCACAATACGGGGTAATCCAACGATCCAGCGCCCTCGGTATAGATCCCCATAATGATCCCGTCGGACCAACGCATGGTGGAAAACCCGTCCAACGATCCATCACCCTCAGCATAGATCCCTATGATGATCCCGTCGGACCAACGCATGGTGGACATTCGACCCAGCGCCCTCAGCATAGATCCTCATGATCCCCTCGGATCATTTTCAACACAATCATTATAATTATGCATACACATATACAAATCAACACATTCATCAACGTAAATATCATGACAACTCAAGGAATATAATCACATGTTCAACAACACGAATAAATCGTACACATGATCAATAATGCAATATCAATAAGCTTAAAATATGATACTTGCCTCAAAGATGGCAAGAACAAATCACTCTAACGATCTCAACACACTCGACGGCCGTCTCCTTCGATCAACCTAGCAAGCTCGAACCTTAACAAAATAAATAATATAGAATTTATCTTATGTCGTACGAATGTCTAACGACCCGGTCTACGGCCGAAAGCTCTAAAAATGCAATCTGCCTGAACTACTTAGTGTACGCTACGTACTCTACGTAACATGCGCTAAGCCTGCCCGTTAGCGTACATAAACGACGAAGTCTAGCATACGCTAACTTATGTACCGACAGTCCTCTCTGATCAGCCGACTGACTCGCTTGATGACATAACGTATGTTACGTACTAAACGTAGCGTACGTTACTCAATCCCGATAGCGCACGTCAATATACATATCTTAGCGTGCGCTAACCGTGCATGGCAGTCTACTAGTGGGCAGAAAACTTGAGCTAATGGTGAAGAGACTCATGAAATCTTCAGTGTTAATACATGTCATCTCCGTGCATATCATGCTCATACGGTTTGCGAGAGATCTATACGGATTAAACGACTACAAGATACAAGGATACGTATAATCATCACAACACCATAATTCATCTATGATCTTCAAGAAAATATCCTAAGTTCAATCCATTCCATGTCCCAAAACGTATGATTCCTTTATGTAAAGACATAAGAACTTGGCAATCTCCATATACTGGTCATAATCGGTTTTGAAGATACATGAATATGCTTAGGAGTCCATCCACTAAAAAGGTTCAATGGATTATACGATGAATAACTACCAAAACATCGAAAATATTCTTCTAACACATGATGTTCGACTACTTACGAATTTAACTGACTAGATAATACCAAATCATGATCAAATCGTCCTTCAGAACATTACTTAATATTGGTGAAGAATCACCTACCTCAAAGTAGTGAAGGACAAGGAGGGACTTGAAGAAATCCAACACCGAGAGCTTGAACACCAATCTCCAATGATCTACAATCTTCAACTCGAGCTAGGATGATGATATGAAGGGTTTAGGATGGAGAGAGTGACTCTCTATGTCTTCAGAATTCGGGTTTGGGAAATGATGAAAATTGAAAAAAAAAAAGAAAAAGGGTGTTGTCCTATATATAGGAAATGGTTATTAGCGCGCACTAGTCCCTATCCATAGCGTGCGCTAACGGCCATACGAAGCTTACTGACTTCACTGTACTCAGCATTTAGCGTGCACTATCCTCATATCAGTAGCGTGCGCTACTGCGTTGACTCGGCTTTTCCCAAAAGCTGTCCAGGTTCATCCCGACATAATCCCAACGAGATCCGCGGCCTGATCTCACCTACCAACACGTCTCAATCATGCTGACTACGTGTAGCACGCGCTAAGGTTCATATATAGCGTGCGCTACTAAACCCAAATTAGCGTACGTTACGCCTAGTCGATAGCGTTCGCTACATGTGCAAAAATCAAAATATTGAACACAATCATGAAATCATCCGTTCAACAACATCGGATTATAAAGTACAGAGAAAAATACTCAGATCAAAATGCAACAAATACAATATCATAAGGTTCGAATACACATCAGAAATCTCGGGTATTACAATATTCTGCCTTGTAGAATTTCATTGACTTTGTTTCAATTAGGCCGTGTTAATTGCTAGTTACTGCATTAACTTAATTACTGGTGTTAGGTACAATAGAGATGAGTGAACAATGAATTCAGTTATGTTTAGGGGGACAGGTACAATACTTGAACCATATTATTGCGGGAGCAAAATTATCGCAAGTTTGAGATGAAAAACATGATGTGTGTAAGTTGTAACCAACCAATGCTTTACTAATTATTCAATGCGTAGCTATGTATTTATGTTTAGATGTTTAGTGATGTTTTCAGAGAGCAGAACTGATGTAGTGGATGAGATTGTCATTGTTATGATTAACTCTCGGCTGATATTACAGTTTGACCGAAAATTCGTCTGCTTCCAGTTGGAGTTCTTCCAGTTGGAGTAAGAACTCGCTTGATATTTTCTATGTCTGAAAGCGCGGCTGATAATAAACTCGACTGTGGTCAAACTTCTCTGGTATGTCAGAACTCCTCTGAAAATATCTCGCTTGATATTTTGGTCAAACCTCTCTGATATTTTGTGATGACCAGAACTCGCCTGATACTTTGGTCAAACCACTATGATATTTCGTGTTGATCAAAACTCGCTTGATACTTATGTTGGGCAAGCCTCTATGATATTTATGTTGACCAAAAACTCACCTGATAGAAACCCGTCTGATCTTGTCAGTTCTGATCAACACTTAGCTTAATCTTTTTAAGGCTTATAGAAGATACCATTAGGTTCTTCTTTACAATGCCAAGTACATACATCTATACTATATAATACTTATCCCCCTTAATTTAATGTGGAAGGGGGATTTAATTGTAACTTTTAATTGTAAATATATGAAGAGACTATTTTAATTGTAACTTTTAATGTAAATAAACTAATTTAAATACAAAAGATATGATAAACATCACAATGCAAATGCACCTTCTAATTCACAAGGTGATTAAAATGAACTTTTAAATGATAGTATAAATTACAAGATGGTTAAATTTTAGCTATGAAATCTTAGATACAATCGGTGCATCGCACGGGTTGAATAAACCAAAAACAACCCCGAAGCAACATACGGGTGAGTAAAGTCTCATTTCATATAACTAATTCCATATACTAAAATTAAAGGACAATAACAATAAAAAAAACATATAAACTTCTCTAAAAGTCATTTAAATTCTGCCATCTGCTCATTCAACCGTCTGCCCAAACATTACGTACAAAACACGTAGATATTCAACCAAAGACCGTGCATCGCACGGGTTGGATAATGCCTCGTTTGAATTAATCATGAATACAGGAATGACATCAACAAAATCTAAAATAATATTCCTAATATAGAATTGATCTACTTTAGGTGGATAACTCTTTATCGAAAACAAAGTACAAAATCATTGCCTTAAGGTTCAAAACTATTTTGAATTCATAGTTCATTAAAGCACATAGGTATATAACCATTACCTATTCGTAGTTCAATGTTGTGTTCTCCGACCAATAAGTTTGATCCGTACAATACGTATAACCATCCAATGATTATCAATCAGACTTATACAAGTATATTAATCACTTGAGTCTCCACTCTACGTGATTGAACCAGAGACATATGAATATTCGGTAATTTTATTTTTTTGGTGGAAGCCCATCTTAGCGGCTCTCCTATGACCATTTCGTTATTATGAGGATGATTAATTCTGCACTTTTTGACGTTCGAGTTCGTTTCGGTGTCGTTTTGTTGAGTTCTGTGCTTCTTAGCGACTTTTCCGCACTTGAGTTTGATTCTTACGAATCTCATTCGAAACTGTTGTTTTGAGTTTCCCATAAGTCCTTTTAACTTTTCTAGAAGTGTTGTGAACTTTGGTTTGGTTATTCGATCACGTATCGTGATTTTCGGGCGTTTTGGGCCATTTTGTAATTTCCTAAAGTTATGGGTATCCGCATTTGTATTTGTTGTCTCGACCCTTTTCATGGTCGTGTGTGAGTTTGATTAGAGGTCAAGCTCATACTATGATCATATTCTGTAGCTTTCCGTGCGTATCTTGAGTTTGAAGTTTCGGTCGGAGAAGTCTGTCGTCGTACCAATTTTTGAGAGTACTGATGCTGTCATTCTGAGTAGATAGCACACGCTGTTGTGTGGCAATTTATGCGCCTCAACGGCGATCGATATAAGGGCCAAGCGACCGAGTCCGTGACCAAACGAGCTACGGAGAACTTGTCTAAACGAAGATAATAGTCCACCTTCGAGCATCTAGCGATCGACTCTCAAGGCGATCGCCTTTCGGCACCCAGCGACCGACTCTGGTGCCCGACCAAGGACGACCATCCTGTGCCACGAACAAGGCCTTCGTCCATCAAAGTCTACGAAGACTGGATCGCGATGCAAACACCCATGTGTAGATCCACAAAAGGCGCCGCGGAACATGGATCGTTGACTCCATCCCGTCAACAGCTGTCAGTGACAAGGACAGCCTCACCTACCGACAGACTCGCCGAAAGGTCCTAAGTGGGGCCTCCCAGGACAGCAACAAGAACGCGTGTTGGCCTCTCATTGGTTCTCACTTCTCGCAGGCAGCAACTTCTGTGGACTTCAAGGAGACCAACCCATGTGCTAAAGACGATCGCCTGCTTATTATAATACAGCAGAGGCGATCGCCTAGCATCTCCCAGTACTAAAAATAGAGAGCCTCCAGCAACTGGAGAAAGGTTCCTCTCAGTTCCACTCACAACAGAAAAAAGTTGGCAAATACATCCACATATGTACACACTTTCAGACTTTTGGCTTCCTCTCCCGAATCTATCTCAGGATTTCTCTCTCAGCACCTCTCAACCAGAAGACGGTCGGCAGAGGCAAGAACTCCCTGCAGTACAGATTCGAAGAGATTCACAAGTCCAGGAGCTCAGGTACTCAGCTTATACATACTGTGAGAGACTGTTGATTTCTCATAGTCGTCACGGCACCCCATCGTTGTTACAATAACTCACAAAACATCATATCTGGTTCTTCAGGCAATCTTCATGCTCAATAGCTAAGATAACTAGGGTCTTTACACTCATTGTAATTGTACTCTAACATTAATATTTGTACTCCAAAGTATTTGTATTAATAATATCTCGCGAGAGCATTCAAGCCCAGGACTAACAACCCCGGCAAATCTTATGTTATTTACTTTCCCCACAGAAGTGCTCTGGCATTTATTTGTTACTCGACCATTCCAGCAATATCATCTCCGGATAATATTTTGGGTAACAACAATTGGCGCTAGAGGAAGGGGCATCTTAACTTTCATTTTTTATTCCTACCATCCCGAAGAACACTCACTGTTCTCCGGGACATATACTTGAAGTGACACTCACTGTTCTTCAAAGAAAAACCTTTAGAGTCATGACGTCTGCCACCACATCGAAGAGAGCCACTCTTCGCACCACCGGACATCATATCCTGGCTCGATTCGAGCCCCGGCCGACGACAGAGGGAAGCCGCGGTGACACGAGACTCTCGATCCCGCACCTGAGGGACGGCCCCAGCCTTTCACTAGACCAGTTCCAAACCGCAGAACAGATCGAGGAGGCTATGGCCATCCTAAAGGAGCGACGGAGAGCATGCGCAGCGCCCGCTATAGCCTCCTCGGCCATCCGCCGCATGGGAAAACGGAAGTTCAAAGGGCTACTGGGCGAGTGATCGTCAGAAAGCCCCGTTTCGCGAGAAAAGGCTCTCGCCAGGTGGGACGGTTCTGTATTCAGTTGCTTGGGAAGCGATCCATCATGGCGGCCGGGGCATTCTGGCCCCAACCACGAGATGACGAAATCTGAGTCCGTCACCAGGAGTTCGGCCTACCCAACTCCCAGCCGAATACAGGTCGGCTATCTGGCCCGCATCCGCCAAAGAGCCGAGCCATGCGGCAAGGACATCAGCAACAGCAGAGCCAGGGGATCAGTACTTGATCGCCTCGTCTCCCGCTCTGAGCGCCTAGCCGCGAGCAGCCAGGCCGCGGCGATGGCCGCTATGCAACGCCATCTCTACGAGATGAAAGCGCTCTTGGATACTAAGGCAAGCACCAGTAGAAAGATCATCGGACCGACCGAGCCACTCGCGGTCCATATCGAGCTTGCCCCCGTGCAACCAAGGATCGCTCCTCCCAAAACACCTCGATATGAAGGGAGATCGGACCCCGAGACCCATCTAAGCAAGTTTCGGATTTACATGACCGGGTGTGGGGCATCAGACGCGACCAAGTGCCGAATCTTCCCATTAACATTGGGCGAGCTGGCCCATAGGTGGTACGTCTCACTACCACCGCGATCGATCATCTCCTTTGAGAAACTAGCGAGTGACTTCACGTCATACTTCACCGCCAAAGTCACCAGACCAGAAGGCCCCCACCGCATGATGAAAATCAGGCAGGGGGAAGACGAATCCGATGCATATTACATTGACCGGGTGGATGAAATAGTCCTCACCGGCGAGCCCATCAGCGACGAGCTCGATCTCTACTCAGTCCTGGGGGGATTCTACGGTCATTCACCCATGTTTAGACATCTCACAAAGGACATCCCCCCGACCTACGCGATCTTCTGCGTTAAGGCCGCCGATTTTCTGGCTAAGCAGAGGCTTCTCACCCTCCGCCTAGGCGAGGGAATGCTGCCTCCTGTCTGAAAGACGGCGATCGACAAAACTAGAAAGGCGGTCGCCAGGCCACCCGACGATCTCAAGGCCTTCGAGGATGTGGAAGCCCATCTCCTCCATAAGTTCAACCGAACTATGGACCACATTTTTTGCGCCATCAAGGGGCGCAAACCGCTAAACAAGCCAAAGGCAATAAGGGACCACTGTAATCTGGACCACAATCAATATTGTGCTTACCACAAGAGTCTCGGCCACAGCACCAACCAATGCCGCGACCTCCTCAGACAACTCTGGAGATTGTTCGAGGAGGGCAAGTTGGACAGCTTATTGGCTTAGCCGGAACCCCATCAATCTCCCGATACGGACGCCAGAGTCGAAAACATGAAACATCGTTATCGAGACATTGAAAAAAACCATATTGCATTTGATAAAAATGAGGACACCTTTCTTTAGTTAAAAACTTTCAGAAATATTTGACCCTCGGGTCTAAGCAAATGCATTTTCTAGATTATTAAAAATATTTCAAAATATTTTGGTCCTTAAAGTGGAATAATTTTGAAACATACAGTGGCACTAGTAGGCACCTTGAAAATACTGCGAGAAAATAATCCATTTTAAAAGTAGTCTCGAAATTTATTCTCTAAGATTCAGGTGGATTTGGAAAGTTAAGAGGCAGTAGTACAATCATCTAGAAGATATCAAGATCAAAATCCGAAGTTTAGGATCCATTATGCCACTGAAACGACAACAACATTTTTTTCTTTAACTTTGATTTCTTATTTTCAAAACATAAGCCTTGGTCCTTGATTTTTGCCCCCTAAAAATGTGTTGACTCCTTAACTTATGAGTTGATTAGTCATTGATCAGATTTTAGGAGCTTTGAATATTCAATTTACAATTTCTTAGTCTTTATTTTCTATTTATATAATGTAATAGTTGTAGGAATTTTGGCTATAAATATCCCTCATTTTCATTTGTAAAGAGACCTTGAAATTTATCAAAATTGTGAGTGTTTTTGTTAACAAACTTTCTTTTTATTTTGTTGAGTGTGTCTGTCATGCCCCCAAACATCGGGAAGGACGAGGTCACGACACATCGGTCCATCAATCAAATTATCGAAATAAAAGTACGGCAATAATTAGCGGAAGCTAAATAACGGTAGGATAAAATTTCAAAATAATGATCTTAGCCCGATGGTTCTAAGATTCGTTGAAATGAAAGTTGATGTCAAGTTACAATGATTACAATGTTGCAGCGGGAAATTACCAAAACGATCTAAAGTACGAAGCAAAATTATTTATTACAAATTGGAATGACATCAGAATTTCTAAGTCTTGACAGCGGGTCTTCTAGTCAGTCTCTTCCACGAAGTCTCCTTCATCTTGTGTTGTCTGCTCATTTTCTGGTTTAAAAGGAAAAACGGTGGGATGAGACAAAAGGTCTCAGTGAGTGAGTGAACGTGTGCGAGTGTGGCTTTCTTTCCTTTGAAAATTTTAAGTGATGCATGACTTTGTCAAATTACAAATGAGGAGAGAAAAGTTATAAGAGTATGCCGATAATTTTACGGAAAACGATCCTTCAGTAGTTTAAAATTTAAAATTTCATCCCCATGGACAGATGTTAAAATCAGTCAGTCAGTCAGTCCAGCTTCGAATCCTTATGATTCCTAGCAGTATAGGTTGTCGCCTCAATAACTGGACCATCGCCCCAATAGCTGAGCTTCCGCTCTCACACCTAGCGTGTGCTTCCTTATCTCTTATCTGGGATCGGTGTGTCCTTAGCTGTGGATCAATGTCCGAATCACACCATAATCACAATTATACACTAATTCTACGACCCAGATCCCTCAGAACACTCCGTTCCTCGGTTACGGAAATAGGCAACAACGGCAGCCTTGTTCATGAACTGCAGCCGTGCTGCTCGATCCATGACTCGGTCTAACCCTCCCGACTCGATTTTAGAATTCTAGAGGTGGCTCGTACAGTTCAAGAGGTGGCCCCCCGAGTTGTGTGACAGACGCTCTATCTCGTAAGGTTCAATAGATGTACTCATCCGTCGATGAGGCATTCTGATCCCACAGAGTTCGAGGGTGGCCCCGTCCGTGGCACTTTGTTTGTATAACACTTATGTTTCTGACCACTCATTTGTCAGTTATGCGTATTACACGTAGTAGAACTTATACATTCATTTAGCAATGTCAAATGCGTTTGTTGATAATGTATGGGTTATAGTTACCTATATTTGTGGCACGGAATAGCACTTGCATGTTAATTTGAAAATATTTCTCTTTATCAAAATTTAGTCAAAATTATTTATGACGAGATTCTATGAAAATGTTCTTGAGAAATTAGCAATCTATGAATTGCTAACAGTTTTAAGAGTTCAATGATGTATTAGACTTGTAGGTTCAATGATACGGTGATCGAGAAATTTTCCAAAGACGATTCTACCCTTGTTTTGAGACTAAGCGTTTCGGAAGAACGAGCACTTCGAGATGAATTCGGATAGTCGTGAAAATTTATAAGGGAGTCAAAATTATTTATACGACTTCAGATTTAAGAAGAGATTCAGAATTTTCAGTTTCGGGACTGAAATTTCCAGAAAATTATGAAATTGCCCTAAAATTTAACAAATTTATTCCGAGGCCCATAGAGCTTGGAGTTTAGCTCGGAAGGTAACGAAATATGGTTCACGGGGAACCTGGAATTCCAGATTTATTAAAAATTCCAGAAGATTCGGACTTGGTCCAGAATTTTTGATTTCTTTCATTTTAACCCCGGAATTGTTTGAAAATTTCATATTTGACTAGTGAGCTTAGATAACGAACTCCGATTTGTTAGAAACTTTATGGACAGCATATATATGTCAAAATATATATTATTCAAGGTCTACGACAGCTTATTTTCGAGATTTTCAGATTAGTCCATTATTTTCGACTAATTACAATTTGTGCCCTTTAAATTCCGTTTACTTGTTTCAAGTCCCGTTTTTTGCCACAATTAAATTACCCAAACACCATAACATAATCATATAACATAAAATTCCAGATTTTGGTAGAGTTTTACTAAAATTTCGAAGAAGACATGAAATCCACAAATTTTGACATAGTCGAACTTCATCTACCAAATCGATTGTAACTTAAACCCGTAAAAATATAATGCATGTTAATATATCCATATACATACATCTCAAATACATGCATTTACAAAAATTTTCGGATTAACGCATGCATCATAATATTTCATAATTTTTTTTGAATTAAAACTTAAGGAAAACAATAGATACATTTCTAAGTACGAAAAAAAAAATCATAGCATATATTTTACCATGATTATCTTAACATGTTTCTCAACAATAATCAATTTCCAAATGGAGTGGGGATTGGCACTTCCTCCCGTACAGAGCTTCATAAGGCGCCATTCCGATTGTCGCTTGGTAATTGTTGTTATAAGCGAATTCAGCCAATGGTAGATGATGATCCCAATTTTCTTGAAAGTCTATCACGCATACTCGTAGCATGTCTTCAGGGGTTTGAATGGTTCGATCATATTGCCCGTCTGTTTGAGGGTGTGCGCTGGTGCTAAAGCTTAAGGAAGTTCCCAATTCCTTATGGAAGACCTTCCAGAATCGAGATACAAACCTTGGATCTCTATCTGATGCTATATCTGCTGGCACTCCATGGAGTCGTATAATTTCTCGAATATACGTTCTAGCCAGTTTTTTCAAGATGTCGTCCTTTTCACCGGCATGAAGTGTGATGATTTCGTCAATCGGTCGACGATCACCCAAATTGTGTTATAGCCTCCTCTTGTCGTTGGAAGATCAGTAATGAAGTCCATGGTTATCATTTCCCATTTCCATTCCGGGACTTCCAATGGTTGCAGCAGTCCTGAGGGTCGCTGATGTTCAGCTTTGACTCTCTGACATGTGAGGAATCGTGCAATAAATTCTGCTACTTGGTTCTTCATGTTCACCCACCAAAAATATTTCTTCAGGTCTCGGTACATATTATTACCTCCTGGGTGTATCATATACCTCGAACAATGGGCTTCTTCGAGGATTCTTCTCTTGATCTCCTCGTCATCAGGTATGCATCTTCATTCATTAAATCTTACAATCCTGTCCTTAGAAATTTTAAACTCGGGTCTCTCGCCCTTAATGATCTTCTCCTTCAATTCTTGAAGTTTCGAATCTTTCTCTTGAGCCAATCGAATGTCATCCATTAATTTTGGTTTAACTGTAAGGTTGGCGCAGATTAAGCGAGTACCTTCATGGGTGGGTTTTAGGCAGCTTAGTTCCTCAAGAGCTTGCCATTCTCAGACCATTAGTCAGGTTACTCTAGAGGTATTTGAAGGAGAGAGAATTGCACATAAATCGACTGCCCTACACACACCTTTCTGTAAATCACCGTGAGCCTTCTCCTTCCATCAAGAGGTAAGATCATATTCTTTATTGCTTGTATGTTGTTCATTCTACTGTTCTAATACACATATTGAAACACAATTGGAAGAAAAAGTCCTATTGAAACACAATTCGCTCTTAAAAAGTCCTTCAAAATATCATGATATTCAATTTTTATTTTTTAAAGCCCTATTAAATCTAGAGGTATTTAATATTTGTGAGAGTTTGATGGAAATCTATAATTCATTGATTTTGATGTACTTTTTTTTGCAAATTATGAATAGAGAGAGTTCTCTCATTCTCTCTAATTGACCCTATAAATTTTGAAGGAGAGAGAATTGCACAGAAATCGACTGCCCTACACACACCTTTCTGCAAATCACCGTGAGCCTTCTCCTTCCATCAAGAGGTAAGATCATATTCTTTATTGCTTGTACGTTATTCATTCTATTGTTCTAATACACATATTGAAACACAATCGGAAGAAAAAGTCCTATTGAAACACAATTCGTTCTTAAAAGGTCCTTCAAAATATCATGATATTCAATTTTTATTTTTAAAGCACTATTAAATCTAGAGGTATTTAATATTTGTGAGAGTTTGATGGAAATTTATAATTCATTGATTTTGATGTACTTTTTTGCCGATTATAAATAGATAGAGTCCTCTCATTCTCTCTACTTGACCCTATAAATTTTGAAGGAGAGAGAATTGCACAGAAATCCACTGCCCTACACACACACCTTTCTGCAAATCACCACGAGCCTTCTCCTTCCATCAAGAGGTAAGTTCATATACTTTATTGCTTGTACGTTGTTCATTCTATTGTTCTAATACACATATTGAAACACAATCGGAAGAAAAAGTCCTATTGAAACAAATTCGTTCTTAAAAAGTCCTTCAAAATATCATGATATTCAATTTTTATTTAGTAAAGCCCTATTAAATCTAGAGGTATTTAATATTTGTGAGAGTTTGATGGAAATCTATAATTCATTGATTTTGATGTACTTTTTTGCCAATTATAAATAGATAGAGTCCTCTCATTCTCTCTAATTGACCCTATAAATTTTGAAGGAGAGAGAATTGCACAGAAATCAACTGCCCTACACACACCTTTCTGCAAATCACCGTGAGCCTTCTCCTTCCATCAAGAGGTAAGATCATATTCTTTATTACTTGTACGTTGTTCATTCTATTGTTCTAACACTAGTAGAATAAACATCAAAGACTTTGGTACGTCTCACTTCGGTAATGTATATTAGCAAAGTAAAAACAAACAACAGCTTCGCTTTTCGATTTATTGAAGTAAAAAACTCACATAGACTTCAGTAAATAGTACCAAACAAAAAAGCAGGAGCTAGTTAGAAATTTTAAGTTACAAAGACTTCGCTAATTTGATAATTACTAAAGTAAAAAGTGTGAAATTTTATTTTTTACCAAAAAAATTTACAATAGTGAAGTGTATGTCTTGAGACCGAGAATTAATATTTCGAGGTTCAATTTTTTTCATTTGAGCTTGAATAAAACACTTAGCAAATCAACGAGTTTGGATGAGAAGTGTATAATTTATGTGTTAGTTTTAAGAAGTCGCATTATACCACGTGCACAATCAACGGGTTTCTGGTGAATTTTTACAGTAGTGGATATGTTAATTTAAATAGGTGAAACAAGAAAGTGTTAAATTACAAGGTCAATGACTGTTTGTATCGTTTTCTCAATAATACTCTCTCCGTCCCTTAATATTAATCATGTTTTAAAATTACACAAATATTAAGAAAATTTAATGATAATTAGTTAATTTCATATTTGATCTTATTAATTATATTAATTTAATAAATCATTTATATTAATTAATGTGTTTGTATATATTGAAGTTGTAGAGCCCATAATAAATTAAGGATATTCTTGGAATTTTTTTTATAAATTTGTATGAAAAATAGAAAATGACATGTATTTTACAAACTAGTATTAAGGTACGAAGGGAGTAATTTGTAGATGTCTTCCAAAAAAAATCAAGGTTATGCAATTTATAAGCGGTTTCAAAAACATAATCTTCACTGAGATGTATAGCCCCGTCCTGAAAAATATAGTTTGCGATCTTCATGAGTCCAATGTCAGAATCCTCCACTGATGGAAACGGCATATCGTTCAATGTTAAACGGACTAAACCCCTAAATACGACAACACATACAAAATCAAAATATAAAACCTTTTCGTCATTGCCAACCTCGCTTTTATACCGCCGCACTTTCAATGGACCCGCACTCCTCCAACCCCAACGGTGCGTTAAGTACCACGCGATTCTCCAATCTCAACCCTCCGCTCTCCGAGCCGGCGCACGAAGCCCTCACCCAAGGCGGCTTTGAGTTCGGGACTCCAGTTCAGGCAGCCACTATCCTGTTGCTATGCAGTTTCAAGGACGTCGTCGTCGATGCCTCCACGAGCTCGGGAAAAACCCTTGCCTTCGTGCTCCCAGTGGTCGAGATTCTCCGCCGAGCTTCCACCAATCCCAAACCCAACAAGGTAATTATCAAGAGCTTCAATCTTTATTAGTTGCGACTGAGAAATTGGGGTTTATTCAATTTAGAGAAATAGGTAATCTTCGAGCATTGATCTCTAGGTTTTTTAGCTGCACAGCAAAATTTGGTTTTATTTAATCTACATAATTAGTTAATCTTTAGAGCTTTGAGTTTTTTTAGCTAATAAGAAAGATTCAGGTTTATTTAATTTACAGAATTTGATGTGTATATTTTTAGCTACTCAGGGAATTTGGGATTTGTATAGTTTACAGAAGCTTTGATCTTTGTGTTTGTTAGCTGCAGAGAGATGATGCGTTTTATTCAGTTTGAAGAGTTACAAATGTTTCAGTACAAGATCGACACCATCTACCAATCAAAGGCTGAAAAGGTATAAATAAGAAAAAAAACTACTGTTGACTATGCTTCTCTTCTAGATTTTACGAATATCTGTTTTCATCTTACACCCCTCTTAGCTAAATCTACTTCAATTTGATGAAATAATTATACAGAAATACGGCAATAGCTGTAGGATGGGGACGAGTTGCTTGAAACTCGGAGGAGTCTGCATTTCGAGTTGCTTGAAATATCGTGCTGCGAGATTTAAATAACAATGAATATTTTGAGGTTTTGTCCTTTACCCCGGAGGTTGTACTGTTTGTTTTAAAATTGCTTTGGGTGGTCGATTTCTCACTAGAATTAGGGAGTAGCGCCCTCCCCCCACCCCCTCCTTTCTCTCTGGGGATTTTTTTTGGGTTGGGGAACGGGGGTATATTCCATTAGATACAGTTAGGCTAAGATCTGTCTCAGGATAATTGAGCAAAAGCATGTTATGTTCGCCACAAGGTTGCATATTGAATTTGTTAAAGAGGTTTAGATCGCCACTTCTCAACTTGAGTATTATTTCATAACTTAATTTGCTTCATTTTTTGCACCTCAATCAGTGGTTCTTGTCGTTCTCGGTCATCTTTTAAAGTAATTTTGCATTATCAATTTTCTTGTCTTACCATCCATAACAAAATTGTAACTGAATATCTTGTAGGGGATAAAAAAAATCTGTTTCGAGCTTTTGGATTTGAAAGATGCCATGGAGAATTTGTGCAGCAATACACACACAAAGTATTTGGCTTTCTTGAGGTAATCAAAGACTTGTAGTAACAAAATGAAGTTAGATTTATTGTTCTTGGTTTATCTGCAGTTGCATGCATATGAATTTCTTATAAACTTGTAAGAACAAAATGAATTCGAGTCATATTAAAGGAAACTTAAGATCTTTGTTCTGTGACTACAAGACAATATTAGATGTGAGCTTCTTTCTCTATGACCCCTCAAGTCTGCATCAAATTAGCTGAATTGGAAATATGATCTTTATTTCCTGACCACAAGATATATTAAATTTCAAGTGTGTGCTGTTGGTTGGTGGGCGGCAAGTGAAAGCTGACGTGAAGAAAATAGAGGTGGAAGGAGGCAATGTGTTGATTGGCACCGTGGGTAGCATATATGACATAATGGAGCGCATGGAGAATCTGGACTTCCGAGATTTTGAGGTATGCATTTTCGGAGCTTGGCACTGTGTTTAGTGGTATTGGATTGATAGGATGATGTAATCGGCTTATGTTGTATGAATTTTCATGCAGATTCTGATTTTAGATGAGGCTGAGCTACGAGAGGCACTTCTACTTTAACCTTCCAGAGGTTCAGAAGGCTCTACATGCAAATCGAACCAATCTACCGTACAGCTGGTCCATGTGCAGTAGGTAAGTTTATCAAATACCTTAATTTGTAGCAAGTGGCATTAGTTTCTTAAATCTTTCTCCATATATGCATGGTTCTATTATAAATGAAGGGATAATAATTGCTAGTGAAGTGATTTTGTTGTGAAAATGTCGACTATTATGTCTAGGGAAGTACAAGTGCAGCAGGAATTTTGTTTGGAAGGTGTCTTTCTTGACCGTCTCCCAACATGAATTATGTTTATATTTTTGCTGTCGAGAAGATTGTGCAGGAAAAACACATCATTGCTCGCTTGAGTAGAAGTTATTTTTTACTGTTTGATAATGTTGTAGTATGTGTGTGTTACGACACGTTATGCTAACATGTTTTAGTTGGTAATATAATTTTGGTTTTCAGGCAAAACCTTGTAATTTCTTTATTGGGGAAGAAGATTTATTAAACCATCAACAAAGTGATTATGTGGATTTGTTTACTTCACGTGCCGATATTGAAGATTTGAAAAAGAAAGTTGATAAGTATGATCGTCTGATGAAAAGCAATGATGTGCTGAAGAGAGACTAGGTCGTTTCGAAGTATATGATCTTTTTTAATCCTTTTTGTCCTATTTGTGGTGTTCATGATGAAATAGATAGATTCTATTACACATTCTTTGTCTTTTTTATGATATGTATCTGGTTTTGAATTGGTTGGAACGCATGTTATTTTTTTAGATGGGATGATATGAAATTGTCGGTTCTTATATTATTGAGTTCTTGTGGTTGATGGTTAGTTACAGGTGAATGTAGATTTTGGCAATGAATTTTAAATTGAAATGTGAAATATTAATATATATTACTGCAGAAAATACTAATATATATTATACAATAACTGAAGTAAAAAGTCCTTTTTTACTATGCCAATTATAAAATAACCAAAGTTAGAGGCATTCTTTTACTTCACTTACCCCCGCATTTGGATCATAATTAAAAAAAAACTGAGATAGACTTCGGTTATTAGGATATTAGACTTCGCATAAAAAGCGAAGTCTAAAGTATACCTTTTACTACACGAACATAGACTTCGGTAATTATAACGTTTTTACTTCAGATATTATCCGAAGTCTTTGACGTTTATTCTTATAGTGTAATACACATATTGAAACACAATTGGAAGAAAAAGTCCTATTGAGTCACAATTCGCTCTTAAAAATTTCTTCAAAATATCATGATATTCAATTTTTATTTTTTAAAGTCCTATTAAATCTAGAGGTATTTAATATTTGTGAGAGTTTGATGGAAATCTATAATTCGTTGATTTTGATTTTTTTTGCCAATTATAAATAGAGAGAGTCCTCTCATTCTACCCTATAAATTTTGAAGGAGAGAGAATTGCACCCTACACACACCTTTCTGCAAATCACCATGAGCCTTCTCCTTCTATCAAGAGGTAAGATCATATTCTTTATTGCTTGTACGTTGTTCATTCTATTGTTCTAATACATATATTGAAACACAATCGGAAGAAAAAGTCCTATTGAAACACAATCCGTTCTTAAAAAAGTCCTTCAAAATATCATGATATTCAATTTTTATTTTTTAAAGCCCTATTAAATCTAGAGGTATTTAATATTTGTGAGAGTTTGATGGAAATCTATAATTCATTGATTTTGATGTACTTTTTTTGCCGGTTATAAATAGAGAGAGTCCTCTCATTCTCTCTAATTGACCCTATAAATTTTGAAGGAGAGAGAATTGCACAGAAATCGACTGCCCTACACACACCTTTCTGCAAATCACCATGAGCCTTCTCCTTCCATCAAGAGGTAAGATCATATTCTTTATTGCTTGTACGTTGTTCATTCTATTATTCTAATACACATATTGAAACACAATCGGAAGAAAAAGTCCTATTAAAACACAATTCGCTCTTAAAAAGTCCTTCAAAATATCTTGATATTCAATTTTTATTTTTTAAAGCCCTATTAAATCTAGAGGTATTTAATATTTGTGAGAGTTTGATGGAAATGTATAATTCATTGATTTTGCTGTATTTTTTTTACCGATTATAACTAGAGAGAGTCCTCTCATTCTCTCTAATTGACCCTATAAATTTTGAAGGAGAGAGAATTGCACAGAAATCGACTGCCCTACACACACCTTTCTGCAAATCACCGTGAGCCTTCTCCTTCCATCAAGAGGTAAGATCATATTCTTTATTGCTTGTACGTTGTTCATTCTATTGTTCTAATACACATATTGAAACACAATCGGAAGAAAATGTCCTATTGAAACACAACTCGCTCTTAAAAAGTCCTTCAAAATATCATGATATTCAATTTTTATTTTTTAAAGCCCTATTAAATCTAAAGGTATTTAATATTTGTGAGAGTTTGATGGAAATCTATAATTCATTGATTTTGATGTACTTTTTTTGCCGGTTATAAATAGAGAGAGTCCTCTGATTCTCTCTAATTGACCCTATAAATTTTGAAGGAGAGAGAATTGCACAGAAATCGACTGCCCTACACACACCTTTCTGCAAATCACCATGAGCCTTCTCCTTCCATCAAGAGGTAAGATCATATTCTTTATTGCTTGTACGTTGTTCATTCTATTATTCTAATACACATATTGAAACACAATCGGAAGAAAAAGTCCTATTAAAACACAATTCGCTCTTAAAAAGTCCTTCAAAATATCATGATATTCAATTTTTATTTTTTAAAGCCCTATTAAATCTAGAGGTATTTAATATTTGTGAGAGTTTGATGGAAATTTATAATTCATTGATTTTGATGTATTTTTTTGTACCGATTATAACTAGAGAGAGTCCTCTCATTCTCTCTAATTGACCCTATAAATTTTGAAGGAGAGAGAATTGCACAGAAATCGACTGCCCTACACACACCTTTCTGCAAATCACCGTGAGCCTTCTCCTTCCATCAAGAGGTAAGATCATATTCTTTATTGCTTGTACGTTGTTCATTCTATTGTTCTAATACACATATTGAAACAAAATCGGAAGAAAATGTCCTATTGAAACACAACTCGCTCTTAAAAAGTCCTTCAAAATATCATGATATTCAATTTTTATTTTTTAAAGCCCTATTAAATCTAGAGGTATTTAATGTTTGTGAGAGTTTGATGGAAATCTATAATTCATTGATTTTGATGTACTTTTTTTGCCGATTATAAATAGAGAGAGTCCTCTCATTCTCTCTAATTGACCCTATAACACTAGAACAAAAAGTGGATTTGGCTACACCAAAAAAGTGTGACGATATACATATAGTCACACATGCGTTTTCAAATGTGTGTGACAAAAGGTCGCGCGACCGTAGGGTGTTTATGGTCACATTTTTGAGTTAGTGTCTGTATCCATTAAAAAACAGTGATCAAAAGTGTTAATAAGTGTGACCGTAAACACTGTACAAGCACACAAAGCATGTTTTTTTTTTGTATATTTAGTCACATACAATTTAAAACAAAGTGGCCAAAAGTGTTAATAAGTGTGACCATATGCTGTTTAAAGTGAAGAAATGTGTATTTTGTGTGACTATTATTCATCCAATGGCTACTTAAATTTTATGTTTGTGTGGCCTTTTGTAATATTTAGTCACACAAAGCATGTTTGTTTTGGGTATTTTGTCACATACAATTTAGCAAAAAGTGACCAAAAGTGTTAATAAGTATGACCATATGCTGTTTATGTAACACCCCCAATCCGCTCAGGGATATTACACGCTGTAGAACCTTTCCTCAAGGATCTACCAGGCTGGTAACAACATAGAACGTCTCTTCAATGCCCTTAAGGCTAAAATGACTCAGTAGACCAATTTGGTCTTTCAGTAAATACATACAACTCAAACTCAGTACATGCCCACGCAGGGGTCGAATACAACACACTCCCGTACAACGGGAAAGAATACTGCAGCGGAAAATTAAACTATAACTAAACCAAAGACATCATACGGATCCTCATGTGATTAGTATCGTTCAACTTTCATCTTCCTTCATCTCGACCCTGTGTTATGCTCCCAAACTTGAATGCAAAAACAGACATCCACCCCCCGAATACTCGGGGGTTAGCAAAACTCCACTGTTTTGCTAGTGCAAGAACAAAGTGCAAATACGAGCCATACAATTCATATTCCACGAATAACAATAACCAGGAATCCTCAAAGATCCAAACGTAACGAAAAGTACTTCCCGAGGCAAGAGTTTGGGTAAAACATTCCAAAATTGAAAGATCACAAATAAAAAGAAACAATTTGTAAGACATTTTAAAATGCCATCGAGAGTTTTAATAGAAAACATTTTAGGAATACCGAATCCTTATCTTTCCAAAATCATCAAGGGTCACAGCCCAAAGGTTTTGTTTTCGCAAATAGAAAACCAACAACAATTCACAGGGCCATAGCTCAACATCACGTGTCCTCGATGGACATAAAAATCAACAAAACATAATCGCGCACGCGCATCACCTAGGACCGGGACGAAGCCACAAATCCCACTAGAGGCCTCGAAGGACCCTCCCGAGCTGGCTAGCGAAACAAATCACACACATGCATCGCCTAGGACCGGGACGAAGCCACAAATCCCACTCAGGCCTCTAAGGACCCTCCCGAGTTGATTAGCTAAACAATTCACACACCATATCTCACGGTTGGATCAATCACTTGTTGCATCCTGACCCCATGATCACAAGCCATGTGTCACCGTAGATTATCACAGGCTCTGACGGTTGGATCAATCACTTGTTGCATCCTGACCACATGATCACGTGCCATGTGTCACCGTAGACCTTCAACCATATCCACACATTCACACAAATAACATATCACATCAAATATCCAAGTAATTCACTCAATGACAACAAACACAATGCACAACGCAATGGTCAAATCACAACACACGATATGAGATAATATATACATATATATTATCAAAGCACAACGACAACACCAAGTGTATTCATAGTAATTCACGTAACCATCCACGAACACAATGTTCATAAAATACACACGTTTTGAAAGAGGGTCTTTAAAAAGACTAACCGAGTCTTTGAAAGTGAAATTCAAACGATCAAATAAACTCAAGAAGACGATCATTAATTATCATATCCATAAAACAAGAATTCTATGGACGAGGTACTTGCCTCGAATAACCACAACGCGGAGAATCGACCGAAGTAGGTTGGCACGAACCGACTACGAACCCGCCGATTCCACCGAACGTCAACTCGCGATAATAAACTATGAAGGATAATAACAACAATGAAAATTAATTCCATAGCACAACTTAAAGTCGTTGAATTCAAAGAACGAATGACGAAAGTTCAAGTGTTTCCCCCAAAACGGCCAAGAACACGATTCGTCCCGACAAAACACGAAAACGGAATTCCAAGTCGTAATATGGATATGCAATCCATAGAATATGTTTAACAACATCATTTAACCACAATCGATCCATCAAAAATGGATGGAAAACGAGATCGAGAACAAATCCCCCAAAAAGTCGATTCGAAGGAAATTAAGAAATATACTTCGATTCGACGAAGAACAATGGATTAAATGATGTTAAACATAAGAATACTACCAAGATTAATCATACCCATCATGAATTAATCCACAATACGGAACGAATCGGACAAAAACACAAAAACACCAAAATTCAAGAAACTAGAGTTCTAAGAAGAGATTACCTTGATTCGCTGGATCAAAGGATGATATAGGATGATCAATCAATGTTATGAACTCAAGAACTTCATGGATTTGTTGTTCAACAACATGGCTTCGAAATCCCCAAGGCTCCAGGCGCGGAAGAGAAAGAGAGAAATGGGAAAAATGACCGAAACTGGACTGCTCTGTCACATTTATACTGGGCCGGACTAGCGTGCGCTAGACTGCCGAGCTAGCGTGCGCTATCGGCCCAGGCCGCAATCCGGAGTCCCCACTGTCCTACTGACTCGGCCAGGTAGCGTGCGCAGCCTTCCGTCCGTAGCGCGCGCTACCTGCCGGTCGTAGCATGCGCAATGCCCGACAGTAGCGTGCACTACCTGCCGATCGTCCCCGAGTCCAGTACTCCAGTAACCCCTCTGCCCAGCCCAATAGCGTACGCTGCCAGCCGATAGCGTGCGCTACACCTGCCGGTTAGCGCGCGCATCCTTCCGGACGTAGCGTGCACTACGCCGGTTCCTGCCCTGCCTGCCCGGCCAGTGCCCAGCACTTCCAACCGTGCCTGCCGCACCTGTCCGGCCAGTGCTCAGCCGTCATGATCCGACGACTCGATTTCCGAAAACATACGGAACGAAGATGACAAAAAGCTCGCGGACAACATCATCGACCTGAAATGAAAACATAATGCATTAATTAATCATACGCGACCAAGAAATGGGTCGAGACAACAAATATAGATACAGATACCCATAACTTTGGGTAAATTACAAAATGGCCCAAAACGCCCGAAAATCAGGATATGTGATCGAATAACCAAACCGAAGTTCAAAACATGTCTAACAAAGTTAAACGGACTTACGGGAAACTCGAAGCAGTAGTTTCGAATGAGATTCGCAAGAATCGAACTCAAGTGCGGAAAAGTCGGTAAAAAGTATGGAACTCAACAAAACGATACCGAAACGAACTCTGATGTCAAAAAGTGTAGAATTAATCATTCTCAAAATGACGAAACGGTCATGAACGAGTCGTCAAAACGGACTTCCGCCGAAAAAAATAAATTACCAAAAATCGAAATTACGGGTCTTACATTCTACCCTCCTTAAAAGAAGTTTCGTTCCGAAATTTAAAACAAGTAGGGAGAAGCAATATCCCGCCAATAACTTATGCCCAACGGCGAAACGTTACAAGCAACGCAAAGGCATATACGGCGTGAAAACACGTTCCACGACGACCAACACAACGCCACCGGTAGAAACATAATAAAACCAACAAGTGACAAGCGTCATAAAACAGATAATATTATCAAGTCAACTATCCAGACATTCACAAAACACAAAGTACCTATTACAGGGAAACACGCACAGTCGAGAAAACAGAAAGTAAACACAAACGATCCACAAGGGCAATCATAAATAATTCGGACTACGCCGAAATCCTCAAAACCACACTAGGCATCTCCGTGTCCTTTCGGAGTAGAGATGCAACCTCGATCCCCAAATCTCTCAGCTACTGTATCGCAATGTACGGCTTGGTGACCCAGCTGGCCACACTCGAAACAGCTGACTAATGGAGAACGACAATTCTTCGCAGTATGGCCCGCTCGACTACAGTTATAACATATCTTCGAGCTGTTCACATTACTCACTGCAGGGGCACTACTCCTCTGATCACGCGATCTAGGAACTATCTTGGGATGACGAAACGAAGTCCCAACCTCAAGGGGCCCACTCCCCTTGTTTCCTGAAAAGTTCCCAACGGTTTTGTATTTCTTCGAGTCAGACATACTCTCGGTCGATAATCTGGATAGCTCATAGGCTAACACCCTATTCTGATAATCTCTCAAGGAAGTACAAGTGAGGCCTGCCATGTACTGACGAATCTCGGGCTTCATCCGCCTACTAAAATGACAAATCTTGTCCTCCTTTGTCCTTACTTGATTCTGCACATAGCCGAGCTGTTTGCTAAAATCCATAATAGCTTGAGACAGCACATCCTGCGGTTTCTCCGAAAAGAATTCATTAATCTTCTGATTTCTGATCGGATCCGGACAAAACTCATCTCTCATGAATCTCTGGAACTCTGCCCATGTGACACCACGATCTTGAGGCTTAACAGCCTCCCACCAGCTAGCGGCATCCTTGTCGAAAAGATACTGAGCTACCGGGACCTTACGTTCTTCTGGACAATCAACTACCTCGAATATCTTTTCCAACTGGAAAATCCAACCATCCCATCCTAATGCATCTGCAGCACCAGCGAAACGAGGGGGATTCATACGAACCACTTCTCGAAGCCACTGATTTGCACCGGTGTGCTGGGTCACATCTGTAACACGCTGAACTGCCTGAGTCAACTGAGTCATCTATGTGGCTACCTGCTGTAAAATAGTAGCGACACCGATACCGATCTCATCACCGGCAGCATGATCTCGACTACTCGTCCGATCGCCACGACCAAGACCTCAGCCCCTCGGCATACTGAATAAGTAACCACTCAGCATAACAGAAAACCATAACACATAACACATACAAAGATTACCATCATAAGGCAACACACACATGAATATCACATCAACGACGGCATCGTTCGGCGACATCAATGACTCAAACGATAACCAGTCCACAATTACAAAACATCATGAAACAACCACAGATGCACACAATCGTACAAACCTAAGCTCTAACGACTCGCACAGGTGCGATAGCAGGCAAATCGCCACGAAGCGACAACCTTAAAGATCAACATCACCTCTCACAGAGGGCTAACATAACAAATGTGTGGCAAACGACTCAACGCTCACACCACCCATTCAATCACAACACGGAGGGCTAATATCCTAACGATAATGCTAACATCGTACACACCTTCTCCGACCACAAGTAGGAAATGATAGGTTTTAAAAACGAAAACCACCTTTCAAAAAAAATGATTTTGGAAACACCAGTTGATCTTGAGTATCACATTTTCAAAAAGTTGTACAAACACCATTGTCGAGACTTTGAAAACCACCTTGCGTTTGAACAAAAATGAGGACACTTTTCTTTTAGTGGAAAACTTTCAGAAATATTCGACCCTCGGGTCTAGTAAAAGTGTTTCTAATGTAATACCCGTAATTTTGATTTCCGGTAACTTTCTATTTTCGGCGGAAGTCCGTTTTGAAAACTTGCTTGGGACCGTTTCGTCACCCTGAGAATGATTAATTCTACACTTTTTGACATCCGAGTTTGTTTCGGTGTCGTTATGTTGAGTTCCGTGCTTCTCAGCGACTTTCCCGCACTTGAGTTCGATTCTTGCGAATCTCGTTCTAAACTGCTGTTTCGAGTTTCCCGTAAGTCCGTTTAACTTTGTTAGAAGTGTTGTGAACTTCGGTTTGGTTATTCGATCGCGTATCGTGATTTTTGGGCGTTTTGGGCCATTTTGTAATTTACCCAAAGTTATGGGTATTCTATCTGTATTCGTTGTCTCGACTCTTTTCTCGGTCGCGTATGATTAATTATTACATTACACTTTCATTTCGGGTCGTTGATGTTGTCCGCGAACTTTTCGTCGTGTTCGTTCCGTGACGCTGAAATCGAGTCGCCGAGCCCACGGTGGTCGCACCGCCGGACGACATGGACCGACGGCCGCGAGTTCTAGTCGGACGATGGCCGGGTAATCGACCGAGCAGCACAGAGAACCGGCGTAGCGCACGCTACGGCCGGAGGCCTTGCGCTAGCTCTAGCAGTGTAGCGCACGCTGTCGATTCAGCCCAGCGTACGCTATCGGGCCTGGGCAGAGGGATTCTGAGGTTCTGGACTCGGGTAGGATCGGCAGGTAGCGCACACTACTTCCGGTCGTTGCGCACGCTGACCGGCAGGGGTAGCGTACGCTGTCGGCCGACTAGCGTACGTTACCGGGATGAGCTTGCTAGTCCAGAGGCTACTGGACAGGTCGGCTAGCGCGCGCAGGCTTCCGGCCGTAGCGCACGCTAGCGGGAGTCGGGCGGACGAGTCATGGTCGGCAGAATTGGTCGGTGGTGCCGGGTCATGCGGGCCATGGCCGAGAGTGCTGGGCCGATACTGGCCGATAGCGCACTCTAGTCCGGGAAGGCTAGCGCACGCTAGTTCCGGCCCAGTATATAAATGACAGAACATCCACTTTCTCACTCATTTTTCATTTCCTTTCTCTTCGGTCCGCGGCTGGAGCTTCGTAGAAGATGAAGCCATGTTGTTAAACAACAAATCCATGAAGTTCCTGAGTTCATATCATTGATCGATCATCCTATAACATCCTTCGATCCACCGAATCAAGGTTAGATCTTTAGAACCCTACTTTTAGGGAGATTTGGGGGTTTTCGCGTTTTTTGTCCGATTCACTCCGTTTTGTTGATTAATTCATGATGAATATGATTAATCTTGTTGGTACTCTTAGTTTCCCTACGGATTCATGGTATATTTCGTTATTTTTACGAAATCGAGAGGGTTTGGTTGTGGTCCGCCCTCGTTGTCGTTTTTATACGAATATACATGAATCGTAGGCGGGTTTTCGGGGCGTATTCCAATTCCGTATTCGTTTAGAATCTGTTGTGATTGTATTCTTCGAATCGTTAGGTTCGGTTTCGATGGTTCCTAGCATTCGTCGGTGACTTTCCATTCCGTTCGTTGCGGCGTCGATTATTCAAGGCAAGTATACATTTATGAATGTGCGTTCTCGACTTTGAAAGTATGAAATATTGATGGTATGATTATTTCTAGCCACTCTGGGGCGGGCCGACCGGTCCCCTGAGGGTTCCGTAGCCTCTGGTGAGATTCCACGGTTGATATGAATGAACCGTTTCTACGGCATTCATATGAAGTATTGTTGGCATGTAATGAACGAACCGTTTTGACGGCATTCCTACATGTAACGGCGTATGATATGAACGAACCGTTTCTACGGCATTCACATACGTCTTGAGATTTTAGTTATTCCGGAATACTAGTCTTGAATTGATGAATTGACGGATTACATTTACTTTATTGTTGAGGAGTATTGTGTTTCATACTGTTATACTTGCACTAGCTATTCGACGGCTAACCCCTTTATGGGGGAAATACGTTTCATGTATTTCAGGTTCCAGGAGAGCGGACAGGCGGGTATCGGGTCGGCATGAAGATGATGGGCAAGTGTGATACTGTGTCTTGTCTCCGGTTATCTTTTTGGATTCCTCCATTCAGTGTTGTTGTACTGGAATGGATTTTAAATACTCGAGTATTGTATTTCAGTTTCCTTGATGTTCCGGCCTGTGTTTCCGAGGTATTGATTTGTGCAGTGATGTATATGGTTTCATTGGTTATGGTTTTGAATACCATTTGTATCGTCTTTCTTTCCCTTGTATGTAGACCTTCTCGGTCAAGTTTTGTAGTTCCGCGTATGTTTAGCCTTGTGTGTCCCACGACAGGGCTCACGGCGCTGTAATATACCCTGAATGACTTTGGGTGTTACAGAATATGGTATCAGAGCTTAGGTTTATGGATACCTAGGCTGTCGGTCTTTTGGGTCGATTGAGTCGTCATTTGCCCACAGTATCACTACTCTGCCATCATCACAGTGCGACCGGTACTTGTAAGTCCTCTCACTCTTCTTGTATTTTCTTGACCGTTTCGTTTTTAGCTTGGTATTCTTTGGAATTGGTCACTTTGAGAAGGTGTGATTTGGATTATACTTCCGCATGTGTGTGCCCTTTAGAATGTTGGATGTAAGGAGAAGAAGTCGTGACTGTGGTTACGGACGTGAACCCTTCCTTGAGATTTTGTCAAATTGCTAATTTCGATATTAGCGTGTATCGGTTTTGTGTTGAGACTTTGTTTGGGAGTCTCATGCTAGTACCACGGGAGATCATCGACTTCACAGACCTGTAAGTATGTTGTTTGGATTATTCGATAATTCTTGGTTATCTTGGTGATTTTGGATTTATATGTTGGATAATTGTGCTTGAGGATGATGTGAACGTATGACAATGTTGCTGAATGCGTATATGTATTCATTGTGCCGTATGATCGTTTGGTATGTCGATATGTTGGTAGAGAATAGCGAAAAATGGCTAAGTACAGCTACGTTAGCGCACGCTACAAGGTATGCCTAGCGCGCGCTAAGATATATACTTAGCGTACGCTACGGTGCATACTTAGCGCACGCTAAGAGATTCGGTTACGTACGCTAAGGAGGACCCCTAACGTACGTAACGACTTGCTGGGTTAGTTTCGGAAGGTGGCCGACAGGTAGGCCCAGGTTGATTTTTATATTCAGTTAGCGCACGCTAACGCATGTTGGTTAGCGCACGCTAACACCAGATCGCCAATAATGGAATCTTAGCTTTCGGCGGGTGGACCCGGCCATGTTCGACGCGTGTCCAGATAAGGTCAACGAGTGCTTGTCGTGTAGAGCTAGCGCACGCTAAAACCGTATGATTAGCGCACGCTAATTCCATATCGGTCAAAGGAATCCCGATAATCGCGGATGCTTTCGGCATGTGGGGGCACGATACTGTAGCAAGTCAACGACGATTAGCGCGCGTTAAGGTCGAAGAATAGCGCACGCTACTGAGCATTTCACTGTATCAAGTCAACGCCTGTTAGCGTACGCTAATGCATGGGCATTACGTACGTTAGATGAATTTCGAAGCAATGTAGTAGCTTCTGGACTGCCCGATAGCGCACGCTATCAAGGAAGGATAGCGCACGCTAGTCATGTAGCGCACGCTAAATATAAGGTCTAGCGCGCTAGTGATGTGTTTTATAGAGAGGATAGACGAGTGCTGAGAGGCATTTTGTCCATTCTCCTTCCTTCAGTCAATAGAGAGAACCTTGGGAAGTACTTGAAGTTCCTAAACATTGAGAGATGATTCTCTCAAACAAGATTAAGATGGTGAGCTCGGATTTAAGTATTGTTCATGAAGTTTTTGATGATTCTTGGAATGGAGTTCAAATTCTTCTTCTTCGTGGTTCGTCCATACATGGTAGTCCTCGTATCCCTTTGATAGTGGTTCATTTCTTTAAGGATTACTACTTGGGAGGGAGTATGTTGGGAATCGTGTATTTTGATGTTCGTCTTATTTCAATGAAAATGCATAAATTGGACTGTACTTTTATCCGCTGCGTGAGTATTTTGAAATGGCTTTTGGTATTTTGCCAACTGAATTTTTATTTTGTAAAACCGATTCCCTAAACTGAGTCTTTGGCATTTTGGCCTTGATCGTTTTGACGGTATTTGGAAAATGATTTTTTCTTAATATTTGAAAAAAATATTACCGTCATCGGTCTTTTTAGCATTTTTGAAATGATGTGGAAAAATTGTGCTTAGCCTGGTAAATCCTTGTGAGAAGGGTTTACGGCGTGTAATATTCCCAGGAGGATCTGGGGTGTTACAATTGTGGTATCATGTGATAATGTTATACGAGATTTATTGGAATTGTAATAAGAGATTTCGGATGTTGATATGATTATTGAGACCTTCTTCATATGGTGATGACAGTATTGTTGCGACTCTTAAGGTTGTATGAATGGCATGACGAAGAAAATGGTAACATGGAGATATATACCTCGGATATGTTGTTCTGAATGGGATTTCGGATATTTCGTGTTCCTAAAGAACTCTTGAATTATACGAGGTGATGAATTTTTTTAAGAAGTGTTGATGTTTTGAAAATGAATATGGAATATTCATATCTATAGCTAAACTATGTGTTTGATATAATATTCGTATAGGAATACGAATGTGATTATGAGTTTGATGAGACTATTATTCATCTCCGAATTTGGAAGCCCATACGTATGGAGCAAATGTTCAAGTTGAATGATTGGACTATTTGATAACCTTTTTAGTAGGGTTATCTATTGTTTTGAACCAGTCGGATGATTCGAAATGATGACGGTCATAAGTAAATTTTAACGATGGATTTACGAGAAGGGAACCTTATCAATTCGTATTTAAGAATTGAGTTTGGAACATTTAGACCCTTATTATTGGTCCTCATTTGTTGCTGATATGATCATCATATTTCGACTCGTATTGTGGACAGGATGCGTAAGTGTCTGAGTTGGATTGTTCAGACTGTGATTAGTCGTGATATGGTGAAACGATTGAGTTTGTGGTTTGGTGGTATTGATATTGGTCGTCATCGAACCTGTTAATTATTAATCCTTCGTTTTACAAAAGTATATGATGTTTGATCGTGAATTATGACTGTTGTGTTGCGGTTAAGGTTGAAGGGTTCATAGATTAACTTGGTCGAGACTGAGGAATTCGTAAGACGAAATCAACTGAATTGGTAACAATTCGTTGTATTGATATCGAGGCAAGTTTTATACTCGTACTAATCAATGAGACTAATGTTATCATATAGGTGTACGAATGTGCGTATCATTTCGAGACTTGGTCTCCTTATGATTATTTTGATATCAGGGGATTGTTTGATACGACACCCGTCGACAAATCATGCCAAATGTTATTATTGTTCGTAAACGGCCGATTGAAGGCATTGATGTATTCGAATTTCATCTTCATTATCGGTAACTGATTTAAGTGTGCCGAGACATCCGTTGTACCGTTGTTATCGAGTTGCCGTTCTAAGGTAACCGAAGTATTGAATTGGGACTGTCGAAGATAGTTCCCATCCGTTGAGTCGTTATCGATTGGTCGTTCGAAGACAATCGAGATATTGAATGGGGATCGCCGAGGATAGTGCCCATCCGTGAGTTATTATTGTCGTGTTGGCCAACTCAGCGCAGCACACTATTATTCTGGTGAACTCGATAATTTTGTGATCGTTGAGGGTGGAGGATTTCCCGAATTGTGGTGTTGTGGTTATTGCCGTGTTAATCGGTCCTTAGGGAATTCTTATCCCAGGATGGTTGTTTTGAATATCGTTGGTCGTGTCGATCTTTCATTATTCGTGTGTCATCGTTCACTTGGTGAATCGTATGATCCGTAATAGGTATTTTATCCTTTGAGTTTCGTTGTCATGTTGTATCATGGCATATCTGCAATCATGTCTGCGTGCCGATTGGTTATGTGTAGGATTTTTAGCCAGGCACTCGATGGTCATGCGTGGATGATTCTGCATTGAACCGTGCACACGATACGTAGTTCTTGAGGCTAATTAGGTACATTGTCACACGTATATTCTGGATTCTGTATACGGGGTGGACATGTGCACGGACACATTTCCGGATCGGGCGTACTGTGATGTCCCTCTTGAGCCTTATTGTTTGGTCGTTCGTAGTCCATGTCGTATTGGATATGTCCGACGATTTATGCCGGGTCAGGCATACGCCGAGGGGTATGTCCGACAGTCAGGGTTGCTTCTTTGAGAATCTGTATTGTGATTATTTACAGCTTTGGGCTGTTCGGCTTTCACGCCATCGTGATACACAGCTTCGGCTGAGGGGTTTTCAGGCCATTGCGATGTATTGGTATTTTGTTGGAGCCTTCGGGCATGGTGATTCGCATCTCTTTCAGCATTGGTTTAGTTTACCTTTGGGTAATGTATTGTTGTGTTCTATATTGATGATTCGCCGTTTGGGCGTAAGTTTCGGTTCTTGTGTATATCGTTGAGTTTTTCCTAGCGGAATATTTCTTCTCCCTACTTGTTTTAAGTTTCGGGACGAAACTTCTTTTAAGGAGGGTAGAATGTAATACCCGTAATTTTGATTTCCGGTAACTTTCTATTTTCGGCGGAAGTCCGTTTTGAAAACTTGCTTGGGACCGTTTCGTCACCCTGAGAATGATTAATTATACACTTTTTGACATCCGAGTTCGTTTTGGTGTCGTTATGTTGAGTTCCGTGCTTCTCAGCGACTTTTCCGCACTTGAGTTCGATTCTTGCGAATCTCGTTCTAAACTGCTGTTTCGAGTTTCCCGTAAGTCCGTTTAACTTTGTTAGAAGTGTTGTGAACTTCGGTTTGGTTATTCGATCGCGTATCGTGATTTTTGGGCGTTTTGGGCCATTTTGTAATTTACCCAAAGTTATGGGTATTCTATCTGTATTCGTTGTCTCGACTCTTTTCTCGGTCGCGTATGATTAATTATTACATTACGCTTTCATTTCGGGTCGTTGATGTTGTCCGCGAACTTTTCGTCGTGTTCATTACGTACGTTTTCGGAAATCGAGTCGTCGAGCCCTGGTGGTCGGGCACTGGCCGAACGACACGGATCGACCGGACGGTCGCGAGTTACGCCGGACGATGTCCGCATCGACCGAGCAGGCACAGCAGGAACCGGCGTAGCGCACGCTACGGCCGGGACGCTGCGCGCGCTAGCTCGGCAGTGTAGCGCACGCTGTCGAGTCAGCCCAGCGTACGCTATCGGGCCTGGGCAGAGGGATTCTGAGGTTCTAGACTTGGGTAGGATCGGCAGGTAGCGCATGCTACTGCCGGTCATTGCGCACGCTGACCGGCAGGGGTAGCGTACGCTGTCGGCCGACTAGCGTACGTTACCGGGATGAGCTTGCTAGTCCAGAGGCTACTGGACAGGTCGGCTAGCGCGCGCAGGCTTCCGGCCGTAGCGCACGCTAGCGGGAGTCGGGCGGACGAGTCATGGTCGGCAGAAGTGGTCGGTGGTGCCGGGTCATGCGGGCCATGGCCGAGAGTGCTGGGCCGATACTGGCCGATAGCGCACGCTAGTCCGGGAAGGCTAGCGCACGCTAGTTCCGGCCCAGTATATAAATGACAGAACAGCCACTTTCTCACTCATTTTTCATTTCCTTTCTCTTCGGTCCGCGGCTGGAGCTTCGTAGAAGATGAAGCCATGTTGTTAAATAACAAATCCATGAAGTTCCTGAGTTCATCGCATTGATCGATCATCCTATAACATCCTTCGATCCAGCGAATCAAGGTTAGATCTTTAGAACCCTACTTTTGGGGAGATTTGGGGGTTTTCGCGTTTTTTGTCCGATTCACTCCGTTTTGTTGATTAATTCATGATGAATATGATTAATCTTGTTGGTACTCTTAGTTTCCCTACAGATTCATGGTATATTTCGTGATTTTTACGAAATCGAGAGGGTTTGGTTGTGGTCCGCCCTCGTTGTCATTTTTATACGAATATACATGAATCGTAGGCGGGTTTCCGGGCGTATTCCAATTCCGTATTCATTTAGAATCTGTTGTGATTGTATTCTTCGAATCGTTAGGTTCGGTTTCAATGGTTCCTAGCATTCGTCGGTGACTTTCCATTCCGTTCGTTGCTGCGTCGATTATTCAAGGCAAGTATACATTTATGAATGTGCGTTCTCGACTTTGAAAGTATGAAATATTGATGGTATGATTATTTCTAGCCACTCTGGGGCGGGCCGACGGGTCCCCTGAGGGTTTCGTAGCCTCTGGTGCGATTCCACGGTTGATATGAACGAACCGTTTCTACGGCATTCATATGAAATATTGTTGGCATGTAATGAACGAACCGTTTTGACGGCATTCCTACATGTAACGGCGTATGATATGAACGAACCGTTTCTACGGCATTCACATACGTCTTGAGATTTTAGTTATTCCGGAATACTAGTCTTGAATTGATGAATTGACGGATTACATTTACTTTATTGTCGAGGAGTATTGTGTTTCATACTGTTATACTTGCACTAGCTATTCGACGGCTAACCCCTTTGTGGGGGAAATACGTTTCATGTATTTCAGGTTCCAGGGGAGCGGACAGGCGGGTACCGGGTCGGCATGAAGATGATGGGCAAGTGTGATACTGTGTCTTGTCTCCGGTTATCTTTTTGGATTCCTCCATTCAGTGTTGTTGTACTGGAATGGATTTTAAATAGTCGAGTATTGTATTTCAGTTTCCTTGATGTTCCGGCTTGTGTTGCCGAGGTATTGATTTGTGCAGTGATGTATATGGTTTCATTGGTTATGGTTTTGAATACCATTTGTATCGTCTTTCTTTCCCTTGTATGTAGACCTTCTCGGTCAAGTTTTGTAGTTCCGCGTATGTTTAGCCTTGTGTGTCCCACGGCGGGGCTCACGGAGCTGTAATATACCCTGAATGACTTGGGGGTGTTACATCTAAAACATTGAAAATATCTCAAAACATTTTGGTCCTCGAGGTAGAAGAATTTTTGAAATATATTGTGGCACCTTGGATGTACCACGAGAAAATAATTCATTTTAAAAGTACGTCTCGAAATTTATTTTCTAAGATACTCAAGATTTTCGAAAATATATTAGGCTAGAATGCCTAAAAACTCACATGTAACAATATTCACTTACATACAATCATAATACACGCATGAACTCGCTCAAAATCAAGACATCACATGTCTTTTACTGGAAACAAACATTCAAATATCACAGTCAAAAGGACATAAATAATGACAACACTCCTCATATAAACGAAACATGAGAATCACACGAACACATCACAAACCCAAGAATCTACATGAAGGTTCCATCACATAATGAATAATCAAACAAATAGCTCGTGTCATATGAGGCACAATACAAAGAAGGGAGACTTACGGCCACAGGTCGCACGAAGATGATGATCGCCCCACGATACTAATCAAGACCAACCAACTCATACGATGTAACACCCCCAAATCCCATTGGGTTATTACAGTGCCGTGGACCCCACACCAGGTGATCCACCAAGCAAACACGACTAAAATACAACAAACTGACCAAAATAGGAAATCACAGACCCTACTATGATGTCCGACATACCATTCCGATATGGAATTTCAACGACAAGGATGGACCTACATGGCCAAAATAAAATACAACAACATCCACGAGCCTTGCTCGGATAATACAAAACAACAACGACTGAACAAAATTGGAGTACTCCAAACTGTCTGGCGGACATGAACCCAAAATATCTCGGACTAGTATCGCTCGAATGCCTCATCTCCATCGTCATGCCCCTGTGTTTCAACTCTCTCCTCGCAAGCACCTAAAACATGAAAACATGTTCCGCCCCCACGGGGTCAGTCATCCAGATAATGAATATCAAATACATGTACAACATGATATGCATCCAAAGGCAGAATAAACAGTACAACAATGGTAGTACGAGATGCTCACAAACCAAAGTAAGAATCGAGCATTCGTGGAACACTATGCCCACAGCATACGATCAATACCTGCTCAATAGGTTAGAACATATGTGCCCAACGGCGAATCATCAATATAGAACACAACAATACATTACCCGAAGGTAAATCAAACCAACGCTGAAATAAATAAGGATCACAATGCCCGAAGGCTCCAATGGAAATACCGATACATCACAATGGCCTGAAAGCCCTCAGCCGAAGCTGCAAAAATATCACGATGGCCTGAAAGCCGAACAGCCTGAAGCTGCCAAAATATCACGATGGCCTGAAAGCCGAACAGCCCGAAGCTGTAAATCATCACAATACATATCTCAAAGAAACAAACTTGACTTTCGAACATACCCCTCTGGCGTATGAACGCTTAATCACAAAACGTCGAACACATCCAATCAAACATGGACTATGAACGATCAAAAATTGTACGGCTCAAAGATGGACATCACAGTACGCCCGATCCGGAAATGTGTCCATGCACATGTCCACCCCGTATATGGAATCCAGAAATATACGTGGGACAATGTACCTAATTAGCCTCACGAACTATGTCTCGTGTGCACGGTCCAATGCGGAAATGTCCACGCATGACCATCGTGTGCTTGGCTAAAAATCCTACACAATAACCAATCGGAACGCAGATATGATTCCGGATATGTCACGATACAACATGACAACGAAACTCAAAGGATAACACATCCAATACGGATCATACGACTCACCAAGTGAGCGATGACACACGAATAATGAAAGATCGACACAACCAACAATATTCAAAACAACCATCCTGGGATCAAAATGCCTAAGGACCGATTAACACGAGCAACGATCACAACACAACAGTCCGGGAAATCTTCAACCTTCAACGATCACAAAATTACCGAGTTCACAAGAATAATAGCGTGCTGTCGTGAGTCGGCCAACACGACAATAATAATTCAACGGATGGGAACTATCCTCGATAGTCCCAATTCAATACTTCGATTACCGTAGAATGGCCAATCGATAACAACGATACAACGGATGGGAATATTTTTGACAACGGATGGGAATTATCTTTGATAATTCCAATTCAATATATTGATTACCTTTAGAGCGGACAATCGATAATAATTATACAACGGATGAGAATTATCTTTGATAATCCCGATTCAATATATCGATTACCTTCAGAACGGTTAACCGATAACAATTATACAACGGATGTCTCGGCACCTTTAATCGGTTACCAATAACGAAGATGATAATCGAATACGTCAATGCCTTCAATCGGCCAAAACGACATCAATATAAAAACACTGATATCAATGACGACGATTCACAACAATATCTTGATGGAACATCAATCAATAATAACAATCGATACGTCGATGCCGCGAACCGGCTATCAACAACAATATCTCAAAGGAACATCAATCAACAATAACAATCGATATGTCGATGCCGCGAACCGGCTATCGACAAATATATTACCAACAAGTATCGCAATGCCTTAAATAGGCCATTTACGAACAACAATAATATTTGGCATAATTTGCCGAAGGGTATCGTATCAAACAATCCCTTGATGTCAACAAAATCATAAAGAGACCAAGTCTCGAAATGATACACACATTCATACACATATATGATAACATTAATCTCATTGACTAGTACAAGTATAAAACATGCCTCAAACCGAAGGCGAGAAAGTCCTTCCACGATCAACGTCCTACCACGAATCGATCAATGGTGTCCTCCGACAATCACAAGCACTCGAACAACCTTGAATGAAATACAATTCATTCGATAACACGATATCGACCGAAAACAACATAATAGATAACTCTGATTCCAACACGAACACATACTATACTCGTATTTATCCGTATACACACATATATATAATATACATACATCACACACACAAACACACATATATATATATATATATATATTTATACAACACACACTACACACACAATATATATAACAGTACACATAATATATATATATATATATATATATGTGTGTGTGTATATATATATATATATATATATATATATATATATATATATATATAACACAGTACACACAATATATATAGATATTTATAAATATATCTACACACACATCTTACCAAAGAAGCCGATCGGCCAGGCAACCTTCGCCGGAATCCGGTCAGAAAAAACAACTCCTACTAGAACTTGGCCGCCGGAAAAACTGACCCGCCGGACTCATCTAACTCCAGCCCGTTTCCGTCCATGGCCGGTTTTCACCCAACTCCATCTCCGCCTGTAACTCCTCGCCGGAAATCTGTCAAGCCTCCGTTCCGCCGTCCGTTCCGGACAAAACCACCTCCGGTCGCCGGAATCAATGGAGCCGCGTCCATGGCCGGAAACCATGAAGGATGCCGGACGCCTGAGCTCCGTCTCGCCAGAAAAATGCCGGAACAGCTCGACCGGATTTGCAATACCTTCCGATCCGGAAATTCCGACCAGGCCGTCGCTGCTCCAGTCACGAGCCACCTGCCGCCTGTAACACCCCGAGATATTGGGAATAATTACAGCGCCGTAAACCCTTTAGGTAAGGATTTACAAGGCTGATTTTTAAAAGAAGTGTAAAAACAATAAAATCGAACAACTGAAGTTCAAATACAGATTTGATTCAACCGATCAAATGAGTTAACTTATACAACCATATCGAATTGACCTTATTAAAACAGACGTACTCGAGTACTAAACGAACCAAGAAGACAAATCACAATAGCAATAACATCAATCACATCACTGAGCCATTCCATCGTCCTGTCGGTACTGTGGTTGCCTCCCCGCTCCTCGGCTACCTGAACATCAAAACAATGTCCACCCCCGAAGGGGTTAGCAAAACAATGCTAGTACAAGTATCGTCAAACAATAAATCATCAATGCATCATAAAGCATGCAAAACGGACTTCCGCCACCGGAATCCAACGATGCGAATCCTCACGATTCCATCAACATAATACAAGGTAATCCAGCGATCCAGCGCCCTCAGCATAGATCCCCATGATGATCCCGTCGGACCAACGCATGGTGGAAAACCCGTCCAACGATCCAGCGCCCTCAGCATAGATCCCCATGATGATCCCGTCGGACCAACGCATGGTGGACATTCGATCCAGCGCCCTCAGCATAGATCCTCATGACCCCCTCGGATCATTTATACCATAGTCAATCAATTATGCATACACATATGCATTTCAACATGTTCATCAATACGAACAAACAACAACGAATATCACGAGAATTTTCAGAAATACATCTCATATTCAACAATATGAATAAAACCACAAGCATGATAAATCGAACTCGACATATGATACTTGCCTCGAAAATGGCAAGGACGAAACACTTTAATGATCTCGACACACTCGAAGGCCGCCTCCTTCGATGAACGTAACAAGCTCGAAACTTAACAAAAGGAATGATATACAAATCATCTCAAGTCGAACGATGGCCTAACAATTCGGTCTACGGCCAAAAAGCTCAAAATAAACAATCTGCCTGGACTGCTTAGCGTGCGCTACGTACTATACGTAACGTGCGCTAAGCCGGCCTGTTAGCGTACGCTATCGTGTAAGACTAGCGTGCGCTAGCTACGAACTGACAGTTCGAATCGGCTGATACATAACGTACGCTACGTACGTTTTGTGTGTTAACTGAACCCCGATAGCGCACGTTAACTCATATATGTTAGCGTGCGCTAACCCTGCATGGCAGAATACTGCTAACGGAAAACTGGGTTGAAAGGTGGTGAATTCATGAATTCTATGTTGATACAACAAATCATCCTTAAGTCTGTCATGCTAATAAGTTTGTGGAAGTTCCATGATTATGAGGCACAAATATACGGATAATTATCTCATCATCATAACTCATCCAAGATCTTCAAGAAATATTCTAAGTTCCGATTATTCCAAATCCCAAAACATATGGTTCCTTACGTAAAACATACGAACTAGGTAATCCACATATACTGGTCGATTGGTTTGGAAGGTACATAACATGCTTAGGAATCCTCATACAAAAAGGTTCAATGGATCATACGATGAATAAGTGTCGAAACGTCAAAAACATCCTTCTAACATATGATGTACGGCTAATAACGAATCTAACTGATTAGATGAACATGATCACCATCCTCTAGAACACAACTAGTATTGGTGAAGAATCACCTACCTCAAGGTAGTGAAGAACACGGAGGAAAATGAAGCAATCCGACACCGAAAGCTTGAACACCAATCTCCAATGATATACGATCTTCAATCACGAATCAGGATGTTGATATGAAGTGTTTAGGATGAAGGATGTTATGTTCTAAGTGTAAGAATTCGGGTAATGGGAGAAGAGAGAACTGAAATCACGAATAGGATGCTGTCCTATTTATAATAAATGTCTATTAGCGCGCGCTAGACCCTGTTCTTAGCGTGCGCTAACGTCTCCCTGACTAAACTGTACTCAGCACTTAGCGTGCTCTACGCATATACCTATAGTGTGCGCTAAGGCGTTGACCCGGCTTTTCCCGAAAGCCATCCAGGTACATCCGACACGATCCGACAGGGGTCCCCCGGCCAGATCTCACCTACCGCACGTCTCAATCAAATTGACCATGCATAGCGTGCGCTAATGACCCTCTGTAGCGTGCGCTATGAATCTACGTTAGCGCACGCTAAACATAGCCGGTAGCGTGCGCTACATGCGCAGATTTACAATCTTTAAATCACAACCATGAAATTAAACGCTCGACAACATCGGACTATGAAATACGGAGAATAGTACTAAGACAAAAGTACAATTATTACAATATCACAAGTTCCAATTACATAGAAATCTCGGGTATTACATCCTTCCTCCCTAAAAAGAAGTTTCGTCCCGAAACTTAAGATGAAAATAACTCCGGATATCTAGTCTTCATACTGTCCTCCGTTTCCCAAGTGGCCTCTTCGACTCCATGTCGTGACCATTGTACTTTAACCAAGTGTATTGGTTTATTCCTCAATTGTTTGATCCGGCTCTCAAGTATCTTGATTGGTCTCTCTTCGAAGGTGCCATCATTAGCTATCTCGATCTCGTCGAAATCAATGACATGACTGGGGTCCGGTACATACTTCCGCAGTTGAGATACGTGAAACACATTGTGAACGTGACTCAGCGATGGCGGTAAGGCCAGCCTGTATGCTAAATCTCCAACTCTCTCGAGGATCTCAAATGGTCCGATATATCTCGGACTAAGCTTGCCTCTCCTCCCAAAACGGAAAATCCCTCGTGTAGGAGACACCTTCAACAGTACATGGTCCCCAGTGTCGAACTCTAGAGGGCGACGACGTACAACTGCATAAGACTTCGCCGACTGCGCCAACAGCCTCTCTCGAATCAAAGCTATCTTCTCTTGAGTCCGAATAATCAGTGCAGTTCCGTCCCGATCAAATCCGAAGAATCATCCCAACATAGGGGTGATCGGCATCTTCTACCATACAAAGCTTCAAATGGTGCCATCTTAATTGAAGCATGCCAACTATTATTGTAGGTGAATTCAACTAATGGCAGATGAACTTCCCAATCAGTTGACCAATCCAAAGCACAAGCTCTAAGCATGTCTTCTACAGTTTGAATAGTCCTTTCGGACTGACCATCCGTTTGGGGATGATAAGCCGTACTAAAATTGAGCTCAGTTCCCAAAGCCTTATGAACTGCTTTCCAGAAGTGTGACACGAAATGACCATCTCGATCCGAAATAATGGTCTTCGGCGTCCCGTGCAATCTGACTATCTCCACAATAAATATTCGTGCCAATCTCTCGGGTCCCCATGTATCTTTAATTCCCAGGAAATGAGCCGACTTGGTTAGTCGATCAACTACAACCCAAATCATGTTCATTCCCGTTCTAGTCCTTGGCATACTAGTGATGAAATCCATCGAGATATCCTCCCACTTCCATTCAGGGATCGGAAGCGGCTTTAACATTCCGGCAGGTCGCTGATGTTCAATCTTAACCTGCTGACAAGTCAAACACTTCGAAACGTACTCTGCTACGTCCTTCTTCATATTCCCCCACCAGAAGTTTTGCTTTAGATCCTTATACATCTTACTACTGCCTGGGTGAATAGAATAGGGCGCGCTATGAGATTCCTTCAAAATTATCCGTCTCAAATCATCATCATTGGGAACGCAAAGTCGACTCTGAAATCTCAGAATTCCATCGTCTTGTATCACGAATCCTGGGACTTTTCCTTCTTTTACTTCGTCACATAATCGAAGGATCAGAGAATCGTTCAATTGTTTAGACTTGATCTCCTCGACTAGTGATTAAGTCAGTTCCATCACATAAAGTTGCCCTTGGATTCCTGGTGCCCATACTTCAATCGCCTCGCGGATCAGTTCTCGTTGAATACTGGTTTGGGACGTAAGTGCTTCCAACACTCGAAGAGAAATAGGTTTACGACTCAAAGCATCAGCTACTACGTTTGCTTTCCCCGGATGATAGAGAATCTCCAAGTCGTAATCCTTGATCAATTCCAGCCACCTTCTCTGCCTCATGTTTAATTCTTTCCGACTGAAGATGTACTTGAGGCTCTTATGATCTATAAAGATCTGACAACGAGTGTCGTACAAATAATGTCGCCAAATTTTCAAGGCAAAGACCACAGCTGCTAGCTCCAGATCATGAGTCGGGTAATTAATCTCGTACGGTTTCAATTGCCGAGAAGCATAAGCAATCACTTTATCCTTCTGCATCAACACACAACCCAAACCCTGATTTGAAGCGTCGCTGTATACAATGAATCCATCAGTTCCTCTCAGCGGCGCTAATATAGGTCTTGTCGTCAGTCTCCTCTTAAGTTCGTCAAAACCACTGGCACTTCTCATTCCACATGAACTTTTGAGTTTTACCTTAATACCGGGTGAGCGGACGAGCAATTTTGGAAAATCCTTCTACAAATCGGCGATAATATCCAGCAAGTCCTAAGAAGCTTCGGACTTCTTTCACGTTTTTAGGAGTTTCCCAATCCAAGATTGCTTCGACTTTCTTCGGGTCCACCTGAACTCCGTCGGCTGATATCACATGCCCAAGGAAGGTTACTTCCTTAAGCCAGAACTCGCATTTAGAAAATTTTGCGTACAGCTGTTCCTTCCTCAAGGTGCTTAAAACCACACGCAAATGCTCGGCATGCTCCTCTGCGTCCTTCGAATATATCAAGATGTCATCAATGAATACGACCACAAATTTATCCAAGTATTCCAAGAATACCCGATTCATCAATTGCATGAATACTGCAGGAGCATTGGTAAGTCCAAACGGCATCACTACGAATTCATAATGCCCGTACCGGGATCTGAAAGCAGATTTCGGTATATCCGATTCCTTAATTCTCAACTGGTGGTATCCTGATCGCAAGTCAATCTTCGAGAATACCCTTGCCCCTTGCAGTTGATCAAACAAGTCGTCGATCCGAGGTATAGGATACTTATTCTTGATCGTCATCTTGTTGAGCTCCCTGTAATCAATACACAGTCGGAGGGATCCGTCTTTCTTCCGGACAAAGAGAACGGGCGCTCCCCAAGGAGAAACGCTAGGTTGGATATAGCCCTTCTGTAACAATTCCTCCAGTTGCTTCTTGAGTTCATACATCTCGGTTGGCGCCATGCGGTATGGTGCTTTGGAAATAGGAGCTGCTCCAGGCTCTAATTCGATAGTGAATTCCACTCCCCTCTGCGGAGGTAACCCCGGTAGTTCGTCAGGAAATACATCTGGGAACTCATTCACAACTGAAATAGACGAGAGCTCTACTCCTTCCTCTTTCCTCATGGCATAGCACCAAAGTCCGTGACATCCCTGCTTCAGTAATTTCACGGCTTTCATTGCTTTGATCAATTTTCCCGAGCTTCCTGGTCTCCATCCTCGGAATAAGTGTTCAGATCCGTCATCAGCAATGATGGAAATGACTCTCTCTCGGTAATTCAGAACAGCTCCATAACGGTTGAGCCAATCATCTCCGAGAATTAAATCGTAACCGTAGATGTCAACTACAATGAGATTCGATGGCCACTCTCTTCCTTCTATAGATACTGGGAAATCCCTAGCTTCTAGTGTTCCCACAATTTTCTCTCCGCTCGGTAATCCCACAACATAAGGTTCACAATTATATAAGCACGAAATTTTCAAACGATTAACACAGTTCAAAGATATAAAAGAATGCGTCGCTCCCGAGTCGAACAAGACACTAACTGGTTACAAAAGGATCTGAATCGTACCTGATGAAACAGCTGTGTTCTGATCATCAGATTTTCTCATCTCGTACAGGCGCGGAGGAACAGACCCAGCACTGGATGCCTCTCTCTTCCCAGCGTTCTGCTGCTGAAATCCACTTTGCTGCGTCTGCTTCACACTCGTCTCCTTCGGGACTGGAGCTGGAGTGCGAGTACCAAAAGATCGGGTCGCATTCCCACAAAATGTTGCGCGATGTCCTTCCTGTCCACACTCGAAACAGGTCACAGCAAATGCGAAACAATCACGTCGAACATGTCCCGCCTTGCCACAGTTGTAACACTTCTTTCCTGCGTTTGGAACAGTCGGTGCTGCCCGGAACTTCTTTCCACCTCGAGAAGGATGCGGAGGTCTCCTGGATGAATGAAAAGAGGACTGACCCTTGCGAGGTCCGCTACTCTTATCCTCCGTGAAGTTGCCAGACACCTTCTGTTTCTTTGCTTCCGTCGCTTTCTCCACTGCTGCCTCCTTCATATCATAGGCCAACGCCTTGTCCTGATACTGTCGCAAGGTGGTACATTCAAATCCGGACATATACTGCTGAATTTCCGGCTTCATTCGCATGTCAAAATGAAAAATCTTCTCCGCCTCGGTCCTGACCAAGTGGCGCACATAAGTCAGCTGGTGATTAAAAGTCTTAATCACGTCCGTCACAGATGTTTCCGAATTTTGTGGTGAGAAAAACTCCCGAACTCGGGCTTCTCTAACTGGACGAGGACAATACTGTGCCTCCATCATCACTTTGAATTCCGTCCAGTCAACATTGTGCTCCTCTGGTCGAATGGCCTCCCACCAGTCGAAAGCCTCCCCGGTCAAAAGATACTGGGCGACCGGAACCTTCCTATCGTTGGGACAGTTAATCCCCGCAAAAATCTTCTCTAATTCCTTCAGCCAATGATCCCACGAAAGCTTCTCAGCGGAACCGTCAAATTTAGGAGGATGCAATTTGACCACCTCGGTAAGCCATTTATCTCCTCGATTATCCACGTTATTCTCATTGTCCCATCGCCGTCGCATGCGATCCACAACTTGAGCAACCGGTTTATCTCGGCAACCACTGCCAAGCACTCCCGCACGTTAGGATCTCGCATTATTTGCCGATCCCTGCTGTCCCCCGGAATGTGAATCCGTTCGACTAGCGGCTATCTCTGGAGTAGATACCGACTCTTCTTGCCTCGCATTTCCACGTCCGCGTCCACGACCGCGTCCGCGTCCACGACCTCCTCTCAACATACTGTAAACATAAATACTCAATATCCAGGACAAACTTTCTCAAAGTACATCCATTAATGTTTACAAGACGTGAATTAAATAAAACAGTAGTATTCGAGATTAGGAAACTTACAACCACAGTCCACACGACGATGCTGGCTCAGCAGTGATGTTACGAACGACCAATAATCAATAACGTAAACAGACCCAACTAACCCGACTGCCAAGATATCCATAAATCTTAGCTCCGATACCATATTCTGTAACACCCCGAGATATTCGGAATAATTACAGCGCCGTAAACCCTTTAGGTAAGGATTTACAAGGCTGATTTTTAAAAGAAGTGTAAAAACAATAAAATCGAACAACTGAAGTTCAAATACAGATTTGATTCAACCGATCAAATGAGTTAACTTATACAACCATATCGAATTGACCTTATTAAAACAGACGTACTCGAGTACTAAACGAACCAAGAAGACAAATCACAATAGCAATAACATCAATCACATCACTGAGCCATTCCATCGTCCTGTCGGTACTGTGGTTGCCTCCCCGCTCCTCCGCTACCTGAATATCAAAACAATGTCCACCCCCGAAGGGGTTAGCAAAACAATGCTAGTACAAGTATCGTCAAACAATAAATCATCAATGCATCATAAAGCATACAAAACGGACTTCCGCCACCGGAATCCAACGATGCGAATCCTCACGATTCCATCAACACAATACAAGGTAATCCAGCGATCCAGCGCCCTCAGCATAGATCCCCATGATGATCTCGTCGGACCAACGCATGGTGGAAAACCCGTCCAACGATCCAGCGCCCTCAGCATAGATCCCCACGATGATCCCGTCGGACCAACGCATGGTGGACATTCGATCCAGCGGCCTCAGCATAGATCCTCATGACCCCCTCGGATCATTTATACCATAGTCAATCAATTATGCATACACATATGCATTTCAACATGTTCATCAATACGAACAAACAACAACGAATATCACGAGAATTTTCAGAAATACATCTCATATTCAACAATATGAATAAAACCACAAGCATGATAAATCGAACTCGACATATGATACTTGCCTCAAAAATGGCAAGGATGAAACACTTCAATGATCTCGACACACTCGAAGGCCGCCTCCTTCGATCAACGTAACAAGCTCGAACCTTACCAAAAGGAATGATATACAAATCATCTCAAGTCGAACGATGGCCTAACAATTCGGTCTACGGCCGAAAAGCTCAAAATAAACAATCTGCCTGGACTGCTTAGCGTGCGCTACGTACTATACGTAACGTGCGCTAAGCCGGCCTGTTAGCGTACGCTATCGTGTAAGACTAGCGTGCGCTAGCTACGAACTGACAGTTTGAATCGGCTGATACATAACGTACGCTACGTACGTTCTGTGCGTTAACTGAACCCCGATAGCGCACGTTAACTCATATATGTTAGCGTGCGCTAACCCTGCATGGCAGAATACTGCTAACGGAAAACTGGGTTGAAAGGTGGTGAATTCATGAATTCTATGTAGATACAACAAATCATCCTTAAGTCTGTCATGCTAATAAGTTTGTAGAAGTTCCATGATTATGAGGCACAAATATACGGATAATTATCTTATCATCATAACTCATCCAAGATCTTCAAGAAATATTCTAAGTTCCGATTATTCCAAATCCCAAAACATATGGTTCCTTACGTAAAACATACGAACTAGGTAATCCACATATACTGGTCGATTGGTTTGGAAGGTACATAACATGCTTAGGAATCCTCATACAAAAAGGTTCAATGGATCATACGATGAATAAGTGTCGAAACGTCGAAAACATCCTTCTAACATATGATGTACAGCTAATAACGAATCTAACTGATTAGATGAACATGATCAACATCCTCTAGAACACAACTAGTATTGGTGAAGAATCACCTACCTCAAGGTAGTGAAGAACACGGAGGAAAATGAAGCAATCCGACACCGAAAGCTTGAACACCAATCTCCAATGATATACGATCTTCAATCACGAATCAGGATGTTGATATGAAGTGTTTAGGATGAAGGAAGTTATGTTCTAAGTGTAAGAATTCGGGTAATGGGAGAAGAGAGAACTGAAATCACGAATAGGATGCTGTCCTATTTATAATAAATGTCTATTAGCGCGCGCTAGACCCTGTTCTTAGCGTGCGCTAACGGCTCCCTGACTAAACTGTACTCAGCACTTAGCGTGCGCTACGCATATACCTGTAGCGTGCGCTAAGGCGTTGACCCGGCTTTTCCCAAAAGCCGTCCAGGTACATCCGACACGATCCGACAGGGGTCCCCCGGCCAGATCTCACCTACCGCATGTCTCAATCAAATTGACCATGCATAGCGTGCGCTAATGACCCTCTGTAGCGTGCGCTATGAATCTACGTTAGCGCACGCTAAACATAGCCGGTAGCATGCGCTACATGCGCAGATTTACAATCTTTAAATCACAACCATGAAATTAAACGCTCGACAACATCGGACTATGAAATACGGAGAATAGTACTCAGACAAAAGTACAATTATTACAATATCACAAGTTCCAATTACATAGAAATCTCGGGTATTACACCGCCGCCGAGCTCTGGTCGTCGCCGGAGATGTCAGCAAACTCCGGTCGTCAACTCCAGTCCGTCGCCGGAAAGAGCCGGCTGCCATCCTTCAGCTCCACCTTGCCGGAAAAAAAAAGAAACGAGAGAGATGGAGAGAAGAGAGAGAGGGAACGAGAGAGAGAGAGAGGAAATGAGAGCTGCAGGAGAAAAAAAAATGAAAGAGAGAGATGATGGACGAGAGAGAGAGAAGACAACTTGTGAGAGAAAAGGAGGAGAGAGATATGACATGTATATATATATATATATATAACGTGAGGGAAGGTGAGGGACAATTACGTTTTGGAGTGAGAGAGGGACAATCACATGACAAAGTGATAATATATATATATATATATATATATATATATGTAAAAATGATACTCTAAAGATACCCTGGCCCTACTAGCCGAAAGTTGACTACGGGGAAGGTTCCTACCACCGACCACGTATTACGTACGAAAACCTCAGGGCGTAACGTACGTAATCGCAACAAATTAGCGTACGTAATGCTACACATGTAGCGTACGCTATGGCTATAAACTTAGCCAAAATTCCAAACTCGCCAAGCAACAACCAAACGGCGAAACCAAACCGACGACCAGTATAAATATTTCGATCCCGAAATATTATAATACAATATACATTGTATCGGTCCAAACAACAACACTTGTACAATTCCAAATGAATACGTACAACTCAACAGTAACACGAGAAAAAAAAATTACCCCCGGATATTACATACTCCCCCCCTTAAAAAGAGTTTCGTCCCCGAAACTCAGGGTGCGGACTATTCATCAGGATAAGAAAACAACATCTCCAAGAATACTCCTCAATACGAGCAATTCCGCCTGAGCAACTGGGCCGACCCCACGGGTCCCCACGTTTCCTCTGCCTGAACAAGGCGAAAAAATCAAGTGATAAAGACACTCAACCAAGTACGAGATTAGCCAAATCATGACTCTCCTGCTAGAGACCATCTAGGAAGTCGTACTATCCGCATGACTCGTAACAACGGCGTACACGTCCCGAGGGAGCCGCTCATTGTACATGCTTACAACCATCGGTGTACACTCCCCGTTCTCGTCAGCATCGGATGCCCATGCAATCACGGACTCGCACCACAAAATAAAATAACAATGCACGAATAGTCCTCGGGACCATATCGAAGGCACGCCCAAGTCCTCATGACTTGACGTCTCGAATCACAATGAACAATTACCCAGATCATCACAAAAATCTCGGGTACAGGACCAAAAGGAAAGAAAATCACATCAAATGACTCAAGTGTCAAGATTCTCAAATACAATCATTACAAGATAGATCAACCATAAATGGTTCTCAACCACAATACTAAAATACAGATCGAGTCAAACATCTATCCGAAAGACAAGGAAAATACAAATCAAGGCTACATCTCAAATGTACCCGAAATCAACCTCCTCCAGATCATCGGGATCCTCGATCTCATCGACTCGAAGAAGACCCAAAACTAAACTCGCCGCCCCTCCTCGGTTGTCCATACCTCTGGCTCCCGAAGCCCGATATGACTCCTTGGATGAAGTACGGACTGAAGCAACAAAATCTCTCGAGGCCCGTGAGCTCTCCAGAGATCTACTGGTACTAGAACTCATGCAGTATTATTGAAGGTGTCCCTGCCTCCAACACATAAAATAAATAATAGCTGGCACCGTACATCGAGTACTCACATGCCCCGCTGAATTACAGTTAAAACAATTAACAGTCGAACTCGTCGCCTGAGAAGTAGATGCTTTCCCAGCACGAAGTCGACTAGAAAATGACCTCTTGGACGTCGGAGCTCGATGTCCCTCTGAACGAATCGGCATCCAAGTCCTCTCACCAGAAGAAACTGAAGGATCCTTTTGAGTAAGCTCCTTGATCGAAAGCTCTTCTCCAAGAGCCTTCTCGATGAATTCGCCAAGTGAACTACAATTGTGATTGAACAACTGCATTCTCAACCGCGGGTTCAACCTCTTGTTAAAATACTTGATCTTATCCGCCTCAGTACGGATAACAGATGAAGTAAACCGAAGAAGTCCTTGAAACTTTTCAGCAATAACAATAACACCCTCGTACTCGACGGATTTGGGATTCAAAACCTCCGACAACTTGGCTTCACGAAGTGGAGCCGAATAATACCTCTCTAACATGAGAGTCTTGAACTCACTCCAAGCACAATCACGATCGGTGGGTTCTCGAGCACGACTCCAAAAATGATTCGCCAGCCACCAAAGTATTGGTACGAGGTTTCGGGTTTTGGCCCACTCTGCGGCCTCTACCCCCTCTGTACGTCCTCTTTCCAGACTGAAAGAATAACGTTCAATCATGACCACAACACAAATACGCCTCAACGGCCAGAATGCTAGGTCAACGCCAAACATGAGTATACATACTCAACAGATAAACGATCACATCGATCGCGCTAATCATAGCCGATATAGAGCCCACACGTTCCAAAGCAAATAATCATAAATCAATCGCACCCGATCGTCACATACAAGTGTCAACAAAATAGGTTTAATCAATGACATAATGAATATATGCACATAAAAGAGAATAGAGTCCTTACACAGGTCATACGAAGCTTCGAGGTCTTGCGATACCAGTCTTCACTGACGACGACTCGATGAAAGAATAACTCATACAGTCGTCCAACTATCACGACTCACAAAACCCGACTGTCCAGATTGTCACCTGACAGCCCCGCTACTACCGCCTTGGTAGAGCCACATAACACACAAGTCAGGGTATCTCACAACCCAATGCTCCGATACTATCTTCTGTAACACCGCCAAATCCCATTGGGTTATTACAGTGCCGTGGACCCCACACCAGGTGATCCACCAGGCGAACACGACTAAAATACAACAAACTGACCAAAATAGGAAATCACAGACCCTACTATGATGTCCGACATACCATTCCAATATGGAATTTCAACGACAAGGATGGACCTACATGGCCAAAATAAAATACAACAACATCCACGAGCCTTGCTCGGATAATACAAAACAACAACGACTGAACAAAATTGGGGTACTCCAAACTGTCTGGCAGACATGAACCCAAAATATCTCGGACTAGTATCGCTCGAATGCCTCATCGCCATCGTCATGCCCCTGTGTTTCAACTCTCTCCTCGCAAGCACCTAAAACATGAAAACATGTTCCGCCCCCACGGGGTCAGTCATCCAGATAATGAATATCAAATACATGTACAACATGATATGCATCCAAAGGCAGAATAAACAGTACAACAATGGTAGTACGAGATGCTCACAAACCAAAGTAAGAATCGAGCATTCGTGGAATACTATGCCCATGGCATACGATCAATACCTGCTCAATAGGTTAGAACATATGTGCCCAACGGCGAATCATCAATATAGAACACAACAATACATTACCCGAAGGTAAATCAAACCAACGCTGAGATAAATAAGGATCACAATGCCCGAAGGCTCCAATGGAAATACCGATACATCACAATGGCCTGAAAGCCCTCAGCTGAAGCTGCCAAAATATCACGATGGCCTGAAAGCCGAACAGCCCGAAGCAGCCAAAATATCACGATGGCCTGAAAGCCGAACAGCCCGAAGCTGTAAATCATCACAATACATATCTCAAAGAAACAAACTTGACTGTCGAACATACCCCTCTGGCGTATGAACGCTTAATCACAAAACGTCGAACACATCCAATCAAACATGGACTATGAACGATCAAAAATTGTACGGCTCAAAGATGGACATCACAGTACGCCCGATCCGGAAATGTGTCCATGCACATGTCCACCCCGTATATGGAATCCAGAAATATACGTGGGACAATGTACCTAATTAGCCTCACGAACTACGTCTCGTGTGCACGGTCCAATGCGGAAACGTCCACGCATGACCATCGTGTGCCTGGCTAAAAATCCTACACAATAACCAATCGGAACGCAGATATGATTCCGGATATGTCACGATACAACATGACAACGAAACTCAAAGGATAACACATCCAATACGGATCATACGACTCACCAAGTGAGCGATGACACACGAATAATGAAAGATCGACACGACCAACAATATTCAAAACAACCATCCTGGGATCAAAATCCCTAAGAACCGATTAACACGAGCAACGATCACAACACAACAGTCCGGGAAATCCTCAACCTTCAACGATCACAAAATTACCGAGTTCATAAGAATAATAGTGTGCTGTCGTGAGTCGGCCAACACGACAATAATAATTCAACGGATGGGAACTATCCTCGACAGTCCCAATTCAATACTTCGATTACGGTAGAATGGCCAATCGATAACAATGATACAACGGATGAGAATATTTTTGACAACGGATGGGAATTATCTTTGATAATCCCAATTCAATATATCCATTACCTTTAGAGCGGACAATCGATAATAAGTATACAACGGATGAGAATTATCTTTGATAATCCCGATTCAATATATCGATTACCTTCAGAACGGTTAACCGATAACAATTATACAACGGATGTCTCGGCACCTTTAATCGGTTACCGATAACGAAGATGATAATCGAATACGTCAATGCCTTCAATCGGCCAAAACGACATCAATAGAAAACACTGATATCAATGACGACGATTCACAACAATATCTTGATGGAACATCAATCAATAATAACAATCGATACGTCGATGCCGCGAACCGGCTATCAACAACAATATCTCAAAGGAACATCAATCAACGATAACAATCGATATGTCGATGCCGCGAACCGGCTATCGACAAATATATTACCAACAAGTATCGCAATGCCTTAAATCGGCAATTTACGAACAACAATAATATTTGGCATAATTTGCCGAAGGGTATCGTATCAATCAATCCCTTGATGTCAACAAAATCATAAAGAGACCAAGTCTCGAAATGATACACACATTCATACACATATATGATAACATTAATCTCATTGACTAGTACAAGTATAAAACTTGCCTCAAACCGAAGGCGAGAAAGTCCTTCCACGATCAACGCCCTACCACGAATCGATCAACGGTGTCCTCCGACAATCACAAGCACTCGAACAACCTTGAATGAAATACAATTCATTCGATAACACGATATCGACCAAAAACAACATAATAGATAACTCTGATTCCAACACGAACACATACTATACTCGTATTTATCCGTATACACACATATATATAATATACATACATCACATATATATATATACAACCCACAATATCTATATATATGAATATATATATACCCATTATTCCCCATTCGGGCCCCAGCCCAGCTAACTCATCATCAGCCGGGGGTGAATATTGCAGACCAGCAAATATGGTGGTTGACACAATATATATATATATATATATATATATGTTCACAACTTCACATGACACACTGTACACTATATATATACAACACACACACACCACACGTTATGTATATATATATATACACAACACACTTTACTGCACATGCACACACTTCACAATATATGTATGTATATATATAACACAGTACACACAATATATATAGATATTTATAAATATATCTACACACACATCTTACCAAAGAAGCCGATCGGCCGGGCAACTCCTACTGGAACTCGGCCGCCGGAAAAACTGACCCGCCGGACTTCATCTAACTCCAGCCCGTTTCCGTCCATGGCCGGTTTTCACCCAACTCCATCTCCGCCTGTAACTCCTCGCCGGAAATCTGTCAAGCCTCCGTTCCGCCGTCCGTTCCGGACAAAACCACCTCCGGTTGCCGGAATCAATGGAGCCGCGTCCATGGCCGGAAACCATGAAGGACGCCGGACGCCTGAGCTCCGTCTCGCCAGAAAAATGCCGGAACAGCTCGACCGGATTTGCAATGCCTTCCGATCCGGAAATTCCGACCAGGCCGTCGCTGCTCCAGTCACGAGCCACCTGCCGCCGCCGAGCTCTGGTCGTCGCCGGAGATGTCAGCAAACTCCGGTCGTCAACTCCAGTCCGTCGCCGGAAAGAGCCGGCTGCCATCCTTCAGCTCCACCTCGCCGGAATAAAAAAAGAAACGAGAGAGATGGAGAGAAGAGAGAGAGGGAACGAGAGAGAGAGGAAATGAGAGCTGCAGGAGAAAAAAATGAAAGAGAGAGATGATGGACGAGAGAGAGAGAAGACAACTTGTGAGAGAAATATATATATATAACGTGAGGGAAGGTGAGGGACAATCACCTTTTGGAGTGAGAGAGGGACAATCACATGACAAAGTGATAATATAAATGATACTCTAAAGATACCCTGGCCCTACTATCCGAAAGTTGACTACGGGGAAGGTTCCTACCACCGACCACGTATTACGTACGAAAACCTCAGGGCGTAACGTACGTAATCGCAACAAATTAGCGTACGTAATACTACACAGGTAGCGTACGCTATGGCTATAAACTTAGCCAAAATTCCAAACTCGCCAAGCAACAATCAAACGGAGAAACCAAACCGACGACCAGTATATATATTTCGATCCCAAAATATTATAATACAATATACATTGTATCGGTCCAAACAACAACACTTGTACAATTCCAAATGAATACGTACAACTCAACAGTAACACGAGAAAAAAAATTACCCCCGGATATTACAGACGACGCGTCGTGACACGACTCATTCAGACAAAATCCGACGAGACAAAACTCAACAGACACCACTGACCCGACAACCTAGGTTTCCACAACCTAGCTCCGATACCATTTATGTAACACCCCTAATCCGCTCAGGGATATTACACGCCGTAGAACCTTTCCTCAAGGATCTACCAGGCTGGTAACAACATAGAACGTCTCAACAATGCCCATAAGGCTAAAATGACTCAGTAGACCAATTTGGTCTTTCAGTAAATACATACAACTCAAACTCAGTACATGCCCACGCAGGGGTCGAATACAACACACTCCCGTACAACGGGAAAGAATACTGCAGCGGAAAAATAAACTATAACTAAACCAAAGACATCATACGGATCCTCGTGTGATTAGTATCGTTCACCTTTCATCATCCTTCGTGCCGACCCTGTGTTATGCTCCCAAACCTGAATGTAAAAACAGACATCCACCCCCTGAATACTCGGGGGTTAGCAAAACTCCATTATTTTGCTAGTGCAAGAACAAAGTGCAAATACGAGCCATACAATTCATATTCCACGAATAACAATAACCAGGAATCCTCAAAGATCCAAACGTAACGAAAAGTACTTCCCGAGGCAAGAGTTTGGGTAAAACATTCCAAAACCGAAAGATCACAAATAAAGGGAAACAATTTGTAAGACAGTGTAAAATGCCATCGAGAGTTTTAATAGAAAACATTTGAGGATTACCGAATCCTTATCTTTCCAAAATCAACAGGGGTCACATCCCAAAGGTTTTGTTTTCGCAAATAGAAAACCAATAACAATTCACAGGGCCAGAGCCCAACATCACGTGTCCTCGACGGATATAAAAATCAACAAAACATAATCGCGCACGCGCATCGCCTAGGACCGGGATGAAGCCACAAATCCCACTCGAGACCTCGAAGGACCCTCCCGAGTTGGCTAGCGAAACAAATCACACACATGCATCGCCTAGGACCGGGACGAAGCCACAAATCCCACTCGAGGGCTCTAAGGACCCTCCCGAGCTGTCTAGCTAAACAATTCACACACCATATCTCATGGTTGGATCAATCACTTGTTGCATCCTGACCCCACGGTCACAAGCCATGTGTCACCGTAGATTATCTCAGGCTCTCACGGTTGGATCAATCACTTGTTGCATCCTGACAACATGATCACGTGCCATGTGTCACCGTAGACCTTCAACCATATCCACACATTCACACAAATAACATATCACATCAAATATCCAAGTAATTCACTCAATGACAACAAACACAATGCACAACGCAATGGTCAAATCACAACACACGATATGAGATAATATATACATATATATTATCAAAGCACAACAACAACACCAAGTGTATTCATAGTAATTCACGTAACTATCCACGAACACAATGTTCATAAAACACACACGTTTTGAAAGAGGGTCTTTAAAAAGACTAACCGAGTCTTTGAAAGTGAAATTCAAACGATCAAATAAACTCAAGGAGATGATCATTAATTATCATATCCATAAAACAAGAATTGTATGGACGAGGTACTTGCCTCGAATAACCACAACGCATAGAATCGACCGAAGTAGGTTGGCACGAACCGACTACGAACCCGCCGACTCCACCGAACATCAACTCGCGATAATAAACTACGAAGGACAATAACAACAATGAAAATGAATTCCATAGCACGACTTAAAGCCGTTGAATTTAAAGAACGAATGACGAAAGTTCAAGTGTTTCCCCCAAAACGGCCAAGAACACGATTCGTCCCGACAAAACACAAAAACGGAATTCCATGTAGAAATATGGATATGCAATCCATAGAATATGTTTAACAACATCATTTAACCACAATCGATCCATCAAAAACGAATGGAAAATGATATCGAGAACAAATCCCCCAAAAAGTCGATTCGAATGAAATTCAGAAATATACTTCGATTCGATGAAGAACAATGGATTAAATGATGTTAAACACAAGAATACTACCAAGATTAATCATACCCATCATCAATTAATAAAAAATACGGAACGAATCGGACAAAAACACAAAAACACCAAAATTCAAGAAACTAGGGTTCTAAGAAGAGATTACCTTGATTCGCTGGATCAGAGGATGATATAGGATGATCAATCAATGTTATGAACTCAAGAACTTCAGGGATTTTTTGTTCAACAACATGGCTTCGATATCCCCAAGGCTCCAGCCGCGGAAGAGAAATAGAGAAATGGGAAAAATGACCGAAACTAGACTGCTCTGTCACATTTATACTGGGCCGGGCTAGCGTGCGCTAGACTGCCGAGCTAGCTTGCGCTATCGACCCAGGCCGCAATCCAGAGTCCCCACTGCCCTACTGACTCGGCCAGGTAGCGTGCGCAGCCTTCCGGCCGTAGCGCGCGCTACCTGCCGGTCGTAGCGTGCGCAATGCCCGACAGTAGCATGCGCTACCTGCCGATCGTCCCCGAGTCCAGTACTCCAGTAACCCCTCTGCCCAGCCTGATAGCGTACGCTGGGCGGTGATAAGATGCGCCACACACCGGTTAGCGCGCGCGACCTTCCGTAGTAGTGTGTGCTCTGCTGGTTCTGCCGTGCTGCTGCCGGCGATTGCCAAGACTTCCGACAAGACTGTCCGGCCAGTGCTCAACCGTGCCTGCCGCACCTGTCCGGCCAGTGCTCAACCGTCATGATCCGACGAATCGATTTCCGAAAACGTATGGAACGAACACAACGAAAAGCTCGCGGACAACATCATCGACCCGAAATGAACACATAATGCAATAATTAATCATACGCGACCAAGAAATGGGTCGAGACAACAAATACAGATACAGATACCCATAACTTTGGGTAAATTACAAAATGGCCCAAAACGCCCGAAAATCACGATACGTGATCGAATAACCAAACTGAAGTTCACAACACGTCTAACAAAGTTAAACGAACTTACGAGTAACTCGAAACAGCAGTTTCGAACGAGATTTGCAAGAATCGAACTCAAGTGCGGAAAAGTCGCTAAAAAGTACGGAACTCAACAAAACGACACCGAAACGAACTCCGATGTAAAATAGTGTAGAATTAAACATTCTCAAAATGACGAAACGGTCATGAGCGAGTCATCAAAACGGATTTCCTCCGAAAAAAAGAAATTACCGGAAATCGAAATTACGGGTATTACAGTTTAAAGTGAAGAAATGTGTATTTTGTGTGGCTATTATTCATCCAATGGCCACATGAACTTTTTGTTTGCATGGCCTTATATAATATTTAGTCACACAAAGCATGTGTGTTTTGGGTATTTAGTCACATACAATTGAGCATAAAGTGGCCAAAAGTATTAATAAGTGTGACCATATGGTGTTTAAAGTGAATAAATGTATATTTTGTGTGACTATTGATCATCCAATGGCCACATAAATTTTTTTTGTGTGGCCTTTTGTAATATTTAGTCACACAACGAATTAAGTAAACAGTGACCAAAAGTGTTAATAAGTGTGACTACATACATGTTTTAGTCACATTTAAGAAATCAATATATATCAAAACAAATTCAAATATATATCAAAACAAATTCAAATACAATAAAATTGGAATGTATATAACTGAACCAAATATAAAATTCGTATATAACTCTATACCCCAGGACCTCCTTTTATACACCAAAGAGTCCTAGTCGGCTTACAATACTTTCTTAAGTATCTATAATCTTTTCCATAAAGAACTAATACATATCATATAAGCAGTACTAACTATATGAACCAACAGTAATAACTTATAACTAACAGTTGTAACTAATACACTAGCAGTATTAACTTCAAGCAGTCTTAACTTTATACTAGCATTCGGTACATCCTTGCGGAATTTCACACCTGCTGCTAACCTAGGACCTCCAATTGCAACCGGTACCTGATTCCATTATAAACACATATCAAATGTTCCTACTAGAAATCAAATACACATGACACAGGTAAGCGGCTTACGGGCTGCATAGTGTGTGAGGTTAGGATCTGAACTTTGCCATCCTTATCAACAAGGGGCTCTCCCTTCTTGTTTCTCTTCACCATGTCTTCTGGATTACCATGATCTGCAGTCACCACATATATTCCATCTACTTCCTTTATTGCATCAAGGATCATCTGTCACCACAAACCATCTCATAAATATATACAGCATAAAAGGTTGGCTCAAGGTTGTAGGAGCACGCATTGATTTCTTAAGATAGAAGTGGAAAAAGTGACCAGGACTTTCCTATATTTACACAATTAAACTTCACAAATATTCCAAGGAAATTTTCGATAAACAAAATTCTACTTTTTTTCACATAAGCAAAAATGACAGGTTTGGTTAATGTCCTCAATGTACACCGTGCACGAAACACCCTGTGCCAACTATACTTAATGATGACCATCCATATTCTCTCATTAATAGATTTTGGATGGAAACATACAGTAAAACATGGAACAAGCGAGGAAAAGTAAAACTGGCTTCCTATAAGAAACTAGTAATTGGGTTAATATACATTGGATTTCAACGCCTGATGGTTTATTATACCTTAACAGCATCATCAGCAGCCTTGCATGCCACAACGGTTGCCTCAATGTCACCAGTATGCCCAACCATGTCACCATTTGGTATATTCACCCTTACCTACAACCATTTGGAAACACCTGATAGATACTACACATGCAGCAGAACAAATAATATCTTTCTTTCGCAAGTAAAGGAATAATATCGTTACCTGGTCAAATTTGTGACTGAGAATGGCATCACGGGCCTTCTCACCAATCTCCAAAGCCTTCATCATTGGTTGGACATTGAAGGTAATTCCACTATCACTTAGAATTTCTACATATTCCTCCAACTCCGAATTAAAATATCCAGAGCGGTTCCCATTCCAAAAGAAGGTAACATGACCAAATTTCACTGTTTCACTGTCAATTAAAAAAAAAAAGCCAACTTCAGACATCTTACACACTCAACAGGTAATATAAAAAAAACACAACTCCCGATTGTAATTGCTTTTGCTTTAATGAAATATTATAAAATTTTACCTACAAGCAAAGGTGCGGATACCATTATTGACTAGATATTCACCAGATGTCCTCTCTATCAATGGAGGAGAAACTAGGTAATGACTTGGTAGCTTCAACTCCCCATCATATTGAAGCATTCCAGCATAGCGGATTTTAGGGAACCGCACCCTGTCAAATTTATCAAACTTCTCAAACTCCAGAGCCTGGGCAAGCATTGTCATTCGATCTGCTCGGAAGTTGAATGTGACAACAGCATCACCGTACATTATGGGACCCAAAGGCTTCTCACTCTCATCAACAATCACAAATGGGGGTAAGTACTGATCATTAGCATTTGAAGCTTCCCTTAGCTTCTTGATAGCCTCAACAGCACTCTTGAATTTGTGTAGGGCTTCACCAAGCACCTGACCATCCCAACCACGTTTCACAACTTCCCAATCATTCTACAAAAGTAACATCAAAAATTAATTTATTCACTTTTGCAATACTATGCGACAAAATTCAGCCATTTAAATAAGCAAGGTGTAAATATAGAAAACTGATCAGCATGACCAAAAACTTTGTGTTGATACCAAGATAGCAATATCAATGCTTTAAAGAATTTTTCTTTGAACATTTTGACCGTTTTGACAAGTATTGACTTTTTTCTGGTAGTTTGAAGGGATATTAAACCACAAAATAAAAGGTTAGTACCCAAAAATACTCATCAATCAGACTTATTCACCTGTAACTGATCAAGGCGAGAGTGCACACCCCCATCACTCATCAATCAATGAGGTGCAATGTATTATTTGCAAAAGATTCCTTAAATGTAATTAAAACCTTCATCGTCATATATCTTTCCAGAGGCAAGAGCAAGATCCATGAGCTTTGCACTGGTAGAAACAAACAAAACCTTCTAAGTTTTGGTAACCAAACATCAAAAGATGTACCGAATGGTGGACTAGTAAATGTAACTTGAAGCAGTCTTAACCTGCTAGTATTTTGAACATCAGCTCGGATATAGTTGTTGAGCATGCAGCTGTCTAGAACGTCCGTGTTCCCTTTGCTGGTCTTTGGTTCATCTCTGTTACACAAAAAGGTAGTCGAGTGAGCTTTGTCCCCAACTGCTGCTGACACCACCACCCATGATTTCTGTTATTCATAAGCCCAATAACGTATTAGTCATTTTAAAGAGTGTTTGGGATTGCTTATGTAAGTGTTTGTTTGCTTTAAGCAGTTTTCAGTGTGACGTATCTATGTTTGTGTAAATAAGCACTAACAAAAAGCAGTTGTTGCCTACCTTTTTTTTCTGCGTTCAACTGCTTTAAAATAAGCAATTATAAACATCTCAACGCTAACTTTTCATCGTTACCAATTTTGACTGTTCATCCATACTATAATAAAAATAATTTATGCTTTTAAACAACTTATGCTTAATGAAACTGCATTTCTAAAATATCATACCATAAAAATCTGACTGTTAGGTTACCTGTGGGAGTATGGGTTGACTGCAACGATCTGCTGCCTTCGTTTGACGACCATGGGCTCATTGGCTAAAATGATTTCTAGGTGATCAACCTCCTTTTTCGCTTGCCACATTCCACAATCGGGGTCAGCTTGTAGATGATGCCAAACTAAAGCACTTTCCTTTCACTTCTATATAAGAAATCCACAAATCATATCAATAATCAAACACAAAAGAAATCATAAAAATAAAAAAAAAATCTTTTTAAAATAAAAAATGTATTCATGTTTATGCTTGCTTCCACATCATCTTTTCAAATGTCATCCCTTGTAAATAAGTGCTTAAGTTTAAGCAAAACAAGTAAGCAATCTCAAACATCCGCATTAATATCTGCTAAAAACTTATGAAGACAAAACCAAAATCCAATAAATAACTAATTCAATAAAACACAAATTAACCATAAATCAATTAAAACACCCAAAGCTTATCACAAAACCAAAATCCTATCAATACACAGCTAAACTAAACACAAAATAAGCAGAAATCAGTAATAAGCATAGCGAGAACAAGATAATATTTACTGGGGAAGGAAGACACGAGAAGGCTAATATAGAAAAAAAGAAAAAAAAAACAGATGAACAGCGAGAAACTAAACTTCCATAGGACGGCGACCATCTAAGCGAAGACGTTCGGGATTGACGTACTCCATATCCAGTTCAGACACACTGCATGAAAGATAAAGAGAGCCGCCGTGCTGTAATATCCGCAATTTCGAATTTCGGTAATTTTCTTTTTCCGGAGTAAGTTCATTTTGACAACTCTATCATGACCGTTTCGTCATTCCGAGAATGATTAATTCTGCACTTTTTGTCATCCGAGTTCGTTTAGGTGTCGTTTTGTTGAGTTCCGTGTCCTTAATCGACTTTTTCACGTGGGAGTTCGACTTTGTAAAGTCACCATTAATTCTTGGAAACTCCAAAAATTCTGAATCTTTGCAATATTATAGAGAATCAAGTTAGCTTTCCAATGGTTCAAACGGTGAGTCAATCGGAGTCCAGACGAAGGTGTTATGGTCGAAATAGCGAAGACTGCACGGTGTGCCTTTTTGGTGTTGAAGGGGGCTGTACCGTGTGCCGCGGCACACTCAGGCTGTGCCGCGGCACAAAGCTAATTCCTGGGCGTTTTTCTTCGCCCTGGGCCGCGGCACACTCATCTGTGCCGCGGCACACGGGCTTTCTGCGTTTTTAGCGGTTGCGAGAGAAAAACTTCATTTTTTCTCCTCTCTTCTTCCTCCTTCATCTTAGGCGATTTGATGGCGATTTTGGGCGATTTGAGTGCTCCAAAACTTGTAGAGATTATCCTCCTCAAGTCTTGTTGAAGATTTTCGACCTCTACTTGAATCCTTCATCCAAATCAAGGTATTGTGGCTTGAACCCTTGTTTTTGTAGATTTGGGGATTTTCCTTTTTGATTTCGATTCCAATCCGTTTTTGATCAATTAGTTGTTGTATAAACGTTGCTTTGAACTTGTTCTACGGATTGGATACTCGTATCTTTGGTTCGTTCAACCCGAGAGTTGATTTCTTTGTTCTTGAAGGGTCTTGAACATTTAATGTTCGATTAAATGTTCGAATGAGTTCCCTTTGATAGTTTGTTGGGATTTCCGTTGTTTTTGGCCTTGATTCTCGTCGTAATCATGTTTTATTATTCCCTATGTAGGATTATAGGTGCTCGATGATTCCGATGTTGAATTCCGTTGGTGTTGATGATTCATATGGTGTTTTCCCGTAGTAATTTCGGTGCTATCACGTTCTAGATAGTGCTCGGGAATTTGAGGGCTACCCGGCCGTATCCGTTCACTTTTCCATTTCTCGTGATATCGAGGCAAGTACCTTGCCCATACTTTTCTTATTTTGTGGATATGATGATCGGTGATCGTATTAGTGTGTTTGTTTGGTTGTTTGAAACGAAGTTTCAAAAGATTTCGGTTTGGCCTCGTTAAAGGTTTTCTTTCAAATGCGTGTGTGTTTTGTGAACGGTGTGTTTTGGGAATTTATTATGATTTGATTATTTTGAACGTTGAAGGATTTTATGATGATACTCCTATTGTTTAAGTTATGGAATCGTGTATTCCGTATTTAATCTTGTTATGGTATTTTGAAGAGTTTGATAATGGTGTCGAGTAATGGCCATCTCTAGTGAGTATTCTTAATGAACTTACATTCTTAGCATATTAGTATTGCATGAGTAACGTGTGTGTGTGTGTATGCTCACTATGGGTTAGATCCGACGGGGTCTCGGTAGGGGTCCACGGAGGTGTGGATCGACGAGCTTTGCTTTTAACCACTACGGGTTAGATCCGACGGGGTCTCGGTAGGGGTCCACGGAGGTGTGGATCGACGGTTAATTGTGGTGAATGTTACAAATGTGATTTGATATTGGCATTTCCGGAAATGAGTGCTTTTGAACGGTTTTTCATGATTGCATGCATTGACTAAGTGTGTAAGAGGTAAGTTGTTCGTTTGGCCTACTTGGCTAGGATGGCACTAGAGTATTTTGTTGTTTGTTTTAAATCCTTTATTTGTGGATTTTGATGTTGGAAGACGAACCTTGTTGTCGTTCTCGTGTACTGTGAGTTGATGAGATTTGGGGCTAAAATCCCAATGGTTTTGTAAGAGTCATTTTATGGATTTGGGGCTAAAATCCCAACGGGTTGGTAAATGTCATTTTTCGGAAAGTAAAGATTCGGGACGGTGACCCCTTTTGTCTTGTGGATTTTTGAAAAGTAGGATTTGATAATCCTAAATGGTTTTCTATTAAAACTCTCGATGGCATTCTAAACCGTCTTATAGATTATTTCCATTGATTTATGGTATTTCGATTTTTAAAGGTTTTCTCAAACCCTTGCCTCGAGAAGTACTTTTCGTTTCGTTTGGATCTTTGAGGATTCCTGGTTATTGTTATTCGTGGAATGTGATTTGTATGGCTCGTATTTGCACTTTGTATTTGCACTAGCAAAACAGTGGAGTTTTGCTAACCCGCGAGTATTCGGGGGGTGGATGTCTATTTTGCATTCGGGTTTTGGAGCATAACACGGGTGTCGGCACGAAGGATGATGAAAGATGAACGATACTAATCACACGAGGATCCGTTGATGTCGTATTGGTCTAGTTGTATTTTCTTTTCATTGCAGATCTTTTCCCCATTGTACGGGAGTTTAGTGTATTTAGACCACTGCTTGGGTATAGCTTGTAATTGAGTTGTATATTGTTATTGAAAGACAAAATCGCTCTAATCAGTCAATTAGCCTTGAAGGCATTGTCGAGATGTAAAATGTTGATACCACTGGTAGATCTTCGAGGAGAGGGTCTACGGCGTGTAATATCCACGAGTGGATTGGGGTGTTACATAAATGGTATCGAGCTTAGGTTGTGGAAACCTAGGCTGTCGGGTCAGTGGTGTCTATTGAGTTTTGTCTCGTCGGATTTAGTCTGACTGAGTCGTGTCGCGACGCGTCGTTTGAGTTTGTTGGTCGTGATTAGTATCGTGGGGCGATCATCATCTTCGTGCGACCTGTGGAAGTAAGTCTCCCTTCTTTGTGTTGTGCCTCGTGTGACACGAGCTATTTTTATGATTATTTGTTAAGTGATGGAATCCTTATGTGGATTTTGATTTCACGATATGTATTTAATCGACTCTCGTATTTGATTTATACGAGGAGTGTCGTCGCTTGTGATGTCTTTTTATTGTTGTTTTTGTACGTTTATGATGATTTTCGAATCGATTTGCACGTTTTACAAGTTCTCTTGTGGAAGCTTTGTGCTTATACACGTTCGACTTGTTCACTAGCCAGTGCGGTAGGGTCTTTAGAGGCCTCGAATGGGGCCAGTGGTTTTGTTCTGAATGTGGTTATTTGACTCTAATATTTTGTTCTTATGAGGAGTAGTGTTGCTGGATTGTGCATGTTGAACTGTATTTCTTTTATCCGCTGCGTGAGTTCGTTTGTAATGACTTTCGGTATTTTACCGACCGAGTTTTATTTCGATAACCGCTTCCCTTAACCGAGTTTTTGGCATTATGGCCTTGACCGCTTTGACGAAATTCTTATGACGGTATTTAGTATTTTTTTTAATGGCTTTTGTGAGTTTTGAAATATTACCGTCATCGGCCTTTTTGGCATCGTCCTTTTTGGCATTGAATTATTTTCGAAAACTTGAGTATCTTAGAAATAAATTTCGAGACATATTTTTTTTTTTTTCAAATGAGTTATTTTCTTGTGGTACATCCAGGTGCCACAATATATTTCAAAATTTTTCTGCCTCGAGGACCAAAATGTTTTGAGATATTTTCAATGTTTTAGAAACACTTTTATTTAGACCCGAGGGTCGAATATTCTGAAAGTTTTCACTAAGAGAAAGTGTCCTCATTTTTTTTCAAATGCGAAACGGTTCTCCAAAGTCTCGATAACGATGTTTCACGTTTGTACTTTTTGAAAGGTGATACTCAAGATCAATCGGTGTTCTTCTAAATTATTTTCAAAATGAGGTTTTCGTTTTTAAAACCTATCCATTCCCGTTTGAGGGCTGGGTATATATGTATGATGTTCGCGTTGTCATTTTGATGTTTGCTCCCGAGTATGACCGAATTGGCGGTGTGAGCGTTGAGTCGTTTTCCCCACATTTGTTGTGTTAGCCCCTTGTGAGAGGTGGGATGTTGGTGTTGAATATTGTCGCCTCGTAGTGATTTCTGCGTTGTCGCGCATGTGCGAGCTGTTATAGCTTGGTTTGGTATGACCGTGTGTATCGGTGATAGTTCCGTTATGTGTCGGTTGTTTAATGTCTTGTTACCTTGCTCCTGTTTTGTGAATTCCGTGGATGAGGTCAGGGGTAATACCTGTACTATTTTGGCTTCTGTATTTTCTCTTTCTCTAGTCTATCGATTCGCTCGTGTTCGTTGAAATGTTATGAAATTGTTCTGTATTTCGGTTTCATCGTCCGAACGAACTGTGATCTTGTTGTGGGCCGATCTGGTTATCGATGTGACTTTTTTTTTTTCGAGTTCGGTTCGATTCTTGTGAACCTTGTTCGGGAGTAACATCATTTGGTTCTACTAGTCCTTTTATTCGAAGGGATCGGATTTTGAACTTCTGTATATTCTACTTTGTCGACTCATTTATGTTCGTTGACATTTCTGAGCTTGTCCTGCCCCTTGTTTTTGTTTATCGAACGAGTGTGGCATCATTTCGGAATAACTCGTTTGTCATTGTGACTTTTCAATTTCTATTCCATTTCATGTGGATCTTATGTGAATGCATCCGTTGTTGTTTTCACCGGATCATATATTGTCTCGAGTCGAGACGTGAACCTTGGAGTTGTTGTTTGAATTTTATTGTTCTTCGTGATTCGAACATGATTGTTCGCTTTTTGTTGTCTCGACCGTTGTGGTTCGGTCGTTTGTTTGTTCGGTTTTTGTCCTCGTTTCGTGATCGTTGAGCATTCAGGCTCATTCCTAATTCCCTTAAGTTTGGGAAATTAGTCTCGTTTTCGATCTTCCAACCCTTGGGCGGTGGAATTCCGTATTAGTTCGTGATTGGCTCGCGTTTGATTGATGTACCGTTGGGTTGGCCAATCATCGACTTTCGTTCGTTGTGTTTTGTGATTGTTGGATAATTGACTTGGCTATATTATCCGTTTGATGACGCTTGTCATTTGTTGGTTTTATTGTATCCCTAACGGCGACGTTGTGTTGGTCGTCGTGGAGCGTGTTTTCACGCCGTATGTCTCTTTGCATTTCTTGCAGCGTTTCGCCGTTGGGCGCGAGTTTTATATTTTTGTGTATCTCGTCGAGTTTTCCTGGCGGGTATATTGCTCCCCCCTACTTGTTTTAAGTTTCGGGACGAAACTTCTTTTAAGGAGGGTAGAATGTAATATCCGCAATTTTGAATTTCGGTAATTTTCTTTTTCCGGAGGAAGTTTATTTTGACAACTCTATCATGACCGTTTCGTCATTCCGAGAATGATTAATTCTGCACTTTTTGTCATCCGAGTTCGTTTCGGTGTCGTTTTGTTGAGTTCCGTGTCCTTAATCGACTTTTTCACGTGGGAGTTCGACTTTGTAAAGTCACCATTAATTCTTGGAAACTCCAAAAATTCTGAATCTTTGCAACATTATAGAGAATCAAGTTAGCTTTCCAATGGTTCAAACGGTGAGTCAATCGGAGTCAGACGAAGGAGTTATGGTCGAAATAGCGAAGGCGCACGGTGTGCCTTTTTGGTGTTGAAGGGGGCATGCCGTGTGCGCGGCACACTCGGTGTGCCGCGGCACAAAGCTAATTCCTGGGCGTTTTCTTCGCCGGGCGCGGCACACTCATCTGTGCCGCGGCACGGGCTTCTGCGTTTTTAGCGGATTTGCGAGAGAAAAACTTCATTTTTCTCCTCTCTTCTTCCTCCTTCATCTTAGGCGATTTGATGGCGATTTTGGGCGATTTGAGTGCTCCAAAACTTGTAGAGATTATCCTCCTCAAGTCTTGTTGAAGATTTTCGACCTCTACTTGAATCCTTCATCCAAATCAAGGTATTGTGGCTTGAACCCTTGTTTTTGTAGATTTGGGGATTTTCCTTTTTGATTTCGATTCCAATCCGTTTTTGATCAATTAGTTGTTGTATAAACGTTGCTTTGAACTTGTTCTACGGATTGGATACTCGTATCTTTGGTTCGTTCGACCCGAGAGGTGATTTCTTTGTTCTTGAAGGGCCTTGAACATTTAATGTTCGATTAAATGTTCGAATGAGTTCCCTTTGATAGTTTGTTGGGATTTCCGTTGTTTTTGGCCTTGATTCTCGTCGTAATCATGTTTTATTATTCCCTACGTAGGATTATAGGTGCTCGATGATTCCGATGTTGAATTCCGTTGGTGTTGATGATTCATATGGTGTTTTCCCGTAGTAATTTCGGTGCTATCACGTTCTAGATAGTGCTCGGGAATTTGAGGGCTACCCGGCCGTATCCGTTCACTTTTCCATTTCTCGTGATATCGAGGCAAGTACCTTGCCCATACTTTTCTTATTTTGTGGATATGATGATCGGTGATCGTATTAGTGTGTTTGTTTGGTTGTTTGAAACGAAGTTTCAAAAGATTTCGGTTTGGCCTCGTTAAAGGTTTTCTTTCAAATGCGTGTGTGTTTTGTGAACGGTGTGTTTTGGGAATTTATTATGATTTGATTATTTTGAACGTTGAAGGATTTTATGATGATACTCCTATTGTTTAAGTTATGGAATTGTGTATTCCGTATTTAATCTTGTTATGGTATTTTGAAGAGTTTGATAATGGTGTCGAGTAATGGCCATCTCTAGTGAGTATTCTTAATGAACTTACATTCTTAGCATATTAGTATTGCATGAGTAACGTGTGTGTGTGTATGCTCACTATGGGTTAGATCCGACGGGGTCTCGGTAGGGGTCCACGGAGGTGTGGATCGACGAGCTTTGCTTTTAACCACTACGGGTTAGATCCGACGGGGTCTCGGTAGGGGTCCACGGAGGTGTGGATCGACGGTTAATTGTGGTGAATTTTACAAATGTGATTTGATATTGGCATTTCCGGAAATGAGTGCTTTTGAACGGTTTTTCATGATTGCATGCATTGACTAAGTGTGTAAGAGGTAAGTTGTTCGTTTGGCCTACTTGGCTAGGATGACACTAGAGTATTTTGTTGTTTGTTTTAAATCCTTTATTTGTGGATTTTGATGTTGGAAGACGAACCTTGTTGTCATTCTCGTGTACTGTGAGTTGATGAGATTTGGGGCTAAAATCCCAATGGTTTTGTAAGAGTCATTTTATGGATTTGGGGCTAAAATCCCAACGGGTTGGTAAATGTCATTTTTTTCGGAAAGTAAAGATTTGGGACGGTGACCCCTTTTGTCTTGTGGATTTTTGAAAAGTAGGATTTGATAATCCTAAATGGTTTTCTATTAAAACTCTCGATGGCATTCTAAACCGTCTTATAGATTATTTCCATTGATTTATGGTATTTCGATTTTTAAAGGTTTTCTCAAACCCTTGCCTCGAGAAGTACTTTTCGTTTCGTTTGGATCTTTGAGGATTCCTGGTTATTGTTATTCGTGGAATGTGATTTGTATGGCTCGTATTTGCACTTTGTATTTGCACTAGCAAAACAGTGGAGTTTTGCTAACCCCCGAGTATTCGGGGGGTGGATGTCTATTTTTGCATTCAGGTTTTGGAGCATAACACAGGGTCGGCACGAAGGATGATGAAAGATGAACGATACTAATCACACGAGGATCCGTTGATGTCGTATTGGTCTAGTTGTATTTTCTTTTCCGCTGCAGTATCTTTTCCCATTGTACGGGAGTTTATTGTATTTTGACCCCTGCGTGGGTATATGTTGTAATTGAGTTGTATATTTTTATTGAAAGACCAAATCGGTCTACTGAGTCATTTAGCCTTGAAGGCATTGTCGAGATGTTAAATGTTGCTACCAGCCTGGTAGATCTTCGAGGAGAGGGTCTACGGCGTGTAATATCCCTGAGTGGATTGGGGGTGTTACACGTGCGACGCCACAGATGGTGGGTATGATTTTAGTATTTGAGGTGATTCAAAGTTTGAGTTCCCTTCCAAGTATCCAAGTTTCCAACTTCGAGAATAATATGGGCTCGATTGTATGCATCGATTGATGCTCGATGAAGATGAACCCTAGAATCACACGGAGATGCTCGATTGTGTTTACCTGAGGAATATTTTGTGGAAGAGAGAGAAGGAACCCGCTGGAGATCGAACCAGAACAGTCGATTGAGAGACTTATCTCGATGAAGTTGAAGAGAGATTTCTCTCGATTTTGCCGTGAGAGCCCAGAGGTGAGAGAGAGAGAGAGAGAGACGCAAAGGGAGTAAAGGAAATGCCCGTCGGTCCTAGGTATTTTGTATAATTACTTTCCACATCGGTTATAAGGAAACCGATGTTAACGTCGAAATTCACATCGGTTTAAAGGTAACCGATGTTAATTTAGTAACTTCTACTTTGGTTATTTTTTTAACCGATGTGAACATCAAATAAAATTACAATTTCACCACCTCCTTTTTTTACATCGGTTTTCTTAAAAATCGATGTAAATTTGATGATGTTGAATCCTCTTTTCATAGTAGTGTTAGTCACATACAATTAAGCATAAAGTGGTCAAAAGTATTAATAAGTGTGACCATATGCTGTTTAAAGTGAATAAATGTGTATTTTGTGTGACTATTGATGATCCAATGGCCACATTAAGTTTATGTTTGTGTGGCCTTTTGTAATATTTAGTTACACAAAGCATGTTTTTTTCTGGGTATTCAGTCACATACAATTAAGCATAAAGTGACTAAAAGTGTTAATAAGTGTGATCATATATTGTTTAAAGAAAAGAAACGAGTATTTTGTGTGACTATTGATCATCCAATGGCCACATAATTTTTATGTTTGTGTGGACTTTTGTAATATGTGATCAAAAGTGTTAATAAGTGTGACCATATGTTGTTTAAAGTGAACAAATATGTATTTTGTGTGACTATTGATCATCCAATAGCCACATAAATTTTATATTTGCGTGGCCTTTTGTAATATTTAGTCACACAAAGCATGAAATTTAATGATGACCGATTTCACATTTTGCTCTAAATAATAGCCACATGAATACTTCACGATGTGACTGTTATGAATATATTGGTCACATATAATCACCTTAAATGTGGCCATAAACATAATTTAGTCACACATTTGTGATATGTTGTGGCTATTGTAAAGCCATATAGTCACATGATCGTGCTAGAAGTAAATGTGACTATACACATTAGCTTTTGGCAAGCTAACACAAACTAAACCTTAAACACACATATTAAGTTACGTGACCATATGTACTGGATTTTGGCTACACTTAAATAATGTGTGACGAAACGTTTAGTGTGATCATATATGGCATTTGGTCACAGTGTTAGAAGTAAATGTGACTATACACATTAGCTTTTGGCAAGCTAACTCAAACTAAACTTTAAACACACATATTAAGTTACGTGACCATATGTACTGGATTTTGGCTACACTTAAATAATGTGTCACAAAACGTTTAGTGTGACCATATATGGCATATGGTCACAATGTTCAAGACATATATTTGTCACTTTTCATTTGTCACGCGTCCCAAATTCATATGTGGCTAAATAATTAGCAAAAGATTGCAGTCACCCTTAAATAATGTGTGATAAAACTTGACTATATGATTTAGATAGATAAAAAATTACTTCCTGTGACCATATATGCCAATTTGGTCACATTGTTCAACTGTGTGACATATATTTGTCACTATTTAAATGTATATCGTGACTAATGCTTCAAATGTAACACCCCCAAAACCGTATGGCAATATTATACGCCGTAGACCCTTTCCACAAGGATCTACCAGGCTAAACATCCATAAACAACCAAATGCTTGTCCGGCCAGGGTCAAACAATATAATAATACAGACTGTTAAGGTCACTTATGTAACAACCCCAGAATACGATCGGGAATGTCGCACGCCGTAGACCCTCATCACAAGGATCTACCAGGCTAAACTCCAAAAGATTACTCAATGATTGACCGATCGGGGTCAAAATTAAATACAAAGCAGACCGACAAGGTCATTAACCAATTCAGAAACTAACGACATTCACATTACAATGACAATAATAAACTTGAACACAGAAAAGAATGACAACTCAATTTAATAAATGAAAACTACACCCATTGAAGGGTGAATACTCGAACGACTGAGAAATACCGACCAAAATGAAACAAAATAAAAGACTCTGACTCTGGTGTGATTAGCATCAATGTCCTCCATCTCCTTCCAAGCCAATCATGTGAATACTCCCGACCAAAACCTAAGCGCATAACATGCACCCACCCCCCGAAAACTCGGGGGTTAGCAAACTGGAATTTTGCTAGTGCAAGTACATAATATACAAGATATACGAATAATAACAACACAAAACTCAACAGTCGTGAAGCCTTAACACAAACCACACATTCCCATAGTCAATACAGAATAGCATCACATACACAAGGTGAAAGATAATCACATTGTCATATTATCTGTATGGAACATAACACCAATGAAACTTTAAATGAGCCCAAGGAGTCAGAAAAATCCCTTTTATAAAAGGAAAAGAATTTTGATAAGAAAGTTTGAAAACATTATTATTGACTCGGGCCATCTTGGGGTTTTGAAAATCAAATGGGAATACTTTTAGAAAATACTTCAAAATCTCTCGGGTCCTCGACCCAACATGTGGAAAATAATTTGCAAGAAAACCATTACAATGTTATTCGGGGTCCTCGACCCAATGCACAGAATTGTAACACCCCCAGAATACGACCGGGAATGTCACACGCTGTAGACCCTTATCACAAGGGTCTACAGGCTAAACTCCAAAAGACTACTCAATGATTGACCGACAGGAGTCAATCTAAATACAACGCAGACCGACAAGGTCATTGAACAATTCAGAAACTAATGAATTTTACATCTCAATGACAAAAATAAACTTTCACACAAAAAGTGATGACAACTCCATTTAATAAATGAAAACCTACACCCGTGCAAGGGTGAATACTCAACCAAATGGAAAATACCGACCCAGATGGAATAAAAGAAAAAGTCTCTTACTCTTGTGTGAATAGCATCGTCGTCTTACATCTCCTTCCAAGCCAATCCCGTGACTGCTCCCGAGCTGCCAAAACCTGAACGCATAACAGGCACCCACCCCCCGAAAACTCGGGGGTTAGCAAACTGGAATTTTGCTAGTGCAAGTACATAATATACAAGATATACGAACAATAACAACACAAAACTCAACCGTCGTGAAGCCTTAACACAAACCATACATTCCCATAGTCAACACAGAGTAGCACTCGCATACACAAGGTGAAAGATAATCACATAGTCATATTCTCTTTACGAAACATAACATCAATGAAACTTTAAACGAGCCCAATGAGTCAGGAAAATCCCTTTTGTAAAAGGAAAAGTATTTTGATAAGATAGTTTGCAAACGTTATTATTGACTCGGGCCGTCTTGGGGTTTTGAAAATCGAATGGGAACACTTTTGGAAAATAATTTCAAAAGCTCTCGGGTCCTTGACCCACCATATGGAAAATAATTACACGAAAACTATGTCAACTTATTCGGGGTCCTCGACCCAATTTATAGAACACTGTCACAAACGAAATCATTACAACATCTCACAGGGTTCTCAACCCAATCCAAATAACATCATCACGAAATCAATCATCTCAACATTCCACAGGGTCCTCGACCCAATACTCAGAATAGCACCACAACACAATCAAAGGCGCAATCTCTCATTCGATATATCCTGCTCAAGACCCCCGATTAATTAACCCTCGGAGATTTCATCAAACCCCCTTGGTTAATTAACCCTGATACCAACGCTATAAAAACAAGTTGAAACGAGCTTTCAAAAACACGAATCGCGGTCTATATCAAGACAAACATTTAAAAGTGAGTTGAAAGAATTTGAGATACGAACATCGTTCGGTAACGAGGTCTTATCTATCACTCAAATACCCGTAACCAATAAGCCTGCCAGGCGCCTCTCTTGCGCACCTGTGCACCGGCGTTCACTCCACTATGTTGGCCGCTCCTTGAACATGTCACCGCATCGGCGATCACTCTGTGCGTGCATTAGGTAACACCGGCATTCACCACCCATATGGAGCCGCACATTGCAGCATACACCAGGCCGGAGTGCACACCCCGCCCTCAGAGGTTCCCGGATACGACGTTTCTCACAACGAGTAACCACATTGTTCCAAACATCAAGCACACAGACAAACATTACAACAATTATCCACTCAGTGCACCAATTCACACAAATTATCCATCAGTCCATAATCACACAGATAAACAATATCACGCACGTTATCAATCAAATCTCAATCACAATAAGCCTTCAGGCATAACGAACCAACGCCGCACATATATCCCTATATTGCGACTCAACCGAATATATATATATATATATATATATATATATATATATATATATATAATCTTACTATATTATATGAATAAGTATAGTTCACCCATCAATCCAAGTCAAGTACGTCAACTAGTGTTAGTATTCATCACTTGTCATTCACCGACATAGGCATATATATATATATATATATATATATATATATATATATATATCAATATACGTATATACATACACATATTTAACATATAAATATATATAAATCTATATATATATATACACACACACACACATATATATATATATATATCCGTATAAATTCATACACTTCGACAACAATGATTTCACGCAGTTACAATTCGTATATCAAGGTACTTGCCTTGGTAATCTCTCGCGGATACTCCGAAAATACGGTCGATTGGCAAAATCCGGAACTCCAATGAAAACAACGATCGGAAGGGCTCAACACCAGATTTTTTTAGGGAAATCATCCCTAATATCCTATCATCGAATAAACAATCAATCACACGAGGAAAAACGTCACAAAATGACCAAATTTCTCTCTGCGGCATTTCCCCAGACACCTTGAAGGCGTCAAACGAAAGTTCATATAAACGATGAATCGGAAATGGTAAAACCATGGACAGATGATGAAACTGATAGAATACAACTTAATCTACAATTATCCATCCGTAATTTAAGTTCATATGGCTCGAACGAACGAAATCTACCAAGAACCCCAAATTTCCCAAAGTTTGGGTTTTAGGAAAAACTAACCTTGATTCGGTCGATTGAAGGATGTTATGGAATGATCGATCAATGATATGAACTCAGGATCTTCGTGGATTTGTTGTTCAATAACATGCCTGCGTGCTCTCAAAAGCTCCAGCCGCGGACATGAAGGAAGAGAAGTGAAAAATGGGTGAAAACAGGGCTGCTCGGTCATATATATACTGGTAACTGACTAGTGTGCGCTAGGTTGTCCGGGTAGCGTGCGCTATCGGCCGGCCCTGGTCCAGAATCTTCGGCCGGGGTCCGATAGCGTGCGCAAGACATCGGCAGCAGCGTGCACAATTGGCCCGTCCAGGATCTACTGGACTAATCTATCCGGCTAGGTAGCGTGCGCTGGCCGAGCCGGTAGCGTGCGCTAGCCTACCGAGTTAGCGAGCGCATCTGTCCGGCCGTAGCGTGCGCTACCTGCTGGTCTGGCTGAAGTCCAAACCCTACTGCCTAGACTGCCCATTCGATTAGCGTGTGTTACCTCCCGGCAGTGGCGTGCGCTACTCCTGCGGGTTAGCGCGCGCAGCTGTCCGGCCGTAGCGTACGCTAGGCCGGTCCCTGCTGCAACTGTCCGGCAGCGCCCAGCCTCCATGACGGTCCATGTGCACCTGTCCGGCAGTGCTCAACATCCGTGCCGTTTCCTGCCGCACTTGTCCGGCAGTGCCTAGCCGCCATGACCCGACAACTCGATTCTCCAAAATCGCACGGAAACGAACATGATGAAATGCTCGGTAGGAGTCTCGATCACGAATTCAAATCTCTAATATGCATCAAAGGAAAATATTGCGGAAGAAAGTTCGTAACGAATTATAATAATATTATAAGTCACAAAAACCGAGATATACGAAAACGGGGAAAAATAGGATTCTCACACGGTTAGGCGTTCGACGATGTCTCGACCACTTTAACGCACCGATTATGATGTAAAACGATAACGAGCAAATTACGAATCATAAAATATCCCAAGCACGGAACGAACAAGACGAAAAGCTCGTGGTCAACATCCACGATCCGAAATGAAAATGATGATATTCAACAATTCACCAAAAATGTAAGAATTGCAGATAAAATATTCCCAAATACAGCAGAAAATGCAAATCGGACGAACTCCCTGATCTTTATGACAAAACACCAGTAGTCAATCAATTCGTTCATGCGGGGCGGCGAACAAAAATGGAATACAAAATGAAGGAAAAAAAAGGTTACCTGTGCAGTCGATCAATTCGTTCATGCGGGACGGCGAACAAAAATGGAAAACAAAATGAGGAAAAAAAAGGGGGTTACCTGTGCATCAACGAACGATCTGACTAACAAAAATAGAACTCTTGAGTAAGTAATAGAATACATTCACTCAAGTTGCAGATTAATTCCAAAAACCAAAAAAAGCCTGCCTATCCTAAAGCATCTGATGGCCTCATACCTGAATTTGCACAGCACTAAGCATAGCTGGAACAATACGCTCACGGACAAGTCTACCACTCAGAAGGCTTGCTATAACAGCTATCTGTAGATTTCACAATACAACTTTGTTCAGAATAAGGGAAACAAAAAATTGTAGTCAATGAGATTTCAGGCACAAGCACCTATCGAGGCAAGAATTAGATAAAATATTGTGGAATAAACACGAAAAATCCGGATCAGAAATATGGAACCAACATTACAAAAAGACACCCAGATCACAGAACATGTATAACTCGAAATATAACTGGAATTCTCTTACAGAATAGAGTAAAACCATATGGAAATCAGGGAGGCGAGAACAGAGATTCATTCGCTCACCGAAAGTAAAGAAAATTGTTAGAACATCAGATAAAATATTCCCAATTACATCGGAAAATGCAAATCGAACGAAGTCCCTGATCTTTATGACCAAACACCGGCAGTCGATCAATTTGTTCATGCGGGGCGACGAGCAAAAACGGAAAACAAAATGAAGAAAAAAAGGGGTTACCTGTGAATCAACAAACGAGGAAGAAGGTGAAACGCGAAATGGAAATAGGGAGGCCTGATTTTTCCTGCAGAAACAAAAATAAAATCGAACAGTAAAAAAAACAAACCGCGGAGAAACAAAAGAAAAGGAGAGAGCTGAAACCAACAAACCTTGAAATTATAAGCTACAATTTATGTACAGGAAACCTGTTAACGATTTACTGAAAATAGAAAAAGTGGGGAGCAAGTAAATACAAACATATAGGTAGAGTAAATAAAAAAAAACTTTAAACTGAAAACGTAAAAAGGAGAAACAATTCCACTTACCAACGAGAAACCAGACAGACTGCGGACCTACCAAAATTTTTTTTTAAGGAAAATCATTGACAAGCTAACCTCTAAAAGTTCTAAAGAGGACCTCTAACAACAGGAAACAAGGCGTCCGATTTATTTAAAACAATATTTAGGGAAAAAATTCTTTTAAATTACCAAATATAGATGATTTGTCTGAATGTAAAAATTTCATCTAATTTAGGCAGTTCATGGAGCCAGAATGACTATAAAGCAGAACCAATATTTGTCTAAAGAAACAAAATAGCTGAAAAAAAAAGGAAATTAATAATATCACCGAAGCAGCCCGGAAAGAAAAAATGACCTGCAAAACAACAAAAACCTAATATCACCAAAAGTAATGAATGAACTCCAAATGGAAGCAGATAGAAGCAGACACATAATATATGCTGGGAAAAAAAATTCCAGAAACTCAGCAGTTACATCGATAGAAGCATGTAACGAACTAAATAGGAGCCTAAAAGTATTGATGAGTAAGCTCCGGGAAAAATAAGGGCAGATCAAATGAGGAAATAAGGTAACCAAACTTGGAGGGATTTTCCTAACCTATTATAACCAACAAACCGTACCTGATCAACAGACAAAAAAATCACCAAAAACTGACACTATGAAAAATATGAAGCAACAATCTATTTTTTAGAAAACAGCAGGCAAGGCCCGTTAGAACCAAGAACAAACACAATAAAGCAGCCAAAAAAATAACTGGAGTTGAACAAATATATATATGAACAGACCTACAAATCAGACCAGAGAAAGTAACAACTCAAACATGAGATGAAATCCTAAAAGAGAGAAGTGTAAACAAATGAAAGCCACTAAGCAGACCTGAAAAAATTACAAGCCAGACCTGATAACAAAAACACACAAAACACAATCAGCAGCCAAGAAGAACACAAATCCGAGAAACAAAACCAATAATAGTCAGCATACATATAATCAGTATAAAACCAATAATAGTCGGCATACATATAATCAGTATAAACAGGAGAAACCAAAAAAATATAATGAGAATAAGAAATAAGAAATGAATATAATCATCTGACATGTACACGAAAGAAAACCAAGATTTAATGTGTTTATAACATGAATAAAATCAGAGAGCTCAAACCACCTCGAAAATATAGACAAGTTATTTACAGCAGTCGAGGTTTCGTCTCTTGAAACTATATAACACATATTTTTTGTCGTAATTGAAATAGGTTGAATTTATTGTGCAGAAACAATCAAAATGTCAAATTACGGAGCTATATATGTACATGGCAGGCCTAATATTGGTAGATAATAAAGTTTAATGCATTTTCGAATGCATCCAGAAACCTTCAACAAATAAACACAAAGCAACAAAAAAACTACCTCAAAAATAGGCTGAGATGGAGGAACCTGTAGTCAATTGAGAGAGAAAAACCAAGAAGGAGCCAAAATCAGATGGAGATCGATAAAAAAAAAGAGAGAAAATAGGGGAAGCCTATTTAGAACTGGAAAAAAGAAAGGAAATGTACAAGAGGGACACGTTGCCTAAATACAGAAAACCCATACAATCAAGAAATCAATCAAGAAAAACAGAAAACAAAATGAAGAAAAAAAAAGCGTTACCTGTCAATCAACAAACGAAGAAGGTGAAAATCGAGAGACCGGAAAAAAATACAGAAAACCCATTCAATCAAGAAAAATGGAAAAAAAAGGGTTACCTGTCAATTAGTGAACCAAGAGGAAGGTGAAAAACCAAAGAGCAACAACGTTTCCAGAGTAGGAGCTTCAGCCGGAAAAAATGAGATTCAGTGTCTTTCTCTTGGTGCATAATGATAAACAGAGAACATGATAATTAACAGCAATAGGTAGTAGGAGGATAATATACCATCACAAGTCGAAATTTACTTTTCACATACTAATGATGAAGCACAATGACCAATTAACTTAAACTGGTGCCTAAATTTACATGGGGCAGAGGGGGGAATCCTACGAGTGGAGGGATCACGAAACAAACTGTGGAACCCAACAAGTATGAAGAAATCAAAAGTACCGATCTTGATGCAATTAATATATAATAAAGAGAACAAGTATCACAGAAACCTTCTATACAGGGGGCAAGAACCATGTCTCACTAGCGAAGTATCAATGCAAGGTAGATGAAAAAGGTGGTGACAATGAGGCAAACGACAGGCCGTCTCCCCAAATTGAAAATCCTGACATTGAAAATCCAGAGAGAATTTCTTTCGAATGAGTCCCACAAAAAGGACCATTAGTCAGGAGAGAAAAACCATAATAGTATGTATGTGTGTATGTACCTGAACCCGTGTCGAAAATGTTAGGGACTTCCTCAAATGGTGCTTCAACGACTCCCATCTAACTAACAAAAATGGAACTCTTGAGTAAGTAATAGAAGACATTCACTCAGGTGGCAGATTAATACCAAAAACAAAAAAAGCCTGCCTATCCTACAGCAACCGATGGCCTCAAACCTGAATTTGCACAGCACTAAGCATAGCTGGACCAATACGCTCACGGATCAGAAAAATCCGGATTAGAAATATGGAACCAATATTAGAAAAAGACACCTAGATCACAGAACATGTATAACTCGAAATAAAATTGAAATTTTCTTGCAAAATAGAGTAAAAGCCTATGGCAATCAGGGAGGCGAGAACAGAGATTATTTCGCGCACCGAAAGCAAAGAAAAATATAAGAATTGCAGATAAAATATTCCCAAATACAGCAGAAAATGCAAATCGGACGAACTCCCTGATCTTTATGACAAAACACCAGCAGTCGATCAATTCGTTCATGCGGGATGGCGAACAAAAATGGAATATAAAATGAAGGAAAAAAAAGGTTACCTGTGCAGTCGATCAATTCGTTCATGCGGGACGGCGAACAAAAACGGAAAACAAAATGAGGAAAAAAAAAAGGGGTTACCTGTGAATCAGCGAACGATCTGACTAACAAAAATGGAACTCTTGAGTAAGTAATAGAATACATTCACTCAAGTTGCAGATTAATACCAAAAACCAAAAAAAGCCTGCCTATCCTACGGATCGATGGCCTCATACACGAATTTGCACGACTAAGCATAGCTGGAACAATACGCTCACGGACAAGTCTACCACTCAGAAGGCTTGCTATAACAGCTATCTGTAGATTTCACAATACAACTTTGTTCAGAATAAGGGAAACAAAAAATTGTAGTCAATGAGATTTCCGGCACAAGCACCTATCGAGGCAAGAATGAGATAAAATATTGTGGAATAAACACGAAAAATCCGGATCAGAAATATGGAACCAACATTAGAAAAATACACCCAGATCACAGAACATGTATAACTCGAAATATAACTGGAATTTTCTTGCAGAATAGAGTAAAACCATATGGCAATCAGGGAGGCGAGAACAGAGATTCATTCGCTCACCGAAAGTAAATAAAATTGTAAGAATAGCAGATAAAATATTCCCAATTACATCGGAAAATGCAAATCGAACGAAGTCCCTGATCTTTATGACCAAACACCGGTAGTCGATCAATTCGTTCATGCGGGGCGGCGAGCAAAAACGGAAAACAAAATTAAGAAAAAAAAGGGTTACCTGTGAATCAACAAACGAGGAAGAAGGTGAAACGCGAAATGGAAATAGGGAGGCCTGATTTTTCCTGCAGAAACAAAAATAAAATCGAACAGTAAAAAAAAACCCGTGGAGAAACGAAAGAAAAGGAGAGAGCTGAAACCAACAAACCTTGAAATTATAAGCTACAATTTATGTACAGGAAACCTGTTAACGATTTACTGAAAATAGAAACAGTGGGGAGCAAGTAAATACAAGCATAGAGGTAGTGTAACACCCCCAATCCACTCAGGGATATTACACGCCATAGACCCTCTCCTCGAGGATCTACCAGGCTGATAACTAAATCAAACATCTAAACATCGCCTTTAAGGCTAAAATGACTCAGTAGACCGACTTGGTCTTTCAATAAATACTTACAACTCAATTCCAAACACATACCCACGCAGGGGTCAAAATACAATAAACTCCCGTACAACGGGGAAAAGATACTGCAGCGGAAAATAAGATACAACTAGACCAATCCGACATCAACGGATCCTCGTGTGATTAGTATCGTTCATCTTTCATCATCCTTCATGCCGACCCTGTGCTATGCTCCAAAACCTGAATGCAAAAATAGACATCCACCCCCCGAATACTCGGGGGTTAGCAAAACTCCACTGTTTTGCTAGTGCAAATACAAAGTGCAAATACGAGCCATATAATTCAAGTTCCACGAATCACAATAACCAGGAATCCTTAAAGATTAAAATACCACGAAACGAATACTTCCCGAGGCAAGAATTTGAGTAAAACTTTCCAAATCCGAAAGATCACAAATAACGAGAATGGTTTGCAAAATGGTTTAAAATACCCTCGGGAGTTTTAATAGAAAACAAATTAGGATTATCAAATCTTTCTCTTTCCAAAATCAACAGGGTCACAGCCCAAAGGTTTTATTTTCGCAAATAGAAAACCGACAACAATTCACAGGGCCAGAGCCCAACATCACGTGTCCTCAACGGACATAAAATCAACGAAACGTAATCACGCACGCGCATCGCCTAGGACCGGGACGCTACCACAGACATCCCACCCGAGGCCTCGAAGGACCCTCCCGAGCTGGCTAGCGAAACAATTCACAACATATCACAACCATAAGTTATCTTGACATCGTACTCGCAAGTACCGATTCTCGGAGCCCTCTCCAGACCTACCCGATTAGATAACCTTATGGTCAAATCATATCAAATGGCCGTACTCGCAAGTAACGCGCCGCCGGAGGCCTCACGGGTCCCTACCCGGTAAACATCAATCGAATATACCCACAAGTTATCGTGACATCGCACTCGCAAGTGACGATTCTCGGAGCCCTCTCCAGACCTACCCGAATTGATAACCTTGTGGTCGAATCATCAATGCATAGAGTTCACAACGACAAGGGTTTCATATTTGCCACAATCACAAATATGTCAAATCATGAGTTAATGCCAACAACACTTAGCAAAACACCACGTCAAACCATAACGCACCGAAAAGAAACCATATACGTCCACACGCAATACCAAGGGCAACATCAACACCAAACATATCCATAGAATCCACATAGTTTACAAACCACACTATTCACAAAACACACGCGTTTTGAAAGAGGGCCTTTAGCAAGGCTAATCAAATCTTTTGAAAGTTCAATTCAAACGACCACACAAACACATTTAGACGATCACCAATTATCATATCCACAAAACAAGAATTATATGGACAAGGTACTTGCCTCACAATCGGCACGCAAGTATCCCGACGAACACGGCTCAACCGGAAAGCTTCGAAACGCCCGATGTTTTCGAAAAGGAAAACGACAACGAACGGAAGGGTTCAACTTGGTTTCTTCGCAAGAAACTCGACCCTAACAACATATAATCCATAAATCAACAATCATACGAGGAAGGATAATCGTAGAACGCCCGAAAACCCCTCTATGACATTCTACCGGACACCTTCAAGGCGTCGACCAAGAACTCGACCAAAACAACGAATCGATACGATCCAACCATGGAATAATAAAGGAAATGATATAATACATCTAAATATTCATCAATCCATCATAATCCTAAGTTAAATCGGATTAATCGGACGAAAACAACCAAAATACCCAAATTCCCCAAAACTAGATTTCTAGGAAATCGGCACGGTCGGTAGATCGGAGGATCTTTGTAGGACGGATGATTGATGATATGAACCTCAACACTTAATGGACTCATCGCCGGCCGGGTTACGTGACGAATCGCCATGGCTTACGACGTAATCGCCTTGGCCGAACGCACCGCTGAAATGCCGGGCGTTACGTGCGTTACGGCCAGGCCTTACGTGCGTAATCGACCTTACGACGTGAATCGCCGATCACTACCGCACGTTACTCGGCGGGTGCTCGCCCGAGCATGCCCGGCCATGACTCGGCCGGGACCAACTCCGACGGCCCGAACGACCCCGAAACCCGAACCTGAGTACGAATCGAAGATACGGTTACGAAGTACTCGCAAAGACGAATCCGAGCACTAAGAGAACACACGATTTCGACCACCCGAAGGCTCGAAATTCGACAACGGAAAGTAATTACCCCAAACTTTGGGAAATTACGAAAATGGCCCAAAACGCCCGAAAATCACGATACGTGATCGAGACACCAAGTCAAAGCTCGCAACATGAATATTAACATTAAATGAACTTACGAGAAAGTCGAAACAACAGTTTCGGACGATATTCGCAAGAATCGAACTCAAGTGCGGAAAAACCGCTAAAAAGCACGGAACTCAACAAAATGACACCGAAACGAACTCGGATGAAAAAAAGTGCAGAATTAATCATTCTCAGAATGACGAAACGGTCATGAGCGAGTCGTCAAAACGGACTTCCGCCGAAAAAAAAGAAATTACCGGAAATCAAAATCACGGGTATTACAGGTAGAGTAAATAAAAAAAACTTTAAACTGAAAACGTAAAAAGGAGAAACAGTTCCACTCACCATCGAGAAACCAGACAGACTGCGGACCTGCCAAAATTTTTTTTAAGGAAAATCACTGACAAGCTAACCTCTAAAAGTTCTAAAGAGGACCTCTAACAACAGGAAACAAGGCGTCCGATTTATTTAAAACAATATTTAGGGAAAAAATTCTTTTAAATTACCAAACATAGATGATTTGTCTAAATGTAAAAATTTCATCTAATTTAGGCAGATCATGGAGCCAGAATGACTATAAAGCAGAACCAATATTTGTATAAAGAAACAAAATAGCTGGAAAAAAAGGAAATTAATAATATCACCGAAAGCAGCCCGGAAAAAAAAATGACCTGCAAAACAACAAAAAACCAATATCACCAAAAGTAATAAATGAACTCCAAATGGAAGCATATAGAAACAGACAAATAATATATGCTGGGAAAAAAAATTCCAGAAACTCAGCAGTTACATCGATAGAAGCATGTACGAACTAAATAGGAGCCTAAAAGCATTGATGAGTAAGCTCCGGGAAAAATAAGGGCAGATCAAATGAGGAAATAAGGTAACCAAACTTGGAGGAATTTTCCTAACCAATTATAACCAACAAACCGTACCTGATCAACCGACAAAAAAATCACCAAAAACTGACACTATGAAAAATATGAAGCAGCAATCTATTTTTTAGAAAACAACAGGCAAGGCCCGGTAGAACCAAGAACAAACACAATAAAGCAGCCAAAAAAATAACTGGAGTTGAACAAATATATATATGAACGGACCTACAAATCAGACCAGAGAAAGTAACAACTCAAACCTGAGATGAAATCCTAATACAGAGAAGTGTATAAAAATGAAAGCCACTAAGCAGACCTGAAAAAATTACAAGCCAGACGTGATAACAAAAACACACAAAGCACGATCAGCAGCCAAGAAGAACACAGATCCGAGAAACAAAACCAATAATAGTCAGCATACATATAATCAGTATAAAACCAATAATAGTCGGCATACATATAATCAGTATAAACAGGAGAAACCAAAAAAACATAATGAGAATAAGAAATAAGAAATGAATATAATCATCTGTCATGTACACGAAAGAAAACCAAGATTTAATGTGTTTATAACATGAATAAAATCAGAGAGCTCAAACCACCTCGAAAGTATAGACAAGTTATTTACAGCAGCCGAAGTTTCGTCTCTTCAAACTATATAACACATATTTTTTTGTCGTAATTGAAATAGGTTGAATTTATTGTGCAAAAACAATCAAAATGTCAAATTACGGAGCTATATATGTACATGGATGGCCTAATATTGGTAGATAATAAAGTTTAATGCATTTTCGAATGCTAAATATTTTTTCACAGCAAATAAAACACAGAAATGTAAAATCAGGGAGGTAGACAATTTTACAAAAATAAATGCGCAATTATCAATTTCAGTAATTCTTATCTGTCAGATTTACATTTGTATGCGTGCACAAATGTAATAAAAAAACAAATATGCACCTAATCACACAAATATGCACCTAATATCCTCTATGTCCGAACCCAACTATCTCCTTTCAGTTGATCACACGTGACTAATAAACTAATCAAAAAAATCCTTCAAATAGCGGAAAATTATGAACACAACACTAGACCACTAAGAATTATAAAGCATCTAACAAAAGCATTCAAATAAATTCAAAAAATTACAAATGTCTAGGACTCGCACAAAAACAACCTATTTAACAATACATGAATATTCGATTTCAAAATTTCATTATCCATAAAAACTACGATTCAAATTTAAAAGAATTGTTAAATATGCAATTTAAACAATATCGGAACATTCGAAGATGTCAGCATTCCAAGATGCTTCAACCTTTAAGTAGCGCATTGTACTATATATATATATATATATATATATATATATATATATATATATATTGGAAAAAAATTGGGAAAAAAATCATATGCGCAAATGAATGCATCCTCATATGCTTCACAGAACACAATCTTCATATGAATAAAGCTCTGGGGACGGAGAGGCAATATATATTATATATTCATAGTACTGAGAAGCAGTATATATATTGCTAAAATATAATAGAATTTTGATACCAACCTATAGGAGCCATTTTTATTATCAATCTAAGCCAGCTGCACCGACTGTCATATTTTGAGAGAACTGCACTCTTGGTCCAACAAAATTGCAATTTTATTCCCAACATTAAAAACATGAGCAGGAAAGATCCCATAAGAATCAATTGTTTCATTTATAATCCCTTCCAAATGCGCAGATAAAAAGAACCTCCTGTTGGACCAAAAGTGCACAAAGAAAACAGTAGTGGGACCAAAAACGCAAAAGAAACTTCTATTGACAGTTTACCATGACAATATAATTTGTTCAATTTTTCAGTTCTATAGTTGACAGTTTTCTTTTTGTGATTAATAGAATATATTCATTTGATATAGAAGCGTACTTGCAGCACTGTGTTGGTAAACGTGATATTCCGCCCCTTCAAAAATCTGATGGTACCCCATTAGACCAGGAACATACCAACGAACACGGAACGGTTATTTTAGAAATCCGTGGTCGTATAAAGATTCTAAAAATATTTGACGGTCCGAGCCCAACTATTAAAAGAGTTTTCAAAGACCCAAGAGAGAATGGACTGAGTTGCAACAAAGTGTAGCGCCCCCAAAACCATCTGGGATATTACAGCGCCGTGGGTCCCGCGCCGGAACCCACCACGCTAAAAACCATTTCAAAAACGTTTAAAAATGCCAAAAGGCCAATGACGGTAATATTTCAAATATTCAAATATCTTCAAAAACATAGTTCTCAAATACCGTCATAAAATACCATTTGAAAATACAAGGCGAAGTGCCAATTTTCGACAGATCAAAATGTACGTTAAGCTACCACTTAAACGTACCGATAAAATAATTTGGGAAAAAGAGTTGACGAAAATAACCCAAGTTCGTAAAATGCCAAAAAGGCCATTTTGAAAATACACACGAACTGGTAAAGATACCGAAAAGCCATTTTGAAATATACACACGCAGCGGATAAATGCAGTTCAAAATACACATTTGCAGTGGAAATAAATGACCGGAATAGAATACTCAATTCTCCGAAAACAAGCCACATCCAGTATCACATCGGGAAGCTCATCCCTTCACGACCGCTACTAGCTCGATCTCCGAGTACCTAAAAATAAAGCCCACGACGGGGTCAGCCACAATACTCAATAATGATATCGATCACATCAACATAAATAATTACATACCAATGTAATAATATAGTAAGAATACTACCAAAGTGATCTTACCGACATAACCTTAACAATCCATAACAATCCAATCCTTACCATAATCCACATTTCGCATTCTCAAATGACGAAATGAACTCAACCACAACCAACTGTACTGTATTCAAATAATATCAAAAATCCTCAAAACATCATCATCACTCATAATCATGAAATAATTCATCCGTGCAAAATCCTGTCCATCGGATTACACAATCAAAACTCAACCTGGATAAACCAATAGTACCCAACATATATGTAGATCAACTACCACATGACAATGAATACAAATGCCGAAACATCGACGTACAGTCCGAATGCTCATATGATCAATAACAATGATCAACCAATACATCAATTTAGAATATCATCGACATGATAACTCCAATACGACCAACAAAGGATCAACGATAACTGAGAATACCATCAACAAGGTAAATCCCGAACACAATCAATGAAGGATCAACAATAACCGAGAATACCATCAACAAGGTAAACTCCAAATGATCAACAAAGGACCAACAATAACCGAGAATACCATAAACAAGGTAAACTCCAAACGATCAACAATAAAGGATCTCAAAGAAATAACTCTGACTGTCGAACATACCTCTCGGGTGTATGAACAACTAGTCACAAACCGTCGAACATATCCAATCATACATGGAACTATGAACGACCAAACGGTATGGCTCAAAGATGGAAGTCATAGTACGCCCGATCCGGAAATGTGTCCGTGCACAAGCCAACCCGGGTATTGATCACATACACGTGTGGTCTTGTACCTAATTAGCCTCACGAACCACGTCTCGTGTGCACGGTTCAATGTGGAAATATCAACACATAACTGTAATATCCGCAATTTTCGATTTTCGGTAAATTTCTTTTTTCGGCCGGAGTCCGTTTTGACGACTCGCTCATGACCGTTTCGTCATTTAGAGAATGATTAATTCTGCACTTTTTGTCATCCGAGTTCGTTTCGGTATCGTTTTGTTGAGTTCCGAGCTTTTTAGCGACTTTTCCGCACTTGAGTTCGATTCTTGCGAATCTCGTCGGAAACTGTTGTTTCGAGTTTCTGGTAAGTTCATTTAATGTTATTATTCATGTTGCGAGCTTTGGTTTGGTGTTTCGATCGCGTATCGTGATTTTCGGACGTTTTGGGCCATTTTCGTAATTTCCTAAAGTTTTGGGTAATTACTTCCGTTGTTGAATTCCGAGCCTTCGGGTGGTCGGAATTGTGTGTTCTCTTAGCTCTTAGATTCGTCTTTGCGAGTACGTCGTAACTGTATCATCGATTCGTATTCAGGTTCGGGTTTCGGGGTCTTTCGGGCCGTCGGAGTTGGCCCCGGCCGAGTCATGGCCGGGCAACCTGGGCCTGTGCCGCACCGCCCGAGTCACGCCTCGTAGTGCTCGGCGGCTCCGCCGAGTCACGGCCGGCGGTTTCGGCAGCCTTCGCCGGCAGCCGCACTGCGGCCGCGGCACATGCCGGGTGGCCGCGGCACACTCTGTGGCATTTTTCGCCAAACCGACCGCGGTGCCGCGGCACACGCCGGCCGGGCCGCTGCACACCGCCGACCACCGGGAGCCATTTTTGGGCCCGTGCCGTGGCACACTCACTGGGCCGCAGACACTGGTACCTATTTATGGCCCTGCACACGGGTTTTTGGCCATTTTTCTCCTTCTTCTCCTTCTCTTCCGCGGCTGAGGGTGATCTTACCATGGAGCCATGTTGTTGAAAAACAAATCCATGAAGTTCTTGAGTTCATATCATCAATCAATCATCCGTTATCATCCTTTGATCCAGCGAATACAGGTAACCTTCCTTAGAACCCTAATTTCGTGAATTTGGGGGTTTTTGCGTTTTTGTCCGATTCGTTCCGTATTATTGATTAATTCATGATGGATATGATTAATCTTGGTAGTATTCTTGTGTTTAACATCATTTAATCCATTGTTCTTCGTCGAATCGAAGTATATTTCTTGATTTCCTTCAAATTGACTTTTTGGGGGATTTGTCCTTGATCTTGTTTTTCATCCGTTTTTGATGGATCGATTATGGTTAAATGATGTTGTTAAACATATTCTATGGATTGTATATCCATATTTCAACTTGGAATTCCGTTTTCAGGTTTTGACCGAACGAATCGTGTTCTTGGCCGTTTTGGGGGAAACGCTTGAACTTTCGTCATTCGTTCTTTGAATTCAACGGCTTTGAGTCGTATAATGGAATTCATTTTTGTTGTTATTGTTTTCATTCATAGTTAATTGTTGCGGATTGTCGTTCGGTGGAGTCGGCGAGCTCGTAGTCGATTCGTGCCAACCTACTTCGGCCGATTCTCCGCGTTGTGGTTATTCGAGGCAAGTACCTTGCCCATACTTTATTATTTTGTGGATATGATGATCGGTGATCGTCTTAGTGTGTTTGTTGGGTTGTTTGAAATGAAGTTTCAAAAGATTTCGGTTTGGCCTCGTTAAAGGCTTTCTTTCAAATGCGTGTGTGTTTTGTGAACGACGTGTTTTGGGAATTGATTATGATTTGATTATTTTGAACGTTGAAGGATTTGATGATGATACTCCTATTGTTTAAAGTTATGGAATCGTGTATTCCGTATTTAATCTTGTTATTGTGTTTTGAAGAGTTTGATAATGGTGTCGAGTTAATGGCCATCTCTAGTGAGTATTCTTAATGAACTTACATTCTTAGCATGTTAGTTTTGCATGAGTAATGTGTGTGTGTGTGTATGATCACTACGGGTTAGATCCGACGAGGTCTCGGTAGGGGTCCACAGAGACGTGGATCGACGGTTAATTGTCGTGCATTTTACAAATGTGACTTATTTATGGCATTTCTGGAAATGAGCGCTTTTGAACGGTTTTCATGATTGCATGCATTGACTAAGTGTGTAAGAGGTAAGTTGTTCGTTTGGCCTACTTGGCTAGGATGGCTCTAGAGTATTTTGTTGTTTATGTTAAATCCTTTAATTGTGGATTTTGACGTTGGAAGACGAACCTTGTGGTCGTTCTTGTATACTGTGAGTTGATGAGATTTGGGGCTAAAATCCCAATGGTTTTGTAAAAGTCATTTTATGGATTTGGGGCTAAAATCCCAACGGTTTGGTAAATGTCATTTTTTTCAGAATATTGCAGAGGCAATTCCTCACTCCTCGAGTATCAGATGGGGCTGAAACTTTGATGACTTATAGATAATGTCGTAAGCTACTCTACGGTTCAAGCGGATAAGGATTTGGAGTTCGTATGAGGGAGTTACACCCGATGTGGTTTCGCGGCCAATCAATGTCTAGTGCAATTACAAGGGAATATTTGTCTAAGCCTATTATAGGGGGGACAGTCCTTAGATGGGCAATGGTGGGCAAGCGGCCAGTCTTCCTCGTGCTGTCGATCACCAAGCGTGCAATCTTCCTAGAGGTAAGGGGGGCCTCTAGGGAGCCAACTCTAAGCAATCGAAGTGTGCGAGGAGTTCCCGAGCGAGTTGGAAATCGTTAGGGCGGCGTAGGACCTTTGGCGTCTGCGTTGGGCTTAAGGTTGGCATGGAGGCTCTAGTGTGACCGGAGGGATGCCGTCGGCCATATAACACTTCCTATATGTCGATTGGGCAATCGAGGAACGCATTTAAATCATACGCCTCGTGAGCTTACTCGTAAGCATTAGCTATCGGTTCCGGCTATGCTGTGGGGGATCGTTGGCTTGTACATGTGGTTGCGAGACAACACCACATTGCGGATTGAAGGTAATATGTCGGTTTGCGAAGTAGTCCCAAACATCGTGAGGGGCAAATATCTATTGATGGCATTAATCTAAGCCAAGATCTAAAAGGTTGTCCGTCTCGAGTGAGGTACTCTCAAGGGTGCCAAGGTACTGCACCTAGGAAGTCCCGAGTGAGTGTCGAGCACGAGGAATTGCACTTCGGGCATGCGAGTGACCCTTAGTGCCGAGTGCCATTGCGGGTTAAGCTTGAAGGGTATGAGATACCGGCCCTTAGTTGGTCGGAGGCAAAGGACAGGCGGGTGCCTAGCATTTTACGCAGCACAATGGACCAGTGCATGATATCTCTAATGTTGGTACTATATGAAATCTCGTAGATGGTAGCCAGATGGAGACTCGGAAGTCTCCTAGGCGCACGGGTGATTCGTGATCCGCTGCACGAATTCGACGGCCTGAACCTCAGTGAGCCGCACCCCGTGACAAGTGGTATCGGAGACTGGAATGTCGCATCCAGGTTTCAGTTGAGCTTTGTTGAAGATCTTTCTTCCCTTGAGAATCGGATACCAAAATCGTGCCAAATTTTTTTTTTTTGATTAGCCATTGTAGTGGCATTTCAGCGAAGGGCTTGCAGTGCGTTCTTACGTATTGTGGCAGAGTTGAGAATTAAGTTGGCAGTGGGACTTGAGCGAATGGTAGTACCTCGAGTTGGCTTTGCAATTGGGCGAATGGTAGTACCCTGGTTGTTTGGTTTCTGTCGGTGATGTTCGAAGACTTTGTTCGGTGCGAGTTGTTGGCATTAGTGATTCCGGCGAATGGTAGTAATCGAGTTACGACGTGTTTGATGACTATATTTTTCTCTGCGAGTACGGTTGGCAGTTGGTTAATGTGAGGGGAACATTCTCATCGGTAAATTACGGTCGCGTGAGCAACGGTGTTGGTGTAATCTGATCACAAACTTTATGTTGGCCTATTTTTGTGGGCTTATAAGACATCTTGATCTCCTATAAGGAGACATGCCGGTAAGTCGGGTGGTGTGCAGTAGCCACGTCTGCCAAGTTGCAGCCATGTTTGCGTAGCGCCGCAGATTGAGAGGTGATTTGGGTTTGAGACCTACTTGGGCTAGAACTTCAGTGCGGGAATCCATCACAGCACGTTCAGGTGCAAAGCTTGGGCTTAATCTTAGTGCGCACAAGCGCCACAGCACTTGAGGTGCATTGGTTACTAAGAGTTTGAATTGTTATGTGCAAAGCGCTTTCGCACATGAGGTGCAATCGTAACACAGCCACCACGGAAGTTGCAGGAGTGGAGTGTTCAGTCTTCCTGGTTCGATTCGGGCAGATATGAGAATGGGCATGCTCCAAGTGTGGTGTTGCATGTCCCAGCCATCTATGAGGGACAAGAGATTTGGGTCTGGCCTCCAACATGAGTGGGGGAGGGCCAGACTCTCGAGACGAAATGGGCTGATTTGAGAATGATGTTCCTTAAGGGGATTCCAAAGCCTAGAGTATGGGCTCTGTGGTTGAGGGATTTTATGAAAAGGACTGAGTTATATGGAGCATTGGGCTCCTTGGTTACCGCAGAGGTGTGTACATCCAGGACACACATGTGAGCGATTCTGAGATGGCTGTTCTTGGAAGTGATTTGGAAGCCAATTAATGGGACCTATTGGTTGAAGGATTTCTGATGGGAGCAAGCCGGATGAGGTGTACTCGTACAGAGTTCACAATCGTGCATTGAGCAATAAGGCCAGATGGCCAGGTTACGAGTTAGGCCAGATGGCCTGGGTTCGTGTCTTCGTCTGAGTCAGAGGACCAGCAAGACCAACCCGCGAGTTTTTGTCACGCCAGGCTGAAGGCCGGTGACGCGGTGTGCCGAGAGTTAGGCATCACCTTCGAGCGGGGGAGGGTGCGTTGATCACGCGTACAGCCTTCAAGCTCCTTGCCGTAGAAGTGCGGTGGCCTGTGGGCCGAGAGCTTAGTGATCTTTGTGCAGCCGTGTAGGCCTCTTTTGACTTGTGCTCGATGGCACTTGTCTTACAGAGTTTGAGATTGGGTTTGGCTCGTCCTTGATAGAATTCGGAATCCATATTATGGGGTATGGTTAGTAAGGATTTTTGAGAGGGCAGCCGCGGTGGTATTTGAGCGGAGCGCAAGGCTCCTTTGGATGGGTTCTTGGTGTTAGTGAGGGCTCTTATAAGTATCATGTACTCCAGACATTCAGGCAAATCGATCCGGTTTAATTCGGAGAACTTGTCGCTAGTCTCGGACTTGACAATGAGGGAGTAGCTTGATTTGAACTTGAGTGGCAATCTAACACCATCAGTGGGTTTTTCGTTATATCGAGGCATGGAGAGAATGATTCCTGCCAAGATATGAGTGGGTGTGCGCTGAAGAGAGGCAACATCCGGGAGGAGATGGAGGTAGAGTGTCGGGTTCGTTGCCCAAGTATTTTCATGGTGAGATGGGCAGCGCATGTACATAGAGCAGGTTGTGTGTGCATGCATTGACGAGGACGTCAACGGATCGAGAGGGGGAGGATGTCACAGGGCGCTTTCCATATTATTCGGAGTACCCGGGATTTCCCCGGACTTACAAAGGATTATGTTGGATAGTTGCCCTGCGACACGAATAAGGTTGGGGACGTGCGACAGTGGTCGGCGTCCGGAGGGTGTCCGTGCGCGAGTAGGACATTGAGTCGTTGAGCAGAGGGCTTTAGGAAACGAGTTTCGTGAAATTCTTGTAATGGGGAGTTTCTTGGAGTGTTGGGAAGATCTCCACCAAGTTTCACAACTAGACGGTTCCGTTTGAGTAGCGAACGATGCGAAGTATCGAGATGCTGCAGTGCAGTGGCATTGTAGTAGTTTTAGAATATTGCAGAGGCAATTCCTCACTCCTTGAGTATCGGATTGGGCTGAAACTTTGAGGACTTATAGATAATGTCGTAATCTACTCTACGGTTCAAATGGATAAGGATTTGGAGTTCGTATGAGGGAGTTACACCCGATGTGGTTCCTTGGCCAATCAATGTCTAGTGCAATTACAAGGGAATATTTGTCTAAGCCTATTATAGGGGGGACAGTCCTTAGATGGTCAATGGTGGGCAAGCGGCCAGTCTTCCTCGTGCTATCGAGCACCAAGCGTGCAATCTTCCTAGAGGTAAGGGGGGCCTCTAGGGAGCCAACTCTAAGCATTCGAAGTGTGCGAGGAGTTCCCAAGCGAGTTGGAAATCGTTAGGGCAGCGTAGGACCTTTGGGGTCTGCGTTGGGCTTAAGGTTGGCATGGAGGCTCTAGTGTGACCGGAGGGATGCCGTCGGACATATAACACTTCCTCTATGTCGATTGGGCAATCGAGGCACACATTTAAATCATACGCCTCGTGAGCTTACTCGTAAGCATTAGCTATCGGTTCCAGCTATGCTGCGGGGGATCGTTGGCTTGTACATGTGGTTGCGAGACAACACCACATTGCGGATTGAAGGTAATATGTCGGTATGCGAAGTAGTCCCAAACATCGTGAGGGGCAAATATCTATTGATGGCATTAATCTAAGCCAAGATCTAAAAGGTTGTCCGTCTCGAGTGAGGTAATCTCAAGGGCGCCAAGGTACTGCACCTAGGAAGTCCCGAGTGAGTGTCGAGCACGAGGAATTGCACTTCGGGCATGCGAGTGACCCTTAGTGCCAAGTGCCATTGCGGGTTAAGCTTGAAGGGTATGAGATACCGGCCCTTAGTTGGTCGGAGGCAAAGGACAGGCGGGTGCCTAGCGTTTTACGCACCTGATGGACCAAAGGCATGATATCTCTAATGTTGGTACTATATGAAATCTCGTAGATGGTAGCCGGACGGAGACTCGGAAGTCTCCTAGGCGCATGGGTGATTTGTGATCCGCTGCACGAATTCGACGGCCTGAACCTCAGTGAGCCGCACCCTGTGACACGCGGCACACTCCCGCTGGGCCGCGGCACAGTGTGCAGCCTATTTATGGCCCTGCACACGGGTTTTTGGCCATTTTTCTCCTTCTTCTCCTTCTCTTCCGCGGCTGAGGGTGATCTTACCATGGATCCATGTTGTTTAAAAACAAATCCATGAAGTTCATGAGTTTATATCATCAATCAATCATCCGTTATCATCCTTTGATCCAGCGAATCAAGATAACCTTCCTTAGAACCCTAATTTCGTGAATTTGGGGGTTTTTGCGTTTTTGTCCGATTCGTTCCGTATTATTGATTAATTCATGATGGATATGATTAATCTTGGTAGTATTCTTGTGTTTAACATCATTTAATCCATTGTTCTTCGTCGAATCGAAGTATATTTCTTGATTTCCTTCAAATTGACTTTTTGGGGATTTGTCCTTGATCTTGTTTTTCATCCGTTTTTGATGGATCGATTATGGTTAAATGATGTTGTTAAACATATTCTATGGATTGTATATCCATATTTCAACTTGGAATTCCGTTTTCGGGTTTTGACGGAATGAATCGTGTTCTTGGCCGTTTTGGGGGAAACGCTTGAACTTTCGTCATTCGTTCTTTGAATTCAACGGCTTTGAGTCGTATTATGGAATTCATTTTCGTTGTTATTGTTTTCATTCATAGTTAATTGTTGCGGATTGTCGTTCGGTGGAGTCGGCGAGCTCGTAGTCGATTCGTGCCAACCTACTTCGGCCGATTCTCCGCGTTGTGGTTATTCGAGGCAAGTACCTTGCCCATACTTTTCTTATTTTGTGGATATGATGATCGGTGATCGTCTTAGTGTGTTTGTTTGGTTGTTTGAAATGAAGTTTCAAAAGATTTCGGTTTGGCCTCGTTAAAGGCTTTCTTTCAAATGCGTGTGTGTTTTGTGAACGGCGTGTTTTGGGAATTGATTATGATTTGATTATTTTGAACGTTGAAGGATTTGATGATGATACTCCTATTGTTTAAAGTTATGGAATCGTGTATTTCGTATTTAATCTTGTTATTGTGTTTTGAAGAGTTTGATAATGGTGTCGAGTTAATGGCCATCTCTAGTGAGTATTCTTAATGAACTTACATTCTTAGCATGTTAGTTTTGCATGAGTAATGTGTGTGTGTGTATGCTCACTACGGGTTAGATCTGACGGGGTCTCAGTAGGGGTCCACAGAGACGTGGATCGACAAGCTTGCTTTTAACCACTACGGGTTAGATCCGACGGGGTCTCGGTAGGGGTCCACAGAGACGTGGATCGACGGTTAATTGTGGTGCATTTTACAAATGTGACTTATTTATGGCATTTCCGGAAATGAGTGCTTTCGAACGGTTTTCATGATTGCATGCATTGACTAAGTGTGTAAGAGGTAAGTTGTTCGTTTGGCCTACTTGGCTAGGATGGCTCTAGAGTATTTTGTTGTTTATGTTAAATCCTTTAATTGTGGATTTTGACGTTGGAAGACGAACCTTGTGGTCGTTCTTGTATACTGTGAGTTGATGAGATTTGGGGCTAAAATCCCAATGGTTTTGTAAAAGTCATTTTATGGATTTGGGGCTAAAATCCCAACGGTTTGGTAAATGTCATTTTTTTTTGGAAAGTAAACCTTTGGGGCGGTGACCCCTTTTGTCCTTTGGATTTTGAAAAGTAGGATTTGATAATCCTAAATTATTTTCTATTAAAACTTTCGATGGCATTCTAAACCGTTTTATAAATTATTTCCATTGATTTATGATATTTCGATTTTTAAAGGTTTTCTCAAACTCTTGCCTCGAGAAGTACTTTTCGTTTCGTTTGGATCTTTGGGGATTCCCGGTTATTGTTATTCGTGGAATGTGAATTGTATGGTTCGTATTTGCACTTTGTACTTGCACTAGCAAAACAGTGGAGTTTTGCTAACCCCCGAGTATTCGGGGGGTGGATGTCTATTTTTGCATTCAGGTTTTGGAGCATAACACAGGGTCGGCACGAAGGATGATGAAAGATGAACGATACTAATCACACGAGGATCCGTTGATGTCGTATTGGTCTAGTTGTATTTTATTTTCCGCTGCAGTATCTTTTTCCCGTTGTACGGGAGTTTATTGTATTTTGACCCCTGCGTGGGTATATGTTGTAATTGAGTTGTATATTTTTATTGAAAGACCAAATCGGTCTACTGAGTCATTTAGTCTTGAAGGCATTGTCGAGATGTTAAATGTTGTTACCAGCCTGGTAGATCTTCGAGGAGAGGGTCTACGGCGTGTAATATCCCTGAGTGGATTGGGGGTGTTACAATAACCATCATGTGCCCGACTAAAAATCCTACACAATAACCAATCGGCACGCAGATATGACTCCAGATATGTCACGATGCAACATGACAACGAAACTCAAAGAAATACATATCCAATAAGGATCAAAAGACTCACCGAAGTGAACAACAACAGATTGACAATGAAAAATCGACACGACTAATCAATATCCAAAACATCAATCATGGGATCATCATCCCCAAATGAATGACCAAAACGATCTACGATCTCAATACAACAGTCCTGGGATCGACATCCCTCAATGAATAACCGATACGAAACTCATTACACGAAACCTCAACATATACAACAACTCAACATAATAATTATCTCATAACTGAACAATACATAAATTACCTCAAAGCCGAAGACAACATCCTTTCCACAAACAACATTCCTGAACGAATACATAGTTATACAAATAATCTCAAATAAGGTTCCATCCATTCAATACCAATAACCCTTTATCCCGATACTTATGTCATCACGATAACTATCCTCGATATCCGATATTCTATATCCTTGACGAAAAATAACTCACGTCTTCCCTGAACACAATTAAATCATATACCTTATGATTTAATACAACCAGAGCACGATATACAAACCATTATCCCGACAACATACATTTCTAACAACATTGCTATACGAATTATAAATGAAATGAAAATGAAACCATTCATCAAATATTATAAACTGAACAAGTATAAACTTGCCTCGATACCAATACCACGAAGCCGTTACCAAAATCCATTGCCTTTGTCTACGAGCTCCTTAGCCCCGACCAAAAGCAATCTACGAACTCTTTAGCCTCAACCGCAACTCAACGTTCATAATCCACGATCAAAACATATCAACCTATTGCACTAACCGATTAACACACATTCGATAAAAATCAATAACCTACATACTCAACCAACAAACTCAACGGTTCAACGAAACCTCGATCATATACATAATACCAAATAATCCAACTCAACAAATACGAACCCATATCCACGATACAAGCCGTAACTCAATGATCACAAATAACAATCAATAACCGATCAACAACTGTTCTACGATATCCCGATTAAACACATATCTAAACAACCCGAACCAATCAAACACGAATTCAAAACCACAATACGATTCCAAAATCCGAAGATCATATCAATAATCAATTTAAACCAACAAGGGTCTAACATTACCGATTCCAAATTCAATCTTAAATACGGATACAAGTTTCCTCCTTGTAAATTCATAATAAAATCCAATTATCGATTATCATCATCAATCCGGACGATCCGATTAATTCAACATCATAGTTAACCATATTCCAAAGGTTTCAAATAATTCCATTATCCGAATTGAACACTTATTCAATAAGTATGAATTTCCAAATTCAAACATGAATAATAATTCTCATCAAACTCGAAATCATATTCGTATTCCTATACGAATATTGTACCAAATACATAACTTAGTTCTAAATGTGAATATTCCATATTCATATCCAAAACACCAACACTTTAAAACGTATTCATCAAATCAATGATCAATTCATCTCGACATTAAGGATTTTATAACATATTCGAATCCAACTTCAACTCCAAATACGAAGACAAAACTCCTTCTTGTTCATACTTGTAAATTCGTAGAAAACAATTTACCGATTATTATCGTGAATAATCACATTCCAAATTATCCGAAATCCTTCCAAAATCGTAACATGTAACTCAAGAGTTCTTCAAGAACACGAATTATCCAAATTCATGTTCACAATCCATAAAACAACATAACCCGATGTTTTCTAACATCTAAACAATCCTTAATCATAATTCAAGGTGTATATAATCATGTCCTTCAACATATACTTCTCATAACATCATGAATCGCAACAAACCACCAAGAACATCGAGAATACTACGATTCCATAATCATAACAACATAATCGAATCATTTGATCACCAATTCATTATCTTCCTTTAACAAAATTCCCATAATTACCAAGAATCATCACAACAATATCATTTCCATCACCATTCATACAAAAACGTGTAGAATTTTCCAAGTTCTACTCATTGAGACATTTCATCGAACACTTTGAAGGCATAGTCCAATTCAATCGATTATTCAAAGAAATACTCGAATTATTTACACAAAACTTCAAGAATAATGAATGATTACGAGTTTACAATCAATTTCAATCAACAATCTGAATCAAAACGAAGCAAATCGGCCAAAACACCAAGAAATCTCAAGAACATCCAAAAACCAAAAGTTTAGGTGTTCTTACCTTCGATCCGGGTGGAAGATGATGTTAATCCATGATTCTAACTTCCAAAACATGTTGTTATAAGTTGCTCATACTCAAATCCATCAATTCTTGCCGAAGGAATCGCGAAGAAAAGAAGAAAAACGAAAAAATGAGTAGGTGACTCGGTCCAGGCCTTATATAGGCCGAGACCTGCCGGCACGTTACGTACGTAACCGGCGGGTCCTTACGTACGTAGCCGGCCGCGGCCGACCCTACTGCCCAATTCTGTCGGAACCCTTACGTACGTAACCGGCAGCTGGCTTACGTACGTAACTGGCCCTTACGGCCGTAACCGGCCACTGCCTTACGTACGTAATCGGCCAGTCATAGCCATCCCTGCGAGTCACTGCCGACCGTGATCGGCCACCCACACGAGTCACTGTCGACCATGCTCGGCCATTCCAACGAGTCACGACCGGCCATGCTCGGCCATCCATGTCATCTCGGCCACGACTCGGCCAGCCGCCCCGTAACGTACGTAACACTTATTCCGTTGCGTACGTAATACGTACGTTGACTTGCTACAGTGTTATACTCGTATTACGTACGTAATACACCCTGTATAACGTACGTAACTCCATCCGTTGACTCACCTGTCCACATCTGCGCCGAAAGCTGCCGACCACGGGCCCCACTGTCTGATTCCTCTTGTTACGTACGTTATGTACACTATATAACGTACGTAAGCTAACACATTTTACGTACGTAAGCTCCAAGGCTTAACGTACGTAATGGCTTTTATACTTAGCCAAAAATCCAACTGTTCCTGTCCGACGTCTCGACGTACGAAATACAAACATACGGCATACTCAATACACATACTGAATCCAAAAATATTCTCATACGGTATACCTGATATCCGAATCAGTTCAACCTCATACAACATATCCTGAATATATCTGTCAATCCAAAAACGATAATCACACTAGTATAACTGTCTCGGTTCTCAATTTATTTTATCCATACTGTATAGATACCAAACTATACAGTATATCTCAGATAAAATAACGCGAAAAATTTATACTGAAAATCCGGGTATTACATACTACCCCCTTTAAAATAAGTTTCGTCCTCGAAACTTGCAACCAGTCACCAACAACAGATAAATCCAAAATTTCCAACTCATCACGAAAACAATCAATCGTCGCCACAAGCGAATAACCAAACCATTGTACTTATAGGTGCGTGAAGTCGATGATCTCCCGTGATACTAGCACACGACTCCCATACGGAGTCTCAACACAACCAACGCACACCAATATCACAAATAGCAGTTTGAAAAGAATCACGAAAATTTTGGAAACTCCAAAAATCGATTCGACTCAAAAGTCAGAAAAACTCATTTTCAAAAGCCACGCTACTACCGTACCGGTAGAGCCACATAACACACACGCCTGGGTTTCACAAAACCCAAGCTCTGATACCATCTTCTGTAACGCCCCCAAAACCGTCCGGGATATTACAGCGCCGTGGGTCCCGCGCCAGAACCCACCAGGCTAAAAACCATTTCAAAAACGTTTAAAAATGCCAAAAGGCCAATGACGGTAATATTTCAAATATTCAAATATCTTCAAAAACATAGTTCTCAAATACTGTCATAAAATGCCATTTGAAAATACAAGGCGAAGTGCCAATTCTCAACAGATCAAAATGTACGTTAAGCTACCACTTAAACGTACCGATAAAATAATTTGGGAAAAAGAGTTGACGAAAATAACCCAAGTTCGTAAAATGCCAAAAATGCCATTTTGAAAATACACACGAACTGGTAAAGATACCGAAAAGCTATTTTGAAAATACACACGAACTGGTAAAGATACCGAAAAGCGTCACTATAGCAAAAGCGTCACAATACACCACCTATTGTGACACTTTTGAGCGTCACTAAAGCCGTTTTTTCTAGTAGTGCATACCAATGTAATAATATAGTAAGAATACTACCAAAGTGTTGGAAAGTAAAACGCAGCGGAAGCGAAGTTTGGGGAAATATGATTATAGCGTTTTACGCATCTACGAGCATTAGATCTATTTAGGCATGCTAATTAATTAATTACTAAGACTAACAAGCAATTTAAATATTATTTATTATTTATTAATTAAATATGTTGATTAATTAAAATATCCTAATCTAGATCCAAGATCATAGGATATTACCTTTTGAAGCGGTTGGTTATTTCCTTCTTGATCGCCTTGTATTTCTACCTTCGATCTTCTAGAGTATGATCCGCCTTGAGGACGTTGTGTGGGCAACGAGCTACCGGAACTTGCTTGGACACCTATGGATCGGCGAAACAACTTTGATATGTGATCACTATATTTTTCTTTGCTCTCTAGTATTTTATGAACACTCTTAGCAAATTAATTGTGTTATCTAAATTGTAGAATCAAAGACACAAGTCTAGATCTACAATTAAACACAAGAGGAAAAAATTGATCACACAATCTCACCAAGCATGTACAAATCGCCAACACCCCATAATGTCCTATTTATAGGCTCTTGGACTACTACTAGGGATCTAAAGGAGGATTATGGAAGGACTCCCAATTAATTCACCTTACCTTATTAGGACTCTTCCTAATATATGGTGAATCAATTAATATCAACTTAGTCCACTAAAAAGTTGATATTGCACTTCCTACCAAAATCCCAAATTACGAAAATGGGCTCCTTATTAAATATATTATTTCCGTGTTTAAGATATCGAATGTCCATTAATTAATTATAAGCTCTTGTGACTTTAATTAATTAATATCTTATCCAAGAGTAGTACCACTCGAACCTTATTATTATATCGAATTAAATCCACCTGCGGGGTTTAATATAATAATCATTATCGAGCTCCTCAAGGGGACATCATCAACCCGCAGTCGGGACACGATTTCTAGTAATAATAATAATTGTCGTATAAACAATATTATTGCCCAAGATACGAGGCTTATTGAGTCGATCATTTTGACTCTCACCTATGGTAAATCAAAGCAATAATTATTATAAATACACAATTAAATATTATATACTTAGAATTAAGAAATAATAATTATCCGAGATTTACGTTCTTCTTACGGTCGATCTGAAGACACTATCTCACCTCGATCCTGTTCAACGTATGCAAATACGCTAATGTATGCTAATAGTCAAGACCAACTATACTCAAGCATACACTACAACCCTTTATATAATTTGTCTAATAATTATATAGGTTGTGAACTATTATATTATTTTATAAGGCACCGATAATGTGATCTTCCGTGTGACACCAACACACCACATTATCTACAATATAAAATAATTAGACATTTCATTTGCATAACCATAACGTGAATTAATATGCAAAACATGTGATTAAATATAATTAATATCCTCATAGGTAGTAATAGGGAATTTAGGTAATACAAGCATAAAGTATGCTTTGCTGTATACAATCCTAACAATCTCCCACTTATACTCAAAGCATGCTTTTAAGTATACTACTCTATTACATAGTCTCTCATTTCTCCCACTTATACTCAAAGCAATGCTGCCATACACCGTAATCCCATTCCTTCCACATGCCTTTCAAAAACTTTTGAAGGTAGGCCTTTCGTGAAAGGGTCAGCAAGATTATCTTCCGATGCAACCCTGGCTACAACTACGTCTCCTTCCTTTACGAAGTGTCGTATGATGTGGTACTTGCGGTTGATATGTTTACTTGCCTGATGGGCTCGTGGTTCCCTCGAATTTGCGACTGCACCAGTATTATCACAATAGAGTGTAATACCCTTTGTCAAATTGGGAATCACATCTAAGTCCTGCAGGAAGTACTTGAGCCACACTGCCTCCTTGGCTGCCTCAGAGGCTGCCACGTACTCGGCTTCCATGGTAGAGTCCGAGATGCATTTCTGCTTCACACTCCTCCAACTAATGGCTCCACCTCCCCGGCTAAACACATAACCCGAAGTAGACTTGGACTTTTCTTTGTCCGATGAAAAATCTGAGTCAGTGTAACCCCAGGAAGCAGTCGTCGATTGATATACAAGCATGTACTCCTAGTCCTTCTCGTGTACTTGAGTATGTGCTTGCGACAATCCAGTGTCACTGTCTGGGTTCGGCCCGATATCTAGCGGCCATGCCCACGGCATGACAGATATATCTGGTCTAGTGCAAAGCATAGCATACATGAGACTTCCCACACGGATGCATAAGGAACCATCTTCATGTAATCTATCTCCTTTGTGTCTTAGGACACATGTTCTTAGATAGTTGAATTCCATGTCTGTAAGGTAGAAAACCTTTCTTGGAATTCTCCATGCTAAAACGCTTCAGCACTGTATCGATATAGGATGCCTGGGATAAGCACAACATCCTCTTCTTCCGATCACGAAAGATCCTGATTCCAAGGATGTGTCCTGCTTCTCCTAGATCCTTCATATCGAACTGCTCAGACGGCCATACCCGTACGTCCGACAATTCCTTCACGTTGTTTCCAATCAGAAGGATATCGTCCACATACTGATAAGAAACACCAACACGTTTCCATCGCATTTCTTATACACACAACTCTCACTCGGACATTGGGACGAATCCATATATTGGACTACTTCGTCAAAGCAGGTGTTCCAAGATCTAGATGCTTGCTTAAGTCCATAAATGGATTTCTTAAGTTTGCACACCAAGTGCTCTTCTCCTTTAGCAATGAATCCCTCTGCTTGGCGCATATAGATTTCCTTGTCTAGACTCCCATTCAAGAATGCAGTCTTGACATCCATCTGCCAAATCTCCGGATCCAAATGCGCGGCTATAGCTAAAAGAATCCGGATTGACTTAAGCATGGCTACCGCGAAAAGGTTTCATCATAATCGATACCCTCTTTCGAGTGTAACCTTTTGCAACAAGCCTCGCTTTGAAAGTTTCAACCTTCCCGTCACGTCCTTTCTTTCGCTTGTAGACCCATTTACTCCCAATGGCTTGTACACCATCGGGTAGCTCTACTAGCTCCCACACTTGATTGGAATCCATAGATCCCATTTCGATTCCATTGCTTCTTGCCGAGTCGCATCTTTATCTTGGATTGCCTCCTTATAGGTCCAGGAACCGATTCATCTTAAATGCAGGATTGAGTCGAAGACTTTCCACGCCTATGAATCGTTCGGGTGACGAACAACCCTCCCACTACGACGAGGTAAATCCTGAGTTGGTGTAAAAGTTTCGAATCGATACGTGGTGCGGTGTTAGTTGGCGCTTGTACGATTGGTATAGACGGAGTCTCGCCCCTCGCTCTTCCGAATTATTTCACTCATGGGCTTGTGACTAATCATATAATCCTCTTCCGAGAAATCGGGCATTGGTGCTAACAATGACCTTCGATCTGAGGACTATAGAACAAGCCACCTTTCGCCCTTAGGATATCCCACAAACACTCGTATACATGCGAGATGCCAACTTATCACTTCCTTATTCAGCACATGTCTTTGAGTACCCCAAATCCGAACATGTCCTAGGCGGGCTTACGCCCACTCCACGGTTCGTGGGTGTTTTGGAACCGATTTGAAGGCACCAAGTTTAGAATGTACGCCTGTTTCTAAGGCGTATCCCCAAAACGAAATAGGTAAATCTGAGTAACTCATCATTGATCTAACCATTTCCAAAAGAGTCCTATTCCTTCTTTCAAGAACACCATTTTGTTGTGGAGTTCCAGCGGTGAGCTGGGACGAAATCCCCTCATTTGCCAAGAAATCCAAAAACTCTCCACTAAGGTATTCGCCACCACGATCAGATCGTAGTGACTTGATACTCTTCCCATGACGCTTCTCCGTTTCAGCCTTGAAGTCTCTGAACTTGTCAAAAGCTTCAGACTTACGTCGCATCAAAAAGATGTATCCATATCTCGAATAATCATCTATGAACGTGATGAAATATTCGAAACCTCCCTAACTGGATATTCATTGGACCACATACATCCGTATGAACCAATTCTAACACATCCTGAGCACGGTTTCCCTTGGTTTTAAAAACCCTTTTGGTCATCTTACCTTCCAGACAGGATTCACAAATTGGAAATGACTCAACTTGGAGATCATCCAATGGGCCATCATCTACCAATCTTTGAATCCTTCTAAGGTTTACATGTCCTAACCGTAAATGCCACAGATATGTTTGGTTTATGCTTGAAGGTTCTTTTCTCTTTTTAGGTTTAGACAAAGAGTTAAGTGATTTATACATAGGAGTTTGTGCAGCATTAACAATATATAGTCCATCATTAAAAGTACCTCTGCAAATATATTCACCGCTTCTTTTCTTAATAATGGCATCATCATCAAAAGAAACTGAATAACCATCGCATTTTAATTTAGAAACCGAAATTAAATTCATTCTAAAATCTCGTACTAATAATACATTATTCAGAACTAATAATTTATCATTAATCTTCAACTGCACGACTCCCACTGCAACAGCCATAAGCCTGGAATAATCGCCCCAGTTGATGGTAATCTCGCCCGCACTAAGCTGCTTGGTTACCTGAAAACCATGCGAGTCAAAGCAAACATGATCAGTGGAGCCTGAATCAACTATCCACGAAGTGGAAGAACAAGCTGCCAAACATGTTTTGACTACTAGTGCACGAGACATACCTTTCTTAAGAGCAGGGCAGTCCGCTTTAAAATGTCCTTTCTGACCGCACTTGTAGCACTTTCCCTTTGGCTTTTTGTTCGCCTCGGGGTGAGGAGCCTTGCTTTTCACCTTGAGGGCTGCCACTTGCTTCTGGCCGACCTGCTTCTTCTTCTTTCCCCATTTGGGTTTGGAGGAAGTCGCACCGGTTGCCGCAAGAATTTGATGATAACCTTGTTTGAAGAGACCTTCAGCAGACTGAAGCTCTGTCAGAAGTTCCGCCAAACTATATGTCCTACGGTTCATATTGTAGTTGAGGCGAAACCGCTCAAAGCTTCTAGGTAAGCCGCCTAAGATAATATCGACTGCGTTTCCGCATCGATAGTAGCCCCAATATGCTCGATTCGTTCAAATGAGACATCATTTTCAGAACATGATCCCTTAATGGAGTCCCTTCAGACATTTTGGTTGTCATCAATACCCTAATAGCATTTTTTATAGACGCCCGGTTATGATGACCAAAAATATCGGTGAGACTTTTATTCATTTCCGAGGCCGAACCCATCGTCGATGCGATGCCGCAATACATTTGTCGGTGAAGCCAAAATGTAACAATGAGCCATCTCATCGACTTTTTCCATTTCCGAATTCCGCCAACTCTTCGGGAGTGGCATCCGGTTCAGTTCTAGAGGGCTCTCCTCGATTAAGACAAACTTATGCCCCTCGGCCATCGGGACAATGTCAAGATTTCTTTTGCAATCTGAAAAGTTAGTGACATCTATTTTATTTTCTTTGAGAATAACAATAGTGGATTGAAAGACATCCGAGAATAAAAATTAAAACATTCATCACATAATGCATAGCAAAATATATCGAAAAACCTCAAAAACACAATATATATGCTAGCAACCAACACCTCAAAAAATCCGCACATGCAAGCCACGATCGTGTGGACGTTTACATACATTTTTCAAGTAGAGTTTTACGTCTTTAATTTTACTATCTAGTCAAATTACGTTATGACAAGTAAAATTAATAGTTGGTTCCTCTTGGCCATGTATTAATTAACATAGACTCCGATGGGGAGCTTATTAATTAATACACCTAAGTGAACACCATAATTTAACATCCTTAAAATATTATCTTTTAAATAATAGTCCTAGGATGGAGAGGTCCTATCATAAAAAGTAATATTTACCTTATGTTATCATTTTGAAATTTAAAAACTAGTGAACCTATAATTAGCACATCCGATATGGAGGAAGACTCTAATGTCAACGCGCATGCTAATTACTTCACAATTTAAATTAATTATGGAGGCCAATTTGATTTTAATTAAAATAAAAATCAATTTAATCACTTAGTTATTTTAGCCTTAAGGTTTTTAATTTTCTCGTCCTAACATGCAAGGAAACATATCACGCATACATCCATACATGCCATACATCAAAACAATGAAACCAAAAATAAAGCATGGATAATTAATTATCCAATTATCATGGTCTTCTTCCTTGAGTTGAATCCGAGAAAATCTTCGGCTCGATCTCTCCCATGAATCAAGCATCTCGTCGCTTCTCCCCGGTCGTGGATTTTCAAAATATTAAAATTTTACTTTTATGCAAAATTAATTACATAAAAAAATTTAATTTTAAATCCCGACTTCCAGGGCCTTGACGCAACGAGCAGGCCGGACCAAAAGCGACGCGGCCGGCGAACAGGCCGGCCGGCCGGACAGTCGCGGCTTGGCGGCCGCTTCGGCTGCCTCGGCGGCAGCCTCTTCTTCTTTCGCGGCCTGCTGCTTGTCGGCCATGGCTCGCCAATGATCCGGCGATCCGGTTACGCTCTATTTCTTCGTGATCCGTCTTTTACGAATTAGATTACAATTTTATACGAAATAAAATACATCGAAATTACATCAAGATTACACGAAAAATAAAACCACCTAGAACTACCCGCGGATTTTCTCACGGGAAAAACCATTACATGCCTAAAAAACGGGCCAAACCAACAATTGCATAATTAATAAAAATAAATAAATAAATGCACCATTCATATAAACCATGATAATTGGATCATATCACCTGCAAGAACACATCTAGCAAAATATTCCAACATCAAAATATATGAATATTTAAATTGCTATCAATTAATCACTAAAATTAATTAAAATAGCAAAAGCCTAAAAAACCTGGCTCTGATACCAATTGTTGGAAAGTAAAACGCAGCGGAAGCGAAGTTTGGGGAAATATGATTATAGCGTTTTACGCATATACGAGCATTAGATCTATTTAGGCATGCTAATTAATTAATTACTAAGACTAACAAGCAATTTAAATATTATTTATTATTTATTAATTAAATATGTTGATTAATTAAAATATCCTAATCTAGATCCAAGATCATAGGATATTACCTTTTAGCGGTTGGTTATTTCCTTCTTGATCGCCTTGTATTTCTACCTTCGATCTTCTAGAGTATGATCCGCCTTGAACCGGACGTTGTGTGGGCAACGAGCTACCGGAACTTGCTTGGACACCTATGGATCGGCCGAAACAACTTTGATATGTGATCACTATATTTTTCTTTGCTCTCTAGTATTTTATGAACACTCTTAGCAAATTAATTGTGTTATCTAAATTGTAGAATCAAAGACACAAGTCTAGATCTACAATTAAACACAAGAGGAAAAATTGATCACACAATCTCACCAAGCATGTACAAATCGGCCAACACCCCATAATGTCCTATTTATAGGCTCTTGGACTACTACTAGGGATCTAAAGGAGGATTATGGAAGGACTCCCAATTAATTCACCTTACCTTATTAGGACTCTTCCTAATATATGGTGAATCAATTAATATCAACTTAGTCCACTAAAAAGTTGATATTGCACTTCCTACCAAAATCCCAAATTACGAAAATGGGCTCCTTATTAAATATATTATTTCCCGTGTTTAAGATATCGAATGTCCATTAATTAATTATAAGCTACCGATGACTTTAATTAATTAATATCTTATCCAAGAGTAGTACCACTCGAACCTTATTATTATATCGGAATTAAATCCACCTGCAGGGTTTAATATAATAATCATTATCGAGCTCCTCAAGGGGACATCATCAACCCGCACGAGTCGGGACACGATTTCTAATAATAATAATAATTGTCGTATAAACAATATTATTGCCCAAGATACGAGGCTTATTGAGTCGATCATTTTGACTCTCACCTATGGTAAATCAAAGCAATAATTATTATAAATACACAATTAAATATTATATACTTAGAATTAAGAAATAATAATTATCCGAGATTTACGTTCTTCTTACGAACGATCTAAGACACTATCTCACCTCGATCCTGTTCAACGTATGCAAATACGCTAATGTATGCTAATAGTCAAGACCAACTATACTCAAGCATACACTACAACCCTTTATATAATTTGTCTAATAATTATATAGGTTGTGAACTATTATATTATTTTATAAGGCACCGATAATGTGATCTTCCGTGTGACACCAACACACCACATTATCTACAATATAAAATAATTAGACATTTCATTTGCATAACCATAACGTGAATTAATATGCAAAACATGTGATTAAATATAATTAATATCCTCATAGGTAGTAATAGGGAATTTAGGTAATACAAGCATAAAGTATGCTTTGCAGTATACAATCCTAACACAAAGTGATCTTACCGACATAACCTTACCAATTCATAACAATCCAATCCTTACCATAATCCACATTTCGCATTCTCAAATGACGAAATGAACTCAACCACAACCAACTGTACTGTATTCAAATAATATCAAAAATCCTCAAAACATCATCATCACTCATAATCATGAAATAATTCATCCGTGTGAAATCCTGTCCATCGGAATACACAATCAAAACTCAACCTGGATAAACCAATAGTATCCAACATATATGTAGATCAACTACCACATGACAATGAATACAAATCCCGAAACATCGACGTACAGTCCGAATGCTCATATGACCAATAACAATGATCAACCAATACATCAACTGAGAATATCATCGACATGATAACTCCAATACGACCAACAAAGGATCAACGATAACTGAGAATACCATCAACAAGGTAAATCCTGAACACAATCAATGAAGGATCAACAATAACCGAGAATACCATCAACAAGGTAAACTCCAAATGATCAACAAAGGACCAACAATAACCGAGAATACCATAAACAAGGTAAACTCCAAACGATCAACAATAAAGGATCTCAAAGAAATAACTCTGACTGTCGAACATACCCCTCGGGTGTATGAACAACCAGTCACAAACCGTCAAACATATCCAATCATACATGGAACTATGAACGACCAAACGGTATGGCTCAAAGATGGAAGTCATAGTACGCCCGATCCGGAAATGTGTCCGTGCACAAGCCACCCCGGGTATTAATCACATACACGTGTGGTCTTGTACCTAATTAGCCTCACGAACTACGTCTCGTGTGCATGGTTCAATGTGGAAATATCAACACATAACCATCATGTGCCCGGCTAAAAATCCTACACAATAACCAATCGGCACGCAGATATGACTCCAGATATGTCACGATGCAACATGACAACGAAACTCAAAGAAATACATATCCAATAAGGATCAAAAGACTCACCGAAGTGAACAACAACAGACTGACAATGAAAAGTCGACACGACTAATCAATATCCAAATGAATGACCAAAACGATCTACGATCTCAATACAACAGTCCTGGGATCAACATCCCTCAATGAATAACCGATACTGTAATACCCGGTTATAATCCATTCATTTTCATTCAGTAATTATCAGTCTGTAATTGTCACGCAGTAATTTTCACTCATTAATAATCATTCATCAGTCATGATTCATTCATTTGCGTTCATTTGGCATGTTGTAACCGCGTATCAGTTACCGATCGTCATTTCATCTCCGTTTGAGTGTCGGAACGGGAGTATTATCATTATCATCGTGATTGGTAGTCTTGTGCTGGAAGTATCATTTTTGGCATGTGTTGGACTTGTTCACATTCGCAAACGTTTGGTATGTCGAATCATTCATCGATCGTAGCGAGAAATCGGAGTTGTCGGAATTTCATCTTGCAACGAGTTACGGCCGTAAGGAGTGTCGGATACGACCGTAATTGACGTTCGTTGTTTCCGTGCCATTTCAGACGAGCGGGACTTACGACCGTAAGGATTTCGGCATACGGCTGTAAGTTGGGCAGTACGGCCGTAAGGCTGGCCGGTTACGGCCGTACATGTCGAGCAGGGTGCCCAGACGTTTTTGGCCGAAGGCGAGTTACGGTCGTAAGGGTTTCGGCATACGGCCGTAAGGCGAGGGAGATATGGCCGTAAGACTTGGCCGGATACGGCCGTACGCTGCAGGCAAGGTGCCTGGTCATTTTCGACGAAGAGGGCTTACGCCCGTAAGATTGGCCGGATACGGCCGTTGTTGGGATTCGGTAATTAAAAACGAATTACGCAGCGAAAATAAACTGGTCCAACCGGATAAAACCAAACCCCAAAAACGGACCGATCAAGCATCATATAAACGAATATAAATAACGAGGAAGAGAATCAAAGAATACTTACCCTCGTAGTCCTTTGATGATATAATCTTCGAAGGTGAAACCCGAACAAACTTTCTCCGCTTACCGACACGAACACGAATCCAATTCGTTGTAGCTTGTTGAATGATCTAACACCGAAATTGCCGAATGTCTCTATGTTATTACGCGTCGGATATTGATCGGAAAAATAAAATATCAATTCGTTCTGAAAGAACACGGCTAGGAATTGAAACGGTATTTTTCTTCTCTTCTCTTCTTCCTTTTCTTTCTCTCAAAGATGAACAAGAAAAGAAATAAATTTTTCTCTCCCTTCCCTTAAAAAAACTCACGGCTGATTTCCCTTAGAATTTGTGAGTGTGTTTCTTTGTTACACCAAGTCATGCCATAATGTGAAGATATTTACATTATATAATGGAGATGATATCAAAATGATGAGATATGAAATCTCATCCTTTTGTCTTCAACCCATTAAATAATTAAACACACAACACACACCACATGGAAGGAAGGGAGGAGCGGCCTACATAGGTATGGTGAGAAAACGACCCGAGCCACTCGGTTCGTGTACCGGACGTTCGCGTGTCTAGTCCGTTAAATACACTTCATTTTATCCCAAATGTATTTATACTTAATTAATTAATCCAATTAATTAATTTTATCAAATACAAAATTATAATAATATATTTCCAAGAAATAATTATTTATGAATTAAATTAGTTACCCAGTAATTAATTTCAATTCACTAGACCGCATGATTTATCAAATAAATCAAAATAGATATCTAATATCCAATATTAATGAAGAGATAATAAATACATATTTATCCATCAAATATTCTTGTGCGCGACTCCGTAGATCCGTCTTAGTCGGCAATGGGAGGAACCAAGGAGTACGGGTAACACTTAGCCAGTCTAGTGCTTCGTACCGTAACCCAACTAAGAACGAATGATCGGATCATTCCAAAACCATTATGTCGTGAATACCGTATACGTATAAACCCTTCAATCATATGTCCCGGTCAAGTATTAGGCTCACGGAAAAGTCAAACCCTACTGTAACTTGACACTATGCTTTCTGTTAATGCAAACTGAGATCATCGTGCTCTCGTGTATCAAATACAACTAGCTCTAAATGCTTTGGCCAAAGACTTATAATCTCATTTGCCATTAACCGCATAGAACATTTACCTGCTCACTTACAGGAGAAAGAATTCTATCTTGGTATTTAGTAGAGACTGCTACTTGCCCACTAAGTTGCATTTCGAGATTGACCCCACCCACCGGCGATTGGATCGAACTACTCTAATGACTGACTCAATGTCACAAGCACATCTCCTACTGAAACCTTAAGTCAAAGGTCCATGTATACCTATCACAACCTTCGATCCAGTCATTGACAAACCCTGAGTGATATCCATGTGACCGAATCGAGGTGAGTCGTGTTCGAGTACACTAATCTCATTAGCATACCAATAGTGTGTGCTCCCACTAACTCTTAGTGAAGACTGGCACTCTACATGTCAAAGTACATGTTATACAAGTCTTGTCTAAACTTATTGCCCAGTTAAGTTTTATCGACTTGCGAACGAGTTAAGCATTTGAGCTCTAAACACTTCCAGTGCCTATCTCCTTATCTCCATAAGGAGTAGAATGTTTGCTCTCAAATGCAAGGACTATTATTCTATATACCAAATCACAATGCCAGTGATATACAATAATATAGAAATAATTATTGCCTTATTAAATATTCATAATTACAATGCAAATACTCTCACTCTCTCATCCTCTGAGTGGCATTCGAGAGCATATCCCTAACAATCTCCCACTTGCACTCAATGCCACAAACTATGGTATCTAATACCCATACTCTCCGGATGTCTCTCTAAGACCTTCTGAGATAGTGGCTTGGTAAGCGGATCAGCAACGTTATTTGTTGTGTCTACTCTCTGTAGTATAACATTTTCTTCCTGAACCATTTCTCTCACAAAATGATATTTTCTCGCAATATGTTTGGTATTGTGGTGAGCCCTAGGCTCCTTAGCCTGTGCAACAGCTCCGTTGTTGTCACAACACAGCGTCACGGGCTTCTCCGCATTAGGAACCACTTGAAGTTCCTCAGTGAACTTCTTAATCCAAAAAGCTTCTTTAGCAGCCTCCGTAGCTGCTTGGTATTCGGCTTGACATGTAGAGATAGCAGTCGAACTTTGCTTGGCACTTCTCCAAGAAACTGCCCCACCATTCAGAGTCAAGATATACCCTGATGTGGACATCTGAGCATCCATGTCCCCCGAAAAATCTGAGTCTGCCCATCACTCTAATTTCTCCACCGCCGTATGTAAGAACCAAGTCTTCAGTCCTCCTTAGGTACTTAAGAATGTTCTTTACAGCAGTCCAATGTTCCTGCCCTGGATTTGACTGAAACCGACTTACTACGCTCACAGCATAGGCAATGTCTGGTCTAGTGCAAATCATAGCATACATGAGGCTACCTACTGCCGAAGCATAGGGCACCTTACTCATTTCCTTTCTGTCTTCCTCACTTTGAAGACACATCTCTAAGGAAAGTTTTGCGCCATGTTGCATAGGAAGGAACCCTCTTTTAGAATCTTCCATCCTAAATCGCTTCAGGATCTTTTCTATATAGAGGGCTTGGGAAAGACCTAACATTCTTTTCGCTCTATCCCGGTAGAGACGAATACCCAGAATATAGGTAGCTTCTCCCAAGTCTTTCATTGAGAACTCTTTAGAAAGCCAAGCTTTCACAGAACTGAGCATTCCTACGTCGTTTCCTATAAGTAGAATGTCATCTACATATAGTATTAAGAATGCAATTTTTCTCCCACTAACCTTCTTGTAAATACAGGGCTCCTCTTCGTTTTGGACAAAATAAAACTCTTTGACTGTCTCGTTAAAATGAAGATTCCAACTCCGTGAAGCTTGCTTCAGTCCATAAATGGCACGCTGAAATTTGCATACTTTATGAATATTGGTTTGAGATATGAATCCCTTAGGCTGTTCCATGTAAATCTCCTCCTCGGGGAATCCATTTAGGAATGCCGTTTTCACATCCATTTGCCATATTTTATAATCTAAGTGGGCTGCTATGGCAATCATCATGCGAATAGACTTAATCATAGCTACAGGTGAGAAGGTCTCGAAGTAATCGATTCCTTCTCTTTGGGAATAACCCTTTGCCACAAGCCTGGCTTTATAGGTATCAACCTTGCCATCTTCATCAGTCTTTCTTTTATAGATCCATTTGTTTCCAATAGGCACTATGCCTTTAGGACGATCTACTAAAGTCCAGACCTGATTAGCATGCATTGAGTCTATCTCAGCTCCCATAGCTTCTTGCCACTTGGTGGAGTCAACATCTACCATCGCTTGGTCGTATGTAGAAGGATCATTTTCTTGACTACTTTCTGTCATCTCATGGACACCCAGTTCCTCTTGATGTAGATAGCCATACCTCTCAGGTAATTGAGAAATTCTACTAGACTTGCGAGGTTGTGTTTGTATTTCAGAAGGTTGGGTTCTAATATCTTGCATAGGTGTCTCATTTGGTGTTTCTTTTATTTCTTCTAAAGAAATATTTCTACCTGCCCCTCCTTCCTGAATAAACTGATCTTCCAGGAAGTGTGCTTGTATAGCAACGATGATCCTATGATCTTCGTGCATGTAGAATAGATATCCCATGGAATCCCTGGATATCTGTGAAACGACCTTTCACAGACCTAGTTTCCAATTTCTCTACTTTAGTCTTCTTGACATAAGCAGGACATCCCCAAATCCTAATGTGATTAAGACTTGGTTTCCTACCTCTCCACATCTCATTGGGAGTCTTAGGAACGGATTTGGAAGGACATCTGTTCAAGATATGCATAGCAGTAAGGAGCGCGTAACCCCACAGATAAATCGGTAGATCAGTATAGTTAAGCATGGAGCGAACCATGTCCAACAAGGTTCGGTTCCTTCTTTCTGATACACCATTTAATTGTGGAGTAGCTGGAGGAGTGAATTGTGACACTATTCCTAGTTCCTTTAAGAACTCATCAAATTCGGTACTCATGTACTCACCACCCCGGTCTGACCGAAGAGTCTTAACACGGTTACCTGTTTGATTTTCAACTAGGGCTTTAAATTCCTTGAATTTATCAAAAGCTTCGACTTATGTTTCATTAAGTACGAATCCATACAGTATGGTCATCGGTGAATGTAATAAAATCGAAAGCCGTCTCGTGCCACTTCAAAAGGGCCGAGGCGTCGGTATGGATCAATCAAGTTTTTCGACTCTTTCAAAAGTCCCTGCGAAGAGTAACTTAGTCATTTTGCCTTGAAGGCAAGATTCACAAGTTGGATAGGGATCCGATCCCAATGGACCCATAAGCCCATCTTTCTCCATTTTATGAACCTTGATCTGACCGATATGACCAAGTCTAAGATGCCACTTAAGTGCTTGGTTCGTTTCATCCCTACCACGCTTCCTAGTTATAGTGTTCACAGTTGTTTTATTCTTTAGATTTTAATGGTATAAACCATTTAATAATGTAGCAGTACCAACCAATTTATTTCTAAAATAAATACGACAGGACCCATCTCCAATAAAGAAGTGAAATCCCTTTCGGTCCATGACAGGAATTGATACAATATTTTTGTGCCCCTTGGGCAAAACAAGTACATCATCTAAAGTAAGAATAAAACCAGATTCTAAATCCAACATAAGGGATCCGATATCAGAAGCCTCGACACTATGCCCACTTCCGACGGTGACCATTACCTCCCCTGAATCCAGCTTCCTACTTCGTTCCAGATCCTGATTCATTGTACAAATGTGAGAACTCGCATCGGAATCAAGTATCCAAGAAGTAGAATATACAGTTACAAAACAATTTGTTTCTAAAACAAGTAGTTCCGTACCTGAAGGCGCATTACGGTCAAGCTTTGGACAGTACCTCTTCCAGTGGCCTAGCTCACCGCAGTTGAGGCATACATCCGTTTTCTTGGCCCCCTTGCTCTTTTGAACCATTGGGGCCTTGCCCTTTCCCTTGTCGATCTTGGCTATTGGACCTAACTGCTTCTTGTTCTTTTTCTTCTTATTCTTGGACTTCCAAGTCCCAGAATAAATCATAAGTGCAGCTTCCTTTCCCTTTGTCTTCATTTGAGACTGGGCAGTCGTCAGTTTGTTCATTAGCCCAGCTAAGTTACATGCAATCTCATTGCAGTTGAAGTTCATGACAAATTGTGAAAAGGAGTCAGGAAGTGACTGCAGGATAAGGTCAGTTTGAAGAGATGCATGCATCTGAAAATCAAGAGCTTCTAATCTCTCAATCATCGAGATCATCTTGAGGACATGGTCCCCAACTCTCTCTCCTTCCTTCACCCGGGCGCCGAATAATGGCTTCGATATCTCATATCTAGCAGTTCGGCTATGCTCTCCATAGAGCTCAGCCAGGTGCGATAAGATGGCTCTCGAAGACGTCATCTTTTTATGGGCACGTTGAAGCTCATTGGTCATTGAGCCTAACATGTACCCTCGCACTCTTATGTTGTCTTTTACCCATTTTTCATGGGCATCGACATCTTCCTGATTGGCTCGGGTTCTTGCAGGAGCCGCTGGGATGTCCGCCTCCAAGACGTATCCCAGCATTTCCATAGTTAGGACAATCCTCAAGTTCGGCCGATCCACATAGTTCGGACCAGTCAGGACGTTCTTCTCAAGTAGTATAGCGAGTGGGTTCATTGTCATATTGAGAGTTTTGCTAACTGCAAAGAATAATTTAAGATTCGTTAGTGATTATTTAATTATGATCCGAGTAAAGAATTTAAGGACTTTCTTTATTCATAACTCGGCTCCCACTATTTTATCGGCATTTACACACTCCCATGTTAAATCCGGAAGTCTTGGGTGACTTCATAGTGGTGATCGATTTCTTTACAAAGTTTAATAGAGGGAAACCCATACGGTTTCTATTCTATTATTCTTTATAAAGTGGTGTCTAATACCAACCCATCTAATGGATGATTCGATCTTCTTTTACCCCTAGTTCACTTGCCCTCAATGTAACACCCCAAACTAGGCGGATATTACAGTGTCGTAGATCCCCAACTGGGACCCACCAGGCAAATGAAAATGAATGAATTACACAAGATAAATGTAGTACCGAACTACATTACAACAATAATTACTCCGATGAGGAGTTTAGTCACAAAACACCAGGACAATACCGAATACTAGTGTATTTTATATGAAGATAAAATACACAACACTGAATGAAACGGAGTATTCAAATGAAAGTCTGCAGCGGAAAATAAAGGACAATAACATGAATAACTGAAAGATCGGGGGCCCCTACTAGTATCACTAGGACTCCTCGACATCAACATGCTATTCCCGTGCGTTTGCCTTGCCATGACGAAAAACAAAATCCCACTGGGTCGCTAAATGTAACAACAATCCTCAAGGGTTGAAAATACACAAACATGATTTAACTGAAGTTATGAAATATCCTTAGTTATGAATTACGCTGAAGAAGAGTATCATAGTACGCCCGTAGTGTTCTGTGCAAGTGTACAAGACGAATGACCGGACACACCCGTCATTGTACCTAATTAGTCTCACGGAGGTAATCTGTTACCGTGTGCACAGTCCAATGTATCACTCCCAATACATGGCCATAACGTGCCCGACTAAAAATTCCACACATCCGCACCCGGCCACGCAATATGAACCCAGAAGGTCATATGAACGAGAATGACCGTAATGAATATCAAAGAATAAACAATGATCTGACAAAGTTAAGAATGACTCACCGAGATGAGAGTAATAATGAAGTGATGGATAGTTTTAATGGAATGGTTGGAACTGTCGTTCCCGATAATGAAGTGATTGTTCAACAATTACAAGTCTCAATATGATTAATACAATGATTAATGAGTTATGATTATGAATGATCAACAACAAAAGGTATGAATATCCTTTTAACCGAGTAAGAATTAACTTACACAATACCGGTGACAATTATCCTTCCACGAACAACGTCCTAATTGAGATATCGGTCGCTCGAACAACCTTGAATTATACAATATCCAACAATCCATTCAATATACGAATCAAACACGAATATAACGAACTCAAAACGTCGATACGATAAAACTAAGTCCATTGAGGCATTAAAACAGACACGTTGCGTCCAAACTCCGATTGTTTACAATCAAACTTCAATATACCAATATCAAATCCCCCAAGAAGTGTTTCAAACCAACAAAACATCTTCAATATGATTAATAATCCAAGACGAATATCCGAAAACGTGATTTCAACGACAATTAATCGAAAACCCCCAATTTCAACTCGATATTCAAAGTGTTCTTGAATATTCCCTCAATAATCCAATGAATCCTTATACAAACTCATAATCATATACATATTCCTTCATATAACATGATTATAACGTCCAAAACATCATATATCAACACAAAATCGAAGTCCAAGGTGTTGAAGGAATTACCTCTTGAAGATCCAAGTACTTTAATCCGAAGAACACGCGTTTAATCGAGTATCCAAGCTTCCCAAATGATTGAAGGTGATGAAAAATACACACTCAAATGATAATTGATGAAGAAAACTCTCCCTCAAGCTTCTCTCTCTCGTAAAAGGTGGAAAAAACTAGAAGGAATGAGCTGAAATGCTCAAAAAATGAATTTATAGGGGTTGACTACCCTGCCGGACACGGCCCGTGCCGATCGGCACGGTCGTCGCATACCGCCGATACCGGCCGACAGGGACTCGACCGTGTCCTGCTTGACACGGTCGCGGCGCGGAGGGCCTTCCGACAGTGACCCGTCCGACAGCGACTCGGCATGACTCGACCGTGCCAGACGACACGGTCGGGTCCTGAGGCAGACACTTCGGCATTTTCCGGACGAGTACGGCACGGGCCGTGTCGGTCGACACGGCCGAGTTCGTTCGGCAGTGATCGGCCAATACAGAAAAATGAGCGGTTGATCTAAAACGACCATAACTCTCTCGTCCGGACTCCGATTCACTCACCGTTTGAACCATTGGAAAGCTAACTCGATGCTCTATAATATTGCAAAGATTTAGAATTTTTGGAGTTACCAAAAATTAATGGTGATCTAACAAAGTCGAACTCATATGAGGAAAGTTGAAACAATGAACAATAACGATACACAACTCGAAGTTTCTACGAACTGTGAACACGGGTGAATGAACATGATTGATGAATGATTATAAATGAGTGAAAATCCACTGAGTGACAATCACCGAATGAAATTACTGAATGATAATGACTGAATTAGAACCGGGTATTACATACACCCCCCTTAAAAGAGTTTCGTCCCCGAAACTAAGGGTCAAACAACTCGGGATAACCCTCCCGCATACTATCCTCGGTTTCCCAAGTAGCCTCTTCGACTCCGTGTCTAGACCACTGAATCTTGACAAAAGGAATCGTCTTATTCCTCAACTGTTTAATTCGCCGCTCCAACACTCGTACAGGACGCTCCTCGTACGAATGATCATCCGCGATCTCGATTTCGTCGAACTGAAGTATGTGGCTCGGGTCGGCAACATACTTCCGCAACTGAGAGACATGAAACACATTATGAATTCGGCTCAACGCCGGAGGTAACGCCAATCGATAAGCTAACTCGCCTACTCGATCCAAAATTTCAAACGGTCCAATGAATCTCGGACTCAACTTCCCCCGTTTTCCGAAACGGAAAATACCTCGACTCGGGGATACCTTGACCAAAACATGATCACCCGTCTCGAACTCCAGTGGTCGACGACGATTATCTGCATATGATTTCTGTCGACTCTGAGCTGTCAACATACGACTTGATCAAAGCTACCTTCTCCCGGGCGGCTATAAGCATATCGGGTTCGGTGCCGATTGATTCTGACAAGTCATCCCAACACAAGGGAGATCGACAACGACGACCGTACAAGGCCTCGTAAGGTGCCATCTTAATGGAGGCATGCCAACTATTATTATACGTGAACTCGATCGGTAGTTGGGCTTCCCAATCGTCCTTCCAATCGAGGACGCAAGCTCTCAACATGTCCTCTTATGTCTCGAATAGTCCTCTCTGATTGTCAGACCGGTTGAGGATGAAAGGCGATCGAGATTAAGCCGAGTTCCCATAGCACGATGAATCGATTTCCAAAATGAGACACAAATCGTCCGTCACGATCGGAAACGATACTCTTAGAGTACCGTGCGGTCTTACTATCTCCTTGATGAATAACTAGGCCTCTCTGGGACCCCACGTATCCTTGATCTCAAGGAAATGAGCTGATTTAGTTAAGCGGTCCACAATCACCTGATCGTATTCATGCCACGGCGACTCGTCGGCAACTCGTGATGAAATCCATAGAAATGTCTTCCCACTTCCACTGGAATAGGGAGAGGTTTCAAGATAACCGCTTCGCCGATGTTCAATCTTGACTTGTTGGCAAGTTAAGCATCTCGAAACAAATTCTGCGACTTCTCGCTTCATATTACTCCACCGGTAATTTTGTTTCAAGTCCTTGTACATCTTGGCTGACCCGGATGAATAGAATAAGGGTAGCATGAGCTTCTCTCAAAATAGAGTTTTTCAACTCGTCATTCGCAGACGCACAACCGGTTCTTAAACCTCAAAAGTCCATCCTCGTGGATCACGAATCCAGGGCTTTTCCCCGAGCCACATCCTCTCGAATGCGCAACAATGCCGGGTCCGAACCACGATTCTCCCGATTGCATCCTCAAGAGATGATGAAATCTCTAACATACAAAGTCGTCCCGAACTCACAAGCTGCACTCGGTCTCGGGTCTAAGGAATTTCGTTGGAGTTCCTTCAACCGATAAACGAGCAAGCATCTGCTCCCGAACGGACTTACGACTCAAGGCGTCGCGACAACGTCGCCTTCCCGCTGGTAAAGGATCTCGATATCATAATCTTTGATTAATTCCCACCACCGCATCTCTGCCGATATTTAACTCCTTGTGAGTAAATATATACTTCAATTCTTGTGATTGGTGAAGATCGACAGTGATGCCATAAAGGCAACGACGCCAAATCCCCAACGCGAAAACCACGGCTGCTAGCTCCAGATCGTGGGTTGGATAATTGACCAACTAATCCGAGGAAACATCGGATTTACTTAATATCTTTCGGAGGTTGCCAATCTCGGATAGTCTCCATCTTCTGAGGGTCGACACGAACTCTGTCAGATGAAATTACATGCCCGAGAAATTCACTTCGGACCTCTGGAACTCACATTTGGAAAACTTTCCATAAAGTTGCTCTCGTCTCAACACGTCGAGAACCTGATGAAGATGAACCTCGTGTTCCTCTCGATCACGAGACTAAATCAAAATGTCATCGATGGGGACAACAACAAACTGATCCAAAAAGTCGATGAAAACCCGATTCATTAACTCCATGAATACCGCAGGTGTAATAGTTAGTCCGAACGGCATAACTACGAACTCATAATGACCATAGCACTGCATTTAAACGCTGTCCTCGCGATATCCGATTCTCGAATTCGCAACTGGTGATATCCAGATCCTAAGACGATCTTGGAAAATACTGAGGCTCCCTGAAGTTGATCTAAAAGATCATTAATACGGGGTAAGGGATACTACTCTTGATCATCACCCTGTTCAACTCCTGGTAATTAATACTAACACGAGACGAGCCATTCTTCTCCTTGACAGATCACACTGGTGCTCCTCACGGGGACGCAATCGGTCGGAGATAAACTTTCTCGAACTACTCTTCAAGTTGAATCTTCAACTCCTGCATTCTGGTCGGGGCCATCCGATACGGTGCCTTCGATAACGGGGACGTACTGTAACACCCCCAAATCCGCTCAGGGATATTACACGCCGTAGACCCTCTCCTCGAGGATCTACCAGGCTGATAACTAAAATCAAACATCTAAACCTCGCCTTTAAGGCTAAAATGACTCAGTAGACCGATTTGGTCTTTCAACAAATACATACAACTCATTCCCAACACATACCCACGCAGGGGTCAAAATAAAATAAACTCCCGTACAACGGGGAAAAGATACCGCAGCGGAAAAAGAAAATACAACTGGACCAATACGACATCAACGGAACCTCGTGTGATTAGTATCGTTCATCTTTCATCATCCTTCGTGCCGACCCTGTGCTATGCTCCAACACCTGAATGCAAAAATAGACATCCACCCCGAATACTGGGGTTAGCAAACTCCACCGTTTTGCTAGTGCAGGTACAAGTGCAAAAATACGAGCCATACAATACAAGTTCCAAGAACAATAATAATCGGGAATCCTCAAAGATCCAAACGTAAAGAAAAGTACTTCCCGAGGCAAGAGTTTGGGTAAACATTTCCAAAACCGAAAGATCGCAAATAAGGGAAACAATTTACAAAACGATTTAAAATGCCATCTAGAGTTTTAATAGAAAACAATTTAGGATTATAAAATCCTTCTTTTCCAAAATCAATAGGGTCACGACCCAAATGTTTTGTTTTCGCAAATAGGAAACCACCAACAATTCACAGGTCAAAGCCCAACATCAAGTGTCCTCAACGGACGTAAAATCAACGAAACATAATCACGCACGCGCATCGCCTAGGACCGGACGCTACCACCGACATCCCACTCGAGGCCTCGAAGGACCCTCCCGAGTCAAGCAACGAAACAAATCACACACATCTCACGGTTGGATCAATCGCTTGTTGCATCCTCGCCACATGATCACATGCCATGTGCCACCGTAGATTATCTCGTGCTCTCACGGTTGGATCAATCACTTGTTGCATCCTCGCCACATGATCACATGCCATGTGCCACCGTAGACCTTCAACCATATCCACACATTCACACAAATAACATATCACATCAAGGATATTCAAACAATTCGCCCAGAGGCATCAAACACTTAGCAAAACACCACGTCAATCCACAACGCACCGAAATGAAATAATATACGTCCACACACAATACCAAGTGCAACATGAACACCAAGCATATACATAGAATTCACATGGTTATTCACGAACCACACCAATCACAAAACACACACGGTTTTGAAAGAGGCCTTTAACGAGGCTAACCAAAACTTTTGAAAACTCATTTCAAACAAACAAACAAACCAAGACGATCACCAATCATCATATCCGCGAAACAAGAAATGTATGGACAAGGTACTTGCCTCGAAATCGGCACGCAAGTATTCCGACGAACACGGCTCAACCGGAAAGCTTCGAAACGCCCGATGTTTTCAAAAGGAAAACGGCAATGAACGGAAGGGTTCAACTTGGTTTCTTCGCAAGAAACTCGACCCTAACAACATATAATCCATAAATCAACAATCATACGAGGAAGGATAATCGTAGAACGCCCGAAAACCCCTCTATGACATTCTACCGACACCTTCAAGGCGTCGGTCAAGAACTCATCTCAAACAACGAATCGATACGATCCAACCATGGAATAACAAGGGAAATGATATAATACATCTAAATAATCATCAATCCATCAACAAAACGGAAAGAATCGGACAAAACCCCAAAATCCCCAATTATCCAAAAAGGTAGGGTTTCAAGAGATTACCTTGAGTGATTCAAGTATTTAGATTCGTAGAACACGCGTTGGATTGATTGTCCGGGCTTCACAACCGAAGAATGATGAGAATCGACCCTCCAAATGATAATGATGAGAAGCTCTCCTCCTCTCTCACTCTCTCTCGCCTAAGGGAAAAGGAAGGAGGAAATGAGCCGTTCACGCTCAAAACAACACATTTATAGTGTAACACAAAGAGACCTATCGCCACTTATCGCCGATAGGCCCAACCGATACCCTATACAAATGCCGGCGGTAGAGTCTATCGGCCCTCCCTATCGGCCGAAAGGCTCTGGGACGGTGCCCGACAGTGATGAGTCTTTCACTAAAACGACCATAACTCTCTCGTCCGGACTCCGATTGACTCACCGTTTGAACCATTGGAAAGCTAACTCGATGTTCTATAATATTGCAAAGATTTATAATTTTTGGAGTCATCAAAAATTAATGGTGATCTAACAAAGACGAACTCATACTTAGAAAAGTCGTTTAGTAATTCTGAATTCAACAAAACGACACCGAAACCCGAACCTGAATACGAACCGAAGATACGGTTACGAAGTACTCACAAAGACGAATCTAAGAGCTAGTAGGACACACGATTCCGACCACCCGAAGGCTCGGAATTCAACAACGGAAGTAATTACCCAAAACTTTGGGAAATTACGAAAATGGCCCAAAACGTCCGAAAATCACGATACGCGATCGAAACACCAAACCAAAGCTCGCAACATGAATAATAACATTAAATGAACTTACGAGAAACTCGAAACGACAGTGTCGGACGAGATTCGCAAGAATCGAGCTCAAGTGCGGAAAAGTCGCTAAAAAGCACGGAACTCAACAAAACAACACCGAAACGAACTCGGATGACAAAAAGTGAAGAATTAATCATTCTCGAAATGACGAAATGGTCATGAGCGAGTCGTCAAAACGGACTTCCGCCAAAAAAGAAAATTACCGAATTAAATTGCGGATATTACATTCTACCCTTCCTAAAAGAAGTTTCGTCCCAAACTTAAAACAAGTAGGGAAGCAATATACCCCGCCAGAAAACTCGATGAGATACGCAAAACCGAAAACTCGCGCCCGACGGCGAAACGCCGCAAGAAACGCAAAGAGACATACGGCGTGAAAACACGCTCCACGACCAATACCACGTCGCCGTTAGGAACATACTAAAGTCAACAAGTGACAAGCGTCAACAAACAGATAGTATAATCCAATGATTATCCGCACAATCACAAAACACAACGAACGAAAATCAACAGGATTGACCCACCCAACGGTACATCAATCAAAACGTGGCCAACCGAACAAATACAGAATTCCACCGCCCAAGGGTTGGAAGATTGAAAACGAGACTAACTTCCCGAACTTAAGGGAATTTCAAGGAGTCTGAATGTTCAACAATCACGAAACGAGATCAACAAAATCAACAATCAAACGATCGAACCACAAAGATCGAGACAACAAAAATCGAACGATCATGTTCGAATCACAAAGAACAATAAAGTTCAAACAACAACTCCCAGGACGATCTGGTGAGAACTACAAGACATGCATTGCCGAAGATCCACAGGAAAGGGAATAGCGATTGAAAAGTCACAACGACAACGAGTTATTCAAATAACACCACACTCGTTCGATCAACAAAAGCAAAGAGCAGGCAAGCTCGAAATGTCAACGAACATAAATGAGTCGATGAGTCGAAAACACAAGAGTTCCAAAGCCTATCCACTTAGAATAAAAGAACTTTTTGTACCATATGATTTAACACCAAAACAAGGTTCAAAACAATCTAACTTAACTAAAAAAAAAAAAAAAAAAAAAAAAATCACAGCGATAACCAGATTGACCCAAAACAAGATCCCACCACGTTCGAACGACGAAACCGAAATACGTAACAAGTTCTAAAGTATCAACGAACACGAGCGAGTCGATAGACTCGAGAAAGAGAAAATGCAGGAGTCTAAAAACAACACGGGTACTACATTCGACCTCTTATAAAAGAAGGTCGCCCCGCAACTCGCAATAAATAAATCAAGGTGACGGCACAACAAGCAATCGCGAAACATCCTTCAAAGGCCTCTCAAAGCCGATTCCGATGATCAGGCCAAGCGCGAACTTCAAAGTCTCGGTAGCTAATTCGCAAAACGGAATTCGGTGTCCTCGAGTCCACACTTGAAATGTGTCATCGACGAGAAAGACAATTTACACGTGCATGCCCCGCACATCACGATTGAAACGCCTCGGCTCGGCATACCGAAAATATAAATGCTCGATACAATGGATCAAAACACCGCAAAACAACATACCGGAGATGCCAACTCAAAGATAACATATCAACGCATACAAAAATCACAACAACAACGGCATCATTCGAAGATTACAACATCCCGAACGACAGCCATCACACAATCACAAACATCATGAAACAATCACCCATGTGTATAACGCATAAAAATCCAGGCTTTAACAACCCACACTAGTGCGACAATACGCAATCACCACGAGGCGATAAACGGTAAACACCAGTTCACACCTCTCACAGAGGGTCAACAAAACATATGCGTGGCGAATGACTCGACGCTCACGCCACCAATTCAATCACAATTCGGGGTTGACACCGCAATGAAAGTTCGAAAACCATACACGCATTTCCGGTCCGCAAACAGGAATGATAGGTTTTAAAAATGAAAACCACCTTTTGAAAACAGTTTGGAAACAACAGTTGATCTTGAGTATCATTTTACAAAAAGTAGCACAAACACCATTATCGAGACTTTGAAAATCATCTTGCGTTTGAACAAAATGAGGACATCTTTCCTTTAGTGAAAAACTTTCAAAATATTCGACCCTTGGGTCTAAGCAACTGCATTTGAAAATATCTCAAAAAAAATATTTTTGGTCCTCAACCGGAAAATTTTTGAAATGTATTGCGGCATTAGAATACACAATACCGCGAGAAAATAATTCGCTTTAAAAGTACGTCTCGAATTTCAATTTTCTAAGATACTCAAGGTTTTCAAAAATAATTCAATGGGTTAGAATGCCCAAAAGGTCGATGACGGTAGTACTTATCAAAACTCACAAAATCATTTGAAAACACCCAACTACCGTCAAAACGGTCAAGGCCAACAACTCGGTTAAAGGAATCGATTTTCGAAATAAAACTCAGTCGGTAAAATACCGAAAATCATTACAAAGGAACTCACGCACGGATAAAAGGAATAAAGTCAAACATGCACAATCCATCAACACTACTCCTCATATGAACGAAGTATGAGAGTCAAATAGTCGCGTATCAAGAAATCAAAATCCATAAGAGGATTCCGTCACTTAGCAAATAAATCATAAAAATAGCTCGTGTCACACGAGGCACAACACAAAGAAGGAGACTTACGCCCACAGTCGCACGAAGATGATGATCGCCCACGATACTAATCACGACCAACAAACTCGGGCACGACGCGTCGCGACACGACTCGATCGGATAAAATCCGACGAGACAAAAACTCGATAGACACCATCGACCCGACACCTAGGTTTCCACAACCTAAGCTCGATACCATTTATGTAACACCCCCAAATCCGCTCGGGGATATTACACGCCGTAGACCCTCTCCTCGAGGATCTACCAGCCGATAACTAAAATCAAACATCTAAACCTCGCCTTTAAGGCTAAAATGACTCAAGAGACCGATTTGGTCTTTCAACAAATACATACAACTCATTCCCAACACATACCCACGCAGGTCAAAATAAAATAAACTCCCGCATAACGGGAAAAGATACCGCAATGAAAAAGAAAATACAATCGACCAATACGACATCAACGGAACCTCGTGTGATTAGTATCGCTCATCTTTCATCATCCTTCGTGCCGACCACGTGCTATGCTCCAAAACCCGAATGCAAAAATAGACATCCACCCCGAATACTGGGGTTAGCAAACTCCACCGTTTTGCTAGTGCAGTACAAGTGCAAAAATACGAGCCATACAATACAAGTTCCAAGAACAATAATAATCGGGAATCCTCAAAGATCCAAACGTAAAGAAAAGTACTTCCCGAGGCAAGAGTTTGGGTAAACATTTCCAAAACCGAAAGATCGCAAATAAGGGAAACAATTTACAAAACAGCTTTAAAATGCCATCGAGAGTTTTAATAGAAAACAATTTAGGATTATAAAATCCTTCTTTTTCCAAAATCAATAGTGGTCACGACCCAAATGTTTTGTTTTCGCAAATAGGAAACCACCAACAATTCACAGGTCAAAGCCCAACATCAAGTGTCCTCAACGGACGTAAAATCAACGAAACATAATCACGCACGCGCATCGCCAGACCGGACGCTACCACCGACATCCCACTCGAGGCCTCAAGGACCCTCCCGAGTCAAGCTAACGAAACAAATCACACACATCTCACGGTTGGATCAATCGCTTGTTGCATCCGGCCACATGATCACATGCCATGTGCCACCGTAGATTATCTCGAGCTCTCACGGTTGGATCAATCACTTGTTGCATCCTCGCCACATGATCACATGCCATGTGCCACCGTAGACCTTCAACCATATCCACACATTCACACAAATAACATATCACATCAAGGATATTCAAACAATTCGCCCAGAGGCATCAAACACTTAGCAAAACACCACGTCAATCCACAACGCACCGAAATGAAATAATATACGTCCACACACAATACCAAGTGCAACATGAACACCAAGCATATACATAGAATTCACATGGTTATTCACGAACCACACCAATCACAAAACACACACGGTTTTGAAAGAGGCCTTTAACGAGGCTAACCAAAACTTTTGAAAACTCATTTCAAACAAACAAACAAACCAAGACGATCACCAATCATCATATCCGCGAAACAAGAAATGTATGGACAAGGTACTTGCCTCAAATCGCACGCAAGTATTCCGACGAACACGGCTCAACCGAAAGCTTCGAACGCCCGATGTTTTCGAAAAGGAAAACGACAATAACGGAAGGGTTCAACTTGGTTTCTTCGCAAGAAACTCGACCCTAACAACATATAATCCATAAATCAACAATCATACGAGGAAGGATAATCGTAGAACGCCCGAAAACCCCTCTATGACATTCTACCGACACCTTCAAGGCGTCGGTCAAGAACTCATCTCAAACAACGAATCGATACGATCCAACCATGGAATAACAAGGGAAATGATATAATACATCTAAATAATCATCAATCCATCAACAAAACGGAAAGAATCGGACAAAACCCCAAAATCCCCAATTATCCAAAAAGGTAGGGTTTCAAGAGATTACCTTGAGTGATTCAAGTATTTAGATTCGTAGAACACGCGTTGGATTGATTGTCCGGCTTCACAACCGAAGAAGAATGATGAGAATCGACCCTCCAAATGATAATGATGAGAAGCTCTCCTCTCTCACTCTCTCTCGCCTAAGGGAAAAGGAAGGAGGAAATGAGCCGTCACGCTCAAAACAACACATTTATAGTGTAACACAGACCTATCGGCCAGCCTATCGGCCGATAGCCCAACCGATACCCTATACAAATGCCGGCAGAGAGTCTATCGGCCCTCCCTATCGGCCGAAAGGCTCTGGACGGTGCCCGACAGTGACGCCTTTCACTAAAACGACCATAACTCTCTCGTCCTGACTCCGATTGACTCACCGTTTGAACCATTGGAAAGCTAACTCGATGTTCTATAATATTGCAAAGATTTATAATTTTTGGAGTCATCAAAAATTAATGGTGATCTAACAAAGACGAACTCATACTTAGAAAAGTCGTTTAGTAATTACAATTCAACAAAACGACACCGAAACCCGAACCTGAATACGAACCGAAGATACGGTTACGAAGTACTCACAAAGACGAATCTAAGAGCTAGTAGGACACACGATTCCGACCACCCGAAGGCTCGGAATTCAACAACGGAAGTAATTACCCAAAACTTTGGGAAATTACGAAAATGGCCCAAAACGTCCGAAAATCACGATACGCGATCGAAACACCAAACCAAAGCTCGCAACATGAATAATAACATTAAATGAACTTACGAAACTCAAACGGCAGCTTGACGAGATTCGCAAGAATCGAGCTCAAGTGCGGAAAAGTCGCTAAAAAGCACGGAACTCAACAAAACAACACCGAAACGAACTCGGATGACAAAAAGTGAAGAATTAATCATTCTCGAAATGACGAAATGGTCATGAGCGAGTCGTCAAAACGGACTTCCGCCGAAAAAAAGAAAATTACCGAAATTCGAAATTGCGGATATTACACGTACCGGCTCCAACTCACTCCTGAATTCCCCTACTCTTTGTGAAGGCAACTAGATAACTCGTCTGGAAATACATCGTCAATCGATGACAATGATACCACGAATGATTGAACATTTCGATTGTCCTAGAATGGTCAATCGATAAAAAGAGATACCAATAATGATTGAACAACTCGATTGCCTTAGAAAGGCCAATCGATGAAAATGATACAATGAATGTTTGAATAACTCGATTGCCTTTGAAAGGCCAATCGATGAAAATGATACAATGAATGATTGAATGAGTCGATTGTCTTAGAAAGGCCAATCGATGAAAATAATACAAAGAATGATTGAATAACTCGATTGCCTTAGAAAGGCCAATCGATGGAAATGATACAAGGAATGATTGAATAACTCGATTGCCAAAGGCCAATCGATGAAAATGATATAATGAATGCTTGAATAATTCGATTACGGAATTTCTCTGCTTCGGCCATAATAGAAATTCTACTGGAACAACGGGGATTACTTCCCTGAAGCACACATTCGACAACCAACGACGGAAAGATAGTGACCAAACGCTAACAAATACTGAGGATAGTATCAAGACGGTTAAACCAACTAATACCGAAATTACATCGTCCTAAGACAAATTCACCACGATTAGGTCCACCAACCAATTGCGGTTACTAAGCTTAGTTAGGTATGTTTCCGAAAATTCTTCCATCGTCAGGTAGACCGATGGTATGAGGTCCACAAGCCATAGGACTATCCCGAAATAAGTCTATTCAAGCATGATTCGAAAATGAATGAATGCGGTGTACCAGCATCAAAAGGTACACACAAGTTGAAATAAAATTACGAGTATACCTGAAATCATTCGGACCACCGGATCGTCGATCCTCCTCATCATATGAATCTGGGACTTGCCGGTCCCCGAACTGTAACACCCCCAAGTTATTCAGGGTATATTACAGCGCCGTGAGCCCCGCCGTGGGACCCACAAGGCTAAACAAACGCGGAACTATAAAACTTGACCGAGAAGGTCTACATACAATGGAAAGAAAGACGATACAGATGGTATTCAAAACCATAACCAATGAAACCATATACATCACTGTACAAATCAATACTTCGGCAACACAGGCCGGAACATCAAGGAAACTGAAATACAATACTCGAGTTTTTAAAATCCATTCCAGTACAACAACACTGAATGGAGGAATACAAAAAGATAACCGGAGACAAGACACAGTATCACACTTGCCCATCATCTTCATGCCGACCCGATACCCGCCTGTCCGCTCTCCTGTAACCTGAAATACATGAAACTTATTTCCCCCATAAAGGGGTTAGCCGTCGAATAGCTAGTGCAAGTACATCAATATGAAACACAATACTTCTCAACAATAAAGTAAAGGTAACCGTCAATTCATCAATTTAAGACTAGCATTCCGGAATAACTAAAATCTCATCGTGCCACATCAAGACGTGTATGAATGCCGTAGAAACGGTTCGTTCATACCATACGCCGTCACATGTAGGAATGCCGTCAAAACGGTTCGTTCATTACATGCCAACAATACATATATGAATGCCGTAGAAACGGTTCGTTCATATCATGCCATCAATACTTCTTACTTTCAAATTTGAGAACGCAATCATAATTATATACTTGCCTTGAATAATCGATGACGCAACGAACGGAATGGAAAATCACCGACGAATGCTAGGAACCATCGAAACCGAACCTAACGATTCAAGAATACCATCACAACCAATTCTAAACGAATACGGAATTGGAATACACCCGGAAACCCGCCTACGATTCATGTATATTCGTATAAAAACGACAACGAGGGCGGACCACAACCAAACCCTCTCGATTTCGCAAAAATCACGAAATATACCATGAATCCGTAGGGAAACTAAGAGTACCAACAAGATTAATCATATTCATCATGAAATACTCAAGAAACCGAATGAATCGGACAAAACCGCGAAAATCCCCAAATCTCCCCAAAAGTAGGGTTCTAAAGATCTAACCTTGATTCGCTGGATCGAAGGATGTTATAGGATGATCGATCCATGATATGAACTCAGAAGCTTCATGGATTTGTTGTTCAACAACATGGTTTCGTCTCCTCCAAAACCTCACCATGACCGAAGAGAAATGAAATGAAAAATGACGAGAAAGTCGCCGTCTGGCTATTTTTATATCGGGCCGGAACTAGCGGCGCTAGCCTTTCCTGCCTAGCGTGCGCTATCGGCCAAGACGGCCGAGCACTCTCGCCATGGCCCGCACGACCCAAAGACCACCGACCACCCCGCCACCATGACTCGACCGCTGACTCGCTAGCGTGCGCTACGGCCGGAAGCTCGCGCGCGCTTAGCCAACTCCGCCCAGAGCCACCGGACTAACAAACCCACCTGTAACGACGCTAGTCGGCCGGGCGGCGCTACCCCGCCGGTTAGCGTGCGCTACGACCGGCAAGAGCGTGCGCTACCCGCCGATCCCGACCGAGTCCGTAACCTCGTAATCCTCTCGCCTGTGCCCGAGAAGCGTCGCCGCTCGACTCGGCAGCGGCGCTACATCAGCTGAAGAAGCGCAAGGCCCTGGCCAGAAGCGTGCGCTTACGCGGTTCTGCTGTGCTCGCTGACAAGGCTGCCATCGTCTGGCCAGAACTGCGACCGTCCGGCTGGGCCCTGCAATCGTCCGGCCAGTGCCCGACCACCGTGGCTCGACGACTCGATTTCCGAAAACGTCACGGAACGAACACGACGAAAAGTTCGCGGACAACATCAACGACCGAAATGAAAGCGTAAGGTAATAATTAATCATACGCGACCTAAAAGAGTCGAGACAACGAATACAGATAGAATACCCATAACTTTGGGTAAATTACAAACGCCCAAAACGCCCAAAATTACGATACGCGATCGAATAACCAAACCGAAGTTCACAACACTTCTAACAAAGTTAAACGGACTTACGGAAACTCAAACAAATAGCTTAGAACGAGATTCGCAAGAATCGAACTCAAGTGCGGAAAAGTCGTTGATAAGCACGGAACTCAACATAACGACACCGAAACGAACTCGGATGTCAAAAGTGTATAATTAATCATTCTCAGGGTGACGAAACGGTCCCAAGCGAGTTGTCAAAACGGACTTCCGCCAAAAAGAGAAAATTACCGGGAATCAAAATTACGGGTATTACATTCTACCCTCCTTAAAAGAAGTTTCGTCCCGAAACTTAAAACAGGTAGGGAGAAGAAATATTCCGCCAGGAAAAACTCAATGAGATACACAAGAACCGAAAACTTACGCCCAAACGGCGAGTCATCAATACAGAACACAACAATACATTACCCGAAGGTAAACCAAACCAATGCCGAAAAAGATACGAATTCACAATGCCCGAAGGCTCCAACGGAAATACCCATACATCACAATGGCCTGAAAGCCGAACAGCCCAAAGCTGTGAATCATCACAAAATAGATCTCAAAGAGACCAACTCGATCATCGGACATACCCCTCGGCGTATGAACAACCAGTCGCAAATCGTCGGACATATCCAATACAACATGGACTACGAACGATCAAACAATAGAGCTCAAGAGGGACATCACAGTACGCCCGATCCGGAAATGTGTCTGTGCACATGTCCACCCCGTATACGGAATCCAGAATATACGTGTGACAATGTACCTAATTAGCCTCAAGAACTACGTCTCGTGTGCACGGTCCAATGCGGAAACATCCACGCATGACCATCGAGTGCCTGGCTAAAAATCTTACACATAACCAATCGGCACGCAGACATGATTCCAGGTATGCCATGATACAACATGACAACGAAATTCAAAGGATAAAATACCCATTACGGATCATACAATTCACCAAGTGAACGATGACACACGAATAATGAAAGATCGACACGACCAACGATATTCAAAACAACCATCCTGGTATAAGAATTCCCTAAGGACCGATTAACACGGCAATAACCACAACACCACAATTCGGGAAATCCTCCACCCTCAACGATCACAAAATTATCGAGTTCATAAGAATAATAGTGTGCTGCCCTGAGTTGGCCAACACGATAATAATAACTCACAGATGGGCACTATCCTCGGAGATCCCCATTCAATATCTCGATTGTCTTCGAACGACCAATCGATAACGACTCAACGGATGGGAACTATCTTCGACAGTCCAATTCAATACTTCGGTTACCTTAGAACGGCAACTCGATAACAACGGTACAACGGATGTCTCGGCACACTTAAATCAGTTACCGATAATGAAGGTGAAATTCGAATACATCAATGCCTTCAATCGGCCGTTTACGAACAACAATAACATTTGACATGATTTGTCGACGGGTGTCGTATCAAACAATCCCCTGATATCAATACAATCATAAGTAGACCAAGTCTCGAAATGATACACACATTCGTACACCTACACGATAACATTAGTCTCATTGATTAGTACGAGTATACAACCTGCCTCGATATCAATACAACGAACTGTTACCAATTCAGTTGATTTCGTCTTACGAATTCCTCGCCTCGACCAAGTTAATCTACGAACCCTTCAACCTTAACCGCAACACAACCGTCATAATTCACGATCAAACATCATATCTTGACTAAACACACCGAACAATCCAACTCGTACACTTACGCATCCTGTCCACAATACGAGTCGAAATATGATGATCATATCAGCAACAAATGAGGACCAATAATAAGGGTCTAAATGTTCCAAACTCAATTCTCAATACGAATTGATAAGGTTCCCTTCTCGTAAATCCATCGTTAAAATTTACTTTTGACCGTCATCATTTCGAATCATCCGACTGCTTAAAAACAATAGATAATCCTACTAAAAAGGTTATCAAATAGTCCAATCATTCAACTTGAACATTTGCTCCATACGTATGGGCTTCCAAATTCGGAGATGAATAATAGTCTCATCAAACTCATAATCACATTCGTATTCCTATACGAATATTATATCAAACACATAGTTTAGCTCTAGATATGAATATTCCATATTCATTTTCAAAACATCAACACTTATAAACAAAATTCATCACCTCGCATAATCCAAGAGTTCTTCAAGAACACGAAATATCCGAAATCCCATTCAGAACAACATATCCGAGGTATATATCTCCATGTTACCATTTTCTTCGTCATGCCATTCATACAACCTTAAGAATCGCAACAATACCGTTATCATCATATGAAGAAGATCTCAATAATCATATCAACATCCGAAATCTCTTATTACAATTCCACTAAATCTCGTATAACATTATCACATCATACCATAATTGTAACACCTGCACTTCTCTGAATATTACACGCCGTAAACCCTTCTCACAAGGATTTACCGTGCTAAGCACAATTTTCCACGTCATTTCAAAAATGCCAAAAAGACCGATGACGGTAACGCTTTTCTAAATACTAAAAAAATCATTTTCCAAATACCAAAACGATCAAGGCCAAAATGCCAAAACTCACTTTAGGGAATCGGTTTTACAAAATAAAATTTAGTTGGCAAAATACCGAAGTCATTTTAAAATACTCACGCAAAGGCATAAAAGTACACCAATTTATGCACTTTCATTTGAAATAAAACGAACTTCAAAATACACGATTCCCAACATACTCCCTCCCAAATAGTAATTCTTAAAAAAAAATGAACCACTATCAAAAGGATACGAGGATTACCTTGTATGGACTAACCACGAAGAAGAATAATTTGAACTCCATTCCAAGAATCATCAAAAAATTCAAGAACAATACTTAAATCCGAGCTCTCCACCTTAATCTTGTTTGAGAGAATCATCTCTCAATGTTTAGGAGCTTCAAGTACTACCCAAGGTTCTCTCTAGTGATTGACGGAAGGAGAATGGACAAAATGCCTCTCAACACTCATCTATCCTCTCTTTAAAACACATCAGTAGCGCGCGCTAGACCTTATATTTAGCGTGCGCTATAGGACTAGCGTGCGCTATCCCTCCTCGGTAGCGTGCGTTATCGGGCAGTCCAGAAGCTACTACATTGCTTCGAAATTCATCTAACGTACGTAATGCCCATACATTAGCGTACGCTAACAGGCGTTGACTTGATACAGTGAAATGATCAGTAGCGTGCGCTATTCTTCGACCTTAACGCGCTCTAATCGTCGTTGACTTGCTACAGTATCGTGCCCCCACATGCCTAAAGCATCCGCGATTATCGGGATTCCTTTGACCGATATGGAATTAGCGTGCGCTAATCATACGGTTTTAGCGTGCGTTAGCTCTACAAGACAAGCACTCGTTGACCTTATCTGGACACGCGTCGAACATGGCCGGGTCCACCCGCCGAAGGCTAAGATTCCATTATTGGCGATCTGGTGTTAGCGTGCGCTAACCAACATGCGTTAGCGTGCGCTAACTGAATATAAAAATCAACCTGGGCCTACCTGTCGGCCACCTTCCGAAACTAACCCGATGCGTTACGCACGTTAGTGGTCCTCGTTAGCGTACGTTACCGAATCTCTTAGGGTGTGCTAAGTATTCACCGTAGCGTACGCTAAGTATATATCTTAGCGTGCGCTAGGCATACCTTGTAGCGTGCGCTAACGTAGCTGTACTTAGCCATTTTCCGCTATTCTCTACCAACATCTCGACATACCAAACGATCATACGACACAATGAATACATATACGCATTCAAAGAACATTGTCACGCTCACATCATCCTCAAGCACAATTATCCAACATATAAATCCAAAATCACCAAGATAACCGAGAATCATCGAATAATCCAAACAACATACTTACAGGTCTGTGAAGTCGATGATCTCCCGTGGTACTAGCATGCGACTCCCAACAAAGTCTCAACACAAAACCGATACACGCTAATATCGAAATTAGCAATTTGACAAGATCTCAAGGAAGGATTCAAGTCCGTAACCACAGTCACGACTTCTTCTCCTTACATCCCACATTCAAAAGGGCACACACGTGCGGAAGTATAATCCAAATCACACCTTCTCAAAGTGACCAATTCCAAAGAATACCAAGCTAAAAATGAAACGGTCAAGAAAATACAAGAAGAGTGAGAGGACTTACAAGTACCGGTCGTACTGTGATGATGGTAGAGTAGTGATACTGTGGGCAAATGACGACTCAATCGACCCAAAAGACCGACAGCCTAGGTATCCATAAACCTAAGCTCCGATACCATATTCTGTAACACCCCCAAGTTATTCAGGGTATATTACAGCGCCGTGAGCCCCGCCGTGGGACCCACAAGGCTAAACAAATGCGGAACTATAAAACTTGACCGAGAAGGTCTACATACAATGGAAAGAAAGACGATACAGATGGTATTCAAAACCATAACCAATGAAACCATATACATCACTGTACAAATCAATACTTCGGCAACACAGCCTAACATCAAGGAAATCAAATACAATACTCGAGTATTTAAAATCCATTCCAAGACAACAACACCGAATGGAGGAATCCAAAAGATAACCGGAGACAAGACACGGATCACACTTGCCCATCATCTTCATGCCGACCCGATACCCGCCGTCCGCTCTCCCCGTAACTCCGAAATACATGAAACGTATTTCCCCCATAAAGGGGTTAGCCGTCGAATAGCTAGTGCAAGTACATCAATATGAAACACAATACTTCTCAACAATAAAGTAAAGGTAACCGTCAATTCATCAATTTAAGACTAGCATTCCGGAATAACTAAAATCTCATCGTGCCACATCAAGACGTGTATGAATGCCGTAGAAACGGTTCGTTCATACCATACGCCGTCACATGTAGGAATGCCGTCAAAACGGTTCGTTCATTACATGCCAACAATGTAATACCCGTGTATTTTGTGAGTGTTATTTTGGATGTATTTTGTGGTATTGTGGTTATTTGGACCGTATATATTAATGATTGACCTTGGCATATTGATGGCTGATTATTGTTGGGTTCCGTGATTCTCGGATTGTGCTCGTTTTAGCCGGACTCCTTGCGAATTTAAATTTGGAAAATAGCAGTTAGCGCACGCTAAGACTGTATGTCTAGCGCACGCTAACCAGGTTCGAGTAGCGCACGCTACTCTTGTGCAATAGCGTGCGTTAGGCCCGCTGGACAGTAAGCTTTCGGACTCGAATGAGGCGTTAGCGTACGCTATGGACGGACTAACGTACGCTATTTCGATGTACTAGCGCACGTTACTTGTATGATAGCGTGCGCTAAGATGTCAGGTCAGTGAGGACAGAAACGTTTCTGGACTGCAGGTACTTGCAGGTAGCGCACGCTACTGTATGGAGTTAGCGCGTGCTAGTATCAATCGGTAGCGCGCGCTAACAGATAGTTCGGGCCAGACGCTACGGAGCTGGCGTAAAGTTCGATCGCCTTTTTCTTCAACAGTGCACCGCCCTCATCTCGTTAGCGCACGCTAATCCTGTAGCCGTAGCGTGCGCTAATACCTCCCAGTATATATATGGGGGGTAGGTTCCAGAAACGTCATTTTTCACCTCTTCCTCTTCCCTTCAAGGCCGGGCGATTTGGAGTGTAGTTAGACGTGGTTTTTCACCGCTTCACCATCCAACAACATTTTCGTGTTCCTAAGCTCAATCTAACAATATTTCATCCAAAGGTATCATCCAAATCAAGGTAAGATTGTTCAATCCCTAGTTTTTGGAATTTTGAGGGTTTTGTTTAGATCTCGTCATTCTAGTCCGTTTTAAACCTTGAATTGGGTCAGATTATGATTGTGAAACCATAATCCCTTGTTTTTCTTGAAGTCTACGGATTTCGTTTGGAGTTCCCACCTATTGATTTGAGTATGAACAACTCCGCCTTAGTAGTGTTTGATAGTTTGTCCCTAAGAGTAGAGTTTGAAGGGAATCCCTTCCATTTCCGTGGTGTTGTGTTTTGATTCCATATTTCGATGTGTTAGGATCGAATCGTTGAAGGAAGTTCGGAACGTACATTCATCCATTCGCCGTTTCTTGTGTCATTCAAATTGAGGCAAGTACTTTGATTGTGTTTACTGTACTTCGTGTGAATATGTAAAAATGGAATTTGTGCCAATTGTTGATCGAGTGTGTGTGAGCCGAGTAAAACCAGTGAGGGTCCCCTGGGGTCCGGTAGGCTGCGTATCCCTACGGATCACTCGGTTGGGCTATACACCAGGGAGGGCCTGACGAGGTGTCTCTGGGGTGTGTATCTTGCTGAGAGGTACAGGGCCAGTATAGCTCGGGAGGTTGTTTTGTGATGATGACTGTGATGTGGTATTCCGGAATATCTGTGATGGCACTATGATTTTATGTGGTTTTTGTTGATTATTCACTTGTTGTACATATTCTAGAATCATTGTACTTGCACCGGCTTCTTGCTGACCCCTTTTGGGGTGGATATACTTTTGTGTATTCAGGTACAGGTCCAGTGGGAGGACTAGCACAGGACGGACACGAGCTTGGTGGGCAGCATTGATATCGTGCATTATTTTGAGTTGATGGTCATATGGTCATGGTCAAAGTCGTGTTTTGGTTTTGTACTCGCGCGGGTACTGTCCGGTGTTGTATGTCATGTCATTATTAATGGTTAATGATGTTGGTGTATTCCCGTGGTGAACGGTCATATTGGTTATGATTCCTCGGGATGATATGTTGTTTGGTATTGTGATGTATGTTATGTTGTAATTGAAGTTGGTTTTGAATGTATGAACATTTATGTTTGTCGTATTTAATGTGTTTTATTTGGGTCTAAGCCTGGTAGGTCCTCCAAAAAAGATCTACGGCGCTGTAATATCTCCGTAAATCATGGGGGTGTTACAGAATATGGTATCAGAGCCTAGGTTTATGGATATCTAGGCTGTCGGTGTTTCGGGTCTATTAAATTGAGTCAGTTGTTATCTACGATATCATTGGCATGCTACCACCTCGTGTTGCCTGTGTTGGAAGACTCTTCGGATGTTGGTTGTTTCTTCCCTTCGGAAATAATTACCTTAATATTGTGCAATCTATTATTGTAATCATTTCCTTGTTGAATCATTCTTACTCTTCAGTATGCCGAGAGGTAGAGCTATCCGTCAACGTGGTCGTGGTAGAGGCCGTGGCAGAGTGGTAGTGTCTGAGTCCGAGAGGTCCGTTTCAGAATCGGCATCTCGCTCTGCGACTAGGTCGGACCCGATTCCTTCGGGAGGTTTGAATGGAGGCTCGGAGGCCGAGGTGCCTAACGTTCTTCAACAAGTTGTAACACAAGTGCACCAACTGGCACAAGTGGTGCGTAATATTAATACCGGCAGACGGTTGAGGATCCATGGCTTCAAGAAGTTATGAAGATGAACCCTCCTGCATTCGATGGTTCCTGATGCGAACAATCGGGATCATTGGTTAGTTGAGTGGAGAAGATCTTTGACGGTATTGGTTGTCCTGCCAAGAGAGTCCCGATTGCTCAATATCTCGATGTTGATGACGCTTGACCGGTGGCGAATGTTAAGCCCAAGGACCGTGATGTCACTGGGAAGAATTTAAAGAATTGATGGAAGCTCAAGATTGTCCAGGTTCCAATAGCAAGAGTCGGTGAGTTCTTCGAGCTCAACCCGAAGATGTTCCTATTTGAAGCAATCAAGACATACAACAAGCAGCTAGTGTATGTCCAAGATCGAGTTAAGGATGAGATAGACAAGATACTTCATTTCGATGCAAGGATGAAACCGAGGTCCGAAAGTATATGGCGGGCCTTGGGTGTACTACTTTGAGAGAATATCAGATAGAGCACTTGCTTATGAGATGGTGTCAGTTCTGTTCCAAAGCTTTGAGCTCGAAGAAACCAAAATTTTCTCGGTAGTTTCCGAGGCGGTGGATCGCGTAGGCCTCAATCTTCTATGCAATCTTACCCGGTTCCCTCCCTAGTGGAGGAATGCCGAGGGTTTGTTTTAATTGTGGAAATCCGGACATGTCGGTTCTCGCCGCACTTCGCCCAATTGATTGTTTTAAGTGTGGGAAGCGTGGTCATCGCGCGTTATATTGTGAGTCACAAGGTAATAATTTCTAAACAGCTTCCTACCCTGGCCGGGCACAAGCATGGTCAGCCAACTCCGAGTGTCGGACGCGGCAGCGGCAGAGGTAAAACCGAGCATAAGGATGCATCTAGCATTGGATCAGCCCCACCCCGATTGTATGAGATGAGGCGGACCGATGACGTAGGGACCGCCACTACGCTGTATTGTTTATATTTCGATGCACCGTAGATGTATTGTTTGATTCTCGAGCTACTCATTCTTTTATATCATTATCTTGTGTGAATCGTTTGGGCCTAGACGGTCTCTACATGTGAACCTTTTATTGTTGGGTTGCCAAGTGGGGAAAGGATAGTTGGGGATCAAGAGATCGCCAATTGTCCCGTAACCATTGGCGGAAAGATTGGTCATCCGATTTGATTGTGATCGATATGATGGTAGAGGAAATAATCCTCGGTGATTATTGTTTAAATCGGCATGGAGCGATAGTATATTATCGTAGGAAGATAATTTCGATAGTCTCTACGGATGGTACTTAACACGTTTTGAAGGGCAAAAACCGTACTTCGGGAAGTTTATTCGAGCCATGAAAGCGATGAAATTATTGCGACAAGGTTGTCCCAGCTATTGGTGTTACGCATTAAATTCGGAAGTTGGCGGAGTACGCTTATCCTCTGCTCCAGTTGTGAATGAATTTCCAGACGTATTTCCGGATGATTTGCCGATTGCCACCACATCGTGAAGTAGAGTTCGTCATCGAACTAGAGCCCAATGCGGCGCCAATATCCAAGGCACCGCATGAATGGCCCCATCGGAAATGTTAGAATTGAAGAAACAATTGGGTGAATTGTTGGACAAAGGTTATATTCGGCCTAGTGTGTCTCCATGGGGTGCACCGGTATCGTTTGTACGAAAGAAAGATGGGTCCTTACGGCTATGTATTGACTATCGTGAGTTGAATAAACTCACTATTAAGAACAAGTATCCGTTGCCAAGAATCGATGATCTATTTGATCAATTACAAGGGGCTACGGTTTTCTCCAAGATTGATTTGAGGTCGATATTACCAACTCCGAATTCGAGATTCGGATATTCCCAGTCAGCATTTCGGACGAGGTATGGGCATTACGAATTCGTAGTTATGCCATTCGGTTTAACAAATGCTCCGGCGGCCTTCATGCAACTTATGAACAAAACTTTTATCGAATATCTCGATAAATTTGTAGTGGTGTTTATCGACGATATATTAATCTATTCCAAAAGTGAGACGGAGCATGCCGAACACTTGAGAATCACGTTGAGTATTTTGAGGGCTGATAAGCTTTATGCTAAATTTTCTAAGTGCGAGTTCTGGCTTAAAGAAGTTTCTTTTAAGGACACATCATCTCACCGATGGTATTCGTGTAGACCCTCAAAAGGTTGAAGCAGTCTTAGCTTGGGAGCCTCCACGGAATGTTAAGGAAGTTCGGAGTTTTCTAGGATTAGCGGGCTATTATCGTCGATTTGTTGAAGGATTCTCGAAAATTGCTCGACCGCTCACCCTATTATTGCAGAAGACACAGAAATTTGAGTGGAGTGATGAGTGTCAGAAGAGTTTTGATGAATTGAAAAAGCGGTTGACTACGTCTCCGATCCTATCCTTACCACAAGGAATGGAAGGTTTCGTTATTTATAGTGATGCTTCTAAACAAGGATTAGGATGTGTATTGATGCAAAATGAGAGAGTAGTGGCTTATGCGTCTCGACAATTAAAGCCATACGAGATGAATTATCCTACTCATGATCTTGAGTTAGCCGTGGTGTTTGCGTTGAAAATTTGGAGGCATTACTTGTATGGTTCTTCTTGTCGAGTGTATACGGATCATAAGAGCTTGAAGTACATATTTACGCAGTAAGGAACTAAATATGCGTCGCCGCGATGGTTGGAACCGCTTAAAGATTATGATCTTGACATTCTTTACCATCCTGTAAAGCAAACGTCGTTGCCGATGCGTTAAGCCGCAAGTCACCGTGTTGCAAAGGTTGGAACTACTTACCATTCAACAAGCTTAGACGAGAGTTGATTGATATGGAAATTGAAGTTTGGCCTCACGTAACTCAAGGACAGTTGCTTCCTTGAGATTACATCCTCCGTAATGGAAGATATTAAGTCCAAGCAGCTAGATGATCTCTCAATCAGGCAATGGGAAGACAGTGTTAGAGGAAAAGCTCCTGGATTCTTAATCGATGAAGACGGAGTTCTTTGATTTCGAGGCGTAACTTGTGTACCTAATCGGGATGATCTCAAATGTAATTTTGAATGAAGCACATTCTACTCCGTACTCGATTCATCCGCAGAGTAAAATGTATAAGGACTTGAAGAAAACTTTTGGTGGCCGAACATGAAGAAAGATGTAACAGAGTTCGTGATGAAATGCTTGACTTGTCACAGGTTAAAGCGGAACATCAGAGACCCGCCGGTAAATTGCAACCGCTACCAATTCCGGAATGGAAGTGGGAAGATATAGCGATAGATTTTATTGTGGGAATGCCAAAGACGCGAACTGGAGTGAATATGATTTGGGTAATTATTGATCGGCTAACCAAATCCGCACACTTTCTGGGAATTAGAGATATTTGGGGACCGGAGAGGTTAGCTCGGTTATTCATTGCGGAGATTGTGAGACTCCATGGTACCCCAAAGAGTATAGTGTCTGATCGCGATGGGCATTTTGTGTCGCATTTCTGGCAAGCCGTACATCGAGCACTCGGTACCAAATTGAATTTCAGCACCGCTTATCATCCCCAGACGGACGGACAGTCAGAGAGGACGATCCAAACGCTAGAAGACATGTTGAGGGCTTGCGCGTTGGATTGGAAAGAAGATTGGGAGACTCATTTACCATTGATTGAATTTGCGTACAATAACAGTTAGCATAGTTCGATTGGGATGGCTCCGTTTGAAACATTATACGGAAGACGGTGTAGATCGCCAATCTGTTGGGACGAGCCATACGAGTTACTTGGAGTAGAACCGGACTTGGTGGTTCAAACACGGGAAAAAGTCGCAATTATTCGGCAAAGGTTGTTGACTCCTCAGAGTCGACAAAAGTCATATGCCGACGCTCGCCGCCGATCGCTAGAGTTCCAAAGGGAGACCATGTGTTGTTGAAAGTATCGCCGACTCGTGGAGTTCTTCGGTTTGGTAAGAAGGGGAAGCTTAGTCCTCGTTATATTGGCCCCTTCGAGATCCTGGACAAGGTAGGCGATGTAGCTTATCGACTAGCATTACCTCCGACGCTTAGTCATGTTCATAATGTGTTTCATGTTTCACAACTGCGTAAGTATGTTCCCGATCCGAGCCATGTTATTGATTATCAAGAGATTGAGATTAGTGATGATGTTACGTATGAAGAACAACCGGTAACCATACTAGAGAGACGAGTGAAACAATTGCGACGGAAAGTGATTCCGTTAGTAAAGGTCCAATGGTCTAAGCATGGAATTGAGGAGGCCACGTGGGAGACCGAGGAGAGTATGCGTGCCCGATACCCCGAACTTTTTGTATCTTAAGTTTCGACGAAACTTCTTTTAGGGGTAAGGGTGTAATACCCGTGTATTTTGTGAGTGTTATTTTGGATGTATTTTGTGGTATTGTGGTTATTTGGACCGTATATATTGATGATTGACCTTGGCATATTGATGGTGATTATTGTTGGGTTCCGTGATTCTCGGATTGTGCTCGTTTTAGCCGACTCCTTGCGAATTTAAATTTGGAAAATAGCGCTTAGCGCACGCTAAGATCGTATGTCTAGCGCACGCTAACTGTGTTCGAGTAGCGCACGCTACTTGTGCAATAGCGCGCGCAGTTACCGATGCAAGCTTTCTCGACTCGAATGAGGCGTTAGCGTACGCTATGGACGGACTAACGACGCTATTTCGATGTACTAGCGCACGTTACTTGTATGATAGCGTGCGCTAGGATGTCGTGTCGTTGAGGATGAAACGCTTTCGATCGCAGTATTGCGAGTAGCGCACGCCATCAGATGGAGTTAGCGCGCTAGTATCAATCGGTAGCGCGCTAACAGAGATAGTTCAGCCAGACGCTACGAGCTGGCGTAAAGTTCTGACCGCTTTTTCTTCAACAAAGGCACCGCCTCGGCTCGTTAGCGCACGCTAAGCTCGTAGCCGTAGCGTGCGCTAATACCTCCCAAGATATATATGGGGGTAGGTTCCGTAAACGTCATTTTTGCCTCTTCCTCTTCCTTCTAGGCCGGGCGATTTGGAGTGTAGTTAGACGTGGTTTTTCACCGATTTTCACCATCCAACAACATTTTCGTGTTCCTAAGCTCAATCTAACAAGATTTCATCCAGTGTATCATCCAAATCAAGGTAAGATTGTTCAATCCCTAGTTTTTGGAATTTTGAGGGTTTTGTTTAGATCTCGTCATTCTAGTCCGTTTTAAACCTTGAATTGGGTCAGATTATGATTGTGAAACCATAATCCCTTGTTTTTCTTGAAGTCTACGGATTTCGTTTGGAGTTCCCACCTATTGATTTGAGTATGAACAACTCCGCCTTAGTAGTGTTTGATAGTTTGTCCCTAAGAGTAGAGTTTGAAGGGAATCCCTTCCATTTCCGTGGTCTTGTGTTTTGATTCCATATTTCGATGTGTTAGGATCGAATCGTTGAAGGAAGTTCGGACCGTACATTCATCCGTTCGCCGTTTCTTGTGTCATTCAAATTGAGGCAAGTACTTTGATTGTGTTTACTGTACTTCGTGTGAATATGTAAAAATGGAATTTGTGCCAATTGTTGATCGAGTGTGTGTGAGCCGAGTAAAACCAGTGAGGGTCCCCTGGGGTCCGGTAGGCTGCGTATCCCTACGGATCACTCGGTTGGGCTATACACCAGGGAGGGCCTGACGAGGTGTCTCTGGGGTATGTATCTTGCTGAGAGGTACAGGGCCAGTATAGCTCGGGAGGTTGTTTTGTGATGATGACTATGATGTGGTATTCCGGAATATCTGTGATGGCACTATGATTTTCTGTGGTTTTTGTTGATTATTCACTTGTTGTACATATTCTAGAATCATTGTACTTGCACCGGCTTCTTGCTGACCCCTTTGGGGTGGATATACTTTGTGTATTCGTGCACAGTCCAAAGTGGTAGGACTAGCACAGTACGGACACGATCTTGGTGGGCAGCATTGATATCGTGCATTATTTTGAGTTGATGGTCATATGGTCATGGTCAAAGTCGTGTTTTGGTTTTGTACTCGCGCGGGTACTGTCCGGTGTTGTATGTCATGTCATTATTAATGGTTAATGATGTTGGTGTATTCCCGTGGTGAACGGTCATATTGGTTATGATTCCTCGGGATGATATGTTGTTTGGTATTGTGATGTATGTTATGTTGTAATTGAAGTTGGTTTTGAATGTATGAACATTTATGTTTGTCGTATTTAATGTGTTTTATTTGGGTCTAAGCCTGGTAGGTCCTCCAAAAAAGATCTACGGCGCTGTAATATCTCCGTAAATCATGGGGGTGTTACAAACAATACATATATGAATGCCGTAGAAACGGTTCGTTCATATCATGCCATCAATACTTCTTACTTTCAAATTTGAGAACGTACAATCATAATTATATACTTGCCTTGAATAATCGATGACGCAACGAACGGAATGGAAAATCACCAACGAATGCTAGGAACCATCGAAACCGAACCTAACGATTCGAAGAATACCATCACAACCAATTCTAAACGAATACGGAATTGGAATACACCCGGAAACCCGCCTACGATTCATGTATATTCGTATAAAAACGACAACGAGGGCGGACCACAACCAAACCCTCTCGATTTCGCAAAAATCACGAAATATACCATGAATCCGTAGGGAAACTAAGAGTACCAACAAGATTAATCATATTCATCATGAATTACTCAGCAAAACTGAATGAATCGGACAAAACCGCGAAAATCCCCAAATCTCCCCAAAAGTAGGGTTCTTAAGATCTAACCTTGATTCGCTGGATCAAAGGATGTTATAGGATGATCGATCCATGATATGAACTCAGAAGCTTCATGGATTTGTTGTTCAACAACATGGTTTCGTCTCCTCCAAAACCCCAGCCTCGGACCGAAGAGAAATGAAATGAAAAATGACGAGAAAGTCGCTGGTCTGTCATTTTTATCTTGGGCGGAACTAGCGTCGCTTAGCCTTCCCGGCTAGCGTGCGCTATCGGCCAAGATCGGCCGAGCACTCTCGGCCATGGCCCACGACCCGGCACCACCGACCCGGTCTGCGACCATGACTCGACCGCGACTCCCGCTGGCGTGCGCTACGGCCAAGCTGCGCGCGCTAGCTTTACTCCGGTAGCCACTGGACTAACAAACCCACCCTGTAACGTCGCTAGTCGGCCGGCGGCGTCGCTACCCTGGCGGTTAGCGTGCGCTACGGCCAAGCGATGGCGTGCGCTGCCGATCTGACGAGTCGAACCTCGTAATCCCTCTGCCCGGGCCGATAGCGTCTGTTGGTGACTCGGCAACGTGCGCTACATCGCTGAAGCTGGCGCCGCGTCCGGCCAGTGGCGTGCGCTCGCCGGTTCTGTCGTGCTGCTCGATCGGTGCGACCATCGTCGGCGAAACTGCGGCCGTCGGTCGGTCCATAATCGTCCGGCCAGTGCCCGACCACCAGGGCTCGACGACTCGATTTCCAAAAACGTACGGAACGAACACGACGAAAAGTTCGCGGACAACATCAACGACCCGAAATGAAAGCGTAAGGTAATAATTAATCATACGCGACCGGAAAAGAGTCGAGACAACGAATACAGATAGAATACCCATAACTTTGGGTAAATTACAAAACGGCCCAAAACGCCCGAAAATTACGATACGCGATCGAATAACCAAACCGAAGTTCACAACACTTCTAACAAAGTTAAACGGACTTACGGGAAACTCGAAACAGCAGTTTAGAACGAGATTCGCAATAATCGAACTCAAGTGCGGAAAAGTCGTTGATAAGCACGGAACTCAACATAACGACACCGAAACGAACTCGGATGTCAAAAGTGTATAATTAATCATTCTCAGGGTGACGAAACGGTCTCAAGCGAGTTGTCAAAATGGACTTCCGCCAAAAATAGAAAATTACCGGGAATCAAAATTACGGGTATTACACGAACCGGACGCTCTCGTCTGATAAATACGAGCTCCAACTCTATTTGCTTCCATTGCCTTAAACGACGATGACAAAGCAGTCTGATTCTGAAACGCTGGTTGCTTCGGGGCCTGAGATGCCGCCGGAGCCGACTTGGAGTCCTTTCGGCAAAAACGGGCCTTATGCCCAAAATTCCCACAATTATAGCACGTGATAGACGGTTTCAGACACTCAGTGCTGAAATGACCCGACGTTCCACAATTGAAACAGGTGATGGCCGAACTGGCCGCTTGGGACTGAGATCCCGCACGATTATGCGCCGTAGGAGGTCGCTCAGAAACGATAGGACTCACACGAGGCTTCTAGAAGGTTGACTGACCGCCTTCGGATTGATTACGCTTCGTTGATTTCTTGCTGACAGATGAAGGTTGTTGTTCAGTACTTTCCTTAGCAGCTGGCTCATACGGGAGAGTTCTCTAGATTAATCCGGCCAAAGCGGCGCAATGATGATTGTGCAACTGCACATGGGTCATCATGGCCTGCATAAAAAGTGAGTGGATCAACCCGAACATCTTCCGATCGAGCCGAGTCCTGGGCACGATCTCCCGGCAGCGAGTGATTATTTCTCGGATTTCGGTTCGCACCGCGGCCTCTTCTCGTGCATCCCCTGACAGCTCTCTCCATACGGAAGTAGGAAGGTCGCATAATGATTATATTTCCCGCATGATTAGCACGTCATGATAATGTCATGCGATGATAAAAATGAGTATACATGCTCTAACTTAGTGATTATATGAATGATTTACTGAAGTTACATGATTATCTGATGAAATTCTTAAAATGATTATCTTGAATAACTTAACAAGATTGATAATATGATCATCCAGATTGACAACTGAGTAATGAAATGAATTGAGTAATTAATGAGTTAACATGATCGTCCTGATTATTAACTGAGTATTGAAATGAATTAAGTGATTAATGAGTTAACATGATCGTCCTAATCACAATGAATGATGATGTTTGAGGATTGTTAATTGATGAATGATGAATGAATGACTATTGCCAGAAATTATACCATGGCGTTAGAAATCTTACAGTTCTTTCGGTCTGATTGGCTCGGCATTTGCACAGGTCACACGTGGCGCGAAAGTCCAATGATACTAGTCTGATGACGATGATTTCAAATGAGACATGACTCGGAAGGTAGTATTCAAAACCACGCTCCGATACCAACTCTGTAACACCCCAAACTAGGCGGATATTACGGTCTGTAGATCCCCAACCGGGACCCACCGTGCAAATGAAAATGAATGAATTACACAAGATAAATGTAGTACCGAACTACATTACAACAATAATTACTCCGATGAGGAGTTTAGTCACAACACACCAGACAATACCAAATACTAGTGTATTTTATATGAAGATAAAATACACAACACCGAATGAAACGGAGTATTCAAATGAAAGTCTGCGGCGGAAAATAAAGGACAATAACATGAATAATCAAAGATCGGGGCCCCTACTAGTATCACTAGGACTCCTCGACATCAACATGCTATTCCCGTGCGTTTGCCTTGCCATGACACGAAAAACAAAATCCCGGCCAAATGGGTCGATTAAACAGAACAACAATCCTCAAGGGTTGAAAATACACAAACATGATTTAACTGAAGTTATGAAATATCCTTAGTTATGAATTACGCTGAAGAAGAGTATCATAGTACGCCCGTAGTGTTCTGTGCAAGTGTACAAGACGAATGACCGGACGCACCCGTCCTTGTACCTAATTAGTCTCACGGAGGTAATCTGTTACCGTGTGCACAGTCCAATGTATCACTCCCAATACATGGCCATAACGTGCCTGACTAAAAATTCCACACACCTGCACCCGGCCACGCAATATGAACCCAGAAGGTCATATAAACGAGAATGACCGTAATGAATATCAAAGAATAAATAATGATCTGACAAAGTTAAGAATGACTCACCGAGATGAGAGTAATAATGAAGTGATGGATAGTTTTAATGGAATGGTTGGAACTGCCGTTCCCGATAATGAAGTGATTTTTCAACAATTACAAGTCTCAATATGATTAATACAATGATGAATGAGTTATGATTATGAATGATCAACAACAAAAGGTATGAATATCCTTTTAACCGAGTAAGAATTAACTTACACAATACCGGTGACAATTATCCTTCCACGAACAACGTCCTAATTGAGATATCGGTCGCTCGAACAACCTTTAATTATACAATATCCAACAATCCGTTCAATATACGAATCAAACACGAATATAACGAACTCAAAACGTCGATACGATAAAACTAAGTCCATTGAGGCATTAAAACAAACACGTTGCGTCCAAACTCCGATTGTTTACAATCAAACTTCAATATACCAATATCAAATCCCCCAAGATGTGTTTCAAACCAACAAAACATCTTCAATATGATTAATAATCCAAGACGAATATCCGAAAACGTGATTTCAACGACAATTAATCGAAAACCCCCAATTTCAACTCGATATTCAAAGTGTTCCCTCAATAATCCAATGAATCCTTATACAAACTCATAATCATATACATATTACTTCATATAACATGATTATAACGTCCAAAACATCATATATCAACACAAAATCGAAGTCCAAGGTGTTGAAGGAATTACCTCTTGAAGATCCAAGTACTTTAATCCGAAGAACACGCGTTTAATCGAGTATCCAAGCTTCCCAAATGATTGAAGGTGATGAAAAATACACACTCAAATGATAATTGATGAAGAAAACTCTCCTCAAGCTTCTCTCTCGTAAAAGGTGGAAAAATCGAAGGAATGAGTGAAATGCTCAAAAATGAATTTATAGGGGTTGACTACCTGCCGACACGGCCCGTGCCGATCGGGCACGGCCGTGTCGCATACCGCCGACAGGACTCGACCGTGTCTCGCTTGACACGGTCGCGGCGCGAGGGCCTTCCGACGATGACCCGTCCGACGGCTCGACATGACTCGACCGCTGCGGGCGACACGGTGGGCGTCTTGGCGTCGGTTACGCTTATCCGAAGAGTCCGACTCGGCCGTGCCCGACACGGTCGGGTCTGAGGCGAGACTTCGGCATTTTCCGGACAAGTACGGCACAGCCGTGTCGGTCGACACGGCCGAAGTTCGCTCGGCGATGATCGCCAATACCGAAAAATGAGCGGTTGAGCTAAAATGACCATAACTCTCTCGTCCGGACTCCGATTGACTCACCGTTTGAACCATTGGAAAGCTAACTCGATGCTCTATAATATTGCAAAGATTTAGAATTTTTGGAGTTACCAAAAATTAATGGTGATCTAACAAAGTCGAACTCATATGAGGAAAGTTGAAACAATGAACAATAACGATACACAACTCGAAGTTTCTACGAACGGTGAACACGGGTGAATGAACATGATTGATGAATGATTATAAATGAGTGAAAATCCACTGAGTGACAATCACCGAATGAAATTACTGAATGATAATGACTGAATTAGAACCGGGTATTACACTCAACCCATTCGGTTTTTATGGCTCGCTGAACTATCTAAGTTTAAACCATCAACTCCTATTAGTCTGACAATTGAATCTTACCCGGCAACCCATACGGTTTATAGGGGTTTGATTTGTCACAACCAAAGGCATCTAATGCACTCTAGGAATTTATCAACTTATCCCAAATATATTACCCCGACATACTCGGAAGAATAATATTCCGGTTTAGTTTTCAATTTTCCATGAGTTTGACGGAGGGTAGGAAACCTCGTAACCTTTATAACTTAGTGTTTGTAAGTGGAAGTATTAACGCGATTATATGTTACACTTTGCACATTAATCCGTTTATAAGCGCGGTTTGTCGGTTTGTTTGTTTGTCATACAATATAAAAACATGCACTACCTAAAACTAACAACATGCAGTTCATGGACCGTTCCTAGAACAAAAACATCGTAATCTAATTACATCTCTTCGGTCTTGAATCTTCGTCTTCTCAAGCGAATCTTCCTCCGGTCTTCGTCATTACATATAAATTTTACATTTGAAAAATTGCATCCTATACAAATTTTCTAGCAAAATAAATAGGCTCAAAACGGCCTTTACAACCCAATCGAACAAAACAAACGATTCAAAACTAGGTCCATGAACTATATCCCCATTCAAAATTAATGCAACAATTACATTAAAATAAATGGCAATAATAATTAATCTAAAATTGATCTAATCAATAAAAGTTAATCCAACAATTAGAATTAATCCAATTAATTCACTTAACCATTAATTTTAATTTGCTTCGGACAAGATAAATATTTCATTAAATTAATTCCCTTAAAATAAAATTACCATAATTATATTTTAGTCAAATTAAATCCAATTTAATTTGCGGAAAATTAATTTACCGAACGAAATATAAAAACGGAGTCGGAAAACACAAGGCCCGGCCCAAGCCCACGGCCCGACAGAGTCACCACCGGCTTAAATTTGACCAGCCTTAAATTGACCCGTGACCCAGCAGATCCCGTGTCCTACCAATTTTCCTACTGATTTTTCGTCTGAATCAAAAATAATATTTTTCTAATTTTTATATTACACAAATAAATCAGTTTTTCAAAAGAAAAATAGATTTATATTGTAACATAAAATCATGAAAAATAATTTTTATATGAACAATTAAACATCAACAATTAAAATTTTTATGATACTAATCATAAAAAAAATCAAGCATTCCAAATGCAAATATCGAATATACGATCGCATAGACCTTGCTCCGATACCACTGTTGGGATTCGGTAATTAAAAACGAATTACGCAGCGAAAATAAACCGGTCCAACCGGATAAAACCAAACCCCAAAAACGGACCGATCAAGCATCATATAAACGAAAATAAATAACGAGGAAGAGAATCAAAGAATACTTACCCTCGTAGTCCTTTGATGATATAATCTTCGAAGGTGAAACCCGAACAAACTTTCTCCTATTCTGACACGAACACGAATCCAATTCGTTGTAGCTTGTTGAATGATCTAACACCGAAATTGCCGAATGTCTCTACGTTATTACGCGTCGGATATTGATCTGAAAAATAAAATATCAATTCGTTCTCAAAGAACACAGCTAGGAATTGATACGGTATTTTTCTTCTATTCTCTTCTTCCTTTTCTTTCTCTCAAAGATGAACAAGAAAAGAAATAAATTTTTCTATCCCTTCCCTTAAAAAAACTCACGGCTGATTTCCCTTAGAATTTGTGAGTGTGTTTCTTTGTTACACCAAGTCATGCCATAATGTGAAGATATTTACATTATATAATGGAGATGATATCAAAATGATGAGATATGAAATCTCATCCTTTTGTCTTCAACGCATTAAATAATTAAACACACAACACACACCACATGGAAGGAAGGGAGGGGCGGCCTACATAGGTTTGGTGAGAAAATGACCCGAGCCACTCGGTTCGTGTACCGGACGTTCGCGTGTCTAGTCCGTTAAATACACTTCATTTTATCCCAAATGTATTTATACTTAATTAATTAATCCAATTAATTAATTTTATCAAATACAAAATTATAATAATATATTTCCAAGAAATAATTATTTATGAATTAAATTAATTACCCAGTAATTGATTTCAATTCACTAGACCGCATGATTTATCAAATAAATCAAAATAGATATCTAATATCCAATATTAATGAAGAGATAATAAATACATATTTATCCATCAAATATTCTTGTGCGCGACTCCGTAGGTCCGTCTTAGTCCGCAATGGGAGGAAACAAGGAGTACGGGTAACACTTAGCCAGTCTAGTGCTTCGTACCGTAACCCAACTAAGAACGAATGATCGGATCATTCCAAAACCATTATGTCGTGAATACCGTATACGTATAAACCCTTCAATCATATGTCCCGGTCAAGTATTAGGGTCACGGAAAAGTCAAACCCTACTATAACTTGACACTATGCTTTCTGTTAATGCAAACTGAGATCATCGTGCTCTCGTGTATCAAATACAACTAGCTCTAAATGCTTTGGCCAAAGACTTATAATCTCATTTGCCATTAACCGCATAGGACATTTACCTGCTCACTTACAGGAGAAAGAATTCTATCTTGGTATTTAGTAGAGACTGCTACTTGCCCACTAAGTTGCATTTCGAGGTTGACTCACCCCACCGGCGATTGGATCGAACTACTCTAATGACTGACTCAATGTCACAAGCACATCTCCTACTTAAACCTCAAGTCAAAGGTCCACGTATACCTATCACAACCTTCGATCCAGTCATTGACAAACCCTGAGTGATATCCATGTGACCGAATCGAGGTGAGTCGTGTTCGAGTACACTAATCTCATTAGCATAGCAATAGCGTGTGCTCCCACTAACTCTTAGTGAAGACCGGCACTCTACATGTCAAAGTACACGTTATACAAGTCTTGTCTAAACTTATTGCCCAGTTAAGTTTTATCGACTTGCGAACGAGTTAAGCATTTGAGCTCTAAACACTTACAGTGCCTATCTCCTTATCTCCATAAGGAGTAGAATGTTTCCTCTCAAATGCAAGGACTATTATTCTATATACCAAATCACAATGCCAGTGATATACAATAATATAGAAATAATTATTGCCTTATTAAATATTCATAATTACAATGCAAATACTCTCACTCTCTCATCCTCTGAGTGGCATTCGAGAGCATATGCCTAACAGCCGTATCATCCGAGTTACGGCCGTAAGGTGTGCGGGTACGGCCGTAAGGTGTGCGGGTACGGCCGTAAGGATGTCGGCGGATGTTTTTGACGAAGGCGGGTTACGCCCGTAACTCAGGAGCGGTTACGGCCGTAAGTCTGTCGGCAGGCTTTCGGACGAAGCCGAGTTACGGCCGTACGAGTTGGCCGGTTACGGCCGTAAGGCCGTTGACCTGAAATATTACGGCCGTAAGAGGGCCGAGTTACGGCCGTAACTTCCGGCAGTATTTAAGGATCCGGCCGGGACTTTTTCCTCATTTTCATTCCTTTTCTTTTTTATCTGAGAGAGAGGGTTGAGGGAGAGATTTTGCCATCAGCAATCATTTGAGTGTAAAATTTTCATCATCTTCATTCATTTGGGAAGCTTGGATACTCGTTTTAACTCGTGTTCATTGGATCGAAGTGGTTGGATCTTCAAGAGGTAATTTCTTCAACACCTTGGATTTGGATTTTGTGTTTAGATATGATGTTTTGGACGTTATAATCATGTTATATGAAGGGATATGTATATGATTATGAGTTTGTATAAGGATTCATTGGATTATTGAGGGATTATTCAAAAACACTTTGATTATCGAGTTGAAATTGGGGGTTTTCGATTAATTGTCGTTATAATCGCGTTTTTGGATATTCGTTTTGGATTATTAATCATATTGAAGATGTTTTGTTGGTTTGAAACACTTCTTGGGGGATTTGATATTGGTATATTGAGGTTTGATTGTAAACAATCGGAGTTTGGACGCAACGTGTTTGATTTAATGCCTCAATGGACTTGGTTTAGTCGTATTGGCGTGTTGAGTTCGTTATAATCGTGTTTGATACGTATGTTGAACGGATTGTTGGTATTTGTGTTATTCAAGGTTGTTCGAGCGACCGACATCGCATTTAGGACATTTTCTCGTGGAAGGATAATTGTCATCGGTATTGTGTAAGTTAATTCTTACTCGGTTAAAAGGATATTCATCCCTTTTGTTGTCGTTCATTCATAATCATAACTCATTCATCAGTGTATTAACCGTATCAAACTTGTTATTGTCAATTAATCACTTCAGTCATAAGGAACGACGGTTCCAATCATTTCATTGAGCTGTCATTTATTTCACTACCATTCCACCTCGGTGAGTCATTATTCATTTTCGATGTCACTTTTGTTATATCGTGGCATTCCGGGTCATACTGGCGTGCCGGTTGGTATGTGTTGGATTTTCATGTCGGGCACGTTGTTGTGTCAAGAATTACACTCTCCGACCGGCGATCGCCTCGGAGATCGGGCGACCGAGTCACTGCTGAGCAGCCGAGGCAGAACTGCCGACCAGCGACCAGGAGGCCGAGCCTTTACCCAGCGGACAAGCTAAATCGGCCAACCAAAGGTCCCTGGACAAGTCCCGGTGCCAAGCGATCGACATCAAATACGATCGTCTCTCGGTACTCGGCGACCGAATCCTGGCGACCGACTGGCGACGATCATCTCTCGGCACTTGCCGACCGACCCTTGGTGACCGACCAATGCCGACCCTCAGCAACTGGCCGATGGCGACCTCTGATGGCCAGCTAGAGACGACCGCCTCATGTCGATCAGGGCCGATGGCCATCCAGTCGGCAAAGGCCGAGCCTCAAGACTGGCACCACGTGCAAGAGCCGAGACAAGATCCGCGAATCTCGGATCATTGACCACAGCCTGGCAGGATCTTTCCACCAGCCGACAAGCCGCCGAAAGTTGTCAGTAGGGCCGCATGTGACAGTGAGCCCGCCGAAAGCTGTCAGTAGGGCCGCATGTGACAGTGAGTCCGCCGAAAGCTGTCAGTAGGGCCGCATGTGATAGTGACTCCGGACGCGTGCTGGCTCCTCATTGGACCGCCCAGCTGGCTCCGGCACCTACCTTGGACTTTAGCCCGACAGCCCGGGTGATCGCCCCATTATAATATTGGCCGGAGGACGATCGCCCCATTATTATAATGGCCGGAAGGCGATCGCCCACCAAAGGACAAGACTCGGCTTCCACTATAAATACACGGCTCCCTACACTTGTCCAAGGGACCGAGATTTCGGCTCACAAAACACTCTGCATTCCCATGAGATTCAACACCCAGCACTTGGCTATCTCCAACTCTTGGCAACAGCTATCATTCGGTACTTCTTCTCTCGGCCTCTCTCATCAAGAAGACGATTGGCAGGGACGAAGAACACCGAGCTTCGCTCAAGAGCCGGATTAACAGAGTCTTTTTACACTCATTGTATCTAGATTTCTCACATTAATACTTGTATCCACGAATATTTGTATTAATAACATCTCGCGAGAGCATTCAAGCCCGGGCCTAACAAACCCGGCAAATCTTGTGTTATTTATCTTCTCTCGGAAGTGCTCTCGCAAATTGTTGTTTGTTGTCCGTCTTCCAGCAGTATTAATCTTCGGATAAATATTTTGGGCAACAACAATTGGCGCTAGAAGGAGGGCATCTAACCCTCAAATTTTTACACCTACCGTCCCGAAGAACACTCACTGTTCTCAAGGCAGATACTTGAAGTGACACTCACTGCACTTCAAAGAAATCCTTCAGAAATCATGTCTTAGCCTCGCGTCAAGAAAGCCGCGACCCGGCCGGCGGACCCCGTTCCGTCCCAGTCCGAGCCGCAGCCGATGGTGGAAGGCAGCCGCCGCGGTCAGAGACGCTCGATCCCATCCCTGGACGGCGGCCCAAGCCTCTCGCTCGATCAGCTCCGAACCAAGGAACAGATCGACGAGGTCATGGCCGTCCTACAGGAGCGACGGAGTGCTCTCGATGCGCCTCCTGCTATCACCCCCTCGGCCGCCCGCCAGAAGTCCAAGCGGAAGCTCAAGGCGTTACTGGCCGAGGGATCGCCAGGAGGCTCTCGTCCTCAAGAGGACGCGCTCGCCATCCGGGGCACCTCTGTCTTCGATCGCCTGGGCAGTGACTCGACCTGGCGACCGGGGCAGTCCGGCCCCAGCTACGAGACGACGGAGTTTGACTCCGTCACCAGGAGCTCGGCCTACCCGGCTCCTGCAAGCGGCCAGTATCGGCTCCCGCTCGCCGAATTGCCGAGGTCGGAAGCAGCGGAGTCCGAGATCGGTACACGATCGCCTCGGCTCCCGCTCCCAAAGCCGATCCGCAAGCAACCGAGCCACGGCGATTGCCGCATTGCAACGTCATCTCGACGACGTGAAAGCGCTCCTGGAATCCAGGGCAGGCGCCATGAAGACGATCGCCGAGCCAAGCGATCCGCTCGCGATCGACATCGAGCTCGCCCCCGTGCAGCACAGGATCGCTCCCCCGCAAACACCCGTGTACGAGGGGCGATCGGACCCCCAGGTGCACCTAAGGAAGTTCAACATCTACATGACCCGGTGTGGGGCATCAGACGCGACCAGGTGCCGAATGTTCCCTCTGACGCTGGACGACCTCGCCCACCGGTGGTACACCTTATTGCCACCTCGGCCCATTGGCTCTTTTAACGAGCTGGCGCACGTCTTCACGGAATACTTCGCCACCAGAGTCGTCCGGCCTGAAGGTCGCCTTCACATGATGCAAATCAAGCAGGGAGAAGAGGAGTCCGACTCGGACTACATCGACCGGGTAGACATGATCATCCTCAACGGAGAGCCCGTAAGCGATGAGACCGCCCTCTATGCGGTCCTAGGAGGATTTCGGGGTTTTTCGCCTATGTTGAGGCATCTCACGAAGACCCAACCTACGACCTACGTAGCCTTCCGGGATAGAGCCGCAGATTTCCTGTCTAGGCAAAGGCTTCTTCTTAGCCTAGGAGTAGAGCGATCGGCGCCCGAGCGACGACCTCCAGTCTCCCAGTCCGGTCGCTACTATCCAGCAGAGCCGGAGGACTCGCTCACCGCCTACAGTCCATCATGAGGGACTAAGGCTCGCGATCGCCTCCACCGCACATCATAAAGCCATGGTCCTGGTAGTCGATGGAACCGGCTGCTTCGGCCATGCAAGGTCCCTTTCGGCCGAGATCGCCCACCCTTCGTTTAAATACGAGGCCGACGTAGTCTAAGGGCTCTCCAACATTAATCAGTGGACACATGCCACCACCCCCGTCTCAACGTACACCGTCGAGTTCGGCCATCTCCATGGCAGGCCGAGGTGGAAGCAGAGCCAAACAAGCCGCGGAGGTGGAGTTGATTCATCCGATGCTGCCCCGCGCAAGGACTCCTCTAGACCGAGACCGCACGCCCTTCATTTAAATACGAGGCGAGGCGCAGCCTAACAGAGGACCCTCATAATAAAGTGAGTCACGAGACACTCAATGTCTTCGCGCACCAAGACACGGTCATGGAGTCGGTCCATCGAATTCCGCGACTGTGCACGATTCCTCAAACAAGCGAAACCACCAAGTTTCCGAGGGGGATCGGCCAATGTTGTTTTTGCAGGTACAAGACCGAAAGATAGCTAGCCAATCGACCATGATAGCCCGAGTTGGAATCCTAACTCAGCTCAGCAAGATCGCCCGTCCTCATCCTTACACGATCGCCAGCAAGAACCACCTCACCCCATGTCTTCAACATAGGAGCAAGCTGGGGGGCAATTGTTGTGTCAAGAATTACACTCTCCGACCGGCGATCGCCTCGGAGATCGGGCGACCGAGTCACTGCCGAGCAGCCGAGGCAGAATCTGGCGACAGCGACCAGCGGCCGAGCCTTTACCCGCGGACAAGCTAAATCGGCCAACCAAAGGTCCCGTGACAAGTCCGGTGCGAGCGATCGACATCAAATACGATCGTCTCTCGGTACTCGGCGATCGACTCTGGCGGCCCGGCTGAGACGATCATCTCTCGGCACTTGCCGACCGACCTTGGTGACCGACCAATGCCGACCCTCGGAATCGCCGATGGCGACCTCTGATGACCAGCTAGAGACGACCGCCTCATGTCGATCAGGGCCGATGGCCATCCAGTCGGCAAAGGCCGAGCCTCAAGACTGGCACCACGTGCAAGAGCCGAGATAAGATCCGCGAATCTCGGATCATTGACCACAGCCTGGCAGGATCTTTCCACCAGCCGACAAGCCGCCGAAAGTTGTCAGTAGGGCCGCATGTGACAGTGAGCCCACCGAAAGCTGTCAGTAGGGCCGCATGTGACAGTGAGTCCGCCGAAAGCTGTCAGTAGGCCCGCATGTGACAGTGACTCCGGACGCGTGCTGGCTCCTCATTGGACCGCCCAGCTGGGGCCGGCACCTACCTTGGACTTTAGCCCGACAGCCCGGGTGATCGCCCCATTATAATATTGGTCGGGGGACGATCGCCCCATTATTATAATGGCCGGAAGGCGATCGCCCACCAAAGGACAAGACTCGGCTGCCACTATAAATACACGGCTCCCTACACTTGTCCAAGGGACCGAGATTTTGGCTCACAAAACACTCTGCATTCCCAAGAGATTCAACACCCAGCACTTGGCTATCTCCAACTCTTGGCAACAGCTATCATTCGGTACTTCTTCTCTCGGCCTCTCTCATCAAGAAGACGATCGGCAGGGTCGAAGAACACCAAGCTTCGCTCAAGAGCCGGATTAACAGAGTCTTTTTACCCTCATTGTATCTACAATTCTCACATTAATACTTGTATCCACGAATATTTGTATTAATAACATCTCGCGAGAGCATTTAAGCCCGGGCCTAACAAACCCGACAAATCTTGTATTATTTATCTTCTCTCGGAAGTGCTCTCGCAAATTGTTGTTTGTTGTCCGTCTTCGAGCAGTATTAATCTTCGGATAAATATTTTGGGCAACAACAATTGGCGCTAGAAGGAGGGAATCTAACCCTCAAATTTTTACACCTACCGTCCCGAAGAACACTCACTGTTCTCAAGGCAGATACTTGAAGTGACACTCATACTTCAAAGAAATCCTTCAGAAATCATGTCTTCCGCCTCCGCGTCGAAGAAAGCCGCTGACCAGCCGGCCAGACCCCCCGTTCCGTCCCAGTCCGAGCCGCAGCCGATGGTGGAAGGCAGCCGCCGCGGTCAGAGACGCTCGATCCCATCCCTGGACGGCGGCCCAAGCCTCTCGCTCGATCAGCTCCGAACCAAGGAACAGATCGACGAGGTCATGGCCGTCCTACAGGAGCGACGGAGTGATCTCGACGCGCCTCCTACTATCACCCCCTCGGCCGCCCGCCGGAAGTCCAAGCGGAAGCTCAAGGCGTTACTGGCCGAGCGATCGCCAGGAGGCTCTCGTCCGCAAGAGGAGGCGCTCGCCAGCCGGGGCACCTCTGTCTTCGATCGCCTGGGCAGTGACCCGACCTGGCGACCGGGGCAGTCCGGCCCCAGCTACGAGACGACGGAGTTTGAGTCCGTCACCAGGAGCTCGGCCTTCCCGGCTCCCAGAATGCAGCCCAGCCGTCTGGCTCCCTCTCGCCAAATTGCCGAGGTCGGCAGCAGTGGAGTCCGTAGATCGGTACACGATCGCCTCGTCTTACGCTCCCAAAGCCGATCCGCAAGCAACCGAGCCACGGCGATTGCCGCATTGCAACGTCAGCTCGACGACGTGAAAGCGCTCCTGGAATACAGGGCAGGCGCCATGAAGACGATCGCCGAGCCAAGCGAGCCGCTCGCGATCGACATCGAGCTCGCCCCTGTGCAGCACAGGATCGTTCCCCCGCAAACACCCGTGTACGAGGGGCGATCGGACCCCCAGGTGCACCTGAGGAATTTCAACATCTACATGACCGGGTGTGGGGCATCAGACGCGACCAGGTGCCGAATGTTCCCTCTGACGCTGGACGACCTCGCCCACCAGTGGTACACCTTATTGCCACCTCGGTCCATTGGCTCTTTTAACGAGCTGGCGCACGTCTTCACGGAGTACTTCGCCACCAGAGTCGTCCGGCCTGAAGGTCGCCTTCGCATGATGCAAATCAAGCAGGGAGAAGAAGAGTCCGACTCGGACTACATCGACCGGGTAGACATGATCATCCTCAACGGCGAGCCCGTAAGCGATGAGACCGCCCTCTACGCGGTCTTAGGAGGATTTCAGGGTTTTTCGCCTATGTTGAGGCATCTCACGAAGACCCAACCTACGACCTATGCAGCCTTCCGGGCTAGAGCCGCATATTTCCTGGCCAGGCAAAGGCTTCTTCTTAGCCTAGGAGTAGAGCGATCGGCGCCCGAGCGACGACCTCCGATCTCGGCCAGTCGCTACTATCCAGCAGAGCCGGAGGACTCGCTCACCGCCTACAGTCCATCATGAGGGACTAAGGCTCGCGATCGCCTCCACCGCACATCATAAAGCCATGGTCCTGGTAGTCGATGGAACCGGCTACTTCGGCCATGCAAGGTCCCTTTCGGCCGAGATCGCCCGCCCTTCGTTTAAATACGAGGCCGGCGTAGTCTAAGGGCTCTCCAACATTAATCAGTGGACACATGCCACCACCCCCGTCTCAACGTACACCTTCGAGGTCGGCCATCTCCATGGAAGGCCGAGGTGGAAGCAGAGCCAAACAAGCCACGGAGGTGGAGTTGATTCATCCGACGCTGCCCCGCGCAAGGACTCCTCTAGACCGAGACCGCACGCCCTTCATTTAAATACGAGGCGAGGCGCAGCCTAACAGAGGACCCTCATAATAAAGTGAGTCACGAGACACTCAATGTCTTCGCGCACCAAGACACGGTCATGGAGTCGGTCCATCGAATTCCGCGACTGTGCATGATTCCTCAAACAAGCGAAACCACCAAGTTTCCGAGGGGGATCGGCCAATGTTGTTTTTGCAGGTACAAGACCGAAAGATAGCTAGCCAATCGACCATGATAGCCCGAGTTCGAATCCTAAGTCAGCTCAGCAAGATCTCCCGTCCTCATCCTTACACGATCGCCAGCAAGAACCACCTCGCCCCATGTCTTCAACATAGGAGCAAGCTGGGGGGCAATTGTTGTGTCAAGAATTACACTCTCCGACCGGCGATCGCCTCGGAGATCGGGCGACCGAGTCACTGCCGAGCAGCCGAGGCAGAACTGCCGACCAGCGACCACGCGGCCGAGCCTTTACCCAGCGGACAAGCTAAATCGGCCAACCAAAGGTCACAGGACAAGTCCCGGTGCCGAGCGATCGACATCAAATACGATCGTCTCTCGGTACTCGGCGACTGACTCCTGGCGACCGACTGGAGACGATCATCTCTCGGCACTTGCCGACCGACCCTTGGTGACCGACCAATGCCGACCCTCAGCAACTGGCCGATGGCGACCTCTGATGACCAGCTAGAGACGACCGCCTCATGTCGATCAGGGCCGATGGCCATCCAGTCGGCAAAGGCCGAGCCTCAAGACTGGCACCACGTGCAAGAGCCGAGACAAGATCCGCGAATCTCGGATCATTGACCACAGCCTGGCACGATCTTTCCACCAGCCGACAAGCCGCCGAAAGTTGTCAGTAGGGCCGCATGTGACAGTGAGCCCACCGAAAGCTGTCAGTAGGGCCGCATGTGACAGTGAGTCCGCCGAAAGCTGTCAGTAGGGCCGCATGTGACAGTGACTCCGGACGCGTGCTGGCTCCTCATTGGACCGCCCAGCTGGCGCCGGCACCTACCTTGGACTTTAGCCCGACACCCCGGGTGATCGCCCCATTATAATATTGGCCGGCGGACTATCGCCCCATTATTATAATGGCCGGAAGGCGATCGCCCACCAAAGGACAAGACTCGGCTGCCACTATAAATACACGGCTCCCTACACTTGTCCAAGGGACCGAGATTTTGGCTCACAAAACACTCTCTGCATTCCCACGAGATTCAACACCCAGCACTTGGCTATCTCCAACTCTTGGCAACAGCTATCATTCGGTACTTCTTCTCTCGGCCTCTCTCATCAAGAAGACGATCGGCAGGGACGAAGAACACCGAGCTTCGCTCAAGAGCCGGATTAACAGAGTCTTTTTACACTCATTGTATCTAGATTTCTCACATTAATACTTGTATCCACGAATATTTGTATTAATAACATCTCGCGAGAGCATTCAAGCCCGGGCCTAACAAACCCGGCAAATCTTGTATTATTTATCTTCTCTCAGAAGTGCTCTCGCAAATTGTTGTTTGTTGTCCGTCTTGCAGCAGTATTAATCTTCGGATAAATATTTTGGGCAACAACAATTGGCGCTAGAAGGAGGGCATCTAACCCTCAAATTTTTACACCTACCGTCCCGAAGAACACTCACTGTTCTCAAGGCAGATACTTGAAGTGACACTCACTGCACTTCAAAGAAATCCTTCAGAAATCATGTCTTCTGCCTCCGCGTCGAAGAAAGCCGCTGACCAGCTGGCCATACCCCCCGTTCCGTCCCAGTCCGAGCCGCAGCCGATGGTGGAAGGCAGCCGCCGCGGTCAGAGACGCTCGATCCCATCCCTAGACGGCGGACCAAGCCTCTCGCTCGATCACCTCCGAACCAAGGAACAGATCGACGAGGTCATGGCCGTCTTACAGGAGCGACGGAGTGCTCTCGACGTGCCTCCTGCTATCACCCCCTCGGCCGCCCGTCGGAAGTCCAAGTGGAAGCTCAAGGCGTTACTGGCCGAGCGATCGCCAGGAGGCTCTCGTCCGCAAGAGGAGGCGCTCGCCAGCCGGGGCACATCTGTCTTCGATCGCCTGGGCAGTGACCCGACCTGGCGACCGGGGCAGTCCGGCCCCAGCTACAAGACGACGGAGTTTGAGTCCGTCACCAGGAGCTCGGCCTACCCGGCTCCCGGAGGCGGCCTGGCTCCTCGCCAAATTGCCGAGGTCGGCAGCAGCGGAGTCCGGAGATCGGTACACGATCGCCTCGGATCCTGCTCCCAAAGCCGATCCGCAAGCAACTGAGCCACGGCGATTACCGCATTGCAACGTCAGCTCGACGACGTGAAAGCGCTCCTGGAATCCAGGGCAGGCGCCATGAAGACGATCGCCGAGCCAAGCGAGCCGCTCGCGATCGACATCGAGCTCGCCCTCGTGCAGCACAGGATCGCTCCCCCGCAAACACCCGTGTACGAGGCGCGATCGGACCCCCAGGTGCACCTGAGGAAGTTCAACATCTACATGACCGGGTGTGGGGCATCAGACGCGACCAGGTGCCGAATGTTCCCTCTGACGCTGGACGACCTCGCCCACCGGTGGTACACCTTATTGCTGTTGGGATTCCAAAAATAAAACGAAATACGCAGCGGAAATAAATACGAATCCCAAACAGGATCGATCAAGTAACGTATATACGAAAAAAAAAATACAAAGATAAAGATTCATACCCTTGAATCCTTTGAAATAAATCTTCGTAAAATGTAGACGATGATCACGATCCCATCCCGAACACAAAAACCCTTCGTTCCAAGCACCGAAAATTCGAAGCCTCTACTTCACATGCGTCGGAAGTTGCCCGGAAAAATTCGATAGCAATCCGTTCTCCAAGAACACGACTAGGAATTACTATAGGAATTTATATCTCTCTTTTTCTTGATTTTGTATCACCTCAAAGATGAACAAAAATTGAAAATAAAATTTTTTCTCTCTCCCTCAAGAATTCCTCACGGCTGAAGTCATACAAAAATATACATGAAGGTGATAGATATATATTAAGTCTTTGAGATCATGTGAGTTGGTTATTATATCACATATAATAACAACTCATAATGTGATAATAATAATGAGAGAATCAAATGCATTATTATCAAGACTTCACCATAACATGCATGACTAATCAAGCCATGTGAGGGAGGGGGGTGGCCCATTGGAAATTTCCTAGAAACGAGCCGAGCCACTCAGCTCATGTACCGGACATTCATCAAACGACTCCGTTAATTACACTTCGTTTAATCACTAATGTATTTATATTAATTAATTAATTAATCTAATTAATTAATAATATCAAATACAAATATATTTCTCTAAGAAATATAATTTATGAATTAAATTAATTACCCGGTAACTTAATTTTAATTCATAAGACCGCTATTTTGATTTATCCAATATCCAATATTAATAGAGAGATAATAAATTCACATTTATCCGTCAACGCTCCTGATGCGCGACTCCGTAGGTCCGCCTCAGCCGGCATCGGGAGGAACCAATGAGTGCGGGCAGCACTTAGCCAGCCTAGCGGGCCGCAATGTAAACCCCGACTGAGAACGAATGAAGGGATCATTGCAGAACCATTATATCGTGAATACTATATACGTATAGACCCTTCATCAGATGTCCCGGTCAAGTCTTCAGGTCACGGTAAAGTCAAACCCTACTGTTGACTAAACTCTATACATGTGTTAATGCAAATCAAGACCGACTGATTAATAGTGTATCTAATACGACTATATCAGAATTCTTTGGCCAAAGACTTATGATCTTATTTGCCATTAACCGTATAGGACATTCGCCTGCTCACTAACAGGAGATAGAATCCTTTCTTGGCGTACAGTAAAGACTGCTACCTGCCCGTATAGTCGGCACTTCGAGGTCGACTCAGCAATTAAGCAAATGAGTCTAACTACTCTAATGACAAACTAAACATCACAGGCACATCTTCTACTGAACCCTCAAGTCAAAGGTCCACGTATACTATCACAACCTTTCGATTCGTCATCGACTCTCCGAGAGTGAATACCATGTGACTGAATCGAGTATGAGTCGTGTTCGAGTATACTGGCCCCACCAATATACTTATAACTATGCTATCAAGACGTGCACACGTCCTAGCATTAGTTATACAAGTCATATTAAAACTTAATGCCCATTTTAAGTTTATTGACTTGCGAACAATTTACGTAAATAAACTTCAAACACTTCCAGTACATTTTCTCTTATCCCATAACGAGAATGGAATATTCGATTTATTTACATGGACTTCACTTCAATATTTACCAATTCAAGAATGCAATTGAAATACAATAAACAGTGAATGAATCGAATTGCCTTTTTTATTATTTATTCCATAATTACAAGTACAATGCCCCTACTCTCTCATCCCCTGAGTGGCATTCGAGGGCATATTCCTAACAATCTCCCACTTGCACTCGGTGCCACACATCATGATATCCAATTCCCATGTTCTTCAGATGTCTTTCCAAGACGGCTTGAGATAATGGCTTAGTCAGCGGGTCAGAGACATTGTCTTCTGAGTCTACTCTTTCCAATGAAACATATCCTTTTTCCACCATCTCTCGAACGATGTGGTACTTTCTCTCTATATGCTTGGTGTTGTGGTGAGCCCTCGGCTCCTTGGCTTGGGCGACAGCTCCATCATTATCACAGAATAGTGATATAGGCAACTCCACGTTAGGCACCACTTGAAGTTCTTGTATAAACTTCTGCATCCAAAATGCTTTTTTGCTAGCCTCTGAGGCAGCTTGATACTCTGCTTGGCAGGTGGAATCTGCAGTAGCGGTTTGCTTGGAGCTTCTCCAAGATACTGCTCCTCCATTGAGAGTAAACAAATATGCAAATGTCGACTTAGAGTCGTCATTGTCTCCTTGAAAATCAGAATCGGTGAATCCAATCACCTTCAGTTCTCCACCACCATAAGTAAGAACTAAATCTCTAGTTCTTCTTAAGTACTTAAGAATGTTCTTTACGGCAGTCCAATGTTCCCTTCCCGGGTTTGCTTGAAATCGACTTACCATACTCACAGCGTAGGCTAAGTCTGGTCTCGTACACAACATAGCGTACATGAGGCTACCCACTGCCGAGGCATAGGGTACCTTACTCATCTCTCTCTTGTCTTCCTCACTTTGAGGACACATTTTCTTGGTGAGATGAATTCCATGTCGCATGGGAAGGAACCCTCTTTTAGATTCATCCATCTTGAATCTTCTCAGGAATTTATCGATATAAAGGGCTTGGGAAAGTCCTATCATTCTTCGCGGTCTATCTCTGCAAAGACGGATCCCTAGAATATAGGAAGCTTCTCCCAAGTCTTTCATGGAGAACGTTTTAGAAAGCCAAGCTTTCACAGTGCTGAGCATTGCTATGTTATTTCCTATAAGTAGAATATCATCTACATATAGTACTAAGAACGCAATGTTGCTCCCACTGATCTTTTTGTAAACACACGGTTCCTCCTCATTTCGTTCGAAGTCAAAGTCCTTAACTGCTTCGTCAAATCGAAGGTTCCAACTCCGAGAAGCTTGATTCAGACCATAAATGGCTCGTTGCAGCTTACACACTTTATGACTATTAGCTTTGGACACAAAACCTTTAGGCTATTCCATATAGATTTCCTCCTCGAGGTATCCATTTAGAAAAGCCGTTTTGACATCCATTTGACATATTTCATAATCATAATAGGCAGCAATGGCAAGCATCATGCGAATCGACTTTATCATAGCTACGGGCGAGAAGGTATCATGATAATCGATTCCTTCCGTTTGGGTATAACCCTTTGCCACAAGCCTGGCCTTATAGGCATCAACCTTGCCATCCCCATCAGTCTTTCTCTTATAGATCCATTTATTTCCAATAGTCCTCATGCCAGTTGGAAGATCTACTAGAGTCCAGACCTGATTGGTATGCATCGAGTCTATCTCAGCTTCCATTGCTTCTTGCCATTTATCGGAGTCTACATCCACTATCGCTTGGTCATAGGTGACAGGGTTGTTTTCACTGCTATCAGGTGTGTCGTGGAGACACAGTTCCTCGACATGTGTATAGCCATACCTCTCAGGTAAGTGAGATACCCTATCAGACCTTCGAAGTGGAGGGTGTGTTACAATAAGTTAGGTTCTTGATCCCTGATCAGATGTCTCCTTAGGAGTTTCATTATGCTCTTCCAAAGAGATATTTCTACCCGAGCCACCTTCCTGAATGAATTCATCCTCAAGGAAGTGCGCTTGTAATGCCACAACGACCCTATGGTCTTCTGGCATGTAGAATAGATAACCCATCGAGTCCTCTGGGTATCCTATGAAACGTCCGTTTATGGACCTCGCTTCCAGTTTGTCCACCTTAGCCTTTTTGACATAGGCTGGACATCCCCAAATCCTTATGTGATTAAGGCTTGGTTTCTTACCCTTCCACATCTCATGCGGAGTGATAGGAACAGATTTGGAAGGACATCTATTTAGGATATAGGCAGCGGTTAGTAAGGCATTTCCCCACAGGTAAATAGGTAAATCAGTGTAATTTAACATGGAGCGAACCATGTCCAACAAAGTCCGATTTCTCATTTCTGAAACACCATTTAACTGTGGGGTTCCTGGAGGCGTGAATTGTGAAACTATTCCATGTTCCTTAAGGAACTCATCAAACTCAGTGATCATATATTCGCCACCTCGGTCCGACCGAAGTGCTTTGATATTACATCCAGTTTGTTTTTCAACTAGGGCCTTAAATTCTTTGAATTTAGCAAAGGCTTCAGATTTATGTTTCATTAAGTACACAATCCCATACCTAGTATGATCATCTGTGAACGTTATGAAATATTGATATCCGTGTCGGGCTACTTCTAAAGCACCACAAACATCGGTATGCACCAATCCAAGTTTATCGGCAGCCCTTTCAAAAGTCCCTGTGAAGGGGAACTTAGTCATTTTGCCTCTAAGGCAAGATTCACAAGTTGGATATGGTTCTACACCCAATGGACTTAAAAGTCCATCTTTTTCCATTTTCTGAACCTTGGTCTGACCAACATGACCAAGTCTAAGGTGCCATTTAAGAGCTTGATTAGTATCTTGCCTACCATGTTTCCTAGTTATAGTGTTCACTCTTTGTTTTATTTTGCATGTTCGGATGATATAAACCATTCAACAAAGTAGTTGTTCCAACCAATTTATTTCGAAAATAAATTTTACAACCGCCATTGCCAATGAAGAAACAAAATCCTTTCCGGTCCAAGATGGAATGGATACAATGTTTTTATGCCCCTTGGGCAAAACAAGTACTTCATCTAATGTCAAAATAAAACCGATTCTAAACCCGGAAGGATTGATCCAATATCGGTTGCCTCGACACTTTGTCCGCTTCCAACAGTGATCATTATTTCCCCAGCTTCAAGTTTTCTATTTCGTTCCAGATCCTGATTCATAGTACAAATGTGAGAAGTGCCACCTGAATCCAGAATCCATGAAGCAGAATATACAGTAGCGGAACAATTAGTTTCAAAAACAAAAAGTTCCGTACCTGATGCGCCATTAATCTTGGGACAAGTCCTTCGCCAGTGGCCCAGCTCACCGCATTCAAGGCATTTGTCCGTAGGTTTTGGACCGCCTACCTTTTGAACCTTTTGGGCCTTGCCCTTTCCTTTTTGCACCCCTTTCTTGGGTTTATACTGCTCGTAGGTCTTTTTCTTCTTGTTCTTGGACCTCTTAGGCCCAGAAGAAATCACAAGAGTAGCCTCCCTCAGTTTAGTCTTCATGTTAGACTGCGCCGTCACCAGTTTATTCATTAGCCCAGCTAATGTGCATGTAATTTCATTACATTTGAAATTCATTACAAACTGTGTGAAAGAGTCAGGTAGAGATTGAAGGATGAGATCAATTTGAAGGGATAAATCTATATTAAAGTTGAGCACCTCGAGCCTCTCAATCATAGAGATCATCTTGAGGACGTTGTCTCCCACTTTCTCCCCTTCTTTCATCCTAGCACTGAACAACTGCTTTGATATCTCATATCTAGTAGTCCTACTGTGCTCTCCATAAAGTTCGGTCAAGTGTGCGAGAATCTGCCTAGCAGAAGTCATTTTCTCGTGCGCTCTCTGCAGCTCATTAGTCATTGAGCCCATCATAAAACCACGGACTAGCACATCATCCTTGACCCATTTTTCATGAACGTCAATGTCTTCCTGATTACCCCTAGTCCGGATTGGAGTCGGTGGAATGTCCACCTCCAAGACGTATCCCAGAGACTCCATACTGAGTACAATCATCAGATTCCGCAACCAGTCAACGAAGTTAGGGCCAGTTAGGAGATTCTTTTCAAGTAGTATTGCAAGTGGGTTTTTTGCCATTTTAGAGAGATTCAATTTCGTTTTCTGCAAAGATTTAGACAAGATTAAATTAGTGACTTGTTTAATTATGACCGAGTATAGAACTTAAGGGCTTGTATAATTCTTTTCTCGGCTCCCACTAATTTTATCGGAATTATACACTCCCATGTTATAATCCGGAAATCATGATTAGAACGACTTCTTAGTGGTGATCAAGTTCTTTACAAATTTTAACAGACGCAACCTATCAGGTTTCTTGCCAATTAATTTCTGTAAAGTGGTGTCTAACACCAACCCGTCTAACGAATGATTTGATCTTCTTTTACCCCTAGTCTTCATGCCCTCAACCTATCAGGTTTCTTGGCAATCCAGACTATCTAAGTTGTTGACCATCAACGTCTATCAGTTTGACTATTGAATCTCACCCGGCAACCTATCAGGTTTCTAGGGGCGAAATTTATCACCAACCGAAGGCATCTAATGCACTCAAGAATTTTTCAACCTCTACCAAATGTACTACCCCGATAACTCCGAAGCATAGCACACCAGCTCGGTATCAATTTTCTACGAGTTTGATGGAGGGTAGGAAACCTCGTAACCTTTTTCAAACTTAGTCTGTTTGTAGTCGGGAGAATTTCGCGATTAGTGTTACACTTTGCACTTTAATTCAATTAGACGCGCATTTGTTGGTTTGTCAATCATTGAAAATGAAAAACAGAAAACAGTAACCTAGTTACTACCAACATATAGCTCATGGACCTAATTCCTAAGTACTGGGCCAAGCGAATGACCTAATAAAAAAAATCTTCGATTCTTCGTCTTCTCGGTCGGTTGTCTTCGGTCTTCTTCATACCCAAAATAATAATTACATCATTGAAAAATTGCATCCTATACAAGTTTTTTCTAGTAAATATGAATAGGCTCAAAACGGCCTTTACAACCCAATCGAATCGAACAAATCAAAAAACTAAGTCCACGAGCTATATCACCATCACATAAGGATTCCATACAACATGTAATGACAACGAAATTAAACAATTAATCTTTAATATAAATTAATCTAATTAATCTATAAATTAATCTATTCAATTTCTAATAAATTAATCCAATTAATATAAAGTGGCATTAAAATTAAATAATCAATTAATATATTAATCCAATCAATATAAGATTAATCTATTCAATTTTAATGGTATTAATCCAATTAATACTAATAATTGTCATTTTAATTCGTTCGAAGTAATCCAGCCAAAATAATATTCTCGTTTAATTTATTTCCCTTAACACAAAAATATTCCAAATATTAATTTAGTCAAATTAAAATCCAATATAAATTTTGGGAAATAATTACAACGAAATATAAACTTAAAACGGAGTCCCGGATAATCCGGTTTTAGGCCCAGCCCGCGGCCCGATTCAAAATCGGGCCAAAAACCCGAGGGCTGCCTGGCCGAGCCAAGCTTGGCAGGCTGGCCGATCATTCTCGGCCGCTGTGGCCGAGACATGGCCGATCATGCTCGGCAGTCTGGGCAGGCAGCCCAGGCAGTGCTGCCAGCACCCTGCCGACAGCCCCGTTTCTTCGTTTTTCGGCCCGTTTCAAAAAACGTGATGCTACAACGAACAATTTAAAATCTACAATTATTCCAAACATGATTCTAAATCATAATCATCATCCAAAAGCATTCAAAATGCACAAATAATCGTATATACGGAAACATTGACCTCGCTCCGATACCACTGTTGGGATTCCGAAAATAAAACGAAATACGCAGCGGAAATAAAAACGAATCCCAAACAGGATCGATCAAGTAACGTATATACGAAAAATAAATACGAAGATAAAGATCATACCCTTGAAGCTTTTGAAATAATTCTTCGTAAAATTGGATGATGATCACGAACCTCGTCCCGAACACGAAATCCCTTTGTTCCAAGCACCGAAAGTTCGAAGCCTCTACTTCACATGCGTCGGAAGTTGCCCGGAAAGATTTCGACGAGACTCCGTTCTCCAAGAACACGACTAGGGAACTCGTAGGAATTTTTTCTCTCAATTTTTCTTAACTTTTATAACACCTCTAAGATGAAAATTATAGAAAAGAAAAAATTTCTCCTCCCTCACTTTACTCTCACGGCTGGACTCTCCAATGAATGAGTATGAGTGGTTTGTAGTTATCTCATCTCATCATTTATAATGTAATGATATATATATATTATAAAGGAATAATTATTCCTTTACAACTATCATTCACAATTATGTGGGAATCTCAACTCTAAGTGAGTTCCCACACACATGCAAAATCATGCCATGCTATGAGGAGTGGGTGGCCACAAGGAAGTTTCCTAGAAAACGAGCCGAGCCACTCGGCTCGTGTCCCGGACGTTCGTCAAACGACTCCGTTAAATACACTCCTTTTAATCATCAATGTATTTATATTAATTAATTAATCTAATTAATTAATTATATGAGATACAAATATATATTTCTCTAAGAAATATAATTTATGAATTAAATTAATTACCCAGTAACTTAATTTAAATTCATAAGACCGATATTTGATTTATCCAATAAATCATAATTAGATATCCAATATCTAATATTAATAGAGAGATAATAAATTCACATTTATCCATCAACGCTCCTGATGCGTGACTCCGTAGGTCCGTCTCAGCCGGCATTGGGAGGAACCAATGAGTGCGGGCAGCACTTAGCCAGCCTAGCGGGCCGCACTGTAAACCCCGACTGAGAACGAATGAAGGGATCATTTCAGAACCATTATGTCGTGAATACTATATACGTATAGACCCTTCATCAGATGTCCCGGTCAAGTCTTCGGGTCACGGTAAAGTCAAACCCTACTGTTGACTAAACTCTATACATGTGTTAATGCAAATCAAGACCAACTGATCAATAGTGTATCTAATACTACTATATCAGAATGCTTTGGCCAAAGACTTATGATCTTATATGCCATTAACCGTATAGGACATTCGTCTGCTCACTAACAGGAGATAGAATCCTTTATTGGCGTACAGTAAAGACTGCTACCTGCCCGTATAGTCCGCACTTCGAGGTCGACTCAGCAATTAAGCAAATGAGTCTAACTACTCTAATGACAAACTAAACGTCATAGGCACATCTTCTACTGAACCCTCAAGTCAAAGGTCCACGTATACTATCACAACCTTTCGATTCGTCATCGACTCTCCGAGAGTGAATACCTTGTGACTGAATCGAGTATGAGTCGAGTTCGAGTATACTGGTCCCACCAATATACTTATAACTATGCTATCAAGACATGCACATGTCCTAGCATTAGTTATACAAATCTTATTAAAAAACTTAATGCCCATTTAAGTTTATTGACTTGCGAACGATTTACGTAAATAAACTTTAAACACTTCCAGTGCATTTTCTCTTATCCCGTAACGAGAATGGAATGTTCAGTTTATTTACATGGACTTCACTTCAATGTTTACCAAGTCAAGAATGCAATTGAAATACAATAAACAGTGAATGAATCGATTGCCTTTTTTATTATTTATTCCATAATTACAAGTACAATGCCCCTACTCTCTCATCCCCTGAGTGGCATTCGAGGGCACATTCCTAACAATTATGCCCCTTGGGCAAAACAAGTACTTCATCTAATGTCAAAATAAAACCAGATTCTAAACCCAGAAGGATTGATCCAATATCGGTTGCCTCGACACTTTGTCCGCTTCCAACAGTGATCATTATTTCCCCAGCTTCAAGTTTTCTACTTCGTTCCAGATCCTGATTCATAGTACAAATGTGAGAAGTGGCACCTGAATCCAGAATACCTGAAGCAGAATATACAGTAGCGGAACAATTAGTTTCAAAAACAAAAAGTTCCGTACCTGATGCGCCATTAATCTTGGGACAAGTCCTTCGCCAGTGGCCCAGCTCACCGCATTCAAGGCATTTGTCCGTAGGTTTTGGACCGCCTACCTTTTGAACCTTTCGGGCCTTGCCCTTTCCTTTTTGCACCCCTTTTCTTGTTCTTGGACCTCTTAGGCCCAGAAGAATCACAAGAGCAGCCTCTCTCGGTTTAGTCTTCATGTTAGACTGCGCCTTTACTAGTTTATTCATTAGCCCAGCTAATGTGCATGTAATTTCATTACAGTTGAAATTCATTACAAACTGCGTGAAAGAGTCAGGTAGAGATTGAAGGATGAGATCAATTTGAAGGGATAAATCCATATTAAAGTTGAGCACCTCGAGCCTCTCAATCATAGAGATCATCTTGAGGACGTGGTCTCCCACTTTGTCCCCTTCTTTCATCCTAGCACTGAACAACTGCTTTGATATTTCATATCTAGCAGTCCTATTGTGCTCTCCATAAAGTTCGGTCAAGTGTGCGAGAATCTGCCTAGCAGAAGTCATTTTCTCGTGCGCTCTCTGCAGCTCATTAGTCATTGAGCCCATCATAAAACCACGAACTAGCACATCATCCTTGACCCATTTTTCATGGACGTCAATGTCTTCCTGATTACCCCTAGTCCGGATTGGAGTCGGTGGAATGTCCGCCTCCAAGACGTATCCCAGAGACTCCATACTGAGTACAGTCAACAAAGTTAGGGCCAGTTAGGAGATTCTTTTCAAGTAGTATTGCAAGTGGGTTTTTAGCCATTTTAGAGAGATTCAATTTCGTTTTCTGCAAAGATTTAGACAAGATTAAATTAGTGACTTGTTTAATTATGACCGAGTATAGAACTTAAGGGCTTGTATAATTCTTGTCTCGGCTCCCACTAATTTTATCGGAATTATACACTCCCATGTTATAATCCGGAAATCATGGTTAGATCGACTTCTTAGTGGTGATCAAGTTCTTTACAAATTTTAACAGACGCATTAATGTATGTTTCTTGCCAATTAATTTCTCGTAAAGTGGTGTCTAACACCAACCCGTCTAACGGATGATTTGATCTTCTTTTACCCCTAGTCTTCATGCCCTCAACCTATCAGGTTTCTTGGCAATCCAGACTATCTAAGTTGTTGACCATCAACGTCTATCAGTTTGACTATTGAATCTCACCCGGCAACCTATCAGGTTTCTAGGGGCGAAATTTATCACCAACCGAAGGCATCTAATGCACTCAAGAATTTTTCAACCTCTACCAAATGTAATACCCCGATAACTCGGAAGCATAGCACACCAGCTCGGGTATCAATTTTTTACGAGTTTGATGGAGGGTAGGAAACCTCGTAACCTTTTTCAAACTTAGTCTGTTTGTAGTCGGGAGAATTTCGCGATTAATGTTACACTTTACACATTAATTCAATTATACGCGCGTTTGTTGGTTTGTCAATCATTCAAAATGAAAAACAGAAAACAGTAACCTAGTTACTACCAACATATAGCTCATGGACCTAATTCCTAAGTACTGGGCCAAGCGAATGACCCAATAAAAAAAGCAGTCTTCGATTCTTCGTCTTATCGCTCGGTTGTCTTCGGTCTTCATCATACCCAAAATAATAATTACATCATTGAAAAATTGCGTCCTATACAAGTTTTTCTAGTAAATATAAATAGGCTCAAAACGGCCTTTACAACCCAATCAAATCGAACAAATCAAAAAACTAAGTCCACGAGCTATATCACCATCACATAAGGATTCCATACAACATGTAATGGCAACGAAATTAAACAATTAATCTTAATATAAATTAATCTAATTAATCCATAAATTAATCTATTCAATTTCTACTATATTAATCCAATTAATATAAGGTGGCATTAAAATTAAATAATCAATTAATATATTAATCCAATCAATATAAAATTAATCTATTCAATTTTAATGGTATTAATCCAATTAATACTAATAATCGTCATTTAAATTCATTCGAAGTAATCCGGCCAAAATAATATTTTCGTTTAATTTATTTCCCTTAACAAAAAAAATATTCCAAATATTAATTTAGTCAAATTAAAATCCAATTTAAATTTTGGGAAATAATTACAACAAAATATAAACTTAAAACGGAGTCCCGGATAATCCGGTTTTAGGCCCAGCCCGCGGTCCGATTCAAAATCGGGCCAAAAACCCGAGGGCTGCCTGGCCGAGCCACTTGTCACGGGGTTGGGTTTGAGCACTCGAAAGCTCTTCGGACCCGTGCGGCACTAGACTAGAATTGCCTTGATCTAGCTAGTAAGCCTTACTCACTCGGTTGCTAAGTATGAAAGGAGGGGTTTAACACTTGGGAGTTGAGAGAAAAAACTTCACTATTTCACAAACACTTACAAGTACAAGAATGTTGAGTCTTTGAGGGTTGGGTGCAAATGAGCCAACCTCAAGCCTATTTATACTACTCCTAAGAACCTAGAACCTTCTACTCCACCTCCTCATTTGGAGGGTTCTAGACCTATCTACAACATTACAATTCTAGAACCTAACTCTAGAATCATCCACACTTGTCTACAATATACAAGTCTTACAAACACAAGTCTAGAGTATTCTACAAGTACAAGAGTAAGTATAATCTAGAATACTCCACAACCTTCAAGTACTACATCCTTCTAGGAGGGTCCTAGAAGGTTCTTCCATCATCCCGGGCGCCCGGCCCGTCTCTATCCGTCCCGGCCCGCATCGGCCCGTCCCGGCCCGCACCGGCCCATCTCGGCCCGAACACCTGGGCCCTTCTCTACAATGTTCCAGACTCTTCCCGAACCTCCTGGACCAAGCCAGTCTGCTTCTAGTTGCTTCCGGTCGAGTCTTTTCTGCTGAGTGGCTCCTCAGCTTTTCAATGTCTACTGCCCCCACAAGGCTTTTTCCGTCTAAGCCTATTATAGGGGGGAGGGTCTCTCTCGCACCTCGCGCGCGCGCGCCCGCGCACGCCGGCCGCGCCCGGCATCCCACGCCCACGTCCGTCCGCCCAGCTCGAGTCCTGTTCCCAGACTCGGCCTTGTCCCGTCGTGCCTTGTCCCACACGACCTGTGCTCGTCCGGCCTTGCCCGCGCCCCCTGCGCTGCCGGAGAGTCCCGAACATGTCCAGTCCGGAATGCCCCTTGGGCGATCCGCTTCCCACAGCGGCGTCCGTGCTCCCACGACTTACTCGCGTGATTCTCCGTCCGATCACGCCGTACTGAAGGCTGACTCTTCACATGCAGCCCGATGCCATCCATGGTGTCCTGCTCGTGCCGGTCCCTCGGCACCTTGTGCGACCGTCTGCGCACACATGTCTCGTCGTCGACTGTCGGCCGTGACACACTGCTCGGCAGACTGGCCGATCATTCTCGGCCCCTTGGCCGAGCACTCTCAGCCCCTGGCAGAGTCATGGCCGAGCACGCTTGCACTGGGCAGGCCAGCAGCCGCCGCACCACCGCCAGCCCCGTTTCTTCGTTTTTCGGCCCGTTTCCAAAAACGTGATGCTACAACGAACAATTTAAAATCTAAAATTATTCCAAATATGATTCTAAATCATAATCATCATCCAAAATCATTCAAAATGCACAAATAATCATATATACGGAAACATTGACCTCGCTCCGATACCACTGTTGGGATTCCGAAAATAAAATGAAATACGCAGCAGAAATAAATACGAATCCCAAACAGGATCGATCAAGTAACGTATATACGAAAAAAAAAAATACAAAGATAAAGATTCATACCCTTGAAGCCATTGAAATAAATCTTCGTAAAATGTAGACGATGATCACGATCCCGTCCCGAACACGAAAACAATTCGTTCCAAGCACCGAAAATTCGAAGCCTCTACTTCACACGCGTCGGAAGTTGCCCGGAAAAATTCGATAGCAATCCGTTCTCCAAGAACACGGCTAGGAATTACTATAGGAATTTATATCTCTCTTTTTCTTGATTTTGTATCACCTCAAAGATGAACAAAAATTGAAAATAAAAATTTTTCTCTCTCCCTCAAGAATTCCTCACGGCTGAAGTCATACAAAAATATACATTTTTTTTTTTTTTAAAAAAAACCCGAAATTTATTAACTGGACCAGAGATGTGGGGGGACGAGGCCCACTACACGCCCAAAGAGATTTAGGGAGGGCGAGCCCCTCTACACGCCCCAATTAACGACAATAACAGCCGAGGAGATTATTTAAACCTAACATATGGAAAATTATTTTTATCGAGCCTAATCAAGCCATTAATCTTCCCGGACAGATCAGACGGGCTATAAAGCTGAAAATTTCTGAACTTATAACCTTCATTAGCGAGGTGGTCCGCAATGGTGTTCCCTTCCCGATAAATGTGAGAGAATGAGATATCCATGACACGCCTGAATGATGCAATTTTGTGACAGATGTTTAGCACTTGCCAATTACCCTTGCTAGGCGAGTTGATTAGAGAAAGGGCAATGGCGGAGTCCATCTCAACCCAAACCTTACGAATGTTTCTGTCGTGGCAAAGGTCCAGCGCTCTCCAAATAGCAAAAAGTTCGGCAAAATTATTAGAATGGTTGCCGATAAATTCGTGAAAAGCAAAGATAGGTTCGCCCAAAAAATTCCTAGCAATCCCCCCCACAGCCGACTCCCCGAGGTTGCCTTTTGAGGCCCCGTCTGTGTTGATTTTGGTTGTCCCAGGAGTCGGCCTGACCCATCTCACTATGTAGATTTTTTTCTTTTTTTTGTTTTTACAATTACATGCAAAATTATTAATAAAATTGCAGGGGCAGAAATGAAGACCCAAAATATCCGAAGAGCGGGCGCTAGCAGTGCCAAGGCGGAATGCATTTGTGGCCTTTAATCATGAACAGAAAGTCCCAAATTCGATCGAACACACGCTGAGCCGTGAACGGAATCTTCTTGACCCGCATGTCGTTCCTAGAGCACCAAATAAACCACAGAATGAGTATAGGAATGATGCGTAAAATGTGGATAGCACCCGAGGCTTTATTAAACCAATGGGACATAACTAAAGAAATAGATCTGGTATGTAAAAGAGGGATGCCCAATAAGGTACAAAAGTTGGCCCAAACCGAAGATGCGATCGGGCCATTAAGAAAAAGATGGGGCAGGTCCTCGGTGCTATCACAACAAAAACAAGAATTATCAGCAATAATGCCCCTCGATCTAAGGCCGTCCGGAGTGGGAATCCATTTTTTCAAAAGTCTAACCATGAAAAACGACATAGTAGGGGTAATAATTTGATTCCAACAATGTTTTAAAATAAGATGAGTATCATGACGTTGGCGGATAGCCTCCCACGCACTTTTAAAGGAAAAACCGCCGTGGGAGGTAAGTTTCCAGACGGCCTTATTAGCGATAAGGCCCGACTCAACATGAGTGGGAAAGGTCATAACATAATCCCCAAGATCCGAGGGAATGACGGAGAGAAGTTTGGATCGATCCCACCCGTGTGAAGTCCAAAAATGGTTAATGGTGGTGTTTAGTCGGGGGTTAGAAGCCCATTGGGACAGCGGGCTAAAGTCACACCAATTGTCGTGCCAAAACGAGATATCGCCATCACCAATATACCAAAAAATCCATTTATCAGCTAAGGAACGAATGTCACAAAGATTTTTCCATGTAGGAGAGTCATTGGGGTTGGATTTAACCACCATGGGGTGGAGACGTTTACAATACTTAGCCTTCATGAATTGGGTCCAAATATTAGATGAGGTACGAAACCTCCACCAAAGTTTAATTTGAGCCGCTTTAATGATGTCCCCCAGACTCCTACAACCAAGACCACCTTCTTCCTTAGGGTAACAGAGCCTAAGCCATGCTGCCCAATGAAGTCTCTTTCTATTGTCGTTGGAACCCCAAAGAAATTTGTTAAAAAGCCGTTCGAAGAAGATAATGACATTTTTAGGGGGTTTAAGGACTTGGAGACAATAGAAAGGAATAGAGCTCAGGGTAGTTTTAATAAGTTCTAGTCTGCCACCCGAGGTAAGTAATAGGTGATTCCACGACTGGAATTTGGCGCTGGTTTTAGCAATAAACGCACCATACATGTCAAAAGTTTGATTCCCTTTCCACAATGGGGCTCCCAAATAATTAATTGGGAGACTCATTTCAGAAAATCCAGTCGTTTGTTTCACCATACGAACCAACAAATTGTTCGGCTTGGCAAAAATAAAAGAACTTTTAGAGTTATTAATTTTTTGTCCTGAGCTCGCGATGTAGTGATCTAGGCAATTTTTGAGAATGAGGAGATTATTGTAGGAAGCATTGGTAAAGATTAACACATCGTCAGCATAAGCAAGGTGTGAAATCCGAACTGTCTTCCTGATTTTGAAAAACATATCGGGGTGGGCAAGAAAAGTTTTATCCAATAGTCTAGATAAATAGTCGGACGCAATCACAAAGAGAAGAGGCGATAGGGGGTCACCTTGTCTGATGCCCCTGTCGGATTTAAAAAAGCCCACAGGACTCCCATTAATGAGAATCGAAAACCAACAATTTGAAATGCAACGATAAATCATGGCAGCCCAAGCATCCGAGAAGCCGAAGGCTTTTAAAATTTTTAATAGAAAAGCCCAGTTAAGCCTATCGTAGGCTTTTTCCATATCTAATTTAATCAAAACGTTTGAATCAGCTGTAGATATGTCATGACAAACTTCTTGGGCCGTTAGAATATTATCAGTAATGAGGCGGCCTTTAATGAAGCCAGATTGGGCTGGGCTGAGAATTTTCGGAAGAAGGCGGCCCAATCTGGTACTTAGGATTTTCGCAATGATTTTATAAGTGGTATTACACAGGCTTATCGGCCTAAAATCCTTCCAAGCAAGGGGGGGAGAGCATTTGGGGATAAGGGAAATAGTAGTACACGAAAAGGATTTGGGCATGGGGTTTCCGGAGAAAAAATCCCACACTGCCTCACATACATCAGTAGCAATAATGTCCCAGCACTTGTGAAAAAATAAGGCATTAAAACCATCCGGGCCGGCCACACTGCCTGGATCAATACTAAAAACAGCTTGTTTAATTTCATCCACATCCGGCATGGCACACAAATTGTGGTTATCAACAGTATTAATGAGACAGGGGATAATGTCAGACTTAATATCAACCGGAGTATAATCAGAACATTTAAAAAAAGTAGAGAAGTAATTAACTCCAGAATTTTGGATATCGACGGGGTCCGTGATTTGGATGCCATCCATAATTTGAAAGATTTTGCCTTTGCTCCTTTTGGATTTGATAAGGTCATGAAAAAATTTGGTGTTCCGTACATGAAGGTGATAGATATATATTAAGTCTTTGAGATCATGTGAGTTGGTTATTATATCACATATAATAACAACTCATAATGTGATAATAATAATGAGAGAATCAAATGCATTATTATCAAGACTTCACCATAACATGCATGACTAATCAAGCCATGTGAGGGGGGGGGGGGGGGGGGTGGCCCATTGGAAATTTCCTAGAAACGAGCCGAGCCACTCGGCTCATGTACCGGACATTCGTCAAACGACTCCGTTAAATACACTCTGTTTAATCACTAATGTATTTATATTAATTAATTAACCTAATTAATTAATAATATCAAATACAAATATATTTCTCTAAGAAATATAATTTATGAATTAAATTAATTACCCGGTAACTTAATTTTAATTCATAAGACCGCTATTTTGATTTATCTAATAAATCATAATTAGATATCCAATATCTAATATTAATAGAGAGATAATAAATTCACATTTATCCGTCAACGCTCCCGATGCGCGACTCGTAGGTCCGTCTCGGCGGCATAGGGAGGAACTAATGAGTGCGGGCAAGACTTAGCCACTTAGCGGGCCGCATCAGTAAACCCCGATCGAGAACGAATGAAGGGATCATTCCGTAACCATTATGTCGTGAATACTATATACGTATAGACCCTTCATCCGATGTCCCGGTCAAGTCTTCGGTCACGGTAAAGTCAAACCTCATCGTTGACTAAACTCTATACATGTGTTAATGCAAATCAAGACCGACTGATTAATAGTGTATCTAAGACGACTATATCAGAATGCTTTGGCCAAAGACTTATGATCTTATTTGCCATTAACCGTATAGGACATTCGCCTGCTCACTAATAGAAGATAGAATCCTTTCTTGGCGTACAGTAAAGACTGCTACCTGCCCGTATAGTCCGCACTTCGAGGTCGACTCAGCAATTAAGCAAATGAGTCTAACTACTCTAATGACAAACTAAACATCACAGGCACATCTTCTACTGAACCCTCAAGTCAAAGGTCCACGTATACTATCACAACCTTTCGATTCGTCATCGACTCTCCGAGAGTGAATACCGTGTGACTGAATCGAGTATGAGTCGTGTTCGAGTAAACTGGCCCCACCAATATACTTATAACTATGCTATCAAGACGTGCACACGTCCTAGCATCAGTTATACAAGTCATATTAAAACTTAATGCCCATTTTAAGTTTATTGACTTGCGAACAATTTACGTAAATAAACTTTAAACACTTCCAGTACATTTTCTCTTATCCCATAATGAGAATGGAATGTTCGATTTATTTACATGGACTTCACTTCAATATTTACCAAGTCAAGAATGCAATTGAAATACAATAAACAGTGAATTAATCGTATTGCCTTTTTATTAATTATGCCATAATTACAAGTATAATGCTCTTACTCTCTCATCCCCTGAGTGGCATTCGAGGGCATATTCCTAACAATTGCCACCTCGGTCCATTGGCTCTTTTAACGAGCTGGCGCACGTCTTCACGGAGTACTTCGCCACCAGAGTCGTCCGGCCTGAAGGTCGCCTTCGCATGATGCAAATCAAGCAGGGAGAAGAAGAGTCCGACTCGGACTACATCGACCGGGTAGACATGATCATCCTCAACGGCGAGCCCGTAAGCGCTGAGACCGCCCTCTACGCGGTCCTAGGAGGATTTCAGGGTTTTTCGCCTATGTTCAGGCATCTCACGAAGACCCAACCTACGACCTACGCAGCCTTCCGGGATAGAGCCGCAGATTTCCTGGCCAGGCAAAGGCTTCTTCTTAGCCTAGGAGTAGAGGGATCGGCGCCCGAGCGACGACCTCCAGTCTCCCAGCCCGGTCGCTACTATCCAGCAGAGCCGGAGGACTCGCTCACCGCCTACAGTCCATCATGAGGGACTAAGGCTCGCGATCGCCTCCACCGCACATCATAAAGCCATGGTCCTGGTAGTCGATGGAACCGGCTGCTTCGGCCATGCAAGGTCCCTTTCGGCCGAGATCGCCCGCCCTTCATTTAAATACGAGGCCGGCGTAGTCTAAGGGCTCTCCAACATTAATCAGTGGACACATGCCACCACCCCCGTCTCAACGTACACCGTCGAGGTCGGCCATCTCCATGGCAGGCCGAGGTGGAAGCAGAGCCAAACAAGCCGCGGAGGTGGAGTTGATTCATCCGACGCTGCCCCGCGCAAGGACTCCTCTAGACCGAGACCGCACGCCCTTCATTTAAATACGAGGCGAGGCGCAGCCTAACAGAGGACCCTCATAATAAAGTGAGTCACGAGACACTCAATGTCTTCGCGCACCAAGACACGGTCATGGAGTCGGTCCATCGAATTCCGCGACTGTGCACGATTCCTCAAACAAGCGAAACCACCAAGTTTCCGAGGGGGATCGGCCAATGTTGTTTTTGCGGGTACAAGACCGAAAGATAGCTAGCCAATCGACCATGATAGCCCGAGTTCGAATCCTAAGTCAGCTCAGCAAGATCGCCCGTCCTCATCCTTACACGATCACCAGCAAGAACCACCTCGCCCCATGTCTTCAACATAGGAGCAAGCTGGGGGGCAATTGTTGTGTCAAGAATTACACTCTCCGACCGGCGATCGCCTCGGAGATCGGGCGACTGAGTCACTTCCGAGCAGCCGAGGCAGAACTGCCGACCAGCGACCAGGCGGCCGAGCCTTTACCCAGTGGACAAGCTAAATCAGCCAACTAAAGGTCCCAGGTGTAACACCCCAAACTAGGCGGATATTACAGTGCCGTAGATCTCCAACTGGGACCCACCAGGCAAATGAAAATGAATGAATTACACAAGATAAATGTAGTACCGAACTACATTACAACAATAATTACTCCGATGAGGAGTTTAGTTACAACACACCAGGACAATACCGAATACTAGTGTATTTTATATGAAGATAAAATACACAACACTGAATGAAACGGAGTATTCAAATGAAAGTCTGCAGCGGAAAATAAAGGACAATAACATGAATAACTGAAAGATCGGGGCCACCTACTAGTATCACTGGGACTCGACATCAACATGCTATTCCGTGTTTTTGCCTTGCCATGACTCGCAAAACAAGATCCTCACCGGGCCGCCATACGTAACAACAATCCTCAAGGGTTGAAAATACACAATCATGATTATATCTGAAGTTATGAAATAACTTGTCGAAACATACGCAATCAAACATGGTATATGAATCGACTAACAGTACGGCTCAAAGGGTGGCGCCACACTACGCCCGGGATGGAAATGTGTCCGTGCACAAGCCACCAACGAGTATCGATCGAATACCCGTGTGGTCTTGCACCTAATCAGTCTCACGAGACAATATGACTCGTGTGCACAGTCCAATGTGAGGCCAACAACCAACACACGACTTAAACGTGCCCGACATGAAAATCCAACACATACCAACCGGCACGCCAGTATGACCCGGAATGCCACGATATAACAAAAGTGACATCGAAAATGAATAATGACTCACCGAGGTGGAATGGTAATGAAATAAATGACAGCTCAATGAAAAGATTGGAATCGTCGTTCCTTATGACTGAAGTGATTAATTAACAATAACAAGTTTGATACGGTTAATACACTGATGAATGAGTTATGATTATGAATGAACAACCACAAAAGGGATGAATATCCTTTTAACCGAGTAAGAATTAACTTACACAACACCGGTGACAATTATCCTTCAACGAACAACGTCCTAATAGAGATATCGGTCGCACGAACAACCTTGAATAACACAATAACCAACAATCCGTTCAACATACGTAACAAACATGAATATAACGAACTCCACACGTCGATACGACTAAACCAAGTCCATTGAGGCATTAAATCAAACACGTTGCGTCCAAACTTCGATTGTTTACAATCAAACCTCAATATACCAAATCAAATCCCCCAAGAAGTGTTTCAAACCAACAAAACATCTTCAATACGATTAATAATCCAAAGCGAATATCTAAAAACGTGATTATAACGACAATTAATCGAAAACCCCCAATCTCAACTCGATATTCAAAGTGTTCTTGAATAATCCCTCAATAATCCAATGAATCCTTATACAAACTCATAATCATATACATATCCCTTCATATAATCATGATTATAACGTCCAAAACATCATATCTCAACACAAAATCGAAATCCAAGGTGTTGAAGAAATTACCTCTTGAAGATCCAACTACTTCGATCCGAAGAACACGAGTAAAAACGAGTATCCGAGCTATATGATCGAATGGAAATGAAGAAACTCAAGTACTCAAGTGTTTGATGAAGGAAAAATCCCTTTCCCCAAGCTCTCTCGGACAAAATGGAAGAAGAAAGTGAAAATGAAGAAAAATGAGGAAAAAGTGTCCTACAAACCATATATATCGCCGAAGTTACGGCCGTAACGCTGCCCTCTTACGGCCGTAACATTCTGTGTCAATACTTACGGCCGTAATCGCCAACTCACGGCCGTAATCGCTTTGTCTCGAAGCTCGCCGACAAAGCTTACGGCCAGAATCGCTCTCGAGTTACGGCGTAACCCGCCTTCGTCAAAAACATCCGCCGACATCCTTACGGCCGTATTCGCACACCTACGGCCAGAATTTCGGATGATACGTCCGTATTCGCCAACCTTACGGCGTATGCCCTCTTCGTCGAAATGACCGGGCACTCGCTGCAGCAGACGGCCAGAATCGCCAAGCCTTACGGCCGTACCTTCCTCGACTTACGGCCGTATGCCGCAACCCTTACGGCCGTAAGTCACCCTTGGTCGACAACACTAAAAATTTACGAACACCACTTACGGCCGTAACTAACCCTCCTTACGGCCGTAACTCGCCTTCGCCAAAATGCCCGGCACCTGGGACCACGACGGCCAGAATCGCCAGCCTTACGGCCGCACTACGAACTTACGGCCGTATCCCAGAACCTTACGGCCGTAACTCAATGCTGGCCAAGGTGAATAAATACGATGATTCCGATTCCTCGCTACGACTGATGAATGATCCGACATACCAAACGAATGCGAAAATGAACAAGTCTAACACATGCCAAAAATGATACTTCCAGCACAAGACTACCAATCACGATGATAATGATAATACTCCCGTTCCGACACTCAAACGGAGATGAAATGACGATCGGTAACTGATACACGGTTACAACATGCCAAATGAACGCAAATGAATGAATCATGACTGATGAATGATTATTAACGAGTGAAAATTACTGAGTGATAATTACAGACTGATAATTACTGAATGATAATGAATGAATTACAACCGGGTATTACATACTCCCCCCCTTAAAAAGAGTTTCGTCCCCGAAACTAAGGGTCAAACAACTCGGGATGACTCTCCCGCATACTATCCTCGGTTTCACAAGTAGCCTCTTCGACTCCGTGTCTAGACCACTGAATCTGACCAAAGGAATCGTCTTGTTCCTCAACTGTTTGATTCGCCGCTCCAACACTCGTACAGGACGCTCCTCGTACGAATGATCATCCGCGATCTCGATTTCGTCGAACTGAAGTATGTGAGAGAAGTGAAACACATTATGAATTTGGCCCAACAACAGAGGTAAAGCCAATCGATAAGCTAACTCGCTTACTCGATTCGAAATCTCACACGGTCCAATGAATCTCGAACTCAACTTCCCCCGTTTTCCGAAACGGAAAATACCTCGACTCGGGGATACCTTGACCAAAACGGGATCACCCGTCTCGAACTCTAGTGGTCGATGACGATTACCTGCATATGATTTCTGTCGACTCTGAGCAGTCAACAGACGTCTCCTGAGCAAAGCTACCTTCTCCCGGGCGGCTATAAGTATATCGGGCTCGGTGCCGATTGACTCTGATGGGTTGTCCCAACACAAGGGAGATCGACAACCGTAACAGGCCTCGTAAGGTGCTACCTTCATCGCAGCATGCTAACTAAACTGTACGTGGACACAAACAACAGTAATTGGGCTTCCCAATCCTCTACTAATCGAGGACGCATGCCCTCAACATGTCCTCCAATGTCTGAAAAGTCCTCTCTGATTGTCCGTCGGACTGAGGATGAAAAACGGTAATGATATTAAGCTGAGTTCCCAAAGCACGATGAACTGATTCCCTAAACGAGACACGAATCGCCCGACACGATCAGAAACAATACTCTTAGGAGTACCGTGCAGTCTCACTATCTCTTTGATGAATAACTGGGCAAGTCTCTCGGGACCCCACGTATCCTTGATCTCAAGAAAATGAGTTGATTTAGTTAAGCGGTCCACAATCACCCAGATCGCATTCATGCCACGACAACTCGTCAGCAAACTCGTGATGAAATCCATAGAAATGTCTTCCCACTTCCACTCCGGAATAGGGAGAGGTTTCAGCATACCCGCCGGTCGCTGATGTTCAATCTTAACTTGTTGACAGGTTAAGCATCTCGAAACAAATTATGCGACTTCTCGCTTTATATTACTCCACTAGTAATTTTGTTTCAAGTCCTTGTACATCTTGCTGGACCCCGGATGAACAGAATGAGGGGTAGCATGATCTTCTCTCAAAATAGAGTTTTTCAACTCATCATTCGCCGGTACACACATCCGATTCTTAAATCTCAAAAGTCCATCCTCGTGGATCAGGAATCCAGGGGCTTTCCCCTGAGCCACATCCTCACGAATGCGCAACAATGCTGGGTCTGAACCCGGATTCTCCCTGATTGCATCCTCAAGAGATGATGAAATCTCTAACATACAAAGCTGTCCCTGAATTTGCTGAAGCCAAACCTCGATCTCGGGTCTAAGGAATTCCTGTTGGAGCTCCTTCTGAATTGTTAAACGAGCAAGCATCTGCTCCTGAACGGACTTATGACTCAAGGTGTCGGCGACAACGTTCGCCTTCCCCGGGTGGTAAAGGATCTCGATATCATAATCTTTGATTAATTCCAACCACCGCCTCTGTCGCATATTTAACTCCTTGTGAGTAAATATATACTTCAACTCTTGTGATTGGTGAAGATCTGACAGGTGATGCCATAAAGGTAACGACGCCAAATTTCCAACACGAAAACCACGGTTGCTAGCTCCGGCCGTGGGTTGGATAATTAACCAGCTAATCCGAGGAAACATCGGATTTACTTAATATCTTTCGGAGGTTGCCAATCTCGGATAGTCTCCGTCTTCTGAGGGTCGACACGAACTCTATCAGATGAAATTACATGCCCGAGAAAATCACTTCGGACATCCAGAACTCACAATTGGAAAGCTTACCATGAAGTTGCTCGCGTATCAACACGTCGAGATCCTGATGAAGATGTACCTCGTTTTCCTCTCGATCACGAGAATAAGCCAAAATGTCATCGATGAAGACAACAACAAACTGATCCAAAAAGTTGATGAAAACCCGATTCATTAACTCCATGAATACCGCAGGTGCATTAGTTAGCCCGAACGGCATAACTACGAACTCATAATGACCATAGCGTGTTCGAAACGCCGTCCTCGCGATATCCGACTCTCGAATCCGCAACTGGTGATATCCAGATCTTAAGTCGATCCTGGAAAATACTGAAGCTCCCTGAAGTTGATCTTAAAGATCATCAATAAGGGTAAGGGGTACTAATCTTGATCATCACCCTGTTCAACTCCTGGTAATTTATACACACACGAGACGAGCCATCCTTCTCCTTGACAGATCACACTGGTGCTCCTCTCGGGAACGCAATCGGTCGGAGATAACCTTTATCGATCCATTCCTCAAGTTGAATCTTCAACTCCTGCATTCTGGTCGGGGCCATCCGATACGGTGCCTTCGATAAAGGGGACGTATCGGCTCCAACTCACTCCTGAATTCCACTACTCTATGTGAAGGCAACCAGATAACTCTTCTGGAAATACATCGTCAATCGATGACAATAATACCACAAATGATTGAACATTTCGATTGCCCTAGAATGGTCAATCGATAAAAAGTGATACAATGAATGATTGGACATCTCGATTGCCTTAGAAAGGCCAATCGATGAAAATGGTACAATGAATGCTTGAATAACTCGATTGCCTTAGAAAGGCTAATCGATGAAAATGATACAAGGAATGATTGAATAGCTCGATTGCCTTAGAAAGGCCAATCGATGAAAATGATGCAATGAAGGATTGAATAACTCGATTGCCTTAGAAAGGTCAATCGATGAAAATGATACGATGAATGATTGAATGACTCGATTGCCTTAGAAAGGCCAATCGATGAAAATGATGCAATGAATGATTGAATAACTCGATTGCCTTAGAAAGGTCAATCGATGAAAATGATACAATGAATGATTGAATGACTCGATTGCCTTAGAAAGGCCAATCGATGAAAATGATGCAATGAATGATTGAATAACTCGATTGCCTTAGAAAGGTCAATCGATGAAAATGATACAATGAATGATTGAATGACTCGATTGCCTTAGAAAGGCCAATCGATGAAAATGGTGCAATGAATGATTGAATATCTCGATTGCGGAATTTCTCTGCTTCTGCCATAATAATAATTCTACTGGAACAACGGGGATTACTTCCCTGAAGCACCCATTCGACAACCAACGACGGAAAGATAGCGACCAAACGCTAACAACCACTGAGGATAGTATCAAGACGATTAAACCAACTAATACCGAAAATTACATCGTCCTAAGATAAATTCACCACGATTAGGTCCACCAACCAATCGCGGTCACTAAGCTTACTTCGGTATGATTCCGAAAATTCTTCCATCGTCAGGTAGACCGATGGTATGAGGTCCACAAGCAATAGGACTATCCCGAAATAAGTCTACCCAAGCATGATTCGAAAATGAATGAATGCGGTGTAGCAGCATCAAAAGGTACACAGAGGTTGAAATAAAATTACGAGTATACCTGAAATCATTCGGGCCACCGGATCGTCGATCCTCCTTATCACATGAATCTGGGACTTGCCGGCCCCCGAACCGGACGCTCCCGTCTGATAAATACGAGCTCCAATTCTATTTGCTTCCATTGTCTTAAACGACGTTGACAAAGTAGTCTGATTCTGAAACGTTGATTGCTTCGAGGCCTGAGATGCCGCTGGAGCCGACTTGGAGTCCTTTCGGCAAAAACGGGCCTTATGCCCAAAATTTCCACAATTATAGCACGTGATAGACGGTTTCAGACACTCAGTGCTGAAATGACCCAACGTTCCACAATTGAAACAGGTGATGGCCGAACTGGCCGCTCGGGAATGAGATCCCGCACGATTATGCGCCGAAGGAGGTCGCTCAGAAACGATAGGACTCACATGAGGCTTCTTGAAGGTTGACTGACCGCCTTCGGATTGATTACGCTTCGTTGATTTCTTGCTGACAAATGAAGGTTGTTGTTCAATACTTTCCTTAGCAGCTGGCTCATACGGGAGAGTTCTCTCAATTAATCCGGTCAGAGTGGCGCAATGATGATTGAGCAACTGCACATGGGTCATCATGGCCTGCATAAAAGTGAGTGGATCAACCCGAACATCTTCTGATCGAGCCGAGTCCTGGGCATGATTTCCCGGCAGTGAGTGATTATTTCTCGGGTTTCGGTCCGCACCGCGGCCTCTCCCCGCATCCTCGACAGCCTCTCTCCATACTGAAGTAGGAAGGTCGCATAATGATTATATTTCCCGCATGATTAGCACGTTATGATTATGTCATGAGATGATGAAAATGAGTATACATGCTCTAACTTAGTGATTATATGAATGATTTACTGAAGTTACATGATTATCTGATGAAATTCTTAAAATAATTATCTTGAATAACTTAACAAGATTGATAATATGATCATCCAGATTGACAACTAAGTAATGAAATGAACTGAGTAATTAATGAGTTAACATGATCGTCCTGATTATTAACTGAGTAATGAAATGGATTAAGTGATTAATGAGTTAACATGATCATCCTGATTACAATGAATGATGATGTTTGAGGATTGTTAATTGATGAATTATGAATGAATGATAATTGCCAGAAATTATACCAAGGCGTTAGAAGTCTTACAGTTCTTTCGGTCTGATTGGCTCGACATCTGCACAGGTCACACGTGACGCGAAAGTCCAATGATACTAGTCCGATGACGATGATTTCAAATGAGACATGACTCGGAAGGTAGTATTCAAAACCACGCTCCGATACCAACTCTGTAACACCCCAAACTAGGCGGATATTACAGTGCCGTAGATCCCCAACTGGGACCCACCAGGCAAATGAAAATGAATGAATTACACAAGATAAATGTAGTACCGAACTACATTACAACAATAATTACTCTGATGAGGAGTTTAGTTACAACACACCAGGACAATACCGAATACTAGTGTATTTTATATGAAGATAAAATACACAACACTGAATGAAACGGAGTATTCAAATGAAAGTCTGCAGCGGAAAATAAAGGACAATAACATGAATAATTGAAAGATCGGGCCCCCCTACTAGTATCACTGGGACTCCTCGACATCAACATGCTATTCCCGTGCTTTTGCCTTGCCATGACCTGAAAAACAAAATCCCCATCCGGTCGGGCCATACGTAACAACAATCCTCAAGGGTTGAAAATACACAATCATGATTATATCTGAAGTTATGAAATAACTTGTCGAAACATACGCAATCAAACATGCTATATGAATCAACTAACAGTACGGCTCAAAGGGTGGCGCCACACTACGCCCGGTATGGAAATGTGTCCGTGCACAAGCCACCAACGAGTATCGATCGAATACCCGTGTGGTCTTGTACCTAATCAGTCTCACGAGACAATATGACTCGTGTGCACAGTCCAATGTGAGGCCAACAACCAACACACGACTTAAACGTGCCCGACATGAAAATCCAACACATACCAACCGGCACGCCAGTATGACCCGGAATGCCACGATATAACAAAAGTGACATCGAAAATGAATAATGACTCACCGAGGTGGAATGATAATGAAATAAATGACAACTCAATGAAAAGATTGGAACCGTCGTTCCTTATGACTGAAGTGATTAATTGACAATAACAAGTTTGATACGGTTAATACACTGATGAATGAGTTATGATTATGAATGAACAACCACAAAAGGGATGAATATCCTTTTAACCGAGTAAGAATTAACTTACACAACACGGGTGACAATTATCCTTCCACGAACAACGTCCTAATAGAGATATCGGTCGCTCGAACAACCTTGAATAACACAATAACCAACAATCCGTTCAACATACGTAACAAACATGAATATAACAAACTCAACACGTCGATACGACTAAACCAAGTGCATTGAGGCATTAAATCAAACACGTTGCGTCCAAACTTCGATTGTTTACAATCAAACCTCAATATACCAATATCAAATCCCCTAAGAAATGTTTCAAACCAACAAAACATCTTCAATACGATTAATAATCCAAAACGAATATCCAAAAACGTGATTATAACGACAATTAATCGAAAACCCCCAATCTCAACTCGATATTCAAAGTGGTCTTGAATAATCCCTCAATAATCCAATGAATCCTTATACAAACTCATAATCATATACATATCCCTTCATATAATCATGATTATAACATCCAAAACATCATATCTCAACACAAAATCGAAATCCAAGGTGTTGAAGAAATTACCTCTTGAAGATCCAACCACTTCGATCCGAAGAACACGAGTAAAAACGAGTATCCGAGCTATATGATCGAATGGAAATGAAGAAACTCAAGTACTCAAGTGTTTGATGAAGGAAAAATCCCTTTCCCCAAGCTCTCTCTCGGACAAAATGGAAGAAGAAAGTGAAAATGAAGAAAAATGAGGAAAAAGTGTCCGGGACAAACCATATATACTGCCGGAAGTTACGGCCGTAACATTCCAGGTCAACGGCCTTACGGCCAGAATCGCCAACTCAGACGGCCAGAATTCGCTTCGGCCCGAAAGCTCGCCGACAAAGCTTATGGCCGTAACCGCTCCTGAGTTACGGGCGTAACCCGCCTTCATCAAAAACATCCGCCGACATCCTTACGGCCGTACCCGCACACCTTACGGCCGTAACTCGGATGATACGGCCGTATCTGGCCAACCTTACGGGCGTAAGCCCTCTTCGTCGAAATGACCAGGCACCTTGCTCGTAGCCAGACGGCCAGAATCGCCAAGCCTCACGGCCATACCTTCCTCGACTTACGGCCGTATGCCGCAACCCTTACGGCCGTAAGTCACCCTTGGTCGACAACACTAAAAATTTACGAACACCACTTACGGCCGTAACTAACCCTCCTTACGGTCGTAACTCGCCTTCGGCCAAAATGCCTGGGCAGCCTGCTAGACCACGTACGGCCAGAATCGCCACTTTACTACGGCCGTACTACCGAACTTACGGCCGTATCCCAGAACCTTACGGCCGTAACTCAATGCTGGCCAAGGTGAATAAATCCAATGATTCCGATTCCTCGCTACGACTGATGAATGATCCGACATACCAAACGAATGCGAAAATGAACAAGTCTAACACATGCCAAAAATGATACTTCTAGCACAAGACTACCAATCACGATGATAATGATAATACTCCCGTTCCGACACTCAAACGGAGATGAAATGACGATCGGTAACTGATACACGGTTACAACATGCCAAATGAACGCAAATGAATGAATCATGACTGATGAATGATTATTAATGAGTGAAAATTACTGAGTGATAATTATAGACTGATAATTACTGAATGATAATGAATGAATTACAACCGGGTATTACACCAGGAGAAGTCCCGGTGCCGAGCGATCGACATCAAATACGATCGTCTCTCGGTACTCGGCGACTGACTCCTGGCGACCGAATGGAGACGATTATCTCTCGGCACTTGCCGACCGACCCTTGGTGACCGACCAATGCCGACCCTCAGCAACTAGCCGATGGCGACCTCTGATGACCAGCTAGAGACGACCGCCTCATGTCCATCAGGGCCGATGGCCATCCAGTCGGCAAAGGCCGAGCCTCAAGACTGGCACCACGTGCAAGAGCCGAGACAAGATCCGCGAATCTCGGATCATTGACCACAGCCTGGCAGGATCTTTCCACCAGCCGACAAGCCGCCGAAAGTTGTCAGTACGGCCGCTTGTGACAGTGAGCCCACCGAAAGCTGTCAGTAGGGCCGCATGTGACAGTGAGTCCGCCGAAAGCTGTCAGTAGGGCCGCATGTGACAGTGACTCCGGACGCGTGCTGGCTCCTCATTGGACCGCCCAGCTGGCGCCGGCACCTACCTTGGACTTTAGCCCGATAGCCCGGGTGATCGCCCCATTATAATATTGGCCGGCGGACGATCGCCCCATTATTATAATGGCCGGAAGGCGATCGCCCACCAAAGGACAAGACTCGGCTACCACTATGAATACACGGCTCCCTACACTTGTCCAAGGGACCGAGATTTTGGCTCACAAAACACTCTCTGCATTCCCACGAGATTCAACACCCAGCACTTGGCTATCTCCAACTCTTGGCAACAGCTATCATTCGGTACTTCTTCTCTCGGCCTCTCTCATCAAGAAGACGATCGGCAGGGACGAAGAACACCGAGCTTCGCTCAAGAGCCGGATTAACAGAGTCTTTTTACACTCATTGTATCTAGATTTCTCACATTAATACTTGTATCCACGAATATTTGTATTAATAACATCTCGCGAGAGCATTCAAGCCCGGGCCTAACAAACCCGGCAAATCTTGTATTATTTATCTTCTCTCGGAAGTGCTCTCGCAAATTGTTGTTTGTTGTCCGTCTTCCAGCAGTATTAATCTTCGGATAAATATTTTGGGCAACAACACACGTTTAAGTCGTGTGTTAGTTGTTGGCCTCACATTGGACTGTGCACACGAGTCATATTATCTCGTGAGACTGATTAGGTACAAGACCACACGTGTATTCGATCGATACTCGTTGGTGGCTTGTGCACGGACACATTTCCATCCCGGGCGTAGTGTGGTACCACCCTTTGAGCCGTACTGTTAGTTGATTCATATAGCATGTTTGATTGTGTATGTTTCGACAGGATATTTCATAACTTCAGATATAATCATGATTGTGTATTTTCAACCCTTGAGGATTGTTGTTCTCGTAATCGACCCGGCCGGGATTTTGTTTTTCAGGTCATGGCAAGGCAAAAGCACGGGAATAGCATGTTAATGGCGAGGAGTCCCAGTGATACTAGTAGGGGGCCCCGATCTTTCAGTTATTCATGTTGTTGTCCTTTAATTTCCGATGCAGACTTTCATTTGGATACTCCGTTTCATTCAGTGTTGTGTATTTTATCTTCATATAAAATATACTTGTATTCGGTATTGTCCTGGTGTGTTGTACTTAAACTCCTCATCGGAGTATTTGGGTAATATAATGTGGTTCGGTACTACAATTATATTATTTAATTCATCATTTTCATTCGCCGGGTGGGTCCCAGTCGGGGATCCACGGCACTGTAATATCCGCCTAGTTTGGGGTGTTACAGAGTTGGTATCGGAGCGTGATTTTGAATACTACCTTCCGAGTCATGTCTCATTTGAAATCATCGTCATCAGACTAGTTTCATTGGACTTTCGCGTCACGTATGACCTGTGCAAATGCCGAGCCAATCAGACCGAAAGAACTGTAAGATTTCTAACGCCATGGTATAATTTCTGGCAATAGTCATTCATTCATCATTCATCAATTAACAATCCTCAAACATCATCATTCATTGTGATTAGGACGATCATGTTAACTCATTAATCACTTAATTCATTTCTTTACTCAGTTAATGATCAGGACGATCATATTAACTCATTAATCACTTAATTCATTTCATTACTCAGTTAATGATCAGGACGATCATGTTAACTCATTAATTACTCAATTCATTTCATTACTCAGTTGTCGATCTGGATGATCATATTATCAATCTTGTTAAGTTATTCAAGATAATCATTTCAAGAATTTCATCAGATTATCATGCAACTTCAGTAAATCATTCATATAATCACTAAGTTAGAGCATGTATACTCATTTTCATCATCTCATGACATAATCATAACGTGCTAATCATGCGGGAAATATAGTCATTATGCGACCTTCCTACTTCAGTATGGGGAGAGCTGTCACGGGATCCACGGGGAGAGACCGCGGTGCGGGCCGAAACCCGGGAAATAATCACTCGCTGTCGGGAAATCGTGCCCAGGACTCGGCTCGATCAGAAGATGTTCTGGTTGATTCACTCACTTTTATGCAGGCCATGATGACCCATGTGCAGTTGCTCAATCATCATTGCGCCACTCTGGCCGGATTAATCGAGAGAACTCTTCCGTATTTGCCGGCTGCTAAGGAAAGTACTGAACAACAACCTTCATCTGTCAGCAAGAAATCAACGAAGCTTAATCAATCCGAAGGCGGTCAGTCAACCTTCAAGACGCCTCGTGTGAGTCCTATCGTTTCTGAGCGACCTCCTACGGTGCATAATCGCGTGGGATCTCAATCCCGAGCGGCCATTTCGGCCATCATCTGTTTCAACTGTGGAGCGCCGGGTCATTACAGCACTAAGTGTCTGAAACCGTCTATCACGTGCCATAATTGTGGGAATTTTGGACATAAGGCCCGTTTTTGCCGAAAGGACTCCAAGTCGGCTCCGGCGGCATCTCGTGCCCCAAGCACCGCTTGAGAATCGATCGCTTTGTCAACGTCGTTTAAGACAATGGAAGCAAATAGAGTTGGGGCTCATATTTATCAGACGGGAGCGTCCGGTTCGGGGGCCGGCAAGTCCCAGATTCATGTGATGAGGAGGATCGACGATCCGGTGGACCGAATGACCTCAGGTATACTCGTAATTTTATTTCAACCTGTGTGTACCTTTTTGGATACTGGTGCACCGCATTCATTCATCTTCGAATCATGTTTGAATAGACTTATTTTGGGATAGTCCTATTGCTTGTGGACCTCATACCATCGGTCTACCTGACGATGGAAGATTTTTCGGAAATCATACCGAATTAAGATTAATGACCGCGATTGGTTGGTGGACCTAATCGTGGTGAATTTATCTTAGGACGATGTAATTTTTGGTATTAGTTGGTTTGATCGTCTTGATACTATCCTCAGTGTTTGTTAGCGTTTGGTCACTATCTTTCCATCGTTGGTTGTCGAATGTGTTCTTCAGGGAAGTAATCCCCGTTGTTCCAGTAGAATTATTATTATGGCGGAAGTAGAGAGATTACGCAATCGAGCTATTCAATCGTTCATTGCACCATTTTCATCGATTGACCTTTCTAAGGCAATCGAGTTATTCAATCCTTCATTGCATCATTTTCATCGATTGGCCTTTCTAAGGCAATCGAGTCATTCAATCATTCATTGTATCATTTTCATCGATTGACCTTCCTAAGGCAATCGAGTTATTCAATCCTTCATTGCATCATTTTCATCGATTGGCCTTTCTAAGGCAATCAAGCTATTCAATCATTCATAGTATCATTTTCATCGATTGGCCTTTCTAAGGCAATCGAGATATTCAAACATTCATTGTACCATTTTCATCGACTGGCCTTTCTAATGCAATCGAGATGTTCAATCATTCATTGTATCACTTTTTATCGATTGACCATTCTAGGGCAATCGAAATGTTTAATCATTTGTGGTATTATTGTCATCGATTGACGATGTATTTCCAGACGAGTTATCTGGTTGCCTTCACATAGAGTAGTGGAATTCAGGAGTGAGTTGGAGCCGGTACATCCCCTTTATCGAAGGCACCGTATCGGATGGCCCCGACCAGAATACAGGAGTTGAAGATTCGACTTGAGGAAAAGTTCGTGAAAGGTTATCTCCGACCGATTGCGTCCCCGAGAGGAGCACCAGTGTGATCTGTCAAGGAGAAGGATGGCTCGTCTCGTGTGTGTATTAATTATCAAGAGTTGAACAGGGTGATGATCAAGATTAGTACCCCTTACCCCGTATTGATGATCTTTTAGATCAACTTCAGGGAGCTTCAGTATTTTCCAGGATCGACTTAAGATCTGGATATCACCAGTTGCGGATTCGAGAGTCGGATATCGCGAGGACGGCATTTCGAGCACGCTATGGTCATTATGAGTTCGTAGTTATGCCGTTCGGGCTAACTAATGCACCTGCGCTATTCATGGAGTTAATGAATCGGGTTTTCATCGACTTTTTAGATCAGGTTGTTGTTGTCTTCATCGATGACATTTTGATTTATTCTCGTAGCCGAGAGGAACACGAGGTTCATCTTCATCAGGTTCTCGACGTGTTGAGACGAGAGCAACTTTATGGAAAGTTTTCCAAATGTGAGTTCTGGATGTCCGAAGTGACTTTTCTCGGACATGTAATTTCATCAAACGGAGTTCGTGTCGACCCTCAGAAGACGGAGGCTATCCGAGACTGGTTACCTCCGAAGAATGTTAGGGAAATCCGAAGTTTTCTCGGATTAGCGGGCTATTATCGGCGATTTGTGGAGGGATTTTCTAGAATCGCTCAACCCTTGACGAACCTTTTGCGAAAGGATAAGAAATACACGTGGTCCGACGCGGGTCAGCGGAGTTTTGAGGAACTCAAGAGCCGGTTAATGTCAGCACCTGTACTTTCCTTGCCGCAAGGGACGGAGGGATTTGTGGTTTATAGTGATGCGTCCGGACAGGGTCTCGGGTGTGTACTCATGCAGAGTGGGAAGGTTATTGCTTATGCTTCACGGCAATTGAGACCTTACGAGGTTAATTATCCGACCCACGACCTAGAGCTAGCAACCGTGATGTTCGCATTGAAGATTTGGCGTCATTATCTTTATGGCGTTACTTGTCAGATATTCACCGATCATAAGAGTTTAAAGTATATATTAACTCAGAAGGAGTTAAATATGCGACAGAGGCGGTGGTTAGAACTAATCAAAGATTATGATATCGAGATCCTTTACCACCCGGGCAAGGCGAACGTTGTCGCCGACACCTTGAGTGGTAAGTCCGTTCAGGAGCAGATGCTTGCTCGTTTAACAGTTCAGAAGGAGCTTCAGCAGGAATTCCTTAGACCCGAGATCGAGGTCTGGCATCAGCGACTGGAGGCTATGCTGAAACCGCTCCCTATTCCAGGATGGAGGTGGAAAGACATTTCTATGGATTTCATCACGAGTTTGCCGACGAGTCGTCGTGGCATGAATACGATCTGGGTGATTGTGGACCGCTTAACTAAATCAGCTCATTTCCTTGAGATCATGGAGAGAGGGTTGAGGGAGAGATTTTGCCATCAGCAATCATTTGAGTGTATAATTTTCATCATCTTCATTCATTTGGGAAGCTTGGATACTCGTTTTAACTCGTGTTCATTGGATCGAAGTGGTTGGATCTTCAAGAGGTAATTTCTTCAACACCTTGGATTTCGATTTTGTGTTGAGATATGATGTTTTGGACATTATAATCATGTTATATGAAGGGATATGTATATGATTATGAGTTTCTATAAGGATTCATTGGATTATTGAGGGATTATTCAAGAACACTTTGATTATCGAGTTGAAATTGGGGGTTTTCAATTAATTGTCGTTATAATCACGTTTTTGGATATTCGTTTTGGATTATTAATCGTATTGAAGATGTTTTGTTGGTTTGAAACACTTCTTGGGGGATTTGATATTGGTATATTGAGGTTTGATTGTAAACAATCGGAGTTTGGACGCAACGTGTTTGATTTAATGCCTCAATGGACTTGGTTTAGTCGTATTGGCGTGTTGAGTTCGTTATAATCGTGTTTGATACGTATGTTGAATGGATTGTTGGTATTTGTGTTATTCAAGGTTGTTCGAGCGACCGACATCGCATTTAGGACATTTGTTCGTGGAAGGATAATTGTCATCGGTATTGTGTAAGTTAATTCTTACTCGGTTAAAAGGATATTCATCCCTTTTGTTGTTGTTAATTCATAATCATAACTCATTCATCAGTGTATTAACCGTATCAAACTTGTTATTGTCAATTAATCACTTCAGTACGGTTCCAATCATTTCATTGAGCTGTCATTTATTTCACTACCATTCCACCTCGGTGAGTCATTATTCATTTTCGATGTCACTTTTGTTATATCGTGGCATTCCGGGTCATACTGGCGTGCCAGTTGGTATGTGTTGGATTTTCATGTCGGGCACGCTGTTGTGTCAAGAATTACACTCTCCGACCGGCGATCGCCTCGGAGATCGGGCGACTGAGTCACTACCGAGTAGCCGAGGCAGAACTGCCGACCAGCGACCAGGCGGCCGAGCCTTTACCCAGCGGACAAGCTAAATCGGCCAACCAAAGGTCCCAGGACAAGTCCCGGTGCCGAGCGATCGACATCAAATACGATCGTCTCTCGGTACTCGGCGACTGACTCCTGGCGACCGACTGGAGACGATCATCTCTCGGCACTTGCCGACCGACCCTTGGTGACCGACCAATGCCGACCCTCAGCAACTGGCCGATGGCGATCTCTGATGACCAGCTAGAGACGACCGCCTCATGTCGATCAGGGCCGATGGCCATCCAGTCGGCAAAGGTCGAGCCTCAAGACTGGCACCACGTGCAAGAGCCGAGACAAGATCCGCGAATCTCGGATCATTGACCACAGCCTGGCAGGATCTTTCCACCAGCCGAAAAGCCGCCGAAAGTTGTCAGTAGGGCCGCATGTGACAGTGAGCCCGCCGAAAGCTGTCAGTAGGGCCGCATGTGACAGTGATTCCACCGAAAGCTGTCAGTAGGGCCGCATGTGACAGTGACTCCGGACGCGTGCTGGCTCCTCATTGGACCGCCCAGCTGGCGCCGGCACCTACCTTGGACTTTAGCCCGACAGCCCGGGTGATCGCCCCATTATAATATTGGCCGGCGGACGATCGCCCCATTATTATAATGGCCGGAAGGCAATCGCCCACCAAAGGACAAGACTCCTACCGCCACTATAAATACACGGCTCCCTACACTTGTCCAAGGGACCGAGATTTTGGCTCACAAAACACTCTCTGCATTCCCACGAGATTCAACACTCAAAGATTGGCTATCTCCAACTCTTGGCAACAGCTATCATTCAGTACTTCTTCTCTCGGCCTCTCTCATCAAGAAGACGATCGACAGGGACGAAGAACACCGAGCTTCGCTCAAGAGCCGGATTAACAGAGTCTTTTTACACTCATTGTATCTAGATTTCTCACATTAATACTTGTATCCACGAATATTTGTATTAATAACATCTCGCGAGAGCATTCAAGCCCGGGCCTAACAAACCCGACAAATCTTGTATTGTTGTTTGTTGTCCGTCTTCCAGCAGTATTAATCTTCGGATAAATATTTTGGGCAACAACAATTGGCGCAAGAAGGAGGGCATCTAACCCTCAAATTTTTACACCTACCGTCCCGAAGAACACTCACTGTTCTCGGGGCAGATACTTGAAGTGACACTCACTGCACTTCAAAGAAATCCTTCAGAAATCATGTCTTCCGCCTCCGGGTCGAAGAAAGCCGCTGACCAGCTGCACTTCTGCCTGGCCCCGGGCCCGAGCCGCAGCCGATGGTGGAAGGCAGCCGCAACGGTCAGAGACGCTCGATCCCATCCCTCGACGGTGTCCCAAGCCTCTCGCTCGATCAGCTCCGAACCAAGGAACAGATCGACGAGGTCATGGCCGTCCTACAGGAGCGACGGAGTGCTCTCGACGCGCCTTCTGCTATCACACCCTCGGCCGCCCGCCGGAAGTCCAAGCGGAAGCTCAAGGCGCATCGCCGAGCGATCGCCAGAGGCTCTCGCCCGCAAGAGGAGGCGCCGCCCGGGCACCCGTCTTCGATCGCACAGGCGTGATCCGACGTGTCGACCGGGCGCCGGCCTCGGCCTACGAGACGACGGAGTTTGAGTCCGTCACCAGGAGCTCGGCCTACCCGGCTCCCAGAAGGCAGCCCAGCCGTCTGGCTCCCCCTCGCCAAATTGCCGAGGTCGGCCCGCTCCCAAAGCCGATCCGCAAGCAACCGATCCACGGCGATTGCCGCATTGCAACGTCAGCTCGACGCCATGAAAGCGCTCCTGGAATCCAGGGCAGGCGCCATGAAGACGATCACCGAGCCAAGCGAGCCGCTCGCGATCGACATCGAGCTCGCCCCCGTGCAGCACAGGATCGCTCCCCCGCAAACACCCGTGTACGAGGGGCGATCGGACCCCCAGGTGCACTTGAGGAAGTTCAACATCTACATGACCGGGTGTGGGGCATCAGACGCGACCAGGTGCCTAATGTTCCCTCTGACGCTGGACGACCTCGCCCACCGGTGGTACACCTTATTGCCACCTCGGTCCATTGGCTCTTTTAATGAGCTGGCACACGTCTTCACGGAGTACTTCGCCACCAGAGTCGTCCGGCCTGAAGGTCGCCTTCGCATGATGCAAATCAAGTAGGTATAAGAAGAGTCCGACTCGGACTACATCGACCGGGTAGACATGATCATCCTCAACGTCGAGCCCGTAAGCGATGAGACCGCCCTCTACGCGGTCCTAGGAGGATTTCAGGGTTTTTCGCCTATGTTCAGGCATCTCACGAAGACCCAACCTACGACCTACGCAGCCTTCCGGGCTAGAGCCGCAGATTTCCTGGCCAGGCAAAGGCTTCTTCTTAGCCTAGGAGTAGAGCGATCGGCGCCCGAGCGACGACCTCCAGTCTCCCAACCCGGTCGCTACTATCCAGCAGAGTCGGAGGACTCGCTCACCGCCTATAGTCCATCACGAGGGACTAAGGCTCGCGATCGCCTCCACCGCACATCATAAAGCCATGGTCCTGGTAGTCGATGGAACCGGCTGCTTCGGCCATGCAAGGTCCCTTTCGGCCGAGATCGCCCGCCCTTCGTTTAAATACGAGGCCGGCGTAGTCTAAGGGCTGTCCAACATTAATCAGTGGACACATGCCACCACCCCCGTCTCAACGTACACCGTCGAGGTCGGCCATCTCCATGGCAGGCCGAGGTGGAAGCAGAGCCAAACAAGCCGCGGAGGTGGAGTTGATTCATCCGACGCTGCCCCGCGCAAGGACTCCTCTAGACCGAGACTGCACGCCCTTCGTTTAAATACGAGGCGAGGCGCAGCCTAACAGAGGACCCTCATAATAAAGTGAGTAACGAGACACTCAATGTCTTTGCACACCAAGACACGGTCATGGAGTCGGTCCATCGAATTCCGCGACTGTGCACGATTCCTCAAACAAGCGAAACCACCAAGTTTCCGAGGGGGATCGGCCAATGTTGTTTTTGTAGGTACAAGACCGAAAGATAGATATCCAATCGACCATGATATCCCGAGTTCGAATCCTAAGTCAGCTCAGCAAGATCGCCCGTCCTCATCCTTACACGATCGCCAGCAAGAACCACCTCGGCCCATCTCTCCAACATAGGAGCAAGCTGGGGGGCAATTGTTGTGTCAAGAATTACACTCTCCGACCGGCGATCGCCTCGGAGATCGGGCGACCGAGTCACTGCCGAGCAGCCGAGGCAGAACTGCCGACCAGCGACCAGGCGGTCGAGCCTTTACCCAGCGGACAAGCTAAATCGGACAACCAAAGGTCCCAGGACAAGTCCCGGTGCCGAGCGATCGACATCAAATACGATCGTCTCTCGGTACTCGGCGACTGACTCCTGGCGACCGACTGGAGACGATCATCTCTCGGCACTTGCCGACCGACCCTTGGTGACCGACCAATGCCGACCCTCAGCAACTGGCCAATGGCGATCTCTGATGACCAGCTAGAGACGACCGCCTCATGTCGATCAGGGCCGATGGCCATCCAGTCGGCAAAGGCCGAGCCTCAAGACTGGCACCACGTGCAAGAGCCGAGACAAGATCCGCGAATCTCGGATCATTGACCACAGCCTGGCAGGATCTTTCCACCAGCCGAAAAGCCGCCGAAAGTTGTCAGTAGGGCCGCATGTGACAGTGAGCCCGCCGAAAGCTGTCAGTAGGGCCGCATGTGACAGTGAGTCCGCCGAAAGCTGTCAGTAGGGCCGCATGTGACAGTGACTCCGGACGCGTGCTGGCTCCTCATCGACCGCCACCGGGCGCCGGCACCTACCTTGGACTTTAGCCCGACAGCCCGGGTGATCGCCCCATTATAATATTGGCCGGCGGACGATCGCCCCATTATTATAATGGCCGGAAGGCAATCGCCCACCAAAGGACAAGACTCGGCTGCCACTATAAATACACAGCTCCCTACACTTGTCCAAGGGACCGAGATTTTGGCTCACAAAACACTCTCTGCATTCCCACGAGATTCAACACCCAGCACTTGGCTATCTCCAACTCTTGGCAACAGCTATCATTCAGTACTTCTTCTCTCGGCCTCTCTCATCAAGAAGACGATCGACAGGGACGAAGAACACCGAGCTTCGCTCAAGAGCCGGATTAACAGAGTCTTTTTACACTCATTGTATCTAGATTTCTCACATTAATACTTGTATCCACGAATATTTGTATTAATAACATCTCGCGAGAGCATTCAAGCCCGGGCCTAACAAACCCGGCAAATCTTGTATTATTTATCTTCTCTCGGAAGTGCTCTCGCAAATTGTTGTTTGTTGTCCGTCTTCCACAAAGATAATCTTCGGATAAATATTTTGGGCAACAACAATTGGCGCTAGAAGGAGGGCATCTAACCCTCAAATTTTTACACCTACCGTCCCGAAGAACACTCACTGTTCTCGGGGCAGATACTTGAAGTGACACTCACTGCACTTCAAATAAATCCTTCAGAAATCATGTCTTCCGCCTCCGGGTCGAAGAAAGCCCGACCACCGGCTGCACTCTGCCTGGCCCCGGGCCCGAGCCGCAGCTGATGGTGGAAGGCAGCCGCCGCGGTCAGAGACGCTCGATCCCATCCCTCGACGGCGTCCCAAGCCTCTCGCTCGATCAGCTCCGAACCAAGGAACAGATCGACGAGGTCATGGCCGTCCTACAGGAGCGACGGAGTGCTCTCGACGCGCCTCCTGCTATCACACCCTCGGCCGCCCGCCAGAAGTCCAAGCGGAAGCTCAAGGCGTTACTAGCCGAGCGATCGCCAGGAGGCTCTCGTCCGCAAGAGGAGGCGCCGCGCCTGGGCACTCGTCTTCGATCGCACAGGCGTGACTCCGACTGCCGACCGGGCGCCCGGCCCGGCCTACGAGACGACGGAGTTTGAGTCCGTCACCAGGAGCTCGGCCTACCCGGCTCCCAGAAGGAAGCCCAGCCGTCTGGCTCCCCCTCACCAAATTGCCGAGGTCGGCCCCCTCCCAAAGCCGATCCGCAAGCAACCGATCCACGGCGATTGCCGCATTGCAACGTCAGCTCGACGCCATGAAAGCGCTCCTGGAATCCAGGGCAGGCGCCATGAAGACGATCACCGAGCCAAGCGAGCCGCTCGCGATCGACATCGAGATCGCCCCCGTGCAGCACAGGATCGCTCCCCCGCAAACACCCGTGTACGAGGGGCGATCGGACCCCCAGGTGCACTTGAGGAAGTTCAACATCTACATGACTGGGTATGGGGCATCAGACGCGACCAGGTGCCGAATGTTCCCTCTGACGCTGGACGACCTCGCCCACCGGTGGTACACCTTATTGCCACCTCGGTCCATTGGCTCTTTTAATGAGCTGGCGCACGTCTTCACGGAGTACTTCGCCACCAGAGTCATCCGGCCTGAAGGTCGCCTTCGCATGATGCAAATCAAGTAGGTAGAAGAAGAGTCCGACTCGGACTACATCGACCGGGTAGACATGATCATCCTCAACGGCGAGCCCGTAAGCGATGAGACCGCCCTCTACGCGGTCCTAGGAGGATTTCAGGGTTTTTCGCCTATGTTCAGGCATCTCACGAAGACCCAACCTACGACCTACGCAGCCTTCCGGGCTAGAGCCGCAGATTTCCTGGCCAGGCAAAGGCTTCTTCTTAGCCTAGGAGTAGAGCGATCGGCGCCCGAGCGACGACCTCCAGTCTCCCAACCCGGTCGCTACTATCCAGCAGAGTCGGAGGACTCGCTCACCGCCTATAGTCCATCACGAGGGACTAAGGCTCGCGATCGCCTCCACCGCACATCATAAAGCCATGGTCCTGGTAGTCGATGGAACCGGCTGCTTCGGCCATGCAAGGTCCCTTTCGGCCGAGATCGCCCGCCCTTCGTTTAAATACGAGGCCGGCGTAGTCTAAGGGCTGTCCAACATTAATCAGTGGACACATGCCACCACCCCCGTCTCAACGTACACCGTCGAGGTCGGCCATCTCCATGGCAGGCCGAGGTGGAAGCAGAGCCAAACAAGCCGCGGAGGTGGAGTTGATTCATCCGACGCTGCCCCGCGCAAGGACTCCTCTAGACCGAGACTGCACGCCCTTCGTTTAAATACGAGGCGAGGCGCAGCCTAACAGAGGACCCTCATAATAAAGTGAGTAACGAGACACTCAATGTCTTTGCACACCAAGACACGGTCATGGAGTCGGTCCATCGAATTCCGCGACTGTGCACGATTCCTCAAACAAGCGAAACCACCAAGTTTCCGAGGGGGATCGTCCAATGTTGTTTTTGTAGGTACAAGACCGAAAGATAGCTATCCAATCGACCATGATAGCCCGAGTTCGAATCCTAAGTCAGCTCAGCAAGATCGCCCGTCCTCATCCTTACACGATCGCCAGCAAGAACCACTTCGGCCCATCTCTCCAACATAGGAGCAAGCTGGGGGGCAATTGTTGTGTCAAGAATTACACTCTCCGACCGGCGATCGCCTCGGAGATCGGGCGACCGAAGTCATCGCGAGCGAGGCGTAATCACGACCAGCCGACCACCAGCGGCCGAGCCTTTACCCAATGGACAAGCTAAATCGCCAACCAAAGGTCCTGTGACAAGTCCTTGCCGAGCGATCGACATCAAATACGATCGTCTCTCGGTACTCGGCGACTGACTCCTGGCGACTGACTGGAGACGAGACAAGATCCGCGAATCTCGGATCATTGACCACAGCCTGGCAGGATCTTTCCACCAGCCGAAAAGCCGCCGAAAGTTGTCAGTGTGGCCGCATGTGACAGTGAGCCCGCCGAAAGCTGTCAGTAGGGCCGCATGTGACAGTGAGTCCGCCGAAAGCTGTCAGTAGGGCCGCATGTGACAGTGACTCCGGACGCGTGCTGGCTCCTCATTGGACCGCCCAGCTGGCGCCGGCACCTACCTTGGACTTTAGCCCGACAGCCCGGGTGATCGCCCCATTATAATATTGGCCGGCGGACGATCGCCCCATTATTATAATGGCCGGAAGGCAATCGCCCACCAAAGGACAAGACTCGGCTGCCACTATAAATACACAGCTCCCTACACTTGTCCAAGGGACCGAGATTTTGGCTCACAAAACACTCTCTGCATTCCCACGAGATTCAACACCCAGCACTTGGCTATCTCCAACTCTTGGCAACAGCTATCATTCGGTACTTCTTCTCTCGGTCACTCTCATCAAGAAGACGATCGGCAGGGACGAAGAACACCGAGCTTCGCTCAAGAGCCGGATTAACAGAGTCTTTTTACACTCATTGTATCTAGATTTCTCACATTAATACTTGTATCCACGAATATTTGTATTAATAACATCTCGCGAGAGCATTCAAGCCCGGGCCTAACAAACCCGGCAAATCTTGTATTATTTATCTTCTCTCGGAAGTGCTCTCGCAAATTGTTGTTTGTTTTCCGTCTTCCAGCAGTATTAATCTTCGGATAAATATTTTGGGCAAAACACATGTTTAAGTCGTGTGTTGGTTGTTGGCCTCACATTGGACTGTGCACACGAGTCATATTGTCTCGTGAGACTGATTAGGTACAAGACCACATGTGTATTCGATCGATACTCGTTTGTGGCTTGTGCACGGACACATTTCCATCCCGGGCGTAGTGTGGTACCACCCTTTGAGCTGTACTGTTAGTTGATTCATATAGCATGTTTGATTGTGTATGTTTCGACAGGATATTTTATAACTTCAGATATAATCATGATTGTGTATTTTCAACCCTTGAGGATTGTTGTTCTGTGTAACTGACCCCGGCTAGGGATTTTGTTTTTCAGGTCATGGTAAGGCAAAAGCACGGGAATAGCATGTTGATGGCTAGGAGTCCCAGTGATACTAGTAGGGCCCCCCGATATTTCAGTTATTCATGTCGTTGTCCTTTAATTTCCGCTGCAGACGTTCATTTGGATACTCCGTTTCATTCAGTGTTGTGTATTTTATCTTCATATAAAATATACTAGTATTCGGTATTGTCCTTGTGTGTTGTACTTAAACTCCTCATCGGAGTATTTTGGTAATATAATGTGGTTCGGTACTACAATTATATTATTTAATTCATCATTTTCATTCGCCGGGTGGGTCCCAGTCGGGGATCCACGACACTGTAATATCCGCCTAGTTTGGGGTGTTACAGAGTTGGTATCAGAGCGTGGTTTTGAGTACTACCTTCCGAGTCATGTCTCATTTAAAATCAACGTCATCAGACTAGTTTCATTGGACTTTCGCGTCACGTGTGACCTGTGCAAATGCCGAGCCAATCAGACCGAAAGAACTGTAAGATTTCTAACGCCATGGTATAATTTCTGGCAATAGTCATTCATTCATCATTCATCAATTAACAATCCTCAAACATCATCATTCATTGTGATTAGGACGATCATGTTAACTCATTAATCACTTAATTCATTTCTTTACTCAGTTAATGATCAGGACGATCATATTAACTCATTAATCACTTAATTCGATTCATTACTCAATTAATGATCAGGACGATCATGTTAACTCATTAATTACTCAATTCATTTCGTTACTCAGTTGTCGATCTGGATGATCATATTATCAATCTTGTTAAGTTATTCAAGATAATCATTTCAAGAATTTCATCAGATAATCATGTAACTTCAGTAAATCATTCATATAATCACTAAGTTAGAGCATGTATACTCATTTTCATCATCTCATGACATAATCATAACGTGCTAATCATGCGGGAAATATAAGCATTATGCGACCTTCCTACTTCAATATGGGGAGAGTTGTCAGGGGATGCACGGGGAGAGGCCGCGGTGCGGGCCGAAACCCGGGAAATAATCACTCGCTGCCGGGAAATCGTGCCCAGGACTCGGCTCGATCAGAAGATGTTCGGGTTGATCCACTCACTTTTATGCAGGCCATGATGCCCCATGTGCTGTTGCTCAATCATCATTGCGCCACTCTGGCCGGATTAATCGAGAGAACTCTCCCGTATGAGCCGACTGCTAAGGAAAGTACTGAACAACAACCTTCATCTGTCAGCAAGAAATCAACGAAGCGTAATCAATCCGAAGGCGGTCAGTCAACCTTCAAGAAGCCTCATGTGAGTCCTATCGTTTCTGAGCGACCTCCTATGGTGCATAATCTCGTGGGATCTCAATCCCGAGCGGCCATTTCGGCCATCATCTATTTCAACTGCGGAGCGCCGGGTCATTACAGCACTAAGTGTCTGAAACCATCTATCACGTGCCATAATTGTGGGAATTTTGGACATAAGGCCCGTTTTTGCCGAAAGGACTCCAAGTCGGCTCGGGCGGAATCTCGTGCCCCAAGCACCGCTTTCGTAATCGATCGCTTTGTCAACGTCGTTTAAGACAATGGAAGCAAATAGAGTTGGGGCTCAAATTTATCAGACGGTAGCGTCCGGTTCGGGGGCCGGCAAGTCCCAGATTCATGTGATGAGGAGGATCGACGATCCGGTGGCCCGAATGACCTCAGGTATACTCGTAATTTTATTTCAACCTGTGTGTACCTTTTTGGATACTGGTGCACCGCATTCATTCATCTTCGAATCATGTTTAAATATACTTATTTTGGGATAGTCCTATTGCTTATGGACCTCATACCATCGGTCTACCTGACGATGGAAGATTTTTCGGAAATCATACCGAATTAAGCTTAATGACCGCGATTGGTTGGTGGACCTAATCGTGGTGAATTTATCTTAGGACGATGTAATTTTCGGTATTAGTTGGTTTGATCGTCTTGATACTATCCTCAGTGTTTGTTAGCGTTTGGTCGCTATCTTTCCGTCGTTGGTTGTCGAATGTGTGCTTCAGGGAAGTAATCCCCATTGTTCCAGTAGAATTATTATTATGGCGGAAGCAGAGAGATTCCGCAATCGAGCTATTCAATCGTTCATTGCACCATTTTCATCGATTGACCTTTCTAAGGCAATCGAGTTATTCAATCCTTCATTGCATCATTTTCATCGATTGGCCTTTCTAAGGCAATCGAGCTATTCAATCATTCATAGTATCATTTTCATCGATTGGCCTTTCTAAGGCAATCGAGTTATTCAAACATTCATTATACCATTTTCATCGATTGGCCTTTCTAAGGCAATCGAGATGTTCAATCATTCATTGTATCACTTTTTATCGATTAACCATTCTAGGGCAATCGAAATGTTCAATCATTTGTGGTATTATTGTCATCGATTGACGATGTATTTCCAGACGAGTTATGTGGTTACCTTCACATAGAGTAGTGGAATTCAGGAGTGAGTTGGAGCCGGTACGTCCCCTTTATCGAAGGCACCGTATCGGATGGCCCCGACCAGAATACAGGAGTTGAAGTTTCAACTTGAGGAATAGTTCGAGAAAGGTTATCTCCAACCGATTGCGTCCCCGAGAGGAGCACCAGTATGATCTGTCAAGGAGAAGGATGGCTCGTCTCGTGTGTGTATTAATTATCAAGAGTTGAACAGGGTGATGATCAAGATTAGTACCCCTTACCCTGTATTGATGATCTTTTAGATCAACTTCAGGGAGCTTTAGTATTTTCCAGGATCGACTTAAGATCTGGATATCACCAGTTGCGGATTCGAGAGTCAGATATCGCGAGGACGGCGTTTCGAACACGCTATGGTCATTATGAGTTCGTAGTTATGCCATTCGGGCTAACTAATGCACCTGCGGTATTCATGGAGTTAATGAATCGAGATTTCATTGACTTTTTAGATCAGTTTGTTGTTGTCTTCATCGATGACATTTTGATTTATTCTTGTAGCCGAGAGGAACACGAGGTTCATCTTCATTAGGTTCTCGACGTGTTGAGACGAGAGCAACTTTATGGAAAGTTTTCCAAATGTGAGTTCTGGATGTCCGAAGTGACTTTTCTCGGACATGTAATTTCATCAGACGGAGTTCGTGTCGACCCTCAGAAGACGGAGGCTATCCGAGACTGGTTACCTCCGAAGAATGTTAGGGAAATCCGAAGTTTTCTCGGATTAGCGGGCTATTATCGGCGATTTGTGGAGGGATTTTCTAGAATCGCTCAACCCTTGACGAACCTTTTGCGAAAGGATAAGAAATACACGTGGTCCGACTCGGGTCAGCGGAGTTTTGAGGAACTCAAGAGCCGGTTAATGTCATCACCTGTACTTTCCTTGCCGCAAGGGACGGAGGGATTTGTGGTTTATAGTGATGCGTGCGGACAGGGTCTCGGGTGTGTACTCATGCAGAATGGGAAGGTTATTGCTTATGCTTCACGGCAATTGAGACCTTACGAGGTTAATTATCCGACCCACGACCTGGAGCTATCAGCCGTGATGTTCGCATTGAAGATTTGGCGTCATTATCTTTATGGCGTTACTTGTCAGATATTCACTGATCATAAGAGTTTAAAGTATATATTTACTCAGAAGGAGTTGAATATGCGACAGAGGCTGTGGTTAGAACTAATCAAAGATTATGATATCGAGATCCTTTACCACCCGGGCAAGGCGAATGTTGTCGCCGACGCCTTGAGTGGTAAGTCCGTTCAGGAGCAGATGCTTGCTCGTTTAACAGTTCAGAAGGATCTTCAGAAGGAATTCCTTAGACCCGAGATCGAGGTCTGGCATCAGTGACTGGCGGGTATGCTGAAACCGCTCCCTATTCCAAGATGGAGGTGGAAAGACATTTCTATGGATTTCATCACGAGTTTGCCGACGAGTCATCGTGGCATGAATACGATCTGGGTGATTGTGGACCGCTTAACTAAATCAGCTCATTTTATTGAGATCAAGGATACATGGGGTCCCGAGAGACTGGCCCGGTTGTTCATCAAGGAGATAGTGAGACTTCACGGTACCCCTAAGAGTATCGTTTCCGATCGTGACGGACAATTTGTGTCTCATTTTTGGAAATCAGTTCATCGTGCTATGGGAACTCAGCTCAATCTCAGTACCGCCTTTCATCCTTAGTCCGACGGACAATCAGAGAGGACTATACAGACATTAGAGGACATGTTGAGGGCATGCGTCCTCGATTGGAGGGACGATTGGGAAGCCCAACTACCATTGATCGAGTTCACGTATAATAATAGTTGGCATGCCTCCATTAAGATGGCACCTTACGAGGCCTTGTACGGTCGTCGTTGTCGATCTCCTTTGTGTTGGGATGACTTATCAGAACCAATCGGCACCGAGCCCGATATGCTTATAGCCGCCCGGGAGAAGGTAGCTTTGATCAAGAGTCGTATGTTGACAGCTCAGAGTCGACAGAAATCATATGCAGATAATCGTCGTCGACCACTAGAGTTCGAGATGGGTGACCACGTTTTGGTCAAGGTATCCCCGAGTCGAGGTATTTTCCATTTCAGAAAACGGGGGAAGTTGAGTCCGAGATTCATTGGACCGTTTGAAATTTTGGATCGAGTAGGCGATTTAGCTTATCGATTGGCTTACCTCCGGCATTGAGCCGAATTCATAATGTGTCTCACGTCTCTCAGTTGCGGGAGTATGTTGCCGACCCGATCCACATACTTCAGTTCGACGAAATCGAGATCGCGGATGATCATTCGTACGAGGAGCGTCCTATACGAGTGTTGGAGCAGCGAATCAAACAGTTGAGGAACAAGACGATCCCTTTGGTCAAGATTCAGTAGTCCAGACACGGAGTCGAAGAGGCCACTTGGGAAACCAAAGAGAGTATGCGGGAGAGTTATCCCGAGTTGTTTGACCCTTAGTTTCGGGTACGAAACTCTGTTTAAGGGGCGGAGTATGTAATACCTGTTAGGCGTATTTTTATACGCTTATTTATCATTATTTTTGTAGTGTTTTGGTGAGTGAAATCATCTAAATGAGCTTTTAATGCCTTGATTTTGTATGATTGACAGGAAATTGAAGTCCGGAAGCTAAAACGAGGCAAAACGGGCGAAGACGGCAAAATCGACTCGAGCCGCAGACAAGGAACTGAGCCGCGGACAGAAGACACCACCAAGGGCATAGTAGTCAGATCGTGCCGCGGCACACCTGTGAGCCGCGGCACAGAGAATTTATTTACGCCCGTGCATTCGTGTTTTTGGTATGTGCCGCGGCACAGCCCAAGTGAGCCGCGGCACACTTAGTGGGTTTGGTACGTCTGCGCGGATTTTGGGCCGTTTCGAAGCCAGTTTTCAACCGATTAATACGGACGCGATTCGTGGAGGTGCTGAGCTATAAATAGGGCTTAAGACCCTAATTTAATTATCTGGGAATCATTGAATCTAATACCTTGGAGAGCTTAAGCTTGGAGACGGCAGAAGAGGAGGAAAGCGTAAGAATTCAAGGGCAGATATGAGTCAAGAACGGAGGAATCCGAACTTCATCTCGCGTTTCAATTTTATGCTTTCGTTTATTTATTCGTATTTTCGCTTTTAGTATGTCGTGCTAAAGCCCTAATCTGTGGTTTTGATGAAACCTTTGTTTTGACGAATTGATTGAGATTATCCAATTTATTACCTTTTTATTGAGTTTTCCCAATTATGTTTAATGCTTGCAATTATCTCGCCAATAGTTGTATTGATTTAATCATTCACTTCAATCGGGAGAGGAGATTTGGTGAGGAACTATTGGTGAGGACCGTTTATTCGTGAGATAGGAATATACTCATAGGAACTACGTGGCCTTTAGGAGATTTCATGCTTTTGCCTATCGACGAGATAATTCACCTAGGGATAGAGTGCGTTAGTCGCCGTTAGATAAATCTATTGACCTCGGGAGAGGCGGTAGAATATATTAGCAATCTCCGCCTTCAATAAATTGGGAAAATTATTTATTACGGATAATCGAGATTAAATTCGGATAAATTAAGGTGGATTCAGAACCCTAGACTTATTCACCATTTGATTTCCTTTAATCCAAGATATTGTTTTCATCGCTTAGTATCTTAGAAATTCTTTTAGTTATTAATCACAAAAACCAACTTCGATTGTTCAAATAAAATTGGAATACGAAAACATCGGTAGTTAGAGATTCAATCCTCGTGGGAACGATACTCTACTTATCACTTTATTACTTGTAAATGATGACGTGCACTTGCGTGTAGGAAATATCGCAACAAGTTTTTGGTGCCGTTGCCGGGGATTGAAATTTTTCTAATATCGATTTAAGTATTTCCAGTCTTAATTTGAACGTTTTTTTTATTTTTGTGTATTTAATTTTGTTTATTCGTTTTTCCTTTCAGGACCTTTCGTTAGTACATGAGAAGACTCGGTAACGAAGGCCTACTACCTTTGGACACCGAGCTCGAGCGCACTCTAAGATGGAACAAAAAGGAGAAAAGAGAGTTGCAGACGACGGTCAACATGGCCGAGAATATTGAAATCCAGGGAGGAGACAACCAAGTGCGGCAAGTTCAACCGGAACTAGCTCTTAGAGATTATGCCATGCCGCAGGTCAACGCTAATTTTTCGGGAATTCTGCGTCCCACAATCCAAGCAAATACCTAATAGATCAAGCCCGCCATTATTCGGATGGTGCAAGCGAGCCCATTATGTGGATCGCCAAGGACGACCCGAATGCCCACATTGCTTCGTTCCTTGAGATATGCGACACATTTAAAACGAATGGTGTCACCGACGATGCCATCCGATTGAGGCTTTTCCCTTTCTCTTTGAGGGATAAAGCAAAGTTTTGGTTAAATTCCCTACCGCCGGGGTCAATTACAACATGGGAGAGGTTAGCGCAAGCCTTCCTTGCAAAATTTTTCCCACCAGCTAAGACGGCGAGGTTGAGAAACGAGATAACTACTTTTGCCCAGTACGATATGGAAACGCTCCACGAGGCGTGGGAGCGATATAAAGAATTGCTATGAAGATGCCCTCATCACGGCATTCTGATTGGCTTCAGCTGCATACGTTCTATAATGGTTTGAGTGCTTCTACTCGCACTCTTGTGGATGCAGCCTCTGGAGGAACATTCATGGGTCGGATTTGAGAGGATTGTTCGGACCATAACCTATTCCTTCGTCGTTTTCTTCGCGTCGTATTATCCAAGGCAAGTATATGTATTATATTTCATTATGTGTGTACGGTTTTGATACGAATGATGTAAACTGGTTTATTGAACGATTGTGTTGGTTACTCTTCCACCTGGGGATGGAGTGGGGCCTCTGGGGGCCGATACTAATGGGTACGGCCACGGAAGTGGACTTGGGTGCGTGCGTTGATGTTCTTTCACCTGGGGACGGTTCAACGGGACCTCTGGGGGCCGATACTAATGGGTACGGCCGCGGAAGTGGTTTCTCACCTGGGGACGGTCCGACGGGACCTCTGGGGACCGATACAGATGGGTGCGGTCGCGAGTTACCAAGCGTGGATAATTGTGATGTGGAAAACTTGTTGACATACCGTTTTGGTGTTAATGTGACATTCCGGAATATTGATTTCCAAAATGATTTTTCCTAATGAATTGTTTGCGTTGAATCGTGTATGTATATAATGTTGTGTAATTGTGTACTTGCAGTAGCTATTCGAATGCTAACCCCTTAAATGGGGGAAATGCGTCTTATGCATTTCAGGTACCGGGAGGACTGAGGAGCAAGCACGGGACATGCATGTAAAGGATGGGCTGGCTTGATGATGTGGCTCGAGTCTGCATTTTTATGTTTTGTCATTGCATTGTTGAGTATTGAAGTTAGACCGTTTACTTTGAAACTTGGTTTAAGTCCACTGCGTGGGCAAGGAATTGGTTTTTATCTTATATTCATATACTCCGTTAAAATGTTTTGGCCGAGGCCACGGCCTTACGTACTTTTTGGAGTGCAACATTTGGGATCATATTGTGGTTTATGTGTCATGTGTTAGCCTGGTAGACCTCACGAGGGTTCTACGACGTGTAATGTCCCATTTGTGAATTGGGGTGTTACAAATTTAAGTTCGTATTGCTCGAACAGACGAAATCTACCAAGATCCCCAAACTTCCCAAAGTTTGGATTTTAGGAAAAACTAACCTTGATTCGGTCGATTGAAGTATGTTATGGAATGATCGATCAATGATATGAACTCAGGATCTTCGTGGATTTGTTGTTCAACAACATGCCTCCTTGCTCTCAAAAGCTCCAGCCGCGGACATGAAGGAAGAGAAGTGAAAAATGGGTGAAAACAGGGCTGCTCGGTCATATATATACTGGTAACTGACTAGCGTGCGCTAGGTTGTCCGGGTAGCGTGTGCTATCGGCCGGCCCTGGTCCATAATCTTCGGTCGGGGTGCGATAGCGTGCGCAAGACATCGGCAGCAGCGTGCGCAATTGGCCCGTCCAGGACCTACTGGACTAATCTGCCCGGCCAGGTAGCGTGCTCCGGCCGAGCCGGTAGCGTGCACTAGCCTGCCGACTTAGCGTGCGCATCTGTCCGGCCGTAGCGTGCGCTACCTGCTGGTCTGGCCAAAGTCCAGACCCTACTGCCTAGACTGCCCGGCCAATTAGCATGCGTTACCTCCCGGCAGTGGCGTGCGCTACTCCTGCGGGTTAGCGCGCGCAGCTTTCCGGCCGTAGCGTACGCTAGGCCGGTCCCTGCCGCAACTGTCGGGCAACGCCCAGCCTCCATGACGGTCCATGCGCAGATGTCCGGCAGTGCTCAGCATCTGTGCCGGTTCCTGCCGCACCTGTCCGGCAGCGCCCAGTCGCCATGACCCGACGACTCGATTCTCCAAAATCGCACGGATACGAACATGATGAAATGCTCGGTAGGAGTCTCGATCACGAATTCAAATCTCTAATATGCATCAAGGGAAAATATTGCGGAAGAAAGTTCGTAACGAATTATAATAATATTATAATTCACAAAAACCGAGATATACGAAAACGGGAAAAAAATAGGATTCTCACACGGTTAGGCGTTCGACGACGTCTCGACCACTTTAACGCACCGGTTATGATTCAAAATGATAACGACCAAATTACGAAGCATAAAATATCCCAAGCACGGAACGAACACGACGAAAAGCTCTTAGTCAACATCCACGATCCGAAATGAAAATGATGATATTCAACAATTCACCACATATGGCCCTAAATACAAAATCGATCGTCGAGAGGGAGAAATAAATAAATGCTGACGCCCGACAGTTGAGAAATTTCCGGTCTACAAATAAAAATTCAAATTAAACCGGAAATGAAAAATCTCGGGTATTACAAGAATAATCATCACAGTATAATCAAAGGCACAGCGTCTCATTCGACAAATCCTGCTCAAGACCCCTGATTAATTAACCCTCAGAGATCTCGTCAAATATCCTTGGTTAATTAACCCTGATACTAACATTTGAAACAAGTTGCAATGAACTTTCAGAAACACGAATCGCGGTCTACATCAAGACCAATATTTTAAAGCGAGTTGCAAGAACTTTGAATTACGGAAATCATTTGGTAACGGGGTCTTAGCTATCACTCAAATATTCGTTACCAATAAGCCTGCCATACGCCTCCCTTGCACACCTGTGCACCGGCGTTCACTCCACTATGTTGGTCGCCCCTTGAACATGTCACCGCGCCGGCGATCACTCCCAAAAGAGCCGCCCCTTTCACGCGCATTAGGTAACACCGGTGTTCACCATCATATGGAGCCGCACATTGCACAGACACTGTGCCGGAGTGCACGCCCCGCCCTCAGAGGTTCCCGGATACGACGTTTCTCACAACAAGTATCCACATTGTTTCAAACATCAAGCACACAGACAAACGTTACAACAATTATCAACTCAGTACACCAAATCACACAATTTATCCGCCAGTCCGTAACCACACAAATAAACAATAACACGCACGTTATCAATCAAAACTCATTCACAATAAGCCTTCAGGCATAATCAACCAACACCGCACATATATCCCTATATTGCGACTCAACCGAATATATATATATATATATATATATATATATATATATATATATATAACCTTACTATATTATATCAATAAGCATAGTTCATCCATCGACCCAAGTTGAGTACGTCAACTAGTGTTAGCATATCACTCGGCATTCACCGACATATGTATGTATTTATCTATATACATGTATACATATATATATAGGCATATCCTTATACATACATATATTTAACATATAAATATATATGTAAACGTATATTCGTAAAATAATTCACACACTTCGGCAACAATGATTTCACGTAGTTATAATTCATATATCAAGGTACTTGCCTTGGTAATCTCTCGCAAATACTCCAAAAATACGGTCGATTGGAAAAATCTGAAACTCCAATGAAAACAACGATCGGAAGGGCTCAATACCAGATTTTCGTAGGGAATTCATCCCTAATATCCTATCATCAAATAAACAATCAATCACACGAGGAAAAACATCACAAAACGACTGAATCTCCCTCTGCGGCATTTTCCCAGACACCTTTAAGGCGTCAAGTGAAAACTCATATAAACGATGAATCGGACATGAAAAAACCGTGGAAAGATGATGAAATTGATAGAATACAACTTAATCTACAATTATCCATCAGTAATCTAAGTTCATATGGCTCAAACGGATGAAATCTACCAAGATCCCCAAATTTCCCAAAGTTTTGATTTTAGGAAAAACTAACCTTGATTGGGTCGATTGAAGGATGTTATGGAATGATCAATCAATGATATGAACTCAGGAACTTCGTGGATTTGTTGTTCAACAACATGCCTCCTTAATCTCAAAAGCTCTAGTCCTGGATAGAAAAGAATGAAATGAAAAATATGTTGAAACAGGGCTGCTCGGTCAAATATATAGGCAGACCGCCCTAGCGTGCGCTAGCGTGCCGGCACCGTGCGCTAGTGGGCCGACGATGGTCTAGTCCAGAGGCTCCTGGACTGATCCCCTCGCCCAGGTAGCGCGCGCTAGCTGCCGAGGAGCATGCGCTACGTCTTCTGGTTAGCGCGCGCAGCGACCGGCCGTAGCGTGCGCTACCGGCCAACTCTCCGGAGTCCAGAACCTCAGGGCCTCACTACCCGGCCCAGGTAGCGTGCGCTGGGTGCCGCATAGCGTGCGCTACGCCTGCCGGTTAGTGCGCGTAGCCTCCCGGCAGTAGCGTACGCTATGCCGGTCCCTACCACGCCTGTCCGGCCAGCGCCCAGCTTCCGTGCTGGTTCCTCCCGCAACCGTCCGGCCAGCGCCCAGCTGCAGTGCCCTGACGACTCGATTCCTAAAAATGCACAGAACGAACACGACGAAACGCTCGCGGACAACAACATCGATCCGAAATGAAAATAATATACAACAAATGACCACATATGGCCATAAACACAAAATCGATTGTCAAGAAAAATAATACCGAGAAATTCTGGTCTAAAAAGAAAAAATTCGAATTAATCAGAATAAAAATCTCAGATATTACATTCTACCCCCCTTAAAATAAATTTCGTCCCGAAACTTAAAATAGAGAGCGGCGGAACAATCAAGGAAATAACTAGTTCCTCAGCCCCAAAACATCACGAGCAATGCGCGAATGTGAGGTTCTAGAAATACAATGAACGAACCTAGCATGTATCTGGTACGGGAGTTGAGGCGATAAAAATGTATGTGAACACGATAAGTCGAGGTGGAGGAGTATGAATTTGGAGACAAAAGCTCCAAGAGTTAAGAAAATCACAAAACGGCTCAGACGTCCTGAAACCATGTTTCGAGCTCGACAAACCGCATCCAAGCTCATAACACATTTGGAAATGTCAACTGCACGCGTGGGAATAATAGTTTCGAACAAAATTTTGCAAGGATCAAGTTCAGATGTGGAAAGACCACAATAATCCATGGAGTCTGACAAAACAAATCTGAAATTCATTCGGAGGATGGTAGACTAGGTATAACATAGTAGTTTAAAATCATCGTCACAATTGAATTACCAACGATGAAAGGTCACACAATACCGGAAATACTAAGAAAAGTACGGGTAATACACTCCCCCATACTAAAAAGAGATTACTGTAATACCCGGTTGTAATTCATTCATTTTCATTCAGTAATTATCAGTCTGTAATTGTCACTCAGTAATTCTCACTCATTAATAATCACTCATCATTCATGAATCATTCATTTGCGTTCACTGTTGGCATGTTGTAATCGTATATCAGTTACCGATCGTAATTTCATCTCCGTATAGATCGAGACGGGAGTATTATCATTTTCATTGTGATTGATAGCCTTGTCTTCGAGTATCATATTTGGCTCGTGTTAGACTTGTTCACTTTCACATTCATATGGTATGTCGGATCATTCATCAGTCGTAGCGAGGAATCGGAGTTATCGGTTTTATTCACCTTGGCCAGCATTGAGTTACGGCCGTAAGGTTACGGGATACGTTCGTAAGTTGAGCGGGTACGGCCGTAAGGTCGGCGCCGGCCATTACGCACGTGGTCAGGCTGGCCGCCTGCATTTTGGCCGAAGAGTTACGGCCGTAAGGAGGGTTGATACTACGGCCGTAAGTGGTGTTTGTAAATTTCAGGTGTTGTCGACCAAGGGTGACTTACGGCCGTAAGGGTTGCGGCATACGGCCGTAAGTCGAGGAAGGTACGGCCGTAAGGCTTGGCCGGATACGGCCGTACGCTCCAGGCAAGGTGCCTGGTCATTTTCGACGAAGAGGGCTTATGCTCGTAAGTTTGACCGGATACGGCCGTATCATCCGAGTTACGGCCGTAAGGTGTGCGGGTACGGCCGTAAGGATGTCGGCGGATGTTTTTGATGAAGGCGGGTTACGCCCGTAACTCAGGAGCGGTTACGGCCGTAAGTCTGTCGGCAGGCTTTCGGACGAAGCCGAGTTACGGCCGTACGAGTTGGCCGGTTATGGCCGTAAGGCCGTTGACTTGGAATGTTACGGCCGTAAGAGGGCCGAGTTATGGCCGTAACTTCCGGCAGTATTTAAGGACTCGGCTGGGACATTTTTCCTCATTTTCATTCCTTTTCTTCTTTTATCTGAGAGAGAGGGTTGAGGGAGAGATTTTGCCATCATCAATCACTTGAGTGTGTAATTTTCATCATCCTCATTCATTTGGGAAGCTTGGATACTCGTTTTAACTCGTGTTCATCGGATCGAAGTGATTGGATCTTCAAGAGGTAATTTCTTCAACACCTTGGATTTCGATTCTATGTTGAGATATGATGTTTTGGACGTTATAATCATGTTATATGAAGGGATATGTATATGATTATGAGTTTGTATAAGGATTCATTGGATTATTGCGGGATTATTCAAGAACACTTTGAATATCGAGTTGAAATTGGGTGTTTTCGATTAATTGTCGTTATAATCACGTTTTCGGATATTCATTTTGGATTATTGATCATTTGGAAGATGTTTGCTGGTTTGAAACACTTCTTGGGGGATTTGATAGTGGCTTATTGAGATTTGATTGTAAACAATCGGAGTTTGGCCACAACGTATTCGATATAATGCCCCAATGAACTTAGTTTAATCGTATCGACGTTTTGAGTTCGTTATATTCGTGTTTGATTCGTATATTGAACGGGTTGTTGGATATTGTATAATTCAAGGTTGTTCAAGCGACCGATATCTCAATTAGGACGTTGTTCGTGGAAGGATAATTGTCACCGGTGTTGTGTAAGTTGATTCTTACTCAGTTAAAAGGATATTCATTTACTCTTGTTGTTGTTCATTCATAATCATAACTCATTCATCATTGTGTTAACCGTATTAAAACTTTTCATTGTCAATTAATCACTTCAGTCACAAGGAACGACGGTTCCAATCATTTCATTGAGCTATCATTCATTTCGCTATCATTTTATCTCGGTGAGTCATTATTCGTTTTCGATGTCACTTTTGTTATATCGTGGCATTCTGGGTCATACTGGTGTGCCGGTTGGTATGTGTAGGATTTTCATGTCGGGCACATTTATGTCGTGTGTTGGTTGTTGGCCTCACATTGGACTGTGCACACGAGTCGATTGCTTCGTGAGACTGATTAGGCACAAGACCACGCATGTATTCGATCGATACTCGTTGGTGGCTTGTGCACGGACGCATTTCCATCCCGGGCGTAGTGTGGCGCCACCCTTTGAGCTGTACTGTTAGTCGATTCATACAGCATGTTTGATTGCGTATGTTTTCAACAAGATTGGGTTATAATCTAACCGTTTCATTTTGATCGAACTTGTGGTTTATACTACATATTTATATGATTGTGTTTATTCAACTCTGGAGGATTGTTGTTCTCAGATAATCGACCGCTTTGGGGATATTGTTTTTCAGGTCATGGCAAGGCAAAGGCACAGGGAGAGCATGTTGACGGCGGGGAGTCCCAGTGATACTAGAAGGGGGCCCCAGTCTGTTCACTCATTTATGTTTCCTTTATTTATTCCGCTGCAGACATTCCGTTTGAATACTCATTTCATTCAGTGTTGTGTATTTTATCTTCATATAAGATACACATGTATTCTGTATTATCCTGGGTGTGTTGTATGAAACTCCTCATCGGAGTAATTGATGTTGTAATGTGGTTCGGTACTACATTTACCCTGTGTAATTCATCCTTTTTCATTCGCCTGGTGGGACCCAGTCGGGGGTCCACGGCACTGTAATATCCACCTAGTTTGGGGTGTTACAATTACGACCCTGAAACTTAGAACAACAAGAGATGGAAACATAAAGCAATGAAACGAAAAACGATCAAAGTCACGATTGTTGGAACCAGCAACGATTAAGACACAGTACAAGATCTTCATTCTCCCGTACTAAAATCTTCAGAAGGAAACATAGTTTTTTTGCGGCACTCTACGGTCACTTGCTCTATTCCCCAATAGGGTAGCTGTAACACCCCCAATCCGCTCAGGGATATTACACGCCGTAGAACCCTTCCTCAAGGATCTACCAGGCTGGTAACAACATATAACAACTCAACCATGCCTTTCAGGCTAAAATGACTCAGTAGACCGATTTGGTCTTTCAATAAATACATACAACTCAAATACAAATCATGCCCACGCAGGGGTCAAAATACAACCACACCCGTACAACGGGAAAAGTATAGCAGCGGAAAATAAAGTACAACTGAACCAATAAACAATATACGGTTCCTCATGTGATTAGTATCGATCATCTTTCATCATCCTTCATGCCGACCCTGTGTTATGCTCCAAAACCTGAATGCAAAAATAGACATCCACCCCCCGAATACTCGGGGGTTAGCAAAACTCTACTGTTTTTCTAGTGCAAGAACAAAGTGCAAATACGAGTCATACAATTCACATTCCACGAATAACAATAACCAAGGATCCTCAAAGATCCAAACGAAACGAAAAACACTTCCCGAGGCAAGAATTTGAGAAAACGTTCCAAAATCGAAAGATCACAAATCAATGGAAGAATTTATAAAAACAGTTTAGAATGCCATCGAGAGTTTTAATAGAAAACAATTTAGGATTATCAAATCCTACTTTTCAAAATCCAAAAGACAAAAGGGGTCACCGCCCCAAAGGTTTACTTTCCGTAAAATGACTTTTACAAAACCATTGGGATTTTAGCCACAAATCTCATCAACTCACAGTACACAAGAACAACCACAAGGTTCGTCTTCCAACGTCAAAATCCACAATTAAAGGATTTAACACAAACAACAAAATACTCTAGAGCCATCCTAGCCAAGTAGGCCAAACGAACAACTTACCTCTTACACACTTAGTCAATGCATGCAATCATGAAAACCGTTCAAAAGCATTCATTTACGGAAATCCCATTATCAAATCACATTTGCAAAATGCACCACAATTAACCGCGGACCCACCCCGCCGTGGATCCATACCGAGACCCCGTCGGATCTAACCCGTAGTGGTTAAAAGCAAGCTCGCGGATCCACCCCTCTGTGGACCCCTACCGAGACCCCGTCGGATCTAACCCATAGTGAGCATACACACACACGTTACTCATGCAATACTAACATGATAAGAATGTAAGTTCATTAAGAATACTTGTAATACCCGTAATTTCGATTTCCGGTAATTTATTTTTTTTCGGTGGAAGTCCGTTTTGACGACTCGCTCATGACCGTTTCGGCATTCCAAGAATGATTAATTCTGCACTTTTTGTCATCCGAGTTCGTTTCGGTATTGTTTTGTTGAGTTTCGTGTCTTTTGGCGACTTTTCCGCACTTGAGCTCGATTCTTGCGAATCTCGTCCGAAACTGCTCTTTCGAGTTTCTCGTAAGTTCATTTAATGTTATTATTCATGTTGCGAGCTTTGGTTCGGTGTTTCGATCATGTATCGTGTATTTCGGACGTTTTGGGCCATTTTTGTAATTTCCCAAAGTTTGGGGTAATTACTTCCGTTGTCGAATTTCGAGCCTTCGGGTGGTCGGAATCGCGTGTTCTCTTAGCTCTTAGATTCATCTTTGCGAGTACGTCGTAACCGTACCTTTGATTTATACTCAGGTTCGGGTTTCGGGGTCGTCCGGGCCGTCGGAGTGGCCACGGCCGAGTCACGGCTGGAGCAGGGCCTGGCCTTACGGCCGTAAGGCGCGATCGGGTACGGCCGTATGGGCCGAGTTACGGTCGTAAGTCATTGCCGGTTACGGCCGTAAGTGTCCGACAGGTGCTGGGCTGATTTTTTGACCAATGCCGGTTACGTCCGTAAGGCCTTCCGAGTACGGTCGTATGGGCCGAGTTACGGCCGTAAGTCACTGCCGGTTACGGCCGTAAGTGTCCGGCAGTGACCGGCTATATAAGGCCTGGCAGCCCATTTTTGTTCATTTCCTCACTTTTCTTGCGGCTATCGGATGGGTGCGACGGGAAATCGAGTTCTTGGTCGAGTATAATCATTTCCAAGGCATTTTGGAAGATTCTTGTTGATTATATCATCATCCAATCCGTGTTCTTCGTCGAATCAAGGTATATTCTTGATTTTCCTTCAAGTTGACTTTTTGGAGAAATTGTTCTTGATTTCGTTTCTAATCCGATTTTGATACATCGGTTGGTGTAGTATGATGTTATTAATCGTGTTCTATGGGTTGTATATCCATATATCGAGTTTGTTTAACTCAATTGACGATTCGAGTGTTCTTGGGAATTATTGAACATTTAGTGTTCGATTAAATGTCCCAATGAGTTTCCCTTCGATAGTTTGTTGGGATTTCCGTTGTTTTGGCCTTGATTCTTGTCGTAACCATGTGTTATTGTTCCTTCCGGAGGTTTATAGGTGTTCGAGGATTCCGATGTTGAATCCCGTTTGGTGATTGATGATTCGTGTGGTGATATTCTCGTAATACTCGTGGTGCTATCACATTTTTGATATTGTTCGGGGGTTCGGGGCTATTCGACCGCGTCCTATCCGTCGTCTTGTTGCGACTGTGGTTTTGAGGCAAGTATCTTGCCCATACATTTCATGTTTCGTTGATATAATTCTTGATCAATGATTTTATGCGAAATCCAATGTTTAATGAACGTAAAAAGGGATTGGTATGTTCTCGATAAATGTTGTCTGTCAACGATAATTCGTATACTTCGTGAATATGTATTCTCAGAATATGTGTGTTCGTTTGGTATGTTGAAAGATAACATGATCTCTTCGAGTGAGTTAATAGACCTGAGAATTCTTAAATCCCAATGTATTCAAAACTCCCGAGGTCGTAAAATGTTTTTCACAAGATGTATATCGGGTTTACCCTATCTTTCGATTTAATCGTTTGATTAAGTGAATCACCTCGGGAAGTATGTTTATGATTAACATGTTTCGTGGAGTATGATATGTATGGCTCGTTTTCGTATTTTATACTTGCACTAGCAAAACAGTGGAGTTTTGCTAACCCCCGAGTATTTGGGGGGTGGATGTCTATTTTTGCATTCAGGTTTTGGAGCATAACACAGGGTCAGCACGAAGGATGATGAAAGATGAACGATACAGATCACACGAGGATCCGTTGATGTCGCATTGGTCTAGTTGTATTTTCTTTTCCAGCAAAGATTTTTCCCCGTTGTACGAGAGTTTATTGTATTTTGACCCCTGCGTTGGTATGTGTTTGTAATTGAGTTGTATATTTTTATTGAAAGACCAAATCGGTCTACTGAGTCATTTTAGCCTTGAAGGCATTGTCGAGATGTTAAATGTTGTTACCAGCCTGGTAGATCCTCGAGGAGAGGGTCTACGGCGTGTAATATCCCTGAGTGGATTGGGGGTGTTACATAAATGGTATCGGAGATTAGATTGTGGAAACCTAGGCTGTCGGGTCAGTGGTGTCTGTTGAGTTTTGTCTCGTTGGATTTTGTCTGATTGAGTCGTGTCGCGATGCGTCGTCTGAGTTGGTTGGTCGTGATTAGTATCGTGGGGCGATCATCATCTTCGTGCGACCTGTGGATGTAAGTCTCCCTTCTTTGTGTTGTGCCTCGTGTGACACGAGCTATTTTTATGATTATTTGTTAAGTGATGGAATCCTCTTATGGATTTTGATTTCTTGATATGTGGTTATTTGACCCACATATTTCGTTCATATGAAGAGTAGTGTTACTGGATTGTGCATGTTTGACTTTATTTCTTTTATTCGCTGCGTGAGTTCTTTTGTAATGACTTTCGGTATTTACCGACTGAGTTTTATTTCGAAAACCGATTCCCTTAACCGAGTTTGTGCCATTATGGCCTTGATCGTTTTGGCGAAATTCTTATGACGGTATTTAGTATTTTATAAATAGCTTTTGTGAGTTTTTGAAGTATTACCGTCATCAGCCTTTTTAACGTTGTAAATGGTTTTTAGCCTGGTGAGTTCCGGCACGGGACCCACGTCACTATAATGTTTTGCGTAATTACCTGAAGTTTTTGGGCATTCTAGCCCATTGAATTATCTTTGAAAACCTTGGGTATCTTAGAAAATTAAAATTCGAGAAATACTTTTAAAACGAATTATTTTCTTGCGGTGTTTTCAAGGTGCTTTCTAATGCCGCAATACATTTCAAAAATTTTCCAGTTGAGGACCAAAAACATTTTGAGATATTCTCAAATGCAGTTGCCTAGACCCAAGGGTCGAATATTTTTGAAAGTTTTTCACTAAGAGAAAGTGTCCTCATTTTTATCAAATGCGAAATGGTTCTACAAAGTCTCGATAACGATGTTTCACATTTGTGCTTTTTTTTTGTTTTGAAAGGTGATACTCAAGATCAACCGGTGTTTTTCTAAATTATTTTCAAAAGTAGGTTTTCGTTTTTAAAACCTATCCATTCCCGTTTGAAGGCTGGGTATGTATGTATGATGTTCGCGTTGTCGTTATGATGTTAGCTTCTGAGTATGATCGAATTGGTGGCATGAACGTTGAGGCGTTGCCACGCAATTGTTATACTAGCCCTCTCTGAGAGGTGTGAACTGATATTTACTGTTTATCGCCTCGTGGTGATTTGCGTGTTGACACACGAGTGTGAGCTGTTGAAGCTTGGGTTGGTACGTTCGTGTATATGTGTGATTATTCCACGATGTTTTGTGATTATGTGCTGGTTATCGTTCGGGCCATTGAGATTGCTGAACGATACCGTCGTTGCTATGATTTTAGTATGCCTGTTGCTTTACGATGGAAATCATGATATGTGTTATGATTTTTCTGTTGTGCTGAGTAATTACTTATTCAGTATGCCGAGGGGCCGAGGTCGTGGTCGTGGCAATCAGACGCGTAGTCGAGATCATGCTGCCGGTGATGATGCCGGTATCGGTGTCGCTACTATTTTACAGCAGGTAGCTACACAGATGACTCAGTTAACTCAGGCAGTTCAGCGCATTACAGATGTGACTCAGAACACTGGTGCAAACCAGTGGCTTCGGGAGGTAATTCGTATGAATCCCCCTCGATTCGCCGGTGTTGCGGATGCTTTGGGCTGGGATGGTTGGCTTTTCCAGTTGGGAAAGATATTTGAGGCTGTCGATTGTCCTGAAGAGCAGAAGGTACCTATTGCGCAGTACCTTCTTGACAAAGATGCCGCTAATTGGTGGGAGGCTGTTAAGCCTCATGATCGTGATGTCACGTGGGCGGAGTTCCAAGCCTTTATGGAAGCTGAGTTCTGTCCGAAACCGATTAGAGAGCAGAGGATTCACGAATTTTATTCGGCAGAACCGCAAGGTGTTTCAGTGTCACAGGCTATCATCGACTATAGCAAACAACTCAGTTATGTGCGAGATCGGGTGAGAACCGAGGAAGAGAGGATCTTTCATTTTGACAAACGAATGAAGCCAGAGATTCGCGTGTATATGTCGGGACTCACTTGCACTTCGTTGAGGGACTACCAAGATCGAGCCTTGGCTCGTGAACTAGCTTCGTTATCGTCGGAGCGTGTGCCCGAGTCGAAGAAGCAGAGGAAGTCCAATGACCTTGTGGACAGTGCAGGAGTTGGTGTTTCTAGTTCGCAACGTCGTAGTCTTTCGGCTATGAAGCTCTGTCGCTCGTTGCGTGGGACTGAGAGTTCCAAGTCTTCTGCTTTGACTCCTGGTAAAGCCAGGAGGTGTTTTAACTGCAATGTGGCAGGGCATGTCCGTGCACATTGTCCTTCTCCGCCAGTAATGTGTTACAAGTGCAGGCTTGAGGGACACCGAGTTCAGTTTTGCGAGTTGGTCACCAAGCCTTCCGAGGCACGGATTTGAGCACTGAAATCAGGACTGACTCCGAGGAGTCCCTGAGGGGCATGGTCTATCAGTTGTATGTTATGTTATTTTCTTACCCAGTTGTTTCGAATCTCGGAGATTAAGTTCTTTTATTCGAAGTGGATCGTTTTGTGTTTATTTTTTTTGTTTTCTCGACTGTGCACGGTGCTTAGTATTTTGTGATTGTTCGGATAATTGACTTGATTGTATTATCTATTTGATGACGTTTGTCACTTGTTGATTTTATCATGTCTCTACCGGTGACGTTGTGTTAGTCATCGTGGAGCGTGTTTTCACGCCGTATATTCCTTTGCGTTGCTTGTAACGTTTCGCCGATGGGCGTAAGTTACGCGTTTCTTGTCTATATCGTTGATTTTTCCTGGCGGGATATTGCTTTTCCCTACTTGTTTTAAGTTTCGGGACGAAACTTCTTTTAAGGAGGGTAGTGTGTAATACCCGTAATTTCGATTTCCGGTAATTTCTTTTTTTTGGCAGAAGTCCGTTTTGACGACTCGCTCATGACCGTTTTGTCATTCCGAGAATGATTAATTCTGCACTTTTTGTCATCCGAGTTCGTTTCGGTGTTGTTTTGTTGAGTTCCGTGTCTTTTGGCGACTTTTCCGCACTTGAGCTTGATTCTTGCGAATCTCGTCCGAAATTGTTGTTTCGAGTTTCTCGTAAGTTCATTTAATGTTATTATTCATGTTGCGAGCTTTGGTTCGGTGTTTCGATCATGTATCGTGTATTTCGGACGTTTTGGGCCATTTTTGTAATTTCCCAAAGTTTGGGGTAATTATTTCCGTTGTCGAATTTCGAGCCTTCGGGTGGTCGGAATCGCGTGTTCTCTTAGCTCTTAGATTCGTCTTTGCGAGTAGGTCGTAACCGTACCTTTGATTTATACTCAGGTTCGGGTTTCGGGGTCGTCCGGGCCGTCGGAGTGGCCACGGCCGAGTCACGGCCGGAGCAGGGCCTGGCCTGGCCGAGTTACGGCCGTAAGGGCCGAGAGTTACGGCCGTATGGCACCTGGCAGCTTCCGGACGAATGCCAGTTACGGCCGTAAGGCGCGATCGGGTACGGCCGTATGGGCCGAGTTACGGCCGTAAGTCACTGCCGGTTACGGCCGTAAGTGTCCGACAGGTGCTGGGCTGATTTTTTGGCGAATGCCGGTTACGTCCGTAAGGCCTGCCGAGTACGGCCGTATGGGCCGAGTTACGGCCGTAAGTCACTTCCGGTTACGGCCGTAAGTGTCCGGCAGTGACCGGCTATATAAGGCCTGGCAGCCCATTTTTGTTCATTTCCTCACTTTTCTTGCGGCTATCGGACGGGTGCGACGGGAAATCGAGTTCTTGGTCGATTATAATCATTTCCATGGCATTTTGGAAGATTCTTGTTGATTATATCATCATCCAATCCGTGTTCTTCGTCGAATCAAGGTATATTCTTGATTTTCCTTCAAGTTGACTTTTTGGAGAAATTGTTCTTGATTTCGTTTCTAATCCGATTTTGATACATCGGTTGGTGTAGTATGATGTTATTAATCGTGTTCTATGGGTTGTATATCCATATATCGAGTTTTTTTAACTCGATTGACGATTCGAGTGTTCTTGGGAATTATTGAACATTTAGTGTTCGATTAAATGTCCCAATGAGTTTCCCTTCGATAGTTTGTTGGGATTTCCGTTGTTTTGGCCTTGATTCTCGTCGTAACCATGTGTTATTGTTCCTTCCGGAGGTTTATAGGTGTTCGAGGATTCCGATGTTGAATCCCGTTTGGTGATTGATGATTCGTGTGGTGATATTCTCGTAATACTCGTGGTGCTATCGCGTTCTTGATATTGTTCGGGGGTTCGGGGCTATTCGACCGCGTCCTATCCGTCGTCTTGTTGCGACTGTGGTTTTGAGGCAAGTATCTTGCCCATACATTTCATGTTTCGTTGATATAATTCTTGATCAATGATTTTATGCGAAATCCAATGTTTAATGAACGTAAAAAGGGATTGGTATGTTCTCGATAAATGTTGTCTGTCAACGATAATTCGTATACTTCGTGAATATGTATTCTCAGAATATGTGTGTTGGTTTGGTATGTTGAAAGATAACATGATCTCTTCGAGTGAGTTAATAGACCGTAATCCTTTGCGGGGATTACGTATTGTTATTGTGTACTTGTTCGGTAAGAACGTAAGGTGTGTGATATTAGTTGCTACTCCTTGAAAGGAGGTTGTGATGCTTAATGTTGTTTGGCTTCATAAGTGATTATTGTTGTGTGCTTGATGCATGTGATGTGCCTCCGGGTATGATTGTTGAATCTCCGGGATCCATACTTGCTAGTATGGGTCGGGCGTGACCGTAGGGTTATCCAAATTGGGTATGTCTTGCGGGGACTCCGAGGTTCGTGGCTTGTTAGCCCGATGCCGAGATAACTTGTGGGGTTATCATCGGGTATGTCTTGCGGGGACTCCGAGGTTCGTGGCTTGTTAGCACGATGCCGGGATAACTGTAATACCCGAGATTTCTGTTATGTAATTGGAACTTGTGATATTGTAATGATTGTACTTTTGTCTGAGTACTATTCTCCGTATTTCATAATCCGATGTTGTCGAGCGTTTAAATTCGTGTTTGTGATTTAAAGATTGTAAATCTGCGCATGTAGCGCACGCTATCGGCTATGTTTAGCGTGCGCTAACGTGGATTCATAGCGCACGCTACTGAGGGTCATTAGCGCACGCTATGCGTGGTCAATTTGATTGAGACGTGCGGTAGGTGAGATCTGGCCGGGGGACCCCTGTCGGATCGTGTCGGATGTACTGACGGCTTTCGGGAAAGCCGAGTCAACGCCTTAGCGCACGCTACGGTATATGCGTAGCGCACGCTAAGTATTGAGTACAGTTTAGTCAGTGAGCCGTTAGCGCACGCTACGAGCAGGGTCTAGCGCGCGCTAATAGCCATTTCTTATAAATAGGACATCATCCTATTCGTGATTTCAGTTCTTTCTTCTGCCATTACCCGAATTCTTACACTTAGAACATAACTTCCTCCATCCTAAACACTTCATATCAACATCCTGGTTCGTGATTGAAGATCGTATATCATTGGAGATTGGTGTTCAAGCTTTCGGTGTCGGATTGCTTCATTTTCCTCAGTGTTCTTCACTACCTTGAGGTAGGTGATTCTTCACCAATACTAGTTGTGTTCTAAAGGATGTTGATCATGTTCGTCTAGTCAGTTAGATTCGTTATTAGTCGTTCATCATGTGTTAGAAGGATATTTTCGACGTTTCGACACTTATTCATCGTATAATCCATTGAACCTTTTTGTATGTGGATTCCTAAGCATGTTATGTATGTTCAAAACCAATCGACCAGTATATGAAGATTACCTAGTTCGTATGTTTTACGTAAGGAATCATATGTTTTGGGACTTGGAATAATCGGAACTTGGTATAATTCTTGAAGATCAAAGATAAGATATGACGTTGAGATGATTATCCGTATATTTGTACCTCATGATCATGGAACTTCCTCAAACCTTATTAGCATGACATGCTTGAGGATGACTTGTTGTATCAACATAGAATTCATGAATTCACAACCTTTCAACCCAGTTTTTCCATTAGCAGTATTCTGCCATGCAAGATTAGCGCACGCTAACATATGTGAGTTAACGTGCGCTATCGCGGTTCAGTTAGCGCACAATACGTACGTACCGTACGTTATGTATCGGCCGATTCAAACTGTCGGTTCGTAGCTAGCACACGCTAGTCTTACACGATAGCGTACGCTAACAGGCCGGCTTAGCGCACGTTACGTAGAGTACGTAGCGCACGCTAAGCAGTCCAGGCAGATTGTTTATTTTGAGCTTTTCGGCCGTAGACCGAATTGTTAGGCCATCGTTCGACGTGAGATGATTTGTATATCATTCCTTTTGTTAAGGTTCGAGCTTGTTACATTGATCAAAGGAGACGGCCTTCGAGGGTGTCGAGATCACGGAAGTGTTTCGTCCTTGCCATTTTCGAGGCAAGTATCATATGTCGAGTTCGATTTATCATGCTTGTCGTTTTGTTCATATTGTTGAATATGAGATGTATTTCTGAAAATTCTCGTGATATTCGTGGTTATTTGTTCGTATTGATGAACATATTGAAATGCATATGTGTATGCATAATTGATTGATTTATGGTATAAATGATCCGAGGGGATCATGAGGATCTATGCTGAGGGCGCTGGATCGAATGTCCACCATGTGTTGGTCCGACAGGATCATCATGGGGATCTATGCTGAGGGCGCTGGATCGTTGGACGGGTTTTCCACCATGCGTTGGTCCGACGGGATCATCATGGGGATCTATACCAAGGGCGCTGGATCGCTGGATTACCCTGTATTGTGTTGATGGAATCGTGAGGATTCGCATCGTTGGATTCCGGTGGCGGAAGTCCGTTTTGCATGTTTTATGATGTATTGATGATTTATTGTATGATGATACTTGTACTAGCATTGTTTTGCTAACCCCTTCGGGGGTGGACATTGTTTTGATGTTCAGGTAGCCGAGGAGCGGGGAGGCAACCACATTACCGACAGGATGATGAAATGGCTCAGTGATGTGATTGATGTTATTGTTATTGTGATTTGTCTTCTTGGTTCGTTTAGTACTTGAGTACGTCTGTTTTAATAAGGTTATTCGATATGGTTGTATAAGTTAACTCATTTGATCGGTTGAATCAAATCTGTATTTGGACTTCAGTTGTACGATTGAATTACTTTTACAATTCTTTTAAAATTAGCCTTGTAAATCCTTATCTAAAGGGTTTACGGCGCTGTAATTATTCCGAATATCTCGGGGTGTTACATAATATGGTATCGGAGCTAAGATTCATGGATATCTTGGCAGTCGGGTTAGTTGGGTCTGTTTACGTTATTTGATTATTGGTCGTTCGTAACATCACTGCTGAGCCAGCATCGTCGTGTGGACCGTGGTTGTAAGTTTCCTAATCTCGAATACTACCGTTTTATTTAATTCATGTCTTGTAAACATTTAATGGATGTACTTTGAGAAAGTTTGTCCTGGATATTGAGTATTTATGTTTACAGTATGTTGAGAGGAGGTCGTGGACGCGGACGCTGGTCGTGGACGCGGACGTGGAAATGCGAGGCAAGAAGAGTCGGTATCTACCCCGGAGATAACCGCTAGTCGAACGGATTCCCATTCCGGGGACAGCAGGATCGGCAAATAATAATGCAGATCCTAACGTGCCGGGAGTGCTTCAGCAGTGGTTGCCTAGATAAACCAGTTTGCTCAAGTTGTGGATCGCATGCAGACGGCGATGGGACAAAGATCATAACATGGAAAATCGAGGAGATAGATGGCTTACCGAAGTGATTAAATTGCACCCTCCGAAATTTGACGGTTCTGCCGAGACGCTTTCTTGGGATCATTGGCTGAAGGAATTGGAAAAGATTTTTGCAGGGATTAACTGTCCCAACGATAGGAAGGTTCCGGTCGCCCAGTATCTTTTGGCCGGGGAGGCTTTCGACTGGTTGGAGGCCATTCGACCGGAGGAGCACAATGTTGACTGGACAGAATTCAAATTGATGATGGAGGCGCAGTATTGTCCTCGCCCAGTTAGAGAAGCTCGAGTTCGGGAGTTTTTCTCACCTCAAAATTCGGAAGCATCTGTGATGGACGTGATTAAGACTTTTAACCACCAGCTGACTTATGTGCGCCACTTGGTCAGGACCAAGGCGGAGAAGATTTTTCATTTTGACATGCGAATGAGGCCGGAAATTCAGCAGTATATGTCCGGATTTGAATGTACCACCTTGCGACAGTATCAGGACAAGGCGTTGGCCTATGACATGAAGGAGGCAGTAGTAGAGAAATCGACGGAAGCAAAGAAACAGAAGGTGTCTGGCAACTTCACGGAGGATAAGAGTAGCGGGCCTCGCAGGGGTCAGTCCTCTTTTCATTCATCCAGGAGACCTCCGCATCCTTCTCGAGGTGGAAAGAAGTTCCGGGCAGCACCAACTGTTTCAGACGCAGGGAAGAAGTGTTATAACTTTGGCAAAGCGGGACATGTTCGACGTGATTTTTTCGCACCTGCTGTAACCTGTTTCGAGTGTGGACATGAAGGACATCGCGCGACATTTTGTGGGAATGCGACCCGATCTTTTGGTACTCGCACTCCAGCTCCAGTTCCAAAGGAGACGAGTGTGAACCAGACGCAGCAGAGTGGATTTCAGCAGCAGAACGTTGGGAAGAGAGAGACATCTAGTGCTGGGTCCGTTCCTCCGCGCTTGTACGAAATGAGGAAATCTGATGATCAGAACACAGCTATTGCATCAGGTACGATTCAGATCCTTTTGCAACCAGTTAGTGTCTTGTTCGATTCGGGAGCTACGCATTCTTTTATATCTTTGAACTGTGTTAATCGTTTGAAAATCTCGTGCTTGTATAATTGTGAACCTTATGTTGTGGGATTACCGAGTGGAGAGAAAATTGTGGGAACCCTCGAAGCTAGGGATTTCCCAGTATCTATAAAAGGAAGAGAGTGGCCATCGAATCTCATTGTAGTTGACATCTACGGTGACGATTTAATTCTCGGAGATGATTGGCTCAACCGTTATGGAGCTGTTCTGAATTACCGAGAGAGAGTCATTTCCATCATTGCTGATGACGGATCTGAACACTTATTCCGAGTATGGAGGCCGGGAAGCTCGGGAAAATTGATCAAGGCAATGAAAGCCGTGAAATTACTGAAGCAGGGATGTCACGGACTTTGGTGCTATGCCATGAGGAAAGAGGAAGGAGTAGAGCTCTCGTCTATTTCAGTTGTGAATGAGTTACCAGATGTATTTCCTGACGAACTACCTGGGTTACCTCTGCAGAGGGGAGTGGAATTCACTATCGAATTAGAGCCCGGAGCCACTCCTATTTCCAGAGCACCATACCGCATGGCGCCAACCGAGATGTATGAACTCAAGAAGCAACTGGAGGAATTGTTACAGAAGGGCTATATCCAACCTAGTGTTTCTCCTTGGGGAGCGCCCGTTCCCTTTGTCCGGAAGAAAGACGGATCCCTACGACTGTGTATTGATTACAGGGAGCTCAACAAGAAGACGATCAAAAATACGTATCCTATACCTCGGATCGACGACTTGTTTGATCAACTGCAAGGGGCAAGGGTATTCTCGAAGATTGACATGCGATCAGGATACCACCAGTTGAGAATTAAGGAATCGGATATACCGAAATCTGCTTTCAGATCCCGGTACGGGCATTATAAATTTGTAGTAATGCCATTTGGACTTACCAATGCTCCTGCGGTATTCATGCAATTGATGAATCGGGTATTCTTGGAATACTTGGATAAATTTGTGGTCATCTTCATTGACGACATCCTTATATATTCGAGGGACGCAGCGGAACATGCTGAACATTTACGTGTGGTTTTGAGCACCTTGAGGAAGGAACAGCTGTATGCAAAACTTTCAAAATGCGAGTTCTGGCTTAAGGAAGTAACCTTCCTTGGGCATGTGATATCAGCCGACGGAGTTCAGGTGGACCCGAAGAAAGTCGAAGCAATATTGGATTGGGAAGCTCCTAAAAACGTGAAAGAGGTCCGAAGCTTCTTAGGACTTGCTGGATATTATCGCCGCTTTGTAGAGGGATTTTCCAAAATTGCTCGTCCGCTCACCCAGCTGTTACAGAAAACTCAAAAGTTCACGTGGAATGAGAAGTGCCAGGCTGGTTTTGACGAACTTAAGAGGAGACTGACGATAGCACCTATATTAGCGCTGCCAGAGGGAACTGATGGATTCATGGTATACAGCGACGCTTCAAATCAAGGTTTTGGTTGTGTGTTGATGCAGAAGGATAAAGTGATTGCTTATGCTTCTCGGCAATTGAAACCGTACGAGATTAATTACCCGACTCATGATCTGGAGCTAGCAGCTGTGGTCTTTGCCTTGAAAATTTGGCGACATTATTTGTACGGCACTCATTTTCAGATATTTACAGATCATAAGAGCCTCAAGTACATTTTCAGTCAGAAAGAATTAAACATCAGGCAGAGAAGGTGGCTGGAATTGATCAAGGATTACGACTTGGAAATTCTCTATCATCCGGGGAAAGCAAACGTTGTAGCCGATGCCTTGAGCCGAAAACCTGTTTCTCTTCGAGTGTTGGAAGCACTTACGTCCCAAACCGGTATTCAACGAGAACTGATCCGCGAGGGGATTGAAGTATCGGCACCAGGAATCCAAGGGCAACTTTATGTGATGGAACTGGCTTCATCATTAGTCGAGGAGATCAAGTCTAAACAATTGAACGATTCTCTGATCCTTCGATTATATGACGAAGTAAAGAAAGGAAAAGCCCCAAGGTTCGTGATACAAGACGATGGGGTTCTGAGATTTCAGAGTCGACTTTGCGTTCCCGAGGATGATGATTTGAGACGGACAATTTTAAAGGAAGCTCATAGCGCGCCCTATTCTATTCACCCATGCAGTAGTAAGATGTATAAGGATTTAAAGCAAAACTTCTGGTGGGGGAATATGAAGAAGGACGTAGCGGAGTACGTTTCGAAGTGTTTGACTTGTCAGCAGGTTAAGATTGAACATCAACGACCTGTCGGGATGTTAAAACCGCTTCCGATCCTTGAGTGGAAGTGGGAGGATATCTCGATGGACTTCATCACTAGTATGCCAAGGACTAGAACGGGAATGAACATGATTTGGGTTGTAGTTGATCGACTAACCAAGTCGGCTCATTTCCTGGGAATTAAAGATACATGGGGACCCGAGAGATTGGCACGAATATTTATTGCGGAGATAGTCAGATTGCACGGGACGCCGAAGACCATTATTTCGGATCGAGATGGTCATTTCGTGTCACACTTCTGGAAAGCAGTTCATAAGGCTTTGGGGACTGAGCTCAATTTTAGTGCGGCTTATCATCCCCAAACGGACGGTCAGTCCGAACGGACTATTCAAACTGTAGAAGACATGCTTAGAGCTTGTGCTTTGGATTGGTCAACTGATTGGGAAGTTCATTTGCCATTAGTTGAATTCACCTACAATAATAGTTGGCATGCTTCAATTAAGATGGCACCATTTGAAGCTTTGTACGGGAGAAGATGCCGATCACCCCTATGTTGGGATGATTCTTCGGATTTGATCGGGACAGAACCAAAATTGATTATTCAGACTCAAGAGAAGATAGCTTTGATTCGAGAGAGACTGTTGACTGCCCAGAGTCGACAGAAGTCTTATGCAGATGTACGTCGTCGCCCTCTAGAGTTCGACGCTGGGGACCATGTACTATTGAAGGTGTCTCCTACACGAGGGATTTTCCATATTGGGAGGAGAGGCAAGCTTAGTCCGAGATATATCGGACCATTTGCGATCCTCGAGAGAGTTGGAGATTTAGCATACAGGTTGACCTTACCGCCATCGCTGAGTCACGTTCACAATGTGTTTCACGTATCCTAATTGCGGAAGTATGTACCGGACCCCATTCACATCATTGATTTCGACGAGATCGAGATAGCTAATGATAGCACCTTCGAAGAGAGACCAATCAAGATACTTGAGAGCCGGATCAAACAATTGAGGAATAAATCAATACACTTGGTTAAAGTACAATGGTCACGACATGGAGTCGAAGAGGCCACTTGGGAAACGGAGGACAGTATGAAGACTAGATATCCGGAGTTGTTTTCATCTTAAGTTTCGGGACGAAACTTCTTTTTAGGGAGGAAGGATGTAATACCCGAGATTTCTGTTATGTAATTGGAACTTGTGATATTGTAATGATTGTACTTTTGTCTGAGTACTATTCTCCGTATTTCATAATCCGATGTTGTCGAGCGTTTAAATTCGTGTTTGTGATTTAAAGATTGTAAATCTGCGCATGTAGCGCACGCTATCGGCTATGTTTAGCGTGCGCTAACGTGGATTCATAGCGCATGCTACTGAGGGTCATTAGCGCACGCTATGCGTGGTCAATTTGATTGAGACGTGAGGTAGGTGAGATCTGGCCGGGGGACCCCTGTCGGATCGTGTCGGGATGTACCTGGACGGCTTTCGGGAAAAGCCGAGTCAACGCCTTAGCGCACGCTACAGGTATATGCGTAGCGCACGCTAAGTACTTAGTACAGTTTAGTCAGTGAGCCGTTAGCGCACGCTACGAGCAGGAATAGGACAGCATCCTATTCGTGATTTCAGTTCTTTCTTCTCCCATTACCCGAATTCTTACACTTAGAACATAACTTCCTCCATCCTAAACACTTCATATCAACATCCTGGTTCGTGATTGAAGATCGTATATCATTGGAGATTGGTGTTCAAGCTTTCGGTGTCGGATTGCTTCATTTTCCTCCGTGTTCTTCACTACCATGAGGTAGGTGATTCTTCACCAATACTAGTTGTGTTCTAAAGGATGTGGATCATGTTCGTCTAGTCAGTTAGATTCGTTATTAGTCGTTCATCATGTGTTAGAAGGATATTTTCGACGTTTCGACACTTATTCATCGTATAATCCATTGAACCTTTTTGTATGTGGATTCCTAAGCATGTTATGTATCTTCAAAACCAATCGACCATTATATGAAGCTTACCTAGTTCGTATGTTTTACGTAAGGAATCATATGTTTTGGGACTTGGAATAATCGCAACTTGGTATAATTCTTGAAGATCAAAGATAAGATATGACGTTGAGATGATTATCCGTATATTTGTACCTCATGATCATGGAACTTTCTCAAACCTTATTAGCATGACATGCTTGAGGATGACTTGTTGTATCAACATAGAATTCATGAATTCACCACCTTTCAACCCAGTTTTTCCGTTAGCAGTATTCTGCCATGCAAGGTTAGCGCACGCTAACATATGAGAGTTAACGTGCGCTACCGGGGTTCAGTTAGCGCACAATACGTACGTAGCGTACGTTATGTATCGGCCGATTCAAACTGTCGGTTCGTAGCTAGCGCACGCTAGTCTTACACGATAGCATACGCTAACAGGCCGGCTTAGCGCACGTTACGTAGAGTACGTAGCGCATGCTAAGCAGTCCAGGCAGATTGTTTATTTTGAGCTTTTCGGCCGTAGACCGAATTGTTAGGCCATCGTTCGACGTGAGATGATTTGTATAACATTCCTTTTGTTAAGGTTTGAGCTTGTTACGTTGATCAAAGGAGACGGCCTTCGAGGGTGTCGAGATCATTGAAGTGTTTTGTCCTTGCCATTTTCGAGGCAAGTATCATATGTCGAGTTCGATTTATCATGCTTGTGGTTTTGTTCATATTGTTGAATATGAGATGTATTTCTGAAAATTCTCGTGATATTCGTGGTTATTTGTTCGTATTGATGAACATATTGAAATGCATATGTGTATGCATAATTGATTGATTTATGGTATAAATGATCCGAGGGGATCATGAGGATCTATGCTGAGGGCGCTGGATCGAATGTCCACCATGCGTTGGTCCGACGGGATCATCATGGGGATCTATGCTGAGGGCACTGGATCGTTGGACGGGTTTTCCACCATGCGTTGGTCCGACGGGATCATCATGGGGATCTATACCAAGGGCGCTGGATCGCTGGATTACCCTGTATTGTGTTGATGGAATCGTGAGGATTCGCATCGTTGGATTCCGGTGGCGGAAGTCCGTTTTGCATGTTTTATGATGTATTGATGATTTATTGTATAATGATACTTGTACTAGCATTGTTTTGCTAACCCCTTCGGGGGTGGACATTGTTTTGATGTTCAGGTAGCCGAGGAGCGGGGAGGCAACCACAGTACCGACAAGATGATGAAATGGCTCAGTGATGTGATTGATGTTATTGTTATTGTGATTTGTCTTCTTGGTTCGTTTAGTACTTGAGTACGTCTGTTTTAATAAGGTTATTCGATATGGTTGTATAAGTTAACTCATTTGATCGGTTGAATCAAATCTGTATTTGGACTTCAGTTGTACGATTGAATTACTTTTACACTTCTTTTAAAATTAGCCTTGTAAATCCTTATCTAAAGGGTTTACGGCGCTGTAATTATTCCGAATATCTCGGGTGTTACAATAACTTATGGTTGTGGTTTGATTATGTAAGTATATGTGCTTTTAGTCACGTGACTGCGGTTACGGTGACATGTGATTTGATATAGTTTCCCTGTGGGTTATTCACTCGGGTTTGTTCTACGGGAGCATCTGAGGTCCGTGGCTTGCTAGCAAGGGACGCGAATAATCTGTGGAAACAGGTTGTTATGGTATGATCGGATCGTGGACCCCACTTGTTGTTTTCAAATTTATGTTTTGGGAAAATGACTTTTGGGCTGTGTCCCTAAATGTTTTCGAAAGGCCTGAGAATTCTTAAATCCCAATGTATTCAAAACTCCCGAGGTCGTAAAATGTTTTTCACAAGATGTATATCGGGTTTACCCTATCTTTCGATTTAATCGTTTGATTAAGTGAATCACCTCGGGAAGTATGTTTATGATTAACATGTTTCGTGGAGTATGATATGTATGGCTCGTTTTCGTATTTTATACTTGCACTAGCAAAACAGTGGAGTTTTGCTAACCCCCGAGTATTCGGGGGGTGGATGTCTATTTTTGCATTCGGGTTTTGGAGCATAACACAGGGTCGGCACGAAGGATGATGAAAGATGAACGATACTGATCATACGAGGATCCGTTGATGTCGCATTGGTCTAGTTGTATTTTCTTTTCCGCTGCAGTATTTTTTCCCCGTTGTACGGGACTTTATTGTATTTTGACCCCTGCGTTGGTATGTGTTTGTAATTGAATTGTATATTTTTATTGAAAGACCAAATCGGTCTACTGAGTCATTTTAGCCTTGAAGGCATTGTCGAGATGTTAAATGTTGTTACCAGCCTGGTAGATCCTCGAGGAGAGGGTCTACGGCGTGTAATATCCCTGAGTGGATTGGGGGTGTTACAATACTCACTAGAGATGGCCATTAACTCGACACCATTATCAAACTCTTCAAAACACAATAACAAGATTAAATATGGAATACATGATTCCATAACTTTAAACAATAGGAGTATCATCATCAAATCCTTCAACGTTCAAAATAATCAAGTCATAATCAATTCCCAAAACATGCCGTTCACAAAAGACACACGCATTTTGAAAGAAAGCCTTTAACGAGGCCAAACCGAAATCTTTTGAAACTTCATTTCAAACAACCAAACAAACACACCAAGACGATCACCGATCATCATATCCACAAAATAAGAAAAGTATGGGCAAGGTACTTGCCTCGAATAACCACAACGCGGAGAATCGGCCGAAGTAGGTTGGCACGAACCGACTACGAACTCGCCGACTCCACCGAACGACAATCCGCAACAATGAACTATGAACGAAAACAATAACAACGAAAATGAATTCCATAATACGACTCAAAGCCGTTGAATTCAAAGAACGAATGACGAAAGTTCAAGGATTTCCCCCAAAACGGCCAAGAACACGATTCGTCCCGACAAAACATGAAAACGGAATTCCAAGTTGAAATATGGATATACAATCCATAGAATATGTTTAACAACATCATTTAACCATAATCGATCCATCAAAAACGGATGAAAAATGAGATCGAGGACAAATCCCCCAAAAAGTCGATTTCAAGGAAATCAAGAAATATACTTCGATTCGACGAATAACAATGGATTAAATGATGTTAAACACAAGAATACTACCAAGATTAATCATACCCATCATGAATTAATCAATAATACGGAACGAATCGGACAAAAACGCAAAAACCCCCAAATTCACGAAATTAGGGTTCTAAGGAAGATTACCTTGATTCGCTGGATCAAAGGATGATAACGGATGATTGATTGATGATATGAACTCAAGAACTTCATTGATTTGTTGTTAAACAACATGGATCCATGGTAAGATCACCCTTAGCCGCGGAAGAGAGGGAGAAGAAGGAGAAAAATGGCCAAAAACCCGTGCGCAGCTAAATACAGCCGCACAGGTGCCGCGGCCTGGGAGTGTGCCGCGGCACAGGCCCAAATATGGCTCCCAGTGGTCGGCAGTGTGCCGCGGCCCGGCCGGCGTGTGCCGCGGAAAACGAGAAGTGACTTGAACGACTTGGATAATCTTCACCGAAGCTCAAGAATCCACCTCCTCAATGTTAATTCAAGTGTTTAAGAGGCTTAAGAACCGGGTATAGGGCTAGGAATTTCTCCAAGGGTGGTAGTTTGTGATGTTGGGTCGTGCAAATGAAGAAGGGAACTATCATTTTATAAAACTTGGTTTTGATAACGTACGTTAACGATAAGGGTGTTACGTACGTAAGGTGTATTACGTACGTAGCAGTGTCCTGACAACGTACGTAAAGAACTCGCTGCCCGAAATGTGCCCAAGTGTTACGTACGTTAAATTTGGGACATAACGTACGTAACAAACAGTTGACTCGTTTGTCCTCTAGCCCGCCGAAAGTAGCCCTGTCCGTGTCAAAAATGCAATACGGAACGAATCGGACAATACGGAAACCCATCATGAATTAATCAACAGTACGGAACGAATCGGACAAAAATGAAAAAAACCCCAAATTCACGAAATTAGGGTTCTAAGGAAGATTACTTTGATTCGCTGGATCAAAGGACGATAACGGATGATTGATTGATGATATAACCTCAAGAACTTCATGGATTTGTTGTTAAACAACATGGCTCCAAGATCTATAAGTCTACAGCCGCGGAAGAGAAAGGTAGGAAATGAAAAACGAGAGGAAATGTGACTGCTCTGTCACATTTATACTGGGCCGGGCTAGCGCGCGCTAGGCTGCCGAGCTAGCGTGCGCTATCGGCCCAGGCCACAGTCCAGAGCCCACACTGCCCTACTGACTCGGCCAGGTAGCGTGCGCAGCCTTCCGGCCGTAGCGCGCGCTACCTGCCGGTCGTAGCGTGCGCAATGCCCGACAGTAGCGTGCGCTACCTGCCGATCGTCCCCGAGTCCAGTACTCCAGGACTCCACTGTCCAGACCCGATAGCGTGCGTTAGGCCAGCCGATAGCGTGCGCTACACCTGCCGGTTAGCGCGCGTAGCCTTCCGGACGTAGCGTGCGCTACGCCGGTTCCTGCCGCACCCGTCCGGTTGGTGCCCGAAATCGTCCGGCTAGTCCCGCAACCATCCGGCCAGTGCTCGAACACCAGGGCTCGATGACTCGATTTCCGAAAACGCACGGAACAAACACGACGAAAAGTTCGCGGACGACATCAACGACCCGAAATGAAAACATAATGCAATAATTAGTCATACGCGACCAAGAAAAGAGTCGAGATAACAAATACAGATATGGATACCCGTAACTTTGGGTAAATTACAAAATGGCCCAAAACGCCCGAAAATCACGATACGTAATCGAATAACCAAACCGAAGTTCACAACACGTCTAACAAAGTTAAACGGACTTACGGGAAACTCGAAACAGTAGTTTCGAACGAGATTCGCAAGAATCGAACTCAAGTGCGGAAAAGTCGCTAAAAAACACGGAACTCAACAGAACAACACCGAAACGAACTCGGATGACAAAAAGTGTAGAATTAATCATTCTCAGAATGACGAAACGATCATGAACGAGCCGTTAAAACGGACTCCGGCCGAAAAAATAAATTTACCGAAAATTGAAAATTACGGGTATTAAATGAAGCTACACTGGACGATGATAAGTTGAAGGACAGAAAGGGTCTTGGTAGACAACCTAAATTTTAGAATGCATATTCTTAAATATTACCACTATTAGAAGATCTGGATTGATATTCCCTTATGTTATCATTACCTACGTTCTTATGATACCACAATTACTACAATAAAATGCTAAACAAACATGTTTTTATTTGAGGTCCTTGTTTTTACAGAGAGTTCACAGAAAGAACAAAGTAAACAGAGAGAACAAACATTACCTAATGACAGACGCATGCAAAGGTTAAGAGTAGTACCAAAAAAGAAGTGGACAATCCCTCTGAGAAAACAAGCACCAACATGGATGCTGCAATAAAAATCTGAGTTGCCACCTCTTATCGAAGTTTTTCATTCGACATAAACATATACAAACATGACAAACCATCCCTAACCCACAAACAAAATTCCCGTACCTTCACCGCTTTTCACAAATAACCATCTCTCATGTTGGCGTCACATTCATAGAAGCCCTAGTTAGAGTTTGCGGTACCACGATTTTATGGCATGCACAGAAAAAGACTCCTACAAACACAGTGCACGCAGACCGCACACAACACATGCAACAAACAAGCTAAACACACATTAAGGCACACAAACAATTGCCGCAAATATTGTGCACAGAGATTCACCTCAATACAAATAAACAGCAAAATTCACCCCCCTAAAGATCCACCTCAATACAAAACAAAACTCTAAATTCAACCGCTCAGAAAAAATAGAAGAATATTTTGAAACACCCAAAAATAAAAATTCTTAACATGGTTTTTTAAAAAGAATCATTCGTTTGAACATAAACTCCTTAACTTATTTGAATTTAGTAGCAAATAACCACATAACATATTAACAAAACCTAAAGCTGAGCCCAACTTAAAAAGGAACATAGTTTATGAACCGCCCAGCAAGCTGAAAAACCTACGAACTCCTCGCTTAAATCCTATCAAAAAGAAAGTCCCAGCCCAGATACAAGAACATTAGGGAAGTACCCAAAAAAGGTATAACGTGACAGAAACCTTACAGAAGAACAATAAACATTAGGGATAATAGGCGAAAAGTAACAAAACAATCCTACCCTAATTTCAAAGGCTAACAAAAGACACAAACCTCATAGAAGGCCAAAGTGGACGGCCAAAATCATAAGTTGAAGATAAAAAGTAGGACTATACCTTGAACCTGAAGCACGAAATCAAAGAAGAAGAGGAAAGTAAAATCAGGACTACAGAAGGCGACAATTGCTTTGTCAGAAACCAAGAGGAAGAATGAAGATAGAGGTGTCAATCGGGCAACCAGGACAGGTAGGTGGAAACCAAAGAGAAGAGAAAAAGGGAAATTATAAAATCGATAATTAAAAGAAAAAAAAACTTTACCTAACTCCCAGAAAACCCTAAATTCATAGGCTCAGCCCCAAAAAAGGCAGAAATCAGAAACTCGTACAAAACAAAACAAGAAAAAAACAGCGAAACAGAAAAGGAAAAAATGAGAACACAGAGAGAATAACATCTGACCTGGTTCAGGAAATGAAAAGGCAGGATGAAGAAAGAAATGAAGAATATCAAAGGCGTGTGTTTTGTTGAGAAGGTGAAAGAGGTGAGGTATGCGGTGGTCACCGAAGGCAGCCGATGGAGTGGAAGGAAGAAACGTGGTGAGGGCGTGAGAATTGAAAGAAACGAAGGAGGATGTGTGAATCGAATCGAAAGGACAGTACAAAACTCGGGTGAGGCAGGCATGTGAAGTAGGTGAGGCAGGAGACGAACGACGAAGACGAAGCAGGAGGAAGCAGGAGCCGGACGACGGAACATAGACTCTTATTACTATCTGTAAATATATATATATATATATATACACATATATACATCCGTATAAATTCATACACTTCGACAACAATGATTTCACGCAGTTACAATTCGTATATCAAGGTACTTGCCTTGGTAATGTCACGCGGATACTCCGAAAATACGGTCGATTGCCAAAATCTGGAACTCCAATGAAAACAACGATCGGAAGGGCTCAACACCAGATTTTTGTAGGGAAATCATCCCTAATATCCTATCATCGAACAAACAATCAATCACACGAGGAAAAACATCACAAAACGACCAAATTTCTCTCTGCGGCATTTCCCCGGACACCTTGAAGGCGTCAAACGAAAGTTCATATAAACGACGAATCGGAAATGGTATAACCGTGGAAAGATGATGAAAATGATAGAATACAACTTAATCTACAATTATCCATCAGTGATTTTGTAATATCCGCGTTTTCTATTTTTTAGTAATTTCTATTTTGGTGCATATTCGTTTCGGACAACTCGCTTCACACTGTTTTGTAATTCTGAACCTATTTTGTTCTTGGAGTTTTTCCGTTTAGACGGGTCTCGATAATGTTTTTATGTAATTTCATCTTGTCTTATATTCTATCTCATGTGTATTCTATTCTCGTTAAACTCGTTCGATTTCGTCGTTTTCTTACTTCCATGAGTTAGTATGCTTGAGTAGAGCATGTTGTGAGTTTCAGATTGTTAATCCGACGTTGTGTCGTGATTTTTTCGGATGTTTGGGCCGTTTTTGTAATTTCCTAGAAGTTTAGGGAATTTGTCCCTTGTTCGACTTTGGTTGTGTACCTCAGATCGTTTTTGGGTTCCGTACTTCCATTTCGTGTTATTGTTGCCCGAATATCGATCCCTATTGCTTTTATTCTCTTTCCAGATCATTTTTCGTCATTTTGGGACCCGGGGGGGGGGGGGGGGGGTGTGGGCCGCGACACAAGGATTATGCGCCGCGGCACACACATCACCCAGCTGTTGTCCGAGCAAACTGTACCGTGTGCCACGGCACAAGGATTATGCGCCGCGGCATACAGCCGAGTCAGTGCCGCGCCACACTTGTCCGGGCCGCGGCACACCCGTGTGGCACTTGCCGGCCAAAACCGATCAGCGTGCCTGCCACAGCACGGTCGTGGCCGCGGCACACGCCGAATCTACGCCGGCACACTTGAATGAGCCGCGGCACAACGAGCGGCCACCGATCACCAGCGCGATTTTGTCCTGTGCGCGGCACGATTCGGTGAGCCGCGGCACACAACGCGGTCAGCGCTATATCTGCGTTTTTATTCAGCGTGAGCCACTCATTTCCTTTCCCTTCTTCAACCGTGCGAGAGAGAGTGGCTTGAGAGGGAGATTTCCTCCATCTATCACTTAATTGTGTAAATTTCTTCATCTCTTTTCGATCGGGTGGCTCGGATTGCGGATCTAACACGTGGTTTTCAGGATTTGAGTGCTTGATTCTTCAAGAGATAAGAGCTCCTTTGACCCTAGTATGATTTTGGGGAGGGTTTGGTGGTGATCTTGTGTTTTAATCCGAATTAACCGATGTTGTTGTTAGATTTTAATAGTATACTCGTGACCCTTGGTTTTCTTGTTATTGGTTGGGATGAAATCCCGTTATTGCACCGTTGACCGATTTCATTTCCTTATGCACACGTGGTGTCCGATGAATTGTCCCAATGGGTAGAACTAGGATGAATTTCTTCGTATTCATGATGTTGAGATTGGTTGTATATCATTATTGTGTTAGGGTCGGATTTGAGAGGATTGTTCGGACCATAACCTATTCCTTCGTCGTTTTCTTTGCGTCGTATTATCCAAGGCAAGTACATGTATTATATTTCATTATGTGTGTACGGTTTTGATACGAATGATGTAAACTGGTTTATTGAACGATTGTGTTGGTTACTCTTCCACCTGGGGATGGCGTGGGGCCTCTCGGGGCCGATACTAATGGGTACGGCCACGGAAGTGGACTTGGGTGCGTGCGTTGATGTTCTTTCACCTGGGGACGGTTCAACGGGACCTCTGGGGGCCGATACTAATGGGTACGGCCGCGGAAGTGGTTTCTCACCTGGGGACGGTCCGACGGGACCTCCGGGACCGAGCATCGATGGGTACGGTCGCGAGTTACCAAGCGTGGATAATTGTGATGTGGAAAACTTGTTGACATACCGTTTTGGTGTTAATGTGACATTCCGGAATATTGATTTTCAAAATGATTTTTCCTAATGAATTGTTTGCGTTGAATCGTGTATGTATATAATGTTGTGTAATTGTGTACTTGCAGTAGCTATTCGAATGCTAACCCCTTAAATGGGGGAAATGCGTCTTATGCATTTCAGGTACCGGGAGGACTGAGGAGCAAGCACAGGACATGCATGTAAAGGATGGGCTGGCTTGATGATGTGGCTCGAGTCTGCATTTTTATGTTTTGTCATTGCATTGTTGAGTATTGAAGTTAGACCGTTTACTTTGAAACTTGGTTTAAGTCCACTGCGTGGGCAAGGGATTGGTTTTTATCTTATATTCATATACTCCGTTAAAATGTTTGGCCGAGGCCACGGCCTTACGTACTTTTTGGAGTGCAACATTTGGGATCATATTGTGGTTTATGTGTCATGTGTTAGCCTGGTAGACCTCACGAGGGTTCTACGGCGTGTAATGTCCCATTTGTGAATTGGGGTGTTACAAATTTAAGTTCGTATTGCTCGAACAGACGAAATCTACCAAGATCCCCAAACTTCCCAAAGTTTGGATTTTAGGAAAAACTAACCTTGATTCGGTCGATTGAAGTATGTTATGGAATGATCGATCAATGATATGAACTCAGGATCTTCGTGGATTTGTTGTTCAACAACATGCCTCCTTGCTCTCAAAAGCTCCAGCCGCGGACATGAAGGAAGAGAAGTGAAAAATGGGTGAAAACAGGGCTGCTCGGTCATATATATACTGGTAACTGACTAGCGTGCGCTAGGTTGTCCGGGTAGCGTGTGCTATCGGCCGGCCCTGGTCCATAATCTTCGGTCGGGGTCCGATAGCGTGCGCAAGACATCGGCAGCAGCGTGCGCAATTGGCCCGTCCAGGACCTACTGGACTAATCTGCCCGGCCAGGTAGCGTGCTCACGAGCCAGAAGGCACCACTGCGCGGACTTAGCGTGCGCATCTGTCCGGCCGTAGCGTGCGCTACCTGCTGGTCTGGCCAAAGTCCAGACCCTACTGCCTAGACTGCCCGGCCAATTAGCATGCGTTACCTCCCGGCAGTGGCATGCGCTACTCCTGCGGATTAGCGCGCGCAGCTGTCCGGCCGTAGCGTACGCTAGGCCGGTCCCTGCCGCAACTGTCGGGCAACGCCCAGCCTCCATGACGGTCCATGCGCACATGTCCGGCAGTGCTCAGCATCTGTGCCGGTTCCTGCCGCACCTGTCTGGCAGCGCCCAGCCGCCATGACCCGACGACTCGATTCTCCAAAATCGCACGGATACGAACATGATGAAATGCTCGGTAGGAGTCTCGATCACGAATTCAAATCTCTAATATGCATCAAGGGAAAATATTTCGGAAGAAAGTTCATAACGAATTATAATAATATTATAAGTCACAAAAACCGAGATATACGAAAACGGGAAAAAAATAGGATTCTCACACGGTTAGGCGTTCGACGACGTCTCGACCACTTTAACGCACTGGTTATGATTCAAAATGATAAAGACCAAATTACGAAGCATAAAATATCCCAAGCACGGAACGAACACGACGAAAAGCTCTTAGTCAACATCCACGATCCGAAATGAAAATGATGATATTCAACAATTCACCACATATGGCCCTAAATACAAAATCGATCGTCGAGAGGGAGAAATAAATAAATGCTGACGCCCGACAGTTGAGAAATTTCCGGTCTACAAATAAAAATTCAAATTAAACCGGAAATGAAAAATCTCGGGTATTACAAGAATAATCATCACAGTATAATCAAAGGCACAGTCTCTCATTCGACAAATCCTGCTCAAGACCCCTGATTAATTAACCCTCAGAGATCTCGTCAAATATCCTTGGTTAATTAACCCTCATACTAACATTTGAAACAAGTTGCAATGAACTTTCAGAAACACGAATCGCGGTCTACATCAAGACCAATATTTTAAAGCGAGTTGCAAGAACTTTGAATTACGGAAATCATTTGGTAACGGGGTCTTAGCTATCACTCAAATATTCGTTACCAATAAGCCTGCCAGACGCCTCCCTTGCACACCTGTGCACCGGCGTTCACTCCACTATGTTGGTCGCCCCTTGAACATGTCACCGCGCCGGCGATCACTCCCAAAAGAGCCGCCCCTTTCACGCGCATTAGGTAACACCGGTGTTCACCATCATATGGAGCCGCACATTGCAGCGTACACGAGGCCGGAGTGCACGCCCCGCCCTCAGAGGTTCCCGGATACGACGTTTCTCACAAGTATCCACATTGTTTCAAACATCAAGCACACAGACAAACGTTACAACAATTATCAACTCAGTACACCAAATCACACAATTTATCCGCCAGTCCGTAACCACACAAATAAACAATAACACGCACGTTATCAATCAAAACTCATTCACAATAAGCCTTCAGGCATAATCAACCAACACCGCACATATATCCCTATATTGCGACTCAACCGAATATATATATATATATGGGCGATTTACATCTGACTACCTTTTTAGATGGTCTAATTACAGTTTAGTCCCTATTGTTTCAGATATTATAATGAAGGACAAACTTTGCACTGTCCAGAAACTATATTTACAACGAAGGACAAAAGTCAAATTTTCAGATGATGTCATTGGAGAGAGAGTACTGATATTCCGAATTTGCCCTTTTATTTTTCCTTTTCTTGTTTACCCATTTATTTTTCGCCTCACGTGGGTGGCACATGTTGGACCTCATTGTAATATATATAACACTTTTGGACTTCAGTGTAATAAATTTTCAAGCTTTTTAGAAAAAAATATTTTTTCAAAAAAGAAAGTATTTTCTGAAAAAAAAATATTATTTTTCGAAAAATTAAAAAAAATTATTTTCTGAGAAAAAATTATCTTTTCGAAAAAATATTATTTTATGGAATTAAAAAATTATCTTTTTGAAAAAAATTATTTTTGGGGAAAAAATATCTTTTCGAAAAATTAAAAATTCTTTTACGGAGAAAAATTATTTTTGGGCAAAATAATATTTTTCGAAATAAAATTATTTTACGGAAAAATATTCTTTTCGAAAAAATATTATTTTTTCGAAAAATAAAACTATTTTCTGAAAAAATAAAAAAATATTTTTTCAAAAATTAAAAAATATTTTCTGGAGAATAATTTATTTTTGGCAAAATAATATTTTTTCGAAATTAAATTATTTTCTGGAAAAATATTCTTTTTCGAAAAATAAAATTATTTTCTGGAAAAAATAAAAAAATATTTTTCAAAGATAGTAAAAAAATATTTTACGGAGGAAAAATATTTTTGGCAAAATAATATTTTTCAAATAAAATTATTTTCTTGAAAAATATTATTTTTTGAAAAAATAAAATTGTTTTCTGAAAAAATAAAATAAAATATTTTTGAAAAAAATATATTTTACGGAAAAAGTTATATTTCAAAAAATTATTTTCGAAAAAGAATATTTTTAAAAGAAATGTATTAGCCAAACACTTTAATAACTTATAAGCTATTTGTTTAATATGAAATGAATTTTAAAAGAAATGTTTTATTCAAGTAAATAGAGGGGCATTTTCGTCTTTTTAATAGAAGTCAACACTAATTCAGATTTTTGTCCTTCGCTGTAATTTATGAAACAATAGAGACTAAAGTGTAAAGAGGCCATCTAATAGGGTAGTTGATTGTAATTTCCCCTATATATATATATATATATATATATATATATATATATATATATATATATATAACCTTACTATATTATATCAATAAGCATAGTTCATCCATCGACCCAAGTTGAGTACGTCAACTAGTGTTAGCATATCACTCGGCATTCACCGACATATGTATGTATTTATCTATATACATGTATACATATATATATATATAGGCATATCCTTATACATACATATATTTAACATATAAATATATATGTAAACGTATATTCGTAATAATTCACACACTTCGGCAACAATGATTTCACGTAGTTATAATTCATATATCAAGGTACTTGCCTTGGTAATCTCTCGCGAATACTCCAAAAATACGGTCGATTGGAAAAATCTAAAACTCCAATGAAAACAACGATCGGAAGGGCTCAATACCAGATTTTCGTAGGGAATTCATCCCTAATATCCTATCATCAAATAAACAATCAATCACACGAGGAAAAACATCACAAAACGACTGAATCTCCCTCTGCGGCATTTTCCCAGACACCTTTAAGGCGTCAAGTGAAAACTCATATAAACGACGAATCGGACATGAAAAAACCGTGGAAAGATGATGAAATTGATAGAATACAACTTAATCTACAATTATCCATCAGTAATCTAAGTTCATATGGCTCAAACGGATGAAATCTACCAAGATCCCCAAATTTCCCAAAGTTTTGATTTTAGGAAAAACTAACCTTGATTGGGTCGATTGAAGGATGTTATGGAATGATCAATCAATGATATGAACTCAGGAACTTCGTGGATTTGTTGTTCAACAACATGCCTCCTTAATCTCAAAACCTCTAGTCGTGGAAAGAAAAGAATGAAATGAAAAATATGTTGAAACAGGGCTGCTCGGTCAAATATATAGGCAGACCGCCCTAGCGTGCGCTAGCGTGCCGGCACCGTGCGCTAGTGGGCCGACGATGGTCCAGTCCAGAGGCTCCTGGACTGATCCCCTCGCCCAGGTAGCGCGCGCTAGCTGCCGAGGAGCATGCGCTACGTCTTCTGGTTAGCGCGCGCAGCGACCGGCCGTAGCGTGCGCTACCGGCCAACTCTCCGGAGTCCAGAACCTCAGGGCCTCACTACCCGGCCCAGGTAGCGTGCGCGGGGTGCCGCATAGCGTGCGCTACGCCTGCCGGTTAGTGCGCGTAGCCTCCCGGCAGTAGCGTACGCTATGCCGGTCCCTACCACGCCCGTCCGGCCAGCGCCCAGCTTCCGTGCTGGTTCCTCCCATAGCCGTCGGCGGCGCCAGTGCAGGTGCCCTGACGACTCGATTCCTAAAAATGCACAGAACGAACACGACGAAACGCTCGCGGACAACAACATCGATCCGAAATGAAAATAATATTCAACAAATGACCACATATGGCCATAAACACAAAATCGATTGTCAAGAAAAATAATACCAACGCTCGAAAACCGAGAAATTCTGGTCTAAAAAGAAAAAATTCGAATTAGTCAGAATAAAAATCTCAGATATTACATTCTACACCCCTTAAAATAAATTTCGTCCCGAAACTTAAAATAGAGAGCGGCGGAACAATCAAGGAAATAACTAGTTCCTCAGCCCCAAAACATCACGAGCAATGCGCGAATGTGAGGTTCTAGAAATACAATGAACGAACCTAGCATGTATCTGGTACGGGAGTTGAGGCGATAAAAATGTATGTGAACACGATAAGTCGAGGTGGAGGAGTATGAATTTGGAGACAAAAGCTCCAAGAGTTAAGAAAATCACAAAACGGCTCAGACGTCCTGAAACCATGTTTCGAGCTCGACAAACCGCATCCAAGCTCATAACACATTTGGAAATGTCAACTGCACGCGTGGCAATAATAGTTTCGAACAAAATTTTGCAAGGATCAAGTTCAGATGTGGAAAGACCACAATAATCCATGGAGTCTGACAAAACAAATCTGAAATTCATTCGGAGGATGGTAGGCTAGGTAGAACATAGTAGTTTAAAATCATCATCACAATTGAATTACCAACGATGAAAGGTCACACAATACCGGAAATACTAAGAAAAGTACGGGTAATACACTCCCCCATACTAAAAAGAGATTACTGTAATACCCGGTTGTAATTCATTCATTTTCATTCAGTAATTATCAGTCTGTAATTGTCACTCAGTAATTCTCACTCATTAATAATCACTCATCATTCATGAATCATTCATTTGCGTTCACTGTTGGCATGTTGTAATCGTATATCAGTTACCGATCGTAATTTCATCTCCGTATAGATCGAGACGGGAGTATTATCATTTTCATTGTGATTGATAGCCTTGTACTGGGAGTATCATATTTGGCTCGTGTTAGACTTGTTCACTTTCACATTCATATGGTATGTCGGATCATTCATCAGTCGTAGCGAGGAATCGGAGTTATCGGTTTTATTCACCTTGGCCAGCATTGAGTTACGGCCGTAAGGTTACGGGATACGTTCGTAAGTTGAGCGGGTACGGCCGTAAGGCTGGCCGGTTACGGCCGCACGTGGTCCAGCGGGCTGCCCAGGCATTTTGGCCGAAGGCGAGTTACGGCCGTAAGGAGGGTTGGATACGGCCGTAAGTGGTGTTTGTAAATTTCAGGTGTTGTCGACCAAGGGTGACTTACGGCCGTAAGGGTTGCGGCTTACGGCCGTAAGTCGAGGAAGGTACGGCCGTAAGGCTTGGCCGGATACGGCCGTACGCTCCAGGCAAGGTGCCTGGTCATTTTCGACGAAGAGGGCTTACGCTCGTAAGTTTGACCGGATACGGCCGTATCATCCGAGTTACGGCCGTAAGGTGTGCGGGTACGGCCGTAAGGATGTCGGCGGATGTTTTTGATGAAGGCGGGTTACGCCCGTAACTCAGGAGCGGTTACGGCCGTAAGTCTGTCGGCAGGCTTTCGGACGAAGCCGAGTTACGGCCGTACGAGTTGGCCGGTTACGGCCGTAAGGCCGTTGACTTGGAATGTTACGGCCATAAGAGGGCCGAGTTTTGGCCGTAACTTCCGGCAGTATTTAAGGACTCGGCTGGGACATTTTTCCTAATTTTCATTCCTTTTCTTCTTTTATCCGAGAGAGAGGGTTGAGGGAGAGATTTTGCCATCATCAATCACTTGAGTGTGTAATTTTCATCATCTTCATTCATTTAGGAAGCTTGGATACTCGTTTTAACTCGTGTTCATCGGATCGAAGTGATTGGATCTTCAAGAGGTAATTTCTTCAACACCTTGGATTTCGATTCTATGTTGAGATATGATGTTTTGGATGTTATAATCATGTTATATGAAGGGATATGTATATGATTATGAGTTTGTATAAGGATTCATTGGATTATTGCGGGATTATTCAAGAACACTTTGAATATCGAGTTGAAATTGGGTGTTTTCGATTAATTGTCGTTATAATCACGTTTTCGGATATTCATTTTGGATTATTGATCATTTGGAAGATGTTTGCTGGTTTGAAACACTTCTTGGGGGATTTGATAGTGGCTTATTGAGATTTGATTGTAAACAATCGGAGTTTGGCCACAACGTATTCGATATAATGCCCCAATGAACTTAGTTTAATCGTATCGACGTTTTGAGTTCGTTATATTCGTGTTTGATTCGTATATTGAACGGGTTGTTGGATATTGTATAATTCAAGGTTGTTCAAGCGACCGATATCTCAATTAGGACGTTGTTCGTGGAAGGATAATTGTCACCGGTGTTGTGTAAGTTGATTCTTACTCAGTTAAAAGGATATTCATTTCCTCTTGTTGTTGTTCATTCATAATCATAACTCATTCATCATTGTGTTAACCGTATTAAAACTTGTCATTGTCAATTAATCACTTCAGTCACAAGGAACGACGGTTCCAATCATTTCATTGAGCTATCATTCATTTCGCTATCATTTTATCTCGGTGAGTCATTATTCGTTTTCGATGTCACTTTTGTTATATCGTGGCATTCCGGGTCATACTGGTGTGCCGGTTGGTATGTGTAGGATTTTCATGTCGGGCACATTTATGTCGTGTGTTGGTTGTTGGCCTCACATTGGACTGTGCACACGAGTCGATTGCTTCGTGAGACTGATTAGGCACAAGACCACGCATGTATTCGATCGATACTCGTTGGTGGCTTGTGCACGGACACATTTCCATCCCGGGCGTAGTGTGGCGCCACCCTTTGAGCCGTACTGTTAGTCGATTCATACAGCATGTTTGATTGCGTATGTTTTCAACAAGATTGGGTTATAATCTAACCGTTTCATTTTGATCGAACTTGTGGTTTATACTACATATTTATATGATTGTGTTTATTCAACTCTGGAGGATTGTTGTTCTGTATAACTGACCCCGTTTGGGGATATTGTTTTTCAGGTCATGGCAAGGCAAAGGCATAGGGAGAGCACGTTGACGGCGGGGAGTCCCAGTGATACTAGAAGGGGGCCCCAGTCTGTTCACTCATTTATGTTTCCTTTATTTATTCCGCTGCAGACATTCCGTTTGAATACTCATTTCATTCAGTGTTGTGTATTTTATCTTCATATAAGATACACATGTATTCTGTATTATCCTGGGTGTGTTGTATGAAACTCCTCATCGGAGTAATTGATGTTGTAATGTGGTTCGGTACTACATTTACCCTGTGTAATTCATCCTTTTTCATTCGCCTGGTGGGACCCAGTCGGGGGTCCACGGCACTGTAATATCCGCCTAGTTTGGGGTGTTACAATTACGACCCTGAAACTTAGAACAACAAGAGATGGAAACATAAAGCAATGAAACGAAAAACGATCAAAGTCACGATTGTTGGAACCAGCAACGATTAAGACACAGTACAAGATCTTCATTCTCCCGTACTAGAATCTTCAGAAGGAAACATAGTTTTTTTGCGGCACTCTACGGTCACTTGCTCTATTCCCCAATAGGGTAGCTATAACACCCCCAATCCGCTCAGGGATATTACACGCCGTAGAACCCTTCCTCAAGGATCTACCAGGCTGGTAACAACATATAACAACTCAACCATGCCTTTCAGGCTAAAATGACTCAGTAGACCGATTTGGTCTTTCAATAAATACATACAACTCAAATACAAATCATGCCCACGCAGGGGTCAAAATACAACCACACCCGTACAACGGGAAAAGTATAGCAAATGAAAATAAAGTACAATCGAACCAATAAACAATATACGGTTCCTCATGTGATTAGTATCGATCATCTTTCATCATCCTTCATGCCGACCCTGTGTTATGCTCCAAAACCTGAATGCAAAAATAGACATCCACCCCCCGAATACTCGGGGGTTAGCAAAACTCCACTGTTTTTCTAGTGCAAGAACAAAGTGCAAATACGAGTCATACAATTCACATTCCACGAATAACAATAACCAAGGATCCTCAAAGATCCAAACGAAACGAAAAACACTTCCCGAGGCAAGAATTTGAGAAAACGTTCCAAAATCGAAAGATCACAAATCAATGGAAGAATTTATAAAAACAGTTTAGAATGCCATCGAGAGTTTTAATAGAAAACAATTTAGGATTATCAAATCCTACTTTTCAAAATCCAAAAGACAAAAGGGGTCACCGCCCCAAAGGTTTACTTTCCGTAAAATGACTTTTACAAAACCATTGGGATTTTAGCCACAAATCTCATCAACTCACAGTACACAAGAACAACCACAAGGTTCGTCTTCCAACGTCAAAATCCACAATTAAAGGATTTAACACAAACAACAAAATACTCTAGAGCCATCCTAGCCAAGTAGGCCAAACGAACAACTTACCTCTTACACACTTAGTCAATGCATGCAATCATGAAAACCGTTCAAAAGCATTCATTTACGGAAATGCCATTATCAAATCACATTTGCAAAATGCACCACAATTAACCACGGACCCACCCCGCCGTGGATCCATACCGAGACCCCGTCGGATCTAACCCGTAGTGGTTAAAAGCAAGCTCGCGGATCCACCCCTCTGTGGACCCCTACCGAGACCCCGTCGGATCTAACCCATAGTGAGCATACACACACACGTTACTCATGCAATACTAACATGCTAAGAATGTAAGTTCATTAAGAATACTTGTAATACCCGTGATTTCGATTTTCGGTAATTTATTTTTTTTCGATGGAAGTCCGTTTTGACGACTCGCTCATGATCGTTTCGGCATTCCAAGAATGATTAATTCTGCACTTTTTGTCATCCGAGTTCGTTTCGGTAATGTTTTGTTGAGTTTCGTGTCTTTTGGCGACTTTTCCGCACTTGAGCTCGATTCTTGCGAATCTCGTCCGAAACTGTTCTTTCGAGTTTCTCGTAAGTTCATTTAATGTTATTATTCATGTTGCGAGCTTTGGTTCGGTGTTTCGATCATGTATCGTGTATTTCGGACGTTTTGGGCCATTTTTGTAATTTCCCAAAGTTTGGGGTAATTACTTCTGTTGTCGAATTTCGAGCCTTCGGGTGGTCGGAATCGCGTGTTCTCTTAGCTCTTAGATTCATCTTTGCGAGTACGTCGTAACCGTACCTTTGATTTATACTCGTGTTCGGTTTCGGTCGTCCGGGCCGTCGGAGTGGCCACGGCCGAGTCACGGCTGGAGCAGGGCCTGGCCTTACGGCCGTAAGGCGCGATCGGGTACGGCCGTATGGGCCGAGTTACGGCCGTAAGTCATTGCCGGTTACGGCCGTAAGTGTCCGACAGGTGCTGGGCTGATTTTTTGACCAATGCCGGTTACGTCCGTAAGGCCTTCCGAGTACGGCCGTATGGGCCGAGTTACGGCCGTAAGTCACTGCCGGTTACGGCCGTAAGTGTCCGGCAGTGACCGGCTATATAAGGCCTGGCAGCCCATTTTTGTTCATTTCCTCACTTTTCTTGCGGCTATCGGATGGGTGCGACGGGAAATCGAGTTCTTGGTCGAGTATAATCATTTCCAAGGCATTTTGGAAGATTCTTGTTGATTATATCATCATCCAATCCGTGTTCTTCGTCGAATCAAGGTATATTCTTGATTTTCCTTCAAGTTGACTTTTTGGAGAAATTGTTCTTGATTTCGTTTCTAATCCGATTTTGATACATCGGTTGGTGTAGTATGATGTTATTAATCGTGTTCTATGGGTTGTATATCCATATATCGAGTTTGTTTAACTCAATTGACGATTCGAGTGTTCTTGGGAATTATTGAACATTTAGTGTTCGATTAAATGTCCCAATGAGTTTCCCTTCGATAGTTTGTTGGGATTTCCATTGTTTTGGCCTTGATTCTCGTCGTAACCACGTGTTATTGTTCCTTCCGGAGGTTTATAGGTGTTCGAGGATTCCGATGTTGAATCCCGTTTGGTGATTGATGATTCGTGTGGTGATATTCTCGTAATACTCGTGGTGCTATCACATTCTTGATATTGTTCGGGGGTTCGGGGCTATTCGACCGCGTCCTATCCGTCGTCTTGTTGCGACTGTGGTTTTGAGGCAAGTATCTTGCCCATACATTTCATGTTTCGTTGATATAATTCTTGATCAATGATTTTATGCGAAATCCAATGTTTAATGAACGTAAAAAGGGATTGGTATGTTCTCGATAAATGTTGTCTGTCAACGATAATTCGTATACTTCGTGAATATGTATTCTCAGAATATGTGTGTTCATTTGGTATGTTGAAAGATAACATGATCTCTTCGAGTGAGTTAATAGACCTGAGAATTCTTAAATCCCAATGTATTCAAAACTCCCGAGGTCGTAAAATGTTTTTCACAAGATGTATATCGGGTTTACCCTATCTTTCGATTTAATCGTTTGATTAAGTGAATCACCTCGGGAAGTATGTTTATGATTAACATGTTTCGTGGAGTATGATATGTACGGCTCGTTTTCGTATTTTATACTTGCACTAGCAAAACAGTGGAGTTTTGCTAACCCCCGAGTATTTGGGGGGTGGATGTCTATTTTTGCATTCAGGTTTTGGAGCATAACACAGGGTCAGCACGAAGGATGATGAAAGATGAACGATACAGATCACACGAGGATCCGTTGATGTCGCATTGGTCTAGTTGTATTTTCTTTTCCGCTGCAGTATTTTTTCCCCGTTGTACGAGAGTTTCTTGTATTTTGACCCCTGCGTTGGTATGTGTTTGTAATTGAGTTGTATATTTTTATTGAAAGACCAAATCGGTCTACTGAGTCATTTTAGCCTTGAAGGCATTGTCGAGATGTTAAATGTTGTTACCAGCCTGGTAGATCCTCGAGGAGAGGGTCTACGGCGTGTAATATCCCTGAGTGGATTGGGGGTGTTACATAAATGGTATCGGAGCTTAGGTTGTGGAAACCTAGGCTGTCGGGTCAGTGGTGTCTGTTGAGTTTTGTCTCGTTGGATTTTGTCTGACTGAGTCGTGTCGCGACGCGTCGTCTGAGTTTGTTGGTCGTGATTAGTATCGTGGGCGATCATCATCTTCGTGCGACCTGTGGATGTAAGTCTCCCTTCTTTGTGTTGTGCCTCGTGTGACACGAGCTATTTTTATGATTATTTGTTAAGTGATGGAATCCTCTTATGGATTTTGATTTCTTGATATGTGGTTATTTGACCCACATATTTCGTTCATATGAAGAGTAGTGTTACTGGTTTGTGCATGTTTGACTTTATTTCTTTTATTCGCTGCGTGAGTTCTTTTGTAATGACTTTCGGTATTTACCGACTGAGTTTTATTTCGAAAACCGATTCCCTTAACCGAGTTTGTGCCATTATGGCCTTGATCGTTTTGGCGAAATTCTTATGACGGTATTTAGTATTTTATAAATAGCTTTTGTGAGTTTTTGAAGTATTACCGTCATCAGCCTTTTTAACGTTGTAAATGGTTTTTAGCCTGGTGAGTTCCGGCACGAGACCCACGGCACTATAATGTTTTGCGTAATTACCTGAAGTTTTTGGGCTTTCTAGCCCATTGAATTATCTTTGAAAACCTTGGGTATCTTAGAAAATTAAAATTCGAGAAATACTTTTAAAACGAATTATTTTCTTGCGGTGTTTTCAAGGTGCTTTCTAATGCCGCAATACATTTCAAAAAATTTCCAGTTGAGGACCAAAAACATTTTGAGATATTCTCAAATGCAGTTGCTTAGACCCAAGGGTCGAATATTTTTGAAAGTTTTTCACTAAGAGAAAGTGTCCTCATTTTTATCAAATGCGAAATGGTTCTACAAAGTCTCGATAACGATGTTTCACATTTGTGCTTTTTTTTTTGTTTTGAAAGGTGATACTCAAGATCAACCGGTGTTTTTCTAAATTATTTTCAAAAGTAGGTTTTCGTTTTTAAAACCTATCCATTCCCGTTTGAGGGCTGGGTATGTATGTATGATGTTCGCGTTGTCGTTATGATGTTAGCTTCTGAGTATGATCGAATTGGTGGCATGAACGTTGAGGCGTTGCCACGCAATTGTTATACTATCCCTCTCTGAGAGGTGTGAACTGATATTTACTGTTTATCGCCTCGTGGTGATTTGCGTGTTGACTCTGGAGTGTGTGCTGTTGAATCTTGGGTTGGTTGGTTCGTGTATATGTGTGATTATTCCATGATGTTTTGTGATTATGTCGTTATCGTCGGGCCATTGAGATTGCCGAACGATACCGCTGCTATGATTTTAGTATGCTGTTGCTTTACGATGGAAATCATGATATGTGTTATGATTTTTCTCACAGCCGAGTAATTACTTATTCAAGATGCCGAGGGCCGAGGTCGTGGTCGTGGCAATCGACGCGTAGTCGAGATCATGTCACGGTGATGATGCCAGATCGGTGTCGCTACTATTTTACAGCAGTAGCTACACGATGACTCGATTAACTCAGCGATTCAGCATTACAGATGTGACTCAGAACACTGGTGCAAACCAGTGGCTTCGGGAGGTAATTCGTATGAATCCCCCTCGATTCGCCGGTGTTGCGGATGCTTTGGGCTGGGATGGTTGGCTTTTCCAGTTGGGAAAGATATTTGAGGCTGTCGATTGTCCTGAAGAGCAGAAGGTACCTATTGCGCAGTACCTTCTTGACAAAGATGCCGCTAATTGGTGGGAGGCTGTTAAGCCTCATGATCGTGATGTCACGTGGGCGGAGTTCCAAGCATTTATGGAAGCTGAGTTCTGTCCGAAACCGATTAGAGAGCAGAGGATTCACGAATTTTATTCGGCAGAACCGCAAGGTGTTTCAGTGTCACAGGCTATCATCGACTATAGCAAACAACTCAGTTATGTGCGAGATCGGGTGAGAACCGAGGAAGAGAGGATCTTTCATTTTGGCTGCATTTAATGAAGCCAGAGATTCGCGTGTATATGTCGGGACTCACTTGCACTTCGTTGAGGGACTACCAAGATCGAGCCTTGGCTCGTGAACTAGCTTCGTTATCGTCGGAGCGTGTGCCCGAGTCGAAGAAGCAGAGGAAGTCCAATGACCTTGTGGACAGTGCAGGAGTTGGTGTTTCTAGTTCGCAACGTCGTAGTCTTTCGGCTATGAAGCTCTGTCGCTTGTTGCGTGGGACTGAGAGTTCCAAGTCTTCTGCTTTGACTCCTGGTAAAGCCAGGAGGTGTTTTAACTGCAATATGGCAGGGCATGTCCGTGCACATTGTCCTTCTCCGCCAGTAATGTGTTACAAGTGCAGGCTTGAGGGACACCGAGTTCAGTTTTGCGAGTTGGTCACCAAGCCTTCCGAGGCACGGATTTGAGCACTGAAATCAGGACCGACTCCGAGGAGTCCCTGAGGGGCATGGTCTATCAGTTGTATGTTATGTTATTTTCTTACCCAATTGTTTCGAATCTCGGAGATTAAGTTCTTTTATTCGAAGTGGATCGTTTTGTGTTTATTTTTTTTTGTTTTCTCGACTGTGCACGGTGCTTAGTATTTTGTGATTGTTCGGATAATTGACGTGATTGTATTATCTATTTGATGACGTTTGTCACTTGTTGATTTTATCATGTCTCTACCGGTGACGTTGTGTTAGTCATCGTGGAGCGTGTTTTCACGCCGTATATTCCTTTGCGTTGCTTGTAACGTTTCGCCGATGGGCGTAAGTTACGCGTTTCTTGTCTATATCGTTGATTTTTCCTGGCGGGATATTGCTTTTCCCTACTTGTTTTAAGTTTCGGGACGAAACTTCTTTTAAGGAGGGTAGTGTGTAATACCCGTAATTTCAATTTCCGGTAATTTCTTTTTTTTGGCAGAAGTCCGTTTTGACGACTCGCTCATGACCGTTTTGTCATTCCGAGAATGATTAATTCTGCACTTTTTGTCATCCGAGTTCGTTTCGGTGTTGTTTTGTTGAGTTCCGTGTCTTTTGGCGACTTTTCCGCACTTGAGCTTGATTCTTGCGAATCTCGTCCGAAATGGTTGTTTCGAGTTTCTCGTAAGTTCATTTAATGTTATTATTCATGTTGCGAGCTTTGGTTCGGTGTTTCGATCATGTATCGTGTATTTCGGACGTTTTGGGCCATTTTTGTAATTTCTCAAAGTTTGGGGTAATTACTTCCGTTGTCGAATTTCGAGCCTTCGGGTGGTCGGAATCGCGTGTTCTCTTAGCTCTTAGATTCGTCTTTGCGAGTAGGTCGTAACCGTACCTTTGATTTATACTCAGGTTCGGGTTTCGGGGTCGTCCGGGCCGTCGGAGTGGCCACGGCCGAGTCACGGCCGGAGCAGGGCCTGGCCTGGCCGAGTTACGGCCGTAAGAGCCGAGAGTTACGGCCGTATGGCGCCTGGCAGCTTCCGGACGAATGCCAGTTACGGCCGTAAGGCGCGATCGGGTACGGCCGTATGGGCCGAGTTACGGCCGTAAGTCACTGCCGGTTACGGCCGTAAGTGTCCGACAGGTGCTGGGCTGATTTTTTGGCGAATGCCGGTTACGTCCGTAAGGCCTGCCGAGTACGGCCGTATGGGCTGAGTTACGGCCGTAAGTCACTTCCGGTTACGGCCGTAAGTGTCCGGCAGTGACCGGCTATATAAGGCCTGGCAGCCCATTTTTGTTCATTTCCTCACTTTTCTTGCGGCTATCGGACGGGTGCGACGGGAAATCGAGTTCTTGGTCGATTATAATCATTTCCAAGGCATTTTGGAAGATTCTTGTTGATTATATCATCATCCAATCCGTGTTCTTCGTCGAATCAAGGTATATTCTTGATTTTCCTTCAAGTTGACTTTTTGGAGAAATTGTTCTTAATTTCGTTTCTAATCCGATTTTGATACATCGGTTGGTGTAGTATGATGTTATTAATCGTGTTCTATGGGTTGTATATCCATATATCGAGTTTTTTTAACTCGATTGACGATTCGAGTGTTCTTGGGAATTATTGAACATTTAGTGTTCGATTAAATGTCCCAATGAGTTTCCCTTCGATAGTTTGTTGGGATTTCCGTTGTTTTGGCCTTGATTCTCGTCGTAACCATGTGTTATTGTTCCTTCCGGAGGTTTATAGGTGTTCGAGGATTCCGATGTTGAATCCCGTTTGGTGATTGATGATTCGTGTGGTGATATTCTCGTAATACTCGTGGTGCTATCGCGTTCTTGATATTGTTTGGGGGTTCGGGGCTATTCGACCGCGTCCTATCCGTCGTCTTGTTGCGACTGTGGTTTTGAGGCAAGTATCTTGCCCATACATTTCATGTTTCGTTGATATAATTCTTGATCAATGATTTTATGCGAAATCCAATGTTTAATGAACGTAAAAAGGGATTGGTATGTTCTCGATAAATGTTGTCTGTCAACGATAATTCGTATACTTCGTGAATATGTATTCTCAGAATATGTGTGTTGGTTTGGTATGTTGAAAGATAACATGATCTCTTCGAGTGAGTTAATAGACCGTAATCCTTTGCGGGGATTACGTATTGTTATTGTGTACTTGTTCGGTAAGAACGTAAGGTGTGTGATATTAGTTGCTACTCCTTGAAAGGAGGTTGTGATGCTTAATGTTGTTTGGCTTCATAAGTGATTATTGTGGTGTGCTTGATGCATGTGATGTGCCTCCGGGTATGATTGTTGAATCTCCGGGATCCATACTTGCTAGTATGGGTCGGGCGTGACCGTAGGGTTATCCAAATTGGGTATGTCTTGCAGGGACTCCGAGGTTCGTGGCTTGTTAGCCCGATGCCGAGATAACTTGTGGGGTTATCATCGGGTATGTCTTGCGGGGACTCCGAGGTTCGTGGCTTGTTAGCACGATGCCGGGATAACTGTAATACCCGAGATTTCTGTTATGTAATTGGAACTTGTGATATTGTAATGATTGTACTTTTGTCTGAGTACTATTCTCCGTATTTCATAATCCGATGTTGTCGAGCGTCTAAATTCGTGTTTGTGATTTAAAGATTGTAAATCTGCGCATGTAGCGCACGCTATCGGCTATGTTTAGCGTGCGCTAACGTGGATTCATAGCGCACGCTAATGAGGGTCATTAGCGCACGCTATGCGTGGTCAATTTGATTGAGACGTGCGGTAGGTGAGATCTGGCCGGGGGACCCCTGTCGGATCGTGTCGGGATGTACCTGGACGGCTTTCGGGAAAAGCCGAGTCAACGCCTTAGCGCACGCTACAGGTATATGCGTAGCGCACGCTAAGTATTGAGTACAGTTTAGTCAGTGAGCCGTTAGCGCACGCTACGAGCAGGGTCTAGCGCGCGCTAATAGCCATTTCTTATAAATAGGACATCATCCTATTCGTGATTTCAGTTCTTTCTTCTGCCATTACCCGAATTCTTACACTTAGAACATAACTTCCTCCATCCTAAACACTTCATATCAACATCCTGGTTCGTGATTGAAGATCGTATATCATTGGAGATTGGTGTTCAAGCTTTCGGTGTCGGATTGCTTCATTTTCCTCAGTGTTCTTCACTACCTTGAGGTAGGTGATTCTTCACCAATACTAGTTGTGTTCTAAAGGATGTTGATCATGTTCGTCTAGTCAGTTAGATTCGTTATTAGTCGTTCATCATGTGTTAGAAGGATATTTTCGACGTTTCAACACTTATTCATCGTATAATCCATTGAACCTTTTTGTATGTGGATTCCTAAGCATGTTATGTATGTTCAAAACCAATCGACCAGTATATGAAGATTACCTAGTTCGTATGTTTTACGTAAGGAATCATATGTTTTGGGACTTGGAATAATCGGAACTTGGTATAATTCTTGAAGATCAAAGATAAGATATGACGTTGAGATGATTATCCGTATATTTGTACCTCATGATCATGGAACTTCCTCAAACCTTATTAGCATGACATGCTTGAGGATGACTTGTTGTATCAACATAGAATTCATGAATTCACCACCTTTCAACCCAGTTTTTCCATTAGCAGTATTCTGCCATGCAAGATTAGCGCACGCTAACATATGTGAGTTAACGTGCGCTATCGCGGTTCAGTTAGCGCACAATACGTACGTAGCGTACGTTATGTATCGGCCGATTCAAACTGTCGGTTCGTAGCTACCACACGCTAGTCTTACACGATAGCGTACGCTAACAGGCCGGCTTAGCGCACGTTACGTAGAGTACGTAGCGCACGCTAAGCAGTCCAGGCAGATTGTTTATTTTGAGCTTTTCGGCCGTAGACCGAATTGTTAGGCCATCGTTCGACGTGAGATGATTTGTATATCATTCCTTTTGTTAAGGTTCGAGCTTGTTACATTGATCAAAGGAGACGGCCTTCGAGGGTGTCGAGATCACTGAAGTGTTTTGTCCTTGCCATTTTCGAGGCAAGTATCATATGTCGAGTTCGATTTATCATGCTTGTCGTTTTGTTCATATTGTTGAATATGAGATGTATTTCTGAAAATTCTCGTGATATTCGTGGTTATTTGTTCGTATTGATGAACATATTGAAATGCATATGTGTATGCATAATTGATTGATTTATGGTATAAATGATCCGAGGGGATCATGAGGATCTATGCTGAGGGCGCTGGATCGAATGTCCACCATGCGTTGGTCCAACAGGATCATCATGGGGATCTATGCTGAGGGCGCTGGATCGTTGGACGGGTTTCCCACCATGCATTGGTCCGACGGGATCATCATGGGGATCTATACCAAGGGCGCTGGATCGCTGGATTACCCTGTATTGTGTTGATGGAATCGTGAGGATTCGCATCGTTGGATTCCGGTGGCGGAAGTCCGTTTTGCATGTTTTATGATGTATTGATGATTTATTGTATGATGATACTTGTACTAGCATTGTTTTGCTAACCCCTTCGGGGGTGGACATTGTTTTGATGTTCAGGTAGCCGAGGAGCGGGGAGGCAACCACAGTACCGACAGGATGATGAAATGGCTCAGTGATGTGATTGATGTTATTGTTATTGTGATTTGTCTTCTTGGTTCGTTTAGTACTTGAGTACGTCTGTTTTAATAAGGTTATTCGATATGGTTGTATAAGTTAACTCATTTGATCGGTTGAATCAAATCTGTATTTGGACTTCAGTTGTACGATTGAATTACTTTTACACTTCTTTTAAAATTAGCCTTGTAAATCCTTATCTAAAGGGTTTACGGCGCTGTAATTATTCCGAATATCTCGGGGTGTTACATAATATGGTATCGGAGCTAAGATTCATGGATATCTTGGCAGTCGGGTTAGTTGGGTCTGTTTACGTTATTTGATTATTGGTCGTTCGTAACATCACTGCTGAGCCAGCATCGTCGTGTGGACCGTGGTTGTAAGTTTCCTAATCTCGAATACTACCGTTTTATTTAATTCATGTCTTGTAAACATTTAATGGATGTACTTTGAGAAAGTTTGTCCTGGATATTGAGTATTTATGTTTACAGTATGTTGAGAGGAGGTCGTGGACGCGGACGCGGTCGTGGACGCGGACGTGGAAATGCGAGGCAAGAAGAGTCGGTATCTACCCCAGAGATAACCGCTAGTCGAACGGATTCCCATTCCGGGGGACAGCACGGATCGGCAAATAATAATGCAGATCCTAACGTGCCGGGAGTGCTTCAGCAGGTGGTTGCCTAGATAAACCAGTTTGCTCAAGTTGTGGATCGCATGCAGACGGCGATGGGACAGCAGCATAACATGGAAAATCGAGGAGATAGATGGCTTACCGAAGTGATTAAATTGCACCCTCCGAAATTTGACGGTTCTGCCGAGACGCTTTCTTGGGATCATTGGCTGAAGGAATTGGAAAAGATTTTTGCAGGGATTAACTGTCCCAACGATAGGAAGGTTCCGGTCGCCCAGTATCTTTTGGCCGGGGAGGCTTTCGACTGGTTGGAGGCCATTCGACCGGAGGAGCACAATGTTGACTGGACAGAATTCAAATTGATGATGGAGGCGCAGTATTGTCCTCGCCCAGTTAGAGAAGCTCGAGTTCGGGAGTTTTTCTCACCTCAAAATTCGGAAGCATCTGTGACGGACGTGGTTAAGACTTTTAACCACCAGCTGACTTATGTGCGCCACTTGGTCAGGACCGAGGCGGAGAAGATTTTTCATTTTGACATGCGAATGAAGCCGGAAATTCAGCAGTATATGTCCGGATTTGAATGTACCACCTTGCGATGATCGTGACAAGGCGTTGGCCTATGACATGAAGGAGGCGAGTAGAGAAATCGACGGAAGCAAAGAAATGAAGGTGTCCGCAACTTCACGGAGGATAAGAGTAGCGGGCCTCGCAGGGTCGATCCTCTTTTCATTCATCCAGAGACCTCCGCATCCTTCTCGAGGTGGAAAGAAGTTCCGGCAGCACCAAGCTGCTTTGACGCAGGGAAGAAGTGTTATAACTGTGGCAAAGCGGGACATGTTCGACGTGATTGTTTCGCACCTGCTGTAACCTGTTTCGAGTGTGGACATGAAGGACATCGCGCGACATTTTGTGGGAATGCGACCCGATCTTTTGGTACTCGCACTCCAGCTCCAGTTCCAAAGGAGACGAGTGTGAACCAGACGCAGCAGAGTGGATTTCAGCAGCAGAACGTTGGGAAGAGAGAGACATCCAGTGCTGGGTCCGTTCCTCCGAGCTTGTACGAAATGAGGAAATCTGATGATCAGAACACAGCTGTTGCATCAGGTACGATTCAGATCCTTTTGCAACCAGTTAGTGTCTTGTTCGATTCGGGAGCTACGCATTCTTTTATATCTTTGAACTGTGTTAATCGTTTGAAAATCTCGTGCTTGTATAATTGTGAACCTTATGTTGTGGGATTACCGAGCGGAGAGAAAATTGTGGGAACCCTCGAAGCTAGGGATTTCCCAGTATCTATAAAAGGAAGAGAGTGGCCATCGAATCTCATTGTAGTTGACATCTACGGTGACGATTTAATTCTCGGAGATGATTGGCTCAACCGTTATGGAGCTGTTCTGAATTACCGAGAGAGAGTCATTTCCATCATTGCTGATGACGGATCTGAACACTTATTCCGAGGATGGAGACCGGGAAGCTCAGGAAAATTGATCAAGGCAATGAAAGTCGTGAAATTACTGAAGCAGGGATGTCACGGACTTTGGTGCTATGCCATGAGGAAAGAGGAAGGAGTAGAGCTCTCGTCTATTTCAGTTGTGAATGAGTTCCCAGATGTATTTCCTGACGAACTACCTGGGTTACCTCCGCAGATGGGAGTGGAATTCACTATCGAATTAGAGCCTGGAGCCACTCCTATTTCCAGAGCACCATACCGCATGGCGCCAACCGAGATGTATGAACTCAAGAAGCAACTGGAGGAATTGTTACAGAAGGGCTATATCCAACCTAGTGTTTCTCCTTGGGGAGCGCCCGTTCCCTTTGTCCGGAAGAAAGACGGATCCCTACGACTGTGTATTGATTACAGGGAGCTCAACAAGAAGACGATCAAAAATAAGTATCCTATACCTCGGATCGACGACTTGTTTGATCAACTGCAAGGGGCAAGGGTATTCTCGAAGATTGACTTGCGATCAGGATACCACCAGTTGAGAATTAAGGAATCGGATATACCGAATCGCTTCGTGTCCCAGACGGCATTATGAATTTGTAGTAATGCCATTTGGACTTACCAATGCTCCTGCGGTATTCATGCAATTGATGAATCGGGTATTCTTGGAATACTTGTATAAATTTGTGGTCATCTTCATTGACGACATCCTTATATATTCGAGGGACGCAGCAGAACATGCTGAACATTTACGTGTGGTTTTGAGCACCTTGAGGAAGGAACAGTTGTATGCAAAACTTTCAAAATGCGAGTTCTGGCTTAAGGAAGTAACCTTCCTTGGGCATGTGATATCAGCCGACGGAGTTCAGGTGGACCCGAAGAAAGTCGAAGCAATATTGGATTGGGAAGCTCCTAAAAACGTGAAAGAGGTCCGAAGCTTCTTAGGACTTGCTGGATATTATCGCCGCTTTGTAGAGGGATTTTCCAAAATTGCTCGTCCGCTCACCCAGCTGTTACAGAAAACTCAAAAGTTCACGTGGAATGAGAAGTGCCAGGCTGGTTTTGACGAACTTAAGAGGAGACTGACGATAGCACCTATATTAGCGCTGCCAGAGGGAACTGATGGATTCATGGTATACAGCGACGCTTCAAATCAAGGTTTGGGTTGTGTGTTGATGCAGAAGGATAAAGTGATTGCTTATGCTTCTCGGCAATTGAAACCGTACGAGATTAATTACCCGACTCATGATCTGGAGCTAGCAGCTGTGGTCTTTGCCTTGAAAATTTGGCGACATTATTTGTACGGCACTCATTTTCAGATCTTTACAGATCATAAGAGCCTCAAGTACATTTTCAGTCAGAAAGAATTAAACATCAGGCAGAGAAGGTGGCTGGAATTGATCAAGGATTACGACTTGGAAATTCTCTATCATCCGGGGAAAGCAAACGTTGTAGCCGATGCCTTGAGCCGAAAACCCGTTTCTCTTCGAGTGTTGGAAGCACTTACATCCCAAACCGGTATTCAACGAGAACTGATCCGCGAGGGGATTGAAGTATCGGCACCAGGAATCCAAGGGCAACGTTATGTGATGGAACTGGCTTCATCATTAGTCGAGGAGATCAAGTCTAAACAATTGAACGATTCTCTGATCCTTCGATTATATGACGAAGTAAAGAAAGGAAAAGCCCCAGGGTTCGTGATACAAGACGATGGGGTTCTGAGATTTCAGAGTCGACTTTGCGTTCCCGAGGATGATGATTTGAGACGGACAATTTTAAAGGAAGCTCATAGCGCGCCCTATTCTATTCACCCATGCAGTAGTAAGATGTATAAGGATTTAAAGCAAAACTTCTGGTGGGGGAATATGAAGAAGGACGTAGCGGAGTACGTTTCGAAGTGTTTGACTTGTCAGTAGGTTAAGATTGAACATCAACGACCTGTCGGGATGTTAAAACCGCTTCCGATCCCTGAGTGGAAGTGGGAGGATATCTCGATGGACTTCATCACTAGTATGCCAAGGACTAGAACGGGAATGAACATGATTTGGGTTTTAGTTGATCAACTAACCAAGTCGGCTCATTTCCTGGGAATTAAAGATACATGGGGACCCGAGAGATTGGCACGAATATTTATTGCGGAGATAGTCAGATTGCACGGGACGCCGAAGACCATTATTTCGGATCGAGATGGTCATTTCGTGTCACACTTCTGGAAAGCAGTTCATAAGGCTTTGGGGACTGAGCTCAATTTTAGTACGGCTTATCATCCCCAAACGGACGGTCAGTCCGAAAGGACTATTCAAACTGTAGAAGACATGCTTAGAGCTTGTGCTTTGGATTGGTCAACTGATTGGGAAGTTCATTTGCCATTAGTTGAATTCACCTACAATAATAGTTGGCATGCTTCAATTAAGATGGCACCATTTGAAGCTTTGTACGGGAGAAGATTCCGATCACCCCTATGTTGGGATGATTCTTCGGATTTGATCGGGACAGAACCAAAATTGATTAGTCAAACTCAAGAGAAGATAGCTTTGATTCGAGAGAGACTGTTGACTGCCCAGAGTCGACAGAAGTCTTATGCAGATGTACGTCGTCGCCCTCTAGAGTTCGACGCTGGGGACCATGTACTATTGAAGGTGTCTCCTACACGAGGGATTTTCCGTATTGGGAGGAGAGGCAAGCTTAGTCCGAGATATATCGGACCATTTGCGATCCTCGAGAGAGTTGGAGATTTAGCATACAGGTTGGCCTTACCGCCATCGCTGAGTCACGTTCACAATGTGTTTCACGTATCCTAATTGCGGAAGTATGTACCGGACCCCAGTCACATCATTGATTTCGACGAGATCGAGATAGCTAATGATAGCACCTTCGAAGAGAGACCAATCAAGATACTTGAGAGCCGGATCAAACAATTGAGGAATAAATCAATACACTTGGTTAAAGTACAATGGTCACGACATGGAGTCGAATAGGCCACTTGGGAAACGGAGGACAGTATGAAGACTAGATATCCGGAGTTGTTTTCATCTTAAGTTTCGGGACGAAACTTCTTTTTAGGGAGGAAGGATGTAATACCCGAGATTTCTGTTATGTAATTGGAACTTGTGATATTGTAATGATTGTACTTTTGTCTGAGTACTATTCTCCGTATTTCATAATCCGATGTTGTCGAGCGTTTAAATTCGTGTTTGTGATTTAAAGATTGTAAATCTGCGCATGTAGCGCACGCTATCGGCTATGTTTAACATGCGCTAACGTGGATTCGTAGCGCACGCTACTGAGGGTCATTAGCGCACGCTATGCGTGGTCAATTTGATTGAGACGTGCGGTAGGTGAGATCTGGCCGGGGGACCCCTGTCGGATCGTGTCGGGATGTACCTGGACGGCTTTCGGGAAAAGCCGAGTCAACGCCTTAGCGCACGCTACAGGTATATGCGTAGCGCACGCTAAGTACTTAGTACAGTTTAGTCAGTGAGCCGTTAGCGCACGCTACGAGCAGGAATAGGACAGCATCCTATTCGTGATTTCAGTTCTTTCTTCTCCCATTACCCCATTTCTTACACTTAGAACATAACTTCCTCCATCCTAAACACTTCATATCAACATCCTGGTTCGTGATTGAAGATCGTATATCATTGGAGATTGGTGTTCAAGCTTTCGGTGTCGGATTGCTTCATTTTCCTCCGTGTTCTTCACTACCATGAGGTAGGTGATTCTTCACCAATACTAGTTGTGTTCTAAAGGATGTTGATCATGTTCGTCTAGTCAGTTAGATTCGTTATTAGTCGTTCATCATGTGTTAGAAGGATATTTTCGACATTTCGACACTTATTCATCGTATAATCCATTGAACCTTTTTGTATGTGGATTCCTAAGCATGTTATGTATCTTCAAAACCAATCGACCATTATATGAAGCTTACCTAGTTCGTATGTTTTACGTAAGGAATCATATGTTTTGGGACTTGGAATAATCGGAACTTGGTATAATTCTTGAAGATCAAAGATAAGATATGACGTTGAGATGATTATCCGTATATTTGTAGCTCATGATCATGGAACTTTCTCAAACCTTATTAGCATGACATGCTTGAGGATGACTTGTTGTATCAACATAGAATTCATGAATTCACCACCTTTCAACCCAGTTTTTCCGTTAGCAGTATTCTGCCATGCAAGGTTAGCGCACGCTAACATATGAGAGTTAACGTGCGCTATCGGGGTTCAGTTAGCGCACAATACGTACGTAGCGTACGTTATGTATCGGCCGATTCAAACTGTCGGTTCGTAGCTAGCGCACGCTAGTCTTACACGATAGCATACGCTAACAGGCCGGCTTAGCGCACGTTACGTAGAGTACGTAGCGCATGCTAAGCAGTCCAGGCAGATTGTTTATTTTGAGCTTTTCGGCCGTAGACCGAATTGTTAGGCCATCGTTCGACGTGAGATGATTTGTATATCATTCCTTTTGTTAAGGTTTGAGCTTGTTACGTTGATCAAAGGAGACGGCCTTCGAGGGTGTCGAGATGATTGAAGTGTTTTGTCCTTGCCATTTTCGAGGCAAGTATCATATGTCGAGTTCGATTTATCATGCTTGTGGTTTTGTTCATATTGTTGAATATGAGATGTATTTCTGAAAATTCTCGTGATATTCGTGGTTATTTGTTCGTATTGATGAACATATTGAAATGCATATGTGTATGCATAATTGATTGATTTATGGTATAAATGATCCGAGGGGATCATGAGGATCTATGCTGAGGGCGCTGGATCGAATGTCCACCATGCGTTGGTCCGACGGGATCATCATGGGGATCTATGCTGAGGGCACTGGATCGTTGGACGGGTTTTCCACCATGCGTTGGTCCGACGGGATCATCATGGGGATCTATACCAAGGGCGCTGGATCGCTGGATTACCCTGTATTGTGTTGATGGAATCGTGAGGATTCGCATCGTTGGATTCCGGTGGCGGAAGTCCATTTTGCATGTTTTATGATGTATTGATGATTTATTGTATAATGATACTTGTACTAGCATTGTTTTGCTAACCCCTTCGGGGGTGGACATTGTTTTGATGTTCAGGTAGCCGAGGAGCGGGGCGGCAACCAAAGTACCGATAAGATGATGAAATGGCTCAGTGATGTGATTGATGTTATTGTTATTGTGATTTGTCTTCTTGGTTCGTTTAGTACTTGAGTACGTCTGTTTTAATAAGGTTATTCGATATGGTTGTATAAGTTAACTCATTTGATCGGTTGAATCAAATCTGTATTTGGACTTCAGTTGTACGATTGAATTACTTTTACATTTCTTTTAAAATTAGCCTTGTAAATCCTTATCTAAAGGGTTTACGGCGCTGTAATTATTCCGAATATCTCGGGTGTTACAATAACTTATGGTTGTGGTTTGATTATGTAAGTATATGTGCTTTTAGTCACGTGACTGCGGTTACGGTGACATGTGATTTGATATAGTTTCCCTATGGGTTATTCACTCGGGTTTGTTCTACGGGAGCATCTGAGGTCCGTGGCTTGCTAGCAAGGGACGCGAATAATCTGTGGAAACAGGTTGTTATGGTATGATCGGATCGTCGACCCCACTTGTTGTTTTCAAATTTATGTTTTGGGAAAATGACTTTTGGGCTGTGTCCCTAAATGTTTTCGAAAGGCCTGAGAATTCTTAAATCCCAATGTATTCAAAACTCCCGAGGTCGTAAAATGTTTTTCACAAGATGTATATCGGGTTTACCCTATCTTTCGATTTAATCGTTTGATTAAGTGAATCACCTCGGGAAGTATGTTTATGATTAACATGTTTCGTGGAGTATGATATGTATGGCTCGTTTTCGTATTTTATACTTGCACTAGCAAAACAGTGGAGTTTTGCTAACCCCCGAGTATTCGGGGGGTGGATGTCTATTTTTGCATTCAGGTTTTGGAGCATAACACAGGGTCGGCACGAAGGATGATGAAAGATGAACGATACTGATCATACGAGGATCCGTTGATGTCGCATTGGTCTAGTTGTATTTTGTTTTCCGCTGCAGTATTTTTTCCCCGTTGTACGGGACTTTATTGTATTTTGACCCCTGCGTTGGTATGTGTTTGTAATTGAATTGTATATTTTTATTGAAAGACCAAATCGTTCTACTGAGTCATTTTAGCCTTGAAGGCATTGTCGAGATGTTAAATGTTGTTACCAGCCTGGTAGATCCTCGAGGAGAGGGTCTATGGCGTGTAATATCCCTGAGTGGATTGGGGGTGTTACAATACTCACTAGAGATGGCCATTAACTCAACACCATTATCAAACTCTTCAAAACACAATAACAAGATTAAATATGGAATACATGATTCCATAACTTTAAACAATAGGAGTATCATCATCAAATCCTTCAACGTTCAAAATAATCAAGTCATAATCAATTCCCAAAACATGCCGTTCACAAAACACACACGCATTTTGAAAGAAAGCCTTTAACGAGGCCAAACCGAAATCTTTTGAAACTTCATTTCAAACAACCAAACAAACACACCAAGACGATCACCGATCATCATATCCACAAAATAAGAAAAGTATGGGCAAGGTACTTGCCTCGAATAACCACAACGCGGAGAATCGGCCGAAGTAGGTTGGCACGAACCGAATACGAACTCGCCGACTACACCGAACGACAATCCGAAACAATGAAATATGAACGAAAACAATAACAACGAAAATGAATTCCATAATACGACTCAAAGCCGTTGAATTCAAAGAACGAATGACGAAAGTTCAAGGATTTCCCCCAAAACGGCCAAGAACACGATTCGTCCCGACAAAACATGAAAACGGAATTCCAAGTTGAAATATGGATATACAATCCATAGAATATGTTTAACAACATCATTTAACCATAATCGATCCATCAAAAACGGATGAAAAACGAGATCGAGGACAAATCCCCCAAAAAGTCGATTTGAAGGAAATCAAGAAATATACTTCGATTCGACGAATAACAATGGATTAAATGATGTTAAACACAAGAATACTACCAAGATTAATCATACCCATCATGAATTAATCAATAATACGGAACGAATCAGACAAAAATGCAAAAACCCCCAAATTCACGAAATTAGGGTTCTGAGGAAGATTACCTTGATTCGCTGGATCAAAGGATGATAACGGATGATTGATTGATGATATGAACTCAAGAACTTCATTGATTTGTTGTTAAACAACATGGATCCATGGTAAGATCACCCTTAGCCGCGGAAGAGAGGGAGAAGAAGGAGAAAAATGGCCAAAAACCCGTGTGCAGGCCATAAATAGGCTGCACAGTGTGCCGCGGCCCAGCGGGAGTGTGCCGCGGCACAGGCCCAAATATGGCTCCCGGGTCGGCGGTGCCGCGTCGGCCGGGCGTGTGCCGCGGCACCGTAGATCGGTTTGGCCGAAAATGCCACAGTGTGCCGCGCCTCGCGAGCATGTGCCGCGCCCACGGACCGCTCGGCCGAACCGCCGAGCACCGCCGGCCGTGACTCGGCGAGAGCCGCCGAGCACTACCGGCCGTGACTCGGCTGCCGGCCTGGCCTGTGTTGCCCGGCCATGACTCGGCCGGGGCCAACTCCGACGGCCCGAACGACCCCGAAACCCGAACCTGAATACGAATCGATGATACGGTTACGACGTACTCGCAAAGACGAATCTAAGAGCTAAGAGAACACACAATTCCGACCACCCAAAGGCTCGGAATTCAACAAAGGAAGTAATTACCCAAAACTTTGGGAAATTACGAAAATGGCCCAAAACGTCCGAAAATCACGATACGCGATCGAAACACCAAACCAAAGCTCGCAACATGAATAATAACATTAAATGAACTTACGAGAAACTCGAAACAACAGTTTCGGACGAGATTCGCAAGAATCGAACTCAAGTGCGGAAAAGTCACTAAAAAGCTCGGAACTCAACAAAACGATACCGAAACGAACTCGGATGACAAAAAGTGCAGAATTAATCATTCTCGAAATGACGATACGGTCATGAGTGAGTCGTCAAAACGGACTCCGGCCGAAAAAAGAAATTTACCGAAAATCGAAAATTGCGGATATTACATTCTACCCTCCTTAAAAGAAGTTTCTTCCCGAAACTTAAAACAAGTAGGGAGAAGCAATATCCCGCCAGGAAAACTCAACGAGATACGCAAGGAAACACGTAACTTATGCCCATCGGCGAAACGTTACAAGCAACGCAAAGGAATATACGGCGTGAAAACACGCTCCACGACGACCAACACAACGTCGCCGTTAGGGATATAATAAAACCAACAAGTGACAAGCGTCATCAAATGGATAATACAATCAAGTCAATTATCCGAAAAATCACAAAACACAACGAACGAAAATCAATACGATTGACCAACCCAACGGTTCATCAATCCAAACGCGAGCCAAACGCTGAAGAAATACGAAATTCCACCGCCCAATGGTTGGAAGATCGAAAACGAGACTAATTTCCCGAACTTAAGGAAATTAGGAAGGAGCCTGAATGCTCAGCAATCACGAAACGAGGACAAAAACCGAACAAACAAACGACCGAGACAACAAAAATCGAACAATCATGTCCGAAACACGAAGGATAATAAAATTCAAACAACAACTTCCAGGATGATCTGGTGAGAACTACAAGACATGCATTCCCATAAGATCCACCGGAAAGGGAATAGCGATTGAAAAGTCACAATGACAAACGAGTTATTCCGAAACACCACCACCCTCGTTCGATCAACAAAAGCAAGGGATAGGGAAAGTTCAGAAAATGTCAACGAACATAAACGAGTCGACAGAGTCGAAAACACATGAGTTCCAAATCCGATCCACTTCGAATAAAGGAACTAATAGATCCAGATGATGTCACTTCCGAACAAGGTTCACAAGAATCGAACCGAACTCGAAAAAATCACAGCGATAACCAGATCAACCCACAACAAGATCACAGTTCGTTCGGACGATGAAACCGAAATACAGAACAAGTTCATAAAGTATCAACGAACATGAGCGAATCGATAGACTGGAGAAAGAGAAAATACAGAAGTCAAAATAGTACGAGTATTACCTCCGACCTCGTCCACGAAATTCACAAAAACGGGAGCAAGGTAACAAGACATTAAACAACCGACACATAACGGAACCATCACCGATGCACACGGTCATACCAAACCAAGCTCTAACAGCTCGCACATGCGCGACAATGCAGAAATCACCACGAGGCGACAACATTTAACACCAACATCCCGCCTCTCACAGGGGGCTAACACATCAAATGTGTGAAAAACGACTCAACGCTCACACCACCAATTCGATCATACTCGGGAGCAAACATCAAAATGACAACGCGAACATCACACATACATACCCAGCCCTCAAACGGGAATGGATAGGTTTTAAAAATGAAAACCTCATTTTGAAAATAATTTAGAAGAACACCGGTTGATCTTGAGTATCACCTTTCAAAAAGTACAAACGTGAAACATTGTTGTCGAGACTTTGGAGAACCATTTCGCATTTGATAAAAAAATGAGGACACTTTCTCTTAGTGGAAACTTTCAGAATATTCGACCCTTGGGTCTAAATAAAAGTGTTTCTGAACATTTAAAATATCTCAAACATTTTGGTCCTCGAGGTAGAAAATTTTTGAAAAATATTGTGGCACCTAGGATGTACCACAAGAAAATAACTCATTTGAAAAGTACGTCTCGAAATTTATTTTTCTAAGATACTCAAGTTTTTTAAAGATAATTCAATGGGCTAGAATGCCCAAAAATTTCGGGTAATTATACGGAACATTATAGTGCCGTGGGTCCCGTGCCGGAACCCACCAGGATAAAAACCATTTACAAAAACGCCAAAAAGGTCGATAACGGTAATATTTCAAAAACTCACAAAGCCATTTACAAAATACTAAATACAGTCATAAGAGTTTCGCCAAAATTATCAAGGCCATAATGCCCAAAAACTCGATTAATGGAATTGGTTTTTGAAATAAAACTCAGTCGGTCAAATACCGAAAGCCATTACAAAAGAACTCACGCAGCGGATAAAAGAAATAAAGTCAAACATGCACAATCCAGCAACACTACTCCTCATATGAACGAAATATGAGGGTCAAATAACCACATATCAAGAAATCAAAATCTATAAGAGGATTCCGTCACTGAACAAATAATCATAAAAATAGCTCGTGTCACACGAGGCACAACACAAAGAAGGGAGACTTACTTCCACATGTCGCACGAAGATGATGATCGCCCCACGATACTAATCACGACCAACAAACTCAAACGACGCATCGCGACATGACTCAGTCAGATAAAATCCGACGAAACACGACTCAAACAACACGACTTGACCCGACAGCCTAGGTTTCCTCAACCTAAGCTCCGATACCATTTATGTAACACCCCCAATCCGCTCAGGGATATTACACGCCGTAGAACCCTTCCTCAAGGATCTACCAGGCTGGTAACAACATATAACAACTCAACCATGCCTTTCAGGCTAAAATGACTCAGTAGACCGATTTGGTCTTTCAATAAATACATACAACTCAAATACAAATCATGCCCACGCAGGGGTCAAAATACAACCACACCTGCATAACGGAAAAGTATAGCAGCGGAAAATAAAGTACAACTGAACCAATAAACAATATACGGTTCCTCATTTGATTAGTATCGATCATCTTTCATCATCCTTCGTGCCGACCCTGTGTTATGCTCCAAAACCTGAATGCAAAAATAGACATCCACCTCCCGAATACTCGGGGGTTAGCAAAACTCCACTGTTTTGCTAGTGCAAGAACAAAGTGCAAATACGAGCCATACAATTCACATTCCACGAATAACAATAACCAAGGATCCTCAAAGATCCAAACGAAATGAAAAACACTTCCTGAGGCAAGAATTTGAGAAAACGTTCCAAAATCGAAAGATCACAAATCAATGGAAGAATTTATAAAAACAGTTTAGAATGCCATCGAGAGTTTTAATAGAAACCAATTTAGGATTATCAAATCCTACTTTTCAAAATCCAAAAGACAAAAGGGGTCACCGCCCCAAAGGTTTACTTTCCGTAAAATGACTTTTACAAAACCATTGGGATTTTAGCCCCAAATCTCATCAATTCACAGTACACAAGAACGACCACAAGGTTCGTCTTTCAACGTCAAAATCCACAATTAAAGGATATAACACAAACAACAAAATACACTAGAGCCATCCTAGCCAAGTAGGCCAAACGAACAACTTACCTCTTACACACTTAGTCAATGCATGCAATCATGAAACCCGTTCAAAAGCACTCATTTCCGGAAATGCCATTATCAAATCACATTTGCAAAATGCAACACAATTAACCGCGGACCCACCCCTCCGTGTATCCCTACCGAGACCCCGTCGGATCTAACCCGTAGTGGTTAAAAGCAAGCTCGCGGATCCACCCCTCCGTGGACCCCTACCGAGACCCCGTCGGATCTAACCCATAGTGAGCATACACACACACACACGTTACTCATGCAATACTAACATGCTAAGAATGTAAGTTCATTAAGAATACTCACTAGAGATGGCCATTAACTCGACACCATTATCAAACTCTTCAAAACACAATAACAAGATTAAATACGGAATACACGATTCCATAACTTTAAACAATAGGAGTATCATCATCAAATCCTTCAAAATAATCAAGTCATAATCAATTCCCAAAACACGCCGTTCACAAAACACACACGCATTTTGAAAGAAAGCCTTTAACGAGGCCAAACCGAAATCTTTTGAAACCTCATTTCAAACAACCAAACAAACACACCAAAACGATCACCGATCATCATATCCACAAAATAATAAAAGTATGGGCAAGGTACTTGCCTCGAATAACCACAACGCGGAGAATCGGCCGAAGTAGGTTGGCACGAACCGACTACGAACTCACCGACTCCACCGAACGACAATCCAAAACAATGAACTATGAACGAAAACAATAACAACGAAAATGAATTCCATAATACGACTCAAAGCCGTTGAATTCAAAGAACGAATGACGAAAGTTCAAGGATTTCCCCCAAAACGGCCAAGAACACGATTCGTCCCGACAAAACACGAAAACGGAATTCCAAGTTGAAATATGGATATAAAATCCATAGAATATGTTTAACAACATCATTTAACAATAATTGATCCATCAAAAACGGATGAGAAACGAGATCGAGGACAAATCCCCCAAAAAGTCGATTTGAAGGAAATCAAGAAATATACTTCGATTCGACGAAGAACAATGGATTAAATGATGTTAAACACAAGAATACTACCAAGATTAATCATACCCATCATGAATTAATCAATAATACGGAACGAATCGGACAAAAACGCAAAAACCCCCAAATTCACGAAATTAGGGTTCTAAGGAAGATTACCTTGATTCGCTGGATCAAAGGATGATAACGGATGATTGATTGATGATATGAACTCAAGAACTTCATGGATTTGTTGTTAAACAACATGGCTCCATGGAAAGATCACCCTCAGCCGCGGAAGAGAGGGATAAGAAGGAGAAAAATGGCCAAAAACCCGTGCGCAGGCCATAAATAGGCTGCACAGTGTGCCGCGGCCCAGCGGGAGTGTGCCGCGGCACAGGCCCAAATATGGCTCCCAGTGGTCGGCAGTGTGCCGCGGCCCGGCCGGCGTGTGCCGCGGCACCGTCTGATCGGTTGGCCGAAAAATGCCACAGAGTGTGCCGCGCCCACGGATCGCTCGGCCGAAATCGCTGAGCACCGCCGGCCGTGACTCGGCCGAAGCCGCCGAGCACTACCGGCCGTGACTCGGCTGCCCTGGGCCCAGGTTGCCGGCCATGACTCGGCCGGGGCCAACTCCGACGGCCCGAACGACCCCGAAACCCGAACCTGAATACGAATCGATGATACGGTTACGACGTCCTCGCAAAGACGAATCTAAGAGCTAAGAGAACACACAATTCCGACCACCCGAAGGCTCGGAATTCAACAACGGAAGTAATTACCCAAAACTTTGGGAAATTACAAAAATGGCCCAAAACGTCCGAAAATCACGATACGCGATCAAAATACCAAACCAACGCTCGCAACATGAATAATAATATTAAATGAACTTACGAGAAACTCGAAACAACAGTTTCGGACGAGATTCGCAAGAGTCGAACTCAAGTGCGGAAAAGTCGCTAAAAAGCTCGGAACTCAACAAAACGATACGTTACAAGCAACGCAAGGAAACACGTAACTTACGCCCATCGGCGAAACGTTACAAGCAACGCAAAGGAATATACGGCGTGAAAACACGCTCCACGACGACCAACACAACGTCGCCGTTAGGGATATAATAAAACCAACAAGTGACAAGCGTCATCAAATGGATAATACAATCAAGTCAATTATCCGAAAAATCACAAAACACAACGAACGAAAATCAATACGATTGACCAACCCAACGGTTCATCAATCCAAACGCGAGCCAAACGCTGAAGAAATACGAAATTCCACCGCCCAATGGTTGGAAGATCGAAAACGAGACTAATTTCCCGAACTTAAGGAAATTAAGAAGGAGCCTGAATGCTCAACAATCACGAAACGAGGACAAAAACCGAACAAACAAACGACCGAGACAACAAAAATCGAACAATCATGTCCGAAACACGAAGGATAATAAAATTCAAACAACAATTCCCAGGATGATCTGGTGAGAACTACAAGACATGCATTCCCATAAGATCCACCGGAAAGGGAATAGCGATTGAAAAGTCACAACGACAAACGAGTTATTCCGAAACACCACCACCCTCGTTCGATCAACAAAAGCAAGGGATAGGGAAAGTTCAGAAAATGTCAACGAACATAAACGAGTCGATAGAGTCGAAAACACAGGAGTTCCAAATCCGATCCACTTCGAATAAAGGAACTAATAGATCCAGATGATGTCACTTCCGAACAAGGTTCACAAGAATCGAACCGAACTCGAAAAAATCACAGCGATAACCAGATCAACCCACAACAAGATCACAGTTCGTTCGGACGATGAAACCGAAATACAGAACAAGTTCATAAAGTATCAACGAACATGAGCGAATCGATAGACTGGAGAAAGAGAAAATACAGAAGTCAAAATAGTACGGGCATTACCTCCGACCTCGTCCACGAAATTCACAAAAATGGGAGCAAGGTAACAAGACATTAAACAACCGACACATAACGGAACCATCACCGATGCACACGGTCATACCAAACCAAGCTCTAACAGCTCGCACATGCGCGACAACGCAGAAATCACCACGAGGCGAGAACATTTAACACCAACATCCCGCCTCTCACAGGGGGCTAACACATCAAATGTGTGAAAAACGACTCAACGCTCACACCGCCAATTCGATCATACTCGGGAGCAAACATCAAAATGACAATGCGAACATCACACATACATACCCAGCCCTCAAACGGGAATGGATAGGTTTTAAAAATGAAAACCTCATTTTGAAAATAATTTAGAAGAACACCGGTTGATCTTGAGTATCACCTTTCAAAAAGTACAAACGTGAAACATTGTTGTCGAGACTTTGGAGAACCATTTCGCATTTGATAAAAAAATGAGGACACTTTCTCTTAGTGGAAACTTTCAGAATATTCGACCCTTGGGTCTAACTAAAATTGTTTCTGAACATTTAAAATATCTCAAACATTTTGGTCCTCGAGGTAGAAAATTTTTGAAAAATATTGTGGCACCTAGGATGTACCACAAGAAAATAACTCATTTGAAAAGTACGTCTCGAAATTTATTTTTCTAAGATACTCAAGGTTTTTAAAGATAATTCAATGGGCTAGAATACCCAAAAATTTCGGGTAATTATACGGAACATTATAGCGCCGTGGGTCCCGTGCCAGAACCCACCAGGATAAAAACCATTTACAAAAATGCCAAAAAGGTCGATAACGGTAATATTTCAAAAACTCACAAAGCCATTTACAAAATACTAAATACAGTCATAAGAGTTTCGCCAAAATGATCAAGGCCATAATGCCCAAAAACTCGATTAATGGAATTGGTTTTTGAAATAAAACTCAGTCGGTCAAATACCGAAAGCCATTACAAAAGAACTCACGCAGCGGATAAAAGAAATAAAGTCAAACATGCACAATCCAGAAACACTACTCCTCATATGAACGAAATATGAGGGTCAAATAACCACATATCAAGAAATCAAAATCTATAAGAGGATTCCGTCACTAAACAAATAATCATAAAAATAGCTCGTGTCACACGAGGCACAACACAAAGAAGGGAGACTTACTTCCACAGGTCGCACGAAGATGATGATCACCCCACAATACTAATCACGACCAACAAACTCAAACGACGCGTCGCGACACGACTCAGTCAGATAAAATCCGACGAAACAAGACTCAAACAACACGACTTGACCCGAAAGCCTAGGTTTCCTCAACCTAAGCTCCGATACCATTTATGTAACACCCCCAATCCGCTCAGGGATATTATACGCCGTAGAACCCTTCCTCAAGGATCTACCAGGCTGGTAACAACATATAACAACTCAACCATGCCTTTCAGGCTAAAATGACTCAGTAGACCGATTTGGTCTTTCAATAAATACATACAACTCAAATACAAATTATGCCCACGCAGGGGTCAAAATACAACCACACCCGTACAATGGGAAAAGTATAGCAGCGGAAAATAAAGTACAACTGAACCAATAAACAATATACGGTTCCTCATTTGATTAGTATCGATCATCTTTCATCATCCTTCGTGCCGACCCTGTGTTATGCTCCAAAACCTGAATGCAAAAATAGACATCCACCCCCCGAATTGTAACACCCTCAAGATATTCGAGGTATATTACAGCGCCGTGAATCCCTATATGGGACCCACCAGGCTGAATAGCATCATACTCATCGACTCACATAAACGACAGAACAATACCATGTCATAAAGACGCAAAACAGAATAATCCACCCGGTTCAACCGGTCAATATAACATCATCATCCAACACAACATAATAAGCAACAATACAATCCGAACGAACAAGAACCCTTAAGTACTCGAGTACAACTATTAGTTCAAAACCACAAAATATGAAAAGGTAAAAGACACTAAAACGTCACTCGTGCACAATCATCACGCACGGCCATCATCCGTGTACTGGTCCAGCGCCCGCTCGTCTCGATGAACCTGACCTGAAATTCATAAAACGAATTTCCCCAAAACGGGTCCCCAGAGGGGTTAGCAATTACGCTAGTACAAGTAACCAGATGAACAACTTACATCTTACACATATAGTAAATGCATGCAATAAAGAAAACCGTTCGAAAGCACTCATTTCCGGAAATGCCAATATCAAATCACATTTGTAAAATTCACCACAATTAACCGTCGATCCACACCTCCGTGGACCCCTACCGAGACCCCGTCGGATCTAACCCGTAGTGGTTAAAAGCAAAGCTCGTCGATCCACACCTCCGTGGACCCCTACCGAGACCCCGTTGGATCTAACCCGTAGTGAGCATACACACACACACACACAAGTCTCATGCAATACTACTACGTTAAGATTGTAAGTTCATAAGGATACTTGCCTCAATTAATAGACGGTGACACGAACGGAACGGAAGAATCAAGCACGACCGTGAGGAACCGATGAATGAACCTAACGATTCGAATAACACAATCACAACCACTCCTAAACGATTAAAGAAATGGAATACACCCGAAAACCCGCCTACGATTAATGTATATTCATACAAAAATAACAACGAGGGCGGACCACAACCAAACCCTCTCGATTTCGCAAAACCATGAAAATATACCATGAATCGGTAGGAAAACTAATTATATCAACAAGATTAATCATATTCATCATAAATCCACCAACAAAACGGAATGAATCGGAAGGAAATCCCAAAACCCCCAAATTATCCAAAAGTAGGGTTCTAAGAGATTTACCGTGGATTAGGACGAAAGATTCGTGTTGTTGTTGATATAATACTCCAAGAACTCAAGAAGGATGTTGGATGAGATGATTGGAGGAAGAAATCGCCAAGAGAATCGCTTCGGGATCGCCTTCGCCGCGGAGAGAGGAAGAAATGAGATTTTGTGTTTATCTCGGTCAACTCCCTTGTTTATATAGACAGGGAGTGTTAGCGCACGCTAAAACCTCAAGGTTAGCGTGCGCTAACGGGATAAGATTTCAAACCCTACCGTTAGCGTCCCACCGGTAGCTGTGTTTTTGCTCAAGATACGCTACTCGAAACGTAGCGTGCGCTAATAACCTCTCGGTAGCGCGCGCTATCGACCAATAGCGTGCGCTACCTGAACATCAGCCGAGTCCAGTAGCCAAATGCCCAAAACTCACCTGACCCGTTAGCGTGCGCTACCATACAAGCGTAGCGTGCGCTAACTAGCATCTGATTGAGTTCAGTAGTAAACTGCCCAGTACTGGACAGTCACACTAGCGCGTGCTACTGAACAACTTAACGTGCACTAGTCTCCCGACATTAGCTTGCGCTAGACAAGATAGCGTGCGCTAATCCGATAGTCCAGAGGGATGGGAGCTGAACTGCCACTCCCAGGGCTAAATCGTTAGCGTGCGCTACGAAGTAAACATAGCGTGTGCTACAAAGGAACTTCTAGCGCGCGCTATGCAGAAAAATTAGCGTGCGCTAGGTACAGAACATAAACGGTCCACTACACCAGAATACGAACGAAACTACAGAACATAAACGGTCCACTACACCAGAATACGAACGAAACATCAAATGGAACACCTCAAAACGCATCATAGCATATAATAGATCCACGGCAACCCCGAAACGGCGGTTCCGCACATCAATTACGAGAATCAGATCAAAGATGACGGAAAAGTTACACTGAAGGATACACGAGGGTCACTACAATCGAGAATTACACCGGAAATACAATTACAAGGGAAAGAAAAATGCGGATATTACATTCTTCCCCTCTAAAAATAAGTTTCGTCCCGAAACTTAAGAAACAAACAACTCGGGGTACCTAGCACGCATGCTATCCTCGGTTTCCCAAGTTGCCTCCTCGACACCGTGTCTCGACCACTGCACCTTGACCAAAGGTATGGTCTTATGCCTCAATCGTTTCTCACGATGTTCCAAAATCTTCAAAGGGCGCTCTTCAAAAGTAACATCCTCGCGACATCAATCTCACCATAATCGATGATGTGACTAGGATCCGGACATATTTCCTCAATCGGGAAACATGGAAAACGCTATGAACATGACTCAAGGCCGGAGGTAACGCCAAACGGTATGCCAACCCACCTACTCGCTCGAGGATCTCAAAGGGGCCGATAAATCTCGGACTCAACTTCCCTTTCTTCCCGAAACGAAAACTCCCTTCGCCGGCGACACCTTTAGCAAAACTTGGTCTCCCACCGAATTCCAAAGGTCGACGACGGATGTCGGCATACGACTTCGCCGACTGGGCAACAACATCCGTTCCCGAATTACTTCTATCTTCCGCCTCGTCTCTAAAACGACATCCGGCTCGGTCCCGACCAAATCGGACGCCTCATTCCAACAAATCGGAGATCGGCATCGCCGCCCATAAAGTGCCTCATATGGTGCCATCCGAATCGACGCGTGCCAACTATTGTTGTACGTGAATTCGATCAATGGCAAATGCTCCTCCCAGTCTCTACTCCAATCGAGAGCACAAGCACGCAACAAATCCTCGAACGTCTGGATAGTGCGTTCCGACTGTCCATCTGTCTGGGGATGAAAAGAGGTACTCAAATGCAACCGGGTACCCAACGCCTTATGCACCGCCTGGCAGAAGTGCGATACGAAACGGCCATCACGATCCGAAACAATAGACTTCGGAGTACTGTGAAGTCTCACAATCTGCGCGATAAACACACGAGCCAACTTCTCCGGGCCCCAAGTGTCCTTGATGCCCAGAAAATGTGCCGACTTGGTCAGGCGATCAACAATCACCCATACCATATTCATGCCCGACCTCGATCTCGGCAAACTCGTAACGAAATCCATCGATATATCTTCCCATTTCCATTCCGGAACGGGAAGTGACTGCAATAACCCAGCCGGTCGCTGATGCTCGATCTTGACCTGCTGACAAGCAAGCATCTCGCTACAAACTGTGCGACCTCATCCTTCATATCATTCCACCAGAAATTTCTTCTCAGATCCTTGTACATCTTACTCGAACCAGGATGAACGGAATAAGGTGTAGCATGGGCCTCCCGTAAGATACTCTGCCTCAACTCTGAGTCGTTCGGCACACAAAGCCGACTCTGGAATCTCAAAATACCATCCTCGTGAATCACAAACCTAGGAGACTTTCCCTTAAGAACGTTCTCTCGGATTTGAGTAATCATCGGATCCTCTGATTGCTTCAGCTTAATTTCATCGATTAGAGACGACGAAATCTCTAAAGCACGAAGTTGCCCGATGGCTCCAGGCAACAAAACTTTAACATCTAACTCGATCAAAGCCCGCCGAAGCTCAGACTGAGACGTAAGGATCTCAAGCGTTCGCAACGCAACCGGTTTCCGACTCAAGGCGTCGGCCACAACGTTCGCCTTGCCCGAATGATAAAGGATTTCGAGGTCATAATCCTTAATCAACTCTAACCACCTCCTCTGCCTCATATTCAACTCTCGCTGAGTAAATATGTATTTCAGGCTTTTATGATTGGTAAAAATCTGACATGTAGAGCCGAAAAGATAGTGACGCCAAATCCTGAGCGCAAAAACGACTGCCGCTAACTCCAAATCATGAGTAGGGTAGTTCAGCTCATACGGCCTCAACTGTCTCGACGCATAGGCAATGGTCTTGCCGTGCTGCATTAATACACACCCAAGACCACGACCAAGCATCGCTATAAACGGCAAAACCTCGTTGCCACATGGCAACGCCAAAACCGGGCTGAAGTCAACCGCTTCTTCGATTCCTCAAAACTCAACCGCCTCTCGTCATTCCGATGAACTTCTGACTTGGAGCAATCGCGTAAGTGGTCGAGCTAGTTTCGAGAAACCCTCGACGAACCTACGATAGTAGCCAGCTAAACCCAAGAAACTACGGAGCTCCTTCACATTCTTGGGCGGCGCCCAATCCAACACGGCCTCAATCTTCCGCGGATCCACACGAACCCCCTCGGCTGAAATCACGTGACCTAAAAACATCACTTCCTTCAGCCAGAACTCACATTTCGAGAACTTTGCATAGAGTTGCTCGGTCCTCAAAATGTCTAATACTACACGGAAATGATGGGCATGCTCTTCCTCATTCCTCGAATAAATAAGAATATCGTCAATAAAGACGACGACGCACTTATCCAAATACTCGATAAAAACTTTGTTCATCAACTGCATGAACACCGCCGACGCATTAGCTAACCCGAAAGGCATGACTACGAACTCATAATGTCCGTACCTCGTCCGAAAGGCTGTTTTCGGCACATCGGACTCTCTCACCCGGAGCTGATAGTACCCCGATTTCAAATCAATTTTCGAGAATACTGCAGCTCCCTGCAATTGATCGAACAAGTCATCAATTCTCGGCAAAGGATACTTGTTCTTGATGGTCACCTTGTTTAGTTCGCGATAGTCGATACACAAACGTAGTGAACCATCCTTCTTCCGCACAAACAGGACCGGTGCACCCCAAGGCGAGGCACTCGGTCGAACATACCCCGACTCAAGAAGCTCACTCAACTGCTTCTTCAACTCTGCCATCTCTGAGAGGGGCCATGCGATACGGCGCCTTCGAAATCGGAGCCGCGCCTGGCTCTAACTCTATAGCAAACTCAACCTCACGATCCGGTGGCAATCGCGGTAACTCATCAGGAAATACATCCGGAAACTCATTAACGACTGGAATCGACGAAAGCTCGACTCCACCATCCTCCGCCTTCAAGGCATAGCACCAATAACCAGTACACCCCTTTTGCAGGAGACTCATCGCCTTCAAGGCATTAATGACAAATTTCTGATTTCCCCTCCTTCGCCCCGCGAAGGAGTGCTCGGTGCCATCCTCGGCTAACATGGTGATGATCCTCGTGCGGTAGTTCATGATTGCGCCATGCCGCTCGAGCCAATCATCCCCGAGAATCAAATCCTCACCCTCAATATCCACAACAATAAGATTAGAGGGCCAAGTCCTCTCACAAATAAGCATGCAATGTCTCGAACCTCCTGATCACCAACGATCCTATCACCGCTAGGAAGCTTAACGATGAAGGTTTCACAAGGCATCAAACAGTCGAGACTCAAACGGCGTACACAATCCAAAGATATGAACGAATGCGTAGCACCGGAATCGAAAAGCACACTGACAGGATGAGAAAGAATACAAACGGTACCTGTCGCCACGGTAGCCGCTGGATCATCGGCTTTCCGCATCTCATAGACACGCGGGTGGGCTGAGCCGACACTGGAAGCTCCCCCCTTAGAGGGCTGACCACGACCTCTCCCCCGACTAGCACTCGGCGAGGATTGAGGAGCAAACGATCCCTGATTCACACTTGGTTCTCTAGGCGCTGGAATGGAAGCCCGGGCACCAAGAATTTTCTCCCTCTCATCACAGAAAGCAGCCTTGTGGCCCGGCTGGCCACACTGATTACACGTCAGCAAAGGGCTCAAACAAGTACGACTGATGTGGCCCGTACGACCACAATTGAAACACTTCACATCAAGAAAAGGAGCACTGGTAGTTCCACGAGGACCCCCAGCGGAACGAGCTGGACCACCGCCGGCGGGGAAGTTAGCAGATTGGGATCTCTGCTGACCCCCACTCTTGTGGCCGAAAAGTTCCCAGCGGACTTCTGCTTCTTACTCTCGCGGGCCGCCACACTCGCCGTCACAGACATATCATAAGCAAGGGCCCTGCTCTGGTAATCTTTCAATGTAGTGCATACGAGCCCCGACATATAGTCCCGAATCGGCAACTTCATCCGTCTGGAGAAATGGAAAATTTTGTCACTCTCCTCGACAACTTGGGTCTTCACATAACCCAACTCCTTGTTAAAATCAGCAATAGCTTGAGCTACGGGGATATCCCACGGTTGAGCATCATAAAAAGCATGTATCCGAGCCTGTGTGACTGGCCACGGGCAATATTCAATCTCCATCAACTCTTGAAACTCAGCCCACGAAGCAGCATGATCTTTGGGCCCAACGGCCTCCCACTAGTCCGTGGCGTCCCCTGTGAGAAAGTATTGAGCAATAGGGACTTTACGGTCCTCGGGACAGTTAGTGGCAACGAAGACCTTAGATATCTCCTTGATCCACCCTTCCCAGCCAATCGGGTCTGAAGCTCCCGAAAACTGAGGAGGATGCATCTTGATGACATCTTGGAGCCAACGGTCCGCTCCGCCCATTAGCATGGGCTCGATCCGGTTCAATCGCCGAGCTATCGCGCCATTTGATTCACCATTTGTTGCATAATGGCCGCAATACCAAGATCGGCACGCTCCCGAGAAGAAGCATGGCTATGACGGTCGCGCATCGCTGGCCTCAAGATCGTGACGTGGCCGCCCACCGGCCGCCCACGCCCCCGGCCGTCCACGACCACGACCGCGACCACGACCTCTTCCAAAGATCCATACCGGAGTTAAATAAGTAGCAAAAGCCATACGAGGATCGACAAGAAAAGAACAATTACAAGTCGAGAATCAAGGGTATACAAGGAATTAATGAACAGAGGAAGGAAAACTTACGACACCTGGTAGTACCTAATCATGGCAGCGTGACGATGATGTGCAAATCAAAACACCACAAGACCCAATAAACCGACAAGCCTAGGTATCCATAAACCTAGAGCTCTGATACCATTTTCTGTAACACCCTCAAGATATTCGAGGTATATTACAGCGCCGTGAATCCCTATATGGGACCCACCAGGCTGAATAGCATCATACTCATCGACTCACATAAACGACAGAACAATACCATGTCATAAAGACGCAAAACAGAATAATCCACCCGGTTCAACCGGTCAATATAACATCATCATCCAACACAACATAATAAGCAACAATACAATCCGAACGAACAAGAACCCTTAAGTACTCGAGTACAACTATTAGTTCAAAACCACAAAAGATGAAAAGGTAAAAGACACTAAAACGTCACTCGTGCACAATCATCACGCACGACCATCATCCGTGTACTGGTCCAGCGCCCGCTCGTCTCAATGAACCTGACCTGAAATTCATAAAACGAATTTCCCCAAAACGGGTCCCCAGAGGGGTTAGCAATTACGCTAGTACAAGTAACCAGATGAACAACTTACATCTTACACATATAGTAAATGCATGCAATAAAGAAAACCGTTCGGAAGCACTCATTTTCGGAAATGCCAATATCAAATCACATTTGTAAAATTCACCACAATTAACCGTCGATCCACACCTCCGTGGACCCCTACCGAGACCCCGTCGGATCTAACCCGTAGTGGTTAAAAGCAAAGCTCGTCGATCCACACCTCCGTGGACCCCTACCGAGACCCCGTCGGATCTAACACGTAGTGAGCATACACACACACACACAAGTCTCATGCAATACTACTACGTTAAGATTGTAAGTTCATAAGGATACTTGCCTCGATTAATAGACGGTGACACGAACGGAACGGAAGAATCAAGCACGACCGTGAGGAACCGACGAATGAACCTAACGATTCGAATAACACAATCACAACCACTCCTAAACTATTAAGGAAATGGAATACACCCGAAAACCCGCCTACGATTAATGTATATTCATACAAAAATAACAACGGGGGCGGACCACAACCAAACCCTCTCGATTTCGCAAAACCATGAAAATATACCATGAATCCGTAGGAAAACTAATTATATCAACAAGATTAATCATATTCATCATGAATCCACCAACAAAACGGAATGAATCGGAAGGAAATCCCAAAACCCCCAAATTATCCAAAAGTAGGGTTCTAAGAGATTTACCGTGGATTAGGACGAAAGATTCGTGTTGTTGTTGATATAATACTCCAAGAACTCAAGAAGGATGTTGGATGAGATGATTGGAGGAAGAAATCGCCAAGAGAATCGCTTCGGGATCGCCTTCGCCGCGGAGAGAGGAAGAAATGAGATTTTGTGTTTATCTCGGTCAACTCCCTGGTTTATATAGACAGGGAGTGTTAGCGCACGCTAAAACCTCAAGGTTAGCGTGCGCTAACGGGATAAGATTTCAAACCCTACCGTTAGCGTCCCAGTCCAAGAGCTGTGTTTTTGCCGTTAGCGTACGCTACTCAAACGTAGCGTGCGCTAATAACCTCTCAGAGCGCGCTATCGACCAATAGCGTGCGCTACCCGAACATCACCGAGTCCAGTAGCCAAATGCCCAAAACTCACGACCCGTTAGCGTGCGCTACCATACAAGCGTAGCGTGCGCTAACTAGCATCCGATTGAGTTCGGAGTAACCGCCCAAGATCGACAGTCACACTAGCGCGCGCTACTGAACAACTTAACGTGCGCTAGTCTCCCGACATTAGCGTGCGCTAATCCGATAGTCCAGAGGGCTGGGAGCTGAACTGCCACTCCCAGGGCTAAATCGTTAGCGTGCGCTATGAAGTAAACGTAGCGTGCGCTACAAAGGAACTTCTAGCGCGCGCTATGCAGAAAAATTAGCGTGCCATAGGTACAGAACATAAACGGTCCACTACACCAGAATACGAACGAAACTACAGAACATAAATGGTCCACTACACCAGAATACGAACGAAACATCAAACGGAACACCTCAAAACGCATCATAGCATATAATAGATCCACGGCAACCCCGAAACGGCGGTTCCGCACATCAATTACGAGAATCAGATCAAAGATGACGGAAAAGTTACACTGAAGGATACACGAGGGTCACTACGATCGAGAATTACACCGGAAATACAATTACAAGGGAAAGAAAAATGCGGATATTACACGAATACTCGGGGGTTAGCAAAACTCCACTGTTTTGCTAGTGCAAGAACAAAGTGCAAATACGAGCCATACAATTCACATTCCACGAATAACAATAACCAAGGATCCTCAAAGATCCAAACGAAACGAAAAACACTTCCCGAGGCAAGAATTTGAGAAAACGTTCCAAAATCGAAAGATCACAAATCAATGGAAGAATTTATAAAAACAGTTTAGAATGCCATCGAGAGTTTTAATAGAAAACAATTTAGGATTATCAAATCCTACTTTTCAAAATCCAAAAGACAAAAGGGGTCACCGCCCCAAAGGTTTACTTTCCGTAAAATGACTTTTACAAAACCATTGGGATTTTAGCCCCAAATCTCATCAACTCACAGTACACAAGAACGACCACAAGGTTCGTCTTCCAACATCAAAATCCACAATTAAAGGATATAACACAAACAACAAAATACTCTAGAGCCATCTTAGCCAAGTAGGCCAAACGAACAACTTACCTCTTACACACTTAGTCAATGCATGCAATTATGAAACCCGTTCAAAAGCACTCATTTCCGGAAATGCCATTATCAAATCACATTTTCAAAATGCACCACAATTAACCGCGGACCCACCCCTCCGTGGATCCCTACCGAGACCCCGTCGGATCTAACCCGTAGTGGTTAAAAGCAAGCTCGCGGATCCACCCCTCCGTGGACCCCTACCGAGACCCCGTCGGATCTAACCCATAGTGAGCATACACACACACACACGTTACTCATGCAATACTAACATGCTAAGAATGTAAGTTCATTAAGAATACTCACTAGAGATGGCCATTAACTCGACACCATTATCAAACTCACCAAAACACAATAACAAGATTAAATACGGAATACACGATTCCATAACTTTAAACAATAGGAGTATCATCATCAAATCCTTCAACGTTCAAAATAATCAAGTCATAATCAATTCCCAAAATATGCCGTTCACAAAACACACACGCATTTTGAAAGAAAGCCTTTAACGAGGCCAAACCGAAATCTTTTGAAACTTCATTTCAAACAACCAAACAAACACACCAAGACGATCACCGATCATCATATCCACAAAATAAGAAAAGTATGGGCAAGGTACTTGCCTCTAATAACCACAACGCGGAGAATCGGCCGAAGTAGGTTGGCACGAACCGACTACGAACTCGCCGACTCCACCGAACGACAATCCGCAACAATGAACTATGAACGAAACGAAAACGAATTCCATAATACGACTCAAAGCCGTTGAATTCAAAGAACGAATGACGAAAGTTCAAGGATTTCCCCCAAAACGGCCAAGAACACGATTCGTCCCGACAAAACACGAAAACGGAATTCCAAGTTGAAATATGGATATACAATCCATAGAATATGTTTAACAACATCATTTAACCATAATCGATCCATCAAAAACGGATGAAAAACGAGATCGAGGACAAATCCCCCAAAAAGTCGATTTGAAGGAAATCAAGAAATATACTTCGATTCCACGAAGAACAATGGATTAAATGATGTTAAACACAAGAATACTACCAATATTAATCATACCCATCATGAATTAATCAATAATACGGAACGAATCGGACAAAAACGCAAAAACCCCCAAATTCACGAAATTAGGGTTCTAAGGAAGATTACCTTGATTCGCTGGATCAAAGTATGATAACGGATGACTGATTGATGATATGAACTCAAGAACTTCATGGATTTGTTGTTAAACAACATGGATCCATGCTAAGATCACCCTCAGCCGCGGAAGAGAGGGAGAAGAAGGAGAAAAATGGCCGAAAACCCGTGTGCAGGGCCATAAATAGGCTGCACAGTGTGCCGCGGCACAGGCCCAAATATGGCTCCCAGTGGTCGGCAGTGTGCCGCGGCCCGGCCGGCTTGTGCCGCGGCACCCGGTACAGTCGGTTTGTCCGAAAAATGCCACAGAGTGTGCCGCGGCCTCGCCAAAGATGTGCCGCGCCCACGATCGCTCGGCGAAATCGCCGAGCACCGGGCCGTGACTCGGCCATAACTCGCCGATCACTATCGCCGTGACTCGCCAAGGCTTACCGCCTGTGCCGGCCATGACTCGGCCGGGGCTAACTCCGACGGCCCGAACGACCCCGAAACCCGAACCTGAATACGAATCGATGATACGGTTACGACGTACTCGCAAAGACGAATCTAAGAGCTAAGAGAACACACAATTCCGACCACCCGAAGGCTCGGAATTCAACAACGGAAGTAATTACCCAAAACTTTGGGAAATTACGAAAATGGACCAAAACGTCCGAAAATCACGATACGCGATCGAAAAACCAAACCAAAGCTCGCAACATGAATAATAATATTAAATGAACTTACGAGAAACTCGAAACAACAGTTTCGGACGAGATTCGCAAGAATTGAACTCAAGTGCGGAAAAGTCGCTAAAAAGCTCGGAACTCAACAAAACGATACCGAAACGAACTCGGATGACAAAAAGTGCAGAATTAATCATTCTCGAAATGACGATACGGTCATGAGCGAGTCGTCAAAACGGACTCCGGCCGAAAAAAGAAATTTACCGAAAATCGAAAATTGCGGATATTACATTCTACCTTCCTTAAAAGAAGTTTCGTCCTGAAACTTAAAACAAGTAGGGAGAAGCAATATCCCGCCAGGAAAACTCAACGAGATACGCAAGGAAACACGTAACTTACGCCCATCGGCGAAATGTTACAAGCAACGCAAAGGAATATACGGCGTGAAAACACGCTCCACGACGACCAACACAACGTCGCCGTTAGGGATATAATAAAACCAACAAGTGACAAGCGTCATCAAATGGATAATACAATCAAGTCAATTATCCGAACAATCACAAAACACAACGAACGAAAATCAATACGATTGACCAACCCAACGATTCATCAATCCAAACGCGAGCTAAACGCTGAAGAAATACGAAATTCCACCGCCCAAGGGTTGGAAGATCAAAAACGAGACTAATTTCCCAAACTTAAGGAAATTAGGAAGGAGCCTGAATGCTCAACAATGACGAAACGAGGACAAAAACCGAACAAACAAACGACCGAGACAACAAAAATCGAACAATCATGTCCGAAACACGAAGGATAATAAAATTCAAACAACAACTCACAGGATGATCTGGTGAGAACTACAAGACATGCATTCCCATAAGATCCACCGGAAAGGGAATATCGATTGAAAAGTCACAACGACAAACGAGTTATTCCGAAACACCACCACCCTCGTTCGATCAACAAAAGCAAGGGATAGGGAAAGTTCAGAAAATGTCAACCAACATAAACGAGTCGACAGAGTCGAAAACACAGGAGTTCCAAATCCGATCCACTAAAGGAACTAATAGATACAGATGATGTCACTTCCGAACAAGGTTCACAAGAATCGAACCGAACTCGAAAAAATCACAGCGATAACCAGATCAACCCACAACAAGATCACAGTTCGTTCGGACGATGAAACCGAAATACAGAACAAGTTCAGAAAGTATCAACGAACATGAGCGAATCGATAGACTGGAGAAAGAGAAAATACAGAAGTCAAAATAGTACGGGCATTACCTCCGACCTCGTCCACGAAATTCACAAAAACGGGAGCAAGGTAACAAGACATTAAACAACCGACACATAACGGAACCATCACCGATGCACACGGTCATACCAAACCAAGATCTAACAGCTCGCACATGCGCGACAACGCAGAAATCACCACGAGGCGACAACATTTAACACCAACATCCCGCCTCTCACAGGGGGCTAACACATCAAATGTGTGAAAAACGACTCAATGCTCACACCGCCAATTCGATCATACTCGGGAGCAAACATCAAAATGACAACGCGAACATCACACATACATACCCAGCCCTCAAACTGTAACATCCCCAAAACTGTATGGGAATATTACACGCCGTAGACCCTTTCCACAAGGATCTACCAGGCTAAACATCCATAAACAACCAAGTGCTTGCCCGACCAGGGTCAAACAATAAAATGATACAGACCGATATGGTCACTTACAGGTGAATACACAGACCGATGAGGTCACACAACCCAATCGATAAAACTGACTTAAATAACATTACCCACACAGGGGTCGAAATACAATACATCGGAAGACTGAAATCAACTCTGACAACACAACAAAAATCAAAATAACTCTCGACTCGTGATTAGTATCGCAGCTCGTCATCCTCTTATGCCAATCCTGTGACTGCTCCCCAAAATCTGCATGTACCTGGACGCAAAACAGACATCCACCCCCCGATTACTCGGGGGTTAGTAAAACTCTACTGTTTTACTAGTGCAAGTATCAAATTATACGAAATGTAACAAGCAATTATTAATCGTGATCAAATATAATAATCAAGTATCAAATATTCCTGGGAGGTTTTCACAAGAGAAGATAAGCTATGAAGCATTCGAAAATAAGATTATCATCTCGGGAATTTCTGGAATTTCAAAACCTTAAGACCTCAAGTCCTTATTCACAAAACCTTTCGAAAAACTTAAGGGCCTTAACCCAAAACTTGTTTCATAATTCAACAGTTTACAATACCGGAAACATTTCCATAAATCTCGTGGGGCTCGGCCCAACATTCTTTCTTAAAACTTTTCCTGTAAAAACTTTGATTTGAAAACTATCATGCTCATGACACCGTGATCCACTGTCATGTGTCTCCGTAGGTTCAACAACCCGCACGGACTACATCATGCACAATTAAACAAACATAATCAATTCCGACACCGTGATCCACTGTCACGTGTCTCCATAGGTTCAACAACCCACACGGACTATTAACCAAACATAACCAATTCCGACACCGTGATCCACTGTCACGTGTCTCCGTAGGCATAACAACCCGCACGGACTATATCAATCACAACAATCACACACATGCCCCGACACCGTAGTCCACCGCCACGTGTCACCGTAAGCCCCGTCGAGCTCACCCGATTGGACGCACCGTGTCCGAAACTCATGGTCCACCGCCATGCGTTATCGTAGGCCTCATCGGACCGGACGATTGGACCTCGCACCTCACTAAGTTCCGATCCCGTAGTCCACTGCCACGAATCCTCGTAGGTCCCGTCGAACCAACACGAGTGAACTTAGCGGTCACACACATATTCACATTCACATTACATACAACAACGAGCACAATTAATCAATCACCTTGATCACCACAAAATCGTACATTGCACGCAAATAACACAACCTCGACACTCGCAACAACTATCATCAATCAACGACATTTAACCAACATAACACACATTCGGTACACAATACATTGTACAACCAAGTGTACAACCATCCCATATGTACGTCGCACTCCTGCACAAATGGCACAACGCCTAACACGTATACTGATATAACACTATTATCACAAAGCCTTCAAATTGCGGAAAACACAACCAACTCAAACGGAACATATTTACGAAGGCAAGCAAAGTCATTATACATCTAATACGTAATTACTAGTCGCAAGATACAAGTCGTATAGTAAGATACTTGCCTTAATAACCGCTACCGAATGCTCCGAAGAACACAGTTCGACCGGGAAGCTCGAACCCCAAAGAAGGCAACGAACGGAAGGGTTCCGACTCGAGTTCTTCACAAGAATTCGCTCCTTCGATCCGGGTGGAAGATGATGTTAATCCATGAATCAAACTTCCAAAACGTGTTGTTCTATGATTCTCTTACTCAAATCCATCCATTTATGCTGAAGAAATCGCGAAGGAACGAAGGAAAAAATGAGAAATGGCCGGATAACTCAGTCCAGGCAATTAAATAGGTTGATCTGCACTGTGTACCGCGGCACAGGACAAGTGTGCCGCGGCCCACGGCCAAAAAAAAAAACTGCCCAGCACTGGCTTAGTGCCGCGCACTGAAGTGTGCGCGGCACACACGATCCACTCCAACACCAAAAAGGCACATCGTGCAGTCTTAGCTATTTCGACCATAACTCCTTCGTCCGGACTCCGATTGACTCACCGTTTGAACCATTGGAAAGATAACTTGATGCTTTATAATATTGCAATGATTCAGAATTTTTGGAGTATCCAAGAATTTATGGTGATTTTTACAAAGCCGAGCTCATACTTAGAAAAGTCGGTTAGTAATCCTGAACTCAACAAAACGACACCGAAACCCGAACCTGAATACGAACCGAAGATACGGTTACGAAGTACTCACAAAGACGAATCTAAGAGCTAGTAGAACACACGATTCCGACCACCTGAAGGCTCGAAATTCGACAACGGAAGGTAATTACCCCAAACTTTGGGAAATTACGAAAATGGCCCAAATGCCCGAAAATCACCATACGACAACGAATAATCAAACCGAAGCTCACAACACGTATAACAACGTTAAATGAACTTACGAAAAACCCCAAACGACAGTTTCGAACGAGATTCGCAAGAACCGAACTCAAGCGCGGAAAAGTCGCTAAAAAGCACGGAACTCAACAAAGCAACACCGAAACGAACTCGGATGACAAAAAGTGCAGAATTAAATATTCTCTGAATGACGAAACGGTCAAAAGAGAGTTTTCGAAATGGACCTCCGCCAAAAAATGAAAATTACCGGAAATCCGAAATTGCGGATATTACATTCTACCCTCCTTAAAAGAAGTTTCGTCCCGAAACTTATAATAAGTAGGGAGAAGCAATATCCCAACAGGAAACCTCAACGAGATACACAAGAACGCATAACTTTCGCCCATTGGCGAAACGTTACAAGCAATGCGAAAGAATATACAGCGTGGAAACACGCCCCACGACGACCATAACAAAGCCACCGGCAATGATTCAAAACAATAACAATCAATTAACGACGCATCACATACCACATCATATGCAAACATTTAATCAAAGAAACGTACGCGACAACAAGTCGCACCCGACTAAAACGGCTATGCGACAGAAACAATTAGAGTATTACGATAGAAATCATTCCGATTATCATCAACAAGAAAATGTGTGACATCAAAACACAAACAATTCCAGATAACGGAAAACGAGAATACCGGATATTACATTCTATCCTATTAAAATTAAGTTTCGTCCCGAAACTTAAAATAAAACATCATGATAGAATAGAAACAGAACCAAAAAGTTCGCGCAACAAATATCAATCTCTACACGAATTACAGCACAAAGTACGATACACAACTACATCACTCGACACCACCGGGCCCTCCCCGAGTAGGAACGAAAACCCAATTCCCGAACATCCTGGCAACGGACTCACAATGCACCGCTTGGTGCCCCAGTTGGCCGCACTTAAAACAATTAACCGGTGGCGAACGACAATTCTGTCTCGCATGGCCTACACGACTGCAGTTAAAGCAGGTCTTCACACTGATCGTCTTACTCGCCTCTGGGGTAAGGTTCTTAGACTGGTCAACCGAACGAGGAGTGCTCCTGCAGGAAATCACAAGCAACAGCTCACGGATCTCACTCCTCCGGCCTCTTGAAAAATTCCTCGAGGTCTTCTGTCTCTTACTCTCTGAACCAGATTCCGTCACAGAAACGGCCATCTCAATGGCTAAAGCTCGGTCCTGATATTCTTTCAGGGTGGTACACATGAGCGGAGCTATACTCTCACGGATATGGGGTTTCATGCGCATATTGAAGTATCGGACCTTGTCCGCTTCACTTCTCAATTGATCACGAACATAAGCCAACTGTCGATTATAATCGATTATCGCACCGGGATATTGGCACATCCTGGGGCGAGCCGAGAAAAATTCAACGATTCTGCGTTCACGAACAGCAACGGCAATACTCGCCTCCATGGCGGTCTTAAACTCAGCCCATGTAGGTGTACGATCTGCAGAACTACAGCGTGCCACCGGTCTGCAGCCTTCTTTGTCGAGTAGGTACTGAGCAATGGGTACCCTCCTATCATCCGGACAAGCTACAACATCAAATATTTTGTCCAACTGGAAGAGCCGCTTTCCCAACCTAACAAGTCGATGAACCCACAAAACGGGCGGCCGCATCTTCATCACATCTCGTAACCACTTACTAGTTCCGTTATCCCTATTTGGGTTCTCATCCCGACGTACGGCCTGATTCATCTGCACTAACTGATCAACCACCTGACGAAGGATGGTGGCGGCTCCAACGTCAACATTAACGCTAGTCGAATATCCCTGATCTGTACTGAGCTGATTGGTACTCGGCAAGGAGGGAGTCGCCCTCTCCTGCTCCCAATTACGACCACGACCACGACCATGACCACGGCCTCGACCTCGACCCCTTAGCATACTGAACGGACATCCAATCGTAATAACAAGATAAAACAAACCTCACATAATCGACATAAGCCCAAAATCAGCAAAGACAATGCAATATTCACACGTTCACATTGACAAAGATGAACGACCTATACCTCAAAGATACACGGTTAAAACATTAAGCATACCATTGTGGTCCAACACCGTAATATTTTAAAAAAACAAGTTTATCGAGGTATTTGTTCGAATGATAATATATAAAAAAAAATTCGCGAGTTCGAAAGATTTTGTGGGTGAAATTTTGAAAGTACTTTGTTTAATACCTCGGTCATTGAAGTGGGGAACGATACCTAACAACGTATCCCGCCACTTGGGCATACAACCCATTTTCTCGACGAGAATAATAATATAGCAACTCACCGCACGACTTAACCTCAATACATAAACACATAACGCTCTAAATTACGGAAGCCAAAGTTGTTTTGCAAAATGTAAATTTTCCAAAATCCTTTAGTTCATAAGCAAAATGACGGTAATATTTTACAATGTCCGAAGTATTTTAAAACACATTTTTCAAATACCGTCTGATTGTGTCATTTGAAAATACACGGCCCATTTGTCAAAATTTAACAAATTTTAAAAATCCATATAAACCATGGTTTGACCGCACCACCAAAATATTTTCCAAAAATCGATTTCTACAAAATTCTCAAACCGTAAAGTCCTTCAGAAACATTCACAAACTTACCCATAGCGGACAAAAATTACAACATTCCAAAAACAAAGTAATTTAAAACCACATACTCAAATGGCAAACTGTGGCCGCCAATTCAATCAAATGCATCTCGTGGTATCAAGTTTAAACACACAGCAAAATCATTCATCGGAGTTTCTCACAATCTCTACCGTTGGTACCTTTTCGAAACCCATCGAGGTTTACAACCTTCACAACATACCACCCCACCCGGTGGTTCAAAGATAAAATAATAACGTGCCCAGTTCTATACACATGCTATGTGCCACAAGTATGAAACACAACTATATTACACAATACTGTGTAAATAAAATTATACACCGCAATTAACTCACTAAAATAAAATCGAGATACACAGGTATTACGCACAAAGGAGGAGACTTACATCCACAGGTCGCACGGAGGTGACAGTCGCCCACGATACTAATCTCGTCCGACAACATAGCCGACACGTTGTGACCACGCACAACTCAACTTATCACCTGACGACTCGAACGACAAGACAACACATTACTCGACAAAACATGACTTGAAACGACCCGACAGCCTAGGTTTCCGCAAACCTAAGCTCTGATACCATAATTGTAACATCCCCAAAACCGTATGGGAATATTACACGCCGTAGACCCTTTCCACAAGGATCTACCAGGCTAAACATCCATAAACAACCAAGTGCTTGCACTGTGGTCAAACAATAAAATGATACAGACCGATATGGTCACTTACACGTGAATACACAGACCGATGAGGTCACACAACCCAATCGATAAAACTGACTTAAATAACATTACCCACACAGGGGTCGAAATACAATACAGCGGAAGACTGAAATCAACTCTGACAACACAACAAAAAATCAAAATAACTCTCGACTCATGATTAGTATCGCATATCGTCATCCTCTTGTGCCAATCTCGTGATCGCTCCCGACCGCATGTACTGACTCAAAACAGACATCCACCCCCAGATTACTCGGGGGTTAGTAAAACTCCACTGTTTTACTAATGCAAGTATCAAATTATACGAAATGTAACAAGCAATTAATAATCGTGATCAAATATAATAATCAAGTATCAAATATTCCCGGGAGGTTTTCACAAGAGAAGATAAGCTATGAAGCATTCGAAAATAAGATTATCATCTCGGGAATTTTTAGAATTTCAAAACCTTAAGACCTCAAGTCCTTATTCACAAAACCTTTCGAAAAACTTAAGGGCCTTAACCCAAAACTTGTTTCATAATTCAACAGTTTACAATACCGGAAACATTTCCATAAATCTCGTGGGGCTCGGCCCAACATTCATTCTTAAAACTTTTCCTGTAAAAACTTTGATTTGAAAAGTATCATGCTCATGAAACAGTGATCCACTGTCACGTGTCTCCGTAGGTTCAACAACCCGCACGGACTACATCACGCACAATTAAACAAACATAATCAATTCCGACACCGTGATCCACTGTCACGTGTCTCCGTAGGTTCAACAACCCACACGGACTATTAACCAAAAATAACCAATTCCGACACCGTGATCCACTGTCACGTGTCTCCGTAGGCATAACAATCCGCACGGACTATATCAATCACAACAATCACACACACAGTCCTGACACCGTAGTCCACTGCCACGTGTCACCGTAAGCCCCGTCGAGCTCACCTGGTTGGACGCACTGTGTCCGAAACTCATGGTCCACTGCCATGCGTTATCGTAGGCCTCGCTGCATCAAAGACGATTGGACCTCAGTACCTCACTAAGTTCTGATCCCGTAGTCCACTGCCACGAATCCTCGTAGGTCCCGTCGAACCAACACGAGTGAACTTAGCGGTCACACACATATTCACATTCACATTACATACAACAACCAGCACAATTAATCAATCACCTTGATCACCACAAAATCGTACATTGCACGCAAATAACACAACCTCGACACTCGCAACAACTATCATCAATCAACGACATTTAACCAACATAACACACATTCGGTACACAATACATTGTACAACCAAGTGTACAACCATCCCATATGTACGTCGCATTCCTGCACAAATGGCACAACGCCTAACACGTATACTGATATAACACTATTATCACAAAGCCTTCAAATTGCGGAAAACACAACCAACTCAAACGGAACATATTTACGAAGGCAAGCAAAGTCATTATACATCTCATACGTAATTACTAGTCGCAAGATACAAGTCGTATAGTAAGATACTTGCCTTAGTAACCACTATCGAATGCTCCTAAGAACACGGTTCGACCGGGAAGCTCGAACCCCAAAGAAGGCAACGAACGGAAGGGTTCCGACTCGAGTTCTTCACAAGAATTCGCTCCTTCGATCCGGGTGGAAGATGATGTTAATCCATGAATCAAACTTCCAAAACGTGTTGTTCTATGATTCTCTTACTCAAATCCATCCATTTATGCTGAAGAAATCGCGAAGGAACGAAGGAAAAAATGAGAAATGGCCGGATAACTCACCTGTGCCATTAAATAGCCGATCTGCACTTTGTGTGCCGCGGCACAGACAAGTGTGCCGCGCCCACGGCCAAAAAAAAACTGCCCAGCATCGCTTAGTGCCGCAGACACCAAGTGTGCCGCGCACACGGTATACCCACTCCAACACCAAAAAGGCACATCGTGCAGTCTTAGCTATTTCGACCATAACTCCTTCGTCCGGACTACGATTGACTCACCGTTTGAACCATTGGAAAGCTAACTTGATGCTTTATAATATTGTAAAGATTCAGAATTTTTGGAGTTTCCAAGAATTTATGGTGATTTTTACAAAGCCGAACTCATACTTAGAAAAGTCGGTTAGTAATCCTGAACTCAACAAAACGACACTGAAACCCGAACCTGAATACGAACCGAAGATACGGTTACGAAGTACTCACAAAGACGAATCTAAGAGCTAGTAGAACACACGATTCCGACCACCCGAAGGCTCGAAATTCGACAACGGAAGGTAATTACCCCAAACTTTGGGAAATTACGAAAATGGCCCAAATGCCCGAAAATCACCATACGACAACGAATAATCAAACCGAAGCTCACAACACGTATAACAACGTTAAATGAACTTACGAAAAACCCCAAACGACAGTTTCGAATGAGATTCGCAAGAACCGAACTCAAGCGCGGAAAAGTCGCTAAAAAGCACGGAACTCAACAAAGCAGCACCGAAACGAACTCGAATGACAAAAAGTGCAGAATTAAATATTCTCTGAATGACGAAACGGTCAAAAGAGAGTTTTCGAAACGGACCTCCGACGAAAAATGAAAATTACCGGAAATCCGAAATTGCGGATATTACACAAACGGGAATGGATAGGTTTTAAAAACGAAAACCTCATTTTGAAAATAATTTAGAAGAACACCGGTTGATCTTGAGTATCACCTTTCAAAAAGTACAAACGTGAAACATTGTTGTCGAGACTTTGGAGAACCATTTCGCATTTGATAAAAAAATGAGGACACTTTCTCTTAGTGGAAACTTTCAGAATATTCGACCCTTGGGTCTAAATAAAAGTGTTTCTGAACATTGAAAATATCTCAAACATTTTGGTCCTCGAGGTAGAAAATTTTTGAAAAATATTGTGGCACCTAGGATGTACCACAAGAAAATAACTCATTTGAAAAGTACGTCTCGAAATTTATTTTTCTAAGATACTCAAGGTTTTTAAAGATAATTCAATGGGCTAGAATGCCCAAAAATTTCGGGTAATTATACGGAACATTATAGCGCCGTGGGTCCCGTGCCGGAACTCACCAGGATAAAAACCATTTACAAAAACGCCAAAAAGGTCGATAACGGTAATATTTCAAAAACTCACAAAGCCATTTACAAAATACTAAATACAGTCATAAGAGTTTCGCCAAAATGATCAAGGCCATAATGCCCAAAAACTCGATTAATGGAATTGGTTTTTGAAATAAAACTCAGTCGGTCAAATACCGAAAGCCATTACAAAAGAACTCACGCAGCGGATAAAAGAAATAAAGTCAAACATGCACAATCCAGCAACACTACTCCTCATATGAACGAAATATGAGGGTCAAATAACCACATATCAAGAAATCAAAATCTATAAGAGGATTCCGTCACTGAACAAATAATCATAAAAATAGCTCGTGTCACACGAGGCACAACACAAAGAAGGGAGACTTACTTCCACAGGTCGCACGAAGATGATGATCGCCCCACGATACTAATCACGACCAACAAACTCAAACGACGCGTCGCGACACGACTTAGTCAGATAAAATCCGACGAAACAAGACTCAAACAACACGACTTGACCCGACAGCCTAGGTTTCCTCAACCTAAGCTCCGATACCATTTATGTAACACCCCCAATCCGCTCAGGGATATTACACGCCGTAGAACCCTTCCTCAAGGATCTACCAGGCTGGTAACAACATGTAACAACTCAACCATGCCTTTCAGGCTAAAATGACTCAGTAGACCGATTTGGTCTTTCAATAAATACATACAACTCAAATACAAATCATGCCCACGCAGGGGTCAAAATACAACCACACCCGTACAACGGGAAAAGTATAGCAATGGAAAATAAAGTACAATCGAACCAATAACCAATATACGCTTCCTCATTTGTTTAGTATCGATCATCTCTCATCTTCCTTCGTGCCTTCCATGTGTTATGCTCCAAAACCTGAATGCAAAAATAGACATCCACCCCCCGAATACTCGGGGATTAGCAAAACTCCACTGTTTTGCTAGTGCAAGAACAAAGTGCAAATACGAGCCATACAATTCACATTCCACGAATAACAATAACCAAGGATCCTCAAAGATCCAAACGAAACGAAAAACACTTCCCGAGGCAAGAATTTGAGAAAACGTTCCAAAATCGAAAGATCACAAATCAATGGAAGAATTTATAAAAACAGTTTAGAATGCCATCGAGAGTTTTAATAGAAAACAATTTAGGATTATCAAATCCTACTTTTCAAAATCCAAAAGACAAAAGAGGTCACCGCCCCAAAGGTTTACTTTTCGTAAAATGACTTTTACAAAACCATTGGGATTTTAGCCCCAAATATCATCAACTCACAGTACACAAGAACGACCACAAGGTTCGTCTTCCAACGTCAAAATCGACAATTAAAGGATTTAACACAAACAACAAAATACTCTAGAGCCATCCTAGCCAAGTAGGCCAAACGAACAACTTACCTCTTACACACTTAGTCAATGCATGCAATCATGAAACCCGTTCAAAAGCACTCATTTCCGGAAATGCCATTATCAAATCACATTTGCAAAATGCACCACAATTAATCGCGGACCCACCCCTCCGTGGATCCCTACCGAGACCCCGTCGGATCTAACCCGTAGTGGTTAAAAGCAAGCTCGCGGATCCACCCCTCCGTGGACCCCTACCGAGACCCCGTCGGATCTAACCCATAGTGAGCATACACACACACACACGTTACTCATGCAATACTAACATGCTAAGAATGTAAGTTCATTAAGAATACTCACTAGAGATGGCCATTAACTCGACACCATTATCAAACTCTTCAAAACACAGTAACAAGATTAAATACGGAATACACGATTCCATAACTTTAAACAATAGGAGTATCATCATCAAATCCTTCAACGTTCAAAATAATCAAGTCATAATCATTTCCCAAAACACGCCGTTCACAAAACACACACGCATTTTGAAAGAAAGCCTTTAACGAGGCCAAACCGAAATCTTTTGAAACTTCATTTCAAACAACCAAACAAACACACCAAGACGATCACCGATCATGATATCCACAAAATAAGAAAAGTATGGGCAAGGTACTTGCCTCGAATAACCACAACGCGGACAATCGGCCAAAGTAGGTTGGCACGAACCGACTACGAACTCGACGACTCCACCGAACGACAATCCGAAACAATGAACTATGAATGAAAACAATAACAACGAAAATGAATTCCATAATACGACTCAAAGCCGTTGAATTCAAAGAACGAATGACAAAAGTTCAAGGATTTCCCCCAAAACGGCCAAGAACACGATTCGTCCCGACAAAACACGAAAATGGAATTCCAAGTTGAAATATGGATATACAATCCATAGAATATGTTTAGCAACATCATTTAACAATAATCGATCCATCAAAAACGGATGAAAAACGAGATTGAGGACAAATCCCCCAAAAAGTCGATTTGAAGGAAATCAAGAAATATTCTTCGATTCGACGAAGAACAATGGATTAAATGATGTTAAACCCAAGAATACTACCAAGATTAATCATACCCATCATGAATTAATCAATAATACGGAACGAAACGGACAAAAACGCAAAAACCCCCAAATTCACGAAATTAGGGTTCTAAGGAAGATTACCTTGATTCGCTGGATCAAAGGATGATCACGGATGATTGATTGATGATATAAACTCAAGAACTTCATGGATTTGTTGTTAAACAACATGGCTCCATGGAAAGATCACCCTCAGCTGCGGAAGAGAGGGAGAAGAAGGAGAAAAATGGCCAAAAACCCGTGTGCAGGGCAATAAATAGGCTGCACAGTGTGCCGCGGCACAGGCCCAAATATGGCTCCCAGTGGTCGGCAGTGTGCCGCGGCCCGGTCGGCGTGTGCCGCGGCACCCGGTACAGTCGGTTTGGCCGAAAAATGCCACAGTGTCACGGGGCGCTTATAGTTTGAATATAATGTACGCGCACCGTGCGGCTAGTAGTCAGTTTACCCGACTACGTCCGCCTAACTCATCCGAGCGTTGGTGCTAATGCGACGCAATCACGCCGAGGCGTTTTAGTGGCACAACAAAATTGAATACGAAAATCGATTTGTATTAATACAATGAACGATTACAATAGGCAATAATGATTACAAGCATACACGGATATGAGGGTCTCAGCAAACTAGCCAATTCGTACTACAACTCTTCAGTACACTCTTCCCCCCTATAATAGGCTTAGAAAAATAAAGGCTAATGACAACAGTAGATATTGAAAAGCTGAGCAACCACTAACTAGCTATTACAACACTAACTAGCTATTACAACACTAACTAGCTATTACAAGGAAAAATAAAGTAAAGCCCTACACTATAGATGATAACTTGAAGTGCGATGAGGCTCTGCGTCCCACAAAGCTGCAAGTGGGCCCCATGAATGGCCGTTGATCATGTAATACCGCCTGGGGTCGTGGGCATCCTGTGACAGCACTCCCCCTCTGAGTTGGTGACGTCCCCGGCGCCATAGATGTGAGATAAGCATCCAGTAGGGGTTGAAAAGCTTTAAGTGTTATCGCCCTCTTCCAAGTGTTCTCCTCCATATTGCAGCCCTTCCATTTCACCAAATATTCTCTGTATAGCTTCTTTCTCGGCCCTGCATCACGGTGGTCGATAATAGCTTCGGCCACCCTCTTCCCCAAGTTGCGTAGTTTCAATTGTGGACGGTTGGGCAGGTTGCGTGTGGTGTCCTCTTTGTCTGCCTGATATGGCTTGAGTTGGCTGACATGAAAGACATTATGAATGCGCCACCACTGGGGTAACTCAAGCTTGTAGGCTACATTTCCGACTCTTTTGAGAATGTTTAGGGGCCCAATATATTTTTTCATTAGCCGTGAATCTCTCCCCGTGTTGCCCTGGAGGAACTCTGGTTCGGGATCTTCACCATCACCTTGTCACCCACACAGTATTCAACAAAGCGGCGTTTAAGATCAGCATATTTTTTCATCCGCTTTTGAGCCTTCTCCAGGTAGCCACGGGCCAAATCAAGATTTTGTTCCCATTCAAGGGAAAATGTTTGTGCCGAAGTAGGCCTGGCATTTTGTGGAACAGATCAATATTGTGCGGGAGGAGTGGTCACGCCATTACAAATTTCAAAAGCACTCTTATTGGTGGTAGAGCATTTTTGAGCATTGAAACACAGTTGAGCAACATCCAAGAGCTTCACCCAGTCCTTCTGATTAGTGCTCACAAAATGTCGAAGATATTCCTCCAACATTGAGTTAAATCTTTCAGTTTGGCCATCAGATTGTGGGTGGAAGCTAGAGCTCATATTCAACTTGGAACCGAGTAGTTTGAAGAGCTCGGTCCAAAAGCTACTAGTAAACCGGGTGTCTCGGTCACTAACAATGTCCCTCGGCAGTCCCCAATACTTAACAATATGCTTGAAAAAGAGCTGAGCTGTCTCGTCCGCCAAAACTGTCTTGGGTGCTGCTATGAATGTAGCTTATTTGGAGAACCGATCTACCACAACAATAATGGCATCAAGATCCCCAACTTTTGGTAGACTGGTAATATAATCCATTGAAACACTTTCCCAAGCCCTGACAGGAATGAGTAGTGGTTCCAGCAAGCCTGCCTTCTTTTGTCGATCAAGTTTATCTTGTTGGCACACCAAGCAGGTGCGGACAAACATCTCGATGTCGTCCCGCATTTGGGGCCAATAGTAAGCTCGTTGAACTAAGGCCACGGTGCGCTCCTCTCCTGGGTGGCCCGCCCAGAGAGTGTCGTGACATTCCGCAATAATAGTTTTTCTCATATCGCCGCCTATAGGTACATAGAGTCGTCTCCCCTTGGTCCATAAGAGACCATCCTCTATCCAAAATCTTCGTGTTGTACCCTGGCGGATAATATTTACCAAACATTGAGCCGCTGCGTCGGCTCCCATTAGTTCTTGTATTCGATCTTTTAATGGCGTGGTCACCTGACTCGAGGAAAGCGCCACAAAGACTTGTAGAACAAATGTGTCGGATCTGCGGCTCAGGCATCCGCCACCGATTACTAGAACCGCACGATACTCAATCACAAAGTTGAACTCGGACATGTAGTTCCCGCCATCTCGCTTGTTTCCCAAGAAGCTTTGGGCCGATAGAAAGTGACTAACAAGCAAGTGTTGTCGCTTACAATAAACGGCAACCCCAATAGTAATGTCTCCAAAGTCGAAGGCAATGGACCACTGCTAAAAGATATTTCTCATGCACCGTGTAACGCCTCTCGACATCCTTAAGTTTCTTACTCTCGAAGGCAACAGGATGGCCATCTTGCACCAAAACTCCTCCTAGTGCAATATCTGAAGCATCTGTTTCAACCACAAAAGGTTTGGATAGATCCGGTAGTGCGAGGACCGGGTCTGTTAGGATGGCCTTCTTTAAGTTGTCGAAGGCATTTTGGCATTCCGGTGACCAATTCCAAACTTTCGTCTTTCTCGTCAAATCGGTTAGGGGTCTTGCTATTCCGGCATACCCCATCACAAATCTTCTATAGTAATTCGCCAACCCGAGAAATGACCGTACTTCATGTACATCGGTTGGTGGTTTCCATTCTTGAATTGCTCGTATTTTTCTCGGATCCATACGAATATTGCCACACTCAACGATATGACCCAAGAAACTGATCCGCTTCTGGGCAAATGAGCACTTCGACAGCTTAACATATAGTTCGTGCTCACGAAGCCTAGCAAGAACCATTCTCAAATGTCCCACATGTTCTTCCAAGGTTCGGCTGTATATAACAATATCATCCAGGTATACCACGACAAACTCGTACAAGAACCCTTGGAGAACTTGATTCATCAAGGTGCTAAAAGTTGCTGGGGCGTTTGTTAGGCCAAAGGGCATGACCAAGAATACGAAGGCCCCGTAACGTGTGACAATCGTCGTTTTTACCTCATCTCCCTTCTTGATGCGAACTTGCCAATAACCTGATCTCAGATCGATCTTTGTATAGTACTCCGCTCCACTGAGACGGTCGAAGCAATCTGCTACGAGCGGAATAGGATACACATTCTTCACCGTAATTTTATTTAGAGCACGATAGCCACAACACAATCGCAGAGTTCCGTCCGACTTTTTCTGAAAGAGAACAGGAGCTCCATTCGGTGATTTCGCCGATTGGATCATGCCACATTCCAACATCTCTTTTAACTACTTTCTGAGCTCCACAAGCTCAGGTTGCGACATACGATAAGGGGCTCGGGCAGGAGGTTTTGTGCCCGGCACCAACTCGATCTCATGATCGACCGCCCTCTTAGGTGGAAGCTTCCGAGGTAATTCGTTGGGCATAACATCTTCAAACTCGTTCAGGAGGTGCTTCAAAGCATCAGGGATAGGACCTGACAACTCCTCTACTTCGTCGAATTGCAAGGCGCACAGGAAGGATGGTTCCCCATGCCTGCATCCCTTCTTGAATTGTAATGCGGATAGGTTACTTTGCCCTTGGGTTGCGCTAATTGTTGGGATAATATGTGGTTTATCCCCCAAAACCAAGAGTGCATCGGCACACGGCATGACTAGGGTTTGAGTGTCACGCATATACTCGAGCCCGAGTATTAATTTGTAGTCATCCATCTCCACAACAGATAGGTCGGCCCTACCTTCGAAGGCTCCTACCTTAATTCGAACAGCCTTGGCAATCCCCGCTATTGGTTTTGCCGGAGAGTTTACGGCTTTAACTCGACCCGCTCCTTTCTCTAACAACAGTCCAAGTCTCTCCACTTCGGTGCTCGCCAGATAATTATGGGTGGCACCCGAGTCTATCATATCACGAATATTTCTCCCATTGATTTTAACATCAACAAACATTAATCCCTTCTTTTTCTTATCGGGACCACCTGTCGTGAGAGCAGGTACGGGTTTTCTAGCTTTTGTCGGCACTCTTGCCTTAGCTGTCACCTGATGGGTTAACGAGTTGCACCATTGATTGATGGCCCCAAGGTTTTCCTCATCTTCCGATCTTCCTTCCTCATCTGGAACTTGCAACACTTGTTTCGGTTGCGAACTTGATTCTGCGGCGCTTGTTAAGGCACTCAAAAGTTGCCTCTTCGGACAATTAGTGAGAAAATGAGGCCCATCACATAGGAAACATTTAACAATCCATTGGTAAGGGGCCTGCTGACCTTCTGTAGGTTTGCTACGATTCGTGCTCCCATATGAACTTCCTTGAATATAGGTTTCCCGATCCCCTACACTCCGACTCAAGTTAGGTTTGAACGGTCTTGGCATTACACTTCGGGACGGTGTCATGTTTGTTGTTACGGGACGATCCTTTCGAGGTTCCGACGTGTAATCCATTAATCTTTCTGTCGCTCCCATGGCGGTACTGAGGTCTGTGACTCGTTGGCGCAGAAGCTCCGTACGAGCAAATGGTTTCAACCCTTCCAGGAACGTAAACAACCGGTCATTCTCCGACATATCGCTAATGTGTAACATATGTGTCGAAAATGCCTTCACGTAATCTCGAATAAGACCAGTGTGCTTCAAATCTCGCAAGGCCCTTCTTGCATTGTACTCAACATTCTCTGGGAAGAATTGTGGCCTGATGGCTTCTCGCAGTTGTTCCCAAGTGTCAATTCTTACTCGTTGAGCCTGAATGTCCGCATATTTGGTGCGCCACCACAATTTGGCATCATCGATCAAATACATTGTGGCGGTTGACACCTTCCTCGCTTTGTCCAAAACATTAGCGGCATGGAAGTATTGTTCCATGTCGAATAAGAAGTTCTCAACTTCCTTGGCATCTCGGGTTCCACTATAGGAACTTGGTTCGGGGATCCGAATTCTCGTAATAGGTTCTTGAGCAACATGGGGTGTGTTGTTCACTGCTCTTTGAAGCAATCCAATCTGGATACTCATTGCTTCCATCTCGCGTCTCATTTCAGCCGTATTGTTGGCTCCCATTGCCTCTGCAAGGGTTCGGCAGACTTCTCTGCATTCGCCCAGCTGGGCTCGAAGGTCTTCATTCTTCGCCTCGAGGGTCTCGACCTTCTCCTCCAAGGTCTCGACAACATATCTCAATCTAGAGCACTCTTGCTCTAGATTATCGAATTGGGCTTTAGAGGCCTCGGCCTCTTTCCTCTTTCTGTCATCCTTTTTCTTGCCCTGCTTTCTAGGGACTTCCGTCTCGTTACCCTATTCCATTCTTTCGACCTTGACCGGTCTCTGATACCACCTGTCACGGGGCGCTTATAGTTTGAATATAATGTACGCGCACCGTGCGGCTAGTAGTAAGTTTACCCGACTACGTCCGCCTAACTCGTCCGAGCGTTGGTGCTAATGCGACGCAATCACGCCGAGGCGTTTTAGTGGCACAGCAAAATTGAATACGAAAATCGATTTGTATTAATACAATGAACGATTACAATAGGCAACAATGATTACAAGCATACACGGATAGGAGGGTCTTAGCAAACTAGCCAATTCGTACTACAACTCTTCAGTACACTCTTCCCCCCTATAATAGGCTTAGAAAAATAAAGGCTAATGACAACAGTGGATATTGAAAAGCTGAGCAACCACTAACTAGCTATTACAACACTAACTAGCTATTACAAGGAAAAATAAAGTAAAGCCCTACACTATAGATGATAACTTGAAGTGCGATGAGGCTCTGCGTCCCACAAAGCTGCAAGTGGGCCCCATGAATAGCCGTTGATCAGGTAATACCGCCTGGGGTCGCGGGCATCCCGTGACACACAGAGTGTGTCGCGGCCCTGCCAGCATGTGCCGCGGCCCACGGACTGCTCGGCCAGAAACTGCCGAGCACTGCCGGCCGTGACTCGGCCAGAAGCTGCCAAGCACTACCGGCCGTGACTCGGTCAGTGCCGGCCTGGGCCCAGGTTGCCCGGCCATGACTCGGCCGGGGCCAACTCCGACGGCCCGAACGACCCCGAAACCCGAACCTGAATACGAATCGATGATACGATTACGACGTACTCGCGAAGAAGAATCTAAGAGATAAGAGAACACACAATTCCGACCACCCGAAGGCTCGAAATTCAACAACGCAAGTAATTACCCAAAACTTTGGGAAATTACGAAAATGGCCCAAAACGTCCGAAAATAATGATACGCGATCGAAACACCAAACCAATGCTCGCAACATGAATAATAATATAAAATGAACTTACGAGAAACTCGAAACAATAGTTTCGGACGAGATTCGCAAGAATCGAACTCAAGTGCGGAAAAGTCGCTAAAAAGCTCGGAACTCAACAAAACGATACCGAAACGAACTCGGATGACAAAAAGTGCAGAATTAATCATTCTCGAAATGACGATACGGTCATGAGCGAGTCATCAAAATGGACTCCGGCCGAAAAAAGAAATTTACCAAAAATCAAAAATTGCGGATATTACATTCTACCCTCCTTAAAAGAAGTTTCATCCCGAAACTTAAAGCAAGTAGGGAGAAGCAATATCCCGCCAGGAAAACTGAACGAGATACGCAAGGAAACACGTAACTTACGCCCATCGGCGAAACGTTACAAGCAACGCAAAGGAATATACAGCGTGAAAACACGCTCCACGACGACCAACACAACGTCGCCGTTAGGGATATAATAAAACCAACAAGTGACAAGCGTCATCAAATGGATAATACAATCAAGTCAATTATCCGAACAATCACAAAACACAACGAACGAAAATCAATACGATTGACCAACCCAATGGTTCATCAATCCAAACGCGAGCCAAACACTGAAGAAATACGAAATTCCACCGCCCAAGGGTTGGAAGATCGAAAACGAGACTAATTTCCCGAACTTAAGGAAATTATGAAGGAGCCTGAATGCTCAACAATCACGAAACGAGGATAAAAACCGAACAAACAAATGACCGAGACAACAAAAATCGAACAATCATGTCCGAAACACGAATGATAATAAAATTCAAACAACAACTCCCAGGATGATCTGGTGAGAACTACAAGACATGCATTCCCATAAGATCCACCGGAAAGGGAATAGCGATTGAAAAGTCACATCGACAAACGAGTTATTCCGAAACACCACCACCCTCGTTCGATCAACAAAAGCAAGGGATAGGGAAAGTTCAGAAAATGTCAACGAACATAAACGAGTCGACAGAGTCGAAAACACAGGAGTTCCAAATCCAATCCACTTCGAATAAAGGAACTAATAGATCCAGATGATGTCACTTCCGAACAAGGTTCACAAGAATCGAACCGAACTCGAAAAAATCACAGCGATAACCAGATCAACCCACAATAAGATCACAGTTCGTTCGGACGATAAAACCGAAATACAGAACGAGTTCAGAAAGTATCAACGAACATGAGCGAATCGATAGACTGGAGAAAGAGAAAATACAGAAGTCAAAATAGTACGGGCATTACCTCCGACCTCGTCCACGAAATTCACAAAAACGGGAGCAAGGTAACAAGACATTAAACAACTGACACATAACGGAACCATCACCAATGCACACGGTCATACCAAACTAAGCTCTAACAGCTCGCACATGCACGACAATGCAGAAATCACCACGAGGCGACAAGATTTAACACCAACATCCCGCCTCTCACAGGGGGCTGACACATCAAATGTGTGAAAAACGACTCAACGCTCACACCGACAATTCGATCATACTCGGGAGCAAACAACAAAATGACAACGCGAACATCACACATACATACCCAGCCCTCAAACGGGAATGGATAGGTTTTAAAAACGAAAACCTCATTTTGAAAATAATTTAGAAGAACACCGGTTGATGTTGACTATCACCTTTCAAAAAGTACAAACGTGAAACATTGTTGTCGAGACTTTGGAGAACCATTTCGCATTTGATAAAAAAATGAGGACACTTTCTCTTAGTGGAAACTTTCAGAATATTCGACCCTTGGGTCTAAATAAAAGTGTTTCTGAACATTGAAAATATCTCAAACATTTTGGTCCTCGAGGTAGAAAATTTTTGAAAAATATTGTGGCACCTAGGATGTACCACAAGAAAATAACTCATTTGAAAAGTACGTCTCGAAATTTATTTTTCTAAGATACTCAAGGTTTTTAAAGATAATTCAATGGGCTAGAATGCCCAAAAATTTCGGGTAATTATACGGAACATTATAGCGCCGTGGGTCCCGTGCCGGAACCCACCAGGATAAAAACCATTTACAAAAACGCCAAAAAGGTCGATAACGGTAATATTTCAAAAACTCACAAAGCCATTTACAAAATACTAAATACAGTCATAAGAGTTTCGCCAAAATGATCAAGGCCATAATGCCCAAAAACTCGATTAATGGAATTGGTTTTTGAAATAAAACTCAGTCGGTCAAATACCGAAAGCCATTACAAAAGAACTCACGCAACGGATAAAAGAAATAAAGTCAAACATGCAAAATCCAGCAACACTACTCCTCATATGAACGAAATATGAGGGTCAAATAACCACATATCAAGAAATCAAAATCTATAAGAGGATTCCGTCACTGAACAAATAATCATAAAAATAGCTCGTGTCACACGAGGCACAACACAAAGAACGGAGACTTACTTCCACAGGTCGCACGAAGATGATGATCGCCCCACGATACTAATCACGACCAACAAACTCAAACGACGCGTCGCGACACGACTCAGTCTAGGTTTCCTCAACCTAAGCTCCGATACCATTTATGTAACACCCCCAATCCGCTCAGGGATATTACACGCCGCAGAACCCTTCCTCAAGGATCTACCAGGCTGGTAACAACATATAACAACTCAACCATGCCTTTCAGGCTAAAATGACTCAGTAGACCGATTTGGTCTTTCAATAAATACATACAACTCAAATACAAATCATGCCCATGCAGGCGTCAAAATACAACCACACCCGTACAACGGGAAAAGTATAGCAGCGGAAAATAAAGTACGACTGAACCAATAAACAATATACGGTTCCTCATTTGATTAGTATCGATTATCTTTCATCATCCTTCGTGCCGACCCTGTGTTATGCTCCAAAACCTGAATGCAAAAATAGACATCCACCCCCCGAATACTCGGGGGTTAGCAAAACTCCACTGTTTTGCTAGTGCAAGAACAAAGTGCAAATACGAGCCATACAATTCACATTCCACGAATAACAATAACCAAGGATCCTCAAAGATCCAAACGAAACGAAAAACACTTCCCGAGGCAAGAATTTGAGAAAACGTTCCAAAATCGAAAGATCACAAATCAATGGAAGAATTTAAAAAAACAGTTTAGAATGCCATCGAGAGTTTTAATAGAAAACAATTTAGGATTATCAAATCCTACTTTTCAAAATCCAAAAGACAAAAGGGGTCACCGCCCCAAAGATTTACTTTCCGTAAAATGACTTTTACAAAACCATTGGGATTTTAGCCCGAAATCTCATCAACTCACAGTACACAAGAACGACCACAAGGTTCGTCTTCCAGCGTCAAAATCCACAATTAAAGGATTTAACACAAACAACAAAATACTCTAGAGCCATCCTAGCCAAGTAGGCCAAATGAACAACTTACCTCTTACACACTTAGTCAATGCATGCAATCATGAAACCCGTTCAAAAGCACTCATTTCCGGAAATGCCATTATCAAATCACATTTGCAAAATGCACCACAATTAACCGCGGACCCACCCCTCCGTGGATCCCTACCGAGACCCCGTCGGATCTAACCCGTAGTGCTTAAAAGCAAGCTCGCGGATCCACCCCTCCGTGGACCCCTACCGAGACCCCGTCGGATCTAACCCATAGTGAGCATACACACACACACGTTACTCATGCAATACTAACATGCTAAGAATGTAAGTTCATTAAGAATACTCACTAGAGATGGCCATTAACTCGACACCATTATCAAACTCTTCAAAACACAATAACAAGATTAAATACGGAATACACGATTCCATAACTTTAAACAATAGGAGTATCATCATCAAATCCTTCAACATTCAAAATAATCAAGTCATAATCAATTCCCAAAACACGCCGTTCACAAAACACATACGCATTTTGAAAGAAAGCCTTTAACGAGGCCAAACCGAAATCTTTTGAAACTTCATTTAAAACAACCAAACAAACACACCAAGATTATCACCGATCATCATATCCACAAAATAAGAAAAGTATGGGCAAGGTACTTGCCTCGAATAACCACAACACGAAGAATCGACCGAAGTAGGTTGGCACGAACCGACTACGAACTAGCCGACTCCACCGAATGACAATCCGAAACAATGAACTATGAACGAAAACAATAACAACGAAAATGAATTCCATAATACGACTCAAAGCCGTTGAATTCAAAGAACGAATGACGAAAGTTCAAGGATTTCCCCCAAAACGGCCAAGAACACGATTCGTCCCGACAAAACACGAAAACGGAATTCCAAGTTGAAATATGGATATACAATCCATAGAATATGTTTAACAACATCATTTAACCATAATCGATCCATCAAAAACGGATGAAAAACGAGATCGAGGACAATCCCCCAAAAAGTCGATTTGAAGGAAATCAAGAAATATACTTCGATTCGACGAAGAACAATGGATTAAATGATGTTAAACACAAGAATACTACCAATATTAATCAAACCCATCATGAATTAATCAATAATACGGAACGAATCGGACAAAAACGCAAAAACCCCCAAATTCACAAAATTAGGGTTCTAAGGAAGATTACCTTGATTCGCTTGATCAAAGGATGATAACGGATGATTGATTGATGATATGAACTCAAGAACTTCATGGATTTGTTGTTAAACAACATGGCTCCATGGTAAGATCACCCTCAGCCGCGGAAGAGAGGGAGAAGAAGGAGAAAAATGGCCAAAAACCCGTGTGCAGGGCCATAAATAGGCTGCACAGTGTGCCGCGGCACAGGCCCAAATATGGCTCCCAGTGGTCGGGCGCAGCCATGGCGGCCGGCGTGCCGCGGCACCTGCGATCGGTTTGGCCGAAAAATGCCACAGAGTGTGCCGCGCCCTGCCATCATGTGCCGCGGCCCACGGATCGCCGCTGAAACCGCTGAGCACCGCCGGCCGTGACTCGGCCGAGCCGCCGCCATGACTTACTGGGCCAACTCCGACGGCCCAAACGACCCCGAAACCCGAACCTGAATACGAATCGATGATACGGTTACGACGTACTCGCAAAGACGAATCTAAGAGCTAAGAGAACACACAATTCCGACCACTTGAAGGCTCGGAATTCAACAACGGAAGTAATTACCCAAAACTTTGGGAAATTACGAAAATGGCCCAAAACGTCCGAAAATCACGATACGCGATCGAAACACCAAATCAAAGCTCGCAACATGAATAATAACATTAAATGAACTTACGAGAAACTCGAAACAACAGTTTCGGACGAGATTCGCAAGAATCGAACTCAAGTGCGGAAAAGTCGCTAAAAAGCTCGGAACTCAACAAAACGATACCGAAACGAACTCGGATGACAAAAAGTGCAGAATTAATCATTCTCGAAATGACGATACGGTCATGAGCCAGTCGTCAAAATGGACTCCGGCCGAAAAAATAAATTTACCAAAAATCAAAAATTGCGGATATTACAGTAGCATTCTTTACCAATTCGGAAACTGTCTCACAGTGTTTCTCTCAATGACCTTCACACCCGCACCGGTAACAAGTCAAGAGTGGAAAGGGACAATTTGCACGATCATGTCCCTGACGATTGCAGTTGAAGCACCTTCTCTTCTTACCAAGAGTCACCGATGCTGGCTTGGGATTCCCAGCGCTCACTCCCGATCGCGAAGAGGACGCGTTCGAACGACGTGGGGGTTTGAGAGCCTTAGACTCATCACCGACCAAAAATTTCCCAGATGTCCTCGGTCTCTTCGCTTCGCTCGTGGGCTCGACTACTGAGGAGATTTCATAGGATATCGTTTGATCTTGATACTCCTTCACCGTAGCATGAATCGTTGTCGTACGAACCAGCTCGCCGATTCCATTCCCATCATCATGTCTATGTCCGCCGAGGTTCGACATACTAATGCAGATAATACCGTTCAACAATATTAATTTATCAGTCGTACAATATACCACAATTATCAACACGGGGTTTAGTTAGCATTCTTAGAATAACGGTAATATCGTAAAGCATAAAGTTTTCTGAAGTCAATTTCGAGTCCTTCGACGAGGATGATCATTATATGTATGCACTTAATGAAAACAAATTTTTGAAAAAAAAGGCTAGTTACGTTACGCCCAAGACATGTAAATACTGTCTTTTATTTCGAAAGCGAAAGTTTATACAACGACTCTAAAAATTATTTTCGAGTAATGTATAAAAGAAAAATTGAAAATTGAATTGTAACTAATTTTAAATATTTCAAAAGTGTTGAGTCCCAAATACCACAATTTTGAAAATCTTTCCTCTTCTACCAAAATGTTTATTTGAAAGAATTTTCCACCGAGACACGTGACCATTTGACATGACGACATTAAATCATGGCTTTTAACAATGTTAGAAAATTTCAAATCACCACTTTAAAATATTCGTGATATTACAGCCCCGTGGGCCCCGTGCCGGAACCCACCAGGCTAAAAATTATTTTTTTTAAAAAAACGTTCAAAATGCAAAAAAAAGGCCGATGACGGTAATATTTTCAAATACTCACAAAAGTCATTTATAAAATATCTAATACCGTCATAAAAATACCGTCAAAATGTACAAGATCGAAATATAAAGACTCGGTTCAGGGAATTGGTTTTCTGGAAATAAAACTCAGTTTGCAAGATACCAAAAGCCATCTCAAAATACTCACGCAGCGGATAAAATTAACACTCAAAGATTTACTCTAATGAAATGTAGAAACCGATAAATATGATCGACTTCCGAAGCATACCACATAACCATTTTTACCCGGACCGTATACGCATGCTATATACTAAAACAATAATATCACCAACAAGTTAAAATCCCTAGTTCACATTAAACACATTAGCACAATATAATCAAATACGTATATAAAGGGACTTGCGATCGGGAGACTTACCATCATGGATTGCCTGAAGATGATGTCGGAACCACGATACTAATCACAACTCTGATGCGCACGACTTACACCGGACATGGACTTGACCCAATGACATGGGCTTTTAGTGTAACTATCGCAAGTGCACGATATCATATCAAGTAGTAAAGTGGACTTTTTGAGTCCGGTTTATCGATCCCACAAGGAAGTTTTGTTATAATTTGAATTATACACTATTAGTCTATTTTTATAGATACTAAGATGAGTGAAACACACAATTTAAAGAGTTTGTTTTAATTGTTGCAAAGTAAATGCAATAATAGTCTTAAAATTTTAAAGAAATAAAAATATTGTAATAATAATAGATTGATTATCGATAAAATGAAATAGTTGGGATTACAAACTTAGTTCGTCATTAGTTATAAAAGATGTATTGGAGATCATAAAATGAATTTACTTATTATGTTGTGTAGATTCGATTTTCCTTAAAAAGACGGTTTCTCTTTCGAACTATAAAACGCCCCTTACATATTGAATCAATCCACTATATTTCTATGTTGATTGGCTTCTATACATAGCATTAGTATTTATGAAAATAACTCAAAGAATCATCTAAGGACTAGGGGTATATTTCTATCCCCTAGAACAACTTAGAGTGAAGATCATTTGATCTAATCAAACATATTTTCTTTCGAAACATATGAAGACCATTAATATCGTCATTTATTGGCCAAATAAATAAAGATTGTTCAAACAATGAAAATCACACACAATAATAAGTAATTCATAATAGATCTTTATACAAACATAAATAACATGACTAACCTTGTTTATAATCCCAACTAAAGATTACTTAGCCCATGAAGGGTTTATTATACATGTTACAAGCTTTGGTGGTCATGTTTAGTTGAATCAAGAGAAAGAATTGATCCTAACTCCCTTAGTAGATAAAGGAGATAGAAGCAATAAACTCTCTGAACAACATATGCTATACCACACTTACAAAGATCACTCAAAAACACAAGTGTGTTCTTCACAAAAAAAGAAAAGTTTACAAAAAATAGAAAATTATAAGATGAATGATGAATGATGAATGATCCAAGTGTAAAATCCGCAATTTTCGATTTCCGGTAAATTTCTTTTTTCGGCCGAAGTCCGTTTTGACGACTCGCTCATGTCCGTTTCGTCATTCTTAGAATGATTAATTCTACACTTTTTGACATCCGAGTTCGTTTCTGAGTGGTTTTGTTGAGTTCCGTGCTTTTTAACGACTTTTACGCACTTGAGTTTGGTTCTTACGAATCTCGTTCGAAACTGCTGTTTCGAGTTTCCCGTAAGTCTGTTTAACTTTGTTAGATATGTTGTGAACTTCGGTTTGGTTATTCGATCACGTATCGTGATTTCCGGGCGTTTTGGGCCATTTTGTAATTTCTTGAAAGTTACGGGTATTCGTATCTGTAATTGTTGTCTCGACCCGTTTCTTGGTCGCGTATGACTAATTATGGTATTACGTTTTCATTTCGAGTCGTTGATGTCGTCGGTGAACTTTTCGTCGTGTTCGTTCCGTGCGTTTCCGGAAATCGAGGCATCGGGTCGTGGCGGCTGAGCAGCTGGCCGGACCGGTGCGGCCCTGTCGGAAGTGCTGGGCACTGGCCGAGCAGGCACGGCAGGAACCGGCGTAGCGCACGCTACGGCCGGGACGCTGCGCGCGCTAGCTCGCAGCAGCGACGCTGCCGAGTCACCAACAGACGCTATCGGGCCCGGGCGTAAGGATTACGAGGTTCTAGACTCGGCCAGATCGGCAGTAGCGCACTATCACGCCCGAGAGAATCGACCGGCGAGTGCTTCGGCTGCACCCGCACAGAGGGGTGCGAGGTTCAGCAGATCAACGTGCACGGCACGTTCGGGACAACTAGGCCGTGTGGAGCGGCACAACCGACCGAGGACTTAGCCGTGTGGCGCGGCATGCGTGGATGTATGGCCGAGCAAGCGAGCCAACCGGCAACAGAGTGCCCGACCGAGGGACAAGGCCATCGGGCCCGATGCGAAACTACAGGCGGCGAGACAAGGCGCGCCGGGAACCGAACGGACGAGTGCGGCAGACAGGCACACCGCTTCGGGACAATGCGAGACAAGATGACGAGATGAGGCACATCCGAGGGCCGAGACTCGGACACGGGCGACGGACACCCGCGAGGGGTGCACGCGAGACGCTGGGCGCGCGCGTGGGCGGCGCGCGAGGATGCACGAGCACCCCTATAATAGGCTTAGCGGGATAAAGCCTTGTGAGAGCAGTGGACATTGGAAAGCTGAGGAGTCCACTGAGCGAAAGTTGTACTCGGAATATTCCAGAAACGGACCGGGATGGTCCAGAACATCAAAGATTAATCCAGAGGCATGTGTGGAAGGCCGGGCCGGATCGGGTCGGGTTACATGGAGTCGGGCCGAGTCGGGCCGACCGGGCCGGGTCGGGCCGAACGAACTAGGAAGATCCAGAAACATGTGGAAGGTGCTAGAGACTCTTGGATGAGTCAAGACTTGTAATCTAGTAGATGATTCTAGACATTTGTAAAGGCTTTTGTACTTAGAATACTCTAGATTTTGTAATAGTGTAGGAGGGTCTAGAAGCCTCCAAATGAGGAGGTGCAGGAAGGTTCTAGTGATAGGAGGTAGTATAAATAGGGATGTTGAGGCTCATTTGCAGCCATCCTTGGGAACTCACTTGTAAAAGACTTTGTAAACTCTTTGTTACTTAGTGGAAGTAATTTTCCCTCAACCCATTGCCTCTCTTTCGTTGTGCCAACTTTCATACTTAGCCAAATTCGGGGAGTTTAAGGCTGACTAGCAAGAGGGTTGCTAGGCCGCACGACGCTTAGGAGCATAGTAAACTCTAAGCCCGTGACAAGTGGTATCGGAGCCATCGTTAGCCACACAAGGAGGTGTGCAGGACTGTGGGAGTCGACGCTAACGATCAGCAGGCATCATGGCCGACGGACAGATCGAGGCAGGCATCAATGTGGAGGACGGACGAGTCACAGAGGCTGACAAGGTCTGGGGACGTGGAGAAGTCCCAGCTGAAGGAAAAGCCAAGCGTGGCAAGAGCAAGGCGCGCAGTGTGGTGCCGCCGCAACACGAGGAGAACCCGGCACGAAGACGACTTCTTGAGGATGAAGACATCCGAAAGATCATACTCACCTTAGCAAACCGCCTACCCGACATCGAGGACGACATCAAAGCTCTTGGGCAGCGCATCACTAACACCCAATTAAGCACGGAGGAACGCGTGGGAACTCTCGAGAAAGCTGTTGGCCAACCGGAAGGGCACACGTTGGGCCAGCTCGAGACCTTCAAGAGGGAACAACTCTCGTTGTGCAAGGAGTTAGCAACGATCGAGGATCATGTGGCAGCCAGCATAACGGAGATGCGTAAGCAGTATGCCGAGTTTTGCGAGGTAAGTGTCAAACGTTTTGAAGATTTTTGTGATAAAATCTGTCGGGAAAGCAACTCGGGCACCAAGTCGAATGGTGGGCCGAGCTGGAACAGCACATTTGGCGGGGCGAGGTTCGAGGGACCAAGGGTTGAGGTCCCCAAACCCAAGGAATTCATTGGCAAGAGAGATGCCAAGTCAATCGAGGAGTTCCTGTGGCGAATGGAACTTTACTTTGATGGTCTGGGACTGACGGACGAGAAGGCCAAAGTACGGCAGGCTACACTATATCTTGCCGACAATGCAGCGCTATGGTGGCGTCATCGACAGGCCGGTGTTACGAAAGGGACTTGCCAACCGATCGGGACTTGGGACGAGTTCGTGTCGGAACTCAAGGCACAATTCTATCCCGAGAACACATGCTATGAGGCAAGGAAGAAACTCCGCGAGCTCAAGCATAAGACTACCATTCGGGACTATGTTCGGGACTTTACATCGATCATGCTCCAGATTCCGGACATGACCGAGGATGATCGACTATTTTTCTTCCTGGATGGACTACCAAGTTGGGTCTGGGACAGAGTACAAAGCCGCGAGGTGAAATCTGTCAATGAAGCAATCAAAGTGGCCGAGTCCCTAGCCGAATTCGAGAAGAGGAAGGAGCCGCGAGCTGAGGGTCAAGCCAAAGGCGGGGGAGACACCCGCACGTCAGTACAGCAACCAGCCCAACCATCACGTTGAAGATTCGGGACGAGACCGCAACATGACGCGGACAAACCATACAACTCGGGAGAACGCAGGGGTGCTCCCGACCAACGAGGATGCTTTATGTGTGGCGGAGCTCATCGGATGAGGGACTGTCCGAAAATGGGGAAGCTCAACGCCATGGCCGAATGTGAGGGGCCAACGACTGATCACACGGACGTGCACCAGGTAAGCACGATCCCACAACTTAATTCTGTCGTCAGTGCAGGCAGCGAGGGACCGCGGGGAAGTAAGTTGATGTTCGTGGAAGGAACCATCAACCACCAACCCATCAAGGCCTTGGTCGACACGGGAGCCGACTACAACTATATCACTGAGGCCGAAGCCAGAAGATTGGGACTACTTGTGCAGCCATGCAAGGGCTGGATGAAATCCAACAACGGACCAGCAGTACCGGTCACAGGGGCAGCAAACGGAGTGCGAATCGTGCTCGGAAACTGGGAAGGCCGAGTGCACTTCAAGGTCAGCACGATGGACGATCGGGACCTCATTTTGGGAATGGACTTCCTGGAGAAGAACGATTTTGCCTTTTTCCCACAAGCGAAGGTACTATGGGTGAACGGTCCGAACAAACCTATCACTATCCCCTTGACAGTGGAGCAACTTCCCTACGCAGCGATGACGACACTTCGATTTCAGAAGAAGCTGACCGAAGAGGAAATGCCGATGGATTGTCTGGGATCAATGCGGTACATCGAGGCACCGAGTGGCAACACGCGTCGATGGGGACGTCGACGGAACAGGCGGGGGAGAGTGTCACGCCCCGAGAAAACTGACCGACAGAGTGCTCGGACAGACCCGCACAGAGGGGTGCGAGGTTCAGCAGATCAACGTGCACGGGGCACGTTCGGGATAGCTAGGCCGTGTGGAGCGGCACAACCGACTGAGGGACTTAGCCGTGTGGCGCGGCATGCGTGGATGTATGGCCGAGCAAGCAGGCCAACCGGGCAACAGAGTGCCCGACCGAGGGACAAGGCCATCAGGCCTGATGCGGAACTACCTGGGCGGCGAGACAAGGCGCGCCGGGAACCGAACGGACGAGTGGGGCAGACAGGCACACCGCTTCGGGACAATGCGGGACAAGATGACGAGACGAGGCACATCCGAGGGCCGAGACTCGGACACGGGCGACGGACACCCGCGAGGGGTGTGCGCGAGACGCTGGGCGCGCGTGCGGGCGGCGCGCGAGGGATGCACGGAGCACCCCCCCTATAATAGGCTTAGCGGGATAAAGCCTTGTGAGAGCAGTGGACATTGGAAAGCTGAGGAGTCCACTGAGCGAAAGTTGTACTCGGAATATTCCAGAAACGGACTGGGATGGTCCAGAACATCAAAGATTAATCCGGAGGCATGTGTGGAAGGCCGGGCCGGATCGGGTCGGGTTACATGGAGTCGGGCCGAGTCGGGCCGAGCGGGCCGGGTCGGTCCGAACGATCCAGGAAGATCCAGAAACATGTGTAAGGTGCTAGAGACTCTTGGATGAGTCAAGACTTGTAATCTTGTAGATGATTCTAGACATTTGTAAAGGCTTTTGTACTTAGAATACTCTAGATTTTGTAATAGTGTAGGAGGGTCTAGAAGCCTCCAAATGAGGAGGTGGAGGAAGGTTCTAGTGATAGGAGGTAGTATAAATAGGGATGTTGAGGCTCATTTGCAGCCATCCTTGGGAACTCACTTGTAAAAGACTTTGTAAACTCTTTGTTACTTAGTGGAAGTAATTTTCCCTCAACCCATTGCCTCTCTTTCGTTGTGCCAACTTTCATACTTAGCCAAATTCGGGGAGTTTAAGGCTGACTAGCAAGAGGGTTGCTAGGCCGCACGACGCTTAGGATCATAGTAAACTCTAAGCCCGTGACAGCATGCTACTGTCGGTCGTAGCGCACGCTAACCGGCAGGGGTAGCGTACGCTGCCGGCCGACTAGCGTACGTTACCTGGGTAAGTTTGTTAGTCCAGTGGCTACTGGACAGGTCGGCTAGCGCGCGCAGGCTTCCGGCCGTAGCGCACGCTAGCGGGAGTCGGGCGGACAAGTCATGGTCGGCAGAATTGGTCGGTGGTGCCGGGTCATGCGGGCCATGGCCGAGAGTGCTCGGCCGATACTGGCCGATAGCGCACGCTAGTCCGGGAAGGCTAGCGCACTCTCACGGGGTTGGGTTTGAGCACTCGAAAGCTCCTCGGACCCGTGCGGCACTAGACTAGAATTGCCTCGATCTAGCTAGTAAGCCTAACTCACTCGGTTGCTAAGTATGAAAGGAGGGGTTTAAACACTTGGGAGTTGAGAGAAAACTTCACTATTTCACAATCACTTACAAGTACAAGAATGTCGAGTCTTTGAGGGTTGGTTGCAAATGAGCCAACCTCAAGCCTATTTATACTACTCCTAGGAACCTAGAAACTTCTCTCCACCTCCTCATTTGGAGGACTCTAGAACATCTTATACAATCCACACACTTCTATCATATTCTAGAACCTATCTCTAGAATTATCCACACAAGTCTACACATACAATACTTACAAACATATTCTAGAGTATTCTACAAGTACAAGGCATACAATCATCTAGAATACTCTATATCATTCCAGCACTTCATCCTTGTAGGAGTTTCCTAGAGGCTTCTCTTCCATCCCGGGCGCCCGGACCGTCTCTGTCCGTCCCGGCCCGCATCGGCCCGTCCCGGCCCGCACCGGCCCGTCTCGGCCCGTCCCGGCCCGCACCGGCCCGTCTCGGCCCGAACATCTGGGCCCGTCTCTACAATGTTCCAGACTCTTCCCGAACCTCCTGGACCAAGCCGGTCCGCTTCTAGTTGCTTCCGGTCGAGTCTTTCCTGCTGAGTGGCTCCTCAGCTTTTCAATGTCTACTGCCCCCACAAGGCTTTTTCCGTCTAAGCCTATTATAGGGGGGAGGGTCTCTCTCGCACCTCGCGCACGCGCGCCCGCGCACGCCGGCCGCGCCCGGCATCCCACGCCCGCGTCCGGCCGCCGCCACTCGAGTCTGTTTCCTGGACTCGGCCTTGTCCCGTCGTGCCTTGTCCCACACGACTGCTGCTCGTCCGGCCTTGCCCGCGCCCCCTGCGCTGCCGAACAGTCCCGAACATGTCCAGTCCGGAATGCCCCTTGGGCGATCCGCTTCCCACAGCGGCGTCCGTGCTCCCACGGCTTACTCCCGTGATTCTCCGTCCGATCACGCCGTCCTGAAGGCTGAATATCCCCATGCAGCCCGATGCCATCCATGGCGTCCTGCTCGTGCCGGTCCCTCGGCACCCTCTGCGACTGTCTGCGCACACATGTCTCGTTGTCGACTGTCGGCCGTGACATTCTCCCCCGCCCATTTCGTCGTCGTCCTCGGCGACGTGGCGGCCCCTCTATGAACCGAACTGCTCCAAGGTGGTAACTCGGCTCCTCCTCAAGCTTCCTCACGTACTTGAGTGCCGACATAGCTTGTCCCGAAGACTCTGTGGTCAAGCGTATTTCCTGCAGCTTGGCTTGATCACACACGTACAGCGCCCTCTTGTGTGGAACTACGCCAACATTGTTCTTCTTCAGGAAGTCCATGCCCAGTATAATGTCCCTATCATCCATGCTCGTCACCTTGAAGTGCACGCGCGGTTCCCACGTGCCAATCTTTAGTCGCACCCCATTGGCGACTCCTGTAACTCGAACGGGTGGTGCATTATTCGACTTCATCCAGCCCCGTCCCTCGATGACCTGAAGCCCCAACCTTTGTGCTTCAGCCTCGTCAATATAGTTGTAATCAGCCCCTGTGTCGACCAACGCCTTGACGGGTTTCCCGTTGATCAGCCCCGTCGCATACAGCAGATTTCCCTCAAGCGGTGCTCCGTCCCGCGATGCCATCCCTATGGCTGAGTTCAACACCTGAAGCGCCATCGATGTTCCATCACCGTCGGCATCGTCCCGTGCCTTGGTGTACTCCATGGCGGCTACCCTCGGAAACTTCGAGCATTGTCTCGTCGAATGCTCCGTGCTCCAGCAAATCTCACATTTCTTCTTCTTCGGACACGCTGCTACGAGATGGTCTGCACTCCCGCACCCATGGCAAGTCCGAGCCCATCCTGACTGCTTGCCGTCTTTGGGCCTGGCCATCCTCGCGCCCCTATCCGCATTACCCTGGTACGACTTGTCCTGCGTACCGATGCCATCCTCGCCCCTCCTGGACTTTCGGCTCTCCCTGGCTGGTTTTAACTCGATCAGCCGCTCCGCTATCGCAATCGCCTCGGACACGTTCTGTGCCTTGGCCCTCTGCACTTCCAACTTTGCCCACGGTTTTAGCCCATCCACGAACGCGAACAAATCTTCCTGCTCACTAAGGCTAGGTAACTCCAGCACGATCTCCTGGAACTCCTTCACATAGTCCTTGATCGTCTTGCTGTGTGTCAACTCCTTCAACCTAGCCCGGACCTCAAACTCAACATTCTCCGGGTAAAACTGCCACTTGAACTCGGCCTTGAAATCCTCCCATGTCTCCATCCGACATGTACCACGCGCGATCTCTGTTTCGCGCCTTCTCCACCATAGCAGCGCCACATCTGCTAAGAAGAATGGAGCCGTCTGCAACTTGGTCGCATCATCTGCTATCCCCGATGCACCAAAGTAACGCTCCATGTTCCACAGGAAGTCGTCCACTTCCCTACCATTCCGCGATCCTTGGAACGAACACGGTCGGGGGATGTCGATTCGATGGGGTGCCGCACCCCGCTGGTCCCTGCCGTGGGCCATCGCCCGCTCGTACAATGTTGTCCTTCCCTCGATGGTTTCGATCCTCCCTACGATCTCCTCTCGAAAGGCTGCGATCGTCGACCGAATCTCCTTCCTGACAGCTTCAAGGATCTCCTCACACAAGTCGCGTCGCAATGCGTTAAGGGTGCCCGTCACCCGGTTCTCAAGCTCCTCCAACGACTCGCTCATCTCCGTCACCTGGTCGGCCACTCTGCTCCATGCCTCAAGAGCATCTTCGTGTCTGCCCATGGTTTCCTCTAGCCGAGCCACTCGGGCTTCCATGGAAACACCCCTTTCCACGGACTTGTCCCTAGCCCCTTTCCTGGACTTGTCCTTCTCCTAGCCGGGTTGAACTTTGGTGACGCTGGACGTAGTCTCCATCGGTCCTCCTTGCACAAAACCTCTCAGCAACGTCTCAATGCGGAAACTCCTAGATGGATGAAGTGCTGGAATGATATAGAGTATTCTAGATGATTGTATGCCTTGTACTTGTAGAATACTCTAGAATATGTTCAAGGATCGAGGAATGGTAGGGAAGTGGATGGAGACTGCTCGATCCAGGCGTTCGGGCTGGGGCCGGGGCGCCCGGATGATGGGAGAACCTTCTAGGACCCTCCTAGAAGGATGTACTACTTGAATATTGTAGAGCATTCTAGATTTGTACTTAGTATTGTACTTGTAGAAAACTCTAGAATGTTTGTAAGCCTTGTATGTGTAGATAAGTGTGGATGATTCTAGAGATAGGTTCTAGAATAGGATAAAAGTGTGTGGATTGTATAGGATGTTCTAGAGTCCTCCAAATGAGGAGGTGGCATAGAAGATTCTAGGTCCTAGGAGTAGTATAAATAGGCTTGAGGTTGGCTCATTTGCACCCAACCCTCAAGGACTCAACATTCTTGTATTGTGAAGTGTTTGTGAAATAGTGAAGTTTTCTCTCAACTCCCAAGTGTTTAAACCCCTTCTTTCATACTTAGCAACCGAGTGAGTTAGGCTTACTAACTAGATCGAGGCAATTCTAGTCTAGTGCCGCACGGGTCCGAAGAGCTTTCGAGTGCTCAAACCCAACCCCGTGACACTTCTCTTCCATCCCGGGCGCCTGGCCCGTCTCTTTCCGTCCCGGCCCGCATCGGCCTGTCCCGGCCCGCACCGGCCCGTCTCGGCCCGAACATCCCGTCTCTACAATGTTCCAGACTCTTCCCGAACCTCCTGGACCAAGCCGGTCCGCTTCTAGTTGCTTTCGGTCGAGTCTTTCCTGCTGAGTGGCTCCTCAGCTTTTCAATGTCTACTGCCCCCACAAGGCTTTTTCCGTCTAAGCCTATTATAGGGGGGGAGGGTCTCTCGCACCTCGCGCGCGCCACAAGACGCCGGCCGCGCGCCGGCATCCCACGCCGCGTCCGCCGCCACTCGAGTCCTGTTCCCGGACTCGGCCTTGTCCTGTCGTGCCTTGTCCCACACGATCGCTGCCAGACGGCCTTGCCCGCGCGCCCTTCTGGGCCGGACGATCCCGAACATGTCGATCCGGAATGCCCCTTGGGCGATCCGCTTCCCACCGGCGGCCCGTGCTCCCACGGCTTACTCGCGTGATTCTCCGTCCGATCACGCCGTCCCGAAGGCTGAATATCCCCATGCGGCCGATGCCATCCATGGCGTCCCGCTCGTGCGGTCCTCGGCACTGCGGCGACTGTCTGCCCACACATGTCTCGTTGTCGATCGCCGGCCGTGATAAAGACGCTACTTCCGCCCAAGATATAAATGATGACCAACGACTTTTTTCATCATTTTTCATTTCATTTCTCTTCGGTCCGCGACTGGGGTTTTGGAGGAGACGAAACCATGTTGTTGGACAACAAATCCATGAAGTTTCTGAGTTTATATCACCGATCAATCATCCTATAACATCCTTCGATCCAGCGAATCAAGGTTAGATCTTTAGAACCCTACTTTTGGGTAGATTTGGGGGTTTTTGCGTTTTTGTCCGATTAGTTCTGTGTTGTTGATCAATACACGATGGGTATGATTAATATTGGTAGTATTCTTGTGTTTAACATCATTTAATCCATTGTTCTTCGTCGAATCGAAGTATATTTCTTGATTTCCTTCGAATTGACTTTTTGGGGGATTTGTCCTCGATCTCGTTTTTCATCCGTTTTCGATGGATCGATTATGGTTAAATGATGTTGTTAAACATATTCTATGGATTGTATATCCATATTTCAACTTGGAATTCCGTGTTCGTGATTTGACGGAACGAATCGTGTTCTTGGCCGTTTTGGGGGAAATCCTTGAACATTCGTCATTCGTTCTTTGAATTCAACGGCTTTGAGTCGTGTTATGGAATTCATTTCATTGTTATTATTGTCCTTCGTAGTTTATGACGTGAGTTGGCGATCGGTGGAGTCGGCGGGTTCGTAATCGATTCGTGTCAACCTACTTTGGTCGATTCTCCGCGTTGTTCTTATTCGAGGCAAGTACCTTGTCCATACTTTTCTTGTTTTGTGGATATGATGATTGGTGATCATCTTGGTTTGTTTTTTTGTTTGAAATGAGTTTTCAAAAGATTTGGTTAGCCTCGTTAAAGGCCCTCTTTCAAAACCGTGTGTGTTTTCTGATTGGTGTGATTCGTGAACGAGTATGTGAATCTTATGGATATGTTTGGTGTTGATGATGCACTTGGTATTTGCGTGTGGATGTATATTGTTTCATTTCGGTGCATTGTGGTTTGACGTGTTGTTTTACTGAGTGTTTGATGCCTCTGGGTGAATTGTTTGGATATCCTTGGTGTGATATGTTACTCGTGCTTGAGATTATTTCGCTAGCCATCTCGGGGTCCGACGGGATCACGGAGTGGGATTCGTGGCTTCGTCCCGGTCTGGCGACGTGTGGTGCTTGAGTATTTCGCTAGCCACCTCGGGGTCCGACGGGATCACGGAGTGGGACTTGTGGCTTCGTCCCGGTCCTAGGCGATGCGTGTACATGTTTTGTGAATGTGTTTGCTCACCTCGGGAGGGTTCGACGGGACCACGGAGGGAATTCCAATGGCTTCGACCTGGGTTCACGAGTGAAACTTCACCGCTACGTGTGTATATTTTGTGATTGTTTTTCGCTCACCTCGGGAGGATCCGATGGGACCACGGAGGGAATTCCATTGGCTTCGACCTGGATTCACGAGTGAGGTTGCTTATCTTTTGTGAATGTGTTTGCTCACCTCGGGAGGGTTCGACGGGGACACGGAGGGAATTCCATTGGCTTCGACCTGGATTCACGAGTGAAACTTCACGGGTGCGTGTGTATTTTATGTCCGTCGAGGACACGTGACGTGGGTTTCAACCCTGTGTATTATTGTCGGTTTTCTATTTGCGAAGACAAAACCTTTGGGCTGTGACCTGTGACCCTGTTGATTTTTTTTGGAAAGATAAGGATTTGATAATCCTAAGTTGTTTTCTATCAAAACTCTCGATGGCATTTAAACGGTTTTATAAATTGTCTTCCCTTGATTTGTGACCTTTCGGTTTTAGAATGTTTTACCAAACTCTTGCCTCGGGAAGTACTTTTCGTCACGTTTGGATTTTTAAGGATTCCTGGTTATTGTTATTTGTGAAATGTGAATTGTATGGCTCGTATTTGCACTTTGTTCTTGCACTAGCAAAACAGTGGAGTTTTGATAACCCCCGAGTATTCGGGGGGTGGATGTCTATTTTTGCATTCAGGTTTTGGAGCATAGCACAGGGTTGGCATGAAGGATGATGAAAGATGAACGATACTAATCACACGAGGATCCGTTGATGTCGTATTGGTCTAGTTGTATTTTCTTTTCCACTGCAGTATCTTTTCCCCGTTGTACGAAAGTTTATTGTATTTTGACCCCTGCATGGGTATGTATTTGGAATTGGGTTGTATGTTATTATTGAAAGACCAAGTCGGTCTACTGAGTCATTTTAGCCTTAAAGGCGATGTTTAGATGTTCGATTTTAGTTATCAGCCTGGTAGATCCTCGAGGAGAGGGTCTACGGCGTGTAATATCCCTGAGTGGATTGGGGGTGTTACAGAATGGTATCGGAGCTTAGGTTGTGGAAACCTAGGCTGTCGGGTCAGTAGTGTCTGTTGAGTTTTGTTCGGATTTTATCTGACGGAGTTGTGTCGCGACGCGTCGTATGAGTTTGTTGGTCGTGATTAGTATCGTGGGGCGATCATTTTCTTCGTGTGACTTGTGGCTGTAAGTCTCCCTTCTTTGTGTTGCGCCTCGTGTGACACGAGCTATTTTTGTGATTTATTTGTTAAGTGACGGAATCCTCTTATGGATTTTGATTTCTTGATATGTGGTTATTTGACCCTCATATTTCGTTTACGTGTGGAGTAGTGTGGCTGGATTGTGCATGTTTGACTTTATTTCTTTTATCCGCTACGTGAGTTCTTTTGTAATGGCTTTCGGTCTTTTACCGACTGAGTTTTATTTCGAAAATCAATTCCATTAACCGAGTTTTTGATATTATGGTATTGATCATTTTAGCGAAATTCTTATGACGGTATTTAACATTTTGTAAATGGATTTTGTAAGTTTTTGAAACATTACCGTCATCGGCCTGTTTGGCGTTTTTGTAAATGGTTTTTAGCCTGGTGGGTTCCGACGCAGGATCCACGGCGCTATAAAGTTTTGTGTAATTACCTGAAATTTTTGGGTATTCTAGCCCATTGAATTATCTTTGAAAACCTTGAGTATCTTAGAAAATAAATTTCGAGACGTACTTTTAAAATGAATTATTTTCTCGTGGTACTTCCAAGGTGCCACAACATGTTTCAAAATTCTTCTACCTCGAGGACCAAAATGCTTTGAGATATTTTCAATGTTTTAGAAACACTTTTATTTAGACCCGAGGGTCGAATATTTTGAAAGTTTCACTAAGAGAAAGTGTCCTCATTTTTATCAAATGCGAAAAGGTTCTCCAAAGTCTCGATAACGATGTTTCACGTTTGTACTTTTTTTTTAAAGGCGATACTCAAGATCAACCGGTGTTCTTCTAAATTATTTTCAAAATGAGGTTTTCGTTTTTAAAACCTATCCATTCTCGTTTGAGGGCTGGGTATGTATGTATGATGTTCGCGTTGTCATTTTGATATTTGCTCCCGAGTATGATCGAATTGGTGGTGTGAGCGTTGAGTCGTTTTCCACACATTTGTTGTGTTAGCCCCCTGTGAGAGACGGGATGTTGGTGTTGAATGTTGTCGCCTCGTGGTGATTTCTGCGTTGTCGCGCATGTGCGAGCTATTAGAGCTTGGTTTGGTATGACCGTGTGCATCGGTGATGGTTCCGTTATGTGTCGGTTGTTTAATGTCTTGTTACCTTGCTCCCATTTTTATGAATTTCGTGGACGAGGTCGGAGGTAACACTTGTACTGTTTTGACTTCGGTATTTTCTCTTTCTCCAGTCTATCGATTCGCTCATGTTCGTTGATACTTTATGAACTTGTTCTGTATTTCGGTTTCATCGTCCGAACGAGCTGTGATCTTATTGTGGGTCGATCCGTTATCGATGTGACTTTTTCGGTTCGGCCGATTCCGTGAACCTTGTTCGGGAGTGACATCATCGGGTTCTATTAGTTCTTTTATTCGAAGTGGATCGGATTTGGAACTCTTGTGTTTTCGACTCTGTCGACTCATTATGTTCGTTGACATTTCTGAGCTTGTCCTGCCCCTTGCTTTTGTTGATCGAACGAGTGTGGTATTGTTTTGGAATAACTCGTTTGTCGCTGTGACTTTTCAATCGCTATTCCCTTTCCTGTGGATCTTATGGGAATGCATGTCTTGTAGTTCTCACCAGATCATCCTGGGAGTTGTTGTTTGAATTTTATTATCCTTCGTGTTTCGGACATGATTGTTCGATCTTTGTTGTCTCGATCGTTTGCTTGTTCGGTTTTTGTTCTCGTTTCGTGATTGTTGAGCATTCAGGCTCCTTCATAATTCCCTTAAGTTCGGGAAATTAGTCTCTTTTTCGATCTTCCAACCCTTGGGCGGTGGGATTCCGCATTTGTTCAGCGGTTGGCTCGCATTTTGATTGATGTACCGTTGGGTTGGTCAATCATATTGATTTTCGTTCGTTGTGTTTTGTGATTGTCGGATAATTGACTTGGCTATATTATCTGTTTGATGACGCTTGTCATTTGTTGGTTTTATTATATCCCTAACGGCGATGTTGTGTTGGTCGCCGTGGAGCGTGTTTTCACGCCGTATATTCCTTTGCGTTGTTTGTAACATTTCGCCGTTGGGCATTAGTTACGCATTCTTGTGTATCTTGTTGAGTTTTTCCTGGCAGAATATTTCTTCCCCCTACTTGTTTTAAGTTTCGGGACGAAACTTCTTTTAAGGAGGGTAGAATGTAATATCCGCAATTTTCGATTTCCGGTAAATTTCTTTTTACGGCCGAAGTCCGTTTGACGACTCGCTCATGACCTTTTCGTCATTCTGAGAATGATTAATTCTACACTTTTTGACATCCGAGTTCGTTTCGGAGTCGTTTTGTTGAGTTCCGTGCTTTTTAACGACTTTTCCGCACTTGAGTTCGGTTCTTGCGAATCTCGTTCGAAACTGCTGTTTCGAGTTTCCCGTAAGTCCGTTTAACTTTGTTAGACGTGTTGTGAACTTTGGTTTGGTTATTCGATCACGTATCGTGATTTCCGGGCGTTTTGGGCCATTTTGTAATTTCTTGAAAGTTACGGGTATCCGTATCTGTAATTGTTGTCTCGACCCGTTTCTTGGTCGCGTATGACTAATTATGGTATTACGTTTTCATTTCGAGTCATTGATGTTGTAACACCCCCAATCCACTCAGGGATATTACACGCCGTAGACCCTCTCCTCGAGGATCTACCAGGCTGATAACTAAAATCAAACATCTAAACATCGCCTTTAAGGCTAAAATGACTCAGTAGACCGACTTGGTCTTTCGATAATAACTTACAACTCAATTACAACACATACCCACGCAGGGGTCAAAATACAATAAACTCCCATACAACGGGGAAAAGATATCGCAATGAAAGGAAAATACAACTAGACCAATACGACATCAACGGATCCCCGTGTGATTAGTATCGTTCATCTTTCATCATCCTTCGTGCCGACCCTATGTTATGCTCCAAAACCTGAATGCAAAAATAGACATCCACCCCCCGAATATTCGGGGGTTAGCAAAACTCCACTGTTTTGCTAGTGCAAGTACAAGTGCAAAAATACGAGCCATACAATTCAAGTTCCAAGAATAACAATAACTAGGAATCTTCAAAGATTCAAATACACGAAACAAATACTTCCCGAGGCAAGAGTTTGAGTAAAACTTTCAAAATTCGAAAGATCACAAATAACGAGAATGATTTGCAAAATGGTTTAAAATACCCTCGGGAGTTTTAATAGAAAACAATTTAGGATTATCAAATCCTTCTTTTTCCAAAATCAACAGGGTCACAGCCCAAAGGTTTTGTTTTCACACATAGAAAACCGATAACAATTCATAGGGCCAGAGCCCAACATCATGTGTCCTCGACGGACATAAAATAAACATGCACCCGTGAAGTTTCACTCGTGAATCCAGGGCGAAACCATTGGACTCCCTCCATGGCCCCGTCGAACCCTCCCGAGGTGAGCAAACACATTCACAAAACATACACACGCACTCGTGAAGTTTTTACTCGTGAACCCAGAGTGAAGTCATAGATTCCCCCGAGGCCCCGTCGGACCGTCCCAGGGTGAGCAAAATACATTCACTAAACATACACACCAAGCTGTGAAGTTTTTACTCGTGAACCCAGAGTGAAGTCATAGATTCCCCCGAGGCCCCGTCGGACCGTCCCAGGGTGAGCAAAATACATTCACTAAACATACACAGCAAGCTGTGAAGTTTTTACTCGTGAACCCAGAGTGAAGTCATAGATTCCCCCGAGGACCCGTCGGACCGTCCCAGGGTGAGCAAAATACATTCACTAAACATACACACCAAGCTGTGAAGTTTTTACTCGTGAACCCAGAGTGAAATCATAGATTCCCCCGAGGCCCCGTCGGACCGTCCCAGGGTGAGCAAAATACATTCACTAAACATACACGCACAGGCATCGCCTAGGACCAGGACGCCACCATGAATCCCACCCGATGCCTCTAAGGACCCTCCCAAGCTGGCTAGCGAAACAATCAAGCACAAATAATATATCACACCAAGGATATCCAAAATAACTCAACAAGAGGCATCAAACACCTAACAAAGTAACACGTCCAACCATAATGCATCGAAAGGAGATAATATATGTATACACGCATTATCAAGAGCAACATCAACACCAAACATATCCGTAAGACTCACGTACTCGTTCACGAAACACACTAATCACAAAACACACACGATTTTGAAAAAGGGCCTTTAACGAGGCTAGCCGATTCTTTTGAAAACTCATTTCAAACAAATAAACAAACACACCAAGACGATCACCAATGATCATATCCACAAAACAAGAATAGTATGGACAAGGTACTTGCCTCGAAAGTGGCACACAAGTATTCCGACGAACACGGCTCAACCGGAAAGCTTCGAAACGCCCGATGCTTTCGAAAAGGAAAACGACAACGAACAAAAGGGTTCGACGTGGTTTCTTCGCAAGAAACTCGACCCTAACAACATATAATCCATAAATCAACAATCATACGAGGAAGGATAATCGTAGAACGCCCGAAAACCCCTCTATGACATTCTACCGGACACCTTCGAGGCGTCGATCAAGAACTCGACCAAAACAACGAATCGATACGATCCAACCATGGAATAACAAGGGAAAAGATATAAAACATCTAAATAATCATCAATCCATCATAATCCTAAGTTAAATCGGATTAATCGGACGAAAACAACCAAAATACCCAAATTCCCCAAAACTAGATTTCTAGGAAATCTGACCTGATTCGGTAGATCGGAGGATGTTATAGGACGGATGATTGATGATATGAACCTCAAAACTTCATGTATTCATTGTCCAACAACATCTCTACATGATTACCCAAGCTCCAGCCGCGGAAGGGAAGAAAACAAGTGAGAAATGGCTGAAGAAAAACGCTGCCAGGCCTTAAATAGGCCGACTGCCGGCCGGGTTACGTACGTAACCGGCCATGGCTTACGTACGTAACCGGCCATGGCCGAACTCACTGCCTGGAAATGCCGGAAGCGTTACGTACGTTACCGTCCAGGGCCTTACGTACGTAACCAGCCTTACGTACGTAACTGCCGATCACTACCGTACGTTACTCGGCCAGGGCTGGCCTGGCCCCAGCATGCCCGGCCATGACTCGGCTGGGACCAACTCCGACGGCCCGAACGACCCCGAAACCCGAACTTGAGTACGAATCGAAGATACGGTTACGAATTACTCGCAAAGACGAATCCGAGTACTAAGAGAACACATGATTCCGACCACTCGAAGGCTCGATATTCGACAACGGAAAGTAATTACCCCAAACTTTGGGAAATTACGAAAATGGCCCAAAATGCCCGAAAATCACGATACGTGATCGAAACACCAAGCCAAAGCTCGCAACATGAATATTAACATTAAATGAACTTACGAGAAAGTCGAAAAAACAGTTTCGGACGAGATTCGCAAGAATCGAACTCAAGTGCGGAAAAACCGCTAAGAAGCACGGAACTCAACAAAACGACACCGAAACGAACTCGGATGACAAAAAGTGCAGAATTAATCATTCTCAGAATGACGAAACGGTCATGAGCGAGTCGTCAAAACGGACTTCCGCCGAAAAAAAAGAAATTACCGGAAATCGAAATCATGTGTATTACATTCTACCCTCCTTAAAAGAAGTTTCGTCCCGAAACTTAAAATAAGTAGGGAGAAGCAATATCCACTGTCAGGAAAACTCTACGAGATACCCAAAAACCGAAAACTCGCGCCCGACGGCGAAACGCTGCAAGAAATGCAAAGGAACATACGGCGTGAAAACACGCTCCACGACGACCAACACAACGCCACCGATAGAGAAATAATAAAACCAACAAGTGACAAGCGTCATCAAATGGATAATACAATCGAGTCAATTATCCGAACAATCAAAAAACACAACGAACGAAAATCAATACGATTGACCAACCCAACGATTCATCAATCAAAACGCGAGCCAAACGCTGAACAAATACGGAATTCCACCGCCTAAGGGTTGGAAGATCGAAAACGAGACTAATTTCCCGAACTTAAGGGAATTAGGAAGGATCCTGAACGCTCAACAATCACGAAACGAGAACAAAAACCGAACAAACAAATGATCGAGACAACAAAAATCGAACAATCATGTACGAAATACGAAGGATAATAAAATTCAAACAACAACTCCAAGGTTCGCGCCTCGGCGTGAGATAATATATGATCCGGTAAAAGCAACAAGATGTGATTCGCATAAGATCCATAGGAAAGGAAATAGCAATTGAAAAGTCACAACGACAAACGACTAATTTCAAAACACCACACTCGTTCGATCAATAAAAGAAAGGGATAGGGCAAGCTCAGAAAATATTAACGAACATAAACGAGTCGACAGAGTCGAAAATATAGAAGTTCAAAATCTGATCCACTTCGAATAAAAGAACTAGTAGAACCAAAAGATGTTACATCCGAACAAGGTTCACAAGTATTGAACCGGACTCGGAAAAGTCACAGCGATAACCAGATCGACCCAAAACAAGATCACAGCTCGTTCGAACGATGAAACCGAAATACAGAACAAGTTCAGAAAGTGTCAACGAACACGAGCGAGTCGATAGACTTGAGAAAGAGGAAATGCAGGAGTCCAAAAATAATACGGGTATTATATTCGATCCCTTCTAAAAGAAGTGTCGTTCCCGAAACTCACAACACGAAATCAAGGTGACAACACAACAAGCAACTGACAGAAACATCTTTCGAAGGCCTCTCAAAGCCGATTCTGATAACTGTGCTGAAGCGCGAACTTTGAAAATCTTGCTAGTCAATTCGCAAAACTGAATTCGGTTTCCCTCGAGTCCACATTTGAAATGTGTTACTGACGAGAAGGACAATTTTCACGTGCATGCCCCGGCACATCACGGTTGAAACGCCTCGGCTCGACATACCGAAAATACAAATTCTAGATACAATGGGGCATAACGTCGCAAAACAACATAGCGGAGATGCCAACTCAGCACAACAAGGAATCGTAATACATATCATATACAACGATTATCATCGCAAAATAATACACACAAACACTACAGCAACGACAGTATTGTTCGGCGACCTCAACGGCCCGAACAATAACCAGCACATAATTACAAACATTATGAAACAATCACATATGTACACAAACGTACAAACTCAAGCTTTAACAGCTCACACAGGTGCGATAACACGCAAGCCACCACGAAATGACAACATTAAGGATCGTCATCACACCTCCCACAAGGGCTAACAAAATATATGCGTGGCAAACGACTCGACGCTCACGCCACCAATTCAATCACAATTCGGGGTTAACACCGTAACGAAAGTTCGAAAACCATACACGCATTTCCGGTCCGCAAACAGGAATGATAGGTTTTAAAAACGAAAACCACCTTTTGAAAACAGTTTGGAAACAACAGTTGATCTTGAGTATCATTTTACAAAAGGTAGTACAAACACCATTATCGAGAATTTGAAAATCATCTTGCGTTTGAACAAAAATGAGGACACCTTTCTTTTAGTGAAAAACTTTTAAAAATATTCGACCCTTGGGTCTAAACAACTGCATTTGAAAATATCTCAAAATATTTTTGGTCCTCAACCGGAAAATTTTTAAAATGTATTGCGGCATTAGAAAACAAACATCGCAAGAAAATAATTCGTTTTAAAAGTACATCTCGAATTTTAATTTTCTAAGATACTCAAGGTTTTCAAAAATAATTCAATGGGCTAGAATGCCCAAAAATTTCAGGTAATTACACGGAACAATATAGCACCGTGGGTCCGCGCCGGAACCCACAAGGCTAAAAACCTTTTATAAACTACCAAAAAGGCCGATGACGGTAATATTTCAAAAACTCACAAAATCCATTTACAAAATACTAAATTCCGTCATAAGAATTTCGCCAAAATGATCAAGGCCATAATGCCAAAAACTCGGTTAAGGGAATTGGTTTTCGAAATAAAACTCAGTCGGTAAAATACCGAAAGCCATTACAAAAGAACTCACACAGCGGATAAAAGAAATACAGTTCGACATGCACAGTCCAGCAACAATACTCCTCATACGAACGAAATATGAGAGTCAAATAGTCACGTATCAAGAAATCAAAATCCATAAGAGGATTCTGTCACTTAACAAATAATCATAAAAATGGCTCATGTCACATGAGGCACAACACAAAGAAGGGACGCTTACATCCACAGGTCGCACGAAGATGATGATCGCCCACGATACTAATCACGACCAACAAACTCAGACGACGTGTCGCGACACGACTCAGTCAGACAAAATCCGACGAAACAAAACTCAACAGACACCACTGACCCGACAGCCTAGGTTTCCACAACCTAAGCTCCGATACCATTTATGTAACACCCCCAATCCACTCAGGGATATTACACGCCGTAGACCCTCTCCTCGAGGATTTACCAGGCTGATAACTAAAATCAAACATCTAAACATCGCCTTTAAGGCTAAAATGACTCAGTAGACCGACTTGGTCTTTCGATAATAACTTACAACTCAATCACAACACATACCCACGCAGGGGTCAAAATACAATAAACTCCCATACAACGGGGAAAAGATACTGTAGCGGAAAAGAAAATACAACTAGACCAATACGACATCAACGGATCCCCGTGTGATTAGTATCGTTCATCTTTCATCATCCTTCGTGCCGACCCTGTGTTATGCTCCAAAACCTGAATGCAAAAATAGACATCCACCCCCCGAATATTCGGGGGTTAGCAAAACTCCACTGTTTTGTAGTGCAAGTACAAGTGCAAAAATACGAGCCATACAATTCAAGTTCCAAGAATAACAATAACTAGGAATCTTCAAAGATTCAAATACACGAAACGAATACTTCCCGAGGCAAGAGTTTGAGTAAAACTTTCCAAATTCGAAAGATCACAAATAACGAGAATGATTTGCAAAATGGTTTAAAATACCCTCGGGAGTTTTAATAGAAAACAATTTAGGATTATCAAATCCTTCTTTTTCCAAAATCAACAGGGTCATAGCCCAAAGGTTTTGTTTTCACACATAGAAAACCGATAACAATGCACAGGGCCAGAGCCCAACATCACGTGTCCTCGACGGACATAAAATACAGACGCACCCGTGAAGTTTCACTCGTGAATCCAGGTCGAAACCATTGGACTCCCTCCGTGGCCCCGTCGAACCCTCCCGAGGTTAGCAAACACATTCACAAAACATACACACGCACTCGTGAAGTTTTTACTCGTGAACCCAGAGTGAAGTCATAGATTCCCCCGAGGCCCCGTCGGACCGTCCCAGGGTGAGCAAAATACATTCACTAAACATACACACCAAGCTGTGAAGTTTTTACTCGTGAACCCAGAGTGAAGTCATAGATTCCCCCGAGGCCCCGTCGGACCGTCCCAGGGTGAGCAAAATACGATCACTAAACATACACACCAAGCTGTGAAGTTTTTACTCGTGAACCCAAAGTGAAGTCATAGATTCCCCCGAGGTCCCATCGGACCGTCCCAGGGTGAGCAAAATACATTCACTAAACATACACACGAAGCTGTGAAGTTTTTACTCGTGAACCCAGAGTGAAGTTATAGATTCCCCCGAGGCGCCGTCGGACCGTCCCAGGGTGAGCAAAATACATTCACTAAACATACACGCACAGGCATCGCCTAGGACCAGGACGCCACCATGAATCCCACCCGAGGCCTCTAAGGACCCTCCCGAGCTGGCTAGCGAAACAATCAGGCACAAATAATATATCACACCAAGGATATCCAAAACAACTCAACAAGAGGCATCAAACACCTAACAAAATAACACGTCCAACCATAATGCATTGAAAGGAGATAATATATGTATACACGCATTATCAAGCGCAAAATCAATACCAAACATATCCGTAAGACTCACGTACTCGTTCACGAAACACACTAATCACAAAACACACACGATTTTGAAAAAGGGCCTTTAACGAGGCTAGCCGATTCTTTTGAAAACTCATTTCAAACAAATAAACAAACACACCAAGACGATCACCAATTATCATATCCACAAAACAAGAATAGTATGGACAAGGTACTTGCCTCGAAATTGGCACGCAAGTATTCCGACGAACACGGCTCAACCGGAAAGCTTCGAAACGCCCGATGCTTTCGAAAAGGAAAACGACAACGAACAAAAGGGTTCGACGTGGTTTCTTCGCAAGAAACTCGACCCTAACAACATATAATCCATAAATCAACAATCATACGAGGAAGGATAATCGTAGAACGCCCGAAAACCCCTCTATGACATTCTACCGGACACCTTCGAGGCGTCGATCAAGAACTCGACCAAAATAACGAATCGATACGATCCAACCATGGAATAACAAGGGAAAAGATATAAAACATCTAAATAATCATCAATCCATCATAATCCTAAGTTAAATCGGATTAATCGGACGAAAACAACCAAAATACCCAAATTCCCCAAAACTAGATTTCTAGGAAATCTGACCTGATTCGGTAGATCGGAGGATGTTATAGGACGGATGATTGATGATATGAACCTCAAAACCTCATGTATTCATTGTCCAACAACATCTCTACATGATTACCCAAGCTCCAGCCGCGTAAGGGGAGAAAACCAGTGAGAAATGGTTGAAGAAAACGCCGCTGTGCCTTAAATAGGCAATCACGGCCGTTACGTACGTAATCGCCATGGCTTCACGTAACGCCATGGCGAACTCACCGCTGAAATGCGGAAGCATTACGTGCGTTACGCCAGGGCCTTACGACGTAACCAGCCTTACGTGCGTATCGCCGATCACTACCGTCGTTACTCGGCCGTAATGGGCTCGGCCTCAAAGATGCCCGACCATGACTCGGCCGGGACCAACTCTGACGGACCGAACGACCCCGAAACCCGAACCTGAGTATGAATGGAAGATACGGTTACGAAGTACTCGCAAAGACGAATCCGAGCACTAAGAGAACACACGATTCCGACCACCCGAAGGCTCGAAATTCGACAACGGAAAGTAATTACCCCAAACTTTGGGAAATTACGAAAATGGCCCAAAATGCCCGAAAATCACGATACGTGATCGAAACACCAAGCCAAAGCTCGCAACATGAATATTAACATTAAATGAACTAACGAGAAAGTCGAAACAACAATTTCGGACGAGATTCGCAAGAATCGAACTCAAGTGCGGAAAAACCGCTAAAAAGCACGGAACTCAACAAAACGACACTGAAACGAACTCGGATGACAAAAAGTGCAGAATTAATCATTCTCAGAATGACGAAACGGTCATGAGCGAGTCGTCAAAACGGACTTACACCGAAAAAAAAAGAAATTACCGGAAATCGAAATCACGGGTATTACAGATGTCGTCCGTGAACTTTTCGTCGTGTTCGTTCCGTGCGTTTCTGGAAATCGAGGCGTCGGGTCGTGGCGGCTGAGCAGCTGGCCGGACCGGTGCGGCTTTGTCGGAAGTGCTGGGCACTGGACGAGCAGGCACGGCAGGAACCGGCATAGCGCACGCTACGGCCGACGGCCATACGCGCTAGCTCGGCAGATGTAGCACACGCTGCCGAGTCACCAGCCAGACGCTATCGGCCCGGGCAGAGGGATTACGAGGTTCTCGACTCGGTCGGGATCGGCGGGTAGCGCACGCCATCGCTTGGTCGTAGCGCACGCTAACCGGCAGGGGTAGCGCACGCTGCGGCCGACTAGCGTACGTTACCTGGGTATGTTTGTTAGTCCAGTGGATACTGGACAGGTCGGCTAGCGCGCGCAGGCTTCCGACCGTAGCGCACGCTAGCGGGAGTCGGGCGGACGAGTCATGGTCGGCAGAATTGGTCGGTGGTGCCGGGTCATGCGGGCCATGGCCGAGAGTGCTCGACCGATACTGGCCGATAGCGCACGCTAGTCCGGGAAGGCTAGCGCATGCTACTTCCGGCCCAGTATATAAATGATGCACCAATGACTTTTTCACCATTTTTCATTTCATTTCTCTTCGTCCATGGTCGGTTTTGGAGGAGACGAAACCATGTTGTTGGACAACAAATCCATGAAGTTTCTGAGTTTATATCACCGATCAATCATCCTGTAACATCCTTCGATCCAGCGAATCAAGGTTAGATCTTTAGAACCCTACTTTTGGGTAGATTTGGGGGTTTTTGCGTTTTTGTCCGATTCGTTCCGTGTTGTTGATCAATACACGATGGGTATGATTAATATTGGTAGTATTCTTGTGTTTAACATCATTTAATCCATTGTTCTTCGTCGAATCGAAGTATATTTCTTGATTTCCTTCGAATTGACTTTTTGGGGGATTTGTCCTCGATCTCGTTTTTCATCCGTTTTCGATGGATCGATTATGGTTAAATGATGTTGTTAAACATATTCTATGGATTGTATATCCATATTTCAACTTGGAATTCTGTTTCGATTTGATTTGGAGCGAATCGTGTTCTTCGCCGTTTTGGGGGAAATCCTTGAACTTTCGTCATTCGTTCTTTGAATTCAACGGCTTTGAGTCGTGTTATGGAATTCATTTCACTGTTATTATTGTCCTTCGTAGTTTATGACGTGAGTTGGCGATCGGTGGAGTCGGCAGGTTCGTAATCGATTCGTGTCAACCTACTTTGGTCGATTCTCCGCGTTGTTCTTATTCGAGGCAAGTACCTTGTCCATACTTTTCTTGTTTTGTGGATATGATGATTGGTGATCGTCTTGGTTTGTTTGTTTGTTTGAAATGAGTTTTCAAAAGATTTGGTTAGCCTTGTTAAAGGCCCTCTTTCAAAACCGTGTGTGTTTTGTGATTGGTGTGATTCGTGAACGAGTATGTGAATCTTATGGATATGTTTGGTGTTGATGATGCACTTGGTATTTGCGTGTGGATGTATATTGTTTCATTTCGGTGCATTGTGGTTTGACGTGTTGTTTTAGTGAGTGTTTGATGCCTCTGGGTGAATTGTTTGGATATCCTTGGTGTGATATGTTACTCGTGCTTGAGATTATTTCGCTAGCCAGCTCGGGGGGTCCGACGGGATCACGGAGTGGGATTCGTGGCTTCGTCCCGGTCCTAGGCGACGTGTGGTGCTTGAGTATTTCGCTAGCCAGCTCGGGGGGTCCGACGGGATCACGGAGTGGGATTTGTGGCTTCGTCCCGGTCCTAGGCGATGCATGTACACGTTTTGTGAATATGTTTGCTCACCTCGGGAGGGTTCGACGGGACCACGGAGGGAATTCCAATGGCTTCGACCTGGGTTCACGAGTGAAACTTCACCGCTACGTGTGTATATTTTGTGATTGTTTTTCGCTCACCTCGGGAGGATCCGATGGGACCACGGAGGGAATTCCATTGGCTTCGACCTGGATTCACGACTGAGGTTGCTTATCTTTTGTGAATGTGTTTGCTCACATCGGGAGGGTTCGACGGGGCCACGGAGGGAATTCCATTTGCTTCGACCTGGATTCACGAGTGAAACTTCATGGGTGCGTGTGTATTTTATGTCCGTCGAGGACGCGTGACGTGGGTTTCAACCCTGTGTATTATTGCCGGTTTTCTATTTGCGAAAACAAAACCTTTGGGCTGTGACCTGTGACCCTGTTGATTTTTTTTGGAAAGATAAGGATTTGATAATCCTAATTTGTTTTCTATCAAAACTATCGATGGCATTTAAACGGTTTTATAAATTGTCTTCCCTTGATTTGTGACCTTTCGATTTTAGAATGTTTTACCAAACTCTTGCCTCGGGAAGTACTTTTCGTCACGTTTGGATTTTTAAGGATTCCTGGTTATTGTTATTTGTGAAATGTGAATTGTATGGCTCGTATTTGCACTTTCTTCTTGCACTAGCAAAACAGTGGAGTTTTGCTAACCCCCGAGTATTCGGGGGGTGGATGTCTATTTTTGCATTCAGGTTTGGAGCATAGCACAGGGTTGGCACGAAGGATGATGAAAGATGAACGATACTAATCACACGAGGATCCGTTGATGTCGTATTGGTCTAGTTGTATTTTCTTTTCCGCTGCAGTATCTTTTCCCCGTTGTACGGGAGTTTATTGTATTTTGACCCCTGCGTGGGTATGTGTTTGGAATTGGGTTGTATGTTATTATTGAAAGACCAAGTCGGTCTACTGAGTCATTTTAGCCTTAAAGGCGATGTTTAGATGTTCGATTTTAGTTATCAGCCTGGTAGTTCCCCGAGGAGAGGGTCTACGGCGTGTAATATCCCTGAGTGGATTGGGGGTGTTACACTAAGGGGTCTATTTATACACCTAAAGTCATCTAATAGCTCCCAAACTCCAGCATTATTACATTAGATCGGATCAATGCCAGCCATTCCCTCAATAATACACAAAAAGTATAAAAAATTAGACAAATCATAGTAATCTGTCAAGAGTTACGGCCATAACATTCAGGAGTTACGACCGTAACAAGGGTGACTTACGGCCGTAACCCCTGAATGTTACGGCCGTAACTTGGCTTCGTAAATTTGTTCACTGGTTGCTTTGAAAGTTACGTTTTCAGCCCAGAATTCCTCAGACTTTGCATTTTGGCCCCAGATCTTCTTCGGATGATAACTTTTGATATATAACTCTTATTTTGAATCCGGAAAGACTGCCGAATTCGTCTCGGAAAGCCCTTCAACATGAATATATCAAAATTCAATAAAGAGAATATTTATTAAACATGTTGTTTCTTGAGTAATTCAGTTATTTAATCCGATCATCATTCGATAAAAATAAAATTATTTAAAACTAATAAATTAAAAGCAAAAAATGAGTAGACTAGCTCAATTATGGGTGAATTTTATCGATACAAACCATGGATAAGTGTACAAAACTGACACTTATCACACCCTTAAACTTGAATTCTTGCTAGTCCCGAGCAAGATTCTTTATTATTCACACTCCAAAAATAAAAATAAAACAAAAATACGAAAATTAATACACACATAAATTAAAATATAAAAAGGGAAAAGGAGATCAAAATGCCATTAATAAGCAACAACCAACTTTATACAGTAGATAGAAATGAAGTTAAAACACAGTTTTTATTTTGTAATTCCAAAATGTAAGGTTTCCCCCCAATAGGTTGATTATTTCTTTCCCACTCTTGATACACACGACTACCTTTAATGGTTGCTCTCGATCACTCGTTTATTTTTCGACTCAATATGAAGAAGAATTTTATTGGCGTCATCAAATATTGTGATTTTCACAAAATTGAGTGTATTGAAATTCAGCTGCAAATTAATTCAAATCTGCTCATAAACTACATCCCTTTTAGTGATAGCTTTCACACCGTTATTTGCTAACGTGTAGCTCTTTTCACTAACACAATTTCTATCTCATTATTTTTTTTTTCGTAAAAAGGTGATAGCTTTCACACCGTTATTTGCTAACATGTAGCTCTTTTCACCAATTTTTCTGAGACGGCAGCTACGCACCAACAATGGTTAGTCCTTTATTTTTCGCAAAATTTAAGACTTCCAAAATTAGGCATTTATTCGCTCAACACTTCTCCTTTTAGTCATTTATTTTTTTAGGTGATAGATTTCACACCGTTATTTGCTAACGTGTAGCTCTTTTCACCAATGACTCCTCTTTTTTTTTATAGGGAATAGAATTTTTGCATAAAATCATTTTTTAGTTAACCATGAAAAATCAAAAACTCCACAAATTAAGTAAATTTCAGTTTTATTTTTCATCAACCAATTGATTCTTCTTTTCTCAAGGTAACGAATGACTCGATTTTATATGATAATTACAAGGCTTGGAAAGAGAGATTAAGGCTCAAAAATTTTTGGAATATACAATTTTTTTACCGGTTAAAACGATTTTAAAAGCTTGTATATAGCTAATTTATTTATGTTTTGGCCAGATCTATCTCAAAAATCAAAATACTATATATATATATATATATATATATATATATATATATACTAAACCTAATCAATGCCAAATAATAAAAACATACCACACACTACACTAATCCAAAAAAAAATACCACGATCAAAATCAAAATAAACATCATAGTTCAAAAACCACAAAATAAATACACAAGTACGAAAACACCCCCAAACTTATAAGTAAAATTGTCCCGAGTTTTAAAAAAAATATAATGGCAAGCGAGAAAACAGAAAACTCCCTGAAATTTTAGCTTTGTGATCCTCCAGGTGTGTCGTCAGAATCATGATAAAAACATCCTTCAGAATACTACTTAAATTGGTGAAGAATCACCTACCTCAAAGTAGTGAAGAACAAGGAGGAACTTGAAGAAATCCAACGCCGAGGGCTTGAATACCAATCTCCAATGATCTACAATCTTCAAACTCGTGCTAGGATGATGATATGAGAGGTTGAGGATGGAGGAAGTAACTCTCTATGTCTAAGAATTCGGATGTGGGAAGTGAAAAGGTCTGAAAAATGAAAAAGGGTGCTGTCCTATATATAGAAAATGGTTATTAGCGCGCGCTAGTCCATATCCATAGCGTGCGCTAACGGCCATACGAAGCTTACTGACCTCACTGTACTCAACATTTAGCGTGCGCTATCCTCATATCAGTAGCGTGCACCACCGCATTGACTCGGCTTTTCCCGAAAGCCGTCCAGGTTCATCCCAACATGATCCGACCAAGATCCACGGATGATCTCACCTACCACCTTGTCTTAATCATGTTGACTATGTATAGAGTGCACTAAGGTTCATACATAGCGTGCGTTACGAACCCAATTTAGCGTACGCTACGCTAAGTCGATAGCATGCGCTACATGTGCAAAAATCACCACTTAGAACACATTCATGCAATCATGCGCTCAATAACACCGGATCATGAAATATGGAGAATAATACTCAGATCAAAATGCCACAAATATAATATCACAAGGTTCAAATACACATCAGAAATCTCGGGTATTACATCCTCTCTCCCTAAAAAGAAGTTTCATTCCGAAACTTAAGATGAAAACAACTCAGGATACCTAGTATTCATATTGTCCTCCGTTCCCCAAGTGGCCTCTTCAACTCCGTGTCGTGACCATTGTACTTTAACCAAGGGTATTGATTTATTCCTCAATTGTTTGATCCAACTTTCAAGTATCTTGATTGGTCTCTCTTTGAAGGTGCCGTCATTAGCTATCTCGATCTCATCGAACTCAATGATATGATTGGGACCTGGTACATACTTACGCAATTAGGATACGTGAAACACGTTGTGAACGTGACTCAGCGATGGCGGTAAGGCCACCCTTTATGCTAAATCCCTAACTCTCTCGAGGATCTCAAATGGTCCGATATATCTCGGACTTAGCTTACCTTTCCTCCCAAAATGGAAAATTCCTCGTGTAGGAGACACCTTCAATAGTACGTGGTCCCCAATGTCGAACTCTAGCGGGCGACAACGCACATCTGCATAAGACTTCTGTCGACTCTGGGCAGTCAACAGTCTTTCCCGAATCAAAGCTATCTTTTCTTGAGTCTGAACTATCAATTCTGGTTCTGTCCCGATCAAGTCCGAAGAATCATCCCAGCACAGGGGTGATCGGCATCTTCTCCCGTACAAAGCTTCAAATGGTGCCATATTAATAGAAGCATGCCAACTATTGTTGTAGGTGAATTCAATCAAGGGCAAATGAACTTCCCAATCAGTTGACCAATCCAAGGCACAAGCTATAAGCATGTCTTCTACTGTTTGTATAGTCCTTTCGGACTGACCGTCCATTTGAGGATGATAAGCCGTGCTAAAGTTCAGCTCGGTCCCCAATGCCCTGTGAACTGCCTTCCAGAAGTGAGACATGAAGCGACCATCTCGATCTGAAATAATGGTCTTCGGCGTCCCATGCAATCTGACTATCTCTGCAATAAATACTCGTGCCAATTTCTCGGGTCCCCACGTGTCTTTAAATTCCTAGGAAATGAGCCGACTTGGTTAGTCGGTCAACTATAACCCAAATCATGTTCATTCCCGTCTTGGTCCTTGGCATATTGGTGATGAAATCGATCGAGATATCCTCCCACTTCCACTCAGGGATCGGAAGCGGCTTTAACATCCCGGTAGATCGATGATGTTCAATCTTAACCTGCTGACAAGTCAAACACTTCGAAACGTACTATGCTACATCCTTCTTCATATTTCCCCACCAGAAGTTTTGTTTTAGATCCTTATACATCTTACTGCTGCCCGGGTGAATAGAATAGGGCGCGCTGTGAGCTTCCTTCAGAATTGTCCGTCTCAAATCATCATCATCGGGAATGCAAAGTCGACTCTGAAATCTCAGAACTCCATCATCTTGTATCACGAATCCTGGGGCCTTTCCTTTCTTTACTTCGTCACATAACCGAAGAATCAGAGAATCGTTCAACTGTTTAGATTTGATTTCCTTGACTAGTGACGAAGTTAGTTCCATCACATATAATTTCCCTTGGATTCCTGGTGACCATACTTCAATCCCTTCGCGGATCAATTCTCGTTGAATGCTGGTTTGGGACGTAAGTGCTTCCAACACTCGAAGAGAAATAGGTTTATGGCTCAGTGCATCATCTACTACGTTTGCTTTACCCGGATGATAAAGAATTTCCAAGTCATAATCCTTGATCAATTCCAGCCACCTTCTCTGCCTCATGTTTAATTCTTTCTGACAGAAAATGTACTTGAGGCTCTTATGATCTGTAAAGATCTGACAATGAGTGCCGTATAAATAATGTCGCCAAATTTTCAAGGCAAAGACCACAGCTGCTAACTCCAGATCATGAGTTGGGTAATTAACTTTGTACGGTTTCAACTGTCGAGAAGCATAGGCAATCACCTTATCCTTTTGCATCAACACACATCCTATACCCTTATTTGAAGCATCGCTGTATACCATGAATCCATCAGTTCCATCTGGTAACACTAATATAGGTGCTGTCGTCAGTCTACTCTTAAGTTCATCAAAACCAACCTGGCATTTCTCATCCCACGTGAACTTTTGAGTTTTCTGTAACAGCTGAGTGAGCGGACGAGCAATTTTAGAAAACCCTCTACAAAACGGCGATAATATCCAGAAAGTCCTAAGAAGCATCGGACTTCTTTCACGTTATTAGGAGCTTCCCATTCCAAGATTGCTTCTACCTTCTTCGGGTCCACCTGAACTTCGTCAGCTGATATCACATGCCCAAGGAAGGTTACTTCCCTAAGCCAGAACTCGCATTTGGATATCTTCGCATAAAGCTGATCATTCCTCAAGGTGCTCAAAACCACACGCAAATGCTCGGCATGCTCCTACGTGTCTTTCGAATAGATTAAGATGTCATCAATGAAAACGACCACAAACTTATCTAGGTATTCTAAGAATACCCGATTCATCAATTGCATAAATACCGCAGGAGCATTGGTAAGTCCGAATGGCATCACCACGAATTCATAGTGCCCGTACCGGGATCTGAAAGCAGATTTCGGTATATCCGATTCCTTAATTCTCAATTGATGGTATCCTGATCGCAAGTCAATCTTCGAGAATACCCTTGCCCCTTGCAGTTGATCAAACAAGTCGTCGATCCGAGGTATAGGATACTTATTCTTGATCGTCACCTTGTTTAGATCCCTGTAATCAATACATAATCGGAGGGATCCATCTTTCTTCCGGACAAAGAGAACGGGCGCTCCCCAAGGAGAAATGCTAGGTTGAATATAACCCTTTTGTAATAATTCCTCTAGTTGATTCTTTAGTTCATTCATCTCGGTTGGCGCCATACGGTATGGTGCTCTGGAAATAGGAGCGGCTCCAGGTTCTAATTCGATATTGAACTCCACTTATCTATGCAGAGGTAACACAGGTAGTTCGTCAGGGAATACATCTGAGAATTCATTCACAACTGGAATTGACGAGAGCTCTACTCCTTCTTCTTTCTTCATGGCATAGCACCAAAATCCGTGACAACCCTGCTTCAGTAATTTTACTGCTTTCATCGCTTTGATCAATTTTCCCGAGCTTCCCAGTCTCCATCCTTTGAATAAGTATTCAGATCCGTCATCAGCAATGATAGAAATGACTCTCTTTCGGTAATTCAAAATAGCTCCATAATGGTTGAGCCAATTGTCTCCGAGAATTAAATCGTTACCATGGATGTCAACTACAATAAGATTCGATGGCCAATCTCTCCCTCCTATAGATACTGGAAAATCTCTAGTTTCTAGGGTTCCCACTATTCTCTCTCTGCTCGGCAAACCCACAACATAAGGTTCACAATCAAGTAAATACGAGATTTTCAAACGATTAACACAGTTCAATGATATGAAAGAATGTGTAGCTCCTGAATCGAATAAGACACTAACTGGTTGCAAAAGGATCTGAATCATACCTGATGCAACAGCAGTGTTCTTATCGTCAGATTTCCTCATCTCGTACAGGCGCGGAGGAACGAACCTAGCACTGGATGTCTCTCTCTTCCCAACATTCTGCTGCTGAAATCCACTCTGCTGCATCTGGTTCACACTTATCTCCTTCGGAACTGGCGCTGGAGTGCGAGTACCAAATGATATAGTCGCAACTCCACAGAAAGCTGCACAGTGCCCTTCTTGCCCACAATCGAAACAAGTCACAGAAGATGCGGGGCAATCACGTCGAATATGCCCTGCTCGACCAAAATTATAGCATTTCTTTGATGCGTCCGAAACTGCTGATGTTGTCCGGAACTTCTTTCCACCTCGAGAAGGATGTGGAAGTTTTCTAGATGAGAAAAATGAAGACTGGCCCTTGCGGGCCCCACCACACTTATTTTTAGAGAAGTTGCCGGACACTTTCTGCTTCTTTGCCTCCATCGATTTCTCCACCGCCGCCTCTTTCATGCCGTAGGCCAGCGCTTTGTCTTGATACTGTCGCAACGTAGTACACTCAAATCTGGACATGTACTGCTGAATCTCCATCTTCATCCGCATATCGAAATGAAAAATCTTTTCTGCCTCCGTTCTGACCAAGTGTCGCACACAAGTCAGCTGATGGTTAAAAGTCTTGATTAAGTCTGTCACAGATGCTTCCGAACTCTGCGGTGAGAAAAACTCTCGGATTTTAGCCTCCATAACTGGACGAGGACAATATTGTGCTTCCATCATTACTTTGAATTCCGTCCAGTCAGCATTATGATTCTCAAGTCGAATAGATTCCCACCAGTCAAAAGCCTCCCCAGTCAGAAAATACTGGGCAATAGGAACTTTCCGGTCCTCGGGACAGTTAATACCCGCAAATATCTTCTCTGACTCCTTTAGCCAATGATCCCAAGTAAGTGCCTCAGCAGATCCGTCAAATTTTGGCAGGTGCAATTTGACCACCTCAGCAAGCCATCTATCTCCCCGGTTATCCTCGTGGTGCTGTTGTCCCATCGCCGTCTGCATGCGGTCAACTACCTGAGCGAACTGGTTTATCTGAGCCACCACCTGTTGAAGCACTCCCGACATGTTAGGATTCGCGTCGTCATTCGCTGATCCCTGCTGTCCTCCAGAATGGGAATCGGTTCGACTAGCTGATAATTCTGGGGTAGTTGCAGAATCCTCCTATCTCATGTTACCACGTCCGCATCCACGACCGCGTCCGCGTCCACGTTCTCCCCTTCAACATACTCTAAACACAATTACTCAATATCCAGGACGAAATTTCAAAAATAAAGCCCGACAATACTCACAAAACAGAAATTAAGTAAAACGGTAGTATAAGAGATTAGGAGACTTACAACCACGGTCCACATGACGACTTTGGCTGAACAATAATGTTACGAACGACCCTTAAATAAAATAACATAAACAGACCCAACTAAAACCCGACTTCCAAGATATCCATGAATCTTAGCTTCGATACCATATTCTGTAACATCCCGAGATATTCGGAATAATTATAGCACCGTAAACCCTTTAAGTAAGGATTTACAAGGCTAATTAAAAGAAATGTAAATATAATCCAACAATACCACATAAGTTCAAAATACAAAACTGGTTCCAACTGATCCATTGAGTTAATTAATACAACCATATCGAAATGATATTAATAAGACACGCGTACTCGAGTACTGAAAATGAACCAAGAAGACAAATCACAATAACAACAAACATCACTTAGCCCCTTCGTCGTCACGTCGTTACTGTGGCTGTTTCCCCGCTCCTCGGCTACCTGAACATCAAAGCAAATGTCCACCCCCGAAGGGGTTAGCAAAACGATGCTAGTACAAGTATCATATTAAACAAATCGGATATGCAACAACAATGCATAACAAGATACACAACACGGACTTCCACTATCGGAATCCAACAATGCAAATCCACAGGATTCCATTAACACAGTATGGGTATTCCAATAATCCAGCGCCCTCAGCATAGATCCCAAGATGATCCCTTCGGACCAACACGGGGTGGAAAAACCCGTCCAATGATCTAGCGCCCTCAACCTAGATCTGAAGATGATCCCGTCGGACCAACACGAGGTGGACATCCGATCCAGCGCCCTCAGCATAGATCGTACAATATACACAATCACAACTCATGCATACATATATGCAAAAAAAATCACTATGTCCTGTTGGGTACCAAATCGGATATTTGCGCCGTTTTATGCGGAAGCGAAAATAAAATTGCGTGAAATAAATCACACAAGGATTTATAGAGGTTCGGCTATTAACGAAGCCTACGTCCTCTCTCGATGTATCTTTTTCTTAGGATTAAGATCAAAACCTCTACGCCTCTCTTCTATCGGTCGAGGGATTACCGTTACAAGCTCGTCTTCTATCGGTCCGAGTAAACTGTTTTTCCTTTTCTATTGGATAAGGAATCAACCAATCTAGCTTTCTATGGGTACTAGATAAACCTCACTTAGATATCGATTGCGATTCTAACAATGCCGGATCCTTGATCCTAATAACACCGAATCCAATCGATTCTTTTCTTTTACCTCTCGTGTATAATGTTGAATGTATAAACACTCAAACTAACAATATAAGCTCAATATTACAACAACAATGTAAGTATATGATTCTCAGATGTATATCTCATTTGCTTGAAGTTCTCGTACTCAAACAATACCATAGGGATGGTATTTATAGGCATTTCCCATAAACTAGCCGTTGCTGGCTGTTTTGACTTGCTATCGTGCGCTAGCCTTCTTTTGTAGCGTGCGCTAGATATTTCGATTTGATCCAGTAGCTTCGTTTTTTCTTTAGCGTACGTTATACCGTCTATCTTACGTACGTTATCTCACTTACTTAGCGTACGTTAACCATGATTGAGTAGCGTGCGTTAACGTAATATATCCGTTGCCTTTCCTTGTCAAACTATCCGTTTGATGCTTGACTTTGACTTGCTTTTCCCAACGTTCGGATTGACTGGATTCAAACAACTTAGCGTGCGCTAATCATACTGTGTAGCGTGCGCTAATGATGACTTCATTGCATACGTTTTGCTGTGTTTGAATTCCTTCACAACGGTAACAGGACTTCGATAGCGTGCGTTAATAATGATGTGTAGCGTGCGCTATCTCAACAGTTTACATCACTGCAGCTTACTTCGAAACTTGGCTGGAATGCAGCTTACTCCGCGTTAGCGTGCGCTAACGAATATGCCTTAGCGTGCGCTAATGAGATCAGTTGCAACTTTTGCGTCTTAAATGCCTTCGTTGTTTTGCTTTGCCTCGATGTTGTTTTGTTGTTTAGCAACTTTAATCATCAAAACATAAATTAAATAATGTGTGGAATAAATATTCCAACAATCTCCCCCTTTTTGATGATTACAAAACAACCCTTGAATTGGATAATCTGTAAAAATAATATATGTATATTTCTACGAATCAAAGTTTTCGGCTTTGATCGTTTCGTTAGTTTCTCCAATCCTTTTCTTTTTCGACTTCTTCATTTTTCAATTTTTCAACTCCTTCCTTCGTTTTAACTCCCCCTATTTGTTTGCTTTTCGTTTCTTTTCGACTTCTTCGATTTTTTTTTTTTTATTTTTTTTTATCTCCTCTTCATATCCTTCTCATTTTTATCCCAATTCATCTCCTTCTCCCCCTTTTTGTCTTCATCAAAAAGTAAAAGAAATATAAAGGATACCAAAAGAAATATAAATATGCATGATATCAATTTATGCATTAATAAGGGTATAAACTCCCACTGAAAATATTATTTCCTTCTCCCCCTTTGTAAAATATCATTTGTCAAAATTTATTTTTGGGGATCCAACCGATAGTTGGTTATTCTTTTGAAACGTAGACGATGTTTGAAACGTTTGTTCCTTTAGGAACCCAAATCCTTTTAGTTTTTATCATCCGTCTTGGGCTTTTGCAATTGGAAATATGATGCCCGATTTTTAAACACTTTTCGCAATGGGGTATATTGAAATTAACGGATTCGTTTTTCGAACGTGATTTGAATCCTAAACCCTCTTTATTTAGAGTATATTTTTGAACACATAACATTTGTTCAAATTTATCGTTGCCGCACGAAAATTTCTTTGTCAAAATTTTTAGTTCATATTGAACTTTTAAAAGATCATTTTTCAAAATATTTTCATTTTCAAGGCATTTCGAATGATCAATTTCGACAAATTTCCCTTTTTCAAGTATTTTGAAATTTTCAATTTCCAAAGTTTTATATTTAGACTTGAGGGACTTAATTTCATTTAAAGCATTTTGATAGTCCGTATGTAGTAACTCGAATGCTTCAAAAAGTTCGTCGTAAGAATTACTTACTTGGCTTTCGACGTCGCTATCGTCGAATGAACTCCGGGCCATGAGCGCGAGATTATTTTGTTCAAGAAAATCTTCATCGGGATCTTCGTCGCTCCATGTTGCGATTAGAACCTCCTTTTGCTTTACTCGACAGTTCTTAGCAAAGTGGCCTGGTTTACCACATAATCGACAAGTGTTGTCGAATTTCTTGGGTTCGCCCGCTTGAATGTCCTTCTTCCTCCGGCTTAATAAGTGTTGGAACTTATTAATATTTTTGGCATAATATGCCATTTCTTCGTCACTTTCATCCACCGGGGTTTCTTCTTTCTTCTTCGACATTTTAGCCTTGAAGGTTATCGACCTCTCCTTCGGTTTCGGTTTGGCATTCCGAGATTTTAGAACAATCTCGTAGTTGATAAGAGAACCAACGAGAGCACTAAAATCGAGAGTATTTAAATCTTTGGATTCCATTATTTCCGTAACCGTACCGTCCCATTCTCGAGGTAGTGATTGGAGAATTTTCTTTACTTTCTCACTACTCGAAAGTGGTTTTCCAAAACATGCTAATCCATTAGTGATGACCGAAAATCGGTCGAGCATAATCGAGATGGATTCGTCGTCCTTCATTTGGAATAATTCATAATAGTGAAGGAGCTTGTTTATCTTCGTCTCCTTGACTTGAGACGTACCTTCGTGTGTTACCTCAAGCATTTTCCAGATTTCTTTGGCACTATCACACGATGATATCCGGTTGTGTTCTTCCGGATTTAAGGCACAATAAAGAAGTTGAGTTGCCTTACAATTGAAATGGTCGTTTTTCCAATCGGAGTCGTCATATTCTTCAAACTTTTTAAGCGTACCGTTGGAATTCATTGGGATTTTTGGACCAAGACAAATCACTTTCCAAAGTTCGATGTCGTAAGCTCGAATGAATATTGACATCTTCTTCTTCCAAGTCATGAAGTTCGCGCCATCAAAAAATGGTGGTCGGTTGAGAGCGAGGCCTTCGGCTGGAGAGATTTGAAACGCCATTTTGGATCTTCTCCTCGGATGTTAAGCCACGTATTGGAGAACCGCTCTGATACCAATTGTTGGGTACCAAATTGGATATTTGCGCCGTTTTATGCGGAAGCGAAAATAAAATTGCGGGAAATAAATCACACAAGGATTTATAGAGGTTCGGCTATTAACGAACCCTACGTCCTGTCTCGATGTATCTTTTTCTTAGGATTAAGATCAAAACCTCTACGCCTCTCTTCTATCGGTCGAGGGATTACCGTTACAAGCTCGTCTTCTATCGGTCCGAGTAAACCGTTTTTCCTTTTCTATTGGATAAGGAATCAACCACTCTAGCTTTCTATGGGTACTAGATAAACCTCACTTAGATATCGATTGCGATTCTAACAATTCCGGATCCTTGATCCTAATAACACCGAATCCAATCGATTCTTTTCTTTTACCTCTCGTGTATAATGTTGAATGTATAAACACTCAAACTAACAATATAAGCTCAATATTACAACAACAATGTAAGTATATGATTCTCAGATGTATATCTCGTTTTGCTTGAAGTTGCCGTACTCAAACAATACCATAGGGATTGTATTTATAGGCATTTCCCATAAACTAGCCGTTGCTGGCTATTTTGACTTGCTAGCGTGCGCTAGCCTTCTTTTGTAGCGTGCGCTAGATATTTCCAGTTTCAGTCCAGTAGCTTCGTTTTTTCTTTAGCGTACGTTATACCGTCTATCTTACGTACATTATCTCACTTACTTAGCGTACGTTAACCATGATTGAGTAGCGTTCGTTAACGTAATATATCCGTTGCCTTTCCTTGTCAAACTATCCGTTTGATGCTTGAATTTGATTTGCTTTTCCCAACGTTCGGATTGACTGGATTCAAACAACTTAGCGTGCGCTAATCATACTGTGTAGCGTGCGCTAATGATGACTTCATTGCATACGTTTTGCTGTGTTTGAATTCCTTCACAACGGTAACAGGACTTCGATAGCGTGCGTTAATAATGATGTGTAGCGTGCGCTATCTCAACAGTTTACATCACTGCAGCTTACTTCGAAACTTGGCTGGAATGCAGCTTACTCCGCGTTAGCGTGCGCTAACGAATATGCCTTAGCGTGCGCTAATGCAGTCCAGATTGCAACTTTTTGCGTCTTCGTCTGCTTCGTTGTTTTGCTTCGCCTCGATGTTGTTTTGTTGTTTAGCAACTTTAATCATCAAAACATAAATTAAATAATGTGTGGAATAAATATTCCAACAATCTCCCCCTTTTTGATGATTACAAAACAACCCTTGAATTGGATAATCTGTAAAAATAATATATGTATATTTCTACGAATCAAAGTTTTCGGCTTTGATCGTTTCGTTAGTTTCTCCAATCCTTTTCTTTTTCGACTTCTTCATTTTTCAATTTTTCAACTCCTTCCTTCGTTTTAACTCCCCCTATTTGTTTGCTTTTCGTTTCTTTTCGACTTCTTCGATTTTTTTTTTATTTTATTTTTATCTCCTCTTCATCTCCTTCTCATTTTTATCCCAATTCATCTCCTTCTCCCCCTTTTTGTCTTCATCAAAAAGTAAAAGAAATATAAAGGATACCAAAAGAAATATAAATATGCATGATATCAATTTATGCATTAATAAGTGTATAAACTCCCCTGAAAATATTATTTCCTTCTCCCCTTTGTAAAATATCATTTGTCAAAATTTATTTTTGGGATCCAACCGATAGTTGGTTTTTCTTTTGAAACGTAGACGATGTTTGAAACGTTTGTTCCTTTAGGAACCCAAATCCTTTTAGTTTTTATCGTCCGTCTTGGGCTTTTGCAATTGGAAATATGATGCCCGATTTTTAAACACTTTTCGCAATGGGGTATATTGAAATTAACGGATTCGTTTTTCGAACGTGATTTGAATCCTAACCCCTCTTTATTTAGAGTATATTTTTGAACACATAACATTTGTTCAAATTTATCGTTGCCGCACGAAAATTTCTTTGTCAAAATTTTTAGTTCATCTTGAACTTTTAAAAGATCATTTTTCAAAATATTTTCATTTTCAAGGCATTTCGAATGATCAATTTCGACAAATTTCCCTTTTTCAAGTATTTTGAAATTTTCAATTTCCAAAGTTTTATATTTAGACTTGAGGGACTTAATTTCATTTAAAGCATTTTGATAGTCCGTATGTAGTAACTCGAATGCTTCAAATAGTTCGTCGTAAGAATTACTTACTTGGCTTTCGACGTCGCTATCGTCGAATGAACTCCGGGCCATGAGCGCGAGATTATTTTGTTCAAGAAAATCTTCATCGGGATCTTCGTCGCTCCATGTTGCGATTAGAACCTCCTTTTGCTTTACTCGACAGTTCTTAGCAAAGTGGCCTGGTTTACCACATAATCGACAAGTGTTGTCGAATTTCTTGGGTTCGCCCGCTTGAATGTCCTTCTTCCTCCGGTTTAATAAGTGTTGGAACTTATTAATATTTTTGGCATAATATGCCATTTCTTCGTCACTTTCGTCCACCGGGGTTTCTTCTTTCTTCTTCGACATTTTAGCCTTGAAGGCTATCGACCTCTCCTTCGGTTTCGGTTTGGCATTCCGAGATTTTAGAACAATCTCGTAGTTGATAAGAGAACCAACGAGAGCACTAAAATCGAGAGTATTTAAATCTTTAGATTCCATTATTGCCGTAACCGTACCGTCCCATTCTCGGTGTAGTGATTGGAGAATTTTCTTTACTTTCTCACTACTCGAAAGTGGTTTTCCAAAACATGCTAATCCATTAGTGATGACCGAAAATCGGTCGAGCATAATCGAGATGGATTCATCGTCCTTCATTTGGAATAATTCATAATCGTGAAGGAGCATGTTTATCTTCGTCTCCTTGACTTGAGACGTACCTTCGTGTGTTACCTCAAGCATTTTCCAGATTTCTTTGGCACTATCACACGATGATATCCGGTTGTGTTCTTCCGGATTTAAGGCACAATAATGAAGTTGAGTTGCCTTACAATTGAAATGGTCATTTTTCCAATCGGAGTCGTCATATTCTTCAAAATTTTTAAGCGTACCTTTGGAATTCATTGGGATTTTTGGACCAAGACAAATCACTTTCCAAAGTTCGATGTCGTAAGCTCGAATGAATATTGACATCTTCTTCTTCCAAGTCATGAAGTTCGCGCCATCAAAAAATGGTGGTCGGTTGAGAGCGAGGCCTTCGGCTAGAGAGATTTGAAACGCCATTTTGGATCTTCTCCTAGGATGTTAAGCCGCGTATTCGAGAACCGCTCTGATACCAATTGTTGGGTACCAAATCGGATATTTGCGCCGTTTTATGCGGAAGCGAAAATAAAATTGCGGGAAATTAATCACACAAGGATTTATAGAGGTTCGGCTATTAACGAAGCCTACGTCCTCTCTCGATGTATCTTTTTCTTAGGATTAAGATCAAAACCTCTACGCCTCTCTTCTATCGGTCGAGGGATTACCGTTACAAGCTCGTCTTCTGTCGGTCCGAGTAAACCGTTTTTCCTTTTCTATTGGATAAGGAATCAACCACTCTAGCTTTCTATGGGTACTAGATAAACCTCACTTAGATATCGATTGCGATTCTAACAATGCCGGATCCTTGATCCTAATAACACCGAATCCAATCGATTCTTTTCTTTTACCTCTCGTGTATAATGTTGAATGTATAAACACTCAAACTAACAATATAAGCTCAATATTACAACAACAATGTAAGTATATGATTCTCAGATGTATATCTCGTTTGCTTGAAGTTGTCGTACTCAAACAATACCATAGGGATGGTATTTATAGGCATTTCCCATAAACTAGCCGTTGCTGGCTCTTTTGACTTGCTAGCGTGCGCTAGCCTTCTTTTGTAGCGTGCGCTAGATATTTCCAGTTTCAGTCCAGTAGCTTCGTTTTTTCTTTAGCGTACGTTATACCGTCTATCTTACGTACGTTATCTCACTTACTTAGCGTACGTTAACCACGATTGAGTAGCGTGCGTTAACGTAATATATCCGTTGCCTTTCCTTGTCAAACTATCCGTTTGATGCTTGACTTTGACTTGCTTTTCCCAACGTTCGGATTGACTGGATTCAAACAACTTAGCGTGCGCTAATCATACTGTGTAGCGTGCGCTAATGATGACTTCATTGCATACGTTTTGCTGTGTTTGAATTCCTTCACAACGGTAACAGGACTTCGATAGCGTGCGTTAATAATGATGTGTAGCGTGCGCTATCTCAACAGTTTACATCACTGCAGCTTACTTCGAAACTTGGCTGGAATGCAGCTTACTCCGCGTTAGCGTGCGCTAACGAATATGCCTTAGCGTGCGCTAATGCAGTCCAGATTGCAACTTTTTGCGTCTTCGTCTGCTTCGTTGTTTTGCTTTGCCTCGATGTTGTTTTGTTGTTTAGCAACTTTAATCATCAAAACATAAATTAAATAATGTGTGGAATAAATATTCCAACATGTCCATCACATGAACATACAAACACTAGATAACGAATATCATGACAATTCAACGAAATAAATCCCATGTTCAACAACATGAATAAGCCACAAGCATGCTCAAAATACCAATATTAATAAATTACGATACTTGCCTCAAAGATGGCAAGAACTAATAACTCCAATGATCTCAACACACCCGAAGGCCGTCTCCTTCGATCAACGTAGCAAGCTCGAACCTTAACAAAAGAAATAATAAAGAATTTATCTCAAGTCGTACGAATGTCTAACAATTCGGTCTACGGTCGAAAGCTCTTAAAATGTAATCTACCTGAACTACTTAGCGTACGCTACGTATTCTGCGTAACGTGCGCTAAGCCTGCTCGTTAGCGTATGTAAACGACGAAGTCTAGCGTACGCTAACTATGTACTGACAGTCCTCTCTAATCAGCTGACTGACTCGACTGATGACATAAGATACGTTACGTACCAAACATAGTGTACGTTAACTCATTCCCGATAGCGCACGTCAATATACATATTTTAGCGTGCGCTAACCATGCATGTTCACTACTGGGCAGCAGACTTGATCTAATGGGGATGAAACTCATTAAATCTTCAGTGTTAATACATGTCATCTCCATGCATATCATGCTTATACGGTTTTAAGAATGATCTTTACGGATTAAACGACTTCGGGATACAAGGATACGTATAATAATCACAACATCATAATACATCTTGATCTTCAAGAAAGTATCCTAGGTTCCATCCATTCTATGTCCCAAAACGTGTAATTCCATTATGTAAAAACATAAGAACTTGATAATCTCCGTAAACTGGTCATAATCGGTTTGAAGCTTCATGAATATGCTAGGAGTTCAAACACTAAAAGGTTCAATGGTTTATACGATGAAGAAGTACCGAACATCAAAAATATCCTTCTAACACACGATGTTCGACTACGTACGAATTTAACTGACTAGATAATCCCAAATCATGATCAAAACATCCTTCAGAATACTACTTAAATTGGTGAAGAATCACCTACCTCAAAGTAGTGAAGAACAAGGAGGAACTTGAAGAAATCCAACGCCGAGGGCTTGAACACCAATCTCCAATGATCTACAATCTTCAAACTCGTGCTAGGATGATGATATGAGAGGTTGAGGATGGAGGAAGTAACTCTCTAAGTCTAAGAATTCGGATTTGGGAAGTGAAAAAGTCCAAAAGCGAAAAGGGTCTTTGTCCTATATATAGAAAATGGTTATAAGCGCGCGCTAGTCCATATCCATAGCGTGCGCTAACGGCCATACGAAGCTTACTGACCTCACTGTACTCAACATTTAGCGTGCGCTATCCTCATATCAGTAGCGTGCGCCACCGCGTTAACTCGGCTTTTCCCGAAAGCCGTCCAGGTTCTTCCAGACATGATCCGACCAAGATACGCGGCTGATCTCACCTACCACCCTGTCGTAATCATGTTGACTACGTTTAGCGTACGCTACGCTAAGTCGATAGCGTGCGCTACATGTGCAAAAATCACCACTTAGAACACATTCATGCAATCATGCATTCAACAACACCGGATCATGAAATACGAAGAATAATACTCAGATCAAAATGCAACAAATATAATATCACAAGGTTCAAATACACATCAGAAATCTCGAGTATTACATTTTTAAGAGCGAATTGTGTTTCAATAGGACTTTTTCTTCCGATTGTGTTTAAATATGTGTATTAGAAGAATAGAATGAACAACGTACAAGCAATAAAGAATATGATCTTACCTCTTGATGGAAGGAGAAGATCATGGTGATTTGCAGAAAGGTGTGTGTAGGGTAGTCGATTTTTGTGCAATTCTCTCTCCTTTAAAATTTATAGGGTCAATTAGAGAGAATGAGAGGACTCTCTCTATTTGTAATCGGCAAAAAAGTACATCAAAATCAATGAACTGTAGATTTCCATCAAACTCTCACAAATATTAAATATGTCTAGATTTAATAGGGCTTTAAAAAATAAAAATTGAATATCATGATATTTTGAAGGACTTTTTAAGAGCGAATTGTGTTTCAATAGAACTTTTTCTTCCGATTGTGTTTCAATATGTGTATTAGAACAATAGAATGAACAATGTTCAAGCAATAAAGAATATGATCTTACCTTTTGATGGAAGGAGAAGGCTCACGGTGATTTGCAGAAAGGTGTGTGTAGGGTGCAATTCTCTCTCCTTCAAAATTTATAGGGTAGAATGAGAGGACTCTCTCTATTTATAATTGGCAAAAAAATACATCAAAATCAATGAATTATAGATTTCTATCAAACTCTCACAAACATTAAATACCTCTAGATTTAATCGGACTTTAAAAAATAAAAATTGAATATCATGATATTTTGAAGGACTTTTTAAGAGCGAATTGTGTTTCAATAGGACTTTTTCTTCCAATTGTGTTTCAATATGTGTATTAGAACAATAGAATGAACAACGTACAAGCAATAAAGAATATGATCTTACCTCTTGATGGAAGGAGAAGGCTCACGGTGATTTGCAGAAAGGTGTGTGTAGGGCAGTCGATTTCTGTGCAATTCTCTCTCCTTCAAAATTTATAGGGTCAATTAGAGAGAATGAGAGGACTCTCTATTTATAGTCGGCAAAAAAAGTACATCGAAATCAATGAATTATAGATTTCCATCAAATTCTCACAAATATTAAATACCTCTAGATTTAATAGGGCTTTAAAAAATAAAAATTGAATATCATGATATTTTCAAGGACTTTTTAAGAGCGAATTGTATTTCAATAAGACTTTTTCTTCCGATTGTGTTTCAATATGTGTATTAGAACAATAGAATGAACAACGTACAAGCAATAAAGAATATGATCTTACCTCTTGATGGAACGAGAAAGCTCACGGTGATTTTCAGAAAGGTGTGTGTAGGGTGCAATTCTCTCTCCTTCAAAATTTATAGGGTAGAATGAGAGGACTCTCTCTATTTAAAATTGGCAAAAATACATCAAAATCAATGAATTATAGATTTCCATCAAACTCTCACAAATATTAAATACCTCTAGATTTAATAGGACTTTAAAAAATAAAAATTGAATATCATGATATTTTGAAGGACTTTTTAAGAGCGAATTGTGTTTCAATTGGACTTTTTATTCTGATTGTGTTTCAATATGTGTATTAGAACAATAGAATGAACAACTTACAAGCAATAAAGAATATGATCTTGCCTCTTGATGGAAGGAGAAGGCTCACAGTGATTTGCAGAAAGGTGTGTGTAGGGTGCAATTCTCTCTCGTTCAAAATTTATAGGTAGAATGAGAGGACTCTCTCTATTTATAATTGGCAAAAAAAAAATACATCAAAATCAATGAATTATAGATTTCCATCAAACTCTCACAAATATTAAATACCTCTAGATTTAATAGGACTTTAAAAAATAAAAATTGAATATCATGATATTTTGAAGGACTTTTTAAGAGCGAATTGTGTTTCAATTGGACTTTTTATTCTGATTGTGTTTCAATATGTGTATTAGAACAATAGAATGAACAACGTACAAGCAATAAAGAATATGATCTTACCTCTTGATGGAAGGAGAAGGTTCACGGTGATTTGCAGAAAGGTGTGTGTAGGGTGCAATTCTCTCTAGTTCAAAATTTATAGGTAGAATGAGAGGACTCTCTCTATTTATAATTGGCAAAAAAATACATCAAAATCAATGAATTATAGATTTCCATCAAACTCTCACAAATATTAAATACCTCTAGATTTAATAGGACTTTAAAAAATAAAAATTGCATATCATGATATTTTGAAGGACTTTTTAAGAGCGAATTGTGTTTCAATAGGACTTTTTCTTCCGATTGTGTTTCAATATGTGTATTAGAACAATAGAATAAACAACATACAAGCAATAAAGAATATGATCTTACCTCTTGATGGAAGGAGAAGCTCATGGTGATTTGCAGAAAGGTGTGTGTAACGCAGTCGATTTCTGTATAATTCTCTCTCCTTCAAAATTTATAGGGTCAATTAGAGAGGATGAGAGGACTCTCTCTATTTATAATCGACAAAAAAAGTACATCAATATTAATGAATTATAGATTTCCATCAAACTCTCACAAATATTAAATATGTCTAGATTTAATAGGGCTTTAGAAAATAAAAATTGAATATCCTGATATTTTGAAGGACTTTTTAAGAGCGAATTGTGTTTCAATAGGACTTTTTCTTCCGATTGTGTTTCAATATGTGTATTAGAACAATAGAATGAACAACGTACAAGTAATAAAGAATATGATCTTACCTCTTGATGGAAGGAGAAGGCTCACAGTGATTTGCAGAAAGGTGTGTGTAGGATAGTCGATTTCTGTGCAATTCTCTCTCCTTCAAAATTTATAGGGTCAATTAGAGAGAATGAGAGGACTCTCTCTATTTCTAATCGGGCAAAAAGTACATCAAAATCAATGAACTATAGATTTCCATCAAACTCTCACAAATATTAAATATGTCTAGATCTAATTGGGCTTTAAAAAATAAAAATTGAATATCATGATATTTTGAAGGACTTTTTAAGAGCGAATTGTGTTTCAATAGAACTTTTTCTTCCGATTGTGTTTCAATATGTGTATTAGAACAATATAATGAACAACGTACAAGCAATAAAGAATATGGTCTTACCTCTTGATGGAAGGAGAAGGCTCACGGTGATTTGCAGAAAGGTGTGTGTAGGGTGCAATTCTCTCTCCTTCAAAATTTATAGGGTAGAATGAGAGGACTCTCTCTATTTATAATTGGCAAAAAAATACATCAAAATCAATGAATTATAGATTTCTATCAAACTCTCACAAACATTAAATACCTCTAGATTTAATAGGACTTTAAAAAATAAAAATTTAATATCATGATATTTTGAAGGACTTTTTAAGAGCGAATTGTGTTTCAATAGGACTTTTTCTTCCGATTGTGTTTCAATATGTGTATTAGAACAATAGAATGAACAACGTACAATTAATAAGGAATATGATCTTACCTCTTGATGGAAAGAGAAGGCTCACAGTGATTTGCAGAAAGGTGTGTGTAGGACAGCCGATTTCTGTGCAATTCTCTCTCCTTCAAAATTTATAGGGTCAATTAGAGAGAATGAGAGGACTCTCTCTATTTCTAATCGGGCAAAAAGTACATCAAAATCAATGAACTATAGATTTCCATCAAACTCTCACAAATATTAAATATGACTAGATTTAATTGGGCTTTAAAAAATAAAAAGTGAATATCATGATATTTTGAAGGACTTTTTAAGAGCGAATTGTGTTTCAATAGAACTTTTTCTTCCGATTGTGTTTCAATATGTGTATTAGAACAATAGAATGAACTGTAATATCCGCAATTTCGAATTTCGGTAATTTTCTTTTTTCGGAGGAAGTTCGTTTTGACGACTCGCTCATGACCTTTCGTCATTTCGAGAATGATTAATTCTGCACTTTTTGTCATCCGAGTTCGTTTCGGTGTCGTTTTGTTGAGTTCCGTGCTTTTTAACGACCTTTCTAATTATGAGTTCGACTTTGTTAGATCACCATTAATTTTTGGTAACTCCAAAAATTCTGAATCTTTGCAATATTATAGAGCATCGAGTTAGCTTTCCAATGGTTCGAACGGTGAGTCAATCGGAGTCCGGACGAGAGAGTTATGGTCGTTTTAGCTCACCCGCTCATTTGGCGATCCGCCGACCCGGACTCGGCGGTGTCGCTGCACGGCCGAGCCGTACTCGTCGGATAAGCGGTAGCGTCGCCCGGAGGCCCGACCGTGTTCCAGACACGGTCGAGTCAATGCCGAGCGCCCCTTCGCGACACGACCGTGTCATGCAGACACGGTCGAGCCTGCCCGGCCAATCGCGCCACGACGGTGTCATGTCGGACACGGCCGTCTGTCCCGACCTATTTAAGGCACAGCGTATTTTCCTTGATTTCTCATTCCTTTTCTTCCGTTCGCATGGTCAGGTGTATACATCATGGAGACATGATGTTGTTCTTTCAATCCATGAAGTTTTGAGGCTCATATCATCAATCATCCGTCCTATAACATCCTACGATCTACTGACCGAATTGATTTCCTAGAAATCTAATTTTGGGGATTTTGGGTATTTTGGTTGTTTTCGTCCGATTAATCCGATTTAACTTAGGATTTTGATGGATTGATGATTATTTAGATGTATTATATCATTTCCTTGTTATTCCATGGTTGGATCGTATCGATTCGTTGTTTGAGTCGAGTTCTTGACCGACGCCTTGAAGGTGTCCTAAAATGTCTTAGAGGGGTTTTCGGGCGTTCTACGATTATTCTTTTCGTATGGTTGATGATTTATTGATTGTATGATGTTAGGGTCGTGTTTCTTGCGAAGAAACCGTGTTGAACCCTTTCGCTCGCGCCGTCTTCCGCTTCGATAGCATTGGGCGTTTGAAGCTTTCGGTTGAGCCGTGTTCGTGAATACTTGCGTATCGATTTTGAGGCAAGTATCTTGCCCATACATTTCATGTTTCGTTGATATAATTCTTGATAAATGGTTTTATGCGAAATCCAATATTTAATGAACGTAAAAAAGGGATTGGTATGTTCTCGATAAATGATGTCTTTCAACGATAATTCGTATACTTCGTGAATATGTATTCTCGGAATATGTGTGTTGGTTTTGTATGTTGAAAGATAATATGATCAATTCGAGTGAGTTTGCTAGACCGTAATCCTTTGTCGGGGATTACGTATTGTTATTATGTACTTGTTCGGTAAGAACGTAATGTGTGTGATATTAGTTGTTACTCCTTGAAAGGAGTTTGTGATGCTTAATGTTGTTTGGATTGATAAGTGATTATTGTTGTGTGCTTGATGTATTGTGATGTGCCTCCGGGTAGGATTTGTTGAATCTCCGGATCCATACTTGCTAGTATGGGTCGGGCGAAACCGTAAGGTTATCCAATACGGTATGTCTTGCGGGGACTCCGAGGTTCGGGGCTTGCTAGCCCGATGCCGGGATAACTTGTAGGGTTATCATCGGGTATGTCTTGCGGGGACTCGAGGTTCGTGGCTTGTTAGCGCGATGCGGATAACTTATGGTTGTGGTTTGATTATGTACGTATATGTGCTTGTAGTCACGTGATCGGTTACGGTGACATGTGATTTGATATGTTTTTCCTATTGGGTTATTCACTCGGGTTTGTTCTTGGGAGCATCCGAGGTTCGTGGCTTGTTAGCACGGGACACGAATAATCCTTAGGAACATGTGATTTGTGATTTGGGTCACGGACCCGTGTTTTGTGAAATGGGTTATGGACCCTGCGTATTGTTACCGAACTTGAATTTTGGATAATGACTTTTTGTGTCCCTAAATGTTTTTGAAAGGTTTGAGAATTCTTAAAATCCCAAGTGTTTTCAAAACTCCGAGATCGTAAAATGTTTTCACAAGATGTATATCGGGTTTACCCCTATCTTTCGATTTAACCGCTTTGATTAAGTGATTTACCTCGGGAAGTATGTTTATAATTAACATGTTCCGTGGAGTATGATATGTATGGCTCGTTTTCGTATTTTATACTTGCACTAGCAAAACAAAGGAGTTTTGCTAACCCCCGAGTATTCGGGGTGGATGTCAGATTGCATTCGTGTTTTGGAGCAGAGCACGTGGTCGGCATGAAGGATGATGAAAGATGAACGATACTAATCACACGAGGACCAGTTGTTGTCGAAATGGAAAAGTTGTACTTTTAATTCCGATGATATATCTTTCACGTTGAACGGGTCTGGTTTAAATTTTGACCCCTGCGAGCGCATGAGTTGTATTCGAGTAGTATGTATTTATTGAAAGACCAAATCGGTCTACTGAGTCATTTTTGCCTTGAAGGCATTGTCGAGATGTTAAATGTTGTTACCAGCCTGGTAGATCCTCGAGGAGAGGGTCTACGGCGTGTAATATCCCTGAGTGGATTGGGGGTGTTACAGAATGGTATCGGAGCTTTAGGTTGTGGAAACCTAGGCTGTCGGGTTAGTGGTGTCTATTGAGTTTTTGTCTCGTCGGATTTTGTCTGACTAAGTCGTGTCGCGACGCGTCGTCTGAGTTTGTTGGTCGTGATTAGTATCGTGGGCGATCATCATCTTCGTGCGACCTGTGAATGTAAGTCTCCCTTCTTTGTGTTGTGCCTCGTGTGACACGAGCTATTTTTATGATTATTTGTTAAGTGACGGAATCCTCTTATGGATTTTGATTTCGTGATATGTGATTATTTAACTCCCATTTTTCGTTCATATGAGGAGTAATGTTCTTTGTCTTGTGCATGTTTGACTTTATTTCTTTTTATCCGCTGCGTGAGTTCTTCTGTAATGGCTTTCGGTATTTTACCGACCGAGTTTTATTTCGAAAACCAATTCCTTAACCGAGTTTTTGGCATTATGGCCTTGATCGCTTTGGCGAAATTCTTATGACGGTATTTAGCATGTTGTAAAATGGCTTTTGTGAGTTTTTGAAACATTACCGTCATCGGCCTTTTTGGCATTTTTGTAAATGGTTTTTAGTCTGGTGGGTTCCGGCGTGGGACCACGGCGCTATAATGTTCTGTGTAATTACCTGAAATTTTTGGGCATTCTAGCCCATTGAATTATTTTTGAAAACCTTGAGTATCTTAGAAAATTAAAATTCGAGACGTACATTTAAAACGAATTATTTTCTCGCAGTACTTTCAAGGTGCCTTCTAGTACCGTAATATGTTTCAAAATCATTCCAATTGAGGACCAAAATATTTTGAGATATTTTCAATTACTTTTAGAAATGCAGTTGCTTAGACCCAAGTGTCGATTATTCTGAAAGTTTTTCACTAAAAGAAAGGTGTCCTCATTTTTGTTCAAACGCAAGATGATTTTTGAAGTCTCGAAAATGATGTTTGTTCAACTTTTTGTAAAATGATACTCAAGATCAACTGGTGTTTCCAAACTGTTTTCAAAAGGTGGTTTTTTGTTTTTAAAACCTATCATTCCTGTTTGCGGACCGGAAATGCGTGTATGGTTTTCGAACTTTCGTTACGGTGTTAACCCCGAATTGTGATCGAATTGGTGGCATGAACGTCGAGGCGTTGCCACGCATTTGTTGTACTAGCCCTCTGTGAGAGGTGTGAACTGGTATTTACTGTTTGTCGCCTCGTGGTGATTTGCGTGTTGTTGCACGGGTGTGAGCTGTTGAAGCTTGAGTTGTACGTTTGTGTATATGTATGATTGTTTCATGATGGTTGTAATTATGTGCTGGTTATCGTTCGGGCCGTTGAGGTCGCCGAACGATACCGTCGTTGCTGAAGTGTTTGTGTGTATTATTTTACGATGATAATCGTTGTATATGATATGTATTATGATTCCTTGTTGTGCTGAGTTGGCATCTCCGCTATGTTGTTTTGCGACGTTATGCCCCATTGTATCTAGCATTTGTATTTTCGGTATGCCGAGCCGGGGCATTTCAACCGTGATGTTCCGGGCATACACGTGTAAATTGTCCTTCTCGTCAAGAACACATTTCAAGTGTGGACTCGAGGACACCGAATTCAGTTTTGCGAATTGTCTACCGAGACTTTTGGAGTTCGCGCTTCAAAGACAATCATCGGAATCGGCCTTGAGAGGCCTTTGAAAGATGTTTCGCGGTTGCTTGTTGTGTTGTCACCTTGTTGTGGTGTTGTGAGTTTCGGAAACGACACTTCTTTTAGAAGGGGTCGAATATAATACCCGTATTATTTTTGGACTCCTGCATTTCCTCTTTCTCAGGTCTATCGACTCGCTCGTGTTCGTTGACACTTTCTGAACTTGTTCTGTATTTCGGTTTCATCGTTCGAACGAGCTGTGATCTTGTTTTTCTGTTTATCGCTGTGACTTTTCCGAGTTCGGTTCGATACTTGTGAACCTTGTTCGGATGTAACATCTTTTGGTTCTACTAGTTCTTTTATTCGAAGTGGATCAGATTTTGAACTTCTGTATATTCTACTTTGTCGACTCATTTATGTTCGTTGACATTTCTGAGCTTGTCCTGCCCCGTGTTTTTGTTTATCGAACGAGTGTGGCATCATTTCTAATAACTCGCTTGTCGTTGTGACTTTTCAATTTCTATTCCCTTTCATGTGGATCTTATGTGAATGCATACGTTGTTGTTTTCACCGGATCTTGTTTTGTCTCGAGTCGAGATGTGAACCTCGGAGTTGTCGGTTGAACCTTATTGTTCTTCGTGATCCGAACATGATCGTTCGATTTTTGTTGTCTCGATCGTTTGTTTGTTCGGTTTTGTTCTCGTTTCGTGATTGTTGAGCGTTCAGGCTCCTTCCTAATTCCCTTAAGTTCGGGAAGTTAGTCTCGTTTTCAATCTTCCAACCCTTGGGCGGTGGAATTCCGTATTTGTTCAGCGGTTGGCTCGCGTTTTGATTGATGTACCGTTGGGTTGGTCAATCGTATTGACTTTCGTTCGTTGTGTTTTGTGATTGTCGGATAATTGACTTGGCTATATTATCCGTTTGATGACGTTTGTCACTTGTTGATTTTATCATGTCCCTAACGGCGACGTTGTGTTGGTCGTCGTGGAGCGTGTTTTCACACCGTATATTCCGTTGCGTTGTATGTAACGTTTCGCCGTTTGGCATTAGTTACGCGTTTCTTGCGTATCTCATTGAGTTTTCCTGGCGGGATATTGCTTCTCCCTACTTGTTTTAAGTTTCGGGACGAAACTTCTTTTAAGGAGGGTAGAATGTAATATCCGCAATTTCGAATTTCGGTAATTTTCTTTTTTCGGAGGAAGTTCGTTTTGACGACTCGCTCATGACCTTTCGTCATTTCGGAATGATTAATTCTGCACTTTTTGTCATCCGAGTTCGTTTCGGTGTCGTTTTGTTGAGTTCCGTGCTTTTTAACGACCTTTCTAATTATGAGTTCGACTTTGTTAGATCACCATTAATTTTTGGTAACTCCAAAAATTCTGAATCTTTGCAATATTATAGAGCATCGAGTTAGCTTTCCAATGGTTCGAACGGTGAGTCAATCGGAGTCCGGACGAGAGAGTTATGGTCGTTTTAGCTCACCCGCTCATTTGGCCGATCACTTGCCGACGGACTCGGCCGTGTCGCTGGCACGGCGAGCCGCACTCGTCGGATAAGCGGTAGCGTCGCGGAGGCCCGACCGTGTTCCAGACACGGTCGAGTCAATGCCGAGCGCCCCTTCGCGACACGACCGTGTCATGCAGACACGGTCGAGCCCCTGCCGGCAATCGCGCCACGACAGTGTCATGTCGGACACGGCCGAGTCTGTCGGCTATTTAAGGCACAGCGTATTTTCCTTGATTTCTCATTCCTTTTCTTCCCGTTCGCATTGTGGGTGTATACATCATGGAGACATGATGTTGTTCTTTCAATCCATGAAGTTTTGAGGCTCATATCATCAATCATCCGTCCTATAACATCCTACGATCTACCGAATCAGGTCAGATTTCCTAGAAATCGAATTTTGGGGATTTTGGGTATTTTGGTTGTTTTCGTCCGATTAATCCGATTTAACTTAGGATTTTGATGGATTGATGATTATTTAGATGTATTATATCATTTCCCTTGTTATTCCATGGTTGGATCGTATCGATTCGTTGTTTGAGTCGAGTTCTTGACCGACGCCTTGAAGGTGTCCGGTAAAATGTCTTAGAGGGGTTTTCGGGCGTTCTACGATTATTCTTCCTCGTATGGTTGATGATTTATTGATTGTATGATGTTAGGGTCGTGTTTCTTGCGAAGAAACCGTGTTGAACCCTTTCGTTCGTCGTCGTCTTCCGCTTCGATAGCATTGGGCGTTTGAAGCTTTCGGTTGAGCCGTGTTCGTCGGAATACTTGCGTATCGATTTTGAGGCAAGTATCTTGCCCATTCTTTTTTTGTTTCGTTGATATAATTCTTGATAAATGGTTTTATGCGAAATCCAATATTTAATGAACGTAAAAAAGGGATTGGTATGTTCTCGATAAATGATGTCTTTCAACGATAATTCGTATACTTCGTGAATATGTATTCTCGGAATATGTGTGTTGGTTTTGTATGTTGAAAGATAATATGATCAATTCGAGTGAGTTTGCTAGACCGTAATCCTTTGTCGGGGATTACGTATTGTTATTATGTACTTGTTCTAAGAACGTAATGTGTGTGATATTAGTTGTTACTCCTTGAAAGGAGTTTGTGATGCTTAATGTTGTTTGGATTGATAAGTGATTATTGTTGTGTGCTTGATGTATTGTGATGTGCCTCCGGTAGGATTTGTTGAATCTCAGGATCCATACTTGCTAGTATGGGTGGGCGAAACCGTAAGGTTATCCAATACGGGTATGTCTTGCGGGGACTCCGAGGTTCGGGGCTTGCTAGCCCGATGCCGGGATAACTTGTAGGGTTATCATCGGGTATGTCTTGCGGGGACTCCGAGGTTCGTGGCTTGTTAGCGCGATGCCGGGATAACTTATGGTTGTGGTTTGATTATGTACGTATATGTGCTTGTAGTCACGTGATCAAGATTACGGTGACATGTGATTTGATATGTTTTTCCTATTGGGTTATTCACTCGGGTTTGTTCTTCGAGCATCCGAGGTTCGGGGCTTGTTAGCACGGGACACGAATAATCCTTAGGAACATGTGATTTGTGATTTGGGTCACGGACCCGTGTTTTGTGAAATGGGTTATGGACCCTGCGTATTGTTCTAGGAACTTGAATTTTGGAGAATGACTTTTGGTGTGTCCCTAAATGTTTTTGAAAGGTTTGAGAATTCTTAAAATCCCAAGTGTTTTCAAAACTCCCGAGATCGTAAAATGTTTTCACAAGATGTATATCGGGTTTACCCCTATCTTTCGATTTAACCGTTTTGATTAAGTGATTTACCTCGGGAAGTATGTTTATAATTAACATGTTCCGTGGAGTATGATATGTATGGCTCGTTTTCGTATTTTATACTTGCACTAGCAAAACAGTGGAGTTTGCTAACCCCAGTATTCGGGGTGGATGTCTGTGCATTCGTGTTTTGGAGCAGAGCACATGGTCGGCATGAAGGATGATGAAAGATGAACGATACTAATCACACGAGGACCCGTTGTTGTCGTATTGGTATAGTTGTACTTTTATTTCCGCTGCTATATCTTTCCCGTTGTACGGGTGTGGTTGTATTTTTGACCCCTGCGTGGGCATGAGTTGTATTCGAGTTGTATGTATTTATTGAAAGACCAAATCGGTCTACTGAGTCATTTTTGCCTTGAAGGCATTGTCGAGATGTTAAATGTTGTTACCAGCCTGGTAGATCCTCGAGGAGAGGGTCTACGGCGTGTAATATCCCTGAGTGGATTGGGGGTGTTACATGAACAACATACAAGCAATAAAGAATATGATCTTACCTCTTGATGGAAGGAGAAGGCTCACACTGATTTGCAGAAAGGTGTGTGTAGGAGAGTCGATTTCTGTGCAATTCTCTCTCCTTCAAAATTTATAGGGTCAATTAGAGAGAATGAGAGGACTCTCTCTATTTGTAATCGGGCAAAAAGTACATCAAAATCAATGAACTACATATTTCCATCAAACTCTCACAAATATTAAATATGTCTAGATTTAATTGGGCTTTAAAAAATAAAAAGTGAATATCATGATATTTTGAAGGACTTTTTAAGAGCGAATTGTGTTTCAATAGAACTTTTTCTTCCGATTGTGTTTCAATATGTGTATTAGAACAATATAATGAACAACGTACAAGCAATAAAGAATATGGTCTTACCTCTTGATGGAAGGAGAAGGCTCACGGTGATTTGCAGAAAGGTGTGTGTAGAGTGCAATTCTCTCTCCTTCAAAATTTATAGGGTAGAATGAGAGGACTCTCTCTATTTATAATTGGAAAAAAAAAAACATCAAAATCAATGAATTATAGATTTCTATCAAACTCTCACAAACATTAAATACCTCTAGATTTAATAGGACTTTAAAAAATAAAAATTTAATATCATGATATTTTGAAGGACTTTTTAAGAGCGAATTGTGTTTCAATAGGACTTTTTCTTCCGATTGTGTTTCAATATGTGTATTAGAACAATAGAATGAACAACTTACAAGCAATAAAGAATATGATCTTACCTCTTGATGGAAGGAGAAGGCTCATAGTGATTTGCAGAAATGTGTGTGTAGGACAGTCGATTTCTGTGCAATTCTCTCTCCTTCAAAATTTATAGGGTCAATTAGAGAGAATGAGAGGACTCTCTCTATTTCTAATCGGGCAAAAAGTACATCAAAATCAATGAACTATAGATTTCCATCAAACTCTCACAAATATTAAATATGTCTAGATTTAATTGGGCTTTAAAAAATAAAAAGTGAATATCATGATATTTTGAAGGACTTTTTAAGAGCGAATTGTGTTTCAATAGAAATTTTTCTTCCGATTGTGTTTCAATATGTATATTAGAACAATAGAATGAACAACATACAAGCAATAAAGAATATGATCTTACCTCTTGATGGAAGGAGAAGGCTCACAGTGATTTGCAGAAAGGTGTGTGTAGGACAGTCGATTTCTGTGCAATTCTCTCTCCTTCAAAATTTATAGGGTCAATTAGAGAGAATGAGAGGACTCTCTCTATTTCTAATCGGGCAAAAAGTACATCAAAATCAATGAACTATAGATTTCCATCAAACTCTCACAAATATTAAATATGTCTATATTTAATTGGGCTTTAAAAAATAAAAAGTGAATATCATGATATTTTGAAGGACTTTTTAAGAGCGAATTGCGTTTTAATAGAACTTTTTCTTCCGATTGTGTTTCAATATGTGTATTAGAACAATAGAATGAACAACTTACAAGCAATAAAGAATATGATCTTACCTCTTGATGGAAGGAGAAGGCTCATAGTGATTTGCAGAAAGGTGTGTGTAGGATGATCGATTTACAGGCAATTCTCTCTCCTTCAAAATTTATAGGGTCAATTAGAGAGAATGAGAGGACTCTCTCTATTTCTAATCGGGCAAAAAGTACATCAAAATCAATGAACTATAGATTTCCATCAAACTCTCACAAATATTAAATATGTCTAGATTTAATTGGGCTTTAAAAAATAAAAAGTGAATATCATGATATTTTGAAGGACTTTTTAAGAGCGAATTGTGTTTCAATAGAAATTTTTCTTCCGATTGTGTTTCAATATGTATATTAGAACAATAGAATGAACAACATACAAGCAATAAAGAATATGATCTTACCTCTTGATGGAAGGAGAAGGCTCACAGTGATTTGCAGAAAGGTGTGTGTAGGACAGTCGATTTCTGTGCAATTCTCTCTCCTTCAAAATTTATAGGGTCAATTAGAGAGAATGAGAGGACTCTCTCTATTTCTAATCGGGCAAAAAGTACATCAAAATCAATGAACTATAGATTTCCATCAATCTCTCACAAATATTAAATATGTCTATATTTAATTGGGCTTTAAAAAATAAAAAGTGAATATCATGATATTTTGAAGGACTTTTTAAGAGCAAATTGCGTTTTAATAGAACTTTTTCTTCCGATTGTGTTTCAATATGTGTATTAGAACAATAGAATGAACAACTTACAAGCAATAAAGAATATGATATTACCTCTTGATGGAAGGAGAAGGCTCACAGTGATTTGCAGAAAGGTGTGTGTAGGACAGTCGATTTCTGTGCAATTCTCTCTCCTTCAAAATTTACAGGGTCAATTAGAGAGAATGAGAGGACACTCTCTATTTCTAATCGGGCAAAAAGTACATCAAAATCAATGAACTATAGATTTCCATCAAACTCTCACAAATATTAAATATGTCTAGATTTAATTGGGCTTTAAAAAATAAAAAGTGAATATCATGATATTTTGAAGGACTTTTTAAGAGCGAATTGTGTTTCAATAGAACTTTTTCTTCCGATTGTGTTTCAATATGTGTATTAGAGCAATAGAATGAACAACATACAAGCAATAAAGAAGAGAATGAGAAGGAGAAGGCTCACAGTGATTTGCAGAAAGGTGTGTGTAGGATGATCGATTTCTCAGGCAATTCTCTCTCCTTCAAAATTTATAGGTCAATTAGAGAGAATGAGAGGACTCTCTCTATTTCTAATCGGGCAAAAAGTACATCAAAATCAATGAACTATAGATTTCCATCAAACTCTCACAAATATTAAATATGTCTAGATTTAATTGGGCTTTAAAAAATAAAAAGTGAATATCATGATATTTTGAAGGACTTTTTAAGAGCGAATTGTGTTTCAATAGAACTTTTTCTTCCAATTGTGTTTCAATATGTGTATTAGAACAATATAATGAACAACGTACAAGCAATAAAGAATATGGTCTTACCTCTTGATGGAAGGAGAAGGCTCACGGTGATTTGCAGAAAGGTGTGTGTAGAGTGCAATTCTCTCTCCTTCAAAATTTATAGGGTAGAATGAGAGGACTCTCTCTATTTATAATTGGCAAAAAAATACATCAAAATCAATGAATTATAGATTTCTATCAAACTCTCACAAACATTAAATACCTCTAGATTTAATAGGACTTTAAAAAATAAAAATTTAATATCATGATATTTTGAAGGACTTTTTAAGAGCGAATTGTGTTTCAATAGGACTTTTTCTTCCGATTGTGTTTCAATATGTGTATTAGAACAATAGAATGAACAACTTACAAGCAATAAAGAATATGATCTTACCTCTTGATGGAAGGAGAAGGCTCACAGTGATTTGCAGAAAGGTGTGTGTAGGACAGTCGATTTCTGTGCAATTCTCTCTCCTTCAAAATTTATAGGGTCAATTAGAGAGAATGAGAGGAGACTCTCTATTTCTAATCGGGCAAAAAGTACATCAAAATCAATGAACTATAGATTTCCATCAAACTCTCACAAATATTAAATATGTCTAGATTTAATTGGGCTTTAAAAATAAAAAGTGAATATCATGATATTTTGAAGGACTTTTTAAGAGCGAATTGTGTTTCAATAGAAATTTTTCTTCCGATTGTGTTTCAATATGTATATTAGAACAATAGAATGAACAACATACAAGCAATAAAGAATATGATCTTACCTCTTGATGGAAGGAGAAGGCTCACAGTGATTTGCAGAAAGGTGTGTGTAGATGTCGATTTCGTGCAATTCTCTCTCCTTCAAAATTTATAGGGTCAATTAGAGAGAATGAGAGGACTCTCTCTATTTCTAATCGGGCAAAAAGTACATCAAAATCAATGAACTATAGATTTCCATCAAACTCTCACAAATATTAAATATGTCTATATTTAATTGGGGTTTAAAAAATAAAAAGTGAATATCATGATATTTTGAAGGACTTTTTAAGAGCGAATTGCGTTTTAATAGAACTTTTTATTCCGATTGTGTTTCAATATGTGTATTAGAACAATAGAATGAACAACTTACAAGCAATAAAGAATATGATCTTACCTCTTGATGGAAGGAGAAGGCTCACAGTGATTTGCAGAAAGGTGTGTGTAGGACAGTCGATTTCTGTGCAATTCTCTCTCCTTCAAAATTTACACGGTCAATTAGAGAGAATGAGAGGACACTCTCTATTTCTAATCGGGCAAAAAGTACATCAAAATCAATGAACTATAGATTTCCATCAAACTCTCACAAATATTAAATATGTCTAGATTTAATTGGGCTTTAAAAAATAAAAAGTGAATATCATGATATTTTGAAGGACTTTTTAAGAGCGAATTGTGTTTCAATAGAACTTTTTCTTCCGATTGTGTTTCAATATGTGTATTAGAACAATAGAATGAACAACATACAAGCAATAAAGAAGAGAATGAGAAGGAGAAGGCTCACAGTGATTTGCAGAAAGGTGTGTGTAGATGGTCGTTTTTTACAGGCAATTCTCTCTCCTTCAAAATTTATAGGGTCAATTAGAGAGAATGAGAGGACTCTCTCTATTTCTAATCGGGCAAAAAGTACATCAAAATCAATGAACTATAGATTTCCATCAAACTCTCACAAATATTAAATATGTCCAGATTTAATTGGGCTTTAAAAAATAAAAAGTGAATATCATGATATTTTGAAGGACTTTTTAAGAGCGAATTGTGTTTCAATAGAACTTTTTCTTCCAATTGTGTTTCAATATGTGTATTAGAACAATATAATGAACAACGTACAAGCAATAAAGAATATGGTCTTACCTCTTGATGGAAGGAGAAGGCTCACGGTGATTTGCAGAAAGGTGTGTGTAGAGTGCAATTCTCTCTCCTTCAAAATTTATAGGGTAGAATGAGAGGACTCTCTCTATTTATAATTGGCAAAAAATACATCAAAATCAATGAATTATAGATTTCTATCAAACTCTCACAAACATTAAATACCTCTAGATTTAATAGGACTTTAAAAAATAAAAATTTAATATCATGATATTTTGAAGGACTTTTTAAGAGCGAATTGTGTTTCAATAGGACTTTTTCTTCCGATTGTGTTTCAATATGTGTATTAGAACAATAGAATGAACAACTTACAAGCAATAAAGAATATGATCTTACCTCTTGATGGAAGGAGAAGGCTCACAGTGATTTGCAGAAAGGTGTGTGTACGACAGTCGATTTCTGTGCAATTCTCTCTCCTTCAAAATTTATAGGGTCAATTAGAGAGAATGAGAGGAGACTCTCTATTTCTACTCGGGCAAAAAGTACATCAAAATCAATGAACTATAGATTTCCATCAAACTCTCACAAATATTAAATATGTCTAGATTTAATTGGGCTTTAATAATAAAAAGTGAATATCATGATATTTTGAAGGACTTTTTAAGAGCGAATTGTGTTTCAATAGAACATTTTCTTCCGATTGTGTTTCAATATGTGTATTAGAACAATAGAATGAACAACATACAAGCAATAAAGAATATGATCTTACCTCTTGATGGAAGGAGAAGGCTCACAATGATTTGCAGAAAGGTGTGTGTAGGACAGTCGATTTCTGTGCAATTCACTCTCCTTCAAAATTTCTAAGGTCAATTAGAGAGAATGAGAAGACTCTCTCTATTTCTAATCGGGCAAAAAGTACATCAAAATCAATGAACTATAGATTTCCATCAAACTCTCACAAATATTAAATATGTCTATATTTAATTGGGCTTTAAAAAATAAAAAGTGAATATCATGATATTTTGAAGGACTTTTTAAGAGCGAATTGTGTTTCAATAGAACTTTTTCTTCCGATTGTGTTTCAATATGTGTATTAGAACAATATAATGAACAACGTACAAGCAATAAAGAATATGGTCTTGATGGAAGGAGAAGGCTCACGGTGTGTTGTTGCCCAAAATATTTATCCGAAGATTAATACTGCTGGAAGACGGACAACAAACAACAATTGTGGGAGCACTTCCGAGAGAAGATAAATAATACAAGATTTGCCGGGTTTGTTAGGCCCGGGCTTGAATTCTCTCGCGAGATGTTATTAATACGAATATTCGTGGATACAAGTATTAATGAGAGAAATCTAAATACAATGAGTGTAAAAAGACTCTGTTAATCCGGCTCTTGAGCGAAGCTTGGTGTTCTTCGTCCCGCCGATAATCTGCTCGAGGAGAAAAGGCCGGGAGAAGTAAGACCGAAAGAAAGCTGTTGCCAAGAGTTGGAGATTAGCCAAGTGCTTGATGTTTGCTTCTGTATTGCGTATGTATTGCAAGAATGTCCCAGCCCGTTTACAAATGCAGGGGGCATCGTATATATAGGGGCAGCCGGGTCCTGTCCTGTAGCTGCCGATCGTCTGCCGGCCATTATAATAATCTGCCGATCGCCCGCCGGCCAATATAATAATGTGCCGACCGCCTGCCGGCCAATATTATAATGGGGCGATTTCCTGGGCTGTTGGGCTAAAATCCAAGGAAGATGCTGGCTGTCGGGCTAAAGTCCAAGGAAGAGGCTGGCACAGCTTGGGCGGTCTAATAAGGAGCCATCACGTGTCCGGAGTCAGTCAACATGTGGCCCTACTGACAAGCTTTCGGCGGCCTGTCGCTTGGTGGAGAGAATCTGTCAGACTGTGGTCAATGGCCCGGGATTCGCGGATCTTGTCTCGGCCCTTGCACGTGGTGCCAGTCTTGAGGCTCGGCCTTCGCCGACTGGGTGCCCGTCGGTGGTGATCGACATGAGCGGTCGTCTCTTAGCTGATCATCCGAGGTCGCCATCGGCCAGTGGATGGAGATCGCCAATGGTCGGTCACCAAGGGTAGGTCGCCGAGTACCGAGAGGAGATCGTCCATTCGTAGGTCGCCAGGGTCGATCGCCGAGTACCGAGAGGAGATCGTCCATTCGTAGGTCGCCAGGGTCGATCGCCGAGTACCGAGAGGCGATCGTCTTGAGGTCGATCGCTCGGCATCGGGACTAGTCTTGGGGCCTTCGGTTGGTCGATGTAGGTCGTCCGCTGGGTTAAGGCTCGGTCGCCAGGTTGCTGATCGGCAGAACTGACTTGGCCGCTCGGCAGTGACTCGGTCGCCCGTCCTCCTAGTCGATCGCCGGTCGGGAGGTGTTAATTTTTGACACAACAATTGCCCCCCAGCTTGCTCCTATGTTGAAGACATGGGGCGAGGTGGTTCTTGCTGGTGATCGTGTATGGATGAGGACGGGCGATCTTGCTGAGCTGACTTAGGACTCGGACTTGGGCTATCATGGTCGATTGGCTTAGCTATCTTTCGGTCTCGTACCTGCAAAAAACAACATTGGCCGATCCCCCATGGAAACTTGGTGGTTTCGCTTTGTTTGAGGAATCGTGCACAGTCGCGGAGATCGATGGACCGACCCCATGACCGTGTCTTGGTGCACGAAGACAATGAGTGCCTCGTGACTCACTTTATTATGAGGGTCCTCTGTTAGGCTGCGCCTCGCCTTGTGTTTAAACGAAAGGCGTGCGGTCTTGGTCTAGAGGAGTCCTTGCGCGGGGCAGCGTCGGATGAATCAACTCCACGCCCGCGGCTTGTTAGCTCTGCTTCCACCTCGGCCAGCCATGGAGATGGCCGACCTCGACGGTGTACGTTGAGACGGGGTTGTGGAATGAGTCCACTGATTAATGTTGGAGAGCCCTCTGACTATGCCGGCCTCGTATTTAAACGAAGGGAGGGCAATCTCGGCCGAAAGGGACCTTGCATGACCGAAGCAGCCGGTTCCATCGACTGCCAGGGCCATGGCTTTATGATGTGCGGTGGAGGCGATCTTATACCTTAGTCCGTCATGTTATATGTTGGACTGTAGATGGCGATCGTGTCCACCGGGTTGCTGATGATGTTGCGATCTGGCCGGAAGACTGGCGATCGTCGCTCGGCGGCCGATCGCTTTATTCGTAGGTCGAAATTGGCGATCGGGCGGCGGCTAGTCACTCATGTTAGAATGGACTGTAGGCGGGGATCGAGTCCTCCGGCTCTGCTGGGTAGTAGCGATCGGGCTGGGAGACTGGAGGTCGTCGCGCGGGTGCCGATCGTTCTACTCCTAGGCCAAGAAGAAGCCTTTGCCTGGATAGGAAATCTGCGGCTCTGGCCCGGAAGGCTGCGTAGGTCGTCGGTAGGGTCTTGAGATGCCTGAACATAGGCGAGAAGCCCTGAAAACCTCCTAGGACCGCGTAGAGGGCGGTCTCATCGCTTACGGGCTCGCCGTTGAGGATGATCATGTCAACCCGGTCGATGTAGTCCGAGTCGGACTCCTGTTCTCCTTGCCTGATCCGCCACATGCGATGGGGACCTTCTGGCCGAGCGGCCCTGGTGGCGAAGTATTCCGTGAAGACGTGCGCCAGCTCGTTAAAGGAGCATATGGACCGAGGTGGCAATGAGGTGTACCACCGGTGGGCGAGGTCGTCTAGCGTCAGAGGGAACATTCGGCACCGGGTCGCGTCCGATGCCCCACACCCGGTCATGTAGATGTTGAACTTATGCAGGTGTGCTTGGGGGTCCGATCGCCCCTGGTACACGGGTGTCTGAGGAGGAGCGATCTTGTGCTGTACCGGGGCGAGCTCGATGTCGATCGCGAGCGGCTCGCTCGGCACGGCGATCGTCTTGGTGGCGCCTGCACCGGATTGCAGGAGCGCCTTCATGTCGTCGATCTGACGTTGCATCACGGCGATCGCCGCGGCTCGGCTGCTTGTGGATCGGCTCTGGGAGCGGGGGCCGAGGCGATCGTGTACCGATCTCCGGACCCCGCTGCTGCCGACCTCGGGAATTTGGCGAGCGGGAGCCAGCGGCCTGGATCGCCTTGTGGGAGCCGGGTAGGCCGAGCTCCCGGTGACGGACACCAACTCCGCTGCCTCGTAGGCCGGGCCGGACCGCCTTGGCCGCTGTCGGGTCACGCCTGTGCGATCGAAGACAGACGTGCCCCGGCTGCCGAGCGCCTCTTGTTGCGGGCGAGAGCCTCCTGGCGATTGCTCGGCCAGTAGTGCCTTGAGCTTCCGCTTGATCTTCCGGCGAGAGACCGGGGGGGCGGCAGCAGGAGGCGCGTCGAGAGCAATCCGTCGTTCCTGAAGGACGGCTATGGCCTCTTCGATCTGTTCATTGGTTCGAATCGACGAGCGAGAGGCTTCGCCGCCGCCCCGGACGGATCGAGCGTCTCGATCAAGGGCGGCGCCTTCCACCATCGGGCCGCGCTTGACCGGGACGGAACAGGGGTCCGCCGGCCGGCCGGGCCGCTTTCTTCGACGCGGAGGCGGAAGACATGTTTTCTGAAGGATTTCTTTTGAAGCGTAGTGAGTGTCACTTCAAGTATCTGCCCCGAGAACAGTGAGTGTTCTTCGGGACGGTAGGTATATAAAATCGAGGGTTGGATCCCCTTCATCTAGCGCCAATTGTTGTTGCCCAAAATATTTATCCGAAGATTAATACTGCTGGAAGACGGACAACAAACAACAATTGCGGGAGCACTTCCGAGAGAAGATAAATAATACAAGATTTGCCGGGTTTGTTAGGCCCCGGCTTGAATGCTCTCGCGAGATGTTATTAATACGAATATTCGTGGATACAAGTATTAATGAGAGAAATCTAAATACAATGAGTGTAAAAAGACTCTGTTAATCCGGCTCTTGAGCGAAGCTTGGTGTTCTTCGTCCCGCCGATAATCTCCTCGAGGAGAAAAGGCCGGGAGAAGTAAGACCGAAAGAAAGCTGTTGCCAAGAGTTGGAGATTAGCCAAGTGCTTGATGTTTGCTTCTGTATTGCGTATGTATTGCAAGAATGTCCCAGCCCGTTTACAAATGCAGGGGGCTTCGTATATATAGGGGCAGCCGGGTCCTGTCCTGTAGCTGCCGATCGTCTGCCGGCCATTATAATAATCTGCCGATCGCCCGCCGACCAATATAATAATGTGCCGACCGCCTGCCGGCCAATATTATAATGGGGCGATTTCCTGGGCTGTTGGGCTAAAGTCCAAGGAAGATGCTGGCTGTCGGGCTAAAGTCCAAGGAAGAGGCTGGCACAGCTTGGGCGGTCCAATAAGGAGCCATCACGTGTCCGGAGTCAGTCAACATGTGGCCCCACTGACAAGCTTTCGGCGGCCTGTCGCTTGGTGGAGAGAATCTGTCAGACTGTGGTCAATGGCCCGGGATTCGCGGATCTTGTCTCGGCCCTTGCACGTGGTGCCAGTCTTGAGGCTCGGCCTTCGCCGACTGGGTGCCCGTCGGTGGTGATCGACATGAGCGGTCGTCTCTTAGCTGATCATCCGAGGTCGCCATCGGCCAGTGGATGGAGATCTCCAATGGTCGGTCACCAAGGGTAGGTCGCCGAGTACCGAGAGGAGATCGTCCATTCGTAGGTCGCCAGGGTCGATCGCCGAGTACCGAGAGGAGATCGTCCATTCGTAGGTCGCCAGGGTCGATCGCCGAGTACCGAGAGGCGATCGTCTTGAGGTCGATCGCTCGGCATCGGGACTGGTCTTGGGGCCTTCGGTTGGTCGATGTAGGTCGTCCGCTGGGTTAAGGCTCGGTCGCCAGGTTGCTGATCGGCAGAACTGACTTGGCCGCTCGGCAGTGACTCGGTCGCCCGTCCTCCTAGTCGATCGCCGGTCGGGAGGTGTTAATTTTTGACACAACACGGTGATTTGCAGAAAGGTGTGTGTAGGGTGCAATTCTCTCTCCTTCAAAATTTATAGGGTAGAATGAGAGGACTCTCTCTGTAATATCCGCATTTTTCTTTCCCTTGTATTTTTATTTTTGGTGTATTCCTCGATCGTAGTGACCCTCGTGTACCTTTCAGTGTGTCCTTCCTGTCAACTATTGAACTGTATACTCGTTATTGTTGTGCGGAACCGCCGTTTCGGGGTTGCCGTGGATCTATTTCGTGTTATTAGTTCCCAAATATTGATTCCTATCGTTTTTATTCTCTTTTCGGATCATTTTTATCATTTTGGGACCCAAAAGGGGTGTGGGCCGCGGCACAAGGTGTGTGCGCCGCAGCACACAAACTTCTCCAATTGTTGGTCGAGCAAACTGTACTGTGTGCCGCGGCACACCCATCCGGTGCCGCGGCACACCCGTCCGGTGCCGCGGCACACCCGTGTGACATCTGCGACCAAAACCCGACTGTACCGGGTGCCGCGGCACACGCAGGCTGTGCCGCGGCACACTGCCGAAACCTGGGAGTAATTTTTGGCCTGTGCCGTGGCACACTTCGGCTGTGCCACGGCACACAAAGCGGTCAATTGTGCAATCTCGTCCTTATTAGACGAGATCGGCCATTTTCCTCCATTATTCACCTGCGAGAGAGAGAGAGAGAGAGAGGTCTAAGGGGGGGAGAACTTCTCAAGCATTCTTCATTCGGGGGTCGATTTTCATCATTTTCCTTCGGTTGTGAGGCCCGGATAATCAATCTAACGCGTGTTCTACAGATCTTAGTACTTGAGTCTCTAAAGGTAATATTTCTAGAACCCTATTTTTTATTAATTTGGGGGTTTTGGGATTTTCTTCCGATTCGTTCCGTTTTGTTGGTGGATTCATGATGTATACGATTAATATTGTTAGTATCTTTAGTTTTCCTACGGATTCATGGATATTTTGTGGATTTTTACGGAATCGAGAGGGTTTGGTTGTGGTCCGCCCTCGTTGTTATTTTTGATACGAATATACATGAATCGTAGGCGGGTTTCCGGGTGTATTCCATTTCCGTAATCGTCTAGAGTTGGTTGTGATTGTGTTATTCGAATCGTTAGGTTCATTTCCGCCGGTTCCTCGCGGTCGTGTTCGGTTCTTCCTTTCCGTTCGTATCATCGTCTATTAACCGAGGCAAGTACCCTTATGAACTTACAATCTTAATGTATTAGTATTGCATGAGAATTGTGTGTGTGTGTATGCTCACTATGGGTTAGACCCGACGGGGTCTCGGTAGGGGTCCACGGAGGGGTGGATCCGCGAGCTTGCTTTTAACCACTATGGGTTAGATCCGACGGGGTCTCGGTAGGGGTCCACGGAGGGGTGGATCCACGGTTAATTGTGGTGCATTTTTACAAATGTGATTTGATTATGGCATTTCCGGAAATGAGTGATTTGGAACTATGTTTTCTTGAATTGCATGCATTACTATATGTGTAAGATGTAAGTCGTTCATTTGGTTACTTGTACTAGCGTAATTGCTAACCCCTCTGGGGACCCATTTTGGGGAAATTCGTTTTATGAATTTCAGGTCATGTTCATCGAGACGAGCGGGTGTTGGACCAGTATACGGATGATGGCCGTGCGTGATGATTGTGCACGAGTAGTGTTTTATTGCTTTCTATCTTTTATTTTTGTGGTCTTCAAACTAATAGAAGTACTCGAGTACTTAAGAACTTTTACTTGTCGGGATTGTATTGTTGTTTATTATGTTGTGATGGATTATAGTGTCATGTTTGACCGGTTGAACCGGATGAATTATTTTGTTGGGCGTCTTTATGACGAGGTATTTTCTGTTGTTTCTGTGAGTCGATGAGTATGATGCTTGTTCAGCCTGGTGGGTCCCATGTAGGAATTCACGGCACTGTAATATACCTCGGATATCCTGGGGGTGTTACAGAAAATGGTATCGGAGCACTAGGTTTATGGATACCTAGGCTTGTCGGTTTACTGGGTCTTGTTGTATTTTGTTTTTCACATCATCATCACGCTGCCATGATTCCGGTACTACCAGTGCCCGTAAGTTTTCTTTCCTCTGTTCCTTATACTCTTGTATCGTACCCCTAGTTCTCGATTTGCGATCGTTCTTTTCTTGTACTTACCATCGTATGGCTTTTGCTACTTATTTAACTCCAGTATGGATGCTGGAAGAGGTCGTGGTCGTGGTCGTGGTCGTGGACGCGGCCGGGGACGTGGGGCAGCCGGTGGGGCGGCCACGTCACAGTCTTCGGGAGCCGGCAGTACCGGCGACCGTCACAGTCATGCTTCCTCTCAGGAGCGCGCCGACCTTGGTATTGTGGCTGTTATGCAGCAAATGGTGAATCAAATGGCGGCGATAGCTCAGGCGGTTCAGAACCCGGATCCGACCCATGCTAATCGGGGCGGAGCGGACGTTGGCTTCAAGATGTCATCAAGATGCATCCTCCTCAGTTTTCGGGAGCTTCAGACCCGATCGGCTGGGAGGGGTGGATCAAGGAGATATCTAAAGTCTTCACTACCACCAACTGTCCCGAGGACCGTAAGGTCCCTATTGCCCAGTACTTCCTCACTGGGGACGCTATGGATTGGTGGGAGGCCGTTGAGCCCAAGGACCATGTTGCTTCGTGGACCGAATTCCAAGAATTGATGGAGACTGAATATTGCCCGTGGCCGGTCAGGCAGGCTCGAGTACATGCTTTCTATGATGCTCAACCACGGGATATCCCCGTATCTCAGGCTATTGCCGACTTTAACAAGGAGTTGGGTTATGTGAAGACCCAAGTTGTCGAGGAGAGCGACAAAATTTTCCATTTTTCCAGACGGATGAAATTGTCGATTCGGGACTATATTGTAATGTCCGCAATTTCCGATTTTTCGGTAAATTTATTTTTCAGCCGGAGTCCGTTTTGACGACTCGCTCATGACCGTTTCGTCATTTCGAGAATGATTAATTCTGCACTTTTTGTCATCCGAGTTCGTTTCGGTACCGTTTTGTTGAGTTCCGAGCTTTTTAGCGACTTTTCCGCACTTGAGTGCGATTCTTGCGAATCTCGTCAAAGCTGCTTTGAGTTTCTGGTAAGTTCATTTAATGTTATTATTCATGTTGCGAGCTTTGGTTTGGTGTTTCGATCGCGTATCGTGATTTTCGGACGTTTTGGGCCATTTCCCAAAGTTTTGGGTAATTACTTCCGTTGTTGAATTCCGAGCCTTCGGGTGTTCGGAATTGTGTGTTCTCTTAGCTCTTAGATTCGTCTTTGCGAGTACGTCGTAACCGTATCATCGATTCGTATTCAGGTTCGGGTTTCGGGGTCGTTCGGGCCGTCGGAGTTGGCCCCGGCCGAGTCATGGCCGGCAACCTGCCCAGCCGGCAAGATCGACCGAGTCACGGCCGGTAGTGCTGGCAGCTTCGCCGAGCAAGACCGGTGCCGCGCACACTCCGGCCGAGCCGCAGCACACTCGTGGCATTTTTCGCCAAACCGATCAGACTGGTGCCGCGGCACACTCCGCCGAGCCGCGCACACCGCCGACCACCGGGAGCCATTTTTGGGCTCGTGCCGCGGCACACTCCCGGGGCCGCGGCACATCGCAGCCTATTTATGGCCCTGCAGACGGGTTTTTGGCCATTTTTCTCACTCGTTTTCTTCCCTTCCGCGGCTGGAGCTTGGTTAATCATGGAGAGATGTTGTTGGACAATCAATCCATGAAGTTTTGGAGTTCATATCATCAATCATCCATCCTATAACATACTCCGATCTACCGAATCAGGTCAGATTTTCTAGAAATCTAATTTTGGGGATTTTGGGTATTTTGTTCGTTTTAAATCCGTTTAATCCGATTTAACTTAGGATTTTGATGGATTGATGATAATTTATATATATTATATCATTTACTTTATTATTCCATGGTCGGATCATATCGATTCGTCGATTTGGTCGAGTTCTTGATCGATGCCTTGAAGGTGTCCGGTAAAATGTCATAGAGGGGTTTTCGGGCGTTCTACGATTATTCTTCCTCGTATGATCGATGATTTATTGATTATATGTTGTTAGGGTCGAATTCTTGTGAAGAACTCGAGTCGGAACCCTTCCGCTCGTTTTCTTCAAGCTTCTCGATCGTGGGTGTATTCTTTTCCTTCACGGGAATCGTAGGTGTTCGAGGTGTCCCGACCGAGCCGTGATTGTAGGAGTGTCCGGTATCGATTGTCGAGGCAAGTATCTTGCCCATACATTACGTGTTTTGTGGATATTATGGTTGTTAATCGTCGATATGTGCTAAATAAATATTAATAACCATTTTTCAAAAGAATCGGAATATTTACCATCATGCTTTTTGTAAAGGTGACCCGTGTGTCGGGAATTAATGTGCTTAGTTGAATATGCGAGCTAGTGTCGAGTATAGAATCACCTTACTTTCTTGTGATGTCATTGCGTATGATTATGTCGTTGGTAAATGTAAAGTGTAATTCTTTTGTCAAATTATGTACTTGGAGTCACGTGTTTATGGATGAATATGTGAGTTTGAGTGATATTAGTTGTGTCGTTCGGTCTTTGTTGAAATCTTGTGCTTCCTTGTGAATCGTATCATTACTTGGTCGTGAGTATATGTTGGATGAACTGCCATTCTAGTAAGGTACCTCGACTATATATACCGTGATTGACCTTCGAGGCTTGTGGTTTGCAAATCGTGATTTGGAACGTGTGTGTGTGTTGTTCCTTCCACCGGAGTGTCCGACGGATGTCCGGGGTCGATACTAAGGGGTACGGACACGGTAGTGCACGTGGGTGCGTGTGTGGATCAACTACCACCCGGCGTGTCCGACGGCATGTCAGGCGGTCGATACTAAGGGGTACGGCCGCGGAAGTGGTTTCCCACCCGGAGTGTCCGACGGGATGTCTGGGGGTCGATACTAAGGGGTACGGCCGCGGGTTACCAGTTGTGGTTTTCATCTTGAGGATGATGTTGATGTTTTCGTTGATTGTGATATTGTCATAGTATCACAATGCTTTGTGCTCGGGGTCGAGAGACATTATATATCGAGTCTTGGTGCTTGACTAGAATGGCATAAGATTAATGTGTTATGTGTAATGTGTCCTTGTAAGTGAATTGAAGTGGATGATCGGGTCGTGGACCCTGTGTTTTGTGACCGGAATGGTTGGGTCGTGGACCCCGTGTTTTGTTAAACGGATTTGTATTTTGAAAAATAAACTTTGGGGCTGTGACCCTAAATGGCTTTCGAGGAATTAAGAACATTTTCAATTTTTGATGTTTTCAAAACTCCCGAGATTTGGAAATGTTTTCAAAATGCTTACTTGCTTCGTTTCTGCTTTCAAGACTTGAACTATTTTTAACTAAATATATCTCGGGAAGTCCTTCGTTATATTCTCGGAATGTGTTGTGTATGGCTCGTATTTGCACTTTATACTTGCACTAGCGAAACAGTGGAGTTTTGCTAACCCCCGAGTAATCGGGGGGTGGATATCTGTATTGTGTCCAGGTACATGAAGGTTTTCGGGAGCAAGACACAGGATCGGCACGAGGGATGATGAAAGACGAATGATACTAATCACACGAAGGCCAGTTTTGGGTTCAGTTAGTCGGAGTCCATTGTATTGTCTTTTCCGCTGTCTTATTGTTCGTTGTTGCAAGTATTTTACCCTTGTGTGGGTATGAGTCTGGATGAGTTTATGTATTTTGATTTGTAAGTCAGTGACGAAAGACCAAATCGGTCTATTGGTCCGTTATTTTGATTCGTTGGTATGTAATGTAATGTGTTGTTTTGATGTCTAGCCTGGTGGATCCTCACGGAGAGGGTATGCGGCGTGTAATATTCCCGGTTTGATCTGGGGGTGTTACATTTATGGTATCGGAGCTTAGGTTGCGGAAACCTAGGCTGTCGGGTCCAGTCGTGTATTGTTGGGTCTTGTCTTGTCAGATTGAGTCTGACTGATGTCGTGTCGCGACACATCGTTTGGAATGTCGGCCGTGATTAGTATCAGGGTGCAGCCATCATCTTCGTGCGGTCTGTGGATGTAAGTCTCCCTACTACAGGTTGTACCACGAGCTATAAGAGCCTGTGTGATTTTGTGTTATGTAGTTAATATTTGAAGGTGCATCGTGAGTAAGTGACATATATTTGTTGATTCTCGTCTTGCGCTAAAATGTAGAATGATATTGCTGAATGTATCCTTGTATAAATCATTTTTCTTGCAAGAGTATAAACCTTGGAATTTTAAGTTTTCGAATCCTATCGGGGAGTCACGTAAAATTTTTAAAATGCCCTCCAAGGGAGGAAAAAGTTGATTTTCGTATGTTGACCACAAGGCTGAAAGTTCTGAAAACTCGAATTATTGATAATTCTTTTCCACTGTGTACTATAAGTTTTCAAAACACGAGTTTTGAACTCAAATGAGTTCTACAAAATATACTCAAGACGTGATCCTTGCTTTTAACTTTTCGGTTTTGAATGACAATTGCCTTTTGATGGTTGCTCATGATGTGTTGTAATTATGTGAATCGATGGCTTTGAGATTCGAATATTGTTGTTGTTTAATTGTGACCTTCGATTCCGGAATGTCGTATATATGTTCGCAATCATGTCGCTAAAATAGAACCGTTAGCGCACGCTAAGTGTAAGGCTAGCGCGCGCTAATGCAGCATGGGTAGCGCATGCTAAGTATGTGTTGTAGCGAGCGTTAGTCAGTCTGGGCAGAGGCTATGGAACCGCATTATAGCCGTTAGGTCTAACTTTTGCGGCCAATCACCTGTAGTTGTATTCTCTACGTGGTGTCTAGTGATAACAATCAAGCAGCGTGAATGTGTGTTAAGACTTTTTGTATTGCTAGGTGATATTTGATTGTGTTTGATGAATTGATAAATTATGTCTGCTTCGAGTGTGTTCGAACACGCTTTTCTAAAACTTTCATAAGTTTGTGCAAGTGCGATTAGCCGGCGGCTTCGTATGAACTTTGGAAATTGTTTGAAATTTGCGAGCCGGCCTAGGATTCTCAAATAAAACCTCGACGGTATTTGAAAGAGTTGTTTTAAAGTACCTTGAATATTTTGAAAATTTTTACCGTCGTTGATGTTTGTGAAGTGTTGGGAGAATTTTCGAAAATGATTTTAACGTATTGTTGCATTTTCAAATAATTCGAGTGAATGATTTTCAAAATCTTTCACACCATAAAAATATCTTATTTCAAAAACCAATGCGATTTTTATTTTCAAAAATATATAGTGAAAGATGAGAAATCTCACTCGATGTAAAGTTCAAACTCGGATTCGGAAATGTTAGAGTATGTAAGAATGATTTGATGATCTTGCATGGTTAACTTGTTAGTTGTTAACGGCGATGATGATACGTAGAGGCATGATGACTTCAAATGATTTCAAATGAGACGGTTAAAGTATGTTGTTTGCAAGTTTTGATGAAACAACCCGAGGTACCAAAAGTACTTTTAAAGTTTATTTTAAATAGATATACAAATCCAAGGATTTTCAAAAGATTTCCTTTAAAAGGATACCTCGTGGATTTTCTCTTCGAGTTGTTATTGGTTACCTCGTGTGATATGTCGTGCTGAGTTGGTACCTTAGTATAATATTTTGCGAAGTTGTGCAATCGTATTGAGTGGGAATCCGCTTAGTATGCCGATGGGCAGAGGACGCAGTCGTGACCACGATACTAATGGCCATGAAGATCGGATGTGGACCAAGAGGATATGGTCGGGAAGGTTGCTATTCCAGAACTTCGTTCTCGTTGTTTAGGTTTCGGGACGAAACCTCTTTTAAAGGTGATATGATGTAATACCCGCATTTTTCTTTATTTCTCTTCTGTTTCGTCCAATCGTATCGACTCGACTGTGTTCGTTGATGTTTCTGACCTGGTGTTGTTTCTCACCTTTGTCATTCGAGCGAGTTCTGATATTGTCCCAAATTGATCTATATATCGTTGTGACCTTTTCAAGTTCGGAAAATTAGTCTCGTTTTCGATCTTCCAACCCTTGGGCGGTGGAATTCCGTATTTGTTCAGCGATTGGCTCGCGTTTTGATTGATTTACCGTTGGGTTGGTCAATCGTTGTAACACCCCAAACTAGGCGGATATTACAGTGCCGTGAATCCCCGACTGGGACCCACCAGGCAAATGAAATTGATGAATTAAATAAATAATTGTAGTACCGAACCACATTATATTACCAAACACTCCGATGAGGAGTTTAAGTACAACACACCAGGACAATACCGAATACTAGTGTATTTTATATGAAGATAAAATACACCACCCTGAATAAATAAACATTACAAACGGAATTTGCAAATGAAAATACAAATGACGAAATAATCAAATGATCGAAAATGATCGAACAAACGGAATGACCGGGCCCCTACTAGTATCACTTTGGACTCGTCGCCGTCAACATGCTCTTCCCGTGCCTTTGCCTTGCCGTGACTAAAACAAAATCCCCAACGGGGTCGATTCTGAGAACAACAATCCTCAAGAGTTGAAATTACACAATCATGAATTAATCAAGTGATGAAATATTCTTAATTATGAATTACGTGAAGAGGAGCATCATAGTACGCCCGTAATGTCCTCGTGCAAGTGTACAAGATGAATGTCCGACACACCCGTCCTTGTACCTAATTAGTCTCACGGAGGTAAGCGTTACCGTGTGCACGGTCCGATGTATCGGTGAACCCAATACATGACCATCATGTGCCCGACTAAAAATTCCACACACCACACCCGGCCACGCAATATGAACCCTAAGGTCACACGAACGAGAATGACCATGATGAACACCAATGAATAATAATTAGACAAGGCCAAGATGACTCACCGATATGAAAGTAATAGTGACGTGATTGATAAACCAATGAAAAGATTTGGAACCGCTGCTCCTCGTGAATGAAGTGATTATTCGACACTTACAAGTCTCAAAATGATTAATATTATGATGAATGAATTATGATTATGAGCAATCAACAACAAAAGGAATGAGTATCCTTTTAACCGAGTAAGATTTAACTTACCCAATACCGATGAAGAATGTCCGTCCACGAACAACGTCCTAACCAAGATACCGATCGCTCGAACAACCTTGAATAACAATAATTACCAACAATCGTTCAATACACGTATCAAACAACAAAACACGACTAACCCAAAGGTCGAAACAACGATAATCAAACTCATAGGCATTCCAACGAATACATAACCGACCGCACAACTACGAAAATATCCAATCCCGAATATGTCGAAACCCACACCAAAATGAGTATTTCGAACTAACAAAACACTTCAATGATATCAATAATCCATTAGGAATCCATAATTCATGATTACAACGACATCAATCGGAAAATCCTCAATTAACCGAAGTCAACCCCAAGGGTTCTTGAAAACAATTCCGAAAATAACCATTAAATCCGTAGGAATATATTTATCCAAGTAGATAATCCATAACTTAACATATCCCAATGATAATCCAAGCTTACACGAAGAAATCGGAAGGAAAACCCAAAAATCCGAAATTCTAGATCCAAGAGATTAATACCTTTGATTCGACGTTTCGGAGATGATGAAGTGATGATAAATTCAACTCAAAGACTTGAAGATGATGATTGATGATTACACCTCGAAGAATCACCTCTGGATCGCTCGGAATCGCCCAAAAATACCGAAGGAATGAAATGAGATGAAAAATGACGAACTCTGACTAAACTGTCCAATTTATACTCAGTCCAGGTTAGCGTGCGCTAGCCCTTGTGCATAGCGTGCGCTAACGAGTAGTTTGGGTAGTCCAGTACCCACTGTCCGAACACGGTAGCGCGCGCTACGTACCTCTTTGTAGCGTGCGCTACGGCCATACTACTAGCGTGCGCTAATATCCATTGTTAGCGTGCGCTAGCGAAATATTTGACGCCCAGTACTGGAGTCCAGAAAACCATCTGCCCTCTGATCTAACCTCGATAGCGTGCGCTACAACCATTATTTAGCGTGCGCTAACATATCGGTTGCGTACGCTAACAACAATGCATAGCGTGCGCTATGAATAAACCCGGTGCAGTCCAGTAGCCACTGGACTCAACCTGATCCGCCCCTAGCGCGCGCTACTCCACACACATAGCGTGCGCTACTACGACCCGTTAGCGCGCGCTACTTACCACTCGTAGCGTGCGCTACAATTATTCTCACCTGCAGTCCAGTACCTTCTGGACTGCAGCCAAGGTAGCCTTAGCGCGCGCTAAAGCTGAGCGGTAGCGTGCGCTACCTATACCCAATTAGCGTACGCTAAAAGGAGTATGTAGCGTGCGCTACTCCTCAAGCACAGCTTGCAACGAAAATGACAATGATGATAAACACGGCACGAAACTCCAATCAGATTAATGATGAATGACGATCGATACTCGATACAATTACTCTGAATGATGAATACCATGACTGAATCTGAGTGACAAATGATCAATAATGAATGAAATTACTGAGTATCAAATACTGAATGATAATTACTGAGTGATAATTACTGAATTACAACTGGGTATTACATACACCCCCCCTTAAAAGAGTTTCGTCCCCGAAACTAAGGGTCAAACAACTCGGGATAACTCTCCCGCATACTATCCTCGGTTTCCCAAGTAGCCTCTTCGACTCCGTGTCTAGACCACTGAATTTTAACCAAAGGAATCGTCTTATTCCTCAACTGCTTGATTCGCCGCTCTAAAACTCGCACAGGACGCTCCTCATATGAATGATCGTCGGCGATCTCGATTTCGTCGAACTGAAGTATGTGACTCGGGTCGGCAACATACTTTCGCAACTGAGAGACATGAAATACATTATGAATTCGGCTCAACGCCGGAGGTAAAGCCAATCGATAAGCTAACTCGCCCACTCGATCCAAAATCTCAAACGGTCCAATGAATCTCGGACTCAACTTTCCCCTCTTCCCAAAACGGAAGATACCACGACTCGGGGATACCTTGACCAACACATGGTCACCAGCCTCGAACTCTAATGGTCGACGACGGTTATCTGCATATGATTTCTGTCGACTCTGAGCGGTCAACAAATGACTCCTGATCAAAGCTACCTTCTCACGGGCGGCTATAAGCATATCGGGCTCGGTGCCGATTGATTCTGATAAGTCGTCCCAACACAACGGAGATCGACAACGACGACCATACAAGGCCTCGTAAGGTGCCATCTTGATCGAAGCATGCCAACTATTATTATACGTGAACTCGATCAATGGTAGTTGGGCTTCCCAATCGTCTTTCCAATCGAGGACGCATGCCCTTAACATGTCCTCTAATGTCTGAATGGTCCTCTCTGATTGTCCGTCGGACTGAGGATGAAAAGCGGTACTGAGATTAAGCTGAGTTCCCATAGCACGATGAACTGATCTCCAAAAATGAGACACAAACCGTCCGTCACGATCGGAAACGATACTTTTAGGAGTACCGTGCAGTCTGACTATCTCTTTGATGAACAGTTGAGCAAGTCTCTCGGGACCCCACGTTTCCTTGATCTCAAGGAAATGAGCTGATTTGGTTAAGCGGTCCACGATCACCCAGATCGTGTTCATGCCACGACGACTCGTCGGCAAACTCGTGATGAAATCCATAGAAATGTCTTCCCACTTCCACTCGGGAATAGGAAGGGGTTTTGACATACCACTTGGCCGATGTTCAATCTTTACTTGTTGACAGGTTAAGCATCTCGAAACAAATTCTGCGACTTCTCGCTTCATATTACTCCACCAGAAATTTTGTTTCAAGTCCTTGTACATCTTGCTAGACCCCGGATGAACGGAATAAGGGGTAGCATGAGCTTCTTTCAAAATCGAGTTTTTCAACTCGTCATTTGCCGGCACGCACAACCGATTCTTAAACCTCAAAAGTCCATCCTCGTGGACCACAAATCCAGGGGCTTTCCCCTGAGCCACATCCTCTCGGATGCGCAACAATGATGGGTCCGAACCCTGATTCTCTCGGATTGCCTCCTCGAGTGATGATGAAATCTCTAACATACAAATCTGTCCCTGAACTCGCTGAAGCCAGACCTCGATCTCGGGTCTAAGGAATTCCTGCTGAAGCTCCTTCTGAACTGTTAAACGGGCAAGCATCTGCTCCTGAACGGACTTACGACTCAAGGCGTCGGCGACAACGTTCGCCTTGCCCGGGTGGTAGAGGATCTCAATATCATAATCTTTGATTAATTCCAACCACCGTCTCTGACGCATATTTAACTCCTTCTGAGTAACTATATACTTTAAGCTCTTATGATCGGTGAATATCTGACAAGTAACGCCATAAAGATAATGACGCCAAATCTTCAAAGCGAACACCACGGCTGCTAGCTCCAGGTCGTGGGTCGGATAATTAATCTCGTAAGGTCTCAATTGCCGTGAAGCATAGGCAATAACCTTCCCGTTCGCATCGGCACGCATCCGAGACCCCGTCCGACGCATCACTATAGACCACAAATCCTTCCGTCCCCTGCGGTAAGGAAAGTACAGGTGCTGACATTAACCGGCTCTTGAGTTCCTCAAAACTCCGCTGACACGCGTCGGACCACGTGTATTTCTTATCCTTCCTCAAAAGGTTCGTTAAGGGTTGAGCGATTCTAGAAAATCCCTCTACAAATCGCCGATAATAACCCGCTAATCCGAGGAAACTTCGGATTTCCTTGACGTTCTTCGGAGGTAGCCAATCTCGAATAGCCTCCGTCTTCTGAGGATCGACACGAACTCCGTCTGATGAAATTACATGTCCGAGAAAAGTCACTTCGGACATCCAGAACTCACATTTAGAGAACTTCCCATAAAGTTGTTCTCGTCTCAACACGTCGAGCACTTGATGAAGGTGAAACTCGTGCTCCTCCCGGCCACGAGAATAAATCAAAATGTCGTCGATGAAGACAACAACAAACTGATCCAAAAAGTCGATGAAAACCCGATTCATTAACTCCATGAATACCGCAGGTGCATTAGTCAATCCAAACGGCATAACCACAAACTCATAGTGACCATAGCGTGTTCGAAACGCCGTCCTCGCAATATCTGACTCTCGAATCCGCAACTGATGATATCCAGATCTTAAGTCGATCTTGGAAAATACTGAAGCTTCGTGAAGTTGATCTAAGAGATCGTCAATACGGGGTAAGGGATACTTATTCTTGATCGTCACCCTGTTCAACTCCCGATAATCAATACATAAGCGGAATGAACCATCCTTCTTCTTGACAAATAACACTGGTGCTCCCCAGGGGGCACTTTTCGGTCGAATATAACCCTTCTCGAACAACTCTTCAAGTTGGTTCTTTAATTCCGCATCTCGGTCGGGGCCATCCGTGCACGGCGCCTTCGATATCGGGACGTACTGTGCTCCAACTCAATCGTGAACTCCACATCCCTCTGTGGAGGCAAACCAGGCAACTCGTCTGGAAAAACATCGGCATATTCCCTCACCACCGGAATATCCGTTAACATTACTGATGACTTCTCGGTTTTGGCCATATAGCACCAATAACCGACACAGCCCTGATTGAGTAACCTTACTGCTTTCATTGAATTAATGACCTTACCAGAACAACCGGGATTACCTCCCTTAAACACACATTCAACTCCATCGTCTGAAATGATAGTGACCATATGCTTACGGACATTAATGATGGCATCATGACAATCCATCCAATCAATACCCAAGATGATGTCGTCCCTCGGCAAATCTACCACGATTAGGTCCGCTGGCCATACACGACCATGGCCCAATCGGACAATTACGAATCTCCCGACACGATAACTCGTCTACCATCGGGTAGGCCAATGACATAAGGCTCACAACTAGTAGCACTACCCAGACGTAGTCTACTCAAACATGACTCGGAAATGAATGAATGCGATGCACCAGTATCGAAAAGAGTACACACAGGTTGAGATAGAATATCGAGTGTACCTGAGATCATTCGGGCCTCTGGATCATCGGTCTTCTTCATCTCATAGATCCGGGGCTTGCTAGTCCCGGCACCGGACGCTCCCATCTGCTGGCTAAAAGCTCCACCTTTAGTCGCTCCTGTCGTTTTAAACGACGCTGATTGAGTGGCTCGATTACGAACTGTTGGCTTAGGGGCCTGAGATGACGTCTGAGTAGGTTTGGAGTCCCTACGGCAAAAACGGGCCTTATGCCCAGCAATTCCACAATTATGACATGTGATAGTCTGCCTCGGACACTTGGTACTGAGGTGACCAAGTTCCCCACAGTTAAAACAGGTGATGGCCGAACTGGCCGCTCGAGATTGAGATTCCGCGGGTTTAGACGACACCGAAGGTCGCTCAGAAAAAGCAGAGCCCGCACGGGGTTTCTTGAAAGTGGCCTGACTCCCGTCAGACTGATTACGGTTCTTGGACTTCTTGCTAGCAGACGAAGGTTGCTGCTTAGCAATTTCCTTAGCCGTAAGCTCGTAAGTAAGAGCCTTCTCAATGAACTCGGCCAACGTGGTGCAATTATGATTAAGTAACTGAAGTCTCATACGGGGTTTCAGCCTCTTGCTGAAATACTTGATCTTGTCCGCTTCTGAGTGAATGATAGATGAGGCGAACGGAAGAAGTTCCTGAAATTTCTCGGCAATGGCGAGAACATCCTCGTCTGCTGAGGGGTCGGGGGTGAGCAATTCCGACAGCTTGGCCTCCCTGAGTGGGGCCGGATAGTACCTCTCCATCATGAGAGTTTTGAACTGATCCCAAGTACAAGATCCTTCGGTGGGCTTCAACGATAACCACCAAGAATGTGCGCTCTTACCAAGGTAGTAAGCCGCAACAGAAACTTTGTGTCCCTCGGGACACTCTACCATAGCAAACAGCTTCTCGAAATGCTCGAGCCAATGAATGATATCTGCCGGCTCAGACGAGCCCTCAAAAGTAGGTGGCCTCTGGCGAGAGATATCGCCGATGATGTTACTCACATTCCTCTCTTGCCTCTGAGGTGGCGGCGGAGGAGCCTGCTGATTCTGATTGACGGAGTTATGCATCGTCTCCATCAACTGAGCCATCTGAGTCATTTGGGCCATCATGCCCTGCATAAATGCGAGTGGATCAACCCGGACACCCTCTGACTGAGCCGTGTCCCGGGTACGACTCCCCGATAATGAATGATCGCGTCCAGGTGAAAGAGTGGCAGCGTCGCTGCTCGCTGAATTAGCATTATTCCTGGCATTTGCACGGGTATTCGCACGAGTTCTCGGGATTCGGCCCGCTCCACGGCCTCATCCTCCACGTCCTCTGCCAGCCATTTCCATACTGAAGTGGAAAGTCATATGATGATTATACATCTCGCATGAGTATCACATTATGATTATATTATGAAATAATGAAAATGAGCATACGCGCTCAAATACAGCGATTACATGAATGATTGATTGACGTGACATGATTGTCTGATGAAGTTACTGAAATGATTATCTTGGATGAGTTAACAAGATTAATGATCCGATCTTCCTGATCAACAACTGAATAATGAAATGAATTGACTGATTAATGAGTTAACCTGACCGTCCCGGTCAAAATGACAATGATGATTGAGGATTGTTAACTGATGAATTATGAATGAATGATTAAAGCAAGAAAATATAACATGCCAGTAGAAATCTTACAGATCGTGGTCTGATTGGCTCGGCATTTGCACAGGTCACACGTGACGCGAAAGTCCAATGATACTAGTCCGATGACGATGATTTCAAATGAGACATGACTTGGAGGGTAGTATTCAAAACCACGCTCCGATACCAACTCTGTAACACCCCAAACTAGGCGGATATTACAGTGCCGTGAATCCCCGACTGGGACCCACCAGGCAAATGAAATTGATGAATTAAATAATATAATTGTAGTACCGAACCACATTATATTACCAAACACTCCGATGAGGAGTTTAAGTACAACACACCAGGACAATACCGAATACTAGTGTATTTTATATGAAGATAAAATACACCACCCTGAATAAATAAACATTACAAACGGAATTTGCGCAAATGAAAATACAAATGACGAAATAATCAAATGATCAAAATGATCGAACAAACGGAATGATGGGGCCCCTACTAGTATCATCGACTCGTCGCCGTCAACATGCTCTTCCGTGCCTTTGCCTTGCCGTGACACGAAAACAAAATCCCCAACGGGCCGATTACAGAACAACAATCCTCAAGAGTTGAAATTACACAATCATGAATTAATCAAGTGATGAAATATTCTTAATTATGAATTACGCTGAAGAGGAGCATCATAGTACGCCCGTAATGTCCTGTGCAAGTGTACAAGATGAATGTCCGGACACACCCGTCCTTGTACCTAATTAGTCTCACGGAGGTAAGCGTTACCGTGTGCACGGTCCGATGTATCGGTGAACCCAATACATGACCATCATGTGCCCGACTAACAATTCCACACGCCCACACCGGCCACGCAATATGAACCCGGAAGGTCACATGAACGAGAATGACCATGATGAACACCAATGAATAATAATTAGACAAGGCCAAGATGACTCACCGATATGAAAGTAATAGTGACGTGATTGATAAACCAATGAAAAGATTTGGAACCGTCGTTCCTCGTGAATGAAGTGATTATTCGACACTTACAAGTCTCAAAATGATTAATATTATGATGAATGAATTATGATTATGAGCAATCAACAACAAAAGGAATGAGTATCCTTTTAACCGAGTAAGATTTAACTTACCCAATACCGATGAAGAATGTCCGTCCACGAACAACGTCCTAACCAAGATACCGATCGCTCGAACAACCTTGAATAACAATAATTACCAACAATCGTTCAATACACGTATCAAACAACAAAACACGACTAACCCAAAGGTCGAAACAACGATAATCAAACTCATAGGCATTCCAACGAATACATAACCGACCGCACAACTACGAAAATATCCAATCCGAATATGTCGAAACCACACCAAAATGAGTATTTCGAACTAACAAAACACTTCAATGATATAATTAATACTTTTGGAATCCATAATTCTTGATTACTACGTCATCAATCGGAAAATCCTCAATTAACCGAAGTCAACCCCAAGGGTTCTTGAAAACAATTCGAAAATAACCATTAAATCCGTAGGAATATATTTATCCAAGTAGATAATCCATAACTTAACATATCCCAATGATAATCCAAGCTTACGAAGAAATCGGAAGGAAAACCCAAAAATCCGAAATTCTAGATCCAAGAGATTAATACCTTTGATTCGACGTTTCGGAGATGATGAAGTGATGATAAATTCAACTCAAAGACTTGAAGATGATGATTGATGATTACACCTCGAAGAATCCCCTCTGGATCGCTCGGAATCGCCCAAAAATACCGAAGGAATGAAATGAGATGAAAAAATGACGAACTCTGACTAAAGCTGTCAATTTATACTCGGTCCAGTTAGCGTGCGCTAGCCCTTGTGCATAGCGTGCGCTAACGAGTAGTTTGGGTAGTCCAGTACCCACTGTCCGAACACGGTAGCGCGCGCTACGTACCTCTTTGTAGCGTGCGCTACGGCCATACTACTAGCGTGCGCTAATATCCATTGTTAGCGTGCGCTAGCGAAATATTTGACGCCCGATCGAGTCCGTAAAACCATCGCCCTCTCGATCTAACCTCGATAGCGTGCGCTACAACCATTATTTAGCGTGCGCTAACATATCGGTTGCGTACGCTAACAACAATGCATAGCGTGCGCTATGAATAAACCGGTGCGATCCGGTAGCCACCGGACTCAACTCGATCCGCCCCTAGCGCGCGCTACTCCACACACACAGCGTGCGCTACTACGACCCGTTAGCGCGCGCTACTTACCACTCGTAGCGTGCGCTACAATTATTCTCACCTGCAGTCCAGTACCTTCTGGACTGCAGCCAAGGTAGCCTTAGCGCGCGCTAAAGCTGAGCGGTAGCGTGCGCTACCTATACCCAATTAGCGTACGCTAAAAGGAGTATGTAGCGTGCGCTACTCCTCAAGCACAACTTGCAACGAAAATGACAATGATGATAAACACGGCACGAAACTCCAATCAGATTAATGATGAATGACGATCGATACTCGATACAATTACTCTGAATGATGAATACCATGACTGAATCTGAGTGACAAATGATCAATAATGAATGAAATTACTGAGTATCAAATACTGAATGATAATTACTGAGTGATAATTACTGAATTACAACTGGGTATTACAATCGTATTGATTTTCGTCCGTTATGTTTTGTGTTTGTTCGGATAATTGACTTGATTGTATTATCCAGTTGATGACGCTTGTCACTTGTTGGTTTTATTATATCCCTAACGGTGGCGTTGTGTTGGTCGTCGTGGAGCGTGTTTTCACGCCGTATATTCCTTTGTGTTGCTTGTAACGTTTCGCCGATGGGCATAAGTTACGCGTTTCCTTGCGTATCTCGTTGAGTTTTCCTGGCGGGATATTGCTTCTCCCTACTTGTTTTAAGTTTCGGGACGAAACTTCTTTTAAGGAGGGTAGAATGAAATGTCCGCAATTTCCGATTTTTCGGTAAATTTATTTTTCAGCCGGAGTCCGTTTTGACGACTCGCTCATGACCGTTTCGTCATTTCGAGAATGATTAATTCTGCACTTTTTGTCATCCGAGTTCGTTTCGGTACCGTTTTGTTGAGTTCCGAGCTTTTTAGCGACTTTTCCGCACTTGAGTGCGATTCTTGCGATCTCGTCAAGCGCGTTTGAGTTTCTGGTAAGTTCATTTAATGTTATTATTCATGTTGAGAGCTTTGGTTTGGTGTTTCGATCGCGTATCGTGATTTTCGGACGTTTTGGGCCATTTTCGTAATTTCCCAAAGTTTTGGGTAATTACTTCCATTGTTGAATTCCGAGCCTTCGGGTGGTCGGAATTGTGTGTTCTCTTAGCTCTTAGATTCGTCTTTGCGAGTACGTCGTAACCGTATCATCGATTCGTATTCGTGTTCGGGTTTCGGTCGTTCGGGCCGTCGGAGTTGGCCCCGGCCGAGTCATGGCCGGCAACTGGCCCAGCCGACCGAGTCACGGCCGGTAGTGCTCGGCGATTCGCGAGTCACGGCCGGCGATGCTCAGCGGCTCTGGCCGAGCAAGACGGTGCCGCGGCACACTCGGCCGAGCCGCGGCACACTCTGTGGCATTTTTCGGCCAAACCGATCAAGGTGCCGCGGCACACTCGGCCGAGCCGCGGCACCGCCGACCACCGGGAGCCATTTTTGGAGTGTGCCGCGGCACATCTTGCACTTATTTATGGCCCCGGACGGGTTTTGCCATTTTTCTCACTCGTTTTCTTCCCTTCCGCGGCTGGAGCTTGGTTAATCATGGAGAGATGTTGTTGGACAATCAATCCATGAAGTTTTGGAGTTCATATCATCAATCATCCATCCTATAACATCCTCCGATCTACCGATTCAGGTCAGATTTTCTAGAAATCTAATTTTGGGGATTTTGGGTATTTTGTTCGTTTTCGTCCGTTTAATCCGATTTAACTTAGGATTTTGATGGATTGATGATAATTTAGATATATTATATCATTTACTTTATTATTCCATGGTCGGATCATATCGATTCGTCGATTTGGTCGAGTTCTTGATCGATGCCTTGAAGGTGTCCGGTAAAATGTCATAGAGGGGTTTTCGGGCGTTCTACGATTATTCTTCCTCGTATGATCGATGATTTATTGATTATATGTTGTTAGGGTCGAATTCTTGTGAAGAACTCGAGTCGGAACCCTTCCGTTCGTCGTTTTCTTCAAGCTTCTCGATCGTGGGTGTATTCTTTTCCTTCGCCGGGGAATCTGTTGTGTCAAGATTTAACACCTTCCGACCGGCGATCGCCTCCGAGGCCGAGCGACCGACTTACTGCCGAGCGACCAAGACAAGCCTGCCGATCAGAGACCAGGCGACGGAGCCTTAACCCAGCGGACATGCTAGACTGGCCAACCGAAGGTCCCAGGACAAGTCCCGGTGCCGAGCGATCGACCTCAGATACGATCGTCTCTCGGTACTCGGCGACCGACTCCTGGCGACCGACATCTGGCGACCCTCTATCGGCATTTGCCGATCGACCCTTGGTGACCGACCATTGGCGACCTCCATCCACTGGCCGATGACGACCTCGGATGATCAGCCAGGGACGACCGCTCATGTCGATCACCACCGATGGACATCCAGTCGGCGAAGGCCGAGCCTCAAGACTGGCACCATGTGCAAAGGCCGAGACAAGATCCGCGAATCTCGGGCCATTGACCACAGTCTGGCAGATTCTCTCCACCAGCCGACAGGCCGCCGAAAGCTTGTCAGTAGGGCCACATGTTGACTGACTCCGGACACGTGATGGCTCCTTATTGGACCGCCCAGCTGTGGCAGCCTCTTCCTTGGACTTTAGCCCGACAGCCAGCATCTTATTTGGACTTTAGCCCGACAGCCCAGGAGATCGGCACATTATTATAATGGCCGGCAGGCGATCGGCCACTACAGGACAGGACCCGGCTGCCTCTATATAAACGAAGCCCCCTGCATTTGTAAACTCGCTCCGCACTCTCCGACATTCTTGCAATACATACGCAATACAGGAGCAAACATCAAGCACTTGGCAAATCTCCAACTCTTGGCAACAGCTTTCTTTCGGTCTTACTTCTCCCGGCCCATCTCCTCGAGCAGATCACCGGCGGGGACGAAGAACACCGAGCTTCGCTCAAGAGCCGGATTAACAGAGTCTTTTTACACTCATTGTATTTAGATTTCTCTCATTAATACTTGTATCCACTGTTGTTGCCCAAAATATTTATCCGAAGATTAATACTGCTGGAAGACGGACAACAAACAAATGCGGGAGCACTTCCGAGAGAAGGTAAATAATACAAGATTTGCCGGGTTTGTTAGGCCCGGGCTTGAATGCTCTCGCGAGATGTTATTAATACAAATATTCGTGGATACAAGTATTAATTAGAGAAATCTAAATACAATGAGTGTAAAAAGACTCTGTTGATCCGGCTCTTGAGCGAAGCTAGGTGTTCTTCATCCCGCCGGTGATCTGCTCGAGGAGAAAAGGCCGGAGAAGTAAGACCGAAAGAAAGTTGCCAAGAGTTGGATGTTTGCCAAGTGCAAGTAATTTGCTTCGTATTGATTGCTTGAATCGTGAGGTTGCGAAGGAAATCAAGGGAAGATACAAGTGCAGTCGCTTGCTTAAATAGGGACGGCTGGTCTGTCCTTTTCTTTGCGATCGCCTGCCGGCCATTTTAATATTCCGCCGATCGTCTGCCGGCCAATACTTTAATGGGGCGATCTCACTGGTCACAAAGCTAAAGTCCAAATAAGATCTTGTTTGTCGGGCTAAAGTCAAGGAAGAGGCCGGCCTTGGGCGGTCCAATAAGGAGCCATCACGTGTCCGGAGTCGGCCAACATGTGGCCCTACCGACAAGCTTTGGCGGCTGTCGGCCGGTGGAGGGAATCTGCCGGTGTGGTCAATGGCCGGATTCGCGGATCTTGTCCGGCCTTTGCACGTGGGGCGATCTTGAGGCTCGGCCTTTGCCGACGGATGTCCGTCGGTGGTGATCGACAGATGGTCTTCGGAGGTCGCCATCGGCCGGATGGATGGCGGTCGCCAAGGGTCGGCCGCCATGGGTAGGTCGTCAGTGCCGAGACGGTCGATCGCCAAGGGTCGGTCGCCGAGTGCGAGAGGCGATCGCCTTGATGTCGATCGCTCGGCACCGGATTCGCCCAGGCCCTTGGTTGGCCGATCTAGCATGTCCATCTGGCTAAGGCTCGGTCGCTGGTCGCCGATCGGCGAGCTTGCCTTGGTCGCTCGGCGGTGACTCGGCCGCTCGGCAGTAAGTCGGTCGCTCGGCCTCGGAGGCAATCGCCGGTCGGAAGGTGTTAAATCTTGACACAACAATTGCCCCTCAGCTTGCTCCTATGTTGAAGACATGGGGCGAGGTGGTTCTTCCGGTGATCGCGTCTGGATGAGGACGGCGATCGAGCCGACTTAGGACTCGGACTTGGGCTTAATCATGGTCGATTGGCTTAGCTATCTTTCGGTCTTGTACCGCAAAACAACATTGGCCGATCCCCACGGAAACTTGGTGGTTTCGCTTGCTTGAGGAATCGTGCACGATCGCGGAGATCGATGGACCGACCCCATGACCGTGTCTTGGTGCACAAAGACAATGAGTGCCTCGTGACTCACTTTATTATGAGGGTCCTCTGTTAGCCGCGCCTCGCCGTGTGTTTAAACGAAAGGCGTGCGGTCTCGGTCTAGAGGAGTCCTTGCGCGGGGCAGCGTCGGATGAATCAACTCCACGCCCGCGGCTTGTTAGCTCTGCTTCCACCTCGGCCAGCCATGGAGATGGCCGACCTCGACGGTGTACGTTGAGACGGGTTTGTGGAATGAGTCCACTGATTAATGTTGGAGGGCCCTCCGACTACGCCGGCCTCGTATTTAAACGAAGGGCGGGCGATCTCGGCCGAAAGGGACCTTGCATGACCGAAGCAGCCGGTTCCATCGACTGCCAGGGCCATGGCTTTAGGATGTGCGGTGGAGGCGATCTTACGCCTTAGTCCGTCATGTTATATGCTGGACTGTAGATGGCGATCGTGTCCACCGGGTTGCTGATGATGTTGCGATCTGGCCGGATGACTGGCGATCACCGCTCGGCAGCCGATCGCTTTATTCGTAGGTCGGATATCGGCGATCGGCGGGAGCCAGTCCCTTATTTAGAATGTTGGACTGTAGGCTGTGAGCGAATCCTCCGGCTCTGCTGGGTAGTAGCGATCGTGCTGGGAGACTGGAGGTCGTCGCGCGGGTGTCGACGGGTGTCGTATCATTTGGCATAATTTGTCGACGGGTGTCGTATCAAACAATCCCCTGTTATCAATAAAATCATAAGGAGGCCAAGTCTTGAAATGATACACACATTCGTACACATACACGATAACATTAGTCTCATGATTAGTACGAGTATAAAACTTGCCTCGATATCAATACAACGTACTGTTACCAATTCAGTTGATTTCGTCTTACGAATTCCCTCAGTCTCGACCAAGTTAATCTACGAACCCTTCAACCTTAACCGCAACACAACAGTCATAATTCACGATCAAACATCATACCTTATTGTAAAACGAAGGATTGATAATCAACCGGTTCGATGACGACCAATATCAATACCACCAAACCTCGAACTCAATCGTTTTACCATATCTCGACTAATCACAATGAACAATCCAACTCGAGACACTTACAAATCCTGTCCACAATACGAGTGAAATATGATGATCATATCAGCAACCAATTCGGACCAATAATAAGGGTCTAAATGTTCCAAACTCAATTCTTAAATATGAATTGACAAGGTTCCCTTCTCGTAAATCCATCGTTAAAATTTACTTATGACCGTCATCAATTCGAATCATCCGACTGGTTCAAAACAATAGATAATCATATTAAAAAGGTTATCAAACAATCCATTCATTCGATTTGAATATTTACTCCATACGTATGGGCTTCCAAATTCAGAGATGAATAATAGTCTCATCAAACTCATAATCACATTCGTATTCCTATACGAATATTATTTCCAACACATAATTTAGCTCTAGATATGAATATTCCATATTCATTTTCAAAACATCAACACTTCTAAAAAAAATTTTCATCACCTCGTATAATTCAAGAGTTCTTCAAGAACATGAAATATCCGAAATCACGTTCAGAACAACATCTCCGAGGTATATATCTCCATGTTACCATTTTCTTCATCATGTCATTCATACAATCTCAAGAATCGCAACAAAACCCTTATCACCATATGAAGAAGATCTCAATGATCATATCAACATCCGAAATCTCTTATTACAATTCCAACAAATCTCGTATAACATTATCACATGATTCCATAATTGTAACACCCCATCCTCCAGGAATATTACACGCAGTAAACCCATCACACAAGGATTTACCAGGCAAAGCACAATTTCCACGTCAGTCCAAAAATGCTAAAAAGACCGATGACGGTAATATTTTTCAAATACTAAAAAAATCATTTTCCAAATACCGTCAAAACGATCAAGGTTAAAATGCCAAAACTCGGTTTAGGGAATCGGTTTTACAAAATAAAATTTGATTGGCAAAATACCAAAAATCCATTTCAAAAATACTCACGCGGCGGATAAAAGTACACCCAATTTATGCATTTTCATTGAAATAAGACGAACATCAAAATACACGATTCCCAATGTACTCCCTCCCAAGTAGTAGCCCAAAAAGAAAAAAAAATGAGCCACTATCAAAGGGATACGAGGATTACCTTGCATGGACGAACCACGAAGAAAGAATAATTTGAACTCCACTCCAAGAATCATTAAATCATCATAGTCATCATATGGCCTCAAGAACATCAAGATCTCTATGATTCCATAATCATAATCAACATATTCAAAGCATATCATTATCTTCCTTCAACATAAACCTCATAGAATATGGATAACACAAGGAATCACTTCAAGAATCAACAAAAGTTCCATAACCAAGCTCTAATTCCATGATTCCAAGCTCACAATCATGTTAAAAGTGTTTAGAACACTCTTAAAAGTGAAGAGGGACGAGTTTTGGAGAGAAATATCTCAAAGGATCGTGAGAGAAATGAAAGGCAACACTTCAATATATAAATTGCACTCTCATTACGTACGTAGGTGTCCTTTCTTAACGTGCGTAACAACTTTAACGTCGTAATCCAATATCCATAACGTCGTAACCAACTCACCTGTCTCATTCCGTGCGTCCATTACGACGTAACCCATACCATATAACGTCGTAATATACCGATTGACTTGCTACAAGATAATGGTTGTGTTACGTCGTAACACGTCTGTATAACGCGTCGTAACACGTACGTTGACTCACCTGTCAACATCCTCCGCCGAAAGTTGCCGAAACAGGATCCCACCTGCCTCACAGGACTCGGTTCTATCCGATGCCTTCGTTACGTACGTAATACCTTAGCCTTAACGTACGTAACCATGCCAATCTTACGTACGTAATCTCACCTTATTAACGTACGTAATAATTCCATACTTAGCCAATTTCAACAATTCCTGTCCAAAGTCATGACATATCAAATACGAGCATACAGCAAAATCAATACATATACTCAATTCAATAACATTATCAAACGTTCACAACGTCCTCGAAACTCGCAATCATTCACACAAACAACCTTTCAACGGGAATTCAAATTCACCAAGAATTATCGAATAATCCGAACAACATACTTACAAGTCTGTGAAGTCGAAGATCTCCCGTGATACTAGCATGCGACTCCTAAACAAAGTCTCAACATAATACCGATACACTCCAATATCGTAATTAGTAATTTAACAAAATCTCGAGGAAGAGTTCACGTCCGTGATCACAGCCACGATTCTTCCTACTTTCAGCCAACATTCTGAAGGGCACACACGTGCGTAAGTATAATCCGAATCGCACATTCTCGAAGTGACCAATTCCCAAGAATACCAAGCTATAAACGAAACGATTAAGAAAAAATACGAGAAGAGTGAGAGGACTTACAAGTACCGGTCGCACGGTGATGATGGCAGAGTAGTGATACTGTGGGCAAATGCCGACTCAATCGACCCAAAAGACCGACAGCCTAGGTATCCATAAACCTAAGCTCCGATACCATATTCTGTAACACCCCCAAGTTATTCAGGGTATATTACAGTGCCGTGAGCCCCGCCGTGGGACCCACAAGGCTAAACATACGCGGAACTATAAACTTGACCGATAAGGTCTACATACAATAGAAAGAAAGACGATACAAATGGTATTCGAAACCATAAACAATGAAACCATATACATCACCGCACAAATCAATACCTCGGCAACACAGCCGAACATCAAGGAAATCAAATACAATACTCGAGTATTTAAAAATCCATTCCAAGACAACAACACCGAATGGAGGAAACCAAAAGAGATAACCGAGACAAGACACGGTATCACACTTGCCCATCATCTTCATGCCGACTGTACCCGCCTTGTCCGCTCTCCTGGAACACGAAATACATGAAACGTATTTCCCATAAAGGGGTTAGCCGTCGAATAGCTAGTGCAAGTATATCAAGTATGAAACACAATACTCCTCGACAATAAAGTAAATGTAATCCGTCAATTCATCAATTCAAGACTAGTTATTAATGACTAAAATCTTATGACGTATGTGAATGCGTAGAAACGGTCCGTTCATATCATACGCCGTTACATGTAGGAATGCCGTCAAAGCGGTTCGTTCGTTACATGCCAATAATACATATATGAATGCGTAAAAGCGGTTCGTTCATAATATGCCATCAATATATCTATGAATTCGTAAAAGCGGTTCGTTCATATCAGGCCATCAATTCCTCTTACTTTCAAAGTCGAGCACAATCATAAATGTATACTTGCCTTTGAGACGAGAAATCGAACGGAGGAAGGGTATGAGTTCGGTAGGTCCAAGAAACGCTTAGGCACCTAAATGATTCGCAAGGAGTATGATAATCAATCATCCATATCCAAATTACGAAGAAACCCCGAAAACCCGCCTACGATTCATGTATATTCGTATATAAACAACAACGAGGGCGGACCACAACCAAACCCTCTCGATTCCGTAAAAATCACGAAATATACCATGAATCCGTAGGGAAACTAAGAATACCAACAAGATTAATCATATTCATCATGAATTAATCAACAAAAGCGGAACGAATCGGACAAAAACACGAAAACCCCCAATTTTACCAAAAGTAGGGTTCTAGAAATCTAACCTTGATTATTTGGATCAAGGGATGATATCGGACGGATTATTGATGATATAACCTCAAGAAATCCATGGATGTGTTGTTAAACAACATGGCTTCAAGCTTAGAACACGCCCCAGTGCGGAAGAGGAGGAGAAGAAGGTGAAAATGGCAAGAAAAAGCGTCTGCGGGGCCTTTTATAGGGGTTGATGCTGCCGGACACGGCCGTGCCCGACCGGCACGGCCGTGTCGCATACCCGGCGACAGGACTCGACCGTGTCGGCTTGACACGGTCGCGGCGCGGAGGGCCTTCCGACGATGACCCGTCCGGCTGACTTCGGCATGACTCGACCGTGCAGGCGGACACGGTCGGGCGTGCTCGGCGACGATTACAGCTTATCGGAAGGGTTCGACACGGGCCGTGTCGGACGACACGGCCGAGTTCGGCCGGCGAAACTTCGGCATTTCCGGCGAGTACGGCACGGGCCGTGTCGGACGACACGGTCGGGTCCGGCCGGCAGTGATCGGCCAATAACGAGCGGGTGAGCTAAAACGACCATAACTCTCTCGTCCGGACTCCGATTGACTCACCGTTTGAACCATTGGAAAGCTAACTCGATGCTCTATAATATGCAAAGATTCAGAATTTTTGGAGTTACCAAAAATTTATGGTGATTTAACAAAGTCGAACTCCCACGTGGAAAAGTCGTTAAAGAACACGGAATTCAACAGAACGATACCGAAACGAACTCGGATGACAAAAAGTGTAGAATTAATCATTCTCAGGATGACGAAACGGTCCCAAGAAAGTCGTCAAAATAGACTTCCGCCAAAAATAGAAAATTTCCGGGGATAAAAATTACGGGTATTACACGGGGCAGTCCGGCCCCAGCTACGAGACGACGGAGTTGCTATCCGTCACCAGGAGCTCGGCCTACCCGGCTCCCACAAGGCGATCCAGCCGCCTGGCTCCCGCTCGCCAAATTCCCGAGGTCGGCAGCAGCGGGGTCCGGAGATCGGTACACGATCGCCTCGGCCCCCGCTCCCAGAGCCGATCCACAAGCAGCCGAGCCGCGGCGATCGCCGTGATGCAACGTCAGATCGACGACATGAAGGCGCTCCTGCAATCCGGTGCAGGCGCCACCAAGACGATCGCCGCGCCGAGCGAGCCGCTCGCGATCGACATCGAGCTCGCCCCGGTACAGCACAAGATCGCTCCTCCTCAGACACCCGTGTACCAGGGGCGATCGGACCCCCAAGCACACACCGCACAAGTTCAACATCTACATGACCGGGTGTGGGGCTTCGGCCGCGAGCCGGTGCCGAAGGGTCCCTCGGTCGCTAGTCGACGTCGACCACCGGTGGTCCACCTCATGGCCACCTCGGTCCATGCTCCTTTAACGAGGCGCACGTCTTCACGGAATACTTCGCCACCAGGCCGCTCGGCCGAAGGTCCCCATCGCATGTGGCGGATCGTGCAAGGAGAACAGGAGTCCGACTCGGACTACATCGACCGGGTTGACATGATCATCCTCAACGGCGAGCCCGTAAGCGATGAGACCGCCCTCTACGCGGTCCTAGGAGGTTTCGTGGCTTCGCCTATGTTCGGGCATCTCACGAAGACCCTACCGACGACCTACGCAGCCTTCCGGCCGAGCCGCAGATTTCTGTCCAGCAAAGGCTTCTTCTTGGCCTAGAGTAGAACGATCGGCACTGCCACGACGACCTCCAGTCTCCCGGCCCGATCACTACTACCCAGCAGAGCCGGAGGACTCGATCCCCGCCTACTGATCCATTCTAACATGAGTGACTAGCCGCCGCCCGATCGCCAATTTCGACCTACGAATAAAGCGATCGGCCGCCGAGCGACGATCGCGATTTTCGGCGGATCGCAACATCATCAAGAACCGGTGGACACGATCGCCATCTACATCCAAAGATATAACATGACGGACTAAGGCATAAGATCGCCTCCACCGCACATCATAAGGCCATGGCCACAGCGATCGATGGAACCGCCGCCCGGCCATGCAAGGTCCCCTTTCGGCCGAGATCGCCCGCCCTTCGTTTAAATACGAGGCCGGCGTAGTCGGAGGGCTCTCCAACATTAATCAGTGGACTCATTCCACAACCCCGTCTCAACGTACACCGTCGAGGTCGGCCATCTCCATGGCTGGCCGAGGTGGAAGCAGAGCTAACAAGCCGCGGGCATGGAGTTGATTCATCCGACGCCGCCCCGCGCAAGGACTCCTCTAGACCGAGACCGCACGCCTTTCGTTTAAATACAAGGCGGCGCGGCTAACAGAGGACCCTCATAATAAAGTGAGTCACGAGGCACTCATTGTCTTTGTGCACCAAGACACGGTCATGGGGTCGGTCCATCGATCTCCGCGGCTGTGCACGATTCCTCAAGCAAGCGAAACCACCAAGTTTCCGTGGGGGATCGGCCAATGTTGTTTTTGCAGGTACAAGACCGAAAGATAGCTAAGCCAATCGACTATGATAGCCCAAGTCCGAAATCCTAAGTCAGCTCAGATCGCCCGTCCTCATCCATACACGATCACCGGCAAGAACCACCTTGCCCCATGTCTTCAACATAGGAGCAAGCTGGGGGGCAATTGTTGTGTCAAGATTTAACACCTTCCGACCGGCGATCGCCTCCGAGGCCGAGCGACCGACTTACTGCCGAGCGACCAAGACAAGCCTGCCGATCAGAGACCAGGCGACGGAGCCTTAACCCAGCGGACATGCTAGACTGGCCAACCGAAGGTCCCAGGACAAGTCCCGGTGCCGAGCGATCGACCTCAGATACGATCGTCTCTCGTTACTCGGCGACCGACTCCTGGCGACCGACATCTGGCGACCCTCTATCGGCATTTGCCGATCGACCCTTGGTGACCGACCATTGGCGACCTCCATCCACTGGCCGATGACGACCTCGGATGATCAGCCAGGGACGACCGCTCATGTCGATCACCACCGATGGACATCCAGTCGGCGAAGGCCGAGCCTCAAGACTGGCACCATGTGCAAAGGCCGAGACAAGATCCGCGAATCTCGGGCCATTGACCACAGTCTGGCAGATTCTCTCCACCAGCCGACAGGCCGCCGAAAGCTTGTCAGTAGGGCCACATGTTGATTGACTCCGGACAGGTGATGGCTCCTTATTGGACCGCCCAGCTGTGGCAGCCTCTTCCTTGGACTTTAGCCCGACAGCCAGCATCTTATTTGGACTTTAGCCCGACAGCCCATGAGATCGGCACATTATTATAATGGCCGGCAGGCGATCGGCCACTACAGGACAGGACCCGGCTGCCTCTATATAAACGAAGCCCCCTGCATTTGTAAACTCGCTCTGCACTCTCCGACATTCTTGCAATACATACGCAATACAGGAGCAAACATCAAGCACTTGGCAAATCTCCAACTCTTGGCAACAGCTTTCTTTCGGTCTTACTTCTCCCGGCCCATCTCCTCGAGCAGATCACCGGCGGGGACGAAGAACACCGAGCTTCGCTCAAGAGCCGGATTAACAGAGTCTTTTTACACTCATTGTATTTAGATTTCTCTCATTAATACTTGTATCCACGAATATTCGTATTAATAACATCTCGCGAGAGCATTCAAGCCCGGGCCTAACAAACCCGGCAAATCTTGTATTAATTATCTTCTCTCGGAAGTGCTCCCGCAATTGTTGTTTGTTATCCGTCTTCCAGCAGTATTAATCTTCGGATAAATATTTTGGGCAACAACAGAATCGTAGGTGTTCGAGGTGTCCCGACTGAGCCGTGATTGTAGGAGTGTCCGGTATCGATTGTCGAGGCAAGTATCTTGCCCATACATTACGTGTTTTGTGGATATTATGGTTGTTAATCGTCGATATGTGCTAAATAAATATTAATAACCATTTTTCAAAAGAATCGGAATATTTACCATCATGCTTTTTGTAAAGGTGACCCGTGTGTGTCGGGAATTAATGTGCTTAGTTGAATATGTGAGCTAGTGTCGAGTATAGAATCACCTTACTTTCTTGTGATGTCATTGCGTATGATTATGTCGTTGGTAAATGTAAAGTGTAATTCTTTTGTCAAATTATGTACTTGGAGTCACGTGTTTATGGATGAATATGTGAGTTTGAGTGATATTAGTTGTGTCGTTCGGTGCTGTTGAAATCTTGTGCTTCCTTGTGAATAGTATCATTACTTGGTCGTGAGTATATGTTGGATGAACTGGCCATTCTAGTAAGGTACCTCGACTATATATACTGTGATTGACCTTCGAGGCTTGTGGTTTGCAACAGAGATTTTGGAACGTGTGTGTGTGTTGTTCCTTCCACCGAGTGTCCGACGGGATGTCCGGGGTCGATACTAAGGGGTACGGCCACGAAGTGGACTTGGGTGCGTGTGTGGATGAACTTCCACCGGAGTGTCCGACGGGATGTCCGGGGTCGATACTAAGGTACGGCCGCGGAAGTGGTTTCCCACCCGGAGTGTCCGACGGATGTCCGGGGTCGATACTAAGGGGTACGGCCGCGGGTTACCAGTTGTGGTTTTCATCTTGAGGATGATGTTGATGTTTTCGTTGATTGTGATATTGTCCGGAGTATCACAATGCTTTGTGCTCGGGGTCGAGAGACATTATATATCGAGTCTTGGTGCTTGACTAGAATGGCATAAGATTAATGTGTTATGTGTAATGTGTCCTTGTAAGTGAATTGAAGTGGATGATCGGGTCGTGGACCCTGTGTTTTGTGACCGGAATGGTTGGGTCGTGGACCCCGTGTTTTGTTAAACGGATTTGTATTTTGAAAAATAAACTTTGGGGCTGTGACCCTAAATGGCTTTCGAGGAATTAAGAACATTTTCAATTTTTGATGTTTTCAAAACTCCCGAGATTTGGAAATGTTTTCAAAATGCTTACTTGCTTCGTTTCTGCTTTCAAGACTTGAACTATTTTTAACTAAATATATCTCGGAAGTCCTTCGTTGTATTCACGGAATGTGTTGTGTATGGCTCGAATTTGCACTTTATACTTGCACTAGCGAAACAGTGGAGTTTGCTAACCCCAGTGTCGGGGTGGATATATCTGTATTGTGTCCGGTACATGCAGGTTTTCGGGAGCAAGACACGGGATCGGCACGAGGGATGATGAAAGACGAATGATACTAATCACACGAAGGCCGATTTTGGGTTCGATTAGTCGGAGTCCATTGTATTGTCTTTTCCGCTGTCTTATTGTTCGTTGTTGCAAGTATTTTACCCTTGTGTGGGTATGAGTCTGGATGAGTTTATGTATTTTGATTTGTAAGTCAGTGACGAAAGACCAAATCGGTCTATTGGTCCGTTATTTTGATTCGTTGGTATGTAATGTAATGTGTTGTTTTGATGTCTAGCCTGGTGGATCCTCACGGAGAGGGTATGCGGCGTGTAATATTCCCGGTTTGATCTGGGGGTGTTACATATATGTCGGGGCTCGTCTGTACTACCTTGAAGGATTACCATAGTAGGGCCCTTGCTTATGATATGTCTGTGACGGCGAGTGAGGCGGCCCGCGAGAGCAAGAAGCAGAAGTCTGCCGGGAATTTTTCAGGCCACAAAGATGGGGGTCAGCAGAAATTCCAGTCTGCTAACTTTTCCGCCGGTGGTGGCCCAGCTCGATCTACTGGGTTTCCCCGCAGGGCAGCCAGTGCCCCTTCTTAAGAGGTGAAGTGTTTCAACTGTGGCCAGCCAGGCCACATCAGTCGTAATTGTCCGAGTCCTTTGCTGACATGTAATCAGTGTGGCCAGCCGGGTCACAGGGCTACTTTCTGTGGTGAGAGGGAGAAAATCTTTGGTGCCCGGGTTTCCATTCCAGCGCTTAGGGAACCAAGTGTGAATCAGGGATCGCTTGCTCCTCAATCTCCTCCGAGTGCTAGTCGGGGGAGAGGTCGGGGTCAGTCCTCCAAGGGGGGAGCTTCCAGCGTCGGCTCAGCCGACCCGCGTGTCTATGAGATGCGGAGAGACGATGATCCAGCGGCTACCGTAGCGACAGGTACCGTTCATATTCTTTCTCATCCTGTCAGTGTGCTTTTCGATTCTGGTGCTACGCATTCGTTCATATCTCTGGATTGTGTGCGCCGTTTGAGTCTCGACCGTTTGATGCCTTGTGAGCCCTTCATCGTTAAGCTTCCTAGCGGTGATAGGATCGTTGGTGATCAGGAGGTTCGAGACTGTTCTGTGTTTATTTGTGAGAGGGCTTGGCCCTCTAATCTTATTGTTGTGGGTATTGAGGGTGAGGAATTAATTCTCAGGGCTGATTGGCTCGAGCGGCATGGTGCAATCATGAACTACCGCACGAGAATCATCACCATGTTAGCCGATGATGGCACCGAGCACTCTTTCGCCGGGCGAAAGAGGGGGAACCAGAAATTCGTTATTAACGCCTTGAAGGTGATGAGACTCCTGCGAAAGGGGTGTACCGGCTATTGGTGCTACGCCTTAAAGGCGGAGAGTGGTGGAGTCGAGCTTTCGTCGATTCCAATCGTTAATGAGTTTTCTGATGTTTTTCCTGACGAGTTACCGGGATTGCCACCGGATCGTGAGGTCGAGTTCGCTATAGAGTTAGAGCCGGGTGCGGCTCCTATTTCGAAGGCGCCCTATCGCATGGCACCTTCAGAGATGTCCGAGTTGAAGACGCAGTTGAGTGAGCTTCTTGAGTCGGGGTATGTTCGACCGAGCGCCTCGCCTTGGGGCGCACCAGTCCTGTTTGTGCGGAAGAAGGATGGTTTACTACATTTGTGTATCGACTATCACGAACTAAACAAGGTGACCATCAAAAAAAAGTATCCTTTGCCGAGAATTGACGACTTGTTCGACCAGTTGCAGGGAGCTGCGGTATTCTCAAAGATTGATTTGAAATCGGGGTACTATCAGCTCCGGGTGAGAGAGTCCGATGTGCTGAAGACAGCTTTTCGGACGAGATACGGACATTATGAGTTTGTAGTTATGCCTTTTCGGTTAACTAATGCGCCGGCGGTGTTCATGCAGTTGATGAACAAAGTCTTTATCGAGTATTTGGATAAGTGTGTCATCGTCTTCATTGACGATATTCTTATTTATTCGAGGAACGAGGAAGAGCATGCCCATCAATTGCGGATAGTGTTAGACATTTTGAGGGCCGAGCAACTCTATGCGAAGTTCTCGAAATGTGAGTTAGTGAAGGAAGTGATGTTTTGGGTCACGTGATTTCGGTCGAGGGGTTCGTGTAGATCCGCGAGAAGATCGAGGCGGTATTGGATTGGGCACCGCCCAACGTGAGAGCTCCGAAGTTTCTTGGGTTTGGTGGCTACTACCGTAGGTTCGTGAGGTTTCTCAACCGGGCCATTTGGACCACTTACAGCTTGCTCCGTAATCCGAGAAGTTAAATGCGGAATGACGAGGCGATTGATTTTGAGGAACTGAAGAAGCGTTTGACTTCAGCTCCGGTTTTGGCGTTGCCATGTGGCAACGAGGGATTCGCCGTTTATAGCGATGCTTCGGGTCAGGGTCTTGGGTGCGTATTAATGCAGCACGGCAAGACCATTGCCTTTGCGTCGAGACAGTTGAGGCCGTATGGGCTTAACTACCCTACCCATGATTTGGAGTTAGCGGCAGTCGTATTCGCGCTCAAGATTTGGCGTCACTATCTTTTCGGCTATGCATGTTAGATTTTTACCGATCATAAAAGTCTGAAATACATATTTACTCAGCGGGAGTTGAATATGAGGCAGAGGAGGTGGTTAGAGCTGATTAAAGATTATGACCTCGAAATCCTTTATCATCCGGGCAAGGCGAACGTCGTGGCCGACGCCTTGAGTTGCAAACCGATTGCATTGCGATCGCTTGAGATCCTTACGTCTCAGTCCGCGCTTCGGCGAGCTTTGATCGAGTTAGATGTTGAGGTTCTGTTGCCGGGAACTGTCGGGCAATTTTGTGCTTTGGAAATTTCGTCGTCTTTGATCGATGAGATTAAGCTGAAGCAGTTAGAGGACCCGATGATTACTCAAATCCGAGAGAACGTTCTTAAAGGAAAGTCTCCTGGATTTGTGATTCACGAAGATGGTGTTTTGAGGTTTCGGGGTCGGCTTTGTGTGCCGAACGAATCAGAGATGAGACAGAGTATTTTGCGTGAGGCCCATGCTACAGCTTATTCCGTTCATCCTGGTTCGAGTAAGATGTACAAGGACTTGAGAAGGAACTTCTGGTGGAATGACATGAAGGAGGAGGTCGCGCAGTTTGTAGCAAGGTGTTTGACTTGCCAGCAAGTCAAAATCGAGCATCGGCCGGCCATTGGGCTTTGCAGTCACATCCCGTTACGGAATGGAAATGGGAAGATATATCGATGGATTTCATTACGAGTCTGCCGAGATCGAGGTCGGGCATGAATATGGTATGGGTGATTGTCGATCGTCTGACCAAGTCGGCACATTTTCTGGGCATCAAGGACACTTGGGGCCCGGAGAAGTTAGCTCGTGTGTTTATCGCGCAGATCATGAGACTTCACGGTACCCCGAAGTCTATTGTTTCGGATCGTGATGGCCGTTTTGTATCGCACTTCTGGCAGGCGGTGCATAAGGCGTTGGGTACCCGGTTGCGTTTGAGTACCTCTTTTCATCCCGATCGGATGGGCCGGTCGGAGCACTATCCAGGACGCTCGAGGACTTGTTGCGTGCACGTGCTCTCGATTGGAGTAGTAGTGGGAGGAACATTTGCCATTGATCGAATTCACGTACAACAATAGTTGGCACGCGTCGGTCGGATGGCACCGTCTGAGCACTTTATGGGCGGCGATGTCGATCACCGATTTGTTGGAATGAGGCGTCCGATTTGGTGGGGCCCAGGCCGGATGTCATTTTAGAGACGAGGCGGAAGATAGAATTAATTCGGGAACGGATGTTGACTGCCCAGAGTCGACAGAAGTCGTATGGCGACGTCCATCGTCGACCTTTGGAATTCGAGGTGGGAGACCATGTTTTGCTAAAGGTGTCGCCGACGAAGGGAGTTTTTCGTTTCGGGAAGAAAGGGAAGTTGAGTCCGAGATTTATCGGCCCCTTTGAGATCCTCGAGCGATTCGGTGGGTTGGCATACCGTTTGGCGTTACCTCCGGCCTTGAGTTATGTTCATAGCGTTTTTCATGTTTTCCAGCTGAGGAAATATGTCCCGGATCCTAGTCACGTCATCGATTATGGCGAGATTGATATCGCTGAAGATATTACTTTTGAGGAGCGTCCTTTGAAGATTTTGGAGCATCGTGAGAAACGACTGAGGCATAAAACCATCCCTTTGGTCAAAGTGCAGTGGTCGAGACACGGTGTCGAGGAGGCAACTTGGGAAACCGAGGATAGCATGCGTGCTAGGTACCTTGAGTTGTTTGTTTCTTAAGTTTCGGGACGAAACTTATTTTTAGAGGGGTAGAATGTAATATCCGCATTTTTCTTTCCCTTGTATTTTTATTTTTGGTGTATTCCTCGATCGTAGTGACCCTCGTGTACCTTTCAGTGTGTCCTTCCTGTCAACTGTTGAACTGCGGAACTGCCGTTTCGGGGTTGCCGTGGATCCATTTCGTGTTATTGGTTCCCAAATATTGATTCCTATCGTTTTTATTCTCTTTCCGGATCATTTTTATCATTTTGGGACCTAAAAGGGGTGTGGGCCGCGGCACAAGGTGTGTGCGCCGCGGCACACAAACTTCTCCAATTGTTGGTCGAGCAAACTGTACTGTGTGCCGCGGCACACCCATCCGGTGCCGCGGCACACCCATCCGGTGCCGCGGCACACCCGTGTGACATCCGCGACCAAAACCCGATTGTACCGGGTGCCGCGACACACGCAGGCTGTGCCGCGGCACACTGCCGAAACCTGGAAGTAATTTTTGGCCTGTGCCGCGGCACACAAAGCGGTCAACTGTGCAATCTCGTCCTTATTAGACGAGATCGGTCATTTTCCTCCATTATTCACCTGCGAGAGAGAGAGAGAGAGGTCTAAGGGGGGGAGAACTTCTCAAGCATTCTTCATTCGGGGGTCGATTTTCATCATTTTCCTTCGGTTGTGAGGCCCGGATAATCAATCTAACGCGTGTTCTATGGATCTTAGTACTTGAGTCTCCAAAGGTAATATTTCTAGAACCCTATTTTCGATTAATTTGGGGGTTTTGGGATTTTCTTCCGATTCGTTCCGTTTTGTTGGTGGATTCATGATGTATACGATTAATATTGTTAGTATCTTTAGTTTTCCTACGGATTCATGGATATTTTGTGGATTTTTACGGAATTGAGAGGGTTTGGTTGTGGTCCGCCCTCGTTGTTATTTTTGGTACGAATATACATGAATCATAGGCGGGTTTCCGGGTGTATTCCATTTCCGTAATCGTCTAGAGTTGGTTGTGATTGTGTTATTCGAATCGTTAGGTTCATTTATGCCGGTTCGTCGCGGTCGTGTTCGGTTCTTCCTTTCCGTTCGTATCACCGTCTATTAACCGAGGTAAGTACCCTTATGAACTTACAATCTTAATGTATTAGTATTGCATGAGAATTGTGTGTGTGTGTGTGTATGCTCACTATGGGTTAGACCCGACGGGGTCTCGGTAGGGGTCCACGGAGGGGTGGATCCGCGAGCTTGCTTTTAACCACTATGGGTTAGATCCGACGGGGTCTCGGTAGGGGTCCACAGAGGGGTGGATCTACAGTTAATTGTGGTGCTTTTACAAATGTGATTTGATTATGGCATTTCCGGAAATGAGTGATTTGGAACTATGTTTTCTTAAATTGCATGCATTACTATATGCGTAAGATGTAAGTCGTTCATTTGGTTACTTGTACTAGCGTAATTGCTAACCCCTCTGGGGACCCGTTTTGGGGAAATTCGTTTTATGAATTTCAGGTCAGGTTCATCGAGACGAGCGGGTGTTGGACGAGTATACGGATGATGGCCGTGCGTGATGATTGTGCACGAGTAGTGTTTTATTGCTTTCTATCTTTTATTTTTGTGGTCTTCAAACTAATAGAAGTACTCGAGTACTTAAGAACTTTTACTTGTCGGGATTGTATTGTTGTTTATTATGTTGTGATGGATTATGGTGTCATGTTTGACCGGTTGAACCTGATGAATTATTTTGTTGGGCATCTTTATAACGAGGTATTTTCTGTTGTTTCTGTGAGTCGATGAGTATGATGCTTGTTCAGCCTGGTGGGTCCCATGTAGGGATTCACGGCGCTGTAATATACCTCGGATATCCTGGGGGTGTTACACTCTCTATTTATAATTGGCAAAAAAATACATCAAAATCAATGAATTATAGATTTCTATCAAACTCTCACAAACATTAAATACCTCTAGATTTAATAGGACTTTAAAAAATAAAAATTGAATATCATGATATTTTGAAGGACTTTTTAAGAGCGAATTGTGTTTCAATAGGACTTTTTCTTCCGATTGTGTTTCAATATGTGTATTAGAACAATATGTTGTTGCCCAAAATATTTATCCGAAGATTAATACTGCTGGAAGACGGACAACAAACAACAATTGCGGGAGCACTTCCGAGAGAAGATAATTAATACAAGATTTGCCGGGTTTGTTAGGCCCGGGCTTGAATGCTCTCGCGAGATGTTATTAATACAAATATTCGTGGATACAAGTATTAATGAGAGAAATCTAAATACAATGAGTGTAAAAAGACTCTGTTAATCCGGCTCTTGAGCGAAGCTTGGTGTTCTTCGTCCCGCCGATAATCTGCTCGAGGAGAAAAGGCCGGGAGAAGTAAGACCGAAAGAAAGCCGTTGCCAAGAGTTGGATGTTAGCCAAGTGCTTAATGTTTGCTTCTGTATAGTGTGCTTGAATCGCAATATTGCTGAAGAAAGCTGAAGCAGTGTCCAAGTGCAGGGCGCCTTGTTTATATAGGGGCAGCCGGGTCCTGTCCTGTAGTGGCCGATCGCCTGCCGGCCATTATAATAATGTGCCGACCGCCTGCCGGCCAATATTATAATGGGGCGATCTCCTGGGCTGTCAGGCTAAAGTCCAAGGAAGATGCTGGCTGTCGGGCTAAAGTCCAAGGAAGAGGCTGCCACAGCTTTGGGCGGTCCAATAAGGAGCCATCACGTGTCCGGAGTCAGTCAACATGTGGCCCTACTGACAAGCTTTCGGCGGCCTGTCGGCTGGTGGAGGGAATCTGTCAGGCTTTGGTCAATGGCCCGAGATTCGCGGATCTTGTCTCGGCCTTTGCACGTGGTGCCAGTCTTGAGGCTCGGTCTTCGCCGACTGGGAGTCCGTCGGTGGTGATCGACATGAGCGGTCGTCCCTGGCTGATCACCCGAGGTCGTCATCGGCCAGTGGATGGAGGTCGCCAATGGTCGGTCACCAAGGGTCGATCGGCAAATGCCGATAGAGGGTCGCCAGATGTCGATCGCCAAGAGTCGGTCGCCGAGTACCGAGAGACGATCGTATCTGAGGTCGATCGCTCGGCACCGGGACTTGTCCTGGGACCTTCGGTTGGCCAGTCTAGCATGTCCGCTGGGTTAAGGCTCCGTCGCCTGGTCGCTGATCGGCAGGCTTGTCTTGGTCGCTCGGCAGTGACTCGGTCGCCCGTCCTCCTAGTCGATCGCCGGTCGGAAGGTGTTAATTCTTGACACAACAATTGCCCCCCAGCTTGCTCCTATGTTGAAGACATGGGGCGAGGTGGTTCTTGCTGGTGATCGTGTATGGATGAGGACGGGCGATCTGAGCTGACTTGGGACTCGGACTTGGGCTATCATGGTCGATTGGCTTAGCTATCTTTCGGTCTCGTACCTGCAAAAAACAACATTGGCCGATCCCCCATGGAAACTTTGGTGGTTTCGCTTTGTTTGAGGAATCGTGCACAGTCGCGGAGATCGATGGACCGACCCCATGACCGTGTCTTGGTGCACAAAGACAATGAGTGCCTCGTGACTCACTTTATTATGAGGGTCCTCTGTTAGGCTGCGCCTCGCCTTGTATTTAAACGAAAGGCGTGCGGTCTCGGTCTAGAGGAGTCCTTGCACGGCGGCGTCGGATGAATCAACTCCACGCCCGCGGCTTGTTAGCTCTGCTTCCACCTCGGCCACCATGGAGATGGCCGACCTCGGCGGTGTACGTTGAGACGGGGTTGTGGAATGAGTCCACCGATTAATGTTGGAGAGCCCTCGACTACGTCGGCCTCGTATTTAAACGAAGGGCGGCGATCTCGGCCGAAAGGACCTTGCATGGCCGCGAGGCAGTTCCACCGATTGCCAGGCCATGGCTTTATGATGCGCGGTGGAGGCGATCTAATGCCTTAGTCCGTCATGTTATATCCGGATGTAGATGGCGATCGTGTCCACCGGGTTGCCGATGATGTTGCGATCGCCGGATGATAGCGATCACCGCTCGGCGGCCGATCGCTTTATTCGTAGGTCCGATATCGGCGATCGGCGGGAGCCACCCTTATTTAGAATGTTGGATCAGTAGGCGGTGAGCGTGTCGTGGGGCTCTTCTGGATAGTAGCGATCGGGCTGGAAGATCGAGGTCGTCTGCAGGCGCCACCGATCTACTCTAAGCCGAGAAGAAGCCTTTGCACAGACAGAAATCTGCGGCTCTAGCCGGAAGAGGCTGCGTAGGTCGTCGGCAGGGTCTTCGTGAGATGCCTGAACATAGGCGAGAAACCCTGAAAACCTCCTAGGACAGCGTAGAGGGCGGTCTCATCGCTTACGGGCTCGCCGTTGAGGATGATCATGTCAACCCGGTCGATGTAGTCCGAGTCGGACTCCTGTTCTCCTTGCCTGATTTGCATCATGCGATGGCGACCTTCTGGCCGAGCGGCCCTGGTGGCGAAGTATTCCGTGAAGACGTGTGCCAGCTCGTTAAAGGAGCATATGGACCGAGGTGGCAATGAGGTGTACCACCGGTGGGCGAGGTCGTCTAGCGTCAGAGGGAACATTCGGCACCGGGTCGCGTCCGATGCCCCACACCCGGTCATGTAGATGTTGAACTTGTGCAGGTGTGCTTGGGGGTCCGATCGCCCCTGGTACACGGGTGTCTGAGGAGGAGCGATCTTGTGCTGTACCGGGGCGAGCTCGATGTCGATCGCAAGCGGCTCGCTCGGCGCGGCGATCGTCTTGGCGGCGCCTGCACCGGATTGCAGGAGCGCCTTCATGTCGTCGATCTGACGTTGCATCACGGCGATCGCCGCGGCTCGGCTGCTTGTGGATCGGCTCTGGGAGCGGGGGCCGAGGCGATCGTGTGCGATCTCGGATCCACGCCGCCGACCTCGGGAATTTGGCGGCGGGAGCCAGCGGCTGGATCGCCTTGTGGGAGCCGGGTAGGCCGAGCTCGGTGACGGACACCAACTCCGTCGTCTCGTAGCCGGGCCGGATGCCCGGCCGCTGTGTCGGGTCGCCGCCTGTGCGATCGAGACAGACGTGCCCAGGCCGCCGAGCGCCTCTTCTTGCGGGCGAGCCTCCTGGCGCTTGCTCGGCCGGTAGTGCCTTAAGCTTCCGCTTGATCTTCGGCGGGAGACCGAGGGGTGATAGGCGGAGGCGCGTCGAGTGCACTCGTCGCTCTGAAGGACGGCCAGGCCCCTTCGATCTGTTCCTTGGTTCGAACCGATCGAGCGAGAGGCTCGGGCCGCCTTCCCGGACGTGGTCGGCGCCTCGCCGCGGCGGCTACCTTCCACCATCGGCCGCGGCTCGGGACCGGGGCCAGGAAGGTCTGGCCGGGTGGCGGCGGCTTTCTTCGACGCGGATGCGGAAGACATGATTTCTGAAGGATTTCTTTGAAGTGCAGTGAGTGTCACTTCAAGTATCTGCCCCGAGAACAGTGAGTGTTCTTCGGGACGGTAGGTGTAAAAAATTGAGGGTTGGATCCCCTTCCTCTAGCGCCAATTGTTGTTGCCCAAAATATTTATCCGAAGATTAATACTGCTGGAAGACGGACAACAAACAACAATTGCGGGAGCACTTCCGAGAGAAGATAATTAATACAAGATTTGCCGGGTTTGTTAGGCCCCGGCTTGAATGCTCTCGCGAGATGTTATTAATACAAATATTCGTGGATACAAGTATTAATGAGAGAAATCTAAATACAATGAGTGTAAAAAGACTCTGTTAATCCGGCTCTTGAGCGAAGCTTGGTGTTCTTCGTCCCGCCGATAATCTGCTCGAGGAGAAAAGGCCGGGAGAAGTAAGACCGAAAGAAAGCCGTTGCCAAGAGTTGGATGTTAGCCAAGTGCTTAATGTTTGCTTCTGTATAGTGTGCTTGAATCGCAATATTGCTGAAGAAAGCTGAAGCAGTGTCCAAGTGCAGGGCGCCTTGTTTATATAGGGGCAGCCGGGTCCTGTCCTGTAGTGGTCGATCGCCTGCCGGCCATTATAATAATGTGCCGACCACCTGCCGGCCAATATTATAATGGGGCGATCTCCTGGGCTGTCAGGCTAAAGTCCAAGGAAGATGCTGGCTGTCGGGCTAAAGTCCAAGGAAGAGGCTGCCACAGCTTTGGGCGGTCCAATAAGGAGCCATCACGTGTCCGGAGTCAGTCAACATGTGGCCCTACTGACAAGCTTTCGGCGGCCTGTCGGCTGGTGGAGGGAATCTGTCAGGCTTTGGTCAATGGCCCGAGATTCGCGGATCTTGTCTCGGCCCTTGCACGTGGTGCCAGTCTTGAGGCTCGGTCTTCGCCGACTGGGAGTCCGTCGGTGGTGATCGACATGAGCGGTCGTCCCTGGCTGATCACCCGAGGTCGTCATCGGCCAGTGGATGGAGGTCGCCAATGGTCGGTCACCAAGGGTCGATCGGCAAATGCCGATAGAGGGTCGCCAGATGTCGGTCGCCAGGAGTCGGTCGCCGAGTACCGAGAGACGATCGTATCTGAGGTCGATCGCTCGGCACCGGGACTTGTCCTGGGACCTTCGGTTGGCCAGTCTAGCATGTCCGCTGGGTTAAGGCTCCGTCGCCTGGTCGCTGATCGGCAGGCTTGTCTTGGTCGCTCGACAGTGACTCGGTCGCCCGTCCTCCTAGTCGATCGCCGGTCGGAAGGTGATAATTCTTGACACAACACAATAGAATGAACAACGTACAATCAATAAAGAATATGATCTTACCTCTTGATGGAACGAGAAGGCTCACGGTGATTTGCAGAAAGGTGTGTGTAGGGCAGTCGATTTCTGTGCAATTCTCTCTCCTTCAAAATTTATAGGGTCAATTAGAGAGAATGAGATGACTCTCTCTATTTATAGTCGGCAAAAAAAGTACATCGAAATCAATGAATTATAGATTTCCATCAAATTCTCACAAATATTAAATACCTCTAGATTTAATAGGGCTTTAAAAAATAAAAATTGAATATCATGATATTTTGAAGGACTTTTTAAGAGCGAATTGTATTTCAATAGGACTTTTTCTTCCTATTGTGTTTCACTATGTGTATTAGAACAATAGAATGAACAACGTACAAGCAATAAAGAATATGATCTTACCTCTTGATGGAACGAGAAAGCTCACGGTGATTTTCAGAAAGGTGTGTGTAGGGTGCAATTCTCTCTCCTTCAAAATTTATAGGGTAGAATGAGAGGACTCTCTCTATTTATAATTGGCAAAAAAATACATCAAAATCAATGAATTATAGATTTCCATCAAACTCTCACAAATATTAAATACCTCCAGATTTAATAGGACTTTAAAAAATAAAAATTGAATATCATGATATTTTGAAGGACTTTTTAAGAGCGAATTGTGTTTCAATTGGACTTTTTATTCGGATTGTGTTTCAATATGTGTATTAGAATAATAGAATGAACAACGTACAAGCAATAAAGAATATGATCTTGCCTCTTGATGGAAGGAGAAGGCTCACGGTGATTTGTAGAAAGGTGTGTGTAGGGTGCAATTCTCTCTCGTTCAAAATTTATAGGTAGAATGAGAGGACTCTCTCTATTTATAATTGGCAAAAAAAATACATCAAAATCAATGAATTATAGATTTCCATCAAACTCTCACAAATATTAAATACCTCTAGATTTAATAGGACTTTAAAAAATAAAAATTGAATATCATGATATTTTGAAGGACTTTTTAAGAGCGAATTGTGTTTCAATTGGACTTTTTATTCTGATTGTGTTTCAATATGTGTATTAGAACAATAGAATGAACAACGTACAAGCAATAAAGAATATGATCTTGCCTCTTGATGGAAGGAGAAGGCTCACGCCGATTTGCAGAAAGGTGTGTGTAGGGAGCAATTCTCTCTCGTTCAAAATTTATAGGTAGAATGAGAGGACTCTCTGTAGCGACCACTTTTCTAAATATGATTCTTCAAATTTTAAGAAGAATAAATAAAAATACTGCAGCGGAAATACATTTAAAAAAAGACAAACTTAATAATTGCAAGTAATATTCTCGAGTCATTGTTAAAACAAAACATACCTTGACGTAAAAATAAAACAAATTGAACACTTGTTCGTAAAACATAGTTTGAGAGAAATAACATTACATAAATAAACATCTAATCATAGGCTTGATCATCTCACTCTCAATCGCATGCCACATCGAGCTCCTCAACCTGAAAGGGGTTAAATAGTGGGGTGAGCTTCCAACTCGCTCAGTGTGGAGAGTACGCAATATGTCTATGTTAATTACTAAATATATTAGCAAGTATAAACAACATGACTGATAAATTCTGATGCCCGTCGGCTAGCCCAAAGGCTTTATGCACAATTAAGCGCTTCTGACTAATTTGCACATTTAAGTGCTTCTGACTGATTGCACATTTAAGTGCTTCTGACTGATTTGCACATTTAAGTGCTTCTGACTGATTTCATGTGCACATACGAGACAATATATAAAGCAATTAAAATAAACAAAAGCATAATAAATCCCCACACCTGGATAAATTGCAGTTCTGAACTTGAATGTGATGAAATGCTTGACTCGATAAATTCTAGGCCCGTAAATTCTTGTTATTATCTACAATTAATAATAGAAAATTATTATTATTAGATGACTGAGAATTAAATTATAAGTGGATAATAATATCAATTGAAAAGGTCAACATGTTAAAAGCTTGGCCGAAAGGGACTGATATTGTAGAAATTATAATTCTGCTAGAGCTAACTGGAATAATTATAAACCAGACTGGGGCAAGAATGAAGAAACTGAAAATTAGGGGCTGACACTAGTATACATTGAAAATAATTTGGGGTTGAGTCGAAAGGATCTAGAAACAAGGGGAACTCAATTGAATAACCCTAGGAAATTAGGGGGTATATAAACCCCTTTGCCCAGCCGACACTCTCATTTCTAACCTGCTCCCTTCAACACTCTCTCTCTAAAACTCTCCTCCCTCTGCCAGCGATCGTTTCTCAGTCTCTCTCTCTACCGAAAAAAAAGAAACACACACACATACACCTACACACACTCCAGACCCGCCGCGAACTGGATGAATCGAAAAAGAAAATTTGTTGGCGTCGCAATTCGGCAGTAGGTCGCTGCCAAGGTGTGGTCCGACGATGGCAGATATTGATGTTTCGCGTGGTTCCGACCGGTGGCTCGCGCGAAGGAGGGGAGGTCCAAGTGGCGGGGGCGATGGTGAAAGGCTATTGCCGGCTCGCCGAAAGCTGTGTGGCGGCGATGCGATTTGGAAGGGAAGAAATTTGGATGGCGACAACAGGCTGGGTTGGTCGCGGGTTCGGGCTGACGGCGGCGGAAAGGTTGCAGTCAGAAAATTCTCAGGTGTGAAGTTCTTGAGCCTAAAGATATTTATGTGAGCGGAGCAGGTATGATTCCCAGCAACTGGCTCCAGTTCAGGGAATAAAGAGAAGAAGGAAATAAAATAATAAAAAAAAAGGCTGACTTTGCTATGAGGCAGTGAGATGAGCAGTGAATATTTTTCAGAGAGATTTACCTGTTTGTGAAATTTTTCTGCATAGATTTGAGGATGAGTCTTGCTGTAAAAAAATGAGTTTTGGTGTTTGTGTGATTTCTGGTGTATAAAATTTTGCTGTGAAATTTTTGTGCGGTGAGAAAAATGGATATGAATTGTCATGGATTGTGATTTATAGTTTTAGTCTAGGATTTAACTGCTCATTCCATGATGATAAAACTCCCCCATTATGCCCACTACCTCTTTTAAGGAGGTTAATGAAGGTGAGAAAACTCCCCCATGTTCATGGTGTGTGAGTATAGGAGAGAGAAATATGGGCTGAATATTATAATGGGTTCGGCTTAGGCCGGCCCAAAGTGGATGGATTAAAATTAATTAAAATGGACTTGTAAAATCTTATGCGTAACGATTTATATCGCTTAAAATTTGACTTGGGCCTAGAAATGACGACATGACACACGATGAAATAAAATGAGAAATGACACGACATGAATCACATGACTGGACATGAATTATAATGACAAATGAATTTGCATGATCATGAAATAAAATGAATTAAACGAGAAATTATTCGGGCATTAATTTAATAAAATTGAACATGTTTCAATAATTCACAATAAATGTATATGCGAAATCGGGGCGTTACAACCTACCCCCCTTTAACAAATTTTCGTCCTCGAAAATTAAGTTGCGTACCTTGAAAAATAAATGTTGGATACTTAGAACGGATCTCCTCTTCACGTTCCCAAGTTGCCTCATTTGGTCCATGACGACTCCATTGAACTTTCACCAATTTAATCTCTTTATTTCGTAACTGGTGTAACCTACGCTCCAGAATAGCTATAGGTACCTCCTCATAACTCAGATTCTTGGCTACATGCAACTCTTTGAAATTGCATACATGATCAGGATCATGTACGTATTTTCTCAGCATGGAGACGTGAAAGACATTGTGCACTCCTGATAATTCCATCGGCAATGCCAAACTATAAGCAAGATCACCAACACGACCCAAAATCTCAAAAGGCCCGATATAACGAGGCTGTAGCTTTCCCTTTTTACCGAATCGTATTACTCCTTTCATCGGCGCTACTTTCAGGAACACCTTCTCTCCAATCTCAAATTGGATATCTTTCCTCCGTTTATCAGCATAAGGCTTCTGCCGATCCTGGGCAGTCTTAATTCTGCTTCTGATCTCGGCTATCTTCTCTACAGTCTGCTCGATCAATTCTGCACCCAAAATTTTTCCTTCTCCAACCTCACTCCAATAAAGGGGCGATCGACATTTCCTTTCGTACAGAGCCTCATACGGGGCCATTTGTATAGTCGCTTGGTAACTGCTGTTATAAGCAAACTCCACTAACGGCAAAATATTCTCCCAATTCTCACCAGTGTCAAGAACACACGCACTCAACAAGTCTTCAAGTGTCTTGATAGTCCGCTCAGATTGACCATCGGTTTGCGGATGATATGCAGTACTGAAATTCAACTTAGTTCCCAAAGCACTCTGAAGACTCTTCCAAAATTGCGACGTAAATCGCGGATCTCTATCTGATACGATCGACACTAGAACACCATGTAGCCTCAAAATCTCCCGGATATAAATCTGTGCATATTGTTCCATACTGTAAGTCATCCTCACAGGTAGAAAATGAGATGACTTCGTCAAACGATCTACTATCACCCAGATAACATCGTTCTTCCTCACTGTTCGTGGCAGACCAACCACAAAATCCATTGTGATATGCTCCCATTTCCATTCTGGGATTTCTAACGGTTGAAGTAAACCTCCTGGCCGTTGGTGTTCTGCCTTCACCTGCTGACATATCATACACCTCTTCACAAATACACCAATGTCCCGTTTCATTCCTCTCCACCAAAAGAACTTCTTCAGGTCGTGGTACATCATTGTACCTCCCGGGTGAGCGGAGTATGGTGCATTGTGAGCTTCTTCAAGGATTTGCTTCCTAAGGGATAGATCCTTAGGAACATATAACCTCCCATCATAAGTCAACACGTCCTCTGCGGAAACGACAAACTTCTCAATACTCCCAGCTTGTGCTCGATCCTTCATCTTGCACAAGAACTTATCACGTGGTTGAGCCTCCTTAATCTTATCCCTCAAGTTTGGTTGCAAGACCAAAGATGATAGGATTGCTTTCGAATGTTTTGAAGACTCAACTACCTCAATCCTCAACTGGGAGAACTCCTTTATCAAACTCTCCTGATCGGTCAAGCAAGCTAACTCGCCTCTAGTCTTCCGACTCAAGGCATCAACTACCACATTAGCCTTACCCGGATGGTAATGAATATTACAATCATAGTCCTTCACCAATTCTAACCATCGCCTTTGCCTCATGTTAAGGTCCTTCTGTGTGAAAAGATACTTCAAACTTTTATGGTCAGTGTATATCTCACACTTTCCTCCGTAGAGATAGTGACGCCATATCTTCAGCGCATGTACTACAGCAGCCAACTCCAGATCATGCGTTGGATAGTTCAACTCATGTGGTTTAAGCTGTCTCGATGCATAGGCTACTACTTTACCATGTTGCATCAGAACACAACCCAACCCTTGCTTTGAGGCATCACTATAAATAACAAAGTCTTCCGTCGGATCAGGAATCGTTAATACTGGTGCCGAGGTTAGTCTCCTTTTCAACTCTTGAAAACTTTCCTTGCACTTGTCGTTCCATTCAAACCTCACGCCTTTCCTTGTTAACTGGGTCATAGGAGTGGAGATTTTCGAAAATCCTTCGATAAATCTCCTATAATAGCCATCTAGGCCCGTAAAGTGCGGACTTCGCTCGCATTCTTGGGTATTCCCCAACTACTCACTGCTACAACTTTATCGGGATCAACCTCAATTCTTTTTGAAGTCACCACATGTCCAAGGAATCCAACTCTGTTTAACCAAAACTCACATTTCTTGAATTTAGCATTCAACTTCTCCTTGCGAAGTGTCTCCAATGTAATCCTCAAATGTTCTTGGTGTTGTTCCTTGTCCTTAGAATACACCAAGATGTCATCTATAAAGACGATCAGGAACTTATCCAAGTAAGGTTGGAACACCCTGTTCATCAAATCCATAAAGACTGCCGGTGCATTACTCAAGCCAAAAGGCATCACTACAAATTCAAAATGTCCATAACGGGTTCTGAAGGCCGTCTTGGGAATGTCACACTCCCTAATCTTCAGTTGGTGATACCCCGACCGTAAATCAATCTTCAAAAAGGTTCCGGCTCCCCTCAACTGATCGAATAGATCCTCGATTCTCGGTAGTGGGTACTTGTTCTTCACCGTGAGTCGATTCAGCTCTCTGTAATCTATACACATCCGAAGTGACCCATCTTTCTTTCTTACAAACAGTACTGGTGCACCCCAGGGTGACACGCTAGGACGAACAAATCCGTGCTCCAACAGCTCTTGAATTTGGACCTTCAATTCTTGAAGTTCCCTCGGAGCCATTCTATATGGCGCTTTGGATGTAGGGGCCGCCCCAGGGACCAAATCAATACTAAACTCCACTTGTCGGTCGGGTGGGACTCCCGATAAATCTTCTGGAAACACATCCAGAAACTCTCGTACTATAGGTACGTCTGTAGGGGACACCTCATTAGTACGAGTGTCAACCAAACTCACCAAGTAACCCTGACATTTCTCCTTCCTTAGACCTCTCAATGCTTTCATGGCTGTGATTACTCTTGGTACTGTCCTACTCTTAGTACCGTAAAAGGTGATCGACTCGCCTTCGGAACACCTCAATGTTACCTTATTCTCACGGCATCTTATATCGGCATCATGTCTATCGAGCGACCCATACCAAGGATCACATCAAAATCCATCGAGTTAATTAAATACAGGCTAGCGTCAAATTCTCTACCTCCTATCTCAATATTCTCGTCAATCATTGTATTAGTGAGGATCGTATTTCCTGACGGTAAGCTAACCTCAAGAGACTCAACAGTTCTAATGCTTCTATGACCAATAGCATGATAAAACTTTGCAGACATAAAAGTATGTATGGCACCAGTGTCAAATAAAGCAAAAGCAGGCACATTAGATATCATAAGCATACCTGACACTGTGCCGGGATTCTCATCTGCGTCCTTTTGGGTCAAAGAATAAATACGAGCCTTTCCTCCAGAACCTTGACCTTTGGCCCTTTGGAGATGACAATTCGAAGCTGCATGCCCTGGCTCCTTGCATCTGTAGCAGACATCTTTTCCATACAAACACTCCCCGCCATGATTCTTACCATACTTCGAGTACTCTGGCTTACTGGTTTGAGGCTTAGGTCCGGACCTTTGATCAACCTTTGCTTGCTTATTAGAGACCATGGCCTTATTTTGGTTTCCATTCCAATGCCTCTTACCGATATTAGGCTTCGTAGAATGTTGTTGATCAAGATTATGGCTAGCCTCAACCTCTTGGGCTCGAAAAACCGTCTCGGTATAGGGTAGCACCCCATGACCAGCCACGATGTGACGAATACTCGGGCGTAAACCACTCCGGAACTTAAGGGCCCTCTTTCGATCTGTGTCCACCATGTGCTCCACAAAGAAGCTGATTTGGTTGAATTTTCTCTCATATTCTTCAACCGTCATTCCTCCTTGTTCAAGGTTCCAAAACTCTCTCTCCATCTTCTCTCGGTAGTGCTGTGGGTAGTACTGTTCCATCACTATTTCCTTGAACCGACCCCATGTTAATGCAGCACGCTCGGCCGCCGGCCTCAAACGCCAATAGCTTATCCACCAGCGTCCAGCATCCTTCACCATTTGATATTGGCCACAAATAATTCTTTGCGCATCGGTGCACCCAATGAGCTCAAGGGTGCGCTCCAGTGACATGAACCATTCATCAATGAAAGCTGGTCCTTCTCGACCGTTGAATGTGGGTGGAGTGAAACGTCGGAATTGTTGCACAACTTGTGCCTGAGTTGGAGCTGGCACGTTATTGTTGTGGTGATCCTGACCTCCGTCACCACCACTAAGGTTAGCATTCTGACCACCGAGATTATCTGCACCTCGGTTAGCTGGGCGTCCACATCCACGAGTTGCCATTATCCTAAGGCATACCACACGCAACAATCCTTCAGTACTTACCCAACGAAAGGGAGAAATAAAATGGAGGCGTTACACTGCATCTACATGTTGAGCACCAGAGATTTCTAGCAATGATGACTTTCGCATGTCATACATATACTTATGAATTTATAAGAAAACAATTTCATGCCCAAATATTTTATCATAAAATTCTTATATACAAAATAGACTGAAGATGCATCTTTAATGCATGAATCATGGTTGATCTGGGAAACTGCATTTATCACATAATGAATGATCATAACTTAATGTACCTTGGAGTCGACGTGGAGCGGCAGAGGTGGATGATCATAATTGCTAAAAATATTTGATTACTTGCGAAAATGAAATTTTAGTTTAGAAAAAGAAACCATTTTAACGAGTCTACAGAACCGTAGACCCGCTCTGATACCACTTATGTAGCGACCACTTTTCTAAATATGATTCTTCAAATTTTAAGAAGAATAAATAAAAATACTGCAGCGGAAATACATTTAAAAAAAGACAAACTTAATAATTGCAAGTAATATTCTCGAGTCATTGTTAAAACAAAACATACCTTGACGTAAAAATAAAACAAATTGAACACTTGTTCGTAAAACATAGTTTGAGAGAAATAACATTACATAAATAAACATCTAATCATATGCTTGATCATCCCACTCTCAATCGCATGCCACATCGAGCTCCTCAACCTGAAAGGGGTTAAATAGTGGGGTGAGCTTCCAACTCGCTCAGTGTGGAGAGTACGCAATATGTCTACGTTAATTACTAAATATATTAGCAAGTATGAACAACATGACTGATAAATTCTGATGCCCGTCGGCTAGCCCAAAGGCTTTATGCACAATTAAGTGCTTCTGACTGATTTGCACATTTAAGTGCTTGTGACTGATTGCACATTTAAGTGCTTCTGACTGATTTGCACATTTAAGTGCTTCTGACTGATTTCACGTGCACATACGAGACAATATATAAAGCAATTAAAATAAACAAAAGCGTAATAAATCCCCACACCTGGATAAATTGCAGTTCTGAACTTGAATGTGATGAAATGCTTGACTCAACAAATTCTAGGCCCGTAAATTCTTGTTATTATCTACAATTAATAATAGAAAATTATTATTATTAGATGACTGAGAATTAAATTATAAGTGGATAATAATATCAATTGAAAAGGTCAACATGTTAAAAGCTTGGCCGAAAGGGACTGATATTGTAGAAATTATAATTCTGCTAGAGCTAACTGGAATAATTATAAACCAGACTGGGGCAAGAATGAAGAAACTAAAAATTAGGGGCTGACACTAGTATACTTTGAAAATAATTTGGGGTTGAATCGAAAGGATCTAGAAACAAGGGGAACTCAATTGAATAATCCTAGGAAATTAGGGGGTATATAAACCCCTTTGCCCAGCCGACACTCTCATTTCTAACCTGCTCCCTTCAACACTCTCTCTCTAAAACTCTCCTCCCTCTGCCAGCGATCGTTTCTCAGTCTCTCTCTACCGAAAAAAAAGAAACACACACACATACACCTACACACACTCCAGGACCGCGAATCTGGATGAATCGAAAAGAAAATTTGTTGGCGTCATGATTCGGCGAGAGTCGCTGCCAAGGTGTGGTCCGACGATGGCAGATATTGATGTTTCGCGTGGTTCCGACCGGTGGCTCGCGCGAAGGAGGGGAGGTCCAAGTGGCGGGGGCGATGGTGAAAGGATATTGCCGGCTCGCCGGAAGCTGTGTGGCGGCGATGCGATTTGGAAGGGAAGAAATTTGGACGACGACAACAGGCTGGGTTGGTCGCGGGTTCGGGCTGACGGCGGCGGAAAGGTTGCAGTCAGAAAATTCTCAAGTGTGAAGTTCTTGAGCCAATAAAGATATTTATGTGAGCGGAGCAGGTATGATTCCCGGCAACTGGCTCCAGTTCAGGGAATAAAGAGAAGAAGGAAATAAAATAATAAGAAAAGGCTGACTTTGCTATGAGGCAGTGAGATGAGCAGTGAATATTTTTCAGAGAGATTTACCTGTTTGTGAAATTTTTCTGAGTATATTTAAGGATGAGTCTTGCTGTAAAAAAATGAGTTTTGGTGTTTGTGTGATTTCTGGTGTATAAAATCTTGCTGTGAAATTTTTGTGCGGTGAGAAAAATGGATATGAATTGTCATGGATTGTGAATTAGTTTTAGTCTAGGATTTAACTGCTCATTCCATGATGATAAAACTCCCCCATTATGCCCACTACCTCTTTTAAGGAGGTTAATGAAGGTGAGAAAACTCCCCCATGTTCATCGTGTGTGAGTATAGGAGAGAGAAATATGGGCTGAATATTATAATGGGTTCGGCTTAGGCCGTCCCAAAGTGGATGGATTAAAATTAATTAAAATGGACTTGTAAAATCTTATGCGTAACGATTTATATCGCTTAAAATTTGACTTGGGCCTAGAAATGACGACATGACACACGATGAAATAAAATGAGAAATGACACGACATGAATCACATGACTGGACATGAATTATAATGACAAATGAATTTGCATGATCATGAAATAAAATGAATTAAACGAGAAATTATTCGGGCATTAATTTAATAAAATTGAACATGTTTCTATAATTCACAATAAATGTATATGCGAAATCGGGGCGTTACACTCTCTCTATTTATAATTGGCAAAAAAAATACATCAAAATCAATGAATTATAGATTTCCATTAAACTCTCACAAATATTAAATACCTCTAGATTTAATAGGACTTTAAAAAATAAAAATTGCATATCATGATATTTTGAAGGACTTTTTAAGAGCGAATTGTGTTTCAATAGGACTTTTTCTTCCGATTGTGTTTCAATATGTGTATTAGAACAATAGAATGAACAACATACAAGCAATAAAGAATATGATCTTACCTCTTGATGGAAGGAGAAGCTCATGGTGATTTGCAGAAAGGTGTGTGTAATGCAGTCGATTTCTGTACAATTCTCTCTCCTTCAAAATTTATAGGGTCAATTAGAGAGAATGAGAGGACTCTCTCTATTTATAATCGGCAAAAAAAGTACATCAAAATTAATGAATTATAGATTTCAATCAAACTCTCACAAATATTAAATATGTCTAGATTTAATAGGGCTTTAAAATATAAAAATTGAATATCCTGATATTTTGAAGGACTTTTTAAGAGCGAATTGTGTTTCAATAGGACTTTTTCTTCCGATTGTGTTTCAATATGTGTATTAGAACAATAGAATGAACAACGTACAAGTAATAAAGAATATGATCTTACCTCTTGATGGAAGGAGAAGGCTCATAGTGATTTGCAGAAAGGTGTGTGTAGGACAGTCGATTTCTGTGCAATTCTCTCTCCTTCAAAATTTATAGGGTCAATTAGAGAGAATGAGAGGACTCTCTCTATTTCTAATCGGGCAAAATGTACATCAAAATCAATGAACTATAGATTTCCATCAAACTCTCACAAATATTAAATATGTCTAGATTTAATTGGGCTTTAAAAAATAAAAATTGAATATCATGATATTTTTAAGGACTTTTTAAGAGCGAATTGTGTTTCAATAGAACTTTTTCTTCCGATTGTGTTTCAATATGTGTATTAGAACAATATAATGAACAACGTACAAGCAATAAAGAATATGGTCTTACCTCTTGATGGAAGGAGAAGGCTCACGGTGATTTGCAGAAAGGTGTGTGTAGGGTGCAATTCTCTCTCCTTCAAAATTTATAGGGTAGAATGAGAGGACTCTCTCTATTTATAATTGGCAAAAAAATACATCAAAATCAATGAATTATAGATTTCTATCAAACTCTCACAAACATTAAATAACTCTAGATTTAATAGGACTTTAAAAAATAAAAATTTAATATCATGATATTTTGAAGGACTTTTTAAGAGCGAATTGTGTTTCAATAGGACTTTTTCTTCCGATTGTGTTTCAATATGTGTATTAGAACAATAGAATGAACAACGTACAAGTAATAAAGAATATGATCTTACCTCTTGATGGAAAGAGAAGGCTCACAGTGATTTGCAGAAAGGTGTGTGTAGGACAGTCGATTTACAGGCAATTCTCTCTCCTTCAAAATTTATAGGGTCAATTAGAGAGAATGAGAGGACTCTCTCTATTTCTAATCGGGCAAAAAGTACATCAAAATCAATGAACTATAGATTTCCATCAAACTCTCACAAATATTAAATATGTCTAGATTTAATTGGGCTTTAAAAAATAAAAAGTGAATATCATGATATTTTGAAGGACTTTTTAAGAGCGAATTGTGTTTCAATAGAACTTTTTGTAATATCCGCATTTTTCTTTCCCCTTGTCTTTTCCTTTTCGATGTATTTATCGGTCGTAGTGACCCTTATGTACCTTACAGTGTATCTTTCCCGTCATCTATTGATCTGAGACTCGTTATTGTTGAGCGGAACCGCTGTTTCGGGGTTGCCGTGGATCCATTCTATGTTTTGATGCGCTTTGAGGTGTTCCGTTTGATGTTTCGTTCATAATCCGATGTTGTGAACCGTTTATATTTTGTAACCTAGCGCACGCTATCCGTTCTGCATAGCGCGCGCTAGGGGCCCCTTAGTAGCGCATGCTACGACTGATTCGTAGCGCGCGCTAGGAGCTAGCCCTGGGAGTGGAAGTGCTATTTTTCCAGCCTTCTGGATTGGCGTATTAGCGTACGCTACGCAGACTAGCGCACGCTAAGGTCGGGAGGCTAGCGCACGCTGATGATACCCGGTAGCGTGCGCTAGCGTGAGTGTCCAGTACTAGACAGTTTACTACTGAACCCGGTCCGGTGCCAGTTAGCGCACGCTACGCTTGTATGGTAGCGCACGCTAACGGATCAGGTGGGTTCTGGACAGTTTGTCACTGGACTCGACTGATGTCCAGGAAGCGAACGGTATTGGTCGATAGCGCGCGCTACCGATAGGTTATTAGCGCACGCTACATTTGGAGTAGCGCATGCTAACGGCCAAAGGTCTGGCTACTGGACTGGACACTAACTGTTTGGTCTATATTTTCATCCCGTTAGCGCACGCTAACCTTTGAGGATTAGCGCGGGCTAACACTCCCTGGCTATATAAACCAGGGAGTTGACCGAGATGAACATAAATTCTCATTTTTTCCTCTCTCCGCGGCGAAGGCGATTCCGGGGCGATTTCTTCCTCCAATCATCTCATCCAACATCTCTCTTGAGTTCTTGGAGTATTATAACAACATCAACATGAATCTTTCATCCTAATCCACGGTAAATCTCTTAGAACCCTACTTTTGGATAATTTGGGGGTTTTGGATTTTCTTCCGATCCGTTCCGTTTTGTTGGTGGATTCATGATGAATATGATTAATCTTCTTGGTATGATAAGTTTTCCTACGGATTCATGGTATATTTTCATGGGTTTTTGAAATCGAGAGGGTTTGGTTGTGGTCCACCCTCGTTGTTATTTTTATACGAATATACATGAATCGTAGGCGGGTTTTCGGGTGTATTCCATTTCCGTGATCGTTTAGGAGTGGTTGTGATTGTGTTATTCGAATCGTTAGGTTCATTCGTCGATTCCTCGCGGTCGTGCTTGATTCTTCCGTTCCGTTCGTGTTACCGTCTATTAATCGAGGCAAGTATCCTTATGAACTTACAATCTTAACGTAGTAGTATTGCATGAGACTTGTGTGTGTGTGTATGCTCACTATGGGTTAGATCCTACGGGGTCTCGGTAGGGGTCCACGGAGGGGTGGATCCGCAAGCTTGCTTTTAACCACTATGGGTTAGATCTGACGGGGTCTCGGTAGGGGTCCACGGAGGGGTGGATCCACGGTTAATTGTGGTGCATTTCTACAAATGTTATTTGATTATGGCATTTCCGGAAATGAGTGATTTGGAACTATGTTTTCTTGATTGCATGTATTTACTATATGTGTAAGACGTAAGTCGTTCATTTGGTTACTTGTACTAGCGTAATTGCTAACCCCTCTGGGGACCCATTTTGGGGAAATTCGTTTTATGAATTTCAGGTCAGGTTCATCGAGACGAGCGGGCGCTGGACCAGTACACGGATGATGGCCGTGCGTGATGATTGTGCACGAGTGACGTCTTAGTGTCTTTTTATCTTTTCATCTTTTGTGGGATTTGAACTAATAGTTGTACTCGAGTACTTAAGAGTTCCTGTCCATCCAGATTGTATTGATGCCTATTATGTTTGTGTTGGATGATGATGTTATGTTGACCGGTTGAACCGAGTGGATTATTTTGTTTTGCGTCTTTATGACGTGGTGTTATGTTGTTGTTTCTGTGAGTCGATGAGTATGATGCTGTTCAGCCTGGTGGGTCCCATATAGGGATTCACGGCGCTGTAATATACCTCGAATATCTTGAGGGTGTTACAGAAAATGGTATCAGAGACCTAGGTTTATGGATACCTAGGCTTGTCGGTTTATTGGGTCTTGTGGTGTTTTGATTTGCACATCATCGTCACGCTGCCATGATCCCGGTACTACCAGTGTCTGTATGTTTTTCCTTCCTCTGTTCCTTATTCCCTTGTATCACATCTTTGATTCTCGATTTGTGATTGTTCTTTTCTTGTACTTACCATCGTATGGCTTTTGCTACTTATTTAACATCAGTATGGATGCTGGAAGGGGCCGTGGTAGTGGACGTGGTCGTGGACGCGGCCGAGGACGTGGGGCAGCCGGTGGGGCGGCCACGTCGCGAGCTTCGAGGCCGCGGTGCAGCGACCGTCATAGCCATGCTTCTTCTCAGAGCGTGCCGACCTTGGTATTGCGGCCGTTATGCGGTAAATGGTGAACCAAATGGCGCGATAGCTCAGCGGTTCGTAACCCGGATCAGGCCCACGCTAATCGGGGCGGAGCGGATAGTTGGCGCCAAGATGTTATCAAGATGCATCCTCCTCAGTTTTCGGGAGCTTCAGACCCGATTGGCTGGGAAGGGTGGATCAAGGAGATATCTAAGGTCTTCGTTGCCACTAACTGTCCCGAGGACCGTAAAGTCCCTATTGCCCAATACTTTCTCACAGGGGACGCTACGGACTAGTGGGAGGCCATTGGGCCCAAAGATCATGCTGCTTCGTGGGCTGAGTTTCTAGAATTGATGGAGACTGAATATTGCCCGTGGCCGGTCAGACAGGCTCGGGTACATGCTTTTTATGATGCTCAACCGCTGGATATCCCCGTATCTCAAGTTATTGCTGATTTTAACAAGGAGTTGGGTTATGTGAAGACCCAAGTTGTCGAGGAGAGCGACAAAATTTTCCATTTCTCCAGACGGATGAAGTTGTCGATTCGGGACTATATGTCGGGGCTCGTATGTACCACCTTGAAAGATTACCAGAGTAGGTCCCTTGCTTACGATATGTCTGTGACGGCGAGTGAGGCGGCCCGCGAGAGTAAGAAGCAGAAGTCCGCAGGGGATTTTTTGGGCCACAAAGGTAGGGGTCAGCAGAAATTCGAATCTGCTAATTTTTCTGCCGGTGGTGGCCCAGCTCGATCTACTAGGTTTCCCCGTAGGGCTGCCAGTGCCCCTTCTCGGGAAGTTAAGTGTTTTAACTGTGGCCAGCCAGGCCACATCAGTCGTAATTGCCCGAGTCCTTTGTTGACATGTAATCAGTGTGGCCAACCGGGCCACAAGGCGGCTTTCTGTGCCGAGAGGGAGAGAATCGTGGGTGCCCGGACTCCCATTACAGCACCTAGGGAACCGAGTGTGAATCAAGGATCGTTTGCTTCTCAGTCCCCACCGAATGCCAGTCGAGGGAGAGGTAGGGGTCAGACCGCCAGAGGGGGAGCTTCTAGTGTCGGCTCCGCCTATCCGCGGGTTTATGAGATGCGGAAAGTCGATGACCCAGCAGCTACTGTGGCGACAGGTACCGTTCATATTCTTTCTCATCCTATCAGTGTGCTTTTCTATTCCTGTGCTACGCATTCGTTCATATCTTGGGATTGTGTGCGCCGTTTGAGTCTAGACTGTTTGATGCCTTGTGAACCCTTCATCGTTAAGCATCCTAGCGGTGATAGGATCGTTGGCGATCAGGAGGTTCGAGACTATTCTGTGCTTATCTGTGAGCAGACTTGGCCCACTAATCTTATTGTTGTGGGTATCGAGGGAGAAGATTTGATTCTTGGGGATGATTGGCTCGAGCGGCATGGTGCGATCATGAACTACCGCACTAGAATCATCACTATGTTAGCCGAGGACGGCACCGAGCACTCTTTCGCGGGGCGAAAGAGGGGAAACCAGAAGTTCGTTATTAATGCCTTGAAGGCAATGAGACTCCTACGAAAGGGGTGTACTGGTTATTGGTGCTATGCCTTGAAGGCAGAGGGTAGTGGAGTTGAACTGTCTTCGATTCCAATCGTTAATGAGTTTCCTGACGTATTTCCTGACGAGTTACCGGGATTGCCACCGGATCGTGAGGTCGAGTTTGCTATAGAGTTAGAGCCGGGCGCGGCTCCTATTTCGAAGGCGCCGTATCGCATGGCACAATCAGAGATGTCCGAGTTGAAGAAGCAGTTGAGTGAGCTTCTTGAGTCGGGGTATGTTCGACCGAGCGCCTCGCCATGGGGCGCACCGGTCCTGTTCGTGCGGAAGAAGGATGGTTCACTACGTTTGTGTATCGACTATCGCGAACTAATTAAGGTGACCATCAAGAACAAGTATCCTTTGCCGAGAATTGATGACTTGTTCGATCAGTTGCAGGGAGCTGCGGTGTTCTCGAAAATTGATTTGAAATCGGGGTACTATCAACTGCAGGTGAGAGAGTCTGATGTGCCGAAAACAGCTTTTCGGACGAGATACGGACATTATGAGTTCGTAGTTATGCCTTTCGGGTTAACTAATGCGCCGGCGGTGTTCATGCAGTTGATGAACAAAGTCTTTATCGAGTATTTGGATAAGTGTGTCGTCGTCTTCATAGACGATATTCTTATTTACTCGAGGAATGAGGAAGAGCATGCCCATCATTTGCGGGTAGTTTTAGACATTTTGAGGACCGAGCAACTCTATGCAAAGTTCTCGAAATGTGAGTTCTGGCTGAAGGAAGTGATGTTTTTAGGTCACGTGATTTCAGCTGATGGGGTTCGTGTGGATCCGCAGAAGATTGAGGCAGTGTTGGATTGGGCACCGCCCAAGAATGTGAAGGAGCTCCGTGGTTTCTTGGGTTTAGCTGGCTACTATCGTAGGTTCATCGAGGGTTTCTCGAAACTGGCTCGTCCACTTACGCAGTTGCTCCATAAATCCGAGAAGTTCGTCTGGAATGACGAGAGGCAGTCGAGTTTTGAGGAACTGAAGAAGCGTTTGACTTCAGCCCCGGTTTTGGCGTTGCCATGTGGCAACGAGGGTTTTGCCGTTTATAGCGATGCTTCGGGTCAGGGTCTTGGGTGCGTATTGATGCAGCACGGCAAGACCATTGCTTATGCATCGAGGCAGTTGAGGCCGTACGAGCTTAACTACCCTACTCATGATTTGGAGTTAGCGGCAGTTGTTTTTGCGCTCAAGATTTGGCGTCACTATCTTTTCGGATCTGCATGTCAGATTTTTACCGATCATAAAAGTCTGAAATACATATTTACTCAGCGGGAGTTGAATATGAGGCAGAGGAGGTGGTTAGAGCTGATTAAGGATTATGACCTTGAAATCCTTTATCATCCGGGCAAGGCGAACGTCGTGGCTGACGCCTTGAGTCGGAAACCGGTGGCGTTGCGAATGCTTGAGATCCTTACATCTCAGTCTGAGCTTCGGAGGGCTTTGATTGAGTTAGATGTTGAGGTCTTATTGCCTGGAGCCGTCGGGCAACTTTGTGCTTTAGAGATTTCGTCGTCTTTGATCGATGAAATTAAGCTGAAGCAGTCAGAGGATCCGATGATTACTCAAATCCGAGAGAACGTTCTTAAGGGAAAGTCTCCTAGGTTTGTGATTCACGAGGATGGTATTTTGAGATTCCAGTGTCGGCTTTGTGTGCCGAACGACTCAGAGTTGAGACAGAGTATTTTGCGGGAGGCCCATGCTACACCTTACTCCGTTCATCCTAGTTCGAGTAAGATGTACAAGGACTTGAGAAGGAATTTCTGGTGGAATGATATGAAGGAGGAGGTCACACAATTTGTAGCGAGATGTTTGACTTGTCAGCAGGTCAAAATCGAGCATCAGCGACCGGCTGGGTTATTGCAGTCACTTTCCATTTCGGAATGGAAATGGGAAGATATATCGATGGATTTCATTACGAGTTTGCCGAGATCGAGGTCGGGCATGAATATGGTATGGGTGATTGTTGATCGTCTGACCAAGTCGGCACATTTTCTGGGCGTCAAGGACACTTGGAGTCCAGAGAAGTTGGCTCGTGTGTTTATTGCGCAGATTGTGAGGCTTCACGGTACTCCAAAGTCTATTGTTTCGGATCGTGATGGCCGTTTCGTTTCGCACTTTTGGCAGGCAGTGCATAAGGCGTTGGGTACACATTTGCATTTGAGTACCTCTTTTCATCCCCAGTCAGATGGACAGTCGGAACACATTATCCAAACATTCGAGGATATATTGCGTGCTTGTGCCCTCGATTGGAGTAGCGATTGGGAGGAACATTTGCCATTGATCGAATTCACGTACAACAACAGTTGGCACGCGTCGATTCGGATGGCACCGTATGAGGCACTTTATGAGCGGCGATGTCGATCACCAATTTGTTGGAATGAGGCGTCCGACTTAGTCGGGACCGAGCCGGACGTCGTCTTAGAGACGAGGCGGAAGATAGAAGTAATTCGAGAACGGATGTTGACTTCCCAGAGTCGACAGAAGTCGTATGCCGACGTCCATCGCCGACCTTTGGAATTCGAGGTGGGAGACCACGTTTTGCTAAAGGTGTCGCCGACGAAGGGAGTTTTTCGTTTCGGGAAGAAGGGGAAGTTGAGTCCGAGATTTATTGGACCCTTTGAGATTCTCGAGCGAGTCGGTGAGTTGGCATACCGTTTGGCGTTACCTCCAGCCTTGAGTCATGTTCATAGCGTTTTTCATGTTTCCCAGTTGAGGAAATATGTCCCGGATCCTAGTCACGTCATCGATTATGGTGAGATTGATGTCGCCGAGGATATTACTTTCGAAGAGTGTCCCTTGAAGATTTTAGAGCATCGTGAGAAACGACTGAGGCATAAGACCATACCTTTGGTCAAGGTGCAGTGGTCGAGACACGGTGTCGAGGAGGCAACTTGGGAAACCGAGGATAGCATGCGTGCTAGGTACCCTGAGTTGTTTGTTTCTTAAGTTTCGGGACGAAACTTGTTTTTAGAGGGGTAGAATGTAATATCCGTATTTTTCTTTCCTCTTGTATTTTCCTTTTCGGTGTATTTATCGGTCGTAGTGACCCTTATGTACCTTACAGTGTATCTTTCCCGTCATCTATTGATCGGAGACTCGTTATTGTTGTGCAGAACCGCTGTTTCGGGGTTGCCGTTGATCCATTCTATGTTTTGATGCGCTTTGAGGTGTTCCGTTTGATGTTTCGTTCATAATCCGATGTTGTGAACCGTTTATATTTCGTAACCTAGCGCACGCTATCTGTTCTGCATAGCACGCGCTAGGGGCCCCTTAGTAGCGCACGCTACGACTGATTCGTAGCGCGCGCTAGGGAGCAAGCCCTGGGAGTGGCAGTGCTATTTTTCCAGCCTTCTGGATTGGCGTATTAGCGTACGCTACGCAGACTAGCGCACGCTAAGGTCGGGAGGCTAGCGCACGCTGATGATACCCGGTAGCGTGCGCTAGCGTGAGTGTCCAGTACTGGACAGTTTACTACTGAACTCGGTCAGGTTCCAGTTAGCGCACGCTACGCTTGTATGGTAGCGCACGCTAACGGATCAGGTAGGTTCTGGACAGTTTGTCATTGGACTCGACTGATGTCCAGGTAGCGCACGCTATTGGTCGATAGCGCGCGCTACCGATAGGTTATTAGCGCACGCTACATTTGGAGTAGCGCACGCTAACGGCCAAAGGTCTGGCTACTGGACTGGACACTAACTGTTTGGTCTATATTTTCATCCCGTTAGCGCACGCTAACCTTTGAGGATTAGCGCGCGCTAACACTCCCTGGCTATATAAACCAGGGAGTTGACCAAGATGAACATAAATTCTCATTTCTTCCTCTCTCCGCGGCGAAGGCGATGCCGGGGCGATTTCTTTGGCGATTTCTTCCTCCAATCATCTCATCCAACATCTCTCTTGAGTTCTTGGAGTATTATAACAACATCAACACGAATCTTTCATCCTAATCCACGGTAAATCTCTTCGAACCCTACTTTTGGATAATTTGGGGGTTTTGGGATTTTCTTCCGATCCGTTCCGTTTTGTTGGTGGATTCATGATGAATATGATTAATCTTCTTGGTATGATAAGTTTTCCTACGGATTCATGGTATATTTTCATGGTTTTGCGAAATCGAGAGGGTTTGGTTGTGGTCCGCCCTCGTTGTTATTTTTGTACGAATATACATGAATCGTAGGCGGGTTTTCGGGTGTATTCCATTGCCGTAATCGTTTAGGAGTGGTTGTGATTGTGTTATTCGAATCGTTAGGTTCATTCGTCGATTCCTCGCGGTCGCGCTTGATTCTTCCGTTCCGTTCGTGTCACCGTCTATTAATCGAGGCAAGTATCCTTATGAACTTACAATCTTAACGTAGTAGTATTGCATGAGACTTGTGTGTGTGTGTATGCTCACTATGGGTTAGATCCGACGGGGTCTCGGTAGGGGTACACGGAGGGGTGGATCCGCGAGCTTGCTTTTAACCACTATGGGTTAGATCCGATGGGGTCTCGGTAGGGGTCCACGGAGGGGTGGATCCACGGTTAATTGTGGTGCATTTTTACAAATGCGATTTGATTATGGCATTTCCGGAAATGAGTGATTTGGAACTATGTTTTTTTGATTGCATGTATTTACTATATGTGTAAGATGTAAGTCGTTCATTTGGTTACTTGTACTAGCATAATTGCTAACCCCTCTGGGGACCCGTTTTGGGGAAATTCGTTTTATGAATTTCAGGTCAGGTTCATCGAGACGAGCGGGTGCTGGACCAGTACACGGATGATGGCCGTGCGTGATGATTGTGCACGAGTGACGTCTTAGTGTCTTTTTATCTTTTCATCTTTTGTGGGATTTGAACTAATAGTTGTACTCGAGTACTTAAAAGTTCCTGTCCATCCAGATTGTATTGTTGCCTATTATGTTTGTGTTGGATGATGATGTTATGTTGACCGGTTGAACCGGGTGGATTATTTTTCTTTGCGTCTTTATGACGTGGTGTTATGTTGTTGTTTCTGTGAGTCGATGAGTATGATGCTGTTCAGCCTGGTGGGTCCCATATAGGGATTCACGGCGCTGTAATATACCTCAAATATCTTGAGGGTGTTACACTTTTTCTTCCGATTGTGTTTCAATATGTGTATTAGAACAATAGAATGAACAACATACAAGCAATAAAGAATATCATGTTACCTCTTGATGGAAGGAGAAGGCTCACAGTGATTTGCAGAAAGGTGTGTGTAGGACAGTCGATTTCTATGCAATTCTCTCTCCTTCAAAATTTATAGGGTCAATTAGAGAGAATGAGAGGACTCTCTCTATTTCTAATCAGGCAAAAAAAACATCAAAATCAATGAACTATACATTTCCATCAAACTCTCACAAATATTAAATATGTCTAGATTTAATTGGGCTTTAGAAAATAAAAAGTAAATATCATGATATTTTGAAGGACTTTTTAAGAGCGAATTGTGTTTCAGTAGAACTTTTTCTTCCGACTGTGTTTCAATATGTGTATTAGAACAATATAATGAACAACGTACAAGCAATAAAGAATATGGTCTTACCTCTTGATCGAAGGAGAAGGCTCACGGTGATTTGCAGAAAGGTGTGTGTAGAGTGCAATTCTCTCTCCTTCGAAATTTATAGGGTAGAATGAGAGGACTCTCTCTATTTATAATTGGCAAAAAAAATACATCAAAATCAATGAATTATAGATTTCTATCAAACTCTCACAAACATTAAATACCTCTAGATTTAATAGGACTTTAAAAAATAAAAATTTAATATCATGATATTTTGAAGGACTTTTTAAGAGCGAATTGTGTTTCAATAGGACTTTTTCTTCCGATTGTGTTTCAATATGTGTATTAGAACAATAGAATGAACAACTTACAAGCAATAAAGAATATGATCTTACCTCTTGATGGAAGGAGAAGGCTCACAGTGATTTGCAGAAAGGTGTGTGTAGGACAGTCGATTTCTGTGCAATTCTCTCCTTCAAAATTTATAGGGTCAATTAGAGAGAATGAGAGGACTCTCTCTATTTCTAATCGGGCAAAAAGTACATCAAAATCAATGAACTATAGATTTCCATCAAACTCTCACAAATATTAAATATGTCTAGATTTAATTGGGCTTTAAAAAATAAAAAGTGAATATCATGATATTTTGAAGGACTTTTTAAGAGCGAATTGTGTTTCAATAGAACTTTTTCTTCCGATTGTGTTTCAATATGTGTATTAGAACAATAGAATGAACAACTTACAAGCAATAAAGAATATGATCTTACCTCTTGATGGAAGGAGAAGGCTCACAGTGATTTGCAGAAAGGTGTGTGTAGGACAGTCGATTTCTGTGCAATTCTCTCCTTCAAAATTTATAGGGTCAATTAGAGAGAATTAGAGGACTCTCTCTATTTCTAATCGGGCAAAAAGTACATCAAAATCAATGAACTATATATTTCCATCAAACTCTCACAAATATTAAATATGTCTAGATTTAATTGGGCTTTAAAAAATAAAAAGTGAATATCATGATATTTTGAAGGACTTTTTAAGAGCGAATTGTGTTTCAATAGAACTTTTTCTTCCGATTGTGTTTCAATATGTGTATTAGAACAATAGAATGAACAGCATACAAGCAATAAAGAATATGATCTTACCTCTTGATGGAAGGAGAAGGCTCACAGTGATTTGCAGAAAGGTGTGTGTAGGACAGTCGATTTCTGTGCAATTCTCTCTCCTTCAAAATTTATAGGGTCAATTAGAGAGAATGAGAGGACTCTCTCTATTTCTAATCGGGAAAAAAGTATATCAAAATCAATGAACTATAGATTTCCATCAAACTCTCACAAATATTAAATATGTCTAGATTTAATTGGGCTTTAAAAAATAAAAATTGAATATCATGATATTTTGAAGGACTTTTTAAGAGCGAATTGTGTTTCAATAGAACTTTTTCTTCCGATTGTGTTTCAATATGTGTATTAGAACAATATAATGAACAACGTACAAGCAATAAAGAATATGGTCTTACCTCTTGATGGAAGGAGAAGGCTCACGGTGATTTGCAGAAAGGTGTGTGTAGAGTGCAATTCTCTCTCCTTCAAAATTTATAGGGTAGAATGAGAGGACTCTCTCTATTTATAATTGGCAAAAAAATACATCAAAATCAATTAATTATAGATTTCTATCAAACTCTCACAAACATTAAATACCTATAGATTTAATAGGACTTTAAAAAATAAAAATTTAATATCATGATATTTTGAAGGACTTTTTAAGAGCGAATTGTGTTTCAATAGGACTTTTTCTTCCGATTGTGTTTCAATATGTGTATTAGAAAAATAGAATGAACAACTTACAAGCAATAAAGAATATGATCTTACCTCTTGATGGAAGGAGAAGGCTCACGGTGATTTGCGTAAAGGTGTGTGTAGGATGTCGATTTACGTGGTTCTCTCTCCTTCAAAATTTATAGGGTCAATTAGAGAGAATGAGAGGACTCTCTCTATTTCTAATCGGGCAAAAAGTACATCAAAATCAATGAACTATAGATTTCCATCAAACTCTCACAAATATTAAATATGTCTAGATTTAATTGGGCTTTAAAAAATAAAAAGTGAATATCATGATATTTTGAAGGACTTTTTAAGAGTGAATTGTGTTTCAATAGAACATTTTCTTCCGATTGTGTTTCAATATGTGTATTAGAACAATAGAATGAACAACTTACAAGCAATAAAGAATATGATCTTACCTCTTGATGGAAGGAGAAGGCTCACAGTGATTTGCAGAAAGGTGTGTGTAGGACAGTCGATTTCTGTGCAATTCTCTCCTTCAAAATTTATAGGGTCAATTAGAGAGAATGAGAGGACTCTCTCTATTTCTAATCGGGCAAAAAGTACATCAAAATCAATGAACTATAGATTTCCATCAAACTCTCACAAATATTAAATATGTCTAGATTTAATTGGGCTTTAAAAAATAAAAAGTGAATATCATGATATTTTGAAGGACTTTTTAAGAGCGAATTGTGTTTCAATAGAACTTTTTCTTCCGATTGTGTTTCAATATGTGTATTAGAACAATATAATGAACAACGTACAAGCAATAAAGAATATGGTCTTACCTCTTGATGGAAGGAGAAGGCTCACGGTGATTTGCAGAAAGGTGTGTGTAGAGTGCAATTCTCTCTCCTTCAAAATTTATAGGGTAGAATGAGAGGACTCTCTCTATTTATAATTGGCAAAAAAATACATCAAAATCAATTAATTATAGATTTCTATCAAACTCTCACAAACATTAAATACCTCTAGATTTAATAGGACTTTAAAAAATAAAAATTTAATGTCATGATATTTTGAAGGACTTTTTAAGAGCGAATTGTGTTTCAATAGGACTTTTTCTTCCGATTGTGTTTCAATATGTGTATTAGAAAAATAGAATGAACAACTTACAAGCAATAAAGAATATGATCTTACCTCTTGATGGAAGGAGAAGGCTCACAGTGATTTGCAGAAAGGTGTGTGTAGGACAGTCGATTTCTGTGCAGTTCTCTCTCCTTCAAAATTTATAGGGTCAATTAGAGAGAATGAGAGGACTCTCTCTATTTCTAATCGGGCAAAAAGTACATCAAAATCAATGAACTATAGATTTCCATCAAACTCTCACAAATATTAAATATGTCTAGATTTAATTGGGCTTTAAAAAATAAAAAGTGAATATCATGATATTTTGAAGGACTTTTTAAGAGTGAATTGTGTTTCAATAGAACATTTTCTTCCGATTGTGTTTCAATATGTGTATTAGAACAATAGAATGAACAACATACAAGCAATAAAGAATATGATCTTACCTCTTGATGGAAGGAGAAGGCTCACAGTGATTTGCAGAAAGGTGTGTGTAGGACAGTCAATTTCTGTGCAATTCTCTCTCCTTCAAAATTTATAGGGTCAATTAGAGAGAATGAGAGGACTCTCTCTATTTCTAATCGGGAAAAAAGTACATCAAAATCAATGAACTATAGATTTCCATCAAACTCTCACAAATATTAAATATGTCTAGATTTAATTGGGCTTTAAAAAATAAAAAGTGAATATCATGATATTTTGAAGGACTTTTTAAGAGCGAATTGTGTTTCAATAGAACTTTTTATTCCGATTGTGTTTCAATATTTGTATTAGAACAATATAATGAACAACGTACAAGCAATAAAGAATATGGTCTTACCTCTTGATGGAAGGAGAAGGCTCACGGTGATTTGCAGAAAGGTGTGTGTAGAGTGCAATTCTCTCTCCTTCAAAATTTATAGGGTAGAATGAGAGGACTCTCTCTATTTATAATTGGCAAAAAAATACATCAAAATCAATGAATTATAGATTTCTATCAAACTCTCACAAACATTAAATACCTCTAGATTTAATAGGACTTTAAAAAATAAAAATTTAATATCATGATATTTTGAAGGACTTTTTAAGAGCGAATTGTGTTTCAATAGGACTTTTTCTTCCGATTGTGTTTCAATATGTGTATTAGTGTAACACCCCGAGATATTCAGAGTATATTACAGCGCCGTGGACACCTACATGGGACCCACCAGGCTATAAACAAGAAAACTCCGCTCGACTAACCATCTCGGTTAGCGAGGACACACATTTAAATGATATGACATAAAAAGATACGCCCGGAGTAACCGGCGAAATAAGCATCAATCGACGAAGTAACCATTTTAAAGTAGTACAATACGGAGTTTGAAATGAGAAGCCTATGTACTCGCGAGTACAATCTAAAAGTTTATAATTGTAAGAACAACCAAATCAAAATGGACAAAAGAAATAAAGAGACCCAAATGCACATGTCAACGACCCTGGCCAACAAACTCGTACCGTCCCGGTGCCCGCTCGTCCGGATAATCATAACCTGAAATCCATAACAAGAATTTCCCCAAAACGGGTCCCCAAAGGGGTTAGCAATTACGCTAGTACAAGTAATCAAGGCAAACCAATCGCTTACACATCTCATAGTACATGCACCAATATCATTTCAAAAACCAAAACCCGACATGTCTTTTCCGGAAATAAACAGTCCAACAATTTGCCTTGGGAACAGAGTCATATCATAAATTCCCGCACGAGGCCTCGAAGGACCCTCCCGCGCTGGCTATATTATAAAACAAAACACACACATGCATCGCCTTGGGAACAGAGTCATATCATAAATTCCCGCACGAGGCCTCTAAGGACCCTCCCGCACTGGCTAGCTAAACAAACTCATGAATCCGGGACGAAAACCTTTGGATTCCCTCCTTGATCCCGTCGGACCAACACGAGGTGAGCAAATCACACACACAATACATTACCATTCCATGTTAAGCATAAAGGTTTCTAAAATACTTGCCTTGAATAATAGATGACGCAACGAACGGAAAGGATAGTCACCGACGAACACTAGGAATCAACGGAACCGAACCTAACGATTCGAAGAACATAATTACAACCAATTCTAGACGAATACGGAAATGGAATACACCCGAAAACCCGCCTACGATTCATGTATATTCGAATACAAATAACAACGAGGGCGGACAACAACCAAACCCTCTCGATTCCGCAAAACTATGAAAATATACCATGAATCCGTAGGAAAACTAATGATATCAACAAGATGAATCATATTCATCTTGAATCCAACAACAAAACGGAACGAATCGGAAGAAAATCCCAAAACCCCCAAATTATCCCAAAAGTAGGGTTTTAAGAGATTTTACCTTGATTTGACGATGAACAATGAATGATTAGAGATAGGTTGATGATATGAAGCTTGAATACACTTTTACAATGGTATTTGGGCGAAAATCGGGCGAAACCTAGCTCTCGTGTCGTTCGTCGCGAGCGAAGTGAGAGAGGTGAGAAATGAGGAAAAACACAGTGGCGGCGGTTTATATCTTGGCGGTGTTACGGTCGTAACATCCATAACATACGGCCGTAACATATGAACATTACGGCCGTAACTCGCCTGCCTTACGGCCGTAACTGTTCCAGGAATGAAACTGGGCAAAATTTACGAACGACACATACGGCCGTATCAAGGCACCATTACGGCCGTATCAATACTTACGGCCGTAACTCAGACACGATACGCCCGTAACTCAGGACTGGACCCGGGGGCAAGAAACGAAGCATTGTTACGGCCGTATGAAGGAAGATTACGGCCGTAACTCTCGATTATTACGGCCGTAACATCCATAACATACGGCCGTAACATGGCCTGTGGCAGCAGGCCATAGTCTGAAACACCACCGACGAGGGGATGATCGGAAATAGAACAAGAAAAATAACAACGTGTATCCACGACCAACGGATGCACTCACCACAGATTTCAGAAATCAAAACGTTACGATGAAGCGTGATTCCGAAAGCCCGGAGGTTCAAGAACAACAAAGATAACAAGAATACCCTAAACTTAAGAAAATTACGAAACGGCCCAAACGTTCAAAAACCATGATACGACGTCGGATTAACAAACCGAAACTCCCAACACGAACAACTCAACTATACGAACTCGTGAAACCAAAGAAATTACAAAGGCGAACGAGTTCCACGAGAATCGAACGCCCATGCCATAATACATGACATAAAAACAGAATAAAATCAAAACATCACTAAGATCATCCCAGGTGGAGAAACTCCAAGAATAACATAGATTCAAAATGTCGACAAGGTTACAAGCGAACTACTACTAAAAAATAAAAATACACCAAAACGGGAATATCGGAAAATGAAGAAAAATGCGGATATTACATTCTACCCCTCTAAAAACAAGTTTCGTCCCGAAACTTAAGAAACAAACAACTCGGGGTACCTAGCACGCATGCTATCCTCGGTTTCCCAAGTTGCCTCCTCGACACCGTGTCTCGACCACTGCTCCTTGACCAAAGGGATGGTCTTATGCCGCAGTCGTTTCTCCCGATGCTCTAAAATCTTCAAAGGACGATCCTCAAAGGTAATATCCTCGGCGACGTCAATCTCACCATAATCGATGATGTGCCGAGGATCCGGGACATATTTCCTCAGCTGGGAAACATGAAAAAAGCTATGAACATGACTCAGGGCCGGGGGTAACGCCAAACGGTATGCTAACCCACCGACTCGCTCGAGAATCTCGAAGGGTCCAATAAATCTCGGACTCAACTTCCCTTTCTTCCCGAAACGGAAAACCCCTCTCGTCGGCGACACCTTCAGCAAAACGTGGTCTCCCACCTCGAATTCTAAAGGTCGACGACGGACATCGGCATATGACTTCTGTCGACTCTGGGCAGTCAACATCCGTTCTCGAATTAGTTCTATCTTTCGTCTCGTCTCTAAAACGACATCCGGCTCGGTCCCGACTAAATCGGACGCCTCATTCCAACAAATCGGTGATCGACATCGCCGCCCATAAAGTGCCTCATACGGTGCCATCCAAATCGACGCGTGCCAACTATTGTTGTACGTGAATTCGATCAATGGCGAATGCTCTTCCCAGTCGTTGCTCCAATCGAGAGCGCACGCACGCAACATATCCTCGAACGTCTGGATAGTGCGTTCCGACTGTCCATCTGACTAGGGATGAAAAGAGGTACTCAAATGTAAACGGGTACCCAACGCCTTATGCACCGCCTGCCAAAAGTTCGATACGAAACGGCCATCACGATCCGAAACAATAGACTTCGGAGTACCGTGAAGCCTCACAATCTGTGCGATAAACACACGAGATAACTTCTCCGGGCCCAAAGTGTCCTTGATGCCCAGAAAATATGCCGACTTGGTCAGACGATCAACAATCACCCATACCATATTCATGCCCGACCTCGATCTCGACAAACTCGTAACGAAATCCATCGAAATATCTTCCCATTTCCATTCCGGAATGGGAAGTGACTGCAATAACCCAGCCGGACGCTGATGCTCGATTTTGACCTGCTGTCAAGTCAAACATCTCGCTACAAATTGTGCGTCCTCCTCCTTCATATCATTCCACCAGAAATGCCTCCTCAGGTCCTTGTACATCTTACTCGAACCAGGATGTATGGAGTAAGGCGTAGCATGGGCCTCCCGTAAGATACTCTGTCTCAACTCTGTGTCGTTCGGCACACAAAGCCGACTCTGGAATCTCAAAATACCATCCCCGTGAATCACAAACCCAGGAGACAATCCCTTAAGAACATTCTCTCGGATTTGAGTAATCATCGGATCCTCTAACTGCTTCAGCTTAATTTCATCGATCAAAGATGATGAAATCTCTAAGGCACAAAGTTGCCCGTCAGCCCCAGGCAACAAAACCTCAACATCCCACTCGATCAAAGCTCGCCGAAGCTCGGACTGAGACGTAAGGATCTCAAGCGTTCGCAACGCAATTGGTTTCCGACTCAAGGCGTCGGCCACGACGTTCGCCTTGCCCGGATGATAAAGGATTTCGAGGTCATAATCCTTAATCAGTTCTAACCACCTCCTCTGCCTCATATTCAAGTCTCGCTGAGTAAATATGTATTTCAGGCTCTTATGATCGGTAAAAATCTGACATGCAGAGCCGAAAAGATAGTGACGCCAAATCTTGAGCGCGAAAACAACTGCCGCTAACTCTAAATCATGAGTAGGGTAGCTCAGCTCGTACGGCCTCAACTGTCTCGACGCAAAGGCAATGGTCTTGCCGTGCTGCATCAATACGCACCCAAGACCCTGACCCGAAGCATCGCTATAAACGGCGAATCCCTCGTTGCCACATGGCAATGCCAAAACCGGGGTTGAAGTCAAACGCTTCTTCAGCTCCTCAAAACTCGACTGCCTCTCGTCATTCCAGACGAACTTCTCGTATTTCTGGAGCAACTGTGTAAGTGGTCGAGCCAGTTTTTAGACACCCTCAACGAACCTACGGTAGTATCCAGCTAAACCCAAGAAACTACGGATCTCCTTCACATTCGTGGGCGGTGCCCAATCCAACACTACCTCAATTTTCTGCGGATCCACATGAACTCCCTCGGCTGAAATCACGTGACCTAAAAACATCACTTCCTTCAGCCAGAACTCACATTTCGAGAACTTCGCATAGAGTTGCTCAGTCCTCAAAATGTCTAACACTATCCGCAGATGATGGGCATGCTCTTCCTCATTCCTCGAATAGATAAGAATATCGTCAATGAAGACGACGACACACCTATCCAAATACTCGATAAAGACCTTGTTCATCAACTGCATGAACACCTCCGGCACATTAGTTAACCCAAAGGGCATAACTATGAACTCATAATGTCCGTATCTCGTCCGAAAAGCTGTTTTCGGCACGTCGGACTCTCTCACCCGAAGATGATAGTACCCCGATTTCAAATCAATCTTCGAGAATACCATGACTCCTCAATCGATCAAACAAGTCATCAATTCTCGGCAAAGGATACCTGTTCTTGATTGTCACCTTGTTTAGTTCGCGATAATCGATACACAAACGTAGTGAACCGTCCTTCTTCCGCACAAACAGGACCGGTGCGCCCCAAGGCGAGGCGCTCGGTCGAATATACCCCGACTCAAGAAGCTCACTCTACTGCTTCTTCAACTCTGACATCTCAGAAGGTGCCATGCGATACGGCGCCTTCGAAATAGGAGTCGCGCCCGACTCTAACTCTATGGCAAACTCGACCTCACGATCCGGTGGCAATCCCGGTAACTCGTCAGGAAACACATCAGGAAACTCATTAACGACTGGAATCGACGAAAGTTCGACTCCACCATCCTCCGCCTTCAAGGCAAAGCACCAATAACCAGTACACCCCTTTCGCAGGAGACTCATCTCCTTCAAGGCGTTAATAACAAATTTCTGATTTCCCCTCCTTCGCCCCGCGAAGGAGTGCTCGGTGCCATCCTCGGCTAACATGGTAATGATCCTCGTGCGGTAGTTCATGATCGCACCATGCCGCTCGAGCCAATCATCCCCGAGAATCAAGTCCTCACCCTCAATATCAACAACAATAATATTAGAGAGCCAAGCTCTCTCACAAATAAACACAGAACAGTCTCGGACCTCTCGATCGCCAACGATCCTATCACCCCTAGGAAGTTTAACGATGAAAGACTCGCAAGGCGACAAATAATCGAGACTCAAACGGCGCACACACCCCAGCGATATGAACGAATGTGTAGCACCAGAATCGAAAAGCACACTGACAGGATGAGAATGGATATGAACGGTACCTGTCGCCACAGTAGCTGCTGGATCATCGGCCCTCCTCATATTATAGATACGCGGCTGGGCAGAGCCGACACTGGAAGCTCCTTCCCTAGTGGGCTGACCTCGACCCCTACCTCGGCCGGCACTCGGTGGAGGTGGCGGGGCAAATGAGCCCTGGTACACACTCGGCTCCATAGGTGCTGGTTGAGAAGAACGGGCGTTGCGAAGCTGTCTGATCTGTTCACAAAAGGGGGCCTTGTGGCCCAACTGTCCGCAAGTATGGCAAGTAAACTTCGGACGACAACACTGCCGGCTCTTATGGCCCTGCACACCACAGTTAAAGCATGTGGGTTCACGAGCGGAGGTTCCGGCGGCACCCCGAAAGCTTCCAGAGGAACGAGCCGAATCGCCCGTAGAAATATTTGCTGTCTGAGATTTCTGCTGGCCTCCACTCTTGGGACCAGAAAAATTTCCGACCGACTTCTGCTTCTTGCTTTCACGAGCCAAATCACTAGCCGTCACTGACATATCATAAGCGAGGGCCCTACTCTGATAATCCTTCAAGGTAGTGCAGACGAGTCCAGACATATAGTCCCGAATGGACAGCATCATCCTCCTGGAAAAATGAAAAATTTTGTCGCTCTCAGCGACAACTTGGGTCTTCACATAACCCAACTCCTTGTTAAAATCGGCAATAGCTTGGGATACGGGAATATCCCGTGGTTGAGCATCATAGAAAGCATGCACTCGAGCCTGTCTGACCGGCCACGGACAATATTCGGTCTCCATCAATTCTTGAAATTCGGCCCACGAAGCAACATGGTCTTTGGGCCCCACAGCTTCTCACCAATCCATAGAGTCCCTAGTGAGAAAGTACTGGGCAATAGGGACCTTGCGGTCCTCGGGACAGTTGGTAGCAGTGAAGACCTTGGATATCTCCTTGATCCACCCTTCCCAGCCGATCGGGTCCGAAGCTCCCGAAAACTGAGGAGGATGCATCTTGATGACATCCACGAAGCGGCCGATCCGCTCCGCCCGATTAGCATGGGCCTGATCGGGGTTACTGACCACACGAGCTATAGCCGCCATCACGGTTAACCATTTCTTTGCCTGCGGCCGCAATACCAAGATCGGCGCGCTCCTGAGAAGAAGCATGACTGTGACGGTCACCGGTGCTGCCGGCTCCCGAAGAATGCGACGTGGCCGCCCCACCGGCTGCCCCACGTCCTCGGCCGCGTCCACGACCACGACCACGACCACGACCACGGTTTCCTCCGGCATCCATACTGGTGTTAAGAGATAACAGAAGTATGTTGATGATGAGTAAGGGAGAAAAAGGCAAATACGATTCGAAAATCGGAAATACAATGCAAGAAAACAAGGACCGAATAAGAAAACTTACGAGCACGGGAAGTACCGAGATGCTGGCAGCGGTGTGACAATGTGCAAAACAAAACGTGACTAGACCCAAATAACCAACAAGCCTAGGTATCCATAAACCTAGAGCTCTAATACCATTTTCTGTAACACCCCGAGATATTCAGAGTATATTACAGCGCCGTGGACCCCTACATGGGACCCACCAGGCTATAAACAAGAAAACTCCGCTCGACTAACCATCTCGGTTAGCGAGGACACACATTTAAATGATATGACATAAAAAGATACGCCCGGAGTAACCGGCGAAATAAGCATCAATCGATGAAGTAACCATTTTAAAGTAGTACAATACGGAGTTTGAAATGAGAAGCCTATGTACTCGCGAGTACATTCTAAAAGTTTATAATTGTAAGAACAACCAAATCGAAATGGACAAAAGAAATAAAGAGACCCAAATGCACATGTCAACGACCCTGGCCAACATCCTCGTACCGTCCCGGTGCCCGCTCGTCCGGATAATCATAACCTGAAATCCATAACAAGAATTTCCCCAAAACGGGTCCCCAAAGGGGTTAGCAATTACGCTAGAACAAGTAATCAAGGCAAACCAATCGCTTACACATCTCATAGTACATGCACCAATATCATTTCAAAAACCAAAACCAGACATGTCTTTTCCGGAAATAAACAGTCAAACAATTTGCCTTGGGAATAGAGTCATATCATAAATTCCCGCACGAGGCCTCGAAGGACCCTCCCGCGCTGGCTATATTATAAAACAAAACACGCACATGCATCGCCTTGGGAACAAAGTCATATCATAAATTCCCGCACGAGGCCTCTAAGGACCCTCCCGCACTGGCTAGCTAAACAAACTCATGAATCCGGGACGAAAACCTTTGGATTCCCTCCTTGATCCCGTCGGACCAACATGAGGTGTGCAAATCACACACACAATACATTACCATTCCATGTTAAGCATAAAGGTTTCCAAAATACTTGCCTTGAATAATAGATGACGCAACGAACGGAAAGGATAGTCACCGACGAACACTAGGAATCAACGGAACTGAACCTAACGATTCGAAGAACATAATTACAACCAATTCTAGACGAATACGGAAATGGAATACACCCGAAAACCCGCCTACGAGTCATGTATATTCGAATAAAAATAACAACGAGGGCGGACCACAACCAAACCCTCTCGATTCCGCAAAACTATGAAAATATACCATGAATCCGTAGGAAAACTAATGATATCAACAAGATGAATCATATTCATCTTGAATCCAACAACAAAACGGAACGAATCGGAAGAAAATCCCAGATGGTGAACAACAACTTTTACTTTAAGAGCTTTCAGCTGATGAAGTGTTGTTCAGAATGATGAGCACTGTATATCTCTTTTGATCTAAGTTGCAGTAAGCTTAGGAGATATGTTTTGCTCTGATAATAATTTCGATAGCTTGGGTTTTTGGTAACTTATCTTCAATGACAACATGAGATATATATAGTCTCTGAAATATATATCCGTTGAGATGTATCCGTTTGAGTGAGATTCCGTTCCAACGGGATTATAGCACGATCCGGATTTAGCGGGATTTTGAAGATCTGTTGACTGACAGTATTTAAATACTTTATCCTTGAGTATTTAAATACTTCTTTATTCAACGGGACTTGACTTCTGGAGATTCCTTCTTTGTCCTGTTGTGAGCCGTATGGAAGTTAACTGTATTTGAGTTTCGAGACAGTTTCCATACTTGGTCTTTTATAAGACTTCTTGCTGTACTGAAGGGCTTCATAATATGCTGATTCGAGGTAGGTCTTCGATACAGGATAATGCCTCAATGCTTCGATACAATTTCCTTTACTGTATGCGGATTGGCATATATGTCAAAACCTGTTTATCAAATACCATTCGATACAGGGATTGGATATCCCGGCTGTTTCGATACAGGGTTCTTGTTTTCACAACAATTTCCCCCCTTTTTGACAATTTGCCAAGACTTACTTTCTTAACTTTTCAAGTCTTCTTGATGATGCCAAAACCTTCTTCATGAAGCGATCTTCTTTTGATGTCTTCTGGCAGATTTATTGGTCTTTTGTCAAAAGGTCTGTCTTAGTCTAAATGATGAACTGCTCGCAGGCAAGTTCGATACAGTTAAGGATTTTTACAACTTAAGCTTATGATTGGCGCGCAGGCACAATCTTACAATGTACTCTATGCTTACAACTGAAATCATGAACTTTTCGTAGACTAGTTCGTACAGCTTTAGTTTCAATCAAGTTACCTAACTTGATTTAGTTTATCAAACAATTTAAGTAATCATACATCAACACAGTAGATTACGAGTTGTAATCTTTCAAGACAAACAAACACTTTTATTGATATTCAAAATAAATTGAGTACATGGTTTGCTGTTTCGAAGGAAAAATTACAAAGATAAAAATAATATACACGGATTTCAGCTCCTATAGTGATCTGCATGTCTCCACGGCTTTCTCCCTGGATCATTCTCGGTACCACGCCACCAGTTCTGTAAGGAATCGTTCCCTCGATCCTGGTATATAGCTCTTCCTTCATACGATCGATCAAAGGCAAGAATCCAATCTTCTGGATGGGTGATCCGATCTCCTCTTTTGTGTTTGCTCTTCATATCAAGCTGGAGAGGGAGTTTTCCATCCTCTAGCATCTTCATGAATTTCTCTGCGGCTTCCGCTAAAGTCTTATAGATCTTGAAGATGGTGGATTCCCTGACGAGTTTTGCGAAGTATCTCATCAGTTCCTTTTTCCTCCATTGCTTCACTTCATCGGTAGTAGGGTTGCGGTTGGTCGGCAGACGAATTTCAGAAGGTCTCTGGATAAGAGTTTGCCAAGGGACATTTGGATCATGAAATTCAGGTCGGGAGCCTGAAATCCTAAAACTTTGGGAGTGAGGGGCTAGCTTGTTTAACTCGGAAGTGATGCTATCTTGAGCGGCCTCGAATTCCCTTTCTTGCTGTAGCCTGATTCTCCTAGCATCTTCTCTTGCCTCTTCCCCCTTTTTGGCTTCATCAAGACTTTTTATAATTTCTAGTGCAGCATCCTGTTTTGTCTCGATGTTAGTCATTCTTTCCACAAGGGAGGAAAGCGTCTGCGACATATCCTTAATGCATTTATCGTGGGTGCGCAGTTGAGAGCTGTTTTCAATCATGGCACATGCGGTCTTGGCTTCAGCTATTCGTGTTTTTGTTGCTTCTTCCTTCACAAGTTGCTCCTGCTTGTCTTCCATGATTTTCAATGCTTGTTTGAAAACTTCTCGCAGAAGAATGAATGCCTCGACAACACGAGATACTTCATGTTGGAGAGTGGTCATCTCCTCCACAGCAGAAGTATGCATCCAATTTAATGCTTTCTCAACGGAAGACAGAGCATTCACTGCATCCTGGATGAATACAGTTTGAAGTCCAAGTGCGCGCAGGCGCTCTTTCCTAGCGGCAGAAATAGGAGAATCTGGTTGAGCAAAGTCTTCAGCGCTGTTCAACCTCCTTACATTCACGGTTGGGCGTGAAGTAAGTTAGACATCCTTAGGTCCGATACCGTCCTCGGATTCCATGGTTGAAGGGGCGGGAGCAGCTGGTTGTGGTTCGGCGATAGGGGGTTGAGTGGCTTCCTGTTGCGAATTTTCTTCAGTAGACATGGATACAGGAGGGACTGAATCCTCTTGTTGTCTTTTAGGTATAACTTCTTCGGTGGCAGCAGGCTCAGGTGCCTGTTCCAAAATTGCTTCAACTTCCTCGACTGGAGGGATTGATTCCTATTCGTCGGGAATATTCTCATGCTGTGGCGAAGGGGGATTGTTCTGGGTTGATGGCCCTTCATCGCCTTTGGGTGGAGAGGCGTCTCTAGCTTCAGCCTCTTCACGACTCATCCTCAGACCTGCTTGAAAAGCATCGTCATCGTCGTCTGAGTCATGGTCATCGTCTTTTAGATTTGCGGGAGAGTCCTCTGACTTGTCCTTTCCTTTCCTTCTAGCGTTAGATTTCTACAACAGATGGCTTTCAATCAGCTCCTTGCAGAAGGCATTTTCCCATCGGATCAGGGCTTCAATCTCCATTGATTCCGTCACTTCTGAGACAAATCGTTCTTCTTGGCTCCAATCGCTCCAGCTGTATAATGTTTCGTACGGAGCTAGCCTGTAGCCTTTCCATGTGAGAAATCTTTCGTAACCATGTTCAATTTGAACAGAAAGAAGGGTTTTATGAATGATGGAGTCGGGGGAGGGACTACGTACAACGTCTGGAGACGCTGTCGCGAGGGATTCCTGTACAGGTATAGGATCCTGTATGGAAGTGGGACTCCTTACAGGGGATGGTGCCCTGAAGGAAGATGGATCCTGTACGGGTGTGGGATCCCGCAGAGGAGAAGTAGCTGTTGGCTCCAACTGGGCAGCCGACTCGCTAAAGTCTTGTTCGTTGGCAGATGTCTCATTATCCGTCCTAGCCGCCAAAGGCTCAGGATCTACTGTCGATACAGTAGGAGACACCTCTTCCACAGGGGTTGGCCCTGGGGTTCTTCGTCAGTGGGTTGAGCCACGGGGGAGACTTCTTCGGAGGGCTTGGCAGTTTTGACTTTCGAAAGCCTCGTAAGTCTCTTCTTGGGCTTCTCACCAGCAGTGGGTTTCTTGCTGTGAGATCTCTTTCTTTTCTTTGAAGATTCCACTTCCTGGAACTTCAAGGATTCATCTCGTGGATTTGCGGAAATTGGCATACTCCCAGTTTTTTGATGGTTGCAGACCATCGTGGTTTGATTATACGCAGTAGGCTTGACGCCTCCTAGGTATATCCTGGGGTTATTCTTCTTAGCATCGGCGGATTGCGACAGTCCGCATTTCGTCAGGATATGGTTTAACATCAAACCAAACGATCTCTTCTGGGAGGCCGGTTTGCACACCTCCTCTTGCAGGCGTTTCAGGATTATTTGGCACCAATTGACCTTTTCACAGGTCAGAATACCCACCATCATCCTGAACCTCAAGTTGGTACACATTTCGAACGCACCGGTTCGATTCTCAATTATCCTGCAGCAAAAATCATGAAGATATACATATGGGAGACAAAAATTTTTCTTGTGACATGTAGTCTGAACCATGTCAACAACTTTGGAGCCTGTGAACAGTCCATAAAATTTAGTGATCAGCTCTTGAGACCCGAATGTCTCAAGTTGTTCCATAGTCAGGCCATCAGCGGGTAGCCTGTAGATGTTCTGGAGCAGATCGTTATTAATACAGATCTCAACTCCCTGGATTGTAGCGGTGATGTCGGCTACATGACCTCCTTGGGCCAATGACAGAAAACGTACGGCGGCGTTGAGGTAAAACTCCTCAACCAGATGTGCATCGTACTTATCAGCAGTCTGACTTCCAAAGCGATAAAGGCCTTGTTGACGAAGTCGAGTTATGATGTACTCCATGGGTTCTGCGTCGTTGGTTTCAGACAGAATGCGCTCAATGATAACAGATCTTGAAAAGATCCGGCCATCAATGATGTTAGCAGTCTTCTTCAGAGCATGAGAAGAGGTTTGTCCAGCCATTTGATGATTACTTAAAAAAAATGCAAGAAAATAATCGAAATATGCAGTAAAATGCAGAAAAGTATATAGGCTGTTTTTGCTTGAGCACTCTTGAATTTGCAGAAAGCGTAAAGAGTCTCTAATGGCAGATTCAGTCCTTTTATAGTTGGGCGGCGAAATAGGGTTTTGCAGAGTACAAATGGTCAGATTTTAAGGGATGGGAACCGGTTTTTTAAATCAACGGTTAAGATGGACTGAGTGTAACTGGTACGCTAATCCATTAAAATGTTTAAAGAATGAACGGGTCCCATTTCTGACATTTGTGTCACCCTAAATGCCTAAAACGGCGGTTTTAAAACAATAAACAATTTAAAACATCGCGGCTTTTGAGATTCAGTTGTCCAGATGTCGTGTAAGGCATTTAATGTACATGACGTTTGACATAAAAACAGGGCACATGGACAAAAATCATTTTAAAAGTAATAATATGATATTATATATATACTGAATTGAAATCCTATAGTATGTGCTGTTTCCGCATCGATACAGCGTTCCCCCTTAAAAAGGTACATATAGGTTTTAAATTCCATACAATAAATTAAGGATTAATACTGTATTCATGGGTCCTACAGTATTCCCCCTTAATTATTGCACACGTCAGCTGTAGGATTCATATGTCTTCGCTCGCTACAGTGCTATATTGACGATTCTGAGTGTATAAATAATTAACGTTGGATACTGTATTATTGGTCTTACAGCGTTCCCCCTCAATTTGTTGAGTAAAAATAGTAATTTACTTACAGGGAGTCTGGCTGTAGCATTCCCAATTCTTGTCTGAGCATGTTGAATCTTGCTGTGTCGAGCGGCTTGGTGAAGATGTCAGCCAGCTGAACGTCTGTATGAACCTTTTCAAGGCGAACATCCTTGTTCTCGACGTGATTCCTTATGAAGTGATGCTTCATGTTGATATGCTTAGTGCGTGAGTGCAGGACAGGATTGTGCGTGATTGCAATTGCACTCGTGCTATCACACATGATTGGAGTCTCTCTGGCATCAATTCCATAGTCTGACAGCTGTTGCTGCATCCAAAGGATCTGCATACAGCAGCTACCAGCAGCATAGTACTCTGATTCAGCCGTGGAAAGAGAATTTGCCAATTGCTTCTTACTGAACCAAGAAACGAGCCTAGGTCCAAGAAAGTGACAAGTTCCACTTGTACTCTTCCTATCTAGCTTGCAGCCTCCGAGATCCGAGTCGCTGTATCCAACTAAATCGAATCCGCCTTCCTTAGGATACCAAAGTCCTGCGTCGACTATTCCTTTAACGTACTTTAGGATTCGTTTAGCTGTATTGAAGTGTGATTCCTTAGGTGCAACTTGATATCTTGCACACACTCCAACAGCAAACTGGATATCGGGCCTGCTAGCCGTTAGGTATAGGAGCGAACCAATGAGCTTCCTGTAGAGTGATTGGTCAAACGGCTTTCTGGCTTCATCAGCACTAATTTGCACAGAAGTGCTCATGGGGGTTGGCGAGGATTTGGAAGTGTTCATTCCAAATTTGTTGAGAATCTCCTTGCTGTATTTTTCTTGGTTGATGAAAATACCTGTAGGCATCTGCTTTACCTGCAAACCTAGAAAATAACTAAGTTCCCCCATCATACTCATTTCAAATTTACTTTGCATGAGATGAGAGAACCTTTGACATAGAGCAAGGTTAGTTGAACCAAAAATAATATCATCCACATAGATTTGCACCATAAGAAGGTCATCACCTTCCTGTATCTTGAACAGGTCTTGTCCACGGACCTTTCTCAAATCCGTTGTCGGTTAGATATCGGGACGGGGTTTCGTACTGTGCTCTTGGGGCTTGTTTAAGTCCATACAGCGCTTTCCTTAGCCTGTAAACTAGATCGATACCGTCTGTGTTGGCAAACCCTGGTGGTTGTTCAACATAAACTTCTTCTGCAAGATCTCCATTCAGGAAAGCACTTTTGACGTCCATTTGGTAGACAATAAAACTCTTATGGGCGGCAAAGGCGAGAAATATCCTGATGGCTTCTAGTCTCGCTACAGGGGCGAAGGTTTCATCATAGTCTATGCCTTCTTCCTGACTATAGCCTTGTGTGACTAGTCTGGATTTGTTCCTTATGATAAGTCCATTTCGATCCTGTTTGTTTCGAAATACCCATTTGGTTCCTATAACCGATTGATGTGTTGGTCTGGGTACAAGATACCATACATTGTTTCTTTCAAAACCGTTAAGCTCTTCTTCCATAGATGTTATCCAATGAGAATTATTAAGAGCGTCTATGGTCGAAACAGGTTCGGACTGGGCTAAGAATATAGCAATAGTGCACATATTAAGTCTTCTAAGCTCGGATTGAGATTTCCATTCAGGAAACTGTGATATCTCAGCATCAGATTCTTCTTGTGCACAAAGTACATTTCCTTGTGTACTTTGTATTCTCCTACGAGTAGAAACACCAGCATTTATGTTTCCAATGATCAGCTCTTGCGGGTGATCTCTCAACCATCTCAGGTCGGGTTCTAATTCAGGATCCCGTACTGTATCGAAAGATTCTGTGGATACAGCTTCAGCTTGTACAGCGTCGGCTTCATCCACATCGATTCTTACAGCTGTGGGGTTGATTTCTAAATCAACTACAGGTTCTATGGGAGTTGGAGGATCCAAGATAGATAGATGGTGAATGTTCTGAGTGATATCATCTACTCCTGTAGAGTCATGGTGTGGTTCGTCAAACACTACATGAACTGATTCCTCGATCGTCAGCTTCCTTTTATTAAAGATTCTGAAAGCTTTGCTGACGGAGGAGTATCCTACGAATATTCCTTCATCTGATTTCTCATCAAAGGTTCTAAGTTGGTCTTTCCCATTATTCAATACATAACACCTGCATCCAAAAATGTGGAAATACGAAACTAACGGAGTTTTGTTGTTCCATACCTCATATGCTGTTTTGTTGTGGTGCTTGTTGACGATACAGCCGTTTTGAGTGTAGCATGCTGTATTGGTTGCTTCACCCCAGAAACGCTGTGGCAATTTGTTTGCGGCAATCATTGTCCTTGTTGCTTCTTTCAACGTCCTATTCTTTCGCTCGGCAACACCATTTTGTTGAGGTGTACGGGCAGCTGAGTATTCGTGTTGTATTCCATTCTCCGAACAGTATTGCTCTATAAAGCGGTTAGTAAATTCTGTACCTCTATCGGAACGAATGCACACGATACTCGATGCCTTTTCATTTTGCAACTTTCTCAGGAGCTCGGGCAGCTTTGATGTTGTTTCCTTCTTCTTGCTAAGAAAGATCGTCCAAGCGTACCTGGAATAATCATCAACAACAACCATGGAGTATTTCTTACCTCCCAAACTTACTGGGTCTACAGGACCGTAGAGATCCATGTGTAGCATTTCCAACACTCTTTGGGTTGAAAGGTAGGATTTGCTCTTCAGGGTTGACTTGATTTGTTTGCCTTTCTGACATGGTCCGCAGACGCTGTCCTTCTTGAATGACACATTTGGCAAACCTCTAACCATTCCCTGTCTTGAGATCTTGTTGATTGTCTTGAAGTTGACGTGAGACATCCTCTTGTGCCATAACCAGCTAAGATCTGCAGTACCTTTGGCAACAAAGCATGGAATTGAGGAGCTCATAGGCTTCCAGTCAGCAATATACATATTACCATCTGCTTTCTGTAAGCACAACTTCCTTGGTTTGGATGTTCTTGACTCTACAGAGATCTATATAGAACTTCACCGAGAACTGTTTATCACAGAACTGGCTAATACTAAGTAGATTATACTGTAAGCCTTCAACATATGCAACATCGGTGACTTTGAATTTCCCGACAAGTAGGTTTCCTTTCCCTCTTATTCTTCCTTTAGATTTATCACCGAAGCGAACTTTTGGACCGCGACCTTCTACAAAATCTGATAGCTTGCTCTTATCTCTGGTCATGTGTCGAGAGCATCCACTATCAAAGTACCAGGTATCCCCCTCTAGAATGTCCTGTAACAAAAAGATTAAGTAGATTTAGGTCCCCTTTGATTTTTGGGTCCATGATTGTTAGTTCCTCTTGGTACCCAAGTTTTCCTGGCAGCAATTGGTCTACTGTAGGACATACTCGGTACAGTGTTGTGATATCTACGGGGGGCATATCCGTAGTTGTTATAACCATGATAATTATTATGCATGAAAAATTTAGGGTTATTATTATTAATCCAGTATGAGTGCCGTCTTGGAGGTGGAGTCATTTTCTTAGGCCTAATAGCTTGCCTTCTGGGTCTCCAGTTGGATTCCCAATGCTGTTGTTGATACTGAACCGGCATCTGTTGTCTCGAGGGATAACGGGGCTCCTGTATCCAATACCTCGGTGTGCTGTACTGATAGTACTGCCGTGCGGGACTTTGGTGGTTAGATACAGCCTTCCTTCTGAACGGCTGTTGGCGCTGTTGATATGCTCTGTGAGCATGCTGTTGAGTGCGCCTCACAGGTTGGAACGGCTTATGATTCCGCTGTCTGGAATAGGATTGCGGGGGCGGAATAGCAGCCTTCGGTTTTCTCGATACAGCAGGTTCCTTCACGGGACTAGGGATTTCTTCCGATTCTGGAATGTGTTCCACACTCTTGACGAACACTGTACTAGTTTTCCCTTTGTTTGAACATGAGCTATATCCTAAGCCACTTTTATCATGAGCATTTTTCCCAGTGCTCAGAATTTCTTCCATTCTTTTGGACGATTTCTTGAACGATTTCAGAGTGGTCTCAAGTTCAGTTTCTCGCTTTTCGAGAGTTGTGATTTTGGCTTGTAGTAGAACCAAATCATTTGTCTTGCTCTCGTTGTGAGTTTTAGCCTCACTTAGATCATGAGCAAGTTGATGATTGCTGTCCATGAGTTTTTCAAAATCGACCTTGCTGGTTTCACAATCAAGAGACATATTTTCATAATTTATTTTCAGCAAGTCATTTTCAACTTTCAGCTCTAAATTAGTTAATTGAAGCTGTATATTCTCAGTTTTTAGTGTCTCATGGGCCTTTTGAATGTTTTTAAATTCATTCATCATGTTTTCAAAAGTATGAGATGCGTTTGACGGAATAGCTGAGGTTGAACTTGTAACACCCCCAAATCCAATTGGGTTATTACAGTGCCGTGGACCCCACGCCAGGAGATCCACCAGGCGAACATGACTAAAAATACATTAAATAACACAACAAGGGAAAATCATTGTCCCTACCATGACATCCGACACAATATTCCGATAAGGAATTACAACGACAAAAGTAGCCTACATGGCCAAAAATGAAATACAACAACATCCACGAACATCTGTTCGGGTAACACAACACGACAACAACTGACAAGACTGGAGTACACTCCAACTGACTGACCGACAATGAACAACTCGTACTAGTATCGCTCGAATGCCTCGTCGCCATCATCATGCCCCTGTGTCTCAACTCTCTCCTCGCAAGCACCTAAAACATGAAAAACATGTTCCGCCCCCATGGGGTCAGTCATCCAGATAATGAACATCAAATACATGTATAACATGATATGCATCCAAAGGCAGAATGAAACAGTACAATGATGATAATAATACGAGATGCTCACAAATCAAGGTAAGAATCGAGCATTCGTGAAATACTATGCCCACGGCATACTATTAATACCTGTTCGACAGGTTAGAACATAAATGCCCAACGGCGAATCATAATCACAGAATACCACAATGAATTAAACGACATGAACTAAACCAGAACTGAATTTAATATGAATCATGATGCCCAAAGGCTCCAATGAAAATACCAAGGTATTACAAAAGGCCTGAAAGTCGTTCAGCGGAAGTTAACAAATATCACAAACACCTGAATTCAAAAGCGAAGTTGTATCAATGAGGGCGAAGCCACGCACGGCCGTATCACAATAAGGGCCGAAGCCACGGCATCCGATCGTATCACAATTAGGGCGAAGCCACGGCATCCGGCCGTATCACAATTAGGGCCGAAGCCACGGCATCCGGCCGTATCACAATTAGGGCGAAGCCACGGCATCCACCGTATCACAATGAATGATAGTGTGCTGCCTTGAGTCGGCCAACACGATGATAGTAACACACGGATAGACACCGTCCTTGACAGTCCTAAATTAACACCTCGATTGCCTTAGAACGGCCAACCGACAACAATGATGCAGCGGATGATTCAATACCTCGATTGCCTAAAACGGTCAATCGACAACAATGATACCATAAATGATTGAACACTTCGATTTGCCTGAAAACGGCCAATCGATAACAATGATATGAAGGATGCCTCGGCACCTTTAATCGGTTACCGACGACGAAGGCGAGAAATGAATAAGCCAATGCCTTTAATCGGCCTGTACAGTTTTAATGGCAATCCAAACAGGAATAACAATGATCTCAACGATGTCTTTAATTGACATCTATATTAACAACAATAGATACATCGATACCGCGAACCGGCTATCGACAATGACATTAATAATGAGTATTACAATGCCTTGAATCGGCCGTTAACGAACAATAATAAACATTTGGCAAAATTGCCGGAAGGTATCGTATCGAACGATATCTGGATATCAATGAATTCATGAAGAGACTAAGTATCGGAATGATACAACACATTCATACACATACATGATGACATTAGCTCATTGACTAGTACAAGTATAAAACTTGCCTCAAACCGAAGGCGAGAAGGTACTTCCACGATCAACGTCCTCAAGGAAATTATCGGCCGCTCGAACAACCTTAAACAACATAAATACCAACAATTCTCTTAATACATGAATCAAGCATGATCACAACCAACTCAAAAGTCGATACAACAATACCCGAAACTCATTGGGGCATTTAAACAAACGCGTTATAAACAATCTCCAATTGTTTACAACCAAAACTCATTTACATCCGAAACCAACTCCCAATGAATGATTCAAACCAACAAAAACTCATGAATACTATCAATAATCCAATAGGAATACTTAGAACGATATTTCAACAACATTTGGTCGAAAACCCCCAAAATTCCAAAGTCAACCCGTAACGGTTCTTGAACAATTCCTCAATTATTCACAAATTCCGAAAATTACACCAATGAATCCGTAGAAATACATGTATCCAAGATAGATAATCCATATCTAACATATTCCAACACAATATCGATTAAACACGAAGAGATCGAAAGCAAAACACCCAAGATCCGAAATTCTAGATCCAAGAATCATTACCTTGATTTGGAGTGATGAAACTGATTTAGATGATGATTAATCCAACTTAGGAGCTTGAAGATGATGCTAGATGATTGCAGCTCAAAAAGACCTTTCTGAATCGCCCGAGCTCGTCCGAAATGATGGAGAAATGAAGAAATGACGAAAGTTGGACCGAACTGTCCTCTTTATACTGTCCCAGCTTAGTGCGCGCTAACTCCTGATGTTAGCGTGCGCTAACGCGTGTACCGGGTAGTCCAGTACCCCCTGACTGAGTCGTTAACGTGCGCTAAGTACCTTTGGTAGCATGCGCTAACAACCTGTCCTTAGCGTACGTTAACCTTATGTTAGCGTGCGCTAACTGATAGTTGATATCCAAAATCCTGGAGTCCAGAACCTACTGTCCCCCGTTCTGAGCGCGCTAGCGTGCGCTACTCTAAAGTTTTAGCGTGCGTTACTAGCACCTCATTAGCGCGCGCTAACTACAATGTGTAGCGTGCGCTACTTCTCAAACCGCAAATAAAAACATGATGATGATGATGACAATAATCTCGGCTCGATCTCAAACAGTGATGATCCCAATATACGCCGAATGGTGAACATAGTTGACTGAAGATGAATGATGAATGATTATTACTGAGTGAAAAAAAATTCTGAGTGACAGTTACTGAATGATAATAAATGAATTCACAACCGGGTATTACATACTCCCCCCCTTAAAAAGAGTTTCGTCCTCGAAACTGAGGGTAAACAACTTGGGATATGAACTATCCATCACGATCTGAAAACAATAACGCCCAAAAAGTCCTCGGGACCAAATCAACTGCAAGCCCAAGTCCCCAAGACTTGACGTCTCGAAGCACAGTGAACGATTTCTCAAATTATAACGAAATCCCGAGCACAACGCCGGAGGGATGAGCTCCCAACAAATGACCCAAATCTCAAGATTCTCGAAAATGATCACAATAAGATAGATCAACAATAAATGATTCACAGTCACGATACATTATTACAGATATATTTACACAGTCATCCAAAAAAAACAAGGTTACATCTCAAATGTACCCAACATCGATATCCTTCCATATCATCGATTTCCTCTATCTCAACGATTAAAGGTATATCCGATGATGAATTCACCGCTAACTATGATCTCAGAAGGTCACGAGAATGAAAGTGACTAAAATGATTGATGAATGATAAATGACTATAAATCCGACCAGGATCAAGAATGACACACCAAGGTGAATTAATAACGTCATGAGTGATAGATCAAGTGAAATTATTATCGAATGATTAGTTTCATGATGACAAGTCCCAACATGATTGATGTATGATGAATGAATTATATGAATGAATGAACGACAACGAAATGAATGATTATACTATTAACGAACAAGAATTAACTTGTTCAAACCGGTGATGAATGTCCTTACCTCTGGCCCTCGAGGCCTGGTAGGGTCCCTTGAATGAAGTACGGGCTGGAGTAACAAAATCCCTCGAGGCTCTTGAGCTCCCTTGCGATTTACTGGCGCTAGAACCCCTGCAGTATTTCTGTCGGTGTCCCTGCCTCCCACACAGAAAACAGACAATAGCTGGCACCGTACACCGGGTACTAACGTGACCTGCTGAATCACAGTTAAAGCAAACAACAGTCGAACTCGTCGCCTGAGAGGAAGATGGTATCCCAGCACGAAGACGACTAGAAAACGACCCCTTGGACGTCGGAGCCCGATGTCCCTCTGAACGAGCCGACATTCTAGTCCTCTCACCTGAAGAAATCAAGGATGCTTCGAGTAAGCTCCTTGATCAAAAGCTCTGCTCCAAGAGCCTTCCCGATGAACTCACTAAGTGAATTACAATTGTGATTGAACAACCGCATCCTCAATCGCGGATTTAGCCTCTTGCTAAAATACTTAATTTTATCCGCCTCGATGCGGATAATTGACGAAGCAAACTGAAGTAGTCCCTGAAACTTCTCAGCAATGACAATAACACCCTCGTCCTCGACGGATTCGGGGTTCAAAACTTCTGCCAACTTGGCTTCACGAAGTGGAGCCGGGTAATACCTCTCTAACATGAGAGTCTTGAACTCGCTCCAAATACAATCACGATCGATGGGTTTCACAGAAAGCCACCACGAATAAGCGCCCTTACTCAAGTAATAAGCCGCTACTGCCACTTTACTCTCTTCCGGAAACTGAACCATGTCGAAGAGTTTATCAAAATGCTCGAGCCAATGAATAATATCAGCTGGTTCCGACGAACCCTCAAAAGTAGGCGACATCTGACGAGAGATATCGCCAACAATCTGATTCACTCCTCCAGTCTGCCCATGAAATGGCACCTGGCATCCCTGTTGCGGTGGACCACGAACCATCGAGGTCTGCATGGTCTCCACTATCCGCGTCATCTGAGTCATCTGGGCCATCATGCCCTGCATAAATATGAATGGATCAACCCGAACACCTTCCGAGTGAGATGCCTCTCGGGTACGACTCCCTGACAGTGAATGATTATCTGCTGATGAATGAGTAGCCTCGCTATTTGATGAATTAATGATATCCCTCGCGTTCGTGTGGGCATGCACACGAGATCCCGGGTTCCGGCCCGCACCGCGGCCTCTTCCCCTGCGTCCTCTGACAGCTCTATCCATACTGAAGTAGGAAAGTCACATGATGATTATAGATTCCGCATGAATATCGCATTATGATTACGTTACAGAGTGACAATAATGAGCATACACGCCCTCGCACAATGAATGCATTAATGATTTAATGCAATGATCGTCGACATTACGTCAGAGTATGATAAGATCGTATGAAACATCAAATGAGGTAACATGATTGCCTGATGAAATTCCTGAAATGATTACCTTGAACAAGTTAACAAGGTTGAAAATTCGATCCTCAAGATCAACAACTGAACCGTGAGATGGGCTGAATGATTAATGAATTAACTGAATAATGAGATCGACTGAGTGATGAATGAATTATCTGAGTGATGATATTGACTGAGTGATGAATGAATTAACTGACTGATGAATGAATTATCTGAGTAATGATATTGACTGAGTGAGGAATGAATTAACTGAGTGATGGATGAATTATCTGAGTGATGATTTAACTGAGTAATGATATTGACTGAGTGATGAATGAATTAACATGATCGACAAGATCAGAATGACGATTGAGGATTATTAACTGATGAATGAGTTGATCCTTAATGCTTACACAAGCCATACGCGTCCCGAAACAATTAGTCATGAATCAATCATAACACTAATATCGCATATAGGTTTCAACAAGGCATGAGCAATTAATGACATGATGAATGTATGAACATAAAGAGAATCGAGTCCTTACACAGGTCATACGAAGCTTCGAGGTCTCGCGATACTAGTCTTCACTGACGACGACTCGATGAATGAATGACTCGTGCAGTCGCACTAATATTACGACTCACAAAACCTGACTGACTAGATTGTCATAACCTAACAATCCCACTACTACCGCGTCGGTAGGACCACATAACTCACATCTCAGGGTATTTCACAACCCAAAGCTCCGATACCATTTCTGTAACACCCCCAAATCCAATTGGGTTATTACAGTGCCGTGGACCCCACGCCAGGAGATCCACCAGGCGAACATGACTAAAAATACATTAAATAACACAACAAGGGAAAATCATAGTCCCTACCATGACATCCGACACAATATTCCGATAAGGAATTACAACGACAAAAGTAGCCTACATGGCCAAAAATGAAATACAACAACATCCACGAACATCTGTTCGGGTAACACAACACGACAACAACTGACAAGACTGGAGTACACTCCAACTGACTGACCGACAATGAACAACTCGTACTAGTATCGCTCGAATGCCTCGTCGCCATCATCATGCCCCTGTGTCTCAACTCTCTCCTCGCAAGCACCTAAAACATGAAAAACATGTTCCGCCCCCACGGGGTCAGTCATCCAGATAATGAACATCAAATACATGTATAACATGATATTCATCCAAAGGCAGAATGAAACGGTACAATGATGATAATAATACGAGATGCTCACAAATCAAGGTAAGAACCGAGCATTCGTGAAATACTATGCCCACGGCATACTATTAATACCTGTTCGACAGGTTAGAACATAAATGCCCAACGGCGAATCATAATCACAGAATACCACAATGAATTAAACGACATGAACCAAACCAGAACTGAATTTAATATGAATCATGATGCCCAAAGGCTCCAATGAAAATACCAAGGTATTACAAAAGGCCTGAAAGTCGTTCAGCGGAAGTTAACAAATATCACAAACACCTGAATTCAAAACAGCCCGAAGCTGTATCAATGAGGGCCGAAGCCACGGCATCCAGCCGTATCACAATAAGGGCCGAAGCCACGGCATCCAGCCGTATCACAATTAGGGCCGAAGCCACGGCATCCAGCCGTATCACAATTAGGGCCGAAGCCACGGCATCCAGCCGTATCACAATGAATGATAGTGTGCTGCCTTGAGTCGGCCAACACGATGATAGTAACACACGGATAGACACCGTCCTTGACAATCTAAATTAACACCTCGATTGCCTTAGAACGGCCAACCGACAACAATGATACAATGGATGATTCAATACCTCGATTGCCTAAAACGGTCAATCGACAACAATGATACCATAAATGATTGAACACTTCGATTTGCACGAAACGCCAATCGATAACAATGATATGAAGGATGCCTCGGCACCTTTAATCGATTACCGACGGCGAAGGCGAGAAATGAATAAGCCAATGCCTTTAATCGCCTCGCATGCTTTAATGGCAATCCAAACAGGAATAACAATGATCTCAACGATGTCTTTAATTGACATCTATATTAACAACAATAGATACATCGATACCGCGAACCGGCTATCGACAATGACATTAATAATGAGTATTACAATGCCTTGAATCGGCCGTTAACGAACAACAATAAACATTTGGCAAAATTGCCGGAAGGTATCGTATCGAACGATCTCTGGATATCAATGAATTCATGAAGAGACTAAGTCTCGGAATGATACAACACATTCATACACATACATGATGACATTAGCTCATTGACTAGTACAAGTATAAAACTTGCCTCAAACCGAAGGCGAGAAGGTACTTCCACGATCAACGTCCTCAAGGAAATTATCGGCCGCTCGAACAACCTTAAACAACATAAATACCAACAATTCTCTTAATACATGAATCAAGCATGATCACAACCAACTCAAAAGTCGATACAACGATACCCGAAACTCATTGGGGCATTTAAACAAACGCGTTGTAAACAATCTCCAATTGTTTACAACCAAAACTCATTTACATCCGAAACCAACTCCCAATGAATGATTCAAACCAACAAAAACTCATGAATACTATCAATAATCCAATAGGAATACTTAGAACGATATTTCAACAACATTTGGTCGAAAACCCCCAAAATTCCAAAGTCAACCCGTAACGGTTCTTGAACAATTCCTCAATTATTCACAAATTCCGAAAATTACACCAATGAATCCGTAGAAATACATGTATCCAAGATAGATAATCCATATCTAACATATTCCAACACAATATCGATTAAACACGAAGAGATCGAAAGCAAAACACCCAAGATCCGAAATTCCAGATCCAAGAATCATTACCTTGATTTGGAGTGATGAAACTGATTTAGATGATGATTAATCCAACTTAGGAGCTTGACGATGATGCTAGATGATTTCAGCTCAAAAAGACCTTTCCGAATCACCCGAGCTCGTCCGAAATGATGGAGAAATGAAGAAATGACGAAAGTTGGACCGAACTGTCCTATTTATACTGTCCCAGCTTAGCGCGCGCTAACTCCTGATGTTAGCGTGCGCTAACGCGTGTACCGGGTAGTCCAGTACCCCCTGACTGAGTCATTAGCGTGCGCTAAGTACCTTTGGTAGCGTGCGCTAACAACCTGTCCTTAGCGTACGTTAACCTTATGTTAGCGTGCGCTAACTGATAGTTGATATCCAAAATCCTGGAGTCCAGAACCTACTGTCCCCCGTTCTGAGCGCGCTAGCGTGCGCTACTCTGAAGTTTTAGCGTGCGTTACCAGCACCTCATTAGCGCGCGCTAACTACAATGTGTAGCGTGCGCTACTTCTCAAACCGCAAATAAAAACATGATGATGATGATGACAATAATCTCGGCTCGATCTCAAACAGTGATGATCCCAATATACGCCGAATGGTGAACATAGTTGACTGAAGATGAATGATGAATGATTATTACTGAGTGAAAAAAAATTCTGAGTGACAGTTACTGAATGATAATAAATGAATTCACAACCGGGTATTACATACTCCCCCCCTTAAAAAGAGTTTCGTCCTCGAAACTGAGGGTAAACAACTTGGGATATGAACTATCCATCACGATCTGAAAACAATAATGCCCAAAAAGTCCTCGGGACCAAATCAACTGCAAGCCCAAGTCCCCAAGACTTGACGTCTCGAAGCACAGTGAACGATTTCTCAAATTATAACGAAATCCCGAGCACAACGCCGGAGGGATGAGCTCCCAACAAATGACCCAAATCTCAAGATTCTCGAAAATGATCACAATAAGATAGATCAACAATAAATGATTCACAGTCACGATACATTATTACGGATATATTTACACAGTCATCCAAAAAAAACAAGGTTACATCTCAAATGTACCCAACATCGATATCCTTCCATATCATCGATTTCCTCTATCTCAACGATTAAAGGTATATCCGATGATGAATTCGCCGCTAACTATGATCTCAGAAGGTCACGAGAATGAAAGTGACTAAAATGAATGATGAATGATAAATGACTATAAATCCGACCAGGATCAAGAATGACTCACCAAGGTGAATTAATAACGTCATGAGTGATAGATCAAGTGAAATTATTATCGAATGATTAGTTTCATGATGACAAGTCCCAACATGATTGATGTATGATGAATGAATTATATGAATGAATGAACGACAACGAAATGAATGATTATACTATTAACGAACAAGAATTAACTTGTTCAAACCGGTGATGAATGTCCTTACCTCTGGCCCTCGAGGCCTGATAGGGTCCCTTGAATGAAGTACGGGCTGGAGTAACAAAATCCCTCGAGGCTCTTGAGCTCCCTTGCGATTTACTGGCGCTAGAACCCCTGCAGTATTTCTGTCGGTGTCCCTGCCTCCCACACGTAAAATGCATAATAGCCGGCACCGTACACCGGTACTAACGTGACTCCGAATCACAGTTAAAGCAAACAACAGTCGAACTCGTCGCCTGAGAGGAAGATGGTATCCCAGCACGAAGACGACTAGAAAACGACCCCTTGGACGTCGGAGCCCGATGTCCCTCTGAACGAGCCGACATTCTAGTCCTCTCACCTGAATAAACTGAAGGATGCTTCTGAGTAAGCTCCTTGATCAAAAGCTCTGCTCCAAGAGCCTTCCCGATGAACTCACTAAGTGAATTACAATTGTGATTGAACAATCGCATCCTCAATCATGGATTTAGCCTCTTGCTAAAATACTTAATTTTATCCGCCTCAGTACGGATAATTGACGAAGCAAACTGAAGTAGTCCCTGAAACTTCTCAGCAATGACAATAACACCCTCGTCCTCGACGGATTCGGGGTTCAAAACTTCTGCCAACTTGGCTTCACGAAGTGGAGCCGGGTAATACCTCTCTAACATGAGAGTCTTGAACTCGCTCCAAATACAATCACGATCGATGGGTTTCACAGAAAGCCACCACGAATAAGCGCCCTTACTCAAGTAATAAGCCGCTACTGCCACTTTACTCTCTTCCGGAAACTGAACCATGTCGAAGAGTTTATCAAAATGCTCGAGCCAATGAATAATATCAGCTGGTTTCGACGAACCCTCAAAAGTAGGTGGCATCTGACGAGAGATATCGCCAACAATCTGATTCACTCCTCCAGTCTGCCCATGAAATGGCACCTGGTATCCCTGTTGCGGTGGACCACGAACCATCGACGTCTGCATGGTCTCCACTATCCGCGTCATCTGAGTCATCTGGGCCATCATGCCCTGCATAAATATGAATGGATCAACCCGAACACCTTCCGAGTGAGATGCCTCTCGGGTACGACTCCCTGACAGTGAATGATTATCTGCTGATGAATGAGTAGCCTCGCTATTTGATGAATTAATGATATCCCTCGCGTTCGTGTGGGCATGCACACGAGATCCCGGGTTCCGGCCCGCACCGCGGCCTCTTCCCTCGCGTCCTCGATGCCTCTATCCATACTGAAGTAGGAAAGTCACATGATGATTATAGATTCCGCATGAATATCGCATTATGATTACGTTACAGAGTGACAATAATGAGCATACACGCCCTCGCACAATGAATGCATTAATGATTTAATGCAATGATCGTCGACATTACGTCAGAGTATGATAAGATCGTATGAAACATCAAATGAGGTAACATGATTGCCTGATGAAATTCCTGAAATGATTACCTTGAACAGGTTAACAAGGTTGAAAATTCGATCCTCAAGATCAACAACTGAACCGTGAGATGGGCTGAATGATTAATGAATTAACTGAATAATGAGATCGACTGAGTGATGAATGAATTATCTGAGTGATGATATTGACTGAGTGATGAATGAATTAACTGACTGATGAATGAATTATCTGAGTAATGATATTGACTGAGTGAGGAATGAATTAACTGAGTGATGGATGAATTATCTGAGTGATGATTTAACTGAGTAATGATATTGACTGAGTGATTAATGAATTAACATGATCGACAAGATCAGAATGACGATTGAGGATTATTAACTAATGAATGAGTTGATCCTTAATGCTTACACAAGCCATACGCGTCCCGAAACAATTAGTCATGAATCAATCATAACACTAATATCGCATATAGGTTTCAACAAGGCATGAGCAATTAATGACATGATGAATGTATGAACATAAAGAGAATCGAGTCCTTACACAGGTCATACGAAGCTTCGAGGTCTCGCGATACTAGTCTTCACTGACGACGACTCGATGAATGAATGACTCGTGCAGTCGCACTAATATTACGACTCACAAAACCTGACTGACTAGATTGTCATAACCTGACAATCCCACTACTACCGCGTCGGTAGGACCACATAACTCACATCTCAGGGTATTTCACAACCCAAAGCTCCGATACCATTTCTGTAACACCCCCAAATCCTATTGGGTTATTACAGTGCCGTGGACCCCACGCCAGGAGATCCACCAGGCGAACATGACTAAAAATACATTAAATAACACAACAAGGGAAAATCATAGTCCCTACCATGACATCCGACACAATATTCCGATAAGGAATTACAACGACAAAAGTAGCCTACATGGCCAAAAATGAAATACAACAACATCCACGAACATCTGTTCGGGTAACACAACACGACAACAATCGACAAGACTGAGTACACTCCAACCGATCGACCGACAATGAACAACTCGTACTAGTATCGCTCGAATGCCTCGTCGCCATCATCATGCCCCCGTGTCTCAACTCTCTCCTCGCAAGCACCTAAAACATGAAAACATGTTCCGCCCCCACGGGGTCGATCATCCAGATAATGAACATCAAATACATGTATAACATGATATGCATCCAAAGGCAGAATGAAACGGTACAATGATGATAATAATACGAGATGCTCACAAATCAAGGTAAGAACCGAGCATTCGTGAAATACTATGCCCACGGCATACTATTAATACCTGTTCGACAGGTTAGAACATAAATGCCCAACGGCGAATCATAATCACAGAATACCACAATGAATTAAACGACATGAACCAAACCAGAACTGAATTTAATATGAATCATGATGCCCAAAGGCTCCAATGAAAATACCAAGGTATTACAAAAGGCCTGAAAGTCGTTCAGCGGAAGTTAACAAATATCACAAACACCTGAATTCAAAACAGCCCGAAGCTGTATCAATGAGGGCCGAAGCCACGGCACGAAGCCGTATCACAATAAGGGCCGAAGCCACGGCATCCAGCCGTATCACAATTAGGGCCGAAGCCACGGCATCCAGCCGTATCACAATTAGGGCCGAAGCCACGGCATCCAGCCGTATCACAATTAGGGCCGAAGCCACGGCATCCAGCCGTATCACAATGAATGATAGTGTGCTGCCTTGAGTCGGCCAACACGATGATAGTAACACACGGATAGACACCGTCCTTGACAGTCCTAAATTAACACCTCGATTGCCTTAGAACGGCCAACCGACAACAATGATGCAGCGGATGATTCAATACCTCGATTGCCTAAAACGGTCAATCGACAACAATGATACCATAAATGATTGAACACTTCGATTTGCCTGAAAACGGCCAATCGATAACAATGATATGAAGGATGCCTCGGCACCTTTAATCGGTTACCGACGACGAAGGCGAGAAATGAATAAGCCAATGCCTTTAATCGGCCTGTACAGTTTTAATGGCAATCCAAACAGGAATAACAATGATCTCAACGATGTCTTTAATTGACATCTATATTAACAACAATAGATACATCGATACCGTGAACCGGCTATCGACAATGACATTAATAATGAGTATTACAATGCCTTGAATCGGCCGTTAACGAACAACAATAAACATTTGGCAAAATTGCCGGAAGGTATCGTATCGAACGATCTCTGGATATCAATGAATTCATGAAGAGACTAAGTCTCGGAATGATACAACACATTCATACACATACATGATGACATTAGCTCATTGACTAGTACAAGTATAAAACTTGCCTCAAACCGAAGGCGAGAAGGTACTTCCACGATCAACGTCCTCAAGGAAATTATCGGCCGCTCGAACAACCTTAAACAACATAAATACCAACAATTCTCTTAATACATGAATCAAGCATGATCACAACCAACTCAAAAGTTGATACAACAATACCCGAAACTCATTGGGGCATTTAAACAAACGCGTTGTAAACAATCTCCAATTGTTTACAACCAAAACTCATTTACATCCGAAACCAACTCCCAATGAATGATTCAAACCAACAAAAACTCATGAATACTATCAATAATCCAATAGGAATACTTAGAACGATATTTCAACAACATTTGGTCGAAAACCCCCAAAATTCCAAAGTCAACCCGTAACGGTTCTTGAACAATTCCTCAATTATTCACAAATTCCGAAAATTACACCAATGAATTCGTAGAAATACATGTATCCAAGATAGATAATCCATATCTAACATATTCCAACACAATATCGATTAAACACGAAGAGATCGAAAGCAAAACACCCAAGATCCGAAATTCTAGATCCAAGAATCATTACCTTGATTTGGAGTGATGAAACTGATTTAGATGATGATTAATCCAACTTAGGAGCTTGAATATGATGCTAGATGATTGCATCTCAAAAAGACCTTTCCGAAGCGCCCGAGCTCGTCCGAAATGATGGAGAAATGAAGAAATGACGAAAGTTGGACCGAACTGTCCTATTTATACTGTCCCAGCTTAGCGCGCGCTAACTCCTGATGTTAGCGTGCGCTAACACGTGTACCGGGTAGTCCAGTACCCCCTGACTGAGTCGTTAGCGTGCGCTAAGTACCTTTGGTAGCATGCGCTAACAACCTGTCCTTAGCGTACGTTAACCTTATGTTAGCGTGCGCTAACTGATAGTTGATATCCAAAATCCTGGAGTCCAGAACCTACTGTCCCCCGTTCTGAGCGCGCTAGCGTGCGCTACTCTGATGTTTTAGCGTGCGTTACCAGCACCTCATTAGCGCGCGCTAACTACAATGTGTAGCATGCGCTACTTCTCAAACCGCAAATAAAAACATGATGATGATGATGACAATAATCTCGGCTCGATCTCAAACAGTGATGATCCCAATATACGCTGAATGGTGAACATAGTTGACTGAAGATGAATGATGAATGATTATTACTGAGTGAAATAAAATTCTGAGTGACAGTTACTGAATGATAATAAATGAATTCACAACCGGGTATTACAGAACTTACCTCGTCGTCGCTGTCTTCACCTTCTGGAATGTCTTTGGCCATAAAGCACATATATGCTTTATCATCGAACTCATCGTCAGATGAATCACTTTTAGTGACCACCTGAAGACATTCTGCTGATTTGGATGGTGTGGGGGAGGCTTCTGATTCTCCAATCAGGGCCTTGAGCTTGTCTTTCCAAGCACGTCTTCTTTCATCTCTCTCTTGTTGCTCGGCCTCCAGCAATCTTTGGACTTTGGGATGAGGACATTTATTTACATAATGCCCTGGTTTCCTGCAATTATAGCACAGGTTAGCATCACCAGATAATGTTTCGGTACTTACCTTGTGGACAGGTTTGGGCCTGTAGGGAGTCTTTCTAGACTGTTTGATGAACTTTTTGAATTTATGCATGAGAAGTGCCATTTCATCTTGAGACAGGATGTCGTCGTCACTGTCAGCATTCTTGTGACTAGGCTTCGATGAGCTGGGCATGCTGTGTCGACGGTTCGATACAGCGGCTAGAGCTGTGACCTTTGAAGGAGATTCTTCAGCTTTCTCTCATTTGTCAATATCATACTCAAAAGATTTGAGGTCAGAGAACAGATCAAAAGTAGATATTTCATTAAGATTACAAGATACACGCATAGAAGTGGTCTTAATGTCCCATCGGGCTGGGAGAGATCTCAAAATTTTTAAGTTCTTCTCATTTTGGGTATAAATTTTGCCCAACGCTTCAAGTTCACCAACAATGCCAGTGAATCTGAGGTCAAGTTCCTCAAGTGTCTCAGTTGGTTTCATTTCAAAAGATTCAAATTGCTGAGTCAGTTTTGAAATCTTGTTTTCTTTTGAGAGCTCAGTTCCCTCACAAATCAACTTGAGTTTATCCCAGATTTCTTTGGCTATTTTGCAGCTTTTTACCTTCGAGAACGTGCCTTTGTCAAGAGTGACAAATAATGCGTTCTTAGCTATGTTGTCAAGGTTTGCTCGCTTTCTTTCATCTGTGGTCCATTGCTCGCGATCCTTCTCGAGCATCTCAGCATGGGCTTGGCCTTCAATCCTTGCGGCCGTGTTCACCTTCATGATCTTGATAGGACCATCTTGTATAACAAAAATCATCTCTTCGTGCATTGCTGCAAGATGAGCCTCCATTCTAATTCTCCAGTCGTCAAATTCGTTAATAGAGAACATAGGGACTTTTTTAATCATAGAAGTATCCATGTGATAATACAAGATTGATTCTTTTTAGAATACGACTGATTCTTTTTAGAATCAACCGCTCCGATACCAATTGTTGGTCCCCAGAATGATGAAGACTGTCCCCACTGTACCAACACGAGTCTTTTCTAGCGCGCTTTGTCCTCACTCACGCGTACCTGAGAAACTTCCCAGGGGGTCACCCATCCCATAATTACTCCAGGCCAAGCACGCTTAACTTTGGAGTTTCTATGAGATGGATACAAGAAAAGAAGATGCATCTTGTTGGTATGAGTAGTCCAAATCAATTCATTTAACCACTTTCTAGTGCAGATCTCACAGGTCGAATCGCAAGCCGCGCCTCGCGCATTTTTAAGCTAATGCAGGATGATGGCCGAAGCCCAACAATCCTCCCGATTCCGCCAAGATTTCAGCCCCATAGTCTGGAAACATCCGCGAACTAGATTTGATCACACAGCCCTCTAGCGGCTAGATTCATTCACACAGTCCTCCAACACTTAACATCAGCATATGTTCCACCTCCGTTTACTTTCACTGCGCCAGTATCTTAGTTCCAGCATACTAGATTTGATCACATAGCCCTCCAGCACCTAACAACCTATACTGCATAGCATCTCAGTTCCGGCCAAGTGGCAATATCTGCTGCATGCCCGCCTCTCAGTTCCAACATTCTGGCAGCCTCAATTTTTAGGATACTCCGAGGGAATCCGCACCCGTGACTTGCTCCGATACCACTTGTCGGCCACTAAGTATACTGGATACAGTTTGGGAAATAGCTTAAACAACAAACTGTATGGATTTTAAATCTGAGTGCGTAGCGGAAGTCTTGGATACCGTAGGTTTCTGTGGATACAGCAACTAAATGTATAGAGTATACTTAATTAATCACAGTAATTAAAACAGTAAAGACTGAATGTAAATAACACAGTAATTAAAGTGGTTCGAGGTAAACCCCTCTACGTCCACTGGTCCTCCACACAGGAGTAAAAAGTTTATTATAATTACTACGTACACAACTACGTAATTATAACAACACACACAATCAATATATCATTCATACAGATTGATATAAAGATCTTAGCTTCAACCGTTCACACAGATTGGTTTTGAGCTAATGCTTTGACTTGCTTCTTCACACACAGTTCTGAAGCTTCGTCTTCTTCAATGCAAATCCTTCACACACAGTTCCGAAGAAGCACAGATTGCTCAGTCCACACAGGGCTGTTTGTTCAAAGTATAGAACAGATGGTGAACAACAACTTTTACTTTAAGAGCTTTCAGCTGATGAAGTGTTGTTCAGAATGATGAGCACTGTATATCTCTTTTGATCTGAGTTGCAGTAAGCTTAGGAGATATGTTTTGCTCTGATAATAATTTCGATAGCTTGGGTTTTTGGTAACTGATCTTCAATGACAAGATGAGATATATATAGTCTCTGAAATATATATCCGTTGAGATGTATCCGTTTGAGTGAGATTCCATTCCAACGGGATTATAGCACGATCCGGATTTAGCGGGATTTTGAAGATCTGTTGACTGACAATATTTAAATACTTTATCCTTGAGTATTTAAATACTTCTTTATTCAACGGGACTTGACTTTTGGAGATTCCTTCTTTGTCCTGTTGTGAGCTGTATGGAAGTTAACTGTATTTGAGTTTCGAGACAGTTTCCATACTTGGTCTTTTATAAGAATTCTTGCTATACTGAAGGGCTTCATAATATGCTGATTCGAGGCAGGTCTTCGATACAGGATAATGCCTCAATGCTTCGATACAGTTTCCTTTACTGTATGCGGATTGCCATATATGTCAAAACCTCTTTATCAAATACCGTTCGATACAGGGATTGGATATCCCGGCTGTTTCGATACAGGGTTCTTGTTTTCCCAACAGAGAGAATGAGAGGACTCTCTCTATTTATAGTCGGCAAAAAAAGTACATCAAAATCAATGAATTATAGATTTCCATCAAACTCTCACAAATATTAAATACCTCTAGATTTAATAGGGCTTTTAAAAAATAAAAATTGAATATCATGATATTTTGAAGGACTTTTTAAGAGCGAATTGTATTTCAATAGGACTTTTTCTTCCGATTGTGTTTCAATATGTATATTAGAACAATAGAATGAACAACGTACAAGCAATAAAGAATATGATCTTACCTCTTGATGGAAGGATAAAGCTCACGGTGATTTGTAGAAAGGTGTGTGTAGGGTGCAATTCTCTCTCCTTCAAAATTTATAGGGTATAATGAGAGGACTCTCTCTATTTATAATTGGCAAAAAAAAAAATACATCAAAATCAATGAATTATAGATTTCCATCAAACTCTCACAAATATTAAATACCTCTAGATTTAATAGGACTTTAAAAAATAAAAATTGAATATCATGATATTTTGAAGGACTTTTTAAGAGCGAATTGTGTTTCAATAGGACTTTTTCTTCCGATTGTGTTTCAATATGTGTATTAGAACAATAGAATGAACAACGTACAAGCAATAAAGAATATGATCTTACCTATTGATTGTAATATCCGACTGTAACTTTTCATTTTTACCTGTCATTGTATTATTCGGATAATCTGATTATCATGAATCGTTGCATTTAGTATTATGTTGAGGTATTATAGATTTGAATTTCATATCGTTGTTATTTCATTTCATATGTGATGATTCGATGTTAATTAGAGAGTTGCATTTTCGAATTTTTCTGTTGATGTAGCGTACGCTACATAGTACGATTAACGTACGCTAATCCTGTGCCTTAGCGTGCGTAAGGTTTCCTCTGTTGCGTACGCTAAGAGGGAATCTGGCATCAGTTCACTTCATCACGTGAACTCCTTAGCCGTTGGCATGCATGTGAGCAAGGTCTGAGCTGTCATGTCGGCTAGAGTCAACTTTTATTAGCGTGCGTAACCCATTTCTCATTAGCGTGCGCTAACGACCTGCGAATTCAAGACAGTAGCCACTGTAAGCCACTTACGTACGTAATATCGACCGGTTAGCGTACGTAAGTGCATTAGCGTACGCTAAACTGTTCCGATAGCGTGCGCTAAATATGTACAGTCTATTTATAGGACCAGCCTGTTTTTCATTTCTTCACAACTCTAAACCGATTCTCTCTCCATATATCGTCCCTCTGCACTCCCAAAACGATATCAACCTTCACCAACTTGTTTCTAAGCCTTAAATCTTGGAGTGGAGCTCATTTCCTTGGAGATTAGGAGGTGTTCTTGAGCTTGGAGTATATTTTGTCATAGCATTGAAGTTGTTCTTCATTTCTGGAGGTAGGTGTACTTTCCTCTCTGCATTATTTTCTTATGTTGATGTTAATGACGAATTATACTTCACCTAGAGTTAGATTAATCAAGTAAAACATAGTTTTAATCCAACCTTTTTAACACTTTTGATGAATATGATAAATAAGGGTTTGAGATGGATGTGTTCTTGATGATATAGTGATTTTAACCATGTTGTAACTACCATGCTCATCTTTGGACGAATTTAGCTCAGTAAAATACCTTTGAATCAGTTAACTACACCATATTTGGATTTAACTAATAGAGTTGTTATCTTAAAGCAATTAAACACCATTTTAAGTTTTCATTTACCTTGGGAAGAACTTGACCATGATTAGAAGTAGAAGGGTGTCTTCTTGCTCAGATTTCTTAAGAATCATATCCTCCTTATGTTTAGCTCAGCAAGATTTTGAATGGTTAAGGATAATTGTGAAACCAACACAACAACTTTTCATTAATCTAATGTGTTGAGAACTTAGTTTGTTTTGATCTTCATACTAGATACATGGTGAATTCATCATGATGTTAATTAATCTTCCAGCCTTGTAAACAAAGATTTTGATAATCCTCATGGATATGGTATAATCTCAGAACTAATAAACTTATTGTAAACTTAATATTCAATTTAGATGAGAGGAGAATGATCATAAATGTGCAGATTTTGTTCCTTCAACATTTTAATGTTTTGGAAAGTTTAATCATCATAAGATGATCTTAACATCATAATTGGTTATTCAACATACCCTTGATAGAATTCTTGTTTATGATGAACCATGTGAACATTCGGTAAAAGTATTGTAAACCGATTTTTATGGTTGTAATGATGTTAAAAGAACTCCTGACATAAGGCTTCGATAATTGGAAATAACAAACTATTCTAAAGGATCGTAGGATGACGTCTTACTAATCCTATATTGATAATTATAAGAATATGTTATTGAGTAAAATGTATTTCGTTTAAGGATGATTGTTCGAGTAAACAATATTAGTCGAGGACCGTTCGTTCATTCAGACAAGAAGAGGACTATTCTCGTCTCCGTATTGAGGCAAGTTATCTTGCTTGGTTATAATGATGATTAGATTCTTGTGATGGTTATATAGTTCATGTGTATAAATTATTCATGTAATGTTTGTCGTGATTTGACATTGCCATTGACGTTAATCCGTTTTATTCATGGGGTTGCATTCCCAAGTACGTCGTTTTGAATCGTTGATCTCGCTAGTCTTATTTTCACTTCGGTGAGTTTTTCTTGATCCTTAATCGGATATGTGATTTATTGAATTCGTTGTCATGTTGTATCGTGACATATCCGGAATCATATCTGCGTTCCGATTGGTCATTGTGTAGGATTTTTAGCCAGGCACTTATATAGTCATGCGTGGATATTATTCCGCATTGGACTGTGCACACGAGACGTAGTTTCGTGAGGCTAATTAGGTACATTGTCCCACGTATATTCTGGATTCCATATACCGGGCGGACGTGTACACGGACACATTTCCGCATCGGGCGTACTGTGATGTCCATCTTGAGCCATATTATTAATCGTCCATAGTATTGGATGTGTTCGACGATTTGTGACTGATTATTTCATACGCCCGAGGGGTATGATTAATAGTCGGAATGATTTTCTTGAGATCTATATATGTGAATTGTATAATGTCGGAAGAATTGATTATCATGTATATCTGACCCTGTTTTGGGCGAAATACTTGTATTGTATTTTAGGTCGAGGCAAAGGCAAGGCACGGGAAGAGCATGTCGACGGCGAAGGGTTTGAAGGATACTAGTTCGGGGGCCCCACATCTTTTGTTGACCGGTTATGTTAAACCGTGATATGTAATTTCCTGTTTCATTTAAATTGCTATCTGGTTGTATTTGACATTTGAAGTATTTTCTATCTCCATATGGTTTATACTTGTTTTTCGGATCCTGTGTATTATAAGGCCGTTGGCCATATTTTAATAAATTTCTAATCGGAGTAATGACTATTCATTGTGGTTCGGTATCACAAATAATATTTATTTAACCTGTTTTGGATATCGCCTGGTGGGTCCCAGTGTGGGATTCACGGCACTGTAATAGCCGCCTTTTGGGGTGTTACAGAAGATGGTATCAGAGAGTTGTTTCTCTTTTTATGAGTCATTGAGAAATGAACTAGTATCTAGAGACCTTCGTGTCACGTGTGACCTGTGCAAGCGCCTGACCCTACGAGCCAAATACGGTATGTACTTTATGAGCCATGATTTAATTACTGGCATGATATTGAAATCAGTATGGGTCTCCTTGTTGATCATGTTATTTCGAGGAATTGTGACAGGATTTATCTGATTGATAATCCGAGGTAAATGATGAATTGATTATACAATTGAAATTGTTCAACTTGACACCGATATGATATTCGGTGCGACATTTGTGGTATCAACAACCGTTTTGCTTGAATATGTGATTCCTTGTTGCTATTAACTTAGCATGAATTTTAGTATCTTGAACTGTACTTATGGTTATCACTATCTTTCAGTATGGAAAGAAACCTGAGAGGTCGTGGCAGAGGGGGACGAGGCCGCGGAAGGGGCCGAATCCCGATACCTCGAGCCAACAGACGCGCGAATGAGGATCAGAGTTCCGCAGACAGTGGTTCACCTTCTAGGGAACAATCGCACCACAGTGGGCGCGGGGATGCGCGTGTCGATCCTTACGTCGTAATGCAGGGCATGATGACACAGATGACCCAGATGGGTCAACTAATGGAAGCTATGCAGAGGGCCGCCATCGCCGCGGCGGGGGCTCATCCTCCTCCCGTGATTGGCGGACCCGTGAATCGGATTATCGCCGACATCTCTCGCGCCGACCACCGACTTTTGAAGGCTCCTCGAGCCTGCCGACATTGTGCATTGGATCGAGCATTTTGAGAAACTTTTCCGGATGGTGGATCGCCGGAAGAGAATCGCGTTTGGTAGCCGTGTATTACCTTGGCAAAGGCGCTCATACTCAGTGGCTTTCAAGAAGGCCGGTGATGGTGTTTACACTTGGGAGGAATTTAAAAACCTCATGCTAGACCGTTACTATCCAGGGCCACTTCGTGAGGCCAAACTGTCGGAACTATTGAACCCCGACCCGTCTGAGGACGATTATGTATTATCCGTTGCTGAGAAATTCCAGGCACTCCTTCCTTTTGCCACGACAATTATCCGAACAGAGGCCGATAAGATCAAATACTTTCTCAAGAGGCTTAAACCCCGAATGAGAATGCAGCTGTTGAATCACCACTGTACTACCTTACCAGAGTTCATCGAGAAGGCTCTGAGTACGAACTCACCGCGAAGGAGATTTCCAAGAAACAACCACAGTCCAACAACAAAAGGTCCAGGAACCAGAACCAGACTAAGAGTAATCGGGGGACATTCAGGAAGCCCCAGTCATTGCCAAACCCTTCTGATCAACAACCCATGGCGTCGAAGCCAGTTGGATCGCACTCTCGAGCGGTTCCCTCTTCCGTGGTGTGTCATACCTATGGGGACCAGGGGCATATCAACTTCAAATGCCCAAAGCCTGCCATCACATGCCATACTTGTGGTTAGAATGGTCACCATGCTCGTTTTTGCAGGAGTGGGCCCGAACATGAACCAGTAGCGTCTCATGCTCCAGTTCAATCCTCTGTCCAGAACCGGACGCCTCCGTCCGCTTCCTATCAGACCACCGGGGCGAATAGGGGAATGGGTCGTGGGAATCAAAGTGGTACACCTGGTGCCGGAACTGCGAAACCCAGGATTTACGAGATGAAGAAAGCTGACGATCCCGAGGCCAACATGATTTCAGGTATACTCGAGATCCACTCCCAGCCTGTATGTGTTCTTTTGGATACCGGTGCTTCACACTCCTTTATATCTTCTTCTTGTTTAAGTCGTTTGCCTCTAGACCATGTTATCGATTGTGAGCCGTACGTGATTGGTCTACCTGATGGTAGAAGAATTATTGGAAATTGTGAAGTCCAGGACTCTCCGATTTGTTTGAACGACCATGAGTGGTTGTCAAATCTGATTGTAGTCGATATACCTAAGGATGATATAATCTTGGGTATCGATTGGATGGATCGTCATGATGCAATACTCAGTGTCCGCAAGCGGATGGTAACCGTCACTTCCGATGATGGTTTCGAGTGTATTTTTCGAGGTGATAATCCCAATCGTTCTGGGAGAGTCATCAGTGCTATGAAAGCAGCAAAACTGCTTAATCAAGGGTGTATTGGTTATTGGTGTTACATGACCAAACCAGCAGATCGACCAGTTGAATTGGCCGACATTCCGGTAGTCCGAGACTACCCCGATGTATTTCCAGACGAGTTGCCAGGCTTACCTCCTCATCATGACGTGGAGTTTATTATTGAGTTAGAACCAGGTACGTCCCCGCTCTCAAAAGCACCGTACCGTATGGCTCCGACTGAGATGCAGGAATTGAAGAACCAGCTTGAGGAGTTGTCTGACAAGGGCTATATTCGACCTAGTGCATCCCCTTGGGGAGCACCAGTGTTATTTGTACGGAAGAAAGATGGATCTCTACGCTTATGTATTGATTACCGTGAGCTAAAAAGGTAACCATCAAGAACAAGTATCCCTTGCCTCGTATTGATGATTTATTGGACCAACTTCAGGGAGCTGCCGTGTTTTCTAAGATCGACTTGAGATCTGGTTATCATCAGTTGAGGATTTGAGAGTCTGACATTTCAAGACAAAGATTCGCATCGCTATGGGCATTATGAGTTTGTGGTGATGCCATTTGGACTGACTAATGCACCGGCGGTATTCATGGAATTGATGAATCGAGTTTTTATTAACTATCTGGATCGCTTTGTAGTCGCTTTTATTGACGAAATTCTGATTTACTCTCGTGACCACGAAGAGCACGAGCGTCACCTCCACCAAGTTCTTGATACATTGAGGCGGGAACAACTTTATGGGAAATTTTCTAAGTGTGAATTCTGGATGCCTGAGGTTGTCTTTCTCGGGCATGTGATATCAGCCGAAGGGGTGAGAGTGGACCCACAAAAGACGGAAGCCATTCGAGATTGGCTACCACCGAAGAACGTGAAGGAAGTTCGTAGTTTCCTCGGCCTAGCAGGTTACTACCAACGATTCGTAGAAGGATTTTCTAAAATTGCACAACCAATGAATAACTTACTGCGAAAGGACAAGAAGTATTTGTGGTCAGAAACATGTCAGCAAAGTTTTGATGATCTCAAGAGTCGATTGATTTCGGCACCTGTTTTGGTCTTACCAAAAGGAATGGAAGGATTTGTGGTGTATAGTGACGCGTCGAGACAGGGTCTGGGATGTGTACAAATGCAGGAAGGGAAAGTGATTGCCTATGCATCGAGACAATTGCGACCCTATGAAGTTAACTATCTGACCCATGACTTGGAGTTAGCAGTCGTGGTGTTTGCTTTGAAAATCTGGCGTCACTATCTTTATGGAGTTACCTGTCAGATCTTTACAGACCACAAGAGCCTAAAGTACATTTTTACTCAGAAGGAGTTAAACATGAGACAGAGAAGGTGGCTAGAATTAATCAAGGACTATGATATCGAGATCCTTTATCATCCGGGTAAAGCAAATGTGGTCGTTGATGCTTTGAGCCGTAAAACAGTGCAGGAGCAGATGCTGAGCCGTTTGACAGCACAGAGAGAGTTGCAGTTGGACCTTATGAGGTCAGAAATTGAAGTTTGGTTACAGCGTGTTCAGGGACAACTTTGCACCCTTGAGATTTCTTCGTCTCTTGATGATATGATCAAATCGAAGCAAATTACGGACCCATTCTTATCTCGAGTTCGGGATGAAGTAACCCAAGGGAAAGCCCCTGGATTCGTGATCCACGAGGTTGGATTGATACGTTTTAGAAATCGAGTTTGTGTACCCGCTGACGAAGAGTTGAGAAACTCTATCATGAGAGAAGCCCATGCTATCCCGTACTCTATTCACCCGGGATCTAGCAAGATGTATAAGGATTTGAAGCAGAATTATTGGTGGGGGAATATGAAACGTGAGGTTGCCGAATTTGTTTCGAGATGTTTAACCTGTCAGCAGGTTAAGATTGAGCACCAGCGACCCGCAGGAATGCTGAAACCACTCCCGATTCCCGAGTAAAAATGGGAGGACATATCTATGGATTTTATTACTAGCTTGCCGACGAGTCGCCGAGGAATGAATATGATTTGGGTGATTGTCGACCGTCTGACCAAATCAGCCCACTTCTTGGAGAATAAGGACACGTGGGGCCCCGAGAGATTGGCCCAGCTGTTTATTAAGGAAATTGTGAGACTACACGGTACCCCCAAGAGTATTGTATCAGACCGTGACGGGCGATTTGTGTCACACTTCTGGAAGGCAGTTCATCATGCAATGGGCACGAAGTTGAATTTCAGTACGGCTTTTCATCCACAGACTGATGGTCAGTCGGAGAGAACCATCCAGACTCTAGAGGATATGTTGAGAGCATGTGCTCTTTATTGGAAGAACGATTGGGAAGCCCAGCTGCCTTTGGTGGAATTCACTTATAATAATAGTTGGCACGCTTCAATTCAGATGGTACTGTATGAGGCATTCTATGGCCGTCGCTGTAGGTCCCCTTTGTGTTGGGATGAACTGTCAGAATCTATGGGTACGGAACCCGACATGTTATTAGCAGCTCGGGAGAAGATCACTTTGATTAGGAGTCGGTTGTTAACGGCTCAAAGTCGACAGAAGTCTTATGCTGATCACCGTCGATGACCACTTGAGTTCGAGGTTGGTGACCATGTGTTAATGAAGGTGTCTATTACCCGAGGTGTTTTTCGTTTCGGGAAGAGGGGCAAGCTGAGCCCGAGGTACATTGGGCCATTTGAGGTTTTGGAGCGTGTTAGTGATCTGGCCTATCGACTAGCTTTACCGCCGACTTTGAGTAAGATTCACAACGTGTTTCATGTCTCCCAGTTCAGGAAATATGTTGTTGATCCGAGCCATGTACTTCAGTTCGAAGAGATTGAATTAGCAGAGGATCATTCGTACGAGGAGCGTCCTGTACGGATACTCGAGAGGAGGATCAAGCAGTTTCGGAACAAGACGATTCCCCTACTGAAAGTTCAGTGGTCACGACATGGAGTCGAGGAGGCTACGTGGGAGACCGAGGATAGTATGCGAGCGAGATACCCCGAGTTATTTACCCCTTAGTTTCGAGGACGAAACTCTCTTTAAGGGGGGGAGTATGTAATATCCGACTGTAACTTTTCATTTTTACCTGTCATTGTATTATTCGGATAATCTGATTATCATGAATCGTTGCATTTAGTATTATGTTGAGGTATTATAGATTTGAATTTCATATCGTTGTTATTTCATTTCATATGTGATGATTCGATGTTAATTAGAGAGTTGCATTTTCGAATTTTTCTGTTGATGTAGCGTACGCTACATAGTACGATTAACGTACGCTAATCATGTGCCTTAGCGTGCGTAAGGTTTCCTCTGTTGCGTACGCTAAGAGGGAATCTGGCATCAGTTGACTTCAGCACGTGAACTCCTTAGCCGTTGGCATGCATGTGGGCAAGGTCTGAGCTGTCATGTCGGCTAGAGTCAACTTTTATTAGCGTGCGTAACCCATTTCTCATTAGCGTGCGCTAACGACCTGCGAATTTAAGACAGTAGCCACTGTAAGCCGCTTACGTACGTAATATCGACCGGTTAGCGTACGTAAGTGCATTAGCGTACGCTAAACTGTTCTGATAGCGTGCGCTAAATATGTACAGTCTATTTATAGGACTAGCCTGTTTTTCCATTCTTCACAACTCTAAACCGATTCTCTCTCCATATATCGTCCCTCTGCACTCCCAAAACGATATTAACCTTCACCAACTTGTTTCTAAGCCTTAAATCTTGGAGTGGAGCTAATTTCCTTGGAGATTAGGAGGTGTTCTTGAGCTTGGAGTATATTTTCTCATAGCATTGAAGTTGTTCTTCATTTCTGGAGGTAGGTGTACTTTCCTCTCTGCATTATTTTCTTATGTTGATGTTAATGACGAATTATACTTCACCTAGAGTTAGATTAATCAAGTAAAACATAGTTTTAATCCAACCTTTTTAACACTTTTGATGAATATGATAAATAAGGGTTTGAGATGGATGTGTTCTTGATGATATAGTGATTTTAACCATGTTTTAACTACCATGCTCATCTTTGGACGAATTTAGCTCAGCAAAATACCTTTGAATCAGTTAACTTCACCATATTTAGATTTAACTAATAGAGTTGTTATCATAAAGTAATTAAACACCATTTTAAGTTTTCATTTACCTTGGGAAGAACTTGACCATGATTAGAAGTAGAAGGGTGTCTTCTTGCTCAGATTTCTTAAGAATCATATCCTCCTTATGTTTAGCTCAAAAGATTTTGAATGGTTAAGGATAATTGTGAAACCAACACAACAACTTTTCATTAATCTAATGTGTTGAGAACTTAGTTTGTTTTGATCTTCATACTAGATACATGGTGAATTCATCATGATGTTAATTAATCTTCGAGCCTTGTAAACAAAGATTTTTATAATCCTCATGGATATGGTGTAATATCAAAACTAATAAACTTGTTGTAAACTTAATATTCAATTTAGATGAGAGGAGAATGATCATAAATGTGCAGATTTTGTTCCTTCAACATTTTAATGTTTTGGAAAGTTTAATCATCATAAGATGATCTTAACATCATAATTGGTTATTCAACATACCCTTGATAGAATTATTGTTTATGATGAACCATGTGAACATTCGGTAAAAGTATTGTAAACCGATTTTTATGGTTGTAATGATGTTAAAAGAACTCCTGACATAAGGCTTCGATAATTGGAAATAACAAACTATTCTAAAGGATCGTAGGATGACGTCTTACTAATCATATATTGATAATTATACGAATATGTTATTGAGTAAAATGTATTTCGTTTAAGGTTGATTGTTCGAGTAAACAATATTAGTCGAGGACCGTTCGTTCATTCCGACAAGAAGAGGACTATTCTCGTCTCCGTATTGAGGCAAGTTATCTTGCTTGGTTATAATGATGATTAGATTCTTGTGATGGTTATATAGTTCATATGTATAAATTATTCATGTAATGTTTGTCGTGATTTGACATTGCCATTGACGTTAATCCGTTTTCTTCATGGGGTTGCATTCCCAAGTACGTCGTTTTGAATCGTTGATCTCGCTGGTCTTATTTTCACTTCGGTGAGTTTCTCTTGATCCTTAATCGGATATGTGATTTATTGAATTCGTTGTCATGTTGTATCGTGACATATCCGGCGTCATATCTGCGTTCCGATTGGTCATTGTGTAGGATTTTTAGCCAGACACTTATATAGTCATGCGTGGATATTATTCCGCATTGGACTGTGCACACGAGACGTAGTTTCGTGAGGCTAATTAGGTACATTGTCCCACGTATATTCTGGATTTCGTATACGGGGCGGACGTGTACACGGACACATTTCCGGATCGGGCGTACTGTGATGTCCATCTTGAGCCATATTATTAATCGTCCATAGTATTGGATGTGTTCGACGATTTGTGACTGATTATTTCATACGCCCGAGGGGTATGATTAATAGTCGGAATGATTTTCTTGAGATCTATATATGTGAATTGTATAATGTCGGAAGAATTGATTATCATGTATATCTGACCCTGTGTTGGGCGAAATACTTGTATTGTATTTTAGGTCGAGGCAAAGGCAAGGCACGGGAAGAGCATGTCGACGGCGAAGGGTTCGAAGGATACTAGTTCGGGGGCCCCACATCTTTTGTTGACCGGTTATGTTAAACTGTGATATGTTATTTCCTGTTTCATTTAAATTGCTATCTGGTTGTATTTGACATTTGAAGTATTTTCCATCTCCATATGGTTTATACTTGTTTTTCGGATCCTGTGTATTTTTGTAACACCCCCAGGATATCCGAGGTATATTACAGCGCCGTGAATCCCTATATGGGACCCACCAGGCTGAACAGCATCATACACAACGACTCACAGAAACGATAAAATAACACCACGTCATAAAGACGCAAAACAGAACAATCCACCCGGTTCAACCGGTCAATGTGACATCATCATCCAACACAACATAAACACAACAATACAATCTAGACGAACAAGAACTCTTAAGTACTCGAGTACAGCTATTAGTTCAAAAGCCATAAAAGATGAAAAGACAAAAAGACATTAAGACATCTCTTATGCACAATCATCACGCATGGCCATCATCCGTGTACTGGTCCAGCGCCCGCTCGTCCCGATGAACCTGACCTGAAATTCATAAAACGAATTTCCCCAAAACGGGTCCCCAGAGGGGTTAGCAATTACGCTAGTACAAGTAACCAGATGAACAACTTACATCTTACACATATAGTAAATAAAGAAAACCGTTTGAAAGCACTCATTTCCGGAAATGCCAATATCAAATCACATTTGTAAAGTTCACCACAATTAACCGTCGATCCACACCTCCGTGGACCCCTACCGAGACCCCGTCGGATCTAACCCGTAGTGGTTAAAAGCAAAGCTCGTCGATCCACACCTCCGTGGACCCCTACCGAGACCCCGTCGAGTCTAACCCGTAGTGAGCATACACACACATATAATTTCTCATACAAAACTACTATGCCAAGATTGTAAGTTCATAAGGATACTTGCCTCGATTAATTAGACGATGACACGAACGGAACGGAAGAGTTGAACACGACCGCAAGGAACCGGCGGAAATGAACCTAACGATTTGAATAGCACAATCACAACCACTTCTAAACGATTATGGAAAAGGAATACTCCCGGAAACCCGCCTACGATTCATGTATATTCGTATACAAACAACAACGAGGGCGGACCACAACCGAACCCTCTCGATTCCGTAAAAATCACGAAATATACCATGAATCCGTAGGGAAACTAAGAATACCAACAAGAATAATCATATTCATCATGAATCCATCAACGAAACGGAAAGAATCGGACAAAACCCCAAAATCCCCAATTATCCAAAAAGGTAGGGTTTCAAGAGATATTACCTTGAGTGATTCAAGTATTATGATCCGTAGAACACGCGTTAGATTGATTATCCGAGCCTCACAACCGAAAAGAAATGATGAAAATCGACCCCCGGATGAAGAACTCTCTCTCTCCCTCTATATCTCTCTCTCGCGACGCAGTGTAAAATGGGGAAGGAAATGAGCTGTTCGCTCAAAACAACACATTTATAGTGTAACACAGCCATTCCATCGGCCGGCCTATCGGCCGATAGGCCCAACCGATAGCCATACGGAATGCCGGCAGTAGAGTCTATCGACCCCCCCTATCGGCCGAAAGGCTCCTGGAAGTTCGAATGTGAAGAAATTTACCTATCGGCCGGACTATCGGCCGATAGGCCCAACCGATACCCATACAGAATGCCGGCAGTAGAGTCTATCGACCCCCCTATCGGCCGAAAGGCTCCTGGAAGTGCTCGGCCAAAACTGAAACGACCATAACTCTCTCGTCCGGACTCCGATTGACTCACCGTTTGAACCATTGGAAAGCTAACTCGATGTTCTATAATATTGCAAAGATTTATAATTTTTGGAGTCACCAAAAATAAATGGTGATCTAACAAGGTCGAACTCATATGAGGAAAGTTGAAACAACGAACAATAACGAGAATACAATTCAACAGTTGACAGGAAGGACATACTGAAAGATACATGAGGGTCACTATGACCGAGAAATATACCAAAAATGAAAATACAAGGGAAAGAAAAATACCGGATATTACATTCTACCCCTCTAAAAATAAGTTTCGTCCCGAAACTTAAGAAACAAACAACTCGGGGTACCTAGCACGCATGCTATCCTCGGTTTCCCAAGTTGCCTCCTCGACACCGTGTCTCGACCATTGCACCTTGACCAAAGGTATGGTCTTATGCCTCAATTGTTTCTCACGATGTTCCAAAATCTTCAAAGGGCGCTCTTGAAAGTAACATCTTGAGAATATCAATCTCGCCATAATCGATGACGTGACTAGGATCCTAACATATTTCCTCAATCGGGAAACATGAAAAATGCTATGAACATGACTCAAGGCTGGAGGTAACGCCAAACGGTACGCTAATTCACCGACTCGCTCGAGAATCTCAAAGGGTCCAATAAATCTCGGGCTCAGCTTTCCTTTCTTCCCAAAACGAAAAACTCCCTTCGTCGGCGACACCTTTAGCAAAACGTGGTCTCCCACCTCGAATTCCAAAGGTCGACGACGGACGTCGGCATATGACTTCTGTCGACTCTGGGCAGTCAACATCCGTTCTCGAATTAACCCTATCTTCCGCCTCGTCTCTAAAACGACATCCGGCTCGGTCCCGACTAAATCGGACGCCTCATTCCAACAAATCGGCGATCGACATCGTCGCCCATAAAGTGCCTCATACGGTGCCATCCGAATCGACGCGTGCCAACTATTGTTGTACGTGAATTCGATCAATGGCAAATGCTCCTCCCAGTCACTACTCCAATCGAGGGCACAAGCACGCAACATGTCCTCGAATGTCTGGATAGTGTGTTCCGACTGTCCATCTGACTGGGGATGAAAAGACGTACTCAAACGCAACTGGGTACCTAACGCCTTATGCACCGCCTGCCAGAAGTGCGATACAAAACGGCCGTCACGATCCGAAACAATAGACTTCGGAGTACCGTGAAGTCTCACGATCTGCGCAATAAACACACGAGCTAACTTCTCCGGGCCCCAAGTGTCCTTGATGCCCAGAAAATGTGCCGACTTGGTCAGGCGATCAACAATCACCCATACCATATTCGTGCCCGACCTCGATCTCGGCAAACTCGTAACGAAATCCATCGATATATCTTCCCATTTCCATTCCGGAACGGGAAGTGACTGCAATAACCCAGCCGGTCGCTGATGCTCGATTTTGACCTGCTGGCAAGTCAAACATCTCGCCACAAACTGTGCGACTTCCTCCTTCATATCATTCCACCTTATGTTCCTCCTCTTGTCCTTGTACATCTTACTCGTACTCAGATGAACGGAATAAGGTGTAGCATGGGCCTCCGTAAAATACTCGCCTCAACTCGAGTCGTTCGGCACACAAAGCCGACTGAATCTCAAAACGCCATCCTCGTGAATCACAAACCCAGAGACTTTCCTTTAAGAACGTTCTCTCGGATTTGAGTAATCATCGGATCCTCTAATTGCTTGATTTAATTTCATCGATCAAAGACGACGAAATTTCTAAGGCACAAAGTTGCCCAACAGATCCAGCAAAGAAACCTCAACATCTAACCCGATCAAAGCCCGCCGAAGCTCGGATCGAGGCGTAAGGACCTCAAGCGTTCGCAACGCAATCGGTTTCCGACTCAAGGCGTCGGCCACGACATTCGCCTTACCCGGATGATAAAGGATTTCGAGGTCATAATCCTTAATCAACTCTAACCACCTCCTCTGCCTCATATTCAACTCTCGCTGAGTAAATATGTACTTCAGACTTTTATGATCGGTAAAAATCTGACATGCAGAGCCGAAAAGATAGTGACGCCAAATCTTGAGTGCAAAGACAACCGCCGCTAACTCCAAATCGTGAGTAGGGTAGTTAAGCTCATACGGCCTCAACTGTCTCGACGCATAGGCAATGGTCTTGCCGTGCTGCATCAATACGCACCCAAGGCCCTGACCCGAAGCATCGCTAAAAACGGCGAAACCCTCGTTGCCACATGGCAATGCCAAAACCGGGGCTGAAGTCAAACGCTTCTTCAGCTCCTCAAAACTCGACTGCCTCTCATCGGTCCAGACGAACTTCTCGGATTTCTCGAGCAATCAGGTAAGTGGTCGAGCTAGTTTTGAGAAACCTCGGCGAACCTACGGTAGTAGCCACCAAACCCAAGAAACTACGGACCTCCTTCACATTTGTGGGCGATGCCCAATCCAACACCGCCTCAATTTTCTCGCGGATCTACTCGAACTCCCTACCAAATCACGTGGCCCAAAACATCACTTCTTTCACGAACTCACATTTCGAGAACTTCGCATAGAGTTGCTCGGTCCTCAAAATGTCTAACACTACCCGCAAATGATGGGCATGCTCTTCCTCGTTCCTCGAATAAATAAGAATATCGTCAATGAAGACGACGACACACCTATCCAAATACTCGATAAAGACTTTGTTCATCAATCGCATGAACACCGCCGCGCGTTAGTTAACCCGAAAGGCATAACTACAAACTCATAATGTCCGTATCTCGTCCGAAAAGCCGCTGCACGTCGGACTCCCTCACCCGAGCCGATAGTACCCCGATCTCAAATCAATCTTCGAGAATACCGCAGCCTCCTACAATCGGTCGAACAAGTCGTCAATCCTCGGCAAAGGATACTTGTTCTTGATGGTCACCTTGTTTAGTTCGCGATAGTCGATACACAAACGTAGCGAACCATCCTTCTTCCGCACAAACAGACCGGTGCGCCCCAAGGCGAGGCGCTCGGTCGAACATACCCCGACTCAAGAAGCTCACTCAATCGCTTCTTCAACTCGGACATCTCTGAAGGTGCCATGCGACATGCGCCTTGAAATAGGAGCCGCGCCCGGCTCTAACTCTATAGCAAACTCAACCTCACGGTCCGGTGGCAATCCGTAATTCGTCAGAAATACATCGAAACTCATTAACGATCGGAATCGACGAAAGCTCGACTCCACCATCCTCCGCCTTTAAGGCATAGCACCAATAACCGTACACCCCTTTCGCAGAGACTCATCGCCTTCAAGGCATTAATAACAATTTACTGTTTCCCCTCTTTCGCCCCGCGAAAGAGTGCTCGGTGCCGTCCTCGGCTAACATAGTGATGATCCTCGTGCGGTAGTTCATGATCGCACCATGCCGCTCGAGCCAATCATTACCAAGAATCAAATCCTCACCCTCGATACTCACAACAATAAGATTAGAGGGCCAAGTCCTCTCACAAATAAGTACAGAGCAGTCTCGAACCTCCTGATCACCAACGATCCTATCGCCGCTAGGAAGCTTAACGATGAAGGGTTCACAAGGCGTCAAACGGTCGAGACTCAAACGACGCACACAATCCAGAGATATGAACGAATGCGTAGCACCGGAATCGAAAAGCACACTGACAGGATGAGAAAGAATATAAACGGTACCTGTCGCCACGGTAGCCGCTGGATCATCGGCTCTCCGCATCTCATAGACACGCGGATGGGCGGAGCCGACACTGGAAGCTCCCCCCTTAGAGGGCTGACCCCGACCTCTCCCCCGACTAGCACTCGGCGGAGACTGAGGAGCAAACGATCCCTGATTCACACTTGGTTCCCTAGGCGCTGGAATGGAAGCCCGGGCGCCAAGAATTTTCTCCCTCTCAGCACAGAAAGCAGCTTTGTGGCCCGGCTGGCCACACTGATTACACGTCAGCAAAGGGCTCAAACAAGTACGACTGATGTGGCCCGTCGACCACAATTGAAACACTTCACATCACGAAAAGGAGCACCGGTAGTTCCACGAGGACCCAGTGAACGAGCCGGACCACCTCCGGCGGGGAAGTTAGCGATTGGAATCTCTGTGACCCCCACTCTTGTGGCCCGAAAAGTTCCCGCGGACTTCGCTTCTTACTCTCGCGGCCGCCTCACTCGCCGTCACCGACATATCATAAGCAAGGGCCCTACTCTGATAATCCTTCAATGTAGTGCATACGATCCCCGACATATAGTCCCGGATCGGCAACTTCATCCGTCTGGAGAAATGGAAAATCTTGTCACTCTCCTCGACAACTTGGGTCTTCACATAACCCAACTCTTTGTTAAAATCAGCAAAGGCTTGAGCTACGGGGATATCCCGTGGTTGAGCATCATAAAAAGCATGTACCCGAGCTCATCCGATCGCCACGGCAATATTCGATCTCCATCAACTCTTGAAACTCAGCCCACGGCAAAGATGGTCTTTGGGCCCAACGGCCTCCCACCACCCGTAGCATCCCCAAAGGAGAAAATATTGAGCAATAGGGACTCTACGTTCCTCGGGACGATTAGTGGCAACGAAGACCTTAGATATCTCCTTAATCCACCCTTCCCGGCCCATCGGGTCCGAAGCTCCCGAAACCGAGGAGGATGCATCTTGATGACATCTTGGAGCCAACGATCCGCTCCGCCCGATTAGCGTGGGCACGATCCGGGTTACGAACCGCCCGAGCTATCGCCGCCATTTGGTTCACCATTTGTTGCATTACGGCCGCGATACCAAGATCGGCACGCTCCTGAGAAGAAGCATGGCTATGACGGCCGCATGCTGCGGCTCCGAAGATCGTGACGTGGCCGCCCACCGGCCGCCCCACGCCCCCGCCAAGGCCCACGACCACGACCGCGACCACGACCTCTTCCAGCATCCATACTGGAGTTAAATAAGTAGCAAAAGCCATACGAGGATCAGTACAAGAAAAGAACAATCACAAGTCAAGAATCAAGGGTACGATACAAGGAATTAATGAATAGAGGAAAGAAAACTTACGGACACTGGTAGTACCGGAATCATGGCGGCGTGACGATGATGTGCAAAACCAAACACCACAAGACCCAATAAACCAACAAGCCTAGGTATCCATAAACCTGGCTCTGATACCATTTTCTGTAACACCCCCAGGATATCCGAGGTATATTACAGCGCCGTGAATCCCTATATGGGACCCACCAGGCTGAACAGCATCATACACAACGACTCACAGAAACGATAAAATAACACCACGTCATAAAGACGCAAAACAGAACAATCCACCCGGTTCAACCGGTCAATGTGACATCATCATCCAACACAACATAAACACAACAATACAATCTGGACGAACAAGAACTCTTAAGTACTCGAGTACAGCTATTAGTTCAAAAGCCATAAAAGATGAAAAGACAAAAAGACATTAAGACATCTCTTATGCACAATCATCACGCATGGCCATCATCCGTAATCGTCCGCCCGCTCGTCCCGATGAACCTGACCTGAAATTCATAAAACGAATTTCCCCAAAACGGGTCCCCAGAGGGGTTAGCAATTACGCTAGTACAAGTAACCAGATGAACAACTTACATCTTACACATATCGTAATGCATGCAATAAAGAAAACCGTTTGAAAGCACTCATTTCCGGAAATGCCAATATCAAATCACATTTGTAAAGTTCACCACAATTAACCGTCGATCCACACCTCCGTGGACCCCTACCGAGACCCCGTCGGATCTAACCCGTAGTGGTTAAAAGCAAAGCTCGTCGATCCACACCTCCGTGGACCCCTACCGAGACCCCGTCGAGTCTAACCCGTAGTGAGCATACACACACATATAATTTCTCATACAAAACTACTATGCCAAGATTGTAAGTTCATAAGGATACTTGCCTCGATTAATTAGACGATGACACGAACGGAACGGAAGAGTTGAACACGACCGCAAGGAACCGGCGGAAATGAACCTAACGATTTGAATAGCACAATCACAACCATTTCTAAACGATTATGGAAAAGGAATACTCCCGGAAACCCGCCTACGATTCATGTATATTCGTATACAAACAACAACGAGGGCGGACCACAACCGAACCCTCTCGATTCCGTAAAAATCACGAAATATACCATGAATCCGTAGGGAAACTAAGAATACCAACAAGAATAATCATATTCATCATGAATCCATCAACGAAACGGAAAGAATCGGACAAAACCCCAAAATCCCCAATTATCCAAAAAGGTAGGGTTTCAAGAGATATTACCTTGAGTGATTCAAGTATTAAGATCCGTAGAACACGCGTTAGATTGATTATCCGAGCCTCACAACCGAAAAGAAATGATGAAAATCGACCCCCGGATGAAGAACTCTCTCTCTCCCTCTATATCTCTCTCGCGACGATGTAAAATGGGGAAGGAAATGAGTCATTCGCTCAAAACTACACATTTATAGTGTAACAGAGAACCTATCGGCCGCCTATCGGCCGATAGCCCAACCGATAGCCATACGGAATGCCGTGAGAGTCTATCGACCCCCTATCGGCCGAAAGGCTCTGGAAGTTCGAATGTGAAGAAATTTACCTATCGGCCGGACTATCGGCCGATAGGCCCAACCGATACCCATACGTAATGCCGGCGGTAGAGTCTATCGACCCCCTATCGGCCGAAAGGCTCCTGGAAGTGCTCGTCCAAAACTGAAACTACCAAAACTCTCTCGTCCGGACTCCGATTGACTCACCGTTTGAACCATTGGAAAGCTAACTCGATGTTCTATAATATTGCAAAGATTTATAATTTTTGGAGTCACCAAAAATAAATGGTGATCTAACAAGGTCGAACTCATATGAGGAAAGTTGAAACAACGAACAATAACGAGAATACAATTCAACAGTTGACAGGAAGGACATACTGAAAGATACATGAGGGTCACTATGACCGAGAAATATACCAAAAATGAAAATACAAGGGAAAGAAAAATACCGGATATTACAATTTTAAGGCCGTTGGCCATATTTTAATAAACTCCTAATCGGAGTAATGACTATTCATTGTGGTTCGGTATCACAAATAATATTTATTTAACCTGTTTTGGATATCGCCTGGTGGGTCCCAGTGTGGGATTCACGGCACTGTAATAGCCGCCTTTTGGGGTGTTACATTGATGGAAGGAGAAGGCTCACGGTGATTTGCAGAAAGGTGTGTGTAGGGTGCAATTCTCTCTCCTTCGAAATTTATAGGTAGAATGAGAGGACTCTCCCTATTTATAATTGGCAAAAAAAATACATCAAAATCAATGAATTATAGATTTCCATCAAACTCTCACAAATATTAAATACCTCTAGATTTAATAGGACTTTAAAAAATAAAAATTGCATATCATGATATTTTGAAGGACTTTTTAAGAGCGAATTGTGTTTCAATAGGACTTTTTCTTATGATTGTGTTTCAATATGTGTATTAGAACAATAGAATGAACAACGTAGAAGCAATAAAGAATATGATCTTACCTCTTGATGGAAGGAGAAGCTCATGGTGATTTGCAGAAAGGTGTGTGTAACGCAGTCGATTTTTGTGCAATTCTCTTTCCTTCAAAATTTATAGGGTCAGTTAGAGAGAATGAGAGGACTCTCTCTATTTATAATCGGCAAAAAAGTACATCCAAAACAATGAATTATAGATTTCCATAAAACTCTCACAAATATTAAATACCTCTAGATTTAATAGGGCTTTAAAAAATAAAAATTGAATATCATGATATTTTGAAGGACTTTTTAAGAGCGCATTGTGTTTCAATAGGACTTTTTCTTCCTATTGTGTTTCAATATGTGTATTAGAACAATAGAATGAACAACGTACAAGCAATAAAGAATATGATCTTACCTCTTGATGGAAGGAGAAGGCTCACGGTGATTTGCAGAAAGGTGTGTGTAGGGTGCAATTCTCTCTCCTTCAAAATTTATAGGTAGAATGAGAGGACTCTCTCTATTTATAATTGGCAAAAAAAATACATCAAAATCAATGAATTATAGATTTCCATCAAACTCTCACAAATATTAAATACCTCTAGATTTAATAGGACTTTAAAAAATAAAAATTGCATATCATGATATTTTGAAGGACTTTTGAAGAGCGAATTGTGTTTCAATAGGACTTTTTCTCCCGATTGTGTTTCAATATGTGTATTAGAACAATAGAATGAACAACATACATGTAACGCCCCCAAAACCATTCCGGGATATTACAGCGCCGTGGGTCCCGCGCCGGAACCCACCAGGCTAAAAACCGTTTACAAAACCAATTCGAAAACACCAAAAGGCCGATGACGGTAATATTTTAAATACTCAAATATTTTCAAAAGCATAATTTTGAAATACCGTCATAAAATACCATTTGAAAATACAAGGCGAAGTGCCAAATCTCGATAGTTCAAAATGTACGTTAAGATGCCGCTTAAACGTACCGATAAAATAGTTTAGGAAAAGACTTTAACGAAATAACCCAAGTTCGTAAAATGCCCAAAAGGCCATTTTAAAATACACACACAAGTTGGTAAAAATACCAAAGAGCTATTTTGAAATATACACACGCAGCGGATAAATGCAGTTCAAAATACACATTTGCAGCGGAAATGAATAACCAGAAAAGAAATACTCGATACTCCAAAATATGCCACCGCCAGTATCACATCGGGAAGCTCATCCCTTCACGACCGCTACTAGCTCGATCTCCAAGTACCTAAAAATAAAGCCCACGATGGGGTCAGCCACAATACTCAATAATGATATCGATCACATCATCATAAATAATTACATACCAATGTAAAAATATAGTAAGAATACTACCAAAGTAATCTTACCGACATAACCTTACCAATCCACAATAATCCAATCCTTACCATAATCCACATTTCGCATCCTCGAATGACGAAATAAATTCAACAACAATCATCTCTACTGTATTCCAAAAATACCGACAATCCTCAAAACATCATCATAACTCATAATCATGAAATAATTCATCCGTGCCAAATCCTGTCCATCGGATTACACAATCAAAACTCAACCTGGATAAACCAACAGTACACAACATATCTGTAGATCAACTACCATATGATAATGATAACAAATCCCGAACATCGACGTACAGTCCGAATGCTTATACGATCAATAACAATGATCAACCAATACCTCAACTGAGAATATCATCAACATGATAACTCCAATACGACCAACAAAGGATCAACGATAACCGAGATTACCATCAACAAGGTAAACTCCAAATGATCAACAAAGGACCAACAATAACCGAGAATACCATCAACAAGGTAAACTCCCAACGATCAACAATAATGGATCTCTAGAAAATAACCTCGACTGTCGAAACATACCCCTCGGGCGTATGAACAACCAGTCGTAAACCGTCGAACATACCCAACCATGAATGGAGGATGAACGACCAAACAATATGGCTCAAAGATGGAAATCATAGTACGCCCGATCCGGAAATGTGTCCGTGCACAAGCCACCCCGGGTATTGATCACATACACGTGTGCTCTTGTACCTAATTAGCCTCACGAACTACGTCTCGTGTGCACGGTTCAATGTGGAAATATCAACACATAACCATCATGTGCCCGGCTAAAAATCCTACACAATAACCAATCGGCACGCAGATATGACTCCAGATATGTCACGATGCAACATGACAACGAAACTCAAAGAAACACATATCCAATAAGGATCAAAAGACTCACCGAAGTGAACAACAACAGACCGACAATGAAAAGTCGACATGACTAGTCAATATCCAAAACATCAATCCTCGGATCATCATCCCCAAATGAATGACCAACATGATCTACGATCTCAATACAACAGTCCTGGGATTAACATCCCTCAACGAATAACCGATATGAAACTCATTACACGAAACCTCAACGTACAACATATACAACAACTCAACATAATAATTATCTCATAACTGAACAATGCATAAATTACCTCAAAGCCGACGACAATATCCTTTCCACGAACAACATCCCTGAACGAATACACAGTTATACAAATAATCTCAAATAAAGTACCATCCATTCAATACCAATAACCCTTTATCCCGATACTTATGTCATCACGATAACTATCCTCGATATCCGATATTCTATATCCTTGACCAAAGATAACTTACGTCTTCCCTGAACACAATTAAATCATATACCTTATGATTTAATACAACCAGAGCACGATATACAAACCATTATCCCGACAACTTACATTTCTAATAACATTGCTATACGAATTATAAATGAAATGAAAACGAAACCATTCATCAAATATTATAAACTGAACAAGTATAAACTTGCCTCGATACCGATACCACAAAGCCGTTACCAAAATCCATTGCCTTTGTCTACGAGCTCCTTAGCCCCGACCAAAAGCAATCTACGAACTCTGTAGCCTCAACCGCAACTCAACGGTCATAATCCACGATCAAAACATATCAACCTATTGCAATAACCGATTAACACACATTCGATAAAAATCAATAACCGACATACTCAACCAATAAACTCAACGGTTCAACGAAACCTCGATCATATACATAATACCAAATAATCCAACTCAACAAATACGAACCCATATCCACGATACAAGCCGTAACTCGATGATCACAAATAACAATCAATAACCGATCAACAACGGTTCTACAATATCCCGATTAAACACAAATCCAAACAACCCAAACCAATCAAACACGAACTCAAAACCAAAATACGATTCCACAATCCGAAGATCATATCAATAATCAATTTAAACCAACAAGGGTCTAACATTACCGATTCCAAACTCAATCTTAAATACGGATACAAGTTTCCTCCTTGTAAATTCATAATATAAACCAATTACCGGTTATCCTTATCAATCCGGACGATCCGATTAATTCAACATCATAAATAACCATATTCCAAAGGTTTCGAATATTTCCATTCTCCGAAATCTTCCCAATAATCATGTATAACTCACGAGTTCTTCAAGAACACGAATCATCCGAATTCGCGTTCATAATCCATAAAACAACATAATCCGATGTTTTCTAACATCTAACCAATCTTTAATCATAGTTCAAGGTATATATCATCATGTTCTTCAACATATGATTTTCCTAACATCAAAAATCGCAACAATACTACCAAGGACATCAAGAACTCTAGGATTCCATAATCATAGCAACATAATCAAGACATAATCCAACATATCATCATCTTCCTTCAACATACACCTCATATAACCTCAAGAATCGAAACAACAACATCTTAATCATCTTCATACAAATCATTTATCAATAACAACATCAGAAAAAATCCGAAATGAAAAGGAGGATTATCCAACATACCTCTTAGAAGCTGGAATACACAAGAAATCACTTCAAGAATCATCAATAACTCCATATCCAAACTCCAAATCCAAGCCCTCAAGCTCAAAATCGAATTAGGAGAGCCAAAATATCCCTCTCTCAATGTTTGGAGATGAAGAACGAAGAGAAATGCTGAAGTGAAATGAAAGACGTGCGTCCATTTATAAAACAATATGTTCGTTACGTAACCTTCCATAGTTAACGTACGTAACACACCATTACGTACGCTATCTGACCTTGGTAGCGTACGTAACGAAAGTCCAGAGTTAACTGACTCATTTTGGGCACTTCCTTACGTACGTAAATCTTGTACCATAACGTACGTAATACATACGTTGACTTGCTACAAGATTACCCACATTACGTCGTAATATGCCATACATAACGTCGTAATGGCCGAGGTTGACTCGCCGTCCACATCCTCCACCGAAAGCACACACAGGTCCCACCGCCACCACGACTCGATCGTCGATTCCCATGTTACGTACGTAATGTCTCGCCATAACGTCGTAACTCTACCAATTTAACGTCGTAAGCTTCAACACATAACGCACGTAATGGCTTCCATACTTCGCCATTTACAAGAATTCTGTCCAACGTCTTGACGTAACAAATACGAACATACGGCATACCGAATACACATATACTCAACCCAAAATATTCTCATACGGTATACGATATCCAAATCAGTTCAACTCCGATACAACATATCCGAATATATCTCACAATCAAAACGATAATCACACCAAGATAGTCAAGTTCTCAATTTATTTTATCCATACTGTATAGATACCAAACTATACAGTATATCTCAGATAAAATAACGCGAAAAATTTATACTGAAAATCCGGGTATTACATACTACCCCCCTTAAAATAAGTTTCGTCCTCGAAACTTGCGACCTGTCACCAACAACAGATAAATCCAAAATTTTCCAACTCATCACAAAATAATCAATCGTCGCCACAAGCGAAATAACCAAACCAATATACTTACAGGTGCGTGAAGCCGATGATCTCCCGTGATACTAGCACACGACTCCCATACGAAGTCTCAACACAACCAACGCACACCAATATCACAAATAGCAGTTTGAAAAGAATCTCGAAAATTTTGGAAACTCCAAAAATCGATTCGACTCAAAAGTCAGAAAACTCATTTTCAAAAATCACGCTACTACCGCACTCTGAGAGCCACATAACACACACGCCCGGGTTTCACAAAACCCAAGCTCGATACCATCTTCTCGTAACGCCCCAAAACCATTCCGGATATTACAGCCGTGGTCCCGCGCCGAACCCACTGTGCTAAAAACCGTTTACAAAACCAATTCGAAAACACCAAAAGGCCGATGACGGTAATATTTTAAATACTCAAATATTTTCAAAAGCATAATTTTGAAATACCGTCATAAAATACCATTTGAAAATACAAGGCGAAGTGCCAAATCTCGATAGTTCAAAATGTACGTTATGATGCCGCTTAAACGTACCGATAAAATAGTTTAGGAAAAGACTTTAACGAAATAACCCAAGTTCGTAAAATGCCCAAAAGGCCATTTTAAAATACACACACAAGTTGGTAAAAATACCAAAGAGCTATTTTGAAATATACACACGCAGCGGATAAATGCGATTCAAAATACACATTTGCAAATGAAATGAATAACCGAAAAGAAATACTCGATACTCCAAAATATGCCACCGCCAGTATCACATCGGGAAGCTCATCCCTTCACGACCGCTACTAGCTCGATCTCCAAGTACCTAAAAATAAAGCCCACGACGGGGTCAGCCACAATACTCAATAATGATATCGATCACATCATCATAAATAATTACATACCAATGTAAAAATATAGTAAGAATACTACCAAAGTAATCTTACCGACATAACCTTACCAATCCACAACAATCCAATCCTTACCATAATCCACATTTCGCATCCTCGAATGACGAAATAAATTCAACAACAATCATCTCTACTGTATTCCAAAAATACCGACAATCCTCAAAACATCATCATAACTCATAATCATGAAATAATTCATCCGTGCCAAATCCTGTCCATCGGATTACACAATCAAAACTCAACCTGGATAAACCAACAGTACACAACATATCTGTAGATCAACTACCATATGATAATGATAACAAATCCCGAACATCGACGTACAGTCTGAATGCTTATACGATCAATAACAATGATCAACCAATACCTCAACTGAGAATATCATCAACATGATAACTCCAATACGACCAACAAAGGATCAACGATAACCGAGATTACCATCAACAAGGTAAACTCCAAATGATCAACAAAGGACCAACAATAACCGAGAATACCATCAACAAGGTAAACTCCCAACGATCAACAATAATGGATCTCTAGAAAATAACCTCGACTGTCGAAACATACCCCTCGGGCGTATGAACAACCAGTCGTAAACCGTCGAACATACCCAACCATGAATGGAGGATGAACGACCAAACAATATGGATCAAAGATGGAAATCATAGTACGCCCGATCCGGAAATGTGTCCGTGCACAAGCCACCCCGGGTATTGATCACATACACGTGTGGTCTTGTACCTAATTAGCCTCACGAACTACGTCTCGTGTGCACGGTTCAATGTGGAAATATCAACACATAACCATCATGTGCCCGGCTAAAAATCCTACACAATAACCAATCGGCACGCAGATATGACTCCAGATATGTCACGATGCAACATGACAACGAAACTCAAAGAAACACATATCCAATAAGGATAAAAAGACTCACCGAAGTGAACAACAACAGACCGACAATGAAAAGTCGACATGACTAGTCAATATCCAAAACATCAATCCTGGGATCATCATCCCCAAATGAATGACCAACATGATCTACGATCTCAATACAACAGTCCTGGGATTAACATCCCTCAACGAATAACCGATATGAAACTCATTACACGAAACCTCAACGTACAACATATACAACAACTCAACATAATAATTATCTCATAACTGAACAATGCATAAATTACCTCAAAGCCGACGACAATATCCTTTCCACGAACAACATCCCTGAACGAATACACAGTTATACAAATAATCTCAAATAAAGTACCATCCATTCAATACCAATAACCCTTTATCCCGATACTTATGTCATCACGATAACTATCCTCGATATCCGATATTCTATATCCTTGACCAAAGATAACTTACGTCTTCCCTGAACACAATTAAATCATATACCTTATGATTTAATACAACCAGAGCACGATATACAAACCATTATCCCGACAACTTACATTTCTAATAACATTGCTATACGAATTATAAATGAAATGAAAACGAAACCATTCATCAAATATTATAAACTGAACAAGTATAAACTTGCCTCGATACCGATACCACAAAGCCGTTACCAAAATCCATTGCCTTTGTCTACGAGCTCCTTAGCCCCGACCAAAAGCAATCTACGAACTCTGTAGCCTCAACCGCAACTCAACGGTCATAATCCACGATCAAAACATATCAACCTATTGCAATAACCGATTAACACACATTCGATAAAAATCAATAACCGACATACTCAACCAATAAACTCAACGGTTCAACGAAACCTCGATCATATACATAATACAAAATAATCCAACTCAACAAATACGAACCCATATCCACGATATAAGTCGTAACTCGATGATCACAAATAACAATCAATAACCGATCAACAACGGTTCTACAATATCCCGATTAAACACAAATCCAAACAACCCAAACCAATCAAACACGAACTCAAAACCAAAATACGATTCCACAATCCGAAGATCATATCAATAATCAATTTAAACCAACAAGGGTCTAACATTACCGATTCCAAACTCAATCTTAAATACGGATACAAGTTTCCTCCTTGTAAATTCATAATATAAACCAATTACCGGTTATCCTTATCAATCCGGACGATCCGATTAATTCAACATCATAAATAACCATATTCCAAAGGTTTCGAATATTTCCATTCTCCGAAATCTTCCCAATAATCATGTATAACTCACGAGTTCTTCAAGAACACGAATCATCCGAATTCGCTCATAATCCATAAACAACATAATCCGATGTTTTCTAACATCTAACCAATCTTTAATCATAGTTCAAGGTATATATCATCATGTTCTTCAACATATGATTTTCCTAACATCAAAAATCGCAACAATACTACCAAGGACATCAAGAACTCTAGGATTCCATAATCATAGCAACATAATCAAGACATAATCCAACATATCATCATCTTCCTTCAACATACACCTCATATAACCTCAAGAATCGAAACAACAACATCTTAATCATCTTCACACAAATCATTTATCAATAACAACATCAGAAAAAATCCGAAATGAAAAGGAGGATTATCCAACATACCTCTTAGAAGCTGGAATACACAAGAAATCACTTCAAGAATCATCAATAACTCCATATCCAAACTCCAAATCCAAGCCCTCAAGCTCAAAATCGAATTAGGAGAGCCAAAATATCCCTCTCTCAATGTTTGGAGATGAAGAACGAAGAGAAATGCTGAAGTGAAATGAAAGACGTGCGTCCATTTATAAAACAATATGTTCGTTACATGCACGTAACCTTCCATAGTTAACGACGTAACACACCATTACGCACGCTATCTCGACCTTGGTAGCGCATTTAACGAAAGTCCAGAGTTAATCGACTCATTTTGGGCACTTCCTTACGCACGTAAATCTTGTACCATAACGCATTTAATACATACGTTGACTTGCTACAAGACACCCACATTACGCACGTAATATGCCATACATAACGTACGTAATGGCCGAGGTTGACTCGCCGTCCACATCCTCCCCCGAAGCGGCCGACACGGGGTCCCACCTGCCGACCACGACTCGATCGTCGATTCCCATGTTACGTACGTAATGTCTCGGCCATAACGTACGTAACTCTACCAATTTAACGTACGTAAGCTTCAACACATAACGTACGTAATGGCTTCCATACTTAGCCATTTACAGCAATTCCTGTCCAACGTCTTGACGTAACAAATACGAACATACGGCATACTGAATACACATATACTCAACCCAAAAATATTCTCATACGGTATACCTGATATCCAAATCAGTTCAACCTGATACAACATATCCTGAATATATCTGTCAATCAAAAACGATAATCACACCAGTATAGCTGTTTCGGTTCTCAATTTATTTTATCCATACTGTATAGATACCAAACTATACAGTATATCTCAGATAAAATAACGCGAAAAATTTATACTGAAAATCCGGGTATTACAATACAAGCAATAAAGAATATGATCTTACCTCTTGATGGAAGGAGAAGCTCATGGTGATTTGCAGAAAGGTGTGTGTAACGCAGTCGATTTCTGTACAATTCTCTCTCCTTAAAAATTTATAGGGTCAATTAGAGAGAATGAGAGGACTCTCTCTATTTATAATCGGCAAAAAAAGTACATCAAAATTAATGAATTATAGATTTCCATCAAACTCTCACAAATATTAAATATGTCTAGATTTAATAGGGCTTTAAAAAATAAAAATTGAATATCCTGATATTTTGAAGGACTTTTTAAGAGCGAATTGTGTTTCAATAGGACTTTTTCTTCCGATTGTGTTTCAATATGTGTATTAGAACAATAGAATGAACAAAGTACAAGTAATAGAGAATATGATCTTACCTCTTGATGGAAGGAGAAGGCTCACAGTGATTTGCAGAAAGGTGTGTGTAGGACAGTCGATTTCTGTGCAATTCTCTATCCTTCAAAATTTATAGGGTCAATTAGAGAGAATGAGAGGACTCTCTCTATTTCTAATCGGGCAAAAAGTACATCAAAATCAATGAACTATAGATTTCCATCAAACTCTCACAAATATTAAATATGTCTAGATTTAATTGGGCTTTACAAAATAAAAATTGAATATCATGATATTTTGAAGGACTTTTTAAGAGCGAATTGTGTTTCAATAGAACTTTTTCTTCCGATTGTGTCTCAATATGTGTATTAGAACAATATAATGAACAACGTACAAGCAATAAAGAATTTGGTCTTACCTCTTGATGGAAGGAGAAGTCTCACGGTGATTTGCAGAAAGGTGTGTGTAGGGTGCAATTCTCTCTCCTTCAAAATTTATAGGGTAGAATGAGAGGACTCTCTCTATTTATAATTGGCAAAAAAATACATCAAAATCAATGAATTATAGATTTCTATCAAACTCTAACAAACATTAAATACCTCAAGATTTAATAGGACTTTAAAAAATAAAAATTTAATATCATGATATTTTGAAGGACTTTTTAAGAGCGAATTGTGTTTCAATAGGACTTTTTCTTCCGATTGTGTTTCAATATGTGTATTAGAACAATAGAATGAACAACGTACAAGCAATAAAGAATATGATCTTACCTTTTGATGGAAGGAGAAGGCTCACGGTGATTTGCAGAAAGGTGTGTGTAGGGCAGTCGATATCTGTGCAATTCTCTCTACTTCAAAATTTATAGGGTCAATTAGAGAGAATGAGAGGACTCTCACTATTTATAATCGGAAAAAAAAGTACATCAAAATCAATGAACTATAGATTTCCATCAAACTCTCACAAATATTAAATATGTCTAGATTTAATAGGGCTTTAAAAAATAAAAATTGAATATCATGATATTTTGAAGGACTTTTTAAGAGCGAATTGTGTTTCAATAGGACTTTTTCTTCCGATTGTGTTTCAATATGTGTATTAGGACAATAGAATGAACAACATACAAGTAATAAAGAATAAGATCTTACCTCTTGATTGAAGGAGAAAGCTCACGGTGATTTGTAGAAAGGTGTGTGTAGGGTGCAATTCTCTCTCCTTCAAAATTTATAGGGTAGAATGAGAGGACTCTCTCTATTTATAATTGGCAAAAAAAGTACATCAAAATCAATGAATTATAGATTTCCATCAAACTCTCACAAATATTAAATACCTCTAGATTTAATAGGACTTTAAAAATTAAAAATTGAATATCATGATATTTTGAAGGACTTTTTAAGAGCGAATTGTGTTTCAATAGGACTTTTTCTTCCGATTGTGTTTCAATATGTGTATTAGAACAATAGAATGAACAACGTACAAGCAATAAAGAATATGATCTTACCTCTTGATTGAAGGAGAAGGCTCACGGTGATTTGCAGAAAGGTGTGTGTAGGGTGCAATTCTCTCTCCTTCGAAATTTATAGGTAGAATGATAGGACTCTCTCTATTTATAATTGGCAAAAAAAATACATCAAAATCAATGAATTATAGATTTCCATCAAACTCTCACAAATATTAAATACCTCTAGATTTAATAGGACTTTAAAAATTAAAAATTGCATATCATGATATTTTGAAGGACTTTTTAAGAGCGAATTGTGTTTCAGTAGGACTTCTTCTTCCGATTGTGTTTCTGTAATATCCGCAATTTTCGATTTTCGGTAAATTTCTTTTTTCGGCCGGAGTCCGTTTTGACGACTCGCTCATGACCGTTTCGTCATTCTGAGAATGGTTAATTCTACACTTTTTGTCATCCGAGATCGTTTCGGTGTTGTTTTGTTGAGTTCCGTGCTTTTTAGCGACTTTTCCGCACTTGAGTTCGATTCTTGCGAATCTCATCCGAAACTACTGTTTTGAGTTTCCCGCAAGTCTGTTTAACTTTGTTAGACGTGTTGTGAACTTCGGTTTGGTTATTCGATCGCATATCATGATTTCCGGGCGTTTTGGGCCATTTTGTAATTTCTTGAAAGTTACGGGTATCCGTATCTATAATTGTTGTCTCGACCCGTTTCTTGGTCGCGCATGATTAATTATGGCGTTACGTTTTCATTTCGAGTCGTTGATGTCGTCCGCGAACTTTTCGTCGTGTTCGTTCCGTGCGTTTTCGGAAATCGAGGCGTCGGGTCGTGGCGGCTGAGCAGCTGGCCGGACCGGTGCGGCACTGTCGGAAGTGCTGGGCACTGGCCGAGCAGGCACGACAGGGACCGGCGTAGCGCACGCTACGGCCGGGACGCTGCGCGCTAGCTCGGCAGTGTAGCGCACGCTGCCGAGTCACCAGCCAGACGCTATCGGCCCGGGCAGGGATTCTCGAGGTTCGACTCGGCCAGATCGCGGGTAGCGCACGCTACTATCGGTCAGAAGCGCACGCTAACCGAAGGGGTAGCGCACGCCGCCAACTAGCGACGTTACTGGGTGAGTTTGTTAGTCCATAGGCTCTTGGACAGCCGCTAGCGCACGCAGCTTCCGGCCGTAGCGCACGCTAGCGGGAGTCGGGCGATACCATGGTCGGCAGAATGGTCGGTGGTGCCGGTCATGCGGGCGATGGCCGAGAGTGCTCGACCGAGCATCGCCGATAGCGCACGCTAGTCCGGGAAGGCTAGCGCACGCTAGTTCCGCCCAAGATATATATAATGCATCGACTTTTTCACCATTTTTCATTTCATTTCTCTTCGGTCATGCCGGGTTTTGAGGAGACGAAACCATGTTGTTGGACAACAAATCCATGAAGTTTCGGAGTTTATATCACCGATCAATCATCCTATAACATCCTTCGATCCAGCGAATCAAGGTTAGATCTTTAGAACCCTACTTTTGGGTAGATTTGGGGGTTTTCGCGTTTTTGTCCGATTCGTTCCGTTTTGTCGATTAATTCATGATGAATATGATTAATCTTGTTGGTATTCTTAGTTTCCCTACGGATTCATGGTATATTTCGTGTTTTTTACGGAATTGAGAGGGTATGGTTGTGGTCCGCCCTCGTTGTTGTTTATATACGAATATACATGAATCGTAGGCGGGTTTTTGGGTGTATTCCAATTCCGTATTCATTTAGAAATGGTTGTGATTGTATTCTTAGGATCGTTAGGTTCGGTTTCATTGGTTCCTAGCGTTCGTCGGTGACTTTCCTTTCCGTTAGTTGCGTCGTCAATAATTCAAGGCAAGTATTTTTGGAAACCTTTATGCTTAACGTGGAATGGTAATGTATTTTGTGTGTGATTTTCTCACCTCGTGTTGGTCCGACGGTATCAAGGAGGCAATCCAAAGGTTTTCGTCGCGGATTCATGAGTTTGTTTAGCTAGCCAGTGCGGCAGGGTCCTTAGAGGCCTCGTGCCGGAATCTATGATATGACTCTGTTCCCAAGGCGATACATGTGCGTGTTTTGTTTTATAATATAGCCAGTGCGGGAGGGTCCTTAGAGGCCTCGTGCGGGAATTTATGATATGACTCTGTTCCCAAGGCAAATTGTTTGACTGTTTATTTCCGGAAAAGACATGTCTAGTTTTGGTTTTTGAAACTGCTAATGGTGCATGTACTATGAAATGTGTAAGCGATTGGTTTGCCTTGAATACTTGTACTAGCGTAATTGCTAACCCCTTTGGGGACCCGTTGTCGGGGAAATTCTTGTTATGGATTTCAGGTTATGTTCAGCCAGACGAGCGGGCACTGGGATGGTACGAGGATGTCGGCCAAGGTTGTTGACACGTGCAATTGAGTCTTGTTATTTCCTAATGTCTCTTTTGATGTGGATGTTTTCCAAATTGTAAACTTATAGATTGTACTCGCGAGTACTTAGGCTTTTTCTTTCGGATTGTGATTGGTCTTCGTTGGAGTTACTGTATTTGTCGGTTGATGTTTATTATGTCAGTTGTACCGGACGTGTTGTTTTATATTCTTGTTGTTAACAATTGTTTCCTTGCTAACCGAGACGGTTAGTCGAGAGGTGTTTTCTTGTGTTAGCCTGGTGGATCCCATGTAGGGGTCCACGACGCTGTAATACACCTCGAATATCTTGGCGGTGTTACAGAAAATGGTATCGGAGCGCTAGGTTTATGGATACCTAGGCTTGTTGGTTATTTGGGTCTAGTTGTGTTTTGTTTTGCAGATTGTCACACCGCTGCCGGCATCTCAGTACATCCAGTGCTCGTAAGTTTTCCTTACTCGATTCTCTTGTTTTCTCGTATCGAAATTCCACTTCTTGAACTGTGATTGCCTCTCTCGTACTTATCGTCGAGTTGTTTTTCGATCCATCCGGTTCGTGTACTTTTGATTCTAGTAATGCGCAGTCCTTTGTCTCTCTGGAGTATGTGCGCCGTTCTGGGCTTGACCGTTTGTCGTTTTGCGAGCCTTCCATCGCTAAACTTCCTAGCGTTGGTGGGATCGTTGGTGATCGAAAGATCCGAGTTTTGCTCCGTGGTATATTGTGAGAGGGCTTGACTCTCTAGTCTTTTGTTGTATGATGGAATCTGCGTTTGGTAATTGCGATATACCAAATGTATGTTGAGCCGAGTGTACTGAGGGTTTGGATATCGAGGGGTGCAGTGTGATGTAGAAGTTTTGAACATTGAAATGTTCTGGGAAAGGTATTGATGGGAGAGTTTGTTGAGAAACTCACATAGCTGGTTTCGACATATGTCCAAATCGGTGTTCATTAGTTATGCTGTTAAACTTGAAGAGATAAGTTTGACATATGCTTAGAATTAGTGTTTCTGAGTTGCGCTTGTTGAACTGGTGATTTTTGAATGCCGTATATGCGTGTGTTCGGGAATTGATGGTACTTGGCTAATTATTGTTATTTATAACCAATGTGTTTCTATTAATAATAATACATGTGGCGTGCATGCTTGAAAATTTCTTAGACTTGATCGTATTGTGGGTTTTTGAAAAGTGACATGAATTTGGGCGAGCCAGCCTTGTAATTTCAAATAAAACCGTGTGTCGGTATTTAAAGGTCGTGTTTAAAAGTGTTTTAGGACATTTTATAAAATGCTACCGCTGTTAAGCCCTTGTCGTGTTTGAAAGGGTCATGAAAACGATTTTTAACTTATCAGTTTTATTGTCGAATAACTAGAGTATACGATTTTTTAAAAATCAAATTAGCTTGGGGAAACCTAGGCTGTCGAATCATGTTGTGTTTGTCGAGTTTTGTCTTAACGGATTTTGTCTGACTTAGTCGCATCGCGACGCGTTGTTTGAGATCATTGGTCGTGATTAGTATCGAGGGGCGGTCGTCACTTACGTGCGACCTATGGATGAAAAACTCCCTTCTTTATGTTGTGCCTCGTGTGACGCGAGTTATTTGTATGATTAGTCGATAAATGATGGAATCCTTCTGTGGATTTTGATTTCATAATATGTGTTTATTAGACTCTCGTATTTGGTTTATACGAGGAGTGTCGTCACTACTGATGTATTTTCGTACCTCATTTTATCCGCTGCGTGAGTTCTTTCAAACGGCTTTCGGTATTTTGCAAACTGAGTTTTATTTCATAAAACCGATTCCTTGAATCAAGTTTTGGCATTTTGGCCTTGAACATTTCATGATGGTTTGACAAATGATTTTGTGAGCTTTGGAAAATATTACCGTCATTGGTCTTTTTAGCATTTTCGAAATGAGATGGGAAATTGTGCTTAGCCTGGTAAACCCGTATGAGAAAGGTTTACGGCATGTAATTTTTCTGATATGTTCTGTTGTTGTCTCTGTGGGTCATTAGCGCACGCTACGCTTTGCGGCTAGCGCATGCAAGAGTGCGTTGGTAGCACGCTAAGGGGAGGATAGCGCACGCTACCAGTAGCCAGTGGCGCCCAGAGCTACCGGACTGGTCTCAAGTTCTCGTTAGCGCACGCTAACACTTGGGGTTAGCGACGCTAACAAAGGTATTTTTGGTCGAGTTTTGTTTGGTGCCGTGATAGCGCACGCTAACCTTAATGATTAGCGCACGCTAATTGTGTCCAGTATAAATACTGGACACCAGTCTAGAAGTTGCATTTTTCTTCATTTCTTCTTCTTCCTCCACGAGTTTGAGACGTAGCGACTAGGGTTCGCATCTGGGCTGATTTTTCTTCCATCCAAAGGTGTTTTGGAGTATCCTAGATGATTTTTAACATCATCTAATCCATTGTTCTTCGCCGAATCTAGGTGTTTTCTTGAATCCCTAGAGTTGACTTTTTGGAGTTTTGTTCTTGATATCGTTTTCCATCCAGTTTTGATAAACCGATTGTTGTTTTAACGATGTTGTTAAACATATCCTAAGGATTGTATATCACTGTCGTGATTTTGAGCGATTTGATGCGTGTGATATGATGTGTTTAAGTGAATGTTGATACGTGCGAATTTTGGGCATTTTGGCCTATTGTACTTCTGAAAAACCTTGGGTATCTTAGAAAATAAACCTCGAGACGTACTTTTAAAAACGAATTATTTTGTCACAGTGTTCTCAAGATGCCTACTAGCGCCATGCTATGTTTCAAAATTTTTCTACTTTGAGGATCAAAATATTTTGAGATATTTCTAATGATTTAGAAATGCATTCGCTTAGACCCGAAGGTCGAATATAGCTGAAAAGTTTTAACTTAACGAAAGGTGTCTTCATTTTTTATCAAACGCAAGATGATTTTTTTTTTTTTGGTCTCGATGACGATGTTTGTACTACTTTTTGATATATGATACTCAAGATCAACTGGTGCTTGCAAATTATTTTTAAAAGGTGGTTTTCGTTTTCAAAACCTATCATTCCTATTTGTGGTCCGGGAATATATGTGTGATGTTCGCACTCTCGTTAGGGTGTTAACCCCCGAGTTGTTGTTGAATTGGTGGTGTGAGCATTGAGTCGTTCGCCACACAGTTGTCGTGGTAGCCTCTGTGAGGGGTGTGATATTGGTATTGGATGTTGTCGCCTCGTAGCGGTTTATGCGTTATCGCATATATGTGAGCTGTTAGAGATCGGGTTGGTATGATTGTGTGCATCGGTGATTGTTCCCCGTTGTGTCAGTTGCTTGTTGTATTGTTACCTTGGTTCCGTTGTTGTGAGTTTCGGGGGCGAGGTCAAAGGTAATACCCGTACTATTTTGACTTCTATATTTTCTCTTTCTCCAGTCTATCGATTCACTCGTGTTCATTGATACCTTTTGAACTTGTTCTGTACCTTGGTTTCATCGTTCGAACGAGCTGTAATCTGGTTTTGAGTCGATCTGTTTATCGCTGTGACTTTTCCGAACTCGGTTCGACTATTGTGAACCTTGTTCGGAAGTAACCTCTTTTGGTTCTAATAGTTCTTTTATTCGAAGTGGATCGGATTTTGAACTTCTTTATTTTTGGCTCGATCGACTCGTTTATGCTCGTTAACATTTTTGAACTTTCCCTATCCCTTGCTTTTGTTGATCGAACGAGGGTGGTATTGTTTCGGAATAACTCGTTTGTCGTTGTGGCTTTTCAATCGCTATTCCCTTTCCTGTGGATCTTATGGGAATGCACGTCTTGCTGTTCTCACCAGGTCATCCTGGGAATTGTTGTTTGAATTTTATTATCCTACGTGTTTCGGACATGATTGTTCGATTTTTGTTGTCTCAATCGTTTATTTGTTCGGTTTTTGTTCTCGTTTCGTGATTGTTGAGCGTTCAGGCTCCTTCGTAATTCCCTTAAGTTCGGGAAATTAGTCTCATTTTCGATCTTCCAACCCTTGGGCGGTGGAATTCCGTATTTGTTCAGCGTTGACTCTCGTTTTGGTTGATGAACCGTTGGGTTGGTCAACCGTATTGATTTTCGTTCATTGAGTTTTGTGATTGTTCGGATAATCGACTCGATTGTATTGTCTATTTGATGACGCTTGTCACTCGTTGATTTTATTATGTCTCTACCGGTGGCGTTGTGTTAGTCGCCCTGGAGCGTATTTTCACGTTGTATGTCTCTTTGCGTTTCTTGCAGCGTTTCGCCGTCATGCGCGAGTTTTCGGTTTTTGTGTATCTCGTTGAGTTTTCCTGGCGAGATATTGCTTCTCCCTACTTGTTTTAAGTTTCGGGACGAAACTTCTTTTAAGGAGGGTAGAATGTAATATCCGCAATTTTCGATTTTCGGTAAATTTCTTTTTCGGCCGGAGTCCGTTTTGACGACTCGCTCATGACCGTTTCGTCATTCTGAGAATGGTTAATTCTACACTTTTTGTCATCCGAGTTCGTTTCGGTGTTGTTTTGTTGAGTTCCGTGCTTTTTAGCGGCTTTTCCGCACTTAAGTTCAATTCTTGCGAATCTCATCCGAAACTACTGTTTCGAGTTTCCCGCAAGTCTGTTTAACTTTGTTAGACGTGTTGTGAACTTCGGTTTGGTTATTCGATCACATATCGTGATTTCTGGGCGTTTTGGGCCATTTTGTAATTTCTTGAAAGTTACGGGTATCCGTATCTGTAATTGTTGTCTCGACCCGTTTCTTGGTCACGCATGATTAATTATGGCGTTACGTTTTCATTTCTAGTCGTTGATGTCGTCCGCGAACTTTTTGTCGTGTTCGTTCCGTGCATTTTCTAAATCGAGGCCGGGTCGTGGCGGCCGAAAGCAATGGCCGGACCGGTGCGGCATCGCCGGTTGGGCACCGCCGAGCGGTGCACGGCAGAATCGGCGAGCGCACGCCACGGCCGGGATGCCGCGCGCTTAGCTCGGCAATGTAGCGCACGCTGCCGAGTCACCACAGACGCTATCGGGCCTGTGCAGAGGGATTCGAGGTTCTCGACTCGGCCAGATCGGGCAGTAGCGCACGCCATCGCCGGTCGTAGCGCACGCTAACCGGCAGGCTAGCGACGCGCGGCCGACTAGCGTACGTTACAGGTGAGTTTGTTAGTCCGCAGGCTACCGGACAGGTCGGCTAGCGCGCGCAGCTTCCGGCCGTAGCGCACGCTAGCGGGAGTCGGGCGGACAGTCATGGTCGGCGGATTGGTCGGTGGTGCCGGGTCATGCGGGCCATAGCCGAGAGTGCTCGGCCGATATCGGGCCGATAGCGCACGCTAGTCCGGGAAGGCTAGCCCACGCTAGTTCCGGCCCGATATATATGATGACCAACGACTTTTTCACCATTTTTCATTTCATTTCTCTTCGGTCCATGGTGGGGTTTTGAGGAGACGAAACCATGTTGTTGGACAACAAATACATGAAGTATCAGAGATTATATCACCGATCAATCAACCTAAAACAACCTTCGATCCAAATAATCAAGGTTAGATTTTAGAACCCTACTTTTGGGTAGATTTGGGGGTTTTCGCGTTTTTGTCCGATTCGTTCCGTTTTGTCGATTAATTCATGATGAATATGATTAATCTTGTTGGTATTCTTAGTTTCCCTACGGATTCATGGTATATTTCGTGATTTTTACGGAATCGAGAGGGTTTGGTTGTGGTCCGCCCTCGTTGTTGTTTATATACGAATATACATGAATCGTAGGCGGTTTTTCGGGTGTATTCCAATTCCGTATTCATTTAGAAATGGTTGTGATTGTATTCTTCGAATCGTTAGGTTCGGTTTCATTGGTTCCTAACATTCGTCGGTGACGTTCCTTTCCGTTCGTTGCGTCGTCAATAATTCAGGGCAAGTATTTTTGGAAACCTTTATGCTTAACGTGGAATGGTAATGTATTTTGTGTGTGATTTGCTCACCTCGTGTTGGTCCGACGGGATCAAGGAGGGAATCCAAAGGTTTTCGTCCCGGATTCATGAGTTTGTTTAGCTAGCCAGTGCGGGAGGGTCCTTAGAGGCCTCGTGCGGGAATCTATGATAGGACTCTGTTCCCAAGGCGATGCATGTGCGTGTTTTGTTTTATAATATAGCCAGTGCGGGAGGGTCCTTAGAGGCCTCGTGCGGGAATTTATGATATGACTCTGTTCCTAAGGCAAATTGTTTGACTGTTTATTTCCGGAAAAGACATGTCTAGTTTTGGTTTTTGAAATTGCTATTGGTGCATGTACTATGAAATGTATAAGCGATTGGTTTGCCTTGAATACTTGTACTAGCGTAATTGCTAACCCCTTTGGGGACCCGTTGTCGGGGAAATTCTTGTTATGGATTTCAGGTTATGTTCAATGCATTTGAGCGGGCACTGGGATGGTACGAGGATGTCGGCCAAGGTTGTTGACACGTGCAATTGAGTCTTGTTATTTCCTAATGTCTCTTTTGATGTGGATGTTTTCCAAATTGTAAACTTATAGATTGTACTCGCGAGTACTTAGGCTTTTTCTTTCGGATTTTGATTGGTCTTCGTTGGAGTTACTGTATTTGTCGGTTGATGTTTATTATGTCGGTTGTACCGGACGTGTTGTTTTATATTCTTGTTGTTAACAATTGTTTCCTTGCTAACCGAGACGGTTAGTCGAGAGGTGTTTTCTTGTGTTAGCCTGGTGGATCCCATGTAGGGGTCCACGGCGCTGTAATACACCTCGAATATCTTGGGGGTGTTACAGTTTCAATATGTTTATTATAACAATAGAATGAACAACGTACAAGCAATAAAGAATACGATCTTACCTCCTGATGGAAGGAGAAGGCTCACGGTGATTTGCAGACAGGTGTGTGTAGGGCAGTTGATTTCTGTGCAATTCTCTCTCCTTCAAAATTTATAGGGTCAATTAGAGAGAATGAGAGGACTCTCTCTATTTATAATCGGCAAAAAAAGTACATCCAAAACAATGAATTATAGATTTCCATCAAACTCTCACAAATATTAAATACCTCTAGATTTAATAGGGCTTTAAAAAATAAAAATTGAATATCATGATATTTTGAAGGACTTTTTAAGAGCGAATTGTGTTTCAATAGGACTTTTTCTTCCGATTGTGTTTCAATATGTGTACCTGGACACAATACAGATATCCACCCCCGATTACTCGGGGGTTAGCAAAACTCCACTGTTTCGCTAGTGCAAGTATAAAGTGCAAATACGAGCCATACACAACACATTCCGAGAATACATCGAAAGACTTCCCGAGATATATTTAGTTAAAAAATAGTTCAAGTCTTGAAAGTAGAAGCAAAGCAAGTAAGCACTTTGGAAACATTTCCAAACCTCGGGAGTTTTGAAAACATTAGAAATTGAAAAGTTCTTAATTCCTCGAAAGTCATTTAGGGTCACAGCCCCAAAGTTCATTTTTCAAAAATGCAAATCTGTTAACAAAACACGGGGTCCACGACCCGATCATCCACTGCAATTCACTTACAAGGACACATTACACATAACACATTATTCTTATGCTATTCTAGCCAAACACCAAGACTCTATATATAATGTATCTCGACCCCGAGCATAAAGCATTGTGATACTCCAGAACATATCACAATAGTTATCAAAACATCAACATCAATATCACAGAAACCACACTTGGTAACCCGTGGCCGTACTCATTAGTATCGGCCCCCAGAGGCCCCGTCGGACCATCCCCAGGTGGGAAACCACTTCCGCAGCCGTACCATTAGTATCGGCCCCCAGAGGTCCCGTCGAACCGTCCCCAGGTGGAAGAACATCAACACACGCACCCAAGTCCACTTCCGTGGCCGTACCCATTAGTATCGGCCCCCAGAGGCCACACATGCCATCCCCGGGTGGAAGAACAACTCACAGTTTACGAAACCACAACTCTCAAAGGTCAAACACACAAAATATATATAGTCGAGGTACCTTGCTAGAATGGCCATATTATCCAACACGTACTCACGACCCAGAACTATAACAATTCACAAGGAAGCACAAGATTTCAACAGCACCGAACGACACAACTAATATCACACAAACTCACATATTCATCCATAAACACGTGACTCCAAGCACATAATTTGACAAAAGAATTACACTTTACATTTACCAACGACATAATCATACGCAATGACATCACAAGAAAGTAAGGTGATTCTATACTCGACACTAGCACGCATATTCAACTAAGCACATTAATTCCCGACACACACGGGTCACCTTTACAAAAACCATGATGGTAAATATACCGATTATTTTGAAAAATGGTTATTAATATTTATTTAGCACATATCGATGATTAACAACCATAATATCCACAAAACACGTAATGTATGGGCAAGATACTTGCCTGGAATAACCACAACGCAGAAAATCGGCCGAAGTAGGTTGGCACGAACCGACTACGAACTCACCGACTCCACCGAACGACAATCCGCAACAATGAACTACGAACGAAAACAATAACAACGAAAATAAATTCCAAAGTACGACCTAAAGCCGCTGAATTCAAAGAACGAATGACGAAAGTTCAAGTGTTTTCCACAAAACGGCCAAGAACACGATTCGTCCCGACAAAACATGAAAACGGAATTCTAAGTCGAAATATGGATATACAATCCATGGAATATGTTTAAAAACATCATTTAACCACAATCGATCCATCGAAAACGGATGAAAAAAAACGAGATCGAGGACAAATCCCCCAAAAAGTCAATTCGAAGGAAATCAAGAAATATACTTCAGTTCGACGAAGAACAATGGATTAAATGATGTTAAACACAAGAATACTACCAAGCTTAATCATACCCATCATGAATTAATCAATAATACGGAACGAATCGGACAAAAACGCAAAGACCCCCAAATTCACGAAATTAGGGTTCTAAGGAAGATTACCTTGATTCGCTGGATCAAAGGACGATAACGGATGATTGGTTGATGTTATAACCTCAAGAACTTCGAGGATTTGTTGTCAAACAACATGGCTCCATGATGAGCATACCCTCAACCGCGAAAGAGAAGGAGAAGGAGGAGAACAATGGCCAAAAACCCGTCTGCAGGGCCATAAATAGGCTGCACAGTGTGCCACGGCCCAGCGGGAGTGTGCCACGGCCCAGCGGGAGTGTGCCACGGCACAGGCCCAAAAATGGCTCCCAGTGGTCGGCAGTGTGCCGCGGCCCGGACGGCGTGTGCCACGGCACCCGGTATAGTCGGTTTGGCCGAAAAATGCCACAGAGTGTGCCGCGGCCCACGGTACGGCCTGCTCGGCCAGAAGCTGCCGAGCACTACCGGCCGTAGCTCGGCTAGTACCGGCCTGGGCCCAGATTGCCCGGCCATGACTCGGCCAGGGCCAACTCCGACGGCCCGAACGACCCCGAAACCCGAACCTGAATACGAATCGATGATACGGTTACGACGTACTCGCAAAGACGAATCTAAGAGCTAAGAGAACACACAATTCTGACCACTCGAAGGCTCGGAATTCGACAACGGAAGTAATTACCCAAAACTTTGGGAATTTACGAAAATGGCCCAAAACGTCCGAAAATCACGATACGCGATCAAAATACCAAACCAAAGCTCGCAACATGAATAATAACATTAAATGAACTTACGAGAAACTCGAAACAACAGTTTCGGACGAGATTCGCAAGAATCGAACTCAAGTGCGGAAAAGTCGCTAAAAAGCTCGGAACTCAACAAAACGATACCGAAACGAACTCGGATGACAAAAAGTGCAGAATTAATCATTCTCGAAATTACGAAACGTTCATGAGCTAGTCGTCAAAATGGACTCCGGCCGAAAAATAAATTTACCAAAATTCGAAAATTGCGAATATTACATTCTACCCTCCTTAAAAGAAGTTTTGTCCCGAAACCTAAAACAAGTAGGGAGAAACAATATCCCGCCAGGAAAACTCAACGAGATACGCAAGGAAACGCGTAACTTACGCCCATCGGCGAAATTTTACAAGCAACGCAAAGGAATATACGGCGTGAAAACGCGCTCGAATGACAAAGGTGAGAAACAACACCAGGTCAGAAGCATCAACGAATACAGTCGAGTCGATACGGTTGGACGAAACAGAAAAGAAAGAAATAAAAATGTGGGTATTACATCATATCACCTTTAAAAGAGGTTTCGTCCCGAAACCTAAACAACGAGAACGAAGTGCTGGAATAGCAACCTTCCCGACTATACCCTCTTGGTCCACATCCGATCTTCATGGCCATTAGTATCGTGGTCACGACTGTGTCCTCTGCCCATCGGCATACTAAGTGGATCCCCACTCAATACGATTGCACAACTTCGCAAAATATTATACTAAAGTACCAACTCAGCACGAAATATCACATAAGGTAACCAATAACAACTCAAAAAGAAAATCCACGAGGTATCCTTTTAAAGGAAATCTTTTGAAAATCCTTGGATTCGTATGCTATTTAAAATAAACTTTAAAAGTACTTTTGGTACCTCGGGTTGTTTCATCAAAACTTGTAAACAACATACTTTAACCGTCTCATTTGAAATCATTTGAAGTCATCATGCCTCTACGTATCATCATCACCGTTAACAACTAACCAGTTAACCATGCTAGATCATCAAATCATTCTTACATACTCTAACATTTCCAAATCCGAGTTTAAACTTTACATCGAGTGAGATTTTTCATCTTTCACTATATATTTTTGAAAATAAAAACCGCATTGGTTTTTGAAATAAAATATTTTTATGGTGTGAAAGATTTTTTGAAAATCATTCACTCGAATTATTTGAAAATGCAACAAAATGTTAAAATCATTTTCGAAAATTCTCCCAACACTTCACAAGCATCAACTGTAACACCCCCGATATATTCAGGAATATTACAGTAAATCCTTTACATAAGGATTTACAAGGTCAAGAATTGAAACAGAGACATTAAAAGGTACTAACGAATGGAAATAACGGAATTAAGATACAACAGTTCTGACCAAATACTGAAAGTACAGTTGTTCAACAGGAACTTAATAATACATCACCAAATTCAAATTCAGCATAAATGACTTCGTACTCGAGTACTTATTGAAATAACCAATAAACAACATACAAATAAACCCGGCCGAAACATCACTCTCCACCCTCGTCGTCATGCAGCTCCAGTGGTTGTTTTCCTGCTCTCCTGGATCCTGAACATAAACAAAATGTTCAGCCCCGAAGGGGTTAGCACAATTATACTAGTACAAGTACCACAACATACTATTCATATCTCACGAAGAATAATAATGTAAACGACAAAAAAAACCAACGAGTCTTCTCCTACGAGAAACTCAACAATGACATACACAACTGATAATCACAACATGATATCATAACATACACATGGTAATTCCGTCGTTCCAGCGTTCACTGCCTAGAACCCACGATGATCCCGTCAGACCAACCCGTGGTGGAAAAACCCGTCCGATGATCCAGCGCACGCTAGCATAGATCCCCCGATGATCCCGTCGGACCAACACGAGGTGGACATACAACACCGACATACATGCACGACAATATGTATAACATCAATACATAAAACAAATAAAGTACTTGCCTCAATTTGAAGACAAGAAAAACACTTCCACGAAAATGAACACTCGAAGGTCGTCCTCCTCAATAAATCACGTAACGAGATCAAACCTTAACAAAAGAAATGATATAGGATTTATCTCACGTCGTACGAATGTTTAACAATTTGATTTACGGCCAAAAGTTCATCTGCCTGAATTGCTTAGCGCATGCTAAGTACTCTGTGTAGCGTGCGTTAAGTCTGCTCGATAGCGCACGCAAACAGCAAAGCCTAGCGTACGCTAACTATTCATGGTTAGTACTTCACTGATCAGTCGACTGACTCGTCTGATGGTCTAGCGTACGTTACGTACCAAACGTAGCGTACGCTAACTCGTGCTCGATAGCGCACGTTAATCTATATAGCTTAGCGTGCGCTATCTGTGCATGGCGCTTTCTTTCTTCAAGCGATGCTTTCTCATCATGATCAAAACAATGAAATCTTCCGTGATAATTCATGTTACCTCCATGAATATCATGTACATACGATTATGAATGATCTTACGGATAACAACAACTTCGGATTGAAGGATATGCATACCATTAAAACCATATTCCATTTCGACTACAATTCTTCATATGACGATTCGAAAGGCTTAACGGTTGATATCAACACCTTATATCCATCGACATTATCATGCTGTAGTTGTTTAACATTCCATCTATACTAGATAAATCCTTCCATGATCAATCCCCTTAGATTCATCTAACAATAATGATGTTAAAGTCGAGTCCATGATGGTTATGAAGTCATCTACTATATTCGGATTACCAATGATAGAAGCTTCCTTTACTTGTCTAATGAAATAAGATTCGAACCATGATGATCATAATCAAGGTACTTAAGGCTTATTCATCTCAATATTCCAAACATGATGTACTTTGGATAATTCATTTATGAAAATCAATATCTCGTTAATATGATCATCCAATTCTTTAGAATCCAACTCTAAGTCTGGAGATAGGTTGAACATACCTTAATATGATGAAAATCACTGAACCGTAAGGTAGATAATACCGTTCAACAATATTAATTTATCAGTCGTACAATATACCACAATTATCAACACGGGGTTTAGTTAGCATTCTTAGAATAACGGTAATATCGTAAAGCATAAAGTTTTCTGAAGTCAATTTCGAGTCCTTCGACGAGGATGATCATTATATGTATTCACTTAATGAAAACAAATTTTTGAAAAAAAAAGGCTAGTTATGTTACGCCCAAGACATGTAAATACTGTCTTTTATTTCGAAAGCGAAAGTTTATACAACGACTCTAAAAATTATTTTCGAGTAATGTATAAAAGAAAAATTGAAAATTGAATTGTAACTAATTTTAAATATTTCAAAAGTGTTGAGTCCCAAATACCACAATTTTGAAAATCTTTCCTCTTCTACCAAAATGTTTATTTGAAAGAATTTTCCACCGAGACACGTGACCATTTGACATGACGACATTAAATCATGGCTTTTAACAATGTTAGAAAATTTCAAATCACCACTTTAAAATATTCGTGATATTACAGCCCCGTGGGCCCCGTGCCGGAACCCACCAGGCTAAAAATTATTTTTTTAAAAAAAAACGTTCAAAATGCAAAAAAAAAGGCCGATGACGGTAATATTTTCAAATACTCACAAAAGTCATTTATAAAATATCTAATACCGTCATAAAAATACCGTCAAAATGTGCAAGATCGAAATATAAAGACTCGGTTCAGGGAATTGGTTTTCTGGAAATAAAACTCAGTTTGCAAGATACCAAAAGCCATCTCAAAATACTCACGCAGCGGATAAAATTAACACTCAAAGATTTACTCTAAAGAAATGTAGAAACCGATAAATATGATCGACTTCCGAAGCATACCACATAACCATTTTTACCCGGACCGTATACGCATGCTATATACTAAAACAATAATATCACCAACAAGTTACAATCCCTAGTTCACATTAAACACATTAGCACAATATAATCAAATACGTATATAAAGGGACTTGCGATCGGGAGACTTACCATCATGGATTGCCTGAAGATGATGTCGGAACCACGATACTAATCACAACTCTGATGCGCACGACTTACACCGGACATGGACTTGACCCAATGACATGGGCTTTTAGTGTAACTATCGCAAGTGCACGATATCATATCAAGTAGTAAAGTGGACTTTTTGAGTCCAGTTTATCGATCCCACAAGGAAGTTTTGTTATAATTTGAATTATACACTATTAGTCTATTTTTATAGATACTAAGATGAGTGAAACACACAATTTAAAGAGTTTGGTTTAATTGTTGCAAAGTAAATGCAATAATAGTCTTAAAATTTTAAAGAAATAAAAATATTGTAATAATAATAGATTGATTATCGATAAAATGAAATAGTTGGGATTACAAACTTAGTTCGTCATTAGTTATAAAAGATGTATTGGAGATCATAAAATGAATTTACTTATTATGTGGTGTAGATTCGATTTTCCTTAAAAAGACGGTTTCTCTTTCGAACTATAAAACGCCCCTTACATATTGAATCAATCCACTATATTTCTATGTTGATTGGCTTCTATACATAGCATTAGTATTTATGAAAATAACTCAAAGAATCATCTAAGGACTAGGGGTATATTTCTATCCCCTAGAACAACTTAGAGTGAAGATCATTTGATCTAATCAAACATATTTTCTTTCGAAACATATGAGGACCATTAATATCGTCATTTATTGGCCAAATAAATAAAGATTGTTCAAACAATGAAAATCACACACAATAATAAGTAATTCATAATAGATCTTTATACAAACATAAATAACATGACTAACCTTGTTTATAATTCCAAATAAAGATTACTTAGCCCATGAAGGGTTTATTATACATGTTACAAGCTTTGGTGGTCATGTTTAGTTGAATCAAGAGAAAGAATTGATCCTAACTCCCTTAGTAGATAAAGGAGATAGAAGCAATAAACTCTCTGAACAACATATGCTATACCACACTTACAAAGATCACTCAAGAACACAAGTGTGTTCTTCACAAAAAAAGAAAAGTTTACAAAAAATAGAAAATTATAAGATGAATGATGAATAATGAATGATCCAAGTGTAATATCCGCAATTTTCGATTTCCGGTAAATTTCTTTTTTCGGCCAAAGTCCGTTTTGACTACTCACTCATGTCCGTTTCGTCATTATGAGAATGATTAATTCTACACTTCTTGACATCCGACTTCATTTCTGAGTGGTTTTGTTGAGTTCCGTGCTTTTTAACGACTTTTCCGCACTTGAGTTTGGTTCTTGCGAATCTCGTTCGAAACTGCTGTTTCGAGTTTCCCGTAAGTCTGTTTAACTTTTTTAGATATGTTGTGAACTTCGGTTTGGTTATTCGATCACGTATCGTGATTTCTGGGCGTTTTGGGCCATTTTGTAATTTCTTGAAAGTTACGGGTATTCGTATCTGTAATTGTTGTCTCGACCCGTTTCTTGGTCGCGTATGACTAATTATGGTATTACGTTTTCATTTCGAGTCGTTGATGTCGTCGGTGAACTTTTCGTCGTGTTCGTTCCGTGCGTTTCCGGAAATCGAGGCATCGGGTCGCGGGCGGCCGAGCACCGGCCGACCGTGCGGCCCTGTCGGAAGTGTTGCATCGCCGAGCAGCACGGCAGAACCGGCGTAGCGCACGCCACGGCCGGACGCCGCGCGCTTAGCTCGGCAGCAGTAGCGCACGCTGCCGAGTCACCAGGCAGACGCTATCGGGCCCGGGAAGAGGGATTCGAGGTTCTAGACTCGGCCAGATCGGCAGTAGCGCACTGTCACGCCCGAGAGAATCGACCGACAGAGTGCTCGGATGCACTCCGCACAGAGGGGTGCGAGGTTCAGCAGATCAACGTGCACGGGGCACGTTCGGGACAGCTAGGCCGTGTGGAGCGGCACAACCGACTGAGGGACTTAGCCGTGTGGCGCGGCATGCGTGGATGTATGGCCGAGCAAGCAGGCCAACCGGGCAACAGAGTGCCCGACCGAGGGACAAGGCCATCAGGCCTGATGCGGAACTACCTGGGCGGCGAGACAAGGCGCGCCGGGAACCGAACGGACGAGTGCGGCAGACAGGCACACCGCTTCGGGACAATGCGAGACAAGATGACGAGATGAGGCACATCCGAGGGCCGAGACTCGGACACGGGCGACGGACACCCGCGAGGGGTGCGCGCGAGACGCTGGGCGCGCGCGTGGGCGGCGCGCGAGGGATGCACGGAGCACCCCCCCTATAATAGGCTTAGCGGGATAAAGCCTTGTGAGAGCAGTGGACATTGGAAAGCTGAGGAGTCCACTGAGCGAAAGTTGTACTCGGAATATTCCAGTAACGGACCGGGATGGTCCAGAACATCAAAGATTAATCCGGAGGCATGTGTGGAAGGCCGGGCCGGATCGGGTCGGGTTACATGGAGTCGGGCCGAGTCGGGCCGAGCGGGCCGGGTCGGGCCGAACGAACCAGGAAGATCCAGAAACATGTGTAAGGTGCTAGAGACTCTTGGATTAGTCAAGACTTGTAATCTAGTAGATGATTCTAGACATTTGTAAAGGCTTTTGTACTTAGAATACTCTAGCTTTTGTAATAGTGTAGGAGGGTCTAGAAGCCTCCAAATGAGGAGGTGGAGGAAGGTTCTAGTGATAGGAGGTAGTATAAATAGAGATGTTGAGGCTCATTTGCAGCCATCCTTGGGAACTCACTTGTCAAAGACTTTGTAAACTCTTTGTTACTTAGTGGAAGTAATTTTCCCTCAACCCATTGCCTCTCTTTCGTTGTGCCAACTTTCATACTTAGCCAAATTCGGGGAGTTTAAGGCTGACTAGCAAGAGGGTTGCTAGGCCGCACGACGCTTAGGAGCATAGTAAACTCTAAGCCCGTGACAAGTGGTATCGGAGCCATCGTTAGCCACACAAGGAGGTGTGCAGGACTGTGGGAGTCGACGCTAACGATCGCAGTGCATCATGGCCGACTTACGATCGAGGCAGGCATCAATGTGGAGGACGGACGAGTCACAGAGGCTGACAAGGTCCGGGGACGTGGAGAAGTCCCAGCTGAAGGAAAAGCCAAGCGTGGCAAGAGCAAGGCGCGCAGTGTGGTGCCGCCGCAACACGAGGAGAACCCGGCATGAAGCCGACTTCTTGAGGATGAAGACATCCGAAAGATCATACTCACCTTAGCAAACCGCCTACCCGACATCGAGGACGACATCAAAGCTCTTGGGCAGCGCATCACTAACACCCAATTGAGCACGGAGGAACGCGTGGGAACTCTCGAGAAAGCTGTTGGCCAACTGGAAGGGCACACGTTGGGCCAGCTCGAGACCTTCAAGAGGGAACAACTCTCGTTGTGCAAGGAGTTAGCAACGATCGAGGATCATGTGGCAGCCAGCATAACGGAGATGCGTAAGCAGTATGCCGAGTTTTGCGAGGTAAGTGTCAAACGTTTTGAAGATTTTTGTGATAAAATCTGTCGGGCAAGCAACTCGGGCACCAACTCGAATGGTGGGCCGAGCTGGAACAGCACATTTGGCGGGGCGAGGTTCGAGGGACCAAGGGTTGAGGTGCCCAAACCCAAGGAATTCATTGGCAAGAGAGATGCCAAGTCAATCGAGGAGTTCCTGTGGCGAATGGAACTTTACTTTGATGGTCTGGGACTGACGGACGAGAAGGCCAAAGTACGGCAGGCTACACTATATCTTGCCGACGATGCAGCGCTATGGTGGCGTCATCGACAGGCCGGTGTTACGAAAGGGACTTGCCAACCGATCGGGACTTGGGACGAGTTCGTGTCGGAACTCAAGGCACAATTCTATCCCGAGAACACATGCTATGAGGCAAGGAAGAAACTCCGCGAGCTCAAGCATAAGACTACCATTCGGGACTATGTTCGGGACTTTACATCGATCATGCTCCAGATTCCGGACATGACCGAGGATGATCGACTATTTTTCTTCCTGGATGGACTGCCAAGTTGGGTCAGGGACAGAGTACAAAGCCGCGAGGTGAAATCTGTCAATGAAGCAATCAAAGTGGCCGAGTCCCTAGACGAATTCGAGAAGAGGAAGGAGCCGCGAGCTGAGGGTCAAGCCAAAGGCGGGGGAGACACCCGCACGTCAGTACAGCAACCAGCCCAACCATCACGTTGAAGATTCGGGACGAGACCGCAACATGACGCGGACAAACCATACAACTCGGGAGAACGCAGGGGCGCTCCCGACCAACGAGGATGCTTTATGTGTGGCGGAGCTCATCGGATGAAGGACTGTCCGAAAATGGGGAAGCTCAACGCCATGGCCGAATGTGAGGGGCCAACGACTGATCACACGGACGTGCACCAGGTAAGCACGATCCCACAACTTAATTCTGTCGTCAGTGCAGGCAGCGAGGGACCGCGGGGAAGTAAGTTGATGTTCGTGGAAGGAACCATCAACCACCAACCCATCAAGGCCTTGGTCGACACGGGAGCCGACTACAACTATATCACTGAGGCCGGCCGTAAGATTGGGACTACTTGTGCAGCCATGCAAGGGCTGGATGAAATCCAACAACGGACCAGCAGTACCGGTCACAGGGGCAGCAAACGGAGTGCGAATCGTGCTCGGAAACAGGGAAGGCCGAGTGCACTTCAAGGTCAGCACGATGGACGATCGGGACCTCATTTTGGGAATGGACTTCCTAGAGAAGAACGATTTTGCCTTTTTCCCACAAGCGAAGGTACTATGGGTGAACGGTCCGAACAAACCTATCACTATCCCCTTGACAGTGGAGCAACTTCCCTACGCAGCGATGACGACACTTCGATTTCAGAAGAAGCTGACCGAAGAGGAAATGCCGATGGATTGTGTGGGATCAATGCGGTACATCGAGGCACCAAGTGGCAGCACGCGTCGATGGGGACGTCGACGGAACAGGCGGGGGAGAGTGTCACGCCCCGAGAGAACTGACCGACAGAGTGCTCGGACAGACCCGCACAGAGGGGTGCGAGGTTCAGCAGATCAACGTGCACGGGGCATGTTCGGGATAGCTAGGTCGTGTGGAGCGGCACAACCGACTGAGGGACTTAGCCGTGTGGCGCGGCATGCGTGGATGTATGGCCGAGCAAGCAGGCCAACCAGGCAACAGAGTGCCCGACCGAGGGACAAGGCCATCAGGCCTGATGCGGAACTACCTGGGCGGCGAGACAAGGCGCGCCGGGAACCGAACGGACGAGTGCGGCAGACAGGCACACCGCTTCGGGACAATGCGGGACAAGATGACGAGACGAGGCACATCCGAGGGCCGAGACTCGGACACGGGCGACGGACACCCGCGAGGGGTGTGCGTGAGACGCTGGGCGCGCGCGCGGGCGGCGTGCGAGGGATGCACGGAGCACCCCCCCTATAATAGGCTTAGCGGGATAAAGCCTTGTGAGAGCAGTGGACATTGGAAAGCTGAGGAGTCCACTGAGCGAAAGTTGTACTCGGAATATTCCAGAAACGGACTGGGATGGTCCAGAACATCAAAGATTAATCCGGAGGCATGTGTGGAATGCCGGGCCGGATCGGGTCGGGTTACATGGAGTCGGGCCGAGTCGGGCCGAGCGGGCCGGGTCGGGCCGAACGAACCAGGAAGATCCAGAAACATGTGTAAGGTGCTAGAGACTCTTGGATTAGTCAAGACTTGTAATCTAGTAGATGATTCTAGACATTTGTAAAGGCTTTTGTACTTAGAATACTCTAGATTTTGTAATAGTGTAGGAGGGTCTAGAAGCCTCCAAATGAGGAGGTGGAGGAAGGTTCTAGTGATAGGAGGTAGTATAAATAGGGATGTTGAGGCTCATTTGCAGCCATCCTTGGGAACTCACTTGTAAAAGACTTTGTAAACTCTTTGTTACTTAGTGGAAGTAATTTTCCCTCAACCCATTGCCTCTCTTTCGTTGTGCCAACTTTCATACTTAGCCAAATTCGGGGAGTTTAAGGCTGACTAGCAAGAGGGTTGCTAGGCCGCACGACGCTTAGGATCATAGTAAACTCTAAGCCCGTGAAGATGCTACTGCTTGGCCGTAGCGCACGCTAATCGGCAGGGTAGCGTGACCGGCCGACTAGCGACGTTACGGGTAGTTTGTTAGTCCAGCTCTTGGGCTAGCGCCGCAGCTTCCGGCCGTAGCGCACGCTAGCGGGAGTCGGGCGGACGAGTCATGGTCGGCAGAATTGGTCGGTGGTGCCGGGTCATGCGGGCCATGGCCGAGAGTGCTCGGCCGATACTGGCCGATAGCGCACGCTAGTCCGGGAAGGCTAGCGCACTGTCACGGGGTTGGGTTTGAGCACTCGAAAGCTCCTCGGACCCGTGCGGCACTAGACTAGAATTGTCTCGATCTAGCTAGTAAGCCTAACTCACTCGGTTGCTAAGTATGAAAGGAGGGGTTTAAACACTTGGGAGTTGAGAGAAAACTTCACTACTTCACAATCACTTACAAGTACAAGAATGTTGAGTCTTTAGGGTTGGTTGCAAATGACCCAACCTCAAGCCTATTTATACTACTCCTAGGAACCTAGAAACTTCTCTCCACCTCCTCATTTGGAGGACTCTAGAACATCCTATACAATCCACACACTTCTATCATATTCTAGAACCTATCTCTAGAATTATCCACACAAGTCTACACATACAATACTTACAAACATATTCTAGAGTATTCTACAAGTACAAGGCATACAATCATCTAGAATACTCTATATCATTCCAGCACTTCATCCTTCTAGGAGTTTCCTAGAGGCTTCTCTTCCATCCCGGCGCCTGCCTCTCTCGTCCGTCCTGCCCGCATCGTCTGCCCCGCCCGCACTGCCCGTCTCGGCCCGAACATCCAGGCCTGTCTCTACAATGTTACGCACTCTTCCCGAACCTCCCGACCAAGCCGGTCCGCTTCTAGTTGCTTCCGGCCGAGTCTTTCCCGCCGAGTGGCTCCTCGCCTTTTCAATGTCTATCGCCCCCACAAGGCTTTTTCCGTCTAAGCCTATTATAAGGGGGAGGGTCTCTCTCGCACTCGCGCGCGCCACAAGACGCCGGGCCGCGCCCGCATCCCACGCCCGCGTCCGGCCGCCCGGCTCGAGTCCTGTTCCTGCACTCGGCCTTGTCCTGTCGTGCCTTGTCCCACCCGACCGCCGTCTCGCCTTGCTCGCGCTTCTGGCACGCGGACAGCCCCGAACATGTCGATCCGGAATGCCCCTTGGCGATCCGCTTCCCACAAGGCGTCCGTGCTCCCACGGCTTACTCGCGTGATTCTCCGTCCGATCACGCCGTCCCAAGGTGAATATCCCCATGCGGCCGATGCCATCCATGGCGTCTGCTCGTGCTTGGCCCTCGGCACCCTGTGCGACTGTCTGCGCACACATGTCTCGTTGTCGACTGTCGGCCGTGACATTCTCCCCGCCCATTTCGCCGTTGTCCTCGGCGACGTGGCGGCCCTCGATGAACCGAATCGCTCCAAGGTGGTAACTCGGCTCCTCCTCAAGCTTCCTCACGTACTTGAGTGCCGACATAGCTTGTCCCAAGACTCGTGGTCAAGCGTATTTCCTGCAGCTTGGCTTGATCACACACGCATGCCTCCTCTTGTGTGGAACTACGCCAACATTGTTCTTCTTCAGGAAGTCCATGCCCAGTATAATGTCCCGATCATCCATGCTCGTCACCTTGAAGTGCACGCGCGGTTCCCACGTGCCAATCTTTAGTCGCACCCCATTGGCGACTCCTGTAACTCGAACGGGTGGTGCATTATTCGACTTCATCCAGCCCCGTCCCTCGATGACCTGAAGCCCCAACCTTTGTGCTTCAGCCTCGTCAATATAGTTGTAATCAGCCCCTGTGTCGACCAACGCCTTGACGGGTTTCCCGTTGATCAGCCCCGTCGCATACAGCAGATTTCCCTCAAGCGGTGCTCCGTCCCGCGATGCCATCCCTATGGCTGAGTTCAACACCTGAAGCGCCATCGATGTTCCATCACCCTCGGCATCGTCCCGTGCCTTGGTGTACTCCATGGCGGCTACCCTCGGAAACTTCGAGCATTGTCTCGTCGAATGCTCCGTGCTCCAGCAAATCTCACATTTCTTCTTCTTCGGAGACGCTGCTACGAGATGGTCTGCACTCCCGCACCCATGGCAAGTCCGAGCCCATCCTGACTGCTTGCCGTCTTTGGGCCTGGCCATCCTTGCGCCCCTATCCGCATTACCCTGGTATGACTTGTCCTGCGTACCGATGCCATCCTCGCCCCTCCTGGACTTTCGGCTCTCCCCGGCTGGTTTTAACTCGATCAGCCGCTCCGCTATCGCAATCGCCTCGGACACGTTCTGTGCCTTGGCCCTCTGCACTTCCAACTTTGCCCACGGTTTTAGCCCATCCACGAACGCGAACAAATCTTCCTTCTCACTAAGGCTAGGTAACTCCAGCACGATCTCCTGGAACTCCTTCACATAGTCCTTGATCGTCTTGCTGTGTGTCAACTCCTTCAACCTAGCCCGGACCTCAAACTCAACATTCTCCGGGTAAAACTGCCACTTGAACTCGGCCTTGAAATCCTCCCATGTCTCCATCCGACATGTACCACGCGCGATCTCTGTTTCGCGCCTTCTCCACCATAGCAGCGCCACATCTGCTAAGAAGAATGGAGCTGCTCGCAACTTGGTCGCATCATCTGCTATCCCCGATGCACCAAAGTAACGCTCCATGTTCCACAGGAAGTCGTCCACTTCCCTACCATTCCGCGATCCTTGGAACGAACACGGCCGGGGGATGTCGATTCGATGGGGTGCCGCACCCCGCTGGTCCCTGCCGTGGGCCATCGCCCGCTCGTACAATGTTGTCCTTCCCTCGATGGTTTCGATCCTCCCTACGATCTCCTCTCGAAAGGCTGCGATCGTCGACCGAATCTCCTTCCTGACAGCTTCAAGGATCTCCTCACATAAGTCGCGTCGCAACGCGTTAAGGGTGCCCGTCACCCGGTTCTCAAGCTCCTCCAACGACTCGCTCATCTCCGTCACCTGGTCGGCCACTCTGCTCCATGCCTCAAGAGCATCTTCGTGTCTGCCCATGGTTTCCTCCAGCCGAGCCACTCGGGCTTCCATGGAAACACCCCTTTCCACGGACTTGTCCCTAGACCCTTTCCTAGACTTGTCCTTCTCCTGGCCGGGTTGAACTTTGGTGACGCTGGACGTAGTCTCCATCGGTCCTCCTTGCACAAAACCTCTCAGCAACGTCTCAATGCGGAAACTCCTAGATGGATGAAGTGCTGGAATGATATAGAGTATCCTAGATGATTGTATGCCTTGTACTTGTAGAATACTCTAGAATATGTTCAAGGATCGAGGAATGGTAGGGAAGTGGATGGAGACTGCTCGATCCAGGCGTTCGGGCTGGGGCCGGGGCGCCCGGATGATGGGAGAACCTTCTAGGACCCTCCTAGAAGGATGTACTACTTGAATATTGTAGAGCATTCTAGATTTGTACTTAGTATTGTACTTGTAGAATACTCTAGAATGTTTGTAAGCCTTGTATGTGTAGATAAGTGTGGATGATTCTAGAGATAGGTTCTAGAATAGGATAAAAGTGTGTGGATTGTATAGGATGTTCTAGAGTCCTCCAAATGAGGAGGTGGCATAGAAGATTCTAGGTCCTAGGAGTAGTATAAATAGGCTTGAGGTTGGCTCATTTGCACCCAACCCTCAAGGACTCAACATTCTTGTATTGTGAAGTGTTTGTGAAATCGTGAAGTTTTCTCTCAACTCCTAAGTGTTTAAACCCCTTCTTTCATACTTAGCAACCGAGTGAGTTAGGCTTACTAGCTAGATCGAGGCAATTCTAGTCTAGTGCCGCACGGGTCCGAAGAGCTTTCGAGTGCTCAAACCCAACCCCGTGACACTTCTCTTCCATCCCGGGCGCCCGGCCCGTCTCTGTCCGTCCCGGCCCGCATCGGCCTATCCCGGCCCGCACCGGCCCATCTCGGCCCGAACATCCCGTCTCTACAATGTTCCAGACTCTTCCCGAACCTCCCGGACCAAGCCGGTCCGCTTCTAGTTGCTTTCGGTCGAGTCTTTCCTGCTGAGTGGCTCCTCAGCTTTTCAATGTCTACTGCCCCCACAAGGCTTTTTCCGTCTAAGCCTATTATAGGGGGGAGGGTCTCTCTCGCACCTCGCGCGCGCGGCCGCACGCGGCCGCGCCGCATCCCACGCCCGCCCGCCGCCCGGCTCGAGTCCTGTTCCTGACTCGGCCTTGTCTGTCGTGCCTTGTCCCACACGACCGCTGGTCGTCCGGCCTTGCTGCTCAAGGCTGGACGATCCCGAACATGTCCATCCGAATGCCCTTGGGCGATCCGCTTCCCACAAGGCGTCCGTGCTCCCACGGCTTACTCGCGTGATTCTCCGTCCGATCACGCCGTCCCAAGGCCGAATATCCCCATGCGGCCGATGCCATCCATGGCGTCCCGCTTGCTCTGGTCCTCGCACTTGTGCGACTGTCTGCGCACACATGTCTCGTTGTCGATCGTCGGCCGTGATAAAGACGCTACTTCCGCCCAAGATATAAATGATGTACCAACGACTTTTTCAGTCATTTTTCATTTCATTTCTCTTCGGTCCATGGTCAAGTTTTGAGGAGACGAAACCATGTTGTTGGACAACAAATCCATGAAGTTTCGAGTTTATATCACCGATCAATCATCCTATAACATCCTTCGATCCAAATAATCAAAGTTAGATCTTTAGAACCCTACTTTTGGGTAGATTTGGGGTTTTTGCGTTTTTGTCCGATTCGCTCCGTGTTGTTGATCAATACACGATGGGTATGATTAATATTGGTAGTATTCTTGTGTTTAACATCATTTAATCCATTGTTCTTCGTCGAATCAAGTATATTTCTTGATTTCCTTCAATTGACTTTTTGGGGGATTTGTCCTCGATCTCGCTTTTTCATCCGCTTTTCGATGGATCGATTATGGTTAAAAGATGATGTTAAACATATTCTATGGATTGTATATCCATATTTCAACTTGGAATTCCGTTTTCGTGATTTGACAGAACGAATCGTGTTCTTGGCCGTTTTGGGGGAAATCCTTGAACTTTCGTCATTCGTTCTTTGAATTCAACGGCTTTGAGTCGTGTTATGGAATTCATTTCATTGTTATTATTGTCCTTCGTAGTTTATGACGTGAGTTGGCGATCGGTGGAGTCGGCGGGTTCGTAATCGATTCGTGTCAACCTACTTTGGTCGATTCTCCGCGTTGTTCTTATTCGAGGCAAGTACCTTGTCCATACTTTTCTTGTTTTGTGGATATGATGATTGGTGATCATCTTGGTTTGTTTTTTTGTTTGAAATGAGTTTTCAAAAGATTTGGTTAGCCTCGTTAAAGGCCCTCTTTCAAAACCGTGTGTGTTTTCTGATTGGTGTGATTCGTGAACGAGTATGTGAATCTTATGGATATGTTTGGTGTTGATGATGCACTTGGTATTTGCGTGTGGATGTATATTGTTTCATTTCGGTGTATTGTGGTTTGACGTGTTGTTTTACTGAGTGTTTGATGCCTCTGGGTGAATTGTTTGGATATCCTTGGTGTGATATGTTACTCGTGCTTGAGATTATTTCGCTAGCCAGCTCGGGGGGTCCGACGGGATCACGGAGTGGGATTCGTGGCTTCGTCCCGGTCCTAGGCGACGTGTGGTGCTTGAGTATTTCGCTAGCCAGCTCGGGGGGTCCGACGGGATCACGGAGTGGGACTTGTGGCTTCGTCCCGGTCCTAGGCGATGCGTGTACATGTTTTGTGAATGTGTTTGCTCACCTCGGGAGGGTTCGACGGGACCACGGAGGGAATTCCAATGGCTTCGACCTGGGTTCACGAGTGAAACTTCACCGCTATGTGTGTATATTTTGTGATTGTTTTTCGCTCACCTCGGGAGGATCCGATGGGACCACGGAGGGAATTCCATTGGCTTCGACCTGGATTCACGAGTGAGGTTGCTTATCTTTTGTGAATGTGTTTGCTCACCTCGGGAGGGTTCGACGGGGACACGGAGGGAATTCCATTGGCTTCGACCTGGATTCACGAGTGAAACTTCACGGGTGCGTGTGTATTTTATGTCCGTCGAGGACGCGTGACGTGGGTTTCAACCCTGTGTATTATTGTCGGTTTTCTATTTGCGAAAACAAAACCTTTGGGCTGTGACCTGTGACCCTGTTGATTTTTTTTGGAAAGATAAGGATTTGATAATCCTAAGTTGTTTTCTATCAAAACTCTCGATGGCATTTAAACGGTTTTATAAATTGTCTTCCCTTGATTTGTGACCTTTCGGTTTTAGAATGTTTTACCAAACTCTTGCCTCGGGAAGTACTTTTCGTCACGTTTGGATTTTTAAGGATTCCTGGTTATTGTTATTTGTGAAATGTGAATTGTATGGCTCGTATTTGCACTTTGTTCTTGCACTAGCAAAACAGTGGAGTTTTGATAACCCCCGAGTATTCGGGGGGTGGATGTCTATTTTTGCATTCAGGTTTTGGAGCATAGCACAGGGTTGGCATGAAGGATGATGAAAGATGAACGATACTAATCACACGAGGATCCGTTGATGTCGTATTGGTCTAGTTGTATTTTCTTTTCCGCTGTAGTATCTTTTCCCCGTTGTACGGGAGTTTATTGTATTTTGACCCCTGCATGGGTATGTATTTGGAATTGGGTTGTATGTTATTATTGAAAGACCAAGTCGGTCTACTGAGTCATTTTAGCCTTAAAGGCGATGTTTAGATGTTCGATTTTAGTTATCAGCCTGGTAGATCCTCGAGTAGAGGGTCTACGGCGTGTAATATCCGTGAGTGGATTGGGGGTGTTACAGAATGGTATCGGAGCTTAGGTTGTGGAAACCTAGGCTGTCGGGTCAGTAGTGTCTGTTGAGTTTTGTTCGGATTTTATCTGACGGAGTCGTGTCGCGACGCGTCGTATCAGTTTGTTGGTCGTGATTAGTATCGTGGGGCGATCATTTTCTTCGTGCGACCTGTGGCTGTAAGTCTCCCTTCTTTGTGTTGCGCCTCGTGTGACACGAGCTATTTTTGTGATTTATTTGTTAAGTGACGGAATCCTCTTATGGATTTTGATTTCTTGATATGTGGTTATTTTACCCTCATATTTCGTTTACGTGTGGAGTAGTGTTGCTGGATTGTGCATCTTTGACTTTATTTCTTTTATCCGCTGCGTGAGTTCTTTTGTAATGGCTTTCGGTCTTTTACCGACTGAGTTTTATTTCGAAAATCAATTCCATTAACCGAGTTTTTGATATTATGGTCTTGATCATTTTAGCGAAATTCTTATGACGGTATTTAACATTTTGTAAATGGATTTTGTAAGTTTTTGAAACATTACCGTCATCGGCCTGTTTGGCGTTTTTGTAAATGGTTTTTAGCCTGGTGGGTTCCGACGCGGGATCCACGGCGCTATAATGTTTTGTGTAATTACCTGAAATTTTTGGGCATTCTAGCCCATTGAATTATCTTTGAAAACCTTGAGTATCTTAGAAAATAAATTTCGAGACGTACTTTTAAAATGAATTATTTTCTCGTGGTACTTCCAAGGTGCCACAACATGTTTCAAAATTCTTCTACCTCGAGGACCAAAATGCTTTGAGATATTTTCAATGTTTTAGAAACACTTTTATTTAGACCCGAGGGTCGAATATTTTGAAAGTTTCACTAAGAGAAAGTGTCCTCATTTTTATCAAATGCGAAAAGGTTCTCCAAAGTCTCGATAACGATGTTTCACGTTTGTACTTTTTTTTGAAAGGTGATACTCAAGATCAACCGGTGTTCTTCTAAATTATTTTCAAAATGAGGTTTTCGTTTTTAAAACCTATCCATTCTCGTTTGAGGGCTGGGTATGTATGTATGATGTTCGCGTTGTCATTTTGATATTTGCTCCCGAGTATGATCGAATTGGTGGTGTGAGCGTTGAGTCGTTTTCCACACATTTGTTGTGTTAGCCCCCTGTGAGAGACGGGATGTTGGTGTTGAATGTTGTCGCCTCGTGGTGATTTCTGCGTTGTCGCGCATGTGCGAGCTATTAGAGCTTGGTTTGGTATGACCGTGTGCATCGGTGATGGTTCCGTTATGTGTCGGTTGTTTAATGTCTTGTTACCTTGCTCCCGTTTTTATGAATTTCGTGGACGAGGTCGGAGGTAACACCTGTACTGTTTTGACTTCGGTATTTTCTCTTTCTCCAGTCTATCGATTCGCTCATGTTCGTTGATACTTTATGAACTTGTTCTGTATTTCGGTTTCATCGTCCGAATGAGCTGTGATCTTATTGTGGGTCGATCTGGTTATCGATGTGACTTTTTCGGGTTCAGTTCGATTCTGGTGAACCTTGTTCGGGAGTGACATCATCGGGTTCTATTAGTTCTTTTATTCGAAGTGGATCGGATTTGGAACTCTTGTGTTTTCGACTCTGTCGACTCATTATGTTCGTTGACATTTCTGAGCTTGTCCTGCCCCTTGCTTTTGTTGATCGAACGAGTGTGGTATTGTTTTGGAATAACTCGTTTGTCGCTGTGACTTTTCAATCGCTATTCCCTTTCCTGTGGATCTTATGGGAATGCATGTCTTGTAGTTCTCACCAGATCATCCTGGGAGTTGTTGTTTGAATTTTATTATCCTTCGTGTTTCGGACATGATTGTTCGATCTTTGTTGTCTCGATCGTTTGCTTGTTCGGTTTTTGTTCTCGTTTCGTGATTGTTGAGCATTCAGGCTCCTTCATAATTCCCTTAAGTTCGGGAAATTAGTCTTTTTTTCGATCTTCCAACCCTTGGGCGGTGGGATTCCGCATTTGTTCAGCGGTTGGCTCGCGTTTTGATTGATGTACCGTTGGGTTGGTCAATCATATTGATTTTCGTTCGTTGTGTTTTGTGATTGTCGGATAATTGACTTGGCTATATTATCTGTTTGATGACGCTTGTCATTTGTTGGTTTTATTATATCCCTAACGGCGACGTTGTGTTGGTCGCCGTGGAGCGTGTTTTCACGCCGTATATTCCTTTGCGTTGTTTGTAACATTTCGCCGTTGGGCGTTAGTTACGCATTCTTGTGTATCTTGTTGAGTTTTTCCTGGCGGAATATTTCTTCCCCCTACTTGTTTTAAGTTTCGGGACGAAACTTCTTTTAAGGAGGGTAGAATGTAATATCCGCAATTTTCGATTTCCGGTAAATTTCTTTTTTCGGCCAAAGTCCGTTTGACGACTCGCTCATGACCTTTTCGTCATTCTGAGAATGATTAATTCTACACTTTTTGACATCCGAGTTCGTTTCGGAGTCGTTTTGTTGAGTTACGTGCTTTTTAACGACTTTTCCGCACTTGAGTTCGGTTCTTGCGAATCTCGTTCGAAACTGCTGTTTCGAGTTTCCCGTAAGTCCGTTTAACTTTGTTAGACGTGTTGTGAACTTTGGTTTGGTTATTCGATCACGTATCGTGATTTCCGGGCGTTTTGGGCCATTTTGTAATTTCTTGAAAGTTACGGGTATCCGTATCTGCAATTGTTGTCTCGACCCGTTTCTTGGTCGCGTATGACTAATTATGGTATTACGTTTTCATTTCGAGTCGTTGATGTTGTAACACCCCCAATCCACTCAGGGATATTACACGCCGTAGACCCTCTCCTCGAGGATCTACCAGGCTGATAACTAAAATCAAACATCTAAACATCGCCTTTAAGGCTAAAATGACTCAGTAGACCGACTTGGTCTTTCGATAATAACTTACAACTCAATTACAACACATACCCACGCAGGGGTCAAAATACAATAAACTCCCATACAACGGGGAAAAGATACTGCAGCGGAAAGGAAAATACAACTAGACCAATACGACATCAACGGATCCCCGTGTGATTAGTATCGTTCATCTTTCATCATCCTTCGTGCCGACCCTGTGTTATGCTCCAAAACCTGAATGCAAAAATAGACATCCACCCCCTGAATATTCGGGGGTTAGCAAAACTCCACTGTTTTGCTAGTGCAAGTACAAGTGCAAAAATACGAGCCATACAATTCAAGTTCCAAGAATAACAATAACTAGGAATCTTCAAAGATTCAAATACACGAAACAAATACTTCCCGAGGCAAGAGTTTGAGTAAAACTTTCAAAATTCGAAAGATCACAAATAACGAGAATGATTTGCAAAATGGTTTAAAATACCCTCGGGAGTTTTAATAGAAAACAATTTAGGATTATCAAATCCTTCTTTTTCCAAAATCAACAGGGTCACAGCCCAAAGGTTTTGTTTTCACACATAGAAAACCGATAACAATTCATAGGGCCAGAGCCCAACATCACCTGTCCTCGACGGACATAAAATAAACATGCACCCGTGAAGTTTCACTCGTGAATCCAGGGCGAAACCATTGTACTCCCTCCGTGGCCCCGTCGAACCCTCCCGAGGTGAGCAAACACATTCACAAAGCATACACACGCACTCGTGAAGTTTTTACTCGTGAACCCAGAGTGAAGTCATAGATTCCCCCGAGGCCCCGTCGGACCGTCCTAGGGTGAGCAAAATACATTCACTAAACAAACACACCAAGCTGTGAAGTTTTTACTCGTGAACCCAGAGTGAAGTCATAGATTCCCCCGAGGCCCCGTCGGACCGTCCCAGGGTGAGCAAAATACGTTCACTAAACATACACAGCAAGCTATGAAGTTTTTACTCGTGAACCCAGAGTGAAGTCATATATTCCCCCGAGGCCCCGTCGGACCGTCCCAGGGTGAGCAAAATACATTCACTAAACATACACACCAAGCTGTGAAGTTTTTACTCGTGAACCCAGAGTGAAGTCATAGATTCCCCCGAGGCCCCGTCGGACCGTCCCAGGGTGAGCAAAATACATTCACTAAACATACACGCACAGGCATCGCCTAGGACCAGGACGCCACCATGAATCCCACCCGAGGCCTCTAAGGACCCTCCCAAGCTGGCTAGCGAAACAATCAAGCACAAATAATATATCACACCAAGGATATCCAAAATAACTCAACAAGAGGCATCAAACACCTAACAAAGTAACACGTCCAACCATAATGCATCGAAAGGAGATAATATATGTATACACGCATTATCAAGCGCAACATCAACACCAAACATATCCGTAAGACTCACGTACTCGTTCACGAAACACACTAATCACAAAACACACACGATTTTGAAAAAGGGCCTTTAACGAGGCTAGCCGATTCTTTTGAAAACTCATTTCATACAAATAAACAAACACACCAAGACGATCACCAATTATGGACAAGGTACTTGCCTCGAAAGTGGCACGCAAGTATTCCGACGAACACGGCTCAATCGGAAAGCTTCGAAACGCCCGATGCTTTCGAAAAGGAAAACGACAACGAACCAAAGGGTTCGACGTGGTTTCTTCGCAAGAAACTCGACCCTAACAACATATAATCCATAAATCAACAATCATACGAGGAAGGATAATCGTAGAACGCCCGAAAACCCCTCTATGACATTCTACCAGACACCTTCGAGGCGTCGATCAAGAACTCGACCAAAACAACGAATCGATACGATCCAACCATGGAATAACAAGGGAAAAGATATAAAACATCTAAATAATCATCAATCCATCATAATCCTAAGTTAAATCGGATTAATCGGATGAAAACAACCAAAATACCCAAATTCCCCAAAACTAGATTTCAAGGAAATCTGACCTGATTCGGTAGATCGGAGGATGTTATAGGACGGATGATTGATGATATGAACCTCAAAACTTCATGTATTCATTGTCCAACAACATCTCTACATGATTACCCAAGCTCCGGCCGCGGAAGGGAAGAAAACAAGTGAGAAATGGCTGAAGAAAAACGCTGCCAGGCCTTAAATAGGCCAACTGCCGGCTGGGTTACATACGTAACCGGCCATGGCTTACGTACGTAACCGGCCATGGCCGAACTCACTGCCTGGAAATGCCGGAAGCATTACGTACGTTACCGGCCAGGGCCTTACGTACGTAACCAGCCTTACGTACGTAACTGCCGATCACTACCGTACGTTACTCGGCCAGGGCTGGCCTGGCCCCAGCATGCCCGGCCATGACTCGGCTGGGACCAACTCCGACGGCCCGAACGACCCCGAAACCCGAACTTGAGTACGAATCGAAGATACGGTTACGAAGTACTCGCAAAGACGAATCCGAGTACTAAGAGAACACATGATTCCGACCACTCGAAGGCTCGAAATTCGACAACGGAAAGTAATTACCCCAAACTTTGGGAAATTACGAAAATGGCCCAAAATGCCCGAAAATCACGATACGTGATCGAAACACCAAGCCAAAGCTCGCAACATGAATATTAACATTAAATGAATTTACGAGAAAGTCGAAACAACAGTTTCGGACGAGATTCGCAAGAATCGAACTCAAGTGCGGAAAAACCGCTAAAAAGCACGGAACTCAACAAAACGACACCGAAACGAACTCGGATGACAAAAAGTGCAGAATTAATCATTTTCAGAATGACGAAACGGTCATGAGCGAGTCGTCAAAACGGACTTCCGCCGAAAAAAAAGAAATTACCGGAAATCGAAATCACTGGTATTACATTCTACCCTCCTTAAAAGAAGTTTCGTCCCGAAACTTAAAATAAGTAGGGAGAAGCAATATCCACTGTCAGGAAAACTCTACGAGATACCCAAAAACCGAAAACTCGCGCCCGACGGCGAAACGCTGCAAGAAATGCAAAGGAACATACGGCGTGAAAACACGCTCCACGACGACCAACACAACGCCACCGATAGAGAAATAATAAAACCAACAAGTGACAAGCGTGATCAAATGGATAATACAATCGAGTCAATTATCCGAACAATCAAAAAACACAACGAACGAAAATCAATACGATTGACCAACCCAACGATTCATCAATCAAAACGCGAGCCAAACGCTGAACAAATACGGAATTCCACCGCCTAAGGGTTGGAAGATCGAAAACGAGACTAATTTCCCGAACTTAAGGGAATTAAGAAGGAGCCTGAACGCTCAACAATCACGAAACGAGAACAAAAACCGAACAAACAAATGATCGAGACAACAAAAATCGAACAATCATGTCCGAAATATGAAGGATAATAAAATTCAAACAACAACTCCAAGGTTCGCGTCTCGGCGTGAGATAATATATGATCCGGTAAAAGCAACAAGATGTGATTCGCATAAGATCCATAGGAAAGGGAATAGCAATTGAAAAGTCACAACGACAAACGAGTAATTTCAAAACACCACACTCGTTCGATCAATAAAAGAAAGGGATAGGGCAAGCTCAGAAAATATTAACGAACATAAACGAGTCGACAGAGTCGAAAATATAGAAGTTCAAAATCTGATCCACTTCAAATAAAAGAACTAGTAGAACCAAAAGATGTTACATCCGAACAAGGTTCACAAGTATTGAACCGGACTCGGAAAAGTCACAGCGATAACCAGATCGACCCAAGACAAGATCACAGCTCGTTCGAACGATGAAGCCGAAATACAGAACAAGTTCAGAAAGTGTCAACGAACACGAGCGAGTCGATAGACTTGAGAAAGAGGAAATGCAGGAGTCCAAAAATAATACGGGTATTATATTCGACCCCTTCTAAAAGAAGTGTCGTTCCCGAAACTCACAACACGAAATCAAGGTGACAACACAACAAGCAACTGACAGAAACATCTTTCGAAGGCCTCTCAAAGCCGATTCTGATAACTGTGCTGAAGCGCGAACTCTGAAAATCTTGGTAGTCAATTCGCAAAACTGAATTCGGTGTCCCTCGAGTCCACATTTGAAATGTGTTACTGACGAGAAGGACAATTTTCACGTGCATGCCCCGGCACATCACGGTTGAAACGCCTCGGCTCGGCATACCGAAAATACAAATGCTAGATACAATGGGGCATAACGTCGCAAAACAACATAGCGGAGATGCCAACTCAGCACAACAAGGAATCGTAATACATATCATATACAACGATTATCATCGTAAAATAATACACACAAACACTACAGCAACGACAGTATTGTTCGGCGACCTCAACGGCCCGAACAATAACCAGCACATAATTACAAACATTATGAAACAATCACATATGTACACAAACGTACAAACCCAAGCTTTAACAGCTCACACAGGTGCGATAACACGCAAGCCACCACGAAATGACAACATTAAGGATCGTCATCACACCTCCCACAAGGGCTAACAAAATATATGCGTGGCAAACGACTCGACGCTCACGCCACCAATTCAATCACAATTCGGGGTTAACACCGTAACGAAAGTTCGAAAACTACACGCATTTCCGGTCCGCAAACAGGAATGATAGGTTTTAAAAATGAAAACCATCTTTTGAAAACAGTTTGGAAACAACAGTTGATCTTGAGTATCATTTTACAAAAAGTAGTACAAACACCATTATCGAGAATTTGAAAATCATCTTGCGTTTGAACAAAAATGAGGACACCTTTCTTTTAGTGAAAAACTTTCAAAAATATTCGACCCTTGGGTCTAAGCAACTGCATTTGAAAATATCTCAAAATATTTTTGGTCCTCAACCGGAAAATTTTTGAAATGTATTGCGGCATTAGAAAACAAACATCGCAAGAAAATAATTCGTTTTAAAAGTACGTCTCGAATTTTAATTTTCTAAGATACTCAAGGTTTTCAAAAATAATTCAATGGGCTAGAATGCCCAAAAATTTCAGGTAATTACACGGAACAATATAGCGCCGTAGGTCCCGCGCCGGAACCCACAAGGCTAAAAACCTTTTATAAACTACCAAAAAGGCCGATGACGGTAATATTTCAAAAACTCACAAAATCCATTTACAAAATACTAAATTCCGTCATAAGAATTTCGCCAAAATGATCAAGGCCATAATGCCAAAAACTCGGTTAAGGGAATTGGTTTTCGAAATAAAACTCAGTCGGTAAAATACCGAAAGCCATTACAAAAGAACTCACACAGCGGATAAAAGAAATACAGTTCGACATGCACAGTCCAGCAACAATACTCCTCATACGAACGAAATATGAGAGTCAAATAGTCACGTATCAAGAAATCAAAATCCATAAGAGGATTCTATCACTTAACAAATAATCATAAAAATGGCTCATGTCACATGAGGCACAACACAAAGAAGGGAGGCTTACATCCACAGGTCGCACGAAGATGATGATCGCCCACGATACTAATCACGACCAACAAACTCAGACGACGTGTCGCGACACGACTCAGTCAGACAAAATCCGACGAAACAAAACTCAACAGACACCACTGACCCGACAGCCTAGGTTTCCACAACCTAAGCTCCGATACCATTTATGTAACACCCCCAATCCACTCAGGGATATTACACGCCGTAGACCCTCTCCTCGAGGATTTACCAGGCTGATAACTAAAATCAAACATCTAAACATCGCCTTTAAGGCTAAAATGACTCAGTAGACCGACTTGGTCTTTCGATAATAACTTACAACTCAATTACAACACATACCCACGCAGGGGTCAAAATACAATAAACTCCCATACAACGGGGAAAAGATACTGTAGCGGAAAAGAAAATACAACTAGACCAATACGACATCAACAGATCCACGTGTGATTAGTATCGTTCATCTTTCATCATCCTTCGTGCCGACCCTGTGTTATGCTCCAAAACCTGAATGCAAAAATAGACATCCACCCCCCGAATATTCGGGGGTTAGCAAAACTCCACTGTTTTGCTAGTGCAAGTACAAGTGCAAAAATACGAGCCATACAATTCAAGTTCCAAGAATAACAATAACTAGGAATCTTCAAAGATTCAAATACACGAAACGAATACTTCCCGAGGCAAGAGTTTGAGTAAAACTTTCCAAATTCGAAAGATCACAAATAACGAGAATGATTTGCAAAATGGTTTAAAATACCCTCGGGAGTTTTAATAGAAAACAATTTAGGATTATCAAATCCTTCTTTTTCCAAAATCAACAGGGTCATAGCCCAAAGGTTTTGTTTTCACATATAGAAAACCGATAACAATGCACAGGGCCAGAGCCCAACATCACGTGTCCTCGACGGACATAAAATACAGACGCACCCGTGAAGTTTCACTCGTGAATCCAGGGCGAAACCATTGGACTCCCTCCGTGGCCCCGTCGAACCCTCCCGAGGTTAGCAAACACATTCACAAAACATACACACGCACTCGTGAAGTTTTTACTCGTGAACCCAGAGTGAAGTCATAGATTCCCCCGAGGCCCCGTCGGACCGTCCCAGGGTGAGCAAAATACATTCACTAAACATACACACCAAGGTGAAGTTTTTACTCGTGAACCCAGTGAAGTCATAGATTCCCCGAGGCCCGTCTGACCGTCCCTGTGGTGAGCAAAATACGTTCACTAAACATACACACCAAGCTGTGAAGTTTTTACTCGTGAACCCAGAGTGAAGTCATAGATTCCCCCGAGGCCCCATCGGACCGTCCCAGGGTGAGCAAAATACATTCACTAAACATACACACCAAGCTGTGAAGTTTTTACTCGTGAACCCAGAGTGAAGTTATAGATTCCCCCGAGGCCCCGTCGGACCGTCCCAGGGTGAGCAAAATACATTCACTAAACATACACGCACAGGCATCGCCTAGGACCAGGACGCCACCATGAATCCCACCCAAGGCCTCTAAGGACCCTCCCGAGCTGGCTAGCGAAACAATCAAGCACAAATAATATATCACACCAAGGATATCCAAAACAACTCAACAAGAGGCATCAAACACCTAACAAAATAACACGTCCAACCATAATGCATCGAAAGGAGATAATATATGTATACACGCATTATCAAGCGCAAAATCAATACCAAACATATCCGTAAGACTCACGTACTCATTCACGAAACACACTAATCACAAAACACACACGATTTTGAAAAAGGGCCTTTAACGAGGCTAGCCGATTCTTTTGAAAACTCATTTCAAACAAATAAACAAACACACCAAGACGATCACCAATTATCATATCCACAAAACAAGAATAGTATGGACAAGGTACTTGCCTCGAAATTGGCACGCAAGTATTCCGACGAACACGGCTCAACCGGAAAGCTTCGAAACGCCCGATGCTTTCGAAAAGGAAAACGACAACGAACAAAAGGGTTCGACGTGGTTTCTTCGCAAGAAACTCGACCCTAACAACATATAATCCATAAATCAACAATCATACGAGGAAGGATAATGGTAGAACGCCCGGAAACCCCTCTATGACATTCTACCGGACACCTTCGAGGCGTCGATCAAGAACTCGACCAAAACAACGAATCGATACGATCCAACCATGGAATAACAAGGGAAAAGATATAAAACATCTAAATAATCATCAATCCATCATAATCCTAAGTTAAATCGGATTAATCGGACGAAAACAACCAAAATACCCAAATTCCCCAAAACTAGATTTCTAGGAAATCTGACCTGATTCGGTAGATCGGAGGATGTTATAGGACGGATGATTGATGATATGAACCTCAAAACCTCATGTATTCATTGTCCAACAACATATCTACATGATTACCCAAGCTCCAGCCACGTAAGGGGAGAAAACAAGTGAGAAATGGTTGAAGAAAAACGCTGCCAGGCCTTAAATAGGCCAACTGCCGGCTGGGTTACGTACGTAACCGGCCATGGCCGAACTCACTGCCTGGAAATGCCGGAAGCATTACGTACGTTACCGGCCAGGGCCTTACGTACGTAACCAGCCTTACGTACGTAACTGCCGATCACTACCGTACGTTACTCGGCCAGGGCTGGCCTGGCCCCAGCATGCCCGGCCATTACTCGGCCGGGACCAACTCCGACGGCCCGAACGACCCCGAAACCCGAACCTGAGTATGAATGGAAGATACGGTTACGAAGTACTCGCAAAGATGAATCCGAGCACTAAGAGAACACACGATTCCGACCACCCGAAGGCTCGAAATTCGACAACGCAAAGTAATTACCCCAAACTTTGGGAAATTACGAAAATGGCCCAAAATGCCCGAAAATCACGATACGTGATCGAAACACCAAGCCAAAGCTCGCAACATGAATATTAACATTAAATGAACTTACGAGAAAGTCGAAACAACAATTTCGGACGAGATTCGCAAGAATCGAATTCAAGTGCGGAAAAACCGCTAAAAAGCACGGAACTCAACAAAACGACACCGAAACGAACTCGGATGACAAAAAGTGCAGAATTAATCATTCTCAGAATGACGAAACGGTCATGAGCGAGTCGTCAAAACGGACTTACGCCGAAAAAAAAAAGAAATTACCGGAAATCGAAATCACGGGTATTACAGATGTCGTCCGTGAACTTTTCGTCGTGTTCGTTCCGTGCGTTTCTGGAAATCGAGGCGTCGGGTCGTGGCGGCTGAGCAGCTGTCCGGACCGGTGCGGCCCTGTCGGAAGTGCTGGGCACTGGCCGAGCAGGCACGGCAGGAACCAGCGTAGCGCACGCTACGACCGGGACGCTGCGCGCGCTAGCTCGGCAGTGTAGCACACGCTGTCGAGTCAGCCAGCGTACGCTATCGGGCCTGGGCAGAGGGATTCTGAGGTTTTGGACTCGGTCAGGATCGGCAGGTAGCGCACGCTACTGTCGGTCGTAGCGCACGCCTTCGGCAGGGTAGCGCCGCCGCGGCCGACTAGCGTGCGTTACAGGTAAGTTTGTTAGTCCGGTGGATCTTTGGGCCAATTCGGCTAGCGCGCGAAGCTTCCGACCGTAGCGCACGCTAGCGGGAGTCGGGCGGACGAGTCATGGTCGGCGGGGTGGTCGGTGGTGCCGGGTCATGCGGGCCATGGCGAGAGTGCTCGGCCAAATCTTGGCCGATAGCGCACGCTAGTCCGGGAAGGCTAGCGCATGCTACTTCCGCCCGAGATATAAATGATGCACAATGACTTTTCGGTCATTTTTCATTTCATTTCTCTTCGGATCCATGGTGAGGTTTTGGAGGAGACGAAACCATGTTGTTGGACAACAAATCCATGAAGTTTCTGAGTTTATATCACCGATCAATCATCCTGTAACATCCTTCGATCCAGCGAATCAAGGTTAGATCTTTAGAACCCTACTTTTGGGTAGATTTGGGGGTTTTTGCGTTTTTGTCCGATTCCTTCCGTGTTGTTGATCAATACACGATGGGTATGATTAATATTGGTAGTATTCTTGTGTTTAACATCATTTAATCCATTGTTCTTCGTCGAATCGAAGTATATTTCTTGATTTCCTTCGAATTGACTTTTTGGGGGATTTGTCCTCGATCTCGTTTTTCATCCGTTTTCGATGGATCGATTATGGTTAAATGATGTTGTTAAACATATTCTATGGATTGTATATCCATATTTCAACTTGGAATTCCGTTTTCGTGATTTGACGGAACGAATCGTGTTCTTCGCCGTTTTGGGGGAAATCCTTGAACTTTCGTCATTCGTTCTTTGAATTCAACGGCTTTGAGTCGTGTTATGGAATTCATTTCATTGTTATTATTCTCCTTCGTAGTTTATGACGTGAGTTGGCGATCGGTGGAGTCGGCAGGTTCGTAATCGATTCGTGTCAACCTACTTTGGTCGATTCTCCGCGTTGTTCTTATTCGAGGCAAGTACCTTGTCCATACTTTTCTTGTTTTGTGGATATGATGATTGGTGATCGTCTTGGTTTGTTTGTTTGTTTGAAATGAGTTTTCAAAAGATTTGGTTAGCCTTGTTAAAGGCCCTCTTTCAAAACCGTGTGTGTTTTGTGATTGGTGTGATTCGTGAACGAGTATGTGAATCTTATGGATATGTTTGGTGTTGATGATGCACGTGGTATTTGCGTGTGGATGTATATTGTTTCATTTCGGTGCATTGTGGTTTGACGTGTTGTTTTACTGAGTGTTTGATGCCTCTGGGTGAATTGTTTGGATATCCTTGGTGTGATATGTTACTCGTGCTTGAGATTATTTCGCTACCCAGCTCGGGGGGTCCGACGGGATCACGGAGTGGGATTCGTGGCTTCGTCCCGGTCCTAGGCGACCTGTGGTGCTTGAGTATTTTGCTAGCCAGCTCGGGGGGTCCGACAGGATCACGGAGTGGGATTTGTGGCTTTGTCCCGGTCCTAGGCGATGCATGTACACATTTTGTGAATATGTTTGCTCACCTCGGGAGGGTTCGACGGGACCACGGAGGGAATTCCAATGGCTTCGACCTGGGTTCACGAGTGAAACTTCACCGCTACGTGTGTATATTTTGTGATTGTTTTTCGCTCACCTCGGGAGGATCCGATGGGACCACGGAGGGAATTCTATTGGCTTCGACCTGGATTCACGACTAAGGTTGCTTATCTTTTGTGAATGTGTTTGCTCACCTCGGGAGGGTTCGACGGGGCCACGAGGGAATTCCATTGGCTTCGACCTGGATTCACGAGTGAAACTTCATGGGTGCGTGTGTATTTTATGTCCGTTGAGGACGCGTGACGTGGGTTTCAACCCTGTGTATTATTGCCGGTTTTCTATTTGCGAAAACAAAACCTTTGGGCTGTGACCTGTGACCCTGTTGATTTTTTTTGGAAAGATAAGGATTTGACAATCCTAATTTGTTTTCTATCAAAACTCTCGATGGCATTTAAACGGTTTTATAAATTGTCTTCCCTTGATTTGTGACCTTTCGGTTTTAGAATGTTTTACCAAACTCTTGCCTCGGGAAGTACTTTTCGTCACGTTTGGATTTTTAAGGATTCCTGGTTATTGTTATTTGTGAAATGTGAATTGTATGGCTCGTATTTGCACTTTGTTCTTGCACTAGCAAAACAGTGGAGTTTTGCTAACCCCCGAGTATTCGGGGGGTGGATGTCTATTTTTGCATTCAGGTTTGGAGCATAGCACAGGGTTGGCACGAAGGATGATGAAAGATGAACGATACTAATCACACGAGGATCCGTTGATGTCGTATTGGTCTAGTTGTATTTTCTTTTCATTGCAGATCTTTTCCCGTTATGCGGGGAGTTTATTGTATTTTGACCCCTGCGTGGGTATGTGTTTGGAATTGGGTTGTATGTTATTATTGAAAGACCAAGTCGGTCTACTGAGTCATTTTAGCCTTAAAGGCGATGTTTAGATGTTCGATTTTAGTTATCATCCTGGTAGATCCCCGAGGAGAGGGTCTACGGCGTGTAATATCCCTGAGTGGATTGGGGGTGTTACACTAAGGGGTCTATTTATACACCTAAAGTCTAATAGCTCCAAAACTCCAGCATTATTACATTAGATCGGATCAATGCCAGCCATCCCCTCAATAATACACAAAAAGTATAAAAAATTAGACAAATCATAGTAATCTGTCAAGAGTTACGGCCATAACATTCAGGAGTTACGACCGTAACAAGGGTGACTTACGGCCGTAACCCCTGAATGTTACGGCCGTAACAACCGTAAATTTGTTCACTGGTTGCTTTGAAAGTTACGTTTTCAGCCCAGAATTCCTCAGACTTTGCGTTTTGGCCCCAGATCTTCTTCGGATGATAACTTTTGATATATAACTCTGATTTTGAATCCGGAAAGACTGCCGAATTCGTCTCGGAAAGCCCTTCAACATGAATATATCAAAATTCAATAAAGAGAATATTTATTAAACATGTTGTTTCTTGAGTAATTCAGTTATTTAATCCGATCATCATTCGATAAAAATAAAATTATTTAAAACTAATAAATTAAAAGCAAAAAACGAGTAGACTAGCTCAATTATGGGTGAATTTTATCGATACAAACCATGGATAAGTGTACAAAACTGACACTTATCACACCCCCAAACTTGAATTCTTGCTAGTCCCGAGCAAGATTCTTTATTATTCACACTCCAAAAATAAAAATAAAACAAAAATACGAAAATTAATACACACATAAATTAAAATATAAAAAGGGAAAAGGAGATCAAAATGCCATTAATAAGCAACAACCAACTTTATACAGTAGATAGAAATGAATCAAGATTCAAAATAAATCTACTAATATTTTTGAAGTTAAAACACAGTTTTTATTTTGTAATTCCAAAATGTAAGGTTTCCCCCCAATAGGTTGATTATTTCTTTCCCACTCTTGATACACACGACTACCTTTAATGGTTGCTCTCGATAACTCGTTTATTTTTCGACTCAATATGAAGAAGAATTTTATTGGCGTCATCAAATATTGTGATTTTCACAAAATTGAGTGTATTGAAATTCAGCTGCTAATTAATTCAAATCTGCTCATAAACTACATCCCTTTTAGTGATAGCTTTCACACCGTTATTTGCTAACGTGTAGCTCTTTTCACTAACACAATTTCTATCTCATTATTTTTTTCTTCGTAAAAAGGTGATAGCTTTCACACCGTTATTTGCTAACATGTAGCTCTTTTCACCAATTTTTCTGAGACGGCAGCTACGCACCAACAATGGTTAGTCCTTTATTTTTCGCAAAATTTAAGACTTCCAAAATTAGGCAGCTGTTGCTGCTCAACACTTCTCCTTTTCGTCATTTATTTTTTTTAGGTGATAGCTTTCACACCGTTATTTGCTAACGTGTAGCTCTTTTCACCAATGACTCCTCTTTTTTTTTTTATAGGGAATAGAATTTTTGCATAAAATCATTTTTTAGTTAAGCATGAAAAATCAAAAACTCCACAAATTAAGTAAATTTCAGTTTTATTTTTCATCAACCAATTGATTCTTCTTTTCTCAAGGTAACGAATGACTCGATTTTATATGATAATTACAAGGCTTGGAAAGAGAGATTAAGGCTCAAAGATTTTTGGAATATACAATTTTTTTACCGGTTAAAACGATTTTAGAAGCTTGTATATAGCTAATTTATTTATGTTTTGGCCAGATCTATCTCAAAAATCAAAATACTATATATATATATACTAAACCTAATCAATGCCAAATAATAAAAACATACCACACACTACACTAATCCAAAAAAAATACCACGATCAAAATCAAAATAAACATCATAGTTCAAAAACCACAAAATAAATACACAAGTACGAAAACACCCCCAAACTTATAAGTAAAACTGTCCCGAGTTTTAAAAAAAATATAATGGCAAGCGAGAAAACAGAAAACTCCCTGAAATTTTAGCTTTGTGATCCTCCAGGTGTGTCGTCAGAATCATGATAAAAACATCCTTCAGAATACTACTTAAATTGTCGAAGAATCACCTACCTCAAAGTAGTGAAGAACAAGGAGGAACTTGAAGAAATCCAACGCCGAGGGCTTGAATACCAATCTCCAATGATCTACAATCTTCAAACTCGTGCTAGGATGATGATATGAGAGGTTGAGGATGGAGGAAGTAACTCTCTATGTCTAAGAATTCGGATGTGGGAAGTGAAAAGGTCTGAAAAATGAAAAAGGGTGTTGTCCTATATATAGAAAATGGTTATTAGCGCGCGCTAGTCCATATCCATAGCGTGCGCTAACGGCCATACGAAGCTTACTGACCTCACTGTACTCAACATTTAGCGTGCGCTATCCTCATATCAGTAGCGTGCACCACCGCATTGACTCGGCTTTTCCCGAAAGCCGTCCAGGTTCATCCCAACATGATCCGACCAAGATCCACGGATGATCTCACCTACCACCTTGTCTTAATCATGTTGACTATGTATAGAGTGCACTAAGGTTCATACATAGCGTGCGTTACGAACCCAATTTAGCGTACGCTACGCTAAGTCGATAGCATGCGCTACATGTGCAAAAATCACCACTTAGAACACATTCATGCAATCATGCGCTCAATAACACCGGATCATGAAATATGGAGAATAATACTCAGATCAAAATGCAACAAGTATAATATCACAAGGTTCAAATACACATCAGAAATCTCAGGTATTACATCCTCTCTCCCTAAAAAGAAGTTTCATCCCGAAACTTAAGATGAAAACAACTCAGGATACCTAGTATTCATATTGTCCTCCGTTCCCCAAGTGGCCTCTTCAACTCCGTGTCGTGACCATTGTACTTTAACCAAGGGTATTGATTTATTCCTCAATTGTTTGATCCAACTTTCAAGTATCTTGATTGGTCTCTCTTTGAAGGTGCCGTCATTAGCTATCTCGATCTCATCGAACTCAATGATATGATTGGGACCTGGTACATACTTACGCAATTAGGATACGTGAAACACGTTGTGAACGTGACTCAGCGATGGCGGTAAGGCCACCCTTTATGCTAAATCCCTAACTCTCTCGAGGATCTCAAATGGTCCGATATATCTCGGACTTAGCTTACCTTTCCTCCCAAAATGGAAAATTCCTCGTGTAGGAGACACCATCAATAGTACGTGGTCCCCAATGTCGAACTCTAGCGGGCGACAACGCACATCTGCATAAGACTTCTGTCGACTCTGGGCAGTCAACAGTCTTTCCCGAATCAAAGCTATCTTTTCTTGAGTCTGAACTATCAATTCTGGTTCTGTCCCGATCAAGTCCGAAGAATCATCCCAGCACAGGGGTGATCGGCATCTTCTCCCGTACAAAGCTTCAAATGGTGCCATCTTAATAGAAGCATGCCAACTATTGTTGTAGGTGAATTCAATCAAGGGCAAATGAACTTCCCAATCAATTGACCAATCCAAGGCACAAGCTATAAGCATGTCTTCTACTGTTTGTATAGTCCTTTCGGACTGACCGTCCATTTGAGGATGATAAGCCGTGCTAAAGTTCAGCTCGGTCCCCAATGCCCTGTGAACTGCCTTCCAGAAGTGAGACATGAAGCGTCCATCTCGATCTGAAATAATGGTCTTCGGCGTCCCATGCAATCTGACTATCTCTACAATAAATACTCGTGCCAATTTCTCGGGTCCCCACGTGTCTTTAAATTCCTAGGAAATGAGCCGACTTGGTTAGTCGGTCAACTATAACCCAAATCATGTTCATTCCCGTCTTGGTCCTTGGCATATTGGTGATGAAATCGATCGAGATATCCTCCCACTTCCACTCAGGGATCGGAAGCGGCTTTAACATCCCGGCAGATCGATGATGTTCAATCTTAACCTGCTGACAAGTCAAACACTTCGAAACGTACTCTGCTACATCCTTCTTCATATTTCCCCACCAGAAATTTTGTTTTAGATCCTTATACATCTTACTGCTGCCCGGGTGAATAGAATAGGGCGCGCTGTGAGCTTCCTTCAGAATTGTCCGTCTCAAATCATCATCATCGGGAATGCAAAGTCGACTCTGAAATCTCAGAACTCCATCATCTTGTATCACGAATCCTGGGGCCTTTCCTTTCTTTACTTCGTCACATAACCGAAGAATCAGAGAATCGTTCAACTGTTTAGATTTGATTTCCTTGACTAGTGACAAAGTTAGTTCCATTACATATAATTTCCCTTGGATTCCTGGTGACCATACTTCAATCCCTTCGCGGATCAATTCTCGTTGAATGCTGGTTTGGGACGTAAGTGCTTCCAACACTCGAAGAGAAATAGGTTTATGGCTCAGTGCATCATCTACTATGTTTGCTTTACCCGGATGATAAAGAATTTCCAAGTCATAATCCTTGATCAATTCCAGCCACCTTCTCTGCCTCATGTTTAATTCTTTCTGACAGAAAATGTACTTGAGGCTCTTATGATCTGTAAAGATCTGACAATGAGTGTCGTATAAATAATGTCGCCAAATTTTCAAGGCAAAGACCACAGCTGCTAACTCCAGATCATGAGTTGGGTAATTAACTTTGTACGGTTTCAACTGTCGAGAAGCATAGGCAATCACCTTATCCTTTTGCATCAACACACATCCTATACCCTGATTTGAAGCATCGCTGTATACCATGAATCCATCAGTTCCATCTGGTAACACTAATATAGGTGCTGTCGTCAGTCTACTCTTAAGTTCATCAAAACCAACCTGGCATTTCTCATCCCACGTGAACTTTTGACTTTTCTGTAACAGCTGAGTGAGCGGACGAGCAATTTTAGAAAACCCTCTACAAAACGGCGATAATATCCAGAAAGTCCTAAGAAGCATCGGACTTCTTTCACGTTATTAGGAGCTTCCCATTCCAAGATTGCTTCGACTTTCTTCGGGTCCACCTGAACTCCGTCAGCTGATATCACATGCCCAAGGAAGGTTACTTCCCTAAGCCAGAACTCGCATTTGGATATCTTCGCATAAAGCTGATCATTCCTCAAGGTGCTCAAAACCACACGCAAATGCTCGACATGCTCCTATGTGTCTTTCGAATAGATTAAGATGTCATCAATGAAAACGACCACAAACTTATCTAGGTATTCTAAGAATACCCGATTCATCAATTGCATAAATACTGCAGGAGCATTGGTAAGTCCGAATGGCATCACCACGAATTCATAGTGCCCGTACCGGGATCTGAAAGCAGATTTCGGTATATCCGATTCCTTAATTCTCAACTGATGGTATCCTGATCGCAAGTCAATCTTCGAGAATACCCTTGCCCCTTGCAGTTGATCAAACAAGTCGTCGATCCGAGGTATAGGATACTTATTCTTGATCGTCACCTTGTTTAGATCCCTGTAATCAATACATAATCGCAGGGATCCATCTTTCTTCCGGACAAAGAGAACGGGCGCTCCCCAAGGAGAAATGCTAGGTTGAATATAACCCTTTTGTAATAATTCCTCTAGTTGCTTCTTTAGTTCATTCATCTCGGTTGGCGCCATACGGTATGGTGCTCTGGAAATAGGAGCGGCTCCAGGTTCTAATTCGATATTGAACTCCACTTATCTATGCAGAGGTAACACAGGTAGTTCGTCAGGGAATACATCTGAGAATTCATTCACAACTGGAATAGACGAGAGCTCTACTCCTTCTTCTTTCTTCATGGCATAGCACCAAAATCCGTGACAACCCTGCTTCAGTAATTTTACTGCTTTCATCGCTTTGATCAATTTTCCCGAGCTTCCCAGTCTCCATCCTCTGAATAAGTATTCAGATCCGTCATCAGCAATGATAGAAATGACTCTCTTTCGGTAATTCAAAATAGCTCCATAATGGTTGAGCCAATTGTCTCCGAGAATTAAATCGTTACCATGGATGTCAACTACAATAAGATTCGATGGCCAATCTCTCCCTCCTATAGATACTGGAAAATCTCTAGTTTCTAGGGTTCCCACTATTCTCTCTCTGCTCGGCAAACCCACAACATAAGGTTCACAATCAAATAAATACGAGATTTTCAAACGATTAACACAGTTCAATGATATGAAAGAATGTGTAGCTCCTGAATCGAATAAGACACTAACTGGTTGCAAAAGGATCTGAATCATACCTGATGCAACAGCAGTGTTCTGATCGTCAGATTTCCTCATCTCGTACAGGCGCGGAGGAACGAACCCAGCACTGGATGTCTCTCTCTTCCCAACATTCTGCTGCTGAAATCCACTCTTCTGCATCTGGTTCACACTTATCTCCTTCGGAACTGGCGCTGGAGTGCGAGTACCAAATGATATAGTCGCAACTCCACAGAAAGCTGCACAGTGCCCTTCTTGCCCACAATCGAAACAAGTCACAGAAGATACGGGGCAATCACGTCGAATATGCCCTGCTCGACCAAAATTATAGCATTTCTTTGATGCGTCCGAAACTGCTGATGTTGTCCGGAACTTCTTTCCACCTCGAGAAGGATGTGGAGGTTTTCTAGATGAGAAAAATGAAGACTGGCCCTTGCGGGCCCCACCACACTTATTTTCAGAGAAGTTGCCGGACACTTTCTGCTTCTTTGCCTCCATCGATTTCTCCACCGCCGCCTCTTTCATGCCGTAGGCCAGCGCTTTGTCTTGATACTGTCGCAACGTAGTACACTCGAATCTGGACATGTACTGCTGAATCTCCATCTTCATCCGCATATCGAAATGAAAAATCTTTTCTGCCTCCGTTCTGACCAAGTGTCGCACACAAGTCAGCTGATGGTTAAAAGTCTTGATTAAGTCTGTCACAAATGCTTCCGAACTCTGCGGTGAGAAAAACTCTCGGATTTTAGCCTCTATAACTGGACGAGGACAATATTGTGCTTCCATCATTAGTTTGAATTCCGTCCAGTCAGCATTATGATTCTCAAGTCGAATAGCTTCCCACCAGTCAAAAGCCTCCCCAGTCAGAAAATACTGGGCAATAGGAACTTTCCGGTCCTCGGGACAGTTAATACCCGCAAATATCTTCTCTGACTCCTTTAGCCAATGATCCCAAGTAAGTGCCTCAGCAGATCCGTCAAATTTTGGCAGGTGCAATTTGACCACCTCAGCAAGCCATCTATCTCCCCGGTTATCCTCGTGGTGCTGTTGTCCCATCGCCGTCTGCATGCGGTCAACTACCTGAGCGAACTGGTTTATCTGAGCCACCACCTGTTGAAGCACTCCCGACATGTTAGGATTCGCGTCGTCATTCGCTGATCCCTGCTGTCCTCCAGAATGGGAATTGGTTCGACTAGCTGATAATTCTGGGGTAGTTGCAGAATCCTCCTGTCTCATGTTACCACGTCCGCATCCACGACCGCGTCCGCGTCCACGTTCTCCCCTAAACATACTCTAAACACAATTACTCAATATCCAGGACGAAATTTCAAAAATAAAGCCCGTCAATACTCACAAAACAGAAATTAAGTAAAACGGTAGTATAAGAGATTAGGAGACTTACAACCACGGTCCACATGACGACTTTGGCTGAACAATAATGTTACGAACGACCCGTAAATAAAATAACATAAACAGACCCAACTAAAACCCGACTGCCAAGATATCCATGAATCTTAGCTTCGATACCATATTCTGTAACATCCAGAGATATTCGGAATAATTATAGCACCGTAAACCCTTTAAGTAAGGATTTACAAGGATAATTAAAAGAAATGTAAATATAATCCAACAATACCACATAAGTTCAAAATACAAAACTGGTTCCAACTGATCCATTGAGTTAATTAATACAACCATATCGAAATGATATTAATAAGACACACGTACTCGAGTACTGAAAATGAACCAAGAAGACAAATCACAATAACAACAAACATCACTTAGCCCCTTCGTCGTCACGTTGTTACTGTGGCTGTTTCCCCGCTCCTCGGCTACCTGAACATCAAAGCAAATGTCCACCCCCGAAGGGGTTAGCAAAACGATGCTAGTACAAGTATCATATTAAACAAATCGGATATGCAACAACAATGCATAACAAGATACACAACACGGACTTCCACTATCGGAATCCAACAATGCGAATCCACAGGATTCCATTAACACAGTATGGGTATTCCAATGATCCAGTGCCCTCAGCATAGATCCCAAGATGATCCCTTCGGACCAACACGAGGTGGAAAAACCCGTCCAATGATCTAGCGCCCTCAACCTAGATCCGAAGATGATCCCGTCGGACCAACACGAGGTGGACATCCGATCCAGCGCCCTCAGCATAGATCGTACAATATACACAATCACAACTCATGCATACATATATGCAAAAAAAATCACTATGTCCTGTTGGGTACCAAATCGGATATTTGCGCCGTTTTATGCGGAAGCGAAAATAAAATTGCGTGAAATAAATCACACAAGGATTTATAGAGGTTCGGCTATTAAGATCAAAACCTCTACGCCTCTCTTCTATCGGTCGAGGGATTACCATTACAAGCTCGTCTTCTATCGGTCCGAGTAAACCGTTTTTCCTTTTCTATTGGATAAGGAATCAACCACTCTAGCTTTCTATAGGTACTAGATAAACCTCACTTAGATATCGATTGCGATTCTAACAATGCCGGATCCTTGATCCTAATAACACCGAATCCAATCGATTCTTTTCTTTTACCTCTCGTGTATAATGTTGAATGTATAAACACTCAAACTAACAATATAAGCTCAATATTACAACAACAATGTAAGTATATGATTCTCAGATGTATATCTCGTTTGCTTGAAGTTCTCGTACTCAAACAATACCATAGGGATGGTATTTATAGGCATTTCCCATAAACTAGCCGTTGCTGGCTGTTTTGACTTGCTATCGTGCGCTAGCCTTCTTTTGTAGCGTGCGCTAGATATTTCCAGTTTCAGTCCAGTAGCTTTGTTTTTTCTTTAGCGTACGTTATACCGTCTATCTTACGTACGTTATCTCACTTACTTAGCGTACGTTAACCATGATTGAGTAGCGTGCGTTAACGTAATATATCCGTTGCCTTTCCTTGTCAAACTATCCGTTTGATGCTTGACTTTGACTTGATTTTCCCAACGTTCGGATTGACTGGATTCAAACAACTTAGCGTGCGCTAATCATACTGTGTAGCGTGCGCTAATGATGACTTCATTGCATACGTTTTGCTGTGTTTGAATTCCTTCACAACGGTAACAGGACTTCGATAGCGTGCGTTAATAATGATGTGTAGCGTGCGCTATCTCAACAGTTTACATCACTGCAGCTTACTTCGAAACTTGGCTGGAATGCAGCTTACTCCGCGTTAGCGTGCGCTAACGAATATGACTTAGCGTGCGCTAATGCAGTCCAGATTGCAACTTTTTGCGTCTTCGTCTGCTTCGTTGTTTTGCTTTGCCTCGATGTTGTTTTGTTGTTTAGCAACTTTAATCATCAAAACATAAATTAAATAATGTGTGGAATAAATATTCCAACAATCTCCCCCTTTTTGATGATTACAAAACAACCCTTGAATTGGATAATCTGTAAAAATAATATATGTATATTTCTACGAATCAAAGTTTTCGGCTTTGATCGTTTCGTTAGTTTCTCCAATCCTTTTCTTTTTTGACTTCTTCATTTTTCAATTTTTCAACTCCTTCCTTCGTTTTAACTCCCCCTATTTGTTTTCTTTTCGTTTCTTTTCGATTTCTTCGATTTTTTTTTTCTTTTTTTTTTATCTCCTCTTCATCTCCTTCTCATTTTTATCCCAATTCATCTTCTTCTCCCCCTTTTTGTCTTCATCAAAAAGTAAAAGAAATATAAAGGATACCAAAAGAAATATAAATATGCATGATATCAATTTATGCATTAATAAGGGTATAAACTCCCCCTGAAAATATTATTTCCTTCTCCCCCTTTGTAAAATATCATTTGTCAAAATTTATTTTTGGGGATCCAACCGATAGTTGGTTTTTCTTTTGAAACGTAGACGATGTTTGAAACGTTTGTTCCTTTAGGAACCCAAATCCTTTTAGTTTTTATCATCCGTCTTGGGCTTTTGCAATTGGAAATATGATGCCCGATTTTTAAACACTTTTCGCAATGGGGTATATTGAAATTAACGGATTCGTTTTTCGAACGTGATTTGAATCCTAACCCCTCTTTATTTAGAGTATATTTTTGAACACATAACATTTGTTCAAATTTATCGTTGCCGCACGAAAATTTCTTTGTCAAAATTTTTAGTTCATATTGAACTTTTAAAAGATCATTTTTCAAAATATTTTCATTTTCAAGGCATTTCGAATGATCAATTTCGACAAATTTCCCTTTTTCAAGTATTTTGAAATTTTCAATTTCCAAAGTTTTATATTTAGACTTGAGGGACTTAATTTCATTTAAAGCATTTTGATAGTCCGTATGTAGTAACTCGAATGCTTCAAAAAGTTCGTCGTAAGAATTACTTACTTGGCTTTCGACGTCGCTATCGTCGAATGAACTCCGGGCCATGAGCGCGAGATTATTTTGTTCAAGAAAATCTTCATCGGGATCTTCGTCGCTCCATGTTGCGATTAGAACCTCCTTTTGCTTTACTCGACAGTTCTTAGCAAAGTGGCCTGGTTTACCACATAATCGACAAGTGTTGTCGAATTTCTTGGGTTCGCCCGCTTGAATGTCCTTCTTCCTCCGGTTTAATAAGTGTTGGAACTTATTAATATTTTTGGCATAATATGCCATTTCTTCGTCACTTTCGTCCACCGGGGTTTCTTCTTTCTTCTTCGACATTTTAGCCTTGAAGGCTATCGACCTCTCCTTCGGTTTCGGTTTGGCATTCCGAGATTTTAGAACAATCTCGTAGTTGATAAGAGAACCAACGAGAGCACTAAAATCGAGAGTATTTAAATCTTTGGATTCCATTATTGCCGTAACTGCACTGGTCCCATTCTCGAGGTAGTGATTGGAGAATTTTCTTTACTTTCTCACTACTCGAAAGTGGTTTTCCAAAACATGCTAATCCATTAGTGATGACCGAAAATCGGTCGAGCATAATCGAGATGGATTCGTCGTCCTTCATTTGGAATAATTCATAATAGTGAAGGAGCATGTTTATCTTCGTCTCCTTGACTTGAGACGTACCTTCGTGTGTTACCTCAAGCATTTTCCAGATTTCTTTGGCACTATCACACGATGATATCCGGTTGTGTTCTTCCGGATTTAAGGCACAATAAAGAAGTTGAGTTGCCTTACAATTGAAATGGTCGTTTTTCCAATCGGAGTCGTCATATTCTTCAAACTTTTTAAGCGTACCGTTGGAATTCATTGGGATTTTTGGACCAAGACAAATCATTTTCCAAAGTTCGATGTCGTAAGCTCGAATGAATATTGACATCTTCTTCTTCCAAGTCATGAAGTTCGCGCCATCAAAAAATGGTGGTCGGTTGAGAGCGAGGCCTTCGGCTGGAGAGATTTGAAACGCCATTTTGGATCTTCTCCTCGGATGTTAAGCCACGTATTGGAGAACCGCTCTGATACCAATTGTTGGGTACCAAATTGGATATTTGCGCCGTTTTATGCGGAAGCGAAAATAAAATTGCGGGAAATAAATCACACAAGGATTTATAGAGGTTCGGCTATTAACGAACCCTACGTCCTGTCTCGATGTATCTTTTTCTTAGGATTAAGATCAAAACCTCTACGCCTCTCTTCTATCGGTCGAGGGATTACCGTTACAAGCTCGTCTTCTATCGGTCCGAGTAAACCGTTTTTCCTTTTCTATTGGATGAGGAATCAACCACTCTAGCTTTCTATGGGTACTAGATAAACCTCACTTAGATATCGATTGCGATTCTAACAATTCCGGATCCTTGATCCTAATAACACCGAATCCAATCGATTCTTTTCTTTTACCTCTCGTGTATAATGTTGAATGTATAAACACTCAAACTAACAATATAAGCTCAATATCACAACAACAATGTAAGTATATGATTCTCAGATGTATATCTCGTTTGCTTGAAGTTGTCGTACTCAAACAATACCATAGGGATTGTATTTATAGGCATTTCCCATAAACTAGCCGTTGCTGGCTATTTTGACTTGCTAGCGTGCGCTAGCCTTCTTTTGTAGCGTGCGCTATATATTTCGATTTGATCCGGTAACCGTTTTTTCTTTAGCGTACGTTATACCGTCTATCTTACGTACATTATCTCACTTACTTAGCGTACGTTAACCATGATTGAGTAGCGTGCGTTAACGTAATATATCCGTTGCCTTTCCTTCTCAAACTATCTGTTTGATGCTTGACTTTGACTTGCTTTTCCCAACGTTCGGATTGACTGGATTCAAACAACTTAGCATGCGCTAATCATACTGTGTAGCGTGCGCTAATGATGACTTCATTGCATACGTTTTGCTGTGTTTGAATTCCTTCACAATAGTAACAGGACTTCGATAGCGTGCGTTAATAATGATGTGTAGCGTGCGCTATCTCAACAGTTTACATCACTGCAGCTTACTTCGAAACTTGGCTGGAATGCAGCTTACTCCGCGTTAGCGTGCGCTAACGAATATGCCTTAGCGTGCGCTAATGCAGTCCAGATTGCAACGTTTTGCGTCTTAAATGCCTTCGTTGTTTTGCTTTGCCTCGATGTTGTTTTGTTGTTTAGCAACTTTAATCATCAAAACATAAATTAAATAATGTGTGGAATAAATATTCCAACAATCTCCCCCTTTTTGATGATTACAAAACAACCCTTGAATTGGATAATCTGTAAAAATAATATATGTATATTTCTACGAATCAAAGTTTTCGGCTTTGATCGTTTCGTTAGTTTCTCCAATCCTTTTCTTTTTCGACTTCTTCATTTTTCAATTTTTCAACTCCTTCCTTCGTTTTAACTCCCCCTATTTGTTTGCTTTTCGTTTCTTTTCGACTTCTTCGATTTTTTTTTTTATTTTATTTTTATCTCCTCTTCATCTCCTTCTCATTTTTATCCCAATTCATCTCCTTCTCCCCCTTTTTGTCTTCATCAAAAAGTAAAAGAAATATAAAGGATACCAAAAGAAATATAAATATGCATGATATCAATTTATGCATTAATAAGGGTATAAACTCCCCCTCAAAATATTACTTCCTTCTCCCCCTTTGTAAAATATCATTTGTCAAAATTTATTTTTGGGGATCCAACCGATAGTTGGTTTTTCTTTTGAAACGTAGACGATGTTTGAAACGTTTGTTCCTTTAGGAACCCAAATCCTTTTAGTTTTTATCGTCCGTCTTGGGGTTTTGCAATTGGAAATATGATGCCCGATTTTTAAACACTTTTCGCAATGGGGTATATTGAAATTAACGGATTCGTTTTTCGAACGTGATTTGAATCCTAACCCCTCTTTATTTAGAGTATATTTTTGAACACATAACATTTGTTCAAATTTATCGTTGCCGCACGAAAATTTCTTTGTCAAAATTTTTAGTTCATCTTGAACTTTTAAAAGATCATTTTTCAAAATATTTTCATTTTCAAGGCATTTCGAATGATCAATTTCGACAAATTTCCCTTTTTCAAGTATTTTGAAATTTTCAATTTCCAAAGTTTTATATTTAGACTTGAGGGACTTAATTTCATTTAAAGCATTTTGATAGTCCGTATGTAGTAACTCGAATGCTTCAAAAAGTTCGTCGTAAGAATTACTTACTTGGCTTTCGACGTCGCTATCGTCGAATGAACTCCGGGCCATGAGCGCGAGATTATTTTGTTCAAGAAAATCTTCATCGGGATCTTCGTCGCTCCATGTTGCGATTAGAACCTCCTTTTGCTTTACTCGACAGTTCTTAGCAAAGTGGCACAGTTTACCACATAATCGACAAGTGTTGTCGAATTTCTTGGGTTCGCCCGCTTGAATGTCCTTCTTCCTCCGGTTTAATAAGTGTTGGAACTTATTAATATTTTTGGCATAATATGCCATTTCTTCGTCACTTTCGTCCACCGGGGTTTCTTCTTTCTTCTTCGACATTTTAGCCTTGAAGGCTATCGACCTCTCCTTCGGTTTCGGTTTGGCATTCCGAGATTTTAGAACAATCTCGTAGTTGATAAGAGAACCAACGAGAGCACTAAAATCGAGAGTATTTAAATCTTTAGATTCCATTATTGCCGTAACCGTACAGTCCCATTCTCGATGTAGTGTGTTGTGTCAAGATTTAACACCTTCCGACCGGCGATCGCCTCTGAAGCCGAGCGACCGACTTACTGCCGAGCGACCAAGACAAGTCTGCCGATCAGCGACCAGGCGACGGAGCCTTAACCCAGCGGACATGCTAGACTGGCCAACCGAAGGTCCCAGGACAAGTCCCGGTGCCGAGCGATCGACCTCAGATACGATCGTCTCTCGGTACTCGGCGGCCAAACTCTGGCGACCGACATCTGGCGACCCTCTATCGGCATCTGCCGATCGACCCTTGGTGACCGACCATTGGCGACCTCCATCCACTGGCCGATGACGACCTCGGATGATCAGCCAGGGACGACCGCTCATGTCGATCACCACCGATGGACATCCAGTCGGCGAAGGCCGAGCCTCAAGACTAGCACCATGTGCAAAGGCCGGGACAAGATCCGCGAATCCTGGGCCATTGACCACAATCGCGATTCTCTCCACCGGCCGACGCAGGCCAAAGCTTGTCGGTAGGGCCACATGTTGGTGACTCGGACACGTGATGGCTCCTTATTGGACCGCCCGGTGGCGCCCGGCCCACGCATTGGACTTTATTCGGACAACAAGCATCTTAGTGGACTTTAGCTTTGACCCGAGGATCGCCCCATTAAAGTATTGGCCGGCGAGCGTCGGCGAATATTAAAATGGCCGCGACGTCAGCGGCTAAAGGGACGGGACCATTGTCCCTATATAAGCATGGCTCCCGGACTTGTAAAAGGATCGAACCTTTACCACAAAAAAGGCTTCAGCTTCCTTCTGCAACCTCACGATTTGAGCACACAATACAGAAGCAAATATACAGCACTTGGCTAATCTCCAACTCTTGGCAACAGCTTTCTTTCGGTCTTACTTCTCCCGGCCTTTTCTCCTCGAGCAGATTATCGGCGGGACGAAGAACACCAAGCTTCGCTCAAGAGCCGGATTAACAGAGTCTTTGTACACTCATTGTATTTAGATTTCTCTCATTAATACTTGTATCCACGAATATTCGTATTAATAACATCTCGCGAGAGCATTCAAGCCCGGGCCTAACAAACCCGGCAAATCTTGTATTAATTATCTTCTCTCGGAAGTGCTCCCGCAATTGTTGTTTGTTCTCCGTCTTCCAGCAGTATTAATCTTCGGATAAATATTTTGGGCAACAACAATTGGCGCTAGAAGAAGGGGAATCCAACCCTCGATTTTTTACACCTACCATCCCGAAGAACACTCACTGTTCTCGGGGCAGATATTTGAAGTGACACTCACTGCACTTCAAAAGAAATCCTTCAGAAATCATGTCTTCCGCCTCCGCGTCGAAGAAAGCCGCTGATCAGCCGGCCAAACCCCCTGTTCCGTCGCAGTCCGAGCCACAGCCGATGGTGTAAGGTAGCCGCCGCGGTCAGAGACGCTCTATCCCGTCCCTGGACGGCGGCCCAAGCCTCTCGCTCGATCGGTTCCGAACCAAGGAACGGTCGAAGAGGGCCCAGCCGTCTACAGGAGCGACGGAGTGCTCTCGACGCGCCTCCAGCTACCGCCCCCTCGGTCTCCCGCCGGAAGATCAAGCGGAAGCTTAAGGCACTACTGGCCGAACAAGCGCCAGGAGGCTCTCGCCCGCAACAAGAGGCGCTCGGCAGCCGGGGCACGTCTGTCTTCGATCGCACAGGCGACCCGACTGGCGGCCGGGCGATCCGGCCCGGCTACGAGGCAGCGGAGTTGGTGTCCGTCACCGGGAGCTCGGCCTACCCGGCTCCCACAAGGCGATCCGGCCGCTTGGCTCCCTTCGCCAAATTCCCGAGGTCGCGGCAGCGGGTCCGAGATCGGTACACGATCGCCTCGGCCCCGCTCCCGAGCCGATCCACAAGCGAGCCGAGGCGATCGGCGTGATGCAACGTCGGATCGACGACATGAAGGCGCTCTGCAATCAGTGCAGCGCCACCAAGACGATCGCCGCGCCAGCGAGCCGCTCGCGATCGACATCGAGCTCGCCGTGCAAAGACAAGATCGCTCCTCCTCGGACACCCGTGTACCGGGCGATCGGACCCCCAAGCACACTGCACAAGTTCAACATCTACATGACCGGGTGTGGGGCATCGGACGCGACCGGTGCGAATGTTCCCTCGGCCTAGACGACCTCGCCCACCGGTGGTACACCTCATTGCCACCTCGGTCCATATGCTCCTTTAACGAGTGGCGCACGTCTTCACGGAGTACTTCGCCACCGGGGCCGCTCGGCCGAAGGTCCCCATCGCATGTGGCGGATCGTGCAAGGAGAACAGGAGTCCGACTCGGACTACATCGGCCGGTTGACATGATCATCCTCAGCGAGCCGTAGCGATGAGACCGCCCTCTGCGGTCTAGGAGGTTTCGTGGCTTCTCGCCTATGTTCGGGCATCTCACGAAGACCCTACCGACGACCTACGCAGCCTTCCGGCGAGCCGCAGATTTCCCGCCGTGCAAAGGCTTCTTCTTGGCCTAGGAGTAGAACGATCGGCACCGCGCGACGACCTCCGTCTCCCGGCCGATCGCTACTACCCAGCGAGCCGGAGGACTCGATCCCGCCTACATCCATTCTAACATGGGTGATTAGCCGCGCCCGATCGCCAATTTCGACCTACGAATAAAGCGATCGGCCGCGGCGACGATCGCCGATCTTGGCCGGATCGCAACATCATCGCCAACCCGGTGGACACGATCGCCATCTCTGATCCGGCATATAACATGACGGACTAAGGCATAAGATCGCCTCCACCGCACATCATAAAGCCATGGCCACAGCGATCGATGGCAAGGCTTCGGCCATGCAAGGACCCTTTCGGCCAAGATCGACCGCCCTTCGTTTAAAAACGAGGACTGCTTAGTCGGAGGGCCATCCAACATTAATAATTGGACTCATTCCACAACCACGTCTCAACGTACACCGTCGAGGTCGGCCATCTCCATGGTGGCCGAGGTGGAAGCAGCTAACAAGCCGCGGGCGTGGAGTTGATTCATCCGACGCCCTTGCGCGCAAGGACTCCTCTAGACCGAGACCGCACGCCTTTCGTTTAAATACAAGGCGGCGCGGCTACAGAGGACCCTCATAATAAAGTGAGTCACGAGGCACTCATTGTCTTTGTGCACCAAGACACGGTCATGGGGTCGGTCCATCGATCTCCGCGACTGTGCACGATTCCTCAAGCAAGCGAAACCACCAAGTTTCCATGGGGGATCGGCCAATGTTGTTTTTTGCAGGTACGAGACCGAAAGATAGCTAAGCCAATCGACCATGATAGCCCAAGTCCGAGTCCCAAGTCAGCTCAGATCGCCCGTCCTCATCCATACACGATCACCGGCAAGAACCACCTCGCCCCATGTCTTCAACATAGGAGCAAGCTGGGGGGCAATTGTTGTGTCAAGATTTAACACCTTCCGACCGGCGATCGCCTCTGAAGCCGAGCGACCGACTTACTGCCGAGCGACCAAGACAAGTCTGCCGATCAGCGACCAGGCGACGGAGCCTTAACCCAGCGGACATGCTAGACTGGCTAACCGAAGGTCCGAGGACAAGTCCCGGTGCCGAGCGATCGACCTCAGATACGATCGTCTCTCGGTACTCGGCGGCCAAACTCTGGCGACCGACATCGCGACCCTCTATCGGCATCTGCCGATCGACCCTTGGTGACCAGACCATTGGCGACCTCCATCCACTGGCCGATGACGACCTCGGATGATCGGCCGGGGGCCGCTCATGTCGATCACCGATGGACATCCGGTCGGCGAAGGCCGAGCCTCAAGACTAGCACCATGTGCAAAGGCCGGGACAAGATCCGCGAATCCGGGCCATTGACCACTGTCTGGCGATTCTCTCCACCGGTAGACGGGCCGCAAAGCTTGTCGGTAGGGCCACATGTTGGCCCGACTCGGACACGTGATGGCTCCTTATTGGACCGCCAGTGGCCTTGACCCTTTGCATTGGACTTTATTCGGACGGCATCTTCCGTGGACTTTAGCTTTGTGACCCGAGATCGCCCCATTAAAGTATTGGCCGGCAGGCGATCGGCAGAATATTAAAATGGCCGGCAGGCGATCGGCAGCTAAAGGACAGGACCCGGCTGTCCCTATATAAGCATGGCTCCCAGCACTTGTAAAAAGGATCGAACCTTTACCACAAAAAAGGCTTCAGCTTCCTTCTGCAACCTCACGATTTGAGCACACAATACAGAAGCAAATATACAGCACTTGGCTAATCTCCAACTCTTGGCAACAGCTTTCTTTCGGTCTTACTTCTCCCGGCCTTTTCTCCTCGAGCAGATTATCGGCGGGACGAAGAACACCAAGCTTCGCTCAAGATCCGGATTAACAGAGTCTTTGTACACTCATTGTATTTAGATTTCTCTCATTAATACTTGTATCCACGAATATTCGTATTAATAACATCTCGCGAGAGCATTCAAGCCCGGGCCTAACAAACCCGGCAAATCTTGTATTAATTATCTTCTCTCGGAAGTGCTCCCGCAATTGTTGTTTGTTGTCCGTCTTCCAGCAGTATTAATCTTCGGATAAATATTTTGGGCAACAACATAGTGATTGGAGAATTTTCTTTACTTTCTCACTACTCGAAAGTGATTTTCCAAAACATGTTAATCCATTAGTGATGACCGAAAATCGGTCGAGCATAATCGAGATGGATTCATCGTCCTTCATTTGGAATAATTCATAATCGTGAAGGAGCATGTTTATCTTCGTCTCCTTGACTTAAGACGTACCTTCGTGTGTTACCTCAAGCATTTTCCAGATTTCTTTGGCACTATCACACGATGATATCCGGTTGTGTTCTTCCGGATTTAAGGCACAATAAAGAAGTTGAGTTGCCTTACAATTGAAATGGTCGTTTTTCCAATCGGAGTCGTCATATTCTTCAAAATTTTTAAGCGTACCTTTGGAATTCATTGGGATTTTTGGACCAAGACAAATCACTTTCCAAAGTTCGATGTCGTAAGCTCGAATGAATATTGACATCTTCTTCTTCCAAGTCATGAAGTTCGCGCCATCAAAAAATGGTGGTCGGTTGAGAGCGAGGCCTTCGGCTAGAGAGATTTGAAACGCCATTTTGGATCTTCTCCTCAGATGTTAAGCCGCGTATTCGAGAACCGCTCTGATACCAATTGTTGGGTACCAAATCGGATATTTGCGCCGTTTTATGCGGAAGCGAAAATAAAATTGCGGGAAATAAATCACACAAGGATTTATAGAGGTTCGGCTATTAACGAAGCCTACGTCCTCTCTCGATGTATCTTTTTCTTAGGATTAAGATCAAAACCTCTACGCCTCTCTTCTATCGGTCGAGGGATTACCGTTACAAGCTCGTCTTCTGTCGGTCCGAGTAAACCGTTTTTCCTTTTCTATTGGATAAGGAATCAACCACTCTAGCTTTCTATGGGTACTAGATAAACCTCACTTAGATATCGATTGCGATTCTAACAATGCCGGATCCTTGATCCTAATAACACCGAATCCAATCGATTCTTTTCTTTTACCTCTCGTGTATAATGTTGAATGTATAAACACTCAAACTAACAATATAAGCTCAATATTACAACAACAATGTAAGTATATGATTCTCAGATGTATATCTCGTTTGCTTGAAGTTGTCGTACTCAAACAATACCATAGGGATGGTATTTATAGGCATTTCCCATAAACTAGCCGTTCTTGTTGTTTTGACTTGCTAGCGTCGCTAGCCTTCTTTTGTAGCGTGCGCTAGATATTTCGATTTCGATCCGGTAACCGTTTTTTCTTTAGCGTACGTTATACCGTCTATCTTACGTACGTTATCTCACTTACTTAGCGTACGTTAACCATGATTGAGTAGCGTGCGTTAACGTAATATATCCGTTGCCTTTCCTTGTCAAACTATCCATTTGATGCTTGACTTTGACTTGCTTTTCCCAACGTTCGGATTGACTGGATTCAAACAACTTAGCGTGCGCTAATCATACTGTGTAGCGTGCGCTAATGATGACTTCATTGCATATGTTTTGCTGTGTTTGAATTCCTTCACAACGGTAACAGGACTTCGATAGCGTGCGTTAATAATGATGTGTAGCGTGCGCTATCTCAACAGTTTACATCACTGCAGCTTACTTCGAAACTTGGCTGGAATGCAGCTTACTCCGCGTTAGCGTGCGCTAACGAATATGCCTTAGCGTGCGCTAATGCAGTCCAGATTGCAACTTTTTGCGTCTTAAATGCCTTCGTTGTTTTGCTTTGCCTCGATGTTGTTTTGTTGTTTAGCAACTTTAATCATCAAAACATAAATTAAATAATGTGTGGAATAAATATTCCAACATGTCCATCACATGAACATACAAACACTAGATAACGAATATCATGACAATTCAACGAAATAAATCCCATGTTCAACAACATGAATAAGCCACAAGCATGCTCAAAATACCAACATTAATAAATTACGATACTTGCCTCAAATATGGCAAGAACTAATAACTCCAATGATCTCAACACACCCGAAGGCCGTCTCCTTCGATCAACGTAGCAAGCTCGAACCTTAACAAAAGAAATAATAAAGAATTTATCTCAAGTCGTACGAATGTCTAACAATCCGGTCTACGGCCGAAAGCTCTTAAAATGTAATCTACCTGAACTACTTAGCGTACGCTACGTATTCTGCGTAACGTGCGCTAAGCCTGCTCGTTAGCGTATGTAAACGACGAAGTCTAGCGTACGCTAACTATGTACTGACAGTCCTCTCTAATCAGCTGACTGACTCGACTGATGACATAACATACGTTGCGTACCAAACATAGTGTACGTTAACTCATTCCCGATAGCGCACGTTAATATACATATTTTAGCGTGCGCTAACCATGCATGGCAGTTCACTACTGGGCAGCAGACTTGATCTAATGGGGATGAAACTCATTAAATCTTCAGTGTTAATACATGTCATCTCCATGCATATCATGCTTATACGGTTTTAAGAATGATCTTTACGGATTAAACGACTTCGGGATACAAGGATACGTATAATAATCACAACATCATAATACATCTTGATCTTCAAGAAAGTATCCTAGGTTCCATCCATTCTATGTCCCAAAACGTGTAATTCCATTATGTAAAAACATAAGAACTTGATAATCTCCGTAAACTGGTCATAATCGGTTTGAAGCTTCATGAATATGCTAGGAGTTCAAACACTAAAAGGTTCAATGGTTTATACGATGAAGAAGTACCGAACATCGAAAATATCCTTCTAACACACGATGTTCGACTACGTACGAATTTAACTGACTAGATAATCCCAAATCATGATCAAAACATCCTTCAGAATACTACTTAAATTGGTGAAGAATCACCTACCTCAAAGTAGTGAAGAACAAGGAGGAACTTGAAGAAATCCAACGCCGAGGGCTTGAACACCAATCTCCAATGATCTACATTCTTCAAACTCGTGCTAGGATGATGATATGAGAGGTTGAGGATGGAGGAAGTAACTCTCTAAGTCTAAGAATTCGGATTTGGGAAGTGAAAAAGTCTGAAAAACGAAAAAGGGTGCTGTCCTATATATAGAAAATGGTTATTAGCGCGCGCTAGTCCATATCCATAGCGTGCGCTAACGGCCATACGAAGCTTACTGACCTCACTGTACTCAACATTTAGCGTGCGCTATCCTCATATCAGTAGCGTGCGCCACCGCGTTAACTCGGCTTTTCCCGAAAGCCGTCCAGGTTCTTCCAGACATGATCCGACCAAGATACGCGGCTGATCTCACCTACCACACTGTCTTAATCATGTTGACTACGTTTAGCGTACGCTACGCTAAGTCGATAGCGTGCGCTACATGTGCAAAAATCACCACTTAGAACACATTCATGCAATCATGCATTCAACAACACCGGATCATGAAATACGGAGAATAATACTCAGATCAAAATGCAACAAATATAATATCACAATGTTCAAATACACATCAGAAATCTCGGGTATTACATTTTTAAGAGCGAATTGTGTTTCAATAGGACTTTTTCTTCCGATTGTGTTTAAATATGTGTATTAGAAGAATAGAATGAACAACGTACAAGCAATAAAGTATATGATCTGACCTCTTGATGGAAGGAGAAGATCATGGTGATTTGCAGAAAGGGGTGTGTAGGGTAGTCGATTTTTGTGCAATTCTCTCTCCTTTAAAATTTATAGGGTCAATTAGAGAGAATGAGAGGACTCTCTCTATTTGTAATCGGCAAAAAAGTACATCAAAATCAATGAACTGTAGATTTCCATCAAACTCTCACAAATATTAAATATGTCTAGATTTAATAGGGCTTTAAAAAATAAAAATTGAATATCATGATATTTTGAAGGACTTTTTAAGAGCGAATTGTGTTTCAATAGAACTTTTTCTTCCGATTGTGTTTCAATATGTGTATTAGAACAATAGAATGAACAATGTTCAAGCAATAAAGAATATGATCTTACCTTTTGATGGAAGGAGAAGGCTCACGGTGATTTGTAGAAAGGTGTGTGTAGGGTGCAATTCTCTCTCCTTCAAAATTTATAGGGTAGAATGAGAGGACTCTCTCTATTTATAATTGACAAAAAAATACATCAAAATCAATGAATTATAGATTTCTATCAAACTCTCACAAACATTAAATACCTCTAGATTTAATTGTAACACCCTCAAGATATTCGAGGTATATTACAGCGCCGTGAATCCCTATATGGGACCCATCAGGCTGAACAACATCGTACTCATCGACTCACATAAACGACAAACCAACACCATGTCATAAAGACGCAAAATAGAATAATCCACCCGGTTCAACCGGTCAAACATAACATCATCAATCAACACAAACATATAGGCAACAATACAATCCGGACGAACAAGAACTCTTAAGTACTCGAGTACAACTATTAGTTCAAAAGCCACAAAAGACGAAAAGACAAAAAGACATTAAGACTTCACTTATGCACAATCATCACGCATGACCATCATCCGTGTCTTGGTCAGTAGCCAGCTCGTCCCGATGAACCTGACCTGAAATTCATAAAACGAATTTCCCCAAAACGGGTCCCCAGAGGGGTTAGCAATTACGCTAGAACAAGTAACCAAATGAACAATTCACATCTTACACATATAGTAATGCATGCAATAAAGAAAACCATTCGAAAACACTCATTTCCGGAAATGCCAATATCAAATCACATTTGTAAAATTCACCACAATTAACCGTCGATCCACACCTCCGTGGACCCCTACCGAGACCCCGTCGAGTCTAATCCGTAGTGGTTAAAAGCAAAGCTCGTCGATCCACACCTCCGTGGACCCCTACCGAGACCCCGTCGAGTCTAACCCGTAGTGAGCATACACACACACACAATTTCTCATACAAAACTACTATGTCAAGATTGTAAGTTCATAAGGATACTTGCCTCGATTAAATAGATGATGACACGAACGAAACGGAGAATCAAGCACGACCGCGAGGAACCGACGAAAATGAACCTAACGATTTGAATAGCACAATCACAACCACTTCTAAACGATTATGGAAATGGAATACACCCGGAAACCCGCCTACGATTCATGTATATTCATACAAAAATAACAACGAGGGCGGACCTCAACCAAACCCTCTCGAATCCATAAAAATCCACAAAATATCCATGAATCCGTAGGAAAACTAACGATACTAACAATATTAATCGTATACATCATGAATCCACCAACGAAACGGAACTAATCGGAAGAAAATCCCAAACCCCCCAAATTAATCGAAATAGGGTTTTAGAACATTACCTTTGGAGATTCAAGAACTAAGATCCGTAGAACACGCGTTAGATTGATTATCCGAGCCTCACAACCGAAAAGGAATGATGAAAATCGACCCCCGGATGAAGAACTCTCCCCCTCTATATCCCTTCTCTCGCGATGCAGTGGAAAAATGGGGAAGGAGACGACCGATCTCGTCTAATAAGGACGAGTCTGCGCAATTACCGCTTCGTGTGCCGCGGCACAGGGCGAAAATCTACTCCCAGGTTTTAGCATTGTGCCGCGGCACGGCTGCGTGTGCCGCGGCACACGGTCTGATTGGTTTTGGTCGCGGAAGACACACGAGTGTGCCGCGGCACGGACAGTGTGCCGCGGCCTTTGGCTGCGTGCCGCGGCACCGGATGGGTGTGCCGCGGCACACGCAGTCTGGTGCCCGACCAACATTTGGAGAAATTTGTGTGCCGCGGCGCACGCACCTTGTGCCACGGCCCACACCCCTTTTAGGGTCCCAAAATGATAAAAATGATCCGGAAAGAGAATGAAACGATAGGAATCAATATTTGGGGACTAATAACACGAAATGGATCCACGGCAACCCCGAAACGGCGGTTTCGCACAACAATAACAAGAATATAGTTCAACAGTTTGACAGGAAGGACACGCTGAAAAGTGCACGAGGGTCACTACGATCGAGAAATACACCAAAAACGAAAATACAAGGGAAAGAAAAATACGGATATTACATTAATAGGACTATAAAAAATTAGTTTCGTCCCGAAGCTTAAGAAACAAACAACTCGGGGTACCTAGCACGCATGCTATCCTCGGTTTCCCAAGTCGCCTCCTCGACACCGTGTCTCGACCACTGCACCTTGACCAAAGGTATGGTCTTATGCCTCAATCGTTTCTCACGATACTCCAAAATCTTCAAAGGGCGCTCTTCGAAAGTGACATCTTCGGCGACATCAATCTCACCATAATCGATGATGTGACTAGGATCCGGGACATATTTCCTTAATTGGGAAACATGGAAAACGCTATGAACATGACTCAAGGCCGGAGGTAACGCCAAACGGTATGCCAGCCCACCCACTCGCTCGAGGATCTCAAAGGGGCCGATAAATCTCGGACTCAACTTCCCTTTCCTCCCGAAACGAAAAACTCCCTTCGTCGGCGACACCTTTAGTAAGACGTGATCTCCCACCTCGAATTCCAAAGGTCGACGACGGACGTCGGCATACGACTTCTGTCGACTCTGGGCAGTCAACATCCGTTCCCGAATTAACTCTATCTTCCGCCTCGTCTCTAAAACGACATCCGGCTCGGTCCCGACCAAATCGGACGCCTCATTCCAACAAATCGGTGATCGACATCGCCGCCCGTAAAGTGCCTCATACGGTGCCATCCGAATCGCTGCGTGCCAACTGTTGTTGTACGTGAATTCGATTAATGGCAAATGCTCCTCCCAGTCTCTACTCCAATCGAGAGCACAAGCACGCAACAAATCCTCGAACGTCTGGATAGTGCGTTCCGACTGCCCATCCGATGGGGATGAAAAGAGGTACTCAAATGTAAACGGGTACCCAACGCCTTATGCACCTTTGCCGAAGTGCGATACAAAACGGCCGTCACGATCCGAAACAATAGACTTCGAGTACCGTGAAGTCTCACAATCTGCGCGATAAACACACGAGCTAACTTCTCTGGGCCCCAAGTGTCCTTGATGCCCAGAAAATGTGCCGACTTGGTCACGCGATCAACAATCACCCATAACATATTCAAGCCCGACCTCGATCTCGGCAAACTCGTAACGAAATCCAATGATATATCTTCCCATTTCCATTCCGAACGCGAGGTATCGCAATAACCTTGACCGGTCGCTGATGCTCGATTTTGACCTGCTGACAAGTCAAACATCTCGCTACAAACTGTGCGACGTCATCCTTCATATCATTCCACCAGAAATTTCTTCTCAGGTCCTTGTACATCTTACTCGAACCAGGATGAACGGAATAAGGTGTAGCATGGGCCTCCCGTAAAATACTCTGCATCAACTCTGAGTCGTTCGGCACATAAAGCCGACTCTGGAATCTCAAAATACCATCCTCGTGAATCACAAACCCAGGAGACTTTCCTTTAAGAACGTTCTCTCGGATTTGAGTAATCATCGGATCCTCTGATTGCTTCAGTTTGATTTCATCGATCAAAGACGACGAAATCTCCAAAGCACAAAGTTGCCGACGGCTCCGGCAACGAGACCTCAACGTCTAACTCGATCAAAGCCCTCGAAGCTCGAGGCGAGGCGAAAGGATCTCAAGTGTTCGCAACGCATCTGGTTTCCGACTCAAGGCGTCGGCTACGACGTTCGCCTTACCCGGATGATAAAGGATTTCGAGGTCATAATCCTTAATCAACTCTAACCACCTCCTCTGCCTCATATTCAACTCTCGCTGAGTAAATATGTATTTCAGACTTTTATGATCGGTAAAAATCTGACATGTAGAGCCGAAAAGATAGTGACGCCAAATCTTGAGCGCAAAAACGACTGCCGCTAATTCCAAATCATGAGTAGGGTAGTTCAGCTCATACGGCCTCAACTGTCTCGATGCATAGGCAATGGTCTTTCCGTGCTGCATTAATACACACCCAAGACCCTGACCCGAAGCATCGCTATAAACGGCAAATCCCTCGTTGCCACATGGCAACTCCAAAACTGGGGCTGAAGTCAAACGCTTCTTGATTCCTCAAAACTCGATCGCCTCTCGTCATTCCGCATTTAACCTCTCGGATTTCTGGAGCAACTGCGTAAGTGGTCGAGCTAGTTTTGAGAAACCCTCGACGAACCTACGATAGTAGCCAGCTAAACCCAAGAAACTACGGAGCTCCTTCACATTCTTGGGCGGTGCCCAATCCGACACGGCCTCAATCTTCTGCGGATCCACACGAACCCCCTCGGCTGAAATCACGTGACCTAAAAACATCACTTCCTTCAAACGAACTCACATTTCGAGAACTTTGCATAGAGTTGCTCGGTCCTCAAAATGTTTAATACTACCCGCAAATGATGGGCATGCTCTTCCTCATACTTGAATAAATAAGAATATCGTCAATAAAGACGACGCACTTATCCAAATACTCGATAAAAACTTTGTTCATCAAGCGCATGAACACCGCCGCGCATTAGTTAACCGAAAGGCATAACTACAAACTCATAATGTCCGTATCTCGACCGAAAAGCTGTCTTCGGCACATCGGACTCTCTCACCCGGAGCTGATAGTACCCCGATTTCAAATCAATTTTCGAGAATACCGTAGCTCCCTGCAACTGATCGAACATGTCATCAATTCTCGGCAAAGGATACTTGTTCTTGATGGTCACCTTGTTTAGTTCGCGATAGTCGATACACAAACGTAGTGAACCATCCTTCTTCCGCACAAACAGGACCGGTGCGCCCCAAGGCGAGGCGCTCGGTCGAACATACCCCGACTCCAGAAGCTCGCTCAACTGCTTCTTCAACTCTGCCATCTCTGAAGGTGCCATGCGATACGGCGCCTTCGAAATAGGAGCCGCGCCCGGCTCTAACTCTATAGCAAACTCAACCTCACGATCCGGTGGCAATCCCGGTAACTCGTCAGGAAATACATCAGGAAACTCATTAACGACTGGAATCGACGAAAGCTCGACTCCACCATCCCCCGCCTTCAAGGCATAGCACCAATAACCAGTACATCCCTTTCGTATGAAACTCATCGCCTTCAAGGCATTAATGACGAATTTCTGGTTTCCCCTCTTTCGCCCCGCGAAAGAGTGCTCGGTGCCGTCCTCGGCTAACATAGTGATGATTCTCGTGCGGTAGTTCATGATCGCACCATGCCGCTCGAGCTACCATCACCAAGAATCAAATCCTCACCCTCGATACTCACAACAATAAGATTAGAGGGCCAAGTCCTCTCACAAATAAGCACAGAACAGTCTCGAACCTCCTGATCACCAACGATCCTATCACCGCTAGGAAGCTTAACGATGAAGGGCTCACAAGGCGTCAAACGGTCGAGATTCAAACGATGTACACAATCCAGAGATATGAGCGAATGCGTAGCACCGGAATCGAAAAGCACAGCGACGGATGAGAAAGAATATAAACGGTACTGCCGCCACGGTAGCAGCTGGTCATCGGTCTTCCGCATCTCATAAACCGCGGATGGGCGGGCCGACACTGAAGCTCCCCTCTTGAGGGCTGACCCGACCTCTCCCGACTAGCACTCGGCGGAGATTGAGGAGCAAACGACCCTTGATTCACACTTGATTCCCTAGGCGCTGGAATGGAAGCCCGGGCACCAAGAATTCTCTCCCTCTCGGCCTGACGGCCTTGTGGCCGGTGCCCTGCCCGATTACACGTCGGACAAAGGGCTCAACAAGTACGACCGATGTGGCCGTCGACCACAATTGAAACACTTCACATCACGAAAAGGAGCACGGTAGTTCCACGAGGACCCCGGTGGAGCGAGGCTGGACCACCGCCGGCGGGAAGTTAGCAGATTGGGATCTCTGCCGACCCCCACTCTTGTGGCCGAAAAGTTCCAGCGGACTTCTGCTTCTTACTCTCGCGGGCCGCCTCGCTCGCCGTCACAGACATATCATAAGCAAGGGCCCTACTCTGATAATCTTTCAATGTAGTGCATACGAGTCCCGACATATAGTCCCGAATCGGCAACTTCATCCGTCTGGAGAAATGGAAAATCTTGTCACTCTCCTCGACAACTTGGGTCTTCACATAACCCAACTCCTTGTTAAAATCAGCAATGGCTTGAGATACGGGAAAATCCCGCGGTTGAGCATCATAAAAAGCATGTACAGGCACATCGGCGGCCACGGGCAATATTCAGTCTCCATCAATTCTTGAAACTCAGCCCATGAAGCAGCATGGTCTTTGGGCCCAACGGCCTCCCACCAGTCCGTAGCGTCCCCAGTGAGAAAATATTGAGCAATAGGGACTCTACGTTCCTCAGGACAGTTAGTGGCAACGAAGACTTTAGATATCTCCTTGATCCACCCTTCCCCGCCAATCGGGTCTGAAGCTCCGGCCCGAGGAGGATGCATCTTGATGACATCTTGGAGCCATCGGTCCGCTCGCCCGATTAGCGTGGGCACGATCCGGGTTACGGACCGCTTTGAGCTATTGCCGCCATTTGGTTCACCATTTGTTGCATAACGGCCGCAGTACCAAGATCGGCACGCTCACGAGAAGAAGCATGGCTATGGACGGTCGCCCGATCTTGCCGGCTCCCGAAGCGTGACGTGGCCCCACCATTGCCCCACGTCCGGCCGCGTCCACGACCACGACCGCGACCACGACCTCTTCCGGCATCCATCCGGAGTTAAATAAGTAGCAAAAGCCATACGAGGGTAAGTACGAGAGAAGAACAATCACAAGTCGAGAATCAAAGGTACGATACAAGGAAATAATGAAGCAGAGGAAGGAAAACTTACGGACACTTTGGTAAATCTGAATCATGGCAACGTGACGATGATGTGCAAAACAAAACACCACAAGACCCAATAAACCGACAAGCCTAGGTATCCATAAACCTAGAACTCGATACCATTTTCTGTAACACCCTCAAGATATTCGAGGTATATTACGGTAGTGAATCCCTATATGGGACCCACCAGGCTGAACAGCATCGTACTAATCGACTCACATAAACGACAAACCAACACCATGTCATAAAGACGCAAAATAGAATAATCCACCCGGTTTAACCGGTCAAACATAACATCATCAATCAACACAAACATATAGGCAACAATACAATCCGGACGAACAAGAACTCTTAAGTACTCCAGTACAACTATTAGTTCAAAAGCCACAAAAGACGAAAAGACAAAAAGACATTAAGACTTCACTTATGCACAATCATCACGCATGACCATCATCCGTGTCTTGGTCAGTAGCCGCTCGTCCCGATGAACTGACCACGAAATTCATAAAACGAATTTCCCCAAAACGGGTCCCCAGAGGGGTTAGCAATTACGCTAGTACAAGTAACCAAATGAACAATTCACATCTTACACATATAGTAATGCATGCAATAAAGAAAACCGTTCGAAAACACTCATTTCCGGAAATGCCAATATCAAATCACATTTGTAAAATTCACCACAATTAACCGTCGATCCACACCTCTGTGGACCCCTACTGAGACCCCGTCGAGTCTAACCCGTAGTGGTTAAAAGCAAAGCTCGTCGATCCACACCTCCGTGGACCCCTACCGAGACCCCGTCGAGTCTAACCCGTAGTGAGCATACACACACACACAATTTCTCATACAAAACTACTATGTCAAGATTGAAGTTCATAAGGATACTTGCCTCGATTAAATAGATGATAACACGAACGAAACGGAGAATCAAGCACGACCGCGAGGAACCGACGAAAATGAACCTAACGATTTGAATAGCACAATCACAACCACTTCTAAACGATTATGGAAATGGAATACACCCGGAAACCCGCCTACGATTCATGTATATTCATACAAAAATAACAACGAGGGCGGACCTCAACCAAACCCTCTCGAATCCATAAAAATCCACAAAATATCCATGAATCCGTAGGAAAACTAACGATACTAACAATATTAATCGTATACATCATGAATCCACCAACGAAACGGAACTAATCGGAAGAAAATCCCAAAACCCCCAAATTAATCGAAATAGGGTTTTAGAACATTACCTTTGGAGATTCAAGAACTAAGATCCGTAGAACACGCGTTAGATTGATTATCCGAGCCTCACAACCGAAAAGGAATGATGAAAATCGACCCCCGGATGAAGAACTCTCCCCCTCTATATCCCTTCTCTCGCGATGCAGTGGAAAAATGGGGAAGGAGACGACCGATCTCGTCTAATAAGGACGAAGTCTGCAATTACCGCTTCGTGTGCCGCGGCACGGGGCGAAAATCTACTCCCGTGTTGCGGGCGTGCCGCGGCTGCAGTCTGATTGGGTTTTGGTCGCGGAAGACACACGAGTGTGCCGCGGCACCGGACAGTGTGCCGCGGCACTGCTCGGTGTGCCGCGGCACCGGATGGGTGTGCCGCGGCACAGTCTGATGCCGAACAACATTTGGAGAAATTTGTGTGCCGCGGCGCACGCACCTTGTGCCGCGGCCCACACCCCTTTTTGGGTCCCAAAATGATAAAAATGATCCGGAAAGAGAATGAAACGATAGGAATCAATATTTGGGTACTAATAACACGAAATGGATCCACACGGCAAGCAGGCGGTTTCGTATAACAATAACAAGAATATAGTTCAACAGTTTGACAGGAAGGACACGCTGAAAAGTGCACGAGGGTCACTACGATCGAGAAATACACCAAAAACGAAAATACAAGGGAAAGAAAAATACGGATATTACATTAATAGGACTTTAAAAAATAAAAATTGAATATCATGATATTTTGAAGGACTTTTTAAGAGCGAATTGTGTTTCAATAGGACTTTTTCTTCCGATTGTGTTTCAATATGTGTATTAGAACAATAGAATGAACAACGTACAAGCAATAAAGAATATGATCTTACCTCTTGATGGAAGGAGAAGGCTCACGGTGATTTGCAGAAAGGTGTGTGTAGGGCAGTCGATTTCTGTGCAATTCTCTCTCCTTCAAAATTTATAGGGTCAATTAGAGAGAATGAGAGGACTCTCTATTTATAGTCGGCAAAAAAAGTACATCGAAATCAATGAATTATAGATTTCCATCAAATTCTCACAAATATTAAATACCTCTAGATTTAATAGGGCTTTAAAAAATAAAAATTGAATATCATGATATTTTCAAGGACTTTTTAAGAGCGAATTGTATTTCAATAGGACTTTTTCTTCCCATTGTGTTTCAATATGTGTATTAGAACAATAGAATGAACAACGTACAAGCAATAAAGAATATGATCTTACCTCTTGATTGTAATATCCGGGAATTTTTAAACTCGAATTTTGGCGATACAATTTTTTTTTATTTATTTATTTTCTCTCTCTTATTTTATTAACTGATTATTTATAAGTCGGGCGGACTCTGAGATGTTGGGCTAATATATTGACGAGTTAGTGTTGGTGTTATTTGACGTAGTGTAATAATCGGATGATCGAACCAGAAGACGGAATAATGAATCTTAGATTGATTCGTTTTTACTCGGTTTATTTATATTCGAACCCTGTCGGGTCGGATAAGCCCAATTATATATATATATATATATATATATATATATATATATATATATATATATATATATATATGCATGTGATGTGATTTGAGGAAACTTCATCCGACATTCCTCACCAACTCCTCCTTTCACTTTTTTTTTTATCTCTTTCTTCTTTCTTTTTTCTCCTTTCCCCACCTGCTTCATCTCTCTCTTTCCTCCCGCATATCTCTCTCCCCTCCTGGTCCTTCCTTTCTCTCACCAACACCAACACCACCCATCTCATTCTTATTCATTGGCGATCGGCGGTGGCGAGCTCAGGTTCAGGGTTCTTGCGGTTGGGCAGAGATGGGTCGGGGGATCTGGGTTCTAGTGGGGCGAGTTGTGAAGGTCACCGGTGGCGGACAGGCGTCTCCGGCGACAACAACTGGAGCTCGGCGACGACGTGGTGACCTATGATGGGAGAGAATGATCTGGTTTTCAGGCGGATGGAGTTCGGCGTCGGAGCTGTCGGACATGTTTTCCGGCAGCAAGATGAATTTCCGGGTCTGGGCTCAACTTTCCGACGGTCAGGATGGTGTTCGACGAGGTTCGACGGGCTGGAGTTAGTTGAGGTCCGGTAAGGGCCGGAATCGAGCCGAGCTGGACAAATTCCGGCGGGTTGGATTGTCGCCGATCCGAGTTCCGGTGATGTAAGAAGAAGAAGACGGGGTTGGGGTTGTGGCCGGATTCCGGCGTGGGTGTTGATATTGTGTGTGTTGTTTGCGTGCAGGCGTGTGTGTGTTGAAGGTGGTGTTTGTATGCGTGGTGTGTGCTGTGGGTGTGAGTCGTGTGTGTATATATATAAGTGTGTGTGTGTGTAAGTTTTGTGTCTATGCTGTTACTACTGTATGCATATATATATATATATATATATATATATATATATATATATATATATATAAGGTATTTGTGTGTGTTGAGTGTGTTGTTTGGGTGAGTACTGTGTATATATATATATATAATATATATATATATATGTTATGTATATGGGGTGCTGTGTGTGTCTATATATATATATATATATATATATATATATATTGTGTGTGTATGTAAGTAATTGGTGGTGTATGTAGTGGTGTTGGGATTGTGAACGGGGAAGTCGTAGACATAGATGGAGATGGTGATAATTTGGTCAATGTGCGGCTTGGTGTAATTAGACCATGGAACGAGTCCGAGTTTGGAGTTTGTGGTTGGAGCGATAATCGAGATATGGACTTGGGTTGAGTATTGCTGATCGTTTGATCCGATCAATTAATTAAGGGCGGCAATTGAGGTAATATATTAGCCGACTACTTACCTTGAAATTATAAGATATTAAATTAGACTCTTATATTAAATTGTGTATTATGTATTTATAATAAGGGTTGGGATTTCAATGGATCGACCGGGTGAGCCGTGGTCGTCGGAGCTTTCGGCGTCAATTATTGAGGCAAGTACCTTGCCCATACTTTTCTCGTTTATGGATATGATGATCGGTGGTCGTCTTAATGTGTTTGTTTGGTTATTTGAAACGAAGTTTCAAAGGATTTCAGTTTGGCCTCGTTAAAGGCTTTCTTTCAAAAGCAGTGTGATTTGTGAACGGTGTTTTGAGAATTGATTATGATTTGGTTATTTTGAACATTGAAGGATTTTATGATGATACTCCTATTGTTTGATTATGGAATCGTGTATTCCTTATTTAAGCTTGTTATTGTATTTTGAAGAGTTTGGTAATGGTGTCGAGTTAATGGCCATCTCTAGTGAGTATTCTTAATGAACTTACATTCTTAGCATGTTAGTATTGCATGAGTAACGTGTGTGTGTGTATGCTCACTACGGGTTAGATCCGACGGGGTCTCGGTAGGGCTCCACGAAGGCCGTGGAACCGCGAGCTTGCTTTTAACCACGTGGGTTAGATCCGACGGGGTCTCGCGGGGATCACGAAGGCTGTGGGTCGCGGTTAATTGTGGTGCATTTTTACAAATGTGATTCGATATTGGCATTTCCGGAAATGAGTGCTTTTGAACGGTTTTCATTTGCATGCATTGACTAAATGTGTAAGAGGTAAGTTGTTCGTTTGGCCTACTTGGCTAGGATGGCTCTAGAGTATTTTATGGTTTATGTTTTAAATCCTTTATTTGTGGATTTTGATGTTGGGAGACGAACCTTGTGGTCGTTCTTGTGTACTGTGAGTTGATGAGATTTGGGGCTAAAATCCCAAGGGTTTTGTAAAAGTCGTTTTACGGATTTGGGGCTAAAATCCCAACGATTTGGTTAATGTCATTTTCCGAAAGTAAACTTTTGGGGCGGTGACCCCTTTGTCTTTTGGATTTTTGAAAAGTAGGATTTGATAATCCTAAATTGTTTTCTATTAAAACTCTCGATGGCATTCTAAACCGTTTTATAAATTATTCCCATTGATTTATGATATTTCGTTTTTGAAATGTTTTCTCAAACCCTTGCCTCGGGAAGTACTTTTCGTTTCGTTTGGATCTTTGAGGATCCTCGGTTATTGTTATTCGTGGAATGTGAATTGTATGGCTCGTATTTGCACTTTGTATTTGCACTAGCAAAACAGTGGAGTTTGCTAACCCCAGTATTCGGGGTGGATGTCTGTTTTGCATTCGGGTTTTGGAGCATAACACGAGTCGGCACGAAGGATGATGAAAGATCATCGATACAAATCACAATAGGAACCGTACATCGTGTCTTTGGTTCGGATTGTACTTTATTTTCATTCTTTGTATTGTTCCGTTATGCAGGTGTAGTTGTATTTTGTCCCCTGCGTGGGCATGAGTTGTATGTATTTGTGGAAAGACCAAATCGGTCTACTGAGTCATTGTAGCCTCGAAGGCATTGTCGAGATGTTAAATGTCGTTACCAGCCTGGTAGATCCTTGAGGAAAGGTTCTACGGCGTGTAATATCCCTGAGCGGTTTGGGGGTGTTACATAAATGGTATCGGAGCTTTGTTTGTGGAAACCTAGGCTGTCGGGTCAAGTTGTGTCTGTTGAGTTTTATCTCATTGGATTTTGTCTGACCGAGTCGTGTCGCGACGCGTCGTCTGAGTTTGTTGGTCGTGATTAGTATCGTGGGGCGATCATCATCTTCGCGCGACCTGTGGATGTAAGTCTCCCTTCTTTGTGTGGTGCCTCGTGTGACACGAGTTATTTTTATGATTATTTGTTGAGTGGCGGAATCCTCTTATGGATTTTAATTTCTTGATATGCGGTTATTTGACCCTCATATTTCGTTCATATGAGGAGTAGTGTTGCTGGATTGTGCATGTTCGACTTTATTTCTTTTATCCGCTGCGTGAGTTCTTTTGTAATGGCTTTCGGTATTTTACCGGCTGAGTTCTATTTCAAGAACCGATTCCCTTAACCGAGTTTGTGGCATTATGGCCTTGATCGTTTTGGCGAAATTCTTATGACGGTATTTAGTATTTTGTAAATGGCTTTTGTAAGTTTTTGAAATATTACCGTCATCGGCCTTTTTGACGTTGTAAATGGTTTCTAGCCTGGTGAGTTCCGGTGCGGGACCCACAGCGCTATAATGCTTTGTGTAATTACCTGAAATTTTTGGGCATTCTAGCCCATTGAATTATCTTCGAAAACCTTGAGTATCTTAGAAAATAAATTTCGAGACGTACTTTTAAAATGAATTATTTTCTCGTGGTACATCCAAGGTGCCACAATATGTTTCCAAATTCTTCTACCTCGAGGACCAAAATGTTTTGAGATATTTTCAATGTTTTAGAAACACTTTTATTTAGACCCGAGGGTCGAATATTCTGAAAGTTTTTTTCACTAACAGAAAGTGTCCTCATTTTTAACAAATGCGAAATGGTTTTCCAAAGTCTCGATAACGATGTTTCACGTTTGTACTTTTTTTTGAAAGATGATACTCAAGATCAACCGGTGTTCTTCTAAATTATTTTCAAAATGAGGTTTTCGTTTTTGAAACCTATCCATTCCCGTTTGAGGGATGGGTATGTATGTATGATGTTTGCGTTGTCATTATGATGTTTGCTCCCGAGTATGATCGAATTGGCAGTGTGAGCGTTGAGTCGTTTCCCACACATTTGTTGTGTTAGCCCTCTGTGAGAGGTGGGATGTTGGTATTGAATATTGTCGCCTCGTAGTGATTTCTGCGTTGTCGCGCATGTGCGAGCTGTTAGAGCTTGGTTTGGTATGACCGTGTGCATCGGTGATGGTTCCGTTATGTGTCGGTTGTTTCATGTCTTGTTACCTTGCTCCCGTTTTTGTGAATTTCATGGACGAGGTCGGAGGTAATACCCGTACTGTTTTGACTTCTGTATTTTCTCTTTCTCCAGTCCATCGACTCGCTCGTGTTCGCTGATACGTTTTGAACTTGTTTGGTATCTCGGTTGTCATCGTTCGAACGGGTTGCGACTTTCTTTCGGATCGATCTGTTTATCGTTGTGACTTTTCTGAGTTCGGTTCGATTCTTGTAAACCTTGTTCGAAAGTAACATCTTTTAGTTTCTACCAGCTCTTTTAATGTCTTGAGTTGAAGTGTGAACTTGGGATCGTAGTTATTCGACCGTTTTTGTTCGATCATTGTGTTCGATCGTGTTGTTCGATCATTGAGGTTCAATCGTGGTTGTCGTTAAGCGTGTTTCTACGCCGTAAATGCGTTCCTTGCGTTTCTTGTAACGCCACGGTGGGCGTAAGTTGTGCGGTTCTTGTGTATCTCGTGGAGATGTTCAGTAGGATATTACCTCTCCCTACTTGTTTTAAGTTTCGGGACGAAACTTCTTTTAAGGAGGGTAGTATGTAATATCCGGGAATTTTTAAACTCGAATTTTGGCGATACAATTTTTTTTTTTATTTATTTATTTTCTCTCTCTTATTTTATTAACTGATTATTTATAAGTCGGGCGGACTCTGAGATGTTGGGCTAATATATTGACGAGTTAGTGTTGGTGTTATTTGACGTAGTGTAATAATCGGATGATCGAACCAGAAGACGGAATAATGAATCTTAGATTGATTCGTTTTTACTCGGTTTATTTATATTCGAACCCTGTCGGGTCGGATAAGCCCAATTATATATATATATATATATATATATATATATATATATATATATATATGCATGTGATGTGATTTGAGGAAATTTCATCCGACATTCCTCACCAACTCCTCCTTTCACTTTTTTTTTTATCTCTTTCTTCTTTCTTTTTTTCTCCTTTCCCCACCTGCTTCATCTCTCTCTTTCCTCCCGCATATCTCTCTCCCCTCCTGGTCCTTCCTTTCTCTCACCAACACCAACACCACCCATCTCATTCTTATTCATTGGCGATCGGCGGTGGCGAGCTCAGGTTCAGGGTTCTTGCGGTTGGGCAGAGATGGGTCGGGGGATCTGGGTTCTAGTGGGGCGAGTTGTGAAGGTCACCGGTGGCGGACAGGCGTCTCCGGCGACAACAACTGGAGCTCGGCGACGACGTGGTGACCTATGATGGGAGAGAATGATCTGGTTTTCAGGCGGATGGAGTTCGGCGTCGGAGCTGTCGGACATGTTTTCCGGCAGCAAGATGAATTTCCGGGTCTGGGCTCAACTTTCCGACGGTCAGGATGGTGTTCGACGAGGTTCGACGGGCTGGAGTTAGTTGAGGTCCGGTCATGGCCGGAACTGAGCTGGAGCTGGACAAATTCCGGCGGGTTGGATTGTCGCCGATCCGAGTTCCGGTGATGTAAGAAGAAGAAGACGGGGTTGGGGTTGTGGCCGGATTCCGGCGTGGGTGTTGATATTGTGTGTGTTGTTTGCGTGCAGGCGTATGTGTGTTGAAGGTGGTGTTTGTATGCGTGGTGTGTGCTGTGGGTGTGAGTCGTGTGTGTATATATATAAGTGTGTGTGTGTGTAAGTTTTATGTCTATGCTGTTACTACTGTATGCATATATATATATATATATATATAAAAGGTATTTGTGTGTGTTGAGTGTGTTGTTTGGGTGAGTACTGTGTATATATATATATATAATATATATATATATGTTATGTATATGGGGTGCTGTGTGTGTCTATATATATATATATATATATATATATATATATATATATATTGTGTGTGTATGTAAGTAATTGGTGGTGTATGTAGTGGTGTTGGGATTGTGAACGGGGAAGTCGTAGACATAGATGGAGATGGTGATAATTTGGTCAATGTGCGGCTTGGTGTAATTAGACCATGGAACGAGTCCGAGTTTGGAGTTTGTGGTTGGAGCGATAATCGAGATATGGACTTGGGTTGAGTATTGCTGATCGTTTGATCCGATCAATTAATTAAGGGCGGCAATTGAGGTAATATATTAGCCGACTACTTACCTTGAAATTATAAGATATTAAATTAGACTCTTATATTAAATTGTGTATTATGTATTTATAATAAGGGTTGGGATTTCAATGGATCGACCGGGTGAGCCGTGGTCGTCGGAGCTTTCGGCGTCAATTATTGAGGCAAGTACCTTGCCCATACTTTTCTCGTTTATGGATATGATGATCGGTGGTCGTCTTAATGTGTTTGTTTGGTTATTTGAAACGAAGTTTCAAAGGATTTCCGTTTGGCCTCGTTAAAGGCTTTCTTTCAAAACGAGTGTGATTTGTGAACGGTGTTTTGAGAATTGATTATGATTTGGTTATTTTGAACATTGAAGGATTTTATGATGATACTCCTATTGTTTCGGTTATGGAATCGTGTATTCCTTATTTAAACTTGTTATTGTATTTTCAAGAGTTTGGTAATGGTGTCGAGTTAATGGCCATCTCTAGTGAGTATTCTTAATGAACTTACATTCTTAGCATGTTAGTATTGCATGAGTAACGTGTGTGTGTGTATGCTCACTACGGGTTAGATCCGACGGGGTCTCGGTAGGGCTCCACGAAGCTGTGGAACCGCGAGCTTGCTTTTAACCACTGTGGGTTAGATCCGACGGGGTCTCGGCAGGGATCCACGAAGCTGTGGGTCCGCGGTTAATTGTGGTGCATTTTACAAATGTGATTCGATATTGGCATTTCCGGAAATGAGTGCTTTTGAACGGTTTTCATTTGCATGCATTGACTAAATGTGTAAGAGGTAAGTTGTTCGTTTGGCCTACTTGGCTAGGATGGCTCTAGAGTATTTTGTGGTTTATGTTTTAAATCCTTTATTTGTGGATTTTGATGTTGGGAGACGAACCTTGTGGTCGTTCTTGTGTACTGTGAGTTGATGAGATTTGGGGCTAAAATCCCAAGGGTTTTGTAAAAGTCGTTTTACGGATTTGGGGCTAAAATCCCAACGATTTGGTTAATTTCATTTTACAGAAAGTAAAATTTTGGGGCGGTGACCCCTTTGTCTTTTGGATTTTTGAAAAGTAGGATTTGATAATCCTAAATTGTTTTCTATTAAAACTCTCGATGGCATTCTAAACCGTTTTATAAATTATTCCCATTGATTTATGATATTTCGTTTTTGAAATGTTTTCTCAAACCCTTGCCTCGGGAAGTACTTTTCGTTTCGTTTGGATCTTTGAGGATCCTCGGTTATTGTTATTCGTGGAATGTGAATTGTATGGCTCGTATTTGCACTTTGTATTTGCACTAGCAAAAGCGGTGGAGTTTGCTAACCCCAGTATTCGGGGTGGATGTCTGTTTTTGCATTCGGGTTTTGGAGCATAACACGTGGTCGGCACGAAGGATGATGAAAGATGATCGATACTAATCACATGAGGAACCGTACATCGTGTCTTTGGTTCGATTGTACTTTATTTTCATTCTTGTATTGTTCCGTTATGCGGTGTAGTTGTATTTTGTCCCCTGCGTGGGCATGAGTTGTATGTATTTGTGGAAAGACCAAATCGGTCTACTGAGTCATTGTAGCCTCGAAGGCATTGTCGAGATGTTAAATGTCGTTACCAGCCTGGTAGATCCTTGAGGAAAGGTTCTACGGCGTGTAATATCCCTGAGCGGTTTGGGGGTGTTACATTGATGGAACGAGAAAGCTCACGGTGATTTTCAGAAAGGTGTGTGTAGGGTGCAATTCTCTCTCCTTCAAAATTTATAGGGTAGAATGAGAGGACTCTCTCTATTTAAAATTGGCAAAAAAATACATCAAAATCAATGAATTATAGATTTCCATCAAACTCTCACAAATATTAAATACCTCTAGATTTAATAGGACTTTAAAAAATAAAAATTGAATATCATGATATTTTGAAGGACTTTTTAAGAGCGAATTGTATTTCAATTGGACTTTTTATTCTGATTGTGTTTCAATATGTGTATTAGAACAATAGAATGAACAACGTACAATCAATAAAGAATATGATCTTGCCTCTTGATGGAAGGAGAAGGCTCACAGTGATTTGCAGAAAGGTGTGTGTAGGGTGCAATTCTCTCTCGTTCAAAATTTATAGGTAGAATGAGAGGACTCTCTCTATTCATAATTGGCAAAAAAAATACATCAAAATCAATGAATTATAGATTTCCATCAAACTCTCACAAATATTAAATACCTCTAGATTTAATAGGACTTTAAAAAATAAAAATTGAATATCATGATATTTTGAAGGACTTTTTAAGAGCGAATTGTGTTTCAATTGGACTTTTTATTCTGATTGTGTTTCAATATGTGTATTAGAACAATAGAATGAACAACGTACAAGCAATAAAGAATATGATCTTGCCTCTTGATGGAAGGAGAAGGCTCACGGTGATTTGCAGAAAGGTGTGTGTAGGGTGCAATTCTCTCTCGTTCAAAATTTATAGGTAGAATGAGAGGACTCTCTCTATTTATAATTGGCAAAAAAAATACATCAAAATCAATGAATTATAGATTTCCATCAAACTCTCACAAATATTAAATATCTCTAGATTTAATAGGACTTTAAAAAATAAAAATTGCATATCATGATATTTTGAAGGACTTTTTAAGAGCGAATTGTGTTTCAATAGGACTTTTTCTTCCGATTGTGTTTCAATATGTGTATTAGAACAATAGAATGAACAACATACAAGCAATAAAGAATATGATCTTACCTCTTGATGGAAGGAGAAGCTCATGGTGATTTGCAGAAAGGTGTGTGTAACGCAGTCGATTTCTGTATAATTCTCTCTCCTTCAAAATTTATAGGGTCAATTAGAGAGGATGAGAGGACTCTCTCTATTTATAATCGACAAAAAAAGTACATCAAAATTAATAAATTATAGATTTCCATCAAACTCTCACAAACATTAAATATGTCTAGATTTAATAGGGCTTTAGAAAATAAAAATTGAATATCCTGATATTTTGAAGGACTTTTTAAGAGCGAATTGTGTTTCAATAAGACTTTTTCTTCCGATTGTGTTTCAATATGTGTATTAGAACAATAGAATGAACAACGTACAAGTAATAAAGAATATGATCTTACCTCTTGATGGAAGGAGAAGGCTCACAGTGATTTGCAGAAAGGTGTGCGTAGGATAGTCGATTTCTGTGCAATTCTCTCTCCTTCAAAATTTATAGGGTCAATTAGAGAGAATGAGAGGACTCTCTCTATTTCTAATCGGGCAAAAAGTACATCAAAATCAATGAACTATAGATTTCCATCAAACTCTCACAAATATTAAATATGTCTAGATTTAATTGGGCTTTAAAAAATAAAAATTGAATATCATGATATTTTGAAGGACTTTTTAAGAGCGAATTGTGTTTCAATAGAACTTTTTCTTCCGATTGTGTTTCAATATGTGTATTAGAACAATATAATGAACAACGTACAAGCAATAAAGAATATGGTCTTACCTCTTGATGGAAGGAGAAGGCTCACGGTGATTTGCAGAAAGGTGTGTGTAGGGTGCAATTCTCTCTCCTTCAAAATGAGAGGACTCTTTCTATTTATAATTGGCAAAAAAATACATCAAAATCAATGAATTATAGATTTCTATCAAACTCTCACAAACATTAAATACCTCTAGATTTAATAGGACTTTAAAAAATAAAAATTTAATATCATGATATTTTGAAGGACTTTTTAAGAGCGAATTGTGTTTCAATAGGACTTTTTCTTCCGATTGTGTTTCAATATGTGTATTAGAACAATAGAATGAACAACGTACAATTAATAAGGAATATGATCTTACCTCTTGATGGAAAGAGAAGGCTCACAGTGATTTGCGAGAAAGGTGTGTGTAGATGCCGATTTACAGGCAATTCTCTCTCCTTCAAAATTTATAGGGTCAATTAGATAGAATGAGAGGACTCTCTCTATTTCTAATCGGGCAAAAAGTACATCAAAATCAATGAACTATAGATTTCCATCAAACTCTCACAAATATTAAATATGACTAGATTTAATTGGGCTTTAAAAAATAAAAAGTGAATATCATGATATTTTGAAGGACTTTTTAAGAGCGAATTGTGTTTCAATAGAACTTTTTCTTCCGATTGTGTTTCAATATGTGTATTAGAACAATAGAATGAACAACATACAAGCAATAAAGAATATGATCTTACCTCTTGATGGAAGGAGAAGGCTCACAGTGATTTGCAGAAAGGTGTGTGTAGGACAGTCGATTTCTGTGCAATTCTCTCTCCTTCAAAATTTATAGGGTCAATTAGAGAGAATGAGAGGACTCTCTCTATTTCTAATCGGGCAAAAAGTACATCAAAATCAATGAACTATATATTTCCATCAAACTCTCACAAATATTAAATATGACTAGATTTAATTGGGCTTTAAAAAATAAAAAGTGAATATCATGATATTTTGAAGGACTTTTTAAGAGCGAATTGTGTTTCAATAGAACTTTTCCTTTTGATTGTGTTTCAATATGTGTATTAGAACAATATAATGAACAACGTACAAGCAATAAAGAATATGTTCTTACCTCTTGATGGAAGGAGAAGGCTCACGGTGATTTGTAGAAAGGTGTGTGTAGAGTGCAATTCTCTCTCCTTCAAAATTTATAGGGTAGAATGAGAGGACTCTCTCTATTTATAATTGGAAAAAAAAACATCAAAATCAATGAATTATAGATTTCTATCAAACTCTCACAAACATTAAATACCTCTATATTTAATAGGACTTTAAAAAATAAAAATTTAATATCATGATATTTTGAAGGACTTTTTAAGAGCGAATTGTGATTCAGTAGGACTTTTTCTTCCGATTGTGTTTCAATATGTGTATTAGAACAATAGAATGAACAACTTACAAGCAATAAAGAATATGATCTTACCTCTTGATGGAAGGAGAAGGCTCACAGTGATTTGCAGAAAGGTGTGTGTAGGACAGTCGATTTCTGTGCAATTCTCTCTCCTTCAAAATTTATAGGGTCAATTAAATAGATGATGACACGAACGAAACGGAGAATCAAGCACGACCGTGAGGAACCGACGAAAATGAACCTAACGATTTGAATAGCACAATCACAACCACTTCTAAACGATTATGGAAATGGAATACACCCGGAAACCCGCCTACGATTCATGTATATTCATACAAAAATAACAACGAGGGCGGACCTCAACCAAACCCTCTCGAATCTATAAAAATCCACAAAATATCCATGAATCCGTAGGAAAACTAACGATACTAACAATATTAATCGTATACATCATGAATCCACCAACGAAACGGAACTAATCGGAAGAAAATCCCAAAACCCCCAAATTAATCGAAATAGGGTTTTAGAACATTACCTTTGGAGATTGAAGAACTAAGATCCGTAGAACACGCGTTAGATTGATTATCCGAGCCTCACAACCGAAAAGGAATGATGAAAATCGACCCCCGGATGAAGAACTCTCCCCCTCTATATCCCTTCTCTCGCGATGCAGTGGAAAAATGGGGAAGGAGACGACCGATCTCGTCTAATAAGGACGAGTCTGCGCAATTACCGCTTCGTGTGCCGCGGCACAGGCCGAAAATCTACTCCCAGGTTTTAGCATTGTGCCGCGGCACAGCCTGCGTGTGCCGCGGCACACGGTACAGTTGGGTTTTGGTCGCGGAAGACACACGAGTGTGCCGCGGCACCGGACAGGTGTGCCGCGGCACTGGCCTGGCGCTGTGCCGCGGCACCGGATGGGTGTGCCGCGGCACACAGTACAGATTGCCCGACCAACATTTGGAGAAATTTGTGTGCCGCGGCGCACGCACCTTGTGCCGCGGCCCACACCCCTTTTTGGGTCCCAAAATGATAAAAATGATCCGGAAAGAGAATGAAACGATAGGAATCAATATTTGGGGACTAATAACACGAAATGGATCCACGGCAACCCCGAAACGGCGGTTTCGCACAACAATAACAAGAATATAGTTCAACAGTTTGACAGGAAGGACACGCTGAAAAGTGCACGAGGGTCACTACGATCGAGAAATACACCAAAAACGAAAATACAAGGGAAAGAAAAATACGGATATTACATTAATAGGACTTTAAAAAATAAGTTTCGTCCCGAAGCTTAAGAAACAAACAACTCGGGGTACCTAGCACGCATGCTATCCTCGGTTTCCCAAGTCGCCTCCTCGACACCGTGTCTCGACCACTGCACCTTGACCAAAGGTATGGTCTTATGCCTCAATCGTTTCTCACGATACTCCAAAATTTTCAAAGGGCGCTCTTCGAAAGTGACATCTTCGGCGACATCAATCTCACCATAATCGATTATGTGACTAGGATCCGGGACATATTTCCTTAATTGGGAAACATGGAAAACGCTATGAACATGACTCAAGGCCGGAGGTAACGCCAAACGGTATGCCAGCCCACCCACTCGCTCGAGGATCTCAAAGGGGCCGATAAATCTCGGACTCAACTTCCCTTTCCTCCCGAAACGAAAAACTCCCTTCGTCGGCGACACCTTTAGTAAGACGTGATCTCCCACCTCGAATTCCAAAGGTCGACGACGGACGTCGGCATACGACTTCTGTCGACTCTGGGCAGTCAACATCCGTTCCCGAATTAACTCTATCTTCCGCCTCGTCTCTAAAACGACATCCGGCTCGGTCCCGACCAAATCGGACGCCTCATTCCAACAAATCGGTGATCGACATCGCCGCCCGTAAAGTGCCTCATACGGTGCCATCCGAATCGATGCGTGCCAACTGTTGTTGTACGTGAATTCAATTAATGGCAAATGCTCCTCCCAGTCTCTACTCCAATCGAGAGCACAAGCACGCAACAAATCCTCGAACGTCTGGATAGTGCGTTCCGACTGCCCATCTGACTGGGGATGAAAAGAGGTACTCAAATGTAAACGGGTACCCAACGCCTTATGCACCGCCGGAAGTGCGATACAAAACGGCCGTCACGATCCGAAACAATAGACTTCGGAGTACCGTGAAGTCTCACAATCTGCGCGATAAACACACGAGCTAACTTCTCTGGGCCCCAAGTGTCCTTGATGCCCAGAAAATGTGCCGACTTGGTCAGGCGATCAACAATCACCCATACCATATTCATGCCCGACCTCGATCTCGGCAAACTCGTAACGAAATCCATTGATATATCTTCCCATTTCCATTAGGAGCGGGAGGATCGCAATAACCCAGAGTCGGCGATGCTCGATTTTGACTCACGACAAGTCAAACATCTCGCTACAAACTGTGCGACCTCATCCTTCATATCATTCCACCAGAAATTTCTTCTCAGGTCCTTGTACATCTTACTCGAACCAGGATGAACGGAATAAGGTGTAGCATGGGCCTCCCGTAAAATACTCTGCCTCAACTCTGAGTCGTTCGGCACACAAAGCCGACTGAATCTCAAAATACCATCCTCGTGAATCACAAACCCGTGAGACTTTCCTTTAAGAACGTTCTCTCGGATTTGAGTAATCATCGGATCCTCTGATTGCTTCAGTTTGATTTCATCGATCAAAGACGACGAAATCTCCAAAGCACAAAGTTGCCCGACAGCTCCCGGCAACGAGACCTCAACGTCTAACTCGATCAAAGCCCTCCGAAGCTCAGACTGAGGCGAAAGGATCTCAAGTGTTCGCAACGCAACTGGTTTCCGACTCAAGGCGTCGGCTACGACGTTCGCCTTACCCGGATGATAAAGGATTTCGAGGTCATAATCCTTAATCAACTCTAACCACCTCCTCTGCCTCATATTCAACTCTCGCTGAGTAAATATGTATTTCAGACTTTTATGATCGGTAAAAATCTGACATGTAGAGCCGAAAAGATAGTGACGCCAAATCTTGAGCGCAAAAACGACTGCCGCTAATTCCAAATCATGAGTAGGGTAGTTCAGCTCATACGGCCTCAACTGTCTCGATGCATAGGCAATGGTCTTGCCGTGCTGCATTAATACACACCCAAGACCCTGACCCGAAGCATCGCTATAAACGGCAAAACCCTCGTTGCCACATGGCAACGCCAAAACTGGGGCTGAAGTCAAACGCTTCTTCAGTTCCTCAAAACTCGACTGCCTCTCGTCATTCCAGACGAACCTCTCGGATTTCTGGAGCAACTGCGTAAGTGGTCGAGCTAGTTTCGAGAAACCCTCGACGAACCTACGATAGTAGCCAGCTAAACCCAAGAAACTACGGAGCTCCTTCACATTCTTGGGCGGTGCCCAATCCAACACGGCCTCAATCTTCTGCGGATCCACACGAACCCCCTCGGCTGAAATCACGTGACCTAAAAACATCACTTCCTTCAGCCAGAACTCACATTTCGAGAACTTTGCATAGAGTTTCTCGGTCCTCAAAATGTTTAATACTACCCGCAAATGATGGGCATGCTCTTCCTCATACTTCGAATAAATAAGAATATCGTCAATAAAGACGACGACGCACTTATCCAAATACTCGATAAAAACTTTGTTCATCAACTGCATGAACACCGCCGGCGCATTAGTTAACCCGAAAGGCATAACTACAAACTCATAATGTCCGTATCTCGACCGATAAGCTGTCTTCGGCACATCGGACTCTCTCACCCGGAGCTGATAGTACCCCGATTTCAAATCAATTTTCGAGAATACCGTAGCTCCCTGCAACTGATCGAACAAGTCATCAATTCTCGGCAAAGGATACTTGTTCTTGATGGTCACCTTGTTTAGTTCGCGATAGTCGATACACAAACATAGTGAACCATCCTTCTTCCGCACAAACAGGACCGGTGCGCCCCAAGGCGAGGCGCTCGGTCGAACATACCCCGACTCAAGAAGCTCGCTCAACTGCTTCTTCAACTCTGCCATCTCTGAAGGTGCCATGCGATACGGCGCCTTCGAAATAGGAGCCGCGCCCGGCTCTAACTCTATAGCAAACTCAACCTCACGATCCGGTGGCAATCCCGGTAACTCGTCAGGAAATACATCAGGAAACTCATTAACGACTGGAATCGACGAAAGCTCGACTCCACCATCCCCCGCCTTCAAGGCATAGCACCAATAACCAGTACATCCCTTTCGTATGAGACTCATCGCCTTCAAGGCATTAATGACGAATTTCTGGTTTCCCCTCTTTCGCCCCGCGAAAGAGTGCTCGGTGCCGTCCTCGGCTAACATAGTGATGATTCTCGTGCGGTAGTTCATGATCGCACCATGCCGCTCGAGCCAGTCATCACCAAGAATCAAATCCTCACCCTCGATACTCACAACAATAAGATTAGAGGGCCAAGTCCTCTCACAAATAAGCACAGAACAGTCTCGAACCTCCTGATCACCAACGATCCTATCACCGCTAGGAAGCTTAACGATGAAGGGCTCACAAGGCGTCAAACGGTCGAGATTCAAACGACGTACACAATCCAGAGATATGAACGAATGCGTAGCACCGGAATCGAAAAGCACACTGACAGGATGAGAAAGAATATAAACGGTACCTGTCGCCACGGTAGCCGCTGGGTCATCGGTCTTCCGCATCTCATAAACCCGCGGATGGGCGGAGCCGACACTGGAAGCTCCCCCTCTTGAGGGCTGACCCCGACCTCTCCCCCGACTAGCACTCGGCGGAGATTGAGGAGCAAACGACCCCTGATTCACACTTGATTCCCTAGGCGCTGGAATGGAAGCCCGGGCACCAAGAATTCTCTCCCTCTCAGCACAGAAAGCAGCCTTGTGGCCCGGCTGGCCACACTGATTACACGTCAGCAAAGGGCTCAACAAGTACGACTGATGTGGCCCGTACGACCACAATTGAAACACTTCACATCACGAAAAGGAGCACTGGTAGTTCCACGAGGACCCCGGTGGAGCAGGCTGGACCACCGCCGGCGGGGAAGTTAGCAGATTGGGATCTCTGCTGACCCCCACTCTTGTGGCCCGAAAAGTTCCCAGCGGACTTCTGCTTCTTACTCTCGCGGGCCGCCTCGCTCGCCGTCACAGACATATCATAAGCAAGGGCCCTACTCTGATAATCTTTCAATGTAGTGCATACGAGTCCCGACATATAGTCCCGAATCGGCAACTTCATCCGTCTGGAGAAATGGAAAATCTTGTCACTCTCCTCGACAACTTGGGTCTTCACATAACCCAACTCCTTGTTAAAATCAGCAATGGCTTGAGATACGGGAATATCCCGCGGTTGAGCATCATAAAAAGCATGTACCCGAACTTGTCTGACTGGCCACGGGCAATATTCAGTCTCCATCAATTCTTGAAACTCAGCCCACGAAGCAGCATGGTCTTTGGGCCCAACGGCCTCCCACCAGTCCGTAGCGTCCCCAGTGAGAAAATATTGAGCAATAGGGACTCTACGTTCCTCAGGACAGTTAGTGGCAACGAAGACTTTAGATATCTCCTTGATCCACCCTTCCCAGCCAATCGGGTCTGAAGCTCCCGAACGAGGAGGATGCATCTTGATGACATCTTGGAGCCATCGGTCCGCTCCGCCCCGATTAGCGTGGGCCTGATCCGGGTTCTGGACCGCCTGAGCTATTGCCGCCATTTGGTTCACCATTTGTTGCATAACGGCCGCAATACCAAGATCGGCACGCTCCTGAGAAGAAGCATGGCTATGACGGTCGCCGGTACTGCCGGCTCCCGAAGACTGTGACGTGGCCGCCCCACCGGCTGCCCCACGTCCCCGGCCGCGTCCACGACCACGACCGCAACCACGACCTCTTCCAGCATCCATACTGGAGTTAAATAAGTAGCAAAAGCCATACGAGGGTAAGTACGAGAGAAGAACAATCACAAGTCGAGAATCAAAGGTACGATACAAGGAAATAATGAACAGAGGAAGGAAAACATACGGACACTGGTAGTACCGGAATCATGGCAGCGTGACGATGATGTGCAAAACAAAACACCACAAGACCCAATAAACCGACAAGCCTAGGTATCCATAAACCTAGAGCTCTGATACCATTTTCTGTAACACCCTCAAGATATTCGAGGTATATTACAGCGCCGTGAATCCCTATATGGGACCCACCAGGCTGAACAGCATCGTACTCATCGACTCACATAAACGACAAACCAACACCATGTCATAAAGACGCAAAATAGAATAATCCACCCGGTTCAACCGATCAAACATAACATCATCAATCAACACAAACATATAGGCAACAATACAATCCGGACGAACAAGAACTCTTAAGTACTCGAGTACAACTATTAGTTCAAAAGCCACAAAAGACGAAAAGACAAAAAGACATTAAGACTTCACTTATGCACAATCATCACGCATGACCATCATCCGTGTACTGGTCCAGCGCCCGCTCGTCCCGATGAACCTGACCTGAAATTCATAAAACGAATTTCCCCAAAACGGGTCCCCAGAGGGGTTAGCAATTACGCTAGTACAAGTAACCAAATGAACAATTCACATCTTACACATATAGTAATGCATGCAATAAAGAAAACCGTTCGAAAACACTCATTTCCGGAAATGCCAATATCAAATCACATTTGTAAAATTCACCACAATTAACCGTCGATCCACACCTCCGTGGACCCCTACCGAGACCCCGTCGAGTCTAACCCGTAGTGGTTAAAAGCAAAGCTCGTCGATCCACACCTCCGTGGACCCCTACCGAGACCCCGTCGAGTCTAACCCGTAGTGAGCATACACACACACACAATTTCTCATACAAAACTACTATGTCAAGATTGTAAGTTCATAAGGATACTTGCCTCGATTAAATAGATGATGACACGAACGAAACGGAGAATCAAGCACGACCGCGAGGAACCGACGAAAATGAACCTAACGATTTGAATAGCACAATCACAACCACTTCTAAACGATTATGGAAATGGAATACACCCGGAAACCCGCCTACGATTCATGTATATTCATACAAAAATAACAACGAGGGCGGACCTCAACCAAACCCTCTCGAATCCATAAAAATCCACAAAATATCCATGAATCCATAGGAAAACTAACGATACTAACAATATTAATCGTATACATCATGAATCCACCAACGAAACGGAACTAATCGGAAGAAAATCCCAAAACCCCCAAATTAATCGAAATAGGGTTTTAGAACATTACCTTTGGAGATTCAAGAACTAAGATCCGTAGAACACGCGTTAGATTGATTATCCGAGCCTCACAACCGAAAAGGAATGATGAAAATCGACCCCCGGATGAAGAACTCTCCCCCTCTATATCCCTTCTCTCGCGATGCAGTGGAAAAATGGGGAAGGAGACAACCGATCTCGTCTAATAAGGACGAGTCTGCGCAATGACCGCTTCGTGTGCCGCGGCACAGCAGAAGTGTGCCGCGGCACAGGCCGAAAATCTACTCCCAGGTTTTAGCATTGTGCCGCGGCACAGCCTGCGTGTGCCGCGGCACACGGTCTGATTGGGTTTTGGTCGCGGAAGACACACAAGTGTGCCGCGGCACGGGACAGGTGTGCCGCGGCACTGGCCTGGCGCTGTGCCGCGGCACCGGATGGGTATGCCGCGGCACACAGTACAGATTGCCCGACCAACATTTGGAGAAATTTGTGTGCCGCGGCGCACGCACCTTGTGTCGCGGCCCACACCCCTTTTTGGGTCCCAAAATGATAAAAATGATCCGGAAAGAGAATGAAACGATAGGAATCAATATTTGGGGACTAATAACACGAAATGGATCCACGGCAACCCCGAAACGGCGGTTTCGCACAACAATAACAAGAATATCGTTCAACAGTTTGACAGGAAGGACACGCTGAAAAGTGCACGAGGGTCACTACGATCGAGAAATACACCAAAAACGAAAATACAAGGGAAAGAAAAATACGGATATTACATTAATAGGACTTTAAAAAATAAAAATTGAATATCATGATATTTTGAAGGACTTTTTAAGAGCGAATTGTGTTTCAATAGGACTTTTTCTTCCGATTGTGTTTCAATATGTGTATTAGAACAATAGAATGAACAACGTACAAGCAATAAAGAATATGATCTTACCTCTTGATGGAAGGAGAAGGCTCACGGTGATTTGCAGAAAGGTGTGTGTAGGGCAGTCGATTTCTGTGCAATTCTCTCTCCTTCAAAATTTATAGGGTCAACTAGAGAGAATGAGAGGACTCTCTATTTATAGTCGGCAAAAAAAGTACATCAAAATCAATGAATTATAGATTTCCATCAAATTCTCACAAATATTAAATACCTCTAGATTTAATAGGGCTTTAAAAAATAAAAATTGAATATCATGATATTTTCAAGGACTTTTTAAGAGCGAATTGTATTTCAATAGGACTTTTTCTTCCGATTGTGTTTCAATATGTGTATTAGAACAATAGAATGAACAACGTACAAGCAATAAAGAATATGATCTTACCTCTTGATGGAACGAGAAAGCTCACGGTGATTTTTCAGAAAGGTGTGTGTAGGGTGCAATTCTCTCTCCTTCAAAATTTATAGGGTAGAATGAGAGGACTCTCTCTATTTAAAATTGGCAAAAAAATACATCAAAATCAATGAATTATAGATTTCCATCAAACTCTCACAAATATTAAATACCTCTAGATTTAATAGGACTTTAAAAAATAAAAATTGAATATCATGATATTTTGAAGGACTTTTTAAGAGCGAATTGTGTTTCAATTGGACTTTTTATTCTGATTGTGTTTCAATATGTGTATTAGAACAATAGAATGAACAACGTACAATCAATAAAGAATATGATCTTGCCTCTTGATGGAAGGAGAAGGCTCACAGTGATTTGCAGAAAGGTGTGTGTAGGGTGCAATTCTCTCTCGTTCAAAATTTATAGGTAGAATGAGAGGACTCTCTCTATTCATAATTGGCAAAAAAAAATACATCAAAATCAATGAATTATAGATTTCCATCAAACTCTCACAAATATTAAATACCTCTAGATTTAATAGGACTTTAAAAAATAAAAATTGAATATCATGATATTTTAAAGGACTTTTTAAGAGCGAATTGTGTTTCAATTGGACTTTTTATTCTGATTGTGTTTCAATATGTGTATTAGAACAATAGAATGAACAACGTACAAGCAATAAAGAATATGATCTTGCCTCTTGATGGAAGGAGAAGGCTCACGGTGATTTGCAGAAAGGTGTGTGTAGGGTGCAATTCTCTCTCGTTCAAAATTTATAGGTAGAATGAGAGGACTCTCTCTATTTATAATTGGCAAAAAAAATACATCAAAATCAATGAATTATAGATTTCCATCAAACTCTCACAAATATTAAATACCTCTAGATTTAATAGGACTTTAAAAAATAAAAATTGCATATCATGATATTTTGAAGGACTTTTTAAGAGCGAATTGTGTTTCAATAGGACTTTTTCTTCTGATTGTGTTTCAATATGTGTATTAGAACAATAGAATGAACAACATACAAGCAATAAAGAATATGATCTTACCTCTTGATGGAAGGAGAAGCTCATGGTGATTTGCAGAAAGGTGTGTGTAACGCAGTCGATTTCTGTATAATTCTCTCTCGTTCAAAATTTATAGGGTCAATTAGAGAGGATGAGAGGACTCTCTCTATTTATAATCGACAAAAAAAGTACATCAAAATTAATAAATTATAGATTTCCATCAAACTCTCACAAACATTAAATATGTCTAGATTTAATAGGGCTTTAGAAAATAAAAATTGAATATCCTGATATTTTGAAGGACTTTTTAAGAGCGAATTGTGTTTCAATAGGACTTTTTCTTCCGATTGTGTTTCAATATGTGTATTAGAACAATAGAATGAACAACCTACAAGTAATAAAGAATATGATCTTACCTCTTGATGGAAGGAGAAGGCTCACAGTGATTTGCATAAAGGTGTGTGTAGGACAGTCGATTTCTGTGCAATTCTCTCTCCTTCAAAATTTATAGGGTCAATTAGAGAGAATGAGAGGACTCTCTCTATTTCTAATCGGGCAAAAAGTACATCAAAATCAATGAACTATAGATTTCCATCAAACTCTCACAAATATTAAATATGTCTATATTTAATTGGGCTTTAAAAAATAAAAAGTGAATATCATGATATTTTGAAGGACTTTTTAAGAGCGAATTGTGTTTTAATAGAACTTTTTCTTCCGATTGTGTTTCAATATGTGTATTAGAACAATAGAATGAACAACTTACAAGCAATAAAGAATATGATCTTACCTCTTGATGGAAGGAGAAGGCTCACAGTGATTTGCAGAAAGGTGTGTGTAGAGTGCAATTCTCTCTCCTTCAAAATTTATAGGGTAGAATGAGAGGACTCTCTCTATTTATAATTGGAAAAAAAAACATCAAAATCAATGAATTATAGATTTCTATCAAACTCTCACAAACATTAAATACCTCTAGATTTAATAGGACTTTAAAAATAAAAATTTAATATCATGATATTTTGAAGGACTTTTTAAGAGCGAATTGTGTTTCAAGAGGACTTTTCTTCCGATTGTGTTTCAATATGTGTATTAGAACAATAGAATGAACAACTTACAAGCAATAAAGAATATGATCTTACCTCTTGATGGAAGGAGAAGGCTCACGGTGATTTGTAGAAAGGTGTGTGTAGATGATCGATTTACATGCAATTCTCTCTCCTTCAAAATTTATAGGGTCAATTAGAGAGAATGAGAGGACTCTCTCTATTTCTAATCGGGCAAAAAGTACATCAAAATCAATGAACTATAGATTTCCATCAAACTCTCACAAATATTAAATATGTCTAGATTTAATTGGGCTTTAAAAATAAAAAGTGAATATCATGATATTTTGAAGGACTTTTTAAGAGCGAATTGTGTTTCAATAGAAATTTTTCTTCCGATTGTGTTTCAATATGTATATTAGAACAATAGAATGAACAACATACAAGCAATAAAGAATATGATCTTACCTCTTGATGGAAGGAGAAGGCTCACAGTGATTTGCAGAAAGGTGTGTGTAGGACAGTCGATTTCTGTGCAATTCTCTCTCCTTCAAAATTTATAGGGTCAATTAGAGAGAATGAGAGGACTCTCTCTATTTCTAATCGGGCAAAAAGTACATCAAAATCAATGAACTATAGATTTCCATCAAACTCTCACAAATATTAAATATGTCTATATTTAATTGGGCTTTAAAAAATAAAAAGTGAATATCATGATATTTTGAAGGACTTTTTAAGAGCGAATTGTGTTTTAATAGAACTTTTTCTTCCGATTGTGTTTCAATATGTGTATTAGAACAATAGAATGAACAACTTACAAGCAATAAAGAATATGATCTTACCTCTTGATGGAAGGAGAAGGCTCACAGTGATTTGCAGAAAGGTGTGTGTAGGACAGTCGATTTCTGTGCAATTCTCTCTCCTTCAAAATTTACAGGGTCAATTAGAGAGAATGAGAGGACTCTCTCTATTTCTAATCGGGCAAAAAGTACATCAAAATCAATGAACTATAGATTTCCATCAAACTCTCACAAATATTAAATATGTCTAGATTTAATTGGGCTTTAAAAAATAAAAAGTGAATATCATGATATTTTGAAGGACTTTTTAAGAGCGAATTGTGTTTCAATAGAACTTTTTCTTCCGATTGTGTTTCAATATGTGTATTAGAACAATAGAATGAACAACATACAAGCAATAAAGAAGAGAATGAGAAGGAGAAGGCTCACAGTGATTAGCAGAAAGGTGTGTGTAGGACAGTCGATTTCTGTGCAATTCTCTCTCCTTCAAAATTTATAGGGTCAATTAGAGAGAATGAGAGGACTCTCTCTATTTCTAATCGGGCAAAAAGTACATCAAAATCAATGAACTATAGATTTCCATCAAACTCTCACAAATATTAAATATGTCTAGATTTAATTGGGCTTTAAAGAATAAAAAGTGAATATCATGATATTTTGAAGGACTTTTTAAGAGCGAATTGTGTTTCAATATAACTTTTTCTTCCGATTGTGTTTCAATATGTGTATTAGAACAATATAATGAACAACGTACAAGCAATAAAGAATATGGTCTTACCTCTTGATGGAAGGAGAAGGCTCACGGTGATTTGCAGAAAGGTGTGTGTAGAGTGCAATTCTCTCTCCTTCAAAATTTATAGGGTAGAATGAGAGGACTCTCTCTATTTATAATTGGCAAAAAAATACATCAAAATCAATGAATTATAGATTTCTATCAAACTCTCACAAACATTAAATACCTCTAGATTTAATAGGACTTTAAAAAATAAAAATTTAATATCATGATATTTTGAAGGACTTTTTAATAGCGAATTGTGTTTCAATAGGACTTTTTCTTCCGATTGTGTTTCAATATGTGTATTAGAACAATAGAATGAACAACGTACAATTAATAAGGAATATGATCTTACCTCTTGATGGAAAGAGAAGGCTCACAGTGATTTGCAGAAAGGTGTGTGTAGGACATCCGATTTCTGTGCAATTCTCTCTCCTTCAAAATTTATAGGGTCAATTAGAGAGAATGAGAGGACTCTCTCTATTTCTAATCGGGCAAAAAGTACATCAAAATCAATGAACTATAGATTTCCATCAAACTCTCACAAATATTAAATATGACTAGATTTAATTGGGCTTTAAAAAATAAAAAGTGAATATCATGATATTTTGAAGGACTTTCTAAGAGCGAATTGTGTTTCAATAGAACTTTTTCTTCCGATTGTGTTTCAATATGTGTATTAGAACAATCGAATGAAAAACATACAAGCAATAAAGAATATGATCTTACCTCTTGATGGAAGGAGAAGGCTCACAGTGATTTGCAGAAAGGTGTGTGTAGGACAGTCGATTTCTGTGCAATTCTCTCTCCTTCAAAATTTATAGGGTCAATTAGAGAGAATGAGAGGACTCTATCTATTTCTAATCGGGCAAAAAGTACATCAAAATCAATGAACTATATATTTCCATCAAACTCTCACAAATATTAAATATGACTAGATTTAATTGGGCTTTAAAAAATAAAAAGTGAATATCATGATATTTTGAAGGACTTTTTAAGAGCGAATTGTGTTTCAATAGAACTTTTTCTTTTGATTGTGTTTCAATATGTGTATTAGAACAATATAATGAACAACGTACAAGCAATAAAGAATATGGTCTTACCTCTTGATGGAAGGAGAAGGCTCACGGTGATTTGCAGAAAGGTGTGTGTAGAGTGCAATTCTCTCTCCTTCAAAATTTATAGGGTAGAATGAGAGGACTCTCTCTATTTATAATTGGAAAAAAAAACATCAAAATCAATGAATTATAGATTTCTATCAAACTCTCACAAACATTAAATACCTCTAGATTTAATAGGACTTTAAAAAATAAAAATTTAATATCATGATATTTTGAAGGACTTTTTAAGAGCGAATTGTGTTTCAGTAGGACTTTTTCTTCCGATTGTGTTTCAATATGTGTATTAGAACAATAGAATGAACAACTTACAAGCAATAAAGAATATGATCTTACCTCTTGATGGAAGCAGAAGGCTCACAGTGATTTGCAGAAAGGTGTGTGTAGGACAGTCGATTTCTGTGCAATTCTCTCTCCTTCAAAATTTATAGGGTCAATTAGAGAGAATGAGAGGACTCTCTCTATTTCTAATCGGGCAAAAAGTACATCAAAATCAATGAACTATAGATTTCCATCAAACTCTCACAAATATTAAATATGTCTAGATTTAATTGGGCTTTAAAAAATAAAAAGTGAATATCATGATATTTTGAAGGACTTTTTAAGAGCGAATTGTGTTTCAATAGAAATTTTTCTTCCGATTGTGTTTCAATATGTATATTAGAACAATAGAATGAACAACATACAAGCAATAAAGAATATGATCTTACCTCTTGATGGAAGGAGAAGGCTCACAGTGATTTGCATAAAGGTGTGTGTAGGACAGTCGATTTATGTTCAATTCTCTCTCCTTCAAAATTTATAGGGTCAATTAGAGAGAATGAGAGGACTCTCTCTATTTCTAATCGGGCAAAAAGTACATCAAAATCAATGAGCTATAGATTTCCATCAAACTCTCACAAATATTAAATATGTCTATATTTAATTGGGCTTTAAAAAATAAAAAGTGAATATCATGATATTTTGAAGGACTTTTTAAGAGCGAATTGTGTTTTAATAGAACTTTTCTTCCGATTGTGTTTCAATATGTGTATTAGAACAATAGAATGAACAACTTACAAGCAATAAAGAATATGATCTTACCTCTTGATGGAAGGAGAAGGCTCACGGTGATTTGCGAGAAAGGTGTGTGTAGGATATCGATTTACGTGCAATTCTCTCTCCTTCAAAATTTACAGGTCAATTAGAGAGAATGAGAGGACACTCTCTATTTCTAATCGGGCAAAAAGTACATCAAAATCAATGAACTATAGATTTCCATCAAACTCTCACAAATATTAAATATGTCTAGATTTAATTGGGCTTTAAAAAATAAAAAGTGAATATCATGATATTTTGAAGGACTTTTTAAGAGCGAATTGTGTTTCAATAGAACTTTTTCTTCCGATTGTGTTTCAATATGTGTATTAGAACAATAGAATGAACAACATACAAGCAATAAAGAAGAGAATGAGAAGGAGAAGGCTCACAGTGATTTGCAGAAAGGTGTGTGTAGGACAGTCGATTTCTGTGCAATTCTCTCTCCTTCAAAATTTATAGGGTCAATTAGAGAGAATGAGAGGACTCTCTCTATTTCTAATCGGGCAAAAAGTACATCAAAATCAATGAACTAAAGATTTCCATCAAACTCTCACAAATATTAAATATGTCTAGATTTAATTGGGCTTTAAAAAATAAAAAGTGAATATCATGATATTTTGAAGGACTTTTTAAGAGCGAATTGTGTCTCAATAGAATTTTTTCTTCCGATTGTGTTTCAATATGTGTATTAGAACAATAGAATGAACAACATACAAGCAATAAAGAATATGATCTTACCTCTTGATGGAAGGAGAAGGCTCACAATGATTTGCAGAAAGGTGTGTGTAGGACAGTCGATTTCTGTGCAATTCACTCTCCTTCAAAATTTCTAAGGTCAATTAGAGAGAATGAGAGGACTCTCTCTATTTCTAATCGGGCAAAAAGTACATCAAAATCAATGAACTATAGATTTCCATCAAACTCTCACAAATATTAAATATGTCTATATTTAATTGGGCTTTAAAAAATAAAAAGTGAATATCATGATATTTTGAAGGACTTTTTAAGAGCGAATTGTGTTTCAATAGAACTTTTTCTCCCGATTGTGTTTCAATATGTGTATTAGAACAATATAATGAACAACGTACAAGCAATAAAGAATATGGTCTTGATGGAAGGAGAAGGCTCACGGTGATTTGCAGAAAGGTGTGTGTAGGGTGCAATTCTCTCTCCTTCAAAATTTATAGGGTTGAATGAGAGGACTCTCTCTGTAATATCCGCATTTTTCTTTCCCTTGTATTTTTATTTTTGGTGTATTCCTCGATCGTAGTGACCCTCTTGTACCTTTCAGTGTGTCCTTCCTGTCAACTGTTGAACTGTATACTCGTTATTGTTGTGCGGAACCGCCGTTTCGGGGTTGCCGTGGATCCATTTCGTGTTATTGGTTCCCAAATATTGATTCCTATCGTTTTTATTCTCTTTTCGGATCATTTTTATCATTTTGGGACCCAAAAGGAGTGTGGGCCGTGGCACAAGGTGTGTGCGCCGCGGCACACAAACTTCTCCAATTGTTGGTCGAGCAAACTGTACTGTGTGCCGCGGCACACCCATCCGGTGCCGCGGCACACCCGTCCGGTGCCGCGGCACACCCGTGTGACATCTGCGACCAAAACCCGATCAGATGCGGGTGCCGCGGCACACGTGTGCCGCGCACACCGCCGAAACACAGGAGTAATTTTGCTGCCTTGTGGCACACTTCGGTGTGCCACGGCACACAAAGCGGTCAATTGTGCAATCTCGTCCTTATTAGAAGAGATCGGCCATTTTCCTCCATTATTCACCTGCGAGAGAGAGAGAGAGAGGTCTAAGGGGGGAGAACTTGTCAAGCATTCTTCATTCGGGGGTCGATTTTCATCATTTTCCTTCGGTTGTGAGGCCCGGATAATCAATATAACGCGTGTTCTACAGATCTTAGTACTTGAGTCTCCAAAGGTAATATTTCTAGAACCCTATTTTCGATTAATTTGGGGGTTTTGGGATTTTCTTCAGATTCGTTCCGTTTTGTTGGTGGATTCATGATGTATACGATTAATATTGTTAGTATCTTTAGTTTTCCTACGGATTCATGGATATTTTGTGGATTTTTACGGAATCGAGAGGGTTTGGTTGTGGTCCGCCCTCGTTGTTATTTTTGATACGAATATACATGAATCGTAGGCGGGTTTCCAGGTGTATTCCATTTCCGTAATCGTATAGAGTTGGTTGTGATTGTGTTATTCGAATCGTTAGGTTCATTTCCGCCGGTTCCTCGCGGTCGTGTTCGGTTCTTCCTTTCCGTTCGTATCACCGTCTATTAACCGAGTCAAGTACCCTTATGAACTTAGAATCTTAATGTATTAGTATTGCATGAGAATTGTGTGTGTGTGTATGCTCACTATGGGTTAGACCCGACGGGGTCTCGGTAGGGGTCCACAGAGGGGTGGATCCGCGAGCTTGCTTTTAACCACTATGGGTTAGATCCGAAGGGGTCTCGGTAGGGGTCCACGGAGGGGTGGATCCACGGTTAATTGTGGTGCATTTTTACAAATGTGATTTGATTATGGCATTTCCGGAAATGAGTGATTTGGAACTATGTTTTCTTGAATTGCATGCATTACTATATGTGTAAGATGTAAGTCGTTCATTCGGTTACTTGTACTAGCGTAATTGCTAACCCCTCTGGGGACCCGTTTTGGGGAAATTCGTTTTATGAATTTCAGGTCATGTTCATCGAGACGAGCGGGTGTTGGACCAGTATACGGATGATGGCCGTGCGTGATGATTGTGCACGAGTAGTGTTTTATTGCTTTCTATCTTTTATTTTTGTGGTCTTCAAACTAATAGAAGTACTCGAGTACTTAAGAACTTTTACTTGTCGGGATTGCATTGTTGTTTATTATGTTGTGATGGATTGTAGTGTCATGTTTGACCGGTTGAACCGGATGAATTATTTTGTTGGGCGTCTTTATGACGAGGTATTTTCTGTTGTTTCTGTGAGTCAATGAGTATGATGCTTGTTCAGCCTGGTGGGTCCCATGTAGGGATTCACGGCACTGTAATATACCTCGGATATCCTGGGGGTGTTACAGAAAATGGTATCGGAGCACTAGGTTTATGGATACCTAGGCTTGTCGGTTTACTGGGTCTTGTTGTATTTTGTTTTTCACATCATCATCACGCTGCCATGATTCCGGTACTACCAGTGCCCGTAAGTTTTCTTTCCTCTGTTCCTTATACTCTTGTATCGTACCCCTAGTTCTCGATTTGCGATCGTTCTTTTCTTGTACTGACCATCGTATGGCTTTTGCTACTTATTTAACTCCAGTATGGATGCTGGAAGAGGTCGTGGTCGTGGTCGCGGTCGTGGACGTGGACGCGGCCGGGGACGTGGGGCAGCCGGTGGGGCGGCCACATCACAGTCTTCGGGAGCCGGCAGTACCGGCGACCGTCACAGTCATGCTTCCTCTCAGGAGCGCGCCGACCTTGGTATTGTGGCTGTTATGCAGCAAATGGTGAATCAAATGGCGGCGATAGCTCAGGCGGTTCAGAACCCGGATCCGACCCATGCTAATCGGGGCGGAGCGGACGTTGGCTTCAGGATGTCATCAAGATGCATCCTCCTCAGTTTTCGGGAGCTTCAGACCCGATCGGCTGGGAGGGGTGGATCAAGGAGATATCTAAAGTCTTCACTGCCACCAACTGTCCCTAGGACCGTAAGGTCCCTATTGCCCAGTACTTCCTCACTGGGGACGCTATGGATTGGTGGGAGGCCGTTGAGCCCAAGGACCATGTTGCTTCGTGGACCGAATTCCAAGAACTGATGGAGACTGAATATTGCCCGTGGCCGGTCAGGCAGGCTCGAGTACATGCTTTCTATGATGCTCAATCACGGGATATCCCCGTATCTCAGGCTATTGCCGACTTTAACAAGGAGTTGGGTTATGTGAAGACCCAAGTTGTCGAGGAGAGCGACAAAATTTTCCATTTTTCCAGACGGATGAAATTGTTGATTCGGGACTATATGTCGGGGCTCGTCTGTACTACCTTGAAGGATTACCAGAGTAGGGCCCTTGCTTATGATATGTCTGTGACGGCGAGTGAGGCGGCCCGCGAGAGCAAGAAGCAGAAGTCTGCCGGGAATTTTTCAGGCCACAAAGGTGGGGGTCAGCAGAAATTCCAGTCTGCTAACTTTTCCGCCGGTGGTGGCCCAGCTCGATCTACTGGGTTTCCCCGCAGGGCAGCCAGTGCCCCTTCTCGAGAGGTGAAGTGTTTCAACTGTGGCCAGCCAGGCCACATCAGTCGTAATTGTCCGAGTCCTTTGCTGACATGTAATCAGTGTGGCCAGCCGGGTCACAGGGCTGCTTTCTGTGCTGAGAGGGAGAAAATCTTTGGTGCCCGGGTTTCCATTCCAGCGCTTAGGGAACCAAGTGTGAATCAGGGATCGCTTGCCCCTCAATATCCTCCGAGTGCTAGTCGGGGGAGAGGTCGGGGTCAGTCCTCCAAGGGGGGAGCTTCCAGCGTCGGCTCAGCCGACCCGCGTGTCTATGAGATGCGGAGAGACGATGATCTAGCGGCTACCGTAGCGACAGGTACCGTTCATATTCTTTCTCATCCTGTCAGTGTGCTTTTCAATTCTGGTGCTACGCATTCGTTCATATCTCTGGATTGTGTGCGCCGTTTGAGTCTCGACCGTTTGATGCCTTGTGAGCCCTTCATCGTTAAGCTTCCTAGCGGTGATAGGATCGTTGGTGATCAGGAGGTTCGAGACTGTTCTGTGTTTATTTGTGAGAGGGCTTGGCCCTCTAATCTTATTGTTGTGGGTTTTGAGGGTGAGGAATTCATTCTCGGGGATGATTGGCTCGAGCGGCATGGTGCAATCATGAACTACCGCACGAGAATCATCACCATGTTAGCCGATGATGGCACCGAGCACTCTTTCGCCGGGCGAAAGAGGGGGAACCAGAAATTCGTTATTAACGCCTTGAAGGTGATGAGACTCCTGCGAAAGGGGTGTACCGGCTATTGGTGCTACGCCTTAAAGTCGGAGAGTGGTGGAGTCGAGCTTTCGTCGATTCCAATCGTTAATGAGTTTTCTGATGTTTTTCCTGACGAGTTACCGGGATTGCCACCGGATCGTGAGGTCGAGTTCACTATAGAGTTAGAGCCGGGTGCGGCTCCTATTTCGAAGGCGCCCTATCGCATGGCACCTTCAGAGATGTCCGAGTTGAAGAAGCAGTTGAGTGAGCTTCTTGAGTCGGGGTATGTTCGACCGAGCGCCTCGCCTTGGGGCGCACCAGTCCTGTTTGTGCGGAAGAAGGATGGTTCACTACATTTGTGTATCGACTATCACGAACTAAACAAGGTGACCATCAAAAAAAAGTATCCTTTGCCGAGAATTGACGACTTGTTCGACCGATTGTGGAGTCATGTATTCTCAAAGATTGATTTGAAATCGGGTACTATCACTCCGGTGAGAGAGTCCGATGTCTTGAAGACGACTTTTCGGACGAGATACGGACATTATGAGTTTGTAGTTATGCCTTTTGGGTTAACTAATGCGCGGCGGTGTTCATGCGATTGATGAACAAAGTCTTTATCGAGTATTTGGATAAGTGTGTCATCGTCTTCATTGACGATATTCTTATTTATTCGAGGAACGAGGAAGAGCATGCCCATCAATTGCGGATAGTGTTAGACATTTTGAGGGCCGAGCAACTCTATGCGAAGTTCTCGAAATGTGAGTTAAGTGAAGGAAGTGATGTGTTTGGGTCACGTGATTTCACCGAGGGGGTTCGTGTAGATCCGAGAAGATCGAGGCGGTATTGGATTGGGCACCGCCCAAAACGTGAGAGCTCCGAAGTTTCTTGGGTTTGGTGGCTACTACCGTAGGTTCGTCGAGGTTTCTCGAAGCGGCTCGACCACTTACACGATTGCTCCGTAATCCGAGAAGTTAAATGCGGAATGACGAGAGGCGATTGATTTTGAGGAATCAAGAAGCGTTTGACTTGACTCGGTTTTGGCGTTGCCATGTGGCAACGAGGGATTCGCCGTTTATAGCGATGCTTCGGGTCAGGGTCTTGGGTGCGTATTAATGCAGCACGGCAAGACCATTGCCTTTGCGTCGAGACAGTTGAGGCCGGATGGGCTTAACTACCCTACCCATGATTTGGAGTTAGCGGCAGTCGTATTCGCGCTCAAGATTTGGCGTCACTATCTTTTCGGCTCTGCATGTTAGATTTTTACCGATCATAAAAGTCTGAAATACATATTTACTCAGCGGGAGTTGAATATGAGGCAGAGGAGGTGGTTAGAGCTGATTAAAGATTATGACCTCGAAATCCTTTATCATCCGGGCAAGGCGAACGTCGTGGCCGACGCCTTGAGTTGGAAACCGATTGCATTGCGATCGCTTGAGATCCTTACGTCTCAGTCCGAGCTTCGGTGAGCTTTGATCGAGTTAGATGTTGAGGTTCTGTTGCCGGGAACTGTCGGGCAATTTTGTGCTTTGGAAATTTCGTCGTCTTTGATCGATGAGATTAAGCTGAAGCAGTTAGAGGACCCGATGATTACTCAAATCCGAGAGAACGTTCTTAAAGGAAAGTCTCCTGGATTTGTGATTCACGAAGATGGTGTTTTGAGGTTTCGGGGTCGGCTTTGTGTGCCGAACGACTCAGAGATGAGACAGAGTATTTTGCGTGAGGCCCATGCTACAGCTTATTCCGTTCATCCTGGTTCGAGTAAGATGTACAAGGACTTGAGAAGGAACTTCTGGTGGAATGACATGAAGGAGGAGGTCGCGCAGTTTGTAGCAAGGTGTTTGACTTGCCAGCAAGTCAAAATCGAGCATCAGCGACCGGCTGGGCTTTTGCAGTCACTTCCCGTTACGGAATGGAAATGGGAAGATATATCGATGGATTTCATTACGAGTCTGCCGAGATCGAGGTCGGGCATGAATATGGTATGGGTGATTGTCGATCGTCTGACCAAGTCGGCACATTTTCTGGGCATCAAGGACACTTGGGGCCCGGAGAAGTTAGCTCGTGTGTTTATCGCGCAGATCGTGAGACTTCACGGTACCCCGAAGTCTATTGTTTCGGATCGTGATGGCCGTTTTGTATCGCACTTCTGGCAGGCGGTGCATAAGGCGTTGGGTACCCGATTGCGTTTGAGTACCTCTTTTCATCCCCAGTCAGATGGACAGTCGGAACGCACTATCCAGACGTTCGAGGACTTGTTGCGTGCCTGTGCTCTCGATTGGAGTAGTGACTGGGAGGAACATTTGCCATTGATCGAATTCACGTACAACAATAGTTGGCACGCGTCGATTCGGATGGCACCGTACGAGGCACTTTATGGGCGGCGATGTCGATCACTGATTTGTTGGAATGAGGCGTCCGATTTGGTCGGGACCGAGCCGGATGTCGTTTTAGAGACGAGGCGGAAGATAGAATTAATTCGGGAATGGATGTTGACTGCCCAGAGTCGACAGAAGTCGTATGGCGACGTCCATCGTCGACCTTTGGAATTCGAGGTGGGAGACCATGTTTTGCTAAAGGTGTCGCCGACGAAGGGAGTTTTTCGTTTCGGGAAGAAAGGGAAGTTGAGTCCGAGATTTATCGGCCCCTTTGAGATCCTCGAGCGATTCGGTGGGTTGGCATACCGTTTGGCGTTACCTCCGGCCTTGAGTTATGTTCATAGCGTTTTTCATGTTTTCCAGCTGAGGAAATATGTCTCGGATCCTAGTCACGTCATCGATTATGGCGAGATTGATATCGCTGAAGATATTACTTTTGAGGAGCGTCCTTTGAAGATTTTGGAGCATCGTGAGAAACGACTGAGGCATAAAACCATCCCTTTGGTCAAAGTGCAGTGGTCGAGACACGGTGTCGAGGAGGCAACTTGGGAAACCGAGGATAGCATGCGTGCTAGGTACCCTGAGTTGTTTGTTTCTTAAGTTTCGGGACGAAACTTATTTTTAGAGGGGTAGAATGTAATATCCGCATTTTTCTTTCCCTTGTATTTTTATTTTTGGTGTATTCCTCGATCGTAGTGACCCTCGTGTACCTTTCAAAGGTGTCCTTCCTGTCAATCAAGCTGAACCGCTGCTTCGGGTTGCCGGGGATCCATTTCGTGTTATTGGTTCCCAAATATTGATTCCTATCGTTTTTATTCTCTTTCCGGATCATTTTTATCATTTTGGGACCCAAAAGGGGTGTGGGCCGCGGCACAAGGTGTGTGCGCCGCGGCACACAAACTTCTCCAATTGTTGGTCGAGCAAACTGTACTGTGTGCCGCGGCACACCCATCCGGTGCCGCGGCACACCCGTCCGGTGCCGCGGCACACCCGTGTGACATCCGCGACCAAAACCTGACTGTACCGGGTGCCGCGACACACGCAGGCTGTGCCGCGGCACACTGCCGAAACCTGGGAGTAATTTTTGGCCTGTGCCGCGGCACACTTCGGCTGTGCCGCGGCACACAAAGCGGTCAACTGTGCAATCTCGTCCTTATTAGACGAGATCGGCCATTTTCCTCCATTATTCACCTGCGAGAGAGAGAGAGAGGTCTAAGGGGGGAGAACTTCTCAAGCATTCTTCATTCGGGGGTCGATTTTCATCATTTTCCTTCGGTTGTGAGGCCCGGATAATCAATCTAATGCGTTTTCTATGGATCTTAGTACTTGAGTCTCCAAAGGTAATATTTCTAGAACCCTATTTTCGATTAATTTGGGGGTTTTGGGATTTTCTTCCGATTCGTTCCGTTTTGTTGGTGGATTCATGATGTATACGATTAATATTGTTAGTATCTTTAGTTTTCCTACGGATTCATGGATATTTTGTGGATTTTTACGGAATCGAGAGGGTTTGGTTGTGGTCCGCCCTCGTTGTTATTTTTGGTACGAATATACATGAATCATAGGCGGGTTTCCGGGTGTATTCCATTTCCGTAATCGTCTAGAGTTGGTTGTGATTGTGTTATTCGAATCGTTAGGTTCATTTATGCCGGTTCGTCGCGGTCGTGTTCGGTTCTTCCTTTCCGTTCGTATCACCGTCTATTAACCGAGGTAAGTACCCTTATGAACTTACAATCTTAATGTATTAGTATTGCATGAGAATTGTGTGTGTGTGTGTATGCTCACTATGGGTTAGACCCGACGGGGTCTCGGTAGGGGTCCACGGAGGGGTGGATCCGCGAGCTTGCTTTTAACCACTATGGGTTAGATCCGACGGGGTCTCGGTAGGGGTCCACGGAGGGGTGGATCTACAGTTAATTGTGGTGCTTTTACAAATGTGATTTGATTATGGCATTTCCGGAAATGAGTGATTTGGAACTATGTTTTCTTGAATTGCATGCATTACTATATGTGTAAGATGTAAGTCGTTCATTTGGTTACTTGTACTAGCGTAATTGCTAACCCCTCTGGGGACCCGTTTTGGGGAAATTCGTTTTATGAATTTCAGGTCAGGTTCATCGAGACGAGCGGGTGTTGGACGAGTATACGGATGATGGCCGTGCGTGATGATTGTGCACGAGTAGTGTTTTATTGCTTTCTATCTTTTATTTTTGTGGTCTTCAAACTAATAGAAGTACTCGAGTACTTAAGAACTTTTACTTGTCGGGATTGTATTGTTGTTTATTATGTTGTGATGGATTATGGTGTCATGTTTGACCGGTTGAACCGGATGAATTATTTTGTTGGGCCTCTTTATGACGAGGTATTTTCTGTTGTTTCTGTGAGTCGATGAGTATGATGCTTGTTCAGCCTGGTGGGTCCCATGTAGGGATTCACGGCGCTGTAATATACCTCGGATATCCTGGGGGTGTTACACTCTCTATTTATAATTGGCAAAAAAATACATCAAAATCAATGAATTATAGATTTCTATCAAACTCTCACAAACATTAAATACCTCTAGATTTAATTGGACTTTAAAAAATAAAAATTGAATATCATGATATTTTGAAGGACTTTTTAAGAGCGAATTGTGTTTCAATAGGACTTTTTCTTCCGATTGTGTTTCAATATGTGTATTAGAACAATAGAATGAACAACGTACAAGCAATAAAGAATATGATCTTACCTCTTGATGGAACGAGAAGGCTCACGGTGATTTGCAGAAAGGTGTGTGTAGGGCAGTCGATTTCTGTGCAATTCTCTCTCCTTCAAAATTTATAGGGTCAATTAGAGAGAATGAGAGGACTCTCTCTATTTATAGTCGGCAAAAAAAGTACATCGAAATCAATGAATTATAGATTTCCATCAAATTCTCACAAATATTAAATACCTCTAGATTTAATAGGGCTTTAAAAAATAAAAATTGAATATCATGATATTTTGAAGGACTTTTTAAGAGCGAATTGTATTTCAATAGGACTTTTTCTTCCTATTGTGTTTCACTATGTGTATTAGAACAATAGAATGAACAACGTACAAGCAATAAAGAATATGATCTTACCTCTTGATGGAACGAGAAAGCTCACGGTGATTTTCAGAAAGGTGTGTGTAGGGTGCAATTCTCTCTCCTTCAAAATTTATAGGGTAGAATGAGAGGACTCTCTCAATTTATAATTGGCAAAAAAATACATCAAAATCAATGAATTATAGATTTCCATCAAACTCTCACAAATATTAAATACCTCTAGATTTAATAGGACTTTAAAAAATAAAAATTGAATATCATGATATTTTGAAGGACTTTTTAAGAGCGAATTGTGTTTCAATTGGACTTTTTATTCTGATTGTGTTTCAATATGTGTATTAGAATAATAGAATGAACAACGTACAAGCAATAAAGAATATGATCTTGCCTCTTGATGGAAGGAGAAGGCTCACGGTGATTTGCAGAAAGGTGTGTGTAGGGTGCAATTCTCTCTCGTTCAAAATTTATAGGTAGAATGAGAGGACTCTCTCTATTTATAATTGGCAAAAAAAATACATCAAAATCAATGAATTATAGATTTCCATCAAACTCTCACAAATATTAAATACCTCTAGATTTAATAGGACTTTAAAAAATAAAAATTGAATATCATGATATTTTGAAGGACTTTTTAAGAGCGAATTGTGTTTCAATTGGACTTTTTATTCTGATTCTGTTTCAATATGTGTATTAGAACAATAGAATGAACAACGTACAAGCAATAAAGAATATGATCTTGCCTCTTGATGGAAGGAGAAGGCTCACGCTGATTTGCAGAAAGGTGTGTGTAGGGTGCAATTCTCTCTCGTTCAAAATTTATAGGTAGAATGAGAGGACTCTCTGTAGCGACCACTTTTCTAAATATGATTCTTCAAATTTTAAGAAGAATAAATAAAAATACTGCAGCGGAAATACATTTAAAAAAAGACAAACTTAATAATTGCAAGTAATATTCTCGAGTCATTGTTAAAACAAAACATACCTTGACGTAAAAATAAAACAAATTGAACACTTGTTCGTAAAACATAGTTTGAGAGAAATAACATTACATAAATAAACATCTAATCATAGGCTTGATCATCTCACTCTCAATCGCACGCCACATCGAGCTCCTCAACCTGAAAGGGGTTAAATAGTGGGGTGAGCTTCGAACTCGCTCAGTGTGGAGAGTATGCAATATGTCTACGTTAATTACTAAATATATTAGCAAGTATAAACAACATGACTGATAAATTCTGATGCCCGTCGGCTAGCCCAAAGGCTTTATGCACAATTAAGCGCTTCTGACTAATTTGCACATTTAAGTGCTTCTGACTGATTGCACATTTAAGTGCTTCTGACTGATTTGCACATTTAAGTGCTTCTGACTGATTTCACGTGCACATACGAGACAATATATAAAGCAATTAAAATAAACAAAAGCATAATAAATCCCCACACCTGGATAAATTGCAGTTCTGAACTTGAATGTGATGAAATGCTTGACTCGACAAATTCTAGGCCCGTAAATTCTTGTTATTATCTACAATTAATAATAGAAAATTATTATTATTAGATGACTGAGAATTAAATTATAAGTGGATAATAATATCAATTGAAAAGGTCAACATGTTAAAAGCTTGGCCGAAAGGGACTGATATTGTAGAAATTATAATTCTGCTAGAGCTAACTGGAATAATTATAAACCAGACTGGGGCAAGAATGAAGAAACTGAAAATTAGGGGCTGACACTAGTATACATTGAAAATAATTTGGGGTTGAGTCGAAAGGATCTAGAAACAAGGGGAACTCAATTGAATAACCCTAGGAAATTAGGGGGTATATAAACCCCTTTGCCCAGCCGACACTCTCATTTCTAACCTGCTCCCTTCAACACTCTCTCTAAAACTCTCCTCCCTCTGCCAGCGATCGTTTCTCAGTCTCTCTCTCTACCGAAAAAAAAGAAACACACACACATACACCTACACACACTCCAGACCTGCCGCGAACTGGATGAATCGAAAAAGAAAATTCGTTGGCGTCGCAATTCGGCAGTAGGTCGCTGCCAAGGTGTGGTCCGACGATGGCAGATATTGATGTTTCGCGTGGTTCCGACCGGTGGCTCGCGCGAAGGAGGGGAGGTCCAAGTGGCGGGGGCGATGGTGAAAGGCTATGGCCGGCTCGCCGGAAGCTGTGTGGCGGCGATGCGATTTGGAAGGGAAGAAATTTGGATGGCGACAACAGGCTGGGTTGGTCGCGGGTTCGGGCTGACGGCGGCGGAAAGGTTGCAGTCAGAAAATTCTCAGGTGTGAAGTTCTTGAGCCAATAAAGATATTTATGTGAGCGAAGCAGGTATGATTCCCGGCAACTGGCTCCAGTTCAGGGAATAAAGAGAAGAAGGAAATAAAATAATAAAAAAAAGGCTGACTTTGCTATGAGGCAGTGAGATGAGCAGTGAATATTTTTCAGAGAGATTTACCTGTTTGTGAAATTTTTCTGCATAGATTTGAGGATGAGTCTTGCTGTAAAAAAATGAGTTTTGGTGTTTGTGTGATTTCTGGTGTATAAAATTTTGCTGTGAAATTTTTGTGCGGTGAGAAAAATGGATATGAATTGTCATGGATTGTGATTTATAGTTTTAGTCTAGGATTTAACTGCTCATTCCATGATGATAAAACTCCCCCATTATGCCCACTACCTCTTTTAAGGAGGTTAATGAAGGTGAGAAAACTCCCCCATGTTCATGGTGTGTGAGTATAGGAGAGAGAAATATGGGCTTAATATTAAAATGGGTTCGGCTTAGGCCGGCCCAAAGTGGATGGATTAAAATTAATTAAAATGGACTTGTAAAATCTTATGCGTAACGATTTATATCGCTTAAAATTTGACTTGGGCCTAGAAATGACGACATGACACACGATGAAATAAAATGAGAAATGACAAGACATGAATCACATGACTGGACATGAATTATAATGACAAATGAATTTGCATGATCATGAAATAAAATGAATTAAACGAGAAATTATTCGGGCATTAATTTAATAAAATTGAACATGTTTCAATAATTCACAATAAATGTATATGCGAAATCGGGGCGTTACAACCTACCCTCCTTTAACAAATTTTCGTCCTCGAAAATTAAGTTGCGTACCTTGAAAAATAAATGTTGGATACTTAGAACGGATCTCCTCTTCACGTTCCCAAGTTGCCTCATTTGGTCCATGACGACTCCATTGAACTTTCACCAATTTAATCTCTTTATTTCGTAACTGGTGTAACCTACGCTCCAGAATAGCTATAGGTACCTCCTCATAACTCAGATTCTTGGCTACATGCAACTCTTTGAAATTGCATACATGATCAGGATCATGTACGTATTTTCTCAGCATGGAGACGTGAAAGACATTGTGCACTCCTGATAATTCCATCGGCAATGCCAAACTATAAGCAAGATCACCAACACGACCCAAAATCTCAAAAGGCCCGATATAACGAGGCTGTAGCTTTCCCTTTTTACCGAATCGTATTACTCCTTTCATCGGCGCTACTTTCAGGAACACCTTCTCTCCAATCTCAAATTGGATATCTTTCCTCCGTTTATAAGCATAAGGCTTCTGCCGATCCTGGGCAGTCTTAATTCTGCTTCTGATCTCGGCTATCTTCTCTACAGTCTGCTCGATCAATTCTGGACCCAAAATTTTTCCTTCTCCAACCTCACTCCAATAAAGGGGCGATCGACATTTCCTTTCGTACAGAGCCTCATACGGGGCCATTTGTATAGTCGCTTGGTAACTGTTGTTATAAGCAAACTCCACTAACGGCAAAATATTCTCCCAATTCTCACCAGTGTCAAGAACACACGCACTCAACAAGTCTTCAAGTGTCTTGATAGTCCGATCAGATTGACCATCGGTTTGCGGATGATATGCAGTACTGAAATTCAACTTAGTGCCCAAAGCACTCTGAAGACTCTTCCAAAATTGCAACGTAAATCGCGGATCTCTATCTGATACGATCGACACTGGAACACCATGTAGCCTCAAAATCTCCCGGATATAAATCTGTGCATATTGTTCCATACTGTAAGTCATCCTCACAGGTAGAAAATGAGATGACTTCGTCAAACGATCTACTATCACCCAGATAACATCGTTCTTCCTCACTGTTCGTGGCAGACCAACCACAAAATCCATTGTGATATGCTCCCATTTCCATTCTGGGATTTCTAACGGTTGAAGTAAACCTCCTGGCCGTTGGTGTTCTGCCTTCACCTGCTGACATATCATACACCTCTTCACAAATACACCAATGTCCCGTTTCATTCCTCTCCACCAAAAGAACTTCTTCAGGTCGTGGTACATCTTTGTACCTCCCGGGTGAGCGGAGTATGGTGCATTGTGAGCTTCTTCAAGGATTTGCTTCCTAAGGGATAGATCCTTAGGAACATATAAGCTCCCATCATAAGTCAACACGTCCTCTGCGGAAACGACAAACTTCTCAATACTCCCAGCTTGTGCTCGATCCTTCATCTTGCACAAGAACTTATCACGTGGTTGAGCCTCCTTAATCTTATCCCTCAAGTTTGGTTGCAAGACCAAAGATGATAGGATTGCTTTCGAATGTTTTGAAGACTCAACTACCTCAATCCTCAACTGGGAGAACTCCTTTATCAAACTCTCCTGATCGGTCAAGCAAGCTAACTCGCCTCTAGTCTTCCGACTCAAGGCATCAACTACCACATTAGCCTTACCCGGATGGTAATGAATATTACAATCATAGTCCTTCACCAATTCTAACCATCGCCTTTGCCTCATGTTAAGGTCCTTCTGTGTGAAAAGATACTTCAAACTTTTATGGTCAGTGTATATCTCACACTTTCCTCCGTAGAGATAGTGACGCCATATCTTCAGCGCATGTACTACAGCAGCCAACTCCAGATCATGCGTTGGATAGTTCAACTCATGTGGTTTAAGCTGTCTCGATGCATAGGCTACTACTTTACCATGTTGCATCAGAACACAACCCAACCCCTTCTTTGAGGCATCACTATAAATAACAAAGTCTTCCGTCGGATCAGGAATCGTTAATACTGGTGCCGAGGTTAGTCTCCTTTTCAACTCTTGAAAACTTTCCTTGCACTTGTCGTTCCATTCAAACCTCACGCCTTTCCTTGTTAACTGGGTCATAGGAGTGGAGATTTTCGAAAATCCTTCGATAAATCTCCTATAATAGCCATCTAGGCCCAGAAAGCTGCGGACTTCGCTCGCATTCTTGGGTATTCCCCAACTACTCACTGCTACAACTTTATCGGGATCAACCTCAATTCTTTTTGAAGTCACCACATGTCCAAGGAATCCAACTCTGTTTAACCAAAACTCACATTTCTTGAATTTAGCATACAACTTCTCCTTGCGAAGTGTCTCCAATGTAATCCTCAAATGTTCTTGGTGTTGTTCCTTGTCCTTAGAATACACCAATATGTCATCTATAAAGACGATCAGGAACTTATCCAAGTAAGGTTGGAACACCCTGTTCATCAAATCCATAAAGACTGCCGGTGCATTACTCAAGCCAAAAGGCATCACTACAAATTCAAAATGTCCATAACGGGTTCTGAAGGCCGTCTTGGGAATGTCACACTCCCTAATCTTCAGTTGGTGATACCCCGACCGTAAATCAATCTTCGAAAAGGTTCCGGCTCCCCTCAACTGATCGAATAGATCCTCGATTCTCGGTAGTGGGTACTTGTTCTTCACCGTGAGTCGATTCAGCTCTCTGTAATCTATACACATCCGAAGTGACCCATCTTTCTTTCTTACAAACAGTACTGGTGCACCCCAGGGTGACACGCTAGGACGAACAAATCCGAGCTCCAACAGCTCTTGAATTTGGACCTTCAATTCTTGAAGTTCCCTCGGAGCCATTCTATATGGCGCTTTGGATGTAGGGGCCGCCCCAGGGACCAAATCAATACTAAACTCCACTTGTAGGTCGGGTGGGACTCCCGGCAAATCTTCTGGAAACACATCCAGAAACTCTCGTACTATAGGTACGTCTGTAGGGGACACCTCATTAGTACGAGTGTCAACCAAACTCACCAAGTAACCCTGACATTTCTCCTTCCTTAGACCTCTCAATGCTGTCATGGCTGTGATTACTCTTGGTACTGTCCTACTCTTAGTACCGTAAAAGGTGATCGACTCGCCTTCGGAACACCTCAATGTTACCTTATTCTCACGGCATCTTATATCGGCATCATGTCTATCGAGCCAGTCCATACCAAGGATCACATCAAAATCCATCGAGTTAATTAAATACAGGCTAGCGTCAAATTCTCTACCTCCTATCTCAATATTCTCGTCAATCATTGTATTAGTGAGGATCGTATTTCCTGACGGTAAGCTAACCTCAAGAGACTCAACAGTTCTAATGCTTCTATGACCAATAGCATGATAAAACTTTGCAGACATAAAAGTATGTGTGGCACCAGTGTCAAATAAAGCAAAAGCAGGCACATTAGATATCATAAGCATACCTGACACTGTGCCGGGATTCTCATCTGCGTCCTTTTGGGTCAAAGAATAAATACGAGCCTTTCCTCCAGAACCTTGACCTTTGGCCCTTTGGAGATGACAATTCGAAGCTGCATGCTCTGGCTCCTTGCATCTGTAGCAGACACCTTTTCCATACAAACACTCCCCGCCATGATTCTTACCATACTTCGAGCACTCTGGCTTACTGGTTTGAGGCTTAGGTCCGGACCTTTGATCAACCTTTGCTTGCTTATTAGAGACCATGGCCTTATTTTGGTTTCCATTCCAATGCCTCTTACCGATATTAGGCTTCGTAGACTGTTGTTGATCCAGATTATGGCTAGCCTCAACCTCTTGGGCTCGAAAAACCGTCTCGGTATAAGGTAGCACCCCATGACCAGCCACGATGTGACGAATACTCGGGCGTAAACCACTCCGGAACTTAAGGGCCCTCTTTCGATCTGTGTCCACCATGTGCTCCACAAAGAAGCTGATTTGGTTGAATTTTCTCTCATATTCTTCAACCGTCATTCCTCCTTGTTCAAGGTTCCAAAACTCTCTCTCCATCTTCTCTCGGTAGTGCTGTGGGTAGTACTGTTCCATCACTATTTCCTTGAACCGACCCCATGTTAATGCAGCACGCTCGGCCGCCGGCCTCAAACGCCAATAGCTTATCCACCAGCGTCCAGCATCCTTCACCATTTGATATTGGCCACAAATAATTCTTTGCGCATCGGTGCACCCAATGAGCTCAAAGGTGCGCTCCAGCGACATGAACCATTCATCAACGAAAGCTGGTCCTTCTCGACCGTTGAATGTGGGTGGAGTGAAACGTCGGAATTGTTGCACAACTTGTGCCTGAGTTGGAGCTGGCACGTTATTGTTGTGGTTATCCTGACCTCCGTCACCACCACCAAGGTTAGCATTCTGACCACCGAGATTATCTGCACCTCGGTTAGCTGGGCGTCCACATCCACGAGTTTCCATTATCCTAAGGCATACCACACGCAACAATCCTTCAGTACTTACCCAACGAAAGGGAGAAATAAAAGGGAGGCGTTACACTGCATCTACAGGTTGAGCACCAGAGATTTCTAGCAATGATGACTTTCGCATGTCATACATATACTTATGAATTTATAAGAAAACAATTTCATGCCCAAATATTTTATCATAAAATTCTTATATACAAAATAGACTGAAGATGCATCTTTAATGCATGAATCATGGTTGATCTGGGAAACTGCATTTATCACATAATGAATGATCATAACTTAATGTACCTTGGAGTCGACGTGGAGCGGCAGAGGTGGATGATCATAATTGCTAAAAATATTTGATTACTTGCGAAAATGAAATTTTAGTTTAGAAAAAGAAACCATTTTAACGAGTCTACAGAACCGTAGACCCGCTCTGATACCACTTATGTAGCGACCACTTTTATAAATATGATTCTTCAAATTTTAAGAAGAATAAATAAAAATACTGCAGCGGAAATACATTTAAAAAAAGACAAACTTAATAATTGCAAGTAATATTCTCGAGTCATTGTTAAAACAAAACATACCTTGACGTAAAAATAAAACAAATTGAACACTTGTTCGTAAAACATAGTTTGAGAGAAATAACATTACATAAATAAACATCTAATCATAGGCTTGATCATCTCACTCTCAATCGCACGCCACATCGAGCTCCTCAACCTGAAAGGGGTTAAATAGTGGGGTGAGCTTCCAACTCGCTCAGTGTGGAGAGTATGCAATATGTCTACGTTAATTACTAAATATATTAGCAAGTATAAACAACATGACTGATAAATTCTGATGCCCGTCGGCTAGCCCAAAGGCTTTATGCACAATTAAGCGCTTCTGACTAATTTGCACATTTAAGTGCTTCTGACTGATTGCACATTTAAGTGCTTCTGACTGATTTGCACATTTAAGTGCTTCTGACTGATTTCACGTGCACATACGAGACAATATATAAAGCAATTAAAATAAACAAAAGCATAATAAATCCCCACACCTGGATAAATTGCAGTTCTGAACTTGAATGTGATGAAATGCTTGACTCGACAAATTCTAGGCCCGTAAATTCTTGTTATTATCTACAATTAATAATAGAAAATTATTATTATTAGATGACTGAGAATTAAATTATAAGTGGATAATAATATCAATTGAAAAGGTCAACATGTTAAAAGCTTGGCCGAAAGGGACTGATATTGTAGAAATTATAATTCTGCTAGAGCTAACTGGAATAATTATAAACCAGACTGGGGCAAGAATGAAGAAACTGAAAATTAGGGGCTGACACTAGTATACTTTGAAAATAATTTGGGGTTGAATCGAAAGGATCTATAAACAAGGGGAACTCAATTGAATAACCCTAGGAAATTAGGGGGTATATAAACCCCTTTGCCCAGCCGACACTCTCATTTCTAACCTGCTCCCTTCAACACTCTCTCTCTAAAACTCTCCTCCCTCTGCCAGCGATCGTTTCTCAGTCTCTCTCTACCGAAAAAAAATAAACACACACACATACACCTACACACACTCCAGACCCGCCGCGAGCTGGATGAATCGAAAAAGAAAATTCGTTGGCGTCGCGATTCGGCAGTAGGTCGCTGCCAAGGTGTGGTCCGACGATGGCAGATATTGATGTTTCGCGTGGTTCCGACCAGTGGCTCACGCGAAGGAGGGGAGGTCCAAGTGGCGGCGGCGATGGTGAAAGGCTATGGCCGGCTCGCCGGAAGCTGTGTGGCGGCGATGCGATTTGGAAGGGAAGAAATTTGGACGACGACAACAGGCTGGGTTGGTCGCGGGTTCGGGGTGACGGCGGCGGAAAGGTTGCAGTCAGAAAATTCTCAAGTGTGAAGTTCTTGAGCCAATAAAGATATTTATGTGAGCGGAGCAGGTATGATTCCCGGCAACTGGCTCCAGTTCAGGGAATAAAGAGAAGAAGGAAATAAAATAATAAAAAAAAGGCTGACTTTGCTATGAGGCAGTGAGATGAGCAGTGAATATTTTTCAGAGAGATTTACCTGTTTGTGAAATTTTTCTGAGTATATTTGAGGATGAGTCTTGTTGTAAAAAAATGAGTTTTGGTGTTTGTGTGATTTCTGGTGTATAAAATTTTGCTGTGAAATTTTTGTGCGGTGAGAAAAATGGATATGAATTGTCATGGATTGTGAATTATAGTTTTAGTCTAGGATTTAACTGCTCATTCCATGATGATAAAACTCCCCCATTATGCCCACTACCTCTTTTAAGGAGGTTAATGAAGGTGAGAAAACTCCCCCATGTTCATCGTGTGTGAGTATAGGAGAGAGAAATATGGGCTGAATATTATAATGGGTTCGGCTTAGGCCGGCCCAAAGTGGATGGATTAAAATTAACTAAAATGGACTTGTAAAATCTTATGCGTAACGATTTATATCGCTTAAAATTTGACTTGGGCCTAGAAATGACGACATGACACACGATGAAATAAAATGAGAAATGACACGACATGAATCACATGACTGGACATGAATTATAATGACAAATGAATTTGCATGATCATGAAATAAAATGAATTAAACGAGAAATTATTCGGGCATTAATTTAATAAAATTGAACATGTTTCTATAATTCACAATAAATGTATATGCGAAATCGGGGCGTTACACTCTCTCTATTTATAATTGGCAAAAAAAATACATCAAAATCAATGAATTATAGATTTCCATTAAACTCTCACAAATATTAAATACCTCTAGATTTAATAGGACTTTAAAAAATAAAAATTGCATGTCATGATATTTTGAAGGACTTTTTAAGAGCGAATTGTGTTTCAATAGGACTTTTTCTTCCGATTGTGTTTCAATATGTGTATTAGAACAATAGAATGAACAACATACAAGCAATAAAGAATATGATCTTCCCTCTTGATGGAAGGAGAAGCTCATGGTGATTTGCAGAAAGGTGTGTGTAATGCAGTCGATTTCTGTACAATTCTCTCTCCTTCAAAATTTATAGGGTCAATTAGAGAGAATGAGAGGACTCTCTCTATTTATAATCGGCAAAAAAAGTACATCAAAATTAATGAATTATAGATTTCCATCAAACTCTCACAAATATTAAATATGTCTAGATTTAATAGGGCTTTAAAAAATAAAAATTGAATATCCTGATATTTTGAAGGACTTTTTAAGAGCGAATTGTGTTTCAATAGGACTTTTTCTTCCGATTGTGTTTCAATATGTGTATTAGAACAACAGAATGAACAACGTACAAGTAATAAAGAATATGATCTTACCTCTTGATGGAAGGAGAAGGCTCACAGTGATTTGCAGAAAGGTGTGTGTAGGACAGTCGATTTCTGTGCAATTCTCTCTCCTTCAAAATTTATAGGGTCAATTAGAGAGAATGAGAGGAATCTCTCTATTTCTAATCGGGCAAAATGTACATCAAAATCAATGAACTATAGATTTCCATCAAACTCTCACAAATATTAAATATGTCTAGATTTAATTGGGCTTTAAAAAATAAAAATTGAATATCATGATATTTTGAAGTACTTTTTAAGAGCGAATTGTGTTTCAATAGAACTTTTTCTTCCGATTGTGTTTCAATATGTGTATTAGAACAATATAATGAACAACGTACAAGCAATAAAGAATATGGTCTTACCTCTTGATGGAAGGAGAAGGCTCACGGTGATTTGCATAAAGGTGTGTGTAGGGTGCAATTCTCTCTCCTTCAAAATTTATAGGGTAGAATGAGAGGACTCTCTCTATTTATAATTGGCAAAAAATACATCAAAATCAATGAATTATATATTTCTATCAAAATCTCACAAACAATAAATACCTCTAGATTTAATAGGACTTTAAAAAATAAAAATTTAATATCATGATATTTTGAAGGACTTTTTAAGAGCGAATTGTGTTTCAATAGGACTTTTTCTTCCGATTGTGTTTCAATATGTGTATTAGAACAATAGAATGAACAACGTACAAGTAATAAAGAATATGATCTTACCTCTTGATGGAAAGAGAAGGCTCACAGTGATTTGCAGAAAGGTGTGTGTAGACGATCGATTTCTGTGCAATTCTCTCTCCTTCAAAATTTATAGGGTCAATTAGAGAGAATGAGAGGACTCTCTCTATTTCTAATCGGGCAAAAAGTACATCAAAATCAATGAACTATAGATTTCCATCAAACTCTCACAAATATTAAATATGTCTAGATTTAATTGGGCTTTAAAAAATAAAAATTGAATATCATGATATTTTGAAGGACTTTTTAAGAGCGAATTGTGTTTCAATAGAACTTTTTCTTCCGATTGTGTTTCAATATGTGTATTAGAACAATATAATGAACAACGTACAAGCAATAAAGAATATGGTCTTACCTCTTGATGGAAGGAGAAGGCTCACGGTGATTTGCATAAAGGTGTGTGTAGGGTGCAATTCTCTCTCCTTCAAAATTTATAGGGTAGAATGAGAGGACTCTCTCTATTTATAATTGGCAAAAAAATACATCAAAATCAATGAATTATATATTTCTATCAAACTCTCACAAACATTAAATACTCTAGATTTAATAGGACTTTAAAAAATAAAAATTTAATATCATGATATTTTGAAGGACTTTTTAAGAGCGAATTGTGTTTCAATAGGACTTTTTCTTCCGATTGTGTTTCAATATGTGTATTAGAACAATAGAATGAACAACGTACAAGTAATAAAGAATATGATCTTACCTCTTGATGGAAAGAGAAGGCTCACAGTGATTTGCAGAAAGGTGTGTGTAGGACAGTCGATTTCTGTGCAATTCTCTCTCCTTCAAAATTTATAGGGTCAATTAGAGAGAATGAGAGGACTCTCTCTATTTCTAATCGGGCAAAAAGTACATCAAAATCAATGAACTATAGATTTCCATCAAACTCTCACAAATATTAAATATGTCTAGATTTAATTGGGCTTTAAAAAATAAAAAGTGAATATCATGATATTTTGAAGGACTTTTTAAGAGCGAATTGTGTTTCAATAGAACTTTTTGTAATATCCGCATTTTTCTTTCCCCTTGTATTTTCCTTTTCGATGTATTTATCGGTCGTAGTGACCCTTATGTACCTTACAGTGTATCTTTCCCGTCATCTATTAATCTGAGACTCGTTATTGTTGAGCGGAACCGCTGTTTCGGGGTTGCCGTGGATCCATTCTATGTTTTGATGCGCTTTGAGGTGTTCCGTTTGATGTTTCGTTCATAATCCGATGTTGTGAACCGTTTATATTTTGTAACCTAGCGCACGCTATCTGTTCTGCATAGCGCGCGCTAGGGGCCCCTTAGTAGCGCATGCTACGACTGATTCGTAGCGCGCGCTAGGGAGCAAGCCCTGGGAGTGGAAGTGCTATTTTTCCAGCCTTCTGGATTGGCGTATTAGCGTACGCTACGCAGACTAGCGCACGCTAAGGTCGGGAGGCTAGCGCACGCTGATGATACCCGGTAGCGTGCGCTAGCGTGAGTGTCCAGTACTAGACAGTTTACTACTGAACCCGGTCAGGTGCCAGTTAGCGCACGCTACGCTTGTATGGTAGCGCACGCTAATGGATCAGGTGGGTTCTGGACAGTTTGTCACTAGACTCGACTGATGTCCAGGTAGCGCACGGTATTGGTCGATAGCGCGCGCTACCGATAGGTTATTAGCGCACGCTACATTTGGAGTAGCGCACGCTAATGGCCAAAGGTCTGGCTACTGGACTGGACACTAACTGTTTGGTCTATATTTTCATCCCGTTAGCGCACGCTAACCTTTGAGGATTAGCGCGGGCTAACACTCCCTGGCTATATAAACCAGGGAGTTGACCGAGATGAACATAAATTCTTATTTTTTCCTCTCTCCGCGGCGAAGGCGATTCCGGGGCGATTTCTTTGGCGATTTCTTCCTCCAATCATCTCATCCAACATCTCTCTTGAGTTCTTGGAGTATTATAACAACATCAACATGAATCTTTCATCCTAATCCACGGTAAATCTCTTAGAACCCTACTTTTGGATAATTTGGGGGTTTTGGATTTTCTTCCGATCCGTTCCGTTTTGTTGGTGGATTCATGATTTATATGATTAATCTTCTTGGTATGATAAGTTTTCCTACGGATTCATGGTATATTTTCATGTTTTTTTGAAATCGAGAGGGTTTGGTTGTGGTCCGCCCTCGTTGTTATTTTTATACGAATATACATGAATCATAGGCGGGTTTTCGGGTGTATTCCATTTCCGTGATCGTTTAGGAGTGGTTGTGATTGTGTTATTCGAATCGTTAGGTTCATTCGTCGATTCCTCGCGGTCGCGCTTGATTCTTCTGTTCCGTTCGTGTTACCGTCTATTAATCGAGGCAAGTATCCTTATGAACTTACAATCTTAACGTAGTAGTATTGCATGAGACTTGTGTGTGTGTGTATGCTCACTATGGGTTAGATCCTACGGGGTCTCGGTAGGGGTCCACGGAGGGGTGGATCCGCAAGCTTGCTTTTAACCACTATGGGTTAGATCTGACGGGGTCTCGGTAGGGGTCCACGGAGGGGTGGATCCACGGTTAATTGTGGTGCATTTCTACAAATGTGATTTGATTATGGCATTTCCGGAAATGAGTGATTTGGAACTATGTTTTCTTGATTGCATGTATTTACTATATGTGTAAGACGTAAGTCGTTCATTTGGTTACTTGTACTAGCGTAATTGCTAACCCCTCTGGGGACCCATTTTGGGGAAATTCGTTTTATGAATTTCAGGTCAGGTTCATCGAGACGAGCGGGCGCTGGACCAGTACACGGATGATGGCCGTGCGTGATGATTTTGCACGAGTGACGTCTTAGTGTCTTTTTATCTTTTCATCTTTTGTGGGATTTGAACTAATAGTTGTACTCGAGTACTTAAGAGTTCGTGTCCATCCAGATTGTATTGATGCCTATTATGTTTGTGTTGGATGATGATGTTATGTTGACCGGTTGAACCGGGTGGATTATTTTGTTTTGCGTCTTTATGACGTGGTGTTATGTTGTTGTTTCTGTGAGTCGATGAGTATGATGTTGTTCAGCCTGGTGGGTCCCATATAGGGATTCACGGCGCTGTAATATACCTCGAATATCTTGAGGGTGTTACAGAAAATGGTATCAGAGACCTAGGTTTATGGATACCTAGGCTTGTCGGTTTATTGGGTCTTGTGGTGTTTTGATTTGCACATCATCGTCACGCTGCCATGATCCCGGTACTACCAGTGTCCGTAAGTTTTTCCTTCCTCTGTTCCTTATTCCCTTGTATCACATCTTTGATTCTCGATTTGTGATTGTTCTTTTCTTGTACTTACCATCGTATGGCTTTTGCTACTTATTTAACATCAGTATGGATGCTGGAAGGGGCCGTGGTAGTGGACGTGGTCGTGGACGCGGCCGAGGACGTGGGGCAGCCGGTGGGGCGGCCACGTCGCAGGCTTCGGGAGCCGGCAGTACCGGCGACCGTCATAGCCATGCTTCTTCTCAGGAGCGTGCCGACCTTGGTATTGCGGCCGTTATGCAGCAAATGGTGAACCAAATGGCGGCGATAGCTCAGGCGGTTCAGAACCCGGATCAGGCCCACGCTAATCGGGGCGGAGCGGATAGTTGGCTCCAAGATGTTATCAAGATGCATCCTCCTCAGTTTTCGGGAGCTTCAGACCCGATTGGCTGGGAAGGGTGGATCAAGGAGATATCTAAGGTCTTCGTTGCCACTAACTGTCCCGAGGACCGTAAAGTCCCTATTGCCCAATACTTTCTCACAGGGGACGCTACGGACTAGTGGGAGGCCGTTGGGCCCAAAGATCATGCTGCTTCGTGGGCTGAGTTTCTAGAATTGATGGAGACTGAATATTGCCCGTGGCCGGTCAGACAGGCTCGGGTACATGCTTTTTATGATGCTCAACCGCTGGATATCCCCGTATCTCAAGTTATTGCTGATTTTAAGAAGGAGTTGGGTTATGTGAAGACCCAAGTTGTCGAGGAGAGCGACAAAATTTTCCATTTCTCCAGACGGATAAAGTTGTCGATTCGGGACTATATGTCGGGGCTCGTATGTACCACCTTGAAAGATTACCAGAGTAGGGCCCTTGCTTACGATATGTCTGTGACGGCGAGTGAGGCGGCCCGCAAGAGTAAGAAGCAGAAGTCCGCCGGGGATTTTTTGGGCCACAAAGGTAGGGGTCAGCAGAAATTCCAATCTGCTAATTTTTCTGCCGGTGGTGGCCCAGCTCGATCTACTAGGTTTCCCCGTAGGGCTGCCAGTGCCCCTTCTCGGGAAGTGAAGTGTTTTAACTGTGGCCATCCAGGCCACATCAGTCGTAATTGCCCGAGTCCTTTGTTGACATGTAATCAGTGTGGCCAACCAGGCCACAAGGCGGCTTTCTGTGCCGAGAGGGAGAGAATCGTGGGTGCCCGGACTCCCATTACAGCACCTAGGGAACCGAGTGTGAATCAAGGATCGTTTGCTTCTCAGTCCCCACCGAGTGCCAGTCGAGGGAGAGGTAGGGGTCAGACCGCCAGAGGGGGAGCTTCTAGTGTCGGCTCCGCCTATCCGCGGGTTTATGAGATGCGGAAAGCCGATGACCCAGCAACTACTGTGGCGACAGGTACCCTTCATATTCTTTCTCATCCTGTCAGTGTGCTTTTCTATTCCGGTGCTACGCATTCGTTCATATCTTGGGATTGTGTGCGCCGTTTGAGTCTCGACTGTTTGATGCCTTGTGAACCCTTCATCGTTAAGCTTCCTAGCGGTGATAGGATCGTTGGCGATCAGGAGGTTCGAGACTATTCTGTGCTTATCTGTGAGCAGACTTGGCCCACTAATCTTATTGTTGTGGGTATCGAGGGAGAAGATTTGATTCTTGGGGATGATTGGCTCGAGCGGCATGGTGCGATCATGAACTACCGCACGAGAATCATCACTATGTTAGCCGAGGACGGCACCGAGCACTCTTTCGCGGGGCGAAAGAGGGGAAACCAGAAGTTCGTTATTAATGGCTTGAAGGCAATGAGACTCCTACGAAAGGGGTGTACTGGTTATTGGTGCTATGCCTTGAAGGCAGAGGGTAGTGGAGTTGAACTGTCTTCGATTCCAATCGTTAATGAGTTTCCTGACGTATTTCCTGACGAGTTATCGGGATTGCCACCGGATCGTGAGGTCGAGTTTGCTATAGAGTTAGAGCCGGGCGCGGCTCCTATTTCGAAGGCGCCGTATCGCATGGCACCATCAGAGATGTCCGAGTTGAAGAAGCAGTTGAGTGAGCTTCTTGAGTCGGGGTATGTTCGACCGAGCGCCTCGCCAGGTGACCATCAAGAACAAGTATCCTTTGCCGAGAATTGATGACTTGTTCGATCAGTTGCAGGGAGCTGCGGTGTTCTCGAAAATTGATTTGAAATCGGGGTACTATCAACTCCAGGTGAGAGAGTCCGATGTGCCGAAAACAGCATTTCGGACGAGATACGGACATTATGAGTTCGTAGTTATGCCTTTCGGGTTAACTAATGCGCCGGCGGTGTTCATGCAGTTGATGAACAAAGTCTTTATCGAGTATTTGGATAAGTGTGTCGTCGTCTTCATAGACGATATTCTTATTTACTCGAGGAATGAGGAAGAGCATGCCCATCATTTGCGGGTAGTTTTAGACATTTTGAGGACCGAGCAACTCTATGCAAAGTTCTCGAAATGTGAGTTCTGGCTGAAGGAAGTGATGTTTTTAGGTCACGTGATTTCAGCTGATGGGGTTCGTGTGGATCCGCAGAAGATTGAGGCAGTGTTGGATTGGGCACCGCCCAAGAATGTGAAGGAGCTCCGTGGTTTCTTGGGTTTAGTGGCTACTATCGTAGGTTCATCGAGGGTTTCTCGGGCTGGCTCGCCCACTTACGCAGCTTGCTCCAAATCCGAGAAGTTCGTGCGGAATGACGAGAGGCGATCGAGTTTTGAGGAATCAAGAAGCGTTTGACTTCAGCCGGTTTTGGCGTTGCCATGTGGCAACGAGGGTTTTGCCGTTTATAGCGATGCTTCGGGTCAGGGTCTTGGGTGCGTATTGATGCAGCACGGCAAGACCATTGCTTATGCATCGAGGCAGTTGAGGCCGTACGAGCTTAACTACCCTACTCATGATTTGGAGTTAGCGGCAGTTGTTTTTGCGCTCAAGATTTGGCGTCACTATCTTTTCGGATCTGCATGTCAGATTTTTACCGATCATAAAAGTCTGAAATACATATTTACTCAGCGGGATTTGAATATGAGGCAGAGGAGGTTGTTAGAGCTGATTAAGGATTATGACCTTGAAATCCTTTATCATCCTGGCAAGGCGAACGTCGTGGCTGACGCCTTGAGTCGGAAACCGGTGGCGTTGCGAATGCTTGAGATCCTTACATCTCAGTCTGAGCTTCGGAGGGCTTTGATTGAGTTAGATGTTGAGGTCTTATTGCCTGGAGCCGTCGGGCAACTTTGTGCTTTAGAGATTTCGTCGTCTTTGATCGATGAAATTAAGCAGTCAGAGGATCCGATGATTAATCAAATCCGAGAGAACGTTCTTAAGGGAAAGTCTCCTAGGTTTGTGATTCACGAGGATGGTATTCTGAGATTCCAGTGTCGGCTTTGTGTGCCGAACGACTCAGAGTTGAGACAGAGTATTTTGCGGGAGGCCCATGCTACACCTTACTCCGTTCATCCTGGTTCGAGTAAGATGTACAAGGACTTGAGAAGGAATTTCTGGTGGAATGATATGAAGGAGGAGGTCGCACAATTTGTAGCGAGATGTTTGACTTGTCAGCAGGTCAAAATCGAGCATCAGCGACCGGCTGGGTTATTGCAGTCACTTCCCATTTCGGAATGGAAATGGGAAGATATATCGATGGATTTCATTACGAGTTTGCCGAGATCGAGGTCGGGCATGAATATGGTATGGGTGATTGTTGATCGTCTGACCAAGTCGGCACATTTTCTGGGCGTCAAGGACACTTGGAGTCCAGAGAAGTTGGCTCGTGTGTTTATTGCGCAGATTGTGAGGCTTCACGGTACTCCAAAGTCTATTGTTTCGGATCGTGATGGCCGTTTCGTATCGCACTTTTGGCAGGCGGTGCATAAGGCGTTGGGTACCCATTTGCATTTGAGTACCTCTTTTCATCCCCAGTCAGATGGACAGTCGGAACGCACTATCCAAACATTCGAGGATATATTGTGTGCTTGTGCCCTCGATTGGAGTAGCGATTGGGAGGAACATTTGCCATTGATCGAATTCACGTACAACAACAGTTGGCACGCGTCGATTCGGATGGCACCGTATGAGGCACTTTATGAGCGGCGATGTCGATCACCAATTTGTTGGAATGAGGCGTCCGACTTAGTCGGGACCGAGCCGGACGTCGTCTTAGAGACGAGGCAGAAGATAGAAGTAATTCGAGAACGGATGTTGACTTCCCAGAGTCGACAGAAGTCGTATGGCGACGTCCATCGCCGACCTTTGGAATTCGAGGTGGGAGACCACGTTTTGCTAAAGGTGTCGCCGACGAAGGGAGTTTTTCGTTTCGGGAAGAAGGGGAAGTTGAGTCCGAGATTTATTGGACCCTTTGAGATTCTCGAGCGAGTCGGTGAGTTGGCATACCGTGTGGCGTTACCTCCAGCCTTGAGTCATGTTCATAGCGTTTTTCATGTTTCCCAGTTGAGGAAATATGTCCCGGATCCTAGTCACGTCATCGATTATGGTGAGATTGATGTCGCCGAGGATATTACTTTCGAAGAGCGTCCCTTGAAGATTTTGGAGCATCGTGAGAAACGACTGAGGCATAAGACCATACCTTTGGTCAAGGTGCAGTGGTCGAGACACGGTGTCGAGGAGGCAACTTGGGAAACCGAGGATAGCATGCGTGCTAGGTACCCTGAGTTGTTTGTTTCTTAAGTTTTGGGACGAAACTTGTTTTTAGAGGGGTAGAATGTAATATCCGTATTTTTCTTTCCTCTTGTATTTTCCTTTTCGGTGTATTTATCGGTCGTAGTGACCCTTATGTACCTTACAGTGTATCTTTCCCGTCATCTATTGATCTGAGACTCGTTATTGTTGTGCGGAACCGCTGTTTCGGGGTTGCCGTGGATCCATTCTATGTTTTGATGCGCTTTGAGGTGTCCAGGTAGCGCACGCTATTGGTCGATAGCGCGCGCTACCGATAGGTTATTAGCGCACGCTACATTTGGAGTAGCGCACGCTAACGGCCAAAGGTCTGGCTACTGGACTGGACACTAACTGTTTGGTCTATATTTTCATCCCGTTAGCGCACGCTAACCTTTGAGGATTAGCGCGCGCTAACACTCCCTGGCTATATAAACCAGGGAGTTGACCAAGATGAACATAAATTCTCATTTCTTCCTCTCTCCGCGGAGAAGGCGATGCCGGGGCGATTTCTTTGGAGATTTCTTCCTCCAATCATCTCATCCAACATATCTCTTGAGTTCTTGGAGTATTATAACAACATCAACACGAATCTTTCATCCTAATCCACGGTAAATCTCTTAGAACCCTACTTTTGGATAATTTGGGGGTTTTGGGATTTTCTTCCGATCCGTTCCGTTTTGTTGGTGGATTCATGATGAATATGATTAATCTTCTTGGTATGATAAGTTTTCCTACGGATTCATGGTATATTTTCATGGTTTTGCGAAATCGAGAGGGTTTGGTTGTGGTCCGCCCTCGTTGTTATTTTTGTACGAATATACATGAATCGTAGGCGGGTTTTCGGGTGTATTCCATTTCCGTAATCGTTTAGGAGTGGTTGTGATTGTGTTATTCGAATCGTTAGGTTCATTCGTAGATTCCTCGCGGTCGCGCTTGATTCTTCCGTTCCGTTCGTGTCACCGTCTATTAATCGAGGCAAGTATCCTTATGAACTTACAATCTTAACGTAGTAGTATTGCATGAGACTTGTGTGTGTGTGTATGCTCACTATGGGTTAGATCCGACGGGGTCTCGGTAGGGGTACACGGAGGGGTGGATCCGCGAGCTTGCTTTTAACCACTATGGGTTAGATCCGACGGGGTCTCGGTAGGGGTCCACGGAGGGGTGGATCCACGGTTAATTGTGGTGCATTTTTACAAATGTGATTTGATTATGGCATTTCCGGAAATGAGTGATTTGGAACTATGTTTTCTTGATTGCATGTATTTACTATATGTGTAAGATGTAAGTCGTTCATTTGGTTACTTGTACTAGCATAATTGCTAACCCCTCTGGGGACCCGTTTTGGGGAAATTCGTTTTATGAATTTCAGGTCAGGTTCATCGAGACGAGCGGGTGCTGGACCAGTACACGGATGATGGCCGTGCGTGATGATTGTGCACGAGTGACGTCTTAGTGTCTTTTTATCTTTTCATCTTTTGTGGGATTTGAACTAATAGTTGTACTCGAGTACTTAAGAGTTCCTGTCCATCCAGATTGTATTGTTGCCTATTATGTTTGTGTTGGATGATGATGTTATGTTGACCGGTTGAACCGGGTGGATTATTTTGCTTTGCGTCTTTATGACGTGGTGTTATGTTGTTGTTTCTGTGAGTCGATGACTATGATGCTGTTCAGCCTGGTGGGTCCCATATAGGGATTCACGGCGCTGTAATATACCTCGAATATCTTGAGGGTGTTACACTTTTTCTTCCGATTGTGTTTCAATATGTGTATTAGAACAATAGAATGAACAACATACAAGCAATAAAGAATATGATCTTACCTCTTGATGGAAGGAGAAGGCTCACAGTGATTTGCAGAAAGGTGTGTGTAGGACAGTCGATTTCTATGCAATTCTCTCTCCTTCAAAATTTATAGGGTCAATTAGAGAGAATGAGAGGACTCTCTCTATTTCTAATCGGGCAAAAAGTACATCAAAATCAATGAACTATAGATTTCCATCAAACTCTCACAAATATTAAATATGTCTAGATTTAATTGGGCTTTAAAAAATAAAAAGTGAATATCATGATATTTTGAAAAATTTATAGGTAGAATGAGAGGACTCTCTCTATTTATAATTGGCAAAAAAAATACATCAAAATCAATGAATTATATATTTCCATCAAACTCTCACAAATATTAAATACCTCTAGATTTAATAGGACTTTAAGAAATAAAAATTGCATATCATGATATTTTGAAGGACTTTTTAAGAGCGAATTGTGTTTCAATAGGACTTTTTCTACCGATTGTGTTTCAATATGTGTATTAGAACAATAGAATGAACAACATACAAGCAATAAAGAATATGATCTTACCTCTTGATGGAAGGAGAAGCTCATGGTGATTTGCAGAAAAGTGTGTGTAACGCAGTCGATTTCTGTACAATTCTCTCTCCTTAAAAATTTATAGGGTCAATTAGAGAGAATGAGAGGACTCTCTCTATTTATAATCGGCAAAAAAAGTACATAAAAATTAATGAATTATAGATTTCCATCAAACTCTCACAAATATTAAATATGTCTAGATTTAATAGGGCTTTAAAAAATAAAAATTGAATATCCTGATATTTTGAAGGACTTTTTAAGAGCGAATTGTGTTTCAATAGGACTTTTTCTTCCGATTGTGTTTCAATATGTGTATTAGAACACTAGAATGAACAACGTACAAGTAATAAAGAATATGATCTTACCTCTTGATGGAAGGAGAAGACTCACAGTGATTTGCAGAAAGTGTGTGTAGGACAGTCGATTTCTGTGCAATTCTCTCTCCTTCAAAATTTATAGGGTCAATTAGAGAGAATGAGAGGACTCTCTCTATTTCTAATCGGGCAAAAAGTACATCAAAATCAATGAACTATAGATTTCCATCAAACTCTCACAAATATTAAATATGTCTAGATTTAATTGGGCTTTAAAAAATAAAAATTGAATATTATGATATTTTGAAGGACTTTTTAAGAGAGAATTGTGTTTCAATAGAACTTTTTCTTCCGATTGTGTTTCAATATGTGTATTAGAACAATATAATGAACAATGTACAAGCAATAAAGAATTTGGTCTTACCTCTTGATGGAAGGAGAAGGCTCACGGTGATTTGCAGAAAGGTGTGTGTAGGGTGCAATTCTCTCCCCTTCAAAATTTATAGGGTAGAATGAGAGGACTCTCTCTATTTATAATTGGCAAAAAAATACATCAAAATCAATGAATTATAGATATCTATCAAACTCTCACAAACATTAAATACCTCTAGATTTAATAGGACTTTAAAAAAATAAAAATTTAATATCATGATATTTTGAAGGACTTTTTAAGAGCGAATTGTGTTTCAATAGGACTTTTTCTTCCGATTGTGTTTCAATATGTGTATTAGAACAATAGAATGAACAACGTACAAGCAATAAAGAATATGAGCTTACCTTTTGATGGAAGGAGAAGGCTCACGGTGATTTGCAGAAAGGTGTGTGTAGGGCAGTCGATTTCTGTGCAATTCTCTCTACTTCAAAATTTATAGGGTCAATTAGAGAGTGTCGGCCACTAAGTATACTGGATACAGTTTGGGAAATAGTTTAAATAACAAACTGTATGTATTTTAAATCTGAGTGCGTAGCGGAAGTCTTGGATACAGTAGGTTGCTGTGGATACAGCAACTAAATGTATAGAGTATACTTAATTAATCACAGTAATTAAAATAGTAAAGGCTGAATGTAAATAACACAGTAATTAAAGTGGTTCGAGGTAAACCCCTCTACGTCCACTGGTCCTCCACACAGGAGTAAAAAGTTTATTATAATTACTACGTACACAACTACGTAATTATAACAACACACACAATCAATATATCGTTCACACAGATTGATATAAAGATCTTAGCTTCAACCGTTCACAGTTGGTTTTGAGCTAATGCTTTGACTTGCTTCTTCACACGATTCGAATCTTCGTCTTCTTCAATGCAAATCCTTCACACACGATTAGGAGAAGCACAGTTGTTCGATCCACCACAGTACATTTGTTCAAAGTATAGAACAGATGGTGAACAACAACTTTTACTTTAAGAGCTTTCAGCTGATGAAGTGTTGTTCAGAATGATGAGCACTGTATATCTCTTTTGATCTAAGTTGCAGTAAGCTTAGGAGATATGTTTTGCTCTGATAATAATTTCGATAGCTTGGGTTTTTGGTAACTGATCTTCAATGACAAGATGAGATATATATAGTCTCTGAAATATATATCCGTTGAGATGTATCCGTTTGAGTGAGATTCCGTTCCAACGGGATTATAGCACGATCCGGATTTAGCGGGATTTTGAAGATCTATTGACTGACAGTATTTAAATACTTTATCCTTGAGTATTTAAATACTTCTTTATTCAACGGGACTTGACTTCTGGATATTCCTTCTTTGTCCTGTTGTGAGCCGTATGGAAGTTAACTGTATTTGAGTTTCGAGACAGTTTCCATACTTGGTCTTTTATAAGACTTCTTGCTGTACTGAAGGGCTTCATAATATGCTGATTCGAGGTAGGTCTTCGATACAGGATAATGCCTCAATGCTTCGATACAGTTTCCTTTACTGTATGCGGATTGGCATATATGTCAAAACCTGTTTATCAAATACCATTCGATACAGGGATTGGATATCCCATTTGCTTCGATCTGGTTCTTGTTTTCACAACAATTTCCCCCTTTTTGACAATTTGCCAAGACTTACTTTCTTAACTTTTCAAGTCTTCTTGATGATGCCAAAACCTTCTTCATGAAGCGATCTTCTTTTGATGTCTTCTGGCAGATTTATTGGTCTTTTGTCAAAAGGTTTGTCTTAGTCTAAATGATGAACTGCTCGCAGGCAAGTTCGATACAGTTAAGGATTTTTACAACTTAAGCTTATGATTGGCGCGCAGGCACAATCTTACAATGTACTCTATGCTTACAACTGAAATCATGAACTTTTCGTAGACTAGTTCGTACAACTTTATTTTCAATCAAGTTACCTAACTTGATCAAACAATTTAAGTAATCATACATCAACACAGTAGATTACGAGTTGTAATCTTTCAAGACAAACAAACACTTTTTATTGATATTCAAAATAAATTGAGTACATGGTTTGCTGTTTCGAAGGAAAAATTACAAAGATAAAAATAATATACACGGATTTCAGCTCCTATAGTGATCTGCATGTCTCCACGGCTTTCTCCCTGGATCATTCTCGGTACCACGCCACTAGTTCTGTAAGGAATCGTTGCCTCGATCCTGGTATATAGCTCTTCCTTCATAGGATCGATCAAAGGCAAGAATCCAATCTTCTGGATGGGTGATCCGATCTCCTCTTTTGTGTTTGCTCTTCATATCAAGCTGGAGAGGGAGTTTTCCATCTTCTAGCATCTTCGTGAATTTCTCTGCGGCTTCCGCTAAAGTATTATAGATCTTGAAGATGGTGGATTCCCTGACGAGTTTTACGAAGTATCTCATCAGTTCGTTTTTCCTCCATTGCTTCACTTCATCGGTAGTAGGGTTGCGGTTGGTCGGCAGACGAATTTCAGAAGGTCTCTGGATAAGAGTTTGCCAAGGGACATTTGGATCATGAAATTCAGGTCGGGAGCCTGAAATCCTAAAACTTTGGGAGTGAGGGGCTAGCTTGTTTAACTCGGAAGTGGTGCTGTCTTGAGCGGCCTCGAATTCCCTTTCTTGCTGTAGCCTGATTCTCCTAGCAGCTTCTCTTGCCTCTTCCCCCTTTTTGGCTTCATCAAGACTTTTTATAATTTCTAGTGCAGCATCCTGTTTTGTCTCGATGTTAGTCATTCTTTCCACAAGGGAGGAAAGCGTCTGCGACATATCCTTAATGCATTTATCGTGGGCACGCAGTTGAGAGCTGTTTTCAATCATGGCACATGTGGGCTTGGCTTCAGCTATTCGTGTTTTTGTTGCTTCTTCCTTCACAAGTTGCTCCTGCTTGTCTTCCATGATTTTCAATGCTTGTTTGAAAACTTCTGGCAGAAGAATGAATGCCTCGACAACACGAGATACTTCATGTTGGAGAGTGGTCATCTCCTCCACAGCAGAAGTATGCATCCAATTTAATGCTTTCTCAACGGAAGACAGAGCATTCACTGCATCCTGGATGAATACAGTTTGAAGTCCAAGTGCGCGCAGGCGCTCTTTCCTAGCGGCAGAAATAGGAGAATCTGATTGAGCAAAGTCTTCAGCGCTGTTCAACCTCCTTATATTCACGGTTGGGCGTGAAGTAAGTTAGACATCCTTAGGTCCGATACCGTCCTCGGATTCCATGGTTGAAGGGGCGGGAGCAGCTGGTTCTGGTTCGGCGATAGGGGGTTGAGTGGCTTCCTGTTGCGAATTTTCTTCAGTAGACATGGATACAGGAGGGACTGAATCCTCTTGTTGTCTTTTAGGTATAACTTCTTCGGTGGCAGCAGGCTCAAGTGCCTGTTCCAAAATTGCTTCAACTTCCTCGACTGGAGGGATTGATTCCTATTCGTCGGGAATATTCTCATGCTGTGGCGAAGGGGGATTGTTCTGGGTTGATGGCCCTTCATCGCCTTTGGGTGGAGAGGCGTCTCTAGCTTCAGCCTCTTCACGACTCATCCTCAGACCTGCTTGAAAAGCATCGTCGTCGTCGTCTGAGTCATGGTCATCGTCTTTTAGATTTGCGGGAGAGTCCTCTGACTTGTCCTTTCCTTTCCTTCTAGCGTCAGATTTCTGCAACAGATGGCTTTCAATCAGCTCCTTGCAGAAGGCATTTTCCCATCGGATCAGGGGTTCAATCTCCATTGAGTCCGTCACTTCTGAGACAAATCGTTCTTCTTGGCTCCAATCGCTCCAGCTGTACAATGTTTCGTACGGAGCTAGCCTGTAGCCTTTCCATGTGAGAAATCTTTCGTAACCATGTTCAATTTGAACAGAAAGAAGGGTTTTATGAATGATGGAGTCGGGGGAGGGACTACGTACAACGTCTGGAGACGCGGTCGCGAGGGATTCCTGTACAGGTATAGGATCCTGTATGGAAGTGGGACTCCTTACAGGGGATGGTGCCCTGATGGAAGATAGATCCTGTACGGGTGTGGGATCCCGCAGAGGAGAAGTAGCTGTTGGCTCCAACCGTAGGCTCGCTAAAGTCTTGTTCGTTGGCGATGTCTCATTATCCGTCCTAGCCGCCAAAGGCTCGGGATCTCTTGTCGTCTGATAGGAGACACCTCTTCCACGAGGGTTGGCCACAGGGTTCTTCGTCGATGGGTTGAGCCACGGGAGACTTCTTCGGAGGGCTTGGCGCTTTGACTTTCGAAAGCCTCGTAAGTCTCTTCTTGGGCTTCTCACCGGCGGTGGGTTTCTTGCTTGCTGTGAGATCTCTTTCTTTTCTTTGAAGATTCCACTTCCTGGAACTTCAAGGATTCATCTCGTGGATTTGCGGAAATTGGCATACTCCCAGTTTTTGGATGGTTGCAGACCATCGTGGTTTGATTATACGCAGTAGGCTTGACGCCTCCTAGGTATATCCTGGGGTTATTCTTCTTAGCATCGGCGGATTGCGACAGTCCGCATTTCGTCAGGATATGGTTTAACATCAAACCAAAGCGATCTCTTAGGAGGCCGGTTTGCACACCTCCTCTTGCAGGCGTTTCAGGATTATTTGGCACCAATTGACCTTTTCACAGGTCAGAATACCCACCATCATCCTGAACCTCAAGTTGGTACACATTTCGAACGCACCGGTTCGATTCTCAATTATCCTGCAGCAAAAATCATGAAGATATACATATGGGAGACAAAAATTTTTCTTGTGACATGTAGTCTGAACCATGTCAACAACTTTGGAGCCTGTGAACAGTCCATAAAATTTAGTGATCAGCTCTTGAGACCCGAATGTCTCAAGTTGTTCCATAGTCGGGCCATCGGGTAGCTTTGTAGATGTTGGAGCGGATCGTTATGTCTGAGATCTCAACTCCTGGATTGTAGCGGTGATGTCGGCTACATGACCTCCTTGGGCCAATGACGTAAACGTCTGGCGGCGTTGAGGTAAAACTCCTCAACCGGATGTGCATCGTACTTATCAGTGATCGACTTCCAAAGCGATAAAGGCCTTGTTGGAAGTCGAGTTATGATGTACTCCATGGGTTACTGCGTCGTTGGTTTTGAGACGAGAATGCGCTCAATGATAACGGATCTTGAAAAGATCCGGCCATCAATGATGTTAGCGATCTTCTTGAGCAGGAGAAGAGGTTTGTCGGCCATTTGATGATTACTTAAAAAAATGCAAGAAAATAATCGAAATATGCGGTAAAATGCGAGAAAAGTATATAAATGTTTTTGCTTGAGAACTCTTGAATTTGCGAAGCGTAAAGAGTCTCTAATGGCAGATTCAGTCCTTTTATAGTTGGGCGGCGAAATAGGGTTTTGCAGAGTACAAATGGTCAGATTTTAAGGGATGGGAACCGGTTTTTTAAATCAACGGTTAAGATGGACTGAGTGTAACTGGTACGCTAATCCATTAAAATGTTTAAAGAATGAACGGGTCCCATTTCTGACATTTGTGTCACCCTAAATGCCTAAAACGGCGGTTTTAAAACAATAAACAATTTAAAACATTGCGGCTTTTGAGATTCAGTTGTCCAGATGTCGTGTAAGGCATTTAATGTACATGACGTTTGACATAAAAACAGGGCACGTGGACAAAAATCATTTTAAAAGTAATAATATGATATTATATATATACTGAATTGAAATCCTATAGTATGTGATGTTTCCGCATCGATACAGCGTTCCCCCTTAAAAAGGTACATATAGGTTTTAAATTCCATACAACAAATTAAGGATTAATGCTGTATTCATGGGTCCTACAGTATTCCCCCTTAATTATTGCACACGTCAGCTGTAGGATTCATATGTCTTCGCTCGCTACAGTGCTATATTGACGATTCTGAGTGTATAAATAATTAACGTTGGATACTGTATTCTTGGGTCTTACAGCGTTCCCCCTCAATTTGTTGAGTAAAAATAGTAATTTACTTACAGGGAGTGTGGCTGTAGCATTCACAATTCTTGTCTGAGCATGTTGAATCTTGCTGTGTCGAGCGGCTTGGTGAAGATGTCAGCCAGCTGAACGTCTGTATGAACCTTTTCAAGGCGAACATCCTTGTTCTCGACGTGATTCCTTATGAAGTGATGCTTCATGTTGATATGCTTAGTGCGTGAGTGCAGGACAGGATTGTGCGTGATTGCAATTGCACTCGTGCTATCACACATGATTGGAGTCTCTCTGGCATCAATTCCATAGTCTGACAGCTGTTGCTGCATCCACAGGATCTGCATACAGCATCTACCAGCAGCATAGTACTCTGATTCAGCCGTGGAAAGAGAATTTGCCAATTGCTTCTTACTGAACCAAGAAACGAGTCTAGGTCCAAGAAAGTGACAAGTTCCACGTGTACTCTTCCTATCTAGCTTGCAGCCTCCGAGATCCGAGTCGCTGTATCCAACTAAATCGAATCCGCCTTCCTTAGGATACCAAAGTCCTGCGTCGACTATTCCTTTAACGTACTTCAGGATTCGTTTAGCTGTATTGAAGTGTGATTCCTTAGGTGCAACTTGATATCTTGCACACACTCCAACAGCAAACTGGATATCGGGCCTGCTAGCCGTTAGGTACAGGAGCGAACCAATGAGCTTCCTGTAGAGTGATTGGTCAAACAACTTTCTGGCTTCATCAGCACTAATTTGCACAGAAGTGCTCATGGGGGTTGGCGAGGATTTGGAAGTGTTCATTCCAAATTTGTTGAGAATCTCCTTGCTGTATTTTTCTTGGTTGATGAAAATACCTGTAGGCATCTGCTTTACCTGCAAACCTAGAAAATAACTAAGTTCCCCCATCATACTCATTTCAAATTTACTTTGCATGAGATGAGAGAACCTTTGACATAGAGCAAGGATAGTTGAACCAAAAATAATATCATCCACATAGATTTGCACCATAAGAAGGTCATCACCTTCCTGTATCTTGAACAGGGTCTTGTCCACAGCACCTTTCTCAAATCCGTTGTCGGTTAGATACTGGGACAGGGTTTCGTACCAGGCTCTAGGGGCTTGTTTAAGTCCATACAGCGCTTTCCTTAGCCTGTAAACTAGATCGATACCGTCTGTGTTGGCAAACCCTGGTGGTTGTTCAACATAAACTTCTTCTGCAAGATCTCCATTTAGGAAAGCACTTTTGACGTCCATTTGGTAGACAATAAAACTCTTATGGGCGGCAAAGGCGAGAAATATCCTGATGGCTTCTAGTCTCGCTACAGGGGCGAAGGTTTCATCATAGTCTATGCCTTCTTCCTGACTATAGCCTTGTGTGACTAGTCTGGATTTGTTCCTTATGATAAGTCCATTTCGATCCTGTTTGTTTCGAAATACCCATTTGGTTCCTATAACCGATTGATGTGTTGGTCTGGGTACAAGATACCATACATTGTTTCTTTCAAAACCGTTAAGCTCTTCTTCCATAGATGTTATCCAATGAGAATTATTAAGAGCGTCTATGGTCGAAACAGGTTCGGATTGGCTAAGAATATAGCAATAGTGCACATATTGAGTCTTCTAAGCTCGGATTGAGATTTCCATTCAGGAAACTGTGATATCTCAGCATCAGATTCTTCTTGTGCACAAAGTACATTTCCTTGTGTACTCTGTATTCTCCTACGAGTAGAAACACCAGCATTTATGTTTCCAATGATCAGCTCTTGGGGGTGATCTCTCAACCTTCTCTGGTCGGTTTCTAATTCGGGATCCCGTCTTGTATCGAAAGATTCTGTGGATACGGCTTGACTTATGCAGTCGGCTTCATCCACATCGATTCTTACGTGTGGGGTTGATTTCTAAATCAACTACGTTCTATGGGAGTTGGAGGATCCAAGATAGATAGATGGTGAATGTTAAGGTGATATCATCTACTCTGTAGAGTCATGGTGTGGTTCGTCAAACACTACATGAACCGATTCCTCGATCGTCGACTTCCTTTTATTATAGATTAAAGCTTTCTTTGACGGAGGAGTATCCTACGAATATTCCTTCATCTGATTTCTCATCAAAGGTTCTAAGTTGGTCTTTCCCATTATTCAATACATAACACCTGCATCCAAAAATGTGGAAATACGAAACTAACGGAGTTTTGTTGTTCCATACCTCATATGCTGTTTTGTTGTGGTGCTTGTTGACGATACAGCCGTTTTGAGTGTAGCATGTTGTATTGGTTGCTTCACCCCAGAAACGCTGTGGCAATTTGTTTGCGGCAATCATTGTCCTTGTTGCTTCTTTCAACGTCCTATTCTTTCGCTCGGCAACACCATTTTGTTGAGGTGTACGGGCAGCTGAGTATTCGTGTTGTTTTCCATTCTCCGAACAGTATTGCTCTATAAAGCGGTTAGTAAATTCTGTACCTCTATCGGAACGAATGCACACGATACTCGAGGCCTTTTCATTTTGCAACTTTCTCAGGAGCTCGGGCAGCTTTGATGTTGTTTCCTTCTTCTTGCTAAGAAAGATCATCCAAGCATACCTGGAATAATCATCAACAACAACCATGGAGTATTTCTTACCTCCCAAACTTACTGGGTCTACAGGACCGTAGAGATCCATGTGTAGCATTTCCAACACTCTTTGGGTTGAAAGGTAGGATTTGCTCTTCAGGGTTGACTTGATTTGTTTGCCTTTCTGACATGGTCCCATGACGCCATCCTTCTTGAATGACACATTTGGCAAACCTCTAACCATTCCCTGTCTTGAGATCTTGTTGATTGTCTTGAAGTTGACGTGAGACATCCTCTTGTGCCATAACCAGCTAAGATCTGCAGCACCTTTGGCAACAAAGCATGGAATTGAGGAGCTCATAGGCTTCCAGTCAGTAATATACATATTACAATCTGCTTCCTGTAAGCACAACTTCCTTGGTTTGGATGTTCTTGACTCTACAGCGATCTATATAGAACTTCACCGAGAACTGTTTATCACAGAACTGGCTAATACTAAGTAGATTATACTGTAAGCCTTCAACATATGCAACATCGGTGACTTTGAATTTCCCGACATGTAGGTTTCCTTTCCCTCTTATTCTTCCTTTAGATTTATCACCGAAGCGAACTTTTGGACCGCGACCTTCTACAAAATCTGATAGCTTGCTCTTATCTCTGGTCATGTGTCGAGAGCATCCACTATCAAAGTACCAGGTATCCCCCTCTAGAATGTCCTGTAACAAAAAGATTAAGTAGATTTAGGTCCCCTTTGATTTTTGGGTCCATGATTGTTAGTTCCTCTTGGTACCCAAGTTTTCCTGGCAGCAATTGGTCTACTGTAGGACATACTCGGTACAGTGTTGTGATATCTATGGGGGGCATATCCGTAGTTGTTATAACCATGATAATTATTATGCATGAAAAATTTAGGGTTATTATTATTAATCCAGTATGAGTGCCGTCTTGGAGGTGGAGTCATTTTCTTAGGCCTAATAGCTTGCCTTCTGGGTCTCCAGTTGGATTCCCAATGCTGTTGTTGATACTGAACCGGCATCTGTTGTCTCGAGGGATAACGGGGCTCCTGTATCCAATACCTCGGTGTGCTGTACTGATAGTACTGCCGTGCGGGACTTTGGTGGTTAGATACAGCCTTCTTTCTGAACGGCTGTTGGCGCTGTTGATATGCTCTGTGAGCATGCTGTTGAGTGCGCCTCACAGGTTGGAACGGCTTATGATTCCGCTGTCTGGAATAGGATTGCGGGGGCGGAATAGCAGCCTTCGGTTTTCTCGTCTGACGAGTTCCTTCACGGGACTAGGGATTTCTTCCGATTCTGGAATGTGTTCCACACTCTTGACGAACACTGTACTAGTTTTCCCTTTGTTTGAACATGAGCTATATCCTAAGCCACTTTTATCATGAGCATTTTTCCCAGTGCTCAGAATTTCTTCCATTCTTTTGGACGATTTGTTGAACGATTTCAGAGTGGTCTCAAGTTCAGTTTCTCGCTTTTCGAGAGTTGTGATTTTGGCTTGTAGTAGAACCAAATCATTTGTCTTGCTCTCGTTGTGAGTTTTATCCTCACTTAGATCATGAGCAAGTTGATGATTGCTGTCCATGAGTTTTTCAAAATCGACCTTGCTGGTTTCACAATCAAGAGACATATTTTCATAATTTATTTTCAGCAAGTCATTTTCAACTTTCAGCTCTAAATTAGTTAATTGAAGCTGTATATTCTCAGTTTTTAGTGTCTCATGGGCCTTTTGAATGTTTTTAAATTCATTCATCATGTTTTCAAAAGTATGAGATGCGTTTGACGGAATAGCTGAGGTTGAACTTACCTCGTCGTCGCTGTCTTCACCTTCTGGAATGTCTTTGGCCATAAAGCACATATGTGCTTTATCATCGAACTCATCGTCAGATGAATCACTTTTAGTGACCACCTGAAGACATTCTGCTGATTTGGATGGTGTGGGGGAGGCTTCTGATTCTCCAATCAGGGCCTTGAGCTTGTCTTTCCAAGCACGTCTTCTTTCATCTCTCTCTTGTTGCTCGGCCTCCAGCAATCTTTGGACTTTGGGATGAGGACATTTATTTGCATAATGCCCTGGTTTCCTGCAATTATAGCACAGGTTAGCATCACCAGATGATGTTTCGGTACTTACCTTGTGGACAGGTTTGGGCCTGTAGGGAGTCTTTCCAGACTGTTTGATGAACTTTTTGAATTTATGCATGAGAAGTGCCATTTCATCTTGAGACAGGATGTCGTCGTCACTGTCAGCATTCTTGTGACTAGGCTTCGATGAGCTGGGCATGCTGTGTCGACGGTTCGATACAGCGGCTAGAGCTGTGACCTTTGAAGGAGATTCTTCAGCTTTCTCTCATTTGTCAATATCATACTCAAAAGCTTTAAGGTCAGAGAACAGATCAAAAGTAGATATTTCATTAAGATTACAAGATACACGCATAGATGTGGTCTTAATGTCCCATCGGGCTGGGAGAGATCTGAAAATTTTTAAGTTCTTCTCCTTTTGGGTATAAATTTTGCCCAACGCTTCAAGTTCACCAACAATGCCAGTGAATCTGAGGTCAAGTTCCTCAAGTGTCTCAGTTGGTTTCATTTCAAAAGATTCAAATTGCTGAGTCAGTTTTGAAATCTTGTTTTCTTTTGAGAGCTCAGTTCCCTCACAAATCAACTTGAGTTTATCCCAGATTTCTTTGGCTATTTTGCAGCTCTTTACCTTCGAGAACGTGCCTTTGTCAAGAGTGACAAATAATGCGTTCTTAGCTATGTTGTCAAGGTTTGCTCGCTTTCTTTCATCTGTGGTCCATTGCTCGCGATCCTTCTCGAGCATCTCAGCATGGGCTTGGCCTTCAATCCTTGCGGCCGTGTTCACCTTCATGATCTTGATAGGACCATCCCTTATAACAAAAATCATCTCTTCGTGCATTGCTGCAAGATGAGCCTCCATTCTAATTCTCCAGTCGTCAAATTCGTTAATAGAGAACATAGGGACTTTTTTAATCATAGAAGTATCCATGTGATAATACAGGAATGAAAGAGACTGTTTTGAAAATAAGTGATTTGGATCTGATTCGGTTAAAAATACGACTGATTCTTTTTAGAATCAACCGCTCCGATACCAAATGTGATAATACAGGAATGAAAGAGACTGTTTTGAAAATAAGTGATTTGGATCTGATTCGGTTAAAAATACGACTGATTCTTTTTAGAATCAACCGCTCCGATACCAATTGTTGGTCCCCAGAATGATGAAGACTGTCCCCACTATACCAACACGAGTCTTTTCTAGCGCGCTTTGTCCTCACTCACGCGTACCTGAGAAACTTCCCAGGGGGTCACCCATCCCATAATTACTCCAGGCCAAGCACGCTTAACTTTGGAGTTTCTTTGAGATGGATACAAGAAAAGAAGATGCATCTTGTTGGTATGAGTAGTCCAAATCAATTCATTTAACCACTTTCTAGTGCAGATCTCACAGGTCGAATCGCAAGCCGCGCCTCGCGCATTTTTAAGCTAATGCAGGCAGGATGCTGACCGAAGCCCAACAATCCCCCTCCCAGTATCTGCCAGTATTTCAGCCCCATAGTCTGGAAACATCCGCGAACTAGATTTGATCACACAGCCCTCTAGCGGCTAGATTCATTCACACAGTCCTCCAACACTTAACATCAGCATATGTTCCACCTCCGTTTACTTTCACTGCGCCAGTATCTTAGTTCCAGCATACTAGATTTGATCACATAGCCCTCCAGCACCTGACAACCTCTACTGCATAGCATCTCAGTTCCGGCCAAGTGGCAATATCTGCTGCATGCCCGCCTCTCAGTTCCAACATTCTGGCAGCCTCAATTTTTAGGATACTCCGAGGGAATCCGCACCCGTGACTTGCTCCGATACCACTTGTCGGCCACTAAGTATACTGGATACAGTTTGGGAAATAGTTTAAACAACAAACTGTATGGATTTTAAATCTGAGTGTGTAGCGGAAGTCTTGGATACCGTAGGTTGCTGTGGATACAGCAACTAAATGTATAGAGTATACTTAATTAATCACAGTAATTAAAACAGTAAAGGGTGAATGTAAATAACACAGTAATTAAAGTTGTTCGAGGTAAACCTCTCTACGTCCACTGGTCCTCCACACAGGAGTAAAAAGTTTATTATAATTACTACGTACACAACTACGTAATTATAACAACACACACAATCAATATATCATTCACACAGATTGATATAAAGATCTTAGCTTCAACCGTTCACACAGATTGGTTTTGAGCTAATGCTTTGACTTGCTTCTTCACACACAGTTCTGAAGCTTCGTCTTCTTCAATGCAAATCCTTCACACACAGTTCCGAAGAAGCACAGATTGTTCAGTCCACACAGGGCTGTTTGTTCAAAGTATAGAACAGATGGTGAACAACAACTTTTGCTTTAAGAGCTTTCAGCTGATGAAGTATCTCTTTTGATCTGAGTTGCAGTAAGCTTAGGAGATATGTTTTGCTCTGATAATAATTTCGATAGCTTGGGTTTTTGGTAACTGATCTTCAATGACAAGATGAGATATATATAGTCTCTGAAATATATATCCGTTGAGATGTATCCGTTTGAGTGAGATTCCATTCCAACCGGATTATAGCACGATCCGGATTTAGCGGGATTTTGAAGATCTGTTGACTGACAATATTTAAATACTTTATCCTTGAGTATTTAAATACTTCTTTATTCAACGGGACTTGACTTTTGGAGATTCCTTCTTTGTCCTGTTGTGAGCTGTATGGAAGTTAACTGTATTTGAGTTTCGAGACAGTTTCCATACTTGGTCTTTTATAAGACTTCTTGCTGTACTGAAGGGCTTCATAATATGCTGATTCGAGGCAGGTCTTCGACACAGGATAATGCCTCAATGCTTCGATACAGTTTCCTTTACTGTATGCGGATTGGCATATATGTCAAAACCTCTTTATCAAATACCGTTCGTCTGAGGATTGGATATCATTTGTTTCGATACAGGGTTCTTGTTTTCCCAACAGAGATAATGAGAGGACTCTCTCTATTTATAGTCGGCAAAAAAAGTACATCAAAATCAATGAATTATAGATTTCCATCAAACTCTCACAAATATTAAATACCTCTAGATTTAATAGGGCTTTAAAAAATAAAAATTGAATATCATGATATTTTGAAGGACTTTTTAAGAGCGAATTGTATTTCAATAGGACTTTTTCTTCCGATTGTGTTTCAATATGTATATTAGAACAATAGAATGAACAACGTACAAGCAATAAAGAATATGATCTTACCTCTTGATGGAAGGATAAAGCTCGCGGTGATTTGTAGAAAGGTGTGTGTAGGGTGCAATTCTCTCTCCTTCAAAATTTATAGGGTATAATGAGAGGACTCTCTCTATTTATAATTGGCAAAAAAAATACATCAAAATCAATGAATTATAGATTTCCATCAAACTCTCACAAATATTAAATACCTCTAGATTTAATAGGACTTTAAAAAATAAAAATTGAATATCATGATATTTTGAAGGACTTTTTAAGAGCGAATTGTGTTTCAATAGGACTTTTTCTTCCGATTGTGTTTCAATATGTGTATTAGAACAATAGAATGAACAACGTACAAGCAATAAAGAATATGATCTTACCTCTTGATTGTAATATCCGACTGTAACTTTTCATTTTTACCTGTCATTGTATTATTCGGATAATCTGATTATCATGAATCGTTGCATTTAGTATTATGTTGAGGTATTATAGATTTGAATTTCATATCGTTGTTATTTCATTTCATATGTGATGATTCGATGTTAATTAGAGAGTTGCATTTTCGAATTTTTCTGTTGATGTAGCGTACGCTACATAGTACGATTAACGTACGCTAATCCTGTGCCTTAGCGTGCGTAAGGTTTCCTCTGTTGCGTACGCTAAGAGGGAATCTGGCATCAGTTGACTTCAGCACGTGAACTCCTTAGCCGTTAGCATGCATGTGAGCAAGGTCTGAGCTGTCATGTCGGCTAGAGTCAACTTTTATTAGCGTGCGTAACCCATTTCTCATTAGCGTGCGCTAACGACCTGCGAATTCAACACAGTAGCCACTGTAAGCCGCTTACGTACGTAATATCGACCGGTTAGCGTACGTAAGTGCATTAGCGTACGCTAAACTGTTCCGATAGCGTGCGCTAAATATGTACAGTCTATTTATAGGACCAGCCTGTTTTTCATTTCTTCACAACTCTAAACCGATTCTCTCTCCATATATCGTCCCTCTGCACTCCCAAAACGATATCAACCTTCACCAACTTGTTTCTAATCCTTAAATCTTGGAGCGGAGCTCATTTCCTTGGAGATTAGGAGGTATTCTTGAGCTTGGAGTATATTTTCTCATAGCATTGAAGTTGTTCTTCATTTCTGGAGGTAGGTGTACTTTCCTCTCTGCATTATTTTCTTATGTTGATGTTAATGACGAATTATACTTCACCTAGAGTTAGATTAATCAAGTAAAACATAGTTTTAATCCAACCTTTTTAACACTTTTGATGAATATGATAAATAAGGGTTTGAGATGGATGTGTTCTTGATGATATAGTGATTTTAACCATGTTGTAACTACCATGCTCATCTTTGGACGAATTTAGCTCAGTAAAATACCTTTGAATCAGTTAACTACACCATATTTGGATTTAACTAATAGAGTTGTTATCTTAAAGTAATTAAACACCATTTTAAGTTTTCATTTACCTTGGGAAGAACTTGACCATGATTAGAAGTAGAAGGGTGTCTTCTTGCTCAGATTTCTTAAGAATCATATCCTCCTTATGTTTAGCTCAGCAAGATTTTGAATGGTTAAGGATAATTGTGAAACCAGCACAACAACTTTTCATTAATCTAATGTGTTGAGAACTTAGTTTGTTTTGATCTTCATACTAGATACATGGTGAATTCATCATGATGTTAATTAATCTTCCAGCCTTGTAAACAAAGATTTTGATAATCCTCATGGATATGGTGTAATCTCAGAACTAATAAACTTATTGTAAACTTAATATTCAATTTAGATGAGAGGAGAATGATCATAAATGTGCAGATTTTGTTCCTTCAACATTTTAATGTTTTGGAAAGTTTAATCATCATAAGATGATCTTAACATCATAATTGGTTATTCAACATACCATTGATAGAATTCTTGTTTATGATGAACCATGTGAACATTCGGTAAAAGTATTGTAAACCGATTTTTATGGTTGTAATGATGTTAAAAGAACTCCTGACATAAGGCTTCGATAATTGGAAATAACAAACTATTCTAAAGGATCGTAGGATGACGTCTTACTAATCCTATATTGATAATTATAAGAATATGTTATTGAGTAAAATTTATTTCGTTTAAGGATGATTGTTCGAGTAAACAATATTAGTCGAGGACCGTTCGTTCATTCAGACAAGAAGAGGACTATTCTCGTCTCCGTATTGAGGCAAGTTATCTTGCTTGGTTATAATGATGATTAGATTCTTGTGATGGTTATATAGTTCATGTGTATAAATTATTCATGTAATGTTTGTCGTGATTTGACATTGCCATTGACGTTAATCCGTTTTATTCATGGGGTTGCATTCCCAAGTACGTCGTTTTGAATCGTTGATCTCGCTAGTCTTATTTTCACTTCGGTGAGTTTTTCTTGATCCTTAATCGGATATGTGATTTATTGAATTCGTTGTCATGTTGTATCGTGACATATCCGGAATCATATCTGCGTTCCGATTGGTCATTGTGTAGGATTTTTAGCCAGGCACTTATATAGTCATGCGTGGATATTATTCCGCATTGGACTGTGCACACGAGACGTAGTTTCGTGAGGCTAATTAGGTACATTGTCCCACGTATATTATGGATTCCATATACCGGGCGGACGTGTACACGGACACATTTCCGCATCGGGCGTACTGTGATGTCCATCTTGAGCCATATTATTAATCGTCCATAGTATTAGATGTGTTCGACGATTTGTGACTGATTATTTCATACGCCCGAGGGGTATGATTAATAGTCGGAATGATTTTTTTGAGATCTATATATGTGAATTGTATAATGTCGGAAGAATTGATTATCATGTATATCTGACCCTGTGTTGGGCGAAATACTTGTATTGTATTTTAGGTCAAGGCAAAGGCAAGGCACGGGAAGAGCATGTCGACGGCGAAGGGTTTGAAGGATACTAGTTCGGGGGCCCCACATCTTTTGTTGACCGGTTATGTTAAACCGTGATATGTTATTTCCTGTTTCATTTAAATTGCTATCTGGTTGTATTTGACATTTGAAGTATTTTCCATCTCCATATGGTTTATACTTGTTTTTCGGATCCTGTGTATTATAAGGCCGTTGGCCATATTTTAATAAATTCCTAATCGGAGTAATGACTATTCATTGTGGTTCGGTATCACAAATAATATTTATTTAACCTGTTTTGGATATCGCCTGGTGGGTCCCAGTGTGGGATTCACGGAACTGTAATAGCCGCCTTTTGGGGTGTTACAGAAGATGGTATCAGAGAGTTGTTTCTCTTTTTATGAGTCATTGAGAAATGAACTAGTATCTAGAGACCTTCGTGTCACGTGTGACCTGTGCAAGCGCCTGACCCTACGAGCCAAATACGGTATGTACTTTATGAGCCATGATTTAATTACTGGCATGATATTGATATCAGTATGGGTCTCCTTGTTGATCATGTTATTTCGAGGAATTGTGACAGGATTTATCTGATTGATAATCCGAGGTAAATGATGAATTGATTATACAATTGAAATTGTTCGACTTGACACCGATATGATATTCGGTGCGACATTTGTGGTATCAACAACCGTTTTCCTTGAATATGTGATTCCTTGTTGCTATTAACTTAGCATGAATTTTAGTATCTTGAACTGTACTTATGGTTATCACTATCTTTCAGTATGGAAAGAAACCTGAGAGGTCGTGGCAGAGGGGGACGAGGCCGCGGAAGGGGCCGAATCCCGATACCTCGAGCCAACAGACGCGCGAATGCGGATCAGAGTTCCGCAGACAGTGGTTCACCTTCTAGCGAACAATCGCACCACAGTGGGCGCGGGGATGCGCGTGTCGATCCTTACGTCGTAATGCAGGGCATGATGACACAGATGACCCAGATGGGTCAACTAATGGAAGCTATGCAGAGGGCCGCTGCGCGGCGGCGGGGGCTCATCCTCCTCCTGTGATTGGCGGACCCGTGAATCGGATTATCAGCGACATCTCTCGCCAGCGACCACCGACTTTTGAAGGCTCCTCTGAGCCTGCTGACATTGTGCATTGGATCGAGCATTTTGAGAAACTTTTCCAGATGGTGGACTGCCCGGAAGAGAATCGCGTTTCGGTAGCCGTGTATTACCTTGGCAAAGGCGCTCATACCCGGTGGCTTTCAGTAAGGACAGCTGATGGTGTTTACACTTGGGAGGAATTTAAAAACCTCATGCTAGACCGTTACTATCCAGGGCCACTCCGTGAAGCCAAACTGTCGGAACTATTGAACCCCGACCCGTCTGAAGACGATGATGTATTATCCGTTGATGAGAAATTCCAGGCACTCCTTCCTTTTGCCACGACAATTATCCGAACAGAGGCCGATAAGATCAAATACTTTATCAAGAGGCTTAAACCCCGAATGAGAATGCAGCTGTTGAATCACCACTGTACTACCTTACCAGAGTTCATCGAGAAGGCTCTGAGTACGAACTCACCGCGAAGGAGATTTCCAAGAAACAACCACAGTCCAACAACAAAAGGTCGGGAACGCAGCAGGTCGAGAGTAATCGGGGGACATTCAGGAAGCCCCAGTCATTGCCAAACCCTTCTGATCAACAGCTCATGGCATCGAAGCCAGCTGGATCGCACTCTCGAGCGGTTCCCTCTTCCGTGGTGTGTCATAACTGTGGGGGCCAGGGGCATATCAACTTCAAATGCACAAAGCCTGCCATCACATGCCATACTTGTGGTAAGAATGGTCACCATGCTCGTTTTTGCAGGAGTGGGCCCGAACATGAACCAGTAGCGTCTCATGCTCCAGTTCAATCCTCTGTCCAGAACCGGACGCCTCCGTCCGCTTCCTATTAGACCACCGGGGCAAATAGGGGAATGGGTCGTGGGAATCAAAGTGGTACACCTGGTGCCGGAACTGCGAAACCCAGGATTTACGAGATGAAGAAAGCTGACGATCCCGAGGCCAACATGATTTCAGGTATACTCGAGATCCACTCCCAGACTGTATGTGTTCTTTTTGATACCGGTGCTTCACACTCCTTAAAGCACCGTACCGTATGGCTCCGACTGAGATGCAGGAATTGAAGAACCAGCTTGAGGAGTTGTCTGACAAGGGCTATATTCGACCTAGTGCATCCCCTTGGGGAGCACCAGTGTTATTTGTACGGAAGAAAGATGGATCTCTACGCTTATGTATTGATTACCGTGAGCTAAACAAGGTAACCATCAAGAACAAGTATCCCTTGCCTCGTATTGATGATTTATTGGACCAACTTCAGGGAGCTGCCGTGTTTTCTAAGATCGACTTGAGATCTGGTTATCATCAGTTGAGGATTTGAGAGTCTGACATTTCGAAGACAGCATTCCGTACTCGCTATGGGCATTATGAGTTTGTGGTGATGCCATTTGGACTGACTAATGCACCGGCGGTATTCATGGAATTGATGAATCGAGTTTTTATTAACTATCTGGATCGCTTTGTAGTCGCTTTTATTGACGACATTCTGATTTACTCTCGTGACCACGAAGAGCACGAGCGTCACCTCCACCAAGTTCTCGATACATTGAGGCGGGAACAACTTTATGGGAAATTTTCTAAGTGTTAATTCTGGATGCCTGAGGTTGTCTTTCTCGGGCATGTGATATCAGCCGAAGGGGTGAGAGTGGACCCACAAAAGACGGAAGCCATTCGAGATTGGCTACCACCGAAGAACGTGAAGGAAGTTCGTAGTTTCCTCGGCCTAGCAGGTTACTACCAACGATTCGTAGAAGGATTTTCTAAAATTGCACAACCAATGAATAACTTACTGCGAAAGGACAAGAAGTATTTGTGGTCAGAAACATGTCAGCAAAGTTTTGATGATCTCAAGAGTCGATTGATTTCGGCACCTGTTTTGGTCTTACCAAAAGGAATGGAAGGATTTGTGGTGTATAGTGACGCGTCGAGACGAGTGCAGGATGTGTACTAATGCAGGAAGGGAAAGTGATTGCCTATGCATCGAGACAATTGCGACCCTATGAAGTTAACTATCTGACCCATGACTTGGAGTTAGCAGTCGTGGTGTTTGCTTTGAAAATCTGGCGTCACTATCTTTATGGAGTTACCTGTCAGATCTTTACAGACCACAAGAGCCTAAAGTACATTTTTACTCAGAAGGAGTTAAACATGAGACAGAGAAGGTGGCTAGAATTAATCAAGGACTATGATATCGAGATCCTTTATCATCCGGGTAAAGCAAATCTGGTCGCCGATGCTTTGAGCCGTAAAACAGTGCAGGAGCAGATGCTGAGCCGTTTGGCGGCCTGAGAGAGTTGCGGTTGGACCTTATGAGGTCGAAATTGAAGTTTGGTTACAGCGTGTTCAGGGACAACTTTGCACCCTTGAGATTTCTTCGTCTCTTGATGATATGATCAAATCGAAGCAAATTACGGACCCATTCTTATCTCGAGTTCGGGATGAAGTAACCCAAGGGAAAGCCCCTGGATTCGTGATCCACGAGGATGGATTGATACGTTTTAGAAATCGAGTTTTGTACCCCGACGAAGAGTTGAGAAACTCTATCATGAGAGAAGCCCATGCTATCCGTACTCTATTCACCGGGATCTAGCAAGATGTATAAGGATTTGAAGCGAATTATTGGTGGGGAATATGAAACGTGAGGTTGCCGAATTTGTTTCGAGATGTTTAACTGTCGGCGAGTTAAGATTGAGCACCGGCGACCGCAGAATCTTTGAAACCACTCCCGATTCCCGAGTAAAAATGGGAGGACATATCTATGGATTTTATTACTAGCTTGCCGACGAGTCGCCGAGGAATGAATATGATTTGGGTGATTGTCGACCGTCTGACCAAATCAGCCCACTTCTTGGAGAATAAGGACACGTGGGGCCCCGAGAGATTGGCCCAGCTGTTTATTAAGGAAATTGTGAGACTACACGGTACCCCCAAGAGTATTGTATCAGACCGTGACGGGCGATTTGTGTCACACTTCTGGAAGGCAGTTCATCATGCAATGGGCACGCAGTTGAATTTCAGTACGGCTTTTCATCCACAGACTGATGGTCAGTCGGAGAGAAACATCCAGACTCTAGAGGATATGTTGAGAGCATGTGCTCTTGATTGGAAGAACGATTGGGAAGCCCAGCTGCCTTTGGTGGAATTCACTTATAATAATAGTTGGCACGCTTCAATTCAGATGGTACTGTATGAGGCATTCTATGGCCGTCGCTGTAGGTCCCCTTTGTGTTGGGATGAACTGTCAGAATCTCTGGGTAAGGAACCCGACATGTTATTAGCATCTCGGGAGAAGATCACTTTGATTAGGAGTCGGTTGTTAACGGCTCAAAGTCGACAGAAGTCTTATGCTGATCACCGTCGATGACCACTTGAGTTCGAGGTTGGTGACCATGTGTTAAAGAAGGTGTCTCCTACCCGAGGTGTTTTTCGTTTCGGGAAGAGGGGCAAGCTGAGCCCGAGGTACATTGGGCCATTTGAGGTTTTGGAGCGTGTTAGTGATCTGGCCTATCGACTAGCTTTACCGCCGACTTTAAGTAAGATTCACAAGGTGTTTCATGTCTCCCAGTTCAGGAAATATGTTGCTGATCCGAGCCATGTACTTCAGTTCGAAGAGATTGAATTAGCAGAGGATCATTCGTACGAGGAGCGTCCTGTACGGATACTCGAGAGGAGGATCAAGCAGTTGCGGAACAAGACGATTCCCCTACTGAAAGTTCAGCGGTCACGACACGGAGTCGAGGAGGCTACGTGGGAGACCGAGGATAGTATGCGAGCGAGATACCCCGAGTTATTTACCCCTTAGTTTCGAGGACGAAACTCTCTTTAAGGGGGGGAGTATGTAATATCCGACTGTAACTTTTCATTTTTACCTGTCATTGTATTATTCGGATAATCTGATTATCATGAATCGTTGCATTTAGTATTATGTTGAGGTATTATAGATTTGAATTTCATATCATTGTTATTTCATTTCATATGTGATGATTCGATGTTAATTAGAGAGTTGCATTTTCGAATTTTTCTGTTGATGTAGCGTACGCTACATAGTACGATTAACGTACACTAATCATGTGCCTTAGCGTGCGTAAGGTTTCCTCTGTTGCGTACACTAAGAGGGAATCTGGCATCAGTTGACTTCAGCACGTGAACTCCTTAGCCGTTGGCATGCATGTGGGCAAGGTCTGAGCTGTCATGTCGGCAAGAGTCAACTTTTATTAGCGTGCGTAAGCCATTTCTCATTAGCGTGCGCTAACGACCTGCGAATTCAAGACAGTAGCCACTGTAAGCCGCTTACGTACGTAATATCGACCGGTTAGCGTACGTAAGTGCATTAGCGTACGCTAAACTGTTCCGATAGCGTGCGCTAAATATGTACAGTCTATTTATAGGACTAGCCTGTTTTTCATTTCTTCACAACTCTAAACCGATTCTCTCTCCATATATCGTCCCTCTGCACTCCCAAAACGATATTAACCTTCACCAACTTGTTTCTAAGCCTTAAATCTTGGAGTGGAGCTCATTTCCTTGGAGATTAGGAGGTGTTCTTGAGCTTGGAGTATATTTTCTCATAGCATTGAAGTTGTTCTTCATTTCTGGAGGTAGGTGTACTTTCCTCTCTGCATTATTTTCTTATGTTGATGTTAATGACGAATTATACTTCACCTAGAGTTAGATTAATCAAGTAAAACATAGTTTTAATCCAACCTTTTTAACACTTTTGATGAATATGATAAATAAGGGTTTGAGATGGATGTGTTCTTGATGATATAGTGATTTTAACCATGTTTTAACTACCATGCTCATCTTTTGACGAATTTAGCTCAGCAAAATACCTTTGAATCAGTTAACTTCACCATATTTAGATTTAACTAATAGAGTTGTTATCATAAAGTAATTAAACACCATTTTAAGTTTTCATTTACCTTGGGAAGAACTTGACCATGATTAGAAGTAGAAGGGTGTCTTCTTGCTCAGATTTCTTAAGAATCATATCCTCCTTATGTTTAGCTCAGCAAGATTTTGAATGGTTAAGGATAATTGTGAAACCAACACAACAACTTTTCATTAATCTAATGTGTTGAGAACTTAGTTTGTTTTGATCTTCATACTAGATACATGGTGAATTCATCATGATGTTAATTAATCTTCGAGCCTTGTAAACAAAGATTTTTATAATCCTCATGGATATGGTGTAATCTCAAAACTAATAAACTTGTTGTAAACTTAATATTCAATTTAGATGAGAGGAGAATGATCATAAATGTGCAGATTTTGTTCCTTCAACATTTTAATGTTTTGGAAAGTTTAATCATCATAAGATGATCTTAACATCATAATTGGTTATTCAACATACCCTTGATAGAATTCTTGTTTATGATGAACCATGTGAACATTCGGTAAAAGTATTGTAAACCGATTTTTATGGTTGTAATGATGTTAAAAGAACTCCTGACATAAGGCTTCGATAATTGGAAATAACAAACTATTCTAAAGGATCGTAGGATGACGTCTTACTAATCATATATTGATAATTATACGAATATGTTATTGAGTAAAATGTATTTCGTTTAAGGTTGATTGTTCGAGTAAACAATATTAGTCGAGGACCGTTCGTTCATTCCGACAAGAAGAGGACTATTCTCGTCTCCGTATTGAGGCAAGTTATCTTGCTTGGTTATAATGATGATTAGATTCTTGTGATGGTTATATAGTTCATGTGTATAAATTATTCATGTAATGTTTGTCGTGATTTGACATTGCCATTGACGTTAATCCGTTTTCTTCATGGGGTTGCATTCCCAAGTACGTCGTTTTGAATCGCTGATCTCGCTGGTCTTATTTTCACTTCGGTGAGTTTCTCTTGATCCTTAATCGGATATGTGATTTATTGAATTCGTTGTCATGTTGTATCGTGACATATCCGGCGTTATATCTGCGTTCCGATTGGTCATTGTGTAGGATTTTTAGCCAGACACTTATATAGTCATGCGTGGATATTATTCCGCATTGGACTGTGCACACGAGACGTAGTTTCGTGAGGCTAATTAGGTACATTGTCCCACGTATATTCTGGATTTCGTATACGGGGCGGACGTGTACACGGACACATTTCCGGATCGGGCGTACTGTGATGTCCATCTTGAGCCATATTATTAATCGTCCATAGTATTGGATGTGTTCGACGATTTGTGACTGATTATTTCTTACGCCCGAGGGGTATGATTAATAGTCGGAATGATTTTCTTGAGATCTATATATGTGAATTGTATAATGTCGGAAGAATTGATTATCATGTATATCTGACCCTGTGTTGGGCGAAATACTTGTATTGTATTTTAGGTCGAGGCAAAGGCAAGGCACGGGAAGAGCATGTCGACGGCGAAGGGTTCGAAGGATACTAGTTCGGGGGCCCCACATCTTTTGTTGACCGATTATGTTAAACTGTGATATGTTATTTCCTGTTTCATTTAAATTGCTATCTGGTTGTATTTGACATTTGAAGTATTTTCCATCTCCATATGGTTTATACTTGTTTTTCGGATCCTGTGTATTTTAAGGCCGTTGGCCATATTTTAATAAACTCCTAATCGGAGTAATGACTATTCATTGTGGTTCGGTATCACAAATAATATTTATTTAACCTGTTTTGGATATCGCCTGGTGGGTCCCAGTGTGGGATTCACGGCACTGTAATAGCCGCCTTTTGGGGTGTTACATTGATGGAAGGAGAAGGCTCACGGTGATTTGCAGAAAGGTGTGTGTAGGGTGCAATTCTCTCTCCTTCGAAATTTATAGGTAGAATGAGAGGACTCTCTCTATTTATAATTGGCAAAAAAAATACATCAAAATCAATGAATTATAGATTTCCATCAAACTCTCACAAATATTAAATACCTCTAGATTTAATAGGACTTTAAAAAATAAAAATTGAATATCATGATATTTTGAAGGACTTTTTAAGAGCAAATTGTGTTTCAATAGGAATTTTTCTTCCGATTGTGTTTCAATATGTGTATTAGAACAATAGAATGAACAATGTACAAGCAATAAAGAATATGATCTTACCTCCTGATGGGAGGAGAAGGCTCACGGTGATTTGCAGACAGGTGTGTGTAGGGCAGTTGATTTCTGTGCAATTCTCTCTCCTTCAAAATTTACAGGGTCAATTATAGAGAATGAGAGGACTCTCTCTATTTATAATCGGCAAAAAAGTACATCCAAAACAATGAATTATAGATTTCCATAAAACTCTCACAAATATTAAATACCTCTAGATTTAATAGGGCTTTAAAAAATAAAAATTGAATATCATGATATTTTGAAGGACTTTTTAAGAGCGAATTGTGTTTCAATAGGACTTTTTCTTCCGATTGTGTTTCAATATGTGTATTAGAACAATAGAATGAACAACGTACAAGCAATAAAGAATATGATCTTACCTCTTGATGGAAGGAGAAGGCTCACGGTGATTTGCAGAAAGGTGTGTGTAGGGTGCAATTCTCTCTCCTTGAAAATTTATAGGTAGAATGAGAGGACTCTCTCTATTTATAATTGGCAAAAAAAATACATCAAAATCAATGAATTATAGATTTCCATCAAAATCTCACAAATATTAAATACCTCTAGATTTAATAGGACTTTAAAAAATAAAAATTGCATATCATGATATTTTGAAGGACTTTTGAAGAGCGAATTGTGTTTCAATAGGACTTTTTCTCCCGATTGTGTTTCAATATGTGTATTAGAACAATAGAATGAACAACATACAAGCAATAAAGAATATGATCTTACCTCTTGATGGAAGGAGAAGCTCATGGTGATTTGCAGAAAGGTGTGTGTAACGCAGTCGATTTCTGTACAATTCTCTCTCCTTAAAAATTTATAGGGTCAATTAGAGAGAATGAGAGGACTCTCTCTATTTATAATCGGCAAAAAAAGTACATCAAAATTAATGAATTATAGATTTCCATCAAACTCTCACAAATATTAAATATGTCTAGATTTAATAGGGCTTTAAAAAATAAAAATTAAATATCCTGATATTTTGAAGGACTTTTTAAGAGCGAATTGTGTTTCAATAGGACTTTTTCTTCCGATTGTGTTTCAATATGTGTATTAGAACAATAGAATGAACAAAGTACAAGTAATAGAGAATATGATCTTACCTCTTGATGGAAGGAGAAGGCTCACAGTGATTTGCAGAAAGGTGTGTGTAGGACAGTCGATTTCTATGCAATTCTCTATCCTTCAAAATTTATAGGGTCAATTAGAGAGAATGAGAGGACTCTCTCTATTTCTAATCGGGCAAAAAGTACATCAAAATCAATGAACTATAGATTTCCATCAAACTCTCACAAATATTAAATATGTCTAGATTTAATTGGGCTTTAAAAAATAAAAAATGAATATCATGATATTTTGAAGGACTTTTTAAGAGCGAATTGTGTTTCAATAGAATTTTTTCTTCCGATTGTGTCTCAATATGTGTATTAGAACAATATAATGAACAACGTACAAGCAATAAAGAATTTGGTCTTACCTCTTGATGGAAGGAGAAGGCTCACGGTGATTTGCAGAAAGGTGTGTGTAGGGTGCAATTCTCTCTCCTTCGAAATTTATAGGTAGAATGATAGGACTGTAACACCCCCAATCCACTCAGGGATATTACACGCCGTAGACCCTCTCCTCGAGAATCTACCAGGCTGATAACTAAAATCAAACATCTAAACATCGCCTTTAAGGCTAAAATGACTCAGTAGACCGATTTGGTCTTTCAACAATAACATACAACTCTATTACAAACACTTACCCACACAGGGGTCAAAATATAATAAACTCCCGTACAATGGGGAAAAGATACTGCAGCGGAAAAGAAAATACAACTAGACCAATACGACATCAACGGATCCTCGTGTGATTAGTATCGTTCATCTTTCATCATCCTTCGTGCCGACCCTATGCCATGCTCCAAAAGCTGAATGCAAAAATAGACATCCACCCCCCGAATACTCGGGGGTTAGGAAAACTCCACTGTTTTGCTAGTGCAAATACAAAGTGCAAAAATACAAGCCATACAATTCACATTCCACGAATAACAATGACCAGGAATCATCAAAGATCCAAACGTAAAGGAAGGTACTTCCCGAGGCAAGAGTTTGGGTAAAACATTCCGAAACCGAAAGACCACAATTAAGGGGAACAATTTGTAAAACAGTTTAAAATGCCATCGAGAGTTTTAATAGAAAACAATTTAGGATTATCAAATCCTAATCTTTCCAAAATCAACAGGGTCACAGCCCAAAGGTTTTGTTTTCGCAATTAGAAAACCAACAGCAATATACAAGGTTAAAACCCATGTCACGTGTCTTCGGCGGACATAACATCAATACAATATGATCGCCCAAGATACGTAAACCTTGGTCACCAAAAATACAACATCAACTCGTGAATCCAGGGCTATACCATTGGATTCCCTTCGTGGCCCCGTCGGACCCTCCCAAGGTGAGTAGAATGCGTTTTCGAAATCATATATATACCAATTCGTGAAGTTTTACTCGTGAATCCAGGGCTATACCATTGGAATTCCCTCCGTGGCCCCGTCGAACCCTCCCGAGGTGAGCAAATACATTCACCAAACATACATATGCACTCGTGAATCCAGGGCTATACCATTGGAATTCCCTCCGTGGCCCCGTCGAACCCTCCCGAGGTGAGCAAATACATTCACAAAACAAACAACCGCACTCGTGCATCCAGGGCTATACCATCGGAATTCCCTCCGTGATCCCGTCGGACCCTCCCGAGGTGAGCGAAATACATTCACACAATTAACATGTCACAACAAGGATATTCATACAATCCACCAAAGGCAACCAACACAAAGCACGACATAATCGTCAAATCACAATGCACCAAAAATGAGATAATATATGCACACACGCGTTATCAAGCGCAACATCAACACCAAACATATCCATAGGATTCACATAGTCACTTACAACCCACACAATTTACAAAACACACGCGTTTTGAAAGTGAGCCTTTAACGAGGCTAGTCGAATCTTTTGAAAAACCCGTTTCAAACAAACACACACACATACCAAGACGATCACCAATCATCATATCCACAAAACAAGAAATGTATGGACAAGGTACTTGCCTCGAATAAGAACAACGCGAAGAACCGACCGGAGTAGGTTGACACAAACCAACTACGAACCCGCCGACTCCACCGATCGCCAACTCACGTCATAAACTACGAAGGACAATAACAACAATGAAATGAATTTCATAACACGACTCAAAGCCGTTGAATTCAAAGAACAAATGACGAAAGTTCAAGGATTTCCCCCAAAATGGCCAAGAACACGATTCGTTCCGTCAAAACCCAAAAACGGAATTCCAAGTTGAATTATGGATATACAATCCATAGAATATGTTTAACAACATCATTTAACTATAATCGATCCATCGAAAACGGATGAAAAACGAGATCGGGGACAAATCCCCCAAAAAGTCAACTCGAAGGAAATCAAGAAATATACTTCGATTCGACGAAGAACAATGGATTAAATGATGTTAAACACAAGAATACTACCAAGATTAATCATACCCATCATGAATTAATCAACAACACGGAACGAATCGGACGAAAATGCAAAAATCCCCAAATTCACGAAATTAGGGTTCTAAGGAAGATTACCTTGATTCGCTGGATCAAAGGTTGATAACGGACGATCGATTGATGTTATGAACTCAAGGACTTCATGGATTTGTTGTTAAACAACATGGCTTCGTCGCCCATGAATCGCCACTCGCGGATGGAGAAGGAAGGAAATGAAAAACGAAGTGAAATGTGACTGCTCAGCCATATTTATACTGGGCCGGCCTAGCGTGCGCTAGCCTTCCCGGACTAGCGTGCGCTATCGGCCGGTATCGGCCGAGTACCCTCGGCCAGGGCCCACACGACCCGGCATCACCGACCAACCCTGCCGACCGAACCTGTCGACCCAACTCCCGCTAGCGTGCGCTACGGCCGGATGCCTGCGCGCGCTAGCCGGCTCCCGATAGCCACCGGATCAATCGCCGGCAGTAACGTCGCTAGCCGGCCGGCGCGTGCGCTACGGCTGCCGTCTAGCGCGCGCTACTCTCGGCGTAGCGTGCGCTACTGCCGATCTGGCCGAGTCCGAACCTCGAAACCCCACCGCCGTGCCCGATAGCGTACGCTAGCCACGGCGGCGCTACACCTGCCGGTTAGCGCGCGCAGCCTTCCGGCCGTAGCGTGCGCTACGCCGGTTCCTGCCGCACCCGTTCGGCCGGTGCCCACAATCGTCCGGCCAGTCCCGCCACCGTCCGGCCAGTCCCGCCACCGCAGGGCTCGACGACCCAATTTCCGAAAACGCACGGAACGAACACGACGAAAAGTTCTCGGACAACATAAACGACTCGAAATGAAAGCGTAATACCATAATTAGTCATACGCGACCAATAAACGGGTCGAGACAACAATTACAGATACGGATACCCGTAACTTTCAAGAAATTACAAAATGGCCCAAAATGCCCGGAAATCACGATACGTGATCGAATAACCAAACTGAAGTTCACAACACGTCTAACAAAGTTAAACGGACTTGCGGGAAACTCGAAACAACAGTTTCGGACGAGATTCGCAAGACTCGAACTCAAGTGCGGAAAAGTCGCTAAAAAGCACAGAACTCAACGAAACGACACCGAAACAAACTCGGATGTCAAAAAGTGTAGAATTAATCATTCTCAGAATGACGAAACGGTCATGAGCGAGTCGTCAAAACGGACTTCGGCCGAAAAAAGAAATTTACCGAAAGTCGAAAATTGCGGATATTACAAGGACTCTCTCTATTTATAATTGGCAAAAAAATGTTAGGAGTATGCCCTCGAATGCCACTCAGAGGTTGTTGAGTGAGGGCATTGTACTTGTAATTTTGTAAACCATTTATATAAGGCAAATGATTGTTTCTTTATTTACTGGTAGTTACTGGCATTCCTAACTCGTAAATAAACATATAGAAACTAGTCCGTGTATTTGAGAGCAAAACGTTCCACTCCTTATTGGATAAGGGGGTCGGCACTGGAAAGGTTTATAGCTCAAATACTTAATCGTTCGCAAGTCGATGAAACTTGACTGGGCGTTAAGTTTATGTAAAGACTTGTATGACGTGTTCTTTGACATGGAGAGTGCCTGTCGAACACTAATGGTTAGTGGGAGCACACGTTATAGGTATGCTAATTAGATTAGTATACTCGAACCGACTCACCCTCGATTCGTCACACGGATTTCACTCCGGGACAGTCAATGACGGAATCGAAAGGTTGTGATAGGTATTCGTGAACCTTCGACTTGAGGATTTAGTAGGGATGTGCTTGTGACGTCAAGATTTTCATTAGAGTAGTTCGACCCTGTAAACCGGAAGGCGGGGGTCAACCTCGGCGTGCATCTTGACGGGCAAGTAGCGAGTCCTTGAATACCAAGATAGAATTCTTTCTCCCATTAGTGAGCGGGTTATATGTCCTATGCGGTTATTGGCGAGATGAGATCATAAGTCTTTGGCCAAAGCATTAGAGCTAGTTGTATTAGATACACGACTCGATGATCTCGATTGCATTAATGCATGCATAGCGTCAAATCTGAGATAGGGTTTGGTGACCGTGACCCTATAACTTGATCGGGACATTTGAAAGAAGGGTTTATACGTATCTTGGTATTCACGGCGAATGGTTCTTGAATGATCCCAATCATTCGTTCTCGGTTGAAGTACAGTGTAGGCCGCCAGTGGCTAGGTGGTGCTACTACTCTTTGGTTCCTCCCATTGCTGACTGAGACGGACCTACCGAGTCGCGCAATAGGATTGACAACGGAATGAAACAAGCTAATTCTCTCATTATGAATATTAGATATTTGATATCTAATTTGGGACATTGGATGTTTAAATCGATTTATCGGATAAATTGATTTACGGCTTAATGGATTAAATATATCCTTTGGGTGATTAATTTAATTCATGAATATAATTATTTCTTGGAGAAATTAATTATGTTATTTTGTATTTGATATGTTTAATTAATTGGATTAATTAATCGATACAAATACATCGAGCGGAATCGTAGTTTATCTGTTTGGACTCACGGAGTCCGAAGCGAACCGAACTCATCCGTTTACGCATGGTAGCCACCCCTAATTTCCACCCACTTTCCTCTTGTCTTGTTGTTTTCATTTTATATGAAAAAGATGACTTTGTGGGGCTTAGATTCTCATAATAATGAGATGTATCATGTGAGTGGAAATAGAATAAAGAGAGGAAGACTTCTCACCTCATGTTACTTTGATTCCAACGTGAGCTTTGAGTGTAGAGAGAGAGAAAGACTTCTCCAAGTCTTCTTCATCATCTTCCTCTTTATTCATCAAGTTCTTGATTTTTCTTGGAAGAAAATTGAGAAATAAAAGAGAGATTGTGAGTTATACACTTAGAGTGTTATAATTTCATATTGGAAGCTTCATCACTTAGCTCTAGCCGTATCCTCGGAGGATAGCAAGGTGATTGTCGTTCGGTTGTTTCTCCGGCGCGTGGCAAGTAGAGACGCGGTGCTTTCGGCGTTGGATCGTTCAAGAGCTTGGGAATAGCTCAAGAGAAGGTTACCATTTAATCAACGGACTTGAGGGTTAGTTTCTTACGACTCTTGCTTTTCGTTTATATATTCGTATATACGTAGCTCGATCGATCCTCGTGGGGATTCGGATCGAATTAATTTTCGTTTTACCGCTCGGCTGGCCTTCGTTTTAGGCACCGAATCCCAACGGTGGTATCGGAGCGTAGGTCTTGCGATCGTATATACGATATTTTGCATTTGGAATGCTTGATTAAATGATTAGTGATTTGGAATCACAACCGTTTAATTCGTTGTTTTAATTGTTCGTCGAAAATTTAATTTTTCATGTTTTTATGTTACTATATAAATCGGTTTTATTTATTAAAACTGGATTATATGGGTAATATTAAATTAGAAAAATATAATTTTGAAATCGGACGAAAAAGAGTCGAAAAATCGCACAGAGGGATCGCCCATTTGCCAGTACTTGGAGTCTTTGGACCGGCAGGCGGCTTGTTTCTGCCTTTAGGCGATCAGCCCCTCGGCTAAGGACCGGTGTGATGCCGGACCACGAACTAGGCAGGCGATTTTATTTCGATTCCGTTTTACATTTATGTTTCGTTATAATAATTTCGAGAAATTAAATTGGATTTAATTTGACTAAATAAAATACTTGGTGTTTTATTTTGAGGAAATTTATTATTGTGAAATATTTATCATCCGGTTTATACGAACGAATTAAAACTACCATGTTTGTGAATTAATTGGATTAATTCTAATAGATGGTTATTTTTTATATTGGTTGGATCAATATATTTAATGTGTAGTCCATTTATTTAGTATTTATTGGATGAATGCTTTTGAATGGGGATGTGGTTCATGGACTTAGTTTTGAATCGTTCGGTTTTATTCGATTGGGTTGTAAAGGCCGTTTTGAGCCTATTTATTTTACTAGAATTATTTGTATCTAGGATGCAATTTTTCAATGTAAAATTTATATGTAATGACGAAGACCGGAGGAATATCCATTTCGAGAAGACGAAGATTCAAGACGAAGACTTGTAATTAGATTACGGAGTTTTTGTTTTTTAGGAACGGTCCATGAACCACATGTTGGTAGCAACTAGGTTGTGAATGGTTGTTTCATATTGTATGAATGCCACAAACGCGCTTAAACGATTAATGTGCAAAGTGCAACGTAAATCGCGAAAATTCTCCCACAATAAATTATTAAGTTTATAAGGTTTCAAGGTTTTCCTTCCCTCCATCGAGTTTTCGGGAAATTGAAATCCAAATCGGATGTGCTATGCTTCCGAGTTATCGGGGTAGTCGTTCGGGGAGGACGGATAAATTACCGGGAGCGCATTGGATGCCTTCGGTTGGAGCAAATTTTATCCCTAGAAACCTGATAGGTTGTCGGATAAGATTCAATTGTGAAACTGATTTGCGTCGATGGTATAAACTTAACTTGTTCACGAACCATAGAAACCGTATAGGTTGAGGGGAATGAACAAGGGGAAAAGAAGATCGAATCATCCATTAGATGGGTTGGTGTTGGACACCACTTTATGAAAATTAATAGACTAGAAACCTGTTCGGTTGCCCTCTATTAAGATTTATAAAGAACTCGATCACCACTATGAAGTAGAGCGACGATACTTCCGGTTTTCACATGGAAGTGTGTTATTAGATAAAAATAGTGGGAGCCGGGTAACAAGAATAGAAAAGACCTTAATTCTATACTCGAACATAATATAACAAGTCACTAATTAATTTGTTATACTTAATGCGGACATAACTCAATATGACAATGAATCCACTCGCAATTACGCTCGAAAAGAACACCTTAATGGGACCTAACTTTGTGGATTGGCTCCGCAATCGATGATTGTCCTCGGTATAGAGCCTTTGGGATACGTCTTGGAGACGGACATTCCGGCGCCTCTGTGCGGACCCGAGCCAATCAGAAGAGATTGAAAACCACGAAAAGTGGGTTAAGGATGACGTGAAAGTCCGTGCTTATATGATGGCTTCCATGTCTAATGAGCTTGAGAGCTCATGAGAAAATGACTTCGCTGGCGATTCTATCTCACTTAACCGAGCTTTATGGTGAGCACAGCAGAACTGCTAGATATGAGATATCCAAGCAATGTTCGGTGCAAGGATGAAGGAAGGTGAGAAGGTTGGGGAACACGTCCTCAAAATGATATCCATGATCGAGAGATTGGAGGCTCTTGATTTTAAAATGGATACTTCTCTCAAACCGACCTTATCCTACAGTCTCTCCTGATTCCTTCTCACGATTTGTTATGAACTTCAACCGCAATGAGATTGCATGTAACTTAGTGGGCTAATGAACAAGCTGGTGACCGCTCGGTCTCGGATGAAGACCCGCGGATGAAGGAGTGCACTTGTGATTTCTTACGGACTTCGGAAGTCTAAGAATAAGAAGAAAAAGACCAAGAAGCGGTGGACCACAAGCTAAGGACCTTAAGGGAAAGGGCAAGGCCCCGATGGTTCCAAAGAACAAGAAGAAGAAGGATACTTGTCTCAAGTGCGGTGAGTGGGCCTTTGGGCTAGAGCGTCCGATTCTTCATGGCACTTGGTCTGAGAACTTTTAGTTTTGGAAACAAATTGTTACGCTCTTGTATTTTCTACTTCTGAATCTTTGGATTACGGTGCTAGTTCTCATATTTGTACCGTGAATCGGGATGCGGAACAAAGTAGGAAGCTTGGAGCCGGAGAAGTTATGATCACGGTCGGAAGCGGGCATAGTGTCGAGGCGACCGACATAGGATCACTTCTTTTGGGTTTAGAATCCGGCTTTGTTTTGACTTTAGAAGATGTACTTGTTTTGCCCAAGGGGCACAAAACATTGTATCCATTCCGGTCATGGACCGAAAAGGCTTTTCATTTTTCATTGGTGATGGTTCTGCAAAATTTATTTTAGAAATAAACTAGTGGGTCTTGCTACATTGTTGAATGGATTGTATCATCTAAATCTCAAGAACAAAGTAGTTGTGAATACTATAACTAGAAAACGCGGTAGGGATGAAACCAATCAAGTTTTGAAATGGCATCTTAGACTTGGTCATGTTGGTCGACCAAGGTTTACAAGATGGAAAAGATGGACTTATGGGTCCATTGGGATCGGATCCCTTTCCTACTTGTGAATCTTGCCTTAAAGGCAAAATGACTAAGTCCCCTTCACAGGGACATTTCAAAGAGCCGCCGATAAATCGGGATTAATCCATACCGATGTATGTGGTGCTTTGGAAGCGGACGTGATGGATATCAATATTTCATTACGTTTACAGATGATCATACTAGGTATGGTTATGTATACTTAATGAAACATAAATCCGAGGCTTTTGAGAAATTCCAGGAATTCAAGGCCCTAGTCGAGAAACAAGCGGTAATCATATCAAAGCACTTCGGTCGGACCGAGGTGGCGAGTATATGAGTACGGAGTTTGTGAGTTCCTTAAGGAACATGGAATAGTTTCACAACTAACACCTCCAGTACTCCTCGGTTAAATGGTGTGTCGAAAGAAGGAACCGGACCCTGTTGAACATGGTCCGTTCCATGCCGAGCTATCTTGACTTGCCGATTTACTTGTGGGGGTATGCACTCCTGATCGCCGCGTATATCTTGAGCAGATGTCCTTCCAAATCCGTTCCTAAAACTCCACATGAGATGTGGGAAGGAAGGAAACCAAGTCTTAATCATATTAGGATTTGGGGATGTCCCGCTTATGTCAAGAAGACCAAGGTGGAAAAGTTGGAAGCTAGGTCTGCGAAGGGACGTTTCATTGGATTCCCGTCTGGGACGATGGGATATCTATTCTACATGCCCGAAGATCGAAGGATCATTGTTGCTTTACAAGCACACTTACTGGAAGATGAGTTCATTCAGGAAGGCGGAGCTGGTAGAAGTATTTCTTTAGAAGAATACAATGAAACTCCTCGAGAGACACCTGTGCAAGAAACTGGAACCGAACTTTCTGAAACACTAGTACAACCACCTCGTAGGTCTAGTAGGGTGTCTCATTTACCTGAGAGGTATGGGCTTGTGCACTTGGAGGAGCTGGGTCTCCATGAGGTTCCAAGTGATAGCCAAGAGACCGACCCGACGACCTATGACCAAGCGATGGTGGATGTAGACTCCGCGAAATGGCGTGAAGCTATGGAAGCTGAGATAGACTCGATGCATGTAAATCAGGTCTGGACTCTAGTAGACCGCCCCAAGGGCATAGTGCCCATTGGGAATAAGTGGATCTACAAGAGAAAGACTGATGGTGATGGCAAGGTTGACGCCTATAAGGCCAGGCTTGTGGCAAAGGGTTATACCCAAAAGGAAGGGATTGATTACCACGATACCTTCTCGCCCGTAGCTATGATCAAGTCTATTCGCATGATGCTTGCTATAGCTGCCTACCACGATTATGAGATATGGCAAATGGACGTAAAGACGGCTTTCCTTAATGGATTCCTCGAGGAGGAAATCTATATGGAGCAGCCTAAAGGCTTTGTGTACGAAGTCGATATTCAGAAAGTGTGCAAGCTTCAGCGTTCCATTTATGGACTGAAACAAGCATCGCGTAGTTGGAACCTTCGTTTTCACGAGGCGGTCAAAGAGTTTGACTTCGTGCAAAATGAAGAGGAACCTTGTGTATACAAGAAGGTTAGTGGGAGCAAGATCGCATTCTTAGTACTATATGTAGATGACATTCTACTAATAGGAAATGATGTGGGAATGCTCGATTACGAAAGCTTGGCTTTCGAGTAATTTCTCCATGAAAGACTTGGGAGAAGCAACCTATATTATTGGTATTCGGCTCTACCGGGATAGAGCGAAGAGAACAATAGGCCTTTCCCAAGCCCTCTATATAGATAAGATCTTAAAGCGATTTAAGATGGATGATTCTAAAAGAGGGTTCCTACCGATGCAAAGATGGAATAAAACTCACCTTGAAGATGTGTCCTCAAAGTGAGGAACAACGCAAGGAAATGAGTAATATACCATATGCTTCGGCCGTGGGTAGCCTTATGTATGCTATGTTGTGTACAAGACTGACATCGCGCATGCCGTAAGCGTGGTGAGTAGGTTTCAGCAAACCTGTAGGGAACATTGGATCTTTGTAAGAACGTTCTCAAGTACTTGAGAAGAACGAGAGATATGGTTCTTATGTATGGCGGTGGAGATTTGGACGTGGTGGGATTCACCGATTCGGACTTCCAAGGACCGAAGGACGACTCGATGTCCACTTGCTACATATTTACTCTTAATGGAGGAGCAGATCTTGGCGTAGTGCCAAGCAAAGCGCGACCGATTCCACTGTCGGTGAGTATCAAGCGGCCTCGGAGGCTTCCAAGGAAGGGTTCGGATTAAGAAGTTTCTAGGAGAACTTCAAATGATACCATGTCTTGAAATTTGTTCATTGTCTACTGCGACAACGACGAGCCAGAGCACGAGCCAAGGAGCCGAGGTTTCACAACAGCACCAAACATATTGAGAGGAAGTATCATCTCGTAAGAGAATTTGTTCGCAAGGGATACATTGTCTTTGCACAGAGTTGACTCGGCCGACAACGACGCCGATCCACTGACCAAGCCACTATCTAAGACTAGCTTGGAGCGTCATCTGGAGAACATGGGTATTAGATACCATAGTGTGTGGCATTGAGTGCAAGTGGGAGATTGTTAGGAGTATGCCCTCGAATGCCACTCGAGGTTGTTGAGTGAGGGCATTGTACTTGTAATTTTGTAAACCATTTATATAAGGCAAATGATTGTTTCTTTATTTACCGGTAGTTATTGGCATTCCTAACTCGTAAATAAACATATAGAAACTAGTCCGTGTATTTGAGAGCAAAACGTTCCACTCCTTATTGGATAAGGGGGTCGGCACTGGAAAGGTTTATAGCTCAAATACTTAATCGTTCGCAAGTCGATGAAACTTGACTGGGCGTTAAGTTTATGTAAAGACTTGTATGACGTGTTCTTTGACATGGAGAGTGCCTGTCGAACACTAATGGTTAGTGGGAGCACACGTTATAGGTATGCTAATTAGATTAGTATACTCGAACCGACTCACCCTCGATTCGTCACACGGATTTCACTCCGGGACAGTCAATGACGGAATCGAAAGGTTGTGATAGGTATTCGTGAACCTTCGACTTGAGGATTTAGTAGGGATGTGCTTGTGACGTCAAGATTTTCATTAGAGTAGTTCGACCCTGTAAACCGGAAGGCGGGGGCAACCTCGACGTGCATCTTGACGGGCAAGTAGCAGGTCTGCGAATACCAAGATAGAATTCTTTCTCCCATTAGTGAGCGGGTTATATGTCCTATGCGGTTATTGGCGGATGAGATCATAAGTCTTTGGCCAAAGCATTAGAGCTAGTTGTATTAGATACACGGCGACTCGATGATCTCGATTTGCATTAATGCATGCATAGCGTCAAATCTGAGATAGGGTTTGGTGACCGTGACCTATAACTTGATCGGGACATTTGAAAGAAGGGTTTATCATTATCTTTGGTATTCACGGAGAATGGTTCTTGAATGATCCCAATCATTCGTTCTCGGTTAAGTGCAGTGTAGGCCGCCAGTGGCTAGGTGGTGCTACTACTCTTTGGTTCCTCCCATTCTTGGCCGAGACGGACCTCTTAAGTCGCGCAATAGGATTGACAACGGAATGAATCAAGCTAATTCTCTCATTATGAATATTAGATATTTGATATCTAATTTGGGACATTGGATGTTTAAATCGATTTATCGGATAAATTGATTTACGGCTTAATGGATTAAATATATCCTTTGGGTGATTAATTTAATTCATGAATATAATTATTTCTTGGAGAAATTAATTATGTTATTTTGTATTTGATATGTTTAATTAATTGGATTAATTAATCGATACAAATACATCGTAACGGAATCGTAGTTTATCTGTTTGGACTCACGGAGTCAGAAGCGAACCGAACTCATCCGTTTACGCATGGTAGCCACCCCTAATTTCCACCCACTTTCCTCTTGTCTTGTTGTTTTCATTTTATATGAAAAGATGACTTTGTGGGGCTTAGATTCTCATAATAATGAGATGTATCATGTGAGTGGAAATAGAATAAAGAGAGGAAGACTTCTCACCTCATGTTACTTTGATTCCAACGTGAGCTTTGAGTGTAGAGAGAGAGAAAAGACTTCTCCAAGTCTTCTTCATCATCTTCCTCTTTATTCATCAAGTTCTTGATTTTTCTTGGAAGAAAATTGAGAAATAAAAGAGAGATTGTGAGTTATACACTTAGAGTGTTATAATTTCATATTGGAAGCTTCATCACTTAGCTCTAGCCGTATCCTCGGAGGATAGCAAGGTGATTGTCGTTCGGTTGTTTCTCGTGGCGTGGCAAGTAGAGACGCGGTGCTTTCGGCGTTGGATCGTTCAAGAGCTTGGGGAATAGCTCAAGAGAAGGTTACCATTTAATCAACGGACTTCGAGGGTTAGTTTCTTACGACTCTTGCTTTTCGTTTATATATTCGTATATACGTAGCTCGATCGATCCTCGTGGGGATTCGGATCGAATTAATTTTCGTTTTACCGCTTCCGCTGGGCCTTCGTTTTAGGCACCGAATCCCAACAAAAAATACATCAAAATCAATGAATTATAGATTTCTATCAAACTCTAACAAACATTAAATACCTCAAGATTTAATAGGGCTTTAAAAAATAAAAATTTAATATCATGATATTTTGAAGGACTTTTTAAGAGCGAATTGTGTTTCAATAGGACTTTTTCTTCCGATTGTGTTTCAATATGTGTATTAGAACAATAGAATGAACAACGTACAAGCAATAAAGAATATGATCTTACCTTTTGATGGAAGGAGAAGGCTCACGGTGATTTGCAGAAAGGTGTGTGTAGGGCAGTCGATATCTGTGCAATTCTCTCTACTTCAAAATTTATAGGGTCAATTAGAGAGAATGAGAGGACTCTCACTATTTATAATCGGCAAAAAAAGTACATCAAAATCAATGAACTATAGATTTCCATCAAACTCTCACAAATATTAAATATGTCTAGATTTAATAGGGCTTTAAAAAATAAAAATTGAATATCATGATATTTTGAAGGACTTTTTAAGAGCGAATTGTGTTTCAATAGGACTTTTTCTTCCGATTGTGTTTCAATATGTGTATTAGGACAATAGAATGAACAACATACAAGTAATAAAGAATAAGATCTTACCTCTTGATTGAAGGAGAAAGCTCACGGTGATTTGTAGAAAGGTGTGTGTAGGGTGCAATTCTCTCTCCTTCAAAATTTATAGGGTAGAATGAGAGGACTCTCTCTATTTATAATTGGCAAAAAAAATACATCAAAATCAATGAATTATAGATTTCCATCAAACTCTCACAAATATTAAATACCTCTAGATTTATTAGGGCTTTAAAAAATAAAAATTGAATATCATGATATTTTGAAGGACTTTTTAAGAGCGAATTGTGTTTCAATAGGACTTTTTCTTCCGATTGTGTTTCAATATGTGTATTAGGACAATAGAATGAACAACATACAAGTAATAAAGAATATGATCTTACCTCTTGATGGAAGGAGAAGGCTCACGGTGATTTGCAGAAAGGTGTGTGTAGGGTGCAATTCTCTCTCCTTCAAAATTTATAGGGTAGAATGAGAGGACTCTCTCTATTTATAATTGGCAAAAATAATACATCAAAATCAATGAATTATATATTTCCATCAAACTCTCACAAATATTAAATACCTCTAGATTTAATAGGACTTTAAAAAATAAAAATTGAATATCATGATATTTTGAAGGACTTTTTAAGAGCGAATTGTGTTTCAGTAGGACTTCTTCTTCCGATTGTGTTTCTGTAATATCCGCAATTTTCGATTTTCGGTAAATTTCTTTTTTCGGCCGGAGTCCGTTTTGACGACTCGCTCATGACCGTTTCGTCATTCTGAGAATGGTTAATTCTACACTTTTTGTCATCCGAGATCGTTTCGGTGTTGTTTTGTTGAGTTCCGTGCTTTTTAGCGACTTTTCCGCACTTGAGTTCGATTCTTGCGAATCTCATCCGAAACTACTGTTTAGGGTTTAGGACATTTTATAAAATGCTACCGCTGTTAAGCCCTTGTCGTGTTTGAAAGGGTCATGAAAACGATTTTTAACTTATCGGTTTTATTTTCGAATAACTAGAGTATACGATTTTTTAAAAATCAAATTAGCTTGGGGAAACCTAGGCTGTCGAATCATGTTGTGTTTGTCGAGTTTTGTCTTAACGGATTTTGTCTGACTTAGTCGCATCGCGACGCGTTGTTTGAGATCATTGGTCGTGATTAGTATCGAGGGGCGGTCGTCACTTACGTGCGACCTATGGATGAAAAACTCCCTTCTTTATGTTGTGCCTCGTGTGACGCGAGTTATTTGTATGATTAGTCGATAAATGATGGAATCCTTCTGTGGATTTTGATTTCATAATATGTGTTTATTAGACTCTCGTATTTGGTTTATACGAGGAGTGTCGTCACTACTGATGTATTTTCGTACCTCATTTTATCCGCTGCGTGAGTTCTTTCAAACGGCTTTCGGTATTTTGCAAACTGAGTTTTATTTCATAAAACCGATTCCTTGAATCAAGTTTTGGCATTTTGGCCTTGAACATTTCATGATGGTTTGACAAATGATTTTGTGAGCTTTGGAAAATATTACCGTCATTGGTCTTTTTAGCATTTTCGAAATGAGATGGGAAATTGTGCTTAGCACAGTAAACCGTGTGAGAAAGGTTTACGGCATGTAATTTTTCGATATGTTACATTGTTGTCTCTGTGGGTCATTAGCGCACGCTACGCTGCGGATAGCGCATGCAAGAGTGCGTTGGTAGCACGCTAAGGGAGGATAGCGCACGCTACACAGTAGTTCGGGCGATCCAGAGCTACCGGGTGGGTGCAGAAGTTCTCGTTAGCGCACGCTAACACTTGGGGTTAGTGCACGCTAACAGTGTATTTTTGGTCAGGAGTTTTGTTTGGTGTCGTGATAGCGCACGCTAACCTTAATGATTATCGCACGCTAATTGTGTCGATATAAATCTGGACACCGATCTAAGTTGCATTTTTCTTCATTTCTTCTTCTTCCTCCACGAGTTTGAGACGTAGCGACTAGGGTTCGCATCTGGGCTGATTTTTCATCCATCCAAAGGTGTTTTGGAGTATCCTAGATGATTTTTAACATCATCTAATCCATTGTTCTTCGCCGAATCTAGGTGTTTTCTTGAATCCCTAGAGTTGACTTTTTGGAGTTTTGTTCTTGATATCGTTTTCCATCCAGTTTTGATAAACCGATTGTTGTTTTAACGATGTTGTTAAACATATCCTAAGGATTGTATATCACTGTCGTGATTTTGAGCGATTTGATGCGTGTGATATGATGTGTTTAAGTGAATGTTGATACGTGCGAATTTTGGGCATTTTGGCCTATTGTACTTCTGAAAAACGTTGGGTATCTTAGAAAATAAACCTCGAGACGTACTTTTAAAAACGAATTATTTTCTCACAGTGTTCTCAAGATGCCTACTAGCGCCATGCTATGTTTCAAAATTTTTCTACTTTGAGGATCAAAATATTTTGAGATATTTATAATGATTTAGAAATGCATTTGTTGTGTCAAGATTTAACACCTTCCGACCGGCGATCTCCTCCGAGGCCGAGCGACCGACTTACTGCCGAGCGACCAAGGCGAGTCTGCCGACCAGCGATCAGGCGACCGAGCCCTAACCCAGCGGACATGCTAGACTGGCCAACCGAAGGTCCCAGGACAAGTCCCGGTGCCGAGCGATCGACCTCAGATACGATCGTCTCTCGGTACTCGGCGACCGACTCCTGGCGACCGACATCTGGCGACCCTCTATCGGCATCCGCCGATCGACCCTTGGTGACCGACCATTGGCGACCTGCCCTTGGTGACCGACCATTGGCGACCTCGGATGATCAGCCAGGGACGACCGCTCATGTCGATCACCACCGATGGACATCCAGTCGGCAAAGGCCGAGCCTCAAGGCGGCACCATGTGCAAAGGCGGGACAAGATCCGCGAATCTCGGGCCATTGACCAAAGCAGACAGATTCCCTCCACCGGCCGAGCCGCAAAGCTTGTCGGTAGGGCCACATGTTGGCCCGACTCGGACACGTGATGGCTCCTTATTGGGCGGCCCAGTGTGTGCGGCCTCTTCCTTGGACTTTAGCCCGGCAACCAAGATCTTCCTTGGACTTTAGCCCAACGGCCCGAGAGATCGCCCCATTATAAAATTGGCCGTGATCGGCGGATTATTATATTGGCGGCTGTGATCGGCGGGTGTCTAATGGCCGCGAGACGATCGGCCACTCTGAGCAGACATTGCCCCTATATAAGCATGGCTCCCGGCACTTGTAAGGGGATCGAACCTTTACCACAAAAGGCTTGACTTCCTTGAGAATATTGCGATTCAAGCACACTATCTGAGAAGCAAACATCAAGCACTTGGCAAATCTCCAACTCTTGGCAGACTTTCTTTCGGTCTTACTTCTCCGGCCCATCTCCTCGAGCGAGATCACCGGCGGGGACGAAGAACACCGAGCTTCGCTCAAGAGCCGGATTAACGAGTCTTTTTACGCTCATTGTATTTAGATTTCTCTCATTAATACTTGTATCCACGAATATTTGTATTAATAACATCTCGCGAGCATTCAAGCCGGGCCTAACAAACCCGGCAAATCTTGTATTATTAATCTTCTCTCGGAAGTGCTCCGCAATTGTTGTTTGTTGTCCGTCTTCCAGTATTAATCTTCGGATAAATATTTTGGGCAACAACAATTGGCGCTAGAGGAAGGGGATCGACCCTCGATTTTTACACCTACCGTCCCGAAGAACACTCACTGTTCCCGGGCGGATATTTAGTGACACTCACCGCACTTCAAAGAAATCCTTGAAATCATGTCTTAGCCTCCGCGTCGAAGAAAGCCGCCGATCGGCCCGGCCAAACCCTGTTCCGTCCCGATCAGAGCCACGGCCGATGGTGGAAGGTAGCCGCGCTGATCGAGAGGCGCTCGATCCGTCCACGGGCGGCGGCCCAACCTCTCGCTCGATCGGTTCGAACCAAGGAACGGATCGAAGGGCCACAGCCGTCCTATAGGAGCGACGGAGTGCTCTCGGCGCGCCTCCGGCTCGCCCCGGTCTCTCGCCGGAAGATCAAGCGGAAGCTCAAGGCACTGCGCCGAGCAATCGCCGAGGCTCTCGCCCGCAACAAGGCGCTCGCGGCCAGAGGCACGTCTGTCTTGATCGCACAGGCGGCGACCCGACACAGCGGCCAGGCGGTCCGGCCCGGCTACGAGGCAGCGGAGTTGGTGTCCGTCACCGGGAGCTCGGCCTACCGGCTCCCACAAGGCGATCCGGCCGCTGGCTCCCGCTCGCCAAATTCGAGGTCGCGGCGGCGGGAGTCGGAGATCGGTACACGATCGCCTCGGCCCCGCTCCCAAAGCCGATCCACAAGCGGCCGAGCCGCGGCGATCGGCGTGATGCAACGTCGGATCGGCGACATGAAGGCGCTCACTGCAATCCGGTGCGGCGCCACCAAGACGATCGCCGCGCCGGCGAGCCGCTCGCGATCGACATCGAGCTCGCCCGATGCGGCACAAGATCGCTCCTCCTCGGACACCGTGTACCGGGGCGATCGGACCCCCAAGCACACCTGCACAAGTTCAACATCTACATGACCGGGTGTGGGGCATCGGACGCGACCCGGTGCCGAATGTTCCCTCGACGCTAGACGACCTCGCCCACCGGTGGTACACCTCATTGCCACCTCGGTCCATATGCTCCTTTAACGAGTGGCGCACGTCTTCACGGAATACTTCGCCACCGGGGCCGCTCGGCGGAAGGTCCCCATCGCATGTGGCGGATCGAGCAAGGAGAGCAGTCCGACTCGGACTACATCGGCCAGGTTGACATGATCATCCTCAGCGGCGAGCCGTAGCGATGAGACCGCCCTCTCGCGGTCTAGGAGGTTTCGGGGCTTCTCGCCTATGTTCGGGCATCTCACGAAGACCTACCGGCGACCTCGCGGCCTTAGGGCGAGCCGCAGATTTCTGTCCAGCAAACGCTTCTTCTTGGCACAGGAGTAGAACGATCGGCACCGCGCGGCGACCTCCAGTCTCGGCCCGATCGCTACTACCCAGCGAGCCGGAGGACTCGATCCCGCCTCTGATCCATTCTAACATGAGTGACTAGCCGCCCGATCGCCAATTTCGACCTACGAATAAAGCGATCGGCCGCGGCGGCGATCGCGATCTTAGGCCGAGATCGCAACATCGCCGGCAACCGGTGGACACGATCGCCAACTACGTCCGGCATATAACATGACGGACTAAGGCATAAGATCGCCTCCACCGCACATCATAAAGCCATGGCCTGGCGATCGATGGAACCGCGCCCGGCCATCTGAGGTCCCTTTCGGCCGAGATCGCCCGCCCTTCGTTTAAATACGAGGCCGGCGCGGTCGAGGGCTCTCCAACATTAATCGGTGGACTCATTCCACAACCCCGTCTCAACGTACACCGTCGGGGTCGGCCATCTCCATGGTGGCCGAGGTGGAAGCGAGCTAACAAGCGCGGGCGTGGAGTTGATTCATCCGACGCCGCCGCGCAAGGACTCCTCTAGGCCGAGACCGCACGCCTTTCGTTTAAATACAAGGCGGCGCGGCTGCAGAGGACCCTCATAATAAAGCGAGTCACGAGGCACTCATTGTCTTTGTGCACCAAGACACGGTCATGGGGTCGGTCCATCGATCTCCGCGGCATGCGGGATTCCTCAAACAAAGCGAAACCACCAAGTTTCCATGGGGATCGGCCAATGTTGTTTTTTGCAGTACGAGACCGAAAGATAGCTAAGCCGATCGACCATGATAGCCCAAGTCCGAGTCCCAAGTCGGCTCGGATCGCCGTCCTCATCCATACACGATCACCGGCCAAGAACCACCTCGCCCCATGTCTTCAACATAGGAGCAAGGCAGAGGCAATTGTTGTGTCAAGATTTAACACCTTAGGCCGGCGATCGCCTCCGAGGCCGAGCGGCCGACTTGCTTGCCCGAGCGACCAAGGCGAGTCTGCCGACCGTGATCGGGCCAAGAGCCCTAACCAGCGGACATGCTAGGCCCAGCGGCCAGAAGGTCCCAGGACAAGTCCGGTGCGGCGATCGACCTCGGATACGATCGTCTCTCGGTACTCGGCGGCCAAACTCTGGCGGCCAGACATCTGGCGACCCTCTATCGGCATCCGCCGATCGACCCTTGGTGACCGACCATTGGCGACCTGCCCTTGGTGACCGACCATTGGCGACCTCGGATGATCGGCCGGGGACGACCGCTCATGTCGATCACCACCGATGGACATCCAGTCGGCAAAGGCCGAGCCTCAAGGCGGCACCATGTGCAAAGGCCGGGACAAGATCCGCGAATCTCGGGCCATTGACCAAAGCTGTGATTCCCTCCACCGGTAGCGGGCAGAAAGCTTGTCGGTAGGGCCACATGTTGGCCCGACTCGGACACGTGATGGCTCCTTATTGGGCGGCCCAGTGTGCCGGCCTCTTCCTTGGACTTTAGCTTGACGGCCGGCATCTTCCTTGGACTTTAGCCCAATGACCCAGAGATCGCCCCATTATAATATTGGCCGGGCGGATCGGCGAATTATTATATTGGCCGAGTGATCGGCAGATTATTCTAATGGCGGCGGACGATCGGCCACTCTGAGAGCGAGACCCGCCCCTATATAAGCATGGCTCCCGGCACTTGTAAGGGGATCGAACCTTTACCACAAAAGGCTTGACTTCCTTCAAGAATATTGCGATTCAAGCACACTATACGAAGCAAACATCAAGCACTTGGCAAATCTCAACTCTTGGCAACTTTCTTTCGGTCTTACTTCTCCCGGCCCATCTCCTCGAGCAGATCACCGGCGGGGACGAAGAACACCGAGCTTCGCTCAAGAGCCGGATTAACAGAGTCTTTTTACACTCATTGTATTTAGATTTCTCTCATTAATACTTGTATCCACAAATATTTGTATTAATAACATCTCGCGAGAGCATTCAAGCCCGGGCCTAACAAACCCGGCAAATCTTGTATTATTAATCTTCTCTCGGAAGTGCTCCCGCAATTGTTGTTTGTTGTCCGTCTTCCAGCAGTATTAATCTTCGGATAAATATTTTGGGCAACAACAGCATTCGCTTAGACCCGAAGGTCGAATATAGCTGAAAAGTTTTAACTTAACGAAAGGTGTCTTCATTTTTTATCAAACGCAAGATGATTTTTTTTTTGGTCTCGATGACGATGTTTGTACTACTTTTTGATATATGATACTCAAGATCAACTGGTGCTTGCAAATTATTTTCAAAAGGTGGTTTTCGTTTTCAAAACCTATCATTCCTATTTGTGGTCCGGGAATATATGTGTGATGTTCGCACTCTCGTTAGGGTGTTAACCCCCGAGTTGTTGTTGAATTGGTGGTGTGAGCGTTGAGTCGTTCGCCACACAGTTGTCGTGGTAGCCTCTGTGAGGGGTGTGATATTGGTATTGGATGTTGTCGCCTCGTAGCGGTTTATGCGTTATCGCATATATGCGAGCTGTTAGAGATCGGGTTGGTAAGATTGTGTGCATCGGTGATTGTTCCGCGTTGTGTCAGTTGCTTGTTGTATTGTTACCTTGGTTCCGTTATTGTGAGTTTCGGGGGCGAGGTCAAAGGTAATACCCGTACTATTTTGACTTCTATATTTTCTCTTTCTCCAGTCTATCGATTCACTCGTGTTCATTGATACCTTCTGAACTTGTTCTGTACCTTGGTTTCATCGTTCGAACGAGTTGTAATCTGGTTTTGAGTCGATCTGTTTATCGCTGTGACTTTTCTGAACTCGGTTCGACTATTGTGAACCTTGTTCGGAAGTAACATCTTTTGGTTCTAATAGTTCTTTTATTCGAAGTGGATCGGATTTTGAACTTCTGTATTTTTGGCTCTATCGACTCGTTTATGCTCGTTAACATTTTTGAACTTTCCCTATCCCTTGCTTTTGTTGATCGAACGAGGGTGGTATTGTTTCGGAATAACTCGTTTGTCGTTGTGGCTTTTCAATCGCTATTCCCTTTCCTGTGGATCTTATGGGAATGCACGTCTTGCTGTTCTCACCGTGTCATCACGGGAGTTGTTGTTTGAATTTTATTATCCTACGTGTTTCGGACATGATTGTTCGATTTTTGTTGTCTCAATCGTTAATTTGTTCGGTTTTTGTTCTCGTTTCGTGATTGTTGAGCGTTCAGGCTCCTTCGTAATTCCCTTAAGTTCGGGAAATTAGTCTCATTTTCGATCTTCCAACCCTTGGGCGGTGGAATTCCGTATTTGTTCAGCGTTGACTCTCGTTTTGGTTGATGAACCGTTGGGTTGGTCAACCGTATTGGTTTTCGTTCATTGAGTTTTGTGATTGTTCGGATAATCGACTCGATTGTATTGTCTATTTGATGACGCTTGTCACTCGTTGATTTTATTATGTCTCTACCGGTGGCGTTGTGTTGGTCGCCCTGGAGCGTATTTTCACGCTGTATGTCTCTTTGCGTTTCTTGCAGCGTTTCGCCGTCGGGCGCGAGTTTTCGGTTTTTGTGTATCTCGTTGAGTTTTCCTGGCGAGATATTGCTTCTCCCTACTTGTTTTAAGTTTCGGGACGAAACTTCTTTTAAGGAGGGTAGAATGTAATATCCGCAATTTTCGATTTTCGGTAAATTTCTTTTTTCGGCCGGAGTCCGTTTTGACGACTCGCTCATGACCGTTTCGTCATTCTGAGAATGGTTAATTCTACACTTTTTGTCATCCGAGTTCGTTTCGGTGTTGTTTTGTTGAGTTCCGTGCTTTTTAGCGACTTTTCCGCACTTGAGTTCGATTCTTGCGAATCTCATCCGAAACTACTGTTTCAAGTTTCCCGCAAGTCTGTTTAACTTTGTTAGACGTGTTGTGAACTTCGGTTTGGTTATTCGATCACATATCGTGATTTCTGGGCGTTTTGGGCCATTTTGTAATTTCTTGAAAGTTACGGGTATCCATATCTGTAATTGTTGTCTCGACCCGTTTCTTGGTCACGCATGATTAATTATGGCGTTACGTTTTCATTTCTAGTCGTTGATGTCGTCCGCGAACTTTTTGTCGTGTTCGTTCCGTGCATTTTCGGAAATCGAGGCGTCGGGTCGTGGCGGCTGAGCAGCTGGCCGGACCGGTGCGGCACTGTCGGAAGTCTTGAGCCTTTGCCGAGAGCACGGCGAGGGACCGGCGTAAGCGCACGCCACGGCCGGGATGCTGCGCGCTAGCTCGGCGATGTAGCGCACGCTGCCGAGTCGGCCAGACGCTATCTCGGGCCTAAGCGGAGGGATTACGAGGTTACGGACTCGGTCGGGATCGGCGGGTAGCGCACGCCATCGCCGGTCGTAGCGCACGCTAACCGGCAGGCTAGCGCCGCTGCCGGCCGACTAGCGTACGTTACAGGTGAGTTTGTTAGTCCGAGGCTATCGGACAGTCGGCTAGCGCGAGCTTCCGGCCGTAGCGCACGCTAGCGGGAGTCGGGCGGGCAGTCATGGTCGGCGGGGTGGTCGGTGGTGCCGGGTCATGCGGGCCATGGCCGAGAGTGCTCGGCCGATACTGGCCGATAGCGCACGCTAGTCCGGGAAGGCTAGCCCACGCTAGTTCCGGCCCAGTATATATATGACAGACCAGCGACTTTTTCAGTCATTTTTCATTTCATTTCTCTTCGGTCCGCGGCTGGGGTTTTGGAGGAGACGAAACCATGTTGTTGGACAACAAATCCATGAAGTTTCTGAGTTTATATCACCGATCAATCATCCTATAACATCCTTCGATCCAGCGAATCAAGGTTAGATTTTAGAACCCTACTTTTGGGTAGATTTTGGGGTTTTCGCGTTTTTGTCCGATTCGTTCCGTTTTGTCGATTAATTCATGATGAATATGATTAATCTTGTTGGTATTCTTAGTTTCCCTACGGATTCATGGTATATTTCGTGATTTTTACGGAATCGAGAGGGTTTGGTTGTGGTCCGCCCTCGTTGTTGTTTATATACGAATATACATGAATCGTAGGCGGGTTTTCGGGTGTATTCCAATTCCGTATTCATTTAGAAATGGTTGTGATTGTATTCTTCGAATCGTTAGGTTCGGTTTCATTGGTTCCTAGCGTTCGTCGGTGACTTTCCTTTCCGTTCGTTGCGTCGTCAATAATTCAGGGCAAGTATTTTTGGAAACCTTTATGCTTAACGTGGAATGGTAATGTATTTTGTGTGTGATTTGCTCACCTCGTGTTGGTCCGACGGGATCAAGGAGGGAATCCAAAGGTTTTCGTCCCGGATTCATGAGTTTGTTTAGCTAGCCAGTGCGGGAGGGTCCTTAGAGGCCTCGTGCGAGAATCTATGATAGGACTCTGTTCCCAAGGCGATGCATGTGCGTGTTTTGTTTTATAATATAGCCAGTGCGGGAGGGTCCTTAGAGGCCTCATGCGGGAATTTATGATATGACTCTGTTCCTAAGGCATATTGTTTGACTGTTTATTTCCGGAAAAGACATGTCTAGTTTTGGTTTTTGAAATTGCTATTGGTGCATGTACTATGAAATGTATAAGCGATTGGTTTGCCTTGAATACTTGTACTAGCGTAATTGCTAACCCCTTTGGGGACCCGTTGTCGGGGAAATTCTTGTTATGGATTTCAGGTTATGTTCAGCCAGACGAGCGGGCACTGGGATGGTACGAGGATGTCGGCCAAGGTTGTTGACACGTGCAATTGAGTCTTGTTATTTCCTAATGTCTCTTTTGATGTGGATGTTTTCCAAATTGTAAACTTATAGATTGTACTCGCGAGTACTTAGGCTTTTTCTTTCGGATTTTGATTGGTCTTCGTTGGAGTTACTGTATTTGTCGGTTGATGTTTATTATGTCGGTTGTACCGGACGTGTTGTTTTATATTCTTGTTGTTAACAATTGTTTCCTTGCTAACCGAGACGGTTAGTCGAGAGGTGTTTTCTTGTGTTAGCCTGGTGGATCCCATGTAGGGGTCCACGGCGCTGTAATACACCTCGAATATCTTGGGGGTGTTACAGTTTCAATATGTGTATTAGAACAATAGAATGAACAACGTACAAGCAATAAAGAATACGATCTTACCTCCTGATGGAAGGAGAAGGCTCACGGTGATTTGCAGACAGGTGTGTGTAGGGCAGTTGATTTCTGTGCAATTCTCTCTCCTTCAAAATTTATAGGGTCAATCAGAGAGAATGAGAGGACTCTCTCTATTTATAATCGGCAAAAAAAGTACATCCAAAACAATGAATTATAGATTTCCATCAAACTCTCACAAATATTAAATACCTCTAGATTTAATAGGGCTTTAAAAAATAAAAATTGAATATCATGATATTTTGAAGGACTTTTTAAGAGCGAATTGTGTTTCAATAGGACTTTTTCTTCCGATTGTGTTTCAATATGTGTATTAGAACAATAGAATGAACAACGTACAAGCAATAAAGAATATGATCTTACCTCTTGATGGAAGGAGAAGGCTCACGGTGATTTGCAGAAAGGTGTGTGTAGGGTGCAATTCTCTCTCCTTCAAAATTTATAGGGTAGAATGAGAGGACTCTCTCTATTTATAATTGGCCAAAAAAACATCAAAATCAATGTTGTAACACCCCCAGATCAAACCGGGAATATTACACGCCGCGGACCCTCTCCATGAGGATCCACCAGGCTAGACATCAACACAACACATTACATTACATACTGACCAATCAAAATAACGAATCAATAGACCGATTTGGTCTTCCGTCACTGTGTTGTGTCAAGATTTGACACCTTCCGACCGGCGATCGCCTCCGAGGCCGAACGACCGACTTACTGCCGAGCGGCCAAGGCCTTAACCCAGCGGACATGCTAGTCTGGCCAACCGAAGGTCCCAGGACAAGTCCCGGTGCCGAGCGATCGACCTCAGATACGATCGTCTCTCGGTACTCGGCGACCGACTCCTGGCGCCCGACATCTGGCGACCCTCTATCGGCATCCGCCGATCGACCCTTGGCGACCGACCCTTGCCGACCTTCAGTGACTGGCCGAGAACGATCCTCGGTGTCCAGCTAGAGGCGACCGCATCATGACGATCTGGGCCGATGGCCATCCAGTCAGCCAAGGCCAAGTCTCAAAACTGACACCACGTGCAGATCCACAAAAGGCGCTGACAAACCTGTCTCCTACCTCACCTACCAACAGGGCCCAGGCCTGCGAAAGGAGTTGGCGGACAAGACATGTGACTACAGCCTGGCTCCTACTGCACCTACTGACAAAGTCCGCCGAAAGTAGCAAAGTGGGACCTCCCCGTGACAAGATTCCGGACGCGTGCCGCTCCTCATTGGGCCACTCGGCTAGTGCCAGTGGATCTATGGACTTTTGGCAGGCAGCCCACGTACCCTTTAGGACGATCGCCCCGTTACATTAAATGCCGAAAGGCGATCGCCCACTAGGGGACAGGGCCCCTCAGCCTCTATATATACAAGGCAGCAGGCATTCGTATAAAGGACCGAGATTTTGACTCTCTAAACACTCTGCATTCTCGCTTTTCACACTATACAGAAGCAAATACTTGCACTTGGCTAACATCCAACTCTTGGCAACAGCTTTCTTTCGGTCTTACTTCTCCCGGCCTTTTCTCCTCGAGCAGATTACCGGCGGGACGAAGAACACCGAGCTTCGCTCAAGAGCCGGATTAACGGAGTCTTTTTACACTCATTGTATTTAGATTTCTCTCATTAATACTTGTATCCACGAATATTTGTATTAATAACATCTCGCGAGAGCATTCAAGCCCGGACCTAACAAACCCGGCAAATCTTGTATTAATTATCCTCTCTCGGAAGTGCTCCCGCAATTGTTGTTTGTTGTCCGTCTTCCAGCAGTATTAATCTTCGGATAAATATTTTGGGCAACAACACACTGACTTACAAATCAAAATACATAAACTCAACCAGACTCATACACATGCAAGGGTAAAATACTTGCAACGACGAACAATAAGACATCGGAAAAGACAATACAATGGACTCCGACTAACTGAAGTCAAAATTGGCCTTCGTGTGATTAGTATCATTCGTCTTTCATCATCCCTTGCACCGATCCTGTGTCTTGCTCCCGAAAACCTGCATGTACCTGGACACAATACAGATATCCACCCCCGATTACTCGGGGGTTAGCAAAACTCCACTGTTTCGCTAGTGCAAGTATAAAGTGCAAATACGAGCCATACACAACACATTCCGAGAATACATCGAAAGACTTCCCGAGATATATTTAGTTAAAAAATAGTTCAAGTCTTGAAAGTAGAAGCAAAGCAAGTAAGCACTTTGGAAACATTTCCAAACCTCGGGAGTTTTGAAAACATTAGAAATTGAAAAGTTCTTAATTCCTCGAAAGTCATTTAGGGTCACAGCCCCAAAGTTCATTTTTCCAAAATGCAAATCTGTTAACAAAACACGGGGTCCACGACCCGATCATCCACTGCAATTCACTTACAAGGACACATTACACATAACACATTATTCTTATGCTATTCTAGCCAAACACCAAGACTCGATATATAATGTATCTCGACCCCGAGTATAAAGCATTGTGATACTCCAGAACATATCACAATAGTTATCAAAACATCAACATCAATATCACAGAAACCACACTTGGTAACCCGTGGCCGTACTCATTAGTATCGGTCCCCAGAGGCCCCGTCGGACCATCCCCAGGTGGGAAACCACTTCCGCAGCCGTACCATTAGTATCGGCCCCCAGAGGTCCCGTCGAACCGTCCCCAGGTGGAAGAACATCAACACACGCACCCAAGTCCACTTCCGTGGCCGTACCCATTAGTATCGGCCCCCAGAGGCCACACATGCCATCCCCGGGTGGAAGAACAACTCACAGTTTACGAAACCACAACTCTCAAAGGTCAAACACACAAAATATATATAGTCGAGGTACCTTGCTAGAATGGCCATATTATCCAACACGTACTCACGACCCAGAACTATAACAATTCACAAGGAAGCACAAGATTTCAACAGCATCGAACGACACAACTAATATCACACAAACTCAAATATTCATCCATAAACACGTGTCTCCAAGCACATAATTTGACAAAAGAATTACACTTTACATTTACCAACGACATAATCATACGCAATGACATCACAAGAAAGTAAGGTGATTGTATACTCGACACTAGCACGCATATTCAACTAAGCACATTAATTCCCGACACACACGGGTCACCTTTACAAAAACCATGATGGTAAATATACCGATTATTTTGAAAAATGGTTATTAATATTTATTTAGCACATATCGATGATTAACAACCATAATATCCACAAAACACGTAATGTATGAGCAAGATACTTGCCTCGAATAACCACAACGCAGAAAATCGGCCGAAGTAGGTTGGCACGAACCGACTACGAACTCACCGACTCCACCGAACGACAATCCGCAACAATGAACTACGAACGAAAACAATAACAAAGAAAATAAATTCCAAAGTACGACCCAAAGCCGCTGAATTCAAAGAACGAATGACGAAAGTTCAAGTGTTTTCCACAAAACGGCCAAGAACACGATTCATCCCGACAAAACATGAAAACGGAATTCTAAGTCGAAATATGGATATACAATCCATGGAATATGTTTAAAAACATCATTTAACCACAATCGATCCATCGAAAACGGATGAAAAAAAACGAGATCGAGGACAAATCCCCCAAAAAGTCAATTCGAAGGAAATCAAGAAATATACTTCAAGTCGACGAAGAACAATGGATTAAATGATGTTAAACACAAGAATACTACCAAGCTTAATCATACCCATCATGAATTAATCAATAATACGGAACGAATCGGACAAAAACGCAAAGACCCCCAAATTCACGAAATTAGGGTTCTAAGGAAGATTACCTTGATTCGCTGGATCAAAGGACGATAACGGATGATTGGTTGATGTTATAACCTCAAGAACTTCGAGGATTTGTTGTCAAACAACATGGCTCCATGATGAGCATACCCTCAGCCGCGGAAGAGAAGGAGAAGGAGGAGAAAAGTGGCCAAAAACCCATCTGCAGGGCCATAAATAGGCTGCACAGTGTGCCACGGCCCAGCGGGAGTGTGCCACGGCACAGGCCCAAAAATGGCTCCCAGTGGTCGGCAGTGTGCCGCGGCCCGGACGGCGTGTGCCACGGCACCCGGTATAGTCGGTTTGGCCGAAAAATGCCACAGAGTGTGCCGCGGCCCAGTGCGGCTGCTCGGCCGAGCTGCCGAGCACTACGGCCGTAGCTTCGGCTTAGTACCGGCACAGGCCCAGTTGCCGGCCATGACTCGGCCAGGGCCAACTCCGACGGCCCGAATGACCCCGAAACCCGAACCTGAATACGAATCGATGATACGGTTACGACGTACTCGCAAAGACGAATCTAAGAGCTAAGAGAACACACAATTCTGACCACTCGAAGGCTCGGAATTTGACAACGGAAGTAATTACCCAAAACTTTGGGAATTTACGAAAATGGCCCAAAACGTCCGAAAATCACGATACGCGATCAAAATACCAAACCAAAGCTCGCAACATGAATAATAACTTTAAATGAACTTACGAGAAACTTGAAACAACAGTTTCGGACGAGATTCGCAAGAATCGAACTCAAGTGCGGAAAAGTCGCTAAAAAGCTCGGAACTCAACAAAACGATACCGAAACGAACTCGGATGACAAAAAGTGCAGAATTAATCATTCTCGAAATGACGAAACGTTCATGAGCGAGTCGTCAAAATGGACTCCGGCCGAAAAATAAATTTACCAAAAATCGAAAATTGCGAATATTACATTCCTCCCTCCTTAAAAGAAGTTTTGTCCCGAAACCTAAAACAAGTAGGGAGAAACAATATCCCGCCAGGAAAACTCAACGAGATACGCAAGGAAACGCGTAACTTACGCCCATCGGCGAAATTTTACAAGCAACGCAAAGGAATATACGGCGTGAAAACGCGCTCGAATGACAAAGGTGAGAAACAACACCAGGTCAGAAGCATCAACGAATACAGTCGAGTCGATACGGTTGGACGAAACAGAAAAGAAAGAAATAAAAATGTGGGTATTACATCATATCACCTTTAAAAGAGGTTTCGTCCCGAAACCTAAACAACGAGAATGAAGTGCTGGAATAGCAACCTTCCCGACTATACCCTCTTGTTCCACATCCGATCTTCATGGCCATTAGTATCGTGGTCACGACTGTGTCCTCTGCCCATCGGCATACTAAGTGGATCCCCACTCAATACGATTGCACAACTTCGCAAAATATTATACTAAAGTACCAACTCAGCACGAAATATCACATAAGGTAACCAATAACAACTCGAAAAGAAAATCCACGAGGTATCCTTTTAAAGGAAATCTTTTGAAAATCCTTGGATTCGTATGCTATTTAAAATAAACTTTAAAAGTACTTTTGGTACCTCGGGTTGTTTCATCAAAACTTGTAAACAACATACTTTAACCGTCTCATTTGAAATCATTTGAAGTCATCATGCCTCTACATATCATCATCACCGTTAACAACTAACCAGTTAACCATGCAAGATCATCAAATCATTCTTACATACTCTAACATTTCCAAATCCGAGTTTAAACTTTACATCGAGTGAGATTTTTCATCTTTCACTATATATTTTTGAAAATAAAAACCGCATTGGTTTTTGAAATAAAATATTTTTATGGTGTGAAAGATTTTTTGAAAATCATTCACTCGAATTATTTGAAAATGCAACAAAATGTTAAAATCATTTTCGAAAATTCTCCCAACACTTCACAAGCATCAACTGTAACACCCCCGATATATTCAGGAATATTACAGCGCCGTAAATCCTTTACATAAGGATTTACAAGGCTGAAGAATTGAACAGACATTAAAAGGTACTAACGAATGGAAATAACGGAATTAAGATACAACAGTTCTGACCAAATACTGAAAGTACAGTTGTTCAACAGGAACTTAATAATACATCACCAAATTCAAATTCAGCATAAATGACTTCGTACTCGAGTACTTATTGAAATAACCAATAAACAACATACAAATAAACACGGCCGAAACATCACTCTCCACCCTCGTCGTCATGCAGCTCCAGTGGTTGTTTTCCTGCTCTCCTGGATCCTGAACATAAACAAAATGTTCAGCCCCGAAGGGGTTAGCACAATTATGCTAGTACAAGTACCACAACATACTATTCATATCTCACGAAGAATAATAATGTAAACGACAAAAAAAACCAACGAGTCTTCTCCTACGAGAAACTCAAAAATGACATACACAACTGATAACCACAACATGATATCATAACATACACATGGTAATTCCGTCGTTCCAGCGTTCACTGCCTAGAACCCACGATGATCCCGTCAGACCAACCCGTGGTGGAAAAACCCGCCCGATGATCCAGCGCACGCTAGCATAGATCCCCCGATGATCCCGTCGGACCAACACGAGGTGGACATACAACACCGACATACATGCACGAAAATATGTATAACATCAATACATAAAACAAATAAAGTACTTGCCTCAATTTGAAGACAAGAACAACACTTCCACGAAAATGAACACTAGAAGGTCGTCCTCCTCAATAAATCACGTAACGAGATCAAACCTTAACAAAAGAAATGATATAGGATTTATCTCACGTCGTACGAATGTTTAACAATTTGATTTACGGCCAAAAGTTCATAAAATGTAATCTGCCTGAATTGCTTAGCGCATGCTAAGTACTCTGTGTAGCGTGCGTTAAGTCTGCTCGATAGCGCACGCAAACAGCAAAGCCTAGCGTACGCTAACTATGCATGGTCAAGATTTCACCGATCGATCGGTGACTCGTCTGATGGTCTAGCGTACGTTACGTACCAAACGTAGCGTACGCTAACTCGTGCTCGATAGCGCACGTTAATCTATATATCTTAGCGTGCGCTATCTGTTCATGGCAGTTTACTGCTGGGCAGTAAACTGTTCTCATCATGATCAAAACAATGAAATCTTCCGTGATAATTCATGTTACCTCCATGAATATCATGTACATACGATTATGAATGATCTTACGGATAACAACAACTTCGGATTGAAGGATATGCATACCATTAAAACCATATTCCATTTCGACTACAATTCTTCATATGACGATTCGAAAGGCTTAACGGTTGATATCAACACCTTATATCCATCGACATTATCATGCTGTAGTTGTTTAACATTCCATCTATACTAGATAAATCCTTCCATGATCAATCCCCTTAGATTCATCTAACAATAATGATGTTAAAGTCGAGTCCATGATTGTTATGAAGTCATCTACTATATTCGGATTACCAATGATAGAAGCTTCCTTTACTTGTCTAATGAAATAAGATTCGAACCATGATGATCATAATCAAGGTACTTAAGGCTTATTCATCTCAATATTCCAAACATGATGTACTTTGGATAATTCATTTATGAAAATAAATATCTCGTTAATATGATCATCCAATTCTTTAGAATCCAACTCTAAGTCTGGAGATAGGTTGAACATACCTTAATATGATGAAAATCACTGAACCGTAAGGTAGAATCCGACTCCGGTTGGTTATATGCCACTCCAATGTGCTATTCCACTTCAATGATTACTCCCAAGTGATAACCAATATACAAAGACCAACAAGATGTGTTCTAAGTGTGTAGAGGGATTATTACAGCTCTCTGGCCTCTCAAGAATGAAGAATGGACGGATGAAATGTAAGCCAAAACGGGTTGTTGTCCCATTTATAATATTCTGCATTTTAACAAGTTAGCGCACGCTACTAAGCTTCCTTAGCGCGTGCTAATAAGAGTTGACTTCAGAACTGTCCAGGTTCATCCGCGGGAATCTTATCCGGACCCATGTCCCGGCTGGCGCATGTGCTAGCCGTCCCGCTCAATAATTGAGTTCTTAGCACACGCAACTCCTACATGCATAGCGTGCGCTAGTAGTAGCCTGATAGCGCGCGTTAAGCTACATTCTTAGCGTCCGCTATCACGAGTTTGCATGAGAAATTTTGCATGTTGTTATACTTATGTACAAATATATCAATGCAAGAAATATCATACTCTAATAATCAAAACCACAAATCCGAATAATACAGGGTTTGAATACAGATGAAATACACCGTAATAAATCCGGATATTACATACTCTCCTACTAAAAAGGAGTTTCGTCCCGAAACTCAAGACGAAAATAACTCGGGATATCGGGACTTCATATCAGCTTCTGTTTCCCATGTGGCTTCTTCCTTTCCGTGACGTGACCATTGAACTTTGACCAAAACGATTGGTTTGTTCCTCAACTGCTTAACTCGACTCGAGTATCTTGACCGGTCAAACGTCCCATCCTGCGCGACTTCGATCTCGCCGAAATTAATGATATGACTGGGATCTGGTATATACCTCCGTAACTGGGATACGTGGAACACGTTATGAACATAGCACAATGACGGCGGCAATGCCAATCTGTATGCCAACTCCCCAACTCTCTCGAGGATCTCAAATGGTCCGATATATTTCGGACTCAGCTTTCCTTTCCTTGCGAAACGAAAGATTCCCCGAGTAGGAGAAACCTTCAAAAGTACATGGTCTCCAGTATTGAACTCCAATGGGCGATGGCGTACGTCCGCGTAGGATTTCTGGCGACTCTGGGCGGTCAACAGCCTTTCACGAATCAAGGTTATCTTTTCTCGAGTCCGCACGATCAACTCTGGTTTTGTTCCGATCAAGCCTGACGAATCATCCCAACATAGGGGTGATCTACATCTTCTCCCGTATAATGCCTCAAACGGTGCCATCCTAGTGGAAGAATGCCAACTATTGTTGTAGGTAAATTCAATCAATGTTAGATGAACTTCCCAATCGTTTGACCAATCTAAGGCACAGGCCCTTAGCATGTCTTCCACCGTTTGTATAGTCCTCTCGGATTGTCCGTCAGTCTGCGGGTGGTAAGCTGTGCTAAAGTTCAATTCGGTCCCCAAGGCCTTATGAACTGCTTTCCAGAAGTGAGACACAAAACGACCGTCTCGATCAGAAACAATGGTCTTCGGCGTACCATGCAATCGAACTATTTCCGAAATAAATACTCGTGCCAACCTCTCTGGTCCCCACGTATCCTTAATGCCTAGGAAATGAGCTGATTTGGTTAAACGGTCAACTATCACCCAAATCATGTTCATTCCTATCCTGGTTCTCGGCATATTAGTGATAAAGTCCATCGATATGTCCTCCCACTTCCATTCAGGAATTGGGAGCGGATTCAACATTCCGGCAGGCCGTTGATGCTCGATCTTAACCTGCTGACAAGTCAAGCATTTCGAAACATAGTCTGCTACGTCTTTATTCATGTTTCCCCACCAGAAATTCTGCTTCAAGTCCTTATACATTTTACTGGTGCCCGGGTGGATAGAATAGGGCGAACTGTGAGCTTCCTTCATAATCGTCTGTTTCAGAACATCAACATCGGGAACGCAGAGTCGGTTCTGAAATCTCAAAACTCCATCATCATGAATTATGAATCCAGGGGCCTTTCCTTTGATCACTTCATCATGTAACCGAATCATCAGGGGATCATCTGCCTGTTTAGATTTGATTCCTTCGGTTAATGATGAAGTTATCTCCATCACGCACAGTTGTCCTTGGACTCTTTGTATCCACACTTCAATTCCTTCTCGAATCATCTCTCGTTGAAGGCTAAGTTGGGAGGTCAGCGTCTCCAGCATCTGAATAGATACAGGCTTGCGGCTGAGTGCATCGGCCACTACATTCGCTTTGCCTGGATGATATAAAATCTCCAAGTCATAGTCCTTAATCAGTTCTAACCATCTTCTTTGCCGCATGTTCAATTCTTTCTGACTGAATATGTACTTGAGACTCTTGTGATCCGTAAAGATCTGACAGTGAGTCCCGTACAGATAATGCCTCCAGATCTTCAAAGCAAAAACCACTGCTGCTAGCTCCAAATCATGTGTTAGGTAATTTACTTCATAAGGTTTCTACTGTCGTGACGCATAAGCGATCACCTTATCATTCTGCATCAATACGCACCCGAGTCCTTGGTTCGAAGCATCACTGTAAACTATAAATCCTCCAGTTCCCTGTGGAAGTGATAGAATCGGTGCCGTCGTCAATCTCTTATTTAATTAATCAAAGCTAACCTGACACAACTCATTCCACTCAAACTTTTGAGTTTTCTACAGGAGTCGAGTAAGTTGGTGGGAAATTTTAGAAAATCCTTCCACGAATCGTCGATAATATCCAGCAAGTCCTAAGAAGCTTCAGACTTCTTTCACGTTCTTTGGACGCTTCCAATCCATAATTGCTTCGATCTTCTGAGGATCTACTCGGACTCCTTTAGATGACACCACATGGCCGAGTAACATTACTTTCTTTAGCCAGAATTCACACTTAGAAAGTTTGGCATACAATTGCTCATTTCTCAAAAGTTCCAATACAATCCGCAAATGCTGCGCATGTTCTTCCGGGCTCTTAGAATACACCAGAATGTCATCAATGAACACGACCACAAATTTATCCAAAAATTCAATGAACACACGGTTCATCAATTGCATAAATACAGCAAGTGCGTTAGTGAGACCAAACGGCATCACTAAAAACTCATAATGTCCGTAGCGAGTTCTGAACGCTGATTTCGGAACATCATATTCCTTAATCCTCAGCTGATGATATCCTGATCTCAGATCGATTTTAGAAAATACAGTTGCCCCTTGCAGCTGGTCAAACAGATCATCAATCCGTGGCAACGGATACTTGTTCTTAATCGTCATTTTGTTCAGCTCTCGGTAGTCAATACACAGTCGAAGCGATCCATCCTTCTTCCGGACAAAAAGAACTGGCGCTCCCCAGGGTGAAACGCTTGGCTGAATATAGCCCTTGTCCAGTAACTCCTCCAGCTGCTTCTTCAGTTCGTACATCTCAGTAGGTGCCATACGATACGGCGCCTTAGAAATTGGCGTAGCTCCGGGTTCCAGCTCAATGGTAAATTCTACATCCCTTCGTGGAGGTAGCCCAGGTAACTCGTCAGGAAATACATCTGGAAATTCGTTCACAACAGGAATGGATGAAAGTTCCACAATCTCGTCTTCTTTCTTCATTGCATAGCACCAGTACCCGATACAGCCCTGTTTCAACAATCTGACAGCTTTCATCGCTTTGATCAATTTTCCTGAGCTGCCCGATTTCCATCCCTCAAATAGAATTCCGGAACCGTCTTCAGCGATCAGCGAGATATTTCTCCTTCGGCAGTTTACAATTGCTCTATATCGATTAAGCCAATCGTCTCCGAGTATCAGGTCATCTCCTTGCATTTCTATCACGAACAGATTTGAGAGCCACTCTCTGCCTCCAAATGATACAGGGAAATTTCTAGTTTCTAAGTTTCCGACAATCCTCTCTCCAGTCGGTAAACCAACAACATAAGGTTCACAAGTATGAAAACCGGAAATATTCAAACGATTTATACAAGACAGAGATATAAAAGAATGCGTAGCTCCTGTATCGAATAAAACACTAACTGGCTGGGAAAGGATCTAGACAGTACCTGATGCGACAGCAGCATCCTGATCGTCTGTCCTCCTTATCTCGTACAGACGTGAGGGAGCAGATCCGGCACTCGATGTCCCCTTTCGGTCCCATTGTCCTCTACCTCGTCCGCGGCCAAAATTTTGAGGCATCTGAACACTTTGCTGCGTCTGTTGGATACTGGCTTCCTTCTGGACTGGCTGTGGTGTACGGGTCTTAAAGACTTTGCGGCCTATTCACAAAACACTGCTTGATGTCCCTCTCGTCCACAATCAAAACAAGTTACGGCAGGAACGGGTCAATTCCGTCGATAGTGCCCCGTCTGGGCGCAGTTTAAGCAACTCCTGGTAACATCAGTAATAGTTGATGTCGCTCCGAAGTTCTTTCCGCTCCTAACTGGGTGCAGCGGTTTATTGAAAGAGTGAAAGGATGACTGGGATTTACGGGACCCGCTGTTCTTGTGCTCTGTAAAAGTACCAGAGACTTTCGGTTTCTTGGATTCCGAAAATTTCTCCATGGCTGCTTCCTTGATCTCATATGCCAACGCCTTATCCTGGTATTGACGGAGTGTGGTACATTCAAATCCGGACATGTACCTCTGGATTTCTGGTTTCATTCTCATATCGAAATGGATCATCATTTCTGCATCTGTTCTGACCAGATGTCGAACAAATGCCAGCTGTTGGTTAAACGTCTTAATTGCCTGGGATACTGGCACATCAGAAGGCTTAGCGGAGAAAAACTCCCGAACTTTGGCTTCCCTCACAGGACGAGGGCAATACTGAGCGTCCATCATCAATCTAAACTCTATTCAATCAGCATCATGTTCTACAGGCCGGATGGCTTCCCACCATTCGGACGGTTCCCCTATCAGAAAATATTGAGCGATAGAGGCTCTCCGGTCGTCTGGGCAGTTAGTTCCGGCAAAGATTTTCTCCAGTTCCTTCAACCAATGGTCCCGGGTGGGAGTCTCAGAAATACCGTCGAATTTGGGTGGTTGCATCTTCGCCACCTCTTGCAGCCACCGGTCACCTCGATTTCCCATGTCTGGGATCCTTTGCTGTGTCTCTCCCTGATGTAGTCCCACCGCCACTTGCATTCGGTCTACGACTTGGGCGAACTAAGTCATCTGGTTCACTACTTGACGAAGGATCTCTGGTACAGTAGGATCTGGTTCGTTATTAATAGACTGTTGCGGCTCGCCTGAGCTATGACTAGCCTAGTTAGAAGGTGACGCTTCCCTTTCAGCATTTCTTCATCCGCGTCCACGACCGCGACCACGTCCACGTCCGCCTCTCAACATACTGTAAGCATAAATACTCAATATACCGGAAAAAACATCGTTCTAATATTCGAGTATAAAGAGACATAACATGTAAAGAACGAGATAGAGTTTAGGAACTTACAACCACCATTCGCATGAAGACGTAGGCAGTGCAGTGATGTCATTCACGGCCGGTTACCTCAAAAGACATAAATGACCCCTATTTTAACCCAACGGCCAAGATATCCATAATCTTAGCTCCGATACCATATTCTGTAACACCCCCGATATATTCAGGAATATTACAGCGCTGTAAATCCTTTACATAAGGATTTACAAGGCTGAAGAATTGAAGAGACATTAAAAGGTATTAACGAATGGAAATAACGGAATTAAGATACTACTGTTCTGACCAAATACTGAAAGTACAGTTGTTCAACAGGAACTTAATAATACATCACCAAATTCAAATTCAGCATAAATGACTTCGTACTCGAGTACTTATTGAAATAACCAATAAACAACAGACAAATAAACTCGGCCGAAACATCACTCTGCACCCTCGTCGTCATGCAGCTCCAGTGGTTGTTTTCCTGCTCTCCTGGATCCTGAACATAAACAAAATGTTCACCCCCGAAGGGGTTAGCATAACGATGCTAGTACAAGTACCACAACATACTATTCATATCTCACGAAGAATAATAACGTAAACAACAAAAAATACCAACGAGTCTTCTCCTACGAGAAACTCAAAAATGACATACACAACTGATAATCACAACATGATATCATAACATACACATGGTAATTCCTTCGATCCAGCATTCACTGCCTAGAACCCACGATGATCCCGTCAGACCAACCCGTGGTGGAAAAACCCGTCCGATGATCCAGCGCACGCTAGCATAGATCCCCCGATGATCCCGTCGGACCAACACGAGGTGGACATACAACAACGACATACATGCATGACAATATGTATAACATCAATATATAAAACAAATAAAGTACTTGCCTCGATTTGAAGACAAGAACAACACTTCCACGAAAATGAACACTCGAAGGTCGTCCTCCTCAATCAATCACGTAACGAGATCAAACCTTAACAAAAGAAATGATATAGGATTTATCTAACGTCGTACGAATGTTTAACAATTCAATTTACGGCCAAAAGTTCATAAAATGTAATCTGCCTGAATTGCTTAGCGCACGCTAAGTAATCTGTGTAGCGTGCGTTAAGTCTGCTCGATAGCGCACGCAAACACCAAAGCCTAGCGTACGCTAACTATGCATGGTCAGTACTTCACTGATCAGTCGACTGACTCGTCTGATGGTCTAGAGTACGTTACGTACCAAACGTAGCGTACGCTAACTCGTCCTCGATAGCGCACGTTAATCTATATAGCTTAGCGTGCGCTATCTGTGCATGGCAGTTTACTACTGGGCAGTAAACTGTTCTCATCATGATCAAAACAATGAAATCTTCCGTGATAATTCATGTTACCTCCATGAATATCATGTACATACGATTATGAATGATCTTACGGATAACAACAACTTCGGATTCAAGGATATGCATACCATTAAAACCATATTCCATTTCGACCACAATTCTTCATATGACGATTCGAAAGGCTTAACGGTTGATATCAACACCTTATATCCATCGAAATTATCATGCTGTAGTTGTTTAACATTCTATCTATACTAGATAAATCCTTCCATGATCAATCCCCTTAGATTCATCTAACAATAATGATGTTAAAGTCGAGTCCATGATTGTTATGAAGTCATCTACTAGATTCGGATTACCAATGATAGAAGCTTCCTTTACTTGTCTAATGAAATAAGATTCGAACCATGATGATCATAATCAAGGTACTTACGGCTTATTCATCTCAATATTCCAAACATGATGTACTTTGGATAATTCATTTATGAAAATCAATATCTCGTTAATATGATCATCCAATTCTTTAGAATCCAACTCTAAATCTGGAGATAGGTTGAACATACCTTAATATGATGAAAATCACTGAACCGTAAGGTAGAATCCGACTCTGGTTGGTTGTATGCCACTCCAAGGTGCTATTCCACTTCAATGATTACTCCCAAGTGATAACCAATATACAAAGACCAACAAGATGTGTTCTAAGTGTGTAGAGGGATTATTACAGCTCTATGGCCTCTCAAGGATGAAGAATGGACGGATGAAATGTAAGCCAAAACGGGTTGTTGTCCCATTTATAATATTCTGCATTTTAACAAGTTAGCGCACGCTACTAAGCTTCCTTAGCGCGCGCTAATAAGAGTTGACTTTAGAACTGTCCAGGTTCATCCGCGGGAATCTTATCCGGACCCATGTCCCGGCTGGCGCATGTGCTAGCCGTCCCGCTCAATAATTGAGTTCTTAGCGCACGCAACCCCTACATGCATAGCGTGCGCTAGTAGTAGCCCGATAGCACGCGTTAAGCTACATTCTTAGCGTGCGCTATCACGAGTTTGCATGAGAAATTTTGCATGTTGTTATACTTATGTACAAAGATATCAATGCAAGAAATACCATACTCCAATAATCAAAACCACAAATCCGAATAATACAGGGTTTGAATACAGATGAAATACACCGTAATAAATCCGGATATTACATCAACGACGATAATATTTTACAAAATTTTCAAGGTACTTTAAAACAACTCTTTCAAATACCGTAGAGGTTTTATTTGAGAATCCTAGGCCGGCTCGCAAATTTCAAACAATTTCCAAAGTTCATACGAAGCCGCCGGCTAATCGCACTTGCACAAACTTATGAAAGTTTTAGAAAAGCGTGTTCGAACACACTCACAGCAGACATAATTTATCAATTTGCCGAACCCAATCAATTATCACTTAGCGCAACGAAAAAAAAATCATAACGCACATTCTTACAAAACAGTTGTCATTACTTGACAACACACATAGAATACAGTCCCGGGTGATTGACTGCTAAGGTTAGGCCTAACGGCTAAAAGAAATGTAGTTCCCTAGCCTCTGTCCAGACTGACTAACGTGCGCTACAACACATATTTAGCGTGCGCTACCCATGCTGCATTAGCGCGCGCTAGCCTTACACTTAGCGTGCGCTAACGGTTCTATTTTAGCAACATGATTGCGAACATATATACGACATTACTAGAATCGAAGGTCACAAATAAACAACAACAATATTCGAATCTCAAAGCCATCGATTCACATAATTACAACACATCATGAGCAACCATCAAAAGGCAATTGTCATTCAAAACCGAAAAGTTAAAAGCAAGGGTCACGTCTTGAGTGTATTTTGTAGAACTCATTTGAGTTCAAGACTCGTGTTTTGAAAACTTATAGTACACAGTGGAAAAGAATTATCAATAATTCGAGTTTTCAGAACTTACAGCCTTGAGGTCAACATACGAAAATCAACTTTTTCCTCCCTTGGAGGACATTTTAAAAATTTTATGTGACTCCCCAAAAGGATTCGAAAACTTAAAATTACTCTTGCAAGAAAAACGGTTTATACAAAGATACATTCAGCAATATCATTCTTCATTTTAGCGCAAGACGGGAATCAACAAATATATGTCACTTACTCACGATGCACCTTCAAATACTAACTACATAACACAGAATCACACAGGCTCGTATAGCTCGTGGTACAACCCGTAGTAGGGAGACTTACATCCACAGATCGCACGAAGATGATGGCTGCACCCTGATACTAATCACGACCAACATTCCAAATGACGCGTCGCGACACGACATCAGTCAGACTCAATCTGACAAGACAAGACCCAACAATACACGACTGGACCCGACAACCCAAGTTTCCGCAACCTAAGCTCCGATACCATAAATGTAACACCCCCCGATCAAACCGGGAATATTACACGCCGCAGACCCTCTCCATGAGGATCCACCAGGCTAGACATCAACACAACACATTACATTACACACTGACGAATCAAAATAACGAATCAATAGACCGATTTGGTCTTCCGTCACTGACTTACAAATCAAAATACATAAACTCAACCAGACTCATACACATGCAAGGGTAAAATACTTGCAACGAAAAACAATAAGACAGCGGAAAAGACAATACAATGGACTCTGACTAACTGAAGTCAAAATTGGTCTTCGTGTGATTAGTATCATTCGTCTTTCATCATCCCTCGCACCGATCCTGTGTCTTGCTCCCGAAAACCTGCATGTACCTGGACACAATACAGATATCAACCCCCCGATTACTCGGGGGTTAGCAAAACTCCACTGTTTCGCTAGTGCAAGTATAAAGTGCAAATACGAGCCATACACAACACATTCCGAGAATACATCGAAAGACTTCCCGAGATATATTTAGTTAAAAAATAGTTCAAGTCTTGAAAGTAGAAACAAAGGAAGTAAGCGCTTTGGAAACATTTCCAAACCTCGGGAGTTTTGAAAACATTAGAAATTGAAAAGTTCTTAATTCCTCGAAAGTCATTTAGGGTCACAGCCCCAAAGTTCATTTTTCCAAAATGCAAATCTGTTAACAAAACACGGGGTCCACGACCCGATCATCCACTGCAATTCACTTACAAGGACACATTACACATAACACATTATTCTTATGCCATTCAAGCCAAACACCAAGACTCGATATATAATGTATCTCGACCCCGAGCATAAAGCATTGTGATACTCCAGAACATATCACAATAGTTATCAAAACATCAACATCAATATCACAGAAACCACACTTGGTAACCCGTGGCCGTACCCATTAGTATCGGCCACCAGAGGCCCCGTCGGACCATCCCCAGGTGGGAAACCACTTCCGCGGCCATACCCATTAGTATCGGCCCCCAGAGGTCCCGTCGAACCGTCCCCAGGTGGAAGAACATCAACACACGCAGCCAAGTCCACTTCCGTGGTCGTATCCATTAGTATCGGCCCCCATAGGCCACACATGCCATCCCCGGGTGGAAGAACAACTCACAGTTTACGAAACCACAACTCTCAAAGGTCAAACACACAAAATATATATAGTCGAGGTACCTTGATAGAATGGCCATATTATCCAACACGTACTCACGACCCAGAACTATAACAATTCACAAGGAAGCACAAGATTTCAACAGCACCGAATGACAACTAATATCACACAAACTCACATATTCATCCATAAACACGTGACTCCAAGCACATAATTTGACAAAAGAATTACACTTTACATTTACCAACGACATAATCATACGCAATGACATCACAAGAAAGTAAGGTGATTCTATACTCGACACTAGCACGCATATTCAACTAAGCACATTAATTCCCGACACACACGGGTCACCTTTACAAAAACCATGATGGTAAATATACCGATTCTTTTGAAAAATGGTTATTAATATTTATTTAGCACATATCGATGATTAAGAACCATAATATCCACAAAACACGTAATGTATGGGCAAGATACTTGCCTCGAATAACCACAACGCAGAAAATCGGCCGAAGTAGGTTGGCACGAACCGACTACAAACTCACCGACTCCACCGAACGACAATCCGCAACAATGAACTACGAACAAAAACAATAACAACGAAAATAAATTCCAAAGTACGACCCAAAGCCGCTGAATTCAAAGAACGAATGACGAAAGTTCAAGTGTTTTCCCCAAAACGGCCAAGAACACGATTCATCCCGACAAAATACGAAAACGGAATTCTAAGTCGAAATATGGATATACAATCCATGGAATATGTTTAACAACATCATTTAACCACAATCGATCCATCGAAAATGGATGAAAAAAAAGAGATCGAGGACAAATCCCCCAAAAAGTCAATTCGAAGGAAATCAAGAAATATACTTCGATTCGACGAAGAACAATGGATTAAATGATGTTAAACACAAGAATACTACCAAGATTAATCATACCCATCATGAATTAATCAATAATACGGAACGAACCGGACAAAAACGCAAAAACCCCCAAATTCACGAAATTAGGGTTCTAAGGAAGATTACCTTGATTCGCTGGATTAAAGGACGATAACGGATGATTGGTTGATGTTATAACCTCAAGAACTTCGAGAATTTGTTGTCAAATAACATGGCTCCATGATGAGCATACCCTCAACCGTGGAAGAGAAGGAGAAGGAGGAGAAAAATGGCCAAAAACTCGTCATAGGCCATAAATAGCCGCACAAGATGCCGCGGCCAATGGGAGTGTGCAAGACAGCCCAAAAATGGCTCCTGGTGGGCAGCGGTGCCGCGGCCCGGCCGGCGTGTGGCGCGGCACCCGGCATCGGTTTGGCGAAAAATGCCACAGAGTGTGCCGCGGCCCGGCCGGCATGTGCCGCGCCCACGGCTGCTCGCCGCCGGAAGCTGCCGAGCACTACCGGCCGTAGCTCGGCCAGAAGCTGCCGAGCACTACCGGCCGTAGCTCGGCCAGAAGCTGCCGAGCACTACCGGCCGTAGCTCGGCCAGTACCGGCCTGGGCCCAGATTGCCCGGCCATGACTCGGCCAGCGCCAACTCCGACGGCCCGAACGACCCCGAAACCCGAACCTGAATACGAATCGATGATACGGTTACGACGTACTCGCAAAGACGAATCTAAGAGCTAAGAGAACACACAATTCCGACCACTCGAGGCTCGGAATTCGACAACGGAAGTAATTACCCAAAACTTTGGGAATTTACGAAAATGGCCCAAAACGTCCGAAAATCACGATACGCGATCGAAACACCAAACCAAAGCTCACAACATGAATAATAACATTAAATGAACTTACGAGAAACTCGAAACAACAGTTTCGGACGAGATTCGCAAGAATCGAACTCAAGTGCGGAAAAGTCGCTAAAAAGCTCGGAACTCAACAAAATGATACCGAAACGAACTCGGATGACAAAAAGTGCAGAATTAATCATTCTCTAAATGACGAAACGGTCATGAGCGAGTCGTCAAAACGGACTCCGGCCGAAAAAGAAATTTACCGAAAATCGAAAATTCCGGATATTACAAATGTATTATAGATTTCCATCAAACTGTCACAAATATTAAATACCTCTAGATTTAATAGGACTTTAAAAAATAAAAATTGAATATCATGATATTTTGAAGGACTTTTTAAGAGCGAACTGTGTTTCAATAGGACTTTTTCTTCCGATTGTGTTTCAATATGTGTATTAGAACAATAGAATGAACAACGTACAAACAATAAAGAATATGATCTTACCTCTTGATGGATGGAGAAGGCTCACGGTGATTTGCAGAAAGGTGTGTGTAGGGCAGTCGATTTCTGTGCAATTCTCTCTCCTTCAAAATTTACACTAGTACAAAAAGTGGATTTCGTCACACATGGGCAAAATGGAATGGCCACACATTCACATAGTTATGTGGCTAAAGGTACCAAAATAGACAACATTTACTAATTAGCCACACATGAAAATTTCGATTGTGTGACCATTAGAACTGTATTGCCACATATTCGAACATTATGTGGCTAAAGGTAATTGGTAATGTTATTTATCCACATATAAATTTGGAACGTGTGACAAATACAAGTAAGCTTGATATAATATCCGGTATTCTCATTTTCCGTTATCTTGAATTGTTTGTGTTTTGTCGTCGGACATTTTCTTGTTGATGAGAATCAAAGTGATTTGTATCGTGATACTCTATTTGCTTTTATCACATAGCCGTTTTAGTCGGGTGCGACTCGTTGTCGCGTGCGTTTCTTTGATTAAATGTGTGCATGTGATGTGTCGTTAATTGCTTGTTATTGTTTTGAATCATAGTCGGTGGCGTTGTGTTGGCTGTCGTGGGGCGTGTTTTCACGCCGCATATTCCTTTGCGTTGCTTGTGACGTTTCGCCAATGGGTGAAAGTTACACGTTTCTTATGTATCTCGTTGAGTTTTCCTGTCGGGATATTGCTTCTCCCTACTTGTTTCAAGTTTCGGGACGAAACTTCTTTTAAGGAGGGTAGTATGTAATATCCGCAATTTTGATTTCCGGTAATTTCTTTTTTTGGCGGGGGTCCATTTTGACGACTCGCTTATGAACGTTTTCTCATTCTGAGAATGATTAATTATGCACTTTTTGTCATCCGATTTCATTTCGGTGTTGTTTTGTTGAATTCCGCGTTCTTAAGCGGCTTTTCCGCACTTGAGTTCGATTCTTGCGAATCTCATCCGAAACTGTTGTTTCGAGTTTTTGATAAGTTCATTTAATGTTATTATTCATGTTGCAAGATTTGGTTTGGTGTTTCGATCGTGTATCGTATATTTCGGACGTTTTGGGCTGTTTTCGTAATTTCCCAAAGTTTGGGGTAATTACTTCCGTTGTCGAATTTCGAACCCTCGGGTGGTCGGAATTGTGTGTTCTCTTAGCGTTTAGATTCATCTTTGCAAGTAAATCGTAACCGTATCTTCGGATTATATTTAGGTCTGGGTTTCGGGATTTTCCGGACCATCGGATCGACCGAGTCCTGATTGGCAAGGCCTGGCCGAGTAACGGCCGTAATGGCCCGGCAGTTATGGCCGTAAGGCCTTCTACGTACGTAAGCCCTATCCGGTCACGTACGTAGCGCTGCCGGTAGTGTTGGGCATAAGACTCGGCCATGGCCGGTTACGTCCGTAAGCCATGGCCGATTACATACGTAATGCGGCCGGCAGCGGCCTATATAAGACCCAACAGACGAGTTTTTCATCATTTTTCTCACTCGTGTCATCCTCTTCCGCGGCTGGAGCTTTGATAATTATGGAGGGATGTTGTCAGGTGTTAAATCCATGAAGTCCTGGAGTTCATATCATCATTTATCCATCCTATAACATCCTTTGATCGAGCGAATCAGGTCAGATTTTCTAGAAACCTAGTTTTGGGGAATTTGGGTATTTTGGTTGTTTTCATCCGTTTAATCCGATTTAACTTAGGATTGTGATGGATTGATGATTATTTAGATGTATTATATCATTTTCCTTGTTATTCCATGGTTGGATCGTATCGATTCTTTGTTTTGGTCGAGTTCTTGATCGACGCCTTGAAGGTGTCCGGTAGAAGGTCTTAGAGGGGGGATTGGGCGTTGTGTGATTATTATCCATCGTACGATTGTTGATTTATCATTGGTATGACTTAGGGACGAAATTCTAGTGAAGAACTCGAGTCGTAACCCTTCCGTTCATTGTCTTCTTCGGGGTCCGAGCTTCCCGGTCGAACCGTGTTCTTCGGAATATTTGGTAGCGGTTATTAAGGCAAGTATTTTACTATACGAATTGTGTCTTGTGAATAGGGACGTCGTGTTATGGTTATGATGAATTTATTTATCTTAGCGAATATGCTTTGTATGAATTGATTATTATGAACGATTGATGGTAACGATAATACCTTCACTTAGTTGACATCGTGGAATTGTGTTGGATGTGCAAATCATCTAAGTTTGTGCCGGGCATAGTTGGTCATTGTTGAGTTGTTGTGATGATTATGATATTTGTGTTGTTTTGGTTTACATACTTGATTATACATTTCGGTGTAATGTGGAATAGCTTGATATTTGATGATTATAAGTTGTGTCTGTAACACCCCCAAAACCGTATGGGAATATTACACGCCGTAGACCCTTTCCACAAGGATCTACCAGGCTAAACATCCATAAACAACCAAATGCTTGCCCGCCCAGGTTCAAACAATATAATAATACAGACCGTTAAGGTCACTTACACATGAATACACAGACCGATGAGGTCACACAACTCCATCAACAGAACTGACTAAAACAACATTACCCACACAGGGGTGGAAATACAATACAGGGGAAGACTGAAATCAACTATGACAACACAAAAAAAATGTAAACAACTCTCGACTCTTGATTAGTATTGCAACTCGTCATCCTCTTGTGCCAATCCTGTGACTGCTCCCCTGAACCTGCATGTACCTGGACGCAAAACAGACATCCACCCCCCAATTACTCGGGGGTTAGTAAAAATCCACTGTTTTACTAGTGCAAGTATCAAATCATACGAAAAGTAACGAGCAAACATTAATCAAGAATCAAACACAATATTCAAGTGTCAAATTATTCCCGGAAGTTTTAATCAGGGAATTTAAGCTTTGAAGCATTTCAAAAATAAGTTCATCACATCGGGAATTTTGGAATTTCAAAACCTTTAAAACTCGGAGTCCTGGTTCACCATGCCTTTCAAAAGAAGGGTTGAGGGCTTTAATCCAAATCTTGTTTCATAAATCAACAGTTCACAATACGGAAAACATTTACTCAAGCTTAGGACTCGGTCCAACATTCATTTTCATAAAACTTTTCCTTTCAAAACTTTGATTGTCAAAACATATTCATTACACCGTGATCCACTGTCACGTGTCTCCGTAGGTTCTGTAATATCCGACTGTAACTTTTCATTTTTACCTGTCGTTGTATTATTCGGATAATCCGATTATCATAAATCGTTGCATTTAGTATTATGTTGAGGTATTATAGATTTGAATATCATATCGTTGTTAGTTCATTTCATATGTGATGATTCGATGTTAATTAGAGAGTTGCATTTTCGAATTTTTCTGTTGATGTAGCGTACGCTACACATTACGATTAACGTACGCTAATCCTGTGCCTTAGCGTGCGTAAGGTTTCCTCAGTTGCGTACGCTAAGAGGGAATCTGGCATCAGTTGACTTCAGCACGTGAACTCCTTAGCCGTTAGCATGCATGTGAACAAGGTCTGAGTTGTCATGTCGGCTGGAATCAACTTTTATTAGCGTGCGTAACCCATTTCTCATTAGCGTGCGCTAACGACCTGCGAAAATTCAAGACAGTAGCCACTGTAAGCCGCTTTTGTACGTAATATCGACCATTTAGCGTACGTAAGTGCATTAGCGTACGCTAAACTGTTCCGATAGCGTGCGCTAAGTATGTCCAGTCTATTTATAGGACCAGCCTGTTTTTCATTTCTTCAAAACTCTAAACCGATCCTCTCTCCATATATCGTCCCTCTACACTCCCAAAACAATATCAGCCTTCACCAACTTTCTTTTAATCCTTAAATCTTGGAGTGGAGCTCACTTCCTTGGAGATTAGGAGTTGTTCTTGAGCTTGGAGTATATTTTCTCATAGCATTGAAGTTGTTCTTCATTTATGGAGGTAGGTGTACTTTCCTCCCTGCATTATTTTCTTATGTTGATGATTAATGACGAATTATACTTCACCTAGAGTTAGATTAAGCAAGTAAAACATGGTTATAATTAAACTTTTTAAACACTTCTTGATGAATATGATAAATGAGGGTTTAGATTAGATGAGTTTAATCAAGAACTTGATATCATAGAGTGTTTAAACACCATTCTAGGTATTTAATTACCATGGGAAGAACTTGATGATATTAAAGATAGGATTAGATGATCTTGTTCAGAAATCTTAGAAGCTTTAACAATCATTTGGTTCAGCTTCACAAGTCTTTGAAGAATGATAAGGATCTTGATAATTACAACAATAACTTTTCATTAATCTAATGTGCTGATAACTTAGAATGTGGTTCATCATCATGCTAAAGAGATAGTGTTCTTAAGAAGGTGATGCTGTTTATGAATGATACTGTCATGGTAGATTGAGTATCAAATTCATTATGACTATCCTTTTATAATAGTAGATGTTGTAGAACATAGGAATTTGATTAAACCAATTTTATTGGCAAATTGAAGATGTTTTGTTCATAGAATAACAAGAGAATTAAAGGACACTTTTTGTATGGTAATCCGATTTTGGAAAATGAATTAGTTGTATTGAAACCTTTCATTAATCGTTAAGGTATTCATTAGGGTGGAATGAATTATTCGAGTACGTTGCGGGCGTCGTTTCCTACGAATTGAGATTAATATTATGTGAATATATTATTGAATGAATTACGTTTCATTTAAGATTACTTGTTCGATTGAGCGTTTAACCGAGGATACCGTCCGTTTGATCATTTGGAGAACGACTATCTTTCGCTTACGGAATTGAAGCAAGTTATCTTGCTTGGTTATAATGATGATTAGATTCTTGTGATAGTTATATAGTTCATGTGTATAAATTGTTCATGTAATGTTTGTCGTGACTTGACATTGTCATTGATGTTATCCCGTTTTCTTCATGGGGTTGCATTCCCAAGTACGTCGTTTTGAATCGTTGATCTCGTTGGTCTTTATTTTCACTTTGGTGAGTTTTCTTGATCCTTAATCGGATATGTATTTCATTGAACTTCGTTGTCATGTTGTATCGTGACATTTCTGGAATCATATCTGCGTGCCGATTGGATATTGTGTAGGATTTTTAGCCGGGCACTTGTATAGTCATACGTGGATGTTTCCGTATTGGACTGTGCACACGAGACGTAGTTCGTGAGGCTAATTAGGTACATTGTCACACGTATATTCTGGATTCCGTATACGGGGTGGACATGTACACGGACACATTTCCGGATCGGGCGTACTGTGATGTCCATCTTGAGCTATATTGTTAATCGTTCATAGTCCATGTGTGATTGGATGTGTTCGACAATTTGTGACTGATTACTTCATACGCCCGAGGGGTATGATTAATAGTCGGAATGTTTTCCTTGAAATCTACATACGTGAATTGTATAATGTTGGAAGAATTGATTATCATGTATATCTGACCCTGTGTTATGGGCGAAATATATTGTATTTTAGGTCGAGGCAAAGGCAAGGCACGGGAAGAGCATGTTGACGGCGAAGGGTTCGAAGGATACTAGTTCGGGCGCCCCACATCATTTGTTGTCCGGTTATGTTAAACCGTGTTATGTTATTTTACTTTCCGTTTCATTTAAATTACTATCTGGTTGTATTGACATTTGAAGTATTTTCCATCTCCATATGGTTTATACTTGTTTTTCGGATCCTGTGTATTATAAGGCCGTTGGCCGTAATTTCGATAAACTCCTAATCGGAGTAATGACTATTCATTGTGGTTCGGTATCACAAATAATACTTATTTAACCTGTTTTGGATATCGCCTGGTGGGTCCCAGTGTGGGGTCCACGGCACTGTAATAGCCGCCTTTTGGGGTGTTACGGAAGATGGTATGAGAGAGTTGTTTCCTTTTTATGAGTCATTGTGAAATGAACTAGTATCAAGAGACCTTCGTGCCACGTGTGACCTGTGCAAGCGCCTGACCCTACGAGCCAAATACGGTATGTACTTTATGAGCCATGATTTAATTACTGGCATAATATTGATATCCGTATGGGTCTCCTTGTTGATCATGTTGTTTCGAGGAATTGTGACACGATCTTTCTGATTGATAATCCGAGGTAAATGCTGAATTGATTATATAATTGAAATTGTTCGACTTGACGCCGATATAATATTCGGTGCGACATTCGTGGTATCGATAACCGTTTCCTTGAAAAATGTAATTCCTTGTTGCTATTAACTTAGCATGAATTTTAGTATCTTGAACTGTACTTATGGTTATCATTATGATTGATTCTTTCAGTATGGAAAGAAACCTGAGAGGTCGTGGCAGAGGGGGACGAGGCCGCGGAAGGGGCCGAATCCCGATACGTCGAGCCAACAGACGCGCGAATGCGGATCAGAGTTCCGCAGACAGTGGTTTGCCTTCTAGGGAACAATCGCACCACAGTGGGCACGGGGATGCGCGTGTTGATCCTTACGTCGTAATGCAGGGCATGATGACACAGATGACCCAGATGGGTCAACTAATGGAAGCTATGCAGAGGGCCGCTACTGGCCAGCGACAGGGGGCTCATCCTCCTCCTGTGATTGGCGGACCCGTGAGTCGGATTACCAGCGACATCTCTCGCCAGCGACCACCGACTTTTGAAGACTCCTCTGAGCCTGCTAACATTGTGCATTGGATCGAGCATTTTGAGAAACTTTTCCAGATGGTGGACTGCCCGGAAGAGAACCGCGTCTCGGTAGCCGCATATTATCTTAGCAAAGGCGCTCATACCTGATGGCTTTCTGTAAGGCCAGCTGATGGTGTTTATACTTGGGAGAAATTTAAAAACCTCATGCTAGATCACATTATCCAGTATTACTCCGTGAGGCCAAACTGTGAATCACAACCCCGACCCGTCTGAAGATGATGATGTATTATCTGTTGCTGAGAAATTCCAGGCACTCCTTCCTTTTGCCACGACAATTATCCGAACGGAGGCCAATAAGATCAAATACTTTTTCAAGAAGCTTAAACCCCGAATGAGAATGCAGCTGTTGAACCACCACTATACTACCTTACCGCGAAGGATATTTCCAAGAAACAACCACAGTCCAACAACAAAAGGTCCAGGAACTAGAACAAGACTGAGAGTAACCGGGGGACATTCAGGAAGCCCCAGTCATTGCCAAACCCTTCTGATCGACCACCCATGGCGTCTAAGCCTGCCGGATCGCACTCTCAAACGGTTCCCTAATCCGTGGTGTGTCATAACTGTGGGGGCCAGGGGCATATCAGCTTAAAATGCCCAAACTCTGCAATCACATGCCATACTTGTGGTAAGAATGGTCACCGTGCTCGTTTTTGCAGGAGTGGGCCCGGACATGAACAAGTAGCGTCTCGTGCTCCAGTTCAGTCCTCTCTCCAGAACTGGACGCCTCTGTCTGCTTCCTATCAGACCACCGGGGCGAATAGGGGAATTGGCCGTGGGAATCAAAGTGGTACACTGTGCCGAATCTAAACCAGGATTTACGAGATGAAGAAAGCTGACGATCCCGAGGCCAGCATGATTTCAGGTATACTCGAGATCCACTCCCAACCTGTATGTGTTCTTTTTGATACCGGTGCTTCACACTCCTTTATATCTTCTTCTTGTTTAAGTCGTTTGCCTCTAAACCATGTTATCGATTGTGAGCCCTACGTGATTGGCCTACCTGATGGTAGAAGAATTATTGGAAATCGTGAAGTCCAGGACTGTCCGATTCGTTTGAACGACCGTGAGTGGTTGTCAAATCTGATTGTAGTCGATCTAACTAAGGATGATATAATCTTGGGTATCGATTGGATGGATCGTCATGATGCAATACTCAGTGTCCGCAAGCGGATGGTTACAGTCACTTCTGATGATGGATTCGAGTGTATTTTTCGAGGTGATAACCCCAGTCGTTCTGGGAGAGTCATCAGTGCTATGAAAGCAGTGAAACTGCTTAATCAAGGGTGTATTGGTTATTGGTGATACATGACCAAAACAGCAGATCGACCAGTTGAATTGGCCGACATTCCGGTAGTCCGAGACTACCCAGATGTATTTCCAGAAGAGTTGCCAGGCTTACCTTCTCATCGTGATGTGGAGTTTATTATTGAGTTAGAACCTGGTACATCCCCGCTCTCAAAAGCACCGTACCGTATGGCTCCGACTGAGATGCAGGAATTGAAGAACCAGCTTGAGGAGTTGACTGACAAGGGCTATATTCGACCTAGTGAGTCCCCTTGGGGAGCACCAGTGTTATTCGTACGGAAGAAAGATGGATCTCTACGCTTATGTATTGATTACCGTGAGCTGAACAGGGTAACCATCAAGAACAAGTATCCCTTGCCTCGTATTGATGATTTATTGGACCAACTTCAGGGAGCTGCCGTGTTTTCTAAGATCGAATTGAGATCTGGTTATCATCAGTTGAGGATTCGAGAGTCTGACATTTCGAAGACAGCATTCCGTACTCGCTGTAATATCCGCAATTTTCGATTTTTGGTGAATTTCTTTTTTCGGCCGGAGTCCGTTTTGACGGCTCGCTCATGACCGTTTCGTCATTCTGAGAATGATTAATTCTGCACTTTTTGTCATCCGAGTTCGTTTCGGTGTTGTTTTGTTGAGTTCTCGGCTTTTAGCGACTTTTCCGCACTTGAGTTCGATTCTTGCGAATCTCGTCCAAATCATTGCTTCGAGTTTCCCGCAAGTCCGTTTAACTTTGTTAGACGTGTTGTGAACTTCGGTTTGGTTATTCGATCACGTATCGTGATTTCCGGGCTTTGGGCCATTTTGTAATTTCTTGAAAGTTACGGTATCCATATCTCGTATTTGTCGTCTTGACCCTTTTCTTGGTCGCGTATGATTAATTATTGCATTACGTTTTCATCTCGAGTCGTTGACGTCGTCCGCGAGCTTTTCATCGTATCTCGACTTGGCCAATCGTGGAAATGGAGCTTTTTCCTCAAAATTCTTCACATTCGAACTTCCAGAGCCTTTCGCCGATAGGGGGCCGATAGCTCCACCGCCGGCATTCTCGTATGGGTATCGGTTGGCCTATCGGCCGATAGCCGGCCGATAGGTTCTCCGTGTTTCACTATATTACACGGATCTGGGAAGGTTTTCATTTCCTCTCCTCTCTTTTCTTCCTCTCGCTGGCGATTCAGGAGCAACTCTTGGGCGATTTTAACATTTTCGGACTTGAAGAAATCATCCACTTCGAGTTTTGTTGTAGATTATCGAATTCTTCTTGAATCTTTCATCCTAATCCAAGGTAATCTTCTAAGAACCCATTTTTGGGAGATTTGGGGGTTTTCGAATTAGTGTTCGATTCTTTCCGTATTGTTGATTAATTCATGATGAATATGATTAATCTTGTTGGTATTCTTAGTTTCCCTACGGATTCATGGTATATTTCGTGATTTTTACGGAATCGAGAGGGTTTGGTTGTGGTCCGCCCTCGTGGTTGTTTATATATGAATATACATGAATCGTAGGCGGGTTTTCGGGTGTATTCCATTTCCGTATTCGACTAGATTTGGTTGTAATTATGTTCTTCGAATCGTTAGGTTTGGTTCCGTTGATTCCTAGTGTTCGTCGGTGATTATCCTTTCCGTCAAGGCCATCAAAATATTCAAGGCAAGTATTTTTGGAAACCTTTATGCTTAACGTGAAATGGTAATGTATATTGTGTGTGCTTTACTCACCTCGGGAGGGTCCGACGGGGCCTCGAGGGAATCTATGGCTTCGTCCTGGATTCATGAGTTTGATTCGCTAGCCAGCTCAGGAGGGTCCTTAGAGGCCTCGAGTGGGATTCGTGGCTTCGTCCCGGTCCTAGGTGACGTGTGGTGCTTGATTTGTTTTGTGAATGTGGCCAGCTCGGGAGGGTCCTTAGAGGCCTCGAGTGGGATTCGTGGCTTCGTCCCGGTCCTAGGCAAATTAATTGTGACTGTTTGTTTCCGGAAAAGACATGTCTTGTTTTGGTTTTCGAAATGGATATTGGTGCATGTACTATGAAATGTGTAAGCGATTGGTTTGCCTTAAATACTTGTACTAGCGTAATTGCTAACCCCTCTGGGGACCCGTTGTCGGGGAAATTCTTGTTATGGATTTCGTGTTATGTTCAATGCACGAGCGGCTGTGATGGTACGAGGATGTCGGCCAAGGTTGTTGACATGTGCAATTGAGTCTTGTTATTTCCTACTGTCTCTTTTGATGTGGATGTTTTCTAAATTGTAAACTTATAGATTGTACTCGCGAGTACTTAGGCTTTTCCTTTCGGATTGTGTTTGGACTTCGTTGGAGTTACCGTATTTGTCGGTTGATGTTTATTATGCCGGTTGTACCGGACGTGTTGTTTTTATGTTCTTGTTGTTAACAATTGTTTCCTTGCTAACCGAGTTGGTTAGTCGAGAGGTGTTTTCTTGTGTTAGCCTGGTGGGTCCCATGTAGGGGTCCACGGCGCCGTAATACACCTCGAATATCTTGGGGGTGTTACAGAAATGGTATCGGAGCTCTAGGTTTATGGATACCTAGGCTTGTTGGTTATTTGGGTCTAGTCGTATTTGTTTTGCACATTGTCACACCACGCAAAGATCTCAAGACATCCAAAGGCTCGTAAGTTTTCCTTACTCGATTCTCTTGTTTACTCGTATTGAAATTCCACTTCTTGAACTGTGATTGACTCTCAAGTACTTATTGTCGAGTTGTTTTCGATCCTTCCGGTTAGTGTACTTTTGATTCTAGTATTGCGCAGTCCTTTGTCTCTCTCGGAGTATGTGCGCCGTTCGGGCTTGACCGCTTGTCGCTTTGCGAGCTTTCCATCGCTAAACTTCCTAGCGTTTGTGGGATCGTTTGTGATCTAAAGATCCGAGTTTTGCTCCGTGGTATATTGTGAGAGGGCTTGACTCTCTAGTCTTTTGCTGTGTGATGGAATCTGTGTTTGGTAATTGCGATATACTAAATGTATGTTGAGCCGAATGTACCGATGAGTTGAGAAACTCACGTAGCTGGTTTCGACATATGTCCAAATCGGTGATCTTTGGTTACGCTGTTAAACTTGGAGAGATAGTTTGACATATGCTTGGAATTAGTATTTCCGAGTTGCGCTTTTTGAACCGGTGATTTTTGAATGTCGTATATGAGTGTGTCCGGGAATTGTTGGTACTTGGCTAATTATTATTATTTACAACCAATGTGTTTCTATTAATAATAATACATGTGGCGTGCATGCTTGAAAATTTCTTAGACTTGATCGTATTGTGGGTTTTTGAAAGTGACATGAATTTGGGCGAGCCAGCCTTGTATTTTCAAATAAAACCTTGTGTCGTATTTAAAGGTCATGTTTAAAAGTGTTTTAGGACATTTTATAAAATGCTACCATTGTTAAGCCCTTGTCGTGTTTAAAAGGGTCTTGAAAACGATTTTTAACTTACCGGTTTTATTTTCGAATGACTAGAGTATACGATTTTAAAATCAGATTAGCCTGGGAAAACCTAGGCTGTCGAGCCAAGTTGTGTTGGTTGAGTTTTGTCTTAACGGATTTTGTCCGACTTAGTCGCATCGCGACGCGTCGCTTGAGATCATTGGTCGTGATTAGTATCGAGGGTGGTCGTCACTTACGTGCGACCTATGGATGTTAAACTCCCTTCCTTGTGTTGTGCCTCGTGTGACACGAGTTATTTGTATGATTAGTCGTTAAATGATGGAATCCTTCTGTGGATTTTGATTTCACGATATGTGTTTATTAGACTCTCGTATTTGGTTTATACGAGGAGTGTCAAATCCTTCTTGATGTATTTTCGTACCGTATTTTATCCATTGCGTGAGTTCTTTCAAACGACTTTCGGTATTTTGCAAACTGAGTTTTATTTCGTAAAACCGATTCCTTGAATCAAGTTTTGGCATTTTGGCCTTGAATATTTCATGATGGTTTGACAAATGATTTTTGTGAGTTTTGGAAAATATTACCGTCATTGGTCTTTTTAGCATTTTTGAAATGACGTGGGAAATTGTGCTTAGCCTGGTAAACCTGTGTGAGAAAGGTTTACGGCATGTAATCTTTCTGATATGTTCTGTTGTTGTCTCTGTTGGTCATTAGAGCACGCTACGCTTTGCGGCTAGCGCGTGCAAGAGTGCGTTGGTAGCACGCTAAGGGGAGGATAGCGCACGCTACCTGGTAGTTCAGGGCAGTCCAGGAGCTACTGGACTGGGTCTGAAGTTCTCGTTAGCACACGCTAACACTTGGGGTTAGCGCACGCTAACAGTGTATTTTTGGTCGGGAGTTTTGTTTGGTGCCGTGATAGCGCACGCTAACCTTAATGATTAGCGCACGCTAATTGTGTCCAGTATAAATACTGGACACCAGTCTAGAAGTTGCATTTTTTTTTCTTCATTTCTTCTTCTTCCTCTATGAGTTTGAGACGTAGCGACTCGGTTTCACATCTAGGCTGATTTTTCTTCCATCCAAAGGTGTTTTGGAGTATCCTAGATGATTTTTAACATCATCTAACCCATTGTTCTTCTTCGCGAATCTAGGTATTTTCTTGAATCCCTAGAGTTAACTTTTGGAGTTTTGTTCTTGATATCGTTTTCCATCCGGTTTGATAAACTGATTGTTGTTTTAACGATGTTGTTAAACATATCCTGAGGATTGTATATCATTGTCGTAATTTTGAGCGATTTAATGCGTGTGATAGGATGTGTTTAAGTGAATGTTGATACGTGCGAATTTTGGGCATTTTGGCCTATTGTACTTCTGAAAAACCTTGAGTATCTTAGAAAATAAACCTCGAGACGTACTTTTAAAATGAATTATTTTCTCACAGTGCTCTCAAGATGCCTACTAGTGCCACGCTATGTTTCAAAATTATCCTACTTTGAGGATCAAAATATTTTGAGATATTTCTAATGATTTAGAAACGCATTCGCTTAGACCCGAAGGTCGAAAATAGCTGAAAAGTTTTAATTTAACGAAAGGTGTCTTCGTTTCTTTTTTTTTTCAAACGCAAGATGATTTTTTTTTTAAGTCTCGATGACGATGTTTGTACTATTTTTTGATATATGATACTCAAGATCAACTGGTGCTTGCAAGTTATTTTCAAAAGATGGTTTTCGTTTTCAAAACCTATCATTCCTATTTGTGGTCCGGGAATATATGTGTGATGTCCGTGCTCTCGTTAGGGTGTTAACCCCCGAGCTGTTGTTGAATTGGTGGTGTGAGCGTTGAGTCGTTCGCCACACAGTTGTCGTGGTAGCCTCTGCGAGGGGTGTGAGATTGGTATTGGATGTTGTCGCCTCGTAGCGGTTTATGCGTTATCGCATATGTGCGAGCTGTTAGAGCTTGGTTTGGTATGACAGTGTGCATCGGTGATCGTTCCGTTATGTGTCGGTTGTTTAATGTCTTGTTACCTTGCTCCTGTTTTTGTGAATTTCGTGGATGAGGTCGGGGATACTACCCATACTATTTTGACTTCTGTATTTTCTCTTTCTTCAGTCTATCGATTTGCTCGTGTTCGTTGATCTTTATCGAACTTGATCTATACCTTGGTTTCATCATTCGAGCAGTAATGTCTGGTTTTGAGTCGATCTGGTTATCGTGACTTTTCCGAATTTGGTTCGACTATTGTGAATCCTGTTCGAAGTAACATCTTTTGGTTCTAATAGTTCTTTTATTCAAAGGGGATCGGATTTTTAACTTCGTATTTTTTTAGCTCTATCAACTCGTTTATGCTCGTTAACATTTCGAACTTTCCATATCCCTTGCTTTTGTTAATCGGACGAGGTGGTATTGTTTTGGAATAACTCGTTCGTCGTTGTGGCTTTTCAATCGCTATTCCCTTTCCCGTGGATATTGTGGGAATGCACGTCTTCTTTGTTCTCACCAGTCATCCCGGGAGTTGTTGTTTGAATTTTATTATCCTACGTGTTTCGGACATGATTGTTCGATTTTTGTTGTCTCAATCGTTTGTTTGTTCGGTTTTTGTTCTCGTTTCGTGATTGTTGAGCGTTCAGGCTCCTTCGTAATTTCCTTAAGTTTGGGAAATTAGTCTCGTATTCGATATTCCAACCCTTGTGCGGTGGAATTCGTATTTATTCGGCCGTTTGGCTCGCATTTGATTGGTGAACCGTTGGGTTGGTCAATCATATTGATTTTCGTTCGTTGAGTTTTGTGATTGTTCGGATAATCGACTCGATTGTATGGTCTATTTGATGACGCTTGTCACTCGTTGATTTTATTATGTCTCTACCGGTGACGTTGCGTTAGTCGCCCTAGAGCGTATTTTCTCGCCGTATGTCTCTTTGCGTTCCTTGCAGTGTTTCGCCGTCGGGCGCGAGTCTTCGGTTTTGTGTATCTCGTCGAGTTTTCCTGGCAAGGGATATTGCTTCTCCTACTTATTTTAAGTTTCGGACGAAACTTCTTTTAAGGAGGGTAGAATGTAATATCCGCAATTTTCGATTTTGGTGAATTTCTTTTTTGGCGAGTCCGTTTGACGGCTCGCTCATGACCGCTTCGTCATTAGAGAATGATTAATTCTGCACTTTTGTCATCCGAGTTCGTTTGGTGTTGTTTTGTTGAGTTACGTGCTTTTAGCGACTTTTCCGCACTTGAGTTCGATTCTTGCGAATCTCGTCCAAGCTATTGTTTGAGTTTCCGCAAGTCCGTTTAACTTTGTTAGACGTGTTGTGAACTTCGGTTTGGTTATTCGATAACGTATCGTGAATTCCCTGCGTTTAGGGCAATTTTGTAATTTCTTGAAAGTTACGGGTATCCATATCTGTATTTGTCGTCTTGACCCTTTTTTTGGTCGCGTATGATTAATTATTGCATTACGTTTTCATCTCGAGTCGTTGACGTCGTCCGCGAGCTTTTCATCGTATCTCGACTTGGCCAATCGCTGTGGAAATGGAGCTTTTTCCTCAAAATTCTTCACATTCGAACTTCCAGGAGCCTTTCGGCCGATAGGGGGGTCGATAGGCTCCACTGCCGGCATTCTGTATGGGTATCGGTTGGGCCTATCGGCCGATAGGCTGGCCGATAGGTTCTGCTGTGTTTCACTATATTACACGGGATCTGGGGGAAGGTTTTCATTTCCTCTCCTCTCTTTTCTTCCTCTCGTTCTGGGCGATTCAGGAGCAACTCTTGGGCGATTTTAACATTTTCGGACTTGAAGAAATCATCCACTTCGAGTTTTGTTGTAGATTATCGAATTCTTCTTGAATCTTTCATCCTAATCCAAGGTAATCTTCTAAGAACCCATTTTTGGGAGATTTGGGGGTTTTCGAATTAGTGTTCGATTCTTTCCGTATTGTTGATTAATTCATGATGAATATGATTAATCTTGTTGGTATTCTTAGTTTCCCTACGGATTTATGGTATATTTCGTAATTTTTACGGAATCGAGAGGGTTTGGTTGTGGTCCGCCCTCGTGGTTGTTTATATATGAATATACATGAATCGTAGGCGGGTTTTCGGGTGTATTCCATTTCCGTATTCGACTAGAGTTGGTTGTAATTATGTTCTTCGAATCGTTAGGTTTGGTTCCGTTGATTCCTAGTGTTCGTCGGTGATTATCCTTTCCGTTCGTTGCGTCATCAAAATATTCAAGGCAAGTATTTTTGGAAACCTTTATGCTTAACGTGAAATGGTAATGTATATTGTGTGTGCTTTACTCACCTCGGGAGGGTCCGACGGGGCCTCGAGGGAATCTATGGCTTCGTCCTGGATTCATGAGTTTGATTCGCTAGCCAGCTCGGGAGGGTCCTTAGAGGCCTCGAGTGGGATTCGTGGCTTCATCCGGTCTAGGTGACGTGTGGTGCTTGATTTGTTTTGTGAATGTGGCCCGGCTCGGGAGGGTCCTTAGAGGCCTCGAGTGGGATTCGTGGCTTCTCCCGGTCTAGGCAAATTAATTGTATTTGTTTGTTTCCTAAAAGACATGTCTTGTTTTGGTTTTCAAATGGATATTGGTGCATGTACTATGAAATGTGTAAGCGATTGGTTTGCCTTAAATACTTGTACTAGCGTAATTGCTAACCCCTCTGGGGACCCGTTGTCGGGGAAATTCTTGTTATGGATTTCAGGTTATGTTCAGCTAGACGAGCGGGCGCTGGGATGGTACGAGGATGTCGGCCAAGGTTGTTGACATGTGCAATTGAGTCTTGTTATTTCCTACTGTCTCTTTTGATGTGGATGTTTTCTAAATTGTAAACTTATAGATTGTACTCGCGAGTACTTAGGCTTTTCCTTTCGGATTGTGTTTGGACTTCGTTGGAGTTACCGTATTTGTCGGTTGATGTTTATTTTTGCGGTTGTTACGGTCGTGTTGTTTTTATGTTCTTGTTGTTAACAATTGTTTCCTTGCTAACCGAGTTGGTTAGTCGAGAGGTGTTTTCTTGTGTTAGCCTGGTGGGTCCCATGTAGGGGTCCACGGCGCTGCAATACACCTCGAATATCTTGGGGGTGTTACAGAAATGGTATCGGAGCTCTAGGTTTATGGATACCTAGGCTTGTTGGTTATTTGGGTCTAGTCGTATTTGTTTTGCACATTGTCACACCGCCAAAGATCTCAAGACATCCAGGCTCGTAAGTTTTCCTTACTCGATTCTCTTGTTTTCTCGTATTGAAATTCCACTTCTTGAACTGTGATTGCCTCTCTCGTACTTATTGTCGAGTTGTTTTCGATCCTTCCGGTTCGTGTACTTTTGATTCTAGTATTGCGCAGTCCTTTGTCTCTCTGGAGTATGTGCGCCGTTACGGGCTTGACCGCTTGTCGCTTTATGAGCTTTCCATCGCTAAACTTCCTAGCGTTGGTGGGATCGTTGGTGATCTAAAGATCCGAGTTTTGCTCCGTGGTATATTGTGAGAGGGCTTGACTCTCTAGTCTTTTGCTGTGTGATGGAATCTGTGTTTGGTAATTGCGATATACAAAATGTATGTTGAGCCGAATGTACCGATGAGTTGAGAAACTCACGTAGCTGGTTTCGACATATGTCCAAATCGGTGATCTTTGGTTACGCTGTTAAACTTGGAGAGATAGTTTGACATATGCTTGGAATTAGTATTTCCGAGTTGCGCTTTTGAACCGGTGATTTTGAATGTCGTATATGAGTGTGTCCGGGAATTGTTGGTACTTGGCTAATTATTATTATTTACAACCAATGTGTTTCTATTAATAATAATACATGTGGCGTGCATGCTTGAAAATTTCTTAGACTTGATCGTATTGTGGGTTTTTGAAAGTGACATGAATTTGGGCGAGCCATCCTTGTATTTTCAAATATAACCTTGTGTCGTACTTAAAGGTCATGTTTAAAAGTGTTTTAGGACATTTTATAAAATGCTACCATTGTTAAGCCCTTGTCGTGTTTAAAAGGGTCTTGAAAACGATTTTTAACTTACGCTTTATTTTCGAATGACTAGAGTATACGATTTTAAAAATCGATTAGCCTGGGAAACCTAGTCAGTCGAATCATGTTGTGTTTGTCGAGTTTTGTCTTAACGGATTTTGTCCGACTTAGTCGCATCGCGACGCCGTCGTTTGAGATCATTGGTCGTGATTAGTATCGAGGTGGTCGTCACTTACGTGCGACCTATGGATGTTAAACTCCCTTCCTTGTGTTGTGCCTCGTGTGACACGAGTTATTTGTATGATTAGTCGTTAAATGATGGAATCCTTCGTGGATTTTGATTTCACGATATGTGTTTATTAGACTCGTATTTGGTTTATACGAGGAGTGTCACACCGCGATGTATTTTCGTACCGTATTTTATCCGTTGCGTGAGTTCTTTCAAACGACTTTCGGTATTTTGCAACCGAGTTTTATTTCAGAAACCGATTCCTTGAATCAAGTTTTGGCATTTTGGCCTTGAATATTTCATGATTGTTTGACAAATGATTTTTGTGAGTTTTGGAAAATATTACCGTCATTGGTCTTAATAGCAATTTTGAAATGACGTGGGAAATTGTGCTTAGCACAGTAACTGTGTGAGAAAGGTTTACGGCATGTAATCTTTCTGATATGTTCTGTTGTTGTCTCTGTTGGTCATTAGAGCACGCTACGCTTTGCGGCTAGCGCGCGCAAGAGTGCGTTGGTAGCACGCTAAGGGGAGGATAGCGCACGCTACCTGGTAGTTCAGGGCAGTCCAGGAGCTACTCGACTGGGTCTGAAGTTCTCGTTAGCACACGCTAACACTTGGGGTTAGCGCACGCTAACAGTGTATTTTTGGTCGGGAGTTTTGTTTGGTGCCGTGATAGCGCACGCTAACCTTAATGATTAGCGCACGCTAATTGTGTCCGAGATAAATACCGACACCGCCTAGAAGTTGCATTCTTTTTCTTCATTTCTTCTTCTTCCTCTATGAGTTTGAGACGTAGCGACTCGGTTTCACATCTAGGCTGATTTTTCTTCCATCCAAAGGTGTTTTGGAGTATCCTAGATGATTTTTAACATCATCTAATCCATTGTTCTTCGCCGAATCTAGGTATTTTCTTGAATCCCTAGAGTTAACTTTTTGGAGTTTTGTTCTTGATATCGTTTTCCATCCAGTTTTGATAAACTGATTGTTGTTTTAACGATGTTGTTAAACATATCCTGAGGATTGTATATCATTGTCGTAATTTTGAGCGATTTAATGCGTGTGATAGGATGTGTTTAAGTGAATGTTGATACGTGCGAATTTTGGGCATTTTGGCCTATTGTATACGAAAAACCTTGAGTATCTTAGAAAATAAACCTCGAGACGTACTTTTAAAATGAATTATTTTCTCACAGTGCTCTCAAGATGCCTACTAGTGCCACGCTATGTTTCAAAATTATCCTACTTTGAGGATCAAAATATTTTGAGATATTTCTAATGATTTAGAAACGCATTCGCTTAGACCCGAAGGTCGAAAATAGCTGAAAAGTTTTAATTTAACGAAAGGTGTCTTCGTTTCTTTTTTTTTTCAAACGCAAGATGATTTTTTTTTAAGTCTCGTTGACGATGTTTGTACTATTTTTGATATATGATACTCAAGATCAACTGGTGCTTGCAAGTTATTTTCAAAAGATGGTTTTCGTTTTCAAAACCTATCATTCCTATTTGTGGTCCGGGAATATATGTGTGATGTTCGTGCTCTCGTTAGGGTGTTAACCCCCGAGCTGTTGTTGAATTGGTGGTGTGAGCGTTGAGTCGTTCGCCACACAGTTGTCGTGGTAGCCTCTGCGAGGGGTGTGAGATTGGTATTGGATGTTGTCGCCTCGTAGCGGTTTATGCGTTATCGCATATGTGCGAGCTGTTAGAGCTTGGTTTGGTATGACAGTGTGCATCGGTGATCGTTCCGTTATGTGTCGGTTGTTTAATGTCTTGTTACCTTGCTCCTGTTTTTGTGAATTTCGTGGATGAGGTCGGGGATACTACCCATACTATTTTGACTTCTGTATTTTCTCTTTCTTCAGTCTATCGATTCGCTCGTGTTCGTTGATACTGTCTGAACTTGATCTATACCTTGGTTTCATCATTCGAACGAGCTGTAATCTGGTTTTGAGTCGATCTGGTTATCGCTGTGACTTTTCCGAATTTGGTTCGACTATTGTGAATCCTGTTCGGAAGTAACATCTTTTGGTTCTAATAGTTCTTTTATTCAAAGGGGATCGGATTTTTAACTTCTGTATTTTTTTTAGCTCTATCAACTCGTTTATGCTCGTTAACATTTCTGAACTTTCCATATCCCTTGCTTTTGTTAATCGGACGAGGGTGGTATTGTTTTGGAATAACTCGTTCGTCGTTGTGGCTTTTCAATCGCTATTCCCTTTCCTGTGGATATTGTGGGAATGCACGTCTTGCTGTTCTCACCAGGTCATCCTGGGAGTTGTTGTTTGAATTTTATTATCCTACGTGTTTCGGACATGATTGTTCGATTTTTGTTGTCTCAATCGTTTGTTTGTTCGGTTTTTGTTCTCGTTTCGTGATTGTTGAGCGTTCAGGCTCCTTCGTAATTTCCTTAAGTTTGGGAAATTAGTCTCGTTTTCGATCTTCCAACCCTTGGGCGGTGGAATTCCGTATTTATTCAGCGTTTGGCTCGCATTTGATTGGTGAACCGTTGGGTTGGTCAATCATATTGATTTTCGTTCGTTGAGTTTTGTGATTGTTCGGATAATCGACTCGATTGTATGGTCTATTTGATGACGCTTGTCACTCGTTGATTTTATTATGTCTCTACCGGTGACGTTGCGTTAGTCGCCCTAGAGCGTATTTTCTCGCCGTATGTCTCTTTGCGTTCCTTGCAGTGTTTCGCCGTCGGGCGCGAGTCTTCGGTTTTGTGTATCTCGTCGAGTTTTGCTGGCAAGGGATATTGCTTCTCCCTACTTATTTTAAGTTTCGGGACGAAACTTCTTTTAAGGAGGGTAGAATGTAATATCCGCAATTTTCGATTTTTGGTGAATTTCTTTTTTCGGCCGGAGTCCGTTTTGACGGCTCGCTCATGACCGTTTCGTCATTCTGAGAATGATTAATTCTGCACTTTTTGTCATCCGAGTTCGTTTCGGTGTTGTTTTGTTGAGTTCTGTGCTTTTTAGCGACTTTTCCGCACTTGAGTTCGATTCTTGCGAATCTCGTCCGAAGCTATTGTTTCGAGTTTCCCGCAAGTCCGTTTAACTTTGTTAGACGTGTTGTGAACTTCGGTTTGGTTATTCGATCACGTATCGTGATTTCCGGGCGTTTTGGGCCATTTTGTAATTTCTTGAAAGTTACGGGTATCCATATCTGTATTTGTCGTCTTGACCCTTTTCTTGGTCGCGTATGATTAATTATTGCATTACGTTTTCATCTCGAGTCGTTGACGTCGTCCGCGAGCTTTTCATCGTATCTCGACTTGGCCAATCGCTGTGGAAATGGAGCTTTTTCCTCAAAATTCTTCACATTCGAACTTCCAGGAGCCTTTCGGCCGATAGGGGGGGTCGATAGGCTCCACTGCCGGCATTCTGTATGGGTATCGGTTGGGCCTATCGGCCGATAGCCGGCCGATAGGTTCTCGCGTGTTTCACTATATTACACGGGATCTGGGGGAAGGTTTTCATTTCCTCTCCTCTCTTTTCTTCCTCTCGTTCTGGGCGATTCAGGAGCAACTCTTGGGCGATTTTAACATTTTCGGACTTGAAGAAATCATCCACTTCGAGTTTTGTTGTAGATTATCGAATTCTTCTTGAATCTTTCATCCTAATCCAAGGTAATCTTCTAAGAACCCATTTTTGGGAGATTTGGGGGTTTTCGAATTAGTGTTCGATTCTTTCCGTATTGTTGATTAATTCATGATGAATATGATTAATCTTGTTGGTATTCTTAGTTTCCCTACGGATTCATGGTATATTTCGTGATTTTTACGGAATCGAGAGGGTTTGGTTGTGGTCCGCCCTCGTGGTTGTTTATATATGAATATACATGAATCGTAGGCGGGTTTTCGGGTGTATTCCATTTCCGTATTCGACTAGATTTGGTTGTAATTATGTTCTTCGAATCGTTAGGTTTGGTTCCGTTGATTCCTAGTGTTCGTCGGTGATTATCCTTTCCGTTCGTTGCGTCATCAAAATATTCAAGGCAAGTATTTTTGGAAACCTTTATGCTTAACGTGAAATGGTAATGTATATTGTGTGTGCTTTACTCACCTCGGGAGGGTCCGACGGGGCCTCGAGGGAATCTATGGCTTCGTCCTGGATTCATGAGTTTGATTCGCTAGCCAGCTCGGGAGGGTCCTTAGAGGCCTCGAGTGGGATTCGTGGCTTCGTCCCGGTCCTAGGTGACGTGTGGTGCTTGATTTGTTTTGTGAATGTGGCCAGCTCGGGAGGGTCCTTAGAGGCCTCGAGTGGGATTCGTGGCTTCGTCCCGGTCCTAGGCAAATTAATTGTGACTGTTTGTTTCCGGAAAAGACATGTCTTGTTTTGGTTTTCGAAATGGATATTGGTGCATGTACTATGAAATGTGTAAGCGATTGGTTTGCCTTAAATACTTGTACTAGCGTAATTGCTAACCCCTCTGGGGACCCGTTGTCGGGGAAATTCTTGTTATGGATTTCAGGTTATGTTCACCCAGACGAGCGGCTACTGGATGGTACGAGGATGTCGGCCAAGGTTGTTGACATGTGCAATTGAGTCTTGTTATTTCCTACTGTCTCTTTTGATGTGGATGTTTTCTAAATTGTAAACTTATAGATTGTACTCGCGAGTACTTAGGCTTTTCCTTTCGGATTGTGTTTGGACTTCGTTGGAGTTACCGTATTTGTCGGTTGATGTTTATTATGCCGGTTGTACCGGACGTGTTGTTTTTATGTTCTTGTTGTTAACAATTGTTTCCTTGCTAACCGAGTTGGTTAGTCGAGAGGTGTTTTCTTGTGTTAGCCTGGTGGGTCCCATGTAGGGGTCCACGGCGCTGTAATACACCTCGAATATCTTGGGGGTGTTACACTCGCTATGGGCATTATGAGTTTGTGGTGATGCCATTTGGACTGACTAATGCACCGGCAGTATTCATGGAGTTGATGAATCGAGTTTTTATTAACTATATGGATCGCTTTGTAGTCGTTTTTATTGACGACATTCTGATTTACTCTCGTGACCACGAAGAGCACGAGCGTCACCTCCACCAAGTTCTCGATACATTGAGGCGGGAACAGCTTTATGGGAAATTTTCTAAATGTGAATTCTGGATGCCTGAGGTTGTCTTTCTCGGGCATGTGATATCATCCGAAGGGGTGAGAGTGGACCCACAAAAGACGGAAGCCATTCGAGATTGGCTACCACCGAAGAACGTAAAGGAAGTTCATAGTTTCCTCGGCCTAGCAGGTTACTACCGGCGGTTCGTAGAAGGATTTTCTAAAATTGCGCAACCAATGACTAACTTACTGCGGAAGGACAAGAATTATTTGTGGTCAGAAGCATGTCAGCAAAGTTTTGATGAGCTCAAGAGTCGATTAATTTCAGCACCTGTTTTGGTCTTACCTAAAGGAATGGAAGGATTTGTGGTGTATAGTGACGCATCGAGACAGGGTCTGGGATTTGTACTAATGCAGGAAGGGAAAGTGATTGCCTATGCGTCAAGACAATTGCGACCCTATGAGGTTAACTATCCGACCCATGACTTGGAGTTAGCAGCCGTGGTGTTTGCTTTGAAAATCTGGCGTCACTATCTTTATGGAGTTACCTGCCAGATCTTTACAGACCACAAGAGCCTAAAGTACATCTTTACTGAGAAGGAGTTGAACATGAGACAGAGAAGGTGGCTAGAATTAATCAAGGACTATGATATCGAGATCCTTTATCGTCCGGGTAAAGCGAATGTGGTTGCCGATGCTTTGAGCCGTAAGACAGTGCAGGAGCAGATGCTGAGCCGTTTGACAGCACAAAGAGAGTTGTAGTTGGACCTTATGAGGCCAGAAATTGAAGTTTGGTTACAGCGTGTTCAGGGACAACTTTGCACCCTTGAGATTTCTTCGTCTCTTGATGATATGATCAAATCGAAGCAAATTACAGACCCATTCTTATCTCGAGTTCGGGATGAAGTAACCCAGGGGAAAGCCCCTGGATTCGTGATCCACGAGGATGGATTGATACGTTTTAGAAATCGAGTTTGTGTACCCGCTGACGAAGAGTTGAGGAACTCTATCATGAGGGAAGCCCATGCTACCCCGTACTCTATTCACTCGGGCTCTAGCAAGATGTATAAGGATTTGAAGAAGAATTATTGATGGGGGAAGATGAAACGTGAGGTTGCCGAATTCGTTTCGAGGTGCTTAACCTGTCAGCAGGTTAAGATTGAGCACCAGCGACCCGCAGGAATGCTGAAACCGCTCCCGATTCCTGATTGGAAATGGGAGGACATATCTATGGATTTTATCACTAGCTTGCCGACGAGTCGTCGAGGAATGAATACGATTTGGGTGATTGTGGACCGTCTGACCAAATCAGCCCACTTCTTGGAGATTAAGGACACGTGGGGCCCCGAGAGATTGGCCCAGCTGTTTATTAAGGAAATTGTGAGACTACACGGTACCCCCAAGAGTATTGTATCGCAAGTGACGGGCGATTTGTGTCACACTTCCGGAAGGCGCTCATCGTGCGATGGGCACGCAGTTGAATTTCAGTACGGATTTTCATCCACAGACCGATGGTCAGTCGAAGAGAACCATCCAGACTCTAGAGGATATGTTGAGAGCATGTGCTCTTGATTGGAAGAACGATTGGGAAGCCCAGTTGCCTTTGGTGGAATTCACTTATAATAATAGTTGGCACGCTTCGATTCAGATGGCACCGTATGAGGCATTGTATGGCCGTCGCTGTAGGTCCCCTTTGTGCTGGGATGAACTGTCAGAATCTCTGGGTACGGAACCCGATATGTTGTTAGCAGCCCGTGAGAAGATCACTTTGATTAGGAGTCGGTTGTTAACGGCTCAAAGTCGACAGAAGTCTTATGCTGACCACCGTCGACGACCGCTTGAGTTCGAGGTTGGTGACTATGTGTTAATGAAGGTGTCTCCTACCCGAGGTGTTTTTCATTTCGGGAAGAGGTGCAAGCTGAGCCCAAGGTACATTGGGTCGTTCGAGGTTTTGGAGCGTATAGGTGATCTGGCCTATCGACTAGCTTTGCCACCGACCTTGAGTAAGATTCACAACGTGTTTCATGTCTCCCAGTTGAGGAAATATGTTGCTGAAACGAGCCATGTACTTCAGTTCGAAGAGATTGAATTAGCAGAGGATCATTCGTACGAGGAGCGTCCTGTACGGATACTCGAGAGGAGGATCAAGCAGTTGCGGAACAAGACGATTCCCCTACTGAAAGTTCAGTGGTCACGACACGGAGTCGAGGAGGCTACGTGGGAGACCGAGGATAGTATGCGAGCGAGATACCCCGAGTTATTTACCCCTTAGTTTCGAGGACGAAACTCCTTTAAGGGGGGGAGTATGTAATATCCGACTGTAACTTTTCATTTTTACCTGTCGTTGTATTATTCGGATAATCCGATTACCATAAATCGTTGCATTTAGTATTATGTTGGGGTATTATAGATTTGAATATCATATCGTTGTTAGTTCATTTCATATGTGATGATTCGATGTTAATTAGAGAGTTGCATTTTCGAATTTTTCTGTTGATGTAGCGTACGCTACATAGTACGATTAACGTACGCTAATCCTGTGCCTTAGCGTGCGTAAGGTTTCCTCTGTTGCGTACGCTAAGAGGGAATCTGGCATCAGTTGACTTCAGCACGTGAACTCCTTAGCCGTTAGCATGCATGTGAACAAGGTCTGAGCTGTCATGTCGGCTGGAATCAACTTTTATTAGCGTGCGTAACCCATTTCTCATTAGCGTGCGCTAACGACCTGCGAAAATTCAAGACAGTAGCCTCTGTAAGCCGCTTACGTACGTAATATCGACCGGTTAGCGTACGTAAGTGCATTAGCGTACGCTAAACTGCTCCGATAGTGTGCGCTAAGTATGTCCAGTCTATTTATAGGACCAGCCTGTTTTTCATTTCTTCACAACTCTAAACCGATCCTCTCTCCATATATCGTCCCTATACACTCCCAAAACGATATCAGCCTTCACCAACTTGCTTTTAAGCCTTAAATCTTGGAGTGGAGCTCATTTCCTTGGAGATTAGGAGTTGTTCTTGAGTTTGGAGTATATTTTCTCATAGCATTGAAGTTGTTCTTCATTTCTGGAGGTAGGTGTACTTTCCTCCCTGCATTATTTTTTTATGTTGATGACTAATGACGAATTATACTTCACCTAGAGTTAGATTAAGCAAGTAAAACATGGTTATAATTAAACTTTTTAAACACTTCTTGATGAATATGATAAATGAGGGTTTAGATTAGATGAGTTCTTGATGTTGTAGTGATGGTAACCACGTTTGTAGTTATCATTACTCATCTTACTGGACGAATTTAGCTCAGTAGAACATTGTTGGATCGGTTAGCTTCATCATAGCTGGATTTAATCAAGAACTTGATATCATAGAGTGTTTAAACACCATTCTAGGTATTTAATTACCTTGGGAAGAACTTGATAATATTAAAGATAGGATTAGATGATCTTGTTCAGAAATCTTAGAAGCTTTAACAATCATTATGGTTCAGCTTCACAAGTCTTTGAAGAATGATAAGGATCTTGATAATTACAACAATAACTTTTCATTAATCTAATGTGCTGATAACTTAGAATGTGGTTCATCATCATGCTAAAGAGATAGTGTTCTTAAGAAGGTGATGCTGTTTATGAATGATAATGTCATGGTAGATTGAGTATCAAATTCATTATGACTATCCTTTTATAATAGTAGATGTTGTAGAACATAAGAATTTGATTAAACCAATTTTATTGGCGAATTGAAGATGTTTTGTTCATAGAATAACAAGAGAATTAAAGGACACTTTTGGTATGGTAATCCGATTTTGGAAAATGAATTAGATGTATTGAAACCTTTCATTAATCGTTAAGGTATTCATTAGGGTGGAATGAATTATTCGAGTAGGTTGCGGGCGTCGTTTCCTACGAATTGAGATTAATATTATGTGAATATATAATTGAATGAATTACGTTTCATTCAAGGTTGCTTGTTCGATTGAGCGTTTAACCGAGGATACCGTCCATTTGATCATTTGGAGAACGACTATCTTTCGCTTACGGAATTGAGGCAAGTTATCTTGCTTGGTTATAATGATGATTAGATTCTTGTGATAGTTATATAGTTCATGTGTATAAATTGTTCATGTAATGTTTGTCGTGACTTGACATTGTCATTGACTTTATCCCGTTTTCTTCATGGGGTTGCATTCCCAAGTACGACGTTTTGAATCGTTGATCTCGTTGGTCTTTATTTTCACTTTGGTGAGTTTTCTGAATCCTTAATCGGATATGTATTTCATTGAACTTCGTTGTCATGTTGTATCGTGACATTTCCGGAATCATATCTGCCTGCCGATTGGATATTGTGTAGGATTTTTAGCCGGGCACTTGTATAGTCATACGTGGATGTTTCCGTATTGGACTGTGCACACGAGACGTAGTTCGTGAGGTTAATTAGGTACATTGTCACACGTATATTCTGGATTCCGTATACGGGGTGGACATGTACACGGACACATTTCCGTATCGGGCGTACTGTGATGTCCATCTTGAGCTATATTGTTATTCGTTCATAGTCCATGTGTGATTGGATGTGTTCGACGATTTGTGACTGATTACTTCATACGCCCGAGGGGTATGATTAATAGTCGGAATGTTTTCCTTGAAATCTACATACGTGAATTGTATAATGTTGGAAGAATTGATTATCATGTATATCTGACCCTGCATGGCCGAAGTAGCCGGTTCCATCGACTGCCAAGACCATGGCTTTATGATGTGCGGTGGAGGCGATCTTATGCCTTAGTCCGTCATGTTATATGCTGGACTGTAGATGGCGATCGTGTCCACCGGGTTGCTGATGATGTTGCGATCCGCCGAAGATCGCGATCGTCGCCGGCACCGATCGCTTTATTCGTGGGTCGATATTGGCGATCGGGCGCGGCTAGTCCTCATTTAAAATGGATCAGGCGGGATCGAGTCCTCCGGCTCGCCGGGTAGTAGCGATCGGGCCGAGACCGGAGGTCGCTGTGACGGGCGCCGATCGCTCTACTCCTAGGCTGAGAAGAAGCCTTTGCCTGGACAGGAAATCTGCGGCTCTAGCCCGGAAGGCTGCGTAGGTCGTCGGTAGGGTCTTCGTGAGATGCCTGAACATAGGCGAGAAGCCCTGAAAACCTCCTAGAACCGCGTAGAGGGCGGTCTCATCGCTTACGGGCTCGCCGTTGAGGATGATCACGTCTACCCGGTCGATGTAGTCCGAGTCGGACTCTTCTTCTCCCTGCCTGATTTGCATCATGCGATGGCGACCTTCTGGCCGGGCGACCCTGGTGGCGAAGTGTTCCGTGAAGACGTGCGCCAGCTCGTTGAAGGAGCTAATGGACCGAGGTGGCAGTGAGGTGTACCACCGATGGGCGAGGTCGTCCAGTGTCAGAGGGAACATTCGGCACCTGGTCGCGTCAGATGCCCCACACCCGGTCATGTAGATGTTGAACTTGTGCAGGTGCGTTTGGGGGTCCGATCGCCCCTGGTACACGGGTGTCTGAGGAGGAGCGATCTTGTGCTGCACCGGGGCGAGCTCGATGTCGATCGCGAGCGGCTCGCTCGGCTCGGCGATCGTCTTCATGGCGCCTGCCCCGGATTGCAGGAGCGCCTTCACGTCATCGATCTGACGTTGGATGTTTCCGTATTGGACTGTGCACACGAGACGTAGTTCGTGAGGTTAATTAGGTACATTGTCACACGTATATTCTGGATTCCGTATACGGGGTGGACATGTACACGGACACATTTCCGTATCGGGCGTACTGTGATGTCCATCTTGAGCTATATTGTTATTCGTTCATAGTCCATGTGTGATTGGATGTGTTCGACGATTTGTGACTGATTACTTCATACGCCCGAGGGGTATGATTAATAGTCGGAATGTTTTCCTTGAAATCTACATACGTGAATTGTATAATGTTGGAAGAATTGATTATCATGTATATCTGACCCTGTGTTATGGTCGAAATACTTGTATTGTATTTTAGGTCGAGGCAAAGGCAAGGCACGGGAAGAGCATGTTGACGGCGAAGTGTTCGAAGGATACTAGTTCGGGGGCCCCACATCATTTGTTGTCCGGTTATGTTAAACCGTGTTATGTTATTTTACTTTCCGTTTCATTTAAATTACTATCTGGTTGTATTGACATTTGAAGTATTTTCCATCTCCATATGGTTTATACCTGTTGTTCGGATCCTGTGTATTATAAGGCCATTGGCCGTAATTTCGTTAAACTCCTAATCGGAGTAATGACTATTCATTGTGGTTCGGTATCACAAATAATACTTATTTAACCTGTTTTGGATATCGCCTGGTGGGTCCCAGTGTGGGGTCCACGGCACTGTAATAGCCGTCTTTTGGGGTGTTACAGGTTCACAACCCACACGGACTACACCACGCACAAATAAACAATCATAATCAATTCCGACACCGTGATCCACTGTGACGTGTCTCCGTAGGTTCAACAACCCACATGGACTATATCGATCACAACAATCACACACACAGTCCTAACACCGTAGTCCACTGCCACGTGTCACCGTAAGCCCCATCGAGCTCACTCGGTTGGACGCACTGTGTCCGAAACTCATGGTCCATTGCCATGTGTTATCATTGGCCTCGTCAGACCAGCACGATTGGACCTGGGTACATCACTAAGTTCTGACCCCGTAGTCCACTGCCACGAGTCCTCGTAGGTCCCGTCGAACCATCACGAGTGAACCTAGCGGTCACACACATATTCACATTCACAATCACATTTCATACAACAGTTAATCAATCACGTTGATCACCACAACATCGTACATCACACGCACATAACACAATCTCAACACTCACAACAACTGTCATCAATCAACGGCACACAACCAACATAACACAGGATTGGTACACATTACATTGCACGATCAAGAGTACAACCATCCCATATGTACGTCGCAATCCTGCATAATTGGCACAACACCTTGTTGTTGCCCAAAATATTTATCCGAAGATTAATACTGCTGGATGAAGGGAAACAAACAACAATTGCGGGAGCACTTCCGAGAGTAGATAAATAATACAAGATTTGCCGGGTTTGTTAGGCCCGGGCTTGAATGCTCTCGCGAGATGTTATTAATACAAATATTCGTGGATACAAGTATTAATGAGAGAAATCTAAATACAATGAGTGTAAAAAGACTCTGTTAATCCGGCTCTTGAGCGAAGCTTGGTGTTCTTCGTCCCCGCCGATAATCTGCTGGATGAGATAGGCCGGGAGAAGTAAGACCGAATGATAGCCGTTGCCAAGAGTTGGAGATTAGCCAAGTGCTGTATAATGTTTCTGTATTGTGTGCTCAAATTGCGATATTGCAGAGAGAGTGGCCGAGAGCAGGGTGCCTTGTATATATAGGCGTAGGTCACATCTGTAGTGGCCGATCGCTGGGCCATTATAATAATGTGCGATCGCCGGCCAATATTATAATGGGGCGATCTCCTGGGCTGTCGGGCTAAAATCCAAGGAAGATGCTGGCTGTCGGGCTAAAGTCCAAGAAAGAGGCTGGCACAGCTGGGCGGTCCAATAAGGAGCCATCACGTGTCCGGAATCAGTCAACATGCGGCCCTACTGACAAGCTTTCGGCGGCTTGTCGGCTGGTGGAGAGAATCTGTCAGACTGTGGTCAATGGCCCGTGATTCACGGATCTTGTCCCGGATCTTGCACGTGGTGTCAGTCTTGAGGCTCGGTCTTCGCCGACTGGATGGCCATCGGTGGAGATCAACATGAGGCGGTTGTCTCTAGCTGATCATCAGAGGTCGCCATTGGCCAGTGGATGAAGGTCGGCAATGGTCGGTATCCAAGGGTAGGTCGGCAAGATGCCGAGAGAGGATCGCCCGCTTCTCGGTCGCCAGGAGTCGGTCGCTGAGTACCGAGAGGGGATCGTCCATTAGTAGATCGCCAGGGGTCGGTCGCCGAGTATCGAGAGGCGATCGTATCTGAGGTTGATCACTCGATACCGGGACTTGTCATGGGGCCTTCGGTTGGCCAGTCTAGCATGTCCGCTGGGTCAAGGCTTGGTCGCCTGGTCGCTGATCGGCAGACCTGCCTTGGACGATCGGCAGTGACTCGGTCGCCCGACCTCCGAGGCGATCGCCGGTCGGAAGGTGTTAATTCTTGACACAACAATTGCCCCCCAGCTTGCTCCTATGTTGAAGACATGGGGCGAGGTGGTTCTTGCTGGTGATCGTGTTCGGATGAGGACGGGCGATCTGAGCTGACTTAGGACTCGGACTTGGGCTACCATGGTCGATTGGCTTAGCTATCTTTCGGTCTTGTACCTACAAAAACAACATTGGCCGATCCCCCATGGAAACTTGGTGGTTTCGCTTGTTTGAGGAATCGTGCACAGTCGCGGAGATCGATGGACCGACTCCATGACCGTGTCTTGATGTGCGAAGACATTGAGTGTCTCGTGACTCACTTTATTATGAGGGTCCTCTGTTAGGCTGCGCCTCGCCTCGTATTTAAACGAAGGCCGTGCGGTCTCGGTCTAGAGGAGTCCTTGCGCGGGGCAGCGTCGGATGAATCAACTCCACGCCCGCGGCTTGTTAGCTCTGCTTCCACCTCGGCCAGCCATGGAGATGGCCGACCTCGACGGTGTACGTTGAGACGGGGTTGTGGCATGTGTCCACTGATTAATGTTGGAGAGCCCTCAGACTACGCCGGCCTCGTATTTAAACGAAGGGCGGGCGATCTCGGCCGAAAGGGACCTTGCATGGCCGAAGCAGCCGGTTCCATCGACTGCCAGGACCATGGCTTTATGATGTGCGGTGGAGGCGATCTTATGCCTTAGTCCGTCATGTTATATGCTGGACTGTAGATGGCGATCGTGTCCACCGGGTTGCTGATGATGTTGCGATCTGGCCGGAAGACTGGCGATCGTCGCTCGGCAGCCGATCGCTTTATTCGTGGGTCGATATTGGCGATCGGGCGGCGGCTAGTCCCTCATTTAAAATGGACTGTAGGCGGGGATCGAGTCCTCCGGCTCTGCTGGGTAGTAGCGATCGGGCTGGGAGACTGGAGGTCGTCGTACGGGCGCCGATCGCTCTACTCCTAGGCTGAGAAGAAGCCTTTGCCTGGACAGGAAATCTGCGGCTCTAGCCCGGAAGGCTGCGTAGGTCGTCGGTAGGGTCTTCGTGAGATGCCTGAACATAGGCGAGAAGCCCTGAAAACCTCCTAGAACCGCGTAGAGGGCGGTCTCATCGCTTACGGGCTCGCCGTTGAGGATGATCACGTCTACCCGGTCGATGTAGTCCGAGTCGGACTCTTCTTCTCCCTGCCTGATTTGCATCATGCGATGGCGACCTTCTGGCCGGGCGACCCTGGTGGCGAAGTGTTCCGTGAAGACGTGCGTCAGCTCGTTGAAGGAGCTAATGGACCGAGGTGGCAGTGAGGTGTACCACCGATGGGCGAGGTCGTCCAGTGTCAGAGGGAACATTCGGCACCTGGTCGCGTCAGATGCCCCACACCCGGTCATGTAGATGTTGAACTTGTGCAGGTGCGTTTGGGGGTCCGATCGCCCCTGGTACACGGGTGTCTGAGGAGGAGCGATCTTGTGCTGCACCGGGGCGAGCTCGATGTCGATCGCGAGCGGCTCGCTCGGCTCGGCGATCGTCTTCATGGCGCCTGCCCCGGATTGCAGGAGCGCCTTCACGTCGTCGATCTGACGTTGGATGTTTCCGTATTGGACTGTGCACACGAGACGTAGTTCGTGAGGTTAATTAGGTACATTGTCACACGTATATTCTGGATTCCGTATACGGGGTGGACATGTACACGGACACATTTCCGTATCGGGCGTACTGTGATGTCCATCTTGAGCTATATTGTTATTCGTTCATAGTCCATGTGTGATTGGATGTGTTCGACGATTTGTGACTGATTACTTCATACGCCCGAGGGGTATGATTAATAGTCGGAATGTTTTCCTTGAAATCTACATACGTGAATTGTATAATGTTGGAAGAATTGATTATCATGTATATCTGACCCTGTGTTATGGTCGAAATACTTGTATTGTATTTTAGGTCGAGGCAAAGGCAAGGCACGGGAAGAGCATGTTGACGGCGAAGTGTTCGAAGGATACTAGTTCGGGGGCCCCACATCATTTGTTGTCCGGTTATGTTAAACCGTGTTATGTTATTTTACTTTCCGTTTCATTTAAATTACTATCTGGTTGTATTGACATTTGAAGTATTTTCCATCTCCATATGGTTTATACCTGTTGTTCGGATCCTGTGTATTATAAGGCCATTGGCCGTAATTTCGTTAAACTCCTAATCGGAGTAATGACTATTCATTGTGGTTCGGTATCACAAATAATACTTATTTAACCTGTTTTGGATATCGCCTGGTGGGTCCCAGTGTGGGGTCCACGGCACTGTAATAGCCGTCTTTTGGGGTGTTACAGGTTCACAACCCACACGGACTACACCACGCACAAATAAACAATCATAATCAATTCCGACACCGTGATCCACTGTGACGTGTCTCCGTAGGTTCAACAACCCACATGGACTATATCGATCACAACAATCACACACACAGTCCTAACACCGTAGTCCACTGCCACGTGTCACCGTAAGCCCCATCGAGCTCACTCGGTTGGACGCACTGTATCCGAAACTCATGGTCCATTGCCATGTGTTATCATTGGCCTCGTCAGACCAGCACGATTGGACCTGGGTACATCACTAAGTTCTGACCCCGTAGTCCACTGCCACGAGTCCTCGTAGGTCCCGTCGAACCATCACGAGTGAACCTAGCGGTCACACACATATTCACATTCACAATCACATTTCATACAACAGTTAATCAATCACGTTGATCACCACAACATCGTACATCACACGCACATAACACAATCTCAACACTCACAACAACTGTCATCAATCAACGGCACACAACCAACATAACACAGGATCGGTACACAATACATTGCACGATCAAGAGTACAACCATCCCATATGTACGTCGCAATCCTGCATAATTGGCACAACACCTTGTTGTTGCCCAAAATATTTATCCGAAGATTAATACTGCTGGATGAAGGGCAACAAACAACAATTGCGGGAGCACTTCCGAGAGTAGATAAATAATACAAGATTTGCCGGGTTTGTTAGGCCCGGGCTTGAATGCTCTCGCGAGATGTTATTAATACAAATATTCGTGGATACAAGTATTAATGAGAGAAATCTAAATACAATGAGTGTAAAAAGACTCTGTTAATCCGGCTCTTGAGCGAAGCTTGGTGTTCTTCGTCCCCGCCGATAATCTGCTGGATGAGATAGGCCGGGAGAAGTAAGACCGAATGATAGCCGTTGCCAAGAGTTGGAGATTAGCCAAGTGCTGTATAATGTTTCTGTATTGTGTGCTCAAATTGCGATATTGCAGAGAGAGTGGCCGAGAGCAGGGTGCCTTGTATATATAGGGGCAGCCGGGTCCTGTCCTGTAGTGGCCGATCGCCTGCCGGCCATTATAATAATGTGCCGATCGCCTGCCGGCCAATATTATAATGGGGCGATCTCCTGGGCTGTCGGGCTAAAATCCAAGGAAGATGCTGGCTGTCGGGCTAAAGTCCAAGAAAGAGGCTGGCACAGCTGGGCGGTCCAATAAGGAGCCATCACGTGTCCGGAATCACCAACATGCGGCCCTACCGACAAGCTTTCGCGGCTTGTCGGCCGGTGGAGAGAATCATCGGATCATGGTCAATGGCCCGTGATTCGCGGATCTTGTCCCGGATCTTGCACGTGGTGTCAGTCTTGAGGCTCGGTCTTCGCCGACTGGATGACCATCGGTGGAGATCAACATGAGGCGGTCATCTCTAGCTGATCATCAGAGGTCGCCATCGGCCAGTGGATGAAGGTCGGCAATGGTCGGTCTCCAAGGGTAGGTCGGCAAGATGCCGAGAGAGGATCGCCCGCTTGTCGGTCGCCAGGAGTCGGTCGCTGAGTACCGAGAGGGGATCGTCCATTAGTAGATCGCCAGGGGTCGGTCGCCGAGTATCGAGAGGCGATCGTATCTGAGGTTGATCGCTCGATACCGGGACTTGTCATGGGGCCTTCGGTTGGCCAGTCTAGCATGTCCGCTGGGTCAAGGCTTGGTCGCCTGGTCGCTGATCGGCAGACCTGCCTTGGACGATCGGCAGTGACTCGGTCGCCCGACCTCCGAGGCGAACGCCGGTCGGAAGGTGTTAATTCTTGACACAACAATTGCCCCCCAGCTTGCTCCTATGTTGAAGACATGGGGCGAGGTGGTTCTTGCTGGTGATCGTGTTCGGATGAGGACGGGCGATCTGAGCTGACTTAGGACTCGGACTTGGGCTACCATGGTCGATTGGCTTAGCTATCTTTCGGTCTTGTACCTACAAAAACAACATTGGCCGATCCCCCATAGAAACTTGGGGGTTTCGCTTGTTTGAGGAATCGTGCACAGTCGCGGAGATCGATGGACCGACTCCATGACCGTGTCTTGATGCGCAAAGACATTGAGTGTCTCGTGACTCACTTTATTATGAGGGTCCTCTCATAGCCGCGCCGCCTCGTATTTAAACGAAGGGCGTGCGGTCTCGGTCTAGAGGAGTCCTTGCGGGCGGCGTCGGATGAATCAACTCCACGCCCGCGGCTTGTTAGCTCTGCTTCCACCTCGGCCGGCCATGGAGATGGCCGACCTCGACGGTGTACGTTGAGACGGGGTTGTGGCATGTGTCCACCGATTAATGTTGGAGAGCTCGACTACGCCGGCCTCGTATTTAAACGAAGGCGGGCGATCTCGGCCGAAAGAGACCTTGCATGGCCGGCAAATGTTCCATCGACTGCGAGGACCATGGCTTTATGATGTGCGGTGGAGGCGATCTTATGCCTTAGTCCGTCATGTTATATGCTGGACTGTAGATGGCGATCGTGTCCACCGGGTTGCTGATGATGTTGCGATCTCGCCGGAAGACTGGCGATCGTCGCTCGGCGGCCGATCGCTTTATTCGTGGGTCGATATTGGCGATCGGGCGGCGGCTAGTCCCTCATTTAAAATGGACTGTAGGCGGGGATCGAGTCCTCCGGCTCTGCTGGGTAGTAGCGATAGGGCTGGGAGACTGGAGGTCGTCGTACGGGCGCCGATCGCTCTACTCCTAGGCTGAGAAGAAGCCTTTGCCTGGACAGGAAATCTGCGGCTCTAGCCCGGAAGGCTGCGTAGGTGGTCGGTAGGGTCTTCGTGAGATGCCTGAACATAGGCGAGAAGCCCTGAAAACCTCCTAGAACCGCGTAGAGGGCGGTCTCATCGCTTACGGGCTTGCCGTTGAGGATGATCACGTCTACCCGGTCGATGTAGTCCGAGTCGGACTCTTCTTCTCCCTGCCTGATTTGCATCATGCGATGGCGACCTTCTGGCCGGGCGACCCTGGTGGCGAAGTGTTCCGTGAAGACGTGCATCAGCTCGTTGAAGGAGCCAATGGACCGAGGTGGCAGTGAGGTGTACCACCGATGGGTGAGGTCGTCCAGTGTCAGAGGGAACATTCGGCACCTGGTCGCGTCAGATGCCCCACACCCGGTCATGTAGATGTTGAACTTGTGCAGGTGCGTTTGGGGGTCCGATCGCCCCTGGTACACGGGTGTCTGAGGAGGAGCGATCTTGTGCTGCACTGGGGCGAGCTCGATGTCGATCGCGAGCGGCTCGCTCGGCTCGGCGATCGTCTTCATGGCGCCTGCCCCGGATTGGAGGAGCGCCTTCACGTCGTCGATCTGACGTTGCATTGCGGCAATCGCCGCGGCTCGGCTGCTTGCGGATCGGCTTTGGGAGCGTGGGCCGAGGCGATCGTGTACCGACCTCCGACTCGCCGCCAACCTCGGGAATCGCGGCGGGAGCCAGCGGCCGGATCGCCTTGTGGGAGCCGGGTAGGCCGAGCTCCCGTGACGGATTCAAACTCCGCTGCCTCGTAGCCGGGACGGACCGCCCGGCCGCTGTGTCGGGTCACCGCCTGTGCGATCGAATACAGACGTGCCCAGTGCCGAGCGCCTCTTCTTGCGGGTGAGAGCCTCTGGCGATCGCTCGCGCATGCCTTGTGCTTCCGCTTGGACTTCAGCCGGGAGACCGAGGGGTGACAGCAGAGGCGCATCGAGAGCACTCCGTCGTTCTGAAGGCGGCTATGGCCTCTTCGATCTGCTTCATTGGTTCGAATCGATCGAGCGAGAGGCTCGGGCCGTCGCCCCGGACGGATCGAGCGTCTCGACGCGGGCGCTACCTTCCACCATCGGCCGCGCTCGACTGGGACGGAACAAGGGGTCCGCCGGGCCGGCGGCTTTCTTCGACGCGGAGGCGGAAGACATGATTTCTGAAGGATTTCTTTGAAGTGCAGTAAGTGTCACTTCAAGTATCTGCCCCGAGAACAGTGAGTGTTCTTCGGGACGGTAGGTATAAAAAATCGAGGGTTGGATGCCCTTCTTCTAGCGCCAATTGTTGTTGCCCAAAATATTTATCCTAAGATTAATACTGCTGGATGACGGGCAACAAACAACAATTGCGGGAGCACTTCCGAGAGTAGATAAATAATACAAGATTTGCCGGGTTTGTTAGGCCCGGGCTTGAATGCTCTCGCGAGATGTTATTAATACAAATATTCGTGGATACAAGTATTAATGCGAGAAATCTAAATACAATGAGTGTAAAAAGACTCTGTTAATCCGGCTCTTGAGCGAAGCTTGGTGTTCTTCGTCCCCGCCGATAATCTGCTGGATGAGATAGGCCGGGAGAAGTAAGACCGAATGATAGCCGTTGCCAAGAGTTGGAGATTAGCCAAGTGCTGTATAATGTTTCTGTATTGTGTGCTCAAATTGCGATATTGCAGAGAGAGTGGCCGAGAGCAGGGTGCCTTGTATATATAGGGGCAGTCGGGTCCTGTCCTGTAGTGGCCGATCGCCTGCCGGCCATTATAATAATGTGTCGATCGCCTGCCGGCCAATATTATAATGGGGCGATCTCCTGGGCTGTCGGGCTAAAATCCAAGGAAGATGCTGGCTGTCGGGCTAAAGTCCAAGAAAGAGGCTGGCACAGCTGGGCGGTCCAATAAGGAGCCATCACGTGTCCGGAATCAGTCAACATGCGGCCCTACTGACAAGCTTTCGGCGGCTTGTCGGCTGGTGGAGAGAATCTGTCAGACTGTGGTCAATGGCCCGTGATTTGCGGATCTTGTCCCGGATCTTGCACGTGGTGTCAGTCTTGAGGCTCGGTCTTCGCCGACTGGATGGCCATCAGCGGAGATCGACATGAGGCGGTCGTCTCTAGCTGATCATCAGAGGTCGCCATCGGCCAATGGATGAAGGTCGGCAATGGTCGGTCTCCAAGGGTAGGTCGGCAAGATGCCGAGAGAGGATCGCCCGCTTGTCGGTCGCCAGGAGTCGGTCGCTGAGTACCGAGAGGGGATCGTCCATTAGTAGATCGCCAGGGGTCGGTCGTCGAGTATCGAGAGGCGATCGTATCTGAGGTTGATCGCTCGATACCGGGACTTGTCTTGGGGCCTTCGGTTGGCCAGTCTAGCATGTCCGCTGGGTCAAGGCTTGGTCGCCTGGTCGCTGATCGGCAGACCTGCCTTGGACGATCGGCAGTGACTCGGTCGCCCGACCTCCGAGGCGATCGCCGGTCGGAAGGTGTTAATTCTTGACACAACACACCTAATACGTATATCAATATAACACTATTATACAAAGCCTTCACATTATGGAATACACAACCAACTCAAACGGAACATATTTACGAAGGCAAGAAAAATCATCATAACCTAATACGTGATTTCAAGTCGCAAGATACAAGTCGTATAATAAGATACTTGCCTCGATCGTCGGCACCATGTACTCCAACGGATGCGGTTCAACCGGGAAGCTTCGAAACGCCCGATGCCATCGAAAAGGAAGATGACAACGAACGGAAGGGTTCAACTCGGTTTATTTGCAAGAACTCGACCCTAACAACATATAATTAGTAAATCAACGATCATATGAGGAAGAATAATCGTAGAACATCCGAAAACCCCTTTATGACATTCTACCGGACACCGTCAAGGCGTCGATCAAGAACTCGACCAAAAAAACGAATCGATACGATCCAACCATGGAATAATAAGGGAAATGATATAATACATATAAATAATCAATAATCCATCAATAATCTAAGTTATTACGGCTCAAACGGACCAAAACCAACAAAAACCCCAATTTCCCCAAAACTAGATTATCAAGAAATCTAACCTTGATTCGGTAGATCGGAGGAGGTTATGGGATGGTTGATTGATGTTAGAAACTCAAGAACTTCGTGGATTGATAGATAAACAACATCTAATCATGTACTCCAAGCCCCAGCTGTGGAAGAAAATGAGAGGGATGAGAAAAATGGGTGTAAACTCGTCTGCTCGATCATATATATACTGCCCAGCATCCTGCCGACCACTTACGGCCATAACCGGCAGACCTTACGACCGTAGCCGGCATTCGTCAAAATCCGCCCAGTGCCTGCCGATCGCTTACGGCCGTAACCGACAGGGCCTTACGGTCGTAACTCGGCACTTACGGCCGTACCCAGCAGGTCCTTACAGTCGTAACCGGCATTCGTCCGAACACTGCCTGGCACCCGTACGGCCGTAACTGACAGCCCTTACGGCCATAACCGGCATTCGTCTAGCCATGTCTGCCGAGCATGTACAGCCGTAACCGGCACCTTACGGTCGTAACTCGGCCAGGCCACGCCCTGCTCCGGCCGTGACTCGGCCGTGGCCACTCCGACGGCTCGGACAACCCTGAAACCCGAACCTGAATATAAACCAAAGATACGGTTACAAAGTACTCACAAATACGAATCTAAGAGCTAAGACAACACACGATTCCGACCACCCGAAGTGTCGGAATTTGACAACGGAAGTAATTACCCCAAACATTGGGAAATTATGAAAACGGCCCAAAACGTCCGAAATACACGATACACGATCGAAACACCAAACCAAAGCTCGCAACATGAATAATAACATTAAATGAACTTACGAGAAACTCGAAACAACAGTTTCGGATGAGATTCGCAAGAATCGAACTAAAGTGCGGAAAAGCCACTTAAGAACGCGAAACTCAACAAAACGACACCGAAACAAACTCAAATGAAAAAAAGTGCACAATTAATCATTCTCAGAATGATGATACGGTCATGAGCTAGTCGTGAACACGGACTTCCGTCGAAAAAAACAAATTACCAGAAATCGAATTTGCGGATATTACAGTGTCGTGTCGATGTGTGTGTGTGTGTGTGTGATCCAGGTAGGGTCTGATTAGGCCTCTGGAGTTTAGTACATAATGTGTACGAACGATGTTTGTGGCTGGGTAGGGTCCCTCTAGGCCTCCGGAGTTCGGTACATGATGTGTACGAACAGTGTGTGTGGTCCGGGTAAGGTCCGTCGAGGCCTCCGGAGTTCGGTACATTATGTGTACGAACAACGATCGTATAACCGTGATTGTTTGGGTAACATTTTGAATTCGGGTCTCAGACTCATAATGATATCTTATCTAGTGTGTTTTGAAACGAGAATCGGGCTAAGGCCCTAATGTTTACGAAAAGGTTTTGTAAATTGGGACTCAAGGTCCAAAAGAATTTCTGCTTTAAAAATCCCCAAGATGATGTGTTCCGTTTCAAATATCTCTTGCTTGAGTTCGAAATTCTAAAACTTCTCGAGAACATTTTGATAATTGATTTCCGTATTAAATTCGTAGTTGCTATTTACTTGATGCATTTCGTATCGTATTATACTTGCACTAGTAAAATAGTGGAGTTTTACTAACCCCCGAGTAATCGGGGGGTGGATGTCTGTTTTGCGTCCAGGTACATGCAGGTTCAGGGGAGCAGTCACAGAATTGGCACAAGAGGATGATTAGCTGCGATACTAATCAAGAGTCGAGAGTTAGTAGAGTTTGGTTGTATTGTTTGAGTTGATTTCAGTCTTCCGCTGTATTGTGTTTCGACCCCTATGTGGATATTGTTGTTTTAGTCCGTTCTGTTGATGGAGTTGTGTGACCTCATCGGTCTGTGTATTCATGTGTAAGTGACCTTAACGGTCTGTATTATTATATTGTTTGACCATGGCCGGGCAAGCATTTGGTTGTTTATGGATGTTTAGCCTGGTAGATCCTTGTGGAAAGGGTCTACGGCGTGTAATATTCCCATACGGTTTTGGGGGTGTTACATTTATGGTATCGGAGCTTAGGTTGCGAAAACCTAGGCTGTCGGGTCGAGTCGAGTTGTGATTTGTCGAGTAATGTGTTGTCTTGTCGTTCTAGTCGTCAGGTGACCAGTTGAGTAGTGCGTAGTCACAACGTGTCGGATATGTTGTCGGATGAGATTTAGTATCGTGGGCAACCGTCATCTCCATGCGACCTGTGGACGTAAGACTCCTCTTTTATGCGAGGTACCCGTGTATCATGATTTTATCTTAGTGAGTTAATTGCGGTGCATAATTTTATTTACACGGTGCTGTGTAATATAGTTGTATATAATACTTGTGACACATAGTATATGTATAAAAACTAGGTGTATTGTTGTTTTACCTTTGAACCACCGTATGGGGTGGTATGGTGTGAAAAATTGAGAACCTTGATGGGTTTCGAATAAGGTATCGACGATTGAGTTCGTGAGAAACTCCGAGGAATGGTTTTGTTGTATGTTTAAACTTGATGTTGTCAGATGTATTCAATTGAATTGGCGATCCTATTTGCCGTTTGGGCATGTAATTTTTAGTTTGATTATTTTTATGCCGTTACATGTAGGTTTTAGAATGTTCTTCCTGGAGGACTTTACGAGTTTGAACATTTTTGTGGGAATCGTTTGCTATTGTTTAAAATATTTTGATGGTGTAGTTAAAACCACGGTTTATATGGATTTTAAAATCGGTTAAATTTTTGACAAATTGGTCGTGTATTTTCAAATGATACCATCAGACGGTATTTGGAATATATGTTTTGAAGTACTTCGGACATTGTAAAATACTACCATCGTTTTTGGTTATGAACGAAAGGATTTTGGAAAATTTGTATTTTGCAAAACGATTTTTTTTGGTTTTTCGGAATTTAAAACTTCATATGTTCACGTGTTGGGGCTAAGTGGTTGCGTTAAGTTTGTGGTGTTGTTGTGCTCGCTGGAGAATGTTTCAGTGTTTTCTAAATGTTGGGATACGTTGATAGGTATCGTTCCCTAACTCTCGGAGCCCTATTGGGGGCTGCTGTGACAATTCTGCATTCCTGCAGCTAGTTGTTACGGCCGTAAATTGCATGTTGTTACGACCGTAAACTTTTGATTGATTCGGTAGTAATTTGTTGTTACGGTTGCATCCGTGCCCTTTTACTGATTATTTAATCTCTGTTGATATATTCGTGATAGTTGGCGTGGTAACATGTTGTTACCCTGTATATCGCTAGTAATGGTAATGATATATATATAAGATCACTTTGATGATATTGTCTATCGAGTAGGTTGGTGTTTCAAAGTGTTATTTTGCAAGTGATCTCGAATCAAAACAGTTCTGATAATGAGATACATAGTTTTGATTAAACGACCGAGGTATTAAAAGTTTTCAAAAACTTCATTTCATCAAATCTTTCAAACTCGTGAATTTTAAAATTTTATCATCTGAACAATACCCCGTAAACATTTTATTTTTGTTGCTAGTGCTTGATCCCTACGATACGTGTGTGGTTTTGACCGTGTTTGACCTGGTAAAATCCAAACATCTCTGTTGGTGTGACTGTGTGAATTACTTTTGATTTAAGTCCTAACATTACGGTGTTAGTTCGTGCACTTGTGTGATGATTTGGGGTTGATGTTATATCGTGCTACTATTTGTTGATCTACGTTGGAGTTGTGATGTTTGTTTGGTTGTGTTATTGAAAATCAAATGGGAATACTTTTAGAAAATACTTCAAAAGCCCTCAGGTCCTCGACCCAACATGTGGAAAATAATTTGCAAGAAAACCATTATAACGTTATTCGGGGTCCTCGACCCAATGCACAGAATAATCATCACAATACAATCAAAGGCACATCCTCTCATTCGATAATTCTTGCTCAAGACCCCTGATTAATTAACCCTCAGAGATTTCGTCAAATATTCTTGGTTAATTAACCCTGATACCAACATTTGACACAAGATGAAATGAACTTTCAGAAACACGAATCACGGTCTACATCAAGACCAATATTTTAAAGCGAGTTGCAAGAACTTTGAATTACGGAAATCATTTGCTAACGGGGTCTTAGCTATCACTCAAATATTCGTTACCAATAAGCCTGCCAGGCGCCTCCCTTGCACACATGTGCACCGGCGTTCACTCCACTATGTTGGCCGCCCCTTGAACATATCACCGCTCCGGCGATCATTCCCAAAAGAGCCGCCCCTTGCACGCGCATTAGGTAACACCGGTGTTCACCAATCATATGGAGCCGCACATTGCAGCGTACACCAGGCCGGAGTACACGCCCCGCCCTCAGAGGTTCCCGGATACGACGTTTCTCAAAACAAGTATCCATATTGTTTCAAACATCAAGCACACAGACAAACGTGACAACAATTATCAACTCAGTACACCAAATCACACAATTTATCCACCAGTCCGTAACCACACAAATAAACAATAACACGCACGTTATCAATCAAAACTCATTCACAATGAGCCTTCAGGCATAATCAACCAACACCGCACATATATCCCTATATTGTGACTCAACCGTATATATATATATATATATATATATATCTATATATATATATATATATATATACACAACCTTACTATATTATATCAATAAGCATAGTTCATCCATCGACCCAAGTTGAGTACGTCAACTAGTGTTAGTATTTATCACTCGGCATTCACCGACATATGTATGTATTTATCTATATACATGTATATATATATATATATATATATATATATATATATATATATATACGCATATCCTTATACATACATATATTTAACATATAAATATATATGTATACGTATATTTGTAAAATAATTCACACACTTCGGCAACAATGACTTCACGTAGTTATAATTCATATATCAAGATACTTGCCTTGGTAATCTCTCGCGAATACTCCGAAAATACGGTCGATTGGAAATATCCGGAACTCCAATGAAAACAACGATCGGAAGGGCTCAACACCAGATTTTCGTAGGGAATTCGTCCCTAATATCCTATCATCAAATAAATAATCAATCACATGAGGAAAAATATCACAAAACGACCGAATCTCCCTCAGCGGCATTTTCGCGGACACCTTGAAGGCGTCAAGTGAAAACTCATATATAAACGACGAATCGGACATGACAAAACCGTGGAAAGATGATGAAATTGATAGAATACAACTTAATCTACAATTATCCATCAGTAATCTAAGTTCATATGGATCGAACGGATGAAATCTACCAAGATCCCTAAATTTCCCAAAGTTTGGATTTTAGGAAAAACTAACCTTGATTCGGTCGATTGAAGGATGTTATGGAATGATCAATCAATGTTATGAACTCAGGAACTTCGTGGATTTGTTGTTAAACAACATGCCTCCTTAGTCTCAGAACCTCTAGCCGTGGAAAGAAAAGAATGAAATGAAAAATGTGTTGAAACAGGGCTGCTCGGTCAAATATATAGGCAGACCGCCCTAGCGTGCGCTAGCGTGCCGGCAGCGTGCGCTAGCGGGCCGACCATGGTCCGGTCCAGAGGCTCCTGTACTGATCCCCTCACCCAGGTAGCGCGCGATAGCTGCCGAGCAGCGTGCGCTACGTCTTCCGGTTAGTGCGCGCAGCGACCGGCCGTAGCGTGCGCTACCGGCCAACTCTCTAGAGTCCAAAACCTCAGGGCCTCACTGCCCGGCCCAAGTAGCGTGGCGTGCGCTACGCCTGTCGATTAGCGCGGGCAGCCTCCGGGCAGTAGCGTACGCTATGCCGGTCCCTGCCGCGCCCGTCCGGCCAGCGCCCAGCTGCCGTGCCGGTTCCTCCCGCAACCATCCGGCCAGCGCCCAGCTGCAGTTCCCTGACGACTTGATTCCTAAAAACGCACGGAACGAACACGATGAAATGCTCATGGACAACAACATCAATCCGAAATGAAAATAATATACAACAAATCACCACATATGGCCATAAACACAAAATCGATTGTCGAGAAAAATAATACCAACGCTCGAAAACTGAGAAATTCTGGTCTAAAAAGAAAAAATTCGAATTAATCAGAATAAAAATCTCGGATATTACAACTTACACATGAATACACAGACCGATGAGATCATACAAGTCCATCAACAGAATGGACTAAAACGACATTACCCACACAGGGGTCGAAACTCAATACAGCGGAACACTGAAATCAACTCTAACAATACAACCAAACTCTACCAACTCTAGACTCTTGATTAGTATCGCAGCTCGTCATCCTCTTGTGCCAATCCTGTGACTGCTCCCCTGAACCTGCAGGTAGGGTCTGACGAGGCCTCTAGAGTTCGGTACATGATGTGTACGAATGATGTTTGCGGCTAGGTAGGGTCCGTCGAGGCCTCCGGAGTTCGGTACATGATGTGTACGAATAGTGTGTGTGGTCCGGGTAAGGTCCGTATTAAATTTGTAGTTACTATTTACTTGTTGCATTTCGTATCGTATTATACTTGCACTAGTAAAACAGTGGAGTTTTACTAACCCCCGAGTAATCGGGGGGTGGATGTCTGTTACAACAACTCAACAATGACCAACCATGCCTGGCACAAACTTAGATGATTTGCACATCCAACACAATTACAGGATGTTAACTAAGTGAAGGTATTATCGTTACCATCAATCGTTCATAATAATCAATTCATACGAACCATATTCGCTAAGATAAATAAATTCATCTTAACCATAACACGACGTCCCTATTCACAAGACACAATTCGTAGAGTAAAATACTTGCCTTAATAACCGCTACCAAATACTACGAATAACACGGTTCGATCGGGAAGCTCGGACCCCGAAGAAGACAACGAATGGAAGGGTTCCGACTCGAGTTCTTCACAAGAATTTCGTCCCTAAGTCATACCAATGATAAATCAACAATCGTACGATGGATAATAATCACACAACGCCCAATCCCCCCTCTAAGACCTTCTACCGGACATCTTCAAGGCGTCTATCAAGAACTCGACCAAAATAACAAATCGATACGATCCAACCATGGAATAACAAGGGAAATGATATAATACATCTAAATAATCAACAATCCATCACAATCCTAAGTTGAATCGGATTAAACGGATGAAAACAACCAAAATACCCAAATTCTCCAAAACTAGGTTTCTAGAAAATCTGACCTGATTCGCTCGATCAAAGGATGTTATACGATGGATAAATGATGATATGAACTCCATGACTTCATAGATTTAACAACTGACAACATCACTCCATAATCATCAAAGCTCCAGCCGCGGAAGAGGATGAAACGAGTGAGAAAAATGATGAAAAACCCGTCTGCTGGGTCTTATATAGGCCGCTGCCGGCCGCATTACGTACGTAATCAGCCATGGCTTACGGCCGTAACCGTCCATGGCCGAGTCTTCTGCCCAACACTGCCGCCAGCACTATGTACGTGACCGGACATGGCTTACGTACGTAGCAGACCTTACGGCCGTAACTGCCGGGCCATTACGGCCGTTACTCGGCCAGGCCTTGCCAGTCAGGACTCGGTCGATCCGACGGTCCGGAAAATCCCGAAACCCATACCTGAATATAATCCGAAGATACGGTTACGAATTACTTGCAAAGACGAATCTAAGCACTAAGAGAACACACGATTCTGACCACCCGAGGGTTCGAAATTCGACAACGCAAGTAATTACCCCAAACTTTGGGAAATTACGAAAATGGCCCAAAACGTCCGAAATACACGATACACGATCGAAACACCAAACCAAAGCTTGCAACATGAATAATAACATTAAATGAACTTATGAGAAACTCGAAACAACAGTTTCGGATGAGATTCGCAAGAATCGAACTCAGGTGCGGAAAAGCCGCTTAAGAACGCCGAATTCAACAAAATGACACCGAAATGAACTCAGATGACAAAAAGTGCAGAATTAATCATTTTCAGAATGACAAAACATTTATAAGAGAGTCGTCAAAATGTACCCCCACCGAAAAAAGAAATTACCGGAAATCGAAATTGCGGATATTACATACTACCCTCCTTAAAAGAAGTTTCGTCCCGAAACTTAAAACAAGTAGGGAGAAGCAATATCCCGACAGGAAAACTCAACGAGATACACAAGAAATTCGTAAATTTCACCCATTGGTGAAACGTCACAAGCAACGCAAAGGAATATATGGCGTGAAAACACGCCCCACGGCGGCCAACACAACGCCACCGACTATGATTCAAAACAATAACAAGCAATTAACGACACATCATGCACACATTTAATCAAATAAACGCATGCGACAACAAGTCGCACCCGACTAAAACCGCTATACGATAGAAACAAATAGAGTATCATGATAGAAATCACTCCGATTCTCATCAACAAGAAAATGTCAGACGACAAAACACAAACAATTAAAGATAACGGAAAATGAGAATACCGGATATTACATTCTATCCTACTAAAAAATAAGTTTTGTCCCGAAACTTAAACTAAGGTCATCACAGTGATACGAAACAAAACATAACGACACATAATAAAATACTATAATCATGACCCCGCGGTCCACTGACACGTCTCCGTAGGTTCAACAACTATACGGGAACTCATTCAAAACAAAATATCATTCAATGAGTTCCAAACATAAAAGCGTCACAAAATACATCTCTACACGAGAAACAATCCACGCAACAAATACCAAAAACACCATCACTAGACATCACTGGGCCCTCCAGAAGTAGGAATGGAACTATGGTCCCCTATCATCTCGGCAACAATCTGGTAGTACTGAACTCGATGTCCCTCGTGTCCACAATTATAACAAGTCACTTGCGGTTTCTTACAATGCGCGCGTTCATGTCCCAGAACGTTACAGTTGAAACACCTAGGAGCATTACCAGAACTCAAAGACACCGGCTTGGGTCTTTTAGGTCCCACAGTTGACCGAACAGGTCCCATACTCGACTGATACAAGGATTGCGGTGTGGGAATCCCAATTCCCTCACTTCCCGATGCGTCATCGGAGATCTTCTGCTTCTTCGCTACCGATACAGACTCGACAGACATTATAACCATCTCAAATGCCTAGGCTCGATCCTGATAGTCCTTCAAGGTTGTACACATGAAAGGAGCTATACACTGACGAACCTGAGGTTTCATACGCATAATGAAATAACGAACTTTATCGGCCTCACTTTTCACCTGCTTGAGACATCTCGTAACCACTTACTAGTTCCGTTATCCCCATCTGGGATCCCATCTCGGTGCACGTTCTGATTCGTCTGCGCCAGTTGGTCAACCATCTGAGGAAGGATGGTGGCGGCGCTAATGTCATCGTTACCTCTGGATGATTGCTGTTGATCACGTGATTGGTCACCGTGACCGTCCGTACTGAGCTGATTGGCACTCGACAATGAGTGAGTCACCCTGTCACGCTCCTGATCACGACCACGACTACGACCACGTCCTAGGCCTCTCGGCATACTGAACGGACGACTAATCAGAAATCCAAGATGGCCCGAGTCAATAATAATGTTTTCAAACTTTCTTATCAAAATTCTTTTCCTTTTATAAAAGCGATTTTTCTGACTCCTTGGGCTCGTTTAAAGTTTTATCGGTGTTATGTTCCGTACAAAGAATATGACAATGTGATTATCTTTCACCTTGTGTATGTGATGCTATTCTGTATTGACTATGGGAATGTGTGGTTTGTGTTAAGGCTTCACGTCTGTTGAGTTTTGTGTTGTTATTATTCGTATATCTCGTATATTATGTACTTGCACTAGCAAAATTCCAGTTTGCTAACCCCCGAGTTTTCGGGGGGTGGGTGCCTATTATGCGCTCAGGTTTTGGCAGCTCGGGAGCAGTCACAGGATTGGCTTGGAAGGAGATGGAGGACAATGATGCTAATCACACCAGAGTTAGAGTCTTTTCTTTTGTTTCATTTTTGTCGGTATTTCTCTATCGTTCGAGTATTCACCCTTGCATGGGTGTAGTTTTCATTTATTAAATTGAGTTGTCATTCTTTTATGTGTTCAAGTTTATTATTGTCATTGTAATGTGAATGTCGTTAGTTTCTGAATTGGTTAATGACATTTTTGGTCTGCTTTGTATTTAATTTTGACCCGGATCGGTCAATCATTGAGTAGTCTTTTGGAGTTTAGCCTGGTAGATCCTTGTGATAAGGGTCTACGGCGTGTGACATTCCCGATCGTATTCTGGGGGTGTTACATATATGGTATCAGAGCTTAGGTTTGCGAAAAACCTAGGCCGTTGGGTCAAGTCCATGTCCGGTGTAAGTCGCGCGCATCAGAGTTGTGATTAGTATCGTGGTTCCGACATCATTGACACGCTTTTTGTGTAACTATCGCAAGTGCACGATATCGTATCAAGTAGTAAAGTGGACTTTTTGAGTCCGGTTTATCGATCCCACAAGGAAGTTATGTTATAATTTGAATTATACACTATTAGTCTATTTTTATAGATACTTAAGATGAGTGAAACACACAATTAAAAAGTTTGGTTTAATAATTGCAAAGAAATTGCAATAATAGTTCTAATATTATAAGGAAATAAAAAGATTGCAATATTAATAGATTGATTAATGATAAAATGAAATAGTTGGGATTACAAACTTAGTTCGTCATTAGTTATAAAAGATGTATTGGAGATCATAAGATGAATTTACTTATTATGTTGTGTAGATTCGATTTTCCTTAAAAAGACGGTTTCTCTTCGAACTATAAACGCCCTTACATATTGAATCAATCCACTATATTTCTATGTTGATTGGCTTCAATACATAGCATTAGGATTTGTGAAAATAACTCAATGAATCATCTAAGGACTAGGGGTATATTTCTATCCCTAGAACAACTTAGAGTGAAGATCATTTGATCTAATCAAACATATTTTCTTTGAAACATATGAAGATCATAAATATCTTCATTAATTGGCCAAATAAATAAAGATTGTTAAAACAATGAAAATCACACACAATAATAAGTAATTCATAATATATCTTTATACAAACATAAATAACATGACTAACCTTGTTTATAATCCCAACTTAAGAAACTTAGCCCATAAAGGGTTTATTACACATATTACAAGCTTTGGTGGTCATTCTTAGTTGAATCAAGAGAAAGAATTGATCCTAACTCCCTTAGTAGATAAAGGAGATAGAAGCAATAAACTCTCTGAACAACATATACTACACCACACTTACAAAGATCACTCAAGAACACAAGTGTGTTCTTCACAAAAAGAAAAGTTTACAAGAAAATGGAAAATTATATGATGAATGGTGAATGATGAAGGATCTAAGGGTCTATTTATACACCTAAAGTCATCTAATAGCTCCAAAACTACAGCATTATTACATTATATCGGATCAATGCCACCATCCCCTCAATAATACACAAAAAGTATAAAAATTAGACAAATCATAGCAATTGTCAAGAGTTACGGCCGTAACATTCGGGAGTTACGGCCGTAACTGTAGTGACTTACGGCCGTAACCCCTGAATGTTACGGCCGTAACGTGGCTTCGTAAATTTGCTCATTTGAAGCTTTGATAGTTACGTTTTAGCCCATAATTCCTCGACTTTGCGTTTTTGCCCCGGATCTTCTTCGGATGATAACTTTTGATATATAACTCGATTTTGAATCCTGAAAGACCGCCGAATTCGTCTCGAAAAGCCCTACAACATGAATATATCAAAATTCAATAAAGAGAATATTTATTAAACATGTTGTTTATTGAGTAATTCAGTTATTTAATCCGATCATCATCCAATAAAAATAAAATTATTAAAACTAATAAAATAAAAGCAAAAAACGAGTAGACTAGCTCAATTATGGGTGAATTTTATCGATACAAACCATGGATAAGTGTACAAAAATGACACTTATCACACCCCCAAACTTGAATTCTTGCTAGTCCCGAGCAAGACTCTTTATTATTCACACTCCAAAAATAAAAATAAAAATAAAAAAATAAGAAAATTAATACACACATAAATTAAAATATAAAAAGAGAAAAGGAGATCAAAATGCCATTAATAAACAACAACCAGCTTTATACAGTAGATAGAAATGAATCAAGATTCAAAATAAAACTACTAATATTTTTGAGGTTAAAACACGGTTTTTATTTTGTAATTCCAAAATGTAAGGTTTTCCCCCCAAAAGGTTGATTATTTCTTTCCCACTCGTGATACACACGACTCCCTTTAATGGTTGCTCTCGATCACTCGTTTATTTTTCGACTCAATATGAAGAAGAATTTCATTGGCGTCATCAAATATTGTGATTTTTACAAAATTGAGTGTATTGAAATTCATTGCTAATTAATTCTAATCTGCTCTTAAACTACATCCCTTTTAGTGATAGCTTTCTCTCCGTTATTTGCTAACGTGTAGCTCTTTTCTCTAACACTATTTCTATCTCATTTTTTTCGTAAAAGGTGATAGCTTTCACACCGTTATTTGCTAACGTGTAGCTCTTTTCACCAATTTTTCGAGACGGCATTTACGCACCAACAATGGTTAGTCCTTTATTTTTCGCAAAATTTAAGACTTCCAAAATTAGGCAATTCACGCTCAACACTTCTCCTTTTCGTCATTTTTTTTTTTTAGGTGATAGCTTTCACACCGTTATTTGCTAACGTGTAGCTCTTTTCACCAATGACTCCTTTTTTTTTTTTTTTTAGGGAATAGAATTTTTGCAGAAAATCATTTTTTTAGTTAAGCATGAAAAATCAAAAACTCCACAAATTAAGTAAATTTCAGTTTTATTTTTCATCAACCAATTGATTCTTCTTTTCTCAAGGTAACGAATGACTCGATTTTATATGATAATTACAAGGCTTGGAAAGAGAGATTAAGGCTCAAAAAAAAATTTTGGAATATACAATTTTTTTACCGGTTAAAACGATTTTAGAAGTTTGTATAAAGCTAATTTATTGGTGTTATGGCCAGATTTAAAAATCTCAAAAATCAAAATACTATAAATATATATATAAATATATATATAAAAAAAATTAAGGCAAATAACCAAATCAATCAAAACACACCAAAATTATTAAACAAACACAAATACTAAAACAAACCACCCCCAAACTTGAAAATAAACTGTCTCGCTTTAAAAATAAAATAAAAAATAAAAATAAAAATCAATGCGAAAAGCGAATACTCCCGTTAAGAAAGTTGATGTCCGAGCCTAACGCCTTTTAGAATCTGCAAGAGAATAAATATACGAGGCACACACAAAAGAAAATAAAATATACTCGTAAGTATAACATAATTTTTAGATGCGCATCAAGAAAGTCCAAGAGTCGCCTTACGCCGCCATCAAAGTTTTTATAAAAGCAAAACACGAAATAAACATTATAGTAATGAAATAAAAATACATAAATCGTGAATAGATGCGTCACAAGAGATCAAGAAGAAACTTCTTAAGCCGCCATCATTTAGCACGATTATTACACACGACAAAAGTAAAAATACAAGGGGTCCGACATGGGTTATCAAAGGGAGAGGAATGAATCTACTTTTCGTTTTCTCACGGTAAAATCTTCTACCTGCATAATTTTAGCTAGAGTGGATCTCGTTGAGGAACAAATTCATTGAGTTTTTCGATTAGTTCTTCTCGTGTTGTTGCAACGACTATGATTCGTTTTGCACGCTCGAAATAAATCCCTTTTCAGCAGAGTAGTCGATGAAAGACAGGAAACCATCAAAGAAACCATTGACATTAAGCATTCCTATTGGTTTTGATGAACATTTAGTCGGCTCTGTAACCACATGAAAAAGTTCCTCAAGTGTGCCAAAACCACCGGGAAGGGCGATAAAGGCGCGAATTATTTATCATGTGAGTTATGCGATCTTGCATATTCACGATCTAAACTCATCTCCAATAGTTGACCGGTGATTTTACTTTCAAAGAGGTTTTGGGATTACTCCCAACACTCTTACTCCTTCCATATAGGCGTATGACTCGCCCCATTAATCCTAGACTTCCTCCTCCGTAAACTACATGAATGCATTTTTCTCCTAAGGTACGACCCAAGTTGTGGGTCGCCCAATGAAGCATGCCTCTTTTCCAACTAGATCCACCAAAAATGCAGATGTAAAATTTTTTTGTTGAAGATGATGACTCCATTTTTGAAAAGAAAAAAATTTAGAGAGAAACAGAGAAAATGCAAGTTTGAGGGATGAATGAAAGAAACCAAGAGAAAGTTTATTTATAGAAGAAAAAGAAGGTAAAAATTGTTTAACAAGTTTGTGATTGCGTTTGATTGTGCTTCAACTACTCAATAGAATAATGAAAGCTTTTATCGCGTATCACATTTTTATTCGTAAAATCTCACCACACGACAAAAATAAAAGATACTTACGCGTATGTACGGTAGTTGTGATTGTGGCTCACATCTTCCTCGATTTTACGTTCGAAACGGCCTAAACGCCTTCTATGAGTCGGGAGAAGCTTCCCATCCAATTTTCTTACAAATTGGCAAACAGGTCTTTTAACGTCGATTCCCAAGACGTTGTTCATATTCTCGGTTTGAATTTATTCCACAAACATTGAATTCCGTAATACACAAGTCCACTAGGATGCGTGTCAAGAGAAATTTCGATATTATCTAAATTCTCCTTATTCACCATCATTAATGAACCGAATTTTATCTTCTCTGTTTGTAGATGGAATTCCTAAAGATCGACATTTTGCATTACGGTTCCATCTAGCACATTTATAGCAAACGGCTAGAATCTTTGCTCGTCGTTTCTTTGCATATGAACTTTTCCAAGCCCGTAAAAATCTAGTTGGTGTTTCGTGAATTCACCTTCTATTCTTACTTTGGCTTCGATAATGTATCTTATGTCAAAAGGTATGCTTTTATTCGTAAGCAACCTCATCCTTTCAAGCCTTGTCTTGTAAATTTTTAAAATTGCATTTTTGCTTAGAAAGGGAAATCTTTTTTCAATTTTAAACAATGTTTCATCCATGATAAAAAAAAACAAAAAATAAAAAGACAATGAAAATAAAATAAAATAAAAAAAATATATACAAATATCAGTTGTTGTGGGAAACTGAAAAATCCGACTTTAATAGTCACGGAGTACCGTTATCCGCCACTTGACCGGACAAACACAATTTAGTACTAAGTTACAACGTCGAGAAACTTGTACCTACACAAATAGTTTATAATGTAAGAGTTCAAATATAACTTATACTTCCAGAACGGCGCCAAAAACTTGACACGCTTTTTGTGTAACTATTGCAAGTGCACGATATCGTATCAAGTAGTAAAGTGGACTTTTTGAGTCCGGTTTATCGATCCCACAAGGATGTTATGTTATAATTTGAATTATACACTATTAGTCTATTTTTATAGATACTTAAGATGAGTGAAACACACAATTAAAAAGTTTGGTTTAATAATTGCAAAGAAATTGCAATAATAGTTCTAATATTATAAGGAAATAAAAAGATTGCAATATTAATAGATTGATTAATGATAAAATGAAATAGTTGGGATTACAAACTTAGTTCGTCATTAGTTATAAAAGATGTATTGGAGATCATAAGATGAATTTACTTATTATGTTGTGTAGATTCGATTTTCCTTAAAAAGACGGTTTCTCTTCGAACTATAAACGCCCTTACATATTGAATCTATCCACTATATTTCTATGTTGATTGGCTTCAATACATAGCATTAGGATTTGTGAAAATAACTCAATGAATCATCTAAGGACTAGGGGTATATTTCTATCCCCTAGAACAACTTAGAGTGAAGATCATTTGATCTAATCAAACATATTTTCTTTGAAACATATGAAGATCATAAATATCTTCATTAATTGGCCAAATAAATAAAGATTGTTAAAACAATGAAAATCACACACAATAATAAGTAATTCATAATATATCTTTATACAAACATAAATAACATGACTAACCTTGTTTATAATCCCAACTTAAGAAACTTAGCCCATAAAGGGTTTATTACACATATTACAAGCTTTGGTGGTCATTCTTAGTTGAATCAAGAGAAAGAATTGATCCTAACTCCCTTAGTAGATAAAGGAGATAGAAGCAATAAACTCTCTGAACAACATATACTACACCACACTTACAAAGATCACTCAAGAACACAAGTGTGTTCTTCACAAAAAGAAAAGTTTACAAGAAAATGGAAAATTATATGATGAATGGTGAATGATGAAGGATCTAAGGGGTCTATTTATACACCTAAAGTCATCTAATAGCTCCAAAACTACAGCATTATTACATTATATCGGATCAATGCCAGCCATCCCCTCAATAATACACAAAAAGTATAAAAAATTAGACAAATCATAGCAATCTGTCAAGAGTTACGGCCGTAACATTCAGGAGTTACGGCCGTAACTGAGGTGACTTACGGCCGTAACCCCTGAATGTTACGGCCGTAACGTGGCTTCGTAAATTTGCTCATTTGAAGCTTTGAAAGTTACGTTTTAGCCTGAATTCTTCAGACTTTGCGTTTTGCCCCGATCTTCTTCGGATGATAACTTTTGATATATAACTCTGATTTTGAATCCGGAAAGACTGCCGAATTCGTCTCGAAAAGCCCTACAACATGAATATATCAAAATTCAATAAAGAGAATATTTATTAAACATGTTGTTTCTTGAGTAATTCAGTTATTTAATCCGATCATCATCCAATAAAAATAAAATTATTAAAACTAATAAATTAAAAGCAAAAAACGAGTAGACTAGCTCAATTATGGGTGAATTTTATCGATACAAACCATGGATAAGTGTACAAAAATGACACTTATCAATCATCTTCAGGCAATCCGTGATGGTAAGTCTCCCGATCGTAAGTCCCTTTATATACGTATTTGATTATATTATGCTAATATGTTTATTGTGAAGTAGGGATTGTAACTTGTTGGTGATATTATTGTTTTAGGATATAACATGCGTATACGGTCCGGGTAAAAATGGTTATGTGGTATGCTTCCGAAGTCGAGAATATTTATCGGTTTCTACATTTCATTAGAGTAAATCTTTGAGTGTTAATTTTATCCACTGCGTGAGTATTTTGAGATGGCTTTTGGTATCTTGCAAACTGAGTTTTATTTCCAAAAAACTGATTCCCTAAACCGAGTCTTTATATTTCGATCTTTCACATTTTGACGCTATTTTTATGATGTTATTAGATATTTTATAAATGACTTTTGTGAGTATTTGAAAATATTACCGTCATCGGCCTTTTTTTTGGCGTTTTGAACGTTTTTTTTAAAAAAAAATAATTTTTAGCCTGGTGGGTTCTGGCACGGGGCCCACGGCGCTGTAATATCACGAATATTTTAAAGTGGTGCTTTGAAATTTTCTAACAATGTGAAAAGCCATGATTTAATTTCGTCATGTCAATTGGTCACGTGTCTCGGTGGAAAATTCTTTCGAATAAATATTTTGGTAGAAGAGGAAAGATTTTCAAAATTGTGGTATTTGGGACTCAACACTTTTGAAATATTTCAAATTAGTTACAATTCAATTTTCAATTTTTCTTTTATACATTACTCGAAAGTAATTTTTAAAGTCATTGTATAAACTTCCGCTTCCGAAATAAAAGACAGTATTTACAAGTCTTGGGCGTAACGTAACTAGCCCTCTTTTTCAAAAATTTGTTTTCATTAAGTGCATACATATAATGATCGTCCTCGTCGAAGGACTCGAAATTGACTTCAGAAAACTTTGTGCTTTACGATATTACCGTTATTCTAAGGATGCTAACTAAACCTCGTGTTGATAATTGTGGTATATTGTACGACTGATAAATTATTATTGTTGAACGGTATTATCTGCATTAGTATGTCGAACCTCAGCGAACATAGACGTGATGATGGGAATGTAATCGGTGAGTTGGTTCGTATGACAACGATTCATGCTACGGTGAAGGAGTATCAAGATCAAACGATATCCTATGAAATCTCCTCAGTAGTCGAGCCCACGAGCGAAGCGAAGAGACCGAGGACATCTGGGAATTTTTTGGTCGGTGAAGAGTCTAAGGCTCTCAAACCCCCACGCCGTTCGAACGCGTCGTCTTCGCGATCGGGAGTGAGCGCTGGGAATCCCAATCCAGCATCGGTGATTCTTGGTAAGAAGAGAAGGTGCTTCAACTGCAATCGTTAGGGACATGATCGTGCAAATTGTCCCTTTCCACTCTTGACTTGTTACCGGTGCGGGTGTGAAGGTCATCGGGAGAAACACTGTGAGACAGTTTCCGAATTGACAAAGAATGCTACCCTATTGGAGAATAGAGCAAGTGACCAGATAGTGTCCCAAAAAACTATGTTTCCTTCTGAAGATTCTAGTACGGGAGAATGAAGATCTTGTACTGTGTCTTAATCGTTGCTGGTTCCAACAATCGTGACTTCGATCTTTTTCATTTCATTGCTTTTACGTTTCCATCTCTTGTTGTTCTATGTTTCGGGGTCGTAATGTGTTTTTAGTATGGGGGAGTGTATTACCCGTACTTTTCTTAGTATTTTTGGTATTGTGTGACCTTTCATCGTTGGTAATTCAACTGTGACGACGATTTTAAACGACCATGTTCTACCTAGCCTACCGTCCTCCGAATGAATTTCAGATTTGTTTTGTCCGACTCCATGGATTATTGTGATCTTTCCACATCTGAACTTGATCCTTGCAAAATTTTGTTCGAAACTATTATTCCCACGCATTTAATTAACATTTCCGAATGTGTTATGAGCTTGGATGCGGTTGGTCGAGCTCGAAACATGGTTTCAGGACGTCTGAGCCGTTTTGTGATTTTCTTAACTCTTGGAGCTTGTCTCCAAATTCATACTCCTCCACCTCGACTTATCGTGTTCACATACATTTTTATCGCCTCAACTCACGTACCAGATACTTGCTAGGTTCGTTCATTGTATTTCTAGAACCTCGCATTCGTGCATTGCTCGTGATGTTGTGGGGCTGAGCTACTAGTTATTTCCTTGATTGTTCCGCCGCTCTCTATTTTAAGTTTCGGGACAAAACTTATTTTAAGGGGGGTAGAATGTAATATCCGAGATTTTTATTCTGATTAATTCGAACTTTTTCTTTTTAGACCAGAATTTCTCGGTTTTCGAGTGTTGGTATTATTTTTCTCGACAATCGATTTTGTGTTTATGGCCATATATGGTGATTTGTTGTATATTATTTTCATTTCGGATCGATGTTGTTGTCCGCGATCGTTTCGTCGTGTTCGTTCCGTGCATTTTTAGGAATCGAGTCGCCAGGGCACTACAGTTGGGCGTTGGCCGGACGGGCGCGGCAGGGACCGGCATAGCAAACGCTACTGCCAGGAGGCTGCGCGCGCTAACCGGGAGGCGTAGTGTAATATCCACAATTTTTGATTTTCGGTAAATTTCTTTTTTCGTCCGAAGTCCGTTTTGACAACTCGTTCATGACCGTTTTGTCATTCTGAGAATGATTAATTCTATACTTTTTGACATCCGAGTTCGTTTCGGAGTCGTTTTGTTGAGTTCTGTGCTTTTTAACGACTTTTCCGCACCTGAGTTCGGTTCTTGCGAATCTTGTTCGAAACTGCTGTTTCGAGTTTCCCGTAAGTCCGCTTAACTTTGTTAGACGTGATGTGAACTTCGGTTTGGTTATTCGATCACGTATCATGATTTCCGGGCGTTTTGGGCCATTTTGTAATTTCTTGAAAGTTTCGGGCATCCGTATCTGTAATTGTTGTCTCGACCCGTTTCTTGGTCGCGTATGACTAATTATGGTATCATGTTTTCATTCCGGGTCGTTGATGTTGTCCGCGAACTTTTCGTCATGTTCGTTCTGTACATTTTCGGAAATCGGATCGTCGAGCCCTGGTGGTCGCATCTTGGCGGACGGTTCTGGATCGCCGGACGATTGCGGCACCGGCCGGACAGTGCGGCAGAACCGGGCGAGCGCACGCTTACAACCGGCGGTCGCGCGCTCTAACCGGCAGTGTAGCGCATGCACTGGGCCGCCTAACGACGCTTATCGGTGCAGACGGTGGAGTCCGGGGGTTCTCGAATCGGTCAAAGCTCGGCAGTAGCGCACTACCGTCGGGCATTGCGTACGCTACGGCCGGGTGTAGCGCGCGCACGGCCGGAAGGTCGCGACGCTACTGGCCGAGTCGAGGGCGTGTGGGCACCGGATCGCGGCCTGGGCCGATAGCGCACGCTTAGCTCGGGCACTTAGCGCGCGCTAGTCCGCCAAAGATAAATGTGACAGAGCAGTCACATTTCATCTCGTTTTTCATTTCCTACCTTTCTCTTCCGCGGCTGGAGACTTGGAGATCTTCGATCCATGTTGTTTGACAACAAATCCACGAAGTTCTTGAGTTCATAACATCAATCAATCATCCGTTATCGTCCTTTGATCCAGCGAATCAAGGTAACCTTTCTTAGAACCCTAATTTCGTGAATTTGGGGGTTTTTGCATTTTTGTCCGATTCGTTCCGTGTTGTTGATTAATTCATGATGGGTATGATTAATCTTGGCAGTATTCTTGTGTTTAACATCATTTAATCGATTGTTCTTCGTCGAATCGAAGTATATTTCTTGATTTCCTTCGAGTCGACTTTTCGGGGGATTTGTCCTCGATCTCGTTTTTCATCCGTTTTCGATGGATCGATTATGGTTAAATGATGTTGTTAAACATATTCTATGTATTGTATATCCATATTTCATCTTGGAATTCCGTTTTCGGGTTTTGACGGGACGAATTGTGTTCTTGGCCGTTGGGGGAAATCCTTGAACCTTCGTCATTTGTTCTTTGAATTCAGCGGCTTTGGGTCGTACTTTGGAATTCATTTTCGTTGTTATTGTTTTCCTTCGTAGTTCGTGGTTGTGGATTGTTGTTCGGTGGAGTCGGCGAGTTCGTAGTCGGTTCGTGCCAACCTACTTCGGTCGATTCTCCGCGTTGTGGATTATTCGAGGCAAGTATATTGCGCATACATCTCATATTTCGTAGGCATAATTATTGATAAATGATTTGATGCGAAATCCAATGTTTAATGAACGTTAAAAAGGATCGGTATGTTCTCGATAAAGATTGTCTTTCAACGATAATTCGTATACTTCGTGAATGGATATGTTCTCGGAATATGTGTGTTATTTTCGTACGTTGAGAGACGTTACGATCGCATTGAGTGAATATAATAGACCATAATTGTTTGCCGAGGATTGTGCATTGAATTGTATATTTGTTCGGTGGGTATTCGACATGATGTGATCTTAGTCGTTACTCCTTTGAAAGGAGGTTGTGATGCTTAGTGTTGCTTGTCTTGATAATCGATTATTGTTTTATGCTTGCTGTATGTGATGTGCCTCCGGGTAGGATTGTTGAATCTCCGGGATCTATACTTGCTAGTATGGGTCGGGCGAAACCGTAGGGTTATCCAATACGGGTATGTCTTGCAGGGACTCCGAGGTTCGGGGCTTGCTAGCCCGATGCCGGGATAACTTGTGAGGTTATCATCGGGTATGTCTTGCGGGGACTCCGAGGTTCGTGGCTTGTTAGCGCGATGCCGGGATAACTTATGGTTGTGGTTTGATTGTGATATTCGTGTCGTGGAGACATGCGATTTGATATGTTTTTCCTATTGGGTTATTCACTCGGGTTTGTTCTTCGGGAGCATCTGAGGTTCTTGGCTTGTTAGCACGGGACACGAATAATCCTTAGGAACATGTGATTTGTCATTTGGGTCACGGACCCCGTGTTTTGTGAAATGGGTTGTGGACCCCGCGTATTGTTATCGGAACTTAAATTTTGGAAAATGACTTTTTGGGCCGTGTCCCTAAATGTTTTCGAAAGGTTTTAGAATTCCTAAATCCCAAATGTTTTCTAAACTCCCGAGATCGTCAAATGTTTTGTAATATGTACATTGGGTTATTTCCTACCTTTCACGTTTTGAATGGTTTGATCAAGTGAATTTTCTCGGGAAGTATATTCGCGATTATTCTGTTTTTGTGGAGTATGATATGTATGGCTTGTTTTCGTATTTTATACTTGCACTAGCAAAACAGTGGAGTTTTGCTAACCCCCGAGTATTCGGGGGGTGGATGTCTATTTTTTGCATTCAGGTTTTGGAGCATAACACGGGGTCGGCACGAAGGATGATGAAAGATGAACGATACTAATCACATGAGGATCCATTGATGTTTTATTGGTCTAGATGTATTTTCTTTTCCGCTGCAGTATCTTTTCCCCGTTGTACGGGAGTTTATTGTATTTTGACCCCTGCGTGGGTATGTGTTTGTAATTGAGTTGTATATTTTTATTGAAAGACCAAATCGGTCTACTGAGTCATTTTAGCCTTGAAGGCATTGTCGAGATGTTAAATGTTGTTACCAGCCTGGTAGATCCTCGAGGAGAGGGTCTACGGCGTGTAATATCCCTGAGTGGGTTGGGGGTGTTACAAAATGGTATCGGAGCTTAGGTTGTGGAAACCTAGGCTGTCGGGTCAATGGTGTCTATTGAGTTTTGTCTCATCGGATTTTGTCTGACTGAGTCGTGTCGCAACGCGTCGTCTGAGTTGGTTGGTCGTGATTAGTATCGTGGGGCGATCATCATCTTCGTGCGACCTGTGGATGTAAGTCTCCCTTTTTTGTGTTGTGCCTCCTGTGACACGAGCTATTTTTATGATTATTTGTTAAGTGATGGAATCCTCTTATGGATTTTGATTTCTTGATATGTGGTTATTTGACCCTCATATTTCGTTCATATGAGGAGTAGTGTTACTGGATTGTGCATGTTTGACTTTATTTCTTTTATCCGCTGCGTGAGTTCTTTTGTAATGACTTTCGGTATTTTACCGACGGAGTTTTATTTCGAAAACTGATTCCCTTAACCGAGTTTTTGGCATTATGGCCTTGATCGTTTTGGCGAAATTCTTATGACGGTATTTAGCATTTTGTAAATGGCTTCTGTGAGTTTTTGAAATATTGCCGTCATCGGCCTTTTTGACATTTTTGTAAATGATTTTTAGCCTGGTGGATTCCGACGTGGGACCCACAGCGCTATGATGTTCCGTGTGATTACCTGAAATTTTTGGGCATTCTAGCCTTTTTGGCATCGTCCTTTTTGACATTGAATTATTTTTGAAAACTTGAGTATCTTAGAAATAAATTTCGAGACGTACGTTTAAAATGAATTGTTTTCTCGCGGTACTTCCAAGGTGCCACAATATGTTTCAAAATTCTTCTACCTCGAGGACCAAAATGTTTTGAGATATTTTCAATATTTTATAAACACTTTTACTTAGACCCGAGGGTCGAATATTCTGAAAGCTTTTCACTAAAAGAAAGTGTCCTCATTTTTATCAAATGCGAAATGGTTTTCCAAAGTCTCGATAACGATGTTTCACGTTTTTACTTTTTTTTGAAAGGTGATACTCAAGATCAACCGGTGTTTTTCCTAAATTATTTTCAAAAGGTGGTTTTCATTTTTTTTAAAAAACCTATCCATTCCCGTTTGAGGGCTGCATATGTATGTATGATGTTCGCATTTTCATTTTAATGTTTGCTCCCGAGTATGATCGAGTTGGCGGCGTGAGCGTTGAGTTGTTTTCCACACATTGTTGTGTTAACCCCCTGTGAGAGGCGGGATGTTGGTGTTGAATGTTGTCGCCTCGTGGTGATTTCTGCATTGTCGCGCATGTGCGAGCTGTTAGAGCTTAGTTTGGTATGACCGTGTGCATCGGTGATGGTTCCGTTATGTGTCGGTTGTTTAATGTCTTGTTACCTTGCTCCCGTTTTTGTGAATTTCGTGGACGAGGTCGGAGGTAACACCCGTACTATTTTGACTTCGGTATTTTCTCTTTCTCCAGTCTATCGATTCGCTCATGTTTGTTGATACTTTATGAACTTGTTCTGTATTTCGGTTTCATCGCCCGAACGAGCTGTGATCTTATTGTGGGTCGATCTGGTTATCGATGTGACTTTTTCGGGTTCAGTTCGATTCTTGTGAACCTTGTTCGGGAGTGACATCATCGGGTTCTATTAGTTCTTTTATTCGAAGTGGATCGGATTTGGAACTCTTGTGTTTTTGACTCTGTCGACTCATTATGTTCGTTGACATTTCTGAGCTTGTCCTGCCCCTTGCTTTTGTTGATCGAAAGAGTGTGGTATTGTTTTGGAATAACTCGTTTGTCGCTGTGACTTTTCAATCGCTATTCCCTTTCCTTTGGATCTTATGGGAATGCATGTCTTGTAGTTCTCACCAGATCATCCTGGGAGTTGTTGTTTGAAATTTATTATCCTTCGTGTTTCGGACATGATTCTTCGATCTTTGTTGTCTCGATCGTTTGTTTGTTCGGTTTTTTGTTCTCGTTTCGTAATTGTTGAGCATTCAGGCTCCTTCCTAATTCCCTTAAGTTCGGGAAATTAGTCTCGTTTTCGATCTTCCAACCCTTGGGCGGTGGGATTCCGTATTTGTTTAGCGGTTGGCTCGCGTTTTGATTGATGTACCGTTGGGTTGGTCAATCATATTGATTTTCGTTCGTTATGTTTTGTGATTGTCGGATAATTGACTTGGCTATATTATCCGTTTGAGGACGCTTGTCATTTGTTGGTTTTATTATATCCCTAACAGCGACGTTGTGTTGGTCGCCGTGGAGCGTGTTTTCACGCCGTATATTCCTTTGCGTTGTTTGTAACATTTCGCCGTTGGGCGTTAGTTACGCATTCTTGTGTATCTCGTTTAGTTTTTCCTGGCGGAATATTTCTTCCCCCTACTTGTTTTAAGTTTCGGGACGAAACTTCTTTTAAGGAGGGTAGAATGTAATATCCGCAATTTTCGATTTTCGGTAAATTTCATTTTTCGGCCGAAGTCCGTTTTGACGACTTGCTCATGACCGTTTCGTCATTCTGAGAATGATTAATTCTACACTTTTTGACATCCGAGTTCGTTTCGGAGTCGTTTTGTTAAGTTCCGTGCTTTTTAACGATTTTTCCGCACTTGAGTTCGGTTCTTGCGAATCATGGTCGAAACTGCTGTTTCGAGTTTCCTGTAAGTCCGTTTAACTTTGTTAGACGTGATGTGAACTTCAGTTTGGTTATTCGATCACGTATCGTGATTTCCGGGTGTTTTGGGCCATTTTGTAATTTCTTGAAAGTTACGGGTATCCGTATCTGTAATTGTTGTCGTGACCCATTTCTTGGTCGCGTATGACTAATTATGGTATCATGTTTTCATTCTGGGTCGTTGATGTTGTCCGCGAACTTTTTGTCATGTTCGTTCCGTACGTTTTCGGAAATCGGGTCGTCGAGCCCTGGTGGTCACGTACTGGCCGGGCGGTTATGGATCGCCGGACGACAGGCACCGGCCGACAGTGCGGTAGAACCGCGTAAGCGCACGCTACGGCCGGAAGGCTGCGCGCGCTAACCGGCTAGTGTAGCGCACGCTACCGGCTGGCCTAACGCACGCTATCGGGTCTGGACAGTGGAGTCCAGGGGTTTTGGAATCGGTCAGGCTCGGCAGGTAGCGTACGCTACTATCGGGCATTGCGTACGCTACGACCGACAGGTAGCGCGCTTCGGCGGCCGGCAGTCGCGACGCTACTGACCGAAGCCGCAGAGGGCGGTGGGCACTGGACTGTGGCCTGGGCCGATAGCGCACGCTAGCTCGGCAGCCTAGCGCGCGCTAGCCCGGCCCAGTATAAATGTGACAGAGTAGTCACATTTCATCTCGTTTTTCATTTCCTACCTTTCTCTTCTGCGGCTGGAGACTTGGAGATCTTCGATCCATGTTGTTTGACAACAAATCCACGAAGTTCTTGAGTTCATAACATCAATCAATCATCCGTTATCGTCCTTTGATCCAGCGAATCAAGGTAACCTATCTTAGAACCCTAATTTCGTGAATTTGGGGGTTTTCGCATTTTTGTCCGATTCGTTCCGTGTTGTTGATTAATTCATGATGGTTATGATTAATCTTGGTAGTATTCTTGTGTTTAACATCATTTAATCCATTGTTCTTCGTCGAATCGAAGTATATTTCTTGATTTCCTTCGAGTCTACTTTTCGGGGGATTTGTCCTCGATCTCGTTTTTCATCCATTTTCGATGGATCGATTATGGTTAAATGATGTTGTTAAACATATTCTATGTATTGTATATTCATATTTCATCTTGGAATTCCGTTTTTGGGTTTTGACGGGACGAATTGTGTTCTTGGCCGTTTTGGGGGAAATCCTTGAACCTTTGTCATTTGTTCTTTGAATTCAGCGGCTTTGGGTCGTACTTTGGAATTCATTTTCGTTGTTATTGTTTTCGTTCGTAGTGCGTGGTTGTGGATTGTCGTTCGGTGGAGTCGGCGAGTTCGTAGTCGGTTCGTGCCAACCTACTGCGGCCGATTCTCCGCGTTGTAGATTATTCGAGGCAAGTATCTTGCCCATACATCTCATATTTCGTAGGCATAATTATTGATAAATGATTTGATGCAAAATCCAATGTGTAATGAACGTTAAAAAGGATCGGTATGTTCTCGATAAATATTGTCTTTCAACGATAATTCGTATACTTCGTGAATGGATATGTTCTCGGAATATGTGTGTTAGTTTCGTACGTTGAGAGACGTTACGATCACATTAACTGAATATAATAGACCATAATTGTTTGCCGAGGATTGTGCATTGAATTGTATATTTGTTCGGTGGGTATTCGACATGATGTGATGTTAGTCGTTACTCCTTTGAAAGGAGGTTGTGATGCTTAGTGTTGCTTGTCTTGATAATCGATTATTGTTGTGTGCTTGTTGTATGTGATGTGCCTCTGGGTAGGATTGTTGAATCTCCGGGATCCATACTTGCTAGTATGGATCGGGCAAAACCGTAGGGTTATCCAATACGGGTATGTCTTGCGGGGACTCCGAGGTTCGGGGCTTGCTAGCCCGATGCCGGGATAACTTGTGGGGTTATCATCGGGTATGTCTTGCGGGGACTCCGAGGTTCGTGGCTTGTTAGCGCGATGCCGGGATAACTTATGGTTGTGGTTTGATTGTGATATTCGTGTCGTGGAGACATGCGATTTGATATGTTTTTCCTATTGGGTTATTCACTCGGGTTTGTTCTTCGGGAGCATCTGAGGTTCGTGGCTTGTTAGCACGGGACACGATTAATCCTTAGGAACATGTGATTTGTGATTTGGGTCACAGACCCCGTGTTTTGTGAAATGGGTTGTGGACCCCGCGTATTGTTATCGGAACTTGAATTTTGGAAAATGACTTTTTGGGCCGTGTCCCTAAATGTTTTCGAAAGGTTTTAGAATTCCTAAATCCCAAATGTTTTCTAAACTCCCGAGATCGTCAAATGTTTTGTAATATGTACATTGGGTTATTTCCTACCTTTCACGTTTTGAATGGTTTGATCAAGTGAATTTTCTCGGGAAGTATATTCGCGATTATTCTGTTTTTGTGGAGTATGATATGTATGGCTTGTTTTCATATTTTATACTTGCACTAGCAAAACAGTGGAGTTTTGCTAATCCCCGAGTATTCGGGGGGTGGATGTCTATTTTTGCATTCAGGTTTTGGAGCATAACACGGGGTCGGCACGAAGGATGATGAAAGATGAACGATACTAATCACACGAGGATCCATTGATGTTGTATTGGTCTAGATGTATTTTCTTTTCCGCTGCAGTATCTTTTCCCCGTTGTACGGGAGTTTATTGTATTTTGACCCCTGGGTGGGTATGTGTTTGTAATTGATTTGTATATTTTTATGGAAAGACCAAATCGGTCTACTGGGTCATTTTAGCCTTGAAGGCATTGTCGAGATGTTAAATGTTGTTACCAGCCTGGTAGATCCTCGAGGAGAGGGTCTACGGTGTGTAATATCCCTGAGTGGATTGGGGGTGTTACACGTAGCACACGTTATGCATCACACAGCGCACGCTACCTGGGCCGGGTAGTGAGGCCCTGAGGTTCTGGACCCCGGAGAGTTGGCCGGTAGTGCACGCTATGGCCGGTCGCTGCGCGCGCTAACCGGAAGACGTAGCGCACGCTGCTCGGCAGCTAGCGTGCACTACCTGGGCGAGGGGATTAGTCCAGGAGCCTCTGGACTGGACCATGGTCGGCCCGCTAGCGCACGCTGTCGGCACGCTAGCGCATGCTAGGGCGGTCTGCCTATATATTTGACCGAGCAGCCCTGTTTCAACACATTTTTCATTTCATTCTTTTTTTTTCCATGGCCAGAGGTTTTGAGATTAAGGAGGCATGTTGTTGAACACCAAATCCACGAAGTTCCTGAGTTCATATCATTGATTGATCATTCCATAACATCCTTCAATCGACCGAATCAAGGTTAGTATTTCCTAAAATCCAAACTTTGGGAAATTTGGGTATCTTGGTAGATTTCGTCCGTTCGAGCCATATGAACTTAGATTACTGATGGATAATTGTAGATTAAGTTGTATTCTATCAATTTCATCATCTTTCCACGGTTTTGTCATGTCCGATTCGTCGTTTATATATGAGTTTTCACTTGACGCCTTCAAGGTGTCCGGGAAAATGCCGCTGAGGGAGATTCGGTCGTTTTGTGATGTTTTTCCTCGTGTGATTGATTGTTTATTTGATGATGTTAGAAAACGGAAAAGCTTTTCAAAGCACTTCTCCGTTTCTAATTGTCGCTCGAGTATTTCATTATGATTTCTCATAATTTCAGCCTGGGATGTTTCTAATCCCTGAACTCTTTCAAGAAAATTTTCCTCAAAAGGCGTCAACTCATAACCGGCATCCTCCTCGGCCTCATATTCCTCCTCCTCGATACTATCCTCTTCCGGTTCTAAACGTGCCCGTTTGCTTCTCAATTGAGTACTTCGAAAAATACTACTCCTGCCGTTCAGTCGATCCCCATGTGTTAAAATATCACCCCCTGCCGAAATTTTGACTCTCTGGCTCCTGCAAATACCGGTGATAAGGCAGGGGTATGGCATCTTCTGCCTAGTCGGGACCATGCCGGCATAATGACAAATAGTAGTGTAAATGTGAGTACCCAAATCCATTTTTACCCCCCGGCGGATAGCAAATAAACCTCGCAGGTGGCCAATGGAAACCGTCGTCAGAGTTGAAGTCGGGTAAATACTCCCGGCTGCCCACATCCATAAATACCAAGCATCATCCATTAGGTCCGCCTGGTGGTATCGGGGTTTGATCATCCCAATACTGTCATGCAACTCGCTCACTAACGCCCAGCGTAAAACTCTATCATCCGGCACCTCTTCATTAGGTAAGATAGAAATGTCAACCGCGTTAGTACAATTAACCCCCAAAAACTTGTTAATGACATCCGGTGAAAAATTAATCGATTTCCCATTCACAGTAGTCTGATGATAAGTAGGTGACCCTACCTGCCCAATGGACTTGTTGAAAGAATTGTAAAAGTTCAGGGTCAATGTCGGGTTACCATTTGGGAGATCGGAAACGAACTTTTCCCAGCCGTTGTCTAAGAATTTTTGGATGAAAGGGGTAGTGATTGTGTCTCTATCCTCATCGCCGATGAAATCATCAAGATTGAACAATCTTTCCTTAATGCACTTTGTGTTTTGATTTCTTTGTGGCGGTGCCGGACCTTGAGATGACGAACCGACCTTTTCTTTTCCTTTTGTTGATTTCTTCGGTGCCATCCCTGAAATTTAACAAAATCAACTTCTTTTCATCACACGACTATAATCATCAAGCAAAACCAATAAAAACATAAAAAAAATTCAAAGATTTTCGTTGTGGCATTTCGTCGGACACCTTGAGTTCATAGTTTTTTAACAAGTTTTTCTTATTCAAACTCAAATCCATAAAGCCACCACTAATCAATGAATCAAATAACCACATAAATATCAACAATACTCACAAATGAACAAGATTTAATCAACGAATCATACGGAAATAAGAATCGAAAAACAAATATGAAGAGAAAAACTTAAAACTAAAACTCAAGAATATAAAGTGAAACAATGATTGAAAGAGAACCTGATGATTATGTGTTAATGTTGATATGTTAATGAATTGTATTGAGGAATTTTAGTTTTTAGAAAGTAGGGATTGATAATGGAAAAATTTCGGAACTGCTCCTGTGTCTCTGTGAAATCCGCCGGGTTTGTGTTTATGATTCTAAATCCCGTTTTTTTTTATAGCTGTATAAGTTACGGCCGTAACTTACTCAAGTTACGGCCGTATGATGCATTCGTTTTTCTGACCCTGTTTTAAGATACGGCCGTAACATGCAGCAGTTACGGCCGTATGTAACGTTCGTTTTTTTTTAGAGGCAGTTTTTAAAGATACTGCCGTAACGTACACTAGTTACGGCCGTAAGGTTCTTTCGAAAAAAAAATATAATGGAACAACATACGACCGTATCTAATAACTTACGGCCGTATTTATTTATATTATTATTATTATTATTATTTTTATATTTTTTTTTTGGTTTTTTTATTTAAACAAAATTATAATTATTATATGTTTGAGAATAATGAAAGAAAGACTCCCTGGATTTTATGAACGATCTGATCCTTGCTCTTGTTGTTGAATCCTTCCGTGTTACCCCCAAACTTATTTGCGAAATAATAGAGATTGGGTTGCCTCCCAATAAATGCTTTGTTTAACGTCCTTAGCTTGACTTCTCGTCAGATTAATTAGGTATTTCCAGCATTATGATTGACTTTGCTGTCGAGAATTCTCCTCCCAGATATGGCTTTAAACGTTGACCGTTTACTTTGAAACTCCCGTCGGTTGTATTATAAATCTCCACAGCTCCATGAGAAAACACCTCTTTGATCGTGTAAGGGCCTGTCCATCGTGATCGCAGCTTACCCGGAAACAGACGCAGTCGTGCATTAAAAAGCAGAACTTGGTCTCCTGTTTTAAAATCTCTTCTTAGAATTCTGTTGCCATGCCATCTTTTTGTTTTTTCTTTGTAGATTTTGGCATTTTCATATGAATCGAGTCGGATTTCATCCAACTCATTTAAATGCAGCAACCTTTTCTTTCCAGCCAACTGTTCGTCAAAGTTTAATTTTTTTATAGCCCAAAAAGCTCGATGTTCAAGTTCTACTGGCAGGTGACAGGCTTTTCCAAAAAGCAGACGAAATGGAGACATGCCTATCGGTGTCTTATAGGTTGTTCTGTAAGCCCAGAGTGCATCATCCAGCTTTTTCGACCAATCTTTCCGAGATGAGTCGACTGTCATCTCAAGTATACGTTTCAGTTCACGATTGGAAACCTCGACTTGTCCACTGGTTTATGGGTGATAAGAGGTAGCGACATGGTGTTTTACTCCGAATTTGGTCAATAGAGCCTTAACCTGGTGATTGCATAAATGAGATCCGGCATCACTGATAATAACTCTCGGAGTTCCGAAGCGAGTGAATATATTTTTCTTTAGAAAATTTACCACGACTTTAGCTTCGTTTGTTGGTAATGCAACAGCGTCCACCCATTTAGATACGTAGTCTACAGCTACAAGGATGTATTCATTAGAGAACGATGATGGAAAGGGTCCCATGAAATCAATTCGCCAAACGTCGAAGATTTCAACCTCAAGGATGAAATTCATTGGCATTTCATTTCTTTTTGACATGTTTCCATGTCTTTGGCACCGGTCACACTTTGAGACAAGTGTATGTGCATCTTTGAACAGAGTGGGCCAATAGAATCCTGGTTCAAGAATTTTTGCTGCTGTTTTTGAACCCCCAAAATGTCCTCCATAGTGAGAGGAATGACATCTTTCTAATACCTTCTCCATTTCTTCTTCCGGTATGCATCTCCGGATGATTTGATCAGGTCCTCGTCTGAACAACAGAGGATCTTCCCAGTAATAGTATTTCAACTCGGAGAAGAATTTTTTCTTTTGATGATGGGAAAAATTTGGGTGAATTATTCCACTAACAAGGAAATTAACGATGTCAGCATACCATGGTGCATTTTGTTTTTCCTGGATATTAGAGATTTGGAACAGTTGTTCATTCGGAAATACTTCATTTATTTCCTTCTCTTGAGCATTGTTTTGGTCGAGTCTAGAGAGATGATCTGCCACTTGGTTTTCTGTTCCCTTTCTGTCTCTGATTTCTATGTCGAATTCTTGCATAAGTAGAACCCATCGGATTAGCCTTGACTTTGCATCTTGCTTTGTCATTAAATATTTCAAAGCTAAATGATCAGTGTAGACTATGACCTTTGATCCCAATAAGTTGGATCGAAATTTGTCAAAGGCATAAACCACTGCAAGCATCTCTTTTTCAGTTGTTGCGTAGTTCAGCTGAGCATCATTCATAGTCCTGCTAGCATAATGGATCACTTGCATCATTTTGTCCTTCTTTTGGCCCAGTACGGCCCCTACGGCATAATCACTTGCATCGCACATTAAAATGAAAGGAATAGTCCAATCTGGAGAAATGATGATTGGAGCTGATGTAAGCTTATCCTTCAAAGTTGCAAAGGCCACGTGGCATTCATTTGTGAAAAGGAATGGTGTATCTTTCTCAAGCAAAGAACAGAGAGGTTTTGCTATTTTTGAGAAATCTTTTATAAACCTTCGATAGAATCCTGCATGTCCGAGAAAACTCCTTACTCCTTTCACCGAAATTGGTGGAGGAAGTTTTGCAATTACTTGGATCTTTGCCTTATCGACTTCAATTCCATGTTGTGAGATTCTATGGCCAAGTACGATTCCTTCCTGGACCATTAAGTGACATTTCTCCCAATTGAGAACTAGATTTGTGTCTTCACATCTTTCCAAGACCATGCCTAAGTGAATTAGGCATTTATCAAATGAATCTCTGAAAACCGAGAAATCGTCCATGAAAACTTCAATGAATTTTTCAGCCATGTCTGAGAATATTGACATCATGCATCTTTGAAATGTGGCTGGAGCATTGCACAATCCGAATGGGATTCTTCTATAGGCAAATGTTCCATAAGGGCATGTGAATGTTGTTTTCTCTTGGTCTTCTGGGGCTATTACGATTTGGTTGTACCCTGAATAGCCGTCGAGAAAACAGTAGTAAGAATGTCCCGCCAATCTATCTAGCATCTGATCAATAAATGGGAGTGGAAAATGATCTTTTCTTGTCGTCTTGTTTAGTTTCCTGTAATCAATGCACATTCTCCATCCTGTGATCGGTCGTGTTGGTATAAGTTCATTGTGCTCGTTCTCTATGATCGTGATTCCACTCTTTTTTGACACCATATGTACAGGGCTCACACATGGACTATCTGAGATTGGATAAATGATTCCTGCGTCAAGTAATTTAAGAATCTCTGCCTTCACAATTTCCTTCATGTTTGGATTCAAACGTCGTTGATGCTCAATTGAAGGTTTGCAGTCATCTTCCATCAAGATTTTGTGAGTGCATATAGAGGGGCTTATTCCTCTAATGTATGCAATAGTCCATCCAATTGCTCTTTTGTGATTCCTCAATACCCTTAGTAATTTCCTTTCTTTAAGTTTGGTCAATATGTTAGATATGATGACCGGAAGTGTTGAGGAAACGCCCAAGTAAGCGTATCTCAAATGTGTGGGTAGAGGTTTGAGATCAAGTGTTGGAGCTTCTTGTAAAGAAGGGAGGGGTTTAGCGGAGCTTGTCCCCAATTCTTCAAAATGTGAATGCTTTCTTAAGGTTGGTAGTGCTTCTAGGTAGTTAATCAAGCTGCCAAGTGATATTCTTCTTCCATCTTTGGTTAGAGAATTTGCTATACATGTCTCAAGAGGATCTTTAGATAGAATTTTCTCTAAAGACTTGTTCACCATGGCTTCAATTGTGTCTATTTTTAGACAATACTCATCTGTGGAGGGTTGATTCAAAGTTTTTAAGACATCGAAGATGACATGTTCGTCTTCCACTCTGAGAATTAGCTTTCCTTCATAGACGTCAATAAGAGCACGTTCGGTTGCGAGAAATGGTCGTCCCAAAATAATGGGAATATCTTGATCTTCTTCCATGTCGAGGATGATAAAATCTGCTGGAAATATGAATTTATCAACTTTGACGAGCACATCTTCAACTATCCCACGTGGATATTTGATTGACCGATCGGCTAATTGTAGTGAAACTGTTGTTGCTTTTGCTTCTCCCAAGTTCAATTTGGTTCTCCCTAAATCACAAAGAGCTTTGCCAAAATTCACTTCACCAATTGTACATGGATTGTGAAAGTTCCCGGATCTTTTAGCTTGGGTGGCAACTTCTTTTGTAGTATTGTGCTACATTTCTCTGTTAGCATGACAGTTTTGTACTCTTCAAGCCTTCGTTTGTTGGAAAGAATATCTTTCATAAATTTGGCATAGCTTGGCATTTGTGCTAGAGCATCGGCAAAAGGAATGTTGATGTGTAGCTTTTTGAAGATTTCCAAGAATTTCCCAAATTGAGCATCGAGCTTGTGATTCTTCAACCGTTGAGGAAATGGGATAGGTGGAACATAAGATTTTGTAGCAATTGGACCTTTTTGAGATGAAGGTCCTGTATCAGGTTCTTTTTCTGATTCTTGATTTTGTTTAATTTTTTGTTTTTCCAGATGGTTTTCCATAGAAATTTCGGGCAACTGCACTCCACTTCGTGTTGTGATAGCTTGTACATTTTCCCTTGGATTTACCTCGGTATTGCTAGGTAACATGCCATGAGATCTTTCTGAAAGTATTTTGGCCATTTGGCCAACTTGTGTCTCCAGATTTTTAATTGAAGCATCATTTCGTTGTTGATACTTCAGTTGTTGTTCAGCTAGCTTTGTGATTGCTTCTTCCCATCCGGGCTTCTTTTCTTGATGCGTTGGATTCAACACATTGTTGTTGTTTGCATAAGAAAAATTTGGATGATTTTTGTACCCTGGATTGTATGTTGGCCCGTAAGGATTGTATGCTTGCCTTTGGAAATACTGAGCATACGCCACTTGTTCTGGTGGTGGTGTTGACTGGTCTTGTTGCACTAAGGGACAGATAGTGCTGTTGTGAGTTGCTCCACAAATTTCACATGAAAAAAGCTGAAATTTGTGGAGTTTGCACCGTCTTCACAGATTGAGGAGTTGAAAAGGACATTTCCTCGACTTTATTTGATAGAGCTTCAATTTTTGCCAACATAAGTGAATAAGAATCCACTTCAAAAACACCATTTGGTTTCTTTTGGATATTTCTGTCTGGCCATCTTGCACTTTGTTCACATAACCTCAAAAATATTATAAGCCTCTTTCATAGTTTTGTTTCCCAGTGAGCCATTTGATGATGAATCGACATTGGCTCGGCATGAAGGTAAAATTCCAGAATAGAAGTAATTGACTTGTGCTCCCAAATTGAAACCATGGTTAGGACATTTTCGTAGCATATCTTTGTATCTCTCCCATGCTTCGTGGAATGATTCTGAATATTGTTGACGAAATGTAGAGATTTCGTATTTGAGTTTCGCCACTTTTATTGGTGGAAAGTATTTAGTGGTGAATTTCTGGACAAATTCGGGCCAATTTGTTATGCTTCGTGGTGGCAAAGTATCTAGCCACTCTCTTGCTCTGTCCTTCAAAGTGTGCACGAAAAGTCTCATTTTGATAGCCTCGTCATTTACATTTGGATATTTGAAATTTCCACATATTTCCACAAAACGGTTAATATGGAGATATGGATTTTCGTCGGTTCTTCCATAGAATGAGTTGTTGTTGGAGAAGAGATTGATGACATCTGGGCGAATTTGAAAATTATCCACTCCCAATGGTGGATAGATTACCCTTGATTGAACGCTCAAAGATGGGGGGTTCATGAATTCCCCAAAGAGCATGTTGTCTTCATCCGGCACAATAAGATATTGTTGATGTTGAATGTTTTGAACATTAGGTAGTCCCCCCACCGGAGGAATTCTTTCGTTATCATTTCCTTGGGGGAGACGTGGATTTAGTTCGTCTGCCATTGATGGTGAAGAAATAATGTTTTTCTTTTGTTCTCTTCGCCTTCTTCTGAATGTGGCTTCGATCTCGGGATCTAGTGAAACTAAATCGCTATTGCATGTCCTTCGCATAGACAAGAGAATCTACAACAAAGAAAAAGTTGTATTTATAACAATAGTTAATAATGTAATTTTTCAAATATAACTTATACTTCCCCGGCAACGGCGCCAAAAACTTGACACGGGCTTTTAGTGTAACTATCGCAAGTGCACGATATCGTATCAAGTAGTAAAGTGGACTTTTTGAGTCCGGTTTATCGATCCCACAAGGAAGTTTTGTTATAATTTGAATTATACACTATTAGTCTATTTTTATAGATACTAAGATGAGTGAAACACACAATTTAAAGAGTTTGGTTTAATTGTTGCAAAGTAAATGCAATAATAGTCTTAATATTTTAAAGAAATAAAAATATTGTAATAATAATAGAATGATTATCGATAAAATGAAATAGTTGGGATTACAAACTTAGTTCGTCATTAGTTATAAAAGATGTATTGGAGATCATAAAATGAATTTACTTATTATGTTGTGTAGATTCGATTTTCCTTAAAAAGACGGTTTCTCTTTCGAACTATAAAACGCCTCTTACATATTAAATCAATCCACTATATTTCTATGTTGATTGGCTTCAATACATAGCATTAGAATTTATGAAAATAACTCAAAGAATCATCTAAGGACTAGGGGTATATTTATATCCCCTAGAACAACTTAGAGTGAAGATCATTTGATGTAATCAAACATTATTTCTTTCGAAACATATGAAGACCATTAATATCATCATTTATTGGCCAAATAAATAAAGATTATTCAAACAATGAAAATCACACACAATAATAAGTAATTCATAATAGATCTTTATACAAACATAAATAACATGACTAACCTTGTTTATAATCCCAACTAAAGATTACTTAGCCTATGAAGGGTTTATTATACATGTTACAAGCTTTGGTGGTCATGTTTAGTTGAATCTGTAATATCCGGTATTTTTCTTTCCCTTTTATTTTCATTTTTGGTATATTTCTCGGTCATAGTGACCCTCGTGTACCTTTCAGTGTGTCCTTCCTGTCAATTGTTGAACTGTATTCTCGTTATTGTGGAGCGGAACCGCCGTTTCGGGGTTGCCGTGGATCCATTTCGTGTTATTGGTTCCCAAATATTGATTCCTATCGTTTTATTCTCTTTCCGGATCATTTTTATCATTTTGGGACCCAAAAGGGGGTGTGGGCCGCGGCACAAGATGTGTGTGCGGCGGCACACAAATTTCTTCAGTTGTTGGCCAATCGAATTGTACTGTGTGCCGCGGCACACCCATCCGGTGTCGCGGCACAATGCCAAGCCAGTGCCGCGGCACACTCGTGTGTCATCTGCGACCAAAACCCGCCTGTACCGGGTGCCGCGGCACACGCAGGCTGTGCCGCGGCACACTGCCGAATCCTGGGAGTAAATTTTTGGCCTGTGCCGCGGCACACCTCAGCTGTGCCGCGGCACACAATGCGGTCAACCCCCTATAATTGTGTCGTTTTGAGCGTCAGCTGCTCATTCTTTTCTTCTTCTTCCTGCGACGCGAGAGAGAGTGAGAGAGAGGTGGAGAGTTCTTCATCAATATACATTGAGGGGTTGATTTTCATCATTTTTCTTCGGTAGTGAAGCCCGGACAATCAATCCAACGCGTGGTCTACGGATCTTAGTACTTGAATCTCCAAAGGTAATATTTCTAGAACCCTATTTTCGATTAATTTGGGGGTTTTGGGATTTTTCTTCCGATTCGTTCCGTTTTGTTGGTAGATTCATGATGTATATGATTAATCTTGTTGATATCATTAATTTCCCTACGGATTCATGGTATATTTTCATAGTTTTGCGGAATCGAGAGGGTTTGGTTGTGGTCCGCCCTCGTTGTTATTTTGTGCGAATATACATGAATCGTAGGCGGGTTTTCGGGTGTATTCCATTTCCGTATTCGTTTAGAATTGGTTGTAATTATGTTCTTCGAATCGTTAGGTTCGGTTCCGTTGATTCTTAGCGTTCGTTGGTGATTATCCTTCCGTTCGTTACGTCGTCAATAATTCAAGGCAAGTACTCTTGGAAACCTTTATGCTTAACGTGAAATGGTAATGTATATTGTGTGTGCTTTACTCACCTCGGGAGGGTCCGACGGGGCCTCGGGGGAATCTATGACTTCACTCTGGATTCATGAGTTGTTTCGCTAGCCAGCTCGGGAGGGTCCTTAGAGGCCTCGGGTGGGATTCATGGTGGCGTCCTGGTCCTAGGCGATGCCTGTGCGTGATTTGTTGTTATAAAGTAGCCAGCCCGGAAGGGGTCCTTAGAGGCCTCGGGTGGGATTCATGGTGGCGTCCTGGTCCTAGGCAAATTGATTATTTGACTGTTTGTTTCCGGAAAAGACATGTCTCGTTTTGGCCCTTGAAATTGTTTGTTTTGGTGCATGTACTATGAAATGTGTAAGCGATTGGTTTGCCTTGATTACTTGTACTAGCGTAATTGCTAACCCCTCTGGGGACCCGTTTTGGGGAAATTCTTGTTATGGATTTCAGTTATGATTATCCGGACGAGCGGGCACACTGACAGTACGAGGACGTTGGCCAGGGTCGTTGACATGTGCATTTGGGTCTTTCTATTTCTTTCGTCCATTTCGATTTGGTTGTTCTAATAATTATAAACTTATAGAGTGTACTCGCGAGTACTTAGGCTTTTCATTTCAAACTCCGTATTGTGCTACTTTTAAATTGTTACATTGTTGGTTGATGATCATTTCGCCGGTTGCTCCGGGCATAACTTTTTATGTCTTATAATTAAATGTGTGTCCTCGCTAACCGGGATGGTTAGTCGAGTGGAGTTTTCTTGTTTGTAGCCTGGCGGGTCCCATGTGGGGGGGGTCCACGGCGCTGTAATATACTGTGAATATCTCGGGGTGTTACAGAAAATGGTATCGGAGCTCTAGGTTTATGGATACCTAGGCTTGTTGGTTATTTGGGTCTAGTCGTGTTTTGTTTTGCACATTGTCACACCGCTGCCAGCATCCCAGTACTTCCAGTGCTCGTAAGTTTTCTTATTCGGCACTTTTGTTTCTTGCATTGTATTTCCACTTTTGAATCGTGGTTGCTTTTTCCTCCCTTACTCATCATCAATATACTTCTGTTATCCCTTAACACCAGTATGGATGCCGGAGGAAACCGTGGTCGTGGTCGTGGTCGTGGTCGTGGACGCGGCCGGGGACGTGGGGCAGCCGGTGGGGCGGCCACGTTGCATTCTTCGGGAGCCGGCAGTACCGGTGACCGTCACAGTCATGCTTCTTCTCAGGAGCGCGCCGATCTTGGTATTGCGGCTGTTATGCAGCAAATGGTTAACCAGATGGCGGCTATAGCTCAGGTGGTCCAGAACCCCGATCAGGCCCATGCTAATCGGGGCGGAACGGATCGTTGGCTTCAGGATGTCATCAAGATGCATCCTCCCCAGTTTTCGGGAGCTTCGGACCCGATCGGCTGGGAAGGGTGGATCAAGGAGATATCCAAAGTATTCACTGCTACCAATTGCCCCGAGGATCGTAAGGTCCCTATTGCTCAATATTTTCTCACGGGAGATGCTACGGATTGGTGGGAGGCCGTTGGTCCCAAAGATCATGTTGCTTCATGGGCCGAATTTCAAGAATTGATGGAGACCGAATATTGCCCGTGGCTGGTTAGACAAGCTCGGGTCCATGCCTTCTATGATGCTCAACCTCGGGGTATTCCCGTATCCCAGGCTATTGCCGATTTTAACAAGGAGTTGGGTTACGTGAAGACCCAAGTTGTCGAGGAGAGCGACAAAATTTTTCATTTCTCCAGACGTATGAAACTGTCCATTCGGGACTATATGTCTGGACTTGTCTGCACTACCCTGAAGGATTATCAGAGTCGAGCTCTTGCCTATGATATGTCGGTGACGGCCAGTGCGGCGGTTCGAGAGAGTAAGAAACAGAAATCCGCCGGAAATTTCTCGAGTCACAAGGGTGGAGGTCAGCACAAGTCTCAGTCTGCGAACATTCTTGGTGGTAATTCGTCTCGTTTCTCTGGGGGCTATCGAGGTACTGCCAGTGCCCTCGTTCGGGATACCAAATGCTTTAACTGTGGCGAGCCGGGCCATCAGAATCGGGAGTGTCCTCGTCCGCCTCTGATTTGTCATACTTGTGGTCAGTCCGGCCACAAGGCTTCCTTTTGTGAGCGGGCAAAGCGGATTTTTGATACTCAGACTTCTTTTCCAGCACCTATGGAGCCGAGTGTGAACCAGGGCTCATTTGCTCCGCCGCCTCCACCGAGTGCCGGCCGAGGTAGGGGTCGGGGTCAGCCCGCCAGAGGAGGAGCTTCCAGTGTCGGCTCTGCCCAGCCGCGTATCTACGAGATGAGGAGGGCCGATGACCCAACAACTCTCGTGGCGGCAGTCTTGTTCATATCCATTCTCATCCTGTCAGTGTACTTTTTGATTCGGGTGCTACGCATTCATTCATTTCTCTATAGTGTGTACGCCGTTTGAGTCTCGACTGCTTGTCACCTTGCGAGCCTTTCATCGTTAAACTTCCTAGCGGTGATAGAATTGTCGGTGATCGAGAAGTCCGGGACTGTTCTGTGATCATTTGTGAGAGGGATTGGCTCTCTAATCTTATTGTTGTGAGTATCGAGGGCGAGGATTTAATTCTCGGGAATGATTGGCTCGAGCGGCAAGGTGCAATCATGAACTACCGCACGAGGATCATTACCATGTTAGCCGAGGACGGCACTGAACACTCTTTCGCGGGGCGAAAGAGAAACCAGAAGTTTGTTATTAACGCCTTGAAGGCGGTGAAACTCCTGCGAAAGGAGTGTACTGGTTATTGGTGCTACGCCTTGAAGGCGGATAATGGTGGAGTCGAGTTTTCGTCGATTCCAGTCGTTAGTGAGTTTCCTGATGTATTTCCTGACGAGTTGCCGGGATTGCCACCGGATCGTGAGGTTGAGTTTTTTATAGAATTAGAGCCGGGCGCGGCTCCGATTTCGAAGGCGCCGTATCGCATGGCACCTTCAGAGATGGCCGAGTTGAAGAAACAGTTGAGTGAACTTCTGGAGTCGGGGTATGTTCGACCGAGCGCCTCGCCTTGGGGCGCACCGGTCTTGTTTGTGCGTAAGAAGGATGGTTCACTACGTTTGTGTATTGACTATCGTGAACTAAACAAGGTGACCATCAAGAACAAGTATCCTTTTCCGAGAATCGATGACTTGTTTGACCAGTTGCAGGGAGCTGCGGTATTCTCGAAGATTGATTTAAAATCGGGGTACTATCAGCTCCGGGTGAGAGAGTCCGACGTGCCGAAAACTGCTTTTCGGACGAGATACGGACACTATGAGTTTGTAGTTATGCCTTTCGGGTTAACTAATGCGCCGGCGGTGTTCATGCAGTTGATGAACAAAGTCTTTATCGAGTATATGGATAAGTGTGTCGTCGTCTTCATTGACGATATTCTTATTTATTTGAGGAATGAGGAAGAGCATGCCCATCATTTGCGTAATGTGTTAGACATTTTGAGGGCCGAGCAACTCTATGCGAAGTTCTCGAAATGTGAGTTCTGGCTGAAGGAAGTGATGTTTCTGGGTCACGTGATTTCAGCCGAGGGAGTTCGAGTGGATCCACAGAAGATTGAGGCAGTGTTGGATTGGGCACCGCCCACAAGTGTGAAGGAGGTCCGTAGTTTCTTGGGTTTGGCTGGCTACTACCGTAGGTTCGTCGAGGGTTTCTCAAAACTAGCTCGGCCACTTACACAGTTGCTCCAGAAATCCGAGAAGTTCGTCTGGACCGATGAGAGGCAGTCGAGTTTCGAGGAGCTGAAGAAGCGTCTGACTTCAGCCCCGGTTTTGGCGTTGCCATGTGGCAACGAGGGATTCGCCGTTTATAGCGATGCTTCGGGCCAGGGTCTTGGGTGCGTATTGATGCAGCACGGCAAGACCATTGCCTATGCGTCGAGACAGTTGAGGCCGTATGAGCTTAACTACCCTACTCATGATTTGGAGTTAGCGGCAGTCGTTTTTGCGCTCAAGATTTGGCGTCACTATCTTTTCAGCTCAGCATGTCAGATTTTTACCGATCATAAAAGTCTGAAATACATATTTACTCAGCGGGAGTTGAATATGAGGCAGAGGAGGTGGTTAGAGTTGATTAAGGATTATGACCTCGAAATCCTTTATCATCCGGGCAAGGCGAACGTCGTGGCCGACGCCTTGAGTCGGAAACCTATTGCGTTGCGAACGCTTGAGATCCTTACGTCTCGGTCCGAGCTTGACGGGCTTTGATTGAGTTTGATATTGAGGTTTTGTTGCCAGGAGTCAGCGGGCAACTTTGTGCTTTAGAGATTTCGTCGTCTTTGATCGATGAGATTAAGCTAAAGCAATTAGAGGATCCGATGATTACTCAAATCCGAGAGAACGTTCTTAAGGGAAAGTCTCCTGGGTTTGTGATTCACGAAGATGGTGTTTTGATATTTCGGAGTCGGCTTTGTGTGCCGAACGATCCAGAGTTGCGACAGAGTATTTTGCGTGAGGCCCATTCCACACCCTATTCCGTTCATCCTGGTTCGAGTAAGATGTACAAGGACCTGAGGAGGAACTTCTGGTGGAATGATATGAAGGAGGAGGTCGCACAGCTTGTGGCGAGATGTTTGACTTGCCAGCAGGTCAAAATCGAGCATCGGCCCATTGGAGTTATTGCAGTCACTTCCCGTTCCGGAATGGAAATGGGAAGATATATCGATGGATTTCATTACGAGTTTGCCGAGATCGAGATCGGGCATGAATATGGTTTGGGTGATTGTTGATCGTCTGACCAAGTCGGCACATTTTCTGGGCATCAAGGACACTTGGGGCCCGGAGAAATTGGCTCGTGTGTTTATCGCGCAGATTGTGAGACTTCACGGTACCCCGAAGTCTATTGTTTCGGATCGTGATGGACGTTTCGTATCACACTTTTGGCAGGCGGTGCATAAGGCGTTGGGTACCCGTTTGCATTTGAGTACCTCTTTTCATCCCCAGTCAGATGGACAGTCGGAACGCACTATCCAGACATTCGAGGACATGTTGCGTGCTTGTGCCCTCGATTGGAGTAGCGACTGGGAGGAGCATTTGCCATTGATCGAATTCACGTACAACAATAGTTGGCACGCGTCGATTCGGATGGCACCGTATGAGGCACTTTATGGGCGACGATGTCGATCGCCGATTTGTTGGAATGAGGCGTCCGATTTGGTCGGGACCGAGCCGGATGTCGTTTTAGAGACGAGGCGGAAGATAGAATTAATTCGGGAACGGATGTTGACGGCCCAGTCGGCGTAAGTCATATGCCGATGTCCGTCGTCGACCTTTAGAATTCGAGGTGGGAGACCACGTTTTGCTGAAGGGGTCGCCGACGAGAGGAGTTTTCCGTTTCAGGAAGAAGGGGAAGTTGAGTCCGAGATTTATTGGACCCTTCGAGATTCTCGAGCGGGTCGGTGGGTTAGCATACCGTTTGGCGTTACCCCCGGCCTTGAGTCACATTCATAGCGTTTTTCATGTTTCCCAGCTGAGGAAATATGTTCCGGATCCTAGTCACGTCATCGATTATGGCGAGATTGGTATTGCTGAAGATATTACTTTTGAGGAGCGTCCTTTGAAGATTTTGGAGCATCGTGAGAAACGACTGAGGCATAAGACCATCCCTTTGGTCAAAGTGCAGTGGTCGAGACACGGTGTCGAGGAGGCAACTTGGGAAACCGAGGATAGCATGCGTGCTAGGTACCCTGAGTTGTTTGTTTCTTAAGTTTCGAGACGAAACTTATTTTTAGAGGGGTAGAATGTAATATCCGGTATTTTTCTTTCCCTTATATTTTCATTTTTGATATATTTCTCGGTCATAGTGACCCTCGTGTACCTTTCAGTGTGTCCTTCCTGTCAACTGTTGAACTGTATTCTCGTTATTGTGGAGCGGAACCGCCGTTTCGGGGTTTCTGTGGATCCATTTCGTGTTATTGGTTCCCAAATATTGATTCCTATCGTTTTATTCTCTTTCCGGATCATTTTTATCATTTTGGGACCCAAAAGGGGGTGTGGTCCGCGGCACAAGATGTGTGTGCCGCGGCACAAGATGTGTGCGCCGCGGCACACAAATTTCTTCAGTTGTTGGCCAATCGAACTGTACTGTGTGCCGCGGCACAAGATGTGTGTGTCGCGGCACAAGATGTGTGTGCCGCGGCACACAAATTTCTTCAGTTGTTGGCCAATCGAACTGTACTGTGTGCCGCGGCACACCCATCCGGTGCTGCGGCACAATGCCAAGCTAGTGCCGCGGCACACTCGTGTGTCATCTGCGACCAAAACCCGCCTGTACCGGGTGCCGCGGCACACGCAGGCTGTGCCGCGGCACACTGCCGAATCCTGGGAGTAAATTTTTGGCCTGTGCCGCGGCACACCTCAGCTGTGCCGCGACACACAATGCGGTCAACCCCCTATAATTGTGTCGTTTTGAGCGTCAGCTGCTCATTCTTTTCTTCTTCTTCCTGCAACGCGAGAGAGAGTGAGAGAGGGGGAGAGTTCTTCATCAATATCCATTGTGGGGTTGATTTTCATCATTTTTCTTCGGTAGTGAAGCCCGGACAATCAATCCAACGCGAATCTCCAAAGGTAATATTTCTAGAACCCTATTTTCGATTAATTTGGGGGTTTTGGGATTTTTCTTCCGATTCGTTCCGTTTTGTTGGTGGATTCATGATGTATATGATTAATCTTGTTGATATCATTAATTTCCCTACGGATTCATGGTATATTTTCATAGTTTTGCGGAATCGAGAGGGTTTGGTTGTGGTCCGCCCTCGTTATTTTGTGCGAATATACATGAATCGTAGGCGGGTTTTCGGGTGTATTCCATTTCCGTATTCGTTTAGAATTGGTTGTAATTATGTTCTTCGAATCGTTAGGTTCGGTTCCGTTGATTCTTAGCATTCGTTGGTGATTATCCTTCCGTTCGTTACGTCGTCAATAATTCAAGGCAAGTACTCTTGGAAACCTTTATGCTTAACGTGAAATGGTAATGTATATTGTGTGTGCTTTACTCACCTCGGGAGGGTCCGACGGGGCCTCGGGGGAATCTATGACTTCACTCTGGATTCATGAGTTGTTTCGCTAGCCAGCTCGGGAGGGTCCTTAGAGGCCTCGGGTGGGATTCATGGTGGCGTCCTGGTCCTAGGCGATGCCTGTGCGTGATTTGTTGTTATAAAGTAGCCAGCCCGGAAGGGGTCCTTAGAGGCCTCGGGTGGGATTCATGGTGGCGTCCTGGTCCTAGGTGTAACACCCTCAAGATATTCGAGGTATATTACAGCGCCGTGAATCCCTATATGGGACCCACCAGGCTGAACAGCATCATACTCATCGACTCACATAAACGACAACCCAACACCATGTCATAAAGACGCAAAACAGAATAATCCACCCGGTTCAACCGGTCAAACATAACATCATCAATCAACACAAACATATAGGCAACAATACAATCCGGACGAACAAGAACTCTTAAGTACTCGAGTACAACTATTAGTTCAAAAGCCACAAAAGATGAAAAGACAAAAGACATTAAGACGTCACTTATGCACAATCATCACGCATGACCATCATCCGTATACTGGTCCAGCGCCCGCTCGTCCCGATGAACCTGACCTGAAATTCATAAAACGAATTTCCCCAAAACGGGTCCCCAAAGGGGTTAGCAATTACGCTAGTACAAGTAACCAGATGAACGACTTACATCTTACACATATAGTAATGCATGCAATTCAAGAAAACATAGTTCCAAAACACTCATTTCCGGAAATGCCAATATCGAATCACATTTGTAAAATGCACCACAATTAACCGCGGACCCACAGCTTCGTGGATCCCTGCCGAGACCCCGTCGGATCTAACCCACAGTGGTTAAAAGCAAACTCGCGGTCCCACAGCTTCGTGGAACCCTACCGAGACCCCGTCGAGTCTAACCCGCAGTGAGCATACACACACACACAATTTCTCATACAAAACTACTATGTCAAGATTGTAAGTTCATAAGGATACTTGCCTCGATTAAATAGACGATGACACGAACGGAACGGAAGAATCAAGCACAACCACGAGGAACCGGCGAAAATGAACCTAACGATTCGAATAACACAATCACAACCAACTCTAGACGATTACGGAAATGGAATACACCCGGAAACCCGCCTACGATTCATGTATATTCGTACCAAAATAACAACGAGGGCGGACCACAACCAAACCCTCCCGATTCCGTAAAAATCCACAAAATATCCATGAATCCGTAGGAAAACTAAAGATACTAACAATATTAATCGTATACATCATGAATCCACCAACAAAACGGAACGAATCGGAAGAAAAACCCAAAACCCCCAAATTAATCGAAAATAGGGTTTTAGAATATTACCTTAGGAGATTCAAGTACCAAGATCCGTAGAACACGTGTTAGATTGATTGCCCGGGCTTCACTACCAAAGAAAAATGGTGAAAATCAACCCCCCAATGGATGAAGATGAAGAACTCTTCCCCTCTCTCTCACTCTCTCTCGCGATGCAGGTGAAATGAAGAAGAAATGGTCGATTTCGTCTAATAAAGACGAAGTTGCACGGTTGACCGCTTGCAGCCGCGCACGGCTTAGGTGTGCCGCGCACGTGCCAAAAATTTACTCCTGTGTTTCGGCATTGTGCCGGCACGGCTGCGTGTGCCGCGGCACGGTACATTGGGTTTTGGTCGCAGAAGACACACGAGTGTGCCGCGCATCGACGGGCGTGCCGCGGCACTGCCTCGGCAGCGTGCCGCGCACGGATGGGTGTGCCGCGGCACACGCATGCTTTGTCCGACCAACAACTGAAGGGATTTGTGTGCCGCGGCGCACACACCTTGTGCCGCGGCCCACACCCCCTTTTGGGTTCCAAAATGATAAAAATGATCCGGAAAGAGAATAAAACGATAGGAATCAATATTTGGGAACCAACAACACGAAATGGATCCACGGCAACCCCGAAACGGCGGTTCCGCACAACAATAACGAGAATACAGTTCAACAGTTTGACAGGAAGGACACGCTGAGAAGTACACGAGGGTCACTACGATCGAGAAATACACCAAAAACGAAAATACAAGGGAAAGAAAAATACGGATATTACACTAGGCAAATTGATTATTTGACTGTTTGTTTCCGGAAAAGACATGTCTCGTTTTGGCCCTTGAAATTGTTTGTTTTGGTGCATGTACTATAAAATATGTAAGCGATTGGTTTGCCTTCATTACTTGTACTAGCGTAATTGCTAACCCCTCTGGGGACCCGTTTTGGGGAAATTCTTGTTATGGATTTCAGGTTATGATTATCCGGACGAGCGGGCACCTGGACAGTACGAGGACGTTGGCCAGGGTCGTTGACATGTGCATTTGGGTCTTTCTATTTCTTTCGTCCATTTCGATTTGGTTGTTCTAATAATTATAAACTTATAGAGTGTACTCGCGAGTACTTAGGCTTTTCATTTCAAACTCCGTATTGTGCTACTTTTAAATTGTTACATTGTTGGTTGATGATCATTTCGCCGGTTGCTCCGGGCGTAACTTTTTATGTCTTATAATTAAATGTGTGTCCTCGCTAACCGGGATGGTTAGTCGAGTGGAGTTTTCTTGTTTGTAGCCTGGTGGGTCCCATGTGGGGGTGGGGGGGGTCCACGGCGTTGTAATATACTCTGAATATCTCGGGGTGTTACAGAATCAAGAGAAAGAATTGATCCTAACTCCCTTAGTAGATAAAGGAGATAGAAGCAATAAACTCTATGAACAACATATGCTATACCACACTTGCAAAGATCACTAAAGAACACAAGTGTGTTCTTCACACAAAAAGAAAAGTTTACAAAAAAATGGAAAATTATAAGATGAATGATGAATGATCTAAGGGGTCTATTTATACACCTAAAGTCATCTAATAGCTCCAAAACTCCAGCATTATTACATTAGATCGGATCAATGCCAGCCATCCCCTCAATAATACACAAAAAGTATAAAAAATTAGACAAATCATAGTAATCTGTCAAGAGTTACGGCCGTAACATTCAGGAGTTACGGCCGTAACAAGGGTGACTTACGGCCGTAACCCCTGAATGTTACGGCCGTAACTTGGCTTCGTAAATTTGTTCACTGGTTGCTTTGAAAGTTACGTTTTCAGCCCAGAATTCCTCAGACTTTGCGTTTTGGCCGCAGATCTTCTTCGGATGATAACTTTTGATATATAACTCTGATTTTGAATCCGGAAAGACTGCCGAATTCATCTCGAAAAGCCCTACAACATGAATATATCAAAATTCAATAAAGAGAATATTTATTAAACATGTTGTTTCTTGAGTAATTCAGTTATTTAATCCGATCATCATTCGATAAAAATAAAATTATTTAAAACAATAAATTAAAAGCAAAAAACGAGTAGACTAGCTCAATTATGGGTGAATTTTATCGATACAAACCATGGATAAGTGTACAAAACTGACACTTATCACCCAACGACCTAGGTTTTTCGCAAACCTAAGCTCCGATACCATATATATAACACCCCCAGAATACGATCGGGAATGTCACACGCCGTAGACCCTTATCACAAGGATCTACCAGGCTAAACTCCAAAAGACTACTCAATGATTGACCGACTGAGGTCAAAATTAAATACAAAGCAGACCGACAAGGTCATTAACCAATTCAGAAACTAACGACATTCACATTACAATGACAATAATAAACTTGAACACAGAAAAGAATGACAACTCAATTTAATAAATGAAAATTACACCCATACAAGGGTGAATACTCGAACGACAGAGAAATACCAACCAAAATGAAACAAAAGAAAATACTCTGACTTTGGTGTGATTAGCATCATTCTCCTCCATCTCCTTCCAAGCCAATCTTGTGACTGTTCCCGAGCTGCCAAAACCTGAGCGCATAACAGGCACCCACCCCCGGAAAACTCGGGGGTTAGAAAACTGGAATTTTGCTAGTGCAAGTACATAATATACAAGATATACGAATAATAACAACACAAAACTCAATAGTCGTGAAGCCTTAACACAAACCACACATTCCCATAGTCAATACAGAATAGCATCACAAACACAAGGTGAAAGATAATCACATTGTCATATTCTCTGTATGGAACATAACACCAATGAAACATTAAACGAGCCCAATGAGTCAGAAAAATCCCTTTTATAAAAGGAAAAGAATTTTGATAAGAAAGATTGAAAACATTATTATTGACTCGGGCCATCTTGGGGTTTTGAAAATCAAATGGGAATACTTTTAGAAAATACTTCAAAAGCTCTCAGGTCCTCGACCCAACATGTGGAAAATAATTTGCAAGAAAACCATTACAACGTTATTCGGGGTCCTCGACCCAATGCACAGAATAATCATCTCATTACAATCAAAGGCACGGCCTCTCATTCGATAATTCCTGCTCAAGACCCCTGATTAATTAACCCTCGGAGATCTCGTCAAATATCCTTGGTTAATTAACCCTGATACCAACATTTGAAACAAGTTGAAATGAACTTTCAGAAACACGAATTGCGGTCTACATCAAGACCAATATTTTAAAGCGAGTTGCAAGAGCTTTGAATTACGGAAATCATTTGGTAACGGGGTCTTAGCTATCACTCAAATATCCGTTACCAATAAGCCTGCCAGGCGCCTCCCTTGTACACCTGTGCACCGGCGTTCACTCCACTATGTTGGCCGCCCCTTGAACATGTCACCGCGCCGGCGATCACTCCCAAAAGAGCCGCCCCTTGCACGCGCATTAGGTAACACAGGTGTTCACCAATCATATGGAGCCGCACATTGCAGCGTACACCAGATCGGAGTACACGCCCCGCCCTCAGAGGTTCCCGGATACGACGTTTCTCACAACAAGTATCCACATTGTTTCAAACATCAAGCACACAGACAAACATTACAACAATTATCAACTCAGTACACCAAATAACACAATTTATCCGCCAGTCCGTAACCACACAAATAAACAATAACACGCACGTTATCAATCAAAACTCATTCACAATAAGCGTCCAGGCATAATCAACCAACACCGCACATATATCCCTATATTGCGACTCAACCGAATATATATATATATATATATGTATATATATAACCTTACTATATTATATCAATAAGCATAGTTCATCCATCGACCGAAGTTGAGTACGTCAATTAGTGTTAGCATTCATCACTCGGCATTCACCGACATACGTATGTATTTATCTATATACATGTATACATACATATATATATACATACGCATATCTATATACATACATATATTTAACATATAAATATATATGTATACGTATATTCGTAAAATAATTCACACACTTCGGCAACAATGATTTCACGTAGTTATAATTCATATATCAAGGTACTTGCCTTGGTAATCTCTCGCGAAAACTCCAAAAATACGGTCGATTGGAAAAATTCGGAACTCCAATGAAAACAACGATCGGAAGGGCTCAACACCAGATTTTCGTAGGGAATTCGTCCCTAATATCCTATGGGATTATCTAGTCAGTTAAATTCGTACGTAGTCGAACATCATGTGTTAGAAGGATATTTTCGATGTTCGGTACTTCTTCATCATATAAACCATTGAACCTTTTAGTGTTTGAACTCCTAGCATATTCATGAAACTTCAAACCGATTATGACCAGTTTATGGAGATTATCAAGTTCTTATGTTTTTACATAATGGAATTACACGTTTTGGGACATAGAATGGATGGAACTTAGGAGACTTTCTTGAAGATCAAGATGAATTATGATGTTGTGATGATTATACGTATCCTTGTATCTCGAAGTCGTTTAATCCGTAAAGATCTTAAAACCGTATAAGCATGATATGCATGGAGATGACATGTATTAACACTGAAGATTTCATGAGTTTCATCACCATTAGATCAACTATGCTGCCCAGTAGTGAACTGCCATGCATGGTTAACGCACGCTAAAATATGTATATTAACGTGCGCTATCGGGAATGAGTTAACGTACGCTACGTTTGGTACGTAATGTACGTTATGTCATCAGTCGAGTCAGTCGGCTGATCAGAGAGGACTGTCAGTACATAGTTAGCGTACGCTAGATTTCGTCGTTTACATACGCTAACGAGCAGGCTTAGCGCACGTTACGCAGAATACGTAGCGTACGCTAAGTAGTTCAGGCAGATTACATTTTAAGAGCTTTCGGCCGTAGACCGGATTGTTAGACATTCGTACGACTTGAGATAAATTCTTTATTATTTCTTTTGTTAAGGTTCGAGCTTGCTACGTTGATCGAAGGAGACGGCCTTCGAGTGTATTGAGATCATTGGAGTTATTAGTTCTTTCCATCTTTGAGGCAAGTATCGTAATTTATTAATATTGGTATTTTGAGCATGCTTGTGGCTTATTCATGTTGTTGAACATGGGATTTATTTCGTTGAATTGTCATGATATTCGTTATCTAGTGTTTGTATGTTCATGTGATGGACATAGTGATTTTTTTGCATATATGTATGCATGAGTTGTGATTGTGTATATTGTACGATCTATGCTGAGGGCGCTGGATCAGATGTCCACCTCGTATTGGTCCGATGGGATCATCTTTGGATCTAGGTTGAGGGCGCTGGATCATTGGATGGGTTTTTCCACCTCGTGTTGGTCCGACGGTATCATCTTGGGATCTATGCTGAGGGCGCTGGATCATTAGAATACCCATACTGTGTTAATGGAATCCTGTGGATTCTCATTGTTTGATTCCGGTAGCGGAAGTCCGTGTTGTGTATCTTGTTATGCATTGTTGTTGCATATCCGATTTGTTTAATATGATACTTGTACTAGCATCGTTTTGCTAACCCCTTCGGTGGTCATTTGCTTTGATGTTCAGGTAGCCGAGGAGCAGGGAAACAGCCACAGTACCGACGTGACGACGAAGGGGCTCAGTGATGTTTGTTGTTATTGTGATTTGTCTTCTTGGTTCATTTTCAGTACTCGAGTACGCGTGCCTTATTAATATCATTTCGATATGGTTGTATTAATTAACTCAATGGATCAGTTGGAACTGGTTTTGTATTTTGAACTTCTGTGGTATTGTTGGATTATATTTACATTTCTTTTAATTAGCCTTGTAAATCCTTACTTAAAGGGTTTACGGCGCTGTAATTATTCCGAATATCTCGGGGTGTTACAAAAAAGTCCTTTAAAATATCATGATATGCAATTTTTATTTTTTAAAGTCCTATTAAATCTATAGGTATTTAATATTTGTGAGAGTTTGATGGAAATCTATAATTCATTGATTTTGATGTACTTTTTTTGCCGATTATAAATAGAGAGAGTCCTCTCATTCTCTCTAATTGACCCTATAAATTTTGAAGGAGAGAGAATTGCACAGAAATCGACTGCCCTGCACACACCTTTCTGCAAATCACCATGAGCCTTCTCCTTCCATCAAGAGGTGAGATCATATTCTTTATTGCTTGTATGTTGTTCATTCTATTGTTCTAATACACATATTGATACACAATCGGAAGAAAAAGTCCTACTGAAACACAATTCGCTCTTAAAATGTCCTTCAAAATATCATGATATGCAATTTTTATTTTTTAAAGTCCTATTAAATCTAGAGGTATTTAATATTTGTGAGAGTTTGATGGAAATCTATAATTCATTGATTTTGATGTATTTTTTTGCCAATTATAAATAGAGAGAGTCCTCTCATTCTACCTATAAATTTTGAAGGAGAGAGAATTGCACCCTACACGCACCTTTCTACAAATCACCGTGAGCATTCTCCTTCCATCAAGAGGTAAGATCATATTCTTTATTGCTTGTACGTTGTTCATTCTGTTGTTCTAATACACATATTGAAGCACAATCGGAAGAAAAAGTCCAATTGAAACACAATTCGCTCTTAAAAAGTCCTTCAAAATATAATGATATTCAATTTTTATTTTTTAAAGTCCTATTAAATCTAGAGGTATTTAATATTTGTGAGAGTTTGATGGAAATCTATAATTCATTGATTTTGATTAATTTTTTTGCCAATTATAAATAGAGAGAGTCCTCTCATTCTACCCTATAAATTTTGAAGGAGGGAGAATTGCACCCTACACACACCTTTCTGCAAATCACTGTGAGCCTTCTCCTTCCATCAAGAGGTAAGATCATATTCTTTATTGCTTGTACGTTGTTCATTCTATTGTTCTAATACACATATTGAAACACAATCGGAAGAAAAAGTCCTATTGAAACACAATTCGTTCTTAAAAAGTCCTTCAAAATATCATGATATTCAATTTTTATTTTTTAAAGCCCTATTAAATCTAGAGGTATTTAAGGTTTGTGAGAATTTGATGGAAATCTATAATTCATTGATTTTGATGTACTTTTTTTGCCGATTATAAATAGAGAGAGTCCTCTCATTCTCTCTAATTGACCCTATAAATTTTGAAGGAGAGAGAATTGCACAGAAATCGACTGCCCTACACACACCTTTCTGCAAATCAACGTTAGCTTTCTCCTTCCATCAAGAGGTAAGATGATATTCTTTATTGCTTGTACGTTGTTCATTCTATTGTTCTAATACACATATTGAAACACAATCGGAAGAAAAAGTCCTATTGAAACACAATTCGCTCTTAAAAAGTCCTTCAAAATATCATGATATTCAATTTTTATTTTTTAAAGTCCTATTAAATCTAGAGGTATTTAATATTTGTGAGAGTTTGGTGGAAATCTATAATTCATTGATTTTGATATATTTTTTTGCCAATTATAAATAGAGAGAGCCCTCTCATTCTGTAACACCCCCAGATTTAATCAGAAATATTACAGCGCCGTGGGCCCCTAGATGGAACCCACAAGGCTGAAGGAAATTTTCACGATCATTTACAAATGCCCAAGAGGCCAACGACGGTACTATCTTTAAAAATGCATAAAGACATAAAATCCATTTATCAAAAACCGTCGTAAAAACTCATTTGAAATCGCAAGGCCAAACGGCCGACACTCAAAAGTTTAGAAAACGATTTCCAAAGCAACCTCAGTTAGCAGATACCAAAAGGTCATTTCAAAATACTCACGCAGCGGAAAAAGACCAACCATAAAGATACTCTAGCAGTGGAATACAAGAACCAATCAAGAAACTCAATGCACAAAACATGTCCTAGCCAGTATCTTCCGGGAAGTTCATCTTTTCACGACCGCTACAATCTCGATACTCCAAGAACCTAAAAAGAAATCCCACGACGGGGTCAGCCATAATATCCAACAATGATAACCATCACAAAACATTAATAATTACATACCAACGAGAATACAACATAAGAATACGACCAACGTAATCTTACCGCCATAACTTTACTTACTCAAGTAATTCTCATCAGAATAACCATTATCACATTTCACATCTCGTACTCGATTAACCAATAAACTCGAACATAATATCTGTATTGTACCTCAAACAATACTCAAGATTCTCACACTATCATCACCAACTCACGATACGGAAATCTACCATATCTGACCAATACGATCCATCGAATAACATCATCAAATCCCAAGACGATAACCGATCGTCCATCAAAGACAAAGACCAAAGAAAATACGGAACATACCTCGAGATATGATGTGCCACGATAATCATATCAGTCTAATCCGAGATCAGATCAATGCAATACGGACAAGGTCCTAACACAAGACCTACAAATGCATACTCATATGACAACGTCAATATGCTCAAAAATAATAACAACTATGTATACTCAATGGGAATCCCATGATCCAGCGCCCTCAGCATAGATCCCAAGATGATCCTACAAGATCAACACGAGGTGGATAACCAACAATATACATATGCACAACAATAACACAATACTGGGTAATCCAACGATCCAGCGCCCTCAGCATAGATCCCCATGATGATCCCGTCGGACCAACGCATGGTGGAAAACCTGTCCAGCGATCCAGCGCCATCAGCATAGATCCCATGATGATCCCATCGAACCAACGCATGGTGGACATCCGATCCGGCGCCCTCAGCATAGATCCTCATGATCCCATCGGATCATTTACAACATAAACAATACAATCATGCATGCACATATGCAACTCAATTTGTTCATCAACATGAACGACATATGAATGAACGACACTATGATGACACAACTAAGACGACTTCATGTTCATCAACATGAATGACAACCTGCATGATGAACATCATTAACACTAAACCGAATCAAACTAAGATACTTGTCCCGAGTCCTTTAGGAGCAATCTAGATGTCAAAACATCACCGGCAATTATCCTCAATGCTCGGCGATCCAAACGTACAATGAACTATAGATACTCATATCATCATCTTTACCATAATGTACCCTCGATACCCGAACATACCAATAACTGGGATAAAGCATATACATTATGATTTACCTTCCAGAATCGAAAGAACGATATGCGATCCGAATACCCAGAGTTCACAATAATAATCATCGCTATATGCATTATAAATGAAATGAAACAGAAACCATTCATTAAATATTATAACTGAGCAAGTAATGACTTGCCTCGATACCGATACCACGAAGCTGCTACCAAACACATTGCCTTTGTCTACGAGCTCCTCAGCCCTGATCAAAAGCAATACAATGGACATACTCGAACACGACCGCAACATCCGGTTATAATCACCGATCAATAATCTCAACCTATCGAAGAAATCAAATAACACATATCCGATAACAATCAACAACCGACAAAACTAACCAATCGAACTCAACGGTTCAACACAACCTCGAATAAACACAGTCAGAACAAACCAAGTCAAACCATCACGAATTCATAATCAAAACACAAAAATACTGCACTGTCTGCCTACTTAGCGCGTGTTAAACGCCTAACGTAGCGTGCGCTAAGTTGCTCCCGTTAGCGTGCGCTAGCCAGTAAGCTTAGCGTGCGCTAATGCTGTGCAGTGGCATGCATTTCAAGCATCGTCTAACACTTCCATCATGTCAATGATCAACTCATCTCGATATTAAGGATTTCATAACAATCATGACATACAATTCAATAGTTCTTCAAGGACACGAATTATCCGAATTCACGTTCATGATCCATAAAATGACAAAATCCGATGTGTTCTAACATCTAAAAATCCTTATTCATCATGTTCTTCGACATACAATTCATATAACTTCAAGAATCACAATAGCACCACCATAATTGTTACCATACGAAGTAACCAACAACAAAACATCAAAAATCCGAATTGAAGAAGGGAATTACATCAACATATCTCTTGAATTCCATCTAAAACCATACGAAACATATCAATACTCATATATTGATAACAACACTAACTTAGTACGGTAATCCAACTCGTTATCATGCTCATCACTCGAATATATGATAAACATCGACTCAAGAACATCAATAATCAATCCAAACGACATCCAAAAGTGAAGAACTATTACCTTGTATAGACGAACCATGAAGGAGAACAATCAACTTCATTCCATGAATCATCAATAATTTCAAGAACAAGACTTTAATCCATGTTCCTCGGCTTAATCTTTTTTAAACATTCTTATCTCTCAGTGTTTGGGACCTCAAACTTCTCTCTAAAAACTCTCTCTCTCTCTCTCCGTTGCAAGGAAGGAATGGACGAAATGCTTCATAACACCCTTCTGTCCCTTTTTATATAGTATATTACTAACGTGCGCTAAACCTTATGTTTAGCGTGCGCAACAGCCTTAGCGTGCGCTAACTGACTTTGTTAGCGTGCGCTATCACAGTCCAGAGGCTACTGTCTGGCTTCGTACATGTGCTTACGTACGTAATGCCCATGCATTAGCGTACGTAACTTACACTATCTAGCGTACGCAAGTCCTTACATTTAGCGTGCGCTAATACCAGTTGACTTGCTACAGTCTACACCTACCACGAAGATGCTCGTAACCCCACATGCCGAAATCAACCAATGAAGCCAAGATTCCCTGTTGACCGATATACAATTAGCGTGCGCTAATCAACATGCATTAGTGTGCGCTAACACTACATTACAACATCCGTTGACTGATCAGAACGTGCGCCGAAAGTGGCCTGGTCCACGCGTAGATTCCTTACGATCGGACTGCATTAGCGTGCGTTATCTTATATCCGTAGCGTGCGCTAAACCTGCACGATAGCGTGCGCTACTCATGATTATTAGCGTGTGCTAATAATGTTACACTTAGCCATTTTCAGCTATTCTTGTCCAACGTCTCGACATACCAAAAACGAACATAAGACACACTAAACACAAACACTAAATCCAATAATATTCTTATACGATATACTCTATATCGAAAGTACGATAACCTGATACACGATATCCTCAAATGCAACTGTCGACCAGATACGACAATTATACCGATACTGACATCTCAATCCTTTATTTATTTTATCCCTATTGTACAGATTCCACGCTGTACAATATAACTCGGATAAAATAATATCAAACAACAGTAGTAGAAATTCCGGATATTACATTCTACACCAGTTAAATTAAGTTTCGTCCTCCAAACTTGCAATCCATCATAAAACAAACAAATATACCGTTCAACCCAAAATATCCCAAAACAATCACGACAACGATCAATTATCGTCATCACCGAATAACCAAAAGAGCATACTTACAAATACGCAGGTCAACGATCTCCTGAGATACTAGCAAGCGATCTCACTGTACAGTCTCAATACGCTTACGATCACAATTCCCTGAGTCTCAACAAAATATATCATCTTCGGATGAAACAATCTGCCCGAATCAAATCTTGTCTGCCTGATTACATAATCAAGTCCCAATTCCGATAAGGCGAATAATACACAATACATCTGCAAAACAACTGCCCAAAATAACGACACGAATCCCAAAACATCAACACAAAATCCGAACGCTCAGATGATCACCAACAATGATCAACAATCAACCGAATTTATCATCGACATGATAAATTCCAATATGACCAACCAGAGGTCAAAACACAATCGAGCATATCATCAACGTGATAAACTCTAACACGATCAACACAGAACCACAGAAACAGATATACGAAAGAATAACATTCTCAAAATGACACACCAATCACATACAGTGTGTCTCAATAAACATACCCGACTGGTGAGCATACCCTCGGCATACGAACAAGCAATCACAACCCGTCGAACATATCCAAATTATACATGGAGTGGGAACGACCAATCGATACTCAAAACAACCAGCATGAGGTCAACAACCCCAAATCCACACTTACAAAGAAATCATTCGAAGATCACTATGGTAAAGTCGAGCTACTACCATACCAATGGAATCACATAGCACATATGCCCCGGTTTCACAAAACCCAAAATTTCCAAGATCACATTCTATACACGAGTCTACAAAACGCAATATTTCTCTAATCAGATAGATGAACCGATCATCCCTGGATAATCAAACTACCATATCAAAATCCGGATCCCTATTCATCGTTCCACACTGATATATTATCCAGTTCGTGAGTCACACTCACAACTTCACCATGTTATGCACTATGCACCAAATGCGTATGGTTATTAATCACATTTTCAAAACCAGTTTGAAATCATATACTCTTGTCACGAAGACAATTTTCGAAAGTTCTTTCAAGGGTTTGAAAACTCAAAACATAAATTTTTGTAAGACCATCAATTTTAAAAATTAAATCGGCTCGCTGGTGCCAAGTTCTCGATAAAAATTCTTTTCGAAAACATACGTTTAAATAAAAATGGAATCATGCAAATGATTGACCACAACCATACTCCTATATACCAATTCGGTTCCTCACAAATTCCACTGACATTCCGTTGGAAAACCACACGATAGAGTTCCAAAATCTCAATGTATAGACTCCGATAAAAATTCCTTTTTCCACATATGGCTCGCAACATCAACCATTAACCCATCCTGGATTACCTCAACCATGCTATGACAAAACATTGAAATATCAACAAGTCAAACACAGCGAAAGACTTCCCGAGAAGTTTCATTTGAACAAATAAATCAAAACTTCGAAAGATAGAAATAAAATGCATAAACGATCGGTAAAGTGTTTTACAAATCTCGGGTGTTTTGGAAAACAGAAAAGTCTTTAGAGACACTAGGGTCTCAGCCCGTATCTCATTCCGTATTACAAGAAGTTTAAAAAGTAGAAAACCCTTTTCGGACTCCAAGTCCTGGGTTATAAAACTATTTCAAAATCGATTGGGTCTCGGCCCAAAAATCATTTTCCGTAAAACATCCGTGAAATATTCATTTTGAAAAGTATATTTTCAAATGCTCAAAAGCAGTTCATATATCAAAATGAATTAGCATGACTACATGTTCTTATCAACAATCCACGGTCCTTCTCCCGAATACACAATTCCATTCCAAAACTTAACCGACATAATGATTTCCAACACCATAGTTTCTCAAATCCCCAATCTTGTCCCAATTCTGCCATCTCATTCTGTAACGCATAATATCTGCTAAATCTCAAAACATATAAACTTAGAACGGCAATAAATCTCAACAAAATTCAAAAATCCAAATACTTACAGATCGTGAAGCCGACGATTCCCCGTGATACTGGCACATGTATCGACTCAAGGAAATACTCGACACAGATATTTTCAAAACACACGTTTTGCAAAAAAATCAGTCCGACTCAAGAACACAATACATCTCATTCCAGAGAATCTCGTTAACACCATTTGGAAAAGTTTACAACAAACCCAGTACCACACTGGTAAATCACATAACGTACAAGCCTGAGTGAATACAAAAACTCACGGCTCTAGTATTAGTCAATCGACAACTCGAATGACGCAACAAAACACGACCCAACTCGACCCAAATGCCTAGGTTTTCTCAACCTAAGCTCCGATACCATATTCTGTAACACCCCCAGATTTAACCGGAAATATTACAGCGCCGTGGGCCCCTAGATGGAACCCACAAGGCTGAAGGAAATTTTCACGATCATTTACCAATGCCCAAGAGGCCAACGACGGTACTATCTTTAAAAATGCATAAAGACATAAAATCCATTTATCAAAAACCGTCGTAAAAACTCATTTGAAATCACAAGGCCAAACGGCGGACACTCAAAAGTTTAGAAAACGATTTCCAAAGCAACCTCAGTTACCAGATACCAAAAGGTCATTTCAAAATACTCACGCAGCGGAAAAAGACCAACCATAAAGATACTCTAGCAGCGGAATACAAGAAACAATCAAGAAACTCAATGCACAAAACATGTCCTAGCCAGTATCTTCCGGGAAGTTCATCTCTTCACGACCGCTACAAGCTCGATACTCCAAGAACCTAAAAAGAAATCCCACGACGGGGTCAGCCATAATATCCAACAATGATAACCGTCACAAAACATTAATAATTACATAGCAACGAGAATGCAACATAAGAATACGACCAACGTATTCTTACCGCCATAACTTTACTTACTCAAGTAATTCTCATCAGAATAACCATTATCACATTTCACATCTCGTACTCGATTAACCAATAAACTCGAACATAATATCTGTATTGTACCTCAAACAATACTCAAGATTCTCACACTATCATCACCAACTCACGATACGGAAATCTACCATTTCTGACCAATACGATCCATCGAATAACATCATCAAATCCCAAGACATTAACCGATCGTCCATCAAAGACAAATACCAAAGAAAATACGGAACATACCTCGAGATATGATGTGCCACGATAATCATATCAGTCTAATCCGAGATCAGATCAATGCAATGCGGACAAGGTCCTAACACAAGACCTACAAATGCATACTCATATGACAACGTCAATATGCTCAAAAACAATAACAACTATGTATAATCAATGGGAATCCCATGATCCAGCGCCCTCAGCATAGATCCCAAGATGATCCTACAAGATCAACACGAGGTGGATAACCAACAATATACATATGCACAACAATAACACAATACTGGGTAATCCAACGATCCAGCGCCCTCAGCATAGATCCCCATGATGATCCCGTCGGACCAACGCATGGTGGAATACCTGTCCAGCGATCCAGCGCCCTCAGCATAGATCCCATGATGATCCCATCGAACCAACGCATGGTGGACATCCGATCCAGCGCCCTCAGCATAGATCCTCATGATCCCATCGGATCATTTACAACATAAACAATACAATCATGCATGCACATATGCAACTCAATTTGTTCATCAACATGAACGAAATATGAATGAACGACAGTATGATGACACAACTAAGACGACTTCATGTTCATCAACATGAATGACAACCTGCATGATCAACATCATTAACACTAAACCGAATCAAACTAAGATACTTGTCCCGAGTCCTTTAGGAGCAATCTCGATGTCAAAACATCACCGGCAATTATCCTCAATGCTCGGTGATCCAAACGTACAATGAACTATAGATACTCATATCATCATCTTTACCATAATGTACCCTCGATACCCGAACATACCAATAACTGAGATAAAGCATATACATTATGATTTACCTTCCAGAATCGAAAGAACGATATGCGATCCGAATACCCAGAGTTCACAATAATAATCATCGCTATATGCTTTATAAACGAAATGAAACTGAAACCTTTCATTAAATATTATTCCTGAGCAAGTATTAACTTGCCTCGATACCGATACCACGAAGCTGCTACCGAACACATTGCCTTTGTCTACGAGCTCCTCAAATTCCGCATCAAAAGCAATACAATGGACATACTCGAACACGACCGCAACATCCGGTTATAATCACCGATCAATAATCTCAACCTATCGAAGAAATCAAATAACACATATCCGATAACAATCAACAACCGACAAAACTAACCAATCGAACTCAACGGTTCAACACAACCTCGAATAAACACAGTCAGAACAAACCAAGTCAAACCATCACGAATTCATAATCAAAACACAAAAATATTGCACTGTCTGCCTACTTAGCGCACGTTAAACGCATAACATAGCATGCGCTAAGTTGCTCCCGTTAGCGTGCGCTAGCCAGTAAGCTTAGCGTGCGCTAATGCTGTGCAGTGGCATGCATTTCAAGTATCGTCTAACACTTCCATCATGTCAATGATCAACTCATCTCGATATTAAGGATTTCATAACAATCATGACATACAATTCAATAGCTCTTCAAGGACACGAATTATCCGAATTCACGTTCATGATCCATAAAATGACAAAATCCGATGTGTTCTAACATCTAAAAATCCTTATTCATCATGTTCTTCGACATACAATTCATATAACTTCAAGAATCACAATAGCACCACCATAATTGTTACCATACGAAGTAACCAACGACAAAACATCAAAAATCCGAATTGAAGAAGGGAATTACATCAACATATCTCTTGAATTCCATCTAAAACCATAGGAAACATATCAATACTCATATATTGATAACAACACTAACTTAGTACGGTAATCCAACTCGTTATCATGCTCATCACTCGAATATATGATAAACATCGACTCAAGAACATCAATAATCAATCCAAACGACATCCAAAAGTGAAGAACTATTACCTTGTATAGACGAACCATGAAGAAGAACAATCAACTTCATTCCATGAATCATCAATAATTTCAAGAACAAGACTTTAATCCATGTTCCTCAGCTTAATCTTTGTTAAACATTCTTATCTCTCAGTGTTTGGGACCTCAAACTTCTCTCTAAAAACTCTCTCTCTCTCTCTCTCTCCGTTGCAAGGAAGGAATGGACGAAATGCTTCATAACACCCTTTCTGTCCCTTTTTATATAGTATATTACTAACGTGCGCTAAACCTTATGTTTAGCGTGCGCAACAGCCTTAGCGTGCGCTAACTGACTTTGTTAGTGTGCGCTATCACAGTCCAGAGGCTACTGTCTGGCTTCGTACATGTGCTTACGTACGTAATGCCCATGCATTAGCGTACGTAACTTACACTATCTAGCGTACGCAAGTCCTTACATTTAGCGTGCGCTAATACCAGTTGACTTGCTACAGTCTACACCTACCACGAAGATGCTCGTGACCCCACATGCCGAAATCAACCAATGAAGCCAAGATTCCCTGTTGACCGATATACAATTAGCGTGCGCTAATCAACATGCATTAGTGTGCGCTAACACTACATTACAACATCCGTTGACTTATCAGAACGTGCGCCGAAAGTGGCCTGGTCCACGCGTAGATTCCTTACGATCGGACTGCATTAGCGTGCGTTATCTTATATCCGTAGCGTGCGCTAAACCTGCACGATAGCGTGCGCTACTCATGATTATTAGCGTGTGCTAATAATGTTACACTTAGCCATTTTCAGCTATTCTTGTCCAACGTCTCGACATACCAAAAACGAACATAAGACACACTGAACACAAACACTAAATCCAATAATATTCTTATACGATATACTCTATATCGAAAGTACGATAACCTGATACACGATATCCTCAAATGCAACTGTCGACCAGATACGACAATTATACCGATACTGACATCTCAATCCTTTATTTATTTTATCCCTATTGTACAGATTCCACGCTGTACAATATAACTCGGATAAAATAATATCAAACAACAGTAGTAGAAATTCCGGATATTACATTCTACACCACTTAAATTAAGTTTCGTCCTCGAAACTTGCAATCCATCATAAAACAAACAAACATACCGTTCAACCCAAAATATCCCAATACCATCACGACAACGATCAATTATCGTCATCACCGAATAACCAAAAGAGCATACTTACAAATACGCAGGTCGACGATCTCCTGAGATACTAGCAAGCGATCTCACTGTACAGTCTCAATACGCTTATGATCACAATTCCCTGAGTCTCAACAAAATATATCATCTTCGGATGAAACAATCTGCCCGAATCAAATCTTGTCTGCCTGATTACATAATCAAGTCCCAATTCCGATAAGACGAATAATACACAATACATCTGCAAAACAACTGCCCAAAACAACGACACGAATCCCGAAACATCAACACAAAATACGAACGCTCAGATGATCACCAACAATGATCAACAATCAACCGAATTTATCATCGACATGATAAATTCCAATATGACCAACCAGAGGTCAAAACACAATCGAGCATATCATCAACGTAATAAACTCCAACACGATCAACACAGAACCACAGAAACAGATATACGAAAGAATAACATTCTCAAAATGACACACCAATCACATACAGTGTGTCTCAATAAACATACCCGACTGGTGAGCATACCCTCGGCATACGAACAAGCAATCACAACCCGTCGAACATATCCAAATTATACATGGAGTGGGAACGACCAATCGATACTCAAAACAACCAGCATGAGGTCAACAACCCCAAATCCACACTTACAAAGAAATCATTCGAAGATCACTATGGTAAAGTCGAGCTACTACCATACCAATGGAATCACATAGCACATATGCCCCGGTTTCACAAAACCCGAAATTTCCAAGATCACATTCTATACACGAGTCTACAAAATGCAGTATTTTTCTAATCATATAGATGAACCGATCATCCCTGGATAATCAAACTACCATATCAAAATCCGGATCCCTATTCATCGTTCCACACTGATATATTATCCAGTTCGTGAGTCACACTCACAACTTCACCATGTTATGCACTATGCACCAAATGCGTATGGTTATTAATCACATTTTCAAAACCAGTTTGAAATCATATACTCTTGTCACGAAGACAATTTTCGAAAGTTCTTTCAAGGGTTTGAAAACTCAAAACATAAATTTTCGTAAGACCATCAATTTTAAAAATTAAATCGGCTCGCGGGTGCCAAGTTCTCGATAAAAATTCTTATCGAAAACATACGTTTAAATAAAAATGGAATCATGCAAATGATTGACCACAACCATACTCCTGTATACCAATTCGGTTCCTCACCAATTCCACTGACATTCCGTTGGAAAACCACACGATAGAGTTCGAAAATCTCAATGTATAGACTCCGATAAAAATTCCTTTTTCCACATATGGCTCGCAACATCAACCATTAACCCATCCTGGATTACCTCAACCATGCTATGACAAAACAATGAAATATCAACAAGTCAAACACAGCGAAAGACTTCCCGAGAAGTTTCATTTGAACAAATAAATCAAAACTCTGAAAGATAGAAATAAAATGCATAAACGATCGGTAAAGTGTTTTACAAATATCGGGTGTTTTAGAAAACAGAAAAGTCTTTTGAGACATTAGGGTCTCAGCCCGTATCTCATTCCGTATTACAAGAAGTTTAAAAAGTAGAAAACCCTTTTCGGACTCCAAGTCCTGGGTTATAAAACTATTTCAAAATCGATTGGGTCTCGGCCCAAAAATCATTTTCCGTAAAACATCCATGAAATATTCATTTTGAAAAGTATATTTTCAAATGCTCAAAAGCAGTTCATATATCAAAATGAATTAGCATGACTACATGTTCTTATCAACAATCCACAGTCCTTCTCCCGAATACACAATTCCGTTCCAAAACTTAACCGACATAATGATTTCCAACACCATAGTTTCTCAAATCCCCAATCTTGTCCCAATTATGTCATCTCATTCTGTAACGCATAATATCTGCTAAATCTCAAAACATATAAACTTAGAACGGCAATAAATCTCAACAAAATTCAAAAATCCAAATACTTACAGATCGTGAAGCCGACGATTCCCCGTGATACTGGCACATGTCTCGACTCAAGGAAATACTCGACACAGATATTTTCAAAACACACGTTTTGCAAAAAAATCAGTCCGACTCAAGAACACAATACATCTCATTCCAGAGAATCTCGTTAACACCATTTGGAAAAGTTTACAACAAACTCAGTACCACACTGGTAAATCACATAACGTACAAGCCTGAGTGAATACAAAAACTCACGGCTCTAGTATTAGTCAATCGACAACTCGAATGACGCAACAAAACACGACCCAACTCGACCCAAATGCCTAGGTTTTCTCAACCTAAGCTCTGATACCATATTCTGTAACACCCCCAGATTTAACCGGAAATATTACAGCGCCGTGGGCCCCTAGATGGAACCCACAAGGCTGAAGGAAATTTTCACGATCCTTTACAAATGCCCAAGAGGCCAACGACGGTACTATCTTTAAAAATGCATAAAGACATAAAATCCATTTATCAAAAACCGTCGTAAAAACTCATTTGAAATCACAAGGCCAAACGGCCGACACTCAAAAGTTTAGAAAACGATTTCCAAAGCAACCTCAGTTACCAGATACCAAAAGGTCATTTTAAAATACTCACGCAGCGGAAAAAGACCAACCATAAAGATACTCTAGCAGCAGAATACAAGAACCAATCAAGAAACTCAATGCACAAAACATGTCCTAGACAGTATCTTCCGGGAAGTTCATCTCTTCACGACCGCTACAAGCTCGATACTCCAAGAACCTAAAATGAAATCCCACGACGGGGTCAGCCATAATATCCAACAATGATAACCGTCACAAAACATTAATAATTACATACCAACGAGAATACAACATAAGAATACGACCAACGTATTCTTGCCGCCATAACTTTACTTACTCAAGTAATTCTCATCAGAATAACCATTATCACATTTCACATCTCGTACTCGATTAACCAATAAACTCGAACATAATATCTGTATTGTACCTCAAACAATACTCAAGATTCTCACACTATCATCACCAACTCACGATACGGAAATCTACCATTTCTGACCAATACGACCCATCGAATAACATCATCAAATCCCAAGACGATAACCGATCGTCCATCAAAGACAAAGACCAAAGAAAATACGGAACATACCTCGAGATATGATGTGCCACGATAATCATATCAGTCTAATCTGAGATCAGATCAATGCAATAAGGACAAGGTCCTAACACAAGACCTACAAATGCATACTCATATGACAACGTCAATATGCTCAAAAACAATAACAAGTATGTATAATCAATGGGAATCCCATGATCCAGCGCCCTCAGCATAGATCCCAAGATGATCCTACAAGATCAACACGAGGTGGATAACCAACAATATACATATGCACAATAATAACACAATACTGGGTAATCCAACGATCCAGCGCCCTCAACATAGATCCCCATGATGATCCCGTCGGACCAACGCATGGTGGAAAATTTGTCCAGCGATCCAGCGCCCTCAGCATAGATCCCATGATGATCCCATCGAACCAACGCATGGTGGACATCCGATCCAGCGCCCTCAGCATAGATCCTCATGATCCCATCGGATCATTTACAACATAAACAATACAATCATGCATGCACATATGCAACTCAATTTGTTCATCAACATGAACGACATATGAATGAACGACACTATGATGACACAACTAAGACGACTTCATGTTCATCAACATGAATGACAACCTGCATGATCAACATCATTAACACTAAACCGAATCAAACTAAGATACTTGTCCCGAGTCCTTTAGGAGTAATCTCGATGTCAAAACATCACCGGCAATTATCCTCAATGCTCGGCGATCCAAACATACAATGAACTATAGATACTCATATCCTCGTCTTTACCATAATGTACCCTCGATACCCGAACATACCAATAACTGAGATAAAGCATATACATTATGATTTACCTTCCAGAATCGAAAGAACGATATGCGATCCGAATACCCAGAGTTCATAATAATAATCATCGCTATATGCATTATAAACGAAATGAAACTGAAACCATTCATTAAATATTATAACTGAGCAAGTAATAACTTGCCTCGATACCGATACCACGAAGCTACTACCGAACACATTGCCTTTGTCTACGAGCTCCTCAGCCTTGATCAAAAGCAATACAATGGACATACTCGAACACGACCGCAACATCCGGTTATAATCACCGATCAATAATCTCAACCTATCGAAGAAATCAAATAACACATATCCGATAACAATCAACAACCGACAAAACTAACCAATCGAACTCAACGGTTCAACACAACCTCGAATAATAACAGTCAGAACAAACTAAGTCAAACCATCACGAATTCATAATCAAAACACAAAAATACTGCACTGTCTGCCTACTTAGCGCATGTTAAACGCATAACGTAGCGTGCGCTAAGTTGCTCCCGTTAGCGTGCGCTAGCCAGTAAGCTTAGCGTGCGCTAATGCTGTGCAGTGGCATGCATTTCAAGCATCGTCTAACACTTCCATCATGTCAATGATCAACTCATCTCGATATTAAGGATTTCATAACAATCATGACATACAATTCAATAGTTCTTCATGTAACACCCAGAGATATTCGAAGTATATTACAGCACCGTGGACCCCTACATGGGACCCACCAGGCTACAAACAAGGAGACTCCGCTCGACTAACCATCTCGGTTAGTGAGGACACACATTAAAATGATATGACATAACAAGATATGCCCGGAGCAACCGGCGAAATAAGCATCAACCGACAATGTAATAATTTTAAAGTATTACAATACGGAGTTTGAAATGAAAAGCCTAAGTACTCGCGAGTACAATCTATTAGTTTATAATTGTGAGAACAACCAAATAGAAATGGACAAAAGAATAAAAAAAGACCCAAATGCACATGTCAACGACCCAGGCCAACATCCTCGTACTGTCCCGGTGCTCGCTCGTCCGGACAATCATCACCTGAAATCCATAATAAGAATTTTCCCAAAACGAGTCCCCAAAGGGGTTAGCTACTACGCTAGTACAAGTAGTCAAGGCAGACCAATCGCTTACACATTTCATAGCACATGCACCAATATCATTTCAAAACCAAAACTAGACATGTCTTTTCCTAAACAACAAATACAATTAATTTGCCTAGGACCGGGACGAAGCCACGAATCCCACTCGAGGCCTCTAAGGACCCTCCCGAGCTGGCCACTTTCATAAAACAAATCAAGCACCACACGTCACCTAGGACCGGGACTAAGCCACGAATCCCACTCGAGGCCTCTAAGGACCCTCCCGAGCTGGCTAGCGAAACAAGCTCATGAATCCAGGACAAAGCCATAGATTCCATCCGTGATCCCGTCGGACCCTCCCGAGGTGAGCAAATCACACACAATATACATTACCATTTCACGTTAAGCATAGAGGTTTCCAAAAATACTTGCCTTGAATAATTGACGACGCAACGAACGAAAAGGATAATCACCGACGAACGCTAGGAATCAACGGAACCGAACCTAACGATTTGAAGAATACAATCACAACCATTTCTAAATGAATACGGAATTGGAATACACCCGAAAACCCGCCTACGATTCATGTATATTCGTATATAAACAAAAACGAGGGTGGACCACAACCAATCCCTCTCGATTCCGCAAAAACTACGAAACATACCATGAATCCGTAGGGAAACTAAGAATACCAACAAGATTAATCATAATCATCATGAATTCACCAACAAAACGGAACGGATCGGAAGAAAATCCCAAAACCCCCAAATCGCCCAAAAGTAGGGTTCTAAGAGATTTACCTTGGATTGATGATGAAGAACACAAGTAGGTGTTGTTAATCTACTTCAAAAACCCAAGGTAGAGGATGCCTGAAATAATCGAAGGGAAGAATCGCTCGGAAATCGCCTGGAGAAGTTCTGCGTCGTGGGGAGAGAAGAAATGAAAATAATGTGTTCATCTGGGTCAACTCCCTGGTTTATATAGCCAGGGAGTGTTAGCGCGCGTTAATCCTCAAGGTTAGCGTGCGCTAACGGGATAAAAATACAGGCGAAAACAGTTAGCGTCCAGTCCAGTAGCCAGACTTCTGGCCGTTAGCGTGCGCTACTCCAAACATAGCGTGCGCTAATAACCTCTCGGTAGCGTGCACTATCGACCAATAGCATGCGCTACCTGGACATCAGCCGAGTCCAGAAGCAACTGTCAGTACACACCTGATCCGGTTAGCGCGCGCTATCGACCAAACATAGCGTGCGCTAAAGTGTATCGGTAGCGCGCTATCGACCAATAGCGTGCGCTACCCGGCATCGAGAGTCTGGTGGCAAACCGTCCAAGATCGACATCCGCACTAGCGCACGCTACTGGGCATCTCAGCGTGCGCTAACTCCCAACATTAGCATGCACTAGGCTACGTAGCGTACGCTAATCCACCACCTGCAGGATCGAATCAAGATCGCCACTCCTGTGGCATGCCTCTCTAGCGCTATTTAAACGGTCGTAGCGTGCGCTACTAAGTGACCCCTAGCGTGCGCTATGCAGAAAATATAGCGTGTGCTAGGTACGAGATATAAACGGTCCAAAACACCGGAACATGAATGAAACGTTAAACGGAACATCTCAACAGGCATCATAACGTAGAATGGATCCACGGCAACCCCGAAACGGCAGTTCCGCACAACAATAACGGGAATCAAATCAATAGATAGTAGGAAAGATATACTGAAAGATACGCGAGGGTCACTACTATCGTGAAATACGCCGAAAAAGAAAAATACAAGGGAAAGAAAAATGCGGATATTACATTCTACCCCTCTAAAAACAAGTTTCGTCCCAAAACTTAAGAAACAAACAACTCAGGGTACCTAGCACGCATGCTATCCTCGGTTTCCCAAGTTGCCTCCTCGACACCGTGTCTCGACCACTGCACCTTGACCAAAGGAATGGTCTTATGCCTCAGTCGTTTCTCCCGATGCTCTAAAATCTTCAAAGGACACTCCTCAAAAGTAATATCCTCGGCAACGTCAATCTCCCCATAGTCGATGATGTGACTAGGATCCGGGACATATTTCCTCAGCTGGGAAACATGAAAAACGCTATGAACATGACTCAGGGCCGGGGGTAGCGCCAACCGGTATGCCAATTCACCGACTCGCTCGAGAATCTCAAAGGGTCCAATAAATCTCGGACTCAACTTTCCCTTTTTCCCGAAACGGAAAACTCCTCTCGTCGGCGACACCTTCAGCAAAACGTGGTCTCCCACCTCGAATTCTAAAGGTCGACAACGGACATCGGCATATGACTTCTGTCGACTCTGGGCAGTCAACATCCGTTCTCGAATTAATTCTATCTTTCGTCTCGTCTCTAAAACGACATCCGGTTCGGTCCCGACCAAATCGGACGCCTCATTCCAACAAATCGGTGATCGACATCGCCGCCCATAAAGTGCCTCATACAGTGCCATCCGAATTGACGCGTGCCAACTATTGTTGTACGTGAATTCGATCAATGGCAAATGCTCCTCCCAGTCGCTGATCCAATCGAGGGAACAAGCACGCAACATGTCCTCGAATGTCTGGATAGTGCGTTCTGACTGTCCATCTGACTGAGGATGAAAAGAGGTACTCAAATGCAAACGGGTACCCAACGCCTTATGCACCGCCTGCCAAAAGTGCGATACGAAACGGCCATCACGATCCGAAACAATAGACTTCGGAGTACCGTGAAGCCTCAAAATCTGCGCGATAAACACACGAGCCAACTTTTCTGGACCCCAAGTGTCCTTGATGCCCAGAAAATGTGCCGACTTGGTCAGACGATCAACAATCACCCATACCATATTCATGCCCGACCTTGATCTCGGCAAATTCGTAACAAAATCCATCGATATATCTTCCCATTTCCATTCTGGAATGGGAAGTGACTGCAATAACCCAGCCGGTCGCTGATGCTCGATTTTGACCTGCTGACAAGTCAAACATCTCACTATAAACTGCGCGACTTTCACCTTCATATCATTCAACCAGAAATTCCTCCTCAGGTCTTTATACATCTTACTCGAACCAGGATGAACGGAATAAGGTGTAGCATGGGCTTCACGCAAAATACTTTGTCTCAATTCTGAGTCGTTCGGTACACAAAGCTGACTCTGGAATCTCAAAATACCGTCCTCGTGAATCACAAACCCAGGAGACTTTCCCTTAAGAGCGCTCTCTCGGATTTGAGTAATCATCGGATCCTCTAATTGCTTCAGCTTAATTTCATCGATCAAAGACGACGAAATCTCTAAAGCAAAAAGTTGCCCGACAGCTCCAGGCAACAAAACCTCAACATCTAACTCGATCAAAGCCCGCTGAAGCTCAGACTGAGGCGTAAGGACCTCAAGCGTTCGCAACGCGATCGGTTTTCGACTCAAGGCGTTGGCCACGACGTTCGCCTTGCCCGGATGATAAAGGATTTCGAGGTCATAATCCTTAATCAGTTCTAACCACCTACCCTGCCTCATATTCAACTCCCGCTGAGTAAATATGTATTTCAGGCTCTTATGAGGGGTAAAAATCTGATATGTAGAGCCGAAAAGATAGTGACGCCAGATCTTGAGTGCGAACACAACTGCCGCTAACTCCAAATCATGAGTAGGGTAGTTCAGCTCATACGGCCTCAACTGTCTCGACGCAAAGGCAATGGTTTTGCCGTGCTGCATCAATACGCACCCAAGACCCTGACCCAAAGCATCGCTATAAACGGCGAATCCCTCGTTGCCACATGGCAACGCCAAAACCGGAGCTGAAGTCAAACGCTTCTTCAGTTCCTCAAAACTCGACTGTCTCTCGTCATCCTGCATTTAACTTCTGATTTCTCGAGCAAGCTGTAAGTGGCCGAGCTAGTTTTGAGAAACCCTCGACGAACCTACGGTAGTAGCCAGCCAAACCCAAGAAACTACGGACCTCCTTCACATTTGTGGGCGGTGCCCAATCCAACACTGCCTCAATTTTATGCGGATCCACACGAACTCCCTCGGCTGAAATCACGTGACCCAAAAACATCACTTCCTTCATCCAGAACTCACATTTCGAGAACTTCGCATAGAGTTGCTCGGTCCTCAAAATGTCTAACACTATCCGCAAATGATGGGCATGCTCTTCCTCATTCCTCGAATAGATAAGAATATCGTCAATAAAGACGACAACACACTTATTCAAATACTCGATAAAGACTTTGTTCATCAACTGCATGAACACTGCCGGTGCATTAGTTAACCCGAAAGGCATAACTACAAACTCATAATGTCCGTATCTCGTCCGAAAAGCCGTTTTCAGCACATCGGACTCCCTCACCCGGAGCTGATAGTACCCCGATCTCAAATCAATCTTTGAGAATATCGCCGCTCCTTGCAACTGATCGAACAAGTCATCAATCCTCGGCAAACGGTACTTGTTCTTGATGGTCACCTTGTTCAGTTCACGATAGTCAATACACAAACGCAGTGAACCATCCTTCTTACGCACAAACAGGACCGGTGTGCCCCAAGGCGAGGTGCTCGGTCGAACATACCCCGACTCAAGAAGTTCACTCAACTGTTTCTTCAACTCGGCCATCTCTGAAGGTGCCATGCGATACGGCGCCTTCGAAATTGGAGTCGCGCCCGGCTCTAACTCTATGGCAAACTCGACCTCACGATCCGGTGGCAATCCCGGTAACTCGTCAGGAAATACATCAGGAAACTCACTAACGACTGGAATCGACGAAAGTTCGACTCCACCATTCTCCGCCTTCAAGGCGTAGCACCAATAACCAGTACACCCCTTTCGCAGGAGTTTCATCTCCTTCAAGGCGTTAATAACAAACCTCTGGTTTCTCTTTCGCCCCATGAAAGAGTGTTCAGTGCCGTCCTCGGCTAACATGGTAATGATCCTCGTGCGGTAGTTCATGATTGCACCATGCCACTCGAGCCAATCATCCCCAAGAATCAAATCCTCACCCTCGATACCTACAACAATAAGATTAGAGGGCCAGACCCTCTCACAAATAAACACAGAACAGTCCCGGACCTCTCGATCACCGACAATTCTATCACCGCTAGGAAGTTTAATGATGAAAGGCTCGCAAGGTGACAAGCAGTCGAGACTCAAACGGCGTACAAACTCTAGAGAAATGAATGAATGCGTAGCACCCGAATCAAAAAGCACACCGACAGGATGAGAATGGATATGAACGGTACCTGTCGCCACAGTAGCCACTGGATCATCGGCCCTCCTCATCTCGTAGATACGCGGCTGGGCAGAGCCGACACTGGAAGCTCCTCCTATAGCGGCCTGACCCCGACCCCTACCTCGGCCGGCACTCAGCGGTGGCGGCGGAGCGAATGAGCCCTGGTTCACACTCGGCTCCATAGGTGCTGGGTGAGAAGAACGGGCACCGCGAAACTGTCTGAGCTTCTCACAAAAAGATGCCTTGTGGCCCGACTGACCACAAGTATGACAAGTCAAAGGTGGACGAGGACAATCCCGGTTCACGTGGCCTGGCTTGCCATAGTTAAAGCATCTGGGGTCCCGGACGAAGGTTCCAGAGGCACTTCGGAAACTCCCAGAGAAACGAGCCGAACCACCCGTGGAAATGTTTATAGGTTGGGATTTCTGATGGCCTCCACTCTTGGGACCAGAAAAATTTCCGGCCGACTTCTGCTTCTTGCTCTCACGAGCCACATCACTTGCCGTCACGGACATATCATAAGCAAGAGCTCGACTCTGATAATCCTTCAAAGTAGTGCAAATGAGTCCAGACATATAGTCCCGAATGGACAGCTTCATCCTCTTGGAAAAATGAAAAATTTTGTCACTCTCTTCGACAACTTGGGTCTTCACATAGCCCAATTCCTTGTTAAAATCGGCAATGGCTTGAGATACGGGGATATCCCGTGGTTGAGCATCATAGCAAGCATGTACCCGAGCCTGTCTGACCAGCCACGGGCAATACTCGGTCTCCATCAATTCCTGAAATTCGGCCCACGAAGCAACATGATCTTTGGGCCCCAACGGCTTCCCACCAATCCATAGCGTCCCCAGTGAGAAAGTACTGGGCAATAGGGACCTTGCGGTCCTCGGGACAGTTGGTGGCAACGAAGACTCTAGATACCTCCTTGATCCACCCTTCCCAGCCGATCGGGTCTGAAGCTCCCGAAAACTGAGGAGGATGCATCTTGATGACATCCTAAAGCCAGCGATCCGCTCCGCCCCAATTAGCATGGGCCTGATCGGGGTTCTGGACCACCTTAGCTATAGCCGCCATTTGGTTAACCATTTGCTGCATAACGGCCGCAATACCAAGGTCGGCGCGCTCCTGAGAAGAAGCATGACTGTGACGGTCACCGGTACTGCCGGCTCCCGAAGAATGCGATGTGGCCGCCCCACCGGCTGCCCCACGTCCTCGGCCGCGTCCACGACCACGACCACGACCACGACCACGTTTTCCTCCGGCATCCATACTGGTGTTAAGAGATAACAAAAGTATATTGATGATGAATAAGGGAGAAAAAAAACAACTATGATTCGAAAAAGCGGAAATACTATGCAAGAAAAAACAATGGAGTGAATAAGAAAACTTACGAGCACTGGAAGTACCGAGATGCTGGCAGCGGTGTGACAATATGCAAAACAAAACACGACTAGACCCAAATAACCAACAAGCCTAGGTATCCATAAACCTAAAGCTCTGATACCATTTCTGTAACACCTCGAGATATTCGAAGTATAGTACAGCGCCGTGGACCCCTACATGGGACCCACCAAGCTACAAATAAGAAGACTCCACTCGACTAACCATCTCGGTTAGCGAGGACACACATTAAAATGATATGACATAACAAGATACGCCCGGAGCAACCGGCGAAATAAGCATCAACCGACAATGTAATAATTTTAAAGTATTACAATACGGAGTTTGAAATGAAAAGTCTAAGTACTCGCGAGTACAATCTATAAGTTTATAATTGTGAGAACAACCAAATCGAAATGGACAAAAGAATAAAAAAAGACCCAAATGCACATGTAAACGACCCAGGCCAACATCCTCGTACTGTCCCGGTGCTCGCTCGTTCGGATAATCATCACCTGAAATCCATAATAAAAATTTCCCCAAAACGGGTCCCCAAAGGGGTTAGCTACTACGCTAGTACAAGTAATCAAGGCAAACCAACCGCTTACACATTTCATAGCACATGCACCAATATCATTTCAAAACCAAAACTAGACATGTCTTTTCCGGAAACAAACAGTCACAATTAATTTGCCTAGGACCGGGACGAAGCCACGAATCCCACTCGAGGCCTCTAAGGACCCTCCCGAGCTGGCCACTTTCATAAAACAAATCAAGCACCACACGTCACCTAGGACCGGGACGAAGCCACGAATCCCACTCGAGGCCTCTAAGGACCCTACCGAGCTGGTTAGCGAAACAAGCTCATGAATCCAGGACGAAGCCATAGATTCCCTCTGTGATCCTGTCGGACCCTCCCGAGGTGAGCAAATCACACACAATATACATTACCATTTCACGTTAAGCATAGAGGTTTCCAAAAATACTTGCCTTAAATAATTGACGACGCAACGAACGGACAGGATAATCACCGACGAACGCTAGGAATCAACGGAACCGAACCTAACGATTCGAAGAATACAATCACAACCATTTCTAAATGAATACGGAATTGGAATACACCCGAAAACCCGCCTACGATTCATGTATATTCGTATATAAACAACAACGAGGGTGGACCACAACCAATCCCTCTCGATTCCGCAAAAACTACGAAACATACCATGAATCCGTAGGGAAACTAAGAATACCAACAAGATTAATCATAATCATCATGAATTCACCAACAAAACGGAACGGATCGGAAGAAAATCCCAAAACCCCCAAATCGCCCAAAAGTAGGGTTCTAAGAGATTTACCTTGGATTGATGATGAAGAACACAAGTAGGTGTTGTTAATCTACTTTAAAAACTCAAGGTAGAGGATGCCTGAAATAATCGAAGGGAATAATCGCTCGGAAATCGCCTGGAGAAGTTCTGTGTCGCGGGGAGAGAAGAAATGAAAATAATGTGTTCATCTGGGTCAACTCCCTGGTTTATATAGCCAGGGAGTGTTAGCGCGCGCTAATCCTCAAGGTTAGCGTGCGCTAACGGATAAAATTACAAAGCGATTTAGCGTCGATCCGGTGGCAGAGACTTCTCGGCCGTTAGCGTGCGCTTACTCCAAACGTAGCATGCGCTAATAACCTCTCGGTAGCGCGCTATCGACCAATAGCGTGCGCTACGGACATCACCGAGTCCGAAGCAATCACAAGACACACTGATCCGGTTAGCGTGCGCTATCGACCAAACATAGCGTGCGCTAAAGTGTATCGGTAGCGCACGCTATCGACCAATAGCGTGCGCTACTCGGGCATCGTGAGAGTCAGTGGCAACCGTCCAAGATCTTGGACATCCGCACTGGCCGCACGCTATCAAGGCGTCTCGGCGTGCGCTAACTCCCAACATTAGCATGCGCTAGGCTACGTAGCGTACGCTAATCCACTACCTGCAGGATCGGAAGCAAGATCGCCACTCCTGTGGCATGCCTCTAGCGCGCTATTTAAACGGTCGTAGCGTGCGCTACTAAGTGACCCCTAGCGTGCGCTATGCAGAAAATATAGCGTGCGCTAGGTACGAGATATAAACGGTCCAAAACACCAGAACATGAACGAAACGTTAAACGGAACATCTCAACAGGCATCATAATGTAGAATGGATCCACGGCAACCCCGAAACGGCGGTTCCGCACAACAATAACGGGAATCAAATCAATAGATAGTAGGAAAGATACACTGAAAGATACACGAGGGTCACTACTGTCGTGAAATACGCCGAAAAAGAAAAATACAAGGGAAAGAAAAATGCTGATATTACACTTTAAGGACACGAATTATCCGAATTCACGTTCATGATCCATAAAATGACAAAATCTGATGTGTTCTAACATCTAAAAATCCTTATTCATCATGTTCTTCGACATACAATTCATATAACTTCAAGAATCACAATAGCACCACCATAATTGTTACCATACGAAGTAACCAACAACAAAACATCAAAAATCCGAATTGAAGAAGGGAATTACATCAACATATCTCTTGAATGTAACAACCCCAAGATATTCGAGGTATATTACAGCGCCGTGAATCCCTACATGGGACCCACCAGGCTGGCCAAACATCATACTCATCGACTCACAGAACAACAGAATAACACCTCATCATAAAGACGCCCAACAAAATAATCCACCCGGTTCAACCGGTCAACATAACATCATAATTCGACACAAACACGATAAACAACAATACAATCCAGACGAGTAAAAATTCTTAAGTACTCGAGTACTTCTATTAGTTCAAACAAAACCACAAAATATGAAAAGGTAGAAGACACTAAGACATCACTCGGGCACAATCATCACGCTCGGCCATCATCCGCATACTGGTCCAGCGCCCGTCCGTCTTGATGAACCTGACCTGAAAATCATAAAACGAATTTCCCCAAAATGGGTCCCCCGAGGGGTTAGCAATTACGCCAGTACAAGTAACCAGATGAACAACTTACATCTTACACATATAGTAAATGCATGCAATAAAGAAAAGCATAGTTCCAATGCACTCATTTCCGGAAATGCCAATATCAAATCACATTTGTAAAATGCACCACAATTAACCGTCGATCCACGTCTCTATGGACCCCTACCGAGACCCCGTCGGATCTAACCCGTAGTGGTTAAAAGCAAGCTCGTCGATCCACGTCTCTGTGGACCCCTACCGAGACCCCGTCGGATCTAACCCGTAGTGAGCATACACACACACCATTTCTCATAAAATACTACTATGTCAAGATTGTAAGTTCATAAGGATACTTGCCTCGATTAAATAGACGATGACACGAACGGAACGGAAGAATCAAGCACGACCACGAGGAACCGACGAAAATGAACCTAACGATTCGAATAGCACAATCACAACAACTTCTAAACGATTATGGAAATGGAATACACCCGGAAACCCGCCTACGATTCATGTATAATCGAATAAAAATAACAACGAGGGCGGACCACAACCAAACCCTCTCTATTTCGCAAAGCTATGAAAATATACCATGAATCCGTAGGAAAACTAATGATATCAACAAGATTAATCATATTCATCATGAATCCACCAACAAAACGGAACGAATCGGAAGAAAATCCCAAAACCCCCAAATTATCCAAAAGTAGGGTTCTAAGAGATTTACCGTGGATTAGGATGAAAGATTTGTGTTGATGTTGTTATAATACTCCAAGAACTCAAGAAAGATGTTGGATGAGATGATTGGAAGAAGAAATCGCCAAGAAGATCGCCCCGGAATCGCCTTCGCTGCGGAGAGAGGAAGAAATGAGGATTTATGTTTATCTCGGTCAACTCCCTGGTTTATATCAAGGTTAGCGGGCGCTAACGGGATGAAAATACAGAACAAACAATTGGCGTCCCAGTCCAGTAGCCAGATTTCTGGCCGTTAGCGTACGCTACTCGAAACGTAGCGTGCGCTAATAACCTCTCGGTAGCGCGCGCTATCGACCAATAGCGTGCGCTACCTGGACATCAGCCGAGTCCAGTAGCCAACTGCCCAAAACTCACCTGACCCGTTAGCGTGCGCTACCATACGAGCGTAGCGTGCGCTAACTGGCACCTGACCGGGTTCGTGAGTAAACTCGCCCAAGATCGATACCACGCTAGCGCGCTACTGAACAACTTAACGTGCGCTAGTCTCCCGACATTAGCGTGCGCTAGACAAGGTAGCGTGCGCTAATCCGATAGTCCAGAGGGCTGGGAGCTGAACTGCCACTCCCAGGGCTAACTCGCTAGCGCGCGCTACGAAGTAAACGTAGCGTGCGCTACAAAGGGACTTCTAGCGTGCGCTATGCAGAAAAATTAGCGTGCGCTAGGTACGGAATATAAACGGTCTACAACACCGGAATACGAACGAAACATCAAACGGAACACCTCACAACGCATCATAGCATAGAATGGATCCACGGCAACCCCGAAATGGCGGTTCCGCACAACAGTTACGAGAATCAGATCAATAGATGACGGAAAAGTTACACTGAAAAATACACGAGGGTCGCTACAATCGAGAAATACAGCGAAAATAAAAATACAAGGGGAAGAAAAATGCGGATATTACATTCTACCCCTCTAAAAATAAGTTTCGTCCCGAAACTTAAGAAACAAACAACTCGGGGTACCTAGCATGCATGCTGTCCTCGGTTTCCCAAGTTGCCTCCTCGACACCGTGCCTCGACCACTGCACCTTGACCAAAGGTATGGTCTTATGCCTCAGTCGTTTCTCACGATGCTCCAATATCTTCAAAGGACGCTCTTCAAAAGTAATATCCTCGGCGACATCAATCTCACCATAATCGATGACGTGACTAGGATCCGGGACATATTTCCTCAACTGGGAAACATGAAAAACGCTATGAACATGACTCAAGGCTGGAGGTAACGCCAAACGGTATGCCAACTCACCGACTCGCTCGAGAATCTCAAAGGGTCCAATAAATCTCGGACTCAACTTCCCCTTCTTCCCGAAACGAAAAACTCCCTTCGTCGGCGACACCTTTAGCAAAACGTGGTCTCCCACCTCGAATTCCAAAGGTCGGCGACGGGCGTCGGCATACGACTTCTGTCGACTCTGGGCAGTCAACATCCGTTCTCGAATTACTTCTATCTTCCGCCTCGTCTCTAAAACGACGTCCGGCTCGGTCCCGACTAAGTCGGACGTTTCATTCCAACAAATTGGTGATCGACATCGCCGCCCATAAAGTGCCTCATACGGTGCCATCCGAATCGACGCGTGCCAACTATTGTTGTACGTGAATTCGATCAATGGCAAATGTTCCTCCCAATCGCTACTCCAATCGAGGGCACAAGCACGCAATATATCTTCGAATGTCTGGATAGTGCGTTCCATCCATCCGATCGGGATGAAAAGAGGTACTCAAATGCAAACGGGTACCCAACGCCTTATGCACCGCCTGCCAAAAGTGCGATACAAAACGGCCATCGCGATCCAACACGATAGACTTCGGAGTACCGTGAAGCCTCACAATCTGCGCAATAAACACACGAGCTAACTTCTCCGGGCCCCAAGTGTCCTTGATGCCGAGGAAATGTGCCGACTTGGTCAGGCGATAAACAATCACCCATACCATATTCATGCCCGACCTTGATCTCGACAAACTCGTAATGAAATCCATCGATATATCTTCCCACTTCCATTCCGGAACGGGAAGTGACTGCAATAACCCAGCCGGTCGCTGATGCTCGATTTTGACCTGTTGACAAGTCAAACATCTCGTTACAAACTGTGCGACCTCTTCCTTCATATCGTTCCACCAGAAATTCCTCCTCAGGTCCTTGTACATCTTACTCGAACCAGGATGAACAGAATAAGGTGTAGTATGGGCCTCACGCAAAATACTCTGTCGCAACTCTGGGTCGTTCGGCACACAAAGCCGACTCTGGAACCTCAAAACACCATCCTCGTGAATCACAAACCCAGGAGACTTTCCCTTAACAACGTTCTCTCGGATTTGAGTAATCATCGGATCCTCTAACTGCTTCAGCTTAATTTCATCGATCAAAGACGACGAAATCTCTAAAGCACGAAGTTGCCCGACGGCTCCAGGCAACAAAACTTTAACATCTAACTCGATCAAAGCCCGCCGAAGCTCAGACTGATACGTAAGGATCTCAAGCGTTCGCAACACAACTGGTTTCCGACTCAAGGCGTCGGCCACGACGTTCGCCTTGCCCGGATGATAAATGATTTCGAGGTCATAATCTTTAATCAACTCTAACCACCTCCTCTGCCTCATATTCAACTCCCGCTGAGTAAATATGTATTTCAGACTTTTATGATCGGTAAAAATCTGACATGCAGTGGCGAAAAGATAGTGACGCCAAATCTTGAGCGCAAAAACGACTGCCGCTAACTCCAAATCATGAGTAGGGTAGTTCAGCTCATACGGCCTCAACTGTCTCGACGCATAGGCAATGGTCTTGCCGTGCTGCATCAATACGCACCCAAGACCCTGACCCGAAGCATCGCTATAAACGGCAAAACCCTTGTTGCCACATGGCAACGCCAAAACCGGGGCTGAAGTCAAACGCTTCTTCAGTCCCTCAAAACTCGACTGCCTCTCGTCATTCCAGACGAACTTCTCGGATTTCTGGAGCAACTGCGTAAGTGGCCGAGCTAGTTTTGAGAAACCCTCGACGAACCTACGATAGTAGCGGCAAACCAAGAAACTACGGAGCTCCTTCACATTCTTGGGCGGTGCCCAATCCAACATCGCCTCAATCTTCTCGGATCCACACGAATCCCCTCGATCAAATCACGTGACCTAAAAACATCACTTCCTTCACTTAACTCACATTTCGAGAACTTTGCATAGAGTTGCTCGGTTCTCAAAATGTCTAATACTACCCGCAAATGGTGGGCATGCTCTTCCTCACTCCTCGAATAAATAAGAATATCGTCAATAAAGACGACGACACACTTATCCAAATACTTGATAAAGACTTTGTTCATCAACTTCATGAACACCGCCGGCGCATTAGTTAACCCGAAAGGCATAACTACGAACTCATAATGTCCGTATCTCGTTCGAAAAGCTATTTTTGGCACATCGGATTCCCTCACCCAGAGCTGATAGTACCCCGATTTCAAATCAATTTTCGAGAATACCGCAGCTCCCTGCAACTGATCGAACAAGTCATCAATTCTCGGCAAAGGATACTTGTTCTTGATGGTCACCTTGTTTAGTTCGCGATAGTCGATACACAAATATAGTGAACCATCCTTCTTCCCCACAAACAGGACCGGTGCGCCCCATGGCGAGGCGCTCGGTCGAACATACCCCGACTCAAGAAGCTCACTCAACTGCTTCTTCAACTCGGACATCTCTGATGGTGCCATGCGATAGGGCGCCTTCGAAATAGGAGCTGCGCCCGGCTCTAACTCTATAGCAAACTCGACCTCACGATCCGGTGGAAATCCCGGTAACTCGTCAGGAAATACATCAGGAAACTCGCTAATGATTGGAATCGACGAAAGCTCGACTCCACCACTCTCTACCTGCAAGGCGTAGCACCAATAGCGAGTACACCCCTTTCGCAGGAGTCTCATCGCCTTCAAGGCGTTAATAACGAATTTATGGTTTCCCCTCTTTCGCCCCGCGAAAGAGTGCTCGGTGCCGTCCTCGGCTAACATAGTGATGATTCTCGTGCGGTAGTTCATGATCGCACCATGCCGCTCGAGCCAATCATCCCCAAGAATCAAATCCTCACCCTCGATACTCACAACAATAAGATTAGAGGGCCAAGTCCTCTCACAAATAAGTACAGAACAGTCTCGAACCTCCTGATCACCAACGATCCTATCACCGCTAGGAAGCTTAACGATGAAGGGTTCACAAGGCATCAAACAGTCGAGACTCAAACGGCGCAGACAATCCAAAGATATGAACGAATGCGTAGCACCGGAATCGAAAAGCACACTGACAGGATGAGAAAGAATATAAACGGTACTGCCGCCACGGTGAGTCGGGTCATCGGCTCTCCGCATCTCATAGACACGCGGGTGGGCTGAGCCGACACTGGAAGCTCCCCCCTTAGAGGGCTGACCCCGACCTCTCCCCCGACTAGCACTCGGCGAAGATTGAGGAGCAAACGATCCCTGATTCACACTTGGTTCCCTAGGCGCTGGAATGGAAGCCCGGGCGCCAAGAATTCTCTCCCTCTCAGCACAGAAAGCAGCCTTGTGGCCCGGCTGGCCACACTGATTACACGTCAGCAAAGGGCTCAAACAAGTACGAATGACGTGGCCTGTACGACCACAATTGAAACACTTCACATTACGGAAAGGAGCACTGGTAGTTCCACGAGGACCCCCAGCGGAACGAGCTGGACCACCGCCGGCGGGGAAGTTAGCAGATTGGGATCTCTGCTGACCCCCACCCTTGTGGCCCGAAAAGTTCCCAGCGGACTTAAGTTTCTTACTCTCGCGGGCCGCCTCACTCGCCGTCACAGACATATCATAAGCAAGGGCCCTGCTCTGGTAATCTTTCAAGGTAGTGCATACGAGCCCCGACATATAGTCCCGAATCGACAACTTCATCCGTCTGGAAAAATCGAAAATTTTGTCGCTCTCCTCGACAACTTGGGTCTTCACATAACCCAACTCCTTGTTAAAATCAGCAATAGCTTGAGATACGGGGATATCCCGCGGTTGAGCATCATAAAAAGCATGTACCCGCACATGTCGGATCGCCACGGGCAATATTCAGTCTCCATCAATTCTTGAAACTCAGCCCACGAAGCAGCATGATCTTTGGGCCCAACGGCCTCCCACCAGTCCGTAGCGTCCCCAGTGAGAAAGTACTGGGCAATAGGGACCTTAGGGTCCTCGGGACAGTGAAGACTTTAGATATCTCCTTGATCCACCCTTCCCAGCCAATCGGGTCTAAAGCTCCCGAAAACTGAGGAGGATGCATCTTGATGACATCTTGGAGCCAACGATCCGCTCCGCCCCGATTAGCATGGGCCTGATCTGGATTCTGAACCGCTTGAGCTATTGCCGCCATTTGGTTCACCATTTGCTGCATAACGGCCGCAATACCAAGGTCGGCACGCTCCTGAGAAGAAGCATGGCTATGACGGTCGCCGGTACTGCCGGCTCCCGAAGACTGCGACGTGGCCGCCCCACCAGCTGCCCCACGTCCTCGACCGCGTCCATGACCACGGCCTCTTCCAACATCCATACTGGCGTTAAATAAGTAGCAAAATCCATACGATGGTAAGTACAAGAAAAGAACAATCACAAATCGAGAATGAAGGGTGCGATACAAGGGAATAAGGAACAGAGGAAGGAAAAACTTACGAACACTGGTAGTACCGGAATCATGGCAGCGTGACAATGATGTGCAAAACAAAACACAACAAGACCCAATAAACCGACAAGCCTAGGTATCCATAACCTAGTAGCGCTCCGATACCATTTTCTGTAACACCCCCAAGATATTCGAGGTATATTACAGCGCCGTGAATCCCTACATGGGACCCACCAGGCTGGCCAAACATCATACTCATCGACTCACAGAACAACAGAATAACACCTCGTCATAAAGACGCCCAACAAAATAATCCACACGGTTCAACCGGTCAACATAACATCATAATTCGACACAAACACGATAAACAACAATACAATCCAGACGAGTAAAAATTCTTAAGTACTCGAGTACTTCTATTAGTTCAAACAAAACCACAAAATATGAAAAGGTAGAAGACACTAAGACATCACTCGGGCACAATCATCACGCTCGGCCATCATCCGCATACTGGTCCAGTGCCCGTTCGTCTTGATGAACCTGACCTGAAATTCATAAAATGAATTTCCCCAAAATGGGTCCCCCGAGGGGTTAGCAATTACGCCAGTACAAGTAACCAGATGAACAACTTACATCTTACACATATAGTAAATGCATGCAATAAAGAAAAGCATAGTTCCAAAGCACTCATTTCCGGAAATGCCAATATCAAATCACATTTGTAAAATGCACCACAATTAATCGTCGATCCACGTCTCTGTGGACCCCTACCGAGACCCCATCGGATCTAACCCGTAGTGGTTAAAAGCAAGCTCGACGATCCACGTCTCTGTGGACCCCTACCGAGACCCCGTCGGATCTAACACGTAGTGAGCATACACACACACACCATTTTTCATACAATACTAGTATGTCAAGATTGTAAGTTCATAAGGATACTTGCCTCGATTAAATAGACGATGACATGAGCGGAACGGAAGAATCAAGCACGACCGCGAGGAACCGACGAAAATGAACCTAACGATTCGAATAGCACAATCACAACCACTTCTAAACGATTATGGAAATGGAATACACCCGGAAACCCGCCTACGATTCATGTATAATCGAATAAAAATAACAACGAGGGCGGACCACAACCAAACCCTCTCGATTTCGCAAAGCTATGAAAATATACCATGAATCCGTAGGAAAACTAATGATATCAACAAGATTAATCATATTCATCATGAATCCACCAACAAAATGGAACGAATCGGAAAAAAATCCCAAAACCCCCAAATTATCCAAAAGTAAGGTTCTAAGAGATTTACCGTGGATTAGGACGAAAGATTCGTGTTGATGTTGTTATAATACTCCAAGAACTCAAGAAAGATGTTGGATGAGATGATTGGAAGAAAAAATCGCCAAGAATATCGCCCCGGAATCGCCTTCGCCGCGGAGAGAGGAAGAAATGAGGATTTATGTTTATCTCGGTCAACTCCCTGGTTTATATAGCCAGGGAGTGTTAGCGCGCGCTAATCCTCAAGGTTAGCGTGCGCTAACGGGATGAAAATACAGAACAAACAATTGGCGTCCCAGTCTAGTAGCCAGATTTCTGGCCGTTAGCGTACGCTACTCGAAACGTAGCGTGCGCTAATAACCTCTCGGTAGCGTGCGCTATCGACCAATAGCGTGCGCTACCTGGACATCAGCCGAGTCCAGTAGCCAACTGCCCAAAACTCACCTGACCCGTTAGCGTGCGCTACCATACGAGCGTAGCATGCGCTAACTGGCACCTGACCGGGTTCAGTAGTAAACTGTCTAGTACTGGGCAGTCACGCTAGCGCACGCTACTGAACAACTTAACGTGCGCTAGTCTCCTGTAACACCCCCGATATATTCAGGAATATTACAGCACCGTAAATCCTTTACACAAAGATTTACAAGGCTGAAGAATTGAACAGACATTAAAAGGTATTAACTAATGGAAATAACGGAATTTAGAATACAACAATCCTGACCCAATACTGAAAGTACGATAGTTCAACGGGAACTTAATAATACAACACCAAATTCAAACGATTTCACAAATGACTTCGTACTCGAGTACTTATTGAATTAACGAATAAACAACAGATAAATAACCCGGCCGGAACATCACGCTACACCCTCGTCGTCATGCAGCTCCAGTGGTTGTTTTCCCGCTCTCCTGGATCCTGAACATAAACAAAATGTTCACCCCCGAAGGGGTTAGCACAACGATGCTAGTACAAGTACCACAACATATTATTTCAACGTCACACGCAGAATAATAATAATAACGTAAATGGTAAAATGTCCAACGAGTCTTCTCCTACGAGAAACTCAAACATAACATACACAACTGATAATCACAACATGATATCATAACATACACATGGTAATTCCGTCGATCCAGCGTTCACTGCCTAGAACCCACGATGATCCCGTCAGACCAACCTGTGGTGGAAAAACCCGTCCGATGATCCAACGCACGCTAGCATAGATCCCCCGATGATCCCGTCGGACCAACACGAGGTGGACATACAATAACGACATACATGCACGACAATATGTATAACAACAATACATAAAACAATTAAGGTACTTGCCTCGATTTGAAGACAAGAACAATACTTCCACGAAAATGAACACTCGAAGGTCGTCCTCCTCAATCAATCACGTAACGAGACCAAACCTTAACAAAAGAAATGATACAGGATTTATCTCACGTTGTACGAATGTTTAACAATTCGATTTACGGTCAAAAGTTCATAAAACGCAATCTGCCTGAACTGCTTAGCGCACGCTAAGTACTCTGTGTAGCGTGCGTTAAGTTTGCTTGATAGCGCACGCAAACAACAAAGCCTAGCGCACGCTAACTATATATGGTCAGTACTTCACTGATCAGTCGACTGACTCGTCTGATGGCCTAGCGTACGTTACGTACCAAACGTAGCGTACGCTAACTCGTGCTCGATAGCGCACGTTAATAATCAAAGCATAGCGTGCGCTATCTGTGCATGGCGCCATCGCCGAGCAGTAAACCGTTCTCGCCATGATCGAAACAATGAAATCTTCAGTGATACTTCATGTTACCTCCATGAATATCATGTATATACGATTCTGAATGATCTTACGGATAACAACAACTTCGGATTCAAGGATATGCATACCATATAAACCATATTCCATTTAGACTACAATTCTTCATATGACGATTCGAAAAGCTTAACGGTTGATATCAGCACCTTATATCAATCAATATTATCATGCTGAAGTTGTTTAACATTTCATCTATACTAGATAAATCCTTCCATGATCAATTCTTTAGATTTATCTATCAAGAATGATGTTAAAGTCAAGTCCAAGATTATTATGAAGTCATCTACTAGATTCGGATCACTAATGATAGAGGCTTCTCTGTACATATTCAGTGTAATAAGATTCGAATCATGATGATTATAATCAAGGTACTTAATGCTTATTCATCTCACTATTCCAAACATGATATACTTGGATAATTCATCTATGAAAATCCATATCTTGTTAACATGATCATCCAAATCGCTAGAATCCAACTCTAAGTCTTGAGATAGATTGAACATACCTTAATATGATGAATATCACTGAACCGTAAGGTAGAATCCAACTCCGGTTGGTTGTATGCCACTCCAAGGTGCTATTCCACTTCCATGAACATTCCCAAGTGATAACCAATATACAAACACCAACAAGATGTGTTCTAAGTGTATAGGAGTATTATTACAGCTCTCTGAACTCTCAAGGATGAAGAATGGGCGAAAGAAATGAAAGCCAAAACGGTTTTTGTCCCATTTATAATATTCTGCATTTTAACAAGTTAGCGCACGCTACTAAGCATTCCTTAGCGTGCGCTAATAATGGTTGACTTCAGAATTGTCCGGAGGCCCGCGGGAATCTTATCCGGACCCATGTCCCGGCTGGCGCATGTGCTAGCTGTCCCGCTCAATAATTGAGTCCTTAGCGCACGCAACTCCTACCTGCATAGCGTGCGCTAATAATAGCCCGATAGCGCGCGTTAAGATACATTCTTAGCATGCGCTATCACGAGGTTGCATGAGCAATTTTGCATGTTTCTATACTTATGTATAATGATATCAATGCACGAAATATCATACTCCAATAATCAAAATCACCAATCCGAATAATACATGGTTTGAATACAGATGAAATACACTGTAATAAATCCGGATATTACATACTCTCCTACTAAAAAGGAGTTTCGTCCCGAAACTCAAGACGAAAATAACTCGGGATATCTAGACTTCATATCAGTTTCCGTTTCCCAGGTGGCTTCTTCCATTCCGTGACGTGACCACTGAACTTTGACCAAAACGATTGGTTTGTTCCTCAACTGTTTAACTCGACTCTCGAGTATCTTGACCGGTCTTTCTTCAAACGTCCCATCCTGCGCGACTTCGATCTCGCCGAAATCAATGATATGACTAGGATCTGGTATATACCTCCGTAACTGGGATACGTGGAACACGTTATGAACATGGCACAATGACGGCGGCAATGCCAATCTATATGCCAACTCCTCAACTCTCTCGAGGATCTCAAATGGTCCGATATATCTCGGACTCAGCTTTCCCTTCCTTCCGAAACGAAAAATTCCCCGAGTAGGAGAAACCTTCAAAAGTACGTGATCTCCAGCACTGAACTCCAATGGGCGACGGCGTACGTCTGCGTAGGATTTCTAGCGACTCTGGGCGGTCAACAACCTTTCACGAATCAAGGCTATTTTCTCTCGAGTCTGCACGCTCAACTCTGGTTCTGTTCCGATCAAGTCTGACGAATCGTCCCAGCATAGGGGCGATCTGCATCTCCTTCCGTATAATGCCTCAAACGGTGCCATCTTAATGGAAGCATGCCAACTATTGTTGTAGGTAAATTCAATCAACGGTAGATCAACTTCCCAATCGTTTGACCAATCTAAGGCACAGGCCCTCAGCATGTCTTCCACCGTTTGTATAGTTCTCTCAGATTGTCCGTCAGTCTGCGGGTGATAAGCCGTACTGAAGTTCAGTTCGGTCCCCAAGGCCTTATAAACTGCTTTCCAAAAGTGAGACACAAAACGGCCGTCTCAATCAGAAACAATGGTCTTCGGCGTACCATGCAATCGAACTATCTCCGAAATAAATACTCGTGCCAACCTCTCTGGTCCCAACGTATCCTTAATGCCTAGAAAATGAGCTGATTTGGTTAAATGATCAACTATCACCCAAATCATGTTCATTCCTGTCCTGGTTTTCGGCATATTAGTGATAAAGTCCATCGATATGTCCTCCCACTTCCATTCAGGAATCGGGAGTGGCTTCAACATTCCGGCAGGCCGTTGATGCTCGATCTTAACCTGCTGACAAGTCAAGCATTTCGAAACATAGTCCGCTACATCTTTCTTCATGTTGCCCCACCAGAAATTCTGCTTCAAGTCCTTATACATCTTACTGGTGCCCGGGTGGATAGAATAGGGCGAACTGTGAGCTTGCTTCATAATTGTCTGTTTCAGAACATCATCATCGGGAATGCAGAGTCGGTTCTGAAATCTCAAAACTCCGTCATCATGAATTATGATTCCGGGGGCCTTTCCTTTGATCACTTCATCACGTAACCGAGTCATCAGAGGATCATCTGCCTGTCTAGATTTGATTCCTTCGGTTAATGATGAAGTTATCTCGATCACGCACAGTTGTCCTTGGACTCTTTGTAACCATACTTCAATCCTTTCACGAATCATCGCTCGTTGAAGGCTAAGTTGGGATGTCAGCATCTCCAGCATCTGAATAGAGACAGGCTTGTGGCTAAGTGCATCGGCCACTACATTCGCTTTTCCTGGATGATATAAAATCTCCAAGTCATAGTCCTTAATCAGTTCTAACCATCTTCTTTGTCGCATGTTCAACTCTTTCTGACTGAATATGTACTTGAGACTCTTATGATCCGTAAAGATCCGATGAGTCCTGCATGCATAATGCCTCCAGATCTTCAAAGCAAAAACTACTGCTGCTAGCTCCAAATCATGTGTCGGGTAATTCACTTCATAAGGTTTCAGCTGTCGTGACGCATAAGCGATAACCTTATCATTCTGCATCAATACGCACCCGAGTCCTTGGTTCGAAGCATCACTGTACACTATGAATCCTCCAGTTCCCTGTGGAAGTGATATAATCGGTGCCGTCGTCAATCTCTTCTTCAATTCATCAAAGCTAATCTGACACAACTCATTCCACTCAAACTTTTGAGTTTTCTGCAGGAGTCGAGTAAGTGGGCGAGAGATTTTAGAAAACCCTTCCACGAATCGACGATAATATCCAGCAAGTCCTAAGAAGCTTCGGACTTCTTTCACGTTCTTTGGAGGCTTCCAATCCATAATTGCTTCGATCTTCTGAGGATCTACTCGGACTCCTTTAGCTGACACCACATAGCCGAGGAACATTACTTCCTTTACCCAGAATTCACACTTAGAAAGTTTGGCGTACAATTGCTCGTTTCTCAAAAGTTCCAATACAATCCGCAAATGCTGTGCATGTTCTTCCGGGCTCTTAGAATACACCAGAATGTCATCAATGAACACGACCACAAATTTGTCCAAAAATTCAATGAACACTCTTTTCATCAATTGCATAAATACAGCAGGTGCGTTAGTGAGACCAAACGGCATCACTACAAACTCATAATGTCCGTAGCGAGTTCTGAATGCTGATTTCGGAACATCAGATTCCTTAATCCTCAGCTGATGGTAGCCTGATCTCAGATCGATTTTAGAAAATACTGTTGCCCCGTGCAGCTGGTCAAACAGATCATCAATCCGTGGCAACGGATATATGTTCTTAATAGTCATCTTGTTCAGCTCTCGATAGTCAATACACAGTCGGAGCGACCCATCCTTCTTTCGGACAAAAAGAACTGGCGCTCCCCAGGGCGAAACGCTTGGCTGAATATAGCCCTTGTCCAGTAACTCTTCCAGCTGCTTCTTCACCAGACATCTCAAGAGGTGCCATACGATACGGCGCCTTAGAAATTGGTGTAGCTCCGGTTCCACCAATAGTAAATTCCACATCCCTTCGTGGAGGTAGTCCAGGTAACTCGTCAGGAAATACATCTGGGAATTCGTTCACAACAGGAATGGATGAAAGTTCCACAATTTTGTCTTCTTTCTTCATTGCATAACACCAATATCCGGTACAGCCCTGTTTCAACAATTTGACAGCTTTCATCGCTTTGATTAATTTTCCTGAGCTTCCCGGTTTCCACCCCTCGAATAATATTTCGGAACCATCGTCAGCGATCAGCGAGATATTCCTCCTTCGGTAGTTCACAATTGCTCCATATCTATTAAGCCAATCATCTCCGAGTATCAGGTCCTCTCCTTGCATTTCTATCACGATCAGATTTGAGAGCCACTCTCTGCCTCCAAATGATATAGGGAAATTTCTAGTTTCTAAATTTCCGACAATCCTCTATCCACTCGGTAAACCAACAACATAAGGTTACCAAGTATGAAAACCGGAAATATTCAAACGATTAACACAAGACAAGGATATAAAAGAATGCGTAGCTCCTGTATCGAATAAAACGCTAACTGGCTGGGAAAGGATCTGGACAGTACCTGATGCGACAGCAGCATCCTGATCGTCTGTCCTCCTCATCTCGCATGCACGTGGGAGCAGATCCGCACTCGATGTCCCCTTACGGTCCCATTGTCTCTCGCCTCGTCCGCGGCCAAAATTCCGAGGCATCTCGAACACTTTGCCGCGTCTGCTGATACCGGCTTCCTTCGACCGGGCCGTGGTGTACGGCTCTAAAAGGCTTTGCGCCTCTTCACAAAACACCGCCCGATGTCCTCTCGCCCACAATCAAAACAAGTCACGGCGAGAAGGGGGCAATTCCGCGATAGTGCCTGTCTCGGGCGCAGCTTAAAGCATTTCTGGTAACATCGGTAATAGTTGATGTCGCTCAAGTTCTTTCCGCTCCTAATCGGGTGCGGAGGTTTCTTGAAAGAGTGAAAAGAGGACTGGGCCTTACGGGCCCCATTGTTCTTTTGCTCTGTAAAAGTACCGAGACTTTCGCTTCTTGGATTCTCAAAATTTCTCCATGGCCGCTTCCTTGATCTCATACGCCAACGCCTTATCCTGGTATTGACGGAGTGTGGTACATTCAAATCCGGACATGTACCTCTGGATTTCTCGGTTTCATCCTCATATCGAAATGGATCATCATTTCTCGCATCTGCTCGACCGGATGTCGAACAAATGCCGCTTGTTGGTTAAACGCCTTAATCGCTCGATACTGCACATCAAGGTCGGGCGGAGAAAACTCCCGAACTTTGGCTTCCCTCACAGACGAGGCACATCGAGCTTCCATCATCAATCTAAACTCTGTCAATCGGCATCATGGTCTAAAGGCGGATGGCTTCCCACCATTCGACGCTTCCTATCGTAAAATATTGAGCGATAGAGGCTCTCCTATTGCCAGGCGCTTAATTCCGCAAATATTTTCTCCATTCTTTCAACCAATGATCCTGTGGGAGTCTCAGAAATACCGTCGAATTTGGGTGGTTGCATCTTCGCCACCTCTTGCAGCCACCGGTCACCTCGATTTCCCATGTCTGGGATCCCTTGCTGTCTCTCTCCCTGCTGTAGTCCCACCGCCACTTGCATTTGGTCCACGACCTAGGGGAACTGAGTCATCTGGTTCACCAATTGACGAAGGATCTCTGGTACAGCAGGATCTGGTTCGTTATTAATAGATTGTTGCGGTTCGCCTGAGCTATGACTGGCCTGGTTAGAAGGCGACGCTTCCCTTTCGGCATTTCTCCGTCCGCGTCCACGACCGCGACCACGTCCACGTCCGCCTCTCAACATACTGTAAGCACAAATACTCAATATACAGGAAACAACATCGTTCTAATATTCGAGTATAAAGAGACACAACATGTAAAGAACGAGATAGAGTTTAGGAACTTACAACCACCGTTCGCATGAAGACGTAGGCAGTGCAGTGATGTCATTCACGGCCGGTTACTTCAAAAGACATAAATGACCCCTATTTTAACCCAACGGCCAAGATATCCATAATCTTAGCTCCGATACCATATTCTGTAACACCCCCGATATATTCAGGAATATTACAGCGCCGTAAATCCTTTACACAAAGATTTACAAGGCTGAAGAATTGAACAGACATTAAAAGGTATTAACTAATGGAAATAACGGAATTTAGAATACAACAATCCTAACCCAATACTGAAAGTACGATAGTTCAACGGAAACTTAATAATATAACACCAAATTCAAACGATTTCACAAATGACTTCGTACTCGAGTACTTATTGAATTAACGAATAAACAAAAGATAAATAACCTGGCCGGAACATCACTCTGCACCCTCGTCGTCATGCAGCTCCAGTGGTTGTTTTCCCGCTCTCCTGGATCCTGAACATAAACAAAATGTTCACCCCCGAAGGGGTTAGCACAACGATGCTAGTACAAGTACCATAACATATTATTTCAACGTCACACGCAGAATAATAATAATAACGTAAATGGTAAAATGTCCAACGAGTCTTCTCCTACGAGAAACTCAAACATAACATACACAACTGATAATCACAACATGATATCATAACATACACATGGTATTTCCGTCGATCCAGCGTTCACTGCCTAGAACCCACGATGATCCCGTCACACCAACCCGTGGTGGAAAAACCCGTCCGATGATCCAGCGCACGCTAGCATAGATCCCCCGATGATCCCGTCGGACCAACACGAGGTGGACATACAATAACGACATACATGCACGACAATATGTATAACAACAATACATAAAACAATTAAGGTACTTGCCTCGATTTGAAGACAAGAACAATACTTCCACGCAAATGAAGACTCGAAGGTCATCCTCCTCAATCAATCACGTAACGAGACCAAACCTTAACAAAAGAAATGATACAGGATTTATCTCACGTCGTACGAATGTTTAACAATTCGATTTATGGTCAAAAGTTCATAAAACGCAATCTGCCTGAACTGCTTAGCGCACGCTAAGTACTCTGTGTAGCGTGCGTTAAGTCTGCTCGATAGCGCACGCAAACAACAAAGCCTAGCGCACGCTAACTATGTATGGTCAGTACTTCACTGATCAGTCGACTGACTCGTGCTCGATAGCGCACGTTAATAATTAAAGCATAGCGTGCGCTATCTGTGCATGGCAGTTTACTGCTGAGCAGTAAACCGTTCTCGCCATGATCGAAACAATGAAATCTTCCATGATACTTCATGTTACCTCCATGAATATCATGTATATACGATTCTGAATGATCTTACGGATAACAACAACTTCGGATTCAAGGATATGCATACCATATAAACCATATTCCATTTCGACTACAATTCTTCATATGACGATTCGAAAAGCTTAACGGTTGATATCAACACCTTATATCAATCAATATTATCATGCTGAAGTTGTTTAACATTTCATCTATACTAGATAAATCCTTCCATGATCAATTCTTTAGATTTATCTATCAAGAATGATGTTAAAGTCAAGTCCAAGATTATTATGAAGTCATCTACTAGATTCGGATCACCAATGATAGAGGCTTCTCTGTACATATTCAGTGTAATAAGATTCGAATCATGATGATTATAATCAAGGTACTTAAGGCTTATTCATCTCACTATTCCAAACATGATATACTTGGATAATTCATCTATGAAAATCCATATCTTGTTAACATGATCATCCAAATCGCTAGAATCCAACTCTAAGTCTTGAGATAGATTGAACATACCTTAATATGATGAATATCACTGAACCGTAAGGTAGAATCCAACTCCGGTTGGTTGTATGCCACTCCAAGGTGCTATTCCACTTCCATGAACATTCCCAAGTGATAACCAATATACAAACACCAACAAGATGTGTTCTAAGTGTATAGGAGTATTATTACAGCTCTCTGAACTCTCAAGGATGAAGAATGGGCGAAAGAAATGAAAGCCAAAACGGTTTTTGTCCCATTTATAATATTCTGCATTTTAACAAGTTAGCGCACGCTACTAAGCATTCCTTAGCGTGCGCTAATAATGGTTGACTTCAGAATTGTCCGGGTGCGTCCGTGGGAATCTTGTCCGGACCCATGTCCCGGCTGGCGCATGTGCTAGCTGTCCCGCTCAATAATTGAGTCCTTAGTGCATGCAACTCCTACTTGCATAGTGTGCGCTAATAATAGCCCGATAGCGCGCGTTAAGATACATTCTTAGCGTGCGCTATCACGAGGTTGCATGAGCAATTTTGCATGTTTCTATACTTATGTATAATGATATCAATGCACGAAATATCATACTCCAATAATCAAAATCACCAATCCGAATAATACATGGTTTGAATACAGATGAAATATACTATAATAAATCCGGATATTACATCTCCCTACATTAGCGTGCGCTAGACAAGGTAGCGTGCGCTAATCCGATAGTCCAGAGGGCTGGGAGCTGAACTGCCACTCCCAGGGCTAACTCGCTAGCGCGCGCTACGAAGTAAACGTAGCGTGCACTACAAAGGGACTTCTAGCATGCGCTATGCCGAAAAATTAGCGTGCGCTAGGTACACTTTGATTTCGGATTTTGGTATTGTTATCCGTAAATGATTCGTATGAAGAGGATTAAGATGATGTTGTTTCGATTCTTGAGGTTATATGAATTATATGTTGAATGAAGATGGTGAAATGATGGTTTATACCTTGAATATGTTGATTATGATTATGAAATCATAGAGTTCTTGATGTTCTTGGTATTATTATACGTATTTGATCCGTATGATGATGATTAGGGAGTTGTTGCTATAAATCCTTGAGGTTATGTAGAGTGTATACTGAAGAATACAATGATTCATGACTTGGATTACGAATTGGAAGATTATCTTCATGTTAAAGGATATCGAATTATGTTTTTTTAATGGTTATGAACATGAGTTCGAATCCCTTAGTGTTCTTGAGTAACTTTTGATGAATTTAACATAGCAAGACAATCATATATTGAATTATCGGTATTTTTATATATGAAGATCGAATATTCGTTGGTTGTAGTGGTAGAATTCGTATGTTCTTAATGAAATAAGAATCATGATATCAATGTAACAGCCCCAAATACCATTGGGTTATTACAGTGTCGTGGACCCCACGCCAGGAGATCCACCAGGCGAACATGACCAAAATACACAAAATTAACAACAAGGGAAAATCATAATCCCTACCATGACATCTGACACAATATTCCGATAAGGAATTTCAACGACAAAAGTGGCCTACATGGCCAAAATGAAATACAACGGCATCCACGAACATCTGTTCGGGTAATACAACACGACAACAACTGACAAGACTGGAGTACACTCCAATTGACTGACCAACAATGAACAACTCGGACTAGTATCGCTCGAATGCCTCGTCGCCATCGTCATGCCCCTGTACCTCAACTCTCTCCTCGCAAGCACCTAAAACATGAAAACATGTTCCGCCCCCACAGGGTCACTCATCCAGATAATGAACATCAAATACATGTATAACATGATATGCATCCAAAGGCAGAACGAAATGGTACAATGATGATAATAATACGAGATGCTCACAAACCAAGGTAAGAACCGAGCATTCGTGAAATACTATGCCCACAGCATACAATTAATACCTGTTCGACAGGTTAGAACATAAGTGCCCAACAGCGAATCATAATCACAGAATACCACAATGAATTACACGACATGAACCAAAACAGAACTGGATTAAATATGAATCACAATGCCCGAAGGCTCCAATGAAATTAACAAGACAATCACAAGGCCTAAAAACCACTTAGCCGAAGTTGTCAAATATCACCAATCACATGAAGCCGAAACAGCCCGAAGCTGTTATTGATTAGGGCCGAAGCCACGGCACGAAGCCGTATCACCATTAGGGCCGAAGCCACGGCATGAAATCCGTATCACAATTAGGGACGAAGCCACGACATGAAAGTCGTATCACAATTAGGGCCGAAGCCACGACATGAAAGTCGTATCACAGTTAGGGTCGAAGCCACGACATGAAAGTCGTATCACAATTAGGGATGGTATGCTGCCTTGAGTCGGCCAGCACCATCCTCGACAGTCCCAACTCAACACCTCGATTGCCTTAGAATGGCCAACCGATGACAAAGATGCAGCGGATGATTCCATGAATGATTGAGCGCTTCGATTTCCTTATAATGGCTAATCGATGTGAATGATACGATGAATGATTGAATACCTCGATTACCTTAGAACGGTCAATCGATACAATGATGTAGTTGATGATTGAACATTTCGATTTGCCTGAGGGCGGCCAATCGGTGACAACGATATGATGAATGATTGAACACTTCGATTTGCCTGCGAACGGCAATTCGATAACAATGATATGAAGGATGCCTCGGCACCTTTAATCGGTTACCGACGACGAAGGTGAGAAATGAATAAGCCAATGCCTTTATTCGGCCTGTACAGTTTTAATGACAATCTAAACAGGAATAACAATGATCTCAACGATTTCTTAAATTGACATCTATGTTAACAACAATCGATACATCGATATCGCGAACCGGCTATCGACAATGACATTAATAATGAGCATCGCAATGCCTTGAATCGGCCGTTAACGAACAACAATAAACATTTGGCAAAATTGCCGAAAGGTATCGTATCGAACGATCTCTTAATATCAATGAATTCATGAAGAGACTAAGTCTCGGAATGATACAACACATTTATACACATATATGATGACATTAATCTCATTGACTAGTACAAGTATAAAACTTGCCTCAAACCGAAGGCGAGAAAGTCCTTCCACGAACAACGTCCTTAATAGAGAATATCGGCCACTCGAACAACCTTGAATAACACCAGCACCAATAATTCGCTTAATATACGAATCAAACATGATCATAACCAATTCAAAAGTCGATACAACACTACCCAAAACTCATTGGGGCATTAAAACAAGCACGTTGTAAACAATCTCCCATTGTTTACAACTAAACCCAATAATATCGAAAACCAATCTCCAATGAATGATTCAATCCAACAGAACTTCACGAATACCATCAATAATCCAATAGGAATACTTAAACCGGGATTTCAACAACATCTAGTCGAAACCCCCCAAACTTCCAAAGTCAACCCGTAAGGGTTCTTGAACAATTCCTCAATTATTCATAAATTCCGAAAATTACACCAATGAATCCGTAGAAATACATGTAACTGAGATATATAATCCATATCTAGCATATTCCAACATAATATCGATTTAACACGAAGAGATCGAAAGCAAAACACCCAAGATTCAAAATTCTAGATCCAAGAATCATTACCTTGATTTGGAGTGATGAAACTGATTAGATGATGATTAATCCAACTTAGGGGCTTGAAGATGATGCTAGATGATAGCAGCTCGAAAAGACCTTTCCGAATCGCCCAAGCTCGTCCGAAATGGTTGAGAAATGAAGAAATGACGAAGGTTGGACTGAACTGTCTTATTTATACTATCCCAGCTTAGCACGCGCTAACTACTGATGTTAGCGTGCGCTAACGGGTGTACCGGGTAGTCCAGTACCCCCTGACTGAATCGTTAGCGAGCGCTAAGTACCTTTGGTAGCGTGCGCTAACAGCCTTTCTTAGCGTACGTTAACCTTATGTTAGCGTGCGCTACCTGATAGTTGAGATCCAAAATCCAAGAGTCCAGAACCTACTATCCTCTGCTCTGAGCGCGCTAGCGCGTGCTACTCTGAAGTCTTAGCGTGCGTTACCTGCACCCCATTAGCGTATGCTACTTACCACTCATAGCGTGCGCTACAAATTTCCCAAATCAGCCCAGTACCTTCTGGACTGTCTGCCCCACTTGCGCTAGCGTGCGCTAATAATGAATCATAGCGTGCGTTACATGCACTCCATTAGCGCGCGCTAGACAGAATGTGTAGCGTGCGCTACCACTCAGACTGAAATTAAACCTTGATGATGATGACGACAATAATCTCGGCTCGATTCCAAACAGCGATGAAAGACAACGACTACTGATATGGCCCCAAAATACGCCGAATGGTGGTTACAACTGAATGAACATGAGTGATGAATGATTATTACCGAGTAAAAAAAATTCTGAGTGATAGTTACTGAGTGAAAATAAATGAATACTCAACCGGGTATTACATACTCCCCCCCTTAAAAGAGTTTCGTCCTCGAAACTAGGGGTAAACAACTCGGGATATGAACTATCCATCATGATCTGAAAACAATAATGCGCATCTAGTCCTCGGGACCAAATCAATCGCACACCCAAGTCCCCAAGACTTGACGTCTCGAATCACAGTGAACGATTTCCCAAATTATCACGAATTCTCGAGCACAACGCCGAAGGGGTGAACTCCCAACAGTTGACCCAAATCTCAAGATTCTCAAATATGATCTTAATAAAATAGATCAAGAATAAATGATCCACGGTCACGATACATTACTATGGATTGAGTTACACAGTCATCCAAAAACAAGGTTACATCTCAAATGTAATCAACGACGTTATCCTTCTATGTTATCGATCTCCTCTATCACATCGATTTAAGGTAGACCCAAATCTAAACTCACCGCACAATATGATCCCGGAAGGTCACAAGAACAAAATGATCACAATGAATGATAAATAATCGAAATCCAACAAGGATTAAGAATGACTCACCGAGGTGAATTAATAACTTAATGAGTGATAGCTCCCTGAAGTGATTGGAATCGTCGTTCCTTGTGAATTGAATGATTAATTGATAATTATGAGTCCCAACATGATTGATATATATGATGAATGAATTATACGAATGAATTAACGTCAATGAAATGAATGATTATCCTACTACCGAGCAGGAATATACATTGCTCAAAACCGGTAATGAATGTCCTTACCTCGGGCTCTCGAAGCCTGATAGGATCCCTTCAATGAAGTACGGGCTGAAGTAACAAAATCCCTCGAGGCTTGTGGGCCTTCTCGAGATCTACCGGTACTAGAACTCCTGCACTATTTCTGAAGGTGTCCCGGGTTCCCACACAGAAAACAGACAATAGTTGGCACCATACACCGAGTATTAACGTGTCCTGCTGAATCACAGTTTAAGCAAACAACAGTCGAACTCGTCGTCTGAGAGGAAGATGCTTTCTCAGCACGAAGACGACTGGAAAACGACCTCTTGGACGTCGGAGCCCGATGTCCCTCTGAACGAGTCAGCATCCTAGTCCTCTCACTCGAAGGAACTGAAGGATGCTTCCGAGTAAGCTCCTTGATCAAAAGCTCTGCTCCAAGAGCCTTCCCGATGAACTCACTAAGTGAATTACAATTGTGGTTGAACAACTGCATTCTCAACTGCGGATTTAGCCTCTTGCTAAAAGACTTGATCTTATCCACTTCAGTACGGATAATTGATGAAGCAAACTGAAGTAGTCCCTGAAACTTCTCAGCAATAACAATAACACCCTCGTCCTCGACGGATTCGGGGTTCAAAACCTCTGATAACTTGGCTTCCCGAAGTGGAGCCGGATAATACCTCTCTATCATGAGAGTCTTGAATTCGCCCCAAACACAATCACGATCGGTGGGTTTTACGGAAAGCCACCAAGAATAAGCACCCTTACTCAAGTAGTAAGCTGCTACCGCCACTTTACTCTCTTCCGGACACTGAACCATGTCGAAGAGTTTATCATAATACTCAAGCCAATGAATAATATCAGCTGGTTCCGACGAACCCTCAAAAGTAGGCGGCCTCTGACGAGAGATATCGCCAACAATCTGATTCGCTCTCCCAGTCTGTCCGTTAAACGGCTCCTGGAATTCCTGTTGCGGTGGACCACGAACCATCGAGGTCTGCATGGTCTCCATCATCCGCGTCATCTGAGTCATCTGGGCCATCATGCCCTGCATAAATATAAATGGGTCAACCCGAGCACCGTCTGAGTGAGATGCCTCTCGGGTACGACTCCCTGACAACGACTGATTATCTACTGATGAATGAGTAGCCTCGCTATCTGATGAATCAATGATACCACTCGCATTCGCATGGGCATGCAGACGAGATCCCGGGTTTCGGCCCACACCGCAGCCTCCTCCCCTGCGTCCTCTGACAGCTCTATCCATACTGAAGCAGGAAAGCCACATTACGATTACAGATCTCGCATGAAGATCGCATTATGATTATATTACTGAATGATAATGATGAGCATACACGCTATACCGTAATGAACGCATTAATTATGCAATAAAATGATCGTCGACATGACGCAGGAATATGATAAGATCGCATGAAAGATCGAGTGAGGTAACATGATTATCTGATGAAATTCCTGAAATGATTACCTTGAACAAGTTGACAAGGTTGAAAATTTGATTCCCAAGATCAACAACTGAACCGTGAGATGGACTGGATGATTAATGAATTAATTGAATAATGAGATTGACTGAGTGATAATGAATTAACTGAGCGATGAGATTAACTGAGTGATGAATGAATTGACTGAACAATGAGATTGACTGAGTGATTAATGAATTGACTGAATAATGAGATTGACTGAGTGATGAATGAATTAACCGAGTGATGAATGAATTATCTGAGTAATGATATTGACTGAGTGATGAACGAATTACTGAGTGATGAATGATATTGACTGAGTGATGAATGAATTAACTGAGTGATGAGATCAAAATGATGATTGAGGATTATTAACTGATGAATAAGTTGATCCTTAATGCTTACACAAGTCACACGTGTCCCAAAACAATTAGTCATGAATCAATCATAACACTAATATCGCATATAGGTTTCAACAAAGCATGAGCAATTAATAACATGATGAATGTATGAACATAAAGAGAATCGAGTCCTTACACAGGTCATACGAAGCTTCGAGGTCTCACGATACTAGTCCCAACTAACGACGACTCGATGAATGAATGACTCGCGCAGTCGTATTAATATTACGACTCACAAAACCCGACTGTCCAGATTGTCATAACCTGACAGTCCCACTACTACCGCATCGGTAGAGCCACATAACTCACATATCAGGGTATCTCACAACCCAAATGCTCCGATACCATCTTCTGTAACACCCCCAAATCCCATTGGGTTATTACAGTGCCGTGGACCCCACGCCAGGAGATCCACCAGGCGATCATGACCAAAATACACAAAATTAACAACAAGGGAAAATCATAATCCCTACCATGACATCTGACACAATATTCCGATAAGGAATTTCAACGACAAAAGTGGCCTACATGGCCAAAATGAAATACAACGGCATCCACGAACATCTGTTCGGGTAATACAACACGACAACAAGTGACAAGACTGGAGTACACTTCAATTGACTGACCAACAATGAACAACTCGGACTAGTATCGCTCGAATGCCTCGTCGCCATCGTCATGCCCCTGTGCCTCAACTCTCTCCTCGCAAGCACCTAAACACATGAAAACATGTTCCGCCCCCACGGGGTCAGTCATCCAGATAATGAACATCAAATACATGTATAACATGATATGCATCCAAAGGCAGAATGAAACGGTACAATGATGATAATAATACGAGATGCTCACAAACCAAGGTAAGAACCGAGCATTCGTGAAATACTATGCCCACGGCATACTATTAATACCTGTTCGACAGGTTAGAACATAAGTGCCCAACGGCGAATCATAATCACAGAATACCACAATGAATTACACGACATGAACCAAAACAGAACTGGATTAAATATGAATCACAATGCCCGAAGGCTCCAATGAAATTAACAAGACAATCACAAGGCCTAAAAACCACTCAGCCGAAGCTGTCAAATATCACCAATCACATGAAGCCGAAACAGCCCGAAGCTGTTATTGATTAGGGCCGAAGCCACGGCACGAAGCTGTATCACCATTAGGGCCGAAGCCACGGCATGAAAGTCGTATCACAATTAGGGACGAAGCCACGACATGAAAGTCGTATCACAATTAGGGCCGAAGCCACGACATGAAAGTCGTATCACAATTAGGACCGAAGCCACGACATGAAAGTCGTATCACAATTAGGGCCGAAGCCACGACATGAAAGTCGTATCACAATTAGGGATGGTATGATGCCTTGAGTCGGCCAGCACCATCCTCGACAGTCCCAACTCAACACCTCGATTGCCTTAGAATGGCCAACCGATGACAAAGATGCAGCGTATGATTCCATGAATGATTGAGCGCTTCGATTTCCTTATAATGGCTAATCGATGTGAATGATATGATGAATGATTGAATACCTCGATTACCTTAGAACGGTCAATCGATACAATGATGTAGTGGATGATTGAACATTTCAATTTGCCTGAGGGCGGCCAATTGGTGACAACGATATGATGAATGATTGAACACTTCGATTTGCCTGCGAACGGCAATTCGATAACAATGATATGAAGGATGCCTTGGCACCTTTAATCGGTTACCGACGACGAAGGTGAGAAATGAATAAGCCAATGCCTTTATTCGGCCTGTACAGTTTTAATGACAATCTAAACAGGAATAACAATGATCTCAACGATGTCTTAAATTGACATCTATGTTAACAACAATCGATACATCGATACCGCGAACCGGCTATCGACAATGACATTAATAATGAGCATCGCAATGCCTTGAATCGACCGTTAACGAACAACAATAAACATTTGGAAAAATTGACGAAAGGTATCGTATCGAACGATCTCTTAATATCAATGAATTCATGAAGAGACTAAGTCTCAGAATGATACAACACATTTATACACATATATGATGACATTAATCTCATTGACTAGTACAAGTATAAAACTTGCCTCAAACCGAAGGCGAGAAAGTCCTTCCACGAACAACGTCCTTAATGGAGAATACCGGCCGCTCGAACAACCTTGAATAACACAAGCACCAACAATTCGCTTAATATACGAATAAAACATGATCATAACCAATTCAAAAGTCGATACAACACTACCCAAAACTCATTGGGGCATTAAAACAAGCACGTTGTAAACAATCTCCCATTGTTTACAACTAAACCCAATAATATCGAAAACCAATCTACAATGAATGATTCAATCCAACAGAACTTCACGAATACCATCAATAATCCAATAGGAATACTTAAACCGGGATTTCAACAACATCTAGTCGAAACCCCCCAAACTTCCAAAGTCAACCCGTAAGGGTTCTTGAACAATTCCTCAATTATTCATAAATTCCGAAAATTACACCAATGAATCCGTAGAAATACATGTAACCGAGATATATAATCCATATCTAGCATATTCCAACATAATATCGATTTAACACGAAGAGATCGAAAGCAAAACACCCAAGATTCAAAATTCTAGATCCAAGAATCATTACCTTGATTTGGAGTGATGAAACTGATTAGATGATGATTAATCCAACTTAGGGGCTTGAATATGATGCTAGATGATAGCAGCTCGAAAAGACCTTTCCGAATCGCCCAAGCTCGTCCGAAATGGTTGAGAAATGAAGAAATGACGAAGGTTGGACTGAACTGTCTTATTTATACTATCCCAGCTTAGCGCGCGCTAACTACTGATGTTAGTGTGCGCTAACGGGTGTACTGGGTAATCCAGTACCCCCCTGACTGAATCGTTAGCGAGCGCTAAGTACCTTTGGTAGCGTGCGCTAACAGCCTTTCTTAGCGTACGTTAACCTTATGTTAGCGTGCGCTACCTGATAGTTGAGATCCAATATCCTGGAGTCCAGAACCTACTGTCCTCTGCTCTGAGCGCGCTAGCGCGCGATACTCTGAAGTCTTAGCATGCGTTACCTGCACCCCATTAGCGTAAGCTACTTACCACTCATAGCGTGCGCTACGAATTTCCCAAATCAGCCCAGTACCTTCTGGACTGTCTGCCCCACTTGCGCTAGCGTGCGCTAATAATGAATCATAGCGTGCGTTACATGCACTCCATTAGCGCGCGATAGACAGAATGTGTAGCGTGCGCTACCACTCAAACTGAAATTAAAACATGATGATGATGACGACAATAATCTCGGCTCGATTCCAAACAGCGATGAAAGACAACGACTACTGATATGGCCCCAAAATACGCCGAATGGTGGTTACAACTGAATGAACATGAGTGATGAATGATTATTACCGAGTAAAAAAAAAAATTCTGAGTGATAGTTACTGAGTGAAAATAAATGAATTCTCAACCGGGTATTACAATCAATTTGGAATCCGGAAAGATTGTGATTGTTCGTCGAATATGATTTCCTTTACGCTCGTATCCGAAATCGCATTGTGGTTGTGAATTCGTAATTGTTTGAATTGGATTATTCGGACTTGTGGTTAATCAGGATAGTTGTGGAACCGTTGGGTTTATTGATCGGTTGTATTAATTAATTATGATCATCGAGTTGTAGTTTGTATTGTAGATATCGTTGAATCGTTGAGATGATTTGGTTGGTCGTGTCGGTTGTTAATTGTTACCGGATATGTGTTATTTGATTACTTCTATAGGTTGAGATTATTGATCGGTGATTATATCCGGATGCTGTGGTCGTGTTCGAGTATGTTCGTGAATTGCTTCGGTCGGGGCCGAGGAGCTCGTAGACGAAGGCATTGTGACTGGTAGCGGCTTCATCATCATCGTATCGGTATCGAGGCAAGTTATTACTTGCTCAGTTATAATGTTTAATGAATGATTTTAGTTTCATTTCGTTTATAATGCATATAGCAATGATTATACGTTGTCATTCCGATTCTGGGAGTTAAATCATAATGTATGTGATTTATTTCGGTTATTGGCATGGTAAAGACGAGGATATGATTACTTGTGGTCCATGATACGTTTGGATCGCCGAGCATTGCGGATAATCGTCGGTGATGGTTTAATATCGAGAATTCTCCCGAAGGAGTCGGGGCAAGTATCTTATATCGATTCAGTTAGTGTTAGTGATTTGATCATGCATATTGTCATTCATGCTGTCGAACATGAGGTCGTCTTAGTGGATTTGTCATATTGTCGTTCATGTTCTGTTGTTCATGTTGATGAACATATTGATTTGCATATGTGTATGCATAATTGTATTGTTTATGTTGTAAATGATCTGATGGGATCATGAGGATCTATGCTGAGGGCGTTGGATCGAATGTCCACCATGCGTTGGTTCGACGGGATCATCATGGGATCTATGATGAGGGCGCTGGATCCCTGGACAGGTTTTCCACCATGTGTTGGTCCGACGGGATCATCATGGGGATCTATGCTGAGGGCGTTGGATCGTTGGATTACCCAGTATTGTGTTATTGTTGTGCATATATATATTGTTGGTTATCCACCTCGTGTTGATCTTGTAGGATCATCTTGGGATCTATGCTGAGGGCGCTGGATCATGGGATTTCCATTGAGTATACATAGTTGTTATTGTTTTTGAGCATATTGATGTTGTTTGTCATATGAGTATGCATTTGTAGGTCTTGTGTTAGGACCTTGTCCGTATTGCATTGATCTGATCTCGGATTAGACTCATATGATTGTCGTGGCACATCATATCTCGAGGTATGTTCTGTATTTCCTTGGTATTTTTCTTTGATGGAAAATCGGTTATCGTCTTGGGATTTGATGATGTTATTTGATGGATCGTATTGATCAGAACTAGTATATTTCCGTATCGCGAGTTGGTGATGATAGTTTGAAAATCTTTAATATTTTTTGAGGTACAATACAGATATTAGGTTCGAGTTTATTGGTTAATCGAGTACGAGACGTGAAATGTGATAATGGTTATTCTGATGAGAATTACTTGAGTAAGTAAAGTTATGGCGGTAAGATTACGTTGGTCGTATTCTTATGTTGTATTCTCATTTGTATGTAATTATTAATGTGATGTGACGGTTATCATTGTTGGATATTATGGCTGACCCCGTCGTGGGATTTCTTTTTAGGTTCTTGGAGTATCGAGCTTGTAGCGGTCGTGAAGAGATGAGTTTCCCGGAGGATACTGGCTAGGACATATTTTGTGTATTGAGTTTCTTGATTGGTTCTTGTGTTCCGCTACTAGAGTATCTTTATGGTTGGTCTTTTTCCGCTGCGTGAGTATTTTGAAATGCTCTTTCGGTATCTGGTAACTGAAATTTCTTTGGAAATTGTTTTCTAAACTTTTGAGTGTCGGCCGTTTGGCCTTGCGATTTCAAATGAGTTTTTACGACGGTTTTGATGAATGGATTTTATAAGTCTTTGTGAATTTTTAAAGATAGTACCGTCTTTGGCCTCTTGGGCCTTTGTAAATGTTTGCAAAAAATTTCCTTCAGCCTTGTGGGTTCCATCTCGGGGCCCACGACGCTGTAACATTTCCGGTTAAATCTGGGGGTGTTACAGGGAGTCCTTCCATAATTCTCCTTAAGATCCCTAGTAGTAGTCCAAGAGCTTATATAGGACTTATGGGTGTTGGCCGATTTCATCATTATTCATACACAAGGAATTTCGATTTTTCTTCTAAGTGTATAATTGTGGATCTTGACTTGTGTCTTTGATTCCACAATTGAGAGAACAATTTTATTCTTGCTACATATCGGAATAACTTGAAGAAAAGAAAATTGAGAATTGTGAGGGATATTATTTCGGCCGATCCATAGAAGTCCAGGCAAGATCCGGTAGCTCGTTACCCACACAACGTCCGGTTCAAGGCGGATCATACTCTAGAAGGTCTAAAGGTAGAAATACAAGGTGATCAAGACGAAAGCAACCAATACTCTTCAAAAGGTAATATCCTATGATCTTGGATCTAGATTAGGATATTTTAATAATCAACATATTTAATTAATAAATAATAAATAATATTTAAATTGCTTATTAGTCTTAGTAATTAATTAATTAGCATGCCTAAATAGATCTCATGCTCGTAGATGCATAAAACGCGACTATCATCTTTCCCAAACTTCGCTTCCGCTGTGTTTTAATTTCCAACAATTGATATCGGAGACGGATTTTTAGGATTTTGCTATTTTAATTAATCTTGGTGATTAATTGATAGCAATTTAAATATTCAAATATTTTGATGTTGGAATATTTTGCTAGATGTGTTCTTGCAGGTGATATGATCTAATTATCATGATTTATATGAATGGTGTATTTATTTATTTTTATTAATTATGTAATTGTTGGTTTGGACCTTTTTTTAGGCATGTAATGGTTTTTCCCGTGAGAAAATCCGCGGGTAGTTCTAGGTGTTTTATTTTTCGTGTAATCTTGATGTAATTTTCGGTGTATTTTATTTTGTATAAAATTGTAATTGAATTCGGAAAAGACGAGATTACGAAGAAATAGAGCAGAAGTGCCGGGATCGTGGCCCATGGCGGCGACAAGCAAGCGGTGTGCCCGGCGAAGCTGCGATGCATGGCGGCATGGTCGGGCGATTGGCCATTGTTCGGGCCGGTAAATCGATTTTGGTCGGTCCGTTTCGCCGCCGTTCGTTGCGTCCGCTGGAGAGTCGGGATTTAAAATTAAATTTTTTTCTGTTATTAATTTTGCATAAAAGTGAAATTTTAATTTTGGAAATCCACGGACCGGCCGGGGAGGAGCGACGAGATGCTTGATTCAGTGGGAGAGATCGAGTCGAAGATTTTCTCGGATTCAACTCAAGGAAGAAGAACATGATAATTGGATAATTTAATTTTCCATGCTTTATTTTTGGTTTTTTATTATTTTGATGTATGACATGTACGGATGTATGCGTGATATGTTTCCTTACATGTTAAGGCGAGAAAATTAAAAACCTTAAGGCTAAAATAACTAAGTGATTAAATTGATTTTTTTTTTAAATAAAATCAAATTGGCCTCCATAATTAATTTAAATTGTGAAGTAATTAGCATGCGCGTTGACATTAGAGTCTTCCTCCATATCGGATGTGCTAATTATAGGTTCACTAGTTTTAAATTTCAAAATGATAACATAAGGTAAATATTACTTTTTATGATAGGACCTCTCCATCTGTAGGATTATTATTTAAAAGATAATATTTTAAGGATGTTAAATTATGGTGTTCACTTAGGTGTATTAATTAATAAACTCCCCATCGGAGTCTATGTTAATTAATACATGGCCAAGAGGAACCAATTATTAATTTTACTTGTAATAACGTAATTTGACTAGATAGTAAAATTAAAAACGTAAAACTCTAGTTGGAAAATGTGTGTGTAAACGTCCACACGATCGTGGCTTGAATGTGCGGATTTTTCGAGGTGTTGGTTGCTAGCATATATATTGTGTTTTAAGGTTTTTCGATATATTTTGCTATGCATTATGTGATGGGTGTTTTTAATTTTTATCTCAGATGTCTTTCAATCCACTAGCTAATATTCTCAAAGAAAATAAACTTAATGGCACTAACTTTACCGATTGGAAAAGAAATCTTGACATTGTCCTAACTGCTGAGGGGCATAAATTTGTCTTAATCGAGGAGAGCCCTCTAGAACCAAAACCGGATGCCACTCCCGAAGAGTTGGCTGAATTCCGAAAATGGAAAAAGTCTGATGAGATGGCTCGTTGTTACATTTTGGCTTCACTGACAAATGTATTGCAGCATCAGCATCAGACGATGGGCTCGGCCGCAGAAATGATGAAAAGTCTCACCGAGATGTTTGGTCATCAGAACCGGGCGGCTAGACAAAATGCAATGAGGGTATTGATGACAACCCAAATGTCTGAAGGGACTCCAGTGAGGGATCATGTTCTAAAAATGATGTCCCATTTGAACGAACTGAGCATACTGGGGGATACTATCGATGCGGAAATGCAGGTCGATATTATCTTAGAGCTTACCTAGAAGCTTTGAGCAGTTCCGCCTTAACTACAATATGAACCGTAGGACATATAGTTTGGCGGAACTTCTGACAGAGCTTCAGTCGAAGGTCCCAGGACAAGTCCCGGTGCCGAGCGATCGACCTCAGATACGATCGCCTCTCGGTACTCGGCGACCGACTTCTGGCGACCGACTTATGGACGGTCATCTCACAGCGCTTTGCCGACCGACCCTTGGTGACCGACCATTGCCGACCTTCAGTGACTGGCCGAGAACGATCCTCGGTGTCCAGCTAGAGACGACCGCATCATAACGATCTGGGCCGATGGCCATCCAGTCGGCCAAGGCCGAGCAAACAGGACAGCACCCACGTGCAGATCCACAAATGGCGTTGACAAACTTGTCACCTACCTCACCTACCAACAGGGCCCAGGCCTGCGAAAGGAGCTGACGGACAAGACTGGTGACCACAGCCTGTCACCTACTGACAAAGTCCGCCGAAAGTAACAAAGTGGGACCTCTGTGATGATTGCCGACGCGTGCCGGCTCCTCATTGGGCCACTCAGCTAGCTGCCGGCTGGATCTATGGACTTTTGGCAGGCAGCCCACGTGACCTTTAGGACGATCACCCCATTACATTAATGGCCGAAAGGCGATCGCCCACTAGGGGACAAGGCACCTCAACCCCTATATAAAGAGGGCAGCCTGCACTTGGATTCAAAGACTCTGCATTCTCGCATTTCACACCATACAGAAGCAAAATACACACACTTGGCTAACATCCAACTCTTGGCAACAGTTATCTTTCGGTCTTACTTCTCCCGGCCTATCTCATCCAGCAGATTATCGGCGGGGACGAAGAACACCGAGCTTCGCTCAAGAGCCGGATTAACAGAGTCTTTTTACACTCATTGTATTTAGATTTCTCTCATTAATACTTATATCCACGAATATTCGTATTAATAACATCTCGCGAGAGCATTCAAGCCCGGGCCTAACAAACCCGGCAAATCTTGTATTATTTATCTACTCTCGGAAATGCTCCCGCAATTGTTGTTTGTTGTCCGTCTTCCAGCAGTATTAATCTTCGGATAAATATTTTGGGCAACAACAATTGGCGCTAGAAGGAGGGCATCCAACCCTCGATTTTTTATACCTACCGTCCCTAAGTACACTCACTGTTCTCGGGCGGATACTGAAGTGACACTTACCGCACTTCAAAGAAATCCTTCGAAATCATGTCTTAGCCTCCGCGTCGAAGAAAGCCCGGCGACCCGGCCCGGACCTGTTCCGTCCCAGTCCGAGCCACAGCCGATGGTGGAAGGTAGCCGCCGCGGTCAGAGACGCTCGATCCCGTCCCTGGACGGCGGCCCAAGCCTCTCGCTCGATCGTTTCCGAACCAAGGAACAGATCGAAGGGGCCCTGGCCGTCCTACAGGAGCGACGGAGTGCTCTCAACGCGCCTCCTGCTATCGCCCCCTCGGCCGTCCGCCGGAAGTCCAAGCGGAAGCTCAAGGCGTCACTGGCCGAGCGATCGCCAGGAGGCTCCCGTCCGCAGGAAGAGGCGCTCGCCAGCCGGGGCACCTCTGTCTTCGATCGCCTGGGCAGTGACCCGACCTGGCTACCGGGGCAGTCCGGCCCCAGCTACGAGACGACAGAGTCTGAGTCCGTCACTAGGAGCTCGGCCTACCCGATTCCCAGAAGGCAGCCTAGCCGTCTGGCTCCCCCTCGCCGAATTGCCGAGGCCGGCGGCAGCGGAGCCCGGAGATCGGTACACGATCGCCTCGGCTCCTGCTCCCAAAGCCGATCTGCAAGCGACCAAGCCACGGCAATGGATGCGATGCAACGTCAACTCAACGACATGAAGGCGCTCCTGGAATCCAGGGCAGGCGCCAAGAAGACGATCGCCGGGCCAAGCGAGCCGCTCACGATCGACATCGAGCTCGCCCCCGTGCAGCATAAGATCCCTCCCCCGCAAACACCCGTGTACGAGGGGCGATCGGACCCCCAGGTGCACCTAAGGAAGTTCAATATCTACATGACCGGGTGTGGGGCATCTGACGCGACCAGGTGCCGAATGTTCCCTCTGACGCTGGACGACCTCGCCCACCGGTGGTACACTTCATTGCCACCTCGGTCCATTGGCTCCTTTAACGAGCTGGCGCACGTCTTCACGGAGTACTTCGCCACCAGGGTCGTCCGGCCCGAAGGTCCCCTCCGCATGATGCAAATCAAGCAGGGAGAAGAAGAGTCCGACTCGGACTACATCGACCGGGTAGACGTAATCATCCTCAATGGCGAGCCCATAAGCGATGAGACCGCCCTCTACGCGGTCCTAGGAGGATTTCAGGGTTTTTCGCCTATGTTCACGCATCTCACGAAGACCAAACCTACGACCTACGCAGCCTTCCGGGCTAGAGCCGCAGATTTTCTGGCCAGGCAAAGGTTCCTTCTTAGCTTTGTGGCGGCGCGATCGGCACCCGGACGACGATCTCCCGCCCGATCGCCAATATCGACCTACGAATAAAGCGATCGGCAGCCGAGCGACGATCGCCAGTCTTCCGGCCCGATCGCCGATCATCACGCTACATCATCCGCAACCCGGAGGACGCGATCGCCATCTACAGTCCAGCATATAACATGACGGACTAAGGCATAAGATCGCCTCCACCGCGCACCATAAAGCCATGGTCCTGGCAGTCGATGGAACCGGCTGTTTCGGCCTTGCAAGGTCCCTTTCGGCCAAGATCGCCCGCCCTTCGTTTAAATACGAGGCCGGCGTAGTCTGAGGGCTCTCCAACATTAATCAGTGGACACATGCCACAACCCCCGTCTCAACGTACACCGTCGAGGTCGGCCATCTCCATGGCTGGCCGAGGTGGAAGCAGAGCTAACAAGCCGCGGGCGTGGAGTTGATTCATCCGACGCTGCCCCGCGCAAGGACTCCTCTAGACCGAGACCGCACGCCCTTCGTTTAAATACGAGGCGAGGCGCAGCCTAACAGAGGACCCTCATAATAAAGTGAGTCACGAGACACTCAATGTCTTCGCGCACCAAGACACGGTCATGGGGTCGGTCCATCGATCTCCGCGACTGTGCACGATTCCTCAAACAAAGCGAAACCACCAAGTTTCCATGGGGGATCGGCCAATGTTGTTTTTGCAGGTACAAGACCGAAAGATAGCTAAGCCAATCGACCATGGTAGCCCAAGTCTGAAATCATAAGTCAGCTCAGCAAGATCGCCCGTCCTCATCCTTACACGATCGCCAGCAAGAACCACCTCGCCCCATGTCTTCAACATAGGAGCAAGCTGGGGGGCAATTGTTGTGTCAAGAATTAACACCTTCCGACTGGCGATCGCCTAGGAGGTCGGGCGACCAAATCGCTGCCAAGCGTCCGAGGAAGAACCGCCGACCAGCGACCAGGCGACCTAGCCTTAGCCCGGCAGACAAGCATGAATCGCCCAGCCGAAGGTCCCAGGACAAGTCCCGGTGCCGAGCGATCGACCTCAGATACGATCGCCTCTCGGTACTCGGCCAGACTTCAGCGACCGACTTATGGACGGTCATCTCTCGGCGCTTTGCCGACCGACCCTTGGTGACCGACCATTGCCGACCTTCGATGGTGGCCGAGAACGATCCTCGGTGTCGGCTAGAGACGACCGCATCATAAAGATCAGGCGATGGCCATCCAGGTCGGCCAAGGCCGAGCAAACAGAGGCGGCACCACGTGCAGATCCACAAAAGGCGCTGACAAACCTGTCACCTACCTCACCTACCAACAGGGCCCAGGCCTGCGAAAGGAGCTGACGGACAAGACTGGTGACCACAGCCTGTCACCTACTGACAAAGTCCGCCGAAAGTAACAAAGTGGGACCTCCTGTGACAGTACTTCCGGACGCGTGCCGGCTCCTCATTGGGCCACTCAGCTAGCTGCCGGCTGGATCTATGGACTTTTGGCAGGCAGCCCACGTGACCTTTAGGACGATCGCCCCATTACATTAATGGCCGAAAGGCGATCGCCCACTAGGGGACAAGGCACCTCAACCCCTATATAAAGAGGGCAGCCTGCACTTGGATTCAAAGACTCTGCATTCTCGCATTTCACACCATACAGAAGCAAAATACACACACTTGGCTAACATCCAACTCTTGGCAACAGTTATCTTTCGGTCTTACTTCTCCCGGCCTATCTCATCCAGCAGATTATCGTCGGGGACGAAGAACACCGAGCTTCGCTCAAGAGCCGGATTAACAGAGTCTTTTTACACTCATTGTATTTAGATTTCTGTCATTAATACTTGTATCCACGAATATTCGTATTAATAACATCTCGCGAGAGCATTCAAGCCCGGGCCTAACAAACCCGGAAAATCTTGTATTATTTATCTACTCTCGGAAATGCTCCCGCAATTGTTGTTTGTTGTCCGTCTTCCAGCAGTATTAATCTTCGGATAAATATTTTGGGCAACAACAGTGCAGTTAAAGATTAATGATAAATTATTAGTTCTCAATAATGTATTATTAGTACTGGATTTTAGAATGAATTTAATTTCGGTTTCTAAATTAAAAGGCGATGGTTATTCAGTTTCTTTTGATGATGATGCCATTATTAAGAAAAGAAGCGGTGAATATATTTGAAAAAGTATTTTTAATGATGGACTATATGTCGTTAATACTGCACAACCTCCTATGCACAAATAACTTAACTCTTTGTCTAAACCTAAAAAGAGAAAAGAACCTTCAAGCATAAACCAAACATATATGTGGCATTTACGGGTAGGACATGTAAACCTTGGAAGGATTCAAGGATTGGTAGATGATGGCCCATTGGATGATCTCCAAGTTGAGTCATTTCCAATTTGTGAATCCTGTCTGGAAGGTAAGATGACCAAAAGAGTTTTTAAAACTAAGGAAAACCGTGCTCAGAATGTGTTAGAATTGGTTCATACGGATGTATGTGGTCCAATGAATATCTAGGCTAGGGGTGGTTTCGAATACTTCATCACGTTCATAGATGATTATTCGATATATAGATACATCTATTTGATGCGACGTAAGTCTGAAGCCTTTGACAAGTTCAGAGACTTCAAGGCTGAAACGGAGAAGCGTCATGGGAAGAGTATCAAGTCACTACGATCTGATCGTGGTGGCAAATACCTTAGTGGAGAGTTTTTAGATTTCTTGGCGAATGAGGGGATTTCGTCCCAGCTCACCGCGCCGGGAACTCCACAACAAAATGGTGTGGCTGAAAGAAGGAATAGGACTCTTTTAGAAATGGTTAGATTAATGATGAGTTATTCATATTTACCTATTTCGTTTTGGGGATACGCCTTAGAAACAGCGGCGTACATTCTAAACCTGGTGCCTTCAAAATCAGTTCCAAAAACACCCACAGAACTGTGGAGTGGGCGTAAGCCCAGTCTAGGACATATTCGGATTTGGGGTACTCCAGCGCATGTGCTGAATAAGGAAGCTGATAAGTTGGCATCTCGTAGAGAAGTACGAGTGTTTGTGGGATATCCTAAGGGAACGAAGGGTGGCTTGTTCTATAGTCCCCAGGATCAGAAGGTCATTGTTAGCACCAATGCTCGATTTCTGGAAGAGGATTATATGATTAGTCACAAGCCCATGAGAGAGATAATGTAATTCCCGAGATTCTCGGTTCCGGTTATTTTTGAATTTTGCCGGTTGTGCCGGTCATTTTGTTCTGCGGACGATTTCTTGGTCCGGCATAATAGACCGGATTGTGATATTCGTCGGGTACGACTTTCTGTTTCATAAGTTGAGCTAATCGTATGTCCTGTTTTATTATTATTCATCTTCTTCCGGATCGTTGTTGTGGTCCTATCGTATTTTTCGGTTCGTATCGGAGTCGTTTTGCAACCGGAGGTTTTCTGGCCGGACCTGTACGAAACCGCGGTGAAAATGGCGATGCCAAGCACCGTGTCCTGCGTTGGGTCGGCTAGGACTAGCAGGCCTGCCGAGACACGGCCGAGAACCCGCGCAAGTTTTGCGCTGGGTGATGCGCCGTGTCGGACACGGCCGATACATACGTGCAGGCACCTTGCGTCGGGTGTTGCGCCGTGTCGGTCAGGTCACGCATTGACCCACAACCCGGCGGTAGACACGGTGCTGGTCTGGGCCGTTTGCTGCGCCGTGTTTGGCAGGGGTATAAATATGGCAGAGCAGTCGGCTTTCACTCATTTTTTCCATTTCGTTTTCAATCCTTCCGCAGCCAGTTCTGGGGAAACCAAAGATATGTTGTTAATCTATCCAAAACACGAAATTCCTAAGTCCATAACATCGATTAATCCTTCCATAACTTGCTCCGATCGACCGAATCAGGGTAAGTTTTCTTAAAATCTAGTTTTGAGGATTTTGTTCGATTTGTCCGTTTAATCCGTTTTAACTCAAAATAGTGTTGGATTGATGATTGTTAAGCTATATTATATCGAATTCCTTGTTATTCCATGGTTGGATTGCCCCTTGTTCGTTCGTTAATTTATTGATGGTATGATATTAGGGTCAGATTCCTCGCAAAGAACTCGAGTCGGAACTCTTCCGTTCATTGTTTTATTCAAGCTTTCCGATCGTGGGTGTATTCATTTTCTTCGCTGGAGAATTGTAGGTGTTCGAGGTTTCCGATTGAGCCGTGTTCTTCGGAGTGTCTAGTATCAATTATCGAGGCAAGTATCTTGCCCATACATTACGTGTTTTGTGGATATAATGGTTGCTAATCGTCGATACGTGCTAAATAAATATTTATAACCATTTTTCAAAATAATCGGTATATTTACCATCTTGGTTTTCGTAAAGGTGACCCGTGTGTGTCGGGAATTAATATGCTTAGTTGAATATGTGTGCTAGTGTCGAGTATAGGATCACCTTACTTTCGTGTGATGTCATCATGTATGATTATGTCGTCGGTAAATGTAAAGTGTAATTCTTTTATCACATTATGTGCGTGGAGTCACGTGGTTATGGATGAATATGTGAGTTTGTGTGATATTGGTTTTGTCGTTCGGTGCGATTGAGATCTTGTGCTTCCTTGTGAATTGTTATAGTTCTGGGTCGTGAGTACGTGTTGGACAATATGACCATTCTAGCAAGGTACCTTGACTATATATTTTGTGTGTTTGACCTTTGAGAGTTGTGTTTTTCCATGGATGTTTTGTCGTTCTTCCACATGGGGATGGCATGAGGCCTCTGGGGGCCGATACTAATGGGTACGGCCACAGAAGTGGACTTGGGTGCGTGTGTTGGTGTTCTTCCACCTGGGGACGGTTCGATGAGACCTCTGGGGGCCGATACTAATGGCTACGGCCGCGGAAGTGGTTTCCCACCTGGGGACGGTCCGACGGGGTCTCTAGGGGCCGATACTAATTGGTACGGCCACGGGTTACCAGGTGTGGTTTTTGGTGATGTTGATGTTGATGTTTTGATAACTACTGTGATATGTCCGGAGTATCACAATGTTTTATGCTCGGGGTCGAGATACATTATATATCGAGTCTTGGTGTTTGGATAGAATGGCATAAGAATAACGTGTTATGTGTAATGTGTCCTTGTAAGTGAATTACAGTGGATGATCGGGTCGAGGGCCCTGTGTTTCGTGATCGAAATGGTTGGGCCGTGGACCCACGGTTTTGTTAACGGATTTGTATTTTGTAAAATGAACTTTGGGGCTGTGACCCTAAGTGGCTTTCGAGGAATTAAGAACTTTTCAATTTCTGATGTTTTCAAAACTCCCGAGATTTGGAAGTATTTTCAAAGTACTTACTTGTTTCGTTTCTACCTTCAAGACTTGAACTATTTGAATTAAATGATATATCTCGGGAAGTCTTTCGTTGTATTCTTGGAATGTGTTGTGTATGGCTCGTATTTGCACTTTATACTTGCACTAGCGAAACAGTGGAGTTTTGCTAACCCCCGAGTAATCGGGGGGTGGATATCTGTATTGTGTCCAGGTACATGCAGGTTTTCGGGAGCAAGACACAGGATCGGTACGAGGAATGATGAAAGACGAATGATACTAATCACACGAAGGCCAGTTTTGGCTTCAGTTAGTCGGAGTCCATTGTATTGTCTTTTTCGCTGCCGTATTGTCTATGTTTTGAAGTGTTTTACCCTTGCGTGGGTACGAGTCTGAATAGAGTTATGTATTTTTGATTTTTAAGACAGTGACAAAATACCAAATCGGTCTAATGGTTCGTGATTTTGCCGTGTCGGCACGTAATGTATTATGTTGTTTCGATGTTAAGCCTGGCGGATCCTCATGGAGAGGGTCTGCGGCGTGTAATATTCCCGGTTAGATTCTGGGGGTGTTACAGATAATTCTGGAAGAGTTGAGGGGCGAGACTCCGACTATACCAATCGTACAAGCGCCAACTGACACTGCACCACGTATCGATTCTGATACTTTTACACCAACTCAGGATTTGCCTCGTCGTAGTGGGAGGGTTGTTCATCAGCCCGAACAATTCATAGGCATGGGAAAGTCTTCGGACTCAATCCCAGGCGAAGATGAATCATATCGCTGGACCTATAAGGAGGCAATCCAAGATAAAGATGCTGACTCCTGGCAAGTAGCAATGGAATCAGAAATGGGATCTATGGATTCCAATCAAGTGTGGGAGCTAGTAGAGATACCTGATGGTGTACAAGCCATTGGGAGTAAATGGGTCTACAAGCGAAAGAAAGGACGTGACGGGAAGGTTGAAACCTTCAAAGCGAGGCTTGTTGCAAAAGGTTACACTCAGAAAGAGGGTATCGATTATGAAGAAACCTTTTTGCCGGTAGCCATGCTTAAGTCATTCCGGATTCTTTTAGCTATAGCTGCGCATTTGGATCTGGAGATTTGGCAGATGGATGTCAAGACTGCATTCTTGAATGGGAGTCTAGACAAGGAAATCTATATGCGCCAAGCAGAGGGATTCATTGTTGAAGGAGAAGAGCACTTGGTGTGCAAACTTAAGAAATCCATTTATGGACTTAAGCAAGCATCTAGATCTTGGAACACTCATTTTGACGAAGTTGTCCAGTCATATGGATTCGTCCAATATCCGAGTGAGAGTTGTGTGTATAAGAAATGCGATGGAAATGTGTTGGTGTTTCTTGTACTGTATGTAGACGATATCCTTCTGATTGGAAACAACATGAAGTAATTGTCGAACGTATGGGCATGGCTATCTGAGCAGTTCGATATGAAGGATCTAGGAGAAGTAGGACACATCCTTGGAATCAAGATCTTTCGTGATCGGAGGAAAAGGATGTTGTGCTTATCCCAGGCATCCTATATCGATACAGTGCTGAAGCGGTTTAGCATGGAGAATTCCAAGAAAGGTTTTCTACCTTACAGGCATGGAATTCAACTATCTAAGAACATGTGTCCTAAGACACAAAAGGAGATAGATGACATGAAGATGGTCCCTTATGCATCTGCTGTGGGAAGTCTCATGTATGTTATGCTTTGCACTAGACCATATATCTGTCATGCCGTGGGCATGGTTGCTAGATATCAGTCAAACCCGTGACTGTGACACTGGATTCTTTGTCAAGCACATACTCAAGTACCTGAGAAGGACTAGGGAGTACATGCTTGTATATCAATCAGACGACCTGTTTCCGATGGGTTACACTGACTTAGATTTTTCATCGAACAAAGAAAAGTCCAAGTCTACTTCGGGTTATATGTTTAGCCTGGGAGGTGGAGCCATTAGTTGGAGGAGTGTGAAGCAAAAATGCATCTCGGACTCTACCATGGAAGCCGAGTACGTGGCAGCCTCTGAGGCAGCCAAGGAGGCAGTATGGCTCAAGTACTTCCTGCAGGACTTAGATGTGATTCCCGATTTGCCAGAGGGTATTACACTTTATTGTGATAATACTGGTGCAGTCGCAAATTCGAGGGAACCACGAGACCACGAGGAAAGTAAACATATCAACCGCAAGTAACACATCATACGACACTTCATAAAGGAAGGAGACGTAGTTGTAGCCAGGGTTGCATCGGAATATAATCTTGCTGGCCCTTTCACGAAAGGACTACCTTCAAAAGTTTCTGAAAGGCATGTGGAAGGAATGAGATTACGGTGTATGGCAGCATTGCTTTGAGTATAAATGGGAGAAATGAGAGACTATGTAATAGAGTAGTATACTTAAAAGCATGCTTTGAGTATAAGTGAGAGATTGTTAGGAGTGTATACTACAAAGCATACTTTATGCTTGTATTACCTAACTTCCCTGTTACTACCTATGAGAATATTAATTACATTTAATCACATGTTTTGCATATCTATTCACGTTATGGTTATGCAAATGAAATGTATAATTATTTTATATTGTAGATAATATGGTGTGTTGATGTCACACGGAAGATCACATTATTGGTGCCTTATAAAATAATATAATATTTCACAACCTATATAAATATTAGACAAATTATATAAAAGGTTGTAGTGTATGCTTGAGAATAGTTGGTCTTGACTATTAGCATACATTAGCGTATTTGTATACGTTGAACTGGATCGAAGTGAGATAGTGTCTTCTGTACTGACTGTAAGAAGAACATAAATCTCGTATAATTATTATTTCTTAATTCTAAGTATATAATATTTAATTGTGTATTTATAATAATTATTGCTTTGATTTACCATAGGTGAGAGTCAAAATGATCGACTCAATAAGCCTCGTATCTTGGGCAATAATATTGTTTATACGACAGTTACTATTATTACTTGAAATTGTGTCCCAACTCGTGCGGGTTGATGATGTCCCATTGAGGAGCTCGATAATGATTATTATATTAAACCCTGCAGGTGGATTTAATTCCGATATAATAATAAGGTTCGAGTGGTAATACTCTTGGATAAGATATTAATTAATTAAAGCTGTCAGTAGCTTATAATTAATTAATGGACATTCGATATCTTAAACACGGGAAATAATATATTTAATAAGGAGCCCAATTTCGTAATTTGGGATTTTGGTAGGAAGTGCAATATCAACTTTTTAGTGGACTAAGTTGATATTAATAGATTCATTATATTAGGAAGAGTCCTTCCTAATAGGACTTATGGGTGTTGGCCGATTTCATCATTATTCATACACAAGGAATTTCGATTTTTCTTCTAAGTGTTTAATTGTGGATCTTGACTTGTGTCTTTGATTCCACAATTGAGAGAACACTTTTATTCTTGCTACATATCGGAATAACTTGAAGAAAAGAAAATCGAGAATTGTGAGGGATATTATTTCGACCGATCCATAGAAGTCCAAGCAAGATCCGGTAGCTCGTTGCCCACACAACGTCCGGTTCAAGGCGGATCATACTCTAGAAGGTCTAAAGGTACAAATACAAGGTGATCAAGACGAAAGCAACCAATACTCTTCAAAAGGTAATATCCTATGATCTTGGATCTAGATTAGGATATTTTATTAATCAACATATTTAATTAATAAATAATAAATAATATTTAAATTGCTTATTAGTCTTAGTAATTAATTAATTAGCATGCCTAAATAGATCTCATGCTCGTAGATGTATAAAACGCGATTATCATCTTTCCCAAACTTCGCTTCCACTGTGTTTTACTTTCCAACACAAGCTTCATCTTGGAGTGGATTTGTAGGTGTTCAACAACATTTAATCATCTCATTTGCTCAAATCAAGGTATTCTCTTCTTAGAACCCTAGTTTCTTGAATTTGGGGGTTTTCCTTGGTCTTGATGATTTTTACCCGATCTCATCCGATCGGTTGAGTATTCTTGATTGTCTTGGCCGTGGCCTTCTGATTGGCAACTCATTTATTGATTTTATATCGCCCGGAGCAATGATTCTTGATTTATTTGAGAACACTTAGATCCTTGTTGTTTTTAGGATCGTTCTGGTTTTTGATGAGTGTTATTGATTCGTGTTGGCGTTATTTTCGTAGTATTCGTGGGGTGCCGGATCCTTGGTCGTTTTTGGAAGTTCGAGGGCTGTCTGATCGTGTTCGTTCATTGTTCGGTTGCTCGTGGTATCGAGGCAACTATCTTTCCCATACACTCTCGTGTCTCGTAGACGTGATAGTTAGTAATTGATTATATGTGGAACTTGAATGTTTCAATGAACTTTAAAGGGATAGGTATATTCTCGATAAAAGGGGTTTTCTTCGAGGTAACTCGTATGCTACATGGATAAATGTGTATTCGGAATATATGTTATATGTTGGAAGATGTTATAATCATATATCGGGAATATAGTAGATCGTAATCACTTGCCAAGGATTATGTATTGACACGTGTACTTGTTCGGTGATTATTGACGTTATGTGATATTACCTGGTACTCCTTTGTAAGGAGGTTTAGGTGCTTAATATTGTTTGGTATTGGTTTTTGCTTGTTGCTATGCGATTGATGTAAGTGATGTGCCACCGGGTAAGATTATTGATTCTCCGGGATCCGTGCTTGCTAGTACGGGTCGGGCGTGGCCGTAAGGTTATCCAATACTGGTATGTCTTGCGGGGACTCTGAGGTTCGGGGCTTGCTAGCCCGATGCCGGGATAACTTGTGAGGTTATTCAATTCGGGTATGTCTTGCGGGGACTCCGATGTTCGTAGCTTGTTAGTGCGATGCCGGGATAACTTATGGTTGTTATTTGGTTGTATGATGTACGTGTCATGGGTTGTCCAATCGGGTATGTCTCGTGGAGGCTCTGAGGCTCGTAGCTTGTTAGTGTGGTGCCAGGATAACTATGAACGTATGTATGATTATGGTTATGCGACTGTTATCACGGAGACATGTGATTTGATATGGTTCCCAATTGGGTTATTCACTCGGGTATGTTTCGCAGGAGCATCTGAGGTCCGTGGCTTGTTAGCACGGGACGCGAGTAAGCCCTGGGAATATGTTGATATGTATGAGTGGGTCGTGGACCCCGAGCTTTGTGACCGGAATGGTATGATTGGGTCGTGGACCCCGTGTGTTGTTATCATAATTTTATTTTGGGAAAATGACTTTTGGAATGTGTCCCTAAATGGTTTCGAAAGGCTTGAGAATCCTAAAATTCCAAATGTTTTCAAAACTCCCGAGGTCATAAAATGTTTTGCAAGATGTATATCAGGTTTACCCCTATCTTTCATGATTGAACCGTTTTGATCAAGTGATTTACCTCGGGAAGTATGTTCATGATTATTATGTTCTTGGAGTATAAACGTATGTATGGCTTGTATTCATATTTTATACTTGCACTAGCAAAACAGTGGAGTTTTGCTAACCCCCGAGTATTCGGGGGGTGGATGTCTATATTGCGTCCAGGTACTTGCAGGTTGCTGGGGAGCGAATCACAGGATCGATACGAAGGATGATGGAAGTTGACGATACTAATCACATGAAGACCAGTCGTTGAGTATTTCGGTAGAGTTTTGTTGTTTGTCTCTCCGTTGTATTATTCTCCCATTTTATGGGAATGTTGATGTATTCCAATCCCTGCGCGGGTATGGATTATGAGAAAGAGTTATGTATGTTCGATGTGTATGCCGTGGTAAAAGACCAAATCGGTCTAGTGATTCGTTATTAGCCATGTTGGCATGTATTTATACGTTGTGTTTTCCGCTTTTAGCCTGTTAGATCCTCACGGAGAGGGTCTGCGGCGCTGTAATATTCCCAATTGATTTGGGGCTGTTACAGAATATGGTATCAGAGCTTAGGTTGCGGAAACCTAGGCTGTCGGGTCGAGTTGTGTGTAAGTAGAGTCTTGTCTTGTCATATTTTGTCTGACTGAGTCGTGTCGCGACGCGTCGTCTGGAGGTCGGTCATGATTAGTATCAAGGTGCAGCGATCATCTTCGTGCGATATGTGGATGTAAGTCTCCCCACTATATTGTTGTGTCTCGTGTTGCACGAGCTTGTGTGATATTTGTGTTATGATGAGGAGTTAAATGTGAATCATGAATACGTACTTCATGTTTGTTTGATTTTTGTAATGTGCCAATGCATATGTATATATATATATATATATATATATATATATATATATATATATATATATATATATATATCCTTGTATAAATCATTTTTTCCAGAAGTAATGTTTTGGTGTGGTTACACTAAGAAGGTTTATCAACTTGATACTTTAAAGTTTTGAATGTTTTGGGAAGTCACGTAAATTTTATTTTAAAACATCCTTCAAGAAAGAAAAAGATTGATTTTCATGTGATAACCTCAAGGCCGAAAATTTTGAGAATTCAAACTACTTATATTTTAGTTCCATTTTTGTATTTCAAGTTTTCAAAAATTTGATTTTTAAAACTCAAATGAGGTTTACCAAAAACTTACTTGAAACGTGCCTCTCGCTTTTAACTTTTCGGTTCCATACATTTCGTTAAAAAGGTGTGTGGTAACGACATTGTTGTCACTCGGCTATAATACTCAGAGCTGTGAGTTGGTGATGGTGTGAACGCGGATTCGTTCAGTGCACACATGAAGATAGTTTTCTCGACCGAGAGGTGGAAATTCGGTTTTGAATATTAATTAACTTTTGTTGGTTATTTGTGTGATGTTGTAATTACGTGAACCGTTGGCGTTTGGATTTGTACGTTGTTGTTTATTTTTAACCTCCAGTCTAGTACCGTTGATAGGTGAGTATGTATGTTTTGCCAAACTTGCACAGCTAGCGCACGTCATCTTTTGTTGTGGAGCGCGCTTCTAGCTGGGCAAAAGTTTTGGGACTGTATTTTTGCTGTCGGGCTTAATTTTTGCAGTCGGCTACTATATTGAAACAAGTAGCAGCACAGATGACTCAGTTGACCCAGGCTGTTCAACGCAACACTACCCCGACTCGGTACATCGGTGTAAATCAATGGCTTCGAGAGGTAGTTCATATGAATCCCCTTCGATTCGCTGGTGCTGCGGATGCGTTGGGCTGGGACGGTTGGCTTTTCCAGTTGGGAAAGATATTCGAGGCTGTCGATTGTCCCGAAGAGCGGAAGGTACCCATCGCTCAGTACCTTCTTGACAAAGATGCCGCTAATTAGTGGGAAGCTGTTAAACTTCGTGATTGCGATATCATGTGGGCGGAGTTCCAGGCATTTACGGAAGCTGAGTTCTGTCCGAAACCGATTAGAGAACAGAGAATTCGAGAATTCTTTTTGGCAGAACCACAAGATGTATCGGTTTCGCAGGCTATTATCGACTATAGCAAACAACTCAGTTATGTGTGAGATCAAGTGAGAAACGAAGAAGAGAAGATCCTTCATTTTGACAAATGGATGAAGGTGGAGATTCACCAGTATATGGCGGGATTCACTTGCACTTCATTGAGGGAGTATCAGGATCAAGCCTTAGCTTATGAACTGGCTTTGTTACCGTCGGAGCGTGTGCGCGATCTGAAGAAACGGAGGATGTCCGATGACCTTATGGACAGTACAGGAGTTGGCGTTTCTAGATTGCAGCGTCTTAGTCTTTCTGCTGTGAAGCTCCATCGCTCGACGCATGAGACTGAGAGTTCAAAATCGTCAGCTTTGACTCCTGGTAAGGCCATGAGGTGTTTCAACTGCAATGTGTCGGGGCATGTTTGTGCACATTGCCCTTCGCCGCCAGTAACGTGTTACAAGTGCGGACTTGTGGGACACTGGGTTCAGTTTTGTGAGTCAGTCACCGAGTCTTCCGAGGCACGGACTTGAGCACTGATATCAGGGCTGACTCTGAGAAGTCCCTGAGAATGTAGTCTACCGGTTATATGTCATGTTAATTTTCTTACTTTGTTGTTTCGAATTTCGAAGATAAATTTCTTTCATTAGAAGTGGATCAGATTGTTGAACTTCTGTATTTCCAGTCATGTCGACTCGTTTGTGCACATTGATATTTTCTGAACTCGTTCTATTCTTCACTTTTCATTGTTGGACGAGTTGTGGTACTGTTTCGGAGAAATTCGTTTGTCATTGTGACTTTTTCCGAATTTGGCTCAATTCCTGTGAATCTTATGTAAATGCATATCTTGTCATTTTTACCAGACCACCTATTGTCGTGAGTCGTGGTGTGAACTTCGAGGTGCTATTTGATTTTTGTTGTTCGTCCTGATTCGAATTTGATTGTTCGATCGTTGTGGTTCGATCATTGTTGGCCGGTTTTTGTTGATCTCGTAACGTGATTTTTGAGCATTTATATCACTTCGTAATTTCCTTAAGTTCGGGAAATTAACTTCGCTTTAAATCTTCCCACCCTTGAGTTGTGGAATTTCGTGTTTGTTTTACGATTAACTTGCGTTTTGATTGGTGTACAGTTCGGGCTGGTCAACCATATTGGTTTTGTTCGTTGCGTTTCGTTATCATTCTGGCGTAGCGATATGGATCGTAGCAGCCACGTGCTGCATGTGATTTGTTGCAGGACGTCGGCAACGAATAGCGTGTGTAATTTGAGATTGTTTTGAGTTAGTCGTTTTGTGTTTTAAGTTTCGGGGATGAAACTTCTTTTAAGAGGGGTAGAATGTAATACCCGAGATCTTCGTTCCTATTTCGTTGAGTTTTTATACGGATTATCGGATTGGCATTGTCCATCTCTTTGGATTGTTGTGCCACGTATGGTTGCGTCATGAGATGACATGTGTTTGATTTCCGTTCAAGATCTTTGCATGAGTTTTTGACTCATTTCAGTGTAGCGCACGCTACCGCTTGTGTAGTAGGGCGCGCTACTGTGCCATTATTAGCGCACGCTAACTGGCAGTCCAGAGGCAGTCCAGGAGCTACTGGACTGGGACTTGAGTCTCGTTAGCACACGCTATGGTTGGTAGATAGCGCACGCTGTCGTCTGCCTAGCGCACGCTAATTGTTCTTGCTAACGCACGCTACTTGGTAGGTGCAGACCAGTTCAGGAGCCACTGGACTGGATTCGTGACCCGTTAGCACACGTTACGCGTATTGGCTAGCGCACGCTAACTGTGTTATAGGCGATATGTTTTGGGGCGTTGACCCCGTTAGCGCGCGCTAATGCAGTGTGTTTAGTGCACGCTAATAACTGTCCAGTATAAATACTGGACACCAGACTTGACTTCGTCATTTCTCACTCTTCTTCACCCCTTTCCGTTGAGAGCGAGTTCTATAGGAGGTTTTGGGCGACCTTCATCATCAAGATTCATCTTAGAGTGGATTTGTAGGTGTTCAACAACATCTAATCATCTCATTTGCTCAAATCAAGGTATTCTCTTCTTAGAATCCTAGTTTCTTGAATTTGGGGGTTTTCCTTGGCCTTGGTGATTTTTACCCGATCTCATCCGATCGGTTGAGTATTCTTGATTGTCTTGGCCGTGGCCTTCTGATTGGCAACTCATTTATTGATTTTATATCGCCCGGAGCAATGATTCTTGATTTCTTTGAGAACACTTAAATCCTTGTTGTTTTTAGGTGTAACACCCCGAGATATTCGAGGCATATTACAGCACTGTGGACCCCTACGTGAGACCCACCAGGCTAAAAAAAGAAACACCACTTGACTAACCGTCTCGGTTAGCGATGATATATGAAATAATCATAAGAACATACAATTACATGCCTGGTACAACCGGCATAATAGACATCACTCAACAAACATAGCAACTTCAACAAAAACAAACCACAATCCGTAGTGAAAAGCCTAAGTACTCGCGAGTCCGTCCTATAAGTTTGCAAAGTAGATAACAACCACATCGAATGGAAACAACAAAAAAAAATAAAAGGACTCAAGTGCACATGTCAACGACCTTGGCCAGAATCCTCGTACTATCCCAGCGCCCGCTCGTCTGGCTGAACATGACCTGAAATCCATAACAAGAATTTCCCCAAAACGGGTCCCTAAAGGGGTTAGCAATTACGCTAGTACAAGTAATCAAGGCAAACCAATCGCTTACACATTTCATAGTACAATGCATCAAATTCATTTCAAAACCAAAACTAGACATATCTTTTCCGGAAACAAACAGTCAATCGATTTACCGTGGGAACAGGGCTATACCATTGATCCCGCTCCGTAGCCTCTAAGGACCCTCCCGAGCTGGCCATATTATAAAATAAATCACGCACGCGCATCGCCTTGGGAACATGGATATACTATTTATCCCGCTCCGTGGCCTCTAGGACCCTCCCGAGCTGGCTAGCGAAACAAACTCATGAATCCAGGGTTATACCATTGGATTCCCTCCATGGCCCCGTCGGACCCTCCCGAGGTGAGTAAAGTAACACAATATATATCACCATTATATGTTAAGCATAAAGGTTTCCGAAAATACTTGCCTTGAATAATTGACGACACAACGAACGGAAAGGAAAATCACCGACGAATGCTAGAAACTGACGAAACCGAACCTAACGATTCGAAGAACATAATCACAACCACTTCTAAATGATTACGGAAATGGAATACACCCGAAAACCCGCCTACGATTCATGTATATTCGAATAGAAACAACAACGAGGGCGGACCACAACCAAACCCTCTCGACTACGCAAAAACTACGAAATATACCATGAATCCGTAGGAAAACTAAGAATATCAACAAGATTAATCATATTCATCATGAATTAACCAACAAAACAGAACGAATCGGACGAAAATGTGAAAACCCCCAAATCTCCCCTAACATAGGGTTCTAGAAGATTTACCTTGGATTAGGATAAAAGATTCAAGTAGAGGTCGATAATCTTCAACAAAAACTCGAGATGGATGATCTCTTCAAGTTTGGAGATGCTCAAAATGCTCAACATCGCCCTCAAAATTACCCTAGATGGAAGGAGGAATAAGAGAGGAGAGAAATGAAGTTTTCTCCTCGACATCCGCTGAAAAAGTGCAGAAAAAGCCCGTTTGCCGGGGCCCGGGTCGAGTGTGCCGCGGCCCACGGCTAAAAAAAGTAGCAGGATTTCCACTAGGTGTAATACCCGTGATTTTGATTTCCGGTAATTTCTTTTTTTTTCGGCGGAAGTCCATTTTGACGACTCGCTCATGACCGTTTCATCATTCTGAGAATGATTAATTCTGCACTTTTTGTCATCCGAGTTCGTTTCGGTGTCGTTTTGTTGAGTTCCGTGCTTTTTAGCGGTTTTTCCGCACTTGAGTTCGATTCTTGCGAATCTCGTCCGAAACTGTTGTTTCGACTTTCTCGTAAGTTCATTTAATGTTATTATTCATGTTGCGAGCTTTGGCTTGGTGTTTCGATCACGTATCGTGATTTTCGGGCGTTTTGGGCCATTTTCGTAATTTCCCAAAGTTTGGGGTAATTACTTTCCGTTGTCGAGTTTCGAGCCTTCGGGTAGTCGAAATCGTATGTTCTATTAGTGCTCGGATTCGTCTTTTCGAGTACTTCGTAACCTTATCTTCGATTCGTACTCGTGTTCGGGTTTCGGGTCGTTCGGGCCGTCGGAGTTGGTCGGCGAGTCATGGCGGGCATGATCGGGCGAGCGACCACTGGCCGAGTAACGTGCGGTAATGATCGGCCATTATGCGTAAGGCCGGTTACGTCGTAAGGCCCTGGCCGTAACGTCGTAACGTTCCGGCATTTTCCAGCAGAGTTCGGCCATGGCGATTCGTCGTAAGCCATGGCGATTCGTCGTAACGTGGCCGATCGGCTATTTAAGGCTGCGGGACGGTTTTCTTGACCATTTTCTCCTTCTTTCTCTTCCGTACGCTGGTGTGGGTGTGTGAATCTTCTAGAGATGTTGTTGGACAATGAATCCATGAAGTTTTGAGGTTCATATCATCAATCATCCGTCCTATAACATCCTTTGATCGAGCGAATCGTGTCGATTTTCTAGAAATCTAATTTTGGGGATTTTGGGTATTTTGTTCGATTTCGTCCGTTTAATCCGATTTAACTTAGGATTTTGATGGATTGATGATTATTTAGATGTATTATATCATTTCCCTTGTTATTCCATGGTTGGATCGTATCGATTCGTTATTTGGGTCGAGTTCTTGACCGACGCCTTGAAGGTGTCCGGTAAAATGTTATAGAGGGGTTTTCGGGCGTTCTACGATTATTCTTCCTCGTATGATCGATGATTTATTGATTGTATGATGTTAGGGTCGTGTTTCTTGCGAAGAAACCGTGTTGAACCCTTTCGTTAAGTCGCCGTCTTCCGTTTCGATAGCATTGGGCGTTTCGAAGCTTTCCGGTTGAGCCGTGTTCGTCGGGATACTTGCGTGCCGATTTTGAGGCAAGTACCTTGTCCATATAATTCTTGTTTTGTGGATATGATAATTGGTGATCGTCTAAATGTGTTTTTGTGGTCGTTTGAATTGAACTTTCAAAAGATTCGGTTTAGCCTTGTTAAAGGCTTGCTTTCAAAACGCGTGTGTTTTGTGAATGGTATGGTTTGAGAATGACTATGTGAACTCTATGGATATGTTTGGTGTTGATGTCGCACTTGGTATTGCGTGTGGACGTATATTATTTCATTTCGGTGCGTTGTGGTTTGACGTGGTGTTTTGCTAAGTGTTGATGCCTCTGGATGAATTATTTGGATATCTTTGTTGCATTGTGCTATGTGTGTGATTGTGTGAATGTGGGCGGGGCCTACGGTGGCACATGGCATCTGATCATGTGGCCAGGATGCAACAAGCGATTGATCCAACCGTGAGAGCCTAAGAAAAACTACGGTGGCACATGGCATGCGATCATGTGGCCAGGATGCAACAAGTGATTGATCCAACCGTGAGCGCCAAAGTTAATCTACGGTGGCACATGGCATGCGATCATGTGGCATGGATGCAACATTTGTTTGATCCAAACGTGAGATGTTTTTATTTGTTTCGCTAGCCACTCGGGAGGGTCCTTCGAGGCCTCGAGTGGGATTTGTGGCTTCGTCCGGTCTGGCGATGCGCGTGCGTGATTACGTTGTGTTGATTTTTATGTCCGTAGAGGACACGTGATATTGGGCTCTGGCCCTGTGAATTGTTGTCGGTTTTCTATTTGCGAAAACAAAACCTTTGGGTTGTGACCCCTGTTGATTTTGGAAAGAGAAGGATTCGGAAATCCTAAATGGTTTTCTATTAAAACTCTCGATGGCATTTTAAACTGTTTTATAAATTGTTTCCCTTGATTTGTGATCCTTCGGTTTTGGAATGTTTTACTAAACTTATGCCTCGGGAAGTGCTTTTCGTTACTTTGGATTTTTGAGGATTCCTGGTTATTGTTATTCGTGGAATTTGAATTATATGGCTCGTATTTGCACTTTGTATTTGCACTAGCAAAACAGTGGAGTTTTGCTAACCCCCGAGTATTCGGGGGGTGGATGTCTATTTTTGCATTCAGGTTTTGGAGCATAGCACAGGGTCGGCACGAAGGATGATGAAAGATGAACGATACTAATCACACGAGGATCCGTTGATGTCGTATTGGTCTAGTTGTATTTTCTTTTCCGCTGCAGTATCTTTTCCCCGTTGTACGGGAGTTTATTGTATTTTGACCCCTGCGTGGGTATGTGTTTGGAATTGAGTTGTAAGTTATTATTGAAAGACCAAGTCGGTCTACTGAGTCATTTTAGCCTTAAAGGCGATGTTTAGATGTTTGATTTTAGTTATCAGCCTGGTAGATCCTCGAGGAGAGGGTCTACGGCGTGTAATATCCCTGAGTGGGTTGGGGGTGTTACAGAATGGTATCGGAGCTTAGGTTGTGGAAACCTAGGCTGTCGGGTCAGTGGTGTCTATTGAGTTTTTGTCTCGTCGGATTTTGTCTGACTAAGTCGTGTCGCGACGCGTCGTCTGAGTTTGTTGGTCGTGATTAGTATCGTGGGCGATCATCATCTTCGTGCGACCTGTGAATGTAAGTCTCCCTTCTTTGTGTTGTGCCTCGTGTGACACGAGCTATTTTTATGATTATTTGTTAAGTGACGGAATCCTCTTATGGATTTTGATTTCGTGTTATGTGATTATTTGACTCCCATTTTTCGTTCATATGAGGAGTAGTGTTGCTGTCCTGTGCATGTTTGACTTTATTTCTTTTATCCGCTGCGTGAGTTCTTCTGTAATGGCTTTCGGTATTTTACCGACTGAGTTTTATTTTGAAAACCGATTCCCTTAACCGAGTTTGTGGCATTATGGCCTTGATCGTTTTGGCGAAATTCTTATGATGGTATTTAGTATTTTCTAAATGACTTTTGTAAGTTTTTGAAATAATACCGTCATCAGCCTTTTGGCATTTTTGTTAATAGTTTTTAGCATCTTTGAGTTCGTAGCGGGACACACGGTGCTATAATGTTCCGTGTAAGTACCTAAACTTTTGGGCATTCTAGCCCATTGAATTATTTTTGAAAACCTTGAGTATCTTAGAAAATTAAAATTCGAGACGTACTTTTAAAATGAATTATTTTCTCGTGGTACGTCCAAGGTGCCACAATATATTTCAAAATTCTTCTAACTCGAGGACCAAAATATTTTGAGATATTTTCAAATGCAGTTGCTTAGACCCAAGGGTCGAATATTTTTGAAAGTTTTTCACTAAAAGAAAGGTGTCCTCATTTTTGTTCAAACGCAAGATGACTTTCAAAGTCTCGATAATGGTGTTTGTACTACTTTTTGTAAATGATACTCAAGATCAACTGTTGTTTCCAAACTGTTTTCAAATGGTGGTTTTTGTTTTTAAAACCTATCATTTCTGTTCGCGGACCGGAAATGCATGTATGGTTTTCGAACTTTCGTTACGGTGTTAACCCCGAATTGTGATCGAATTGGTGGCATGAACGTCGAGGCGTTGCCACGCATTTGTTGTACTAGCCCTCTGTGAGAGGTGTGAACTGGTATTTACTGTTTGTCGCCTCGTGGTGATTTGCGTGTTGTCGCACGGGTGTGAGCTGTTGAAGCTTGAGTTTGTACGTTTGTGTACATGTGTGATTGTTTCATGATGTTTGTAATTATGTGCTGGTTATTGTTCGGGCCGTTGAGGTCGCCGAACGATACCGTCGTTGCTGTAGTGTTTGTGTGTATTATTTTACGATGATAATCGTTGTATATGATATGTATTATGATTCCTTGTTGTGCTGAGTTGGCATCTCCGCTATGTTGTTTTGCGACGTTATGCCCCATTATATCTAGCAATTGTATTTTCGGTATGCCGAGCTGAGGCGTTTCAACCGTGATGTGCCGGGGCATGCACGTGTATATTGTCCTCCTCGTCGGTAACACATTTCAAGTGTGGAATCGAGGGACACCGAATTCAGTTTTGCGAATTGGCTACCGAGACTTTCGGAGTTCGCGCTTCAGCACAAGTATCAGAATCGGCTTTGAGAGGCCTTCGAAGGATGTTTCTATCGGTTGCCTGTTGTGTCGTCTCCTTGATTTTTTTGTTGTGAGTTTCGGGGACGACACTCCTTTTAGAAGAGGTCGAATATAATACCCGTATTATTTTTGGCTTCTATATTTTCTCTTTCTCCAGTCTATCGATACACTCATGTTCGTTGATACCTTCTGAACTTGTTCTGTATTTCGGTTTCATCGTTCGAACGAGCCGTGATCCTGTTTTGGGTCGATCTGGTTTTCGCTGTGGCTTTTCCGAGTTCGGTTCGATTCTTGTGAACCTTGTTCGGAAGTAACATCTTTTGGTTCTACTAGTTCTTTTATTCGAAGTGGACTGGATCTTGAACTTTTGTATTTTCGACTCGGTCGACTCGTTTATGTTCGTTGACATTTCTGAGCTTGTCCTGCCCCTTGCTTTTGTTGATCGAACGAGTGTGGTATTATTTCGGAATAACTCGTTGTCGTTGTGACTTTTCTATTGCTATTCCCTTTCCTGTGGATCTTATATGAATGCACATCCTGTTGTTTTCACCGGATCATATAGTCTCGAGTCGAGATGTGAACCTTGGGGTTGTTGTTTGAATTTTATTATCCTTCGTATTTCGGACATGATTGTTCGATTTTTGTTGTCTCGATCATTTGTTTGATCGGTTTTGTTCTCGTTTCGTGATTGTTGAGCGTTCAGGCTCCTTCCTAATTCCCTTAAGTTCGGGAAATTAGTCTCGTTTTCGATCTTCCAACCCTTGAGCGGTGGAATTCCGTATTTGTTCAGCGATTGGCTCGCGTTTTGATTGATGTACCGTTGGGTTGGTCAATCGTATTGATTTTCGTTCGTTGTGTTTTGTGATTGTTCGGATAATTGACTTGATTGTATTATCCATTTGATGACGCTTGTCACTTGTTGGTTCTATTATATCCCTAACGGCGACGTTGTGTTGGTCGTCGTGGAGCGTGTTTTCACACCGTATATTCCGTTGCGTTGTTTGTAACGTTTCGCCGTTTGGCATTAGTTACGCGTTTCTTGCGTATCTCATTGAGGTTTTCTGGCGGGAGATTGCTTCTCCCTACTTATTTTAAGTTTCGGACGAAACTTCTTTTAAGGAGGGTAGAATGTAATACCCGTGATTTTGATTTCCGGTAATTTCTTTTTTTTTCGCGGAAGTCCATTTTGACGACTCGCTCATGACCGTTTCATCATTCGAGAATGATTAATTCTGCACTTTTGTCATCCGAGTTCGTTTCGGTGTCGTTTTGTTGAGTTCCGTGCTTTTTAGCGGTTTTTCCGCACTTGAGTTCGATTCTTGCGAATCTCGTCCGAAACTGTTGTTTCGACTTTCTCGTAAGTTCATTTAATGTTATTATTCATGTTGCGAGCTTTGGCTTGGTGTTTCTATCACGTATCGTGATTTTCGGCGTTTTGGGCCATTTTCGTAATTTCCCAAAGTTTGGGGTAATTACTTTCCGTTGTCGAGTTTCGAGCCTTCGGGTAGTCGGAATCGTATGTTCTATTAGTGCTCGGATTCGTCTTTTCGAGTACTTCGTAACCTTATCTTCGATTCGTACTCGAGTTCGGGTTTCGGGGTCGTTCGGGCCGTCGGAGTTGGTCCCGGCCGAGTCATGGCCGGGCATGATCGGGCGGGCCACCGCCGAGTAACGTCGCGGTAATGATCGGCCATTACGTCGTAAGGCCGATTACGCACGTAAGGCCCTGGCCGTAACGTCGTAACGCCCGGCATTTTCCAGCAGAGTTCGGCCATGGCCGATTACGTCGTAAGCCATTGCCGTTACGTCGTAACGTGCCGATCGGCTTATTTAAGGCTCGGACGGTTTTCTTGACCATTTTCTCCTTCTTTCTCTTCCCGTACGCGGCTGTGGGTGTGTGAATCTTCTAGAGATGTTGTTGGACAATGAATCCATGAAGTTTTGAGGTTCATATCATCAATCATCCGTCCTATAACATCCTTTGATCGAGCGAATCAGGTCAGATTTTCTAGAAATCTAATTTTGGGGATTTTGGGTATTTTGTTCGATTTCGTCCGTTTAATCCGATTTAACTTAGGATTTTGATGGATTGATGATTATTTAGATGTATTATATCATTTCCCTTGTTATTCCATGGTTGGATCGTATCGATTCGTTATTTGGGTCGAGTTCTTGACCGACGCCTTGAAGGTGTCCGGTAAAATGTTATAGAGGGGTTTTCGGGCGTTCTACGATTATTCTTCCTCGTATGATCGATGATTTATTGATTGTATGATGTTAGGGTCGTGTTTCTTGCGAAGAAACCGTGTTGAACCCTTTCGTTCGTCGTCGTCTTCCGTTTCGATAGCATTGGGCGTTTCGAAGCTTTCCGGTTGAGCCGTGTTCGTCGGGATACTTGCGTGCCGATTTTGAGGCAAGTACCTTGTCCATATAATTCTTGTTTTGTGGATATGATAATTGGTGATCGTCTAAATGTGTTTGTGTGGTCGTTTGAATTGAACTTTCAAAAGATTCGGTTTAGCCTTGTTAAAGGCTTGCTTTCAAAACGCGTGTGTTTTGTGAATGGTATGGTTTGAGAATGACTATGTGAACTCTATGGATATGTTTGGTGTTGATGTCGCACTTGGTATTGCGTGTGGACGTATATTATTTCATTTCGGTGCGTTGTGGTTTGACGTGGTGTTTTGCTAAGTGTTGATGCCTCTGGATGAATTATTTGGATATCTTTGTTGCATTGTGCTATGTGTGTGATTGTGTGAATGTGGGCGGGGCCTACGGTGGCACATGGCATGTGATCATGTGGCCGGATGCAACAAGCGATTGATCCAACCGTGAGAGCCTAAGAAAACTACGGTGGCACATGGCATGCGATCATGTGGCGAGGATGCAACAAGTGATTGATCCAACCGTGAGCGCCAAAGTTAATCTACGGTGGCACATGGCATGCGATCATGTGGCGGATGCAACAGTGATTGATCCAACCGTGAGATGTTGTGATTTGTTTCGCTAGCCAAATGGGAGGGTCCTTCGAGGCCTCGAGTGGGATTTGTGGCTTCGTCCGGTCTAGGCGATGCGCGTGCGTGATTACGTTGTGTTGATTTTTATGTCCGTAGAGGACACGTGATATTGGGCTCGCCCTGTGAATTGTTGTCGGTTTTCTATTTGCGAAAACAAAACCTTTGAAATGTGACCTGTTGATTTTGGAAAGAGAAGGATTCGGAAATCCTAAATGGTTTTCTATTAAAACTCTCGATGGCATTTTAAACTGTTTTATAAATTGTTTCCCTTGATTTGTGATCCTTCGGTTTTGGAATGTTTTACTAAACTTATGCCTCGGGAAGTGCTTTTCGTTACTTTGGATTTTTGAGGATTCCTGGTTATTGTTATTCGTGGAATTTGAATTATATGGCTCGTATTTGCACTTTGTATTTGCACTAGCAAAACAAAGGAGTTTTGCTAACCCCGAGTATTCGGGGTGGATGTCTATTTTTGCATTCGTGTTTTGGAGCATAGCACGGTCGGCACGAAGGATGATGAAAGATGAACGATACTAATCACACGAGGATCCGTTGATGTCGTATTGGTCTAGTTGTATTTTCTTTTCCGCCGCAAGATCTTTTCCCCGTTGTACGGGAGTTTATTGTATTTTGACCCCTGCGTGGGTATGTGTTTGGAATTGAGTTGTAAGTTATTATTGAAAGACCAAGTCGGTCTCTTGAGTCATTTTAGCCTTAAAGGCGATGTTTAGATGTTTGATTTTAGTTATCGGCTGGTAGATCCTCGAGGAGAGGGTCTACGGCGTGTAATATCCCCGAGTGGGTTGGGGGTGTTACGAGAATGGTATCGGAGCTTAGGTTGTGGAAACCTAGGTGTCGGGTCAGTGGTGTCTATTGAGTTTTTGTCTCGTCGGATTTTGTCTGACTAAGTCGTGTCGCGACGCGTCGTCTGAGTTTGTTGGTCGTGATTAGTATCGTGGGCGATCATCATCTTCGTGCGACCTGTGAATGTAAGTCTCCCTTCTTTGTGTTGTGCCTCGTGTGACACGAGCTATTTTTATGATTATTTGTTAAGTGACGGAATCCTCTTATGGATTTTGATTTCGTGTTATGTGATTATTTGACTCCCATTTTTCGTTCATATGAGGAGTAGTGTTGCTGTCCTGTGCATGTTTGACTTTATTTCTTTTATCCGCTGCGTGAGTTCTTCTGTAATGGCTTTCGGTATTTTACCGACTGAGTTTTATTTTGAAAACCGATTCCCTTAACCGAGTTTGTGGCATTATGGCCTTGATCGTTTTGGCGAAATTCTTATGATGGTATTTAGTATTTTCTAAATGACTTTTGTAAGTTTTTGAAATAATACCGTCATCAGCCTTTTGGCATTTTTGTTAATAGTTTTTAGCATGCTGGGTTCCGGCGCGGGACACACGGTGCTATAATGTTCCGTGTAAGTACCTAAACTTTTTGGGCATTCTAGCCCATTGAATTATTTTTGAAAACCTTGAGTATCTTAGAAAATTAAAATTCGAGACGTACTTTTAAAATGAATTATTTTCTCGTGGTACGTCCAAGGTGCCACAATATATTTCAAAATTCTTCTAACTCGAGGACCAAAATATTTTGAGATATTTTCAAATGCAGTTGCTTAGACCCAAGGGTCGAATATTTTTGAAAGTTTTTCACTAAAAGAAAGGTGTCCTCATTTTTGTTCAAACGCAAGATGACTTTCAAAGTCTCGATAATGGTGTTTGTACTACTTTTTGTAAATGATACTCAAGATCAACTGTTGTTTCCAAACTGTTTTCAAATGGTGGTTTTTGTTTTTAAAACCTATCATTTCGTCATGGACCGGAAATGCATGTATGGTTTTCGAACTTTCGTTACGGTGTTAACCCCGAATTGTGATCGAATTGGTGGCATGAACGTCGAGGCGTTGCCACGCATTTGTTGTACTAGCCCTCTGTGAGAGGTGTGAACTGGTATTTACTGTTTGTCGCCTCGTGGTGATTTGCGTGTTGTCGCACGGGTGTGAGCAGTTGAAGCTTGAGTTTGTACGTTTGTGTACATGTGTGATTGTTTCATGATGTTTGTAATTATGTGCTGGTTATTGTTCGGGCCGTTGAGGTCGCCGAACGATACCGTCGTTGCTGTAGTGTTTGTGTGTATTATTTTACGATGATAATCGTTGTATATGATATGTATTATGATTCCTTGTTGTGCTGAGTTGGCATCTCCGCTATGTTGTTTTGCGACGTTATGCCCCATTATATCTAGCAATTGTATTTTCGGTATGCCGAGCTGAGGCGTTTCAACCGTGATGTGCCGGGGCATGCACGTGTATATTGTCCTCCTCGTCGGTAACACATTTCAAGTGTGGAATCGAGGGACACCGAATTCAGTTTTGCGAATTGGCTACCGAGACTTTCGGAGTTCGCGCTTCAAAGACAAGTATCAGAATCGGCTTTGAGAGGCCTTCGAAGGATGTTTCTATCGGTTGCCTGTTGTGTCGTCTCCTTGATTTTTTTGTTGTGAGTTTCGGGGACGACACTCCTTTTAGAAGAGGTCGAATATAATACCCGTATTATTTTTGGCTTCTATATTTTCTCTTTCTCCAGTCTATCGATACACTCATGTTCGTTGATACCTTCTGAACTTGTTCTGTATTTCGGTTTCATCGTTCGAACGAGCCGTGATCCTGTTTTGGGTCGATCTGGTTTTCGCTGTGGCTTTTCCGAGTTCGGTTCGATTCTTGTGAACCTTGTTCGGAAGTAACATCTTTTGGTTCTACTAGTTCTTTTATTCGAAGTGGACTGGATCTTGAACTTTTGTATTTTCGACTCGGTCGACTCGTTTATGTTCGTTGACATTTCTGAGCTTGTCCTGCCCCTTGCTTTTGTTGATCGAACGAGTGTGGTATTATTTCGGAATAACTCGTTGTCGTTGTGACTTTTCTATTGCTATTCCCTTTCCTGTGGATCTTATATGAATGCACATCCTGTTGTTTTCACCGGATCATATAGTCTCGAGTCGAGATGTGAACCTTGGGGTTGTTGTTTGAATTTTATTATCCTTCGTATTTCGGACATGATTGTTCGATTTTTGTTGTCTCGATCATTTGTTTGATCGGTTTTGTTCTCGTTTCGTGATTGTTGAGCGTTCAGGCTCCTTCCTAATTCCCTTAAGTTCGGGAAATTAGTCTCGTTTTCGATCTTCCAACCCTTGAGCGGTGGAATTCCGTATTTGTTCAGCGATTGGCTCGCGTTTTGATTGATGTACCGTTGGGTTGGTCAATCGTATTGATTTTCGTTCGTTGTGTTTTGTGATTGTTCGGATAATTGACTTGATTGTATTATCCATTTGATGACGCTTGTCACTTGTTGGTTCTATTATATCCCTAACGGCGACGTTGTGTTGGTCGTCGTGGAGCGTGTTTTCACACCGTATATTCCGTTGCGTTGTTTGTAACGTTTCGCCGTTTGGCATTAGTTACGCGTTTCTTGCGTATCTCATTGAGTTTTCCTGGCGGGATATTGCTTCTCCCTACTTATTTTAAGTTTCGGGACGAAACTTCTTTTAAGGAGGGTAGAATGTAATACCCGTGATTTTGATTTCCGGTAATTTCTTTTTTTTTCGGCGGAAGTCCATTTTGACGACTCGCTCATGACCGTTTCATCATTCTGAGAATGATTAATTCTGCACTTTTTGTCATCCGAGTTCGTTTCGGTGTCGTTTTGTTGAGTTCCGTGCTTTTTAGCGGTTTTTCCGCACTTGAGTTCGATTCTTGCGAATCTCGTCCGAAACTGTTGTTTCGACTTTCTCGTAAGTTCATTTAATGTTATTATTCATGTTGCGAGCTTTGGCTTGGTGTTTCTATCACGTATCGTGATTTTCGGGCGTTTTGGGCCATTTTCGTAATTTCCCAAAGTTTGGGGTAATTACTTTCCGTTGTCGAGTTTCGAGCCTTCGGGTAGTCGAAATCGTATGTTCTATTAGTGCTCGGATTCGTCTTTTCGAGTACTTCGTAACCTTATCTTCGATTCGTACTCAGGTTCGGGTTTCGGGGTCGTTCGGGCCGTCGGAGTTGGTCCCGGCCGAGTCATGGCCGGGCATGATCGGGCCAGGCCAGCCCTGGCCGAGTAACGTGCGGTAATGATCGGCCATTACGTACGTAAGGCCGGTTACGTACGTAAGGCCCTGGCCGGTAACGTGCGTAACGCCCGGCATTTTCCAGCAGAGTTCGCCATGGCGATTACGTCGTAAGCCATTGCTTACGTGACGTAACCCTACGGCGGCTTATTTAAGGCTGCGGACGGTTTTCTTGACCATTTTCTCCTTCTTTCTCTTCCCGTACGCTGTGGGTGTGTGAATCTTCTAGAGATGTTGTTGGACAATGAATCCATGAAGTTTTGAGGTTCATATCATCAATCATCCGTCCTATAACATCCTTTGATCGAGCGAATCAGTCGATTTTCTAGAAATCTAATTTTGGGGATTTTGGGTATTTTGTTCGATTTCGTCCGTTTAATCCGATTTAACTTAGGATTTTGATGGATTGATGATTATTTAGATGTATTATATCATTTCCCTTGTTATTCCATAGTTGGATCGTATCGATTCGTTATTTGGGTCGAGTTCTTGACCGACGCCTTGAAGGTGTCCGGTAAAATGTTATAGAGGGGTTTTCGGGCGTTCTACGATTATTCTTCCTCGTATGATCGATGATTTATTGATTGTATGATGTTAGGGTCGTGTTTCTTGCGAAGAAACCGTGTTGAACCCTTTCGTTCGTCGTCGTCTTCCGTTTCGATAGCATTGGGCGTTTCGAAGCTTTCCGGTTGAGCCGTGTTCGTCGGGATACTTGCGTGCCGATTTTGAGGCAAGTACCTTGTCCATATAATTCTTGTTTTGTGGATATGATAATTGGTGATCGTCTAAATTTGTTTGTGTGGTCGTTTGAATTGAACTTTCAAAAGATTCGGTTTAGCCTTGTTAAAGGCTTGCTTTCAAAACGCGTGTGTTTTGTGAATGGTATGGTTTGAGAATGACTATGTGAACTCTATGGATATGTTTGGTGTTGATGTCGCACTTGGTATTGCGTGTGGACGTATATTATTTCATTTCGGTGCGTTGTGGTTTGACGTGGTGTTTTGCTAAGTGTTGATGCCTCTGGATGAATTATTTGGATATCTTTGTTGCATTGTGCTATGTGTGTGATTGTGTGAATGTGGGCGGGGCCTACGGTGGCACATGGCATGTGATCATGTGGCCAGGATGCAACAAGCGATTGATCCAACCGTGAGAGCCTAAGAAAAACTACGGTGGCACATGGCATGCGATCATGTGGCCAGGATGCAACAAGTGATTGATCCAACCGTGAGCGCCAAAGTTAATCTACGGTGGCACATGGCATGCGATCATGTGGCCATGATGCAACAGGTGATTGATCCAACCGTGAGATGTTGTGATTTGTTTCGCTAGCCAGCTCGGGAGGGTCCTTCGAGGCCTCGAGTGGGATTTGTGGCTTCGTCCCGGTCCTAGGCGATGCGCGTGCGTGATTACGTTGTGTTGATTTTTATGTCCGTAGAGGACACGTGATATTGGGCTCTGGCCCTGTGAATTGTTGTCGGTTTTCTATTTGCGAAAACAAAACCTTTGGGCTGTGACCCCTGTTGATTTTGGAAAGAGAAGGATTCGGAAATCCTAAATGGTTTTCTATTAAAACTCTCGATGGCATTTTAAACTGTTTTATAAATTGTTTCCCTTGATTTGTGATCCTTCGGTTTTGGAATGTTTTACTAAACTTATGCCTCGGGAAGTGCTTTTCGTTACTTTGGATTTTTGAGGATTCCTGGTTATTGTTATTCGTGAAATTTGAATTATATGGCTCGTATTTGCACTTTGTATTTGCACTAGCAAAACAGTGGAGTTTTGCTAACCCCCGAGTATTCGGGGGGTGGATGTCTATTTTTGCATTCAGGTTTTGGAGCATAGCATAGGGTCGGCACGAAGGATGATGAAAGATGAACGATACTAATCACACGAGGATCCGTTGATGTCGTATTGGTCTAGTTGTATTTTCTTTTCCATTGCAAGATCTTTTCCCGTTGTACGGGAGTTTATTGTATTTTGACCCCTGCGTGGGTATGTGTTTGGAATTGAGTTGTAAGTTATTATTGAAAGACCAAGTCGGTCTACTGAGTCATTTTAGCCTTAAAGGCGATGTTTAGATGTTTGATTTTAGTTATCAGCCTGGTAGTGTAACATCCCAATTCACAAATGGGACATTACACGCCGTAGAACCCCCGTGAGGTCTACCAGGCTAACTCGTGACACATGAACCACAATGATAACATGAAAGATGTACCCAAAGAGTAAATAAGGCCGTGGCCTCGGCCAAAACATTTTAACGGAGTACATGAGACATAAGTTAAATACCAAAATGTTGCCCACGCAGGGGACTTAAACCATGTTCAAAAATAAACCAACTATCTCCAGTACTCAACAGATGCAATAACAAAACAGAAAAATGCAGACTCGAGCCATATCATCATCATGCCAACCCATCCTTTGCATGCGCATCCCGTGCCAGCTCCTCACTGACCAAGACTAAATGCATAAGACGCATTTCCCATTTAAGGGGTTAGCATTCGAATAGCTAGTGCAAGTACATAATTACACAACATTATATACATACACCATTCAACGCAAATAAATCATTAGGAAAATTATTTTGAAAGTCAATATTCCGGAATATCACATTAACACCAAAACAGTATATCAACAAGTTTCCCACATCACAATTATCCACGCTTGGTAACTCGCGACCGTACCCATTAGTATCGATCCCCGGAGGTCCCGTCGGACCGTCCCTGTGTGAGAAACCACTTCGCGGCCGTACCCATTAGTATCGGCCCCGCAGGTCCCGTCGAACCGTCCCTGTGGAAGAACATCAACACACGCACTCAATTCCACTTCCATGGCCGTACCCATTAGTATCGGCCCCCGTGAGGCCACACGCCATCCCCAGGTGGAAGAGAAACAATCACATTCGTTCAATAACACCATATACATCACTCGCATCAAAATCATATGCACATAACGGAATGTAATACATGTACTTGCCTTGGATAACACGACGCGAAGGAAAACGGCGAAAGGAAGGGTTTCGGTCCGAACAATCTTCACAAATCTGGTCCTAACAACAATAGAGACTCAATCAACTACAATTCCACTGAGAAATCACGAATTAATCGATGTTCTATCCTAAGGGACAATCCGCCGAACACTATTGAGGCATAAAGTTCAAGTTCGATCAACGAAGGGGAAAAACTTGGAATTTATCCGCTAAAGTTCTAGGAAAACACAACACCACGATTACCCAACAAATATTCATCATCAATCGTAACAAAAACGAAAGGAAAAATGACTTTTAGCCAAGAACCCTAAAATTAGGTATAATGACCAATTACCTCAATTCAACGATGGAAAGGCGGAAGAAGGATGATTAATTCGTGTTGGAGAGTCCAATTCTGAGTTATAAGGTGTTAGAATGCAATATCTGGTTGGAATCGCCCAAAATCGCACTGAGGGAGCGGAGAGACGAGAGGAAAGGTGAAAAATGGGGTCAAAACCCGTGTCTGTCCTATATATACCGGGATGAACACGGCGCAACAAACAGTCCAAATAGCGCCGTGTTCGGCCGTTGCCGGGTCGGGCGGCGACCCTGTGCGACACGGCGCGCACGTACACGGCGCAAAATGTCGCGGGTCTTGCGCCGTTTCTCGGACAGTGCTCGACCCTGGCGACACGGCGCACGCACACGGCGCAAAATGCCGCGGTCTTGCGCCGTTTTGCCAGTGTCCCGGCGGCATGATTCGGGATGAAACAATGCTACCAAAACGAAAAGACGATCACCAAAACACGATATGCCGACCCAACAAATCAGGAAAGAAAATACACACAACGAGAAACAATAACCAGTAACCCAAAACAGTCCGAGGTACACGATCAAAATCGAACAAGGAACAAATTCCCTAAACTTATAGGAAATTACAAAAACGGCCCAAACATCCGTAAAATCACGATACAACGTCGGATTAACAATCCGAAACTCACAACATGCTCTACCCAACCATACGAACTTATGAAAATAGGAAAATGACGAAATCGAACGAGTTAAGCGACAATCGGATACACAAGCGACAAATATAACTCAAGATGAAAATTACGTAAAAACATCATCGAGACTCGTCCAAATGGGGAAACTCCGAGAACAAAATAGATTCATAATTCCAAAACAGTGCCAAGCGAGTTGTCCGAAACGAAAATACACCAAAAATAGAATTTACTAAAAATAGAAAATGCGGATATTACAGGTAGATCCTCGAGGAGAGGGTCTACGGCGTGTAATATCCCTGAGTGGGTTGGGGGTGTTACACTAGGGCCGTAGCCCGGCCACTTCGTGCCGCGGCACGCAGTACAGGCGGCCTGGCCAAAAATTGTGCTCGTGCTGCGCCGTGACTCACAGCTCTCTATGCCGCGGCACCCACTATTTTAGCCCGAAAATGATGAAAAACGACCTCTAAACATGATATAATCGATCGACGCATTATCCCAACCATTTAAAGGCCTAAAAGGACTATCACGAACCCTCATATGGTGACTTCACATCAAGCACGGTTGGTCCCAACACGATGGTAACATCAAATGATCCGCAAAGAGAACAAATGCAATGGAAACCCAAAACCTTGGAATATAACGGAACGACCCAACACGATACTAGATCGAAACACCAATAAAAGTTCACAACATCCATAATAAGATGAAATGGATTTGCGGGAACCCCAAAACAGCGGTTCCATACAATGATTACGAGAATTGAACCCAACGGCGACAATAGTGACATCCAACACAGAAATGAGTAAAACAAGTTCGAAACAAGCTCGGATGACAAGAAGTTTAGTATTAAATATTCTCGAAATATCACTACGGTTACAAGCGAGTCGCTAAAAACAAAAAATACACCAAAAATGAAAATACCGGGAAAAGAAAAAAATGTGGATATTACATTAGGATCGTTTCGGTTTTTGATGAGTGTTATTGATTCGTGTTGGTGTTATTTTCGTAGTATTCGTGGGGTTGCTGGATCCTTGGTCATTTTTGGAAGTTTGAGGGCTATCCGAACATGTGCGTTCGTTGTCGGTTTCTCGTGGTATCGAGGCAAGTATCTTGCCCATACACTTCGTGTCTCGTAGATTTGATAGTTAGTAATTGATTATATGTGGAACTTGAATGTTTTAATGAACTTTAAAGGGATAGGTATATTCTCGATAAAAGGGGTTTTCTTCGAGGTAACTCGTATGCTACGTGGATAAATGTGTATTCGGAATATGTGTTGTATGTTGGAAGATGTTATAATCATATATCGGGAATATAGTAGACCGTAATCACTTGCCAAGGATTGTGTATTGATACGTGTACTTGCTCGGTGATTGTTGACGTTATGTGACATTACCTGTTACTCCTTTGTACGGAGGTTGAGGTGCTTAATATTGTTTGGTATTGGTTTTTGCTTGTTGCAATGCGATTGATGTAAGTGATGCGCCACCGGGTAAGATTGTTGAATCTCCGGGATCCGTGCTTGCTAGTACGTGTCGGGCATGGCCGTAGGGTTATCCAATACGGGTATGTCTTGCGGAGACTCCGAGGTTCGGGCCTTGCTAGCCCGATGCCGGGATAACTTGTGAGGTTATCCAATTCGGGTATGTCTTGCGGGGACTGCGAGGTTCATAGCTTGTTAGTGCGATGCCAGGATAACTTATGGTTGTTATTTGGTTGTTTGATGTACGTGTCATGGGTTGTCCAATCGGGTATGTCTCGTGGAGGATCCGAGGCTCGTAGCTTGTTAGTGTGGTGCCAGGATAATTATGAACGTATGTATGATTATGGTTATGCGACTGTTGTCACGGAGACATGTGATTTGATATGGTTCCTTATTGGGTTATTCACTCGGGTATGTTTCGCAGTAGCATCTGAGGTCCGTGACTTGTTAGCACGGGACACGAATAAGCCCTGGGAAGATGTTGATATGTATGAGTGGGTCGTGGACCGCGATCTTTGTGACCGGAATGGTATGATTGGGTCGTGGACCCCGTGTGTTGTTATCATAATTGTATTTTGGGAAAATGACTTTTGGGCTGTGTCCCTAAATGGTTTCGAAAGGCTTGAGAATCCTTAAATCCCAAATGTTTTCAAAACTCCCGAGGTCGTAAAATATTTTGCAAGATGTATATCGGGTTTACCCCTATCTTTCATGATTGAACCGTTTTGATCAAGTGATTTACCTCGGGAAATATGTTCATGATTATTATGTTCTTGGAGTATGAACGTATGTATGGCTTGTATTCGTATTTTATACTTGCACTAGCAAAACAGTAGAGTTTTGGTAACCCCGAGTTTTCGGGGGTGGATGTCTATATTGCGTCCAGGTACTTGCAGGTTGCCGGGGAGCGAATCACATGATCGATACGAAGGATGATGGAAGTCGACGATACTAATCACATGAAGACCAGTCGTTGAGTATTTCGGTAGAGTTTTGTTGTTTGTCTCTCCGTTGTATTATTCTCTCGTTTTATGGGAACATTAATGTATTCCAACCCCTGCGCAGGTATGGATTATGAGAAAGAGTTATGTATGTTCGATGTGTATATCGTGGTAAAAGACCAAATCGGTCTAGTGATTCGTTATTAGCCATGTTGGCATGTATTTATACATTGTGTTTTCCGCTTTTAGCTTGGTAGATCCTCACGCAGAGGGTCTGCGGCGCTGTAATATTCCCAATTGATTTGGGGGTGTTACAAAGATCATATTCTTTATTGCTTGTACGTTGTTCATTCTATTGTTCTAATACACGTTTTGAAACACAATCGGAAGAAAAAGTCCTATTGAGACACAATTCGCTCTTAAAAAGTCCTTCAAAATATCATGATATTCAATTTTTATTTTTTAAAGCCCTATTAAATCTAGAGGTATTTAATATTTGTGAGAGTTTGATGGAAATCTATAATTCATTGATTTTGATTCACTTTTTTTGCCGATTATAAATAGAGAGTCCTCTCATTCTCTCTAATTGACCCTATAAATTTTGAAGGAGAGAGAATTGTACAGAAATCGACTGCCCTACACACACCTTTCTGCAAATCACCGTGAGCCTTCTCCTTCCATCAAGAGGTAAGATCATATTCTTTATTGCTTGTACGTTGTTCATTCTAATGTTCTAATACATATATTGAAACATAATGGAAGAAAAAGTCCTATTGAAACACAATTAGCTCTTAAAAAGTCCTTCAAAATATCATGATATTCAATTTTTATTTTTTAAAGTCCTATTAAATCTAGAGGTATTTAATATTTGTGAGAGTTTGATGGAAATCTATAATTCATTGATTCTGATGTATTTTTTTTGCCAATTATAAATAGAGAGAGTCCTCTCATTCTACACTATAAATTTTGAAAGAGAGAGAATTGCACCCTACACACACCTTTCTGCAAATCACCGTGAGCCTTCTCCTTCCATCAAGAGGTAAGATCATATTCTTTATTGCTTGTATGTTGTTTATTCTATTGTTCTAATACACATATTGAAACACAATCGGAAGAAAAAGTCCTATTGAAACACAATTCGCTCTTAAAAAGTCCTTCAAAATATCATGATATTCAATTTTTATTTTTTAAAGCCCTATTAAATCTAGAGGTATTTAATATTTGTGAGAGTTTGATGGAAATCTATAATTCGTTGATTTTGATGTACTTTTTTTGCCAATTATAAATAGAGAGAGTCCTCTCATTCTCTCTAATTGACCCTATAAATTTTGAAGGAGAGAGAATTGCACAGAAATCGACTGCCGTACACACACCTTTCTGCAAATCACCGTGAGCCTTCTCCTTCCATCAAGAGGTTAGATCATATTCTTTATTGCTTGTACGTTGTTCATTCTATTGTTCTAATATACATATTTGAAACACAATCAGAAGAAAAAGTCCTATTGAAACACAATTCGCTCTTAAAAAGCCCTTCAAAATATCATGATATTCAATTTTTATTTTTTAAAGCCCTATTAAATCTAGGATTTAAGATCATTTGAGGACCAACCTTTTTTTACATACCAAGGGACTAATCTCCACCCTCCATCTTTATTTGATCTAATGGATGAGATTAATCCCAATAATTTAAAAAACCCACTTTCATCATTTTTTTTCAAATATCAATATCTTTCAAACCGTTAATCGTTAAGTCAAAAAAAATATACCGTTACGACGAGCATTTAATTATCTTTCCATAGATAGGTACTTTGATATATTTTCGACAAATTTTTTTTCGCTTTTTTCACGTTTTTTTCGTGGCCGAAAAAATCACATGTGATATATCAAATATGATATTACATATCATATGTGATATGTAATATCATATATGATATATCATATGTGATATGTAATATCATATATGATATATCACATGTGATTTTTTCGGCCACGAAAAAAAATGTGAAAAAAATGAAAAAAATATTTTTTGTCAAAAGTATATCAAAGTGCCCGTCTATAGAAAGATAATTAAATGTTCGTCGCGATGGTGTAAATATTTTCGCTTAATGATTAACGGTTTAAGAGATATTTAAATTATAAAAAATGTGTGAAATATTAAATGATTTTAATCTCAACCATTGATTTCTTTTTGGATGGATGGTGGGGATGAGTCCCTTGGTATGTAAGAAAAGTTTGGTATTTAATATAACTCTACTCTAAATCTAGATGTATTTAATATTGTGAGAGTTTGATGGAAATCTATAATTCATTGATTTTGATGTACTTTTTTTGCCAATTATAAATAGAGAGAGTCTTCTCATTCTCTCTAATTGACCCTATAAATTTTGAAGGAGAGAGAATTGCACATAAATCGACTGCCCTACACACACCTTCCTGCAAATCACCGTGAGCCTTCTCCTTCCATCAAGAGGTAAGATCATATTCTTTATTGCTTGTACGTTGTTCATTCTATTGTTCTAATATACACATTTGAAACACAATCGGAAGAAAAAGTCCTATTGAAACACAATCCGCTCTTAAAAAGTCCTTCAAAATATCATGATATTCAATTTTTATTTTTTAAAGTCCTATTAAATATAAAGGTATTTAATATTTGTGAGAGTTTAGAGAGCGGTGTAAGAACCTCCATATGGTGTTCATAGATCTAGAGAAGGCTTATGATAGCATTCCGCCCGATGTTATTTGGAGGAGCCTAGTAGAGAGGAGGGTGTCGTTGCCGTTCGTTAGGGCGATCCAAGACATGTACTCCCAAGCTAGGACGTGCGTTAGGACCCCAGTTGGTGACACCTAGTATTTTCCGGTTGAGATAGGGCTACACCAGGGGTCGGCGCTAAGTCCTCTTCTCTTCGCTCTAATCCTTGACGTCATTTCGCGAGGGATTCAAGATGGCATCCCGTGGTGCATGCGTTTTGCTGACGACATTGTGTTAGTGGCGGAGTCGAGGAGGGAGGTGAACTCGAAGTTGGATCTTTAGAGGGCTAAGTTAGAATCCCAGGGCTTGCGTGTGAGCCGGTCTAAGACCGAGTATCTCTGGTGTAACTTTAGTGGTGAGGCCAACGAGGAAGATGTTGAGGTAATGATTGCGGATCAGATCGTACCCCGTACGGATAAATTCAAGTATTTGGGTTCGATCATTCAGAAGGAAGGTGAGTGTGAAGATGATGTCACGCATCGCATCAAGGCGGGGTGGCTAAGGTGGAGAGCAGCGACAGGGGTCTTGTGCGACAAGAAAGTCCCTCTAAAGTTGAAGGGTAAATTCTATAGAGCGGCAATCCGACCTGCAATGTTGTATGGCTCCGAATGTTGGGCGATGAAGAAGTCGCTTGAGAGCAAGTTGGAAGTGGCTGAAATGAGAATGTTACGTTGGTCGTGTGGTCGCACAATGTTAGATAGAATTGCGACGGGGTTTCGAGAACGCTACTGGAAGTGGCGCCCATTTCAATAACGTTAGGGAAGGGAGATTGAGATGGTTTGGCCACGTCCGCAGGAGGCAGGCATCTGCTCCGGTGAGGAGGGTCGAGAGTTTATTGGTTGTCGGGGAGAGGAGGAGAGGCAGACCGAGGAGGACGTGGTAGGAGCAACTGAGATTAGATTTGAAGGCCTTAAACCTTTCCGAGACCATGACTGTTGATAGGTGCGCTTGGAGGCGCCAGATCAGAGTTGTGGATTCTTTTGTAGGGAGCGGTGCTGTAGTTGAGAGCCTCAGGGTTGGGTTGTCTCGGTTAGCTTTGACCTAGAGCATTACATTTTTACTTTTATTGTATATTTTATCCTATTGTCTTTGCGTGTGGTGTATTTTTGACAGGGAGCTGTGTGCAGAGCCAACCTCTCTTTCGTTAGAGCAGCGTTCATCGGGAGTGAAGTAGCCAAATTCCGCTTAGGTAAGTCCCATGTGGATCAAGCCATGGGCTCAGGTATGGTCTCGAGCTTTTTTGAATCATATGTTTTCCTTTGTATTTATCACACAAGATTCTGCTATGCACTAAGCTGGGGGTCTTCACGGAAACAGCCTCCCTACCGTAATAAGTAGGGGCATGGTCTGCGTACATCTTACCCTCCTCAGACCCTGCTCTAACCTGGATATACGGGGTATATTTGGTTTTATTTGGTTTTTGGCCTATGAGGTGCAGACACGTGTCGTCCATCAAGAGACGATCATATGGTCAGGGCATAGACCAATGAGGTGCACATATGTCATCCATCAAGAGACGATCCAAACCTTATCTATAAATAGAGAGGGCCACTCCTCATTTCCAAAAGTTGTTATCATGAGCATTTCATGATACACATACGCATTCTCACACTTGATCTATGTGAGCGTTACCTTGGCTACAAGATCATCATCTTCTTACGGGGTCCTTACCAATCACATGACTATATAAATTACAATGATGATGATAATATGTCTCTTAATCACATGCTAGAAGTATTCTGGAAGAGTATATTAGCTAGTGTTTTATACCCCAATGGTAACAAATGTGTCTATATATAGTAAATTCTCCTCATTGCTCCATCTTCCATTCTATGCCTAATGATATTAAACACCCAATAATCTCCAGCATCATTTACTTTAACTACTAAAATAGCATCCGCTCTAAATCTTGTGTAAGTACACCAAATTTCGACTCACAACTGTAAAAAGTCTAAATCAATGCCACATACCATATTGGTGTACTTGATTGATCCGAAAAATGTAGAAACTTCAAGTCTTAAGTATATTTATCTTTCGTCAGCATCCAAAAAAGTCATAGTGACGATGAAAAATACGATAAGCCAAAATTCATTTGATTGAAAAGACATGGTACAATGAAGTTAAGGCCCAATTGCAGAGGTAAAAAAAATAAGCACGGTAAAAGTGGGCAGATATCTACCTTTTTACACATTTCTGATTATCGATATCCAGGGCATGGCACCTTCTCGCATCAACAATTACTAAGGTCATTCTTTTTTTATGCACGGTTTGTGATTAATTAGTTGTGATGATAATTGGTGTAATTATCTTATATTTGATCCATACAAGATACTACTTACATTTGTTTTCTGAATATGCATATATTGTCATGCTTAAACATATATTTGTAATCTTTGTATGTTGCTGTAAACATAGAGTTGGCTGAATGAACACTAAAACAGAAGAAAATGTTACGAATAAGTCTTTGGGTTTATATAATATTGAAATATAGTTGTGTTAGTAACGAGGTCTCAGATCCACAACCAATGTTCTCGATTAACACTAAACTATTAGATGATTGGATGAAGCTTTATGCTCAAATATACCTAGAAGTGAATAATTACATGCTCAAAGCCATCTTTCTTAATTTCCATACACTTGGAAGTAGTCTACTTCATCCTTATGCCACTAAGATGATAAGTTTACTTCTGTTCATTTATCATATCCTTGGGGCGAAGGGTCCAAACACAAGATTTAACGTTGTTGTTTGGAAATGTTCACGTGTTTAGCTTATAAAATTGGGCAAGATCATTTAAAACTTGTGTACATGAAGGGTCTCACCTAGTGCAACATTACATATCAACTTATTGAACAGAGAGAGTTAGGATTGAGCACAAATGGATCGGACCCGGTTTTTGCCCGGACCCAGACCAAACCCGAACCGGATCCGGACCGGACAGGTTAATCAGGTTCGGGTTCCGAGTCTATGTTTTGTGAAAACCAGGTTCTGGATTGCACCGGGTTAAAACCCGAAAAATTTTGGTCCAACCCGGTGACTAGGTATTCATGCAAATAAAAATACACCTAATTATTTTGTTACCCTAATTACTTCAGTCAACCGTGACACGTCTTTAGTGTAACTATCGCAAGTGCACGATATCGTATCAAGTAGTAAGTGGACTTTTTGAGTCCAGTTTATCGATCCCATGAGGAAGTTAGGTTATATATTGAATTATACACTATTTAACTATTTGTTATAGAGATTTATAAGATTGAAACACACAATTTAAGAGTTTGGTTTGACAATTGCAAAGAAAATGCAATAATAGTTCTAATACTCAAGGAAATAAAAGATTACACTAATAATAGATTAATAAAAGATATAACGAAATAGTTGGGATTACAAACTTAGTTCATCATTAGTTATAGAAGATCTATAGGAGATCATAAGATTAATTTACTTATTATGTTGTGTAGATTCGATTTTCCTTAAAAAGACGGTTTCTCTCTCGAACTATAAAACGCCCCTTATATATTGAATCAATCCACTATATTTCTATGTTGATTGGCTTCAATACATAGCATTAGGTTTTATGAAAATAACTCAAAGAATCAGATAAGGTCTAGAGGTATATTTCTATCCCCTAGAACAACTTAGAGTGAAGATCATTTGATCTAATCAAACATATTTTCTTTCGAAACATATGAAGACCATAAATATCGTCATTTATTGGCCAAATAAATAAAGATTGTTAAAACAATGAAAATCACACACAATAATAAGTAATTCATAATAGATCTTTATACAAACTTAAATAACATGACTAACATTGTTTATAATCCCAACTAAGGTAACTTAGCCCATGAAGGGTTTACTAAATATAATACAAGCTTGAGTGGTCATTATTAGTTGAAAAAGAGAAAGAATTGATCCTAACTCCCTTAGTAGATAAAGGAGAAAGAAGCAATAAACTCCCTGAACAACATATGCTATACCACTATTACACAAATCACTCAAGAACACAAGTGTGTTCTTCACACAAAAAGAAAATATTACAAAAAGTGGAAAAATATAAGATGAATGATGAATGATGAAGGATCTAAGGGGTTTATTTATACACCTAAAGTCATCTAATAGCTCCAAAACTCCAGCATTATCGGATCAATGCCAGCCATCCCCTCAATAATACAATAAAAGTATAAAAAATTACACAAATGATTACAATCTGCCAAGAGTTACGGGCGTAACATTGAGGAGTTACGGCCGTAACTTGGATGACTTACGGCCGTAACATTGAGTAGTTACGGCCGTAACATGGCTACGTTTTTCTGCATTTGTGAGTTACGGCCGTATGTTATGATGTTACGCCCGTATAGAGTTTCAGACTTCATTTTCAGCCCAGAAATTTCTGACTTTTGCGTTTTCGCCCCAAATCTTCTTCGGATGATAACTTTTGATATATAACTCTGATTTTGAATCCGGAAAGACTGCCGAACTCGTCTCGGAAAGCCCTACAACATGAATACATAAAAATTCAACAAAGAGAATATTTTATACACATGTTATTTCTTGAGTAAATCAGTAATTCAATCCGATTAAGACTAAATTTACATCTTCATCTGATAAATAATAAAATTATTAAAATCTAATTAATTCTAAGCAAAAATGAGTAGACTAGCTCAATTATGAGTGAAATTTATCGATACAAACTATGGATAAGTGTATAAAACTGATACTTATCACACCCCCAAACTTGAATTCTTGCTAGTCCCGAGCAAGACTCTTTATTAATCACACTCCAAAAATAAAAATAAAAATAAGACAAAAATAATAATACACACATAAATTAAGAAAAAAATCATATAAAAAGTGAAAAGGAGATTAAAATGTCATTCATACACAACAACCAGCTTTATACAGTAGATAGAAATGAATCAAGATTCAAAATAAAACTACTAATGATTTTGAAGTTAAAACACAGTTTTATTTTGTAATTCCAAAATGCAAGGTTTCCCCCCAAAAGGTTGATTATTTCTTTCTCACTCGTGATACACACGACTCCCTTTAATGGTTGCTCTCGATCACTCGTTTATTTTTCGACTCAATATGAAGAAGAATTTCATCGGCGTCATCAAATATTGTGATTGTTCACGAAATTGAGTGTATTGAAATTCAGCCGCTAATTAATTCAAATCTGTTCATAAACTACATCCCTTTTAGTGATAGCTTTCACACCGTTATTTGCTAACGTGTAGCTCTTTTCACCAACATAATTTCTATTTTTTTTATTAGGTGATAACTTTCACACCGTTATTTGCTAACGTGTAGCTCTTTCACCAACTTTTTTGTGAGACGGCAGCTACACACCAACAATGGTTAGTCCTTTATTTTTCGCAAAATTTTAGGATCCCCAAAATTAGGCAACTGTTGCTGCTCAACACTTCTCCTTTTCGTCATTTTTTTAGGTGATAGCTTTCACACCGTTATTTGCTAACGTGTAGCTCTTTTCACCAATGACTCCTTCTCTTAGGGAATAGAATTTTTGCAGAAAATTATTTATTAGTTAAGCATGAAAAATCAAAAACTCCACAAATTAAGTAAATTTCAGTTCTATTTTTCATCAACTGACTGATTCTTCTTTTCTCAAGGTAACGAATGACTCGATTTTATATGATAACTACAAGGCTTGGAAAGAGAGATTAAGTCTCAAAAATTTTTGGAATATACAATTTTTTTACTGGTTAAAACGATTTTAAAAGCTTGTATATAGCTAACTTATTGGTGTTATGGCTAGATCTAGAAATCTCACAAATCAAAATAATATATATGTATATATATATATATATATAAATTAAGGCAAATAACCAAAATAATCAAAACACACCAAAATAATTAAAACATACCACCCCCAAACTTGAAAATAAAACTGTCCTCAGTTTAAAAAAAAACAGAATACTCCCTGTTATGAAAGTTGATGCTTGAGCTAACGCCTTTTAGAATCTGTAAGAGAATAAATATACGAGGCAAACAACAAAAGAAAATAAAATATACTCGGAAGTATAACACAATTTTTAAGATGCGCTTCAAGAAAGTCCGAAGAGTCGCCTTACGCTGCCATCAATGCTTTTATAAAAAACAAACAATAAAAATTACAGCAATAAAATAACAATATATAAATCGCGAATAGATGCGCGTCAAGAGATCAAGAAGAAACTACTTAAGCTGCCATCATTTAGCACGATTATTACACACGACAGTAAGTAAAAATACAAGAGGTCCGACATGGGTTATCAAAGGGAGAGGAATGAATCCACTTTTCATTTTCTCACGGTAAAATCTTCCATCCAGACAATTTTAGCTAGAGCTGGATCTGGTTGAGGAACAAATTCATTGATTTTCTTGATTAGTTCTTCTGGTGTTGTTGCAACGACTATGATTCGTTTAGCACGCTCGGAAATAAAACCCTTTTCAGCAGAGTAGTCGATGAAAGATAGTAAACCATCAAAGAAACCATTGACATTAAGCAGACCTATTGGTTTTTGATGAATGTCTAGCTAGGCTGTGGTAACCACATGAAAAAGTTCCTCAAGGGTGCCAAAACCACCGGGAAGGGTGATAAAGGCGCCAGAATTATTTATCATGTGAGTTATGCGATCTTGCATATTTACAGATCTAAACTCATCTCCAATAGTTGCCCCGGTGATTTTACTTTCAGCCAGATGTTTTGGAATTATTCCCAACACTCTTACACCTTCCATATAGGCAGAAGCAGCAGTCCGTCCCATTAATCCTAGACTTCCTCCTCCGTAAACTACATGAATGCATTTTTCTCCTAAGGTACGACCCAAGTTGTGGGCTGCTTCAGTAAAGCATGCCTCTTTTCCATAACTAGATCTACCAAAAATGCAGACTCTGCTAAATTTTTTTGTGGAAGATGATGACTCCATTTTTAAAAAGAAATTTTTTTGAGAGAAAAAGAGAAAAGTACAAGTTTGAGGGATGAATAAAAAAACAAGCACAATGTTTATTTGTAGAAGAAAAATGAGGTAAAATTGTTTAACAAGTTTGTGATTGCGTTGATTGTGCTTCAACTACTCAATATAATAATGAATGCATTTATCGCGTATCACATTTTCTATTCAGAAAATCTCACCATACGACAAAAATAAAAGATACTCACGTGTATGTACAGTAGTTGTGATTGTGGCTTACATCTTCCTCTGATTTTATGTTCAGAAACGGCCTAAACGCCTTCTATGAGTCGGGGAGAAGCTTCCCATCCAATTTTATTATAAATTGACAAACAGGGTCTTTTAACGTCAGATTCCCAAGACGTTGTTCATATTCTGTTTTGAATTTATTCCACAAACATCGAATTCCGTAATGTATGAGTCTACTAGGATGCGTGTCAGTAGAAATTTCGATATTATCTAAATTCTCTTTATTCAGACCATCCTTAATGAATTGAATTTTATCTTCTCTGTTTGTAGATGGAATTCCTAAAGATCGACATTTTAAATTACAGTTCCATCTAGCACATTTATAGCAAACGGCTATCATCTTTGCTCGTCGTTTCTTGGCATATGAACTTTTTTCCAAGCCCTGGTAAAAATCTAGTCGGTATTTCTGTGAATTCACCTTCTATTCTTACTTTGGCTTCAATTATGAATCTAATATCAAAAGGTATGCTTTTATTCATAAGCAACCTCATCCTTTCAATTCTTGCTTTGTAGATTTTTAAAATTACTTTTTTGCTCAGAAAGTGAAATCTTTTTTCAATATTATTCAAAGTTTCATCCATGACAAAAAAAATATAAAATGAAAAAGGATAAAATATCTACAAATATCAGTTGTTGTGGGAAACTGAAAAATCCGACTTTAATAGTCACGGAGTACCGTTATCAGCCACTTGACCGGACAGACACAATTGAGTACTAAGTTTCAACGTCGAGAAATTGTATCTATAAAAATAGTTTACAATGTAAGATTTCAAAAATAACACTTATACTTCCCCGGCAACGGTGCCAAAAACTTGACACATCTTTAGTGTAACTATCGCAAGTGCACGATATCGTATCAAGTAGTAAGTGGACTTTTTGAGTCCGGTTTATCGATCCCACGAGGAAGCTAGGTTATATACTGAATTATACACTATTTAACTATTTGTTATAGAGATTTATAAGATTGAAACACACAATTTAAGAGTTTGGTTTGACAATTGCAAAGAAAATGCAACAATAGTTCTAATACTCAAGGAAATAAAAGATTACACTAATAATTGATTAATAAAAGATATAATGAAATAGTTGGGATTACAAACTTAGTTCATCATTAGTTATAGAAGATGTATAGGAGATCATAAGATGAATTTACTTATTATGTTGTGTAGATTCGATTTTCCTTAAAAAGACGGTTTCTCTTTCGAACTATAAAACGCCCCTTATATATTGAATCAATCCACTATATTTCTATGTTGATTGGCTTCAATACATAGCATTAGGTTTAATGAAAATAACTCAAAGAATCATCTAAAGTCTAGAGGTATATTTCTACCCCCTAGAACAACTTAGAGTGAAGATCATTTGATCTAATCAAACATATTTTCTATCGAAACATATGAAGACCATAAATATCGTCATTTATTGGCCAAATAAATAAAGATTGTTAAAACAATGAAAATCACACACAATAATAAGTAATTCATAATAGATCTTTATACAAACTTAAATAACATGACTAACCTTGTTTATAATACCAACTAAGGTAACTTAGCCCATGAAGGGTTTACTAAACATAATACAAGCTTGAGTGGTCATTATTAGTTGAAAAAGAGAAAGAATTGATCCTAACTCCCTTAGTAGATAAAGGAGAAAGAAGCAATAAACTCCCTGAACAACATATGCTATACCACTATTACACAAATCACTCAAGAACACAAGTGTGTTCTTCACACAAAAAGAAAATATTATAAAAAGTGGAAAAATATAAGATGGATGATGAATGATGAAGGATCTAAGGGGTCTATTTATACACCTAAAGTCATCTAATAGCTCCAAAACTTGAGCATTATTACAATAGATCAGATCAATGCCAGTCATCCCCTCAATAATACACCAAAAGTATAAAAAATTACACAAATGATTACAATCTGCCAAGAGTTACGGCCGTAACTTGGATGACTTACGGCCGTAACATTGAGTAGTTACGGCCGTAACATGGCTACGTTTTTCTGCATTTGTGAGTTACGGCCGTATGTTATGATGTTACACCCGTATGGAGTTTCAGACTTCATTTTCAGTCCAGAAATTTCTGACTTTTGCGTTTTCGCCCCAAATCTTCTTCGGATGATAACTTTTGATATATAACTCTGATTTTGAATCCGGAAAGACTGCCGAACTCGTCTCAGAAAGCCCTACAACATGAATATATAAAAATTCAACAAAGAGAGTATTTTATAAACATGTTATTTCTTGAGTTAATCAGTAATTCAATCTGATTAAGACTAAATTTACATCTTCACTTGATAAATAATAAAATTACTAAAAGCTAATTAATTATAAGAAAAAACGAGTAGACTAGATCAATTATGAGTGAAATTTATCGATACAAACTATGGATATGTGTATAAAACTGACACTTATCAAACCGCTTCTCACCCACCCTCACAAAAACCACAATCACAAGTCACAAGACCAGTTCACCACACAAACCTATATCTGTCGCTTCGACTGTAACACCCCCGAAATCAAACTGGGAATATTACACGCCGCAGATCCTCTCTGTGAGGATCCACCAGGCTAGACATCGAAACAGAACATTACATCACATACCGACGTAACAATATAACAAACCAATAGACCGATTTGGTCTTTTATTACTAACATACAAATCAAAGTATATATTTCTTTCTCGACTCATACCCATGCAAGGGTAAAATACACTCACAAATAAAAGTACGACAACAAAAGAGACCATACAACGAACTCCGACCGACTGTACCTAAAACTGGCCTTCATGTGATTAGTATCATTCGTCTTCCATCATCCTTCGCACCGATCCTGTGTTTTGCTCCCAAAACCTGCATGTACCTGGACGCAGAACATACATCCACCCCCCGAATACTCGGGGGTTAGCAAAACTCCACTGTTTTGCTAGTGCAAGTATAAAATACAAGTATGAGCCATACACAACACATTCCAAGAAACAACGAAAGACTTCCCGAGATATTTTGGTTAATTCAAATAGTTCAAGTCTTGAAAGTAGAAATGAAACACGTAAGCATTTTGAAAACACTTCCAAGTCTCGGGGGTTTTGAAAATATTATAGATTGAAAAGTTCTTAATTTCCTCGAAAGCCACTTAGGGTCACAGCCCCAAAGTTTATTTTTCAAAATGCAACTCCGTTAACAAAACATGGGGTCCACGACCCAACCATTTCGGTCACAAAACACAGGGTCCACGACCCGATCATCCACTTCAATTCACTTACAAGGACACATTACACATAATACATTATTCTTATGCCATTCTATCCAAGCACCAAAACTCGATATATAATGTCTTTCGACCCCGAGTACAAAGCATTGTGATACTCCGGACAATATCACAATTAACGAAAACATCAACATCAATATCACAAAAACCACACTTGGTAACCCACGGCCGTGCCCCTTAGCATCGGCCCCCAAACGCCCCGTCGAACGCTCCGGGTGGAAAACCACTTCTGTGGCCTTACCCCTTAGTATCGGCCGCCAGATGCCCCGTCGAACGCTCCGGGTGGAAGATCAACGACACACGCACCCAAGTCCACTTCCGTGGCCGTACCCCTTAGTATCGACCCCCAGACGTCCCGTCGAATGCTTTGAGTGGAAGGACAACAACTCACACACCCAAAAGATCATAATTCATAGTTGCAAACCACAAGCCTCGGAAGTCAATCACAGTATATATAGTCGAGGTACCCTACTAGAATGGCGAGTTCGTCCAACACATACTCACGACCAAGTAACGATACAATTAACACTAGAATTCAATGATGCATCTAGTACCAATAACATAGCAACGAGAGAAAATATCTTTCCAACCACGCCGAACGGCACAACCTTCTCATAAAGGAGTTACCACCTTTATCACACAATATCACATGATCATCAATAAACACACGTTCCCCTCCCCCCCCACACCTCAATGGAAGGTTAAACTTTAAATCTACAAATGACATAATCACACAAAACGATACCCTACGAAAGTAAGGTATTCCTATCACACAGAACAATAATACACATACTTAGACAAGCACATTTAACAACGAAATCATACGAGTCATGTTTAAGGAAATATTGAAAAGTATATCGTTTCCTTTGAAAGTTAATTATAGACATTCATTCAACACATATCTTCGATTACCAACTATTAAATCCGCACAACACGTAATGTATGGGCAAGATACTTGCCTCGAAATCAATTTGTGAATACTCCGACGAACGCGGCTCGGCCAAAACAGCCCCGAAACAGCCCCAAAAACCGACCACTTTCGTGAAAAATCAATAACAACACAATCACTACGAGAAGCAAGACGAAAATTAATGGGAAACAACTCAAATCAACAAAGGAAAACTAATATGAACATTTAATCGAATAATAAATGTTCACGGTTCCTCCAGAACACTCGAATCATCAATCGGGTTGAAAGAATCAAGGAAATGGATATACAATCCATAGAACATATTTAAAAACATCATTTGACAATACTCGATTTATCAAAAATTTATTGAAATCAAAGTCAAGAACAAAACCCCCAAAATTACACAAGTAGGGTTCTAAGAAGAAAATACCTCGATTAAAATGGCAAAAGATGTTGGGATGTTGTTAAATCCATACTAGGAACTCAAAGATGTTGATGGGTGATGATATCAGGCCAAAATCCATGCTTATACACCCTCAAGATCGTCTAGATCGCCGGAAGGAAGAAATGGGAGGAAGAAATGACGAAAGTTGACCTCTGCAGTCCTATATATACTATCAATAGTTAGCGCACGCTAGGGTATGTGTAGCGTGCGCTATTGGGCAGAAATGCGGTCAGAACCCTCGCCGGACTCAGGTGCTGCTAGCACGCGTTTAGTGTGCGCTAATTACACACTCTGTAGTCTTTGCTATTTCGACCATAACTCCTTCGTCCGGACTCCGATTGACTCGCTGTTTGAACCATTGGAAAGCTAATTTGATGCTCTATCATAGTGTAAGGTTCAGAATTTTTAGATTTAATACATGCCATTGGTGATCTTACAAATCCGACCAAACGCACAACAACGATACTTCTCGACAAAACAATGATTATTCAACATGCAACGAAACACTAACGGACAACACCAATGATCCAAACCGAAAACAAACAAATAAAAAAGCACGACATACTATTAGCTCGACTTACGCAACGATAAGTCCTACCCTAAGAACACCACAACACAGTATATCGCGCTACACCCAACATAGGGGAAAATCTCAAGAAATCGCCAACAGGACAAAATGACCGGCGCAACCGACAAAAATTCAAAAATAACCAGTACCGAAAATCTCGGGTATTACACTGACTCCCGCAGCTCCACCTCCTCCCTCCGCGCTGTAACACCCCCAAATCCTATTAGGTTATTACAGTGTCGTGGACCCCACACCCGGAGATCCATCAGGTGAAACATTAAAATTAACCAACAAGGGAGATCACAGTCCTTACCATGATATCCGACACAATTTTCCGATAAGGAATTTTAAGGACAATGATAGGCCTACATGGCCAAAATGAAAATACAACCACACCCACGAGCCTTGCTCGGGTAATACATAATGACAATGACTGACAAACTGGAGAACACTCCAACTGACTGACCAACATGAACAACTCGGACTAGTATAACTCGAATGCCTCATCGCCATCATCATGACCCTGTGTCTCTAATCTCTCCTCGCAAGCACCTAAAACATAAAAATATGTTCCGCCCCCACGGCGTCAGTCATCTAGATAATAAACACCAAATACATGTATAACATGATATGCATCCAAAGGCAGAATGAAACGGTACAATGATAATAATAATAAGAAATGCTCACAAACTAAGGTAAGAACCGAGCATTCGTGAAACACTATGCCCACGGCATATTATTAATACCTATTCAACATGTTAGAAACATGAATGCCCAACGACGAATCATAATCATAGAGTACCACAATGAATTACACGACATGAACCAAACCAGAACTGAATTAGATATGAATCACAATTAATTACGTGGAGATGAATCACAATAAATGAATTAAGTATTAGAGTTGAATGATGAGTATCACAGTATGCCCGAATGAAATGTGTGAGTGCACAAGTAGCCGAGTGTCCGGAGTCCCGCATATACACTCGCAACTTGGCCTAATTAGTCTCACGGAGGTACTTTACCCCGTGCAGAGTCTAAATGTGTCTGGAGTCCTGCATATACACATGACCATAGTAGAGTATCATAGTATGCCCGAATGAAATGTGTGAGTGCACAAGTAGCCGAGTGTCCGGAGCCCCGCATATACACTCGCAACTTGGCTTAATTAGTCTCACGGAGGTACTTTACCCTGTGCACAGTCTAAATGTGTCCGGAGTCCCGCATATACACATGACCATAACATGCCCGCCTAAAAATTCATCAAGTACGCCACCCGGCCACGAAGCACAATCCCGGAAAGTCACAAAAACAAAAGCGACCAAGATTACTGAATTCACGAGAATGATAGTGTGCTGCCTTGAGTCGGCCAACGCGATAATGATGACTCACGGATGGGCACCGTCCTCGGCAGTCCCAATTCAATACCTCGATTACCTTAGAATGGTTAATCGATAACAACAACACAACGGATGAGAACTATCCTCGACGGCCCCAATTCAATTCCTCGATCACCTTAAAATGGCCAACCGATAACAATGATGCAGCGGATGATTCAATACCTCGATTGCCTTAGAATGGCCAATCAATAAAAATGATATAATGAATGATTGAGTACCTTGATTGCCTTAGAACAGCCAATCGATAACAATGATACAAGTAGTGATTGAGTACCTCGATTGCCTCCGAACGGCCAATCGATAACAATGATACAATGAGTGATTGAGTACCTCGGTTGCCTTAGAACGACCAATCGATGACAATGATACAATGAGTGATTGAGTACCCCGATTGCTTTAGAACGGCCAATCGATGACAATGATATAATGAGTGCCTCGGCACCTTTAATCGGTTAACGACGAAGAAGATGAGAAATGAATACGTCAATGCCTTCAATCGGCCAAAACAACATCAAGGACAAAACTCCAACATTAATAGCAATGATTACAACGACGTCTTAAATTGACATTAATATCAACAACAATAATTGATACATCGATACCGCGAACCGGCGATCGACAATAACATTAACAACGAGTATCCCAATGCCTTGAACTGGCCATTAATGATTGATAATAAACATTTGGCATAATTGTCGAAGAGTATTGTATCGAACGATCACCTAATATTTATGAACTTGTGAAGAGACTAAGTCTCGGAATGTTACAACACATTCATACACATATATGATAACATTAATCTCATTGACTAATACAAGTATAAAACTTGCCTCAACCGAAGGCGAGAAAGTCCTTCCACGATCAATGTCCTTGAAAAATATCAACTGCTCGGACAACCTTGAACAATACAAATACCAACAATTCGCTCAATATATGAATCAAGCATGATCACAACCAACTCAAAAGTCGAAACAACACTACCCAAAACTCATTGGGGCATTTAAACAAACACGTTGTAAACAATCTCCAATTGTTTACAACGAAAACTCAATTATATCAAAAACCAACCTCCAATGGATGATTCAATCCAACAAAACCTCATGAATACTATCAATAATCCAATAGGAATACTTAAATCGGGATTTCAACAACATCTAGTCGAAAGCCCCCCAAAAATTCCAAAGTCAACGCCAAGGTGTTCTTGAAAAATTCCTCAATGATTCACAAATTCCGAAAATTACATCAATGAATCCATAAGAATACAAGTATCCAAGATAGATAATCCATATCTAACATATTCCAACATAAAAGCAAGCTAACTCAAAGGGATCGGGAATAAAACCTTCAAATCCCGAAATTCAAGCTTCAATGAAAATTACCTTGATTTAGAGTGATGAAACTAATTAAATGATGATTAATCCAACTTAGGTGCTTGAAGATGATGATAGGTGAATGCAGCTCGAAAATATTTCTCCAAAACATCCAAAATCGCCCAAAACCGACGGAAGGAGGAGGAGAAAATGTAAAATGACGATTCTGTATCGAACTGTCCCATTTATAGTAATCCAGCTTAGCGCATGCTATGTCCTGATGTTTAGCGTGCGCTAGTGGTTTACTGGACGGTCCAGTGAGTTCTGACTGCCTCGTTAGCGTGCGCTACGAACTTGGTAGCGTGCGCTAACACCTTACCGATAGCGTGCGTTAATCCCAAATGTGTAATATCTGGAATTTCTATTACTGTTGTTTGATATTATTTTATCCGAGTTATATTGTACAACGTGGAATCTGTACAGTAGGGATAAAATAAATAAAGGACTGAGATATCAGTATCGGTATAATTGTCGTATTTGGTCGACAGTTACATTTGAGGATATTGTGTATCAGGTTGTCGTACTTTTGATATTGGGTATATCGTATGATGATATTATTGGATTCAGTGTTTGTGTTCAGTGTGTCTTATGTTCGTTTTTGGTATGTCGAGACGTTGGACAAGAACTGCGGAAAATGGCTAAGTATAGCCTTATTAGCGCACGCTAATATTCATGCATAACGCACGCTATCGTGCAGGATTAGCGCACGCTACGTTTATAGGTTAGCGTACGCTAGTGCAGACAGATCGGAAGGAATCTGCGTGTGGACCCGGCTGCTTTCGGCGCACGTTCTGGTAAGTCAACGGTTGTTGTCCTGAAGTATTAGCGCACGCTAAAATATTAGGCTTAGCGCACGCTAACTATGTATCAGTCAACAAGGAATCTTATCCTTGCCAGATGCTGTCGGAATGTGGGGGCGAGTGGTAGGTGAACACTGTAGTAAGTCAACTTCGGGTAGCGCACGCTAAGAGTAAGGACTTGCGTACGCTAGACATGATGATTTACGTACGTTAATGCATGGGCATTACGTACGTAAGGTAGTTTACGAAGCAAGACAGTAGCCTCTGGGCTTCGATAGCGCACGCTAACAAAGTCAGTTAGCGCACGCTAAGGCTTGCGCACGCTAAACATAAAGGTTTAGCGCACGCTAGTAATGCATTCTATATAAAGGGACAAACGGGTGTCATGAAACATTTCGTCCATTTCTTTCCTTTCACCCGATAGAGACAACCTTGTGAGAACATTTGGAGTTCCTAAACACTGAGGGATGATCCTCTTTAACAAGATTAAAGATGGAAATCATGGAGTAAAGCTTTGTTCTTGAAATCATTGGTGATTCTTGGAAATCAATCCTTTCCTTCAAAAAAGGTAATTACTCTTCACTTTGAGATTTCGTTTTGGATTGTATATGATGTTCTTGAGTTGATGATTATCATATAAACAAGTTGATGAGCATGACAACGAGTTGGATTACCGTACTAAGTTAGTGTTGTTATCAATATATGAGTATTAATATGTTTCGTATGGTTTTTGATGGAATTCAAGATATATGTTGATGTAATTCCCTTCTTCAATTCGGATTTTTGATGTTTTGTCGTTGGTTACTTCGTATGGTAACGATTATGGTGGTGCTATTGTGATTCTTGAAGTTATATGAATTGTATGTCGAAGAACATGATGAATAAGGATTTTTAGATGTTAGAACACATCGGATTTTATCATTTTATGGATCATGAACGTGAATTTGGATAATTCGTGTTCTTGAAGAGCTATTAAATTATATGTCATGATTGTTATAAAATCCTTAATCTCGAGATGAGTTGATCATTGTCATGATGGAAGTGTTAGACGATGCTTGAAATGCATGCCACTGCACAGCATTAGCGCACGCTACGTTTACTGCCTAGCGCGCGCTAACGGGAGCAACTTAGCGCACGCTACGTTAGGTGATTAACGTGCGCTAAGTAGGCAGACAGTGCAGTATTTTTGTGTTTTGATTAGGAATTCGTGATGGTTTGACTTGGTTGGTTCTGACTGTGTTTATTCGAGGTTGTGTTGAACCGTTGAGTTCGATTGGTTAGTTTTCTCAGTTGTTGACCGTTATCGGATATGTGTTATTTGGTTTCTTCGATAGGTTGAGATTATTGATCGGTGATTATAACCGGATATTGCGGTCGTGTTCGAGTATGTCCATTGTATTGCGTTTGATCGAGGCTGAGGAGCTCGTAGATAAAGGCAATGTGTTCGGTAGCAGCTTCGTGGTATCCGTATCGAGGCAAGTTATTACTTGCTCAGTTATAATATTTAATGAATGGTTTCAGTTTCATTTCGTTTATAATGCATATAGCGATGATTATTATGTGAACTCTGGGTATTCGGATCGCATATCGTTCTTTCGATTCTGGGAGATAAATCATAATGTATATGATTATCTCAGTTATTGGTATGTTCGAGTATCAAGGTTACATTATGGTAAAGACGAGGATATGAGTATCTATAGTTCATTGTTCGTTTGGATCGCCGAGCATTGAGGATAATCGTCGGTGATGGTTTGATATCGAGATTTCTCCCGAAGGACTCGGGGCAAGTATCTTATATCGATTCCGTTAGAGTTAGTGATTTGATCATGCGTATTATCATTCATGTTGTCGAACATGAGGTCGTCTTAATTGATTTGTCATATTGTCGTTCATGTTGCGTTGTTCATGATGATGAACATATTGTTTTGCATATGTGTATGCATATTATGTTGTTTATGTTGTGTTGATCCGATGGGATCGCGCGATCTATGCTGAGGGCGCTGGATCGGATGTCCACCTCGTGTTGGTCCGACGGGATCATCTTGGGATCTATGCTGAGGGCGCTGGATCATTGGACGGGTTTTTCCACCTCGTGTTGGTCCGACGGGATCATCTTGAGATCTATGCTGAGGGCGCTGGATCATTGGACGGGTTTTTCCACCTCGTGTTGGTCCGACGGGATCATCTTGGGATCTATGCTGAGGGCGCTGGATCGTTGGATTACCCAGTATTGTGTTATTGTTGTGCATATGTATATTGTTGGTTATCCACCTCGTGTTGATCTTGTAGGATCATCTTGGGATCTATCTTTGAGGCCCGGATCATGGGATTTCCTTTGAGTATACATAGTTGTTATTGTTTTTGAGCATATTGACGTTGTCATATGAGTATGCATTTGTAGGTCTTGTGTTAGGACCTTGTCCGCATTGCATTGTTCTGATATCGGATTAGACTGATATGATTATCGTGGCACATCATATCTCGAGGTATGTTCCATATTTTCTTTGGTCTTGTCTTTGGTGGACAATCGGTTATCGTCTTGGGATTTGATGATATTATTCGATGGATCGTATTGGTCAGATATGGTAGATTTCCGTATCGTGAGTTGGTTCTGATAGTTTGAGTATCTTGAGTATTGTTTGAGGTACAGTACTTATATTATGTTCGAGTTTATTGGTAAATCGAGTATATGATGTGAAATGTGATAATGGCTACTCTGATGAGAATCACTTGAGTAAGCAAAGTTATGGCGGTAAGATTACATTGGTCGTATTCTTATGTTGTATTCTCATTGGTATGTAATTATTAATGTGATGTGACGGTTATCAGTGTTGGATATTATGGCTGACCCCGTCGTGGGATTTCTTTTAGGTTCTCGGAGTATCGAGCTTGTAGCGGTCGTGAAGAGATGAGTTTCCCGGAGGATACTGGCTAGGACATGTTTTGTACATTGAGTTTCTTGATTGGTTCTTGTTTTCCGCTGCTAGAGTATCGTTTTGGTTGGTCTTTTTCCGCTGCGTGAGTATTTTGGGACGCTCTTTTGGTATCTGGTAACTGAGGTTACTTTGGAAATCGTTTTCTAAACTTTTGAGTATCGGCTGTTTGGCCTTGCGATTTCAAATGAGTTTTACGACGGTTTTTGATAAATGGATTTTATAAGTCTTTGTGAAAATTTCTTTTTAGCCTTGTGGGTTCCATCTCGGGGCCCACGGCGCTGTAATATTTCCGGTTAAATCTGGGGGTGTTACAGAATATGGTATCGGAGCTTAGGTTGAGAAAACCTTGGCATTTGGGTCGAGTTGGGTCGTCTTTTTGTTGCGTCATTCGAGTTGTCGATTGACAAATACTAGAGCCGTGAGTCTTTGTTGTTCACTCAGGCTTGTGCGTTATCGGATTTGCCAGTATCGTACTGGGCTTGTTATAACTTTTCCAAATGGTGTTAATGAGATGTATTGTGTTCTTGAGTCGAACCGATTTGGCAAACGTGTGTTTTGAAAATACCTGTGTCGAGTATTTTTCTTGAGTCTAGACATGTGCCAGTATCACGGGGAATCGTCGGCTTCACGATCTGTAAGTATTTGGATTTTTGAATTTCATTGAGATTTATTGCCGTTCTAAGTTGATACGTTTTGAGATTCAGCTGAATATTATGCGTTACAGTATAAGGTGACAGAGTTGGAACAGGATTGATGATCTTAAGGAGTTATGATTTCGAGAATCAGTATGTTGGTTAGATTCTGGAACGAAATTGTGTATTCGGGAGAAGGACTATGGATTGTTGAGAAGAACATATAACATGTTAATTCATTTTGAGATATATGAATTGCTTTTGATCATTTGAAAATGATACTTTTCGAAATGAATATTTTACGGATGTTTTACGGAAAATGATTTTGGGCCGAGACCCAATCGATTTTGAAATGGTTTTATAACCCAGGACTTGGGGTCCGAAAAGAGTTTTCTACTTTTTAAACTTCTTGTAATGCGGAACAAGATACGGGCTGAGACCCTAATGTTTCAAAAGAAAGACTTTCATGTTTTCTAAAACTCCCGAGATCTGTAAAACACTTTACCAATCGTTTACTTATGTTATTTCCGCCTTTCGAGGCTTTGGTTTACTTGTTCAAATGGAACCTCTCGGGAAGTCTTTCGCCGTGTTTGATTTGCTTGATTTGTTTCAACGTTTTGTCATATCATATTGGAGGTGATCCAGGATGGGTAAATGGTTGACGATACGAGTCATGTGTGGAAAAGGAGTTTTTATCGGAGTCTATATATTGAGGTTTTGGAACTCGATCGTGTGGTTTCCGTTGGAATGTCAAGTGGATTGTGACGAACCGAATTGGTATACAGGAGTATGGATATAGTCGAGCATTTGCATAAATTCCATTGTATTTAATCGTGTCTATTCGAAAAGAATTTTGATCGAGAACTTGGCACCAGCGAGCCGATTTAATTTTTAAAATTGATTTTGTGGTCTTACCAAAATTTATGTTTTGAGTTTTCAAACTCTTGAAAGGACTTTCGAAAATTTGTATTCTTGACGAGACTTTATGATTTCAAACTGGTTTTGAAAATGTGATTGATATACATACGCATTTAGTGCATAGTGCATATCATATTGATGGTACGATGAAAGAGATTCGAACGTTAGTATGGTAGTTTGGTTATCCACGGATGATCGGTTGATTTATCGGATAAGAGAAATATGTTGCGTGTTGTAGATTCATGCACATAATATTATTTTGGCCCAGGGATTTTGTGAAACCGGACATATGTGCTATGTGATTCCATTGAGTACGGTAGTAGCGCGATTTTACCACAGTGATTCTGGAATGATTTCCTTGTAAGTGCAAATTTGGGGATGGTGACCCCATGCTGGTTGTTTTAGATAGTGAGTGGTCGTTTCCACTCCGTGTATGATTGGGTATGTTCGTCAGTTTGTGATTGGTTGTTCATATGCCGAGGGGTATGTTCGCCAGTCGGATATGTTTATTGAGATCCACTGTATGTGATCGGTGTGTCGTTTTGAGAATTTTGCTTTTTCGTATATCTGTTTCTGTGGTTCTGTGTTGATAGTGTTGGAGTTTACCGTGTGAAGGTATTCTCGATTTCCGTTGATCGTTCGTTGGTTGTATTGGAGTTTATCACGTTGATGATATTCTCGATTGTGTTTTGACCTCTGGTTGGTCAGATTGGAATTTATCATGTCGATGATAAATTCGGTTGATTGTTGATCATTGTTGGTGATCATCGAGCGTTGATTGTCTATCGATGTTTGGGATTCGTTGCCATTGTATTGAGCGGTTGTTTCACGGATACATCGGATATTATTCGCTTTATCGATTGAGACTTGATTATGTAATCAGTGACAGGATTTGATTCGGGCAGATTGTTTGATCCGAAGATGATATATTTTGTTGAGAATCAGGGAATTGTGATCGTAAGCGTATTGAGACTGTACCGTGAGAACGCTGGCTAGTATCTCCGTAGATCGTCGACCTGCGTATTTGTAAGTATGCGGTTTTGGCTACTCAGAATAATGATGATTGATCAGTGTCGTGATGGTTTTGGGATATTTTGGGTTGAACAGTATGTTTGTTTGTTTTCTATGACGGATTGCAAGTTTCGAGGACGAAACTTATTTTAAGGGGTGTAGAATGTAATATCCGGAATTTCTATTACTGTTGTTTGATATTATTTTATCCGAGTTATATTGTACAGCGTGGAATGCATGCAGTAGGGATAAAATAAATAAAGGACTGAGATATCGATATCGGTATAATTGTCGTATTTGGTCGACGCTACATTTGAGGATATTGTGTATCGTGTTGTCGTACTTTTGATATTGTGTATATCGTATGATTATATTATTGGATTCAGTGTTTGTGTTCAGTGTGTCTTATGTTTGTTTTTGGTATGTCGAGACGTTGGACAAGAACTGCGGAAAATGGCTAAGTATAGCCTTATTAGCGCACGCTAATATTCATGCATAACGCACGCTATCGTGCAGGATTAGCGCACGCTACGTTTATAGGTTAGCGTACGCTAGTGCGTGCATCGGAAGGAATCTGCGTGTGGACCGGCCGCTTTGGCGCACGTTACGTAAGTCAACGGTTGTTGTCCTGAAGTATTAGCGCACGCTAAAATATTAGGCTTAGGGCACGCTAACTATGTATCAGTCAACAAGGAATCTTATCCTTGCCAGATGCTGTCGGAATGTGGGGGCGAGTGGTAGGTGAACACTGTAGTAAGTCAACTTCGGGTAGCGCACGCTAAGAGTAAGGACTTGCGTACGCTAGACATGATGATTTACGTACGTTAATGCATGGGCATTACGTACGTAAGGTAGTTTACGAAGCAAGACAGTAGCCTCTGGGCTTCGATAGCGCACGCTAACAAAGTCAGTTAGCGCACGCTAAGGCTAGCGCACGCTAAACATAAAGGTTTAGCGCACGCTAGTAATGCATTCTATATAAAGGGACAAACGGGTGTCATGAAACATTTCGTCCATTTCTTTCCTTTCACCCGATAGAGACAACCTTGTGAGAACATTTGGAGTTCCTAAACACTGAGGGATGATCCTCTTTAACAAGATTAAAGATGGAAATCATGGAGTAAAGCTTTGTTCTTGAAATCATTGGTGATTCTTGGAAATCAATCCTTTCCTTCAAAAAAGGTAATTACTCTTCACTTTGAGATTTCATTTTGGATTGTATATGATGTTCTTGAGTTGATGATTATCATATAAACAAGTTGATGAGCATGACAACGAGTTGGATTACCGTACTAAGTTAGTGTTGTTATCAATATATGAGTATTGATATGTTTCGTATGGTTTTGGATGGAATTCAAGATATATGTTGATGTAATTCCCTTCTTCAATTCGGATTTTTGATGTTTTGTCGTTGGTTACTTCGTATGGTAACGATTATGGTGGTGCTATTGTGATTCTTGAAGTTATATGAATTGTATGTCGAAGAACATGATGAATAAGGATTTTTAGATGCTAGAACACATCGGATTTTATCATTTTATGGATCATGAACGTGAATTTGGATAATTCGTGTTCTTGAAGAGCTATTAAATTATATGTCATGATTGTTATAAAATCCTTAATCTCGAGATGAGTTGATCATTGTCATGATGGAAGTGTTAGACGATGCTTGAAATGCATGCCATTGCCACGGCATTAGCGCACGCTTCGTTTCGCCTAGCGCGCTAACGGGAGCAACTTAGCGCACGCTACGTTAGGTGATTAACGTGCGCTAAGTAGGCGTACAATGCGGTATTTTTGTGTTTTGATTAGGAATTCGTGATGGTTTGACTTGGTTGGTTACATTGTGTTTATTCGAGGTTGTGTTGAACCGTTGAGTTCGATTGGTTAGTTTTCTCAGTTGTTGACCGTTATCGGATATGTGTTATTTGGTTTCTTCGATAGGTTGAGATTATTGATCGGTGATTATAACCGGATATTGCGGTCGTGTTCGAGTATGTCCATTGTATTGCGTTTGATCGAGGCTGAGGAGCTCGTAGATAAAGGCAATGTGTTCGGCAGCAGCTTCGTGGTATCGGTATCGAGGCAAGTTATTACTTGCTCAGTTATAATATTTAATGAATGGTTTCAGTTTCATTTCCTTTATAATGCATATAGCGATGATTATTATGTGAACTCTGGGTATTCGGATCGCATATCATTCTTTCGATTCTGGGAGATAAATCATAATGTATATGATTATCTCAGTTATTGGTATGTTCGAGTATCAAGGTTACATTATGGTAAAGACGAGGATATGAGTATCTATAGTTCATTGTTCGTTTGGATCGCCGAGCATTGAGGATAATCGTCGGTGATGGTTTGATATCGAGATTTCTCCCGAAGGACTCGGGGCAAGTATCTTATATCGATTCAGTTAGAGTTAGTGATTTGATCATGCGTATTATCATTCATGTTGTCGAGCATGAGGTCGTCTTAATTGATTTGTCATATTGTCGTTCATGTTGCGTTGTTCATGATGATGAACATATTGTTTTGCATATGTGTATGCATATTATGTTGTTTATGTTGTGTTGATCCGATGGGATCGCGCGATCTATCTTGAGGCGGCTGGATCGGATGTCCACCTCGTGTTGGTCCGACGGATCATCTTGGGATCTATCTTGAGGCGCCGGATCATTGGACGGGTTTTCCACCTCGTGTTGGTCCGCGGGATCATCTTGGGATCTATCTTGAGGGCGCCGGATCATTGGGACGGGTTTTCCACCTCGTGTTGGTCCGACGATCATCTTGGGATCTATCTTTGAGGCGCCTGGATCGTTGGATTACCCAAGATTGTGTTATTGTTGTGCATATGTATATTGTTGGTTATCCACCTCGTGTTGATCTTGTAGGATCATCTTGGGATCTATCTTTGAGTATTTGGATCATGGGATTTCCATTGAGTATACATAGTTGTTATTGTTTTTGAGCATATTGACGTTGTCATATGAGTATGCATTTGTAGGTCTTGTGTTAGGACCTTGTCCGCATTGCATTGTTCTGATATCGGATTAGACTGATATGATTATCGTGGCACATCATATCTCGAGGTATGTTCCATATTTTCTTTGGTCTTGTCTTTGGTGGACAATCGGTTATCGTCTTGGGATTTGATGATATTATTCGATGGATCGTATTGGTCAGATATGGTAGATTTCCGTATCGTGAGTTGGTTCTGATAGTTTGAGGATCTTGAGTATTGTTTGAGGTACAGTACTTATATTATGTTCGAGTTTATTGGTAAATCGAGTATATGATGTGAAATGTGATAATGGCTACTCTGATGAGAATCACTTGAGTAAGCAAAGTTATGGCGGTAAGATTACATTGGTCGTATTCTTATGTTGTATTCTCATTGGTATGTTATTATTAATGTGATGTGACGGTTATCATTGTTGGATATTATGGCTGACCCCGTCGTGGGATTTCTTTTAGGTTCTCGGAGTATCGAGCTTGTAGCGGTCGTGAAGAGATGAGTTTCCCGGAGGATACTGGCTAGGACATGTTCTGTACATTGAGTTTCTTGATTGGTTCTTGTTTTCCGCTGCTAGAGTATCGTTTTGGTTGGTCTTTTTCCGCTGCGTGAGTATTTTGGGACGCTCTTTTGGTATCTGGTAACTGAGGTTACTTTGGAAATCGTTTTCTAAACTTTTGAGTATCGGCTGTTTGGCCTTGCGATTTCAAATGAGTTTTACGACGGTTTTTGATAAATGGATTTTATAAGTCTTTGTGAAAATTTCTTTTTAGCCTTGTGGGTTCCATCTCGGGGCCCACGGCGCTGTAATATTTCCGGTTAAATCTGGGGGTGTTACAAAATGTTAGCGTGCGCTAACTGATGTCCTATACTCAGAAACTGAAGTCCAAGACCTACTGTCCTCTGCTTTGCTCGCATTAGCGCGCATTACTAATATGACTTAGCATGCGTTAGCAGCACAATTAGCGTACGCTACTTATCACTCGTAGCGTGCGCTACGAATTTCCCAAGTCAGCCCAGTACCTTCTGGACTGTCTGCCTCACTTGCGCTAGCGTGCGCTAATACTGAACCATAACGTGCGCTACCTTCATCCCGCGCGCTAACAAGAATACGTAGCATGCGCTACCTCTCAAACTGAATACCAAAATATGATAATGATGATGATAATAATCTCGGCTCGATCTCAACCAGTGATGAATGACGAATAACAACTGATATGCGATTCCAAAGTACGCCGAAAGGTGAACACAGTTTAATGAATATGACTGATGAATGATTATTACTGAGTGAAAAAAAATTCTGAGTGACAATTACTGAATGATAATAGTGAATCCAAAGCCGGGCATTACATACTCCCCCCTTAAAAGAGTTTCATCCTCGAAACTAAGGATAAAAATCTCGGGATATGAACCACCCATCATGATTTGAAAACAGCACTGTACAATTATTCCTCGGAACCATATCATTCGCACGCCCAAGTCTCCGTGACTAGTGTTTAGTATATTTTTAGTAATATTTTTATTAGTATTTTATGTATATAATTGTGTGTTTTGTGTGATAATTTATTCGTTTTACCATATATTTATATTATTTTATTTTGTTAGAATTTTATATAATTTTATGTCATTTTTGGATAAATAATTGGAATTAAATTATATCTGCAGGTTAACCAACCGGTACCAGACAGATCAATTGGTTCAAGGGCGATATTTTTACAAAATTCAAATATAGTCATGACTGGTCTCATTTATTCTTCTCGTCGATACGATCGTTTTAAAAAAAAATCATCCGAATCAGAGTTCGTATGAAGAAGTTATGACCGTTCGAAGGACAATTAAATAGACGGACCATATTGTGCCACGTGTCAACACCTGATTGGACCGGAATTTCAACTCTGTGCTGATGTCATCCATGACATCAGCACCTCATGGGCGGCCGTGAATTATTAGGTGGTGGGATTTTAAAATTGTAAAAATTATTATTTTATTGATTTTGAAGTAGTATAAATAGGGGATGAATGTGTAGTGTTTGGGGAGGAGAAAAAAGGAGAAAAAATAGAGAGATATTATTGTAAGGGAGAGAAATAAAAATATTGTGTAATAAAATTATATTTTAGTAATAATATTATGGAATATTTATTTATTTGTGTTGTTATTATGAGTGAGTAATTTTCTTTTACTGGGGTTATGATGAAACCATGTCTATATTATTATTAATATTTATATAATAATTCCAAATAAATGTTTTTAACGATTATGATTTTCGCTTCAATAGGGGAATATTATTTCATCACTTATATCACGTATTTTTGATAGTTATAAATTCCCCACTGCTTTGTGATTATTGATATTAGTTAATTTCTTTGATTATTTGTTTTCCATTAAATTGGATACATCTAATGCTAAAAAATTACATTTTTCAAGCGAAGAAAAATCTATATTTGAATTATAATTTTGTACTTATTGTCAAACCTATAGAGAAATAGTGAGATTGATTTCAGAATCTATTCCCTGAATTTCTTGGAATTAAAATATAAAATAAATAATAAATAGACATTGGTGGACTTTAAACCCTAGTAAATTATTTAAAATCAATTTATCTAAAATCTACTTAAAAAATTACTGTTATTTATTGCAATTATTATAACCAATAAAAAATCAAATTATTTGGGACTAAGTTAGAATTTAATATAATTTGGTTCAAAACGATAGGAATAATTTGACTTCACTATTATAGTCCTCCATGTGGAATCGACCTTGCACCGCATATCTACATCGAACAAATCGTGCGCTTGCGAGTATTAGACTAAAGAATCAACAAACAACAAGTTTTTGGCGCCATTGTCGGGGAGGCGCAAATGAAGTACAAGAAGACCGTCGTCACCAAGTTAGTTAAATTCTTCTACTAGTTATTTATTTTACTGCTTTTCTTTATTATTATCTGTCTTTTTAATATGCGTTCTAGATTGTGTTAGTTGTAGAATTTATTTTATTCATAAAAAAAATCTGAAAAATAATAAAAACTTTTAATAATAAATATAAAAATATAAGTAATAATAATAAAAGCTACTGTTCATTTTCGTAAAAATAATAATAAAATAATAAAAAAAATTAAAGAAGTCCAAAAATATATAAAAATATAAAAAATTCTGAAAAAGTTTAAAAAATTCAGAACTTATTTCTTTTTATTTAAAAAAAAAGATCTGGAAAATACAAAAAAAGTTTCAGATTTTAAGGTAATATTTTTGTAATTTTGGTATATTAATATTATAAAAATAAAAATTTTAATTTAAATTCGAAAAAAATAAAAAAAATAAAAAAAAAATAAAAAATAATCTGGAATATTATTCTCTGTAATAAATAAAAATCTGAATTATTTTATTTTATTTCTAAAAGTAAAACCTGCTAGTTTTATTAAAAAAATCTATTTTTCATAAAAAATCTAATAAAAAAATCAGATTAAGAGTTAATAATTTAAATAATCTGGAATATATATAATAAAATAAACTTTCTGGACTTTGATTTTTTTTTAATAAAAACATAATTTTTTAAAATAAATTACAATATTTTAATAAAAAGGGAAAATACTAAAAAAAAATTAAAAACCTGAAAATTTAAAAAAAACAGAAACAAAAATTTGTAAAAAAAAAACTATTTTTATTGTTTGCATAAGTAAAATAAAGTTTGCAATTTTTATTTTTTTTTTCCTAAAAAAATCTAAATTTTTTTTTGTGAAAAAAATAAATAATATATCTGGATATATATATATATATATATATATATATATATATATATATATATATTAGCTCAATATTATTAGTCTAAAAATATAATAAAATTATAATAAATATAAAAATATAAAAACTAAAAAAAAATATAAAATATAAAAAACAAAAAAAAAATCAGATTTTTTTTTTTTAATTTTTATATCTTGTCTTTAGTTTTAATAGAATCTTGTAGTGGTAAATTTAGATTTGTTCCGGGAAATCCTTCCCGTATTGGTGTCTTACCTAATACTAGTTGTAGGGGGATAAGAGTTATGGAAGGTTCTGGACTCTTCCATAAGTAGTTGGATCCTGTTAGATGTATTACCTTAACTAGGAATCCTATGTATGGAAAGACTCTCTTTCTAATGCCTATATAAAGGCCCCTCTATTCATTGTTATCAATACAATTGATTTGCTGTCTTTACTTTTCTCCTCAAACACATTATCAGCACGTAGCTCGAACGAAAAAAAAAAAAGAAGAAATCGGCCGAGCACCACCGCCCCAGCCCGACCATCATCCGCCGCCAGTTGCCGCCGCCGCCAGCTGCACCACCGCCAGTACTCTGCCGTAGTCCCTCGCCCGCCAGTGCCCAGCAACCTGATCGCTAACACTGCAGCCACCGCCGGACCCGCCAGGACCTCCGCCCTTGAATCGCCAGAGCCGCCGGACCGCCGCCGCCTCCGCCGCCGGACCTCCGCCGCCCAGATCTGCCCAAAGCCGCCCAACACAGCCGCCGCCCAGAGCCGCCAGACCGCCGCCGCCCAGAGCCGCCGGACCACCGCCGCCCAGATCTGCCCAGAGCCGCCGGACCGCCGCCGCCTCCGCCGCCAGACCGCCGCCGCCTCCGGACCGCCGCCGCCCAGATCCGCCCAAAGCCGCCCAGAGCCGCCGGACCGCCGCCGACCAGCTCCAGTCCAGCCTAGTCCGACCCGGTTCCGACTCTCGGACCAAAACCCGAACATCAACTTATCTTCGGAAGCCGCCAAAATTGCGCCTTCGGTTTCACGTCGTCGCATCGAGTACCAACCGGTAGATCGAAGCACACCACAGATTCAGCACGTGCCTAATTTTATAATCGAGGTAATTATCTGACCCGTCCCTATTTCAATTCTCTCCTTTGGGAATTTTTCTTTTGGGGACACGGGTTTTGGGTTCTTAATCTCCCACGCTACTTTGCGGTGGATGAGACCGCGAGAGAAGTCGGTATCTCTGCGTGTCGAAGAAAACTGTGTGACGGTCCTGGGGGAGTCACGGAATTGTTGAAAAGTCGATACTTGTGGTTATTGCATACACCACGTATCTGGGTGCGATCTAATATCGCCGTTTTTTTTTTGTCGACTTTACTAAACAACAATTAAGGGAAGTAAATCGAGTAACGGTTATGTTACACGCTTTTAAAAGCATCGATTGTGACCATTTACATTGTCACTGAAAATCCAACAAGACTAACTTCCTCTTGTTTATATCTTGTAGATGGCACAAAGCTCCAATGTTCATCCGGAGTTCGACATCCTTGACCATGCTGGTAAGAAGTACCATAAGTGGGTCTCAGACGTTCGCTTGGCGTTCGTCGGTAAGAGATTTACCACCACCATCTTTCCATCTAACGAGCCTACCGCTCAAGAACCGAGCGAGGAAACCAAGGCTAATGCACTGATGTACTTGCATAGACATATACATTCGTTGTTGAAAAAGTGTTATATGAACTTGCAAACTCCCAAAGAACTATGGGATACACTCGAACAACGATTTAATAATGTGCATGATCAGCGCTTCCCCGAATTGAAACTTCAGTGGGAGCAAATCCGATTTTTGGATTATGCGAATATGGAAGCCTATAATCAAGCTATCCTCGATCTTCGCGCTGATCTTGGTTTTTGTGGTGTCAAGAAGTCTGATCAAGATTTGATCGAGAAGACTCTTAACACGTTTCCCGTGGGAGCAAGTGTAATTGCTCATCAGCTGCGCGTTGCCTATGAGGAAGGGAGAATTAAGAACTTTAGTGACCTAATCTCCCACCTCGCGAAAAAAGAAAGGCACCATGAGATTATTCTCAATAGCAATGCGCGCCCAGCTGGTACGAAGCCGATTCCGGATGTGAATCAGGCTACCCACAGGAAAGCACCACGACAAAATAGAAAAGGCAACGCTACTCAGTTTTTGCAAGCACCACGGATGCATGACTCGAGCAAGCGAGGGAAAAGACGAGGTCGTCGTTCCAACATGTGGAAGAGGCAAGGTGGCTCGGCCACGGGACCTAGTGGAACCCAACCACGTGGGCCGCCTCCTGCCGCCGGGAATGGAACCACTCCAAAGGAAGGCCGGAATTGCTATACTTGCGGATCGAAGAAGCATACTTACCGCAATTGCAAAGGGCCAAAGAACATCCAAGCTTACTACAAGCACTATAAACAATATTTGACTCAAGAGTCGAATTACATGGAAGATGATAATGAGAATACGGAGGTGAACCATATTGAGATCCAGACTAAGATCCCTCCTCTCACCATTGCGGACAAAGACCAACATATGGATGTTGCCGACTTTGACTAGTTTTACGCTTTGGTTATATTTTGTCTTGTTTCTAGTTTCCGAGAACTACTTTGGATTTTCATGAATGTAATAAAGTTGGCCATGATGAATAAAATTCTTTTAATTGCTGTGATTGTGCAAAGACTAATTTTATTTTTTTCCCTTCGAAAGCATGTTTGGTTTATCACAAAATAATTGCTAGCAATGAATTGCTTGGTTAAAAATTTGATACATTGGTAGGATTTCATCAAAACTTTTGATCAAGACTAGGCGCATCCTCCTTGGTATTTGTTTATGCTTTGAGAGTTCAAACGGAATCAGTGGTTTTTAAACAGCCTTGCATTTGTCTGACATTCCTACTTTCTCTGCAAGTCTACCAAGTTGGAGTTACCGAAAGGATCATTAGTAGAGATATAAATCGAAAACCAAGATGCGTTTTAAAGTATTTAAACGCTCCTATGGCCATATTTCCATAGTATTGTATCAACAATAATACCTTTGAAAAAGGCTTCAACCTTGCTCTATCACTCAACAATAGGGAAATACCAAAATAGCAAATTGAAACGAGCACTGAGATCTGAGTTGAATGATCCAGAAAGTGCACGACCTATGTACAGAAAGATACGGAAGTCTAGTTTCCAAAACAACTAACCGTTCGTCCATAGACTTCTTAACGAAGAAGTTATTGCTGTTTTAGTGAACAAAGGTCAAGCTGCACGGAAATTATTCCCAGCGATTGTGCTAACTTTGATCCTAACCAACTTGGTCGAATTTCCCCAAACTCGATGTTAATGAGTTTTCTCTATGTCTCTATTCATAAGACCAATCGAGTTTCATGTCTTATTGTAGATGTCTCGTGGGCGAAATTGAGTGCCTTGCTGATAGTGGAACAACCCACACTATTCTTCGGAATAGGCAATTATTCAAGGATATTGTGCCATACATATCCTCAGTGACAACAATGATTGGTTCCTCCCAAGTAATTCAACGGAGGGGACCTGCTCATTTCTTGCTACCTATGGTACGCATATTAATGTCACAAATGCTCTCTATGCCCCAAGAGCAAACCGAACCTTGCTAAGTTTTAGGGACATCCGTGCCAACGGTTATCACCTTGATACACATTGTGAGAATGGGATAGAATTTTTGTGTGTTACTCTGGCAGAATGCGGAAGACGCCGCGTTCTCGAGAAACTTATGAGTCTAAGTAGTGGTTTATACCAGACTACAATAAGGGTTATTGAATCCTATGCTGTGAGTCACGAACTGTGTGATTCCGAAGCATACCAACTATGGCATGACCGACTCGGTCACTCTGGACGCGACATGATGATTCGCATTTTGAAAAACTCACATGGTCATCCATTTTTCAAGTCCAGAAAACGATTGGAAGCACCACTTGATATCGGCATTGATGTGAGTGAGCTTGATACCGTATCACCGGGACTAAAGATCGCATGCCATGATAAGGTTGACGGTGCATCTCTTGCAAATCCCGAGGCTTCCGTGGCAATTTCTAATGCCCATAAATCGTTTTGTAAAGCCTGTTCACTAGCAAAGTTGATACCCTCTCCGTCCTTTGCTAAAGACTCAACACAAAACATTCGCTTCTTACAAAGAATTCAAGGGGACATATGTGGACCTATTCAGCCAGAGTGCGGACCATTCAGATATTTTATGGTTCTGGTTGATGCATCGACGCGATGGTCACACGTCGCTCTGCTATCCACGAGAAACGCTGCATTTGCTAAACTCCTAGCACAAATCATCAAGTTACGGGCTAACCACCCCGACTTCCCAATCTCGTCATTAAGATTGGACAATCTTTGGAGAGTTTACGTCAAAGTCTTTTGACGACTACCGCATGTCGATTGGGATTGATGTTGAACATCCCGTCCCCACGTTCATTCGCAGAATGGCCTTGCCGAGGCTATGATTAAGCGATTCTGACTTATCGCCCGAGCATTGGTATTGCGCACCAACTTGCGGTTTACGCACGGGGTTATGCAATTTTGCATGCGGCTATACTTATTCGCTTCGACCCACCGCCAATCAACCGTTTAGTGCGTACCGGTTGGTAGCTGGATATGAGCGATATTTCACACTTACGCATTTTTGGTTGTGCGGTATATGTGCCAATTACGCCTCCACAAACGTACTAAAATGGGTCCGCAAAGACGAATAGGTATATATGTTGGCTATGAATCGCCTAAAATTATCCGCTATTTGGAACCTTTGACAGAGATACATTTCTTGCAAGATTTGCAGATTGTCACTTTGATGAGACAAACTTCCCGTCATTAGGGGAGAGAGGAATCGAACGATTCCAGTTGAACGCCAGAAATTGTGCAGTGTGCTCCCTCCTTGCCTCATCAAGATCCCCGCACAGCTCAATCTGAGCTAGAAGTGCAACGTATTCTCAGTCTTCAGAAAGTTGCGGATTCGATGCCCGACAGCTTTACTGATACTGCGAAAGTGACAAGATCTACCATTCCCGCTGCGAATGTTCCTGCAAGGTTAGAAGTCCCAGTTATAGGGCAAGGTTCAGCCGCCCAAAGGAATGATGCCACCGGCGTCAACCTTAGTGGTGGGACGGCTGATTCGGCTGCTCTTATCCCTGCTCGAAAGAGGGGGAGGCCAGTGGGTAGAAAGGATACCGGACCTCGAAAGAGAAGAGGAACGGAGGCACAAAATCCTCTCATCATCGACACAGTGACTCCGTCACACGAGATTATCTCTGACTATGGATATGTCCTCAAATCAACAATAGAACAATCGACGGACGCGTCGGAAACTTTGTTGATGTCAGAAAATAAAGAAATCTCGATGCAATGTACGAGTGAATATGTACTATTGGACAGGTCGTCCACGCTAGTCGACGATGCTTTTGCCTACTCCGTCGCTCAAGAAATTATTGAAGACGACGACGCTGAGCCACGCTCGATTGCTGAGTGTTAGCAATGAGCCGATTGGCCGAAATGGAAAGATGCAATGCAGGCTGAACTAGACTCAATGGCTAAACGTGAGGTATTTGGCCGTATCGAGCCAATACCCGTGGGCGTTAAACCAGTTGGACATAAATGGGTCTTTGTTCGTAAACGCAATGATGAGGTCATGCGTTACAAAGCGAGACTAGTTGCCCAAGGCTTCTCGCAGCGCCCTGGCATTGTCTACGAGGAGACGTATTCTCCCGTTATGGACATCATCACTTTCTGCTACTTAGTCAGTTTGGTAGTGTCCAAAAAACTGAACACGCAGCTTATGGATGTGGTTACAGCGTATCTTTATGGGGATCTGGATATGGATATCTATATGAAAGTCCCCGAAGGGATTTCATGGCCCAAATCAAGTAGCTCTAAACCACGGAGCGCGTACGCTGTGAAATTGCGTCATTCACTGTATGGGTTGAAACAATCTGGAAGGATGTGGTACAACCGCCTAAGTGAATACTTGGTTGGGAAGGGATACAAGAATAGTGACATCTGTCCATGCATATTCGTGAAAAGAACAGATGCAGGATTCGTGATTGTAGCCGTTTATGTAGATGACATGAATGTCATCGGTACCATAGATGAGGTCAATGAAACGGCCCGCTACCTTAAATCTGAATTCGAGATGAAATATCTGGGGAGGACTCGATTCTGCTTGGGCTTAGAGCTAGAACATCGAGATGATGGCATACTCATTCATTAGTCTGCCTATGTCCACAAAATGCTCAGGCGATTTAGCATGGACAAGGCACATCCTCTTGCTACCCCCATGATTGGTCGAAGTCTGGAAATGAACAAGGATCCGTTTCGTCCTAAAGAGGAGGATGAATAGGTCCTTGGACCAGAAACACCGTACCTTAGCGCAATCGGTGCGTTGTTGTAACTGGCTCAATGTACTCGTCCAGACATCGCATTCTCTCTGAATCTGTTAGCGAGATTTAGCTCCGCTCCCACGATAAGGCATTGGAATGTAGTAAAACACATCTTTCGATACTTGAAAGGCTCCAGTGACCTTGGATTGTTCTTTGCCTACGCAAGAGAGAGTGATATTCCGAAAGGAATTGTTGAGGTTAAGACGATGCATACCGACCGTCGATCTTCCTCTGATATTGCAGCTAAGCATGGTAGCTTGACTACCAGAAGTGCTAAAGCGAGCAAGCTTACACCTTATGCAGAGAATCCTAATGACACGTTAGTTGGATTTGCTGATGCCGGTTATCTCTCTGACCCGCATAAAGGACGTTCCCAAACTGGTTTTGTGTTCACCATTGGGAATACGGCGATATCTTGGCGATCTACCAAGTAGACCCTGGTTGCTACTTCCTCGAACCATGCAGAGATAATTGCATTGCACGAATCTGTAAGGGAGTGCATTTGGCTCCGGTCAGTCATAGACCATATACGAGGAACGTGTGGATTAGATCCCACTACAGCAACCCCTACTTGCATCTTTGAGGACAATGCGGCATGCATTGAGCAGATGAAGTTAGGTTTCATAAAGGGTGACAATACCAAGCATATTGTGCCGAAGTTCTTTTATAATCAGCAGCAGCAGATATTGCTGAATATCGAAGTGAAACAAGTGAGTTCCGATGAGAATATCGCAGACTTGTTCACTAAGTCTCTGCCGAAATCTACATTTGAGAAACATGTGAGAAGCATCGGCATGTGTCGATTATCCGAGCTCAACTAAAGATGGCTCGATGGAATGAGCTGTCATGTATACCTCAGGGGGAGTATACTTCACATGATTCTGACATTTGTAGTTGGTGCGTTGCGCTCTTTTTCCTCACCAAAGTCTTTGTTTTTCCCACGGGGTTTTATTTGACTTGGAAAGGTTTTTTACCGAGGCAACACCGTGTGCACCATGTTAGTATTAGCGTTCGACACAGGGGGAGTGTTCCGGGAAATCCTTCCCGTATTGGTGTCTTACCTAATACTAGTTGTAGGGGGATAAGAGTTATGGAAGGTTCTGGACTCTTCCATAAGTAGTTGGATCCTGTTAGATGTATTACCTTAACTAGGAATCCTATGTATGGAAAGACTCTCTTTGTAATGCCTATATAAAGGCCCCTCTATTCATTGTTATCAATACAATTGATTTGCTGTCTTTACTTTTCTCCTCAAACAAGATTGTGTTTTTAGTTGTTATTTTCTATTTACATTATTCTTAGACATTTAGTTTAGTTGTAATATTTCTCGTCGTACAATTTAGTTTATCAATACATATTGCTTCCGTAGATCAATTAGTAAATTTATTCCTTTGCAATCTATTACATCCTATAATTTTAGTAATAATTATAATAATTATCATTATTAGTAATAATAATAAAAATATAAAAACTCAAAAAAATAATAATTAAAACAATAAAATCCTTTAAAAGATTCAACAAGGGATTGATATTTTTCACTCACTACTTTGTTCGATTTGAATAGAGAAAATATCAATCTTGTACAAACTGATTTTGAAAATCGATTGAATTTTGGCAAAAAGGCCTCTGTTCTATATGCCGAAGAAAGTTGGATTTTAAGTGCGACCGTTGTGACGCCTCCAACGATCTGGAAGTTCGATCGACTATCATAATTTGGTTTGTATGCAAAGTTAAAAAAATTATAATATCGGTGAATGCAAGTTTGGCAACGAAATAATAAAGGTCAATTAACGAGAAGAAGATTGTCCTTAACTAAAACTGAAGTTCAACAAACGAAACCGATACCAAAAATGGACGAAATCGAAAATCAAAATAATCAAGTTGCAAAAGAGAAAACTTTAATAGAATATTTTTCTCCAGTGAGTGCTAATTCTCCCTCTTGCATAGTGTTGCCTACGACTAATGCAACTCATTTCGAACTTAAACCATCAATAATTCAACTTCTTCCATCTTTTCACGGTTTGGAAAGAGAAGATCCGTATATGCATGTCAAGGAATTTCTCAATATTTGTTCTACTTTCCGATTCCAAAATTTCTCTGATGAATCTGTCAAACTTAGACTGGTTCCATTTTCTCTCAAAGATAAAGCAAAATTCTGGCTAAATTCTCTTCAAGCAAGAACAATTACTAGTTGGGACCAACTAGTGAATAAATTTCTCGCAAATTTTTTCCAATGTCCAAAACTGATAGTCTTAGAAGAGAAATATCAGAATTTTTCCAAAAAGAAAATGAAGAATTTTATGAGTGTTGGGAAAGATTCAATGATTTAATCCTTAAGTGTCCCCATCATGGTTTTGAAATATGGCATTTGGTAAAATATTTTTATGACGGTTTAACTCAAAACAATCGCCAATTAATCCAATCAATGCATGGTGGAAAATTTCTTCACCTTATTGGAGACGAAGCTTGGAATGCACTAGAAAATATGTCAATTAATTCACAACAATGGAATTCACTCGACTCTAGAGCCAAATCAATGCATACGACCCCAAAAAAAGGTGGAATTTATGAGGTTAAACAAGATGTTGAAATAAAATCTACTATAGATGATTTAGTACGAAAAGTGGATGCGTTAGTCTTGAAGCAATCCATCCCCTCGTCAAACTCAAAACATGAATTTTGCATTTCATGTGCGGAATCATTTCATTCATCTCAATCTTGTCCCTCTGGTCCACAAAATCAAGAAATTTTTAATGAAGAAGTCAATGTGTTACATTCATATGGAAAATCTTCGGATAGTCCATTTGCTCCAACTTATAATCCAAATTGGAGGAATCATCCAAATTTTTCCTAGAAGCAAAATATGCTTCCAATGAATCAAGGAGGACATCAAATGAATATGTCAAATCAACAAAATGTCCGTCCTAATCAATATCCTCCAAATACTTATCAGTATCCTTCTATAGTGCCAAAGAAACCATCTTTGGAAGATACATTGCAACAATTCATCCAATCTACTCAACAAATGTTTCAATCAACTCAGCAAGCTGTACAATCAAACTCACAGGCTATTTCTAAGCTTGAAACACAAATTGGTCAACTTGCAACAACTTTAGCTGAAAGAGAAAAGGGAAAATTTCCGAGTCAGTCCATCCCTAATCCTAAAGGACAATATGAAGTAAACTCTTCTAACGCAGAAGTTCAGTCCATAACTACCCTTAGAAGTGGAAAAGAAATAAAAAAGCCTGACTATGATCCGGAAGAAAAATCAAATGAACCACAAGTTTCAAAATCAAAAGATTCTAAAGAAAAAGAAAAGCCTTACGTTCCAAAAGCTCCATTTCCTGAAAGACTTATTTCAAAAGATAAAAGTGCGCAATACAAAGATATAATGGAAATATTTAATCAAGTTCGACTAAATATTCCATTCCTTGATGCTATTAAACAAGTGCCTGCTTATTCTAAGTTCTTGAAAGATCCTTGCACTGTAAAAAGAAGAACAAATGTTCCAAGAAAGGCATTTTTAGCTGAACATGTTAGCTCAATAATCCAAAATAAAACTCCCGTTAAGTATAAAGATCCTGGTAGTCCTACAATATCTTGTGTCATTGGAGATCACATCATTAAACGAGCCTTGCTTGATTTAGGAGCCACTGTGAATTTATTACCATATTCTGTTTATACACAACTTGGATTAGGGGAGCTAAAATCAACATATGTGATACTTCAACTAGCTGATAGATCTATAAAAATACCTCGAGGAATCGTAGAGGATGTTCTGATTCAAGTAGATAAATTCTACTTTCCTGTTGATTTTATAGTCATAGACACTGAACCTGTTGAGAATACCAAAGATAAAATCCCTGTCATTTTAGGAAGGCCATTTTTAGCTACTTCAAATGTACTAATTAACTGTAGAAATGGCATCATAAAATTTTCTTTTGGAAATATGACTGTTGAACTAAATATGTTTAACATTTCTCAACAACATGATGATCCCGATGATATATGTGAGATAAATATGATAGAGAGTATGGTGTAATGCCCGGATAATTATTGTGTATTTATCTTGTAAGATTCAACTTTGTGATGTTATTTTTTGGAGGTTGGTTTCTCGTATTTCGTATCCTTACGTTTTGGTATCTCCAGCATTCTGCATGCATGGTTCTGCACGTGTTAACGTACGCTATCAGGCGTCTATAATGTATGCTAAGACTGCAGTATTACGTACGTTATCTCATGTTGTTAACGTACGTAAGCTAAGTCAACTTGCGATCGGATAAGGGTCGGCGTGTAGGGGCCAAGGAAGGGGCCGGGGAAGATTCGTATGATTTCCGCGTGAACCTGGACATAGGCGTTACGTACGCTATGGTGCATGTTTTACGTACGCTAAGGACATGGATATTATGTACGTAAAACACTTGTGATTACGTACGTAAGGAAATGGCGAAATCAGGCCAGTGAATTCTGGTCAGACGATTACGTACGCTAAGGCTAGGGTATAACGTATGTTAAGCTTGTTACGTACGTAAGGTTAATTGCATAACGTACGTAATGCCCAGAATTCTATTTATAGACCTCGACCCTATTTCATTTCTCACCTTTACTTTAGCCAATTTTTCGTGTTCTGGAGATCTTTCATCACCTCTTATCCTTCATATCATATTCTGAGACGATTCTTGGGAAGCTTAGGCCTTGTAGATTGGTGTTCAAGCTTCCGGTGGTAGAGTTTATTCAAGTTCTTCATTGTTCATCAATTTATTGAGGTATGTGATCCTTCACCAACTAATCCAGCTTGATCTTAGTAACGTTTTGGACCTGTTTTGAGTAGACCGAACCAGTTATCTTCTTGGGGAGCCTTTCATCATGGTTTAGAAGATTAAATTCAACTATTTTCGATTCCTCTTCGTTGTTGTAATCGTTGAGCAAACCTTCTAGTGATTAGACTTTTGATTAGTGCATCTTGAGATTTGTGAACCCAATCATATCTAGTTTTCGAAGATTATCTTAGTTCATGAGAATGTTATGATCGAACATTTCGGTGAAGAATTAATGGATTGAACTTAAGGAGTTATTCGTAGAAGGAGAGGATATTGAAACTAGTGAACTAGTCTTTATGATGATTCATCGAAGTTCGGATATCTTCTTATAATAGAACATGATTAGAATACTCCTAGGATGAATTCCACGTTATGTTGTACCAATCAACCAAAGGGCTTGTGTTAGAACTTAGAAAGCATTCCATTGAGTTATTACAAGGACGAATAGCGTAGTATCGGTCCAACCCAATTGTGTTATGGCAGAATAGTACATCACCATGATAGATGCATCATGCCTTTTTATGATTCATTTGATGATTTGAACGATTATTCGGAACCATTAGTTATACCGACGTTATTTTTCGATGAAGGTTTGCATTCCGGTGAGCCGACCAAGTGAGAATTCTCCGAACGGATTGAAGACTATTGATAGTAGAAATTCTTGTCGCCATTTGTTGAGGCAAGTATCGTATTTTGAAAGTTTGTGAATAATTGATGAATTTGATCATGCATATGGTTTATTCGTGTTGTTGGCATGGGATTATTTCATTAAATTCTCATGACATTGGCTATCGATTTAACGTACGTTCATATTGATGAACATGTCGATTTTCTTGCATATGTATATGCATAGTTGTGTTATGTGTAAGTTGTGATGATCCGAAGGGATCAAGCGATCTATGCTGAGGGCGCAGGATCGGATGTCCACCTCGTGTTGGTCCGACGGGATCATCTTGGGATCTAGGCTGAGGGCGCTGGATCATTGGATGGGTTTTTCCACCTCGTGTTGGTCCGATGGGATCATCTTGGGATCTATGCTGAGGGTGCTGGATCGTTGGAATACCCATGTTGTGTTGATTGAATCTTGTGGATTCGTATTGTTGGATTCCGGTAGCGGAAGTCCGTATTGAGTATGTTTTATGCATCGTCGTTTGCATATTTGTGTGTTTCGATACTTGTACTATCATTGTTTTGCTAACCCCTTCAGGGGTGGACATTTGTTTTGATGTTCAAGTAGCCGAGGAGCGGGGAAGCAGCCACAGTACCATCATGACGATGAAGTGGCTCAGTGATGATAAATGTTCGTTGTTTTTGTGATTTGTCTTCTTGGTTTATTTTCAGTACTCGAGTACGCATGTCTTTTTAATATCATTTCGATATGGTTGTAATGGATCAGTTGGAACCGGCTTTGTTATTTGAATTTCGGTGGTATTGTTGGTTTGTTTTCACATTTCTTTTAATCAGCCTTGTAAATCCTTACTTAAAGGGTTTACGGCGCTGTAATTATTCCGATTATCTCGGGGTGTTACAGAAGGGTCCTTACTTCTTTCCAAAAATAGATGACGATGATCCTTTTGAAAGTTGTCTTGCTCATTTTGGCTCAGATTTTGACATCGACAGTTCAATTAATGAAGTAAATTCTTTACTAGAGTCTACACCATTATTGGATAATGATAAATGGAAAGCTAAAACTGAACCACTTGAGAGTCAAATGAATAAAGTAGTACCTATTGAGGATTCAAAAATAGAGCTCAATTCATTATCTGAATCTCTAAAATATGCATTTTTAGGACCATCAGAAACCCTGCCTGTCATCATAGCATCTGATTTAGATGAAGAACGAGAAGATAAATTAATCAATGTCCTTAAAGAACATAAAGAAGCAATAGGCTGGACCATCTCCGATATTAAAGGTATTAGTCCTTCTATATGCATGCATCGAATTCACCTTGAAGAAAATGCAAATACTTCCCGAGAATTTCAAAGAAGACTAAATCCTAATTTGAAAGAAGTTGTAAGAGCTGAAATAATCAAACTCTTAGATGTAGGGATCATCTACCCTATTTCTGATAGCTCTTGGGTCAGTCCTGTTCATATAGTTCCAACGAAATCTGGCATAACTGTAATCACGAATGAAGAAAATGAACTTGTTCCAACCAGAATTCAAACTGGATGGAGAGTCTGTATTGATTACAGAAAATTGAACTCTGTTACAAGAAAATATCACTTTTCACTTCCTTTTATTGATCAAATGCTAGAAAGGTTAGCCGGTCATGCTTATTATTGTTTTCTTGATGGATATTCCGGCTATAACCAAATTCCCATTGCTCCTGAAGATCAATAAAAAACCACTTTTACCTGTCCTTTCGGAACTTTTGCTTACCGACGAATGCCATTTGGATTGTGTAATGCACCTGCTACTTTTCAGCGGTGTATGATGAGCATTTTCTCTGACATGGTTGAGCGGTTTTTGGAAATTTTTATGGATGATTTTTCTGTATTCGGGTCTAGCTTTGATGAATATTTACACCACTTAACCCAAGTGTTGGTTAGGTGTAAGGAGAAGAATCTTGTCCTAAACTGGAAAAAATGTCATTTTATGGTTAAGAAAGGAATTGTCTTAGGACATGTAATTTCTGAAAAAGGAATTAAGGTGGACAAATCTAAAGTTGATTTAATATCCAGTCTTCCACCCCCACGAACGATTAAAGAAATTCGGTCATTCTTAGGCCATGCTGGTTTTTACCGTCGTTTCATCAAAGATTTTAGCAAAATCTCAAGGCCATTATGTAATTTACTTTGAAAAGACACCTTTCGTATTTGATGATCATTGTCTAAAAGCTTTTAAGACACGCAAATCTATGTTGAACTCTGCACCTATCATCAAATCTCCAAACTGGAATCTTCCTTTTGAAATAATGTGCGATGCATCCGACTATGCTGTCGGTGTAGTATTGGGTCAAACAGAAAATAAATTGCCAACTGTAATATATTATGCAAGCAGAACTCTAAATGATGCCCAATTAAATTATTCTACAACTGAAAAAGAATTGCTTGCAGTCGTTTTTGCCCTAGACAAATTTCGACCTTACTTGATTGGTTCAAAAGTCATAATTTACTCCGATCATGCTGCATTAAAATATCTTCTTTCTAAGAAAGATGCTAAACCTCGCTTGATCCGTTGGATTTTATTGTTACAAGAGTTTGACTTAGAAATTCGAGATAAAAAAGGTGCTGAAAATGTTGTTGCTGATCATTTGTCTAGGCTAATCGTGAATTTTACTGATAAAGAACCTCTCATTAATGAAACTTTCCCTGATGAACAACTCATGTCTGTTTCTCAAATACCTTGGTATGCAGACATTGTCAATTATCTTGTCACTAGTAACATGCCATCTCATTGGAATAACCAAGATAAAACAAAATTTTTAAACGAAGTAAAAAAATTCTATTGGGATGATCCATATTTGTTCAAATATTGTCCTGATCAAATCATTAGGAGATGTGTGCCAGAACATGAACAACAAAATATCATTTCCTTTTGTCATGATCATGCATGTGGAGGTCATTTTAGTTCAAAGAAAACAACTGCTAAAATTATGCAATGTGGTTTTTATTGGCCAACACTTTTCAAAGATACACATTCATATTGCAGCACATGTTATAGATGTCAAAGATTAGGTCGAATTTCTAAAAGAAATATGATGCCTTTAAGCCCAATTTTAATTATTGAAATATTTGATGTTTGGGGCATAGATTTTATGGGACCTTTTCCAATTTCTTTTGGCAATCTTTACATTCTTGTAGCCTTCGATTATGTTTCAAAATGGGTAGAAGCAATTGCTTGCAAAACAAATGACCACAAAGTTGTGGTAAAATTTTTGAAAGAAAATATTTTTTCCAGATTTGGAACACCACGAGCAATTATAAGTAATGGAGGAAAACATTTTTGTAATAAATTTTTGAATCATTTATTTAAAAAATATGGTGTTACACATAAAGTTGCTACTCCTTATCACCCTCAAACAAGTGGACAAGTTGAAATTTCAAATAGAGAAATCAAAAATATTCTTGAAAAAACTGTTAATCCTACAAGGAAAGATTGGTCTTTGCGATTGAATGATGCATTGTGGGCTTACCGTACTGCTTTTAAAACTCCCATCGGAATGTCTCCATTTAGGCTTGTCTTTGGAAAACCATGTCATTTGCCTGTTGAATTGGAACATAGAGCATCTTGGCCATAAAACGATTAAATTTTTCATTAGACATGGCTGGAATTCATAGGAAACTTCAACTAAATGAATTGGAAGAAATCAGAAATGATGCTTACGATTGTGCAAGGAAATATAAGGACAAAATGAAATTTTTTCATGATAAACACATTTTGAGAAAAACTTTTTCTCCTGGTCAAAACGTCCTTCTTTTTAACTCTCGTTTGTTATTATTTCCAAGCAAGTTGCGTTCACGATGGTCTGGTCCATTTATTATTCATACGGTCTATCCTCACGGAGCTGTAGAAATTGAAAATCCAAAAAATGGTAATATTTTCAAAGTAAATGGTCAACGGTTAAAACCATATTTGGAATTAAAATCTTTTGAGGTAGAAGAGATTCTTCTTAAGGACCCCGATATTGTGAATTAATACTCCATTGTGTTTGCCCGGTCAAGTGGCGGATAATGGTACTCCGTGGCTAGTAAAGTCGGATTTTTCAGTTTCCCACAACAACTGATTTTGTAGATTTTTTTTTTTTAATTATGGAACAAACTTTGAAAACAATTGAAAAAAGATTTCCTTTTCTTAGTAAAAAAGTCATTTTGAAACTTTACCAAGCCAGAGTTGAAAGGATGAGGTTGCTTATGAATAACGGCATACCTTTTGATATTCGATTCATTATTGAAGCCAAAGTGAGAATAGCGGGTTAATTCACGGAAACACCAACTAGATTTTTACCAGGGCTTGAAAAAAGTTCATATGCCAAGAAACGACGAGCAAAGAAAATCGCCATTTGCTACAAATGTGCTAGGTGGAACTGTGATTCAAAATATCGATCTTTAGGAATTCCTTCCACAAACAGAGAAGATAAAATTCAGTTCATCAAGGATGGTCTGAATAAGGAGAATTTAGATGATATCGAAATTTCTCTTGACACGCATCCTAGTGGACTCGTACATTACGGGATTCGATGTTTGTGGAATAAATTCAAACCAGAATATGAACAACGTCTTGGGAATCTGACGTTAAAAGACCCTGTTTGCCAATTTGTAAGAAAATTGGATGGGAAGCTTCTCCCCGACTCATAGAAGGCGTTTAAGCCGTTTCTGAACGTAAAATCAGAGGAAGATGTGAGCCACAATCACAACTACTGTACATACACGTGAGTATCTTTACTTTTTGTCGTTTTTTTTAGATTTTCGGAATAAAAAATGTGATACGCAATAAATGCATTCACTATTCTATTGAGTGATTGAAGCGCAATTAACGCGGTCACAGATTTGATAAATCTTTTTACTTTATTTTGTATCTATAAATAAACATTTCAGTTGTTTCTTTTATGCATCCCTCAAACTTGTATTCTTTTCATTTTCTCTCTAAGTATTTTTCTTTTCAAAAAAATGGAATCATCATCTTCCACAAAAAGATTTAACTCCATCTGCATTTTTGGTGGAGCTAGTCATGGGAAAAAGGATTGCTTTACTGAAGCAGCCCACAACTTGGGTCGTACCTTAGGACAAAAATGCATTCATGTAGTTTACGGAGGAGGAAGTCTAGGATTAATGGGACGTGCTGCTGCTTCTGCCTATATGGAAGGAGTAAAAGTGTTGGGAATCATTCCAAAACCTATGGCTGAAAGTAAAATCAATGGAGCAACCATTGGAGATGAGTTCAGAGCTGTGAATATGCAAGACCGCATAACTCACATGATAAATAATGCTGATGCCTTTATCACCCTTCCCGGTGGTTTTGGCACTCTTGAGGAACTTTTTCATGTGGTTACCAAAGCCCAGCTAAATGTTCATACGAAACCAATAGGTTTGATAAATGTCAATGGTTTCTTCGATGGTTTACTATCTTTCATCAACTACTCTTCTGAAAAAGGTTTTATTTCTGAGCGTGCTAAACGAATCATAGTTGTTGCAACAACACCAGAAGAGATGATCAAAAAACTTATTGCATTTGTTCCTGAACCAGACCCAGCTTTAGCTAATATTGTTTGGATGGAAGATTTCACTGTGCGGAAATGCAAAATTGATACATTCCTTTCCCTCTGATATCCCACTTCATCCCTCTTGTTGTTTTTACTATTTAGCGAGTGTAAAAATTGTGAAAATGATGGCAGCTTAAGGAGTTTTCTTTTCGATCTCTTGACACGCATCTATCCACAATTTATGTATTGTTATTTCTATTACTGTACTTTTCTATTTGTTTTTAATAAAAGCATTGATGGCAGCGTAAGGCGACTCTTCGGACTCTCTTGAAGCGCATCTCGGTTGTTTGTGTTATACTTCTGGGTATACATTTTCTTTTGTTGTTTTGCCACACTTATTTCTTGCAGGTCCAAAAAAAAAGGCTTGAGCGAAGCGTCGTCTTTCATAAACAGGGAAGCCTTATTTAAACCCTTACTCCATTGTTCTTTTTACACAATAAGGATATTGTTTATCATTAAGTGTTGGGGAAGGTGTATATCTATATCTATATCTATATCTATATCTATATATATGCAATAAAAAAATGTTGAAAATCACGGCACCATTTTCTTGAGAAAACGTTAGTGAAAAAATCATTTTTGGGATGTTTCACTGGTTTTGACAATGTATTTGGATGAAGGTGTATGGGATTCAGTACACAACACCCTTTTTGTGAGTTTTGAGCCTTAGAGCAATCCTTATATATACGCTCTATATTTTTTGTTGTGTGGTCAAACATATTGTGTTCATTCTAAAACTTGCTCATTTATACATTTCGAGACTACATTCATAAACTCTTGCATTAAGATGATAAAGGCAATTAGGATTAACCCCTTGTTGGCTTATATTTTTCCCACCCATTACATTTTATCCTTAGAAGCCCCATTGAGCCTGAGCCTATTTTTTTGATCAAGCACATTACTTTAGCCATTATCCATTCTTGTTGATGACTCATCTATTTGCACCCTCTAGTCAAAGATTTAATTGTGAACTAGATGTGTGACAAATAGGAGACGATATTCATAAGAGTATTGTGGAGATTAAGAGCTTTTGTTGAAAGTGAAAGGGTGTGAAGTACATTGGAGTATTGAACCGAAAAAAAAAAAGACGGGAGGTCAAGTGCGAAAATCGTCACTATATATACATAAAATAGCACTTGAACTATCCCTTGAGTGATACATAATTCCTTCTAGAAGATCCATTGCATACTTTTTCTTACACAAGAGTATGACCTTACCAGATGAATATTCAATTACCATGTACAGAATAACTTGGGGATGATGGTTTGGGAGTTTTCATTACAGAAGGGGGAGTGTTGATTGTTATTTGTAGGATTTGTTATGCATCTAAATTCACAATTGATCTTGGCTAGCAAACCTCATAATTTTCCCTTTCTCCTACCCATACCCAAAGCCACATTACAACCAAAAGAAAGACCTTTTGATTTATGCATGAGTTTATTTTTAAGTAGTGGAGATTTGATTTTTGACCAAGCATATGGTAATGACACATTATGCTTTGATATGTGTGAACTCTTCTCGAATATCCCATATATACACTTGAGTGAAGAGTGACATCCACTGTGAGGGTATTGAATCTTTTGGCATTCGATTCTCAATGAAGTTGTTAGAATTTGGTGCGGCATCCTATTTTTCTCTTGATCTCACTTGGGTCATGATCACTTGTTCTCTCTTGATATTGGTTTTGTCATGATTTTTTCAGCATATGAGTATTATAACTCGGGTATAAGATTTGCCCGAGGACGTGCAAAAGATAAGTGTGGGGGAATTTGTTTAGTATATTTTGAGTAATATTTTTATTAGTATTTTATGTATATAATTGTGTGTTTTGTGTGATAATTTATTCGTTTTACCATATATTTATATTATTTCATTTTGTTAGAATTTTCTATAATTTTATGTCATTTTTGGATAATTAAATGGAATTAAATTATATCTGCAGGTTAACCAACCGGTACAAGACAGATCAATTGGTTCAAGGGCGATATTTTTACAAAATTCAAATATAGTCACGACTGGTCTCACTTTATTTGTCTCATCGAGACGATCGTTTTAAAAAAAAATTCATCCGAATCCGAGTTCGTATGAAGAAGTTATGACCGTTCGAAGGACAATTAAATAGACGGGCCATATTGTGCCACGTGTCAACACCTGATTGGACCGGAATTTCAACTCTGTGCTGATGTCATCCATGAAATCAGCACCTCATGGGCAGCCGTGAATTATTAGGTGGTGGGATTTTAAAATTGTAAAAATTATTATTTTATTGATTTTGTAGTAGTATAAATAGGGGATGAATGTGTAGTGTTTGGGGAGGAGAAAAAAGGAGAAAAAATAGAGAGATATTATTGTAAGGGAGAGAAATAAAAATATTGTGTAATAAAATTATATTTGAGTAATAATATTATGGAATATTTATTTATTTGTATTGTTATTATGAATGAGTAATTTTCTTTATCTTGGGGTTATCTTTGAAACCATGTCTATATTATTATTAATATTTATATAATAATTCCAAATAAATATTTTTAACGATTATGATTTTCGCTTCAATAGGGGAATATTATTTCATCAATTATATCACGTATTTTTTATAGTTATAAATTCCCCATTGCTTTGTGATTATCGATATTAGTTAATTTCTTTGATTATTTGTTTTCCATTAAATTGGATACATCTAATGCTTAGAAATTACATTTTTCAAGCGAAGAAAAATTTATATTTGAATTATAATTTTGTACTTATTGTCAAATCTATAGGGGAATAGTGAGATTGATTTCAGAATCTATTCCCTGAATTTCTTGGAATTAAAATATAAAATAAATAATAAATAGACATTGGTGGACTCTAAACCCTAGTAAATTATTTAAAATCAATTTATCTAAAATCTACTTAAAAAACTACTGTTATTTATTGCAATTATTATAACCAATAAAAAATCAAATTATTTGGGACTAGGTTAGAATTTAATATAATTTGGTTCAAAACGATAGGAATAATTTGACTTCACTATTATAGTCCTGCCTGTGGAATCGACCTTGCACCGCATATCTACATCGAACAAATCGTGCGCTTGCGAGTATTAGACTAAAGAATCAACAAACAACAACTAGTCGTCTCGAAACTCAATGAACGATTACCCAGATAATCACGAAATCTCAGTTACAATACCAAAGTAACGCATAAATGATCTCAAAATCTCAAGATTCTCAAATACGATCCTCATAAAATAGATCAACCATAAATGATTCACAACAATGATACACCACAACGGATTGGGTTACCCAGTCATCCGGAAAAACAAGGTGACATCTCAAATGTACCCAACATCGATATCCTTCATATCATCGATCTCCTCGATCCCAACGATTCAAGGAAGACTCAAATCTGAACTGACCGCTTAACATGACCCCGAAAGGTTACCAAAACGAGAATGACTATGATGAATGAGAAATGATTAGAAATCCGACAAGGATCAAGAATGACTCACCGAGGTGAACTAATAACGCAATGAGTGATAACTAAAATGAAATGATTGAAACCGTTGTTCCCCGTGAAAAGAATGATTAGTTTGATAATTATAAGTCCCAACATGATTGATATATAATGAACGAATTATACGAATGAATGAATGACGATGAAATGAATGATTATCCTATTACCGAGCAAGAATTAACTTGTTTAAAACCGGTGATGAATGTCCTACCTCCGGCTCACGAAGCCTGATAAGACCCCTAGGAATGAAGCACGGGCTGGAGTAACAAAATCTTTCGAGGCCCGTCAACTCTATCGAGATCTATTGGCATTAGAACTCCTGCAGTATTTCCGTAGGTGTCCCGGGTTCCCACACAGAAAACAGACAATAGCTGGCACCGTACACCGATTACTCATGTGCCCTGCTGAATCACAATTAAAGCAAACAATAGTCGAACTCATCGTCTGAGAAGAAAATTGTAATATCCGCAATTTTCGATTTTCGGTAATTTTCTTTTTTTGGCGAGAGTCCGTTTTGACAACTCGCTCATGACCGTTTCGTCATTTCGAGAATGATTAATTCTGAACTTTTTGTCATCCGAGTTCGTTTCGGTGTCGTTTTGTTGAGTTCCGTGCTTTTTAGCGACTTTTCCGCACTTGAGCTCGATTCTTGCGAATCTCATCCGAAACTGTTGTTTCGAGTTTCTCGCAAGTTCATTTAATGTTATTATTCATGTTGCGAGCTTTGGTTCGGTGTTTCGATCACGTATCGTGATTTTCGGACATTTTGGGCCATTTTTGTAATTTCCCAAAGTTTGGGGTAATTACTTCCGTTGTCGAATTCCGACACTTCGGGTGGTCGGAATCGTGTGTTCTCTTAGCGCTTGGATTCGTCTTTACGAGTACTTCGTAACCGTATCTTCGATTTTTACTCAGGTTCGGGTTTCGGTCGTCAGGGCCGTCGGAGTGGCCACGGCCGAGTCACGGCCGGGCGAGGCTGCTGGCGAGTTACGGCCGTAAGGTGCGGTTCTGGCCGTAACGTGTGCGATTACGGCCATAAGGCGTGATCGGTACGGCCGTATGGCGCTGGCGACTTCTGACGAAGGCGATTCTGGCCGTAATGTGTGCGAGTTACGGCCGTAAGTGTCCATTTAGTCTTTGGCGGATTTTTGAGCGAATGCGATTACGGCCGTAAGGCTGCCGAGTACGGCCGTAAGGGACCGAGTTACGGCCGTAAGGCACCGCCGATTCTGGCCGTAACCTGCCGGCTCTATATAGCCTGGCTCGGCCAGATTTCATTTTCTACGCGATTTTTCTTTCTTTTTCGGCGTCTGGCGACGGGAGGCTCGGGAAATCGAGTTCTTGGCCGATTCTAATTATTTCCAAGGCATTTTGGAAGATTCTTGTTGATTATATCATCATCCAATCCGTGTTCTTCGTCAAATCAAGGTATATTCTTGATTTTCCTTCAAGTTGACTTTTTGGAGAAATTGTTCTTGATTTCGTTTCTAATCCGATTTTGATATATCGGTTGGTGTAGTATGATGTTATTAATCGTGTTCTATGGGTTGTATATCCATATATCAAGTTTGTTTAACTCGATTGACGATTCGAGTGTTCTTGGGAATTATTGAACATTTAGTGTTCGATTAAATGTCCCAATGAGTTTCCCTTCGATAGTTTATTGGGATTTCCGTTGTTTTGGCCTTGATTCTCGTCGTAACCATGTGTTATTGTTCCTTCCGTAGGTATATAGTTGTTCGAGGATTCCGATGTTGAATCCCGTTTGGTGATTGATGATTCGTGTGGTGTTATTCTCGTAATACTCGTGGTGCTATCGCGTTCTTGATATTGTTCGGGGGTTCGGGGCTATTCGACCGCGTCCTATCCGTCATCTTGTTGCGACTGTGGTTTTGAGGCAAGTATCTTGCCCATACATTTCATGTTTCGTTGATATAATTCTTGATAAATGATTTTATGCGAAATCCAATATTTAATGAACGTAAAAAGGGATTGGTATGTTCTCGATAAATGTTGTCTTTCAACGATAATTATATACTTCGTGAATATGTGTTCTCGGAATATGTGTGTTGGTTTTGTATGTTTAAAGATAATATGATCACTTCGAGTGAGTTTGATAGACCGTAATCCTTTGTCGGGGATTACGTATTTTTATTGTGTACTTCTTCGGTAAGAACGTAATGTGTGTGATATTAGTTGTTACTCCTTGAAAGGAGGTTGTGATACTTAATGTTGTTTGGCTTGATAAGTGATTATTGTTGTGTGCTTGATGTATGTGATGTGCCTCCGGGTAGGATTGTTGAATCTCCGGGATCCATACTTGCTAGTATGGGTCGGGCGTGACCGTAGGGTTATCCAATCCGGCTATGTCTTGCGGGGACTCCGAGGTTCGTGGCTTGTTAGCCCGATGCCGAGATAACTTGTGGGGTTATCATCGGGTATGTCTTGCGGGGACTCCGAGGTTCGTGGCTTGTTAGCGCGATGCCGGGATAACTTATGGTTGTGGTTTGATTATGTACGTATATGTGCTTGTAGTCACGTGACTGCGGTTACGGTGACATGTGATTTGATATAGTTTCCCTGTGGGTTATTCACTCGGGTTTGTTCTACGGGAGCATATGAGGTCCGTGGCTTGCTAGCACGGGACGCGAATAATCTGTGGAAACAGGTTGTTATGGTATGATCGGGTCGTGGACCCCATTTGTTGTTATCGAATTTATGTTTTGGGAAAATGACTTTTGGGCTATGTCCCTAAATGTTTTTGAAAGGTTTGAGAATTCTTAAATCCCAATGTATTCAAAACTCCCGAGGTTGTAAAATGTTTTTCACTGACGTATATCGGGTTTACCCTATCTTTCGATTTAATCGTTTGATAAGTGAATCACCTCGGGAAGTATGTTTATGATTAACATGTTTCGTGGAGTATGATATGTATGGCTCGTTTTCGTATTTTATACTTGCACTAGCAAAACAGTGGAGTTTTGCTAACCCCCGAGTATTCGGGGGGTGGATGTCTGTATTGCATTCAGGTTTTGGAGCAGAGCACAGGGTCGGCATGAAGGATGATGAAAGATGAACGATACTAATCACACGAGGAGCCGTTGATGTCGTATTGGTTTAGTTGTACTTTATTTTCCGCTGCTATATTTTTCCCGTTGTACGGGTGTGGTTGTATTTTGACCCCTGCGTGGGCATGAGTTGTATTCGAGTTGTATGTATTTATTGAAAGATGTTGCGATATTTCCTACACGCAAGTGCACGTCATCGTTTACAAGTAATAAAGTGATAAGTAGAGTATCGTTCCCACGAGGATTGAGTCTCTAACTACCGACGTTTTCGTATTCCAATTTTATTTGAACAATCGAAGTTGGGTTTTTGGATTAATAACTACAAGAATGAATAAAAGACTAAACAGAAAGCGATAGCTTGAATAAAAGGAATCAAATGATAAATAAGTCTAGAGTTATGAATCCACCTTAATTTATCTGAATTTAATCTTGATCATCCGTAATAAATAATTTTCCCAATTTATTGAAGGCGGAGATTGCTAATATATTCTACCGCCTCTCCCGAGGTCAATAGATTTATCTAACGGCGACTAACGCACTCTATCCCTAGGTGAATTATCTCGTCGCTAGGCGAAAAGCATGAAATCTCCTAAAGGCCACGTAGTTCCTCTGAGTATATTCCTATCTCACAGAATAAAACGGTCCTCACCAATAGTTCCTCACCAAATCTCCTCTCCCGATTCGAAGTGAATGATTAAATCAATACAACTATTGGCCAGATAATTGCAAGCATTAAACATAATTGGGAAAACTCAATAAAAAGGTAATAAATTGGATAATCTCAATCAATTCGTCAAAATAAAGGTTTCATCAAAACCCTAGATTAGGGCTTTAGCCTGACATACTAAAAGCTGAAAATACAGAATAAATAAACGAAAGCATAAAATTCAAACGCAGATGAAGCTCGGATTCCTCCGTTCTTCAGCTTCCGCCTTCTGCCCTTGAATTCCTCTGCTTTCCTCCTCTTCTCTGTCTCCAAGCTTAAGCTCTCTTAGGTTTAGATTCAATGATTCCAAGATAATTAAATTAGGGTCTTAAGCCCTATTTATAGCTCAGCACCTCCACAAATCGCGTCCATATTAATCGGTTGAAAACTGGCTTCGAAACGGCCCAAAATCCGCGCAGACGTATAAATCCCGCTAAGTGTGCCGCGGCTCACCTGTGCTGTGCCGCGGCACATCGCTAAAATCTGAATACCTGGGCGTAATTAAATCCTTCTGTGCCGCGGCTCACATGGGCTGTGCCGCGGCACAGTCTGACTACTCGCCTTCGCCGGTGGTGTCTTCCTTAGCCGCGGCTAAGCTTCCTTGTGCCGCGGCTCCTAGTCCCGTATTGCCTTTTTCGCCCGTTTTGCATCGTTTAAGCTTCCGGACTTCAATTTCCTGTCAATCGTGCAAAATTAAGGCATTAAAAGCTCATTTAGATGATTTCACACTCCAAAATACTACAAAATAATGATAAATAAGCGTATAAAAATACGCCTAACAAATACCCCCAAACTTAAGCCTTTGCTTGTCCTCAAGCAAAAAGAATTAAAGTCAATAAAAGAATGTCGTGAATCATCGTGCAACTCATAGTGTTCAACCTAATCAATACTATCCCGCCATCCTCTCTAAATAATACGAGTGTCATAAAAGCGAGCCGCACTCGAATAATGATTCCGCAAAGAAGTCAAGTTCAATCTAATCATTCGTTCATGAAGAAAATTTCACTCAAAGATTAACAAAACATGAGTCAAATCGTCCACAATATGAAAGGCCAACACAACCAAACTAGTTCATCCTGCTCCACGATCTAAAGGCACAAATTTTACGAGTCTTATAACAAATAAACCTTGGGACAGTATCCCCTTATATAACTATGCTCAAGAATTTGATTCGAGTCGACCACTAGGTTAGGATCTCGGGATGTTTCATCGGGATAATCCTAGGGTGGAACTTCCATTCTCATGTATTCGGAAACCGTTTGACGTAAAAGACACTCATGGGGCACATGGATGCTTCTAGTTACTAAGTTCCCGTTTACAGCGGAGAAACAACTCGAATACAAAATTTCCGCATGTCCGAATCAAGGTTGCCGTTTTACGCGAGTAAGCAATGGTCACGCGAATACCCCCGGTTACTAGGCTTCCAATCATTGACACATGTGAAATATCTAAATTACTAGTCTAATCGGGGTCGTCGTTTTACGCGAGAGTAAACAACGGGTCACGCGAATACCCCCGGTTACTAGACTTCCCTTCATAGAACGCATTCTCTCGACTTTTAGGGAAAACTGACCGACTCTAAACTCAATTTAAGTGCCCACACGACTAAAGAAACAGTACTACTCACTATCCGGAAAATGTAGCCAAACGTATTAATGGGGATTTTAAACAAGTATGTATCGTCTCTTATCTGCCAAGACCTCTACAATCACGAAAAATTTCGGACCTAATTGAATACTAAGCAGAACAGAAATAACTGACTACAATTCGACTAAAACTCGCCCGCTTCTTCAGAGAGAAAGACAGTGTCATAACCTCAGTATCACACATAATAGAAGCACGAAAATTCACGAATAAAGAAAAAAAACTACGGCAAGCAAGGCTATCTAAAAAGAAAAGTGCAACAAAATATAATGTACAGCAAGAAAATAGAGTACAGCAATTAATGTAGATTGAATGTAAATCCCTCCCCCAAACTTAGGACGTACATTGACCTCAATGGACAAAAAATGAAATGCAAGAAAAGTAAAAGGTCAAGTACTCCCCTCCAGTCTGCTCAGGAGCTGGTGCCGGCATCGTCCGGTGAGGAGGGTGGTGTGGCTGGCCGGGCGGGCGCAGTAAATGGCCCGTCGGGATGCATGATGTGGGCCGTCCATGCGGCGAGGTGCTCCTGATGATAAGCCTCCCTCGCAGCAAGACGCCTCTCCGCTCGTCGGCTCGCCCGGCGGGCCTGCTCTCTCATCTCGGCTCTGGCGGCAGCAACAACACTCTCCCGCGCCGCCCGCTGCTCCTCTCGCAAGGCAGCCATCCAGCTCTCTCTCTCTCTCCTCATCTCATCTCTCTCTCTCCTCAACTCCTCTCTCAGCTCCTCCCTATGCTCTTCTCTCTGTCTCCTCATATCCTCTCGCAGCCCATCAAACAGCTCCTCCAACCTCGCTCTGTCGGGCTGCGGTCCGGCCTCTCCGTGCGTCAACAAAAGTGGCTCGGGGATCCTCGTGAGCCTCCTCAAGCAAAAATCCTCGCCCCGAGCGTGTCGGCGCTCCGCCCCACCGCTCAAAGTGCGATATGATGCGGTGGTCGATCGGGGCACATGGGGCAAGCATCGGCTCGTCGGCCCGACCATGTCGGCCCATTGCCGGCATAAAGCGCGAGATGAGGGAGGGTGCTTCAACCGTCTTGGCCCCCCTGGATACTCTGGAAGATAGATCGGACCAGAATGGGGGCCACATCGAAGCGCAGCCCGGAGGTGATAGCAAAAAGTATCCGGGCACGGGAGAGAAAAATTGTACGGATCTGGGAGGTGGGATCAATGCGGGCACAAATAAAGTAAAGCCAGGCTCGCCCGAGCCGGCTGAGGCGCGAGCTCCTGAAGTGAAAAGTAGATGAGCTCTGTGCTCGCTGCTCCCAGTCGATCTGGCTGTGCAATCGTCTCAAGCAGGGCCTCCTTAGTGAGGCCGGTCATCACGCGGTCATAGGCTGTCTCGTCCACCGCCGGAAACCCAAAAAGCCTCCGAATAGCAGTCGGGGAGAAATCAACTGTGACCCCTCGGACGTCGACCTGAGTCCGGGACTCTAAAGATGGCAACGAATGCCCTGCCCGGATATGCTTCAGCAGAGCGCTGGCGTAAAACTCCTGGACGATCGAAATGACTGCTGGCTCAGGAGGTGCGGTAAATCTAGCCCATCCCATCTCGTCAATCATCATGAGCAACTCCCCGTCCTGAGGAGCTGGAGTAAAACCTCTCTCGGGAATAAGTGGACGCGGACGGATCTTTTCGTTGAATATCTTGTGGATCTCGGGGTCCGAAAATTGGTGCCCCTCCGCCTCGGCCCGACCCCGAGAGGTCTCCCCTCGCGTAGGGGATGACTCGGTCCTAGCACGCTTGGTCAGCTTCTTCGTGCGCGCCATAATCAGTCCTAAGAAGCACAGCACGAGGGTTTATTTACGCAAAAATAATAACGATGATATATGCGCGGCTAAAGACATCAAACCAGAAATTCCGAATTTAAGACACTAGCGCATACGAGAGAGAAGGATGAATTTGGACTTAAACATTTAACTTGGATGTAAGGATTGGGCTTGCTGTAAATTCAAAACGTATACGTTGCACGAGAATTCAAAACAATTGCTTTTTCAACGAAAATTTTCATTTGGGCAATTTATCAGCCACCTTGAGGGCGCATGTTTACTTGAAGAATGAACATAGTTCTAGCTCGATTCAGCCCCCAAAAACAGAAATACAATTCAATCATGACCAACTTAACACAATCAATTCATTGATATTCCAATTTAATCAAGAAAATTCGATGAAATTACCCTGTTATATTCTAACAATCACGAAACTATTTGAAGGAGAAATAAACATATTCCACTTATCAAACACAAACACAACTTCCAAATATAAACCATAAGCAACTAAAATCGCAAGATTGAAACGTACCTTTTCGAGATTTCAAGAAAAATCGCAGGGAAAAGATGGAGGAATTTCTTCGGCCGGTCGCGCTGGGGAGGGTAGGCAAGGAGAAGGAAAACGTACCTGATAAATGCCGGCCGAATGCATGTTATAAGCTACCTGGCCTTTCGGATTCCGCTTAGTGTGCTGCGGCACAGATAAAGTGAGCCGCGGCACAAGGTACAGTTTCTTTTGCCTGTGTCTTGTTTTGTCGTGTGCCGCGGCTCAAATTCCGTGTGCCGCGGCTCATTACTCGAGTGTGCCGCGGCTCATTTATGCCGTGCCGCGGCACAAAGTACAGTCGGTTTTGCCTCCCATTGCGATCGATGTGTGCCGCGGCTCACAATAACTGTGCCGCGGCTCATACTCCATTTCTCCCCAGGACTTTCCTGCGCAGAATTTTGAAAAACAGACGTTAAAAACGAGAGGAAGAAGCAAATAGAAGCACAAAAATGATGAAAAATAAAAATCACGAATACAAGAAAAATAAAGAAATGCAAAAAAAACTACAGCTACGAGCTCGGGTTGCCTCCCGAGAAGCGCTAAGTTTATAGTCTTCAACCGGACCTATTGAACAACGTTAGTTCGCTTTTCGCAAACTCCATCTGGCTTCCGCCCCGTTCATCGAACCGTTTGTATTTTGGTTAAAATTATGACCGTTGGTCATCAGCCGTTCGACTTTCGGTTCAGTCATCAAATGTAGTTTTCAAAAAGGTTTCGACTTGAGAAACTTCCCGAAACACCCGGTTTCTCCATGACTAATTTTTCTCTTGGCTTTCGGCTCACTCTCCTCCTTCACAAACGAACTCACAACTGCAGCAGATTTTTCTTCATGGTCGAGAAACGCCACTAGTTCTACATCCTTCTTCAAACTTGGGCCATTTAACACAAAATCTGAATTTTCCCAACGACGATTTTTTCGATGCTTTCCTCTTTCACAAACATCCACACCCTCAATTTGTGATCCTTTATCAGCACTTAGGGACATGGTAACGATTTGAACACTTGAAAAGTAACTTGCTCGTCTTGGACCCTCGAGTTAACTCCCCCTTTTCCACGTCTATAAGTGCGGCCGTCGCTAGAAATGGTCGTCCCAAGATGATCGGAATATTTTCATCTTCCTCCATGTCTAGTACGATGAAATCAGCCGGAAAGATGAACTTATCAACTTTAACTAAAACATCCTCGATTACTCCCCTCGGATACTTTATCGATCGATCCGCCAATTGTAATGAGACTGTGGTTGGCTTGGCTTCCCCAATATTCAGCTTTTGGAAAATCGACAGAGGCATGAGGTTGATACTTGCACCAAGATCGCATAGTGCTTTATTAAACGAAAGATTCCCCATGGTGCAAGGTATGTTGAAGCTTCCCGGATCTTTCAACTTAGGTGGGAGCTTCTTTTGAAGAATAGCACTACACTCCTCTGTCAAGGCGACCGTTTCAAACTCTTCAAGTTTTCTCTTCTTAGATAATATCTCTTTCATGAACTTGACATAACTCGGCATCTGCTCCAATGCGTCGTGACGGAATATTTATGTGAAGCTTTTTGAACACATCAAGAAACTTGGAAAATTGTTTGTCCGCCCTTCTTTGCTGTAGTCTTTGTGGAAATGGAACGGGGGGAACACATGTCTTCGAGTTATCCGGCTCCAAATCTTTCGACTCCTCTGGCTTTAAATCCATCTCTTCCTTAATAACCCTCTTCTCTTTACCCCGCTCGGGCTGATCCAGCAACTCTCTCCCGCTTCTCAAGCTAATTGCGTTTAGGCTCTCTCTAGGATTTGTCTCTGTGGTACTCGGCAATGCTCCCTCCGGACGAGCTGTCAACACATTAGCGATTTGGCCCAGCTGAACCTCCAAATTCCGAATGGAAGCAGAATGATTTTGTAGTGTAGCTTCCGTCCGAGTCATAAATTGACTCGTATTTGCCGCCAATTTTGCAAGCGCTTCCTCGAGAGACACTTTGGGAGCGGAAGGGGGCTGCTGTTGATTCTGGGCGAAAGGGGGCTGGTGTGTGTTCTGTCCGTTTCTCCATGAAAAGTTGGGATGATTGCGCCACCCCGGATTATAAGTATTGGAGTACGGGTTATTCGGTCGATTCCCATTTCCTACGAATTGAGCCTGCTCCATCTGATTTTGCTCGAACGGATTTCCAAATTGACACTCCGCACTCGGGTGTGATCCGTTACACCAATTACATGTCTCAATGGTAACGGGGGCTGGTGCGTGCGAAAATTTACAGTGTTGTGTCAAAGCGGCGACTTGAGCTGACAAGGTGGAAATCGGATCATTGCTCGAAACTTCCATTACCCTCTTCGGTGTCAATCTTTCTGCTGGCCATTGGTAAGCGTTTTCAGCCATATCTTCTAAAAGCACGTGAGCCTCGGCCATAGATTTTCCCATGAATGTTCCTCCAGGTCGCATCCACTAAAGTGCGTGTAGAAGCACTCAAACCACCATAAAGCGTATGCGGTGAAGCCAATCGGGAATGCCGTGATGAGGGCATCTTGAAGCAATTCTTTATATCGCTCCCACGCCTCGTGGAGCGATTCCATATCGTCTTGGGCAAAAGTGGTTATCTCGTTTCTCAACCGCGCCGTCTTAGGCCGGTGGGAAAAATTTTGCAAGGAAGGCTTGCACTAACCTCTCCCAAGTTGTAATCGACCCGTGATGAATTCAACGAATTTTGCTTTATCCCTCAAAGAAAAAGGGAAAAGCCTCAATCGGATGGCATCGTCGGTGACACCATTAGTTTTGAAAGTGTCGCATATCTCAAGGAAAGAAGCAATGTGGGCATTCGGATCGTCCTTCGGTAGTCCACGAGAATGGGCTCGCTTTGCACCATCCGAATAATGGCGGGCTTGATCTCAAAGTTATTAGCTTGGATGGTGGGACGCCGAATTCGAAAAATTTGCGTTGACTTGCGGCATGGCATAATCTCGAAGAGCGAGTTCGGTTGAACTTGCCGCACTTGGTTGTCTCCTCCTTGGATTTCAATATTCTCGGCCATGTTGGCCGTCGTCTGCAGCCTCTCTTTTCTCCTTTTTGTTCCTTCTTAGAGTGCGCTCGAGCTCGGTGTCCAAAGGTAGTAGGCCTTCGTTCAGAGTCTTCTCATGCACTAACGAAAGGTCTGAAAGGAAAAAGCGAATAAACAAAATTAAATACGCAAAAATAAAAATAAAACGCGTTCAAATTAAGACTGGAAATACTTAAGTCGATATTAGAAAAAAATTCAATCCCGACAGCGGCGCCAAAAACTTGTTGCGATATTTCCTACACGCAAGTGCACGTCATCGTTTACAAGTAATAAAGTGATAAGTAGAGTATCGTTCCCACGAGGATTGAGTCTCTAACTACCGACGCGTTTTCGTATTCCAATTTTATTTGAACAATCGAAGTTGGGTTTTGGATTAATAACTACAAGAATGAATAAAAGACTAAACAGAAGCGATAGCTTGAATAAAAGGAATCAAATGATAAATAAGTCTAGAGTTAAATCCACCTTAATTTATCGAATTTAATCTTGATCATCCGTAATAAATAATTTTCCCAATTTATTGAAGGCGGAGATTGCTAATATATTCTACCGCCTCTCCCGAGGTCAATAGATTTATCTAACGGCGACTAACGCACTCTATCCCTAGGTGAATTATCTCGTCGCTAGGCGAAAAGCATGAAATCTCCTAAAGGCCACGTAGTTCCTATGAGTATATTCCTATCTCACGAATAAAACGGTCCTCACCAATAGTTCCTCACCAAATCTCCTCTCCCGATTCAAGTGAATGATTAAATCAATACAACTATTGGCGGATAATTGCAAGCATTAAACATAATTGGGAAAACTCAATAAAAAGGTAATAAATTGGATAATCTCAATCAATTCGTCAAAATAAAGGTTTCATCAAAACCCTAGATTAGGGCTTTAGCGACATACTAAAAGCTGAAAATACGAGAATAAATAAACGAAAGCATAAAATTCAAACGCAGATGAAGCTCGGATTCCTCCGTTCTTGACTTCCGCCTTCGCCCTTGAATTCCTCTGCTTTCCTCCTCTTCTCTGTCTCCAAGCTTAAGCTCTCTTAGGTTTAGATTCAATGATTCCCGAGATAATTAAATTAGGGTCTTAAGCCCTATTTATAGCTCGGCACCTCCACAAATCGCGTCCATATTAATCGGTTGAAATCGGCCCGACACGGCCCAAAATCGCGCAGACGTATAAATCCCGCTAAGTGTGCCGCGGCTCACATCTTTGTGCCGCGGCACATCGCTAAAATCTGAATACAGGCGTAATTAAATCCTTACGTCCGCGGCTCACATGGGTCATGCGCGACACGAGTCTGACTACTACTCGCCCTTGGTGGTGTCTTCCTTTGCCGCGGCTCAGCTTCCTTGTGCCGCGGCTCATAGTCCAGTTTTGCCGTTTTCGCCCGTTTTGCATCGTTTAAGCTTCCGGACTTCAATTTCCTGTCAATCGTGCAAAATTAAGGCATTAAAAGCTCATTTAGATGATTTCACACTCCAAAATACTACAAAATAATGATAAATAAGCGTATAAAAATACGCCTAACAAAAGACCAAATTGGTCTACTGAGTCATTTTGCCTTGAAGGCATTGTCGAGATGTTAAATGTTGTTACCAGCCTGGTAGATCCTCGAGGAGAGGGTCTACGGCGTGTAATATCCCTGAGTAGATTGGGGGTGTTACATAAATGGTATCGGAGCTTAGGTTGTGGAAACCTAGGCTGTCGGGTCAGTGGTGTCTGTTGAATTTTGTCTCATTGGATTTTGTCTGACTGAGTCGTGTCGCGACGCGTCGTCTGAGTTTGTTGGTCGTGATTAGTATCGTGGGCGATCATCATCTTCGTGCGACCTGTGGATGTAAGTCTCCCTTCTTTGTGTTGTGCCTCGTGTGACACGAGCCATTTTTATGATTATTTGATTAGTGACGGAATTCTCTTATGGATTTTGATTTCTTGATATGTGGTTATTTGACTCTCATATTTCGTTCATATGAGGAGTAGTGTCCTAGATTGTGTATCTTGGACTGTAATTTTTATTTTTCCGCTGCGTGAGTTCTTTCAAATGGCTTTCGGCCTTTTGCCAATTGAGTTTGATTTCGAAAACCGATTCCTTTAACCGCGTTTTTGGCGTTATGGCCTTGATCATTTTGGCAAAATTCTTGTGACGGTACTTAGTATTTTGTAAATGGATTTTGTGAGTTTTTGAAATATTACCGTCATCGGCCTTTTTAACGTTGTAAATGGTTTTTAGCCTGGTGAGTTCCGGCGTGGGACCCACGGCGCTATAATGTTTTGCGTAATTACCTAAAGTTTTTGGGCATTCTAGCCCATTGAATTATCTTTGAAAACCTTGAGTATCTTAGAAAATAAATTTCGAGACGTACTTTTAAAATGAATTATTCTCTCGTGGTACATCCAAGGTGCCACAATATGTTTCAAAATTCTTCTACCTCGAGGACCCAAAATGTTTTGAGGTATTTTCAATGTTTTATAAACACTTTTACTTAGACCCGAGGGTCGAATATTCTGAAAGTTTTTCACTAAGAGAAGGTGTCCTCATTTTTGCTCAAACGCAAGATGATTTTCAAAGTCTCGAAAATTAGGTTTGTTCAACTTTTTGTAAAATGATACTCAAGATCAACTGGTGTTTCCAAACTGTTTCCAAAAGGTGATTCTCGTTTTTAAAACCTATCATTCCTGTATGTAGTCCAGGAATGTGTGTATGATATTCACATTGTTGTTAGAATGTTAGCTCCCGAGTATGATGGAATTGGTGGTGTGAACGTTGAGTCGTTCGCCATGCATATGTTTTTGTTGTCCCTTTGTGGGAGGTGTGATGACGATCTTTAATGTTGTCATTTCGTGGTGACTTGCGTGTTATCGCACCTGTGTGAGCTGTTAAAGCTTGGGTTTGTACGTTTGTGTACCTGTGTGATTGTTTCACGATGTTTGTAATTATGTGCTAGTTATTGTTCGGGCCGTTAAGGTTGCCGAACGATACCGTCGTTGCTGTATTGTTTGTGTGTGTATTACTTGACGATGGAAATCGTTGTATATGATATGTGTTATGATTGGTTGTTGTGCTGAGTTGGCATCTCTGCTATGTTGTTTTGCGACGTTATGCCCCATTATATCTAGCATTTTGTATTTTCGGTATGCCGAGCCGAGACGTTTCAACCGTGATGTGCTGGGGCATGCACGTGTAAATTGTCCTTCTCGTCGGTAACACATTTGAGTGCGGACTCGAGAGACACGAATTGATTTTGCGGGTGGCTACCGAGACTTTCGGAGTTTGCGCTTCACGATTATCAGGATCGGCTCTGAGAGGCCCATAGGAGATTTCTCTGTCGGTTGCTTTTTGTGTTGTTACCTTGTTTCCGTTATTGTGAGTTGCGGGGACGACTTTCTTTTAGAAGAGGTCGAATATAATACCCGTATTATTTTTGGCTTCTATATTTTCTCTTTCTCCAGTCTATCGATTCGCCCGTGTTCGTTGATACTGTCTGAGCTTGTTCTGTATTTCGGTTTCATCGTTCGAACGAGCTGTGATCTTGTTTTGGGTCGATCTGGTTATCGCTGTAACTTTTCCGAGTTTGGTTCGATTCTTGTGAACCTTGTTCGGAGGGAGCATCTTTTGATTCTAATAATTCTTTTAGTCGAAGTGGATCGGATTTGGAACTTCTGTATTTTCGACTCTGTCGACTCGTTTATGTTCATTGACATTTTCTGAGCTTGTCCTGCCCCTTGCTTTTGTTGATCGAACAAGGGTGGTATTATTTCGGAATTACTCGTTCGTCGTTGTGACTTTTCAATTGTTATTCCCTTTCCTGTGGATCTTATGCGAGTGTGCATCTTGTTGTTTTCACCGGATCATGTTTTATCTCGAGTCGAGATGTGAACCTCGGAGTTGTCGGTTGAACCTTATTGTTCTTCGTGATCCGAACATGATCGTTCGATTTTTGTTGTCTCGATCTTTGTGGTTCGATCGTTTGATTGTTCAGTTTTTGTTGATCTCGTTTCGTGATTGTTGAACATTCAGACTCCTTCGAAATTCCCTTAAGTTCGGGAAGTTAGTCTCGTTTTCAATCTTCCAACTCTTGGGCGGTGGTATTCCCTATTTTGTTCAGCGGTTGGCCCGCGTTTTGATTGATGTACCGTTGGGTTGGTCAATCTTTTGATTTTCGTTCGTTGTGTTTTGTGATTGTCTAGATAATCGACTCGATTGTATTTTATATTTGATGACGCTTGTCACTTGTTGAGTTTATTATGTTTCTACCGGTGGCGTTGTGTTGGTCATCGTGGGGCGTGTTTTCACGCCGTATGTCTCTTTGCGTTACTTGTGGCGTTCCGTCGTTGGCGCGAGTTTCGGTTCTTGTGTATCTCGTTGAGTGTTTTACGGGATGTTGCTCCTCCTACTTATTTTAAGTTTCGGGACGAAACTTCTTTTAAGGAGGGTAGAATGTAATATCCGCAATTTTGATTTTCGGTAATTTTCTTTTTTGGCGAGTCCGTTTGGCGACTCTCTCATGACCGTTCGTCATTTCGAGAATGATTAATTCTGCACTTTTGTCATCCGAGTTCGTTTCGGTGTCGTTTTGTTGAGTTCCGTGCTTTTTAGCGACTTTTCCGCACTTGAGCTCGATTCTTGCGAATCTCGTCCAGCTGTTGTTTGAGTTTCTATAAGTTCATTTAATGTTATTATTCATGTTGCAAGCTTTGGTTCGGTGTTTCGATCACGTATCGTGATTTTCGGACATTTTGGGCCATTTTTGTAATTTCCCAAAGTTTGGGGTAATTACTTAGTTGTCGAATTCCGACACTTCGGGTGGTCGGACTCGTGTGTTCTATTAGCGCTTGGATTCGTCTTTACGAGTACTTCGTAACCGTATCTTCGATTTTTACTCGAGTTCGGGTTTGGGTCGTCAGACCGTCGGAGTGGCTACGGCCGAGTCACGGCCGAGAGGCTGCTTTGGCCGAGTTACGGCCGTAAGGTGCCGTTACGGCCGTAACGTGTGCGATTACGGCCGTAAGGCGTGATCGGGTATGGCCGTATGGCGCTGCGGCTTCTGACGAAGGCCGATTCTGGCCGTAATGTGTGCGAGTTACGGTAGTAAGTGTCCATTTGGTCTTGGCGGATTTTTGACGAATGCGATTCTACGGCCGTAAGGCCTGCCGAGTACGGCCGTAAGGGACCGAGTTACGGCCGTAAGGCACTGCCGGTTACGGCCGTAACCCTGCCGGCTATATATAGCCTGGCTCGGCCAGATTTCATTTTCTACGCGATTTTTCTTCCTTTTTCGGCGTCTGGCGACGGGAGGCTCGGGAAATCGAGTTCTTGGCCGATTCTAATTATTTCCAAGGCATTTTGGAAGATTCTTGTTGATTATATCATCATCCAATCCGTGTTCTTCGTCAAATCAAGGTATATTCTTGATTTTCCTTCAAGTTGACTTTTTGGAGAAATTGTTCTTAATTTCGTTTCTAATCCGATTTTGATACATCGGTTGGTGTAGTATGATGTTATTAATCGTGTTCTATGGGATGTATATCCATATATCAAGTTTGTTTAACTCGATTGACGATTCGAGTGTTCTTTAGAATTATTGAACATTTAGTGTTCGATTAAATGTCCCAATGAGTTTCCCTTCGATAGTTTATTGGGATTTCCGTTGTTTTGGCCTTGATTCTCGTCGTAACCATGTGTTATTGTTCCTTCCGGAGGTTTATAGGTGTTCGAGGATTCCGATGTTGAATCCCGTTTGGTGATCGATGATTCGTGTGGTGTTATTCTCGTAATACTCGTGGTGCTATCGCGTTCTTGATATTGTTCGGGGGTTCGGGGCTATTCGACCGCGTCCTATCCGTCATCTTGTTGCGACTGTGGTTTTGAGGCAAGTATCTTGCCCATACATTTCATGTTTCGTTGATATAATTCTTGATAAATGATTTTATGCGAAATCCAATATTTAATGAACGTAAAAAGGGATTGGTATGTTCTCGATAAATGTTGTCTTTCAACGATAATTCGTATACTTCGTGAATATGTGTTCTCGGAATATGTGTGTTGGTTTTGTATGTTTAAAGATAATATGATCACTTCGAGTGAGTTTGATAGACCGTAATCCTTTGCCGGGGATTACGTATTGTTATTGTGTACTTCTTCGGTAAGAACGTAATGTGTGTGATATTAGTTGTTACTCCTTGAAAGGAGGTTGTGATACTTAATGTTGTTTAGCTTGATAAGTGATTATTGTTGTGTGCTTGATGTATGTGATGTGCCTCCGGGTAGTATTGTTGAATCTCCGGGATCCATACTTGCTAGTATGGGTTGGGTGTGACCGTAGGGTTATCCAATCCGGGTATGTCTTGCGGGGACTCCGAGGTTCGTGGCTTGTTAGCCCGATGCCGAGATAACTTGTGGGGTTATCGTCGGGTATGTCTTGCGGGGACTCCGAGGTTCGTGGCTTGTTAGCGCGATGTCGGGATAACTTATGGTTGTGGTTTGATTATGTACGTATATGTGCTTGTAGTCACGTGACTGCGGTTACGGTGACATGTGATTTGATATAGTTTCCCTGTGGGTTATTCACTCGTGTTTGTTCTACGGGAGCATCTGAGGTCTGTGGCTTGCTAGCACGGGACGCGAATAATCTGTGGAAACAGGTTGTTATGGTATGATCGGGTCGTGGACCCCATTTGTTGTTATCGAATTTATGTTTTGGGAAAATGACTTTTGGGCTGTGTCCCTAAATGTTTTTGAAAGGTTTGAGAATTCTTAAATCCCAATGTATTCAAAACTCCCGAGGTTGTAAAATGTTTTTCACAGACGTATATCGGGTTTACCCTATCTTTCGATTTAATCATTTGATTAAGTGAATCACCTCGGGAAGTATGTTTATGATTAATATGTTTCGTGGAGTATGATATGTATGGCTCGTTTTCGTATTTTATACTTGCACTAGCAAAACAGTGGAGTTTTGCTAACCCCCGAGTATTCGGGGGGTGGATGTCTGTATTGCATTCAGGTTTTGGAGCAGAGCACAGGGTCGGCATGAAGGATGATGAAAGATGAACGATACTAATCACACGAGGACCCGTTGATGTCGTATTGGTTTAGTTGTACTTTATTTTCCGCTGCTATATTTTTCCCGTTGTACGGGTGTGGTTGTATTTTGACCCCTGCGTGGGCATGAGTTGTATTTGAGTTGTATGTATTTATTGAAAGACCAAATCGGTCTACTGAGTCATTTTGCCTTGAAGGTATTGTCGAGATGTTAAATGTTGTTACCAGCCTGGTAGATCCTCGAGGAGAGGGTCTACGGCGTGTAATATCCCTGAGTGGATTGGGGGTGTTACAAAAATGCTCTCCCAGCACAAAGACGAATAGAAAACAATCTCTTGGACGTCGGAGTCCGATGTCCCTCTAACAGCTCTTTCCATACCGAGGCAGGAAAGTCACATGATGATTACAGATCACATATGAAAATCGCATTATGATTACGTTACGGAATGATGATAATGAGCATACATGCTCTAACATAATGGATGCATTAATAATGCGGTAAAATGGTCGTCCATAAGATGCTGGAATATGATAAGATCGCATGAAAGATCAAATGAGGTAACATGATTATCTGATGGAATTCCTGAAATGATTACCTTGAACAAGTTAACAAGGTTGAAAATTCGATCCACAAGATCAACAACTGAACCGTGAGATGGACTGGATGATTAATGAATTAACTGAGCAATGAGATTGACTAAGTGATGAATGAATTAACTGAGCGATGAGATTGACTGAGTGATGAATGAATTAACTGAATAATGAGATTGACTGAGTGATGAATAAATTAACTGAACAATGAGACCGACTGAGTGATGAATGAATTAACTGAACAATGAGATTGACTGAGTGATGAATAAATTAACATGATCGACAAGATAAAAAATGATGATTGAGGATTGTTGACTGATGAATGAGTTGATCCTTATCGCTTGCATGGTCAAACGTGCTCCAAAACAATTAGTCATGAATCAATCGTAATACTAATAATACATATAGTTTCAACAAAGCATGTATAATTAATGACATGATGAATGTATGAACATAAATAGAATCGAGTCCTTACACAGGTCATACGAAGCTTTGAGGTCTTGCGATACTAGTCTTCACTGACGACGACTTCATGAATGAATGACTCGTGCAGTCGTACAAATTTCACGACTCAAAAAACCTGACTGTCCAGATTTTCATAACCTGACAGTCCCACTACTACCGCATCGATAGAGCCACATAACTCACATATCAGGGTATCTCAGAACCCAAAGCGCTCTGATACCATCTTCTGTAACATCCCCAAATCCTATTGGGTTATTACAGTGCCGTGGACCCCACACCCGGAGATCCACCAGGCGAACATGACTAAAATACATTAAAATTAACCAACAAGGGAGATCACAGTCCCTACCATGATATCCGACACAATATTCCGATAAGGGATTTTAACGACAATGATGGGCCTACATGGCTAAAATGAAAATACAACCACACCCACGAGCCTTGCTCGGGTAATACATAATGACAATGACTGACAAACTCGAGAACACTCCAACTGACTGACCAACATGAACAACTCGGACTAGTATCACTCGAATGCCTCGTCGCCATCATCATGCCCCTGTGTCTCAACTCTCTCCTCGCAAGCACCTAAAACATGAAAACATGTTCCGCCCCCACGGGGTCAGTAATCCAGATAATGAACATCAAATACATGTATAACATGATATGCATCCAAAGGCAGAATGAAACGGTACAATGATAATAATAATACGAAATGCTCACAAACCAAGGTAAGAACCGAGCATTCGTGAAACACTATGCCCACGACATACTATTAATACATGTTCAACAGGTTAGAAACGAGTGCCCAATGGCAAATCATAATCATAGAGTACCACAATGAATTACACGACATGAACCAAACCAGAACTGAATTAGATATGAATCACAATTAATTACGTGGAGATGAATCACAATAAATGAATTAAGTATTAGAGTTGAATGATGAGTATCACAGTATGCCCAAATGAAATGTGTGAGTGCTCAAGTAGCCGAGTGTCCGGAGCCCCGCATATACACTCGCAACTTGGCCTAATTAGTCTCACGATGGTACTTTCCCGCGTGCAGAGTCTAAATGTGTCCGGAGTCCCGCATATACACATGACCATAGTAGAGTATCATAGTATGCCCGAATGAAATGTGTGAGTGCACAAGTAGCCGAGTGTCCGGAGCCCCGCATATACACTCGCAACTTGGCCTAATTATTCTCACGGAGGTACTTTACCGTATGCACAGTCTAAATGTGTCCGGAGTCCCGCATATACACATGACCATAGTGTACCCGACTAAAAATTCCTCACGTACGCCACCCGGCCACGAAGCACAATCCCGGAAAGTCACAAAAACAAAAGCGACCAAGATTACTGAATTCACGAGAATGATAGTGTGCTGCCTTGAGTCGGCCAACACTGTATCACCCCTGATATATTCAGGAATATTACAGTGCCGTAAATCCTTTACATCAGGATTTACAAGGCTAAAGAGTTGAAAAGGCATTAACAGGTACCAATGAATGAAAATAACGAAATTAAGATACAACAGTTCTGACCAAATACTGAAAATACAAATGTTCAACAGAAATTATTAATACATCACCAAATTCAAATTCATCAAAAACGACTACGTACTCGAGTACTTATTGAAATAACTAACAAACAACAGACAAGTAAACCCGGCCAGAACATCACTCTGCACCCCCGTCGTCATGCAACTCCAGTGGTTGTTTCCCCGCTCTCCTGGATCCTGAACATAAACAAAATGTTCACCCCCGAAGGGGTTAGTACAACGATGCTAGTACAAGTACCACAACATATTATTCAACATCTCACCAGAATAATAATACGTAATTGACAAAAATATCAACGAGTCTTCTCCTACGAGAAACTCAATAAGTAACATACACAACTGATAATCACAACATGATATCATAATATACACATGGTAATTCCGACGATCCAGCGTTCACTGCCTAGAACCCACGATGATCCCGTCAGACCAACCCGTGGTGGAAAAACCCGTCCGATGATCCAGCGCACGCTAGCATAGATCCCCCGATGATCCCGTCGGACCAACACGATGTGGACATACAATAACGACATACATGCACGACAATATGTATAACAACAATACATAAAACAAATAAGGTACTTGCCTCGATTCGAAGACAAGAACGAAACTTCCACGAAAACGAAACACTCGAAGGTCGCCCCTTTAATCAATCACGTTGCTAAGCTCGGACCTTAACAAAATAAGTAATATAGATTTCATTTACAGTTGTACGAACATCTAACAATCCAAATCACGGTCGGAAGTTCATAAAATGTAACCTAATCAGTCGAGTCAAAAGTCACCTCGCTGATCAGCCGAGTCAAAAGTCAACCTCGCTGATCAGCCGAGTCAGAAGTCAACCTCGCTGATTAGTCGAGTCAAAAGTCAACCTCGAGACGATCGTTTTAAAAAAAAATCATCCGAATCCGAGTTCGTATGAAGAAGTTATGACCGTTCGAAGGACAATTAAATAGACGGATCATATTGTGCCACGTGTCAACACCCGATTGGACCGGAAATTCAACCTCGCTGATCAGCCAAGTCAACCTCGCTGATCAGCCCAGTCAACCTCGCTGATCAGCCGAGTCAACCTCGCTGATCAGCCGAGTCAACCTCGCTGATCAGCCGAGTCAGAAGTCAACCTCGCTGATCAGCCTACTTGACTCGCCTAGTTGATGACAGTAGGGTACTGGGTAGAAAACTGAACATACGAAATTCTCAGGTGAAGTTGGGTGATCCAAGATTGATGTGATAGATTCCAATATCATCATTATATCCAGAAAACATCTAACAAATCCAACTTATATGGAAGGATATAACCTCTGATGATTTATTCATAAGTATAAACATCCCAATTTCTAAAACATGATGATGCTTGGATGATTTTATCAGTGGAACTCAATATCTTGACAGCATACTTCTATCATATCCTTGATAACACGAATCCAAGTAGGAATTAGTATTAACATACCTTAAGATGAAGAAAACACCGAGGCAATAAGTAGAATCCAACTCCGGTTGCTTGCTTGCCAGATCAAGATGTTTCTCCACTTCAATGATCAATCACCAGTGACACCCAATCTTCAAAGTTCAAAAAAAGGGGTGGTCTAAATGTGTTTAAGAGGTAGGGAAAACCCTCTGGACTTTCAGGGAACTAAGAACAGGTGAAGGAAGATGAAAACCAAATGAAATGAGGTGCTGTCCTTTATAAAATGTTTCTGGACCCCTGTGCTCAATAATTTCCTACGCTAGATTCCAAAGCTGTCCAGGCTTAATAATTAAAAACTGTCCAGGACCATGTGCTGGCCTCCACCCAACTCCATAATTGATTACTTTACTTATAATATGCAGCCATACTCAATAATTTGTATTATTGAGTATTTATATGAGACAAGTAATATGCTGCCATACTCATGCACTAAAATACAAATACGGTAAATACCATATTCCACTTATTGATATCACAATTCCAAACTAATACAGTGTTCAAATACAGGTGAAATACTCGGTAATTAACCCGGATATTACATACTCTCCTACTAAAAAGGAGTTTTGTCCCGAAACTCAAGACGAAAATAATCCTGGATATATGGACTTCATACTTTCTTCTGTTTCCCAAGTGGCTTCTTCCACTCCATGGCGCGACCACTGAACCTTGACCAATGCGATCGGTTTGTTTCTCAACTGTTTAACTTGACTCTCGAGTATCCTGATTGGTTTCTCTTCAAACGTGCCATCTTGAGCGACTTCGATCTCGCCGAAATCAATGACATGACTAGGATCTGGTATATACTTCCGTAATTGGGATACGTGGAACACGTTATGAACATGGCTCAATGACGGCGGTAATGCCAATCTGTATGCCAACTCTCCAACTCTCTCAAGGATTTCGAACGGTCCGATATATCTCGGACTCAGTTTTCCCCTTATTCCAAAACGGAAAATTCCCCAAGTAGGAGAAACCTTTAAAAGTACGTGGTCTCCAGTACTGAACTCCAAAGGGCGACGACGTATGTCTGCGTAAGATTTCTGGCGACTCTGGGCGGTCAACAGCCTTTCACGAATCAAGGCTATCTTCTCTCGAGTCTGTACGATCAACTCTGGTTTTGTCCCGATTAAGTCTGATGAATCGTCCCAACACAGGGGCGATCTACATCTCCTCCCGTATAATGCCTCAAACGGTGCCATCTTAATGGAAGCATGCCAACTATTGTTGTTGGTAAATTCAATCAACGGTAGATGAATTTCCAAATCGTTTGACCAATCTAAGGCACAGGCCCTTAGCATGTCTTCCACCGTTTGAATGGTCCTCTCGGATTGTCCGTCAGTCTGCGGGTGATAAGCTGTACTGAAGTTCAATTCTGTCCCCAAAGCTTTATGAACTGCTTTCCAAAAATGAGACACAAAACGGCCGCCTCGATCAGAAACAATGGTCTTCGGCGTTCCATGCAATCGAACTATCTCCGAAATAAATACTCGTGCCAACCTCTCTGGTCCCCACATGTCTTTAATGCTTAGAAAATGAGCTGATTTGGTTAAACGATCAACTATCACCCAAATCATGTTCATTCCTGTCTTGGTTCTCGGCATACTAGTGATAAAGTCCATCGATATGTCCTCCCACTTCCACTCAGGAATCGGGAGCGGCTTCAACATTCCGGCAGGCCATTGATCCTCGATCTTAACCTGCTGACAAGTCAAGCATTTCGAAACATAGTCCGTTACATGTTTCTTCATGTTGCCCCACCAGAAATTTTGTTTCAAGTCCTTTTACATTTTACTGGTGCCCGGGTGGATAGAATAGGGCGAACTATGAGCTTCCTTCATAATTGTTTGTTTCAGAACATCAACATCAGGTACGCAGAGTCGGTTTTGAAATCTCAAAACTCCATCATCATGGATTACGAATCCGGGGGCCCTCCCTTTGATCACTTCATCACGTAACTGAATCATCAGAGGATCATCTGCCTGTCTAGATTTGATTTCTTCGGTTAATGACGAAGTTATTTCCATCACGCACAGTTGTCCTTGGACTCTTTGTAACCATACTTCAATTCCTTCTCGAATAATCTCTCGTTGAAGGCTAAGTTGGGAGGTCAGAGTCTCCAGCATCTGAATAGAAACAGGCTTGCGGCTGAGTGCGTCGGCCACTACATTCGCTTTGCCTGGATGATACAAAATCTCCAAGTCATAGTCCTTAATCAGCTCTAACCATCTCCTTTGCCGCATGTTCAACTCTTTCTGACTGAAAATGTATTTGAGACTCTTGTGATCCGTAAAGATCGATGGTGAGTCCGTCTGAGATAATGCCTCCAGATCTTCAAAGCAAAAACTACTGCCGCTAGCTCCAAATCATGTGTTGGGTAATTAACTTCATAAGGTTTCAGCTGTCGTGACGCGTAAGCGATCACCTTGTCATTCTGCATTAATACGCATCCGAGTCCTTGGTTCGAAGCATCACTGTAAACTATAAATCCTCCTGTTCCCTGTGGAAGTGATAGAATCGGTGTCGTCGTTAATCTCCTCTTCAATTCATCAAAACTAGTCTGATACGACTCGTTTCACTCAAACTTTTGAGTTTTCTGCAGGAGTCGAGTAAGTGGGCGGGAAATTTTGGAAAACCCTCCACGAACCGACGATAATACCCAGCAAGTCCTAAGAAACTTCGGAATACTTTCACGTTCTTAGGAGGCTTCCAATCCAAAACCACTTCAATCTTCTGAGGATCTACTCGGACTCCTTTAGCTGATACCACATGACCGAGGAACATTACTTCCTTTAGCCAGAATTCACACTTAGAGAGTTTGGCGTACAGTTGCTCGCTTCTTAAAAGTTCTAATACAATCCGCAAATGTTGTGCATGCTCTTCCGTGTTCTTAGAATACACTAGAATGTCATCAATGAACACGACCACAAATTTATCCAAATATTTGATGAACACTCGGTTCATCAACTACATGAATACAGCAGGTGCATTAGTGAGACCAAACGGCATCACTACAAACTCATAGTGTCCGTAGCGAGTTCTGAATGCTGATTTCGGAACATCTGATTCTTTAATCCTTAGCTGATGATATCCTGATCTCAGATCAATTTTAGTGAATACTGTTGCTCCTTGCAACTGGTCAAATAAATCATCAATCCGTGGCAATGGATATTTGTTCTTAATCGTCATCTTGTTTAGCTCTCGATAGTCGATACATAGTCGAAGTGATCCATCCTTCTTTCGTACAAAAAGAACCGGCGCTCCCCAGGGCAAAACGCTTGGCTGAATATAGCCTTTATCCAGTAACTCCTCCAATTGCTTTTTCAGTTCATACATCTCAGTAGGTGCCATACGATACGGCGCCTTAGAAATTAGTGTAGCTCCGGGTTCCAGTTCAATGGTAAATTCTACATCCCTTCGTGGAGGTAGTCTAGGTAACTCATCAGGAAATACATCTGGAAATTCGTTCACAACAGGAATGGATGAAATTTCCACAATTTCGTCTTCTTTCTTCATTGCATAACACCAGTATCCGGTACAACCCTGTTTCAATAATTTGACAGCTTTCATCGCTTTGATCAACTTTCCTGAGCTTCCCGGTTTCCATCCCTCAAACAGTATTTCGGAACCATCGTCAGCGATCAACGAGATATTCCTCCTTCCGTAGTTTACAATATCTCCATATCGATTAAGCCAATCGTCTCCGAGTATCAGATCATCCCCTTGCATTTCTATTACAATCAGATTTGAGAGCCACTCTCTGCCTCCAAATGATACAGGGAAATCTCTAGTTTCTAAGTTTCCAACAATCCTCTCTCCACTCGGTAAACCAACAACATAAGGTTCACAATTATGAAAACCAGAAACATTCAAACGATTCACACAAGGCAAGGATATAAAAGAATGCGTAGCTACTGTATCGAATAAAACGCTAACTGGCTGGGAAAGGATTTAGACAGTACCTGATGCAACAGCAGCATCCTGATCGTATGTTCTCCTCATCTCGTACAGACGTGGGGGAACAGATCCGGCACTCGATGTACCCTTTCCGTCCCACTGTCCTCTACCTCGCCCGCGGCCAAAATTCTGAGGCATCTGAACACTTTGCTGCGTTTGTTGGATACTAGCTTCCTTCTGGACTGGCTGTGGTGTACGGGCTCTAAAAGACTTTGCAACCTCTTCACAGAACACCGCACGATGTCCCTCTCGACCACAATCAAAACAAGTCACGGCAGGTAGGGGGCAATTCCGTCGATAGTGCCCCGTCTGGGCGCAGTTAAAGTATTTCCTGATAACATCAGTCATAGTTGATGTCGCTCCGAAGTTCTTTCCGCTCCTAACCGGGTGCGGAGGTTTCTTGAAAGAATGAAAAGATGACTGGGCCTTGTGGGGCCCGCTGTTCTTGTGCTCTGTAAAAGTACCAGAGACTTTCTGCTTCTTGGATTCTGAAAATTTCTCCATAGCTGCTTCCTTGATCTCATACGCCAATGCCTTATCCTCGTATTGACGGAGTGTGGTACATTCAAAACCGGACATGTACCTCTGGATTTCTGGTTTCATCCTCATATCAAAATGGATCATCATTTACGCATACATTACGACCGGATGTCGAACAAATGCCATTTCTTTGGTTAAACGTCTCAATTGCACGAGATCTTGGCACATCGAAGGCCGGTGAGAAAAACTCCCGAACCTTAGCTTCCTTCACGGGATGAGGGCGATCTTGAGCTTCCATCATCAATTTAAACTCTGTCAATCAACATCATGGTCTATAGGCCGGATGGCTTCCCACCATTCGGACGCTTCCCTATCGAGAAAGTATTGAGCGATAGAGGCTCTCCGGTCATCTAGGCGATTAATTCAGCAAAGATTTTCTCGATTCCTTCAACCAATGGTCCCGGTGGGAGTCTCGAAATACCGTCGAATTTGGGTGGTTGCATCTTCGCCACCTCTTGCGACCACCGGTCACCTCGATTTCCCATGTCAGGGATTCCTTCTTTGTCTCTCTCCTGCCGTAGTCCCACCGCCACTTGCATTCGGTCCACGACACAGGCAAACTAAGTCATCTGGTTCACCACTGACGAAAGATTTACGAGCAATGAGTTCCGGTTCGTTATTGATAGATCGTTGCGGCTCGCTTGAGCTATGACTGGCCTGATTAGAAGGTGACGCCTCCCTTTCAGCATTCCTTCGTCCGCGTCCACGACCGCAACCACGTACACGTCCGCCTCTCAACATACTGTAAGCATAATTACTCAATATACAGGAAACAATATCGTTCAAATGCTCAAGTATAAGGAAATGTAACATGCAAAGGACGAGATAGAGTTTAGGAACTTACAACCACCGCCCACACGACGACGTAGGCAGTACAGTGATGTTATTCGCGGTCGGTTACCTCAAAAGACATAAACGACCCCTATTTTAACCCAACGACCAAGATATCCATAATCTTAGCTCCGATACCATATTCTGTAACACCCCTGATATATTCAGGAATATTACAGCGTCGTAAATCCTTTACATCAGGATTTATAAGGCTAAAGAGTTGAAAAGGCATTAACAGGTACCAACGAATGAAAATAACGAAATTAAGATACAACAGTTCTGACCAAATACTGAAAATACAAATGTTCAACAGAAATTATTAATACATAACCAAATTCAAATTCATCAAAAACGACTACGTACTCGAGTACTTATTGAAATAACTAACAAACAACAGACAAGTAAACCCGGCCAGAACATCACTCTGCACCCCCGTCGTCATGCAGCTCCAGTGGTTGTTTTCCCGCTCTCCTGGATCCTGAATATAAACAAAATGTTCACCCCCGAAGGGGTTAGCACAACGATGCTAGTACAAGTACCACAACATATTATTCAACATCTCACGCAGAATAATAATACGTAATTGACAAAAATATCAACGAGTCTTCTCCTACGAGAAACTCAATAAGTAACATACACAACTGATAATCACAACATGATATCATAACATACACATGGTAATTCTGACGATCCAGCATTCACTGCCTAGAACCCACGATGATCCCGTCAGACCAACCCGTGGTGGAAAAACCCGTCCGATGATCCAGCGCACGCTAGCATAGATCCCCCGATGATCCCGTCGGACCAACACGAGGTGGACATACAATAACGACATACATGCGCGACAATATGTATAACAACAATACATAAAACAAATAAGGTACTTGCCTCGATTCGAAGACAAGAACGAAACTTCCACGAAAACGAAACACTCGAAGGTCGCCCCTTCAATCAATCACGATGCTAAGCTTGGACCTTAACAAAATAAGTAATATAGATTTCATTTACAGTCGTACGAACATCTAACAATCCAAATCACGGTCGGAAGTTCATAAAATGTAACCTAATCAGTCGAGTCAAAAGTCACCTCGCTGATCAGCCGAGTCAAAAGTCAACCTCGCTGATCAGCCGAGTCAGAAGTCAACCTCGCTGATCAGTCCAGTCAAAAGTCAACCTCGAGACGATCGTTTTTAAAAAAAAATTCATCCGAATCCGAGTTCGTATGAAGAAGTTATGACCGTTCGAAGGACAATTAAATAGACAGATCATATTGTGCCACGTGTCAACACCCGATTGGACCGGAAATTCAACCTCGCTGATCAGCCGAGTCAACCTCGATGATCAGCTGAGTCAACCTCGCTGATCAGCCGAGTAAACCTCGCTGATCAGCCGAGTCGAGTCAACCTCATTGATCGGCTACTTGACTCGCCTAGTTGATGACAGTAGGGTACTGGGTAGAAAACTGAACATACGAAATTCTCAGGTGAAGTTGGGTGATCCAAGATTGATGTGTTAGATTCCAATATCATCATTATATCCAGAAAACATCTAATAAATCCAACTTATATGGAAGGATATAACCTCTGATGATTTATTCATAAGTATAAACATCCCAATTTCTAAAACATGATGATGCTTGGATGATTTTATCAGTGGAACTCAATATCTTGACAGCATACTTCTATCATATCCTTGATAACATGAATCCAAGTAGGAATTAGTATTAACATACCTTAAGATGAAGAAAACACCGAGGCAATAAGTATAATCCAACTCCAGTTGCTTGCTTGCCAGATCAAGATGTTTCTCCACTTCAATGATCAATCACCAGTGACACCCAATCTTCAAAGTTCACAAAAAGGGGTGGTCTAAATGTGTTTAAGAGGTAGGGAAAACCCTCTGGACTTTCAGGGAACTATGAACAGGTGAAGGAAGATGAAAACCAAATGAAATGAGGTGCTTTCCTTTATAAAATGTTTCTGGACCCCTGTGCTCAATAATTTCCTACGCTAGATTCCAAAGCTGTCCAGGCTTAATAATTAAAAACTATCCAGGACCATGTGCTGGCCTCCACCCAACTCCATAATTGATTACTTTACTTATAATATGCATCCATACTCAATAATTTGTATTATTGAGTATTTGTATGAGACAAGTAATATGCTGCCATACTCATGCACTAAAATACAAATACGGTAAATGTAACACCCCCAAAACCATCCGGGATATTACAGCGCCGTGGGTCCCGCGCCGGAACCCACCAGGCAAAAAACCGTTTACAAAACCAATTCAAAAACGTTCAAAAAGCCAAAGAGGCCGATGACGGTAATATTTTAAATACTCAAATATTTTCAAAAGCATAATTTCGAAATACCGTCATAAAATACCATTTGAAAATACAAGGCGAAGTGCCAAATCTCGACAGTTTAAAATGTACGTTAAGATGCCGCTTAAACGTACCGATAAAATAGTTTAGGAAAAGATTTAACGAAATAACCCAAGTTCGCAAAGTGCCAAAAGCCCTTTTAAAATACACACACGCATCGGATAAAGATACCGAAAATCCATTTTGAAATATACACACGCAGCGGATAAATGCAGTTCAAAATACACATTTGCAGCGGAAATAAATAACTGGAAAAGAATACTCAATTCTCTGAAAACAAGACACAGCCAGTATCACATCGGGAAGCTCATCCCTTCACGACCGCTACTAGCTCAATCTCCGAGTACCTAAAAATAAAGCCCACGACGGGGTCAGCCACAATACTCAATAATGATGCCGATCACATCAACATAAATAATTACATACCAATGTAATAATACTGTAAGAATACTACCAACGTAATCTTACCGTTATAACCTTACCAATCCATAATAATCCAATCCTTACCATAATCCACATTTCGCATCCTCGAATGACGAAATGAACTTAACAACAATTATCTGTATTGAATTTCAAAATACCAACAATCCTCAAAACATCATCATAACTCACAAGTACGGAGTAATCCAATATGTGTCAAATCCTGTTCGTCGGATTACACAATCAAATCTCAACCTGGATAAACCAATAATACACAACATTTCTGTAGATCAACTATCACATGACAATGAATACAATTCTCGAAACATCGACGTACAGTCTGAATGCTCATACGATCAATAACAATGATCAACCAATACATCACTGAGAATATCATCGACATGATAGCTCCAATATGACCAACGAAGGATCAACGATGACTGAGAGTACCCTCAACAAGGTAAACTACAAACACGATCAACAAAGGATCAACTATAACCGAGAATACCCTCAACAAGGTAGACTCCAAATGATCAACAAAAGACCAACAATAACCGAGAATACCCTCAACAAGGTAGACTCCAAATGATCAACAAAAGACCAACAATAACCGAGAATACCCTCAACAAGGTAGACTCCAAATGATCAACAACGGACCAATAATAACCGAGAATACCCTCAACAAGGTAGACTCCAAATGATCAACAACGGACCAACAATAACCGAGAATACCCTCAACAAGGTAGACTCCAAATGATCAACAATAATGGATCTCAAGAAATAACTCTGACTGTCGAACATACCCCTCGGGCGTATGAACAACCAGTCGCAAACCGTCGAACATATCCAATCATACATGGACTATGAACAACCCAACAATATGGCTCAAAAGATGGACGTCACAGTACGCCTGATCCGGAAATGTGTCCGTGCACAAGCTACCCCGGGTATCGATCAAATACACGTGTGGTCTTGTACCTAATTAGCCTCACGAACTACGTCTCGTGTGCACGGTTCAATGCGGAAATATCCACGCATAACCATCAGGTGCCCGGCTAAAAATCCTACACAATAACCAATCGGCACGCAGATATGACTCCAGATATGTCACGATGCAACATGACAACGAAACTCAAGAATTACATATCCAATAAGGATCAAAAGACTCATCGAAGTGAACAACAACACACTGACAATGAAAAGTCGACACGACTAATCAATATCCAAAACATCAATCCTCGGATCATCATCCCCAAATGAATGACCAACACGATATACGATCTCAATACAACAGTCCTGGGATCAACATCCCTCAACGAATAACCGATACGAAACCCATTATACGAAACCTCAACATATACAACGACTCAACATACTAATTATCCACATGACTGAACAAATACTTAGATTACCTCAAAGCCGAGGACCATATCCATCAACATCCCCCAATGAGACGATCAACACAACCATTAATACCAACAATAGTCCTGGGATCAACATCCCTCAACGAACAACCAGTACGAATCTCAATATATGAAGCCTCAACATACAACATATACAACAACTCAACATAACAATTATCTCATAACTGAACAATACAAAAATTACCTCAAAGCCGAAGACAACATCCTTTCCACGAACAACATCCCTGAATGAATACACAGTTATACAAATAATCTCAAATAAGGTACCATCCATTCAATACCAATAAACCTTTATCCCGATATTTATGTCATCACGATAACTATCCTCGATATCCGATATTCTATATCCTTGACCAAAGATAACTCACGTCTTCCCTGAACACAATTAAATCATATACCTTATGATTTAATACAACCAGAGCACGATATACAAACCATTATCCTGACAACTTACATTTCTAACAACATTGCTATACGAATTATAAATGAAATGAAAACGAAACCATTCATCAAATATTATAAACTGAACAAGTATAAACTGTAATATCCGGATTTATTACGGTGTATTTCATCTGTATTCAAACCCTGTATTATTCGGATTGGTGATTTTGATTATTGGAGTATGATATTTCGTGCATTGATATCATTGTACATAAGTATAGAAACTTGCAAAATTGCTCAAGCAACCTCGTGATAGCGCACGCTAAGAATGTATCTTAACGCGCGCTATCGGGCCATTATTAGCGCACGCTATGAAGATAGGAGTTGCGTGCGCTAAGAACTCAATTATTGAGCGGGACGGCTAGCACATGCGCGGCCGGACATGGTCTCAGATAAGATTCCAGACGCCTTGCCGGACAATTCTGAAGTCAACCATTATTAGCGCACGCTAAGGAATGCTTAGTAGCGTGCGCTAACTTGTTAATAATGCAGAATATTATAAATGGGACGACAACCGTTTTGGCTTTCATTTCTTTCGCCCATTCTTCATCCTTGAGGGTTCAGAGAGCTATAATAATACTCCTATACACTTAGAACACATCTTGTTGGTGTTTGTATATTGGTTATCACTTGGGAATGTTCATGGAAGTGGAATAGCACCTTGGAGTGACATACAACCAACCGGAGTTGGATTCTACCTTACGGTTCAGTGATTTTCATCATATTAAGGTATGTTCAATCTATCTCAGGACTTAGAGTTGGATTCTAACGATTTGGATGATCATGTTAACAAGATATGGATTTTCATAGATGAATTATCCAAGTATATCATGTTTGGAATAGTGAGATGAATAATCCTTAAGTACCTTGATTATAATCATCATGATTCGAATCTTATTACACTGAATATTTGAAGAGAAGCTTCTATCATTGGTAATTCGAATCTAGTAGATGACTTCATAATAATCATGGACTTGACTTTAACAATCATTATTGTTGGATAAATCTAAAGGATTGATCATGGAAAGATTTATCTAGTATAGATGGAACGTTTAAACAACTTCAGCATGATAATAGTGATTGATATAAGGTGTTGATATCAACCGTTAAGCTTTTCGAATTGTCGTATGAAGATTTGAATTCGGAAAGGAATATGGTTTTATATTGGTATGCATATCCTTGAATCCGAAGTTGTCTTTATCCGTAAAATCACCCATAAGGGTATGAACATGGTATTCATGGAAGTAACATGAATTATCACGCAAGATTTCATTGTTTCAATCATGGCAAGAACAGTTCTTGCTCGGTGATGGCTTGTCATGCGAATAGCGCACGCTATGCTTTGGAGTTTAACGTGCGCTATCGAGCACTAGTTAGCGTGCGCTATGTTTGGTACGTAACGTACTCTAGACCATCAGACGGGTCAGTTAGCTGGTCAGTGAAGTACTGACCATGCATAGTTAGCGTACGCTAGTCTTTGTTGTCGGCGTGCGCTATCGGGCAGACTTAACGCACGCTACACAGAGTGCTTAGCGTGCACTAAGCAGTTCGGGCAGATTGCATTTTATGAACTTTTGGCTGTGAATCGAATTGTTAAACATTCGTACGATGTGAGATAAATCCTATATCATTTCTTTTGTTAAGGTTTGGTCTCGTTACGTGATTGATTGAGGAGGACGACCTTCGAGTGTTCATTTCGTGGAAGTGTTGTTATTGTCTTCAAATCGAGGCAAGTACCTTAATTGTTTTATGTATTGTTGTTATACATATTGTCGTGCATGTATGTCGTTATTGTATGTCCACCTCGTGTTGGTCCGACGGGATCATCGGGGGATCTATGCTAGCGTGCGCTGGATCATCGGACGGGTTTTTCCACCACGGGTTGGTCTGACGGGATCATCGTGGGTTCTAGGCAGTGAACGCTAGATCGATGGAATTACCATGTGTAGGTTATGATATCATGTTGTGATTATCAGTTGTGTATATTATGTTTGAGTTTCTCGTAGGAGAAGACTCGCTGGTATTTTGTCGTTTAAGTTATTATTCTTCGTGAGATATGAATAATATGTTGTGGTACTTGTACTAGCATCGTTGTGATAACCCCTTCGGGGGTGAACATTTTGTTTGTGTTCAGGATCCAGGAGGGCGGGGAAACAACCCTTTGGAATCGTATGACGAGGGTGCAGAGTGATGTCCTGACCGGGTTTATTTATCTGTTGTTTATTCGTTATTTCAATAAATACTCGAGTACGAAGTCATTTGTGATGGATTTGAATCTGGTGATGTATTATTGAGTTCTGTTGAACAATTGTACTATTTCTGTATTTGGTCGGAACTGTTGTACTATAATTCCGTTATTTCCATTCGTTAGTACCTTTTTATGCCTGTTCAATTCTTCAGCCTTGTAAATCCTTATGTAAAGGATTTACGGCGCTATAATATTCCGAATATATCGGGGGTGTTACAGAATATGGTATCAGAGCTAAGATTATGGATATCTTGGCCGTTGGGTTAAAATAGGGGTCATTTATGTCTTTTGAGGTAACCGGCCGTGAATGACATCACTGCACTGCCTACGTCTTCATGCGAACAGTGGTTGTAAGTTCCTAAACTCTATCTTGTTCTTTACATGTTGTGTCTCTTTATACTCGAATATTAGAACGATGTTGTTTCCTGTATATTGAGTATTTATGCTTACAGTATGTTCAGAGGCGGACGTGGACGTGGTCGCGGTCGTGGACGCGGACGAAGAAATGCCGAAAGGGAGGCGTCGCCTTCTAATCAGGCCAGTCATAGCTAAGGCGAGCCGCAACAATATATTAATAACGAACCAGATCCTGTTGTACCAGAGATCCTTCGTCACGTGGTGAACCAGATGACTCAGTTCGCCCAAGTCGTGGACCGAATGCAAGTGGCAGTGGGACTACAACAGGGGGAGAGACAGCAAGGAATCCCAGACATGGGAAGCCGAGGTGACCGGTGGCTGCAAGAGGTGGCGAAGATGCAACCACCCAAATTCGATGGTATTTCTGAGACTCCCACTTGGGATCATTGGTTGAAAGAACTGGAGAAAATCTTTGCCGTAATTAACTGCCCAGACGACCGGAGAGCCTCTATCGCTCAATATTTTCTGATAGGGGAAGCATCCGAATGGTGGGAAGCCATCCGGCCTGTAGACCATGATGCCGATTGGACAGAGTTTAGATTGATGATGGAAGCTCGATTGCCCTCGTCTGTGAGGGAAGCCAAAGTTCGGGAGTTTTTCTCCGCTCGGCCTTGATGTTTGATATCCTGGGCGATCAAGGCGTTTAACCAACGGTGGCATTTGTTCGACATGCGGTCGAGCAGATGCGAGAAATGATGATCCATTTCGATATGAGAATGAAACCGAAGTTGAGGTACATGTCCGGATTCGAATGTACCACCCTCCGCCAATACCAGGATAAGGCGTTGGCATATGAGATCAAGGAAGCAGCCATGGAGAAATTTGCGGAAACCAAGAAGCAGAAAGTCTCTGGTACTTTTACAGAGCACAAGAACAGCGGGGCCCGTAAGGCCCAGTCCTCTTTTCACTCTTTCAAGAAACCTCCGCACCCAGTTAGGAGCGGAAAGAACTTCAGAGCGACATCAACTATTACTGACGTTACCAGGAAATGCTTTAACTGCGCCCAGACGTGGCACTATCGATGGAATTGCCCCCTTCCTGCCGTGACTTGTTTTGATTGTGGATGAGAGGGACATCGGGCGGTGTTTTGTGAAGAGGCTGCAAAGTCTTTTAGAGCCCGTACACCACAGCCAGTCCAAAAGGAGGCCAGTATTCCACAGACGCAGGAAAGTGTTCAGATGCCTCAGAATTTTGGCCGCGGGCGAGGCAGAGGATGTTGGCCACTTAAGTATACTGGATACAGTTTGGAAAATCGTTTAAACAACAAACTGTATGGAATCTAAATCTGAGTGCGTAGCGGAAGTCTTGGATACAGTTAGTTGCCGTGGATACAGCAACGACGTATTAGGTGTATACTTAATATATCACAGTTATTTCAAACGAAAAGCGAACGTAAATAACACGGTAATTTAAGTGGTTCGAGGTAAACCCCTCTCGTCCCGGTCCTCCACGAGATTAAAAGTTTATTATATAATTCTGCGTACACAACTACGTAATTATAAACAAACCTATCCTTGTATCGTTCACCTGATTGATACAAAGAATGTCGCTTTCAACCGTTCACACAGTTGGTTAAAGCTTCCTTCTTGACTAGCTTCTTCACGACAGGTTCCAAAGCTTCGTCCTTATTCGTCCCACAGTCGAATAACTTGTTGAGTTCACACAGAGCTCGGTTTTTACACATAGGTAAAAGGTAGGTAACCTGGTAAGAACGTGACTTTGAATATCACGTTCTTGAGTGATGATAGTTGTTCTTGATGTTGAGCCTTTGTATATCTCTTTCGTTCTAACTAGCGGTATGCTCTAGAGATATGTTTGCTCGGATGATAACTTTGATAGCTTTGTGAGTTATGTTACTTGGGTTCGTTCGGTTGGTTGGTGATCGATCTTCAATGTCTTCAAGGATATATATATAGCCTCTGAAGAAAGTATCCGTTGAGATGTCCGTTTGAATAAGATTTCCTTGGCGGGAATATGACATGATCCGGTTTCGCGGGATTACGAAGATCTGAAGACGGTATTTAAATACTTTATCCTTGAGTATTTAAATACTTCTTTGTTCAACGGGACTTGACTTGTGTTCTTTCTTGTCCTTTTGTGAAGCGTATGGAAGATGACCGTATTTAGGGCATCGAGACAGTTTCCATACTTGATCTTTTACAAGTCTTCTTGCTGTCTTGTGAGCTTCAACGATCTTTGATTCGAGGCGAGTTTTCGATATAGGATAAAGCCTTGAATCCTCGATACGGTTTCCTTCTTGTATATTTGGCATATATGTCAAAACCTTCTCAATAACAAATAACAATCGATACAGGATCGGGTATCATTGATTCGATCTGAGGTTATTGTTTTTCCCAACAATTTCCCCCTTTTTGACAATTTGCCAAGACTAACTTACTTCAACTCTTGAGTCTTCTTGATGATGCCAAAACCTTCTTCATGAAGCATTCTTCTTCGATGACTTTTGGCAGATTTCTTGGTCTTTTGTCAATAGGTCTGACTTAGTGACTTAGTCTACAATAATGAACTGCTCGGAGGCATGTTCGATCTGATTGAGATTTATTACAACTTAAGCTTTATGATTGGCGCGCAGCACAATCTTACAATGTATTCTAAGTTTACAATGAAACTATGAACTGTTCGTAGACTAGTTAAATCGTGACTTATTTTTCAATCAAGTTTATCTAACTTGAGATTCCTATCAAACAATTTTAAGTAATCATACATAAACACAGTAGATTACGAGTTGTAATCTTTGAAGACAAACAAACTATTTTATTGATATTCAAAATGATTGAGTACAAAGTTTCTTTGTGTTGAATAGAAATTACAAAGACAAAAATAATATACATAAATTTCATCTCCTCATCTATAATCCGCATGCCTCAAGGTCTCTTTCTGGCTCATTCTCGGTGCCGCGCCACCGGTTTTGAAGTGAATCATTGCCTCGTTCTGGTAAATCGCTCTTCCTTCATATGAGCGATCAAATGCAAGTATCGATCTTACGGATGGGTGACCCGATCTCCTCTTCTATGTTTTGATTTCATCTCGACTTGGAGAGGAGCTTACCTTCTTCTAGCATCTTTGAAAACTTGTCTGCTTAGCCAATGTTTTATAATTTTTGAAGATGGCGGATTCACGATGAGTCGACAAAATATCTCATCAGTTCATTCTTCCTCCGTGCTTCACTTCTTGGCGGTTGGGTTGCGGTTGGTCGTGACGTATTTAGAAGGTCTTTGGATAAGATTTTGCCAAGGGACATTTGGGTCATGGAATTACAGTGCGGGCACGAAATTCTAAAGCTTTGGGATTGAGGTGCTAGCTTGTTCAATTCGGCGGCAATCTTGCTCGGCGGCCTCAAATTCCCTTTCTGTTGCGGTCTTATTCTCCTTGCGGCTTCTCGTGCCTCTTCCCCCTTTTTGGCTTCATCAAGACTTTGCGGGATTTCAAGAGCGGCGTCTGTTTGGTCTCGATCTTTGTTTATTCTTTCAACAAGGGAGGAAAGAGTGCGACATCTCTTGAATGCTTTTGTCGTGCGCACGCGATTGAGGCTGTTCTCAATCACAGCACAGCGGTCTTGGCTTCAATAATTCTTGTCTTTGAAGCTTCCTCCTTGGATTTCTCTTGTTTATCTTCCATGATCTTCAAGGCTTGCTTGAAAACTTCGCGAGAAAGATGAATGCGTCGACAACTCGAGATACTTCATGTTGAAGAGTGGTCATTTCTTCTCTGGCGAGTGTGCATCGATTGATGCCTTTTCAATAGAAGATAAAGCGTTTCTGCGTCTTGGATAAATACGATCCCGAAGGCCAAGAGCTCGCAGCGCTCTTTACGTGCGGCGAGAGATAGGAGAGTCGGTGGCGAAGTCTTTAGTGCGGTTCAACCTCCTTACATTCACGGATGGACGTGAAGTAAGTTGGACATCCTCGGGTTCGTTACCGTCCTCGGATTCCAAGGTTGCGGGGCGGGAGTAGCTTCTTGTGGTACGGCGACGGTTGGTTCGAAGCATCCTGTGGCGAAGGTTCTTCGGCGGATGCGGATGCGAGGAGGCCAGATCCTCTGTTGTGGCGAGAATGGCTTCTTCGGTCGCAACAGGCTCGGGTGCCTGTTCCAAAATTTCTTGATCTTCCTCGACTGGAGGGACTGATTCCTCCTGGTCGGGAATGTTCTCCGGCTGTGGCGAAGGTGGATTGGCTTAAGGTCCTTCGTCTTTTCTGGGTGGAGAGGCGGCTCGGGCTTCAGCCTCTTCACGGCTCATTCTCAGACCTGCTTGAAGAGCATCGTCGTCATCGTCTGAGTCATGATCGTCGTTAGCTTTTGGATTTATGGGAGAGTCCTCTGACTTCTTCTTTCCTTTTCTTCTGGCGTCGGATTTGTGCAGTAGGTGGCTTTCAATGAGATCTTTGCAAGAGGCGTTGTCCCATCGTAGCAGGGCCTCAATTTCAGTTGAGTCTGTTACTTCGGAGACGAACCGCTCTTCGTGGCTCCATTCGCTCCAGTTGTACAGTGTGTCGTACGGAGCTAGCCTATAGCCTTTCCATTGTAGGAATCTTTCGTACGCTTGTTCAATTTGAACCGAAAGAAGTGTTTGATTTATGATTGAGTCAGGGGAGGGACTTCGAATCACGTCTGGAGACGCTGTTTCGAGGGATTTCGGTATAGGTATGGGATCCTGCACGGAAGATGGACTCCTTGCAGGGGATGGTGCCCCGAAGGAAATTGGATCCTGCACGGGTGTGGAATGCCGTAGAGGAGAAGTAGCTTTTGGCTCCAAATGGTCAGCCGACGTGCTAACGTCTTGAATGTTGGCAGATGTCTCTATATCCGTCGTAGCCGCCAAAGGCTCGGGATCTACTGTCGATGCAGTTGGAGACACCTCTTCCGCGAGGTTGGGCCACAGGGTTCTTGATGGGTTGCGCCACGGGCGAGACATCCTCGGAGTGCTTGGTTTTGATTTTTGAGAGCCTCAGAGTCTCTTTTGGACTTCTCACAAGCAAAGTGCTTCTTCTTTGTGAGAACGCTTGCGCTTCTTCTTTGAAGATTCCATTTGGGACCTTCACGGTTACATCTCTGGGGTTGTCGAAATAGGCATGTGCAGTTTGCGGATGGTTGGCATGCATGGTGCTCTGGTTATAAGCGGTGGGCTTGACGCCTCCTAAATATATCCGTGAGCTATTTTTCTTGGCATCGGCGGATTGCATCACTCCGCACTTCGTCGGTATGTAGTTGACATTAAACCAAATGATTTCTTACGGGTGGCGGGCTTGCACACCTCTTCTTGAAGACGTTTCAAAATGATTTGGCACCAATTGACCTTTTCACAGTCAAAATAGCTACCATCATTACGAACCTTAGATTCGTGCACATTTGAACGCACTGTTCGATTTTCAATGATTCAGGCGAAGTCATGCGAATAAACGAAATAAAGAAGAAAATTTTTCTTGTGACACGTGGTTGTCACCATGTCAACCACTTTGGACCACTGTAAAAGTCCATAAAACTTGGTAATCGAGTTCTTGAGACCGAATGTCTCAAAGGTGGTCCATGGTCGAGGCCGTCGGCGGGCGGCTGTAGATTTTGCAGGTAGGTCGCTATTGATGCGGTTGCACTCCTTGGGTATTGCAATGATGTCGGCAACATGTCCTCCACAGGCTAGTGACGAGAAAAGCGAACGGCGGCGTTGAGGTAGAATTCCTCAACCGGATGGGCGTCGTATTTGTCGGCGGTTTTGCTCCGGCGATAAAGACCTTGTTCTTTGAAGACGAGTAATAATATACTCCATTGGTTCGGTGTCGTTGATTTCAGAGATGATACGCTCGATGATGACAGTTTCGAGAAGATCCGGCCATCAATGATGTTGGAGGTTTTCTTGAGCAGGGGAAGAAGATTGACTAGCCATGGATGTTTTCTTAAAACGAAGGTGGAAGAAAACATTAGAAATTTGCGATGATTATGCGGAAAATATGTAGGCTGTTTGCTTGAGATCTCTTGTAATTGCGAAAGCGTAAAGAGTCTCTAATGGCGATACTGATCTGTTATACTTGGGCGGCGAAATAGGGTTTGCAGTACGAATGGTCGATTTTAAGGGATGGGAACCGGTTTTGAAATCGACAGTCGGGATGGATTTAGTGTAATGGTACGCTAATCCATTAAAAGGTTTTAAAATACAATGGGTCCCACTTCGACATAGGTTGATTACCCTAAATGCCTAAAACGGCGGTTTTTAAAAATAATAAACAATTTAAAAACATCGCGGCTTTTGAGATTCATTGTCCGGATGTCGTGTAAGGCATTTAATGAACATGACGTTTGACATAAAAACAGGCACGTGGACAAAAATTATTTTAAAAAGGAAATAATATTATATTACATACTGAATCGAAATCCTATAGTATGTGCTGTTCTCCGCGTCGATACAGCGTTCCCCCTTAAAAAGGTACTAATAGGTTTTGAATTCCATACAGCAATATTTGGATTAATCTTTGTATTCATGGGTCTCTGATATTCCCCCTTAATTATTGCACACATCATTTGTAGGATTCATATGCCTTCGTTTGCTACTGATCTTGTATTGATGTTTCTGAGTGTACAGATAATTAATGTTGGATACTGTATTCACGGGTCTTACAGCATTCCCCCTCAATTGTTGAGTAAAAACAGTAAATTTACTTACAGGGAGTCTGGCTGTAGTATCCCCAATTCTGTTCTTAGCATGTTGAATCTTGCTGTCTCGAGAGGCTTGGTGAAAATGTCGGCCATCTGGATGTTTGTATAAACCTTTTCCAGGCGAACATCCTTGTTTTCGACATGATTTCTGATAAAATGATGCTTCATGTTGATATGCTTAGTGCGCGAGTGCAAAACAGGATTGTGCGTGATTGCAATTGCACTCGTGCTATCACACATGATTGGAGTCTCTCTAGCATCGATTCCATAATCGGCGGTTGTTCTTTGCATCCAAAGGATTCGCATACAGCCTACCAAGAAAGATAGTATTCTCGATTCACCGTGGAAAGAGAATTTGCCAATTGCTTCTTCTTGAACCAAGATACGAGTCTAGGTCCGAGAAAGTGACAAGTTCCGCTTGTACTCTTCCTATCTAGCTTGCGACCTCCGAGATCCGAGTCGTCAGATCCAACTAAATCGAATCCGCCTTCCTTAGGATACCACAGGTCCGCATCGACTGCCTTTAACGTATTTCAGATTCGTTTAGCTGTATTGAAGTGTGATTCTTTAGGTGCAACTTGGTATCTCGCACACACTCCAACAAAGAATCGATATCGGGCTGCTAGCCGTTAGGTACAGGAGCGAACCGATGAGCTTCTGTAGAGTGATTGGTCAAACGGCTTTCCGGCTTCATCAAGACTAATTTGCACGGAAGTGCTCATGGGGTTAGCGAAGATTTGGAATTGTTCATTCCAAATTTGTTGAGAAGCTCCTTCTTTGTATTTCTCTGGTTGATGAATATACCGTAGGCAAATCGCTTTACACGCAAACCTAGGAAATAACTAAGTTCCCCATCATACTCATTTCAAATTTGCTTTGCATGAGATGTGAGAACCTCGACATAGAGCAAGGTTAGTTGAACCAAAAATAATATCATCGACATAGATTTGTACCATTAGAAGGTCATCACCTTCCTGTATCTTGAACAAGGTTTTGTCGTGACACCTTTCTCAAATCCATTGTTGATTAGATATCGGGACGGGGTTTCGTACTGTGCTCTAGGGCTTGTTTAAGTCCGTATGGGCTTTCCTTAGCCTCGTAAACTAGATCGATACCGTCTGTGTTGGCAAACCACGGTGGTTGTTCAACATAGACTTCTTCTGTAAGCTCTCCATTCAGAAAGCACTCTTGACGTCCATTTGGTATACGATAAAACTTTTATGGGCGGCAAAGGCTAAAAATATCCTAATGGCTTCTAGTCTCGCTACGGGCGAAGGTTTCATCATAGTCGATTCCTTCTTCCCGACAATAGCCTTGTGCTACTAGTCTGGATTTGTTCCTTATGATAAGTCCATTTCCATCCTTTTTGTTTGAAATACCCATTTGGTTCCAATAACCGATTGGTGTGTCGGTCTGGGTACAAGATACCACACATTATTTCTTTCAAACCGTTAAGCTCTTCTTCCATAGATGTTATCCAATGAGAGTTGTTAAGAGCGTCTATGGTCGAAACAGTTCTGATCGGGCTAAGAATACGGCGATAGTGCACATATTGAGTCTTCTAAGTTCGGATTGAGATTTCCATTCGAGGAACCGTGAGACTTGACATTAGATTCTTCTTGTGCACAAAGTACATTTCCTTGTGTACTGTATTCTCCTACGAGTAGAAACACCGGCATTAATGTTTCCAATGATCAGCTCTTGTGGGTGATCTCTCAACCATCTTCGGTCGGGTTCTAGTTCGGGATCCCTTTGTATCGAAAGTTTATGTGGGTACAGCTTCAGCTTGAATAGCGTCAGCTTCATCCACATCGATTCTTACAGCTGCGGGGTTGATTTCTAAATCAACTACAGGTTCTATGGGTGTAGGTGGATCCAAGATAGATAGATGGTGAATGTCCTGAGTGATATCATCTACTCCTGTAGGGTCATGGTGTGGTTCGTCGAACACTACATGAACTGATTCCTCGATCGTCAGCCTCCTTTTATTAAAGATTCTGAAAGCTTTGCTGACGGAGGAGTATCCTACGAATATTCCTTCATCTTATTTTTCATCAAAGGTTCTAAGTTGGTCCTTCCCATTGTTCAAAACATAACACCTGCATCCAAAAATGTGAAAGTACGAAACTAATGGAGTTTTGTTATTCCATACCTCGTAAGCTGTTTTGTTGTGGTGCTTGTTGACGATACAGCGGTTTTGAGTGTAGCACGTTGTATTGGTTGCTTCACCCCAGAAACGCTGTGGCAATTTGCTTGCGGCAATCATTGTCCTTGTTGCTTCTTTCAACGTCCTATTCTTTCGCTCGGCAACACCATTTTGTTGAGGTGTACGGGCAGCTGAGTATTTGTGCTGTATTCCATTCTCCGAACAGTATTGCTCTATAAAGCGGTTAGTAAATTCAGTACCTCTGTCGGAACGAATGCAAACGATACTCGATGCTTTTTCATTCTGCAACATCCTCAGGAGCTCGGGCAGCCTTAATGTTGTTTCCTTCTTCTTGCTAAGAAAGATCGTCCAAGCATACCTGGAATAATCATCAACAATAACCATGCATTATTTCTTACCTCCCAAACTTACTGGGTCTACAGGACCGTAGAGATCCATGTGTAGCATTTCCAACACTCTTTGGGTTGAAAGGTAGGATTTGCTTTTCAGGGTTGACTTGATTTGCTTGCCTTTCTGGCATGGACCGCTGACGTTGTCCTTCTTGAATGACACATCTGGCAAACCTCTAACCATAACCTGTCTTTAAAGCTTGTTGATCGTCTTGAAGTTGACGTGAGACATCCTCTTGTGCCATAACCAGCTAAGATCTGCAGTGCCTTTGGCAACAAAACATGGAATTGAGGAGCTCATAGGCTTCGATCAAGAATGTACATATTACGATCTGCTTCCTGTAAGCACAACTTCCTTGGTTTGGGTGTTCTTGACTCTACAGTGATCTATATAGAACTTCACCGAGAAGCGTTTATCACGTAATCGGCTAATACTAAGTAGATTATACTGTAAGCCTTCAACATATGCAACATCGGTGACCTTGAATTTCCCGACAAGTAGGTTTCCTTTCCCTCTTGTTCTTCCTTTAGACTTATCACCGAAGCGAACTTTTGGACCGCGACCTTCTACAAAATCAGATAGCTTGCTCCTATCTCCATCATGTGACGAGAGCATCCACTATCGAAGTACTGTATCCTCCTCTAGAATGTCCTGTAACAAAGAAATTAGGTAGATTTAGGTCCCCTTTGATTTTTGGGTCCATATATGTTAGTTCCTTTAGGTACCCAGTTTTCTGACAGCAATTGGTTTCTTGTAGGATGTACTCGGTCTGATTGCGGTATCTACGGGGCATATCCGTAGTTGTTATAATCACGATACTTATTATGCATGTAAAATTGGGGTTATTATTATTATTCCGATGAGTGCCGTCTAGGAGGTGGAGCCATTTTCTTAGGCCTAACGACTTGTCTTCTGGGTCTCCACTGATTCCCAATCGTTGTTGATACCGAATCGGCATCTGTCTTGAGGGATAACGGCTCTGTATCCGATACCTAGGCGCACTGCATCCGAGTGTATCACAGCGGGCCTTTGGTGGTTGGATACCGTCTTCTTTCTGAATGACTGTCGGCTTTGATGATATGCTTGTGGAGCATCTGTAGATTACGCCTTCGAGTGGTTCATGGTTCCACTGTCTCGAATAGTAGAGTTGAGGCGGAATTGCGGCTTTCGGTTTTCTGCACACAGGTTCCTTTATGGGACTAGGAGTATCTTCGATTCAGAATGTGTTCCACACTCTTGACGAACACAGTACTAGTTTTTCCTTTATTCGAACATGAGTTGTATCCTAAGCCACTTTTATCATGAGCATGTTGCCCAGTGCTCAGAATTTCTTCCATTCTTTTGGACGATTTTTCAAAAGACTTCAGAATGGTCTCAAGTTCGGTTTCTCGCTTCTCGAGAGTTGTAATTTTGGTTTGTAGTAGAGCCAAATCATTTGTCTTGCTCTCATTATGGGTTTTAACCTCATTTAGTTCATGAGCAAGTTGACGATTGCTCTCCATGAGTTTTTCAAAATCGACCTTGCTGGTTTCACAGTCAAGAGACATATTTTCATAATTTATTTTTAGCAAGTCATTTTCATCTTTCAGCTCTAGATTTGTTAATTGAAGCTGTATATTCTCAGTTTTTAAAGTCTCATGGGCCTTTTGAATGTTTTTGAATTCATTCATCATATTTTCGAAAGTATGAGATGCATTAGGTGGAATAACTGAGGTTGAACTTACCTCATCGTCGCTGTCTTCACCTTCTGGAACATCTTTGGCCATAAAGCACATGTATGCTTTATCATCGAACTCATCGTCAGATGAATCACTTTCAGTGACCACCTGAAGACATTCTGCTGATTTGGATGGTGTGGGGGAGGCTTCTGATTCTCCAATCAGGGCCTTGAGCTTGTCTTTCCAAGCACGTCTTCTTTCATCTCTCTCTTGCTGCTCGGCCTCAGGCAATCTTTGGACTTTGGGATGAGGACATTTGTTTGCATAATGGCACAGTTTCTGCAGATTATAGCACGAGTTAGCATCACTGATGATGTTTCGTACTTACCTTGTTGATGAGTTTGGGCACATAGGAGTCTTTCCAGACTGTTTAATGAACTTTTTGAATTTATGCATTAGAAGCGCCATTTCATCTTGTGACAGGATGTCGTCCATCGGCGCTCTTGTGACCGAGCTTCGACGAGCTAGGCATCTTTGTGTCGACGGTTCGTCTGACGGCCGAGAGCCGTGACTTTTGAAGGAGATTCTTGACTTTCTCTCTTCACAATGTCATACTCAAATGCTTTAAGGTCGAGAAGAGATCAAAGTGGATATTTCATTAAGATTACAGGATACACGCATAGCCGTGGTCTTAATGTCCCATCAAGGCCGAGAGATCTCAAAATTTTTAAGTTCTTCTCCTTTGGGTGTAAATTTTGCCAACGCTTCAAGTTCACCAACAATACCGGTAAATATGAGGTCAAGTTCCTCAAGTGTTTCCGTTGGTTTAATTTCAAAAGATTCAAATTCTTGAGTAAGTTTTGAAATCTTGTTTTCTTTTGAGAGCTCAGTTCCCTCACAAATTAACTTGAGTTTATCCTGATTTCTTTGGGTCATTTTGCAGCTCTTTACCTTTGAGAACGTGCCTTTGTCAAGAGTGACAAATAACGCGTTCTTAGCCACGTTGTCGAGATTGGCTCGCTTCCTTTCATCGGTTGTCCATTGCTCGCGTTCTTTCTCGAGCATTTCAGCATGGGCTTGGCCCTCAATCCTTGCGGCTGGATTGACCTTCATGATCTTGATCGGACCATCCTGTATAACAAAAATCATCTCTTCGTGCATTGCTGCAAGATGAGCTTCCATTCTAATTCTCCAGTCGTCAAATTCGTTAATAGAGAACATAGGGACTTTGTTAATCATAGAGGTATCCATACTGATAATATAGGAATGAAAGAAACTGTTTTGAAAATAAGTGATTTGAATCTGATTCGGTTAAAAAGAAATACGATTGATTCTTTTTAGAATCAACCGCTCTGATACCACTTGTTGGCCACTTAAGTATACTGGATACAGTTTGGAAAATCGTTTAAACAACAAACTGTATGGAATCTAAATCTGAGTGCGTAGCGGAAGTCTTGAATACGATTAGTTGCCGTGAATACAAAGAACGACGTATTAGGTGTATACTTAATATATCACAGTTATTTCAAACAAGAAAAGGTAAGGTAAATAACACGGTAATTTAAGTGGTTCGAGGAAAACCTCTACGTCCACCGGTCCTCCACACAGAGTAAAGTTTATTATATAATTATGCGTACACAACTACGTAATTATAAACAAACCTATCCTTGTATCGTTCACATGATTGATACAAAGAATGTCGCTTTCAACCGTTCACACATTGGTTAAAGCTTCCTTCTTGACTAGCTTCTTCAAACACGGTTCAAAGCTTCGTCCTTATTCGTCCCACACAGTCGAATAACTTGTTGAGTTCACACAGAGCTCGGTTTTACGCAGGTAAAAGGTAGGTAACCAGGTAAGAACAGCAGCTTTGAATATCACGTTCTTGAGCTGATGATAGCTGTTCTTGATGTTGAGCACTGTATATCTCTTTTGTTCTAACTAGCAGTATGCTCTAGAGATATGTTTGCTCAGATGATAACTTTGATAGCTTTGTGAGTTATGTTACTTGGGTTCGTTCAGTTGGTTGGTGACTGATCTTCAATGTCTTCAAGGATATATATATAGCCTCTGAAGAAAGTATCCGTTGAGATGTCCGTTTGAATAAGATTCCCTTCAACGGGAATATGACATGATCCGGATTTCGCGGGATTACGAAGATCGAAGGCGGTATTTAAATACTTTATCCTTGAGTATTTAAATACTTCTTTGTTCAACGGGACTTGACTTGTGTTCTTTCTTGTCCTTTTGTAGGCTGTATGGAAGATGGCGTATTTAGGGCATCGAGACAGTTTCCATACTTGATCTTTTGCAAGTCTTCTTGTTTGTCTTGTGAGCTTCACCGATCTTTGATTCGAGGCGGAGTTTTCGATATAGGATAAAGCCTTGAATCCTCGATACAGTTTCCTTACTGTATATTTGGCATATATGTCAAAACATTCTCAATAACAAATAACAATCGATACAGGGATCGGGTATCCCGGCTGATTCGATATAGGGTTATTGTTTTTCCCAACAGAGGACAATGGGACCGAAAGGGGACATCGAGTGCCGGATCTGCTCCCCCACGTCTGTACGAGATGAGGAGGACAGACGATCAAGATGCTGCTGTCGCATCAGGTACTGTCCAGATCCTTTCCCAGCCAGTTAGCGTTTTATTCGATACAGGAGCTACACATTCTTTCATATCTTTGTCTTGTGTAAATCGTTTGAATGTTTCCGGTTTTCATGCTTGTGAACCTTATGTTATTGGTTTATCGAGTGGAGAGAGGATTGTCAGAAATTTAGAAACTAGAAATTTCCCTGTATCATTTGGAGGCAGAGAGTGGATCTCAAATCTGATCGTGATAGAAATGCAAGGAGACGACCTGATACTCGGAGACGATTGGCTTAATCGATATGGAGCAATTGTGAACTACCGAAGGAGGAATATCTCGCTGATCGCTGACGATGGTTAGAGATTGTTTGAGGGTGGAAAGCAGGAAGCTCAGGAAAATTGATCAAGGCGATGAAAGGTCAAATTGTTGAAACAGTATGCAGATGCGGTGTTACGCAATGAAGAAAGAAGACGAAATTGTGGAACTTTCATCCATTCCTGTTGTGAACGAATTTCCAGATGTATTTCCTGACGAGTTACCTAGACTACCTCCACGAAGGGATGTGGAATTTACCATTGAGCTGGAACCCGGAGCTACACCGATTTCCAAGGCGCCGTATCGTATGGCACCTACCGAGATGTACAAACTGAAGAAGCAGCTGGAGGAGTTACTGGACTGTAATACCCGTGTATTTTGTGAGTGTTATTTTGGATGTATTTTGTGGTATTGTGGTTGTTTGGACCGTATATATTGATGATTGACCTTGGCATATTGATGGCTGATTATTGTTGGGTTCCGTGATTCTCGGATTGTGCACGTTTTAGCCGGACTCCTTGCGAATTTAAATTTGGAAAATAGCAGTTAGCGCACGCTAAGACTGTATGTCTAGCGCACGCTAACCAGGTTCGAGTAGCGCACGCTACTCTTGTGCAATAGCGTGCGTTAGGCCCACCGACGATGCTTCTGGACTGCGAATGAGGCGTTAGCGTCGCTATGGACGGACTAACGTCGCTATTTCGATGTACTAGCGCCACGTTACTTGTATGATAGCGTGCGCTAGGATGTCGAGTCGATGAGGCGAAGCGTTTGCAGGTGCGGTACTGCGAGTAGCGCCGCTCTTTGTATGGAGTTAGCGCGCTAGTATCAATCGGTAGCGCGCGCTAACGAGATAGTTCGGCGTCGCTAGAACTGGCGAAAGTTACGGACTACCTTTTTCTTCAACGGTGCACCGCCCTCGGCTCGTTAGCGCACGCTAAGCTGTAGCCGTAGCGTGCGCTAATACCTCCCGATATATATATGGGGGTAGGTTCGAAACGTCATTTTCACCTCTTCCTCTTCCCTTCGGCCGGGGCGATTTGGAGTGTAGTTAGACGTGGTTTTCGACCGATTTTCACCATCGACAACATTTTCGTGTTCTAAGCTCAATCTAACAAGATTTCATCCGATGTATCAACCAAATCAAGGTAAGATTGTTCAATCCCTAGTTTTGGAATTTTGAGGGTTTTGTTTAGATCTCGTCATTCTAGTCCGTTTTAAACCTTGAATTGGGTCAGATTATGATTGTGAAACCATAATCCCTTGTTTTTCTTGAAGTCTACGGATTTCGTTTGGAGTTCCCACCTATTGATTTGAGTATGAACAACTCCGCCTTAGTAGTGTTTGATAGTTTGTCCCTAAGAGTAGAGTTTGAAGGGAATCCCTTCCATTTCCGTGGTGTTGTGTTTTGATTCCATATTTCGATGTGTTAGGATCGAATCGTTGAAGGAAGTTCGGACCGTACATTCATCCGTTCGCCGTTTCTTGTGTCATTCAAATTGAGGCAAGTACTTTGATTGTGTTTAATGTACTTCGTGTGAATATGTAAAAATGGAATTTGTGCCAATTGTTGATCGAGTGTGTGTGAGCCGAGTAAAACCAGTGAGGGTCCACAGGGTCCGTGAGGCTGCGTATCCTACGGATCACTCGGTTGGGCTATACACCGGGGAGGGCACGAGGTGTCTCGGGGTGTGTATCTTCTTTGAGAGTACAGGCGGTATAGCTCGGGAGGTTGTTTTGTGATGATGACGTGATGTGGTAATCCGGAATATACGTGATGGCACTATGATTTTACGTGGTTTTGTTGATTATTCACTTGTTGTACATATTCTAGAATCATTGTACTTGCAGGCTTCTTCTGACCCCTTTTGGGGTGGATATACTTTGTGTATTCAGTGCAGTCCGGTGGGAGGACTAGCACAGGACGGACACGAGCTTGGTGGGCAGCATTGATATCGTGCATTATTTTGAGTTGATGGTCATATGGTCATGGTCAAAGTCGTGTTTTGGTTTTGTACTCGCGCGGGTACTGTCCGGTGTTGTATGTCATGTCATTATTAATGGTTAATGATGTTGGTGTATTCCCGTGGTGAACGGTCATATTGGTTATGATTCCTCGGGATGATATGTTGTTTGGTATTGTGATGTATGTTATGTTGTAATTGAAGTTGGTTTTGAATGTATGAACATTTATGTTTGTCGTATTTAATGTGTTTTATTTGGGTCTAAGCCTGGTAGGTCCTCCAAAAAAGATCTACGGCGCTGTAATTTCTCCGTAAATCATGGGGGTGTTACAGAATATGGTATCAGAGCCTAGGTTTATGGATATCTAGGCTGTCGGTGTTTTGGGTCTATTAAATTGAGTCAGTTGTTATCTACGATATCAGTGGCATGCTACCACCTCGTGTTGCCTGTGTTGGAAGACTCTTCGGATGTTGGTTGTTTCTTCCCTTCGGAAATAATTACCTTAATATTGTGCAATCTATTATTGTAATCATTTCCTTGTTGAATCATTCTTACTCTTCAGTATGCCGAGAGGTAGAGCTATCCGTCAACGTGGTCGTGGTAGAGGCCGTGGCAGAGTGAAAGTGTCTGAGTCCGAGAGGTCCGTTTCAGAATCGGCATCTCGCTCTGCGACTAGGTCGGACCCGATTCCTTCGGGAGGTTCGAATGGAGGCTCGGAGGCCGAGGTGCCTAACGTTCTTCAACAAGTTGTAACACAAGTGCACCAACTGGCACAAGTGGTGCGAGAATATTATCTTGGCGGGGCGATTGAGGATCGATGGATTCAAGAAGTTATGAAGATGAACCCTTCAGTTCGATGGTTCGGTGATGCGAACAATTGGGATCATTGGTTAGTTGAGTGGAGAATATCTTTGACGGTATTGGTTGTCACGAATCAAGAGAGTCCCGATTGCTCAATATCGGCCGATTGATGACGCTTGGTGGTGGCGGTATTAAGCCCAAGGACCGTGATGTCACTTGGGATGAATTTAAAGAATTGATGGAAGCTCATTATTGTCAGCGCCGGTTACGCTAGCAAGAGTCGGTGAGTTCTTGAGCTCAACCGAAGATGTTCCTATTTACGAAGCAATCAAGACATACAACAAGCGGTTAGTGTATGTCCAAGATCGAGTTAAGGATGAGATAGACAAGATACTTCATTTCGATGCAAGGATGAAACCGAGGTCCGAAAGTATATGGCGGGCCTTGGGTGTACTACTTTGAGAGAATATCGGGATAGAGCACTTGCTTATGAGATGGTGTCGATTCGGTTCAGCGGTTTCGAGCTCGAAGAAACCAAAATTTTACGGTAGTTTCCGAGGCGGTGGATCGCGTAGGCCTCAATCTTCTATGCAATCTTGCCGGTTCCCCCGGCTAGTGGAGGAATGCCGAGGGTTTGTTTTAATTGTGGAAATCCGGGACATGTCGGTTCTCACGCACTTCTCGCCCCATTGATTGTTTTAAGTGTCGGAAGCGGGGTCATCGGGCGTTATATTGTGAGTCGGTGGGCGAGAATAATTTCTAACAGTCTCCTACCCAGGCAGCACGATTACGGGTCAGCCAACTCGAGTGTCGGACGCGCGGTGGCGAGAGGTAAAACCGAGCATAAGGATGCATCTAGCATTGGATCAGCCCCACCCGATTGTATGAGATGAGGCGGACCGATGACGTAGGGGCGCCACTCGTCGGTATTGTTTATATTTCGATGCACCGGTAGATGTATTGTTTGATTACGGAGCTACTCATTCTTTTATATCATTATCTTGTGTGAATCGTTTGGGCCTAGACGGTCTCTCTACATGTGAACCTTTTATTGTTGGGTTGCCAAGTGGGGAAAGGATAGTTGGGGATCAAGAGATCGCCAATTGTCCTGTAACCATTGGCGGTAAAGATTGGTCATCCGATTTGATTGTGATCGATATGATGGGAGAGGATTTAATCCTCGGTGATGATTAGTTAAATCGGCATGGAGCGATAGTAGATTATCGTCGGAAGATAATTTCGATAGTCGCGCCGGATGGTGCGAACACGTTTTGAAGGGCAAAAACACGGAACTTCGGGAAGTTTATTCGAGCCATGAAAGCGATGAAATTATTGCGACAAGGTTGTACGATTATTGGTGTTACGCATTAAATTCGGAAGTTGGCGGAGTACAGTTATCCTCTGTTCAGATTGTGAATGAATTTCAGACGTATTTAGGATGATTTGCGGGATTGCCACCACATCGTGAAGTAGAGTTCTTCATCGAACTAGAGCCCAATGAGGCGCCAATATCCAAGGCACCGTCTGAATGGCCCCATCGGAAATGTTAGAATTGAAGAAACAATTGGGTGAATTGTTGGACAAAGGTTATATTCGGCTAGTGTGTCTCCATGGGGTGCACGGTATTGTTTGTATGAAAGAAAGATGGGTCCTTACGGCTATGTATTGACTATCGTGAGTTGAATAAACTCACTATTAAGAACAAGTATCCGTTGCCAAGAATCGATGATCTATTTGATCAATTACAAGGGGCTACGGTTTTCTCAAGATTGATTTGAGGTCGGGATATTACCAACTCGAATTCGAGATTCGGATATTCCCAGTCGGCATTTGACGAGGTATGGGCATTACGAATTCGTAGTTATGCCATTCGGTTTAACAAATGCTCCGTGGCCTTCATGCAACTTATGAACAAAACTTTTATCGAATATCTCGATAAATTTGTAGTGGTGTTTATCGACGATATATTAATCTATTCCAAAAGTGAGATGGAGCATGCCGAACACTTGAGAATCACGTTGAGTATTTTGAGGGCTGATAAGCTTTATGCTAAATTTTCTAAGTGCGAGTTCTGGCTTAAAGAAGTTTCTTTTAAGGACACATCATCTCGGTAGATGGTATTCGTGTAGACCCTCAAAAGGTTGAAGCAGTCTTAGCTTGGGAGCCTCCACGGAATGTTAAGGAAGTTCGGAGTTTTCTAGGATTAGCGGGCTATTATCGTCGATTTGTTGAAGGATTCTCGAAAATTGCTCGACCACTCACCCTATTATTGCAGAAGACACAGAAATTTGAGTGGAGTGATGAGTGTCAGAAGAGTTTTGATGAATTGAAAAAGCGGTTGACTACGTCTCCGATCCTATCCTTACCACAAGGAACGGAAGGTTTCGTTATTTATTGTGATGCTTCTAAACAAGGATTAGGATGTGTATTGATGCAAAATGAGAGAGTAGTGGCTTATGCGTCTCGACAATTAATGCCATACGAGATGAATTATCCTACTCATGATCTTGAGTTAGCCGCTGTGGTGTTTGCGTTGAAAATTTGGAGGCATTACTTGTATGGTTCTTCTTGTCGAGTGTATACGGATCATAAGAGCTTGAAGTACATATTTACGCAGAAGGAACTAAATATGCGTCGGCGCGATGGTTAGGCGCTTAAAGATTATGATCTTGACATTCTTTACCATCCAGTAAAGCAAACGTCGTTGCCGATGCGTTAAGCCGCAAGTCGGTCGTGTTGCAAAAGTTGGAACTACTTACCATTCAACCGAAGCTTAGGCGAGTTGATTGATATGGAAATTGAAGTTTGGCCTCACGAACTCAAGGGCATTGCGTTTCCTTGAGATTACATCCTCCGTAATGGAAGATATTAAGTCAGCGATTAGATGATCTCTCAATTGTGCGGCTTCGGGAAGACAGTGTTAGAGGAAAAGCTCCTGGATTCTTAATCGATGAAGACGGAGTTCTTCGATTTCGAGGCGAGAACTTGTGTACCTAATCGGGATGATCTCAAACGGGTAATTTTGAATGAAGCACATTCTACTCCGTACTCGATTCATCGGGTATGAGTAAAATGTATAAGGACTTGAAGAAAAACTTTTGGTGGCGAACATGAAGAAAGATGTAACGAGTTCGTGATGAAATGCTTGACTTGTCGGCGGAGTTAAAGCGGAACATCGAGACCCGCCGGTAAATTGCAACCGCTACCAATTAGGAATGGAAGTGGGAAGATATAGCGATGGATTTTATTGTGGGAATGCCAAAGACGAATCGGAGTGAATATGATTTGGGTAATTGTTGATCGGCTAACCAAATCCGCACACTTTCTGGGAATTAGAGATATTTGGGGACCGGAGAGGTTAGCTCGGTTATTCATTGCGGAGATTGTGAGACTCCATGGTACCCCAAAGAGTATAGTGTCTGATCGCGATGGGCGTTTTGTGTCGCATTTCTGGCAAGCCGTACATCGAGCACTCGGTACCAAATTGAATTTCAGCACCGCTTATCATCCCCAGACGGACGGACAATCGAGAAGGGCGATCAACGCTAGAAGACATGTTGAGGGCTTGCGCGTTGGATTGGAAAGAATATTGGGAGACTCATTTACCATTGATTGAATTTGCGTACAATAACAGTTGGCATAGTTCGATTGGGATGGCTCCGTTTGAAGCATTATACGGAAGACGGTGTAGATCGCCAATCTGTTGGGACGAGCCATACGAGTTACTTGTAGTAGAACCGGACTTGGTGGTTCAAACACGGGAAAAAGTCGCAATTATTCGGCAAAGGTTGTTGACTGCTCAGAGTCGACAAAAGTCATATGCCGACGTTCGTAAATCGGCCGTTAGAGTTCCAAAGGGAGACCATGTGTTGTTGAAAGTATCGCCGACTCGTGGAGTTCTTCGGTTTGGTAAGAAGGGGAAGCTTAGTCCTCGTTATATTGGCCCTTCGAGATCTGGACAAGGTAGGCGATGTAGCTTATCGACTAGCATTACCTCCGACGCTTAGTCATGTTCATAATGTGTTTCATGTTTCACAACTGCGTAAGTATGTTCCCGATCCCAGCCATGTTATTGATTATCAAGAGATTGAGATTAGTGATGATGTTACGTATGAAGAACAACCGGTAACCATACTAGAGAGACGAGTGAAACAATTGCGACGGAAAGTGATTCCGTTAGTAAAGGTCCAATGGTCTAAGCATGGAATTGAGGAGGCCACGTGGGAGACCGAGGAGAGTATGCGTGCCCGATACCCCGAACTTTTTGTATCTTAAGTTTCGGGACGAAACTTCTTTTTAGGGGTAAGGGTGTAATACCCGTGTATTTTGTGAGTGTTATTTTGGATGTATTTTGTGGTATTGTGGTTATTTGGACCGTATATATTGATGATTGACCTTGGCATATTGATGGCTGATTATTGTTGGGTTCCGTGATTCTCGGATTGTGCTCGTTTTAGCCGGACTCCTTGCGAATTTAAATTTGGAAAATAGCGATTAGCGCCACGCTAAGATCGTATGTCTAGCGCACGCTAACGAGTTCGAGTAGCGCACGCTACTCTTGTGCAATAGCGTGCGTTAGGCCCGGCCGACGGTAAGCTTTACGGACTCGAATGAGGCGTTAGCGTACGCTATGGACGGACTAACGTCGCTATTTCGATGTACTAGCGCCACGTTACTTGTATGATAGCGTGCGCTAGGATGTCAGTCGGTGAGGCGAAGCGTTTCGGACTGCAGTACTTGCGAGTAGCGCCACGCTCTTTGTATGGAGTTAGCGCGCGCTAGTATCAATCGGTAGCGCGCGCTAACGAATAGTTCGGCGTCGCTAGAACTGGCGAAAGTTCGGACCGCCTTTTTCTTCAACGGTGCACCGCCCTCGGCTCGTTAGCGCCACGCTAAGCTGTAGCCGTAGCGTGCGCTAATACCTCCCGATATATATATGGGGGTAGGTTCGAAAGCGTCATTTTCACCTCTTCCTCTTCCCTTGGCGGTGGCGATTTGGAGTGTAGTTAGACGTGGTTTTCGACGATTTTCACCATCCAACAACATTTTCGTGTTCCTAAGCTCAATCTAACAAGATTTCATCCAGTGTATCAACCAAATCAAGGTAAGATTGTTCAATCCCTAGTTTTTGGAATTTTGAGGGTTTTGTTTAGATCTCGTCATTCTAGTCCGTTTTAAACCTTGAATTGGGTCAGATTATGATTGTGAAACCATAATCCCTTGTTTTTCTTGAAGTCTACGGATTTCGTTTGGAGTTCCCACCTATTGATTTGAGTATGAACAACTCCGCCTTAGTAGTGTTTGATAGTTTGTCCCTAAGAGTAGAGTTTGAAGGGAATCCCTTCCATTTCCGTGGTGTTGTGTTTTGATTCCATATTTCGATGTGTTAGGATCGAATCGTTGAAGGAAGTTCAGACCGTACATTCATCCGTTCGCCGTTTCTTGTGTCATTCAAATTGAGGCAAGTACTTTGATTGTGTTTACTGTACTTCGTGTGAATATGTAAAAATGGAATTTGTGCCAATTGTTGATCGAGTGTGTGTGAGCCGAGTAAAACCAGTGAGGGTCCCCTGGGGTCCGGTAGGTTGCGTATCCCTACGGATCACTCGGTTGGGCTATACACCAGGGAGGGCCTGACGAGGTGTCTCTGGGGTGTGTATCTTGCTGAGAGGTACAGGGCCAGTATAGCTCGGGAGGTTGTTTTGTGATGATGACTGTGATGTGGTAATCCGGAATATCTGTGATGTCAGTATGATTTAAGTGGTTTTTGATGATAATTCACTTGTTGTACATATTCTAGAATCATTGTACTTGCAAGCTTCTTCTGACCCCTTTTGGGGTGGATATACTTTGTGTATTCAGTACAGTCAGTGGGAGGACTAGCACGGGACGGACCACGAGCTTGGTGGCGGCATTGATATCGTGCATTATTTTGAGTTGATGGTCATATGGTCATGGTCAAAGTCGTGTTTTGGTTTTGTACTCGCGTAGTCTTGTCCGGTGTTGTATGTCATGTCATTATTAATGGTTAATGATGTTGGTGTATTCCCGTGGTGAACGGTCATATTGGTTATGATTCCTCGGGATGATATGTTGTTTGGTATTGTGATGTATGTTATGTTGTAATTGAAGTTGGTTTTGAATGTATGAACATTTATGTTTGTCGTATTTAATGTGTTTTATTTGGGTCTAAGCCTGGTAGGTCCTCCAAAAAAGATCTACGGCGCTGTAATTTCTCCGTAAATCATGGGGGTGTTACAGAATATGGTATCAGAGCCTAGGTTTATGGATACCTAGGCTGTCGGTGTTTTGGGTCTATTAAATTGAGTCAGTTGTTATCTACGATATCATTGGCATGCTACCACCTCGTGTTGCCTGTGTTGGAAGACTCTTCGGATGTTGGTTGTTTCTTCCCTTCGGAAATAATTACCTTAATATTGTGCAATCTATTATTGTAATCATTTCCTTGTTGAATCATTCTTACTCTTCAGTATGCGGAGAGGTAGAGCTATCCGTCAACGTGGTCGTGGTAGAGGCCGTGGCAGAGTGATAGTGTCTGAGTCCGAGAGGTCCGTTTCAGAATCGGCATCTCGCTCTGCGACTAGGTCGGACCCGATTCCTTCGGGAGGTTCGAATGGAGGCTCGGAGGCCGAGGTGCCTAACGTTCTTCAACAAGTTGTAACACAAGTGCACCAACTGGCACAAGTGGTGCAGAATATTAATACTGGCAGGACGGTTGAGGATCGATGGATTCAAGAAGTTATGAAGATGAACCCTTCCAGATTCGATGGTTCCGGTGATGCGAACAATTGGGATCATTGGTTAGTTGAGCTGGAGAAGATCTTTGACGGTATTGGTTGTCCTGAAGCCAAGAGAGTCCCGATTGCTCAATATCGTGATTGATGACGCTTGGATGGTGGCGAGTGTTAAGACCAAGGACCTTGATCTCAATTGGGAAGAATTTAAAGGATTGATGGAAGCTCATTATTGTCGGTGGCAGTTCAGCTAGCAAGAGTCGGTGAGTTCTTGAGCTCAACCGAAGATGTTCCTATTTGAAGCAATCAAGACATACAACAAGCAGTTAGTGTATGTCCAAGATCGAGTTAAGGATGAGATAGACAAGATACTTCATTTCGATGCAAGGATGAAACCGGAGGTCCGAAAGTATATGGCGGGCCTTGGGTGTACTACTTTGAGAGAATATCAGGATAGAGCACTTGCTTATGAGATGGTGTCAGTTCCGGTTCCAGCAGTTTCGAGCTCGAAGAAACCAAAATTTTCTGGTAGTTTCCGAGGCAGTGGATCGCGTAGGCCTCAATCTTCTATGCAATCTTCTGTCGGTTCCCCCCAACCTAGTGGAGGAATGCCGAGGGTTTGTTTTAATTGTGGAAATCCGGGACATGTCAGTTCTCGCTGCACTTCTCGCCCCATTGATTGTTTTAAGTGTGGGAAGCAGGGTCATCGCGCGTTATATTGTGAGTCGGTGGGCGAGAATAATTTCTAAACAGTCTCCTACCCCGGCCGGCACAATTACGGGTCACCCAACTCCGAGTGTCGGACGCGGCAGTGGCAGAGGTAAAACCGAGCATAAGGATGCATCTAGCATTGGATCAGCCCCACCCCGATTGTATGAGATGAGGCGGATCGATGACGTAGGGACCGCCACTACGTCTGTATTGTTTATATTTCGATGCACCCGGTAGATGTATTGTTTGATTACGAGCTACTCATTCTTTTATATCATTATCTTGTGTGAATCGTTTGGGCCTAGACGGTCTCTCTACATGTGAACCTTTTATTGTGGGGTTGCCAAGTGGGGAAAGGATAGTTGGGGATCAAGAGATCGCCAATTGTCCTGTACCCATTGGCAGGAAAGATTGGTCATCCGATTTGATTGTGATCGATATGATGGGAGAGGATTTAATCCTCGGTGATGATTGGTTAAATCGGCATGGAGCGATAGTAGATTATCGTCGGAAGATAATTTCGATAGTCGCGCCGGATGGTACCGAACACGTTTTGAAGGGCAAAAACACGGTACTTACAGGAAGTTTATTCGAGCCATGAAAGCGATGAAATTATTGCGACAAGGTTGTACCGATTATTGGTGTTACGCATTAAAGTCGGAAGTTGGCGAGTACGCTTATCCTCTGTTCTAGTTGTGAATGAATTTCAGACGTATTTCCGGATGATTTGCGGGATTGCCACCACATCGTGAAGTAGAGTTCGTCATCGAACTAGAGCCCAATGCGGCGCCAATATCCAAGGCACCGTCTGAGAATGGCCCCATCGGAAATGTTAGAATTGAAGAAACAATTGGGTGAATTGTTGGACAAAGGTTATATTCGGCTAGTGTGTCTCCGGGGTGCACGGTATTGTTTGTACGAAAGAAAGATGGGTCCTTACGGCTATGTATTGACTATCGTGAGTTGAATAAACTCACTATTAAGAACAAGTATCCGTTGCCAAGAATCGATGATCTATTTGATCAATTACAAGGGGCTACGGTTTTCTCAAGATTGATTTGAGGTCGATATTACCAACTCCGAATTCGAGATTCGGATATTCCCAGTCGGCATTTCGGACGAGGTATGGGCATTACGAATTCGTAGTTATGCCATTCGGTTTAACAAATGCTCCGTGGCCTTCATGCAACTTATGAACAAAACTTTTATCGAATATCTCGATAAATTTGTAGTGGTGTTTATCGACGATATATTAATCTATTCCAAAAGTGAGACGGAGCATGCCGAACACTTGAGAATCACGTTGAGTATTTTGAGGGTGATAAGCTTTATGCTAAATTTTCTAAGTGCGAGTTCGGCTTAAAGAAGTTTCTTTTAAGGACACATCATCTCGGTAGATGGTATTCGTGTAGACCCTCAAAAGGTTGAAGCAGTCTTAGCTTGGGAGCCTCCACGGAATGTTAAGGAAGTTCGGAGTTTTCTAGGATTAGCGGGCTATTATCGTCGATTTGTTGAAGGATTCTCGAAAATTGCTCGACCGCTCACCCTATTATTGCAGAAGACACGAAATTTGAGTGGAGTGATGAGTGTCAGAAGAGTTTTGATGAATTGAAAAAGCGGTTGACTACGTCTCCGATCCTATCCTTACCACAAGGAACGGAAGGTTTCGTTATTTATAGTGATGCTTCTAAACAAGGATTAGGATGTGTATTGATGCAAAATGAGAGAGGAGTGGCTTATGCGTCTCGACAATTAAAGCCATACGAGATGAATTATCCTACTCATGATCTTGAGTTAGCCGCTGTGGTGTTTGCGTTGAAAATTTGGAGGCATTACTTGTATGGTTCTTCTTGTCGAGTGTATACGGATCATAAGAGCTTGAAGTACATATTTACGCAGAAGGAACTAAATATGCATCAGCGGCGATGGTTGGAACTGCTTAAAGATTATGATCTTGACATTCTTTACCATCCAGGTAAAGCAAACGTCGTTGCCGATGCGTTAAGCCGCAAGTCAGTCGTGTTGCAAAAGTTGGAACTACTTACCATTCAACCGAAGCTTAGACAAGAGTTGATTGATATGGAAATTGAAGTTTGGCCTCACGTAACTCAAGGGCGATTGCGTTTCCTTGAGATTACATCCTCCGTAATGGAAGATATTAAGTCCAAGCGATTAGATGATCTCTCAATTGTGCGGCTTCGGGAAGACAGTGTTAGAGGAAAAGCTCCTGGATTCTTAATCGATGAAGACGGAGTTCTTCGATTTCGAGGCGTAACTTGTGTACCTAATCGGGATGATCTCAAACGGGTAATTTTGAATGAAGCACATTCTACTCCGTACTCGATTCATCCGGTATGAGTAAAATGTATAAGGACTTGAAGAAAAACTTTTGGTGGCGAACATGAAGAAAGATGTAACGAGTTCGTGATGAAATGCTTGACTTGTCGTGAGTTAAAGCGGAACATCGAGAGACCGCCGGTAAATTGCAACCGCTACCAATTCCGAATGGAAGTGGGAAGATATAGCGATGGATTTTATTGTGGGAATGCCAAAGACGCGAATCGAGTGAATATGATTTGGGTAATTGTTGATAGGCTAACCAAATCCGCACACTATATGGGAATTAGAGATATTTGGGGACCGGAGAGGTTAGCTCGGTTATTCATTGCGGAGATTGTGAGACTCCATGGTACCCCAAAGAGTATAGTGTCTGATCGCGATGGGCGTTTTGTGTCGCATTTCTGGCAAGCAGTACATCGAGCACTCGGTACCAAATTGAATTTCAGCACCGCTTATCATCCCCAGACGGACGGACAGTCAGAGAGGACGATCCAAACGCTAGAAGACATGTTGAGGGCTTGCGCGTTGGATTGGAAAGAAGATTGGGAGACTCATTTACCATTGATTGAATTTGCGTACAATAACAGTTGGCATAGTTCGATTGGGATGGCTCCGTTTGAAGCATTATACGGAAGACGGTGTAGATCGCCAATCTGTTGGGACGAGCCATATGAGTTACTTGGAGTAGAACCGGACTTGGTGGTTCAAACACGGGAAAAAGTCGCAATTATTCGGCAAAGGTTGTTGGCTCTTTCAGTCGACAAAGTCATATCACGACGTTAAGTAAATCGGCGTTAGAGTTCCAAAGGGAGACCATGTGTTGTTGAAAGTATCGCCGACTCGTGGAGTTCTTCGGTTTGGTAAGAAGGGAAGCTTAGTCCTCGTTATATTGGCCCCTTCGAGATCTGGACAAGATAGGCGATGTAGCTTATCGACTAGCATTACCTCCGACGCTTAGTAATGTTCATAATGTGTTTCATGTTTCACAACCGCGTAAGTATGTTCCCGATCCCGACCATGTTATTGATTATCAAGAGATTGAGATTAGTGATGATGTTACGTATGAAGAACAACCGGTAACCATACTAGAGGCAGGTGAAACAATTGCGACGGAAAGTGATTCCGTTAGTAAAGGTCCAATGGTCTAAGCATGGAATTGAGGAGGCCACGTGGGAGACCGAGGAGAGTATGCGTGCCCGATACCCCGAACTTTTTGTATCTTAAGTTTCGGGACGAAACTTATTTTTAGGGGGTAAGGGTGTAATACCCGTGTATTTTGTGAGTGTTATTTTGGATGTATTTTGTGGTATTGTGGTTATTTGGACCGTATATATTGATGATTGACCTTGGCATATTGATGGCTGATTATTGTTGGGTTCCGTGATTCTCGGATTGTGCTCGTTTTAGCCGGACTCCTTGCGAATTTAAATTTGGAAAATAGCAGTTAGCGCACGCTAAGATCGTATGTCTAGCGCACGCTAACCAGTTCGAGTAGCGCACGCTACTCTTGTGCAATAGCGTGCGTTAGGCAGCCGGTAAGCTTTACGGACTCGAATGAGGCGTTAGCGTGCGCTATGGACGGACTAACGTGCGTTATTTCGATGTACTAGCGCACGTTACTTGTATGATAGCGTGCGCTAGGATGTCGTCGGTGAGGACGAAGCGTTTACGGGCTGCGGTACTTGCGAGTAGCGCACGCCATCAGATGGAGTTAGCGCGCGCTAGTATCAATCGGTAGCGCGCGCTAACAGATAGTTCGGCGTACGCTACGAGCCTGGCGAAAGTTCTGACTACCTTTTTCTTCAACAGTGCACCGCCCTCGGCTCGTTAGCGCACGCTAAGCTCGTAGCCGTAGCGTGCGCTAATACCTCCCAAGATATATGGGGGTAGGTTCCAGAAACGTCATTTTTCACCTCTTCCTCTTCCCTTCGGGCCGGGCGATTTGGAGTGTAGTTAGACGTGGTTTTCGACCCGATTTTCACCATCCAACAACATTTTCGTGTTCCTAAGCTCAATCTAACAAGATTTCATCCAGAGGTATCAACCAAATCAAGGTAAGATTGTTCAATCCCTAGTTTTTGGAATTTTGAGGGTTTTGTTTAGATCTCGTCATTCTAGTCCGTTTTAAACCTTGAATTGGGTCGATTATGATTGTGAAACCATAATCCCTTGTTTTTCTTGAAGTCTACGGATTTCGTTTGGAGTTCCCACCTATTGATTTGAGTATGAACAACTCCGCCTTAGTAGTGTTTGATAGTTTGTCCCTAAGAGTAGAGTTTGAAGGGAATCCCTTCCATTTCCGTGGTGTTGTGTTTTGATTCCATATTTCGATGTGTTAGGATCGAATCGTTGAAGGAAGTTCGGACCGTACATTCATCCGTTCGCCGTTTCTTGTGTCATTCAAATTGAGGCAAGTACTTTGATTGTGTTTACTGTACTTCGTGTGAATATGTAAAAATGGAATTTGTGCCAATTGTTGATCGAGTGTGTGTGAGCCGAGTAAAACCAGTGAGGGTCCCCTGGGTCCGGTAGGCTGCGTATCCCTACGGATCACTCGGTTGGGCTATACACCAGGGAGGGCCTGACGAGGTGTCTCTGGGGTGTGTATCTTGCTGAGAGGTACAGGGCCAGTATAGCTCGGGAGGTTGTTTTGTGATGATGACTGTGATGTGGTAATCCGGAATATCTGTGATGGCACTATGATTTTCTGTGGTTTTTGTTGATTATTCACTTGTTGTACATATTCTAGAATCATTGTACTTGCACTGGCTTCTTGCTGACCCCTTTTGGGGTGGATATACTTTTGTGTATTCAGTGCAGTCCAGTGGGAGGACTAGCACAGGACGGACACGAGCTTGGTGGGCAGCATTGATATCGTGCATTATTTTGAGTTGATGGTCATATGGTCATGGTCAAAGTCGTGTTTTGGTTTTGTACTCGCGCGGGTACTGTCCGGTGTTGTATGTCATGTCATTATTAATGGTTAATGATGTTGGTGTATTCCCGTGGTGAACGGTCATATTGGTTATGATTCCTCGGGATGATATGTTGTTTGGTATTGTGATGTATGTTATGTTGTAATTGAAGTTGGTTTTGAATGTATGAACATTTATGTTTGTCGTATTTAATGTGTTTTATTTGGGTCTAAGCCTGGTAGGTCCTCCAAAAAAGATCTACGGCGCTGTAATTTCTCCGTAAATCATGGGGGTGTTACATGGACAAGGGCTATATTCAGCCAAGCGTTTCACCCTGGGGAGCGCCAGTTCTTTTCGTCCGAAAGAACGATGGATCGCTTCAACTGTGTATTGACTATCGGGAGATAAACAAGATGACGATTAAGAACAAGTATCCATTGCCACGGATTGATGATTTGTTTGACCAGTTGCAAGGGGCAACAGTATTTTCTAAGATCGATCTGAGATCAGGATACCATCAGCTGAGGATTAAGGAATCTGATGTTCCGAAATCAGCGTTCAGAACTCGCTACGGGCATTATGAGTTTGTAGTGATGCCGTTTGGTCTCACTAACGCGCCTGCTGTATTTATGCAATTGATGAACCGTGTGTTCATTGAATTTTTGGATAAATTTGTGGTCGTGTTTATTGATGACATTCTGGTGTATTCTAAGAGTCCGGAAGAACATGCGCAGCATTTGCGGATTGTGTTGGAACTTTTGAGAAACGAACAATTGTACGCCAAACGTTCTAAGTGTGAATTCTGGCTAAAGGAGGTAATGTTCCTCGGCCATGTGGTGTCAACTGAAGGAGTCCGAGTAGATCCTCAGAAGATCGAAGCAATTATGGATTGGGAGCCTCCAAGGAACGTGAAAGAGGTCCGAAGCTTCTTGGGACTTGCTGGATACTATCGTCGATTCGTGGAAGGGTTTTCTAAAATCTCCCGCCCACTTACTCGACTCCTGCAGAAAACTCAAAAGTTTGAGTGGAATGAATTGTGTCAGATTAGCTTTGATGAACTGAAGAAGAGATTGACGACGGCACCGATTCTATCACTTCCGCAGGGAACTGGAGGATTCATAGTTTACAGTGATGCTTGGAACCAAGGACTTGGGTGCGTGTTGATGCAGAATGATAAGGTGATCGCTTATGCGTCGCGACAACTGAAACCTTATGAAGTGAATTACCCGACACATGATTTGGAGCTAGCGGCGGTGGTTTTGCCTTGAAGATGCGGAGGCATTATGCATGCGGGACTCACATCGGATCTTTACGGATCATAAGAGTCTCAAGTACATATTTAGTCAGAAAGAGTTGAACATGCGGCAAAGAAGATGGTTAGAACTGATTAAGGACTATGACTTGGAGATTTTATATCACCCAGGCAAAGCGAATGTAGTGGCCGATGCACTTAGCCGCAAGCCTGTCTCTATTCAGATGCTGGAAATGCTGACATCCCAACTTAGCCTTCAACGAGAGATGATTCGTGAAGGGATTGAAGTGTGGTTACAAAGAGTCCAAGGACAACTGTGCGTAATGGAGATAACTTCATCATTAACTGAAGAAATCAAATCTAAACAGACAGATGATCCTCTGATGATTCGGTTACGTGATGAAGTGATCAAAGGAAAGGCCCCCGGATTCATAATTCATGATGATGGGGTTTTCAGATTTCAAAACCGACCCTGCGTTCCCGATGATGATGTTCTGAAACAGACAATTATGAAGGAAGCTCACAGTTCGCCCTATTCTATCCACCCGGGCACCAGTAAGATGTATAAGGACTTAAAGCAGAATTTCTGGTGGGGCAACATGAAGAAAGATGTAGCGGACTATGTTTCGAAATGCTTGACTTGTCAACAGGTTAAGATCGAGCATCAACGGCCTGCCGGAATGTTGAAGCCACTCCCGATTCCTGAATGGAAGTGGGAGGACATATCGATGGACTTTATCACTAATATGCCGAAAACCAGGACAAGAATGAACATGATTTGGGTGATAGTTGATCGTTTGACCAAATCAGCTCATTTTCTAGGCATTAAGGATACGTGGGGACCATAGAGGTTGGCACGAATATTTATTTCGGAGATAGTTCGATTGCATGGTACACCGAAGACCATTATTTCTGATCGAGACGGCCGTTTTGTGTCTCACTTTTGGAAAGCAGTTCATAAGGCCTTGGGGACCGAATTGAACTTCAGTACAGCTTATCACCCGCAGACTGACGGACAATCTGAGAGGACTATTCAAACGGTGGAAGACATGTTAAGGGCCTGTGCCTTAGATTGGTCAAACGATTGGGAAGTTCACCTACCGTTGATTGAATTTACCTACAACAATAGTTGGCATGCTTCCATTAAGATGGCACCGTTTGAGGCATTATACGGGAGGAGGTGCAGCTCAGAACAGAACCAGAGTTGATCGTGCAGACTCGAGAGAAGATAGCCTTGATCCGTGAAAGGCTGTTGACCGCCCAGAGTCGCCAGAAATCCTATGCGGACGTACGTCGTCGCCCATTGGAGTTCAATACTGGAGACCATGTACTTTTGAAGGTTTCTCCTACTCGGGTAATCTTTCGTTTCGGAAGGAAAGGAAAGCTGAGTCCGAGATATATCGGACCATTTGAGATCCTCGAGAGAGTTGGGGAGTTGGCATACAGATTAGCATTACCGCCGTCATTGTGCCATGTTCATAACGTGTTCCACGTATCCCAGTTGCGGAGATATATACCAGATCCAGTCATATCATTGATTTCGGCGAGATCGAAGTCGCGCAGGATGGGACGTTCGAAGAAAGACCGGTCAAGATACTCGAGAGTCGAGTTAAGCAGCTGAGGAACAAACCAATCGTTTTGGTCAAAGTTTAGTGGTCAGGTCACGGAATGGAAGAAGCCACCTGGGAAACGGAAGCTGATATGAAGTCTAGATATCCCGAGTTATTTTCGTCTTGAGTTTCGGGACGAAACTCCTTTTTAGTAGGAGAGTATGTAATATCCGGATTTATTACGGTGTATTTCATCTGTATTCAAACCCTGTATTTTTCGGATTGGTGATTTTGATTATTGGAGTATGATATTTCGTGCATTGATATCATTGTACATAAGTATAGAAACTTGCAAAATTGCTCAAGCAACCTCGTGATAGCGCACGCTAAGAATGTATCTTAACGCGCGCTATCGGGCCATTATTAGCGCACGCTATGAAGATAGGAGTTGCGTGTGCTAAGAACTCAATTATTGAGTGGGACGGCTAGCACATGCGCCAGCCGGGACATGGGTCCGGATAAGATTCCCGCGGACGCACCCGGACAATTCTGAAGTCAACCATTATTAGCGCACGCTAAGGAATGCTAAGTAGCATGCGCTAACTTGTTAATAATGCAGAATATTATAAATGGGACGACAACCGTTTTGGCTTTCATTTCTTTCGCCCATTCTTCATCCTTGAGGGTTCAGAGAGCTGTAATAATACTCCTATACACTTAGAACACATCTTGTTGGTGTTTGTATATTGGTTATCACTTGGGAATGTTCATGGAAGTGGAATAGCACCTTGGAGTGGCATACAACCAACCGGAGTTGGATTCTACCTTACGGTTCAGTGATTTTCATCATATTAAGGTATGTTCAATCTATCTCAAGACTTAGAGTTGGATTCTAGCGATTTGGATGATCATGTTAACAAGATATGGATTTTCATAGATGAATTATCCAAGTATATCATGTTTGGAATAGTGAGATGAATAAGCCTTAAGTACCTTGATTATAATCATCATGATTCGAATCTTATTACACTGAATATGTGAAGAGAAGCTTCTATCATTGGTAATTCGAATCTAGTAGATGACTTCATAATAATCATGGACTTGGATTTGACAATCATTATTGTTGGATAAATCTAAAGGATTGATCATGGAAAGATTTATCTAGTATAGATGGAACGTTTAAACAACTTAAGCATGATAATAGTGATTGATATAAGGTGTTGATATCAACCGTTAAGCTTTTCGAATTGTCGTATGAAGATTTGAAGTCGGAATGGAATATGGTTTTATATTGGTATGCATATCCTTGAATCCGAAGTTGTCTTTATCCGTAAAATCACCCATAAGGGTATGAACATGGTATTTATGGAAGTAACATGAATTATCACGCAAGATTTCATTGTTTCAATCATGGAAAGAACATTTTACTGCTCAGCAGTAAACTGCCATGCGGAGATAGCGCATGCTATGCTTTGGAGTTTAACGTGCGCTATCGAGCACGAGTTAGCGTGCGCTACGTTTGGTACGTAACGTACGCTAGACCATCAGACGGGTCGATTGGTGGTCGCTGAAATCGACCATGCATAGTTAGCGTACGCTAGTCTTTGTTGTCTGCGTGCGCTATCGGGCAGACTTAACGCACGCTACACAGAGTGCTTAGCGTGCGCTAAGAAGTTCGGGCAAATTGCATTTTATGAACTTTTGGCCGTGAATCGAATTGTTAAACATTCGTACGATGTGAGATAAATCTTATATCATTTCTTTTGTTAAGGTTTGGTCTCGTTACGTGATTGATTGAGGAGGACGACCTTCGATTGTTCATTTCGTGGAAGTGTTGTTATTGTCTTCAAATCGAGGCAAGTACCTTAATTGTTTTATGTATTGTTGTTATACATATTGTCGTGCATGTATGTCGTTATTGTATGTCCACCTCGTGTTGGTCCGACGGGATCATCGGGGGATCTATGCTAGCGTGCGCTGGATCATCGGACGGGTTTTTCCACCACGGGTTGGTCTGACGGGATCATCGTGGGTTCTAGGCAGTGAACGCTGGATCGATGGAATTACCATGTGTAGGTTATGATATCATGTTGTGATTATCAGTTGTGTATATTATGTTTGAGTTTCTCGTAGGAGAAGACTCACTGGTATTTTGTCGTTTAAGTTATTATTCTTCGTGAGATATGAATAATATGTTGTGGTACTTGTACTAGCATCGTTGTGCTAACCCCTTCGGGGGTGAACATTTTGTTTGTGTTCGTGATCCGTGAGGCGGGGAAACAACCACTGGAACTGTATGACGACGAGGGTGCAGAGTGATGTCCTGACCGGGTTTATTTATCTGTTGTTTATTCGTTATTTCAATAAGTACTCGAGTACGAAGTCATTTGTGATGGATTTGAATCTGGTGATGTATTATTGAGTTCTGTTGAACAATTGTACTATTTCTGTATTTGGTCAGAACTGTTGTACTGTAATTCCGTTATTTCCATTCGTTAGTACCTTTTTATGCCTGTTCAATTTTTCAGCCTTGTAAATCCTTATGTAAAGGATTTACGGGGCTGTAATATTCCCGAATATATCGGGGCTGTTACATAAACTTGCCTCGATACCGATACCACGAAGCCGTTACCAATATCCATTGCCTTTGTCTACGAGCTCCTTAGCCCCGACCAAGAGCAATCTACGAACTCTTTAGCCTCAACCGCAACTCAACGGTCATAATCCACGATCAAACATATCAACCTATTACAATAACCGATTAACACACATTCGATAAAAATCAATAACCGACATACTCAACCAACAAACTCAACGGTTCAACGAAACCTCGATCATATACATAATACCAAATAATCCAACTCAACAAATACGAACCCATATCCACGATACAAGCCGTAATTCGATGATCACAAATAACAATCAATAACCGATCAACAACGGTTCTACAATATCCCGATTAAACACATATCCAAACAACCCGAACCAATCAAACACGAATTCAAAACCACAATACGATTCCAAAATCCGAAGATCATATCAATAATCAATTTAAACCAACAAGGGTCCAACATTACCGATTCCAAATTCAATATTAAATACGGTTACAAGTTTCCTCCTTGTAAATTCATAATATAAACCAATTACCGATTATCATCATCAATCCGGACGATCCGATTAATTCAACATCATAGATAATCATATTCCAAAGGTTTCAAATAATTCCATTATCCGAATTGAACACTTATTCAATAAGTATGAATTTCCAAATTCAAACATGAACAATAATTCTCATCAAACTCGAAATCATATTCGTATTCCTATACGAATATTATACCAAATACATAACTTAGTTCTAAATGTGAATATTCCATATTCATATCCAAAACACCAACACTTTAAAACGTATTCATCAAATCAATGATCAATTCATCTCGACATTAAGGATTTTATAACATATTCGATTCCAACTTCAACTCCAAATACGAAGACAAAACTCCTTCTTGTTCATACTTGTAAATTCATAGAAAATAATTTACCGATTATTATCGTGAATAATCACATTCCAAAATTATCCGAAATCCTTCCAAAATCATAACATGTAACTCAAGAGTTCTTCAAGAACACGAATTATCCAAATTCACGTTCATAATCCATAAAACAACATAACCCGATGTTTTCTAACATCTAAACAAGCCTTAATCATAATTCAAGGTGTATATAATCATGTCCTTCAACATATACTTCTCATAACATCATGAATCGCAACAAACTACCAAGAACATCGAGAATACCACGATTCCATAATCATAACAACATAATCGAATCATTTGATCACCAATTCATTATCTTCCTTTAACAAAATTCCCATAATTACCAAGAATCATCACAACAATATCATTTCCATCACCATTCATACGAAAACGTGTAGAATTTTCCAAGTTCTACTCATTGAGACATTTCATCGAACACTTTGAAGGCATAGTCCAATTCAATCGTTTATTCAAAGAAATACTCGAATCCGTTCCACAAAACTTCAAGAATAATGAATGATCTCAAGAATACAACAAGACTCCATCAATAATCTGAGTTAAAACGAATCAAATCGGCCAAGACATCAAGAAACTTCAAAAATATCCAAAACCAAGTGTTTATGTGTTCTTACCTTCGATCCGGGTGGAAGATGACGTTAATCCATGATTCCAACTTCCAAAACATGTTGTTAGATGATGATATTACTCAAATCCATCCACTTTGATGAAGAAATCTCGAAGAAACGAAGAGAAAACATGAAAATGGTCGGATGACTCGGTCCAGGCCTTTAAATAGGCGGAACCTGCCGGCACGTTACGTACGTAACCGGCCACTGCCTTACGTACGTAACCGGCCATGGCCTGCTCACTACCCAGTTCTGCCGGAACCCTTACGTACGTAACCGGCAGCTGGCTTACGTACGTAACTGGCCCTTACGGCCGTAACCGGCCACTACCTTACGTACGTAATCGGCCAGTCCTAGCCATCCCTGCGAGTCACTGCCGACCGTGATCGGCCACCCCAACGAATCACTGCCGACCATGCTCGGCCATTCCAACGAGTCACGACCGGCCATGCTCGGCCATCCAGGTCATCTCGGCCACGACTCGACCGGCTACTCCGTAACGTACGTAACACTTATTCCGCTATGCGTCGTACGTACGTTGACTTGCTACAGTATAATACTCATATTACGTACGTAATATACCCTGTATAACGTACGTAACTCCATCCGTTGACTCACCTGTCCACATCTGCGCCGAAAGCTGCCGACCACGGGCCCCACTGTCCGATTCCTCTTATTACGTACGTTATGTACACTATATAACGTACGTTAGCTAACACATTTTACGTACGTAAGCTCCAAGGCTTAACGTACGTAATGGCTTTTATACTTAGCCAAAAATCCAACGGTTCCTGTCCGACGTCTCGACGTACAAAATACAAACATACGGCATACTGAATACACATACTGAATCCAAAAATATTCTCATACGGTATACCTGATATCCGAATCAGTTCAACCTCATACAACATATCCTGAATATATCTGTCAATCCAAAAACGATAATCACACTAGTATAACTGTCTCGGTTCTCAATTTATTTTATCCATACTGTATAGATACCAAACTATACAGAATATCTCAGATAAAATAACGCGAAAAATTTATATCAAAATCCTGTATTACATACTACCCCCTTAAAATAAGTTTCGTCCTCGAAACTTGCAACCAGTCACCAACAACAGATAAATCCAAAATTTCCAACTCATCACGAAAACAATCAATCGTCGCCACAAGCGAATAACCAAACCAATATACTTACAGGTGCGTGAAGCCGATGATCTCCCGTGATACTAGCACACGACTCCCATACGAAGTCTCAACACAACCAACGCACACCAATATCACAATTAGCAGTTTGAAAAGAATCTCAAAAATTTTAGAAACTCCAAAAATCGATTTGACTCAAAAGTCAGAAAAGCTCATTTTCAAAAGCCACGCTACTACCGTACTGGTAGAGCCACATAACACACACGCCTGGGTTTCACAAAACCCAAGCTCTGATACCATCTTCTGTAACACCCCCAAAACCATCCGGGATATTACAGCGCCGTGGGTCCCGTGCCGGAACCCACCAGGCTAAAAACCGTTTACAAAACCAATTCAAAAACGTTCAAAAAGCCAAAGAGGCCGATGACGGTAATATTTTAAATACTCAAATATTTTCAAAAGCATAATTTTGAAATACCGTCATAAAATACCATTTGAAAATACAAGGCGAAGTGCCAAATCTCGACAGTTTAAAATGTACGTTAAGACGCCGCTTAAACGTACCGATAAAATAGTTTAGGAAAAGATTTAACGAAATAACCCAAGTTCGCAAAGTGCCAAAAGCCCTTTTAAAATACACACACGCAGCGGATAAAGATACCGAAAATCCATTTTGAAATATACACACACAGCGGATAAATGCAGTTCAAAATACACATTTGCAGCGGAAATAAATAACCGGAAAAGAATACTCAATTCTCCGAAAACAAGACATAGCCAGTATCACATCAGGAAGCTCATCCCTTCACGACCGCTACTAGCTCGATCTCCGAGTACCTAAAATTAAAGCCCACGACGGGGTCAGCCACAATATTCAATAATGATGCCGATCACATCAACATAAATAATTACATACCAATGTAATAATACTGTAAGAATACTACCAACGTAATCTTACCGTTATAACCTTACCAATCCATAATAATCCAATCCTTACCATAATCCACATTTCGCATCCTCGAATGACGAAATGAACTTAACAACAATTCTCTGTATTGAATTTCAAAATACCAACAATCCTCAAAACATCATCATAACTCACAAGTACAGAGTAATCCAATCTGTGTCAAATCCTGTTCGTCGGATTACACAATCAAATCTCAACCTGGATAAACCAATAATACACAACATTTCTGTAGATCAACTATCACATGACAATGAATACTATTCTCGAAACATCGACGTACAGTCTGAATGCTCATACGATCAATAACAATGATCAACCAATACATCACTGAGAATATCATCGACATGATAGCTCCAATATGACCAACGAAGGATCAACGATGACTGAGAGTACCCTCAACAAGGTAAACTACAAACACGATCAACAAAGGATCAACTATAACCGAGAATACCCTCAACAAGGTAGACTCCAAATGATCAACAAAAGACCAACAATAACCGAGAATACCCTCAACAAGGTAGACTCCAAATGATCAACAAAAGACCAACAATAACCGAGAATACCCTCAACAAGGAAGACTCCAAATGATCAACAACGGACCAACAATAACCGAGAATACCCTCAACAAGGTAGACTCCAAATGATCAACAACGGACCAACAATAACCGAGAATACCCTCAACAAGGTAGACTCCAAATGATCAACAATAATGGATCTCAAGAAATAACTCTGACTGTCGAACATACCCCTCGGGCGTATGAACAACCAGTCGCAAACCGTCGAACATATCCAATCATACATGGACTATGAACGACCCAACAATATGGCTCAAAAGATGGACGTCACAGTACGCCCGATCCGGAAATGTGTCCGTGCACAAGCCACCCCGGGTATCGATCAAATACACGTGTGGTCTTGTACCTAATTAGCCTCACGAACTACGTCTCGTGTGCACGGTTCAATGCGGAAATATCCACGCATAACCATCATGTGCCCGGCTAAAAATCCTACACAATAACCAATCGGCACACAGATATGACTCCAGATATGTCACGATGCAACATGACAACGAAACTCAAGAATTACATATCCAATAAGGATCAAAAGACTCATCGAAGTGAACAACAACAGACTGACAATGAAAAGTCGACACGACTAATCAATATCCAAAACATCAATCCTGGGATCATCATCCCCAAATGAATGACCAACACGATCTACGATCTCAATACAACAGTCCTGGGATCAACATCCCTCAACGAATAACCGATACGAAACTCATTATACGAAACCTCAACATATACAACGACTCAACATACTAATTATCCACATGACTGAACAAATACTTAGATTACCTCAAAGCCGAGGACCATATCCATCAACATCCCCCAATGAGACGATCAACACAACCATTAATACCAACAATAGTCCTGGGATCAACATCCCTCAACGAACAACGATTTAATCTCAATATATGAAGCCTCAACATACAACATATACAACAACTCAACATAACAATTATCTCATAACTGAACAATACATAAATTACCTCAAAGCCGAAGACAACATCCTTTCCACGAACAACATCCCTGAACGAATACACAGTTATACAAATAATCTCAAATAAGGTACCATCCATTCAATACCAATAAACCTTTATCCCGATATTTATGTCATCACGATAACTATCCTCGATATCCGATATTCTATATCCTTGACCAAAGATAACTCACGTCTTCCCTGAACACAATTAAATCATATACCTTATGATTTAATACAACCAGAGCACGATATACAAACCATTATCCCGACAACTTACATTTCTAACAACATTGCTATACGAATTATAAATGAAATGAAAACGAAACCATTCATCAAATATTATAAACTGAACAAGTATAAACTTGCCTCGATACCGATACCACGAAGCCGTTACCAATATCCATTGCCTTTGTCTACGAGCTCCTTAGCCCCGACCAAAAGCAATCTACGAACTCTTTAGCCTCAACCGCAACTCAACGGTCATAATCCACGATCAAACATATCAACCTATTGCAATAACCGATTAACACACATTCGATAAAAATCAATAACCGACATACTCAACCAACAAACTCAACGGTTCAATGAAACCTCGATCATATACATAATACCAAATAATCCAACTCAACAAATACGAACCCATATCCACGATACAAGCCGTAACTCGATGATCACAAATAACAATCAATAACCGATCAACAACGGTTCTACAATATCCCGATTAAACACATATCCAAACAACCCGAACCAATCAAACACGAATTCAAAACCACAATACGATTCCAAAATCCGAAGATCATATCAATAATCAATTTAAACCAACAAGGGTCCAACATTACCGATTCCAAATTTAATCTTAAATACGGGTACAAGTTTCCTCCTTGTAAATTCATAATATAAACCAATTACCGATTATCATCATCAACCCGGACGATCCGATTAATTCAACATCATAGATAATCATATTCCAAAGGTTTCAAATAATTTCATTATCCGAATTGAACACTTATTCAATAAGTATGAATTTCCAAATTCAAACATGAACAATAATTCTCATCAAACTCGAAATCATATTCGTATTCCTATACGAATATTGTACCAAATACATAACTTAGTTCTAAATGTGAATATTCCATATTCATATCCAAAACACCAACACTTTAAAACGTATTCATCAAATCAATGATCAATTCATCTCGACATTAAGGATTTTATAACATATTCGATTCCAACTTCAACTCCAAATACGAAGACAAAACTCCTTCTTGTTCATACTTGTAAATTCATAGAAAACAATTTACCGATGATTATCGTGAATAATCACATTCCAAAATTATCCGAAATCCTTCCAAAATCATAACATGTAACTCAAGAGTTCTTCAAGAACACGAATTATCCAAATTCACGTTCATAATCCATAAAACAACATAACCCGATGTTTTCTAACATCTAAACAAGCCTTAATCATAATTCAAGGTGTATATAATCATGTCCTTCAACATATACTTCTCATAACATCATGAATCGCAACAAACTACCAAGAACATCGAGAATACCACGATTCCATAATCATAACAACATAATCGAATCATTTGATCACCAATTCATTATCTTCCTTTAACAAAATTCCCAAAATTACCAAGAATCATCACAACAATATCATTTCCATCACCATTCATACGAAAACGTGTAGAATTTTCCAAGTTCTACTCATTGAGACATTTCATCGAACACTTTGAAGGCATAGTCCAATTCAATTGTTTATTCAAAGAAATACTCGAATCCGTTCCACAAAACTTCAAGAATAATGAATGATCTCAAGAATACAACAAGATTCCATCAATAATCTGAGTTAAAATGAATCAAATCGGCCAAGACATCAAGAAACTTCAAAAATATCCAAAACCAAGTGTTTAGGTGTTCTTACCTTCGATCCGGGTGGAAGATGATGTTAATCCATGATTCCAACTTCCAAAACATGTTGTTAGATGATGATATTACTCAAATCCATCCACTTTGATGAAGAAATCTCGAAGAAACGAAGAGAAAGCATGAAAATGGTCGGATGACTCGGTCCAGGCCTTTAAATAGGCGGAACCTGCCGGCACGTTACGTACGTAACCGGCCACTGCCTTACGTACGTAATCGCCATGGCTCGCTCATCGCCCGATTCTGCCGAACCCTTACGTGCGTAGGAAGTCGCCTTACGTAATCGCCCTTACGGCCGTATCGCCACCGCTTTGCCTTACGTGTCGGCGATCCTAGCCATCCCTGCGAGTCACTGCCGACCGTGATCGGCCACCCCCACGAATCACTGCCGACCATGCTCGGCCATTCCAACGAGTCACGACCGGCCATGCTCGGCCATCCAGGTCATCTCGGCCACGACTCGACCGGCTACTCCGTAACGTACGTAACACTTATTCCGTTGCGTACGTAATACGTACGTTGACTTGCTACAGTATAATACTCGTATTACGTACGTAATACACCCTGTATAACGTACGTAACTCCATCCGTTGACTCACCTGTCCACATCTGCGCCGAAAGCTGCCGACCACGGGCCCCACTGTCCTATTCCTCTTGTTATGTACGTTATGTACACTATATAACATACGTAAGCTAACACATTTTACGTACGTAAGCTCCAAGGCTTAACGTACGTAATGGCTTTTATACTTAGCCAAAAATCCAACGGTTCCTGTCCGACGTCTCGACGTACAAAATACAAACATACGGCATACTGAATACACATACTGAATCCAAAAATATTCTCATACGGTATACCTGATATCCGAATCAATTCAACCGCATACAACATATTCTGAATATATCTGTCAATCCAAAAACAATAATCACACTAGTATAACTGTCTCGGTTCTCAATTTATTTTATCCATATTGTATAGATACCAAACTATACAGTATATCTCAGATAAAATAACGCGAAAAATTTATACTGAAAATCCGGGTATTACAGTAAATACCATATTCCACTTATTGATATCACAATTCCAAACTAATACAGGGTTCAAATACAGGTGAAATACTCGGTAATTAACCCGGATATTACAAACACGATAATGATGACTCACGGATGGGCACCGTCCTCGGCAGTCCCAATTCAATACCTCGATTAACTTAGAATGGTCAATCGATAACAACGACACAATGGATGAGAACTATCCTCGACGGCCCCAATTCAATTCCTCGATCGCCTTAAAATGGCCAACCAATAATAATGATGCAGCGGATGATTCAATACCTCGATTGCCTTAGAACGACCAATTGATAAAAATGATACAATGAACGATTGAGTACCTCGATTGCCTTAGAACGGGCAATCGATAACAATGATACAATTATTGAGTACCTCGATTGCCTCAGAGCGGCCAATCGATAACAATGATACAATGAGTGATTGAGTACCTCGATTGCCTTAGAACGGCCAATCGATGACAATGATACAATGAGTGATTGAGTACCTCGATTGCCTTAGAACGGACAATCGATGACAATGATACAATGAGTGCCTCAGCACCTTTAATCGGTTACCGACGACGAAAATAGAAATGAATATGTCGATGCCTTCAATCGGCCAAAACAACATCAAGGACAAAACTCCAACATTAATAGCAATGATTACAATGACCTCTTAAATCGACATTAATATCAACAACAACAATCGATACATCGATATCGCGAACCAGCGATCGACAATAACATTAACAACGAGTACTCCAATGCCTTGAACCGGCCAGTAATGATTGATAATAAATATTTGGCATAATTGCCGAAGAGTATTGTATCGAATGATCCCCTAATATTGATGAACTTGTGAAGGGACTAAGTCTCGGAATGATACAACACATTCATACACATATATGATAACATTAATCTCATTGACTAGTACAAGTATAATACTCGCCTCAACCGAAGACGAGAAAGTCCTTCCACGATCAACGTCCTTGAAGAATATCGGCCGCTCGGACAACCTTGAACAATACAAATACCAACAATTCGCTCAATATACGAATCAAGCATGATCACAACCAACTCAAAAGTCGAAACAACACTACCCGAAACTCACTGGGGCATTTAAACAAACACGTTGTAAACAATCTCCAATGGTTTACAACCAAAACTCAATTATATCAAAAACCAACCTCCAATGGATGATTCAATCCAACAAAACCTCATGAATACTATCAATAATCCAATAGGAATACTTAATCGGGATTTCAACAACATCTAGTCGAAAGCCCCCCAAAAATTCCAAACTCAACACCAAGGTGTTCTTGAAAAATTCCTCAATGATTCAAAAATTCCGAAAATTACATCAATAAATCCATAAGAATACAAGTATCTAAGATAGATAATCCATATCTAACATATTCCAACATAAAAGCAAGCTAACTCAAAGAGATCGGGAATAAAACCTTCAAATCCCGAAATCCAAGCTTCAATGAAAATTACCTTGATTTAGAGTGATGAAACTAATTAAATGATGATTAATCCAACTTAGGAGCTTGAAGATAATGATAGGTGAATGCAGCTCGAAAAGATCTATCCAAAACATCCAAAATCGCCCAAAACCGACGGAAGGAGGAGGAGAAAATGAAAAAAGATGATTTTGGATCGAACTGCCCCATTTATAGTAATCCAGCTTAGCGCACGCTATGTCCTGATGTTTAGCGTGCGCTAGCGGTTTACTAGGCGGTCCAGTGAGTTCTGACTGCCTCGTTAGGGTGCGCTATGCGCTAACACCTTACCGATAGCGTGCGTTAATCCCAAATGTTAGCATGCGCTAACTGATGTCTGATACTCAGAAACTGAAGTCCAGGACCTAATGTCCTCTGCCTTGCTCGCATTAGCGTGCGTTACTAATATGACTAAGCGTGCGTTAGCAGCATAATTAGCGTACGCTACTTATCACTCGTAGCGTGCGCTACGAATTTCCCAAGTCAGCCCAGTACCTTCTGGACTGTCTGCCTCACTTGCGCTAGCGTGCGCTAATACTGAACCATAGCGTGCGCTACCTTCATCCCATTAGCGCACGCTAACAAGAATACCTAGCGTGCGCTACCTCTCAAAGTGAATACCAAAATATGATAATGATGATGACAATAATCTCGGCTCGATCTCAACTAGTGATGAATGACGAATAACAACTGATATGTGATTCCAAAGTACGCCGAAAAGGTGAACACAGTTGAATGAATATGACTAATGAATGATTATTACTGAGTGAAAAAAATTTTCTGAGTGACAATTACTGAATGATAATAGTGAATCCAAAGCCGGGCATTACACGCGCCACCTCACTTTGCTGCCTCTATCCGTCGCGAATCCGGTCGATCCACCTCCTCCTGCCCGATCCTCCCCATGCCGCTGCCTCTATCCATCGCTCTGACTCCCACCGGGCCACCGCACTTTGCTGCCTTTATCCGCCGCGAATTCCCTCAATCCACCTTCTCCCACCCGCTCCTCCTCACGTCGCTGCCTCTATCCACCGCTCCGACTCCCGCCGCTCCACCTCCCCCCGATCCTCCTTCTCACTGCTTCTCAATATTCATGCAATGTAAGTTTTATCATCTAATCTAATGACTTGATAACTATTCTATTATCCTGTAAAAAGAAAAAAAATGAAATAGAGAGACTAGATATTTTTGAGTTCTTTACACATTACAGTTTACACAATCATTATTAACTATGCTTGTAATTTTATTTTTAGATGGTGACCAAAAGGGCATCCCCCGCTTCTATTTCAGAATCCACTGGGCCAGGCGACCCCGACATGTTTTCAAATGCAGTATCACTTACTGATGAAGAATTGGAAGAGTTACTCCTTTCACTAATGCAAGATAAGAAACCGGAGGAGGGGCGCAATTATTTTAAGAGGAAAACCAATAGAAGGAAGGAATATTTGAAAAACTTCATCGAGTATATGGAGAGCGAAGAACTTTGCTGTGAATGTAAGTTCTCTGACTGTACATATTCATGCCATGGTAACAAAGCTGGTTGAAAGAATGTTAAGAAGCACTGTGAGAAATGTTTGCATAATCCTATAAATAAAGGCAAAGATAAACAATCTGAGTTGATGTTTAAACCTGGGTTTTTGGCTAGTGATGAAGAGGGTGGGGAGGGGAATTGAAGTATGGGGTTGTGAATTTGACTGAGGTTACACAAGCAATTGTTGAAATGATTATTGTTGAAGAATGTTCATTTAGATTTGCTGAGTCCCCTGATTTTGTACGTGTTATAGAAGCTGCTTGCACGAAATACACTTGTCAATCACGTGATTGTGAGTGAGTTGGAAAGGTACATGAGTGAACAATTAGGAGTGGAAGAGGATGATTTGGATGCATTAGATTGGTGGCAGCTTAATGGTAATCGTTATCCAATTATTTCACAGATGGCTCGTGACATTTTTGCTATTCCTTTATCTACCGTGGCATCAAAATCTTCTTTTATTTCGAGAGGTCGCATAGTTGATCAATTTAGAAGTTATTTGAATCTATTGGTAAAGTTTTAGTTTTTTGTTATCATATGTTTATTTAATTTTTTGCTGTGAAATTTCATTCATGTTCATTTTTTGTCACTACTAGACCGTGCAGGCTTTGATTTGTACTCAAGATTGGATTTGAGCAAGGAACCGTAAATCATTACGTGACATGGAAGATAACTTGAAGGATTTGGAGGATTTGGAAAAAATTGAAGAAGGTAATAGTTTAATATTTATTTAGCTTAGTTTTGTTCAATTGAGTTTTGAATAAGTAGTTGTGTGGTTATTGGAAATGTTTGTTTGATTTTAGCCTGCTTTTATACTCATGCAAATGTTTGTTTGATTGAAGAAGGAAATGGTTTTATTTATTGGAACCGTAATTATTTATTTAGCCTGCTTTTATACTCATGCAAATATGTTTGTTTGATTTTATTTTCTATCATTACAGAAATGAGAAGTATTACATTTGACGAGGAGGACAATGTCATCTACATCGTGGAACCTTGAAGTCTTCAAGAAATGACTTAAAATTTTGTTTGTACTTTTTGAAGGACTGTTTTATTTTGGTTATTATTATTGGCTTGAAATAGACATCTAATTTTAAATACTTCGGAATTCGGATGGTGTTATTATGAAGAATATGTGCACATTCGATGTGCCTAGATTTGTAATTTTCATATTTAAATAAAGTTATTTGATAACATCTATTTTTATTATTATTATTATAATGTGTTCATATTTTAATATTATAATAATCGAATAATAATTATTCACAAATAATAAGATTATTCATATGTCTCTGTTTCAATCACGTAGAGTGGAGACTCAACTGATTAATATACTTGTATAAGTCTGATTGATAATCATTGGATGGTTATGCGTATGTTACGGATAAAACTTATGAGTATTGGTTGGAGAACACAACATTGAACTAGGAATAGGTAATGGTTATATACCTATGTGTTTTAATGAACTATGAATTCAAAATAGTTTTGAACCTTAAGGCAATGATTTTGTACTTTGTTTTCGATAAAGAGTTATCCACCTAAAGTAGATCAATTCTATGTTATGAATATTATTTTAGATTTTGATGATGTCATCCCTGTATTCATGATTAATTCAAATGTATGTACTTGGCATTGTAAAGAAGAACCTAACGGTATCTTCTATAAGTCTTGAAAAGATTAAGCTAAGTGTTGATCATATTGATCATATAGAAATTTGGCTAAGTATAGAACTGACAAGATCAGACGAGTTTCTATCAGGCGAGTTTTTGGTCAACAGAAATATCATAGAGGCTTGCCCAACATAAGTATCAAGCGAGTTTTGATCAACACGAAATATCATAGAGGTTTGACCAAAGTATCAGGCGAGATACTATCAGGCGAGTTCTGGTCAATACAAAATATCAGAGAGGTTTGACCAAAATATCAAGCGAGATATTTTCAGAGGAGTTCTGACATACTAGAGAAATTTGACCACAGTCGAGTTTATTATTAGCCGCGCTTTCAGACATAGAAAATATCAGGCGATTTCTTACTCCAATTGGAAGAACTCCAACTGGAAGCAGACGAATTTTCGGTTAAACAGTAATATCAGCTGAGAGTTAACCATAACAATGACAGTCTCATCCACTACATCAGTTCTGCTCTCTGAAAACATCACTAAACATCTAAACATAAATACATAGCTACGCATTGAGTAATTAGTAAAGCATTGGTTGGTTACAACTTACACACATCATGTTTTTCATCTCAAACTTGCGATAATTTCGCTCCCGCAATAATTTGGTTCAAGTATTGTACCTGTCCCCTAAACATAACTAAATTCATTGTTCACTCATCTCTATTGTACCTAACACCAGTAATTAAGTTACTGCAGTAACTAGCAATTAACACGACCTAATTGAAACAAAGTCAATGAAATTCTACAAGGCACAATATAATGAGAAACAGTTAAAACATATGCAATATCAATACACACATATTAATAATCAGATTTAGATCATCGATGAATGGAACGAAAAAACTGAAATGAACATACCAGAATTAAGAAGTTAATCAAATGGATAGGAATGTATTTAAACCCTAGAGTTTGGTTAGATAAAAAAGAAAAAAAGAAAAATTAAAAATCAAATGGATAATTCTAGCTAGTCATCTTTCAATCAAATATGAAAAAACTAACTTATATCCTTTTTCAAAAAAATTAAATACCACATAATCCTTTGATCGTTAAGTAAAATTAATTACACCATGTCGAGCATAAAATCTTCATTCATTTGAGGGGCACTTCTATATACTTTCGACTAACTTTTTTTTCCAGTTTTTTTTTTTGTGAGTGTTGAAATTTCCGCCCTGAAGAATCACATGTGATTTGTAATATGGGAATCACATGTGATTTGTGAAATTACATGTGTTTGTGATTTGAAATTTAAAACCCGCATCATGAATCACATGTGATTTCGTACTGTCTAATATTTCACAAAAAAGCTTGAAAAAAAGTGTGCCGAAAGTATATCGAAGTGCCTATCTACTTAAAGATAAAAAAATTTCTCATTGTGATGGTCTATTTTTGGTCGCTTAACGATCTACCTTGTAAGATATTCTGTTTTCAAAAAAGGTGGAAAGTGTTTTTTTTTTATGAAAAATGAATGGTCACGATTCGTCCATTTGATCTTTGATTTTTTTTTTTATCTTCATTGAACTCATCCGATGCATTCATAGGCAAAAATAGGTGTATCTTTAATGCTTTTCATTTTCTTTCCTTATTTGTTACGAGGCATTCAGACATGTGCGCTGTACAGATTCGTTTTTACGGATTTTGTTGTAGCATAGCTGTTACATGTAATTAAATTTGTTAGATAGACAGTAAATATATCAATGTATCAATTACCGTATCTATGTAAATATTCAGATTAACCATTACATAGTTCTAATTCTAATACTGATCCACGTTTTATGTTTATATTATCAAAACAAACAATCAAAGTGATCTTTTTTGTGTCAAAAACTCAAAATCAATATCGTTTTTTTTTACTTTTTTTATATTTATTTTTGATGTTTTGATCATCAGTAACATTAAAAGAATACATTAATATTTATTTTTTAACAGTAGCTAATAATATTCAATAGATGAAAAATACTTGATTGGACATTGACTTGTAGTACATTTACACTTTTGCATCACATTCTTTGTTGAGACATCTATTGTGCACTCATCAAGTATTTTCCTTCACTTAAAATACACATTCAACACATCCAAATCATCTAATTAATTAATGATGTTTGACACAATTATATTTAAGCCATTAAAGAGTCGCTACCCGTGTAATACTTGTATAATTATATCTTATATATGGATTTTTATAATAAGTAAGTGACCAACTAATGTTCTAAATAATTGCTCACTGACAAATACTCAAAATTTAAGAAACCGTGACACCAAGTATATGTGTACTTTTCTCTTTACGAAAAGTCTTAATTATCCTTATCGTAAAATTTATACTCCCTCCGTCCCAAACTTAATTGCTACCTTTTTCTGGGCACGGGTATTAATGTTAGAGTTATTTATTAGTATTGTGTGTAATAAAGTGATATTTTAGGAGGGGTAATAATGAAAATCTGAAATCATATTAATATTGTTTATTAATACTATGTGTTTAATTGGATGGGCCCATAATGACATTTTATGGTAAATAGATGATCATTGGGGTTAGAGGGAATGATTGATTAATTTCCTTTTATAGTAAGTAATAGTTAAATATGGGACGGATCAAAATGAAAAGGTAGCAGTTAAGTATGGGATGGAGGGAGTAATATTTAACCTTAAAAAAATGTTATAAAGTATATTGTTTTTATAACTATATCTATTCTTTAAATGTTTGATTAATATGGCTTGATGTCACCTGCTAGTAAAATTATCGTTAGTGTTATGAGAAAATAATCTAATGCAATACTGTAACATTTTATGTTATAAATGGGACTCTCGAACTCACCGTATTCGCCTCTTGGCCCAACAATGCGAAAGCCCAAATGCAAGTATACCTAAGCTACTACACTTGCATCCCTATAGCCCTAAAATCACTCACACACTAAACCTAATTATCCTCTAACCAAAACACGCAGTCACTCAAACTCACACCTCTCCCTTATTACTAAAACGCAGATATAAAATAAATTCACAATCCTTACCAAACCACTTTCTTTGTTCTTCTACACCACGAATAACCCACAAACACCACCATATGAATTTATCTCAGTCTTCCTCTTCGTTTCAAAGATTTTTATTATGGGTTGCGACTTCAAGATCTTTTAAAAGGTCTAAGGTATATGCTTGCTTATTTTTGTTTAAACCGAACAAAAGAAACGGGTATAAATATTTGTTATATTTCGTCTTTTAATTTTCGGATAGTGAAAGAGGCCGTGCTTTTATAGATCTATGATGGGTTTTGGTTCAAACATGAAAATCTTTAAAGATTTGTACTTTTGTTTTGAATAAATCTGAGATCTGTTTTTATTTTTTTTTTACTTTTCGTGTTGGATTGTATTTGAGAGTTGATGAGTGATGGGATGGTATTTTTTCTTTCGTGTTTTTGAATTTGAGGTCTGAAAGGCTTGTTGTACCATACGAAGAAGAAAAAAAAAAATGAGATCATTAAGTATTTTCCTTTTCAAGTTCGAGTTTTGTTTGAGTGTGGTATATTGGAGTGGGTCCTCATTTCATATACACGAAGTAATATAGTTTTGTTTTCGGGTCTTGGTTTCAATATCTATAAAACAGATCTTGAAAGTGATTACTGTGAGAGTGGGTCTTGGTTTCACGATTGTGGGGGTTTTTATCTCCTATTTATAAGCTGTTTTTTTGTGTTGTAACTGCCAAACTCTTCATATTATTTTTTGTTGTAATTTCGCATTCATATTCATATTCATGATTGAATACTAATTAAAGAGGCTTGTAAGTATACCATGTTTCATATTCCTTACCATTATTTGGTGTAAATATGAAGCACTCTTTTGTAATTGTGTGAAGCTTTAGCATGTTTGTACCGTACTTTGTGTTTTGCACATTCACACTTGCATATTAAATTAGTGTACTGAATCTTTAAGTATTATAGATAGATATTTAGTTGATATATGTACCCGATATGTTGGTAGTGTAATCTGTTTACGGCATAATTTTTTGTATGAAAGAAAAGATGAAAAAAAACAAATCAAACCAAACATACCTAGTATATCCCGCTCAGAACAGAGTCTGGGGAGGGTAAGATGTATGCAGACTATGCCCCTACTTTTTACGGTAGGTAGACTATTTCTGTGAAGACCCCCAGCTTAGTGCACAGCAAAATATTGAGTGATATATACAAAGAAGCATATGATATGAAAAAGCTCAAGACCATGCCTGAGCCCATGACTTAATTCACATGAGACTTACCTAAGGGGACTTTGGCAACTGCACTCTCGATGAACGCTGCTCTAACAGAAGAGAGGTTGATTCTGCGCATAGTTCCCCGTCAAAAATAGACCACACGCAAAAGGCAATAGGATAAAATAAACAATAAAAGTAAAAAATGCAATGCTCTAGGTCAAATCTAACCGACACAACCCAACCATTACACTCTCAACTGCAACACCGCTCCCTACCAAAGAATCCACAACTCTGATCTGGCGCCTCCAAGAACACCTATCGACAGTCATGGTCTCGGAAAGAATTAAGACCTTCAAATCTAATCTCAGCTGCTCCTCCCATGTCCTCCTCGGTCTGCCTCTTCTCCTCTCCCCGGCAACCAATAAACTCTCGACCCTCCTCACCAGAGCAGATGCATGCCTCCTGCGGACGTGGCCAAACCATCTCAATCTCCCTTCCCTAACTTTCGCTGAAATGGGCGCCATTTCAAGCGCGTTCCTAAAAACCCCGTTCGAGATTCTATCCAACATTGTGTGCCCACACGACCAACGTAACATTCTCATTCCAGCCGCTTTCAACTTGCTCTCAAGCGACTTCTTCATCGCCCAACATTCGGAGCCATACAACATTGCAGGTCTGATTGCCACTCTATATAATTTACCCTTCAACTTTAGAGGGACTTTCTTGTCGCACATGACCTCTGTCGCTGCTCTCCACCTTAGCCACCCCGCCTTGATACGATGAGTGACATCATCTTCACACACATCTTCCTTCTGAATGATCGAACCCAAATACTTGAACTTATCCGTACGAGATACGATCTGATCTGCAATCATCACCTCAACTTCTTTCTCGTTGGCCTCACCACTAAAGTTACACCAGAGATACTCGGTCTTAGACCGTCTCACACGCAAGTCCTGAGATTCTAACTTAGACCTTCATAGCTCCAACTTCGAGTTCGCCTCCCTCCTCGACTCAGCCACTAACACAATATCGTCAGCAAAAAACATGCACCACGGGACGCCATCCTGAATCCCCTGTGAAATGACGTCAAGGATTAGAGCGAAGAGAAGAGGGCTTAGCACCGACCCCTGGTGTAGCCCTATCTCAACCAGAAAATACTGGGTGTCATCAACTGGGGTCCTAACGCACGTCCTAGCTTGGGATTACATATCTTGGATCGCCCTAAAGAACGACAACGACACCCTCCTATCTTCTAGGCTCCTCCAAATAGCATCGCGCGGAATGCTATCATAAGCCTTTTCTAGATCAATGAACACCATATGGAGGTCCTTACACCGCTCTCTAAACTTCTCTATAATGCGTCTGACGAGATGAATGGCCTCAGTCGTGGACCTCCCCGAAATGAAGCCAAATTGGTTCTCTGAGATCTCAACTTCTCTTCTAACCCTGCACTCCACCACTCTTTTCCAAAGTTTCATAGTATTACTGAGGAGTTTAATACCCCTATAATTACTACAACTCTGAGCATCGCCTTTGTTTTTGAAAAACGGCACGACAATACTACGCCTACACTCCGTCGGCATCTTAGAACCTCTGAGGAGGATGTTGAACAACTCAGCTAGCCACTGAACTCCAACTTCCCCCAGACAAAGCCACACCTCAATAGGGATCTGATCCAGTCCTACAGCCTTATGTCACGGGATGGGAGTTTTGCGCAGCTAACCCGTGCGGCACTTAAACAACTAAGCTGAGTCGAGTTGCTAAGTAAGCCTGAAAGTAACGAGAAAAGGGGCAATGGCACAAAAGGATTTTATTAAGTATGAATGCTTTGGGTACAAGAGAGCTTTACAATGCTTGATTGCTTGAGGATTTCTGGATGGAGTGAGCAAATGAGGCTCCTCCCCCTTTTATACCAGCCTAGGAGAGTTCTGGAGTGGAACTCTCTAGATAGAACTTTCTAGATAGAACACTCTAGATACTTGTAGTACATATGGGCATTTACATGAGCATTCTACAAACTGTGTAAGAAGTACATTTCTACATGCTTCTAGAGTCATCTACGAATTTACAAGTATGAAGAGATCTCTGGGTCTTTCTTGATCATTCTAGAACCTTCCGGAACCTTCCGACACACAGAGACTCCTGTTAGGGTCATCCGGGTCGCTTTCGCCCGACCCGTCACAACCTCCCCCACCTATTTCAGCGACGTCCTCGGCGCGTTCTCTTGTTTGAACCTCTTGATGTGATCTTGAAATTGCTAGAGTTCGTCTTCCCGTTCCCATGTTGCTTCGCTATCAGGGAGGTTTTTCCATTTTACCAAGTATTCCGTGCCGGGAGGCACGCCTCTCTTCCGAGTAACTCGTTCGGTCACAATATAGTCCACCTCCTTGTCGAATGAGGTGATTACGGCAGTAGGTGCACGATTTGACTCTCCTCGGTGCGGGTCTTCCGAGTCGGCATGGTAAAGTTTCAATTGGCTCGCGTGGAAGACCGGATGTATTTTAAGTTTCGGAGGGAGTTGCAACATATAAGAGACATTTCCAACACGTTTGATTATTGTAAATGGTCCTTCGTACCTCCTCACCAATCCTTTGTGTACTTTGCGCAATGCCTTGAATTGGTTGGTAGAGAGTTTTACCATGACCTGATCACCTTCTTGGAATTTAATGTCTCTTCTTTTAGGATCAGCCCAATTTTTCATCTTCCGGGCGGCCTTGTCAAGGTAGGCGCGCGTAATGTCTGATTCCTCATGCCATTATCGGGCAATGCGGTGAGCTGCGGGACTTTTTCCTTCATGTGTCGAGGCTACAGCATTTGGGGTTAGTGGCTGAAAACCCATAATGATTTCGAAAGGGGACTTACCTGTTGCCTCGCTTTTCTGCAGATTGTAAGAGAACTGGGCCACATCAAGTAATCTTGGCTAGTCCTTCTGATGGGCGCTCACATAGTGCCTTAGATATAGTTCCAGCAAAGCATTGATTCGTTCGGTCTGTCCGTCTGTTTGGGGATGGAAACTTGTCGAGAACTTGAGGTCGGTTCCCAATAGCTCGAATAGTTCTCTCCAAAATCGTCCAGTGAATCGAGGGTCTCGATCACTCACAATGCTAAAAGGAATCCCCCAAAGTTTGATGATATGTTTGAAGAATAGACGGGCAGCCTCATTAGCATTGCAATCGGGTGATGTGGCAATGAAAGTAGCATACTTACTGTATCGGTCTACCACCACCATGATGCTTCCGAATCCTTCTGATTTCGGGAGAGTTGTGATGAAGTCCATAGACACACTCTCCCAGGGCCTTGATGCAATGGGCAGGGGCTCCAACAATCCTGCCGGCAGATTCTGCTCATTCTTGTCTTGCTGGCACACAAGACAAGTCTTCACGTAGGCTTCAATTTCGTCCCTCATTTGAGGCCAATAGTATGAGGCCTGCACGAGTGCAGTGGTGCGTTCGATTCCTGGGTGACCAGCCAACTTAGTATCATGGCACTCCTTTATGATTTCCTTCCGAAGCTTTCCCCACTTAGGCACAAATATCCGATCGCTGATGGTGCGTACGATACCATCTTCTTCCCAAAATCGCCTTGTTTTGCCTTGCCTTATTTTGTCCAAAAGATCTTTCAGTTGGGCGTCTTGTTGGAATCCTTCCTTAATCCGTTGGATGAGGTCGGACTTTGGCATACTTGAACTCATAGTGGCCAGTTCTGCCTTCCTACTTAGGGCATCCGCGACTACATTAGCTTTCCCCGGCTTGTACTCGAGTCGGTAGTCGAATTCCGCCAAGAAGTCTTGCCATCGAGCTTGCTTGGGACTTAACTTCTTTTGCGTCTGAAAATAACTCGTAGCAACATTGTCCGTCATGATCACAAAGTGTGAGCCAAGCAAGTAATGTCGCCATGTTCGCAGGCAGTGTATGACCGCAGTCATTTCCTTTTCTTGCACTGTATACCGTCTTTCCGTCTCGTTGAGTTTCCGGCTCTCAAAGGCAATGGGGTGTCCATCTTGCATGAGCACTCCCCCAATAGCGAAATCAGAGGCGTTAGTTTGTACCTCAAAAGCTTTTGTGTGGTCCGGCAAGGCTAGTACGGGTTCTTCGGACACCGCTTGCTTGAGTTCTTCAAAAGCTTGCTGACACTTGCTGGACCACTGCCATACTTGGTTTTTCTTGAGTAGATCGGTCAGTGGGGCTGCTTTGGCCGAGTATCCTCTTATAAAGCGGCGGTAGTAGTTCACCAAGCCGAGAAATGACCGAAGTTCTGGGACCTTGGTCGGGGGTTGCCAATCCCGAATAGCTTTCACCTTTGCATTTTCCATCATGATTTTGCCTCCTTTAACCTTGTGACCGAGAAATTCGACTTCTTCTTGGGCAAATGAACCTTTTTCCTTCTTAACATAGAGCTCGTTCTCGCGTAGTACTTGGAAGACTTGTTTGAGGTGTTGAATATGTTCTTCAAGAGTCGAGCTGTACACCACAATATCATCCAAGTAAACAACAACAAATTGGTCAAGGACCTTGTTCATGAGGGTGCAAAAGGTTGCAGGTGCATTCGTGAGACCAAAGGGCATGACAAGGAACTCAAAAGCGCCGTAGCGAGTCACACATGTGGTCTTGGCCTCATCTCCTTCAGCAATTCGTACTTGATAGTACCCCGAGCGCAGATCAAGTTTGGTGAAGTACCGCGCTTTGCCAAGTTGATCGAAGAGATCAGCTATCAATGGTATTGGGTATTTGTTCTTGATAGTGATCCGATTGAGTGCCCTGTAGTCGATGCACATTCGAAGGGTGCCATCCTTCTTTTTCTGGAATAGTACGGGTGCACCGTAGGGAGACTTGGAGGGACGTATGTATCCTGTTTCTAGAAGGTCCTTGATTTGCCTTCGTAGTTCCGCGAGTTCGGGCGGCGCCATGCGGTAGGGAGCAGCAGCTGGGGGTTTGGCACTGGGTTCCAACTCGATACAATGATCCACCTCTCGCCTGGGTGGAAGTTTCTTAGGCAACTGTTTAGGCATCACATCCTTGTATTCTTCAAGAATATTCTCCAAGATTTGCGGGTGGTCAGTCCGCGATGAGTCGAGTTTTTCTTCTTCATTGAGCTGCCGAATTGTTACCAAGTAGTTGGGGTACTTCCGCATCCCCTTCTTAAATTGCATGGCCGAGATTAGTTTCTTCTCAACATGGGCTCGTTCAATAGGGACCATGCATGCCTTGTCCCCGTCGTAGATGGAGAGTGTGTTTGTGGTCGGCATAGGGAAGACTTGGAATCTGTCGAAGAATTCCATGCCTAGAACCATCTTCAAGTCGTCTATGCGGACGACAGAGAAGTCGAGCTTTCCGGACCATGTCCCAAGAGAGAGTGGGACGTCATGAGCGATTCCGGCTATAGGCTTGGCAGGTGAGTTTACTGCCTTCATCGCACCTCCGCGATAGACTGTCTTGAGCCCTAGGCGTTTGGCTTCTTCCTCGGACATGAAGTTATGAGATGCTCTAGTGTCGAGTAATGCGCTAACGGTTTGACCGTTAATAGTGGTGCGAGCAAACATTAGCCCTTTTTTCGGAGTAACGGGCGTCGGGGCTTGTCCCTTAAGAGCGGACATGTACTGAAGAGAACCCATGCTGTGTCGGGGTTCTTCTAATGGAGTGCCCGAGGTATCATCGGCATTGATTTTTAAGTGGGCAGCAAGGGCGTTTAGGGTCTTCTTTTCGGGGCAGTCGCGTATCCAATGGTTGCCATTGCATATGAAGCAAGGGCTTTTGGGCTTTGATTGCTCCTTCTTTGCTGGGAATTTTTGTTGCCCGATCTTGCCACTTGGGGGTCGGTTAGTTCCCCAATTCTTGCGATTACCGCCATATCCTTCCTTGCGACTTTCTCCCCCACCTTTGCCATGAATGGGCCGTTTATCTTTACCTTGCCCAGAGTAGTCAGTGAGTGATTCAGCCTTGGCGATAGCTTCGTCAAGGGTCTGAACACCATGTCTATCCAAATTTCGGTTTTGGCCCAATTGTTAAGGCCATCGGTGAAATAGAAAAGTGCATCTTTATCGGACATTTCAACTTCAAGCATGAGAGTTGTAAATTCATTGATATAGTCACGAATCGTACTGCGCTTGAGTCTTCGGAGGCGAGCTCTCGCATCTCGTTCGGCATTGCTTGGGGCAAATTGTTTTCGGAGTTCTCTTTGGAAGTCGCCCAAGTGTCAATGGTGCAGATCCCTTTGCCCATATCGCCATACTTCCGACGCCACGAGTTATGCGGCACCACGCAGTAATTTGGTGCGCGGCCGACCTTCTTCCTCATCTTTACGCCCATAGCGTCAAAGTAACGTTCCAGGCCGAATAAGAAGTTATCGACCACAGTGGCATTCCGAGTGCCATCGTAGGTTTCGGGCTTCGGCACATCCAAGCGGCGCGCATCAAAAGCGAACGGGGCAGCAGAATTAAATGATGCGGCTCGCTTGTGTTTAGCCCACTCCGAGCGGACTTCTTCCACTTCCGAGAGAATAGAGCGTAGCTCTTCTTGGACAAAGCCACGGAGACCATGAATCTCCTTCTGGAATTCAATAAGTTGCCCACGCAACATATCCGACTGGTCCATCATAAGTTTCTTCAGTATGCCAGCAATGTCGGCGTATTCTGTCTCCAGAGTGTCGAACCTGTCCTGGACTTGATCAAGGTTCTCCTCCAAGCTAGCCATCGAGGCTTCCAATGAGGCAATCCGAGGTTCGAAGGCGTCGGCAGAGGGTCCCTTGGACTTTCCTCGGACCATGTTACCTCGTTGCTCCTCACGACCGCGTTGCTGCTCTTGAGTAGCATCAGTAGGGACATCCTGAGTGTTGGCCATTGTTCTCGTGTGATATGAGTCGGTTGTGTGAAAACCGTGGCTCCGATACCACTTGTCACGGGATGGGAGTTTTGCGCAGCTAACCCGTGCGGCACTTAAACAACTAAGCTGAGTCGAGTTGCTAAGTAAGCCTGAAAGTAACGAGAAAAGGGGCAATGGCACAAAAGGATTTTATTAAGTATGAATGCTTTGGGTACAAGAGAGCTTTACAATGCTTGATTGCTTGAGGATTTCTGGATGGAGTGAGTAAATGAGGCTCCTCCCCCTTTTATACCAGCCTAGGAGAGTTCTGGAGTGGAACTCTCTAGATAGAACTTTCTAGATAGAACACTCTAGTACTTGTAGTACATATGGGCATTTACATGAGCATTCTACAAAGTGTGTAAGAAGTACATTTCTACATGCTTCTAGAGTCATCTACGAATTTACAAGTATGAAGAGATCTTTGGGTCTTTCTTGATCATTCTAGAACCTTCCGGAACCTTCCGACACACAGAGACTCCTGTTAGGATCATCCGGGTCGCTTTCGCCCGACCCATCACACTTAGCTCTACCTATTTTAATTAGGGCACCCTTTACATCCTCCTTGCTGATGCTCTCACAGGAACTAAACGAACGAGCAGAGGATAGACTAACTCCTTGCACCACCGAGTCGCTTCCCCTAGCCTCATTAAAAAGCTCAAAAAATACCTATTCCACCTCTCCTTAATAGCTACATCGTTCACTAACACTTGACCCAAATCATCCTTAATATACTTGACGGGACCCAGGTCGCGCCGCCAAAAAAAGATGATCCAAATAAGAAAAAAGGGCAAAACCTCTCGCAACACCACTCTTACTATGCATTGGGGATGAAGTTGTAGGTGAGGACATCTATGGAGAACATATATTAAACTATCTGATGACATATTGATACGCGATGTAGTTGATCCTCTGCAACAATCACGGAAAGCATGTATCCGTTCATATTGAAAAATAAGTCAAACTGTTGAATGTTGCAAGATAGAGCTGTTCTCGCCCCAACAGACAAGATTGTGGATAAAATCCATGATCACGGGATATCGTTAATGCCTGATAAAGAGATGGAGTACCTTAGCTCGAACACTTTTTGCAAAGAGGATGGAGGTATCTGACCACGAGTGTAACACCCCAAACTTGGCGGATATTACAGTGCCGTGGACCCCCGACTAGGACCCACCAGGAGAATGAAAATGAATGAATTACACAGGGTAAATGTAGTACCGAACCACATTACATCATTAATTACTCCGATGAGGAGTTTCATACAACACACCCAAGATAATACAGAATACATGTATATTTTATATGAAGATAAAATATACAACACTGAATAAAATGAGTATTCAAACGGAATATCTGCAGCGGAATAAAATGAAGAAAACATGAATGACTGAAAAGACTGGGCCCCCCTACTAGTATCACTGGGACTCCTCGCCGTCAACGTTCTCGTCCCGAGCCTTAGCCTTGCCATGACCTGAAAACAACATCCCCCAACAGGGTCAGTTACACAGAACAATAATCCTCAATAGTTGAACAATCACAATCCTGTTGAAAACATACACAATCAAACATGCTATATGAATCAACTAACAGTACAGCTCAAAGAATGGCGCCACACTATGCCCGGGATGGAAATGTGTCCGTGCACAAGCCACCAACGAGTATCGATCGAATACACATGTGGTCTTGTACCTAATCAGTCTCACGAAGTGATAGTCTCGTGTGCACAGTCCAATGTGAGGCCAACAACCAACACACGACTTTATATGTCCCCGACATGAAAATCCTACACATACCAACTGGCACGCCAGTATGACCCGGAATGCCACGATATAACAAAAGTGACATCGAAAATCAATAATGACTCACCAAGATGAAGTGATAGTGAAATGAATGACAACTCAATGAAATGATTGGAACCGTCGTTCCTCGTGAATGAAGTGATTAAGTGACAATTACAAGTCTCAATACGGTTAGTACTTTATGAATGAATTATGATTATGAATGAACAACAACGAAAGGAATGAATATCCTTTTAACCGAGTAAGAATTAACTTACCTTAACACCGGTGATGATACGATCTCTCTCGAACAACGTCCTAAGGGAACTACCGGCCGCTCGAACAACCTTGAATAACACAATTATCAACAACTCGCTTAATATACGAACCAAAAGTGATCATAACCAACTCAAGATGTCAATACAATAAATCCAAACTCATTGAGGCATTTCGACAAACACCTTAAAAACAAACTCCCTTCTTAAACAACTAAACCCATTTGTATCGAAAACCAACTTCTATTGAATGATCAAAACCACCAAAACACAATCAATACAATCGATAATCCAAACGAAATACTCAAATCGAGTTTACAATATCATTAAATTGCAAAACTCAATTCCAAGTCAACCCTCAAAGTGTTCTTGAGAAAAACTTCCAACAATCCGATGATAACTCGTAAAATCTCATAATCATACGTATATCCATCACAATTCATGATTATACCATCCAAAACATCATGCTCCAACTCAAAATCGAATTCAATGGTTGAAGAAAGTTACCTTAGATTAGGATGAAAAATCCACAAATATGTTGTTGATCCACACTACAACTTGAAGAAGATGAAATCTCTGAGTTTTGATGATGTTGAAACACCCATAAATCGCCCAAAATCGCCCCAAGGAAGAGAGGAAGAAGTGGAATGAAGAAATGAGCTTGTTCTCCTCAACAAAACGCAGTTATAGAAGAATCTGCACTGTGTGCCGCGGAACGGGCTGAGTGTGCCGCGTCACAAGGCCAAAAACGCCCAGCAAAACAGTTTTGTGCCGCGGCCCGGCCAGAAGGGGCCGCGGCCCGCGGTACAGCCCGCTCCAGCATCAAAAGGCACACGGTGCAGTCTTAGCTATTTCGACCATAACTCCTTCGTAAGGACTCCGATTGACTCACCGTTTGAACCATTGGAAAGTTAACTTGATGCTCTAAAATATTGAAAAGATTCAGAAGTTTTGGAGTTTTCAAGAATTAATGGTGATTTTACAAAGTCGAACTCATACGTGGAAAAGTCGCTGAAGAACACGGAACTCAACAGAACGACACCGAGACGAACTCGGATGACAAAAATGTAGAATTAATCATTCTTGGAATGATGAAACGGTCACAATAGAGTCGCTAAGATGGACTTCTGCCAAAAAATAGAAATTACCAGAAATCAAAATTGCGGATATTACATATTACCCTCCTTAAAAGAAGTTTCGTCACGAAACTTAAAACAAGTAGGGAGAAGCAATATCCCGCCAGGAAAACTCAACGAGATACACAAGAACCGCAAATCTACCCAACAATAGCATGATTCGAACGGTCCAATAAATCTCGGACTCGATCTAAAATCTCAATCGGTCCAATGAATCTCGGACTCAACTTTCCCCGCTTCCCGAAATGGAAGATACCTCGACTCGGGGATACCTTGACCAACACGTGGTCACCTGTCTCGAACTCTAATGGTCGACGACGATTATCTGTATCAGATTTCTGTCGACTCTGAGCGGTCTACAAACGACTCCTGATCAAAGCCACCTTCTCACGGGCGGCAATAAGCATATCGAGCTCGGTGCCGATTGATTCTGATAAGTCGTCCCAACACAAAGGAGATCGACAACGACGACCGTACAAGGCCTCGTAAGGTGCCATCTTAATCGAAGCATGTCAACTATTATTATATGTGAACTCGATCAATGGTAGTTGGACTTCCCAATCGTCTTTCCAATCGAGGACGCATGCCCTCAACATGTCCTCTAATGTCTGAATAGTCCTCTCTGATTATCCGTCGGACTGAGGATGAAAAGCTGTGCTGAAATTAAGCTGAGTTCCCATGGCACGATGAACTGATTTCCAAAAATGAGACACGAATCGCCCATCACGATCAGAAACGATACTCTTAGAAGTACCGTGCAATCTCACTATTTATTTGATAAACAACTGGTCAAGTCTCTCGGGACCCCAAGTATCCTTAATCTTGAGAAAATGAGCTGACTTAGTTAGGAGATCCACAATTACCCAGATTGTATTCATGCCACGATGACTCGTCGGTAAACTCGTGATGAAGTCCATTGAAATATCCTCCCACTTCCACTCTGGAATAAGGAGAGGTTTCAGCATACCCGCCAGTCGCTGATGTTCTATCTTGACTTGCTGACAGGTCAAATATCTCGAAACAAATTCCGTGACTTCTCGCTTTATATTACTCCACCAGTAATTTTGTTTCAAGTCTTTGTACATCTTGCTGGACCCCGGATGAATAGAATAAGGGGTAACATGGGCTTCTCTCAAAATCGAGTTTTTCAACTCATCATTCGCCGGTACACATAACCGATTCTTAAATCTCAAGAGTCCATCCTCATGGACCACAAAGCCGGGGGCTTTCCCCTGTGCCACATCCTCGCAGATGCGCAACAAAAATGGGTCCGAACCCTGATTCACTCTGATCGCCTCTTCAAGTGGCGATGAAATCTCCAGCATACAAAGCTGTCCCTGAACACGCTGTAACCAGACCTCGATCTCGGGTCTCATAAATTCCTGCTGAAGTTCCTTCTGAATTGTTAATCGAGCAAGCATCTGCTCCTGAATGGACTTACGACTCAAGGCGTCGGCGACAACGTTCGCCTTGCCCGGGTGGTAAAGTATCTCAATATCATAATCTTTGATTAGTTCCAACTACCGTCTCTGTCGCATATTTAACTCCTTCTGAGTAAATATATATTTTAAACTCTTATGATCGGTGAATATCTGACAAGTAACGCCATAAAGATAATGACGCCAAATCTTCAATGCGAATACCACGGCTGCTAGCTCCAGGTCGTGGGTCCGATAATTAACCTCGTAAGGTCTCAATTGCCGTGAAGCATAAGCAATAACTTTCCCGTTCTGCATTAGTACACATCCGAGACCCTGTCCGGACGCATCACTATAGACCACAAATCCTTCCGTCCCTTGCGGTAAAGAAAGGACAGGTGCTGAAATTAACCGGCTCTTGAGTTCCTCAAAACTCTGTTGACACGCGTCAGACCACGTGTATTTCTTATCCTTCCTTAAAAGGTTCGTCATGGGTTGAGAAATTTTAGAAAATCCTTCCACAAACCGCCGATAATAACCAGTTAATCCCAGGAAACTTCGGATTTCCTTAACATTCTTCGGAGGTTGCCAATCTCGGATAGCCTCCGTCTTCTAAGGGTCGAAACGAACTTCATCTGATGAAATTACATGTCCGAGAAACATCACTTCGGACATCCAGAATTCACATTTGGAAAACTTTCCAAAATGTTGCTCTCGTCTCAACACGTCGAGTACCTGATGAAGGTGAAACTCGTGCTCCTCCCGGTCATGAGAATAAATTAAAATGTCATCAATAAAGATAACCACGAACTGATCCAAATAGTCGATGAAAACTCGATTCATTAATTCCATGAATACTGCAGGCGCATTAGTTAGTCCAAATGGCATTACCACAAACTCATAATGACCATAACGTGTTCGAAACGCTGTTCTAGCAATATCTGACTCTCGGATTCGCAACTGATGATACCCATATCTTAAATCGATCTTGGAAAATACTGAAGCTCCCTCAAGTTGATCTAAGAGGTCACCGACACACAAACGAAAAGAACCGTCCTTCTTCTTGATAAATAACACTGGTGCTCCCCACGGGGATGCACTTGGTCGAAACAAAAAAATAACCCCTCTCGATCAAATCCTCCAATTGATTCTTTAGTTCCTGCACTTCGGTCGAGGCAATCCGATACGGTGCCTTCGATAATGGAGACGTACCAGGATCCAACTCCATCTTGAATTCCACATCCCTTGGTGGAGGTAAAATCAGGTAGCTCGTCTGGGAGTACATTGTCAATGGATAACAATGATACCATGAATTGTTGAACACCTCGATTGCCTTAGAACGGCCAATCGATGACAATGATATAATGAATGATTGAACACCTCGATTGCCTTAGAACGGCCAATCGATGACAATGATACAATGAATGATTGAACACCTCGATTGCCTTAGAACGGCTAATCGATGACAATGATACAATGAATGATTGAACACCTCGATTGCCTTAGAACGGCCAATCGATGACAATGATACAATGAATGATTGAACAACTCTGATTGAGTAATTTTACTGCTTTAGCATATTAATGATTCTTCCTGAACAACGTGGATTACTTCCCTGAAATACACACTCGGCTCCAACGATTGAAACACTAGTGACCATACGCTTACGAACACTAAGGACGGCATCAAGACGATCCATCCAACCAATTCCGATTATTATATCATCTTTAGGTAAATCTAACACGATTAAGTTTGCTATCCATACACGGCCATGAAGCTGAATCGGAAATTTTTGAATCTCACGATTTCCGATAATTCTTCTATCGTCAGGTAGACCAATGATATAAGGTTCACAGTTAATAGGACTATCCAAGTGAAGTCTATTCAAGCATGATTCGGAAATGAATGAATGCGATGCACCAGTATCAAAAAGGGTACACATAGGTTGAGATAGAATTATGAGTATACCTGAGGTCATTCGGGCCTCCGGATCATCGGTCCTCTTCATCTCGTGAATTCAGGACTTGCCGGCTCCCGAACCAGACGCTCCCGTCTGATAAATATGAGCTCTGCCTTTAATCGCTTCCGTCGTCTTAAACGATGCAGACTGAGCAGACTGATTCTGAATCGCTGATTGCTTCGGGGCCTGAGATGCCGCCGGAGTCGGCTTGGAGTTCCTTCGGCAAAAACGGGCATTATGCCCAACAATCTCACATTTATGGCATGTGATAGACGGCGTCGTACACCTAGTGCTGAAATGGCCCTGCCCTCCGCAGTTGAAACAGGTGATGGCCGCACTGGCTCCTCGGGACTGAGATCCCACAGGTTTAGGCACCGTAGGAGGTCGCTCCGAAAAGTTAGGGCCCGCATGAGGCTTCTTGAAGGTTGCCTGGCCGCCTTCGGACTGATTACACTTCGTTGATTTCTTGCTAGCACATGAAGGTTGTTGCTCAGCAATTTCCGTAGCAGCAAGCTCATATGTGAGAGTTCTCTCGATTAATTCGGCCATAGTGGCGCTATGATGATTAAGCAATTGCATATGGGTCATCATGACCTGCATAAAAGTGAGTGGATCAACCCTAACATCTTCCGATCGAGCTGAGTCCTGGGTACGACTTCCCGACAGTGAGTGATTATTCCCCGGGTTTCGGTCCACACCGCTGCCTCTCCCCCTGCGTCCCCTGACAGCTCTCTCCATACTGAAGTAGGAAGGTTGCATGATAATTATAGTTCTCGCATGAATATCACATTATGATTACGTCATGAAATGATGAAAATGAGCATACGCGCTCTAACATAGTGATTACATGAATGATCAACTGAGGTGACATGATTATCTGATGAAATTCTTGAAATGATTATTTTGAACAAGTTAACAAGATTAATGATACGACCCTCAAGATCAACAACTGAACAGTGAAATGAACTGAGTGGTTAATGAGTTAACATGATCGACATGATTACAAAATGAAAATGATAAATGAGTAAATCTTACTGTTCTTTGGTCTGAAGGCTCGGCTCTTGCACAGGTCAGACGTGACGCGAAAGTCTAATGATACTAGTCTGATGAACGATGATTTCAAATGAGACATGACTCAGAAGGTAGTATTCAAAACCACGCTCTGATACCAACTCTGTAACACCCCAAACTAGGCGGATATTACAGTGCAGTGGACCCCTGACTGGGACCCACCAGACGAATGAAAATGAATGAATTACACAGGGTAAATGTAGTATCGAACCACATTACATCATTAATTACTCCGATGAGGAGTTTCATACAACACACCCAAGATAATACAGAATACATGTATATTTTATATGAAGATAAAATATACAACACTGAATAAAATGAGTATTCAAACGGAATATCTGCAGCGGAATAAAATGAAGAAAACATGAATGACTGAAAAGACTGGGCCCCCCTACTAGTATCACTGGGACTCCTCGCCGTCAACGTCCTGAGCCTTAGCCTTGCCATGACCTGAAAACAACATCCCCTAACGGGGTCAGTTACACAGAACAACAATCCTCAAGAGTTGAACAATCACAATCCTGTTGAAAACATACACAATCAAACATGCTATATGAATCAACTAACAGTATGGCTCAAAGAATGGCGCCACACTACGCCCGGGATGGAAATGTGTCCGTGCAAAAGCCACCAACGAGTATCGATCGAATACACGTGCGGTCTTGTACCTAATCAGTCTCACGAAGTGATCATCTCGTGTGCACAGTCCAATGTGAGGCCAACAACCAACACACGACTTTATATGTGCCCGACATGAAAATCCTACACATACCAACCGGCACGCCAGTATGACCCGGAATGCCACGATATAACAAAAGTGACATCGAAAATCAATAATGACTCACTAAGATGAAGTGATAGTGAAATGAATGACAGCTCAATGAAATGATTGGAACCGTCGTTCCTCGTAAATGAAGTGATTAAGTGAAAATTACAAGTCTCAATACGGTTAGTACTTTATGAATGAATTATGATTATGAATGAACTACAACGATAGGAATGAATATCCTTTTAACCGAGTAAGAATTAACTTACCTTAACACCGGTGATGATACGATCTCTCTCGAACAACATCCTAAGGGAACTACCGGTCGCTTCGAACAACCTTGAATAACACAATTATCAACAACTCGCTTAATATACGAACCAAAAGTGATCATAACCAACTCAAGATGTCGATACAATAAATCCAAACTCATTGAGGCATTTCGACAAACACCTTGAAAACAAACTCTCTTCTAAACAACTAAACCCATTTGTATTGAAAACCAACTTCTATTGAATGATCTAAACCGCCATCAATACAATCGATAATCCAAACGAAATACTCAAATCGAGTTTACAATATCATTAAATTGCAAAACTCAATTCCAAGTCAACCTTCAAAGTGTTCTTGAGAAAAACTTCCAACAATCCGATGATAACTCGTAAAACCTCATAATCATACGTATATCCATCACAATTCATGATTATACCATCCAAAATATCATGCTCCAACTCAAAATCGAATTCAAGGGTTGAAGAAAGTTACCTTAGATTAGGATGAAAAATCCACAAATATGTTGTTGATCCACACTACAACTTGAAGAAGATGAAATCTCTGAGTTTTGATGATGTTGAAACTCCCCAAATTCGCCCAAAATCGCCCCAAGGAAGAGAGGAAGAAGTGAAATGAAGAAATGAGCTTGTTCTCCTCAACAAAACGCAGTTATAGAAGAATCTGCACTGTGTGCCGCGGCATGAGCTGAGTGTGCCGCGGCACAAGGCCAAAAACGCCCAGCAAAACAGTTTTGTGCTGCGGCCTGGCTAGAAGGGGCCGTGGCCCGCGGTACAGCCCGCTCCAGCATCAAAAGGCACACGGTGCAGTCTTAGCTATTTAGACCATAACTCCTTCATCCGGACTCCGATTGACTCATCGTTTGAACCATTAGAAAGCTAACTTGATGCTCTAAAATATTGAAAAGATTCAGAATTTATGGAGTTTTTAAGAATTAATGGTGATTTTACAAAGTCGAACTCATACGTGGAAAAGTCGCTGAAGAACACGGAACTCAACAGAACGACATCGAGACGAACTCGGATGACAAAAAGTGTAGAATTCTCGGAATGACGAAACGGTCACAATAGAGTCGCTAAGATGGACTTCCGCCAAAAAATAGAAATTACCAGAAATCCAAATTGCGGATATTACAACGAGAATATATTTTGTGTCAAATTTCTTAATACTATAAAATATTTGGGGTTGCCGAATCATGTGATCCAATTAAAAGTTAGGTGTTCGGTGATCCTGCCCAAGAATATCTATCAGTGTGCAGGTCTTTGCAATACCACGAGGATGGTGGTCAGTAGACTTATCACGTATGTAATCGAGATTGAACTGATTTTTGGAAAGAATGCTCGCAAGAAGGTTGTCATTTCTTGAGTAATAATGAGCCCTTCAGATTTCACTAATTTGTAAGGAAGACAGTTCTCATTGAGAGTTTGCTTTGCTATGACTACAAACAAGAGTTAGAGACATTCTCTTTCCCATACCTCCCCAAACATTATTTGGTCATGATCAGTTATACGTTGCGATATCCCGAGTACAAGCAAGAAGGGAGACACATGATACAACTAATATTGTGCATTAAATAATTTTGGGTTAATGACGCCAAAATTTACAATCTTTCATCTGACTTTCATTTTTTCCACAACCTTTTAATAAATTCTGTAAATCCACAACCTTTGTCTATTCGAATTTTCCATAATTTTGATTTAGCCCCAAATTCGGTCCTACGTGGATCTTACGTGGACACCGGGAGTGTGTCGCCGCCGAAAATTCAAACTGCGTCATTTTAAGTTTAGGGTTAATGACACCAAAATACACAACCTTTGATGCCCCTTTCATTTTTTCCACAACCTTTGGCACTTGTTCAATTTTTCCATTAGCAGTATCTAAAAAGTTGAACCATATTTTCAATTTTTAGTTTTTTTTGCACAATTTTAAGGACGGCTTTATAATGTAGTTCTAATTTTTTTTGGTTTTCCAAAAAAAAAAATCAGTTTGTAGAGTTACTCTTTTTAGATTTTGAACTAGTTAGTTTTCCAATTAGATTTTTAAGATCATGATATACTAATCAGAAAACTAAGTTGTTAAAAATCTAAAAAGAGGAACTCTAGAAAAAATTGAAAATATGGTTCAACTTTTAGATAGTGCTGATGGAAAAATCGAACAAGTGAAAAAAGTTGTGGAGAAAATGAAAGGGGCATCAAAGGTTGCGTATTTTGGCGTCATTAATCCTAAGCTTAAAATAACACAGTTTGAATTTTCGGCAGCGACACACTCCCAGCGTCCACGTAGGATCCACGTAGGACCGAATTTGGGGCTAAATCAAAATTATGGAAAATTCGAATAAATACCAAAGATTGTGGATTTACATAATTTATTAAAAGGTTGTGAAAAATATGAAAATCATATGAAAGGTTGTGGATTTTAACGTCATTAACCCAATAATTTTTTGAACTATGTGATGCATATCAATTTTTAGTTCTAATAATAAAATATATGTTAAAGTAAATACACAGTGTGTGCCTTAGTCTACATGTTAACGGGCTTCTACTAGTTAGTGTAGGACTAGGCCTGTTGGAATATTCCAGAATATATAATCTTTCCCTATTTAGAGGACCCTACCAATGAGAATAGAAATATCTTCTGCCCTAATCTTTGTTTTGCTTGCTTTTACTTCAACACGTTATCAGCACGTAGCCTACCAGATGAGCAAGAAAAACAAACAAGAATTGTCCAAAACTTTATATTGTTTCGAGAAAAAAGGAATTTTTTCTGAAACCCTAATTTTCGGACGACAGTCATCTTCCTCAACCGTCGCTCACCTCCCTAGCCACTGGAATTACGACAACCCTACGATGCCTCTAACCTCCAATCTACGAACCAGACGCACGATTTTCGCAGCCGCAAACCACCACACACCAAAATTCTGATTTTCTGCCGTCGTCGCTGCAAATCTGCCATCACCTTCCGATCCAAGATGCCCTGCCGCCCCAGCTCCATCCGTGAGCCCTACGCAATGCCGAGCCGAACCGCGCGAACTAGAACCTGTCGCTCAACTTGAGCCGCGACTCGTCCGCGTCCAAGTCCGTTTATACAGACCCGATCACTCGCCGACCTCCGCTCAACTACCTGAGATCGACTGCACGCCCACATCTAATTTGTTGCTCGACTCCATATCAGACATCAGTACCAATCTAAAGTGTTCTCCAATTTCAATCTGATGCCGAAGGGAATTTGGAAGATGGACTTTTTCTTTTTTCTTATTAAATATTCAGTTTAATTAATTCTCTTTTGGTGTGATTACAATTTAACTACAAGATCGTCATCTTCTTACCGGTCCTTACCAATCACATGACTATATAAATTACAATGATGATGATAATACTTCTCTTAATTACATGCTAGAAGTATGTTCTGAAAGAGTATATTAGCTAGTGTTTTATACCCCATTGGTAACAAATGGGTCTATATATAGTATATTCTCCTCATTGCTCCATCTTACATTCTATGCCTGATGATATTAAGCACCCCATAATCTCCACCCTCACTTACTTTAGCTACTAAAATAGCATCCATCTAAATCTTGTGTAAGTACACCAAACTTCGACTCACAAATGTAAAATGTCTAAATCAATGCCACATACCATATTGGTGTACTTGATTGATCCGAAAAATGTAGAAACTTCAAGTCTTCAAGTATATTTATCTTTTGTCAGCATCCAAAAAAGTCATAGTGACAATGAAAAATACGATAAGCCAAAATTCATTTGATTGAAAAGACATGGTACAATGAAGTTAAGGCCAATTGCAGAGGTAAAAAGAACAGGCACGGTAAAAGTGGATAGATACCTACCTCTTTATACATTCTGATTATCGATATCCAGGGCATGGCAGCTTCTCGCGTCAACAATTACTAAGGTCATTCTTTTTTTATGCACGGTTTGTGATTAATTAGTTGTGATGATGATTGGTGTAATTATCTTATATTTGATCCATGCAAGATACTACTTACATTTGTTTTCTAAATATGCATGTCTTGTCATGCTTAAACATACACTACCTCTGTTCTTTTATAACTGCAACATCTAGACTTTCACGCTTGCCAATGCACAACTTTGATTATTAATGTCTTTAATTCATTATTTTTAAAAATTATAAGAAGTTGATATTTGAAAGTATATTTCGAGATGAATCTAACAAGATCTCACATGACTATACTTTTTTATATGTATAAATCACAAAAGATGGTCAAAATAGAGTATCTGAACAGTGTAATAGTCAACACGTTGCAATCATAAAGTAATGGAGGAAGTATGTGTAATCTTTGCATGTTGCTGTAAACATAAAGTTGGCTGAATGAACACTAAAAATAGAAGAAAATGTTACGAAGATGTTTTGGGGTTTATATAATGTTGAAATATAGTTGTGTTAGTAACGAGGTCTCAGATCCCCAACCAATGTTCTCGATTAACACTAAATTATTGAATGATTGAATCAAGCTTTATGCTCAAATATACCTAGAAGTGAATAATTACATGCACAAAGCCATCTTTCTTAATTTCCATACACTTGGAAGTACCTTATGCCACTAAGATGATAAGTTTACTTATGTTCACTTATCATATCCTTGGGGCGAAGGGTTCAAAACTCAAGAATTAACGTTGTTGTTTGGAAATGTTCACGTGTTTAGCTTATAAAATTGGGCAAGATCATTTAAAACTTGTGTACATGAAGGGTATCACCTAGTGCAACATTGCATATCAACTAATTGAACATAGAGGGTCATAGAGGAATTGAGTCAAACGGGTCGAAACCATGATAGTCAAACAGGCTTTGAAACCGTTGTATTTTCTCTTTCTCATTTAACCAATAAACTAAAAGTGAATTGCACAATCAAAGAGACCAATTTAGAATTAAATTTATTGACTCATACAACTTTACTTTTGGTTGAAATTTCACACACTAATTTCTATTGCTGCACAAGATTCTGATGAACAATCGGTATATGCTTATAAGTTAATATTTTGCAATGTTCATTTATTTAGCATAATTGGTTTGAGAAGTTGACCATTGATAAAATATTAAGGCTGCTTAAGCTAAATACTACTCTCGCCTTGTGTGGTTATTAAGATCGCATAAGCTAAATTCGTACCATAAACAACCAAGTGTCTAACTAAGCAATTGCCCAACTAGTATTTTACTAATTTAAAAAGTAAACAGTGGCAGAAATTACAAAATGATGGAGTTTGTTATTTAGTTTTTTACTATGTTGCATTTTCAAGTGTATGGATTTGAATTTTCCCAAGCACAATGGTAATACGTATACAATGATTACAGACTATCATGGAGTTGAATCAAACTGGTCAAAACAATTCTAGTCAAACAGATGTCCAAACCATCAACGTATAAGTGCGAAACAAAACCATTCTATAGGAAAGATGTTCATGAAACATGCAACATGCCAAGAATCAGGGCCGGCCCAAGCCACCAAAGCAAGGGCTTTGGGCCTCACAGTTTTTTTTTACAAAAAACGGCCTCAATTAAATATCAGGTAAAAGATATTTCGGATCATATCACTAAAATTAAAGTAGCTTGTTGTTAGGCAAGCGCCCTATTTTCCATAATGCCACATGTTACATCTTTGAAATCAATATTTTAATATCTTTTTGAATTATTTGATTACTTATTGGCTCAATATATGCATGCAATTGATTATTTTGTCAAAGCAAATATATCATTCATTATTTATATTGGCCCATAAAAAATGATAAAATATGTTAGTTTAGTTTCTAAACTATCTTCTTTTTGAGTATCGAAAAAAAATATTTTTTTCATTTTAAATAATTATATCAAGATGATTTTATTCATATAAAATGCAATTGAAATTCTTTTTCTAGTAAAAAAAATTCTTTTAAAATGCTACAAATAAAAATAGTTTGTTCTTAAAATTTACTCACGACGTTGATATTTTGTGCGTAACAAAAAGCTCGAAAAATAGTAGATTATTTAAATTTTTCGACAATATTCAATTTTTAATGTAATTTGATAAATGACTTTTTATTACAAGAATATTGAAAAATTTTATATAAAATTTAATATTTTATAAAGTATTATTGTTAAAATATTAAAGGGCCAAATTTTGGAACTCGCTCTGGGCCACGTAAATGGTTGGGCCGTCCCTGCCAAGAATCACATAATCCACATATCAGTAGTCGAATTCATCGTACGCATACTATGCAACATCTAAAAAACAAAAGCGAATTACTCGTTAGCAAATGGAAATTTGTAACACAATGAAAACCAATTAGAACAACGAAAAAGGAAGAATGAAACGAATGATATTATTGCCTAAAAACTAATTATTCAGTAAATTGAAATTTGGAAACAAAGAAACATACTAGTAAAATGAAATCATAACTCAGCACACTAATCTGCATGTGAACAGTTAAATTTGAACACAAGTAATCAAAAAAGAACACACTTCAGTTAAATCGACGGGCGGATTGTATGCGCCGAACCTTATCCGCATACGTCTCAGTTGTTTCATCAACGCCAAACGCTACCCTATCCACTGGAGCATGATAGAAATTCCCCCAGATTTCATCGGATACAACAAACGCCATAAGATCAAGGTTACGCGTAGACGTGACAATTTCACGGTCGAGGTTAAGCAGGTACCGTTGGTGTAGATGACTTACTCTGTCAAGCAATTGCGTTTCAGTACTGTACGAGTTTTCATCATCAAATCCCGCCCATTTCTCGAACAAACCCTCGTTCGATCCTCCTTTACGGGACATGAGAAACTGATACGAGATCAACATGGCCAACCGAAGAAAGACGACGTAGACGACCATGCAACCATGCATACGGCCATGCACACACATGCACCTACACGACATGCACTTACTTCTTTGGACGAGACGACTAATACCAGACTTGAAGTAACCTTGAACATATTTTACGTATGCATGAAGAAATTACGAACCATGCACTCATCAACCTTCTTCATGCATTAAAACCGATGGTTCCCCTCCCTTGAATAAGCCACATACATGGCAAGTCAAAGCATGATAATAATAATCATCAAGAATCAAACCAAAGTCTTCTAACATGATTAGTTATTTTATTTTGTTTCTTGTCTTTGGTGAAGATTTGCTCAAGATTTGTCCTTGATACGAAATTGACTAGTTATGATCCGAAATTTACTAGTCCGAGCGAAAAAGGCGAAAAGCGGACAAAATTACCAATTCCCGCGCGTATGACTACTTCGTAGAAGTTTTGATATTTTAATCATAACTCTCTCATACGAAGTCCGATTTAGGTGATTCAAGCGGCCATGGAAAGATAAAAGAAAGATCTATAAATCATGTGAAACGATCCAAGGTCCAATTATGCTTCTATCAAGCCACACGAACCGTTCAAATGTGCAGTGGGGTTTATGGCCGAAAATTATTATCCAAACATGATAAAAAGAAGATGCCAAGAAGTCCCTTTCATGATCAAGTCCTTGTCAAAGTCTTGCAAAAGATATCACATGAGAAAGATGATTATCTCATCCCTTCAAAGGAGGAAGAAGCCATGCATGATGTTGCTTTCAATCTTTGTCAAAGTCTTTGATAGTTTAGTTTATTATTTACTTGTCTTTTAGCTTGATCTTGTGTGATCTTGTTTGATCTTATTAGTAGTTGTAATGGCTATATATTAGCCTCATATTCATCATTTGAAATCAACTTTTGAAGCTTGAAAAAACGAAATACATGTTATGTATTCATTGTTGAATGATTTTCAGCACACCTCGATTATAATTCGACGCGTCTTCGAGTTGTAATTTTAATCGATTCTCAATAGGTCTTGAGGAGAGATTGTCTTATCAAACTATAGGTCTAGTTTGATAATTTACTTTCATATTATCTTGTTTACGAAAACCGGATTGCCCTACTTTCGGTTAAAACTTACGAGTGTTACACATATACGAGTGTTGTGAGGCAACAAAATATATCCGCTGCATTTTCCGGCGAATTTACGTTCATCTTAACACGTAATTCGTATCAGAAACAAGATGGTAAGATCTTTAGGCGTTGCCCGAATGAAGTCACCACGATTCCTCCTTTTATCATCATCACATTTCACACCCCAAATCTTGTTCGACAAATTAAAACCTTCCATCTGCTCAAGAACCATACCTTGCTTTATATCCACACCAATCTTTTCTTTTTCCGCGTTATGAACAAACCTCGATTTCAAAGAATTAACCTTTTTCTTAAAGTCTGCGAAAGAGCCATAAACCCCAATCCGTTCTTGATCTTGATCGACCCACTGTTCATAAAACACCCTCAAATGATTCTCATCTTCAAACCCGACAATATTATTCTCTTCTTTATCAAACGTGATCATAGCTTCAAGAAGGTTGTTTTCTTGGTACAACTTAAGACCAGTGTCATCATCTTCTTCTTTTTCATTTGATGTTCTGATTCGTTTGGAAGAAGAAAGAGAATCGAAATCAGATATTGATAATTTTCTTTTGATTATTCTTGATCCGGCAGAATGTGGTGGTGGTGATGGTGACCGTGGTGATGGTGATTTTGGTGATAGGTTTTCAGCAGGAGACATGGTGGTTTGGATGCGTTTAGAAGAAGAAGAAGAATAAGAAGAACCCAAAACATCAGATATTATCAGATTTCTTTTCATTATTGATTGTGATGGTGGTGGTGGGTTGTTTCCGGCAGAAGCAGATGATGGTGATGAGGTTTTTCCGGCAGAATCAGAAACGGAGTTTGGTGTTTGTGGTGATGGTGATGGGTTTTCAGCAGTAAACATAGTGTTTCCTTTAATTTTCATTGAGTGTGGTGGTGGTGATGGGTTTTTTCCGGCGGACTGTGGTGGAGGTGATGGTGATTTTGGTGATGGTGGTTTTGTCATGACGGTGGTTAATAACGATCAAGAGAGAGATAAAGGTTCGCTCGTGGAACAATTAAATATTGAGGACTTCAAGCGGTAGTGTGGGAGGCCAGATCTCGGTGGGAACCTGCGGTTGGATTTGGGGCGTGGAGCAATCGGCAGGGACGACTCGCTTGCGCGGTAGTTGAGGATATTTAAGAACATGGGAGCAGATCTGCATCTCGCGATTTAACTCAGTAGCGATCTTGTAGGTAGAATTTGACCTCGGTATCAAAAAAAAAAAAGTGTGGGATATTTTGTTTTTTTTTGAATTTGATGTTTACTCACTGGACCCCACTTTTATAATTGATTACCCGGTTATAATTTGGTCAATTACCGGTTTCAGTCTTTTATAGCCGGTCACTCTCTACTCTCGATTAAGGGTGTTCATAAATGGGTTTTCGGTTTTTTGGTTACCCGAAAAATCGGATATCCCAAAAATCGGGTATCAATTTAAGCGGCTCGTCACCAGACCCGATAAATCGGGTGCTCATAGGGTACCCGAACTCGAATTGTATTTTGCACAATTCTAAAATATAAAAATAAAATAATTTTTTCTATCAAAAAAGAAAAATTTGCAAGAACCCAACAACTCTGCTTAATAATTAATACATCAAAATCAAATAACTCACATGTGTTTGGATCAATCCCAAATGAATTACAAGAATTTAAAACAACATAAGAAATTAAAGTTTTAATACAAAAATTAAATAAACAAGGTATATAACTTTGAAATAACTTTTTCATAAATATTAAGTATATAATATATATTGGGTCGGGTACCCAGTCCGAATAATATTCTCGGCCCGTACCCGGACACGAATTTATTTCCTTTCACCAGATCATGTACGTGGCCTGAATTTTTTTTTTAAATTTTAAAATTACTCTGTAAATTTACCTCGTGTCAACGGATAGTCGGGTCGAGTAGTTCGGGTCGGGTTTTTATGAACATCCCTACTCTCGACACTTTGTTGCTCGGACTTTACCGGTTATAGGAGCGAAGAAACTTTCTGTATTTGCGCGTCTTCTTGTGGTTTACGTTTTCCCTAAAATCTAAACCTTTGCTTAATCTCTATTTCACTCGTTATTATGTAACAATATCAATTTGTATACTGTCAAAAGGTATTATTCATAAGCTATTCGGTTTCATCTCCATAAAAGCACGAAACGAGCCCGAGCTTAGTCTATGGCTAATTTAATAAACGAGTTTGAGCTTAATATAGTTACTAAGCCGAACTTAAGTCGACTTTTATTTTATTTAGGCTCATCATAAAAATGAGTCGAGCTCGAACCAAGCATGAACTTGTGACATTTTTCAATAGTCGAGCTCGAGCTTTATAAATAAAAATGAGCCGGACTCGACTCTGGCTCAGCTCGATTGGCTTCTAACACTAAAAACAACGTACAAAAGATCGTTGTTTACAGACACTCATTTAACGTTGTGTACCCATTTTGTTTTTGAAGTAACTAGTACATGTCTAATTATGTGAACAATGAATATAGCCAGTACTTTAGCTATTAGAACAACATTCATTATAAATCTTGTGTAATTACACCAAACTACCCTTAAAAAGTCTAAAATCAATTAGGGGAACGAGTTGAATCGGATCGAACTTTGGCAAAGCTCAACTCGATTCGATAAAATTATGTCCGGCTCGATTCCTCGATGAGTCTTTATGAGGGAAGCTCGATCTCGACTCGAGAAAGTTTGAATTCGGCTTGAACTCGGCTCGAAAAGCTCGATTTATTTCAAATGATATGTTTTTTAAACCAACTAGAATTAAAATATACGATAAGACTTAAATTCGGCTCGAACTCTCTCGAAAAGCTCAATACAATCGTAATAAAATATTTAAAATTAGTTTATTTAAATATAAAGCTCGGCTCAAGTCGAGTTCGAGCTCGCGTTACTCGACAAAAGCTCGACTCGGTTACACACCTAAAAATCAATGCCACATATCGTGTTGCGGTATTGCCGTCTCTTTGAATTTAGTAGCTCGGATGGGTAGGGATGGCAACGGGCCGGATCTGGACCGAATTTTGTTGATCCCAGATCCAGATCCATTTTTTTTGTTGAGATCCAGATCCGTCGGATCCAAAAATTTGTGACCCAGATCCAGACCGTCGGATCTGCGGGTCTATGAATCTGGTCCACGGATCCCTCTTTTAAGCTAAAAATAACGCAATATCAATACCATATAACTATAAGAAAATCAAAATAAATCAGCAACACAAACATCATATCACGAGCTACTTTCATGTTCATGGGATAAGTCACATCACATCAGAAAAAATCCAAAAAAACTCAAAATATTACACATACATATTCGATCAAAGTCACATCACATCACAAAATAAGTATTCACGATCAACTAATCTTGAGTCCATGAGAACAAGTCTTTCATGTTATAGTTACTTTCAACATCATCGACATCCTAATAAATATAAAAAAAAATTCATGAACAACGCAAACTTATTTCAATAATACAAGTATAAATGTGATGTAAAACAATTACCATATCAATAATATCGATTTGTTCTTCTCCATCTTCATCATAATCTTCATTAATTGTGGAACACGCATGTGTGTCATTCAATTTACCTTGCCAACAAAAAAAATATGAACAAGTATGAATGTTAATAATAAACAATAAATAAATAATGAAATATAAAGATATAAGCAAACTTATTACCTTTAACATCATCAATCATCCAATTTTGTAAACACATTAAGGTTTCCACTATGCGAGAGTGAAGTCGCGAACGATGAGCACTAACCACCCATCCACCTGTACTAAAAGCACTTTCCGAGGCCACTGAATATACAGGAATAGCAAGAATATCCTTGGCAATTTTCTGTAAAGTATGGTACATTTGATCCCTTTTCCACCAATCAAGAACATCAAAAGCATCATTCTCGGGTATAGGGTCATCATCTAAGTAGTGTTCAACTTCACCCCTCACATGCACCTTTCTTTTCTTCGTTCTCTTAGCCTGAGCATATGTGTCCTCATTCTCAGAATCATCAACACCCACTCCTATTTCTTGGCTCTTATCACTCTCATTCCTCATTTGATATTCAATCACAAGGTTATCAAGATTTTATCTAACCTTTTTTATTTCCCTTTCAGCACCATTATCTCCATACAACTTTTTGAAATAAAACTACACACAATCTATCTTATTTCTAGGATCTAAATAGAAGCAACGGCTAGAACTCCACCAACTTGCTCCCAATATTTATCAAATTTGTCAACCATATTCTTAGCCATTTTTCTAATAACCTCAACATCACTTTACACCCACCGCCTCAAAGCAAGTTTAATCTCACAAACTTTTCGAAAAACCAAATTAGAAGTTGGATGATTTCTACCAGAAAAGACATTAGTAGCCTTGTAGAAAATCTCCAATTTCTCACAAACAAGACTTGCCAACTACCATTCATGCTCACTAGGAACAACAAATTTCAACTTCCTATTCAAATGCTTCAATTTCGTAAACACATCCTTAAAAGGCAAAGCAGTTTGAAGCATCAAATAAGTTGAATTCCACCAAGTTTTGCAATAAAGAACCAACTTTTTAGGCCTAGATATATTCAAAAGCCGACAAGCATCCTCAAATTTTTCAACCCTTTTAGGAGTAGACATCCAAAATAAAATGCAATCTCGAACTTTCTCAATTCCAGGACCAATCAAGACTAAACCATCATTCACAACCAAATTTAAGATATGAGCACTAGACCTCAAATGCAAAAAAACCCCACGCAACATTAGAACACTAGATTCTAAATTCTCCTACAAAATATTCATCATTGCATCATTCGTGCTTGCATTATCAAGTACCACCGATGAAATTTTATTTTCCAAAGAATAATAACGCAAGCAATCCATGAATATCTTCGCAAGAATCGGTGCGGTATACAGGGATGGCACAAAAAAAACATAAATTAACACAAAATTTACAATTATTAATAAATATTTAAAAGTGAAATAAACACAGAGCATCATTGCATCAACTAGCAAATAAACCAACACTTTTAATTAAATTAAATCTCATTACCTTAAAGTTCGATTATGTAGGTTCCATTGTTGGTCGATGAAGTGTGATGTCGCAACCATATAACCTTTTTTCTGATTAGAAGCCATCCATATATCAGTAGTTATCGCAACTCTCCCATCAGTACCATCGAACTGGGCTTTCAAAGAACTCTTGGCATCATCATAAGTCTTCATGATGTCATTCTTCAGCGTATTCCTCGATACCATTTTGAAAGATGAATTAAGGCCCTTCACAAACTTTCTAAAGCCAACATGATCCATTATATATAAAGGGTACTCATGTATGGCTACCATATTAACCGAGTCCTTCCTTGAAGTCTCTGGATCAAATTTGATAGGTTTTTCCCTATCCTTCAATTCCAAAACAGTGGTTCCATCAGGTTCAGTTTTAACATTCAATTGTGACTGACCAATTCCCGTCCGTAAGTGCCTTTTCGGGCAAACATTGTTTGCATGCTTAAGAAGATGTGAAGTTCCATTTATGCCCTTGTAAGATAGGAAAGCCGGACAATGGTTGCAATTTGCCTTTTCAACTCCCTTCACCGTAACCAACTTGAAATGATCCCAAGCTGCAGAAGTGAGTTTCTTACTCGGTTTGACACTTTCTTGTTGTACTGGCAAAGACTCATTGATTTTAGCATCGGTTATATCACCATATTGAAGTGCAATCTCATTCTCATATTGTTCAATAATGTCTTCTCCAACCGTTTTCTACAAAAAATCCCAACAAATTAGAAAATACAAACAATTGAGAAAAAAACATGCTGATTAAAATTAGAAATAAGAATATCTGAAGTCTACCAAATTCAAGCATTTCTTTAGCATCGCAATTAATGTAAATCAGTTCATGAAAACAGTTCATGAAATGATGAAATACAGTTCGTGAAATAGTAGTCATAAAAAGAAAAATAGGATGCATACTGATAAATTAATTATGAGTCAGAGACGAGAAAGATGAACTAAGTGATGCTAGTCTTCCCGCATTCCTTTCATAAAGAATTAAACACAAACCTACAGTTCATGAAATACAGTCCTATTAATGCAAAAAGCTCATGAAATAAACACAAACCCCTAGAGGAGAGCTTGCACTTGCAGAGGTGGCCATGGACCAGCGGCGGCGGCAGTCAAACGGGGTCGGCCGGACAGAGGCTAGTGTCAAGGGAAAACTTCAGTCCGTCGAGTTATTCCGTGCGCCCCCTAGCAACTCAGTCCTTCGGCCACTAAGGCAGGCTTTCCCAACCCTTGCCGGTTAAGTGCGGAAGATTGAAGTATTTTAGAGAGAGAAAGTTAGAGAGAGAAACTGCTCTTTTGAAAGGAACTTTTATTGCTCAAACTTGGATGATTACAAATGAGGGACTCGGATCTCCTTTTATAGGTCTCCATCTACATCTTCTAAAATGTACAATAATCTATAAGTATCTAGAACATACAAGAGATTACAAGACAATCTACATCCTTCTAATCCTTTCTATGATCATTCCGGAGGGCTTCCGGAATGTTACAACATATATCAAGTAAATACAAGAACTCTGGAGAAGAATCTCGACCCTTCTAGAAGCTTCCAAAGCCAAAGCGTGACAACTCTCCCCCACCTGAGTCTTGACGTTCTCGTCAAGGTTTTGCCTTGTATGCTTCAATTTTGGTTTTGAATTGCCACAAGTCTTGTTCTTTTTCCCACGAAGCTTCACTGTCTGGCAAACCTCTCCAGCGCACTAAGTACTCCGTCCAGCGGGGTGTTCCCCATTTTCCAACTTGTCGATCTGCGAAGATTTCTTCGATTTCCTTCTCAAAGGACACTGTGAGGGCAGGCGGGGCTCGATCTGACTTATTTCGGGTTGGGTCTTCCTCATCCTTGTAATATGGTTTCAAAAGACTCACATGGAAGACCGGAGGGATTTTGAAGTCATTAGAAAGATTGAGCCAATAGGACCATGTTCCGACCTTCTTTACTACCTCGAAGGGTCCTTCATATCGCCGTGTCAAGCCTTTATGCACTTGACGGATCGCTTTTACGTTCCTTCCAATCATTCGGACCAACACTTGGTCCCCTACTTGAAATTCCCTCGGACGGCGCTTGTCGTCCGCCCACTTCTTCATTCGTTTGGCAGCCTTAGTCAGATATGCCTTTGCTATGTCATGTTCCTCATTCCAACCTTTAGCATGTTTGTACGCTGCCGGACTCGCACCTTCATATTTCCGGACTAGTTCCTGGGGTGTCGTTGGTTGTTGCCCCATCACTAGCTCAAATGGACTTCGTTGGGTGGACTCGTTCTGCTGCAAGTTCTAAGAGAATTGCGCAACATTAAGTAAATGAGCCCAGTCGGACTGGTTAGCACTTAGAAAGTGTCGGAGATAAATCTCCAGCAAATGATTTACTCGTTCAGTTTGGCCATCAGTTTGGGGGTGAAATCTTGTCGAGAAGTGGAGGTTTGACCCCATCAACTTGAACAACTCCCTCCAAAACTTTCCTGTAAATCGCGGGTCTCGGTCGCTTATGATACTCCGAGGAACTCCCCAATACTTTACCACATGCTTCAAGAATAGTCGGGTAGCTTCCTCGGCCTTGCAATCCTTTGCTGCTGGTATGAATGTCCCATACTTGGAGAACCGATCAATTATCACCATGATAGACCCGCATCCTTCTGACCTTGGTAGTGCCGATATGAAGTCCATCGTAACACTGTCCCACAGACGTTCGGCAATAGGTAATGGCTCTAGTAGTCCTGTCGGTTTACTTTGTTCGACCTTGTCTTGTTGGCAGACCAAGCAGGTCTTTACGTAGGCATTCACGTCATCCTATAGGTTAGGCCAATAAAATGACTGCTCAACAAGCGCTTTAGTACGAAGAGTACCTGGGTGTCCTGCCCATTTCGAATCATGGCACTCCTTCAGCACTTCCCTTCTAAGGTTGTCCCATCGAGGCACATACAACCTATCTCCAACAGTAAAAAGTAAGCCATTCTCTTGCCAGAACTTCCTTATCTTGCCCTCCTTTGCCAGTTCCACCAGATTTTTGGCCAAGGGGTCTTGGGCAATTCCGTCTTTTATCCGGTCGGCAAGGTCACACTGCACTTGGGTGATAGATGCTAGTGAGGCCTTCCGACTTAGAGCATCCGCAACAACATTTGTTTTTCCTGGCTTATACTCCACAGTATAGTCAAACTCAACCAAGAAATCTTGCCGCCGTGCTTGCTTCGGGGTGATCTTCTTCTGGTTTTGGAAATAGCTAGTCACCACATTGTCCGTCTTGATCACAAAGTGACTCTGGAGCAAGTAATGTCTCCACGTACGAAGACAATGGATTATCGCTGCCATTTCCTTGTCATGGATCGGATACCGCCGTTCCGTCTCATTTAACTTCCGGGATCGTATGCAACAGGATGCCCATCCTGCATTAAGACTCCTCCAATGGCATAGTCGGAGGCATCCGTGTGTAACTCAAAAGGCTTTATGTAGTCCGGAAGTTTCAGCACTGGGTCATTCATGACTGCCACCTTCAGATCCTCGAAGGATGCTTGGCACTCGTCCGTCCATTCCCATGCAACCTTCTTTTTGAGTAAATTAGTTAATGGCGTTGCCCTCGCTGAATATCTGTAAATGAATTGCCGATAGTAGCTCACCAAGCCTAAGAACGACCGAAGCTCGGAGACATTCTAAGGAGGCTCCCACTCGGCAATGGCCTGCACCTTCTTTGTGTCCATTAAGATCATTCCTTCTTTCACTTTGTGTCCCAAGAACATTACCTCCGTTTGGGCGAACACACATTTCTCCGGTTTTACGTATAATTCGTTCTCCCTCAGGACTCAGAACACTTCTCGTAGATGTTCAGCATGTTCATTCAAGGACTCGCTATATATTACTATGTCATCCAGATACACAACAAGAAACTTGTCCAAGAATGGGTGAAATATCTTATTGATGAGAGTACAGAAAGTTGTAGGAGCATTTGTTAAGCCAAAGGGCATAACCAAGAACTCAAATGAACCATACCTCATCACGCAGGTTGTTTTTGGTTTGTCTTGTTCTGCAATACGTACTTGCCAATACCCTAATCATAGGTCTAGTTTTGAGAACCACTTTGCCATCCCCAATCGGTCGAATAGGTCAGCCACCAAAGGTATTGGGTATTTGTTCTTTATAGTAACCTTGTTAAGCGCCCGGTAGTCAATGCACATCCGTAAGCTACCATCTTGTTTCTTCTGGAATAACACCGGAGCGCCATAAGGAGCTTTAGAAGGACGAATATAGCCGGCATCAAGTAAATCTTTTAGCTGTCTTCGAAGTTCCTCTAACTCGGGCGGAGCTATCCGGTACGGCCCCATTGCAGGAGGCTTCGCCCCCTGTTCCAGCTCAATCTCGTGATCCACCTCCCGCCTCGGTGGTAACTTTTTGGGCAACTCGGGAGGCATCACGTCCTTAAATTCGGCCAGCACTTCTTTGATTTCCGTCGGGACATCCTTGCCAACAATTGGGTCATCCGTCTTTAGGACAGCAAGGTATGTCTCTTGCCCCTTCTTATACCCTTTTGATACCTGCATAGCCGACAACATACGGGACTCGAGCTTCCCACGAAGTAATGGAATATCGAAGGTTACCTTGTTTGGCGTGATGCTCAGAATTTGGGCATCCTGGATGGTTACCGTCTTCATCCTTTCCAGGAATTCCATGCCTAGCACCATTCTGTAATCATCCATTCGGACCACCGTCAAGTCAATTTTGCCCTGTCAATCTGCCAGTTGGACCGAGACTTGCTTAGCCACGCCAATTATGGGTCTTGATGGTGTGTTCACTATCTTCATCCATCCCATTTCCTTAGCAACTTTTACACCTAGTCGGACCGCCTCGTCCTCAGCTAAGATGTTGTGAGTGGCTCCCGTGTCTACTAAGGCCTTTGTGACTCCCTTATTTATCTTTGCCTCAACATACATGAGACCATTTATGACCTTTTCTGCCTTGGGTACCATCACGGTTTCTTCCTTCGCCTTCATTGCATTGAAGAGTTGCATCGACCCCATTTGCATTTCTTCGGCCCGTTCCTCTTGTTGGCTTATTATGGCGTTAAGTGCTTTCTTCTTCGGGAACTCCTGGACGAAGTGTGGACCCCCGCATAAGAAGCACTCTCTCTTCTTGACTTCATGGGTCTTTTCTTTCCATTTGAAGGTTGGCTTGTATCTCGTCTTGTGAGGCCTGTCTCCCCCACCTTTTTTCTTGCCTCCCTTGTTGTCCTTTCGCTGCGAGAAGTCTTTTCGGAATAACACAATTTCCTCAGCCACATCAATTGCTTCCGATAGGTCTTGGACCTTCTGCCTTCTCAGCTTAAGGGCTGACCAGGACTGCAACCCGTCCAAGAAATAGAACAATCGATCCTTGTCCGACATTTCGGGAAGTTCCAACATGAGTGAGGAGAACTCATTGACATAATCCTTCACATTCCCCGATTGCTTCAGGCCACGCAGCTTCTTCATGGCCAGACTCTCGGCGTTCTCCGGATAGAACTGCTTTTTCAAGTCCGCCTTGAATTCTTCCCAAGTGTCTATCCGACACGTCCCTCGTGCAATATCTTGATGGCGCCGTCTCCACCATAAGGCAGCGTCATCACTTAGGTACAAGATCACCGACTTGATCTTGTCCTCATCATCCTTTATACGTACTACATCCATATATGTTTCGAGAGACCAAAAGAAATTATCAAGTTCTTTAGCATTACGCTTACCCAAGTATTTTGGAGGTTCTGGTGCCCGAATGCGCGGCGTCTCCCTTGCCATGGTGCCACCTGCCATAGTTTCCTTGCATAACGCACAATCCTCCTCAGTCTTATCCATCCGTGCGGTCAGCTCCTCCCGCAGTTTGGCGACTTCGCCAAGAAGTGTAGACTTCAACTCGTTGAGAGCAAGCAACACCTTGTCCTCGATTTCACTGGCATTTTCTTCTTGGACATCCATTCGTTCGATGGTTTCGCCAACAACCACCTCGATCTTGGTCATCCTTGCTTCCATCGAGGATGCAAGATCCCTAGACTTGTCCCTACCACCTTTCTTGGTCTTGCGACCATCATCGCCAGCATTGTTCCCTTCGACCATGCTGCTGTTTCCGCTCATTCTCTCACTTTACCAAAAAATAGGGCTCCGACACCACATGTCACGGGCAAACTTCAGTCCATCGAGTTATGCCGTGCGCCCCTTAGCAACTCAGTCCTTCGGCCACTAAGGCAGGCTTTCCCAACCCTTGCCGGTTAAGTGCGGAAGATTGAAGTATTTTAGAGAAAGTTATAGAGAGAAACTGCTCTTTTGAAAGGAACTTTTATTGCTCAAACTTGGATGATTACAAATGAGGGACTCGGAGCTTGTAACACCCCAAACTAGGCGGATATTACAGTGCCGTGAACCCCCGACTGGGACCCACCAGGCGAGTGAAAATGAATGAAATACACAGGGTAAATGTAGTACCGAACCACATTACATCATTAATTACTCCGATGAGGAGTTTCATACAACACACCCAAGGAAATGACCGAATACAAGTATATTTTATATAGAGATAAAATATACAACACTGAATGAACTCAAAATCCAAATGGAAATCTGCAGCAGAAATAAAATAAGGAAACACGGTGAATGAAAGGACTGGGGCCCCCTACTAGTATCACTGGGACTCCTCGCCGTCAACGTTCTCTTCCCGTGCCTTAACCTTGCCATGACCTGAAAAACAAAATCCCTCAACGGGGTCAGTTACACAGAACAACAATCCTCAAGAGTTGAATAAACACAATCATATATGCTGTATAAACCACAAGTTCGATCAAAAATGAATCGGTTAGATTATAACCCAATCCTGTTGAAAACATACGCAATCAAACATGTTGTATGAATCAACTAACGGTACGGCTCAAAGGGTGGCGCCACACTACGCCCGGGATGGAAATGTGTCCGTGCATAAGCCACCATCGAGTATCGATCGAATACACGTATGGTCTTGTACCTAATCAGTCTCACGAAGTGATCTTCTCGTGTGCACAGTCCAATGTGAGGCCAACAACCAACACACGACTTAATATGTGCCCGACATGAAAATCCTACACATACCAACCGGCACGCCAGTATGACCCGGAATGCCACGAGATAACAAAAGTGACATCGAAATCAATAATGACTCACTGAGATTAAATGACAGTGAAATGAATGATAGCTCAATGAAATGATTGGAACCGTCGTTCCTTGTGACTGAAATGATTAATTGACAATTACAAGTCTCAATACGATTAATACATTATGAAGGAACTATAATTATGAATGAACAACAACGAAAGGAATGAATATCCTTTTAACTGAGTAAGAATTAACTTACCTTAACACTGGTGATGATACATCCTCTCCCGAACAACATCCTAAGGGAAAACTACCGGTCGCTCGAACAACCTTGAATAACACAATTATCAACAACCCACTTAATATACGAATCAACAACGATCATAACCAACTCAAGATGTCGATACAATAAATCCAAACTCATTGAGGCATTTCGACAAACACCTTGAAAACAATCTCCCCTCTCAAACAACTAAATCCATTTGTATCAGAAACCAACTACTATTGAATGATCCAAACCACCAAAACACCATCAATACAATCGATTATCCGATAGAAATACTCAAATCGAGTTTACGATAACACTAAATTGCAAAACCCAATTCCAAGTCAACCTTCAAAGTGTTCTTGAGAAAAAAACTTCCAACAATCCGATGATAACTCGTAAAAACTCATAATCATACGTATATCCATCACAATTCATGATTATACCATCCAAACCATCATGCTCCAACTCAAAATCGAATTCAAGGGTTGAAGAAGTTACCTTGGATTAGGATGAAGAATCCACAAACATGTTGTTAATCCACACCCCAACTAGAAGAAGATGAAAATCTCTGAGTTTTGATGATGTTAAAACACCCCAAAATCGCCCAAAATCGCCCAAGTTGAGAGAGGAAGGAGGAAAGTGATGAAATGAGGATGTTTTTCACAACAAATGCATAAATACACAAATCTGTACTGTGTTCCATGGCACAGACTGAGTGTGCCGTGGCCCACGGCCAAAAATGCCCAGCAAAACAGCTTTGTGCCGCGGCCCGGCCAGAAGGGGCCGCGGCCCGCGGTACAGCCCGCTCCAGCATCAAAAGGCACACGGTACAGTTTTAGCTATTTTGACCATAACTCATTCGTCCGGACTCCGATTAACTCATGTTTGAACCATTGGAAAGCTAACTTGATGCTCTATAATATTGTGAAGATTCAGAATTTTTGGAGTTTCCAAGAATTAATGGTGATTTTACAAAGTCGAACTCATATGTGGAAAAGTCAGTTAAGAACATAGAACTTAACAGAACGACACCGAGATGAACTCGGATGACAAAAAGTGTAGAATTAATCATTCTCTTAATGACGAAACGGTCACAATAGAGTCGCTAATATGGACTTCAGCCAAAAAAAAATAAAATTACCGGAAGTCAAAAATTGCAGATATTACATACTACCCTCATTAAAAGAAGTTTCGTCCCGAAACGTAAAACAAGTAGGGAGAAGCAATATCCCGCCAGGAAAACTCAACGAGATACACAAGAACCGAAATTTACCCAACAATAGCATGATTTGAACAAGAACGAAATTTGAAATGGCATGGACTCCAATATCAATCATCGATTAATGAAGTAATTATAACGATCAAGATAATATTCTCGTCTTGATTCTCAGGCAAGGTTGAAACAATGAACGATATCGATACACGACTCAGCATTAGTCCGAACGGTGAACACGAATGAATGAACATGAATGATGAATGATTATTAATGAGTGAAAATCCACTGAGTGGCAATTACAGAATGAAAATGAATGAGTTCACATCCGGGTATTACATACTCCCCCCTTAAAAAGAGTTTCGTCCCCGAAACTAAGGGTCAAACAAATCGGGATAACTCTTCCACATGCTATCCTCGGTTTCTCAAGTAGCCTCTTAGACTCCATGTCTCGACCACTGAATCTTAACTAAAGGAATCATCTTGCTCCTCAACTGTTTGATTCGCCGCTCTAAGATTCGTACGGGACGCTCCTCATACGTATGATCATCCGCTATCTCGATCATGTCAAACTGAACTATGTGACTAGGGTCGGCAATATATTTCTGCAACTGATAGACGTGAAACACATTATGAATTCAGCTCAATGCCAGAGGTAAGGCCAATCGATAAGCTAGCTCGCCTACTCGATCCAAAATTTTAAACGGTCCAATGAATCTCGGACTCAACTTTCCCCTCTTCCCAAAACGAAAGATACCTCGACTCGGGGATACCTTGACTAAAACATGGTCACCCGTCTCTAACTCTAATGGTCAACGACGATTATCTGCACAAGATTTCTGTCGACTCTGATCGGTCAACAAACGACTCCTGATCAAAGGTACCTTCCCACGGGCGGCTATAAGCATATCGGGCTCGGTGCCAATTGATTCTGATAAGTCATCCAACGGAGATCTACAACGATGACCGTACAAGGCCTCGTAAGATTCCATCTTAATCGAAGCATGCCAACTATTATTGTACGTGAACTCAATCAACGGTAGTTGGGCTTCCAAATCGTCTTTCCAATCGAGGACGCATGCCCTGAGCATGTCTTCCAATGTTTGAATAGTCTTCTCTGATTGTCCGTCGGACTGAGGATGAAAAGCGGTACTGAGATTAAGCTGACTTCCCATAGAACGATGAACTGATTTCCCAAAATGAGACATGAATCGTCCGTCACGATCGGAAACGATACTCTTAGGAGTACTATGAAATCTCACTATCTCTTTGATGAACAACTGGGCCAGTCTCTCAGGACCCCACGTAACCTTAATCTCAAGTAAATGAGCTGACTTAAACAAACGGTCCACAATTACCCAGATTGTATTCATGCCACGACGCCTCGTCGGCAAACTCGTGAAGAAATCCATAGAAATATCTTCCCACTTCCACTCTAGAATAGGGAGTGGTTTCAGCATACCTGTCGGTCGCTGATGTTCTATCTTGACTTGCTGACAGGTCAAACATCTCGAAACAAATTTCGCGACTTCTCGCTTCATATTACTCCACCAGTACTTTTGTTTCAAGTCTTGGTACATCTTGCTAGACCCCAGATGAATGGAGTAAGGGGTAGCATGAGCTTCTCTCAAAATCGAGTTTTTCAACTAGTCATTTGCCGGTACGCATAACCGATTCTTGAATCACAATAGTCCATACTCGTGGACCACAAATTCAGGGGCTTCCCCTGAGCCACATCCTCACGGATGCGCAACAATGATGGGTCTGAACCCTGATTCGCTTTGATTGCCTCCTCAAGTGGCGATGAAATCTCTAACATGCAAAGTTTCCCTTGCACTCACTGAAGTTATACCTCAATCTCGGGTCTAAGAAATTCCTGCTGAAACTCCTTCTGGACTGTCAAATGAGCAAGCATCTGCTCCTGGACTGACTTACGATTCAAGGCATCGGCAACCACGTTTGCCTTACCCGGGTTGTACAGGATCTCGATATCATAATCTTTGATTAGTTCCAACCACCGCTTCTGTCGTATAATTAACTCCTTCTGAGTAAATATATACTTCAAACTCTTATGATCGGTGAATATCCGATAGTTGACGCCATAAAGGTAATGACGCCAAATCTTCAATGCGTAAACCACGATTGCTAGCCCCAGGTCGTGGGTCGAATAATTAACCTCATAATGTCTCAATTGCCGTGAAGCATAGGCAATAACCTTCCCATTCTGCATGAGTACACATCCGAGACCCTGTCCGGACGCATCACCATAAACCACAAATCCTTCCGTCCCGTGCGATAAAGAAAGGACAGGTGCTGAAATTAACCGGCTCTTAAGTTCCTCAAAACTCCGCTGATATGCGTCGGACCACGTATATTTCTTATCCTTTCGCAAAAGGTTTGTCATTGGTTGAGCGATCTTAGAAAATCCTTCCACAAACCGCCGATAATAACCGGCTAATCCGAGAAAGCTTCGGATTTCCTTAACATTCTTCGGAGGTAACCAACCTTGGATAGGCTCTGTCTTTTGAGGGTCGACACAAACTCCGCCTGATGAAATTACATGCCCAAGAAACATCGCTTCGGGCATCCAGAACTCACATATGGAAAACTTTCCATAAAGTTGCTCTTGTCTCAACACATCGAGAACCTGATGAAGGTGAAGCTCGTGCTCCTCCCGGTCACGAGAATAAATTAAAATGTCATCAATGAAGACAACCACAAAATGATCTAAAAAATCGATGAAATCCCGATTCATTGATTCCATGAATACCGCAGATGCATTAGTTAACCCAAACGGTATTATCACGAATTCATAATGACCATAGCGTGTTCGAAACGCCGTCCTCTCGATATCCGACTCTCGATTCCGCAACTGATGATATCCGGATCTTAAGTCGATCTTGGAAAATATTGAAGCTCCCTGAAGTTGATCCAAAAGATCATCGATACGGGGTAGGGGATACTTATTCTTGATCGTCACCCTATTCAACTCCCGATAATTAATATACACACGAAACGAACCATTCTTCTTCTTGACAAACAACACTGGTGCTCCCCACGACGACACACTCGGTCGAATATAACCCTTCTCGGTCAAATCCTTTAATTGATTCTTCAATTCCTGCATTTCGGTCGGGGCCATCCGGTACGGTGCCTTCGATAATGGGGACGTACCAGGCTCCAACTCTATCGTGAATTCCATATCCCTCGATGGAGGTAAAATAGGTAGCTCATCTGGGAATACATTGTCAAACAATAACAATGATACCACGAATGGTTGAACACCTCGATTGCCTTAGAATGGCCAATCGATGAAAATGATACAATGAATGATTGAACACCTCGACTGCCTTAGAACGGCCAATTGATGACAATGATACAATGAATGATTGAACACCTCGATTGCCTTAAAACGGCCAATCGAAGACAATGATATAAGGAATGATGGAACATCTCGATCGACTTAGAATGGTCAATCGATGACAACGATATAAGGAATGATGGAACATCTCGATCGCCTTAGAATGGTCAATCGATGACAATGATATATAATGAATGATTGAACATCCCTGGTTGAGTAATTTACTGCTTTCATCATATTAATGATTCTTCCGGAACAACGGGGATCACCTCCCTGAAATACACACACAACTCCAACGACGGAAATGATAGTGACCATACGCTTACGAACATTGAGAATGGTATCATGATGATCCATCCCACTAATACCTAATATTACATCGTCCTTAGGTAAATCCACCACTCATGGTCATTAAGCTTAATTCAGTCAGTTCTTAACCTCATGATTTTCGAAAATTTCTTCTACCGCCAGGTAGACCAATGATATAAGGTCCACAATTAATCAGACTAACCAAGTGAAATCTATTCAAATATGATTCGGAAATGAATGAATGCGATGAACCAGTATCAAAAAGGGTTCACACAGATTGAGATAGAATTACGAGTATACCTGAGATCATTCGGGCCTCCGGATCATCGGTCCTCTTCATCGTGTGAATCCACGACTTGCCGACCCCCGAACCGGATGCTCCCGTCTGATAAATATGAGCTCCGCCTTTATTCGCTTCTGTCGTCTTAAACGATGCTGACAGAGCAATCTGATTCTGAATCACTGATTGCTTCGGGGCCTGAGACGCTGCCGGAGTCAGTTTGGGGTCCCTTCGGAAAAAACGGGCCTTATGCCCAAAAATCCCACAATTATGGCACGTGATAGACGGTTTCAGATACTTAGTGTTGTAATGACCCGGCGCTCCACAGTTGAAATAGGTGATGGCCGAACTGGTTGCTCGGGACTGAGATCCCGCACGATTATGCGCCGTAGGAGGTCGCTCAGAAACGTTAGGGCCCACACGAGGCTTCTTGAAGGTTGACTGTCTGCCTTCGGACTGATTACGCTTTGTTGATTTCTTGCTGACAGATGAAAGTTGTTGCTCAGCAATTTCCTTAGCAACAGTCTCACACAGGAGACTTCTATCAATTAAATCGTCCAGAGTGGTGCAATGATGATTAAGCAATTGCATATGGGTCATCATGACATGCATAAAAGTTAGTGGATCAACCCGAACATCTTCCGAACGAGCTGAGTCCTGGGTACGACTTCCTGGCAGTGAGTGATTATTTCCCGGATTTCGGCCCGCACCGCGGCCTCTCCCCGTGTATCCCCTGACAGCTCTCTCCATACTGAAGTAGGAAGGTCGCATGATAATCATAGATCTCGTATGAGTACCGCATTATGATTTACGTCATGAAATAATGAAAATGAGCATACGCGTTCTAACACCGTGATTACATGAATGATTAACTGAGGTGACATGATTATCTGATGATATTCTTGAAATGATTATCTTGAACAAGTTAACAAGATTAATGATATGATCCTCAAGATTAACAACTGAGTGATGAAATGAATTGAGTGATTAATGAGTTAACATGATCAACATGATTACAAATGAAAATGATAAATGAGGAAATCTTACTATTCTTTGGTCTGAAGGGCTCGGCTCTTGCACAGGTCACACGTGACACGAAAGTCCAATGATACTAGTCTGATGAACGATTATTTCAAATGAGACATGACTCGAAAGGTAGTATTCAAAACCACGCTCTGATACCAACTCTGTATCACCCCAAACTAGGCGGATATTACAGTGCCGTGGACCCCAGACTGGGACCCACCCGGTGAGTGAAAATGAATGAAATACACAGGGTAAATGTAGTACCGAACCACATTACATCATTAATTACTCCGATGAGGAGTTTCATACAACACACCCAAGGAAATGACCGAATACAAGTATATTTTATATGGAGATAAAATATACAACACTAAATGAACTCAAAATCCAAACGAAAATCTGCAGCAGAAATAAAATAAGGAAACATGGTGAATGAAAGGACTGGGGCCCCCTACTAATATCACTGGGACTCCTCGCCGTCAACGTTCTCTTCCCGTGCCTTAGCCTTGCCATGACCTGAAAAACAAAATCCCCCAACGGGGTCAGTTACACAAAAAAACAATCCTCAAGAGTTGAATAAACACAATCATATATGCTGTATAAACCACAAGTTCGATCAACAATGAATCGGTTAGATTATAACCCAATCCTGTTGAAAACATACGCAATCAAACATGTTGTATGAATCAACTAACGGTACGGCTCAAAGGGTGGCGCCACACTACGCCCGGGATGTAAATGTGTCCGTGCACAAGCCACCATCGAGTATCGATCGAATACACGTGTGGTCTTGTACCTAATCAGTCTCACGAAGTGATCTTCTCATGTGCACAGTCCAATGTGAGGCCAACAACCAACACACGACTTAATATGTGCCTGACATGAAAATCCTACACATACCAACCGGCACGCCAGTATGACCCGGAATGCCACGAGATAACAAAAGTGACATCGAAATCAATAATGACCCACCGAGATGAAATGACAGTGAAATGAATGATAGCTCAATGAAATAATTGGAACCGTCGTTCCTTGTGACTGAAATGATTAATTGACAATTACAAGTCTCAATACGGTTAATACATTATGAATGAACTATGATTATGAATGAACAACAACGAAAGGAATGAATATCCTTTTAACCGAGTAAGAATTAACTTACCTTAACACCGGTGATGATACGTCCTCTCCCAAACAACGTCCTAATGGAAAACTACCGGTCGCTCGAACAACCTTGAATAACACAATTATCAACAACCCACTTAATATACGAATCAACAGCGATCATAACCAACTCAAGATGTCGATACAATAAATCCAAACTCATTGAGGCATTTCGACAAACACCTTGAAAACAATCTCCCCTCTTAAACAACTAAATCTATTTGTATCGAAAACCAACTACTATTGACTGATCCAAACCACAAAAACACCATCAATACAATCGATTATCCGATAGAAATACTCAAATCGAGTTTACGATAACACTAAATTGCAAAACCCAATTCCAAGTCAACCTTCAAAGTGTTCTTGAGAAAAAAACTTCCAACAATCCGATGATAACTCGTAAAAACTCATAATCATACGTATATCCATCACAATTAATGATTATACCATCCAAAACATCATGCTCCAACTCAAAATCGAATTCAGGGGTTGAAGAAGTTACCTTGGATTAGGATGAAGAATCCACAAACATGTTGTTAATCCACACCCCAACTAGAAGAAGATGAAAATCTATGAGTTTTGATGATGTTAAAACACCCCAAAATCGCCCAAAATCGCCCAAGTTGAGAGAGGAAGGAGGAAAGTGATGAAATGAGGATGTTCTTCACAACAAACGCAGAAATAAACAAATATGTACTGTGTTCCGCGGCACAGACTGAGTGTGCCGCAGCCCACGGCCAAAAATGCCCAGCAAAACAGCTTTGTGCCGCGGCCCGGCCAGAAGGGGCCGCGGCCCGCGGTATAGCCTGCTCCAGCATCAAAAGGTATACGGTACAGTTTTAGCTATTTCGACCATAACTCCTACGTCCGGAGTCCGATTGACTCACGGTTTGAACCATTGGAAAGCTAACTTGATGCTCTATAATATTGTAGAGATACAGAGTTTTTGGAGTTTCCAAGAATTAATGGTGATTTTACAAAGTCGAACTCATACGTGGAAAAGTCGGTTAAGAACATAGAACTTAACAGAACGACACCGAGACGAACTCGGATGACAAAAAGCATAGAATTAATCATTCTCATAATGACGAAATGGTCACAATAGAGTCGCTAATATGGACTTCTTCCAAAAAAAAAAAAAATTACCGGAAGTCAAAAATTGCAGATATTACAGAGCTCCTTTTATAGGTCTCCATCTACATCTTCTAGAATGTACAATAATCTAAAAGTATCTAGAACATACAAGAGATTACAAGACAATCTACATCCTTCTAATCCTTTCTATGATCATTCCGGAGGGCTTCCGGAATGTTACAACATCTATCAAGTAAATACAAGAACTCTGGAGAAGAATCTCGACCCTTCTAGAAGCTTCCAAAGCCAAAGCGTGACACTAGGGCTGCTTCCTTCCCATCGGAATGGAACCTATGTAATGCGAGATGGTAGCGGAATGATCGACCAGACAGAGGCTAGGGCTGCTTCCTTCCCACCGCGTCCTCTCTGAAATACTAGGAGCTATAGGTCTAGTTTTGCCAGGCAATTCAATCCGTCTTCCCCCTAATATGTGAACTTTTCCCGGAGAAGAAGCAATGCAGAGCAAGGAAAAGTTAGATCGCTGGATGCATTTTTGGTCTCGGGGGACAGCAGGAAGAGGAATGGGTAAAGTTAGATTTAGGTTTCTTTTTTCTTTTGTTTTTTATATAAAGAATTAGGGTTTATATATATATATATATGTATATATATATATATATATATATATATATATATATATATAATGTAGATCCGCGGGTTGGATCCGGGTCGGATCCGAATCTAAAAATTTAAGATCCAGATCCACTCCGCAATTTTTTTATAGATCCAGATCCGACCCGGATCCGATGGATCTAAATTGAGATCCTAGATCCTCAAAAATGGATTCGGATCTGCAGATCTGGACTGGATCCAAGATCCACTGCCATCTCTAGGGATGGGATCGATTATCATTTTAAATTTCTCTTCTATAAAATAGAAAAGTAGTTTCGAGTGTTTGGATAAAGAGTGGTGCTTATGATTAGGTTATTTGTGATTGCTTATTTTATCTGACCGTTTGCTTTTATTTTGAGCAGTTTGGAGTGGTTGGATAATCCAATCTGTTGTGCCTTATCTGCTTAAGCTTTAGATAATCACAACACCTCTAAACATAGATGACGCGGACGCAATATAGGGGCGAACGGGGGTTGCGAAGGAAAAAAAAAGAAGTTTCACTTCTTACTATTTTTTTTATATAACATACAATACAATACGTATTATGGAAAAAAAATCACATTCCTAAAATTTCGGAAACCAAACGTCGCTGAATAAAAAATTAAAATTTTTTGGAGATTGTTACTTATATTGGATTATTTTATTCAATAGTCAATTACCATACGTTTTTATTACTTATTCACCCAATCGAGCATAGATTTTTAATCCATGGCCCTTTCTTTTTCTATGTTCTTGATGCAGCGAAAATTACAAGAAAACAATTGTGCTCCAACATATCAGCCGTCCTTGGAATACAGCCTTCTAAAAACCCCAGATTCAGCCGATCTAAGAATTTCAAAAAAATATTGAGAAAATTTCAATTTATTGATAGTCCGAAATAAAGGCCTTACACGCATATATATACCCTAGGGAAGCTAGGGTTAAGCTTACGAAATTTAATAACAAGTACACAAACTCTTAGAAAATTGCAATTGAGTCCCTAAAAACAGAAAAAACGTAAAATTGAAGGCCTAAACCATATTTTTTGGCCAAAAAGCGTCGGACTTCACCCAGTAGCGGTGACTCTTGTTCAGTGTGTCATTTCCGATAAGAAAGGCTGAGCTCATCCTAAAATTCGCCAATAAATATTTTCCACATATTTCAAAAACGCCCATTTTTCGTAGTCTCGGCGAAGTGGCGAGAGGCAACGGAAGCTGAGATATACTCTATACATGTTAATCCGGTCTGGACTTTAGTGGATCATTCTAAGGGCATGATGCATATCGGAAATTAATGGATCTACAAGAGAAAACTGATGGAGATGGCAAGGTTGATACCTATAAGGCCAGGTGTAATATCCGCGATTTTGATTTTTGGTAATTTTCTTTTTTTGGCGGAAGTCCATCTTAACGGCTCGCCTGTGACAGTTTCGTCATTATGAGGATGATTAATTCTGCACTTTTTGACGCCCGAGTTCGTTTTGGTGTCATTTAGTTGAGTTCCGTGCTTCTTAGCGAGTTTTACGCACTTGAGTTCGATTCTTACGAATATCGTTCGAAACTGTTGTTTCGAGTTTCCCGTAAGTCCGTTTAACTTTGTTAGACGTGTTGTGAACTTTGGTTTGGTTATTCGATCATGTATCGTGATTTTCGGGTATTTTGGCCCATTTTATAATTTTCCAAAATTGTGGGTATCCGCATTCGTATTTGTTGTCTCGACCCTTTTCATAGTCGCATGTGAGTTTGATTAGAGCTCAAGCTCTTACTATGATCATATTCTGGAACTTTCCATGCGTATCTTGAGTTTGAAGTTTCGGTCGGAGAAGTCTGTCGTCGTACCCATTTTTGAGAGTACTGTTGCTGTCATTCTGAGTCGATAGCGCAGGCTACATCCAGGTGGATAGTGCGCGCTAAGGTGATGTGGATAGCGCATGCTATGGTTGTGGTAGCGCACGCTAGGTAGTTCGAGGCAGTCCAGAAGCTACTGGACTGGGTCTGGAGGTCTCGTTAGCGCACACTAACTTTTGTGGTTAGCGCACGCTAACTGTACATTTTGGCAGAACGTTTGTTTTTTATGCTTCGATAGCGCATGCTAATCAGGGAAGATTAGCGCAAGCTAAGCTGTCCAGTATATATACTGGACAACAGTTATTTTTCACCATTTCCACTTCATTTCTTCTCCTCTCCGCGGGTTGAGACGAGGGCGACTAGGGTTTGGACTTCTGGCCAATTTCTTCTCCATCCAAGGTGTTTTGGAACATACTAGGGGATTATAACATCATCTAATCCATTGTTCTTCGTCGGATCGAGGTATTTTCCTTAATTCCCTAGAGTTGACCTTTTTGGGAGTTTTGTACTTGATTTCGTATTCCATCCGATTGTGATGAATCGATTGTTGCTAAATGATGTTGTTAAACATATCCTATGGATTGTATATCCATATTCTATTTGGAATTCCGTTTTCATGTTTTGTCGGGTCGATTAGTGTTGTTGGCCGTTTTGGGGGAAACCCTTGAACTCTCGTCGTTTGTTCCTGGAATTCAACAGCTTTAGGTCGTGCTATGGAATTCATTTTCATTGTTGTTATTGTGGTTCATAGTTTATTGTCGCAGATTGGCGTTCTGCGGATTCGGCGGGTTCATCGCCGGTTCGTGCCATCCTACTTCGGTCGATTCTCCGCGTTGTGATTATTCGAGGCAAGTACCTTGTTCATACATTTCTTATTTTGTGGATATGATGATTGGTGATCATTTTGATGTGTTTGTTTGGTTGTTTGGAATGAACTTTCAAAAGATTCGGTTTAGCCTCGTTAAAGGACCTCTTTCAAAACCGTGTGTATTTTGTGAATGTTGTATTTGCGAATGGTTATGTGAATCCTATGGATATGTTCGATGTTGGTGTTGTGATTTGATAATATACATATATACATATATTATCCCATTTCGGTGCGTCAGCGATTGTATTGTGCTATGTGTTTGTTGCCTTTGGGTGAATTATTTGGATATCCTTGGAATACTGTGTTATGTGTGTGAATGTGTGGATATGGGCGGGGTATACAGTAACACATGGCTTGTGATCATGTGGTCAGGATGCAACGAGCGATTGATCCAACCGTGAGAACCTAAGGATACCTACGGTGACACATGACTTGCGATCATGTGGTCAGGAGACAACAAGTGATTGATCCAACCGTGAGATGATGTGGCAAGTGATCATGGTGGTATAAGAAAACCTACGGTGACACATGGCTTGTGATCATGTGGTCAGGAGACAACAAGTGATTGATCCAACCGTGAGATGACGTGGCATGTGATCACGGTGTTATGTATATGATTTTGGACGTGTTACCGAGATTTGGTATCTTGGGTGGTTATATTCTATTGACTTTATGTCCGTTGAGGACACGTGACGTGGGCTTTGAATCCTGTGAATTGTTGTTGGTTTTTAATTGAGAAAGCAAATCTTTGGGTTGTTGTAATATCCGCAATTTTGATTTCCGGTAATTTTATTTTTTCGGCGGAAGTCTGTTTTGACGACTCTCTCATGACCGTATCGTCATTTTGAGAGTATTTAATTCTTCACTATTGGACGTCCAAGTTCGTTTCGGTGTCGTTTTGTTGAGTTCCATGTTCTGAAACGACTTTTCCGCACTTGAGTTCGATTCTTGCGAATCTCGTCCGAAACTGTTGTTTCGAGTTTCTCGTAAGTTCAATTAATGTTATTATTCATATTGCGAGCTTTGGATTTGTGTTTCGATCGTGTATCGTATATTTCGGACGTTTTGGGCCATTTTCGTAATTTCCCAAAGTTTGGGGTAATTACTTCCGTTGTCGAATTTTGAGCCTTCGGGTAGTCGGAATCGTGTGTTCTCTTTGTGCTTGGATTCATCTTTGCGAGTACTTAATAACCGTATCTTCAGTTTATATTCAGTTCGGGTTTCGGGGTCGTTCGGACCGTCGGAATTGGCCACGGCCGAGTCATGGCCGCACGTGCTGGGGCATTGGCACACCTGGCCGGTTACGGCCGCAAGGGTCCGGCAGTTACGGCCATAAGGGCTGTTATGTACGTAAGCCCTGGCCGGTTACATACGTAACACTGCCGACAGATTTGGGCAGTTTGGTCGGCATGGCCGGTTACGGTCGTAAGGCCATGGCCGGTTGCGGCCGTAAGCGCCCGGCAGGGTCCGGCTATATAAGGCCTGGGCATCGGGTTTTTGCTCATTTCTTCCAATTTCTTCACTTTTCTTGCGGCTATCGGACGGGTGCGATGGGAAATAGAGTTCTTGGTCGATTCTACTCAATTCCAAGGTGTTTTGGAGATCTTTATGTGATTATATCATCATCTAATCCATGTTCTTCGTCGAATCGAGGTATTTTCTTACTTAGAACCCTGGTTGTATGATTTTTGGGGGTTTCTTCGTGATTCTTCGATTTAATCCATGGTTTATGAATTGGTTATGGTATTCTTGTTGTCTTGGCCATAATCTTCGGATTTTGTAACTCGTTATCGATTTTTACCACCCGGGATTTGATTTCCGATTTCTTCGAAGGAACCTCGGATTCTTGTTGTTTTTCCGGTTGATTCGGATTCCGTTTAGCGTTATTTATTCTTGGTGATATTATTTTTGTTGTTCTCGTGGAATTGTCGGGGTGTTGGTCGATCTTGGAAGTACCTTGTCCATACAATTCTTGTTTTGTGGATACGATGATTGGTGAATGTCTTAGTATGTTAGTTTGATTGTTTGAGATGAACTTTCAAAAGATTCGGTTTAGCCTCGTCGAAGGCTCACTTTCAAAATGCGTGTGTTTTGTGAATGTTGTGTTTCGTAAATGGTTAAGTGAACCCTATGAATACGCTCGGTGTTGTTGTGCTTCGATAAAATATATACTTATGTTCTCTCATTTGGTACGTTGTGATTCGACAATTGTGTCGTTCTTTGTGTTTGTTGCCTTTGGGTGAATCACTTGGATATCCTTGGTGTGACATGTTGATTGTGTGATTTGTGAATGTATTTCGCTCACCTCGGGAGGGTCCGATGGGGCCACGGAGGGAATCCAATGGTAAAGACCTAGATTCACGAGTTCTTGCGTATGTTTTGTGAATGTATTTTGCTCACCTTGGGAGGGTTCGACGGGGCCACGGAGGGAATCCAATGGTATATCCTTGGATTCACGAGTAAAACTTCACGAGTTGGTGTGTATGTTTTGTGAATGTACTTTGCTCACCTCGGGAGGTTCGACGGGGCCACGGAGGGAATCCAATGGTATAGCCCTGGATTCACAAGTAAAACTTCACGTGTTGGTGTTGATTTTATGTACGTCGAGGACACGCGACGTGGGTTTTTTAACCCTGTGAATTGTTGTTGGTTTCATTTGTGAAAGCAAAAACCTTTGGGTTTTGTACTAAATTATTTTCTATTAAAACTCTCGATGGCATTTTAAATCATTTTATAAATTGTTTCCCTTGACTTGGGATCTTTCGATTTTAGAAAGCTTTACCTAAACTCTTGCCTCGGGAAGTATTTTTGTCATGTTTAAATCTTTGAGGATTTCTGGTTATTGTTATTCTTGGAACTTGAATTGTATGACTCGTATTTTTTCACTTTGTACTTGCACTAGCAAAATAGTGGAATTTTGCTAACCCCCGAGAAATCGGGGGGTGGATGTCTGTATTGCATTCAGGTTTTGGAGCATAGCACAGGGTCGGCATGAAGGATGATGAAAGATGAGCGATACTAATCACACGAGGACCCGTTGATGTCGTATTGATTTAGTTGTATTTTATTTTTAGCTGCAGTATTCTTTCCCCGTTGTACGGGAGTGTGTTGTACTCGACCCCTGCGTGGGCATGTGTTGTGATTGAGCTGTATGTATTTATTGAAAGACCAAATCGGTCTACTGAGTCATTTTAGCCTTAAAGGCATTTTTGAGTTGTTCGATGTATTTACTAGCCTGGTAGATCCTTGAGGAAGGGTTCTACGGCGTGTAATATCCCTGAGTGGATTGGGGGTGTTACATAAATGGTATCGGAGCTTAGGTTGTGGAAACCTAGGCTGTCGGGTTTAGTGGTGTCTGTGGAGTTTTGTCTCGTCGGATTTTGTCTGACTGAGTCGTGTCGCGACGTGTCGTCTGAGTTGGTTGGTCGTGATTAGTATCGTGGGGCGATCATCATCTTCGTGCGACCTGTGGATGTAAGTCTCCCTTATTGTGATTGTGCCTCGTCTTATGCGAGTTACTGGTATGATTATGTGTTAAGTGATGGAATCTGTATGCAGTTTCTTGGTTTCATGATGCGTTTATGTGACTCTCATATTTTGTTTATATGAGGAGTGGTGTCGCTGTTTATGTACTCTTGACTGTTGGTTTCATCCGATGCGTATGTATTTTAAAATGATTTGTTCGTTTGCAAGTGTTTTCGTGAAACCTTGTGCTCAGTATGGTATGAAAATGTATATGGGTGTGATTTGCTCAGTCCGTAGAGGCTTCAGATGGACCAGTGGTTTAGCCCCGGTCCTAGACAAGTTTGAACTGTGATATTCGACTGTTTGTTTTGAGGTAAAAGATATGTGTTGTCTTGGTTTTGAGCGAGTTGATGCGTGTATTGTGAGGTATGTAAGTGAATGTCGATGAGTGTGAGTTTTGGGCATTCTGGCCTATTGGTTTTTTGAAAATCTTGAGTATCTTAAAAAAATAAAATTCGAGACGTACTTTTAAATGGATTGTATTTTCGAGGCGCCTACTAGCGCAACTATCTATTTCAAAATTCTTCTACTTTGAGGACCAAAATATTTTTTTTGATATTCCAGTAATTTTGGAAATGCATTTGCTTAGACCCAAGGGTCGAATATTTTTGAAAGTTTTTCACTAAAGGAAAGTCCCCATTTTTGTTCAAACCCAAGATGGTTTTCAAAGTCTCGATAATGGTGTTTGTACTACTTTTTGTAAAGTGATACTCAAGATCTACCAGTGTTTCCAAATTGTTTTCAAAAAGGTGGTTTTCGTTTTTTTTTTAAAACCTATCATTCCTGTTTGCTGTCCGGGAATGTATGTATGATGCTCGAACTTTCGTTAGGGTGTTAACCCCAAGTTGTGGTTGAATTGGTGGTGTGAGCGTTGAGTCGTTCGCCACGCATTGTTGTGTTAGCCCTCTGTGAGAGGTGTGATGTTGATCTTTAATGTTGTCGTTTCGTGGTGATTTGCGTGCTATCGCACCCGTGTAAGCGGTTAGAACTTGAGTTTGTATGGGTATGTACATATGTGATTGTTTCATGATGTTTTGTGATTGTATACTGGTTATCGTTCGGGCCATTGTAATCGTCGAACGATGCCATTGTTGTTGTGATTTTTGCATGTGTTGATATGTTATGTTGAATTGACATCTCCGGTATGTTGCTCTGCGATGTTATATTCCATTGTACCTAGCAGTTGTAATTTCGGTATGCCGAGGCGCTTCGACTGTAATATGCTGGGGCATGTACGTGCAAATTATCCTTATCGTCAGTAACGCATTTCAAGTGTGGACTCGAGAGACACAGGATCCAGTTTTGCGAGTTGGGTTCCGAGTCTTTCGGGGCACGAACTTCAGCACAAATATCAGGATCGTCTCTAAGAGGCCCATGGGAAATGTTTCCGTCAGCCGCTTTTGTGTTGTTGCCTTGTTTCCGTTATTGTAAGTTGCGGGGACGACTTTCTTTTATAAGAGCTCGAACGTAATACCCGTATTGTTTTTGGACTTCTGCATTTTCTCCTTTTCAATTCTATCGGCTTGCTCGTGTTTGTTGATACTTTTTGAACTTGTTTGGTATCTCGGTTGTCATCGTTTGAATGGGTTGTGACTTTGTTTCAGATCAATCTGTTTATCGTTGTGACTTTTCCGAGTTCGGTTCGATTCTTGTGAACCTTGTTCGGAAGTAACATCTTTTAGTTTCTACTAGTTCCTTTGATGTCTTGAGATGAAGTGTGAACTTCAGAGTCATTGTTCGACTGTTGTCATTCGATCATTGTACGATCATTGTTACTCGATCATTATTTTTCGATCGTTGTTGTTCGATCATAATTTTTCGATCGTTGTTGTTCGATCATTGTTTTTCGATCATTGTTGTTCGATCGTGGTTGTCTGACTGTTGCTGCTAGGGCTGTAAACGAACCGAGCCGAGCCGAGCTTTGACCTAAACGAGCCGAGCTCAATTTTTTTCCCTAACGATCCGAGTCGAGCCGAGCTTTGTTATCGCACAAAAAATATGTTCGAGCTCGAGCTCGTTAATAAAACGAGTCGAACTCGAGCTGTTCGCGAACAACTCGAGCCGAGCCGAGCTCGAGCTGTTCGCGAGTAATTATATATTTTTAAATTATTTAAATAATATATTTGAATTATTTAAAATAAATATTTTCAAATAATCATTAAAAATTATATATTTTTTAAATATATATAAAAATTAATATTTTAATATATGAAAATTATTTAACAAATTATTAATCTATAATATAATATATAAATATTATTAAAATAAATTTAAAAATATATTTATTAATCGAGCTTAACGAGCCGAACCGAGCTCGAGCCGATCTCGAGCCGAGCTCGAGCTGATCTCGAGCCGCACATGCCCAAGCTCGGCTCGAGCTCGTTTTCTTAATGAACAGTTTTTTGTGTTCGAGCTCAAGCTCGAGTTCTTAACGAACTGAGCCGAATCGAGCCCTTAACGATCCGAGCCGAGCTTTGTTCGCGAACAGCTCTGTCCGTTTATAGCCCTAGTTGCTGCTTGATCTCGTACCGCGAAGAATTGTCGTTCACCGTTAGTCAGCTGTTTCGAGTGTGGCCAGGCGGGTCACCGAGCCGTGTATTGCAAGTCAGTAACTGAGAGATTTGGGGATTGAGGTTGCGTCTCTGCTCCAAAAGGACACGGAGATGCCTAGTGTGGTTTTTGAGGATTTTGGCGTAGTCCGAACTATTTATGATTATCCTTGTGGATCGTTTTGTGTTTATTCTCTGTTTTCTTGACTGTGTGTGTTTTATATTGTTACCTCCTGTTTTGTGATTGTTCGTATAAATGACTTGATTGTATTATATGTTTAATGACGCTTGTTACTGTTTGGTTTTATTATGTCTCTACCGGTGGCGTTGTGTTGGTCGTCGTGGAGCGTGTTTTCACGTCGTATATTCCTTGCGTTGCTTGTAATGTTTTGCCTTTGGGCGTAAGTTACGCATTTCGTGTGTATATCGTTGAGTTTTCCTGGCGGGATATTGCTTCTGCCTACTTGTTTTAAGTTTCGGGACGAAACTTCTTTTAAGGAGTATAGTATGTAATATCCGCAATTTCAATTTTCGGTAATTTTCTTTTTTTCAACGGAAGTCCGTTTTGACGACTCGCTCATGACCGTATCGTCATTTTGAGAGCATTTAATTCTGCAGTTTTGGACGTCCGAGTTCGTTTAGGTGTCGTTTTGTTGAGTTCCGTGTTCTTAAACGGCTTTTCCGCACTTGAGTTCGATTCTTGCGAATCTCGTCCGAAACTGTTGTTTCGAGTTTCTCGTAAGTTCAATTAATGTTATTATTCATGTTGCGAGCTTTGGCTTGGTATTTCGATCGTGTATCGTGTATTTCAGACGTCTTGGGCCATTTTTGTAATTTCCCAAAGTTTGGGGAAATTACTTCCGTTGTCGAATTTCGAGCCTTCGGGTGGTCGGAATCGTGTGTTCTATTAGCGCTTGGATTCATCTTTGAGGGTACTTCATAACCATATCTTCGGTTTATATTCAGGTTCGGGTTTCGGGGTCGTTCGGACCGTCGGAGTTGGCCACGGTCGAGTCATGGCCGCACGTGCTGGGGCATTGGCACACCTGGCTGGATACGGCCGCAAGGGTTCGGCAGTTACGGCCGTAAGGGCTGTTACGTACGTATGCACTGGCCTGTTACGTATGTAACACTGCCGGCAGATTTGGGCAGTTTGGTCGGCATGGCCAGTTACGGCCGTAAGGCCATGGCCGGTTACGACCGTAAGCGCCCGGCAGGGTCCGGCTATATAAGGCCTCGATAGTGGGTTTTTGCTCATTTCTTCCCATTTCTTCACTTTTCTTGCGGCTATCGGACGGGTGCAATGGGAAATAGAGTTCTTGGTCGATTCTACTCAATTCCAAGGTGTTTTGGAGATCTCTTGGTGATTATATCATCATCCAATCCATGTTCTTCGTCGAATCGAGGTATTTTCTTACTTAGAACCCTAGTTGTATGATTTTTGGGGGTTTCTTCGTGATTCTTTGATTTAATCCGTGGTTTATGAATTGGTTATGGTATTCTTGTTGTCTTGGCCATAATCTTCGGATTTTGTAACTCCTTATCGATTTTTACCACCCGGGATTTGATTTCTGATTTCTTCGAAGGAACCCTCGGATTCTTGTTGTTTTTCCGGTTGATTCGGATTCCGTTTAGCGTTATTTATTTGTGGTGATATTATTTTCGTAGTTCTCGTGGAATTGTCGGGGTGTTGGTCGATCTTGGAAGTTCGAGGGTTTTCGGTCGAGCTTTCCCGTTGCTTCGTGTGCTTTGGATTTGAGGCAAGTACCTTGTCCATACAATTCTTGTTTTGTGGATACGATGATTGGTGAATGTCTTAGTATGTTAGTTTGATTGTTTGAGATGAACTTTCAAAAGATTCGGTTTAGCCTCGTCGAAGGCTCACTTTCAAAACGCGTGTGTTTTGTGAATGTTGTGTTTCGTAAATGGTTAAGTGAACCCTATGAATACGCTCGGTGTTGTTGTGCTTCGATAAAATATATACTTATGTTATCTCATTTGGTACGTTGTGATTCGACAATTGTGTCGTGCTTTGTGTTTGTTGCCTTTGGGTGAATCGCTTGGATATCCTTGGTGTGACATGTTGATTGTGTGATTTGTGAATGTATTTCGCTCACCTCGGGAGGGTCCGACGGGGCCACGGAGGGAATCAAATGGTATAGTCCTGGATTCACGAGTTGGTGTGTATGTTTTGTGAATGTATTTTGCTCACCTCGGGAGGGTTCGACGGGGCCACGGAGGGAATCCAATGGTATATCCTTGGATTCACGAGTAAAACTTCACGAGTTGGTGTGTATGTTTTGTGAATGTATTTTGCTCACCTTGGGAGGGTTCAACGGGGCCACGGAGGGAATCCAATGGTATAGTCCTGGAATCACGAGTAAAACTTCACGTGTTGGTGTTGATTTTGTAATATCCGCATTTTTCTTTCCCTTGTAATTGTATTTCCGGTGTAATTCTCGATTGTAGTGACCCTCGTGTATCCTTCAGTGTAACTTTTCCGTCATCTTTGATCTGATTCTCGTAATTGATGTGCGGAACCGCCGTTTCGGGGTTGCCGTGGATCTATTATATGCTATGATGCATTTTGAGGTGTTCCGTTTGATGTTTCGTTCGTATTACGTGTAGTGGATGTTTATGTTACGTACCTAGCGCACGCTAATTTTTCTGCATAGCGCGCGCTAGAAGTTCCTTTGTAGCGCACGCTACGTTTACTTCGTAGCGCACGCTAACGATTTAGCCCTGGGAGTGGCAGTTCAGCTCCCAGCCCTCTGGACTATCGGATTAGCGCACGCTATCTTGTCTAGCGCAAGCTAATGTCGGGAGACTAGCGCACGTTAAGTTGTTCAGTAGCGCGCGCTAGTGTGACTGTCCAGTACTGGGCAGTTTACTACTGAACTCAATCAGATTCTAGTTAGCGCACGCTACGCTTGTATGGTAGCGCACGCTAACGGGTCAGGTGTGTTTTGGGCATTTGGCTACTGGACTCGGCTGATGTTCAGGTAGCGCACGCTATTGGTCGATAGCGCGCGCTACCGAGAGGTTATTAGCGCACGCTACGTTTCGAGTAGCGTACGCTAACGGCCAAAAACCTGGCTACTGGACTGGGAAGCTAACGGTAGGGTTTGAAATCTTATCCCGTTAGCGCACGCTAACCTTGAGGTTTTAGCGTGCGCTAACACTCCCTGGCTATATAAACCAGGGAGTTGACCGAGATAAACACAAAATCTCATTTCTTCCTCTCTCCGCGCGAAGGCGATCCCGAAGCGATTCTCTTGGCGATTTCTTCCTCCAATCATCTCATCCAACATCCTTCTTGAGTTCTTGGAGTATTATATCAACAACAACACGAATCTTTCGTCCTAATCCACGGTAAATCTCTTAGAACCCTACTTTTGGATAATTTGGGGGTTTTGGGATTTCCTTCCGATTCATTCCGTTTTGTTCGTGGATTCATGATGAATATGATTAATCTTGTTGATATAATTAGTTTTCCTACGGATTCATGGTATATTTTCATGGTTTTGCGAAATCGAGAGGGTTTGGTTGTGGTCCGCCCTCGTTGTTATTTTTGTATGAATATACATGAATCGTAGGCGGGTTTTCGGGTGTATTCCATTTCCTTAATCGTTTAGGAGTGGTTGTGATTGTGTTATTCGAATCGTTAGGTTCATTCGTCGGTTCCTCACGGTCGTGCTTGATTCTTCTGTTCCGTTCGTGTCACCATCTATTAATCGAGGCAAGTATCCTTATGAACTTACAATCTTAACGTAGTAGTATTGCATGAGACTTGTGTGTGTGTATGCTCACTACGGGTTAGATCCGACGGGGTCTCGGTAGGGGTCCACGGAGGTGTGGATCGACGAGCTTTGCTTTTAACCACTACGGGTTAGATCCGACGGGGTCTCCGTAGGGGTCCACGGAGGTGTGGATCGACGGTTAATTGTGGTGAATTTTACAAATGTGATTTGATATTGGCATTTCCGGAAATGAGTGTTTTCGAACGGTTTTCTTTATTGCATGCATTTACTATATGTGTAAGATGTAAGTTGTTCATCTGGTTACTTGTACTAGCGTAATTGCTAACCCCTCTGGGGACCCGTTTTGGGGAAATTCGTTTTATGAATTTCAGGTCAGGTTCATCGAGACGAGCGGGCGCTGGACCAGTACACGGATGATGGCCGTGCGTGATGATTGTGCACGAGTGATGTTTTAGTGTCTTTTACCTTTTCATCTTTTGTGGTTTTGAACTAATAGTTGTACTCGAGTACTTAAGGGTTCTTGTTCGTTCGGATTGTATTGTTGCTTATTATGTTGTGTTGGATGATGATGTTATATTGACCGGTTGAACTGGGTGGATTATTCTGTTTTGCGTCTTTATGACATGGTATTGTTCTGTCGTTTATGTGAGTCGATGAGTATGATGCTATTCAGCCTGGTGGGTCCCATATAGGGATTCACGGCGCTGTAATATACCTCGAATATCTTGAGGGTGTTACAGATTTTATGTACGTCGAGGACACGTGACGTGGGTTTTTTAACCCTGTGAATTGTTGTTGGTTTTATTTGTGAAAGCAAAAACCTTTGGGCTGTGACCCCTGTTGATTTTGGAAAGAGAAGGATTTGATAATCCTAAATTGTTTTCTATTAAAACTCTCGATGGCATTTTAAATCATTTTATAAATTGTTTCCCTTGACTTGGGATCTTTCGATTTTGGAAAGCTTTATCTAAACTCTTGCCTCGGGAAGTATTTTCGTCATGTTTAAATCTTTGAGGATTTCTGGTTATTGTTATTCTTGGAACTTGAATTGTATGACTCATATTTTTGCTCTTTGTACTTGCACTAGCAAAATAGTGGAATTTTGCTAACCCCCGAGAAATCGGGGGGCGGATGTCTGTATTGCATTTAGGTTTTGGAGCATAGCACATGGTCGGCATGAAGGATGATGAAAGATGAACGATACTAATCACACGAGGACCCGTTGATGTCGTATTGGTTTAGCTGTATTTTATTTTATGTTGCAGTACTCTTTCCCGGTTGTACGGGAGTGTGTTGTACTCGACCCCTGCGTGGCCATGTGTTGTGATTGAGTTGTAAGTATTTATTGAAAGACCAAATCGGTCTACTGAGTCATTTTAGCCTTAAAGGCATTTTTGAGTTGTTCGATGTATTTACCAGCCTGGTAGATCCTTGAGGAAGGGTTCTACGGCGTGTAATATCCCTGAGTGGATTGGGGGTGTTACAGTTGTGACCCCTTTCGGGCTCTTTGAATAGAGAATGATTCGTTAATCCTAAATGGTTTTCCGTTAAAACTCCTGAGGGCTTTCATTTTAAAAGCATTTTATAAATTTTTCTCTTGATCGGTGATTTGTCGAATTTGGAAAGTTTTACTCAAACTCGTGCCTCGGGAAGTATATTTCGTTATGTTTGTATCTTTGAGGGTTCCTGGTTATTATTATTCTTGGAATATGATTTGTATGACTCGTATTTTGCACTTTGTACTTGCACTAGCAAAATAGTGGAATTTTGCTAACTCCCGAGTAATCGGGGGGTGGATGTCTGTATTGCATTCAGGTTTTGGGGAGCATAACACAGGGTTGGTGATAAGTGTCAGTTTTATACACTTATCCATGGTTTGTATCGATAAATTTCACCCATAATTGAGCTAGTCTACTCGTTTTTTGCTTTTAATTAATTAGTTTTTAGTAATTTTATTTTTATAGGATGAAGATGTAAATCTAGTCTTAATCGGATTGAATTACTGATTTACTCAAGAAATAACATGTTTATAAAATATTCTCTTTGTTGAATATGTATTCATGTTGTAGGGCTTTCCGAGACGAGTTCGGCAGTCTCCGGATTCAAAATCTGAGTTATATATCAAAAGTTATTATCTGAAGAAGATTTGGGGCGAAAACGCAAAAGTCAGAAATTTCTGGGCTGAAAATGAAGTCTGAAACTCCATACGGGCGTAACATCATACCATACGGGCGTAACTCACAAATGCAGAAAAACGTAGCCATGTTACGGTCGTAACTACTCAATGTTACGACCGTAAGTCATCCAAGTTACGGCCGTAACTCCTCAATGTTACGGCCATAACTCTTGGCAGATTTTTGATCATTGTATAATTTTTTATACTTTTGGTCTATTATTGAGGGGATGGCTGGTATTGATCCGATCTATTGTAATAATGCTGGAGTTTTGGAGCTATTAGATGACTTTAGGTGTATAAATAGACCCTTTAGATCCATCATCATTCATCATTCATCTTATTATTTTGTCACTTTGTAATACTTTTTCTTTTTTTGTGAAGAACACACTTGTGTTCTTGAGTGATTTTTGTAAGTGTGGTTTAGCTTATGTTGTTGAGGGAGTTTATTGTTTCTTTCTCCTTTATCTACTAAGGGAGTTATGATCAATTCTTTCCCTTTTTCAACTATTAATGACCACTCAAGCTTGTAATATGTTGAATAAACCCTTTATGGGCTAAGTTACTTAAGTTGGGATTATAAACAAGGTTAGTCATGTTATTTAAGTTTGTATAAAGATCTATTATGAATTACTTATTATTGTGTGTGATTTTCATTGTTTTACCAATCTTTATTTATTTCGCCAATAAATGACGATATTTATGGTCTTCATATGTTTCGAAAGAAAATATGTTTGATTAGATCAAATGATCTTCACTCTAAGTTGTTCTAGGGGATAGAAATATACCTCTAGACCTTAGATGATTCTTTGAGTTATTTTCATAAAACCTAATGCTATGTATTGAAGCCAATCAACATAGAAATATAGTGGATTGATTCAATATATAAGGGGCGTTTTATAGTTCGAAAGAGATGTAACACCCCCAATCCGCTCAGGGATATTACACGCCGTAGAACCTTTCCTCAAGGACCTACCAGGCTGGTAACAACAAATGAAAAACTCGACAATGCCTTTAAGGCTAAAAAGACTCAGTAGACCGATCTGTCCTTTCAATAAAAATATACAACTCAATTACAATACATGCCCACGCAGGGGTCGAATACAACACACTCCCGTACAACGGGAAAGAAATACTGCAGTGGAAAATAAACTATAACTAAACCAATAACCTCATACGGATCCTCGTGTGATTAGTATCGTTCATCTTTCATCATCCTTCGTGCCGACCCTGTGTTATGCTCCCAAACCTGAATGCAAAAACAGACATCCACCCCCCGAATACTCGGGGGTTAGCAAAACTCCACTGTTTTGCTAGTGCAAGAACAAAGTGCAAATACGAGCCATACAATTCATATTCCACGAATAACAATAATCAGGAATCCTCAAAGATTCAAATACAACGAAACGAATACTTCCCGAGGCAAGAGTTTGAGTAAATCTTTCCAAAACCGAAAGATCACAAATAAAGGGAAACAATTCGTAAAACAGTTTAAAATGCCATCGAGAGTTTTAATAGAAAACAATTTAGGATTACCGAATCCTTATCTTTCCAAAATCAACAGGGGCGACAGCCCAAAGGTTTTGTTTTCGCAAATAGAAAACCGACAACAATTCGCAGGGCCAGAGCCCAACATCACGTGTCCTCGACGAACATAAAAATCAACAAAACATAATCGCGCACGCGCATCGCCTAGGACTGGGACGAAGCCACAAATCCCACTCGAGGCCTCGGAGTACCCTCCTGAGTTGGCTAGCGAAACAAATCACACACACGCATCGCCTAGGACCGGGACGAAGCCACAAATCCCACTCGAGGCCTCTAAGGACCCTCCCGAGCTGGCTAGCGAAATAAATCACACACAAACCACAACCATAGGTTATCCTGGCATCGGGATAACAAGCCACGAACCTCGGAGTCCCCTCAAGACATACCCGATGATAACCCCACCAGTTATCCATGTAATACCCGTAATTTCAATTTCTGGTAATTTTTTTTCGGTGGAAGTCCATTTTGATGACTTGCTCATGACCGTTTCGTCATTCTGAGAATGATTAATTCTGCACTTTTTGTCATCCGAGTTCGTTTCGGTGTTGTTTTGTTGAGTTCCGTGCTTTTTGGCGACTTTTCCACACTTGAGTTCGATTCTTGCGAATCTCGTTCGAAACTGCTGTTTCGAGTTTCCTGCAAGTCCGTTTAACTTTGTTAGACGTGTTGTGAACTTCGGTTTGGTTATTCGATCACGTATCGTGATTTTCGTGCGTTTTGGACCATTTTGTAATTTACCCAAAGTTACGGGTATCCGTATCTGTATCTGTTGTCTCGACCCTTTTATTGGTCGCGTATGATTAATTATTGAATTATGTTTTCATTTCGGGCCGTTGATGTTGTCCGCGAACTTTTCGTCGTGTTCGTTCCGTATGTTTTCGGAAATCGAGTCGTCGAGCCCTGGTGGTCGGGCACTGGCCGGACGGTTGCGGGACTGGCCGGACGGTTGCGGGTTCTGGCCGGATGATTTCGGGCACCGGCCGTACGGGTGCGGCAGGAACCGGCGTAGCGCACTCTATGGCCGGAAGGTAGCGCACGCCTTCTGGTGAGAAGCGCGCCGCCTTCGACCGGTTGTCTGCCAGCGCTAGCCGAGGCGATAGAGCGGTGGGAGTCTTGGACACGGTGGATCGGCAGGTAGCGCACGCTACTGCCGGACACTGCGCACGCTACGACCGGCAAGTAGCGCATGCTATGGCCGGAAGGCTGCGCGCGCTACCTGGCCGAGCAGTGTCTCTGGATTGCGGCACAGGCGATAGCGCCACGCTAGCTCGGCGACTAGCGCACGCTAGTCCGGCCCGATATAAATGTGACAGCGATGCATTTTCATTCATTTTCACTTCCTTCCTTTTACGTCATGGTGGCGGTCGGAGGTGACGAAGACATGTTGTTTAATAACAAATCCACGAAGTTCTTGAGTTCATAACATCAATCAATCATCTTATATCGTCCTTTGATCCAGCGAATCAAGGTAATCTTTCTTAGAACCCTAGTTTCTTGAATTTTGGGGGTTTTGCGCTTTTGTCCGATTCATTCCGTATTGTTGATTAATTCATGATGGGTATGATTAATCTTGGTAGTATTCTTATGTTTAACATCATTTAATCCATTGTTCTTCGTCGAATCGAAATATATTTCTTGATTTCCTTCGAATCGACTTTTTGGGGGATTTGTTCTCGATCTCGTTTTTCATACGTTTTTGATGGATCGATTATGGTTAAATGATGTTGTTAAACATATTCTATGGATTGTATATCCATATTTCAATGTGGAATTCCGTTTTCGTGTTTTGTTGGGACGAATCGTGTTCTTGGCCGTTTTGGGGGAAACACTTGAACTTTCGTCATTCGTTCTTTGAATTCAACGGCTTTAAGTCGTGCTATGGAATTCATTTTCATTGTTCTTATTGTCCTTCGTAGTTTATTATCGTGAGTTGGCTTTTGGTGGAGTCGGCGGGTTCATAGTCGGTTCGTGCCTGTAATACCCGAGATTTCTGTTATGTAATTGGAACTTGTGATATTGTAATGATTGTACTATTGTCTGAGTACTATTTTTCCGTATTTCATAATCCGATGTTATCGAGCGTATGATTTCATGTTTGTGATTTGAAGATTGTAATTCTGCGCATGTAGCGCACGCTACCAGCTATGCATAGCGTGCGCTAACGTGGATTCATAGCGCACGCTACTGAGGTTCATTAGCGCACGCTATGCGTGGTCAAATTGATTGAGACGTGCGGTAGGTGAGATCTGGCCGGGGGACCCTTGTCGGATCGTGTCGAATGAACCTGGACGGCTTTCGGGAAAAGCCAAGTCAACGCCTTAGCGCACGCTTCTGAGCATGTGAATAGCGCACGCTAAGTGCGACTTGATTAAGTCAGAGAGCCGTTAGCGCACGCTACGAACAGGGATTAGCGCGCGCTAATGGCCATTTATTATAAATAGGTTAACATCCTATTCGTGATTTCAGTTCTTTCTCCTCCCATAAACCGAACTCTTACACTTAGAACATAACTCCCTTCGTCCTAAACACTTCATATCAACCTCCTAGTTCGAGATTGAAGATCGTATATCATTGGAGATTGGTGTTCAAGCCTTCGGTTTTGGATTGCTTCATTTTCCTCCGTGTTCTTCACTACTTTGAGGTAGGTGATTCTTCACTGATGTTAGTAATGTTCCTAAGGAAGTTTGAATCATGTTTTGGTAGCAAGTATTTCGTTTATAATCGGTCATCACATGTTAGAAGTATGCTTTTGACGTATCGGCACTATATATCGTATGAACCTTTGAACCATCTTATTATAAGGACTCCTAAGCATGTTCAAATCGAGTTATGATCAGTAACCGGATATTTACCCAGTTGATACGTTTTACACGATGGAATCATGTGTTTTGGAACGTAGAACAAATGGAACTTAGATTATTTCTTGGAGACCGTAGATGAATTATGATGTTGAGTTGACTATCCGTATATTCGTATTTCATAACCATAAAACTTCCACAAACCTTATTAGTATGATATGCCCGAGGATAACTTGTATTATCATGGTAGAATTCATGAGTTCTTCACCATTCAACCCAGTTTTCGGTTTGCAGTATTCTGCCATGCAAGATTAGCGCACGCTAACATGTGTGAGTTAACGTGCGCTATCGAGGTCCAGTTAACGCATAATACGTACGTAGCGTGCGTTATATATCGGCCGGTGCAAACTGTTAGTTCGTAACTAGCGCACGCTAGTCTTACCCGATAGCGTACGCTAACAGGCCTGCTTAGCGCACGTTACGTAGAGGATGTAGCGCCCGCTAAGCAGTCCAGACAGATTGCTTATTTTGAGCTTTTCGGCCGTAGACCAAATTGTTAGGCCATCGTTCGACTTGAGATGATTTGTATATCGTTCTTTTTGTTAAGGTTCGAGCCGGTTACGTTGATCGAAGGAGGCGGCCTTCGAGTGTGTTGAGATCATCGAAGTACTTCGTCTTGCCATTTTCGAGGCAAGTATCATATGTCGAGTTCGATTTATATTGAATCTTTGATCATGCTTGTGGTTTTGTTCATATTGTTGAATATGAGATGTATTTCTGAAAATTCTCATGATATGGGTTGATTATTTGTTCGTATTGATGAACATATTGAAATGCATATGTGTATGCATAGTTGATTGATTTATGGTATAAAAGATCAGGGGATCATGAGGATCTATCTTGAGGCGCTGGATCGAATGTCCACCATGCGTTGGTCCGCGGGATCATCATGGGGATCTATCTTTGAAGCCTGGATCGGCTGGATGGGTTTTCCACCATGCGTTGGTCCGACGGGATCATCATGGGGATCTATACCAAGGGCGCCTGGATCATTTGGATTACCCTGTATTGTGTTGATGGAATCGTGAGGATTCGCATCGTTGGTTTCCGGTAGCGGAAGTCCGTTTTGCATGTTTGATGATGCATTGATGATTTATTGTATTATGATACTTGTACTAGCATCGTTTTGCTAACCCCTTCGGGGTGGACATTGTTTTGATGTTCGGGTAGCCGAGGAGCGGGGAGGCAACCACGGTGCAAGCAGGATCGAAATGGCTCAGTGATGTGATTGATGTTATTGTTGTTGAGAGTTGTCTTCTTGTTTCGTTTAGTACTCGAGTACGTCTGTTTTAATAATGTCCTTTCGATATGGTTGTATAAATTAACTCTTTGATCGCTTGAATCAAATATGTCTTTAAACTTCAGTTGTACGATTGGTTTATATTTACACTCTTTTTAAAATTAGCCTTGTAAATCCTTACCTAAAGGGTTTACGGCGCTGTAATTATTCCGAATATCTCGGGGTGTTACAGAATATGGTATCAGAGCTAAGATTCATGGATATCTTGGCAGTCGGGTTAGTTGGGTCTGTTTACGTTATTTGATTATTGGTCGTTCGTAACATCACTGTTGAGCCAGCATCGTCGTGTGGACCGTGGTTGTAAGTTTCCTAAATCTCAAATACTACTATTTTATTTTATTCATGATTTGTGAACATTGATGGATGTACTTTTAGAAAGTTTGCCCTGGATATTGAGTATTTATGTTTATAGTATGTTGAGAGGAGGTCGTGGACGCGGACGCGGTCGTGGACGCGGACGTGGAAATGCGAGACAAGAAGAGTCGGTATCTACCCCAGAGATAACCGCTAGTCAAACGGATACCCATTCCGGGGGACAACAGGGATCAGCAAATAATAATGCAGATCCTAACGTGCCAGGAGTGCTTCAGCAGGTGGTTGCCCAGATAAACCAATTTGCTCAGGTTGTGGATCGCATGCAGACAGCGATGGGACAAAGAACATAACGTGGAAAACCGGGAGATAAATGGCTTCAAGTGATCAAATTGCATCCTCCGAAATTTGATGGTTCGACCGAGACGCTTTCTTGGGATCAGCAGTGAAGGAATTAGAGAATATTTTTGCGAGGATTAATTGTCCCAACGATAGGAAGGTTCGGTCGTCGGTATCTTCGACAGGAGGCTTTCGGCGGTGGGAGGCCATTCGGCCAGGAGGAGCATAATGTTGGTAGACAGAATTCAAATTGATGATGGAGGCGCGATATTGTCCTCGCCCGATTAGAGAGGCCCGAGTTCGGGAGTTTTCTCACCGCAAAATTCGAAGCAAGCTGTGACGGACGTGATTAGGACTTTTAATCACCGGTGACTTATGTGCGCCACACAGTCAGACCGAGGCGGAAAGGATTTTCCATTTTGACATGCGAATGAAGCGGAAATTCAGCAATACATGTCCGGATTTGATTGTACCACCTTGAGTCGATGATCGGGACAAGGCGTTGGCTATGATATGAAGGAAGCGGTGAGAGAAATCGACGGAAGCAAAGAAAGCAGAAGGTGTCAGCAAATTCACGGAGAATAAGAATAGCGGGCCCCCCGGGTCGGTCCCCTTTTCACTCATCCAGAGACCTCCGCATCCTTCTCGAGGAGGAAAGAAGTTCCGAGCGGCACCAAGCTGTTTGAGACGCAGGAAGAAGTGTTATAAGCGTGGAAAAGCGGGACATGTTCGACGTGATTGCTTCGCGCTGCTGTGACTGTTTCGTGTGGACAGGAAGGACATCGCGCAACGTTTTGTGGGAATGCGACCCGATCTCTTGGTACTCGCACTCCAGCTCCAGTTCGAAGGAGACGAGTGTGAACCAGGCGCAGCAGTGGATTTCGTGAGCGTTGGGAAAAGAGAGGCATCGATCTTTGAGTCCGTTCCTCCGCGTATTTACGAGATGAAGAAGGATGATCGAACACATTTGCATCAGTACAATTCGAGATCCTTTTGCAACCGATTAGTGTTTTATTTGATTCGAGCTACACATTCTTTTGTATCATTGAACCGTGTTAATCGTTTAAAAATCTCGTGCTTGTATGATTGTGAACCTTATGTTGTGGGATTACCTAGCGGAGAGAAAATTGTGGGAACCCTAGAAGCTAGGGACTTTCCAAGTAACTATAGGAGGAGAGATTGGCCATCGGACCTTATTGTGGTTGACATTTACGGTGACGATTTAATTCTCGGAGATGATTGGCTCAACCGTTATGGAGCTATTCTGAATTACCGAGAGAGAGTCATTTCCATCATTGCGATGACGGGTCGAACACTTATTCCGAGGATGGAGACCGGGAAGCTCGGGAAAATTGATCAAGGCAATGAAAGCCGTGAAATTATCAAACAGGGATGTCGGGGACTGCAGTGCTATGCCATGAAGAAAGAGGAAGGAGTAGAGCTCTCATCTATTTCGATTGTGAATGAGTTTTCGGATGTTTTCTGACGAACTACCTGGATTACCTCCGAGAGAGAAGTGGAATTCACTATCGAATTAGAGCACTGAGCGGCTCTTATTTCCAGAGCACCATACCGCATGGCGCCAACCGAGATGTATGAACTCAAGAAACAACTAGAGGAATTGTTGCAGAAGGGTTATATTCAACCGAGCGCTTCTCCTTGGGGAGCGCCCGTTCTCTTTGTCCGGAAGAAAGACGGATCCCTCCGACTGTGTATTGACTACAGGGAGCTCAACAAGATGACAATCAAGAATAAGTATCCTATACCTCGGATCGACGACTTGTTTGATCAACTGCAAGGGGCAAGGATATTCTCGAAGATTTACTTGCGATCAGGATACCACCAGCTGAGAATTAAGGAATCGGATATACCAAAATCTGCTTTCAGATCCCGGTATGGGCATTATGAATTTTTAGTAATGCCATTTGGACTTACCAATGCTCCTGCGGTATTCATGCAATTGATGAATCGTGTTTTCTTGGAGTACTTGGATAAATTTGTGGTCATTTTCATTGACGACATCTTGATATATTCGAGGGACGCAGAGGAACATGCTGAACATTTACGTGTGGTTTTGAGCATCTTGAGAAAGGAACAACTGTATGCTAAGCTTTCTAAATGTGAGTTTTGGCTTAAGGAAGTAACTTTCCTTGGGCATGTGATATCAGCCGACGGAGTTCAGGTGGACCCGAAGAAAGTCGTAGCGATCTTGTAATGGGAAGTTCCTAGCAACGTGAAAGAAGTCCGAAGCTTCTTAGGACTTGCTGGATATTATCGCCGCTTTGTAGAGGGATTTTCCAAAATTGCTCGTCCGCTCACTCAGCTGTTACAGAAAACTCAAAAGTTCACGTGGAATGAGAAGTGCCAGGCTGGTTTTGACGAAATTAGGAGGAGACTGACGACAGCACCTATATTAGCACTGCCAGAGGGAACTGATGGATTCATGGTATACAGCGACGCTTCAAATCAGGGTTTGGGTTGTGTGTTGATGCAGAAGGATAAAGTGATTGCTTATGCTTCTCGACAATTGAAACCGTACGAAGTTAATTACCCGACTCATGATCTGGAGCTAGCAGCCGTGGTCTTTGCCTTGAAAATTTGGCGACATTATTTGTACGGCACTCATTGTCAGATCTTTACAGACCATAAGAGCCTCAAGTACATTTTCAGTCAGAAAGAATTAAACATGAGGCAGAGAAGGTGGCTAGAATTGATCAAGGATTACGACTTGGAGATTCTCTATCATCCGGGAAAAGCAAATGTAGTAGCCGATGCTTTGAGCCGTAAACCTGTTTCCCTTCGAGTGTTGGAAGCACTTACGTCCCAAACCAGTATTCAACGAGAACTGATCCGCGAGGGGATTGAAGTATGGGCACCAGGAATCCAAGGGCAACTTTATGTGATGGAACTGACTTCATCACTAGTCGAGGAGATCAAGTCTAAACAATTGAACGATTCTTTAATCCTTCGATTATGCGACGAAGTAAAGAAAGGAAAAGCCCCAGGATTCGTGATACAAGATGATGGAGTTCTGAGATTTCAGAGTGGACTTTGCGTTCCCGATGATGATGATTTGAGAAGGACTATTCTGAAGGAAGCTCACAGCGCGCCCTATTCTATTCACCCGGGCAGCAGTAAGATGTATAAGGATTTAAAGCAAAACTTTTGGTGGGGGAATATGAAGAAGGACGTAACGGAGTACGTTTCGAAGTGTTTGACTTGTCAGCAGGTTAAGATTGAGCATCAGCGACCTGCCGGGATGTTAAAGCCGCTTCCGATCCCGGAATGGAAGTGGGAGGACATTTCGATGGATTTCATCACCAGTATGCCAAGGACTAGAACGGGAATGAACATGATTTGGGTTGTAGTTGATCGACTAACCAAGTCGGCTCATTTCCTAGGGATTAAAGATACATGGGGACCCGAGAGATTGGCACGAGTATTTATTGCGGAGATAGTCAGATTGCATGGGACGCCGAAGACCATTGTTTCAGATCGAGATGGTCGTTTCGTGTCGCACTTCTGGAGGGCAGTGCACAGGGCTTTGGGGACCGAGCTAAACTTTAGCACAACTTATCATCCCCAAACAGACGGTCAGTCCGAAAGGACTATTCAGACTGTAGAAGACATGCTTAGAGCCTGTGCCTTGGATTGGTCAACTGATTGGGAAGTTCATTTACCATTAGTTGAATTCACCTACAATAATAGTTGGCATGCTTCAATTAAGATGGCACCATTTGAAGCTTTGTATGGGAGAAGATGCCGATCACCCCTGTGTTGGGATGATTCTTCGGATTTGATCGGGACGGAACCGGAATTGATTATTCAGACTCAAGAGAAGATAGCTTTGATTCGGGAAAGACTGTTGACTGCCCAGAGTCGACAGAAATCTTATGCAGACATACGTCGTCGCCCTCTAGAGTTTGACGTTGGTGACCATGTACTATTGAAGGTGTCTCCTACACGAGGGATTTTCCGCTTTGGGAGAAGAGGCAAGCTTAGTCCGAGATATATCGGACCATTCGAGATCCTCGAGAGAATTGGAGATTTAGCGTACAGGTTGGCCTTACCGCCATCACTGAGTCACGTTCACAATGTGTTTCACGTATCCCAACTGCGGAAGTATGTGCCGGACCCTTGTCACGTCATTGATTTCGATGAGATCGAGATAGCTAATGATGGCATCTTCGAAGAGAGACCAATCAAGATACTTGAGAACCGGATCAAACAATTGAGGAATAAACCAATACACTTGGTTAAAGTACAATGGTCACGACATGGAGTCGAAGAGGCCACTTGGGAAACGGAAGACGGCATGAAGGCTAGATATCCGGAGTTGTTTTCATCTTAAGTTTCGGGACGAAACTTCTTTTTAGGGAGGAAGGATGTAATACCCGAGATTTCTGTTATGTAATTGGAACTTGTGATATTGTAATGATTGTACTATTGTCTGAGTACTATTTTTCCGTATTTCATAATCCGATGTTATCGAGCGTATGATTTCGTGTTTGTGATTTGAAGATTGTAATTCTGCGCATGTAGCGCACGCTACCAGCTATGCATAGCGTGCGCTAACGTGGATTCATAGCGCACGCTACTGAGGGTCATTAGCGCACGCTATGCGTGGTCAAATTGATTGAGACGTGCGGTAGGTGAGATCTGGCCGGGGGACCCTTGTCGGATCGTGTCGAATGAACCTGGACGACTTTCAGGAAAAGCCAAGTCAACGCCTTAGCGCACGCTACAGGCATGTGAATAGCGCACGCTAAGTGCTGACTTCAGTTAAGTCAGAGAGCCGTTAGCGCACGCTACGAACAGGGATTAGCGCGCGCTAATGGCCATTTATTATAAATAGGACAACATCCTATTCGTGATTTCAGTTCTTTCTCCTCCCATAAACCGAACTCTTACACTTAGAACATAACTCCCTTCGTCCTAAACACTTCATATCAACCTCCTAGTTCGATATTGAAGATCGTATATCATTGGAGATTGGTGTTCAAGCCTTCGGTTTTGGATTGCTTCATTTTCCTCCGTGTTCTTCACTACTTTGAGGTAGGTGATTCTTCACTGATGTTAGTAATGTTCCTAAGGAAGTTTGAATCATGTTTTGGTAGCAAGTATTTTGTTTATAATCGGTCATCACATGTTAGAAGGATGCTTTTGACGTATCGGCACTATATATCGTATGAACCTTTGAACCATCTTATTATAAGGACTCCTAAGCATGTTCAAATCGAGTTATGATCAGTAACCGGATATTTACCCAGTTGATACGTTTTACACGATGGAATCATGTGTTTTGGAACGTAGAACAAATGGAACTTAGATTATTTCTTGGAGACCGTAGATGAATTATGATGTTGAGTTGACTATCCGTATATTCGTATTTCATAACCATAAAACTTCCACAAACCTTATTAGTATGATATGCCTGAGGATAACTTGTATTATCATGGTAGAATTCATGAGTTCTTCACCATTCAACCCAGTTTTCGGTTTGCAGTATTCTGCCATGCAAGATTAGCGCACGCTAACATGTGTGAGTTAACGTGCGCTATCAAGGTCCAGTTAACGCATAATACGTACGTAGCGTGCGTTATATATCGGCCTGTGCAAACTGTCAGTTCGTAACTAGCGCACGCTAGTCTTACCCGATAGCGTACGCTAACAGGCCTGCTTAGCGCACGTTACGTAGAGGATGTAGCGCACGCTAAGCAGTCCAGACAGATTGCTTATTTTGAGCTTTTCGGCCGTAGACCAAATTGTTAGGCCATCGTTCGACTTGAGATGATTTGTATATCGTTCTTTTTGTTAAGGTTCGAGCCGGTTACGTTGATCGAATGAGGCGGCCTTCGAGTGTGTTGAGATCATCGAAGTACTTCGTCTTGCCATTTTCGAGGCAAGTATCATATGTCGAGTTCGATTTATATTGAATCTTTGATCATGCTTGTGGTTTTGTTCATATTGTTGAATATGAGATGTATTTCTGAAAATTCTCATGATATGGGTTGATTATTTGTTCGTATTGATGAACATATTGAAATGCATATGTGTATGCATAGTTGATTGATTTATGGTATAAATGATCCGAGGGGATCATGAGGATCTATGCTGAGGGCGCTGGATCGAATGTCCACCATGCGTTGGTCCGACGGGATCAACATGGGGATCTATGCTGAGGGCGCTGGATCGCTGGACGGGTTTTCCACCATGCGTTGGTCCGACGGGATCATCATGGGGATCTATACCAAGGGCGCTGGATCGCTGGATTACCCTGTATTGTGTTGATGGAATCGTGAGGATTCGCATCGTTGGATTCCGGTAGCGGAAGTCCGTTTTGCATGTTTGATGATGCATTGATGATTTATTGTATTATGATACTTGTACTAGCATCGTTTTGCTAACCCCTTCGGGGGTGGACATTGTTTTGATGTTCAGGTAGCCGAGGAGCGGGGAGGCAACCACGATCGACGGAGACGATGAAATGGCTCAGTGATGTGATTGATGTTATTGTTGTTGAGAGTTGTCTTCTTGTTTCGTTTAGTACTCGAGTACGTCTGTTTTAATAATGTCCTTTCGATATGGTTGTATAAATTAACTCTTTGATCGGTTGAATCAAATATGTCTTTAAACTTCAGTTGTACGATTGGTTTATATTTACACTCTTTTTAAAATTAGCCTTGTAAATCCTTACCTAAAGGGTTTACGGCGCTGTAATTATTCCGAATATCTCGGGGTGTTACAGTGCCAACCTACTTGGGTCGATTCCCCGCGTTGTTCTTATTCGAGGCAAGTACCTTGCTCATACATTTCTTATTTTGTGGATATGATGATCGATGATCATCTTGGTGTGTTTGTTTGGTTGTTTGAAAGGAAGTTTCAAAAGATTTCGATTTGGCCTCGTTAAAGGCTTTCTTTTAAAACGCGTGTGTTTTGTGAACGGTGTGTTTTGGGAATTGATTATGATTTGATTATTTTGAACGTTGAAGGCTTTGATGATACCCCTGTTGTTTAAGGTATGGAATCGTGTATTCCGTGTTTAATCTTGTTATTGTGTTTTAAAGAGTTTGATAATGGTGTCGGATAAGTGGCTATCTCTAGTAAGTATTCTTGATGAACTTACATTCTTAGCATATTAGTATTGCATGAGTAACGTGTGTGTGTATGCTCACTATGGGTTAGATCCGACGGGGTCTCGGTAGGGGTCCATAGAGACGTGGATCGACGAGCTTGCTTTTAACCACTACAGGTTAGATCCGACGGGGTCTCGGTAGGGGTCCACAGAGACGTGGATCGACGGTTAATTGTGGTGCATTTTACAAATGTGATTTGATTATGGCATTTCCAGAAACGAGTGCTTTAGAACGGTTTTCATGATTGCATGCATCGACTAAGTGTGTAAGAGGTAAGTTGTTCGTTTGGCTTACTTGGCTAGGATGGCACTAGAGTATTTTGTTGTTTGTGTTAAATCCTTTAATTGTGGATTTTGATGTTGGAAGACGAACCTTGTTGTCGTTCTCGTGTATTGTGAGTTGATGATATTGGGGCTAAAATCCCAACGGTTTGGTAAAGGTCATTTTACGGATTTGGGGCTAAAATCCCAACGGTTTTGTAAAGGTCATTTTACGGAAAGTAAACCTTTGGGACGGTGACCCCTTTCGTCTTTTGGGTTTTGGAAAGTAGGATTTGATAATCCTAAATTGTTTTTTATTAAAACTCTCGATGGCATTCTAAACCGTTTTATAAATTATTTCCATTGATTTGTGATCTTTCGATTTTGAAATGTTTTCTCAAACTCTTGCCTCGGGAAGTACTTTTCGTTTCGTTTGGATCTTTGAGGATTCCGGGTTATTGTTATTCGAGGAATGTGAATTGTATGATTCGTATTTTTGCACTTCTACTTGCACTAGCAAAATAGTGGAGTTTTGCTAACCCCCGAGTATTCGGGGGGTGGGTGTTTGTATTGCATTCAGGTTTTGGAGCATAGCACAGGGTCGGCATGAAGGATGATGAAAGATGAACGATACTAATCACACGAGGACCCGTTTGATGTTATATTGGTTTAGTTGTATTTTATTTCCGCTGCAGTATTATTTCCCCATTGTACGGGAGTGTGTTGTATTCGACCCCTGCGTGGGCAAGTAATGTAATCGAGTTGTATGTTTTTATTGAAAGGCCAAATCGGTCTACTGAGTCTTTTTAGCTTAAAGGCATTGTCGAGTTGTTTAATGTTGTTTCCAACCTGGTAGATCCTTGAGGAAAGGTTCTACGGCGTGTAATATCCGTGAACGGATTGGGGTGTTACAATCGCGGCATTGGCTAACAAGCCACGAACCTCGGACTCCCCGCAAGACATACCCGGATTGGATAACCCTACGCTCTCGCCCGACCCATACTAGCAAGTATGGATCCCGGATATTCAACAATCCTACCCGGAGGCACATCACGTATAACAAGCACACAACAATAATCGATTATGAAGCCAAACAACATTAAGCATCGCAACCTCCTTTCAAAGGAGTAACAACTAACATCACATCATGTCAAAACCGCAATACACTGAAATAAAGCCATATACGTACACACGCATTATCAAACACCACATAAACTCCAAATATATCCAAAGGATCCATGTAGTCACTTATAACCCACACAATTACAAAACACACGCGTTTTGAAAGAGAGCCTTTAACAAGGCTAATCGAATCTTTTGAAAATAATTTTCAAACGACCAAACAAACACATTTAGATGATCACCAATTATCATATCCACAAAACAAGAATTATATGAACAAGGTACTTGCCTCAAAATCGGCACGCAAGTATCCAGACGGACACGGCTCAACCGGAAAGCTTCGAAACGCCCGATGCTTTCGAAAAGGAAAACGATAACGAACGGAAGGGTTCAACTCGGTTCCTTCGCAAGAAACTAGACCCTAATAACATTTAATTAATAAATCAACGATCATACGAGGAAGAATAATCGTAGAACGTCCGAAAACCCCTCTATGACATTCTACCGGACACCTTCAAGGCATCGATCAAGAACTCGACCAAAACAGCGAATCGATACGATCCAACCATGGAATAATAAAGGAAATGATATAATACATCTAAATAATCATCAATCCATCACAATCCCAAGTTAAATCGGATTAAACGGACGAAATCAAACAAAATACCCAAAATCCCCAAAATTAGATTTTTAGAAAACCTGACCTGATTCGGTAGATCGGAGGGTGTTATAGGATGTATGATTGATGATATGAACTCCAAGACTTCATGGATTGACTGTCCAACAACATCTTTCCATGATTCCCACACCTCCAGCCACGGAAGAGAAGGAAGAAAATGAGAAAATGGGTGAAAAACCCGACTGCAGGGCCTTAAATAGGCTGCCTGCCGGCCGCCTTACGTACGTAATCGGCCATGGCCGACTCACTGCCTAGAAATGCCGAAAACGTTACGAACGTTACCAGCCAGGGCCTTTCATATGTAACCGGACTTACGTACGTAACTGCCGAGCACTACCGGACGTAACTCCGCCAGTGCCGGCCTGGGCCCAGACTGCCCGGTCATGACTCGGCCGGGGCCAACTCCGACGGCCCGAACGACCCCGAAACCCGAACCTGAATACGAATTGAAGATACGGTTATGAAGTACTCGCAAAGACGAATTCGATCACTAAGAGAACACACGATTCCGACCATCCGAAGGCTCGAAATTGGACAACAGAAAGTAATTACCCCAAACTTTGGGAAATTACGAAAATGGCCCAAAACGTCCGAAATACACGATACATGATCGAAACACCAAGCCGAAGCTCGCAACATGAATAATAACATTAAATGAACTTATGAGAAACTCGAAACAACAGTTTCGAACGAGATTCGCAAGAATCAAACTCAAGTACGGAAAAGCCGCTTAAGAACACGAAACTCAACAAAACGATACCGAAACGAACTCGGACGTCAAAAAGTGCAGAATTAAATATTCTCGGAATGTGAAAACGGTCATGAGCGAGTCACCGAAATGGACTTCTGCCGAAAAAAAGAAAATTACCGAAATCTGAAATTGCGGATATTACATTCTACCCTCCTTAAAAGAAGTTTCGTCCCGAAACTTAAAACAAGTAGGGAGGAGCAATATCCCGCCAGGAAAACTCAACGATATACACAAAAACCGAAAACTCGCGCCTGACGGCGAAACGCTGCAAGAAACGGAAAGGGACATACGGCGTGAAAACACGCTCCACGACGACCAACACGACGCCACCAGTAGAAACATAATAAAATCAACAAGTGACAAGCGTCATCAAACAGATAATACAACTGTTGTGTCGAGAATTATACTCTCCGACCGGCAATCGCCTCGGAGATCGGGCGACCTAGCCATTGCCGAGCAGCAAGGCAGAACTGCCGACCAGCGACTAGGCGACCTAGCCTTAACCCGGCAGCCAAGATAGATCGGCCGACCGAAGGTCCCAGGACAAGTCCCGGTGCCGAGCGATTGACACCTAAGACGATCGTCTCTCGGTACTTGGCGATCGACTCCTGGTGGCCTACCAGCAGACGATTATCTCTCGGCACTTGCCGACCGACCCTTGGTGACCGACTGATGCCGACCTCTGGTGACCGACCAATGCCGACCGCCTCACGCCGCTCGAAGCCGATGGTCATCCAGTCGGCAAGGGCCGAAGCCCAGGACAGACCCCACATGCTGAGCCGAGACAAGATCCGCATTTCACGGATCATTGACCACAGCCTGTCAGCATCCGTCCACCAGCCGACAGGCCCGCCGAAAGATGTCCGTGGGACCGCCCGTGACAGCAACCCCAGACGCGTGCTGGCTCCTCATTGGACCGCACAGCTGGCTGCCGGCTGTAGCCTTGGACTTTAGGCAGACACCTCATGTGACCTTAAGGACGATCGCCCCATTATTATATTGGCCGAAAGGCGATCGCCCGTCAGGAAACAAGGCTTCTCAGCCCCTATAAATAGAAGGCTCCCTGGACTTAGAAAAAGGCTTCAGAACTTCAGCACCCACGGGATAATACTCACAACTTGGCTTTCTCCTACTCTTGGCAACAGCTATCTCTCGGTTCTTTCTTCTCTCGGCCTCTCTCATACAGAAGACGATCAGCAGGGACGAAGAACACCAAGCTTCGCTCAAGAGCTGGATTAACATGATCTCTTTACACTCATTGTACTTAGATTCTCACATTAATACTTGTATCCACGAATATTTGTATTAATAATATCTCGCGAGAGCATTCAAGCCCGGGCCTAACAAACTCGGCAAATCTTGTGTTTATTCATATTCTCTCGGAAGTGCTCCCGCAACCTTGTTTGTTGTCCGTCCATTCCAGCAGTATTTAATCTTCGGATAAATATTTTGGGCAACAACAATTGGCGCTAGATGAAGGGGATCTAACCCTCAATTTTATTCCTACCATCTCGAAGAACACTCACTGTTCTCCGGGGCATATACCTGAAGAAAGACTCACTGTTCTTCAGAGAAAGCTTTTAGAAAAATATCTTCCGCCTCCGCGTTGAAGAAACCCGCTGGCCAGCCCGCCAGACGCCTCGTTCCGTCTCAGTCCGAGCCACAGCCGATGGCGGAAGGTAGCCGCCGCGGTTCGAGACGCTCGATCCCGCCCCTGGGCGGCGGCCCAAGTCTCTCACTCAATCAGTTCCAAACCGCGGAGCAAATCGAGGAGGCCATGGCCGTCCTACAGGAGCGACGGAGTGCTCTAGACGCGCCTCCCGCTATCACCCCCTTGGCCATCCGCCGGAAGACCAAATCGAAGTTCAAGGCATTGCTGGCCGGGCGATCGCCAGGAGGCTCCCATCCGCAAGAAGAGGTGCTCACCAGCCGGGGCACCTCTGTTTTCGATCGCCTGGGCATCGACCCATCTTGGCGACCGGGGCAGTCCGTCCCCAGCCACGAGACGACGGAGTTCGAGTCCGTCACCAGGAGCTCAGCCTATCCGACTCCCAGAAGGCCGACCAGCCGTCTGGCTCCCCCTCGCCAAATAGCCGAGGTCGGCAGCAGCGAAGTCAGGAGATCGGTACACGATCGCCTCGGCTCCCGCTCCCAAAGCCGATCCATGAGCGACCGAGCCACGGCGATGGTCGCGATGCAACGCCAGCTCGACGAAATGAAGGCGCTCCTGGAATCCGGGGCAGGCACCAAGAACAAGATCGCCGAGCCGAGCGAGCCGCTCGCGGTCCACATCGAGCTCGCCCCCGTGCAACACAAGATCACTCCTCCGCAAACACCTTTGTACGAGGGGAGATCAGACCTTGAAACACACCTGAGCAAGTTCAACATCTACATGACCGGGTGTGGCGCATCTGACGCGACCAGGTGCCGAATGTTCCCTCTGACGCTGGACGACCTCGCCCACAGGTGGTACGCCTCATTGCCGCCCCGGTCCATCGGCTCCTTTAACCAACTGGCGAACGTCTTCACATAGTACTTCGCCACAAGGGTCGCTCGGCCAGAAGGTCCCCATCGCATGTTGCGGATCAAGCAAAGGCAAGAAGAGTCCGACTCGGACTACATCGACCGGGTAGACGAGATCATCCTCACCGGTGGACCCATAAGCGATGAGATCGCCCTCTACACGGTCCTAGGAGGGTTCTATGGTCTTTCGCCTATGTTCAGGCATCTTACGAAGGACCAACCCTTGACCTACGCGATCTTCCGAACTAAGGCCGCAAACTTTCTGGCCAGGCAAAGGTTTCTTCTTAGCCTGTGAGCAGCGCGATCGGCGCCCAAACGACAATCGGCAGGCAACACGATCGGCGCCCAATCGCCGGTATCGACCTACGAATAACGCGATCGGCAACCGAGCGACGATCGCCAGTCTTCCAGCCCGATCGCCATCATCACGCTACATCACCAAAAAACCAGAGGACGCATTCGCCGTCTACAGTTCATCATCTAACATGATGGACTAAGGCACGAGATCGCCTCCACCGCGCAACTTACAGCCATGGTCCTGGTAGTCGATGGAACCGGCTGCTTCGGCCATGCAAGGTCCCTTCGGGCCAAGATCGCCCCGTCCTTCGTTTAAATACGAGGCCGGCGTAGTCTAAGGGCCCTCCAAAACTAATCAGTAGACACGATCGCCCGCCCTCAAAGGACCATCATTTAACATGGTGAACCCGGACAATGCGACGCGTCACTACCCCCGTCTCAATGTACACCATCGAGGTTCGCCATCTTCATGGCGGGCCGAGGTGGAAGCAGAGCTAACAAGCCGCGGACGTGGAGTTGAATCATCCGACGCTGCCCCGCGCAAGGACTCCTCTAGACCAAGACCGCACACCCTTCGTTTAAATACGAGGCGAGGCGCAGCCTAACAGAGGACCCTCACAATAAAATGAGTCACGAGACACTCAATGTCTTCGCGCACAAGACATGGTCATGGAGTCGGTCCATCGAACTCCGCGACTGTGCACGGTTCCTCAGCGACGAAACAATCAAGTTTCTACAAGGGATCGGCCAATGTTGTTTTTTACAGGTACAAGACCGAAAGATAGCTAGCCAATCGACCAGATCGCCCAAGTAAGAATCTAAAGTCAGCTCAACGGATCGCCCGTCCTCATCCAACACGATCGCCAGCAAGAACCACCTCGCCCCATGTCTTCAACATCGGAGCAAGCTGGGGGGCAATTGTTGTGTCGAGAATTATACTCTCCGACCGGAGATCGCCTCGGAGATCGGGCGACCTAGACATTGCCGAGCAGCAAGGCAGAACTGCCGACCAGCGACCAGACCACCTAGCCTTAACCCGGCAGCCAAGATAGATCGGCCGACCGAAGGTCCCAAGACAAGTCCCGGTGTCGAGCGATCGACACTTAAGACGATCGTCTCTCGGTACTTGGCGATCGACTCGTGGTGGCCGACCAGCAGACGATTATCTCTCGGCACTTGCCGACCGACCCTTGGTGACCGACTGATGCCGACCTCTGGTGACCGACCAATGCCGACCGCCTCACGCTGCTCGAAGCTGATGGTCATCCAGTCGGAAAGGGCCGAAGCCCAAGACAGACCCCACGTGCTGAGCCGAGACAAGATCCGCATTTCACGGATCATTGACCACAGCCTGTCAGCATCCGTCCACCAGCCGACAGGCCCGCCGAAAGTTGTCCGTGGGACCGCCCGTGACAGCAACCCCAGACGCATGCTGGCTCCTCATTGGACCGCACAGCTGGCTGCCGGCTGTAGCCTTGGAATTTAGGCATACATCCCATGTGACCTTAAGGACGATCGCCCCATTATTATATTGACCGAAAGGCGATCGCCCACCAGGAAACAAGGCTTCTCAGCCCCTATAAATAGAAGGCTCCCTGCACTTGGAAAAAGGCTTCAGAACTTCAGCACCCACGGGATAATACTCACAACTTGGCTTTCTCCTACTCTTCGCAACAGCTATCTCTCGGTTCTTTCTTCTCTCGGCCTCTGTCATACAGAAGACGATCGGCAGGGACGAAGAACACCAAGCTTCGCTCAAGAGATGGATTAACAGGATCTCTTTACACTCATTGTACTTAGATACTCACATTAATACTTGTATCCACGAATATTTGTATTAGTAACATCTCGCGAGAGCATTCAAGCCCGGGCCTAACAAACCCGGCAAATCTTGTGTTTATTCATATTCTCTCGGAAGTGCTCCCGCAACCTTGTTTGTTGTCCGTCCATTCCAACAGTATTTAATCTTCGGATAAATATTTTGGGCAACAACAACAACCAAGTCGATTATCCGAATGATCGCAAAACACAACGAACGAAAATCAACACGATTGACCAACCTAACGGTACATCAATCAACACGCGAGCCAATCGCTGAACAAATACAGAATTCCACCGCCCAAGGGTTGGAAGATCGAAAACGATACTAATTTCCCGAACTTAAGGAAATTAGGAAGGAGTCTGAATGCTCAACAATCACGAAACGAGATCAACAAAAACCGAACAATCAATGATCGAACCACAACGATCGAGACAACAAAATCGAATAATCATGTTCGGATCACGAAGAACAATAAGGTTCAACCAACAACTCCGAGGTTCACATCTCGACTCGAGACAAAACATGATCCGGTGAAAACAACAAGATGCGCACTCACATAAGATCCACAGGAAAGGGAATAGCAATTGAAAAGTCACAACGACAAATGAGTAATTCCGAAACAATACCACCCTCGTTCGATTAACAAAAGTAAGGGACATGGCAAGCTCAGAAAATGTTAACGAACATAAACGAGTCGACAGAGTCGAAAATACAGAAGTTCCAAATCCGATCCACTTCGAATAAAAGAACTAGTAGAACCAAAAGATGTTACTTTCGACCAAGGTTCACAAGAATCGAACCGAACTCGGAAAAGTCACAGCGATACCAGATCGACCCAAAACAAGATTACAGCTCGTTCGAACGATGAAACCAAAATACAGAACAAGTTCAGAAAGTATCAACAAACACGAGCGAGTCGATAGACTTGAGAAAGAGGAAATGCAGAAGTCCCAAAATAACACGGGTATTACATTCGACCTCTTATAAAATACTCGTCCCCACTACTCACAATAACGGAAACAAGGCAACAACACAAAAGCAGCTGACGGAAACATTTCCCATGGGCCTCTTAGAGCCGATCCTGATATCTGTACTGAAGTTCACGCCCCAAAATACTCGGAACCCAACTCGCGAAACTGGATCCTGTGTCTCTCGGGTCTACACTTTAAATGCATTACTGACGAGAAGGACAATTGATACGTGCATGCCCCCGGCACACCACGGTTGAAACACCTCTGCTCGGCATACCGAATATACAAATGCTAGATACAATGGGGCATAACGTCGCAAAACAACATAGCAGAAATGCTAACTCAGCACAACAAGGAATCACAACACATATCATATACAACGATTACCATCGTAAAGTAATACACACACAAACACTACAGCAACAACGGTATCATTCGGCAACCTCAACGGACCGAACGATAACCAGCACATAATTACAACCATCATGAAACAATCACACATGTACACAAACGTACAAGCCCAAGCTTCAACAGCTCACACTTGTAATACCCGAGATTTTGTGATATTGTAATTGTTGCATTTTGATCTGAGTATTATTCTCCGTATTTCATGATCCGGTGTTGTTGAGCGCATGATTTCATGAATGTGATCTAAGTTGTGATTCTGCTCATGTAGCGCATGCTATCGACTATATATAGTGTACGCTAATTTGGAGCCGTAGCGCACGCTATGTATGAACCTTAGCGCGCGGTACATGTAGTCAGCATGATTGAGATAGGGCGGTAGGTGAGATCGGTTGCGGATCTCGGTCGGATTATGTCGGGATGAACCTGGACGGCTTTCGGGAAAAAGCCAAGTCAACGCGGTAGCGCACGCTACTGATATGAGGATAGCGCACGCTAAATGCCGAGTACAGTGAAGTTAGTAAGCCGTTAGCGCACGTTATGAGTATGGACTAGCACGCGCTAATAACCACTTTCTATAAATAGGACAACATCCTTTTTCGTATTTTCAGTCTTTTCACTTCCCACATCCAAATCATTGGACTTAGAGAATTACTCTCTTCATCCTAAACCCTTCTTATCAGCATCCTAGCTCGAGTCGAAGATTGTAGATCATTGGAGATTGTTGTTCAAGCTCTCGGTGTTGGATTTCTTCTAGTTCCTTCGTGTTCTTTACTACTTTGAGATAGGTGATTCTTCACCAATATTAGTAATATTCTGAAGGACATTTTGATCATGATTTTGGATTATCTAGTCAGTTAAATTCGTTAGTAGTCGAACATCATGTGTTAGAAGGATATTTTTGACGTTTCGGCACTTATTCATCGTATAATCCATTGAACCTTTTTAGTATATGGACTCCTAAGCATATTCATGTATCTTCAAAACCGATTATGACCAGTATATGGAGATTACCAAGTTCTTATGTCCTTACATAAAGGAATCATACGTTTTGGGACATGAAATGGATTGAACTTAGGATATTTTCTTGAAGATCAAAGATGAATTATGGTGTTGCAATGATGATACGTATCCTTCTGTCTCGTAGTCATTTAATACGTAAAGATCTTTCACAAACCGTATGAGCATGATATGCACGGAGATGGCATGTATTAACACTGAATATTTCATGAGTTTCATCACCTTTAGCTCAAGTTTTCTGCCCAGTAGTAAACTACCATGCACAGTTAGCGCACGCTAAGATAGGCATATTAACGTGCGCTATCGGGAATGAGTAACGTACGCAATGTTTGGTACATAACGTACATTATGTCATCAGGAAGGACAGTCGGCTGATCAGAGAGGACTGTCAGTACACAGCTAGCGTACGCTAGACTTGGTCATTTGCGTACGTTAACAGGCAGGCTTAGCGCACGTTACGTAGAGTACGTAGCGCGCGCTAAGTAGTTCAGGCAGAATTCATTTTTTTTAGAGCTTGCGGCCGTAAACCAGATTGTTAGACATTCGTACGACTTGAGAGGAATTCTTTATTATTTCTTAGGTCCGAGCCTTACATAGGGGACGATCGAGGGGCGGTGGCATACAGACGCGTGTCATTTGTTGGAGTATTTCATTCTTGCCATTTTCGAGGCAAGTATCATATGTTGAGTTTGATTTATATTGGAACTTTGATCATGCATATGGTTTTGTTCATGTTGTCGAATATGAGATTTATTTCTATAATTTCTCGTGGTATTCATTGTTAATTGTTCGTATTGATGAACATATTGAAACGCATATATGTATGCATAATTGATTGGTTTATGGTATAAATGATCCGAGGGGGGGTCATGAGGATCTATGCTGAGGGCGCTGGATCGAATGTCCACCTCCGACGGGATCATCATGGGGATCTATGCTGAGGGCGCTAGATCGCTGGACGGGTTTTCCACCATGCGTTGGTCCGACGGGATCATCATGGGGATCTATACCAAGGGCGCTGGATCGCTGGATTACCCTGTATTGTGTTGATGGAATCGTGAGGATTCACATCGTTGGATTCCGATGACGGAAGTCCGTTTTGCATGTTTTATGATGCACTGATGATTTATGTATCATGATACTTGTACTAGCATTGTTTTGCTAACCCCTTCGGGGGTGGACATTGTTTTGATGTTCAGGTAGCCGAGGAGCAGGGAAGCAACCACAGTACCGACAGGACGATGAAATGGCTCAGTGATGTGGTTGATGTTTATTGTTATTGTGATTTGTCTTCTTAGTTCACTTTAGTACTCGAGTACGTGTGTTTTAATAATGTTATTTTCGATATGGTTGTATAAGTTAACTCTTTGGATTAGTTGAACCAGTTCTGTATTTTGAACTTTAGTTGTAAGGTTGAATTATATTTACATTTCTTTTATTTAGCCTTGTAAATCCTTACTTAAAGGGGTTTACGGCGCTGTAATTATTCCGAATATCTCGGGGTGTTACAGAATATGGTATCGGAGCTAAGATTCATGGATATCTTGGCAGTCGGGTTAGTTGGGTCTGTTTACGTTATTTGATTATTGGTCGTTTGTAACATCACTGCTGAGCCAGCATCGTCGTGTGGACCGTGGTTGTAAGTCTCCTAATCCCAAATACTACCGTTTTATTTAATTCCTGTTTTGTGAATATTGACGGATTTTCTTTTAGAAAGTTTGCCCTGGATATTGAGTAATTGTGTTTACAGTATGTTGAGGGGAGGTCGTGGACGCGGACGTGGTCGTGGACGCGGACGTGGAAATGTGAGACAGGAGGATTCAGCATCTACCCCAGAGATTTCTGCTAGTCGAACCGATTCCCATTCTGGAGGACAACAGGGATCAACTAATAATAATGCAGATCCTAATGTGCCGGGAGTGCTTCAACAGGTGGTTGCTCAGATAAACCAGTTTGCTCAAGTTGTGGATCGCATGCAGACGGCGATGGGACAACATCATAACGAGGATAATCGGGGGGACAAATGGCTTACTGAAGTGGTCAAATTGCACCCTCCGAAATTTGACGGTTCTGCTGAGATGCTTTCTTGGGATCATTGGCTGAAGGAGTTAGAGAAGATCTTTGCAGGGATTAATTGTCCCAACGACAGGAAGGTTCCGGTCGCCCAGTATCTTCTGACAGGGGAGGCTTTCGACTGGTGGGAGGCCATTCGACCTGAGGAGCATAATGTTGACTGGACGGAGTTTAAATTAATGATGGAAGCGCAGTATTGTCCTCGCCCAGTTAGAGAGGCCCGAGTCCGGGAGTTTTTCTCACCACAAAATTCAGAAGCATCTGTGACAGACGTGATTAAGACTTTTAATCACCAGCTGACTTATGTGCGCCACTTGGTCAGGACCGAGGCAGAGAGGATTTTTCATTTTGACATGCGAATGAAGCCGGAAATTCAGCAGTATATGTCCGGATTTGATTGTACCACCTTGCGGCGATGTCGTGACAAAGCACTGGCCTATGATATGAAAGAGGCGTCAGTAGAAAAGTCAACGGAAGCAAAGAAACAGAAGGTGTCTGGCAACTTCACGGAGAATAAGAGTAGTGGGCCTCGCAGGGGCCAGTCCTCTTTTCATTCATCCAGGAGGCCTCCGCATCCTTCTCGAGGTGGAAAGAAGTTCCGGGCATCACCAACCGTTTCAGACGCAGGGAAGAAATGTTATAACTGTGGAAAATCAGGGCATGTTCGACGTGACTGTTTTGCGCCTGCTGTGACCTGTTTCGAGTGTGCACAGGAAGGGCATTGCGCAAAATTTTGTAGAATTGCGACTCGATCTTTTGGTACTCGCACTCCTGTACCGGTTCCGAAGGACACTAGTGTAAACCAGACGCAGCAAAGTGGTTTCCAGCAGCATAATGTTGGGAAAAGAGAGGCATCCAGCGCTGGGTCCGTTCCTCCGCGTATTTACGAGATGAAGAAGTCAGACGATCAGAACACAGCTGTTGCATCAGGTACGATTCAGATCCTTTTGCAACCAGTTAGTGTCTTATTCGATTCAGGAGCTACGCATTCTTTTATATCTTTGAACTGTGTTAATCGTTTGAAAATCTCGTCCTTGTATGATTGTGAACCTTATGTTGTGGGATTACCGAGCGGAGAGAAAATTGTGGGAACCCTAGAAGCTAGAGATTTTCCAGTGTCTATAGGAGGGAGAGATTGGCCATCAAATCTTATTGTAGTTGACATACATGGTGACGACTTAATTCTCGGAGACGATTGGCTCAACCGTTATGGAACTATTCTGAATTACCGAAAGAGAGTCATTTCTATCATTGCTGATGACGGATCTGAAGAATTATTCCAAGGATAGAGACCGGGAAGCTCGGGAAAATTGATCAAAACAATGAAAGCCGTGAAATTACTGAAGCAGGGATGTCATGGACTTTGGTGCTATGCCATGAGGAAAGAGGAAGGAGTAGAGCTCTCATCTATTCCAGTTGTGAATGAATTCTCAGATGTATTTCCTGAAAAACTACCTGGGTTACCTCCGCAGAGAGAAGTGGAGTTCACTATCGAATTAGAGCCTGGAGCCGCTCCTACTTCCAGAGCACCATACGGCATGGCGCCAACCGAGATGCATGAACTAAAGAAGCAATTGGAGGAATTATTACAGAAGGGTTATATTCAACCTAGCGTTTCTCCTTGGGGAGCGCCCGTTCTCTTTGTCCGGAAGAAAGACGGATCCCTCCGATTATGTATTGATTACAGGGAGCTCAACAAAGTGACAATCAAGAATAAGTATCATATACCTCGGATCGACGACTTGTTTGATCAACTGCAAGGGTCAAGGGTATTCTCGAAGATTGACTTGCGATCAGGATACCATCAATTGAGAATTAAGGAATCGGATATACCAAAGTCTGCTTTCAGATCCCGGTACGGGAATTATGAATTTGTAGTGATGCCATTTGGACTTACCAATGCTCCTGCGGTATTCATGTAATTGATGAATCGGGTATTCATAGAATACTTGGATAAATTTGTGGTCATCTTCATCGATGACATCTTGATATATTCGAAAGACACAGAGGAGCACGCTGAGCATTTGCGTGTGGTTTTGAGCATCTTGAGGAAGGAACAGCTGTATGCAAAGATTTCCAAATGCGAGTTCTGGCTTAGGGAAGTAACTTTCCTTGGGCATGTGATATCAGCTGACGGAGTTTAGGTGGACCCGAAGAAAGTCGAAGCAATTTTGGAATAGGAAGCTCCTAATAACATGAAAGAAGTCCGGAGTTTCTTGGGACTTGCTGGATATTATCGCCGTTTTGTAGAGGGATTTTCCAAAATTGCTCGTCCTCTCACTCAGCTATTACAGAAAACTCAAAAGTTCACGTGGGATGATAAATGCAGTGGTTTGATTTAACTTAAGAGGAGGCGGCGGCACCTATATTAGCATTACCAGATGGAACTGATGGATTCATGGTATACAGCGACACTTCAAATCAGGGTCTGGGACGTGTGTTGATGCAAAAGGATAAGGTGATTGCCTATGCTTCTCGGCAGTTGAAACCGTACGAGGTTAATTACCTGACTCATGATCTGGAGATAGCAGCTGTCGTCTTTGCCTTGAAAATTTGGCGACATTATTTGTACGGCACTCATTGCCAGATATTTACAGATCATAAGAGCCTCAAGTACATTTTCAGTCAGAAAGAATTAAACATGAGGCAGAGAAGGTGGCTGGAATTGATCAAGGATTACGACTTGGAAATTCTCTATCATATGGGTAAAGCAATCGTAGTAGCCGATGCATTGAGCCGTAAATCTGTTTCTCTTCGAGTGTTGGAAGCACTTACATCCCAAACCAGCATTCAACGGGAACTGATCCGCGAAGGGATTGAAGTATGGGCACCAGGAATCCAACGGCAACTATATGTGATGGAACTGACTTCATCACTAGTCGAGGAAATCAAATCTAAGCAGTTGAACAATTCTCTGATCCTTCGGTTATGTGATGAAGTAAAGAAAGGAAAGGCCCCAGGATTCGTGATACAAGATGATGGAGTTCTGAGATTTCAGAGTCGACTTTGCGTTCCTGATGCTGATGATTTGAGATGGACAATTCTGAAGGAAGCTCATAGCGCGCCTTATTTTATTCACCGAGGCGTGATAAGATGTATAAGGATCTAAAACAAGACTTCGGTGGGGAATATGAAGAAGGACGTGCGAATACGTTTCAAAGTGTTTGACTTGTCGAGGTTAAGATTGAACATCGGCGACACTAGGAATGTTAAAGCCGCTTCCGATCCCTGAGTGGAAGTGGGAGGATATCTCGATGGATTTCATCACCAGTATGCCAAGGACCAAGTCGGGAATGAACATGATTTGGGTTGTAGTTGATCGACTAACCAAGTCGGCTCATTTCCTAGGAATTAAAGATACTTGGGGACCCGAGAGATTGGCGCGAGTATTTATTGCAGAGATAGTCAAATTACATGGGACACCGAAGACCATTATTTCAGATCGAGATGGTCGTTTCGTGTCGCACTTCTGGAAGGCAGTTCACAGGGCTTTGGGGACCGAGCTAAACTTTAGCACGGCTTATCATCCTCAGACGGACGGCCAGTCCGAAAGGACTATACAAACAGTAGAAGACATGCTTAGAGCTTGTGCTTTCGATTGGTCAACTGATTGGGAAGTTCATTTGCCGTTGATTGAATTCACCTACAATAATAGTTGGCATGCTTCTATTAAGATGGCACCATTTGAAGCTTTGTACGGGAGAAGATGCCGATCACCCCTGTGCTGGGATGATTCTTCGGATTTGATCGGGACGGAACCGGAATTGATAGTTCAGACTCAAGAGAAGATAGCTTTGATTCGAGAAAGACTGTTGACTGCCCAGAGTCGACAGAAGTCTTATGCAGACGTACGTCGTCGCCCTCTAGAGTTCGACATTGGGGACCACGTACTATTAAAGGTGTCTCCTACACGAGGAATTTTCCGTTTTGGGAGGAAAGGCAAGCTAAGTCCGAGATATATCGGGCTATTCGAGATCCTCGAGAGAGTTGGGGATTTAGCATACAGGTTGGCCTTACCGCCATCGCTGAGTCACGCTCACAATGTGTTTCACGTATCCCAACTGCAGAGGTATGTACCGGATCCCAGTCATATCATTGAGTTCAATGAGATCGAGATAGCGAATGACGGCACCTTCGAAGAGAGACCAATCAAGATACTTGAGAGTCGGATCAAACAATTGAGGAATAAACCAATACACTTGGTTAAAGTACAATGGTCACGACACAGAGTTGAAGAGGCCACTTGGGAAACGGAGGACAGTATGAAGACTAGATATCGAGAGTTGTTTTCATCTTAAGTTTCGGGACGAAACTTCTTTTTAGGGAGGAAGGATGTAATACCCGAGATTTCTGATATGTAATTGAACCTTGTGATATTGTAATTGTTGCATTTTGATCTGAGTATTATTCTCCGTATTGTGTTGTTGAGCGCATGATTTCATGAATGTGATCTAAATTGTGATTCTGCGCATGTAGCGCACGCTATCGACTATATATAGCGTACACTAATTTGGAGCCATAGCGCACGCTATGTATGAACCTTAGCACGCGCTACACGTAGTCAGCATGATTGAGACAGGGCGGTAGGTGAGATCGGCTGCGGATCTCGGTCGGATTATGTCGGGATGAACCTGGATGGCTTTCGGGAAAAGGCCAAGTCAACGCGGTAGCGCACGCTACTGATATGAGGATAGCGCACGCTAAATGCTGAGTACAGTGAAGTCAGTAAGCCGTTAGCGCACGCTATGAGTATGGACTAACGCGCGCTAATAACCACTTTCTATAAATAGGACAACATCCTTTTTCGTATTTTCAGTCTTTTCACTTCCCACATCCGAATCATTGGACTTAGAGAATTACTCTCTTCGTCCTAAACCCTTCTTATCAGCATCCTAGCTTGAGTCGAAGATTGTAGATCATTGGAGATTGTTGTTCAAGCTCTCGGTGTTGGATTTCTTCTAGTTCCTTCGTGTTCTTCACTACTTTGAGGTAGGTGATTCTTCACCAATATTAGTAATATTCAGAAGGACGTTTTGATCATGATTTTGGATTATCTAGTCAGTTAAATTCGTTAGTAGTCGAACATCATGTGTTAGAAGGATATTTTTGACGTTTCGGCACTTATTCATCGTATAATCCATTGAACCTTTTTAGTATATGGACTCCTAAGCATATTCATGTATCTTCAAAACCGATTATGACCAGTATATGGAGATTACCAAGTTCTTATGTCCTTACATAAAGGAATCATACGTTTTGGGACATGAAATGGATTGAACTTGGGATATTTTCTTGAAGATCAAAGATGAATTATGGTGTTGCAATGATGATACGTATACTTGTGTCTCGTAGTCATTTAATACTTAAAGATCTTTCACAAACCGTATGAGCATGATATGCACGGAGATGGCATGTATTAATACTGAAGATTTCATGAGTTTCATCACCTTTAGCTCAAGTTTTCTGCCCAGTAGTAAACTGCCATGCACAGTTAGCGCACGCTAAGATAGGCATATTAACGTGCGCTATCGGGAATGAGTAACGTACGCTACGTTTGGTACATAACGTACGTTATGTCATCAGCGGGGAGACGGTCGATCGAGATTATGTCAAGATACAGCTAGCGTACCCTAGACTTGGTCATTTGCGTACGTTAACAGACAGGCTTAGCGCACGTTACATAGAGCACGTAGCGCGCGCTAAGTAGTTCAGGCAGAATTCATTTTTTTAGAGCTTGCGGCTGTAAACCGGATTGTTAGACATTCGTACGACTTGAGAGGAATTATTTATTATTTCTTAGGTCTGAGCCTTGTATAGGGGACGATCGAGGGGCGGTGGCATACAGACGCGTGTCATTTGTTGGAGTATTTCATTCTTGCCATTTTCGAGGCAAGTATCATATGTTGAGTTTGATTTATATTGGAACTTTGATCATGCATATGGTTTTGTTCATGTTGTCAAATATGAGATTTATTTCTTTAATTTCTCGTGGTATTCGTTGTTAATTGTTCGTATTGATGAACATATTGAAACGCATATATGTATGCATAATTGATTGGTTTATGGTATAAATGATCCGAGGGGGGGTCATGAGGATCTATGCTGAGGGCGCTGGATCGAATGCCCACCATGCGTTGGTCCGACGGGATCATCATGGGGATATATGCTGAGGGCGCTGGATCGCTGGACGGGTTTTCCACCATGCGTTGGTCCGACGGGATCATCATGGGGATCTATACCAAGGGCGCTGGATCGCTGGATTACCCTGTATTGTGTTGATGGAATCGTGAGGATTCACATCGATGGATTCTGATGACGGAAGTCCGTTTTGCATGTTTTATGATGCACTGATGATTTATGTATTATGATACTTGTACTAGCATTGTTTTGCTAACCCCTTCGGGGGTGGACATAGTTTTGATGTTCAGGTAGCCGAGGAGCGGGGAAGCAACCACAGTACCGACAGGACGATGAAATGGCTCAGTGATGTGGTTGATGTTTATTGTTATTGTGATTTGTCTTCTTGGTTCACTTTAGTACTCGAGTATGTGTGTTTTAATAATGTCATTTTCGATATGGTTGTATAAGTTAACTCTTTAGATTAGTTGAACCAGTTCTGTATTTTGAACTTCAGTTGTAAGGTTGAATTATATTTACATTTCTTTTATTTAGCCTTGTAAATCCTTACTTATAGAGGTTTACGGCGCTGTAATTATTCCGAATATCTCGGGGTGTTACAACACTCGTGCGACAACACGCAAATCGCCACTAAGCGACAAATAGTAAATACCAGTTCACACCTCTAACAGAGGGCTAGTACTAAAAATACGTGGCAACGCCTCAATGTTCATGCCACTGATTCGATCATATTCGGAAGTTAACATTATAACGACAAAGCAAACATCATACATATATTCCCAAACGCAAACGGGAATTGATAGGTTAAAAAAAATGAAAACCCCCTTTTGAAAATAATTTTGGAAACACCGATTGATCTTGAGTATCACCTTTCAAAAAGTACAAACGTGAAACATCATTATCGAGACTTTGGAGAACGATTTCGCATTTGATAAAAATGAGGACACTTTCTCTTAGTGAAAAACTTTCAGAATATTCGACCCTCGGGTCTATGTAAAAGTGTTTATAAAACATTGAAAATATCTCAAAACATTTTGGGTCCTCGAGGTAGAAGAATTTTGAAACATATTGTGGCACCTTGGATGTACCACGAGAAAAATAATTCATTTTAAAAGTACGTCTATTTTCTAAGATACTCAAGGTTTTCGAAAATAATTCAATGAGCTAGAATGCCCAAAAATTTCAGGTAATTACACGGAACAATATATCACCGTGGGTCCCGCGCCGGAACCCACCAGGATAAAAACCATTTATAAAAATGCCAAAAAGGCCGATGACGGTAATATTTCAAAAACTCACAAAAGCTATTTACAAAATACTAAATACCGTCATAAGAATTTCGCCAAAACGATCAAGGCCATAATGCCAAAAACTCGGTTAAGGGAATCGGTTTTCGAAATAAAACTTAGTCGGTAAAATACCGAAAGCCATTACAAAAGAACTAACGCAGCGGATAAAATAAATACAGTCCAACATGCACAATCCAGCAACACTACTCCTCATATGAACGAAATATGAGAGTCAAATAACCACATATCACGAAATCAAAATCCATAATAGGATTCTGTCAATTAACTCATAATCATACCTGTAACTCGCATCAGACGAGGCACAAACATAAAGAAGGGAGACTTACATCCACAGGTCGCACGAAGATGATGATCGCCCCACGATACTAATCACGACCAACAAACTCAGATGACGCGTCGCGACACGACTTAGTCAGACAAAATCCGACGAGACAAAACTCAACAGACACCACTGACCCGACAGCCTAGGTTTCCACAACCTAAGCTCTGATACCATTTATGTAACACCCCCAATCCGCTCAGGGATATTACACGCCGTAGAACCTTTCCTCAAGGATCTACCAGGCTAGTAACAACAAACGAACAACTCGACAATGCCTTTAAGGCTAAAAAGACTCAGTAGACCGATCTGGCCTTTCAATAAAAATATACAACTCAATTACAATACATGCTCATGCAGGGGTCGAATACAACACACTCCTGTACAACGGGAAAGAAATACTGCAGCGGAAAATAAACTATAACTAAACCAATGACCTCATACGGATCCTCGTGTGATTAGTATCGTTCATCTTTCATCATCCTTCGTGCTGACCCTGTGTTATGCTCCCAAACCTGAATGCAAAAACAGACATCCACCCCCCAAATACTCGGGGGTTAGGAAAATTCCACTATTTTGCTAGTGCAAGAACAAAATGCAAATACGAGCCATACAATACATATTCCACGAATAACAACAATCAGGAACCCTCAAAGATTCTAATACAACGAAACGAATACTTCCAGAGGCAAGAGTTTGAGTAAAACTTTCCAAAACCGAAAGATCACAAATAAAGGAAAACAATTCGTAAAACAGTTTAAAATGCCATCGAGAGTTTTTATAGAAAACAATTTAGGATTACCGAATCCTTATCTTTCCAAAATCAACAGGGGTCACAGCCCAAAGGCTTTGTTTTTGCAAACAGAAAACCGACAACAATTCACAGCGCCAGAGCCCAACATCACGTGTCCTCGACGGACATAAAAATCAACAAAACATAATCGCGCACGCGCATCGCCTAGGACTGGGACGAAGCCACAAATCCCACTCGAGGCCTCGAAGGACCCTCCCGAGCTGGCTAGCGAAACAAATCACACACGCGCATCGCCTAGGACCTGGACGAAGCCACAAATACCACTCGAGGCCTCTAAGGACCCTCCCGATCTGGCTAGCGAAACAAATCACACACAAACCACAACCATAGGTTATCCCGGCAACGGGCTAACAAGCCACGAATCTCGGAGTCCCCGCAAGACATACCCGATGATAACCCCACTAGTTATCCCGGCATAGGCTAACAAGCCACGAACCTCGGAGTCCCCGCAAGACATACCCGGATTGGATAACCCTACGGTCTCGCCCGACCCATACTAGCAAGTATGGATCCCGGAGATTCAACAATCCTACCCGGAGGCACATCACGTATAACAAGCACACAACAATAATCGATTATGAAGCCAAACAACATTAAGCATCGCAGCCTCCTTTCAAAGGAGTAACAACTAACATCACATCATGTCAAAACCGCAATACACTGAAATGAAGCCATATACGTACACACGCATTATCAAACACCACATAAACTCCAAACATATCCAAAGGATCCACGTAGTCACTTATAACCCACACAATTACAAAACACACGCGTTTTGAAAGAGAGCCTTTAACAAGGCTAATCGAATCTTTTGAAAATAATTTTTAAACGACCAAACAAACACATTTAGACAATCACCAATTATCATATCCACAAATCAAGAATTACATGGACAAGGTACTTGCCTCAAAATCGGCACGCAAGTATCCCGACGGACACAGCTCAACCGGAAAGCTTCAAAACACCCGATGCTTTCGAAAAGGAAAACGACAACGAACGGAAGGGTTGAACTGGGTTCCTTCGCATGAAACTCGACCCTAATAACATATAATTAATAAATCAACGATCATACGAGTAAGAATAATCGTAGAACGTCCGAAAACCCCTCTATGACATTCTACCGGACACCTTCAAGGCGTCGATCAAGAACTCGACCAAAACAACCAATCGATACAATCCAACCATGGAATAATAAAGGAAATGATATAATACATCTAAATAATCATCAATCCATCACAATCCTAAGTTAAATCGTATTAAACAGATGAAATCGAACAAAATACCCCAAATCTCCAAAATTAGATTTCTAGAAAATCTGACCTGATTCGGTAGATCGGAGGATGTTATAGGATGTATGATTGATGATATGAACTCCAAGACTTCATGGATTGATTGTCCAACAACATCTTTCCATGATTCCCACACCTCCAGCCGCGGAAGAGAAGGAAGAGAATGAGAAAATGGGTGAAAACCCGATCAGCAGGCCTTAAATAAAGCCGCTCGCCGCCTTACGTACGTAACCGGCCATGGCTTACGTACGTAACCGGCCATGGCCGACTCACTGCCCAGAAATGCCGGAAACGTTATGTATGTTACCGGCCAGGGCCTTACGTACGTAATCGGCCTTACATACGTAACTGCCGAGCACTACCGGCCGTAACTCGGCCAGTGCCGGCCTGGGCCCAGACTGCCCGGTCATGACTCGGTCGGGGCCAACTCCGACGGCCCGAATGACCCCGAAACCCAAACCTGAATACGAATCGAAGATACGGTTACGAATTACTCGCAAAGACGAATTCGAGCACTAAGAGAACACACGAGTCCAACCATCCGAAGGCTCGAAATTCGACAACGGAAAGTAATTACCCCAAACTTTGGGAAATTACGAAAATGGCTCAAAACGTTCGAAATACACGATACATGATCGAAACACCAAGCCGAAGCTCGCAACATAAATAATAACATTAAATGAACTTATGAGAAACTCGAAACAACAGTTTCGGATGAGATTCGCAACAAAACGATACCGAAACGAACTCGGACGTCAAAAAATGCAGAATTAAATATTCTCATAATGAAGAAACGGTCATGATCGAGTCACCAAAATGGACTTCCGCCGAAAAAAAGAAAATTACTGAAATCTGAAATTGCGGATATTATAAGAGAAACCGTCTTTTTAAGGAAAATCGAATCTACACAACATAATAAGTAAATTCATCTTATGATCTCCTATACATCTTCTATAACTAAAGATGAACTAAGTTTGTAATCCCAACTATCTCATTATATCTTTTATTAATCTATTTTTAGTGCAATCTTTTATTTCCTTGAATATTGGAACTATTATTGCATTTTCTTTGCAATTATTAAACCAAACTCTTTAATTGTGTGTTTCACTCATCTTAGTATCTATAAAAATAGAATAATAGTGTATAATTCAAATTATAACCAAACTTCCTCGTGGGATCGATAAACCGGACTAAAAAAGTCCACTTACTACTTGATACGATATCGTGCACTTGCGATAGTTACACAAAAGATGTGTCAAGTTTTTGGCGCCGTTGCCGGGGAAGTATAAGTGTTATATTTGAAATCTTACATTGTAAAATATTGTTATAAGATACAATTTCTCGACGTTGTAACTTAGTACTCAATTGTGTTTGTCCGGTCAAGTGGCGGATAACGGTACTCCGTGACTATTAAAGTCGGATTCTTCAGTTTCCCACAACAACTGATATTTGTAGATATTACTCTTTTATTTTTATTTTTTTTATCATGGAAGAAACTTTGAATAAAACTCAAAAAAGATTTCCCTTTCCATGCAAAAATGTCATTTTAAAAATCTATAAGACGAGACTTGAAAGGATGAGGTTGCTTATGAATAAAAGCATACCTTTTGACATAAGATTCATTATTGAAGCCAAAGTAAGAATAACAGGTGAATTCACAGAAATACCTACTAGATTATTACCAGGGCTTGGAAAAAGTTCATATGCCAAGAAACGACGAGCAAAGATAATAGCCATTTGCTATAAATGTGCTAGATGGAACTGTAATTTAAAATGTCGATCTTTAGGAATTCCATCTACAAACAGAGAAGATAAAATTCAGTTCATTAAGGATGGTATGAATAAAGAGAATTTAGATAATATCGAAATTTCTCTTGACACGCATCCTAGTGGACTCATACATTACGGAATTCGATGTTTGTGGAATAAATTCAAACCAGAATATGAACAACGTCTTGGGAATCTGACGTTAAAAGACACTGTTTGCCAATTTGTAAGAAAATTGGATGGGAAGCTTCTCCCCGACTCATAGAAGGCGTTTAGGCCGTTTCTGAACGTAAAATCAGAGGAAGATGTGAGCCACAATCACAACTACTGTACATACTCATGAGTATCTTTTATTTTTGTCATATGGTGAGATTTTCTGAATAAAAAAGGTGATACGCAAATAAACGCATTCATTATTCTATTGAGTAGTTGAAGCGCAATCAACGCAATCACAAACTTGTTAAACAATTTTTCCTCATTTTTCTTCTATAAATAAACATTGTGCTTGTTTCTTTTATTCATCCCTAAAACTTGTACTTTTTCCTTTTTCTCTCAAACCAATTTCTTTTCAAAAATGGAGTCATCATCTTCCAAAAAAAAATTTAGCACAGTCTGCATTTTTGGTAGAGCTAGTTATGGAAAAGAGGCATGCTTTACTGAAGCAGCCCACAACTTGGGTCGTACCTTAGGAGAAAAATGCATTCATGTAGTTTACGGAGGAGGGAGTCTAGGATTAATGGGACGAGCTGCTGCTTCTGCCTATATGGAAGGAGTAAGAGTGTTGGGAATAATTCCAAAACCTATGGCTGAAAGTAAAATCATCGGGGCAACTATTGGAGATGAGTTTAGATCTGTAAATATGCAAGATCGCATAACTCATATGATAAATAATTATGGTGCCTTTATCACCCTTCCCGGTGGTTTTGGCACCCTTGCGGAACTTTTTCATGTGGTTACCAGAGCCCAGCTAAATGTTCATCAAAAACCAATAGGCCTGCTTAATGTCAATGGCTTCGAAGCCATTGTCGTTGAAAAGGGTTTTATTTCCGAAGAATTCTTTGATGGTTTACTATCTTTCATCGACTACTCTGCTGAAAAGGGTTTTATTTCCGAGCGTGTTAAACGAATCATAGTCGTTGCAACAACACCAGAAGAACTAATAAAAAAACTCAATGAATTTGTTCCTCAACCAGATCCAGCTCTAGCTAAAATTGTCTGGATGGAAGATTTTACCGTGAGAAAACGAAAAGTGGATTCATTCCTCTCCCTTTGATAACCCATGTCGGAGCTCTTGTATTTTTACTTTCTGTCGTGTGTAATAATCTGCTAAATGATGGCAGCTTAAGGAGTTTCTTCTTGATCTCTTGACGCGCATCTATTCGCGATTTATGTATTGTTATTTTATTGCTGTAATTTTTATTGTTTGTTTTTTATAAAAGCATTGATGGCAGCGTAAGGCGACTCTTTGGACTTTGTTGAAGTGCATCTTAAAAATTGTGTTATACTTAAGAGTATATTTTATTTTCTTTTGTTGTTTGCCTCGTATATTTATTCTTTTGCAGATTCTAAAAGGCGTTAGCTCAAGCATCAACTTTCATAACAGGGAGTATTCTGTTTTTCTCCTTGCTTTTTTTTTTTTAAAAAACTAAGGACAATTTTATTTTCAAGTTTGGGGGTGGTATGTTTTAATTATTTTGGTGTGTTTTGATTATTTTGGTTATTTGCCTTAAATTTATATATATATATATATATATATATATAGTATTTTGATATATGAGATTTCTAGATCTGGCCATAACACCAATAAATTAGCTATATACAAGCTTCTAAAATCGTTTTAACCGGTAAAAAAATTATATATTCCAAAATTTTTGAGCCTTAATCTCTCTTTCCAAGCCTTGTAGTTATCATATAAAATCGAGTCATTCGTTACCTTGAGAAAAGAAGAATCAGTCGGTTGATGAAAAATAGAACTGAAATTTACTTAATTTGTGGAGTTTTTTTATTTTTCATGCTTAACTAATAAATGATATTCTGCAAAAATTCTATTCCCTAAAAAAAAAGAGGACTCATTGGTGAAAAGAGCTACACGTTAGCAAATAACGGTGTGAAAGCTATCACCTAAAAAAAATTGACGAAAAGGAGAAGTGTTGAGCAGCAACAGCTGCCTAATTTTGGGGATCCTAAAATTTTGCGAAAAATAAAGGACTAACCATTTTTGGTGCGTAGCTGCCGTCTCACAAAAAAGTTGGTGAAAAGAGCTACACGTTAGCAAATAACGGTGTGAAAGCTATCACCTAATATAAAAATAAAAGAGACAGAAATTGTGTTGGTGAAAAGAGCTACACGTTAGCAAATAACGGTGTGAAAGCTATCACTAAGGGATGTAGTTTATGAGCAGATCTGAATTAATTAGCGGCTGAATTTCAATACACTCAATTTCGTGAAAAATCACAATATTTGATGACGCCAATGAAATTCTTCTTCATATTGAGTCGAAAAATAAACGAGTGATCGAGAGCAACCATTAAAGGGAGTCATGTGTATCACGAGTGGGAAAGAAATAATCAACCTTTTGGGGGGTAACCTTGCATTTTGGAATTACAAAAATAAAACCGTGTTTTAACTTCAAAATCATTAGTAGATTTATTTTGAATCTTGATTCATTTCTATCTACTGTATAAAGCTGGTTGTTGTGTATTAATGACATTTTGATCTCCTTTTCTCTTTTTATTTGTTTATTTTTTTTACTTAATTTATTTGTGTATTATTATTTTTGTGTCTTATTTTTATTTTTGGAGTGTGATTAATAAAGAGTCTTGCTCGGGACTAGCAAGAATTCAAGTTTGGGGGTGCGATAAGTGTCAGTTTTATACACTTATCCATGGTTTGTATCGATAAATTTCACCCATAATTGAGCTAGTCTACTCGTTTTTTGCTTTTAATTAATTAGTTTTTAATAATTTTATTTTTATCGGATGAAGATGTAAATCTAGTCTTAATCGGATTTTGAATTATTAATTTACTCAAGAAATAACATGTTTATAAAATATTCTCTTTGTTGAATTTTTATGTATTCATGTTGTAGGGCTTTCCGAGTCGAGTTCGGCAGTCTTTCCGGATTCAAAATCTGAGTTATATATCAAAAGTTATCATCTGAAGAAGATTTGGGGCAAAAACACAAAAGTCGGAAATTTATGGGCTGAAAATGAAGTCTGAAACTCCATACGGGCGTAACATCATAACATACGGGCGTAACTCACAAATGCAGAAAAACGTAGCCATTTTACGGCCGTAACTACTCAATGTTACGGCCGTAAGTCATCCAAGTTATGGCCGTAACTCCTCAATGTTACGGCCGTAACTCTTGGCAGATTTTTGATCATTGTATAATTTTTTATACTTTTGGTCTATTATTGAGGGGATGGCTGGCATTGATCCGATCTATTGTAATAATGCTGGAGTTTTGGAGCTATTAGATGACTTTAGGTGTATAAATAGACCCCTTAGATCCATCATCATTCATCATTCATCTTATTATTTTCTCACTTTGTAATACTTTTTCTTCTTGTGTGAAGAACACACTTGTGTTCTTGAGTGATTTTTGTAAGTGTGGTTTAGCTTATGTTGTTGAGGGAGTTTATTGTTTCTTTCTCCTTTATCTACTAAGGGAGTTAGGATCAATTCTTTCCCTTTTTCAACTATTAATGACCACTCAAGCTTGTAATATGTTGAATAAACCCTTTATGGGCTAAGTTACTTAAGTTGGGATTATAAACAAGGTTAGCCATGTTATTTAAGTTTGTATAAAGATCTATTATGAATTACTTATTATTGTGTGTGATTTTCATTGTTTTACCAATCTTTATTTATTTGGCCAATAAATGACGATATTTATGGTCTTCATATGTTTCGAAAGAAAATATGTTTGATTAGATCAAATGATCTTCACTCTAAGTTGTTCTAGGGGATAGAAATATACCTCTAGACCTTAGATGATTCTTTGAGTTATTTTCATAAAACCTAATGCTATGTATTGAAGCCAATCAACATAGAAATATAGTGAATTGATTCAATATATAAAGGGGCGTTTTATAGTTCGAAAGAGAAACCGTCTTTTTAAGGAAAATCGAATCTACACAATATAATAAGTAAATTCATCTTATGATCTCCTATACATCTTCCATAACTAATGATGAACTAAGTTTGTAATCCCAACTATCTCATTATATCTTTTATTAATCTATTTTTAGTGCAATCTTTTATTTCCTTGAATATTAGAACTATTATTGCATTTTCTTTGAAATTATTAAACCAAACTCTTTAATTGTGTGCTTCACTCATCTTAGTATCTATAAAAATAGACTAATAGTGTATAATTCAAATTATAACCAAACTTCCTCGCGGGATCGATAAACCGGACTCAAAAAGTCCACTTACTACTTGATACGATATCGTGCACTTGTGATAGTTACACAAAAGACGTGTCAGTTGGCATGAAGGATGATGAAAGATGATCGATACTAATCACATGAGGACCCATACGATGTCGTATTGGTTTAGTTGTACTTTATTTCCGCTGCAGTATTTTCCCCGTCGTACGGGAGTGTGTTGTATTTTAACCCCTCTGTGGGCACATATTGATATTGAGTTGTATGTATTAATTGAAAGACCAAATCGGTCTACTGAGTCATTTTAGCCTTAAAGGCGATGTTGAGATGTTTGATTTTAGTTACCAGCCTGGTATATCATTGAGGAAAGGGTCTACGACGTGTTATATCCCTGAGTGGATTGGAGGTGTTACATAAATGGTATTAGAGCTTAGGTTGTGGAAACCTAGACTATCGGGTCAAGTTGTGTCTGTTGAGTTTTGTCTCGTCGGATTTTGTCTGACTGAGTCGTGTCACGATGCGTCGTTTGAGTTTGTTGGTCGTTATTAGTGTCGTGGGGCGATCATCATCTTCGTGCGACCTGTGGATGTAAGTTTCCCTCCTTTGTGTTGTGCCTCGTGTGACGTGAGCCACTTGTATGATTATTTGTTAAGTGATGGAATCTTCATGTAGATTTTTGGTTTCGTGATATGTGTTTATTTGACTCTCATATTTTGTGTATATGGGAGTGTTGTCGCTGCTTATGTCTTTTCGACTGTTGTTTTTGTCCGCTGCTAAGGATTTTCAAAATGATTTGCTCGTTTTGCAAGTATTCTCGTGAAACATTTCTGCTTAATATGGAATGGTGATGTATATGTGTGTGCTCTGCTCACTCCGGGAGGGTTCGAAGAGGCCTCGGGGGAATCCGTGACTTCACTCCGGATTAACGAGCTTGTTCGCTAGCCAGTTCGGGAGGGTCCTTAGAGGCCTCGAATGGGATGAGTGGTTTCGCCCCGATCCTAGGCGGTTTTCGACTGTGATATTTGACTGTTTGTTTTTCCAGTAAAAGACATGTATTGTTTTGATTTTGAACGATTTAATGCGTGTACTATGATGTGTATAAGCGAATGTCGATACGTGTGAGTTTTGGGCATTATGGCCTATTAGATTTCTGAAAACCTTGAGTATCTTAGAAAATAAATTTCGAGACGTTTTTTTTAAAATGGATTATATTTTCAAGGCGCCTACTAGCGCAACTATATGCTTCAAAATTCTTCTACTATGGGGACCAAAATATTTTGAGACATTCTCAGTAATTTAGAAAACGCATTTGCTTAGACCCGAAGGTCGAATATTTCTAAAAGTTTTTAACCAAAGGAAGATGTCCTCATTTTGTCAAACGCAAGACGATTTTTTAAAGTCTCGATAACGATGTTTGTATTACTTTTCTTGAAATGTGATACTTAAGATCAACTGGTGTTTCCAAATTATTTTCGAAAAGGCGGTTTTCCTTTCTAAAAGCTATCATTCCTGTTTGCGGTCAGGAAATGTGTGTACGATGTTAGCATTGTTGTTAGGGTGTTAGCCCCCCGAGTAGTGATTGAATTGGTGGTGTGAGCGTTGAGTCGTTCGCCACACATTTGTTGTGTTAGCCCTCTGTGAGAGGTGTGATGTTGGTATTGAATGGTTGTCGCTTCTTGGTGATTGGCGTGTTATCGCACTTGTGCGAGCTGTTAGAGCTTGGATTTCTATGATTATGTACATCTCTGATTGTTTCATGATGTTTTGTAATTGTGTGCTGGTTGTAATACCCGAGGTTTTTATTTTCGATCGACCCGAAGTAGTTGTCGTTTGGTGCCGGTTTATTGGTTGTGTTGATATTGGATTTCGTGTTTTGTGCTCGTATTGTTTTGAATCATAAATAGTATGTTGTGAAAATGGGATGTCGAAGGACTGAATTGGATTGTTAAAGTTACGGCCAAACGGAGATGGACATTTCGGATAAGGCAACTGGCCGAGGTGTAGGACCTGCCAGTGCCGCACGTGTTCCGGCAGTGACTCGCTGGGATGGCCGGTTACGGTCGGCAGTGACTCGTTGGGATGGCCGGTCACGACCGATAGTGACTCGTAAGGACTGGCCGATAACGGCCGTAAGGTTGTGGTTGGGTACGGCCGTAAGGCCGATTACGTACGTTAAGGCGATGCCGATAACGGCCGTCAGAATGTCGGCCAAATTGGGCAGAAGGTTTGAGACGGCCGGTTACAGACGTAAGCCATGGCCGATTACGGCCGTAAGTGCCCGACAGGAATCGGCTATTTAAGGCCTGAGCACCGGGTCACTCGTCCATTTCCACATTTTTCTTCATTTCTTGCGATTCTTCAATAGAAATCGAGGATTTTGAATGGGAGCACCATGGAACATTATTTCTTAGAAGTTTGATTCTTGTCTAACATCATCTTTCGCCTCGTTTCGTCCGGATCGAAGGTAATAACACTTGAACCCTTGGTTTTCGGGATTTTTGGGGTTTCATGATGTTTTGGCCGATTTCATTCGTTTTAACTCAAATTGTTGATAGAATTTCATTGTATTCTCGGAATCATTCATTATTTTTGAAGTTTTATGGAGCAAATTCGAGAATTCCTCTGTTAATCGATTAAATTGGACTATGCCCTCAAAGTGTGCGATAAATCGCTTCAATGGGTAGAACTTGGGAAGTTCTATACGTTTTCGTAGGATTGTGATTGAACCATTGTGACTTAGGAACAAACTTTTGAAGGAGGTTGGATCGGGACTCTTTTCTTTCGTCGATTTCTTCGCACCTTGTTAATCAAGGCAAGTGTTTACTTATTCGGTTGTAATGTATCGATAAGTAATTTCATTTACATTTCATAAGTATTTTGTGTTGTATTGCATATTGACTAATGTTCAGTAATGTTCTATAAGGATTAGAGTATACAGTTGATGAATTTTGAGATACTTGGATATTCTTGTGAAGATTGTAGTTTACAGTTGGTTTTGATGAGATTATGGATGTTCACGGTTATGGTATGCGTCCGGAAGGAATCTGGACCGAGGTATGTTTTTATGGTAATCGTACATAGAGGATTATGTACGAGAAAGTATCGGTATTGAGGTACTATACGATATTGTTGTGATATTGGGATTTTATATGGTATTATCGTGATATTGGGATTCTGATGAGGATCATTGGATTTTCGGAAGTGGTAAGGTTATAATTTATGGTTTTCATTCTCACGATGCATGACATATGATTATTTATGGTTATGTATTTGTGGTTATTTGTCGGACATTATGGCTAACCCCGTTGTTGGACTTATTTTTTTCAAGGATTGAAGATTTGATAGAGCGGTCGTGAAGAGACGATGATCCCGGATGATACTGGCTATGGCATATGTTGGGGAATCGTGGATTTGATTGTTTATATTTGTAAATGTATTTTCGAACTGTATTTTATCCGATGCGTGAGTTCTTTCAAAATGACTTTCGTTATTTTGCAAACTGAGTTTTATTTCGTAAAACCGATTCCCTAAATCGAGTTTTGGCATTTTGGCCTTGAACGTTTTACGACGGTTTGACAAATGATTTTGTGAGTTTTGGAAAATACTACCGTCATCGGTCTTTTGACGTATTTTGAAATGGTTCTGTAAATAGTTTTTAGCCTGGTGGGTTCCGGTGCGGAATCCACGATGTGTAATATTCGCGGGCTGAACCAGGGGTCTTACAAATATGGTATTGGAGCCCAAGGTTTTGCGAAACCGGTCATGTGTGTTATGTGGATCTACCGATGTGGTAGTAGCGTGTTTTTTTGTGTAACTGGATTTCTGGCTATTTTGAACGATATTATTTTGGAAATGCGTGATTTTCGAGTACTGTCGTAGTGACGTGTGGGTTTGGGAATTGTTGGTGTTTCCGAGACCGACGAGGCAGGGAGTGTCGCCGGTGCCGTAGTTATGTGCAATGGGTGGCTCCAATCAGGAAGTGAACGCCGGTGATACGGGCATGTGTCAAGGAGCGGCTCATGTGCTCTAGGTGAGGAGGACACAACGTCACAAATTCCACATAGAACTTGACAGTGCTCTAGATTAAAATGTGATCTTGGCGGAGATCAATCGTTTGTAAAATGTGTGAGTAATTGTGAAAATTATTAAATTGTTGGTATTTGTATTTTGTTGTATTGTGATTTTCGAAATGGAGTTATATGCTAGTATCACGGGAGATCATCGTCTTCACGGACCTGTAAGTATATTGTTTGGATTGTTCGAGAATGATTGGTTACTCTTGATATTGTTGGATTTTTTTATTGAATTGTCGTCTGTAAGAAGATTTCAAGTTTCGAGGACGAAACTTATTTTTAAGGGGGGTAGAGTGTAATACACGAGGTTTTTATTTTCGGTCAACCCGAAGTAGTTGTCGTTTGGTTCCAGTTTATTGTTCGTGTTGATATTAGATTTCGCGTTTTGTGCTCGTATTGTTTTGAATCATAAATCAGTGTGTTGTGAAAACGAGATGTCGAGCGACTGAATCGGATTGTTAAATCTATGGCCGAATGGAGATGGACATTTTGGATAAGGCAGTTGGCCGAGGTGCAGGACCTGCCAGTGCCGCACGTGTTCCGGCAGTGACTCGCTGGGATGGCCAGTTACGGTCGGCAGTGACTCGTTGGGATGGCCGGTCACGGCCGACAGTGACTCGTAAGGACTGGCCGATAACGGCCGTAAGGTTGTGGTCGGGTACGGCCGTAAGGCCGATTACGTACATTAAGGCGATGCCGATAACGGTTGTAAAGATGTCGGACAAATTGGGCAGAAGGTTTGAGACAGCCGGTTACGGCCGTAAGCCATGGCTGGTTACGACCGTAAGTGCCCAGCAGGAATTGGCTATTTAAGGCCTGAGCACCGGGTCACTCGGCCATTTCCACATTTTTCTTCGTTTTTCGCGATTCTTCGACAGAGATCGAGGGTTTTGAATGGGAGCATCACGGAACATCATTTTTTGGAAGTTTGATTCATGTCTAACATCATCTTTAGCCTTGTTTCGTCCGGATCGAAGGTAAGAACACTTGAACCCTTGGTTTTGGGGATTTTTGGGGTTTCATGATGTTTTGGCCAATTTCATTCGTTTTAACTCAAATTGTTGATAGAATTTCGTTGTATTCTCGGAATCATTCATTATTTTTGAAGTTTTATGGATCAAATTCGAGAATTCCTCCGTTAATCGATTAAATTGGACTATGCCCTCAAAGTGTCCGATAAATCGCTTCAATGGGTAGAACTTGGGAAGTTCTATACGTTTTCGTAGGATTGTGATTGAATCGTTGTGATTTAGAAACCAACTTTTGAAGGAGGTTGGATCGGGACTCTTTTCTTTCGTCGATTTATTCGCACCGTGTTAATCAAGGCAAGTGTTTACTTATTCGGTTGTAATATATCGATAAATAATTCCATTTACATTTCATAAGTATTTTGTGTTGTATTGCATATTGACGAATGTTCAGTAATGTTCTATAAGGATTAGAGTATATAGTTGATGATTGTTGAGATACTTGGATATTCTTGTGAAGATCGTAGGTTACAGTTCGTCTTGGTGAGATTATGGATGTTCACGGTTATGGTATGCGTCCGGAATGAATTTGGACCAAGGTATGTTTTTATGGTAATCGTACATAGAGGATTATGTACGAGAAAGTATCGGTATTGAGGTACTATACGATATTGTTGTGATATTGGGATTTTATACGGTATTATCGTGATATTGGGATTCTGATGAGGATCGTTGGATTTTCGGAAGTGGTAAGGTTATAGTTTGTGGTTTTCATTCTCACGATGCATGACATATGATTATTTATGGTTATGTATTTATGGTTATTTTTCGGATATTATGGCTAACCCCATTGTGGGACTTATTTTTTTCATGGATTGAAGATTTGATAGAGCGGTCGTGAAGAGACGAGGATCCCGGATGATACTGGCTATGGCATATGTTGGGGAATCGTGGATTTGATTATTTATATTTGTAAATGTCTTTTCGAACTGTATTTTATCAGCTGCGTGAGTTCTTTCAAAATGACTTTCGGTATTTTGCAAACTGAGTTTTATTTCGTAAAACTGATTCCCTAAATCGAGTTTTGGCATTTTGGCCTTGAACGTTTTATGATGGTTTGACAAATGATTTTGTGAGTTTTGGAAAATACTACCGTCATCGGCCTTTTGGCGTATTTTGAAATGGTTCTGTAAACGGTTTTTAGCCTGGTGGGTTCCGGTGCGGAATCCACGGCGTGTAATATTCCCGGGCTGAACCGGGGGTGTTACACTTCGTTCAGGCTATTGAAATCGCCGAATGATGCCGTCGTTGCTGTGATTTTCATATGTGTGTTGCCTTACGATGATAATCATTATATGTGCTATGTATGATGATTTTCTGTCGTGCTGAGTGGTTACTTATTCGGTATGCCGAGATGTTTCAACCGTAATGTGCTGGGGAATGTACGTGAAAATTGTCCTTCTCGCCAGTGACGTGTTACAAGTGTGGACTCGAGGGACACGGAATGCAGTCTTGTGAGTTGGTTACCGAGTCTTCCGGGCGCGGACTTCAGCACAGATATCAGGATCGGCTCTGAGAGGCCCCTGAAAGATGTTTCTGTCGGTTGCTTGTTGTGTTGTTACCTTGCTTTCGTTGTTGGGAGTCTCGGGGACGACACTTCTTTTAAAAAGAGGTTGAATGTAATACCCGTATTATTTTTGACTTCTGCATTTTTTTTTCGCTTTCTCAATTCTATCAACTCGCTCGTGTTCGTTGATACTTTCTGAACTTGTTCTGTATTTCGGTTTTTATCGTTCGAATGAGTTGTGATATTGTTTCGGATCAATCTGTTTATCGCTGTGACTTTTCCGAGTTCGGTTCGATTCTGGTGAACCTTGTTCGAAAGTAACATCTTTTAGTTTCTACAAGTTCTTTTAATGTCTTGACACTACGCCATAGATGACTTTCTACAACACTTGGGGGGTTTTACCTTCTTGGATGTTACCATAGCTATGAAATTTTGGACCTACCAGAACATTCGGGTTATGGTGTTACCAAATCCTGAAATATATGTTACTTGAGCTATAAAAAGGTGTAACTCTCAGTAACACCATGAGATGTGTTACCTTAGAGTATTAATAAACAAAATTTTGAATTTTATATATAATTAATGATTTAATAACTTTTTAACTTTAAAAATAATTAATTTTAATAAAACATTGAATCTATTTTTATAAAAAAATATTCTATCAAATAATGAATTATATATATATATTTTATAAATAATAAAATATTTTTAATAAATTTAAATTGAAAAGGTTTTAAAATAAAGTAGTATTTGAAAATTAATAAATTTTGATTTAAATTATTAAAAAATAAAAGCTTGTAATAACTATGAATAATTATAAAATAATTAAAATAACAAATTTAATGTCTACATATAATAATAATTTTAATCATTATAAAATACTATGATATAATGACTGAAAATAAAAATAAAAATATATTGCATAAAATCCAACGGATTATTAATATTATTTGAAGAGTTAAAATTATAAATGCCTTGGGTCAAAATAGGACTGGATTTGACTGGATTTGAAGGTATTTCCCTGCATTTTTCACCAGCATGCCCTTATTTATAGTGATTATATAAAAAATGATATTAAATGTTCAATTGTTCCTCTATTCAGAATTTTGTCGTAGGCGTTTGAGACTTATAACGTGGATAAGGATGTAGTGGAGAACATAAAGATGATGTTCGACACAAAATACGACCCAACTTGGCATTGCATCGTTGGCAAGAATTTCGGTAATCAAACTTCAGCACTTGTTTTACCTTTGATTTCACCCTTCGTTGCTACCTGATTCAGTTCTATTTTCCATTGGATAACGGTTAAAGATTCACTAAGCAATAACTGTGAATGTTATAGTAATGTAGTAATTCTGTTCTGTTTGCCTAAATCTGTTCATATAATTTGGACTAATCATATCTGATGTTTGTTGTCCAGTTATTTTGATCCTTCTCTTGATTTGTAATTGCATTTTTTTTTTACTATTTTGTGGATCTAGTGTGTTTTTATGTTAGAACCGCAACAGACATTAAAAATTCAGAGGGTGCACATACAAGTCCAGTGGTCTAAATGTTAAGTTTCCATTGAACTTCATTCGATTAATGCAAATGATAGGACTTGGATTTTATTTGTTGTGTATTGGAAAATTTGCTTTATATTTGTTCCTTTTTGGAAATATATGTTATTGGTTTGGGTGTAAATATGGAGTATATTAGTTGTATCTGATCTGTGAATTGGCAAATTTACATTGGAAGATTTAGTTAAAGTTATTTCTGCCTCAGACATGGCACCAATAGATTCTTATGAAGTAATCTAATTTCGGGAATAACCAGAGGACGTTGTTCTTCATTAGACAATGCAGGTCTTTAACATGAAAGTGAAAAATAAGATGAATGAAGATCCATGTTGTTCATATTGGACGATTGGATGAATTATATTGAGTGTCGTATTGTGTCCGACTTGACTTCTGTACATAAGTTTAAGACTCCAGCAAGCATCCATTACCTTTACGCACATATACTTTCTTTCAAACTGAGCACTTTGCTTTTACGATTTTATCTCAAGGGTTTTATTTGGTTTATTATTGTAGCACTTATAGCTGTCTGGGGGATCTCACCTCACAGAGAACAGAATTCAGCTGGTTTTTATTTGTATAAATTCTAAATTTTCAATATGGTAATTGAAAAATGCTTTAACGTTCAATTCACATTCTAAATAATGTGCTTCCGTATTTTAAAATCGTCAAGATAAAATAATACACTAGTAGTGGTTCTTATCCGTGCTTTCAAATTATTTCAATGAATGTTGATATTCATATGGGTGGAAATATTTTGAAGGAATAACTGAGTGAAATTTACTTATAAAGTATTCATGTTTGAGAGAATGGAGTGTTTAGAGGTAATAGATGATACATGTCCCCAATAAAAAATCATAATTTATCATTCCCTTCATGATTAGCAATTTCCTTAACCAAAAACCAGCAGAATTTCGGGGACAGAGGCATCTCCATATACTGCATTTTGCCAGTAAAGACTACTTATGCATTTTTTAGTCAATTCCTTGGATCCATATTTTATCTTCCTCCGTCGACTAATTATTTTCATATATTGATGTTGGTTTATTTTTTAGGCTACAATTAAAACCAAACTCAAGTCATCATCAGGACTTGATGAAATTAAAGCACTAGTTTCAGGTGGAAAAAAATCCCATGGTCCGAGTTGGCTTATAGGCAGACATGATGCAAAGGTTGTCAAAACTTCTACCCAGGCAAAAATGATACGGCAGGACCTTGTTGACGAAATAGACGCAAAGGTAAACAGGAAGGTCAATGAATAAGTGGATGCGAAGGTGAATCAGAAGATCCAGGACAACTTGACATTGGTCCTGAAAAAATTGGCTGAAGCAAACCCCTCCTTGCAAATTAATTTTGGTGAAATTTGTGCCACAATTTCTAGCGACACATTAGGATATGGTCCTCCAATGACCGGCGGCCCTAGCGCTTAGACATCCACTTTCATATCTTTGTACCTTTTGAACTAGTCTGTTGGTTCTTTTATCGCGTTTATGTTATATTTTTGTTCTAGTACTTAAAGTTGGAGTTGGCGGATATGGGTTTATGTAGTTGGTGGATGATGTAGTTTTGGTTTTGAACTGAAGTAGTTGGCGGTTTTATGATTGGATGGTTTTTTGAATTGGTTTGTTGGTATTTTTAATGGGAAATGCAATATTTAAAGTTTATATTTTTATTTTGTTAAACTAAGGTGTTACCTTAGGTATAATATATATGTTACCAATGCCTTGCATTGGCAACACACAGGGTGTTGCAGTTGGTAAAATTGGTGTTACACTATACTAACTAATGTTTGCATATCTTGTGGACTCCAGACAGTGGGCCCCACCTGTGCCCCCATCAAGGTGGCCCCCACAAAGTGGGCCCACATGTGGGCCCACCAAGGTGGGTCCCACCGACGGGTCCCACATGTGGGTCCACTTTGTGGGGCCGATCTGATTTTCTATATATTTTGTAAAATCATAAAGTCTATTGCAACACAGAACTGATGTTGCTGTAGGATCCTCATGACGTTGCTGTAGAGTTATTTGGTAACGAGTTTGTCTATGTTAGCGTAGGCTGCTTATCTTGTTGCCTTTGAGTCCAAAGGCTACTGCTCACAGAGCAACTTAGCTAAAGTGTTACCTTTGCCCATTTTGGGTCTGTGGCAACAGAAAATTGGGTCTAAGGTAACACAGTTATGTGGTTTCCAAAGGCCATTTATGGCATAGTGCGAACACCTTCCGATTGAGCTGCATCTCGGGTACGACTCCCTGACAGTGAATGATTATCTGACAGTGAATGAGTAGCATCGCTAACTATTGAACCAATGTTATTTCTCGTGTTCATGCGGGCATTCACATGTGATCCCGGGTTTCGGCCCGCACCGCGGCCTCTCCCTCTGCGTCCTCTGACAGCTCTATCCATACTGAAGTAGGAAAATCGCATAATAATTACAGAGCCCGCATGAATATCGCATTTTGATTACGTTAAGGAATGATAATAATGAGTATACACGCTCTAACATAATGAACGCATTAATAACGCAATAAAATGATCGTCAAAATGACGCCGGAATATGATAAGATTGCATGAAAGATCAAGTGAGGTGACATGATTATCTGATGAAATTTTGAAATGATTATCTTGAAAAAGTTGACAAGATTAATGAAACGATCCACAAGATCAACAACTGAGTGATGAAACGAACTGAGTGATTAATGAGTTAACATAATCGACATGATCAAAATGAAAATGATGATTGAGGATTATTGACTGATGAATGAGTTGATCCTTATTGCTTGCACAGGTCATACGTGTTCCAAAATAATTAGTCATGAATCAATCGTAACACTAATGTCACACATATAGGTTTCAACAAAGCATGTATAATTAATGACATGATGAATGTATGAACATAAAGAGAATCGAGTCCTTACACAGGTCATAGAGAAGCTTCGAGATCTTGCGATACTAGTCTTCACTGACGACGACTCGATGAATGAATGACTCGTGCAGTCGTACAAATTGCACGACTCATAAAACCCAACTGTCCAGATTGTCATAACCTGACAGTCCCACTACTACCTCGGCGGTAGAGCCACATAACTCACATATCAGGGTATCTCACAACCCAACGCTATGATACCATCTTCTGTAACACCCCCAAATCCCATTGGGTTATTTCAGTGCCATGGAACCCACACCCGGAGATCCACCAGGCGAAACATGACTAAAATACATTAAATTAAACAACAAGGGAGATCACAGTCCCTGCCATGATATCCGACACAATATTCCGATAAGGAATTCAACGACGACAATGGACCAACATGGCCAAAATAAAAATACAACAACATCCACGAGTATCTGCTCGGGTAATACATAATGACAATGACTGACAAACTGGAGAACACTCCAATTGACTGACCAACATGAACAACTCGGACTAGTATCGCTCGAATGTCTCGTCGCCATCATCATGACCCTGTGCCTCAACTCTCTCCTCGCAAGCACCTAAAACATGAAAACATGTTCCGCCCCACGGGATCAGTCATCCAGATAATGAACATCAACTACATGTATAACATGATATGCATCCAAAGGCAGAATGAAATGGTATAATGATAATAATAATACGAGATGCTCACAAACCAAGGTAAGAACCGAGCATTCGTGAAACACTATGCCCACGACATACTATTAATACCTGTTCTACAGGTCAAAACATAAGTGCCCAACGGCGAATCATAATTATAGAGCACCACAAAGAACTACACGACATGAACCAAACCAGACCTGAATTACTTAGGGATCACAATGCCCGAAGGCTCCAATTAAATTACCAAAACATCACAAAGGCCTGAAAGCCACTCAGCTGAAGCTGTCAGTCACACAATCACCTGAAACCAAAACAACCCGAAGCTGTATTAATGAGGGCCGAAGCCACGGCGCGAAGCCGTATCACAATGAGACCATCCAACGGTCGTGACCTACTGAACTGTAGGTGTTGGGAAACCAACCGCGAAGGTTCAAGCCCCAAACTTACCCATAATGAAATCATGAATATGACTGTGACCTACTGAGCTGTAGGTGTTGGGAAACCAACCGCGAAGGTTCAAGGCTCAAAATTACCCATAATAAGACCACCCAGTGACCGTGACCTGCTGAATTGCAGGTGCTGGGAAACCAACCGCGAAGGTTCAAGCCACAGACTTACCCATAATGAGATCATCAATATGACCGTGACCTACTGAGCTGTAGGTGATGGAAAACCAACCGCGAGGGTTCAAGCCCCAAACTTACCCATCGAGCACTAGCCGAGACTAGCCTCCAAAACACAATTAACCACAAACGGCAACGATTCAAAGATTACCGGATTCACAAGAATAATAGGGTTCTGCCTTGAGTCGGCCAACACGACAACAATGACTCACAGATGGGCACAGTCCTCGGTGGTCCCAATTCAATACCTCGATTACCTTAGAATGGCCAGTCGATAAAAAGGATACAGCGGATGGGAACTATCCGTGATAATACCATTTCAATACCTCAATTGCCTTGGAACGGCCAATCGATAACAATGATGCAGTGGATGATTCAGTACCTCGATTGCCTTAGAACGACCAACCGATAACAATGATATAATGAATGATTGAACACTTCGATGGCCTTAGAACGGCCAATCGATAACAATGATACGAAGAATGATTGAGCACCTCGATTGCCTTAGAACGGCCAATCGATAAAAATGATACAATGAATGCCACAGCACCTTTAATCAGTTACCGACGGCGAAGATGAGAATGAATACACCAATGCCTTCAATCAGCCGATATAACATGAATGACAGGATGCCAACATTAATAACAATGATTACCACAATGTCTTAAATCGACATCAATATTAACAACAACAATTGATACATCGATACCGCGAACTGGCTATCGATAATAACATTAACAACGAGTATCTCAATGCCTTGAACCGGCCATTAATGAACAATAATAAACATTTCGCATAATTGCCGAAGAGTATCGTATCGAACGATCCCCTAATATCAATGAATTCATGAAGAGACTAAGTCTCAGAATGTTACAACACATTCATACACGTATATGATAACATTAATCTCATTGACTAGTACAAGTATAAAACTTGCCTCAAACCGAAGGCGAGAAAGTCATTCCCCGATCAACGTCCTTAATGGAAATACCGACCGCTCGAACAACCTTGAATAACACAAGTACCAACAATACGCTTAATATACGAATCAAGCATGATCACAACCAACTCAAAAGTCGATACAACACTACCCAAAACTCATTGGGGGCATTCTAACAAACACGTTGTAAACGATCTTCAATTGTTTACAACCAAAACTCAATTATACCGAAAACCAACTTCCAATGAATGATTCAATCCAACAGAACCTCATTAGTACCAGGAATAATCCAATAGGAATACTTCATTCGAGATTACGACAACATCTAGTCGAAAAGCCCAAAAATTCCAAAGTCAACACCCAAGGTGTTCTTGAACAATTCCAAATATTCACAAATTCCGAAATATACACCAATAAATCCATAGAAATACATGTATCCAAGGTAGATAATCCATATCTAACATATTCCAACATAATATCAAGCTAACTTGAAAAGATCGGAAATAAAACACTCAAATTCCGAAATTCTAGACCCAAGAGATGTTTACCTTGATTTGGTGTGTTGGAAAGGATTGAATGATTATTAATCCAACTTAGAAGCTTGAAAATGATGATAGGTGGTTCCATATCGAAGAACCCTTCACCAAAAGTCCAAAATTACCCAAAACCGATGGTAGGAGGAAGAGAGAAGTGAAAATGACGAAACTGGACTGAACTGTCCAATTTTTACTGATCCCAGTTTAGCGTGCGCTATGTCATGATATTTAGCGTGCGCTAGCAGGTTACTGGGCAGTCCAGTGAGCTCTGACTGCTTCGTTAGCGTGCGCTACGAACTTAGTAGCATACGCCAACGCCTTCCAATAGCGTGCGTTAACCCAAAAATGTTAACGTGCCATAACTGATGTTCGATACCCAGCAACTGGAGTCCAGAACCTACTGTCCACTGCCCTACTCGCGTGATCATGCGCTACTCTTATGCCTTAGCGTGTGTTGCCAGCACAATTGGCATACGCTATGTTGTTGCCCGAAATATTATCATGGACGGACAACAAACAAGGTTGCGGGAGCACTTTCCGTGGGGTTGTGAATAACACAAGATTTGCCGGGTTTGTAAGGCCCGTGCTTGAATGCTCTCACGAGATGTTATTAATACTAATATTCGTGGATACAAGTATTAATGTAAGAATCTAAATACAATAAGTGTAAAAGATCCTATTTATCTAAATCTTGAGCGAAGCTTTGGTGTTCTTGCTCTCTGCCGATCGTCTGCTGTGTGAGAGAGGCTGAGAGAGAAGAGAGAACCGAGAGATAGATGCTGCCAAGAGTAAGAATGCCAAGTTTTGAGTTATGCTTGTTGACAATCATCGATAATCAGAGTGTTCCGAGAGTTGGCCAAGAATCTCAATCCCATGTCCAAGTGCAGGCAACCTTCTATTTATAGGGGCTATGATGCCTTGTTTTCTGGCGGGCGATCGCCTTTCGTCCAATATAATAATGGGGTGATCGTCTTTATGTCACATGGGTTGTCTGCCTAAAGTCCAAGGCTGCTGCCGGCAGCCAGCTGTGCGGTCCAATGAGGAGCCAGCACGCGTCCGGTGTTGCTGTCACGGGCGGTCCCACGGACATCTTTCGGCGGGCCTATCGGTTGGTAGAAGGATACTGACAGGCTATGGTCAACGGACCATGTGAATCAGCATCTTTCCCGGATCTGCATATGGGTCTTGCTCCGAGCTTCGGACCTTGCCGACTGGATGATAGAAGGCTTCGCGTGGCACGAGGAGGTCGCCACTTGGTCGGTCGCCAGGAGTCGATCGCCACGTACCGAGAGACGATCGACTTCAGATGTCAATCGCTCGGCACCGGGACTTGTCCTGGGACCTTCGCTCGGCAGTTCTGCCTTGGCTGCTCGGCTATGGCTAGGTCGCCCGGTCTCTGAGGCGATCGCCGGTCGAGGAGTATAATTCTCGACACAATAATTGCCCCCCAGCTTGCTCCGATGTTGAAGACATGGGGCGAGGTGGTTCTTGCTGGCGATCCTGTAGGATGAGGACGGGCGATCCGTTGAGTGGAACTATGGTCTCGGACTTGGGTGATCTTGTCGATTGGCTAGCTATCTTCGGCCTTGTACCTGCAAAAAACAATATTGGCCAATCCCTCGTAGAAACTTGATTGTTTCGTCACTGAGTAACTGTGCACAGTCGCGGAGTTCGATGGACCGACTTCATGACCGTGTCTTATGCGTGAACGAAATTGACTGTCTCGTGACTCATTTTATTGTGAGGGTCCTCTGCTAGGCTGCGCCTCGCCTCGTATTTAAACGAAGGGCGTGCGGTCTTGGTCTAGAGCAGTCCTTGCGCGGGGCGTCGTCGGATTAATCAACTCCACTTCCGCGGCTTGTTAGCTCTGCTTCCACCTCGGCCCGCCATGAAGATGGCGAACCTCGACGGTGTATGTTGAGATGGGGGTAGTGACGCGTCGTATTGTCCGAGTTCACAATGTTAGATGATGAACCTTTGAGGGTGTTAGGCGTATTTTTATACGCTTATTTATCATGATTTTGTATTATTTTGGAGAGTAAATTTGCTTAAATGAGCTTTTAATGCCTTAATTTTGTATGTTTGTCAGGAGATTGGAATTCGGAAGCTAAAACGAGGCGAAACGGGCGAAAACAGCAAATTTTGGCCGTGAGCCGCGGCACAAGGAAGCAGGGCCGCGGCACAGGAAGACAACCAGCGGGCACAAAGTAGACTGTACTCTGTGCCGCGGCACAGTCCAGGTGAGCCGCGGCCAAGAAGAAAAACACAGCGCCCAGGTTTTAACCTGGACGCCATGTGCCGCGGCACAGATTAAGTGAGCCACGGCACACTTAGCGGTTTTGGTGCGCTCCGCGCGGATTTGGGCCGTTTTGAAGCCAGTTCTCGACCTACTCACACGGACGCAGTTTGGAGACTGTGCAGAGCTATAAATAAGGGTTTAAGACCCTAATTAATTATCTTTGGATCTGGAAAAAATCTTGGAATCAGAGAATCTTGGAGGAGACGGCAGAAGAGGAAGATAAGCAGAATACTTCAAGAGCAGAGGGCGGAAGCCAGAAGAACGGAGGAATCCGAGCTCTTCATCTGCGTTTGATTTTCATGCTTTTATTTATTAATTCTGTATTTTCATTAATTAGCATGTCAGGCTAAAACCCTAATCTAGGATTTTGATGAAACCTACGTTTTGACGGATTTGCTTGAGATTATCTATTTAATTCCCTTTTTGTTGAGTTTTCCCAATCGTGTTTAATGCTTTCAATTATCTGGCCAATAGTTGTGTTGTTTTAATCATTCAATTCGAATCGGGAGAGGAGAGTTGGTGAGGAACAATTGGTGAGGACCGTTTTATTCTGTGAGATAGGAATATACTCATAGGAACTACGTGGCCTTTTGGAGATTTTATGCTTTTTGCCTATTGACGAATTAATTCACCTAGGGATAGAGTGCGTTATTCGCCTTTAGAAAAATCTATTGACCTCGGGAGAGGGGATAGAGTATATTAGCAATCTTCGCCTTCAATAAATTGGGAAAATCATTAACTTCAGATAATCGAGAGTAAATTCTGATAAACCGAGGTGGATTCAGAATCCTAGACTTATTCATCATTTGATTTTCTTTCCTCAAGCGATCATTTTTACTATTTAGTCTTTTATTAATTCTTTTAGTAATTAATTGCAAACCCAAAGTTCGATTGTTCGAATAAAACTAGAATACATAAAAATTGGTAGTTAGTGATTCAGTCCTCGTGGGAACGATACTCACTCATCACTTTATTACTTGTATACGATAACGTACACTTGCGTTCAAGAAAAATCGCAACAAGTTTTTGGCGCCGTTGTCGGGGACTGAAATTTTTGCTAATATCGATTTCAGTATTCCTAGTCTTAGTTTGAACGTTTTATTTACTTATTTTTGTGTACTAAATTTCATTTATTTTATTTGTTTTTCCTTTCAGGATCTTTCGCGTAGTGCATGAGAAAACTCAGTGACAAAGGCCTACTACCTTTGAATACCGAACTCGAGCGCACTCTTAGGAGAAAGAAGAAGGAGAAACGAGAGCTACCGACAACGGTTAAGATGGCCGAAAATATCGAAATTCAAGGAGGAAATAATATTGTGCAGCAAGCTCAACCGGAAATGGCACTTCGAGATTATGCTATGCCGCAGATCAACGCAAAATTTTCGGGGATTCGGCGCCCCACTATCCAGGCGAACAATTTCGAAATTAAGCCTGCTATTATTCAGATGGTATAGGCGAGCCAATTCTGTGGATTGCCAAATGACGACCCAAACGCTCATATTGCTTCTTTTCTTGAGATTTGTGACACGTTCAAGAACAATGGTGTCACCGACGATGCTATCCGATTACGGCTTTTCCCTTTCTCTTTGAGGGATAAAGCGAAATTTTGGCTGAATTCCTTACCGCCGGGGTCTATCACAACATGGGCAGAGTTAGCGCAAGCCTTCCTTGCTAAATTCTTCCCACCTTCTAAGACGGCGAGATTGAGAAACGAGATCACCACCTTTGGTCAGTATGATATGGAATCACTCCACGAGGCGTGGGAGCGATACAAAGATTTGTTACGGAGATGCCCACATCACGGCCTTCCAGACTGGCTTCAAATTCAGACGTTCTACAATGGATTGAGTGCCTCTACACGCACGCTCGTGGATGCAGCCGCCGATGGGGCTTTGATGGGAAAGACGATGGGTGAAGCACACTCGTTGTTGGAAGCTATGGCCGCTAATGCTTATCAATGGCCATCTGAACGAATAACGCCGAAGCGAGTTTTGGAAATTTCGAGTAATGACCCGATATCTACATTGTCAGTCCAAGTCGTAGCATTAACGCAGCAGCTCCAAGCATTTTCGCATGCTCCTTCCCCCGTTACCATTGAGTCGTGCAATTGGTGTAACGGATCTCACCCTAGCGCGGAGTGTCAAGTCGGAAATCCGTTCGAGCAGCCCCAAATTGAACAAGCTCAGTTTGTAGGAAACGGAAAGAGGCAAAATAATCCGTACTCCAACACGTATAATCCGGGGTGGCGTAATCATCCCAACTTTTCATGGAGAAACGGACAGAACTCGAACCAGCCTCCGTTCGCTCAAAACCAACAGCAGCCCCCTCCCGCTCCAAAAGTTTCTCTCGAGGAAGCAATTATGAAATTGGCAGCGAATACGAGTCAATTCATGACCCGTACTGAAGCGACATTGCAAAATCATTCTGCCTCAATTCGCAACTTGGAAGTCCAGCTGGGCCAAATTGCTAATGTGTTGACAGCCCGCCCGGAGCGAGCATTGCCAAGTACGACCGAGACAAATCCTAGAGAAAGTCTAAATGCGATCAGTTTGAGAAGCGGGAAGGAGGTATGTGACCAGCCCGAGAGGTGTGAAAAGAAAAGCGAAATTGAGGAGAGGAAAAATTTAGCGACGGAGGAATCGCAAGATTGGAGACCCTCGATAACGTTTCCGGATAACCTGAAGGCATATGTGCCACCCGTCCCGTTTCCGCAGAGATTACAGCAGAAAAAGGCAGACAAGTAATTCTCTAAGTTCCTCGACGTGTTCAAGAAGCTTCATATTAACATTCCATTTGCCGATGCGTTGGAACAAATGCCAAGCTACATTAAATTCATGAAAGAGATATTGTCAAAGAAAAGAAAACTCGAGGAGTTTGAAACAGTTGCCTTGACAGAGGAATGCAGTGCGATTCTTCAGAAGAAGCTTCCACCAAAATTGAAAGATCCGGGAAGTTTCAACATACCGTGCACCATGGGGAATCTCTCTTTTAATAAGGAATTGTGCGATGTCGGTGCTAGTATTAACCTCATGCCTTTGTCTATTTTCAAGAAGCTGGGAATTGGAGAAGCAAAGCCGAAGACGGTTTCCTTGCAATTAGCGGATCGATCTATTAAGTATCCGAGGGGAGTGATTGAGGATGTGTTAGTAAAAGTGGATAAATTTATCTTTCCAGCGGATTTTATTGTTCTCGACATGGAGGAAGATGAAGATATTCCGATTATCTTGGGACGACCATTTTTAGCGACCGGCAGAACTCTTATAGATGTGGAAAAAGGAGAATTAACTCTGCAGGTTCAAGACGAGCATGTTACGTTCCAAGTATTCAAATCCTTTTTATGGACGGGAGGTGTTGATCAAAGCTCACAAAGTGAAAGTGTGGAGGCCGTTGCAAAAGAAAAACACCGAAAACATCGTCGGTTGAAAAATTCAGATTCCATGTCAGATGGTCCAACTTTTAACAAAGATGTAGAACGAGTAGCATTTCTCAAGCATGTGAACATGACATCATCGCCATCCGACCAGCCACACTCGGACAAGTCTGCTGCTGTCATAAAGTCATTTTTGAAAGAGAAAAATAAGCCGGAAATCAAACGGACATCTAGTCATGAGAAAAACGGGTGTTTCGGAAAGTTGTTCTCGTCAAAACCTTTCCGCAACCAACACTGGGTGTCCGAACCGAAAATCGAATCGTTAATGACCGATGGTCAAAATTTTAAAAATCCTATTAACGGTTCGATGAACGGGGCGGAGATCAAATGGAGTTTGCGAAAAACGAACTGATTTTTAATAGGTCCGGCTGAAGAATATAAACTTAGCGCTTCTCGGGAGGCAACCCGAGTTCGTAGTTGTAGATTTTTGCGTTTTTATATTTTTCTTGCATTCTTGTATTTTTATTTTTCATCATTTTGTGATTTGATTTGCTTTTACCTCTCGCACTTGACGTGTTCTTCTTGAAAATTCTGTGCAGGAAAAGTCCTAGGGGAGAAACTGATGCCTGAGCCGCGGCACAAGTATTGTGAGCCGCGGCACACACAAATCGAAAGGGAGAGCTAAACAATCTGTACCCTGTGCCGCGGCATAACATTACTGAGCCGCGGCACACTTGAGCACTGAGCGGCGGCACACGGAATCTGAGCCGCGGCCCACGACAAAACATGTGAACAGGTAAAAAGGGACTATACTCGGTGCCGCGGCTCACTTGAGTTGTGCCGCGGCACACCTTGCGGAATTCGAACAGCCAGGTACCTTATAACCCGCATTCGGCCGGCCACCCCAGGTACACTTCCCTTTCTTCCCTTCCTCTCCCTTGCTCGCGATCGGCCAACATTCTTCTCGCCTTCTTCTTCTTGCGATTTTATTGCATTTTTCACAATCCAAGCAAGGTATGTTCCAATCTCTAATCTCAAATTGTCCTATGAATTTAAATTTGAAGTTGTGTTATGCATTTGATGGATTGAATATGTTTATTTCCTTCAAAAGTTCTATAATGGTTAAGTGGAGGACATGATGTTTTGATCGATTTTTCATGATTATTTTTGATATTGAATGAATTGAATATGTCGTTTTGATGGTGAATGATTCGTGTTTTTGTTCTTAGGGATTTAATCGAGCTATTTCCATATTTGTTCTTCAAGTAAACTCTTGCCCTTTAGGTGTTCGATGAAATGTCTAAATGAAAAATTTTCTCTGTTAAGGCAATATTTTTAATCTATGTGCAATGTATTCGTTCTGAAATCACAGCAAGCCCAACCCTTACGTCTAGTTTAAACATTAAAGTTCAATTTCATTTTACTCTCACGGATGTGCTATCTTGTTAAATTCTTGATTTACGGCCGGATATCTTTAGCCGAGTAATGATTATTTTCGTTATTGTTTGCGTAAATAAACTCTGGTGTTTAATTTTTTTTCAGGGATCACTATGGCTAGGACTAAAAAGTTGAACAAGAGGGCCAGGACTCAGTCATCCCCCATTCGAGGGGAAACTTCTCGTAGTCGCGCCGAGTCTGAGGCGCACCAGTTTTCTGACCCTGAGATTCACAAGATCTTCAATGAGAAGATTCGGCCGTGACCTCTTATCCCGGAGAGGGGATTTACTCCAGCTCCCCAAGACGGGGAACTGCTTGCTATGATAGACGAGATGGGGTGGGCCCAATTTGCTGCACCCCCCGAGCCAGCGGTGATCTCGATAGTGCAGGAGTTCTATGCCAGCGCGTTATTGAAGCATATTCGGGCAGGCCAGATGTTGCAGCAGTCAGACACTCGGACTCAGGTCGATGTCCGAGGTATTACGGTTGATTTTTCCACAGCTGCTATTCGGAGGTTGTTTGGGCTTCCGGTGGTAGATGAGTCGGCTTATGACCGAGTTATGACTAGCCTCACGAAGGAGGCTCTGCTAGAGACTATTACATAGCCCGACTCCGACTGGGAGCAGCGCGCACCGGGTTCTTCCACTTTCCATTTCAAGAGCTCGCGCCTCAGTCGGCTCGGGTGTGCCTGGCTATATTTTATTTGCGCTCGTATAGACCCCACATCTCAGATCTGAACTGTTTTTCTCTCCCGCACTCGGACACTATATGCTATCACATCCGGGCTGCGATTCGATGTGGCCCCTCTCTTGGTCCGTTCTATATTCCAGTGCATTCAGGGAGGGGCCAAGACGGGGTTGAAGCACCCCTCTCTTATCTGCGCTCTGTGCCGGCAGTCGGGGCTGATGTGGTCGGACAACGAGCCGATGCTGGCTCCCCAGGCCCCGATCGACCACCACATCATCTCACATTTTGACCAGTGGGGAGGAGCGTCGGCGCACGCTCGGGGGAGAGGATTTCTACTGGATGAGGCCCACGAGGGGTCCCCCGAGCCTCTTTTGCTGACACAGGGGCAGACAGATGCTGGGCCACCGCCCGACAGAGAGAGATTGCAGGCGATGTTCGATGGGCTGAGGGAGGATATGAGGAGAGAGAGAGAGAGAGAGGAGACGAGGAGAGAGAGGGAGAGGATATGAGGGGAGAGAGAGAGGAGATGAGGAGAGAGAGGGAGAGTATGCTGGCCGCCATGCGAGAAGAGCAGCGGACGGAGCGAGAGAGCATTATTGCTGCTGTCAGGGGTGAGATGCGAGGGCAGGCCCGCCGGGCCAACCGGCGTGAGGCGAGGCGTCTGGCAGCGAGGGACGCCTACCATCAGGAGCACCTTGCCGCATGGACGGCCCACATCATGGACCCAGACGGGCCATTTATTGCACCTGCTCGGCCAGCCACACCACCCTCCTCACTGGATGATGCCGACACCAGCTCGTGAGAGGACTGGAGGGGAGTACTTGACCTTCTTATTCTATTGCATATTATATTTTGTCCATTGAGGTCAATGTACGTCCTAAGTTTGGGGGGGGGGGGTTTACTTTCTGTCGCTACGTTTATTGCTGTACTTATTTCGTTGCACTTTTTGTTATTTTTTAGTTATCTTTTGTCGATGACCTTGCTTGTCCTGATTTTACTTTATTCGTGAATTTTTCGTGCTTCTATTTGTGTAATACTGATGTTACGACACTGTTTTTCTCTCTGAAAAAATGTTCGAGTTTTAGTCGAGTTGTAGTCAGTGATTTCTGTTTCTGCTAAGTCGTCATTTAGGTCCGAAATTTTTTTTGTGATTGTAGAGGTCTTGGAGGATAAGAGAGGATACATACGTGTTTTAAAATCACCGTCGATACGTTTGGTTACATTTTTCGGTTAGCTAGTCGTCCAGTTACATAAGTCGTGTTGGCACTGAGATTGAGTTTAGAGTCGGTCAGTTTTTCCCAAAAGTCGAGATATTTTTGTTCTATGATGGGAAGTCTAGTAACTAGGGGTATTCACGTGACCCGTTGTTTACTCTCGCGTAAAATGACGACCCTGATTAGACTAGTGATTTAGAAATTTCACATGTGTCGAAGACGGGAAGCCTAGTAACCGGGGGTACTCGCGTGACCCGTTGTTTACTCTCGCGTAAAACAGCGACCTTGATTCGGACATGCGGGAATTAGCTATTCGAGTTGTTTCTCCGCTGTGGAGGGGAACTTAGTAACTAGAAGCATCCATGTGCCCCATGAGTGTCTTTTACGTCAAACGGTTTCCCAATACATGAGAATGGAAGTTCCACCCTAGGATTATCCCGATGAAACATCCCGAAATCCGAACCTAGTGGTCAACTCGAATTAATTTCTTGAGCATATATGTATAAGGGAATACTGTCCGAGGATTATTTTTATGAAACTCGTGAAAATTTTGCCATTAGACTGTGGAACGGGGCGACTTTTGCTCATTTATTTTAACCTTTCATATTGACGGTCGATTTGATTCACGTTTGTTAATCTTTGAGCTGGATTTTCTTCATGAACGAGTAATTAGGACTGAATTTGGTTACTTTGTAGAATCAGTGTTCTGAGTGTAGCTAGCTATTACGATACTCGCATTTTTCAGAGAGAATTTCAGGATAGTATTGATTAGGTTGAGCACTATGAGTTGCACGATTATTCACGACATTCTTTTGTTGAATATAATTCTTTTTGCTTGAGGACAAGCAAAGGCTTAAGTTTGGGGGTATTTGTTAGGCGTATTTTTATACGCTTATTTATCATGATTTTGTATTATTTTGGAGAGTAAATTTGCTTAAATGCGCTTTTAATGCCTTAATTTTGTATGTTTGTCAGGAGATTGGAGTCCGGAAGCTAAAACGATGCGAAACGGGCGAAAACGGCAAATTTTGGCCATGAGCCGCGGCACAAGGAAGCAGGGCCGCGGCACAGGAAGACAACCAGCGGGCACAAAGTAGACTGTACTCTGTGCCGCGGCACAGTCCAGGTGAGCTGCGGCCCAGAAGAAAAACACAGTGCCCAGGTTTTAACCTGGACGCCATGTGCCGCGGCACAGATTAAGTGAGCCGCGGCACACTTAGCGGTTTTGGTGTGCTCCGCGCGGATTTGGGCCGTTTTGAAGCCAGTTCTTGACCTACTCACACGGACGCGATTTGGAGACTGTGCAGAGCTATAAATAAGGGTTTAAGACCCTAATTAATTATCTTTGCATCTCGAAAAAATCTTGGAGTCAGAGAATCTTGGAGGAGACGGCAGAAGAGGAAGATAAGCAGAAGACTTCAAGAGCAGAGGGCGGAAGCCAGAAGAACGGAGGAATCCGATCTTTTCATCTGCGTTTGATTTTCATGCTTTTATTTATTAATTTTGTATTTTCATTAATTAGCATGTCAGGCTAAAACCCTAATCGAGGATTTTGATAAAACCTATGTTTTGACGGATTTTCTTGAGATTATCTATTTAATTCCCTTTTTGTTGAGTTTTCCCAATCCTGTTTAATGCTTTCAATTATCTGGCTAATAGTTGTATTGTTTTAATCATTCAATTCGAATCGGGAGAGGAGAGTTGGTGAGGAACTATTGGTGAGGACCGTTTTATTCTGTGAGATAGGAATATACTCATAGGAACTACGTGGCCTTTTGGAGATTTTATGCTTTTTGCCTATTGACGAATTAATTCACCTAGGGATAGAGTGCGTTATTCGCCTTTAGAAAAATCTATTGACCTCGGGAGAGGCGGTAGAGTATATTAGCAATCTTCGCCTTCAATAAATTGGGAAAATCATTAACTTCAGATAATCGAGAGTAAATTCTGATAAACCGAGATGGATTCAGAATCCTAGACTTATTCATCATTTGATTTTCTTTCCTCATGCGATCATTTTTACTATTTAGTCTTTTATTAATTCTTTTAGTAATTAATTGCAAACCCAAAGTTCGATTGTTCGAATAAAACTAGAATACATAAAAATCGGTAGTTAGTGATTCAGTCCTCGTGGGAACGATACTCACTCATCAATTTATTACTTGTATACGATAACGTACACTTGCGTTGAAGAAAAATCGCAATAGAGGGCGGGCGATCGTGTCCACTGATTAGTTTTGGAGGGCCCTCAGACTACGCCGGCCTCGTATTTAAACGAAGGGCGGGCGATCTTGGCCCAAAGGGACCTTGCATGGCCAAAGCAGCCGGTTCCATCGACTACCAGGACCATGGCTGTATGTTGTGCGGTGGAGGCGACCTCGTGCCATAGTCCACCATGTTAGATGATGAACTGTAGATGGTGAACGAGTCCTCCGGTTTTGGTGATGTTGCATGATACCGGCGATCGGGCTGGAAGACTGGAGATCGCCATTCGGGCGCCGATCGCGCTGTTCATAGGCTAAGAAGAAACCTTTGCCTGGCCAGAAAGTCTGCGGCCTTAGCTCGGAAGATTGCGTAGGTCGAGGGTTGGTCTTTCGTAAGATGCCTGAACATAGGCGAAAGACCATGGAATCCACCTAGGACCGCGTAGAGGGCGATCTCATCGCTTACGGGCTCGCCGTTGAGGATGATCTCGTCTACCCGGTCGATGTAGTCCGAGTCAGACTCTTCTTCCCCTTGCCTGATCTGTATCATGCAATGGGGACCTTATGGCCGAGCGACCCTAGTGGCGAAGTACGCTGTGAAGTCGTTCGCCAGTTGGTTAAAGGAGCTGATGGATCGAGGCGGCAATGAGATGTACCACCTGTGGGTAATGTCGTCCAGCGTCAGAGAGAACATCTGGCACCTGGTTGCGTCTGATGCCCCACACCCAGTCATGTACATGTTGAACATTCTCAGGTGTGTTTCGGGGTCTGATCTCCCCTCGTACAAAGGTGTTTGTGGAGGAACGATCTTATGCTGCACGGGGGCGAGCTCGATGTGGACCGCGAGCGGCTCGCTTGGCCCGGCGATATTGCTTTTGGCGCCTGCCCCAGATTCCAGGAGCGCCTTCATGTCGTCGAGCTGGCGTTGCATCGCGGCCATCGCTGTAGCTTGGTCGCTCGTGGATCGGCTTTTGGAGCGGGAGCCGAGGCGATCGTGTACCGATCTCCTGACTCCGCTTCTGCCGACCTCGGCTCTCTGTCGAGGAGGAGCCAGATGGCTGGTCGGCCTACTGGGGGTCGGATATGCCGAACTCCTGGTGACGGACTCGAGCTCCATCGTCTCGTGGCTGGGGCCTGACTGCCCCGGTCGCCAAGATGGGTCGCTGCCTAGGCGATCGAAAACAGAGGTGCCCCAGCTGGCGAGCACCTCTTCTTGCGAATGGGAGCCTCCTGGCGATCTTTCGGCTAGCAACGCCTTGAACTTCCGTTTGGTCTTGCGGCGGATGGCCGAGGGGGTTATAGCAGGCGGCGCGCCGAGAGCACTCCGCAGCTCCTGCAGGATGGCCATGGCCTCCTCGATCTGTTCCGCGGTTTGGAACTGATCGAGCGGGAGACTTGGGCCATCCCTTAGGGGTGGGATCGAGCATCTCGTACCGCGGCGTCTACCCTCTGCCATCGGCTGTGGCTCGGACTGCGACGGAACGAGGCGTCTGGCGGACCGGCCAGCGGCTTTCTTCGATGCAGAGGCGGAAGACATGATTCTGAAAGATTTCTCTGAAGAACAGTGAGTGTTTATTCAGGTATATGTCCCGGAGAACAGTGAGTGTTCTTCGAGACGGTAGGAATAAAAATGAGGGTTAGATCCCCTTCCTCTAGCGCCAATTGTTGTTGCCCGAAATATTATCTGAAGATAGATATTGCTGGAATGGACGAACAACAAAAAAGGTTGCGGGAGCACTTTCAGTGGGGGTGTGAATAACACAAGATTTGCCGGGTTTGTTAGGCCCGAGCTTGAATGCTCTCGCGAGATGTTATTAATACTAATATTCATGGATAGAAGTATTAATGTAAGAATCTAAATTCAATGAGTATAAAAGATCCTATTTATCTAACTCTTGAGCGAAGCTTTGCTGTTCTTGCTCTCTGCCGATCGTCTGCTGTGTGAGAGAGGCTGAGAGAGAAGAAAGAACCGAGAGATAGCTGTTGCCAAGAGTAAGAATGCCAAGTTTTGAGTTGTGCTTGTTGAGATGTAGCGATAATCAGAGTGGTCCGAGAGTTGGCCGAGAATCTCAATCCCATGTCCAAGTGCAGGCAACCTTCTATTTATAGGGGCTAAGATGCCTTGTTTTTTGGCGGGCGATCGCCTTTCGTCCAATATAATAATGGGGCGATCGTCTTTAAGTCACATGGGCTGTCTGCCTAAAGTCCAAGGCTGCTGCCGGCATCCAGTTGTGCGGTCCAATGAGGAGCCAGCACGCGTCCGGAGTTGCTATCACGGGCGGTCCCACGGACATCTTTCGGCGGGCCTGTCGGTTGGTAGAAGGTTGCTGACAGGCTGTGGTCAACGGACCATGTGCATCAGCGTCTTTCCCGGATCTGCATGTGGGTCTTGCTCCGAGCTTTGGCCCTTGCCGACTGGACGATCGAAAGCTTCGCGTGGCATGAGGAGGTCGCCACATGGTCGGTCGCCAGGAGTCGATCACCAAGTACTGAGAGACGATCGCCTTCAGATGTCGATCGCTCGGCACCGGGACTTGTCCTGGGACCTTCGGTCGGCAGTTCTGCCTTGGCTGCTCGGCTATGGCTAGGTCGCCCGGTCTCTGAGGCGATCGCCGGTCGAGGCATATAATTCTCGACACAACAATTGCCCCCCAGCTTGCTCCGATGTTGAAGACATGGGGCGAGGTGGTTCTTGCTGGCGATCGTGTAGGATGAGGACGGGCGATCCGTTGAGCGGAACTATGGTCTCGGACTTGGGCGATCTTGTCGATTGGCTAGCTATCTTCGGCCTTGTACCTGCAAAAAACAATATTGGCCGATCCCTCGTAGAAACGTGACTGTTTCGTCACTGAGTAATCGTGCACAGTCGCGGAGTTCGATGGACCGACTCCATGACCGTGTCTTATGCGCGAACGACATTGACTGTCTCGTGACTTATTTTATTGTGTGGGTCCTCTGTTAGGCTGTGCCTCACCTCGTATTTAAACGAAGGGCGTGCGGTCTTTGTCTAGAGGAGTCCTTGCGCGGGGCGTCGTCGGATTAATCAACTCCACTTCCGCGGCTTGTTAGCTCTGCTTCCACCTCGGCCCGCCATGAAGATGGCGAACCTCGATGGTGTACGTTGAGACGGGGGTACGCATTGTCCGGGTTCACCATATTAGATGATGAACCTTTGAGGGTGGGCGATCGTGTCCACTGATTAGTTTTGGAGGGCCCTCGGACTACGCCGGCCTCGTATTTAAACGAAGGGCGGGCGATCTTGGCCCAAAGGGACCTTGCATGGCCAAAGCAGCCGGTTCCATCGACTACCAGGACCATGGCTGTATGTTGTGCGGTGGAGGCGACCTCGTGCCGTAGTCCACCATGTTAGATGATGAACTATAGATGGCGAACGAGTCCTCCGGTTTTGGTGATGTTGCATGATACCGGCGATCGGGCTGGAAGACTAGAGATCGCCGTTCGGGCGCCGATCGCGCTGTTCATAGAAGAAACCTTTGCCTGGCCAGAAAGTCTGCGGCCTTAGCTCGGAAGATTGCGTAGGTCGAGGGTTGGTCTTTCGTAAGATGCCTGAACATAGGCGAAAGACCATGGAATACTCCTAGTACCGCGTAGAGGGCGATCTCATCGCTTACGGGCTCACCGTTGGGGATGATCTCGTCTACCCGGTCGATGTAGTCCGAGTCGGACTCTTCTTCCCCTTGCCTGATATGCATCATACGATGGGGACCTTCTGGCCGAGCGACCCTGGTGGCGAAGTACGCTGTGAAGTCGTTCGCCAGTTGGTTAAAGGAGCTGATGGATCGAGGCGGCAATGAGGTGTACCACCTGTGGGCAATGTCGTCCAGCGTCAGAGGGAACATCCGGAACCTGGTCGCGTCTGATGCCCCACACCCGGTCATGTAGATGTTGAACTTTCTCAGGTGTGTTTCGGGGTCCGATCTCTCCTCGTACAAAGGTGTTTGCGGAGGAACGATCTTATGCTGCATGGGGGTGAGCTTGATGTGGACCGCGAGCGGCTCGCTCGGTCCGGCGATCTTGCTTTTGGAGACTTCCCCAGATTCCAGGAGCGCCTTCATGTCGTCGAGCTAGCGTTGCATCGCGGCCATCGCTGTAGCTTGGTCGCTCGTGGATCAGCTTTTGGAGCGGGAGCCGAGGCGATCGTGTACCGATTTCCTGACTCTGCTGCTGCCGACCTCGGCACTCTGTCGAGGAGGAGCCAGATGGCTGGTCGGCCTACTGGGAGTCGGATACGCCGAACTCCTGGTGACGGACTCGAGCTCCATCGTCTCGTGGCTGGGGCCTGACTGCCCTGGTCATCAAGATGGGTCGCTGCCTAGGCGATCGAAAACAGAGGTGCCCCGGCTGGCGAGCGCCTCTTCTTGCGAATGGTAGCCTCTTGGCGATCTTTCGGCTAGCAACGCCTTGAATTTCCGTTTGGTCTTGCGGCGGATGTCCAAGGGGGTTATAGCGGGCGGCGCGCCGAGAGCACTCCATCGCTCATGCAGGATGGCCATGGCCTCCTCGATCTGTTCCGCGGTGTGGAACTGATCGAGCGGGAGACTTGGGCCGTCCCTCAGGGGCGGGATCGAGCGTCTCGGACCGCGGCGTCTACCCTCCGCCATCGGTTGTGTCTCGGAATGTGACGGAACGAGGCGTCTGGCGGACCGGCCAGCGGCTTTCTTCGATGCAGAGGCGGAAGACATGATTCTGAAAGCTTTCTCCGAAGAACAGTGAGTGTTTCTTCAGGTATATGTCTCGGAGAACAGTGAGTGTTCTTCGAGACGGTAGGAATAAAAATGAGGGTTAGATCCCCTTCCTCTAGTGCCAATTGTTGTTGCCCGAAATATTATCCGAAGATAGATATTTCTGGAATGGACGGACAACAAACAAGGTTGCGGGAGCACTTTCCGTGGGGTGTGAATAACACAAGATTTGCCGGGTTTGTTAGGCCCGGGCTTGAATGCTCTCGCGAGATGTTATTAATACTAATATTCGTGGATACAAGTATTAATGTAAGAATCTAAATACAATGAGTGTAAAAGATCCTATTTATCTAACTCTTGAGCGAAGCTTTGGTGTTCTTGCTCTCTGCCGATCGTCTGCTGTGTGAGAGAGGCTGAGAGAGAAGAAAGAACCGAGAGATAGTTGTTGCCAAGAGTAAGAATGCCAAGTTTTGAGTTGTGCTTGTTGAGAAGCAGCGATAATCAGAGTGTTTCGAGAGTTGGCCGAGAATCTCAATCCCATGTCCAAGTGGAGGCAACCTTCTATTTATAGGGGCTGAGATGCCTTGTTTTCTGGCGGGCGATCACCTTTCGTCCAATATAATAATGGGGCAATCGTCTTTAAGTCACATGGGCTGTCTGCCTAAAGTCCAAGGCTGCTGCCGGCAGCCAGCTATGTGGTCCAATGAGGAGCCAGCACGCGTCCGGAGTTGCTGTCATGGGCGGTCCCACGGACATCTTTCGGCGGGCCTGTCGGTTGGTAGAAGGATGCGGACAGGTTGTGGTCAACGGACCATGTGCATCAGCATCTTTCCCGGATCTGCATGTGGGTCTTGCTCCGAGCTTCGGCCCTTGCCGACTGGATAATCGAAGGCTTTGCGTGGCACGAGGAGGTCTCCACTTGGTCGGTCGCCAGGAGTCGATCGCCAAGTACCGAGAGATGATCGCCTACAGATCTCGATCGCTCGGCACCGAGACTCGTCCTGGGACCTCCGGTCGGCAGTTCTGCCTTGGCTGCTTGGCTATGGCTAGGTCGCCCGGTCTCTGAGGCGATTGCCGGTCGAGGCGTATAATTCTCGACACAACACGCTACTTACCACTCGTAGCGTGCGCTACGAATTCCCAAATCAGCCCAGTACTTTCTGGACTATCAGCCTCATTTGCGCTAGCGTGCGCTAATACTGAGCTATAGCGTACGCTACCTAAACTCCATTAGCGCGCGCTAACAAGAGTATGTAGCGTGCGCTACCTCATACACGTACTACCAAAATATGATGATAATGATGAAAATATTCTTATCTCGATCTCAAACAGTGATGAATGACGAATAACAAGTGACACCCGATTCTAAAATATGTCGAACAGTGAACACAATTGAATGAATGTGACGGATGAATGATTATTACAGAGTGAAAAATTTCTGAGTGAAAATTACTGAATGATAATCAATGAATTCACAACTGGGAATTACAATTACAGCGTTGTGGGCCTCGAACCCACAAGGCTAAAAATCATTTTCGCAATCGTTTCAAATGCGCCAAAGAGGCATAGACGATAATATTTTTCAAGTACTTAAATGCTTTCCAAAATATATATCTCAAATACCATCCTAAAAATCCCATTTAATATTCAAGGCCGAATTGCCAAAACTCGACAGTTTCAAAATGTACGTTAAGTCACCGCTTATACAAAAAGGTTTTACAAAATAACCCCAAATTGCAAAGTACCAAAAAGGCCATTGTAAAAGTATACAGGTGTTAGTCAAATACCGAAAATCCATTTAAAATACACACGCAGTGGATATAAACATAGTTAAAAATACATTTGCAGCAGAATCATAACAACTAGGAAAATACTCATTTCGCAAATACATGCCATAGCAGTATCACACGGGAAGATCATCTCTTCATGACTGCTAGTAGCTCGATCTCCGATTACCTAAAAGATAAAGCTCACGGCGGGGTCAGCCACAATACTTAACAATGATAACGATCACATCATCATAACAATTACATACTAATGAAATTACAAAGTAAGAATACTACCAATGTAATCTTACCGTCACAACCTTACCAACCCATGGTAATCCATATCAAATCAATCCTTATCATAATCCACATCTTGCATTATCAAATGACGAATGAACCCAAATACAACCATCCGTACTGTATTCAAACAATACCAAGATTCTCAATACATCATATAACTCGAGTATGAAATAATCTATCCGTGCCAAATCCTGTCTGCTGAATCGCACAATCAATTCCCAATCCGGATAAAACCAGTAAAACATAATACATTTGTAGATCAACTGTAATAACCGAGATTTCTGATATGTATTTGAACCTTGTGATATTGAAATTGTTGCATTTTGATCTGAGTATTATTCTCCGTATTTCATGATCCGGTGTTGTTGAGAGCATGATTGCATGAATGTGTTCTAAGTGGTGATTTTGCACATGTAGCGCACGCTATCGACTTAGCGTAGCGTATGCTAAGTTGGGTTCATAGCGCACGCTATGTATGAACCTTAGCGCACGCTATACGTAGTCAGCATGATTAAGACAGGGTGGTAGGTGAGATCAGCTGCGGATCTTGGTCTGATCATGTCGGGATGAACCTGGACGACTTTCAGGAAAAGCCGAATCAACGCTGTAGCGCACGCTACTGGTATAAGGATAGCGCACGCTAAATGCTGAGTACAGTGAAGTCAGTAAGCTTCGTATGGCCGTTAGCGCACGCTATGGATATGGACTAGCGCGTGCTAATTACCATTTCCTATATATAGGACATCATCCTTTTTTCATTTCTCAGACTTTTTCACTTCCCAAATCCCTATTCTTAGACTTAGAGAGTTACTTTCTCCATCCTCAACCTCTCATATCATCATCCTAGCACGAGTTGGAGATTGTAGATCATTGGAGATTGGTGTTCAAATCCTCGGCGTTGGATTTCTTCAAGTTCCTTCTTGTTCTTCACTACTTTGAGGTAAGTGATTCTTCACCAATATTAAGTAATATTCTGAAGGATGTTTTGATCATGATTTGGGATTATCTAGTCAGTTAAATTCATACGTAGTCGAACATCATGTGTTAGAAGAATATTTTCGATGTTTCGGTACTTCTTTATCGTATAAACCATTGAACCTTTTAGTGTTTGAACTCCTAGAATATTCATGAAGCTTCAAAACCGATTATGACCAGTTATGGAGATCATCAAGTTCTTATGTTTTTACATAATGGAATTATACGTTTTGGGACCTAGAATGGATGGAACTTAGGATACTTTCTTGAAGATCAAGATGAATGATGGTGTTGTGATGATTATACGTATCCTTGTATCTCGAAGTCGTTTAATCCGTAAAGATCTTTCACAAACCATATGAGCATGATATGCATGGAGATGACATGTATTAACACTGAAGATTTCATGAGTTTCATCACCATTAGATCAAGTCTACTGCCCATTAGTAAACTGCCATGCACGGTTAGCGCACGCTAAGATTTGTATATTAACGTGCGCTATCGGGAATGAGTTAACGTACGCTATGTTTGGTACGTAACGTACGTTATGTCATTAGTCGTGTCAGTCGGCTGATCAGAGAGGACTGTCAGTACATAGTTAGCGTACGCTAGACTTAGTCGTTAACGTACGCTAACGAGCAAGCTTAGCGCATGTTATATAGAACACGCAGCGTACGCTAAGTAGTTCAGGCAGACTACATTTTTAGAACTTTCGGCCGTATAACGGATTGCTAGACATTCGTACGACATGAGATAAATTCTATATTATTTCTTTTGTTAAGGTTCGAGCTCACTACGTTGATCAAAGGAGGCGGCCTTCGAGTGTGTCGAGATCATTGGAGTTATTAGTTCTTGCCATCTTTGAGGCAAGTATCGTAAATTGTTAATATTGGAATTTTAAGCATGTATTTGGTTCATTCATGTTGTTGAACATGGGATTTAATTCGTTGGATTGTCATGATATTCGTTATCCAGTGTTTATATGTTCATGTTGATGGACATAGTGAATTTGCATATATGTATGCATGAGTTGTGTATGTTGTACGATCTATGCTGAGGGTGCTGGATTGGATGTCCACCTCGTGTTAGTCCGACGGGATCATCTTGGGATCTCGGCTGAGGGCGCTGGATCATTGGATGGGTTTTTCCACCTCATGTTGGTCCGACGGGATCATCTTGGGATCTATGCTGAGGGCGCTGGATCATTGGAATACCCAACTGTGTTAATGGAATCTTGTAGATTCGCATTGTCGGATTTCGGTAGCGGAAGTCCGTGTGGTGTATCTTGTTATGTATTGTTGATGCATATTTGATTTGTTTAAATATGATACTTGTACTAGCATCGTTTTGCTAACCCCTTCGGGGGTGGACATTTGTTTTGATGTTCAGGTAGCCGAGGAGCGGGGAAACAGCCACAGTACCGACGTGAAGACGAGGGGGCTCAGTGATGTCTATTGTTATTGTGATTTGTCTTCATGATTCATTTTCAGTACTCGGGTACGCGTGTCTTATTAATATCATTTCGATATGGTTGTATTAATTAACTCAAGGAATCAGTTGGAACCGGTTTTGTATTTTGAACTTCTATGGTATTGTTGAACTATATTTACATTTCTTTTAATTAGCCTTGTAAGTCCTTACTTAAAGGGTTTACGGCGCTGTAATTATTCCGAATATCTCGGGGTGTTACAGAATATGGTATCGGAGCTAAGATTCATGGATATCTTGGCAGTCGTGTTTTAGTTGGGTCTGTTTAGTTGGGTCTTGATTTATGGGTCGTTCGTAACATCACTGTTCAGCCAAAGTCGTCATGTGGACCGTGGTTGTAAGTCTACTAATCTCTTATACTACCGTTTTACTTAATTTTTGTTTTGTGAGTATTGACGGGCGTTATTATTTTGAAAATTTTGTCCTGGATATTGAGTAATTGTGTTTACAGTATGTTGAGGGGAGGACATGGACGCGGACATGGTAATGTGAGACAGGAGGATTCCGCAACTACCCCAGAATTATCGGCTAGTCGAACCGATTCCCATTCTGGAGGATAGCAGGGATCAGCAAATGACGACGCAAATCCTAACATGCCGGGATTACTTCAACGGGTGGTGGCTCAGATAAACCAGTTCGCTCAGGTAGTTGATCGCATGCAGACGGCGATGGGACAGCACCACCACGAGGATAACCGGGGAGACAGATGGCTTGCTGAGGTGGTCAAATTGCACATGACAAAATTTAACGGATCCGCTGAGGCACTTACTTGGTATCATTGGCTAAAGGAGATAGAGAACGAGAACCGAAAAGTTCCTATTGCCCAGTATTTTCTGACTGGGAGGCTTTTGACTGGTGGGAAGCTATTCGACCTGAGAATCATAATGCTGACTGGACGGAATTCAAACTAATGATGGAAGCACAATATTGTCCTCGTCCAGATAGAGAGGCAAAAATCCGAGAGTTCTTCTCACCGCAGAGTTCGGAAGCATCTGTGACAGACTTAATCAAAACTTTTAACCATCAGCTGACTTGTGTGCGACACTTGGTCAGAACGGAAACAGAAAAGATTTTTCATTTCGATATGCGGATAAAGCCGGAGATTCAGCAGTACATGTCCGGATTTGAGTGTACTACGTTGCGACAGTATCAAGACAAAGCGCTGGCCTACGACATGAAAGAGGCGGCGGTGGAGAAATCGATGGAAGCAAAAAAGCAAAAAGTGTCCGGCAACTTCTCAGAAAATAAGGGTGATGGGCCCCGCAAGGGCCAGTCTTCATTTTATTCATCTAGGAAACCTCCACATCCTTCTAGAGGTGGAAAGAAGTTCCGGACAACATCAGCAGTTTCGGACGCATCAAAGAAATGCTATAATTGTGGTCGAGCAGGCCATATTCGACGTGATTGCCCCGCATCTTCTGTTACTTCTTTCGATTGTGGGCAAGAAGGGCACCGTGCGGCTTTCTGTGGAGTTGCGACTAGATCATTTGGTACTCTCACTCCAGCGCCAGTTCCGAAGGAGATAAGTGTGATCCAGAGCCTTGGAGTGGATTTGACGAGAATGTTGGGAAGAGAGAGACATCCAGTGCTGGGTCCATTCCTCCGCGCATGTACGAGATGAGGAAAGCTGACGATCAGAACACTGCTGTTGCATCAGGTACGATTCAGATCCTTTTGCAACCAGTTAGTGTCTTATTCGATTCAGGAGCTACACATTCTTTCATATCATTGAATTGTGTTAATCATTTTAAAATATCGTGTTTATTTGATTGTGAACCTTATGTTTTGGGTTTGCCGAGTGGAGAGAGAATTGTGGGAACCCTAGAAACTATAGATTTTCCAGTGTCTATAGGAGGGAGAGATTGGCCATCGAATCTTATTGTAGTTGACATCCATGGTGACGATTTAATTCTCGGAGACGATTGGCTCAACCGTTATGGAGCTATTCTGAATTACCGAAAGAGAGTCATTTCTATCATTACTGATGACGGATCTGAACACTTATTCAGAGGATGGAGACTGGGAAGCTTGGGAAAATTGATCAAAGCGATGAAAGCAGTGAAATTACTGAAGCAGGGATGTCATGGACTTTGGTGCTATGCCATGAGGAAATAGGAAGGATTAGAGCTCTCATCTATTCAAGTTGTGAATGAATTCTCAGATGTATTCCCTGACGAACTACCTGGGTCACCTCCGCTGAGAGAAGTGGAGTTCAATATCGAATTAGAACCTGGAGCCGCTCCTATTTCCAGAGCACCATACCGTATGGCGCCAACCGAGATGTATGAACTAAAGAAGCAACTGGAGGAATTATTGCAGAAGGGTTACATTCCTAGCGTTTCTCCTTGGGGAGCCCCCGTTCTCTTTGTCTGAAAGAAAGATGGATCCCTCCAATTATGTATTGATTATAGGGAGCTAAACAAGGTGACGATCAAGAACAAGTATCCTATACCTCGTATCGACGACTTGTTTGATCAACTGTAAGGGGAAAGGGTATTCTCGAAGATTGACTTGCGATCAGGATATCATCAGTTGAGTATTAAGGAATTGGATATACCGAAATCTGCTTTCAGATCCCGGTACGGGCGCTATGAATTCGTGGTGATGCCATTTGGACTTACCAATGCTCCTGTGGTATTTATGCAATTGATGAATTGGGTATTCATAGAATACCTAGATAAGTATGTGGTCGTTTTCATTGATGACATCTTGATCTATTCGAAAGACACAGAGGAACATGCCGAGCATTTGCGTGTCGTTTTGAGCACCTTGAGGAATGAACAGCTTTATGCGAAGCTTTCCAAATGCGAGTTCTGGCTTAGGGAAGTCACCTTCCTTGGGCATGTGATATCAGCTGACGGAGTTTAGGTGGACCCGAAGAAATTCGAAGCAATCTTGGAATGGGAAGCTCCTAATAACGTGAAAGAAGTCCGAAGCTTCTTATGACTTGCTGGATATTATCGCCGTTGTGTAGAGGGATTTTCCAAAATTGCTCGTCCGCTCACTCAGCTGTTACAGAAAACTCAAAAGTTCACGTGGGATGAGAAATGCCAGACTGGTTTTGCTGAACTTAAGAAGAGACTGACGACAGCACCTATATTTGCATTACCAGATGGAACTGGTGGATTCATGGTATACAGCGATGCTTCAAATCAGGGTCTGGGATGTGTGTTGATGCAAAAGGATAAGGTGATTGCCTATGCTTCTCGGCAGTTGAAACCGTACGAAGTTAATTACCTGACTCATGATCTGGAGTTAGCAGCTGTGGTCTTTGCCTTGAAAATTTGGTCACATTATTTATACGTTACTCATTGTCAGATCTTTACGGATCATAAAAGCCTCAAATACATTTTCAGTCAGAAAGAATTAAACATGAGGCAGAGAAGGTGGCTAGAATTGATCAAGGATTACGACATGGAAATTCTCTATCATCCAGGTAAAGCAAACATGGTAGCTGATGCATTGAGTCGTAAACCTGTTTCTCTTCGAGTGTTGGAAGCACTTACGTCCCAAACCAGCATTCAACGAGAACTGATCCGTGAAGGGATTGAAGTATGGTCACCAGGACTCGAGGGGCAACTATATGTGATGAAACTGACTTCGTCACTAGTCGAGGAAATAAAATCTAAGCAGTTGAACGATTCTATGATCCTTCGGTTATGTGACGAAGTAAAGAAAGGAAAGGCCCCAGGATTCATGACACAAGATGATGGAGTTCTGAGATTTCAGAGTCGACTTTGCGTTCCCGATGATAATGATTTGAGACGGACAATTCTGAAGGAAGCTCACAGCGCTCCCTATTCTATTCACCCGGGCAGTAATAAGATGTATAAGGATCTAAAACAAAACTTCTGGTGGGGAAATAGGAAGAAGGACGTAGCAGAGTACGTTTCGAAGTGTTTGACTTGTCAGCAGGTTAAGATTGAATATCAGCGACCTGCCGGAATGTGAAAGCCGCTTTCGATCCCTAAGTGGAAGTGGGAGGATATCTCGATGGATTTCATCACCAGTATGCCAAGGACCAAGACAGGAATGAATATGATTTGGGTTATAGTTGATCGACTAACCAAGTCGGCTCATTTCCTAGGAATTAAAGACACGTGGGGACCCGAGAAATTGGCATGAGTATTTATTGCAGAGATAGTCAGACTGCATGGGACGCCGAAGACCATTATTTCAGATCGAGATGGTCGCTTCTTGTCGCACTTCTGGAAGGCAGTTCATAGGGCTTTGGGGACCAAGCTGAACTTTAGCACGGCTTATCATCCTCAAACAGACGGTCAGTCCGAAAGGACTATACAAATAGTAGAAGACATGCTTAGAGCTTGTGCTTTGGATTGGTCAACTAATTGGGAAGTTCACTTGCCGTTGATTGAATTCACCTACAACAATAGTTGGCATGCTTTTATTAAGATGGCACCATTTGAAGCTTTGTACGGGAGAAGATTCCGATCACCCCTGTGCTGGATGATTCTCCGGACTTGATCAGGACAAAACCGGAATTGATAGTTCAGAATCAAGAGAAGATAGCTTTAATTCGGGAAAGACTGTTGACTGCCCAGAGTCGACATAAGTCTTATGCAGACGTGCGCCGTCGCTCGCTAGAGTTCTACATTGGGGACCACGTACTATTGAAGGTGTCTCCTACACGAGGAATTTTCCATTTTGGGAGGAAAGGTAAGCTAAGTCCGAGATATATCGGACCATTTGAGATCCTCGAGAGAGTTGGGGATTTAGCATACAGGTTGGCCTTACCACCATCGCTGAGTCACGTTCACAATGTGTTTCACGTATCCCAATTGTGGAAGTATGTACCAGATCCCAGTCATATCATTGAGTTCGATGAGATCGAGATAGCTAATGACAGCACCTTCGAAGAGAGACCAATCAAGATACTTGAGAGTCGGATCAAACAATTGAGGAATAAACCAATACCCTTGGTTAAAGTACAATGGTCACGACACGGAGTTGAAGAGGCCACTTGGGAAACGGAGGACAATATGAAGACTAGGTATCCGGAGTTGTTTTCATCTTAAGTTTCGGGACGAAACTTCTTTTTAGGGAGAGAGGATGTAATACCCGAGATTTCTGATATGTATTTGAACCTTGTGATATAGTAATTGTTGCATTTTGATCTGAGTATTATTCTCCGTATTTCATGATCCGGTGTTGTTGAGCGCATGATTGCATGAATGTGTTCTAAGTGGTGATTTTGCACATGTAGCGCACGCTATCGACTTAGCGTAGTGTACGCTAAGTTGGGTTCGTAGCGCATGCTATGTATGAACCTTAGCGCACGCTATACGTAGTCAGCATGATTAAGACAGGGTCATAGGTGAGATCAGCCGCGGATCTTGGTCTGATCATGTCGGGATGAACCTGGACGGCTTTCGGGAAAAGCCGAGTCAACGCTGTAGCGCACGCTACTGGTATAAGGATAGCGCACGCTAAATGCTGAGTACAGTGAAGTCAGTAAGCTTTGTATGGCCGTTAGCGCACGCTATGGATATGGACTAGCGCGCGCTAATAACCATTTCCTATATATAGGACAACATCCTTTTTCATTTTTCAGACTTTTTCACTTCCCAAATCCGAATTCTTAGACTTAGAGAGTTACTTCCTCCATCCTCAACCTCTCATATCATCATCCTAGCACGAGTTGGAAGATTGTAGATCATTGGAGATTGGTGTTCAAACCCTCGGCGTTGGATTTTTTCAAGTTCCTCCTTGTTCTTCACTACTTTGAGGTAGGTGATTCTTCACCAATATTAAGTAATATTCTGAAGGATGTTTTGATCATGATTTGGGATTATCTAGTCAGTTAAATTCATACGTAGTCGATCATCATGTGTTAGAAGGATATTTTCGATGTTTCGGTACTTCTTCATCGTATAAACCATTGAACCTTTTAGTGTTTGAACTCCTAGCATATTCATGAAGCTTCAAAACCGATTATGACCAGTTATGGAGATCATCAAGTTCTTATGTTTTTACATAATGGAATTATACGTTTTGGGACATAGAATGGATCTAACTTAGGATACTTTCTTGAAGATCAAGATGAATTATGGTGTTGTGATGATTATACGTATCCTTGTATCTCGAAGTCATTTAATCCGTAAAGATCTTTCACAAACCGTATGAGCTTGATATGCATGGAGATGACATGTATTAACAGTGAAGATTTTATGAGTTTCATCACCATTAGATCAAGTCTACTGCCCAGTAGTAAACTGCCATGCAAGGTTAGCGCACGCTAAGATTTGTATATTAACGTGCGCTATCGGGAATGAGTTAACGTACGCTACGTTTACTACGTAACGTACGTTATGTCATTAGTCGAGTCAATCGGCTGATCAGAGAGGACTGTCAGTACATAGTTAGCATACGCTAGACTTAATCGTTAACGTACGCTAACGAGCAGGCTTAGCGCACGTTACGTAGAACATGTAGCGTACGCAAAGTAGTTCAGGCAGACTACATTTTTAGAACTTTCGGCCGTAAAACGGATTGCTAGACATTCGTACGACATGAGATAAATTCTATATTATTTCTTTTGTTAAGGTTCGAGCTCGCTACGTTGATCAAAGGAGGCGGCCTTCGAGTGTGTCGAGATCATTGGAGTTATTAGTTCTTGCCATCTTTGAGGCAAGTATTGTAAATTGTTAATATTGGTATTTTAAGCATGTATTTGGTTCATTCATGTTGTTGAACATGGGATTTAATTCGTTGGATTGTCATGATATTTGTTATCCAGTGTTTATATGTTCATGTTGATGGACATAGTGAATTTGCATATATGTATGCATGAGTTGTGTATGTTGTACGATCTATGCTGAGGGCGCTGGATCAGATGTCCACCTCGTGTTGGTCCGACGGGATCATCTTGGGATCTAGGCTGAGGGCGCTGGATCATTGGACGGGTTTTTCCACCTCGTGTTGGTCCGACGGGATCATCTTGGGATCTATGCTGAGGGCGCTGGATCATTGGAATATCCATACTGTGTTAATGGAATCTTGTGGATTCGCATTGTCGGATTCCGGCAGCGGAAGTCCGTGTGGTGTATCTTGTTATGTATTGTTGATGCATATTCGATTTGTTTAAATATGATACTTGTACTAGCATCGTTTTACTAACCCCTTCGGGGGTGGACATTTGTTTTGATGTTCAGGTAGCCGAGGAGCGGGGAAACAGCCACAGTACCGACGTGACGACGAGGGGGCTCAGTGATGTCTATTGTTATTGTGATTTGTCTTCATGATTCATTTTCAGTACTCGAGTACGCATGTCTTATTAATATCATTTCGATATGGTTGTATTAATTAACTCAAGGAATCAGTTGGAACCGGTTTTGTATTTTGAACTTCTATGGTATTGTTGGACTATATTTACATTTCTTTTAATTAGCCTTGTAAATCCTTACTTAAAGGTTTTACGGCGCTGTAATTATTCCGAATATCTCAGGGTGTTACATCAACTACCCCAGAACAATGACAAGTCTCGAAAATCAATACAAAGTATGAATGCTCATACAATCAATAATAATAAATAACCAATACATCAACCGAGAATACCATCGACATGGTAAACTCCAAACAAGATCAGCAAAGTACCACCAACGACCGAGAATACCTTCGATATGGTAACATCCAAACAAGATCAACAAAGGACCAACAACGATCGAGAATACCATCGATATGGTAAACTCCAAACAAGATCAACAAAGGACCAACAATGACCGAGAGTATCATCAATATGGTAAACTACAAACAAATCAACAAAGGACCAACAACGACCGAGAATACCATTGATATGGTAAACTCCAAGCAAGATCAACAAAGGACCAACAATGACTGAGAGTACCATCGATATGGCAAACTCCAAACGAGATCAACAAAGGACCAACAACGACCGAGAATACCATTGATATGGTAAACTCCAAACATGATCAATAAAGGACCAACAACGACCGAGAATACCACCGATATGGTAAACTCCAAACGAGATCAACAAATGACCAACAACGACCGAGAATACCATGGACATTGTAAAGTCTAAACAAGATCAACAAAGGACCAACAACGACCGATAATACCATCGATATGGTAAACTCAAAATAGGATCAACAAAGTATAACACCCACAGAGCCATCAGAGAATATTACAGTGAAGTGGGCCCCAAAATGGAACACACAAGGCTAAAAGACATTTTTACAAACATTTCACATACGCCTAAGCGGCGATGACGGTAATATCTTTAAAATTATTCAAAGACTTTATGAAATCCATTTATCAATACCGTCGTAAAATCTCATTTGAAAATACAATGAAAAAATGCCAAAACTCAACAGTTTAAAAGTATACATTAAGCCATCGCTTATACGTACCGACAAAATAGTTTAGAAAATGATTTTTCAAAATAACCTGAGTTGCAAAATACCAAAAGGCCATTTTAAAACACACTCGCAGCGGATATAACAAATAATTAAAAATACTTTTGTAGCGGAATAGCAATCGGACAAAATCCTCAATTCTCAAACATATGCCATAGCCAATATCCTCCGGGAAGCTCATCTCTTCACGACCTCTACAAGCTCAATATCCCAAGAACCTAAAAAGAAAGCCCACGACGGGGTCAGCCATAATACTCAACAATGATAATGATCACATCACGTCAATAATAACATACCAATGAAATTACTAACATTAGTAGAAAAATACCATTTCACATCGGACTTTTAACATTGGTTATGTTGGAAGCGATGTAGAAAGTTACGCGGCCATTTTCTAGATCGGTTCCATTTTCTAGATCAGTTCTAAAATAACCGACCTAGAAAGTCCACTTTATAGATCGATTCTAAAATAACCGATATAGAAAGTGACATGACCATTTTCTAGATCAGTTATTTTAGAACCGATCTAAAACCCACTCAAAAAATTATATTTAAATTTAATATAAATGTAAGTTTATCAAACAACTCACCTTAGCCTAGTGGTTGGGACTTCACTCCCCAACTACAAGGTCAAGGGTTCAAACTATCATGACAACAAATTGAAATACATTGATATTTCAAGACTGGGTCGGACCTGGTCTCCAGATTGGTCTCGTGCCGAGCCATATGGTCGGGTCGGGTCCGGTTTGTGGTCGGGTCGGACCCGAGCTGGGCAATGGTCATCTTTTGGGGAAAAAAAATAAGAATTTCTAGATCGGTTCAAATAGACTTTCTAGATCGGTTAAATAACCGATGTATAAAGTAGACTTTCTACATCGACTGGATCTATAACGGTTATTTAACCGATTTAGAATATCTCTTTTACCCGATTTAGAAAGTGTTTTTCTACTAGTGAAAGCAAGATTGCTACCAATGCAATCTTACCGCCAAAACTCTACTAATACGTGATAATCCTCACCCAAAATAACCTCACCATATTCCACATCTCGCATTCTTGATTAAACAATGAACTTACACACAAACATCTATACTCTATCTCAAACAGTACCCACGATTCCCAAAACATCATCATAACTCACCAATATGGAAATATACCAACTCTCACCAAATTCAATCCACCGGATAACATCATCAAATCTCAACATGATAATGATTGTCCATCAAAGCCAAGTACTAAGAAGGTAATACTGAACATACCTCGAGATACGCAATACCATGATGAATGACATCACTCTAATCTGAGATCAGATTGAAACATCATACGGACATGGTCCTAACACAAGACCTACAAACGCATACTCATATGACAACATCAATATGCTCAACAAGACAACAACCACCAGTCTCTCCTATGAGAGGACCAACAATTCATGACACAACATGTCAATCTCAACCTACCCATGGTATTCCAATGATCCAGCGCACACAGCATAGATTCCCATGATGTTCCCGTACGACCAACGCATGGTGGAAGTACCCATACAACGATCCAGTGCACACAGCATAGATTCCCATGATGATCCTGTTGGACCAACACATGGTGGACAAACAACTACGATGCAAAATTGCATGACAACAACAATACACAAATACATAACAACTTCTAATCACAAATGCATTACGACATGATCAACACTAAACGATAAAATGATTAGTTTACTTGCCCTGAATCCATTGAGAGCAGTCTCGATGTCGAAAACCATCAACAACGATTATCCTCAATATTCGACGATCCAAAATATCACGGAATGTAGATAACTAATATCCTTGCCTTTACCATAATGTATCCTCGATACCCCAGTATACCAATAACAAATATAAATCATATACATTACGATTTAATTCCCAAAATCAGAAAACAACGTACAATCCCGAATCTCCTGAATTCATAATTATAATCATTACTATACAAATTATAAACGAATGAAACTGAAACCATTCATTAAATATTATAACTGTGCAAGTAATAACTTTCCTCGATATCGATACGATGATAATGAAGCCATTACCAATTCCTTGCCGGCATCTACAAGTTCCTCGGCCCCTGGCCAAAGCAATTTACGAACATCCTCAGACTCGATCGCAACATATTATTATAATCAACGATAAATCCTCATAACCTATTTTAATAATCGATACACAACAAGTTCGATAACAATCAAAAATCGATATAACCAATAAAAAACTCAATAGTTCCACGATATCTTGATTAAACACAGTCCGAACAATCCAACTCAAATAGTTACGAACTCATAACTACAATACGATTTAAGTACATTGTCTGTTGACTTAGCGTACGTTAGTCACATTACATAGCGTGCGCTAATAGTGACTGACATGTATCTTATTCAGAACATAGTTTACGTACGTAATACCTCAATATTTATGTACAATAAATATTCCAATTAGCATGCGTTAGCCAGTCAGCTAGCGTGCATTAACGTCATGCAGTTGCATGTATTACAGGTACCCGATCATCCACTGTAATCACTTACAAGGACACATTACACATAACACATTATTCTTATGCCATTCTAGCCAAACACCAAGACTCGATATATAATGTATCTCGACCCCGAGCATAAAATATTGTGATACTCCGGATATATCAAAATAGTTATCAAAAAATCAACATCAACATCACCAAAAACCACACCTGGTAACCCGTGGCCGTACCCATTAGTATCGGCCCCTAGAGGCCCCGTCGGACCGTCCCCGGGTGGGAAACCACTTCCGCGGCCGTACCCATTAGTATCGGCCCCCAGAGGTCCCGTCGAACCGTCCCCAGGTGGAAGAACACCAACACACGCACCCAAGTCCTCTTCCGTGGCCATACCCATTAGTATCGGCCCCAGAAGCCTCATGCCATCCCCGGGTGGAAGAACGATAACACTTCCACGGAAAAACACAACTCTCAAAGGTGAAACACACAAATTATATAGTCAAGGTACCTTGCTAGAATAGCCATATTGTCCAACACGTACTCACGACCCAGAACAATAACAATTCACAAGGAAGCACAAGATCTCAACAACACCGAACAACACAACCAATATCACACAAACTCACATATTCATCCATAACCACGTGACTCCACGCACATAATGTGAGAAAAGAATTACACTTTACATTTACCGACGACATAATCATACATAATGACATCACACGAAAGTAAAGTGATCCTATACTCGACACTAGCTCACATACTCAACTAAGTATATTAATTCCCGACACACACGGGTCACCGTTACGAAAACCAAGATGGTAAATATACCGATTCTTTTGAAAAATGGTTATAAATATTTATTTAGCACATATCGATGATTAGCAACCATTATATCCACAAAACACGTAATGTATGGGCAAGATACTTGCCTCAAAATCAATTTGTGAATACTCCGACGAAAGCGGCTCGGCCGAAACAGCCCCAAAACAGTCCCGAAGCAGCTCGGCCGAAACAGCCCCAAAACAGCCCCGAAATAGCTCGGCCGAAAGAGCCCCAAAACAGCCCCAAAAACCGACCACCTTCACGAGAAATCAATAACAACACAATCACCACGAGAATAACACCGCTACGAATTAACAACACTAAACGAAATTTCAATCGACACTAAGAAACTACAAGGGTTCAAGGGCTCGTTCCAAGAAAGCCAAAATCATGTTCCGGGTGAGACGAAATCGATAAACGAGTTACTAATCCATAGATTACAACCAATACAACAAGAATTACATGACCAATTCATCACAATCGGCCCAAAATTGAAATCAAAAGGAAAACCCCAAAATAGTTGAAATAGGATTTTTTGAAGAATTACCTCAATCCGACGAAGAACAGTGGATTAGATGTTCTTAAACATGTTCAAGTCTTCAAGAATATGATGATAATCTACTCAGGGATTGAAATCCCCATCAAATCGCCAAAAAACCGAGAGAGAGAAGTGAAAATGGGCTGAAAAACGCGACTGTCCTATTTAAACAACTGGACAAAACGGCTCAGAACACAGCCCAAATTAGAGCCGTATTCCAGCGACGTGTTATAAACGACTCAGCAAAAACGGTGCAAAGCAGTCGTATTCGGGGCCGTATTCGGCGGTGTGGACTTTGTCATTATGACCATAACTTCTCTGTCCGGACTCCGATTGACTTGCCGTTTGAACGATTGGAACGCTAATTTGATGCTCTATCACATTGTAAAGTTTCAGAATTTTTAGACTTTATAAGCGCCGGTGGTGATCTTACAAAGTCGACCAGCATAAAAACGATACTCCTTGACAAAACAATAATTATTCAACATGCAACGAAACACTAACGTACAACACCAACGATCCAAATCGAAAACGAACACATAACAAAGCAAGACATACTATTAGCTCGACTTACGCAACGATAAGTCGTACCCGACGAACACCACAACACGGTACATCATGTCGTACCGAACATTGGGGAAAATCTCAAGAAATCGCCAACAGAACAAAATGAACGGCGAGAATCTCGGGTATTAGATTCTACCCTCCTTAAAAGAAGTTTCGTCCTGAAACTTAAAACATGAAACAATCCAAGCAGAGCAACTCTAGATGATACATGATTCCGATAACTTGAAGATCGGGAAAGACGATACGAAGGCAACAACCCCAAAACTTTGGGAAATTACAAAATGGCCCAAACGCCTGAAACATCACGATAAGACAACGTATAACCAAACCGAACTTCACAAAATGTCTAACAAGGTTAAACGGACTTACGGGGAAATACGAACAACAATTTCGAACAAGATTCGCAAGAATCGATCTCAAATGCGGAAAAGTCACCAAAAAGCACGGAACTCAGCAAAACGACACCGAAACAAACTCGGATGTTAACAAGTGTAGAGTGAAACATTCACAGAAGGACGAAACGGTCACAGGCGATCCGTTAAAACGGACTCCTGCCAAAAAAAGAAATTTACCGAAAATCGAAAATTGCGGATATTACATCATATCACCTTTAAAAGAGGTTTCGTCCCCGAAACCTAAACAACGAGAATGAAGTGTTGGAGTAGCAACTTTCCCGGCCATATCCTCTTGGTCCCGCATCTGATCTCCACGACTAACTATACCGCGGTCACGACCGTATCCTCTGTCCCTAGACATACTAAGCGGATTCTCACCCGATACGATGGCACAACTTTGCGAAAATAATATGCTAAAGTACCAACCCAGCACGACATAACACATAAGGTAATTGATAACAACTAAATAAGAAAATCCACGAGGTATCCTTTTAAATGATTTCATTTGGAAATCCTTGGATTCGTGCGCTATTCAAAATAAAACCTTGAAAGTATTTTTGGTACCTCGGTTTGTTTCATCAAAACCCATAAACAACGGACTTTAACTGTCTCATTTGACATCACTTGCAAAACAATATTTTTTTTAAACATCATCATTATAGAGTGATTCAAGATCACGCACGATAACTGGCTCAGTATAAAAAACTTTTCTAAACCCGAGTTTGAAGTTTTAAATCGAGTAAGATTCTTTATCTTCCATAGTATATTGTTGAAAATAAAAATTGTATTGATTTTTGAAAATAAAGATTTTATGATGTGAAAGTTTTGTGAAATCATGTACTCGGATTATTTGAAAATACAATAATACGTCAAAAATCATTTTCGAAAATCCTATCAACATTACACAAAAATCAACGCCGGTAATATTTTACAAACCGTCTACATGTACTTTAAAACAACTCTTTCAAATACCGTCGAGGTTTTATTTGAGAATCCGAGGCCGGCTCGCCAATTCTAAATAATTTTCAAAGTACGCACAGAGCCGCCGATTAATCGAATCGTCGAAACTTTATGAAATTTTCAGGGTTGTGTTTTCGAACACACACACAGCAGACATAATTTAAACAAAATCAATTATCACCTAGCGCTACAAAAAGTCTTAACACTTATTCCCACACAATAGTTGCATCACTAGACAACACACATAGAATACCGTCGAAGATGATTGACTGCAAAACATAGACCTAACGGCTAAAAATGCGGTTCCATAGCCTCTGTCCATGCTGATTAGTGCGCGTTACAACAAAGATTAGCGTGCGCTAAACATGCCACGTTAGCACACGTTAGACTCGTACCAAACCTGTGCTAACTGCTCTAATCGACAACACAATTGCAAGCATATATGAGGTAATACTAGACTCGAATGTTACAAATAAGTAACAACATACGAGTCTAAATGTCATCGACTCACATAATTATAACATCTCACAAGCAACCATCAAAAGAAAATCATCCTACAAAATCCAAAATTTTACTTCTCAATAAAGAGGACTATCTCAACACATACATACCGTTGGACTCATAATTCACGTTACTATTTTAATCATAAAACTGGCATCACTGCCCAACAACGAGAGTATCATCAATACACATCTTCTAACTAACATTAATGAAACCGGAAAGTTACAAACGAGAGTCACGTCTTGAGTATATTTTGTAGACCTTATTGGGTTAAAAACTCGTGTTTTGAAAACTTATAGTATGAGATGAAAATGAAATATCGGTAGTTGAAATCTCAAAAATTTTGACCTTGAGGTCATCATACAAAAATCAAAATTTTTCCTCCTTTGGAGAACATTTTAAAAAAAATTTACGACTCCCCGAAAGCCTTTCGAAAACATAAAATTCCAAGGTTGTTACTCTTGCAAGAAAAACAGTTCATACAAGGATACATTTAGCAATATCACTCTTCATTCTAGCACAAAACGAGAATCGACAAATATATGTCACTTACTCACGATGCACCTTCAAATACTACTACATAACACAGAATCACACAGGCTCGTATAGCTCATGGTACAACATGTAGTAGGGAGACTTACATCCACCGATCGCACGAAGATGATGGTTGCACCATGATACTAATCATGACCGACATCCCATACGAAGCGTCGCGACACGACATCAGTCAGACTCAATCTGACAAGACAAGACCCAACAATACACGATTGGACCCGACAACCTAAGTTTCCTCAACCTAAGCTCTGATACCATAAATGTAATACCCCCAGAATCCTACCGGAAATATTACATGCCGCAGACCCTCTCCGTGAGGATCCGCCAGGGTAAACATCAAAACAACATAATACGTTACATGCCGACACGGAAAAATCACGAACCATTAGACCGATTTGGTCTTTTGTCGTATCTTAAAAATCAAGAATACATAACCCTATCCAGACTCATACCCACTGAAGGCTAAAATACTTCAAAACATTTACAATACGTCAGCTAATAATACAATACAATGGACTTCGACTAACTGAACCCAAACCTGCACTTCGTGTGATTATTATCATTCGTTTTTCATCATTCCTCGTACCGATCCTGTGTCTTGCTCCCGAAAACCTGCATGTACCTGGACACAATACAGATATCCACCCCCCGATTACTCGGGGGTTAGCAAAACTCCACTGTTTCGCTAGTGCAAGTATAAAGTGCAAATACGAGCCATACACAACACATTCTGAGAATACAACAAAAGACTTCCCGAGATATATCATTTAAATAAAATAGTTCAAGTCTTGAAAGTAGAAACGAAACAAGTAAGCACTTTGAAAACAATTCCAAATCTCGGGAGTTTTGAAAACATTAGAAATGGAAAAGTTCTTAATTCCTCGAAAGCCACTTAGGGTCACAGCCCCAAAGTTCATTTTCCAAAATACAAATCCATTAACAAAACACGGAGTCCACAACCCAACCATTTCGATCACAAAACACAAGGCCCACGACCCGATCATCCACTGCAATTCACTTACAAGGACACATTACACATAACACATTATTCTTATGCCATTCTAGCCAAACACCAAGACTCAATATATAATGTATCTTTACCCCGAGCATAAAACATTGTGATACTCCAGATATATCACAGTAGTTATCAATACATCAACATCAACATCACCAAAAACCACACCTGGTAACCCGTGGCCGTACCCATTAGTATCATCCCCCAGAGGCCCCGTCGGACAGTCCCCGGGTGGGAAACCACTTCCGCGGCCATACCCATTCGTATCGGCCCCCAGAGGTCCCGTCGAACCGTCCCCAGGTGGAAGAACACCAACACACGCACCCAAGTCCTCTTCCGTGGCCATACCCATTAGTATCGGCCCCAGAAGCCTCATGCCATCCCCGGGTGGAAGAACGACAACACATCCATGGAAAAACACAACTCTCAAAGGTCAAACACACAAAATATATAGTCAAGGTACCTTGCTAGAATGGCCATATTGTCCAACACGTACTCACGACCCAGAACTATAACAATTCACAAGGAAGCACAAGATCTCAACAACACCGAACGACACAACCAATATCACACAAACTCACATGTTCATCCATAACCACGTGACTCCACGCACATAATGTGACAAAAGAATTACACTTTACATTTACCGACGACATAATCATACATAATGAAATCACATGAAAGTAAGGTGATCCTATACTCGACACTAGCATACATATTCAACTAAGCATATTAATTCCCGACACACACGGGTCACCTTTACGAAAACCAAGATGGTAAATATACCGATTCTTTTGAAAAATGGTTATAAATATTTATTTAGCACATATCGACGATTAGCAACCATTATATCCACAAAACACGTAATATATGGGCAAGATACTTGCCTCGAAATCAATTTGTGAATACTCGACTAAAGCGGCTCGGCGAAAGCGACCTCAAAAGCAGTTCAAGCATTTCGGCGAAATTTCCAAAACATCCCCGAAACAGCTCGGCCGAAAGAGCCCCAAAACAGCCCCCAAAACCGACCACCTTCACGAGAAATCAATAACAACACAATCACCACGAGAATAACACCGCTACGAATCAACAACACTAAACGAAATCTCAATCGACACTAAGAAACTACAAGGGTTCAAGGGTTCGTTCCAAGAAAGCCAAAATCATGTTCCGGGTGAGACGAGATCGATAAACGAGTTACTAATCCGTAGATTACAACCAATACAACAAGAATTACATGACCGATTCATCATAATCGGCCCAGAATTGAAATCAAAAGGAAAACCCCAAAATAGTTTAAAAAGGATTTTTTTGAAGAATTACCTCAATCCGTCGAAGAACAATGGATTAGATGTTGTTAAACATGATCAAGTCTTCAAGAATATGATGATAATCTACTCAGGGATTGAAATCCCCATCAAATCGCCCAAAAACCGAGAAAGAGAAGTGAAAATGGGCTGAAAAATGCGACTGTCCTATTTATACAACTGGACAAAACGGCTCAGAACAGGGCCCAAATTAGAGCCGTATTCCAGCGATGTGTTATAAACAACTCAGCAAAAACGGTGCAAACAGCGTCGTATTCCAGGGCCGTATTCTGACAGTGTAGACTTTGTGATTATGACCATAACTTCTCCGTCCGGACTCCGATTGACTCGCCGTTTGAACGATTGGAACGCTAATTTGATGCTCTATCACATTGTAAAGTTTCAGAATTTTTAGACTTTATAAGCGCCGGTGGTGATCTTACAAAGTCGACCAAATGCATAAAAACGATACTCCTTGACAAAACAATAATTATTCAACATGCAACGAAACACTAACGGACAACACCAACGATCCAAATCGAAAACGAACACATAACAAAGCAAGACATACTATTAGCTCGACTTACGCAACGATAAGTCGTACCCGACGAACACCACAACACGGTACATCATGCCGTACCCAACATTGGGGAAAATCTCAAGAAATCGCCAACAGAACAAAATGAGCAGCGATCGACAAATATTCAAAAATAATCGGAACCGAGAATCTCGGGTATTACATTCTACCCTCCTTAAAAGCAGTTTCGTCCCGAAACTTAAAACATGAAACAATCCAAGCAGAGCAACTCTAGATGATACATGATTCCGATAACTTGAAGATCGGGAAAGACGATACGAAGGCAACCACCCCAAAACTTTGGGAAATTACAAAATGGCCCAAACGCCTGAAACATCACGATAAGACAACGTATAACCAAACCGAACTTCACAAAATGTCTAACAAGGTTAAACGGACTTACGGGGAAATACGAACAACAATTTCGAACAAGATTCGCAAGAATCGATCTCAAATGCGGAAAAGTCACCAAAAAGCACGGAACTCAGCAAAACGACACCGAAACAAACTCGGATGTTAACAAGTGTAGAATGAAACATTCACAGAAGGACGAAACGGTCATAGGCGATCCGTTAAAACGGACTCCTGCCAAAAAAAGAAATTTACCGAAAATCGAAAATTGCGGATATTACATCATATCACCTTTAAAAGAGGTTTCGTCCCCGAAACCTAAACAACGAGAATGAAGTGCTGGAGTAGCAACTTTCCCGGCCATATCCTCTTGGTCCCGCATCTGATCTCCACGACTAACTATACCGCGGTCACGACCGTATCCTCTGTCCCTAGACATACTAAGCGGATTCTCACCCGATACGATGGCACAACTTCGCGAAAATAATATGCTAAAGTACCAACCCAGCATGACATAACACATAAGGTAATTGATAACAACTAAATAAGAAAATCCACGAGGTATCCTTTTAAATGATTTCATTTGGAAATCCTTGGATTAAATGCGCTATTCAAAATAAAACCTTGAAAGTATTTTTGGTACCTCGGTTTGTTTCATCAAAACCCATAAACAACGGACTTTAACCGTCTCATTTGACATCACTTGCAAAACAATATTTTTTTTAAACATCATCATTATAGAGTGATTCAAGATCACGCACGATAACTGGCTCAGTATACAAAACTTTTCTAAACCCGAGTTTGAAGTTTTAAATCGAGTAAGATTCTTTATCTTCCATAGTATATTGTTGAAAATAAAAATTGTATTGATTTTTGAAAATAAAGATTTTATGATGTGAAAGATTTCTGAAATCATGTACTCGGATTATTTGAAAATACAATAATACGTCAAAAATCTTTTTCGAAAATCCTATCAACATTACACAAAAATCAACGCCGGTAATATTTTACAAACTGTCTACATGTACTTTAAAACAACTCTTTCAAATACCGTCGAGGTTTTATTTGAGAATCCGAGGCCGGCTCGCCAATTCTAAATAATTTTCAAAGTACGCACAAAGCCGCCGATTAATCGAATCGTCGAAACTTTATGAAATTTTCAGGGTTGCGTTTTCGAACACACACACAGCAGACATAATTTAAACAAAATCAATTATCACCTAGCGCTACAAAAAGTCTTAACACTTATTCCCACACAACAGTTGCATCACTACACAACACACATAGAATACCGTCGAAGATGATTGACTGCAAAACATAGACCTAACGGCTAAAAATGCGGTTCCATAGCCTCTGCCCATGCTGATTAGTGCGCGTTACAACAAAGATTAGCGTGCGCTAAACATGCCACGTTAGCGCACGTTAGCCTCGTACCAAGCCTGTGCTAACTGCTCTAATCGAGAACAGAATTGCAAACATATATGAGGTAATACTAGACTCGAATGTTACAAATAAGTAACAACATACGAGTCTAAATTTCATCGACTCACATAATTATAACATCTCACAAGCAACCATCAAAAGAAAATCATCCTACAAAATCCAAAATTTTACTTCTCAATAAAGAGGACTATCTCAACACATACATACCGTTGGACTCATAATTCACGTTACTATTTTAATCATAAAACTGGCACCACTGCCCAACAACGAGAGTATCATCAATACACATCTTCTAACTAACATTCATGAAACCGGAAAGTTACAAACGAGAGTCACGTCTTGAGTATATTTTGTAGACCTTATTTGAGTTAAAAACTCGTGTTTTGAAAACTTATAGTATGAGATGAAAATGAAATATCGGTAGTTGAAATCTCAAAAATTTTGACCTTGAGGTCATCATACAAAAATCAAAATTTTTCCTCCCTTGGAGAACATTTTAAAAAAAATTTACGACTCCCCGAAAGCCTTTCGAAAACATAAAATTCCAAGGTTGTTACTCTTGCAAGAAAAACAGTTCATACAAGGATACATTTAGCAATATCACTCTTCATTCTAGCACAAAACGAGAATCGACAAATATATGTCACTTACTCACGATGCACCTTCAAATACTACTACATAACACAGAATCACACAGGCTCGTATAGCTCATGGTACAACATGTAGTAGGGAGACTTACATCCACCGATCGCACGAAGATGATGGTTGCACCATGATACTAATCATGACCGACATCCCATACGAAGCGTCGCGACACGACATCAGTCAGACTCAATCTGACAAGACAAGACCCAACAATACACGATTGGACCCGACAGCCTAAGTTTCCTCAACCTAAGCTCTGATACCATAAATGTAATACCCCCAGAATCCTACCGGAAATATTACATGCCGCAGACCCTCTCCGTGAGGATCCGCCAGGGTAAACATCAAAACAACATAATACGTTACATGCCGACACGGAAAAATCACGAACCATTAGACCGATTTGGTCTTTTGTCGCTGTCTTAAAAATCAAGAATACATAACCCTATCCAGACTCATACCCACGCAAGGGTAAAATACTTCAAAACATAGACAATACGGCGTGAAAAATACAATACAATGGACTTGACTAATGAACCCAAAGCGGCCTTCGTGTGATTAGTATCATTCGTGTTTCATCATTCCTCGTACCGATCCTGTGTCTTGCTCGAAAACCCTGCATGTACCGGACACAATACAGATATCCACCCCCGATTACTCGGGGTTAGCAAAACTCCCTTTGTTTCGCTAGTGCAATTATAAAGTGCAAATACGAGCCATACACAACACATTCCGAGAATACAACAAAAGACTTCCCGAGATATATCATTTAAATAAAATAGTTCAAGTCTTGAAAGTAGAAACGAAACAAGTAAGCACCTTGAAAACAATTCCAAATCTCGGGAGTTTTGAAAACATTAGAAATGGAAAAGTTCTTAATTCCTCGAAAGCCACTTAGGGTCACAGCCCCAAAGTTCATTTTCCAAAATACAAATCCATTAACAAAACACGGGGTCCACAGCCCAACCATTTCGATCACAAAACACAAGGCCCACAACCCGATCATCCACTGCAATTCACTTACAAGGACACATTACACATAACACATTATTCTTATGCCATTCTAGCCAAACACCAAGACTCAATATATAATGTATCTTTACCCCGAGCATAAAACATTGTGATACTCCAGATATAGCACAGTAGTTATCAATACATCAACATCAACATCACCAAAAACCACACCTGGTAACCCGTGGCCGTACCCATTAGTATCATCCCCCAGAGGCCCCGTCGGACAGTCCCCGGGTGGGAAACCACTTCCGCGGCCATACCCATTCGTATCGGCCCCCAGAGGTCCCGTCGAACCGTCCCCAGGTGGAAGAACACCAACACACGCACCCAAGTCCTCTTCCGTGGCCATACCCATTAGTATCGGCCCCAGAAGCCTCATGCCATCCCCGGGTGGAAGAACGACAACACATCCATGGAAAAACACAACTCTCGAAGGTCAAACACACAAAATATATAGTCAAGGTACCTTGCTAGAATGGCCATATTGTCCAACACGTACTCACGACCCAGAACTATAACAATTCACAAGGAAGCACAAGATCTCAACAACACCGAACGACACAACCAATATCACACAAACTCACATGTTCATCCATAACCACGTGACTCCACGCAGATAATGTGACAAAAGAATTACACTTTACATTTACCGACGACATAATCATACATAATGAAATCACATGAAAGTAAGGTGATCCTATACTCGACACTAGCATACATATTCAACTAAGCATATTAATTCCCGACACACACGGGTCACCTTTACGAAAACCAAGATGGTAAATATACCGATTCTTTTGAAAAATGGTTATAAATATTTATTTAGCACATATCGACGATTAGCAACCATTATATCCACAAAACACGTAATATATGGGCAAGATACTTGCCTCGAAATCAATTTGTGAATACTCCGACTAAAGCGGCTCGGCAAATTGACCTCAAAACAATTCAAACAAATCGGCAAATGTACCCCAAAACAGTCCCGAAACAGCCCGGCCGAAACAGCCCCAAAACAGCCCCCAAAACCGACCACCTTCACGAGAAATCAATAACAACACAATCACCACGAGAATAACACCACTACGAATCAACAACACTAAACGAAATCTCAATCGACACTAAGAAACTACAAGGGTTCAAGGGTTCGTTCCAAGAAAGCCAAAATCATGTTCCGGATGAGACGAGATCGATAAACGAGTTACTAATCCGTAGATTACAACCAATACAACAAGAATTACATGACCGATTCATCATAATCGGCCCGAATTGAAATCAAAAGGAAAACCCCAAAATAGTTGAAAAGGATTTTTTGAAGAATTACCTCAATCCGTCAAGAACAATGGATTAGATGTTGTTAAACATGATCAAGTCTTCAAGAATATGATGATAATCTACTCAGGGATTGAAATCCCCATCAAATCGCCCAAAAAACGAGAAAGAGAAGTTAAAATGGGCTGAAAAATGCGACTGTCCTAATTATACAACTGGACAAAACGGCTCGAGCAGGCCCAAATTAGAGCCGTATTCCCGCACTGTGTTATAAACAACTCAGCAAAAACGGTGCAAACAGCGTCGTATTCCAGGGCCGTATTCTGACAGTGTAGACTTTGTCATTATGACCATAACTTCTCCGTCCGGACTCCGATTGACTCGCCGTTTGAACGATTGGAACGCTAATTTGATGCTCTATCACATTGTAAAGTTTCAGAATTTTTAGACTTTATAAGCGCCGGTGGTGATCTTACAAAGTCGACCAAATGCATAAAAACGATACTCCTTGACAAAACAATAATTATTCAACATGCAACGAAACACTAACGGACAACACCAACGATCCAAATCGAAAACGAACACATAACAAAGCAAGACATACTATTAGCTCGACTTACGCAACGATAAGTCGTACCCGACGAACACCACAACACGGTACATCATGCCGTACCCAACATTGGGGAAAATCTCAAGAAATCGCCAACAAAACAAAATGAACGGCGCAATCGACAAATATTCAAAAATAATCGGAACCGAGAATCTCGGGTACTACATTCTACCCTCCTTAAAAGCAGTTTCGTCCCGAAACTTAAAACATGAAACAATCCAAGCAGAGCAACTCTAGATGATACATGATTCCGATAACTTGAAGATCGGGAAAGACGATACGAAGGCAACCACCCCAAAACTTTGGGAAATTACAAAATGGCCCAAACGCCTGAAACATCACGATAAGACAACGTATAACCAAACCGAACTTCACAAAATGTCTAACAAGGTTAAACGGACTTACGGGGAAATACGAACAACAATTTCGAACAAGATTCGCAAGAATCGATCTCAAATGCGGAAAAGTCACCAAAAAGCACGGAACTCAGCAAAACGACACCGAAACAAACTCGGATGTTAACAAGTGTAGAATGAAACATTCACAGAAGGACGAAACGGTCACAGGCGATCCGTTAAAACGGACTCCTGCCAAAAAAAGAAATTTACCGAAAATCGAAAATTGCGGATATTACATCATATCACCTTTAAAAGAGGTTTCGTCCCCGAAACCTAACCAACGAGAATGAAGTGCTGGAGTAGCAACTTTCCCGGCCATATCCTCTTGGTCCCGCATCTGATCTCCACGACTAACTATACCGCGGTCACGACCGTATCCTCTGTCCCTAGACATACTAAGCGGATTCTCACCCGATACGATGGCACAACTTCGCGAAAATAATATGCTAAAGTACCAACCCAGCATGACATAACACATAAGGTAATTGATAACAACTAAATAAGAAAATCCACGAGGTATCCTTTTAAATGATTTCATTTGGAAATCCTTGGATTCGTGCGCTATTCAAAATAAAACCTTGAAAGTATTTTTGGTACCTCGGTTTGTTTCATCAAAACCCATAAACAACGGACTTTAACCGTCTCATTTGACATCACTTGCAAAACAATATTTTTTTTAAACATCATCATTATAGAGTGATTCAAGATCACGCACGATAACTGGCTCAGTATAAAAAACTTTTCTAAACCCGAGTTTGAAGTTTTAAATCGAGTAAGATTCTTTATCTTCCATAGTATATTGTTGAAAATAAAAATTGTATTGATTTTTGAAAATAAAGATTTTATGATGTGAAAGATTTCTGAAATCATGTACTCGGATTATTTGAAAATACAATAATACGTCAAAAATCTTTTTCGAAAATCCTATCAACATTACACAAAAATCAACGCCGGTAATATTTTACAAACTGTCTACATGTACTTTAAAACAACTCTTTCAAATACCGTCGAGGTTTTATTTGAGAATCCGAGGCCGGCTCGCCAATTCTAAATAATTTTCAAAGTACGCACAAAGCCGCCGATTAATCGAATCGTCGAAACTTTATGAAATTTTCAGGGTTGCGTTTTCGAACACACACACATGAGACATAATTTAAACAAAATCAATTATCACCTAGCGCTACAAAAAGTCTTAACACTTATTCCCACACAACAGTTGCATCACTACACAACACACATAGAATACCGTCGAAGATGATTGACTGCAAAACATAGACCTAACGGCTAAAAATGCGGTTCCATAGCCTCTGCCCATGCTGATTAGTGCGCGTTACAACAAAGATTAGCGTGCGCTAAACATGCCACGTTAGCGCACGTTAGCCTCGTACCAAGCCTGTGCTAACTGCTCTAATCGAGAACAATTGCAAACATATATGAGGTAATACTAGACTCGAATGTTACAAATAAGTAACAACATACGAGTCTAAATTTCATCGACTCACATAATTATAACATCTCACAAGCAACCATCAAAAGAAAATCATCCTACAAAATCCAAAATTTTACTTCTCAATAAAGAGGACTATCTCAACACATACATACCGTTGGACTCATAATTCACGTTACTATTTTAATCATAAAACTGGCACCACTGCCCAACAACGAGAGTATCATCAATACACATCTTCTAACTAACATTCATGAAACCGGAAAGTTACAAACGAGAGTCACGTCTTGAGTATATTTTGTAGACCTTATTTGAGTTAAAAACTCGTGTTTTGAAAACTTATAGTATGAGATGAAAATGAAATATCGGTAGTTGAAATCTCAAAAATTTTGACCTTGAGGTCATCATACAAAAATCAAAATTTTTCCTCCCTTGGAGAACATTTTAAAAAAAATTTACGACTCCCCGAAAGCCTTTCGAAAACATAAAATTCCAAGGTTGTTACTCTTGCAAGAAAAACAGTTCATACAAGGATACATTTAGCAATATCACTCTTCATTCTAGCACAAAACGAGAATCGACAAATATATGTCACTTACTCACGATGCACCTTCAAATACTACTACATAACACAGAATCACACAGGCTCGTATAGCTCATGGTACAACATGTAGTAGGGAGACTTACATCCACCGATCGCACGAAGATGATGGTTGCACCATGATACTAATCATGACCGACATCCCATACGAAGCGTCGCGACACGACATCAGTCAGACTCAATCTGACAAGACAAGACCCAACAATACACGATTGGACCCGACAGCCTAAGTTTCCTCAACCTAAGCTCTGATACCATAAATGTAATACCCCCAGAATCCTACCGGAAATATTACATGCCGCAGACCCTCTCCGTGAGGATCCGCCAGGGTAAACATCAAAACAACATAATACGTTACATGCCGACACGGAAAAATCACGAACCATTAGACCGATTTGGTCTTTTGTCGCTGTCTTAAAAATCAAGAATACATAACCCTATCCAGACTCATACCCACGCAAGGGTAAAATACTTCAAAACATAGACAATACGGCAGCGAAAAATACAATACAATGGACTTCGACTAACTGAACCCAAAACTGGCCTTCGTGTGATTAGTATCATTCGTCTTTCATCATTCCTCGTACCGATCCTGTGTCTTGCTCCCGAAAACCTGCATGTACCTGGACACAATACAGATATCCACCCCCCGATTACTCGGGGGTTAGCAAAACTCCACTGTTTCGCTAGTGCAATTATAAAGTGCAAATACGAGCCATACACAACACATTCCGAGAATACAACAAAAGACTTCCCGAGATATATCATTTAAATAAAATAGTTCAAGTCTTGAAAGTAGAAACGAAACAAGTAAGCACCTTGAAAACAATTCCAAATCTCGGGAGTTTTGAAAACATTAGAAATGGAAAAGTTCTTAATTCCTCGAAAGCCACTTAGGGTCACAGCCCCAAAGTTCATTTTCCAAAATACAAATCCATTAACAAAACACGGGGTCCACAGCCCAACCATTTCGATCACAAAACACAAGGCCCACAACCCGATCATCCACTGCAATTCACTTACAAGGACACATTACACATAACACATTATTCTTATGCCATTCTAGCCAAACACCAAGACTCAATATATAATGTATCTTTACCCCGAGCATAAAACATTGTGATACTCCAGATATAGCACAGTAGTTATCAATACATCAACATCAACATCACCAAAAACCACACCTGGTAACCCGTGGCCGTACCCATTAGTATCATCCCCCAGAGGCCCCGTCGGGCCTCCCGGTGGGAAACCACTTCGCGGCCATACCCATTCGTATCGGCCCCCAGAGGTCCCGTCGAACCGTCCCCAGGTGGAAGAACACCAACACACGCACCCAAGTCCTCTTCCGTGGCCATACCCATTAGTATCGGCCCCAGAAGCCTCATGCCATCCCCGGGTGGAAGAACGACAACACATCCATGGAAAAACACAACTCTCGAAGGTCAAACACACAAAATATATAGTCAAGGTACCTTGCTAGAATGGCCATATTGTCCAACACGTACTCACGACCCAGAACTATAACAATTCACAAGGAAGCACAAGATCTCAACAACACCGAACGACACAACCAATATCACACAAACTCACATGTTCATCCATAACCACGTGACTCCACGCAGATAATGTGACAAAAGAATTACACTTTACATTTACCGACGACATAATCATACATAATGAAATCACATGAAAGTAAGGTGATCCTATACTCGACACTAGCATACATATTCAACTAAGCATATTAATTCCCGACACACACGGGTCACCTTTACGAAAACCAAGATGGTAAATATACCGATTCTTTTGAAAAATGGTTATAAATATTTATTTAGCACATATCGACGATTAGCAACCATTATATCCACAAAACACGTAATATATGGGCAAGATACTTGCCTCGAAATCAATTTGTGAATACTCCGACTAAAGCGGCTCGGCCGAAACAGCCTCAAAACAGTTCCGAAACAGCTCGGCCGAAACAGCCCCAAAACATCCCCGAAACAGCTCGGCCGAAAGAGCCCCAAAACAGCCCCCAAAACCGACCACCTTCACGAGAAATCAATAACAACACAATCACCACGAGAATAACACCGCTACGAATCAACAACACTAAACGAAATCTCAATCGACACTAAGAAACTACAAGGGTTCAAGGGTTCGTTCCAAGAAAGCCAAAATCATGTTCCGGGTGAGACGAGATCGATAAACGAGTTACTAATCCGTAGATTACAACCAATACAACAAGAATTACATGACCGATTCATCATAATCGGCCCAGAATTGAAATCAAAAGGAAAACCCCAAAATAGTTGAAAAAGGATTTTTTTGAAGAATTACCTCAATCCGTCGAAGAACAATGGATTAGATGTTGTTAAACATGATCAAGTCTTCAAGAATATGATGATAATCTACTCAGGGATTGAAATCCCCATCAAATCGCCCAAAAACCGAGAAAGAGAAGTGAAAATGGGCTGAAAAATGCGACTGTCCTATTTATACAACTGGACAAAACGGCTCAGAACAGGGCCCAAATTAGAGCCGTATTCCCGCACTGTGTTATAAACAACTCAGCAAAAACGGTGCAAACAGCGTCGTATTCCAGGGCCGTATTCTGACAGTGTAGACTTTGTCATTATGACCATAACTTCTCCGTCCGGACTCCGATTGACTCGCCGTTTGAACGATTGGAACGCTAATTTGATGCTCTATCACATTGTAAAGTTTCAGAATTTTTAGACTTTATAAGCGCCGGTGGTGATCTTACAAAGTCGACCAAATGCATAAAAACGATACTCCTTGACAAAACAATAATTATTCAACATGCAACGAAACACTAACGGACAACACCAACGATCCAAATCGAAAACGAACACATAACAAAGCAAGACATACTATTAGCTCGACTTACGCAACGATAAGTCGTACCCGACGAACACCACAACACGGTACATCATGCCGTACCCAACATTGGGGAAAATCTCAAGAAATCGCCAACAAAACAAAATGAACGGCGCAATCGACAAATATTCAAAAATAATCGGAACCGAGAATCTCGGGTACTACATTCTACCCTCCTTAAAAGCAGTTTCGTCCCGAAACTTAAAACATGAAACAATCCAAGCAGAGCAACTCTAGATGATACATGATTCCGATAACTTGAAGATCGGGAAAGACGATACGAAGGCAACCACCCCAAAACTTTGGGAAATTACAAAATGGCCCAAACGCCTGAAACATCACGATAAGACAACGTATAACCAAACCGAACTTCACAAAATGTCTAACAAGGTTAAACGGACTTACGGGGAAATACGAACAACAATTTCGAACAAGATTCGCAAGAATCGATCTCAAATGCGGAAAAGTCACCAAAAAGCACGGAACTCAGCAAAACGACACCGAAACAAACTCGGATGTTAACAAGTGTAGAATGAAACATTCACAGAAGGACGAAACGGTCACAGGCGATCCGTTAAAACGGACTCCTGCCAAAAAAAGAAATTTACCGAAAATCGAAAATTGCGGATATTACATCATATCACCTTTAAAAGAGGTTTCGTCCCCGAAACCTAACCAACGAGAATGAAGTGCTGGAGTAGCAACTTTCCCGGCCATATCCTCTTGGTCCCGCATCTGATCTCCACGACTAACTATACCGCGGTCACGACCGTATCCTCTGTCCCTAGACATACTAAGCGGATTCTCACCCGATACGATGGCACAACTTCGCGAAAATAATATGCTAAAGTACCAACCCAGCATGACATAACACATAAGGTAATTGATAACAACTAAATAAGAAAATCCACGAGGTATCCTTTTAAATGATTTCATTTGGAAATCCTTGGATTAAATGCGCTATTCAAATTATAACCTTGAAAGTATTTTTGGTACCTCGGTTTGTTTCATCAAAACCCATAAACAACGGACTTTAACCGTCTCATTTGACATCACTTGCAAAACAATATTTTTTTTAAACATCATCATTATAGAGTGATTCAAGATCACGCACGATAACTGGCTCAGTATAAAAAACTTTTCTAAACCTGAGTTTGAAGTTTTAAATCGAGTAAGATTCTTTATCTTCCATAGTATATTGTTGAAAATAAAAATTGTATTGATTTTTGAAAATAAAGATTTTATGATGTGAAAGATTTCTGAAATCATGTACTCGGATTATTTGAAAATACAATAATACGTCAAAAATCTTTTTCGAAAATCCTATCAACATTACACAAAAATCAACGCCGGTAATATTTTACAAACTGTCTACATGTACTTTAAAACAACTCTTTCAAATACCGTCGAGGTTTTATTTGAGAATCCGAGGCCGGCTCGCCAATTCTAAATAATTTTCAAAGTACGCACAAAGCCGCCGATTAATCGAATCGTCGAAACTTTATGAAATTTTCAGGGTTGCGTTTTCGAACACACACACAGCAGACATAATTTAAACAAAATCAATTATCACCTAGCGCTACAAAAAGTCTTAACACTTATTCCCACACAACAGTTGCATCACTACACAACACACATAGAATACCGTCGAAGATGATTGACTGCAAAACATAGACCTAACGGCTAAAAATGCGGTTCCATAGCCTCTGCCCATGCTGATTAGTGCGCGTTACAACAAAGATTAGCGTGCGCTAAACATGCCACGTTAGCGCACGTTAGCCTCGTACCAAGCCTGTGCTAACTGCTCTAATCGAGAACACAATTGCAAACATATATGAGGTAATACTAGACTCGAATGTTACAAATAAGTAACAACATACGAGTCTAAATTTCATCGACTCACATAATTATAACATCTCACAAGCAACCATCAAAAGAAAATCATCCTACAAAATCCAAAATTTTACTTCTCAATAAAGAGGACTATCTCAACACATACATACCGTTGGACTCATAATTCACGTTACTATTTTAATCATAAAACTGGCACCACTGCCCAACAACGAGAGTATCATCAATACACATCTTCTAACTAACATTCATGAAACCGGAAAGTTACAAACGAGAGTCACATCTTGAGTATATTTTGTAGACCTTATTTGAGTTAAAAACTCGTGTTTTGAAAACTTATAGTATGAGATGAAAATGAAATATCGGTAGTTGAAATCTCAAAAATTTTGACCTTGAGGTCATCATACAAAAATCAAAATTATTCCTCCCTTGGAGAACATTTTAAAAAAAATTTACGACTCCCCGAAAGCCTTTCGAAAACTTAAAATTCCAAGGTTGTTACTCTTGCAAGAAAAACAGTTCATACAAGGATACATTTAGCAATATCACTCTTCATTCTAGCACAAAACGAGAATCGACAATATATGTCACTTACTCACGATGCACCTTCAAATACTACTACATAACACAGAATCACACAGGCTCGTATAGCTCATGGTACAACATGTAGTAGGGAGACTTACATCCACCGATCACACGAAGATGATGGTTGCACCATGATACTAATCATGACCGACATCCCATACGACGCGTCGCGACACGACATCAGTCAGACTCAATCTGACAAGACAAGACCCAACAATACACGACTGGACCCGACAGCCTAAGTTTCCTCAACCTAAGCTCTGATACCATAAATGTAATACCCCCAGAATCCTACCGGCAATATTACATGCCGCAGACCCTCTCCGTGAGGATCCGCCAGGCTAAACATCAAAACAACATAATACGTTACATGCCGACACGGAAAAATCACGAACCATTAGACCGATTTGGTCTTTTGTCGCTGTCTTAAAAATCAAGAATACATAACCCTATCCAGACTCATACCCACGCAAGGGTAAAATACTTCAAAACATAGACAATACGGAAATAAAAATACAATACAATGGACTTCGACTAACTGAACCCAAAACTGGCCTTCGTGTGATTAGTATCATTCGTCTTTCATCATTCCTCGTACCGATCCTGTGTCTTGCTCCCGAAAACCTGCATGTACCTGGACACAATACAGATATCCACCCCCAGATTACTCGGGGGTTAGCAAAACTCCACTGTTTCGCTAGTGCAAGTATAAAGTGCAAATACGAGCCATACACAACACATTCCGAGAATACAACAAAAGACTTCCCGAGATATATCATTTAAATAAAATAGTTCAAGTCTTGAAAGTAGAAACGAAACAAGTAAGCACTTTGAAAACAATTCCAAATCTCGGGAGTTTTGAAAACATTAGAAATGGAAAAGTTCTTAATTCCTCGAAAGCCACTTAGGGTCACAGCCCCAAAGTTCATTTTCCAAAATACAAATCCATTAACAAAACACGGGGTCCACAGCCCAACCATTTCGATCACAAAACACAAGGCCCACGACCCGATCATCCACTGTAATTCACTTACAAGGACACATTACACATAACACATTATTCTTATGCCATTCTAGCCAAACACCAAGACTCAATATATAATGTATCTTTACCCCGAGCATAAAACATTGTGATACTCCAGATATATCACAGTAGTTATCAATACATCAACATCAACATCACCAAAAACCACACCTGGTAACCCGTGGCCGTACCCATTAGTATCAGCCCCCAGAGGCCCCGTCGGACAGTCCCCGGGTGGGAAACCACTTCCGCGGCCATACCCATTCGTATCGGCCCCCAGAGGTCCCGTCGAACCGTCCCCAGGTGGACAAACACCAACACACGCACCCAAGTACACTTCCGTGGCCGTACCCATTAGTATCGGCCCCCAGAGGCCTCATGCCATCCCCGGGTGGAAGAACGACAACACATCCATGGAAAAACACAACTCTCAAAGGTCAAACACACAAAATATATAGTCAAGGTATCTTGCTAGAATGGCCATATTGTCCAACACGTACTCACGACCCAGAACTATAACAATTCACAAGGAAGCACAAGATCTCAACAACACCGAACGACACAACCAATATCACACAAACTCACATGTTCATCTATAACCACGTGACTCCACGCACATAATGTGACAAAAGAATTACACTTTACATTTACCGACGACATAATCATACATAATGAAATCACATGAAAGTAAGGTGATCCTATACTCGACACTAGCATACATATTCAACTAAGCATATTAATTCCCGACACACACGGGTCACCTTTACGAAAACCAAAAACAGCCTCAAAACAGTTCCGAAACAGCTCGGCCGAAACAGCCCCAAAACATCCCCGAAACAGCTCGGCCGAAAGAGCCCCAAAACAGCCCCCAAAACCGACCACCTTCACGAGAAATCAATAACAACACAATCACCACGAGAATAACACCGCTACGAATCAACAACACTAAACGAAATCTCAATCGACACTAAGAAACTACAAGGGTTCAAGGGTTCGTTCCAAGAAAGCCAAAATCATGTTCCGGGTGAGACGAGATCGATAAACGAGTTACTAATCCGTAGATTACAACCAATACAACAAGAATTACATGACCGATTCATCATAATCGGCCCAGAATTGAAATCAAAAGGAAAACCCCAAAATAGTTGAAAAAGGATTTTTTTGAAGAATTACCTCAATCCGTCGAAGAACAATGGATTAGATGTTGTTAAACATGATCAAGTATTCAAGAATATGATGATAATCTACTCAGGGATTGAAATCCCCATCAAATCGCCCAAAAACCGAGAAAGAGAAGTGAAAATGGGCTGAAAAATGCGACTGTCCTATTTATACAACTGGACAAAACGGCTCAGAACAGGGCCCAAATTAGAGTCGTATTCCAGCGCTGTGTTATAAACAACTCAGCAAAAACGGTGCAAACAGCGTCGTATTCCAGGGCCGTATTATGAAAGTGTAGACTTTGTCATTATGACCATAACTTTTCTGTCCGGACTCCGATTGACTCGCCGTTTCAACCATTGGAAAGCTAATTTGATGCTATATCACATTGTAAAGTTTCAGAATTTTTAGACTTTATAAGCGCCGGTGGTGATCTTACAAAGTCGACCAAATGCACAAAAACGATACTCCTCAACAAAACAATAATTATTCAACATGCAACGAAACACTAACGGAACAATCCAAATCGAAAACGAACACATAACAAAGCAAGACATACTATTAGCTCGACTTACACAATGATAAGTCGTACCCGACGAACACCACAACACGGTACATCGTGCTGTACCCAACATAGGGGAAAATCTCAAGAAATCGCCAACAGAACAAAATGAACGGCGCAATCGACAAAATTCAAAAATAACTGGAACTGAGAATCTCGGGTATTACGCAGACCATCGCTGGCTTTCAGTGGATCTCCGGCGGCCTGCCTTGGAATCATTTTTTGTTTAATGCTTGAGTTCGTCATTAGAAACTCTTCGTAAGCACTTTGTTACTTTCTTCGTACTTTCACTTCCAGTTGTAGCCTGCTGTCAGAACATAGTTACTTCCATAAGTATATCCTTGTTATGGCCGTAAGTTCATCCATGTTACAGCCATTATCTTATCCTTCTTACCGCTGTATCTCCTGTGTCTTGCACGGCCGTAGGTTGTAGTTATTATGACCATAATACCTGCTTTATTACGGCCTTGGGTTCCTTTTGTTACGGCCGTAACTAGTGTTCGTTTGCTACCATCTAGACTAGTATCTATATACTGCCGTACATATAGCTTCTTACGTCCGTATTACTCACATGTTATGGCCGTAAACTCCATATGTTACGTGTAACACCCCCAAATCCTATTGGGTTATTACAGTGTCGTGGACCCCACACCAGGAGATCCACCAGGCTAACACGACCAAAAATACAACTAACTGACCAAAAGGGGAATCACAATCCCTACACTGACATCCAACATAATATTCCGATATGGAATTTCAATGACAACAGTGGGCCTACATGGCCCATATACAATACAACGACATCCACGAGCCTTGCTCGGATAATACAAAATGGCAATAACTGACAAAACTGGAGTACTCCAGCTGCCTGACTGACATGAACACCAAAACATCTCGGACTAGTATCGCTTGAATGCCTCGTCGCCACCGTCATGCCCCTGTGTCTCAACTCTCTCCTCGCAAACACCTAAAACATGAAAACATGTTCCGCCCCCACGGGGTCGTCATCCAGATAATGATTATCAAATACATGTACAACATGATATGCATCCAAAGGGCAGAATGAATAGTATAGTAATGGTAATACGAGATGCTCACAAACCAAAGTAAGAATCGAGCATTCGTGGAATACTATGCCCACGGCATCCGATCAATACCTGCTCAACAGGTTAGAACACAAGTGCCCAACGGCGAATCATCAATACAGAACACAACAATACATCACCCGAAGGTAACCCAAGCCAAACACTGAAATAGATACGAATCACAATGCCCGAAGGCTCCGACAGGAATAGCGATACATCACAATGGCCTTAACAGCCGAACAGCCCGAAGCCGTTTATCATCATAATACCCTGAATGTCACTCAGCCGAAGCTGTCAATCACCACAATGGCCCGAAGCCAAAACAGCCCGAAGCTGTATCAATGAGGGCCGAAGCCACGGCATGAAGCCGTATCACAATGAGGGCCGAAGCCACGGCACGAAGCCGTATCACAATGAGGGCCGAAGCCACGGCACGAAGCCGTATCACAATGAGGTCATCCAATGACCGTGACCTGCTGAATTGCAGGTGCTGGGAAACCAACCGCGAAGGTTCAAGCCCCAGACTTACCCATAATGAGATCACCCAGTGACCGTGACCTACTGAACTGTAGGTGTTGGGAAACCAACCGCGAAGGTTCAAGTCCCAAACTTACCCATCGAGCACTAGCCGAGACTAGCCTCCAAAACACAATCAATCACAATAGTAACGATCCCAAGGCTACCAAATTCACAAGAATAATAGCGTGCTGCCTTGAGTCGGCCAACACGACAACAACAACTCATGGATGGGCACCGTCCACGGCGGTCCCAATTCAAATACCTCGACTGCCTTGGAATGGCCAATCGATCACAACAACTTAACGGATGGAAACTATCCTTGACAGTCCCAATTCAATACGTCGATTACCTTAGAACGGTTAATCGATAAAGATGACACAACGGATGGGAATTAACTTCGATAATCCCAATTATATACATCGAATACCTTAGAATGGTCAATCGATACACAATGATACATCGGATGGGAATTATCTTCGATATTCCCAATTAAATACATCGATTACCTTAGAATGGTCAATCGATACACAATGATACATCGGATGGGAATTATCTTCGATATTCCCAATTAAATACATCGATTACCTTAGAATGGTCAATCGATACACAATGATACATCGGATGGGAAATATCTTCAATATTCCCAATTAAATACATCGATTACCTTAGAACGGTCAATCGATACACAATGATACATCGGATGGGAATTATCTTCAATAATCCCAATTAAATACATCGATTACCTTAGAATGGTCAATCGATACACAATGATACAACGGATGGGAATTATCCTCGATAATCCCAATTAAATACATCGATTACCTTAGAATGGTCAATCGATACACAATGATACAACGGATGGGAATTATCTTCGATAATCCCAATTAAATACATCGATTACCTTAGAACGGTCAATCGATACACAATGATACGGTAGAGTGGATGTCCCGGCGTCTTAACTGACCACCGAAACAGATATAATAAATGAATATATCAAACGCCTTCAGTCGGCCCATGCAACATCTTAGTGACAATTCCAATTCAATAATAACGATTCAACGATGCCTCAGAACGACATTAACTTCAACAATAATAATCGATACATCGATGCCGCGAACCGGCTATCGACAACAAGAATCTCAATGCCTTAAACCGGACGATAACGAATAACAATAACATCTGGCATAATTGCCGAAGGGTATTGCATCAAACAATTCCCGAATATCAACAAACCACGGAGAGACCAAGTCTCGAAATGATACAATACATTCATACACATATATGATAACATTAATCTCATTGACCAGTACAAGTATAAAACTTGCCTCAAACCGAAGGCGAACAAGTCCTTCCATGATCAACGTCCTGGCACGAAACGACGAACGGCGCCTCCCGACGATCACAAACACTCGAACAACCTTGAATGAAAACGATTCATTTAAAAACACAAAATCAATAGAAAAATAACGACAAGGACAAAGTCCGATTCAAACACGAATCGATCACACCGCACGAACGAATATCATAGTTCTCAACTATGAATTCTAACGTCCTCCAACACCTCGATGATCAATTAACATGATCATTACGTTCTTAACACTTGTGAAATCCATTCAACAAGATTCACTTAAGAACAATCATCAAAACAATCATCTCAAGATGATAATATCACCAATATCATCAAATTGATCCTCCTACAATGATAATATTATCACTATTATCATTATCACCCCAAGAGCATCATCAACTCAATAACCATGATGTTTGAAATAAAAATCCTTCATCATAACCTCATGAATTCGGATTAAACCACAAGATTCACTCAACCATTTCCAAATTATGATAATCGTCTCCTAAATCATCATAAACCCTTACTAAAATGGTTAAAATCTTTCAAGAACACCACCAACAACAATAATCATCTCAAGACTTATGTTAATCATATAACAATCTTAACATAATCCTTCCTAGACATGATTAAAAACCTCCCAACAATCTAAAACATCAAGGACATAATCAAACTCAAGCTATACCAACATGTTCTTCATCAAAAGTTTATCAAAACCATGAAGAATCATGATATACTCCATGAATCAAACAATACCCGAAGAAAACAACAACAACTCGAAAATCACTTGAAGAACAAGAGATTGAGGGAACTTACCAAATAAGAACAAGAAGAAGCCTCCAAACACCAAAGGAGCACCAACAAGCTTCCAACTTCAAGCTTCAATCCAAGCTAGGATGATCAAGATCGAGTTGGAAGAGCCTAAACATCAATAACAAGTCCAAACGGACGATTCTAGGGAGAGAAAATGTGTTTTGGTTCGTGAGGAAATGAAAGACGAAACCAAGATAAATAGACTGACCAATTCATTACATACGTTATACACTAAGGTTAACGTACGTAAGAGGCATTACGTACGCTATGCTAAGACATTAACGTACGTAATGAAAAATCGAGAACTAACTGGACTAAAATACGAAGGCCTTAACGTACGTAAACAAGAACTTATTACTTACGTTAACTAGACCTGCATTACGTATGTAAGGGTCCGTTGACTGCAATAGTGAGATCCGATCGGAAGATGCTCGGGACCCACCGGCCGAAAGTTAACCACGAGGAAGGTTCCTGCCACCTACCAAGCATTACGTACGTAACCTTATAGGCATAACGTACGTAATGGAAACACGTTAGCGTACGTAACACTACACCCGTAGCGTACGCTAAGGCTATGAACTTAGCCAAAAATCCAAACTCTCCAACCAACATTCAAACGACGAAACTAACCCGACGACAAGTATAATATTTCGATCCCGAAATATTCCAATACAATATACATTGTATCAGTCCAAAACAACAACACTTGTACAATTCCAAATGAATACGTACAACTCAACAGTAACACGAAAAAAAAATTATCCCCGGATATTACATACTCCCCCCCTTAAAAAGAGTTTCGTCCCCGAAACTCAGGGTGCAAAAACACGGGGCACGAACTATCCATCAGGATAAGGAAAAAACATCTCCAGGAATACTCCTCACTGCGAACCACTTCGCCTGAATAATCGGGCCAACCCCACGGGTTCCCGCGTCTCCTCTGCCTGAACACGTCAAAAAAAAAACAAGGGATAAAATACTCAATCAAGTGCGAGATCAATCGAATCATAACTCCTCCGTCAGAGACCAGCCAGGAAGTCGCACCACCCGCAAGACTCGTACCACCGGCGTACACACCCCGCGGGTGCCGCCCATTGTACATGTCTACAATCATCGGTGTACACTCCCCCGTTCTCATCAGCATCGGACGCCAAAGCAATCACTGACTTACGACACAAAAGAAAATAACAACGCATAAATAGTCCTCATGACCATATCAAATGCACACTCAAGTCCTCGCAACTTGACGTCTCGAATCACAATGAACGTTTACCCAGATCACCACGAAAATATTGGGTATAATACCGAAAGGAAAGAATAACGCATCAGACGACGTCAAATCTCAAGATTCTCAAAAGCTATCATAACAAGATAGATCAATAATAAGTGATTCACAACCACAATACTACAATACAGAGTGAGTCAAAACATCAGTCCGAAAAACAAGGAAAATACAAATCAAGGCCACATCTCAAATGTATCCGAAATCAACACCCTCCGGGTCATCGAACTCATCGATCTCATCGACTCGAGGAAGACCCAAATCTGAGCTCGCCGCTCCTCCTCGAGTGTCCATACCTCTGGCTCCCGAAGCCCGATATGACTCCTTGGATGGAGTACGGACTGAAGCAACAAAATCTCTCGAGGCCCGTGAGCTTCCTTGAGATCTACTGGCACTAGAACCCGTGCAGTATTTCTGAAGGTGTCCCCGCCTCCCACACAGAAAACAAGCAACAGCTGGCACAGTACAACGGGTGCTAACGTGCCCCGCTGAATCACAATTAAAGCAAACAACAGTCGAACTCGTCGCCGGAGAAGAAGATGATTTCCCAGCACGAAGACGACTAGAAGACGACCTCTTGGACGTCGGAGCCCGATGTCCTTCTGAACGAATCGGCATCCTAGTCCTCTCACCGGAAGAAACTGAAGGGTTCTTCCGAGAAAGCTCCTTGATCAAAAGCTCTGCTCCAAGAGCCTTCTCGATGAATTCACCAAGTGAATTGCAATTATGGTTGAACAACTGTATCCTCAACTGCGGGTTCAACCTCTTGCTAAAATACTTGATCTTATCCGCCTCAGTACGGATAACAGATGAAGCAAACTGAAGGAGTCCCTGAAACTTCTCCGCAATAACAATAACACCCTCGTCCTCGACGAATTCGGGGTTCAAAACCTCTGACAGCTTGGCTTCACGAAGTGGAGCCGGATAATATCTCTCTAACATGAGAGTCTGAAACTCGCTCCAAGCACAATCACGATCGGTGGGTTTCACAGAAAGCCACCAAGAATAAGCGCCTTTACTCAAATAATAAGCCGTTACTGCCACCTTACTTTCTTCCGGACACTGAACCATGTCGAAGAGTTTATCAAAATGTTCAAGCCAATGAACAATATCAGCTGGTTCCGACGAACCCTCAAAAATAGGTGGCCTCTGACGAGAGATGTCGCCGATAATTTGACTCACTCTCCTGGCCTGTCCATAGAACGGCACCTGGACTCCCTGCTGCTGTGTACCACGAACCATCGAGGTCTGCATGGTTTCCATTATCTACGTCATCCGAGTCATCTGGGTCATCATGCCCCTCATAAGCAAGTAAGGGTCGATGTGATCACTCTCAGTCTGGTCGACTCCTCGAGTATGACGTTCCGAAGGGGAACCGGTCGCATAAGTCACATCTCCGGGTGAATTTTGATCCATATCGGCACCCGTACGCGTATAAACATGAGGTTCTGGGTTTCGGCCTGCTCTGCAGCCTTTACCCCCTCTGCTACGTCCTCGGATTCCTCTTTCCATACTGAAAGAATAACGTTCGATCATGAACAAAGCTCAAATATGCCTCAACGGCCAATCCACAATGCTAAGTCATTAGCCAAACATGAATATACATACTCAACAAATAGACAATCACTTCATACATGCTAATTATAGCCAATACTGAGCCGACACGCTTCAAAGCAATTAATCATGAATGGGTCGTAACACAATGTTACATACAGATTTCAACAAAACATGCATAATCAATTGCATATTGAATGTATGAACATACAAGAGAATCGAGTCCTTACACAGGTCATACGAAGCTTCGAGGTCTTGCGATACTAGTCTTCACCGACGACGACTCGATGAAAGAATGACTCATACAGTCGTTCAACTACCACGACTCACAAGGCTCCTGTCTGCATTGTCATAACCGATCCCACTACTACCGCGTCGGTAGAACCACATAACTCACATATCGGGGTATATCACAACCCAATTCTCGATACCATCTTCTGTAACACCCCAAATCCTATTGGGTTATTACAGTGCCGTGGACCCCACACCAGAGATCCACCAAAGCTAACACGACCAAAAATACAACTAACTGACCAAAAGGGGAATCACAATCCCTACACTGACATCCAACATAATATTCCGATATGGAATTTCAATGACAACAGTGGGCCTACATGGCCCAAATACAATACAACGACATCCACGAGCCTTGCTCGGATAATACAAAATGGCAATAACTGACAAAACTGGAGTACTCCAGCTGCCTGACTGACATGAACACCAAAACATCTCGGACTAGTATCGCTTGAATGCCTCGTCGCCACCGTCATGCCCCTGTGTCTCAACTCTCTCCTCGCAAACACCTAAAACATGAAAACATGTTCCGCCCCCACGGGGTCAGTCATCCAGATAATGATTATCAAATACATGTACAACATGATATGCATCCAAAGGGCAGAATGAATAGTATAGTAATGGTAATACGAGATGCTCACAAACCAAAGTAAGAATCGAGCATTCGTGGAATACTATGCCCACGGCATCCGATCAATACCTGCTCAACAGGTTAGAACACAAGTGCCCAACGGCGAATCATCAATACAGAACACAACAATACATCACCCGAAGGTAACCCAAGCCAAACACTGAAATAGATACGAATCACAATGCCCGAAGGCTCTGACAGGAATAGCGATACACCACAATGGCCTTAACAGCCGAACAGCCCGAAGACGTTTATCATCATAATACCCTGAATGTCACTCAGCCGAAGCTGTCAATCACCACAATGGCCCGAAGCCAAAACAGCCCGAAGCTGTATCAATGAGGGCCGAAGCCACGGCATGAAGCCGTATCCCAATGAGGGCCGAAGCCACGGCACGAAGCCGTATCACAATGAGGGCCGAAGCCACGGCACGAAGCCGTATCACAATGAGGTCATCCAATGACCGTGACTGAGTGCGAGTCTTTGGGAAACCAACCGCGAAGGTTCAAGCCCCAGACTTACCCATAATGAGATCACCCAGTGACCGTGACCTACTGAACTGTAGGTGTTAAGAAACCAACCGCGAAGGTTCAAGCCCCAAACTTACCCATCGAGCACTAGCCGAGACTAGCCTCCAAAACACAATCAATCACGATAGTAACGATCCCAAGGCTACCAAATTCACAAGAATAATAGCGTGCTGCCTTGAGTCGGCCAACACGCACTACGCCATAAATGGCATTCGGCAACCACATAACTGTGTTACCTTAGAGCCAATTTTCTGTTGCCACAGACCCAAAATGGGCAAAGGTAACATTTTAGCTATGTTGCTCTGTGAGCAGTAACCTTTGGACTCAAAGGCATCATGTGGATCATCCTAAGCTAACATAGAATTCCTAAGGACCCTACAACAACATCATATTCGTGTTGCAATAGACTTTATAATTTTGTAAAATATATAGCTAATTTAATGGGTTCCACATGTGGGGCCCGTTTTGTGGGTCCCATATGTGGGACCCACTTTTCTTGGGCCTGTTAGTGGGCCTACTTTGTAGTCCCACAGGTGGGGCCACAATTGTGCAGCAATTTTTAGTCTATTCTATATTACCAATTGCAACACACTAGATATTACAAATGAAAGACATTTGGAACATATATATAGTACCGTAACATCTTCATTTTAACAAAATAAAAACGTAAATTTTAAATTTAGCATTTCCCATTAAAAAAACTAACAAATCAATTCACAGAAACCAACTACATCATCCAACTACATAATCCCATCATAAAAAACAACTATATTCAATCACAAAACCAACCAACTACATATGTACAAGTACTAGAAGAAAATAACTTGGTTATTTTTAACCAATTACATCGTGGGCGTCTAAGACTAATATACAAAAAGACTCTAAGAAACTATTATGTGGAACACTTATTCAATTAGCCAAGGATTAGCCAATTTGCGTGAGTTGGTGTCCATTCACAAACTTCACCTTCTTTGAGCAGGGAGGCTGAGAATGAAACAAGAAAGAAGAGTCAATAATTAGTGATGGTTACTAAGCTTCCAAATAGACAAACCTTAACATTAGGGATCTTCCAATTCATACCATTATGAATATATTTGATTAATATTATTATTCTTTCCTTTTTTAGTACACATCAAATTCACCGATAATATTTTATGGATTATAATTTTGAAAATATCTTTAAATAACTACATATTGCAAGACGCCAAACATGCATTAGATTTATGGGTATTTAATTGATAATTCAATTTTCCAGGCCCTTAAGTGATAGTTTTTATCCTAAAGGCCCCGAACTGATGGCTTCTTATCTTTGGGGGGGGGGGGGATAATAAGGGTCATCTTAAGTGACACTAGTGCCACTGGGAGATAGGAAAGAAAAAACTGAACATTCTGCTTCAAAAACTACATTTAACCTACGGAACATATTTGAACCTACTCAGCCTTCTTTAAGATGCTAAATTGAAGCAATGAGATCAAATACAAAAAAAAATAGACCACTAGAAATAACAAGTGGATGACCTGTTGCAATGGTAAACAACATTGTCTTCACACAAAGCAACAGCAAAAGTATATAGCTCAACTGCTTCTGCGTAACGTTTAGACTGCATAGCCTTGTTACCTGTAAAAGGACAGATCGAACAAGCATAAATAAACATTTCGACATATCAAGAGTGAGGCTAAACTGCCTCAATAAGTTCAGGGACAGTACATGACTACATTCTTTAAAGGGAAATAAGTAATAAGTTAATTTTTCTCTTTCTTTATTTTCAATTTAAGAATCACATATTAGATATCAGATTCTGCAACATAAAAATTCTCCATAATCAATGTGCTCACAAATCATTGTTCTTTTGGATGACATTCAAGATCATGGCAAGTATACAAATACAGTGGATGAAAATATATACAGATCAAATAAACAATCACCTGGAAGCAAAAGGTTTTTCCTTCTTCACCACAATATGCAACCATACCTAAGTCAATGGAGAGTAGAAAGAGTAAAAGACCATAGACTTTAACATTTTTGATAATAATTTGTCACATCAGATGATGGCGTAGACCTGCCAGCCGTGAAGCACGAGAAATGCAACTTGTCGGTGATTTTCAGGTGTCAGGCCAGTATTATCTGTTATCATCAAATCTTCCTTCTTCCCTGCCTGCACCAGAACAGTGCATGCTTCTAAATTACCCCTAATGGCTGCCCAATGCAGAGGTGTACAACCTAAATGAGGAATTATAACCATTACGCTTCTGAAGCAGAAAATGGGACATACTCTCAAAATAACCAAAAATGCATATGACACAAGAAAGTAGCATTTAAACTAACCTTCTTTGTCCTGCCGTCCCCTGTAAGCATTTAGATATAGCAAAAGACGTAATATATTTATGATTAATATAGTACCTAAAAATTCATGTAGATCCCATGCAGTACCTAAAATAGTAAACCCTTATTAAATAATATATTTATGATTAATATCTGAAAACTTCATATGAAATAAGACCCAATTGTTTACTCGTTTCCCAATAAAATCGATGTCACTTTAAATTTTCCAACTTTTCTTAACATTGAACTATTTTCTTACAAAAAAAAATATACTCAACATTGTAACATATTTCCTCTTAATCTTTGACAAAAGCTTTTGTATTGATGGCCTTCTTTGCTTTGGTTTTAGAAAGGAGATGGGACTCTTCCACGTGAATTGCTCCAAGCTATTTCTCCTCCACCACTAGATTTGCAGACACAACAGTGTCTCCACCTAGTATCACCTTTGGCAAGGATGGATCAGTGGAGAAAATGAAGATGAGCATGCAAAACATATGGTTTTAAGTGCGAAGGGTCCGCAGATTGTAAAATCAGCAATTGACGCGAGTATTTTGAAGGAGGAATGTTCGGGAGACGATAGGTCACCGCCTTAGCGATTAACATGCAAAGCTCCACACCGTGGCTAAGGATCCAAGATTTGTTGTTCCACCAAAGGAAGAGCACCAAAGCCTAAGTAGTTCGGGAAACCCGAGCGGGATCTGGACTAGTCAATCGGAAAACTCCTATAAGTAGTGACCTTGTAGATAGGGGTAAAGGAATTGCCCAACACCAAGTGTTTCGGATTCTTTGCAAGCTAAGAAACCTGTTCACGCGACTACAATATACGATATATTCTATTAACATATAGCAAGCAAAGAACGATGCAATATACTAATACATTCTATTAACATATAGCAAGCAAAGAGCAATGCAATATATTTGTCAAATCTTTGGTTGCGAGATAATAAGCAAATAAACAATCCAAGAAAGCAATAGAATGGATGTTTAAGTTGACAAGACGAATGAAATCATAAAAGTGTTGTCAAAGACTATATATGACTTGAAGTTCCATTCCATAATTATGCTTTAAGTTAAGTGAACTCAATCAATGTGATCCCACTAAAATTTTCATGAACAACATGGGCCACCTTTTGAATACAACCGAATAGTAACCAAAGACGCATCTACAAGAACAATGACGAGTAAAGTCGGACAGTTGATAATCAAATAGAATACAAAAGCCATTTCCAATAATGATTTAATCTATACCTCGGATGCGGCACAATTCACACCAAAAATAGCGCCCTGAAATCATATCTTTCTCTAAAACTAAAACGGAAAAGTGGAAAAAATAAAGCAATAGAGAAAATTAGGTAGAAGCTCTAAAGGGAAGGAGCCAGTGGTTCCAAACTTGATATATCACAGCTATGCTCTAAATTCAATTCATGCATTTATCTTCGTTTCAAACTTATGAATAGTTTCATTTCCTTAATTAAGCATCTTCATACGCAGCTTTACAAACTGGTACCTCAACAAAGTTACACCACTCATTAAGCAGCCGAAACCTTCCAGCTAGAACCAATCTCTAAGCCGTAACTGCTCTGAGCCTGAATATTTATGGAGAACAGCAATGTAAAAGATCCATATGCCAAAGATGTACAAGAAAGTAGGATGAAAGTAGAGTTTAACTTAAGTAAAGTATCATAGCTGCCTTACTTATACTCTTTTGACCATTTTCCAGGCAAATGAAGGACACGAAACCATAGAACCGCAAGAATTCAGAATAGTCAACCTACAATAATGTATGTAAACTCTTTAACAATTAGAAATATCAAACAAACTGATCCTTTGTACAAGTGTTATCCAGTCGGGACCTGAACAGTGTAAATTGTTTTACACAGGGCGACGACTTAGGTCTCGACAAACAGACTGGCGAAAGTGGTAGCGGCAAGGCGCTGGTTGTTGAGGAGGCTAACAGACGTCGGCGGCGCTGTATGGATGACGGCGATGCGGCTGAGATGTGATCTTCCCGCTCGCGGTGGAGGACGGCGGACTGAGACAGAGCGGAGCTCTCGGGCGATCAAGGTAGCGGCATCGATGGTAAAACATTTTTCCAGCGGGGGAAATCGATCTGAGCGGGGGAGAATCGTCGGGGTTTCAGGATGGAGGACCGCGAGGGTTTTCCCATTTTCTACTAGAGGAATTGACCGAAAGTGGTGACAACATGGCAGTTTAAATTCATCACATCAATCGGGCTTAATAACAATAATGCAATTGTTGGGCTTTGAAAAAAAAAATCCTATTTTGTAACTTTTTCTATATCGGGCCAAATTATAACTTATTTTAACACTTTTAACACCAACTTAAAATAATTACACAATGAACGACATAAACTGAATTGATTACATGGATCTGGAGAGCTCGAGTATAAAGCTCAGAAAGGCTCATAAATCAAGACCCTACAAAGCCTAGGAATAAACTTATTAGCTCGGCATAGAGCATGACGTCGAGACCGACCTGAAAACCAGGACCACACTCGGTGTGCCTCAGCTCAGGCTCAAGCCAAGACTTGGTTCAGGCAACCAAATTGTTGCGCCGACTCGGCTCAGTGACAAAATAAGCCGAGATCAGTAAACTTCTCAACCCTGCGAAATGACATCAGGAAAATCTTGATTAGAAATATTAATTTATAAATTTATTTCCGCCGCAATTATTACCTCTTATCTATGTCATGTCGTGGACTTAATTAATGGGCATTTATTTTAGTCAGTGTAGCGACTCGACATTATTTTTATTAAAATTTGTTATTATATGTAGACATTAAATTTGTTATTTTAATTATTTTGTAATTATTCATAGTTATTACAAGCTTTAATTTTTTTAATTATTTAAATCAAAATTTATTAATTTTCAAATAGTATTTTATTTTAAAACCTTTTTCAATTTAAATTTATTAAAAATATTTTATTATTTATAAAAAACATATATAGTTCATTATTTGATGGAATATTTTTTTATAAAAATAGATTCAATGTTTTATTAAAATTAATTATTTTTAAAGTTAAAAATTTATTAAATCATTAATTTTATATAAAATTCAAAATTTTGTTTATTAATACTCTAAGGTAACACATCTCATGGTGTTACTGAGAGTTACACCTTTTATAGCTAGAGTAACATATATTTCAGGATTTGGTAACACCATAACCGAAACGTTGTGGTAGGTCCAAAATTTCATAGCTATGGTAACATCCAAGAAGGTAACACCCCCCCTTAAGTGTTGTAGAAAGCCATCTATGGCGTAGTGACGACAACAACAACTCATGGATGGGCACCGTCCACGGCGGTCCCAATTCAAATACCTCGACTGCCTTGGAATGGCCAATCGATCACAACAACTTAACGGATGGAAACTATCCTTGACAGTCCCAATTCAATACGTCGATTACCTTAGAACGGTTAATCGATAAAGATGACACAACGGATGGGAATTAACTTCGATAATCCCAATTAAATACATCGAATACCTTAGAATGGTCAATCGATACACAATGATACATCGGATGGGAATTATCTTCGATATTCCCAATTAAATACATCGATTACCTTATAATGGTCAATCGATACACAATGATACATCGGATGGGAATTATCTTCGATATTCCCAATTAAATACATCGATTACCTTAGAATGGTCAATCGATACACAATGATACATCGGATGGGAATTATCTTCGATATCCCCAATTAAATACATCGATTACCTTAGAACGGTCAATCGATACACAATGATACCTCGGATGGGAATTATCTTCAATAATCCCAATTAAATACATCGATTACCTTAGAATGGTCAATCGATACACAATGATACAACATATGGGAATTATCCTCGATAATCCCAATTAAATACATCGATTACCTTAGAATGGTCAATCGATACACAATGATACAACGGATGGGAATTATCTTCGATAATCCCAATTAAATACATCGATTACCTTAGAACGGTCAATCGATACATAATGATACGGTAGAGTGGATGTCCCGGCGTCTTAACTGACCATCGAAACATATATAATAAATGAATATATCAAACGCCTTCAGTCGGCCCATGCAACATCTTTGTGACAATTCCAATTCAATAATAACGATTCAACGATGCCTCAGAACGACATTAACGTCAACAATAATAATCGATACATCGATGCCGCGAACCGGCTATCGACAGCAAGAATCTCAATGCCTTAAACCAGCCGATAACGAATAACAATAACATCTAGCATAATTGCCGAAGGGTATTGCATCAAACAATTCCCGAATATCAACAAACCACGGAGAGACTAAGTCTCGAAATGATACAATACATTCATACACATATATGATAACATTAATCTCATTGACCAGTACAAGTATAAAACTTGCCTCAAACCGAAGGCGAACAAGACCTTCCACGATCAACGTCCTGGCACGAAACGACGAACGGCGCCTCCCGACGATCACAAACACTCGAACAACCTTGAATGAAAACGATTCATTTAAAAACACAAAATCAATAGAAAAATAACGACAAGGACAAAGTCCGATTCAAACACGAATCGATCACACCGCACGAATGAATATCATAGTTCTCAACTATGAATTCTAACGTCCTCCAACACCTCGATGATCAATTAACATGATCATTACGTTCTTAACACTTGTGAAATCCATTCAACAAGATTCACTTAAGAACAATCATCAAAACAATCATCTCAAGATGATAATATCACCAATATCATCAAATTGATCCTCCTACAATGATAATATTATCACTATTATCATTATCACCCCAAGAACATCATCAACTCAATAACCATGATGTTTGAAATAAAAATCCTTCATCATAACCTCATGAATTCGGATTAAACCACAAGATTCACTCAACCATTTCCAAATTATGATAATCATCTCCTAAATCATCATAAATCCTTACTAAAATGGTTAAAATCTTTCAAGAACACCACCAACAACAATAATCATCTCAAGACTTATGTTAATCATATAACAATCTTAACATAATCCTTCCTAGACATGATTAAAAACCTCCCAACAATCTAAAACATCAAGAACATAATCAAACTCAAGCTATACCAACATGTTCTTCATCAAAAGTTTATCAAAACCATGAAGAATCATGATATACTCCATGAATCAAACAATACCCGAAGAAAACAACAACAACAACTCGAAAATCACTTGAAGAACAAGAGATTGAGGGAACTTACCAAATAAGAACAAGAAGAAGCCTCTAAACACCAAAGGAGCACCAACAAGCTTCCAACTTCAAGCTTCAATCCAAGCTAGGATGATCAAGATCGAGTTGGAAGAGGCTAAACATCAATAACAAGTCCAAACGGACGATTCTAGGGAGAGAAAATGTGTTTTGGTTCGTGAGGAAATGAAAGACGAAACCAAAATAAATAGACTGACGAATTCATTACGTACGTTATACACTAAGGTTAACGTACGTAAGAGGCATTACGTACGCTATGCTAAGACATTAACGTACGTAATGAAAAATCCAGAACTAACTGGACTAAAATACGAAGGCCTTAACGTACGTAAACAAGAACTTATTACGTACGTTAACTAGACCTGCATTACGTACGTAGAACTCACCTCTTAACGTACGTAAGGGTCCGTTGACTGCAATAGTGAGATCCGATCGGAAGATGCTCGGGACCCACCGGCCGAAAGTTAACCACGAGGAAGGTTCCTGCCACCTACCAAGCATCACGTACGTAACCTTACAGGCATAACGTACGTAATGGCAACACGTTAGCGTACGTAACACTACACCCGTAGCGTACGCTAAGGCTATGAACTTAGCCAAAAATCCAAACTCTCCAACCAACATTCAAACGACGAAACTAACCCGACGACAAGTATAATATTTCGATCCCGAAATATTCCAATACAATATACATTGTATCAGTCCAAAACAACAACACTTGTACAATTCCAAATGAATACGTACAACTCAACAGTAACACGAAAAAAAAAATTATCCCCGGATATTACATTACCGTCGTAACATACACCAGTTTAAATACCTGATAGTGGCTGAAAATCTGTATTTTTTTCTTATTCTTTCTTCTTGTCGCAATGAGGGCAATTTCTTGAGGGTGGGCTTGACCGGGTTTTGTCCCAACTTCAATTGTGAAGTGATTTTGATGATCATAACACCAATCCAACATCAAATTATCCATTGTATATCTTCAAATCAAGGTAATTTCTTATGAACCCTAGTTTTGGGGATTTGGGGAGTTTTTGTTATGATTTTGTCTTCCTAATCCGATTTATCCTAAACTGATGTTAGATTATTATTGTGTAATTGTAATACCTTGTTTTCATTGAATTTGTGTGGATTAAATTCCGTAATTCAACCCTTAGATGATTATAATCGATTTTGCCCTCGTAGTGTCCAATGAATAGTTCCTAAGGGTATAATTTAGGGTGATTTTTTCTGTTCTAGTAGTATTGTATATCTGTTGACCACTAAGTATATAATAAACAGCTTAGTAAGTAAGAGTATAATAAGCTGTACGATTTTCAAAGTTAATTGCGTAGAGGAAGTATGTAGTGTGAATTGCTCTAAATACAGCAACTAGGTGTTCTCCTATTTGCTTGATCCGTACATGGTTTAACGGTGTATACTAGATGAATCACAATAGACTGCAAACAATAAAAACAGAAAGTAAATAACACACAGTTTAAAGTGGTTCGAGGTAAATCCCTCTTCGTTCACTGGGCCGCCACACAAGAGTAACGATTTTATTAAAATCACTACGTACATAACTACGTGACTTTAACTAAACCTATCTCTATATCGTTCACACAGATTGATACAGGGACTGTAGCTTTGGAAACATAGATTGGCTTGAGCTCTTTTGACCTGCTTCTTCTCACACAGATCGAAGCTTTCTCTTCAATGATATTCTTCCCACACAGGTCGGAATACGCAAGGATCCTTAGTGCACACAGGGCTAATGATAATCTCAACGGTAAGGGTAGAACTAATCTCAAACAACAACTTTATCTTTCATGAACGATCATTGTAGGTTGTGGTATTAGCATTGAGGACTTGGTATATTTCTTCGCTTGAATACTGTTGTATGATCACGAAATATACTTCTTTGTAATTGCTAGAATGTCAGAGTAATCTGTCAGAGCTTTCGCGATAATGAATCATGTGTGTTTGAAGTCCTCTTGCTTGGGACTATTTATAACCTTTGAATTGTATCCGTTATGAATGTAGCCGTTGTTGGTTGGTGAGATGTTGACGTTTGTCTCTTGATTAGCGGCTGCTGAATCTTTGAATTAAAGCAGATCGCATTTAATGCTTCAGACATTTTTTCTGTCTTTGCATTAAATACTTTTTAGAGCGTCCAGACTTATCTCTCTCTCCGGATGCATTAAATGCTGTCCTATCAGCAATAAATGCGGGTTTAACCGTGAATACATTATGAATAAACAATGCTATTTCACAACAGTTTAAAGCTTCTTTTGTTCAGTCCTGTTGGATATGTTTTACATTTACTAAGTAAAACATATTCAGCCTCTATGATGTTAGGGTTGTATACATCAAAGTATACTTTGTGCTTGTATTACCTAATTTTCCGGTCTTTATCTATGAGAATATTTAATTCATTTGTCACATGTTTTGAATATTTATTCATACTATGTTTATGCAAATATTGTCTAAATTACTTTATATTGTAGATAATATTGTGTGTCGTGTCACACAGAAGATCACATTATCGGTTCCTTATATAGTAATAAATTAGTTCACAACCTATATAACATTAGACCGTTATGTGAGAGGTTGTGATATATGCTTGAGATTGGTTGGTCTTGGCCATTAGCATATATTAGCGTATTCGGTATACGTTGAACAGGATCGAGGTGAGATAGATTTTTCTGTACTGATTATAAGAAGAACGTACATCTCTGACAATTATTATTTCTTAATTCTAGTGATTAATATTTAATAATATATATTTATTATTTATTGCTTTGATTTATCATAGGTGAGAGCCACAATGATTGACTAAATATGCTCGATATTTTGGGCAATATTATTATTTATATAATAATTAATATTATAGCTAGAAATCGTGTCCCGACCAGTCGGGTTGATCATGTCCCTTGAGGCACTCGAAAGGATTATTATATTAAACTCTGCAGGTGGAATTAATTTTCCGATATAATAATAAAAGTCGAGTGGTATACTTATGTATAACACATTAATTAATCAAAAGCTATTAGTAGCTTAAATTAATTAATGGACATGGAATATCTTAAAAACGGGAAATAATTAATTCAAAAAGGAGTCCAATTTCATAATTTGGGATTTTGGTAGGAAGTGCATTAACAACTTTTTAGTGGACTAAGTTGATATTAATAGAGTCTTCATATTATGAAGAGTCCTAATATTGGAAAGATGATCTCTATTGGGAGTCCTTACCTTATCCTCCTTAAGGTCCCTAGAGTAGCTCAAAACACCTATAAATAGGACTACATGGGGGGGGGGGGGGGGGGATTTTCATACCCTTGTTGGCACAGGAATTACGATTTTTTTCTCTAATTTTGTGTTTAATCGTGGATCTTGACTTGTGTCTTGGATTCTACAATTTAGCTAACACAATATTTTTCTAAATATCTAAATATTCAATAAAAATAGAGAGAAAAATTTGTGAGGTATTTCTTGAAGAATTTTCGGCCTATCCCATACTGTAAGTCAAAGTTTGATCCGGTAGAATATTGCCCACACGATATCTAGATCTTAGACGGATATACTCTAGAAGATCTTGAGGTAGAAACACAAGAAGATTGAAGAGGAGTACGTGGAGTAGCTCGATCGATCCAAAAGGGAATTTTCTACCACTTTGCTTCAAAGGTATGAATTACCAATTCTACTGCGTAAATATGTATATTTAAATTGTTAATTAATCTGTTTAATTAATGAATTGACAAGCCTAAATAGATCCGCAATTTTGTTGGTTAGTTTATAAAACCTTTTATTCCATCTCACTTCCGCTGCGTTTTATACTCCAACAATTGGTATCGGACACGGTCATTCGGTTCTGTTCAATTTAATTATTTTTTGATTAATTTAAACATGCAATTTAAACATTCATATAGTATGATGTTTGGAATATTTTTGCTAGAAATTGTCTTGTAAGTGAATATGGTCCAATTATAATGGCGATGTGATTTTTTATTTATTTACGCATTTTGGTAATTTGGCTCGGTTTAGAGGCATGTATTAAGTTTTTCCCGTGAGAAGATCCACGGGTAGAATAGGATTTATTTTTCCTTGTAATTTTTTGTTGTAAATTAGATGTATTTTATTTGGTGTAAAATTGTAATCGAATTGGAATACACAAAGTACCGAAGGAAAAGAAGTCCAGCGCGAAAAGGAGTCCTGATCGGACGAACCGACCGAGACCAGGCTACTGCCGATCATGACTCGGCCAAGAGTCTGGCCTGCCGTGCGTCGGTCAGGGGTAGGCTGTCGGGCTACAGGTCGGGTTCTGTCCGGGCAGGTTCGTTCCGTGTAAGGTCCTATTCGTTTATCCGCCGTTCGTTGCGTCCGTTGGAGCACAATAATTTTAATTTTGAAATTTCTTGTGCAACTAATTTTGCACGGAAGAAAGTTTCTAAATTTGGCAATTTTTGCTCCAACCGGGAGGCGGTGACGAGATGGTTGAAGCAGTGGGAGCAAAAGAGCTAAGGATATTCTCGTTACTGAAAATGAGGAATAAAAGCCATAATGATTGGATTATATTATCCAATTTTTTTATTATGTTGGTTTTTACTGTTTTGATGAATGACATGTACGGATGTATGCGTGATATGTTTCTTGCATGTTAGGAGAGAAAATTAAAAACCTTAATTTTTCAAAATAACTAAGTGATTTTAATAATTGATTTTTCAAAATCAAGTTGGCCTCCATAATTATTTTAAATTGTGAAATAATTAGCATGCACGTTGATATTAGAGTCTTCCTCCACATCGGATGTGCTGATTATTGGCTTACTAGTTTTAACCTTCAATTAGATAACAAAAAGGTGAATATTATTTTTTATGATAGGACCTCTCCATCTGTAGGACTATTATCATTAAATAATATTCAAATGTTTGTTAAATTATGGTGTTCACTTAGGTGTATTAATTAATAAGCTCCCCATCGGAGTCTATGTTAATTTAATACATGGCCGAGAGGAACCAACTATTAATTTTACTTGTCAAAACGCATCTTGACTGGATAGTAAAATTAAAGACAGTAAAATATACTTGAAATATATATATATATATATATATATATCTATATATATATATATATATATATATATATATATATATATATATATATAAACGTCCACACTAACGTGGCTTACATGTGCGGTTTTTTGAGGTGTTGGTTGACTTACAAGAAACAGGTGGAATTAATTGAGAATAAGCTCAAAACCGCCACCCTGGAAGAAGTCATCATTAATGATACATGAATTATAGACTCATCTGAAGACCCAACTGCAGATCAGACAGGAACTGCAAATCAGATAGGATCCCAAAACCTACCTTATCCATCTGCAGCTGATGAAGACCCAACTGTAGCTGACAAAGACGAATTTGCAGAGCAGGCAGGATTCCCACCTGTAGATAACAAGACCGTAGATGATCTAGTTGCAGATCAAGAAGACCAGAATCAAGCTGATGCAGAGAGAGATGAAGTCCACCAAAGCAACTCTACAAGGGGGAACAAACCCTGAAGAAGAAGATATCCCCATATGGCTCAGAGATCATCCCATTCAATAGATAATTGGAAACCTAACTCATAGAATCAGAACCTGACAATCCACAGAACCGGCAGGAATGACAATGTTCTCTTGTTTCATGTCTCAGATGGAACCTAAAACAACTGAACAAGCACTGGAGGACTACTCTTGGATAAATGCAATGCAAGAAGAGCTGAACCAGATGGAAAGAGACAATGTCGGGGAACTAATAGACAGACCAGATCACAAGAAAGTCATTGGCACCAAATGGGTGTACAAGAACAAGTGTGATGAAGATGGAGTTGTTGTTAGGAATAAAACCAGACTGGTTGCTAAATGATATGCACAATGTGAAGGAATAGATTTTGATGAAACATATGCACCTGTTGCAAGACTTTAAGCTATCAGATTATTACTTGCATATGCAGTATTCAAAGATTCTAAAGTCTACCAAATGGATGTCAAAAGTGCATTTCTCAATGGAATACTGTAAGAAGAAGTCTATGTGGAGCAACCCCCCGAATTTGTCAAAGGAGACAAAGTATACAATCTTCTAAAAGCTCTATATAGACTTAAGCAGGCACCAAGAGCATGGTATAAAGCACTATATGTGTTTCTGGAGAAGAACTGTTTCAGCAAAGTAAAGGTAGACAAGACCCTATTCAGAATAGAATATGAAGACCACATATTATTAGTTCAAATATATGTGTATGACATCATATTTGGCTCAACCAAACACGAGCCATGTGATAAGTTCTCAAATCTCATGCAAGGAGAATTTGAGATGAGTATGATGGGCAAACTAAACTTCTTTCTTGGTTTGCAAGTCAAGCAGATGAACAATGGAATTTTCATAAATCAAGCCAAATACATAAAAGATATAATCAAGAGATTTGGATTGGACTCAGCCAAAACACTAAGAACTCCAATGAGCACAAGCCTACACATAGATGCAGATGAAGGAGGCATATCAGTAGATCCAACCCACTATAGAGGACTTATTGGATCACTCCTTTACCTAACTGCAAGCAGACCAGACATATCTTATACTGTAGGAGTATGTGCAAGATTTCAATCCAAGCATAAGCAGTCTCACTAGGAAGCAGCTAAGAGGATTATCAGATACCTTAATTCTACAATCAATGTTGGACTATGGTACTCCAAGGACAACAACTTTGAGTTATCAGGATAATCAGATGCAGACTTTGCAGGATGTAAAATTGATAGGAAAAGCACCAGTGGAACGTGCCAATTTCTTGGAACCAGACTTATTTCTTGGTTCAGTAAGAAGCAGGTATCCAACTCAATATCAACAACCGAGTCAGAGTACCAAGCTGCAGGTAGCTGTTGTGCGCAAATACTATGGATCAGACAACAGCTAAGGGACTACAACATCACTGTAAATGAAATTCCAATACGGTGTGACAGCAACAGTGCAATTGCAATAACAAACAATCCAGTATTGCACTCAAGGACAAATCACATTGATGTTAAACATCATTTCATCAGAGACCATGTGCTTAGCAGGAGAGTAAGGGTAGAAAGAGTCCGCACAGAGTACCAAATTGCTGACATATTCACAAAACCTTTACCAGAAGAAATGTTTCTGGAGCTGAGCAGGGAACTTGGGCTATTAGATCAGGAATCTAGTACAGACGAGAAAGCTACCTGATGTGGAGACCAAACGAGAAAGCTATCTGACCAGAGTAGACAAGGAACCCACCTGATCAGACCATACAAGGACCCGAAGGACAGGCAAAGAAACCTAGCTGATCTCGACCACAGGCAACATATCTCACCTGATGCAGAAGATGAAGGATCAGATCAGATAAGAAATCACAGACGCATCAGAAGTCAACTGGTTAACCAGCTAAGTTTCTAATTATTAGACCGACTTACTTATTATATTATTTTCATACGTGGACAAACACACGTTCACACTACCTCCATGATGTCCAATCAACTTCAACCGTAATTCCTTAAATCATCAAAAATCGAACCGCCATTTGATTATTTTATTATTAAAAATTCAAAGCGTCTTTTAAACTAGGTATTTAAGGTGGCGGAAATCATTTCACAAACTTTATCGTCTTCAAGATAAAGAACCCAGAAAGCATAAAAATCCTTTGAATATACACTACACTCAAACAAAACACTTTTTGCATAAATGGAATCCTACTTTGAAGGCGTTAATCTCAAGCTCGTGAAGGACCAAATCATTTTCAGCATTGTGGTCGACTTTGAAGGTTTGCTGGCAACAAACGAAACAAGAGAAATGACGTACCTAATCCGAATGGTGAAGAAAAACGGCATCAACCGTTTTCTGGACATTTCTCCGAAACAGCTATTCAAGGAAGCTGTAATCTGTTTCTACAAGGAGGCTCAAGTCACAGAGCACTGCATTTCAAGCTCGATTCTTCAAGAAAAAGTCGACATCACCCCCAAGACCATCGTCGATCCCTTCCAGATGGAGAACTGGGGCATCGCTGTCGAAGCCCTCAAGCAAGCCCGGCCGATATATGGTATGAAATCAAGCTGCTCAAGGAGTCTTCTAAGGTCAAACTCACATCAAAGAAGAATGACCTTAAAAAGGAGTACAAGTATGTCCTTAACATAAACAACAAGATAGTCATGGGCATGGCAGGGGGATACGATCAATTATCTTCTACCAAATACATCGTGATGGGAGCCCTCATTCAATGGAAGAGTATTAACTGTCCTAACTACATATACAGGCAGTTAGCTCGAGAGGTGAACAAAGTCAGCTGGGATGAAGATGAGAAGAGATTTATACAGAACCTGGCATATGGAACTCAGATAAGTTGGATCTTGGAGTTTCTGGGAAAAGCTAAGGGAAAGGTGTTGTGTCAAGAATTAACACCTTCCGACCGGCGATCGCCTCGGAGGTCGGGCGACCGAGTCACTGCCGAGCGGCCAAAGCAGATCTGCCGACCAGCGACCAGGCGACCGAGCCTTTACCCAGCGGACAAGCTAGACTGGCCAACCGAAGGTCCCAGGACGAATCCCGGTGCCGAGCGATCGACATCAATACGATCGCCTCTCGGTACTCGGCGACCGACTCCTGGCGACCGACTGGAGACGATCGTCTCTCGGCACCAGCCGACCGACTCCTGGCGACCGACTTATGGACGATCATCTCTCGGCGCTTTGCCGACCGACCTTTGCCGACCGACCCTCGGTGACCAGCTAGAGATGACCGCTTCATGCCGATCAAGGGTCGATGGCCATCCAGTCGGCAAGGGCCGAGCCACAGGACAGCACCCACGTGCAGATCCACAAAAGGCGCTGAAAGGCCTGTCACCTACCTCACCTACCAACAGGGCCACAGACCTGCAAAAGGAGCTGGCAGACAAGACATGTGACCACAGCCTGGCACCTACCTCACCTACTGACAAGTCCGCCGAAAGTAACGATGTGGGACCACCTGTGACAGTACTTCCGGACGCGTGCTGGCTCCTCATTGGACCACACAGCTGACTTCCGGCTGGATCTCTGGACTTTTGGCAGGCAGCCCATGTGATCTTTAGGACGATCACCCCATTATATTAATGGCCGAAAGACGATCGCCCACTAGGAGACAAGGCACCTCAGCCCCTATATATACAAGGCCCCCTGCACTTGTATTTTCTCTCGGGCATTCTCGCATTTCAGCATACTTCACAAGCAAACACAAAGCACTTGGCTATTTCCAACTCTTGGCAACAGCTATCATTCGGTCTTACTTCTCCCGGCCTATCTCATCCAGCAGATTATCGGCGGGGACGAAGAACACCAAGCTTCGCTCAAGAGCCGGATTAACAGAGTCTTTTTACACTCATTGTATTTAGATTTCTCCCATTAATACTTGTATCCACGAATATTTGTATTAATAACATCTCGCGAGAGCATTCAAGCCCGAGCCTAACAAACCCGGCAAATCTTGTATTATTTATCCACTCTCGGAAGTGCTCCCGCAATTGTTGTTTGTTGTCCGTCTCCAGCAGTATTTAATCTTCGGATGGATATTTTGGGCAACAACAAAAGGCAGACCCCTTTCACCTTAGCAATGTAATATCCGCAATTTTCGATTTTCGGTAAATTTCTTTTTTTTTCGGCGGAAGTCCGTTTTGACGACTCGCTCATGACCATTTCGTCATTCCGAGAATGATTAATTCTGCACTTTTTGTCATCCGAGCTCGTTTCGGTGTCGTTTTGTTGAGTTCCGTGCTTTTTAGCGGTTTTTCCGCACTTGAGTTCGATTCTTGCGAATCTCATCCGAAACTGTTGTTTCGACTTTCTCGTAAGTTCATTTAATGTTATTATTCATGTTGCAAGCTTCGGTTTGGTTATTCGATCACGTATCGTGATTTTGGGGCATTTTGGGCCATTTTCGTAATTTCCCAAAGTTTGGGGTAATTACTTTCCGTTGTCGAATTTCGAGCCTTCGGGTAGTCGGAATCGTGTGTTCTATTAGTGCTCGGATTCGTCTTCGAGTACTTCAGAACCGTATCTTCGATTCGTACTCGGTTCGGGTTTCGGGGTTGTTCGGGCCGTCGGAGTTGGTCCCGCGAGTCATGGCGGGCATGCTGGGCCAGCCACCCGGCCGAGTAACGTGCGGTAGTGATCGACATTTACGACGTAAGGCCGGTTACGTCACGTAAGGCCCTGGCAGTAACGTCACGTAACGCCCGGCATTTTCCAGTGATGAGTTCGCCATGGCGATTCGTCGTAAGCCATGGCCGGTTACGTACGTAACCCGGCCGGCAGTCAGCCTATTTAAGGCCTGGCAGCGTTTTTCTTCAGCCATTTCTCATTATTTTTCTTCCCGTCCGCGGCTTTGGGTGTGTGAATCATCTAGAGATGTTGTTGGAAAATGAATCCATGAAGTGTTGAGGTTCATATCATCAATCATCCGTCCTATAACATCCTCCGATCTACCGAATCAGGTCAGATTTCCTAGAAATCTAGTTTTGGGGAATTTGGGTGTTTTGGTTGTTTTCATCCGTTTAATCCGATTTAACTTAGGCTTATGATGTATTGATGATTATTTAGATGTTTTATATCTTTTCCCTTGTTATTCCATAGTTGGATCGTATCGATTCGTTATTTGGGTCGAGTTCTTGACCGACGCCTTGAAGGTGTCCGGTAAAATGTCTTAGAGGGGTTTTCGGGCATTCTACGATTAATCTTCCTCGTCTGATCAATGATTTATTGATTATATATTGTTAGGGTCGAGTTTCTTGTGAAGAAACCGAGTTGAACCCTTCCGTTTGTTGTCGTCCTTATTTTCGATTGCATCGGGCGTTTCGAAGCTTTCCGGTTGAGCCGTCTTCGTCGGGATACTTGCGTGCCGATTTTGAGGCAAGTAACTGGTCCATATGATTCTTGTTTTGTGGATATGATAATTGGTGATCGTTTAAATGTGTTTGTTTGGTCGTTTGAATTGAACTTTCAAAAGATTTGGTTAGCCTTGGTAAAGGCCCTCTTTCAAAACGCGTGTGTTTTGTGAATTGTGTGGTTTGTGAACTAAGTGAATTCTATGGATATGTTTTGTGTTTATGTTACATTTGGTATTGCGTGTGGACGTATATGGTTTCTTTTTGGTGCGTAATGGTTTGATGTGGTGTTTGGCTAAGTGTTGTTTGCATTAACTCATGATTTGATGTATTTGTGATTGTGGCAAATGTGAAACCCTTGTCGTTGTGAACTCGATGCATTGATGATTTGACCACAAGGTTATCAATTTGGGTAGGTTTGGAGAGGGCTCTGAGAATCGTCACTTGGGAGTGCGATGTCACGATAACTTGTGGGTATATTCGATTGATGTTTACCGGGTAGGGACCCGTGAGGCCTCCGGCGGCGCGTTACTTGCGAGTACGGCCATTTGATATGATTTGACCACAAGGTTATCAATTCGGGTTGGTCTGGAGAGGGCTCCGAGAATCGTCACTTGCGAGTGCGATGTCACGATAACTTGTGGGTATATTCGATTGATGTTTATCGGGTAGGGACCCGTGAGGCCTCCGACGGCGCGTTACTTGCGAGTACGGCCATTTGATATGATTTGACCATAAGGTTATCTAATCGGGTAGGTCTGGAGAGGGCTCCGAGAATCGGTACTTGCGAGTACGATGTCAAGATAACTTATGGGTGGTTTGAGTTTGTTTAGCTAGCCGGTGCGGGAGGGTCCTGAGAGGCCTCGTGCGGGAATCTATGATATGACTCTGTTCCCAAGGCGATGCATGTGTTGTGATTTGTTTAGCTAGCCAGCTCGGGAGGGTCCTTCGAGGCCTCGGGTGGGATGTCTGTGGTAGCGTCCCGGTCCTAGGCGATGCGCGTGCGTGATTACGTTTCGTTGATTTTATGTCCGTTGAGGACACGTGATGTTGGGCTCTGGCCCTGTGAATTGTTGTCGGTTTTCTATTTGCGAAAATAAAACCTTTGGGCTGTGACCCTGTTGATTTTGGAAAGAGAAGGATTTGATAATCCTAATTTGTTTTCTATTAAAACTCCCGAGGGTATTTTAAACCATTTTGCAAACCATTCTCGTTATTTGTGATCTTTCGGATTTGGAAAGTTTTACTCAAATTCTTGCCTCGGGAAGTATTCGTTTTGTGGTATTCTAATCTTTAAGGATTCCTGGTTATTGTGATTCGTGGAACTTGAATTATATGGCTCGTATTTGCACTTTGTATTTGCACTAGCAAAACAGTGGAGTTTTGCTAACCCCCGAGTATTCGGGGGGTGGATGTCTGTATTGCATTCAGGTTTTGGAGGAGAGCACAGGGTCGGCATGAAGGATGATGAAAGATGAACGATACTAATCACACGAGGATCCGTATGATGTTATTGGTTTAGTTGCATTTTATTTCCGCTGTAGTATTCTTTCCCCGTTGTACGGGAGTGTGTTGTATTCGACCCCTGCGCGGGCATGTATTGTAATTGAGTTGTATGTATTTATTGAAAGGCCAAATCGGTCTACTGAGTCTTTTTATCCTTAAAGGCATTGTCGAGTTGTTCGTTTGTTGTTACCAGCCTGGTAGTGTAATACCCGGTCGAAAGTCATGTCATTTCAAACCTTTCATATTATTCAGATCGTGATTTGTTGAGCGAACCCTTGTAATCATTGCTTGGAACCACCGTTTTGGGGTTTCCGTACTTCTATTTTCGTGTTATTGTTGCCTGGACATTGAATCCTATTACTTTTATTCTCTTCCCGGGTCATTTTCCATCATTTTAGGACCCGAAGGGGGTGTGAGCCGCGGCACAAGGAGTGTGCGCCGCGGCACACACATTTCCTAAATTTGGCCGAGCGGCCGCACGGTGCCGCGGCACACTCGGCAAAGGCCGCGCACACTGCTGAGTCATTGCCGCGGCACACCTATGCCGAGCCGCGCACACCGGTGTTGCATCCTCGCCCAAAACTCCGCCAGACTCGGTGCCGCGGCACACCTCACCGAGCCGCGGCACACCGCCGAAACACAGGAACAATTTTTAGGCTGTGCCGCGCACACCTATGCTGAGCCGCGGCACACAATGCGGTCAACTGCATAATTCGGCCTTTTAAGCGAGATTTCAGCCATTTTCCTCCATTTCCTTCTTCTATCGCGAGAGAGAGAGTTTGAGGGAGGAGTTCTTTTCATATCTATCACTTGTGTGTTGAAGATTTACCACTTCCACTCGGTTGGGAAGTCCGGATAGTCGATCTATCGCGTATTCCTTGGATCATAGCGCTTGAATATTCAAGAGGTAATTTCTTCGACATCTTGACTTCTCGATTTTGTGTGGGTTTTGACGTTTTGGATGATGAAATCATGGTGTATGATGTGATATATGCGTGATTATGGACATGATTGGGTATTCATCGGATTATTGAAAGATTATTCAAGAACACTTTGAATTTTGTGTTGGTTTTTGGGGGTTTTCGTAGATTCGTCCGTTTTATCCGATTGAAGATTGAGAACCTTGAGATTTTGATATATCTATACCGTATGAGTGTTTTCTTCCGATTTTACGGGTTGAATTATGTCGTTTTCGGACTTGTGAGGTTTGGACGATTTTTCAACCTCTAGTTGATTATCCGTATATCTTTATGAATCGTAGACGGGTTTCGGGGGTTTCTTCGTGTAATTTGAATATGGATAATTGATTATCATATTCCTTGTGAATCGTTTAGGTGCCGGAAGCGCATTCTTGGACCTACCAATCTCATACCCCTTTTTCCGTTCGTTCCTCGATGTCTCAAAGGCAAGTATATATTTATGATTGTACGTTCTCGACTTTGAAAGTAAGATATATGTTTGGCATAATTATTTATATCCACTCCGGGACGGGCCGACGGGTCCTCTGAGGGTTTCGTAGCCTCTGGTGCGATTCCATGGATAATATGAATTAACCACTTCGGGACGGGCCGACGGGTCCTCTGAGGGTTCCGTAGCCTCTGGTGCGGTTCCACGGTTGATCATATATGTATTGATGACGGATGATATGAACGAACCACTTTGGGGCGGGCCGACAGGTCCCCTAAGGGTTCCGTAGCCTCTGGTGCGGTTCCACGGTATTCATATAAGTCTTGTTGTGATGCTATGAGATTTAGTTATTCAGGAATACTAGTCTTGAATTGATGAATTGACGGTTACATTTACTTTATTGTCGAGGAGTATTGTGTTTCATACTTGATATACTTGTACTAGCTATTCGACGGCTAACCCCTTTATGGGGGAAATACGTTTCATGTATTTCAGGTTCCAGGAGAGCGGACGGGCAGGTATCGGGTCGGCATAAAGATGGTGGGCAAGTGTGATACTGTGTCTTTCTTCCAGTTATGTTTGGAGTTTCCCGTTCAGTGTTGTTGTACTGGATTGGCTATTGAATACTCGAGTATTGTTTTCCTTTTTCCTTGATGTTCCGGCCTGTGTTTGCCGAAGTATTGAATTGAGTTGTGATGTTTGTGAATGCATTGGTTATATTTCGAATACCTTTGTATCGTTTTTCATTCCATTGTGTGTAGACCTTATCGGTCAAAATTTATGGTTCCGCGTATGTATAGCCTTGTGGGTCCCACGGCGGGGCTTACGGCGCTGTAATATCCCTGAATAACTTGGGGGTGTTACAGAATATGGTATCAGAGCTTAGGTCTATGGATACCTAGGCTGTCGGTCTTTTGGGTCGATCGAGTCGTTAATTGTCCACAGTATCACTACTCTGCCATCATCACAGTGCGACCGGTACTTGTAAGACCTCTCACTCTTCTGGTGTTTCCTTATTCGTTTTGCTTCCTTTTATCGGTATTCTTGAGAATCGGACACTTTGTTGATGCGTGATTGAATTGTGCTTACGTGCCTTGTGTGTTCTTCAATATGTCAGCTGGTAGGGGCCGTGGCCGTGGTCGTGGCCGTGGGCGAGGAAGAGGTGGGCGCGCCATTTCCATCAATTCGCGGGGTCGACCAACCCCGCTTGTCGAACTCGGTGCATCCCGATACCGAGAGTCAAGACGACTACCGATGGTCAGGGGAACAACGCAGACGTTGGAGTGGTGAATGCACTTCAAAAATTGGCTACTCAGATGACTATTTTGGCCCAAACTGTTCAGCTGAATAACCCGAACCCAAACACGGATGCCCTGCTTCAGAATGTAATCCGTATGCACCCTACACAGTTTGGCGGTGCCATGCACTGTTAGCCGGGAGGATTGGCTAGCGACTGGAGAAGATTTTCGAGGCAGTTGATTGCCCCGAGGTGAGGAAAGTGCCGATTGCTCAGTATTTCCTCACTAAGGAGGCCGCTACTTGGTGGAAGGTCATCAAGCCACAGGATCGTATTGCCTCATGGGATGAATTTAAGGAGCTCTTGGAGGCCGAGTTTTGCCCTTGGCCGGTACGAGGGAGCCGAATCTGAGCCTTCTTCGAGGCTAAACCACAAGATATTCCCGTTTCGCAGGCGATCGTGGAGTATAACCAACAATTAATCCATGTGAAGGATCAAGTACGTAACGAGCGTGATAAGATCCGTTATTTTGATATGCGGATGAATTTGGACTTACGGCGGTACATGGCCGGATTTGCTTGTACCACACTGAAACAGTATCAGGACAGAGCTTTAGCCCATGATATATTGAGCCCCGACAATGATACCGTTCAAGAACCGAAGAAGCAGAAAGTCGGGGGAAATTTTTCTGGCTCTAAGGGCGGCAACTTTCAGAAGTCACAGACGACTAACCGTTTTGCCGGACAGTCGTCACGTTCTAATAGAGGGAAGAGGGGTTACCGTCCCACTTCGGGTACCTCAAATCGCGCGGTGACTTGCTATAATTGTGGCCGTTCAGGCCACATTAATTTGGAATGCCACTTTCCACCGTTGAAGTGTCACACGTGCGGACAGATGGGACATAGAGCGACTTATTGTTCCGAGCGGAATCAGACTTTGGACACTCGCCGCCTTACCGGGTCAACCTCAGCAGAATTTTGACAGGGGTCGGGGACGGGGTCAGAACGCTGGAGGGGGGAACTCTAGCGTCGGTTCGGTACAACCACGAGTTTATGAGATGCGTCGAACAAACGAGCCCGACGCGGCGGTGGCTTCAGGTACCATCCATATTTTATCTTATCCAGTCCGTGTGCTTTTTGATTCGGGTGCTACACATTCTTTTATTTCTTTGGAGTGTGTACGCCGTTTGAATATAACTTGTCTCGATCGCTTGCGATCCCTTCATCGTGAGATCGCGAAGGGATAGAATCGTGGGGAACCGGGAGATTAGAGATTTTCTGGTGATTATATCTGGTATGGAATGGTTATCAAATTTGATTGTAGTTGATATGGAAGGCGAGGACGTAATCCTCGGCGAGGATTGGCTTAATAATCACCAGGCGATTTTGAATTACCGTACCAAAGTTATCACTATGATGACTAAGGACGGATTTGAGTACTCATTTTTGGGACGTAAGTCGGGCCAATCCAAGTTACTTATCAGTGCCATGAAGGCCGTAAGACTTTTAAATAAAGGTTTTACGGGGTATTGGTGCTATGCTTTGAAAACGGAAGGAAGCGAAGTCGATTTCTCTTCAATTCCGGTTGTTAATGAGTATCCCGATGTTTTTCCGGACGACCTTCCGGGATTACCGCTAGATCGAGAGATAGAATTTACCGTAGACTTAGAGCCAGACGCGGCTCCGATTTCTAAAGCACCTTACCGGATGGCACCTTCCGAAATGCAAGAATTGAAGAATCAGTTGGGAGAACTTCTGGAAAGAGGGTACATCAGACCGAGCGCTTCGCCTTGGGGCGCGCCTGTTCTTTTCGTGAGGAAGAAAGATGGTTCACTACGTTTGTGCATCGACTACCGCGAGCTGAACAAAGTAACCATCAAGAACAAGTACCCTCTACCGCGTATAGACGATTTATTTGATCAATTGCAAGGAGCTGCGGTTTTCTCGAAGATTGACTTAAGATCCGGGGATTATCAACTCAGAGTGAGGGAGTCCGACGTTCTAAAGACGGCGTTCCGAACGAGATATGGGCATTATGAATTTGTAGTTATGCCTTTTGGGTTGACGAATGCGCCGGCAGTATTCATGCAGTTAATGAATAAAATATTCATCGAGTACCTCGACAGGTGTGTAGTCGTCTTTATTGACGACATCTTGATCTATTCTCGGGATAAGGAGGAACATGCCCGACACTTGCGTGTGGTCTTAGACATTTTGAGAACCGAGCACCTCTATGCAAAATTCTCGAAATGTGAGTTTTGGTTGGAAGAAGTTATGTTTCTCGGCCATGTGATTTCGGCCGAAGGGGTTCGTGTAGACCCGCAGAAGATCGAGGCATCTGGGCCGGGCACCGCCTAAAAATGTTAAGGAGGTTCGTAGCTTTTTGGGCCTTGCTTAGGTATTACCGTCGGTTTGTCGAGGGTTCTCGAAACTCGCTCGACCGCTTACAAAATTACTCCGTAAGACCGAAAAGTTTATCTGGACGGATGAGAGACAACAGAGCATCGATGAACTGAAGAGACGATTGACTTCAGCGCCGATTCTAACTTTACCGCAGGGTAGCGAGGGCTTTGCGCTTTATAGTGACGCTTGGTCAAGGCACAGGTTGTGTGCTTATGCGGATGATAAGACGATAGCTTTTGCGTCTCGACAATTAAAGCCTTATGAGATGAATTATCCTACTCACGATTTAGAATTGGCCGCAATTGTCTTCGCACTCAAGATTTGGCGGCATTATTTGTATGGTTCACCGTGCCGGATTTATACCGTTCACAAGAGCACGAAATATATTTTCACTGTAGGAGCCGAATATGAGACAGAGACGTTGGCTAGAGTTGATAAAGGATTATGACTCGAAATTCTTTACCACCCCGGGAAAGCCAATGTCGCTATGGATGCTCGAGCCGCAAATCAGCATCTCTTCAAATGCTCGAAGTTCTTACGTCCCTGCATTTAAAATTCGTCAAGACCTAATTGAGCAAGGGACGAAATTTGGCTTCAACGAGTACAAGGCCTTGTGTACTCTCGAAATTACGTCGTCCTTAGTTGACGACATCAAAGGGAAGCATGGAGTGACCCGATGATTTCTCAATCGAAGGAAGATGTGATTAAAGGAAAAGCTCCTGGATTCATGGTACATGAGGATAGTATTCGAGATTTCGAGGCGTACTTTGCGTTCGAACGATTTAGAGTTGAGACAGAGAATCCTCCGAGAAGCCCATGCTACGCCCTACTCAATCCACCCCGGGACGAGTAAGATGTACAAAGATTTGAAGCGAAATTTTTGGTGGAATAACATGAAGAAGGATGTTACGGAGTTTGTATTACGGTGCTTGACGTGTCAACAAGTCAAGATCGAACATCAACGATCAAGGGGTTGTTGAAACCACTTCCCATTCCCGAGTGGAAGTGGGAAGATATTTCAATGGATTTTATCACTGGCATGCCGAGAACTCGGACTGGAACGAATCTGATTTGGGTAATTGTCGATCGATTGACCAAGTCTGCACACTTTTTGGGTATTAAGGATACTTGGGGACCGGATAGATTGGCTCGAACCTTTATCGCTGAGGTCGTGAGGTTACACGGTACCCCCAAGACCATTGTTTCTGATCGAGACGGCCGTTTCGTATCGCATTTTTGGCAGGCCGTTCATCAGGCTCTGGGTACTGAGTTGAGATTGAGCACCTCCTTTCATCCTCAGTCGGACGGTCAGACAGAGAGGACGATTCAGACGTTGGAGGATATGTTGCGGGCTTGTGCCTTAGACTGGAGTAATGATTGGGAGCTTCACTTGTCGTTGATCGAGTTTGCTTACAATAATAGTTGGCATGCGTCGATCAAAATGGCACCCTTCGAGGCTCTCTATGGTAGGCGATGTAGGTCGCCATTATGTTGGGACGAGGCTTCTGAGCTAGTTGGGACGGAACCGGATATGTTGTTGGAGACCAAGGAAAAGATTTCTATTATCCGAGATCGATTACTGACTGCCCAGAGTCGTCAGAAATCTTACGCTAATACTCGTCGTCGACCCTTGGAGTTTGAGGTGGGGGATCACGTCTTGCTCAAAGTATCGCCGACCAGAGGAGTTTTTCGCTTCGGTAAAAAGGGAAAACTCAGTCCAAGGTATATCGGACCTTTCGAGATTTTGGACAGAGTTGGAGACTTAGCTTATCGCTTGGCGTTGCCTCCAGCTTTGAGTCACGTCCATAGTGTTTTTCATGTGTCCTGGTTGAGGAAGTACGTACCGGATCCGAGTAACATTATCGACTACAGTGAGATTGACGTAGCCGAGGATATTACCTTTCCGGAGAAACCCGTGAAGATTCTTGAGCGCCGTGAGAAACAACTTCGGCATAAGACCATTCCACTGGTTAAAGTGCAATGGTCGAGGCATGGAGTCGAGGAGGCGACTTGGGAGACGGAAGAGAAGATGCGGGTGGAATACCCCGAACTATTTATTCCTTAAGTTTCGGGATGAAACTTCTTTTTAGAGGGGGAGAATGTAATACCCGGTCGAAAGTCATGTCATTTCAAACCTTTCATATTCTTCGGATAGTGATTTGTTGAGCGAACCCTTGTAATCATTGCTTGGAACCACCGTTTTGGTGTTTCCGTACTTCTATTTTCGTGTTATTGTTGCCCGGACATTGAATCTTATTACTTTTATTCTCTTCCCGGGTCATTTTCCATCATTTTAGGACCCGAAGGGGGTGTGAGCCGCGGCACAAGGAGTGTGCGCCGCGGCACACACATTTCTTAAATTTGGCCGAGCGGGCTGTACCGGGTGCCGCGGCACACTCCGGCAGTGCCGCGGCACACTGCCGAGTCATTGCCGCGGCACACCTATGCTGAGCCGCGGCACACTGGTGTTGCATCCTCAGCCAAAACCCGCCTGTAGTCGGTGCCGCGGCACACCTGAGCTGAGCCGCGGCACACTGCCAAAACCTGGGAACAATTTTTAGGCCTGTGCCGCGGCACACCTATGCTGAGTCGCGGCACACAATGCGGTCAACTGCATAATTCGGCCTTTTAAGCGAGATTTCAGCCATTTTCCTCCATTTCCTTCTTCTATCGCGAGAGAGAGAGTTTGAGGGAGGAGTTCTTTTCATATCTATCACTTGTGTGTTGAAGATTTACCACTTCCACTCGGTTGGGAAGTCCGGATAGTCGATCTATCGCGTATTCCTTGGATCATAGCGCTTGAATATTCAAGAGGTAATTTCTTCGACATCTTGACTTCTCGATTTTGTGTGGGTCTTGACGTTTTGGATGATGAAATCATGGTGTATGATGTGATATATGCGTGATTATGGACATGATTGGGTATTCATCGGATTATTGAAAGATTATTCAAGAACACTTTGAATTTTGTGTTGGTTTTTGGGGGTTTTCGTAGATTCGTCCATTTTATCCGATTGAAGCTTGAGAACCTTGAGATTTTGATATATCTATACCGTATGAGTGTTTTCTTCCGATTTTACGGGTTGAATTATGTCGTTTTCGGACTTGTGAGGTTTGGACGATTTTCCAACCTCTAGTTGATTATCCGTATATCTTTATGAATCGTAGACGGGTTTCGGGGATTTCTTCGTGTAATTTGAATATGGATAATTGATTATCATATTCCTTGCGAATCGTTTAGGTGCCGGAAGCGCGTTCTTGGACCTACCAATCTCATACCCCTTTTTCCGTTCGTTCCTCGATGTCTCAAAGGCAAGTATATATTTATGATTGTACGTTCTCGACTTTGAAAGTAAGATATATGTTTGGCATAATTATTTATATCCACTCCGGGACGGGCCGACGGGTCCTCTGAGGGTTTCGTAGCCTCTGGTGCGATTCCATGGATAATATGAATTAACCACTCCGGGACGGGCCGACGGGTCCTCTGAGGGTTCCGTAGCCTCTGGTGCGGTTCCACGGTTGATCATATATGTATTGATGACGGATGATATGAACGAACCACTTTTGGGCGGGCCGACAGGTCCCCTAAGGGTTCCGTAGCCTCTAGTGCGGTTCCACGGTATTCATATACGTCTTGTTGTGATGCTATGAGATTTAGTTATTCCGGAATACTAGTCTTGAATTGATGAATTGACGGTTACATTTACTTTATTGTCGAGGAGTATTGTGTTTCATACTTGATATACTTGTACTAGCTATTCGACGGCTAACCCCTTTATGGGGGAAATACGTTTCATGTATTTCAGGTTCCAGGAGAGCGGACGGGCAGGTATCGGGTCGGCATAAAGATGGTGGGCAAGTGTGATACTGTGTCTTTCTTCCAGTTATGTTTGGAGTTTCCCGTTCAGTGTTGTTGTACTGGATTGGCTATTGAATAATCGAGTATTGTTTTCCTTTTTCCTTGATGTTCCGGCCTGTGTTTGCCGAAGTATTGAATTGAGTTGTGATTTTTGTGAATGCATTGGTTATATTTCGAATACCTTTGCATCGTTTTCCATTCCATTGTGTGTAGACCTTATCGGTCAAAATTTATGGTTCCGCGTATGTATAGCCTTGTGGGTCCCACGGCGGGGCTTACGGCGCTGTAATATCCCTGAATAACTTGGGGGTGTTATAGGTAGATCCTTGAGGAAAGGTTCTACGGCGTGTAATATCCCTGAGCGGATTGGGGGTGTTACAGAATGGTATCGGAGCTTAGGTTGTGGAAACCTAGGCTGTCGGGTCAGTGGTGTCTATTGAGTTTTTGTCTCGTCGGATTTTATCTGACTGAGTCGTGTCGCGACGCGTCGTCTGAGTTGGTTGGTCGTGATTAGTATCGTGTGCGATCATCATCTTCGTGCGACCTGTGGTTGTAAGTCTCCCTTCTTTGTGTTGTGCCTCGTGTGACACGAGCTATTTTTATGATTGTGAGTTAATTGACGGAATCCTCTTATGGATTTTGATTTCGTGATATGTGATTATTTGACTCCCATTTTTCGTTCATATCAGGAGTAGTGTTGATGTCTTGTGCATGTTTGACTTTATTTCTTTTATCCACTGCGTGAGTTCTTTTGTAATGGCTTTCGGTATTTTACCGACTGAGTTTTATTTCGAAAACCGATTCCTTAACCGAGTTTTTGGCATTACGGCCTTGATCATTTTGGCGAAATTCTTATGACGGTATTTATTATTTTCTAAATGGCTTCTGTGAGTTTTTGAAATATTACCGTCATCGGCCTTTTTGGCGTTTTTGTAAATGGTTTTTAGCCTGGTGGGTTCCGGCGCGGGACACACGGCGCTATAATGTTCCGCGTAAGTACCTAAACTTTTTGGGCATTCTAGCCCATTGAATTATTTTTGAAAACCATGAGTATCTTAGAAAATTAAAATTCGAGACGTACTTTTAAAACGAATTATTTTCTTGCGGTGTTTTCAAGGTGTTTTCTAATGCCGCAATACATTTTAAAAATTTTCCGGTTGAGGACCAAAAATATTTTGAAATAATTTCAAATGCAGTTGCTTAGACCCAAGGGTCGAATATTTTGAAAGTTTTTCACGAAAAGAAAGTGTCCTCATTTTTATCAAATGCGAAATGATTTTCCAAAGTCTCGATAACGATATTTCACGTTTGTACTTTTTTTTGAAAGGTGATACTCAAGATCAACCGGTGTTTTTCTAAATTATTTTCAAAAGGTGGTTTTCGTTTTTAAAACCTATCATTCCTGTTTGCGGACCGGAAATGCGTGTATGGTTTTCGAACTTTCGTTACGGTGTTAACCCCGAATTGTGATTGAATTGGTGGCGTGAGCGTCGAGTCGTTCGCCACGCATATATTTTATTAGCCCTTGTGGGAGGTGTGATGACGATCCTTAATGTTGTCATTTCGTGGTGGCCTGCGTGTTAACGCACCTGTGTGAGCTGTTAAAGCTTGGATTTTTGTGCGTTATACACATGGGTGATTGTTTTATGATGTTTGTGATTGTGTCGCTATCGTCGATGTCAGAATCGTCGAACGATGCCGTTGTTGTTGTGATTTTTGTATGCGTTGATATGTTATGCTTAGTTGGCATCTCCGGTATGTTGTTTTGCGGTGTTAGTTCCATTGTATCTAGCATCTGTATTTTCGGTATGCCTAGCCGAGACGTTTCAACCGTGATGTTCCGGGGCATGCACGTGTAAATTGTCCTTCTCGTCGGTAACACATTTCAAGTGTGGACTCGAGGGACACCGAATTCAGTTTTGCGAATTGGCTACCGAGACTTTCGGAGTCCGTGCTTCAGCACAGTCATCGGAATCGGCTTTGAGAGGCCTTTGAAAGATGTTTCTGTCAGTTGCTTGTTGTGTTGTCACCTTGATTTCGTGTTGTGAGTTTCGGGAACGACACTTCTTTTAGAAGAGGTCGAATGTAATACCCGTATTATTTTTGGCTCCTGCATTTTCTCTTTCTCAATTCTATCGGCTCGCTCGTGTTCGTTGATACTTTCTGAACTTGTTCTGTATTCCGGTTTCATCGTTCGAACGAACTGTGATCTTGTTGTGGGTCGATCTGGTTATCGCTGTGACTTTTTCGAGTTCGGTTCGATTCTTGTGAACCTTGTTCGAAAGTGACATCATCTGGTTTTATTAGTTCTTTTATTCGAAGTGGATCGGATTTGGAACTCTTGTGTTTTCGACTCTGTCGACTCGTTTATGTTCGTTGACATTTCTGAGCTTGTCCTGCCCCTTGCTTTTGTTGATCGGACGAGTGTGGTATTATTTCGGAATAACTCATTTGTCGTTGTGACTTTTCTATTGCTATTCCCTTTCCTGTGGATCTTATATGAATGCACATCCTGTTGTTTTCACCGGATCATATATTGTCTCGAGTCGAGATGTGAACCTTGGAGTTGTTGTTTGAATTTTATTATCCTTCGTATTTCGGACATGATTGTTCGATTTTTGTTGTCTCGATCGTTTGTTTGTTCGGTTTTTGTTCTCGTTTCGTGATTGTTGAGCGTTCAGGCTCTGTCCTAATTCCCCTAAGTTCGGGAAATTAGTCTCGTTTTCGATCTTCCAACCCTTGAGCGGTGGAATTCCGTATTTGTTTAGCAATTGGCTCGCGTTTTGATTGATGTACCATTGGGTTGGTCAATCGTATTGATTTTCGTTCGTTGTGTTTTGTGATTGTTCGGATAATTGACTTGATTGTATTATCCATTTGATGACGCTTGTCACTTGTTGGTTCTATTATATCCCTAACGGCGACGTTGTGTTGGTCGTCGTGGAGCGTGTCTTCACACCGTATATTCCGTTGCGTTGTTTGTAACGTTTCGCCGTTTGGCATTAGTTACGCGTTTCTTGCGTATCTCATTGAGTTTTCCTGGCGGGATAGTGCTTCTCCCTACTTGTTTTAAGTTTCGGGACGAAACTTCTTTTAAGGAGGGTAGAATGTAATATCCGCAATTTTCGATTTTCGATAATTTTTTTTTTTCGGCGGAAGTCCGTTTTGACGACTAACTCATGACCGTTTCGCCATTCCGAGAATGATTAATTCTGCACTTTTTGTCATCCGAGCTCGTTTCGGTGTTGTTTTGTTGAGTTCCGTGCTTTTTAGCGTTTTTCCGCACTTGAGTTCGATTCTTGCGAATCTCGTCCGAAACTGTTGTTTCGACTTTCTCGTAAGTTCATTTAATGTTATTATTCATGTTGCAAGCTTCGGTTTGGTTATTCGATCACGTATCGTGATTTTGGGGCGTTTTGGGCCATTTTCGTAATTTCCCAAAGTTTGGGGTAATTACTTTCCGTTGTCGAATTTCGAGCCTTCGGGTAGTCGGAATCGTGTGTTCTATTAGTGCTCAGATTCTTCTTTTCGAGTACTTCGTAACCGTATCTTCGATTCGTACTCAGGTTCGGGTTTCGGGGTCGTTCGGGCCGTCGGAGTTGGTCCCGGCCGAGTCATGGCCGGGCATGCTCGGGCCAGGCCAGCCCTGTGTGACGGGTCGGGCGAAAGCGACCCGGATGACCCTAACAGGAGTCTCTATGTGTCGGAAGGTTCCGGAAGGTTCTAGAAAGATCAAGAAAGACCCAGAGATCTCTACATACTTGTAAATTCGTAGATGACTCTAGAAGCATGTAGAAAAGTACTTCTTACACACTTTGTAGAATGTTCATGTAAAATGCCCATGTAAATGTACTACAAGTATCTAGAGTGTTCTATCTAAAAAGTTCTATCTAGAGAGTTCCACTCCAGAACTCTCCTAGGTTGGTATAAAAGGAGGAGGAGCCTCATTTGCTCACTCCATCCAGAAATCCTCAAGCAATCAAGCATTGTAAAAGCTCTCTTGTACTCAAGCATTCATACTTAATAAAATCCTTTTGTGCCATTGCCCCTTTTCTCGTTACTTTCAGGCTTACTTAGCAACTCGACTCAGCTTAGTTGTTTAAGTGCCGCACGGGTTAGCTGCGCAAAACTCCCATCCCGTGACAAGTGGTATCGGAGCCACGGTTTGCACACAACCGACTCATATCACACGAGAACAATGGCCAACACTCAGGATGTCCCTATTGATGCTACTCAAGAGCAGCAACGCGGTCGTGAGGAGCAACGAGGGAACAAGGTCCGAGGCAAGTCCAAGGGACCCTCTGCCGACGCCTTCGAACCTCGGATTGCCACTCTAGAAGCCTCGATGGCTAGCTTGGAGGAGAACCTTGATCAAGTCCATGACAGTTCGACACTGAGACGGAATACGCCGACATCGGCGTCTTCAAGAAACTTATGATGGACGATCGAATATGTTGCGTGGGCAACTTATTGAATTCCGAAGGAGATTCATGGTCTCCGTGGCTTTGTCCAAGAAGAGCTACGCTCTATTCGCTCGGAAGTGGAAGAAGTCCGGTCGGAATGGGCTAAACACAAGCGAGCCGCATCATTTAATTCCATTGCCCGTTCGCTTTTGATGCGCGCCGCTTGGATGTGCGAAGCCGAAACCTATGATGGCACTCGGAATGCCACCGTGGTCGATAACTTCTTATTCGGCCTGGCGTTACTTTGACGCTATGGGCGTAAAGATGAGGAACGAAGGTCAGCGGCGCACCAAATTACCTGCGTGGTGCCGCACAACTCTGGTGGCGTCGAAAGTATGGCGATATGGGCAAAGGGATCTGCACCTTTGACACTTGGGCAGACTTCCAAAGAGAACTCCGAAAACAATTTGCCCCAAGCAATGCCGAACGAGATGCGAGAGCTCGCCTCCGAAGACTCAAGCGAGACAGTGCGATTCGTGACTATATCAATGAATTTACAACTCTCATGCTTGAAGTTGAAATGTCCGATAAAGATGCACTTTTCTATTTCACCGATGGCCTTAACAATTGGGCCAAAACCGAAATTTGGATAGACATGGTGTTCGGACCCTTGACGAAGCTATCGCCAAGGCTGAATCACTCACTGACTACTCTGGGCAAGGTAAAGATAAACGGCCCATTCATGGCAAAGGTGGGGGAGAAAATCGCAAGGAAGGACATGGCGGTAATCGCAAGAATTGGGGAACTAACCGACCCCCAAGTGGCAGGATCGGGCAACAAAAATTTCCAGGAAGGAAGGAGCAATCAAAGCCCAAAATCCCTTGCTTCATATGCAATGGCAACCATTGGATACGCGACTGCCCTGAAAAGAAGACCCTAAATGCCCTTGCTGCCCACTTAAAAATCAATGCCGATGATACCTCGGCCACTCCATTAGAAGAACCCCGACACAGCATGGGTTCTCTTCAGTACATGTCCGCTCTTAAGGGACAAGCCCCGACGCCCATTACTCCGAAGAAAGGGCTAATGTTTGCTCGCACCACTATTAACGGTCAAACCGTTAGCGCATTACTCGACACTGGAGCATCTCATAACTTCATGTCCGAGGAAGAACCCAAACGCCTAGGGCTCAAGACAGTTTATCGCGGAGGTGCGATGAAGGCAGTAAACTCACCTGCCAAGCCTATAGCCGGAATTGCTCATGACGTCCCACTCTCTCTTGGGACATGGTCCGGAAAGCTCGACTTCTCTGTCGTCCCCATAGACGACTTCAAGATGGTTCTAGGCATGGAATTCTTCGACAGATTCCAAGCCTTCCCTATGCCGGCCACAAACACACTCGCTATCTACGACGGGGACAAGGCATGCATGGTCCCTATTGAACGAGCCCATGTTGAGAAGAAACTAATCTCGGCCATGCAATTTAAGAAGGGGATGCGGAAGTACCCCAACTACATGGTAACAATTCGGCAGCTCAATGACGAAGAAAAACTCGACTCATCGCGGACTGACCACCCGCAAATCTTGAAGAATACTCTTGAAGAATACAAGGATGTGATACCTAAAGAGTTGCCTAAGAAACTTCCACCCAGGCGAGAGGTGGATCATTGTATCGAGTTGGAGCCCGGTGCCAAACCCCCAGCTGCTGCTCCCTACCGCATGGCACCGCCCGAACTCGCGGAACTGCGAAGGCAAATCAAGGACCTTCTAGAAACAGGATACATACGTCCCTCCAAGTCTCCCTACGGTGCACCCGTACTATTCCAGAAGAAGAAGGATGGCACCCTTCGAATGTGCATCGACTACAGGGCACTCAATCGGATCACTATCAAGAACAAATACCCAATACCATTGATAGCTGATCTATTCGATCAACTTGGCAAGGCGCGGTACTTCACCAAACTTGACCTGCGCTCGGGATACTATCAAGTACGAATTGCTGAAGGAGATGAGGCCAAGACCACATGTGTGACTCGCTACGGTGCTTTCGAGTTCCTAGTCATGCCCTTCGGTCTCACGAATGCACCTGCAACCTTTTGCACCCTCATGAACAAGGTACTTCACCCTTTCCTTGACCAATTTTTTGTTGTTTACTTGGATGATATTGTGGTGTACAGCTCGACTCTCGAAGAACATATTCAACACCTTAAACAAGTCTTCCAAGTACTACGCGAGAACGAGCTCTATGTTAAGAAGGAAAAATGTTCATTTGCCCAAGAAGAAGTCGAATTTCTCGGTCACAAGGTTAAAGGAGGCAAAATCATGATGGAAAATGCAAAGGTGAAAGCTATTCGGGATTGGCAACTCCCGACCAAGGTTCCAGAACTTCGGTCATTTCTCGGCTTGGTGAACTACTACCGCCGCTTTATAAGAGGATACTCGGCCAAAGCAGCCCCACTGACCGATCTACTCAAGAAAAACCAAGTATGGCAGTGGTCCAGCAAGTGTCAGCAAGCTTTTGAAGAACTCAAGCAAGCGGTGTCCGAAGAACCCGTACTAACCTTGCCGGACCACACGAAAGCTTTTGAAGTACAAACTGACGCTTCTGATTTCGCTATTGGGGGAGTGCTCATGCAAGATGGACACCCCATTGCCTTTGAGAGCCGAAAACTCAACGAGACGGAAAGACGGTATACGGTGCAAGAAAAGGAAATGACTGCGGTCATACACTGCCTGCGAACATGGCGACATTACTTGCTTGGCTCACACTTTGTGATCATGACGGACAATGTTGCTACGAGTTATTTTCAGACGCCGAAGAAGTTAAGTCCCAAGCAAGCTCGATGGCAAGACTTCTTGGCGGAATTCGACTACCGACTCGAGTACAAGCCGGGGAAAGCTAATGTAGTCGCGGATGCCCTAAGCAGGAAGGCGAATCGCCACTATGAGTTCAAGTATGCCAAAGTCCGACCTCATCCAACGGATTAAGGAAGGAGTCCAACAAGACGCCCAACCGAAAGATCTTTTGGACAAAATAAGGCAAGGCAAAACAAGGCGATTTTGGGAAGAAGATGGTATAAATCGCACCATCGGCGATCGGATATTTGTGCCTAAGTGGGGAAAGCTTCTAAGGAAATCATAAAGGAGTGCCATGATACTAAGTGGGCTGGTCACCCAGAATCGAACGCACCACCGCACTCGTGCGAGCCTCATACTATTGGCCGCAAATGAGGGACGAAATTGAAGCTACGTGAAGACTTGTCTTGTGTGCCGAGAAGACAAGAATGAGCGAATCTGCCCGGCAGGATTGTTGGAGCCCCGCCCATTGCATCAAGGCCACAGGAGAGTGTGTCTATGGACTTCATCACAACTCTCCCGAAATCGAAGGATTCGGAAGCATCATGGTGGTGGTGGACCGATACAAGAAGTATGCTACTTTCATTGCCACATCACCCGATTGCAATGCTAATGAAGTGCCGTCTATTCTTCAAACATATCATCAAACTTTGGGGGATTCCTTTAAGCATTGTGAGTGATCGAGACCCTCGATTCACTGGACGATTTTGGAGAGAACTATTCGAGCTATTGGGAACCGACCTCAAGTTCTCGACAAGTTTCCATCCCCAAACAGACGGACAGACCGAACGAATCAATGCTCTGCTGGAACTATATCTAAGGCACTATGTAAGCGCCCATCAGAAGGACTGGCCAAGATTACTTGATGTGGCCCAGTTCTCTTACAATCTGCAGAAAAGCGAGGCAACAGGTAAGTCCCCTTTCGAAATCATTATGGGTTTTCAGCCACTAACCCCAAATGCTGTAGCCTCGACACATGAAGGGAAAAGTCCCGCAGCTCACCGCATTGCCCGAGAATGGCATGAGGAATCAGACATTACGCGCGCCTACCTTGACAAGGCCGCCCGGAAGATGAAAAAGTGGGCTGATCCTAAAAGAAGAGACATTAAATTCCAAGAAGGTGATCAGGTCATGGTCAACCTTTCTACCAACCAATTCAAGGCATTGCGCAAAGTACACAAAGGATTGGTGAGCAGGTACGAAGGACCATTTACAATAATCAAACGAGTTGGAAATGTCTCTTATATGTTGCAACTCCCTCCGAAACTTAAAATACATCCGGTCTTCCACGCGAGTCAATTGAAACTCTACCATGCCGACTCGGAAGACCCGCACCGAGGAGAGTCAAATCGTGCACCTACTGCCGTAATCACCTCATTCGACAAGGAGGTGGACTATATTGTGACCGAACAAATTACTCGGAAGAGAGGTGTGCCTCCCGGCACGGAATACTTGGTAAAATGGAAAAACCTCCATGATAGCGAAGCAACATGGGAACGAGAAGACGAACTCTGGAAATTTCAAGATCACATAAAGAGGTTCAAACAAGAGAACGCGCCGAGGACGTCGCTGAAATAGGTGGGGGAGGATGTGACGGGTCGGGCGAAAGCGACCCGGATGACCCTAACAGGAGTCTCTATGTGTCGGAAGGTTCCGGAAGGTTCTAGAAAGATCAAGAAAGACCCAGAGATCTCTACATACTTGTAAATTCGTAGATGACTCTAGAAGCATGTAGAAAAGTACTTCTTACACACTTTGTAGAATGTTCATGTAAAATGCCCATGTAAATGTACTACAAGTTGTGATACCCGGTTATCACTCAGTAATTATCATTCAGTAATTATCACTCAGTAATTATCATTCAGTAATTGATGCTCAGTAATCTCATTCATCATTGATCATTTGTCACTCATATTCAGTCATGGTATTTATCATTCAGAGTAATTGTATCGTGTATCAATCGTCATTCATCACCAATCTGATTGGAGTTTCGTGCCATGTTTATCATCATTGTCATTTTCGTTGCGAGCTGTGCTTGAGGAGTAGCGCACGCTACATACTCCTTTTAGCGTACGCTAATTGGGTATAGGTAGCGCACGCTACCGCTCAGCTTTAGCGCACGCTAAGGCTACCTTGGCCGCGATCCGGAAGGTACCGGATGCAGTGAGAATATTTGTAGCGCACGCTACGAGTGGTAAGTAGCGCGCTAACGGGTTGTAGTAGCGCACGCTATATGTGTGGAGTAGCGCGCTAGGGACGGATCGAAGTTGAGTCCGGTGGCTACCGGATCGCACGGATTAATTCATAGCGCACGCTATGAGTTATATTTAGCGTCTGCAATCAATATTATAGCGCACGCTAATCGGTTGTTGTAGCGCACGCTATCGAGGTTAGATCGGAGGCGACGGTTTTACGGACTCCGATCGGGCGTCGAATATTTCGCTAGCGCACGCTAACAATGGATATTAGCGCACGCTAGTAATATGGCCGTAGCGCACGCTACAAATAGGTACGTAGCGCGCTACCGTGTTCGGACGAAGTCTTGGACTACCCAAATTACACGTTAGCGCACGCTATGCACAAGGGCTAGCGCACGCTAACTGGACCGAGTATAAATTGGACAGTTTAGTCAGAGTTCGTCATTTTCCATCTCATTTCATTCCTTCGGTAGTTTTGGGCGATTTCGAGCGATTCGGAGAGGATTCTTCGAGGTGTAATCATCAATCATCATCTTCAAGCTCATCTTTCGGATTGATCATCATTTAATCATCTTCATCACATCGAATCAAAGGTATTAAACTCTTGGATCTAGAATTTCGGATTTTTGGGTTTTCCTTCCGATTTCTTCGTGTAAGCTTGGATTATCATTGGAATATGTTAGTTATGGATTATCTAACTTGGATAAATATATTCCTACGGATTTAAACGGTTATTTTCAGAATTATTCCAAGAACCCTTGGGGTTGACTTCGGTTAATTGGGGATTTTCCGATTGATGTTGTTGTAATCATGAGTTATGGATTCCTAATGGATTATTGATATCCTTGAAAGTGTTTTGATGGTTTGAAATACTCATCTTGGAGTTGGTTTCGATTCATACGAGTTCGGATATTGTTGTATCGACGTTTGGGTCGGTTATGATCGTATTTGATTCATGTATTGATCGGTTGTTGGTAACTATTATTGTTCAAGGTTGTTCGAGCGACCGATATTTCATTTAGGACGTTGTTCGTGGACGGACATTCATCATCGGTATTGTGTAAGTTAATTCTTACTCGGTTAAAAGGATATTCATTCCTTTTGTCGTTGTTCATTCATAATCATAACTCATTCATCATTGTATTAATCGTATCAAAACTCGTCATTGTCAATTAATCACCTCGACCATAAGGAACGACTTCCGATCATTTCTTTGAGCTATCATTCATTTCACCATCATTCAATCTTGGTGAGTCATTATTCATTTTCATTGTCACTTTTGTCATATTGTGGCATTCCGGTCATCTCGTGCCGATTGGTATGTGTAGGATTTTCATGTCGGGCACATTATAGTCGTGTGTTGGTTGGTGGCCTCACATTGATCGCACACGAGTCGATTGCTCGTGAGACCGATTAGGTACAAGACCACGCGTGTTTGATCGTTGGTGGCTTGTGCACGGACACATTTCCATCCCTGGACGTAGTGTGGCGCCATTCCTTTGAGCCGCATCGATTAGTCGATTCATATAGCATGTTTGATTGCGTATGTTTTGACAGAATAATTCATAATTTTATATATCATGATTGTGTATTTTCAACCCTTGAGGATTGTTGTTCTGTAAATCGACTTCGTTGGGATGTTGTTTTTCGTGTCATGGCAAGGCTAAGGCACGGGAGAGCACGATGACGGCGAGGAGTCCCAGTGATATTAGTAGGGGGCCCCATCTGCTCACCATTTATTCATCATTTGTGTTTCCTTTATTTATTCCACGCAGACATTCCGCTTGAGTGCTCATTTCATTCAAGTTGTGTATTTTATCGTCATATAAAATACACATGTATTCTATTTTATCACAGGTGTGTTGTATAAAACTCCTCGTCGGAGTAATTGATGTTGTAATGTGGTTCGGTACTACATTTACCCGTGTAATCCATTCATTTTCATTCGCCCGGTGGGTCCCAAATGGGGTCCACAGACCGTAATATCCGCCTAGTTTGGGGTGTTACAGAGTTGGTATCGGAGCGTGGTTTTGAATACTACCCTCCAAGTCATGTCTCATTTGAAATCATCGTCATCGGACTAGTATCATTGGACTTTCGCGTCACGTGTGACCTGTGCAAATGCCGAGCCAATCAGACCAAGAACTGTAAGATTTCTGATGCCATGGTATAATTTCTGGCAATAATCATTCATTCATAATTCATAGGTTAACAATCCTCATTCATTAATTTCAATTGGGATCAAGTCGATAATGTTAATTCATTAATCATTCAATTCATTTCATTACTCAGTTGTTGATCTTGAAGATCATATCATCGATCTTGTTAAATTGTTCAAGATAATCATTTCAGTAACTTCATCAGATAATCATGTCACGTCAATCAATCATTCATGTAATCACTGTATTTGGGCGCGTATGCTCATTTTCATCCTTTCACAATATAATCATAATGTGATACTCATGCGAGATATATAATCATCATATGACTTTCCACTTCAGTATGGAAGGGGCTGGCAGAGGACGTGGAGGACGAGGCCGTGGAGCGGGCCGAATCCCGAGAACTCGTGCGAATACACGTGCAAATGCCAGGAACAATGCTAACTCATCGAGCAGTGATGCTGCCACTCATTCACCTGGACGCGATCATTCACTATCGGAGTCGCACTGGACACGGCTCCGAGGGTGTCCGGTTGACCCACTCGCATTTATGCGTGGCATGATGGCCCAAATGACCCGATGGCTCGGCTTGATGGAGACGATGCATAACTCCGTCAATCAAAATCAGCAGCTCCTCCGCCGCCACCTCGCAGGCAAGAGAGGGGTGTAAGCAATATCATTAGCGATATCTCGCCAGACCACCTACTTTTGAGGGCTCATCCGAGCCATGGATATTGTTCACTGGCTTGAGCATTTTGAGAAGTTATTTGCTATGGTGGATTGCCCCGAAGGGCATAAAGTTTCAGTTGCGGCTTACTATCTCGGTAAGAGCGCTCATTCATGGTGGTTATCATTGAGGCCCACAGACGGAATATGTACTTGGGATCAGTTCAAGACTCTCATGATGGAGAGGTACTATCAAGCCCCACTCAGGGAGGCCAAGTTGTCGGAATTACTCACTCCCGACCTTTCGGCGGATGATGACGTTCTCGCCATCGCCGAAAAATTTCAGGAACTTCTTCCGTTCGCCTCATCTATCATTCACTCAGAAGCGGACAAGATCAAGTATTTCAAGAAGAGGTCAAACCCCGTATGAGACTTCAAGCATTTAATCATAACCGTGCCACTGCCGAGTTCATTGAGAAGGCTCTTACTTACGAGCTTACGGCTAAGGAAATTGCTAAGCAAAGAACCTTCGTCGCTAGCAAGAAGTCCAAGAACCGTGTCGATCGGCGGGAGTCGTGCCACTTTCAAGAAACCGCGGCGGGCTCTACTTTTCGAGCGACCTCCCTGGCGTCTAAACCCGCGGAATCTCGGCCGCGAGCGGCGTTCGGCCATCACTGTTTCAGCGAGAGCAGGTCATTTCAGCACCAAGTGTCCGGCGATGCATCACGTGCCACAATCGTGGGATTACTGGGCATAGGGCCCGTTTTGCCGTAGGGACTCTAAACCCACTCCGGCGTCATCTCAAGCCCCTGTGTCATTCGGGGGTGCGTAATCAAAGCCACTCACTCAGCGTCGTTCAAGACGACAGGAGCTAAAGGCGGAGCCAAGAGCTATCAGACGGGAGCATCCGGTTCGGGGGCCGGCAAGCCCCGAATTTATGAGATGAAGAAGACCGATGATCCCGAGGCCCGGATGATCTCAGGTACACTCGATATTCTATCTCAACCTGTGTGTACCCTTTTTGATACTGGTGCATCTCATTCATTCATTTCCGAGTCATGTTTGAGTAGACTACGTCTGGGTAGTGCTACTAGTTGTAAGCCATATGTCATTGGCCTACCTGATGGTAGACGCATTATCGGTAACCGTGAGATTCAGAATTGTCCGATTCAGTTTCATGGTCGTGCATGGCCAGCGGTCCTAATCGTAGTACATTTACCGAGGGACGACATCATCTTGGGTATTGATTGGATGGATCGTCATGATGCCATCATTAGTGTCCGAAAGCCTTTGGTCACTATCATTTCAGACGATGGAGTTGAATATGTGTTTCAGGGAGGTAATCCCATTTGCTCGCAAAGTCATTAATTTGATGAAAGCGAGAAGATTACTCAATCGGGGATGTGTCGGTTATTGGTGCTATATGGCCAAACCGAGAAATCATCAAGAATGTTAACGGATATTCGGTGGTGAGGGAATATGCCGATGTTTTTCCGCACGAGTTACCTGGTTTGCCTCCACGAGGGATGTGGAATTCACGATTGAGTTGGAACACTGTACGTCCCCGATATCGAAGGCACCGCGGATGGCCCGACCGAAATGCAGAATTAAAGAACCAACTTGAGCAGCTTGTTCGAGAAAGGTTATATCCGACCGAGTGCGTCCCGTGGGGAGCACCCGGTGTTGTTTGTCAAGAAGAAGGATGGTTCATTCCGCTTATGTATTGATTATCGGAGTTGAACAGGTGACGATCAAGAATAAGTATCCCTTACCCCGTATTGATGATCTCTTAGATCAACTTCGTGAGCTTCAGATTCTCCAAGATCGACTTAAGATCCGGATATCATCGCCATGGATTCGAGAGTCGGATATCGCGAGGACGGCGTTTCAACACGCTATGGTCATTATGAGTTTGTGGTTATGCCGCTCGGTTTGACTAATGCACTGCGTATTCATGGAGTTAATGAATCGGGTCTTCATCGACTTTTGGATCGGTTTGTTGTTATCTTCATCGATGACATTTTGATTTATTCCCGTGACCGGAGGAACACGAGTCTCACCTTCATCTAGTGCTCGACGTGTTGAGACGAGAACAACTTTTGGGAAGTTTTCCAAATGTGAGTTACGGATGTCCGGGTGACTTTTCTCGGACATGTAATTTCATCGACGGAGTTCGTGTCGATCCTCGAAGACGGAGGCTATTCGAGATTGGCTACCTCCGAAGAACGTTAAGGAAATCCAAGTTTTCTCGGATTAGCGGGTTATTATCGGCGATTTGTAGAGGGATTTTCTCGAATCGCTCAACCCTTAACGAACCTTTGCGGAAGGATAAGAAATACACGTGGTCCGACGCGTGTCAACGGAGTTTTGAGGAACTCAAGAGTCGGTTAATGTCAAGACTGCATTTCCTTGCCGCAGGGACTAAGGATTTGTGGTCTATAGTGATGCGTCCGGACAGGTCTCGGATGTGTACTCATGCAGAACGGAAGGTTATCGCCTATGCATCACGGCAATTGAGACCTTACGAGGTTAATTATCCGACCCACGACTGGAGCTAGCGGTAGTGGTGTTCGCTGAAAATTTGGCGTCATTATCTTTATGGCGTTACTCGCCGATATTCACCGATCATAAGAGCTTAAAGTATATATTTACTCGTATGAGTTAAATATGCGCGAGAGACGGTGGTTGGAATTAATCAAAGATTATGATATCGAGATCCTTTACCACCCGGCAAGGCGAATGTTGTCGCCGACGCCTTGAGTCGTAAGTCCGTCAGAGCAGATGCTTGCCCGTTTAACATTCGTAGGAGCTTCAACGGAATTCCTTAGACCCGAGATCGAGGTCCGGCTTCAGCGAGTTCAAAGGCTTTGTATGTTAGAGATTTCATCGTCACTCGAGGAGGAAATCCGAGAGAATCGTGGTTCGGACCCAACATTGTTGCGCATCCGAGAGGATGTGGCTCGGGAAAGCCCTCGGATTTGTGGTCCACGAGGATGGACTTTTGAGGTTTAAGAATCGGTTGTGCGTATTCGAATGACGAGTTGAAAACTCGATTTTGAAAGAAGCTCATGCTACCCTTATTCTCGTGCATCCGGTCTAGAAAGATGTACAAGGACTTGAATCAAAATTATCGGTTGAGTAATATGAAGCGAGAAGTCGCAGAATTTGTTTCGATATGCTTAACTCACAACAAGTTAAGATTGAACATCGCCGATCGGGGTATGTGAAACCTCTTCCTATTCCCGAGTGGAAGTGGGAAGACATTTCTATGGATTTCATCACGAGTTTGCCGACGAGTCGTCAGGCATGAACACGATCCGGGTGATCGTGGACCGCTTAACCAAATCAGCTCATTTCCTTGAGATCAAGGATACGTGGGGTCCCGAGAGACTTGCCCAGATTATTCATTAAAGAGATAGTCGACCGCACGGTACTCCTAAAAGTATCGCTTCCGATCGTGACGGACGGTTTGTGTCGCACTTTGGAAATCACCATCGTGCTATGGGAACTCACTTAATCTCGCACTGCTTTTCACCCTCAAATCCGACGGACAATCGAGAGGACGATTCGGACCTTAGAGGACATGTTGAGGGCATGCGTCCTCGATTGGAAAGACGATTGGGAAGCCCAACTACCATTGATCGAGTTCACGTATAATAATAGTTGGCATGCTTCGATCAAGATGGCACCGCACGAGGCCTTGTATGGTCGCCGTTGTCGATCTCCGTTGTGTTGGGACGACTTATCGTAATCATTGGGCACCGAGCCCGATATGCTTATAGCCGTGAGAAGGTAGCTTTGATCGAGTCGCTTGTTGACACCGAGTCGATGTAAATCATATGCGTATAACCGCCGCCGACCATTAGAGTTCGAGGCCGGTGACCACGTGTTGGTCAAGGTATCCCCGAGTCGTGGTATCTTCCGCTTTGGGAAGAGAGGGAAGTTGAGTCCGAGATTCATTGGACCGTTTGAGATTTTGGATCGAGTAGGCGAGTTAGCTTATCGATTGGCTTTACCTCCGGCTGAGCCGAATTCATAATGTGTTTCATGTCTCCTACCATGGAAGTATGTTGCCGACCCGAGTCACATACTTCGCCGACGAAATCGAGATCGCCGACGATCATTCATATGAGGAACGCCCTATACGAGTTTTAGAGCGGCGAATCAAGTAGTTGAGGAATAAGACGATTCCTTTGGTTAAAATTCAAAGGGTCTAGACACGGAGTCGAAGAGGCTACTTGGGAAACCGAGGATAGTATGCGGAGAGTTATCCCGAGTTGTTTGACCCTTAGTTTCGGGGACGAAACTCTTTTAAGGGGGTGTATGTAATACCCTTATCACTCAAGAATTATCATTCAAGAATTATCACTCAAGAATTATCACTCAAGAATTATCATTCAAGAATTGATGCTCAAGAATCTCATTCATCATTGATCATTTGTCACTCATATTCACCATGGTATTTATCATTCAGAGTAATTGTATCGTATCAATCGTCATTCATCACCAACTGATTGGAGTTTCGTGCCATGTTTATCATCATTGTCATTTTCGTTGAGTCGTGCTTGAGGAGTAGCGCACGCTACATACTCCTTTAGCGTACGCTAATCGGGTATAGGTAGCGCACGCTACCGCCGCCTTTAGCGCACGATAAGGTTACTTTGGCCGCATCCGTAAGGTACCGGACCGCAGTGAGAATATTTGTAGCGCACGCTACGAGTGGTAAGTAGCGCGCGCTAACGGTTGTAGTAGCGCACGCTATATGTGTGGAGTAGCGCGCTAGGGACGGATCGTGTTGAGTCCAGGGCTACCGGATCGCACCGATTAATTCATAGCGCACGCTATGAGTTATATTTAGCGTACGCAATCAATATTATAGCGCACGCTAATCGGTTGTTGTAGCGCACGCTATCGAGGTTAGATCGAGGGCGACGGTTTTCTCGACTCCGATCGGGCGCCGAATATTTCGCTAGCGCACGCTAACAATGGATATTAGCGCACGCTAGTAATACGGCCGTAGCGCACGCTACAAATAGGTACGTAGCGCGCTACCGTGTTCGGACAGAAGTACCGGACTACCCAAATTACACGTTAGCGCACGCTATGCACAAGGCTAGCGCACGCTAACTCGGACCGAGTATAAATTGGACAGTTTAGTCGAGTTCGTCATTTTCCATCTCATTTCATTCCTTCGGTAGTTTTGGGCGATTTCGAGCGATTCGGAGAGGATTCTTCGAGGTGTAATCATCAATCATCATCTTCAAGCTCATCTTTCGGATTGATCATCATTTCATCATCTTCATCACATCGAATCAAAGGTATTAAACTCTTGGATCTAGAATTTAGGATTTTGGGTTTTCCTTCCGATTTCTTCGTAAGCTTGGATTATCATTGGAATATGTTAGTTATGGATTATCTAACTTGGATAAATATATTCCTACGGATTTAAACGGTTATTTTCTCCAAGAACCCTTGGGGTTGACTTCGGTTAATTGGGGATTTTCCGATTGATGTTGTTGTAATCATGAGTTATGGATTCCTAATGGATTATTGATATCCTTGAAAGTGTTTTGATGGTTTGAAATACTCATCTTGGAGTTGGTTTCGATTCATACGAGTTCGGATATTGTTGTATCGACGTTTGGGTCGGTTATGATCGTATTTTATTCATGTATTGATCGGTTGTTGGTAACTATTATTGTTCAAGGTTGTTCGAGCGACCGATATTTCATTTAGGACGTTGTTCGTGGACGGACATTCATCATCAGTATTGTGTAAGTTAATTCTTACTCGGTTAAAAGGATATTCATTCCTTTTGTCGTTGTTCATTCATAATCATAACTCATTCATCATTGTATTAATCGTATCAAAACTCGTCATTGTCAATTAATCACCTCAGTCATAAGGAACGACGGTTCCGATCATTTCTTTGAGCTATCATTCATTTCACCATCATTCAATCTTGGTGAGTCATTATTCATTTTCATTGTCACTTTTGTCATATTGTGGCATTCCGGGTCATACTGGCGTGCCGATTGGTATGTGTAGGATTTTCATGTCGGGCACATTATAGTCGTGTGTTGGTTGGTGGCCTCACATTGGACTGTGCACACGAGTCGATTGCTCGTGAGACTGATTAGGTACAAGACCACGCGTGTTTGATCGTTGGTGGCTTGTGCACGGACACATTTCCATCCCGGACGTAGTGTGGCGCCATTCCTTTGAGCCGTACTTATTAGTCTATTCTTATAGCATGTTTGATTGCGTATGTTTTGACATAATAATTAATAATTTCATTTATATCATGATTGTGTATTTTCAACCCTTGAGTATTGTTGTTCTGTGTAATCGATTTCGTTGGGGATGTTGTTTTTCGTGTCATGGCAAGGCTAAGGCACGGGAGAGCACGATGACGGCGAGGAGTCCCAGTGATACTAGTAGGGGGCCCCAAATTGCTCGATCATTTATTCAGTCATTTGTGTTTCCTTTATTTATTCCGCTGCAGACATTCCGTTTGAGTGCTCATTTCATTCAGTGTTGTGTATTTTATCGTCATATAAAATACACATGTATTCTATTTTATCCTGGGTGTGTTGTATAAAACTCCTCGTCGGAGTAATTGATGTTGTAATGTGGTTCGGTACTACATTTACCTGTGTAATCCATTCATTTTCATTCGCCTGGTGGGTCCCAGTCGGGGGTCCACGGCACTGTAATATCCGCCTAGTTTGGGGTGTTACACAAGTATCTAGAGTGTTCTATCTAAAAAGTTCTATCTAGAGAGTTCCACTCCAGAACTCTCCTAGGTTAGTATAAAAGGAGGAGGAGCCTCATTTGCTCACTCCATCCAGAAATCCTCAAGCAATCAAGCATTGTAAAAGCTCTCTTGTACTCAAGCATTCATACTTAATAAAATCCTTTTGTGCCATTGCCCTTTTTCTCGTTACTTTCAGGCTTACTTAGCAACTCGACTCAGCTTAGTTGTTTAAGTGCCGCACGGGTTAGCTGCGCAAAACTCCCATCCCGTGACACCTGGCCGAGTAACGTGCGGTAGTGATCGGCAGTTACGTACGTAAGGCCGGTTACGTACGTAAGGCCCTGGCCGGTAACGTACGTAACGTTCCGGCATTTTCCAGGCAGTGAGTTCGGCCATGGCCGGTTACGTACGTAAGCCATGTGTCACGGCAGAAATTTGACGACGGGACAGACGTGCACGTCCGGTCGCACGAGGTGCTGAAGATCAAGCACGAGCAGGACGCCCTGAAAGGCATCGGGCTGGAAATGGAGGTTCAGCCTTATAAGCAGCATGGTCGTACGGAGAACCATGTGAAGAAGCCGTGGGAGGAACACAGGCGCCGCTATGGGAGGCGGTTCGCCCAAGGGACAACGTGCCTTATTGTTCAGGACACTTGGGCATTCCGGTCGGGACATGTGCGAGACTGTCCGGCAGTGCATGGAGCACGGGCAAGGCCGGCCGAGCAAGCTATGCTTGGAATAAGGAAAGATGACGAGACGAGGTCGAGTCGCGAGGCAAGACTCAAGCAAGGATGTCGGGCGCGGGCATGGGATGCCGGACGCGGCCGACAGGCGCGGGCGCGCGCGCGCAGGATGCGAGAGAGACCCTCCCCCCCTATAATAGGCTTAGCGGGATATACCCTTGTGGGGGCAGTGGATACTGAAAAGCTGAGGAACCACTCTGCGGGGAAGACTCGGCAGAGCAGCAAAGTGCGGACTGTAATGGCCCAAGGTTCAGGAGACTCCGGAAGGTTGCGGAAGCAAGTGGATCGTGGTCGGCCGATGCAGGGACGGCCGGGCGGGCCGAGACGGACCGAACGAGCCGAACGCCGGATGAATGTAGAACCCTCGAGAACCTTCAAGAAAGGTTGGATCTTAGAAGACTTGTGGAATAGTCTAGAAATATCATATAAGTCTTGAAATGTAAAGATGTGTATGGAATGTTCTAGTGTATTCTTTTTATGTAAAAATAGGAGAAAAGTTGTAGACTTCTCTAGAACCCTCCATAAGAGGAGGTGGGAGATGTATAAATAGGGGGAGCTCATTTGCTCCAAGACCATCAAGAAGTATCATCGAGAAGATCATCAAGAGTGTGATCAAGAAGTGCTTGTAATCTTTGAAGTTCATATAATACAAAACCTCTTCTTACCTTGTAGTCTTCAACCCTTAGTTTCTTGCTTTCCAAGTCCGTTAGAACATCGTAAGGAGTGGAGTTAGCCTGACTTAGATATAAGTGAGCTAAGTGGCACACGAGATCGGCTAGACGTGAAGTGATCCCGTGACAACGTGGTATCGGAGCCTCGGTTCGCGGAAAGTAAAAAACTATGGTTACGGAAGGAACTAGTGAAGTTGCCAACATTCCCCCACTTGTTGAAGGAGTGGAAAAGGAGAAGAAGGCAAAATCCAAGAAGAGGTAGCAGTCGGTATATACCTTGGCCAGCTTTGACAATAGGCTGACAAGGGTCGAGATTAATGTCGGTGAGACCTTGGAGTGGAAGGATACCATCGACCAATTCGCTGCAGAGATAAGTGACACGAGCGATGGATTGAAAGATGCCATCGGTGTCATGAAGGAAGAGGTACTTGGGCTTATCAATGCCCTAAGACATGAGTTCCGGGAGAAAACAAGCGCTTTGGAAGTTGAAGTAAACTTGTGCAAAGCAGCGATCGCCGGAGGAGCCATCACCAAGAGGATGCCGCGCACGGAAGCACCATCACCTTTGAAGTACGGAGGTAAGCGCGACTCCAAAGTACTTGATGAGTTTATTTGGTCCATAGAATGCTATTTCAATGCGACTGAGGTAAAAGACGACAAGTCGAAGATAGACACTGCCGTCCTTTACCTAAGTGAAAATGCTGCTCTATGGTGGAGACGAAAGCATGGAGACATTGAAAAGGGACTCTACACCATAGACACATGGGAAGCATTCAAGAAACAACTTAAGAGGCAATTCTGCCCACACAATGCCGAAGAAATAGCCATGAAGAAACTTCGAGAGTTGAAACACACGGGTTCAATTAGGGACTACGTGGTGGAATTCACCACGCTGATGCTTGAACTACCCGACTTACAAGAGAAGGATAAGCTATTCTACTTCCAAGGCGGATTGCAGGCTTGGGATTACAATGAGCTCAAGAGAAGGAACGTTCGAGACGTAGATGAAGCGATTGCCATAGCGGAAGATCTCATGGATTTTCGTCAAGACACACCCGCTAGGAAGACTGGTGAAGTGGAGAAGCCAGCCCCTAAGCCGCCATCAAGAGAGGAGAAACCTGCTTCCAGACCTTCGAATCCCAAAGGAAAGCCGGTTGAAGGAGGAAGTTCAAGGGAGTACAAGTGTTACTTATGCGATGGCCCTCACTTGATTCGGGACTGCCCTAAGAAGAAGGCCTTCAACGCAATGGTACTTGAGGAAGAAAGGAAAGGAACGGAAGAAGCTTATATCAGCTCAATGTGACTCCTCAACTCCATGGCGAAAGAGGATACCAAGACTCCCAGGGAAACCGAGAAGGGACGATGCCTCATGTTTGTCAATGCCAAGCTTAACAAAGGTCACGTAAGAACATTGATCGACACAGGTGCGTCTCACAACTTCCTTGATGAAAGTGAAGCTAAGAAAATGGGTATTCAATACACCAAGGAGATAGGTTGGGTAAAAGCAGTAAACTCTCCATCCCAGCCTATCCTTGGAGTTACCCAGGGAGTGCCCATTGAAATAGGAGGATGGAAAGGCACTAAAGATTTGACGGTAGTACCCATGGACGAGTACCACATGGTGTTGGGAATGGAGTTCCTGGACGAGGTACGTCCTTTTTCATTTGAAGACCAAACCATGCGGATCACCAAGGGTTCGACGATACATATCGTGCCTTTGGAAAGAAGTAAAACAGAGACTCGAGTTCTATCGTCCATGCAACTCAGTAAGGGACTTCCGAAGTTGGTCACCATGGAGCACACCAAGGCGCAGGATGTTGCCGAGAGCAAGGAGGTCCCCACAGAGGCAGTACAGAAGATTGAATCAGCCAGTCGGAACACAAAGGTCGCATGCAATGTGCGACGGGGCCTACGCGCAGGGCATGCACCAGTACACTTCAAGGCAACGACAATGGACAACCGTGGCAGCACGGAGAAAACCAATGATTCGTCACGTCGACGGGGACGTCGACGAAATGGGCGGGGGAGAGTGTCACGGCAGAAAGTTGACGACGGGACAGACGTGCACGTCCGGTCGCACGAGGTGCTGAAGATCAAGCACGAGCAGGACGCCCTGAAAGGCATCGGGCTGGAAATGGAGGTTCAGCCTTATAAGCAGCATGGTCGGACGGAGAACCATGTGAAGAAGCTGTGGGAGGAACACAGGCGCCGCTATGGGAGGCGGTTCGCCCAAGGGACAACGTGCCTTAGTGTTCAGGACACTTGGGCATTCCGGTCGGGACATGTGCGGGACTGTCCGGCAGTGCATGGAGCACGGGCAAGGCCGGCCGAGCAAGCTATGCTTGGAATAAGGAAAGATGACGAGGCGAGGTCGAGTCGCCAGGCAAGACTCAAGCAAGGATGTCGGTCGCGGGCATGGGATGCCGGACGCGGCCGACAGGCGCGGGCGCGCGCGCGCAGGATGCGAGAGAGACCCTCCCCCCCTATAATAGGCTTAGCGGGATATACCCTTGTGGGGGCAGTGGATACTGAAAAGCTGAGGAACCACTCTGCGGGGAAGACTCGACCAGGAGCAGCCAGGTGCGGACCAGAATGGCCCAGAAGGTTCACGGAGACTCCAGAAGGTTGCGGAAGCAAGTGGACTGTGTCGGGCCGATGCAGTCCGGGATGGGCCGAAGCGGGCCGAGACGGACTGGAATGAGCTGGAACGCCCGGATGAATGTAGAACCCTCGAGAACCTTCAAGAAAGGTTGGATCTTGGAAGACTTGTGGAATAGTCTAGAAATATCATATAAGTCTTGAAATGTAAAGATGTGTATGGAATGTTCTAGTGTATTCTTATTATGTAAAAATAGGAGAGAAGTTGTAGACTTCTCTAGAACCCTCCATAAGAGGAGGTGGGAGATGTATAAATAGGGGAGCTCATTTGCTCCAAGACCATCAAGAAGTATCATCGAGAAGATCATCAAGAGTGTGATCAAGAAGTGCTTGTAATCTTTGAAGTTCATATAATACAAAACCTCTTCTTACCTTGTAGTCTTCAACCCTTAGTTTCTTGCTTTCCAAGTCCGTTAGAACATCATAAGGAGTGGAGTTAGCCTGACTTAGCTAGAAGTTAGCTAAGTGGCACACGAGATCGGCTAGACGTGAAGTCATCCCGTGACACATGGCCGGTTACGTACGTAACCCGGCCGGCAGTCAGCCTATTTAAGGCCTCGCAGCGTTTTTCTTCAGCCATTTCTCATTCTTTTTCTTCCCGTCCGTGGCTGTGGGTGTGTGAATCATCTAGAGATGTTGTTGGACAATGAATCCATGAAGTGTTGATGTTCATATCATCAATCATCCGTCCTATAACATCCTCCTATCTACCGAATCAGGTCAGATTTCCTAGAAATCTTGTTTTGGGGAATTTGGGTGTTTTGGTTGTTTTCATCCGTTTAATTCGATTTAACTTAGGATTATGATGTATTGATGATCATTTAGATGTTTTATATCTTTTCCCTTGTTATTCCATAGTTGGATTGTATCGATTCGTTATTTGGGTCGAGTTCTTGACCGACGCCTTGAAGGTGTCCGGTAAAATGTCTTAGAGGGGTTTTCGGGCGTTCTACGATTATTCTTCCTCGTATGATCAATGATTTATTGATTATATATTGTTAGGGTCGAGTTTCTTGCGAAGAAACCGAGTTGAACCCTTCCGTTCGTTGTCGTCCTTCTTTTCGATTGCATCGGGCGTTCAAGCTTTCCGTTGAGCCGTCTTCGTCGGGATACTTGCGTGCCGATTTTGAGGCAAGTACCTTGTCCATATGATTCTTGTTTTGTGGATATGATAATTGGTGATCGTTTAAATGTGTTTGTTTGGTCGTTTGAATTGAACTTTCAAAAGATTTGGTTAGCCTTGTTAAAGGCCCTCTTTCAAAACGCGTGTGTTTTGTGAATGGTGTGGTTTGTGAACTAAGTGAATTCTATGGATATGTTTTGTGTTTATGTTACATTTGGTATTGCGTGTGGACGTATATGGTTTCTTTTTGGTGCGTAATGGTTTGATGTGGTGTTTGTCTAAGTGTTGTTTGCATTAACTCATGATTTGATGTATTTGTGATTGTGGCAAATGTGAAACCCTTGTCGTTGTGAACTCGATGCATTGATGATTTGACCACAAGGTTATCAATTTGGGTAGGTCTGGAGAGGGCTCCGAGAATCGTCACTTGCGAGTGCGATGTCACGATAACTTGTGGGTATATTCGATTGATGTTTATCGGGTAGGGACCCGTGAGGCCTCCGACGGCGCGTTACTTGCGAGTACGGCCATTTGATATGATTTGACCACAAGGTTATTAATTCGGGTAGGTCTGGAGAGGGCTCCGAGAATCGTCACTTTCGAGTGCGATGTCACGATAACTTGTGGGTATATTCGATTGATGTTTACCGGGTAGGTGTAACACCCCCAAATCCTATTGGGTTATTACAGTGTCGTGGACCCCACACCAGGAGATCCACCAGGCGAACATGACTAATATACATTAAATTGAACAACAAGGGAAAATCATAGTCCTTACCATGATGTCCGACACAATATTCCGATAAGGAATTTCAATGACAAAAGTGGCCTACATGGCCAAAATGAAATACAACAACATCCACGAATATCTGTTCGGGTAATACAACATGACAACAACTGACGATATCGGAGTACACTCCAACTGACTGACCAACAATGAACAACTCGGACTAGTATCGCTCGAATGCCTCGTTGCCAACGTCATGCCCTTGTGTCTCAACTCTCTCCTCGCAAGCACCTAAAACATGAAAACATATTCCGCCCCCACGGGGTCAGTCATCCAGATAATGAACATCAAATACATGTATAACATGATATGCATCCAAAGGCAGAATGAAACGGTACAATGATAATAATAATACAAGTTGCTCACAAACCAAGGTAAGAACCGAGCATTCGTGAAATACTATGCCCACGGCATACTATTAATACCTGTTCGACAGGTTAGAACATAAGTGCCCGACGGCGAATCAAAATCACAGAATACCACAATGAATTACAAGACATGAACCAAACCAGATCAATTAATTATGAATCACAATGCTCGAAGGCTCCAATGAAATTACCAGACAATAATAAAGGCTTGCAAGCCGTTCAATGGAAATTAACAAATATCACAAACACTAAGTCAAACAAATTAAGTCAAGCTTCAATGAGGGTCAAGCCACGGCACGGCCGTATCACAATGAGGGCCGAAGCCACGGCATCCAGCCGTATCACAATTAGGGCCGAAGCCACGGCATCCAGCCGTATCACAATTAGGGCCGAAGCCACGGCACGAAGCCGTATCACAATGAATGATAGTGTGCTGCCTTGAGTCGGCCAACACGATGATAGTAACACACGGATAGACACCGTCCTTGACAGTCCCAAATTAACACCTCGATTGCCTTAGAACGACCAACCGACAACAATGATGCAGCGGATGATTGAACACTTCGATTTGCCTGAGAACGGCCAATCGATGACAATGATACGAATGATGCTTCGGCACCTTTAATTGGTTACCGATGACGAAGGTGAGAAATGAATAAGCCAATGCCTTTAATCGGCCTGTACAGTTTTAATGACGACCCAAACAGGAATAACAATGATCTCAACGATGTCTTAAATTGACATCTATATTAACAACAATCGATACATCGATACCGCGAACCGGCTATCGACAATGACATTAATAATGAGTATTACAATGCCTTGAATCGGCCGTTAACGAACAACAATAAAAATTTGGCAAAATTGCCGGAAGGTATCGTATCGAACGATCTCTTGATATCAATGAATTCATGAAGAGACTAAGTCTCGGAATGATACAACACATTCATACACATACATGATGACATTAGCTCATTGACTAGTACAAGTATAAAACTTGCCTCAAACTGAAGGCGAGAAGGTACTTCCACGATCAGCGTCCTTAATGAAATTACCGGCCGCTCGAACAACCTTAAACAACACAAAAACCAACAATTCTCTTAATACACGAATCAAGCATGATCATAACCAACTCAAAAGTCGATACAACAATACCCGAAACTCATTGGGACATTTAAACAAACGCGTTGTAAACAATCTCCAATTGTTTACAACCAAAACTCAATTACATCCGAAACCAACTCCCAATGAATGATTCAAACCCACAAAACCTCATGAATACCATCAATAATCCAATAGGAATACTTAAATCGAGATTTCAACAACGTCTAGTCGAAAACCCCCAAAATTCCAAAGTCAACCCGTAAGGGTTCTTGAACAATTTCTCAATTATTCGTAAATTCAAAAATCACACCAATGAATCCGTAGAAATACAAGTATCCGAGATAGATAATCCATATCTAACATATTCTAACATAATATCGATTTGCACGAAGAGATCGAAAGCAAAACACCCAAGATCCGAAATTCTAGATCCAAGAATCATTACCTTGATTTGGAGTGAAGAAACCGATTTAGATGATGATTAATCCAACTTAGGAGCTTGAAGATGAAGCTAGATGATTGCAGCTCGAAAAGACCTTTCCGAATAGCCCGAGCTCGTCCGAAATGAATGAGAAATGAAGAAATGACGAAAGTTGGACCGAATCGCCCTACTTATATCGCTCACTTAGCGCGCTAACTCCCGATGTTAGCGTGCGCTAACGCTGTACCGAGTAATCCAAGACTTCTCGATCAATCGTTAGCGTGCGCTAAGTACCTTTGGTAGCGTGCGCTAACAGCCTGTTCTTAGCGTACGTTAACCTTATGTTAGCGTGCGCTACCTGATAGTTGATATCCAAAATCCTGGAGTCCAGAACCTACTGTCCTCTGTTCTGAGCGCGTTAGCATGCGCTACTCTGAAGTCTTAGCGTGCGTTACCAGCATAGTTAGCGTACGCTACTTAACACTCGTAGCGTGCGCTACGAATTTCCCAAATCAGCCCAGTACCTTCTGACTGCCTCGCCACTTGCGCTAGCGTGCGCTTAATATCAATCATTGCGTGCGTTACATGCACCTCATTAGCGCGCTAACTACAATGTGTAGCGTGCGCTACCTCTCAAACTCGAAAATCAAAACATGATGATGATGATGACAATAATCTCGCTCGATCTCAAACAGTGATGATCCCAAAATATGTCGAATGGTGAACATAGTTGATCAATATGAATGATGAATGATTATTAATGAGTGAAAAAAATTATGAGTGACAAGCATCGAATGATAATAAATGAATTCACAACCGGTATTACATACTCCCCTTAAAAAGAGTTTCGTCTCGAAACCGAGGGTAAACAACTCGGGATATGAACTATCCATCACGATCCAAAACAATAACGCCCAAATAGTCCTCGGGACCAAATCAACCGCAAGCCCAAGTCCCCAAGATTTGACGTCTCAAACACAAGAACGATTTCTCAAATTATCACGAAATCTCGAGCACAACGCCGGAGGGATGAACTCCCAACAAATGACCCAAATCTCAAGATTCTCAAATATGATCATAATAAGATAGATCAACAATAAATGATCCACAGTCACGATACATTATGACGGATAGATTTACACAATCATCCAAAAACAAGGTTATATCTCAAATGTACCCAACATCGATATCCTTCCATATCATCGATTTCCTCTATCTCAACGATTTAAGGTATATCCGACGATGAACTCGCCGCTAACTATGATCTCAGAAGGTCACGAGAATGAAAGTGACAAAAATGAATGATGAATGATAAATGACTACAAATCCGACAAGGATTTGGAATGACTCACCAAGGTGAATTAATAACGTCATGAGTGATAGTTCCTCAAGTGATTGGAACCGCTCCTCGTGAATTGAATGATTAATCGATAATTATGTGTCCCAACATGATTGATATATATGATGAATGAATTATATGAATGAATGAACGACAATGAAATGAATGATTATCCTCCTACCGAGCAAGAATTAACTTACTCAAAACTCGGTGATGAATGTCCTTACCTCGGCTCGAAGCCCGATAGGCCCCTTGAATGAAGTACGGGCTGGGGTAACAAAATCCTCGAGGCTCTTGAGCTCTCTTGAGATTTACCGGCGCTAGAACCCTTGCAAGATTTCCGCTTGTCCCCGCCTCCCACACGTAAAACAAACAATAGCCGGCACCGTACACCGGTACTAACGTGACTCGCCGAATCACGCTTAAAGCAAACAACGGTCGAACTCGCCGCCCGAGAGGAAGACGCTATCCCAGACGAAGACGACTAGAAAATGACCCCTTGGACGTCGGAGCCCGATGTCCCTCCGAACGAGCCGGTATTCTAGTCCTCTCACCAAGAAATCAAGGATGCTTCGAGTAAGCTCCTTGATTAAAAGCTCGCTCCAAGAGCCTTCCCGATGAACTCACTAAGTGAATTACAATTGTGATTGAACAACCGCATCCTCAATCATGGATTTAGCCTCTTGCTAAAATACTTAATTTTATCCGCCTCAAGACGGATAATTGACGAAGCAAATCAAGTAGTCCCCGAAACTTCTCAAGAATGACAATAACACCCTCGTCCCCATCGGGTTCGGGGTTCAAAACCTCGACAACTTAGCTTCACGAAGTGGAGCCGAATAATACCTCTCTAACATGAGAGTCTTGAACTCGCTCCAAATACAATCACGATCGATGGGTTTCACGAAATCCACCACGAATAAGCGCCTTACTCAAGTAATAAGCCATCGCCACTTTACTCTCTTCCGACACCGAACCATGTCAAGAGTTTATCAAAATGCTCGAGCCAATGAACAATATCACCGGTTCCGACGAACCCTCAAAAGTAGGCGGCATCCGACGAGAGATATCGCCAACAATCTGATTCACTCCTCCATTGGCCCATGAAATGGCACTGCATCCTCATGGTGGACCACGAACCATCGAGGTCCGCATGGTCTCCACTATCCGCGTCATCCGAGTCATCTGGGCCATCATGCCCTGCATAAATATGAATGGATCAACCCGAACACCTTCTCGAGTGGGATGCCTCTCGTACGACTCCCTGATAGTGAATGATTATCTGCTGATGAATGAGTAGCCTCGCTATTTGATGAATTAATGATATCCCTCGCGTTCGTGTGGGCATGCACACGAGATCCCGGGTTCCGGCCCGCACCGCGGCCTCTTCCCCTGCGCCCTCTAACAGCTCTATCCATACTGAAGTAGGAAAGTCACATGGTTATAGATTCCGCATAAATATCGTATTCTGATTACGTTACAGAGTGACAATAATGAGCATACACGCTCTAACACAATGAATGCATTAATGATTTAATGAAATGATCGTCGACATTACGTCAGAGTATGATAAGACCGTATGAAACATCAAATGAGGTAACATAATTGCCTGATGAAATTACTGAAATGATTACCTTGAACAAGTTAACAAGGTTGAAAATTCGATCCTCAAGATCAACAACTGAACCGTGAGATGGGCTGAATGATTAATGAATTAACTGAACAATGAGATTGACTGAATGAGGAATGAATTAACTGAGCAATGAGATTGACTGAGTGACGAGTGAATTAGCTAAATGATGAGATTAATTGAGTGATGAATGAATTAGCTGAACGATGAGGTTAATTGAGTGATGAACGAAGCAACTGAGTAATTGATATTGACTGAATGATGAATGAATTAACTGAGTGATGAATGAGTTAACTGAGTGATGAATTAACTGAGTAATGATATTGACTGAGTGATGAATGAATTATCTGAGTGATGAATTAACTGAGTAATGATATTGACTGAGTGATGAATGAATTATCTGAGTGATGAATTAACTGAGTAATGATATTGACTGAGTGATGAATGAATTATCTGAGTGATGAATTAACTGAGTAATGATATTGACTGAGTGATGAATGAATTATCTGAGTGATGAATTAACTGAGTAATGATATTGACTGAGTGATGAATGAATTAACTGAGTGATGAATTAACTGAGTAATGATATTGACTGAGTGATGAATGAATTAACATGATCGACAAGATCAGCATGACGATTGAGGATTATTAACTGATGAATGAGTTGATCCTTAATGCTTACACAAGCCACACGTGTCCCAAAACAATTAGTCATGAATCAATCATAACACTAATATCGCATATAGGTTTCAACAAGGCATGAACAATTAATGACATGATGAATGTATGAACATAAAGAGAATCGAGTCCTTACACAGGTCATACGAAGCTTCGAGGTCTCGCGATAATAGTCTTCACTGACGACGACTCGATGAATGAATGACTCGTGCAGTCGCACTAATATTACGACTCACAAAACCTGACGGACTAGATTGTCATAACCTGACAATCCCACTACTACCGCGTCGGTAGGACCACATAACTCACATCTCAAGGTATTTCACAACCCAAATCTCTGATACCATTTCTGTAACACCCCCAAATCCTATTGGGTTATTACAGCGCCGTGGACCCCACACCAGGAGATCCACCAGGCGAACATGACTAATATACATTAAATTGAACAACAAGGGAAAATCATAGTCCTTACCATAATGTCCGACACAATATTCCGATAAGGAATTTCAATGACAAAAGTGGCCTACATGGCCAAAATGAAATACAACAAAATCCACGAACATCTGTTCGGGTAATACAACATGACAACAACTGACGATACCGGAGTACACTCCAACTGACTGACCAACAATGAACAACTCGGACTAGTATCGCTCGAATGCCTCGTTGCCAACGTCATGCCCCTGTGTCTCAACTCTCTCCTCGCAAGCACCTAAAACATGAAAACATGTTCCGCCCCCACGGGGTCAGTCATCCAGATAATGAACATCAAGTACATGTATAACATGATATGCATCCAAAGGCAGATTGAAACGGTACAATGATAATAATAATACAAGATGCTCACAAACCAAGGTAAGAACCGAGCATTCGTGAAATACTATGCCCACAGCATACTATTAATACCTGTTCGACAGGTTAGAACATAAGTGCCCGACGGCGAATCAAAATCACAGAATACCACAATGAATTACAAGACATGAACCAAACCAGGACTGAATTAATTATGAATCACAATGCCCGAAGGCTCCAATGAAATTACCAGGACAATAATAAAGGCTTGCAAGCCGTTCAGCGGAAATTAACAAATATCACAAACACCTGAAGTCAAAACAGCCCGAAGCTGTATCAATGAGGGCTGAAGCCACGGCACGAAGCCGTATCACAATGAGGGCCGCAGCCACGGCATCCAGCCGTATCACAATTAGGGCTGAAGCCACGGCATCCAGCCGTATCACAATTAGGGCCGAAGCCACGGCACGAAGCCATATCACAATGAATGATAGTGTGCTGCCTTGAGTCGGCCAACACGATGATAGTAACACACGGATAGACACCGTCCTTGACAGTCCCAAATTAACACCTCGATTGCCTTAGAACGGCCAACCGACAACAATGATGCAGCGGATGATTGAACACTTCGATTTGCCTGAGAACGGCCAATCGATGACAATGATACGAATGATGCCTCGGCACCTTTAATCGGTTACCGACGACGAAGGTGAGAAATGAATAAGCCAATGCCGTTAATCGGCCTGTACAGTTTTAATGACGACCCAAACAGGAATAACAATGATCTCAATGATGTCTTAAATTGACATCTATATTAACAACAATCGATACATCGATACCGCGAACCGGCTATCAACAATGACATTAATAATGAGTATTACAATGCCTTGAATCGGCCGTTAACGAACAACAATAAACATTTGGCAAAATTGCCGGAAGGTATCGTATCGAATGATCTCTTGATATCAATGAATTCATGAAGAGACTAAGTCTCGGAATGATACAACACATTCATACACATACATGATGACATTAGCTCATTGACTAGTACAAGTATAAAACTTGCCTCAAACCGAAGGCGAGAAGGTACTTCCACGATCAACGTCCTTAAGGAAATTACCGCCGCCGAACAACCTTAAACAACACAAAAACCAACAATTCTCTTAATACACGAATCAAGCATGATCATAACCAACTCAAAAGTCGATACAACAATACCCGAAACTCATTGGGGCATTTAAACAAACGCGTTGTAAACAATCTCCAATTGTTTACAACCAAAACTCAATTACATCCGAAACCAACTCCCAATGAATGATTCAAACCCACAAAACCTCATGAATACCATCAATAATCCAATAGGAATACTTAAATCGAGATTTCAACAACGTCTAGTAGAAAACCCCAATAAGTCCTATGTCACCCCGTCAGGGTTCTTGAACAATTTCTCAATTATTCGTAAATTCCGAAAAATCACACCAATGAATCCGTAGAAATACAAGTATCCGAGATAGATAATCCATATCTAACATATTCTAACATAATATCGATTTGCACGAAGAGATCGAAAGCAAAACACCCAAGATCCGAAATTCTAGATCCAAGAATCATTACCTTGATTTGGAGTGAAGAAACCGATTTAGATGATGATTAATCCAACTTAGGAGCTTGAAGATGAAGCTAGATGATTGCATCTCGAAAAGACCTTTCCGAATCGCCCGAGCTCGTCCGAAATGATTGAGAAATGAAGAAATGACGAAAGTTGGACCGAACTGTCCTACTTATACTCTCGGCCTTAGCGCGCTAACTCCCGATGTTAGCGTGCGCTAACGCGTGTACCGAGTAATCCAGTACCTCCTGACTAAATCGTTAGCGTGCGCTAAGTACCTTTGGTAGCGTGCGCTAACAGCCTGTTCTTAGCGTACGTTAACCTTATGTTAGCGTGCGCTACCTCATAGTTGATATCCAAAATCCTGGAGTCCGTAACCTACCGCCTGCATTCGAGCGTTAGCGTGCGCTACTCAAGTCTTAGCGTGCACAAAGATAGTTAGCGACGCTACTTACCACTCGTAGCGTGCGCTACGAATTTCCCAAATTAGCCCAAGACCTTCTCGGACTGCCTCGCTCACTTGCGCTAGCGTGCGCTAATACTGAATCATTGCGTGCGTTACATGCACCTCATTAGCGCGCGCTAACTACAATGTGTAGCGTGCGCTACCTCTCAAACTGAAAATCAAAACATGATGATGATGATGACAATAATCTCGGCTCGATCTCAAACAGTGATGATCCCAAAATACGCCGAATGGTGAACATAGTTGACTGAATATGAATGATGAATGATTATTACTGAGTGAAAAAAAATTCTGAGTGACAGTTACTGAATGATAATAAATGAATTCACAACCGGGTATTACAGTAGGGACCCGTGAGGCCTCCGGCGGCGCGTTACTTGCGAGTACGGCCATTTGATATGATTTGACCATAAGGTTATCTAATAGGGTAGGTCTGGAGAGGGCTCTGAGAATCGGTACTTGCGAGTACGATGTCAAGATAACTTATGGGTGGTTTGAGTTTGTTTAGCTAGCCAGTGCGGGAGGGTCCTTAGAGGCCTCGTGCGGGAATCTATGATATGACTCTGTTCCCAAGGCGATGCATGTGTTGTGATTTGTTTAGCTAGCCAGCTCGGGAGGGTCCTTCGAGGCCTCGGGTGGGATGTCTGTGGTAGCGTCTTGGTCCTAGGCGATGCGCGTGCGTGATTACGTTTCGTTGATTTTATGTCCGTTGAGGACACGTGATGTTGGGCTCTGGCCCTGTGAATTGTTGTCGGTTTTCTATTTACGAAAATAAAGCCTTTGGGCTGTGACCCTGTTGATTTTGTAAAGAGAAGGATTTGATAATCCTAATTTGTTTTCTATTAAAACTCCCGAGGGTATTTTAAACCATTTTGCAAACCATTCTCGTTATTTGTGATCTTTCGGATTTGGAAAGTTTTACTCAAATTCTTGCCTCGGGAAGTATTCGTTTCGTGGTATTCTAATCTTTAAGGATTCCTGGTTATTGTGATTCGTGGAACTTGAATTATATGGCTCGTATTTGCACTTTGTATTTGCACTAGCAAAACAGTGGAGTTTTGCTAACCCCCGAGTATTCGGGGGGTGGATGTCTGTATTGCATTCAGGTTTTGGAGCAGAGCACAGGGTCGGCATGAAGGATGATGAAAGATGAACGATACTAATCACACGAGGATCCGTATGATGTTATTGGTTTAGTTGCATTTTATTTCCGCTGTAGTATTCTTTCCCCGTTGTACGGGAGTGTGTTGTATTCGACCCCTGCGCGGGCATGTATTGTAATTGAGTTGTATGTATTTATTGAAAGGCCAAATCGGTCTACTGAGTCTTTTTAGCCTTAAAGGCATTGTCGAGTTGTTCGTTTGTTGTTACCAGCCTGGTAGATCCTTGAGGAAAGGTTCTACGGTGTGTAATATCCCTGAGCGGATTGGGGGTGTTACAAGCAAGAGGCTTAGTCATTTGGACCATGAGACCTTGAAGCACACTGGGGACAAGAGGTAAAAGGCAGCTGCAATGATCAAGGAGATGACTTCTGGAACGTCAGAGTATAGAGGACCCTCAGACACTGAATCACAGAAGTCTGTTGCAGCTGCAACTGAGACTTCTCAAAAGTCACTTGCAGTTGCAAAGCTATATGCAGATGACTCCGATAGTGACAACATTCCCTTGTCCAAACTGTTGAAGAGAAAGCTACCTGAAACAGAGAAAGCCGTCTTTATCACATCATCTCTGGATAGGTCCCACAAGAGACAGAGAGGCTTGGTGGACTACCCATCTGGTGGCGAAGAAAAAGAGGTGCAACCTGTCAGATCACCTCCACCATTCGAAGATTCATCATATCAGATGCAGATCATAAAATCACCTGCACAAGCTCCGGATGAAGATCAGCCAGATCAGACAGAGCTGATGGCTGAGAGAATTCCACTCCTTACTTTTCCTAGCATGACAGAGAAACAAGAAGCAGAGGAGATAATTGAAATTCCTGCTGCTAACTACTCCTACAACCTGAGGACCAACAACCCCTTGGGACTTTCCTCAGCTCATCTTAAGTTGGTAAGGAACTAAGTTTCAAACTACTCCTTTATCCATATGTATGAGGAATGGAGAGAGTTCAAAATGTACTCCTTTTCCAAACTAAAAGCCCTTATTGATAAAACTTCTTGGGAACACCCCATTGTTGTGGAACAACTTGGTATGTACTTTTGTCAGCAAACTAATGTGCAGATCTTGCTTGAGGAGAATTGGTTCATCCTACATTTCAAACAAAATATGGACCAATTCATCCTGCAAGTAATGAAGGATGTTCTGGAGAAGAGAATTTTTGAGGGACAGGATGAAGGAAGTAAGGAGGAAGGAGAGAATGTTGGAGTTGAATATGTTGTAGTAGAAGCAGAAAAAGAGGCTGTAGTAGAAAAAATAAAAATTGAAGGAGTTGAAAAAGAAGAAAATAAAGGAGTTGAAAAGGTAGAAGAAGAGGCCGATGTTAAAGAAGTTGCTGGAGTTAAAAATTGAGATGAAGAAGAAAAGGAGGAAGAAGAAGAAGAAGATAGAAAATAAGAAGTTGAAGAAGAAAAAGGAGGACAGAGAAGAGAAGATGGGAAGAAAGATGATGAAGCTGATGGTGCACCCGAGCAAGCATCTAGCTCTCATCAGCCTGAAGATGACAAGTCAGGCACCCCAGATAAAACCCCTCTTATCAGAAGGCATCTAATACGAGCTTACCTTCAGAGAAGTCCACTGCAAGGAGATTAGCTGCCCAAGAAGACACAGGTGAAAATGCTCCTCAGATAGCACCTACAATTCACATCTCACCTGAGCTGACTGACCTGATCAGACGAATTGTAGAGGAGACAGTTGCCAAGCTATTAGTATCTGAAGTAAAACCTGATCACCAGACTCTCAATTCGAAGATGGATGCTTTGCTCAACCGGAAGGACCCTTCCCACCACCATCTAACTCCAGAATGCCTCTTGGCATATCTGATTTCATATCTCGGATGGAGGAGCAGCTAACAGCTATTGTTGATGCTGGCAAAAAAGGGGAAGATAAGGGGGAAGAGCAAGTCAAAGCAGATGAGATCAGACATGGGGAAGATAGGGAAGATAAGGGAGTAGCCCAAGGCAAATAGAAAGGCAGAGAAGAAATACCAGCACAAGACCTACCTCTCATTCAGGCTGGTACCTCTCACCTCAAGAGAAAGGAAAAAGCTGCATCATCTGATGATCAACCTGCTGCCAAGAGGAGGAGGACCAGACAAGGACCAGAGGAGAGATTCCAATGGGTGGGAAAGGAGCTTTGATTCGTTGAGGAATTTTTACCTGCTGAGGCAGCGCCAATATGGGGAGGAGCAAGAAAGCAATTCATAGAAAAATATTATCTCTAGAAATTACTTCAGGATAAAGATTGCTCCACACAACAGACGTTCGTCAACTTCATGTCTTCAACTTGGTCAAAGCTCTGGGCAATCTTGAAAAAATATGCAAGAAAATTCAATGCATATCCCATGAATCCAAATTTCAGACCTGAAGAAGCTCCCACTCTGATGAACAATGAACTGGATGAGATGGCTCTTCAGAAATAAATCAAGAAACTATGTGTTGAGAACAATTTCTCATCTACCGGGGAGCAAGAATTTGCCTCTTTGGTAGTCAGAAGGAAATATGTGTTAGCCTCAGTCTCCAGGAGGTCAATTGGTGCAAAGCCTCTAAGGTCTCTCCCTCCAGCTAAGCAGCAGATCAAAAGAGGAAGAAGAAGAAGAAGATAGAATAATTTTCTGTAATTTTTACTTGTAATTTTACTTGGTAATTTATTTGTAATAATGTAATACTTGTAAAATTTTCTTACTTGTATTTTGTTCATTCAAACTGCACTATATTGTAAACATCAAATAAAAATTTATATCAGTCATTTGAATGACAACCACTAGTTGTCTTAAAAGAGGATTCAGTTTGATTTGTGTCTTGCACCTTACTTTGTGCAGACTTGTTTACATTTGAATGCTTTAAGTTTTGCCATCATCAAAATATAGGGAATTTGTTAGGAATACTTGTTAAGATTTTGATGATGTCATCCATATATTGATTAATTATTCATATGTATACTTAAGTACTTGGAAAACTGTAAAGAAGAACCAAATGAGTATCTTCTATAAGCCTTATAAGTTTAGGCTAAGTCCTGTTGATCAGTACAAAATCAACTAAGTATAGAACTATTGTACGTCAGAGAAGTTTTATCTTAGAGAAGTTCAGGTCAGAGAACTTCATATCAGAGGACCTCATATCAGAGAACTTCAGCTCTGAGAACTTTATCTCAGAGAAGTCCAGAACAGAGAACTTCTGAGTAGAGAACTTTATCTTAGAGAAGACTAGAAGCAGAGGACTTCATATCAGAAAACTTCAGCTCATAGAACTTTACCTCAGAGAAGCCCAGAATAGAGAAGTCCAGATCAAAGAACTGTATCTCAGAAAAGTCCAGAGCAGAGAATTTTACCTCAGAGAACTTCTGCCAAGCTATATTAGAGAAGTCTTATATCAGAGAAGGTTAACTGCACATCAGGCAGATTTGACCAAAAGACATCAGACAAGTTCTCAATTAAGTTACTAGCCAAGTTCAAGATACTCAGTCCACATCAGCAAGCGTTGAAAGTCAACATTCACGGAAAGCCGTATGAAAGACGTAGGAGACAAACTGGAGAGATTCCCAGAAAGCAAGGAATTAAATATTCATCAAGATCCGCATTCTGAAGACTTTATGATTATTCAAATCAAGAATAAAAGCGAAAGTCTTTCAAATGGTCGGAATTGAAAAGGGAATCCAGCCTTGCAATAGATTGATAAAATAAACAAAGAAGTCCACTCTCCAACGGACAGATTTGTTATAGTAGTGCAACAGCTATGAAGCTCAAAGGATCGTACTATAAATATCTGAAAATATGAATTGAGCAAAGTACGGTGCGGAAAATACTTACAAGCGATCTAAACAATCAAGGCAATCTATAGCATCATGAAAGAGCAAGCTTACAAGATTATATTCGAAGAAACTCTTTGTTGGAGAAGACAACACTCTTGTCTCAAAAGTAGAGTACGGGGTACTTCTTTGAATGCGGTTTTCAGAAGTTGCGCGACTGATAGGCACCCAAGGATTTTCGATCAAGAGGTGCTAGGCAGTCAAAGGGAGTTGCAAGGGCGACGGGATTCCACTAGTTGGAAGCTGTTGTAACTAGTTGAATCATTGTAACGTTTATCACTGGTTCAAAGGTATAGTGAATTAATCTCCAACTGGTTTGGAGAAAAGTGGAAAAGTAGAGGATTACCCCACCTCTGAAATCACTATAAGTGTTTGTGTCATTTACTATTCTGAACATCATACTTAACTGCTGCATACATATTCACTGTTCCATTAGATAGTTATCTGCAGTGAACATTAAGTTACCTGCTATTGTCATCAGCTGTGTCTTCTGCATTACTTGTCTGCGGACGACTTTAAGTCATATGTACTTATCACAGCTGAGAAACTCACCTGACTTTCAGGAAAAGAGTTTCAATAAGTCTATTCACCCCCCTCTATACTTATTCCTGACGACTTGTGACCTACAGTATATTGTCGAGCCTTATCTTGTCGGACTGTGTCTGACTGAGTCATGTCGTGACGTGTCGGTTGAGGTGTCGGTCGTGATTAGTAGTGTGGTGCAGCCATCATCTTCGTGAGACATGTGGATGTAAGTGTCCTCTTTTATGTGTATTATCTATGTTTCATGACTCTGTTTACATGCGTGTCGGGAGATGGGAATTCGTATTTGATACTTATGGCATATTACATGGGCAATGAACTGGTTATTGATAGATTAGAAACCAAGTGGTGTAGAGTGACATGGAACCTTGAACATTGATGTGTTCCAGAAAATGTGCGGATAGTAGAGTTTGTTGAGAAACTCATATAGATGGTGTTCACGTGTGTTTGAATTTGGTGGTAATGAGTTGTGTGATGAATTGGTGATCTTGAATGCCGGACAGGCATGTGTTTGAGAATTGACTATTTGGGCTAATTGTTGTTACATGCTAGAAATATGTTCGCATTGGTAATTATGTCTGCTGTGTGTGTGTGCTTGAAAATGCTTTTCTGAAAATTTCATAGACTTTAGTAAGTTTGTGGAAAACCAATTTTCGAAAATGATTTTACGGAGCGGTTAAGCGGCGGTTTCGTGTGTATTTTTGGAAAATTGTTTGAAATTGGCGAGCCGGCCTTGTATTCTCAAATGAAACCTAACGACATTATTTGAAAAAGGTTTTTTAAATTACTTTGGACATTTTGTAAACTGTGTTGGAGTGATATTGGTCGATATCGCCGTTTGGAGATAGAGTTATAAAACTCTTTCGGGTTGCAGAAGAGATTTAAATAAAGGTGCGTAAAATAAATCGAAATAGGATTTATAAAGGTTTGGCCAAATGTGCCAATGTCCTCTCTCGGTATGTTTTTCTATAGGCTAAAGATAAACCTCTGCACCTCTCTTCTATCAGTCGAGGGATAACCGTTACAAACTCGTCTTCTATCGGTTCGAGTAAACCATTCAATCACTTGTCTTTTTGTCGGTCCAAGTTAAACCGTTTTCCTTTTCTATTAGACAAGGAATCAACCGATCTAGCTTTCTATGGGTACTTGATAAAACGCGCGTGGATATCGATTGCGATTCTAACAATGCCGGATCCTTGATCCTAATAACACCGAATCCAATCGTATCCTTTCTTTTTCCTCTCGTGTATGAGTTTTCGTCTATCACACTCAAACTCTTGACAATATAAGCACAATTACAATAACAATAGAATAAATATCAATATATGATCAATGTATTGATTACATGAAGTTGTTGTAGGTTCAATACCATAGGAAATGGTATTTATAGGCTTCAAAGCCTCAACTAGCCATTAGCTCACTGCCACTTCATTACGTACGCTATTCAACAACCATTGTGTACGTTAAGCGTATTACGTACGTTAAGCTCATCTTGTTACATACGTTAAGCTCTTCACAGATTAGTCCAGTAGCTTTCGTTTCTTCCGTTACGTATGTTATTATATCTCATTACGTACGTTATCATAAGTCTTCATATCCATTGCATGTTGACCTATGTCATGACATCATCTTCAACGACTCCTTGTTTGAATTCAGAAACACCTCATTACGTATGTTAACAATACATTGTTACGTACAGCATATTACGTACGTTAAGTTCTCAATATAGCATACGTTAACTTACTTCTGTCCAGCTTTTTGCTTCTTCGACTTCTTCGTTGTTCTGTTTTGCTTCCTTGTTGTTTTCCTTTATTTAACAACTAATCATCAAAACTCGATTAATGAATATTTAGAATAAAATATTCCAACTATCTCCCCCTTTTTGATGATTACAAAATAACAACTTGAATTGGATAAAACCTGCAAAATAAAATATATATGTATTTGTACGAATCAAAATTTTCGACTTTGATCGTTTCGTTAGTTTCTCCCATCTTTTTTTCTCCTTTTCGACTTCATCTTTTCACTTTTCGTTTCTCTTCGACTTTTCTCCTCCTTTGGGATTCGTATGATTTTTTTTCTCTCCCCCTTTACTTTTATTTTTTCTCGTCATTCTTCCATGACGCTTTTTATCCCATTCAACTATTTTTTCCCCTTTTGTTTTCAGCAAAAAGCGCATATAAATAAAAATAACTATCGATAATAAAGTGTAGGCAATAAAAAATGTATGTAAAAAAATGGGTAATCTCCCCCTGACAAAAATCTCCCTCATTTGAAAAAATATAATACCCCCCTGAGTAAAATACTAATTGATAAAAAATAATTTTTCGGGATCCAACTGAAAGTCGGTCGTTTTTCATTAACATATACGATGTTTGGAATAGTGGTTCCTTTAGGAATCCAAACTTTTTTAATTTTAATCGTCCTTCGTGGCATTTACAATTTGAAATATGGTGCCCAATTTTTAAACATTTTTCGCTACGGGGTATTTTGAAACATTCGGTTTTAATATGTGGTTTGAATCATAACCCCTGTTTGTTTAAAGTAAATTTTTGAACCGATAGCATTTGTTCAAATTTATCATTACCGCATGAAAATTTCTTTCTCAAAATTTTAAGTTCGTCTTGAACTTTCAAAAGATCATTCTATAAATTATTTTCATTTTCAAGGCATTGAGAATGATCGATCTCGACAATTTTCCATTTCTCAAGAATTTTGGAAATTTCAATTTCCAATAATTTATTTTTAGATTGGAGGGATTTTATTTCGGATAAAGCATTTTGAAAATCAGTATGTAATAACTCGAATGCTTCAAATAATTCGTCTTGAGATGACGTACTAACCTGGCGTTCGACGTCGCTTTCGTCGAATGAACTTCTTGCCATAAATGCGAGGTTATTTTGATTGATGAAATCTTCGTCCTCGTCTTCGTCACTCCACGTGGCAATTAGAACTTCCTTCTTTTGATTTCCTAGGCAATTCTTCGTGAAGTGGCCTTGTTTACCACAGATTCGACAGTTGTTGTCGAATTTTTTAGATTCTCCCGTTTTGATATCTTTCTTTCTCCGTTTAGTAAGTTTTGAAACTTGTTAATATTCTTGGCATAATATGTTGATTCTTCGTCACCTTCATCCACCGGGATTTTTTTTTTGCGAGACATCTTAGCTTTCATAGCTATCGTTTTTTTCTTCGGCTTCGGCTTGTTGTTCCGTTAATTTAGGACTATCTCATAATTAATTAGCAAACCAAAGAGGGTGCTAAAATCGAGTGTATTGAGATCTTTAGATTCCATTATTGCCGTCACGGTTCCATCCCATTCGCTAGGTTGTGATCGTAAGATTTTCTTGACTTTATCACTACTCGATAGCGGTTTTCCAAACGAAGCAAGTCCATTAGTAATGACCGAAAATCGGTCGAGCAAGTTGGTGATGGACTCATCACCCTTCATCATGAATAACTCGTAGTCATGGAGAAGCATATTAATCTTTGTCTCCTTGACTTGAGTTGTTCCCTCGTGTGTGATTTCAAGAATTTTCCATATTTCTTTATCACTTTCACATGATGAAATACGATTTACCTCTTCTGGATTTAAGGCACAATATAAGAGTTGACTGGCCTTACAATTTAGATGATCGTTCTTCCAATCCTCTTCATTATATTCTTCGAAACTCTTAAGAGATCCGTCAGATTTGATTGGAACTTTCGTGCCAAGACAAATGATCTTCCAGATTTCTATATCATAGGCACGAATGAAGATAGACATCTTTTTCTTCCAAGTCATATAATTTGATCCATCGAATAATGGTGGTCGGTTCAAGGCAAGACCTTCTACCGGGGCAAATTGAAACGTGATTTGGATCTTCTCCTCAGATGCTAAGCCGCTTCTAGGAGGTACCGCTCCGATACTAATTGTTGGAGCGATATTATGTCGGTATTGCCATTTGGAGACAGAGTTATAAAACTTTTTCGCATTGCGGAACCTATTTAAATAAAGGTGCAGAAAATAAATTGGCACATGATTTATAGAGGTTCGGCCAAACGTGTCTACGTCCTCTCTCGGTATCTTTTTCTATAGACTAAAGATAAACCTCTGCACCTCTCTTCTATCAATCCGAGTAAACCGTTCAATCACTTGTGTTTTTGTCGGTCCAAGTTAAACCATTTTTCTTTTCTATTGGACAAGGAATCAACCAATCTAGCTTTCTATGGGTACTAGATAAACCTCACGTGGATATTGATTGTGATTCTAACAATTTCGGATCCTTGATCCTAATAACACCAAATCCAATAGTATCCTTTCTTTTTCCTCTCATGTATGAGTTTTCGTGTATCACACTCAAACTCTTGAAAATATAAGCACAACTACAACAACAATAGAATTTATATCAATATCTGATCAATGTATCGATTTCTTGAAGTTGTCGTAGGTTCAATACCATAGGCATGGTATTTATAGGCTCCAAAGCCTCAACTAGCCGTTAGCTCACTGCCACTTCATTACGTATGCTATTCAACAACCATTACGTACGTTAAGCGTATTACATACGTTAAGCTCATCTTGTTACGTACGTTAAGCTCTTCACAAATTAGTTCATTAGCTTTCATTTCTTCCATTACATATGTTATTACATCTCATTACTTATGTTATCATAAGTCTTCATATCTGTTGCATGCTGACCTATGCCATGACGTCATATTCAATGGCTCCTTGTTTGAATTCAGAAACACCTTACTATGTACGTTAACAATACAGTGTCATGTATGTTAACTTGAGCATATTACGTACGTTAAGTTCTTAATATAGCGTACGTTAACTTCCTTCTGTCCAGCTTTTTGCTTCTTCGACTTCTTTGTTGTTCTGTTTTGCTTCATTGTTGTTTTCCTTTGTTTAACAACTAATCAAAACTCGATTAATGAATATTTAGAATAAAATATTCCAACAATCTCCCCCTTTTTGATGATTACAAAACAACAACTTGAATTAGATCAAACCTGCAAAATAAAATATATCTGTATTTGTACGAATCAAAGTTTTCGACTTTGATCGTTTCGTTAGTTTCTCCCATCTTTTTTTCTCCTTTTCGACTTCTTCTTTTCACTTTTCGTTTCTCTTCGGCTTTTCTCCTCCTTTGGGATTCTTATGATTTTTTTTCTCTCCCCCTTTACTTTTATTTTTTCTCGTCATTCTTCCATGACGCTTTTTATCCCATTCAACTATTTTCTCCCCCTTTTTGTTTTCAGCGAAAAGCGCATATAAATAATAATAACTATCGATAATAAAGTGTAGGCAACAAAAAATGTATGTAAAAAAATGGGTAATCTCCCCCTGACAAAAATTTCCCTCTTTTGAAAAAATATAATACCCCTCTGAGTAAAATACTAATTGATAAAAAATAATTTTTGGGGATCCAACTGAAAGTCGGTCGTTTTTCATTAACATAGACGATGTTTGGAATAGTGGTTCCTTTAGGAATCTAAACTTTTTTTATTTTAATCATCCGTCGTGGGCTTTTACAATTTGAAATGTGGTGCCCAATTTTTAAACATTTTTCGCTACGGGGTATTTTGAAATTTACGGATTCGGTTTTAATATGTGGTTTGAATCATAACCCCTGTTTGTTTAAAGTAAATTTTTGAACCGATAGAATTTGTTCAAATTTATCATTACCGCATGAAAATTTCTTTGTCAAAATTTTAAGTTCGTCTTGAACTTTCAAAAGATCATTCTATAAATTATTTTCATTTTCAAGGCATTGAGAATGATCGATCTCGACAATTTTTCATTTTTCAAGAATTTTAGAAATTTCAATTTCCAATAATTTATTTTTAGATTGGAGGGATTTTATTTCGGATAAAGCATTTTGAAACTCGGTATGTAATAACTCAAATGCTTCAAATAATTTGTCTTGAGAAGACGTACTAACCTGGCTTTCGACGTCGCTTTCGTCGAATGCACTTCTTGCCATAAATGCGAGGTTATTTTGATTGATGAAATCATCGTTCTCGTATTCGTCAATCCACGTGGCAATTAGAACTTCATTCTTTTGATTTTCTCGGCAATTCTTCGTGAAGTGGCCTGGTTTACCACAGATTCGACAGTTCTTGTCGAATTTCTTAGATTCGCCCGTTTTGATATCTTTCTTTCTCCGTTTAATAAGTTTTGAAACTTGTTAATATTCTTGGCATAATATGATGATTCTTCGTCACCTTCATCCACCGGGATTTCTTATTTGCGAGACATCTTAGCTTTCATAGCTATCGTTCTTTTCTTCGGCTTCAGATTGTTGTTCCGTGATTTTAGAACTATCTCATAATTAATTAGCGAACCAAAGAGGGTGCTAAAATCGAATGTATTGAGATCTTTAGATTCCATTATTTCCGTCACGGTGCCGTCCCATTCGCTAGGTAGTGATTGTAAGATTTTCTTGACTTTATCACTACTCGATAGCAGTTTTCCGAACGAAGCAAGTCCATTAGTAATGACCGAAAATCGAGCAAGTTGGTGATGGACTCGTCACCCTTCATCATGAATAACTCGTAGTCATGGAGAAGCATATTAATCTTCATCTCCTTGACTTGAGTTGTTCCCTCGTGTGTGATTTCAAGAATTTTCCATATTTCTTTAGCACTTTCACACGATGAAATAAAATTGACCTCTTCTGGATTTAAGGCACAATATAAGAGTTGAGTGGACTTGCAATTTAGATGATCGTTCTTCCAATCCTCATCATTATATTCTTCGAAATTCTTAATAGATCCGTCGGATTTGCTTGGAACTTTCGGGCCAATACAAATGATCTTCCAGATTTCTATATCATAGGCACGAATGAAGATAGACATCCTTTTCTTCCCAGTCATATAATTTGATCCATCGAATAATGGTGGTCGGTTCAAGGCAAGACCTTCTACCGGGGCAAATTGAAACACCATTTGGATCTTCTCCTCAGATGCTAAGCCGCTTCTAGGAGGTACCGCTCCGATACTAATTGTTGGAGCGATATTATGTCGGTATTGCCGTTTGGAGATAAAGTTATAAAACTCTTTCGTATTGCAGAAGCTATTTAAATAAAGCTGCAGAAAATAAATCGACACATGATTTATAGAGGTTCGGCCAAACGTGTCTACGTCCTCTCTCGGTATCTTTTTCTATAGGATAAAGATAAACCTCTGCACCTCTCTTCTATCGGTCCGAGTAAACCGTTCAATCACTTGTCTTTTTGTCGGTCCAAGTTAAACCATTTTTCTTTTCTATTGGACAAGGAATCAACCAATCTAGTTGTAACACCCCCAATCCGCTCAGGGATATTACACGCCGTAGAACCTTTCCTCAAGGATCTACCAGGCTGGTAACGACATATAACAACTCAACCATGCCTTTCAGGCTAAAATGACTCAGTAGACCGATTTGGTCTTTCAACAAATACATACAACTCAAATACAACTCATGCCCACGCAGGGGTCAAAATACAACCACACCCGTACAACGGGAAAATATAGCAGCGGAAAAAATAGAGTACAACTGAACCAATAAACAAAGTACGGTTCCTCATGTGATTAGTATCGATCATCTTTCATCATCCTTCGTGCCGACCCTGTGTTATGCTCCAAAACCTGAATGCAAAAACAGACATCCACCCCCCGAATACTCAGGGGTTAGCAAAACTCCACTGTTTTGCTAGTGCAAGAACAAAGTGCAAATACGAGCCATACAATTCACATTCCATGAATAACAATAACAGGAATCCTCAAAGATCCAAACGAAACGAAAAGTACTTCCCGAGGCAAGAGTTTGAGAAAACATTTCAAAAACGAAATATCATAGATCAATGGAAGTAATTTATAAAACGGTTTAGAATGCCATCGAGAGTTTTAATAGAACACAATTTAGGATTATCAAATCCTACTTTTCAAAATCCAAAGACAAAAGGGGTCACCGCCCCAAAGGTTTACTTTCCGAAAAATGACATTAACCAAACCGTTGGGATTTTAGCCCCAAATCCGTAAAACGACTTTTACAAAACCATTGGGATTTTAGCCCCAAAACTCATCAACTCACAGTACACAAGAACGACCACAAGGTTCGTCTCCCAACATCAAAATCAACAAATAAAGGATTTAAAACATAAACAACAAAATACTCTAGAGCCATCCTAGCCAAGTAGGCCAAATGAACAACTTACCTCTTACACACTTAGTCAATGCATGCAATCATGAAAACCGTTCAAAAGCACTCATTTCCGGAAATGCCATAATCAAATCACATTTGTAAAATACACCACAATTAACCGTCGATCCACGTCTCTGTGGACCCCTACCGAGACCCCGTCGGATCTAACCCGTAGTGGTTAAAAGCAAGCTCGTCGATCCACATCTCTGTGGACCCCTACCGAGACCCCGTCGGATCTAACCCATAGTGAGCATACACACACACACGTTACTCATGCAATACTAACATGTTAAGAATGTAAGTTCATTAAGAATACTCACTAGAGATGGCCATTAACTCGACACCATTATCAAACTCTTCAAAACACAATAAGAAGATTAAATACGGAATATACGATTCCATAACTTTAAACAATAGGAGTATCATCATCAAATCCTTCAACGTTCAAAATAATCAAACCATAATCAATTCCCAAAACACAACGTTCACAAAACACACACGCGTTTTGAAAGAGAGCCTTTAACGAGGCCAAACCGAAATCTTTTGAAACTTCATTTCAAATAACCAAACAAACACATCAATACGACCACCGATCATCATATCCATAAAACGAGAAAAGTATGGGCAAGGAACTTGCCTCGATATCACGAGCAATGGAAAAGTGTACGGATACGGCCGGGTAGCCCTCAAATTCCCGAACACTATCTAGAACGCGATAGCACCGAAATTACTATGGGAAAACACCACATGAATCATCAATCACCAACGGAATTCAACATCGGAATCATCGAGCACCTATAATACTCCGTAAGGAATAATAAAACATGGTTACGACGAGAATCAAGGCCTAAAACAACGGAAATCCCAACAAACTATCAAAGGGAACTCATTCGAACATTTAATCGAACATTAAATGTTCAAGACCCTTCAAGAACAAAGAAATCACCACTCGGGTTGAACGAACCAAAGATACGAGTATCCAATCCGTAGAACAAGTTCAAAACAACGTTTATACAACAATTAATTGATTAAAAACGGATTGGAATCGAAATCAAAAAGGAAAATCCCCAAATCTACAAAAACAAGGGTTCAAGCCAAAAATACCTTGATTTGGATGAAGGATTCAAGTAGAGGCCGAAAATCTACAACAAGACATGAGGTGGATGATCTCTACAAGTTTGGGAGCACTCAAATCGCCCAAAAATCGCCCACAAATCGCCCAAGATGGAAGGAGGAAGAAGAGAGGAGAAAAATGAAGTTTTCTCCTCGAAAATCTGCTAAAAAACGCAGAAAAAGCCCGTGTGCCGCGGCACAGGACAAGTGTGCCGCGGCCCAGGGCCACCAAAAACGCCCAGGAATCAGCTTAGTGCCGCGGCGCAGCCTGGGTGTGCCGCGGCACACGGTACAGCCCCCTTCAACACCAAAAAGGAACATCGTGCAGTCTTCGCTATTTCGACCATAACTCCTTCGTCTGGACTCCGATTAACTCACCGTTTGAACCATTGGAAAGCTAACTTGATACTCTATAATTTTGCAAAGATTAAGAATTTTTGGAGTTCCCAAGAATTAATGGTGACTTTACAAAGTCGAACTCCCACGTGAAAAAGTCGATTAAGGACACGGAACTCAACAAAACGACACCGAAACGAACTCGGATGACAAAAAGTGCAGAATTAATCATTCTCGGAATGACGAAAAGGTCTGGAGCGAGTTGTGAAAACGAACTTCCGCCGAAAAAAGAAAATTACTGAAATTCAAAATTGCGGATATTACATTCTACTCCTCTAAAAGAAGTTTCGTCCCGAAACTTAAAACAAGTAGGAGAAGCAATATCCCGCCAGAAAACTCAACGAGATACACCAAAAACAAAACTCGCGCCAACGGCGAAACGCTGCAAGAAACGCAAAGAGACATACGGCGTAAAAACACGCTCCACGACGACCAACACAACGTCGCCGTTAGGGATATAATAAAACCAACAAATGACAAGCGTCATCAAATGGATAATACAATCAAGTCAATTATCCGACAATCACAAAACACAACGAACGAAAATCAATATGATTGACCAACCCAACGGTACATCAATCAAAACGCGAGCCAATCGCTGAACAAATACGGAATTCCACCGCCAAGGGTTGGAAGATCGAAAACGAGACTAGTTTCCCAAACTTAAGGGAATTAGGAAGGAGTCTGAACGCTCAACAATCGCGAAACGAGATCGACAAAAACCGAACAATCAAACGATCGAACCACAAAGATCGAGACAACAAAAATCGAACGATCATGTTCGAATCACGAAGAACAATAAAAATTCAAACAACAACTCCAAGGTTCACATCTCGACTCGAGACAATATATGATCCGGTGAAAACAACAACATATGCATTCACATAAGATCCACATGAGAGGGAATAGAAATTGAAAAGTCACAACGACAAACGAGTTATTCCGAAACAATACCGCACTTGTCCGATCAACAAAAGCAAGGGGCAGGACAAGCTCAGAAAATGTCAACGAACATAAACGAGTCGACAGAGTCGAAAACACAAGAGTTCCAAATCCAATCCACTTCGAATAAAAGAATTAATAGAACCAGATGATGTCACTTCCGAACAAGGTTCACAAGAATCGAACCGAACTCGAAAAGGTCACAACGATAACCAGATCGACCCACAACAAGATCACAGTTCGTTCGGACGATGAAACCGAAATACAGAACAATTTCATAAAGTTTCAACGAACATGAGCGAATCGATAGACTGGAGAAAGAGAAAATACAGAAGTCAAATCCATAACTTTAAACAATAGGAGTATCATCATCAAATCCTTCAACGTTCAAAATAATCAAACCATAATCAATTCCCAAAACACAACGTTCACAAAACACACACGCGTTTTGAAAGAGAGCCTTTAACGAGGCCAAACCGAAATCTTTTGAAACTTCATTTCAAATAACCAAACAAACACATCAATACGACCACCGATCATCATATCCATAAAACGAGAAAAGTATGGGCAAGGAACTTGCCTCGATATCACGAGCAATGGAAAAGTGTACGGATACGGCCGGGTAGCCCTCAAATTCCCGAACACTATCTAGAACGCGATAGCACCGAAATTACTATGGGAAAACACCACATGAATCATCAATCACCAACGGAATTCAACATCGGAATCATCGAGCACCTATAATACTCCGTAAGGAATAATAAAACATGGTTACGACGAGAATCAAGGCCTAAAACAACGGAAATCCCAACAAACTATCAAAGGGAACTCATTCGAACATTTAATCGAACATTAAATGTTCAAGACCCTTCAAGAACAAAGAAATCACCACTCGGGTTGAACGAACCAAAGATACGAGTATCCAATCCGTAGAACAAGTTCAAAACAACGTTTATACAACAATTAATTGATTAAAAACGGATTGGAATCGAAATCAAAAAGGAAAATCCCCAAATCTACAAAAACAAGGGTTCAAGCCAAAAATACCTTGATTTGGATGAAGGATTCAAGTAGAGGCCGAAAATCTACAACAAGACATGATGTGGATGATCTCTACAAGTTTGGGAGCACTCAAATCGCCCAAAAATCGCCCACAAATCGCCCAAGATGGAAGGAGGAAGAAGAGAGGAGAAAAATGAAGTTTTCTCTCGAAAATCTGCTAAAAACGCAGAAGCCCGTGTGCCGCGGCACAGACAAGTGTGCCGCGCCCAGGCCACCAAAACGCCCAGAATCAGCTTAGTGCCGCGGCGCACTGGGTGTGCCGCGCACACGGTACAGCCCCCTTCAACACCAAAAAGGAACATCGTGCAGTCTTCGCTATTTCGACCATAACTCCTTCGTCTGGACTCCGATTAACTCACCGTTTGAACCATTGGAAAGCTAACTTGATACTCTATAATTTTGCAAAGATTAAGAATTTTTGGAGTTCCCAAGAATTAATGGTGACTTTACAAAGTCGAACTCCCACGTGAAAAAGTCGATTAAGGACACGGAACTCAACAAAACGACACCGAAACGAACTCGGATGACAAAAAGTGCAGAATTAATCATTCTCGGAATGACGAAAAGGTCTGGAGCGAGTTGTGAAAACGAACTTCCGCCGAAAAAAGAAAATTACTGAAATTCAAAATTGCGGATATTACATTCTACCCTCCTTAAAAGAAGTTTCGTCCCGAAACTTAAAACAAGTAGGGAGAAGCAATATCCCGCCAGGAAAACTCAACGAGATACACCAAAAACAGAAAACTCGCGCCCAACGGCGAAACGCTGCAAGAAACGCAAAGAGACATACGGCGTAAAAACACGCTCCACGACGACCAACACAACGTCGCCGTTAGGGATATAATAAAACCAACAAATGACAAGCGTCATCAAATGGATAATACAATCAAGTCAATTATCCGACAATCACAAAACACAACGAACGAAAATCAATATGATTGACCAACCCAACGGTACATCAATCAAAACGCGAGCCAATCGCTGAACAAATACGGAATTCCACCGGCCAAGGGTTGGAAGATCGAAAACGAGACTAGTTTCCCAAACTTAAGGGAATTAGGAAGGAGTCTGAACGCTCAACAATCGCGAAACGAGATCGACAAAAACCGAACAATCAAACGATCGAACCACAAAGATCGAGACAACAAAAATCGAACGATCATGTTCGAATCACGAAGAACAATAAAAATTCAAACAACAACTCCAAGGTTCACATCTCGACTCGAGACAATATATGATCCGGTGAAAACAACAACATATGCATTCACATAAGATCCACATGAGAGGGAATAGAAATTGAAAAGTCACAACGACAAACGAGTTATTCCGAAACAATACCGCACTTGTCCGATCAACAAAAGCAAGGGGCAGGACAAGCTCAGAAAATGTCAACGAACATAAACGAGTCGACAGAGTCGAAAACACAAGAGTTCCAAATCCAATCCACTTCAATAAAAGAATTAATAGAACTGTGATGATGTCACTTCCGAACAAGGTTCACAAGAATCGAACCGAACTCGAAAAAGTCACAACGATAACCAGATCGACCCACAACAAGATCACAGTTCGTTCGGACGATGAAACCGAAATACTGAACAATTTCATAAAGTTTCAACGAACATGAGCGAATCGATAGACTGGAGAAAGAGAAAATACAGAAGTCAAAATAGTACGGGTATTACCCCCGACCTCATCCACGAAATTCACAAAAACAGGAGCAAGGTAACAAGACATTAAACAACCGACACATAACGGAACGATCACCGATGCACACGACCATACCAACCCAAGCTCTAACAGCTCGCACATGCGCGACAACGCAGAAATCACCACGAGGCGACAATATTCAACACCAACATCCCACCTCTCACAAGGGGCTAACACAACAAATGTGTGGAAAACGACTCAACGCTCACACCGCCAATTCGGTCATACTCGGGAGCAAACATCAAAATGACAACGTGAACACCATACATATATACCTAGCCCTCAAACGGGAATGGATAGGTTTTAAAAACGAAAACCTCATTTTGAAAATAATTTAGAAGAACACCGATTGATCTTGAGTATCACCTTTCAAAAAGTACAAACGTGAAACATCGTCATCGAGACTTTGGAGAACCGTTTCGCATTTGATAAAAAAAATGAGGACACTTTCTCTTAGTGAAAACTTTCAGAATATTCGACCCTCGGGTCTAAATAAAAGTGTTTCTAAAACATTGAAAATATCTCAAAACATTTTGGTCCTCGAAGTAGAAATTTTTTTGAAATATATTGTGGCATCTTGGATGTACCACAAGAAAATAACTCATTTTAAAAGTATGTCTCGAAATTTATTTTTCTAAGATACTCAAGGTTTTCAAAAATCCAATAGTCCAGAATGCCCAAAACTCACACATATCGACGTTTACTAAAACAACTCCTAGTACACGTATCAAAACGTTTAAAATCAAGACAATATGTCTTTAAACGGAAATAAACGATAAAATACCACATTCAGAACAAAACCACTGACCCCATTCGAGGCCTCTAAAGACCCTCCCGCACTGGCTAGTGAACAAGTCGAACGTGTATAAGCACAAAGCTTCCACAAGAGAACTTGTAAAACGTGCAAATCGATTCGAAAATCATCAGCCACAGACAAAAACAACAATAAAAAGACATCACAAGCGACGACACTCCTCGTATAAATCAAATACGAGAGTCGACTAAATACATATCGTGACATCAAAATCCACATAAAGATTCCATCACTTAACAAATAATCATAAAAATAGCTCGTGTCACACGAGGCACAACACAAAGAAGGGAGACTTACTTCCACAGGTCGCACGAAGATGATGATCACCCCACGATACTAATCACGACCAACAAACTCAAACGACGCGTCGTGACACGACTCAGTCAGATAAAATCCGACGAAACAAGACTCAAACAACACGACTTGACCCGACAGCCTAGGTTTCCTCAACCTAAAGCTCTGATACCATTTATGTAACACCCCCAATCCGCTCAGGGATATTACACGCCGTAGAACCTTTCCTCAAGGATCTACCAGGCTGGTAACGACATATAACAACTCAACCATGCCTTTCAGGCTAAAATGACTCAGTAGACCGATTTGGTCTTTCAACAAATACATACAACTCAAATACAACTCATGCCCACGCAGGGGTCAAAATACAACCACACCCGCATAACGGAAAATATAGCAATGAAAAATAGAGTACAATCGAACCAATAAACAAAGTACGGTTCCTCATGTGATTAGTATCGATCATCTTTCATCATCCTTCGTGCCGACCCGTGTTATGCTCCAAAACCCGAATGCAAAAACAGACATCCACCCCGAATACTCGGGGTTAGCAAAACTCCACCGTTTTGCTAGTGCAAGAACAAAGTGCAAATACGAGCCATACAATTCACATTCCATGAATAACAATAACAGAATCCTCAAAGATCCAAACGAAACGAAAAGTACTTCCCGAGGCAAGAGTTTGAGAAAACATTTCAAAAACGAAATATCATAGATCAATGGAAGTAATTTATAAAACGGTTTAGAATGCCATCGAGAGTTTTAATAGAACACAATTTAGGATTATCAAATCCTACTTTTCAAAATCCAAAGACAAAAGGGGTCACCGCCCCAAAGGTTTACTTTCCGAAAAATGACATTAACCAAACCGTTGGGATTTTAGCCCCAAATCCAGAAACGACTTTTACAAAACCATTGGGATTTTAGCCCCAAAACTCATCAACTCACAGTACACAAGAACGACCACAAGGTTCGTCTCCCAACATCAAAATCAACAAATAAAGGATTTAAAACATAAACAACAAAATACTCTAGAGCCATCCTAGCCAAGTAGGCCAAATGAACAACTTACCTCTTACACACTTAGTCAATGCATGCAATCATGAAAACCGTTCAAAAGCACTCATATCCATAAATGCCATAATCAAATCACATTTGTAAAATACACCACAATTAACCGTCGATCCACGTCTCTGTGGACCCCTACCGAGACCCCGTCGGATCTAACCCGTAGTGGTTAAAAGCAAGCTCGTCGATCCACATCTCTGTGGACCCCTACCGAGACCCCGTCGGATCTAACCCATAGTGAGCATACACACACACGTTACTCATGCAATACTAACATGTTAAGAATGTAAGTTCATTAAGAATACTCACTAGAGATGGCCATTAACTCGACACCATTATCAAACTCTTCAAAACACAATAAGAAGATTAAATACGGAATATACGATTCCATAACTTTAAACAATAGGAGTATCATCATCAAATCCTTCAACGTTCAAAATAATCAAACCATAATCAATTCCCAAAACACAACGTTCACAAAACACACACGCGTTTTGAAAGAGAGCCTTTAACGAGGCCAAACCGAAATCTTTTGAAACTTCATTTCAAATAACCAAACAAACACATCAATACGACCACCGATCATCATATCCACAAAACGAGAAAAGTATGGGCAAGGAACTTGCCTCGATATCACGAGCAATGGAAAAGTGTACGGATACGGCCGGGTAGCCCTCAAATTCCCGAACACTATCTAGAACGTGATAGCACCGAAATTACTATGGGAAAACACCACATGAATCATCAATCACCAACGGAATTCAACATCGGAATCATCGAGCACCTATAATCCTCCGTAAGGAATAATAAAACATGGTTACGACGAGAATCAAGGCCGAAAACAACGGAAATCCCAACAAACTATCAAAGGGAACTCATTCGAACATTTAATCGAACATTAAATGTTCAAGATCCTTCAAGAACAAAGAAATCACCACTCGGGTTGAACGAACCAAAGATACGAGTATCCAATCCGTAGAACAAGTTCAAAACAACGTTTATACAACAATTAATTGATTAAAAACGGATTGGAATCGAAATCAAAAAGGAAAATCCCAAAATCTACAAAAACAAGGGTTCAAGCCAAAAATACCTTGATTTGGATGAAGGATTCAAGTAGAGGCCGAAAATCTACAACAAGACATGAGGTGGATGATCTCTACAAGTTTGGGAGCACTCAAATCGCCCAAAAATCGCCCACAAATCGCCCTAGATGGAAGGAGGAAGAAGAGAGGAGAAAAATGAAGTTTTCTCCTCGAAAATCTGCTAAAAAACGCAGAAAAAGCCCGTGTGCCGCGGCACAGTCAAGTGTGCCGCGCCTGTGGCCACCAAAACGCCCAGAATCAGCTTAGTGCCGCGGCACAGCCTGGGTGTGCCGCGGCACACGGTACAGCCCCCTTCAACACCAAAAAGGAACATCGTGCAGTCTTCGCTATTTCGACCATAACTCCTTCGTCTGGACTCCGATTAACTCACCGTTTGAACCATTGGAAAGCTAACTTGATACTCTATAATGTTGCAAAGATTAAGAATTTTTGGAGTTCCCAAGAATTAATGGTGACTTTACAAAGTCGAACTCCCACGTGAAAAAGTCGATTAAGGACACGGAACTCAACAAAACGACACCGAAACGAACTCGGATGACAAAAAGTGCAGAATTAATCATTCTCGGAATGACGAAAAGGTCTGGAGCGAGTTGTGAAAACGAACTTCCGCCGAAAAAAGAAAATTACTGAAATTCAAAATTGCGGATATTACACTAGTTTTCTATGGTGACTAGATAAACCCCACGTGGATATTGATTGTGATTCTAAAAATTCCGGATCCTTGATCCTAATAACACCAAATCCAATAGTATCCTTTATTTTTCCTCTCGTTTATGAGTTTTCGTGTATCACACTCAAACTCTTGAAAATATAAGCACAACTACAACAACAATAGAATGTATATCAATATCTGATCAATGTATCAATTGCTTGAAGTTGTTGTAGGTTCAATACCATAGGAATGGTACTTATAGGCTCCAAAGCCTCAACTAGCCGTTAGCTCACTGCCACTTCATTACGTACGCTATTTAACAACCATTACGTACGTTAAGCGTATTACGTACGTTAAGCTCATCTTGTTACGTAAGTTAATCTCTTCACAGATTAGTTCATTAGCTTTCATTTCTTCCATTACATACATTATTACATCTCATTACTTATGTTATCATAAGTCTTCATATCTGTTGCATGCTGACCTATGCCATGATGTCATATTCAATGGCTCCTTGTTTGAATTCAGAAACACCTCATTACGTACGTTAACAATACAGTGTTATGTATGTTAACTTGAGCATATTACGTACGTTAAGTTCTTAATATAGTGTAACACCCCCGAGATATTCGTAATATATTACAGCGCCGTGGACCCCTACATGGGACCCACCAGGCTAAAACAAGAAAAATACCACTCGACTAACCATCTCAGTTAAAAAGAACACACATTTAAATAATACAACATATAAAGATACGCCCGGAGCAACCGGCGTAATAAACATCGACCGATAATATAGCAATTTAAGTTAATACAAAACGATGTTCGAAGTGAAAAGCCTAAGTACTCGCGAGTACGATCTATAAGTTTATAAATGTGGGAAACAACCATATCGAAATAGACAATAGAAATAAGAAGACTCAAATGCGCATGTCAATGACCCTGGCCAACATCCTCGTACTGTCCCAGTGCCCGCTCGTCAGGAAGAACGTAACCTGAAATCCATAACAAGAATTTCCCCAAAACGGGTCCCCAAAGGGGTTAGCAATTACGCTAGTACAAGTAATCAAGGCAAAACATTCGGTTACACGTTTCATAGAACAATGCACCAATTCATTTCAAAACCAAAACCAGACATGTCTTTTCCGGAAAAAAACAGTCAAACAATTTGCCTAGGACCGGGACGAAGCCACGAATCCCACCCGAGGCCTCTAAGGACCCTCCCGGGCTGGCCATATTCATAAAACAAACCAAGCATACACGTCACCTAGGACCGGGACGAAGCCACGAATCCCACCCGAGGCCTCTAAGAACCCTCCCGGGCTGGCCGCAAAACAAACTCATGAATCCAGGATGAAGCCATAATTCCCCCGAGGCCCCGTCGGACCCTCCCGGGGTGAGTAAAGCACACACAATATACATTACCATTTCACGTTAAGCATAAAGGTTTCCCAAGATACTTGCCTTGAATAATTGACGACGCAATGAACGGAAAGGAAAATCACCGAAGAACGCTAGGAACCAATGGAACCGAACCTAACGATTCGAAGAACATAATCACAACCAACTCTAGACGAATACTGAAATTGAATACACCCGAAAACCCGCCTACGATTCATGTATATTCATATATAAATAACAACGAGAGCAGACCACAACCAAACCCTCTCGATTTCGCAAAACCATGAAAATATACCATGAATCCGTAGAAAAACTAATGATATCAACAAGATTAATCATACTCATCATGGATTAACCAACAAAACGGGACGAATCGGACGAAAATCCCAAAACCCCCAAATTTTCCAAAAGTAGGGTTCTAAGAGATTTACCGTGGATTAGGATGAAAGATTCGCGTTGATGTTGTTATTATACACCAAGAACTCAAAGAAGATGATGGTTGAGATGATTGGAGGAAGATATCGCCAAGAAAATCGCCTAAAATCGCCAACGCTGCGGAGAGGGGGAAGAAATGAGAAAGTACGTTCATCTGGGTCAACTCCCTGGTTTATATAGCCAGGGAGTGTTCGCGCGCCCTAATCCTCAAAAGTTAACGTGCGCTAATGGGACAAAACTCCAGTCCATACAGTTAGCGTCCCAGTCCAATAGCCAGATTTCTGGCCGTTAGCGGGCGCTACTCGAAACGTAGCGTGCGCTAATAGGCTCTCGGTAGCGCGCGCTATCGGCCATAGCGTGTGCTACCTGGACATCAGTCGAGTCCAGAAGTGAACTGCCCAGAACTCACCTGACCCCGTTAGCGCGCGCTATCGGCCAAACGTAGCGTGCGCTACCTGGGCACCTGATCGAGTCCAGTAGCAAACTGCCCAGTACTGGACAGTCACGCTAGCGCATGCTACCGAACACCTTAGCGTGCGCTAGTCCTCCGACATTAACATGCGCTAGACAACGTAGCGTACGCTAATCCGCTATTCCAGAGGGTTGGAACCAGTACTGCCACTCCCAGGGCTGCTTGCTAGCGCGCGCTACGAAGCAGACGTAGCATGCGCTACTAAGGGACCTCTTGCGTGCGCTATGCAGAAAAGATAGTGCGCGCTAGGTACGAAATATAAACGGTCCAAAACACCGGAATATGAACGATACATCAAACGGAACGTCTCAAAACGCATAATAACATATAATGGATCCACGGCAACCCCAAAACGGCAGTTCTGCATAACAATTACGATAATCAGGTCAATAGATGACGGAAGAAATACACTGAAAGATACACGAGGGTCGCTACAAATGAGAAATACACTGAAAAATGAAAATACCGGGAAAAGAAAAATGCGGATATTACATTCTACCCTTCTAAAAATAAGTTTCGTCCCGAAACTTAAGAAACAAACAACTCAGGGTACCTAGCACGCATGCTATCCTCGGTTTCCTAAGTTGCCTCCTCGACACCATGCCTCGACCACTGCACCTTGACCAAAGGGATGGTCTTATGCCTCAGTCGCTTCTCACAATGCTCCAAAATCTTCAAAGGACGCTCCTCGAAAGTAATGCCCTCGGCAACATCGATCTCACCATAATCAATGATATGACTAGGATCCGGAACATATTTCCTTAGTTGGGAAACATGGAAAATTCTACGAACGTGACTCAAGGCCGGAGGTAGTGCCAAACGGTATGCCAACTCACCGACTCGCTCGATAATCTCAAAGGGTCCAATAAATCTCGGACTCAACTTCCCCTTCTTCCCGAAACGAAAAACTCCCTTCATAGGCGACACCTTTAGCAAAACGTTATCTCCCACCTCGAATTTCAAAGGTCGGCGACGGACGTCGGCATACGACTTCTGTCGACTTTGGGCGGTCAACATCCGTTCTCGAATCAAATCCACCTTCCGCCTCGTCTCTGAAATAATATCCGGTTCGGTCCCGACCAAATCAGATGCTTTGTTCCAACAAATCGGCGATCGACAACGCCGCCCGTAAAGCACCTCATACGGTGCCATATGAATCGACGCGTGCCAACTATTGTTGTACGTGAATTCGATCAATGGCAAATGCTCCTCCCAGTCGCTGCTTCAATTGAGAGCACAAGCATGCAACATAACCTCGAATGTCTGGATAGTGCATTCCGACTGTCCATCTGACTGAGGATGAAAAGAGGCACTCAAACGCAAACGAGTACCCAACGCCTTATGCACCGCCTGCCAAAAGTGCGATACAAAATGGCCATCCTGATCCGAAACAATCGACTTCGGAGTACCGTGAAGCCTCACAAACTGCGCAATAAACGCACGAGCCAACTTCTCTGGGCCCGACCTCGATCTCTGGGCCCCAGAAAATGTGCCGACTTGGTCAGACGATCAACAATCACCCATACCATATTCATGCCCGACCTCGATCTCGGCAAACTCGTAATGAAATCCATCGATATATCTTCCCATTTCCATTCCGGAACGGGAAGTGACTGCAATAACCCGGCCGGTCACTGATGCTCGATTTCGACCTGCTGACAAGTCAAACATCTCGCTACAAACTGCGCGACCTCCTCCTTCATATCATTCCACCAGAAATTCCTCCTCAAGTCCTTGTACATCTTACTCGAACCAGGATGGACGGAGTAAGGTGTAGCATGGGCCTCACGCAAAATACTCTGTCTCAACTCTGAGCGCTCGGTACATAAAGCCGACTCTGAAATCTCAAAACACCATCCTCGTGAATCACAAACCCAGGAGACTTTCCCTTAAGAACGTTCTCTCGGATCTGAGTATTCATCGGAGCCTCCAACTGCTTCAGCTTAATTTCGTCGATCAAAGACGACGAAATCTCTAAAGCACAAAGTTGCCCGACAGCTCTAGGCAACAAAACCTCAACATCTAATTCGATCAAAACTCGTCGAAGCTCAAACTGAGACGTAAGGATCTAAAGCGTTCGCAACGCAACCGGTCTCCGACTCAAGGCATCGGCCACGACGTTCGCCTTGCCCGGATGATAAAGGATTTCAAGGTCATAATCCTTAATCAACTCTAACCACCTCCTCTGCCTCATATTCAACTCCCGCTGAGTGAATATGTATTTCAGACTTTTATGATCGGTAAAAATCTGACATGCAGAGCCGAAAAGATAGTGATGCCAAATCTTGAGCGCAAAAACAACTGCCGCTAACTCCAAATCATGAGTAGGGTAGTTAAGCTCATACGGCCTCAACTGTCTAGACGTGCATCAATACGCACCCAAGACCTTGACCCAAAGCATCACTGTAAACAACAAAACCCCCGTTGCCACACGACAATGCTAAAATCGAGGCTGAAGTTAAACGCCTCTTCAGCTCCTCAAAACTCGACTGTCTCTCGTCATTCCAGACGAACTGCTCGGACTTCTAGAGCAACTTTGTAAGTGGCCGAGCCAGTTTCGAGAAACCCTCAATGAACCTACGGTAGTAGCCAGCTAAAACCAAGAAACTACGAACTTCATTCACGTTCTTGGGCGGTACCCAATCCAACACTGCCTCAATCTTCTGCGGATCCACACGAACCCCTTCGGCTGAAATCACGTGACCTAAAAACATCAGTTCCTTTAGCCAGAACTCACATTTCGAGAACTTCGCATAGAGTTGCTCGGTTCTAAAATGTCTAACACTACACGCAAATGATGGGCATGTTCTTCCTCGCGCCTCGAATAAATAAGAATATCGTCAATGAAGACGATGACACACTTATCCAAATACTCGATATAAACTTTGTTCATCAACTGCATGAACACCGCCGGCGCATTAGTTAACCCGAAAGGCATAACTACAAACTCATAATGTCCGTATCTCGTCCGAAAAGCTGTTTTCGGCACACCGGACTACCTCACCCGGAGCTGATAGTACCCTGATTTTAAATCAATCTTCGAGAACACCGCAGCTCCCTGCAACTGATCGAACAAGTCATCAATCCTCGGCAAAGGATACTTGTTCTTGATGGTCACTTTGTTTAATTCGCGATAGTCGATACACAGACGCAGTGAACCATCCTTCTTCCGCACAAACAAGACCGGTGCGCCCCAAGGCGAGGCGCTCGGTCGAACATACCCCGACTCAAGAAGTTCACTCAACTGCTTCTTCAACTCGGACATCTCCCAAGGTGCCATGCGATATGGCGCCTTCGAAATCGGAGCCGCACCCGGCTCTAACTCTATAGCAAACTCGACCTCACGATCCGGTGGCAAACCCAGTAACTCGTCAGGAAATACATCAGGAAACTCACTAACGACTGGAATCGACGAAAACTCGACTCCACCATCCTCTGCTTTTAAGGCATAGCACCAATAACCGATACACCCCTTTGGCAGGAGCCTCATCGCCTTCAAGGCGTTAATAACAAACTTCTGGTTTCCCCTCATTCGCCCTGCGAAACAGCGCTCGGAGCCATCCTCGGCTAACATAGTGATGATTCTTGTGCGGTAGTTCATGATTGCGCCATGCCGCTCGAGCCAATCATCCCCGAGAATCAAATCCTCACCCTCGATACCCACGATAATAAGACTAGAGAGCCAAGCCCTCTCACAAATAAACACAGAACAGTCCCAGACCTCTCGATCACCGACAATTCTATCACCGCTAGGAAGTTTAACGATGAAAGGCTCGCAAGGTGATAAGCAGTAGAGACTCAAACAGCGTACACACTCTAGAGAAATGAATGAATGCGTAGCACCCGAATCAAAAAGCACACTGACAGGATGGGAATGGATATGAACGGTACCTGTCGCCACAGTGGCCGCTGGATCATCGACCCTCCTCATCTCATAGATATGCGGCTGGGCAGAGCCGACACTGGAATCTCCTCCTCTAGCGGGCTGACCCCGACCTCTACCTCGACCGGCACTCAGTGGAGGCTGCGGAGCAAATGATCCCTGGTTCACACTCGGCTCCATAGTTGATGGGTGAGAAGAACGGGCGCCAAGAAAATTGTCTGAGTTGTTCACAAAAAGCAGCCTTGTGGCCCGACTGACCACAAGTATGACAAGTCAAAGGCGGACGAGGACACTCCCGGTTCCTATGGCCCGGCTGGCCACAGTTAAAGCATGTGGGATCACAAACGGGGGTTCTGGCGGCACCTCGAAAACTCCCAGAGAAACGAGCCGAACCGCCCGTAGAAGTATTTGCAGAGTGAGATTTCTGCTGACTTCCACCCTTGTAACCCGAGAAATTCCCAGTGGATTTCTGCTTCTTACTCTCTCGGACCGCCGCGTTGGCCGTCACCGACATATCATAGGCAAGAGCGCGACTCTGGTAATCCTTCAAAGTAGTGCAAACGAGCCCAGACATGTAGTCTCGAATTGACAATTTCATCTGCCTGGAAAAATGGAAAATTTTGTCGCTCTCCTCGACAACTTGGGTCTTCACATAGACCAACTCCTTGTTGAAACCGGCAATAGCTTGGGACATGGTAATATCCCGTGGTTGAGCATCATAGAAAGCATGGACTCGAGCTTGTCTAACAGGCCACAGGCAATATTCAGTCTCCATCAACTCCTGAAATTCGGCCCACGAAGTAACATGATCTTTTGGCCCAACGGCCTCCCACCAATCCGTAGCGTCCCTAGTGCGAAAGTACTGGGCAATAGGGACCTTACGGTCCTCGGGACAGTTGGTAGCAACGAAGACCTTGGATATCTCCTTGAGCCACCCCTCCCAGCTGATCGGGTCTGATGCTCTCGAAAACTGAGGAGGGTGCATCTTGATGACATTTTGGAGCCAACGGTCTGCTCCGCCCCGATTAGCATGGGCCGGATCTGGGTTCTGAACCACCTGAGCTATCACCGCCATTTGATTTACCATTTGCTGCATAACGGCCGCAATACCATGGTCGGCGCGCTCCTGAGAAGAAGCATGACTGTGACGGTCACCGATACTGCCGGACCCCGAAGAATACGACGTGGCCTCCCCACCGGCTGCCCCACGTCCTCGGCCGCGTCCACAGCCACGACCATGACCACAGCCCCTTCCAGCATCCATGCTGGTGATAAGAGGTGCCAAAAGCAACTCGATGATAAGTAAAAGAGCGAGAATAACCACAGTTCAAGAAACAAAAATACAGTATGAGAAAGTAAAGAATCGAGTAAGGAAAAACTTACGAACACTGGAAGTACTGAGATGCCGGCAGCGGTGTGACAATGTGCAAAACAAAACACAACTAGACCCAAATAACCGACAAGCCTAGGTATCCATAAACCTAGCACTCCGATACCATTTTATGTAAGATCCCCGAGATATTCGGAGTATATTACAGCGCCGTGGACCCCTACATGGGACCCACTAGGCTAAAACAAGAAAAACACCACTCGACTAACCATCTCAGTTAATAAGAACACACATTTAAATAATACAACATATAAAGATACGCCCAGAGCAACCGGTGTAATAAACATCGACCGATAATATAGCAATTTGAGTTAATACAAAACGAAGTTCGAAGTGAAAAGCCTAAGTACTCGCGAGTACGATCTATAAGCTTATAAATGTGGGAAACAACCATATCGAAATAGACAAGAGAAATAAGAAGACTCAAATGCGCATGTCAATGACTCTGGCCAACATCCTGATACTGTCCCAATGCCCGCTCGTCCGGAAGAACGTAACCTGAAATCCATAACAAGAATTTTCCCAAAACGGGTCCCCAAAGGGGTTAGCAATTACGCTAGTACAAGTAATTAAGGCAAACCATTCGCTTACACGTTTCATAGTACAATGCACCAATTCATTTCAAAACCAAAACCAGACATGTCTTTTCCGGAAACAAACAGTCAAACAATTTGCTTAGGACCGGGACGAAGCCACGAATCCCACCCGAGGCCTCTAAGGACCCTCCCGGGCTGGCCGTATTCATAGTACAAACCAAGCACACATGTCACCTAGGACCGGGAGGAAGCCACGAATCCCACCCGAGGCCTCTAAGGACCCTCCCGGGCTGGCTGCGAAACAAACTCATGAATTCAGGACGAAGCCATAGATTCCCCCGAGTCCCCGTCGGACCCTCCCGGGGTGAGTAAAGCACACACAATATACATTACCATTTCATGTTAAGCATAAAGGTTTCCAAAGATACTTGCCTTGAATAATTGACGACGCAACGAACGGAAAGGAAAATCACCGAAGAACGCTAGGAACCAACGGAACCGAACCTAACGATTCGAATAACATAATCACAACCAACTCTAGATGAATACGGAAATGGAATACACCCGAAAACCCGCCTACGATTCATGTATATTCGTATAAAAATAACAACGAGGGCGGACCACAACCAAACCCTCTCGATTTCGCAAAACCATGAAAATATACCATGAATCCGTAGGAAAACTAATGATTTCAACAAGATTAATCATACTCATCATGGATTAACCAACAAAACGGGACGAAAATCCCCAAACCCCAAAATTATCCAAAAGTAGGGTTCTAAGAGATTTACCTTGGATTAGGATGAAAGATTCGCGTTGATGTTGTTATTATACACCAGGAACTCAAAGAAGATGATGGTTGAGATGATTGGAGGAAGAAATCGCCAAGAAAATTGCCCAAAATCGCCAAAGCCGCGGAGAGGGGGAAGAAATGAGAAAGTATGTTTATCTGGGTCAACTCCCTGGTTTATATAGCCAGGGAGTGTTAGCGCACGCTAATCCTCAAAAGTTAGCGTGCGCTAACGGGACAAAACTCCACCCATACGCTTAGCGTCCACCCAAGAGCTGACATCGCCATTAGCGTGCGCTACTCGAAACGTAGCGTGCGCTAATCTGCTCTCGGTAGCGCGCGCTATCGGCCATAGCGTGCGCTACCTGGACATCAGCCGAGTCCAGAAGTGAACTGCCCAGAACTCACCTGACCCCATTAGCGCGCGCTATCGGCCAAACGTAATGTGCGCTACCTGAGCACCTGATCGAGTCCAGTAGCAAACTGCCCAGTACTGGACAGTCATGCTAGCGCACGCTACCAGACACCTTAGCGTGTGCTAGTCCTCCGACATTAGCGTGCGCTAGACAATGTAGCATACGCTAGTCCGCTAGTCCAGAGGGCCGAAACAGTAATCGCCACTCCTGGCCGCCAGCGCGCGCCATTTAAGGCACGTAGCGTGCGCTACTAAGGGACCTCTAGCGTGCGCTATGCAGAAAAGATAGCGCGCGCTAGGTACAAAATATAAACGGTCCAAAACACCGGAATATGAACGATACATCAAATGGAATGTCTTAAAACGCATAATAACATAGAATGGATCCACGGCAACCCCGAAACGGCAGTTCCGCATAACAATTACGAGAATCAGGTCAATAGATGACGGAAGAAATACACTGAAAGATACACGAGGGTCGCTACAAATGAGAAATACACTGAAAAATGAAAATACCGGGAAAAGAAAAATGCGGATATTACATATAGTGTACGTTAACTTCCTTTTGTCCAGCTTTTTGCTTCTTCGACTTCTTCGTTGTTTTGTTTTGCTTCCTTGTTGTTTTTCTTTGTTTAACAACTAATCATCGAAACTCGATTAATGAATATTTAGAATAAAATATTCCAACAATCTCCCCCTTTTTGATGATTACAAAACAACAACTTGAATTGGCTCAAACCTTCAAAATAAAATATATCTGTATTTGTACGAATCAAAGTTTTCGACTTTGATCGTTTCGTTAGTTTCTCCAATCTTTTTTTTCTCCTTTTCGACTTCTTCTTTTCACTTTTCGTTTCTCTTCGACTTTTCTCCTCCTTTGGGATTTGTATGATTTTTTTTCTCTCCCCCTTTACTTTTATTTTTTCTCGTCATTCTTCCATGACGCTTTTTATCCCATTCAACTATTTTCTCCCCCTTTTTGTTTTCAGTAAAAAGTGCATATAAATAATAATAACTATCGATAATAAAGTGTAGGCAACAAAAAATGTATGTAAAAAAATGGGTAATCTCCCCCTGACAAAAATCTCCCTCTTTTGAAAAAATATAATACCCCTCTGAGTAAAATACTAATTGATAAAAAATAATTTTTGGGGATCCAACTGAAAGTCGGTCGTTTTTCATTAACATAGATGATGTTTGGAATAGTGGTTCCTTTAGGAATCCAAACTTTTTTAATTTTAATCGTCCGTCGTGGGCTTTTACAATTTGAAATATGGTGCCCAATTTTTAAACATTTTCGCTACGGGGTATTTTGAAATTTACAGATTCGGTTTTAATATGTGGTTTGAATCATAACCCCTATTTGTTTAAAGTAAATTTTTGAACCGATAGAATTTGTTCAAATTTATCATTACCGCATGAAAATTTCTTTGTCAAAATTTTAAGTTCATCTTGAACTTTCAAAAGATCATTCTTTAAATTATTTTCATTTTCAAGGCATTGAGAATGATCGATCTCGACAATTTTCCATTTTTCAAGAATTTTGGAAATTTCAATTTCCAATAATTTATTTTTAGATTGGATGGATTTTATTTCGGATAAACCATATTGAAAATCGGTATGTAATAACTCGAATGCTTCAAATAATTTGTCTTGAGATGACGTACTAACCTGGCTTTCGACGTCGCTTTCGTCGAATGAACTTCTTGCCATAAATGCGAGGTTATTTTGATTGATGAAATCTTCGTCCTCGTCTTCGTCACTCCACGTGGCAATTAGAACTTCCTTCTTTTGATTTGCTCAGCAATTCTTCGTGAAGTGGCCTGGTTTACCACAGATTCGACATTTGTTGTCGAATTTCTTAGATTCACCCGTTTTGATATCTTTCTTTCTCCGTTTAATAAGTTTTGAAACTTGTTAATATTCTTAGCATAATATGCTGATTCTTCGTCACCTTCATCCACCGGGATTTCTTCTTCGCGAGACATCTTAGCTTTCATAGCTATCGTTCTTTTCTTCGGCTTCGGCTTGTTGTTCCGTGATTTTAGAACTATCTCATAATTAATTAGCGAACCAAAGAGGGTGCTAAAATCGAGTGTATTGAGATCTTTAGATTCCATTATTGCCGTCACGGTGCCGTCCCATTCGCTAGGTAGTGATCGTAAGATTTTCTTGACTTTATCACTACTCGATAGCGGTTTTCCGAATGAAGCAAGTCCATTAGTAATGACTGAAATCGGTCAAGCAAGTTGGTGATGGACTCGTCACCCTTCATCATGAATAACTCGTAGTCATGGAGAAGCATATTAATCTTCGTCTCCTTGACTTGAGTTGTTCCCTCGTGTGTGATTTCAAGAATTTTCCATATTTCTTTATCACTTTCACACGATGAAATATGATTGACCTCTTCTGGATTTAAGGCACAATATAAGAGTTGAGTGGCCTTACAATTTAGATGATCCTTCTTCCAATCCTCGTCATTATATTCTTTGAAACTCTTAAGAGATCCATCGGATTTGATTGAAACTTTCGGGCCAAGACAAATGATCTTCCAGATTTCTATATTATAGGCACGAATGAAGATAGACATCCTTTTCTTCCAAGTCATATAATTTGATCCATCGAATAATGGTGGTCAGTTCAAGGCAAGACCTTCTACCGGGGCAAATTGAAACGCCATTTAGATCTTCTCCTCTGATGCTAAGCCGCTTCTAGGAGGTACCGCTCAGATACTAATTGTTGGAGCGATATTATGTCGGTATTGCCGTTTGGAGATAGAGTTATAAAACTCTTTCGCATTGCGGAAGCTATTTAAATAAAGCTGCAGAAAATAAATCGACACATGATTTATAGAGGTTCGGCCAAACGTGTCTACGTCCTCTCCCGGTATCTTTTTCTATAGGCTAAAGATAAACCTCTGCACCTCTCTTCTATCGGTCCGAGTAAACCGTTCAATCACTTATCTTTTTGTCAGTCCAAGTTAAACCATTTTTCTTTTCTATTGGACAAGGAATCAACCAATCTATCTTTCTATGGGTACTAGATAAACCTCACGTGGATATTGATTGTGATTCTAACAATTCCGGATCCTTGATCCTAATAACACCAAATCCAATAGTATCCTTTCTTTTTCCTCTCGTGTATGAGTTTTCGTGTATCACACTCAAACTCTTGAAAATATAAGCACAACTACAACAACAATAGAATGTATATCAATATCTGATCAATGTATCGATTGCTTGAAGTTGTTATAGGTTCAATACCATAAGAATGGTATTTATAGGCTCCAAAGCCTCAACTAGCCGTTAGCTCACTGCCACTTCATTATATACGCTATTCAACAACCATTACGTACGTTAAGCGTATTACGTACTTTAAGCTCATCTTGTTACGTACGTTAAGCTCTTCACATATTAGTTCATTAGCTTTTATTTCTTCCATTACATACGTTATTACATCTCATTACTTATGTTATCATAAGTCTTCATATCTGTTGCATGCTGACCTATGCCATGACGTCATATTCAATGGCTCCTTGTTTGAATTCAGAAACACCTCATTACATACGTTAACAATACAGTGTTATGTATGTTAACTTAGGCATATTACGTTCGTTAAGTTCTTAATATAGCGTACGTTAACTTCCTTCTGTCCAGCTTTTTGCTTCTTCGACTTCTTCATTGTTTTGTTTTGCTTCCTTGTTGTTTTTCTTTGTTTAACAACTAATCATCAAAACTAGATTAATGAATATTTGGAATAAAATATTCGAACAAAATGTTACCATCGTTGATCTTTTGTCGTGTTGAGAGGATTTTTGGAAATGATTTTAAACGTATTATTTTTATTTTCAAATAATTCGAGTGCACGATTTTAAAAATCTGTCACACCATAAAACTTCTATATTTCAAAATAAAAATGTGATTTTTACTTTCAAAAAAATAAATAGTGAAAGACGAAAAATCTTACTCGGGTTAAACTTTAAACTCGGATTGCTTATAAGGCCGAGTGATTCGATTTATTGTCGTGTTGCCTTTCATGTTAAAATTTTTTTGCTGAGTATTGGATTGTGTTTTGCATGAGTTGGACCTGAATTCTAGCTCGTATGATGTTACCCGGATGAGATTGTTGATCGTGGAAGTGATTAGTGCTAATATGAATGGTTTGTCCAATTGGGAACGATTCGGTGAAACCTTCGAGGGTCAGTTCTAAGAGGGCATGGCCACGCGATACCTTATGTGTTTTATTTGAGATGATGATAAGTGATGACATGGTTATCTTGATGATGTCGATTTCAAGGAAACATGCTATTTCGAGTTACTGTTTTTGCAAGGGTTTTCAAAACAAATGGTTATGAACTGTGGTTCTAGTCTTGATAAAACAGCTTGAGGTGTCAAAAGTACTTTCAAAATTTTGTTTCGAATAAACATGCAAATTCAAAGATTTTAAAATGATATTATTTAAATGGATACCACAGGGAGTTTTAAAAGAATGTTAAAGATGATTGGCTACCATGTGTAGTATATTATGGCCGTGATTGTAACGATAATGGTCGTTAATTTTCTGTTGATACGGCTATGTGATCCGTTAGTTACGATCATAAGTTTCATCTGTTGCAATTGTATTTTTTGTATTCGTGTAATTATCCTGAGTGGATATTTTTATCATGTTTTTATTTGTTGCCTTATGTTGATATGTTATGCTGAGTTGGCACTTTGATATACTATGTTGCGATGTTGTGTTTTATCGTGTTGAGTGGGTATCTACTCAGTACGCCGAGGGGCACATAAATGAGGTACATATGGCCACGGGGATCAGACGCGGGACCAATATAATATTGCCAGGAATGACGTTGGCCTTGGTATTGCTACTATATTGCAACAAGCAGCGACACGGATGACTCAGTTGTCCCAGGTGGTTCGATGTAACATAGATGCGACTCAGAATGTTGGTGCAAACCAATAGCTTCGAGAGGTAGTTCGTACGAATCCCCCTCGATATGCCGCTAATTGGTGGGAAGCTGTTAATCCTCGGGATCATTCTTCATGTGGGCGACATTCCAGGAATTTTTGGAAGCTGAGTTTTGCCCGAAACCGATCACTTGTGAATGTATTTTACGTGTGCTGTCTAGTGATGGAAATTGTTGTGTGTGATTATGTATTATGATTTTGTTGCGCTAGGTGGTTACTTGTTAGTATGCCGAGGCACACAAATTTAGTTTTGTGAGTTGGTTATCGAGTCTTTTGAGGCACGGACTCCAGCACCGACATTAGGATTGACTCTGAGGAGTTCCTGAAAGGTGTAGTCTGCCAGTTGCTTGCTATCGACTCGCTTGCATTCGTTGATACTTTCTGAACTTGTTCAATGCTTTGGATTTTGTCGTCCGAACGAGTTGTGATATTGCTTCGGATTAATCCGTTTATCATTATTGACCTTTTCAAGTTTGGTTCGACTCTCGTGAACCCTATGCGAAATGAACGTCTTGTAATTCTTACAAGTTCATTAATGTTTTGAGTTGAGGTGTGAAATTCGGAGTTGTTGTTCGATTGTGTTGTTCGATCATTGTTATTCGATCATTATTGTCCTATTGTTATTACTCGATCTCAAATCGCGATTATTGAGTGTCTAGGCCACTTCATAATTTTCCAAGAGTTTCAACTGATTGTCTTCGTATGTGATCTTCCAAACCTCTGAGGCTATCGGAATTACATACATGTTTAGCGATAGACTCGTGTGCTGTTTGGATTAATCAACCTCAGTGATTCGTGTTCGTTGCATCTTGTAAATACTCTTGCGTATTTAGTCGGACTGTAGCAGTTCTGTACTGCATGAGGTTTGTTGTATGCTGTCAGCAACAGATAACGAGTGTTGCCTAAGGTTGCCTTGCCCTAATTGTTTCATGTTTTAAGTTTTGGGACGAAACTTATTTTTAGTGGGGTAGAGTGTAATACCTAGGATTTTGGAGTCCGGATATCTTGAATTACTTACCGATTCAAGCGGATACATGGTGCCTGTGTTTATGTTGTTGTGTGTCGATTTCATTATTTGTTCGCTTTCTTCCAGATCGTCACATGTTTGCCGTCCCAGTGGGGAGTATTGTTGTTACGATGAGTTTGGTTCGATATAGGTGTAGCGCACGCCACTAGGTGTTGTAGCGCGCGCTACTCTACAGAGTTAGCGCACACTACCTTGGGGATAGCGCATGCTAACGTGAGAGGCAGAAGCTACTGCATTCAACTAGGAGTTCGGCAGCACACGCTATGGAGCCCTATAGCGCGCGCTAAGGTGCGGCTCTTAGCGCACGCTATGGGTAGGGTAGCACACGCTAACTGGTAGTTCGGGCACCATCCAGAAGCTATTAGACGGGGTCTGGAGGTCTCGTTAGCGCACGCTAATGCTTTTGTTAGCGCACGCTAATCTGTCCGGTATATAAACCGGACAACAGTCGTGTTTCCTCATTTCTTTCTCATTTCCTCATCTCTCCACGGGTGTGAGTCGGGGGCGACTAGGGTTGGTGATCTTGGCTGATTTTATTCCATTCGAAGGTGTTTTGGAGCATCCTATGTAATTATAACATAATCTAATCTATTGTTCTTCGTCGGATTGAAGTAATCCCTTGATTTTTCTTGAGTTGACCATTTTTTTAGATTTTGTTTTTGATATCATTTCTAATCTGATTTTGATGAATCGATTAATGTCAAATGTTGTTTTTGATCATGTTCTATGGATTGTATATTCATATTTCCGACTTATTCAACTCGGTTGATGATTCTAGGGTTCTTGAGGAATTGTGAACATTTAATGTCGATTAAATGCTCATATTAGTTTTCCTTTGTTGGTTTGAGGCGATTTCCATTGCTATTAGTCTTGCTCCTTGTTTTGATCGTGTTTTCATTATTTCTTGCGGAAGTTGTAGGTTCCGAGGCACTTAGACCGAGCCGTGTTTGTCGGGCTATTTGCGTGATGATTTCGAGGCAAGTATCTTGCCCTTACACTACGTGTTTTGTAGATGTAATCGTTGGTAATTGACTATGTGTGTGTTTTTAGTGAACTCTCAAAGGGGTCGGTATATTCTCGATAAAGGTTTTCTTCAAAGTCAACTTGTGTGTTTGAGAACGAATGTGTCATTCTGATAATGTGTATTAGTGTTGCAGATTAGAATGTCTTGTTTTCGTATGGTACCATTGTGTGCAACTATATCGCTTGGCGATTGCTTAATGTTGTGTTGTATTGCTTTGTTGATCCCTTTGTAAGAAGGTGTTGCTATTTGGTGTTGTTCGAGAATTATATACCTCCTTGTGGTGTGTGATAAATATATGCTCACTCCGGGATGGGACTTCGAGTCCTCTGAGGGGTCGTTGCTTATAGTGCGATCCATTGAACATTTTTAGGTTAACTACTCCGAGATGGGACTTCGAGTCCTCTGAGGGATCATACCTTATAGTGCGAATCCACAGTTAATCATGACGTATGGTATATGTATTTGATAAGATGTTCACTCCGGGATGGGAATTCGAGTCCTCTAAGGGTCCGTTGCTTATAGTGCGATCCATCGAACAATCTTATGGGTATAATCACGTGTTCACTCCGGGATAGGACTTCGAGTCCTCTGAGGGGTCGTTGCTTTTAGTTTGATCCATTGAACATCGTGTTGGTATAATATGTTCACTCCGGGATGGGACTTCGAGTCCTCTGAGGGGTCAATGCTTATAGTGCGATTCATTGAATATTTTTGGGTTAACCACTCCAGAATGGAACTTCGAGTCCTCTTAAGGATCATAGCTTATAGTGTGAATCCACGGTTAATCATGAGGTATGGTATGAGATTTAGTTTTTCCGGAATACTAATCTTAAGGTTGGTAATATGAGTAATGATGTTATGGTATGTTACAGAGCTGTAGTCTCTGAGTTTTTTATGTGACCGTTATCATGGTCATATGACACTGTGTAGTTGACCATTGGGTTATTCACTCGGGTATGTTATGTGGGAGCATTCGACGTTTGTGGCTTACTAGCACGAAACACGAATAATCTTTGGGAGTATGTTGATGTGGATGATTGGGTCGTGGAACCCGTGTCTTGTGATCGGAATCGTATTTTGGAAAATGACCTTTGGGCTGTGTCCCTAAATGGTTTTCGATAAGTTGAGGATTCTTAAATCCCAAATGTTTTCAAAACTCCCAAGAATCTTAAAATGTTTTGCAAGATGTATTTTGGTTTCATTCCTACCTTTCATGGTTCGAACTGTTTTAGTCAAGTACATTATCTCGGGAAATCTTTTGTTATGTTTAACTGATTGACTTTTCAAGATTATTATGTTCTCGGAGTATGTTGTGTATGGCTCGTATTTGCACTTTGTACTTTCACTAGCAAAATAGTGGAATTTGCTAACCCTCGAGTAATCGGGGGTGTATGCCTGTATTGTGTTCAGGTACATGCAGGTCTTTGGGGAGCTAAACACAGTATTGATATGAAGGATGATGGAAGACAAATGATACTAATCACATGAGGGTCAGTATTGGGTTTCGTTGGTCGAATTATATTATTCTTTCCACTGTAATGTTTTCCCATCTTATGGGAACATGGTTGTATTTTGACCAATGTGCGGGTATGAGTCTTGCAATAGAGATGTATACAAAGTGTAAGTTGTATGTTGTGGTGAAAGACCAAATCGGTCTAATGGTTCGTGATTTAGCCATGTCGGGATGTAATGTGATGTGTTGTCTATGTATTTAGCCTGGTAGATCCTTACGGAGAGGGTCTGCGGTGCTATAATATTCTCGAGTGGATTGGGGTGTTACAATAATATTACATAGCGTGCGCTATTCCTACTGCGCATGATGCAAAATGGCTCCAAGAGCTCAACACACGAACTAATCCTCAATGAAACTACAATCACGCAACATGCGACGAAACGCTAACGACCAACAATGATCCGATATGAAAACAAAATAATAAAGCACGAATACTCTCACATAAACACAGGCACCACATATCCGCTTTACATCATAAACACGGTAGTACAATACCAACACGTATCAATCAATGAGCAAATAATACCAACCGTTCGGTCACAGAAAAATATACAACATAAAATGGCAAACAATTCAAGATAAGTGGAAATAAATATCTCGGGTATTACATACCCCACTAAAAATAAGTTTCGTCCAGAATCTTAAAACAGGAACATCAAAGTGCCGCATAACAAAACATAAACATCCAAAGATCAAATATCAAATACCAAACATTAAACATCGACTGTCAAATCTCCACACGAGATACAATCCATAATACAAAACATAAACTACTATCACTGGGCACTATTGGCCCTCCATGAGTAGGAGGCAAACTCTGGTTCCCAAACATCTTAGCAATGGTCTCGCAATGCACTGCTTGGTGTCCCACTTGACCACACTTGAAATAATTCACTTGAGGCGAGCGGCAATTCTTACTTGTATGGCCCACACAACTACAGTTGAAACTCATTTTGACACTGCTCACCTTACTAACCATTGGGGTAGAATTGTTGGATTGACCAACGGAATGGGGAGTCCTTTCAGAAGAAAGATACGAAACAACATACTCATGAGATCACTTCTCTGACCCCTATAAGCTGCCCGAAATCTTCTGTTTCTTACTTTCTGGACCCGTCTCCATCACTAAAATGGCCATGTAAATGGCTAAAGCTCGATACTGATACTCTCTTAAAGTAGTATACATGAGTGGAGTCATACTCTGTCGTATACGGGGTTTCATCTAGATGTCAAAGTAACGAATTTTGTCTGCCTCACTTCTCACTTGCTCACGAACATAACACATCTACTGATTATATGGACTATAGCCTGGGATATCTACACATCCTGGGCTGTAGCCGAGAAAAACTCAACAATCCTGCGCTCTCGAACAGGTAATGGACAATACTCTGCCTCCATGGCACTCTTGAACTCGGTCCAAGTAGCCGTATGGTTTCTAGGCACTACAACCTCCCACCAGTGTGCAGCTTCCTTGTCGAGGAGGTACTGAGCAATGGGTACCCTTCTTTCATCCAGACAAGCGATAGCATCAAATGTTATATCCAACTGGAAGAGCTAGTTCTACCAACCTAATGAATAAAGGAACCTGCAAAACGAGGTGGGTGCATTATCATCAAATCTCGCAACCACCTACTAGGTACGTATCCCCATCTGGGATCTCTTTCCGGTGCACGGCTTGATTCATCTGTGCCAATAGGGTTGCCACCTGCTGAAGGATGGTGGTGGCGCCAACATAGACATTACCCCCAGCTTGTCCCTGATCACGGGACTGGTCATCCAGACCATCTGTACCAGACCGATTGGTGCTTGGCAGCAAACGAGTCACTCTATCACGCTCCTGATTACGTCTACGGCCATGGCCTCGACCTCGATCTCTTGGCATATTGAACAGGCAATCCTTCAATACAATGAAACATAATATCGCAAGGCAATATACCAAATGCTTATTCATTACAACACATCAACATAGGGTAACAATTAGTAACACGACAAAAATATCCATTCCAGATAATTACATGAATGCAAGAACTACAATTGCAATACTTGGAACTTATGATCAATAACAACCAAAGACTTATGACCAATACCGATACCAAAATGGCCGTAACAACTACACATCATTGTAGTCAACTATTGGTAGCATTCTTTTTAAAATTCTACGAGGTATTTGTTTAAATAATGTCATTTGAAAATCTTTGAATTCATAGGTTTTTTGAAAGAAAATTTGAAAATATTTTTGATACCTCAGGCTCTTTTATCAAAACCATGAATCATAAGTCTTACCCATCTCACATTGAAAACACTTGTAAAACATCATTCCAAAGTATCAATTTCTTCGGAAACAATGTCGTCAAGATAACCACGTTATCACGCCACAACATCACGAATAACAACACAAAAGGTAACAATATGTTACCACGCAACATCATCACAATTAACAACACATAGGGTAATAACATGTTACCGCTCAACTTCATCACGATTAACAACACATAGGTAATCACATGTTACCACTCAACATCATCACAATTAACAATACATAGTGTAGCACCCCCAAGTTATTCAGGGTGTATTACAGTGTCGTGAGCCCCGACATGGGACCCACAAGGCTATTTACACGCGGAACACATGAACTCTAACCGAGGAGGTCTAATACAACGAATTGAAGTACAATAAAAAAAATGGTATTCAAACCATATCCAACATACATCCAAATACAACACATCTCAATTCAATAACACGGCAACACAGGCCGGAACACCAAGGAAACTTAAAATAGTACTCGAGTATTCAAAAATCATCCAAGTACAACAACGCTGAATGGAGGAAGTACAAAACATAACCAAAGACAAGACACAGCATCACACTTGCCCATCATCTTCATGCCGACCCGGTACATGCCTATCCGCTCTCCTGGATCTTGAAATACATGAAAGGTATTTCCCCCATAACGGGGTTAGCCGTCGAATAACTAGTACAAGTATATCGAATATGAAACACAATACTTTCGACAATAAAGTAAAAATAACCGTCAATTCATCATCTCAAGACTAGTATTCCGGAATAATTAAATCTCATTTCAATACATACATGATTAGCCATGGAACCCCACCAAAGGCAACGGAACCCTTTGAGGCCCCATCAGACCCTCCCAGAGTGGCTAACCCAAACTATTCATGGAACCGTACCAAAGGCCACGGAACCCTCTGAGGACCCATCGGTCCATTCTAGAGTGAATATATACAATCATACATTCATATACCTCACTCAAAGTCGAGAACGTACAATCATGAACATATACTTGCCTTTGATACATCAAGAATCGGAAGGAAAAGAGTAAAAGTTTGGTAGGTCCAAGAACGCACTTCCGGCACCGAAACAATTCGTAAGGAACATGATAATCAATAATCCATACTCAAATCATACAAAGAAACTCCCGAAACCCGCCTATGATTCACGAAACTACAAGGATAATTACTTAGAGGTTTCAAAATCACCCAAACCCTCTCAAGTTCGAACAAGGTACAAAACCATCGATATAATCATAGAGAAAACATGGGGCATAATCTCAAAGGTTTCAAGCTCCAAAATGGATAAATCGGACGAATCTAAGAAAATCCACAAAAATTCCCAAAAGCAGGGTTCTATGGATTTACCTTGATTTGGAAGATGGAAATAGATTAGATGTTGTGTAATCTTTGTTATTCAACCAAAAATGATTATATATGATGAAAATCACCCCCAAAATCACCTCCAAAGAAAATAAGTGAAAAGAATGAAATGGCGAAGAGTAGGGGTTGACCCGCTCTTATATACTGCATTTTTTCTAGCACACGCTACACCTCAATATTAGCGTGCGCTAACGGGGTCATCCGGTAGCCCAATGGCTTCTGCCAACATTGTAAGCGTGCACTACGTGTACTGTAGCATGCGCCAACGCCATCCTTTAGCTTGAGTTAGTCTATAATTAGCATGCGCTACCTGGGAGTTGGTGCCCAGAAATTCGAGTCCAGAACCTACTGTCCTCTGCCCTGCTCGAGCCTTAGCATGCAATACCACGATTGCTTAGCGTGTGCTACTAATACAGCTAGCGCGCGCTGTCTTCTACACATAGTGTGCGCTACAAATTCTCCATCCCAGTCCAGTACCTACTGGACTGTCTGCCTCAAATACACTTGTAGCGTGTGCTAATTCTGACAGTTAGCGTACGCTACTGGTACTTAAATAGCATGCACTATAAAGGGAACGTAGCGTGCGCTACGCCCCACACACAGGTGATATCATCGCAACAAAGATCCAAAGCAGCAACGATACGAACAAGAAAGAGTAAATTTCAAATGACATAAACTCCAAGATCAACACCGACAACATCTCAAAGTGTTTATAGAGCGACAAAATAGGAAGAATGGAAAGGTCATATAGTCAATAAAAATTATGTATATTACATTCTCCCCCTCTAAAAAGAATTTCGTCCCGAAACTTAAGAAATAAAAAGTTCGAGGTATTCCGATCGCATCTTCTCTTCCGTCTCCGAAGTCGCCTCCTCGACTCCATGTCTTGACCATTGCACTTTAACCAACGGAATGGTTTTGTGCCAAAGCTTCTTCTCAAGACGTTCAAGGATCTTCAATGGCCTCTCTGGAAAGGCAACATCCTCGGCTACGTCAACCTCACTATAATCGATAACATGACTTAGATCCGGCACGTACTTTCTCAACTGAGACACATGAAAATCGCTATGGACATGACTAAAAGCTTGAGACAACGTCAAGCGATAAGCTAAATCTCCAACCCTCTCCAAAATTTCAAAAGGTCCGATATACCTCAGACTAAGTTTCCCCTTTTTCCCGAAGCAGAGAACTCCTCTGGTTGGCGACACCTTGAGTTGAACATGGTCTCCCACCTCAAATTCTAAAGGTCGAAGACGAGTATCAGCATAAGATTTTTGACGGCTCTGGGCGGTCAACAACCGGTCCCGGATAATAGAAATCTTCTCCTTAGTCTCCAACAACATATCTGGTTCCATTGTGACTAGCTCCGAAGCCTCGTCCCAAAATAATGGAGACCTACACCGCCTACCATAGAGTGCCTTGAAAGTTGCCATCTTGATCGATGCATAACTATTATTATAGGCAAACTCGATCAACGGCAGATGAAGTTCCCAATCGTTACTCCAGTCCAGGGCACAAGCAAGCAACATATCCTCTAGCATCTGAATCGTCCGCTCTGTCTAACCATCTGACTGAGGATGAAAAGACGTGCTCAATCTCAACTCGGTACGCAAAGCCTGATGAACGGACTGCCAAAAATGCGATATGAAATGACCATCTCGATCGAAAACAATGGTCTTAGGGGCACCATGCAATCTCACGATCTCAGCTATGAAGGTTCGAGCCAATCTCTCCAGCCCCCAAGTATCCTTAATACCTAGGAAGTGTGCCGAATTGGTTAGCTGATCGACGATTACCCAAATCATATTCATTCTAGCTCTAGTTCTCCATATTCCCGTGATAAAATCCATAGAGATATCTTCCCACTTCCACTCGGGGATGGGAAGTGACTTCAACAACCTCGCCGGTCGTTGATGTTCAATCTTGACTTGTTGACACGTCAAGCACCATAGTACAAACACCGTGACATCTTTTTTCATATTATTCCACCAAAAATTTCGTTTCAAGTCCTTGTACATCTTACTCTTTCCGGGATGGATTGAGTAAGGCGTTGCATGAGCTTCTGGGACAATTCTCTGTCTCAACTTTAGATCATTCGGAACACAAAGCCTGCCTTGAAATCTCAGAATACTATCCTTCAGTTGAGAGATCATCGGGTCACTCCACTGTTTCCCTTTGATGTCGTCACCCAAGGACGAAGTAATTTCAAGAGTGGAAAATTGTCCTTGCACTCTTTGAAACCAAACTTTTATTCCTTGTTCGATTGAATCCTAACGAATCTTCGTCTGAGGTGTAAGGACCTCGAGCATCTGAAGCGATGCCGATTTGTGGCTCAAAGCATCCGCGACGACATTGGCCTTTCCCGGATGGTAATGAATTTCCAAATTGTAATCCTTCATCAATTCCAACCAACGTCCCTGCCTCATATTCATCTCTTTCTGACTGAAAATATACTTCAAACTCTTGTGATCGGTATAAATCCGATACGGAGAGCCATACAAATAATGCAGCCAAATCTTAAGTGCAAAGACAATTGCGGCCAACTCCAAATCGTGAGTAAGGTAGTTCATCTCATACGGCTTCAACTGTCGCGACGAAAAAGCTACCGCCTTATCATGTTGCATAAGCACACATCCAAGTCTTTGGCCCGAGGCATCGCTGTAGACTGCAAATCCTTCATTACCCTATGGTATGGCTAAAATCGGCGCCGAGGTCAAACGTCTCTTCAGCTCATCGAAGCTCTGCTGTCTCTCAGTCGTCCAAACAAACTTTTCTGTCTTCTAGAGTAATTTTGTAAGCGGCCAAGCGAGTTTTGAGAACCCCTTGACGAACTGACGGTAATACCCAGCAAGACCCAAAAAGCTACGAACTTCCTTAACATTTTTAGGCGGTGCCCAATCTAGCACTGCCTCAATCTTCTCCGGGTCTACAGGAAACCCTTCGACCGAAATCACATGGCCGAGAAACATAACTTCTTCCAACCACAACTCACATTTCGAGAATTTTACTATCAAATGCAAGTGTCGGCCATGTTCCTCCTTATCTCGAGAATAAATCAAGATGTCGTCGATAAAGGCGACCACACATCTGTCCAAGCATTCGATGAATATCTTGTTCATTAGTTGCATGAACACTGTCGGTGCATTATTTAATTCAAAAGGCATGACCACAAATTTATAATGTCCGTACCTCGTCCGAACGCAGCGGAAGCGTGGTGGGCCCATAACCCATAGGTCCCAGGATCAAACCCTGGCTCTGATACCATATTCTCTAACACCCCCAAGTTATTCAGGGTATATTACAGCGCCGTGAGCCCCGCCATGGGACCCACAAGGCTATTTACACGCGGAACACATGAACTCGGACCGAGGAGGTCCAATACAATGAAATGAAGGACAATAAAAAAATGGTATTCAAACCATATCCAACATACATCCAAATACAACACATCTCAATTCAATAACACGGCAACACAGACCGGAACACCAAGGGAACTGAAAATAGTACTCGAGTATTCAGAAACCATTCAAGTACAACAATCGCTGAATGGAGGAAATACAAAACATAACCAAAGACAAGCCACAACATCACACTTGCCCATCATCTTCATGCCGACCCGGTACATGCCTATCCGCTCTCCTGGATCCTGAAATACATGAAAGGTATTTCCCCCATAACGGGGTTAGCCGTCGAATAGCTAGCAAGTATATCGAAAATGAAAAACAATACTTCTCAACAATAAAGTAAAACTAACCATCAATTCATATAAAGACTAGTATTCCAGAATAACTAAATCTCATTTCAACCATGGAACCGCACCAAAGGCAACGGAACCCTCTGAGGCCCCGTAGGACCCTCCAGAGTGGCTAACCCAAACTATTCATAGAACCACACCAAAGGCCACAGAACCCTCTGAGGACCCAGCGGTCCGTCCCAGAGTGAATATATACAATCATACAATTCATATACCTCACTTTCAAAGTCGAGAACGTACAATCATAATCATATACATGCCTTTGAGACATCGAGAATCGGAAGGAAAAGAGTATACGTTCGATAGGTCCAAAAACGCAGTTCCGGCACGTAAACGATTCGTAAGGAACACGATAATCAATAATCCATACTCATATCACACGAAAAAACTCACGAAACCCGCCTACGATTTACGAAACTACAAGGATAATCACTTAAAGGTTTGAAAATCACACAAACCCTCTCAAATCTGAACAAGGTACAAAACCATCCATATAATCGTAGAGAAAACATGGGTACGGGGTAGATATATCATAATCTCAAAGGTTTCTCAAGCTCCAAAATGGATAAATCAGACGAATCTAAGAAAACCCCCCAAAAATCCCAAAACTAGGGTTCTAAGAATTTACCTTGATTTGGAAGATGGAAATGGATTGGATGTTGTGTAATCTTCGTTATTCAACCAAAGATGATGATAGATGATGAAAATCGCCCCCCAAATTGCCTCAATATCATCTTCTCTAGCTTTCCCGTTGGAAAATAAGTGAAAAGAATGAAATGCCGAAGAGCAGGGGTTGACCTGCTCTTATATACTGCATTTTTTCTAGCGCACGCTACACCTCAATATTAGCGTACGCTTACGGGGTCACCCGGTATCCCAGTGGCTTTTGAAAGCATCGTTAGTGTGCGCTACGTCTACTGTAGCGTGCGCTAATACCTTCCTTTAGCGTGCACTAGTCGATAAGTAGTGTGCGCTACCTCGGAGTTGGTGCCGAGAAATTGGAGTCAAGAACCTACTGTCATCTGCCCTGCTCGAGCCTTAACATGCGCTACCATGATTGCTTAGCGTGCGCTACTAATACAGCTAGCGCGCACTGTCTTCTACACATAGTGTGTGCTACGAATTCTCCATCCCAGTCCAGTATCTACTGGACTGTCTGCCTCGAATACACTAGTAGCGTGCGCTAATGATGACAGTTAGCGTACGCTACTAGTACTTAAATAGCGTGCGCTATAAAGGGAATGTACCGTGCGCTTCACCCCACACACAAGTGATAGCATCACAACAAAGATCCAAAGCAGCAACGATCCGAACAAGAAAGAGTAAATTCCAAATGATATACACTCCAAGATCAACATCGACAACATCTCAATGTGTTTACAGAGCGACGAAATAGGAAGAACGGTAAGGTCAAACAGTCAATAAAAAGTACGGATATTACACATAGGGCATCCCGTGGCCATGCTTACTTGGCATCGACCCCCATATGTTTCACCGAATTGTCCCCGAGTGGGCATCCCATTCATACTCGCACTAACCATTTCTACAGATTAGTAATCACATCGGGATAACATCATACAAGCCACAAAGAAAATCCAACCCTTACAACACAACAATTAGGTACTCAATCAAAATTCTTCAACAAAGACAGTAATATGACAAATATATCACAAGATCTTGACATCTCTCGTTTCAACTCAATGAAAAATGGTGTTTATAATCCCAGTTATCTTGTTTTATCATTAAAGTAAATTTATTAGAGTTATTTTTTCATATATATAAACCTTTTAATTTATAAGCAATTTATTTATTTATCTTATTTTATGCCTATAAACCTTGTTATTCAAACTAAAACTCTTAAATTGTGTGTTTGTCATTTTAATTTATTTAATTACAGCTAATTTTGTAAGCTATCAAAATAACAACATTTCCTCGTGATATCTATAATCCGAACTCAATTAATCCATTATATTACTTGTTACGATTCAAACACTTGCGAATAAGTTTTTGCGTATCAGTTACGAAGGTAACAATTCAAAGGATACGTACATAACAATATATGTACATACTAGTCATATGATTACGTACATAATAATCTGCACGGAGGCTACTGCCTCGATCTCTCAGGCATGCTAATGTACGTTGCATTTCGAAGGTTGTGTAATTAACCGCACCAACGTCGCTACAAGTCCAAGTTACGTATGTAATGGTCTCTGGATGCTGCTGCCTCGATCTCCAGGTATGTTAACATACATTGTGTAGCGCCATAATATACATTAAAGTTCACCAATTACGTACGTAACTTCTGGTGACAATAGCATAATCCTAAAGTTTAATGAAAAGTTTCAACTTATTGACAAAATACAAAGACTACGCAATATTAGGTGAAGCGTTAACAATCCAAGATGAAAATGAAACATCTGATGAAAAATTACATTCAAACTCACACACATATACACAGGATACATATAACACATACAATGATAAATTGCTCGGACAAAAAATATACAAAGGAGAAATAATTCCAATAAGTCAACAAACAGAAAAGTCCCCCACAAAGTGATAAGTAATTCAAGACAAACAAAAATAACAATATCGGATATTACACTCTACACCACTAAAAGAAATGTCATCCCCAAAACCAAAAACAAAAAAGATTAATGTATATTAATTAACAAAAATAAAAGTGACCAAACAACAAATAACATATCTCTATATGAGACTGGATCCAAAAATTGGCTCATGAACAATCTTTAGTTGGCATCGCTGGGCTCTCCCAGAGTAGAAATGGAACCCTGATATACCCAAACATCTTAGGGACCGACTCGCCATGCACGGCTTGGTGTCCTACTTGACCGCACTTGAAATAACTTACCGACGACACTGAAAATTCTTATGTGTGTAGCCAAACACAGGTATAATTGAAACACGTCTTCACACTGCTCACATTACTAGCTACAGGAGTAATACTCTTGGTATGCTTGAACGATCGAGGAGTCCTCCTGAAAGAATGATTCTAAACTGCACGCGAATGAACTCACTCCTCTGACTCTCTCAAAGCTTCCATAAGTCTTTTGTGTCTTCGACATGGGAATAGGCTCCATCATTGAAAATTTCATCTCGATGCTAATGCTTGGTCTTAGTAGTCTATCAATGTAGTGATGTGATTCAGGCCAAAATTGAATATGCAATGAAAGAATAAAGTCGTACAAAATATGCTGATCCGTACACTGACTGAGGATTAATAAAGCATCATATAATAGAATAATAATAAAAGTCTAAGAATAGAATTATTATCTTTGAAGACCTTTTAATGTTTGTTGTTGACTATGATGAACACGAATCCAATTCGTAAAGCCTTTAGAAATCGAGCGTCGAAAATATAATACCCGAATGTTTGTTGTGTTTTTATCTGTTTTTGAATCAGGTGATGTATTATTGTATCGTATAATTATGGAAATAAGGATTTTTTTTATCATAATTGAATTCCAGTATTCATGTTCGCAAGGTGTATGTGATTCTAAAAGTTATTATCTAAATCACATGCAAATTGCATGGTATAATACACAAATAAGCAGGACTAACATACGTAAGTTGCGACTATTACATACATAAAGAGTGGCCTGAATCAGACAACGCACGGGTTGGCATGTGGAGCCTGGGTGCCAGCTTTTTCTACAAACAGTCGGCCAATTTTGGAGGCATGGGAGGAACAAGTGAGATTAGATTTGAAGGCCTTAAACCTTTTCGAGACCATGACTATGGATAGGTGCTCGTGGAGGCGCCAGATCAGCGTTGTGGATTCTTTGATAGTGAGCGGTGCTATAGTAGAGAGACTCAGGGTTGGGTTGTCTCGGTTAACTTTGGCCTAGAGCATGACATTTTTTTACTTTTACTCTTATTGCATATTTTATCCTAGTCCCTTTCGCGTGTGGTGTATTTTCTATAGGGAGCTTTGCGCAGAGTCAACCTCTCTTCTGTTAGAGCAGCGTTCATCGAGAGTGTAGTTGCCAAACTCCCCTTAGGTAATGTAACACCCCCAAGATATTTGAGGTATATTACAGCGCCGTGAATCCCAATATGGGACCCACCAGGCTGAACAAACATCATACTCATCGACTCACAGAAACAACATAATAACACCTCGTCATAAAGACGCCAAAAAAAATAATCCACCCGGTTCAACCGGTCAAGCATAACACCATAATCCGACACAAAACATAATAAACAACAATACAATCCAGACGAGTAAAAATTCTTAAGTACTCGAGTACTTCTATTAGTTTAAAGACCACAAAAGGTAAAAAGATAGGGGGCAATAAGACACCACTCGTGCACAATTATCACGCACGGCCATCATCCGCATACTGGTCCAGCGCCCGCTCGTCTCGATGAACCGGACCTGAAATTCATAAAACGAATTTCCCCAAAATGGGTCCCCAGAAGGGTTAGCAATTACGCTAGTACAAGTAACCAAATGAACAACTTACATCTTGCACATATAGTAAATGCATACAATCAAGAAGTCATAGTTCCAAAACACTCATTTCCGGAAATACCATAATCAAATCACATTTGTAAAATGCACCACAATTAACCATGGATCCACCCCTCCGTGGACCCCTACCGAGACCTCGTCGGATCTAACCGGTAGTGGTTAAAAGAAAGCTCGCGGATCCACCCCTCCGTGGACCCCTACCGAGACCCCGTCGGGTCTAACCCATAGTGAGCATACACACACACACAATTCTCATGCAATACTACTACGTTAAGATTGTAAGTTCATAAGGGTACTTGCCTCAGTTAATAGACGGTGATACGAACGGAAAGGAAGAATCGAACACGACCGCGAGGAACCGGCGGAAACGAACCTAATGATTCGAAGAACACTGTCACAACTACATCTAAACGAATACGGAAACGGAAAACACCCGAAACCCCGCCTACGATTCATGTATATTCATATAAAAACAACAACGAGGGCGGACCACAACCAAACCCTCTCGATCAAAAAAATATCACGAAATATACCATGAATCCGTAGGAAATTTACCCAAAACCAGGTTTTAGGAGTTTACCTCGAATTAATGACGAAGAACACGATTAGATGTTGATAATATACTCCAAAACTCGAAGAAGATGATGGCTCGGAGTTACCACGCTTCAAATCGCCGGAAATGCCAAGAAAATCGCCTACGAGTCGTATGGGGAGGAGAAGAAATGATAATGGCCGAAATCGGTCAACTCCTGGGTTTATAAACCCAGGACGCATTACGTACGTTAGCCACCTCTTGCTGACGTACGTAACCTGTGTTACGTACGTAAGCCATAAGGTCCTTACGTACGTAACCCAAAAGGCAGAAATTCGTGTACCATTTTACACAGGCCGTTACGTACGTAACCAAAGGTGTGTTACGTACGTAACATCCCTTCTTGGGGAGTACAGGCCAGAATTAGCCAAGAGAGGGGGGGTACCGAAAAGAGTCGAAATACAACGGTAAACAATTCATGATGTACGAACGTAAAGAATTCGAGGCGACGAATGAAAGTGTCAAAATAAAACATATTCCCGACTACCCAAAGGTTCGGGAGAACAACCATCGTAATTATCCCAAAATTTTGGGGAAATTACGTAACGGCCCAAAACATCTGAAGTGAACGATACATGGTCGAAACACCAAACAAAAACTCACAAAACACATAATGACATGAGATGGATCCTTGGCAACCCCGAAACGGCGGTTCCGAATGACGATTTACGAGAATACCCGAAATAGCGACGAAAAGAACATGAAACACCGAATCGGGTAAAACGAGTCCGAAACAAGCTCGAACGACAAAAAGTCCAATATTAAATATCCTCAAAATGTCAATACAGTTACAAGCGAGTTGCCAAAAACGAAAATACACCAAAATGAGAATATTAAGAGAAAGGAAAAATGCGGATATTACATTCTACCCCTCTAAAAACAAGTTTCTTCCCGAAACTTAAGAAATTAACAACTCGGGATACTTGGCACGCATGCTATCTTCGGTTTCCCAAGTTGCTTCCTCGACACCATGTCTCGACCACTGCACTTTGACCAAGGGGATGGTCTTATGCCTCAGTCGCTTCTCACGATGCTCCAAAATCTTCAAGGGACGTTTCTCAAAAGTAATATCCTCGGCAACATCAATCTCACCATAATCGATGACGTGACTAGGATCCGGGACATATTTCCTCAGCTGGGAAACATGAAAAACGTTATGAACATGACTCAAGGCCGGGGGTAGTGCCAAACGGTATGCCAACTCACCGACTCGCTCGAGAATCTCAAAGGGCCCAATAAATCTCGGACTCAACTTCCCTTTCTTCCCGAAACGAAAAACTCCCTTCGTCGGCGACACCTTTAGCAAAACGTGGTCTCCCACCTCGAATTCCAAGGGTCGACGACGGACGTCGGCATACAACTTTTGTCGACTCTGGGCAATCAACATTCGTTCCCGAATTAATTCTATCTTCCATCTCGTCTCTAAAACGACATCCGGCTCGGTCCCGACCAAATCAGACGTCTCATTCCAACAAATCGGTGATCGACATCGCCGCCCATAAAGTGCTTCATATGGTGCCATCCGAATCGACGCGTACCAACTGTTGTTGTACGTGAATTCGATCAATGGCAAATGTTCCTCCCAATCACTACTCCAATCGAGAGCACAAGCACGCAATATATCCTCGAATGTCTGGATAGTGCATTCCGACTGTCTATCTGACTGGGGATGAAAAGAGGTACTCAAATGCAAACGGGTACCCAACGACTTATGCAACGCCTGCCAAAAGTGCGTTACGAAACGGCCATCACGATCCGAAACAATAGACTTCGGAGTACCGTGAAGCCTCACAATCTGTGCGATAAACACACGAGCTAACTTCTCTGGGCCCCAAGTGTCCTTGATGCCCAGAAAATGTGCCGACTTGGTCAGACGATCAGCAATCACCCATACCATATTCATGCCCGACCTCGACCTCGGCAGACTCGTAACGAAATCCATCGATATATCTTCCCATTTCCATTCCGGAACGGGAAGTGACTGCAAAAACCCAGCCGGTCGCTGATGCTCGATTTTAACCTGCTGGCAAGTCAAACATCTCGCTACAAACTGTGCGACCTCCTCATTCATATCATTCCACCAGAAATTCCTTCTCATGTCCTTGTACATCTTACTCGAACCAGGATGTACGGAATAAGGTGTAGCATGGGCCTCACGCAAAATACCCTGTCGCAACTCTGAGTCGTTCGGCACACAAAGCCGACTCTGGAATCTCAAAACACCATCCTCGTGAATCACAAACCCAGGAGACTTTCCCTTAAGAACGTTCTCTCGGATTTGAGTAATCCTCGGATCCTCTAACTGTTTCAACTTAATTTCATCGATTAAAGACGACGAAATCTCTGAAGCACAAAGTTGCCCGACAGCTCCAGGCAACAAAACCTCAACATCTAACTCGATCAAAGCCCGCCGAAGCTCAGACTGAGACATAAGGATCTCAAGCTTCCGCAACGCAACCGGTTTCCGACTCAAGGCGTCAGCCACGACATTCGCCTTGCCCAGATGATAAAGGATTTCGAGGTCATAATCCTTAATCAGCTCTAACCACCTCCTCTGCCTCATATTCAACTCCCGCTGAGTAAATATGTATTTCAGACTTTTATGATCGGTAAAAATCTGACATGCAGAGCCGAAAAGATAGTGACGCCAAATCTTGAGTGCAAAAATGACTGCCGCTAACTCCAAATCTTGAGTAGGGTAGTTCAGCTCGTACGGCCTCAACTGTCTCGATGAATAGGCAATGGTCTTGCCATGCTGCATCAATATGCACCCAAGACCCTGACCCGAAGCATCACTATAAACAGCAAAACCCTCGTTGCCACACGGCAACACTAAAACTGGGGCTGAAGTCAAACGCCTCTTCAATTCCTCGAAACTCGACTGTTTCTCGTCATTCCAGACGAATTTCTCGGATTTCTGGAGCAACTGTGTAAGTGGCCAAGCTAGTTTCGAGAAACCCTCGACGAACCTACGGTAGTAACCGGCCAAACCCAAGAAACTATGGATCTCCTTCACATTCTTGGGCGGCGCCCACTCCAACACTGCCTCGATCTTCTGCAGATACACACGAACTCCCTCGGCTGAAATCACGTGACCTAAAAACATCACTTCCTTCAGCCAGAACTCATATTTCGAGAACTTCGCATAGAGTTGCTCGGTCCTAAAAATGTCTAACACTACTCGCAAATGATGGGCATGCTCCTTCTCGTTCCTTGAATAAATAAGAATATCGTCAATGAAGACGACGACATAATTATCCAAATACTCGATAAAGACTTTGTTCATCAACTGCATGAACACCGCCGGCGCATTGGTTAACCCGAAGGGCATAACTACGAACTCATAATGTCTGTATCTCGTCCGAAAAGCTGTTTTCGGCACATCGGACTCCCTCACCCAGAGCTGATAGTACCCTGATTTCAAATCAATCTTCGAGAATACCGCAGCTCCCTGCAACTGGTCGAACAAGTCATCAATTCTCGACAAAGGATACTTGTTCTTGATGGTCACCTTGTTTAGTTCGCGATAGTCGATACACAAACATAGTGAACCATCCTTCTTCTGCACAAACAGGACCGGTGCGCCCCAAGGCGAGGCGCTCGGTCGACCATACCCCGACTCAAGAAGCTCACTCAACTTCTTCTTCAACTCGGACATCTCTGAAGGTGCCATGCGATAGGGCGCCTTCGAAATAGGAGCCGCGCCCGGCTCTAAATCTATAGCAAACTCGACCTCACGATACGGTGGCAATCCCGGTAACTCGTCAGGAAATACATCAGGAAACTCACTAACAATTGGAATCGACGAAAGCTCGACTCCACCACTCTCCGCCTTCAAGGCGTAGCACCAGTAGCCAGTACACCCCTTTCGCAGGAGTCTCATCGCCTTCAAGGCGTTAATAACGAACTTCTGGTTCCCCCTCTTTCGCCCGGCGAAAGAGTGCTCGGTGCCGTCTTCGGCTAGCATGGTGATGATCCTCGTGCGGTAGTTCATGATTGCACCATGCCGCTCAGGCCAATCATCCCCGAGAATTAAATCCTCACCCTCAATACCCACAACAATAAGATTAGAGGGCCAAGCCCTCTCACAAATAAGTACAGAACAGTCCCGAACCTCCTGATCACCCACGATCCTATCACCGCTAGGTAGCTTAACGATGAAGGGCTCACAAGGTGTCAAACAGTCGAGACTCAAACGGCGCACACACTCCAGAGGTATGAACGAATGCGTAACACCAGAATCAAAAAGCACACTGATAGGATGAGAAAGAATATGAACGGTACCTGTCGCCACGGTAGCTGCTGGGTCATCGGCTCTCCGCATCTCATAGACACGCGGGTGGGCTGAGCCGACACTGGAAGCTCCCCGCTTAGTGGGCTGACCCCGACCTCTCCCTCGACTAGCACTCGGCGGAGATTTAGAAGCAAACGATCCTTGATTCACACTTGGTTCCCTAGGCACTGGAATGGAAGTCCGGGCACCCACGATTCTCTCCCTCTCAGCACAGAAAGCCACCGTGTGGCCCGGCTGGCCACACTGATTACACGTCAGCAAAGGACTCGGACAATTACGACTGATGTGGCTTGGCTGGCCACAGTTAAAACACTTCACCTCCCGAGAAGGGGCACTGGCAGCCCTGCGGGGAAACCCAGTAGATCGAGCTGGGCCACCACCGGCGAAATAGTTAGCAGACTGGAATTTCTGGTGACCCCCACTTTTGTGGCCCGAGAAATTCCCGGCGGACTTCTGCTTCTTACTCTCGCGGGCCGACTCGCTAGCCGTCACCGACATATCGTAAGTAAGGGCCCTACTCTGGTAATCCTTCAAGGTAGTACAGACGAGCCCCGACATATAGTCCCAAATAGACAATTTCATCCGCCTGGAAAAATGGAAAATTTTGTCGCTCTCCTCGACAACTTGGGTCTTCACATAACCCAACTCCTTGTTGAAATCGGCAATAGCTTGAGATGCGGGAATATCCCATGGTTGAGCATCATAGAAAGCATGTACTCGAGCCTGTCTGACCAGCCACAGGAAATATTCGGTCTCCATCAATTCTTGAAATTCGGCCCACAAAGCAACATGGTCTTTGGGCCTAACAGCCTCCCACCAATCCGTAGCGTCCCCAGTAAGACAGTATTGGGCAATAGGGACCTTACGGTCCTCGGGACAGTTGGTAGCAGTGAAGACTTTAGATATCTCCTTGATCCACCCCTCCCAGCCGATCGGGTCTGCAGCTCCCGAAAACTGAGGAGGATGCATCTTGATGACATCCTGAAGCCAACGATCCGCTCCGCCCCGATTAGCATGGGCCGGATCCGGGTTCTGAACCGCCTGAGCTATCGCCTCCATTTGATTCACCATTTGCTTCATAACAGCCGCAATACCAAGGTCGGCGCGCTCCTGAGAAGAAGCATGACTATGACGGTCGCCGGTACTGCCGGCTCCCAAAGACTGCGACGTGGCCGCCCCATCGGCTGCCCCACGTCCCCGGCCGCGTCCACGACCACGACCGAGACCATGACCACGACCTCTTCCAGCATCCATACTGGAGTTAAATAAGTAGCAAAAGCCATACGATGGTAAGTACAAGAAGAAAAAAATCACAACCGAGAATCAAAGGTGCGATACAAGGAAACAAGGAACAGAGTAAGGAAAAACTTACGGACGCAGGTAGTACCGGAATCATGGCAGCGTGATGATGATGTGCAAAAAGAAACACAACAAGACCCTATAAACCGACAAGCCTAGGTATCCATAAACCTAGAGGCTCCGATACCATTTTCTGTAACACCCCCAAGATATTCGAGGTATATTACAGCGCCGTGAATCCCTATATGGGACCCACCAGACTGAACAAACATCATACTCATTGACTCACAGAAACAACAGAATAACACCTCGTCATAAAGACGCCAAACAAAATAATCCACCCGGTTCAACCGGTCAAACATAACACCATAATCCGACACAAAACATAATAAACAACAATACAATCCAGACGAGTAAAAAATCTTAAGTACTCAAGTAATTCTATTAGTTTAAAGACCACAAAAGGTAAAAAGATAGGGGGCAATAAGACAGCACTCATGCACAATCATCACGCACGGCCATCATCCGCATACTGGTCCAGCGCCCGCTCGTCTCGATGAACCGGACCTGAAATTCATAAAACGAATTTCCCCAAAATGGCTCCCCAGAGGGGTTAGCAATTACGCTAGTACAAGTAACCAAATGAACAACTTACATCTTGCACATATAGTAAATGCATACAATCAAGAAGTCATAGTTCCAAAACACTCATTTCCGGAAATGCCATAATCAAATCACATTTGTAAAATGCACCACAATTAACCATGGATCCACCCCTCCGTGGACCCCTACCGAGACCTCATCGGATCTAACCCATAGTGGTTAAAAGCAAGCTCGCGGATCCACCCCTCCGTGGACCCCTACCGAGACCCCGTCGGGTCTAACCCATAGTGAGCATACACACACACACAATTCTCATGCAATACTACTACGTTAAGATTGTAAGTTCATAAGGGTACTTGCCTCAATTAATAGACGGTGATACGAATGGAAAGGAAGAATCGAAAACGACCGCGAGGAACCGGTGGAAACGAACCTAATGATTCGAAGAACACGATCACAACTACAACTAAACGAATACGGAAACGGAAAACACCCGAAACCCCGCCTACGATTCATGTATATTCGTATAAAAACAACAACAAGGGCGGACCACAACCAAACCCTCTCGATCAAAAAAATATCACGAAATATACCATGAATCCGTAGGAGAACCAACAATACCAACAAGATTAATCATATTCATTATGAATTAATCTATCATACGGAACGAATCGGACGAAAACATGAAAACCCCTTAATTTACCCAAAACCAAGTTTTAGGAGTTTACCTCGAATTAATGACGAAGAACACGATTAGATGTTGATAATATACTCCAAAACTCGAAGAAGATGATGGCTCGGAGTTACTACGCTTCAAATCGCCGGAAATGCCAAGAAAATCGCCTAGGAGTCGTATCGGGAGGAGGAGAAATGATAATGGCCTAAATCGATCAACTCCTGGGTTTATAAACCCAGGACGCGTTACGTACGTTAGCCACCGCTTGCTAATGTACGTAAGCTGTGTTACGTACGTGAGCCATAAGGTCCTTACGTACGTAACCCAAAAGGCAGAAATGCCTGTACCATTTTACACAGGCCGTTACGTACGTAACCAAAGGTGTGTTACGTACGTAACATCCCTTCTTGGGGAGTACAGGCCAGAATTAGCCAAGAGAGGGGGGGTACCGAAAAGATTCGAAATACAACGGTGAACAATTCAAGATGTACGAATGTAAAGGATTCGAGGCGACGAATGAAAGTGTCGAAAGAAAACATATTCCCGACTACCCAAAGGTTCGGGAGAACAGCAACCATCGTAATTATCCCAAAATTTTGGGGAAATTACGTAACGGCCCAAAACATCTGAAGTGAACGATACATGGTCGAAACACCAAACAAAAACTCACAAAACGCATAATGACATGAGATGGATCCTTGGCAACCCCGAAATGGCGGTTCCGAATGATGATTTACGAGAATACCCAAAATAGCGACGAAAACAACATGAAACACCGAATCGGGTAAAACGAGTCCGAAACAAGCTCATACGACAAAAAGTCCAATATTAAATATCCTCAAAATGTCAATACGGTTACAAGCGAGTTTCCAAAAATGAAAATACACCAAAATGAGAATATTCAGAGAAATGAAAAATGCAGATATTACAGGTAAGTCTCATGTGAATTAATCCATGGGCTCAGGTATGGTTTTGAGCTTTTTCGAATCATATGATTTTTTGTATATATCACTTATTACATTATTGTGCACTAAGCTGGGGGTCTTCACGAAAACAGCCTCCCTACCGTACAAGTAGGGGCATGGTCTCCGTACATCTTACCCTCCCCAGACCCTGCTCTGTGCGGGATATACTGGGTATGTTTGATTTGGTTTGGTTTAATCGGCCAATTTTGGAAAAGGCAAGTCAACTACGATTAACATACCATATGCATGACCTGCACCATACATTAAGTAGATGCCATTACGTACATAAATTAAGATAATACAAGCAATGAGGCATTAGACACCCTAAATTCAGATAACATACACTATGTTTGATAAATAATATATGTTAAGAAATATACATAACTTGTGGAGCTTGCGTACATAAGGGCCAATTTTCATATTTAAAGAGGCCGACCTCTTTCATTTCTTCAAGTTGTGTTGTCCGAGCTCTACACCTCTATGAGTTTATGCAGCCCTATAAACTCCCTATACAGCCGCTCAACTTGGTTTTGAAGATTATAGGCATCTTAGATTGGTGTTCAAGCCTTCCGTAGCGAGTTCTACCGATAATTTTTGTTGCTTATCTTCGTATAACACATGTTATGTCAGCCCTTATCACGTTTCAAGAAGGCTAATTAGGATCATGTTGTTGGTGTTATAAGGATTAATATTAGTCATGCTTTGATCTAGATATCATGATTTGGGAAGATTAAGATGATTAAACTTAGACTTCCTCTTGAGAAGATGCTTATATGTTGGCATATGAATATGCTGAGTATTAGGATGATGTTTTATGATATTTTCATGTATTCTTCATGATGATTTCAAAATACATATGGACCTAATGACTTTAGGATTATGTTGTTCATGCTAGATGAATTATAATGAGAAATGTTAGAGTTTTCATCAGTAATATGATTCTCTTCTAAGAGTTGATTTGATTTTTTAATTTCCTATATAATCATTATGATGAGATGAATATGTTGGAGATGGACATTTTAGGCTGATATAACACTTGAAGGAGGAATTACCATAATGAAGAATTGAAGTTTTAGCAAAGTTATGATTAACTCTTCAGAGGAATTGAATAGCTTGATCACATTCCATTAGATGTTATTCATAGTGACAAATGATGATAGCAAGAAGGCTTGATTATACGTATATTAAGGGAACTCTCATGATAGTATTAGTGATATGTATGATCCTTATCGATTTTTTTTTGGATAAGTAATGTTATGATTCTATTATCCAGAATTGTTAGTTATTATCGTGTTATATTGATAATTGAGGTTCAGGCATTAAAAAGTGATTGATCGAACGAGCGACCTTCGAGTGTATTGGCGTTCATTGAGAGTATCGAATCGTTATCATCCTTATAAGGCAAGTACTTTAATTATGCTTTGCATTCTAGTGTTATTCATGTTGTCATGCATATATATATATTGTTGTTGGTATGTCCACCGACTGGCTCTTCTTGGAATCTATGCTGGTGTGTGCTGGATCATTGGATAGGGTATTCCAACACGGGTTGGTCTGATGGGATTATTTTGGGATCTGAACAGTGAATGCTGGATCACGGTGTACCATGAATATATGTTGATGCTGTCATGTTGAGTATTGCATTGTCGGTCATGAAGTCCGTAAGTTGTTATTGTTATTCTTAGCCCGTGGAGTTATTGCTCATTGTATAATTATCGTACTTGTACTGGCATTATTTTGCTAACCCCTTTGGGGTGGAAATATGTTCCATGTTTAGGTACCAGAGGAGCGGGAAAGCAACCATAGGGGAAACATGATGACGAAGGTGCACAGTGATGTTAATCGTTCAAGGTTTATTCCAGTTCTGTTCAAGTTTTTAATATGTACTCATGTAAATTGTTCATCTAGTGTTTGATTTGGATATTTATGTTTTGGTGTTTTCTATTCAGTGTTCTTACTTACATTTAAACCGAATTTGTAATAATTACTATAATACTGGTATTTAAATAGTGTCAATAATAACCTTGAACATCTTTTGGTTGTTGCATAAAACACGAGGTCTCTACCTATCACACGTAAATTAGATGACTGGAAAAATTTCCTCATACTCTTAGACCCTTAAGGCCGCGGCTAACACAAGAATGGTAGGAAGTTTTTTCTCTTCTTCACTTTCTCACTCTAAGTGATGAATGTGATAATATGTATAATTAAATTGATAAGCTTTCACATGCCCTCACATTCCCTCTTATAATATCATCTGATGAGCTAAGCGGAATCACCTAAACTTAAAGTCTTTTGTCTTCATTAGTGTGGATAAAGATCTTATCACGTGTAAAACCCACACCATGTTGATAAGTCTTCCACCGTGATAATACTTTTTTCATATAAAAGACAAGTGTCACATTAACAAATGAGGGTGGCCCATTTTATCATTTGGCTAAGTGGTCGAACCACTTAGTCTATGAACGAAATTCTCGTGCGTCTAATCCTATAGATACACCTTGGTCCGTTTCAATATATTTATATGATTAAATAATCTAATAAATTAATTCTATTGAATACTATTTCTCTAATAAATAACTATTTGTGAATAAAATTCATTTTCCAATACGTATTCCATTCAATAGACTATATTAATTTATCTAATAAATTAAATTATACATTTAATGTTCAATACTCACAAAGAGACAATAAGCTCAATTTACTCCATCGTCTATTATTTGCGCATCTCTGTAGGTTCCTCTGAGTCAGCAATGGGCGAAATCGAAGAGTGTGAGTAACACCTAGCCAGTCATGTGGCTCACATTATAACCCAACTAAATGATATAGATTATTCCAAAATATTTTTGTTATGAATACCATATACATATAAACTCTTGAATCATATGTTCTGATCAAGTATTTGTAAAACCCTGAGATATTTATGATTATTACAGCACCATAAATCCTTGATGTAAATATTTACTAGGCTAATAAATAAAACAAACGCTTATTAAAATACCAAAAATGGAGTTAATATTACAAACCGCATTTTTAAATATAAACGAAGACACTGGATAGAGTTCATCAATACATAACTATCCAGATCAACACGAAGAAACAATATACTCGAGTACTTATTCAAACACGAACACAATCTAAAAGAACTTATCCGGACAACCAACATCACTATGCACCCTCGTCATCATGTTGCACCTGTGGTTATTTTCCCACTCCCCTGGATCCTGAACATAAAACACATGTCCACCCTCGAAAGGGTTAGCAAAATGATGCTAGTACAAGTACTATAATTATGCAACAAGAGATTATTTGACAATTTAATGAAGAATAATAACAACTTACAAACTTCTCCTTCGAGAAGACCTACAATATTACTCAACATGACAATCTCAACATATACATGGTAATCCGTGATCCAGCATTCACTATGTTGATCCTAATATGATCCCGTCAGACCAACACATGGTGGAAAACCCATCTATAGTCCAGCACACGTTAGCCTAGATCCCAAGATGATCCCGTAGGACCAACACTTGATGGACAAACAGCGACACATATATGCCCGACAACATTAATGACATTAATACGGAAAACATAATTAAAGTACTTGTCTTAGAAATACGATAAGGACTAAATACTTTCGACGAATGTCAACACACTCGAATGACGTCTCTTCAATCAACCACTCGCAGAACTCAAACCTTATACAAAAGGGATAACAAAGAGTTCAACTTGTATAGTTATAACTAACACACGAGCATCTAACATTGTTATGATATGATTGAGCTAATCATCCTACGCATGGCCGGTTTTGATGGTTCAGAAATCCGACGACACATAGTTGGACTTTCATCATGTACCATGAGAATCGAATGGTAATAACTGGAATGATTTCACAACATCTATGAAATCCAAGTATATTCAATTCATCAACAATTCAATATTCAAACCGTGATTATCAACTCATACATATATACGGTTCCACTATTCGACGGCTCTCTAATAAGAACATGGTCATGATCAATGAATCCCCAAACATTACAAAGGAACGTATTCATTCTGGTTTAAAAATTTAATTCATAACTTTACTAAAACTCCAATTCTTCCTTTGTGATCAATCCTCCTACAAGAGTTTTAATAGTTCAACATGTAATATCCTAGAATTTCACTATGAATTTTTCGCATTATTTTATCTGGGATGTACTGTACAGAGTGGGACCGACACGATATGAGTGGATAATTTTGGAAACCGTGACAGTCGTGCCAGTATGTCTATCGAGGGTATTTTGATTCTAGGATATTACATGCTTGTTGTGTTTTCGATGTCGGATATACCGTATGAGTATTTGTTTGATTTCCGTACTTGGTCGACATTTGTAATTGAGGATATCGTGCATCAGACGTACCGTATGAGAATACTTTCGGGATTTCGTATATGTGTTCAGTATGTCGTATGTTCATATTTGTTATGTCGATACGTTGGACAGGAATTGCTGGAAACGGCTAAGTATGGATCTCGTTAACGACGTTAAGACTTTGAGATAACGTCGCTAAGTGGTACGTGTTACGACGTTAAGCGTAAGGTATTACGACGTAACAAGAGGAATCGAGCAGTTGGGCCCGGTGTGTCGGCTTTCGGCGCGGACGTGGACACGTGAGTCAACGGATGGAGTTACGTTATATACGGGTGTATTACGACGTAATACGAGTATACATCGTAGCAAGTCAACGACGTATTACGACGCAACGAATTAAGTGTTACGACGTTGCGGGCGACCGCCGAGTCGTGGCCGAGATGACTGGATGGCCGAGCATGGCCGGCCGTGCCTCGTTGGGGTGGCCGCTCATGGCCGGACGTGAATCGTTGGGATGGCCGAGCATGGTCGCAGCGACTCACCGGGGGCTAGGATCGCCGATTACGTACGTGGCGGTGGCTTCACGGCCAGAATGGCCGATTACGTACGTAAGGGAGCCGCCCGTTACGTACGTAAGGGTGCCGAACAAACCGGACAAGGTTAGGCCGCGGCCGGCTACGTGCGTAAGGACCCGCCGGTTACGTACGTAATCGTCGGCGTGTCTCGCCTATATAAGGCCCGACCGAGTCATCTTGGGCATTTTCATTTTTTCTTCGTTTTTTCGCGATTCCTTCAGCAAAAGTGGATGGATTTGAGTAATATCATCATGTAGCAACATGTTTTGGAAGTTGGAATCATGGATTAACATCATCTTCCACCCGGATCGAAGGTAAGAACACCTAAACACTTGGTTTTTGGATGTTCTTGATGTTTCTTGGTGTTTTGGCCGATTTGCTCCATTTTGATTCGGATTATTGATAGAACTTGATTGTATACTCGTAATCATTCAATACTCTTGAAGTTTTGTGGAACAAATTCGAGTATTTCTTCGTTAAAACGATTAAATTGGATTATGCCTTCAAAGTGTTCGATGAAATGCCTCAATGAGTAGAACTTGGGAAATTCTATACGTTTTCGCATGGATGGTGATTGAATTGATATTATTGTGATTTAGGAATGAACTTTTGAAGGAAGTTGAATCGGTACCCTTCCCTTTTGTCGATTTCTTCGCACCGTGCTATTCAAAACAAGTGATTACTTGTGTATGTCATCTTCTAGAGGTATGTTGATAATCCTCTCATTGAATTCGGATTTTGATGTTATCGTTGAAGAAGGATTCGTATGAAGATGATTATGGTTTTGTTGTTACGATTCTTGCGGTTATATTAACTATATGTTGAAGACATTGTTTGGATTATTGAACACCGAATTTCGACTTGTGTCCGTATTATTAAGAGTTGATATGGGTTGGTTTCATATGATCGAGATATCATTGAACCATCGAGTTTGATTAGTTGGTCATTTCGGTTGTTGATTGTTATTGAACGTATCGTTAATCGATTATTGCATTAGGTTGCGTTTAGTGATCGTTGAAGTTAACCGTTGTGCTGCGGAGCTTGTAGACGAAGACGGCGGGATTGATAGCGGCTTCGAATTGGTATCAAGGCAAGTTATGCTTGCTCGATTCATAATGTTAATAAATGATTTCGCTTTCATTTCATTTATGATTCGTATAGCAATGGTATTATGGAAAATATGAATTGTCGGAATGGTGGTATGTATGGTATTTTGGACTAAGATAAATCATAATGTATATGATTTTAAGGATGTCTAGTGGAAATGGGAACGTGAATTATAATTTGGTCTACTGCATGAGAAGTTGGATATCAAGGTTACTTATCGTGTCGATATTGAACTCGGGATGGTGGTTTGGTATTAGTTATGGACTGTACTTCATTTTGGATTGTCGGATAAACCATGTATTCGTTCAGGGCGGTTGGTCGTGGAAAGGTTAGCGTCTCCAACTTGAGGTAAATTAATATTGTTAGATTATGATAATCATCATATTGCATTATTGCATGTGTGTATTGATATTTCATGTGGTGAGTGTGCACCATCGTTGTTACGTTTGTAATGTGCTCTTCCTTTGAGCTGTGATCTGTTGGGCCGATGTGTTAGGGGATAAGACCTATATGGCACCTGTGTTCCGGGTATTCTGTGTGGATACTTTCGTGACCCTTGGTTGCGACCTTGGGGTATTTTGTAATTGCATGAACCGTGTTAGGGGATAAGACCTATATGGCACCTATGTTCCGGTATTCTGTGAGATGCTTCCGTGACCCTTGGCCGCGCTGGGGTTTATGTGTTAATATTATATGCATTGTTGAGCATGATGTGGATCGTTGTTCCGATGGAAATACGACATTGTGGTCGTGTCGGTCTTCCATGATCGAGTTACTGTTGCTCTTTGGGAAGTCTTTTGATCCTTGATGGATATGCGTTTCTTCGGGATTAGTTGTCATGTTGTATCGTGACGTCTATCTTGAGTCTTATTGATTGGTCGTTCACGGTCCATGTATAATTGGATCTGTTCGATATTCGGGTTGTCTTTGAAATCCCATATATATGATTCGTATATGGGTGATAATTTTATTCTCTCGTGTATCTGTTCCCGTTGATCCTTTTCTGATCTCGTTGGGAGTTACCATATCGATGGTAAACTTATTTGTTATCGATCCTTTATTAATCTCGTTTGGAGTTCCCCCTATCATTGGTAGTCTCGTTCGTTATTGATCCTTATTGATTCCGTTTGGGAGTTTGCCTTACCGTTGGTATTCTCGGTTGTTGATCCCTTATTATTCCTATTGGAGTTTATTGTGTCGTCGGTGTTTTCAGTTGTCGATTTCTTATTGCTCTTGTTGGAGTTACCGGATCGTTGGTATTCCCAGTTGTTGGTCCTTATTGATCTTGCTAGAGTTTACTGTGTTGTCAGTATTCTCGGTTGTTGACCCTTTATTGATCTTATTGGAGTTTATCGCATCGTCGGTATTTCGGTTGTCGACTCTTATTGATCTTATTGGAGTTTACCGTGTCGTCGGTATTCTCGATTATTGATTCTTCATTGATCCTTACCGTGTCGCTTATTCTCGGTTGTCGACCTTTTATTGATCTTGTTGGGATTTGCCGTGTCGTCGGTATTCTCGGTGATTGCTTCTTCGTTGATCCTTACTGTCTCGTCGGTATTCTCGGTTATTGATTATTCGTTGATCTTGTTGGAGTTACCAGATCATGGTATTCTCGTCCATGTTGATCCTTTGTCGATCTTGTGTGGAAATATCATGTCATTGATATTTCCGTTGTGATGCATCGATTGTTTATCATTATTGACTGTGTGAGCATTCATGCTTTGTATTGATATCTGGAACTTGCCATTGTTTCGGGACAGTTGATTTGCAGATGTATCGTGTGATATCGGTTTTATCAGGATTGGGATCCGATTGTGCGACCCAGCCGATAGAGTTATTCATGGCCAGATCATTCTATAATTGAAATATGATAAGTTTATCGTTTCGGATACAGTACAGATGGTTACTTTTGAATTCATTCATCACTTAAGGACACGAGGCGTGGGTTGGTAAGAATTGATTTGTTATGGATTGTGACAGGTTGGTAAGGTTACTACGGTGAGACTACATTGGAATTATTCTCACCTTGTAATTTCATTGATATGTATTGTTTTTGTGATGTGATCGTTATTATTGTTGAGTATTATGACTGACCCCGTCGTGGGCTTTATCTTTTAGGTACTCGGAGTTCGAGCTAGTAGCGGTCGTGAAGGGATGAGCTTTCCGGTGATACTGGCTATGGCGTGATTGTTGGGATTATGTATTCTTTTCTGGTTTTTTTCTAATTCCGCTGCAAATGTAATTAATTGTGTTTTTATCCGCTGCATGTGTATATTTAAAATGGCTTTCAGTATTCTTTGAACTGTGTTTTCATCCGCTGCGTGTGTGTGTACATTCAAAGGGCTTTTTGACATTTTTTTTAAATGTTTGCGAAAATGATTTTAGCCTTGTGGGTTCCAATATGGGGCCCACGGCGCTGTAATATTCCCGGTCGGTTTTGGGGGTGTTACAGAAAATGGTATCAGAGCTTGGGTTTCGTAAAACCCGGGCGTGTGTGTTATGTGGCTCTGCCGGTGCGGTAGTAGCGTGACTTTTGAAAATGATTTTCTGACTTTTGAGTCAAACCGATTTTGGAGGTTTCAAAATTTTAAAATATTTTCAAATTGTCAGTAATTGCGATGCCGGTGTGTTGTTAGTGTGTTGAGACTTTGTATGGGAGTCGTATGCTGGTATCACGGAAGATCATCGACTTCACGGACCTGTAAGTATGTTCTTTCAGTTATTTCAATTTTGATGATGATTATTTGAGCATGGTGTCGTGATTTTGAGATATTTCGGGTTTGAGATACTGATTATGACAGGTGTTGAGTTTCGAGGACGAAACTTATTTAAGTGGGTGTATATGTAATATCCTAGAATTTCACTATGAATTTTTCGCATTATTTTATCTCGGGATGTACTTGCAGTGGGGACCGACACGATATGAGTGGATAATTTTGGAAACCGTGATGTCGTGCAAGATGTCTATCGAGGGTATTTTGATTCTAGGATATTACATGCTTGTTGTGTTTTCGATGTCGGATATACCGTATGAGTATTTGTTTGATTTCCGTACTTGGTCGACATTTGTAATTGAGGATATCGTGCATCAGACGTATCGTATGAGAATACTTTCGGGATTTCGTATATGTGTTCAGTATGTCGTATGTTCATATTTGTTATGTCGATACGTTGGACAGGAATTGCTGGAAACGGCTAAGTATGGATCTGTTAACGTACGTTAAGACTTTGAGATAACGTACGCTAAGTGGTACGTGTTACGTACGTTAAGCGTAAGGTATTACGTACGTAACAAGAGGAATCGAGCATTGGGCCGGTCGGCGGCTTTGGCGCGGACGTGACACGTGAGTCAACGGATGGAGTTACGTGCGTTATACAGGTGTATTACGTACGTAATACGAGTATAATACTGTAGCAAGTCAACGTACGTATTACGTACGCAACGAATTAAGTGTTACGTACGTTACGGGGCGACTGGCCGAGTCGTGGCCGAGATGACCTGGATGGCCGAGCATGGCCGGACGTGACTCGTTGGGATGGCCGAGCATGGCCGGACGTGAATCGTTGGGATGGCCGAGCATGGTCAGCAGTGACTCGCTGGGGGCTAGGACTGGCCGATTACGTACGTAGGCAGTGGCCGGTTACGGCCGTAATGGCCGATTACGTACGTAAGGGAGCTGCCGGTTACGTACGTAATGGTGCCGAACAAACTGGACAGAAGGTTAGGCCGCGGCCGGCTACGTACGTAAGGACCCGCCGGTTACGTACGTAACTGGCCGGCAGGTCTCGGCCTATATAAGGCCTGGACCGAGTCATCTTGGGCATTTTCATTTTTTCTTCGTTTTTTCGCGATTCCTTCAGCAAAAGTGGATGGATTTGAGTAAGATCATCATGTAGCAACATGTTTTGGAAGTTGGAATCATGGATTAACATCATCTTCCACCCGGATCGAAGGTAAGAACACCTAAACACTTGGTTTTTGGATGTTCTTGATGTTTCTTGGTGTTTTGGCCGATTTGCTCCATTTTGATTCGGATTATTGATAGAACTTGATTGTATACTCGTAATCATTCAATACTCTTGAAGTTTTGTGGAACAAATTCGAGTATTTCTTCGTTAAAACGATTAAATTGGATTATGCCTTCAAAGTGTTCGATGAAATGCCTCAATGAGTAGAACTTGGGAAATTCTATACGTTTTCGCATGGATGGTGATTGAATTGATATTATTGTGATTTAGGAATGAACTTTTGAAGGAAGTTGAATCGGTACCCTTCCCTTTTGTCGATTTCTTCGCACCGTGCTATTCAAAACAAGTGATTACTTGTGTATGTCATCTTCTAGAGGTATGTTGATAATCCTCTCATTGAATTCGGATTTTGATGTTATCGTTGAAGAAGGATTCATATGAAGATGATTATGGTTTTGTTGTTACGATTCTTGCGGTTATATTAACTATATGTTGAAGACATTGTTTGGATTATTGAACACCGAATTTCGACTTGTGTCCGTATTATTAAGAGTTGATATGGGTTGGTTTCATATGATCGAGATATCATTGAACCATCGAGTTTGATTAGTTGGTCATTTCGGTTGTTGATTGTTATTGAACGTATCGTTAATCGATTATTGCATTAGGTTGCGTTTAGTGATCGTTGAAGTTAACTGCCGTTGTCTTTGCGGAGCTTGTAGACTAATACGGCGGGATTGATAGCGGCTTCGTCGAATTGGTATCAAGGCAAGTTATGCTTGCTCAGTTCATAATGTTAATAAATGATTTCGTTTTCATTTCATTTATGATTCGTATAGCAATGCTATTATGGAAAATATGAATTGTCGGAATGGTGGTATGTATGGTATTTTGGACTAAGATAAATCATAATGTATATGATTTTAAGGATGTCTAGTGGAAATGGGAACGTGAATTATAATTTGGTCTACTGCATGAGAAGTTGGATATCAAGGTTACTTATCGTGTCGATATTGAACTCGGGATGGTGGTTTGGTATTAGTTATGGACTGTACTTCATTTTGGATTGTCGGATAAACCATGTATTCATTCAGGGCGGTTGGTCGTGGAAAGGTTAGCGTCTCCAACTTGAGGTAAATTAATATTGTTAGATTATGATAATCATCATATTGCATTATTGCATGTGTGTATTGATATTTCATGTGGTGAGTGTGCACCATCGTTGTTACGTTTGTAATGTGCTCTTCCTTTGAGCTGTGATCTGTTGGGCCGATGTGTTAGGGGATAAGACCTATATGGCACCTGTGTTCCGGGGTATTCCTGTGTGGATACTTTCGTGACCCTTGGTTGCGACCTTGGGGTATTTTGTAATTGCATGAACCGTGTTAGGGATAAGACCTATATGGCACCTATGTTCCGGGGTATTCTGTGAGATGCTTCGTGACCCTTGGCCGCCTTGGGGTTTATGTGTTAATATTATATGCATTGTTGAGCATGATGTGGACTGTTGTCTGATGGAAATACGACATTGTGGTCGTGTCGGTCTTCCATGATCGAGTTACTGTTGCTCTTTTGGGAAGTCTTTTGATCCTTGATGGATATGCGTTTCTTCGGGATTAGTTGTCATGTTGTATCGTGACGTCTATCTTGAGTCTTATTGATTGGTCGTTCACGGTCCATGTATAATTGGATCTGTTCGATATTCGGGTTGTCTTTGAAATCCCATATATGATTCGTATATGGGTGATAATTTTATTCTCTCGTGTATCTGTTCCCGTTGATCCTTTTCTGATCTCGTTGGGAGTTACCATATCGATGGTAAACTTATTTGTTATCGATCCTTTATTAATCTCGTTTGGAGTTCCCCCTATCATTGGTAGTCTCGTTCGTTATTGATCCTTATTGATTCCGTTTGGGAGTTTGCCTTACCGTTGTTATTCTCGGTTGTTGATCCCTTATTATTCCTATTGGAGTTTACTGTGTCGTCGGTGTTTTCAGTTGTCGATTTCTTATTGCTCTTGTTGGAGTTACCGGATCGTTGGTATTCCCAGTTGTTGGTCCTTATTGATCTTGTTAGAGTTTACGGTGTTGTCAGTATTCTCGGTTGTTGACCCTTTATTGATCTTATTGGAGTTTATCGTACCGTCGGTATTTCTGGTTGTCGACTCTTATTGATCTTATTGGAGTTTACCGTGTCGTCGGTATTCTCGATTATTGATTCTTCATTGATCCTTACCGTGTCGTCGGTATTCTCGGTTGTCGACCTTTTATTGATCTTGTTGGGATTTGCCGTGTCGTCGGTATTCTCGGTGATTGCTTCTTCGTTGATCCTTACTGTCTCGTCGGTATTCTCGGTTATTGATTATTCGTTGATCTTGTTGGAGTTACCAGATCATGGTATTCTCGTCCATGTTGATCCTTTGTCGATCTTGTGTGGAAATATCATGTCATTGATATTTCCGTTGTGATGCATCGATTGTTTATCATTATTGACTGTGTGAGCATTCATGCTTTGTATTGATATCTGGAACTTGCCATTGTTTCGGGACAGTTGATTTGCAGATGTATCGTGTGATATCGGTTTTATCAGGATTGGGATCCGATTGTGCGACCCAGCCGATAGAGTTATTCATGGCCAGATCATTCTATAATTGAAATATGATAAGTTTGGGAATTTTGGTATCGTTTCGGATACAGTACAGATGGTTACTTTTGAATTCATTCATCACTTAAGGACACGAGGCGTGGGTTGGTAAGAATTGATTTGTTATGGATTGTGACAGGTTGGTAAGGTTACTACGGTGAGACTACATTGGAATTATTCTCACCTTGTAATTTCATTGATATGTATTGTTTTTGTGATGTGATCGTTATCATTGTTGAGTATTATGGTGACCCGTCGTGGGCTTTATCTTTTAGGTACTCGGAGTTCGAGCTAGTAGCGGTCGTGAAGGGATGAGCTTTCCGGTGATACTGGCTATGGCGTGATTGTTGGGATTATGTATTCTTTTCTGGTTTTTTTCTAATTCCGCTGCAAATGTAATTAATTGTGTTTTTATCCGCTGCATGTGTATATTTAAAATGGCTTTCAGTATTCTTTGAACTGTGTTTTCATCCGCTGCGTGTGTGTGTACTTTCAAAGGGCTTTTTGACATTTTTTTTAAATGTTTGCGAAAATGATTTTAGCCTTGTGGGTTCCAATATGGGGCCCACGGCGCTGTAATATTCCCGGTCGGTTTTGGGGGTGTTACACAACATATCGATCACCATCGTATTCATCTCGTAACAATGACCGATATAGGATGGATACTCAATCTATGATTCTCTACAAACGGCAAAGATTATATTTTGATGAGGGCTTCTATAACTCTCATTATCATTCACCTATTATCAGTATTTTCAAGTTCAAGTCATCAAATCCCCATGTATTTCGAAATCATCAAGAAGAAGACATGAATATTACTGAATCTTCATCATGCTACTCAACATAATCATAGGCCAACATATTCATATCTTAGCATAGGAATATCTAGGGTTAATCATCTCTATCCTCCTAAATCATGGTGTTCAGTTCATTAAGTCATCAATCGAGCCTAATCCCCTCAGAACCATGTTCATAATAATCCTAGAAACATGAACTCAAGGCTGGAGTAGTATCAACATTCCTTATACCGAGATAAACGACAAAAACGACCAGTAGAACTCAGTACCAGAAGCTTGAATACTAATGCAAGATACCTAAGATATTCAAAACAAAGTTGAGAGGCTCATATAAGGAGTTAATAGGGCCGAGGAAGCTCTCAAGGGTGCAAAACTTGGAGAAGGTAAGTAGAAGAAATGAAAAAGGGTTGGTGTCTTAAATAGAATATTGTCCTTAACATATGCTTGTTCACAACTATTGGCGTACGTTATCGATTTACATAGCTCACCGCCTCATTTTTGTCCTATTTTGTGTATGTTGTTAAAATGCTTATGAACGCTACATTATCGACTTAGTGTACGTTATTTTTATGTTGTAGCGTATGCTAGTATTCGTTGACATGCCTTTATAAAAGTTGTATGGCTGCGTGTGGAAGATGGCCGACACTCGGGGTCCATACGCCGACCACGCCTTATCTGATCCTGATTAGGCCTTACGTATGTTAGGTAACAATGCTAACGTACGTTAGATGTGCTAATTTGCGCACGCTAGGTTTATCTATTAGCGTACACTAGTATCATGCATGTACATGCATGATCAATTTTCATATAATGCGATCATTAATACTGGAATACAGATAAGGGAAATCATACTTCAATTAATTGTATGACATAATCATACACCACATGATTCAAATGCAGATAAAAATACACAACACATATCCAATATTACATACTCCCCCTCTAAATAGAAGTTTCGTCCCGAAATTCAAGATAGAAATAACTCTGGATATCTCGCCTTGATGTTGCTTCTTCGACCCCATGTTGTGACCATTGTACTTTAATCAAGGAGATTATTTTTTTCCTCAATTGCTTGATTCGACCTCGAGTATCTTGATCAGTTTATCTTCGAACGTGCCATCATTAGCCACTTTGATCTCTCCGAAGTCGATGACATGACTGGGATCTGATATGTACTTCCTTAACTGGGATACATGAAACACATTATGGACGTGACCTCATGGATGGGGGCAAGGCCAATCTGTATGCCAATTCTCCAACTCTCCCGAAAATCTCGAATGGCTCGATATATCTCAAACTCAACTTTCTTTTTCTTCCAAAACAAAAAATTCCATGAGTCGGAGAGACTCTTAGGAGTACATGGTCCCCGATTCAAATTCTAACAAGCGATGGCGCACATTCGTGTAAGACTTCTAATGACTTTGGCTGGGCAATAATCTTTCACTAATCAGCCCTATCTTCTCCTGAGTCTATTATCAATTCTGGTTCGGTCATGATTAATTCAGACGAATCATTCCCACATAAAAGTGGCCTACGTCTTCTCCCGTATAATGCCTCAAAAGGTACGATCTTAATTTAAGCATGCCAACTATTATTGTAGGTGAACTCAATCAACAACATCTGAGTTTTCTAATTTGACCAATCTAGGGCACAAGCTCTCAACATGTCTTTTACTATTTAGGTGATCCTCTTGGATTTTCCATCAATTTGGGGATGATAAGCCGTGCTAAAACTCAACTCGGTTCTTAAAGCCTTATGAACCGCTTTGCAGAATAGGACACGAAACGACCATCCTAATCTGAAATAAATGTCTTCAGTGTTCCATGCAATCGAACTATTACACGAACCAATCTCTCTAGTCCCCAGGTATCCTTGATACCTAGAAAGTAAGCCGACTTGGTTAAACGATCAACTATCACCCAGATCATATTCATTCCAGGCATGGTCTTCGGCATGTTGGTGATAAAGTCCATCAAGATATCATCCCACTTCCATTTAGGAATTGAAGTGGCTTCAACATTCCGGCCGGTCGCTGATGCTCGATTTTAACTTATTGACAAGCTAAACACTTTGATACATATTCCGCTACTTCTTTCTTCATGTTACCCCACCAAAAAATTTGCTTCAAATATTGATTTGAAGCATTACTACATTAGTACACAACCTACACCCTGATTTGAAGCATCACTGTAAACTATGAATCCTTTAGTTCCCTGTGGTAGTTCTAAGATTGAAGCCGTTGTCAGTCTCTTCTTGAGTTCGTCAAAACTAACTTGACACTTCTCATTCATTCGAATTTTTGGATTTTTTGCAATAACGGAGTAAGTGGGCGAGTGATTTTGGAAAATCCCTCCACGAACCGATGATAGTACCTATCAAGTCCTAAGAAACTTCTTACCTTTTTCACATTCTTAGGAGACTCCCACTCAACAATTGCCTCAACTTTTTGCGGATTTTCTCTGACTCCCTCTGATGATACTATATGACCAAGGAACATTAATTCCTGTAGAAAGCTTTGCATACAACTGATTGTTCCTGCAGATGTTCAAAACAATTCGCAAATGTTCCGCATGCTCGCCCGATCTTTTAGAGTAGATCAGGATGTCTTCGATGAAAACAAATAAGAATTTATCTAAGTACTATATGAATACTCGATTCATTAACTGCATAAATACAGCTGGTACATTGGTGAGACCGAATGGTATTAGCACAAATAGTGCTTGTAGAGAGTTCTAAATGCTGAGTTCGAAACGTAAGATTCTTTAATCCTCAATTGATGGTATCTCGATCTCAAATCGATCTTCAAGAACACTGTCGATCCTTCTAGATGGTCGAACAAATCATCAACCGAGGCAATAGGTACTTATTCTTACTTGTCACTTTGTTTAGCTCCAGATAGTTAATGCACAACCGAAGTGATCCATCTTTGTTTCGAACAAATAGAATTGCTGCACCTCAGGGGGAAACACTTGGCTGGATATAACCTTTCTCCAATAGCTCTTCAAGTTGCTTCTTTAACCCATACATCTCGATGGGTGCCTTTCAATATGGCGTCTTGGAAATAGGTGCGGCTCCCTGTTCATCTCTATGGTAAACTCTACATATCGTTGTGGAGGTACTCTAGGTATTTCATCATGTAATACATCCGGAAATTCGTTTACAATAGGAATAGATGAAAGTTTTACTCTTCATTCTCTTTTCTTCATTGCCTAACACAAGTATCCGGCACAACCCTGTTCACTGCTACAAAAAAGACATTTAACATCGCTCATTTAACATCGGTTCTCGGAAAACCGATGTTCAAAAAGACGCGGTAGCATAATTTAGATTTGTTAAGCAAATTAACATCGATTCTGCTAAAAACCAATTTTAAATTGTCATTTAACATCGGTTCTAATAAAAACCAATGTGAAATGTTTCATTTTAACATCGGTTCTGAGAGAATCGATGTTAAATTCTTCAATTTCACATTGGTTTTTAAAGAACCGATGTAAAATTCTCACGTTTAACATCGGTTTTTAGGAAAACCGATGTTAATTTTTAATTTAACATCACTTTTTAGTAGAGGCGATGTTAAATTCTTTCATTTAACATCAGTTTTTTCGGAACCGATGTTGTATGATTTTTTAAATATATAATATAACTTAATATATATTTTTGTTTATATTAGAATATATTTTATAAATTATATTATAATTTTGAGTTGTATTTAAATAATCAGATAATATATATATATATATATATATATATATAAAGTTATATTTTAACATGTACATATAGTTATATTAGTTTTTTATCAACAAATAGTTTATATTTTTATGACTTTTAAATATATAATATTAATATATATTTTTTAATTTATCTTATGATATGAAGATATAAATTTAAATTATATATACTCAACTATAAATAAAATTATATGATATATATAAAGTTATATTATAATATATATGTATATATATATATCTTAAATATATTTAACTTATATATAAGTTATATATATATATATATATATAAAGTTATGTTAGAATATATAGTTATATTATATATATACAATTATATTTAAAGTCATGATAATATATATTGACATATTAAGTTATATTATATATGTAAAGTTATATTATATTATGTATACATATAGTTATACTATAATATATATATATATATATATTTTATATACTTAGTTATATTATGATATGTAGATATGAATTTATATTAAATATATTCAATTATATTTAAAATTATATAAATTTATAAATGTATATAATATATAAATATAACACACACGTGTGTGTGTGTGTGTATTAAGTTATGTTTACTTATATAAATATATGTAGTATGTAAATATAACACATAGCATAAAATATACAAGAAAATAATCTGGCGGAGTGGTAATATCACACTTCCACAAGCAAGACATCGTGGGTTCGAAACCCACCAACAACGAAATTTAATGGAACTTGTTGCAAGTTTGAGGGTGGGTGGGGTGGGTGACTGTGCTATTGGATGGGTTGGGGCTGGGTTGGACTCGATGGGCTTAGCCGCGCTCCAATAAAATTTTAAGGTCGCGAAATTTAACATCGGTTATCCCAGAACCGATGTTAAATTTCACGATGTTAAAATTAACATCGGTTGTTATAACAACCGATGTTAAAATCGAAGTTTAACATCGATTATTAGAAATCAATGTTTATTTTAACATCTAGACATTTAACATCGGTTCCAAAATCGATATTATATGTCTTGTCTATAGTAGTGGTTTTAGCAGTTGATAGCCTTCATTGCTTTTATCACTTTCCATGAGCTTCCTGGTCTCCATCCCTTGAATAAATATTCTGAGCCGTCCTCAGCAATCATTGAAATATTTATCTTTCGGTAGTTCATGATAGCTCCATAACGGTTAAGCCAATCCTCTTCGAGAATCAGTATCATCACCTTGGATATCTACTATTATAAGATTTGAAGGACAATTGCTGCTTTCTATTAATAGAGGATAATTTCTAGCTTCTAAATTTCCCTTAATCCTTTCCCAACTCGATAAACCCACAATATAAGGCTAACATTCATGAAAACAAGAAATTTTCAAATGATTTACACAATATAGTGATATGAAAGAATGGGTAGCTCATGTATCGAACAAAACACTAATGGCGTGTGAAAGGATCCAAAGCAGGCCTGATGCAACAGTGGTACTATGATCATCTGTCCTTATCATCTAATAAAGGCGTGGAGGAATGGACCCATCACTCGATGCTTGCTTTATATCACACTGACCACTACTTCTTGCTCGTGCAAAGTTCTGTTGTGGCTGGCCACTCTGCTGAGTCTGATTAGCACTAGTTTCTTTCAGGACCTGCAGTGAAGTATGAGCTCCAAACGATCTCGCCACATCTACACAGAATATCTCACGATGTCTTTCTTTCCGACATTCATAGCTTACCAGGAAGGGAATGGACAGTCGCATCTGAAATTGCATGATTGGCCACAGTTGAAATATTTTCTCGATGCAGTTGTAACTGCATATGCCGATCTTGAACTCTTTCTACCTCTAAAATGATGCTGGGGCCTCCTAGATGAGTGAAAAAATGATTGGGCTTTACGAGCCCCACTATTATTGTTTCTACTACCAGAGACTTTCTACTTTTTTGACGCATAAAATTTCTCCACCTCTATTTTCTTTCATTTCATATGACATGGATTTATATTGATACTGACTAAATCTGGTACATTCAAATCCCGTCATGTATCGTCGTATCTCTGGTTTTATCCTCATGTCAAAATGGAACATTTTTTCTGCATTGGTTCGGACTAGGTGTCTAACAAATGCTAGTTGATGATTAAAGGTCTTAGTCACTTGAGCCATGGGTAAGTCCAGAGGTTGCGTGAAGAAGAATTCTCGAATTTTAGCCTCCCTAATTGGACGAGGGCAATACTGAGCTTCCATCACTAGCTTGAGTTCTCCTCAATCGGATCATGGTCAGTAGGTCGGATGGCCTCCCACCACTCAGACGCTTCTCCAGTCAGAAAATATTTGGCGATGGGGACTTTTCAGTTATTCGGGATGTTGCTTCCTACAAACACTTTGTCCAATTCCCTCAGCAAGTGATACCAAGTAGGTACCTCAGAGAAACCATCAAATTTTGGTGGGTGCATCTTAACCACTTCTTGTAGCCATTTATCTCCATGATGGCCCAGGTTCGGAATGCCTTGATATCCTTCCCCTGGTTGTAGACCTATTGCCACTTGCATTCGGTCCAGCACTTGAGAAAATTGGGTCCCCTGGTTAGGAATATCTAGATTACCATTTGCCTCCATGGTTCGCTCTTGATCATTGTTGACAGATTCCTGTTACTATCCAGAACCGAGATTAGCCTGATTCGACAAAGAATCAGAAACATAGGGCGAAGCTTCCCTTCTAGCATCCCCGCGTCTGCATCCATGACTGCGACCACGTCCGACCTCCTCTCAACATACTATAAGAATATATATTCAATATACAAGGAATAATATCGTTCTAAAATTTAACATAAAAGGCATAATATTAAAGGCCAATAATTGTGTTTTAGGAATCTTACAACTGCGTATTGCATGAAGAAGTCGGCGGTACAATGATGTTATTCATGACTGTTTGATCAAAAGATACATCTAGAACCCAAATTAACTCGAGTGCCAAGATATTCATAATCTTTAGCTCCAATGCCATATTTTTCAGCACCCCGAGATATTCAGGATTACTACAGTGAAGTAAATCCTTTATGTAAACATTTACTAGGGTAATAAATAAAACAAACACTTATTAACATACCAACAATGGAGTTATTATTACAAATTGGCTTTTTCTTAAAAGTAGACAACAAAACTGAATAGATTTCATCAATACATAACCATCCAAATCAACAGAAAGAAACAATTTACTCGAGTACTTGTTAAAACACGAACACAAACTGAAAGAACTTCTCCGAACAACCAACATCACTGTGCACCCTAGTAAATCTCAACTTGGTTCTTAAATCCTTATGAACCACTTTGCAGAATATGACACGAAACGACCATCCTGATCTGAAATAAATGTCCTCAGAGTTCCATGCAATCGAACTATTACACGAGCCAATCTCTCTGGTCCCTCGCTATCCTTGATACCTAGAAAGTAAGCTGACTTGGTTAAACGATCAACTATCACTCAGATCATATTCATTCCAGGCATGGTCTTTGGCATGTTGGTGATAAAGTCCATCAAGATATCCTCCCACTTCCATTCAGGAATTGAAGTGGCTTCAACATTCTGGCAGGTCGCTGATGCTCGATTTAACTTATTGACAAGCTAAACACTTTGAGACATATTCCGCTACTTCTTTCTTCATGTTACCCCACCAAAAAATTTGCTTCAAATACTGATTTGAAGCATTACTGCATTAACCTAGACCCTGATTTGAAGCATCACTGTAAACTATGAATCCTTCAGTTCCCTGTGGTAGTTCTAAGATTGAAGCCATTGTCAATCTCTTCTTATGTTCGTCAAAACTAACTTGACACTTCTCATTCCATTCGAATTTTTGGGTTTTTTGCAATAATGGAGTAAGTGGGCGAGTGATTTTGGAAAATCCCTCCACGAACTGATGATAGTACCCATCAAGTCCTAAGAAACTTCTGACCTCTTTCATATTCTTAGGAGACTCCCACTCAACGATTGCCTCAACTTTCTGCGGATTTACTCTGACTCCCTCTGATGATACTATATGACCAAGGAATATTAATTCCTCTCATTAAACTTAGACTTCCTCTTGAGAAGATGCTTATATGTTGGCATATGAATATGCTGAGTATTAGGATGATGTTTTCTGAGATTTTCATGTATTCTTCATGATGATTTCAAAATACATATGGACCTAATGACTTTAGGATTATGTTGTTCATGCTAGATGAATTATAATGAGAAATGTTAGAGTTTTCATCAGTAATATGATTCTCTTCTAAGAGTTGATTTGATTTTTTAATTTCCTATATAATCATTATGATGAGATGAATATGTTGGAGATGGACATTTTAGGCTGATATAACACTTGAAGGGGGAATTACCATAATGAAGAATTGAAGTTTTAGCAAAGTTATGATTAACTCTTCAGAGGAATTGAATAGCTTGATCACATTCCATTAGATGTTATTCATAGTGACAAATGATGATAGCAAGAAGGCTTGATTATACGTATATTGAGGGAACTCTCATGATAGTATTCGTGATATGTATGATCCTTATCGATTTTTTTTTTGATAAGTAATGTTATGATTCTATTATCCAGAATTGTTAGTTATTATCGTGTTATATTGATAATTGAGGTTCAGGCATTAAAAAGTGATTGATCGAATGGGCGACCTTCAAGTGTATTGGCGTTCATTGAGAGTATCGAATCGTTATCATCCTTATAAGGCAAGTACTTTAATTATGCTTTGCATTCTAGTGTTATTCATGTTGTCATGCATATATATATTGTTGTTGGTATGTCCACCGACTGGCTCTTCTTGGAATCTATGTTGGTGTGTGCTGGATCATTGGATAGGGTATTCCAACACGGGTTAGTCCGATGGGATTATTTTGGGATCTGAACAGTGAATGCTGGATCACGGTGTACCATGAATATATGTTGATGCTGTCATGTTGAGTATTGCATTGTCGGTCATGAAGTCCGTAAGTTGTTATTGTTATTCTTAGCCCGTGGAGTTATTGCTCATTGTATAATTATCGTACTTGTACTGGCATTATTTTGCTAACCCCTTTGGGGTGGAAATATGTTCCATGTTTAGGTACCAGAGGAGCGGGAAAGCAACCATAGGGGAAACATGATGACGAAGGTGCACAGTGATGTTAATCGTTCAAGGTTTATTCCAGTTCTGTTCAAGTTTTTAATATGTACTCATGTAAATTGTTCATCTAGTGTTTGATTTGGATATTTATGTTTTGGTGTTTTCTATTCAGTGTTCTTACTTACATTTAAACCGAATTTGTAATAATTACTATAATACTGGTATTTAAATAGTGTCAATAATAACCTTGAACATCTTTGGGTTGTTGCAGAAAACACGAGGTCTCTACCTATCACACGTAAATTAGATGACTGGAAAAATTTCCTCATACTCTTAGACCCTTAAGGCCGCGGCTAACACAAGAATGGTAGGAAGTTTTTTCTCTTCTTCACTTTCTCACTCTAAGTGATGAATGTGATAATATGTATAATTAAATTGATAAGCTTTCACATACCCTCACATTCCCTCTTATAATATCATCTGATGAGCTAAGCGGAATCACCTAAACTTAAAAGTATTTTGTCTTCATTAGTGTGGATAAATATCTTATCACGTGTAAAACCCACACCATGTTGATAAGTCTTCCACCGTGATAATACTTTTTTCATATAAAAGACAAGTGTCACATTAACAAATGAGGGTGGCCCATTTCATGATTTGGCTAAGTGGTCGAACCACTTAGTCTATGAACGAAATTCTCGTGCGTCTAATCCTATAGATACACCTTGGTCCGTTTCAATATATTTATATGATTAAATAATCTAATAAATTAATTCTATTGAATACTATTTCTCTAATAAATAACTATTTGTGAATAAAATTCATTTTCCAATACGTATTCCATTCAATAGACTATATTAATTTATCTAATAAATTAAATTATACATTTAATGTTCAATACTCACAAAGAGACAATAAGCTCAATTTACTCCATCGTCTATTATTTGCGCATCTCTGTAGGTTCCTCTGAGTCAGCAATGGGCGAAATCGAAGAGTGTGAGTAACACCTAGCCAGTCATGTGGCTCACATTATAACCCAACTAAATGATATGGATTATTCCAAAATCTTTTTGTTATGAATACCATATACATATAAACTCTTGAATCAGATGTTCTGATCAAGTATTTGTAAAACCCTGAGATATTTATGATTATTACAGCACCATAAATCCTTGATGTAAATATTTACTAGGCTAATAAATTAAACAAACGCTTATTAAAATACCAAAAATGGAGTTAATATTACAAACCGCCTTTTTAAATATAAACGAAGACACTGGATAGAGTTCATCAATACATAACTATCCAGATCAACACGAAGAAACAATATACTCGAGTACTTAATCAAACACGAACACAAACTGAAAGAACTTATCCGGACAACCAACATCACTATGCACCCTCGTTATCATGTTGCACCTGTGGTTGTTTTCCCACTCCCCTGGATCCTGAACATAAAACACATGTCCACCCTCGAAAGGGTTAGCAAAACGATGCTAGTACAAGTACTATAATTATACAACAAGAGATTATTTGACAATTTAATGAAGAATAATAACAACTTACAAACTTCTCCTTCGACAAGACCTACAATATTACTCAACAAGACAATCTCAACATATACATGGTAATTCGTGATCCAGCATTCACTATGTTGATCCTAATATGATCCCGTCAGACCAACACATGGTGGAAAACCCATCCATAGTCCAGCACACGTTAGCCTAGATCCCAAGATGATCCCGTAGGACCAACACTTGATGGACAAACAACAACACATATATGCCCGACAACATTAATGACATTAATACGGAAAATATAATTAAAGTACTTGTCTTAGAATTACGATAAGGACTAAATACTTTCGACGAATGTCAACACACTCGAATGACGTCTCTTCAATCAACCACTCGCAGAACTCAAACCTTATACAAAAGGGATAACAAAGAGTTCAACTTGTATCGTTATAACTAACACACGAGCATCTAAGATTGTTATGATATGATTGAGTTAATCATCCTACGCATGGCCGGTTTTGATGGTTCAAAAATCCGACGACACATAGTCGGACTTTCATCATGTACCATGTGAATCGAATGGGAATAACTGGAATGATTTCACAACATCTATGAAATCCAAGTATATTCAATTCATCAACAATTCAATATTCAAACCGTGATTATCAACTCATATATACACGGTTCCACTATTCGACGGCTCTCTAATAAGAACATGGTCATGATCAATGAATCCCCAAACATTACAAAGGAACGTATTCATTCTGGTTTATAAATTTAATTCATAACTTTACTAAATCTCCAATTCTTCCTTTGTCATCAATCCTCCTACAGAGTTTTAATAGTTCAACATATCGATCACCATCGTATTCATCTCGTAACAATGACCGATATAGGATGGATACTCAATCTATGATTCTCTACAAACGGCAAAGATTATATTTTGATGAGGGCTTCTATAACCCTCATTATCATTCACCTATTATCAGTATTTTCAAATTCAAGTCATCAAATCCCCATGTATTTCGAAATCATCAAGAAGAAGACATGAATATTACTGAATCTTCATCATGCTACTCAACATAATCATAGGCCAACATATTCATGTCTTTGCATAGGAATATCTAGGGTTAATCATCTCTATCCTCCTAAATCATGGTGTTCAGTTCATTAAGTCATCAATCGAGCCTAATCCCCTCAGAACCATGTTCATAATAATCCTAGAAACATGAACTCAAGGATGGAGTAGTATCAACATACCTTATATGGAGATAAACGACAAAAACGACCAGTAGAACTCAGTACCAGAAGCTTGAATACTAATGCAAGATACCTAAGATATTCAAAACAAAGTTGAGAGGCTCATATAAGGAGTTAATAGGGCCGAGAAAGCTCTCAAGGGTGCAAAACTTGGACAAGGTAAGTAGAAGAAATGAAAAAGGGTTGGTGTCTTAAATAGAATATTGTCCTTAACATATGCTTGTTCACAACTATTGGCGTACGTTATCGATTTACATAGCTCACCGCCTCATTTTTGTCCTATTTTGTGTATGTTGTTAAAATGCTTATGAACGCTACATCATCGACTTAGTGTACGTTATTTGTATGTTGTAGCGTATGCTAGTATTCGTTGACATGCCTTTATAAAAGTTGTCTGGCTGCGTGTGGAAGATGGCCGACACCCGGGGTCCATACGCCGACCACGCCTTATCTGATCCTGATTACGCCTTACGTATGTTAGGTAACAATGCTAACGTACGTTAGATGTGCTAATTTGCGCACGCTAGGTTTATCTATTAGCGTACACTAGTATCATGCAGGTAGATGCATGATCAATTTTCATATAATGCGATCATGAATACTGGAATACAGATAAGGGAAATCATACTTCAATTAATTGTATGACATAATCATACACCACATGATTCAAATGCAGATAAAAATACACAACACATATCTTATATTACATACTCCCCCTCTAAATAGAAGTTTCGTCCCGAAATTCAAGATAGAAATAACTCTGGATATCTCGCCTTGATGTTGCTTCTTCGACCCCATGTCGTGACCATTATACTTTAATCAAGGAAATTATTTTTTTCCTCAATTGCTTGATTCGACCTCGAGTATCGTGATCAGTTTATCTTCAAACGTGCCATCATTAGCCACTTTGATCTCACCGAAGTCGATGACATGACTGGAATCTGATATGTACTTCCTTAACTGGGATACATGAAACACATTATGGACGTGACCTCATGGATGGGGGCAAGGCCAATCTGTATGCCAATTCTCCAACTCTCCCGAAAATCTCGAATGGCTCGATATATCTCAAACTCAGCTTTCTTTTTCTTCCAAAACGAAAAATTCCATGAGTCGGAGAGACTCTTAGGAGTACATGGTCCCCGATTCAAATTCTAACAAGCGATGGCGCACATTCGTGTTAGACTTCTGATGACTTTGGCCGGGCAATAATCTTTCACTAATCAGCCCTATCTTCTCCTGAGTCTATTATCAATTCTGGTTCGGTCCTGATTAATTCAGACGAATCATTCCCACATAAAAGTGGCCTACGTCTTCTCCCATATAATGCCTCAAAAGGTACCATCTTAATTTAAGCATGCCAACTATTATTGTAGGTGAACTCAATCAACAACATCTGAGTTTTCTAATTTGACCAATCTAGGGCACAAGCTCTCAACATGTCTTTTACCATTTAGATGATCCTCTTGGATTTTCCATCAGTTTGGGGATGATAAGCCGTGCTAAACCTCAACTCGGTTCTTAAAGCCATATGAACCGCTTTGCAGAATATGACACGAAACGACCATCCTGATCTGAAATAAATGTCTTCAGAGTTCCATGCAATCGAACTATTACACGAACCAATCTCTCTGGTCTCCAGGTATCCTTGATACCTATAAAGTAAGCCGACTTGGTTAAACGATCAACTATCACCCAGATCATATTCATTCCAGGCATGGTCTTCGGCATGTTGGTGATAAAGTCCATCAAGATATCATCCCACTTCCATTCAGGAATTGAAGTGGCTTCAACATTCCGGCAGGTCGCTGATGCTCAATTTTAACTTATTGACAAGCTAAACACTTTGATACATATTCCGCTACTTCTTTCTTCATGTTACCCCACCAAAAAATTTGCTTCAAATATTGTTTGAAGCATTACTACATTAGTACACAGCCTAGATGTAACACCCCCAATCCACAGCCGTAGACCCTCTCCTAGAGGATCTACCAGGCTGGTAACAACATTTAACATCTCGACAATGCCTTCAAGGCTAAAATGACTCAGTAGACCGATTTGGTCTTTCAATAAAATATACAACTCGATTACAAACACATACCCACGCAGGGGTCAAAATACAATAAACTCCCGTACAACGGGGAAAAGATACTGCAGCGGAAAAGAAAATACAACTAGACCAATACGAGATCAACGGATCCTCGTGTGATTAGTATCGTTCATCTTTCATCATCCTTCGTGCCGACCCTGTGTTATGCTCCAAAACCTGAATGCAAAAATAGACATCCACCCCCCGAATACTCGGGGGTTAGCAAAACTCCACTGTTTTGCTAGTGCAAGTACAAGTGCAAAAATACGAGCCATACAATACAAGTTCCAAGAACAATAATAATCAGGAATCCTCAAAGATCCAAACGTAAAGAAAAGTACTTCCCGAGGCAAGAGTTTGGGTAAACATTTCCAAAACTGAAAGATCGCAAATAAGGGAAACAATTTACAAAACAGTTTAAAATGCCATCGAGAGTTTTAATAGAAAACAATTTAGGATTATAAAATCCTTCTCTTTCCAAAAATTAATAGGGTCACAGCCCAAATGTTTTGTTTTCGCAAATAGGAAACCGCCAACAATTTACAGGGTCAAAACCCAACATCACGTGTCCTCAATGGACGTAAAATCAACGAAACATAATCACGCACGCGCATCGCCTAGGACCGGGACGCTACCACCGACATCCCACCCGAGGCCTCGAAGGACCCTCCCGAGCTGGCTAGCGAAACAAATCACACACATCTCACGGTTGGATCAATCGCTTGATGCATCCTGGCCACATGATCACATGCCATGTGCCACCGTAGATTATCTCAGGCTCTCACGGTTGGATCAATCACTTGTTGCATCCTGACCACATGATCACGTGCCATGTGTCACCGTAGACCTTCAACCATATCCACACATTCACACAAATAACATATCACATCAAGGATATTCAAACAATTCGCCCAAAGGCATCAAACACTTAGCAAAACACCATGTCAATCCACAACGCACCGAAATGAAATAATATACGTCCACACACAATACCAAGTGCAACATGAACACCAAGCATATACATAGAATTCACATAGTTATTCACGAACCACACCAATTACAAAACACACACGGTTTTGAAAGAGGGCCTTTAACGAGGCTAACCAAATCTTTTGAAAACTCATTTCAAACAAACAAACAAATCAAGACGATCACCAATCATCATATCCCCGAAACAAGAAAAGTATGGACAAGGTACTTGCCTCGAATAAGAACAACGCGGAGAATCGACCAAAGTAGGTTGACACGAACCGATTACAAACCCGCCGACTCCACCGATCGCCAACTCACGTCATAAACTACGAAGGACAATAATAACAATGAAATGAATTCCATAACACGACTCAAAGCCGTTGAATTCAAAGAACGAATGACGAAAGTTCAAGGATTTCCCCCAAAACGGCCAAGAACACGATTCATCCCGTCAAAACCCGAAAACGGAATTCCAAGTTGAAATATGGATATACAATCAATACACTATGTTTAACAACATCATTTAACCATAATCGATCCATCGAAAACGGATGATAAACGAGATCGGGGATAAATCCCCCCAAAAGTCAATTTGAAGGAAATCAAGAAATATGCTTCGATTCGACGAAGAACAATGGATTAAATGATGTTAAACACAAGAATACTACCAAGATTAATCATACCCATCATGAATTAATCAACAACACGGAACGAATCGGACAAAAATGCAAAAACCCCCAAATTCACGGAATTAGGGTTCTAAGGAAGATTACCTTGATTCGCTGGATCAAGGATGATAACGGATGATTGATTGATGTTATGAACTCAAGAACTTCATGGATTTGTTGTTAAACAACATGGCTCCTTGATCTCAAAACCTCTGGCCGCGGAAAGAAAAGATTGAAATGAAAAGATGAGTTGAAACAAGGCTGCTCGGTCAATTATATAGGCAGACCGCCCTAGCGTGCGCTAGCCTGCCGGCAGCGTGCGCTAGCGGGCCGACCATGGTCCAGTCCAGAGGCTCCTGGACTGATCCCTCGCCCAGGTAGCGCGCGCTAGATGCCGAGCAGCGTGCGCTACGTCTGCCGGTTAGCGCGCGCAGCGACCGGCCGTAGCGTGCGCTACCGGCCAACTCTCTGGAGTCCAGAACCACTGGGGCCTCACTGCCCGGCCCAGGTAGCGTCTGGCGCTGGTGCCGCATAGCGTGCGCTTCTGGCCCTTATTAGCGCGCGCAGCCTCCCGTGATGGCGTACGCTATGCCGGTCCCTGCCCGCGCCGTCGGCCAGAGCCCAAAGAACCGTGCGGTTCCTCCATAACCGTCCGGCGGCGCCCGTGCCGTGGCCTGACGACTCGATTTCCGAAAACGCACGAAACGAACACGACGAAAAGTTCGCGGACGACATCAACGACCCGAAATGAAAACATAATGCAATAATTAATCATACGCGACCAAGAAACGGGTCGAGACAACAATTACAGATACGGATACCCGTAACTTTCAAGAAATTACAAAATGGCCCAAAATGCCCGGAAATCACGATACGTGATCGAATAACCAAACCAAAGTTCACAACACGTCTAACAAAGTTAAACGGACTTACGGGAAACTCGAAACAGCAGTTTCGAACGAGATTCGCAAGAACCGAACTCAAGTGCGGAAAAGTCGTTAAAAAGCACGGAACTCAACAAAACGTCTCCGAAACGAACTCGGATGTCAAAAAGTGTAGAATTAATCATTCTCAGAATGACGAAACGGTAATGAGCGAGTCGTCAAAATGGACTTCGGCCGAAAAAAGAAATTTACCGAAAATTGAAAATTGCGGATATTACATTCTACCCTTCTTAAAAGAAGTTTCGTCCCGAAACTTAAAACAAGTAGGGAGAAGCAATATCCCGCCAGGAAAACTCAATGAGATACGCAAGAAACGCGTAACTAATGCCAAACGGTGAAACGTTGCAAACAACGCAACGGAATATACGGTGTGAAAACACGCTCCACGACGACCAACACAACATCGCCGTTAGGGATATAATAGAACCAACAAGTGACAAGCGTCATCAAATGGATAATACAATCAAGTCAATTATCCGAACAATCACAAAACACAACGAACGAAAATCAATACGATTGACCAACCCAACGGTACATCAATCAAAGCGCGAGCCAATCGCTGAACAAATACGGAATTCCACCGCTCAAGGGTTGGAAGATCGAAAACGAGACTAATTTCCCGAACTTAAGGGAATTAGGAAGGAGCCTGAACGCTCAACAATCACGAAACGAGAACAAAACCGAACAAACAAATGATCGAGACAACAAAAATCGAACAATCATGTCCGAAATACGAAGGATAATAAAATTCAAACAACAACCCCAAGGTTCACATCTCTACTCGAGACAATATATGATCCGGTGAAAACAACAGGATGTGCATTCATATAAGATCCACAGGAAAGGGAATAGCAATAGAAAAGTCACAACGACAAACGAGTAATTTCGAAACACCACACTCGTTCGATCAATAAAAGCAAGGGATAGGGCAAGCTCAGAAAATGTTAACGAACATAAACGAGTCGACAGAGTCGAAAATATAGAAGTTCAAAATATTATCCACTTCGAATAAAAGAACTAGTAGAACCAAAAGATGTTACATCTGAACAAGGTTCACAAGTATCGAACCGGGCTCGGAAAAGTCACAGCGATAACCAGATCGACCCAAAACAAGATCACAGCTCGTTCGAATGATGAAACCGAAATACAGAACAAGTTCAGAAAGTGTCAACGAACACGAGCGAGTCGATAGACCTGAGAAAGAGGAAATGCAGGAGTCCAAAAATAATACGGGTATTATATTCGACCCCTTCTAAAAGAAGTGTCGTTCCCGAAACTCACAACACGAAATCAAGGTGACAACACAACAAGCAACTGACAGAAACATCTTTCAAAGGCCTCTCAAAGCCGATTCCGATGACTGTGCTGAAGCGCGAACTCCGAAAGTCTCGGTAGCCAATTCGCAAAACTGAATTCGGTGTCCCTCGAGTCCACACTTGAAATGTGTTACCGACGAGAAGGACAATTTACACGTGCATGCCCCGGTACATCACGGTTGAAATACCTCGGCTCGGCATACCGAAAATATAAATGCTAGATACAATTGAACATAACACCACAAAACAACATAGCGGAGATGCCAACTAAGCACAACAAAGAATCATAACACATATCATATACAACGATTACCTTCGTAAAGTAATACGCACACAAACACTACAGCGACGATGGTATCGTTCGGCGACCTTAACGGCCCGAACAATAACCATCACATAATTACAAACCTAATGAAACAATCACCCATGTGCATAAACGCACAAAAATCCAAGCTTTAACAACTCACACTCGTGCCACAACACGCAAATCACCACGAGGTGACAATTAGTAAATACCAGTTCACACCTCTCACAGAGGGCTAGTACTACAAATACGTGGAAACGCCTCAACGTTCATGCCACCAATTCGTTCATATTCGGAAGCTAACATCATAACGACAATGCGAACATCATACATACATTCCCAGACCGCAAACGGGAATTGATAGGTTTTAAAGAAAACGAAACCACATTTTGAAAAACAATTTGGAAAACACCAATTGATCTTGAGTATCACATTTTCAAAAAGTTGTACAAACACCATTATCGTGACTTTGAAAATCATCTTGCGTTTGAACAAAAATGAGGACACATTTCTTTTAGTGAAAAACTTTCAAAAATATTCGACCCTTGGGTCTAAGCAACTGCATTTGAAAATATCTCAAAATATTTTTGGTCCTCAATCGGAAATTTTTTGAAATGTATTGCGGCATTAGAAAACACCTTGAAAACACCGCATGAAAATGATTCGTTTTAAAAGTACGTCTCGAATTTTAATTTTCTAAGATACTCAAGGTTTTCAATAATAATTCAATGGGCTAAAATGCCCAAAAAGTTTATGTACTTACACGGAACATTATAGCGCCGTGTGTCCCGCGCCGGAACCCACCAGGCTAAAAACCATTTACAAAAATGCCAAAAAGACCGATGACGGTAATATTTCAAAAACTCACAGAAGCCATTTATAAAATAATAAATACCGTCATAAGAATTTTGCCAAAACGATCAAGGCCATAATGCCAAAAACTCGGTCAAGGGAATCGTTTTTCCAAATAAAACTCGGTCGGTAAAATACCGAAAGCCATTACAAAAGAACTCACACAGCGGATAAAAGAAATAAAGTCAAACATGCACAATCCAGCAACGCTTCTCCTCATATGAACGAAATATGAGGGTCAAATAACCACATATCAAGAAATCAAAATCCATAAGAGGATTCCATCACTTAACAAATAATCATAAAAATAGCTCGTGTCACTCGAGGCTCAACACAAATAAGGGAGACTTACCTCCACAGGTCGCACGAAGATGATGATCGCCCACGATACTAATCACGACCAACAAACTCAGACGACGCGTCGCGACACGACTCATTCAGATAAAATCCGACGAAACAAAACTCAACAGACACCACTGACCCGACAGCCTAGGTTTTCACAACCTAAGCTCTGATACCATTTATGTAACACCCCTAATCCACTCAGGGATATTACACGCCGTAGACCCTCTCCTAGAGGATCTACCAGGCTGGTAACAACATTTAACATCTCGACAATGCCTTCAAGGCTAAAATGACTCAGTAGACCGATTTGGTCTTTCAATAAAATATACAACTCGATTACAAACACATACCCACGCAGGGGTCAAAATACAATAAACTCCCGTCATAACGGGAAAAGATACTTGCGGCGGAAAAGAAAATACAACTAGACCAATACGAGATCAACGGATCCTCGTGTGATTAGTATCGTTCATCTTTCATCATCCTTCGTGCCGACCGTGTTATGCTCCAAAACCCGAATGCAAAATAGACATCCACCCGCGAATACTCGGGGGTTAGCAAAACTCCACTGTTTTGCTAGTGCAAGTACAAGTGCAAAAATACGAGCCATACAATACAAGTTCCAAGAACAATAATAATCAGGAATCCTCAAAGATCCAAACGTAAAGAAAAGTACTTCCCGAGGCAAGAGTTTGGGTAAACATTTCCAAAACTGAAAGATCGCAAATAAGGGAAACAATTTACAAAACAGTTTAAAATGCCATCGAGAGTTTTAATAGAAAACAATAGGATTATAAAATCCTTCTCTTTCCAAAAATCAATAGGGTCACAGCCCAAATGTTTTGTTTTCGCAAATAGGAAACCGCCAACAATTTACACGTTCAAAACCCAACATCACGTGTCTTCAACGGACGTAAAATCAACGAAACATAATCACGCATGCGCATCGCCTAGGACCGGGACGCTACCACCGACATCCCACCCGAGGCCTCGAAGGACCCTCCCGAGCTGGCTAGCGAAACAAATCACACAAATCTCACGGTTGGATCAATCGCTTGTTGCATCCTGGCCACATGATCACATGCCATGTGCCACCGTAGATTATCTCAGGCTCTCACGGTTGGATCAATCACTTGTTGCATACTGACCACATGATCACGTGCCATGTGTCACCGTAGACCTTCAACCATATCCACATATTCACACAAATAACATATCACATCAAGGATATTCAAACAATTCGCCCAAAGGCATCAAACACTTAGCAAAACACCACGTCAATCCACAACGCACCGAAATAAAATAATATACGTCCACACACAATACCAAGTGCAACATGAACACCAAGCATATACATAGAATTCACATAGTTATTCACGAACCACACCAATTACAAAACACACACGGTTTTGAAAGAGGGCCTTTAACGAGGCTAACCAAATCTTTTGAAAACTCATTTCAAACAAACAAACAAATCAAGACGATCACCAATCATCATATCCCCGGAACAAGAAAAGTATGGACAAGGTACTTGCCTCGAATAAGAACAACGCGGAGAATCGACCAAAGTAGGTTGACACGAACCGATTACGAACCCGCCGACTCCACCGATCGCCAACTCACGTCATAAACTACGAAGGACAATAATAACAATGAAATGAATTCCATAACACGACTCAAAGCCGTTGAATTCAAAGAACGAATGACGAAAGTTCAAGGATTTCCCCCAAAACGGCCAAGAACACGATTCGTCCCGTCAAAACCCGAAAACGGAATTCCAAGTTGAAATATGGATATACAATCCATAGACTATGTTTAACAACATCATTTAACCATAATCGATCCATCGAAAACGGATGATAAACGAGATCGGGGATAAATCCCCCCAAAAGTCAATTCGAAGGAAATCAAGAAATATACTTCGATTCGACGAAGAACAAGGGATTAAATGATGTTAAACACAAGAATACTACCAAGATTAATCATACCCATCATGAATTAATCAACAACACGGAACGAATCGGACAAAAATGCAACAACCCCCAAATTCACGGAATTAGGGTTCTAAGGAAGATTACCTTGATTCGCTGGATCAAAGGATGATAACGGATGATTGATTGATGTTATGAACTCAAGAACTTCATGGATTTGTTGTTAAACAACATGGCTCCTTGATCTCAAAACCTCTGGCCGCGGAAAGAAAAGATTGAAATGAAAAGATGAGTTGAAACAAGGCTGCTCGATCAATTATATAGGCAGACCGCCCTAGCGTGCGCTAGCCTGCCGGCAGCGTGCGCTAGCGGGCCGACCATGGTCCAGTCCAGAGGCTCCTGGACTGATCCCTCGCCCAGGTAGCGCGCGTTAGATGCCGAGCAGCGTGCGCTACGTCTGCCGGTTAGCGCGCGCAGCGAGCGGCCGTAGCGTGCGCTACCGGCCAACTCTCTGGAGTCCAGAACCACTGGGGCCTCACTGCCCGGCCCAGGTAGCGTGCGCTGGGTGCCGCATAGCGTCTTCTGATGCCGGTTAGCGCGCAGCCTCCCAGTAGCGTCGCTATTCCGGTCCTCGCAGCGCCGTCCGGCGAGCCCGGCCCGTCTTGGTTCCTCCCGCAACCGTCCGGCCAGCGCCCGGCTGCCGTGGCCTAACGACTCGATTTCCGAAAACGCACGGAACGAACACGACGAAAAGTTCGCGGACGACATCAACGACCCGAAATGAAAACATAATGCAATAATTAATCATACGCGACCAAGAAACGGGTCGAGACAACAATTACAGATACGGATACCCGTAATTTTCAAGAAATTACAAAATGGCCCAAAACGCCTGGAAATCACGATACGTGATCGAATAACCAAACCAAAGTTCACAACACGTCTAACAAAGTTAAACGGACTTACGGGAAACTCGAAACAGCAGTTTCGAACGAGATTCGCAAGAACCGAACTCAAGTGCGGAAAAGTCGTTAAAAAGCACGGAACTCAACAAAACGTCTCCGAAACGAACTCGGATGTCAAAAAGTGTAGAATTAATCATTCTCAGAATGACGAAACGGTCATGAGCGAGTCGTCAAAACGGACTTCGGCCGAAAAAAGAAATTTACCGAAAATTGAAAATTGCGGATATTACACTAGACCCTGATTTGAAGCATCACTGTAAACTATGAATCCTTTAGTTCCGTGTGGTAGTTCTAAGATTGAAGCCGTTGTCAGTCTCTTCTTGAGTTCGTCAAAACTAACTTGACACTTCTCATTCCATTTGAATTTTTGGATTTTTTGCAATAATGGAGTAAGTGGGCGAGTGATTTTGGAAAATCCCTCCACGAACCGATGATAGTACCTATCAAGTCCTAAGAAACTTCTTACCTTTTTCACATTCTTAGGAGACTCCCACTCAACAATTGCCTCAACTTTTTGCGGATTATCTCTGACCCTCTGATGATACTATATGACCAAGGAACATTAATTCCTTTAGCCATAATTTACATGTAGAAAGCTTTGCATACAACTGATTGTTCCTGCAGATGTTCAAAACAATTCGCAAATGTTCCGCATGCTCGCCCGATCGTTTAGAGTAGATCAGTATGTCTTCGATGAAAACAAATAAGAATTTATCCAAGTACTATATGAATACTCGATTCATTAACTGCTTAAATACAGCTGGTACATTGGTGAGACCGAATGGTATTAGCACAAATAGTGCTTGTCGAGAGTTCTAAATGCTGAGTTCGAAACGTAAGATTCTTTAATCCTCAATTGATGGTATCTCCATCTCAAATCGATCTTCAAGAACACTGTTGCTCCTCCTAGATGGTCGAACAAATCATCAGTCCGAGGCAATAGGTAATTATTCTTACTTGTCACTTTGTTTAGCTCCCGATAGTTAATGCACAATCGAAGTGATCCATCTTTGTTTCGAACAAATAGAATTGCTGCACCCCAGGGGGAAACACTTGGCTGGATATAACCTTTGTCCAATAGTTCTTCAAGTTGCTTCTTTAACCCATACATCTCGATGGGTGCCTTTCAATATGGCGTCTTGGAAATAGGTGTGTAACACCCCCAATCGACTCAGGGATATTACACTCCGTAGACCCTCTCCTCGAGGATCTACCAGGCTGGTTGTTGGTAGCCCATCCTACTTAGAATCCACGTAGGCACTCCAGGCAGCTAAACCGGCCGAGCAGAACCCGAAGTCGGACCGGACAAAAAACCCGATTTCCAACCGGGCTCGCTAAAAACCGGAACGGACGGTGACTCCAAGGCCGACCCGGTATCTGATCCAGGAAGGCCGAGCAGAGAAAGGACGGAAATGTCCCGGTTCGAGATTACGGCAGGGCCGGCCCGAACGGCGGCAGACCCAAAGCCGACCCGAGCGGCGGGGGACCCGAGGACCGACCCTGTCGGATAGACATCGCCGGAAGTCGGCAAAACAGACCCGCATGCCAATTAACGCATGCAGTCATGCCCCTTCCCAAGGCACTCCTTATAGGCCGCCACGTGTCCAAGAGTTAAATGCAGACTGACAAGTGTTATGGGCCTATTCCCCAAACATACGCCAGCTGTCATCTCCCCACTGGCTCAGACTGTCTATATATAGGAGAAATGTAAAGTAAAAAAGGATCTTTTGGATTCTGAGCATTAATAAGAGAGAGAAAAAAGAGAGATAAGGGATATACTGAAAAAGAATAAAAAAAGACTTGTAATTAACAAGCAAATTGGATAGACCGGCACACATTGTTCTGCTCGGCTCTATGCTATCAAAAGATCATTAATAAAATTTAGTGATCAAATATCTTCCACTTTATTTGTTATTTTCTACGTGTCTTCGACCCATTTGTCCTGGTCAGTACACGTGACGTTGACCAAATCAGACGTCAACAGATTGGCGCTAGAAGGAGGGCTTGAACCTTCGATAAAAAAAAGAAGGTAAAGATAGACCCTTCACCAGCAATGTCTCACAACAGTTCGAAAAACCCTCAGCCCGCGACGGAGGAAGAAAACCTCCTTAAAGTGGTTGAATGCTTCAAACACCCTGCCTTCATCCAAGGCATGGCGGCCCTTATGGCAAGAGTTACAGGGGGCGGGACCCTTCAAAAACCCGAGGATCAGCTCGAGGCAGAATCCCAGACCGCCCGCCCCGCTGCCTCGGGGCTAAGCAGAAAAAGGGCGGCCTCAGGGGCCGCCGGCGAAAGGGCAGAGAGCCACGGCGAAAGCTCGCATCCCTCACGGAGAAGTAAGCCTTCACGCCCCCCGTCCGTTTTTGATCGCCTCGGGGCGGGAAGAAAAATTGAGAAGGCAGCACCGGCTCCTACGGTTCAGAGTCAGAGCCGTAAGGAAGAGAAGGCTCACCACCTGTCCCTAAATCCAATGCAAATATTGCCTTCCACTCCGGGCGATAATTCGAGCGAGATCGAGTTCCTAAAAAAGCGCCTTACGGAGCTCGAAAATAAACAACTCCAGCCATCCCAAAGTTCGGAATGGCTCAACAGCCAGGAGAGTCCCCTGGCCCCTAGCGTCCTGGCGGAACCTCTCCCGGAGAAGTTCAAAATTCCTCAAATCCCACCATACAACGGAGAAACAGACCCTAACGCCCACTTGGGGCATTATAATTCCTGGATGGATCTACATGGGTCTCAAGACGCGTTCCGATGCCGAATGTTTTCCCTAACTCTGGGGGAGAGGGCCCAGAGGTGGTATCGGATGCTGCCCCGTCATTCGGTTCAGACATGGGCTCAGCTTTCGGCGACGTTCCGATCCCATTTCATGGGGTCCCTTGTGCGGGTCGCCCCACGCTCATCCATTGCTTCCGTGATCCAGGGGCCGAACGAGTCCCTTAAAGATTATATATCCCGTTTTAATAAACGGATATTAGAGATGGAGCCCATGTCCGACGATGCGCTGGCCATTATTGCTCAGGCCGGCCTTCTCAAAAATTCTTTCTTTCGCTGGACGGTGTGCCAGAATGTCCCACACACCTACCAGGAATTTTTGGAGCGCGCTAGCTCCCACATAGCTGCCGAGGAAGCCATGCCGGCGCCAATGTTAGTCATGCCCTCCGATCAGAAAGGATCGTATAAGAAGAAAGAAGAAAGGCGTGACTACAAAGAGACCCGTCAAGAACCTAGACGGGAAAATAAAACCCCTGCCTCTTCCTCGGCAGCCCCGGCCGCTCAAAGCTATCGCCGGCCCGAGCTCATGGCCAATTTCGCTGAAATATATTCCATTGGAGCCGCGGCGATATTCGATCAAATAAAAGGCAATACCTTGCTCCCAGTCCCCCGGCCTATCTATAAAGATCAGAAAGACATGGACCAGACCCGCTTTTGTAAATATCACGAGTCAGCGGGTCACAACACCGAGCAGTGCCGAGACCTCGTTGCCGCCCTGATCGCAAAGATGCGGCAAGCAGGTTTAAGGCGGTTTGCCCGGAACCCGCCTCGGGATCGCCAAGATAGGGCCGACCCGACGAGAGCCAAGAATGACCGGTGCCTCCGCCCCAAATCCCCGGGAAATTCTAACGATTATGGGCACCGCCGAGGTCGATGATCCTCGGTCAGCGCCGAAGAAGGCATCCATCCGAGAAGCCACCACTTCCTATCAGCGGACCGAGCGCCGAGCAGAAGGGTTTCTATCGGTGGCCGAAGAAGCCCCCAAAAACCCCCAGCTGGCGGTTACTTTTGAGGAATCCGACGCAGGCGGCTTGGACCATCCCCATTCAGACGCACTTGTCATCACTCTGCCATAATGGGGATCCCGGTCCATAGGGTATTGGTGGACTCCGGGGCTTATGCAAGCATCATTTACCTTCATACCCTTCGTAGGATGAAGGTAGACCAATCGTATGTCCGGCCCTGCAACGAGGACATCAGGGGATTTGCCAACTGCCGCACCTCCCCGCTGGGGGAAATTGATCTCGCCCTGGAATTTGGTCAGGGGACGATCAGAAGAATGATGATCACAACCTTTAAGATCATCGACGTGCACAGCGACTACAATGCCATCGTAGGCCGACCTGTGATGTCAAGGCTGAGAGCCACTCAGTCCACCTACCACCTGTGCATGAAATTCCCTACCCCGGACGGCGTCGGGGTACACAGAGGGGATCAAAGGGCGGCCCGGGAATGCAATCTCAGCATCCGGGCTCGCGAGATCAATGCCGCAGAAGCCATCCCGGAAAATCACGAGAAATGGAGACTACTAACTCCGAGCAATGACGGAAGCACCACCTTGGCCGGGCGACGGTTCCGGGGCCGCGCAAACCCCCGGAATGAGAATCGGGCAGGCGACGGACCACGGCCGCAGGCCCGAGAAAGAGCCGATCCTAGAAGAAGATCCCGTTGACCCGCGGTATCAAAATCCAAAAGGAAAAATCCGCCACGCTGAGCCAACAGAAGAATTGGACCTGGTCGACATAGATTCATCTAATCCCGCCCGACGGCTAAGGATCGGCCACAACCTCCAAGAACCGATCCGCTCCGAGCTTGTCTTCCATCTAAGACAAAATTTGGATGTCTTTGCTTGGACCCATTCGGATATGCCGGGGATCGATCCGGAACTGGCATGCCACCAACTAAACATCGACCCCGGCTCAAAACCGGTCGTCCAGAAGAGGAGAAAGATGGGGCCGGCGGACGAGAAAGGGGCTGGAAGAGGAGGTAGAAAAGCTAATTGATAATGGGTTTATTCGGGAAGCCCAATACCCGACCTGGGTAGCCAACCCGGTTCTGGTAAAAAAGTCGACCGGGCTATGGAGGCTCTGCATTAACTTCTCCAACCTGAATAAAGCCTGCCCAAAAGATAGCTACCCGCTCCCCCATATCGATTACATGGTAGATGCCACGGCCGGGCATGAGCTAATGAGCTTCATGGATGCCTATTCTGGATACAACCAGATTCCAATGCACCCCGCCGATGAAGAAAATACCTCCTTCTTCTCGGCCCGTGGCTTATACTGCTACCGGATGATGCCTTTCGGGCTCAAGAATGCCGGCGCGACATATCAACGCCTGGTAAATAAAATGTTCAATAGCCTGATAGGTCATACTATGGAAGTATATGTGGATGACATGTTAGTTAAATCCCTGCACTCGGCCGACCATGTACATGACCTCAATGAAATGTTTGCTATTTTGCGAGAGTATAAGATGAAGCTAAATCCGAAGAAATGTTCCTTCGGGGTACGTTCTGGAAAATTCCTCGGCTACATGGTAAGCCAAAGAGGGATTGAAGCCAACCCCGATAAAATTCAGCGAGGCGAGCTTGTTCCCCAAACTCGGTCAAAAGGTGCAAAGCCTAACCGCCGCCTAGCGACTGAGCCGTTTCATCTCCCGCTCAACGGATAAGTGCAAACCTTTCTTTGAGGCGATAAAAAGAACAAGGATTTTCAATGGGAGAACCTTGCCAAAAGCCTTGAAGCTATCAAGAAAGTCTAGCGGAAGCCCCGACCTGCAGAGGCGTCCCTGGGAACTTCTTAACTTATATCTCGCAGTCTCCGACTCCGCGATCAGCGCCGCTCTGATTCGAACGGAGAACGCGGTGCAACATCCGGTCTATTATGTGAGTCAGGCCCTTCATGATGCCGAGCTCAGATATGCCCCGATGGAAAAACTGGCCTATGCACTCATAATGGCATCTCGGAAGTTGAGGCCCTACTTTTTGGAACATCAGGTAGTCGTCTTAACCAACTATCCATTAAAACAGGTTATGCACCGACTTGATGTATCCGGCCGGATGGTAAAATGGGCCGTCGAACTAGGACAGTTTGACATCACTTACGAATCGCGCACCGCTATAAAGGGACAAGCCCTTGCGGACTTCATTGCAGAGTTCACGCCCGCAATTGCCCAGGAGGACGACCGACCAGAAGAATGGTCGCTCTACGTGGATGGGTCCTCTACCGCTGACCGATCGGGTGCGGGAATAGTCCTCGTCAGTCCCGACCAGCGCCTGTTCTGCTCGGCTATTCGCCTGAGCTTCCCAACCACCAACAATGAGGCAGAATACGAAGCTCTCTTGGCTGGTCTAGAAATGGCGACCTCTCTCGGCCTCACCCGCCTCACCATCCTGAGTGATTCTCAGTTGATGGTCAACCAGATCAATGGTGAGTACGAAGCCAAAGAGCCTAAGCTGGTTAAGTACCTCAACCTGGCCCGAGCCCGGCTGCAAGGTTTTCAGGGAACTATACAACATATTCCCCAAACGGAAAACGTTCAGCCCGACTCTTTGGCCAAACTTGCATCCAGCGCCGGGGCCGAGCATATGGATGAGGTCAGCATAGGGCATCACGCCTCATCGGCCCTGGAAATGGCGGAAATCCGAGCAGCAGAACAATCAGAACCGCAAGGGTGGATGCAGCCTATAATGCAATACCTTCAAAGCGGCATTTTGCCCGAAGACCGATCTCAAGCAAGATCCTTACGAACTCAGTTTGCCCGGTTCACTATCATGGACGGGGCATTATATAAAAGAGGATATTCGGTTCCGCTGCTGAAATGCCTGTCCGAATCAGAAGCCGAATATGCCCTCAGGGAGGTGCACGAGGGCATATGCGGAAACCACTCCGGCGGCCAGGCGTTGGCCTATAAGTTAATCCGACAAGGCTACTATTGGCCCGATCTGAAAAAAGATGCCATTGCGCTCGTGCGGAAGTGCGTCCGGTGCCAAATCTTTGCTCCGCAGATCCGATCCCCCCCGGAGACCCTCACGTCTGTATATTGTCCATGGCCATTCGCCAAGTGGGGAATAGATTTGATCGGCCCTCTGCCTAGGGGACGGGGAGGAGTGCAATACGCAATCGTCGCAGTCGATTATTTTACGAAATGGGCCGAGGCCGAACCTATGGCACGCACAACCGAACAGAAGATAGTCGACTTCATATGGAAGTCAATCATATGCCGGTTCGGAATCCCTCAATCCATTGTCTCGGATAATGCGAAACAGTTTGACAACAAGAAATTCCGATCTTTCTGCGACGGTCTCCAAATACGAAATAACTTTTCCATGCCCTATTATCCTCAATCTAACGGGCAGGTGGAGGCAGTCAACAAGATCTTAAAGCAACATCTCAAGACTCGCCTAGAGGAACTCAAGGGTTCCTGGCCAGAAGAACTCCCCGGGACCCTATGGGCCTACCGAACAACGCATAGATCCGCCACAGGAGAAACGCCTTTCTCCTTGGCTTTCGGCTCTGAAGCCGTTATCCCGGTCGAAATCGGGGCACCTACTTACCGAGTAGCACATTTTGAAGAACAGGATAACGACTTGGCCCTCCAAGTGAACCTGGACCTCCTTGCCGAAAAACGAGCTCAGGCAGAAATGCGAAACGCCGTATACAAAAGAAGGAGTGAAAAATATTACAACTCCAAGGTTCACCCGAGAAGATTCCAGGTCGGTGACCTAGTCCTCAAAAGGGTTTTGGGCCCGGATCCCGGGCCGCTCAAGCCCAAGTGGGAAGGGCCGTATAAAGTTAGCGAAGTCCTTCAGAATGGAGCCTACCGGCTGGAATATCTGGACGTCCAAAGATTAACTCACCCGTGGAACGCTATGTATCTAAAAAGGTATTATCAATAAGAATTCGATGTTATTCCCTGTCTCAATCCGGGTGCACCTCATAAGACCGGCTCCTCCGGCACTATAAGACCGAGCTCGTCTCGGCACCTCGAAAGACCGGCTCCTCCGGTACTATAAGACCGAGCTCGTCTCGGCACCTCGAAAGACCGGCTCCTCCGGCACTATAAGACCGAGCTCGTCTCGGCACCTCGAAAGACCGGCTCCTCCGGCACTATAAGACCGAGCTCGTCTCGGCACCTCATAAGACCGGCTCCTCCGGCACTATAAGACCGAGCTCATCTCGGCACCTCGAAAGACCGGCTCCTCCGGCACTATAAGACCGAGCTCGTCTCGGCACCTTGAAAGACCGGCCCCTCCGGCACTATAAGACCGAGCTCGTCTCGGCACCTCATAAGACTGGCCCCTCCGGTACTATAAGACCGAGCTCGTCTCGGCACCTCGAAAGACCGGCCCCTCCGGCACTATAAGACCGAGCTCGTCTCGGCACCTCGAAAGACCGGCTCCTCCGGCACTATAAGACCGAGCTCGTCTCGGCACCTCGAAAGACCGGCTCCTCCGGCACTATAAGACCGAGCTCGTCTCGGCACCTCATAAGACCGGCCCCTCCGGCACTATAAGACCGAGCTCGTCTCGGCACCTCATAAGACCAGCCCCTCCGGCACTATAAGACCGAGCTCGTCTCGGCGCGCTCAACCAAGTACGATAAAAAAGCACAACGAAAACGGCAAAAAAGATCTTATTTCGTCAAGTCATTATTACAAAATACAGACGATTACAAAAAACCTGAACCAGGTTGGCACGCAGGCCGAACAGCAGATGAAACAAAAGAGACGAAAATAGGCACGCAGGCCATGCTAGAAGCGAAATCTAAGGAAACTACTCGGCCCCGTCATCCTGGCCGGCCGCCTGAAAAGATGGCCCCTCGCCTTCGCCTTGCGGAGCCCGACCGGCATCCTCACCCTCGGCCGCCTTCGGATCATCGGCCCCAGCAATGTCAACATGAAGGTCGGCCGCCTGAGAGGTGATGTAAGCCTCAATCTCCTGAACGGTCTTCCCACCTTTCATGAGATCTAAAATCTCGAAACAAGTGGAGACGTAGTTCAAATTGATCAGCTCCTCAAAGGCAGGCGTCTCCTTGAAGGCCTCCACCCCTTCAGCACGGCCCCTAGCATAGCTCGAAACCTCGCAGGTGTTGAGGCGCTCGGTCAGGCTTTCGACCTGGGCCTTGGTCTCCCTCAAGCGAGCCTCGTGCTCGGCCCGAACTTCAAGCACATGTTTGCGCTGATCGACCGAATCGGTCGGCTCCTCGGCCTTCAGTCTCCATATGTCGGCCTGAAGAGCCCGACCGTCCAAAAGCTCCATCTCGCCCCTCAGGGAGGTTATCTCCCCCTCGAGAGACTTGATCAAAGAGGGGCACAAGTGATGCTCCTCCTGCAAAGCATTAAGGTCGGCCTCCGTCTTCTTGTGCCTCTCGGACGAAGCCAGAAACTCATTAGAGGCCTTCACATAGGTGCACATGGCCCGGCCGACCAGGGCATTCCCGAACTGGATCTGCTCGGCCGGATCCATATCGTTGGTCATCATTTCCAGCTTGGGCGTCCAGCCCCGGATCGGAATATGACTAGAAACGGCCACCCCAGGAGGGACCCGACTGAGCATCTCAGGAGTCGGAGTAGCGGCCCGAACGTAATCCAGGAACCAGCGCGGTCGTCGCCCCTTCATCTGATCACATGGCTCCACCCGCTCCTGGTTGACCGGAAGATAATGGCCCTCCAAGTCAATAACGGGCTCCTCCCGATCTGCCCGGACAGGAGTCGGGACGGACACTACGACTTCAGGGGCCGACAAACCCTCGGCCTTGTTCGCGCTATCTTCAGGCACCGGCTCCACCCTCTTGCATTTGCCCGCCCGCTCCCTCCGATCGGCGGCCTCAGCTGCCAGCCTGGCCACACGCTGAGCGGGCGTCTCCTTCCGTCCGGATGAAGTCTTTGCCTTAGGAGCTGGAAAAGGAAGACATGTCAAAAAAAAAAAAAAAAAAAAAAAGATACCTGAAGAAGAAATTGTGCTCGGATCAGTCTCTCTAAGTCTGGCCGCCCAAAGATTCTCATCGGACACTAAAAGGTGAGACTTCCTTTGCTCCAGAGGAAGGCCCAGAAGCTGCTCGACCCGGTCGTCGAAATCGGCAGATGTCTCTGACGCCGGAATGCGTTCTGCACAGGCAGCAAATGATGAGCGTTAGACAAAAAAGGAAACAAAAATAAAAAATACTACTCACCCATTTTGGCCGTGAAAAGCACAGGAATCCGCAGCTCGGCATCTATCACCCCCGGCTCCCAGTCATCCAAAGAGCTCCTCCACGGCCCCCCGATAAAGAACCACTGTTCTTTCCAGCTATGAATGGTCTCGGGTACCCCCACTAGCTCCTTGTGCATAGCATGCCGGGCTGTCAGATAAAACCAGCCCGAGCCGGACCTACCAACCGACCTCCATAAATAAAGGCTGTTGAACTCCTCAAAACTGGGTTCGGGCCAGCCGTGCTGATTAAAAAGAATAAAAAGGCCCACCACCCGAGCCCAAGAATTCGGATGAACCTGGGGGACAGGAAGGCCCCACTGCCTTAGCCACCGGGAAATAGTCAACGGAAGCGGAAACCGAAGCCCGGCCAGTAAAGAACGGTAGTACACCGCCGTGCAACCAACGGGCGGACTGTGGGGCCTCTCCTCGGGATTCGGAACAAACATCCGCACCCTCGCCGGAATTTTGAATCGCAGCCGCCAGGCCGCCAATTGTTCCTCCGTAACGTTACTCGGGATCGAAGCTGAGTCCCAACTCGCCGCCACCAAAGGGGCCGGACGAGGGCGAGCCCGGGCCACCACCGGCTCGACTCTCTCCGCCGGAGTTTCTCCGACAACGGTCAACGGCGCCGCCATTTCCACTTCTCCAGATTCTGGCGACTTCACAAATTCATCTCCTTCCTCCTCAACACTCCAGTCGACGGGAGCTTCGCCAATCGACAGATCCGCCACACCCGTGCGGTCCGGCGACACGGCCAAAACCACCTCCGTCTCGTCCCTTGTCTCCGACATTTTAAATAGATGAAGAAAAAGAAAAGAAAGAAAAGCGAGCTTACCGGGAAGGTCGGTGAAATCGGAAAAGAAGAAAAAGTCGCCGAAAAAATCTCTCTCTCTGCAACAATATGTAAAAATGGCGGAGGAAACACTGAGAGAGAAGACAACCTCTATTTATAGGGAATATTGATATTAAATGCCAGGTGCGTGAAATGAGAAGTCCTACTGAACCGTCGCAGGATTCGAGAACGCGTGAGCGCGCCGCCCAGTATTCTTGCGCCACGCGTCCCCCCACATGATGACACCTAAAAACCAGGGAAGCGGTGCGACGCGACTCCCGAAGAGACGTCGGTTCGAAAGGTCTTATCCTCCCACAACCCGGATCGGTCTCAACATCGAACGACTCCAGCCCCGACCGGCTCGGCACGGCCCTGGACTCGGGGGCCCTTGTTGGTAGCCCATCCTACTCAGAATCCACGTAGGCACTCCAGGCATCTAAACCGGCCGAGCAGAACCCGAAGTCGGACCGGACAAAAAACCCGATTTCCAACCGGGCTCGCTAAAAACCGGAACGGACGGTGACTCCAAGGCCGACCCGGTATCTGATCCAGGAAGGCCGAGCAGAGAAAGGACGGAAATGTCCCGGTTCGAGATTACGGCAGGGCCGGCCCGAATGGCGGCAGACCCAAAGCCGACCCGAGCGGCGGGGGACCCGAGGACCGACCCTGTCGGATAGACATTGCCGGAAGTCGGCAAAACAGACCCGCATGCCAATTAACGCATGCAGTCACGCCCCTTCCCAATGCAGACTGACAAGTGTTATGGGCGTATTCCCCAAACATGCGCCAGCTGTCATCTCCCCACTGGCTCAAACTGTCTATATATAAAAGAAATGTACAGTAAAAAAGGATCTTTTGGATTCTGAGCATTAATAAGAGAGAGAGAAAAGAGAGATAAGGGATATACTGAAAAAGAATAGAAAAAAAGACTTGTAATTAACAAGCAAATTGGATAGACCGGCACACATTGTTCTGCTCGGCTCTATGCTATCAAAAGATCATTAATAAAATTTAGTGATCAAATATCTTCCACTTTATTTGTTATTTTCTACGTGTCTTCGACCCATTTGTCCTGGTCAGTACATGTGACGTTGATTAAATCAGACGTCAACACTGGTAACAACATTTAACATCTCGACAATGCCTTCAAGGCTAAAATGACTCAGTAGACCGATTTGGTCTATCAATAAAAATATACAACTCAATTACAAACACATACCCACGCAGGGGTCAAAATACAATAAACTCTCGTACAACGGGGAAAAGATACTGCAGCGGAAAAGAAAATACATCTAGACCAATACAACATCAATGGATCCTCGTGTGATTAGTATCGTTCATCTTTCATCATCCTTCGTGCCGACCCCGTGTTATGCTCCAAAACCTGAATGCAAAAATAGACATCCACCCCCCGAATACTCGGGGGTTAGCAAAACTCCACTGTTATGCTAGTGCAAGTATAAAATACGAAAACAAGCCATACATATCATACTCCACAAAAATAGAATAATCGCGAATATACTTCCCGAGAAAATTCACTTGATCAAACCATTCAAAACGTGAAAGGTAGGAAATAACCCAATGTACATATTACAAAACATTTGACGATCTCGGGAGTTTAGAAAACATTTGGGATTTAGGAATTCTAAAACCTTTCGAAAACATTTAGGGACACGGCCCAAAAAGTCATTTTCCAAAATTCAAGTTCCGATAACAATACGCGGGGTCCACAACCCATTTCACAAAACACGGGGTGCGTGACCCAAATCACAAATCACATGTTCCTAAGGATTATTCGTGTCCCGTGCTAACAAGCCACGAACCTCAGATGCTCCCGAAGAACAAACCCGAGTGAATAACCCAATAGGAAAAACATATCAAATCGCATGTCTCCACGACACGAATATCACAATCAAACCACAACCATAAGTTATCCCGCCATCGCGCTAACAAGCCACGAACCTCGGAGTCCCCGCAAGACATACCCGATGATAACCCCACAAGTTATCCTGGCATCGGGCTAGCAAGCCCCGAACCTCGGAGTCCCCGCAAGACATACCCGTATTGGATAACCCTACGGTTTCGCCCGACCCATACTAGCAAGTATGGATCCCGGAGATTCAACAATCCTACCCGGAGGCACATCACATACAACAAGCACACAACAATAATCGATTATCAAGACAAGCAACACTAAGCATCACAACCTCCTTTCAAAAGAGTAACGACTAACATCACATCATGTCGAATACCCACCGAACAAATATACAATTCAATGCACAATCCTCGGCAAACAATTACGGTCTATTATATTCACTCAATGCGATCGTAACGTCTCTCAACGTACGAAACTAACACACATATTCCGAGAACCTACCCATTCACGAAGTATACGAATTATCGTTGAATGACAATATTTATCGAGAACATACCGATCCTTTTTAACGTTCATTAAACATTGGATTTCGCATCAAATCATTTATCAATAATTATGCCTACGAAATATGAGATGTATGGGCAAGATACTTGCCTCGAATAATCCACAACGCGGAGAATCGACCGAAGTAGGTTGGCACGAACCGACTACGAACTCGCCGACTCCACCGAACGACAATCCACAACCACGAACTACGAACGAAAACAATAACAACGAAAATGAATTCCAAAGTACGACCCAAAGCCGCTGAATTTAAAGAACAAATGACGAAGGTTCAAGGATTTCCCCAAAACGGCCAAGAACACAATTCGTCCCGTCAAAACCCGAAAACGGAATTCCAAGATGAAATATGGATATACAATACATAGAATATGTTTAAAAACATCATTTAACCATAATCGATCCATCGAAAACGGATGAAAAATGAGATCGAGGACAAATCCCCCGAAAAGTCGACTCGAAGGAAATTAAGAAATATACTTCGATTCGACGAAGAACAATGGATTAAATGATGTTAAACACAAGAATACTACGAAGATTAATCATACCCATCATGAATTAATCAACAACACGGAACGAATCGGAAAAAAAATGCAAAGACCCCCAAATTCACGAAATTAGGGTTCTAAGAAAGGTTACCTTGATTCGCTGGATCAAAGGACGATAACGGATGATTGATTGATGTTATGAACTCAAGAACTTCGTGGATTTGTTGTCAAACAACATGGATCGAAGATCTCCAAGTCTCCAGCCGCGGAAGAGAAAGGTAGGAAATGAAAAACGAGATGAAATGTGACTGCTCTGTCATATTTATACTGGGCCGGACTAGCGCGCGCTAGGCTGCCGAGCTAGCGTGCGCTATCGGCCCAGGCCGCAGTCCAGTGCCCACACTGCCCTACTGATTCGGCCAGGTAGCGTGCGCAGCCTTCCGGCCGTAGCGCGCGCTACCTGCCGGTCGTAGCATACGCAATGCCCGATAGTAGCGTGCGCTACCTGCCGAGCCTGACCGATTCCAGAACCCCTGGACTCCACTGTCCAGACCCGATAGCGTGCATTAGGCCAGCCGGTAGCGTGCGCTACACCTGCCAGTTAGCGCGCGCAGCCTTCCGGCCGTAGCGTGCGCTACGCTGGTTCCTGCCGCACCTGTCCGGCCGATGCCCGCAATCCTCGGCGATCCATGGCCGTCAGAACGATGCGACCACTGTGGCTCGGCGGCCGATTTCCAAAACGCGTTTTAACGAACACGACGAAAAGTTCGCGGACAACATAAACGAGCCGGAATGAAAACATAATACCATAATTAGTCATACGCGACCAAGAAACGGGTCGAGACAGCAATTACAGATACGGATACCCGTAACTTTCAAGAAATTACAAAATGGCCCAAAACGCCCGGAAATCACGATACGTGATCGAATAACCAAACCTATGTTCACATCACGTCTAACAAAGTTAAACGGACTTATGGGAAACTCGAAACAGCAGTTTCGAACAAGATTCGCAAGAACCGAACTCAAGTGCGGAAAAGTCGTTAAAAAGCACGGAACTCAACAAAACGACTCCGAAACGAACACGGATGTCAAAAAGTGTAGAATTAATCATTCTCAGAATGACGAAAAGGTCATGAGCGAGTCGTCAAAACGGACTTCGGCCGAAAAAAGAAATTTACCGAAAATCGAAAATTGCGGATATTACATTCTACCCTCCTTAAAAGAAGTTTCGTCCCGAAACTTAAAACAAGTAGGGGGAAGAAATATTCCGCCAGGAAAAACTCAACGAGATACATAAGAATGCGTAACTAACGCCCAACGGCGAAATGTTACAAACAACGCAAAGGAATATACGGCGTGAAAACACGCTCCACGGCGACCAACACAACGTCGCCGTTAGGGATATAATAAAACCAACAAATGACAAGCGTCATCAAACGAATAATATATCCAAGTCAATTATCCGACAATCACAAAACACAATGAACGAAAATCAATATGATTGACCAACCCAACGGTACATCAATCAAAACGCGAGCCAACCGCTGAACAAATACGGAATCCCACTGCCCAAGAGTTGGAAGATCGAAAACGAGACTAATGTCCCGAACTTAAGGGAATTAGGAAGGAGCCTGAATGCTCAACAATCACGAAATGAGAACAAAAACCGAACAAGCAAACGATCGAGACAACAAAGATCGAACAATCATGTCCAAAACACGAAGGATAATAAAAATTCAAACAACAACTCCCAGGATGATCTGGTGAGAACTACAAGACATGCATTCCCATAAGATCCACAGGAAAGGGAATAGCGATTGAAAAGTCACAGCGACAAACGAGTTATTCCAAAACAATACCACACTCGTTCGATCAACAAAAGCAAGGGGCAGGACAAGTTCAGAAATGTCAACGAACATAATGAGTCGACAGAGTCGAAAACACAAGAGTTCCAAATCCGATCCACTTCGAATAAAAGAACTAATAGAAACCGATGATGTCACTCCCGAACAAGGTTCACAAGAATCGAACTGAACCCAAAAAAGTCAAATCAATAACTAGATCGACCCACAATAAGATCACAGCTCGTTCGGACGATGAAACCGAAATACATAACAAGTTCATAAAGTATCAACGAACATGAGCGAATCGATAGACTGGAGAAAGTGAAAATACCGAAGTCAAAATAGTACGGGTGTTACCTCCGACCTCGTCCACGAAATTCACAAAAACGGGAGCAAGGTAACAAGACATTAAACAACCGACACATAACGGAACCATCACCGATGCACACGGTCATACCAAACCAAGCTCTAACAGCTCGCACATGCACGACAATGCAGAAATCACCACGAGGCGACAACATTCAACACCAACATCCCGCCTCTCATAGGGGGTTAACACAACAAATGTGTGGAAAACAACTCAATGCTCACGCCGCCAACTCGATCATACTCGGGAGCAAACATTTAAATGAAAATGCGAACATCATACATACATACGCAGCCCTCAAACGGGAATGGATAGGTTTTTTAAAAAAAATGAAAACCACCTTTTGAAAATAATTTAGGAAAAACACCGGTTGATCTTGAGTATCACCTTTCAAAAAAAAGTAAAAACGTGAAACATCGTTATCGAGACTTTGGAAAACCATTTCGCATTTGATAAAAATGAGGACACTTTCTTTTAGTGAAAAGCTTTCAGAATATTCGACCCTCGGGTCTAAGTAAAAGTGTTTATAAAACATTGAAAATATCTCAAAACATTTTGGTCCTCGAGGTAGAAGAATTTTGAAACATATTGTGGCACCTTGGAAGTACCGCGAGAAAACAATTCATATTAAACGTACGTCTCGAAATTTATTTCTAAGATACTCAAGTTTTCGAAAATAATTCATTGTCAAAAAGGACGATGCCAAAAAGGCTAGAATACCCAAAAATTTCAGGTAATCACACGGAACATCATAGCTGTGGGTCAGCGTCGGAATCCACCAGGCTAAAAATCATTTACAAAAATGCCAAAAAGGCCGATGACGGTAATATTTCAAAAACTCACAGAAGCCATTTACAAAATGCTAAATACCGTCATAAGAATTCGCCAAAACGATCAAGGCCATAATGCCAAAAACTCGGTTAAGGGAATCGGTTTTCGAAATAAAACTCCGTCGGTAAAATACCGAAAGTCATTACAAAAGAACTCACGCAGCGGATAAAAGAAATAAAGTCAAACATGCACAATCGAGTAACACTACTCCACATATGAACGAAATATGAGGGTCAAATAACCACATATCAAGAAATCAAAATCCATAAGAGGATTCCATCACTTAACAAATAATCATAAAAATAGCTCGTGTCACACGAGGCACAACACAAAGAAGGGAGACTTACATCCACAGGTCGCACGAAGATGATGATCGCCCCACGATACTAATCACGACCAACCAACTCAGACGACGCGTCGCGACACGACTCAGTCAGACAAAATCCGACGAGACAAAACTCAATAGACACCACTGACCCGACAGCCTAGGTTTCCACAACCTAAGCTCCGATACCATTTTGTAACACCCCCAATCCACTCAGGGATATTACACGCCGTAGACCCTCTCCTCGAGGATCTACCAGGCTGGTAACAACATTTAACATCTCGACAATGCCTTCAAGGCTAAAATGACTTAGTAGACCGATTTGGTCTTTCAATAAAAATATACAACTCAATTACAAACACATACCCACGCAGGGGTCAAAATACAATAAACTCTCGTACAACGGGGAAAAGATACTGCAGCGGAAAAGAAAATACATCTAGACCAATACAACATCAATGGATCCTCGTGTGATTAGTATCGTTCATCTTTCATCATCCTTCGTGCCGACCCCGTGTTATGCTCCAAAACTTGAATGCAAAAATAGACATCCACCCCCTGAATACTCGGGGGTTAGCAAAACTCCACTGTTTTGCTAGTGCAAGTATAAAATACGAAAACAAGCCATACATATCATACTCCACAAAAACAGAATAATTGCGAATATACTTCCCGAGAAAATTCACTTGATCAAACCATTCAAAACGTGAAAGGTAGGAAATAACCCAATGTACATATTACAAAACATTTGACGATCTCGGGAGTTTAGAAAACATTTGGGATTTAGGAATTCTAAAACCTTTCGAAAACATTTAGGGACACGGCCCAAAAAGTCATTTTCCAAAATTCAAGTTCCGATAACAATACGCGGGGTCCACAACCCATTTCACAAAACACGGGGTCCGTGACCCAAATCACAAATCACATGTTCCTAAGGATTATTCGTGTCCCGTGCTAACAAGCCACGAACCTCAGATGCTCCCGAAGAACAAACCCGAGTGAATAACCCAATAGGAAAAACATATCAAATCGCATGTCTCCACGACACGAATATCACAATCAAACCACAACCATAAGTTATTCCGGCATCGCGCTAACAAGCCACGAACCTCGGAGTCCCCGCAAGACATACCCGATGATAACCCCACAAGTTATCCCGGCATCGGGCTAGCAAGCCCCGAACCTCGGAGTCCCCGCAAGACATACCCGTATTGGATAACCGTACGGTTTCGCCCAACCCATACTAGCAAGTATGGATCCTGGAGATTCAACAATCCTACCCGGAGGCACATCACATACAACAAGCACACAACAATAATCGATTATCAAGACAAGCAACACTAAGCATCACAACCTCCTTTCAAAGGAGTAACGACTAACATCACATCATGTCGAATACCCACCGAACAAATATACAATTCAATGCACAATCCTCGGCAAACAATTATGGTCTATTATATTCACTCAATGCGATTGTAACGTCTCTCAACATACGAAACTAACACATATTCCGAGAACATATCCATTCACGAACTATACGAATTATCGTTGAAAGACAATATTTATCGAGAACATACCGATCCTTTTTAACGTTCATTAAACATTGGATTTCGCATCAAATCATTTATCAATAATTATGCCTACGAAATATGAGATGTATGGGCAAGATACTTACCTCGAATAATCCACAACACGGAGAATCGGCCGAAGTAGGTTGGCACGAACCGACTACGAACTCGCCGACTCCACCGAACGACAATCCACAACCACGAACTACGAACGAAAACAATAACAACGAAAATGAATTCCAAAGTACGACCCAAAGCCGCTGAATTCAAAGAACAAATGACAAAGGTTCAAGGATTTCCCCTAAAACGGCCAAGAACACAATTCGTCCCGTCAAAACCCGAAAAAGGAATTCCAAGATGAAATATGGATATACAATACATAGAATATGTTTAAAAACATCATTTAACCATAATCGATCCATCGAAAACGGATGAAAAACGAGATCGGGGACAAATCCCCCGAAAAGTCGACTCGAAGGAAATCATGAAATATACTTCGATTCGAAGAAGAACAATGGATTAAATGATGTTAAACACAAGAATACTACCAAGATTAATCATACCCATCATGAATTAATCAACAACACGGAACGAATCGGACAAAAAAACAAAAACCCCCAAATTCACGAAATTAGGGTTCTAAGAAAGGTTACCTTGATTCGCTGGATCAAAGGACGATAACGGATGATTGATTGATGTTATGAACTCAAGAACTTCGTGGATTTGTTGTCAAACAACATGGATCGAAGATCTCCAAGTCTCCAGCCACGGAAGAGAAAGGTAGGAAATGAAAAAACGAGATGAAATGTGACTGCTCTGTCACATTTATACTGGGCCGGACTAGCGCGCGCTAGGCTGCCGAGCTAGCGTGCGCTATCGGCCCAGGCCGCAGTCCAGTGCCCACATTGCCCTACTGACTCGGCCAGGTAGCGTGCGCAGCCTTCCGGCCGTAGCGCGCGCTACCTGCCGGTCATAGCATACGCAATGCCCGACAGTAGCGTGCGCTACCTGCCGAGCCTGACCGATTCCAGAACCCCTGGACTCCACTGTCCAGACCCGATAGCGTGCGTTAGGCCAGCCGGTAGCGTGCGCTACACCTACCGGTTAGCGCGCGCAGCCTTCCGGCCGTAGCGTGCGCTACGCCGGTTCCTGCCGCACCTGTCCGGCCGGTGCCCGTGTCGTCGGCGATCCATGGCCGTCCAAACGATACGACCACGAGGGCTCGACGACCCGATTTCCAAAACGTTTTAACGAACACGACGAAAAGTTTGCGGACAACATCAACGACCCGGAATGAAAACATAATACCATAATTAGTCATACGCGACCAAGAAACGGGTCGAGACAACAATTACAGATACGGATACCCGTAACTTTCAAGAAATTACAAAATGGCCCAAAACGCCCGGAAATCACGATACGTGATCGAATAACCAAACCGAAGTTCACATCACGTCTAACAAAGTTAAACGGACTTACGGGAAACTCAAAACAGCAGTTTCGAACATGATTCGCAAGAACCGAACTCAAGTGCGGAAAAGTCATTAAAAAGCACGGAACTCAACAAAACGACTCCGAAACGAACTCGTATGTCAAAAAGTGTAGAATTAATCATTCTCAGAATGACGAAATGGTCATGAGCGAGTCATCAAAACGGACTTCGGCCGAAAAAAGAAATTTACCGAAAATCAAAAATTGCGGATATTACAAGGTGCGGCTCCCTGTTCATCTCTATGGTAAACTCTACATAACGTTGTGGAGGTACTCTAGGTAATTCATCATGTAATACATCCGAAAATTCGTTTACAATAGGAATAGATGAAAGTTTTACTCTTCATTCTCTTTTCTTCATTGCCTAACACAAGTATCCGGCACAACCCTGTTCACTACTACAAAAAAGACATTTAACATCGCTCGTTTAACATCGGTTCTCGGAAAACCGATGTTCAAAAAGACGCGGTAGCATAATTTAAATTTTTAAAGCAAATTAACATCGATTCTGCTAAAAACCAATTTTAAATTGTCATTTGACATCGGTTATAATAAAAACCAATGTGAAATGTTTCATTTTAACATTGGTTCTGAGAGAATCGATGTTAAATTCTTCAATTTCACATTGGTTTTTAAAGAAACGATGTAAAATTCTCACGTTTAACATCGGTTTTTAGGAAAACCGATGTTAATTTTTAATTTAACATCACTTTTTAGTAGAGGCGATGTTAAATTCTTTCATTTAACATCAGTTTTTTCGGAACCGATGTTGTATTATTTTTTAAATATATAATATAACTTAATATATATTTTTGTTTATATTAGAATATATTTTATAAATTATATTATAATTTTGAGGTGTATTTAAATAATCAGATAATATATATATATATTAAGTTATATTTTAACATGTACATATAGTTATACTAATATATATATATATATTTTATATACTTAGTTATAATTAAAGTTATATTATGATATGTAGATATGAATTTATATTAAATATATTCAATTATATTTAAAATTATATAAATTTATAAATGTATATAATATATAAATATAACACACACGTGTGCGTGTGTGTGTGTGTATTAAGTTATGTTTACTTATATAAATATATGTAGTATGTAAATATAACACATAGCATAAAATATACAAGAAAATAATCTCGCGGAGTGGTAATATCACACTTCCACAGGCAAGACATCGTGGGTTCGAAACCCACCAACAACGAAATTTAATGGAACTTGTTGCAAGTTTGAGGGTGGTTGGGGTGGGTGACTGTGCTATTGGATGGGTTGGGGCTGGGTTGGGCTCGATGGGCTTAGCCGTGCTCCAATAAAATTTTAAGGTCGCGAAATTTAAGATCGGTTATCCCAGAACCGATGTTAAATTTCACGATGTTAAAATTAACATCGGTTGTTATAACAACCGATGTTAAAATCGAAGTTTAACATCGATTATTAGAAATCAATGTTTATTTTAACATCTAGACATTTAACATCGGTTCCCAAATCGATATTATATGTCTTGTCTATAGTAGTGGTTTTAGCAGTTGATAGCCTTCATTGCTTTTATCACTTTTCATGAGCTTCCTGGTCTCCATCCCTTGAATAAATATTCTGAGCCGTCCTCAGCAATCATTGAAATATTTCTCTTTCGGTAGTTCATGATAGCTCCATAACGGTTAAGCCGATCCTCTTCGAGAATCAGTATCATCACCTTGGATATCTACTATTATAAGATTTGAAGGACAATTGCTGCTTTCTATTAATAGAGGATAATTTCTAGCTTCTAAATTTCCCTTAATCCTTTCCCAACTCGATAAACCCACAATATAAGGCTAACATTCATGAAAACAAGAAATTTTCAAATGATTTACACAATATAGTGATATGAAAGAATGGGTAGCTCATGTATCGAACAAAACACTAATGGCGTGTGAAAGGATCCAAAGCAGTGTAATATCCGCAATTTTGAATTTCGGTAATTTTCTTTTTTCGGCGGAAGTTCGTTTTGACAACTCACTCCTGACCGTTTCGTCATTCCGAGAATGATTAATTCTGCACTTTTTGTCATCCGAGTTCGTTTCGGTGTCGTTTTGTTGAGTTCCGTGTCCTTAATCGACTTTTTCACGTGGGAGTTCGACTTTGTAAAGTCACCATTAATTCTTGGAAACTCCAAAAATTCTGAATCTTTGCAACATTATACAGAATCAAGTTAGCTTTCCAATGGTTCAAACGGAGTCCAGACGAAGGATTTATGGTCGAAATAGCGAAGACTGCACGCTGTGCCTTTTTGGTGTTGAAGGGGGCTGTACCGTGTGCCGCGGCACACTCGAGCCGTGCGGCACTAAGCTGATTCTGGGCATTTTTGGTGGCCCCGGGCGCGGCACACTTGTCCCTGTGCCGCGGCACACGGGCTTTTTCTGCGTTTTTTAGCAGATTTGCGAGGAGAAAAACTTCATTTCTTCTCCTCTCTTCTTCCTCCTTCATCTTAGGCGATTGTGGGCGATTCTTGGGCGATTTGAGTGCTCCAAAACTTGTAGAGATCATCTACCTCAAGTCTTGTTGTAGATCTTCGACCTCTACTTGAATCCTTCATCCAAATCAAGCTATATTTCTTGATTATCCTTCAAGTTGACTTTTTGGAGAAATTGTTCTTGATTTCGTTTCTAATCCGATTTTGATACATCAATTGGTGTAGTATGATGTTATTAATCATGTTCTATGGGTTGTATATCCATATATCAAGTTTTTTTAACTCGATCGACGATTCGAGTGTTCTTGGGAATTATTGAACATTTAGTGTTCGATTACATGTCCCAATGAGTTTCCCTTCGATAGTTTGTTGGGATTTCCGTTGTTTTGTACTTGATTCTCGTCGTAACCATGTGTTATTGTTACTTCCGGAGGTTTATAGGTGTCCGAGGATTCCGATGTTGAATTCCGTTTGGTGATTGATGATTCGTGTGGTGTTATTCTCGTAATACTCGTGGTGCTATCGCGTTCTTGATATTGTTCGGGGGTTCGGGGCTATTCGACCGCGTCCTATCCGTCGTCTCATTGCGATTGTGATATCGAGGCAAGTACCTTGCCCATACTTTTCTTATTTTATGGATATGATGATCGGTGATCGTCTTGTTGTGTTCGTTTGATTGTTTGAAATGAAGTTTCAAAAGATTTCGGTTTGGCCTCGTTAAAGGCTTGCTTTCAAAACGCATGTGTTTTGTGAACAATGTGTTTTGGGAATTGATTATGATTTGATTACGTTGAACGTTGAAGTCTTTGATGATGATACTCCTGTGTTTAAAGTTATGGGATCGTGTATTCCGTATTTAATCTTGTTGTGGTGTTTTTGAAGAGTTTGATAACGGCGTCGAGTAAGTGGCCATCTCTAGTGAGTATTCTTAATGAACTTACATTCTTAGCATATTAGTATTGCATGAGTAACGTGTGTGTGTGTGTATGCTCACTACGGGTTAGATCCGACGGGGTCTCGGTAGCGGTCCACGGAGGTGTGGATCGACGAGCTTTGCTTTTAACCACTACGGGTCAGATCCGACGGGGTTTCGGTAGGGGTCCACGGAGGTGTGGATCGACGGTTAATTGTGGTGCATTTTGCAACTGTGATTTGGATTATTGGCATTTCCGGAAATGAGCGCTTTTGAACGGTTTTCATGATTGCATGCATCGACTAAGTGTGTAACAGGTAAGTTGTTCGTTTGGCTTACTTGGCTAGGATGGCACAAGAGTATTTTGTTGTTTGTTTTAAATCCTTTATTTGTGGATTTTGATGTTGGGAGACGAACCTTGTGGTCGTTCTTGTGTACTGTGAGTTGATGAGATTTAGGGCTAAAATCCCAATGGTTTTGTAAAAGTCATTTTATGGATTTGGGGCTAAAATCCCAACGGGTTGGTAAATGTCATTTTTCGGAAAGTAAAGATTTGGGGCGGTGACCCCTTTTGTCTTGTGGATTTTGAAAAGTAGGATTTGATAATCCTAAATGGTTTTCTATTAAAACTCTCGATGGCATTCTAAACCATCTTATAAATTATTTCCATTGATTTATGGTATTTCGATTTTTAAAGGTTTTCTCAAACCCTTGCCTCGAGAAGTACTTTTCGTTTCGTTTGGATCTTTGAGGATTCCTGGTTATTGTTATTTGTGGAATGTGAATTGTATGGCTCGTATTTGCACTTTGTATTTGCACTAGCAAAACAGTGGAGTTTTGCTAATCCCCGAGTATTCGGGGGGGTGTATGTCTATTTTTGCATTCAGGTTTTGGAGCATAACACAGGGTCTGCACGAAGGATGATGAAAGATGAACGATACTAATCACACGAGGATCCGTTGATGTCGTATTGGTCTAGTTGTATTTTCTTTTCCGCTGTAGTATCTTTTCCCCGTTGTACGGGAGTTTATTGTATTTTGACCCCTGCGTGGGTATATGTTGTAATTGAGTTGTATATTTTTATTGAAAGACCAAATCGGTCTACTGAGTCATTTAGCCTTGAAGGCATTGTCGAGATGTTAAATGTTGTTACCAGCCTGGTAGATCTTCGAGGAGAGGGTCTACGGCGTGTAATATCCCTGAGTGGATTGGGGGTGTTACATAAATGGTATCAGAGCTTAGGTTGAGGAAACCTAGGCTGTCGGGTCAAGTAATGTTGTTTGAGTCTTGTTTCGTCGGATTTTATCTGACTGAGTCGTGTCGCGACGCGTCGTTTGAGTTGTTGGTCGTGGTTAGTATCGTGGGGCGATCATCATCTTCGTGCGACCTGTGAATGTAAGTCTCCCTTCTTTATGTTGTGCCTCGTGTGAAACGAGCTATTTTTATGATTATTTGTTAAGTGATGGAATCCTTATGTGGATTTTGATTTCACGATATGTATTTAATCGACTCTCGTATTTGATTTATACGAGGAGTGTCGTCGCTTGTGATGTCTTTTTTTATTGTTGTTTTTGTCCGTTGCTGATGATTTTCGAATCGATTTGCACGTTTTACAAGTTCTCTTGTGGAAGTTTTGTGCTTATACACGTTCGACTTGCTCACTAGCCAGTGCGGTAGGGTCTTTAGAGGCCTCGAATGGGGCTAGTGGTTTTGTTCTGAATGTGGTTATTTGACTCTAATGTTTTATTCTTACGAGGAGTAGTGTTGCTGGATTGTGCATGTTGAACTGTATTTCTTTTATCCGCTGCGTGAGTTCTTTTGTAATGACTTTCGGTATTTTACCGACCGAGTTTTATTTCGATAACCGCTTCCCTTAACCGAGTTTTTGGCATTATGGCCTTGATCGCTTTGGCGAAATTCTTGCGACGGTATTTAGTATTTTGTAAATGGCTTTCGTGAGTTTTTGAAATATTACCGTCATCAGCCTTTTTGGCATTTTTGTAAATGGTTTTTAGCACAGGGTTCCGCGGGACCCACAGCTATGATGTTTCGTGTGACTACCAAATTTTTGGGCATTCTAGCCTTTTGGCATCGTCCTTTTGGCATTGAATTATTTTCGAAAACTTGAGTATCTTAGAAATAAATTTCGAGACATATTTTTTTCAAATGAGTTATTTTCTTGTGGTACATCCAGGTGCCACAATATATTTCAAAAATTTTCTGCCTCGAGGACCAAAATGTTTGAGATATTTTCAATGTTTTAGAAACACTTTTATCTAGACCCGAGGGTCGAATATTCTGAAAGTTTTCACTAAGAGAAAGTGTCCTCATTTTTATCAAATGCGAAACGGTTCTCCAAAGTCTCGATAACGATGTTTCATGTTTGTACTTTTTGAAAGGTGATACTCAAGATCAATCGGTGTTCTTCTAAATTATTTTCAAAATGAGGTTTTCGTTTTTAAAACTTATCCATTCCCGTTTGAGGGTTGGGTATATATGTATGATGTTCACGTTGTCATTTTGATGTTTGCTCCCGAGTATGACCGATTTGGCGGTGTGAGCGTTGAGTCGTTTTCCACACATTTGTTGTGTTAGCCCCTTGTGAGAGGTGGGATGTTGGTGTTGAATATTGTCGCCTCGTGGTGATTTCTGCGTTGTCGCGCATGTGCGAGCTGTTAGAGCTTGGGTTGGTATGGCCGTGTGCATCGGTGATCGTTCCGTTATGTGTCGGTTGTTTAATGTCTTGTTACCTTTCTCCTGTTTTTGTGAATTTCGTGGACGAGGTCGGAGGTAATGCCCGTACTATTTTGACTTCTGTATTTTCTCTTTCTCTAGTCTATCGATTCGCTCATGTTCGTTGACACTTTATGAACTTGTTCTGTATTTCGGTTTCATCGTTCGAACGAGCTGTGATCATGTTGTGGGCGATCCGTTATCGATGTGACTTTTTTCGAGTTCGGTTTGATTCTTGTGAACCTTGTTCGGGAGTAACATCATTTGGTTCTACTAGTCCTTTTATTGAAGGGATCGGATTTTGAACTTCAGATATTCTACTTTGTCGACTCATTTATGTTCGTTGACATTTACGAGCTTGTCCCGCCCCTTGTTTTTGTTTATCGAGCGAGTGTGGCATCATTTGAATAACTCGTTTGTCGTTGTGACTTTTCAATTTCTATTCCCTTTCATGTGGATCTTATGTGAATGCATACGTTGTTGTTTTCACCGGATCATATATTGTCTCGAGTCGAGACGTGAACCTTGGAGTTGTTGTTTGAATTTTATTGTTCTTCGTGATTCGAACATGATTGTTCGCTTTTTGGTTGTCTCGACCGTTGTGGTTCGGTCGTTTGTTTGTTCGGTTTTTGTCCTCGTTTCGTGATCGTTGAGCATTCAGGCTCATTCCTAATTCCCTTAAGTTTGGGAAATTAGTCTCGTTTTCGATCTTCCAACCCTTGGGCGGTGGAATTCCGTATTAGTTCAGCGATTGGCTCGCGTTTCGATTGACGCACCGTTGGGTTGGCCAATCATACTGACTTTCGTTTGTTGTGTTTTGTGATTGTCGGATAATTGACTTGGCTATATTATCCGTTTGATGACGCTTGTCATTTGTTGGTTTTATTGTATCCCTAACGGCGACGTTGTGTTGGTCGTCGTGGAGCGTGTTTTCACGCCGTATGTCTCTTTGCATTTCTTGCAGCGTTTCGCCGTTGGGCGCGAGCTTTCTATTTTTGTGTATCTCGTCGAGTTTTCATGGCGGTTATATTGCTCCCCCCTACTTGTTTTAAGTTTCGGGACGAAACTTCTTTTAAGGAGGGTAGAATGTAATATCCGCAATTTTGAATTTCGGTAATTTTCTTTTTTCGGCGGAAGTTCGTTTTGACAACTCACTTCTGACCGTTTCGTCATACCGAGAATGATTAATTCTGCACTTTTTGTCATCCGAGTTCGTTTCGGTGTCGTTTTGTTGAGTTCCGTGTCCTTAATCGACTTTTTCACGTGGGAGTTCGACTTTGTAAAGTCACCATTAATTCTTGGAAACTCCAAAAATTCTGAATCTTTGCAACATTATAGAGAATCAAGTTACCTTTCCAATGGTTCAAACGGTGAGTCAATCGGAGTCCAGACGAAGGAGTTATGGTCTAAATAGCGAAGACTGCACGGTGTGCCTTTTTGGTGTTGAAGGGGTCAGACTGCAGCCGCGGCACACTCAGGCTGTGCCGCGGCACTAAGATGATTCCTGGGCGTTTTTGGTGGCCCTGGGCCACGGCACACTTGTCCTGTGCCGCGGCACACGGGCTTTTTCTGCGTTTTTTAGCAGATTTGCGTGGAGAAAAACTTCATTTCTTCTCCTCTCTTCTTCCTCCTTCATCTTAGGCGATTGTGGGAGATTCTTGGGCGATTTGAGTGCTCCAAAACTTGTAGAGATCATCTACCTCAAGTCTTGTTGTATATTTTCGACCTCTACTTGAATCCTTCATCCAAATCAAGGTATATTTCTTGATTATCATTCAAGTTGACTTTTTGGAGAAATTGTTCTTGATTTCGTTTCTAATCCGATTTTGATACATCGATTGGTGTAGTATGATGTTATTAATCATGTTCTATGGGTTGTATATCCATATATCAAGTTTGTTTAACTCGATCGACGATTCGAGTGTTCTTGGGAATTATTGAACATTTAGTGTTCGATTAAATGTCCCAATGAGTTTCCCTTTGATAGTTTGTTGGGATTTCCGTTGTTTTGGCCTTGATTCTCGTCGTAACCATATGTTATTGTTACTTCCGGAGGTTTATAGGTGTCCGAGGATTCCGATGTTGAATTCCGTTTGGTGATTGATGATTCGTGTGGTGTTATTCTCGTAATACTCGTGGTGCTATCGCGTTCTTGATATTGTTCGGGGGTTCGGGGCTATTCGACCGCGTCCTATCCGTCGTCTCGTTGCGATTGTGATATCGAGGCAAGTACCTTGCCCATACTTTTCTTATTTTATGGATATGATGATCGGTGATCGTCTTGTTGTGTTCGTTTGATTGTTTGAAATGAAGTTTCAAAATATTTCGGTTTGGCCTCGTTAAAGGCTTGCTTTCAAAACGCGTGTGTTTTGTGAACAATGTGTTTTGGGAATTGATTATGATTTGATTACGTTGAACGTTGAAGTCTTTGATGATGATACTCCTGTGTTTAAAGTTATGGGATCGTGTATTCCGTATTTAATCTTGTTATGGTGTTTTTGAAGAGTTTGATAACGGCGTCGAGTAAGTGGCCATCTCTAGTGAGTATTCTTAATGAACTTACATTCTTAGCATATTAGTATTGCATGAGTAACGTGTGTGTGTATGCTCACTACGGGTTAGATCCGACGGGGTCTCGGTAGGGGTCCACGGAGGTGTGGATCGACGAGCTTTGCTTTTAACCACTACGGGTTAGATCCGACGGGGTCTCGGTAGGGGTCCACGGAGGTGTGGATCGAAGGTTAATTGTGGTGCATTTTGCAACTGTGATTTGGATTATTGGCATTTCCGGAAATGAGCGCTTTTGAACGGTTTTCATGATTGCATGCATCGACTAAGTGTGTAAGAGGTAAGTTGTTCGTTTGGCTTACTTGGCTAGGATGGCACAAGAGTATTTTGTTGTTTGTTTTAAATCCTTTATTTGTGGATTTTGATGTTGGGAGACGAACCTTTTGGTCGTTCTTGTGTACTGTGAGTTGATGAGATTTAGGGCTAAAATCCCAATGGTTTTGTAAAAGTCATTTTATGGATTTGGGGCTAAAATCCCAACGGGTTGGTAAATGTCATTTTTCGGAAAGTAAAGATTTGGGGCGGTGACCCCTTTTGTCTTGTGGATTTTGAAAAGTAGGATCTGATAATCCTAAATGGTTTTCTATTAAAACTCTCGATGGCATTCTAAACCATCTTATAAATTATTTCCATTGATTTATGGTATTTCGATTTTTAAAGGTTTTCTCAAACCCTTGCCTCGAGAAGTACTTTTCGTTTCGTTTGGATCTTTGAGGATTCCTGGTTATTGTTATTCGTGGAATGTGAATTGTATGGCTCGTATTTGCACTTTGTATTTGCACTAGCAAAACAGTGGAGTTTTGCTAACCCCCGAGTATTCGGGGGGTGGATGTCTATTTTTGCATTTAGGTTTTGGAGCATAACACAGGGTCGGCACGAAGGATGATGAAAGATGAACGATACTAATCACACGAGGATCCGTTGATGTCGTATTGGTCTAGTTGTATTTTCTTTTCCGCTGCAGTATCTTTTCCCCGTTGTACGGGAGTTTATTGTAGTTTGACCCCTGCGTGGGTATATGTTGTAATTGAGTTGTATATTTTTATTGAAAGACCAAATCGGTCTACTGAGTCATTTAGCCTTGAAGGCATTGTCGAGATGTTAAATGTTGTTACCAGCCTGGTAGATCTTCGAGGAGAGGGTCTACGGCGTGTAATATCCCTGAGTGGATTGGGGGTGTTACAAGCAGGCCTGATGCAACAGTGGTACTATGATCATCTGTCCTTCTCATCTAATAAAGGCATGGAGGAACGGACCCATCACTCAATGCTTGCTTTATATCATACTGACCTCTACTTCTTGCTCGTGCAAAGTTCTGTTGTGGCTGACCACTCTGCTGAGTCTGATTAGCACTTGTTTCTTTCAGGACCTGCAGTGAAGTATGAGCTCCAAACGATCTCGCCACATCTCCACAGAATATTTCACGATGTCTTTATTTCCGACATTCATAGCTTACCAGGAAGGGAATGGACAGTCGCATCGAAAATTCCATGATCGGCCACAATTGAAATATTTTCTCGATGCAGTTGTAACTGCATATGCCGATCTTGAACTCTTTCTACCTCTAAAATGATGCTGGGGCCTCCTAGATGAGTGAAAAAATGACTGGGCTTTACGAGACCCACTATTATTGTTTCTACTACCAGAGACTCTCTACTTTTTTGACGCATAAAATTTCTCCACCTCTATTTTCTTTCATTTCATATGACATGGATTTATATTGATACTGACTAAATCTGGTGCATTCAAATCCCGTCATGTATCGTCGTATCTATGGTTTTATCCTCATGTCAAAATGGAACATTTTTTCTGCATTGGTTCGGACTAGGTGTCTAACAAATGCTAGTAGATGATTAAAGGTCTTAGTCACTTGAGCCATGGGTAAGTCCAGAGGTTGCGTGAAGAAGAATTCTCGAATTTTAGCCTCCCTAATTGGACGAGGGCAATACTGAGCTTCCATCACTAGCTTGAGTTCTCCTCAATCGGATCATGGTCAGTAGGTCGGATGGCCTCCCACCACTCAGACGCTTCTCCAGTCAGAAAATATTTGGCGATGGGGACTTTTCAGTTATTCGGGATGTTGCTTCCTACAAACACATTGTCCAATTCCCTCAGCAAGTGATACCAAGTAGGTACCTCAGAGAAACCATCAAATTTTGGTGGGTGCATCTTAACCACTTCTTGTAGCCATTTATCTCCATGATGGCCCAGGTTTGGAATGCCTTGATATCCTTCCCCTGGTTGTAGACCTATTGCCACTTGCATTCGGTCCAGCACTTGATAAAATTGGGTCATCTGGTTCACCACTTGACAAAGCACGTTAGGAATATCTAGATTATCATTTGCCTCCATGGTTCGCTCTTGATCATTGTTGACAGATTCCTGTTACTATCCAGAATCGAGATTAGCCTGATTCGACAAAGAATCAGAAACATAGGGCGAAGCTTCCCTTCTAGCATCCCCGCGTCTGCATCCATGACTGCGACCACGTCCGACCTCCTCTCAACATATTATAAGAATATATATTCAATATACAAGGAATAATATCGTTCTAAAATTTAACATAAAAGGCATAATATTAAAGGCCAATAATTGTGTTTTAGGAATCTTACAACTGCGTATTGCATGAAGAAGTCGGCGGTACAATGATGTTATTCATGACTGTTTGATCAAAAGATACATCTAGACCCCAAATTAACTCGAGTGCCAAGATATTCATAATCTTTAGCTCCAATGCCATATTTTTCAGCACCCCGAGATATTCAGGATTACTACAGTGAAGTAAGTCCTTTATGTAAACATTTACTAGGGTAATAAATAAAACAAACACTTATTAACATACCAACAATGGAGTTATTATTACAAATTGGCTTTTTCTTCAAAGTAGACAACAAAACTGAATAGATTTCATCAATACATAACCATCCAAATCAACAGAAAGAAACAATGTACTCGAGTACTTGTTAAAACACGAACACAAACTGAAAGAACTTCTCCAGACAACCAACATCACTGTGCACCCTAGTAAATCTCAGCTTGGTTGTTAAAGCCTTATGAACCACTTTGTAGAATATGACACGAAACGACCATCCTGATCTGAAATAAATGTTCTCAGAGTTCCATGCAATCGAACTATTACACGAGCCAATCTCTCTGGTCCCTAGCTATCCTTGATACCTAGAAAGTAAGCTGACTTGGTTAAACGATCAACTATCACTCAGATCATATTCATTCCAGGCATGGTCTTTGGCATGTTGGTGATAAAGTCCATCAAGATATCCTCCCACTTCCATTCAGGAATTGAAGTGGCTTCAACATTCCTGGCAGTCGCCGATGCTCGATTTTAACTTATTGACAAGCTAAACACTTTGAGACACATTCCGCTAGTTCTTTCTTCATGTTACCCCACCAAAAATTTGCTTCAAATATTGATTTGAAGCATTAATGCATTAACCTAGACCCCGATTTGAAGCATCACTGTAAACTATGAATCCTTCAGTTCCCTGTGGTAGTTCTAAGATTGAAGCCATTGTCAATCTCTTCTTATGTTCGTCAAAACTAACTTGACACTTCTCATTCCATTCGAATTTTTGGGTTTTTTGCAATAATGGAGTAAGTGGGTGAGTGATTTTGGAAAATCCCTCCACGAACCGATGATAGTACCCATCAAGTCCTAAGAAACTTCTGACCTCTTTCATATTCTTAGGAGACTCCCACTCAACGATTGCCTCAACTTTCTGCGGATTTACTCTGACTCCCTCTGATGATACTATATGACCAAGGAATATTAATTCCTTTAGCCATAATTTACATGTAGAAAGCTTTGCATACAATTGATTTTTCCTGAAGATGTTCAAAACAATTCACAAATGTTCAGCATGCTCGTCCGATCATTTAGAGTAGATCAGGATGTCTTCGATGAAAACAAATAAGAATTTATCTAAGTACTATATGAATACTCGATTCATTAACTGCATAAATACAGCAGGTACATTGGTGAGCCCGAATGGTATTAGCACAAATAGTGCTTGTAGAGAGTTCTAAATGTTGACTTCGAAACGTCAGATTCTTTAATCCTCAATTGATGGTATCCTGATCTCAAATCGATCTTCAAGAACACTGTCGCTCCTTGTAGATGGTCGAACAAATCATCAATCCGAGGCAATGGGTACTTATTCTTAATTGTCACTTTGTTTAGCTCCCGATAGTTAATGAATAACCAAAGTAATCCATCTTTGTTTCGAACAAATAGAACCGGTGCACCTCAGGGGAAACACTTGGCTGGATATAACCTTTGCCAACAGCTCTTCAAGTTGCTTCTTTAACCCATACATCTCGATGGGTGCCTTTCGGTATGGCGCCTTGGAAATAGGTGCGGCTCCCGGTTCATCTCTATGGTAAACTCTACATATCGTTGTGGAGGTAATCTAGGTAATTCATCATGTAATACATCCGAAAATTCGTTTACAATAGGAATAGATGAAAGTTTTACTCTTCATTCTTCTTTCTTCATTGCCTAACACAAGTATCCGGCACAACCCTGTTCACTACTACAAAAAAGACATTTAACATCGCTCGTTTAACATCGGTTCTCGAAAAACCGACATTTAAAAAGATGCAATGGCATAATTTAAATTTGTAAAGCAAATTAACATCGATTCTGCTAAAAACCGATTTTAAATTGTCATTTAACATCGGTTCTAATAAAAACCAATGTGAAATTTTTCATTTTAACATCGGTTCTGAGAGAATCGATGTGAAATTCTTCAATTTCACATTGGTTTTTAAAGAACCGATGTAAAATTCTCACGTTTAACATCGGTTTTTAGGAAAACCAATGTTAATTTTTAATTTAACATCACTTTTTAGTAGAGGCGATGTTAAATTCTTTCATTTAACATCGCTTTTCTAACCGATGTTCTATGATTTTTAATATATAATATAACTTAATATATATATTTTAGTTTATATTAGAATATATATTCATAAATTATATTATAATTTTGAGTTGTATTTAAATAATCAGATAATATATATATATATATATATATATATATATATATATATATAAAGTTATATTTTAACATATAAATATAGTTATATTCGTTTTTATCAACAAATAGTTTATATTTTTATGACTTTTAAATATATAATATTAATATATATTTTTAAATTTATGTTATGATATGTAGATATAAATTTAAATTGTATATACTCAACTATAATTAAAATTATATGATATATATAAAGTTATATTATAAGATATATATATATATATATAAATATATATATCTTAAAATATATTTAACTTATATATAAGTTATATATATATAAAGTTATGTTAGAATATATAGTTATATTATATATATTCAATTATATTTAAAGTCATGATAATATATATTTACATATTAAGTTATATTATATATGTAAAAGTTATATTATATTATATATACATATAGTTATACTAATATATATATATATATAGGAATAGTTACATTAATTTTTTATCAATAAATCAATATATATATATATATCTCTACAACTATATTGTGATATGTAGACATAAATTTATATTATATATACTTAGTTATAATTAATGTTATATTATGATATGTAGATATGAATTTATATTAAATATATTCACTTATATTTAAAATTATATATATTTATAAATGTATATAATATATAAATATAACACACACGTGTGTGTGTGTATTAAGTTATGTTTACTTATATAAATATATGTAGTATGTAAATATAACACATAGCATAAAATGTACAAGAAAGTAATCTGGCGGAGTGGTAATATCACACTTCCACAAGCAAGACATTGTGGGTTCGAAACCCACCAACAACGAAATTTAATGGAACTTGTTGCAAGTTTGAGGGTGGCTGGGTGGGTGACTGTGCTTGTGGATGGATTGGGGCTGGGTTGGGCTATATGGGCTTAGCCGCGCTCCAATTAAATTTTAAGGTCACGAAATTTAACATCGGTTATCCCAGAACCAATGTTAAATTTCACGATGTTAAAATTGAAGTTTAACATTAGTTATTAGAAATCAATGTTTATTTTAACATCTCGACATTTAACATCGGTTCCAAAATCGATATTATATGTCTTGTCTATAGTAGTGGTTTTAGCATTTTGATAGCCTTCATTGCTTTAATCACTTTCCATGAGCTTCCTAGTCTCCATCCCTTGAATAAATATTCTGAGCCGTCCTCAACAATCATTGAAATATTTCTCTTTCGGTAGTTCATGATAGCTACATAACGGTTAAGCCAATCGTCTTCGAAAATCAGTATCATCACCTTGGATATCTACTATTATAAGATTTGAAGGACAATTGCTGCTTCTATTAATATAGGATAATTTCTAGCTTCTAAATTTCCCTCAATCCTTTCCCAACACGATAAACCCACAATATAAGGCTAACATTCATGAAAACAAGAAATTTTCGAATGATTTACACAAGATAGTGAAATGAAAGAATAGGTAGCTAATGTATCGAACAAAACACTAATGGCGTGCGAAAGGATCCAAAGCAGGCCTGATGCAACAGTGGTACTCTGATCATCTATCCTCCTCATCTAATAAAGGCGTGGAGGAACGGACCCATCACTCGATGCTTGCTTCATATCATACTGACCTCTACATCTTCCTCGTCCAAAGTTCTGTTGTGGCTGGACACTCTGCTGAGTCTGATTAGCACTAGTTTCTTTCAGGACCTGCAGTGAAGTATGAGCTCCAAACGATCTTGCCACATCTCCACATAATATCTCACGATGTTTTTCTTTCCGACATTCATAGCTTGCCAGGAAGGGAATGGGCAGTCGCATAGGAAATGCCATGATCGGCCACAGTTGAAATATTTCCTCGATGCAGTTGTAACTGCAGATGCCGATCTTGAACTCTTTCTACCTCTAAAAGGATGATGGGGCCTCCTGGATGAGTGAAAAAATGACTGGGCTTTACGAGCCCCACTATTATTGTTTCTACCACCAGAGACTTTCTACTTTTTTGACGCATAAAATTTCTCCACCTCTATTTTTTTCATTTCATATGACATGGATTTATATTGATACTGACTAAATCAGTGCATTCAAATCCCGTCACATATCATTGTATCTCTGGTTTTATCCTAATGTCCAAATGGAACATTTTTTCTGCATTGGTTCCAAGTAGGTGTCTAAAAAATGCTAGTTGATATTTAAAGGTCTTAGTCACTTGAGCCATGGGTAAGTCCACAGGTTGCGTGAAGAAGAATTCTCGAATTTTAGCCTCCCTAATTGGACGCGGGCAATACTGAGCTTCCATCATTAGCTTGAGTTCTCCCCAATCGGATCATGGTCAGTAGGTCGGATGGCCTCCCAACACTCAGACGCTTCTCCAGTCAGAAAATATTTGGCGATGGGGACTTTTCAGTTATTCGGGATGTTGCTTCCTACAAACACATTGTCCAATTCCCTCAGCAAGTGATACCAAGTAGGTACCTCAGAGAAACCATCAAATTTTGGTGGGTGCATCTTAACCACTTCTTGTAGCCATTTATCTCCATGATGGCCCAGGTTTGGAATGCCTTGATATCCTTCCCCTGGTTGTAGACCTATTGCCACTTGCATTCGGTCCAGCACTTGATAAATTGGGTCATCTGGTTCACCACTTGACAAAGCACGTTAGGAATATCTAGATTATCATTTGCCTCCATGGTTCACTCTTGATCATTGTTGACAGATTCCTGTTACTATCCAGAATCGAGATTAGCCTGATTCGACAAAGAATCAGAAACATAGGGCGAAGCTTCCCTTCTAGCATCCCCGCGTCTGCATCCATGACTGCGACCACGTCCGACCTCCTCTCAACATATTATAAGAATATATATTCAATATACAAGGAATAATATCGTTCTAAAATTTAACATAAAAGGCATAATATTAAAGGCCAATAATTGTGTTTTAGGAATCTTACAACTGCGTATTGCATGAAGAAGTCGGCGGTACAATGATGTTATTCATGACCGTTTGATCAAAAGATACATCTAGACCCCAAATTAACTCGAGTGCCAAGATATTCATAATCTTTAGCTCCAATGCCATATTTTTCAGCACCCCGAGATATTCAGGATTACTACAGTGAAGTAAATCCTTTATGTAAACATTTACTAGGGTAATAAATAAAACAAACACTTATTAACATACCAACAATGGAGTTATTATTACAAATTGGCTTTTTCTTCAAAGTAGACAACAAAACTGAATAGATTTCATCAATACATAACCATCCAAATCAACAGAAAGAAACAATGTACTCGAGTACTTGTTAAAACACGAACACAAACTGAAAGAACTTCTCCAGACAACCAACATCACTGTGCACCCTAGTAAATCTCAGCTTGGTTGTTAAAGCCTTATGAACCACTTTGTAGAATATGACACGAAACGACCATCCTGATCTGAAATAAATGTTCTCAGAGTTCCATGCAATCGAACTATTACACGAGCCAATCTCTCTGGTCCCTAGCTATCCTTGATACCTAGAAAGTAAGCTGACTTGGTTAAACGATCAACTATCACTCAGATCATATTCATTCCAGGCATGGTCTTTGGCATGTTGGTGATAAAGTCCATCAAGATATCCTCCCACTTCCATTCAGGAATTGAAGTGGCTTCAACATTCCGGCAGGTCGCTGATGCTCGATTTTAACTTATTGACAAGCTAAACACTTTGAGACACATTCCGCTAGTTCTTTCTTCATGTTACCCCACCAAAAAATTTGCTTCAAATATTGATTTGAAGCATTAATGCATTAACCTAGACCCTGATTTGAAGCATCACTGTAAACTATGAATCCTTCAGTTCCCTGTGGTAGTTCTAAGATTGAAGCCATTGTCAATCTCTTCTTATGTTCGTCAAAACTAACTTGACACTTCTCATTCCATTCGAATTTTTGGGTTTTTTGCAATAATGGAGTAAGTGGGTGAGTGATTTTGGAAAATCCCTCCACGAACCGATGATAGTACCCATCAAGTCCTAAGAAACTTCTGACCTCTTTCATATTCTTAGGAGACTCCCACTCAACGATTGCCTCAACTTTCTGCGGATTTACTCTGACTCCCTCTGATGATACTATATGACCAAGGAATATTAATTCCTTTAGCCATAATTTACATGTAGAAAGCTTTGCATACAATTGATTTTTCCTGAAGATGTTCAAAACAATTCACAAATGTTCAGCATGCTCGTCCGATCATTTAGAGTAGATCAGGATGTCTTCGATGAAAACAAATAAGAATTTATCTAAGTACTATATGAATACTCGATTCATTAACTGCATAAATACAGCAGGTACATTGGTGAGCCCGAATGGTATTAGCACAAATAGTGCTTGTAGAGAGTTCTAAATGTTGACTTCGAAACGTCAGATTCTTTAATCCTCAATTGATGGTATCCTGATCTCAAATCGATCTTCAAGAACACTGTCGCTCCTTGTAGATGGTCGAACAAATCATCAATCCGAGGCAATGGGTACTTATTCTTAATTGTCACTTTGTTTAGCTCCCGATAGTTAATGAATAACCAAAGTAATCCATCTTTGTTTCGAACAAATAGAACCGGTGCACCTCAGGGGAAACACTTGGCTGGATATAACCTTTGCCAACAGCTCTTCAAGTTGCTTCTTTAACCCATACATCTCGATGGGTGCCTTTCGGTATGGCGCCTTGGAAATAGGTGCGGCTCCCGGTTCATCTCTATGGTAAACTCTACATATCGTTGTGGAGGTAATCTAGGTAATTCATCATGTAATACATCCGAAAATTCGTTTACAATAGGAATAGATGAAAGTTTTACTCTTCATTCTTCTTTCTTCATTGCCTAACACAAGTATCCGGCACAACCCTGTTCACTACTACAAAAAAGACATTTAACATCGCTCGTTTAACATCGGTTCTCGAAAAACCGACATTTAAAAAGATGCAATGGCATAATTTAAATTTGTAAAGCAAATTAACATCGATTCTGCTAAAAACCGATTTTAAATTGTCATTTAACATCGGTTCTAATAAAAACCAATGTGAAATTTTTCATTTTAACATCGGTTCTGAGAGAATCAATGTGAAATTCTTCAATTTCACATTGGTTTTTAAAGAACCGATGTAAAATTCTCACGTTTAACATCGGTTTTTAGGAAAACCAATGTTAATTTTTAATTTAACATCACTTTTTAGTAGAGGCGATGTTAAATTCTTTCATTTAACATCAGTTTTTCGGAACCGATGTTCTATGATTTTTTTAATATATAATATAACTTAATATATATATTTTAGTTTATATTAGAATATATATTCATAAATTATATTATAATTTTGAGTTGTATTTAAATAATCAGATAATATATATATATATATATATATTAAGTTATATTTTAACATGTACATATAGTTATATTCGTTTTTTATCAACAAATAGTTTATATTTTTATGACTTTTAAATATATAATATTAATATATATTTTTAAATTTATGTTATGATATGTAGATATAAATTTAAATTGTATATACTCAACTATAATTAAAATTATATGATATATATAAAGTTATATTATAAGATATATATATATATATAAATATATATATCTTAAAATATATTTAACTTATATATAAGTTATATATATATAAAGTTATGTTAGAATATATAGTTATATTATATATATTCAATTATATTTAAAGTCATGATAATATATATTTACATATTAAGTTATATTATATATGAAAAGTTATATTATATTATATATACATATAGTTATACTAATATATATATATATATATAGGAATAGTTACATTAATTTTTTATCAATAAATCAATATATATATATATATATCTCTACAACTATATTGTGATATGTAGACATAATTTATATTATATATACTTAGTTATAATTAATGTTATATTATGATATGTAGATATGAATTTATATTAAATATATTCACTTATATTTAAAATTATATATATTTATAAATGTATATAATATATAAATATAACACACACGTGTGTGTGTGTATTAAGTTATGTTTACTTATATAAATATATGTAGTATGTAAATATAACACATAGCATAAAATGTACAAGAAAGTAATCTGGCGGAGTGGTAATATCACACTTCCACAAGCAAGACATTGTGGGTTCGAAACCCACCAACAACGAAATTTAATGGAACTTGTTGCAAGTTTGAGGGTGGCTGGGTGGGTGACTGTGCTTGTGGATGGATTGGGGCTGGGTTGGGCTATATGGGCTTAGCCGCGCTCCAATTAAATTTTAAGGTCACGAAATTTAACATCGGTTATCCCAGAACCAATGTTAAATTTCACGATGTTAAAATTGAAGTTTAACATTAGTTATTAGAAATCAATGTTTATTTTAACATCTCGACATTTAACATCGGTTCCAAAATCGATATTATATGTCTTGTCTATAGTAGTGGTTTTAGCATTTTGATAGCCTTCATTGCTTTAATCACTTTCCATGAGCTTCCTAGTCTCCATCCCTTGAATAAATATTCTGAGCCGTCCTCAACAATCATTGAAATATTTCTCTTTCGGTAGTTCATGATAGCTACATAACAGTTAAGCCAATCGTCTTGAAAATCAGTATCATCACCTTGGATATCTACTATTATAAGATTTGAAGGACAATTGCTGCTTCTATTAATATAGGATAATTTCTAGCTTCTAAATTTCCCTCAATCCTTTCCCAACACGATAAACCCACAATATAAGGCTAACATTCATGAAAACAAGAAATTTTCGAATGATTTACACAAGATAGTGAAATGAAAGAATAGGTAGCTAATGTATCGAACAAAACACTAATGGCGTGCGAAAGGATCCAAAGCAGGCCTGATGCAACAGTGGTACTCTGATCATCTATCCTCCTCATCTAATAAAGGCGTGGAGGAACGGACCCATCACTCGATGCTTGCTTCATATCATACTGACCTCTACATCTTCCTCGTCCAAAGTTCTGTTGTGGCTGGACACTCTGCTGAGTCTGATTAGCACTAGTTTCTTTCAGGACCTGCAGTGAAGTATGAGCTCCAAACGATCTTGCCACATCTCCACATAATATCTCACGATGTTTTTCTTTCCGACATTCATAGCTTGCCAGGAAGGGAATGGGCAGTCGCATAGGAAATGCCATGATCGGCCACAGTTGAAATATTTCCTCGATGCAGTTGTAACTGCAGATGCCGATCTTGAACTCTTTCTACCTCTAAAAGGATGATGGGGCCTCCTGGATGAGTGAAAAAATGACTGGGCTTTACGAGCCCCACTATTATTGTTTCTACCACCAGAGACTTTCTACTTTTTTGACGCATAAAATTTCTCCACCTCTATTTTTTTCATTTCATATGACATGGATTTATATTGATACTGACTAAATCTGGTGCATTCAAATCCCGTCACATATCATTGTATCTCTGGTTTTATCCTAATGTCCAAATGGAACATTTTTTCTGCATTGGTTCCAAGTAGGTGTCTAAAAAATGCTAGTTGATATTTAAAGGTCTTAGTCACTTGAGCCATGGGTAAGTCCACAGGTTGCGTGAAGAAGAATTCTCGAATTTTAGCCTCCCTAATTGGACGCGGGCAATACTGAGCTTCCATCATTAGCTTGAGTTCTCCCCAATCGGATCATGGTCAGTAGGTCGGATGGCCTCCCAACACTCAGACGCTTCTCCAGTCAGAAAATATTTGGCGATGGGGACTTTTCAGTTATTCGGGATGTTGCTTCCTCCAAACACTTTCTCCAATTCCCTCAGCATGTGATACGATGTAGGTACATCAGAAAAACCATCAAATTTTGATGGGTGCATCTTAACCACTTCTTGTAGCCATTTGTCTCCATGATGGCCCAGGTTCGGAATGCCTTGATATCCTTCCCATGGTTGTAGACCTATTGCCACTTGCATTCGGTCCAGCACTTAAGAAAATTGGGTCATCTGGTTCACCACTTGACGAAGCATGTTGGGAATATCTAGATTATCATTTGCCTCCATGGTTCTCTCTTGATCATTGATGAGAGATTCCTGTTGCTATCCAGAACCGAGATTAGCCTGATTCGACATAAAATCAGAAACATAGGGCGAACTTCCCTTCCAGCATCCCCGCATCTGTGTCCATGACCGCGACCACATCCGACCTCCTCTCAACATACTGTAAGCATATATACTCAATATACAAGGAATAATATCGTTCTAAAGTTTAACATAAAAGGCATAATATTAAAGGACAATAATTGTGTTTTAGGTGTAACACCCCCAAACCATTTGGGAATATTACAGCGCCGCAGACCCTCTCCGTGAGGATATACCAGGCTAAATACAGAAAACACAACAACACAATACATGCCGACATGGCTAAATAACGAACCATTAGACGGATTTGGTCTTTTACCACAACATACACATCAACCATACATTACTCTTTCTCGCAACTCGTACCCATGAAGGGGCTAACATAAATCAACATTCCCGTAAAACGGGAATAATAGATACAACGGAAGGACAAAACAACAAGGCATCGCCAAAAGACTCAACACCGGTCTTCTTGTGATTAGTATCGCCGTCTTCCATCATCCTTCGTAACGATCCTGTGAATTGCTCCCCAGCAACCTGTAAGTACCTGGATGCAAAACAGACATCCACCCCGGAATACTCGGGGGTTAGCAAAACTCCATTGTTTTGCTAGTGCAAGTATGAAACACAAGTACAAACCATACATAACATATTTCAAAAATAATAATAATTGCGAATATACTTCCCGAGATAAATTGCTTGATCATAACAGTTTGATGTATGAAAAGTAGGAAATAAAACCATTATACATCTTGGAGAACATTTTACGATCTCGGGAGTTTTGAAAACATTCGGGGTTTAAGAATTATCAAGCCTTTCGAAAACACTTAGGGGCACGGCCCAAAAGTCATCCTTTCAAAATACAACTTCGATAACAAAGCATGGGGTCCACGACCCAAACATCCACACCACATAGTTGTAACACCCCCGATATATTCAGGAATATTAAAGCGCCGTAAATCCTTTACGTAAGAATTTACAAGGCTGAAGAAATGAAATGACAATAACAGATACCAACTTATGAAATCACTGAAATAAAATACAACAGTCTGGTTCAATGCTGAGAATACAAATATCCAATGAAGGGTTATTAATACATCACCAAAATCCAAACATCATAAACTGACGACGTACTCGAGTACTTATTGAAATAACCAACAAACAACAGACAATAAACCTGGCCAGAACATCACTCTGCACCCTCGTCGTCATGCAGCTCCAGTGGTTGTTTCCCCGCTCTCCTGGATCCTGAACATAAACAAATGTTCACCCCCGCAGGGGTTAGCACAACGATGCTAGTGAAAGTACAATAATCGTACAACAGTGATAAAACCAACAATTATATCATAACAAGTTTCTCCAACGAGAAATATCAACAACACATATCATATCATAATAGTTTCAACATACTGATGGTATTCCAATGATCCAGCGCACACAGCTATAGATTCCCATGATGATCCCGTCGGATCAATGTATGGTGGAACTACCTGTCCAACGATCCAGCGCACACAGCTATAGATTCCCATGATGCTTCCCGTCGGATCAACGCATGGTGGACATATAATCACAACACATTTACACAATACAATCACATCAAAATTGTCATAATATAAACAATTCTAATTAGAGTACTTGCCTCGGTTCGTTGACAAGAATAAAACTTCCACGAATATGAATATACTCGAAGGTCGTCCCCTTCGATCAATCACGATGCTAAGCTCGAACCTTAACAAAAGAAATAATATAGAATTTATCTCATGCCATACGAATGTCTAACAATCCAAAATTACGGTAGGAAGTCCTTAAAATGCAATCTGTATGGATTTCTTAACGCACGCTACGCATCCTATCTAGCGTATGTTAATACTACTTGTTAGCGCACGCAGTACACACAGCCTAGCGTACGCTAACCATGCACGGTCAGTGCCTCACTGATCAGCCGACTGACTCGCCTGATGGCCTAACGTACGTTACGTACCAAACGTAGCGTACGTTAACTCATGCTCCATAGCGCACGTTAATCTACCTAGCTTAGCGTGCGCTAACTGTGCATGGCAGTTCACTGAAGGGCAGCATATTATACAAATGGTGATGAAGTACGTGAATTCCTCAATGATTAATGTTTGTTATCCGAATACATGTTATGTTGATAAACTTATGAATGATCTCATGGATAATAACAACTTCAAGATACAAGTATACGTATAATCATCACAACACCATAATCCATCTTGATTACAATTCTCATGCGAAGTTCGGTGACCTCCGGTTGGTGCGTTAGATTCTACTATCATTATACACATTCAGACTTCATCTTTAGGTGAACTAACAATTCCAACTTATACGAAAGAATATTTCCTAAGATAATTCTTCCCTTAAGTCCTTATAACCGAAAATAATATCACCTCCAATTTATGATTATTAAGATAACATAATTGATACGGATAGCCAACTTCAGAATATTTCTCTCATCATTTGAAGTACTAGGATTCCAACTACAAGTTCCAACGATAATATCATAAGCATAGACATTCCCATCTTCTAAACATGATGTTTATTGAATAATTTACTAATGAAATTCAATATCTCGTTAACATAATCATCTAATTCCTTAGAATCCAAATATAAGGCTGGAGATAGGTTGAACATAGCTTAATATGACGAAATTTCTGAACTGCAAGGTAGAATCCGACTCTGGTTGGTTATATGCCACTCCAAGGTGTTACTTCTCCTCAATGATCAATCATAGAAGTATCCAATGTTCAATGATCAAGTAGATGTGATATAAGTGTATCTGAGGAAGATGATATGCTTTCTGGTCTATCAAGAACGAAAGATAAATGAAAGAAATGAGAATAAAATGGAGTGCTGGCCCATATATAAACTTTCTGTACAAAGCAGATTAGCGCACGCTACTATGCATTCCTTAGCGCGCGCTAATAAGAGTTGACTTAAAAATTGTCCAGGTTCGTCCGCGGGAATCTTACCCGGACCCATGTCCCGGCTGGCGCATGTGCTAGCCGCCCAGCTCAATAATTGAGTGCCTAGCGCACGCAACTCATACATACGTGACGTGCGCTAGTAGTAGCCGATAGCGCGCGTTAAGCTACATTCTTAGCGTGCGCTATCACGAGTTTGCATGAGAAATTTTGCATGTTGATATACTTATGTACAAAGATACCATTGTAAGAAATATCATACTCCAATTATCAAGATCACAAATCCGAATAATACAGGGTTCGAATACAGATGAAATACACAGTAATAAATCCGGATATTACATACTCTCCTACTAAAAAGGCGTTTTGTGCCGAAACTCAAGACGAAAAGAACTCGGGATATCTGGACTTCATGCCATCTTCAGTTTCCCATGTGGCTTCTTCCACTCCGTGATGTGACCATTGAACTTTGACCAAAACGATTGGTTTGTTCCTCAACTGCTTAACTCGACTCTCGAGTATCTTGACCGGTCTTTCTTCAAACGTCCCATCATGAGCGACTTCGATCTCGCCGAAATCAATGACATGACTAGGATCTGGTATATACCTCCGTAACTGGGATACGTGGAACACGTTATGAACATGGCACAATGATGGCGACAATGCCAATCTGTATGCCAACTCTCCAACTCTCTCAAGGATTTCAAATGGTCCGATATATCTCGGACTCGGCTTTCCTTTCCTTCCGAAATGAAAAATTCACCGAGTAGGAGAAACCTTTAAAAATACGTGGTCTCCCATACTGAACTCGAAAGGGCGACGACGTACGTCTGCATAAGATTTCTGTCGACTCTGGGCGGTCAACAGTCTTTCACGAATTAAGGCTATCTTCTCTCGAGTGCATGCGATCTATTGCAGTTACATTCGATCAAGTCTGATGAATCATCCCAGCATAGGGGCGATCTGCATCTTCTCCCGTATAATGCCTCAAATGGTGCCATATTAATGGAAGCATGCCAACTATTGTTGTAAGTAAATTCAATCAACGGTAGATGAACTTCCCAATCGTTTGACCAATCTAAGTCACAGGCCCTTATCATGTCCTCCACCGTCTGAATGGTCCTCTCGGATTGTCCGTCAGTCTGTGGGTGATAAGCTGTACTAAAGTTCAATTCGGTCCCCAAGGCCTTATGAACTGCTTTCCAAAAGTGAGACACAAAATGGCCGTCTCGATCAGAAATAATGGTCTTCGGTGTACCATGCAGTCAAACTATCTCCGAAATAAATACTCGGGCCAACCTCTCTGGTCCCCACGTGTCCTTAATGCCTAGGAAATGAGCTGATTTGGTTAGACGATCAACTACCACTCAAATCATGTTCATTCCTGTCTTGCTTCTTGGCATGCCAGTGATAAAGTCCATCGATATGACCTCCCACTTGCATTCAGGAATCAGGAGCGGCTTCAACATTCCGGCAGGTCGTTGATGCTCGATCTTAACCTGCTGACAAGTCAAGCATTTTGAGATGTCCGCTACATCTTTCTTCATGTTGCCCCACCAGAAATTCTGTTTCAAGTCCTTATACATCTTACTGGTGCCCGGGTGGATAAAATAGGGCGAGGTGTGAGCTTTCTTCATAATCGTATGTTTCAGAACATTGATATCAGGAACACAGAGTCGGTTCTGAAATATCAAAACTCCATCATCATGAATTAGGAATCCGGGGACCTTTCCCTTGATCACTTCATCACGTAACCGAATCATCAGAGGATCATCTGCCTGTCTAGATTTGATTTCTTTGGTTAATGACGAAGTTAATTCCATCACGCGCAGTTGTCCTTGGACTCTTTGTAACCATACTTCAATTCCTTCCCTAATCATCTCTCGTTGAAGGCTAAGTTGGGAGGTCAGAGTCTCCACCATCTGAATAGAAACATACTTGCGGCTAAGTGCATCTGCCACCACATTAGCTTTGCCTGGATGATACAAAATCTCCAAGTCGTAGTCCTTAATCAGCTCTAACCATCTTATTTGCCGCATGTTCAGCTCTTTCTGACTGAAGCTGTATTTGAGACTCTTGTGATCAGTAAAGATCTGACAGTGAGTCCCGTATAGGTAATGTCTCCAGATCTTCAAAGAAAAAACTACTGCTGCTAGCTCTAAATCATGTGTTGGGTAATTCACTTCATAAAGTTTCAGCTGTCGTGAAGTATAAGCGATCACCTTATCATTCTGCATCATTATGCATCCGAGCCCTTGGTTCAAAGCATCGCTGTAAACTATGAATCCTCTAGTCCCCTGTGGAAGTGATAAAATTGGTGCTGTCGTCAATCTCTTCTTCAATTCATCAAAACTAGTCTGACACGACTCGTTCAACTCAAACTTTTGAGTTTTCTGCAGGAGTCGAGTAAGTGGGCGGGAGATTTTAGAAAACCCTTCCACGAATCGACAATAATATCCAGCAAGTCCTAAGAAGCTTCATACTCCTTTCACGTTCTTTGGAGGCTTCCAATCCATAATTGCTTCGATCTTCTGAGAATCTACTCGGACTCCTTTAGCTGATACCACATGGCCGAGGAACATTACTTCTTTCAGCCAGAATTCACACTTAGAAAGTTTGGCGAACAATTGCTCGCTTTTCAAAAGTTCTAATACAATCTGCAAATGCTGCGCATGTTCCTCCGGGCTCTTAGAAGACACCAGAATGTCATCAATGAACACGACCACAAATTTATCCAAATATTCGATGAACACTCGGTTCATCAATTGCATGAATACAACAGGTGCATTAGTGAGACCAAAAGGCATCACTACAAACTCATAGTGTCCGTAGTGAGTTCTGAATGCTGACTTTGGAACATCAGATTCCTTAATCCTCAGCTGATGGTATCCTGATCTCAGATCAATTTTAGAAAATATTGTTGCTCCTTCCAACTGGTCAAATAAATAATCAATCAGTGGCAATGGATATTTGTTCTTAATCGTCATCTTGTTCAGCTCTCGATAGTCGATGCACAGTCGGAGCGATCCATCCTTCTTTCGGACAAAAAGAACTTGTGCTCCCCAGGGCGAAATGCTTGGCTGGATATAGCCTTTGTCCAGTAACTCCTCCAGCTGTTTTTTCAGTTCATACATCTCAGTAGGTGCCATACGATACGGCGCTTTAGAAATTGGTGTAGCTCTGGGTTCCAGCTCAATGGTGAATTCTACATCCCGTCGTGGAGGTAGTCCAGGTAACTCGTCATGAAATACATCTGGAAATTCGTTAAAAATAGAAATGGATGAAAGTTCCACAATTTCGTCTTCTTTCTTCATTGCATAGCACCAGTATCCGGTACAGCCCTGTTTCAACAATTTGACAGCTTTCATCGCCTTGATCAACTTTCCTGAGCTTCCTGGTTTCCATCCCTCAAACAGTACTTCAGAGCCATCGTCAGCGATCAACGAAATATTCCTCCTTCGGTAGTTTACAATATCTCCATATCGATTAAGCCAATCGTCTTCGAGTATCAGGTCGTCTCCTTGCATTTCTATCACAATCATATTTGAGAGCCACTCCCTGCCCCCAAATGATACAGGGAAATCTCTAGTCTCTAAGTTCCCAACAATCCTCTCTCCACTCGGTAAACCAACAACATAAGGTTCACAAGTATGAAAACCAAAAATATTCAAACGATTTACACAAGACAAGGATATAAAAGAATGCGTAGCTCCTGTATCGAATAAAACGCTAACTGGCTGGGAAAGGATCTGTACAGTACCTGATGCGATAGCAGCATCCTGATCGTATGTCCTCCTTATCTCGTACAGACGTGGGGGAACAGATCCGGCACTCGATGTCCCCTTTCGGTCCCATTGTCCCCTGCCTCGTCCGCGGCCAAATTTTTGAGGCATCTGAACACTTTGCTTCGTCTGTTGGATACTAGCTTCCTTCTGAGCTAGCTGCGATGTACGGGTTCCATTGAACTTCGTGATATCCTTGCAAAACATCGCATGGTGCCCTTCCTGTCCGCAATCAAAATATGTAATTGGAGTGCGAAAACAATCACGCCAAAGGTGGCCTGGGCGACCACAGTTAAAGCACCTCCTAGCTGTGTCCGTCGTGGCCAACATTGTTCCAAAATTCTTTCCGCTCTTAGATGGGTGCGGAGGTTTCTTGAAAGAATGAAAAGAAGAATGGGCCTTGCGGGGCCCGCTGCTCTTGTTCTCTGTAAAAGTACCAGAGACTTTCTGTTTCTTGGACTCCGTAAATTTTTCCATTGCTGCTTCCTTGATTTCATACGCCAATGCCTTATCCTGGTATTAACGGAGAGTGGTACTGTAACACCCCCAAGTTATTCAGGGTATATTACAGCGCCGTGAGCCCCGTCGTGGGACCCACAAGGCTAAACATACGCGGAACTATAAACTTGACCGAGAAGGTCTACATACAATGGAAAGAAAGACGATACAAATGGTATTCAAAACCATAACCAATGAAACCATATACATCACTGCACAAATCAATACCTCGGCAACACAGGCCGGAACATCGAGGAAACTGAAATACAATACTCGAGTATTTAAAAATCCATTCCAGTACAACAACACTGAATGGAAGAATCCAAGAAAAATAACCGGAGACAAGACACAGTATCACACTTGCCCATCATCTTCATGCCGACCCGATACCTGCCTGTCCGTCCTCCTGGAACCTGAAATACATGAAACGTATTTCCCCCATAAAGGGGTTAGCCGTCGAATAGCTAGTGCAAGTATATCAATATGAAACACAATACTCCTCGACAATAAAGTAAATGTAATCCCTCAATTCATCTATTCAAGACTAGTATTCCGGAATAACTAAAATCTCATAAGACGTATGTGAATGCCGTAGAAACGGTTCGTTCACCTCATAGGCCGTTACGTATGTGAATGCCGTCGAAACAGTTCGTTCATTACATGCCAACAATATATCTATGAATGCCGTAAAAACGGTTCGTTCTTGATATGCCATCAATATTTCTTACTTTCAAAGTCGAGAACGTACAATCATAAATGTATACTTGCCTTTGAGACATCGAGAAATCGAACGGCGGAAGGGTATGAGTTCGGTAGGTCCAAGAACGCATTTGCGGCACATAAACGATTCGCAAGGAAATGATAATTAATTATCCATACTCAAATTACACGAAGAGACTCCCGAAACTCGTCTACGATTCAAGAAAATGCACGGGTGAACAACTAAAGGTTGGGAAATCGCCCAAATTCCCACAAGTCCGAAAATGGCTCAATCCAACCCGTAAAATCGTAAGAGAAGCACGCATACGACATGGATATATCATAATCTTAAGGTTCTCAAGCTTCAAATCGGATAAATGGGACGAATCTACGAAAACCCCCAAAATCCAACACAATATTCAAAGTGTTCTTGAATAATCCTCCAATAATCTAATGAATAATCAAACATGTCCATAATCATGCGTATATCACTTCATACAACATGATTTTAACATCCAAAACATCATCACTCAATACAAAATCGAAATTCAAGAGGTTTGATGAAATTACCTTTGAAGATCCAAGTACCATGATTCGAAGAATACTCGATAGATCGATAACCCGAGCTTCACAATCAAAAATAGATGAAGAGAAATCACACACTCAAGTGATAGGTGAAGAAACTTCTCTCTCTCAAGCCTTCTCTCTCGAGCCCAAGTGAAGAAATAGGGAAAAAATGAGGTGATCCGCTCAAAAAAAACGCAGATATAGGGTTGACTGTCATGTGTGCCGCGGCTCAGTCGATGTGTGCCGCGGCACAGGCCCAAAATTGCTCCCAGGGCTCGGCAGTGTGCCGCGGCTCAGCCGAAGTGTGCCGCGGCACAGGGTACAGACGGTTTTGGCCGAATCTGGAAAATGAGAGTGACTTAGCTATTTCGACCCTAACTCCCTCGTCTGGACTCTGATTGACTCACCGTTTGAACCATTGGAAAGCTAACTCGATGCTTTATAATATTGCAAAGATTCAGAATTTTTGGAGTTTCAAAAAATTAATGGTGATTTAACAAAGTCGAACTCGTACGTGGAAAAGTCGCTAAAGAACACGGAATTCAACAAAACGATATCAAAACGAACTCGGATGAAAAAAAGTGTAGAATTAATCATTCTCAGGATGACGAAACGGTCCCAAGCAAGTCGTCAAAATGGACTTTCGCCAAAAAAGAAAAATTACCGGGAATCGAATTTGCGGATATTACATTCTACCCTCCTTAAAAGAAGTTTCGTCTCGAAACTTAAAACAAGTAGGGAGAAGAATTATCCCGCCAGGAAAACTCAATGAAATACACAGGGACCGAAAACTTACGCCCAAATGGCGAATCGTCAGTATAGAACACAACAATACATTACCCGAAGGTAAACCAAACCAACGTCGAAATAAATACGAATCACAATGCCCAAAGGCTCCAACGGAAATACCAATACATCACAATGGCCTGAAAACCGAACAGACCAAAGTCAGAATCATCACGATACAGATCTCAAAGAAACAAACCTGACTGTCGGACATACCCCTCGGCGTATGAACAACCAGTCGCAAATCGTCGGACATATCCAATACAACATGGACTACGAACGACCAAAAAATAAAGCTCAAGAGGGACATCACAGTACGCCCGATCCGGAAATGTGTCCGTGCACATGTCCACCCCGTATACGGAATACAGAATATACGTGTGACTATGTACCTAATTAGCCTCACGAACTACGCCTCGTGTGCACGGTCCAATGCGGAAACATCCACGCATGACCATCGCGTGCCGGGCTAAAAATCCTACACATAACCAATCGACACGCAGACATGATTCCAGATATGCCACGATACAACATGACAACGAAACTCAAAGGATAACATATCCAATACGAATCATGCGACTCACCTAGTGAACGATGACGCATGAATAATGAAAGACCGACACGACCAACAATATCCAAACCAACCATCCTGGAATCAAAATCCCGAAGGACCGATTAACACGAGCAACGATCACAACACAACAGTCCGGGAAATCCCCAACCCTCAACGATCACAAAATTACCGAGTTCACAAGAATAATAGTGTGCTGCCTTGAGTCGGCCAACACGGCAATAATAATTCAACGGATGGGAACTATCCTCGACAGTGCCAATTCAATACTTCGATTACCGTAGAATGGCCAATCGATAACAACGATACAACGGATGAGAATATCTTTGACAACGGATGGGAATTATCTTCGATAATCCCAATTCAATACCTCGATTACCTTAGAACGGTCAATCGATAATCAATGATACGATAGAATAGATGTCCCGGTGTCCTAAACCGACCACCGAAACGGAGATGACAAAAGGATATATCCAACGTCTCCAATCGGTTAATATAATATTAATAGAAAAACACTGATATCAATAATGACGATAACCACAATATCTCAATGGAACATCCATCACAATCACAATCGATACGTCGATACCGCGAACCGGCTATCGACAGCAACTTTACCAACAAGTATCGCAATGCCTCGAACCGGCCTTTTACAAACAACAGTAATATTTGGCGTAATTTGCCAACGGTGTCGAACCAAACGATTCCCGAACATCAATAAATTACGAAGGGGATAAGTCTCGAAATGATACAATACATTCGTACACCTACATAATAACATTAGTCTCATTGATTAGTACGAGTATAAAACTTGCCTCGATATCAATACAACGAACTGTTACCAATTCAGTTGATTTCGTCTTACGAATTCCTCAGTTCCGACCAAGCTGATTACGAACTCTTCAACCTCAACCTCAACATAACAATCATAATCCATGATCAAACATCATATCTTATTGTAAAACGAAGGCTTAATAATCAGCAGGTTCGATGACGATCAATATCAATACAACTAGGCCACAAACTCATCAGTTCCACAATATCTCGATTAAACACAGTCCGAGCTGTCCAACTCAGACCCTCACGAATCCATGTCCACAATACGAGCCGAAATCCGATGATCATATCAGCAACCAATTCGGACTAATAATAAGGGTCTAAATGTTATCGGTTCCAAACTCAATTCTTAAATACGAATTGACAAGGTTCCCTTCTCGTAAATCCGTAGTTAAAATTTTCCGATGATCATCGTTAATTCGAACCATCCGATTAGTTCAACATTATAGATAATCATATTCTAAGGTTATCAAACAATCCAATCATTCGACTTGAATATTTGCTCCATACGTATGGGCTTCCAATTTCGGAGATGAATAATAGTCTCATCAAACTCATAATCACATTCGTATTCCTATTCGAATATTATTTCAATCGCATAGTTTAGCTCTAGATATGAATATTCCATATTCATTTTCAAAACAATCAACACTTCTTAAAAAAATTTTCATCACCTCGAATAATTCAAGAGTTCTTCAAGAACAAGAAATGTCCGAAATCCCGTTCAGAACAACATATCCGAGGTATATATCTCCATGTTACCATTTTCTTCGTCATGCCATTCATACAACCTTAAGAGTCGCAACAATACTGTTATCATCATATGAAGAAGATCTCAATAATCATATCAACATCCGAAATCTCTTATTACAATTCCAATAAATCTCGTATACATTATCACATGATAACATAATTGTAACACCCCCAGATCCTCCTGGGAATATTACACGCCGTAAACCCTTTTCACAAGGATTTACCAGGCTAAGCACAATTTTCCACGTCATTTAAAAAATGCCAAGAAGACCGATGACGGTAATATTTTTCAAATACTAAAAAAAATCATTTTCCAAATACCGTCAAAACGATCAAGGCCAAAATGCCAAAAACTCAGTTTAGGGAATCGGTTTTACAAAATAAAATTCAGTTGGCAAAATACCAAAATCCATTTCAAAAATACTCACGCAGCGGATAAAAGTACAGTCCAATTTATGCATTTACATTGAAATAAAAACGAACATCAAAATACACGATTCCCAACATGCTCCCTCCCAAGTAGTAATCCTTAAAAAAAAACGAACCACTATCAAGGGGATACAAGGATTACCTTGTATGGACTAACCACGAAGAAGAATAATTTGAACTCCATTCCAAGAATCATCAAAAACTTCAAGAACAATACTTAAATCCGAGCTCTCCATCTTAATCTTGTTTAAGAGAATCATCTCTCAATTTTTAGGAACTTCAAGTACTTCCCAAGGCTCTCTCTATTGACTGAAGAAAGGAGAATGGACAAAATGCCTCTCAGCACTCGTCTATCCCCTCTATAAAACACATCACTAACGCGCGCAAGACCTTATATTTAGCATGCGCTACATGACTAGCGTGCGCTATCCTTCCTTGATAGCGTGCGCTATCGGGCAGTCCAGGAGCTACTACATTGCTTCGAAATTCATCTAACGTACGTAATGCCCATGCATTAGCGTACGCTAACAGGCGTTGACTTGCTACAGTATCGTGCCCCCACATGCCGAAAGCATCCGCGATTACCGGGATTCCTTTGACCGATATGGAATTAGCGTGCGCTAATCATATGGTTTTAGCGTGCGCTAGCTCTAGACGACAAGCACTCGTTGACCTTATCTGGACACGCGTCGAACATGGCCGAGTCCACCCGCCGAAAGCTAAGATTCCATTATTGGCGATCTGGTGTTAGCGTGCGCTAACCAACATGCGTTAGCGTGCGCTAACTGAATATAAAATCAACCTGGGCCTACCTATCGGCCACCTTCTGAAACTGACCCAGCAAGTCGTTACGTACGTTAGGGGTCCTCCTTTGCGTACGTAACCGAATCTCTTAGCGTGCGCTAAGTATGCACCGTAGCGTACGTTAAGTATATGTCTTAGTGCGCGCTAGGCATACCTTGTAGCGTGCGCTAACGTAGCTGTACTTAGCCATTTTCCGCTATTCTCTACCAACATCTCGACATACCAAACGATCATACGGCACAATGAATACATATACGCATCAACGACATCCAACAAATAAACAAAAAAAAATATATCCGAAAAAATCAGGGTATTACTATTACACTCTACCCCCCTTAAAAATAAGTTCTGTCCTCGAAACTTGCAATCACTCGCACAACCAACATTTCAACGAGAATTCAAATTCACCAAGAATTATCGAATAATCCGAACAAACATACTTACAAGTCTGTGAAGTCGAAGATCTCCCGTGATACTAGCATGCGACTCCTAAACAAAGTCTCAACATAATACCGATACACACCAATATCGCAATTAGCAACTTAACAAAATCTCAAGGAGGAGTTCACGTCCGTGACCACGGCCACGATTCTTCCTACTTTCAGTCAACATTCTGAAAGGCACACACGTGCGTAAGCATAATCCAAATCGCACAATCTCGAAGTGACCAATTCCCAAGAATACAAAGCTATAAACGAAACGATTAAGAAAAAAAATACAAGAAGAGTGAGAGGACTTACAAGTACCGGTCGTACTGTGATGATGGCAGAGTAGTGATACTGTGGGCAAATGACGACTCAATCGACCCAAAAGACCGACAACCTAGGTATCCATAAACCTAAGCTCCGATACCATATTCTGTAACATCCCCAAGTTATTCAGGGTATATTACAGCGCCGTGAGCCCCGTCGTGGGACCCACAAGGCTAAACATACGCGGAACTATAAACTTGACCGAGAAGGTCTACATACAATGGAAAGAAAGACGATACAAATGGTATTCAAAACCATAACCAATGAAACCATATACATCACTGCACAAATCAATACCTCGGCAACACAGGCCGGAACATCGAGGAAACTGAAATACAATACTCGAGTATTTAAAAATCCATTCGAGTACAACAACACTGAATGGAAGAATCCAAGAAAAATAACCGGAGACAAGACACAGTATCACACTTGCCCATCATCTTCATGCCGACCCGATACCTGCCTGTCCGTCCTCCTGGAACCTGAAATACATGAAACGTATTTCCCCCATAAAGGGGTTAGCCGTCGAATAGCTAGTGCAAGTATATCAATATGAAACACAATACTCCTCGACAATAAAGTAAATTTAATCCGTCAATTCATCAATTCAAGACTAGTATTCCGGAATAACTAAAATCTCATAAGACGTATGTGAATGCCGTAGAAACGGTTCGTTCACCTCATACGCAGTTACGTATGTGAATGCCGTAGAAACGGTTCGTTCACCTCATAAGCCGATACATGTAGGAATGCCGTCAAAACGGTTCGTTCATTATATGCCAACAATATATCTATGAATGCCGTAAAAACGGTTCGTTCATGATATGCCATCAATATTTCTTACTTTCAAAGTCGAGAACGTACAATCATAAATGTATACTTGCCTTTGAGACATCGAGAAATCGAACGGCGGAAGGGTATGAGTTCGGTAGGTCCAAGAACGCGTTTCCGGCACCTAAACGATTCGCAAGGAAATGATAATTAATTATCCATACTCAAATTACACGAAGAGACTCCCGAAACTCGTCTACGATTCAAGAAAATGCACGGGTGAACAACTAAAGGTTGGGAAATCGCCCAAATTCCCACAAGTCCGAAAATGGCTAAATCCAACCCGTAAAATCGTAAGAGAAACACGCATACGGCATGGATATATCATAATCTTAAGGTTCTCAAGCTTCAAATCGGATAAATCGGACGAATCTACGAAAACCCCCAAAATCCATCACAATATTCAAAGTGCTCTTGAATGATCCTCCAATAATCTAATGAATAATCAAACATGTCCATAATCATGCGTATATCACTTCATACAACATGATTTTAACATCCAAAACATCATCACTCAATACAAAATCGAAATCCAAGAGGTTTGATGAAATTACCTTTGAAGATCCAAGTACCATGATTCGAAGAATACTCGATAGATCGATAACCCGAGCTTCACAATCGAAAATAGATGAATAGAAATCACACACTCAAGTGATAGGTGAAGAAACTTCTCTCTCTCAAGCCTTCTCTCTCGAGCCCAAGTGAAGAAATAGGGAAAAAATGAGGTGATCCGCTCAAAAAAAACGCAGATATAGGGTTGACTGTCATGTGTGCCGCGGCTCAATCGATGTGTGCCGCGGCACAGTCCCAAAATTGCTCCCAGGGCTCGGCAGTGTGCCGCGGCTCAGCCGAAGTGTGCCGCGGCACAGGGTACAGACGGTTTTGGCCGAATCTGGAAAATGAGAGTGACTTAGCTATTTCGACCATAACTCCCTCGTCTGGACTCCGATTGACTCACCGTTTGAACCATTGGAAAGATAACTCGATGCTTTACAATATTAAAAAGATTCAGAATTTTTGGAGTTTCAAAAAATTAATGGTGATTTAACAAAGTCGAACTCGTACGTGGAAAAGTCGCTAAAGAACACGGAATTCAACAAAACGATATCGAAACGAACTCGGATGACAAAAAGTGTAGAATTGATCATTCTCAGGATGACGAAATGGTCCCAAGCAAGTCGTAAAAATGGACTTTCGCCAAAAAAGAAAAATTACCGGGAATCGAATTTGCGGATATTACAGGTACATTCAAAACCGGACATGTACCTCTGGATTTCTAGTTTCATCCTCATTTAAAAATGAATCATCATCTCTGCATTTGTTCTGACCAGATGTCGAACAAATGCTAGCTGTTGGTTAAACGTCTTAATTGTCTGGGATACGGGTTCATCTGATGGCTGAGCGGAGAAAAACTCCCGAACTTTGGCTTCCCTCACAGGACGAGGGCAGTGTTGCGATATTTTGTAAACGCAAGTGCACGTTATCGTTGACAAGTAATAAAGTGATGAGTGAGTATCGTTCCCACGGGGACTGAATCACTAAGTACTGATTTTTGTGTATTCTAATTTTATTTGAACAGTCGAAATTTGGGTTGCAATTAATAACTAAATAAAATCAATAAAAGAACTAACAGTAAAAACGATCGCTTGAAGAAGGAATATCAAATGATGAATAAGTCTAGGATTCTGAATCCACCTTGGTTTATCCGAATTTACGCTCGATTATCTGAAGTTAATGATTTCCCCAATTTATTGAAGGCGAAGATTGCTAATATACTCTACCGCCTATCCCGAGGTCAATAGATTTTTCTATAGGCGACTAACGCACTCTATCCCTAGGTGAATTAATTCGACAATAGGCAAAAAGCACAAAATCCTCAAAAGGCCACGTAGTTCCTATGAGTATATTCCTATCTCACAAAATAAAACGGTTATCACCAATAGTTCCTCACCAACTCTCCTCTCCCGATTCGAGTAAGGTAATTAAAACAATCCAATTATTGGCCAGACAATTGAAAGCATTAAAATCGATTGGGAAAACTCAACAGAAAAGGGAATTATATAGATAATCAAAAGCAAATCCGTCAAAACTTAGGTTTCGTCAAAATCCTAGAACAGGGTTTTAGCCTGACATGCTAAAAGATAAAAATACAGAATTAATACATGAAAGCATGAAAATAAAACGCAGATGAAGAGCTCGGATTCCTCCGTTCTTCTGGCTTCCGCCCTCTGATCTTGATGTCTTCTGCTTAACCCTTCCTCGATTCCAAGATTGATCGATCCTCTCCAAGATTTCCCAATATCAAAGATTATTAATTATGGTCTTAAACCCTTATTTATAGCTCCCAACAGCCTCTAAATCGCGTCCATGTGATTAGGTTGAGAACTGGCTTCAAAACGGCCCAAACCCGCGTGGAGTACACCAAAACCGCCCCTGTTGGAATATTTATTCCACACATTATTTAAATTGTGTTTTGATGATTAAAGTTGCTAAACAAACCAAACAACATTAAGGCGAAGCAAAACGACGAAGCAGACGAAGACGCAAAAAGTTGCAATCTGGACAGCTTTAGCGCACGCAAGTTATCATACGTTAGCGCACGCTAACGGGAAGTCAACTGCATTCCAGCCAAGTTTCGAAGTAAGCTGAAGTGAAGTCAGCTGTTGAGATAGCGCACGCTACACGTTATCATTAACGCACGCTATCGAAGTCTTGTTACCGTTGTGAAGGAATTCAAACACAGAATAACGTATGCAGTGAAGTCAGCATTAGCGCACGCTACAAAGTATGAATAGCGCACGCTAAGAAGTTTGAATCAAGTCAATCAGAACGTTGGGAAAAGCAGGTCAAAGTCAGCATATCAAATGGATACTTTGACAATCCATGCAACGGATATATTGGATTAGCGCACGCTACAATGTGTTATTAACGCACGCTAATACAAGAAGGTTACGTACGTAAGGCAGAAGGCATAACATACGCTAAAGAAGAAACGAAGCTACTGGACTGAAACTGGGAACAGTCTAGCGCACGCTACAGGCACGCTAAGATATTAGCGCATGCTACCAGAGGAAGGATAGCGCACGCTAGCAAGTCAAAACAGCCAGCAATGGCTAGTTTATGGGAAATGCCTATAAATACCATCCCTATGGTATTGTTTGAGCACAACAACTTCAAGCAGACGAGATATTCATCTGAGAATCATATACTTACATTGTTGTTGTAATATTGAGCTTATATTGTTAGTTTGAGTGTTTATACATTCAACATTATACCCGAGCGAGAAAAAGAAAAGATACGATTTGATTCGGTGTTATTAGGATCAAGGATCCGGCATTGTTAGAATCACAATCGCTATCTTAGTGAGGTTTATCTAGTACCAGTAGAAAGGTAAAGTGGTTGATTCCTTATCCAATAGAAAAGGAAAAACGGTTTTACTCGGACCGATAGAAGACGAGCTTGTAACGGTAATCCCTCGACCGATAGAAGAGAGGCGTAGAGGTTTTGATCTTAATCCTAACGAAAAAGATACATCGAGAGAGGACGTAGGCTTCGTTAATAGCCGAACCTTTATAAATCTTTGTGTGATTTATTCCGCAATTTATTTACGCTTCCGCACAAAACGGCGCAAATATCCGATAATATACCAACAATTGGTAGCAGAGCGGTACTCCTATACGCGGCTTAACATCTGAGAAGAAGATCCAAAATGGCATTTCAAATGGCTCCCGTCGAAGGCCTTGCTCTCAACCGACCACCATTTTTTGATGGATCAAACTTCATGACGTGGAAGAAGAAGATGTCTATATTCATCCAAGCATATGACATCGAGATTTGGAAGGTGATTTGTCTTGGTCCGAAAATTCCGACAAATTCCAACGGCACGCTCAAAACTTTCGAAGAATATGACGATTCCGATTGGAAAAACGACCACTACAATTGTAAGGCAACTCAACTCCTTTATTATGCTTTAAATCCGGAAGAACACAACCGGATATCATCGTGTGATAGTGCCAAAGAAATTTGGAAAATGCTTGAGGTAACACACGAAGGTACGTCTCAAGTCAAAGAGACGAAGATAAACATGCTCCTTCACGATTATGAATTATTCCAAATGAAGGACGACGAATCCATCTCGATTATGCTCGACCGATTCTCGATCATCACCAATGGATTATCATGTTTTGGAAAACCACATTCGAGTAGTGAGAAAGTAAAGAAAATTCTCCGATCACTACCTCGAGAATGGGACGGTACGGTTACGGCAATAATGGAATCCAAAGATTTAAATACTCTCGATTTTAGTGCTCTCGTTGGTTCTCTTATCAACTACGAGATTGTTCTAAAATCTCGGAATGCCAAACCAAAACCGAAGGAGAGGTCGATAGCCTTCAAGGCTAAAATGTCGAAGAAGAAAGAAGAACCCCCGGTGGACGAAAGCGACGAATAAATGGCATATTATGCCAAAAATATTAATAAGTTCCAACACTTATTAAACCGGAGGAAGAAGGACATTAAAGCGGGCGAACGTAAGAAATTCGACAACACTTGTCGATTATGTGGCAAACCAGGCCACTTTGCTAAGAACTGTCGAGTAAAGCAAAAGGAGGTTCTAATCGCAACATGGAGCGACGAAGATCCCGATGAAGATTTTCTTGAACAAAATAATCTCGCACTCATGGCCCGGAGTTCATTCGACGATAGCGACGTCGAAAGCCAAGTAAGTAATTCTTACGACGAACTTTTGAAGCATTCGAGTTATTACATACGGACTATCAAAATGCTTTAAATGAAATTAAATCCCTCAAGTCTAAATATAAAACTTTGGAAGTTGAAAATTCCAAAATACTTGAAAAAGGAAAAATTGTTGAAATCGATCATTCGAAATGCATTGAAAACGAGAATATTTTAAAGAATGATCTTTTAAAAGTTCAAGATAAACTAAAAATTTTGACAAAGAAATTCTCGTGCGGGAACGATAAATTTGAACAAATGTTATGTGTTCAAAAATATACTCTAAATAAAGAGGGGTTAGGATTCAAACAACGTTCGAAAAACGAATCCGTCAATTTCAAAATACCCTGATGCAAAAAATATTTGAAAATCGGGCATCACATTTCAAATTGCAAAAGCCCAAGATGGACGATAAAAATTAAAAAGATTTGGGTTCCTAAAGGAACAAACATTTCAAATATCGTCTACATTTCAAAAGAAAAACCAACTATAGGTTGGATTCCCAAAAATAAATTTTAAAACAAATGATATTTTACAAAGGGGGAGATGGAATATTTTTGAGGGAGAAATAATATTTTCAGGGGGAGCTTATACCCTTATTAATGCATAAATTGGTATCATGCATATTTATATTTCATTTGATATACTCTATATTTTTATACTTTTTGATGAAGACAAAAAGGGGGAGAAGTAGATGAATTGAGATAAAAATGTGAAAAATCGAAGAAGTCGAAAAGAAAAGGAAAGCATACAAATAGGGGGAGTTGAAAAATTGAAAAACGACGGAGTCGAAAAATAAAGGAGATGTCGAAAAGAATATAGAATTGGAGAAACTAACGAAATGATCAAAGCCGAAAACTTTGATTCGTATATATATACATATATTTTATTTTTTATACAGGTTTTATCCAATTCAAGAGTTGTTTTGTAATCATTAAAATGGGGGAGATTGTTGGAATATTTATTCCACACATTATTTAAATTGTGTTTTGATGATTAAAGTTGCTAAACAAACAAAACAACATTAAGGCGAAGCAAAACGACGAAGCAGACAAAGACGCAAAAAGTCGCAATCTGGACTGCTTTAGCGCACGCAAGTTATCATACGTTAGCGCACGCTAACGTGAAGTCAACTGCATTCCAACCAAGTTTCGAAGTAAGCTGAAGTGAAGTCAGATGTTGAGATAGCGCACGCTACACGTTATCATTAACGCACGCTATCGAAGTCTTGTTACCGCTGTGAAGGAATTCAAACACAGAATAACGTATGCAGTGAAGTCAGCATTAGCGCACGCTATAAAGTATGAATAGCGCACGCTAAGAAGTTTGAATCAAGTCAATCAGAACGTTGGGAAAAGCAGGTCAAAGTCAGCATATCAAACGGATACTTTGACAATCCATGCAACGGATATATTGGATTAGCGCACGCTACAATGTGTTATTAACGCACGCTAATACAAGAAGGTTACGTACGTAAGGCAGAAGGCATAACGTACGCTAAAGAAGAAACGAAGCTACTGGACTGAAACTGGGAACAGTCTAGCGTATGCTACAGGCACGCTAAGATATTAGCGCACGCTACCAGAGGAAGGCTAGCGCACACTAGCAAGTCAAAATAGCCAGCAACGGCTACTTTATGGGAAATGCCTACCATCCCTATGGTATTGTTTGAGCACAACAACTTCAAGCAAACGAGATATTCATCTGAGAATCATATACTTACATTGTTGTTGTAATATTGAGCTTATATTGTTAGTTTGAGTTTTTATACATTCAACATTATACACGAGCGAGAAAAAGAAAAGATACGATTTGATTCGGTGTTATTAGGATCAAGGATCCGGCATTATTAGAATCACAATCGCTATCTTAGTGAGGTTTATCTAGTACCGATAGAAAGCTAGAGTGGTTGATTCCTTATCCAATAGAAAAGGAAAAACGGTTTTACTCGGACCGATAGAAGACGAGCTTGTAACGGTAATCCCTCGACCGATAGAAGAGAGGCGTAGAGGTTTTGATCTTAATCCTAAATAAAAAGATACATCGAGAGAGGACGTAGGCTTTGTTAATAGCCGAACCTCTATAAATCTTTGTGTGATTTATTTCCGCAATTTATTTACGCTTCCGCACAAAACGGCGCAAATATCCGATAATATACCAAGCAACGGCTAGTTTATGGGAAATGCCTATAAATACCATCCCTATGGTATTGTTTGAGCACAACAACTTCAAGCAAACGAGATATTCATCTGAGAATCATATACTTACATTGTTGTTGTAATATTGAGCTTATATTGTTAGTTTGAGTGTTTATACATTCAACATTATACACGAGCGAGAAAAAGAAAAGATACGATTTGATTCGGTGTTATTAGGATCAAGGATCCGGCATTGTTAGAAGCACAATCGCTATCTTAGTGAGGTTTATCTAGTATCGATATAAAGCTAGAGTGGTTGATTCCTTATCTAATAGAAAAGGAAAAACAGTTTTACTCGGACCGATATAAGACGAGCTTGTAACGGTAATCCCTCGACCGATAGAAGAGAGGCGTAGCGGTTTTGATCTTAATCCTAAAGAAAAAGATATATCGAGAGAGGACGTAGGATTCGTTAATAGCCGAACCTCTATAAATATTTGTGTGATTTATTTCCGCAATTTATTTACGCTTCCGCACAAAACGGCGCAAATATCCGATAATATACCAACAAACGGCTAGTTTATGGGAAATGCCTATAAATACCATCCCTATGGTATTGTTTGAGCACAACAACTTCAAGCAAACGAGATATTCATCTGAGAATCATATACTTACATTGTTATTGTAATATTGAGCTTATATTGTTAGTTTGAGTGTTTATAAATTCAACATTATACACGAGCAAGAAAAAGAAAAGATACGATTTGATTCGGTGATATTAGGATCAAGGATCCGGCATTGTTAGTGTAATACCCGTAATTTTCGATTTTTCGGTAATTTTTTTTTTTTTGGCGGAAGTCTGTTTTGACGACTCGCTCATGACCGTATCGTCATTCTGAGAATGATTAATTCTGCACTTTTTGTCATCCGAGTTCGTTTCGGTATCGTTTTGTTGAGATCCGTGTTCTTAAGCGGCTTTTCCGCACTTGAGTTCGATTCTTGCGAATCTCGTCAAAGCTGCTTTGAGTTTCTCGTAAGTTCATTTAATGTTATTATTCATGTTGTGAGCTTTGGCTTGGTGTTTCGATCGTGTATCGTGCATTTCGGACGTTTTGGGCCATTTTCGTAATTTCCCAAAGTTTGGGGTAATTACTTTCCGTTGTCGAATTTCGAGCCTTCGGGTGGTCGGAATCGTGTGTTCTCTTAGTGTTTGGATTCGTCTTTGCGTGTACTTCGTAACCGTATCTTCGATTTTTACTCAGGTTCGGGTTTCGGGGTCGTCCGGGCCGTCGGAGTGGCCACGGCCGAGTCACGGCCGGAGCAGGGCCTGGCCTGGCCGAGTTACGGCCGTAAGGTGCCGGTTACGGCCGTAAGGCGCCCGAGTTACGGCCGTAAGCGTGATCGGGTACGGCCGTACGAGCGCTGGGCGGATTTTGACGAAGGCCGGTTACGGCCGTAAGGTGTTCGAGTTACGTAGTAAGTGTCATTGGCCGGGCGACTTTTGACGAATGCGATTCGGCCGTAAGGCTGCCGAGTACGGCCGTAAGGTGTCCGAGTTACGGCCGTAAGGCTGCCGGTTCTGGCCAGTAACCTGCCGGCTATATATAGCTGGCTCGGCGATTTCATTTTCCACGAGTTTTTCTTCCTTTTTCGGCGTCGCGACGGAGGCTCGGGAAATCGAGTTCTTGGCCGATTCTAATCATTTCCAAGGCGTTTTGGAAGATTCTTGTTGATTATATCATCATCCAATCCGTGTTCTTCGTCGAATCAAGGTATATTCTTGATTTTCCTCCAAGTTGACTTTTTGGAGAATTGTTCTTGATTTCGTTTCTAATCCGATTTTGATGAATCGGTTGATGTTAGTAAACATTATTAATCGTGTTCTATGGATTGTATATCCATATTTTCGATTCATTCAACCCGATTGATGATTTTTAGGCTCTTGAGGAACTTTGAACATTTAGTGTTCGATTAAATGCCTCAAAGAGTTTCTTTCGGTCGTTATGTTGATTTCGATTGATATTGTGTTATTGAACGAATTGTATTTCATTCAAGGTGGTTCGAGTACTTGTGTTTACCGGAGGACGCCGTCCGTTGTTCGTGGAGGGATTCCATCGCCTTCGGTTGAGGCAAGTTTTATACTTGTACTAGTCAATGAGATTAATGTTATCATATATGCGTATGAATGTGTTGTATCATTCCGAGACTTAGTCTCTTCATGAATTCATTGATATCAAGAGATCGTTCGATACGATACCTTTCGGCAATTTTGCCAAATGTTTATTGTTGTTCGTTAACGGCCGGTTCAAGGCATTGTGATACTCATTATTAATGTCATTGTCGATAGCCGGTTCGCGGTATCGATGTATCGATTGTTGTTAATATAGATGTCAATTAAAGACATCGTTGAGATCATTGTTATTCCTGTTGGGATTGACATGATAAATCTACAGGCCGATTAAAGGCATTGGCTTATTCATCTCTCGTCTTCGTCGTCGGTAACCGATTAAAGGTGCCGAGGCATCCTTCATATCATTGTTATCGAATTGCCGTTCTCAGGTAAATCGAAATGTTCAATCATTCACTGCATCATTGTTATCGATTGACCTTTCTAAGGCAATCGAGGTATTCACTCATTCATCGTGTCATTGTTATCGATTGGCCGTTCTCAGGCAAATCGAAGTGTTCAATCATTTATGGTATCATTGTTGTCGATTGACCGTTTTAGGCAATCGAGGTATTGAATCATCCGCTGCATCATTGTTGTCGGTTGGCCGTTTTAAGGCAATCGAGGTGTTAATTTGGGACTGTCAAGGACGGTGTCTATCCGTGTGTTACTATCATCGTGTTGGCCGACTCAAGGCAGCACACTATCATTCATTGTGATACGGCTGGATGCCGTGGCTTCGGCCCTAATTGTGATACGGCTGGATGCCGTGGCTTCGGCCCTAATTGTGATACGGCTGGATGCCGTGGCTTCGGCCCTAATTGTGATACGGTTTTCATGCCGTGGCTTCGGCCCTAATTGTGATACGGCTTTCATGCCGTGGCTTCGGCCCTAATTGTGATACGGTTTTCATGCCGTGGCTTCGGCCCTAATCAATAACAGCTTCGGGCTGTTTCGACTTCATGTGATTGTGATATTTGACAGCTTCGGCCGAGTGTCTTTAAGGCCTTTGTGATTGTCTTGGTAATTTCATTGGAGCCTTCGGGCATTGTGATTCATAATTAATTCAGTTCTAGTTTGGTTCATGTCGTGTAATTCATTGTGGTACTGTGATTATGATTCGCCGTTGGGCACTTATGTTCTAACCTTGTTGAACAATTATTAATAGTATGCCGTGGGCATAGTATTTCACGAATGCTCGGTTCTTACATTGGTTTGTGAGCATCTCGTATTATTATCATTATGCTGCTTCATTACGCCTTTGGATGCATATCATGTTATACATGTATTTGATATTCATTATATGGATGACTGACCCCGTGGGGGCGGAACATGTTTTCATGTTTTAGGTGCTTGCGAGGAGAGAGTTGAGACACAGGGGCATGATGATGGCGACGAGGCATTCGAGCGATACTAGTCCGAGTTGTTCATCGTTGGTCGATCGGTTGGAGTGTACTCCAGTCTTGTCGATTGTTGTCGTGTTGTATTACCCGAATGATGTTCGTGGATGTTGTTGTATTTCATTTTGGCCATGTAGGCCACTTTTGTCGTTGAAATTCCTATCGGAATATTGTGTTGGATATCATGGTAGGGACTATGATTTTCCCTTGTTGTTTAATTTAACGTATTTTAGTCGGAGTTACTTTGGTGGATCTCTGGCGTGGGGTCCACGGCATGTAATAACCCAAAAGGATTTGGGGTGTTACGAAATGGTATCGAGCTTTGGGTTGTGGAATACCCCTGAGATGTGAGTTATGTGGTCCTACCGACGCGGTAGTAGTGGGATTGTCGTGTTATGACAATCTAGTCGATCGAGTTTTGTGAGTCGTAATATTAGTGCATTTGCCGCAGTCATTCATTCATCGAGTCGTCGTCAGTGAAGACTAGTATCGCGAGTCCTCGAAGCTTCGTATGACCTGTGTAAGGACTCGATTCTCTTTATGTTCATACATTCATCATGTCATTAATTATTCATGCTTTGTTGAAACATATATGTGATATTAGCGTTATGATTGATTCATGACTAATTGTTTTGGAGCACGTGTGACTTGTGTAAGCATTAAGGATCAACTCATTCATCAGTTAATAATCCTCAATCATCATTCTGATCTTGTCGATCATGCTAATTCATTCATCACTCAGTCAATATCATTACTCAGTCAATTCATCACTCAGATAATTCATTCATCCCTCAGTCAATATCATTCCTCACTCAGTTAATTCATTCATCACTCGGTCAATACCATTCATCACTCAGTTAATTCATTCATCACTCAGTCAATATCATTCATCACTCAGTTAATTCATTCATCACTCGGTTAATTCATTCATCACCCAGTCAATATCATTCATCACTCAGTTAATTCATTCATCACTCAGTTAATTCCTTCATCACTTAGTCAATCTCATTGTTCATATTAATTCATTAATCACTCAGTCAATCTCATTGTTCCGTCAATTCATTCATTACTCAGTCAATCTCATTGCTCAGTTAATTCATTCATCACTTAGTGAATCTCATTGTTCAGTTAATTAATTCATCACTCAGTCAATATCATTCATCACTCAGTTAATTCATTCACCACTCAGTTAATTCATTCATCACTCAGTCAATCTCATTGTTCAGTTAATTAATTCATCACTCAGTCAATATCATTCATCACTCAGTTAATTCATTCACCACTCAGTTAATTCATTCATCACTCAGTCAATATCATTACTCAGTTAATTCATTCATCACTTAGATAATTCATTCATCACTCAGTCAATTTCGTTACTCAGTTAATTCATTCATCACTCAGTTAATTCATTCATCACTCGATTAATCTCATCGTTCATTAATTCATTCATCACTCGACCAATCTCATCGTTCGATTAATTCATTCATCACTCGATCAATATCATTACTCGATTAATTCATTCATCACTTAGATAATTCATTCATCACTTTCGGTCAATTTCGTTACTCGATTAATTCATTCATCACTCGATTAATTCATTCATCACTCGATTAATCTCATCGTTCGATTAATTCATTCATCACTCGATCAATCTCATCGTTCGATTAATTCATTCATCACTCGATCAATCTCATCGTTCAAGAATTCATTCATCACTCGATTAATCTCATCGTTGATTAATTCATTCATCACTCGATCAATCTCATCGTTGATTAATTCATTCATCACTCACCAATCTCATTGTTCAGTTAATTCATTCGTCACTCAGTCAATCTGATTGCTCAATTAATTCATTGATCACTCAGTCTATCTATTTGTTCAGTTATTTCTTTAATCATCCGATCCATCTCACGGTTCAATTGTTGATCTTGTGGATCGAATTTTCAACCTTGTTAACTTGTTCAAGGTAATCATTTCAGAATTTCATCGATAATCATGTTACCTCATTTGATCTTTCATGCGATCTTATCATATTCCGGCGTCATGTCGACGATCATTTCATTGCATTATTAATGCATTCATTGTGTTAGAGCGTGTATGCTCATTCTTATCATTCCGTCTCATAATCATAATGCGATCTTCATACGAGATCTGTAATTATCACGTGACTTTCCTGCCTCGGTATGGAAAGAGCTGTTAGAGGGACATCGGACTCCGACGTCCAAGAGATTGTTTTCTAGTCGTCTTCGTGCTGGGAGAGCATCTTCATCTCAGACGATGAGTTCGACTGTTGTTTGCTTTAACTGTGATCATCACCGGTTTTGAGCAAGTTAATTCTTGCTCGGTAAGAGGATAATCATTCATTTCATCGTCATTCATTCATTCATATAATTCACTCATCGTATATTAAACACGTTGAGATTTAGAATTATCAAACTAATCATTCAATTCACGGGGAACTATGGTTCCAATCATTTCATTTGAGCTGTCACTCGTTACGTTATCATTTCACAACGGTGAGTCATTCTTGATCCTTGTTGGATTTCGATTCATTATCATTCATCGTGATCATTCTTGTTCGTGTGTATCTCATCAATTTTTCCTGGCGGGATATTGCTTCTCCCTACTTGTTTTAAGTTTCGGGACGAAACTTCTTTTAAGGGGGGTAGTATGTAATACCCGTAATTTTCGATTTTTCGGTAATTTTTTTTTTTTTGGCGGAAGTCTGTTTTGACGACTCACTCATGACCGTATCGTCATTCTGAGAATGATTAATTCTGCACTTTTTGTCATCCGAGTTCGTTTCGGTATCGTTTTGTTGAGATCCGTGTTCTTAAGCGGCTTTTCCGCACTTGAGTTCGATTCTTGCGAATCTCGTCCGAAACTGTCGTTTCGAGTTTCTCGTAAGTTCATTTAATGTTATTATTCATGTTGTGAGCTTTGGCTTGGTGTTTCGATCGTGTATCGTGCATTTCGGACGTTTTGGGCCATTTTCGTAATTTCCCAAAGTTTGGGGTAATTACTTTCCGTTGTCGAATTTCGAGCCTTCGGGTGGTCGGAATCGTGTGTTCTCTTAGTGTTTGGATTCGTCTTTGCGTGTACTTCGTAACCGTATCTTCGATTTTTACTCGGAGTTCGGGTTTCGGGTCGTCAAGGCCGTCGGAGTGGCCACGGCCGAGTCACGGCCGGGCGAGGGCTGGCTCGCCGAGTTACGGCCGTAAGGTGCCGATTACGGCCGTAAGGCGCCGAGTTACGGCCGTAAGCGTGATCGGGTACGGCCGTCTGGCCAGGCGGATTTTGACGAAGGCGATTCTGGCGTAAGGTGTTCGAGTTACGGCGTAAGTGTCATTTGGTCTTTGGCGGACTTTTTGACGAATGCGATTACGGCCGTAAGGCTGCCGAGTACGGCCGTAAGGTGTCCGAGTTACGGCCGTAAGGCTGCCGATTCTGGCCAGTAACCTACCCGGCTATATATAGCTTTGGCTCGGCGATTTCATTTTCCACGAGTTTTTTCTTCCTTTTCGGCGTCGCGACGGAGGCTCGGGAAATCGAGTTCTTGGCGATTCTAATCATTTCCAAGGCGTTTTGGAAGATTCTTGTTGATTATATCATCATCCAATCCGTGTTCTTCGTCGAATCAAGGTATATTCTTGATTTTCCTCCAAGTTGACTTTTTGGAGAATTGTTCTTGGTTTCGTTTCTAATCCGATTTTGATGAATCGGTTGATGTTAGTAAACATTATTAATCGTGTTCTATGGATTGTATATCCATATTTTCGATTCATTCAACCCGATTAATGATTTTTAGGCTCTTGAGGAACTTTGAACATTTAGTGTTCGATTAAATGCCTCAAAGAGTTTCTTTCGGTCGTTATGTTGATTTCGATTGATATTGTGTTATTGAACGAATTGTATTTCATTCAAGGTGGTTCGAGTACTTGTGTTTACCGGAGGACGCCGTCCGTTGTTCGTGGAGGGATTCCATCGCCTTCGGTTGAGGCAAGTTTTATACTTGTACTAGTCAATGAGATTAATGTTATCATATATGCGTATGAATGTGTTGTATCATTCCGAGACTTAGTCTCTTCATGAATTCATTGATATCAAGAGATCGTTCGATATGATACCTTTCGGCAATTTTGCCAAATGTTTATTGTTGTTCGTTAACGGCCGGTTCAAGGCATTGTGATACTCATTATTAATGTCATTGTCGATAGCCGGTTCGCGGTATCGATGTATCGATTGTTGTTAATATAGATGTCAATTAAAGACATCGTTGAGATCATTGTTATTCCTGTTGGGATTGTCATTAAAACTGTACAGGCCGATTAAAGGCATTGGCTTATTCATCTCTCGTCTTCGTCGTCGGTAACCGATTAAAGGTGCCGAGGCATCCTTCATATCATTGTTATCGAATTGCCATTCTAAGGTAAATCGAAATGTTCAATCATTCACTGCATCATTGTTATCGATTGACCTTTCTAAGGCAATCGAGGTATTCACTCATTCATCGTGTCATTGTTATCGATTGGCCGTTCTCAGGCAAATCGAAGTGTTCAATCATTTATGGTATCATTGTTGTCGATTGACCGTTTTAGGCAATCGAGGTATTGAATCATCCGCTGCATCATTGTTGTCGGTTGGCGTTTAAGGCAATCGAGGTGTTAATTTGGGGATCAAGGACGGTGTCTATCCGTGTGTTACTATCATCGTGTTGGCCGACTCAAGGCGGACACTATCATTCATTGTGATACGGTGGATGTCGTGGCGGCCCTAATTGTGATACGGTGGATCGTGGCTTCGGCCCTAATTGTGATACTGGTGGATGCCGTGGCTTCGCCCTAATTGTGATACGGTTTTCATGCCGTGGCTTCGCCCTAATTGTGATACGGCTTTCATGCCGTGGCTTCGCCCTAATTGTGATACGGTTTTCATGCCGTGGCTTCGCCCTAATCAATAACAAATGGTCATTTCGACTTCATGTGATTGTGATATTTGTGACCTTGGCCGAGTGTCTTTAAGGCCTTTGTGATTGTCTTGGTAATTTCATTGGAGCCTTCGGGCATTGTGATTCATAATTAATTCGGTTCTAGTTTGGTTCATGTCGTGTAATTCATTGTGGTACTCTGTGATTATGATTCGCCGTTGGGCACTTATGTTCTAACCTGTTGAACAGTATTAATAGTATGCCGTGGGCATAGTATTTCACGAATGCTCGGTTCTTACATTGGTTTGTGAGCATCTCGTATTATTATCATTGTACCGTTTCATTACGCCTTTGGATGCATATCATGTTATACATGTATTTGATATTCATTATATGGATGACTGACCCCGTGGGGGCGGAACATGTTTTCATGTTTTAGGTGCTTGCGAGGAGAGAGTTGAGACACAGGGGCATGATGATGGCGACGAGGCATTCGAGCGATACTAGTCCGAGTTGTTCATCGTTGGTCAGTCAGTTGGAGTGTACTCCAGTCTTGTCAGTTGTTGTCGTGTTGTATTACCCGAACAGATGTTCGTGGATGTTGTTGTATTTCATTTTGGCCATGTAGGCCACTTTTGTCGTTGAAATTCCCTATCGGAATATTGTGTTGGATATCATGGTAGGGACTATGATTTTCCCTTGTTTAATTTAACGTATTTTAGTCAGGTTCGCCTGGTGGATCTCCTGGCGTGGGGTCCACGGCACTGTAATAACCCAAAAGGATTTGGGGGTGTTACAGTTAGAATCACAATCGCTATCTTAGTGAGGTTTATCTAGTACCGATAGAAAGCTAGAGTGGTTGATTCCTTATCCAATAGAAAAGGAAAAACAGTTTTACTCGGACCGATAGAAGACGAGCTTGTAACGGTAATCCCTCGACCGATAGAAGAAAGGCATAGAGGTTTGATCTTAATCTTAAAGAAAAAGATACATCGAGAGAGGACGTAGGTTTCGTTAATAGCCGAACCTCTATAAATCTTTGTGTGATTTATTTTCGCAATTTATTTACTCTTCCGCACAAAATGGCGCAAATATCCGATAATATACCAACAGCCCCGTGTGCCGCGGCTCACTTAATCTGTGCCGCGGCTCACGGGGCGCAGATTAAAACCTGGGCGCTGTTTATTTCTTTTGGGCCGCGGCTCACCATAACTGTGCCGCGGCTCAGAGTACAGTTTACTCTGGTGCCTGGTCCTCTTCGTGTGCCGCGGCCCACTTGGTACGTGCCGCGGCCCCAGGCCAAAAATCGCCGTTTTCGCCCGTTTTGCCTCGTTTTAGTTGCCGGACTCCAATTTCCTGCAAAACATAAAATAATAGGGCATTAAAGGCTCATTTATGCAGATTTACTCACAAAAAGAATGCACAATAATGATAAATAAACATATAAAAATACGCCTAACAAATACCCCCAAACTTGAGCCTTTGCTTGTCCTCAAGCAAAAATAATCAATTTCAAACAAAAGAATATCGTGAATAATCGTGCAACTCATAGTGCTCAACCTAATCAATACTATCCTAAAAATCTCAAAGAATAATACAAGTATCGTAATAGCGAGCTACATGCAGGACACTGATTCCACAAAGTACCCAATTTCAGTCCTAATCAATCGTGAATGAAGAAAATCAAGCTCAAAGATTAACAAGCACGAATTTAATCGACCGCCAATATGAAGGGTTAAAATAAACAAGCTAACTCGTCCAGTTCCACAGTCTAGTGGCAAAAATTCCAAGAGTTTCATCAAAAATAACCCTCGGACAGTGTTCCCTTATATATGATCAATAAATTGATTCGAGTTGACCACTAGGTTCGGATCTCGGGATGTTTCATCGGGAAAATCCTAGGGTGGAATTCTATTCTCATGTGTTGGGGAACCGTTTGACGTAAAAGACACTCATGGGGCACATGGATGCTTCTAGTTACTAAGTTCCACTCCATAGCGGAGAAACAACTCGAATAGATATTCCCGCATGTCCGATTCAAGGTTGCTGTTTTACGCGAGAGTAAACAACGGGTCACGCGAATACCCTCGGTTACTAGGCTCCCCATCATCGGCACATACGAAATCTCTAAACCACTAGTCTAATCAGGGTCGTCGTTTTATGCGAGAGTAAACAGCGGGTCACACGAATACCCCCGGTTACTAGACTTCCCATCATAGAACAAATAATATCTCGACTTTTGGGAAAAACTGTCCGACTCTAAACTCACATTAGGTGCCACCACGACTTAGGTTACTGGACGACTAGCTACGCGAAAAATGTAACCAAACGTATAGACGGCGATTTGAAAACACGTATGTCTCCTTTCTTATCTGCTAAGATTTCTACAAAAACGAAAAAATTTCGGACCTAAATGAAGACTTAACAGAAACAGAAATCACTGACTGCAACTCAACTAAACTCAACCATTTCTTCTGAGAGAAATCAGTATCGTAACATCAGTTTCACACAAAAAGGAGCACGAAAAATTCACGAATGCAATTAAAAATACGACAAGCAAAGCTAGCAACAAAAAGACAACTAAAAATAACGAAAGTGCAAACGAGATAAGTACAGCAATAAGTATATCAACAGAAAGTAAACCCCCCCTCCCCCAAACTTAGGACGTACATTGACCTCAATGGACAAAAGAGAATAACATGCAATGAAAGTCAAAGGTCAAGTACTCCCCTACAGTCTGCTCACGAGCTCGTGCTGGCGTCATCCGGCGAGGAGGGTGGTGTGGCTGGCCGAGCAGGTGGAATAAATGGCCCATCCGGGTTCATAATGTGGGCCGCCCATGCAGCAAGGTGCTCCTGGTGGTAGGCATCCCTCGCTGCCAAGCGCCTCGTCTCACGCCAGTTGGCCCGGTGGGCCTGCTCTCGCATCTTATCTCGGACGGCAGCTATGATTCTCTCCCTCTACGTCCGCCTCTCCTCTCTCATCTCAGCCAGAAGGCTCTCTCTCTCTCTCCTCATCTCCTCTTTCTCTCTCCTCATCTCCTCTCTCAACCCGTCGAACATCGCCTGCAAGTGCTCTCTGTCGGGCGGCGGGCTGGCATCTGCCTGCTCCTGTGTTAGCAGAAGAGGCTCGGGGGACCCCTCGTGGGCCTCATCAAGTAGAAATCCTCGCCCCCGAGCATGTGCCGGTGCTCCTCCCCACTGGTCGAAATGCGAAATGATGCGGTGATCAATCGGGCCCTGGGGAGCTAACATTGGCTCGTCATCCGACCATGTCATCCCCGACTGCCGGAAAAGAGCGCAAATAAGAGAGGGGTGCTTCAGCCCTGTCTTGGCCCCTCCCTGAATACATTGGAAGATAGATCGGACCAGGAGAGGATCCACATCGAATCGCAGCCCGGAGGTGATAACATATAATGTACGGGCTCGGGAGAGAAAAACAGTGCGGATCTGTGAAGTGGGGTCTATACGAGCGCAGATAAAATACATCCAGGCATGCCCGAACCGACTGAGGCGCGAGCTCTTAAAGTAGAAGGTGGAAGAAGCCGGTGCGCGCCGCTCCCAGTCGAAGTCGGGCTGTGTAAGAGTCTCGAGCAGAGCCTCCTTCGTGAGGCTATCCATAACTCGCACATAAGCCGTCTCATCAACCACCGGCAGCTCAAATAACCTCCGAATAGCAGCTACAGAAAAATCCACCGTAATGCCTCGGACTACGACCTGAGTTCGAGTGTCTAGCTGTTGTAACATCCGCCCCGCTCGAATGTGCTGCAACAAGGCGCTCGCATAAAACTCCTGCAGAATAGATATCACCGCTGGCTCAGGAGGTGCAGCAAAACGGGCCCACCCTATCTCGTTAATCATGGTCAGAAGCTCCCCGTCCTGGGGGGCTGGGGTGAATCCCCTCTTCGGGATCAGAGGTCGAGGGCGAATCTTCTCGTTGAAGATTTTATGGATCTCCAGGTCATAGAATTGGTGCGCCTCCGACTCGGCTCGACTATGAGAAGTTTCTCCTCGTGTGGGGGGCGACTGAGTCCTGGCCCTTTTGCTGAGCTTTTTGGTTCTAGCCATAGCGAGTTCCTGAAACGTTAAACACCGGAGTTTGGTTACTTAAGCAATAATGAGAATAACATTACTCGGCTAAGGATATCCAACATAAATCAAAAATTTAACGAGCTAGCACCGCCGTGAGAGAGAAATAAAATTTAAGCTTTAACGTTTAACATTGACGTAAGGGTTGGGGTTGCTGTAAATCCAGAAACGAATTCGTTGCACATAGCTTAAAAACATTGACTTAACATTCATCAAAAACTTCGTTCAGGCATTTCATCAAACACCTTGAGTGCATCCTTTTAATTTAAGAACAAAAATGACTATAGCTTCATTAAATCCCCCAAAAACAACAACACGAATCATTCGTCATGACAAACGACATATTCAATTCATTCATAATAAAAAATAATCATCAAAATCGATCAAAACTTCATATTCCCCAATCTTAATAAGACTTTGAAAACTAACAACATAATCAATACTTCATGAATAACAACATCTCATTTCGCAAGTCATGAAGCAATTAATACAAAGGATTGAGAATTACCTTGATTAGCTTTGAGAGATGCAAGAAGAAAGCAAGAAAAAGAAGAAAATTTTTAGGCCGATCGCTTGTGAAGGGGAAGGAAAAGAGGGGAAGGAATATACCTGGGGTGCCGGACGAATGCGTGTTATAAGCTACCTGGTCTGTTCAAATTCCGCATGGTGTGCCGCGGCACAGCTTATGTGAGCCGCGGCACAGAGTACAGCGTGCCTGGATGTGGATTTTATGTCGACATGTGCCACGGCTCAGAATGCGGCTGCCGCGGCTCAGAGTGTTGATGTGCCGCGGCTCACTTGGTCTATGTCGCGGCACAGAGTACAGCGACCTGGGCTCTTCCTCTGGCAATTGGTGTGCCACGGCTCAGAAGCAACGTGCCGCGGCTCAGCGATCAAGTGTGCCGCGGCTTAGGAAAGTTGTGCCACGGCACATAGTACAGAATGTTTAGCCTTCTGGTTCGATTTGTGTGTGCCGCGGCTCACAAGCCTTGTGCCGCGGCTCAGGCATAAATTTTTCCCTTGGGAATTTTTCTACACAGAATTTTAAAAGGAACACGTCAAGAACGAGAGGGATAAGCGAATCAAAGCAAAAATGATGAAAACTAAATATTCAAAAATGCAAGAAAATACTGAAACATAAAAATCTACTACTAAAACTCGGGTTGCCTCCCGATAAGCGCTAAGTTTATAGTCTTCATCCGGACCTATTTGAGAAATTCAGTTCGCTTTTCGCAAACTCCATTTGGACTCCGCCCCATTCATCGAACCGTTAATACGTGTTTTAAAATTTTGACCATTGGTCTTTAACGATTCAATTTTCGGTTCGGACACCAAATGTTGTTTGCGAAAAGATTTTGACACAAACAACTTCCCGAAGCACCCATTTTTCTCATGATTTGGCCTCCGTTTTATGTCCAGCTTATTCTCCTTTTTCTTGAACGAACTTATGATAGCATTGGGACTTCTCATTGATGGATGAATGGTTGATGATGACGGCATGTCCACATGCTTGAGATATGCAACTCGTTCTAAATTTTTCTTAGGCATCGGACCCTCTGAAACGGATTCTGAGTTTTTCGACCGACGATTCTTCCGGTGTGTGTCTTTCGCAACGGTATCCACACTTTCAATTTGCGAGCTCTTCTCAACACCACCCGGACATGGAAAGGATTTAAATACTTGAAAAGTGAAATGCTCGTCTTGAACCCTTAGAGTTAGTTCCCCTTTTTCCACGTCGATTAAAGTTCGGCCGGTTGCCAAAAATGGTCTTCCCAAGATAATTGGGATGTCATGGTCTTCCACCATGTCAAGCACAATGAAATCGGCCAGAAAGATGAACTTATCGACTTTGACTAAGACGTCCTCGATTATTCCCCTCGGATACTTAATGGATCGATCAGCTAATTGTAAAGAGACAGTCGTCGGTTTTGCTTCTCCAATTCCAAGTTTCTTGAAAATAGACAGAGGCATGAGATTAACACTAGCACCGAGATCACACAATGCCCTTTCAAAAGTCATATTTCCCATCGTGCAAGGTATATTAAAACTTCCCGGATCCTTCAATTTTGGCGGAAGTTTTTTCTGAAGAATTGCGCTGCACTCCCCCGTCAATGCGACTGTCTCATACTCCTCGAGTTTTCTTTTATTTGACAAAATTTCCTTCATGAATTTCGCGTAACTGGGCATTTGTTCCAAGGCGTCGGCAAAAGGAATGTTTATGTGCAGTTTCTTGAAGACGTCGAGGAACTTTGGGAATTGCTTGTCCACCTTTTTCTGATGTAATCGCTGCGGAAACGGGACGGGTGGTACATACGCTTTTGGGTTGTCCGGAAACAGTATCGAGGGTCTCAATTCTTGTGGTTCCTCAGTTGCTTAATTTTTATTCTCCTCTTCCTCACTTCTCTTTTCGTTCGGCTTGGGCAGCTCACACAATTTCTTCCCACTTCTCAAACCAATGGCATTGACACTCTCTCTGGGATTCATTTCAGTGGTACTTGGCAAGGTACCTTCCGGGCGGGCTGTTAATACATTTGCTATCTGGCCCAGTTGGACTTCCAAGTTGCGAATGGAGGCGGAATGGTTTTGCAATGTTGCTTCCGTACAGGTCATGAACTGACTCGTATTCGCTGCCAATTTCGCAATTGCTTCCTCTAGAGAAACTTTTGGAGCAGGAGGAGGTTGCTGTTGGTGTTGAGCGAACGGAGGCTGGTTCGAGTTCTGTCCGTTTCTCCATGAGAAGTTAGGATGATTACGCCATCCCGGATTATACGTGTTGGAGTACGGATTGTTTTGTCGATTCCCATTTCCTACGAACTGAGCTTGTTCAATTGGGGGCTGCTTGAAAGGGTTTCCGACTTGGCACTCTGCGCTAGGGTGGGATCCGTTACACCAATTACAAGATTCAATGGTAACGGGGGAAGGAGCATGCGAAAATGCCTGAAGTTGCTGAGTTAGCGTTGCGACTTGGGCCGACAATGTAGAGATCGGATCATTATTGGAGATTTCCATTACTCGCTTCAGGTGTACTCGTTCGGCCGGCCATTGATATGCATTTGCGGCCATAGCTTCCAACAAAGAGTGTGCCTTGGCCATCGTTTTTCCCATTAAAGCTCCTCCAGCGGCTGCATCCACGAGAGTGCGTGTAGAGGCACTCAATCCATTATAGAACGTCTGAATTTGCAGCCAGTCCGGTAGGCCGTGATGTGGGCATCTCCTTAGCAAATCTTTGTATCGCTCCCACGCCTCGTGAAGCGACTCGATAGCAAGGAAGGCTTGCGCTAATTCCGCCCATGTCGTGATCGAGCCCGGCGGTAAGGAATTCAGCCAAAATTTTGCTTTGTCCCTCAAAGAGAAAGGGAAAAGCCGTAGACGGATGGCATCATTGGTGACACCGTTGTTCTTGAACGTGTCACAAATCTCGAGAAAAGACGCAATGTGTGCGTTGGGGTCATCGTTCGGCAGACCACAAAACTAGCTCAATTGCACCATCTGAATAATTGCAGGCTTGATTTCGAAATTGTTCGCCTGGATGGTGGGACGCCGAATCCCCGAAAAGTTCGCATTGATTTGCGGCATAGCATAATCTCGAAGTGCTAGTGCTGGTTGAACTTGCTGTACAAGATTGTCACCTCCGTGATTTTCGGTATTATCGGCCATAGTGACTTTCATCGGTAGCTCTCGTTTCTCCTTTTTGTTTCTTCGAAGAGTGCGCTCGAGTTCGGTATCCAAAGGTAGTAGGCCTTCATTACCGAATTTTCTCATGCACTAACCGAACAATCCTGAAAGGAAAAACAAACAAATAAAATAACACAAAAACAATAAATATGTTCAAACTAAGACTAGAAATACTGAAATCGATATTAGTAAAAAATCAATCCCCGGCAACGGCGCCAAAAACTTGTTGCGATATTTCGTAAACGCAAGTGCACGTTATCGTTGACAAGTAATAAAGTGATGAGTGAGTATCGTTCCCACGAGAACTGAATCACTAAGTACCGATTTTTGTGTATTCTAATTTTATTTGAACAGTCGAAATTTGGGTTGCAATTAATAACTAAATAATATCAATACAAGAACTAACAGTAAAAACGACCGCTTGAAGAAGGAAAATCAAATGATGAATAAGTCTAGGATTCTGAATCTACCTTGGTTTATCCGAATTTACTCTCGATTATCTGAAGTTAATGATTTCCCCAATTTATTGAAGGCGAAGATTGCTAATATACTCTACCGCCTCTCCCAAGGTCAATAGATTTTTCTAAAGGAGACTAACGCACTCTATCCCTAGGTGAATTAATTCTATAATAGGCAAAAAGCACAAAATCCTCAAGAGGCCACGTAGTTCCTATGAGTATATTCCTATCTCACAAGATAAAATGGTTCTCACCAATAGTTCCTCACCAACTCTCCTCTCCCGATTTGAGTAAGGTAATTAAAACAATCCAATTATTGGCCAGACAATTGAAAGCATTAAAATCGATTGGGAAAACTCAACAGAAAAGAGAATTATATAGATAATCAAAAGCAAATCCGTCAAAACTTAGGTTTCATCAAAATCCTAGAACAGGGTTTTAGCCTGACATGCTAAAAGATAAAAATACAGAATTAATAAATGAAAGCATGAAAATCAAACGCATATGAAGAGCTCGGATTCCTCCGTTCTTCTGGCTTCCGCCCTCTGCTTTTGATGTCTTCTGCTTATCCCTTCCTCGATTCTAAGATTAATCGATCCTCTCCAAGATTTCCCAAGATCAAAGATTATTAATTATGGTCTTAAACCTTTATTTATAGCTCCCAGCAGCCTCCAAATCGCGTCCGTGTGATTAGATTGAGAACTGGCTTCAAAACGGCCCAAACTCGTGCGGAGTACACCAAAACCGCCACGTGTGCCGCGGCTCACGGGGCGCAGATTAAAACCTGGGCGCTATTTATTTCTTCTGGGCCGCGGCTCACCATAACTGTGCCGCGGCTCAGAGTACAGTTTACTCTGGTGCCTGCTGGTCCTCTTCGTGTGCCGCGGCCCACTTGGTACGTGCCGCGGACCCAGGCCAAAAATCGTCGTTTTCGCCCGTTTTCCCTCGTTTTAGCTTCCGGACTCCAATTTCCTGCAAAACATAAAATAATAGGGCATTAAAGGCTCATTTATGCAGATTTACTCACAAAAAGAATGCACAATAATGATAAATAGACGTATAAAAATACGCCTAACAGGCAGTACTAAGCTTCCATCATCATTTTAAATTCTGTCCAACCAGCATCATGATCTGCAGGTCGGATAGCTTCCCACCACTCGGATGATTCTCCTATCAGAAAGTACTGAGCAATAGGAGCTCTCCTGTCGTCTGGGCAATTAATTCCAGCAAAATTTTTCTCCAATTCCTTCAACCAATGATCCCAAGTGGGAGTCTCGGAAAAGCCGTCAAATTTGGGCGGTTGCATCTTCGCTACCTCTTGCAACCATCGGTCACCTCGATTTCCCATTTCTAGGATCCTTTGCTGTCCATCTCCCTGCTGGAATCCCACCACCACCTGCATTCGGTCCATGACCTGAGCGAACTGAGTCATCTGGTTCACCACTTGACGAAGGATTTCTGGTACAGCAGGTTCCGGTTCGTTATTGATGGATCGTTGCGGCTCGCCTGAGCTACGACTGGCCTGATTAGAAGGCGACGCTTCCCTTTCAGCATTCCTTCGTCTACGTCCACGACCGCGACCACGTCCACGTCCGCCTCTCAACATACTGTAAGCATAAATACTCAATATATAGGAAACAACATCGTTCTAATGTTCAAGTATAAAGAGATACAACATGTAAAGAACGAGATAGATTTTAGGAACTTACAACCACCATTCGCATGAAGACGTAGGCAGTACAGTGATGTCATTCACGGCCGGTTACCTCAAAAGACGTAAATGACCCCTATTTTAACCCAATGGCCAAGATATCCATAATCTTAGCTCCGATACCATATTCTGTAACACCTCCGATATATTCAGTAATATTACAGCGCCGTAAATCCTTTACGTAAGAATTTACAAGGCTGAAGAAAAATGACAAAAACAGATACCAACTTATGAAATCACTGAAATAAAATACAACAGTCTGGTTCAATGCCGAGAATACAAATATCCAATGAAGGGTTATTAATACATCACCAAAATCCAAACATCATAAATTGACGACGTACTCGAGTACTTATTGAAATAACCAACAAACAACAGATAATAAACCCGGCCGGAACATCACTCTGCACCCTCGTCGTCATGCAGCTCCAGTGGTTGTTTCCCCGCTCTCCTGGATCCTGAACATAAACAAATGTTCACCCCCGCAGGGGTTAGGACAGCTATGCTAGTACAAGTACAATAATCGTACAACAGTGATATAACCAACAATTATATCATAACAAGTTTCTCCAAAGAAATGTCAACAACACATATCATATCATAACAGTTTCAACATACTGATGGTATTCCAACGATCCAGCGCACACAGCTATAGATTCCCATGATGATCCCGTCGGATCAACACATGGTGGAACTACCTGTCCAACGATCCAGCGCACACAGCTATAGATTCCCATGATGATTCCCGTCGGATCAACGCATGGTGGACATATAATCACAACACATTTACACAATATAATCACATCATAATTGTCATAATATAAACAATTCTAATTAGAGTACTTGCCTTGGTTCGTTGACAAGAATAAAACTTCCACGAATATCAAATACTCGAAGGTCGTCCCCTTCAATCAATCACGATGCTAAGCTCGAACCTTAACAAAAGAAATAATATAGAATTTATCTCATGCCATACGAATATCTAACAATCCAAAATTACGGTAGGAAGTACTTAAAATACAATCTGTCTGGATTTCTTAACGCGCGCTATGCATCCTATGTAGCATATGTTTATACTACTTGTTAGCACACGCAGTACACACAACCTAGCGTACGCTAACCATGCACGGTCAGTGCCTCACTGATCAGACGACTGACTCGCCTGATGGCCTAACGTACGTTACGTACCAAACGTAGCGTACATTGACTCATGCTCGATAGCACACGTTAATCTACCTAGCTTAGCGTGCGCTAACTGTGCATGGTAGTTCACTGAAGGGAAGCAGATTGTACAAATGGTGATAAAGTACGCGAATTCCTCAATGATTAATGTTTGTTATCCGAATACATGTTATGTTCATAAACTTATGAATGATCTCACGGATAATAACAATTTCGAGATACAAGTATACGTATAATCATCACAACACCATAATCCATCTTGATTACAATTCTCATGCGAAGTTCGGTGATCTCCGGTTGGTGCATTAGATTCTACTATCATTATACACATTCAGACTTCATCTTGAGGTGAACTAACAATTCCAACTTATACGAAAGAATATTTCCTAAGACGATTCTTCCCTTAAGTCCTTATAACCGAAAATAATATCACCTCCAATTTATGATTATTAAGATAACATAATTGATACGGATAGCCAACTTCAGAATATTTCTCTCATCATTTGAAGTACTAAGATTCCAACTACAGGTTCCAACGATAATATCATAACCATAGACATTCCCATCTTCTAAACATGATGTTGGTTGAATAATTCACTAATGAAATTCAATATCTCGTTAACATGATCATCTAATTCCTTAGAATCCAAATCTAAGGCTGGAGATAGGTTGAACATACCTTAATATGATGAAATTTCTGAACTGCAAGGTAGAATCCGACTCTGGTTGGTTATATGCCACTCCAAGGTGTTACTTCTCCTCAATGATCAATCATAGAAGTATCTAATGTTCAATGATCAAGTAGATGTTATATAAGTGTATCTGAGGAAGATGATATGCTCTCTGGTCTCTCAAGAACGAAAGATAAACGAAAGAAATGAGAATAAAATGGAGTGATGGCCATATATAAACTTTCTGTACAAAGCAGTTAGCACACGCTACTATGCATTCCTTAGCGCGCGCTAATAAGAGTTGACTTCAAAACTGTCCAGGTTCGTCCGCGGGAATCTTACCCGGACCCATGTCCCGGCTGGCGCATGTGCTAGCCGCCCAGCTCAATAATTGAGTGCCTAGCGCACGCAACTCATACATACGTAACGTGCGCTAGTAGTAGCCGATAGCGCGCGTTAAGCTAAATTCTTAGCGTGCGCTATCACGAGTTAGCATGAGAAATTTTGCATGTTGATATACTTATGTACAAAGATACCAATGTAAGAAATATCATACTCCAATTATCAAGATTACAATTTCGAATAATACAGGGTTCGAATACAGATGAAATACACAGTAATAAATCCGGATATTACAATAGTCACAATGCACAGAGCAACACCCGAACCCAAAATATCACACCCAAGAGTCGAAACACACGCAACACATTTTCGGGTGCCATTCCAGCCAAGTACGATACCATTTGGGCTACCATTCTAATCAGACAAAATATGCGCCAAAAATCATAGTTCTCTGACAAAACACTTCAAAGTTAACCGTTGGTACGAGACTCACGACCGTCACACCCCGCAGAGCCCCATCGGACATCCCTGGGTGGTTAACCATAGCTCGCGATACGCACACACACACGGCAATACGTATCCCTAGAGGCCCCTTCGGACCATCCCTAGGTGAGCGTACATAAACATCCACAACGCCATGGGAAGCCATAATTCGAATACTAGAATATACAACAAATGCTAGGTACTTCGCTAGAATGGCCACTTCATTCGACGCATACCCACAATTAATGTCACACAACAACAAGCAAATATCAATAGCAAACAACACCAAGTGCCCCAACCTCCTTACGAAGGAGTAACAACTAATATCACACAACATCACCTATGCACCGAACAATTACACATCAATACACAATCCCCGGCCAATAATTACGGTCTACTATATCCACTAAATATGTTCAACATCTTCCATCATACGAAACTAACACACATTTTCTGAAAATACATTAATCCACAACGCACACGGGTTATCTTATGGAAGACAACAATTATCGAGAACATACCGATCCTGTTCCAATATCAACGAACACATCTATGAAACACGAAATGTATGGGCAAGATACTTGCCTCGAATAACCACAACGCGGAGAATCGACCGAAGTAGGTTGGCACGAACCGACCACGAACCCGCCGACTCCACAGAATGTTAACCCGCAACAATAAACTGCGAACAACAATAACGACAATGAAAACGAATTCCATAGCACAACCTAAAGTCGTTGAATTGAAGGGACGAATGGCACAATTTCAAGGGTTTCCGCCAAAATGGCCAAGAACACAAAGATACGATCACAATGAGAATCAAGGTAAAAAACAACGGAAATCCCACCAAACTATCGAAGGGAAACTCATTGGGACATTTAATCGAACACTCAATGTTCGATAACTCCCAAGAACACTCGAATCAATAATCGAGTTGAACAAACTCAAAATATGGAAATACAACCTATATAACACGATTAATAACATCATACTACACCAACCGATTTATCAAAATTGGACTAGAATCGAAATTAAGAACAAATTCTCAAAAAAGTTAACTTGAAGGAAAATCAAGAAATATACCTTGATTCGACGAAACACACGGATTAGATGTTGATATAATCAACAAGAATCTTCCAAAATATCTTGGAATTGAGTAGAATCGGCCAAGAACTCGATTTCCCTAGCCTCCCATCGCCAACCGCCGAAAAAAAGGCGAAAAACGAGTAAAAAATGAAGTCTGGCCGAGCCCACGCTATATATAGCCGGCAGGATTACAGCCGTAACCGGCAGTGCCTTACGGCCGTAACTCGGCCCTTAGGGCCGTACTCGGCAGGCCTTACGGCCGTAACCGACATTTGTCAAAAAATCTATCCAGCACCTATCGGACACTTACGGCCGTAACTGGCACACATTACGGCCGTAACCGGCCTTCGTCCGGAAGATGCCCAGCGCCCGTACGGCCGTACCCGATCATGCCTTACGGTCGTAACTGGCATTCGTCCCGCCAAGACTGCCGAGCACGTACGGCCGTAACCGGCACCTTACGGTCATAACTCGTCCAGGCCAGGCCCTGCTCCGGCCGTGACTCGGTCGTGGCCACTCCGACGGCCCGGACGACCCCGAGACATGAGTATGAATCGAAGATATGGTTACGAAGTACTCGCAAAGAAGAATCTAAGCGCTAAGAGAACACATGATTCCGACCACCCAAAGTGTCGAAATTCGACAACGAAGTAATTACCCCAAACTTTGGGAAATTACGAAAATGCCCCAAAACGTCCGAAATACACGATACACAATCGAAACACTAAACCAAAGCTCTAAACATGAATAATAACATTAAATGAACTTACAAGAAACTCGAAACAACAGTTTCGGAAGAGATTCGCAAGAATCGAACTCAAGTGCGGAAAAGTCGCTAAGAAGCACGGAACTCAACGAAACGACACCGAAACGAACTCGGATGTCAAAAGGTGTCGAATAAATCATTCTCAGAATGACGAAACGGTCATGAGCTAGTTGTCAAAACTGACTTCCGTCGAAAAAAAGAAATTACTGGAAATCGAAATTACGGGTATTACACACTACCCTCCTTAAAAGAAGTTTTGTCCCGAAACTTAAAACAAGTAGGGACAAGTAATATCCCGCCAGGAAAACTCAACGAGATACACTAGAAACGCGTAACTTACGCCCAATGGCGAAACGTTACAAGCAACGCAAAGGAATATACGGCGTGAAAACACGCTCCACGACGACGAGCACAACGCCACCGTAGGGACATAATAAAACCAACAAGTGACAAGCGTCAACAAACGGATAATACAATCAAGTCGATTATCCGAACAATCACAAAACACAACGAACGAAAATCAATATGATTGATCAACCCAATGGTACATCAATCAAAATGCGAGCCATTTGCTGAACAAATACTGAATTCCACCGCCCAAGGGTTGGAAGATCGAAAACGAGACTAATTTCCCAAACTTAAGGGAATTACGAAGGAGTCTGAATGTTCAACGATCATGAAACGAGATCAACAAAAACCGAACAATCAAACGATCGAACCACGACGATCGAGACAACAAAAATCGAATAATCATGTTCGAATCACGAAGAACAATAAGGTTCAACCGACAACTCCGAGGTTCACATCTCGACTCGAGACAAAGCATGATCCGGTGAAAACAACAAGATGTGCAATCACATAAGATCCACACGAAAGGGAATAACGATTGAAAAGTCACAACGACAAACGAGTAATTCCAAAACAATACCACCCTCGTTCGATCAACAAAAGCAAGGGGCAAGACAGCTCAGAAGTGTCAACGAACATAAACAAGTCGATAGAGTTGAAATACAGCAGTTCAAAATCCGATCCACTTCGAATAAAAGAACTAGTAGAACCAAATGATGTTACTTCCGAACAAGGTTCACAAGAATCGAACCGAACTCGGAAAAGTCACAGCGATAACCAGATCGACCCAAAACAAGATCACAGCTCGTTCGAACAATGAAACTGAAATACAGAACAAATTCAAAAAGTATCAACGAACACGAGCGAGTCGATAGACTTGAGAAAGAGGAAATGCAGAAGTCCAAAAACAATACAGGTATTACATTCGACCTCTTATAAAAGAAGGTCGTCCCCGCAACTCACAATAACGGAAACAAGGCAACAACACAAAAGTAGTCGACGGAAACATTTCCCATGGGCCTCTTAGAGCCGATCCTGATATCTTTACTGAAGTTCGTGTCCCGAAAGACTCGGAACCCAACTCGCAAAACGGGATCCTGTGTCTCTCGGGTCCACTCTTGAAATGCGTTACTGACGAGAAGGACAATTGGTATGTGCATGCCCCCGGCACACCACGGTTGAAAAACCTCGGCTCGGCATACCGAATATACAAATGTTAGATATAATGGGGCATGACGTCCCAAAACAACATAGCGGAGATGCCAACTCAGGACAACAAAGAATCATAACACATATCATATACAACGATTACCATCGTAAAGTAATACACACACCAACACTACAGCAACGACGGTATCGTTCGGCGACCTCAACGGCCCGAACAATAACCATCACATAATTACAAACATCATGAAACAATCACACATGTACACAAACGTACAAATCCAATCTTTAACAGCTCACACAGGTGCGATAACACGCAAGCCACCACGAAATGACAACATTAAAGATCGTCATCACACCTCCCACAAAGGGCTAACAAAACATATGCGTGGCGAATGACTCAACGTTCACACCACCAATTCAATCACAATTCGGAGGGCTAACACCCTAACAACAATACCAACATCATACACACCTTCTCCGACCACAAGCAGGAAATGATGGGTTTCAAAAACGAAAACCACCTTTTGAAAACAGTTTGGAAACACCAGTTGATCTTGACTATCATTTTACAAAACGTTGAACAAACATCATTGTCGAGACTTTGAAAATCATCTTGCGTTTGAACAAAAATGAGGACACTTTTCTTGTAGTGAAACACTTTCAAAAATATTCGACCCTCAGGTCTAAGCAAAGCATTTCCAAAATTACTGGAAAGAAAAAAAAAATATATTTTGGTCCTCAAGGCAGAAGAATTTTGAAAAAGATAGTTGCGCTAGTAGGCGCCTTGAAAATACAATCCATTTAAATGTACATCTCGAAATTTATTTTCTAAGATACTCAAGGTTTTCGAAAATCTATTAGGCTAGAATGCCTAAAAACTCACATGTAACAATATTCACTTACATACAATCATAATACACGCATCAACACGCTCAAAATCAAGACAACACCTGTCTTTTACCGGAAACAACAGTCAAATATCACAGTCAAAAGGACGTAAGTAATGACAATACTCCTCATATAAATGAAACATGAGTCACATAAACCCATCACGAAACCGAGAATCTACATAAAGATTCCATCACTTAATACAAAATCAAACAAATAGCTTGTGTCACACGAGGCACAATATATAGAAGGGAGACTTACATCCACAGATCGCACGAAGATGATGGCTGCACCTCGATACTAATCACGACCGACACCTCAGACGACGCGTCACGACACGACTCAGTCAGACAAAATCTGACAAGACAAGACAAGAAAAAACCGACAACACAAAACTCGACCCAACAACCTAAGTTTCCGCAACCTAAGCTCCGATACCATATTCTGTAACACCCCCAAACCGTTCGGGATTATTACAGCACCGCAGACCCTCTCCCTGAGGATCAACCAGGCTAAATACAGAAAACACAACACAATACATGCCGACATGGCTAAATAACGAACCATTAGACCGATTTGGTCTTTTACCACAACATACACATCAACCATACATTACTCTTTCTCGCAACTCGTACCCACGCATGGGCTAACATAAATCAACATTCCCGTAAAACGGGAATAATAGACACAACGGAAGGACAAAACAACAAGACATCGCCAAAGACTGAACACCGGTCTTCATGTGATTAGTATCGCCGTCTTCCATCATCCTTCGTAACGATCCTGTGAATTGCTCCACAGCAACCTGTAACTACCTGGATGCAAAACAGACATCCACCCGGGGGTTAGCAAAACGCCATTGTTTTGCTATTGCAAGTATGAAACACAAGTACAAGCCATACATAACATATTTCAAAAATAATAATAATCGCGAATATACTTCCCGAGATAAATCGCTTGATCAAAACAGTTTGATGTATGAAAAGTAGGAAATAAAACCATTATACATCTTGGAGAACATTTTACGATCTCGGAAGTTTTGAAAACATTCGGGGTTTAAGAATTATCAAGCCTTTCGAAAACACTTAGGGGCACGGCCCAAAAGTCATCCTTTCAAAATACAACTTCGATAACAAAGCATGGGGTCCACGACCCAAACATCCACACCACATAGTCACAATGCACAGAACAACACCCGTACCCAAAATATCACACCCAAGAGTCGAAACACACGCAACATATTTTCGGGTGCCATTCCAGCCAAGTATGATACCATTTGGGCTACCATTCTAATCAGGCGAAATATGCGCCAAAAATCGTAGTTCTCTGACAAAACACATCAAAGTTAACCGTTTGTACGAGACTCACGGCCGTCGCACCCTGCAGAGCCCCGTCGGACATCCCTGGGTGGTTAACCATAGCTCGCCATGGGAAGCCATTCGAATACTAGAATATACAACAAATGCTAGGTACTTCGCTAGAATGGCCACTTCATTCGACACATACTCACAATTAATGTCACACAACAACATGAAAATATCAATAGCAAACAACACCAAGTGCCCCAACCTCCTTACGAAGGAGTAACAACTAATATCACACAACATCACCTATTCACTGAACAATTACACATCAATACACAATCCCCGGCCAATAATTACGGTCTACTATATCCACTAAATATGTTCAACATCTTCCATCATACAAAACTAACACACATTTTCCGAAAATACATTAATCCACAACACACACGGGTTATCTTATGGACGACAACAATTATCGAGAACATACAGATCCTTTTAAAAGTTCATTAAAACATTGAGGTTGTAATTTGGGTTCCAATATCAATGAACACATCTATGAAACACGAAATGTATGGGCAAGATACTTGCCTTGAATAACCACAAAACGGAGAATCGACCGAAGTAGGTTGGCACGAACTGACCACGAACCCGCCGACTCCACTGAACGTTAACCCGCGACAATAAACTACGAACAACAATAACAACAATCAAAACCAATTCCATAGCACGACCTAAAGTCGTTGAATTGAAGGGACGAATGGCACAATTTCAAGGGTTTCCCCCAAAATGGCCAAGAACACAAAGATACGGTCACAATGAGAATCAAGGTAAAAAACAACGGGAATCCCACCAAACTATCGAAGGGAAACTCATTGGGACATTTAATCGAACACTCAATGTTCGATAACTCCCAAGAACACTCGAATCAATAATCGAGTTGAACAAACTCGAAATATGGATATACAACCCATAGAACACGATTACTAACATCATACTACACCAACCGATGTATCAAAATTGGACTAGAATCGAAATCAAGAACAAATTCTCCAAAAAGTCAACTTGAAGGAAAATCAAGAAATATACCTTGATCCGACGAAACACACGGATTAGATGGTGATATAATCAACAAGAATCTTCCAAAACATCTTGGAATTGATTAGAATCAGCCAAGAACTCGATTTCACGAGCCTCCCATCGCCAGCCGCCGAAAAAAAGGAGAAAAACGAGTAAAAAATGAAGTCTGGCCGAGCCCAAGCTATATATAGCCGGCAGGGTTACGACCGTAACCGGCAGTGCCTTACGGCCGTAACTCGGCCCTTACGGCCGTACTCGGCAGGCCTTAGGGCCATAACCGGCATTCGTCAAAAAATCTATCCAGCACCTGTCGGACACTTACGGCCGTAACTGGCACACATTACAGACGTAATCGGCCTTCGTCCGGAAGATGCCCAGCGCCCGTACGACCGTACCCAATCATGCCTTACGGCCGTAACTGGCATTCTTCCCGCCAACTCTTCTGAGCACGTACGGCCGTAACTCGGCGAGGTCAGGCCCTGCTCCGGCCGTGACTCGGCCGTGGCCACTCCGACGGCCCGGACAACCCCGAAACCCAAACCTGAGTATGAATCGAAGATATGGTTACGAAGTACTCGCAAATACGAATCTAAGCGCTAAGAGAACACACGATTCCGACCACCCAAAGTGTCGAAATTCGACAACGGAAGTAATTAGCTCAAACTTTGGGAAATTACGAAAATGGCCCAAAACGTCCGAAATACACGATACACAATCGAAACACCAAACCAAAGTTCGCAACATGAATAATAACATTTAATGAACTTACGAGAAACTTGAAACAATAGTTTCGGATGAGATTCGCAAGAATCGAACTCAAGTGCGGAAAAGTTGCTAAGAAGCACGGAACTCAACGAAACTACACCGAAACCAACTCGAATGTCAAAAAGTGTAGAATAAATCATTCTCAGAATGACGAAACGGTCATGAGCGAGTCGTCAAAACGGACTTCCGTCGAAAAAAAAGAAATTACCGGAAATCGAAATTACGGGTATTACACTAGGAATCTTACAACCGCGGATTGCATGAAGAAGTCGGTGGTACAATGATGTTATTCATGACTGTTTGATCAAAAGATACATCTAGCCCCCAAATTAACTCGAATGCCAAAATATCCATAATCTTTAGCTCCAATATCATATTTTTCAACACCTCGAGATATTCAGGATTACTACAGTGAAGTAAAACCTTTATGTAAACATTTACTAGGCTAATAAATAAAACAAACACTTATTAACATACCAACAATGGAGTTATTATTACAAATTGGTTTTTTCTTAAAAGTAGACAACAACACTGAATAGATTTCATCAATACATAACCATCCAAATCAACAGAAAGAAACAATATACTCGAGTACTTGTTAAAACACGAATACAAACTAAAAGAACTTCTCCAGACAACCAACATCACTGTGCATCCTAGTAAATCTCAACTCGGTTCTTAAAGCCTTATGAACCGCTTTGCAGAATATGACACGAAACGACCATCCTGATCTGAAATAAATATCCTCAGTGTTCCATGCAATCGAACTATTACACGAGCCAATCTCTCTTGTCCCTAGGTATCCTTGATACCTAGAAAGTAAACTGACTTGGTTAAACAATCAACTATCACCCAAATCATATTTACTCCAGGCATGGTCTTCGGCATGTTGGTGATAAAGTCCATCAAGATATCCTCCCACTTCCATTCAGGAATTGAAGTGGCTTCAACATTCCGGCAGGTCATTGATGCTCGAATTTAACTTATTAACAAGCTAAACACTTTGAGACATATTCTGCTACTTCTCTCTTCATGTTACCCCACCAAAAAATTTGCTTCAAATATTGATTTGAAGCATTACTTCATTAGTGCACAACCTAGACCCTGATTTGAAGCATCACTGTAAACTATGAATCCTTCAGTTCCCTGTGGTAGTTCTAAGATTGAAGCCATTGTCAGTCTCTTATCGAGTTCGTCAAAACTAACTTGACACTTCTCATTCCATTCGAATTTTTGGGTTTTTTGCAACAATGGTGTAAGTGGGCGAGTGATTTTGAAAAATCCCTCCACGAACCGATGATAGTACCCATCAAGTCCTAAGAAACTTCTGACCTCTTTCACATTCTTAGGAGACCCCCACTCAACGATTGCCTCAACTTTCTGCGGATTTACTCTGACTCCCTCTGATGATACTATATGACCAAGGAACATTAATTCCTTTAGCCATAATTTACATGTAGAAAGCTTTGCATACAACTGATTGTTCCTGAAGATGTTCAAAACAATTCGCAAATGTTCCATCAGGATGTCTTCGATGAAAACAAATAAGAATACAAGTACTATATGAATACTCTATTCATTAACTGCATAAATACAGAAGGCACATTGGTGAGACCGACTGGTATTAGCACAAATAGTGCTTGTAGAGAGTTCTAATTGCTGACTTCGAAAAGTAAGATTCTTTAATCCTCAATTGTTGGTATCTCGATCTCAAATCGATCTTCAAGAACACTGTCGCTCCTTGTAGATGGTCGAACAAATCATCAATCCGAGGCAATAGGTGATTATCCTTAATTGTCACTTTGTTTAACTCCCGATAGTTAATGCACAACCGCAGTGATCCATCTTTGTTTCGAACAAATAGAACTGGTGCACCTTAGGGGGAAACACTTGGCTGGATATAACCTTTGTCCAACCACTCGTCAAGCTGCTTCTTTAACCCATACATCTCGATGGGTGCCTTTCGATATGGTGCCTTGGAAATAGGTGCGGATCCCGGTTCATCTCTATGGTAAACTCTACATATCGTTGTGGAGGTAATCTAGGTAATTCATCATGTAATACATCCGAAAATTCGTTTACAATAGGAATAGATGAAAGTTTTACTCTTCATTCTTCTTTCTTCATTGCCTAACACAAGTATCCGGCACAACCCTGTTCACTACTATAAAAAAGACATTTAACATCGCTCGTTTAACATCGATTATCGGAAAACCAATGTTCAAAAAGACGCGGTGGCATAATTTAAATTTGTAAAGCAAATTAACATCGATTCTACTAAAAACCTATTTTAAATTATCATTTAACATTGGTTCCAATACAAACCAATGTGAAATTTTTCATTTTAACATCGGTTCTGAGAGAATCGATGTTAAATTCTTCAATTTCACATTGGTTTTTAAAGAACCGATGTAAAATTCTCACGTTTAACATCGATTTTTAGGAAAATCGATGTTAATGTTAATTTAACATCACTTTTTAGTAGAGGCGATGTTAAATTATTTCATTTAACATCAGTTTTTTCCGAACCGATGTTGTATCATTTTTTAAATATATAATATAACTTAATATATATTTTAGTTTATATTAGAATATATATTCATAAATTATATTATAATTTTGAGTTGTATTTAAATAATCAGATAATATATATATATATATATATATATATTAACATGTACATATAGTTATATTAGTTTATCAACAAATAGTTTATATTTTTATGACTTTTAAATATATAATATTAATATATATTTTTAAATTTATCTTATGATATGTACATATAAATTTAAATTATATATACTCAGCTATAATTAAAATTATATGATATATATAATGTTATATTATAAGATATATATATATATATATATCTTAAAATATATTTAACTTATATATAAGTTATATATATATATATATATAATGTTATGTTAGAATATATAGTTATATTATATATATTCAATTATATTTAAAGTCATGATAATAAATATTTACATATTAAGTTATATTATATATGTAAAGTTATATTATATTAGTATACATATAGTTATACTAATATATATATATATATATATACATGTATACTTACATTAATTTTTTATCAATAAATCAATATATATCTCCACAACTATATTGTGATATGTAGACATAAATTTATATTATATATACTTAGTTATAATTAAAGTTATATAATGATATGTAGATATGAATTTATATTAAATATATTCAATTATATTTAAAATTATATAAATTTATAAATGTATATAATATACAAATATAACACACACGTGTGTATATATATATATATATATTAAGTTATGTTTACTTATATAAATATATGTAGTATGTAAATATAACACAGCATAAAATGTGCAAGAAAGTAATCTAGTGGAGTGGTAATATCACACTTCCACAAGCAAGATATCATTGGTTCGAAACCCACCAACAAGGAAATTTAATGGAACTTGTTGCAAGTTTGAGGGTGGCTGGGGTGGGTGACTGTGCTAGTGGATGGGTTGGGGCTGGGTTGGGCTAGATGGGCTTAGCCGCGCTCCAATAAAATTTTAAGGTCGCGAAATTTAACATCGGTTATCCCAGAACCGATGTTAAATAACAACCGATGTTAAAATCGAAGTTTAACATCGGTTATTAGAAATCAATGTTTATTTTAACATCTCGACATTTAACATCGGTTCCAAAATCGATATTATATGTCTTGTCTATAGTAGTGGTTTTAGCAGTTTGATAGCCTTCATTGCTTTAATCACTTTCCATGAGCTTCATGGTCTACATCCCTTGAATAAATATTCTGAGCCGTCCTCAGCAATCATCGAAATATTTCTCTTTTGGTAGTTCATAATAGCTCCATAACGGTTAAGCGAATCGTCTTCCAGAATCAGTATCATCACCTTGGATATCTATTATTATAAGATTTGAAGGACAATTGCTGCTTTCTATTAATACATGATAATTTCTAGCTTCTAAATTTCCCTTAATCCTTTCCCAACTCGATAAACCCACAATATAAGGCTAACATTCATGAAAACAAGAAATTTTCAAATGATTTACACAAGATAGTAATATGAAAGAATGGGTAGCTCATGTATCGAACAAAACACTAATGGCGTGCGAAAGGATCCAAAGCAGGCCTGATGCAACAGTGGTACTCTGATCATTTGTCCTCCTCATCTCATAAAGGCGTGGAGGAACAGACCCATCACTCAATGCTTGCTTCATATCATACTGACCTCTACTTCTTCCTCGTCCAAAGTTCTGTTGTGGCTGGCCACTCTGCGGAGTTTGATTAGAACTAGTTTCTTTCAGGACCTGTAGTGAAGTATGAGCTCCAAACGATCTCGCCACATCTACACAAAATATCTCATGATGTCTTTCTTTCCGACATTCATAGCTTGCCAGGAAGGGAATGGGCAGTCGCATCGGAAATGCCATGATCGGCCACAGTTGAAATATTTCCTCGATGCAGTTGTAACTGCAGATGCCCATCTTGAACTCTTTCTACCTCTAAAAGGATGTTGGGGCCTCCTAGATGAGTGAAAAAATGATTGGGCTTTACGAGCCCCACTATTATTGTTTCTACCACCAGAGACTTTCTACTTTTTTGACGCATAAAATTTCTCCACCTCTATTTTCTTTCATTTCATATGACATGGATTTATATTGATACTGACTAAATCTGGTGCATTCAAATCCCGTCATGTATGATTGTATCTCTAGTTTTATCCTCTTGTCAAAATGGAACATTTTTTCTGCATTGGTTTGGACTAGGTGTCTAACAAATGCTAGTTGATGATTAAAGGTCTTAGTCACTTGAGCCATGGGTAAGTCCAGAGGTTGCGTGAAGAAGAATTCATGAATTTTAGCCTCCATAATTGGACAAGGGCAATACTGAGCTTCCATCATTAGCTTGAGTTCTCCCCAATAGGATCATGGTCAGTAGGTCGGATGGCCTCCCACCACTCAGACGCTTCTCCAGTCAGAAAATATTTGGCGATGGGGACTTTTCAGTGATTCGGGATGTTGCTTCCTGCAAACACTTTCTCCAATTGCCTCAGCAAGTGATACCGTGTAGGTACCTCAGAAAAACCATCAAATTTTGGTGGGTGAATCTTAACCACTTCTTGTAGTCATTTGTCTCCATGATGGCCCAGGTTCGGAATGCCTTGATATCCTTCCCCTGGTTGTAGACCTATTGCCACTTGCATTCGGTCCAGCACTTGAGAAAATTGGGTCATCTGGTTTACCACTTGACGAAGCACGTTGGGAATATCTAGATTATCATTTGCCTCCATGGTTCCCTCTTGATCATTGTTGATAGATTCTTGTTGCTATCCAGAACCGAGATTAGCGTGATTCGATAGAGAATCAGAAACATAGGGCGAGGCTTCCCTTCCAGCATCCCCGAGTCTGCATCCACGACCGCGACCACATCCGACCTCCTCTCAACATACTGTAAGCATATATACTCAATATACAAGGAATAATATCGTTCTAAAGTTTAACATAAAAGGCATAATATTAAAGGACAATAATTGTGTTTTAGGAATCTTACAACCGCGGCTTGCATGAAGAAGTCGGCTGTACAATGTTGTTATTCGTGACTGTTTGATCAAAAGTTACATCTAGACCCCAAATTATCTCGAATGCCAAGATATCCATAATCTTTAGCTCCAATTCCATATTTTTCAAGACACCGAGATATTCAGGATTACTACAGTGAAGTAAATCCTTTATGTAAACATTTACTAGGCTAATAAATAAAACAAACACTTATTAACATACCAACAATGGAGTTATTATTACAAATTGGCTTTTTCTTAAAAGTAAACAACAACACTGAATAGATTTCATCAATGTAACACCCCAAGATATTCGGAATAATTACAGCGCCGTAAACCCTTTAAGTAAGGATTTACAAGGCTAATTAGAAAAAAATGTAAATATAATACAACAGTACCATGTAAGTTCCAATTTGCAAAACCGGTTTCAAACAAATCAAATGAGTCATTATTACAACCATCTCGAAATATTAATAAGACACGCATACTCGAGTACTAAAAATGAACCAAGAAGACAAATCACAATAACAATAAACATCACTGAGCCCCTTCGTGATCATATCGGTACTGTGGCTGCTTTCCCGCTCCTCGGCTACCTGAACATCAAAACAAATGTCCACCCCTGAAGGGGTTAGCAAAACGATGCTAGTACAAGTATCATATTAAACAAATCGAATATGTAACAACAATGCATAACAGAATACACAATACGGACTTCCGCTGCCAGAATCCAACAATGCGAATCCACAAGATTCCATTAACACAACATGGGTATTCCAACGATCCAGCACCCTCCGCATAGATCCCAAGATGATCCCGTCGGACCAACACGAGGTGTAAAAACCCGTCCAATGATCCAGCGCCCTCATCATAGATCCCAAGATGATCCCGTCGGACCAACACGAGGTGGACATCCGATCCAGCGCCCTCAGCATAGATCGTACAACATACACAAACACAACTCATGCATATATATATATGCAAAATCGCTATGTCCATCAACATGAATATACAAACACTTGATAACGAATATCATACAATTCAACGAAATAAATCCCATGATCAACATGAATAAACCACATGCATGCTCAAAATACCAACATTAACAAGTTACGATACTTGCCTTAGAATGGCGGTAAGGGTTGTTACTATGAAGAAGAAATCTTCAACCAGCTCGAAGAACTCTCACTCGATCAATCCACCAAAACCCGAACCTTCAACGAATAATAATACCGGTATAACTAACAGTTCTGGATAAACGGTTTAATCATCAAGAACATCAAAAATAGCTTGATATACTCAAACATATGAGCTTACTACGCTGCCCTATATCAATATGGATTTGAATCAATATTAGGATACTAACCCGACAAAAACACGTATTATCCCACCTAAGATCAAAGTATCATACGGTCGGATTCTTCAATACATCACAGGATAGTTCTTCTTTACAATGATTCTAGTCATGTTCTTCACTTATCCGAACCAACAATATATCGAAATTACTCCGTAGAACACCGCAAGAACTTGTTTACTATATTCACTTGATACATCATCTTCATCTTCAAGAAAATATCCTAAGTTCACTCCATTCAATGCTCCAATACGTATAATTCCATTATGTAAATACATAAGAACTTGATAATCTCCATAAACTGGCCATAATCGGTTTTGTAGCTATAAGATTGTGCTTAGGAGTTCAAACACTAAAAGGTTCAATGTTCTAAACGATGAAGTACCAAAACATCGAAAATATCCTTCTAAAAACATGATGTTCGAATACGTACAAATTTAACTAACTAAATAATCTCAAAACATGTTCAAAACATCCTTAAGAATACTACTCCAGTTGGTGAAGAATCACCTACCTCGAAATAGTGAAGAACAAGGAAGAACTTGAAGAAATCCAACACCTAGAGCTTGAACACCAATCTCCAATGATCTAAAATCTTCAAACTCGTGCTAAGATGATGATATGAGAGGTTTAGGATGGAGAGAGTGACTCTCTATGTCTCAGAAATCAAGTTTGGGAAGTGAAGAAATCTGAAAAAATGAAAAATTGTGCTGTCCTATATATAGAAAATGGTTATTAGTGCGCGCTAGTCCATATCCATAGCGTGCGCTAACGGGCCTGCAGTCTACTGTTTCTGCCTGGTCTCGTCTTAAAGTGCGCTAACAACCCCCTTACGTGTGCTAAGTTCATAAATTAGCGTACGCTACTACTTATATAGCGTGCGCTAACGGCAATACGAAGCTTACTGACCTCACTGTACTCAACATTTAGCGTGCGCTATCCTCATACCTGTAGCGTGCGCTAAACAGCGTTGACTCGGATTTTTCCAAAAGTCGTCCAGGTTCATCCCGACATGTCCCGACCAAGATCCGCGGCTGATCTCACCTACCACCCTGTCTTAATCAAGTTGACTACGTATAGCATGCGCTAAGGTTCATACATAGCGTGTGCTACGAAAACCAAATTAGCGTATGCTACGCCTAGTCGATAGCGTGCGCTACATGTGCAAAAATCACAATTTTGAACACATTCATGAAATCATACGCTCAACAACACCGGATCATGAAATACGGAGAATAATACTCAGATAAAAATGAAACAAATACAATATCACAAGGTTCAAATACACATTAGATATCTCGGGTATTACATCCTTCCTCCCTAAAAAGAAGTTTCGTCCCGAAACTTAAGATGAAAACAACTTTGGATACCTAGTCTTCATATTGTCCTCCATTTCCCAAGTGGCCTATTCAGCTCCGTGTCGTGACCATTGTACTTTAACCAAGGGTATTGGTTTATTCCTCAATTGTTTGATCCGACTCTCAAGTATCTTGATTGGTCTCTCTTCGAAGGTGCCGTCATTAGCTATCTCGATCTCGTTGAAATCGATAATATGACTGGGATATGGTACATACTTCTGCAATTGGGATACGTGAAACAAATTGTGAACGTGACTCAACCATGGCGGTAAGGCCACCCTGTATGCTAAATCCCCAACTCTCTCGAGGATCTCAAATGGTCTGATATATCTCGGACTTAGCTTACCTTTTCTCCCAAAATGGAAAATTTCTCGTGTAGGAGACACCTTCAATAGTACGTGGTCCCCAATGTCGAACTCTAGCGGGCGACGACGCACATCTTCATAAGACTTTTGTCGACTCTGGGTAGTCAACAGTCTTTCCCGAATCAAATCTATCTTCTCTTGAGTCTGAACTATAAATTCCGGTTCCGTCCCGATCAAGTCCGAAGAATCATCCCAGCACAGGGGTGATCGGCATCTTCTCCCATACAAAGCTTCAAATGGTGCCATCTTAATAGAAGCATGTCAACTATTGTTGTAGGTGAACTCAGTCAAGGGCAAATGAACTTCCCAATCAGTTGACCAATCTAACACACAAGCTCTAAGCATGTCTTCTACTGTTTGTATAGTCTTTTCGGACTGACCCTCTGTTTGAGGATGATAAGCCATGCTGAAGTTCAGCTCGGTCCCCAAATCCCCGTGAACTTCCTTCAAGAAGTGCGACACGAAGCGACTATATCGATCTGAAATAATGGTCTTTGGTGTCCCATGCAATTTGACTATCTCTGCAATAAATACTCGTGCCAATTTCTCGGGTCCCCACGTGTCTTTAATTCCTAGAAAATGAGCCGACTTGGTTAGTCGATCAACTACAACCCAAATCATTTTCATTCCCGTCTTGGCCCTTGGCATATTGGTGATGAAATACATCGAGATATCCTCCCACTTCCACTCAGGGATCGAAAGTGGATTCAACATTCCGGCAGGCCGCTGATGTTCAATCTTAAATTGCTGACAAGTCAAACACTTCGAAACGTATTCTGCTACGTCCTTCTCCATATTCCCCCACCAAAAGTTTTGTTTTAGATCCTTATACATCTTACTGCTGCCTGGGTGAATAGAATAAGGCGCGCTGTGAGCTTCCTTCAGAATTGTCTGTCTCAAAACATCATCATCGGGAATGCAAAGTCGACTCTGAAATCTCAGAACTCTATCATCTTGTATTACGAATCCTGGGGCCTTTTCTTTCTTTACTTAGTCACATAACTGAAGAATCAGAGAATCGCTCAACTGCTTAGATTTGATTTCCTCGACTAGTGACGAAGTTAGTTCCATCACATATAGTTGCCCTTGAATTCCTGGTGACCATACTTCAATACCTTCGCGGATCATTTCTCGTTGAATGCTGGTTTGGGACATAAGTGCTTCCAACACTCGAAGAGAAATAGGTTTACGGATCAGTGCATCAGCTACTACGTTTGCTTTTCCTAGATGATAGAGGATTTCCAAATCGTAATCTTTGATCAATTCCAGCCACCTTCTCTGCCTCATGTTTACTTCTTTCTGACTGAAAATATACTTGAGGCTCTTATGATCTGTAAAGATCTGACAATGAGTGTCGTATAAGTAATGTCGCCAAATTTTCAAGGCAAAGACCACAGCCGCTAACTCCAGATCATGAGTTGGGTAATTAACTTTGTACGGTTTCAACTGTTGAGAGGCATAGGCAATCACCTTATCCTTTTGCATCAACACACATCCCAGACCCTGATTTGAAGCATCAGTATATACCATGGATCTATCAGTTCCATCTGGTAACGCTTATATAGGTGTTGTCGTTAGTCTCCTCTTAAGTTCATTAAAACTATCCTGGCATTTCTCATTCCACGTGAACTTTTGAGTTTTCTGTAACAACTGAGTGAGCGGACGAGCAATTTTGGAAAATCCCTCTACAAAACAGCGATAATATCCAGCAAGTCCTAAGAAGCTTCAGACTTCTTTCACGTTATTAGGAGCTTCCCATTCCAAGATTGCTTCGACTTTCTTAGGGTCCACCTGAACTCCGTCAGCTGATATCACATGCCCAAGGAAGGTTACTTCCCTAAGCTAGAACTCGCATTTGTAAAGTTTCGCATAAAGTTGTTCATTCCTCAAGGTGCTCAAAACAACACGCAAATGCTCAGCATGATCCTTTGTGTCTTTTGAATAGATCAAAATGTCATCGATGAAAACGACCACAAACTTATCTAGGTATTCTAAGAATACCCGATTCATCAATTGCATAAATACCACAGGATCATTGGTTAGTCCGAATGGCATTACCACAAATTCATAGTGCCCGTACCGGGATCTGAAAGCAGATTTCGGTATATCTGATTCCTTAATTCTCAACTGATGATATCCTGATCGCAAGTCAATCTTAGAGAATACTTTGGCCCCCTGCAGTTGATCAAACAAGTCATCAATCCGAGGTATAGGATACTTATTCTTGATCGTCACCTTGTTTAGCTCCCTGTAATCGATACATAATCAGAGGGATCCATCTTTCTTCCGGACAAAGAGAACGGGCACTCCCCAAGGAGAAACACTAGGTTGAATGTAACCCTTATGTAATAATTCCTCCAGTTGCTTCTTTAGTTCATACATCTCGGTTGGCGCCATACGGTATGGTGCTCTGGAAATAGGAGCGGCTCCGGGCTCTAATTCGATAGTGAACTCCACTCCTCTCTGTGGAGGTAACCCAGGTAGTTTGTCAGGGAATACATCTGAGAATTCATTCACAACTGGAATAGATGAGAGCTCTACTCCTTCTTCTTTCTTCATGGCATAGCACCAAAATCCATGACAACCCTGCTTCAGTAATTTCACTGCTTTCATCGCTTTGATAAATTTTCCCGAGCTTTCCGGTCTCCATCCTATGAATAAATGTTCAGATCCGTCATCGACAATGATAGAAATGACTCTCTTTCGGTAATTCAAAATAGCTCCATAAGGGTTGAGCCAATCGTCTCCGAGAATTAAATCGTCACCATGGATGTAGACTACAATAAGATTCTATGGCCAATCTCTCCCTCCTATAGACACTGGAAAATATCTAGTTTCTAGGGTTCCCAAAATTCTCTCTCCCCTCGGCAAACCCACAACATAAGGCTCACAATCAAATAAACACGAGATTTTCAAACGATTAACACAGTTCAATGATATGAAAGAATGTGTAGCTCATGAATCGAATAAGACACTAACTGGTTGCAAAAGGATCTGAATCATACCTGATGCTACAGCAGTGTTCTGATTGTCAGATTTCCTCATCTCGTACAGGCATGGAGGAACGGACCCAACACTGGATGTCTCTCTCTTCCCAACATTCTGCTGCTGAAACTCATTCTGCTGTGTCTGGTTCACACTTATCTCTTTCGAAACTGGTGCTGGAGTGCGAGTACCAAATGATCTAGTCACATTTCCGCAAAAATTCGCACGGTGTCCTTCTTGCCCACATTCAAAACAAGTCACAGAAGGAATGGGACAATCACGTCAAATATGCCCTACTCGACCACAATTATAGCACTTCTTTGATGCGTCCGAAACTGCTGATGTCGTCCGGAACTTCTTTCCACCTCGAGAAGGATGTGGAGGTTTCCTAGATGAATAAAATGAAGACTGGCCCTTGCAGGGTCCACCACTCTTGTTTTACGAGAAGTTGTCGGACACTTTCTGGTTCTTTGCCTCCATCGATTTCTCCACCGCTTCCTCTTTCATGTCGTAGGCCAGCGCTTTGTCTTGATACTGTCGCAATGTAGTACACTCGAATCCGGACATGTACTACTGAATCTCCGGCTTCATCCGCATGTCGAAATGAAAAATCTTCTTCGCCTCCGTTCTGACCAAGTGTCGCACACAAGTCAGCTGATGATTAAAAGTCTTGATTATGTCTGTCACAAATGCTTCCGAACTTTGTGGTGAGAAAAACTCTCGGATTTTTGCCTCTCTAACGGGACGAGAACAATATTGTGCTTCTATCATTAGTTTGAATTCCATCCAGTCAGCATTATGATCCTCAGGTCGAATAGCTTCCCACCAGTCAAAAGCCTCCCCAGTCAGAAAATACTGGGCAATAGGAACTTTCCGGTCCTCGGGACAGTTAATCCCCGCAAATATCTTCTGTAACTCCTTTAGCCAATGATCCCAAGTAAGTGCTTCAGCAGAACTGTCAAATTTTGGCTGGTGTAATTTGACCACCTCAGTAAGCCATCTGTCTCCCCGATTATCCTCGTTATGCTACTGTCCCATCGCCGTCTGCATGCGGTCAACTACATGAGCGAATTGGTTTATCTGAGCCACCACTTGTTGAAGCACTCCCGGCATGTTAGGATTCACGTTGTCATTCGCTGATCCCTGCTGTCCTCCAGAATGGGAATCGGTTCGACTAGCCGATAATTCTGGGGTAGTTGCTGAATCCTCCTGTCTCACATTACCGCGTCCACGACCACGTCCGCGTCCACGTCCTCCCCTCAACATACTGTAAACACAATTACTCAATATCCAGGGCAAAAAATTTCAAAAATAAAGCCCGTCAATATTCACAAAACAGAAATTAAGTAAGACGGTAGTATAAGAGATTAGGAGACTTACAACCATGGTCCACATGACGACGCTGGCTGAACAGTGATGTTACGAACGACCCATAAATCAAATAACGTAAATAGACCCAACTAAAATCCAACTGTCAAGATATCCATGAATCTTAGCTCTGATACCATATTCTGTAACACCATATTCTGTAACACCCCGAGATATTCGGAATAATTACAGCACCGTAAACCCTTTAAGTAAGGATTTACAAGGCTAATTAGAAAAAATGTAAATATAATACAACAGTACCATGTAAGTTCCAATTTGCAAAACCGGTTTCAAACAAATCAAATGAGTCATTATTACAACCATCTCGAAATATTAATAAGACACGCGTAATGGAGTACTAGAAATGAACCAAGAAGATAAATCACAATAACAATAAACATCACTGGGCCCCTTCGTCGTCATATCGGTACTGTGGCTGCTTTCCCGCTCCTCGGCTACCTGAACATCAAAACAAATGTCCACCCCCGAAGGGGTTAGAAAAACGATGCTAGTACAAGTATCATATTAAATAAATCGAATATGCAACAACATTGCATAACAGAATACACAATACGGACTTCCGCTATCGGAATCCAACAATGTGAATCCACAAAATTCCATTAACACAACATGGGTATTCCAACGATCCAGCGCCCTCAGCATAGATCCCAAGATGATCCCGTCGGACCAACACGAGGTGGAAAAACCCATCCAATGATCCAACGCCCTCAGCATAGATCCCAAGATGATCCCGACGGACCAACACGAGGTGGACATCCGATCCAGTGTCCTCAGCATAGATCGTACAACATACACAAACACAACTCATGCATATATATATGCAAAATCGCTATGTCCATCAACATGAATATAAAAACACTTGATAACGAATATCATACAATTCAACGAAATAAATCCCATGATCAACATGAATAAACCACATGCATGCTCAAAATACCAACATTAACAAGTTATGATACTTGCCTTAGAATGGCGGTAAGGGTTGTTACTACGAAGAAGAAATCTTCAACCAGCTCGAAGAACTCTCACTCCATCAATCCACCAAAACCCGAACCTTCAACGAATAATAATACTGGTATAACTAACGGTTCCGGATAAACGGTTTAATCATCAAGAACATCAAAAATAGCTTGATATACTCAAACATATGAGCTTACTACGCTGCCCTATATCAATATGGATTTGAATCAACATTAGGATACTAACCCGACAAAAACACGTATTATCCCACCTAAGATCAAAGTATCCTACGGTCGGATTCTTCAATACATCACAGGATAGTTCTTCTTTACAATGATTCTAGTCATGTTCTTCACTTATCCGAACCAACATTATATCAAAATTACTCCGTAGAACACCGCAAGAACTTATTTACTAAATTCACTTGATATATCATCTTCATCTTCAAGAAAATATCCTAAGTTCACTCCATTCAATGCTCCAATACGTCTAATTCCATTATGTAAATACATAAGAACTTGATAATCTCTATAAACTGGCCATAATCGGTTTTGTAGCTACAAGATTGTGCTTAGGAGTTCAAACACTAAAAGGTTCAATGTTCTAAATGATGAAGAAGTACCGAAACATCGAAAATATCCTTCTAACAACATGATGTTCGACTACGTACGAATTTAACTGACTAAATAATCTCAAAACATGTTCAAAACATCCTTAAGAATACTACTCCAGTTGGTGAAGAATCACCTACCTCGAAATAGTGAAGAACAAGGAGGAACTTGAAGAAATCCAGCACCGAGAGCTTGAACACCAATCTCCAATGATCTAAAATCTTCAAACTCGTGCTAAGATGATGATATGATAGATTTAGGATGGAGAGAGTGACTCTCTATGTCTCAGAAATCGAGTTTGGGAAGTGAATAAATCTGAAAACATGAAAAATGGTGCTGTCCTATATATAGAAAATGGTTATTAGCGCGCGCTAGTCCATATCCATAGCGTGCGCTAACGGGCCTGCAGTCTACTGTTTCTGCCTGGTCTCGACTTAGCGTGCGCTAACAACCCCCTTACGTGCGCTAAGTTCATAAATTAGCGTACACTACTACTTATATAGCGTGCGCTAACGGCCATACGAAACTTACTGACCTCACTGTATTTAATATTTAGCGTGCGCTATCCTCATACATGTAGCGTGCGCTAAACAGCGTTGACTCGGCTTTTTCCAAAAGCCGTCCAGGTTCATCCCGACATGTCCCGACCAAGATCCGTGGCTGATCTCACCTACCACCCTGTCTTAATCAAGTTGACTACGTATAGCGTGCGCTAAGGTTCATACATAGCATGCGCTACGAAACCCAAATTAGCGTACGCTACGCCTAGTCGATAGCATGCGCTACATGTGCAAAAATCACAATTTTGAACACATTCATGAAATCATACGCTCAACAACACCGGATCATGAAATACGGAGAATAATACTTAGATCAAAATGCAACAAATACAATATCACAAGGTTCAAATACACATCAAAAAGCTCGGGTATTACAATCAATACATAACCATCCAAATCAACAGAAAGAAACAATGTACTCAAGTACTTGTTAAAACACGAACACAAACTGAAAGAACTTCTCCGGACAACCAACATCACTGTGCACCCTCGTCATTATGTTTCCCATGTAGTTGTTTTTATAACACCTCCAAAACCATATGGGAATATTGCACGCCGTAAATCCTTCCCACGATGATCTACTAGGCTAAACATCACAAAACGACCAAGTGTTTGCCTGGTCGGGAGCAAAAAATACAATAATACGGACCGTCAAGGTCAAATTTAAACAAGTACACTGACCGATGAGGTCGCACGACTGACACAAATAGAAAAATACAATTCTTTACAATAAATACCCACGCGGGGGTAAAGATACAAAATAGCGGAAGACGGATTACAACTTTATCGATACAACATATCTCAACTTAACTCCCAATTCTTGATTAGTATCGTAGCTCATCACTTCCTGTGCCAATCCTGTGATTGCTCCTTCGAACCTTCATGTACCTGGACACAAAACAGAAATCTACCCCCCGATTAATCGGCGGTTAGCAAAATTCCACTATATTGCTAGTGCAAGTATAATACTATATGAAATATAACAAGCAAATAGCAACCACGAATCAGATACGACAATCAACTATCAAAACATTCCCGGGTGGTTTTAGAATTTCGAATCCAAGCAAGGAAGTATTTGAAAATAAACACATCACCTCGGGGGTTTTAGAAGTAGACTCCTTTTTGGACCTCGCGTCCCAAGTTACAAAACCATTTCCGAAATCATTGGGGCCTCATCCCGATTCTTGTTTCAAAACACATTAGCTAGGATATTATTACGGGTCAGTGACCCAACATCAAAACATTATCCATTCAATCACTGTTCGTACTCGTCAAGTAACAAACCCCGGAGGCCACGACAGACCGTACTCGGTTCAACATATTCATTATTCGTACATACCACGTACCGAATGCAGAGGTCACAACGGACCGTACCTGGTTCCACATATTCACAGTTCGTACACATCATGTACCAAAATCCAGAGGTAACGACGGACCGTACTTGGTTCCACATATTCACTATTCGTACACATCATGTACCAAACTCCAGAGGTCACAACGGACCGTACCTGGTTCCACATACTCATTTCACAATACGTAAAGGTCATCTCAAGACACTACCACGAAATAATACACCTTATTACAATTATGTGTAACCAATCAACAATACACCGCAATACGTACCAAAGTATATAATCAATCCGATCCAATTATCATAATCATTAGGGTACCTCATTCAAGAACAACCACGCACAACACAACAACACGATTAACATCATCAACACAAATTCACAATATTAAACAAGCAATTATATCATCAATACAATCAACGTTCAAATTAATCAATTCCCATGAATCATATCGACGAATGGAAATCAAATCATCATAAACCCAACACGTAAAGTCTATTCGCAAGACACAAAATGTATATGCAAGATACTTGCCTCGATAGTCGACACCCGAATATTCCTACGAACACGACACAACCCGGAAAACCCCGAACACCTACAATCCTCCGTGAAGCACAATAGAAACATGATTACTACGAGTATAACGATTGAAAACAACGGAAAGCACATCCAAGAACCAAAGGAAACCCTCTGAGACATTTAATCAAATATTAAATGTTCAAGATTTCCTTAGAACACCAATAATCCCGATTGGGTTCAAACGGACTCAAGATACGGATATACAATCCATAGAATATGTTTAACAACACCATATAACACTAATTAAATCACCAAAAAAATGAACAAGAATCGAAATCAAGATGAAAATCCCGAAGGTCAACCCTAAGGGATTCGAAGAATTTACCTACGATCCGGACGAATGAATTGAAGGACGATGATAAACACGGATATGGCTCCCCGGAATGATGATCAATGATACCCCGATCACTACTCCCGAATTCCAGCCACAAATCGCGAAGGAAGGAGAAAGGTGAAAAATGGGATAATACTTATCGCCTGTGCCTTATATAGCCGAGCATGTTACGGCCGTAACATGCAGTACCTTACGGCTGTAACTCAGCCACCCCCCATTACTGTAATATCCGCAATTTCGAATTTCGGTAATTTTCTTTTTTCGGCGGAAGTTCGTTTTGACGACTTGCTCCTGACCGTTTCGTCATTCCGAGAATGATTAATTCTAAACTTTTTGTCATCCGAGTTCGTTTCGGTGTCGTTTTGTTGAGTTCCGTGTCCTTAATCGACTTTTTCACGTGGGAGTTCGACTTTGTAACGTCACCATTAATTCTTGGAAACTCCAAAAATTCTTAATCTTTGCAACATTATAGAGCATCAAGTTAGCTTTCCAATGGTTCAAACGGTGAGTCAATCGGAGTCCGGACGAGAGAGTTATGGTCGTTTTAGCTCACCCGCTCGTTATTGGCCGATCACTGCCGGCCGAACTCGGCCGTGTCGTCCGACACGGCCCGTGCCGTACTCGTCCGGAAATGCCGGAGTTTCTGCCTCAGGACCCGACCGTGTCGTCCGACACGGCCCGTGCCGTACTCGTCCGGAAATGCCGGAACCGACTGCTGACACGCCCGACCGTGTTCCAGGACACGGTCGAGTGCCGGAAGTCATTGTCGGACGGGTCACTATCGGAAGGCCCTCCGGCGCGCGGCCGTGTCAAGCAGACACGGTCGAGTCCTGTCGGACAGGTATGCGACACGGCCGTGCCGATCGGCACGGGCGTGTCCTGGCAGGCGATCGGCCTATAAAGGCCCTGCAGACGTTTTTCTTGCCATTTTTCACCTTCTTCTTCTCCTCTTCCGCAGCTGGGCGTGTTCTAAGCTTCAAGCCATGTTGTTTAACAACATATCCATGAAGTTTGGAGGTTCATATCGTCAATCATCCGTCCTATAACATCCTCCGATCTACCGAATCAGGTCCGATTTCCTAGAAATCTAATTTTGGGGAATTTGGGGGTTTTGGTTGTTTTCGTCCGATTAATCCGATTTAACTTACGATTTTGATGTATGGATGATTATTTAGATGTATTATATCATTTCCTTTATTATTTCATGGTTGGATCGTATCGATTCGTTGTTTGAGTCGAGTTCTTGACCAACGCCTTGAAGGTGTCCGGTAAAATGTCTTAGAGGGGTTTTCGGGCGTTCTACGATTATTCTTCCTCGTATGATCGATGATTTATTGATTGTATGATGTTAGGGTCGTGTTTCTTGCGAAGAAATCGTGTTGAACCCTTTCGTTAAGTCGTCTTCCGTTTCGATAGCATTGGGCGTTTGAAGCTTCCGGTTGAGCCGTGTTCGGGATACTTGCGTGCGATTTTGAGGCAAGTATCTTCCCATACATTTCATGTTTCGTTGATATAATTCTTGATAAATGATTTTATGCGAAATCGATATTTAATGAACGTAAAAAGGATTGGTATGTTCTCGATAAATGTTGTCTTTCAACGATAATTCGTATACATCGTGAATATGTGTTCTCGGAATATGTGTGTTGGTTTTGTATGTTTAAAGATAATATGATCACTTGAGTGAGTTGATAGACCGTAATCCTTTGCCGGGATTACGTATTGTTATGTGTACTTGTTCGGTAAGAACGTAATGTGTGTGATATTAGTTGTTACTCCTTGAAAGGAGGTTGTGATACTTAATGTTGTTTGGCTTGATAAGTGATTATTGTTGTGTGCTTGATGTATGTGATGTGCCTCGGGTAGGATTGTTGAATCTCAGGATCAATACTTGTTAGTATGGGTTGGGCGTGACCGTAGGGTTATCCATTCCGGGTATGTCTTGCGGGGACTCCGAGGTTCGGGGCTTGCTAGCCCGATGCCGAGATAACTTGTGGGGTATCATCGGGTATGTCTTGCGGGGACTCCGAGGTTCGTGGCTTGTTAGCGCGATGCGGGATAACTTATGGTTGTGGTTTGATTATGTACGTATATGTGCTTGTAGTCACGTGATCGCGATTACGGTGACATGTGATTTGATATAGTTTCCCTGTGGGTTATTCACTCGGGTTTGTTCTACGGGAGCATCTGAGGTCCGTGGCTTGCTAGCACGGGACGCGAATAATCTGTGGAAACAGGTTGTTATGGTATGATCGGGTCGTGGACCCCATTTGTTGTTATCGGATTTATGTTTTGGGAAAATGACTTTTGGTTGTGTCCTAGCGTTTTGAAAGGTTTGAGAATTCTTAAATCCCAATGTGTTTTCAAAACTCCCGAGATCGTAAAATGTCTTCACAAGATGTATATCGGGTTTACCCCTATCTTTCGATTTAACCGTTTTGATTAAGTGATTTACCTCGGGAAGTATGTTTATGATTAACATGTTCCGTGGAGTATGATATGTATGGCTCGTTTTCGTATTTTATACTTGCACTAGCAAAACAATGGAGTTTTGCTAACCCCCGAGTATTCGGGGGGTGGATGTCTGTATTGCATTCAGGTTTTGGAGCAGAGCACAGGGTCGGCATGGAGGATGATGAAGGATGAACGATACTAATCACACGAGGACCCGTTGATGTCGTATTGGTATAGTTGTACTTTATTTTCCGCTGCTATATTTTTCCCGTTGTACGGGTGTGGTTGTATTTTGACCCCTGCGTGGGCATGAGTTGTATTCGAGTTGTATGTATTTATTGAAAGACCAAATCGGTCTACTGAGTCATTTTTGCCTTGAAGGCATTGTCGAGATGTTAAATGTTGTTACCAGCCTGGTAGATCCTCGAGGAGAGGGTCTACGGCGTGTAATATCCCTGAGTGGATTGGGGGTGTTACAGAATGGTATCGGAGCTTAGGTTGTGGAAACCTAAGCTGTCGGGTTAGTGATGTCTATTGAGTTTTTGTCTCGTCGGATTTTGTCTGACTAAGTCGTGTCGCGACGCGTCGTCTAAGTTTGTTGGTCGTGATTAGTATCGTGGGCGATCATCATCTTCGTGCGACCTGTGAATGTAAGTCTCCCTTCTTTGTGTTGTGCCTCGTGTGACACGAGCTATTTTTATGATTATTTGTTAAGTGACGGAATCCTCTTATGGATTTTGATTTCGTGTTATGTGATTATTTGACTCCCATTTTTCGTTCATATGAGGAGTAGTGTTGCTGTCCTGTGCATGTTTGACTTTATTTCTTTTATCCGCTGCGTGAGTTCTTCTGTAACGGCTTTCGGTATTTTACCGACTGAGTTTTATTTCGAAAATCAATTCCCTTAACCGAGTTTTTGGCATTATGGCCTTGATCATTTTGGCGAATTTCTTATAACGGAATTTAGTATTTTGTAAATGGATTTTGTGAGTTTTTGAAATATTACCGTCATCGGCCTTTTTGGTAGTTTATAATAGGTTTTTAGCCTGGTGGGTTCCGGCGCGGGACCCACGGCGCTATATTGTTCCTTGTAATTACCTGAAAATTTTGGGCATTCTAACCCATTGAATTATTTTTGAAAACCTTGAGTATCTTAGAAAATTAAAATTCGAGACGTACTTTTAAAACGAATTATTTTTGATGTAACCGAGCTGATCGGTCACCAAGAACCGGGTTAATCTTAGAAGTTTAGCTAAGAAAACCCGAGATATATGAAGTACGCTCTTTTCTTTCTCTCTCTCTAAAATATGCGGTATTCTCAAAGTGTCCCCTTTTGAAGAACCCCCTCTCTCCTTTTTATAGGAGGAGGATGCCTTGTTGTCTGAGATTTTTCCTGATTCCTAGAGAGAATCCCGGATATCCAGGGATTCAAGCTGCGATTTTCCATCCCTGGATTTCCGGGATTGCGAGGTATGGGCTCTCAATCCCTGGATCTCCGGGATGGTCAGGTATGGGCTCTCAACCCCTGGATCTTAGGGATTCTGTCAGGTGAGTCAGGATCTTCTTTCTCAAGAGTTCGACCTTCCTGAGTTCGGTGGTTTTTAGGTCGTCTCATCCCTATTCAAATCAGTAGTTTGAGACCTTTGAGGTCGGCGACCTGTTATCGGATATCATAGGTCAGCGGGGGCCTCCGAGGTCGGCGCCCTTCTAACAAATGTCACAGCTAAACGGGACCTCCTAGGTCGGCGACCTTTATCAGATATCCTAGGTAAACGGGGCCTCCGAGGTCGGCGACCTTATAAAGGACCTTGGGGTTGTCATCTCCTTATCTAAGACCCTAGGTCGGACCATTATTGGTCCATATTTTAAACCGGGTTTTCAGGGAGCGTACATTCGACGTCCTATCAACCAGTCCCCCCTACTCTAGTCGAGCTGTAAGACCGAGTAGAGTAAGATTTGTTTACAACCGGACGACCTTGACGCAATTATCCTTGGGACTCCCGTTCCCAGATAACGAGGCTCTTCGGACTTTGTGCGCTATAATTAACTTGTCTTTTCCTTTCCCTGCCTCCCAAACGTCGCGTCGATGGCCGAAGCCAGGTGTCGACCTGCCATAGGTCGGCTAAGACGGTGCCAAATCCCAGCCGTTCCTTCGAATAGGGCATCGGACGCTCCATATCGTCCCTATCCTTCTCGGTTTTTGCCCCTCCCTCCTATAAAAGGTCGTCTTCTTCCTCCTTTACCACTTCCGCGATTTTATACCCTCAACCTCTGGTTCGAAACTTTTCAGGCGACACTAGCGATCACAGCTATCTGTCCCCGGCGACGCGCTTGCTCTACTTTTCTCCGGCGAACTTCCACCCAATTCCATGGGTATGTTCATCTAAACATCTCTTTAGCTTTTTGATTTGTTTTACAGATATTTTCCTTTTCTTCTTCCTCCTTTTTTCTTCCTTTAGTTATGTCGTCTGCTTCGGACTCCCAAAATATTTCCGGCAAATCGGCCGTGAACTCCTTTTTGGAGGGTCTTTCCTCTTCTGATGGGGATTCGGGGGGTAGGTCGGGGCGAGCTACTGGTTCCTCTCTCCGTCTTAGGGACGAACCTTTAGGTGACATAGACCGTCCGAGCTAGGTGACATCCTCCTCCTCGGCATCCCCCTAATCATTGTAGATCCTCCTTCCCCTCCCCCCATGGACGAGGTAACTGTGACCGGCCTTTTAGCCGACCCATATCAGACGGTTGTAGGGGCGACTCGAGTTCTCCCTCCCCATCCTCTATCGAGGACTAGCCCAGCCGCGCTGGCTAGCTTTATAAGATTTCTTAGGCTTCCCCCGGGGTGGGAATTTGTCACACCCCAGGCTAGCGATACCCCTGATCATCCTCCTCCGGGTCATATTACCTGGTTTGTGGATCAGGTGAGCAGTGGTCTTCGCTTTCCACCCCATCCCTTCCTTGTCTCTCTCTCCGTTAAATACAATCTTCCCCTCAACCAGTTCTCTCCTAACTCTTTTGTAACACCCCCAAAATATCCCGAGGTATTACAGTGCCGTGAATCCCACGTGGGACCCACAAGGCTAATTAAAAAAAAATAGGCATTTTAAGAAAATCGTGATAAAACCTCAAATTCAAGGGTTACATGACGTGAAACGAAAGATTTAAGGAAAAATGTAATTCGAAGAATTATTACACAACAAATGTTTTTCCAAAGAAAACAATTTATTCCAATTTAAGCAACGGTTAAAGATAATCCCAACACCGCTCAAGTCTGACCGGACCCCTCGGGAATGTCCTGCACATGATGAACAATTTTACCTCGTATGACGAGTCATACCGGGTAACCAGAGTCAGAGAATGCATATCAAATAACAACTACTAACAACAGTATACGACATTTTTACAATCACCGTACCTAGTAATCACAAGGAATATTTCACCACTTAACTGACGTGTCTCTCTCTTTATCACATAAACCCCCAAGGTCGCAACCAAGGGTCACGGAAGTATCCACACGGGAATACCCCGGAACATAGGTGCCCAATTCGGGTCTTACCCCCTAACACATTTCCACGCGGGTACCATACAGGTTTTATCCCCAACACATCGGCCCATTTATACATCTTTAGAGAAAGACAGCGTCGGCTTTTATCAAAATGGCACGTACACACATACGGTATAACATTGATATTAGAAATTCACGAGCAAGATTTCACTTGCCTGTGATCCGATAGTAGGTGCTTTATGATGACGAAGTCCCCACGCCCGCTCGAGCTTAACCTAGCCACGAAACATCCGATTAACCCCTCGTACGGACCATAATGAATAAAACTAGTCTCCCTTTCCTAACCGGATTCCTAATGTAGTTTTAATTGTCGGTATGAGTATCGTTTCCAAGTTTTCAAGTGTCGTGTACCATTATCTCGTTCAATCTTATAGTTAACATTAGGTATATCGATTTATTCAAGAAGATAATCCTACCATTCTTCGGTTGTCAATGAATTATTATGGCGAAATCGAATCCTATGCTTTCTATTATAATTCTATATTCCGAATACTACAATCGACGGATTTTATTGCACAATAACTCCGGTGGTTTAACAACCCATATTGATTATACTATCGAATTACTTCCTTAGTTTTGCTAAGTGTCAAAAATCAAAGGTGAGGGTAGCTACGAACAATGGAACATACGGTGACGGATTACTATGAATTTCCCCACAATTGATTCGTCAAATTTTACATTCCTAGTGATGATTTGAAGTGAAATTTCGTTTGTATGATACTAAACATATAAGAAACGGAATTTACGGTTACCACAATTTCATCCGACAAGATTGTCTACGAAGTTTAGCAAAATCTACCCCATACCCGAAATATAACAAGTATAACTAAGAAAACATGGAAGATATAACTCCAGGGATTGGTGGCTTACCTTTGGAAGAAGAAGAATAGTGAAGATAGTTGACGGATTCACAAGAACTACGAGGAGAACGAGAAGTGACTTGAACGACTTGGATAATCTTCACCGAAGCTCAAGAATCTACCTCCTCAATGTTAATTCAAGTGTTTAAGGCTTAAGAACCGGGTATAGGGCTAGGAATTCCTCCAAGGGTAGTAGTGACTTGGTGTTGGGACGTGCAAATGAAGAAGGGAGTTATCATTTTATAAAACTGGATTTAGATAACGTACGTTAACGATAAGAGTGTTACGTACGTAAGGTGTATTACGTATGTAACAGTGCGATGACAACGTACGTAAGGAACTAACTGCCCGAAATGTGCCCAAGTGTTACGTACGTTAATTCTTGGGCATTACGTACGTAACAAACAGTTGACTCGTTTGTCATCTAGCCCGCCGAAAGTAGCCCTGTCCGTGTCAAAGGAAGATTCTGGTCGGGAGACCGAACTACCCGTTACGTACGTAATGTGGCTGCCTTAACGTACGTAACCATTGAAATTTAGCGTACGTTAGGCATGGGTTATAGCGTACGTTAGACAGAAATTTTAGCCTCAAACACATTCTAACCATCTCGGGTGACCATCCCTTCCGCTCGTCAACAATTATCATGGAACAAGACGTTGGCCACCGTCATATTCGCACCGACGATCGTCTCACGGCATCAAGGTGTGTCACCCTCGTTTCGTTCACATTGTACAATTATATAGCACTCAATGGAATACATAAATAGAAATGACGTCATATTATCAAACATTCATACAGTACAAAGTAATCAAGCATGGAATACCGGAGGTATTACATATCACCCCTCTTAAAATAGTTTCGTCACGAAACTTAAGAAAATAACTCGGGATGACTCTCCTTCATGCTCGACTCGGTTTCCCAAGTCGCCTCTTCCGTGCCGTGGTGCGACCACTGAATCTTCATGAGGGGTATGGCTTTATTTCTTAACATCTTCACACGCCGATCCAGAATGGCGATCGGTATCTCCCTAAAGGTAGCGTCATCGGAAATTTCCACTTCTTCGAAATTGAGCTTGTGGCTCGGGTCATAGACATACTTCCTTAACTGGGAGACGTGAAAAACATTATGCACTCCATCCAGGTGCGGCGGTAGAGCTAATCGATACGCGAGTTTTCCTACCCGGTCCAATATCTCAAATGGACCTATAAATCTCGGGCTTAACTTGCCCTTCTGGCCGAAACGCCGAATGCCTCGCATAGGTGATACTTTGACCCAAACATGATCCCCGACCGTAAATTCCAACGGTCGCTGTCGGTTTTCGGCATAAGATTTCTGTCGGCTCTGCGCGGCCAGCATGTGTTTCCGAACTATAGAGATCTTCTTAATGGACTCCTGGATAAGATCCAACTCGGTAACCGCGGTGTCGGAGGCATCATACCAGCATAATGGTGACTTGCATCTTCGCCCATACAGGGCCTCAAACGGTGCCATACCTATGCTTGCATGCCAGCTGTTGTTGTACGAGAACTCCACTAACCCCAAATGTCTAGCCCAATCCTTTCCCCAATCGAGCACGCACGCCCTCAACATATCTTCCAAGGTTTGAATCGTCCACTCGGTCTGTCCATCTGTCTGAGGATGATAAGCCGTGCTAAAGTGTATCTGTGTCCCCATAGCTTTATGGACGGCTTTCCAAAAACGAGACACATATCTGGTGTCCCTATCCGAAATGATGGACGAGGGAACACCATGTAGCCTTACGATTTCTCTGATACCATTTTCTGTAACACCCCCAAAATATCCCGAGGTATTACAGTGCCGTGAATCCCACGTGGGACCCACAAGGCTAATTAAAAAAAAATAGGCATTTTAAGAAAATCGTGATAAAACCTCAAAGTCAAGGGTTACATGACGTGAAACGAAAGATTTAAGGAAAAATGTAATTCGAAGAATTATTACACAACAAATGTTTTTCCAAAGAAAACAATTTATTCCAATTTAAGCAACGGTTAAAGATAATCCCAACACCGCTCAAGTCTGACCGGACCCCTCGGGAATGTCCTGCACATGATGAACAATTTTACCTGGTATGACGAGTCATACCGGGTAACCAGAGTCAGAGAATGCATATCAAATAACAACTACTAACAACAGTATACGACATTTTTACAATCACCGTACCTAGTAATCACAAGGAATATTTCACCACTTAACCGACGTGTCTCTCTCTTTATCACATAAACCCCCAAGGTCGCAACCAAGGTCACGGAAGTATCCACACGGGAATACCCCGGAACATAGGTGCCCAATTCGGGTCTTACCCCCTAACACATTTCCACGCGGGTACCATACAGGTTTTATCCCCAACACATCGGCCCATTTATACATCTTTAGAGAAAGACAACGTCGGCTTTTATCAAAATGGCACGTAGACACATACGGTATAACATTGATATTAGAAATTCACGAGCAAGATTTCACTTGCCTGTGATCCGATAGTAGGTGCTTTATGATGACGAAGTCCCCACGCCCGCTCGAGCTTAACCTAGCCACGAAACATCCGATTAACCCCTCGTACGGGCCATAATGAATAAAACTAGTCTCCCTTTCCTAACCGGATTCCTAGTGTAGTTTTAATTGTCGGTATGAGTATCGTTTCCAAGTTTTCAAGTGTCGTGTACCATTATCTCGTTCAATCTTATAGTTAACATTAGGTATATCGATTTATTCAAGAAGATAATCCTACCATTCTTCGGTTGTCAATGAATTATTATGGCGAAATCGAATCCTATGCTTTCTATTATAATTCTATATTCGAATACTACAATCGACGGATTTTATTGCACAATAACTCCGGTGGTTTAACAACCCATATTGATTATACTATCGAATTACTTCCTTAGTTTTGCTAAGTGTCAAAATCAAAGGTGAGGGTAGCTACGAACAATGGAACATACGGTGACGGATTACTATGAATTTCCCCACAATTGATTCGTCAAATTTTACATTCCTAGTGATGATTTGAAGTGAAATTTCGTTTGTATGATACTAAACATATAAGAAACGGAATTTACGGTTACCACAATTTCATCCGACAAGATTGTCTACGAAGTTTAGCAAAATCTACCCCATACCCGCAATATAACAAGTATAACTAAGAAAACATCGAAGATATAACTCCAGGGATTGGTGGCTTACCTTTGGAAGAAGAAGAATAGTGAAGATAGTTGACGGATTCACAAGAACTACGAGGAGAACGAGAAGTGACTTGAACGACTTGGATAATCTTCACCGAAGCTCAAGAATCTACCTCCTCAATGTTAATTCAAGTGTTTAAGGCTTAAGAACCGGGTATAGGGCTAGGAATTCCTCCAAGGGTAGTAGTGACTTGGTGTTGGGACGTGCAAATGAAGAAGGGAGTTATCATTTTATAAAACTGGATTTAGATAACATACGTTAACGATAAGAGTGTTACGTACGTAAGGTGTATTACGTACGTAACAGTGCGATGACAACGTACGTAAGGAACTAACTGCCCGAAATGTGCCCAAGTGTTACGTACGTTAATTCTTGGGCATTACGTACGTAACAAACAGTTGACTCGTTTGTCATCTAGCCCGCCAAAGTAGCCCCGTCCGTGTCAAAGGAAGATTCTCGGTGGAGACCGACCTACCGTTACGTGCGTAATGTGGCTGCCTTAACGTCGTAACCATTGAAATTTAGCGTCGTTAGGCATGGGTTATAGCGTCGTTAGACGTAAATTTTAGCCTCAAACACATTCTAACCATCTCGGGTGACCATCCCTTCCGCTCGTCAACAATTATCGGGGAACAAGACGTTGGCCACCGTCATATTCGCACCGACGATCGTCTCACGGCATCAAGGTGTGTCACCCTCGTTTCGTTCACATTGTACAATTATATAGCACTCAATGGAATACATAAATAGAAATGATGTCATATTATCAAACATTCATACAGTACAAAGTAATCAAGCATGGAATACCGGAGGTATTACATCTTTTCGCTACATGGTGGGTTTTCTCGTGTTGTGTCATTACAGACATGAGGAACCCGACCTGGGCTTTTTCTATTTTTGCTTTGGGCTAAAGAGTTTTAAAGGCTCTTTTTACTTGACCTCCCGAAACAACGCCCATTTCTTCACCCACCTCCCTTCCAATGTGAAGGACTGGAGGTCCCGCTTCTTTTTCCTTCGGCTCCCCACATCCGATTCTTGGGGTTTTCCTACGCAATGGACGCAGGATACTCCGAGCCAGGATCCTATTCCTAGGCGTAGTTCCATCCGGGCTGCGTGGGTCGAGAAATTCGGGAATGGAATGCCATTCCCTATAATGCTTTCCAGCTGACGCAATTCCATGATCTTCTGTTTCATTATGGGCTGAGCTCGAATCCCTACCCGGCTATCCCTGACATCGGTAGGCTTTATCTATATATTTTTTTTAGATCTTTGTTATTTTGCTTTTTAGCTATTTCCTTGACCGTTTATATGGTTTTTTGTAGATCGGTTTATGCGGACCTGCCAGTCGGATGCCTCCAAGCCAGCTGAACCAAATAAAGAGAAGGTCCCTAAGTCGACGAATCCTCCCAAGGAGAGGGCGGAGGGTTCGTCCAAAGCTAAACGGAAGGCTCCTGCTCGCCCCAAGTCTGGGGTAACTCTCCCATCCGACCTGGCTCCTACCTTGACCACAGGACGAGGCTCTGCGAGCTCGTCTCGGCAGCTTCAGGTCACTCGGAGGGCCTCTTCTCCTAGCTCCCCTGCTTCCAAACGGCCGAAGACCGCGGGTCCTCCTGGTCCGGCTATGGAGACTCTTCTCCGTTGCAAGGATTTTGAGAAATTTCTCCCTTATTTTAGCTCCATGGTCCCGGCTAAGGATAAGCTGGGGTTACGAGACGCCGAGGAGGACCCTAAATTTGATGCTATGATGATGTACTTTGGGAAGGTATTCCCCTTTTCGCCTTCATACCCCTTTTGGTTATTTTTATGTTTATTATTACCCTCTGCCGACCTGATATAACTTCTTGTGCAGTTCTTCGCCACCTTCGTGACCTTCGCCGAGGATCACAAGCTCGGCGCTACTTCTTCTTCGCAGCTCACCCAGACGCAAGCCGATCTGGAGGCCGCCCTGTCGACTAATTCTGATCTTAAGGAGAGGGAGTATCGTTTAGATACTGCCCTTAAGAAAGATTCTGAGCGGGAGGCGGTTTTAGAGCGGGCCCAGATGGCCAATGTTCAGCTAAACCAAGAGCTGAAATTTTGGAAGACCCTGTCTTCGGCTGAAACGGAGAAGGTGGGCCAGCTCGAGGCTCAGTTGTTGGAAGCAAGGGCCGAATCCGAAAGGATAGCTCAACTTGAGGCACGGGCTAAGGCTGAGTTGGAGAAGGTCGCCGACCTCGAAGCTCAAGCTAGAGCGGCATCGGAAAAAGTGACCCTGCTGGAGACTCAACTAGCCGAGGCTAGATCCGAGGGATCGTCTTATGAGCGTGGGGCGACGGATGGCCGACGTCGATTCCTGACTAGTGACGTTGGTCACTCTTTTCTGGAGGCCTACCGTTCCGCCCTCCTAGCCCGGTATCATAATTCCACCGCATTCCTGGTTAAGCTAGCCCCAGCTGCGACACAATACTTTGACTTTGCTCTGACTCGTGCTCGTGAGCAGCTAGCTTCATTGGGCTTTTCGGGCGAGCTGGACCGGGATGCTGCATTGGACGGGGCTCCCGTTCCTTCGGGTTGGTCCGGGGACGTGGAAGAATCTCCGGAGGCGGCCTGGTGGAAGGACGCCCTTGAGGAGTCCATAAAGCAATCTGGCTTGGACTTGGAGCTGCCTTCTGATCCTCCCAGTTCACCTGTTAAGGCCAGCACTCCTAGTCCCGAGGTGGTTGGGACCGATCGTGATGCTTCTCCTCCGCCTTCAGAGCCTGTAGCTTAGTGTAGACAATGTATATTTTTCTTCTGTGGTTTTTTTTTTTACTTTATTTGTACTGGCACAGCTATTTTGAATGACAACTTTTTGAGTTGAATATACTTTGTGTTTGTGTGTTTTTTGAGTTGAATGACAACAAAGTTGATATAGCTCGGTGTTGCTTGTAACGTTGATGTATCTTGTGCCTGTTTGATTTGATACAACAAAGTTGATATAGCTCGGAGTTATAACTTTTAAATTTCGAGAAATCCTAAATGTAATCCGACCAGTTTGACTTAATCTTTTCACCGATCTTTAGTGTAGGTTGGGTATTTCCCTTAGTCATAGCTTCATAGGTCGGTTCGCCCTTACTCGGATCTGGAGGCGTTTCGCCTATTCAGATGTCAGAGGGCGGTTCACCCTTACTCGGATCTGGAGGCGTTTCGCCTATTCAGATGTCAGAGGGCGGTTCACCCTTACTCTGATCTGGAGGCGTTTCGCCTATTCAGATGTCAGGGGGCGGTTCACCCTTACTCGGATCTGGAGGCGTTTCGCCTATTCAGATGTCAGAGGGCGGTTCACCCTTACTCAGATCTGGAGGCGTTTCGCCTATTCAGATGTCAGAGGGCGGTTCACCCTTACTCGGATCTGGAGGCGTTTCGCCTATTCAGATGTCAGAGGGCGGTTCACCCTTACTCGGATCTGGAGGCGTTTTGCCTATTCAGATGTCAGAGGGCGGTTCACCCTTACTCGGATCTGGAGGCGTTTCGCCTATTCAGATGTCAGAGGGCGGTTCACCCTTACTCGGATCTGGAGGCGTTTCGCCTATTCAGATGTCAGAGGGCGGTTCACCCTTACTCGGATCTGGAGGCGTTTTGCCTATTCAGATGTCAGAGGGCGGTTCACCCTTACTCGGATCTGGAGGCGTTTCGCCTATTCAGATGTCATTTCTAGTTTTACTTGATCAACACATTCAGAGATATATTTTTGTAACAGACTTTTATTAAAATAACATAAGCTTTTTTCCACATCTCTTCACACAAAGTACTTTTTTAAGTGACATATGTTCCAAGGTCTTTTGATGAGGTGCCCCTCCATATCCTCAAGCTCGTAAGCTCCTCCCGCATAAATTCGGATTACCTTGTAACGGCCTTCCCAGTTCGGCTCCAGCTTTCCTGTTTTTCTGAGGGCATCAGCTCGCCTAAGCACCAAATCACCGACCTGGAATTGTCTCTTCGTGACTCTTTTGTCATGAGCTGCTTTTGTCAGGCTTTTGTATCTTTCAGTTCGTGCTGCTGCCGCTTCCCTCCTTTATTCTATGGTATCTAACGCCTCCTTCATTATTTCCTCGTTCTCCACCTCGTTGAACCATCGAACCCGATGGGACATTTCTCCGACTTCTGCGGGGATGATGGCCTCGGACCCGTAGACCATACTGAAGGGTGTTTCTCCTGTTGACGATCTAGGTGTGGGGTTGAAGGCAAATAGATTGAAGTGCAAGATGTTCTTTGGGGGGATGAAACCGCAAGAGGAGGAAAGCATTTTAACTTTGACGGGCTTTGAGAAAGGTATGGTGCCTTTTAAATATTTGGGTGTTCCCTTGACAACTAGGAAACTTTCTATTGTTACTTGTAAAACTTTGATTGATAAGATGTGGATCGGATTAAGCATTGGTCGGCTAGGCTCCTTAGCTATGCGAGTCGAATTCAATTAGTGCAATGTGTGCTATTTGCTATTGCTAGCTATTGGATGCAAGTATTCCCTCTTCCAAAAAAGGTGTTGAAGCATATTGAGGCAATTTGTCGATCTTTTTTGTGGAGTGGGAAAGAGGAGGTTACTAGGAAGGCACCTATTGCTTGGGACAACGCTAAGTCCGATAAGTTGTGGGTGCGATGAATTCATGCTTGTTATATGAAAAAGAAGGATATCATGGAGTTTCTTCCGAAGTCAAAATTGTTCATGGATTTGAAGGGGATTCTTAAACAAAGAATCAATGTTCGAACAAGCTTGGTTTGGGGAGGAATTCAAAGTGGGGATAAGTTCCCAACTAGGAAGTTTTATAACGAATTAAGAGGTCCAAAGGAGAATGTTTTATGCAGGAAAGTGTTCTATGGGAGCTATGCTAGGCCAAAAGCAAAGTTCATTCTTTGGATGAATTTTCATGGACCTCTTTTGACAAATGATAGACTGGGCAAGTTTGGAATTGAGACGGATGGGACTTGGTGTTTGTATTTCCAACTGGAGTCAATGAATCATCTTTTCTTTGATTGCCTATTCTCTTTCATGATTTGGAAAGAAATTCTTGGGAAAAGTTTAGTAGGCAACTGAGACAGTGGAAAGATGAACAACACTAGATTCGAACTGTCACCAAAGGACATAGCAACCGGGCTGCTTGGATCAAACTGCTACTGGCCAAAACTGTATATGCCATTTAGAGGTTACGTAATTACATCATATTTCAGGATGGCGTTGTGGATGGCGACCCTCTGCTAGCTGGGCCGCGGCACTAAACCATGCTGGGTGTTATTTTTGGCCACTGGCCGAGGCACACTCAGTTCGGGCCGCAGCACGCGAGTCTTTTCTGCACTATTTCAGCAGGGAATCGGGACAGGACTTCATTTCCTCTCCCTTCTTCATATTCCACACGAATAGAGCGATTTAGGGGCAATTTTTGGGCGATTTATCCCAGGGAATTCATCCTCCCAAGTTCTAGGTGTGGATTAACAACATCAATTCGTGTTCTTCGTCATTAATCCGAGGTATTTTCTTGATTCTCCGGAGTTGATCTTTTTGGGAGTTTTATTCTTGATTTCATTTTCCATTCGATTTTGATATATCGATTGGTGTTAGATGTTGTTATTAAACATGTTTTATGGATTGTATATCCATATCTTCGGTTTATTTCAACCCGAGGGATGATTTCGGTGTCCTTGAGGTGTAGTGAACATTTGATGTTCGATCAAATATTCGAATGAGTTTTCCTTCGATATTTTAGTAGAATTTCCATTGTTTTTGGTTTTGATTCTCGTTGTAATTATATTTTCGTTGCTCTCGCCCAGAGGATTGTAGGTGCTTGAGGTCTACTGGAGGAGCCGTGTTCGTCGGGGTGTTCGGTAGCGGTTAATGATGCAAGTATCTTGCTATACAAATTGTGTCTTGTGGATAGAGACTTCGTGTTAGATTTATGATGAATTGTTTTGCCTTCGTGAATATGCTTCGCGTGATTTTATAAGTGTGAATGATTGATGGTAGTGATGATGCTCTCATTTGGTTAATGTCGTGGAATTGTGTTGGTTGTGTTATTCATATGGTTGGTGTCGTGCGTGATTGGTCATAGTTGAATTATCGTGATGATTATGATATTTGTGTGTTGATTTGATTACATATTTGAATATGTATTACGGTGTATTGTCGAATGGTTTGATATATTGATAATAAGGTATGTTGCTTGTGGTGATATGTTGAGTTGATCATATGGGTCGTGTCGTGATGATGCGTGTGTTCCAGGTAAGGTCTGACGAGGCCTCTGGAAGGTCTGACGAGGCCTCTGGAGTTTGGTACATGATGTGTACGAACAAGGTGTGTTCCGGGTAGGGTCTGACGAGGTCTCTGGAGTTCGGTACATGATGTGTACGAACAACGTGTATGTTCGAGGTAGGGTCCGACGAGGCCTCTGCAGTTCGTTACATGATGTGTACGAACAATGCGTGTGGTCCGGGTAGGGTCCGACGAGTCCTCCGGAGTTCGGTAGATGAGGTGTACGAACGGTGATTGTACATCAGTGATTAATTGTATAACGTTTTGAAGTTGGGACACAGACTCAAACTGGTTTTGAAATGAGAATCGGGCTGAGGCCCTAACGTTTTCGAAAAGGTTTTGTAAATTGGGACTTGAGGTCCAAAAGAATTTTTATTTTAAAAATCCCCGAGCTAATGAGTTCCTTTTCATGCTTGAGTTCGAAATTCTAAAACTTCTCGGGAACAGTTTGATAGTTGATTTTCGTAGCAGATTTATAGTTGATATTTACTTGTTGCATTTCGTATCGTATTATACTTGCACTACCAAAATAGTGGAATTTTGCTAACCCCCGAGTAATCGGGGGGTGGATGTCTGTTTTGTGTCCAGGTGCTTGTAGGTTCGGGGAAAAGTCACAGGATCGGTGCAGGAAGTGACGGGCTATGATACTAATCGAGAGTTGGGAGTTGAGTCGAGTTGAGTTATCCTCAGAGTCGTATCCGTTTTCTGCTATTTTGTATCTTTACCTCTACGTGGGTTTTCATTGTATGGAGTTGTGTTCTTATGTTTACGTCAGTTGTACGACCTCACCGGTCCATGAAGTTGTTTATAATTGACCTCAACGGTCCGTATCATTGTATTATATGCCCCGGTCGGGCACACACTTGGTCGTTTTGTGATGATTAGCCTGGTAGATCCTCGTGGGAAGGATCTACGGCGTGTAATATTCCCATATGGTTTTGGGGGTGTTACATTTATGGTATCAGAGCTTAGATTGCAGAAACCTAGGTTGTCGGGTCAAGTCGAGTCGTGACTTATCGAGTAATGTGTTGTCTTGTCGTTCGAGTCGTCGGGTGACAAGTTGTGTTATGTGTAGTCACAACGTGTTGGTTATGTTGTCGGATGAGTTTAGTATCGTGGGCGACCGTCATCTCCGTGCGGCTTATGGACATAAATCTCCTCTTTTATGCGAGGTACCTGTGTTTCATGATTTCATCTAAGTGAGTTAATTGTGGTGCATAATTTTATTTGCACGGTGTTGTGTGACATAGTTGTATTTGATACTTGTGACACACTTTATGTGCATAAAACTGGGCGTATTGATGTTTTACCTTTGAACCGTGGGGTGGTATGATGTGAAAGTTGTGAACCTTGATGGGTTTCGAAGAAGGTATCGACGGTAGAGTTTGTAAGAAACTCCGATGAATGGTTTTGTTGTATGTTTAAACTAGATGCCCACGGGATGTATTTAATTTATTTGGTGATCCTATTTGCCGTTTGGTCATGTGGTTTTAAGTTCAATCGTTTTTGGAATATTGTAATTATGCCCGCTGTGGGTAGATTTGAAAATATTTTTCTGAAGGACTCTAGTAGTTTGAACATTTTTGTGAAATCGATTTTTGAAAATATTTTGATGGTGCGGTTAAACCACAGTTGTATGGATTTTGAAATCGGTTGAGTTTTGACAAGTTCGTCATGTATTTTCAAATGGCACCATCAGGCGGTATTTGGAAATATGTTTTAAAATATTTCGGACATTGCAAAAAAATTACCGTCATTTTTGGTTATGATCGAAAGGATTTTGGTAAAATTTCTGTTTTGCAAAACGAATTTGGTTCTCGGAATTTAAAAAGTTATGTGTTTGTGTGCTGAGACTAAGTTATTGTGACAAGTTTGTTAGGTTTTTACGCTCATCGGAGAATGTCACAAGTGTTTGATTCCAATGATATGTATGTGGTTTTAATCGTGTTGTTTTGGTAAAAGTCGTACATCTCTGTTGATGTGACCGTGCGACTTACTTTTGAACTTAAGTTTTATTATTGCGGGGTTAGTTCGTGTATTCGTGTAATGACTTGGAGTTAATATTTTATCGCGTTGCTGTTGTCGTCCTTTGTTGATGTTGTGACGTTTGTTTTGTTGTGTTATTCTGAATGGTTGTCTGTTCAGTATGCCGAGAGGTCGAGGACGTGGTCATAGTAGTGGTCGCGATTAGGAGCGTGAGAGGGCGACTCACTCGTTGTCGAGCGCCAATCAGCTCAATACAGATGGTCATGATGACCAATCGCGTGATCAGCGACAATCAACCAGAGGTAATGTTGACACTGGCGTCACCACCATCCTTCGTTAGGTGGCTGATCAGTTGACGCATATGAATCAGACCGTACACCGGGATGGGATTCCGGATGAGGATAACGGAGCTAGTAAGTGGTTACGAGACGTGATGAGAATGTACCCGCCCCATTTTGTAGGTTCTTCGGACATGTTAGGCTGGGAGAACTGGCTCTTCCAGTTGGACAGAACATTCGATGTTGTAGCGTGTCCCGATGAAAGGAGAGTACCTATTGATCAATACCTGCTCGATAGGGAAGCTGCACAGTGGTGGGAGGCCGTAGTGCCTAGTGATCATGCCGCTACTTGGGCTGAATTCAAGACTGCCATGGAGGCCGAGTATTGTTCGCCGCCTATTAAAGAGTGTAGAATTGTCGAGTTTTTCTCAGCTACGCCCAAAGACATATCGATATCTCAGGCAATAGTCGATTACAATCGACAGCTGTGTTATGTTCGGGATCAAGTGCGAAGTGAAGAAGATAAAGTTCGTTATTTCGATATGCGTATGAAACCTCAGTTTCGACAGTGTATGGCTCCTTTTATGTGTAAAACGTTGAAGGACTATCAGGATCGATCCTTAGCATTTGAAATGGCTATAAGGTCTACCGAGTCTGTATCAGTAGCGAAGAAGCAGAAGATTTCCGATGACGCATCAGGAAGTGAGGGAATTGGGATTTCTAAACCTCAACCCTCGTATCAGTCGAGTATGGGACCTTTTCGGTCAGCTGTGGAATCTAAAGGACCCAAGTCGGTGTCTTTGAGTTCTATTAATGCTCCATGGTATTTCAACTGTAACGTGTTGGGCCATGAATGTGCGCATTGTAAGAAACTGCCGGTGACTTGTTATAATTGTGGACGCGAGGGGCATCGAGTTCAGTACTGCGAAAATGTTGCCAAGATGATAGGGGACCGGAGTTACAACTGGGTATTACATACTCACCCCCTTAAAAAAAGTTTCGTCCCCGAAACTAAGGGTCAAACAACTCGGGATGACACTCCCGCATACTATCCTCGGTTTCCCAAGTAGCCTCTTCGAATCCGTGTCTAGACCACTGAATTTTCACGAAAGGAATCGTCTTGTTCCTCAACTGTTTGATTCGCCGCTCTAAGACTCGTATAGGACGCTCCTCATATGAATGATCATCGGCGATATCGATTTCGTCGAACTGAAGTATGTGACTCGGGTCGGCAGCATACTTCCGTAACTGAGATACGTGAAACACATTATAAATTCGGCTCAATGCCGGAGGTAAAGCCAATCGATAGGCTAACTCGCCTACTCGATCCAAAATTTCAAATGGTCCAATGAATCTCGGACTCAACTTCCCCCGTTTTCCGAAATGGAACACACCTCGACTCGGGGATACCTTGACCAAAACGTGGTCACCCGTCTCGAACTCTAGTGGTCGACGACGATTATCTGCATATGATTTATGTCGACTCTGAGCTGCCAGCATACGACTCCTGATCAAAGTTACCTTCTCCCGGGCGGCTATAATCATATCGGGCTCGGTGCCGATTGATTCTGATAGGTCGTCCCAACACAATGGAGATCGACAACGACGACCGTACAAGGCCTCGTAAGGTGCCATCTTAATCGAAGCATGCCAACTATTATTGTACGTGAACTCGATCAATGTTAGTTGGGCTTCCCAGTCATATTTCCAATCGAGGACACATGCCCTCAACATGTCCTCTAAACTTTGAATAGTCCTCTCTGATTGCCTGTCGGACTGAGGATGAAAAGCGGTACTGAGATTAAGCTGAGTTCCCATAGCACGATGAACTGATTTCCAAAAATGTGACACGAATCGTCCGTCACGATCGGAAATGATACTCTTAGGGGTACCATGCAATCTCACTATCTCTTTGATGAATAACTGGGCCAGTCTCTCGGGACCCCACGTATCCTTAATCTCAAGAAAATGAGCTGATTTAGTCAAGCGGTCTACAATCACCCAGATTGTATTCATGCCACGACGACTCATCGGTAAACTCGTGATGAAGTCCATAGAAATATTTTCCCACTTCCACTCTGGAATAGGGAGCGGTTTCAGCATACCTGTCGGTCGCTGATGTTCAATCTTGACTTGCTGACAGGTTAAACATCTCGAAACAAATTCCGCGACTTCTCGCTTCATATTACTCCACCAGTAATTTTGTTTCAAGTCTTTATACATCTTGTTATATCCCGGATAAACGGAATAAGGGGTAGCATGAGCCTCTCTCAATATCGAGTTTTTCAACTCGTCATTCGCCGGTACGCATAACCGATTCTTGAATCGCAATAGTCCATCCCCGTGGGCCACAAACCCGGGGGCTTTCCCCTGAGTCACATCCTCTCGAATGCATAACAGAAATGGGTCTGAACCCTGATTCACCCTGATCGCCTCCTCAAGTGGCGATGAAATCTCCAACGTACAAAGTTGCCTTTGTACTCGCTGTAATCAGACCTCGATTTTGGGTCTCAGAATTTCCTGCTGAAGTTCCTTCTGAACTGATAATCGAGCAAGCATCTACTCCTGAACGGACTTACGACTCAAGGCGTCGGCGACAACGTTCGCCTTGCCCGGGTGGTAAAGTATCTCGATATCATAATCTTTTATTAGTTCCAACCACCGTCTCTGCTGCATATTTAACTCCATCAGAGTAAATATATACTTTAAACTCTTATGATCGGCAAATATCTGACCGGTAATGCCATAAAGATAATGACGCCAAATCTTCAATGCGAACACCACGGCTGCTAGTTCCAGGTTGTGGGTCATATAATTGACCTCGTAAGGTCTCAATTGCCGTGAAGCATAAGCAATAACTTTCCCGTTCTACATGAGTACAGATCCGAGACCCTGTCCGGACGCATCACTATAGACCACAAATCCCTCCGTCCCTTGCGGTAAAGAAAGGACAGGTGCTGAAATTAACCGGCTCTTGAGTTCCTCAAAACTCCGCTGACACGCGTCGGACCGCGTGTATTTCTTATCCTTTCGCAAAAGGTTAGCCAATGGTTGAGTGATTTTAGAAAATCCTTCCATAAATCACCGATAATAACCGGCTAATCCGAGAAAGCTTCGGATTTCCTTAGCATTCTTCAGAGGTAACCAATCTCGGATAGCCTCCGTCTTTTGAGGGTCGACATGAACTCCGTCTGATGAAATTACATGCCCGAGAAACGTCACTTCGGACATCCAGAACTCACATTTGGAAAACTTCCCATAAAGTTGCTCTCGTCTCAACACGTCGAGCACCTGATGAAGGTAAAACTCGTGCTCCTCCTGGTCACAAGAATAATTTAAAATGTCATCAATAAAGACAACGACGAACTAATCCAAATAGTCGATGAAAACCGATTCATTAACTCCATGAATACCGCAGGTGCATTAGTTAACTCAAACGGCATTACCACGAACTCATAATGGCCATAGTGTGTTTGGAACGCCGTCCTTCTGATATCCGACTCTCGAATTCGCAACTGATGATATCCAGATATTAAGTCGATCTTGGAAAAAAATACTGAAGTTCCATAAAGTTGATCTAAGAGATCATCGATGCGGCGTATAGGATACTTATCCTTGATCATCATCCTGTTCAACTCCTGATAATTAATACACACACGAAACGAACCATACTTCTCCTTGACAGATAACACTGGTGCTCCCCACAGGGACGCACTTAGTCGGAGATAAACTTTCTCGAACAATTCCTCAAGTTGAATCTTCAACTCCTGCATTTCGGTCGGGGCCATCCGGTATGGTGCCTTCGATAACGGGGGCGTACCAGGCTCCAACTCTATTGTGAATTCCACATCGCTCAGTGGAGGTAAACCAGGTAGCTCGTCTGGGAGTACATCGTCAATCGATAACAATGATACCACGAATGATTGAATGCCTCGATTGCCCTCGAACGGTCAATCGATGACAATGATACAGTGAATGACTGAACACCTCGATTGCCTTAGAACGGCCAATCGATGACAATGATACAATGAATGATTGAGCACCTCGATTGCCTTAGAACGGCCAATCGATGAAAATGATACAATGAATGATTGAACACCTCGATTTCCTTAGAACGGCCAATCGATGACAATGATACAATGAATGATTGAGCACCTCGATTGTCTTAGAACGGCCAATCGATGAAAATGATATAATGAATGATTGAACACCTCGATTGCCATAGAACGGCCAATCGATGAAAATGATACAATGAATGATTGAACACCTCGATTGAGTGATTACACTGTCTCTCTCATATTAATAATTCATCTGGAACAACGGCGATTACCTCCCTAAAATACACACTCGACTCCAATGACTGAAATGATAGTGACCAAACGCTTACGATCACTGAGGATGGTATCATGAAGATCCATCTAATTAACACCCAATATTACATCGTCCTTAGATAAGTTCACCACGATTAGGTCCACCAACCAATCGCGGTCATTAAGCTTAATTCAGTATGATTTCCGAAAATTCTTCCATCATCAAGTAGACCGATGGTATGAGGTCCACAAGCAATAGGACTATCCAAATTAAGTCTATTCAAACATGATTCGAAAATGAATGAATGCGGTGCACCAGTATCAAAAGGTACACATAGATTGAGATAAAATTATGAGTATACCTGAGATCATTCGGGCCACCAGATCGTCAATCCTCTTCATCACATGAATCCGGGACTGGCTGGCCCCCGGACCGGATGCTCCCGTCTGATAAATATGAGCTCCGCCTTTATTCACTTCCATCGTCTTAAACGATGCTGACAGAGTAGTCTGATTCTGAATCGCTGATTGCTTCGGGGCCTGAGATGCCGCCGGAGCCGACTTGGAGTCCTTTCAGCAAAAACGGGCCTTATGCCCAAAAATCCCACAATTATGGCACGTGATAGACGGTTTCAGACACTTAGTGCTGTAATGACCCGGCGCTCCACAGTTGAAACAGGTGATGGCCGAACTGGCCGCTCGGGACTGAGATCCCGCACGATTATGCGCCGTAGGAGGTCGCTCAGAAACGATAGGGCCTGCACGTGGCTTCATGAAGGTTGACTAACCGCCCTCGGACTGATTACGCTTCGTTGATTTCTTGCTGACAGATAAAGGTTGTTGCTCAGCAATTTCCTCAGCAGCATGCTCATACGGGAGAGTTCTCTCAATTAATTCAGCCAGAGTGGCGCAATGATGATTAACCAATTGCACATGGGTCATCATGACCTGCATAAAAGTGAGTGGATCAACCCGAACTTCTTCCGATTGAGTGGAGTCCCAGATACAGTTTCCCGACAGTGAGTGATTATTCCCCAGGTTCCAGCCCGCACCGCGGCCTCTCCCCGTGCATCCCCTGACAGCTCTCTCCATACTGAAGTAGGAAGGTCGCATGATAATCATAGATCTCGTATGAGTACCGTATTATGATTTACGTTTTGAAATGATGAAAATGAGCATATGCGCTCTAACACAGTGATTACATGAATGATTAACCGAGGTGACATGATTATCTGATGAAATTCTTGAAATGAGTATCTTGAACAAGTTAACAAGATTACTGATATGATCTTTCAGATCAACAACTGAGTAATGAAATGAATTGAGTGATTAATGAGTTAACATGATCGTCCTCATCATTAACTGAGTAATGAAATGAATTGAGTGATTAATGAGTTAACATGATCGTCCTGATCATAATGAATGATGATGTTTGAGGATTGTTAACTGATGAATGATGAATGGATGATTATTGCCAGAAATTATACCATGGCGTTAGAAATCTTACAGTTCTTTCGGTCTGATTGGCTCGGCATTTGCACAGGTCACACGTGACGTGAAAGTCCAATGATACTAGTCTGATGACGATGATTTCAAATGAGACATGATTGGGAAGGTAGTATTCAAAACCACTCTCCGATACCAACTCTGTAACACCCCAAACTAGGCGGATATTACAGTGCCGTGGATCCCCGACTGGGACCCACCAGGCGAATGAAAATGATGAATTAAATAATATAATTGTAGTATCGAACCACATTATATTACCAAATACTCCGATGAGGAGTTTAAGTACAACACACCAGGACAATACCGAATACTAGTATATTTTATATGAAGATAAAATACATAACACTGAATGAAATGGAGTATCCAAATGAAAATCTGCAGCGGAAAATAAATGACAACAACATGAATGACTGAAAAGATCGGGGCCCCCTACTAGTATCACTGGGACTCCTCGCCGTCAACATGCTATTCCCGTGCTTTTGCCTTGCCATGACCTGAAAACAAAATCCCCAAACGGGGTCAGTTACACAGAACAACAATCCTCAAGGGTTGAAAATACACAATCATGATATATCTTTAGTTATGAAATATCCTTATTTATGAATTAGGCTGAAGAGGAGTATCATAGTACGCCCGTAATGTTCTGTGCAAGTGTACAAGACGGATGACCGGACACACCCGTCCTCGTACCTAATTAGTCTCACGGAGGTAATCGTTACCGTGTGCACAGTCCAATGTATCGATCCCAATACATGACCATCGTGTGCCCGACTAAAAATTCCACACATCCGCACCCGGCCACGCAATATGAACCCAGAAAGTCATATGAACAAGAATGACCAAAACGAATATCAATGAATAATAATCCGACAAGGTCAAGAATGACTCACCGAGATGAAAATAATAGTGAAGTGAATGATAGTTCAATGAAATGATTGGAACTGCCGTTCCTCGTGAATGAAGTGATTACTCGACAATTACAAGTCGCAATACGATTAATATAATGATGAATGAGTTATGATTATGAATGAACAACAACAAAAGGAATGAATATCCTTTTAACCGAGTAAGAATTAACTTACTCAACACCGGTGAACAATGTCCTTCCACGAACAACGTCGTAAATGAAATGTCGGTCGATCGAACAACCTTGAATGACAATTACCAACAAACGCTCAATATACGTATCAAACACGATTATAACCAACTCAAACGTTGATACAACAATATCTGAACTCATAGAGGCATTCTATCGAACACTTAGGAAACACACAACCTTCGATAATATCCAATTCTCGAATATATCAAAACCAACTCCAAAATGAGTATTTCAAACAAACAAAACAACTTCAATGATATCAATAATCCCATAGGAATCCACAATTCGAGTTTACGACAACATCTAATTGCAAACCCCCAAAAATATCAAAGTCAACTCTAAAGTGTTCTCGAATCGAACCCCAATATACATGAAATCCTAAATATAGGACAATAAATCCGTAGGAATACATTTATCCATGGTAGATAATCCATATCTAACATATTCCAACAACAATCCAAGCTTACATGAAGAAATCGGAAGGAAAAAGCCAAAATCTAAAATTCTAGATCCAAGAAGCTTATTACCTTGATTTGATGTGATGGGGATGATGAAATGATGATTAATCTGAATGATAAGCTTGAAGATGATGATTGATGATTACACCTCGAAGAACACTCTCCAAATCGCCCGGAATCGCCCGAAACCACCGAAGAAACGAAGAGAAATGATAAATGACGTTGAAGGACTGGACTGTCCTATATATAGAAAATCCCAGTTAGCGTGCGCTAGCTTCTGTGCGTAGCGTGTGCTAACGGGTGTACTGGGTAGTCCAGTACCCTCTGTTCTCAACGGTAGCGTGCGCTACGTACCTTTTGTAGCGTGCGCTACAACCATTTAATTAGCGTGCATTAACACCAATGGTTACCGTATGCTAACGAATTACTGATGCCCAGTACTGGAGTCCAGAACCTACTGTTCTTTGATCCGCTCTCAGTAGCATACACTACACTCAATATTTAGCGTATGCTACCACACCGTTTGCGTACGCTAAAAACCACTCATAGCGTGCGCTATGAATTTATCCAATTTAGTCCAGTACCCACTGTACTCGGCCTGTCTGACCTTAGCGCGCGCTACACCAAATATTAGCGTGCGCTACTACAAACCACTAGCTCGCGCTACTTATCATTCGTAGCGTGCGCTACTTATAACTCACCTACAGTCCAGTGCCTTCTGGACTGCAGCCAGGACAACATTAGCATGCGCTAATGCTGAGTGGTAGCGTGCGCTACCTGTACTCAATTAGCGTGCGCTAAATAGAGTACGTAGCGTGCGCTACTCCTCACACACATCCCACAATGAAGATGACAATGATGATACGCTCGGCCCGACTTATTCAAACGGGTTGAATGATGAATAAAACTGATACGTGATACCAATATACTTCGAACGGTGAATACAACGAATGAATAAGAATGATGAATGATTATTAATGAGTAAAAATTACTTAGTGACAATTACTGAACGATAATTACTGAATGATAATTACTGAATTACAACCGGGTATTACAGTTTTGTTGAGTTCCGTGTTCTTAAGCGACTTTTCACGTATGAGTTTGACTTTGTAAAATCACCATCAATTCTTGGAAACTCCAAAAGTTTTGAATCTTTTCGGTATTATATAGCATCAAGTTAGCTTTCCAATGGTTCAAACGGTGAGTCAATCGGAGTCCGGATGAAGGAGTTATGGTCGAAATAGCTAAGACTGCACCGTGCGCCTTATGATGCTAGAGCCGGCTATACCGCGGGCCGCGGCACTAAACCATGCTGGGTGTTATTTTTGGCCGCGGGCCGCGGCACGCGAGTCTTTTCTGCACTATTTCAGCAGGGAATCGGGAGAGGAGTTCATTTCCTCTCCCTTCTTCATCTTCCACACGAATAGAGCGATTTAGGGGCGATTTATCTCAGGGAATTCATCCTCCTCAAGTTATTCGTGTGGATTAACAACATCAATTCGTGTTCTTCGTCATTAATCCGAGGTATTTTCTTGATTCTCCGGAGTTGACCTTTTTGGGAGTTTTATTCTTGATTTGGTTAATGTCGTGGAATTATGTTGGTTGTGTTAATCATATGGTTCGTGTCGTGCGTGATTGGTCATAGTTGAATTATCGTGATGATTATGATATTTCTGTGTTGATTTGATTACATATTTCAATATGTATTATGGTGTATTATTGAATGGTTTGATATATTGATAATAATGTGTTTTGCTTGTGGTGATATGTTGAGTTGATCATATGGGTCGTGTCGTGATGATGCGTGTGTTCCAGGTAAGGTCTGACAAGGCCTCTGGAGTTCGGTACATGATGTGTACGAACAAGGTGTGTTCCGGGTAGGGTATGACGAGGCTTCTGGAGTTCGGTATATGGTGTGTACGAACAACATGTATATTCCAGGTAGGGTCCGACGAGGCCTCTGGAGTTCGGTACATGATATGTACGAACAATGCGTGTGGTCCGGGTAGGTTCCGACGAGTCCTTCGGAGTTCGGTACATGAGGTGTACGTACGGTGATTGTATATCAGTGATTAATTGTATAATGTTTTGAAGTTGGGACACGGACTCAAAATGGTATCTTATCTAGTGTGTTTTGAAATGAGAATCGTGCTGAGGCTCTAACGTTTTTGAAAAGGTTTTGTAAATAGGGACTTGAGGTCCAAAAGAATTTTTATTTTAAAAACCCCGAGCTAATGAGTTCATTTTCAAATATTTCTTGGTTGAGTTCGAAATTCTAAAACTGCTTGGGAACTGTTTGATAGTTGATTTCCATAGCAGATTTGTAGTTGCTATTTACTTGTTGCATTTCGTATCGTATTATACTTGCACTAGCAAAAGAGTGGAACTTTGCTAACCCCCGAGTAATCGGGGGGTGGATATCTGTTTTGTGTCCAGGTGCTTGCAGGTTCGGGGAGCAGTCACAGGATCAGCACAGGAAGTGACGGGCTACGATACTAATTGAGAGTTGGGAGTTGAGTCGAGTTCAGTTATCGTCAGAGTCGTAATCCGCTTTCCGCTATGTTGTATCTTTACCCTGCGTGGGTATTCATTGTATAGAGTTGTGTTTTTATGTTTACGTTAGTTGTACGACCTCACCGGTTTGTGTAGTTGTTTATAATTGACCTCAACGGTCCGTATCATTGTATTATATGCCCCGGTCGGGCACACACTTGGTCGTTTTGTGATGATTAGCCTGGTAGATCCTCGTGGAAAGGATTTACGGCGTGTAATATTCTCATATGATTTTGGGGGTGTTACATATACTCTATACATGTGGTGTTAGAGCTAGGAATACTTGGAAACTTGAGCATTTTTGTAGCCAAATGGGCATCTAGTTGTTGTCCGTTTGATAGAGGATAGTCTTGTGATGTTTTGTTTTCATGCCTGGATCGCTTTCTTGATCGGCTTGTACGTATCTGTTTTTGGATAATAAGAAGTATTCCTTGGTTCCAAAAAATAGTTGATAATAATAAACATAATTTAATTTCTTATTTATAAAGTTAGATATAAGACCCATGTTGTCCTATATAAAAATATAAATACAGGTGCTTAATTAAATTAGAGTTTTTTTATCGTGTGCCCTTAGCTCATATAATAAGAGTTTATAAATGGAAATAACTCATGTATATTTTATAATAATTTTATAATATTATTGAAATTCAATCACATATTAATAATATAATAAAGTATTTAACATTTTACGACGTGCATCGCACGAGAGGACATCTAGTGTTCTAGTAAAGCAAAGTATAACAGTGAGATTTGTGTAGGGTGTGCACCCATTTTATCATTCGGAGGATTTCCTTCAATTTTTTATATGCATCTTTAATTTTACCACTTCTGTTGTTTTATGTTTTAAATTGTTCCCTTTTGTTTTATGTTTTCTATTTGGTAAATTTTGTTGGATTAATAAATATTTTGTAGATATCCGTAATGCTTTTTATTTATTTATGAGTTTGTGTGAAATCTATCATTAAAGAGCAATGCAAATTGGTTATATGCATATAGCAGTCTGGATAAGGCTACTGACGTCTGAATAAATATTGGCTCTGCCCCACTCTGCCCCGCTCCGCACAGAAAAATAGTGCGGCGATTCGGTTATATATGTCAATTTTGGCTCACCCGGTACAAATACGCACTAAAATATTGTCAGAAGGGTGCTTTTTTTTCTTGTTTTCATTCCACCCTCCTATCTTGCCCAGTCCCACTCCTATTTAACAATAAAAAAACAAAAAGAACAAAATTGTAGTTTGCCCCATCATGACCCTCCCCACACCCACCCCGCTGCGAAAAATTGAGATGCGGTGCAGGTTTAGATTTTGATAATGCCCCACATCGCATAAAACCATACCGCACGGGAATCGTGGGGCGGGTCAGTTCCATCTCTTCCGCCCCAAACCGCCTCACGCCCAGTCGTAGACAAGGCAACACCCACCAACCTTTAGTTAATGACAAGTCGCAAAAGGTAATATTGGGGCCATTGATCCACAGTCAACAATGTTGTACCATATAGATACACACTTGACACTGATTGTTACATGGTTGCAATAAACACTGTGTATCTTGCAAGGAAAGATTTTATCATCATGAGCATGAGTTTTCCAATCTCGAGAATGCTCGTGGAAGAGGGATTCCTTGGCCAAGTGAATATATTGTATTTGAAGAAGAAATATGAGGTAAAACTCATTTGTGCAAGTTTACTGCATTTTTCTAGAATTAAGTTTGATGCAGTTCTTGCCTGTTTGTATGATAAGCCTGTAGAAGTTAGTGTTGTTCTGTTGGATGTAATATGGAGATAATGATGCTGCTATAGAATAATAGCTGGGTAATTTATTTATACTTCATCTTTAGTTATAAAAATGTGATAAATAGATTATGTTGTAAAATTGAAGCCTACTAGCCACTTGGTGTTTTAGAATGATAAGATATGAAGTAATAGATGGGATGGAAAGTGGTAAAGAGAAAATGAAGGTAGTAGTAGCAGCAATAATATAGAGTAGTAAAATGGTGAATTTTTTTCATTCAAGTATATTTTTACTACACATCCAATACTCATATTTATAGATGGGAGTTAGTGGGTTTAATATACTATTAGTGCCACATGTAGGACACTTGTTAATGGATGGGATAGTTATATTCATGCTAATAGCCACATAACAACCACTTAAATATTATACAATACTCCCCCTTCGATGTTTATTACACAAAGAATATGCCTCATTAAAACCTTACTAGGAAAAAATCCTGTGGGAAAAAAAACCATAGTGAAGGAAAAAGAGTATAATATTCCTGTGTTTATTTATCCCTCTGATTTGGACATGTCTTCAGATTTTGGAGCCGATGCATTCCAATTTTCTTCACTAGTTTCTCAAATGTTGCCGTCGGTAATGCTTTGGTAAATAGATCCGCTAAATTCTCATCAGATCGAATTGATGCACATTAATTTCACCATTTTCTGAAAACCATGTGTGATATTTGGTGGAATATGTTTTGTTCTATTCCCTTTAATATACCCTCCTTTCAGTTGGCTATATAAGCCGCATTATCCTCAAAGAGTATTGCAGGAGGTAATTTCTTTTCAGATATTAAGCCACAGTTTTTCTGAATGTGGTGGGACATTGATCTTAAACAAACACATTCCCGACTAACTTCATTAATAGCTAGTATCTCGGCATGGTTTGAAGAAGTGGAAGATATTGTCTGTTTAACAGTTCTCCAGGAAATTGCTGTTCCACCACAAGTAAATACATAGTCCATATGGGACTTGGCTTTATGAAGGTCAGGTAAATACCCAGCATCAGCATAGCCAATCATTTCCTTTTGAGATTTACTCGAATAGTATAAGCCGAGATCACTTGTACCTTGAAGGTAACGGAAAATGTGTTTAACATCATTCCAATGTCTCTTTGTAGGGGATTCACTAAATCGTGCCAGTAAGTTAACTAAGAATCCTATATCAGGCCTTGTGTAATTATCAAGATACATAAGTGCTCCAATGGCACCGAGGTATGGTACTTCTGGACCAAGTACCTCTTCATTTTCCTCTTTCGGTCTGAACGGATCTTTAAGGGGGTCTAATGATCTAACCACCATTGGGATGCTTTGTAATACCCAAATATCTAATGTGTATTTTATCTATAATTGAATCTTGTGACATTGCATATGTCGTATTTTGATCTGAGTATAATCCTCCGTATTTCATAATCCAGTATCGATGAGTATATGATGTCGTAGATGTTGATTTATTCTCATACTTATGTACATTTAGCGCATGCTAATGTTTAAGTATAGCGCGCTCTAAATATTTGAGTTAGCGCGCGCTATAGATGAGTCTTAACGCACGCTATACATGGTCAGCATGACTGAGACAGGCGGTCGGTGAGATTGGATCACGGATCTTGGATAATTATATGTCGGGATGAACCTGGATGGCTTTTGGAAAAGGCGAGTCAACGGTGCTTAGCGCATGCTACGAGAGAGATGCTAGCGCACGCTAAAGTCTAGTGAAGTGAGGTCAGTAGGCTTTCGTAAAGCCGATAGTGCATGCTATGATGGGTGTTAGTGTACGCTAACTGTTGAATTTAGCGTACATAAAGGCTATTTAGTGTACATAAGACCGAGGACAAAAAGAGACAGTGGGTTGGGAGCCCGTTAGCGCATGCTAAAAAGGAGCAGTAGCGCGTGCTAATAGTCATTTACTATAAATAAGACAGCACCTCATTTCATTTCTCAGTTCCTACGTCACCCCACATTCGACTTACGAGGCTTAGAGAGTTACCCTCTCAATCTTAAACCTTCATATAAGCCTCCAAACATAATCATTGAAGGCAAGGAGCTTTGATGATTGGTGTTCAAGCGTTCGACGTGGAGTTCATCAAGTGATTTCATATCTTCCTTCCTTATAAGGTATGTGGCGATTCACCAACCTGGATTACGTGTTTCTTGTTGTTATTATGACATGCCATGGAAGTTGTTGAGTTTATTACTGAGATTTACCAAGTTCTTACGTACATTATGATCGAACAACGCGTATAAGGGAACTTAATGGATTGTGTAATACCCAGTTGTAATTCAGTAATTATCATTCAGTATTTATCATTCGGTAATTTCACTCATTAATGATCATTTGTCACTCATATTCAATCATGATATTCATCGTTCAGAGTAATTGTGTCGTGTATCAATCGTCGTTCATCACTAATCTAATTGGAGTTTCGTGCCGTGTTTATCATCATTGTCATTTTCATTGTGGGCTGTGCGTGAGGAGTAGCGCACACTACGTACTCTTTCTAGCACGCGCTAATTGAGTACAGGTAGCGCACGCTACCACTCAGCATTAGCGCACGCTAATGTTACTCATTTGCGATCCGGCGATTGGATCGGCAGTGAGTTATTAGTAGCGCATGCTACGAGTGGTAAGTAGCGCGCGCTAGTGGGTTGTAGTAGCGCACGCTAATATTTGGTGTAGCGCGCGCTAAGGACGGATCAGGTTGAGTCCAGTGGCTACTGGATTGCATTGGATTAATTCATAGCGCACGCTATGAGTTGTTTTTAGCGTACGCAATCGATATTGTAGCGCACGCTAAATATTGGTTGTAGCGCACGCTACCGAGATCGAATCGGAGGACGACGGTTTACGGACTTGATCTTCGACAACATATTTTTAGCTAGCGCACGCTAACAATTGGAGTTAACGCACGCTATTGGGATAGAGTTAGCGCACGCTACCAGGTTGTAGCGTACGCTAACGGGTCAGCCAGAGTTCACTGGAATGTTCATACAACTCGTTAGCGCACGCTAAATAGCAGGTCATAGCGTGCGCTAATCTGGAGCAGTATATATTGGACAGTTAGCCTGAGTTTCGTCATTTTCTTACTTCTCTTCGTTTTTGAGCGACTTCGGGTGATTTCGGGCGATTTGGAGTGTTCTCTTCAAGCTGTTATCACCTATCATCATCTTCAAGTCTTTGAGTTGGATTATCATCACTTCATCATCTCCTTAACATCAAATCTAAGGTATTAATCTCTTGGATCTAGAATTTCGGATTTTTGGGCTTTTCCTTCCGATTTCTTCGTGTAAGCTTGGATTGTTGTTGGAATATATTAGATATGGATTATCTACCTTGGATAAATGTATTCCTACGGATTTAATGGCTATTTTGGGGATTTATATCAAGAACCCTTGGGGTTGACTTTGGATAATTTGGGGATTTCCGTTTGACGTTGTTGTAATCTTGAAATTGTGGATTCCTATGAGATTATTGATATCATTGAAAGTGTTTTGATGGTTTGGAATACTCATCTTGGAGTTGGTTTTGATATATTCGAGTTTGGATATGGTTGTATCGACGTTTGAGTCGGTTATGATCGTATTTGATTCGGGTAATGATCGAATATTTGGTATGTTGTGTTATTTAAGGTTATTCGAGCGACCGACATTTCATTTAGGACGTTGTTCGTGGACGGACATTCTTCATCGTTGTTGAGTAAGTTAATTCTTACTCGGTTAAAAGGATACTCATTCCTTTTGTTGTTGATTACTCATAATCATAACTCATTCATCATGGTATTAATCATATTGAGACTTGTATTTGTCGAATAATCATTTCATTCACGAGGAACGACGGTTCCAAATCATTTCATTGGGTTATCAATCACGTCACTATTATTTTCATCCCGGTGAGTCATCTTGGCCTTGTCGAATTATTATTCATTGATATTCATTGTGGTCATTCTCGTTCATATGACCTTCTGAGTTCATATTGCGTGGCCGGGTGTGGCTGTGTGGAATTTTTAGTCGGGCACACGATGGTCATGTATTGGGTTCACCGATACATTGGACCGTGCACACGTTAAAGCTTAACTCCGTGAGACTAATTAGGTACAAGGACGGGTGTGTCCGGTCATTCGTCTTGTACACTTGCATAGAACATTACGGGCGTACTTTGATACTCCTCTTCAGCGTAATTCATAACTAAGGATATTTTATAACTTCCGTTAAATCATGGTTGTGTATTTTCAACTCGTGAGGATTGTTGTCCTGTATAACTGACCCCGTTGGGGGATTTTGTTTTCAGGTCACGGCAAGGCAAAGGCACGGGAGGAGCATGCTGACGGCGAGGAGTCCCAGTGATACTAGTAGGGGGCCCCAGTCATTCCGTTTGTTTCAGTCATTTCAGTCATTTCCGTCATTTGTATTTTCCGCTGCAAATTCCGTTTGAGATGTTTATTTGTTCAGGGTGGTGTATTTTATCTCCATATAAAATATACTAGTATTCGGTATTATCCTGGTGTGTTGTACTTAAACTCCTCATCGGAGTACTTGGTAATATAATGTGGTTCGGCACTACAATTATATTATTTAATTTATCATTTTCAATTGCCTGGTGGGTCCCAGTCGGGGATTCACGGCACTGTAATATCCGCCTAGTTTGGGGTGTTACAGAGTTGGTATCGGAGCGTGGTTTTGAATACTACCCTCCAAGTCATGTCTCATTTGAAATCATCGTCATCAGATTAGTATCATTGGACTTTCGCGTCACGTGTGACCTGTGTAAATGCCGAGCCAATCAGACCAAGAACTGTAAGATTTCTAATGCCATGGTATAATTTCTGGCAATAATCATTCATTCATAATTCATCAGTTAACAATCCTCAATCATCATTGTCATTTTAACCAGGACGGTCAGGTTAACTCATTAATCACTCAAGTCATTTCATTACTCGGTTGTTGATCTGGAAGATCACATCATTAACCTTGTTAACTTGTTGAAGATAATCATTTCAATAATTTCATCAGATAATCATGTCACCTCAGTTAGTCATTCATGTAATCACTGTGTTAGAGCGTATGCTCATTTTCATCATCTCATGTCATAATCATAATGTGATTCATGCGGGGAATGTAATCATCATGTGACTTTTCTACTTCAGTATGGAGGGGGCAAGAAGAGGACGTGGAGGATGAGGCCATGGAGCGGGCCGAATCCCCAGAACTCGTGTGAACACACGTGCGAATGTCAGGAATAATGCTAATTCATCGAGCAGCGACGCTGCCACTCATTCACCTGGACGCGATCATTCACTATCAGGGAGTCGTACCCGGGACACAGCTCAGTCAGAGGGTGTTGGGGTTGACCCGCTCGCTTTTATGCAGGGCATGATGGCCCAAATGACGAAGATGGCACAACTTATGGAGACGATGCACAACTCAGTCAATCAAAATCAACAGGCTCCTCCGCCGCCACCTCAGAGGCAAGAGAGGGGTGTGAGCAGTATCATCGGCGACATCTCTCGCCAAAGGCCACCTACCTTCGAGGGCTCATCTGAGCCGGCGGATATTGTTCATTGGCTCGAACATTTCGAGAAGTTATTTGCGATGGTAGAGTGTCCCGAGGGGCATAAAGTTTCAGTTGCGGCTTACTACCTGGGTAAGAGCGCTCATTCTTGGTGGTTATTGTTGAAACCCACCGAAGGATCATGTACATGGGATCAGTTCAGGACTCTCATGATGGAGAGGTATTATCCGGCCCCACTCAGAGAGGCCAAGCTGTCAGAATTACTCACACCCGACCCCTCAGCAGACGAGGATGTTCTCGCCATTGCCGAGAAATTTCAGGAACTTCTCCCTTTCGCCTCATCCATCATTCATTCAGAGGTAGATAAAATCAAGTATTTCAGCAAGAGGCTGAAACCCCGTATGAGACTTCAGTTGCTTAATCATAATTGCACCACGTTGGCCGAATTCATTGAGAAAGCTCTCACTTATGAGCTTACTGCTAAGGAAATTGCTAAGCAGCAACCTTCGTCTGCTAGCAAGAAATCGAAGAATCGTAATCAGTCTGAAGGCGGTCAGACAACCTTCAATAAACCTCGTGCGGGCTCTGCTTTTTTTGAGCGACCCCCTGTGACGTCTAAACCCGCGGAATCTCAGTCTCGAGCGGCCAGTTCGGCCATCACCTGTTTTAACTGTGGGGATCTTGGTTATCTCAGTACCAAGTGTCCGAGACAGACTATCACGTGTCATAATTGTGGGATTGCTGGGCATAAGGCCCGTTTTTGCCGTAGGGACTCCAAACCTACTCAGACGTCATCTCAGGCCCCTAAGCAGTCAGCCGTTCAGAATCAGGCCACTCAATCAACGTCGTTTAAAACAACAGGAGCGACTAAAGGTGGAGCCTATAGCCAGTAGATGGGAGCGTCCGGTGCCGGGACTAGCAAGCCCCGGATTTATGAGATGAAGAAGACCGATGATCCAGAGGCCCGAATGATTTCAGGTACACTCGATATTCTATCTCAACCTGTGTGTACCCTTTTTGATACTGGAGCATCGCATTCATTCATTTCCGAGTCATGTTTGAGTAGACTACGTCTGGGTAGTGCCACTAGTTGTGAGCCTTATGTCATTAGCCTACCTGATGGTAGACGAATTATCGGTAATCGTGAGATTCAGAATTGTCCGATTCAGCTTCATGGTCGTGCATGGCCAGCGGACTTGATCGTAGTAGATTTGCCGAGAGACGACGTCATCTTGGGTATTGATTGGATGGATCGTCATGATGCCATCATTAGTGTCCGTAAGCGTATGGTCACCATCATTTCAGATGATGGGGTTGAATGTGTGTTTCAGGGAGGTAATCCCGACTGTTCTGGTAAGGTCATTAATTTGATGAAAGCAGTGAGATTACTCAATCACGGGTGTGTTGGTTATTGGTGCTATATGACCAAAACCGAGAAATCATCAGTAATGTTGATGGATATTCCGGTAGTGAGGGAATATGCCGATGTTTTTCCAGACGAGTTACCTGGTTTGCCTCCACAGAGCGATGTGGAATTCACGATTGAGTTGGAGCCCGGTACGTCCCCGATATCGAAGGCACCGTACCGGATGGCCCCTACCGAAATGCAGGAATTAAAGAACCAACTTGAGGAGTTGTTCGAGAAGGGTTATATTCGACCGAGTGCGTCCCCGTGGGGAGCACCAGTGTTATTTGTCAAGAAGAAGGATGGTTCTTTTCGCTTGTGTATCGATTGTCGGGAGTTGAACAGGGTGACAATCAAGAATAAGTATCCCTTACCCCGTATTGATGATCTCTTAGATCAACTTCAGGGAGCTTCAGTATTTTCCAAGATCGACTTAAGATCTGGATATCATCAGTTGCGGATTCGAGAGTCGGATATCGCGAGGACGGCGTTTCGAACATGCTATGGTCATTATGAGTTTGTGGTTATGCCGTTCGGATTGACTAATGCACCTGCGGTATTCATGGAGTTAATGAATCGGGTTTTCATCGACTTTTTGGATCAGTTTGTTGTTGTCTTCATCGATGACATTTTGATTTATTCTCGTGACCGGGAGGAACACGAGTTTCACCTTCATCAAGTGATCGACGTGTTGAGATGAGAACAACTTTATGGGAAGTTTTCCAAATGTGAGTTCTGGATGTCCGAAGTGACGTTTCTCGGACACGTAATTTCATCAGACGGAGTTCGTGTCGATCCCCAGAAGACGGAGGCTATTCGAGATTAGCTACCTCCGAAGAATGTTAAGGAAATCCGAAGTTTCCTCGGATTAGTGGGTTATTATAGGCGATTTGTGGAGGGATTCTCTAGAATCGCTCAACCCTTGACGAACCTTTTACGGAAGGATAAGAAATACACGTGGTCCGACGCGTGTCAACGGAGTTTTGAGGAACTCAAGAGCCGGTTAATGTCAGCACCTGTACTTTCGTTGCCGCAGGGGACGGAAGGATTTGTGGTTTATAGTGATGCGTCCGGACAGGGTCTCGGATGTGTGCTCATGCAGAATGGAAAGGTTATTGCCTATGCTTCCCGACAATTGAGACCTTACGAGGTTAATTATCCGACACACGACCTGGAGCTAGCAGCCGTGGTCTTCGCTTTGAAGATTTGGCGTCATTATCTTTATGGCGTTACCTGTCAGATATTCACCGATCATAAGAGTTTAAAGTATATATTTACTCAGAAGGAGTTAAATATGCGACAGAGACGGTGGTTGGAATTAATCAAAGATTATGATATCGAGATCCTTTACCACCCGGGCAAGGTGAACGTTGTCGCCGACGCCTTGAGTCGTAAGTCCGTTCAGGAATAGATGCTTGCCCGTTAATGATTCGTAAAGAGCTTCAAATAGGAATTCCTTAGACCCGAGATCGAGGTCTGGCTTCAGCGAGTTCAGGGACAGCTTTGTATGTTGGAGATCTCTTCGTCACTTGAGGAGGCAATCAGAGAGAATCAGGGTTCGGACCCATCATTGTTACGCATCCGTGAGGATGTGGTTCAGGGGAAAGCCCCGGGATTCGTGGTCCACGAGGATGGACTTTTGAGATTTAAGAATCGGTTGTGCGTACCGGCGAATGACGAGTTGAAAAACTCGATTTTGAGAGAAGCTCATGCTACCCCTTATTCTGTTCATCCAGGGTCTAGCAAGATGTACAAGGACTTGAAACAAAATTACTGGTGGAGTAATATGAAGCGAGAAGTCGCAGAATTTGTTTCGAGATGATTAACCTGTCAACAAGTCAAGATTGAACATCGGCCGTGGGTATGCTGAAACCTCTTCCTATTCCCGAATGGAAGTGGGAAGACATTTCTATGGATTTCATCACGAGTTTGCCGACGAGTCGTCGTGGCATGAATACGATATGGGTGATCGTGGACCGCTTAACTAAATCAGCTCATTTCCTTGAGATCAAGGATACTTAGGGTCCCGAGAGACTTGCCCAGTTATTCATCAAAGAGATAGTGAGACTGCACGGTACTCCTAAAAGTATCGTTTCCGATCGTGACGGACGGTTTGTGTCACATTTTTGGAAATCAGTTCATCGTGCTATGGGAACTCAGCTTAATCTCAGTACCGCTTTTCATCCTCAGTCTGACGGACAATCAGAGAGAACCATTCAGACATTAGAGGACATGTTGAGGGCATGCGTCCTCTATTGGACAGATGATTGGGAAGCCCAACTGCCATTGATTGAGTTCACGTATAATAATAGTTGGCATGCTTCGATTAAGATGGCACCTTACGAGGCCTTGTATGGTCGTCGGTGTCGATCTCCGTTGTGTTGGGACGACCTATCAGAATCAATCCGCACCGAGCCCGATATGCTTATAGCCGCCCGTGAGAAGGTAGCTTTAATCAGGAGTCGTTTGTTGACAGCTCAAAGTTGATAGAAATCATATGCAGATAACCGTCGTCGACCATTAGAGTTTGAGGCAGGTGACCACGTGTTGGTCAAAGTATCCCCGAGTCGTGGTATCTTCCGTTTTGGGAAGAGGGGTAAGTTGAGTCCGAGATTCATTAGACCGTTTTAGATTTTGGATCGAGTAGGCGAATTAGGTTATCGATTGGCTTTACCTCTGGCTTTGAGCCGAATTCATAATATGTTTCACGTCTCTAAATTGCCGAAGTATGTTGCCGACCCGAGTCACATACTTCAGTTCGACAAAATCGAGATCGCCGATGATCATTCATATGAGGAGCGTCCTATACGAGTTTTAGAGCGGCGAATCAAACAGTTGAGGAATAAGACGATTCCTTTGGTTAAGATTCAGTGGTCTAGGCACGGAGTCGAAGAGGCTACTTGGGAAACCGAGGATAGTATGCGAGAGAGTTATCCCGAGTTGTTTGACCCTTAGTTCCGGGTACGAAACTCTTTTAAGGGGGGGTGTATGTAATACCCGGTTGTAATTCAGTAATTATCATTCAGTATTTATCATTCGGTAATTTCACTCGTTAATGATCATTTGTCACTCATATTCAATCATGATATTCATCGTTCAGAGTAATTGTATCGTGTATCAATCGTCGTTCATCACTAATCTAATTGGAGTTTCGTGCCGTGTTTATCATCATTGTCATTTTCATTGTGGGTTGTGCGTGAGGAGTAGCGCACGCTACGTACTCTTTCTAGCGCGCGCTAATTGAGTACAGGTAGCGCACGGTACCACTCAGCATTAGCGCATGCTAATGTTACTCTGGCTGCAGTCCAGAAGGTACTGGACTGCAGGTGAGTTATTAGTAGCGCACGCTACGAGTGGTAAGTAGCGCGCGCTAGTGGGTTGTAGTAGCGCACGCTAATATTTGGTGTAGCGCGCGCTAAGGACGGATCAGGTTGAGTCCAGTGGCTACTGGATTGCATTGGATTAATTTATAGCGCACGCTATGAGTTGTTTTTAGCGTATGCAATCGATATTGTAGCGCACGCTAAATATTGGTTGTAGCGCACGCTACCGAGATCAGATCAGAGGACAGACGGTTTTGGACTTGATTGGGCCAGATTTTTAGCTAGCGCACGCTAACAATTGGAGTTAACGCACGCTATTGGGATAGAGTTAGCGCACGCTACCAGGTTGTAGCGTACGCTAACGGGTCAGCCAGAGTTCACTGGAATGTTCATACAACTCGTTAGCGCACGCTAAATAGCAGGTCATAGCGTGCGCTAATCTGGAGCAGTATATATTGGACAGTTAGCCTGAGTTTCGTCATTTTCTCACTTCTCTTCGTTTTTGAGCGACTTCGGGCGACTTCGGGCGATTTGGAGTGTTCTCTTCAAGCTGCTATCACCTATCATCATCTTCAAGTCTTTGAGTTGGATTATCATCACTTCATCATCTCGTTAACATCAAATCTAAGGTATTAATCTCTTGGATCTAGAATTTTGGATTTTTGGGTTTTTCCTTCCGATTTCTTCGTGTAAGCTTGGATTGTTGTTGGAATATATTAGATATGGATTATCTACCTTGGATAAATGTATTCCTACGGATTTAATGGCTATTTTGGGGATTTATATCAAGAACCCTTGGGGTTGACTTTGGATAATTTGGGGATTTTCGTTTGACGTTGTTGTAATTTTGAAATTGTGGATTCCTATGAGATTATTGATATCATTGAAAGTGTTTTGATGGTTTGGAATATTCATCTTGGAGTTGGTTTCGATATATTCGAGTTTGGATATTGTTGTATCGATGTTTGAGTCGGTTATGATCGTATTTGATTCGTGTAATGATCGAATATTTGGTATGTTGTGTTATTCAAGGTTATTCGAGCGACCGACATTTCATTTAGGACGTTGTTCGTGGATGGACATTCTTCATCGTTGTTGAGTAAGTTAATTCTTACTCGGTTAAAAGGATACTCATTCCTTTTGTTGTTGATTACTCATAATCATAACTCATTCATCATGGAATTAATCATATTGAGACTTGTAATTGTCGAATAATCATTTCATTCACGAGGAACGATGGTTCCAAATCATTTCATTGGGTTATCAATCACGTCACTATTATTTTCATCTCTGTGAGTCATCTTGGCCTTGTCGAATTATTATTCATTGATATTCATTGTGGTCATTCTCGTTCATATGACCTTCTGAGTTCATATTGCGTGGCCGGGTGTGGCTGTGTGGAATTTTTAGTCGGGCACACGATGGTCATGTATTGGGTTCACCGATACATTGGACCATGCACACGGTAAAGCTTAACTCCGTGAGATTAATTAGGTACAAGGACGGGTGTGTCCGGTCATTCATCTTGTACACTTGCACAGAACATTACGGGCGTACTATGATACTCCTCTTCAGCGTAATTCATAACTAAGGATATTTCATAACTTCAGTTAAATCATGATTGTGTATTTTCAACTCTTGAGGATTGTTGTCCTGTATAACTGACCCCGTTGGGGGATTTTGTTTTCAGGTCACGGCAAGGCAAAGGCACGGGCGGAGCATGCTGACGGCGAGGAGTCCCAGTGATACTAGTAGGGGGCCCCAGTCATTCCGTTTGTTTCAGTCATTTCAATCATTTCAGTCATTTCAGTCATTTCAGTCATTTGTATTTTCCGCTGCAAATTCCATTTGAGATGTTTATTTGTTCAGGGTGGTGTATTTTATCTCCATATAAAATATTCTAGTATTCGGTATTATCATGGTGTGTTGTACTTAAACTCCTCATCGGAGTACTTGGTAATATAATGTGGTTCGGCACTACAATTATATTATTTAATTCATCATTTTCAATTGCCTGGTGGGTCCCAGTCGGGGATTCACGGCACTGTAATATCCGCCTAGTTTGGGGTGTTACAGATTGAACTTAAGGTTATTTCTTGAAGAAGAAGATGATGATCATGTTGAACCTAGTAAATGAGTTTTTATGGTGTTCTTCGAGATATTTCTGGAATCTTGTTGCATTGGATTTATAATTGGTATGATTAGGATCCTTGTAAGACGAACTATCATGAGGTATAGTTGAAGAATCCGACCGAAAGATGTATTTAATCTTGAATGGAATACTATGAGATTTTTTGTTCGAATGAGTAGTGTGTTGTGTCAAGAATTAACACCTTCCGACCGGCGATCGCCTCGGAGGTCGGGCGACCGAGTCACTGCCGAGCGGCCAAGGCAGATCTGCCGACCAGCGACCAGGCGGCCGAACCTTAACCCAGCGGACAAGCTATATCGGCCAACCGAAGGTCTCAGTACCAGTCCCGGTGCCGAGCGATCGACATCTAAGACGATCGCCTCTCGGTACTCGGCGATCGACTCCTGGCGACCGACAAGCGGACGACCATCCCTCGGCACCTGCCGACCGACCCTTGGTGACCGACCATTGCCGATCCTCAGCAACTGGCCGATGGCGACCTCTAATGACCAGCTAGAGACGACCGCCTCATGTCGATCAGCACCGATGGCCATCCAGTCGGCAAAGGCCGAACCTTAAGACTGGCACCACGTGCAAGGGCCGAGACAAGATCCGCGAATCACGGGTCATTGACCACAGCCTGGCAGAATCTCTCCACCAGCCGACAAGCCGAAAGGCATCGGTAGGGCCGCATGTTGGCCCGACTCGGACACGTTCGGCCCCTTATCGTCCGCCACCGGTGCCTGCTGGAGCTTTGGACTTTAGGCAGACTGCCAGCATCCTCCTTGGAATTTAGCCCGTGATCGCCCCATTATAATAATGGTCGGCAGACGATCGGCACATTATTATAATGGCCGGAAGGCGATCGCCCGCTAGAGGACAGGACCCGGCTACCCCTATATATACATGGCTCCCAGCACTTGTCCAAAGGACCGAACTTTTACCGCATAAAGGCTCCAGAACTTGAACTCTCTGGCAATATCGCGATTCAAGCACACAATACAGAAACAATGTACAACACTTGGCTAATCTCCAACTCTTGGCAACGGCTATCATTCGGTCTTACTTCTCCCGGCCTTTCTCCTCGAGCAGACTATCGGCAGGGACGAAGAACACCGAGCTTCGCTCAAGAGCCGGATTAACAGAGTCTTTTTACACTCATTGTATTTAGATTTCTCTTATTAATACTTGTATCCACGAATATTCGTATTAATATCATCTCGTGAGAGCATTCAAGCCCGTGCCTAACAAACCCGGCAAATCTTGTATTATTTATCTTCTCTCGGAAGTGCTCCCGCAATTGTTGTTTGTTGTCCGTCTCCAGTAGTATTTAATCTTCGGATAGATATTTTGGGCAACAACAATTGGCGCTAGAAGGAGGGCATCCAACCCTCGAATTTTTTTATACCTACCGTCCCGAAGAACACTCACTGTTCTCGGGGCAGATACTTGAAGTGACACTCACTGCACTTCAAAGAAATCCTTCAGAAATCATGTCTTCCGCCTCCGCGTCGAAGAAAGCCGACCAGGCCGGACCCCCGTTCCGTCCCGGTCAGCGCGGCCCGGTGGTGGAAGGTAGCCGCGCGATCGAGACGCTCGATCCCGTCCGGGACGGCGGCCCGAGCCTCTCGCTCGATCGGTTCGAACCAATGAAACGGTCGAATAGGCCATAGCCGTCCTTCGAGCGACGGAGCGCTCTCGGCGCGCCTCCTGCTATCACCCCTCGGTCTCGCCGGAAGTCAGCGGAAGCTCAAGGCATTGCGCGGCGAGCGCCAGAGGCTCTCGCCCGCAAGAAGAGGCGCTCGGCGGCCGGGGCACCTCTGTCTTCGATCGCACAGGCGGTGACCCGACTTGGCGGCCAAGGCGATCCGGCCCAGCTACGAGACGACGGAGTTTGAGTCCGTCACCAGGAGCTCGGCCTACCCGGCTCCCAGAAGGCAACCCAGCCGCCTGGCTCCCGCTCGCCAAATTGCCGAGGTCGGAAGCAGCGGAGTCCGGAGATCGGTACACGATCGCCTCGGCCCCCCGCTCCCAAAGCCGATCCGCAAGCAACCGAGCCGCGGCGATTGCCGCATTGCAACGTCAGCTCGACGACGTGAAGGCACTCCTGCAATCCGGGGCAGGCGCCATGAAGACGATCGCCGAGCCGAGCGAGCCGCTCGCGATCGACATCGAGCTCGCCCCCGTGCAGCACAAGATCGTTCCTCCTCAGACACCCGTGTACGAGGGGCGATCGGACCCCCAAACACACCTGCACAAGTTCAACATCTACATGACCGGGTGTGGGGCATCGGACGCGACCAGGTGCCGGATGTTCCCTCTGACGCTGGACGACATCGCCCACCGGTGGTACACCTCATTGCCACCTCGGTCCATTGGCTCCTTTAACGAGCTGGCGCACGTCTTCACAGAATACTTCGCCACGGGGCCGCTCGGCGGAAGGTCCCCATCGCATGTGGCGGATCGGGCAAGGGGAAGAGGAGTCCGACTCGGACTACATCGGCCGGGTTGACATGATCATCCTCAACGGCGAGCCGTAGCGATGAGACCGCCCTCTCTGCGGTCTAGGAGGTTTTCGGGGTTCTCGCCTATGTTCGGGCATCTCACGAAGACCCTACCGACGACCTACGCGGCCTTAGGGCTAGAGCCGCAGATTTCCTATCCAGCAAAGGCTTCTTCTTAGCCAGGAGTTCGCGATCGGCGCCGGCGACGACCTCCGATCTCGGCTCGGCGGCGACCTCGGTCTTCGGCCCGGTCACTACTATCCGGCCAGAGGCTGGAGGACTCGCTCACCGCCTACGATCCAACATTCTAAATAAGGGACTAACTCCCGCCGATCGCGATATCGACCCACGAATAAAGCGATCGGGTGCCAGTGACGATCGCCGACCTTCCGGCCCGATCGTCAATCATCACGCTACATCATCGGCAACCGGCGGACACGATCGCCATTTCTGATCGGCATCTAACATGACGGACTAAGGCATAAGATCGCCTCCGCACATCATAAAGCCATGGTCTGGCGATCGATGGAACCGGCCGCCCGGCCATGCAAGGTCCCCTTTCGGCCGAGATCGCCGCCCTTCGTTTAAATACGAGGCCGGCGTAGTCTAAGGGCTCTCCAACATGTCGGTGGACACATGCCACAACCCCGTCTCAACGTACACCGTCGAGGTCGGCCATCTCCATGGTGGCCGAGGTGGAAGCAGAGCTAACAAGCCGCGGGCGTGGAGTTGATTCATCCGACGCCCAGCGCAAGGACTCCTCTAGACCGAGACCGCACGCCCTTCGTTTAAATACGAGGCGGCGCGGCTATGAGAGGACCCTCATAATAAAGTGAGTCACGAGACACTCAATGTCTTCGCGCACCAAGACACGGTCATGGAGTCGGTCCATCGATCTCTGCGACTGTGCACGATTTCTCAAACAAGCGAAACCACCAAGTTTCCGTGGGGGATCGGCCAATGTTGTTTTTGCAGGTACAAGACCGAAAGATAGCTAGCCAATCGACCATGATAGCCCAAGTCCGAATCCTAAGTCAGCTCAGATCGCCCGTCCTCATCCATACACGATCACCAGCAAGAACCACCTCGCCCCATGTCTTCAACATAGGAGCAAGCTGGGGGGCAATTGTTGTGTCAAGAATTAACACCTTCCGACCGGCGATCGCCTCGGAGGTCGGGCGACCGAGTCACTGCCGAGCGGCCAAGGCAGATCTGCCGACCAGCGACCAGGCGGCCGAACCTTAACCCAGCGGACAAGCTATATCAGCCAACCGAAGGTCTCAGGACCAGTCCCGGTGCCAAGCGATCGACATCTAAGACGATCGCCTCTCGGTACTCGGCGATCGACTCCTGGCGACCGACAAGCGGACGACCATCCCTCGGCACCTGCCGACCGACCCTTGGTGACCGACCATTGCCTACCCTCAGCAACTGGCCGATGGCGACCTCTGATGACCAGCTAGAGACGACCGCCTCATGTCGATCAGCACCGATGGCCATCCAGTCGGCAAAGGCCGAACCTTAAGACTGGCACCAAGTGCAAGGGCCGAGACAAGATCCGCGAATCACGGGTCATTGACCACAGCCTGGCAGAATCTCTCCACCAGCCGACAAGCCGCCGAAAGCTGTCAGTAGGGCCGCATGTTGACTGACTCCGGACACGTTCTGGCCCCTTATTGGTCCGCCCAGCTGGCTGCCTGCTGGAGCTTTGGACTTTAGGCAGACTGCCAGCATCTTCCTTGGAATTTAGCCCGTGATCGCCCCATTATAATAATGGCCGGCAGACGATCGGCACATTATTATAATGGCCGGAAGGCGATCGCCCGCTAGAGGACAGGACCCGGCTACCCCTATATATACATGGCTCCCAGCACTTGTCCAAAGGACCGAACTTTTACCGCACAAAGGCTCCAGAACTTGAACTCTCTGGCAATATCGCGATTCAAGCACACAATACAGAAACAATATACAGCACTTGGCTAATCTCCAACTCTTGGCAATGGCTATCATTCGGTCTTACTTCTCCCGGCCTTTCTCCTCGAGCAGACTATCGGCAGGGACGAAGAACACCGAGCTTCGCTCAAGAGCCGGATTAACAGAGTCTTTTTACACTCATTGTATTTAGATTTCTCTTATTAATACTTGTATCCACGAATATTCGTATTAATATCATCTCGCGAGAGCATTCAAGCCCGGGCCTAACAAACCCGGCAAATCTTGTATTATTTATCTTCTCTCGGAAGTGCTCCCGCAATTGTTGTTTGTTGTCCGTCTCCAGCAGTATTTAATCTTCGGATAGATATTTTGGGCAACAACGTAGTGTAGTGTTGATTCAACCGGTATGGCTAGGTGCAGATTAGTACGCTTATTATGATTGGGTAGATTATGCCTTTTGATGTTCGTATGATGTTAGAATGATTATCCGGAACCGTTAGTTATATTGGTGTTGTTGTACAATGAAGGTTCGGATTTTGATCATGCATATTGTCATTCATGTTGTTGAACATGAGATCATTCAAGTTGAATTGTCATAATGTCGTTCAGATTATTGATTCATGTGTTGTTCATGTTGATGAACATGTTGATTTGCATATGAGTATGCATAGTTGTATTATATGTTGTATTGATCCGAAAGGGATCGTGTGATCTATGCTCAGGGTGCTGGATCGGTTGTCTACCTCGTGTTGGTCCGACGGGATCATCTTGGGATCTATGCTGAGGGCATTGGATCATTGGACGGATTTTCCACCTCGTGTTGGTCCGACGGGATCATCTTGGGATCTATGCTGAGGGTGCTGGATCATTGGATTAGCCTGCGTTGCATTGATGGAATCATGTGGATTCGCATCATTGGATTCCGGTAGAGGAAGTCCGCGTTTTGTATTTTGCTATGCATCGTGGTTGCATATCTGATTTTGTATATTATTTTACTTGTACTAGTATCGTTTTGCTAACCCCTGCGGGGTGGACATTTGTTTTGACGTTCAGGTAACCGAGGAGCGGGGAAGCAACCACAGTACCGACATGATGACGAAGGGGCTGAGTGATGTTATCTGTTGTATTGTTTTGGTACCCTGGTTTGGTATTTAGTACTCGAGTACGTGTGTTCTTTTGATGTTTTGAAAGTTTGTAATAATGAACTGTTTTGGGTTGTATGGATGATTAAACTGGTTATTAAATTACTCAACTTTTGGTGGTACTTTTGTATTGTTCAGCATTTCTTTTAATCTAGCCTTGTAAATTCTTATATAAAGGGTTTACGGCGCTGTAATTATTCCGAATATCTCAGGGTGTTACATGATTAGGGGATGTACACATGCTTAGGGGATGTGCCTTGTCCATATAAAATCTTTTCAGCATATTCTGGGTGTAATTTATTTGATGGACAAATATCCCATCTCCAAGATGTTCAATTTGTGGACTCAAGCAGTATTTTGTTTTCCCCAAATATTTGATCTCAAATTCCTTTTTCAAATATTCAATTGCATTTTGTAACTATTTAGGAGTTCCAATTAGATTGAGGTTATCAACGTATACTGCTATAATTACAAAATCTAGCCCATTTTTCCTTATAAACCCACATGGGCACAATGGGTCATTGGTATAACCTTCTTTTATTAAATATTCACTGAGCGTGTTATACCGCATTCTTCCTAATTGTTAAGCCCATATAAGGATTTCTGCAATTTAATAGAATATAATTCTTTGGGTTTTGATTTAAATGCTTCATGCATTTAAATCCTTCACGATTTTCATATAAATATCAGTATCCAATGATCCATAAAGGTATGCAGTTGTAACACCCCCAATCCGCTCAGGGATATTACACGCCATAGTCCTCAAGGTTCTACCAGGCTGGTAACAAATTCAAACAACTCAACGTTGCCTTTAAGGCTAAAAAGACTCAGTAGACCGATTTGGTCTTTCAATAAATACATACAACTCAATTACAATACATGCCCATGCAGGGGTCGAGTACAACACACTGCCGTACAACGGGGAAAGAAATACTGCAGCGGAAATAAAATACAGCTAGACCAATACGACAACATACGGATCCTGGTGTGATTAGTATCGTTCATCTTTCATCATCCTTCATGCCGACCATGTGCTATGCTCCAAAACCTGAATGCAATACAGACATACTACCAAAAATCAGACTTTAGCCGACGACTTAAAGTGGTCGGCTAAACCCCAAAGTCGTCGGCTAATCATGCCAGCCGTCGGCTAAAAAACCGTCGGCCGATATTCGTCGGCCAAGGTTTAGTCGACGACCTTTGTGCAGTCGTCGGCTAAAGTTCAACCAATAGCCGACCACTACTACACGGTCGTCGGGTAAACCTGTTGGGAAAAAAAAAATTTAGCCGACGACCTTAACTGTAACACCCCCAGATCAAACCTGGAATATTACACGCCGCAGACCCTCTCCGTGAGGATCCACCAGGCTAGACATCAAAACAACACATTACATTACATACCGACGAATCAAAAATAACGGACCAATAGACCGATTTGGTCTTTCGTCACAGACTTACAAATCAAAATACATAAACTCATCCAGACTCATACCCACACAAGGGTAAAATACTTGCAACAATGAACAATAAGACAGCGGAAAAGACAATACAATGGACTCACTAATCGAACCCAAAACTGGCCTTCGTGTGATTAGTATCATTCGTCTTTCATCATCCCTCGTGCCGATCCTGTGTCTTGCTCCCGAAAACCTGCATGTACCTGGACACAATACAGATATCCACCCCCCGATTACTCGGGGGTTAGCAAAACTCCAATGTTTCGCTAGTACAAGTATAAAGTGCAAATACGAGCCATAGACAACACATTCCGAGAATATAACGAAAGACTTCCCGAGATATATTTAGAAAAAAAAAAAAGTTCAAGTCTTGAAAGCAGAAACGAAGCAAGTAAGCATTGTGAAAACATTTCCAATTCTCGGGAGTTTTGAAAACATCAGAAATTAAAAAGGTTCTTAATTCCTCGAAAGCCATTTAGGGTCACAGCCCCAAAGTTCATTTTTCAAAATACAAATCCGTTTAACAAAACACGGGGTCCACGACCCAACCATTCCGGTCATAAAACACAGGGTCCACGACCCGATCATCCACTTCAATTCACTTACAAGGTCACATTGCACATAACACATTATTCCTATGCCATTCTAGCCAAACACCAAGACTCGAAATATAATGTCTCTCGACCCCGAGCACAAAGCATTGTGATACTCCGGACAATATCACAATTAACGAAAACATCAACGTCATCCTCAAGATGAAAACCACAATCGTAACCCGCGGCCGCCCTTAGTATCGACCCCGGACATCCCGTCGGACACTCCGGTGGGAAACCACTCGCGGCCGTACCCTTAGTATCGACCCCGGACATCCCGTCGGACACTCCGGTGGAAGTTCATCCACACACGCACCCGATCCGCTTCCGTGGCCGTACCCTTAGTATCGACCCCGGACATCCCGTCGGACACTCCGGTGGAAGGAACAACACACACACGTTCCAAAATCACGCTTGCAAACCACAAGCCTCGAAGGTCAATCACAAGATATATAGTCGAGGTACCTTACTAGAATGGCGATTCATCCAAAGATATACTCACGACCAAGTAATGATACAATGCACAAGGACGCGCAAGATTTCAACAAAGACCGAACGACACAACTAATATCACACAAACTCACATATCCAACTAAACATATTAATTCCCGACACACACGGTTCACCTTTACGAAAACATGATGGTAAATATACCGATTCCTTTGAAAAATGGTTATAAATATTTATTTAGCACATATCGACGATTAACAACCATAATATCCACAAAACACGTAATGTATGGGCAAGATACTTGCCTCGATACCACGAGCACTGAACCACGAACTGATACGGCTCAACCGAAGCTTCTAACGCCCGATGCTAACGAAAGGAAGACGACAATGAACGGAACGGAAGAATCAAGCACGACCGTGAGGAACCGACGAATATGAACCTAACGATTCGAATAGCACAATCACAACCATTTCTAAACGATTATGGAAAAGGAATACACCCGGAAACCCGCCTACGATTCATGTATATTCGCACAAAAATAACAACGAGGGCGGACCACAACCAAACCCTCTCGATTCCGTAAAACTATGAAAATATACCATGAATCCGTAGGAAACTAATGATCTCAACAAGATTAATCATATTCATCATGAATCCATCAACAAAACGGAAAGAATCGGACAAAACCCCAAAATCCCCAATTATCCAAAAAGGTAGGGTTTCAAGAGATATTACCTTGAGTGATTCAAGTGTTAAGATCCGTAGAACACGCGTTAGATTGATTATCCGAGCCTCACAACCGAAAAGAAATGATGAAAATCGACCCGGATGAAGAACTCTCCCTCTATATCTCCTCTCTCGCGGCGCAGTGGAAAAATGGGAAAGAAATGAGCTTCACGCTCAAAACAACGCATTTAAAGTGTAACACAGCGGGACCTATCGGCCGGCCTATCGGCCGATAGGCCCAACCGATAGCCATCGAATGTAGGCGAGAGTCTATCGACCCCCCCTATCGGCCGAAAGGCTCCTGGAAGTGCTCGGCCAAAAACTGAAACGACCATAACTCTCTCGTCCGGACTCCGATTGACTCACCGTTTGAACCATTGGAAAGCTAACTCGATGCTCTATAATATTGCAAAGATTTATAATTTTTGGAGTCACCAAAAATTAATGGTGATCTAACAAAGACGAACTCATACTTAGAAAAGTCGTTTAGTAATCCTGAATTCAACAAAACTACACCGAAACCCGAGCACGAATACGAATCAAGATACGGTTACGAAGTACTCACAAAGACGAATCTAAGAGCTAGTAGAACACACGATTCCGACCACCCGAAGGCTCGAAATTCGACAACGGAAGGTAATTACCCCAAACTTTGGGAAATTACGAAAATGGCCCAACTGCCCGAAAATCACCATACGACAACGAATAATCAAACCGAAGCTCACAACACGTATAACAAAGTTAAACGGACTTGCGGGAAACTCGAAACAACAGTTTCGGACGAGATTCGCAAGAATCGAACTCAAGTGCGGAAAAGTCGCTAAAAAGCACAGAACTCAACGAAACGACACCGAAACGAACTCGGATGTCAAAAAGTGTAGAATTAATTATTCTCAGAATGACGAAACGGACATGAGCGAGTCGTCAAAACAGACTTCCGCCGAAAAAAAAATAATTACCGGAAATCGAAAATTGCGGATATTACATTCTACCCTCCTTAAAAGAAGTTTCGTCCCGAAACTTAAAACAAGTAGGGAGAAGAAATATTATTCACGGAAAAACTCAACGAGATACACAAGAATGCGTAACTAACGCCCAACGGCGAAATGTTACAAACAACGCAAAGGAGTATACGGCGTGAAAACACGCTCCACGGCGACCAACACAACGTCGCCGTTAGGGATATAATAAAAACCAACAAGTGACAAACGTCATCAAACGGATAATATAGCCAAGTCAATTATCCGACAATCACAAAACACAACGAACGAAAATCAATATGATTGACCCACCCAACGGTACATCAATCAAAACGCGAGTCAACCGCTGAACAACCACGAAATCCCACCGCCTAAGGGCTGGAAGATCGAAAACGAAACTAATTTCCCGAACTGAAGGGAATCACGAAGGAGCACGAATGTTCGCCAATCACTAACGAGGTCAATATAAACCGAACAATCAAACGATCAAACCACAACGATCGAGACAACAAAGATCGAAGAATCATGTTCGAATCACAAAGAACAATAAAGTTCAAACAACAACTCCCAGGACGATCTGGTGAGAACTACAAGACATGCATTGCCGAAGATCCACAGGAAAGGGAATAGCGATTGAAAAGTCACAACGACAACGAGTTATTCCGAAATAAGACCACACTCGTTCGATCAACAAAAGCAAGGAGCAGGGCAAGCTCAGAAATGTCAACGAACATAAATGAGTCGACAGAGTCGAAAACACAAGAGTTCCAAAGCCGATCCACTTCGAATAAAAGAACTCGTAGAACCATATGATGTCACTCCCAAACAAGGTTCACAAGAATCGAACTGAACCCGAAAAGTAACATCGATAACCAGATCGACCCACAACAAGATCACAGCTCGTTCGGACGATGAAACCGAAATATAGAACAAGTTCATAAAGTACCAACGATCACGAGCGAATCGACAGACTGGATAAAGAGAAAATACAGAAGTCTAAAAACAACACGGGTACTACATTCGACCTCTTATAAAAGAAGGTCGCCCCCGCAACTCACAACAGCAAAATCAAGGTGACGACACAACAAGCAACCGACAGAAACATCCTTCAAAGGCCTCTCAAAGCCGATTCTGATATCTGTGCTGAAGCGCGAACTCCGAAAGTCTCGGTAGCCAATTCACAAAACTGAATTCGGTGTCCCTCGAGTCCACACTTGAAATGTGTCATCGACGAGAAAGACAATTTACACGTGCATGCCCCGGCACATCACGATTGAAACGCCTCGGCTCGGCATACCGAAAATATAAATGCTCGATACAATGGATCAAAACACCGCAAAACAACATACCGGAGATGCCAACTCAGCATAACATATCAACGCATACAAAAATCACCACAACAACGGCATCATTCGAAGATTACAACATCCCGAACGACAGCCATCACACAATCACAAACATCATGAAACAATCACCCATGTGTATAACGCATAAAAATCCAGGCTTTAACAACCCACACTAGTGCGACAATACGCAATCACCACGAGGCGATAAACAGTAGACACAAGTTCACACCTCTCACAGAGGGCCAACAAAACATATGCGTGGCGAACGACTCGACGCTCACGCCACCAATTCAATCACAATTCGGGGTTGACACCGCAACGAAAGTTCGAAAACCATACACGCATTTCCGGTCCGCAAACAGGAATGATAGGTTTTAAAAACGAGAACCACCTTTTGAAAACAGTTTGGAAACACCAGTTGATCTTGAGTATCATTTACAAAAAGTTAAACAAACATCATTTCCGAGACTCTGTAATTCATCTTGCGTTTGAACTAAAATGAGGACACCTTTCTTTTAGTGAAAAACTTTCAGAATATCCGACCCTCGGGTCTAAGTATAAATGTTTCTAAACATCGAAAATATCTCAAAACATTTTGGTCCTCGAGGTAGAAAAATTTTGAAATGATAGTTGCGCTAGTAGGCGCCTTGAAAATACAATCATTTAAAGTACGTCTCGAATTTTATTTTCTAAGATACTCAAGGTTTTCAAAGATAATACAATGGGCTACAATGCCCAAAGATTTCGTAAATACACGGAATATTATAGCGCCGTGGGTCCCGCACCGAACCCACCGTGCTAAAAACCAATTACAAAAATGCCCAAAAAGGTCGATGACGGTAGTACTTATCAAACTCACAAAATCACTTGAAAACACCCAACTACCAAAACGGTCAAGGCCAACAACTCGGTTAAAGGAATCGGTTTTCGAAATAAAAATTCAGTCGGTAAAATACCGAAAGCTATTACAAGGAACTCACTCAGCGGAAAAAGGAAATACAGTCCAACATGCACAATCCAGCAACTACTCCTCACATGAAAGAAATATGAGAGTCAAATAGTCACGTATCAAGAAATCAAAATCCATAAAAGGACTCCGTCACTTAATAAATAATCATAAAAAATATAGCTCGTGTCACACGAGGCACAACACAAAGAAGGGAGACTTACATCCACAGATCGCACGAAGATGATGGCTGCATCCTGATACTAATCACGGCCGACATTCCAAACGACGCGTCGCGACACGACTCAGTCAGACAAAATCTGACAATACAAGACTCAACAACACATAACTCAACCCGACAGCCTAGGTTTCCTCAACCTAAGCTCTGATACCATAAATGTAACACCCCCAGATCAAACCTGGAATATTACACGCCGCAGACCCTCTCCGTGAGGATCCACCAGGCTAGACATCAAAACAACACATTACATTACATACCGACGAATCAAAAATAACGGACCAATAGACCGATTTGGTCTTTCGTCACAGACTTACAAATCAAAATACATAAACTCATCCAGACTCATACCCACACAAGGGTAAAATACTTGCAACAATGAACAATAAGACAGCGGAAAAGACAATACAATGGACTCCGACTAACTGAACCCAAAACTGGCCTTCGTGTGATTAGTATCATTCGTCTTTCATCATCCCTCGTGCCGATCCTGTGTCTTGCTCCCGAAAACCTGCATGTACCTGGACACAATACAGATATCCACCCCCCGATTACTCGGGGGTTAGCAAAACTCCACTGTTTCGCTAGTACAAGTATAAAGTGCAAATACGAGCCATACACAACACATTCCGAGAATATAACGAAAGACTTCCCGAGATATATTTAGAAAAAAAAATAGTTCAAGTCTTGAAAGCAGAAACGAAGCAAGTAAGCATTGTGAAAACCTTTCCAATTCTCGGGAGTTTTGAAAACATCAGAAATTAAAAAGGTTCTTAATTCCTCGAAAGCCATTTAGTGGTCACAAACCCCAAAGTTCATTTTTCAAAATACAAATCCGTTTAACAAAACACGGGGTCCACGACCCAACCATTCCGGTCATAAAACACAGGGTCCACTACCCGATCATCCACTTCAATTCACTTACAAGGTCACATTGCACATAACACATTATTCCTATGCCATTCTAGCCAAACACCAAGACTCGAAATATAATGTCTCTCGACCCCGAGCACAAAGCATTGTGATACTCCGGACAATATCACAATTAACGAAAACATCAACGTCATCCTCAAGATGAAAACCTGGCCCAGTAACCCGCGGCCGTACCCCTTAGTATCGACCCCCGGACATCCCGTCGGACACTCCGGGTGGGAAACCACTTCCGCGGCCGTACCCCTTAGTATCGACCCCGCACATCCGTCGGACACTCCGGTGGAAGTTCATCCACACACGCACCCTTTTGATCCGTGGCCGTACCCCTTAGTATCGACCCCGGACATCCCGTCGGACACTCCGGTGGAAGGAACAACACACACACGTTCCAAAAATCACATTTGCAAACCACAAGCCTCGAAGGTCAATCACAGATATATAGTCGAGGTACCTTACTAGAATGGCCAGTTCATCCAGCATATACTCACGACCAAGTAATGATACAATGCACAAGGACGCGCAATATTTCAACAGCACCGAACGACACAACTAATATCACACAAACTCACATATCCAACTAAACATATTAATTCCCGACACACACGGTTCACCTTTACGAAAACATGATGGTAAATATACCGATTCCTTTGAAAAATGGTTATAAATATTTATTTAGCACATATCGACGATTAACAACCATAATATCCACAAAACACGTAATGTATGGGCAAGATACTTGCCTCGATACCACGAGCCGAACCACGAGCGGATACGGCTCAACGGGAAGCTTGGGCGCCCGATGCTAACGAAAAGGAAGACGACAATGAACGGAACGGAAGAATCAAGCACGATCGTGAGGAACCGACGAAAATGAACCTAACGATTCGAATAGCACAATCACAACCATTTCTAAACGATTATGGAAAAGGAATACACCCGGAAACCCGCCTACGATTCATGTATATTCGCACAAAAATAACAACGAGGGCGGACCACAACCAAACCCTCTCGATTCCGTAAAACTATGAAAATATACCATGAATCCGTAGGAAACTAATGATCTCAACAAGATTAATCATATTCATCATGAATCCATCAACAAAACGGAAAGAATCGGACAAAACCCCAAAATCCCCAATTATCCAAAAAGGTAGGGTTTCAAGAGATATTACCTTGAGTGATTCAAGTGTTAAGATCCGTAGAACACGCGTTAGATTGATTATCCGAGCCTCACAACCGAAAAGAAATGATGAAAATCGACCCCCGGATGAAGAACTCTCTCCCTCTATATCTCCTCTCTCGCGGCGCAGTGGAAAAATGGGAAAGAAATGAGCTTCACGCTCAAAACAACGCATTTAAAGTGTAACACAGCAGGACCTATCGGCCGGCCTATCGGCCGATAGGCCCAACCGATAGCCATACTGAATGTAGGCAGTAGAGTCTATCGACCCCCCTATCGGCCGAAAGGCTCCTGGAAGTGCTCGGCCAAAAACTGAAACGACCATAACTCTCTCGTCCGGACTCCGATTGACTCACCGTTTGAACCATTGGAAAGCTAACTCGATGTTCTATAATATTGCAAAGATTTATAATTTTTGGAGTCACCAAAAATTAATGGTGATCTAACAAAGACGAACTCATACTTAGAAAAGTCGTTTAGTAATCCTGAATTCAACAAAACGACACCGAAACCCGAGCCTGAATACGAACCGAAGATACGGTTACGAAGTACTCACAAAGACGAATCTAAGAGCTAGTAGAACACACGATTCCGACCACCCGAAGGCTCGAAATTCGACAACGGAAGGTAATTACCCCAAACTTTGGGAAATTACGAAAATGGCCCAACTGCCCGAAAATCACCATACGACAACGAATAATCAAACCGAAGCTCACAACACGTATAACAAAGTTAAACGGACTTGCGGGAAACTCGAAACAACAGTTTCGGACGGGATTCGCAAGAATCGAACTCAAGTGCGGAAAAGTCGCTAAAAAGCACAGAACTCAACGAAACGACACCGAAACGAACTCGGATGTCAAAAAGTGTAGAATTAATTATTCTCAGAATGACGAAACGGACATGAGCGAGTCGTCAAAACAGACTTCCGCCGAAAAAAAAAATAATTACCGGAAATCGAAAATTGCGGATATTACATTAACGAGACGGTCGGCTAAAACCGTTTTTTTTAAAAAAAATATATAGTTTAGCCGACGACCCTCTTATATGTCGTCGGCTAAAACCATTTTAAAAAAAAAAATTATTTTAGCCGACGACCGTAGATCTTGTCGTCGGCTAAACCCCCAGGTTTTTTTTAATAATATTATTGATATTATATTAATGTTATGATTATGATTATTATTATTACTATTTTTTAATTATATTTAACAAATGAAAATATACATCTACTAAATTTATGGCTCATAGTTTGAGTCATCACTACAGTTTGTCTCATTATCTGAGTTGATATCCGGCAACATATGCCTCAAGTCGTCCACATTATCGTCATCAGAATTTTCAAGTAATTCGTTTGTATCAACGTCAACGTACCCGCGAGCATCACCACGGAGTCGGACGACTCGTCCTTCAGGAACATTATTCATTGTAATTGTCGTTGATGGTGGAATATTTGCTGCATTTGGCTCTTGATAAGCATCATATCGCACCATATCGCATGACAAGTGGATGTCTTTCCAGTACTGAACTTCTGGACAATTGAGCAATATCCACCAATGTGCAATTCGTGACTCGTACGGGTCTAATTGTCTTCCTGGCAACCTTTCATAGACGTCAACCTCAGTGGATATGATAGAAAGATTGAATTGTATTTTATCTGCTGGAATAGAGCGGGAAGGGGGCTCGAAGTTGCCCAAATACAACTTGATATGCGTAATACACTCCGACGCAAGGTAAGATTCTGCAATGCATCCTTCTGGTGCAGACTTATTGGCCACGGGGTCTTTGTAATCACCGAGTTGCCTGTAATATTGTCATTGTGTTAAAAATCAAACTTAATTTGACAATATATATATATATATATATATATATATATATATATATTGTCAAATTAAGTTTGATTTTTAACACAATGACAATATATATATATATATATCATACAAAATTATGTTACCTTTCAACCGGGTACATCCACGTGTAGTACACTGGACCAGTGACCAATAACTGCCTGGGAAGGTGGATCATGAGGTGAGGCATGAGGTCAAAAAAGTTTGGAGGAAATATTTGCTCAAACTTGCACAAGATATAGATGATCTCATCTTGCATTTTACGCAAATCAGATCTCTTGACTTCTCTCGTACATAGTTTCTGGAAAAATCTTGACAATGCAACACACGGCTTGACCACCTGTTTTGGTAAGTATGGTCGAATAAATACCGGAAATAGGCGTTGGACTAGGATATGACAATCATGACTCTTCAAACCAGTTAACTTGTTCTCCCTGAAATTAACACATCTTCCTATATTTCCAGCATACCCGGCAGGATACCTAGCAGTCTTTATCCAGCAAAATATCTCAGTTCTCTGCTCGGCAGTGATGGTGTAAAAGCCTTAGGCATTTTTTGTTTTCCCTTGACAGTTTTCAACCACAAATGTTTTCTTATGCTCATTTCTTCCAAACCTTTGCGTGCTTTTGGCCCGTCTTTGGTCTTTCCATCCCAACCTAAGGTTGTCCCAACCACACTTTCGCAAACATTCTTTTCAATGTGTATGACATCCAAGAAGTTCCTTATCAGTAACTTGGACCAGTAAGGCAATTTCCAGAATATACTTTTGTGCGACCAATACTTATACCTGTCGGGCCTTTCAGGGGTTGCTGCAATCACATCAGGATGGTTGCTAAGCTGACCAAAATCGTACTCATTAAGAATTGATAGTATTTCATCACCTGTCCACTGTTGTGGTGGCTCGCCCATTTCTACAGTGCCATCAAATGCTGCAGCATCCATACGCCACTCATGTTCCCTCTCAAGCAATATCCGATGACGCATTCGGATAACTTTCCTACAGTGGTACCTAGCACAATCTACATTCAAACACACTGGACAACCTCTATATCCGCTAATAACAGATCCAGACAGCATTCCATATGCAGGAAAATCACTAATAGTGCCGATACACATGGCCTGCAAGTAGAACGTCTCAGACGAATAACTGTCGTACGTGGGATGACCTTGCTTCCACAACAATTTCAGCTCTTCTATCAAAGGTCTCATATACACATCGATACACTTTCCCGGATATCCCGGCCCCGGGACTAACAAGGTCAACATATTATACTCCTTCCGCATACACATCCACGGAGGAAGATTGTAAGGAATCTGAAGAAAAATTCGGATACTCCCTATCTATATGCTTCCACGCTTCTCCATCGGAAGGGTGTATCATAGTATCCCTGTCATTAGTGCGCGGCTCGGCATGCCATCTCATTGCTTTTGCCGTGTGAGGAGACATAAAAAGCCATTCCAACCTGTCCTTCAGTGTAAAATACCAAAGTACCTTCACCGGTTTCTCTTTTCCATAAGGAGTGATCCTATATCTCTCTGTATCACATACAGGACATATCGTGAGGTCTTCATTAGGATGCCCCCAGAATAGAACACAATCATACATGCAGATGTGGATCTTAATGTAGGAAAGACCAAGATCTTTCAAAATTCGTCTCATTTTTGAATATGTATTAGGAAGATGATGACCCTGTGGAAGCATATTACTCGTAAGCTCCAAGTAATCATCTACAGACTTGATGGATGATTTGTTTTCCACCTTTAATCTCATCGTTTCCATGACACAATCAAGAACAGTCATGTTACACCCTGGGTATAGAGGGGTCTGTTGGAGTTGAATTAGCTTATTGTACCTGTCAAGCCCAGCAGTATTGCAAGGTAACGGTCTACGGGGTCGTGGGATTTGCTCAGTTGGTACAAATGTCTCGGAAAAACCAAACACATCATCAATCAACCTCCTCTTCGGATCGGTGAACCCGTCGTTACCACTAAATTGTCCGTGATCATATGGAATAACAGAAATCGGTGCTTCACCGTGGTATATCCAACATGTATATTTACTCCAAAAACCATTCTTCTTTAGGTGTTCTCAGACCTCATCAAATGGAAAACGAAACATATCACTGCGACATCTACATTTATTACATGGGCAGTAGTGCAACGTATTACCACTGTCGTGCTCTTTTACAAATCTCATAAACTGCTTCATCCCATCCATTACACTTGGATCCCATTTTCGTAACCCAATCCAACTCTTGTCCATCCTGAAAATGTATATATTTTCCAATATTAATCCAACTAACTAATATTGTTCAAATTATAAATGAAATCACAACAAACAATTAATCATAATGATTATCATCATAAAACTTAATCGTTTTACATAAAAGCTATCGAATGTAACATGAATAATACAAAGTTTCAAATCACAATAAAAATACAATAAAATACATACCTTAATCGAAATGGTGATTATAACAACCGGTAGAAACCTTCGACACTCCATTAGCACAACTCAAAGTAGCAACTCACAAGCTTTTTCGGAATAAGCCTTGAATCGGGAATAGAAATGTGCTCTTTAGCGAGGAGAGGGGCAAGATTGGGTTGGTGTTCCCTGAACTATAAATAATTTTCACTTGGAGGTTTAGCCGACGACCTAGATCGAGGTCGTCGGCTAAAGTATAATATTTTTTTTTCTTACGAAAAAGTGTTTAGCCGCCCACCTCCATCTATGTCCTCGGCTAAACCATTACAATATTATTTTTTTTTCGGAAGGAGTTTAGCCGACGACCTAGATTGAGGTCGTCGGCTAAAGTATATTATTTTTTTTTTAAAAAAGTGTTTAGTCGACGACCTAGATCTAGATCGTCGGCTAAACCATTACAATATTATTTTTTTCGGATGGAGTTTAGCCGACGACCTAGATCGAGGTCGTCACAAAGTATATTATTTTTTTTTTTGAAAAAGTGTTTAGTCGACGACCTAGATCTTGATCGTCGGCTAAACCATTAAAATATTATTTTTTTTCGGAAGGAGTTTATCCGACGACCTAGATCTAGGTCGTCGGCTAAAGTATATTATTTTTTTTTTTTAAAAAAGGGTTTAGCCGACGACCTAGATCTAGGTAATCGGCTAAACCATTACATAATTATTTTTTTTTCGGAAGAAGTTTAGCCGATGACCTAGATCGAGGTCGTCGGCTAAAGTATATTATTTTTTTTTTTAAAAGTGTTTAGTCGACGACCTAGATCTAGATCGTCGGCTAAACCATTACAATATTATTCTTTTTCGGAAGGAGTTTAGCCGACGACCTAGATCGAGGTCGTCGGCTAAAGTATATTATTTTTTTTAAAAAGGGTTTAGTCGACGACCTAGATCTAGGTCGTCGGCTAAACCATTACAATATTATTTTTTTTCGGAAGGAGTTTAGCCGACGACCTAGATCTAGGTCATCGGCTAAAGTATATTAATTTTTTTCTTTTTGGTCGGCTAAACGTTATCTCGGTCGTCGGCTAAACCTCTTTAATATAGCCAACGACTATTTCGAACTTTAGCCGACGACCTCCACCAAGTCGTCGGCTAAAACCCTTTAGCCGACGGTATTTTGAGTCGTCGGCTAAAGTGCGAAGTTTAGCCGACGACACTTTATAGTCGTCGGCCATTTTTTTTCGGGTCGTCGGCTAAAGTACTTTTTTTGGTAGTGACATCCACCCCTCGAATACTCGGGGGTTAGCAAAACTACACTGTTTTGCTAGTGCAAATACAAGTGCAAAAATACGAGCCATACAATACAAGTTCCAAGAACAATAATAATCAGGAATACTCAAAGATTTAAACACAACGAAATGAATACTTCCCGAGGCAAGAGTTTGAGTAAAACTTTCCAAATCTGAAAGATCAAAAATTACAAGAACGGTTTGTAAAATGGTTTAAAATATCCTCGGGAGTTTTAATAGAAAACAACTTAGGATTATCAAATCCTTATCCTTTCCAAAAAAATCAACAGGGGTCACAGCCCAAAGGTTTTGTTTTCACAAATAGAAAACCGACAACAATTCACAGGGCCAAAACCCAAGTCATGTGTCCTCGACGGGCATAAAATCAACACGGCATAATCACACACAAGCATCGCCTAGGACCGGGACGAAGCCACGAATCCCACTCTAGGCCTCTAAGGACCCTCCCGAGCTGGCCATATCATAAAACAAATCACACACATGCATCGCCTAGGACCGGGACGAAGCCACAAATCCCACTCGAGGCCTCTAAGGACCCTCCCGAGCTGGATAGCTAAATAAATCACAACATATCACGGTTGGATCAATCACTTGTTGCATTCTGGCCACATGATCGCATGCCATTTGCCACCGTAGATTATCTTTGGCGCTCACGGTTGGATCAATCACTTGTTGCATCCTGACCACATGATCGCATGCCATATGAGACCGTAGTTTTTCTTAGGCTCTCACGGTTGGATCAATCGCTTGTTGCATCATGGCCACATGATCACATGTCATGTGCCACCGTAGGCCCCGCCCACATCCACACAATCACACACATAGCACAATGCAACAAAGATATCCAAACAATTCACCCAGAGGCATCAACACTTAGCAAAACACCACATCAAACCACAACGCACCGAAATGAAATAATATACGTCCACACGCAATACCAAGTGCAACATCAACACCAAACATATCCATAGAATTCACATAGTCATTCACAAACCACATCATTAACAAAACACACTCGTTTTGAAAACAAGCCTTTAACAAGGCTAAACCGAATCTTTTGAAAGTTCAATTCAAACGACCAAACAACCACATTTAGACGATCACTAATTATCATATCCACAAAACAAGAATTATATGGGCAAGGTACTTGCCTCGAAATCGGCACGCAAGTAGTCCGACGAACACGGCTTAACCGGGAAGCTACGAAACGCCCGATGCTATCGAAAAGGAAGACGACAACGAACGGAAGGGTTCAACTTGGTTTTTTCGCAAGAAACTCAACCCTAACAACATATATTTAATAAATCAACGATCATACGAGGAAGAATAACCGTAGAACGTCCGAAAACCCCTCTATGACATTCTACCGGACACCTTCAAGGCGTTGATCAAGAACTCGACCAAAACAACGAATCGATACGATCCAACCATGGAATAACAAGGGAAAATATATAATACATCTAAATAATCATCAATCCATCATAATCTTAAGTTCGGATTAAACTGACGAAATCAACCAAAATACCCAAATTCCCCAAAACTAGATTTCAAGAAATCTAACCTTGATTCGGTAGATCGGAGGAGGTTATGGGATGAATGATTGATGTTAGAAACTCAAGAACTTCGTGGTTTGATAGATAAACAACATCTAATCACTTACTCCAAGCCCCATCCGCGGAAGAAAATGAGAGGGATGAGAAAAATGGGTGTAAACCCATCTGCTCGATCATATATACTGCCCAGCGACGCACGAGCAGGCACGCACGAGCGGCCGGTCGTGCGCCCGGTCGTGCGCGCCCACTGTCAGCAATCTGTCGGGACGCACGAGCACTGGGCACGAGCACTCGCTCGTGCGTGTGTATTCAGGGCCGCACGAGCACCGGATTGTGCGCGCAGCTCGTGCGCACCTGGCCGGTCCCTGCCGCACGTGGTCGGCCCGTGCCTAGCCGCCACGACTCGACGACTCGAATTCCCGAAAACGTACGGAACGAACACGACGAATAGTATAACATTCAAAACATGAGTGAAGCACTAAACAAACACATGGTTCCGACAACCCGAAGGTTGAAAGGACGATACGAAGGCAAACACCCCAAAACTTTGGGAAATTACGAAAATGGCCCAAAACGTGTCGCCGTTAGGGATATAATAAAACCAACAAGTGACAAGCGTCATCAAACAGATAATACAATCAAGTCAATTATCCAAACAATCACAAAATACAACGAATGATAATCAATACGATTGACCAACCCAATGGTACATCAATCAAAACGCGAGCCAATCGCTGAACAAATACGGAATTCCACCGCCCAAGGGTTGGAAGATCGAAAACGAGACTAATTTCCCGAACTTAAGGGAATTAGGAAGGAGTCTGAACGCTCAACAATCACGAAATGGGGTCAACAAAAACCGAACAATCAAACGATCGAACCACAACGATCGAGACAACAAAAATCGAACAATCATGTTCAGATCACGAAGAACAATAAGGTTCAACCGACAACTCCGAGGTTCACATCTCGACTCGAGACAAAACATGATCCGGTGAAAACAACAAGATGTGCACTCACATAAGATCCACAGGAAAGGGAATAGCAATTGAAAAGTCACAACGACAAACGAATAATTCCAAAACAATACCACCCTCGTTCGATCAACAAAAGCAAGGGACACGGCAAGCTCAGAAAATGTTAACGAACATAAACGAGTCGACAGAGTCGAAAATACAGAAGTTCAAAATCTGATCCACTTCGAATAAAAGAATTAGTAGAACCAAAAAAATGTTACTTCCGAACAAGGTTCACAAGAATCGAACCGAACTCGGAAAAGTCACAGCGATAACCAGATCGACCCAAAACAAGATCACAGCTCGTTCGAACGATGAAACCGGAATATAAAACAAGTTCATAAAGTATCAACGAACACGAGCGAGTCAATAGACCTGCGAACGAGGAAATGCAAAAGTCCAAAAACAATACGGGTATTACATTCGACTTCTTATAAAAGAAATGTCATCCCTGCAACTCACAATAACGGAAACAAGGCAACATCACAAAAGCGGTCGATGGAAACATCTCCCATGGGCCTCTCAGAGCCGATCCTGATATCTGTGCTAAGCGGGAACTCCGGAAGTCTCGGTAACCAATTCGCAAAACTGAATTCTGTGTCCCTCGAGTCCACACTTGAAATGTGTTACTGACGAGAAGGACAATTTGTACGTACATGCCCCCAGCACTATACGGTTGAAACACCTCGGCTCGGCATACCGAATATACAAATGCTAGATACAATGGGACGTAACATCACAAAGCAACATACTAGAGATGCCAATTTGGCATAACATATCAACACATACCAAAATCACAACAACCGCGGCATCGTTCGACGATTACAACGGCCCGAATGATAACCAGCACACAAACACAAAACATCATGAACCAATCACAGATGTACACAATCATACAGACTCAAGTCTTAACCGCTCACACGGGTGTGATAGCACGTAAATCACCACGAAATGACAATGTTAAAGATCAACATTACACCTCTCACCGAGGGCTAACACAACGATTGCGTGGCGAACGACTCAGCACTCACACCACCAATTCAATCACAATTCGGGGTTAACACCGTAACGAAAGTTCGAAAACCATACATGCATTTCCGGTCCGCAAACAGGAATGATAGATTTTAAAAATGAAAACCACCTTTTGAAAACAGTTTGGAAACACCAGTTGATCTTGAGTATCATTTTACAAAAAGTTGAACAAACATCATTGTCGAGACTTTGAAAATCATCTTGCGTTTGAACAAAAATGAGGACACTTTTCTTTTAGTGAAAAACTTTCAGAAATAATCGACCCTCGGGTGTAAGTAAAAGTGTTTCTAAAACATTGAAAATATCTCAAAACATTTTGGTCCTCGAGGTAGAAGAATTTTGAAAAATATTGTGGCACCTTGGATGTACCACGAGAAAATAATTCATTTTAAAAGTACGTCTCGAAATTTATTTTCTAAGATACTCAAGATTTTCGAAGATAATTTAATCGGATAGAATGCCCAAAAATTTCAGGTAATTACACGGAACACTATAGCGCCGTGGGTCCCGCGCCGGAACCCACCAGTCTAAAAACTATTTACAAAAATGCCAAAAAGGCCGATGACGGTAATATTTCAAATACTCACAAAAGCCATTTACAAAAGACTAAATACCGTCATAAGAATTTCGCCAAAACGATCAAGGCCATAATGCCAAAAACTCGTTTAAGGGAATTGGTTTTCGAAATAAAACTCAGTCGGTAAAATACTGAAAGCCATTACAAAAGAACTCACGCAGCGAATAAAAGAAATACAGTCAAACATGCACAATCCAGCAACACTACTCCTCATATGAACGAAATATGAGAGTCAAATAACCACATATCACGAAATCAAAATCCATAAGAGGATTCCATCAGACGAGGCACAAACACAAAGAAGAGAGACTTACATCCACAGGTCGCACGAAGATGATCATCGCCCCATGATACTAATCACGACCAACAAACTCAGACGACGCATCGCGACACGACTTAGTAAGATAAAATCTGACGAGACAAAAACTCAACAGACACCACTAAACCCGACAACCTAGGTTTCCACAACCTTAGCTCCGATACCATTTATGTAACAACCCAATCCGCTCAGGGATATTACACGCCGTAGAACCTTTCCTCAAGGTTCTACCAGGCTGGTAACAAATTCGAACAACTCAACGTTGCCTTTAAGGCTAAAAAGACTCAGTAGACCGATTTGGTCTTTCAATAAATACATACAACTCAATTACAATACATGCCCATGTAGGGGTCGAGTACAACACACTCCCGTACAACGGGGAAAGAAATACTACAGCGGAAATAAAATACAGCTAGACCAATACGACAACATACGGGTCCTCGTGTGATTAGTATCGTTCATCTTTCATCATCTTTCATGCCGACCCTGTGCTATGCTCCAAAACCTGAATGCAATACAGACATCCACCCCCCGAATACTCGGGGGTTAGCAAAACTCCACTGTTTTGCTAGTGCAAGTACAAGTGCAAAAATGCGAGCCATACAATACAAGTTCCAACAACAATAATAATCAGGAATACTTAAAGATTTAAACACAACGAAATGAATACTTCCCGATGCAAGAGTTTGAGTAAAACTTTCCAAATCTGAAAGATCACAAATAACAAGAACGGTTTGTAAAATGGTTTAAAATACCCTCGGGAGTTTTAATAGAAAACAACTTAGGATTATCAAATCCTTATCCTTTCCAAAAAAATCAACAGGGGTCACAGCCCAAAGGTTTTGTTTTCACAAATAGAAAACCGACAACAATTCACAGGGCCAAAACCCAAGTCATGTGTCCTCGACGGGCATAAAATCAACACGACATAATCACACACAAGCATCGCCTAGGACCGGGACGAAGCCACGAATCCCACTCGAGGCCTCTAAGGACCCTCCCGAGCTAGCCATATCATCAAACAAATCACACACATGCATCGCCTAGGACCGGGATGAAGCCACAAATCCCACTCGAGGCCTCTAAGGACCCTCCCGAGCAGGCTAGCTAAATAAATCACAACATATCACGGTTGGATCAATCACTTGTTGCATCCTGGCCACATGATCGCATGCCATTTGCCACCGTAGATTATCTTTGGCGCTCACGGTTGGATCAATCACTTGTTGCATCCTGACCACATGATCGCATGCCATATGAGACCGTAGTTTTTCTTAGGCTCTCACGGTTGGATCAATCGCTTGTTGCATCATGGCCACATGATCACATGTCATGTGCCACCGTAGGCCCCGCCCACATCCACACAATCACACACATAGCACAATGCAACAAAGATATCCAAACAATTCACCCAGAGGCATCAACACTTAGCAAAACACCACATCAAACCACAACGCACCGAAATGAAATAATATACGTCCACACGCAATACCAAGTGCAACATCAACACCAAACATATCCATAGAATTCACATAGTCATTCACAAACCACATCATTAACAAAACACACTCGTTTTGAAAACAAGCCTTTAACAAGGCTAAACCGAATCTTTTGAAAGTTCAATTCAAACGACCAAACAACCACATTTAGACGATCACTAATTATCATATCCACAAAACAAGAATTATATGGGCAAGGTACTTGCCTCGAAATCGGCACGCAAGTAGTCCGACGAACACGGCTTAACCGGGAAGCTACGAAACGCCCGATGCTATCGAAAAGGAAGACGACAACGAACGGAAGGGTTCAACTTGGTTTCTTCGCAAGAAACTCAACCCTAACAACATATATTTAATAAATCAACGATCATACGAGGAAGAATAACCGTAGAACGTCCGAAAACCCCTCTATGACATTCTACCGGACACCTTCAAGGCGTTGATCAAGAACTCGACCAAAACAACGAATCGATACGATCCAACCATGGAATAACAAGGGAAAATATATAATACATCTAAATAATCATCAATCCATCATAATCTTAAGTTCGGATTAAACTGACGAAATCAACCAAAATACCCAAATTCCCCAAAACTAGATTTCAAGAAATCTAACCTTGATTCGGTAGATCGGAGGAGGTTATGGGATGAATGATTGATGTTAGAAACTCAAGAACTTCGTGGTTTGATAGATAAACAACATCTAATCACTTACTCCAAGCCCCATCCGCGGAAGAAAATGAGAGGGATGAGAAAAATGGGTGTAAACCCATCTGCTCGATCATATATACTGCCCAGCGACGCACGAGCAGGCACGCACGAGCGGCCGTGGCGCCTGGCCAGGCGCGCGCCACCGCCGCAATCAACTGTCCGACGCACGAGCACTGGGCACGAGCACTCGCTCGTGCGTGTGTATTCAGGGCCGCACGAGCACCGGATTGTGCGCGCAGCTCGTGCGCACCTGGCCGGTCCCTGCCGCACGTGGTCGGCCCGTGCCTAGCCGCCACGACTCGACGACTCGAATTCCCGAAAACGTACGGAACGAACACGACGAATAGTATAACATTCAAAACATGAGTGAAGCACTAAACAAACACATGGTTCCGACAACCCGAAGGTTGAAAGGACGATACGAAGGCAAACACCCCAAAACTTTGGGAAATTACGAAAATGGCCCAAAACGTGTCGCCGTTAGGGATATAATAAAACCAACAAGTGACAAGCGTCATCAAACAGATAATACAATCAAGTCAATTATCCAAACAATCACAAAATACAACGAATGATAATCAATACGATTGACCAACCCAATGGTACATCAATCAAAACGCGAGCCAATCGCTGAACAAATACGGAATTCCACCGCCCAAGGGTTGGAAGATCGAAAACGAGACTAATTTCCCGAACTTAAGGGAATTAGGAAGGAGTCTGAACGCTCAACAATCACGAAACGGGGTCAACAAAAACCGAACAATCAAACGATCGAACCACAACGATCGAGACAACAAAAATCGAACAATCATGTTCGGATCACGAAGAACAATAAGGTTCAACCGACAACTCCGAGGTTCACATCTCGACTCGAGACAAAACATGATCCGGTGAAAACAACAAGATGTGCACTCACATAAGATCCACAGGAAAGGGAATAGCAATTGAAAAGTCACAACGACAAACGAATAATTCCAAAACAATACCACCCTCGTTCGATCAACAAAAGCAAGGGACACGGCAAGCTCAGAAAATGTTAACGAACATAAACGAGTCGACAGAGTCGAAAATACAGAAGTTCAAAATCTGATCCACTTCGAATAAAAGAATTAGTAGAACCAAAAAAATGTTACTTCCGAACAAGGTTCACAAGAATCGAACCGAACTCGGAAAAGTCACAGCGATAACCAGATCGACCCAAAACAAGATCACAGCTCGTTCGAACGATGAAACCGGAATATAAAACAAGTTCATAAAGTATCAACGAACACGAGCGAGTCAATAGACCTGCAAACGAGGAAATGCAAAAGTCCAAAAACAATACGGGTATTACATTCGACTTCTTATAAAAGAAATGTCATCCCTGCAACTCACAATAACGGAAACAAGGCAACATCACAAAAGCGGTCGATGGAAACATCTCCCATGGGCCTCTCAGAGCCGATCCTGATATCTGTGCTAAGCGGGAACTCCGAAGTCTCGGTAACCACCCGCAAATCGATTCTGTGTCCCTCGAGTCCACACTTGAAATGTGTTACTGACGAGAAGGACAATTTGTACGTACATGCCCCCAGCACTATACGGTTGAAACACCTCGGCTCGGCATACCGAATATACAAATGCTAGATACAATGGGACGTAACATCACAAAGCAACATACTAGAGATGCCAATTTGGCATAACATATCAACACATACCAAAATCACAACAACCGCGGCATCGTTCGACGATTACAACGGCCCGAATGATAACCAGCACACAAACACAAAACATCATGAACCAATCACAGATGTACACAATCATACAGACTCAAGTCTTAACCGCTCACACGGGTGTGATAGCACGCAAATCACCACGAAATGACAATGTTAAGGATCAACATTACACCTCTCACCGAGGGCTAACACAACGATTGCGTGGCGAACGACTCAGCACTCACACCACCAATTCAATCACAATTCGGGGTTAACACCGTAACGAAAGTTCGAAAACCATACATGCATTTCCGGTCCGCAAACAGGAATGATAGATTTTAAAAATGAAAACCACCTTTTGAAAACAGTTTGGAAACACCAGTTGATCTTGAGTATCATTTTACAAAAAGTTGAACAAACATCATTGTCGAGACTTTGAAAATCATCTTGCGTTTGAACAAAAATGAGGACACTTTTCTTTTAGTGAAAAACTTTCAGAAATAATCGACCCTCGGGTCTAAGTAAAAGTGTTTCTAAAACATTGAAAATATCTCAAAACATTTTGGTCCTCGAGGTAGAAGAATTTTGAAAAATATTGTGGCACCTTGGATGTACCACGAGAAAATAATTCATTTTAAAAGTACGTCTCGAAATTTATTTTCTAAGATACTCAAGATTTTCGAAGATAATTTAATCGGATAGAATGCCCAAAAATTTCAGGTAATTACACGGAACACTATAGCGCCGTGGGTCCCGCGCCGGAACCCACCAGTCTAAAAACCATTTACAAAAATGCCAAAAAGGCCGATGACGGTAATATTTCAAATACTCACAAAAGCCATTTACAAAAGACTAAATACCGTCATAAGAATTTCGCCAAAACGATCAAGGCCATAATGCCAAAAACTCGTTTAAGGGAATTGGTTTTCGAAATAAAACTCAGTCGGTAAAATACTGAAAGCCATTACAAAAGAACTCACGCAGCGAATAAAAGAAATACAGTCAAACATGCACAATCCAGCAACACTACTCCTCATATGAACGAAATATGAGAGTCAAATAACCACATATCACGAAATCAAAATCCATAAGAGGATTCCATCAGACGAGGCACAAACACAAAGAAGAGAGACTTACATCCACAGGTCGCACGAAGATGATCATCGCCCCATGATACTAATCACGACCAACAAACTCAGACGACGCATCGCGACACGACTTAGTAAGATAAAATCTGACGAGACAAAAACTCAACAGACACCACTAAACCCGACAACCTAGGTTTCCACAACCTAAGCTCCGATACCATTTATGTAACAACCCAATCCGCTCAGAGATATTACACGCCGTAGAACCTTTCCTCAAGGTTCTACCAGGCTGGTAACAAATTCGAACAACTCAACGTTGCCTTTAAGGCTAAAAAGACTCAGTAGACCGATTTGGTCTTTCAATAAATACATACAACTCAATTACAATACATGCCCATGTAGGGGTCGAGTACAACACACTCCCGTACAACGGGGAAAGAAATACTACAGCGGAAATAAAATACAGCTAGACCAATACGACAACATACGGGTCCTCGTGTGATTAGTATCGTTCATCTTTCATCATCCTTCATGCCGACCCTATGCTATGCTCCAAAACCTGAATGCAATACAGACATCCACCCCCCGAATACTCGGGGGTTAGCAAAACTCCACTGTTTTGCTAGTGCAAGTACAAGTGCAAAAATGCGAGCCATACAATACAAGTTCCAACAACAATAATAATCAGGAATACTTAAAGATTTAAACACAACGAAATGAATACTTCCCGATGCAAGAGTTTGAGTAAAACTTTCCAAATCTGAAAGATCACAAATAACAAGAACGGTTTGTAAAATGGTTTAAAATACCCTCGGGAGTTTTAATAGAAAACAACTTAGGATTATCAAATCCTTATCCTTTTCAAAAAAATCAACAGGGGTCACAGCCCAAAGGTTTTGTTTTCACAAATAGAAAACCGACAACAATTCACAGGGCCAAAACCCAAGTCATGTGTCCTCGACGGGCATAAAATCAACACGACATAATCACACACAAGCATCGCCTAGGACCGGGACGAAGCCACGAATCCCACTCGAGGCCTCTAAGGACCCTCCCGAGCTAGCCATATCATCAAACAAATCACACACATGCATCGCCTAGGACCGGGATGAAGCCACAAATCCCACTCGAGGCCTCTAAGGACCCTCCCGAGCAGGCTAGCTAAATAAATCACAACATCTCACGGTTGGATCAATCACTTGTTGCATCCTAGCCACATGATCGAATGCCATGTGCCACCGTAGATTATCTTTGGTGCTCACGGTTGGATCAATCTCTTGTTGCATCCTGACCACATGATCGCATGCCATGTGTCACCGTAGTTTTTCTTAGGCTCTCACGGTTGGATCAATCGCTTGTTGCATCCTGGCCACATGATCACATGCCATGTGCCACCGTAGGCCCTGCCCACATCCACACAATCACACACATAGCACAATGCAACAAAGATATCCAAACAATTCACCCAGAGGCATCAAACACTTAGCAAAACACCACGTTAAACCACAACGCACCAAAATGAAATAATATATGTCCACACGCAATAACAAGTGCAACATCAACACCAAACATATCCATAGAATTCACATAGTCATTCACAAACCACACCATTCACAAAACACACGCATTTTGAAAACAAGCCTTTAACAAGGCTAAACCGAATCTTTTGAAAGTTCAATTCAAACGACCAAACAACCACATTTAGACGATCACTAATTATCATATCCACAAATCAAGAATTATATGGACAAGGTACTTGCCTCGAGATCGGCACGCAAGTAGTCCAACGAACACAGCTCACCGGGAAGCTACGAAACACCCGATGCTATCGAAAAGTAAGACGACAACGAACGGAAGGGTTCAACTCGGTTTCTTCGCAAGAAACTCGACCCTAACAACATATAATTAATAAATCAATGATAATACGAGGAAGCATAATCGTAGAACGTCCGAAAACCCCTCTATGACATTCTATCGGACACCTTCAAGGCGTCGATCAAGAACTCGACCAAAACAACGAATCGATACGATCGAACCATGGAATAACAAGGGAAAAGATATAATACATCTAAATAATCATTAATCCATCATAATCCTAAGTTAAATCGGATTAAACGGACGAAATCAACCAAAATACCCAAATTCCCCAAAACTAGATTTCAAGAAATCTAACCTTGATTCGGTAGATCGGAGGAGGTTATGGGATGATTGATTGATGTTAGAAACTCAAGAACTTCGTGGATTGATAGATAAACAACATCTAATCACTTACTCCAAGCCCCAGCCGCGGAAAAAAATGAGAGGGATGAGAAAAATGGGTGTAAACCCGTCTGCTCGATCATATATACTGCCCAGCGGCGCACGAGCACGCACGCACGAGCGGTCGGTCGTGCGCCCCGTCGTGCGCGCCCACTGTCAGCAATCTGCCGGGACGCACGAGCACTGGGCACGAGCACTCGCTCATGCGTGTTCAGTCAGGGCCGCACGAGCACCGGATCGTGCGCGCAGCTCGTGCGCACCTGGCCGGTCCCTGCCGCACGTGGCCGGCCCGTGCCTAGCCGCCACGACTCGACGACTCGAATTCCCGAAAACGTAGGGAACGAACACAACGAATAGTATAACATTCAAAACACGAGTGAAGCACTAAACAGACACATGGTTCCGACAACCCGAAGGTTGAAAGGACGATACGAAGGCAAACACCCCAAAACTTTGGGAAATTACGAAAATGGCCCAAAACGTCCGAAATACACGATACTCGATCGAAACCCCCAACCAAAGCTCGCAACATGAATAATAACATTAAATGAACTTAATAGAAACTCGAAACAATAGTTTCGGACGATATTCTCACGAATCGAACTCAAGGCGGAAAAGCCGCTTAAGAACACGGAATTCAGCAAAACGATACCGAAACGAACTCGGGATGACAAAAAGTGCAGAATTAAATATTCTCAGAATGTTGAAATGGTCATGAGCGAGTTGTCGGAACGGACTTTGGCCGAAAGAAGAAAATTATTGGAAATCGAAATTACGGGTATTACAGCAGTAAATACATCCATGACGCGCATTTCGAGCCTTTGGTGTAATGCCAGATTCACAAGAAACCTGAAAGTAATTCCAGCCATAACAGGAAAATAGGTTTCTTCATAGTCAAAACCCGAGTTTTGAGAAAATCCTTGGGCTACTAACAACCTTGCCTTATATCTGACAATTTCATTTTGTTCATTTATTTTCCAAACGAAAACCCATTTATAGCCCACAGACTTTAAACCTTCTGGCGTTTGCATTATTGGCCCAAAAACACTTCGTTTTGCCAATGAATCCAATTCTGGTTGGATAGCATCTTTCCATTTTGGCCAATCAATTCTTCGTCGACATTCATCAACCGATTTGGGTTCCTAATCCTCATCTTGTTCTATAATTTCAAATGCTACGTTATGTGAAAATATATTATCTATATTCATTTCTTTTATATTCCAGCATTTTTCATTGGCGACAGAATTTATTGAAGTTTCCATAACTTCTTCCTCTTTAGGAATTTTCTCTTCAGGAGATTGGATTTTGTCATTATCTTTATCTTGCTCAATTAATCCTCTTTTCTTTCGAGGATTTTTATATTTAGAATCAAGGGGTCTACCACGCTTCAGGCGTGCGCTGGAATCATTAGCACTTGTAATTTATCCTTCAGGAATATTTAGTTTAATTGGAACATTTTCTGCTGGGATATGTGATTTAGTAACTCTTTTGGAGTCACACAGTGTATCCTGCAACTGATTTGCAATTCTTTGCAAATGAATAATTCTCTGAACTTCTAGTTCACAATCTTTTGTACGAGGATCAATAAAATTAAATGCCGTTGGGGGCCCATTTTTGTTCCTTGGTTGGCGTAATTTGAACATACACCGCACACCCAAATGTTCTCAAATGTGAAACATTGGGTTCATAACCAAAAACTAATTATAGGGTAGAATATTGATGGTAACTTGTCGGTCTTATTCTTACAAGCATTGCTGCGTGCAATATAGCATGTCCCCAAGCTAATGTTGGTAACTTTGATTTCATGAGCATTGGTCTAGCAATTAATTGCAATCTCTTTATGAATGACTCAGCCAGGCCATTCTGTGTATGAACATGTACTACAGGATGTTCAATAGTAATTCCAATTGACATGCAATATTCATCAAATGCGTGCGATGAAAAATCAACCACATTATCCAATCTTATTTTCTTGAAGGGATTATCAGGAAATTGTACTTGCAGTTTAATTATCTGTGCAAGCAATTTTGCAAATTCTTGATTGCGAGTAGATAATAAGCATACATGGGACCATCTTGCTAAAGCATCAATCAATACCATAAATTATTTAAATGGTCCGCATGGTGGATATACAGGCCCACATATATCTCCGTGAATTCGTTCAAGACATCTAAGGGATCCAATTTCCACTTTTGTTGCTAAATGTTTAGTAATTAATTCTCCTTGTGAACATGCAACGCATGCAAATTCACTTGTATTTGGACATTTCTTTCCCTTCAGGGGATGGCCATGTGAATTTTCAATTATTCGCTTCATCATAATATATCCAGGGTGGCCAAAACGATCATGCCAGTTCATAAATTCATTTGGAATTGTAGACTTCTGGTCTATTAAATTATGGATTTCCATAGTATGTATCCTTGTATAATATAACCCAGAAGAAAGAGGAGGTAATTTTTCCAACACATGTTTCATACCGAGGACTGTTTTAGTAATTAACAAATATTCATTAGTCCCTTCAGTTAATGTCTCGATGTGATATCCATTTATGCGGATATCTTTAAAACTTAACAAATTTCTTCGAGATTCGGGAGAGAAAAATGTATTTTCAACAATAAGTTTAGTTCCATTATAGAGGAACACTACGACTCTTCCGAAGCCTTTTATTAAATTTGCACTTCCACTTTTTGTATTAACTGATATATCTCCCATATATAAATAGGAAAAAATACATTTCTCTTTTCAATATTATGTGCGTACTGGCACTGTCAATAAGGCATATGTCATTATTATCAAATATGCCATTCATTTCTTCTTCAGGAAGAAAATACAAATAAAACACAAGTACTAATATACTTTTTACAATAGCAAAATATTACAAAAAGGATACAAAATAGTAGCAAAATACACAACTGTAAACATAATATTTAGTTAAAGTCTTCTAAGAAGTCATTTACATCCAAGGCTGGTACAAACTGCTCTGTGCCTGCCTCTTTAGCTTCTTCAAGAGCTATATGTGGCATGCTGGGATCATAAGTGGCACCTCTATTATCAACCAATAGTAGACTCATCAAACACAACATGAGGTGTTTCTTCCACAACTAATGTTATTTTGTTAAATACTCTGTATGTCTTGCTTATTTGTGAGTATCACATAAAGAGACCATCATCAGTTTTGGCATCAAAGGCATTTAGTTGGGTTTTACCATTATTGTGGATGAAACATTTACAACCAAATATATGAAAGTATGCAACAGTTGCTATTCTGCCATTCCAAAACTCATAAGGAGTTTTGCCATGTCTCCCTAGAATCATACTTCTGTTTTGAGTATGGCATGCTGTGTTGACAGCTTCAGTCCAGGACCTCTTGGGCAGGTCAACTTCAGCAATCATTGACCTAACAGCTTCTTTCAAGGTTCTGTTCATTCTTTCAGCAACACCAATCTGATGTGGAGTTCTGGCTGCAGAGACCTCATGCTAGATTCCATTCTGATCACTGTACTCAGTGATTGCCTTGTTGAGAAATTTTCCTCCTCTATCTGATCTGATCTTGATGATTGAGAGAGATTTCTCATTCTGGATCTTCCTTAGCAGCTCAGGTAACTTTGTTAGTGTTTCACTCTTCTTATAGAGAAAAACAACCCATGTGTACCTTGAGTAGTCATCTACTACTACTAGAGCATGCTTCATTCCACTCAATGTCCTTAGCTTAATGGGGCCAAAGAGATCCATATGGGGTAGATCTAGAACTCTAGTGGTGTGAGTGGTAGGCTGAACTGGTTTGAATGATCCTCTGGTTTGCTTTCCTTTCTGACATGCATCACAGAGATGGCTTTGAAGTTCAGGTGACATAATCTTTTGTGCCATAGCCATCCATTTTCAGCAATTGTCTTAGATAGAAAACAGGTGTTTGGGGTGCCTGTATTCCAATCTATCATGTAGACATCTCTCTTTATGAATCCTTGTAGTTTCACTTCTCCAGATAGGATATCAATCACCATGCATTTCCAAATGGTGAAGACTACTAGGTTCTTCTCATCACAAAATTGTCTTATGCTCAACAAATTGTATTTGAGCTCTTCGACATAGTGGACTTTAGATATTGTTATATTTCCTCTGTGCAGCTCTCCATATCCTTTTGTCTAACCTCTAGAGCTATCTCCAAAGGTTACATCAGGGCCTCTTTCTTTATTATAATTTTAAAGCACCTTCTTGTTCCCTGTCATATGCCTTGAGCATCCAAAATCTACAAACCATTATTCACCTCTTTGAATTTAAGGAAATGTGGTTGTAGTCCTTACACCTTTTCTGCAATTAATAAAGCAGAGATTTAGGTACCCAAATCTGTGTGGGTCCTTGGGGGTTAGTAGGCTTCCTGGAGATTTGATTTCTCTTTAGATTGTTAAAACTGTGTTGATTGCCCCTATAAGGTGTGTGTTTTCTAGGCCTACGTCCCTGGTTATAATTGTATACTGGATATGCCTCATAAGGTCTGTGGTGTGGGCCATTTATAAATCTTGGCTGAGACCATTCGTTAAGTCTTTGGGGTCTCCACACCTGTTCATTTTGAAAACTTGGATAACCTTGAGGTTTCCATTTGCCTCTCCCATTTCGAAATCTGTTTTTAGGGAGTCTTTGTTAATAGTTGGCATAGTGTTTTGAATGCTGCTTCTGCCTTGGCCATTGCCTAGTCTCTTGTCTAGGTGGCTGCCTGGTAAACCTTGGCTGCTGCCTAAACTTTTGACTTGGTTGCTGCCTATTTTAAAATATGGTTTTATATGTAGTCTCAGTAGTCTGGACAATTGTTTCTCCCTTGATAAAAGTAGTTTTAGAACTAGAGGGAGTGTTGGAGTCATATCCAAGGCTTGATCTCGAAAAAAATGGCCTATTGTTCATACACAACTCATCCAGTGTTATAGATGCCTTTAGAGATGTTACCTCTTTAGCTTGTGTACCGTTTAACTGTTTCACCTTGGATAGCTCAGTTTTGACATGAGCAAGTGCAGCTGACTTTTCATTATTTAAAACATTCAGCTTATGGATCTCAGATGTAGTATTTTCAGCTGAGTTTTTCAAAGTGTTTTTCAGATCGTTTTTCAAGCTCAACCATAATATTTTTAAATTTTGCTGACTCTTGGCTGAGCTTATCAAAATCATTTTTCAGCTGGACTTTCTCATTTTTTAGCTATGCATTCTCGGCTGTCACAATTTGGTGAGCTGATTTAAGGGTTTCAAATCTTTTAGTAACTGATTTACAGATTCATGAAGATTCATATCTTTAGACATGTCAGAGCTAAAACCCTATGTAGTTTGAGGTTTGGAAGTTACCTCTTCATCAGCTAGATTGGCCATCAGACAGCTGTATTCATCATCATCAGAGAAGAATCCACCACTTGATTCTACTCTTTCTTCAGTCTGGTCTTCAATTATGAGAGCTTCCCTTTTGTCCTCCTTTATGCCCACATTTTTCTTATCTTCATCCTTCTTGAGTTCTGGGCAGTTAATCTGGATGCGTCTGTTTTTATGAAAGTTGTAACATTCCACCTTCCAGTTGCCAGCTTTCTGATTCCTTCTTGGGTTTTCTTTGAAGTTCTTCTTGTATTTGGAATAATTCTTCCTGAAGCTGTTGAACCTCTGCATGATGAAAGCCATCTCTTCCTCAAAATCTAGAGGATTTGGAGGTTTAACTTCATATAGGGTCTTGGCAGAGGATTCAGCTGCGAAAGCCACTTTCTCTGCAGGTTCATTGGATGATGAACTGGCCAAATCGAACTCAAATGCCTTCTGATCGGAAAACTGCTCCTGGATCTTTATCTTGTTGAGGTCTTTTGATTCTCTCATGGCTACGACCTACATGCTCCATTCAGGATTGAGGGATCTCAAAACCTTTAGAGCCATCTCCCTGTTGCCATAGGTCTTTCCAAGGGAGTTGATCTTATTTATGATCTCGGTGAATCTTCCATCTACTTGATCAATGGTTTCTCGGGTCTTCATCTTGAAGTTGTCAAGTTTTTGTGTAGCTATTGACAACTTGTTTTCTTTGATCAGCTCCGTTCCTTCACACATTACTGCTAATGTGTCCCAGATTTCCTTTGCATTCTTGCAGTTTTTGATCTTGACCATTATATCTTTGTCAAGGGTCTGGTATAGAACATCGCTGGCCCAGTTGTCTAGGTTGGCCAGATTTCTCTCTTCAAGGGTCAGCTCGGTTCTCTTCTTTGGAATCTTCTCAGGCCTCCCAGATGCAATCTCCTCAGGTGAATTATCCTTCTCAAAGATTAAAGGACCATCTTCAATGATGCACTACATGTCATCATGGATGGATGATAAGTGTGCCTGCATTATTATCTTCCAGAGGTCATATTCATCAACGGAAAATACAGGTAAATCTAGAGTGCATGTGCTGCATGTTTTCCATAATATTGAGAGATTAAAAATAAATGCTCTGATATATGGATCTAGTTCTGTCAAATTGAACCAACCTCTATGATACCACTTGTAGGTCACAAGTCGTCAGGAATAAGTCTAGAGGGGAGGTGAATAGACTTATTGAAACTCTTTTCCTGAAAGTCAGGTGAGTTTCTCAGCTGTGAAGTACATATGACTTAAAGTCATCTGTAGACAGTAATGCGGAAGAAACAGCTGATGATGATAGTAGGTAACTTAATGTTCACTGCATATAACTATATAATGGAATAGTGAATATGTATGCAGCAGTTAAGTATGATGTTCAGAATAGTAAATGACACAAATACTTATAGTGGTTTCAGAGGTGGGGTAATCCTCTACTAGTCCACTTTTCCCCAAACCAGTTGGAGATGAATTCAATATAACTTTCAACCAGTGATAAATGTTACAATGATTCAACCAGTTACAACAGCTTCCAACCAGTGGAATCCCGTGGCCGTTGAAACTCCCTTTGACTGCCTAGCACCTCTTGATCAAAAATCCTTGTATGCCTATCAGTCGATCAACTTCTGAAAACTGCGTTCACAGAAGTACCCCATACTCAACTTTTGAGACAAGAGTGTTGTCTTCTCCAATGAAGAGCTTCATTGAATATGATCTTTTAAGCTTGTTCTTTCATGATGCTATAGATTTCTTTTGATTGCCTTGATTAGTTAGATTGCTTGTAAGTATTGTTCGCACCGTACTATTCTCAATTCATATCTTCAGATATTTATAGTACGATCCTTTGAGCTTCCTTCATAGCCGTTACACTACTGTAACAAATTAGTCCATTAGAGAGTGAACTTATTTGTTTATATTATCAATCCGATGCAGGGCTGGATTCCCTTTTCAATTCTGACTGTTTGAAAGACTTTCTTTATTTAACGCCGTTATTCTTGATTTGAATAATCATAAAGTCTTCAGAATGCGGATCTTGATGAATATTTAATTCCTTGCTTTCTGGGAATCTCTCCAGTTTGTCTTCTACATCTTGTATGTGGCTTTCCGTGAATGTTGACATTCAACGGTTGCTGACGTGGACTGAGTATCTTGAACTTGGCTGATAACTTAACTGAGAACTTGTCTGATGTCTTTTGGTCAAACCTGCCTGATGTGCAGTCAACCTTCTCTGGTATAAGACTTCTCTGATATAGCTTGGCAGAAGTTCTCTGAGGTAAAATTCTCTGCTCTGGACTTCTCTAAGATACAGTTCATTGATCTGGACTTTTCTGTTCTAGGCTTCTCTGAGATAAAGTTCTATGAGCTGAAGTTCTCTGATATGAAGTCCTCTGCTTCTGGTCTTCTCTAAGATAAAGTTCTCTGCTCAGAAGTACTCTATTCTGGACTTCTCTAAGATAAAGATCTAGGAGCTGAAGTTATCTGATATGAGGTCCTCTGATGTGAAGTTCTCTGACCTGAACTTCTCTAAGATAAAACTTCTCTGACGTACAATAGTTCTATACTTAGTTGATTTTGTACTGATCAATGGGACTTAGGCTAAACTTATAAGGCCTATAGAAGATACTCATTTGGTTCTTCTTTACAGTTTGCCAAGTACTTAAAAATACATTTGAATAATTAATCAATACAGAGATGACATCATCAAAATCTTAACAAGTATTCCTAACATACACGACTTGGCCCGACAGCCTAGGTTTCCACAACCTAAGCTCTGATACCATATTCTGTAACACCCCAATCCACTCGGGAATATTAAAGCACCGCAGACCCTCTCCGTAAGGATCTACCCGGCTAAATACAGAGACAACACATCACATTACATGCCGACATGGCTAAATAGCGAACTATTAGACCGATTTGGTCTTTCACCACAACATACAACTTACACTTTGTATACATATCTCTTTAAAAACTCATACCCGCATATGGGTCAAAATACAACCATGCTCCCATAAGACAGGAGAACATTACAGCGGAAAGAATAATATAATTCGACCAACGAAACCAAATAATGGCCCTCATGTGATTAGTATCATTTGTCTTCCATCATCCTTCGTATCGATCATGTGTTTAGCTCCCCAAAGACCTGCATAAACCTGAACGTAATATAGACATCCAACCCCGAGTACTCGGGGGTTAGCAAAATTCCACTATTTTGCTAGTGCAAGTACAAAGTGCAAATACGAGCCATACACAACATACTCTGAGAACATAATAATCGTGAACAGCTAATCAGTTAAACATAACAGAAGATTTCCCGAGACAATACACTTGAGTAAAAAAACATTTGGGATTTAAGAATCCTCAACTTATCGAAAACCATTTAGGGACACAGTACAAAGATCATTTTTCAAAATACAATTCTGATCACAAGACACGGGTTACACGAATCAATCATTCACATCAACATACTCTCAAAGATTATTCGTGTTCTGTGCTAGTAAGCCACGAACCTCGGATGCTCCCACATAACATACCCGAGTGAATAAACCAATGAGCAACTACACAGTGTCATACATCACCATGACAACAGTCACATAAATAACTCAGAGACTATAGCTCGGTAACATACCATAACATCATCCCTCAGAGGACTTGAAGTCCCATCCCGGAGTGGTTAACCCAAAAATGTTCAATGGATCGCACTATAAGCAACAACCCCTCAGAGGACTCGAAGTCTCATCACGGAGTGTTATATATACCAACATGATGTTCAATGGATCGCACTAAAAGCAACAATTCCTCAGAGGACTCAAAGTCCCATCCTAGAGTGAACACGTGATTATACCCATAAGATTGTTCGATGGATCGCACTATAAGCAACGACCCCTCGGAGGACTCGAAGTCCCATCCCGGATTGAACATCTTATTAAATACATATACCATACCTCATGATTAACCGTGGTTTCGCACTATAATCTACGATCCCTCAGAGGACTCGAAGTCCCATCCTGGAGTGGTTAACCCAAAAATGTTCAATGGATCGCATTATAAGCAACGACCCCTCAGAGGACTAGAAGTCCTATCCCGGAGTGAACATATAATTATCACACACCACGAGGAGGTCTATACTTCTCGAACAACACCAAATAGCAACAACTTCATACAAAGGGATCAACAAATCAATACAACACAAGATTAAGCAATCGCCAAGCGATATAGTCGCACACAACGGTACCATACGAAAATAAGACATTCCAATGTACAACATTAATACATATTCTCAGAACGACACATTCGTTCTCAAACACATAAGTTGACTTTGAAGAAAACCTTTATCGGGAATATACCGATCTATTTGAAAGTTCATTAAAACATTCAAATTGCACACATAGTCAATTACCAACTATTACATCTACGAAACATGAAGTGTAAGGGCAAGATACTTGCCTCGAAATCGGCATGCAAATACCCCGACGAACACGGCTCGGTCGAAGTGCCTCGAAACCTACAACTTCTGCAATAAACAATGAAAACACGATCAAAACGAGGAGCAAGACTAATAGCATTGGAAATCGCCTCAAACCAACGAAGGAAAACTCATATGAGCATTTAATCGAACATTAAATGTTCACGATTCCTCAAGAACCCTAGATCTTAGGAATACCTGTTAGATTTTGATGATGTCATCCCTGTAATCATGATTTATTCAAATGTATCCACTAAGTACTTGGCATTGTAAAGAAGAACCAAATGAGTATCTTCTCTAAGCCATTGAATAGGCTAAGTTTGATCAAGAGTTAATCAATAGAAAATCGGCTAAGTATAGAACAGAAAGATTATCAGCCGAGTTTTGGTCAACAAAAATATCAGAGAGTTTTGACCAAAACACTGTAGCAGTCGAGATATGTTCAGACAATACATCAGGTGACTTCTGGTCAACTCAATAGATCAGAGAAGGTTGACCACAAACGAGATATAATCCGGCAACATATCAGGCGAGTTTTGGTTAACAGAGTATATCATAGAAGTTTGACCGCAGACAACTTATTATCAGAGAAGGTTTGGTCAACACAAAGTATCAGCTGAGGCTTGACCATAGAAGAGATATTATCAGGCGAGTAATCAGGCCAGTTATGGTCAAAAGAAATACCAGTTGAGGTTTGACTACAGACGGGTTCTTTATCAGTCGAGTATTTCAATCAAACAAAACATCATATGAGGTTGACCAAACTTATTCTGCAAGCCAAATTTGAGTATCAGAGAAGAAGCTCAGTCCACGTCAGCAGGCATTGAAAAGTCAACAATAACGGCAACGGAGAGTATACTTTCCAAATAAAGTAATCTATAATAGCGGCGCAACGGGAGGATTGTTCAAACGGATAGATTGAAGAAAGAGACAAGCCATGCAAGGAGATGAACGAATAAACAAAGAAGTCTACTCTCCAACGGATGGATTTGTTACAAGAGATACAACGGCTATGAAGAAGCTCAAGATTCATACTATAAATATCTAAAGACAGATTTGAGCAAAGTACGATGCGAACAACATTTACAAGCGAACAAAGCACTCAAAGCAATATAAGATATCAAAGTGAACTATTCGTGAAGATTCAGTTTCCAAAGTTCATGTACTGAGCAGCTCTTGGATTGGAGAAGACAATACTCTTGTCTTTAAAGTTTGCGTACGGGGTACTTTTGTGAACGAGGTTTTCAGAAGTTTCGAGGCTGATAAGGCATCCACGGGTTCTTGATTGGAAGGTGATAGACATCTTGCGAGTTGTTGAGACATCCACTGGTTTTCAATCAGGAGGTTCTAGGCAGTCAAAGGGAGTTGCAATGGCCACAGGTTTCCACTAGTTAGAAGTTGTTGTAACTGTGTGAATTTACTGTAACATTTGTCACTGGTTGACAGTTATAGTGAATTTATCTCCAACTGGTTTGGAAAGAAGTGGATTAGTAGAGGATTACCCCACCTCTGAAACCACTATAAGTGTCTGTGTGTTTTACTGCATTACATCATACTTATCTGCTGCATTCATATTTACTGTTCCATTAGCAGTCAACTGTCTTCCGCATAACATAGTTTTATAGTTGACGTAAGTCACCTGCAGACGGCATAAGTCACCTGCATTGTCATCGGCTGTGCTTCCGCATTATCATCTGCAGCTAAGGGTTGTTAACTGTGTGTTATATCAGCTGAGTTACTTGCCTGAGATTCAAGGAAAGAGTTGAATAAGTCTATTCACCCCCCCTAGACTTATTCCTAACGACTTGTGACCTACAAGTGGTATCGGAGAGGTTGGTTTAATTTTTAAAAACCCAGATCCATATATCTAAGCATATATAAATCTCTCATTATAATTGAACACATGTAACACATGCACTCTAGATTACCTGTATTTTCTGTCGATGAATATGATCTCTGGAAAATATGAATGTAGGCTCATCTGTCATCCATACATGATGACATGTGGTGTATCATCAAAGAAGGTCCACTCATATTTTTGAAGGACAATAAAGCTGAGGAGATTGCAGCCGGGAAACCAGAGAAGATTCCCAAAAAGAGAACTGAAATGTCACCTGAAGAAAGGAAGCTGGCCAACCTAGACAACCGGGCCAGAGATGTCCTATACCAGACCCTTGATAAAGACACCATGGTAAAGATCAAACACTGCAAGAATGCAGAAGAAATCTGGCACACATTGGCAGTAATGTGTGAAGCAACCGAGCTAATCAAGGAGTATAAGTTGTCAATAGCCACATAGAAGTTTGACAACTTCAAGATGAAGAATGGATAAACCATTGTTCAGGTGGATGGAAGATTCATAGAGATCATAAATGGAATAAATCCTCTTGGAAAAACATATGGCAACCGAGAGATGGCTATGAAGGTTCTAAGATCTCTCACATCTGAATGAAGCATGAAGGCCGTTGCTATGAGAGAATCAAAGGATCTCGACAAAATAAAGATCTAGGAGATTTTCTGAGATCTCAAAGCATTCGAGTTTGAGCTGCCATGCTCATCAACCAATGAGCCATCTGAGAAAGGAATACTTTTGCAACCGAATCACCTGAAAAAATTCAAGTTGAAGTGAGTCCCCGCAGCCCTATGAATTTTGAAGAAGAGATGGCATTCATCATGCAGAGCTTCAGCAACTTCAGAAAGAACTATTTAAAGTACAAAAAGAACTTCAAAAAGAACCCAAGAAGAAATCAAAAGGCTGGAAACTGGAAGGTGGAATGCTACAACTGCCACAAAACAGGACCATCCAATTTAACTGTCCTGAACTCAAAAATGATGAAAGCAAGAATGACATGGGCAGAAAGGAAGACAAAAGGAAAGCTCTCATTGGTGAAGAATAAGATAGGTGAATCAAGCAGTGGATTTTTCTCAGATGATGATGATGACTACAACTGCTTGATGGATAATCTGGCTGATGAAGAGATAACATATAAACCTCAAACTACAGAAGGTTTCAGCTATGACATGTCTGAAGACATGGATCTCCACGAGTCTATAAATCAGTTGTTAAAAGATTTTGAAACCTGAAAATCAGCCCACCTTTCTGTTACAACTGAGAATGCACAGCAGAAGAATGAGAAAGTCCAGCTGAAAGATTTGATAAACTCAGCCAAGAGTCAGCAAAGTTTCAAAACATCATAGCTGATTTTGAAAAACAATCTAAAAATATTTTAAAAAACTCAGCTGAAATTACCACAACTTCATAAACTGACTGTTTTAAACATTGAAAAGTCAGCTGTACTTGCTCATATCGAAACTGAGCTATCTAAGTTGAAACAGCTAAACAGTGCACAAGCTAAAGAGATAACGTCTCTGAAAGCATCTATAACTCTTGATGCTTTGTGTATAAACCAGAGGCCACTTTATTTAAAATCAGGCCTTGGATATGACCCCAACACTCCCTCTAGTTCAAAAAACACTTTTACCGAGGGAGAAACTTATGTCCAGACTGCTGAGCCTATAAACAAACCTGTATTTCAAAATAGGCAGCAGCCCAGTTAAAAGTTTAGGCAGCAGCCAAGGTTTACAAAGCAGCCACCTAGACAGGAGACTAGGCAATGGCCAAGGCAGAAGCAGCAGCCAAAACATTATTCTGCTTATTACCAAAGACTCCCCAAAAACAGATTTCAAAATGGGAGAGGTAAATAGAAACCTCAAGGTTATCCAAACTTTTAAAATGACCAAGTGTGGAGACCCTAAAACTTTAATAAATGGTCTCAGCCAAAATTTTGGACTGGCCCACACCAGAAACATTATGAGGCATATCCAGTATACAATCCTAACCAGGGATATAGACCTAGACAACACACACCTTATAGGCAACATAATTTCATAATCCAAGGAGAAACCAATTCTCCAGGAAGCCTACTAACCCCATAGAACCCACTCAGATTTGGGTACCTAAATCTCTTCTTTACTGATTGCAGAATAGATGGGAAGACTACTACCACATCTCCTAAAGTTCAAGAATATGAGGTGAAGAATGGTTTGTAGACTCTGGATGCTCAAGGCAAATGACAGGGAACAAGAAGATTCTGTTAGAATATGTTAAAGAAAGAGGTCCATATGTAACATGGAGATAGCTCAAGGGGACAAACCAAAGGTTATGGGAAGCTGCACAGAGGAAACATATGTAATATCCGCGATTTCGATTTCTGGTAATTTACTTTTTTTGTGGGAGTCCATTTTGACGACCGTTTCGTCATTCTGAGAATGTTTAATTCTGCACTTTTCGACGTCCGAGTTCGTTTCGGTGTCGTTTTGTTGAGTTCCGTGCATTTAGCGACTTTTCCGCACTTGAGTTCGATTCTTGCGAATCTCATCCGAAACTATTGTTTCGAGTTTCTTGTAAGTTCATTTAATCTTATTATTCATGTTGTGAGCTTTGTTTTGGTGTTTCAATCGTGTATCGTGTATTTCGGACGTTTTGGGCCATTTTTGTAATTTCCCAAAGTTTGGAGTAATTACTTGCGTTGTCGAATTTCGAGCCTTCGGGTGGTCGGAATCGTGTGTTCTCTTAGTGCTCGGATTTGTCTTTGTGAGTACTTCGTAACCGTATCTTTGATTAATATTCAGGTTCAGGTTTCGGGGTCGTCGGAGTTGGCCACAACCGAGTCATGGTCGGGCATCTTGGGGCCAGGCCACACCTGGCCGAGTTACATACGTAAGTGTCCAGCAGTTACGGCCGTAAGGCCTGTTACGTACGTAAGGCCTGGCTAATAACGTACATAACACTGCCGACAGAATTGGACAGTGAGTTCAGCCATGGCCGGTTACATACGTAAGCCATGGCCGATTATGTACGTAAGCGTTCGGCAGGTATCGGCTATTTAAGGCCTGGGCACCAGGTCACTCGGCCATTTCCACTTTTCTCCTTCGTTCTTCGCGATCCTTGGATAGAAATCGATGGTTTTGATCGGAGATCAGTAATACATCAGTTGGGAAGCTTGAATCATGATTATTATCATCATCTAATCCGTGTTCTTCATCCGAATCAAGGTATTTTGGCTTGAACCCTTGTTTTTAAAGATTTTGGGGATTTTCCTTTTGATTTCGATTCCAATCCGTTTTTGACCAATTAATTGTTGTATAAATATTGTTTTTAACTTGTTCTATGGATTGGATACTTGTATCTTTGGTTCGTTCAACCCGAGGGGTGATTTCTTTGTTCTTGAAGGGTCTTGAACATTTAATGTTCGATTAAATGTTTGAATAAGTTCCCTTCGATAGTTCGGTGGGATTTTCGTTGTTTTCGGCATTGATTCTCATTGTAATCATGTTTTATTGTTCCTTACGGAGGATTATAGGTGCTCGATGATTCCGATGTTGAATTCCGTTGGTGACTGATAATTCGTGTGGTGTTTTCCCGTAGTAATTTCGGTGCTATCGCGTTGTTGATAGTGTTCGGGAGTTCGGGGCTGTTAGACCGCATTCCATCCGTCGTCTTATTACGATCGTGGTTCCTAGGCAACTACCTTGTCCATACAATTCTTGTTTTGTGGATATGATAATTAGTGATCGTCTAAATGTGTTTGTTTGGTCGTTTGAATTGAACTTTCAAAAGATTCGGTTTAGCCTTGTTAAAGGCTTGCTTTCAAAACGCGTGTGTTTTGTGAATGGTGTGGTTTGTGAATGACTATGTGAATCCTATGGATATGTTTGTTGTTGATTTTGCACTTGGTATTGCGTGTGTACGTATATTGTTTCATTTCGGTGCGTTTTGGTTTGACGTGGTGTTTTGCTAAGTGTTTGATACCTCTTATGAATTGTTTGAATATTTATGTTGTATTGTGCTGTGTGTGAATTTATGGATGTGGGCGGGGCCTACGGTGGCACATGGCATGAGATCATGTGTCCAGGATGCAACAAACGATTGATCCAACCGTGAGAGCCTAATAAAAAACTACGGTGACACATGGCATGCGATCATGTGGTCAGGATGCAACAAGTGATTGATCCAACCGTGAGCGCCAAATAATACCTACGGTGACATATGGCATGTGATCATATGGTCAGGAGACAACAAGTGATTGATCCAACCGTGAGATGCCGTGACAAGTGTTCACACTGGTGTGTTTATGATTTGTGAATGTGTTTCGCTAGCCAGCTCGAGAGGGTCCTTAGAGGCCTCGAGTGGGATTTGTGGCTTCGTCCCGGTCCTAGGCGATGCCTGTGCGTGATTTGTTTTATGATTGTGGCCAGCTCGGGAGGATCCTTAGTGGCGTCGAGTGGGATTTGTGGCTTCGTCCCGGTCCTAGGCAAGTGTGATCTATGACTTCACTCTAGATTCATGAGTTGGTGTTGTATTTGTGTGACCAAGATTTGCGTGTCTCGGGTGGTTATGTTGTGTTGATTTTACGTCCGTCGAGGACACGTGATGTGCGTTTTAACCCTGTGAACTGTTGTTCATTTTATTTTGTGAAAACAAAATCTTTGGGCTGTGACCCCCGTTGATTTTTGGAAAGAGAAGGATTTGATAATCCTGAATTGTTTTCTACTAAAACTCCCGATGGCTTATTAAACCATTTTGTAAATTGTTTGCTCTTAGATTGTGATCTTTTGGTTTTGGAACGTTTTACCCAAACTCTTGCCTCGGGAAGTGTTTGTTTCGTTATATTTGAATCTTTGAGGATTTCTGGTTATTATTGTTCTTGGAACTTGAATTGTATCGCTCGTATTTGCACTTTGTACTTGCACTAGCAAAATAGTGGAATATTACTAACCCCCGAGTAATCGGGGGGTGGATGTCTGTATTGCATTCAGGTTTTAGGGAGCATAACACAGGGTCGGCATGAAGTATGATGAAAGATGAATGATACTAATCACACGAGGACCTGTTTGATGTCATATTGGTTTAGTTGCATTTTATTTCCGCTGCAGTATTCATTCCCCGTTGTACGGGAGTGTGTTATATTCGACCCCTGCGTGGGCATATATTGTAATTGAGTTGTATGTATTTATTGAAAGACCTAATCGGTCTACTGAGTCATTTTAGCCTTAAAGGCATTGTTGAGTTGTTCGATTTTGTTACCAGCCTGGTAGAACCTTGAAGAAAGGTTCTACGGCGTGTAATATCCTTGCGTGGATTGGGGGTGTTACAACATAATAATTACAAAAGTGCAGTATGTCAAAGGGCTCAAATACAATCTTCTTAGTATAAGCCAATTCTGTGATGAGAACAACCTGGTAGTTTTCACAAGATTGAAATGTATGGTGATTGATCTGCTCACTGGAGAAGTAAAGCTCCAAGGATACAGAAGAAGAGATGTTTACCTGATAGATTGGAGATCAGGAACACCAAACTCTTGTTTTTTTATCAAATACAATTGCTGAGAATGGATGGCTATGGCACAAAAGATTATGTCACCTGAATTTTAAAGCCATCAACAAAATCAGCTCTCAAAAGTTGGTGAGAGGACTTCTAGCATAAGCATTCAAGAAGGAGAGTATCTGTGATGCATGCCAGAAGGGAAAACAGACCAGAGCATCTTTCAAACCAGTTCAGCCTACCACTCTCACCACCAGAATTCTGGATCTACTTCATATGGATCTCTTTGGCCCCATCAAGCCAAGGACATTGAGTGGAAGGAAGCATGCCCTAGTAGTAGTGGATGACTAATCCAGATATACATGGGTTGTTTTCTCTGTAAAAAGAGTGAAACATTAACAAAGCTACTTGAACTACTGAGGAAAATTCAGAATGAGAAATCCCTCTCAATCATAAAGATCAGATTAGACAGAGGAGGAGAATTTCTCAACAAGGCAATCACTGAATACAGTGATCATAATAGACTCCAGCATGAAGTCTCTGCAGCAAGAACACCACAGCAAAATGGTGTAGTTGAAAGAAGAAACAGAACCCTGAAGGAAGTAGCCAGATCAATGATTACAGAAGATGACCTGCCCAAGAGGTTTTGGGCTGAAGCTATCAACACAGCATGCCATACCTAGAACAGGAGTATGATAGTAGGGACACATGGCAAAACTCCCTATGAGGTTTGGAATGGCAGAACACCAACTGTTGCTTACTTTCATATCTTTGGTTGTAAATGTTTCATCCACAACAATGGTAAAAACCCAACTGGATGCCTTTGATGCTAAAAATGATGATGGTCTCTTTATGGGATACTCACAAATAGGCAAGGCATACAGAGTATTTAACAAAAGAACATTAGTTGTGGAAGAAAAATCCCATGTTGTGTGTGACGAATCTACTATTGAGTATAGAAAATAGGTGGAATAAATTGAGAAAAAGCTCAAATCCGCATCCCTGGAAGAAATTATCATCAATGACACATTAATGATGGACTAAGATGAAGACCAAACTGCGGATCATACAGGAGACCCAACTGCAGATCAGATAGGATCTCCAACTATACATGTTCCAACTTCAGCTGATGAAGACACAACTGCAGAGCAAACAGGATCCCCATCTACAGCTGACAAAACTGTAGCAGAACCAGATGTAGTTCAAGAAGGCCAAAATCAAGCTGATGTAGAGAGAGACGAAGTCCATCAAAGCAACTCAACAGGGGGAACAAACCCTGAAGATGATACCCCCAAATGGCTCAGAGATCATCCCATCCAACAAATCATTGGAAACTAAACCGATGGAGTCAAAACCAGACATTCTACAGAACCAGCATGAATGGCAATGTTCTCATGTTTCAAGTCTCATATGGAATCGAAAACAATTGAACGGGCCTGGGATGAATACTCATGGATAATTGAAATGCAAGAGGATCTAAACCAAATGGAGAAAAAAAATGTATGGGATCTAACAGACAGACCAGATCACCAGAAAGTCATAGGCACCAAGTGGGTGTATAAAATAAATGTGATGAAGATGGAAATGTTGTTAGGAATAAAGCCAGACTAGTTGCAAAAGGATATGCTCAGTGTGAAGGAATAGATTTTGATGAAACATATGCACCTGTAGCAAAACTGAAGGCTATCAGACTAGTCCTTGCATATGCAGCATTCAAGGATTTTGAAGTCTACCAAATGGACGTGAAAAATGCATTTCTCAGCAGAGTACTAGAAGAAGAAGTCTATGTGGAGTAACCCCCTGGATTTGTCAAAGGATACAAAGTTTACAGACTTCTAAAAGCTCTATATGGACTCAAGCAGGCACCAAGAGCATGGTATGAGACTCTATCTATATTTCTGGAGAAAAATGGATTTAGCAAAGGAAAGATAAATAAGACACTCTTCAGAATTGAACATGAAGACCACATATTACTTGTTCAAATATATGTGGATGACATTATATTTGGCTCAACCAACCCTGAGCTGTGCGAGAAATTCTCAAATCTCATGCAAGGAGAATTTGAGATGAGTATGATGGGAAAGCTAAACTTCTTTCTTGGTTTGCAAGTCAAGCAAGTTGACAATGGAATTTTCATCAACCAAGCAAAGTATACAAGGGAACTAATCAAAATATTTGGCATGGACGCAGCTAAACCACTAAGAGTACCCGTGAACACATCCCTACACATTGATGCAGATGAAGAAGGCATTTCAGTGGATCCAACACACTACAGAGGACTAATTGATTCGCTTCTATACCTCACTGCAAGCAGACCTGACATTTCATATGCAGCAGGAGTGTGTGCAATATTTCAATCCAAGCTGAAGAAGTCTCACCAGGAAGCAGCTAAAAGGATAATCAGATACCTTAAGTCTACAACAATGTTGGTTTATGGCATCCAAAGAATGACAACTTCGAACTTTCATGATATTCAGATGCAGACTTTGCAGGACCAGTAGAATGTGTCAATTCCTTTGAACCAGACTTATGTCATGGTTTAGTAAGAAGAAAGTAACTAACTCAATATCTACAACTGAGTCAGAATACCTGGCTGCAGGTAGCTGTTCTCAAATTTTGTGGATCAGACAACAGCTAAGGGATTACAACATCATAGCAAATGAAGTTCCTATATGGTGCGACAGCAATAGCGCAATTTATATAACCAACAATCCAGTCTTAAACTCAAGAACAAAGCATATAGATGGCAAACATCACTCATCAGAGACCTTGTGCTTAAAAAAAAGAGTAAGAGTGGAAAGGGTCAGCACAGAGTATCAAATTGCTGACATATTCACTAAGCCTTTACCAGAAAGGTTTCTGGAACATAGCAGGAATCTTGGATTACTAGATTGGGAATCTAGTACTTAGTTGAAAAACAGATGAGAAAAGTCATCTGACCTGAAGCAGACAAGAGACGAAGAAAAAGTCATATGATCAGACCAGACGAAGAAAAGTCAGCTGACCAGACCAAACGAAGAAAAGCCATCTGACCAGGACCAGCCAAGAAAAGTCACCTGATCAAGACAAAAATACATCACCTGATGATAACCAGACGAAAGAAGCCACCTGATCAGAGCAGACGAGGATCCCAATGACAAACGAAGAAAAGCTAGCTGATCAGAAGCACAAACAAGAATTGTCCACTGATCAGAGTAGATAAGGAATTGAAATCACAGCTCATCAGAAGTCAAACGGTCAACCAGCTAAGTCTCTCATCCCTTGACCGACATGTGAATATTTAATTATATTATTTATCAACACATGGACTAAAACACACGATCCCACTCACTCCACATCTACATCAATTAGTAATAAGAACCGCCGCTTTCTTATTTAATTAATAGATTCAAAATGTGTTTTCAATTAGGTATATAAGATGGCTGAAATCATTTCAGAAAAACCTTATGGTCTTCAAGCCCTAGAAACCTTAATTTCTCTGAAAAAGCAAAGAACCCTAGAATCTTCACTACACTAAATCAAAACACTATCTTTTGTGGAAATGGACTCAACTACTTATTTCGAAGGAGTTAATCTGAAGATGGTGAAAGAACAAATCATCTTTAATATCGCCGTCCATTTTGAAGGATTGCTGGAATCACATAACACGGCAGAGATGGAACACGTTATTCGAAGGATGAAGAATAATGGTATCTACCATTTCCTATATATCAACCCCTCTCAGCTTTTCAAGGAAGTTGTTATCTGTTTCTTCAAATAAGCACAAGTCACCGAGCATGGGATTGAAAGTTAAATTTTTGGAGAAAACATCACTATTACCAAGCAAACAATCGTCGATGCCTTTAACATGGAAAAGAGAGGCATAGCAGTCGAGGCCCTCAAGCAAAAACCCATTGACATCTGGTCTGAGATCAAAACACCGGACCAACCAACGAAGGTCAAATTCACGGCTAAGAAAGGAGATCTCATAAAAGAATACAAGTACATTTTGGATATTACAAATAAGATAGTAATGGGAATGGCACGCATTTTCGATCAATTATCTTCATCCAAATACAATATTTTCGGAGCACTGATTCAGATTCAGAGGATTAACTGGCCTGATTATATTTATAGGCAGTTAGTCTGGGAAGTCAACAAAGTCAGGTGGGATGATGGTGAGATGGAGTTTAGATAAAAACTGGCATATGAAACTCGGATTAGTTGGATCTTGCAGTTTTTTGGGAAAGCAAAAGGAAATGAGATACTTTTCATGCCAATAAAAGACTTGGTTACCTGGACCAAGATACATTGAAGAAGTTGGGTGATAAGAAGATGAAGGCAACTGAGATTATTTGGGAAATGACTAGTGCCACTTCCCCATACAGAGGACCTTCGGACTCAGACGAGGTCCAATATGATGCAGCTGCTCAAAACCCACCTGAGTTGATTGCAGAGGACATGATGTCAGCACCCTTTGCAGCTGAGATGATTCAAAAATCACCTGCACCTGATGTGGCACCTGCAAATGGCTCTGACAGTGACAACCTTCCTCTGTCCAAGATATTAAAAATAAAGTCACATGAACCAGAGGAAGTTGTCCATATTAAATACTCACCTGATCAGTCCCCCAAACGACATAAAGGCCTGGTGGACTATTCATCTGAAGAAGAAGAAGAAGAAGAAGAAGAAGAAGAGATGCACACTGTGATATCACCTGCACCTGTTGAGGAACAACCAGATCATCCCTCAGCTCAAATGCAGCTAACCATCTCACCTGCACCAGCCTTACTTGAAGATCAACCTGCTCATTCCTCAGAGCTGGTGGCAGAAATGATCCCTCTCTAAACTTTCCCAAGCATGACGGAGGAATAAGAGGCATAAGAGACTTCAAGGTACCAGTAGCTGGATACTCCCTCAACCTCAAGGAGAACAATCCCCTACATCTTAGCAAGGACCAACTGAAATTGGTAAAACAACAATCTCTCAAACTTTCCTTTGTCAATATTTATGATGAATGGAAAGAATTGAAAACACTTACCTTCCCTCAATTGAGATAATTTGTTGAAAGAAGTACCTGGGATCACCCCACGGCCACTGAACAGCTCATAATGTTCTTCTGTCAAGAGGCAGATGTGAGCTTGTTGTTACAGGAGAACTGTTTCCTTTCTCATTTTAAACAAAATATGGAGCAGTTCATCCTTCAAGTTACGAAGGGTGTATCCTAAGGTGAAACCCTTGGTGAGAAGGAAGAAGTAGAAAAGAAGAAAGAAGGTAGAGAAGGTTAAGAACATATAGAAAAAGGAATTGTCATCAAAGAAGTTGAAAAAGAAGAAGAAAGTGCAAAAGAAGGAGTTGAAAAGGAAGAGAAAGGGGAGAAGGAGGAAGAATAAGAAAACAAGGAATATGAAGAGAAAGAGAAAGATGAGAAATAAGATGAAGAGAACCAGGAGGAAAAAGACAGAAAAGAGGATGATGAAGACCATCCTAATCAGGGCCCTAGATCAGCACATCCTGATGAAGCTGAGGAAGCAGAGCATCAGGGGGAACAGCCTGAGTATACCCCCTCCAAAAAGAAATCATCTGCAGAGAAGAAGTCCTATGCAGAGAAGAAGAAGAGCAAGTCCCCTGCATATGAGGACTTCTCAGACAAGTCAGGGACCCCTGATCCAACACCATCTGATCAGCAACCAGTTGACAGGCAACTCCGATTTGAGAACTCCGTTTCTAAAAGACCAACTGCAGAGGAGGAATCAGGAGAGAATATTGATCAAGCTCCTGCATATCATCGGCCCCCGAATCTCACTGCCCTGGTCAGAGGAATTGTTGAAGAGACAGTTGCTAAACTTTTAGCAACTCATGTCAAACTAGAGCTGAAAACCATCAATGAAAACATAGACATATTGATCAATCAGAAGGAACCCTCACCCCCACCCACAAACTCAAGAATGCCTCTTGCCATGACTCACCTAATGCTCAGGGTGGAGGATCAGCTAGCAAAAGTGATTGATGCTGGAAAAAATGGGGAAGATAAGAATAAGGAAGAAGAGAAAGAAGAACCAAGACTAAAAAGGCAACAAGATCTTCCACTGATTCAGGTAGGAACCTCAACCCTGAAGAGAAAAGATTCAGTTGCACTATCAGAAGAACTTGCAGCCAAAAGGAAAAGAACTAGGCAAGATCCTGTTGTATGATTACAATGGGAAGGAAAAGAGCTTCAATATGTTGAGGAATTCTTGCCTCTGGAAGCAGAGCCTATGTGGAGAAAAGCAAGTAAACAATTCATAGAGAAATACTACCTTTGAGAAATACTTCAAGACAGGGAGTGCTCCCACAAGAAATTTTCATAAACTTCATGGAGATGAATTATCCCAACCTTTGGGAGGTTTTGGAGAAATATGCAGAAAGGGAATTCAATGCATACCCCATTATTCCAAACTTCAGACCTGAAAAGCACCTACTCTCATGAATGTAGAATTGGATGAGATTGCTCTTCATAAAGGAATTAATAAGGTATGCGGTGAAAACAAATTCACATCTCCAGAACAACAACAGTTTGCCTCCTTGGTGGTTAAGAAAAAGTATGGGTTAGCCCCAGTTATAAAAAGACCTATTAGAGAAAAACCTTTGAAGACACTCCCTCCAGCAAGGACCAGAGGAAGAGGTAAAGGAGGAGGGAGATGAATTTTTGTTGTAATATTACTTGTAATTTTTTCAGTGCACTTGTAATTTTCATTTTGACTTGTAATTTTCATTCAGACTGGACTGTAACCTGAAATGAACGTTTATAATAGTCAACTTGAATGACAACCACTAATTGTCTCAAAAAGACTGAGTTTGATTTTTGTCTTGCACTTTACTTTTGTGCAGACGTGTTTACATTTGAAATGCTTAAGTTTTGCCATTATCAAAATAGGGGAAATTGTTAGGAATACCTGTTCGATTTTGATGATGTCATCCCTATAATCATGATTCATTCAAATCTATGCACTAAGTACTTGGTATTGTAAAGAAGACCCAAATGAGTATCTTGTATAAGCCATTGAATAGGCTAAGTTTGATCAAGAGTTAATCAGTACAAAATCGGCTAAATATAGAATAGACAGATTATTAGCCGAGTTTTGGTCAACAAAAATATCAGAGAGTTTTAACCAAAACACTGTAGCAGACAAGATATGTTCAGACAATACATCAGGCATCTTATGTTCAACTCAACAGATCAGAGAAGGTTGACCACAAACAAGATATAATCAGGCGACATATCAAGCGAGTTCTGGTCAATAGAGTATATCAGATAAGTTTCACCGCAGACAACATATTATCAGAGAAGGTCACGTCAACACAAAGTATCATCTGAGGTTTGACCATAGATGAGATATTATCAGACGAGTTATTAGGCCAGTTATGGTCAAAATAAATATCAGTTGAGGTTTGACTACAGACGAGTTCTTTATCGGTCGAGTTTTTTGGTCAAACAAAACATCAGAGGAGGTTGACCAAACTTATTCCGCAAGCCAAGTATGAGTATCCGAGAAGGAGCTCAGTCCACATCAGCAAGCATTGAAAAGTCAACAATAACGGAAAGACATGCGGACGTAAATTGAAGGAGACAAAGTGAGTAAATCTCGAAAGTTAAGGAATAATTTATTCCTAGAGATTGGCGCCTGGAAGACTTTCCAAATAGAGTAATCTAGAATAGTGGCGCAACGGGAGGATTCTTCAAACGGATAGATTTGAAGAAAGATACAAGTCGTGCAACGAGATGAACGAATAAACAAAGAAGTCTATTCTCCAACGGATAGATTTGTTATAGGAGATGCAATAGCTATGAAGAAGCTCAAGATTCATACTATAAATATTTGAAGACAGATTTGAGCATGCGACGATGCGAAAAACATTTACAAGCGAACAAAGCACTTAAAGCAATCTAAGCTATCAGAGCGAACTATAGCATCGTGGAGAGCCAGTTTCCAAAGTTTATATACTGGGAAGTTCTTGAGTTGGAGAAGACAATACTCTTATCTTTAAAGCTTTATTACGGGGTACTTCTGTGAATGGGGTTTTCAAAAGTTTTGAGGCTGATAAGGTATCCACAGGTTCTGTGATAGACAGCTTGCGAGTTGTTGAAGCATCCACGGGTTTTCAATCAGGAGGTGCTAGGCAGTCAAAGGGAGTTGCAACGGCCATGGGTTTCCACTAGTTGGAAGCTGTTGTAACTGTGTGAATTTACTGTAACATTTATCACTGGTTGACAGTTATAGTGAATTTATCTTCAACTGGTTTGGAGAGAAGTAGATTAGTAGACTATTACCTACCTCTGAAACCACTATAAATGCTTGTGTGTTTGACTGCATTACATCATACTTATCTGCTGCATTCATATTTACTGTTCCATTTAGCAGTCAACTGTCTTCTGCATAACTGAGTTTTATAGTTAACATAAGTCACCTGCAGATGACATAAGTCACCTGCATTGTCATCAGTTGTGTTTCCGCATTATCATCTGCATCTAAGGTTTTTTAGCTGCATATTATATCAGCTGAGTTACTCACCTGGGATTCAGGAAAAGAGTTGAATAAGTCTATTCACCCCCTCCCCCCCCCCCCAGACTTATTCCTAAGGACTTTTGACCTACACTAGAATCATAAACCGAGTTGAACAAGTCAGAAATATGGATATACAATCCGTAGAATATGATCAACAACAGCATTTAACACTTCTATTCATCAAAATCGGATTAGAAATGAGATCAAGAACAAAATCTACAAAGATGGTCAACTCAAGAAAAATTAAGGGATTACCTCAATCCGACGAATAACTAGATTAGATGATGTTATTATCACCTAGGATGCTCCAAAACACAGAATAGAATAAAATCGTCCAAGATCACCAACCCTAGTGGCCCCCGACTCACACCCATGGAGAGAGGAGGAAATGAGAAACAAATGAGGAAACACAACTGCTATTCGGTTTATATACCGGACAAATTAGCATGCACTGATGAGGCCTCCAGACCCTATCCAGTAGCTTCTGGATGGTCCCCGAACTACCAGTTAGCATGCGCTACCCTACCCGTAGCGTGCGCTAACAGCAGCACCTTAGCGCATGTTATAGGGCTCCATAGCGTGCGTTGCCGAACTCCGAGTTGAATGCAGTAGCTTTTGCCCCTCGCATTAGCGTACGCTATCCACAAGTTAGCGTGCACTAACTCTGCAGAGTAGCGCGTTCTACAACACCTAGTAGCATGTGTTACACCTATATTGAACCAAACTCATCATAACAATGATACTCCCCACTAGGACAACAAACATGCGACGATCTGGAAGAAAGCGAACAAATAATGAAGTCCGACATACAACAACATAAACACAGGCACCATGTATCTGCTTGGATCGGTAAGTAATTCAAGATGTCCGGATGCCAAAATCATGGGTATTACAGTTATAGCGCGCGTTATTATGCAATAGTCATCGCACGCCATAGTGTGAGTTAGCGCACGCTAACTGGTGGTCCGTGACCGTCCAGAAGCTACTGGACTGGAATGGAAATTCATTAGCATACGCTAATGCATCCATCTAGCGCACGCTAATTGATCTACTCAACTGAATGTATTGGAACGTTGACCCGTTAGCGCACACTAATGTTATATGTAGCACGCGCTGACTGCTTCAGTATACATATACTGAATACTTCAGTATATATATATATATATATATATATATATATATATATATATATATATATATGAGCAACAACTCATCTCGTCATTTCTTTCATTTCTTCTCTCCTACCGCGATGTCTGAGGCGATCCGACTATGGTTCGGACTTCTGGTCGATTTTTGCTCCACTCAAGGATTTTTAGAGAGCCCTGGGCGATTATAACATTATCTAATCCTTTTTCTTCATCAGATAGAGATATTTTCTTGATTTTCCCTAAAGTTGACTTTTGGGGGGTTTTGTTCTTGGTCTCATTTTCAATCCGGTTTTGATGAATCGATTTGTTTTAATTGATGTAGTTAAACATGTTTTATGGATTGTATATCCATATTTCGGTTTCGTTCAATCCGGATCATGATTTTGTGTTCTTGAGAAATCTTGAACATTTAATTTTCGATTAAATGCTTCAATGGATTTTTCATCAGGTTTTAGGGAAATTTCCAATCATGCTTGATTGTTATGCTTGTAGTGATTGTAGTGTCGTTGTTTTCTCTCCGATGATGTAGGTGTTCAAGGTTTTTAGGTTGAGTCATATTCGTTGGAGTTTTTCGTATCGATTATCGAGGCAAGTATCTTACTTATACGATTTGTATCTTGTGAATAGAGATTACATGTTGGGTTTGTGATGATTGTTTTACCCTCATAAACATGGATCGCGTAAATTAGATAGGTATTACTAGTCATAAATGTTTGATGGTAATGGTGTTGTTCTTGAATGTTCAACATGGTGTAGTTGTGTTAGTTCTGACAATCATGTTCGTTTGGGTGTGTACCGTGTTGTGTATCGATCATGAGGTATTATTGGTTATGTATTGTTGGTTGAGTAATGTTGATGATAATGGTTGGATTGCTGAGATTGCGCTAGTGTAGTGTATATGTACAGTTATGGTAATCAATGTGATTGATTGGCCGTGTATGGATTTGTCGTAATGTGAATGTTAAAGTTCTGTGTTGTGATGCTAAGTTCACTCTTGTGGGTTTGACAATATCTACGAGGATTCAGGGCAATCAATCCTGGGATCAGAACATAGTATGTGTTGTTGTGTTCCAGAAGTATGGGTTTGACGAGGCCTACGATGAAGCATGGCAATCGATCATGGGGTCAGGACTCAGTACGTCCAACCGTGGGTTCGACGGGACCTACAGTGACTCATGGCAATCGATCACGGAGCGGGACTGGTTGTTGTGATTGTTGTGTTGGCCCAATCTGTGCGGGTTGTCGAACCTACGTAGACACGTGGCAATCGATCACGGGGTCACGAGCATGATTGATTTTTGATGTATTATGTTTGGTTTAGTCCGTGCGGGTTGTTGAACCCACAGAGACACGTGACAAGCGGTCATGGGGTCACGAGCATGATTGATGAATAATATTGGTTTGGTATAGTCCGTGCGGGTTGATAAACCTAAGGAGATACGTGACAAAAGATCACGGGTACTATGGGCATGTTTTAACGACCTAAGTTTTTCAAAGGAAAGTTTTACGAAAATGGAATGATTGGGATGAGACCCAAGCGATTTGTGGAAATGTTTTCTTGTTGTAAAATTATTGAGATTTGAAATGAGAATTGGGTTAAGACCCTAACGTTTTGAAATAATTCTTAAAACTTAGGACCCGATGTCCTAAAGGCTTTGTATTTCTAAAATTCCCGAGATGATGATTCTATTTTCAAATGCTTCATGTTCTTTGTTTACTAAACACCAAATCCTCCCGGGAATAATTATTGGATGGTCGTCTTTATCCAATTTGTGATTGTTGTTTGCTAGCTAAATTTTGTGTGGTTATGATAATTGTAGTGGCAAATTCGATTTGCTAACCCCTTAAATTGGGGAAATGCGTTTCATGCATTTCAGGTATGCTTGGTTCTTGGGAGCAGTCACAGGGTCAGCATGGAAGATGAAGGGCTGCGATACTAATCAATAGTTGAGGAGTTCAGTTTGATGTCGCTGTATTATTGTATTAATTTCGAACTTCCGCTGTATTGTGTTTAGACCCATGCCTGGGTATATGTTGTGAGAGACTTATTTTGGTTTGAATAAGTTGTGTGACCTTATCAGTCGGAGTCATTATATAGTTGACCCCGGTCGGTCAATCAGTTGGTTTTTTGCAGTGTTTAGCCTGGTAGATCCTTGTGAGAAGGGTCTATAACGTGTGATATTCCCGGATGATTTCTGGGAGTGTTATAGTAAGTCAGCTAAAATTTAATTTATTCTTTCAGTGTATGATGATTTATTGTCAATAAAGTTATATATTTAGGGTTGGGGTATGGATTGGTCCGAATTTTTGAAGATTATAAGAACTATATGAGTTAAAATGGATCGATGATTCTATAATCAAACATTATCAGTTAGCCTCATAACGCATCGATTATATTGTAAATATGAATATTTAAATTTCACTTTCATTATAATATTGGGAGAATATGATCATGACCATGTCTTGGCCAAAAGTATCATAATCGGAAGATTTTCAGCCTTGTTAATTAACGACCGTCGTTAATAACATTACTATGAACCTTGATGGTTTTATTATGGATAAACTGATTCAAGAGTACGATAGAAATTAGAGTGAGTTGATAATCAAGCCTCTCATGATAACCGGAATATGTTGATGTAACACCCCAACTAGGCGACTATTACAGTGTCGTGGACCCCCGACTAGGACCCACCAGGCGAATGAAAATTAATGACTTAAATAATATAATTGTAGTACCGAACCATATTATATCATCGATTACTCCGATGAGGAGCTTCATTACAACACACCCAAGATAATACAGAATACATGTATATTTTATATGGAGATAAAATATACAACACTGAATAAAAATGGGTGTTCAAACGGAAGTCTGCAGCAGAAATTAAATGAAGAAACACGAATGACTGGAGAGGACTGGGGCCCCCTACTAGTATCACTGGGACTCCTCGCCGTCAACGTTCTCTTCCCATGATTTAGCCTTGCCATGACCTGAAAACAACATCCTCAAACGGGGTCAGTTACACAGAACAACAATCCTCAAGAGTTGAATAAACACAAATCATGATATATCTTAATTATGAAATTAAGCTGAAGAGAGGCATTACAGTACGCCCGTGATGGTATGTGCAAGTGCACAAGACGAGTGTCCGGACACACCCACCCTTGTACCTAATTAGTCTCACGGAGGTACGTTTCCGTGTGCACAGTCCAATGTGTCGGTGAACCCGATCACATGACTATTATGTGCCCGATTAAAAATTTCACACATCCCCACCCAGCCACGCAATATGAACCCAGAAGGCCACAAGAGCAAAAGTGACCAATGAACATAAATGAATAACAATACGACAAAGGTCAAGAATGACTCACCGGGATGACATAATAATGAAATGAATGATAGCTCATTGAATTGATTGGAACCGTCGTTCCTCGTGAATGAAATGATTATTTTGATAATTACAAGTCTCAACATGATTAGTACATTATGAATGATTATGATTTATGAATGAACAACCACGAAGGGAATGAGTATCCTTTTAACCGAGTAAGAATTAACTTACACAACACCGGTGAAGAATGTCCTTCCTCGAACAAACATCCTACAATGAGATGTCGGTCGCTCGAACAACCTTGAATAACACAATTACCCACAATCAGTTCAATATAATTATCAAGCACGATTATAACTCACTCAAAACGTCGATATGAATAATCCAAGTTCATTGGGGCATTATAACAAACACGTTGTAACCAATCTTTTATTGTTTACAACCAATCCTTAATTATATCGATATCAAACCTCCAAGGAGTGATACAACCCAACAAAAACATCTTCAAGGCAATCAATAATCCAATATGAATATCCAATTCGAGATTTCAACAACATCTAATCGAAAACCCCCAAATCCAAATCAATATTATAGTGTTCTTGAATAATCCTTCAATAATCTAATAAATATTCATACAAACTCATAATCATATGTATATCTCTTCATACAACATGATTATAACATCCAAAATATCATATCTCAACACAAAATCGAAATCCAATATATTGAAGAATTTACCTTTGAAGATCCAAACACTTTGATCTGGAGAAATCATGTTAAATCGACTATCCAAGCTTCCCAATCCAAGATATATGATTAGAACACTCCTACCCAACTGATGTGATGAAGAAAAACTCTCCCAAGAACTTCTCTCTCGGAACTCAAGTGCAGAAATGAGAAAAATGAGCTCAACAACCCGTCCAGGTACTTAAGTACTGCCATTGTTACGGTCGTAACTCGGCCTACTTACGGCCGTAACATCCCCAAGTCAACGGCCTTACGGCCGTAACCAGCCAACTCTTACGGGCGTAACTCGACCTCGTCGAAAAATTTGCCGACAGGCATACGGTCGTAACCGCACATGCCTTACGGGCGTAACTCGACTGATACGGCCATACTCGGCAAAACTTACGGGCGTATGAAGCCTTCGTCGAAACTGACTGGGACATCCTGCTCGAATCGTACGGCCATAACCGGCCAAGCCTTACGGCCGTACCTACCTCAACTTATGGCCGTATGCCGCAACCCTTACGGCCGTAAGTCCTCTTCGTCCGAACTGTCCTGAAAACAATGAATGTATGTTACGGCCATAATGCAAGCATGTTACGGCCGTAACTCGCTGCTGGATGCCAACGAAATGACAAATCCGTCTACTCGACACACATCACTGAATGGTCCGACATACCATACTTATATGAATATAATTAAGTCCAATAACATAGGATAGATGATACTTTCAACACAAGACTACCAATCATGATGATTATGACAATACTCTCATCTCGATTCTCAAACGGAGATGGATGATGATCGGTAATTGATACACGGTTAAAAATACGCCAATGATGAATACAAATGAATGAGTGATGAATGATGAAAGATTTTTAATGAGTGAAATAATCCGACAGTGACAACTGCTGAATGATAATTAGTGAACGATAATTACTGAATGATAATTACTGAATTACAACTGGGTATTACATACTCCCCCCTTAAAAGGAGTTTTGCCCTCGAAACTAAGGGTCAAACAACTCGGCATAACACTCCCGCATACTATCCTCGATTTCCCAAGTAGCCTCTTCGACTCCGTGTCTAGACCAATGAATCTTGACAAAGGAATCGTCTTGTTCCTCAACTGCTTGATTCGCCGCTCTAAAACTCGTATAGGATGCTCCTCATATGAATGATCATCCGCGATCTCGATTTCGTTGAACTGAAGTATGTGACTTGGGTCGGCAACATACTTCCGCAACTGAGAGACATGAAACACATTATGAATTTGGCTCAACGTCGGAGGTAAAGCCAATCGATAAGCCAGACTGCCTACTCGATCCAAAATCTCAAACGGTCCGATGAATCTTGGACTCAACTTTCCCCGCTTCCCGAAACGGAAGATACCTAGACTCGGGGATACCTTGACCAAAACGTGGTCACCTACCTCGAACTCTAATGGTCGACGACGATTATCTGCATATGATTTCTATCGACTCTGAGCAGCCAACAAACGACTCCTGATCAAAGCTACCTTCTCGCGGGCGGCTATAAGCATATCGGGCTCGGTGCCGATTGAGTCTGATAAGTCATCCCAACACAAAGGAGATCGACAACGACGACCATACAAGGCCTCGTAAGGTGCCATCTTAATCGAAGCATGCCAAGTGTTATTGTACGTGAACTCAATCAATGGTAGTTGGGCTTCCCAATCGTCTTTCCAATCGAGGACGCATGCCCTCAACATGTCCTCCAATGTCTGAATAGTCCTCTCTGATTGTCCGTCATTTGAGGATGAAAAGTCATCTTTGAAATTAATCTGAGTTCCCATGGCACGATGAACTGATTTCCAAAAATGTGACACGAATCGCCCGTCACGATCAGAAATGATACTCTTAGGAGTACCATGCAATCTCACTATCTCTTCGATGAATAACTGGGCAAGTCTCTCGGACCCCACGTATCCTTAATCTCACGGAAATGAGCTGACTTAGTTAAGTGGTCCACAACTACCCAAATTGTATTCATGCCACGATGACTCGTCGGCAAAGATGAAGTCCATAGCAATATCTTCCCACTTCCACTCTGGAATAGGGAGAGGTTTCAGCATACCCGCCGGTCGCTGATGTTCTATCTTGACTTGCTGACAGGTTAAACATCTCGAAACAAACTCTACGACTTCTCGCTTCATATTACTCCACCAATAATTTTGTTTCAAGTCCTTGTACATCTTGCTAGACCCAGGATGAATGGAATAAGGGGTAGCATGAGCTTCTCTCAAAATCGAGTTTTTCAACTCTTCATCCGCCGGTACACATAACCGATTCTTAAATCGCAAAAGTCTATCCTCGTGGACCACAAATCCAGGGGCTTTCCCCTCAGCCACATCCTCTCGGATGCGCGAAAAAAACGGGTCTGAACCCTAATTCACTCTGATCGCCTCCTCAAGTGGTGATGAAATCTCTAACATGCAAAGTTGCCCTTGCACTCGTTGTAACCAGACCTCGATCTCGGGTCTTAGAAATTCCTGCTGAAGTTCCTTCTGAACTGTTAAATGAGCAAGCATTTGCTCCTGAACGGACTTACGACTCAAGGCCTCGGCGACCACGTTCGCCTTGCCCGAGTGGTACAGGATCTCAATATCATAATCTTTGATTAGTTCCAACCACCGCCTCTGTCGCATATTTAACTCCTTCTGAGTAAATATATACTTCAAACTCTTATGGTCGGTGAAAATATGACAGGTGATGCCATAAAGATAATGACGCCAAATCTTCAACGCGAATACCACGGCCGCTAGCTCTAGGTCATGGGTCGGATAGTTGACCTCGTAAGGTCTCGGTTTCCGTGAAGCATAGGCAATAACCTTCCCATTCTGCATTAGTACACATCCGAGACCGTGTCCGGACGCATCGCTATAAACCACGAATCCTTCCATCCCTTGCGGTAAGGAAAGGACAGGTGCTGAAATTAAACGGGTCTTGAGTTCGTCAAAACTCTGCTGACACGCGTCGGACCACGTGTATTTCTTATCTTTTCGCAAAAGGTTCGTCATTGGTTGAGATATTTTAGAAAATCCTTCCACAAATCGCCGGTAATAGCCTGCTAATCCGAGAAAGCTTCGGATTTTCTTAACATTCTTCGGAGGTTGCCAATCTCGGATTGCCTCCATCTTCTGAGGGTCGACACGTACACCGTATGATTAAATTACATGTCCGAGAAACGTCACCTCGGACATCCAGAACTCACACTTGGAAAACTTTCCATAGTGTTGCTCTCACCTCAACACGTCGAGAACCTGATGAAGGTGAACCTCGTGCTCCTCTCGGTCATGAGAATAAATCAAAATGTCATCAATGAAGACAACCACAAACTGATCCAAATAGTCGATGAAAACTCGATTCATTAACTCCATGAACACCACAGGTGCATTAGTTAACCCAAATGGCATTACCACAAACTCATAATGACCATAGCGTGTTTGAAACGTCGTCCTTGCGATATCTGACTCTTGAATTCGCAACTGATGATATCCAGATCTTAAATCGATCTTGGAAAATACTGAATCTCCTTGAAGTTGATCTAAGAGATCATCAATATGGAGTAGAGGATATTTATTCTTGTTCGTCACCCTGTTCAACTCCCGATAATCAATACACAAACAAAATGAATCGTCCTTCTTCTTGACAAATAACACTGGTGCTCCCCACGGGGACGCACTCAGTCGAATATAACCTTTCTCGGACAATTCTCCAGTTGATTACTCAATTCCTGCATTTCGGTCGGGGCAATCCGATACGGTGCCTTCGATATTGGAGACGTACCAGGCTCCAACTCAATCGTGAATTCCACATCTCGCTGTGGAGGCAAACCAGGTAACTCGTCTGGAAATACATCGGCATTTTCTCTCACTACCAGAATATCCGCCAACATTATTGATGATTTCCTGGTCTTGGTCATATAGCACCAATAACCAACACACCCCTGATTGAGTAATTTCACTGCTTTCATCATATTAATAACTCTTCCGGAACAGATGGGATTACCTCCCTGAAATACACATTCGACCCCATCATCTGAAATGATAGTGACCATACGCTTACGGACACTAATGATGGCATCGTGACGATACATCTAATCAATACCCAAGATTATGTCGTCTCTCGATAAATCTACCACGATTAGGTTTGCTAACCAATCACGGCCATGAAGCTGAATCGGACAATTCACAATTTCCGATAATTCATCTACCATCAGGTAGACCAATAACATACGGCTCACAACTAGTAGCACTACCCAGATGTAGTCTACTCAAACATGACTCGGAAATGAATGAATGAGATGCACCAGTATCAAAAAGGGTACACACAGGTTGAGATAAAATTTCAAGTGTACCTGAGATCATCCGGGCCTCCGGATCGTTGGTCCTCTTCATCTCATAAATTTGGGGCTTGCTAATCCCCGCACCGGATGCTCCTGTCTGATGACTATGGGCTCTGCCTTTGTTTGCTCCTGTCGTCTTAAACAGCGTGGTAGTGGCTTTGATTATCAACGGTGACTACTTGGGGCACGAGATGGCGGAGTAGGTTTTGAGTCTTTTTGGCAAAAACGGGGCTTATGCCCAGCAATCCCACAGTTATGGCATGTGATAGTCTATCTCGGACACTTGGTGCTGAAATGACCAAGTTCTCCACAGTTGAAACAGGTGATGGCCGAACTGGCCACTCGGGACTGTGATTCCGCGGGTCTGGGCGCCATAGGAGGTCGCTCAGAGAAACTAGAGCCCGCACGAGGCTTCTTGAAGGTTGCCTGACCGCCTTCAGACTGATTACGGTTCTTAGACTTCTTGCTAGCAGATGAAGGTTGCTGCTTAGCTATCTCCTTAGCAGTAAGCTCATAAGTAAGAGCTTTCTCGATGAATTCGGCCAGAGTGGTGCAATTTTGATTAAGCAACCGCATCCGCATACGAGGTTTCAACCTCTTGCTGAAATACTTGATCTTGTCCGCCTCGGAGTGAATAATAGATGAGGCGAAAGGAAGTAGCTCCTGAAATTTCTCGACGATGGCGAGAACATCATCGTCTGCGGAGGGGTCGGGAGTGAGTAATTCTGATGATTTGGCCTCTCTGAGTGGGGCTGGATAATATCTCTCCATCATGAGAGTCTTGAATTTATCCCAAGTACATGATCCGTCGATGGGCTTCAACGATAACCATAATGAATGAGCGCTCTTACCCATATAGTAAGCCGCAACTGAAACTTTTTGCGCTTCGGGACACTCTACCATAGCAAACAACTTCTCGAAATGCTCAAGCCAGTGAACAATATCCGCCGGCTCAGATGAGCCCTCAAAAGTAGGTGGTCTCTGGCGAGAGATGTCGCCAATAATACTGCTTACACCCCTCTCTTGCCCTTGAGGTGGCGGCGAAGGAGCCTGCTGATTCTAGGCGGTTAAGTTCTCCATCGTCTCCATGAGGCGTGCCATCTATTTCATATGGGCCATTATGCCCTGCATAAAAGCGAGTGGATCAACCCGAACACCTTCTGATTGAGTTGTGTCCCGGGTACGACTCCCTAACAGTGAATGATCATTTCTGGGTGAATGAGTGGCAGCGTCGCTGCTCGATGAATTAGCATTATTCCTCGCGTAGGCATGTGTATTCACACGATCTCTCAGGTTTTGGCCCGCACCGCGGCCTCTTCCCCCGCGTCCTCTGCCTGCTCTCTCCATACTGAAGTAGGAAAGTCACATGATAATTATAGATTTCGTATGAATATCACATTATGATTACATCATGAAATGATGAGAATGAGCATACGCGCTCTAGCACAGTGATTACATGAATGATCAACTGAGGTGACATGATTATCTGATGAAATTCTTGAAATGATTTTCTTGAACAAGTTAACAAGATTAATGATACAATCCTTATGATCAACAACTGAACAATGAAATGAACTCAGTGATTAATGAGTTAACATGATCGATATGATCAAAATGAAAATGATGATTGAGGATTGTTGACTGTTGAATGATGAATGAGTGATTCTTATTGCCAGAAATTATACCATGGCTTCAGAAATCTTATTGTTCTTTGGTCTGAGGGGCTCGGCTCTTGCACAGGTCACACGTGACGCGAAAGCCCAATGATACTAGTCTGATGAACGATGATTTCAAATGAGACATGACTCGGAAGGTAGTATTCAAAACCACGCTCCGATACCAACTCTGTAACACCCCAACTAGGCGACTATTACAGTGTCGTGGACCCCCGACTGGGACCCACCAGGCGAATGAAAATTAATGACTTAAATAATATAATTGTAGTACCGAACCACATTATATCATCGATTACTCCGATGAGGAGCTTCATTACAACACACCCAAGATAATACAGAATACATGTATATTTTATATGGAGATAAAATATACAACACTGAATAAAAATGGGTGTTCAAACGGAAGTCTGCAGCGGAAATAAAATGAAGAAACACGAATGACTAAAAAGGATTGGGGGCCCCTACTAGTATCACTGGGACTCCTCGCCGTCAACGTTCTCTTCTCGTGCTTTAGCCTTTCCATGACCTGAAAACAACATCCCCAACGGGGTCAGTTACACAGAACAACAATCCTCAAGATTTGAATAAACACAAATCATGATATATCTTAATTATGAAATTAAGCTAAAGAGTGGCATCACAGTACGCCCGTAATGGTATGTCCAAGTGCACAAGACGAGTGTCCGGACACACCCGCCCTTGTACCTAATTAGTCTCACGGAGGTACGTTTCCGTGTGCACAGTCTAATGTATCGGTGAACCCGATCACATGACTATCATGTGCGCGACTAAAAATTCCACACATCCCACCCGGACACGCAATATGAACATTAATGAATAACAATACGACAAAGGTCAAGAATGACTCACCGAGATGACATAATAATGAAATGAATGATAGCTCATTGAATTGATTGGAACCGTCGTTCCTCGTGAATGAAATGATTATTTTGATAATTACAAGTCTCAACATGATTAGTACATTATGAATGATTATGATTTATGAATGAACAACCACGAAGGGAATGAGTATCCTTTTAACCGAGTAAGAATTAACTTACACAACACCGGTGAAGAATGTCCTTCCTCGAACAAACGTCCTAAAATGAGATGTCGGTCGCTCGAACAACCTTGAATAACACAATTACCCATAATCCATTCAATATACTTATCAAGCACGATTATAACTCACTCAAAACGTCGATATGAATAATCCAAGTTCATTGGGGCATTATAACAAACACGTTGTAACCAATCTATGATTGTTACAACCAATCCTTAATTATATCGATATCAAACCTCCAAGGAGTGATACAACCCAACAAAAACATCTTCAATGTAATCAATAATCCAATATGAATATCCAATTCGATATTTCAACAACATCTAATCGAAAACACCCAAATCCAAATCAATATTATAGTGTTCTTGAATAATCCTTCAATAATCCAATAAATATTCATACGAACTCATAATCATATGTATATATCTTCATACAACATGATTATAACATCCAAAACATCATATCTCAACACGAAATCGACATCCAAGATGTTGAAGAATTTAACTTTGAAGATCCAAACACTTTGATCCGGTGAAATCGTATAAAATCGACTATCCAGGCTTCCCAATCCAATATATATGATTAGAACACTCCTACCCAAGTGATGTGATGAAGAAAATATCTCCCAAGAACTTCTCTCTCGGAACTCAAGTGCAGAAATGAGAAAAATGAGCTCAACAACCCGTCCAGGTACTTAAGTACTGCCATTGTTACGGCTGTAACTCGGCCTACTTACGGCCGTAACATCCCCAAGTCAACAGCCTTACGGCCATAACCACCCAACTCGTACGGGCGTAACTCGACCTCGTCGAAAAATCTACCGACAGGCATATGGCCGTAACCGAACATGCCTTACAGGCATAACTCGACTGATATGGCCGTACTCGGCAAAACTTACGGGCGTATGAAGCCTTCGTCGAAACTGACCGGGAAACCCTGCTCGAATCGTACGGCCATAACTGGCCAAGCCTTACGGCCGTACCTGCCTCAACTTACGGTCGTATGCCACAACCCTTACGGTCGTAAGTCCTCTTCGTCTGAACTATCCTGAAAACAACGAACGTATGTTACGGCCATAATGCAATCATGTTACAGCCGTAACTCGCTGCTGGACGCCAACGAAACGACAAATCCGTCTACTCGACACACATCGCTGAATGATCCGACATACCATACTTGTATGAATATAATTAAGTCCAATAACATATGATAGATGATACTTCCAACACAAGACTACCAATCACGATGATTATGACAATACTCTCGTCTCGATTCTCAAACGGAGATTAATGACGATCGGTAATTAATACACGGCTAAAAATACGCCAACGATGAATACAAATGAATGAGTCATGAATGATGAAAGATTTTCAATGAGTGAAATAATCCGACAGTGACAACTACTGAATGATAATTACTGAATGAAAATTACTGAATTACAACCGGGTATTATAGTTGAAATATGAGATATTGAATAAATTAAGTCACATTCGAAGAATTATATTAATTCGATAAGAATTAGTTAAAATTGACTAGGGAGGGTTTTCGAGCTTTGTCATGATTAGATGATGTTGGGAATGAATGATTAGTTATTTATAATACTATGTCGTGAATTATGATATTAGGAAATGTTGTGTTCCTGCCCGGTGGTGTGGTACGTATGGGTTTTAGTATGCCCCGCCAAAATGGCTCTGAAAGAAAGAAAAAGGTGCGTGCCGCACTCACGAAGGACTTCCAGTGATATTTTTGTGGCCTTATAATATCACAAATTGCTTACATCACACTTAAGGCAAGTTCGATACTTGCTTGGCTATGATAATCGATTTTGTGAAATTTAATTCGTAATTGCATGTTTTCATTTTGATTAACGTTTGTTGTTGATATTGATTGAGGAAGTGGTCAAGGGAATCGACGAGGCCCAGTCATATCCTAATTCTCGGGTATAAATCCGGTCGTCGGGCAGAAATCCGATGTTAACTAATATCGAGGCAGAAATCCGGAAAAAATCTTCATTTTCAAATAAGGGAGTAATTGTTGAGACCACAACCGCCCCGACCCTGGTGATATTTTGATCTCAAGGATGTAATAATGACTATTTATAGGTGCGTGTTTATCTGCATAATTGAATGTAATAATGAAATGCGGGATCATTTGCTTATTTGTTAAGAGTTTTGCCAAATTTATTATCATTAACTGACCTCAAATTGGGCTGGCATGACTCGTCGTGTTAGGCATAATATTTTTCTATATGCGGGATGTAACACCCCGAGATATTCAGGATAATTACAGCACTGTAAATCCTTTATATAAAGATTTACTAGGCTAAGAATTTAAAATAACAATTACAAAATATTACAAGCGGAATTACTATTACAAACCGGGTTTTTTCGAGAATGAAAGAAAAACACCGAATAGAAATTTATCAATACATGACCAATCAAATCAACACAAAAAGAACAATGTACTCTAGTACTTATTCAATCAACACACAACTGAAAGGACTTTCCAGACAGTTAACATCACTTTACACCCTCGTCATCATACTGCTCTTATGGTTGTTTTCCAGCTCTACTGGATCATGAACATAAAACATATGTCCACTCCCAGAGGGGTTAGCATAACGATGCTAGTACAAGTACGATAATTATTCAACAACATATTATTCGGCAATTCATGAAGAATAGCAATGACAACAACAACAAGCCTCTCCTACGAGAAGACTAACAATACATTTCACAATAAGACAATCACAACATACACATGGTAATCTGATTATACAGTATTCACTGCATAGATCCCATGATGATCCCGTCGGACCAACATGAGGTGGAAAACCCATCCAATGATCCATCACGCGCTAGCATAGATCCCAAGATGATCCCGTCGGACCAACACGAGATGGATAAACGACAACGACACATATGCATGACAACACGAATAACATGAATACAAAAAACATACTTAAAGTACTTGCCTAGAGAAAGACAACAAGGATTAAGTACTGTGACGAACATCAATATACTCGTCTCTTTGCTCAACCACTTGCAAGTTTCGGACCTTATACAAGATAAATAACAAAGAGTTTAATTTGTATATACATGACTAGTACATGAGAATCTAATGTTCGTAACTTTGATTTGTTAATCATCCTACGTCTGGTCGGTTCACGATTCAAATATCCGATGAGCACTTAGTCGGACTTCCAATATACATCATGTGAATTGAATGCTAATAATGGGGATAATTCGATGACGTCTACGAAATTCAAGTATATTCATGTCGTCAAGAATTTAATACTCAAACCGATGATTATCAACTTATACATGTACGGTGCAGCTATTCACCAGCCCTTATCAAAAACGTGATTGTGATGAACATATTTCAAACATCATACAAATGAACATATTCACTCGTTTCTTCTAAGTTTAATTCAAAGTTTAATCAAAACTCCAATACGTCTTCAATGATTAAACCTCTACAAGAGTGCTAATAGATCAACATACCTATAATCATCACCTTCATCTTCTAACAATGATCGATATAAGGAGGATACTCAATCAATGATTTTCTTCAAAGGACAAAGATCAAATTCTTGGCGAGGGCTTCTATATTTATCATAATCATTCACCCATTATGAATATTTCAACTTTAAGCCATCCAATCTCTACTTATTTCGAAATCATCAAAGAGGGGACATGAATATTTCTGAATACTTCACCCTAATACTCAATGTAATCATAGGCCAACATATCATCATTTTCAACATGGAAAACCTAAGCTTAATCATCATAATCTTCTAAACTTATGATATCTAGTTCAAGCATGATTAATAATTCCTTATAACATCATCAACATATCCATAACAAGCTTCTTGAAACGAGATATGAGCTGAGATGATCATAACATACCTTATATGAAGAATAACGATGAATACGATCGGTAGAACTCGACACCGTAGGCTTGAATACTAATCCGAGATGTCTACAATCTTCAAAACTAGGTAGAGAGGCTAACATAAGGAGGTATATTCGTTGGATTAACTCTTGAGGTTGCAGAGGTCGGACCAAGAGGAAATGAAGGAGTGTAAGAAATGAAATGGGTGATGTCCTATTTATAGAAAATAACAATTAATGTGCGCTATCCCTTATCCTTAGCGTACGCTAACGGGCTTCGTAGCTCACTGCCTCATTCTGTCCTTGTATTACTTACGCTATCGAGACATTATGTACACTACTTGCTGACTTAGCGTACGTTAACACACAATATAGCGTATGCTAACGACCTCACGTACGTTAACTACCTTGTGTAGCATACGCTAAACACCGTTGACGTAACTTTTCCAAGAAGGGTCCAGGTTCATGCAAAGGAAATCCGTCTGCCGACCATACGTTATCTGCTTTTTAACCGCCTCTTGCGTACGCTATCCATACATCCTACCGTATGCTAACTCTAGTTATTACCGTACGCTAAGTACATTAGTTAGCGCATGCTAATATCTTGCAACATACATGAATTAACAAACTCTACACAATACGATCATGAATACTGGAATACGAATATGGGAAACCAATACTTTGATTAATTATATGATGTAATCAAATACCACAAGGTCCAAATACAGATGAAAATACACAACATTTATCTGGGTACTACACTAGATGTTCCCGAGAGTTCCAGGCATACTTGCGGAGGTGTTTGTAACGCCCCGACTTTCTAGGGTAAATATTGGGGAAAAATAAATAAAAGGTAAACTTTGAGAAAAATAATTTTCTTGAGAATATAAAAATTATCGCCTACAAAGTCGAGTCGCTACAATGTCGTGAAAATAAATACCTTTAAATAAGGTAACATTTCATCATAAATACGAGGTAAAAATTTGCGGCGGAAGAAAACAAATCGTAATTTAATATTTCTAGTCAAAGTTTCCCCAAAAGTTTCAAACAGTTGACATGAAGAAAACAACATTTAATAAATTCTTTTTCATATGCTCCCTCGGCTCGCTCCTTCATCCATCCGGCTCGGTTCAACTGCGGGATCAATAAAGGTGGGGTGAGCTTCCTTGACTCGTGGAAATCACACGATCACGGTAATATACAATCTCATGGAAAACATAACATGAATAAATTATCACATTTTTCCTCAACATGAATGCATACTCACAATATTACGTACGGCATGAATCGAGCACGCATAACATGAATATTGAGGTTGCGCAGTGCCCCGCAACAACATGAAACATACACGCAATACCACATATAACGTGAATCTTGGGTTGAGCGGTGTCCCCACACAACATGAAACATACACGAAATACCACATATAACATGAAACGAGTTCATATGTGAATCTTTGGGTTGTGCAGTGTCCCCACACAACATGATAACCTCTTACACGAATACAGTGAGCACGATTTACAACGTGTATCATAATTTATAAACATGAAATGAATATCACATATGCATCCAATCAAAGCAATTAAAGTGATAGTGAAGATTCCCACGAATAAATGATGATGATGTCTGAAATGAATGTGCTCGACTCACGATCTAAGCCGGTAAATCCTTGACAAAGTCTACATATAATAATAATATTAATTAAAATCCTTACAATTTATTATTTATATAATAGATAAAAGGATATGAATATCACTATATAATAGCGAAAATAAATTATAATTGCTAATTAATATTAAGAAGGGTTAACATTATTAATGATGAAATTAAAACACTTATGCATAATTTCTTATTAATTATTAATATTAATTGGAAGTCAATATTTTAAATGTTTCGGTCAAAATTAGGATTTAATTTAAGTTTGAAGGTTATGGGGTCGATTGTAAAACTTGAGAAGTGAATGGGTTAAAATCGAATTAATCATCTTGCATTTGAGGCTGAATTGAACAACGATGGAAAATCGAGGCTAAATTGAATAACCCTAATAATTGGCGGGTATATATACCCTTAACCTAACTACAGCCGACCTATTTCTCATTTCTTTCTCCGTGAAACTCTCTCCCTCTCTGCACTCTTACCTCTCTCTCTCTAACCTTCTCGTAGGAGAAAAAAAAACACACACACACCGAATCGGACGCACACACAGGAATCATACACACTCGGGGTCGGAAAACACCCACACACACATCGATCGGCGGCCTTGAAGGTCGCGGCCGGGACGAGGCGGAGGCGCGGAGGTTTCGGATCCGCGGCGATTGAAACCGCTATGGTGAGGTCGGCGAGTTAGACCGAGATGTTTCTCGGTTGTTGAGTCCGTGGTGGGTGGCTTACGTGGCCGCACTGATAAGGGTTTTGAAGTCGGGTGGCGGAAGAGGGTTCCGAATTTGGTCCGTGTTGAAGGGTTTCGTCGATGGGGCAATCGGATTTGATTAAATTTTCAAGCTTGGCCCGATTTCGACCCTTCATTCGGGTAAATTGAAAGTTTTATATTTTGGGTTCCCGAATTTGATTTTTCGGATTTGTGAAATTTCTGGATTCGTGTTTAACTTCGCTTCGATTTGCATTTCAAATTTTCACGGATTCGGGCTATGGGTTGAAAAAGAATACTCGATGTGGTGAAACGGGTTTCGTATTTCGGATGGTTTCGGGCCTGGCCCGAATCCGGATTCTTCTCGCTCGGGCAAGTTGAAAGCATTATGTTCGATTTTATTTGATTATTGATGTTTTAAATTTTCTCGAAATTTTGATTTGTTTGGTTGAATCTTTGGAAGTCAATATGAATATGAACTCGAAATTAAAGAACTTGAGGATGGGAGTTACCTCTGTTGGGGAGGAACCGAGAAGACGAATTCTTTTCGATGGAATTTGGAAGGATGCTCCTGTAAACTTGATGGCCGAATCGATCGGGAACCCCTTCACGGTGATGGGATTTGCGTAAGATGGAACTCGTGGTCGGGAAAATCGATCGGGAAAATTGGTAGAATTGATGTTTTGTATCTTCTTTCTCGTATTTTTTTTTTTGGAACGATGAAGAAAACTACGGGAAGAAAAGTGTATTTCTATAATGTGTATTTGTACAGTAGTAGCTATATATTTATACTATAGGTTTAGGGTTAAGGTTGATTATGGGCTTAATTAATTTTCTGGGCTTGTAATATTATTATGGGTCAGCACAATGTGTATTTGGGCCAATGATAAAAACAATAATAATAATGCTAATAATAATAATAATAATAATAATAACAATTATAAAATTAATAATAACAATGGTAATAATTAATAATATCGATACTAATAATAATATCGAAAGTAATATAAATGATGATATATAAATATAATGAAGATAAAAATATTAATACTATTAATATTAATATTGTTCCTATTATAAATATTATAATAATAATAATACCTTTAATTATCATAAAAATGACTAATATTAAATGTTCTGAAATTAACTTGAGAAATTGACTCGGGCTAGGACTTGTGATACGTCGAACTAAATGTTTATGATTCCCTAAATGAAATTAAATAACATGAAATGCATTATAATATTATTAAAATTAATAATATTGCATTATAAAAATGACGGGTATTACATCCTACCCCTCTTAGAAAAATTTTTGTCCTCGAAAATAAATGATATACCTTGATTAAAGAAATTCGGATAACGAGCTTGAAGTTCCTCTTCGCGCTCCCAAGTGGCTTCATCCTGGGTGTGGTTACGCCATTGGATCTTGACGAACACCTTTTTTTTATTCCTCAATTGCCGGATCGATCGATCGAGAATCGTTAAGTTGTTCTTCATAGGTAAGGTCTTTGTTCATCTCTACGGAGGTATAGTTGATGACGTGCTGAGATCGTGCACATACTTCCTCAACAATGATACGTGGAAGGCGTTGTGCCTGCAGAAAGTTCGGGGGTAAAGCCAAACGGTAAGCTAACTCTCCAATCCGCTCGAGGATTTGAGCAGTCCAATATACCTTGGTCTCAACTTGCTCCTCGGACCAAAACGAACAATTCCCTTGGTAGGAGATACCTTCAGAATACTTTGTCGCCAACACAGAGTCGAAATCTTTCCTACGCTTGTCGGCGTAAGACTTCGACAGTCTGGGCTATCTTGATCCTCTCACGAATCTTATCCACCATGCCAACTGTTTGCTCGATCATCTCGGGACCCAAAATCCTCCTTTCTCCTACCTCATCCCAATACAGTGGTGATCGACACTTCCTACCATATAGGGCTTCATACAGTGCCATACCGATCGTCGACTGGTAACTGTTGTTGTAAGCAAATTCTACCAAAGGCAACATGTTGGAATATTTATTCCACACATTATTTAATTTATGTTTTGATGATTAAAGTTGCTAAACTACAAAACAACATCGAGGAGAAGCAAAACGGCGAACTGCATTTAAGACGCAAAATTGCAACTGGATCGCATTAGCGCACGCTAAGGAACATATGTTAGCGCACGCTAACGAGGAGTCACCGCATTCCACCTAGTATCGAAGTAAGTCAGTGAAGTCGGAGTGGATAGCGCACGCTACACTCTATTATTAGCGCACGCTACCCTCTATTATTAGCGCACGCTACAAAGGATGATTTGCGCACGCTAAGATGTTTGAATCTGGTCAATCCGAACGTTGGGAAAAGCAGGTCAAAGTCAGCATATCAAACGGTCACTTTGACAATCCATGCAACGGATATATTGGATTAGCGCACGCTACAAAAGAAGTGGTAGCGCACGCTAACTGTTAAGGGCAGTAGCTACTGGACTGAAATATAAAGTGATTAACGCACGCTACACGAAAGCCTTTACGTACGCCAGAGCAAAAATGTGCGATAGCGCACGCTAAGAAGGAAGGCTAGCGCACGCTAGCTAGTCAACTGGCAGCAACGGCTAGTAAGGAGGAAGAAGGCTATAAATACCAAGGAGTTGGTATTATTCCATACAACAACATTGAGCAAAGCATACATACGTATTATATCATTGTAAACATTATAGTTGTTGTTCTTGAGCTTAATTAAGAGTGATTGAGTGTTATACACAAGATCATACACGATAAAAAAGAAAAGATACGATTTGATTCGGTGTTATTAGGATCAAGGATCCGGCATTGTTAGAATCACAATCGCTATCTTAGTGAGGTTTATCTAGTACCGATAGAAAGCTAGAGTGGTTGATTCCTTATCCAATAGAAAAGGAAAAACGGTTTTACTTGGACCGATAGAAGACGAGCTTGTAACGGTAATCCCTCGACCGATAGAAGAGAGGCGTAGAGGTTTTGATCTTAAGCCTAAGGAAAAAGATACATCGAGAGAGGACGTAGGCTTCGTTAATAGCCGAACCTCTATAAATCCTAGTGTCCTTTATTTTCCGCAATTTATTTTCGCTTCCGCATAAAACGGCGCAAATATCCGATTTGGTACCCAACACAACAGTCGTTCCCAATTATTTCCCATATATAGCACACATGCTCGCAACATATCCTCAAGGATCTGGATGGTCCTCTCGGACTGACCATCAGTTTGAGGATGATAAGCCGTACTAAAATTCAACTGCGTTCCCAAAGCTTCTTGCAAACTCTCCCAAAAACGCGATGTGAAACGAGTATCCCTATCGGATACTATAGAGACTGGCACTCCATGCAACTTAATAATCTCCCTGATATACAGTTGAGCATACTGATCCATTCGAAAGTTCATCTTAACTGGGAGAAAATGAGCCGACTTTGTGAGTCGATCGACAACAACCCAAATAGCGTGGTTTCCTCTTTCCGTTCGAGGCAAACCTACCACAAAGTCCATCGTAATGTGTTCCCATTTCCATTCTGGGATATGAAGTGACTTAAGTAATCCAAAGGGGCGTTGGTGTTCTGCCTTCACTTGCTGACAAACAATACACTTTCTGACAAAGTCTGCCACATCTCTCTTCAAACCTTCCCACCAAAATGTCCCCTTAAGATCTTGATACATCTTTGTACTCCCAGGGTGTGCTGTATACGGAGTACTATGTGCCTCCTTCAATATAGCTTCTCTCAACTTAACAATATTGGGCACACAAATCCTCCCTTCATAATACATCGTGCCATCATCGGACACGCTAAAGCCTTTATTCTCACCTGAAAGAGTACGTTCTTTCATCTTGACCAAGAAGTCGTCCTGTCCTTGACCTTCTTTGATTTGTTCCCTCAAGGTTGGTTGTACCACCAAACTAGCCAATAATGACTCAGCTGGTCTCGATGGTGTAGCCACCTCAAGGTTCATCCTTGCAAATTCCTTGACCAAGTGTTCCTCCTTGGTCAACAAACAAGTCAGATCTCCTCTTGCCTTACGGCTTAGTGCATCAGCAACTACGTTTGCCTTACCGGGGTGGTAATGAATTGTACAATCGTAGTCTTTGACCAACTCAAGCCATCTGCGCTGCCTCATATTCAATTCCTTCTGTGTGAAAATATATTTCAGACTTTTGTGGTCTGTATAAATTTCACACTTACCTCCATAAAGGTAGTGTCTCCAAATCTTCAAGGCATGAACTACCGCTGCTAATTCCAAATCATGAGTAGGGTAGTTCAGCTCGTGCGGTTTCAACTGTCTCGAAGCATAGGCAACTACTTTGCCCTCTTGCATTAATACACATCCCAAACCTTGTTTGGATGCATCACTGTAGATGACAAATTCTTTCGTCGGATCGGGAATCGTCAATACTGGGGCGGCAGTCAATCTTCGCTTAAGTTCTTGGAAACTCTTTTCGCATTTCTCATTCCATAAGAAAGCTTCTCCCTTTCGAGTCAATCTAGTCATAGGAGCAGCAATCTTCGAAAATCCCTCGATAAATCTCCGATAATAACCGGCTAATCCCAAGAAGCTTCGAACTTCATTCGCATTACTTGGTACTTTCCAATCATTGACTGCCTCAACTTTAATCGGGTCAACCTCGATTCCTTTAGAAGTGACCACATGACCCAAAAATGCAACTCGGTTAAGCCAAAATTCGCACTTGTTGAATTTCGCATATAACTTCTCCTTGCGCAGTATTCCCAATACCGTTCTAAGATGCTGCTCATGTTCAACCTTGGTCTTTGAATATACAAGTATGTCATCAATAAACACAATGACAAACTTATCCAAATAAGGTTGAAATACACGGTTCATGAGGTCCATGAATACCGCTGGCGCATTAGTCAAACCAAATGGCATCACTATAAATTCATAGTGTCCATAACGAGTTCGAAATGCGGTCTTCGGGATATCATCACCCTTAATCCTCAGCTGGTGATATCCGGATCTCAAATCTATCTTCGAAAATACTCCCGACCCTCCAAGTTGATCGAATAGGTCCTCTATTCTAGGAAGTGGATATTTATTCTTTATCGTGAGTCGATTAAGTTCACGATAGTCAATGCACATCCTCAAACTTCCGTCCTTTTTCTTCACGAAGAGCACTGGCGCACCCCATGGCGAAACACTCGGTCGGATGAATCCAGAGTCGAGCAGTTCCTGGAGTTGTACCTTCAACTCTTGTAACTCCTTAGGTGCCATCCTATAGGGAGCCTTCGATATTGGTGCCGCTCCTGACACTAGATCAATCGAGAACTCAACTTGACGATTCGGTGGAACTCCGGGCAAGTCTTCGGGAAAGACATCTGGATACTCTTTGACGATAGGTACATCAGCTACCGTCTTCTCCGAAGTTGTTTTCCCCATCACGTTCACCAAGAATCCTTGGCAACTTCGCTTCTTCAACATTTTCACAGCTTTCATGGCAGAAATCACCTTCGGTGTACTGCTGTGTCTAACTCCCTCGAATACGGTCTTGACATCAACAGACGGACATAAAGTTACTCTCCTTTCGGAGCATTCAACTACAGCTCTATGCTTGTCCAACCAATCCATACCCAAAATAACATCAAAATCGCTAAGTTCCACTATGTGCAAGTTGGCTAAGAAGCTATGTTCGTTAATCTCTATCTTCACATTGTTAGTTATTGAGTCCACACGCACTACTCCCCCCGCAGGCATGCTAACTAACAAGGATCTAGGGGCTTTACTACTTCTACAACCAGTCATAGTACAAAGCTTCCTAGAGATGAATGAATGAGACGCACCCGTATCAAACAACACCAAAACAGGAATATTTGCAACTGACAACATACCTGACATGGTTTGGGGTTCAGTCTCAGCTTCAGCCTCGGCCATGCTGTACACTCGAGCTCTACCTCCGGAGCCTTGACCCTGCACATAATTGCTTGGGCCTTGTCCCTTCTTCGGGCACGCTGAGGCCATGTGTCCTTCCTCATGGCAATAGTAGCACCGCCTCTGACCAAGCATACACGCACCTTTATGCCCTTTGCCACAAGTAGTACACATGGGGTTAGCTGACTGGGGTTTCACCCCTGAAGGTCCAGTCTTAACAATCTTCTTGTTACCACCTCCTTGCTCGTGCCACTTGCGTTTGTTATTTGTTGCAACTGGTGGTGCCCTTGCCTTCTCCACGTCTAAACTTGCTGAAATGTCCTCGGCCCTCGAAACGGCTTCCTTATAGCTCAGCCGACCATGACCAGCTAAATGGTGACGGATCCGGTCACGAAGCCCATCCCGGAATTTCTGAGACTTCATATCATCCGTCTCGACCATGTGGGGAGCGAAACGGCACATATGGTTAAACTTGCGCTCATACTCGGTGACCGACATTCCACCTTGGGTTAGATCAAGGAACTCCTTCTGCATCTTGATCTTGTATGCTCTTGGGTAGTACTTTTCCATGATGGTCTCCTTAAACTGATCCCAAGTGAATGTGTCTTTCTCGTCTTGGGTCTTGAGCCTCCACACTCCCATCCACCATGTCCGAGCATCTTCCTTAAGCTGGAACACGGCACATGACACCTTCTGAGCGTCGGTGCACGCCATGTAGTCGACCAAGAAAGACAGGCGGCTTGAAGTGGTTGAACCTCTTAATAACTTGAGCCTGAGCCTGCTCAGGGTTATTAGGCGGTACGATAGTCGCTCCTTGAAGCAAGGTGGCCAATCCAGCCAAGAGTTGATCTTGTGTGGGTGGGGCATTGCGATTTCCGCGGTTAGCCATGAGTCTGCCAACGAGTTGTAAAACTCATTAGTCATTTTAGGTTTGTCCATTCTAACAGTTCGTACATGCATAAATAATTATGTGAATAAAATAAAATGACATATGCATGAATAATGACTGAAATTTGGTACCTCAGACGGAGTGACGAAGTGGCGAAGCTGAGAGCATATGATACTTTTACATTTTAGCGAGTCTACAGAAAGGTAAAACCGGCTCTGATACCACTATGTAACGCCCCGACTTTCTAGGGTAAATATTGGGGAAAAATAAATAAAAGGTAAACTTTGAGAAAAATAATTTTCTTGAGAATATAAAAATTATCGCCTACAAAGTCGAGTCGCTACAATGTCGTGAAAATAAATACCTTTAAATAAGGTAACATTTCATCATAAATACGAGGTAAAAATTTGCGGCGGAAGAAAACAAATCGTAATTTAATATTTCTAGTCAAAGTTTCCCCAAAAGTTTCAAACAGTTGACATAAAGAAAACAACATTTAATAAATTCTTTTCATATGCTCCTTCGGCTCGCTACTTCATCCATACGTCTCGGTTCAACTGCGGGATCAATAAAGGTGGGGGTGAGCTTCCTTCAGCTCGTGGAAATCACACTGATCACAGTAATATACAATCTCATGGAAAACATAACATGAATAAATTATCACATTTCTCCTCAACATGAATGCATACTCACAATATTACGTACAGCATGAATCGAGCACGCATAACATGAATATTGAGGTTGCGCAGGTGCCCCCGCAACAACATGAAACATACACGCAATACCACATATAACGTGAATCTTTGGGTTGAGCAGTGTCCCCACACAACATGAAACATACACGAAATACCATATAACATGAAACGAGTTCATATGTGAATCTTTGGGTTGTGCAGTGTCCCCACACAACATGATAACCTCTTACACGAATACAGGTGAGCCTGATTTACAACGTGTATCATAATTTATAAACATGAAATGAATATCACATATGCAGTCCAATCAAAGCAATTAAAGTGATAGTGAAGATTCCCACCTGAATAAATGATGATGATGTCTGACTGAAATGAATGTGCTCGACTCACAGTCCTAAGCCGGTAAATCCTTGACAAAGTCTACATATAATAATAATATTAATTAAAATCCTTACAATTTATTATTTATATAATAGATAAAAGGATATGAATATCACTATATAATAACTGAAAATAAATTATAATTGCTAATTAATATTAACCGAAGGGTTAACATTATTAATGACTGAAATTAAAACACTTATGCATAATTTCTTATTAATTATTAATATTAATTGGAAGTCAATATTTTAAATGTTTCGGTCAAAATTAGGATTTAATTTAAGTTTGAAGGTTGGTAAGGTCGATTGTAAAACTTGAGAAGCCGAATGGGTTAAAATCGAATTAATCATCTTGGTGAAATTTGAATTGAACAACGATGGAAAATCGAGGGCTAAATTGAATAACCCTAATAATTGGCGGGTATATATACCCTTAACCTAAGCTATGACCGACCTATTTCTCATTTCTTTCTCCCGTGAAACTCTCTCCCTCTCTGCACTCTTACCACTCTATCGCTAACCTTCTCGTAGGAGAAAAAAACACACACACACTGAATCGGACGCACACACACAGGAATCATACACACTCGGGGTCGGAAAACACCCACACACACACATCGATCGACTGGCCTTGAAGGTCGCGGCTTCAGGACAGGCGGAGGCGGCGGAGGTTTCCGGATCCGGCGGCGATTGAAACCGCTGTGGTGAGGTCGGCGAGGTTAGACCGAGATGTTTCTGGTTGTTGAGTCCGTGGTGGGTGGCTTACGGTGGGGCTGCACCGATAAGGGTTTTGAAGTCGGGCTGGCGGAAGAGGGTTCCGAATTTGGTCCGTGTTGAAGGGTTTCGTCTGATGGGGCAATCGGATTTCAGTTAAATTTTCAAGCTTGGCCCGATTTCCTGACCCTTCTGTTCGGGTAAATTGAAAGTTTTATATTTTGGGTTCCCGAATTTGATTTTTCGGATTTGTGAAATTTCTGGATTCGTGTTTAACTTCGCTTTCGATTTGCATTTCAAATTTTCGTCGGATTCGGGCTATGGGTTGAAAAAGAATACTCGATGTGAGCTGAAACGGGTTTCGTATTTCGGATGGTTTCTGGGCCTGGCCCGAATCCGGGATTCTTCTGCTCGGGCAAGTTGAAAGCATTACGTTCTGATTTTATTTGATTATTGATGTTTTAAATTTTCTGGAAATTTTGATTTGTTTGGTTGAATACTGCAGAAGTCAATATGAATATGAACTCGAAATTAAAGAACTTGAGGATGGGAGTTACCTCTGTTGGGGGAGGAACTGAGAAGACGAATTCTTTTTCGATGGAATTTGGAAGGATGCTCCTGTAAACTTGATGGCCGAACTGGACTGGGAACCCCTTCACAGTGATGGGATTTGCAGAAGATGGAACTCTGGTGGCTGGGAAAATTGGGCGAGAATTGATGTTTTGTATCTTCTTTTCTGTATTTTTTTTTTTTTGGAACGATGAAGAAAACGGCGCTGGGAAGAAAAGTGTATTTCTGTGTACTGTGTATTTGTACAGTAGAAGCTATATATTTATACTGTAGGTTTAGGGTTAAGGTTGATTATGGGCTTAATTAATTTTCTGGGCTTGTAATATTATTATGGGTCAGCACAATGTGTATTTGGGCCAATGATAAAAACAATAATAATAATGCTAATAATAATAATAATAATAATAATAATAACAATTATAAAATTAATAATAACAATGGTAATAATTAATAATATCGATACTAATAATAATATCGAAAGTAATATAAATGATGATATATAAATATAATGAAGATAAAAATATTAATACTATTAATATTAATATTGTTCCTATTATAAATATAATAATAATAATACCTTTAATTATCATAAAAATGACTAATATTAAATGTTCTGAAATTAACTTGAGAAATTGACTCGGGCTAGGACTTGTGATACGTCGAACTAAATGTTCATGATTCACTAAATGAAATTAAATAACATGAAATGCATTATAATATTATTAAAATTAATAATATTGCATTATAAAAATGACGGGTATTACAGTGTTGGGGAAACACATGAGTGTTAATTTATCTTATATTACCTTTGAGCCATAAATCGAATTTCTTCTATAAGTTGTAATAAATAAAACCGATTTGAGAAACTGGTGTTGTAGTAACTTTGTTGTTATTTTCTCAATGATCGCTTTTTAATTATACTAAATATCTTTAAATCTACAAAAACATTGTGGGTCCCACATGGGGTCCAATATGTTGTAATGCCCTGGCTAAACTTTGGGGGTTACATTATGAAGACAATAAATATTACCACTTATTGGCTAAATAAATAAAGATAAATAATATTACGGTTATCACACACAATAATAAGGGATTCACAACAAAATTTATACAGGTTTTATTAACTTGATCAAACTTTTTTCATAATCACAACTAGGAAACTTAACCCATAATGGCTTTATCGGTCTGGGAATGTTACAGCCTCATAGGCACTTCTTAAAAGGATTTATCAGGCTTGATACTAAATAATAACTATATTGTTTGACATGCTAGGTCAAACTACACTAATAAGTAGACCTACAATACATACTCACATTAGTTAATACATTGCATCTTTACGGTACAAGTCTTATAAACATAATAAGAAGATGATATTTTTTTTATTAATTGTATAATAAAAGCAAAATTACCAATTAGTGGTATGAACTTTCCCAAATTTTGCACTTATGTAACAAACTTTTTTTTGTATCATTTAGGGTTATGAACTTGTTTTCGTCCAACTAAGTTGGGGTATTCATGAATTTTTGTCATTCCTGACCTGTCTGTTAAGTGACATGTGTCACCTTCTGATTGGTCCACGTATTTCCGATTGGACTTCATTGTAACATACCAAATATGGCGGCTATTACAGTGGCATGGACCCCACACTGGGACCCACCCGGCGATACCAAACATAAATTAATCATATCATAATTTGTGGTACCGAACCACAAAATAATAATCATTACCCTGATTAAGAATTTACACATTGTACGGCTAATAACCTCACAATACACAGGATCCAATACTAGTATAAACCATATGAAGATGGAATATACTCAAAATAATAATACAATCAATAAGAGTTTATATAAAACGAAAAAGTAATATTACACGGTTTAAGCATAATCGAACAACAAAAGAGTTGGGGTCCCGAACTAGTATCCTTCAAACCCTTCACTGTCACCGTGCTCTTCCCGTGCCTTGGCCTTGCCTCGACCTAAAATACAACACAAGTATTTCGCCCAAAACCACAGGGCCAGATATACATGATAATAATTCTCAAGACATTATACAATTCACATATATTGGATCTCAAGGAAACAACCCAACTATTGAACATACCCCTCGGGCGAACAACCAGTCACAAACCGTCGGACATACCTAATCATACATGGAATATGAACGACCAATCAATATGGCTCAAGACGGACATCACAGTATGCCCGATCCGAAAATGTGTCCGTGCACATGTCCACCCCGTATACGGAATCCAGGATATATGTAGGAAAATGTACCTAGTTACCCTCATGAACTATGTCTCATGTGCACAGTCCAATACGAAAATATCAATGCGTAACCATATGTGCCTGGCTAAAAATCCTTCACATAACCAATCGACACGCATATATGACTCCAGATATTTTACGATACACCATGACAATGAAACTCAATAAATCACACATCCAACCAAGAATCAATAAAGTCACCGAAGTGACAATAATGATCAACGAGACCAACGTTACAAAAGGTAGTGAACTTGGGAATACAATCCCACAACGAAATGGTAACCACGATCAGGAATAATACCACATTACTAATCATAGATTCATAAAGCATTACATAAACATGAAATGTATAACGTTCACAAGAATTCAATCATCATTGTAACCAAACAAGATAACTTGGCTCAATTCTATAGACGAAAACAGTCCTTCTTCGAACGAACGAACGGATGGTTTCCCCGACCAACAACACTCACTCAAACAAGCAACCTTGAATGAAATGTAACTCATTCAACAATACATTCATATAATATTGATATCGAATTCATAGGACAACACCCGCTATTTTACCCGAATAGTCCAAACTATCCCAATAGGCATTAAAGTCCCAATCCATGAACTTTAATACCCTCAAATTATTTCCATGATCGAATTAACATACTTAAGATGTTCTTTAATATTCTTGTTATTAAATTAAATAAGAATTTATCAAGAACAAATCTAATTATTCATCTCATTATGTTAATGTCATCTTATATAGTCGTAATCCTCTTAAGAATATCTACATTCGATCATGATATTCTAGACAACCATACTTTCATCAATTCATCAAGCTTATCTTGAGTATATCAAAATCATAAGGGTTATCTGATAACTCATTATAATCTTTCATTGAATTATCTAAACCTTCCCAAAACATGGTTATATCATCTAGAAATATCTAAGATTTAAGAGCATGCTTAATTATAACTTATAATCATCAGGTTCTTATCACATATTCCTAAGAATCAATAATAATAACCAAGTTATCTTTAAACATTTCATCAATTCAAGAAGTAATAGATAATAACATCATGTTTTTCACTAATTGTCCTTAATCTTCATAATCAACATGTTATACTTGATTAGTTTAACATCATATGAAATAATCATTACTAGTATCATTATCATTATGAAATTAACACAAGTTAGACAACCAACCTCTTGAAAATGAAGAACAACTCCAAAAACTTCAAGAACACTCTCCAATCCTACAATCATTAAGCTTCAATCCAAGTTACAATGCTCCAAAACAAGATGGAAGGGGGTAAAATCGACTTAGGAAGGCAGAGGAACGATTTCTAGGGAGGATACTCGAGTTTGGTTCGTGCAAAAATGAAAGACAGGACATGTCTTTTATAATCCGCATTTTACATAACGTACGCTACCGGCAAGGTTAACGTACGTTAGAAACACTTACGTACGCTAACACATGAATGTTACGTACGTAACGATCCTCCAGAAGCTACTGCCTCAACTCCCACAAACACCCTTACGTACGTTGCCAAAAAGGACGTATGTAAGCTCACCTGCATTACGTACGTTACAACATAACCATTATGTACGTAATGCCTGTTGACTTGGCTGTCTCGATCAATCTAAAAATCCTGGTCATGCATGGCCCTACACGCCGAAAATCGAGATGTGTTCTGATTGCCTATATTACGTATTTAACCCATGACATTTTACGTACATAAAATAACACATTTAACATACGCTAAGCTACAATGGTAGCGCGCGTTAAACATCAAGGATATAGTCAAAAATTCAATTCTCCATACAACATCTAACAATCAAACATAGTGCGAATGGCAATTATAATTAATTCGATTCTAGTATATCTCAACATTAAAATCATTACACTAAATGCAAACATGATACGACTGTAACACCCCCAAACCATACGGGAATATTACAGCGCCGTAAACCCCCTCTGTGAGGATCTACCAGGCTAAATACAGAAAACACCACAATTCAAAACATACCAACATGGGTAATTAACGAACCAATAGACCGATTTGGTCGTTTACCACAACATACACATCAACCATACATTACTCTTTCTCGCAACTCATACCCACGCAGGGGTTAACATAAATCAACATTCCCATAAAACGGGAAAAATAAACACAACGGAAGGACAAAATAACAAGACATCGCAAAATACTCAACCCTGGTCTCCATGTGATTAGTATCGTCGTCTTCCATCATCCTTCGTAACGATCCTGTGAATCACTCCCCAGCAACCTGCAAATACCTGGATGCAATACAGACATACACCCCCCGAATACTCGGGGGTTAGCAAAACTCCACTGTTTTGCTAGTGCAAGTATAAATACAAAGGCAAGCCATACAAATCATACTCCAAGAAACATAGAAATCGTGAATATACTTCCCGAGATAATTTACTTGATTAAAACCGTTGAATTATGAAAGATAGGAATAAAACCATTTTACATCTTACAAAACAGTTTACGATCTCAGGAGTTTTGAAAATATTTGGGGTTTAAGAATTCTCAAGCCTTTCGAAACACTTAGGGACACAGCCCAAAAATCATTTATTTCAAAATATGATTCCGATAACAAAATACGGGATCCACGACCCAATCATAACATTCCAATCACAAACACGGGGTCCACGACCCAAATCATCCACATCACATACTCGCAAGAATAACCCGACGAAAACTACACCTTGTCAACTATTACCATGACAACAGTCTCACAGAACGACATCAAAGAGCACAACTTTGCAACTTGACCATACGGTCGAACTCGACACACCACAGAGTTACAATGCACAGAGCAACCACAGGACTCACGTACCCATACCAAATTATCGCAACAAGAGACAAATCACACACAACGCATTTACTGGTGTCATTATAGCTAAGTATGATACCATTTGGACTGCTATTCTAATCAGACGAAATATGCGCCAAAAACCATAGTTCTCCAACAAAACAATTCAAAGCTAATCGTTGGTACGAGACTCACGGCCACCGTACCCCGCAGAGCCCCATCGGACATCCCTGGGTGGTTAACCCTAGTTCGCGATATTCAGACTCACGGCAATACGTATCCCTAGAGGCCCCGTCAGACTGTCCCTAGGTGAGCACACATAAACATCTACAACGCCACAGGAAGCCATAATTCGAATACTAGAATATGCAAACAAATGCTAGGTACTTCGCTAGAATGGCCACTTTATTCGACGTATACTCACAACTAATGTCACACAACAACAAGCAAATACCAATACCAAACAACACCAAGCGCCACAACCTCCTTACGAAGGAGTAACAACTAATATCACACAACATCACATATTCACCGAACAATTACACCTATCAAAACACAATCCTCGACAAATAATTACGGTCTACTAAATTCACTAAATATGTTCAACATCTTCCAACATACGGAACTAATGCACATATTCCGAAAGCACATTAATACACGAAGCATACGAGTTATCTTTTGAAAGACAACAATTATCGAGAACATACCGATCCTTTTAAAAGTTCATTAAAACATTCAAATTGTAATTTGGTTCCAATACCAACGAATACGTCTATAAAACACGAAATGTATGGGAAAGATACTTGCCTCGATACCACGAGCAATGAAACAACGAACGGACACGGTCGGGTAGCCCTCGAACTTCCAAGAACGAACAAGAACTCGATAACTCCACGAAAACTACGAAAATAATATCACCACAAATCAATAATGCTAAACGGAACAGAATCCGAATCATCCCGAAAAACAACAAGAATTCGAGTTTCTTAAATGAAATTGGGAATCAAGTTCCGGGTGATAAAAATCGATAATTGAGTTACAAAATCCGAAGGTCATGACCAATACAACGGGGTTACCATGAAAAATTCGTCAATAACGAACAAACTCAACGAATCACGAAGAAAACCCCCAAAAATCGCACAACTAGGGTTCTACGGAAGAAATTACCTTGATTCGACGAAGAACAAGGATTCGGTGATGGTATAATCGAAAAGGGTCTTCCAAAACGCCTTGGAATTGGTCGGAACCCGCCAAGGACTCCTCTCCTCATCTTTTCCCATCGGAAGCCGCCAAAAGGATGAAGAAATGGGTAAAAATGAGGTCTAGCCAAAGCCCAGGCCTATATATGCCGACAGCGTTACGACCGTAACCGGCAGGGCCTTACGATCGTAACTCAGTCAACGCCTATAGTGTACGTAACGGTCGACTCCTAGCGTACGCAACAAACACCGCTTATGGCCGTACTCGGCATGGCCTTACGGCCGTAACCGAACTCCCAGGGGCCACTGACTGAAATCTGCCGAATCACTACGACCGTAACCGGCCAGCGCTTAGCGGCCGTAATAAATCCCCGTAACCTGATGGACCTTACGGCCATAACCGAGTCCTCCCAGGCCAGGGTGTGCGGACGCCTTATGGCCGTAATCGGCCCAGCCAGCCCTCCGACTGCTCAGCTCGATACTCGACGACGTCTCGATCACGCGAACACACCGGCTAAGATCCAAAACAATAACGAGCAGGCTACAAAACTCAACGAACCAGCAAGCACATGATTCCAAAGACGCAGACGACATCAACCTGTTCGACCGAAGAGATAAAAAATTCGACGAAACTGGAACGAAGATCTCGGGTATTACATTCTACCCCCCTTAAAAGAAGTTTCGTCCCCAAAACTTAAACATAAAATGATCAACGTGGTACAGTCTCAGATAACACACGCTATCCGTTGACGACAACCTGCAACGACTCACATGCAGCACACAGTTGCTACCATTCATATCGCTACACCAGAACGATAACAAAACATAGTGAACGAAATCAATATGATTAACCAGCCCGAACAGCACAGCAATCAGAACACGAGTTAATCGTTGAACTATGAAATTCCAACAACCCAAGGTTTAGGAGATCGAATATGAAGTTAATTTCCTGAACTTAAGGAAATTACGAAGTGATCTGAAGGCTCAAAAATCATGATACGAGATCAACAAATACCGGACAACAAACGCTCGAACAACAACGATCTAGACAACAACGGTCGAACAATCATATCCGAATCATGACGAATAACAGAAATCGAATAGCATCCCCGAAGTCCACAACACGAATCAAAACAATATATGGTCTGGTGAAAACGACATGATATACATTTACATAAGATTCACAGGAGCGGAACAGAATTCGGAAAAAGTCACAACGACAAAAGAATTAACCTGAAACAATACCGCAACTCGTTCGAACAACAAAAAATGAAGAGTAGAACAAGTCCAGAAAATATCGATGAACACAATCGAGTCGATAGAGTTGAACAAAACAAAAGCAAAAAATATGGGTATTACACCATATCACCTTTAAAAGAGGTTTCGTCCCCGAAACCTAAACAACAAGAACGAAGTGCTAAAATAGCAACCTTCCTGGAAACCTTCTCTCGGTCCCGCATCTGATCTCCATGACTGTCTGTACCGCGGTCATGACCGTGCCCTTTGCTCCTCAGCATACTAAGCAGATATTCCCTCAATACCACGGCACAACATCGCAAAATAATATACCAAATTGCCAACTCGGCTTGACATATCACATAAGACAGCTAATAGCAACTCGGTAAGAAGATCCATGAGGTATCCTTTTAAATGATATCATTTGAAAATCCTTGGATTTGCATGTTTATTCGAAATAAAACTTTGAAAGTATTTTTGGTACCTCAGGTTTTTGTCAAAACTTTTAAACAACGGACTCTAACTGTCTCATTTGAAATTATTTGCAAAACAATATTTCCTTACAACTGGCACTATCAAAATCACTATGCCACTACACATCATCATTTGGAGTGATTCAAGATCAGGCACAATAACTGGTTCAGTTCAGAAAACTTTTTTAAATCCGAATTTGAAGTTAAATCGAGCAAGATTCTTCATCTTTCACAATATATTTTTGAAAATAAAAATTGTATTGGTTTTTGAAAATAAAAATTTTTATGGTGTGAAAGATTTCTGAAAATCATGTACTCGAATTATTTGAAAGTACAACAGTACGTCAAAAATCATTTTTGAAAATCCTCTCAACACTACACAATAATCAACGACAATAACATTTTACAAAATGCTCAAAGGTACTTTAAAACAACTCTTTCAATACCGTCAGGGTTCCTTTAGAAAATTCAAGACCGGCTCGCCAATTTTAAAAGATTTTCAAAGTCCACACGAAGCCGCCGATTAAGCGAACCATCAAAACATTATGAAATTTAATTTTCCACAACTTGCTCAAGTTTATAAAATTTTCAGAAAAGCGTTTTCGAACACACACACAACAGACATAATTTATCACTTTATCAAATATGATCCATTATCATCAAATCCAATCACATGTCAATACCCTCTGTCCACATAATTACAGTATCACACGAGAAACCGTCAAAAGATAATTAACATTTAAAACTAAAATCCAGCCTCTCAGTAATGAGGACTCTCACAACAAGTGCATTCCGGACGACTTAACGTTCATACCCCCAACTTAGTCACAATTTTGTATTATTGACCAAATAATAATGCCAACATCACTACATACCTCCGAACTAACGATCATGAAATCAAAAAGTCGAAAGCAAGAGCCACGTTTCGAGTAAATTTTTTGTTGACCTCATTTGAGTTTTTAAAATCAAATTTTGAAAACTTGCAATTAAAAGGAAAATAAAATATGAGTAGTTAAGTTCTAAAAAAAATCCAGTCTCGAGGTCATCATACGAAATCAAAAAATTTCCTTTCTTGGAGGATGTTTTAAAATAAAATTTACGTGACTCTTCAAAAATAATTAAACTTTGAAATATCACATTGACAAACTTTCCTTGCGGGATCACACCAAGCCATTACTCCAGTAAAATGATTCACACAATATATATACTCATTTATACACCGATATCACTTTTCATTCTAGCACAATACGAGAATCAAACAGTACGGAGTACGTATTCACGAGGCACATTTAAACTCCACATAATAACACAGAATCACACAAGCTCGTATATCACGAGACACAACAAAGTAGGAAGACTTACATCCACAGATCGCATGAAGATGATGGCTGCACCTCGATACTAATCACGACCGACACCTCAGACGATGCGTCGCGACACGACTCAGTCAGACAAAATCTTACAAGACAAGACAAGACAAGACAAGACAAGACAAGACAAGACATGACAAGGCAAGGCCCGACAACACAAAACTCGACCCGACAGCCTAGGTTTCCGCAACCTAAGCTCTAATACCATATTCTGTAACACCCCCAAACCACTCGGGAATATTACAGCGCCGTAGATCCCCTCTGTTACCAGGCTAAATACAGAAAACACCACAATTCAAAACATACCAACATGGGTAATTAACGAACCATTAGACCGATTTGGTCTTTTACCACAACATACACATCAACTGTACATTACTCTTTCTCGCAACTCATAACCACACAGGGGTTAACATAAATCAATATTCCCATAAAACGGGAAAAATAAACACAACGGAAGGACAAAACAACAAGACATCGCCAAATACTCAACACTGGTCTCCATGTGATTAGTATCGCCGTCTTCCATCATCCTTCGTAACGATCCTGTGAACCACTCCCCAGCAACCTGCAAATACCTGGATGCAATACAGACATCCACCCCCCGAATACTCCGGGGTTAGCAAAACTCCACTATTTTGCTAGTGCAAGTATAAATACAAAGGCAAGCCATACAAATCATACTCCAAGAAACATAGAAATCGGGAATATACTTCCCGAGATAATTCACTTAATTAAAACCGTTGAATTATGAAAGATAGGAATAAAACCATTTTACATCTTACAAAACATTTTACGATCTTGGGAGTTTTGAAAATATTTGGGGTTTAAGAATTCTCAAGCCTTTTGAAACACTTAGGGACACAGCCTAAAAATCATTTATTTCAAAATACGATTCCGATAACAAAATACGGGGTCCACGACCCAATCATAACATTCCAATCACAAACACGGGGTCCACGACCCAAATCATCCACATCACATACTCGCAAGAATAACCCGGCAGGAACTACATCGTGTCAACCATTACCATGACAATAATCTCGCAGAACGACATCAAAGAGCACAACTTTGCAACTTGACCATATGGTCGAACTCGACACACCACAGAGTTACAATGTACAAAGCAACCACAAGACTCACGTACCATACCAAATTATCGTAACAAGAGACGAATCACACACAACGCATTTACTGGTGCCATTCCAGCCAAGTACGATATCATTTGGACTGCTATTCTAATCAGATGAAATATGCGCCAAAAATCATAGTTCTCCAACAAAACAATTCAACGTTAACCGTTGGTACGAGACTCACGGCCACCGTACCCCACAGAGCCCCATCGGACATCCCTGGGTGGTTAACCCTAGTTCGCGATATGCAGACTCACGGAAATACGTATCCCTAGAGGCCCCGTCAGACCATCCCTAGGTGAACACACATAAACATCCACAACGCCACGGGAAGCCATAATTCGAATACTAGAATATGCAAACAAATGCTAGGTACTTCGCTAGAATGGCCACTTTATTCGACGTATACTCACAACTAATGTCACACAACAACAAGCAAATACCAATACCAAACAACACCAAGCGCCACAACCTCCTTACGAAGGAGTAACAACTAATATCACACAACGTCACATATTCACCGAACAATTACACATATCAATACACAGTCCTCGACAAATAATTACGGTCTACTAAATTCACTAAATATGTTCAACATCTTACAACATACGGAACTAATGCACATATTCCGAAAGCACATTAATCCACAAAGCATACGAGTTATCTTTTGAAAGATAACAATTCTCGAGAACATACCAATCGTTTTAAAAGTTCATTAAAATATTCAAATTGTAATTTGGTTCCAATACCAACGAATATGTCTACGAAACACGAAATGTATGGGCAAGATACTTGCCTCGATACCACGAGCAATGAAACGAAGATCGGACACGATCGGGTAGTCCTCGAACTTCTAAGAACGAACAAGAACTCGACAACTCCACGAAAACTATGAAAATAATATCACCACGAATCAATAATGTTAAACGGAATCCGAAACATCCCGAAAAACAACAAGAATTCGAGTATTTCTTCATTGAAATCGGGAATCAAGTTCCAGTGATAAAAATCGATAATTGAGTTACAAAATCTGAAGGTCATGACCAATACAACCATGAACAATTCGTCAATAACGGACAAACTCAACGAATCATGAAGAAAACCCCCCAACAATCGCACAACTAGGGTTCTACGGAAGAAATTACCTTGATTCGACGAAGAACAAGGATTCGAAATGGTATGATCGAAAAGGGTCTTCCAAAATGCCTTAGAATTGGTCGGAACCGGCCCAGGACTCCTCTCCTCATCTTCTCCCATCGCCAGCCGCCAAAAGGATGAAGAAATGGGTAAAAATGAGGTCTGGACGAAGCCCAGGCCTATATATGCCGACAGCATTACGGCCGTAACCGGCAGGGCCTTACGGCTGTAACACGGTCAATGCCTATAGCGTACGTAATGGCCGACTCCTAGCGTACGCAACGAACACCGCTTACGTCCGTACTCGGCATGGCCTTATGGCCGTAACCAAACTCCCAGGGGTCACTGACTAAAATTTGCCGAGTCACTATGGCCGTAACCGGCCAGCGCTTAGCGGCCGTAACAAAGCCTTACGGCCGTAACCTAATGGACCTTACGGCCATAACCGAGTCCTCCCAGGCCACGGTGTGCGGATGCCTTACGGCCGTAATCGACTAGGCCTTACGACCGTAATCGGCCCAGCCAGCCCTCCGACTGCCCAGCTCGATACTCGACGACATCTCGATCACGCGAACGCACCGGCTAAGATCCAAAACAATAACGAGTAGGCTACGAAACTCAACGAACCACAGTGCAAGCACACGATTCCAAAGACGCGGACGACATCAACCCATTCGACCAAAGAGAAAAAAATTCGAAGAAACTAGAACGAAGATCTCGGGTATTACAATGACGATACCCGAATCATCCGAATAATACAAAAGTAAAGATGAAAGATTACAGTAGGATATTACATTCATCTTCTCTGGTCATCTTCTCCAGTCGTCTTCTCTGACGACAGCGAACTCTTTCCGACCACTTTTTTCACCCATTTTTTACGGTCCATTTTCTTCATCCCATTTTTTCCGGCCAAGTTTTTTTTTTCGGCCATCCTTTTTTTCAGGTCAAGTACCTCCATTGATATATATATATATATATTAAGTTGTGATGGTCCCAAGTCATAAACGAGTAAAACAAGATGTCCTGATATTTTTTTATATTTAATAAGCTGATTTCTGAAATAAATTACAGTTAATAAAAATCTTTTCCTTCAACGGGGATATTTGTACGTGTACTGTTTATAATATATACATGTGTACTGTATACAGTGGAGGATCTACTTAAGGGCAAACAGGGTCAATTGACCCCTTGAAGACAAAATAAAAAGACCAAAAAAATATTAAAAGAAAAAAATTAAAGACAAATAATACTAAAAACAAGTGATATTTTTATTTCTTTCAGTCAGTTTGCTACCTCCTTTGTTTCATAGAGGAAGAAATAATTTTAGCAGGAGAGTCTTGTTTTCTCTAAAGAAACATCCCGTGGAAATTTCGCATAAATTTTAAGCGCTATATTAAATCCAGCGCGAAAGTACAAATAATAATTGCACGTTTGCTTGAAATTTTTCTATTTCATCTTTGAATAGTTGAGCCTGAAAAAATAAGCAAAGATATACAATATATATCCATCCGATTGCAACTAAATTGGAGAGCGAATGAATTATTAAAAAATTATTTAACCCGTGGTTGGACGATAGCTTGAATATGTGGCAATTGACTTTTATTATTGATTTTGTTACTGTTTATGAATGAAACTATAATTTTTTTTATCTTTCTAATATTTTTACTTTATAAAAAATTTCAAAACATTTGCATTTTGCCCCCGTAACCTCATAATTTTGGGTCCGCCACTGACAGTATATATATAATTTTGGGTCCGCCACTAACAGTATATATATATATATATATATATATATATATATATATATATATATATATATATATATATATATATATATATATATATATATATAGTAATAAGAGTCTATAACCGTCGTCCGCCTCCTGCTTCAGGTGTCTTCTTCACCTCCTTGCGGCGTAACCTCTTTGCCTCGCCATTCCGATTGACAGCACCTTCTTCATTCGTCTTCTTTTGCATTGTCTTCCCTTCATTCTTCATTTCTTTCTTTCTTCTTCGGTCGCTCCTGCCTTCGCAAAGGTACGTTTCTTTTTTGGATTTAGGGTTCTTTTTGGGCATGGGTTTTGCTGTTGGTTGGTGTTCTCCATTTGTTTCAAATTTCCTTCTCTTCCTCTCTTCTCTCGTTCGTTGTGCAAATCTCGCTCAAGTTTTTTTTTCTTTCCTTCTGGAGGTCGGGACCCTATCTGGACGCTATCTTATTCTCTCATGCTTGTAGATCTTCAATGGCAGGTACGTTTTCTGATTTTCCTATTTAGGGACTCTGTTGCTTCTTTTTTTTCACTTTTTCTCTGTTCTTCTTCTTCCTCCGGCTTCCTCTTCAAGTTGTTTTGTGCTTTCGGTGAATTTCTTTTTCTCTTCTTTTTTTGTGGTATATTTTCTTTGGCCTCGCCAATTTGGGCCTGTTCAGAAAATCAGAATTGAGGAATTTTTTTGTCTTCGTTGCTCATCTGAAATTAGCACGCCTTATCATACCAAAAAGATGCAATTGTCTTCGTTGCTCATCTGAAATTGTTTAGCAGTTCAACAATTGCATCTTTTTTTCTTCTGTCGAATTATGAGAGCCACCCTTGAGGTTCAACCTGATTATTGAAAATCCAGTTATGTTCCACAGATATAAATATTCACTTAAAGTATTACAAACACACAATCAAGGTTTGCGTTTACTTGTGCTTTCGGTGAATTTCTTTTTCTCTTCTTTTTTTGTGGTATATTTTCTTTGGCCTGGCCGATTTGGGCCTGTTCAGAAAATCAGGATTGAGGAATTTTTTTGTCTTCGTTGCTCATCTAAAATTAGCACGCCTTATCATAAAAAAAAGATGCAATTGTCTTCGTTGCTCATCTGAAATTGTTTAGCAGTTCAACAATTGCATCTTTTTTTCTTCTGTCGAATTACGAGAGCCACCCTAGAGGTTCAACCTGATTATTGAAAATCCAGTTATGTTCCACAGATATAAATATTCACTTAAAGTATTACAGACACACAATCAAGGTTTGCATTTACTTGACCAATATGCCTCTTGAGGGTGAATTTTGTAAAATAAAAACAATCGTCAGGAGGTCTATTTGGACTTTTGAAAGATAGTAGTTTTATTTTTCAATGGCTAAACCTCGAGGTGTCTTTTGTGGTTAACCATTTATTTTTATGTCTCTTTTTTTTTTTAAACATGCATTTTCTCCTGATATTTCTGGTGTGCATGGCTTGCGAATCAAAATACAAGATATAGAATGTAATGAATGGGAATTTCACTATCGATATTGGCTCAACGATGGGAGTAGGATTTATGTTCTGGAGGGGCTTCGAGATTATATGGCCTCAAAGATATGGCAACCAGGTGATACATGTAATTGTTGTTATTCATTTTCAAAGAGATACAGAGTATTCATGTCAGAATCCTTGTTCGGCTGCATATTGCAATACTGGAAATAAAAAATAAAATGCGCCGCGATTATCAGATTAGGTGTATTTGGATGCTGCTAAGGTGATGGTTCTGGTTTTCGTCGTGCCTGGTCCTAGATAAGAATCCCGTCGTTCGTGTGATAGCAGTATCTTCTACTATAAGGTCTTGGTGATTGCTAAAGTTTGGATATTATTCATTAGTACATCAACATGTTACCATGTTTTTTATTGGTCGTGTATGTGTTAATGGATTCGAGATTCAAAAGATCTCAAGATCCATGGATTTCAAATACTTTGGATTTGAATTCCATTCATTTGATATTCCTTGTCTGGGTGTAACGTAGATTTGTGAAGATTTCGAATCCATTATAAGTTTTGATTATTTATTTTTCAATTGTTATTTAGTGAATCGTCAATCATCTACTGCACCATAAATCCAACTATGTTGGGGTCGGTGGTATGAAGATTATAGTTCCAATTAATTGTATAAATTTAGTGAACAATAGAAAAATATAGAATTAACAAGTTTTTAGTATGTGTGCGCATTTTGTGTGGGGTATCAAAGACAAGGTTTTAGGATGTACTAAAACACAGTTAGCCGAACATTTTGTGGATACGAAGTTTTATGCATTTTATGTGTGCATAAATAAACTGAACTAAATTAGATTGCGGATAGATTTAGAATCCATTGATTTGAGTTAGCCGAACATGTTGGGTGGGCTTGATAATGGATTTCAATTCTTTCCCGTCAAAAATTTACTTAGACCTTTGTCAGGAACCCTTTGGTCATGCAGCATTTATTTTTATGAGATCTTATCCAACACAGTACTAAACCAGCCTCTTATCAGCAAGTTTTGTATTCATTCTACTCTAAAGACATGTACGTTTCTTTTTTCCAGTTACGTTTTTTCGAGTGGAACCAGTGGGAAAGGTGGTAATGGGAATAAGAAAGACTTGTGCTAGCTAGCATCTTCTCTCAAGGTACGGCAAAATACAGTTGGTCCTTGTTGTTTCTTATTCTGTCCTTTTCGATAATATTGTTTTCCCTCTAATGTAGGCTTTTCATCATAACCCTGCACGAAAGGTAAAAAAGACAGAAGAGGAAAGACCACGATTTCAGCTGGACAATGTGAAGTTATATGTGCATATCATATTGTTCGACTCCTAGATGGTTCATCAATTTTGCCGCCTTTTTTTTCTGCATTCGAAATTGAACTCTATTTTCTTGTGTCAATTTCTAGCACGGCTAAGAATTTTGTGCGGCTCTTTAGCTTTCTCTGAATTGTAGCTGTGTAGCAGTTAGATGCAAGAGGGGTCGTATATATGGGTGTGTGCTGATCGTCTTGCTGAGAAGCCCTCCAGGGCACTTCCCTGAAGGGTAGAGCATAGATGTGTTTAAAAGAGTGTTGTAAATGAGTGTTGTATGTATTATATACATATATAATTTTATATAAGTGATAGGTTGTGATCTGAATACCACTTCTTGTGCATACGATATGGGGGTTTATTTATTTATTTAGAATAGGATCAGGCCTGTCATCATTAGACATACATATGTCGGGTTAATCAAGATTCAGGCATGGTTAAAAAAAACACTTCGAATATTATCGTCTCCCAATTTTGCTAGGCTGTCTCCCTTTGGATAGGTATTTTTTCTTAACATTCAGATTTTGTTTGTGCTTTCCTCTGACTTTTGAGATTAGGCTTTTATTTTTTCCATATTTTCTCGCATTCCTGTGTTGGTCTTTTTATATTCCTACATAAGGAGGCGACCGATTTGGTCTTCTGATTTGAATTCGTCAATTTCATAGGATGTCTAAATCTAGATTTAAAATATCTGGTTATAGACGTTACCAATTTGACATGATGATATCAATGCAATTTCGTTCCATCTTATAAATATATAAGATACATCAACTTGTTTGGTTGCCACTCAAAACCCTTTTGTCTTTACAAGGGAAATTACACCTTTTCCAGCAAAGCTTTCAACTAAGGCAACTTGCCTCTCTTGTACAATATTGGAGATGAAAAAAGACTTAACTTAGCTAGGAAAAAAATGGACCAAGACTTTATTTAAGTTTATATACAACAACAAAAGGGACAATACTTGCACCAATCGCACAAAACGAGAAAATAATCCAAGTCATATAAATATTACTCTTGCAAATTTAGCATATAACACAGGCATTAGAGTTCTTTTCATAGGTGGGGGCGGATGATAATACGGCCTGTAAGGCCGATAAGCCAATGCAGTGCCGAGTACCATTTCATGATCGACTTTTTTCTCCTCCTCCTTTTTTGGTTCTTCACCTTTTTTAGCTTCTTCCCTTTTTGACTTGTCTTTCTTAGCTTCTTCCTTCACCGCCTCGTTCTTGGGCTCCTCTTCTTTCTTAGATTCTTCTTTCTTGGGCTCCTCTTTCTTCTCGAGCTCTTTTTTCCTACATATGCTGTTTTTAGGGTTGCTTTTTTTTTGGTTTACTTTGGTTCTAATATTTTTCCTCCGTGTGTAGGTGTTTTTTGCCTTCGCTAAATTGGACATTTTATTTTTTTATTCCACGCTCTAGGAATCTGCTGCGATCTGCTTTCCAAATAGGTACTCTATATCTATATATGTTATTTTTGGCTTTCTTACGGGATGGGCTATTTGAGGCTACCTTACTGTCTTCCCTTTATTATGTTTCGTGATTACGATGAATGGTATAACTTATTTTTTTTTCTGAAGAAACTGCACCACTAAAAATGCAGTGAATTACACGGACTTGAGCTTCTCGGCGTCCATCTGAAAGGCGTCAATCGTTCACATTGTCTCCCAATTTTTCTATGCTGTCTCCACTGGATAGGTATTTTTTCTTAACATTCAGATTTTGTTTGTGCTTTCCTCTGACTTTTAAGATTAGGCTTTTATTTTTTTTCCTATTTTCTCGCATTCCTGTGTTGGTCCTTTTTATATTCCTACATAAGGAGGCGCCCGATTTGGTCTTCTGATTTGAATTAATCAATTTCATAGGATGTCTAAATCTATATTTAAAATATCTGGTTATAGACGTTAGCAATTTGACATGATGTCTAAATTTAGATTTCAAATTTTCTTTATAGATGTTACCCTGATGTCCTGGCCCTTGAGACATGTGTTGTGCCGTATATGTGCTGGTGTGTGTATGTGTTTGTATGTATGCTACTGACGGGGCTATTATTACGAGGAATATGTCCCCAACTTTTATTTTTGAGTTTCAGCCATGGTTTGCACGTCGTATATGTGTTGATGTGTGTATGTGTTTGTATGTGTGCTGTTGTATGTGTTGATTATGTGTGCTCTGACGCTAACCTTCTTGACGACATTTATTAATGTATTGTTGATTTTTCTCTTGTATCGTTTATTATGAGGCTGTTGTTAGGATTGTATACTGCAAAGCATACTTTATGCTTGTATTACCTAAATTCCCTATTACTACCTATGAGGATATTAATTATATTTAATCACATGTTTTGCATATTAATTCACGTTATGGTTATGCAAATGAAATGTCTAATTATTTTATATTGTAGATAATGTGGTGTGTTGGTGTCACACGGAAGATCACATTATCGGTGCCTTATAAAATAATATAATAGTTCACAACCTATATAATTATTAGACAAATTATATAAAGGGTTGTAGTGTATGCTTGAGTATAGTTGGTCTTGACTATTAGCATACATTAGCGTATTTGCATACGTTGAACAGGATCGAGGTGAGATAGTGTCTTCAGACTTATGTAAGAAGAACGTAAATCTCGGATAATTATTATTTCTTAATTCTAAGTATATAATATTTAATTGTGTATTTATAATAATTATTGCTTTGATTTACCATAGGTGAGAGTCAAAATGATCGACTCAATAAGCCTCGTATCTTGGGCAATAATATTGTTTATACGACAATTATTATTATTACTAGAAATCGTGTCCCGACTCGTGCGGGTTGATGATGTCCCCTTGAGGAGCTCGATAATGATTATTATATTAAACCTGCAGTGGATTTAATTCCGATATAATAATAAGGTTCGAGTGGTACTACTCTTGGATAAGATATTAATTAATTAAAGTCAAGAGCTTATAATTAATTAATGGACATTCGATATCTTAAACACGGGAAATAATATATTTAATAAGGAGCCCAATTTCGTAATTTGGGATTTTGGTAGGAAGTGCAATATCAACTTTTTAGTGGACTAAGTTGATATTAATTGATTCACCATATATTAGGAAGAGTCCTAATAAGGTAAGGTGAATTAATTGGGAGTCCTTCCATAATCCTCCTTTAGATCCCTAGTAGTAGTCCAAGAGCCTATAAATAGGACATTATGGGGTGTTGGCCGATTTGTACATACTTGGTGAGATTGTGTGATCAATTTTTTCCTCTTGTGTTTAATTGTAGATCTAGACTTGTGTCTTTGATTCTACAATTTAGATAACACGATTAATTTGCTAAGAGTGTTCATAAAATACTAGAGAGCAAAGAAAAATATAGTGATCACATATCAAAGTTGTTTCGGCCGATCCATAGGTGTCCAAGCAAGTTCCGGTAGCTCGTTGCCCACACAACGTCCGGTTCAAGGCGGATCATACTCTAGAAGATCTGAAGGTAGAAATACAAGGCGATCAAGAAGGAAATAACCAACCGCTTCAAAAGGTAATATCCTATGATCTTGGATCTAGATTAGGATATTTTAATTAATCAACATATTTAATTAATAAATAATAAATAATATTTAAATTGCTTGTTAGTCTTAGTAATTAATTAATTAGCATGCCTAAATAGATCTAATGCTCGTAGATGCGTAAAACGCTATAATCATATTTTCCCAAACTTCGCTTCATTGCATTTTACTTTCCAACAATTGGTATCGAGACGGATTTTTAGGCTTTTGCTATTTTAATTAATTTTAGTGATTAATTGATAGCAATTTAAATATTCATATATTTTGATGTTGGAATATTTTGCTAGATGTGTTCTTGCAGTGATATGATCCAATTATCATGGTTTATATGAATGGTGCATTTATTTATTTATTTTTATTAATTATGCAATTGTTGGTTTGGCCGTTTTTGAGGCATGTAATGGTTTTCCGTGAGAAAATCCGGGTAGTTCTAGGTGGTTTTATTTTTCGTAATCTTGATGTAATTTCGATGTATTTTATTTCGTATAAAATTGTAATCGAATTCGAAAAGACGGATCACGAAGAAATAGAGCGTAACCGGATCGCTGATCATTGGCGAGCTGCCGACAGCAGTAGGTCGCCAGCAAAGAAGAGGCCGCCGCTGAGTAGCCGAAGCGGCGCTGCAGCCGCGGCACTGTCCGGCCGATCATTGTTCGGGCCGGTCGTCCAGCTTTGGTCCGGTCCGCTGGCTGCTACAGGCCTGGGAAGTCGGGATTTAAAATTAAATTTTTTTATGTAATTAATTTTGCATAAAAGTAAAATTTTAATATTTTGAAAATCCACGACTTACGGGAGAAGCGACGAGATGCTTGATTCGATGGGAGAGATCGAGCCAAGATTTTCTCGGATTCAACTCAAGGAAGAAGACCATGATAATTGGATAATTAATTATCCATGCTTTATTTTTGGTTTTATTGTTTTGATGTATGGCATGTATGGATGTATGCGTGATATGTTTCCTTGCATGTTAGGACGAAAATTAAAAACCTTAAGGCTAAAATAACTAAGTGATTAAATTGATTTTTATTTTAATTAAAATCAAATTGGCCTCCATAATTAATTTAAATTGTGAAGTAATTAGCATGCGCGTTGACATCGAGTCTTCCTCCATATCGGATGTGCTAATTATAGGTTCACTAGTTTTAAATTTCAAAATGATAACATAAGGTAAATATTACTTTTTATGATAGGACCTCTCCATCTGTAGGACTATTATTTAAAAGATAATATTTTAAGGATGTTAAATTATGGTGTTCACTTAGGTGTATTAATTAATAAGCTCCCCATCGGAGTCTATGTTAATTAATACATGGCCAAGAGGAACCAACTATTAATTTTACTTGTCATAACGTAATTTGACTAGATAGTAAAATTAAAGACGTAAAACTCTACTTGAAAAATGTATGTGTAAACGTCCACACGATCGTGGCTTGCATGTGCGGATTTTTGAGGTGTTGGTTGCTAGCATATATATTGTGTTTTTGAGGTTTTTCGATATATTTTGCTATGCATTATGTGATGAATGTTTTAATTTTTATTCTCGGATGTCTTTCAATCCACTAGCCGTTATTCTCAAAGAAAATAAACTAGATGGCACTAACTTTGCCGATTGGAAAAGAAATCTTGACATTGTCCTGATCACGAGGGCATAAGTTTGTCTTAATCGAGGAGAGCCCTCTAGAACAGAACCGGATGCCACTCCCGAAGAGTTGGCGGAATTCGAAATGGAAAAAGTCGATGAGATGGCTCATTGTTACATTTTGGCTTCACCGACAAATGTATTGCGGCATCGACATCGACGATGGGTTCGGCCGCGAAATGATGAAAAGTCTCACCGAGATGTTTGGTCATCGAACCAGGCGGCTAGACAAAATGCTATGAGGGTATTGATGACAACCCAAATGTCTCAAGGGACTCCGATGAGGATCATGTTCTAAAAATGATGTCTCATTTGAACGAACTGAGCATATTGGGGGCTACTATCGATGCGGAAACGCAGGTCGATATTATCTTAGGCAGCTTACCTAGAAGCTTTGAGCAGTTTCGCCTCAACTACAATATGAACCGTAGGACATATAGTTTGGCGTAACTTCTGACAGAGCTTCAGTCTGCTGAAGGTCTCTTCAAACAAGGTTATCATCAAATTCTTGCGGCAACCGGTGCGACTTCCTCCAAACCCAAATGGGGAAAGAAGAAGAAGCAGGTCGGCCAGAAGCAAGTGGCAGCCCTCAAGGTCAAAAGCAAGGCTCCTCACCCCGAGGCGAACAAAAAGCCAAAGGGAAAGTGCTACAAGTGCGGTCAGAAAGGACATTTTAAAGCGGACTGCCCTGCTCTTAAGAAAGGTATGTCTCGTGCACTAGTAGTCAAAACATGTTTGGAAGCTTGTTCTTCCACTTCGTGGATAGTTGATTCAGGCTCCACTGATCATGTTTGCTTTGACTCGCATGGTTTTCGTGTAACCAAGCGGCTTAGTGCGGGCGAGATTACCATCAATCGGGCGATTATTCCGGGCTTATGGTCATTGCGGTGGGAGTCGTGCGGTTGAAGATTAATGATAAATTATTAGTTCGAATAATGTATTATTAGTACGATTTTTGAATGAATTTAATTTCGATTTCTAAATTAAAATGCGATGGTTATTCATTTCTTTTGATGATGATGCCATTATTAAGAAAAGAAGCGGTGAATATATTTGCAGAGGTACTTTTAATGATGGACTATATATTGTTAATGCCGCACAAACTCCTATGTATAAATCACTTAACTCTTTGTCTAAACCTAAAAGAGAAAAGAACCTTCAAGCATAAACCAAACATATCGTGGCATTTACGGTTAGGACATGTAAACCTTAGAAGGATTCAAAGATTGGTAGATGATGGCCCATGGATGATCTCCAAGTTGAGTCATTTCCAATTTGTGAATCCCTGTCTGGAAGGTAAGATGACCAAAAGGGTTTTTAAAACCAAGGGAAACCGTGCTCGGGATGTGTTAGAATTGGTTCATACGGATGTATGTGGTCCAATGAATATCCGTGCTAGGAGGTTTCGAATATTTCATCACGTTCATAGATGATTATTCGAGATATGGATACATCTTTTGATGCGACGTAAGTCCTAAGCTTTTCACAAGTTCGAGACTTCAAGGCTGAAACGGAGAAGCGTCATGGGAAGAGTATCAAGTCACTACGATCTCGTGGTGGCGAATACCTTAGTGGAGAGTTTTGGATTTCTTGGCAAATGAGGGGATTTCGTCCCACCACCGCTACGAACTCCACAACAAAATGGTGTTCCGAAAGAAGGAATAGGACTCTTTTGGAAATGGTTAGATCAATGATGAGTTACTCAGATTTACCTATTTCGTTTTGGGGATACGCCTTAGAAACAGCGGCGTACATTCTAAACTTGGTGCCTTCGAAATCAGTTCCAAAAACACCCACAGAACTGTGGAGTGGGCGTAAGCCCAGTCTAGGACATGTTCGGATTTGGGGTACTCAGACATGTGCTGAATAAGGAAGCTGATAAGTTGGCATCTCGCATGTAATGCAGTGTTTGTGGGATATCCTAAGGGAACGAAAGGTGGCTTGTTCTATAGTCCCCAGGATCAGAAGGTCATTGTTAGCACCAATGCCCGATTTCTGGAAGAGGATTATATGATTAGTCACAAGCCCATGAGTGAAATAATTCTGGAAGAGCTGAGGGGCGAGACTCCGTCTATACCAATCGTACAAGCGCCAACTAACCGCACCACGTATCGATTCTGAAACTTTTACACCAACTCAGGATTTACCTCGTCGTAGTGGGAGGGTTGTTCGTCAGCCCGAACGATTCATAGGCGTGGGAAAGTCTTCGGACTCAATCCCAGACGAAGATGAATCGGTTCCCTGGACCTATAAGGAGGCAATCCAAGATAAAGATGCTGACTCCTGGCAAGAAGCAATGGAATCAGAAATGGGATCTATGGATTCCAATCAAGTGTGGGAGCTAGTAGAGCTACGATGGTGTACAAGCCATTGGGAGTAAATGGGTGCAAGCGAAAGAAAGGACGTGACGGGAAGGTTGAAACTTTCAAAGCGAGGCTTGTTGCAAAAGGTTACACTCGAAAGAGGGTATCGATTATGATGAAACCTTTTCACGGTAGCCATGCTTAAGTCAATCCGGATTCTTTTAGCTATAGCCGCGCATTTGGATCCGGAGATTTGGCGGATGGATGTCAAGACCGCATTCTTGAATGGGAGTCTAGACAAGGAAATCTATATGCGCCAAGCGGAGGGATTCATTGCTAAAGGAGAAGAGCACTTGGTGTGCAAACTTAAGAAATCCATTTATGGACTTAAGCAAGCATCTAGATCTTGGAACACTCGTTTTGACGAAGTAGTCCATCATATGGATTCGTCAATGTCCGAGTGAGAGTTGTGTGTATAAGAAATGCGATGGAAACGTGTTGGTGTTTCTTATCAGTATGTGGACGATATCCTTCGATTGGAAACAACGTGAAGGAATTGTCGGACGACGGGTATGGGTACATGCGATTCGATATGAAGGATCTAGGAGAAGCGGGACACATCCTTGGAATCGGGATCTTTCGTGATCGGAAGAAGAGGATGTTGTGCTTATCCTGCATCCTATATCGATACTGATCTTTGAAGCGTTTTAGCATGGAGAATTCCAAGAAAGGTTTTCTACCTTACGGACATGGAATTCAACTATCTAAGAACATGTGTCCTAAGACACAAAAGGAGATAGATGACATGAAGATGGTTCCTTATGCATCCATTGTGGGAAGTCTCATGTATGCTATGCTTTGCACTAGACCCGGATATCTGTCATGCCGTGGGCATGGCCGCTAGATATCGGCCGAACCTGTGACTGTGACACTGGATTCTTTGTCAAGCACATACTCAAGTACACGAGAAGGACTAGGAGTACATGCTTGTATATCAATCAGACGACTGCTTCGGTGGGTTACACTGACTCGATTTTCATCGGACAAAGAAAAGTCCAAGTCTACTTCGGGTTATGTGTTTAGCACAGGAGGTGGAGCCATTAGTTGGAGGAGTGTGAAGCGAAATGCATCTCGGACTCTACCATGGAAGCCGAGTACGTGGCGGCCTCCGAGGCGCCCAAGGAGGCGGTGTGGCTCAAGTACTTCTGCAGACTTAGATGTGATTCCCAATTTGCCAAAGGGTATTACACTCTATTGTGATAATACCGTGCAACGCAAATTCGAGGGAACCACGAGCCCATCGTGCAAGTAAACATATCAACCGCAAGTACCACATCATACGACACTTCGTAAAGGAAGGAGACGTAGTTGTAGCCGAGGTTGCATCGGAAGATAATCTTGCCGACCCTTTCACGAAAGGCCTACCTTCAAAAGTTTTTGAAAGGCATGTGGAAGGAATGGGATTACGGTGTATGGCGGCATTGCTTTGAGTATAAGTGGGAGAAATGAGAGACTATGTAATAGAGTAGTATACTTAAAAGCATGCTTTGAGTATAAGTGGGAGATTGTTAGGATTGTATACGCAAAGCATACTTTATGCTTGTATTACCTAAATTCCCTATTACTACCTATGAGGATATTAATTATATTTAATCACATGTTTTGCATATTAATTCACGTTATGGTTATGCAAATGAAATGTCTAATTATTTTATATTGTAGATAATGTGGTGTGTTGGTGTCACACGGAAGATCACATTATCGGTGCCTTATAAAATAATATAATAGTTCACAACCTATATAATTATTAGACAAATTATATAAAGGGTTGTAGTGTATGCTTGAGTATAGTTGGTCTTGACTATTAGCATACATTAGCGTATTTGCATACGTTGAACAGATCGAGGTGAGATAGTGTCTTCAGATCGACCGTAAGAAGAACGTAAATCTCGGATAATTATTATTTCTTAATTCTAAGTATATAATATTTAATTGTGTATTTATAATAATTATTGCTTTGATTTACCATAGGTGAGAGTCAAAATGATCGACTCAATAAGCCTCGTATCTTGGGCAATAATATTGTTTATACGACAATTATTATTATTACTAGAAATCGTGTCCCGACTCGTGCGGGTTGATGATGTCCCCTTGAGGAGCTCGATAATGATTATTATATTAAACCCGCAGTGGATTTAATTCCGATATAATAATAAGGTTCGAGTGGTACTACTCTTGGATAAGATATTAATTAATTAAAGTCACAAGTAGCTTATAATTAATTAATGGACATTCGATATCTTAAACACGGAAATAATATATTTAATAAGGAGCCCAATTTCGTAATTTGGGATTTTGGTAGGAAGTGCAATATCAACTTTTTAGTGGACTAAGTTGATATTAATTGATTCACCATATATTAGGAAGAGTCCTAATAAGGTAAGGTGAATTAATTGGGAGTCCTTCCATAATCCTCCTTTAGATCCCTAGTAGTAGTCCAAGAGCCTATAAATAGGACATTATGGGGTGTCCGATTTGTACATACTTGGTGAGATTGTGTGATCAATTTTTTCCTCTTGTGTTTAATTGTAGATCTAGACTTGTGTCTTTGATTCTACAATTTAGATAACACGATTAATTTGCTAAGAGTGTTCATAAAATACTAGAGAGCAAAGAAAAATATAGTGATCACATATCAAAGTTGTTTCGGCCGATCCATAGGTGTCCAAGCAAGTTCCGGTAGCTCGTTGCCCACACAACGTCCGGTTCAAGGCGGATCATACTCTAGAAGATCTGAAGGTAGAAATACAAGGCGATCAAGAAGGAAATAACCAACCGCTTCAAAAGGTAATATCTTATGATCTTGGATCTAGATTAGGATATTTTAATTAATCAACATATTTAATTAATAAATAATAAATAATATTTAAATTGCTTGTTAGTCTTAGTAATTAATTAATTAGCATGCCTAAATAGATCTAATGCTCGTAGATGCGTAAAACGCTATAATCATATTTTCCCAAACTTCGCTTCCGCTGCGTTTTACTTTCCAACAGCTGTCACTATTGAAATTTTGTTATATATTTTTCAGTTGTTGAGTTCCATCCACAATCAGTCAAGATTCCACCAATTGTGGACACCAACTTGCTATTGGGCCTCTATCTGAGGTTTCATTATGGATTGTTGGTTTTTCTCTTGCATCATATATTAGGAAGTTTTCACTATTAAAATTTTATTGTATGTTTCCAATCTATTAAAATTACAGACAACTGTAATCAGTCTATGTTGATTGGTTGGTTTCAAAGATTTTACGCCTGTGATCTTCCTCTTTGTATAGATGATTTACGTAATTTGAAATAAAAGTATAAATCCGAAACTAATCAAACGGAGAATTTCCAAACATGTCTTTTTCGAATATTGAAAGAAAAATTCCAATAGTTGTATTTGTTTTTGTCATCTCTATCAATCTTAGGATTGTATTTTTCTAGAATAAATACTTCAAAAAGCTATTTGAAATGGACGATGATGATGTATATGTACTGGTGCACGTGTAATGCGAAGTGCGTGTGTGTATGTGTGCTTGTGTGATGCGTGTGTGTCTATGTGCTGGTGTGTCTGTGTTAGGGGTGGGCACAAAAAATCAAAATCCCGATTCCGTCCCGGTCCCGTCTCAAAATTACCCGAGATGGGACGGGATCTAAAATTAAAAACACTAGGCCCGTCCCGTCCCGTCCCATTAGAGTAACTACGGGACGGGACACGGGACAAAAAATCTGAGGCCCGTAAGGCCCGTCCCGCTAAGTTTTTAACCCTTTTTAAAACCATATATTTTTATTTTTTGTAACCCTTTTTTAATTAATTTTTAATAATAAATTATTTTTATTTTTTACTATCTATATTTTACAATTTACAAAAACCTAATCAACTGATATAAAGTTAGTAACTGATATTTTTTTTTAAAAAAAAATGGATATGTTGTATTCAATGTTAATGATTGTTATTTTAAAAGTTTAATTTAGGCTATTAAATTAGTTTGTTGGATATTTTTCCTAGGGGTGGGCACAAAAAATCAAAATCCCGATTCCGTCCGGTCCCATCCCAAAATTACCCGGATGGGACGGATCCAAAATTAAAAACACTAGGCCCGTCCGTCCCGTCCCATTAGAGTAACTACGGACGGGACACGGACAAAAATCGAGGCCCGTAAGGCCCGTCCCTGCTCCGCTAAGTTTTTAACCCTTTTTAAAACCATATATTTTTATTTTTGTAACCCTTTTTTAATTAATTTTTAATAATAAATTATTTTTATTTTTTACTATCTATATTTTACAATTATACACAAACCTAATCAATCGATATAAAGTTAGTAACTGATATTTTTTTAAAAAAAATAGATATGTTGTATTCAATGTTAATGATTGTTATTTTAAAAGTTTAATTTAGGCTATTAAATTAGTTTGTTGGATATTTTTCCCGAATTTAGATGTATAAAATTATAGATTTTCTTACTTTTTTTTCTAATTTATATTTTAAACTTTTTTATGCGGGACTAAACCCGTCCCGTCCCGTTCCGTCCCGTCCCAACTGGGATAAAGCCCGCGCGGGATGAATTTTTGAAATCACCAATCCCATCCCGTCCCGTCCCGCTTGTTATAACACGGGACGAGACGTGGGATGACCCCAGGCCCGTCCCATCCCGTCCCATGCCCACCCCTAGTCTGTGTGCTGGTGTATGTATGTATGCGTGTGCGCATGGTGTGTTACAAAATATTTTGGCCAAAAAAACTAATTGTAATAGCATTGATTAACATGGTGTGTTACAAAATATTCTGCCCATCTGTTAATAGTCATCCTCTTCAATTTTATCATTATTTTCATTTCCTTTTCTTCAAGAGAGAGGGATAGAGAAACGATAGTGTCGGTTCAAATGTTGAAGAAAAAATCTTTGATATGATTTCACACTCTATATATCAATTTGTTTATCTCAATGAGTAGGACACAAATCTATGTTCAGTTTTACAAACCGGTGCTAAAATTGTCGGAACTGGATAAAAACACAGGTTGTCCATGCTGGTTTATCTCTATAATAATTTTACAAACTTTACATTGTTGCGAGTCTATCGTTACACGGAACGTGTTTCTAACTTGTCTTTTGAGTTTCGGTGAGGTTTTGTGCGTCGTATAAGTGTTGATGTGTGTGTAGTGCTAAGTGTGCGTGTGTGTATGTGTATGTATGTGTTTATATGTGTGTTGTGCGTGTGTTTGTGTGTACTGGGTTTTTAAGAACAGACTGTGTGGTTGTGTATTTGTCATACCGTTTGTGTATGTGTGGTGCTGCGTGTATGTATGTGTTTTGTGTGTGGTGTTATGTGTGTGTGTGTGTGCTGCGTGTGGGTGTGTGAATGGTGTGTTGTATATATATATGTACACTCTACTGTAAAGTGTGAGTTTGTGCGTAAAGTGTTATATATATAGTGTTTGCAAGTGTCTGCAGAAATTGTGTGTTTAGTTCTGAGAGTGTCTGTATATGTGTTTATGTTTGTGTGTGTTTAAGTGTTTGTTTGTGTGCGTTTATACAAGAGGTTTTACTTATGACTGCCATTGAGGTCTCGGAATTTTACAGATGAATAGTTACTTTAAAATTTCCGAAAGACCCACCTCTGGTTTTCGTTTTACAAGGTTTCCAATCATGACACCGGACATGCTTGTATTGAGATTCTGATTCATACATTATCTTGATAAGGTTGCTTGGTTTTGAAATTATTTTGTTTATGCAGTTTCAGTGGATTGAACTTCTCTCTCTTTTTCTTTCTCATTTGTGATTCTAATTATGCTCCTTACGACATTTAATTTTTTTTCCTCAAAAAACAGTATTCTTAGTTCTGTTTTCCAGTGTTCTTTTGTTTGCAAATTTCTTGACGTTGATATAAGGTGATATAGAGGTCATATTCTTTTCCACCTTTGTTAATTAGATGTTTGGCTTTGAAACCCAAAAATCCTCCTCTTGTGAGAAAGAGTTTCTTTGCGTAACTTCTTTGTCCTTTTGTAAGTCTTTGCGGTTTGGCCAGGATTTTACCTCGTGCTGTTTTGGCCTCGACATGTTTTCATTTTTTCAGGTTTCTCAGTTGACAATGTGCGTTTATCTGATCTCTTTATATAAGTAATTTTGATGTTTTTTTTGACCTAATATTTTTGAAAATTATCTTTACCTAATGTTCTTGTGTTCCATTACGATTTCTTGTTAAAATATCACAAGATTGAAATTTTAGGCTTCAGTGAGATGGAAACATTCGGATTAGATTTGTTTTGTGTTACATAATTGAAATTTGCAGGTGTCGCGCTTCAGAGCAGCTTCGCTCGCACAAAAAATCAGATTTCTACCAGCCTTATTCACACGAGCTCACAAGTTAATATGTGCCTCCTGTTCCCAAGGTTTTAGTTACGTTGTGCTTCGGAATATTTTTTGAAGACACAACAGATAGGAATGTCATGCGCAAATCTGATTCTGCTTAACTAAACCTCTAAGAGGTACATTATATTTTGCCAATCGATTACCCTTCTATCAACAACAGTCTTGAGTCAAATTTTATCTGAGAAATAGAGTCTGAAAAGAATCGTTCCCAAAGTTCAGGTGCAAGGTACAGCCAATGTCTCTGGCGGCCGACTGAAAACAAAAAAAACAAGTCACATGCATGGTATTTCTCATATTCTTCTCACCATTAAATCCGAATACAAATTTGTTGTCATCATTTTCTAGCCAACATAATATGAACATTATTTACTCCGAAAATCCTACTCGGCAACATCTGGACGGAACATAAGACTTGGAGAGAACCTTTTGCTAGCTGCGAAAAGAACGAGTCCGGAAAAATGGGGCTGACGGCACATGGCAGAGAAATTTCCTCAATTGTACAAGGTAATGCAATGGAACTACATTTCACATAACAACGTTTAATTTAACATGTTTTAATATATATATCTTTTTGTTTCAAAAGGTTCAGATACCGAACAACAGATCAACATATCATCATGAAGATACATACTCTAACCAAAAAGGCATGACTGCTGCAGTAGTATCAGATTTTGATCGTTTCGTATATAGCGGCAACCATAAAAAAATAGCTCGGGGGTTTCAACAGAAAAAAAAAATATAAAGGAGTAATTACTGTAATATCCGGATTTATTACAGTGTATTTCATCTATATTCAAACCATGTATTTTTCGGATTAGTGATTTTAATTATTGGAGTATGATATTTCGTGCATTGATATCATTGTACATGAGTATTGAAACATGCAAAATTGCTCAAGCAACCTCGTGATAGCGCACGCTAAGAATGTATCTTAACGCACGCTATCGGGCCATTATTAACGCACGCTATGAAGATAGGAGTTGCGTGCGCTAAGAACTCAATTATTGAGCGGGACGGCTAGAACATGCACCAGCCGGGACATGGGCCCGGATAAGATTCCCACAGACGCACCCGGACAATTCTGAATTCAACCATTATTAGCGCACGCTAAGGAATGCTTAGTAGCGTGCGCTAACTTGTCAATAATGCAGAATATTATAAATGGAACAATAACCGTTTTGGCTTTCATTTCTCTCGCCCTTTCCTCATCCTTGAGAGTTCAGAGAGCTGTAGTAATACTTCTATACACTTAGAACATATATTAGTGATCATTGAATATTGAGTATCACTTGTGAGTGATCATTGAAGAGAAGTAACACCTTGGAGTGGCACATAACCAACCGGAGTCGGATTATACCTTGTGGTTCAGTGATTTCGGCATATTAAGGTATGTTCAACCTATCACCAGTCTTAGATTTGGATTTCCAAAGGATATGATGATCATGTTAACAAGATATTGAATTTCATTAGTGAATTATTCAACAACATCATGTTTAGAAGATTGGAATGTCTACAATTACGATATTATTGTTGGAACCTTGAAGTTGGAATCCTAGTACTTCAATTGATGAGAGGAATATTCTGAAGTTAACAATCCGTATGATTTATGTTATCTTTGTGATCATGATTTGGAAGAGATGTTATAAGAACTTAAAGGAAGAAACATCATTATTGTTGGATAAATCTAAAGGTTTGATCATGGAAGGATTTATCTAGTATAGATAGAACGTTTAACAACTTCAGCATGATAATATTGATTGATATAAGGTGTTGATATCAACCGTTAAACTTTTCGGATCGTCATATGAAGAATTGTAGTCGGAATGGAATATGGTTTTATATTGGTATGCATATCCTTGAATCCGAAGTTGTCTTTATCCGTAAAATCATTCATAAGGATATAAACATGGTATTCATGGAAGTAACATGAATTATCACGCAAGATTTCATTGTTTCAATCATGGCAAGAACAGTTTACTGCTCAGCAGTAAACTGCCATGCAGAGATAGCGCACGCTATGCTTTGGAGTTTAACGTACGCTATCGAGCACGAGTTAGCGTGCGCTACGTTTGGTACATAACGTACGCTAGACCATCGACGAAGTCACTGGCCGGTCGCTGAAGTAATCGACCATGCATAGTTAGCGACGCTAGTCTTTGTTGTTTGCGTGCGCTATCGGGCGGACTTAACGCACGCTACACAGAGTACTTAGCGTGCGCTAAGCGCCTGCATATTGCATTTTATGAACTTTTGGCCGTGAATCGAATTGTTAAACATTCGTGCGATGTGAGATAAATCTATGTCATTTCTTTTGTTAAGGTTTGGTCTCGTTACGTGATTGATTAAGGAGGACGATCTTCGAGTGTTCATTTTCGTGGAAGTGTTGTTATTGTCTTCAAATCGAGGCAAGTACCTTAATTGTTTTATGTATTGTTGTTATACATATTGTCGTGCATGTATGTCGTTATTGTATGTCCACCTCGTGTTGGTCCGACGAGATCATCGGGGATCTATGCTAGCGTCATACTGGATCATCGGACGGGTTTTTCCACCACGGGTTGGTCTGACGGGATCATCATGGGTTCTAGGCAGTGAACGCTGGATCGATGGAATTACCATGTGTATGTATTGATATCATGTTGTGATTATCAGTTGTGTATGTTATGTTTGAGTTTCTCGTAGGAGAAGACTCGTTGGTACTTTGTCGTTTACGTTATTATTCTTCGTGAGATATGAATAATATGTTGTGGTACTTGTACTAGCATCGTTGTGCTAACCCCTTCGGGGGTGAACATTTTGTTTGTGTTCAGGATCCAGGAGAGCGGGGAAACAACCACTGGAACTGTATGACGACGAGGGTGCAGAGTGATGTCCTGACTGGGTTTATTTATCTATTGTTTATTCGTTATTTCAATAAGTACTCGAGTACGAAGTCTTTTGTGATGGATTTGAATTTGGGGATGTATTATTGAGTTCTATTGAACAATTGTATTATTTCTGTATTTGGTCAGAACTGTTGTATTGTAATTTCGTTATTTCCATTCGTTAGTATCTTTTTATGCCTGTTCAATTCTACAGCCTTGTAAATCCTTATGTAAAGGATTTACGGCGCTGTAATATTCCCGAATATATCGGGGGTGTTACAGAATATGGTATCGGAGCTAAGATTATGGATATCTTGGCCGTTGGGTTAAAATAGGGGTCATTTATGTCTTTTGAGGTAACCGGTCGTAAATGACATCACTGCACTGCCTACGTCTACATGCGAACAGTGGTTGTAAGTTCCTAAACTCTATCTTGTTCTTTACATGTTGTGTCTCTTTATACTCGAATATTAGAACGATGTTGTTTCCTGTATATTGAGTATTTATGCTTACAGTATGTTGAAAGGCGGACGTGGACGTGGTCGCGGTCGTGGACGCGGACGGAGAAATGCCAAAAGGGAAGCGTCGCCTTCTAACCAGCGATCATAGCTCAAAGAGCCGCAACAATCTAATAATAATGAACCAGATCCTCATTGTACGAGATCCTTCGTCAAGTGGTGAACCAGATGACTCATTCGCCTGTGTCGTGGACCGAATGCAAGTGGCGGTGGGACTACAGCAGGGAGAGAGACAGCAAGGGATCCCAGATATGGGAAATCGAGGTGACCGGTGGCTGCAAGAGGTGGCGAAGATGCAACCACCCAAATTCGACGGTATTTCTGAGACTCCCACCTGGGATCATTGGTTGAAAGAACTAGAGAAAATCCTTGCCGGAATCAACTGCCCAGACGACCGGAGAGCCTCTATCGCTCAATATTTTCTGATAGGGGAAGCGTCCGAATGGTGGGAAGCCATCCGGCCTGTAGACCATGATGCCGATTGGACAGAGTTTAGATTGATGATGGAAGCTCAGTATTGCCCTCGTCCTGTGAGGGAAGCCAAAGTTCGGGAGTTTTTCTCCGCTCAGCCTTCTGATGTGCCAGTATCCCAGGCGATCAAGACGTTTAACCAACAGCTGGCATTTGTTCGACATCAGGTCGTAATGGATGCGTAAATGATGATTCATTTAGATATGAGGATGAAACCGAAATCCAGAGGTACATGTCCGGATTTGAATGTACCACACTCCGTCAATACCAGGATAAGGCGTTGGCGTATGAGATCAAGGAAGCAACATGGACAAAATTTCGTAATCCAAGAAGCGTAAAGTCTCGGTACTTTTACGAGCACAAGAACAATGGGGCCCGTAAGGCCCAGTCATCCTTTCACTCTTTCAAGAAACCTCCGCACCCGACTAGGAGCGGAAAGAACTTCGAACGACATCGACTATTACCGATGTTACCAGAAATGCTTTAATCGCGCAGACGGGCACTATCGACGGAATTGCCCCTTCCCGCCGTGAATTGTTTCGATTGTGGACGAGAGGGACATCGGGCGGTGTTTTGTGAAGAGGCCGCAAAGTCTTTTAGAGCCCGTACGCCACAGCCCAATCCGTAAGGAGGCCGGTATTCCACGAGACGCAAAGAAAGTGTTCGATGCCTCGGGAATTTTGGCCGCGGACGAGGCAGAGGACAATGGGACCGAAAGGGGACATCGAGTGCGGATATTCTCCCCACGTCATGCGAGATGAGGAGGACAGACGATCAAGATGTCTTTGCCGCATCGTGCATCGGTCCAGATCCTTTCCCAGCCAGTTAGCGTTTTATTCGATACAGGAGCTACACATTCTTTCATATCTTTGTCTTGTGTAAATCGTTTGAATATTTCCGGTTTTCATGCTTGTGAACCTTATGTTGTTGGTTTACCGAGTGGAGAGAGGATTGTCAGAAATTTAGAAACTAGAAATTTCCCTGTATCATTTGGAGGCAGAGAGTGGCTCTCAAATCTGATCGTGATAGAAATGCAAGGAGATGACCTGATACTCGGAGACGATTGGCTTAATCGATATGGAGCAATTGTAAACTACCGAAGAAGGAATATCTCGCTGATCACTGACGATGGTTCCGAGATTCTGTTTGAGGGATGGAAACCGGGAAGCTCAGGAAAATTGACAAAGGCGATGAAAGCTGTCAAATTATTGAAACGGGGCTGTACCGGGTACTGGTGTTACGCAATGAAGAAAGAAGACGAAATTGTGGAACTTTCATCCATTCCTGTTGTGAACGAATTTCCAGATGTATTTCCTGACGAATTACCGGGACTACCTCCACGAAGGGATGTGGAATTTACCATTGAGCTGGAACCCGGAGCTACACCAATTTCCAAGGCGCCGTATCGTATGGCACCTACTGAGATGTACGAACTGAATAAGCAGCTAAAGGAGTTACTGGATAAGGGCTATATTCAGCCAAGCGTTTCACCCTGGGGAGCGCCAGTTCTTTTCGTCCGAAAGAAGGATGGGTCGCTCCGACTGTGTATTGACTATCGAGAGCTGAACAAGATGACGATTAAGAACAAATATCCGTTACCACGGATTGATGACCTGTTTGACCAGCTGCAAGGGGCAACAGTATTTTCTAAGATCGATCTGAGATCAGGATATCATCAACTGAGGATTAAGGAATCTGATGTTTCGAAATCAGCGTTCAGAACTCGCTATGGGCATTATGAGTTTGTAGTGATGCCGTTTGGTCTCACTAACGCACCTGCTGTATTTATGCAATTGATGAACCGTGTGTTCATTGAATTTTTGGATAAGTTTGTGGTCCTGTTTATTGATGACATTCTGGTATATTCTAAGAGTCCGGAAGAACATGCGCAGCATTTGCGGATTGTATTGGAACTTTTGAGAAACGAACAATTGTACGCCAACTTTCTAAGTGTGAATTCTGGCTAAAGGAAGTAATGTTCCTCGGACATGTGGTGTCAGCTGAAGGAGTCCGAGTAGATCCTCAGAAGATCGAAGCAATTATGAATTGGGAGCCTCCAAAGAACGTGAAAGAAGTCCGAAGCTTCTTAGGACTTGCTGGATATTATCGTCGATTCGTGGAAGGGTTTTCTAAAATTTCCCGCCCACTTACTCGACTTCTGCAGAAAACTCAAAAGTTTGAGTGGAACGAGTCGTGTCAGATTAGCTTTGATGAATTGAAGAAGAGATTGACAACGGCACCGATTCTATCACTTCCGCAGGGAACTGGAGGATTCATAGTTTACAGTGATGCTTCAAACCAAGGACTTGGGTGCGTGTTGATGCAGAATGATAAGGTGATCGCTTATGCGTCACGGCCAATTTGAAACCTTATGAAGTGAATTACCCGACACATGATTTGGAGCTAGCGGCGGTGGTTTTGCCTTGAAGATCTGGAGGCATTATCTGTACGGGACTCACTGTCAGATCTTTACGGATCATAAGAGTCTCAAGTACATATTTAGTCAGAAAGAGTTGAACATGCGGCAAAGAAGATGGTTAGAACTGATTAAGGACTATGACTTGGAGATTTTATATCATCCAGGCAAAGCGAATGTAGTGGCCGATGCACTTAGCCGCAAGCCTGTCTCTATTCAGATGCTAGAGACGCTGACATCCCAACTTAGCCTTCAACGAGAGATGATTCGTTAAGGGATTGAAGTATGGTTGCAAAGAGTCCAAGGACAACTGTGCGTGATGGAGATGACTTCATCTTTAACCGAAGAAATCAAATCTAAACAGGCAGATGATCCTCTGATGATTCGGTTACATGATGAAGTGATCAAAGGAAAGGCCCCCGGATTCATAATTCACGACGATGGAGTTTTGAGATTTCAGAACCGACTCTGCGTTCCCGATGATGATGTTCTGAAACAGACGATTATGAAGGAAGCTCATAGTTCGCCCTATTCTATCCACCCGGGCACCAGTAAGATGTATAAGGACTTAAAGCAGAATTTCTGGTGGGGCAACATGAAGAAAGACGTAGCGGACTATGTTTCAAAATGCTTGACTTGTCAGCAGGTTAAGATCGAGCATCAACGGCCTGCTGGAATGTTGAAGCCGCTCCCGATTCCTGAATGGAAGTGGGAGGACATATCGATGGACTTTATCACTAATATGCCGAAAACCAGGACAGGAATGAACATGATTTGGGTGATAGTTGATCGTTTAACCAAATCGGCTCATTTTCTAGGCATTAAGGATACGTGGGGACCAGAGAGATTGGCACGAGTATTTATTTCGGAGATAGTTCGATTGCATGGTACGCCAAAGACCATTGTTTCTGATCGAGATGGCCGTTTTGTGTCTCACTTTTGGGAAGCAATTCATAAAGCCTTGGGGACGGAATTGAACTTCATCTGACTTATCACCCGCAGACTGACGGACAATCTGAGAGAACTATACAAACGGTGGAAGACATGCTAAGGGCCTGTGCCTTAGATTGGTCAAACGATTGGGAAGTTCATCTACCATTGATTGAATTTACCTACAACAATAGTTGGCATGCTTCCATTAAGATGGCACCGTTTGAGGCATTATACGGAAGGAGATGCAGATCGCCCTTGTGCTGGGACGATTCGTCAGACTTGATCGGAACAGAACCAGAGTTGATCGAGCAGACTCGAGAGAAGATAGCCTTGATCCGTGAAAGGTCATTGACCGCCCGAGTCGCCAGAATCCTACGCGGACGTACGCCGCCGCCCATTGGAGTTCAGTACTGGAGATCACGTACTTTTGAAGGTTTCTCCTACTCGGGGGATCTTTCGTTTCGGAAGGAAAGGAAAGCTGAGTCCGAGATATATCGGACCATTTGAGATCCTCGAGAGAGTTGGAGAGTTGGCATACAGATTGGCATTGCCGCCGTCATTGTGCCATGTTCATAACGTGTTCCACGTATCCCGCCACGAGGTATATACTGATTCCACCATATCATTGATTTCGGCGAGATCGAAGTCGCACAGGATGGGACGTTTGAAGAAAGACCAGTCAAGATACTCGAGAGTCGAGTTAAGCAACTGAGAAACAAACCGATTGTTTTGGTCAAAGTTCAGTGGTCACGTCACGGAATGGAAGAAGCCACCTGGGAAACGGAAACTGATATGAAGTCTAGATATCCCGAGTTATTTTCGTCTTGAGTTTCGGAACGAAACTCCTTTTAGTAGGAGAGTATGTAATATCCGGATTTATTACAGTGTATTTCATCTATATTCAAACCATGTATTTTTCGGATTAGTGATTTTGATTATTGGAGTATGATATTTCGTGCATTGATATCATTGTACATGAGTATTGAAACATGCAAAATTGCTCAAGCAACCTCGTGATAGCGCACGCTAAGAATGTATCTTAACGCGCGCTATCGGGCCATTATTAACGCACGCTATGAAGATAGGAGTTGCGTGCGCTAAGAACTCAATTATTGAGCGGTCGGCTAGAACATGCGCCACCGACATGGGCCGGATAAGATTCCCGCAGACGCACCCGGACAATTCTCAAGTCAACCATTATTAGCGCACGCTAAGGAATGCTTAGTAGCGTGCGCTAACTTGTCAATAATGCGTATTATAAATGGAACAATAACCGTTTTGGCTTTCATTTCTCTCGCCCTTTCCTCATCCTTGAGAGTTCAGAGCTGTAGTAATACTTCTATACACTTAGAACATATATTAGTGATCATTGAATATTGAGTATCACTTGTGAGTGATCAATGAAGAGAAGTAACACCTTGGAGTGGCACATAACCAACCGGAGTCGGATTATACCTTGTGGTTCAGTGATTTCGGCATATTAAGGTATGTTCAACCTATCACCAGTCTTAGATTTGGATTTCCAAAGGATATGATGATCATGTTAACAAGATATTGAATTTCATTAGTGAATTATTCAACAACATCATGTTTAGAAGATTGGAATGTCTACAATTACGATATTATTGTTGGAACCTTGAAGTTGGAATCCTAGTACTTCAATTGATGAGAGGAATATTCAAGTTAACAATCCGTATGATTTATGTTATCTTTGTGATCATGATTTGGAAGAGATGTTATAAGAACTTAAAGGAAGAAACATCATTATTGTTGGATAAATCTAAAGGTTTGATCATGGAAGGATTTATCTAGTATAGATAGAACGTTTAACAACTTCAAAGATGATAATATTGATTGATATAAGGTGTTGATATCAACCGTTAAACTTTTCGGATCGTCATATGAAGAATTGTAGTCGGAATGGAATATGGTTTTATATTGGTATGCATATCCTTGAATCAAGTTGTCTTTATCCGTAAAATCATTCATAAGGATATAAACATGGTATTCATGGAAGTAACATGAATTATCACGCAAGATTTCATTGTTTCAATCATGGCAAGAATGCCATCGCCAAAGAAACCGCCATGCGAGATAGCGCACGCTATGCTTTGGAGTTTAACATACGCTATCGAGCACGAGTTAGCGTGCGCTACGTTTGGTACATAACGTCGCTAGACCATCGACGAAGTCACTGGGCCGTCGGTGAAGTAATCGACCATGCATAGTTAGCGACGCTAGTCTTTGTTGTTTGCGTGCGCTATCGGGCGGACTTAACGCACGCTACGAGTACTTAGCGTGCGCTAAGCGATTCAGCGGTGCATTTTATGAACTTTTGGCCGTGAATCGAATTGTTAAACATTAAATGCGATGTGAGATAAATCCTATGTCATTTCTTTTGTTAAGGTTTGGTCTCGTTACGTGATTGATTAAGGAGGACGATCTTCGAGTGTTCATTTTCGTGGAAGTGTTGTTATTGTCTTCAAATCGAGGCAAGTACCTTAATTGTTTTATGTATTGTTGTTATACATATTGTCGTGCATGTATGTCGTTATTGTATGTCCACCTCGTGTTGGTCCGACGGGATCATCGGGGGATCTATGCTAGCGTGCGCTGGATCATCGGATGGGTTTTTCCACCACGGGTTGGTCTGACGGGATCATCGTGGGTTCTAGGCAGTGAACGATGGATCGATGGAATTACCATGTGTATGTATTGATATCATGTTGTGATTATCAGTTGTGTATGTTATGTTTGAGTTTCTCGTAGGAGAAGACTCGTTGGTACTTTGTCGTTTACGTTCGTGAGATATGAATAATATGTTGTGGTACTTGTACTAGCATCGTTGTGCTAACCCCTTCGGGGGTGAACATTTTGTTTGTGTTCAGGATCCAGGAGAGCGGGGAAACAACCACTGGAACTGTATGACGACGAGGGTGCAGAGTGATGTCCTGACCGGGTTTATTTATCTGTTGTTTATTCGTTATTTCAATAAGTACTCGAGTACGAAGTCTTTTGTGATGGATTTGAATTTGGGGATGTATTATTGAGTTCTATTGAACAATTGTATTATTTCTGTATTTGGTCAGAACTGTTGTATTGTAATTTCGTTATTTCCGTTCGTTAGTATCTTTTTATGCCTGTTCAATTCTACAGCCTTGTAAATCCTTATGTAAAGGATTTACGGTGCTGTAATATTCCCGAATATATCGGGGGTGTTACAATTACAGGATCGAGTCAGAGCCAATGTCTCTAGCTCACTTGTTTTGAACCTCTAAAAAGTTTTTTACCTACCTCTATCAATGATCATTCATATATTCATCAGTCTTCATTTTCTTTTTACTTTCGGTGATATTATTAATTTCCTTTTTTTTCCAGCTATTTGGTTTCTTTATACAAATATTGGTTCTGCTTTATAGTCATTCTGGCTCCATGATCTGCCTAAATTAGATGAAATTTTTACATTCAGGCAAATCATCTATGTTTGGTAATTTAAAAGAATTTTTTTCCCTAAATATTGTTTTAAATAAATCGGACGCCTTGTTTCCTGTTGGTAGAGGTCCTCTTTAGAACTTTTAGAGGTTAGCTTGTCAATGATTTTCCTTAAAAAAAAATTAGCAGGTTCGCAGTCTGTCTGGTTTCTCGTTGGTAAGTGGAATTGTTTCTCCTTTTTACGTTTTCAGTTTAAAGTTTTTTTTTATTTACTCTACCTCTATGTTTGTATTTACTTGCTCCCCACTGTTTCTATTTTCAGTAAATCGTTAACAGGTTTCCTGTACATAAATTGTAGCTTATAATTTCAAGGTTTGTTGGTTTCAGCTTTCTCCTTTTCTTTCGTTTCTCCGCGGTTTGTTTTTTATTACTGTTCGATTATTAACATTACTTTACTAAAAATCCAAAAAATGAGATTACTTGACAAAGATTATTTGTTGGTCATTGTTATCTCTTCACCCAGAATATTTCCACTTTCAAGTTGGATAAAATTCTGTAACATTTATATCTATATCTCCATTTGGGCTGCTCGACTTCCACAAATTTTATACTATTGCAAATGCTTTAGTAATGAATGACGCGTTCCTGTATATGTCTCCGCTTTGCACAATCAGCAGTTTTTTTTTTTTTTGCGATTTCAGCTCGTAAGGTAGAATGGTTCGTACTCAATCTTCGTCTACGTTCATCTCTGGATTTTATGTATGGGGGCTGGCCGGTGTATGATAGGTGATTTATGTGTTGTCCTGTGTTTAGTATGTGTGCTTTCTGCGCGTTTGTATGTGTGTTCTTCTGCGTGTGTCATATGTGTTTTATTTTCTGCGGCATTTGTGCTTATTTGTTTATAATTATATGTAGTGTGTTTTTTAGTTACCCACGCACGTGTGTGTGTGTGTGTTATGTGGCACTATTTATTAGGTTTTTTATTTAGGGTTTGCGATTTGTCCTTATTGCTTTGCTCGTCTTTTAGAGGCCTTTTTTTATTGAGTTTGTTTCTTTTCTTGCAGGTTGGGTTTTTTTGCTGCTCTTTGCGAACATTGGGCATGCATACTCGTTTATCCTGCAGTTAACACCAAGATCTAAATCACCTGTTAATCCCGAAATTTTCACCGTGACATATAAGGTTCTCCCCGGTTTTGTCTACTTCATCTGTATTTCCTATTGAAGGAATGCTTTGATTAGGTTGTAATATTTCTGTAATTTTCTCGATATGATGCACGAATATTTCTACAAATTATTCTTGCGCATATAGAAATCATCTTTTGCGCTGTCCGTGTATATACTGCATAGAAACGTAATTTAGTGTGCCACACATGGTGGATTATTGATTTTAATTTTATTTTATTGATACACAGATGGACTGGTTATCTGCATATTCCTAGGTGTGTACGGTAGCGCGTAATAAAAATCTTAAATTTTGGATTTTGCCTAAAGAGAGAATTATGCAATTAAGAGGATCATTGATTAGTAGATGAAAGTCGTTTTCTTGATGCAACATTAATGCAAAGGAACATTATTTTTGCAATGCACCAAGGTTGGAGATGTTCATTTCTGAACTCATCCTATGATTTTTCTAGGTCGAATTCTCTCATGCTTTTGGATCTTTGTTTTGATAAATAGGATTTTTGTCAAGAGAGACACGTCTTTGCCTTCGGTCTTTTTTATCTTTCTCTCTGTTTTTTTTTATTTTTCCTTCAGGAGGAAGGTGTAGTTTGACGAAAATACAGGGAATGCAACCTGCTGAGCATGTTTGCATCCATCACCGACGTACTCATTACTCTTTTGCTGCTTTCTATGTTGTCTCTAATCTTGTTGTTTAAGAAATTACGATTTTTATTGGAATGTGTCAGGATTATGTGTAATATCCGCAATTTTCGATTTCCGGTAATTTCTTTTTTCGGCGGAAGTCTGTTTTGACGACTCGCTCATGTCCGTTTCGTCATTCTGAGAATGATTAATTCTACACTTTTTGACATCCGAGTTCGTTTCGGTGTCGTTTTGTTGAGTTCCGTGTTTTTTTTCGCGACTTTTCCGCACTTGAGTTCGATTCTTGCGAATCTCGTCCGAAACTGTTGTTTCGAGTTTCCCGCAAGTCCGTTTAACTTTGTTAGACGTGTTGTGAACTTCGGTTTGGTTATTCGATCACGTATCGTGATTTCCGGGCGTGTTGGGCCATTTTGTAATTTCTTGAAAGTTACGGGTATCCGTATCTGTAATTGTTGTCTCGACCCGTTTCTTGGTCGCGTATGACTAATTATGGTATTACGCTTTCATTTCGAGTCGTGTATCTTGTCCGCGAACATTTAGTCGTGTTCGCCCGTGACGTTTTCGAAATCGGTCGCCGAGCTCGCGTGGCGGATCGGCCGGACGGTGGCGGATCGCCGGACGACAGTGGGCACCGCCGGACGGTGCGGGAGAACCGCGTAAGCGCACGCCACGGCCGGAAGGCTGCGCGCGCTAACCGGCAGTGTAGCGCCTGCCGCCGGTGGCCTGCGTCGCCATATCGCCCGGCAGATGGGGTTTCGAGGTTGGACTCGGCCAGATCGGCAGTAGCGCACGCTACGCTGAGCGTAGCGCGCGCTAGTCGGCAGCGTAGCGCCGTCGGCCGGCTAGCGTCGTTACTGGCCGGGCGATTCGATCCAGTGGCTACTTGGGCCAGTCGGCGCGCGCGCAGGCATCCGGCCGTAGCGCACGCTAGCGGGAGTTGGGTCGACAGGTTCGGTCGGCAGGGTTGGTCGGTAATGCCGGGTCGTGTGGGCCCTGGCCGAGGGTACTCGGCCGATACCGGCCGATAGCGCACGCTAGTCCGGGAAGGCTAGCGCACGCTAGGCCGGCCCAGTATAAATATGGCTGGGCAGTCACATTTCACTTCGTTTTTCATTTCCTTCCTTCTCCATCCGCGAGTGGCGATTCATGGGCGACGAAGCCATGTTGTTTAGCAACAAATCCATGAAGTCCTTGGGTTCATAACATCAATCGATCGTCCTTTATCAACCTTTGATCCAGCGAATCAAGGTAATCTTCCTTAGAACCCTAATTTCGTGAATTTGGGGATTTTTGCAATTTCGTCCGATTCGTTCCGTGTTGTTGATTAATTCATGATGGGTGTGATTAATCTTGATAGTATTCTTGTGTTTAACATCATTTAATCCATTGTTCTTCGTCGAATCGAAGTATATTTCTTGATTTCCTTCGAGTTGACTTTTTGGGGGATTTGTCCCCGATCTCGTTTTTCATCCGTTTTCGATGGATCGATTATGGTTAAATGATGTTGTTAAACATATTCTATGGATTGTATATCCATATTTCAACTTGGAATTTCATTTTTGGGTTTTGACGGAACGAATCGTGTTCTTGGCCGTTTTGGGGGAAATCCGTGAACTTTCGTCATTCGTTCTTTGAATTCAACGGCTTTGGGTCGTGTTATGGAATTCATTTCATTGTTATTATTTGTCCTTCGTAGTTTATGAACGTGAGTTGGCGTTCGGTGGAGTCGGCGGGTACGTAGTCGGTTCGGGCCAACCTACTTCGGTCGATTCTCCGCGTTGTTCTTACTCGAGGCAAGTACCTTGCCCATACTTTTCTCATTTTATGGATATGATGATCGGTGGTCGTCTTAATGTGTTTGTTTGGTTATTTGAAATGAAGTTTCAAAGGATTTCGGTTTGGCCTCGTTAAAAGCTCTCTTTCAAAACGCGTGTGTGTTTTGTGAACGTTGTGTTTTGGAAATTGATTATGATTTGATTATTTTGAACGTTGAAGGCTTTGATGATATCCCTATTTCTAAAGTTATGGAATTGTGTATTCCGGGTTTAATCCTGTTATTATGTTTTGGGGAGTTGATAATGTTGTCGGATAAATGGCCATCTCTGGTAAGTATTCTTAATGAACTTACATTCTTAGCATGTTAGTATTGCATGAGTAACGTGTGTGTGTGTATGCTCACTACGGGTTATACTCGACGGGGTCTCGGTAGGGTTCCACGAAGCTGTGGACCGCGAGCTTGCTTTTAACCACTGTGGGTTAGATCCGACGGGGTCTCGGCAGGGATCCACGAAGCTGTGGGTCCGCGGTTAATTGTGGTGCATTTTACAAATGTGATTCGATATTGGCATTTCCGGAAATGAGTGCTTTTGAACGGTTTTCATTTGCATGCATTGACTAAATGTGTAAGAGGTAAGTTGTTCGTTTGGCCTACTTGGCTAGGATGGCTCTAGAGTATTTTGTGGTTTATGTTTTAAATCCTTTAATTGTGGATTTTGATGTTGGGAGACGAACCTTGTTGACGTTCTCGTGTACTGTGAGTTGATGAGATTTGGGGCTAAAATCCCAATGGTTTTATAAAAGTCGTTTTACGGATTTGGGGCTAAAATCCCAACGATTTGGTTAATGTCATTTTTCAGAAAGTAAACATTTGGGGCGGTGACCCCTTTTGTCTTTTGGTTTTCGAAAAGTAGGATTTGATAATCCTAAATTGTTTTCTATTAAAACTCTCGATGGCATTCTAAACCGTTTTATAAATTATTCCCATTGATTTATGATATTTCGTTTTTGAAATGTTTTCTCAAACCCTTGCCTCGGGAAGTACTTTTCGTTTCGTTTGGATCTTTGAGGATCCTCGGTTATTGTTATTCGTGGAATGTGAATTGTATGGCTCGTATTTGCACTTTGTATTTGCACTAGCAAAACGGTGGAGTTTGCTAACCCCGAGTATTCGGGGTGGATGTCTGCTTTTGCATTCAGTTTTGGAGCATAACACGGGTGGTCGGCACGAAGGATGATGAAAGATGATCGATACTAATCACATGAGGAACCGTACATCGTGTGTTGGTTCGGTTGTACTTTATTTTCATTTCTTGTATTGTTCCCGTTGTACGGGTGTAGTTGTATTTTGTCCCCTGCGTGGGCATGAGTTGTATTTGAGTTGTATGTATTTGTGGAAAGACCAAATCGGTCTACTGAGTCATTGTAGCCTTGAAGGCATTGTCGAGATGTTAAATATTGTTACCAGCCTCGTAGATCCTCGAGGAGAGGGTCTACGGCGTGTAATATCCCTGAGTGGATTGGGGGTGTTACATAAATGGTATCAGAGCTTAGATTGAGGAAACCTAGGCTGTCGGGTCAAGTCGTGTTGTTTGAGTCTTGTTTCGTCGGATTTTATCTGACTGAGTCGTGTCGCGACGCGTCGTTTGAGTTTGTTGGTCGTGATTAGTATCGTGGGGCGATCATCATCTTCGTGCGACCTGTGGAAGTAAGTCTCCCTTCTTTGTGTTGTGCCTCGTGTGACACGAGCTATTTTTATGATTATTTGTTAAGTGGTGGAATTTTATGTGAATTTTGATTTCACGATATGTATTTAGTCGACTCTCGTATTTGATTTATACGAGGAGTGTCGTCGCTTGTGATGTCTTTTTATTGTTGTTTTTCTCCGTTGTTGATGATTTTCGAATCGATTTGCACGTTTTACAAGTCTCTTGTGGAAGCTTTGTGCTTATACGCGTTCGACTTGTTCACTAGCCAGTGCGGGAGAGTATTTTATCAGTGGTTTTGTTCTGAATGTGGTATTTTATCGTTTATTTTCGTTTAAAGACATATATTGTCTTGATTTTAAACTTTTTGATGCGTGTGCTAGGAGTTGTTTTAGTGAACGTCGGTATGTGTGAGTTTTGGGCATTCTGGCCTATTGGATTTTTGAAAACCTTGAGTATCTTAGAAAAATAAATTTGAGACATACTTTTCAAATGAGTTATTTTCTTGTGGTACATCCAAGGTGCCGCAATATATTTCAAAAATTTCTACTTCGAGGACCAAAATGCTTTGAGATATTTTCAATGTCTTAGAAACATTTTTATTTAGACCCGAGGGTCGAATATTCAAAGTTTTCACTAAGAGAAAGTGTCCTCATTTTTATCAAATGCGAAATGGTTTTTTCCAATGTCTCGATAACGATGTTTCACGTTTATACTTTTTGAAAGGTGATACTCAAGATCAACCAGTATTCTTCTAAATTATTTTCAAAATGAGGTTTTCGTTTTTAAAACCTATCCATTCCCGTTTGAGGGCTGGGTATGTATGTGTGATGTTCGCGTTGTCATTTTGATACTTTCTCCCGAGTATGACCGAATTGGCGGTGTGAGCGTTGAGTCGCTTTCCACACATTTGTTGTGTTAGCCCCCTGTGAGAGGCGGGATGTTGGTGTTGAATATTATCGCCTCGTAGTGATTCCTGCGTTGTCGCGCATGTGCGAGCTGTTAGAGCTTGGTTTGGTATGACCGTGTGCATCTGTGATGGTTCCATTATGCGTCGATTGTTTAATGTCTTGTTACCTTGCTCCCGTTTTTGTGAATTTCGTGGACGAGGTCGGAGGTAATGCCCGTACTATTTTGACTTCTGTATTTTCTCTTTCTCCAGTCTATCGATTCGCTCATGTTCGTTGGCGCTTTATGAACTTGATCTGTAATTCGGTTTCATCGTCCGAACGAGCTACGACCTTGTTGTGGATCGATCTGGTTATCGCTGTGATTTTTTCGGGTTCGGTTCGATTCTTGTGAACCTTGTTCGGGAGTGACATCATCTGGTTCTATTAGTTCTTTTATTCGAAGTGGATCGGATTTGGAACTCTTATGTTTTCGACTCTGTCGACTCATTTATGTTCGTTGGCATTTCTGAGCTTGTCCTGCCCTTGTTTTTGTTTATCGAACGAGTGTGATATCATTTCGGAATAACTCGTTTGTCGTTGTGACTTTTCAATCGCTATTCCCTTTCCTGAGGATCTTCTGGGAATGCATGTCTTGTAGTTCTCACCAGATCATCCTGGGAGTAATTGTTTGAACTTTATTGTTCTTCGTGATTCGAACATGATTCTTCGATTTTTGTTGTCTCGATCGTTTGTTTGTTCGGTTTTTGTTCTCGTTTCGTGATTGTTGAACGTTCAGGCTCCTTCGTAATTCCCTTTAGTTCGGGAAATTAGTTTCGTTTTCGATCTTCCATCCCTTAGGCCATGGGATTCCGTGTTTGTTCAGCGGTTGACTCGCGTTTTGATTGATGTACCGTTGGGTTGGTCAATCATATTGGTTTTCGTTCGTTGCGTTTTGTGATTGTCAGGATAATTGACTTGGATATATTATCCGTTTGATGACGCTTGTCACTTGTTGGTTTTATTATATCCCTAACGGCGACGTTGTGTTGGTCGCCGTGGAGCGTGTTTTCACGCCGTATATTCCTTTGCGTTGTTTGTGACATTTCGCCGTTGGGCGTTAGTTACGCATTCTTGTGTGTCTCGTTGAGTTTTTCCTGGCGGAATATTTCTTCTCCCTACTTGTTTTAAGTTTCGGGACGAAACTTCTTTTAAGGAGGGTAGAATGTAATATCCGCAATTTTCGATTTCCGGTAATTTCTTTTTTCGGCGGAAGTCTGTTTTGACGACTCGTTCATGTCCGTTTCGTCATTCTGAGAATGATTAATTCTACACTTTTTGACATCCGAGTTCGTTTCGGTGTCGTTTTGTTGAGTTCCGTGTTTTTTTTCGCGACTTTTCCGCACTTGAGTTCGATTCTTGCGAATCTCGTCCAAATCAAGTTTCGAGTTTCCCGCAAGTCCGTTTAACTTTGTTAGACGTGTTGTGAACTTCGGTTTGGTTATTCGATCACGTATCGTGATTTCGCGTTGGGCCATTTTGTAATTTCTTGAAAGTTACGTATCCGTATCTGTAATTGTTGTCTCGACCGTTTCTTGGTCGCGTATGACTAATTATGGTATTACGCTTTCATTTCGAGTCGTTTATCTTGTCCGCGAACTTTTCGTCGTGTGTTAAATTCCGTCGTTTTGAAATCGGGTCGAGCCACAGCGGTGGCGGGATCGCCGGACAGTGGCGGATCGGCCGGACGATTAGGGAACCGCCGGACGGTGCGGCAGAACCGCGAGCGCACGCTACGGCCGGAAGGCTGCGCGCGCTAACCGGCAGTGTAAGCGCCGCCGTGCCGTGGCCTAGCGTACGCCATCGGCCCGGCATGGGGTTTCGAGGTTCGACTCGGCCAGATCGGCAGTAGCGCACGCTACGCCGAGCGTAGCGCGCGCTAGTCGGCAGCGTAAGCGCGCCGCCGGCCGGCTAGCGTACGTTACTGCCGGCGGCAGCTCACCAGGGCTACCGATGCCGCTGGCGCGCAGTATCCGGCCGTAGCGCACGCTAGCGGGAGTCGGTCGATGTGTTCGGCAGGGTTGGTCGGTGATGCCGGGTCGTGTGGGCCCTGGCCGAGGGTACTCGGCCGATACCGGCCGATAGCGCACGCTAGTCCGGGAAGGCTAGCGCACGCTAGGCCGGCCCAGTATAAATATGGCTGAGCAGTCACATTTCACTTCGTTTTTCATTTCCTTCCTTCTCCATCCGCGAGTGGCGATTCATGGGCGACGAAGCCATGTTGTTTAGCAACAAATCCATGAAGTCCTTGGGTTCATAACATCAATCGATCGTCCTTTATCAACCTTTGATCCAGCGAATCAAGGTAATCTTCCTTAGAACCCTAATTTCGTGAATTTGGGGATTTTTGCAATTTCGTCCGATTCGTTCCGTGTTGTTGATTAATTCATGATGGGTGTGATTAATCTTGATAGTATTCTTGTGTTTAACATCATTTAATCCATTGTTCTTCGTCGAATCGAAGTATATTTCTTGATTTCCTTCGAGTTGACTTTTTGGGGGATTTGTCCCCGATCTCGTTTTTCATCCGTTTTCGATGGATCGATTATGGTTAAATGATGTTGTTAAACATATTCTATGGATTGTATATCCATATTTCAACTTGGAATTTCGTTTTCGGGTTTTGACGGAACGAATCGTGTTCTTGGCCGTTTTGGGGGAAATCCGTGAACTTTCGTCATTCGTTCTTTGAATTCAACGGCTTTGGGTCGTGTTATGGAATTCATTTCATTGTTATTATTTGTCCTTCGTAGTTTATGAACGTGATTTGGCGTTCGGTGGAGTCGGCGGGTACATAGTCGGTTCGGGCCAACCTACTTCGGTCGATTCTCCGCGTTGTTCTTACTCGAGGCAAGTACCTTGCCCATACTTTTCTCGTTTTATGGATATGATGATCGGTGGTCGTCTTAATGTGTTTGTTTGGTTATTTGAAATGAAGTTTCAAAGGATTTCGGTTTGGCCTCGTTAAAAGCTCTCTTTCAAAACGCGTGTGTGTTTTGTGAACGTTGTGTTTTGGAAATTGATTATGATTTGATTATTTTGAACGTTGAAGGCTTTGATGATATCCCTATTTCTAAAGTTATGGAATTGTGTATTCCGGGTTTAATCCTGTTATTATGTTTTGGGGAGTTGATAATGTTGTCGGATAAATGGCCATCTCTAGTAAGTATTCTTAATGAACTTACATTCTTAGCATGTTAGTATTGCATGAGTAACGTGTGTGTGTGTATGCTCACTACGGGTTAGACTCGACGGGGTCTCGGTAGGGTTCCACGAAGCTGTGGACCGCGAGCTTGCTTTTAACCACTGTGGGTTAGATCCGACGGGGTCTCGGCAGGATCCACGAAGTCAGGTCCGCGGTTAATTGTGGTGCATTTTACAAATGTGATTCGATATTGGCATTTCCGGAAATGAGTGCTTTTGAACGGTTTTCATTTGCATGCATTGACTAAATGTGTAAGAGGTAAGTTGTTCGTTTGGCCTACTTGGCTAGGATGGCTCTAGAGTATTTTGTGGTTTATGTTTTAAATCCTTTAATTGTGGATTTTGATGTTGGGAGACGAACCTTGTTGACGTTCTCGTGTATCGTGAGTTGATGAGATTTGGGGCTAAAATCCCAATGGTTTTATAAAAGTCGTTTTACGGATTTGGGGCTAAAATCCCAACGATTTGGTTAATGTCATTTTTCAGAAAGTAAACATTTGGGGCGGTGACCCCTTTTGTCTTTTGGTTTTCGAAAAGTAGGATTTGATAATCCTAAATTGTTTTCTATTAAAACTCTCGATGGCATTCTAAACCGTTTATAAATTATTCCCATTGATTTATGATATTTCGTTTTTGAAATGTTTTCTCAAACCCTTGCCTCGGGAAGTACTTTTCGTTTCGTTTGGATCTTTGAGGATCCTCGGTTATTGTTATTCGTGGAATGTGAATTGTATGGCTCGTATTTGCACTTTGTATTTGCACTAGCAAAACAGTGGAGTTTTGCTAACCCCCGAGTATTCGGGGGGTGGATGTCTGTTTTGCATTCAGGTTTTGGAGCATAACACAGGGTCGGCACGAAGGATGATGAAAGATGATCGATACTAATCACATGAGGAACCGTACATCGTGTGTTGGTTCAGTTGTACTTTATTTTCCGCTGCTGTATTGTTCCCGTTGTACGGGTGTAGTTGTATTTGAGTTGTATGTATTTGTGGAAAGACCAAATCGGTCTACTGAGTCATTGTAGCCTTGAAGGCATGGTCGAGATGTTAAATATTGTTACCAGCCTGGTAGATCCTCGAGGAGAGGGTCTACGGCGTGTAATATCCCTGAGTGGATTGGGGGTGTTACATTATGATTGCTTCATGGTCTCAGATTGAATGTTGTGCAGTCTCTCATTCTTCTTATGAACAGAAAGGTATCGCCTTATTTATTTGTTTCCTGTCGAACTTTATTATCAACTGGGTTTTGAACAATCATGTCATCCATAGCATAAAGCGAATGAATGTGAGGAATAAGAATGAGATTAAGAACCGTACGCTTCAAAATGTCTTGTTTCGGATGCTACAGGTGTGTGTTGATCTATTTTCTTTCTGGATGCCAGTTTCTATGTTGCTGATTTTGTAAGTTCCTTTTGTTTTTGTAGCAAGAGGATGAGAAAAAAGCAAAGAGAGCACTTATCACCCTATGGGAGCTTCACAGGGGAAAGGTGTGGTATGGCGAAAATACAGGGAATGCAATCTGCTGTGCATGTTTGCATCCATCACTGACGTACTCATTACTCTCTTGCTGTTTTCTGTGTTGTCTCTAATCCTGTTGTTTAAGAAATTACAATTTTTATTGGAATGTGTCAGGATTATGATTGCTTCAGGTCTTTCATTTCTGCTCGATTTCAGGAAGATAGAGGAGGATGATACTGATGCATCAAATGGTGATCAGGAAACACTTAAATCTCATGTAACAATGAATGGAAAGGATACCTATAAGGTCAATTTGCATCACGATGAATGATATTTCAAAAGTTTTACCTGGATGCTTCTACATTTCCCACATACCTCATAAGTTTGTGCATATATGTTTAAAAATAGGATTTCTTTCAGGCTCACCAGAAGGGCACACATGCTAGCAAGAAAAAAAAAAAGAAAGCAAAACTGCAGCGTGCCATCCGTAGCCTGAATCTTTTCAGGCAACGATTGACATGCAAGAAAAACATATCAAATTATACACCAATAAATCATCTGAAAGATCCACAGGTTTTTCTATTCTTTATTATTAAAAACTTGCTTGTCTTCTTTAGGAAACTTATTAGGGTCGCATAAGATTTCATTCTTCACAGGGATTTGCTGTGGAGCTGCTCTCCCGTCTTCAAAATTAGGTGAGGGTTGAACGCAGTAAGATAAATAACTTTTGATATTTTCCTTTTATAGGTGTTCAATTCTTCTGAAAGAAACATTTTTTCAAGAAAAGCCATCGATTTTCAACATTTGTACTTGTTTATGAGCAGGTTCCTCCTGATTTTGTCAACTCACTTCTCACATGGTCTTACCTATTTTCATATTATCATTACTATTTTGTGTGTAGAAAAATATTTGAGCTGGACCATGAAACCTATAAATCTTACTTCTGCCTCTCTTCATGAAAGTTAGTGTACAGTTATCGCGCATCGATAATATTTTCACCTATTCATCTCTCTCTCTCTCTCTCAATGTTTTTTTGTTTTGTTTCTACAGACCTGCATTGCAATGACTATGGAGTGGGTAACTTTTCCAAGTTGAGGAATACATATTACATGCACCTAATTCTTACATCTTTTATGAGTATATTTACCTCATTTCCATGCATTATTTATTTATTTTCTTCTTTTCTCCATTATTTTTCTTGGATCCGAAAAAAGGGTCCAGGATACATAATACTGAATTTATGGTTTCTTAGCAGGAGGTTACACGCGAGGTTGGGTGATAATATTCTGCTGGTAAAAACTTTAATTGGTGGTAATAGATTTATGGGACGCCTAACTACTGGTTAGGTTGTTATGTTGTTATTTTAGGGACTCGTGATCGCAATATATTGAGATGTGTTTGCCTTTTCTTTTTTATTTTTTTTCTCCGAGGAAATAAGAATGGTTGTTGGTGCCTCTCACTACTACTACCGAAGGTAATTTTCTAAACTTTTATAATCCTTTTCTTATTCATATATGAACTTTAAAAAAAAAAAATATTCGGAATTATTCCTCATCATGATTATTGTAGAAGTCATACACTTGATGAACAATTTCCCAGAGTTGGTTGTTTTTAAGCGAGTTTAAGAGAAAGTACTTGCTCTTAGTAACAACATTGCATGTAATGATCATGTTGCAATGACCTCTCCTCATGTTGACCCGGTGAATTCATTTATTTCTTGGAATTGTTTAACCTCCTTTGTTAAGAAAATGTAGAAACATGGTAATATGGTATCGTCTTGGTGATCATATTATTCTGTTTTGGTTTGGAACTAGAAATTGGTGACTCCATTTATTTCATTGATCTGTAATTGCTTAAATTTGATTTGGCAATTGAGGAGATGATTGCGGATGTTCTTCGTGTTGAAATTTTCAAGGGTGCAGTTGATGGCGGTCATGAGAATATCGGCAGTTTCCTTGTATTATCCAACATGGCCTCATGTTGACCCGGTGAATTCATTTATTTCTTGGAATTGTTTACTCTGTTTTATCATGATATTAACCTCCTTTGTTAAGAAAATGTAGAAACATGGTAATATGGTATCGCCTTGGTGATCATATTATTCTGTTTTGGTTTGGAACTAGAAATTGGTGACTCAATTTATTTCATTGATATGTAATTGCTTGAATTTGATTAGGCAACTGAGGAGATGATTGCGGATGTTCTTCGTGTTGAAATTTTCAAGGGCATATGACGTCTATTTGAGACTTGATTTAGAATTTGTCAGCTGCGCTTCGACTTACGCCTAAAAAATATTATTTGAGCATATTCTTTTGCAGGCACGTTCAATACACAACACGACTCACCGACCTCTTGCACCAGGGTACACTTTTGCAGGAAACACAGACAAACTTCAATACACACCATCCTCACCGCAACCGAGCTGAACTCAGCCCTAAAATGGGCACCACCGTGCATCGCACGGTGGGTAAACCTAGTATATATATATATATATATATATATATATATTGTCAGTGGCGGACCCAAAATTATGAGGTTATGGGGGCAAAATGCAAATGTTTTGAAAATTTGTAATATGTATATGTGTGTGTGTGTGTATATATTTTTTATAATATATAAATATATATGTACATTCTTCTACAAATATATATATATATATTATACATGCGTACATTACATTTACCTATAATACTTATATATAAGCAGTGATATATATACACACACACACAGAGACACACACACATACATACCTTGCTAGAAAAACTCGCCATCGCCGGAGAAGGAGAAACCAATCAAAGACACGTGGACTAATTAGAAGATGACAGGTGTCACTTAACAGACAGGTCAGCAATTCCGTTTGATTTAACTGACGGATTTTCACGGGTACCGCTCAATTGCATTGACCCTTGTCTCGTTACCCCGACTATGAGGAGGGCTAACTTAGTTGGACGGAAACACGTTCATACCCTTACATGGTACAAAAAAAAAATTGTTACCATAAGTGCAAAATTTAAGAAAGTTCATACCCCGAATTGGTAATTTTGCTGGATAATAAATGAATAAATTATTGTATTTTAAATAGAAATAATTTACTTATTAAGGAACAAAAAATAGGGATTGGTTTCGGTAGGAACCTTCCCTGGTGTGAAAACTAGGAACCAATCTGAGCCATTAAATCATAAAATAAGGAAGTCCAAATTTTGCCACATCATCACAGCAGATGGAGTGTGTGAACGGCATTAATTAAGGAGAGGGTAATTTTGTCTCTTCATATGTTCCCATTTAAAATACAGTAATTATTCATTTATTATCCATTTTAAATTAAAATATATATCAAATTAATCATCTTTTCATGATGTATAAGTTAAGATCCATATTGCATACCTAAAAAATATATTAAAAAGAAGTAGTGTATTGAATAATAAAATAAGTGTGAATTGTATAGGGAAATGCACTGCTTTATAGAATATACAAATGCACTGCTTCATAGTGTATGAATACATTGCTTCAGAGTGTACAAATGCATTGTTTCACAGTGTTCAAAGTACTGCTTCTGCTTCAAGATTAATACAAAAAATCCTGATAAAGGCCGTCAACTTCAATGAATAAACTGTCTTCATTGGAACGAATTAGGAAGAAGTACAACGAAGAGTACAACTTCAACTTGATTGGTTCGTTGAAACACCAAAGTACAACGAAGAGTACTTTAAAAAAAAATTTCGAATGGAGAAAAGCATGTTTTTGCAAATAGTGGGCGACATTGAAGCGAGATACCCATATTTTCAAAAAGACTACGACGCGCGTTCGAAAAAAAGTTTCACGGCGAAACAAAAAATCACTTCGGCCGTTAGGCAACTCGCAACCGGCAATCCCCCCGATGAGTATGATGAATATTTATGCATGGCTGCAAGAACGTCACGTGAAAGTCTTAATTATTTTTGTGAGGCCATCATTGAGTTGTACGGTCGAGAGTACCTACGTAGGCCGACAACACACGACCTTGCTCGCATTTTGCAGGCATGGTTCTAAAAAACGCTAGGCGCTAGGCATTCGGATTGCTAACGCCTAGCGCCCAGAGTATTAATCGGGGATTAATAGGGGATTAAACGGATTAGGCGGATTTATTTATTATTATTATTATTTTAATCATTTTTATATATAAAAAATTATATATCTGTAAAATAATTAAAAATAATTAAAATTTAACCATTTAAAGAGATACATAATCAATTATATATTAAATTTGAAATACTGATATAGATATCAATGAGTCCATATTATCCATAATATCTCAGTTTAGGAATTTATAGTACTATTAGAACAAAATAAAAAAATAAAAAAGTATAACCGCCTAGGCATCCGCCTAATCGCCCACGTAGCTAGGAAATTTGAAACGTTGATATAGGTATAAAGTAGTTCATAGTATCTTAGATTGCCTTCATAGGTCCCCGCAGCCAGCCTAGACGATCTATTCATCACCCAAACGCCTAGTACAAGTGCCTAGGCCATAATCGGAACGGCATAGGACCTTCTAGGGATTAATCGGAGGATTAATCGGCCTAGGCGGGGATTTTTAGAACACTGTTTGCAGGCCCATGAGGCGAAGCATCACATCCCTGGAATGCTTGGTAGCATCGACTGTACACACGTCAAATGGAAAAATTGTCCTACACAATTGAGAGGGCAATATACGAGAGGTGACTATGGTGTTCCCACTATTATGCTTGAAGTCACCGCGTCACAAGATATGTGGATTTGACATGCTTTTTTTGGTCCACCAGGGTCAAACAACGATATCAACGTATTGAATCAGTCTAACTTGTATCTTACAGATCGAAATGGAACGGCGATGAACAGTTCATTCAACGTGAATGGACGCTTTTACAAACGCGATTACTATTTGACAGATGGAATCTATCCTAAGTGGTCCACATTTGTTAAAGCATACCCGTATCCAACCGACACAAAGGAAAAGAGATTTAAGAAGTTACAAGAGGGGGCGAGAAAGGATGTCGAGCGAGCTTTTGGTGCTCTCAAAGGAAAATGGAAAATTCTCGATCGGCCTCTCCGAGCTATGACCAAAGCGAAGATTGCCAATCAGGTTCATGCGTGTATTTTGCACAATATGGTTATAAAACGCGAAGGAATGGCAATCTCACCGGTTCATATAATGGATGAGTCGGTCCAACCAGTGCTCGACGACAATGTGATAGCCGAGTTACTAGACGAAGTTCTCCATAACCGACTTCGATATGATCTCACGGAGCACGTAGCACGTCAATACTTGCCGCATCTCGATGATTAGTGGGTTTTTTATTTTAATCTAGTTATTTTTAAGTATTATGTTAGGTTTCTTTTTTTTAAGTATTATGTAATGTTTTTATTTTTAATGAAATGGTATGTTTTTATGTAATGTTTTTTTTTAAGTATTATGTAATGTTTTTATTTTTAATGAAATGGTATGTTTTTATTTTAATATTGTATGTGATTTTATGTATGAAAAAAAAATCGGGTATGTTTTTATGTAATGTTTTTTTTAAGTATTATGTAATGTTTTTATTTTTAATGAAATGGTATGTTTTTATTTTAATATTGTATGTAATTTTATGTATGAACAAAAAAAAAATCGGGTAGTATAGGTGACCACTCCCTCCACTTAGGGTAGTGTTAGGGTAGAATTGGGTAGTTTTTAGTTGGAGGGTTTTTATTGGATAGAGGTGATGTGGCACCTAGGGTATTAGGTGACCACTCCCTCCCCCTAATAGCCATACAGCACACTCCCAAATGCACACCAAAAACATTCCCTTTCCTCCCTCCCCTTGGAGGGAGTGCATCACTCATCCCCTTTTCTTCACTCACTCTCAACCAATTCTCTTGCGCCACATTATCTCCCACTTTTTTCTTCACTCACCCTTCACTCACTTCTTTTTTGGAGGCACCACCTTCACTCACCTTTTTTTTTTTTTCTTTTTTTCTTTTTTCTTTTTTCTTTTTTCTTTTTTGTTTTTCCTTTTTTAAATTCTATTACAATTTATTAAAAATCTTAAATTTCATTAATAACTAAAATAAACATTACATAATATTAAAAGACCATAAACATTACATAATTCAAATTTAAAAACTTAAAACTTAATTTAAAATTTAAAATGGGAGTATGTTTTTTTTTTAAATTTAAAAACTTAAAACATTACATAATTTAAAATTTAAATGGGAGTATATTTTTTTTTTTTGCTTTCTACTTGCAGCCAACGAATGGGAGAAAGGTTTTTTTTTTTGCTTTTTCTTCTTCCCCGCTGCGTGATTCACTCACTCAAAACCCCTCCCCGTGCGGAGTTCACCGCGAGGCGGCGGTATTCCCGTGCGGGGTTCCACCCCTCACCGCTCCTTCACTCACCCACTCCCTCCACCCTAATAATAGCCTACTAAATTGGATTATATTTATAGAAAAATTTGAGGATAAGACTGGTCACTCCAATCCATTTAATGCATTCCATCCAAAAACGACAAGAAACATCACATTCAAAGAATACATGGCGTACCGACTCCGAGGCTTCGTTGCAAAACACAATTTGCATTGACGTTTTGAGCAATGATCTCTTTCTTTTTAAGCTTAATAGATGTTGGCAGTCGTTCCCATAGAACTCTCCAAACATGAACCTGGACCTTTGGCATTGCGATTTTGTTCCACATAGAGCGAACTCTTCCTTTTTCTATCTTGGGGCCAATTTTTTGCTGCCAAATCTTCTCATATGCACTTTTGGTAGTATAACTATCATCTGCTCCTCCTTGCCATATCCACGAATCATCTACTCCCTGTTTTGGAACATAGATGTTACTAACAGAATTTAAGTCATTAAGCATTTTCAATTCTCTCTCTCGCTACTCCCTCATCCACCCTAAACTCCTCATCATATTCAATACCCATAACTAATATACAGATTCACAAATCTCGTTCATCTGCTTCTTCGACCTTCGACTAACGTTGTCGTCATCATCTTGCAGCCATCAGTAAGTCTTGAGTTTCATCATATTTTTTTTTGGTGATATCATTCAAGCAAAATTCAAGTTCTGCAAACTCCCTTTTATTATTCTTCTGGAAATTCCAATCACAGTACATACACATCTATCGGCACACTAGAAACCAAACTCAACAACCAAAATCTTACCGAGCCGAACCCGTCCAGTCAAGACCCTAACCCACCTCTGGCCGAACTGCCGTCACCATGTCAGGTCTCAATCGAACCCTCTTCCAACCCGAATTAGGAGCCGGATTGAAACCAGAACCCGATTTACCTCTATACCAAATTAAACAGATAATTTCAATCTAACCAGATCCAAGAACAAAGTTGAACCCATCTCAATTCCACGATGAAACCCAAATTTGTGGAAACCGGTCCGATTCAAATTCCACGATATTGAGACCAAATTCAGCAGCTGGAAAATCCATCCACCAGACCTGACGGGAATTTCTAACCAGATTTGAAACCCCTTCTAAATTGCAGCAGTAAATCAAACCCAACTCCATACATGCCTAGTCCTAGCCGCACCACCATGGCCCTACTGTCACGTCCACCGCTCCAACTTAATTGCGTGTGTGTGAGGAGTTTCGGATGAATCAAGAGAGAGCGGAAATGGGCTTTTTCTGTGTATATACATCCGTTTATTCGTGCGTTTAGAGCACTGCAGATGCACGGTCTTGGTTGGGCAGTGCCATTAATGCTCAAGAAAATCTCTACGCACTGTAAATCCACAAGACCACATTTCAGTGATCCGTGGCACTGTAAATTCTTGCCATCGGCATTTTTTTTTTTTTTTTATCTTTTTCTAAAATTAAAAATACACAATATTAACTAAAATAAACTTCATTTATTAAAAATAAAAAACACATTACATTAAAAAAAAACACATTACATTTAAAAAAAATTACATCAAAATATAAACCTAGTTATGCAAGTTCCATAAATAATCCACAATGCGTCTTGTCGGCGATCGCAGACTTGCCTATCTCGAGTTCTTTATTTTTCCTCAAATGCAAGTCACATCTATCGATCCAGGTCTCTGGCATGTTCGGAGTTGGATCAACGAATGTCTCTCTTAAATTCACCTCGAATCCTTCGTCTTCCAATATCATGTTATGCAACATTATACAAGTATACATGATTAGCTTCAAGGTGTTGATTTGAAAAGCGTCTTGGTTGTCGTATAATTCCCCAACGACCTTGTAACACTCCGAAAGCTCGCTCAATATCTTTTCCGCACTTTCTTGAACTCTTTTGAAGTTTAAATTCCTCTCGATCCTTGCAACACTAAACGTTTTCACAAACACGGACCATGTCGGATAAATGCCGTCGGCTAAATAATAACCTTTGTTATACGTATGTCCGTTAACTTCAAATGGACATGACGGAGTCAGACCGGCAAGTTCGGATCAAATAAGGGTGAACCGTATAACACATTAAGATCGTTATTAGCCCCTAGAACCCCAAAATATGCATGCCAAATCCATAATCTTTGATCCGCAACCGCTTCCAACATAATAGTTGGGTATTTATGATCACGTCTTTTGAATTGAGTGCCAAGGCCTTTGGACAATTTTTCCAATCCCAATGCATACAATCAATACTCCCGAGCATTCCCGGAGTTTATGTTTTTCTTCATGCAATGCATATATTTTTCAATGTCATCGCATTAGACAGTGCCTTAAGTATTTTTCGCGTATAAAATATGTATGCATTTACAAAATGCATCTAAACATTTTCGGGAACAACGTTCACCAATTTGCAAATATTCATCTAATGCATCGTGCGGTGCCGTACGCCAATTGGCGGATGGCGGATGTTACCTTCAAAATAGGACCAATACTAGAACGACCGCATGCATCAAAACTTGGTCTAAAAATGAAAGTACTGGAAGAGGTTGAACATCATAGCTTAAAATGTCATTGAGAATTCTATTAAAAAGTCTGGAACTCATACGATACCTTCGCCTAAAATTATCTTCGGGATATTTAGGATCGTTCTCATCGTCGCCAAAATAGTCTTCGATTAAACGTTGTTCCGCATCTTCCCGTTCGCGTGGTATGTATGCCCTTGTTCTCTTTTCATTTGAACTGGACCCCTCCGCTTCTTGATTATGCAAAGCTAAAAATTGTTCGTACGCCGCATAACTTTGAATATATTGTTCTCGATCATCATTAAAAAAAACATCGTAATGAGGGTCGTACATAGGATTGTTGGGATCATTGTTTGGATTCATTTTTGAAAGAGGTGTGTGTAATATGGGACTTAGTAAGGTTTTTATAGAGTTTAGGATTGATTTGGGGTAGTATTTCTAAGTTTTTGGGGGTTAAAAATTTTTTTTTTTCAAAATAACGGCTATATAGCCGTTGCCAAACGGTACCATTGTTGGCATATTGGGTTCTAACGGCTAGTAGGAGGAAAACAAAAAAAAAAAAAAAAAAGGAAGAAAACCCACCGCTACTGGCCGGGTGGCTATGCAAGAAATTACGGCACGAGCCACGGTGTGGTGCGCCAAGGCAAAAGCTGGGCTGGTGGTTCGGCGCCATGCTATAACGCATGGGTACCCCATGCTCTTATGTGTGTGTGTTTTAGAGGGAGGTGAGGAGAGAGAAATTTACCTGAGGGGAGGATGAGAGAGAAATCGGGATTTGCAGTGGATTTTTTTGGAGAGAGAATATTACGGAGAGAGAGTTGAGAAAGAGAAAAGTGGAATACGGTTGTCGGCCGATACAACCTGTATATAGAGGTGTTCACGATTTCGGTTCGAACCGCCGAATAGTCGGTTTGGAACCGTTGACCGCAGTTCGGTTAACTGTTGATTGCGATTCGGTTCAAAATTGGAACCGTCAAACGTTTTAAGATGATTTGATTTCGGTTCGTCATTTTGACAAACCGCGAACTGGCGGTTCAATCGCCGGTTTTAAAAAAAAAAAAATCAAAATTTGAATTTTGAACCGTTTTGAACCGACGGTTCAACCGGGAACCGGCGGTTCACAACGGTCACATTTTTAAATTTTTTTTTTAAATTTTTACACCTATAAATACCCCCTCTCACCATTCATTTTTCTCACACCAACTATCTTCTATGTATCTACTTTCTCTCTAATTTCTATTCTCTCAAGTGTTATACTTTTAATTGAAAAAAATGTCAAGTGGTCAATTCAACCGGGGAAAGGGAAAGGCTATCACCGCCGGTGATGCACCGGCATTCCTCGACGAAGAAGAGGTGGTGCTAGTGGTAGTACTCCTACTCATCATATTCATACTCCGAGTTCTAATTCTATTCAAAGTCCGAATTTTGGAGATTATGTTCCCGATGAATTAACCGAGGAACAAATCAACGAAATGTTTGAAGTCTCAAAATCGATTCATGAAGATGATGAGCAACCAAGAAAACCAAAACAAAGGAAACCATCCGATCTCAAATCTCCATTATTTGCGCTCCATTATACAAAAATGGACGACGTTGCATCCGGTCCCGGTCATTTCTTGGCCAAGTGCAACTATTGCGATAAAATGTACAAGTTTAAAAAAGGAGGAGGTTACGGGACACTCAATGGCCATATACAAAGACAACATCCCGACAAAGTTGGCATCGAGACTAATCAAACCCAACTTCGAGGCACGGCGACGTCGTCTAATGCCCCCAATCAAGGTAATAGTTCTTTATTTAAATTTAATCTAAATACCGCTAGAAAAAACTTAGCTAGATTTATTTGTGGTAAATCTCTTCCTATTAATTTTGCCGACGACCAAATGTATGAAAATTTTACTCAACTAAGTTTTAATCCCGCTAGTAAAAAAATTTCACGCACTACCATAACTCGTGATGTTCGAAAAACTACTAGCGAGGCAAAATTAATTTTAGCTAATATGTTTTTAAACTTAGATCATAAAGTTTGTATGTCCTCTGATGCTTGGAATGATCATTGGGAAGCAAATTCATATATGGGAATTACTTGTATTTAGATTGATGATTTTTGGACTATACAAAAACGTTTAATTGGTTTTAGAGAGTTTAATATCGCACATACCGCCGAAAATATTTCGCATAAAATTCATACAATTTTATCTGAATATAACTTAGTACAAAAAAAAATTTAATTTCTTTTGATAATGCTAGCTCCAATACAGCTAGTTTAGAATCACTTATTTCAATATGTGAGCCATCTCTTGGTGGTAAATTTTTCATGTTATGTGCATTTGTCATGTTCTTAATTTATGTGTTCAAGATGGTTTAACTGTTTTACAAGAAGCATATGCTCCTATCCGTGAAGCAATAATATATTTAATTAGATATTCATCTCTAGGTAAAAAATGGAAGAGATATTGCATAAAAAATAATATTCATCCAAAGAAATTTTCAAAAGATGTGCTAAATTGTTGGAATTCTACTTACAATTTGTTAAATGATAGTTATGAATATCGTATTGCATTGTGCAATTTTTATAACGAAGAACAAGTACTCGTTTGCTTATTGCCAACTCAATGGGATAAGTGCTCTAGTTTAATGGCACTTTTAAAAATTTTTAAAGAGGCAACTGAGTCTTTGTTCGGTGTTTATTATCCCACTTCTACACTTGTTGTTGAACATTGTGTTAAAATTGTATTTGTATTCAAGTCTTTAATTAAAGTTCCCGAGTTATTTAATTGTATAAAAGAAATGAGAGACAAATTGATTAAATATTTCGCCTACATTCCTCCGGTTTTTTTAGTTGCCAAACTTTTAGATCATCAAGTTAGAGAGGAAGATTTGCTAAAATTACTTACACTTTACTATAATGCTTTATTTCCTAATCCTATTGCTAATTGTAGTCCTCCAAATCCTAGCGAGTTAGTTCAAAATGCAAAAAATTTATTATCTACTCTTTATCGTGAATATGTTTGCAGTTATAGTGGTAGTCTTGATCTTGGAACGGGTTCTTCTACTGTTCACATTCCTTCTAGTAGTAGTAGTATATCTTCTTTTGGTTTTGCTATTCTGGATCTTAGTGAATGTAATGCCTATCAAGAAGATTTATCCCGAAAAAGAACAAGGTACCAAAGTAATGCTTTTCAAGAACTTGAAAATTATTTAACTACTTGTGAATTGGGAGCTTTAGAACGTGGATCGGATGGTGATAACTGTAATATCCGTAATATTTCTATTTTTAGCAGTTTCCATTTTTGGTGTATGTCTATTTTTATCGACTCGCTTGTAACCGTTTCGACATTTTGAATCTATGTTGCTCTTGGAGTTTTTCCATTTGGACGAGTTTTGATGATGTTTTCACGTAATTTCATTTTATGACATGTTTTGCCGTATGAACGTTCGATTCTTGTAAAACTCGTTCGTTTTCGTTATTTCTGGGTTTGTACAAGTTCGTATGGTTGAGTTGGTCTTGTGGAGACTTTCGGTTTGTAAATCCGACGTCGTTTCGTGATTTTCGGGCACTTGGGCCATTTTTGTAATTTCCTAATAGTTTAGGGAATCTCGTTTTCGTTGTCGCATTACGCACCCTTCGGTGGTCGGAATTGTATTTTTCTTTCAGCGCTTAGCTCCGTCGTCTTATATGCTTCGCGTTCATGTTCCTGGATTCTGACCTCGTCGTGCATTTCGTGTTTTGTACCTCCGAGCAGCAGATCGCCGACATGAGCAAGCAGATCAATCGCTGCAGGTAGCGCACGCTACCCCTGTTGCCTTGCGTGCGCTACCAATGTGCGATTAGCGTCGCTAACTCATTTTTGTTAGCGTGCGCTAGCGATGGCGGCAGAGCCACTGGACCGGTCTCACCCGTTAGCGTGCGCTATACATGTTAGTTAGCGTGCGCTAACTTCACATTTTTAAAGATCAGGGCTTTAGTTTCACATTATTTTTTCATTCTTTTCCTTTCCTTCCCTTCCTACGGGGGTTTTTGGAGATTCAGAGCAGATTGTGGAGAGTAACCGGTGGAGTTCCCTTCCACCAATTCTTGTGTCTCGAGCATAACACACCACCATCTAAACCCATCTCCATCGTCCTAATTCAAGGTAATTTCTCAGAACCCTAACTTTGACGGATTTGGGGGTTTTTCCGGGTTTTATTAATTGGAACCGAATTATTCCAGTATGTTAGGATATTCTTCACCGATTGTGATTGTTGAATGATTCCAAATCCAATTTCCTTGATTTTAATCCGCGAATTATCGATACGGGGAGATTTTGCGTAAACCCTCGCCCGTATCAATTGATCGTCTATTGTCGTAGTAATCGGGGTTTTGGGAGTATTCCTTTCGATTACTGATGTCCGTTGGGACTGAGTTATGCTAATTCTTCGTTTAGGAACCGTCGTTGTCCATTCGGATCATCCGTAGTCACTTTTCACTTCCGATCCTTCGAAGATGTCACAAAGGCAAGTACTTTACATTTGTTTACATGTTCTAGTATTTGAATTATGGCTATATGTGGTTGTTGTGGGGAGATATGTGTATGTTCACCTAGGGACGGTCCGACGGGGCCTCTAGGGATACGTATTGCCGTGTGTGTGCGCACTTAATCGCGTGGTTAGCCACCCAGGGATGTCCGACGGGGCTCTGCGGGGTACGGTGGCCGTGAGTCTCGTGCCAACGGTTAACTTTGAATTATGATTTGTTGGAGATAATGTGTTTTGTGTGTACATCGTAAATATTCCGGAATATAAAATGTTTTCTAAAATGATTTTTGGCGCATGTATTCATCTGATTAGAATGTAGTTCAAATGGATTGTACTTGCACTAGCAGTTGTCGCTAACCCCTTAAATGGGGGAAATACTTTTTGTATTTCAGGTATTGATCGTGGGGACAAACGAGCACTCGGGCCGTATGAGGATGATGGGCAAGCATGATATTGTCCAGTATTTGATTTTTCGATGTTATGTCTATCGGTTGCTATTGATGTCTGATTTTGGGATTTATGTATTATAAAATTGGTTTAAGTACTCGAGTACTTCCTGTTTGAAATTGTTAATGTTGTGTTCCCGTTTTGGGAAATGGATTTGATGTCAAATTTTAATTGTCGGTTTGTAGTCTTTTATTTGAATTGTCGTTTTATTAATGATAGTTAGTCGTTGTCGAATGTCTTGTTGGTATGTTAGCCTGGTGGATTCCACAGTGTGGGGTCCACGGCGCTGTAATATGCCCTGAACGTCTTGGGGGTGTTACAGAATATGGTATCAGAGCTTAGGTTTATGGATACCTAGGCTGTCGGTCATTTGGGTCTAGTTAAGTGTCGTTTTTGGGACAAGATCACCGCTATGCCATCATCTCAAGACGCCGGTGCTCATAAGTTTTCCTAACTTGACTCGTTTCACCGTTCGTTTCTATTCTGTCTTAGTATCTTTGCGTTTTGCGTTTGAATCAATTGTACTTACCCGTTGCTTCTTCGTAATTCCTGCCGGTAGAGGACGCGACGCGGCCGCGACGCGGTAGGGGACGTGGCGCAGCCTGGGGCGGCCATGTCCGATCACTCGGGAACCGATTCGGCGATGCCCTCTTTGTCGAGCAGTGTTCCCCTAGTTCCGAGGTCACAGGACTACCGCTAGCTCCTAATGCCCATGAGAATGTTGGAGTGGCCAACATATTACAAGCAAGTAGCGAACCGGATGACGCCATCGACTCAGCCGTTCTGGTCGGCCATGCTAATGCCAACCCGGTTCCGCCTACTGGAGCCGGTAATGATAAGCTACTTCAGACGTGATTCGTATGCGTCCTCCGCAGCTTGATGGTGCTTGACCCTTCCGGTTGGGAGAATTGGTTATTCGAGTTGGAGAAAGTGTTTGAGGCTGCTAATTGTTCCGAGGAGAGGAAAGTACCCATTGCTCAAGACTTCCTCGCCAAGGAGGCGGCGACGTGGTGGCAAGCGGTGAAACCGCGTGACCGGGCAGCTACGTGGGCGAGTTTCGAGATCGATGGAAGATGAATACCGCCCTGGCCGGAAAGAGGGGAGGATCCGAGCCTTCTTTGAGGCTAAGCCCCAAGATGTTCCTATTTCTCAAGCTATCAAGGACTACAATCAACAAATGCATTACGTGAGAAACCAAGTCCGAGATGAGCTAGATAAGATCCGCCACTTTGATATGCGGATGAAGCCGAGGGTGCGCCACTACATGTCCAGTGCAGGGTGCACGACTTTGAAAGATTATCGAATAAAGCGATGGCTTACGAGATGTCGTTTTCTGCGACAGAGACGGCACTGAAGGAAAGAAGCGAAGACCTCCGGTCCGTTTTCGGGAGGCAAGTCAGAGGGTATCCGAAGGCTCGGTCGGTTCGCGAGTCTTCGGGGTCGGCCGCCATCGGTTGGTCGAGGGAACGGTTCTAGGTCCGCTCTTGCCGGTTCCGTTCGTGGTCCTACATGCTTCAACCGCACGTCCGGCCACATGATGAGTGAGTGTGATAGGCCTCCGATTCGTGTCTTGCTTGTGGCCGTATGGGTCACCGTGCTAAGTTTTGTACGGATGCGGCTCGGGCTCCGATTACTCGGATATCTGCTCCACTGCAGGAGAGCCGAGTGTGAATCGTGCACTGATCCCTCACCAGCAGCAGTTTTGGTAGAGGTCGAGGTCGTGGTCACCTTCTAGAGGGGAGCTTCTAGTGCGGGTCCTGCTCCGCCCGTGTGTATGAGATGAGGCGAGCCGAGATCCCGACGCGACGGTGGCTACAGTGCCGTCCACATCCTTGACCATCCTGCTTCCGTATTGTTCGATTCCGTGCTACGCATTCTTTTATATCTATGGATTGCGTGCGTCGTCTGCATGTTGATTGCCTTGTTCCTTGTGAGCCTTGTGTTGTTAAACTTCCTGGAGGGGAAAGCAGCGTGGGGGACCGGGAGATTAGAGGTGTTTCTGTGAGTATCGCGGGGTGGGATTGGCTTTCTAATCTGATTGCGATAGATATTAGAGATGAGGATTTGATTCTGGGTGAGGATTGGCTGGACCGTCATGGGGCGATCATGAATTATAGAACGAGGACTGTTACGATGTTAGCCTCTAACTGTTCCGTGATTTCTTTTGTGGGGCGTAAGCGGGGTAGTCGAGATTGCGATCGGCGCTTTGAGGGCGGTGAGGCTTCTTCGGGAGGTCAGACGGGCTATTGGTGTTACGCTTTGAGATCGGAAGAAGGGGAGTCGAGCTCGTCTATTCCGGTAGTATGTGAGTATCCCGACGTTTTCCGGATGAGTTGCCGGGTTTGCCGCCGGCCGAGAGGTTGAGTTTACCGTCGATTTAGAGCCGGGTGCAAGACCTATCTCTAAGACGCCATACCGTATGGCGCCCGCCGAGATGCTTGAGTTGAAGAAACAGATTGGGAGATTCTTGGACATGGGATATATTCGACCGAGCGCTTCGCCTTGGGGCGCACCGGTCCTATTTGTAAAGAAGAAGGATGGGTCACTTCGTTTGTGCATCGACTACCGAGAGTTGAACAAAGTGACCATCAAAAACAAATATCCACTCCCGAGGATTGATGACTTGTTTGATCAGTTGCAAGGAGCGACCGTGTTTTCGAAGATTGATTTGAGATCGGGTATTATCACCCGAGTGAAGGATACCGATATTCAAGACGGCCTTTCGGACGAGATACGGTCACTACGAGTTTGTGGTTATGCCTTTTGGGCTAACCAACGCACCAGCCGTGTTCATGCAGCTTATGAACAAAGTCTTTATCGAGTACCTCGATAAGTGTGTAGTCGTTTTTATTGACGACATCCTGATTTACTCGAGGAGCGAGGAGGAGCACGCCCGTCATTTGCATATTGTGTTAGATATTTTGAGAACTCAGCATCTTTTTGCGAAGTTCTCAAAGTGCGAGTTTTGGTTACAGGAAGTTATGTTTCTCGGTCATGTGATCTCGGCCGAGGGTGTTCGTGTGGACCCACATAAGGTAGATGCAGTGTTGGATTGGGCGCCGCCCAAGAACGTGAAAGAGGTCCGTAGTTTTCTGGGATTAGCCGGGTATTACCGCAGGTTCGTCGAGGGGTTCTCTAAGCTCGCTCGACCGCTGACTCAGTTGTTACAGAAGTCGGAGAAGTTTGTGTGGACCGATGAGAGGCAGAATAGTTTTGAGGAGTTGAAGAAGCGGTTGACGACCGCTCCCGTGTTGGCTTTACCGAGTGGTAATGATGGTTTCTCTGTTTATAGTGATGCTTCGGGCCAAGGGCTCGGATGCGTACTTATGCAGCACGGGAGGACGATTGCCTATGCTTCCGTCGGTTGAAACCGTATGAATTGAATTACCCTACGCACGATCTTGAGTTGGCCGCAGATTGTGTTTGCGTTGAAAATCAAGGCGTCATTACTTGTATGGCTCGTCGTGTCGATTTTCACCGATCACAAGAGCACAAGTACATCTTCACGCAGAAGGAGCTTAATATGAGACAGAGGAGATGGTTGGAACCGATTAAGGATTACGATCTTGAGATCCTCTATCATCCGGCAAGGCTAATGTGGTAGCAGATGCCTTGAGCCGGAAATCGGTATCGCTCGGTGCTTGAGTTACTCACGGCCCATCGGGACTTCAGCGAGAGTTTATGAGGTTGAGCATTGAGATTGTACCGCCAGAGAGTTCGGCGATTGCGTACTCTTGAGATTTCTTCGTCTCAGTCGAGGACATTAAATCGGGACAGTTGAAGGACCCGATGTTTATTCAGCTACGGGAGAGTGTAGAGAAGGGGAAAGCCCCGGGATTCGTTATTCATGAGGACGGCGTGTTGAGATTCCGAGGTCGGTTGTGTGTTCCGAACGACTCGGAACTGAGACAGAGCATTATGCGAGAGGCTCATGCATCACCATACTCAGTCCATCCGGGCTCGAGTAAGATGTATAAAGATCTGAGGAAGAATTTCTGGTGGAGCGATATGAAGAAGGAGGTAGTTCAGTTTGTAGCTAAGTGTTTGACTTGTCAACAAGTCAAGATTGAGCATCAGCGGCCAGCCGGATTATTGAAACCACTTCCCGTTCCGGAATGGAAATGGGAGGACATCTCTATGGATTTTGTCACGAGTTTACCGAGGACGAAGACTGGTATGAATATGGTATGGGTAATTGTAGACCGACTGACTAAGTCGGCACATTTTCTGGGCATCAAGGATACTTGGGGTCCGGAAAAGTTGGCTCGTATTTTTATCACTCAGATAGTGAGGCTTCATGGTACGCCGAGGACGATTATTTCAGACAGAGATGGCCGATTTGTATCGTATTTTTGGCAGGCAGTGCATAAGGCATTGGGGACTCAGCTACGTTTGAGCACTTCGTTCCATCCCCAGACCGATGGGCAGTCCGAACGTACCATTCAGACGTTCGAGGATTTGTTGCGCGCGTGTGCGTTAGATTTGAGTAGTAACTGGGAGGATCATTTGGCCTTGATTGAGTTTACTTATAATAATAGCTGGCACGCGTCGATTAAGATGGCACCATATGAGACACTTTATGGCCGACGTTGTCGATCACCGATATGTTGGGATGAGCCGTCCGATTTGGTTGGCACTGAGCCGGATCTGGTGTTGGAGACGAGGGAGAAAGTCGAATATATTAGAAAGAGGATGTTGGCTGCCCAGAGTCGACAAAAGTCTTATGCGGATGTTAGGCGTAGACCTTTGGAGTTTGAGGTGGGAGATCACGTTCTGTTGAGAGTATCTCCGACGAAAGGAGTTTTCCGATTCGGGAAGAAGGGGAAACTCAGCCCGAGATATATTGGACCTTTCGAGGTATTGGAGAGCGTCGGTGAGTTAGCGTACCGTTTGGCTTTACCTCCGTCGCTTAGTCATGTACATAGCGTATTTCACGTTTCCCAGTTGAGGAAGTACGTTCCGGACCCGTCCCACATTATCGACTTTGGGGACGTGGAGATTGAGAAGGATGTTACGTTTGAAGAGAGACCCGTTAGAATTTTGGAGCGTCGTGATAAACAGTTAAGGCACAAAACCATTCCTTTGGTTAAAGTGCAATGGTCGAGGCAAGGATTATAAGAAGCGACGTGGTAGTTAGAGGAGGATATACTTTCGAGATACCCCGAGCTTTTAGATTCTTAAGTTTAGGGACGAAACTTTATTTTAGAGGGTGAGAATGTAATATCCGTAATATTTCTATTTTTAGCAGTTTCCATTTTTGGTGTATGTCTATTTTTATCGACTCGCTTGTAACCGTTTCGACATTTTGAATCTATGTTGCTCTTGGAGTTTTTCCATTTGGACGAGTTTTGATGATGTTTTCACGTAATTTCATTTTATGACATGTTTTGCCGTATGAACGTTCGATTCTTGTAAAACTCGTTCGTTTTCGTTATTTCTGGTTTTGTACAAGTTCGTATGGTTGAGTTGGTCTTGTGGAGACTTTCGGTTTGTAAATCCGACGTCGTTTCGTGATTTTCGGGCACTTGGGCCATTTTTGTAATTTCCTAATAGTTTAGGGAATCTCGTTTTCGTTGTCGCATTACGGACCCTTCGGTGGTCGGAATTGTATTTTTCTTTCAGCGCTTAGCTCCGTCGTCTTATATGCTTCGCGTTCATGTTCCTGGATTCTGACCTCGTCGTGCATTTCGTGTTTTGTACCTCCGACAGCAGCGTACTGCTGACATGAGCAGCAGTACTGAACTGCTGCGTAGGTAGCGCACGCTACCCTCGCCTTGCGTGCGCTACCAATGTGCGATTAGCGCGTCGCTAACTCATTTTTGTTAGCGTGCGCTAGCGATGGCGGCAGAGCCATGGACCGGTCTCACCCGTTAGCGTCGCTATACATGTTAGTTAGCGTGCGCTAACTTCACATTTTTAAAGATCGGGCGCTTTAGTTTCAGATTATTTTTCATTCTTTTCCTTTCCTTCCCTTCCTACGGGCGATTTTGGCGATTCAGAGCGGATTGTGGAGAGTAACCGTGGAGTTCCCTTCCATCCAATTCTTGTGTCTCGAGCATAACACACCACCATCTAAACCCATCTCCATCGTCCGAATTCAAGGTAATTTCTCAGAACCCTAACTTTGACTGATTTGGGGGTTTTTCCGGTTTTATTAATTGGAACCGAATTATTCCAAGATGTTAGGATATTCTTCACCGATTGTGATTGTTGAATGATTCCAAATCCAATTTCCTTGATTTTAATCATGAATTATCGATACGGGAGATTTTGCGTAAACCCTCGCCCGTATCAATTGATCGTCTATTGTCGTTATTAGTAATCGGGGTTTTGGGAGTATTCCTTTCGACATCGATGTCCGTTGGGACCGAGTTATGCTAATTCTTCGTTTAGGAACCGTCGTTGTCCATTCGGATCATCCGTAGTCACTTTTCACTTCCGATCCTTGAAGATGTCACAAAGGCAAGTACTTTACATTTGTTTACATGTTCTAGTATTTGAATTATGGCTATATGTGGTTGTTGTGGGGAGATATGTGTATGTTCACCTAGGGACGGTCCAACAGGGCCTCTAGGGATACGTATTGCCGTGTGTGTGCGTATCACGAACTGTGGTTAGCCACCTGTGGATGTCCGACGGGGCTCTGCGGGTACGGTGGCCGTGAGTCTCGTGCCAACGGTTAACTTTGAATTATGATTTGTTGGAGATAATGTGTTTTGTGTGTACATCGTAAATATTCCTAATATAAAATGTTTTCTAAAATGATTTTTGGCGCATGTATTCATCGATTAGAATGTAGTTCAAATGGATTGTACTTGCACTAGCAGTTGTCGCTAACCCTTAAATGGGAAATACTTTTGTATTTCAGGTATTGATCGTGGGGACAAACGAGCACTCGGGCCGTATGAGGATGATGGGCAAGCATGATATTGTCCAGTATTTGATTTTTCGATGTTATGTCTATCGGTTGCTATTGATGTCTGATTTTGGGATTTATGTATTATAAAATTGGTTTAAGTACTCGAGTACTTCCTGTTTGAAATTGTTAATGTTGTGTTCCCGTTTTGGGAAATGGATTTGATGTCAAATTTTAATTGTCGGTTTGTAGTCTTTTATTTGAATTGTCGTTTTATTAATGATAGTTAGTCGTTGTCGAATGTCTTGTTGGTATGTTAGCCTGGTGGATTCCACAGTGTGGGGTCCACGGCGCTGTAATATGCCCTGAACGTCTTGGGGGTGTTACAATAACAATCTTCTTATGTGGTGGGCAAAAAGGTCTACAATCTTTCTTGTAGTTGCCACTATTGCGAAGGAAATACTAGCTATCCCCGCCTCAACAGTTTTTGTTGAACAAGCCTTCAGTGTGGGAGGATACATTCTGGATGAACGACGATCTCGATTGATGCCTCAAAATCTTGAAGCCCAAGCATTATTGAATGATTGGGTGAAAGCCGAGTTACGCCAACAAGAACTAAATTATAATAAACAAGAAGACAATGATACATATGATACCGGATCTAGCAATGATTCGGCTGACTTGGGTGATTGAACCATCTCCTCTCCGCCTCCGCTCCACTCCCTAAGGTAAGTATAAGGTAAGTGAACTACGATGACTTTGATTCCTAAGGTAAGGGGATACGTAGGCAACTTAATCCAAATATTCAAAGTTGAAATTCTTAATTTTAACTTTGAATATTTGAATTAAGCTCAAGTCCATTTTTATTTTTTCCCCTCCCCCCCCCAAAATTTAAAAATGAACTACGAGGACTTTGATTTTGATTCCTAAACTCTAAAGTTACGGATATCGAATACGTAGACGCTTAATTCAAAGATTTAAAATTACAAAATTCAAGTTTAAACTTTAATACTTGAATTAAGCTCAAGTCCAATTTTTACCCCATATTTATTTTAAGTTAAAATTTAAAAATTCAAAAAAAAAAAAAATGAATTGCCGGACCGCCGGTTCGGTTTCGGTTTGGAACCGGCGGTTCACGGTTCAAAACCGTAACCGTGAACCGCTATAAGGCGGTTCGGTTCCGATTCCGATTTTCGACAAACCGGAACCGGCGGTTTTGAACCGCCGAACACCTCTGCCTAGATAGGGTTTTATATTTCCTCATTTTTCTGGATTATTATTCAGTTTAACGCTAACTTTCGGATTCCAGCTGATTGACCCCAATTCACTTTAATTATACTAAATTCAGTCCTTGGCTTAAAATATAATAAATTATAAATCAATCCCTCTATATTTCACTTAATTTCAGAACAGACTATTTTCGACTCCACTTCATCATTTTGATGAATTTCATCTCTCAGTTTTTATTTAAAATACTAAATGTCTAATGATGGGAATAATTTTTTTGAGGACCGTAACTTAGGGGTGGCAAAACAAGGACCATAAGTTTTTGGGTTGACAAAATCAGGTCCGTAAGTTTTTTTTGCAATTTAAGGATAAATTAGTCTGAATTAGCGTATTTCGGGCTAAAATGGCACGTGTGCGTCACGTGGGGCCCTTTTCGGGCTGACACAGTACACGTGGATGCAAAAATAATCCGAAAATATTATACAAAAAAAAGAAAATTAAAGATAGAAAAAGATAGAAAATGTAAAAAAATATTAATTTACAGAAAAATATACGGTCCAAATTATACAGAAAAAGAAAATTAAAGGTAGAAAATGTAAAAGAAAACATTAGTTTAAGAAATTATAAAAAGAAAAAATAAGATAACGAAGACTTTTTGTTTTCTGCTTTTATTTGTTTAATATAATGTGTTTTTACAATACTTTTGTTAATCATAAAAAATAAAAAAATAATAACTTTTTTCCTGTTTTATTTTTCTTAAATAGTGTGTTTTAATGTATAATTTGTTTTTTAAAGAAAAAACAAAACATGAAAAAAGCAGGGCCGGTCCTGGGGGTACGCGTGGAGTGCGCCGGCCCCTAAGCAGCGGCGCGACTCCATCTTCTTCTTCTACTGCTGCGGCACTGCGCGAGCCGTGAAGTGCGACCACGGAACGGAGTCACTTTCACGGACGGCGGACCGAGGTGTTTTTGTTCTGCCAACTCCAAGCCCGAGGTGCTCTAAGCCTCCAATCCATCTGTTCTGTAACTTCTGTTTGGCGCTGCGAGGAGGAGCAAAGCCCTCCGCCATCCGCCGCCGCCGTGAGGCCAAGGTGTTTTTGTTCTGATTTTTAATGTCGAGCTCGTTTTGTTTGGTTTGCTAATTGCTATATGTTGTTCTGATTTTTAATTCCTATCTCGTTTTGTTTGGTTTGCATGCTAATTGCTTTTTGATAATTTGCTAGTGTTGTACTTCGATCAAGATGTACACTAAAAAATACAAATATGGTATTGAAAAATGAAAAAAAAAAGAAAACTAGATATAGAGTTTACAAAATCACAATACGGAGCTCTTGATAAATTTGTTTTCAAAAAGATAGATGTGCCAAATGCTAATGATGTGTCAAATATTAATGATGTGGAAAATGCTACTGATATGCCAAATGATCATTTAGGACGTTAGGAATCTTTGTTATATTTTCACTTGGGTTTGATTTTATGTGCCCTAAGTTTTTGTACTATTTGTTATTTATTTCAATGCCCCTTAATGGTGTTTTCCCTAATTGGGTTTTGTGCCATAAAGTTTTAATGAGGCTCATTGCACATTCTCATTTTGCTTCAAAATTTTTTTGAAATTTATTATGTTAGATAATGGGTCCTATTTATCAGAGTTCGCCTAGGGCCAACGAAATGTCAGGACCGGCCCTGGAAAAAAGTTATTATTTTTTGATATTTTTCTAATTAAAAAAAATATTATAAAAACACATCATATTAAAAAAATAAAAGCAGAAAACAATAAGTCTTCGTTATCTTATTTTTTTATTTTTATATTTTCTTAAACTAATGTTTTTTTTTACATTTTCTATCTTTAATTTTATTTTTCTATATAACGAAGACTTTTTGTTTTCTGCTTTTATTTGTTTAATATAATGTGTTTTTACAATACTTTTGTTAATCATAAAAAATAAAAAAATAATAACTTTTTTCCTGTTTTATTTTTCTTAAATAGTGTGTTTTAATGTATAATTTGTTTTTTAAAGAAAAAACAAAACATGAAAAAAGCAGGGCCGGTCCTGGGGGTACGCGTGGAGTGCGCCGGCCCCTAAGCAGCGGCGCGACTCCATCTTCTTCTTCTACTGCTGCGGCACTGCGCGAGCCGTGAAGTGCGACCACGGAACGGAGTCACTTTCACGGACGGCGGACCGAGGTGTTTTTGTTCTGCCAACTCCAAGCCCGAGGTGCTCTAAGCCTCCAATCCATCTGTTCTGTAACTTCTGTTTGGCGCTGCGAGGAGGAGCAAAGCCCTCCGCCATCCGCCGCCGCCGTGAGGCCAAGGTGTTTTTGTTCTGATTTTTAATGTCGAGCTCGTTTTGTTTGGTTTGCTAATTGCTATATGTTGTTCTGATTTTTAATTCCTATCTCGTTTTGTTTGGTTTGCATGCTAATTGCTTTTTGATAATTTGCTAGTGTTGTTGTGTTGTACTTCGATCAAGATGTACACTAAAAAATACAAATATGGTATTGAAAAAAGAAAAAAAAAAGAAAACTAGATATAGAGTTTACAAAATCACAATACGGAGCTCTTGATAAATTTGTTTTCAAAAAGATAGATGTGCCAAATGCTAATGATGTGTCAAATATTAATGATGTGGAAAATGCTACTGATATGCCAAATGATCATTTAGGACGTTAGGAATCTTTGTTATATTTTCACTTGGGTTTGATTTTATGTGCCCTAAGTTTTTGTACTATTTGTTATTTATTTCAATGCCCCTTAATGGTGTTTTCCCTAATTGGGTTTTGTGCCATAAAGTTTTAATGAGGCTCATTGCACATTCTCATTTTGCTTCAAAAAATTTTTGAAATTTATTATGTTAGATAATGGGTCCTATTTATCAGAGTTCGCCTAGGGCCAACGAAATGTCAGGACCGGCCCTGGAAAAAAGTTATTATTTTTTGATATTTTTCTAATTAAAAAAAATATTATAAAAACACATCATATTAAAAAAATAAAAGCAGAAAACAATAAGTCTTCGTTATCTTATTTTTTTATTTTTATATTTTCTTAAACTAATGTTTTTTTTTACATTTTCTATCTTTAATTTTATTTTTCTATATAATTTGGATCTTAAGTTTTTCGGTAAACTAACATTTTTTTTAAAATTTTCTATATTTTTTACTTTAATTTTCTTTTTCTGTATAATATTTTCTGATTATTTTATATTTAAATTTTAATTTGGCGTCCACGTGTACTATTTCAGCCCGAAAAGGGCCTCACATGACACGCACATGCGATTTTAGCTCGAAATATGCTAATTCGGGCTTTTGTCCTTAAATTGCCAAAAAAAAAAATTAGGGGCCTGATTTTGCCAGCCCGAAAACTTACGGTCCTTGTTTTGCCACCCAACCCCCACCCCCCAAGTTACGGTCCTGAAAAAAAATATTCTCGTCTAATGGTTAATATAAATACTTACATATAATTATGAAAATTAATTGTAGATAATAGTGTGGATTCCGAGGAGTAAGAGTATCTATTGCAACGCATTTTTTCGAGTCAAGATTCAGTATTTTTAAGAGTGTAATCTTGTTCACCCTTCTAAAATTATGCTCAAATTAAAGATCTTGACAAACAGAATCACATAAAAGAAAAAAGAATTTAAAATTTTAATTTTTATGTCTCAAAATAACCCTTATTCAAGTGTGAAGGGTAGGAGGGTGAACCAAATTACACTCCAATTTTAAGATGGAGAAATTTAACTCAAATACTTTTAGTATTCAAGTTCACATTATCTTTACAATAATATTATGATTTTAAAATACTACGATTCACCTCCGGCACTATGATTCGCCTTTGGGAGTATGATTTATCTTCGGGTAGTATAATTTATCTTCGGGCAGTATAATTCGCCTCTGGGTAGTAAGATTTGCCTTCGGGCATTACTATGTGCACATAAAATCGCGCGACGGTAATATATATGCCCCAATCATTTCAGTAATCCTCCAAGGTCAGTGAAATTTGTGATCTCGAACTCATATTCTTTGCAATATATTACAGATCTCTTTTGGAGATTCCATATTAGTTGTGATTAAGCTGACTCATGAAAAATCTTGCTAGGAAAACCCATTAGGATAAAACCTCAGCCAATAAAAAGAGTACAACACAACAACATCTTATTTTGAGTTATTGCACTCACGAATAATATATGTAAAATCCCATAAGGAGTTTCTTTTCGCTTTCAGTAAGCTCATATGTTTAAATTTTTATTATAAAGGCATATATTTCAATTCGATGATTTCAATATCCTTATTTTCATAAATCGCGAATTTCAATATCCTCATTTCCAATATCCATATTTCACAATTATGGATTACAATATCCACATTTCCAATACCATATTTCACAATCATGGATTTCAATATCCACATTTTATGGATCTCAATATCTCCGATTCATTCATGGATATCCGTATTTCATTCATAGAAATCTTCATTTCATTTGATATCCTCATTTCATGGATATCCTCATATTAATTAATTTAATTTTGATATCCTCTTGTCAATCTCTGATATCCTCATTCCATTCATAACGCTATTCTTTTTTACTGTGTCGAAACATTTCAATTTTATTTATTTCCCGTAGCGACATAACTTGTCGAGATATCTCATTATAAATTATCCATAAGGATTACTCATTATAGTTATGTCTATATACTTCTCAAAAGTATATGCCTCCTTTATTGTTTGCTTTGATTTATACTCGGGAATTATTATTTACTTATAAAAGCAGTTGTAGTTGGTATCAAAGGTTAATAATCTATCATGCATCTTTGGAATTCAAGTTCATATTTCAGTTGTGAGGATCATGCATTTCATATATTTTCAACTACTAATACTCCCACTCATATTAAGAGATTTCTGACCACCAAACTCATATGTCAGTATCTCAGTATTCATCTTCAGTCATGGGAGTTTATATATTATGTTCTCGATACTGGATGGAGGACTTCAAATAGTTTGTCAAAATAATATCCCACTTGTATGCGCATATATGATCCTTCATGGATCTAGTCAAGTTTATTTGGGATATATTACTACCTTTATCTGATTTGGAATACATGCTCAAAACGTGAGCAGATCATTTTGTAAATTTCTGATTACGAGACATATAAACATGTGACAATCTAGTGGATCCATAATATCTAGTAGTTCACATGTAGGGGGTGGGTCCATACCCCCCCTTAATATGGCCCAAATTTATCAGGGACTCACTCCCAATATTGGCTAGTAGTGATACTATTAATCGGGAACAAACATATAAAGATATGATGTATTTATATCACCACATAGATATTATATTAACACATCACATCATCTTTCGGTGCCATTATTGCATATCATTATCGACATGGAGTCGCCGCTCCGACATGTCATATTATGTTCATTATTCAAATATAGATACATAGTTCATACGCTTCAGGATGGGAGTCAAATCTAATACACGTAATTTCAATCTATAAATAAATTATCATTTTATTTGCAAAATCTAAGGTTTTGAATATGATAATGGATTCAATGCTCTCGAATCTTTGTAAATATTACCCATCTCTTCCAGTACAGATTATAAAAAGAATTTAGCGAGCTTGACTCGAAAGATTAAGGGTGCTAATGAGAAATGGCATCTTAGAAGATATTTAATGGTTGATCAAAGTACAAGTTCGATTCTCTGGCGAATTTTCAAATAAGTACATATCAGATACAGATAGGAGTAGTTTTGCAAAGAAACGAAGAGCAAAATATTAAGTGGATGCTATAAATGTGCTCGATGGACCTGTGACACACGATCCAAATCTAGGGGGTTTGTATCTAAAAATCGAGAAGATAAAATAGCATTTATCAAGGACGGATTCAGTAAGGAATCTATAGATCATGATATCCAACAGATTTTTGATATACATCCCAGTAGATACGTTCATCATGAACATATGGCTCTGTGGACACAATTTAAGGATGAATGGGAACGCTAGACATGAAAAATTAGTCTCAAAAGATCCAATTTGTAAGTCCGTTCTGTCAAAGTTGATATAAGGTTAATAGAAAAATAATTCAAGTTAATGAATATTATTTTCCAATATTTAAATTTCTCAACTGCCGATCGATAACGTCATTTTTATTAAAAAATATAACATTTTCGTCGTTTTATTTTGCAATTTTGTCAAAAATAAAATAGTAAAAGTAGTGAGTTATCTGCCGCTCTTTTTTTAACAAAAAATAGTGAAGTTATTTTTCTTCCAGTAAGAAGTTAGTTCTTTAAATTTGGGGTCCATGAATCAGAGAATGTATATCTCATAAAAGTATTTTGAGTATCTAGTATAGAGAGAGATGGGGTTCTCAGAATCCTCGTATATATCTCATTCAATTAAAACTGCATGTATTTTTGGTGGATCCAATCTGAGAGGTCATATCCAGTATATAGATATGACATATCAATTCGTAAAAGAATAACAAAATCAATATATTGTATGGTGGGAGTAACCATAGATTTTTGGGATATCTTTTAGAGGCCGCACAAAATGAGAGAATAAGAGTAACAAGTGCCTTACACTTTTTCACAATTAGAACCAGTAGTATAGGGGATTTAATTAGAGTGATGCTTCAAGCACAGTCTGTGCATGATAGTATGATGTGTATGATGAATAATAGTGATGTCTTTATTGTTCTTCCAGGTGGCTATTCAATAAGATATTTAATATTTCATCATGGGCTGAGCGAGACTTCCATACCAAACATATAGGTTTGTTGAATATTAGTAATTTATTCACTGATTTGCTTGCCTTTCTGGATCAAGGAGGTGATCACAAGTTTATCTCTCAACCATAAAGAGAAGTACTTAAATGTGCTAATACAGTTGCTGATCTACTTATAAAGTTTCAAGCATACATTTCAGTTAAGAATTTGAAAGTCAAATCTCATCCGCCACAGACTATTGACGCCAAAAAAAATTTTAGATCCTTTAAATCTTTTATTATAAGCCCTAATGCCAGGGGGTGGCAGAGTTATGGAGTTTTATACTTTCGAGAAGTACCCCTTTTTATGGGTTTCTATTGGAAGGTGATTTCATTCCCTTGAATAATGACGTTTACATGTAATGCCCAGATAATTATTGTATATTTTACCTGTATTCGAACTTATAACATTTGATTATGTGGTATTATTAATCGAAGTGTGGTTTCCCATACTCTTATTCCTACGTTTTCGAGTTTCCTACACATTCATGCATGCATCTGCACGTCATAACGTATGCTAGACTTTGAGCATAAGATACGCTAAGTGTCGAATATAACGTACATTATAGTTATAGCGTAGCGTACGTAAGCTTCAGCCAGAGGCAGATCGGATAAGGTCGGCGTGTGGAGGCCAGAGTGAGATTCGCCGAAATTGCCCTGCGTGAACCTGGACGGCTTTTCAATAAAGCAGGTCAACGAGGCTTAACGTACGTTAGATATGGGTGTTAGCATGCGCTATGAACATGGTTTTACGTACGTAAACGCTTTGGATAATGTACGTAAGAGAATCCAGAATCGAGGCAGTGAGCTATTGCCGGACATTAATGTGCGCTAAGGATTGAGAATAGCGTGCGCTAAGGCCATAACGTACGTAAGGGTTTGTTGTTAATGTACGTAATGTTTAAAATTCTATTTATAGACCTCAACCTCCATTTCATTTCCTACTCACTCCTTGGCCTATTTTTGCAACCTGAGAACTCCCCACACCATAAATCTCTCATATCATCATCTCAGCTCGAATTAGAGGATCGTAAACCCTTGTGGATTGGTGTTCAAGCTTCCGGTGTTGAGTTTCGCCAAGTATTCATTGTTCTTCTTTATATTAAGGTATGTTGATCCTTCACCAACTGGATTACATGTTCTTGATGATGTTTTTAACCTGTTTTTGAGATTACCAAGTTCGTTATTATCATGAGGAGTCGAACACCATGTTTTTAGAAGAATAAATTCGGTTATACTTTGGTTCTCCTTCATTGTTAAGAGTATTAATCGAACCTTGTTGGGATATAACCTTAAGATGTAGTGTCCTGAGTATGTTATGAATTATGAGCATGATTCTAGTGAGTTTTTTGAGATTACTAAGATATTTCACCGAGAATAATTTATGTTTTGATAGAGGTTTTCGATTTATCAAACTTCTTCATATTCATGTTTGAAATGAACCGGATATGTTGATAGAATCAAACCCGGAACACCGTAGTGTCGTTCCCTTGCGAAGTACGATTGGTATGCTTGTTTCTTGATTCACACCTTTGTTATGAAGTGTAAGATTAGCCGAACCATTCATTTATTGGAATTAGAAATCAAGATTGAAGTTTAGATTGTGGTGACTTGTATATCTATGAATCCGTAGATGTTGACATTTCACCTCCAATATAGTCATTCGATTCATATGAAGTATGTCATTTTTCTGGCTTAGCTTTCATCGAGTAGATAAACCATGAACCGGTCTTACGATATTGTTAACTCTCACTTAGGACGTTTGGTGCTCGTACGTTAGTTTTGAGAAGTATGTTGAATTCCTTGTTATTTCTTTTGAACAAGGTCCGAGCCTTGCAAGGTGATCGATCGAGGGGCGGCGACCTTCGGGTGGATTGATAGTCGTTGGAGTATATAATTCTTGCCAACTTTAAGGCAAGTATTGTAATTTGACTATTGGTTTAATGTTGATGATTTTGATCATGCATATTATTATTCATGTTGTTGAACATGAGATCATTCAAGTTAAATTGTCATGATGTCGATCCGGTTATTCATTCATATATTGTTCATGTTGATGGATATATTGATTTGCATATGTGTATGCGTAGTTGTACTGTATATGTTGTATTGATCCGAAGGGATGGTGTGATCTATGCTGAGGGCGGTGGATCAGTTTTCCACCTCGTGTTGGTCCGACGGGATCATCATGGGATCTATGCTGAGGGCACTGGATCATTGGACGGGTTTTGCACCTCGTGTTGGTCCGACGGGATCATCTTGGGATCTATGCCGAGGGAGCTGGATCATTGGATTACCCTGTGTTGTGTTGATGGAATCATGTGGATTCGCATCCTTAGATTCCGGTAGAGGAAGTCCTCATTTGTATTTTGCTATGCATCGTTGTTGCATGTTAGATGTATTTTTATGCACTTATTTACCATTATTTTATATCTATTTTAAGTCTAAATCTGCATAAATAAGCTTTTAATGCACTATCTTTATATGTTTTGAAGGAAATTGGAGTCCGGAAGCCTAGACGACGAAAAATAGGCGAAAACGACAATTTCTGGTCAGGGGCCGCGGCACAATGAAGCTGAGCCGTGGCACACCAATGGTCAGCAGGAGGTGGTACACACTGTACCGGGGGCCGCTGCACGAAGAAGCTGAGCCGCGGCCCATGAAGAAAACTTGCGCCCAGGCATAGGACGCTGGACATTAGGGGCCGCGGCACGAACTTACTGAGCCACGGCCCGCGGGGCGGTAATGCTGTTTCTGCCGCGTTTCTGGGCCGTTTTTAGAGCCTGTTCTTGACCTAATTCCCGGACGCGTTTTGGAGAGTAATGATGGTTATAAATAGGGATTAAAGGTCTGAAGAGATAGGATCGAAGAGAAGGAGAAAAACACCGATGAAGCAGAGAGCAGAAGCTAGAGAACAGAGGAATCCAAGTTCTTCAACTCTGTTTGATTTCTTTTATGCTTTCTTTCTGTATTATTTTCTAGCATGTCGGGCTAGAACCCTATTCTAGGATTTTGATGAAACCGAGGTTTAGACGAATTAACTTTTGATTTTGCATTATTAAAAATATTTCCCTTTCTTATTGAGTTTTCCCAATTGTTTTAATTATTATCAATTATGTGGCCTATGATTGATTTGTTTTGATTACACAACTCGAATCGGGAGAGGAGAGTTGGTAGGAAATATTGGTGAGAACCATTTTATCTTGTGAGATAGGAATATACTCATTGGAATTACGTGGCCTGTCTGAAGATTTCGTACTTTTTGCCTATTGACGAATTAATTCACCTAGGAATAGAGTGTTTTATTCGCCTTAGAAAATTTTATTGACCTCGGGAGAGGCAGTAGAGTATTTTAGCAATCTTCGCCTTCAATAAATTGGGAAATCATTTAATTCATATAAATCAAGAGTAATTCGGATAAACCGAGGTGGATTCACAATCCTAGATTAATTCCCCATTTGATCTCCTTTCTCCGAACAATCAATTTTACTATTTATTCTTTTATTAATTTTCTTTCATTATTACTTGCACCTCCAATTTCGATAGTTCGAATAAAATTAGAATACGCATAAATCGGGTAATTAGTGAGTCAGTCCTCGAGGGAACGATAACTTTCTTACCAGTTTATTACTTGCTTACGACAACGTGCACTTGTGTTCACCAAATTTCGTAACAAGTTTTTGGCGCCCTTGCCGGGGACTGATTGTTTTACTAATATCGAATTCAGTATTTCTAGTCTTAGTTTTAACATTATTTTATTCTTGTGTATTTTTTTATTTGTTTTCCTCTCAGGAATTTCTGGTTAGTGCATGAGAAAATTTGGTAACGAAGGCCTATTACCTTTGGATACTAAACTCGAGCACACTCTTCGGAAAAACAAGAAGGAAAAGCGTGAGCTACCGACAAAAGACACCATGGCCGATAACACAAAAAATCACGGAGGAGACAATCCTATGCAGCAAGCTCAACCGGCATTGGCACTCCGTGATTATGCAATGCCACAAATCAATGCAAACTTTTCGGGGATTCGGCGTCCAACCATCCAAGCGAACAACTTCGAGATTAAGCCAGCTATTATTTAGATGGTACAAGCAAGCCAATTTTGTGGGCTGGCGAACGATGATCCCAACGCACACATCGCTTCATTTCTCGATATTTGTGACACCTTCAAGAATAACGGTGTTACCGATGATGCTATTCATCTGCGGCTTTTCCCTTTCTCTCTAAGGGACAAAGCCAAATTTTGGTTGAATTCACTACCACCGGGCTCTATCACGACTTGGGAAGAACTAGCACAAGCCTTTCTGGCTAAGTTCTTTCCACCGTCGAAGACAGCGAGACTTAGGAACGAGATAACCACCTTCGGGCAATTTGAGATGGAATCGCTTCATGAAGCTTGAGAGCGATACAAGGATTTACTACGGAGATGCCCACACCATGGCTTACCGGATTGGCTACAAATTCAAACCTTTTATAACGGACTAAGTACATCTACACGCACTCTTGTTGATGCAGCCGCTGGAGGAGCGTTAATGGGCAAGACGATGGCGGAAGCTCATTATTTATTGGAAGCGATGGCTGCAAACGCTTATCAGTGGCCTTCCGAACGTGTGAACCCAAAGCGAGTTATGGGAGTTTCCGACAACGATCCGATCTCTACACTATCAGCCCAAGTTGCGGCGCTAACTCAACAATTGCAAGCTTTTTCACATGCTCCTTCTACCGTTACCACAGAATCATGTAATTGGTGTAATGGGTCTCATCCTAGCGCAGAGTGCCAAGTTGGAAATCCTTTCGAGCAACATCTGATGGAACAAGCTCAGTTTGTGGGGAATGGGAATCGGCAGAATAATCCGTATTCCAACACATACAATCAAGGGTGGCGAAATCACCCAAATTTTTCGTGGAAGAACGGGAAAGATTTAAATAAACCTCCACAAGCTCAATTCGCGCAACCCCCACAGCAGCCCCTCAACCACCAAAGGTATCCTTTGAAGATGCTCTTGCTCAAATGGCGGCTAATACGAGCCAATTCATGAGCCGCACTGAGACTACTTTACAAAATCATTCCGCCTCCATCCGAAACTTGGAAGTACAAACGGGGCAGATCGCAAATCTATTGTCCTCTTGACCTCAAGGTGTATTACCCAGCGCCACCGAAATGAACCCCAAGGAAAACGTGCAAGCAATCGAGCTACGAAGCGGAAAGGAGCTGAAAGAGCAGCCCACCAATAACAAGGACAAGAGCGACCACAGTGAGAAAGAAAAGGACGAGGCGCCCAAGCCAAAGGCAGTGTCGACTACTCATCCCACTCCTCAAATTTCATTCCCACAATGTCTGCAAAAGCAAAAATTGGACAAGCAATTCTCCAAGTTTCTTGACGTCTTCAAGAAACTACATATCAACATTCCATTTACCGACGCCTTGGAACAAATGCCGAGTTATGTGAAGTTCATGAAGGAAATCTTATCAAACAAAAGAAAGCTCGAGGAGTATGAGACAGTAGAATTGACGGAGGAGTGCAGTGCTATTCTACATAAGAAGCTCCCACCAAAATTGAGGGATCCGGGAAGCTTTACTATTCCATGCACCATTGGGAATTCGTCCTTTGAAAGAGCCTTATGTGATCTCGGAGCCAGCATAAACCTTATGCCCCTTTCTATTTTTAAGAAGCTGGATATTGGGGAAGCTCAGCCGACGACGGTCTCTTTGCAATTAGCTGACAGATATATCAAATATCTGAGGGGAGTAATAGAGGACGTCTTAGTCAAGGTCGATAAATTCATCTTTCCGGCCGATTTTATTGTGCTCGATATGGAGGAGGACCACGACATCCCAATTATCTTGGGAAGACCATTCTTGGCAACTGGCCGAACTTTAATTGATGTGGAAAAATGGAATCTTACTCTACGAGTTCAAGAGGAGCAAGTTACGTTCAATATCTTTCGATCCTTAAAATATCCTAGTGATGCTGAAAATTGTTTCCAAGTTGACGTCATTAACTCGTGTGTAAGTAGAGCCTTTCGAGAGAATTATCCATCCGATCCACTAGAGTCCGTTTTAGTTGGGTCTGCTTCCGAATTAAATTCCGAGCATGTAGCCTATATACGACACATGTATGCTTCCCCACCATTTTTCACCCGTCGACCATATGAGGAGCTCGGAAGTTCACCAACTCGACCCGTCCCATCAATCGAGAAACCCCCAAAGCTAGAACTCAAACAGCTGCCAAGTCACTTAAAATATGCATTCTTGGGACTCGACGATTCTTTGCCAGTCATTCTTTCGGCCACTTTAGCGGGGGATCAAGAGGAGAAATTATTGAGGGTTCTGAGGGAGTACAAATCTGCCCTTGGATGGTCTATTGCGGACATTAAGGGAATCAGCCCGTCCATTTGCATGCACAAAATTTTGATGGAGGAAGACTACAAACCATCTGTTGAGCATCAATGCCGTTTAAATCCAAATATGAAAGAGGTGGTAAAAGTCGAGGTTTTAAAACTCCTCGACGCAGGTATGATCTTTCCTATTTCTGATAGCAAGTGGGTAAGTCCGGTCCAAGTTGTGTCAAAGAAGGGTGGGATAACGGTTATTCAAAATGATAATAATGAATTAATCCCCACTGGGATTGTCATGGGGTGGCGTATGTGCATAGATTATAGGAAATTAAATAAAGCCACTAGAAAAGACCATTTCCCTTTACCTTTTATTGATCAAATGTTAGATAGATTAGTCGGACACGATTTCTATTGCTTTCTTGATGGTTATTCTGGGTATAATCAGATTTATATAGCCCCAGAAGACCAAGAAAAGACGACGTTTACATGTCCTTATGGCATTTTCACTTATAGGAGCATGTCTTTTGGTTTATGTAATGCGCCGACCACTTTTCAACGGTGTATGATGGCTATTTTTTTTGACATGGTAGAGCATTGCATTGAAATTTTTATGGATGATTTTTCTATTTTCGGTGATTCGTTTGATAGGTGTTTGCAGAATTTGCATAAAGTTCTAAAAAGATGCGAAGAAATCAATTTGGTCTTGAACTGGGAGAAGTGCCATTTTATGGTCCAGGAGGGCATTATACTTGGCCACCGAATATCCTCCCATGGAATTGAAGTCGACCGGGCAAAAATTGAAACAATCGAGAAGATGCCTCTGCCTACTTCAGTAAAAGGGATAAGGAGCTTTTTGGGACACGCCGGTTTTTGCCGCCGGTTTATTAAGGATTTTTCGAAGATGTAACACCCCCAGATCAAACCGGGAATATTACACGCCGCAAACCCTGTCCGTGAGGATCCACCAGGCTAGACATCAACACAACACATTACATTACATACTGACGAATCAAAATAACGAATCAATAGACCGATTTGGTCTTCCGTCACTGACTTACAAATCAAAATACATAAACTCATCCCGACTCATACACATGCAAGGGTAAAATACTTGCAACGACGAACAATAAGACAGCGGAAAAGACAATACAATGGACTCCGACTAACTGAAGTCAAAACTGGCCTTCATGTGATTAGTATCATTCGTCTTTCATCATCCCTCGCACCGATCCTGCGTCTTGCTCCCGAAAACTTGCATGTACCTGGACACAATACAGATATCCACCCCCCGATTACTCGGGGGTTAGCAAAACTCCACTGTTTCGCTAGTGCACGTATAAAGTGCAAATACGAGCCATACACAACACATTCCGAGAATAGAATGAAAGACTTCCCGAGATATATTTAGTTAAAAATAGTTCAAGTCTTGAAAGTAGAAGCGAAGCAAGTAAGCACTTTGAAAACAATTCCAAATCTCGGGAGTTTTGAAAACATTAGAAATTGAAAAGTTCTTAATTCCTCGAAAGCCATTTAGGGTCACAGCCCCAAAGTTCATTTTCCAAAATACAAATCCGTTTAACAAAACACGGGGTCAACGACCCAACCATTCCGGTCACAAAACACAGGGTCCACGACCCGGTCATCCACTTCAATTCACTTACAAGGACACATTACACATAACACATTATTCTTATGCCATTCTAGCCAAGCACCAAGACTCGATATATAATGTCTCTCGACCCCGAGCACAAAGCATTGTGATACTCCGGACAATATCACAATTAATCTTCAAAACATCAACATATCACAGAAACCACACTTGGCAACCCGTGGCCGTACCCATTAGTATCGGCCCCCAGAGGCCCCGTCGGACCGTCCCCAGGTGGGAAACCACTTCTGCGGCCGTACCCATTAGTATCGGTCCCCAGAGGTCCCGTCGAACCGTCCCTAGGTGCAAGAACATCAACACACGCACCCAAGTCTACTTCCGTGGCCGTACCCATTAGTATCGGCCCCCAGAGGCCACATGCCATCCCCAGGTGGAAGAGTAACAACTCACAGATACAAAAATACGACCCTCAAAGGTCAAACACACAAAATATATATAGTCGAGGTACCTTGATAGAATGGCCAATTCATCCAACACATGCTCACAACCCAGAACTAATGCTATCAACAAGAAAGCACACTATTCCAACAACACCGAACGGCACAACCAATATCACATAAATTCACAAAATTCATCGATAACCACATGTCTCCACGTACAGCTTAAACAAAGGATTAAACTTCAAAACTTACCGACGACGTAATCACACATAATGGCATCACACGAAAGTATTACGATCTTATACTCAACATTAATACATGTATTCAATTAAGCATATTAATTCTCGGAACACACGAGTCGTCTTTAAGAAAACCATGATGGTAAATATACCGATACTTTTGAAAAAGATGGTTATGAATATTTATTTAGCACATATCGACGATTAACAACTATTACATCCACAAAACACGTAATGTATGGGCAAGATACTTGCCTCGAAAAACCACAATGCGAAGAATCGGCCGAAGTAGGTTGGCACGAACCGACTACGAACTCGCCGACTCCACCGAACGACAATCCGCAACAAAGAACTACGAACAAAAAATATAACAACGAAAATGAGTTCCAAAGTACGACCCAAAGTCGCTGAATTCAAAGAACAATTGACGAAAGTTCAAGCGTTTCCCCCAAAACGGCCAAGAACACGATTCGTTCCGTCAAAACCCGAAAACGGAATTCCAAGTCGAAATATGGATATACAATCCATAGAATATGTTTAACAACATCATTTAACCATAATCGATCCATCGAAAACGGATGAAAAACGAGATCGAGGACAAATCCCCCAAAAAGTCAATTCGAAGGAAATCAAGAAATATACTTCGATTCGACGAAGAACAATGGATTAAATGATGTTAAACACAATAATACTACTACCAAGATTAATCATACCCAACGTGTATTAATCAACAACACGGAACGAATCGTACAAAAACGCAAAAACCCCAAATTTTCCCAAAATAGGGTTCTAGGAAATCTCACCTTGATTCGCTGGATCAAAGGAGGTTATGGAGGGATTAATCGATGTTATGAACTCCCAATCTTCGTGGATTAGTTGCTTGACAACATGTCTCCTGGATCGCCAAGTCTCCAGCCGCGGAGAGGAAAAGATGGAAATGAAAAATAGGTTGAAACAGGGCTGCTCGGTCAATTATATAGGCAGGCCGCCCTAGCGTGCGCTAGCGTGCCGGCAGCGTGCGCTAGCGGGCCGACCATGGTCTAGTCCAGAGGCTCCTGGACTGATCCCTCGCCCAGGTAGCGCGCGCTAGATGTCGAGCAGCGTGCGCTACGTCTGCCGGTTAGCGCGCGCAACGACCGGCCGTAGCGTGCGCTACCGGCCAACTCTCTGGAGTCCAGAACCTCTGGGGCCTCACTGCCCGGCCCAGGTAGCGTGCGATACGACTGCCGGTTAGCGTCTGCGGACCTCCCGGCGATGGCGTCGCTATGCCGGTCCCCTGCCGCGCCCGTCGGCGAGCCCGGCAACCGTGCGGTTCCTCATAGCCGTCCGGCGGCGCTGCCGTGGCTGACGACTCGATTTAAAAGCGCGCAGGCGAACACGGCGAAAAGTTCGCGGACGACATCAACGACCCGAAATGAAAACATAATGCAATAATTAATCATACGCGACCAAGAAACGGGTCGAGACAACAATTACAGATACGGATACCCGTAACTTTTAAGAAATTACAAAATGGCCCAAAACGCCCGGAAATCACGATACGTGATCGAATAACCAAGCCGAAGTTCACAACACGTCTAACAAAGTTAAACGAACTTACGGGAAACTCGAAGCAGCAGTTTCGATCGAGATTCGCAAGAATCGAACTCAAGTGCGGAAAAGTCGCTAAAAAGCACGGAACTCAACAAAACGATACCGAAACGAACTCGGATGACAAAAAGTGCAGAATTAATCATTCTCGAAATGACGAAACGGTTATGAGCGAGTCGTCAAAACGGACTCCGGCCGAAAAAGAAATTTTTCGAAAATCGAAAATTGCGGATATTACATTCTACCCTCCTTAAAAGAAGTTTCGTCCGAAACTTAAAACGAGTAGGGAGAAACAATATCCCGCCAAGAAAACTCAACGATATACGCAAGGAAATGCGTAACTTACGCCCATCGGCGAAACGTTACAACCAACGCAAAGGAATATACGGCGTGAAAACACGCTCCACGACGACCAACACAACGTCGCCGTTAAGGATATAATAAAACCAACAAGTGACGAGCGTCATCAAATGGATAATACAATCAAGTCAATTATCCGAACAATCACAAAACGCAACGGACGAAAATCAATACGATTGACCAACCCAACGGTACATCAATCAAAACGCGAGCCAATCGCTGAACAAATACGGAATTCCACCGCCCAAGGGTTGGAAGATCGAAAATGAGACTAATTTTCCGAACTTGGAAAGGTCACAACGATATATAGATCAATTTGGGACAATATCAGAACTCGCTCGAATGACAAAGGTGATAAACGACACCAGGTCAGAAGCATCAACGAACACAGTCGAGTCGATACGGTTGGACGAAACAGAAGAGAAAGAAAGAAAAAATTTCGGTATTACATCATATCACCTTTAAAAGACGTTTCGTCCCGAAACCTAAACAACGAGAACGAAGTGCTGGAATAGCAACCTACCCGACTATACCCTCTTGGTCCACATCCGATCTTCATGGCCATTAGTATCGTGGTCACGACTGTGTCCCCTGCCCAACGGCATACTAAGCGGATCCCCACTCAATACGATTGTACAACTTCGCAAAATATTATACTAAAGTACCAACTCAGCACGACATATCACATAAGGTAACCAATAACAACTCGAAAAGAAAATCCACGAGGTATCCTTTTAAAGGAAATCTTTTGAAAATCCTTGGATTTGTATGTTATTTAAAATAAACTTTAAAAGTACTTTTGGTACCTCGGTTTGTTTCATCAAAACTTGTAAACAACATACTTTCACCGTCTCATTTGAAATCATTTGAAGTCATCATGCCTCTACGTATCATCATCGCCGTTAACAACTAACAAGTTAACCATGCAAGATCATCAAATCATTCTTACATACTCTAACATTTCCGAATCCGAGTTTGAACTTTACATCGAGTGAGATTTCTCATCTTTCACTATATATTTTTGAAAATAAAAATCGCATTGGTTTTTGAAATAAAATATTTTTATGGTGTGAAAGATTTTTGAAAATCATTCACTCGAATTATTTGAAAATGCAACAATACGTTAAAATCATTATCGGAAATTCTCCCAACACTTCACAAACATCAACGACGGTAATATTTACAAAATGTTCAAGGTACTTTAAAACAACTCTTTCAAATACCGTCGAGGTTTTATTTGAGAATCCTAGGCCGGCTCGCAAATTTCAAACAATTTCCAAAGTTCATACGAAGCCGCCGGCTAATCGCACTTGCACAAACTTATGAAAGTTTTAGAAAAGCGTGTTCGAACACACTCGCGGCAGACATAATTTATCAATTTGCCGAACTCAATCAATTATCACTTAGTGCAACGAAAAAAAATCATAACGCACATTCATACCAAACAGTTGTCATTACTTGACAACGCACATAAATCTGATCCGGGTGATTATTTGCTAAGGTTAGGCCTAACGGCTAAAAGAAATGTTGTTCCCTAGCCTCTGTCCAGACTGACTAACGCGCGCTACAACACATATTTAGCGTGCGCTACCCATGCTGCATTAGCGCACGCTAGCCTTACACTTAGCGTGCGCTAACGGTTCTATTTTAGCAACATGATTGCGAACATATATACGACATTAATGGAATCGAAGGTCTCAAATAAACAACAACAATATTCGAATTTCAAAGCCATCGATTCACATAATTACAACACATCATGAGCAACCATCAAAAGGCAATTGTCATTCAAAACCGAAAAGTTAAAAGCAAGGGTCACGTCTTGAGTATATTTTGTAGAACTAATTTGAGTTCAAAACTCGTGTTTTGAAAACTTATAGTACACAGTGGGAAAGAATTATCAATAATTCGAGTTTTTAGAACTTTCAGCCTTGAGGTCAACATACGAAAATCAACTTTTTCCTCCCTTGGAGGACATTTTAAAAATTTTACGTGACTCCCCGAAAGGATTCGAAAACTTAAAATTCCAAGGTTTATACAAAGATACATTCAGCAATATCATTCTACATTTTAGCGCAAGACGGGAATCAACAAATATATGTCACTTACTCACGATGCACCTTCAAATACTAACTACATAACATAGAATCACACAGGCTCGTATAGCTCGTGGTACAACCTGTAGTAGGGAGACTTACATCCACAGATCGCACGAAGATGATTGCTGCACCCTGATACTAATCACGACCGACATTCCAAACGACGCGTCGCGAAACGACATCAGTCAGACTCAATCTGACAAGACAAGACCCAACAATACACGACTGGACCCGACAGCCTAGGTTTCCGCAACCTAAGGCTCTGATACGATAAATGTAACACACCCAGATCAAACCGAGAATATTACACGCCGCAAATCCTCTCCGTGAGGATCCACCAGGCTAGACATCAACACAACACATTACATTACATACTGACGAATCAAAATAACGAATCAATAGACCGATTTGGTCTTCCGTCACTGACTTACAAATCAAAATACATAAACTCATCCCGACTCATACACATGCAAGGGGAAAATACTTGCAACGACGAACAATAAGACAGCGGAAAAGACAATACAATGGACTCCGACTAACTGAAGTAAAAACTGGCCTTCATGTGATTAGTATCATTCGTCTTTCATCATCCCTCGCACCGATCCTGTGTCTTGCTGCCGAAAACCTGCATGTACTTGGACACAATACAGATATCCACCCCCCGATTACTCGGGGGTTAGCAAAACTCCACTGTTTCGCTAGTGCAGGTATAAAGTGCAAATACAAGCCATACACAACACATTCCTAGAATAGAATGAAAGACTTCCCGAGATATATTTAGTTAAAAATAGTTCAAGTCTTGAAAGTAGAAGCGAAGCAAGTAAGCACTTTGAAAACAATTCCAAATCTCGGGAGTTTTGAAAACATTAGAAATTGAAAAGTTCTTAATTCCTCGAAAGCCATTTAGGGTCACAGCCCCAAAGTTCATTTTCCAAAATACAAATCCGTTTAACAAAACACGGGGTCAACGACCCAACCATTCCGGTCACAAAACACCGGGTCCACGACCCGGTCATCCACTTCAATTCACTTACAAGGACACATTACACATAACACATTATTCTTATGCCATTCTAGCCAAGCACCAAGACTCGATATATATTGTCTCTCGACCCCGAGCACAAAGCATTGTGATACTCCGGACAATATCACAATTAATCTTCAAAACATCAACATCAATATCACAGAAACCACACTTGGTAACCCGTGGCCTTACCCATTAGTATCGGCCCCCAGAGGCCCCGTCGGATCGTCCCCAGGTGGGAAACCACTTCCGCGGCCGTACCCATTAGTATCGGTCCCCAGAGGTCCCGTCGAACCGTCCCCAGGTAGAAGAACATCAACACACGCACCCAAGTCCACTTCCGTGGCCGTACCCATTAGTATCGGCCCCCAGAGGCCACATGCCATCCCCAGGTGGAAGAGTAACAACTCACATATACAAAACTACGACCCTCAAAGGTCAAACACACAAAATATATATAGTCGAGGTACCTTGCTAGAATGGCCAATTCATCCAACACATGCTCACAACCCAGAACTAGTACTATCAAAAGCACACTATTCCAACAGCACCGAACGGCACAACCAATATCACATAAATTCACAAAATTCATCGATAACCACATGTCTCCACGTACAGCTTAAACAAAGGATTAAACTTCAAAACTTACCGACGACGTAATCACACATAATGGCATCACACGAAAGTATTATGATCTTATACTCAACATTAATACATGTATTCAATTAAGCATATTAATTCTCGGAACACACGAGTCGTCTTTAAGAAAACCATGATGGTAAATATACCGATACTTTTGAAAAAGATGGTTATGAATATTTATTTAGCACATATCGACGATTAACAACCATTATATCCACAAAACAAGTAATGTATGGGCAAGATACTTGCCTCGAAAAACCACAACGCGAAGAATCGGCCGAAGTAGGTTGGCACGAACCGACTACGAACTCGCCGACTCCACCGAACGACAATCCGCAACAAAGAACTACGAACGAAAACAATAACAACGAAAATGAATTCCAAAGTACGACCCAAAGTCGCTGAATTCAAAGAACAATTGACGAAAGTTCAAGCGTTTCCCCCAAAACGGCCAAGAACACGATTCGTTCCGTCAAAACCCGAAAACGGAATTCCAAGTCGAAATATGGATATACAATCCATAGAATATGTTTAACAACATCATTTAACCATAATCGATCCATCGAAAACGGATGAAAAACGAGATCGAGGACAAATCCCCCAAATGATGTTAAACACAAGAATACTACCAAGATTAATCATACCCAACGTGTATTAATCAACAACACGGAACGAATCGGACAAAAACGCAAAAACCCCAAATTTTCCAAAAATAGGGTTCTAGGAAATCTCACCTTGATTCGCTGGATCAAAGGAGGTTATGGAGGGATTAATCGATGCTATGAACTCCCAATCTTCGTGGATTAGTTGCTTGACAACATGTCTCCTGGATCGCCAAGTCTCCAGCCGTGGATAGGAAAAGATGGAAATGAAAAACGGGTTGAAACAGGGCTGCTCGGTCAATTATATAGGCAGACCGCCCTAGCGTGCGCTAGCGTGCCGGCAGCTTGCGCTAGCGTGCCGGCAGCGTGCGCTAGCGGGCCGACCATGGTCCAGTCCAGAGGCTCCTGGACTGATCCCTTGTAATATCCGCATTTTTCTTCCCCTTGTATTTTCCTTTTTCGGCGTATTTCCCGATAGTAGTGACCCTCGTGTATCTTTCAGTGTATCTTTTCTATTATCTATGGATTTTTATCCCTGTTATTGTTGTGCGGAACCGCCGTTTTGGGGTTGCCGTGGATCCATTCTATGTTATGATGCCCGTTGAGATGTTCCGTTGGATGTTTCGTTCACCTTCCGGTGTTTTAAACCGTTCATATTTCATACCTAGCGCACACTATTTTTTCTACATAGCGCACGCTAGGGGTCCCTTAGTAGTGCACGCTACGTTTGTTTCGTAGCGCGGGCTAGCGAGTAGCCCTGGGAGTGGCAGTGCTGTTTTTCTAGCCTTCTGGACTGGCGTATTAGCGTACGCTACGTATACTAGCGCACGCTAATGTCGAGAGGCTAGCGCACGCTGATGATGCCCGGTAGCGTGCGCTAGCGTGGGTGACCAGTACTGGACAGTTTATTTCTGGAATCGGTCAGGTGCCAGTTAGCGCACGCTACGCTCTTATGGAAGCGCACGCTAACGGGTCAGGTGAGTTTTGGGCGGTTAGTTTCTGGACTCGGCTGATGTCCAAGTAGCGCACGCTATTGGTCGATAGCGCGCGCTACCGATAGGTTGTTAGCGCACGCTACGCTTGGAGTAGCGCACGCTAACGTCCAGAAGTCTGGCTACTGGACTGGAGGCTAACTATTTTAGCCTACAATTTTATCCCGTTAGCGCACGCTAACCTTGAGGATTAGCGCGCGCTAACACTCCCTGGCTATATAAACCAGGGAGTTGACCCAGTTGAGCAGATTAGTTCATTTCATTTCCTCTCCGCGACGCAGAGCTCTTCCGGGCGATTCTTCCCTTCGATTTTTTCAGGCATTCTCTACCTTGAGTTTTTGAAGTAGATTAACAACACCTACTTGTGTTCTTCATCATCAATCCAAGGTAAATCTCATAGAACCCTACTTTTCGATAAATTGGGGGTTTTGGGATTTTCTTCCGATCCGTTCCGTTTTTTTGATGGATTCATGATGAATATGACTAATCTTGTTGGTATTCTTAGTTTCCCTGCGGATTCATGGTATATTTCGTGATTTTTATGGAATCGAGAGGGTTTGGTTGTGGTCCGCCCTCGTTGTTGTTTATATACGAATATACATGAATCGTAGGCGGGTTTTCGGGTGTATTCCAATTCCGTATTCATTTAGAAGTGGTTGTGATTGTATTCTTCGAATCGTTAGGTTCGGTTTCATTGGTTCCTAGCGTTCGTCGGTGACTTTCCTTTCCGTTCTTCGCGTCGTCATTAATTCAAGGCAAGTAATTCTTGGAAACCTTTATGCTTAACGTGAAATGGTAATGTATAATGTGTGTGCTTTACTCACCCTGGGAGGGTCCGACGGGGCCTCGGGGGAATCTATGACTTCACTCTGGATTCACGAGTTTGTTTCGCTAGCTTGACTCGGGAGGGTCCTTAGAGGCCTCGGGTGGGATTCGTGGCTTCGTCCCGGTCTGGCGATGCACATGCGTGATTTGTTTTATGATATGGCCAGCTCGGGAGGGTCCTTAGAGGCCTCGGGTGGGATTCGTGGTTTCATCCCGGTCCTAGGCAAATTGTTTGACTGTTTGTTTCCGGAAAAGACATGTCTGGTTTTGGTTTTGAAAATGATATTGGTGCATGTGCTATGAAATGTGTAAGCGATTGGTTTTCCTTGATTACTTGTACTAGCGTAATTGCTAACCCATTTGGGGACCCGTTATGGGGAAATTCTTGTTATGGATTTCAGGTTATGATCATCCGGACGAGCGAGCTCGGGACGATCTGAGGATCTTTGGCGAGTCGTTGACATGTGCACTTGGGTCTACTTATTTCTTTTGTCCACTTCGATATGGTTGTTCTCCATACTTATAAACTGATAGACTGTACTCGCGAGTACTTACGCTTTTCAAACTCAAACTCCATGTTGTGCTATTTTAAATTGCTATACTGGCGATTTTTATTCGTTTAATCGGTTGCTCCGAGTGTATTTTCTTGTGATGTATTATTTGATTGAGTTTCCTCGATAACCGAGATGGTTAGTCGAGGGGTATTCGATGTTGTAGCCTGGTGGGTCCCATGTAGGGGTTCACGGCGCTGTAATATACTCCGAATATCTTGGGGTGTTACAGAAATGGTATCAGAGCTCTAGGTTTATGGATACCTAGGCTTGTTGGTTATTTGGGTCTAGTCGTGTTCTGTTTTGCACATTGTCACACCGCCTCCAGCATCCCGGTACTTCCAGTGCTCGTAAGTATTCTTATTCGGCTCTTTTGTTTCTTGCATTGTATTTCTACTTTTGAATCGTAATTGCTTTTCCCCCTTACTCATCATCGATATACTTCTGTTATCTCTCAACATCAGTATGGATGCCGGAGGAAACCGTGGTCGTGGTCGTGGTCGTGGGCGCGGCCGAGGACGTGGGGCAGCCGGTGGGGCGGCCACGTCGTATTCTTCGGGAGCCGGCAGCACCGGTGACCGTCACAGTCATGCTTCTTCTCAGGAGCGCGCCGATCTTGGTATTGCGGCTGTTATGCAGCAAATGGTTAACCAGATGGCGGCTATAGCTCAGGTGGTCCAGAACCCCGATCAGGCCCACGCTAATCGGGGCGGAGCGGATCGCTGGCTTCAGGATGTCATCAAGATGCATGCTCCTCAGTTTTCGGGAGCTTCGGACCCGATCGGCTGGGAAGGGTGGATCAAGGAGATATCCAAAGTCTTCACTGCTACCAACTGTCCCGAGGACCGTAAGGTCCCTATTGTTCAATACTTTCTCACGGGAGATGCTACAGATTGGTGGGAGGCCGTTGGTCCCAAAGATCATGTTGCTTCGTGGGCCGAGTTTCAGGAGTTGATGGAGACCGAGTATTGTCCGTGGCCGGTCAGACAGGCTCGAGTGCATGCTTTCTACGATGCTCAACCTCGGGATATTCCCGTATCCCAAGCTATTGCTGATTTCAACAAAGAGCTGGGCTATGTGAAAACCCAAGTTGTCGCTGAGAGCGACAAAATTTTCCATTTTTCCAGGAGGATGAAACTGTCCATTCGGGACTATATGTCCGGACTTATGCAGTACTACTGAAGGATTATCAGTCGAGCTCTTGCCTACGACATGTCGGTGGCGGCCCGGTGCGGCGGTTCGGGAGAGTAAGAAGCGAAATCCGCGGAAATTTTTCGGTCACAGAGGTGGAGGCGTGAAGTCTCGGTCTGTGAATATTCCTGGGGTAATTCGGCTCGTTTCTCTGGGGCCATCGGGAGTCTGCCGGTGCCTCCGTTCGGGATGCCAAATGCTTTAAGCTGCGGCCGAGCCGCCATCGGCAACCGGAGTGTCCTCGTCCGCCTCTAACTTGTCACACTTGTGGTCAGTCGGGCCACAAGGCCTTCTTTTGTGAGCGGGTAAGAAAGCTTCTTGGTTCTCAGGCTTCTTTTCCAGCACCTTTAGAGCCGAGTGTGAATCAGGGTTCTTTTGCTCCGCCGCCACCTCCGAGTGCCGGTCGAGGTAGGGGTCGGGGTCAGCCCGCTAGAGGAGGAGCTTCCAGTGTCGGCTCTGCCCAGCCGCGTATCTACGAGATGAGGAGGGCCGATGACCCAGCAGCTATTGTGGCGACAGGTACCGTTCATATCCATTCTCATCCTGTCAGTGTGCTTTTCGATTCTGGTGCTACACATTCGTTCATATCGCTGGGGTGTGTGCGCCGTTTGAGTCTCGACTTTTTGTCGCCTTGCGAGTCTTTCATCGTTAAACTTCCTAGCAGTGATCGGATCGTTGGTGACCGAGAGGTCCGAGACTGTCCTGTGTTTATTTGTGAGAGGGCCTGGCTCTCTAATCTTATCGTTGTTGATATTGAGGGTGAGGATTTGATTCTCGGGGATGATTGGCTCGAGCGGCATGGCGCAATCATGAACTACCGCACGAGAATCATCACAATGTTAGCCGAGGACGGCACCGAGCACTCTTTCGCGGGACGAAAGAGGGGAAACCAGAAGTTCGTTATTAATGCCTTGAAGGCGATGAGTCTCCTGCGAAAGGGGTGTACTGGTTATTGGTGCTATGCCTTGAAGGCGGAGAATGGTGGAGTTGAGCTTTCGTCGATTCCAGTCGTTAGTGAGTTTCCTGATGTTTTTCCTGACGAGTTACCGGGATTGCCACCGGATCGTGAGGTTGAGTTTGCTATAGAGTTAGAGCCAGGTGCGGCTCCGATTTCGAAGGCGCCGTATCGCATGGCACCTTCAGAGATGTCAGAGTTGAAGAAGCAGTTGAGTGAGCTTCTTGAGTCGGGGTATGTTCGACCGAGCGCCTCGCCTTGGGGCGCACCGGTCCTGTTTGTGCGGAAGAAGGATGGTTCACTACGTTTGTGTATCGACTATCGCGAACTAAACAAGGTAACCATCAAGAACAAGTATCCTTTGCCGAGGATTGATGACTTGTTCGATCAGTTACAGGGAGCTGCGGTATTCTCGAAGATTGATTTGAAATCGGGGTACTATCAGCTTCGGGTGAGAGAGTCCGACGTGCCAAAAACAGCTTTTCGGACGAGATACGGACACTATGAATTCGTAGTTATGCCTTTCGGGTTAACTAATGCGCCGACGGTGTTCATGCAGTTGATGAACAAAGTCTTTATCGAGTATTTGGACAAGTGTGTCGTCGTCTTCATTGACGATATTCTTATCTATTCGAGGAGTGTGGATGAGCATGCCCATCATTTGCGGATAGTGTTAGACATTTTGAGGACCGAGCAACTCTATGCGAAGTTCTCGAAATGTGAGTTCTGGCTGAGGGAAGTGATGTTTTTGGGTCACGTAATTTCAGCCGAGGGAGTTCGCGTGGATCCGCAGAAAATTGAGGCAGTATTGGATTGGGCACCGCCCACAAACGTGAAGGAGGTTCGTAGTTTCTTGGGTTTGGCTGGCTACTACCGTAGGTTCGTCGAGGGTTTCTCAAAACTAGCTCGGCCACTTACGCAGTTGCTCCAGAAATCCGAGAAGTTCGTTTGGGATGACGAGAGGCAGTCGAGTTTTGAGGAATTGAAGAAGCGTTTGACTTCAGCTCCGGTTTTGGCGTTACCATGTGGCAACGAGGGATTCGCCGTTTATAGCGATGCTTCGGGTCAGGGTCTTGGGTGCGTATTGATGCAGCACGGCAAGACCATTGCCTTTGCGTCGAGGCAGTTGAGGCCGTATGAGCTAAACTACCCTAGTCATGATTTGGAGTTAGCGGCAGTTGTTTTTGAGCTCAAGATTTGGCGTCACTATCTTTTCGGCTCTACATGTCAGATTTTTACCGATCATAAAAGTCTGAAATACATATTTACTCAGCGGGAGTTGAATATGAGGCAGAGGAGGTGGTTAGAGCTGATTAAGGACTATGACCTCGAAATCCTTTATCATCCGGGCAAGGCGAACGTCGTGGCCGACGCCTTGAGTCGGAAACCGATTGCGTTGCGAACGCTCGAGGTCCTTACGCCTCAGTCTGAGCTTCGGCGGGCTTTGATCGGGTTAGATGTTGAGGTTTTGTTGCCTGGAGCTGACGTGCAACTTCGTGCTTTAGAAATTTCGTCGTCTTTAATCGATGAAATTAAGCTAAAGCAATTAAAGGATCTGATGATTACTCAAATCCGAGAGAATGTTCTTAAGGGGAAGTCTCCTGGGTTTGTGATTCACGAAGATGGTGTTTTAAGATTTCGGAGTCGACTTTGCATACCGAACGACTCAGAGTTGAGACAGAGTATTTTGCGTGAGGCATATGCTACACCTTATTCCGTTCATCCTGGTTCGAGTAAGATGTACAAGGACCTGAGGAGGAATTTCTGGTGGAATGATATGAAGGGGGAGGTCGCACAGTTTGTAGCGAGATGTTTGACTTGTCAGCAGGTCAAAATCGAGCATCAGCGACCGGCCGGGTTATTGCAGTCACTTCCCGTTCCAGAATGGAAATGGGAAGATATATCGATGGATTTTGTTACGAGTTTGCCGAGATCGAGGTCGGGCATGAACATGGTATGGGTGATTGTTGATCGCCTGACCAAGTCGGCACATTTTCTGGGCATCAAGGACACTTGGGGTCCAGAAAAGTTGGCTCGTGTGTTTATCACGCAGATTGTGAGACTTCACGGTACTCCGAAGTCTATTGTTTCGGATCCTGATGGCCGTTTCATATCGTACTTTTGGCAGGCGGTGCATAAGGCGTTGGGTACCCGTTTGCATTTGAGTACCTCTTTTCATCCCCAGTCAGATGGACAGTCGGAACGCACTATCCAGACATTCGAGGACATGTTGCGTGCTTGTGCTCTCGGCAGGGTAGTATTTGGGAGGAGCATTTGCCATTGATCGAATTCACGTACAACAATAGTTGGCACGCATCGATTCGGATGGCACCGTATGAGGCACTTTATGGGCGACGATGTCGATCGCCGATCTGTTGGAATGAGGCATCCGATTTGGTCGGGACCGAACCGGATGTCGTTTTAGAGACGAGACGGAAGATAGAATTAATTCGAGAACGGATGTTGACTGCCCAGAGTCGACAGAAGTCATATGCCGATGTCCGTCGTCGACCTTTAGAATTTGAGGTGGGAAACCACGTTTTGCTGAAGGTGTCGCCGACGAGAGGAGTTTTTCGTTTCGGGAGGAAGGGGAAGTTGAGTCCGAGATTTATTGGACCCTTCGAGATTCTCGAGCGAGTCGGTGGGTTAGCATACCGTTTGGCGTTACCCCCGGCCCTGAGTCATGTTCATAGCGTTTTTCATGTTTCCCAGCTGAGGAAATATGTCCCGGATCCTAGTCACATCATCGACTATGGGGAGATTGACGTTGCCGAGGATATTACTTTTGAGGAGCGTCCTTTGAAGATTTTAGAGCATCGGGAGAAACGACTGAGGCATAAGACCATTCCTTTGGTCAAGGTGCAGTGGTCGAGACACGGTGTCGAGGAGGCAACTTGGGAAACCGAGGAGAGCATGCGTGCTAGGTACCCTGAGTTGTTTGTATCTTAAGTTTCGGGACGAAACTTGTTTTTAGAGGGGTAGAATGTAATATCCGCATTTTTCTTCCCCTTGTATTTTCCTTTTTCGGCGTATTTCCCGATAGTAGTGACCCTCGTGTATCTTTCAGTGTATCTTTTCTATTATCTATGGATTTTTATCCCCGTTATTATTGTGCGGAACCGCCGTTTCGGGGTTGCCGTGGATCCATTCTATGTTATGATGCCCGTTGAGATGTTCCGTTGGATGTTTCGTTCACCTTCCGGTGTTTTAAACCGTTCATATTTCATACCTAGCGCACGCTATTTTTTCTACATAGCGCACGCTAGGGGTCCCTTAGTAGCGCACGCTACGTTTGTTTCGTAGAGCGCGCTAGCGAGTAGCCCTGGGAGTGGCAGTGCTGTTTTTCCAGCCTTCTGGACTGGCGTATTAGCGTACGCTACGTATACTAGCGCACGCTAATGTCGAGAGGCTAGCGCACGCTGATGATGCCCGGTAGCGTGCGCTAGCGTGGGTGACCGATCTTGGGCGATTTATTTCGAATCGGTCAGGTGCCAGTTAGCGCACGCTACGCTCGTATGGTAGCGCACGCTAACGGGTCAGGTGAGTTTTGGGCGGTTAGCTTCTGGACTCGGCTGATCTCCAGGTAGCGCACGCTATTGGTCGATAGCGCGCGCTACCGATAGGTTATTAGCGCACGCTACGCTTGGAGTAGCGCACTCTAACGGCCACAATTCTGGCTACTGGACTGGACGCTAACTATTTTGGCCTACAATTTTATCCCGTTAGCGCACGCTAACCTTGAGGATTAGCGCGCGCTAACACTCCCTGGCTATATAAACCAGGGAGTTGACCCAGTTGAGCAGATTAGTTCATTTCATTTCCTCTCCACGATGCAGAGCTCTTCCGGGCGATTTCCGAGCGATTCTTCCCTTCGATTTTCTCAGGCATTCTCTACCTTGAGTTTTTAAAGTAGATTAACAACACCTACTTGTGTTCTTCATCATCAATCCAAGGTAAATCTCTTAGAACCCTACTTTTCGATAAATTGGGGGTTTTGGGATTTTCTTCCGATCCGTTCCGTTTTGTTGATGGATTCATGATGAATATGACTAATCTTGTTGGTATTCTTAGTTTCCCTACGGATTCATGGTATATTTCGTGATTTTTACGGAATCGAGAGGGTTTGGTTGTGGTCCGCCCTCGTTGTTGTTTATATACGAATATACATGAATCGTAGGCGGGTTTTCGGGTGTATTCCAATTCCGTATTCATTTAGAAGTAGTTGTGATTGTATTCTTCGAATCGTTAGGTTCGGTTTCATTGGTTCCTAGCGTTCGTCGGTGACTTTCCTTTCCGTTCTTCGCGTCGTCATTAATTCAAGGCAAGTAATTCTTGGAAACCTTTATGCTTAACGTGAAATGGTAATGTATAATGTGTGTGCTTTACTCACCCTGGGAGGGTCCGACGGGGCCTCGGGGGAATCTATGACTTCACTCTGGATTCACGAGTTTGTTTCGCTAGCCAGCTCGGGAGGGTCCTTAGAGGCCTCGGGTGGGATTTGTGGCTTCGTCCCGGTCCTAGGCGATGCCTGTGCGTGATTTGTTTTATGATATGGCCAGCTCGGGAGGGTCCTTAGAGGCCTCGGGTGGGATTCGTGGTTTCATCCCGGTCCTAGGCAAATTGTTTGACTGTTTTTTTCCGGAAAAGACATGTCTGGTTTTGGTTTTGAAAATGATATTGGTGCATGTGCTATGAAATGTGTAAGCGATTGGTTTGCCTTGATTACTTGTACTAGCGTAATTGCTAACCCCTTTGGGGACCTGTTATGGGGAAATTCTTGTTATGGATTTCAGGTTATGATCATCCGGACGAGCGAGCTCTGGGACGATGCGAGGATCTTGGCCGAGTCGTTGACATGTGCACTTGGGTCTACTTATTTCTTTTGTCCACTTCGATATGGTTGTTCTCCATACTTATAAACTGATAGACTGTACTCGCGAGTACTTAGGCTTTTCAAACTCAAACTCCGTGTTGTGCTATTTTAAATTGCTATACTGTCGATTTTTATTCGTTTAATCGGTTGCTCCGAGTGTATTTTCTTGTGATGTATTATTTGATTGAGTTTCCTCGATAACCGAGATGGTTAGTCGAGGGGTATTTGATGTTGTAGCCTGGTGGGTCCCATGTAGGGGTTCACGGCGCTGTAATATACTCCGAATATCTTGGGGTGTTACATCCCTCGCCCAGGTAGCGCGCGCTAGATGCCGAGCAGCGTGCGCTACATCTGCCGGTTAGCGCGCGCAGCGACCGGCCGTAGCGTGCGCTACCGGCCAACTCTCTGGAGTCCAGAACCTCTGGGGCCTCACTGCCCGGCCCAGGTAGCGTGCGCTGGGTGCCGCATAGCGTGCGCTACGACTGCCGGTTAGCGCGCGCAGCCTCCCGGCAGTAGCGTACGCTATGCCGGTCCCTGCCGCGCCCGTCCGGCCAGAGCCCAGCAACCGTGCCGGTTCCTCCCGCAACCGTCCGGCCAGCGCCCGGCTGCCGTGGCCTGACGACTCGATTTCCGAAAACGCACGGAACGAACACGACGAAAAGTTCGCGGACGACATCAACGACCCGAAATGAAAACATAATGCAATAATTAATCATACGCGACCAAGAAACGGGTCGAGACAACAATTACGGATACGGATACCCGTAACTTTTAAGAAATTACAAAATGGCCCAAAACGCCCGGAAATCACGATACGTGATTGAATAACCAAGCTGAAGTTCACAACACGTCTAACAAAGTTAAACGAACTTACGGGAAACTCGAAGCAGCAGTTTCGATCGAGATTCGCAAGAATCGAACTCAAGTGCGGAAAAGTCGCTAAAAAGCACGGAACTCAACAAAACGATACCGAAACGAACTCGGATGACAAAAAGTGCAGAATTAATCATTCTCGAAATGACGAAACGGTCATGAGCGAGTCGTCAAAACGGACTCCGGCCGAAAAAGAAATTTTTCGAAAATCGAAAATTGCGGATATTACAGAAGATCACGAAGCCGTTGTGCAATTTGCTCATGAAGGGTGTTCCATTTAATTTTGACGAGTCGTTTACAAAAAGTTTTGATCTATTGAAGAAAGCTCTAAGCACCGCCCCGGTAATAGTCACTCCAGACTGGGACCTCCCATTCGAGTTGATGTGTGATGCTAGTGATTTTGCCATTGGGGCTATTTTGGGACAGAGACGAGGGAAAGTGTTCCATGTCGTGTATTATGCAAGCCGAACTCTTGACGACGCCCAAAGAAATTATGCCACAACGGAAAAAGAATTGCTGGCGGTGATCTTTGCTTTTGATAAATTACGGGCGTATTTATTGGGGACGAAAGTGGAAGTGTGAACTGACCATTCGGCGATCAAATATCTTCTGGAGAAGAAGGATGCTAAACCAAGGTTGATAAGGTGGGTGCTTCTCCTCCAAGAATTCAACTTGGAAATCCGCGACAAAAAGGGGACTGAGAATGTTATTGCCGATCACCTTTCACGGTTAGAGAGTCCCCTTGAGAAGGGAGAAAGTCATCCACAAATCATGGAAACCTTTCCCGATGAACAGCTCTACAAGTTGGGTTCGCAACACGTGCCTTGGTACGCTGATCTAGTGAACTATTTGGCGAGCAGAATAATTTCGAATGACCTCTCGCGCCATCAAAAGAAGAAGCTGATTTCAGACGCTAAGTATTACTTGTGGGACGATCCTTTTCTGTTTAAAAGGTGCCCTGATCGAATCATTCGCAGATGTGTTCCGGATGAGGAAATCCGCGGCGTGTTGAATCATTGTCATGCATCACCCTACGGTGGGCATTTTAGCGGAAATAGAACAGCGGCAAAGGTCTTACAATCGGGTTTTTATTAGCCATCGTTATTCAAGGATGCTCACTTCTTTGTGTCCATGTGTGATCGGTGTCAACGGACGGGAAACATCTCAAAACGACATGAAATGCCGTTGAACACAATACTTGAGGTTGAATTGTTTGATGTTTGGGGGATCGACTTCATGGGTCCATTTCCTCCATCAAATAAGAACCTCTATATTCTAGTGGCAGTGGACTACGTCTCAAAGTGGGTCGAAGCGGTGGCACTACCGACAAATGGGTCTAATGTCATGATCAAATTTATAAAAATATATATTTTCACGCGTTTTGGGACTCCACGCGCCATTATCAGTGATGGTGGTTCACACTTCGACAACAAATTCCTTGATGCAGTTTTGAGAAAATACGGAGTCACTCATCGTGTTGCTACAGCCTACCATCCCCAGACGATCGGTCAAGTCGAGATATCAAATCGAGAGCTAAAGTAGATCTTAGAAAAAACAGTCAGCTCGTCTCGAAAAGATTGGTCCTTTAAACTCGATGATGCACTTTGGGCATACCGTACTGCGTATAAAACACCTATCGGGATGTATCCTTACAGATTGGTTTATGGGAAAAGTTGTCATTTGACAGTAGAGATGGAACATCGTGCATACTAGGTGTTAAAGAAATTGAATTTTGATCTTAAATCTGCTGGTGAAAAGCGATGTTTGCAGTTGAACGAGCTGGAAGAAATTCGCCATGATGCGTACGAAAATGCGAAGCTTTATAAACAACGGACAAAGATTTGGCATGATAAGCACATCACACATCGAGAGTTCATCCCGGGTCAAGAGGTGTTGTTGTTTAATTCTCGCTTAAGGTTATTCCCTGGGAAATTGCGTTCACGATGGTCGGGACCGTTTACAATAGTTCATGTATTCCCACACGGAGCAGTGGAAGTATAAAAAGATGATCGTAAATTTAAAGTTAATGGGCAGCGGTTGAAGGCCTACTTGGGTAATCCAATAGACACGCAGAAGACGAGCGTCGTCTTATCCACCGCCGGATGAATGCTAGAAAAGTCCGGCTGGAGACTATAAACTTAGCGCTTCTCGGGAGGCAACCCGAGTATTAGTTGTAGATTTTTATTTTTCAGTATTTTCATGCATTTTAGAGTCTATATTTTTCATCATTTTTGCTTTGATATGCTTATCTCTTACGTTCTAGGTGTTTTCTTTTGAAAATTCTGTGCAGGAATCTCCCCAGGGGAAAAATCAGCAATGGGTCGCGGCACAACGATGGCGAGCCACGGCACACACAAGTCGAACAAAAAGGCCAACCTCCCTGGACTATGTGCCGCGGCGCAAACATACCGAGCCGCGGCACACCCGAACCCTGAGACACGGCACAAATGTACTGAGCCGCGGCACGCCAAACGCCCCAGAAACGCCCAGGGAACTGTACTCCGTGCCGCGTCACGGACCAAATGAGCCGCGACACACTTACACTACAAGCCGCAGCACCCGTACGATGAGCCGCGGCACACGGCAAAAGAACAAAAACGCCCAGGCAAGCTGTACTCTGGGCCGCGGCTCACTTAAGTTATGCCGCCGCCCCTGCTGCGAAGTTCAACCGCCCAGGATTCCTTCATAAACTCAATCGGCCGACATCAGGTAAGCTTCATTCCCTTCTTCGCGCAGCACTCGGACGACCTCTATTCACTTCTTCTTCTTCTTGCCTTCTTCAATACAAAGCAAGGTAACTCTCATTCTTAATCTTAATTGCTACATGGTTTGAAAAGTGAGGTAATGTTCTTCATTCAATATTGAATATGTTTAGTTCTATCAAGGTTTAGTTAGAATATGGTGATTATCGATTGATTGTTGATGTTAGTTGTTGATTATCTATGGATTATCGATGTTATTTGTTGTTTTGTGATGACTATCGATTGATGTTGTTATTGTTGGGGATTGGATTAAACCATTATCATTCTTGTTCTTCATTTAAACCCATGCATGCTAGTTGTTTGATAAAATGCATCAATGAAAATTTTTGAGCCAAACGTTTTCAAATTATATGCAACGAATTTGATTATCGGATTACATTGTACCCCAACCCTTACATCATGTTTAAACTTGAAAGCTCAGCTTTAATTTACTCTTACGATGGTGCAAGCTCGTTCGACTCTATATTCACGTTTCCCGTATCTTAAGTCGAGAGTGGTGTAGTTTTCCTTAAAAGTTGTGTAATTTCCGCTGTTTATTTTTTCAGGAACCTCGCCATGGCTAGAAAAAGGAAGATAAGTACGAGGGCTAGGACACAATCATCCCCCACAATAGGAGAGACATCAAAAAACCGAGCCGATTTGGTATCTCACCAATTTTCCAATCCGGACATTCACAGAATATTCAACGAGAAAATCCGGCCCCGACCGATAATCCCGAAGTGGGAATTCACTCCCGCCCCCAAGGACGGTGAGCTTTTGACTATGATCAACGAGATAGGATGGACTCGTTTCACTGCGCCACCCGAGCCGGCTGTTATCTCTATCGTCCAGGAGTTCTACGCCAGTGCTCTATTGCGACATATTCAGGCGGGGCAGATGATGGGGAGACCAGATACACGGACTGAGGTCGTCGTCCGAGCCGCCAGTGGTGGATAAGACGACATATACGTGGATCATGAGTAGATTCACGAGGGAGGCTCTGCTTGAGGCACTCACACAATCCGGTTCCGTCTGGGAGACGCACGCCCCGGGTTCTTCAGCCTTCTATTTTAAGAGTTCTCACCTCAGTCGGCTCGGGCGAGCCTGGCTCTACTTCCTCTGCGCACGAGTCGAACCTACCTTGCAAATCTGCTCGATCTTACTTTCTCGAGCCCGACTACTGTATGCTATCACTATCGGACTCAGATTCGATGTGGCCCCTCATCTGGTCCGATCTATCCTTCAGTGCATTCAAGGAGGGGCCAAGACAGGGCTGAAGCACCCCTCTCTCATTTGCGCTCTATGCCGCCAGTCGGGCAGGACTTGGTCGGATGATGAGCTAAAGCTAGCACCCCAGGGTCCGATAGATCATCGCCTAATTTCTCACTTTGACCAGTGGGGTGGAGCGCCGGCACATGCTCGGGGACGAGGATTTCTTCTTGATGAGCCACATGAGTAGTCCCCCGAGCCTCTTCTTCTGATGCATTAGCAAGCGGATTCCAGCCCGCCGCCCAAGAGAGAGCACCTTCAGGCGATGTTTGGCAGCCTGAGAGAGGAGATACAGAGAGAGAGAGAGAGCCATCTAGCTGCTGTGAGAGAGGAGATGAGGGGAGAGAAAGAGAGCAATCTAGCTGCTTTAAGAGAGGAGATGCGGACAGAGAGAGAGCCTCCTCGTAGCTGTCTGGGAGGATATGAGAGAGCAGGCCCGCAGGGCCAATCGACGTGAGGAGAGGCGTTTGGCGGCGAGGGATGCTTACCATCAGGACTACCTTGCTGCGTGGACGAGCCATATACTGCACCTGGACGGGCCCTTCATCCCACCAGTCAAGCCATCCACACCACCCTCCTCGTCGGACGAGGCCGACACCAGTTCCTGAGCTGATACTAGGGGATTACTTGACCTTTTCTCTTATTACATATTACTATCTGTGTCCATTTAAGTCAATGTACATCCTAAGTTTGGGGGGGGGGGGGTTTACTTTCAGTTGCTTTTTACTTATTCATTGATATTTTTCGTTGTTTTTGACGCTAGCCTTGCTTGTCTTGATTTTATTTGCATTCGTGGATTTTACGTGCTTCCTGTGTAAAACTGATGATATGATACTGATTTCTTTTTGAAGAAATGGTTGAGTTTTGATCGAGTTTGTAGTCTGCGATATTTGTTTCCTCTGAGTATTCATTTAGGTCTGAAATTTTTCGTTATTGTAGAAATTTTAGCGTATAAGAAAGGAGACATACATGTTTTCAAATCGCCGTCTTTACGTTTGGTTACACTTTTCGCGTAGCTAGTCGTCCAGTAACATGAGTATTGTTGGCACTTAAATTGAGTTTAGAGTCGGATAGTCTTTCCCAAAAAGTCGAGAAATTGTACATGTTCTATGATGGGAAGTCTAGTAACTGGGGGTATTCACGTGACCCGTTGTTTACTCTTGCGTAAAACGACAACCCTGAATAGACTAATGGTTTAGAGATATCGCATTTGCCGATGATGGGAAGCCTAGTAATCGGGGGTATTCACGTGACCCGTTGTTTACTCTCGCGTAAAACAGCAACCTTGAATCGGATATGTGGGAATAGCTATTTGAGTTTTTTCTCCGTTGTAGAGGGGAACTTAGTAACTAGAAGCATCCATATGCCCCATGAGTGTCTTTTACGTCAAACGGTTCCCCAATACATGAGAATGGAAATCCACCCTAGGGATATTCCGATGAAACATCCCGAGAGCCGGAACCTAGTGGTTAACTCGAATCATTATAATGATTATACATAAGGGAATGCTGTCCGAGGATTATTATTGATGATGAAACTCTTGAATTTTTGCCACTAGACTGTGGGATTGGGCGAGTTGGCTTGTTTAATCTAACCCTTCATATTGGCGGTCGGTTAAATTCACGCTTGTTAATCTTTGAGCTTGATTTTCTTCATGAACGATTGATTAGCACTAAAAATGGTTACTTTGTGGAATCAGTGTCCGTGATGTGACTCACTAATACGATACTCGTATTATTCTTTGAGATTTTCAGGGTAGTATTGATTAAGTTGAGCACTATGGATTTCCGCGATCATTCACGATACTTCTTATTTGAAATTGATTTTTTTTTGCTTGAGGACAAGCAAAGGCTCAAGTTTGGGGGTATTTGTTAGATGTATTTTTATGTGCTTATTTACCATTATTTTTTATACATTTTAAGTCTAAATCTGCATAAATGAGCTTTTAATGCACTATCTTTATATGTTTTAAAGGAAATTGGAGTCCGGAAGCCTAGACGACGAAAAACGGACGAAAACGACAATTTTTGGTCAGAGGCCACGGCACAATGAAGCTGAGCCGCGGCACACCAACGGTCAGCAGAAGGCGGTACACACTGTACCAGGGGCTGCGGCACGAAGAAGCTGAGCCGCGGCCCATGAAGAAAACTTGCGCCCAGGCATAGGGCGCTGGACATTAGGGGCCGCGGCACGAACTTACTGAGCCGTGGCCCGCGGGGCGGTAATGCTGTTTCTGCAGCGTTTCTGGGCCGTTTTTAGAGCCTGTTCTCGAGCTAATTCCCAGACTCGTTTTGGAGAGGAATGATGGTTATAAATAGGGATTAAATGTATGAAGAGATAGGATCGAAGAGAAGGAGAAAAACACCGATCAAGCAGAGAGCAGAAGTTAGAGAACGGAGGAATCCAAGTTCTTCAACTGTGTTTGATTTATTTTATGCTTTCTTCAATTCTTTCTGTATTATTTTCTAGCATGTCGGGCTAGAACCCTATTCTATGATTTTGATGAAACCGAGGTTTTGACGAATTAATTTTTGATTTGGCATTATTAAAAAATATTTTCCTTTCTTATTGAGTTTTCCCAATTGTTTTAATTACTATCAATTATGTGGCCTATGATTGATTTATTTTGATTACGCAACTCGAATCGGGAGAGGAGAGTTGGTAGGAAATATTGGTGAGAACCGTTTTATCTTGTGAGATAGGAATATACTCATAGGAATTACGTGGCCTGTCTGAAGATTTCGTACTTTTTGCCTATTGACGAATTAATTCACCTAGGAATAGAGTGTTTTATTCGCCTTAGAAAATTTTATTGACCTCGGGAGAGGCAGTAGAGTATTTTAGCAATCTTCGCCTTCAATAAATTGGGAAATCATTTAATTCATATAAATCAAGAGTAATTCGGATAAACCGAGGTGGATTCACAATCCTAGATTAATTCCCTATTTGATCTCCTTTCTTCGAACAATCGATTTTACTATTTATTCTTATATTAATTTTCTTTCATTATTACTTGCACCTCCAATTTCGATAATTCAAATAAAATTAGAATACGCATAAATCGGTAATTAGTGAGTCAGTCCTCGAGGGAAAGATAACTTTCTTACCACTTTATTACTTGCTTACGACACTGTGTACTTGCGTTCACCAAATTTCGTAACATTGCATATATGATTTTGTATATTATGATACTTGTACTATCATCGTTTTGCTTACCCCTGCGGGGGTAGACATTGTTTTTATGTTCAGGTAGTCGAGGGGCGGGGAAGCAACCACAGTATCGACATGATGACGAGGGGGCTCAGTGATGTTATCCATTGTATTGTTCTGTTATTCTGATTTGGTTTTTAGTACTCAAGTACGTGTGTCTCTTTTGATGATTTGTGAAGTCTGTAATAAATGGATTGTTTTGGGATGTTTAGACTGGTTGTTAAATTACTCCACTATTAATGATATTTTCATGTTGTTCAACATTTCTTTTAATTTAGCCTTCTAAATTCTTACTCTAAGGGTTTACGGTGCTTTAATTATTCCGAATATCTAGGTGTGTTACAGAATATAGTATCGGAGCTAAGATTCATGGTTATCTTGGCAGTTGGGTTTAGTTAGGTCTGTTTATGATGTTTGATTTATCGGTCGCGTATAACATCACTATACAGCCAGCGTTGTCATGTGGACCATGGTTGTAAGTTTCCTAATCTCATATACTACCATTTTAATTATTTCGTGTTTTGTGCATATTGATGAATTTTAGAAGTTTTTGCTCTCGGTATTGATTATTTGTGTTTATAGTATGTTGAGAGCAGGTCGTGAACGCAGTCGTGGATGCAGACCTAGTAATGCGAGATAGGAAGATTCGTCGTCTACCCCGGATTTGTCGACTAATCGAGCTGATTCCCGTTCTGACAGACAACATGAATCGGGAACTAATGACCGAGCACGAATTGTGGAGGAAGATGCAAATTCTAACATGCTGGGAGTGCTTCAACAAGTGGTCACTCAGATGACCCAATTTGCTCAGGTGGTTGACCGCATGCAAGCGATGATGGGTCAACAGCATAATGAATACAATCTGGGAGACAAGTGGCTTTCAGAAGTGGTCAAACTACACCCACCGAAGTTGGACGGTTCCTCAGAGATACCTATATGGGACCACTGACTGAAAGAACTGGAGAAGATATTTGCGGGAATTAATTGTCCCAATGACCGAAAAGTTCCGATTGCTCAGTATTTTCTGATTGGGGAAGCTTTCGACTGGTAGGAAGCCATTCGACCTGAGAATCATAATGCTGACTGGACCGAATTCAAATTAATGATCGAAGCACAATATTGTCCTCGTCCAGTTAGATAGGCTAGATTTCGAGAGTTTTTCTCGCCGCAGAATCTAGAGGCATTTGTGACAGATATAATTAAGACTTTTAATCACCAGTTGACCTTTGTGCGACATCTGGTCCAAACCGAGGCAGAAAATATTTTTCACTTTGACATGTGAATGAAGTCGGAGATCCAACAATATATGTCAGGATTTGAATGTACTACTCTCCGACAGTATCAAGACAAGGCCCTGGCTTACGAAATGAAAGAGACAGCAGTGGAGAAATTTGCGGAAGCAAAGAAGCAGAAGGTGTCTGGAAACTTCACTGAGAACAAGAGTAGTGGGCCCCGCAAGGTCCAGTCCTCATTCCATTCATCAAGGAGGCCTCCGTATCCTCCTCGAGGTGGAAAGAAGTTCAGAACGACATCAACGGTTACCGATGCAGCGTGTTATAACTGTGGACGCCCAGGACATGTTCGACGTGATTGCTCCGCTCCTTCTGCAACTTGTTTTGAATGTGGGCAAGAGGGGCATCGAGCAATTTTTTGCAGAAATGTGACTAGATCATTTGGAGCTCACACTTCAGCAGAAGTTTCGAAAGAGACGAGTGTGAACCTGACACATCAGAGTGGTCTTCAACAGCAGAATTTCAGGAAAAGAGAGCCAGTGCCGGGTCCGTTCCTCCGCACCTTTATGAGATGAAAAGGTCAGATGATCAAAACACTGCTGTTACATCAGGTACGATTCAGATTCTTTTGCAACTAGTTAGTGTCTTATTCGATTCAGGAGCTACGGATTCTTTCATATCATTGAACTTTGTTAATCGTTTGAAAATATCGTGTTTGAAAGATTGTGAACCTTATGTTGTGAGCTTGCTGAGTGGAGAGAGAGTTGTGGGAAATCTAGAAACTAGAGATTTTCCTGTGACTATAGGAGAGAGAAATTGGCCATCAAATCTTATTGTGATCGATATCCATGGTGACGATTTAATTCTTGGAGATGATTGGATCAATCGTTATGGGGCTATTTTGAATTATCGGAAGAGAGTTATCTCGATTATTGCTGATGACGGATCTGAACAATTGTTCGAAGGATGGAGACCAGAAATCTCATAGAAAGTGATCAGAGCCATGAAAGTGATTAAATTGCTGAAACAGGGTTGTACCGGGTTTTGGTGTTATGCCATGAAGTAGGAAGAAGTAGAGCTCTCATCTATTCCAGTTGTGAACGAATTCTTAGACGTATTCCCTGACGAACTACCTGGATTACCTCCACGTATGGCTGTAGAGTTTAATATCGAATTGGAACCAGGAGCCGCACCTATTTCCAGAGCACCATACCATATGGCGCCAACCGAGATGTACGAGTTAAAGAAACAGCTTGAGGAATTGTTGTAGAAGGGTTACATTCAACCTAGTGTTTCTCCTTGGGGTGTACCCGTCCTTTTTGTTCGGAATAAAGACAGATCCCTCTGATTGTGTATTGATTACATGGAGCTAACACAAGGTGATGATCAAGAATAAATACCCATTACCTTGGATCAATGATTTAGTTGATCAACTGCAGGAGCAACGTTATTCTCAAAGATCGACTTGAGATCAATATACCATCAGTTGAGGATTAAGGAATCTGATATACCGAAATCCGCTTTCAGATCCCGATATGGGCATTATGAGTTTGTGCTGATGCCATTTGGACTTACTAATGCTCCTGCGGTGTTTATGCAACTGATGAATCGAGTATTCTTAGAATACTTAGATAAATTTGTAGTTGTTTTCATTCACAACATCTTGATCTATTCGAAGGATCCATAAGAGCATGCAGAACATTTGCGTATTGTTTTGATTGCTTTGAGGAATGAACAGCTTTATGCAAAACTTTCCAAATGTGAGTTCTGGATTAAGGAAGTAAAGTTCCTTGGGCACGTGATATCAATCGATGGAGTACAGGTAGACCCGAAGAAAGTTGAGGCAGTCTTGGAGTGGGAATCTCCTAAGAACGTGAAGGAGGTCCGAAGTTTCTTAGGACTTGCTGGGTATTATCGCTGTTTTGTGGAAGGATTTTCCAAAATTGCTCGTCCGCTTACTCAGCTGTTGCAGAAGGCTCAGAAATTTGTGTGGGACGAGAAATGTCAGACTAGTTTTGATGAACTTTAGAGAAGGCTGACAACGGATTCAATATAAGCACTACCAGACGGAACTAATGGGTTCGTAGTTTTCAGCGATGCTTCAAATCAGGGTCTGGGTTGCATGATGATGCATAAGGATAAGGTGATTGCCTATGCCTCTCGACAGTTGAAACCGTATGAGGTTAACTACCCGACACATGATTTAGAGTTAGCAACTGTTGTCTTTGCCCAGAAGATTTGGCGATATTATTTATAGGGCACCCATTATCAGATCTTCACATATCACAAGAGTCTCAAGTATATTTCCAGTCAAAAGGAATTAAACATGAGATAGAGGAGATGGCTGGAATTGATCAAAGATTACGACATGGAAATTATTTATCATCCAGGCAAAGCGAATGTGGTAGCTGATGTACTGAGCCGCAAACATGCTTCTATTCGAATGTTGGAAGCGCTTACGTCCCAGTCTAGAATCTAACAAGAATTGATTCGCGAAGGAATTGAAGTATGGTTGCAAGGAGTCCAAGGGCAACTGTGTGTGATGGAATTAACTTAATCATTAATCAAAGAAATCAAATCTAAGCAGTTGGATGATTCTCTGATTATTCGGTTACGTGATGAAGTGGACAAGGGGAAGGCCCCAGGATTTGTAATATATGATGATGGAGTTCTGAGATTCCAGAGTCAACTTTGCATCCCTGATGACGATGCTTTGAAACAGACGATCATGAAGGAAGCTCACAGTGCGCCCTATTCTATTCATGATGTCAATCAGGTTATCGATTTATATATTGTTCATGTTGATGGATATATCGATTTGCATATGTGTATGCATAGTTGTACTGTATATGTTGTATTGATCCAAAGGGATCATGTGATCCATGCTGAGGGCGCTGGATCAGTTATCCACCTCGTGTTGGTCCGACGGGATCATCTTGGGATCTATGCTGAGGGTGCTGGATCATTGGACGGGTTTTGCACCTCGTGTTGGTCCGACGAGATCATCTTGAGATCTATGCCGAGGATGCTGGATCATTGGATTACCCTGTGTTGTGTTGATAGAATCATGTGGATTCACATCATTGGATTTCGGTAGAGGAAGTCCGCGTTTGTATTTTGCTTTGCATTGTTGTTGCATATCTGATTTTGTATATTATGATACTTGTACTAGCATCGTTTTGCTAACCCCTGCGGGGGTGGACATTTGTTTTGATGTTCAGGTAGTCGAGGAGCGGGGAAGCAACCATAGTACCGACATGATGACGAGGGGGCTCAGTGATGTTATCCATTGTATTGTTCTGTTATTCTGGTTTGGTTTTTAGTACTCGAGTATGTGTGTCTCTTTTGATGATTTGTGAATTCTGTAATAAATGGATTGTTTTGGGATGTTTAGACCAGTCGTTAAATTACTCCACTATTAATGATATTTTCGTGTTGCTCATCATTTCTTTTAATTTAGCCTTGTAAATTCTTACTCTAAGGGTTTACAACGCTGTAATTATTCCGAATATCTTGGGTGTTACATTACAATGGTTAAATATTACAAATATAGCTACGTAATCAAAGACTATAACATTACAAAAGTTCCCAAATTACATGTTATAATTAAGGATACAAATCCTTATATGTTGACCGGCTATTTATAGTAATTAACAAAATATTATACATATTGTATTACACTCCCGCAGTCGAAATGGGAGGTTTGCATACACTGAGACTGTCCCAAAATCTTCAAATAAGACCAAAGGAATACCCTTTGTAAAAATGTCGGCAACCTGGTAGCGGGAAGGGACATGTAGAACACGAACATGCCCTTTTGTAGCTTTTTCACAGACAAAATGAATATCCATTTCAATATGTTTATTGATGTTGAACAGGATTGCCAGATAAATATATTGCACTAACATTATCACAATAAACCAACGTAGCCTTCTGACTATGACAATGGATCTCTAACAGTAGGTTTCGTAGCCAACATGACTCAGAAACGACATTTGCAACACCTCTATATTCAGCCTCCGCACTTGACCGAGAGAGAGTTGGTTGGCATTTGGCTGACCAAAATACCAAGTTATCACCATGAAACACACATTATCCCGATGTGGACTGTCTGGTATCCGGACACCCACCCTAATCTGCATTAGTATAAGAAATAAGAGTAGATGATGGAGAGGGATATAGATGCAAACCATGATCCAGTGTACCTTGAATGTAGCATATAATGCATTTGAGTGCATGCATATGTTCCTCCCGAGGGTCATGCATAAATAAATAGACTTTTTCGATGGCATATGTGTTGGGGTTCAGTAAATAAAAATGAGATAGGTAGCGAAAAATAAAACTGGTCTAACCGGATAAAACCAAACCCCAAAAACGGATCGATCGTATAAACGAATATAAAATTGACGAAGATATAATTTAGAAGTCATACCCTCGTAGACCTTTGATAATATCTTCTTGAAGAAAAATTCGAGCCAAGCTTTTTTCGGTCACCAACACGAACCCGAATCCAATTCGTTCTTCCTTGATTAATGATCAAAACACCAAAAGTGCCGAGTGTCTTTACGTTATCACGTGACGTGTATTGATAAAAAAAAGTAATATATCAATTTATTCTCAAAGAACATGACTAGGAATTGATACAGTATTTTTCTTCTCTCTTTCTTTCTTCTTCTTTTTCTCTCTTAGATGAACAAGAAGAAAGTTCCGCTCCTCTCTCTCACTTGCCTTGGCCGAATTGTAGTAGTTTTGCGTGTGTGTTGTCTTGTTTTATAACATGGTGAGACATTATTTTAAGATCATCATGATCTTGCCATCTTATCTCCACATGTGAAAAAAAGTCAAGCACACGCCCCACAACAACAAGACAAACAAGGAAGCATCATAAAAGAGGGAGGTGGGGCGGCCTCATCATGTTGAGAAGAAACGAGCCGAGCCACTCGGTTCGTATTCCGGACGTCCGCGAGTCTAGTCCGTAAAGTACACTTCGTTTTATCTCAAATGTATTTATACTTAATTAATTAATTTTATCAAATACAAAATTATAATAATATATTTTCAAGAAATAATTATTTATGAATTAAATTAATCACCCAGTAATTAATTTCAATTCACAAGACCGCATGATTTATAAAATAAATCAAATTAGATATGCAATATCCAATATTAATGAAGAGATAATAAATACATATTTTATCCATCAAATATCCTTGTGTGCGACTCCATAGGTCTGTCTTAGTCAGCCATGGGAGGAACAAAGATTACAGGTAACACTTAGCGAGTCTAGTTCTCTGTACCGTAATCCAACCAAGAACGAATGATTAGATCATTCCAAAACCATTATGTTGTGCTGTATACGTATAAACCCTTCAATCATATGTCCCAGTCAAGTATTAGGGTCACGGTAAAGTCAAACCCTATTGTAACTTGACTCTATGCACTTGTTAATGCAAACCGAGATCACCGAGCTCTTGTGTATCAAATACAACTAGCTCTAACTGCTTTGGACAAAGACTTATGATCTCATTTTCCATTTACCACATAGGACATTTACCTTCTCACTTACAGGAGAAAGAATTCTATCTTGGTATTCAGTAGAGACTGCTACTTGCACAATAAGTTGCATTTCGAGGTTGACCCGCCAACTGGCGATTGGATCGAACTATATGTATATTTAAGAGTTAGGAATGCCAGTAACTACCAGTAAATAAAGAAACATCCATTTGACTTATGATAATGAATTACATAATAACAAGTACAATGCCCTCAATCAACATCCTTTGAGTGGCATTCGAGGGCAAACTCCTAACAATCTCCCACTTGCACTTAATGCCACACACTATGGTATATAATACCCATGTTCTCCAGATGACGCTCCAAGCTAGTCTGAGAAAGTGGCTTGGTCAGTGGATCAGCGACGTTGTCGACAGAGTATACTCTATGCAGCACAATGTATCCTTTGCGAACAAATTCTCTTACGAGATGATACTTCCTCTCAATGTGTTTGGTACTGTTGTGAAACCTAGGCTCCTTGGCCTGCGCTACAGCTCCGTCGTTGTCACAAAGACAATGAACAGCAAATTTCAAGACATGGTATCACTTGAAGTTCTCCTAGAAACTTCTTAATCCAGAACCCTTCCTTGGAAGCCTCCGAGACTGATTGAAACTCAGCCTGACAGGTGGAATCAGCAGTCGCGCTTTGCTTGGCGCTATGCCAAGATACTGCTCCTCCATTAAGAGTAAATATGTAGCCAGAAGTAGACATCGAATTGTCCTTCTATCCTTGGAATTCCGAATCAATGAATCTCACCACATTCAGTTCTCCACCACCATACATTAGACCATATCTCTAGTCCTTCTCAAGTACTTGAGCACATTCTTTACGGCAGTCCAATGTTCCCTACCTGGGTTTTCCTGAAACCTACTTACCACGCTCATAGCATGCGCAATGTCAGGTCTCGTACACAATATAGCATACTTAAGGCTACCCACATCCGAGGCATATGGTATATTACTCATTTCCTTTTGTTGTCCCTCACTTTGAGGACACATCTTCGAGGAGAGTTTTATTCCATGTCGCATCGGAAGGAACACCCTTTTAGAATCATCCATCTTAAATCGCTTTAAGATTTTATCTATATAGAGGGCTTGGGAAAGACCTATCGTTCTCTTCTCTCTATCCCAGTAGAGCCAAATACCGAGAATATAGGTTACTTCTCCCAAGTCTTTCATGGGGAAATTACTCGAAAGCCAAGCTTTCACAGAACTAGCATTCCCACATCATTTCCTATTAGTAGAATGTCATCTACATATAGTACTAAGAATGCAATCTTTCTCCCACTAACCCTCTTTTATACAAAAGGTTCCTCTTCATTTTGCACAAAGTCAAACTCTTTGACTGCCTCGTCAAAATGAAGGTTCCAACTACGCGACGCTTGCTTTAGTCCATAAATGGAATGCTGAAGTTTGCACACTTTCTGAATATCGACCTCGGACACAAAGCCTTTAGGATGCTCCATATAGATTTCCTCCTCGAGGAATCCATTAAGGAAAGCCATCTTTACGTCCATTTGCCATATATCATAATCGTGGTAGGCAGCTATAGCAAGCATCGTGCGAATAGACTTGATCATAGCTACAGACGAGAAGGTATCATGGTAATCGATCCATTCCTTCTGGGTATAACCCTTTGCCACAAGCCTGGCCTTATAGGCGTCAACCTTGCCATCACCATCAGTCTTTTTCTTGTAGATCCACTTGTTCCCAATAGGCACTATGTCCTTGGGGCGTTCTACTAGAGTCCAGATCTGATTGACATGCATCAAGTTTATCTCAGTTTCTATAGCTTCACGCCATTTCGCGGAGTCTACATCCACCATCGCTTGGCCATAGGTCGTTGGGTCGGTCTCTTGGCTATTAATTAGAACCTCATGGAGACCCAGCTCCTCCAAGTGCACAAGGCCATACCTCTCAGGTAAATGAGAATCCCTACTAGACCTATGAGGTGGTTGCACTTGTTTTTCAGAAGGTTCGGTTCTAATTTCTTGCACAGGTGTCTCCTGAGGAGTTTCATTATATTCTTCCAAAGAAATACTTCTACTTGCTCCGCCTTCTTGAATGAACTCATCTTCCAGGAAATGTGCTTGCAAAGCAACAACGATCTTTCGATCTTTGCGCATATAGAATAGATAACCCATCGTCCCAGACGAGGATCCAATGAAATGTCCCTTCGCGGACCTCGCTTCCAACTTTTCCACCTTAGTCTTCTTGACATAGGCGGGACATCCCCAAATCCTAATGTAATTAAGACTTGGTTTCCTGCCCTCCCACATCTCATGTGGAGTTTTAGGAACGGATTTGGAAGGACATCTGTTCAAGATATATACAACAGTCAGAAGTGCATACCCCCACAGGTAAATTGGTAAGTCAGTATAGCCCAGCATGGAACGAACCATGTTCAACAAGGTCCAATTCCTTCTTTCTGACACACTATTTAACTGAGGAGTGCCTGGAGGTGTTAGTTGTGATATTATTCCATGTTCCTTAAGGAACTCGTCAAACTCCGTACTCATATACTCGCCACCTTGGTCTGATTGAAGTGCTTTGATATGATTTCCAGTTTGCTTCTCGACTAGGGCCTTAAATTCCTGGAATTTCTCAAAGACCTCGGATTTATGTCTCATTAAGTATACATATCCATACCTAGTATGATCACATGTAAACGTAATGAAATATTGATATCCATCACGTGCTGCTTCCAAAGCACCACATACGTCGGTATGGATTAATCCTAGTTTATCAGCAGCTCTTTCAAAAGTCCTTGTGAAGGGGGACTTAGTCATTTTGCCTTTAAGGCAAGATTCACAAGTAGGAAAGGGATCCGATCCCAATGGACCCATAAGTCTATCCTTTTCCATTTTTTAAACCTTGGTCTGACCAACATGACCAAATCTAAGATGCTATTTCAAAACTTGATTAGTTTCATCTCTACCACGCTTCCTAGTCATAGTATTCACAACGACTTTGTTACTAAGGTTTAGATGATACAGTCCATCTAACAATGTAGCAGTTCCCACAAGTTTATTTCTAAAATAAATTTTGCTGGAACCATCACCAATGGAAAATGAAAAGCCTATCCGATCCATGACCGGAATGGATACAATGTTTTTATGCCCCTTGGGCAAAACATGTACATCTTCTAAAGATAAAACAAAGCCAGATTCCAAACCTAAAAGAAGTGATCCTATGTTAGTTGCTTCGACATTATGCCCGCTTCCGACAGTAATCATCACTTCCCCAGCTCCAAGCTTCCTATTTTGTTCCAGATCCCAATTCACGGTACAAATATGAGAACTAGCACCAGAAACCAGTATCCAAGAAGTAGAAAATACAGTAGAAGGATAATTTGTTTCCAAACTAAAAGTTCTGTACCTGAAGCGCCATGAAGAATCAGACAATCTCTTGCCCAGTGGCCCAACTCACCGCACTTGAGACAAGCATCCTTCTTCTTACTTTTTGGAACCATCGGGGGCTTGCCCTTACCCTTAAGGTCCTTGACTTGTGGTTCTGTCTGCTTCTTGGTCTTTTTCGTCTTATTCTTGGACCTCCGAGATCCAGAAGAAATCACAAGGGTAGACTTCTTCATCCACGGAGTCTTCATCTGAGACCGAGCGGTCACTAGTTTGTTCATTATCCTAGATAAGTTACATGCAATCTCATTGCAGTTGAAGTTCATAACAAACTGTGAGAAAGAATCAGGGAGAAACTGTAGGATAAGGTCGGTTGAAGAGAAGCATCTATCTTAAAATCAAGAGCCTCCAATCTCTCGATCATAGATATCATTTTGAGGACGTGGTCCCAAACCTTCTCACCTTCCTTCATCCTTGCACCGAATAGTTGCTTGGATATCTCATATCTAGCCGTTCGATTGTGCTCACCATAAAGCTTGGTTAAGTGAGATAGAATCTGCCTAGCAGAATTCATTTTCTCATGAGCTCTCTGAAGCTCATTAGACATAGAAGCCATCATGTAAGCACGGAATTTAACGTCATCCTTAAACCACTTTTCGTGGTTTTCAATCTCTTCCTGAGTGGCTCTTGTCCGCACTGGAGGCACCAGAACGTCCATCTCCAAGACATATCCCAGTGCCTCTATACTAAGGACTATCATAAGATTGCGGAGCCAATCCACAAAGTTAGGTCCATTCAAGGTGTTCTTTTCGAGTAGAATTATGAGTGGATTCATTGTCATATTGAGAGTTATGTCTGCATTAAGTATGACAGATTAATTAGTAACTCGTTTAATTATGATATGAATATAGAATTAAGGTATTTTCTATTCTTGTTACCCATATCCCACTATTTTTATCGGAATAACACACTCCCATGTGAAATATGGAAGTATCGTCGCTCTAAATCATAGTGGTGATCGAGTTCTTTATAAATATTAATAGAGGGCAACCGAACAGGTTTCTAGTCTATTAATTTTCATAAAGTGGTGTCCAACACCAACCCATCTAATGGATGATTCGATCTTCTTTTTCCCCTTGTTCACTCCCCTCAACCTATACTGTTTCTATGGTTCGTGAACAAGTTAAGTTTACACCATCGACGCAAATCAGTTTCACAATTGAATCTTATCCGGCAACCTATCATGTTTCTAGGGATAAAATTTGCTCCAACCTAAGGCATCCAATGCGCTCCCCGTAATTTATCCATCCTCCCCGAATGACTACCCCGATAACTCGGAAGCATAGCACATCCGGTTTGGATATCAATTTCCCGAAAGCTCGATGGAGGGAAGGAAAACCTTGAAACCTTATAAACTTAATAATTTGTCGTGGGAGAATTTTCACGATTAATGTTACACTTTGCACATTAATCCATTTAATCGCGTTTGTGCATTCATACCATATGAATAAGCATTCACAACCTAGTTGCTACCAACATGTAGTTCATGGACCGTTCCTCGAATCAAAAACTCCGTAATCTAATTACAAGTCTTCGGTCTTGAATCTTAAGTATTCTCGAACGGATCTTCCTCCAGTCCTCGTCATTACATATAAATTTTCTATTGAAAAATTGCATCCTAGATACAAATAATTCTAGTAAAATAAATAGGCTCAAAATGGCCTTTACAACCCAATCGAATAAAACCGAACGATTCAAAACTAAGTCCATGAACCACATCCCCAATCAAAATCATTCATCAAATAAATACTATATAAATAGATTGCGTAGAGATACATCGATCCAATCAACATACAAACAATAAATATAATTGATCCAATCAATTCACACAATCGGTAAAATGAAAAACATTCAAAGTATACGGTCACCCAAAAATATTCCAATTAATCAAAATTCCCTTATAAAATAAAATACCATAAATCATTTTAATCATATTAAATCTAATTTTACATGCGGGAGATTAATTTTCTGGAATACACGAAAAAATTGAGCCGGGGCGACTGCTTGCCGGACACGGCCCGTGCCGATTGGCACGGGTGGGTTGTCACGACAGTCTGCCAGCTAGACACCGCCTGTGCTGAATGGCATCGTTCGGGTTACCCCGATAGCTTCTAAAGCTGGCCTGCCAGACACGGCCGTGTCAAATGACACGGTCGGGTTGTCCCGATAGTCTGCCGGCCAGACACGGCCCGTGCCGAATGGCACGGTCGGGTTACCACGACAGTCTTCCAAGACTGGCCTGCTGGCACGACCTGTGTCGCCTGACATGGTCGGGTCAGCCCGGCAGTTTGCAACCCTTGTCCGAAAAGTCGTCCAACGATGATTCGGGGCTAGATTTTCGACTGGATATCCAATATCAATATTTTCTGACTTTCATATCTACAATATAAATCACATTTCCCAGAAACTAAAGATTTATATTTAGATATAAACTTCAAAAAATACAACTACAATGAACGAAAAACATACACCACGATTATGACTATAAATGATTCCAAATCATTCACCATCTAATCAAGCGTTCCAAATGCAAATATCGTATATATGATCGCAAGACCTACGCTCCAATACCACTGTTTGGATTCGGTGCCTAAAACGAAGGCCCAACGGAAGCGGCAAAATGAAAATTAATTCGATCCGAATCCCTATGTGGATCGATCGAGCTACGTATATACGAATATTAATACGAAGCACAGAAGATATGAGAAACATACCCTTGTAGTCCGTTGATTAAATGGTGTCCTTCTCTTGAGCTATTCCCCAAGCATTAGTTGATTTCCCTACGAACCAATCCGCTCCAAGCTCTTGGATGATCCAACGCCGAAAGTACCGCGTCTCTACTTGCCATGCGCCGGAGAAACGAACGGAATGACGATCACCTTGCTATCCTCCGAGGATATGGCTGGAGCTAGGATGATGAAGCTTTCAATTGTGATTATAACACTCTAAGTATATAATTCACTATCTCTCTTAATTTATGTCTTGAACTTTTTCCAAGAAAAACAAGAAGAAATGAAATGAAGAAGAAGACTTTTAGAAAAACAATTTTCTCTCTCTATTCTCTTAACTCACGGATGGAATGAATGGAGTTGTAAGAGAGTTGGTCTTCCTTCCCTTTTATTCTTCAATCAAGACAAAAGGTACCAACTCAAAATGATATTAAAAGATATCATGTCTCCCAATGTCTTGCTCTTCCACCTATCATAGTATGGACAAGACAAGACTCACATGGAGGTGAGTTGGGGGGCGGCCATCTAGAAGGGTAGGAAAAAGTTCGATCCGTTTCGGACTCCCATGAGTCTAAATAGATAAACTCCGATTCCTTTCTGATGTATTTGTATCAATTAATTAATCCAATTAATTAATTATATAAAATAAAAAATAACATAATAAATTTCTCCAAGAAATAATTATATTTATGAATTAAATTAATCACCCAGTAATTTATTTAATTTATTAGGCCGTAAATCAATTTATCCAATAAATTGATTTAGACATCCAATATCCCAAATTAGATATCCAATATCTAATATTCATAATGAGAGAATAAGCTAGATTCATTCCGTCGTCAATCTTATTGCGCGACTCGGTAGGTCCGTCTCAGTCACCAATGGGAGGAACCAAAGAGTAGTAGCACCACCTAGCCAGCCTAGCGGCCTATACTGTACCCCAACTGAGAACGAGTGATTGGGATCAATCAAGAACCATTCTGTTGTGAATACCAGTATACATATAAACCCTTCTTTCAAATGTCCCGATCAAGTTATAAGGTCACGGTCAGTCAAACCCTATTTGTACTTGACGCTATGCATGAGTTAATGCAAATCGAGATCGTCGAGCTCTCGTGTATCCAATACAACTAGCTCCAATGCATTGGCCAAAGACCTATGATCTCATCTGCCAATAACCGCATAGGACATATAACCTCTTCACTAACAGGAGAAAGAATGCTATCTTGGTATTCAGTAGGACCTGCTACTTGCCCGCAAGATGCACGTCGATGTTGACCCCCGCCTTCCGGTTTACAGGGTCGAACAACTCTAATTAAAATCTTGATGTCACAAGCACATCCCTACTAAATCCTCAAGTCAAAGGTTCACGAATACCTATCACAACCTTTTGATTCCGTCATTGACTGTCCCGGAGTGAAATCCATGTGATGAATCGAGGGTGAGTCGGTTCGAGTATACTAATCCAATTAGCATACCTATAACGTGTGCTCCCACTAACCATTAGTGTTCGACAGACACTCTCCATGTGAAAGAACACGTCATACAAGTATTTACATAAACTTAACGCCCAGTCAAGTTTCATCGATTTGTGAACGATTAAGTATTTGAGCTATAAACCTTTCCAGTGCCGACCCCCTTATCCAATAAAGAGTGGAACGTTTGGCTCTCAAATATACGGACTAGTTTCTATATATATATTTACGAGTTAGGAATTCCAGTAACTACCAGAAAATAAAGAAACATCCATTTTCCTTATGATAATGAATTACATAATAACAAGTACAATGCCCTCACTCAAAATTCTCTGAGTGGCATTCGAGGGCATACTCCTAACAGCAGTACCAACCAATTTATTTCTACAATAAATTCGACAGGATCCATCTCCAATAAAGAAGTGAAATCCCTTTCGGTCCATGACCGGAATTGATACAATATTTGTATGCCCCTTGGAAAAAACAATTACATTATCTAAAGTAAGACTAAAACCATATTATAAATTTAACATAAGGGATCCTATATCAGAAGCTTCGACACTATGCCCACTTCCAATGGTGACCATCACCTCCCCTGAATCCAGCTTCCTACTTCATTCCAGATCCTGATTCATTGTACAAATGTGAGAACACGCAACAGAATCAAGTATCCAAGAAGTAGAATAAACATTCACAGAACAATTTGTTTCCAAAGCCAGTAGTTCCGTACCTGGAGGCGCATTACGGTCAAGTTTTGGACAGTACCTCTTCCAATGGCCGATCTCACTGCAGTTGAGGCATACATCTGTTTTCCTAGCCCCCTTGCTCTTTTGAACCATTGGGGCTTTGCCCTTTCCCTTATCGATCTTGGATATTGGACATAACTGCTTTTTATTCTTTTTCTTCTTATTCTTGGACTTCCAAGTCCCAGAAGAAAACACAAGTGCAACTTCTTTTCCCTTTGTCTTCATCTGAGACTGTGCAGTCGTCGGTTTATTCATTAGACCAACTAAGTTACATGCAATCTCATTGCAGTTGAAGTTCATGACAAATTGGGAAAAGGAGTCAGGAAGTGACTGCAGGATAAGGCCAGTTTGGAAAGATGCATGCATCTGAAAATCAAGAGCTTCCAATCTCTCAATCATCGAGATCATCTTGAGGACATGGTCCCCAACTCTCTCTCATTCCTTCATCCTGGCGCCGAATAATTGCTTCGATATCTCATATCTAGCAGTTTGACTATGCTAGCTAGGTGGGCTAAGATGGCCCGCGAAGACGTCATCTTTTCATGGGCACGTTGAAGCTCATTAGTCATTGAGCACAACATGTACCCGCACACTCTCACGTCGTATTTTAACCATTTCTCATGGGTATCGACTTCTACCTGACTAGCTCGGGTTCTTGCAGGAGCTGGTGGGATGTCTGCCTCCAAGACATATCCCATCATTTCCATAGTGAGGACAATCTTAAAGTTCCGAAGCCAGTCCACATAGTTCGGACCATTCAGGACGTTCTTTTCAAGTAGTATAGCGAGTGGGTTCATTGTCATTTTGAGAGATTTGTTAACTGCAGAGAATAATTTAAGATTCGTTAGTGATTGTTTAATTTTGATCCGAGTAAAGAATTTAAGGACTTTCTTTATTCATAACTCGGCTCCCACTATTTATCAGCATTTGCACACACCCATGTGAAATCTAGAAGTCATGGTTGACTTCTTAGTGGTGATCGAGTTCTTTACAAAGTTTAATAGAGGGCAACCCATGCGGTTTCTATTCTATCATTCCTTATGAAGTGGTGTCTAACAACAACCCATGTAATCGATGATTCGATCTTCTTTTACCTCTAGTTCACTTTCTCTCAACCCATTCGGTTTCTATGGCTCGCGGAACTATCTAAGTTTAAACTGTCAACTCCTATTAGTCTAACAATTGAATCTTACCCGGCAACCCATACGGTTTCTAGGGGTTTGATTTGTCACAACCAAAGGCATCTAATGCACTCTAGGAATTTATCAATCTTTCCCAAAAATATTACCCAGACATAGTAGAAAGAATATTATTCCAGTTTAGATTTAAATTTTCAAAGAGTTTGACGGAGGGTAGGAAACCTCGTAACCTTTATAACTTCGTGTTTGTAAGTGGGAGTATTAATATGTTACACTTTGCACATTAATCCGTTTATAAGCGCAGTTTATCCGTTTGTTTGTTTGTCATACAATATGAAAACATACACAACCTAAAACTAACAACATGCAGTTCATGGACCATTCCATGAACAAAAACATCATAATCTAATTACATGTCTTCGGTCTTGAATCTTCTTCTTCTCGAGCGGATCTTCCTCCGGTCTTCGTCATTAGATATAAATTTTACATTTGAAAAATTGCATCCTATACAAGTTTTCTAATAAAATAAATAGGCTCAAAACGGCCTTTACAACCCAATCGAATAAAACAAACGATTCAAAACTAGGTCCATGAACTACATCCCCATTCAAAATTAATGCAACAATCACATTAAATAAATGGTAAAAATGATCAATCTAAATATTGATCTAATCAACAAAAATTAATCCAACAATTAGAATTAATCCAATTAATTCACACAACCGTTAATTTTAACTTATTCCGGATGAGAAAATATTTCATTAAATTAATTCCCCTAAGAATGAAAATTACCATAATTATACCTGAGTCAAATTAAATTCAATTTAATTTGTGGGGAATTAATTACCGAATGAAATATAATAAATAGAGTCGAAAAACACACGGTCCGGCCAAGCCGGGAGCTGCCCAGCACACTGCCCAGCAAGCTGCCGAGCAGGGCCGGACCACGATCCACTGTTGGGACCGCACGGCAGCGCCCGGCCAGCTCCACACTGCCGGGTCCGTTCTCATTTTCAGCTCATTTTTTCACCCCGATTCCAAAAGTAATATTTTTCTAATCTTTATATTACATATTTAAATCAGTTTTTCAAAAGAAAAATAGATTTACATTGTAACATAAAATCATAAAAAATTAATTTTTAGACGAACAATTAAAAACAAATGATTAAAACAATTATGATTCCAAATCATAAGAACATAACCAAGCAAGCATTCCAAATGCTAAATATCGTATATACGATCGCAAGGCCTCAATCCGATACCAATATTGGGATTCGGTGAAATAAAAACGAGATACACAACGAAAAATAAAACTGGTCTAACCGGATAAAACCAAACCCCAAAAACAGATCGATCAAGCATCATATAAATGAATATAAAATTGACGAAGATATAATTTAGAAGTCATACCCTCATAGACCTTTGATAATATCTTCTTGAAGTAAAATCTGAGCCAAGCTTTTTCCAGTCACCAACACGAACCCGAATCCAATTCTTTCTTCCTTGATGAATGATCAAAACACCAAAAGTGCCGAGTGTCTCTACGTTATCACGCGACGGATATTGATCGGAAAAATAATATATAAATTCGTTCTGAAAGAACACGGCTAGGAGTTGATACAATATTTTTCTTCTCTCTTCCTTTCTTCTTCTTTCTCTATCTTAGATGAATAAGAAAGTTTTTCTCTCCTCTCTCTCACTTGCCTTAGCCGAATTGTAGTAGTTTTCTATGTGTGTGTGTGTCTGTGTGTGTGTGTCTGTATGTGTCTGTGTTGTCTTGTTTTATAACATGGTGAGACATTATTTTAAGATCATGATGATCTTGCTATCTTATCTCCACATGTGAAAACAAGTCAACCACACCCCACACAACAAATACAAACAAGAAAGCATCATAAAAGAGGGAGGTGGGGCGGCCTCATCATGTTGACAAGAAACGAGCCTAGCCACTCGGTTCGTGTACCGGATGTCCACGAGTCTAGTCCGTAAAGTACACTTTGTTTTATCTCAAATGTATTTATAATTAATTAATTAATTTTATTAAGTAATTTGATCAAATACAAAATTACAATAATATCTTTTCAAGAAATAAGTGTTTATGAATTATATTTATCACCCGGTAATTAATTTCAATTCACAAGATCGAATGATTTATCAAATAAATCAAATTATATATCCAATATACAATATTAATGAAGAGAAAATGAATACATATTTTATCCGCCAAATACCCTTGTGCGCGACTCCATAGGTCCATATTAATCGGCAATGGGAGGAATAAAGAGTACGGGTAACACTTAGCCAATATAGAATGGTATCAGAGCGGTTCGTTCGCTCTGAGTCTATGTTCTTTCAAGCGAAGTTTAGTTTGATTCCCTAAACTGATTTAAAAATTAATTGTCAACTCAACTGAAGAGTAAGGTAAAATATTTACTTGTCTTTATGATTCAAACTTCTTTTGCAATGAAAATGTATCTCTTTACGAGCTTTTATGAAATGTTAATTATGAACATATATGGTATGATATATGTATGACGAAGCATGGACTATATGAATCCTTATTTTTTTTCCAGTACGCATGAATTGTTGCTGATGAAGAAACATGAAAGACGAGAAACTAGAAACTTCCTTAGTGTCTTCTATTACACGAACGAGAACTTATGCGGCTTAAGTATTTCAGCACATGCACGAATATGAAGGACGAACAATGACAATGTAATAACGAGGATCGACGATGCAGTGACGTCTCCAACGAATATGACTTACGTACGAGTAATATGAGTATGGTTATTTTATCGGGATGTCCATTTATGGCGGAACCCGAATAACTTTCATAACATACCCCGTCAGAGAGTATATTGTTATTTTTATGTTAGGTGTTTCTCATAGTCCATAGTTCGAGTCGAGAACTAAGGATGAGATTTATATCCTTCTTCTGAGAATCCTTTAAGTGGAGTTGTTCTATTATGTTGAGACGTTGATGTATTATACGTATACCTTCTTCATAGGATGGCGACCACGAAGACAACGATGCGTAAGTTAACGAGGAGAAGGCGTACGCCGTGCGACCTTGTAGAGGCTTTCCGCAGCACGTATCGAGGCATAGGTGCCACCGTGGGTCAGTGCGTGGTAGACCTCGAGGCGACATGGCGCTTAGCTGCTCCTCATGGTGTCTCGGACTACGAGGGCATTCAGCATCTTATCGACCTCCTTTCGATCGAGTGGAGGGAGTGGGCTACTGCAGTCTCATGGTATTATATCTTTTTGCATGAGCCGACTAAAGTACCTTCCAGAGATTTCATGGCCTTTGCTATCCGCATCACCACTCAGTACCTCCAGCACCGTGCACCTCCCCCTAGAGCTTACGTCTACCGACCTTATGCTAGAATATCTTTGCCGGAGAGGCTAGCTACACCTCTATCGAGCCAGGTGGTTCTTGTTGCGCCGTCTCATGCTTAGGATGGGTTAGACATGGAGGAAGGGACATCAGCTCCTCGCCGCAGGGACATGAGGACCGAGCCTTTTATTCTCAGGAGGACGTCCCCGCCACTTCGACCTATGCTAGTCATCGATCCAGTACATCCATGACCAATCGCAGATGATGCTCATCTATTTCTCCTGAAGAAGCGCAGTCACTGAAGACCCTATTGCAGTCTCTCCAGCTTTAGACGAGGAGTCAGAAGAAGATCCGGACGAGGATCCGGAGGAGTTCTCCGAGGAGGACAGCTCGACTACCGAGTCGAGGGCAACTTGAGATAGCTCAGGATGGTGCTAGCCATTTATTTTATATTTTATATGAGGAACGTTACTACATTTGCTTATACGAATTGTTCTGATGTCTAGTGCTTTCTTATGTTATGGACGGCAATGCTATTTGTTAGAGCATCCCGTATTTTCGTATATATGTAGGCAGCTAGCCTAGACCAGCTTATTTTGATAGTCAGTAAGACCTCATTGAAGGCAATTGTACTATTACGATGCATATGATATATTGATATATATATTTTGACCCTTCATGGGCTTTTCTTCTCATGAGTATGATGTTTTTATTTATGATTTCTTTCTCGACCTTGCCACGAGAGTTATCTATGACTATGTGTTAATGCGTTATGATTATTTAGTTCCAAACTCCTTTCTATGATCTAGTATGATGATAATTACGGACCAATGAGAATGAACTAATGATGATTATGTGCACCTCAGAATGCCACCCAGAAGAGAAAAAAGGAGAGGAGGGCATGAACGCGCCCCAACACAACCTCCTCCTACACCCCAACGGGCTATTGAAGAGCTTTTCCTCAAGCAGAATCCGCCCACTTTCAATGGGTCAGGAAACCCGAGCGATGCTGAGCTTTGGGTTAGAGCTATGGAACGAATTTTTAACTTCCTAAGGTGTACCAACCAAGAGCGTCTTTCTTGTGTGCTCTTCCAACTCACTGGATCTGCAGGCTTCTGGTGGAAAGCGCGCAGGAAGATCCTGACGGCTGAGCAACTGGAAAACTACTCTTGGGAGGAATTCAAGGAGTCACTGTATGACAAGTATGTTCCAAAAACCTTCAAGGTCAAGAAGGAAGCTGAGTTCTATAATCTGAAGCAAGGAAGGATGTTAGTGACCGAGTATGATAGAATGTTTTGTGAGTTATCAAGGTATGCTCCAGACAAAGTTGATTCGGATGAGAAAATGGTAGGAAAATTTAGATCAGGACTGAGACATGAGATAAGCATGTCCCTAGCTAACCATGGAAGGCTGAGCTACACTGAATCGCTGAACAGAGCTCTGGATATTGAGGCAGCAATGCCAGAAGAGAAGCGAGCACCCACAGTTACACCACCACCCGCTCAGACAAATTCCCATGATTATAAGGGGAAGCGTAAGTGGGAAGGACGAAACAATGGTGGAAATGGGAACAGCCAGGCTAACAGGAAGCCGTGGCAGGGAAATATATTTCATGGACAGCCTCAAGCTCAAGGAGGCAACAACCAGGGACGGCAGATAGTTCCTACTCAGGGAGGCATTAATCAGGGACGAGTTGCAAACCTCGTATGTCCCAAGTGTAACAAGCAGCATCATGGTGCTTGTCTGTTGGGCACTGGAAGTTGTTACACGTGTGGTCAGAAAGGCCATATTATGAGAAATTGTCCTAAGCAGCAGCAGTAGGGAGAGAGACCAAACCACCAGGGTCAACCCCAGCCACTGAGAGCAATACAAGGATAGCCGCAACTGCCGCCACCACCGAAACAGCAGAATCAGAATGCTAGATCGTATGCCATCAATCAGAAGAAACCTAATAAGGATAAGGGTAACTTGGCAGGTATGGGCAAACTTCTTAACCTACATGTAATTGTTTTGTTTGATACTGGAGCATCGCATTCATTTATTTCTAGAGCATGTGTGGATAATCTTAGTATTATACCGGAACGTGCTAGTCATGTCATGAGAGTATCTTCACCACCAGGTCGAATTTCAACTACCACGCATGTTTGTTCTAATCTGGAATTAGAACTCGAGAATCTTAAAGTGGTAACTAATAATATGAATGTTATGACGATGTGGGATGTTGATGTAATCCTAGGAATGGATTGGTTAGCTGAGAATTATGCCACAATACTTTGTTATGAGAGGAAAATTTCCTTCCGACCACCGGGAAAGGAGCCCACAGACTTTCACGGCATAAGAATGGGTAGAGGATCACCAGTTATCTCTGCTCTCCAAGCCAAGAAGATGATGAGAAAGAAGGATTGCCAGGCTTTCCTTGTTTACCTTAATGGAGAAGCTGGAGAAGAGAAGACGATAGGTGATGTGCCAATTGTGCGGGATTTCGAGGATGTATTCCCAAAAGTGTTAACGGGTTTACCACTAGATCGACAAGTGGATTTCAACATCGACCTGGATCCAGGGTCAGCCCCAGTGTCGAAAGCACCTTATAGGATGGAACCAAAGGAACTGGAAGAACTTAAGATCCAATTGCAAGAGCTATTGGATTTAGGTTTCATCAGACCGAGTGTTTCTCCATGGGGAGCACCTGTCATTTTTGTGAAAAAGAAGGATGGTACACTGAGAATGTGTATAGATTACAGGGAGCTGAACAAACTCACACTTAAGGACAAGTATCCTCTGCCAAGGATAGATGACTTGTTTGACCAACTCAAGGGAACGACTGTCTTTTCTAAGATAGACCTTAGGTCTGGGTATCATCAGCTGAAGATTCGACCAGAGGACATACCCAAGACAGCTTTCCGAACAAGATATGGACACTATGAGTTTATAGTCATGCCATTTGGATTAACTAATGCCCCCGCAGTATTCATGGATCTTATGAACAGAGTTTTCCACCCGTACTTGGATAAGTTTGTATTGGTGTCCATAGATGATATTCTCATCTACTCTATAAATGAGAAAGAGCATGAATAACATCTTAGGATAGTGTTGGAAACACTGAGAACAGAGAAACTCTTTGCCAAATTCAGTAAGTGCGAATTTTGGTTGAAGGAAGTAATGTTTCTTGGGCACATTGTGTCAGCAGATGGTATCAAGGTGGACCCAGCTAAAGTGGAAGCAGTACGTGATTGGAAGTCACCAACCAGTCCTAATGAGATTAGGAGTTTCTTGGGACTAGCTGGGTACTATCAAAGGTTCATCGAAGGATTTTCCAAGATTGCTAGACCAATGACACAACTGTTGCGGATAGGAATTAAGTATTTATGGACGAATAAATGTGATGAGAGTTTTCAGGAACTCAAGAGGAGATTGACTACTGCGCCAGTTTTAGCAGTACCAGAAGCGAACAAGGAGTATGTGATTTACACGGATACCTCTAAGAATGGGCTAGGTTGTGTATTGATGCAAGATGGGAAAGTGATAGATTACGCATCAAGACAACTTAGGCCGCGTGAGGTGAATTATCCTACGCATGATTTGGAACTAGCTGCAGTTGTGCACTCATTGAAGATATGCAGGCATCGCCTTTATGGGGTAAGATGTGAAATTTTCACGGATCACAAGAGTTTAAAGTACTTTTTCGAGCAGAAGGACTTGAACATAAGACAGAGAGGATGGCTCGAATTGGTAAAGGATTATGATTGTGGTATTAACTACCACACCGACAAGGCTAATGTGGTAGCAGATGCCTTAAGTCGTAAGACTCAATCATAATTAGGATATCTACTTACCACAGAAGGGGATCTAATCCAAGATTTTGAAGGGATGAGTTTAGAGGTGGTTCATCCACCAGAAACGATAATGGGTCGTGTCACGACGTTAGTGACGACACCAGATCTGAGAGGACCAATAGTGAATGCGCAGAGGAGAGATGAAGCATTCGAGAAACTACGTATGAGAATTAAATCCGATAACCCAGGAAGTTACCGCGAAGTGGCTGGTAACGCAATTATGTTCGAAGAGATAATATGTGTTCCACATGATGAGGAATTAAGGAATGAGATCATGATACTCCCTATACCGCTCACCCCAGAAGTACAAATATGTACCAAGACCTGAAGAGAAATTTCTGGTGGGACGGTATGAAACGGGACGTAGCTTCTTTTGTCGAGCGGTGTTTGGCTTGTGAGCAAGTGAAAGCACTAAACCAACAACCTTATGGTATGTTACAGCCATTGACCATTCCAGAATGGAAGTGGGAAGGAATAGCAATGGATTTTGTGACTAGTTTTCGGAGGACCAAACGAGGAAACTCTGCTATATGGGTTATAGTAGACAGACTCACAAAATCAGCTCACTTTTTGCCTAACCAAATCACTTATGGATCTGAGAAGTTGGCACAGTTGTATGTCCGTGAAATTGTACGTTTGCATGGAGTGCCAGTATCAATCACGTCAGATCGAGATCTAAAATTTACCTCAAGATTTTGGACGAGTCTACAGAAGGAATTGGGTACACATCTGAACTTTAGTACCGCTTTCCACCCGCGACCGATGGACAATCGGAAAGGACGATTTAAACACTAGAAGACATGTTAAGAACTGTAGTGTTGGATCAAAGTGCGAATTGGGAGCATGTTTTGCCGTTAATCGAATTTGCTTACAACAACAGTCACCAGGCAACGATAGGTATGGCGCCTTATGAGGCCTTATATGGCAGAAAATGCAGATCACCACTTTATTGGGACAAAATGGGTGAGAGGAATATTTTAGGGTTAGATACAGTCAGCGAGATGATCGAGATTATCCTCAAGATATGACAGAGAATACAAGAGGCCCAAACTCGACAAAAGTCATACGCCGATACACGCCGAACTGAATTGCATTTCGAAAGTGGGGATAAGGTTTTCCTCAAGGTTTCCTCTTCTAAGGGAATAATCAGGTTTGGCATTAATGGCAAGCTTAGGCCATGTTTTATAGGTCCATATGAGATTCTTGAAAGGATCGGCCCAGTTGCTTATAGGTTGGCTCTGCCTCCTAGTCTTGGGAATGTTCACAATATTTTCCACGTTTCTCAGCTGAGAAAGTATTTATTTGATCCCAAGCATGTGATTCATCAGAGTGACATAGTTCTTAGTCACGATACGAGTTATGTAGAGAGGCCTGAAGCTATTTTAGACCAGAAAGTTTAAGAACTGAGGAATAAGTCGATTTCTTTGGTGAAAGTATTATGGAGTCACCACGGTCACGAAGAAGCTACATGGGAAATCGAAAGCAAGATGAGGGAGAAATACCCAGAACTTTTTGATAAGGTATGTAAATTTCGGGACGAAATTTCTTGTTAGAGGGGTAGGATGTAATGCCCCGGTCTTTTATATGCATGAATTATTATGACCTCAAGTGCGACATTAGGGTTTTGCATTCACAATTAATAAAATTCTGACTAATGGTAAAAGTTTAGAACTATTTACACGTTTTTAATTCAGAAATCGGATGTTCGATTATTTGATTGGGTTTACCTTCCGAATTTGATTTTTATGTTCCGATAGACAGAATCGTGATTCCTTCGACTCCTACATATACTACTTTTACGTTACGAGTACGATTTTTAAAAGTTTACTTTTTGAGAATTCGGGTATATTTTATGTCGAGTCGTTTTCTCGGATAATTCGTGTTCCGTAAATCGCGAAACTTTTCTCCGAATTTAAGCTGTAAGTGCGACACGATAATTTAAGTATATGACATACACACAATACTCGAGTAATTTTATCTGCGGAGGAGCGAAACGTAAAATATTTTTCGACCGGTTTATAACGACGTCTAGGGTTAACCTAGTATATAAAGGGACATCACCTCCCTTTCATTTTCCTCTTCACTTCATCTTCTTCACCTCTTCTTCTCCACTTCCCCCCCCCCCCCCCACACACACTCACAACTTCACCATTGAAGAACACCATTGTTCTTCATCAAAAACTCAAGTTACAAGCTCACTTTGTGTTCCAAACTTGAATCCAAGTTCATATTCAAGTAAGTTACCTCATTCTCTTCATTTCTACCCTAGTAAAAATAGGTTTTGGCCACTTTAAAATTTGGAAAAATATATGAAGAGTTTAGGTTTAATGTTATAATGTTTTGTATGTTGTTTTAACTTGATTTTAAGGTTCTTGAAGTGTTTAGAACAACTTGTAATCATGTCTTGATTTCCTTCATGTTGGCCGAAAATTTTAGGGTTTCGTAACCTAATCATGTGTTGTTTTTCTTATGATTTTCTTACACAATATGTTGTTATATGATGATATGATGCTATGATGAATTTATGGGATTTTTATAAAATGTTTGGTGTTTTGAAAGTAAGAAAGAATCATGCTTAGTTCTTGATATGTTGTTGTATATTCAAAAGTGACTTGATAATTGTGATGAGGTATGAAAGGAGTACATGATATGTTTTTGTTAGATTTTTATAAAATGCTTTTGAAAATTTATTTGAAAACAAGAACGTGAAGTTAGATCTATAAAGTTGGAAGATGTGTTGGTAATATTTGAGGTAGTTAAGGAGCATGTTATGTATTGAGGATTTTAATGTAATGTTTAGGTCATTTGTATGTTAGGAACAAGACTTTGATTATCAACATGAGTGTATGGTAAGTGTGTTGTTTGATTTTAATGATGTTTGAATGTTAATGTTGGAAAAAATAAGAATGAGTAAGTAGTCATTTTGCAAAGGAGAAGATTATGAAATGGAGTTCGTAATGTCAAGTAGCATGCTTGTATGTGGACTTATATATGTGTTATAAGTATGATATGTATGATTAGAGTTTACATGTTTAGAGTTTTCGTTGCTAGAAACGGGCTCTAGGTTTATATGATGTTTTTCCCATTTTCGTCAGATGTTGGCAGTTTCATTACACTTCACGGAAACGGCCATAACTTTCTCTATGTTTAATATTTTTGAGATCAATAAAATGGACATGAAATTAGACTTCAATGGATTTCCAATGGTATAACATTCACTATCTAGTTCTTACTGTGCATTAACATAATGCTTATTCTTTCCAGACTTGATGCACATTATTTTATGATTATATTAAGTGTTTGAAGTTGGTTTTCGACCCAAAGAATGTGTAATGGAATCGAGTATCGGTTACCATTGTTAGTATCTTTATATTCTATATGGTCAGTTAGGTTCTCTAATAGAATCATAGCTTTTATTATTAAACTTAATTCGAATGCAAAACTCTAAAGTCCAAACATGTAGATCGAGTCCGTTGTCCGTTAGACTTCGTTAAGCTCGATCGACCGCTAAACTTAGTTGTTTCTGATGAAAGGTGGAGCAGCAGACTGAAGCATAAGGAAGAGCCGAAAAATCATTTTCCTTGCATTTATTACTTTTCCCGGTGGGCTTTCTATACGAAAATGAATTGAGCTTTGCTCTATCTTGATGAAATGTTTTACAAGCAAATTATGATTTCAAATGTTTATGATGCATAAAAACTTTTATGTGGATTCTTATGAACCTATGAAATGATCGGATCCTGAGCTAGACAAAGGTTACTGGCTAGGGTTTGTGTACACAGTACTCATGATTCTGAGCTCGCTTAGGAGTGGCCGATCTTGGGGAGTAACGTTCGCGGGAGGTGGCCACCTTCCCCGGCATAAATTATGGATATGGTGAATCTGATGACATATGCTATGAAATGAAATGATTTAGTAAACATGGGCTTTTTCCTAAAACTCCCGTATGTTACTGCTTAAATGCATGATGACAAGTACGAAAGTATGTTTTATGTTTTGGCAATATGTTCACGAAGTACGTTGTACTCAGCCATGTATATCTTTTTAAATATGCAGGTTGAGCAAGGGATGCGACGGAGGATGTTGAGTGGAAGTCTTTTGTTTACGATCAATGTTAAGCCCTGGTTACATATCTTCATATATGTAACCAACCACGTTTTTCCGCTGCAAACACTCTTTATGATTATGCTTTCTATGTCTTGTTGATTGTAATATGCTATGAAGCCTTTTCCTAAACTTCAAGGCTAATGTTATGACTATACATTCTACTTTGAATTCTAAGTCATTACCACGGGACTGACTCTCCTTCATGATGCTTTTATAGGTTATTCGTGGTAATTCACCCATATGCCTTATGAAACATATGTTCCCTCCTTTCTTCCCCGCTTCTTAATTCCTACCCTGGGTCACGCCCCGACGGAGCCGTCCTTAGGGATAAGGGGCCGTGACAGTCTTGGTCATATAGCACCAATAACCAACCCACCCCTGACTGAGTAATTTCGCAGCTTTCATCAAATTGATGACTCTTCCGGAACAGCTGGGATTACCTCCCTGAAATACACATTCGACCCCATCATCTAAAATGATAGTGACCATACGCTTACGGACACTAATGATGGCATCGTGATGATCCATCCAATCGATACCCAAAATAACGTTGTCTCTTGGTAAATCTACCACGATCAGGTTTGCTAACCAATCACGGCCATGAAGCTGAATCGGACAATTCTCAATCTCACGATCCCCGATAATTCTTCTACCGTCAGGTAGACCAAAGATATAAGGTTCACAAGTAGTAGAATTATCCAGATGAAGTCTACTCAAGCATGACTCGGAAATGAATGAATGCGATGCACTCGAGTGTACCTGAGATCATCTGGGCCTCTGGATCGTCGGTCCTCTTCATCTCATAAATTCGGGGCTTGCCGGCCCCTGAACCGGACGCTCCCGTCTGATAGCTTTTGGCTCCGCCTTTGTTTGCTCCCGTCGTCTTGAACGACGCGGACTGAGTGGCCTGATTCCGAACCGTAGACTGTCTCGGGGCCAAAGATATCACCGGAGTAGGTTTAGAGTCTCTTCGGCAAAAACGGGCCTTATGCCCATCAATCCCACAGTTATGGCACATGATAGTCTGCCTCGGACACTTGGTGGTGAAATGACACTGTTCTTCACAGTTGAAATAGGTGATGGCCAAACTGGCCACTCGGGACTGAGATTCGGCGGGTTTAGGTGCCGAAGGGGATTGATCAGAAAAAGTAGAGCCCCCATGAGGCTTCTTGAAAGTTGCCCGACTGCCTTCAGACTGATTATGATTCTTAGACTTCTTGCTAGCAGATGAAGGTTGCTGCTTAGCAATCTCCTTAGCGGTAAGCTCATAAGTAAGAGCTTTCTCGATGAATTCGGCCAGAGTGGTGCAATTGTGATTAATCAACTGCATCCGCATACAAGGTTTCAACCTCTTGCTGAAATACTTGATCTTGTCCGCCTCTGAGTGAATAATAGATCAGGCGAAAGGAAGCAGCTCCTGAAATTTCTCGGCGATGGCGAGAACATCATCGTCCGCTGAGAGGTCAGGAGTGAGTAATTCTGATAACTTGGCCTCTCTAAGTGGGGCCGGATAATACCTCTCCATCATGAGAGTCTTGAATTGATCCCAAGTACAAGATCCGTCGGTGGGTTTGAACGATAACCACCAATAGTGAGCGCTCTTACCCATATAGTAAGCCGCGACTGAAACTTTATGCCCTTAGGGGCAATCCACCATAGCTAATAGCTTCTCAAAGTGTTCAAGCCAGTGAATAATATCCGCCGTCTCAGATGAGCCCTCGAAAGTAGGTGGCCTCTCATGAGAGATGTCGCCAATGATACTGCTCACGGTCCTCTCTTGCCCTTGAGGTGGCGGCGGCGGAGCCTGTTGATTCTGAGTAGCTGAGTTCTGCATCGTCTCCATGAGGCGTGCCATCTGAGTCATTTGTGTAATATCCGTAATTTTTTTTTTCCATTTTTAGCAGTTTTCATTTTTGGTGTATGTCTATTTTTATCGACTCGCTTGTAACCGTTTCGACATTTTGAATCTATTTTGTTCTTGGAGTTTTTCCATTTGGATGAGTTTTGGTGATGTTTTCACGTAATTTCATTTTATGGCATGTTTTGCCGTATGAACGTTCTATTCTTGTAAAACTCATTCGTTTTCATTGTTTCTTGGTTTGTACAAGTTCGTATGGTTGAGTTGGTCATGTGGAGACTTTCGGTTTGTAAATCCGACGTCGTTTCGTGATTTTCGGGCACTTGGGCCATTTTTGTAATTTCTTAATAGTTTAGGGAATCTTAGTTTCGTTGTCGCATTATGGACCCTCCGATGGTCGAAATCGTATTTTCTTTCAGCGCTTGGCTCCGTCGTCTTGTATGCTTCGCGTCTATGTTCCTGGATTCTGGTCTCGTCGTGCGTTTCGTGTTTTATACCCTCGGCTTCATCTGGCGATGTGACATCAGCGATCTTTGAGCTGGCATGTAGGTAGCGCACGCTACCCCTGTTCCCTCGCGTGCGCTACCGATGTGCAGTTAACGTACGTTAACTCCCTATTGTTAGCGTACGCTAACGAAGGATGGCAGTAGCCACTGGACCTGTCGCGGCCCCGTTAGCGCGCGCTACATATGACGATTAGCGTGCGCTAACTTCGCTGAATATAAGTCAGCGGACAGTTTCAGAACAGCAGTTTATTTCTTTCCTCTTCGTTTCTTCGACGTGCGACCTCAAAGACGATTTCCACCAGTTCTATTCGGAGTTCTCTTCAAATTCCATCACGGTAGAATCGAGCCATCATATCATAATCAGCATAATCACCTTTCATCAGCCGAATTAAAGGTAATTACTCAGGAACCCTAATTTTGACGGATTTGGGGGATTTTCGGGATTTTAGGGTTTAGTTCTGAATTGTTCATCTATATTACGATATTCTTTACCGATTGTGATTAGTGAGTGATTCTTAATCCAACCTTCTTGTTTTTAGTCCACGAATTATCGATACGGGGAGATTTTGTGTAAACCCTCGCCCGTATCGATTGATCGTTCATTGCCGTATCATGTATTCGGGGTTATGGGTGTATTCCATTAGAGTATTGTTGTCCGTGGGGACTGAACTGTATTGGTCCTTCGTTTAGGAACCGTCGTTTTCCACCCGGACCGTTCGTAGTCGTGCTTCAACTCCGTTTCTTCGAGAATGTCTCAAAGGCAAGTACTTTACATTTGTTTACATGTTCTAGTATTTGAATTATGGCATTATCGTGGTTGTTGTGGATGGATATGTGTATGTTCACCTAGGGACGGTCCGACGGGGCCTCTAGGGATACGTATTTCCGTGAGTGTGCGTATCGCGAACTGTGGTTAGCCACCCAGGGATGTCTGATGTGGCTCTGCGGGGTACGGTGGCCGTGAGTCTCGTACCAACGGTTAACTTTGAATGTGATTTGTTGGAGATAATGTGTTTTGTGATTGTACATCATAAATATTCCGGAATATAAAATGTTTTCTAAAATGACTTTTTGGCGCATATATTCATCTGATTAGAATGTAGTTCAAATGGATTGTACTTGCACTAGCAGTTGTCGCTAACCCCTTAAATGGGGGAAATACTTTTTGTATTTCAGGTATTGATCGTGGGGACAAGCGAGTACCCGAGCCGTATGAGGATGATGGGCAAGCATGATATTGTCCAGAAGTTGATTATTGGTGTCTTGTCAGTCAAATTATTATTGATGTCTGATTTTGGGATTCTGTATTATAAAATTTGTTTAAGTACTCGAGTACTTCCGATTTGAATTTGTTAATGTTGTGTTCCCGTTTTGGGAAAATGGATTTGATGTCAGAATTTTATTTGCCGGTTAAAGTCTTTTATTTAGCTTGTCGTTTTATTTATGATGGGTTGTCGTTGTCGAATGTCCTGTTTGGTACGTTAACCTGATGGATTCCACAGTGTGGGTTCCACGGCGCTGTAATATGCCCTGAACGTCTTGGGGGTGTTACAATTTGGGCCATCATGCCCTGCATAAAAGCGAGTGGGTCAACCCGAACACCTTCTGAATGAGCTGTGTCCCGGGTGCGATTCCCTGACAGTGAATGATCATTTCTGGGTGAATGAGTGGCAGCATCACTGCTCGATGAATTTGCATTATTCCTTGCATTCGCGCGTGTATTCACACGAGTTCTAGGGTTTCGGCCCGCACCGCGACCTCTTCCCCCGCGTCCTCTGCCAGCTCTCTCCATACTGAAGTAGGGAAAGTCACATGATAGTTATAGATCTCGCATGAATACCGCATTATGATTACGTTATGAATTAATTATAATGAGCATACACGCTGTAACACAATGATTACATGAATAATCAAATGATGATTGAGGATTGTTGACTGTTGAATGATGAATGAGTGATTCTTATTGCCAGAAATTATCTGATGAAATTCTCGAAATGATTATCTTGAACAGGTTAACAAAATTAATGATACGATCCTTAAGAGCCATAACTGAGTAATGAAATGAATTGAGTGATTAATGAGTTAACATGATCGACATGATCAAAAAGGAAAATGATGATTGAGGATTGTTGACTGTTGAATGATGAATGAGTGATTCTTATTGCCAGAAATTATACCATGGCGTCAGAAATCTTACTGTTCTTTGGTCTGAAGGGCTCGGCTATTGCATAGGTCACACGTGATGTGAAAGTCCAATGATACTAGTCTGATGAACGATGATTTCAAATGAGACATGACTCGGAAGGTAGTATTCAAAACTACGCTCCGATACCAACTCTGGAACACCCCAAACTAGGCGACTATTATAGTGCCGTAGTCCCCCGACAGGGATCCACTAGGCGAATGAAAATTAATGACTTACATAAAATAATTGCAGTACCGAACCACATTATATCATCTATTACTCCGATGAGGAGTTTCAAGTACAACACACCCAAGATAATACAGAATACATGTATATTTTATATAAAGATAAAATATACAACACTGAATGAAAATGAGTATCCAAACGGAATCTGCAGCGGAAATAAAATGAAGAAACATGAATGACTGAAAAAGGACTGGGCCCCCTACTAGTATCACTAAGACTCCTCGCCATCAACATTCTCTTCCCATGCTTCAGCCTTGCCATGACCTGAAAATAACATCCCCCAATGGGGTCAGTTACACAGAACAACAATCATCAAGAGTTGAATAAACACAATCATGATATATCTTAATTATGAAATTAAGCTGAAGAGGGGCATCACAGTACGCCCATAATGGTATGTGCAAGTGCACAAGACGAATGTCCGGACACACCCGCCCTTGTACCTAATTAGTCTTACGGAGGTACGTTACTGTGTGCACAGTCCATTGGGTCGGTGAACCCGATCACATGACTATCATGTGTCCGACCAAAAATTCCACACATCCCCACCCGGCCACGCAATATGAACCCAGAAGGTCATATGAACAAGAATGAACATGAGGAGTATTAATGAATAACAATCCAACAAGGGTCAAGAGTGACTCATCGAGATGAAATAATAATGAAATGAATGATAGCTCATTGAAATGATTGGAACCATCGTTCCTTGTAAATGAAATGATTATTCGACAATTACAAGTCTCAATACGGTTAATACATTATGAATGAATTATGATTATGAATGAACAACAACGAAAGGAATGAGTATCCTTTTAACCGAGTAAGAATTTACTTACACAACACCGGTGAAGAATGTCCTTCCTTGAACAAACGTCCTACAATGCGATGTCGGTCGTTCGAACAACCTTGAAACACAATTACCAATAATCCGCTTAGTATACGTAACAAGCATGAATTACGACTAACTCAAAGGTTGATACAACAATATCCAAAATCATTGAGGCGTTCAAACAAACACTTAGCGAACATCAACCCTTGATTATAACCAATCCCAAATATATCAAGACCAACTCCAAAATGAGTAGTTCAATCCAACAAAACACCGTCAATGATATCAACAATCCAATAGGAAACCACAACTCAAGGTTACGACAACTATAATCGGAAACCCCCAAAAATAACCAAAGTCAACATGAAGGGTTCTTGTTTAATCGTCCAAATATTCATCAAATCTAAATAACACGTGAATAAATCCATAAGAATACATGTATTCAAGGTATATAATCCATATCTAACATATTCCAACATAATAGCAAGCTTACACGAAGAGATCGAAAGGAAAAACCCAAAAATCCGAAATTCTAAATCCAAGAAGTTATTACCTTGATTTGATGTGTTGGAGAGGATGAAATGATGATTAATCCGAATGATAAGCTTGAAGATGATGGTAGATGGATTCATCTCGAAGAAATCTCTCCAAAATGCCCGAAATCGCCCAAAACTATCGAAGGAATGAAGTGAAATGAACAAATGACGAATTTGTACTGCACTGTCCAATTTATACTGGTCCCAGCTTAGCGCACGCTATGACCTGATATGTAGCATGCGCTAACGGGTTAACCGGACAGTCCAGTGAGCTCTGACTGCCTCGTCAGCGTACGCTACAAATTTGGTAGCGTGCGCTAATGCCTTCCCAATAGCGTGCATTAACACATAATGTTAGCGTGCACTAACTGAATATCCGATGCCCAGTAACTGAAGTCCAGAACCTCCTGTTCTCTGATCTGCTCGCGATAGCGTACGCTACACCCAAAACTCAGCGTGCACTACTACACCATTAGCGTACACTAAAATCTACTCATAGCGTGCACTATAAATTATTCCAGATCAGTCCAGTACCCACTGGACTCTGCCTGATCGGCCTTAGCGCGCGCTACACTGACTGCATAGCATGCGCTATCCAAACTTACTAGTGTGCGCTACTTACCATTCGTAGTGTGCGTTACTACAACTCGATTGCAGTCCAGTGCCTTCTGGAATGCAGGCCTAAACCGCATTAGTGTGCGCTAATACGAAGAGGTAGCGTGCGTTACCCGTACTCAATTAGCGCGCGCTAAGAAGAGTACGTAGCGTGCGCTACTCCTCACACACAGTCAGCTACAATGATGACAATGATGATAAATATGGTTCTTCGAACTTCCAACCAGGTAGAAAGACGGAAATAACTAATACACGATACAAATTACTCTAAACGGTGAATACAATGAATTAATCATGAATGATGACTGATTATTAATGAGTGAGAAATTACTGAGTGACAATAACTGAATGATAATTACCAAATGATAATGAATGAATTACAATCGGGTATTACACTACGAAGTAGGGGTGGGCACAAAAAATCAAAATCCCGATTCCGTCCCGGTCCCGTCCCAAAATTACCCGAGATGGGACGGGATCTAAAATTAAAAACACCAGGCCCGTCCCGTCCCGTCCCATTAGAGTAACTACGGGACGGGACACGGGACAAAAAATCTGAGGCCCGTAAGGCCCGTCCCGTCCCGCTAAGTTTTTAACCCCTTTTAAAACCATATATTTTTATTTTTTGTAACCCTTTTTTAATTAATTTTTAATAATAAATTATTTTTATTTTTTACTATCTATATTTTATAATTATACACAAACCTAATCAACTGATATAAAGTTAGTAACTGATATTTTTTTTAAAAAAAAAATGGATATGTTGTATTCAATGTTAGTGATTGTTATTTTAAAAGTTTAATTTAGGCTATTAAATTAGTTTGTTGGATATTTTTCCTAGGGGTGGGCACAAAAAATCAAAATCCCGATTCCGTCCCGGTCCCGTCCCAAAATTACCCGGGATGGGACGGGATCCAAAATTAAAAACACTAGGCCTGTCCCGTCCCGTCCCATTAGAGTAACTACGGGACGGGACATGGGACAAAAAATCTGAGGCCCGTAAGGCCCGTCCCGTCCCGCTAAGTTTTTAACCCTTTTTAAAACCATATATTTTTATTTTTTGTAACCCTTTTTTAATTAATTTTTAATAATAAATTATTTTTATTTTTTACTATCTATATTTTACAATTATACACAAACCTAATCAACCGATATAAAGTTAGTAACTGATATTTTTTTTAAAAAAAAATGGATATGTTGTATTCAATGTTAATGATTGTTATTTTAAAAGTTTAATTTAAGCTATTAAATTAGTTTGTTGGATATTTTTCCCGAATTTAGATGTATAAAATTATAGATTTTCTTACTTTTTTCTAATTTATATTTTAAACTTTTTTATGCGGGACTAAACCCGTCTCGTCCCGTTCCATCCCGTCCCAACCGGGATAAGGCCCGCGCGGTATGAATTTTTGAAATCACCAATCCCGTCCCGTCCCGCTTGTTATAACACGGGACGGGACGTGGGATGACCCCAGGCCCGTCCCATCCCGTCCCATGCCCACCCCTACTACGAAGGCATTGAATGGTTGTAAAATATCTTCAGGTACTTTTGTGAGTGCTCATGTCCTTAAGATGAAGGGATACATTGAGCATCTTGAAAGGCTAGGAGCTCCTATCAGTCAGGAACTTGCTACATATATGATCTTAACATCACTGCCTTCAGAGTACGATCAGTTTGTAGTAAACTTCAACATGCACAACATGGAGAACACTATTATTGAGTTGCATGGGATGCTAAAACAAACTAAGACAAACATTAAGAAAGTTATTCCTAATGTTTTAATGGTTCAAAAGAAAGGGAATAAAAAGAAAGGGAATAAGATGGCCCCAAAATATAAAGGTAAGGGTAAAATGAAAATGTTGCCTAAACCCAAACCTAAACCTTTTAAGAAGTCATCGAAACAACTCAAAGAAGAGGCTTTCTACCACTGCAATAAAACATATTTGAGCCATGAATTTGACGATCATCTCAAAAGTTGTGGAATTGTTTGACAACTAACTCCACCTGGAACACCTCAATGGAATGGTGTGTGAGAACGGAGAAACCGAAACTTGTTAGACATGGTTTGATCGATGATGGGTCAAGCTAATCTTCCAATCTTTTTGGGGTTACGCCTTAGAGACTGCGGCGTTCATTTTAAATCGAGTACCATCTTAATCAGTTCAAAGCACACCATATGTGATATGGATAAGGAAACAACCTGTTTTGTCTTTCCATAAGATTTGGGGTTGTGAAGCTTATGTGAAGCGGCTTATCACTGATAAATTATCACCCAAATCGATTAAATGTCTTTGTTTGGGATATCATAAGGAAACTATAGGATATTAGTTTTACATCCCATCAGAGAACAAAGTATTTGTTACTCGATCTGGAGTATTCATTGAGAAGGAATTTATTTCCAAGAAAAATAGTGGGAGTAAAATAACTCTTCATGAGATGAGAGAACCACAAATAGATACTAAACCTTTAGATAAAACTGATTTAAACTGACATAGATATGTTGAGACCACTTATTCTATACCAGCACCACGTAGGTCTATACGTAATCATCGTGAACCTGAGAGATATGTATTTCTCATCAAAGATGACAACAACGTGGAACTCATGGATCTAGACGAGCCCACAACCTACAATGAAGCAACTACTAGCATTGAATGCGAAAGTTGGCTTGAAGGGATGAAATTTGAAATACAATACACGTATGATAATCAAGTATGGACTTTGACTGATCTTCCTAAAGGTTCCAAAGCAATTGGTTGCAAATGGATCTTTACAAAGAAAAATAACATGGATGATATTGTACAAACATACAAATCATGACTCGTGGCGAAAGGATACAGACAGACTCATGGTATTGACTATGATGAAACCTTTTCGACAGTCGTAATGATGAAATCAATTAGAATTATACTTGCCATAACAGCATATTAGGACTATGAGATATGGCAAATGGATGTCAAAACCGCTTTTCTTAATGAAAAGTTAGATGAGGATGTGTATATGATACAACCCGAAGGTTTTGTCGATCCTAATAATCCTAATAAAGTATGTAAGCTTCTAAGAGCCATTTATGGTTTGAAGCAGGTATCCCGGAGTTGGAATCTTCGTTTTGATGAAAAAATCAAAGAGTTTGGTTTCATTAGAAATCAAGATGAACCTTGTGTATATAAGAAGATTAGTGGGAGAGCAATTGTTTTTCTAGTACTCTATGTGGATGATATCCTACTCTTTGGAAATGACATCCCTACTTTGCAAAGTGTTAAGCTTTGGCTAAGTAAATGTTTTACAATGAAGGACTTAGGGGAAGCTACCTATATACTGGGTATAAGGATTTATAGAGATAGATCTAAAAGTCTTCTTGCCCTAAGTCAAAGTACATATGTTAACAAGGTACTGAAAACGGTTCAGAATGCTTATAGTAAGAAAGGGTTCTTACTTATGTCACATGGCATAAAGCTCAGTAAAACTCAAAGTCCTTGTTCAAAGGAAGAGAGAGATAGAATGAGCTTGATACCTTATGCTTTGGGTATATGATCTATCATGTATGCCATGATATGTACTAGATCGGATGTATCATTTGCATTGAGTGCAACCAGCAGATACCAGTCTGACCCTGGTGAGGCTCACTGGACCGTAGTAGAAAGCATACTTAAGTACTTGAGAAGGCCAAAAGATATGTTCTTGATATATGGTGGTCAATATAGTGATTTGCTCCTTAATGGCTATGTCGATGCCAGTTTTGAGACAGACCAGGATGATCCAAAATCACAGTTTGGATATATATTTTACTTAAATGGTGGTGCTGTTAGCTGGAAGAGTTCCAAACAAACAACCACAACTGATTCTATAACGGAAGCTCAGTACATAGCCGCTTCGAAAGCAGCTAAAGAGGCTGTTTAGATGTGGAAGTTCATTGGTGAACTGGATGTGGTTCCTAGCATTGTTAATCCAGTAAATTTGCACTGTGATAACAATGGAGCTATTGCACAAGCTAAAGAACTAAGATCACAACAAGCATCCAAACACATACTTAGAAAGTTTCACCTCATTGGAGAGATTGTCACTCGTGGCGATGTGAGGATATGCAAAGTTCACATGGATAATAGCATAGCGGATCCGATAACTAATCCGCTTTCTAAAGCAAAGAATGATGGTCATATAAAGGCTATGGGTCTTCAGTTTATGTCTGTATAGGACTAAGAGCAAGTGGGATATTGTTAGTATTATGCTATAAGTCTACTATTTAAGTAATATAATGTGTAATATTGATTATATTATTAAATTAATATTCTGCTTATGATCATTAAGTATGTGACTTGATAGTAAAGCTCATTAAAACATTAAAGAATATTTATTCTAGATATCCCTAGTAATATGATTACTAGTATGATAATGATACGATGGCTATGTTTTACTGGTCATGAACATGAGAGGTTATATGACGTCATAGATACATGTAGAGACATTGTATTGGATATGACCTAACAAAGAGAATTATATATGGATTAAGTCATTATAATTCCTCTAATTGTTATATATTATTTAAGTCCTTATTACCTAAAGACACTACAGTTTCCTACATACTGAATATCGTAATTTAACACTATACCAACGTCTTCTGTAACAAGGGACCATACAGTTTGTGATTGGATATGGTACAATTTATGCAGAGGGGAGTAGTTTGTCCAGAGGTGACTTATCCTTCCTATAAAACGGAGAAGATATCCACGGGCCCTTGATAAGTTAAATTGTTTAAATGCATGACCATGCTCAAATTGATCAATAAAGAGTTATTGATAAATATTTGAATTGGACAATTGTAACTTGTGATCAAGAATATTAATTAAGCTATATAAGGTCGGCTTATCCATGCCTTATGCTTAATTAAGATATCGCGCTACGATAAGATTAAATATTATATAGTAACGGGATTTCATTCGTGCCGTCGAATTAATTCTTTTAATACGGGTAGTCATATTGTCTAGCTAGAGGCCGTTTATGATTTATGAGTCGTAAAATTGTTTTTATACTCATTGCCATATTAATTAGAACCTATAGGGTAACACACTTAAACGAGCAGAGCAGCTATTTTGTTCCGGTTGATTATGGTTGGTGAAGGGGTTGGTGAACCCTTAGCCATGTAGAGGGCTATATAATAGTGTCTTGTGATATCCCTCACACTTGAAAAAAACACAGGAGAAGACATAATTTGGTTAGAGAGAATAAAAAATCTGATTTTGATATTTCTCTCTCAAAAGTCTTGAAGATAATATTCAAGAGTTGAATAATCAAAAGGATCAAGAATATATCTTCATATCTTTGAAGATTGATTCTTTAATCAAGAAAAGTATTTAGAATACTCATATAATCTTCATCTAATCTCATGAGTTGGATCTTTAATAACATATTAATTAAGATTCATAGTTGTTATTTTAGATCAAAGTTCAAGAACATTTGAATAAAATTCTTGAGGTTCTTGTTTTTTCCATATCAAGAACATACCTATATTCAAATTGATTTAAGTGAAATCTTTATTGAATCGGAGCTAGCCATTCGTTAGACGCTTGGGACATGTTCTTTGTGTGGATACCGTAGAGGATGCTTGCTTGCAACGTCTCTAGAATGCTCAATCGAAAACACGCTACAAGAGGTAACAATCTTGTTCTTCATACTTTGATAATATACTTGGATCCTAAGAGGGTATTACATATTATATTTATACTTATGCTGCACTATTTCGATATATGATGAGATCATAAATCTTATTAGTTCAATAAAAACCCAACAAGGCTATCCGAGATTGGCTTCCTCCAAAGAACGTGAAGGAAGTCCCTAGCTTCCTGGGACTAGTACGTTATTACAGACTATTTGTGGAAGGATTCTCGAAGATTGCTCAGTCGCTGACTAATCTGTTGAGTAAGGATAAGAATCAGAGGTGTGTCAATAGAGCGTTGATGAGTATTGGCACCAGTTTTGGTATTACCACATGGAACCGAGGGATTCGTGGTGTATAGTGATGCGTCAAGACAAGGTCTTGGATGTGTGTTGATGTAGAATGGTAAGGTGATTGCATATGCATCGAGGCAATTGCGACCTTGTGAGGTTAATTACCTAACCCAAGACATGGAGTTAGCAGTTGTGGTATTTTATTTGAAAATCTGGCGCGATTACTTGTATGGAGTCACCTGTCATATTTATACTAATCATAAGAGTCTGAAATATATTTTTACTCAGAAGGAGTTGAACATGAGGTACAGGAGGTGGTTAGAATTGATTGAAGATTATGATATTGAGTTCCTATACCACATAGGAAAGATGAATGTGGTTGTCGATGCCTTGATCCTAAGACCGTACAGGAGCAAATGCTTGCTCGTTTGACAATTCATAAGGAACTACAACTAGAATTTGTGAGACCAGGAATTGAGTTCTGGCTATAACGTGTACAAGGAAAACTTGTTGTCATCCCTTGATGATACTATCAGATCAAAGAAGATTACGGGCCCATTCTTATCGCGGATCAGAAATGAAGTAACTTAGGGGGAAACCCCTGGATTTGTGGTCCACGAGGATGGACTTGTGCATTTCAAGAATGTATTATGTGTACCGGTAGATGAAGAGTTGAGAAACTCTATTCTGAGAGAGGCTCATGCTACCCCATACTCTGTTCATCCATGGTCTAACAAGATGTATGAGGACTTGAAACAATATTACTGGTGGGACAATATTAAGCGAGAAGTTGCAGAATTTGTTTAAAGGTATTTAACCTGTCAACAGGTTAAGATTGAACATCAGCAATCAGCGGGTATGCTGAAACCACTCTATATTCCAGAATGGAAATGGGAGGACATATCAATGGATTTTATCACAAACATGCCAATGAGTGTCGATGTATGGATCCGATTTGGGTGGTTGTGGATTATCTGACCAAATTAGCTCACTTCTTGGAGATCAAAGACACATGAGGTCCTGAGAGATTATCCAGTTGTTCATTCGACAGATCGTAAGGTTGCACGAACCTCCCAAGAGTATCGTATCAGATCATGACGGACGGTTCGTGTCACAAATCCGGAAGTTGGTTCATCGTGCGATGGGTACGCAATTTGAATTTCAGTTCGACATTTCATCCACAGACCATTGGTCAGTCTGATAGGACTATCCAGACTTCGGAGGATATGTTGAGAGCTTGTACTCTCGATCGGAAAGATGATTGGAAGCCCAACTACCTTTGATGGGGTTCACCTACAACAATAGTTGGCATGCTTTAATTAAGATGGCACCTTATGAAGCATTGTATGGCTGTCGTTGTAGGTCCCCATTATGTTGGGACGACTTGTCTAAGTCCCTCGGTTTGGAACCTGATATGTCCTTAGAGGCTCATGAGAAGGTCGCTCTGGTTGGGAGTTGCTTTTAACATCTCAAAGCCGGCATAAGTCATATGCAGATAACCATCAGCGACCACTGGAGTTCGAGATCAGTGACCATGTATTAGTTAAGGTGTCTCCTACCCGAGGTGCTTTTTATTTTAGTAAAAGAGGCAAGCTGACTCCGAGGTATATCGGACTGTTTGAGATTTTGGAATGAGTAGGCGATCTGGCCTATCGTTTAGCGTTGCCACTGTCATTGAGTCAAGATCACAACGTGTTTCATGTTTCCCAGTTGAGGAAGTATGTTGCTGATCCTAGCCACATACTTCTAGTTCGAAGAAGTCGAGATAGGTGATGATCATTCATACGAGGAGCGTCCTGTACGAATACTTGAGAGGATGATCAAACAGTTGAAAACAAGACGATTCCCCCATTAAAGATTCACTGGTTGAGACACGGAGTCAAGGAGGCTACATAGTAAACCGATGATAGCATGCAGGATAGATATCTCGAGCTGCTTACCCCTTAGTTTCGAGGACGAAACTCTTTTGAGGTTGGAGTATGTAATATCCGGCTGTAATTTTTCATTTTTTTGTTATATTCTATGTATAGTGCGTGCATCATTGTATTATATTTGGGTTTATATAATGTTTATTATATCGGGCTATACTGGGGTCAACTATTCATAATTGACGTTCGTATGTATTATTTTATCTGTTGGATGTTATGTGGTGCGTTATGTTTTTGGCTAAGTCATTAACCCTAATGTACGTTATGTCTAGAATATAGAGTACGCTATCTCTACGACTATTATGTACGTTAATCTTGACCGATTACATGCATAACCGAGGGTATCAGACCGCATCTCCACTTTCGGCTTGTGGGACCGTGCATGGTTGGAACTTTTGGCTTGATTTGGATAGCCAAGTCAATGGGGCTTACGTACACGACAACATTATGTTAGCGTACGTAATGGTGTTGGTGATATAACGTATGTCATTTGTTGTCAATGTACACAAGGCAGTGTACAAATTGAGGCAGTAGCCTCTGGAGGAGGTTTACATATGTACCACTGTGGTTTTAGCATATGTAAAGTATGTCAGCGTACGTTAACCTTTGTAGGTAGCATTTGTTAAGGAAAGTGCAGACTGTAAAAACATGTCCCGTCTTTCATTTTTGCATGAACCAACTCTGAGTTTTCTCTCTAGAAATCATCCTCCTGCCCTCCTAAGTGATTATAAGCCTCTTGTATCTTGCCTTGGAGTTTCATATCTTGGATTGGAGCTTGGGAGCTTGAGGACTATAGTGGATTCTTGAAGTCATTTAGGTTGTTCATCATCCTCAAGGAGGTATGTTGTCTAATCTTGGGTTAATTCTGGAATGATGATGATACTGCTGATGATTACTTCATGTGTTGTTTAATTAATAGAGTATAATATGATTATTATTGAATTTATGAACACATAATGTAGAACATGATGATTAGGACTTAAATATGTATGTTCTTAATGTTTTGGAATACTTAGATGTTATAATCATGTTTTAGAAGAATTATACTCAGCTTGCTTGAGTGATTAACATATTTGGGGATGAATACTTAAAGTTTGAGTGTTCTTGAAAGGTTTAACTATTGTAAAGGATGCTAATGATGAATTGGGAGATAACTATCATAGTATTGATATCGTTAAGTTAAAATTGATGTTAAATCCGAAATTCTTGATGAATTAGTGATTGATGATTGTTTAAGACATCATGTTCAAGTATTGGTAATGTTCTTGAGAAGATTTGTTAGAAAAAAATTATACCTAAATATTTTGATAAATGCACCATACAGACTTTCCCTGCTGCGCAACTTCATACAGAGCCCAAAGAAGATAAATCCTATAGTTAAGCTCCAGAGAATAGTAAAAGAATGAACGTTGGTTACAACAACAATACTTTAGGTGTTTTACATAGAAAAAGTAAAATACAAATCCAACAGGACATAGACTGAATTGCAAAACGTTGTGAAAAAGCCTTTCTTTATTCTAAAGAATTCACAGTTTTAAAGCAACATTTAATGGTGACAGGACAGCATTTAATGCAGCCGAAAAGACTACAAACAGAAGAGCATTTAATACGGATCAAAGAGAATATCTGAAGCATTAAATGCGGAATGCCTCTAATTCAAAATTTTTGAATCCCTCAAATCAGAGCTGTCTAAATCTCACCAATTGGCCAACGGCTACATTTATAACGGATCTATTTCCAAGGTTATAAATAGCTCAAGCAAGGGAAATTACTAAGAGTTACACATACTGAACATCGAGTATCAAGAAGCAACATATCTATTCAAGCATACAGCAGATATCTTGGGTGAAGAAATATCTAAGTCATAAACAAAGAACAGCACAGCTACAACGAAGCTTACAAAGCCTACAATTGTTGTTCATACTCATGATACTTCAAAATATATTGTTGAGACCCTGAGCCCTGTGTGGACTAAGTCAAGATATTCCGACCTATATGGGAAAAATAAAGTTCAAGGATGAAGCTTTAATCTTTGTGAGAAGAAGCAAGTCAAAGAAGCCTACCACCAATCTGTGTGAACAGCTCAAGCTACAATCGGTTGTATAAATCTGTGTGAACAATATAGCGATGGGTTTAGTTGAAATTATATAGTTGTGTATGCCTTGATTTTAGTAAACTTGTTACTCCTGTGTGGAGGACCTGTGGATGTAGAGGGGTTTGCCTCGAATCATTTTATACTGTGTGTTATTACTTTTTGTCCTTATTGTTTTCCTACTGGTTGTGATTTTAGTATATTTAATTTTAAAATCCTGTAAGCACCAAGCTACAAGAGATTGTCTAGTTGTTGTACTTACAACAACAAAGTTTAAGACTTCCGTTGCGCAAACCTAAACTTCAAAAATGATTACAACTTGTTCAACCCCCCTTCTAAGCTATACAATAGTATACTGTCTCCAACAAGTGGTATCAGAGAGGTTGATTCTATAAATAATTAGTTGATTTTTAACCCGAATCAGATCCAAAAATCACTAGCTTTTGAAAACTTTATTTTTTATCTTTATCATTAATCTTACTATTGCCATGGATACAACTATGACCATTAAGTTCCCATGTTCTCAGTTAATGAATTTGATAACTTGAGAATCAGAATAGAAGCCCATCTTCCCCTATGAAGGAAGAAATTATCCTTGTTATACAAGAAGTACCTATCAAAGTTATGAAGGTCAATCCAGCCGCCAGAATAGAGGGACAACCTCATGCAGAAATGCTTGAGAAAGAAAGGGAGCCGTGGACAATTGATGATCGCAAGCGTGCGAATCTGGAGTGCTATTTATCACTCTTGATAAAAAGCACATTCTCCAAGGTAAAGAGCTGCAATACAGCCAAAGAAATCTGGGAGAAGCTCAAGTTAATATGCGAGGGAACTGAGCTCTCAAAAGAAAATAATATTTCAAAACTCACTCGGCAGTTTGAATCTTTTGAAATGAAATCATCTGAAACTCTTGAGGAACTTGACATCAGATTTACAAACATTGTCGATGAACTTGAAGCATTGGGCAAAGTATATACCCAAAAGGAAAAGTCTCAAGATATTTAGATCACTCTCTGCCCGATGGGACATTAATACTACAGCTACGCGTGTCTTTTAATTTAATTGACAATCTACCTTTGACCTCTTCCCTGACCTCAAAGACTTTGAGTATGACATTGACACGAGAGAAACGGCTGAAGAGTCACCTTCAAAGACTACAACTCTGCCCAAGCACATCCAAAGCTGCTGATAGTGATGATGACATCTTGTCACAAGATGAAATGGTCTTATTCATGCACAAATTTCGGAAATTCATTAGGAAATCCATAAAGGATCCCTACAGGCCTAAACCCTTCAATAAGGTAGGCTCTGAATTGCCATCATCCGGAGTCTCTAATTCTTTGTTATAACTACAGGAAACTAGGACACTATGCAACAAGAGAAGGATGAAAAAAGGTGTGTCAGGAGAAACAAACTAAATGCACCATTCAGAGAATCAGAGGACAAGGCCACACCTATCAAAACAGAGGAATGCCTACAGGCAATCAGCGACAGTGATTCCTCTGATGAGAAATCGAAGATTAAGCCTACATGTGCTTTATGGCAAAGGAAGATGATAATGATGACAGTGACGATGAGGTAAGCTCAACCTCAGTTAACCCTATAAACGCATCACATATCTTTGAAAACATGAAGAATGAATTTAGGACCATTCAAAAAGCCCATGAGATGCTTAAACAAGAAAACCTACAGCTCTCTCTTTCAAATCTAGAGCTGAAGGATGAAAATGATCTGCTGAAAAACAATTATGAAAATATGTCTTTAGATTGCGAAAACAGCCAGATCACTCATGAAAAACTCATGAAAAGCAATCATCAACTTGCAACTGAACTAAATGAGGTAAAAAGATAATCAATGCAAGACAAATGATTATGCTTTACTAGAAGCTAAGATACGACTGGTGGAGAAAAGAGAAGGAGAACTCGAGACCATCCTCAAATCTTTTGAGAAATCATCAAGGAGGATGGAAGACATCCTAAGCATTGGACAACATGTCCATGAGAAACGTGGCTTAGGATACAACTCGTTCTCCAACAAAGGCAAAACTAGTATGGTGTTTGTCAAATGAGGGGAGCCCATTCCTGAAACCAAATAAGATCTGAAGGTTGCTCCTGTAAACAAGGAAAGGCTACAGCTGCCCCTTCTCAAAAACTAAAGGCTATCATTCTGCCACCAAGCTCATATCATAAGCAGCGGAAAACACAGTCCCACGGGCCTGTAAGATGCAATACTGAATATCAACAGTATGCTCCTCGAGCATACCAACAGCATAAATAGCAGACTAGAAAGACGGTTGTACCCAAGTACCATCAATAGCATGCATCTCAGTACTACCGACAGTACAATGATCCTAGATACTGGGTACAAGATCCTAAGTATCTGTCTCGTAAGCAACATGTCGCGCAGTTCTACCAATAGCAAGTCTGGAAATCCAACTGGAAACTGAGAAGGTAGGCTAAAAGTCAGAGAAATACGGTTCCTCCTTCTAGACAATAACCCACTGGAGCCAAATTCAAAAATTCACATGCAAAATGATTCTTACAGCACTTACGTGCCTGCCCCACATAAATCTCACAAAAAAGGAACAAACATAACTTACATCAAACCCATTGCTGTGAGGCAAATATGGCTACCTAGGCACTAATAATTAAGGACCTAAAAAATCAAAGGGGACATAAATCTACTTAGTTATGTGATTACATGATATCAAGGAGAAGGACATATGGTATTTTGATAATGGATGATCTTGCCACATGACAGGAGATATCACCAAGCTAACAGATTATGCAGAAGGTCGTGGTCCAAAGGTGAGATTTGGAGATAAATCAAAAGGACCGGACTTGTAGGAAAATTCAAGGTCACGGAAGTAGCCTACATAGAAGGACTACAATAAAATCTTCTTAGCATTAGCCAATTCTATGACAAGCAGTTCTCGGTCAAATTATATGTAGATCACTGTAGGTTGAATGATATAAAAGACCAAAAAAATTATCCTTACCGAAAGCCGGACAAGTAACATGCATATTGCTGACTGGAAGCCCACTAGTACTATAATTCCTTGTCTTGTTGCCAAATGCACTGCATATCAAAGCTGGCTATGGCACAAAAGGATGTCTCATATCAACTTCAAGACCATCAACAAATTAGCTCGACAGGGAATGGTCAGAGGCTCTTTAGCTATCACAAGAGTGGTTGGGCGCGTCTATGGACCCTGTCAAAAAGGCAAGCAAGTCAAGATTTCTCCGAAGAGCAAATATTATCTTTCAACCCACATGGTCCAGGACTTGCTACATATGGATCCTTATGGACCTGTGGATCCTGTCAGCCTAGGAGGCAAGAAATATTGTCTTGTCATTGTTGATAATTTTTACAGGTACTCTTGGACCATATATTCTTGAGAAAGAAGAAAGAGACAACCACAAAGATAACAGAGCACGTGAAAAAGCTTCAAAATGAAAAAGGGTGGAGCATTATATCCTTTCGTTCCAATAGAGGCCCAAAATTCACAAACCGCTTCATAGAGCAGTACTGCACGGACAATGGCATACAAGATGAATGCTCAGCAGCCCGCACTCTTCAACAAAATGGTGTTGCTGTTAGGCGTATGTTTATGCGCTTATTTATATTATTTTATATCCATTTTTAGTCTAAATCTGCATAAATGAGCTTTTAATGCATTATCTTTATATATTTTGTAGAAAATTGGAGTCTGGAAGCTCGAACGGCGAAAAACGGGCCAAAACGACAATTTTTGGCCTGGGGCCGAGGCACACCAAGGCCAGGCCGCGGCACACGAAGATGACTAGCAGTGCGCCGAACTTCCTGTACCGGGGGCCACGGCACGCACTTACTGAGCCGTGTCCCATGAAGAAAATATTGCGCCCAGGTATAAGCGCTGAGCATTAGGGGCCGCGGCACGCACTTACTGAGCCGCGGCCTGCGGGGCAGTTTTGCTAATGTTGCTGCGTTTCTGAGCCGTTTCTGAGGCCCATTTTCAACCTAATCCACGGACGCGTTTTGGAGACGAATGATGGTTATAAATAGAGATTAAAAGTCTGGGGGATCGAATCATCGTGGAATCGAAGAGAAGGAGAAAAACACCAAGGAGCAGAGAGCGGAAGCTAGAGAACGGAGGAATCCAAGTTCTTCGACTGCGTTTGATTTTTATGCTTTCTTTAATTCTTTTTGTATTTTTATTTTCTAGCATGTCAGGCTAGAACCCTATTCTAGGATTTTGATGAAACCGAGGTTTTGATAAATTAACTTTTGATTTTACATTATCAATATAATTCCCTTTTCGATTGAGTTTTCCCCAATTGTTCTTAATGCTTTCAATTGTGTGGCCTATAATTGAATTGTTTTGATTACGCAACTCGAATCGGGAGAGGAGAGTTGGTAGGAAAAATTGGTGAGAACCGTTTTATCTTGTGAGATAGGAATATACTCATAGGAATTACGTGGCCTTTCTGAAGATTTCGTGCTTTTTGCCTATTGTCGAATTAATTCACCTAGGAATAGAGTGTGTTATTCGCCTTGGAAAATTCTATTGACCTCGGGAGAGCCGGTAGAGTATTTTAGCAACCTTCGCCTTCAATAAATTGGGAAATCATTACATTCATATAATCAAGAGTAATTCGGATAAACCGAGGTGGATTCACAATGCTAGATTAATTCCCTATTTGATTTTATTTCTTCAAACAATCGATTTTACTATTTATTCTTTTTAGTTATTACTTGCACCTCCAATTTCGACCGTTCAGATAAAATTAGAATACTCATAAATTGGTAGTTAGTAAGTCAGTCCTCGTGGGAACGATTTCTTACGTATCACTTTATTACTTGTTTACAACAACGTGCACTTGCGTTAAACCAAAATTCGCAACATGTTTTTGGCACCGTTGCCGGGGACTGATTATTTTACTAATATCGATATCAGTATTTCTAGTCTTAATTTGAACATTATTTTATTTTTGTTTTCCTTTAAGGAATTTCTGGTTAGTGCATGAGAAAACTCGGTAACGAAGGCCTACTACCTTTGGATACTGAACTCGAGCGCACTCTTCAGAAAAGCAAGAAGGAAAAGCGTTAGCTACTGACAAAAGACAACATGGCCGATAATACAGAAAACCATGGAAAAGACAACCCTATTCATCAAGCTCGACCGGCGTTAGCACTCCATGATTATACAATGCCACAAATCAATGCAAACTTTTCGGGGATTCGGCGTCCAACCATCCAAGCGAACAACTTTGAGATTAAGCCGGCTATTATTCAGATGGTACAAGCAAGCCAATTTTGTGGACTGGCGAACGATGAACCGAACGCACACATCGCTTCATTTCTCAAGATTTGTGACACCTTCAAGAATAATGGTGTTACAGATGATGCTATTCGTCTATGGCTTTTCCCTTTCTCTCTAAGGGACAAAGCCAAGTTTTGGTTGAATTCATTACCGTCGGGTCTATCACGAGTTGGGCGGAATTAGCACAAGACTTTCTGGCTAAGTTCTTTCCACCGTCGAATTTGATATGGAGTCACTTCATGAAGCTTGGGATCGATACAAGGACTTGCTAAGGAGATGCCCACACCATGGTCTACCGGATTGGCTGCAAATTCAGACTTTCTATAACGGATTGGGTGCTTCTACACGTACTCTTGTTGATGCAGCCGCTGGAGGAGCGCCAATGGGAAAGACGATGGCGGAAGCTCATTCTCTATTGGAGGCGATGGATGCAAATGATTATCAGTGGCCTTCCGAACGAGTGATCCCGAAGCGAGTTATGGGAGTTTCCGACAACGATCCGATCTCTACACTATCAGCACAAGTCGCAGCGCTGACTCAGCAATTGCAAGTTTTTTCACATGCTCCTACCTCTGTTACCACTTAATCATGTAATTGGTGCAATGGGTCTCATCCTAGCACGGAGTGCCAAGTCGGAAATCCTTTCGAGCAACCTCCAATGGAACAAGCTCAGTTTGTGGGGAACGGGAATCGGCAGAACAATCCGTACTCCAACACATATAATCGAGGGTGGCGAAATCACCCTAACTTTTCATGGAAAAATGGAAAAAACTCAAACCAACCTCAGTTTTCTCAACACCAACAGCAACCTCATCCTGCTCAGAAAATCTCTCTAGAGGAGGCAATGGCGAAATTAGCAGCAAATACGAGTCAGTTCATGACCCGTACAGAAGCAACCTTGCAAAACCATTCCGCTTCTATTCTCAACTTGGAAGTCCAATTGTGCCAAATAGCAAATGTGTTAACAGCCCGCCCTGAGGGTACCTTGCCAAGTACAACTGAGATGAACCCCAGAGAGAGTATTATGCCATTGGTTTGAGAAGCGGGAAGGAAGTGTGTGACCAGCCCGAGAGGAACAAAAAGAGAGGTGAGGATGAGGGGAAGAAAAATTCGGCATCTGAAGAATCACAAGTTTCTAAGAGCTCGAAACTGTTTCCAGATAATCTGACAGCCTATGTGCCACCCATCCCGTTTCCACAGCGTTTGCAAAAGCAAAAATTGGACAAACAATTCTCCAAGTTTCTTGACGTCTTCAAGAAACTACATATCAATATTCTATTTGCCGACGCCTTAGAACAAATGCCTAGCTATGTGAAGTTTATGAAGGAAATCTTATCTAACAAAAGGAAGCTCGAGGAATATGAAACGGTGGCACTGACTGAAGAGTGCAGCGCAATCTTGCAGAGAAAGCTCCCGCCTAAATTGAAGGACCCAGGAAGCTTCACTATACCGTGCACTATTGGAAACTTGTCTTTTGATAGAGCGTTGTGTGACCTCGGCGCCAGTATTAATCTCATGCCTCTTTCTATTTTCAAGAAGCTAGGAATTGGGGAAGTGAAACCCACTACGGTTTCTTTACAACTAGCCGATAGATCCATCAAGTACCCGAGAGGGGTAATAGAAGATGTCTTGGTCAAGGTCGATAAATTCAGTTTCCCTGCTGATTTCATTGTGCTTGATATGGAAGAAGACCATGAGATTCCGATTATATTGGGTAGACCGTTCTTAGCTACCGGAAGGACCCTTATTGATGTTCAGGAGGTTAAATTAATACTTCGGGTTGAATATGAGCAAGTCACATTCAAAGTGTTTCGATCTCTCCCGTGTCCAAGCAAGGTCGAGAAGTGTTCACAAATTGATATCTTTGAGAAAAACACACACCGGGAGAGTTGCCGGTCGAAATGTTCAGAATCTGCTTTAGCTACTCCAACGTCTAAGAAAAATAAAGAACGAATCGTGTATCATAAGCATTTGAATATGTCTTCTTCAACATCCGTTCATCCACCATCGAAAAATTCTCATGCTGTCATAAGTTCGCCCGTGGTTAAAACTTAAGTCGGATGTCAAACGAGTACCAATTCAATTGCGAAATGAGTGTTTTGGAAGGCAACTATTATTAAAGCCGTTTCTCAAAGAACGTTGGATGTCCAAACCAAAAGTCGAACAGTTGAAATTTAATGATCAACAATTTAAATCACGTAATAACGGTTCGATGTACTGTGCGGAGTCCAAATGGTCTTTGCGAAATGCGAACTGATTTTTAATAAGTCCGGCTGAAGACTATAAACTTAGCGCTTCTCGGGAGGCAACCCGAGTTTTAGTTGTAGAGTTTTGTTTTTCAGTGTTTTCTTGCATTTTAGAATCTTTATTTTTCGTCATTTTTGCTTTGATATGCTTATCCCTCACGTTCTTGGTGTTTTCCTTTGAAAATTCTGTGCAGGAATATCCCCAGGGGAAAATTTAACTCTGAGCCGCGGCACAAGGTAAATGAGCCGCGGCACACACAAGTCGAAAAAAGGGGGCTAAACTTCCTGTACTCTATGCCGCGGCATGGACAAAATGAGCCGCGGCACACTTACACGATGAGCCGCGGCACCCATATGTTGAGCCGCTGCACGCCAATTACCCCAAACACGCCCAGGCATGCTGTACTATGGGCCGCGGCTCACTTAAGCTGTGCCGCGGCCCCTGCTGCGATTTTCAACAAACCAGCACCCCTTTATAACCCGATTGGCCAACACACCAGGTAAGTTTCCTTCACTCCTTCGCGCAACGCTCGGACGATCTCGATTGGACAACCCTTCTCAATTCTTCTTCTTCTTGCATTCTTCAATCTAAGGCAAGGTAATTCTCATCTATGAATTTTAATTGCAACATAGAATTAAAAGTGAGGTGATGTTCTTTATTCATGGTTTAATATGTTGTTAGTTTTTTTCAAAGTGCTATCAAAGTTGAGTGGAATTATGGTTATTATTGATCGATTGTTGATGTTAATTGTGATTATCTATGGATTGTTGATGCTATTTGCGACTATAAATTGTTGTCATCATTGTTGGGGATTTGGATTAAACCATTATCACTCTTTTTCTTCATTCAAACCCATGCATGTTAAGTGTTTGATAAAATGCGTCAATGAAAAATTTTGAGCCAAACGTTTTTAAAACTATATGCAGCGAATTATTTTATCGGATTACATTGTACCCCACCCCTTACGTCATGCTTAAACTTGAAAGCTCAGCCTTAATTTCCTCTTCGATGATGCAAGCTCATTCATTAAAGTTCCACGTATCTTAAGTCGAGAGTGGTGTTGTTTTCCTTAAAGGTTGTGTAATTTCTGGTGTTTAATTTTTCAGGAACCTCGCCATGGCTAGAAAAAGAAAGATAAGTATGAGGGCTAGGACACAATCATCCCCCACAAGAGGGGAGACATCACGGAACCAAGCCGATGTGGAATCTCATCAATTGTCCGATCCGGACATTCACAAAATATTCAATGAGAAAATCCGGCCTCGACTATTAATCCCGGAGCAGGGATTCACTCCCGCCCCCCAGGACGGTGAGCTTCTGACTATGATTGACGAGATGGGGTGGTCTCGTTTCACTACGCCTCCCGAGCGGGCTGTGATCTCTATCGTCCATGAGTTTTATGCTAGTGCTCTATTGAGACATATTCGGGCAGGGCAGATGATGGCGCAATCAGATACTCGGACTTAGGTCTTCTTCTGAGGCCAGACTGTAGATTTTTTCGGTGGCCGCAATTCGGAGACTATATGAGCTACCAGTCGTGGACGAGACGGCATATACGTGGGTTATGAGTAGCCTCACGAGGGAGGCTCTGCTCGAGGCACTCACACATCTCAGCTCCGTCTGGGAGACGCGCGCCCCGAGTTCTTCAGCCTTCCACTTTAAGAGTTCGTGCCTCAGTCGGCTCGGGCGAGCCTGGTTATACTTCCTCTGCGCACGAGTTGATCCTACCTCGCAGATTCGCTCAGTTTTACTCTCTCGTGCCCGTATACTATATGCTATCACTATTGGGCTCAGATTCGATGTGGCCCCTCATCTGGTCCTATCTATCCTTCAGTGCATTCAAGGAGGGGCCAAGACGGGGCTGAAGCACCCCTCTCTCATCTATGCTCTATGCCGCCAGTCGGGCATGACTTGGTCAGATGATGAGCCAACGCTAGAACCCCAGGGTCCGATAGATCATCGCATTATTTCTCACTTTGACCAGTGGGGTGGAGCTCCGGCACATGCTCGGGGACGAGGATTTCTTCTTGATGAGGCACATGAGCAGTCCCCCGAGCCTCTTCTTCTGACACGTGAGTGAGCGGAGTCCATCCCGCTGCCCGAGAGAGAGCGCCTTCAGGCGATGTTCGACAGCCTGAGAGAGGAGATGAGGAGAGAGAGAGAGAGAGCCACCTATCTGCTTTGAGAGAGGAGATGCGGACAGAGAGAGAGAGCCTCCTCGTAGCTGTCCGGGAGGAGATGAGAGAGCAGGCCCGCCGGGCCAATCGATGCGAGGAGAGGCGCTTGGCGGCGAGGGATGCTTACCATCGGGACTACCTTTTTGCGTGGACGAGCCATATTGTGCACCCGGATGGGCCATTCATTCCACCAGTTAGGCCATCCACACCACCCTCCTCGCCGGACGAGGCCGACACCAGTTCATGAGCTGACATTAGGGGAGTACTTGACCTTTTCTTTTATCGCATATTATTATCTGTGTCCATTGAGGTCAATGTACGTCCTAAGTTGGGGGGGGGGGTTTACTTTCAGTTGCTTTTTACTTATTCGTTGACATTTTTTGTTATTTTTTACGCTAGCCTTGTCTTGTTTTTATTTGCATTCGTGAATTTTTCGTGCTTCCCTGTGTAAAACTGATGATATGATACTGATTTCTTTTTGAAGAAATGGTTGAGTCTTGGTCGAGTTTGCAGTCAGCGATATCTATTTCCTTTGAGTATTCATCTAGGTCTGAAATTTTTGGTGATTGTAGAAATTTTAGCGTATAAGAAAGGAGACATACGTGTTTTCAAATCGCCGTCTATACGTTTGGTTACACTTTTCGCGTAGCTAGTCGTCCAGTAACATGAGTCTTGTTGGCACTTAAATTGAGTTTAGAGTCGGATAGTCTTTCCCAAAAATTCAAGAAATTGTTCTATGATGGGAAGTTTAGTAATCGGGGGTATTCGCGTGACCCATTGTTTACTCTAGCGTAAAACGACAACCCTGAATAGACTAATGGTTTAGAAATATCGCTTTACCGATGATGGGAAGCCTAGTAACCGGGGGTATTCACGTGACCCGTTGTTTACTCTCGCGTAAAACAGCAACCTTGAATCGGACATGCGGGAATAGCTATTCGAGTTTTTTCTCCGCCGTAGAGGGGAACTTAGTAACTAGAAGCATCCATGTGCCCCATGAGTGTCTTTTACGTCAAACGGTTCACCAATACATGAGAATGGAAATCCACCCTGGGGTTATCCCGATGCAACATCCCGAGAGCCGGAACCTAGTGGTTAACTCAAATCATTTTATTAATCATATATAAGGGAATGTTGTCCGAGGATTATTTTTGACGATGAAACTCCTAAAATTTTTGCCACTAGACTGTGGGACTGGGCGAATTGGCTTGTTTAATATAACCCTTCATATTGGCGGTCGGTTAAATTCATGCTTGTTAATCTTTGAGCTTGATTTTCTTCATGAATGATTATTTAGCACTGAAAATGGTTACTTTGTGGAATCAGTGTCCGTGATGTGACTCACTAATACGATACTCGTATTATTCTTTTAGATTTTCAGGGGAGTATTGATTAAGTTTAGCACTATGGATTTGCACGATCATTCACGATACTTTTTGTTTAAAATTAATTTTTGCTTGAGGACAAGCAAAGGCTCAAGTTTGGGGGTATTTGTTAGGCATATGTTTATGCGCTTATTTATCATTATTTTATATCCATTTTAGTCTAAATCTGCATAAATAAGCTTTTAATGTACTATCGTTATATGATTTGTAGAAAATTAGAATCCGGAAGCTCGAACGGCGAAAAACAGGCCAAAACGACAATTTTTGGTCTGGGGCCGCGGCACACCAAGGCCAGGCCGCGGCACACGAAGATGACTAGCAGTGCGCCGAACTTCCTGTACCGGAGGCCGCGGCACGCACTTACTGAGCCGCGGCCCATGAAGAAAATATTGCGCCCAGGTATAGGCATTGAGCATTAGGGGCCGCGGCATGCACTTACTGAGCCGCGGCCCGCGGGGCGGTTTTGCTAATGTTGCTGCGTTTCTGAGCCGTTTCTGAGGCCCGTTTTCGACCTAATCCACGGACACGTTTTGGAGACGAATGATGGTTATAAACAGAGATTAAAAGTCTGGGGGATCAAATCATCGAGGAATCGAAGAGAAGGAGAAAAACACCAAGGAGCAGAGAGCGGAAGGTAGAGAACGGAGGAATCCAAGTTCTTCGACTGCGTTTGATCTTTATGCTTTCTTTAATTCTTTTTGTATTTTTATTTTCTACCATGTTAGGCTAGAACCCTATTCTAGGATTTTGATGAAACCGAGGTTTTGATTAATTAACTTTTGATTTTGCATTATCAATATAATTCCCTTTTCTATTGAGTTTTCCCCAATTGTTCTTAATGCTTTCAATTGTGTGGCCTATAATTGAATTGTTTTGATTACGCAACTCGAATCGGGAGCAGAGAGTTGGTAGGAAATATTGATGAGAACCGTTTTATCTTGTGATATAGGAATATACTCATAGGAATTACGTGGCCTTTCTGAAGATTTCGTGCTTTTTGCCTATTGTCGAATTAATTCACCTAGGAATAGAGTGTGTTATTCGCCTTGAAAAATTCTATTGACCTCGGGAGAGGCGGTAGAGTATTTTAGCAACCTTCGCCTTCAATAAATTGGGAAATCATTAAATTCATATAATCAAGAGTAATTTGGATAAACCGAGGTGTATTCACAATCCTAGATTAATTCCCTATTTGATTTTATTTCTTCAAACAATCGATTTTACTATTTATTCTTTTTAGTTATTACTTGCACCTCTAATTTCGATCGTCCAGATAAAATTAGAATACTCATAAATTGGTAGTTATCAGTCATCGTGGGAACGATATCTTACTTATCACTTTATTACTTGTTTACGACAACGTGCACTTGCGTTAAACCAAAATTCGCAAAAGTTGTCGAGCGAAAGAACATGACGCTGAAGAAAGCTACAAGAACTATGTTAGTTGCAAGCAAGCTGCCATAGCGTTTCTGGGGAGAAGCAACAAATACAACATGCTACACACAAAACTGATGTATTATCAATATGCACCACAACAAAATAACATACGAGGTATGGAATAATAAAACTCCTATGGCTGTGTATTTTCACATTCTTAGATGCAGGTGTTACGTTCTTAATAATGGGAAGGATCAACTCATGACCGTCGATGAAAAATCAGATGAAGGTATATTCATTGGATACTCCTTTATGAGTAAGGGATTTAGGATATTCAACAAAAGGAAACTCACGGTAGAGGAGTCGGTCCATGTGGTCTTCGATGAACCCAATTGCCACCCACAGGAATAGAAAACCTAACCCAAGGCATCCAGATGTTATCTCTTGATGGAATCCCACAGGCTTAGGAAGAACCTATTGCAAATCTAGAAATTAATCCCACTGCTGTAAGAACAGAAAAGCTAATGCTGAACCTACAGCTCCACATGATATAGAAAAGGATGAGGAACTCGAACCCGACAGAATGTGGTTAAGAGATCACCCTCAGGAGTTAATAATTGGTGAGTGTGTCTATCAGAAGAATAATACATAGTACATAAGGAACTGTACTCTGCACAAGATGATACGGAATCCAGTTCTGAACAGTCTCATTTCCCTGTATGGAAATCCCAAACTGAACTTAGTGGACTTGCCATGTGCACTCTATCTGTATCCTTCGCAAAATATGTACCTGTTTCGACCAATGAGGCTCTTAATAATTCTCACTGGATCACTTCTATGGAAAATAGCTCAACAGCTTCGAAAGAAATAATGTTTGGTATCTAGTTCCCATACCAACCCAGCAAGCTGTCATAGGAACCAAATGGGTATTTCGAAACAAAAGGACTAAAAGGGCATTGTCATAAGGAACAAGTCTATATTAGTTGCCCAAGGCTACAGACAGGAAGAAGGAATAGACTATGATTAAACATTTGCCCTTTCAGCTAGACTAGAAGCTATTAGGATATTTCTAGCTTTTGCGGCTCATAAGAACTTTAGCGAATATCAAATGGATGTAGAGAGTGCGTTTCTTGATGGAGACCTACGAAGAAGTATATGTTGAACTAAACCTCCAGGGTTTGCCAACACAGAAGGAGGAGATCTTGTATACAAGCTAAAGGAAAGCGCTATATGGGCTTACACAAGCACCGAGAGCATGGTATGAAACCCTATCACTGTACCTTATCAATAATGGATTTGAGAAATGTGCCATTGACAAAACTCTCGTTAAAATTCAGGAACATAATGACCCCCTTATGGTATAAATCGATGTATATGGTATTATTTTTGGTTCAACTAACCTTGATCTGTGTAAGAAGTTATCTAATCTCATGCAAAGTAGATTTGAAATGAGTATGATGGGAGAACCTAGCTATTTCGTAGGTTTGCGGATTAAACAATTACCTACAGGTGAATTCATCAACCAGGAGAAATATAGAAAGGAGATTCTCAACAAGTTCGGGATGAATACTTCAAAGTCCTCATCCACGCCCATGAGCACTTCCGCACAGGTAAGTGCTGACGAAGCTGGAAAGCCAGTGGATCAATCACTCTACAGGAAACTTATAGGCTCACTCTTGTACCTAATAGCCAGCAGGCCCGATATCCAGTTTGTTGTAGCTGTGTCTACTCGGTATCAGGTAGCACCTAATGTAATACCCCCAAGATATTGAGTATATATTACAGAGCCATGAGCCCCACCATGGGACCCACAAGGCTATACATATACATAATCATAAACTTTGATCGATAGGGTCTAGACAAAGCCACACAAAAGGTAATACAAATCGATGTCCAGAATAATATTCAGAATCAATGGACAGAAATCAACAGAAATTAAACCCATGAGGCAAAGCTAGAACAACAAGAACAACAACCCTTAGTACTCAAGTACTAATAACCATTCAAAGAACAACATTTCCGAATGGGAGAAACATAATAATACAGACAAAAGACATGACACAGTATCACTCTTTCCCATCATCATCATACTGATCCCGCACCTGCTTGTCCGCTCATTTGGAACGTGAAATACATGAAATGTATTTCCCCCCGAATGGGGTTAGCCATGGAATAGCTAGTGCAAGTATATCGAATATGAAACACAATAATTCTTGAACGATAAAGTAAATTAAACCGCATTTCATCAAACTCAAGACTAGTATTTCGGAATAACTAAACCTCATAATATTCAATCATATACGTTATTAACCATGGATCGTACCAGAAGCAGCGACCCCTCAGAGGACCCATGGTCCGTCCCAGAGTAATTAACCTAAAAATGTTCAATGAATCGCACCAGAAGCAATGACCCCTCAGAGGACCTGTCGGTCCATCCCGGAGTGAACATATAATTATACACATCACATACGCTTTACTTTCAACATCAAGAATATACAATCATAAACATATACTTGCCTTTGAGATATTGGAATCGAAAGGACATGTGAGATATTGGAATCGAAAGGAAATGGTATTCATGCTCAGTAGGTCCAAAAATGCACTTTTGGCCATAAATGATTCGTAAGAAATGTGATAATCAACAATCAATACTCAATTCACAAGGAGAAACTCCCTAAACCCCATCTATGATTCACAATTCTTCAAGGATATTCACATAGAGGATGGAAATCATCCAAACACTCTCAAATCCAAGTAATACACAAATAAAGTCGTATAATCGTAAAGAAAACGTGGGTAAGAGGTAGATACTTCACAATCACAAGGGTTTCAAGCTTCAAAACGGATTAAACAGACAAATCTATGAAAAACCCCAAAAATTCCGAAATAAGGTTGGAGGAAAATTTACCTTGATTTGGAAGGAAAAAACGGATTAGGAGTTGTATAATCTTCGTTAGCAACTCAAGAATGGTGATAGATGATGAAGAATTTCCCCAAATCGCCTCCAAGATGTCTCCCTCGCACTCTCTTGTTGGGTTAGGTTTAGGAAGTTAACAAATGCAGAAAAAATGGCTGTTATCCACTCATATAGCGGTGACCATGTTACGTACGCAACGCCTCCATGTTAACGTACGTAAGGCCATTAAGGTATGCTATATCCAACCATTACATACTCAACGGTCTGGGAGGCCACTGCCTCGAACAATCAGATACATCACATACATTATGCGGAGCACTTAGCGTACGTTAAGAATTGTTAGCGCACGCTATTATCCCATGTTAGCGTACATAAACCTATTCCAAGAGGCCACTGCCTCGAACCATCACGGACATCACGTACACTATGGAGAGGGATTAGCGTACGTTAAGAACAATTAGCGTATGCTATGATCCCGTGTTAGCGTACATAATTCATTTCGAGAAGCTACTGCCTCGAACCACAGGTATTACATTATGCATGACTTTAGCGTACGCTATGCCCTTGCTAGCATACATAATACTAGTCCAGTAATGCACGTAACCATGCTAAAGGCAACACTGATCCGTCCGATTGATGAAACAACTACATGATGGAATATACTCAAGCACTACGAATCCCAAAAACATCAGTCCGATGTATATGAAATGAAACTCGGGTAATAACCTGCAGAAATGAAAGAAGGGCGCGAATACATATTATATTCAAAATTCCACACGAACCAACATAATTTAAAATTCAAAATGAATGTAATAGGATTTAATATCATTTTGTATGAAGTTCTAGCTCAGAAAAATTGAGAAATACAGAAACAGAAAATACAGATATTACATTCTCCCCCTCTAAAAGAATGTTTCGTCCCAAAACTTAGGAAAGAAAAAGTTCTGGGTACCTCGCACGCATCTTCTCTTCCATCTCCCTTGTCAATTCATTAACTCCATGTCTCGACCATTGTACTTTGACTAACAAAATGATTTTGTGCTGTAGTTATTTCTCACGATGCTCAAGGATCTGCATCGGTCTTTCTTCAAAGGTAACATCTTTAGCTACATCGATATCACCGTAATCCATAATATGACTATGGTCCGGTACATAATTTCTCAATTAAGAAACATGGAAAATGCGATGGACATGACTCACAGCTTGAGGTAACGCCAAACGAGAAGCCAATTCTCCAACCCTGTCTAAAATCACGAACGGTCCGATATACCTTAGACTAAGTTTCCCTTTATTTCCAAAAGGGAAGACTCCTTTTGTCTGTGGCACCTTGAATAGAACATGATCCCCCACTTCGAATGCCAAGGGTCGAAGGCGAATATCAGCATATGAGTTCTGTCGACTCTGGACAGTCAACAATCGGTCTTGAATGATAAAGATCTTCACCTTAGTTTCCATCAACATGTTCTGTTCTATCCCAAATAACTCTGAGGCCTAGTCCCAACATAATGGCGATCTACATCGCCTACCATAAAGTGCTTCGAAAGGTTCCGTTTTGATTGATGAATGCCAACTGTTATCCTAAGTATACTGGATCAACAGCAAATGAAGTTCCCAATCACTGCTCCAGTCTAGGGCACAACCCTGCAACATATCCTCTAACATCTGAATTTTCTGATCAGTCTGACCATCTGACTGTGGATGAAAAGATGTACTCAACCTCAACTATGTACCCAAGGCTGATGGACTGCCTGCCATAAATGTGACACAAAACGGCCATCTCGATCAGATACAATAGTTTTAGGAGTACCGTGCAATCTCAAAATCTATGCTATAAATATTCAAGCCAGCTTATCCAGTCCCCAAGTATCCTTAATACCAAAAAAATGTGCCGACTTGGTTAATCGATCGACGATTACCCAAATAATATTCTTTCCAGCTTTAGTCCTCGGCATTTCAGTGATAAAGTCCATGGAGATATCTTCCCACTTCCACTCGGGAATAGGAAGCGGCTTCAACAACCCCACTGTTTATTGATGCTCAATTTTGACTTGTTTACAAGTCAAATACCGCAAAACAAATTATATGACATCTTCTTCATATTATTCCACCAAATATTTCTCTTCAAATCTCCATACATCTTACTCGTTCCCGGATGGATTGAGTAAGGCGTAGCATGGGCTTCTCGATGTATCCTCTGTCTCAACTTTAAATCATTCAGAACACAAAGTCTACCCTGAAATCTCAAAATACTATCCTCATGGACCATAAAACCATGGGCCTTCCTTTTAATTACATCTTCGTTCAGTAGAATAATCATTGGGTCACTCCACTGCTTCCCTTTGATGACATCAACCAAAGATGATGTAATTTCGAGGTACACAACTGTCCTTGCACTCTCTAAAGCCAAACTTCTATTCTATGTTGGAAAAATTCTTTCTGAATCCTTGCTTGAGGTGTAAGGACCTCGATCATCTGGAGTGATGCCGACTTTCGGCTCAACGCATCTGTGATGACGTTGGCCTTTCCCGAATGGTAAAGAATTTTCAGGTCGTAGATTTTATCAATTCCAACCAACGGTGTCGCCTCATATTCAACTCTTTATGACTGAAAATGTATTTTAAACTCTTGTTCTAAGTATAGATCCGAGAAGAAGAGCCATACAAATAATCCCGCCAAATCTTTTGTGCGAACACGACTGCTGCCAATTCCAAGTCGTGAGTAGGATAATTCATCTCATATGGCTTCAGCTGCCGTGATGCAAAAGCTACTATCTTATCATGCTGCATAAGCACACATCCGAGTCCCTGACCCGAAGCATCACTATATACTGCAAACCCCTCATTACTTTGCGGTAACGCCAAAATTGGTGCTGAAGTTAAACGCTTCTTCAGTCCATCAAAGCTCTGTTGTTTCTCAACACTCCAAACAAACTTTTTCGCCTTCTGGAGTAACTTTGTAAGTGGTCGAGCAAGTTTAGAGAACCCCCCGACAAACCGATGATAGTACCCCGCAAGACCCAAAAACTTGCGAACTTCCTTTACATTTTTAGGCCGTGTCCAATCTAACACTGCTTCAATATTTTGCGGGTCCATATGAACTCCTTCAGCCGAGATCACATGGCCGAGAAACATAAACTCCTTCAGCCAAAATTCACATTTTGAGAACCTCGCATAAAGGTGCTGAGCTCTCAAAATGTCTAATATTAAACACGAGTGCTGGGCGTGCTCCTCTTCATCTCAAGAATAAATTAGAATATAGTCAATAAAGACAACCACACATTTATCAAGGTACTCGATAAATGTCTTTCATCAATGGCATGAACACTGCTGGCGCATTGGTCAGTCTGCAAGGCATGACCACAAACTCATAATGTCCGTATCTCGTCTGGAAAGATGACTTCGGAAAGTCAGACTCTTTCACTCGAAGCTAATAGTATCCCAAACTCAAAATTGATCTTCAAGAATACTGTAGCTCCCTGCAACTGATCAAATAAATCATCTATACAAGGTAATGGATACTTGTTCTTGATGGTCACTTTCTTTAGCTTGCGGTAATCGATGCACAAACGCAATGAACCGTCCTTCTTCCTCACAAATAGGATAGGCGCCCCAAGGAGAAGCGCTAGCTCTAATGTACCCCTTATCCAACAACTCTCCCAACTGATTCTTCAACTCCTGCATCTTTGAAGGTGCCATGCGATAAGGCACCCACTACACCACGAAGGGGATATTGCAAGCTTAAATGTGGTGTTGCAAGCAAAAATGTTGCAGTTGCCTGAAAAATTTCATCAATTGCAACACCGTTCAATAAATGTTGCAAACAAACTGAAATCTTGCTTCCTTGGCAACGTTTTTTGGCAATGTTACAGTAGTTTATAGAGCAGTTGCGATGTTTTATTGCAACTGCAACATTTTACAAAAGCAAAAATATTACATAAGATGCAACTGCAACGTTATTACAACCTCGTTGCAAAGATATTAATTTATTTTAAAAAAGACACGGGTCAACAATTCCCCCTACCCGAAAACAATCTCATATCTCATCTCTCTCTCTCTCTCTCTCTCTCTCTCTCAAACTCCAATTTTTTTTCTCTCCCCATCGGAAAAGAATCTCAAACTCCAGGTTATATCTAATATAATTATATATACACATATATTATCTCTAAATATATATTATCTACGAATTGGGTGGAGAATCGATTTGGGTGAACTGCTCTCACTGCTCTCAAGCTTGGATTTCACACTGCTCTCAAGCTTCAATTTTAAGGTATGCTTCAATCCTTACTGCTTGTTCAAATTCTTGTATTCTTTATATCTTGTTCGATTATTATTTGTGGTTTGAAATTAGAGCTTTTGTCTTGAGTGTTTATATTATTTGTGTCTTGGGATCGTATCGCCATTTAAAAGTGTTTACTGTATTATATGTTTCGAAATTAGGGTTTTTTTCTTGAGTGTAATTTATACGGGTTGTGTTCAATTGTTACTTAATTGGTATTCTTATGTATTTCTGTTTACTGTATTATGTGTTTCGAAATTAGGGTTTTTGTCTTGAGTTTAATTTATATGGGTTGTGTTCAATTGTTTCTTAATTGGTATTCTTATGTATTTCTTGATATGTTGTAGGTTTTTATTGTAGTAATAATGGACAACCGAAGTCATAAGTGGGTAGAACTTCCAAAGTACACAGATGCATATATTAATGGAGTAAAAGCTTTTATAGAAAATGCATTTTCCAATCTTGCCGTAGGAAATGATATTAGGTGCCCTTGCAAACACTGTAAAAATGATCGATGGCATTGTAAAGATGATATCTTCGACCATCTCATATGTGATGGTCCATCTCGAGTGTATGTGAACTACATATATGAGGTTTCAATGATCGATTTCATAAGTAGGATGGATCAAGATATGGGAATGGATCAAGATATGGGGATGAATCAAGATATGGGGATGGGTTATGAAGATAATTTTGATGAAATGTTTCATGGAGCCTATCGTAATTTGGGGAATTCTGATGACAGGTTCTCAAAGGACCAAATGCAGTTGCTAAAAAATAGTATTGTCTTGTCGAAGAGGGGAAACATCTGTTATATCTCGGGTGTGTGAAGTTTTCTCGATTAAGTTTTTTAGTGAAACTTTACCTTCTAAAATATGTCAATGGCATTAGTGAGTCTTCATTTGGGGAACTACTATAGTTGATTAAGGAGGCCATTCCGGAGGCCCAAATACCTTTATTTGTTAATGTGGCAAAAAATGTCATTAAAGATTTAGGTTTAGATTACCAGAAAATACATGCATGTCCAAATGATGCATGTTATATTGGGCTGAAAATGAAAATGACCAAGTTTGCAAAACTTGTGGCGAGTCGAGGTGGATTTTGACTGAGAATAAAGGTTGTTCAGATGATAAAGAGAAGGTAAATCACAAAGTCCCAGCTAAGGTGATGAGGTACTTTCCACTAAAACCGAGACTGCAACGGTTGTTCATTTGTCGAGAAAATTCTAAGCTGATGACATGGCATGCATTCGGATGCAAGAAAGATGGTCAGCTACGGCATGCAGCTGATGGTGAGGCCTGGAAGACAATGGATGCCAAGTATCCTAAGTTTTCTTCAGAAAATCGAAATGTTAGATTGGGTGTAGATGCAGATGGTTTCAATCATTTTAGAATGACGAATCTATCTCACAGCACATGGCCAATTATATTGGTGAATTACAACCTTCCCCCTTGGTTAATCATGAAACCGGAAAATTTGATTCTATCTACACTAATACATGGTCCAAATGATCCAGGGAATAATATTGATGTGTATATGAAACCATTAATTATAGAATTAAAAGAGTTGTGGGATGTAGGGATAGAAACCTATGACATCTCTACTGATCAGAATTTCACTCTTCGTGCAAGTGTCCTTTGGACCATTAGTGATTTCTCGGGGTATAGGATGTTATCGGGGTGGAGCACAAAAGGATATTTAGCCTGTCCCTCGTGCCATTATGAGACCTCATCACAGTACGTGAAACATAGTAGGAAAGTAGTTTACATGAACCATAGAAAATTTCTTGATCCTAATCACAAGTGGAGGTTTGATAAAAAAAAGATTCAATGGTCAGATAGAGATGGGACAACCTTCTGTACCTTTGACAGGGGAAAAAATTGAAGAAATATTGGCGGATTTTGAAAATAATTTCGGAAAGAATCAGAAAAAAAAGAAGTGTAATGCTGATTGTCCGTTTAAAAAGAAGTCAATATTTTTTGATTTACCATATTAGAGGGATAATTTATCTCGACATAACCTTGATGTCATGCATATAGAGAAAAACATTTTATAGTATAATAGGTACTTTGCTAACTATCGGTGGGAAGACTAAAGATCATATCGAAGATCGATTAGATTTACAGGAAACAGGCATAAGAAAAGTCCTTCATCCAACAAAATCTAGTTATGGCAATCACTTGGAAATCAGGGCTGCTATTTTTGACATGACGAATACAGTAAAAGAAATGTTTTGTTCTGTATTAAGGGATGCTAAGTTGCCACATGGTTGTGCATCCAATGTTAGTCAATATATGCATGTAAAAAAAAAAAAAAATTTCGGGATATAAGAGCCATGATGCTCATTTCATACTCCAACACCTGTTACAATTTGCTGTGAAGAGAACTTTAAAACCTGAAGTTGCAATGCCCTTAATCAGACTTGGCGCTTTTTTAGAGGAATTTGCAGCAAAGTTATTAATTTGGAAGAACTCAAGAGGTTGCAAAATGAAATTGTCGAGATCCTGTGTCTGTTCGAGATGACCTTTCCAAAAGCATATTTTTATATAATAATGCACTTGCCAGTTCATTTGTGCAAAGAAATTGAGTATGGTGGACCGATCAACGCTCGATGGATGTTTGGTATTGAGATGCTCACTTACAGTAGAAAGAATTATCTTGGTATTCAGTAAATACTACTACTTGCCCACTAAGTTACATTTCGAGGTTGACCCCACCAACTGGTGATTGGATCGAACTACTATAATGACTAACTTAATGTCACAAGCACATCTCCTACTGAAACCTCAAGTCAAAGGTCCACGTATACCTATCACAACCTTTCGATACAGTCATTGACAAACCCTGAGTGATATCCATGTGACCGAATCGAGGTGAGTCATGTTCGAGTATACTAATCTCATTAGCATACCTATAACGTGTGCTCCCACTAACTCTTAGTGAAGACAGGCACTCAACATGTCAAAGTACACGTTATACAAATCTTGGCTAAACTTAATGCCCAATTAAGTTTTATCGACTTTCGAACTAGTTAAGCATTCGAGCTCTAAACACTTCCAGTGCCTATCTCCTTATCTCCATAAGGAGTAGAATGTACCAAATCACAATGCCAGTGATATACAATAATATAGAAATAATAATTGCCTTATTAAATATTCATAATTACAATACAAATGCTCTCACTCTCTCATCCTCTCAGTGGCATTCGAGGGCATATTCCTAATAATTCGACCCTAACAAAACACATTAGTAATCATATCCCTGATGCCGTGATCGCTTGCCACGTATCACCGTAAGTATTCTTAGGCTCTCATGGTTGGACCGATCACTTGCCGTGTCCTCACCACCATGATTGTAATCAGGATTATTACAGCGCTGTAAATCCTTGATGTAAGGATTTACTAGGCTAAGAATTTAAAGACAACATTATTAAATACCAATCATATGAATAATTATTACATCACCAGTCTAAAACATACAAATACATCCACATCCGAATACAAAATTCAAAGGTGACAAAACAACAGCGTACTCGAGTACTTAATTAAAATAAAACAAACACCTGACAAATCATTCCGGCCGTAACATCACTCTGCACTCTCATCGTTATGCAACTATAGTGGTTGTTTTCCCGTCCTCCTATATCCTGAACATAAAACAAATGTTCACCCCCGAAGGGGTTATCACAAGCTAGTACAAGTACGATAATTATACGAAAATTATTTATTCAGCAATCTCTGAATAATAACATCAACAATATCAACAATGATCACAAGAAGTTTCTCCAACGAGAAATAGTAACAATGTACAACACAACATGTCAATCTCAACATATTCGTGGTATTCCAACGATCCAACGCACACAGCTATAGATTCCCATTATGATCTCGCTGGACTAATGCATGGTGGAAATACCTGTCCAACAATCCAGCGCACAAAGCTATAGATTCCCATGATGATCCCGTCGGACCAACGCATGGTGGACAAAACAATAAAAAAAACATATGCAGGACACACAACAACATAACCATCATCAATACGAATAAATATAATTGAGGTACTTGCCTTAGAAAGGTGGCAAGAGATAAATACTTCAATGACTCCAACAAGCTCGAAGGCCGCCCTTTCGATCAATTGTTCGTAAAGCTCGAACCTTCCACAAAAGGGAATAACGACAAATCAACTTTACGTAACAAGGCTATCACACAATCATGCTAAACGTTACAAATGGTGACCGAACTAGTTATCATTACAAGGTCGATTCTTGGTTAACTTCTTAAAGAACACTACGTCGAACAAATACCATGCTACATGCAAAACGAAAGATCATAACGGGGATAACATGATGATGTATACGGATTTTCAGTGTCTTCAAAATGTCCCGAACCATAATTCAATTCTTCCCATTGATTCTAAATGCAAGCAATGGTTATCTAAATGAATTCATAACAAGGTGAGTACGTTCAACTGGATTCTAAGTTAACCCCACTTATGATTTTCGTTCTCTTCACAAGTAGATTCATCTTACCCAAGTTCTACGTTCACCACGATTGTTACAACAAGATCATAATGTTCTAAACATTCATCTTGAAGTTTATCAATCCAAAAAATCCTTACAAACCCCGGGTTATACTTAACGAATAATCCCTACGTTAAACATCTCGGATTCACCTAGTCTAGGTGATAACACTCATTTCGTTCACCATAAAAATCATCACAAAATCATCACAAAGCAGGTCATAATCTGCAACAAATCACGTTCTTACAATATGCACCATCAGGCTTAACTATCACTAATGAAAACCCAAGTTTATCCAATTTAATTCTCCAAAACATGTTGTTCAATTCATAAAGTTTATAACAAGCTCAATAACCTCAGTAATCTACTCATGAACATTCCTACGAACATGAATTCCAGAGGGTTAGAGTATCACATACCGTACTTCGGAAGAAACGATGAAACCTCCAGGTGAAGCTCAATGTTGGATGCTTGAATACCAATCCTTAATGTCCTTTGTCTTCAACAATCACCTTCAGGGATGATATGGGGGTGGAATATCATGGGATGACTTCTCCAAGTCTTGAGAATCGATTAATGGTCAGAGGTGAAAGTGGGAAATAAAATGGGGTGAAATCCTATTTATAAGATCATAACCATTACATACGTTAATCTCAAAGCCTTACGTACGTTATCATCGTAACGTATGCTATTTGAAATCCTTAGCGTACCTTAACGTATGACAGTAGCTTACTGCCTCGTTCCTGGTCTCTCTTACATACATTAACGAAACCCTCTACATACGTAATTTGGTCAACATAGCGTACGTTATCGGTCATGAATAGCGTACATTAAGTCTCATTGACTTGCTTTATCAAAAAGACATCCAGGTTCACGTGGGGAATCTCTACCCGATCTTGTCTCCAACTGGCCCACGTGCTAAGCAAACCTCTCCATCGTTGACTGCCTTACGTAGGCTAGGCTTCGTTCATAGCGTACAGTATCCGCAGCTCATAACGTACGTTAAGCTAACCTACTAGCGTATGTTATGACGTAGTGGCATGCATGAATTTGTAAACTCTTCCTAATATGATCATGAATGTTGATACGAATACGGGAAAAATCGCACTTCGATTATTGATACCACAAAGTCGAATTATAAGGTTCAAATACAGATGAAAATACTCAACAATTATCCGGATATTACATACTCTCCCTCTAAATAGGAGTTTCGTCCCAAAACTTAAGATGAAAATAATTCTGGGTATCTTGACTTCAGATCCTTATACATCTTATTGGTGCCCGGGTGAATAGAATAGGGCCTACTGTAAGCTTCCTTAATGATTGTCTGCTTCAAAACGTCAATATCGGGAACACAAAGTCGACTCTGGAATCTCAAAACTCCATCGTAATGAATCACAAATATTGGGGCCTTTCCTTTGCCCACTTCATCACGTAACTGAATCATTAAGGGGTCATCTAATTGCTTAGATTTGATTTCATCGGTCAAGGATGAAGTTAATTCTATCACACACATTTGTCCTTGAACTCCTTGTAACCATACATCAATTCCTTCACGAATCAACTCTCATTGAATGCTAGACTAGGAAGTGAGAGTCTCCAGCATTCGAATTGAAATAGGTTTGCGGCTTAGTGCATCAGCCACTACGTTCGCTTTTCCTGGGTGATAAAGAATCTCTAAATCATAGTTCTTAAGCAATTCCAGCCATCTCCTCTGTCGCATGTTCAACTCTTTCTGACTGAAGATGTATTTGAGACTCTTATGATCTGTGAATATCTGACAGTGAGTCTCGTACAAATAATGTCTCTATATCTTCAAGGCGAAAACCACAGCTGCCAGTTCCAAATCATTCGTTGGATAATCTACTTCATATAGATTCAATTGTCGTGAGGCGTATGCGATCACTTTTTCATTCTGCATCAGTACACAGCCGATACCTTGATTTGAAGTGTCACTGTAAACTATGAATTCATCAGTTCATTGTTGTAGTGCTAAAATTGGTGTTGTCATCAATCTCTTCTTCAATTCATCAAAACTGGCCTGGCACATATCGTTCCATTCAAAGTTTTAGGTTTTCTGCAGTAATCGAGTAAGTGGACGGGTAATTTTGGAAAACCATTCCACAAATCGATGATAATACCCAGCAAGCCCTAAGAAACTAATAACTTCATTCACGTTCTTAGAAGACTTCCATTCCAAGATCGCCTCGACTTTCTGGGGGTCTACTCGGACCCCTTCCACTGACACCACGTGACCGAGGAACATAACTCCCTTTAGCCATAATTCACACTTAGAAAGTTTAGCATATAACTGCTCGCTTCTCAAGAGGTTCAAAACGATCCATAAGTGCTGCTTATTGATGGGATATTGACACCTCCAAACGAAGTAAACGAAGTAAGAATTGATGTAGGTGATGACACCACGTTGCATGCACATGTACCTACGTACTTCGGTGAGAAAACAAATGCGGAAATGGGAATGATCTTAATAATCGGAACTGGGAAAACTTAGACGTATCAAACATGCATACGTATGCAAGTTCATGCATACAAAATCGGCCACATTAGGGGGAGATTTCGGCCGATTGTGATGGGAGGTATATGAAGGATCTTTGTCCTCTCTACTTTCAAGATTGTTTTCATTTTCAAAGTCCACCACAATAAAATCAAAGATAGAGATTTGGCTCACTCCACACTTCACCAAATCGGCCGAACAAGGAGGAAGAAGATGCCAAGAAGTTGCTTTCATTTTCAATCCTTGTCAAAGTCTTACAAAAATATATCACATGGGAAAGATTTTGTCTACTCCTTTGAAGCTACCCCATGGCCGAAAATGCAAGGAAGAAGCCAACCATGTTGTTGTTTTCAATCTTTGTCAAAGTCTTGATAGATTAGTTTAATATTTGCTTGTTTTCGCTTGATCTTGTGTGTAGTTGTAATGGCTATTTATAAGCCTCATCTTCAACCTTTCAAAGACATCTTGAAGTTTAAAAAAACGAAATACACTTTGTATGTATTCTTGTTGAATGGTTTTTAGCAACACCTTGATTATAATTCGACGCGTCTTCGAGTTGTAATTTAATCGATTCTCAATAGGTCTTGAGGAGAGATTGCCTTATCAAACTATAGGTCTAGTTTGATAAATCACTTTCATATTATTCTTGTTTACGTAATCCGAATTGCCCTACTTTCGGTTAATTCTTATGAGTGTTACACATATTCGAGTGTTGTGAGGTTAAAAGATATTTCCGCTGCATTACCGGCGAATTTACGTCTATCTTTAGACGTAATTCGTATCATTAGTGGCATCGGAGCCCAAGGTTATTTCCTTGTCGAAATTCTCTTGGCGATTTTCTTGTTAAAGCTATCTTATCATGGATTTTTCCGACGATTTCATGGAGAAACTCCGTGAGGCACTACACAACTTACAAGAACTACGTTTTCAAGTTTGAAGAGGAGGATATGATGCACATTCACCGCATCATGTAGATGAATTTAAAGTAAATGAACTTCCGGAATTTGTCGGAGGTACCAATCCCGAAGTCTACTTGGAGTGGGAGAGGAAGATTGAACGTATGTTCGACTTCAAGAACCTTAACGATGAGAAACGTTGCAAATATGCAATTCTCAAGTTAGGGAAGGGCACTTCCCTATGGTTCCAGGGTGTGAAAACACAACGAGCTCGTGCGGGAAAGGAGAAAATCCGTTCTTGGGATTCTTTGAAGAAAAAACTACGTAAAAGGTATGTCCCGACATCACATCGGTTAACCTTGTACCGAAAGATTGTCGAATTCGTCCAAGGAAAACTAAGTGTGGGAGAATACATTGAAGAATTTGAAGGCTTGGCCTTAATGGGAGAACTCGAAGAAAATGAAGAACAAAGAATGTCACGTTTCTTACGTGGCCTAAACCGAAACATTGCAAATACGGTGGAATTATACCCCTGAGGAGATTTTGACACTTTATGCGGACTATGCATAAAGATAGAAGCTCAAAACAAGTTGAAGTTTCCCAAACCCGAATTCCCATACAAATTCGTAAATGCAAGTGCCAGCTCAAGTTTGACTACGAAACCTACCGCACCTTTTCAAGTCCCTACCCCAGCCCCGAAGGTTCCTCACGTGTCCAAAGAAACGAGCTTGGCTAAAGTACGATGTTTTAAATGTCAAGGCTTTGGTCACTATCAAAATGCATGTCCAAATAAATGGGTGGTCACGTTAAGAGATGCTCTTGCGGTCCGTGATGAACTTTTAGTCGAGGACAAGAAGGAAGGACTTGTGACGTATTTAACATGGAGGCCGAGGAAGAGAACGAGGAATGTGAGACTTATGAAGCTCCAGAATAAGATACTGCGTTAGTGCTTCGAGCTCTTCATACAAAAATCATTCCAAGTGATACGGAGCAAAGAGACCAAATCTTTCATTCCAAATGCCGAGTCGGAGAAAAGTGGTGTAGTTTGATAATAGACTGAGGGAGTTGCACAAATGTAGCTTCAAATGATATGGTTACCAAACTCGGTCTAACTACTACGGCTCACCCGATACCGTATGCTTTACATTGGTTCGATGACGGAAGTAAAGTGAAGGTGTCAAGACAAGTACGGGTCAACTTAACTATGGGACCATACGGAGACGATGTGTTATGTGACGTACTCCCGATGGATGCATGCCACGTACTTTTGGGATGACGATGGATGTTCGACCGAGATGTTTTGCATCAAGGTCGGAGTAATGAATATGAATTACGAGACAAAGGAAAGACGATTGTACTCAAACCAATGTCCCCGCAAGCTATCCGTTCGATGAGTTCTAGTCGAGTGGAGAAACCGAAACTCACTATGCTTGCTAGTGAAAGGGAAATAGAACATGCCATTAATGACGGGGAGCGAGTGTATTTGGTGATGTTTAAAGAGACACGGGATGAGAACATGGGAGTACAAAACGGAGGAGAGATAGATGTGTTATTACACGAATTTGAGGATGTCTTTCCCGAAGAATTACCGTCGGGTTTACCACCTATTCGTGGTATCGAACACCAAATCGGTCTTATACTGGGAGCACCACTTCCTAATAAAGCCGCTTATAGATGTAATCCCGAGGAGACGAAGGAGTTACAAAGACAAGTCAAATAACTTTTAGACCATGGGTATGTCCAAGAGAGTTTGAGTCTGTGTGCGGTTCCGGTCTTACTTGTCCCTAAGAAAGATGGTTCCTGGCGAATGTGTGTGTATAGTCGGGCCGTGAACAATATCACCGTCAAGTGTCGGTTCCCTATCCCGAGACTTGATGATATGTTAGACGAACTACATGGTTCGGTGCTCTTTTCAAAGGTTGATTTACGAAGCGGATATCATCAAATTCGAATGCGAGAAGGTGACGAGTGGAAGACGGCCTTCAAAACGAAAAATGGATTATATGAATGGACCGTTATGCCATTCGGTCTTACAAATGCGCCAAGTACCTTCATGAGGTTGATGAACGAAGTGCTTAAACCAGTTCTTGGGAAATTCGTGGTTTTATATCTGGATGACATCCTAATCTATAGTCAATCACTACAAGAACATTTCGGGCACTTAAGGCAAATCTTCGAAACTTTGACGGACCGAAAACTATATGGAAAAAAGGAGAAGTGTTCATTCCTAGTCGAGAGTATAGTCTTTCTTGGCTATGTCGTTTTGAAGGATGGAGTGGCGGTTGATCAAACAAAAATCGAAGCAATTAAGTCTTGGCCGACCCCTACGACCGTGACGGAAGTGAGGTCATTTCACGGACTTGCTTCTTTTTATTAGAGGTTTATTCGAGACTTTAGCACCATTTCAAGTCCGATAATGGAGTGTTTAAAAAAAGGACCATTTGTATGGAACGGGGCTTCCCAAAGAGCATTCGAGAAGTTAAAAGCCAAATTATGTGAAGCGCCGATCCTAACACTACCCGATTTTACTCAACCATTCGAAGTTGAATGTGATGCTAGTGGAGTTGGAATTGGAGCAGTTCTTATTCAAGGTAAACGACCTATCGCTTACTTTTCGGAGAAATTGAACGGTGCTCGGTTGAATTATTGCTTTTACGATAAAGAATTCTATGCTATCGTAAGGACCCTTGATCATTGGTGTCATTACCTACGGCCGATACATTTTAGTCTACACTCGGACCACGAATCATTGTTGTCGATCGTTTCTCAAAAAATGGCTCATTTCGTGGCTTGGCACAAAACCAACGACGCAAGTAACGTGGCCGATTTATACTTCCGAGAGGTGGTTCGGTTACATGGAGTTCCGAAGACTATTGTTTCGGATCGAGATTCGAAATTTCTTAGCTATTTTTGGAATACATTATGGAGGAAGGTAGGAACAAAGCTCTTGTTTAGCACTTCGCACCATCCTCAAACCGATGGTCAAACCGAAGTCACAAATCGAACGCTAGGAACGTTGTTGCGAGGACTTGTGAATAAAACGCAAAAGGATTGGGACATGAAACTTGCTCATGCGGAATTTGATTATTACCGATCCTCTACACATGCTACGGCATATTCTCCCTTTGAAATCGTTTACGGGTTAAATCCTTATATACCCTTAGACTTGATTTCGTTGCCGAAGGACGAGTTGGTACACAAAGATGCGGAATCTAAACTTAAATCGATGATCAAGTTGCACGGACAAATACATGATCGAATCAAATAGGTGAATGACGCATACAAAAGGAAATCCAACAATCACAAAAAACCGAGACTATTCGAAGTAGGCGACTTTGTTTGGGTACACTTAAGAAAAGAGAGATTTCCTAGCAAAACCAAGAACAAACTTATGCCAAGGGCCAAGGGACCTTACAAAATCATGGGTAAGGTGAACGACAATGCGTATAAAGTAGAACTTCCGGGCGATTATGGGGTACACGCCACTTTTAACGTGGGCGATCTATCTTCTTACCTTGACGACGAGGGAATCACTGAATTGAGGTCAATTCCTTTCAAAGGGGGAGGAGATGATGCGATATTGACATCTCCAAACGAAGTAAACGAAGTAAGAATTGACGTAGGTGACGATACCACGTTGCATGCACATGCACCTACGTACTTCGGTGAGAAAACAAATGCGGAAATGGGAATGATCTTAATAATCGGAACAAGGATAACTTAGATGTATCAAACATGCATACGTATGCATGTTCATGCATACAAAACCAGCCACATTAGGGGGAGATTTCGGCCGATTGTTATGGGAGGTCCATGAAGGATCTTTGTCCCCTCTACTTTCAAGATTGTTTTCATTTTCAAAGTCCACCACAATAAAATCAAAGATAGAGATTTGGCTCACTCCACACTTCACCAAATCGGCCGAACAAGGAGGAAGAAGATGCCAAGAAGTTGCTTTCATTTTCAATCCTTGTCAAAGTATTACAAAAAGATATCACATGGGAAATATTTTGTCTACTCCTTTGAAGCTACCCTACGGCCGAAAATGCAAGGAAGAAGCCAAGCATGTTGTTGTTTTCAATCTTTGTCAAAGTCTTGATAGTTTAGTTTAATATTTGCTTGTTTTTTAGCTTGATCTTGTTTGATCTTGTTTGTAGTTGTAATGGCTATTTATAAGCCTCATCTTCAACCTTTCAAAGACATCTTGAAGTTTAAAAAAACGAAATACACTTTGCATGTATTCTTGTTGAATGATTTTTAGCAACACGTTGATTATAATTCGACGCGTCTTCGAGTTGTAATTTAATCGATTCTCAATAGGTCTTGAGGAGAGATTGCCTTATCAAACTATAGGTCTAGTTTGATAAATCACTTTCATATTATTCTTGTTTACGTAAGCCGAATTGCCCTACTTTCGGTTAATTCTTACGAGTGTTACACATATTCGAGTGTTGTAAGGTTAAAAGATATTTCCGCTGCATTACCGGCGAATTTACGTCCATCTTTATACGTAATTCGTATCACTTATGCACTTCTAGGCTCTTGGAATAAACCAAAATATCATCGATAAACACAACCACAAATTTGTCCAAATACTCCATGGACACTCGATTTATTATCTGCATAAACACAACAGGCGCATTAGTGAGACCAAATGGCATCACCACAAACTCAAAATGTCCATAGCGAGTTCTGAATACTGACTTCGGGACATCGGATTTCTTAATCCTCAACTGATGATATCCCAACCTCAAATTGATCTTGGAAAATACTGTCGCTCCTTGCAACTGGACGAACAAATCATCAATCCGTGGCAACAGGTACTTATTCTTGATCGTCATCTTGTTTATCTCCCGATAGTCAATGCACAATCTAAGTGATCCATCTTTATTTCGTACAAAAAGAACTGGTGCACCCCAGGGTGAAACACTTGGCTGAATATAACCTTTGTCCAGTAACTCTTCCAGTTGCTTCTTCAATTCATACGTCTCGGTAAGTTCCATATGATAGGGCACCTTAGGAATCGGTGTAGCTCCTGGTTCTATCTCGATGGTAAATTCTACATCTCGTTGTGGAGGTAGTCCATGTAATTCGTTGTGGAACACGTCCGGATATTCATTCACAATAGGAATGGATGAAAGCTCTACTTTTCCTTCTTCTTTCGTCATCTCGTAATACCAGTATCCAGTACAACCCTATTTTAGTAGTTTGATGGCTTTCATAGCTTTGATCACTTTTCCGGAGTTTCCTGGTCTCCATACCTCGCATACTAATTCGAAACCATCTTTGGACATCATCGAGATATTCCTCTTCCGGTAGTTCACAATAGCTCTATATCGGTTAAGCCAATCGTCTCCGAGAATTAGGTCATCTCCTTGAATCTCTACTACGATCAGGTTTGAAGGCCAGTCTTTGCCTCCAATTGTTACAGAAAAATCTCTAGTTTCTAAGTTCCTCACAATTCTTTCCCCACTCGGTAAACCGACAACACAAGGCTCACATTCGTGAAAACAAGAAATGTTCAAACAATTAACACAAGACAATGATATAAATGAGTGTGTATCCCATGTATATCGAGCAAAACACTAACTGGTTGTGAAAGGATCTGAATGGAGGAGCGGATCCAGCACTCGATGCTCCCTTTCGGTCTAACTATCCTCTGCCTCGTCCTCGACCAAAAATCTGGGGTAGCTGGACACTCTGCTGCGTATGCGGAACACTTGCCACCTTCTGGGCCGGCTGCAAAGTATGAGCTCCAATTAACTTAGTGGCATCTCTGCAGAACATTGCACGATGCCCTTCCTGTTCGCATTCAAACATGTCACTGGGGAACAGAAACAGTCATGCCAAAGGTGTCCTGGGCGACCACAATTAAAACAGTTCTTGGCCACATCTGTCGGTGCTGATACCGATCTGAAGTTCTTTCCGCCTTTGGATGGGTGCGGGGGCCTCTTAAAGGAGTGATAGGATGACTGGGCCTTATGAGGCCCACTATTTTTATGCTCTCCAAAACCACCAGAGACTTTATGCTTCTTGGATTTAGAGAACTTCTCCATAACTGCTTCCTTCATTTCATACGCCAGGGCTTTGTCTTGATACTGGCGGACAGTGATGCATTCGAAACCTGACATATACCTTTGTATCTTCGGCTTCATTCTCATATCAAAGTGGATCATCATTTCTGCGTCAGTCCTGACCAGGTGTCAAACAAACGCCAGTTGTTGATTAAATGCCTTAATCGTTTGGGATACAGACTCGTCCTTCGGTTATGCAGAGAAGAACTCTCAAACCTTAGCTTCCCTTAGCGGACTATGGTAGTATTGTGCTTCCATCATCATTTTGAATTCTCCCCAATCGGCATCATGATCTACAGGCCGGATGGCTTCCCACCACTCGGACGTTTCTCCCATCAGAAAGTACTGGGCAATGGAGCCCCTCCAGTCGTCTGGGCAGTTAATCCCTGCAAATACATTCTCCATCTCTCTGAACCAGTGATACCACGTCAGTGTCTCAGAAAAACCATCGAATTTTGACGGGTGCATCTTCGCCACCTCCTGTAGCCATCTGCCTCCTCGATTTCCCAAGTCTGTGATGCCTTGCTGTCTTTCCCCTGGTTGCAATCCTACCGCCACTTACATCCTGTCCACAACTTGAGCAAATTGAGTCATCTGGTTGACCACCTGATGAAGTATGTCGGGAACAGCAAGTTCGGCATTGGTATCCACCGTCTTCTCTCGTTCGTTGTTAATAGATTCTTGTTGCTCGCCTGGGTTGTAGCTAGCCTGATTTGACAGTGAGTCAGGGATGGAGGGTGAAACTTCCCTCTCCGCATTCCTACGTCCGCATCCACAACCGCGACCACGTCCACGTCCTCCTCTCAACATACTGTAAACAGAAATACTCAATATGCAGGAACCAACATCATCCTAAAGTTCAAATATATAAAGGTGTAACATGTAAAGGATAAGATAGAGTTTAGGAAACTATCAACCACCGCTCGCACGAAGACATAGGCAGTACACTGATATTATACACGGCCGATTACTTCAAAAGACACATATGATGTAACACCCTAACCCGGCAAGGGTAGAAGTATCACATTATGGTGGCATATCAAAAGATACAATAAATAAACGCAAGCGGAAGTCTTAAATAAATACCAAATGAAAAGCAAATCAACATGACTTGATCGTTACATAAGTTCCAGAAGATAACCAAATGAAAGGAAACATAAATAGTCTAAGTCTCAAACATAAATGAAATAACAATGGTATCAAAGTCTAAGATGACTAGGGTAAATCCACACTCAGCTCCTACTCTCAATCCCCATAGATAGCTCCAACTCCTAGCTTAACAACCTGCCGCGGAGAAAAGAAATGCAACTGAGCTTACAAAGCCCAGTGAACAGATATACAATCAAAGTAATGAATAAGAAATAAAGAACATAAATATGGTGCATTGGGGAATAACATGAGGTATAATAAGATTGTAGGAATAATAAAAGGAAATCAGAAATCTACCACGAGCTCAAAACAAACATATCATAACCATAATATAAGTAACCAATGGAGTAGCTAACTCCCATAGTGTGAAGGACGTGTATTGCACACAACATCAATCACCAAACAAATTATAACATACCATATCGTATACAAATAAAATCTAGGATGCATCCATACGCCCCTGCAAAGATATTAGTGGCCAAACATGTATAATAATTGAGATCTCATAATATATAACAAAAAGGGACGGGATGGCTCATCACTCGACCACCCTGGAGTCATGCCATTGGTGCATCAATGACACAGACATGGAACCCCCATGCCTAGTAATAGCTCGGGTATCAAACTGAAAGGTCAAAATAGAATGCCATAGTAATGACATAGAATCTAAGGTCAAAAGATCATATCATATTCAAAGGTTCATTTTAAAGAGGGTTTATAGCAAAGATCCAAGTCAAAGGTTCAATTATAAGTCTATGAAATAGTGTCAAATAGATAAGTCATAATATAAAGGCTCATAGCAAAGGTATCAAAATCATAAATGGCTAAAGATCAAAAGATGTGTAAGAGTCATGAGAAACTTTAAGAGAAAGGTCAGAATATCTGTACCTTATTCAAATTAAACAGATAGTAAAAGATGGATCACAAGGAAATGGAAGTCACTCCTTCTTCGCGGAACCTACATGAATTGGGGATCATGTATTACTTATTAACTCATTTAATGTCATAACGGGTTCTTAATTACTTAACACCACTTACTAATATGATTAGGGTTTCGTTATTGGAATTAGGTTAACATATGACCAATTATATCATAATTAATGTTCAAGTGCATTTTAGGGTTCAACCATATTAAATGGTATTAAAATCACAAAAATCTTAACTTCTAACAAAATTCTGGTTTTACCATGTTTTAGCCTTAATTTTATGAATTTTAACAACACATCATATATCAAAATAAAAATTCACCAAAATTATCACAGAAGCATATATGTCTTAGGAGTCTACTTGAATTCTCTCAGATTTTATTATTAAGTGTAAATATATCCCCAGACCTACCCATAAAATTAACTGTAAATATATGCAGAAAGATTGCATTTGGTTAGCCCATTCATACACTTTAGAAAAATATACAAAAATCCCAAGAAGTCTATCATAACTTAGATATTACCTATGTAAAAGGATAGCTCTTAAATATTTATAGGTTTGACATAAAAAATCACACAAGTCGACTGAAGAAATTTTCAGAAAACCCTGTTTTGACATATGATCATATAAAATTCAGAAACATGCCCAAATCAACTCTAAATCATTCCAAATCAATTATATCAATTAGTAACCTCTTTAAAATTAGTTTTAGGCTCAAGAAAATCAGAAAAGCACTTTGGTATCATCAAGATTCACGCAGCTCAATCCGACTCTAATTTCTGTCAGCAATAAAGTTAGGCAGAAACAAGCCCTAATCCATTGTATTAATTGTGGTCGCCCCTCCATAATTTCTTAGGGTTTATACCAGAATTTTAGGTTATGCATTTAATATTTTATTAGAGTTTAGATGACTGGGTTTAGGGCTGCAATAGCCATTGATTCGTATGACCAAAACAGGATCAAAGTCGACATAAAGGTTTCACAATTTCATGATTTTATGCAGCTTTTAGGTTTTAATTATTTAGGTTAGTTTTAATCTTATTCAAGACTTATACATGTCGAATGAAAACAGGAAAACAAAGAAGATATGGAACCTGTGTGTTGACTTGGAATGGAATCGAATAGGAGCAAAACTTAGGGCTCGGATCAAACCAAAACTTCCAACGATTTCCACTTCTTGCTTGATCGAATTCTTCTCCTTCTTTCTTCTTCTTTCTTGGCAGAAAAAGAGTGATATGTGTGTGTGTTTCTATGGCTTTGGTTCGGTTATGAATATAGACGAGTGGGAAGGGGATTTCAAAAAGGAAAATGCCGAAATTATGGAGATTTGATGGAAGGCTTTGCCAAATTTAAAACTCATCACGAACCTGGACATGATTCACGATTCCATATGTTTGTGTACAACATATCATTCGGCTACGGACAAAAATAGAAAACGTGTGACAATTTTAAATGTGTACAAATTATTTTAATGTAAGTCTTATATTCGTATTACATTTATTTGTTCAAATGTTAACGATTTAAATACTTAGGATATAATCGTAATGAAATATTTTAAATAATTAAACGTCTTTTATAGGTTCGAGATTAAAGGGTATTTTGGGTATTTTAACATGTTAAAAAAATCTGGGTTTTACATATGAACCCTATTTTAACCCAACGGCCAAGATATCCATAATCTTAGCTCTGATACCATATTCTGTAACACCCCGAGATATTTAGGATTATTACAGCACCGTAAATCCTTGATGTAAGGATTTACTAGGCTAAGAATTTAATAACAACATTATTAAATACCAATCATAGAAATAATTTTTACATCACCAGTCTAAGACATACAAATCCATCCACATCTGAATACAAACTCCAAAGGGGACAAAACAACAGCGTACTCGAGTACTTTATAAAAACAAAACAAACATCTGACAAATCATTCCGGCCGTAACATCACTCGACACTCTCGTCGTTATGCAGCTCTAGTGGTTGTTTTCCCGCCCTCCTGGATCCTGAACATAAAACAAATATTCACCCCTGAAGGAGTTAGCACAACGATGCTAGTACAAGTATGTTAATTATACAACAATGATTTATTCAGCAATCTCAGAATAATAACGTCAAAAATATCAACAATAATCACAACAAGTTTCTCCAACGATAAATAGAACAATGTACATCACAACATGTCAATCTCAACATACTCGTGGTATTCCAATGATCCAGCACACACATCTATAAATTCCCATGATGATCCCGTCAGACGAACGCATGGTGGAAATACCTATCCAACGATCCAGTGCACACAGCTATAGATTCCTATGATGATCACGTCAGACCAACACATGATGGGCAAAATAATCACAACACATATGCACGACACACAACAACATAACCGACATCAAATCGAATAAATATAATTAAGGTACTTGCCTTAGAAAGGTGGCAAGAGATAAATACTTCAACGACTACAACAAACTCGAAGGCCGCCCTTTCGATCAACTATTTGTAAATCTCGAACCTTACACAAAATAAAATAACGACAACTCAACTTTATATAACAAGGCTATGACACGATCATGCTAAACGTTCCAAATGGTGACCGAACTAGTTATCATTACAAGGTCGATTCTTGGTTAACTTCTTAAAACATTACCTCGAACGAATACCATGCTACATGCAAAACGAAAGATCATATCAGGGATAACATGATCATGTATATGGATTTTCAACATCTACAAAACATCCTGAACCATAATTCAATTCTGCCCATTGATTCTAAATGCAAGCAACAGTTATCTAAACGAATTCATAACAAGGTGAGTACGTTCAACCGAATTCTAAGTTAACCCCATTTATGATTCTCGTTCTTTCCACAAGTAGATTCATCTTATCCAAGTTCTACGTTCACCATGATTGTTACAACAAGATCATAACGTTCTAACCATTCATATTGAAGTTTATCAATCCAAAAAATCCTTACAAACCCTGGGTTATACTTAAGGAATATTACCTACGTTCAACAGCTCGAATTCACCTAGTGTAGGTGATAACATACTCATTTCGTTCACCATAACAATCATCACCAAATCATCACAAAGCAGGTCATAATCTGCAACAAATCACGTTCTCACAATAGGCACCATCAAGGCTTAACTATCACTAATGAAAAACCCAAGTTCATCCAATTTAATTCTCCAAAACATGATGTTCGATTCATAAAGTTCATAACAAGCTCAACAACCTTAGTAATATACTCATGAACATTCCTACGAACATGAATTCCAGAGGGTTAGAGTATCACATACCGTACTACGGAAGAAACGATGAAACCTCTAGGTGAAGCTCAATGGTGGATGCTTGAGTACCAATCTTTTATGTCCTTTTTCTTCAACAATCACCTTCAGGGCCGATATTGTAACACCCCCAAGTTATTCAGGGTATATTACAGCGCCGTGAGCCCCGCCGTGGGACCCGCAAGGCTATTCATGCGCGGAACTATAAAACTTGACCGAGAAGGTCAAGATACAATGAAAAGAAGGACAATACAAATGGTATTCAAAACCATAACCAATGAAACAATATACATCACCATACAAATCAATACCTCGGCAACACAGGCCGGAACATCAAGGAAAACTGAAAACAATACTTGAGTATTCAATAACCATTCTAGTACAACAACACTGAATGGAGAAACACGAAACACATCCAGAGGAAAGACATAGTATCACACTTGCCCATCATCTTCATGTCGATCCGATACCTGCCTGTCCGCTCTCCTGGAACCTGAACTACATGAAAAGTATTAGCCGTCGAATAGCTAGTGCAAGTATATCAAGTATGAACTACAATACTTCTCGATAATAAAGTAAATGTAACCGCCAATTCATTAATTCAAGACTAGTATTCTGGAATAACTAAATCTCATGGCATCGCATCAATACATATATGAATACCGTGGAACCGCACCAGAGGCTACGGAACCCTCAGGGGACCTATCGGCCCGCCCCAGAGTGGTTCGTTCATATCATCCGTGGAATCGCACCAGAGGCTACGAAACCCTCAGGGGACCCGTCGGCCCACCCCATAGTGGATAGAAATAATCATGCCATTAATATTTCATACTTTCAAAGTCGAGAACGCACATTCATAAATATATACTTGCCTTTGAGAATCGAGAAATCGAACGGAAAACGGTATGAGTTCGGTAGGTCCAAGAACGCGCTTTCGGCACCTAAACGATTCGCAAGGAATATGATAATCAATTATCCATACTCAAATTACATGAAGAAATTCCCGAAACCCGTCTACGATTCATGAAAATACACGGATAAACAACTAGAGGTTGGAAAATCGCTCAACCTCCCAAAAGTCCGAAAACGGCACAATCAAATCCGTAAAATCATAGGAAAAGCATGCATACGGTATAAATACATCATAATCTCAAGGTTCTCAAACTTCAAATTGGATAAATCGGACGAATCTACGAAAAACCCCAAAATCCAACACAATATTCAAAGTGTTCTTGAATAATCCTTCAATAATCCAATGAATAATCAAACATGCCCATAATCATGCGTATATTACTTCATACAACACGATCTTAACATCCAAAACATCATATCTCAAAACAAAATCTAAATCCAAGAGGTTTGATGAAATTACCTTTGAAGATCCAAGTACTTTGATCCGGAGAATACGCGATAGATCGATGATCCGAGCTTCACAACCGGATGAAAATGATGAAAATCCAACTCTCAAGTGATAGATGAAGAAGATTCTCTCCCTCAAGTCTCCTCTCTCGGATGAAGGTGAAGAAATGGAAAAAATATCGATTAAATCGCACAAAGAACGCAATTATAGGGCTGACGGTCGAGTGTGCCGCGGCACAGGCCCAAAAACTGCTCCCAGGGCTCGGCCGTGTGCCGCGGCCCGACCGACATGTGCCGCGGCACAAGGTACAGACGGGTCGGCCAAAGATTGAAAATGTGCGCATGCCGCGGCTCGACCAAGTGTGCCGCGGCCCTTCCGGCAGGCTGCTCGGCCAAAACTGGAACATGTGAGTGACTTAGTATCGACCATAACTCCTTCGTCCGGACTCCGATTGACTCACCGTTTGAACCATTGGAAAGCTAACTTGATGATAAAATAGAATAGCTTGTCTTCCACCTTGTAGCTATGACTTTTTTTATAATATTGCAAAGATTCAGAATTTTTGGAGTTTCCAAAAATTAATGGTGATTTAACAAAGTCAAACTCAGACTTGGAAAAGTCGTTTAATAACACTGAACTCAAGAAAACGATACCGAAACCCGAACCTGAATACGAATCGAAGATACGGATACGAAGTACTCGCAAAGACGAATCTAAAAGCTAAGAGAACACACGATTCCGAACACCCGAAGGCTCGAAATTGGACAACCGAAGTAATTACCCCAAACTTTGGGAAATTATGAAAACGGCCCAAAACGTCCGAAAATCACGATACGTGATCGAATAACCAAACCGAAGTTCACAACACGTCTAACAAAGTTAAACGGACTTACGGGAAACTCGAAACAGTAATTTCGAACGAGATTCACAAGAATCGAACTCGAGTGCGGAAAATGTAATATCCGCAATTTCGATTTTTCGGTAATTTTCTTTTTTCGACGGAAGTCTGTTTTGACGACTCGCTCATGACCGTTTCGTCATTCCGAGAATATTTAATTCTGCTCTTTTTGTCATCCGAGTTCGTTTTGTATCGCTTTTGTTGAGTTCCGTGTTCTTAAACGCTTTTCCGCACTCGAGTTCGATTCTTGTGAATCTCGTCCAAATCAAGAGTTTGAGTTTCTCGCAAGTTCATTTAATGTTATTATTCATGTTGCGAGCTTTGGTTCGTGTTTCGATCACGTATCGTGATTTTCGGACGCTTTTGGGCCATTTTTGTAATTTCCCAAAGTCCGGGTAATTATTTCGTTGTCGAATTCCGACACTTCGGATGGTCGGAATCGTGGGGTCTCGTAGGGTTGGGATTCGTCGTTGCGAGTACTTCGTAACCGGATCTTCGATTTTTTCTCAGGTTCGGGTTTCGGGGTCGTCCGGGCCGTCGGAGTGGCCACGGCCGAGTCACGGCCGGAGCAGGCCTGCCCTGGCCGAGTTACGGCCGTAAGGTGCCGGTTCCGGCCGTAAGGTGTCCGAGTTACGGCCGTAAGCGTGATCGGGTACGGCCGTACGAGCGCTGGGCGGATTTTGACGAAGGCCGGTTACGGCCGTAAGGTGTGCGAGTTACGGCCGTAAGTGTCCGGCTGGTGCTGGGCAGATTTTTGACGAATGCCGGTTACGGCCGTAAGGCCTGCCGAGTACGGCCGTAAGGTGTCCGAGTTACGGCCGTAAGGCCTGCCGGTTACGGCCGTAAGGTGTCCGAGTTACGGCCGTAAGGCCTGCCGGCTATATATAGCCTGGCTCGGCCAGATTTCATTTCAACGCGATTTTTCTTCCTTTTTCGACGTCTGGCGACGGGAGGCTCGGGAAATCGAGTTCTTGGCCGATTCTAATCATTTCCACGGCATTTTGGAAGATCCTTGTTGATTATATCATCATCTAATCCGAGTATTTCGTCGAATCAAGGTATATTTCTTGATTTTCTTTCAAGTTGACTTTTTGGAGAATTGTTCTTGATTTCGTTTCTAATCCGATTTTGATGAATCGGTTGATGTTAGTAAACATTATTAATCATGTTTTATGGATTGTATATCCATATTTTCGATTCGTTCAACCCGATTGATGATTTTTAGGGTCTTGAGGAACTTTGAACATTTAGTGTTCGATTAAATGCCTCAAAGAGTTTCTTTCGGTCGTTATGTTGATTTCGATTGATATTGTGTTATTGAATGAATTGTATTTCATTCAAGGTGGTTCGAGTACTTGTGTTTACCGGAGGACGCCGTTCGTTGTTCGTGGAGGGATTCCATCGCCTTCGGTTTGAGGCAAGTTTTATACTTGTACTAGTCAATGAGCTAATGTCATCATGTATGTGTATAGATGTGTTGTATCATTCCGAGACTTAGTCTCTTCATGATTCATTGATATCAAGAGATCGTTCGATACGATACCTTCCGGCAATTTTGCCAAATGTCATTGTTGTTCGTTAACGGCCGATTCAAGGCATTGTATTACTCATCATTAATGTCATTGTCGATAGCCGGTTCGCGGTATCGATGTATCGATTGTTGTTCATATAGATGTCAATCTAAAACATCGTTGAAATCATTGTTATTCCTGTTGGAGTTGTCATTAAAACAGAATTGGCCTATTAAAGGCATTAGCATCTTCATTTCTCATCTTCGTCGACGGTAACCGATTAAAGGTGCCGAGGTATCCTTCATATTACTCTTCTCGATTTGCCGTTCTAAGGTAATCGAAACACTCAATCATTCATGGAATCATCCGCTGCATCATTGTTATCGTGTTGGCCGACTCAAGGTAGCACACTATCATTCTCACGAATTCGGTAATCTACGAATCGTTGTCATTTGTGATTTATTATATTTTTGGAGGCTAGTCTCGGCTAGTGCTTATTATGGGTAAGCTTGGGGCTTGAACCTTCGCGGTTGGCTTCCCAACACCTACAACTTAGTAGGTCACGGTCGTGTTTATGATCTTATGGGTAAGCTTGGGGCTTGAACCTTCGCGGTTGGCTTCCCAACACCTACAACTTAGTAGGTCACGGTCGCGTTTATGACCTTATGGGTAAGTTTGGGGCTTGAACCTTCGCGGTTGGCTTCCCAACACCTACAACTCAGTAGGTCACGGTCGTGGTTATGACCTTATTAGCCCTCATTAACTATAGCTTCGGGATGTTCCGGTTTCAAGTGTTTATGATATTTGGTAACTTCCGCTGGATGACTGTCAGGCCTTTTGTAATGTCTTGGTATTTTCATTGGAGCCTTTGGGCATTATGATTCATATTAAATTCAGTTCTGGTTTGGTTCATGTTGTTTAATTCATTGTGGTATTCTGTGATTATGATTCGCCGTTGGGCATTTATGTTCTAACCTGTCGAACAGGTATTACTAGTATGCCGTGGGCATAGTATTTCACGAATGCTCGGTTCTTACCTTGGTTTGTGAGCATCTCGTATTATTATCATTATTGTACCGTTTCATTCTGCCTTTGGATGCATATCATGTTATACCTGTATTTGATGTTCATTATCTGGATGATCGACCCGTGGGGGCGGAACATGTTTTTCATGTTTTAGGTGCTTGCGAGGAGAGAGTTGAGACATAGGGGCATGATGATGGCAACGAGGCATTCGAGCGATACTAGTCCGAGTTGTTCATGTTGGTCAGTCGGTTGGAGTGTTCTTCAGTTGTCAGTCATTGTCATTATGTATTACCCGAGCGGATGCTCGTGAATGTTGTATTTTTACCGTTGGCCATGTAGGCCCATTGTTGTCGTTGAAATTCCTTATCGGAATATTGTGTCAGGATATCATGGTAGGGACTATGATTTTCCCTTGTTGTTTAATTTAATGTATTTTAGTCATGTTCGCCTGGTGGATCTCCTGGCGTGGGGTCCACGGCACTGTAATAACCCAATAGGATTTGGGGGTGTTACAGAAATGGTATCAGAGCTTTGGGTTGTGAAATACCCTGAGATGTGAGTTATGTGGTCCTACCGACGGTAGTAGTGGGATTGTCGTGTTATGACAATCTAGTCACCAAGTTTTGTGAGTCGTAATATTGGTGCGACCGCACGAGTCATTCATTCATCGAGTCGTCGGTGAAGACTAGTATCGCGAGACCTCGAGCTTCGTATGACTCGTAAGGACTCGATTCTCTTTATGTTCATACATTCATCATGTCATTAATTATTCATGCTTTGTGGAAACATATATGTGATATTATTGTTATGATTGATTCATGACTAATTGTTTTGGAGCACGTGTGACTTGTGTAAGCATTAAGGATCAACTCATTTATCGCTTAATAATTTTCAATCATCATTTTGATCTCATCACTCGCTTAATTCATTCATCACTCGCTAATTCATTCATCACTCAATATCATCACTCGTATAATTCATCTATCACTCGCTAATTCATTCATCACTCACCAATATCATCACTCGATAATTCATCTATCACTCGGTTAATTCATTCCTCACTCACCAATATCATCACTCGATAATTCATTCATCACCGCTTAATTCATTCATCACTCACCAATATCATCACTCGATAATTCATCTATCACTCGCTTAATTCATTCATCACTCACCAATATCATCACTCGATAATTCATCTATCACTCGCTAATTCATTCCTCACTCGACCAATATCATCACTCGTATAATTCATTCATCACCGCTTAATTCATTCATCACTCACCAATATCATCACTCGATAATTCATCTATCACTCGATTAATTCATTCATCACTCGATCAATATCATTACTCGATAATTCATTCATCACTCGATCAATATCATTCATCACTCGATTAATTCGTCCATCACTCAGTCACTATCATTACTCGGTTAATTCATTCATCACTCATCAATATCATTCATCACTCGATCAATATCATTCATCACTCATTAATTGCTCATCACTCGGTCACTATCATTACTCGGATAATTCATTCATCACTCGCTTAATTCGCTCATCACTCACCAATATCATTACTCGATAATTCATTCATCACTCGGTTAATTCATTCATCACTCACCAATATCATTGCTCAGTTAATTCATTCATCACTCACCAATTCCTTCATCACTTAGTCAATCTCATTGTTAAGATTAATTCATTAATCACTCACCAATCTCCTTGATCACCAATTTATTCATCACTCACCAATCTCATTGTTCACCAATTCATTCATCACTCACCAATCTCATTGCTCGCTTAATTCATTCATCACTCGCTAATCTCGTCGCCGCTAATTCATTATCACTCACCAATCTCATTGTTCAATTAATTCATTAATCATCCACCCATCTCACGGTTCGATTGTTGATTTTGAGGATCGAATTTTCAACCTTGTTAACTTGTCCAAGGTAATCATTTCGGGAATTACATCAGCCAATCATGTTACCTTATTTGATGTTTCATACGATCTTATCATACTCTGACGTAATGTCGACGATCATTTCATTAAATCATTAATGCATTCATTGTGCGAAAGCGTGTATGCTCATTATTGTCACTCTATAACGTAATCATAATGCGATATTCATGCGGAATCTATAATCATCATGTGACTTTCCTACTTCAGTATGGATAGAGCTGTCAGAGGACGCAGGGGAAGAGGCCGCGGTGCGGGCCGGAACCCGGGATCTCGTGTGCATGCCCACACGAACGCGAGGGATATCATTAATTCATCAAATAGCGAGGCTACTCATTCATCAGCAGATAATCATTCACTGTCAGGGAGTCGTACCCGAGAGGCATCTCACTCGGAAGGTGTTCGGGTTGATCCATTCATATTTATGCAGGCATGATGGCCGGATGACTCGGATGACGCGGATAGTGGAGACCATGCAGACCTCGATGGTTCGTGGTCCACCGCAATGTGGATGCCAGTGCCATTTCATGGACAGACCGGAGGAGTGAATCGATTGTTGGCGATATCTCTCGCCGATGCCGCCTACTTTTGAGGGTTCGTCGGAACCAAATTGATATTGTTCATTGGCTCGAGCATTTTGATAAACTCTTCGACATGGTTCAAAGTCCTAAGAGAGTAAAGTGGCGAGCGGCTTATTACTTGAGTAAGGGCGCTTATTCGTGGTGGCTTTCGTGAAACCCATCGATCGTGATTGTATTTGGAGCGAGTTCAAGACTCTCATGTTAGAGAGGTATTACCCGGCTCCACTTCGTGAAGCCAAGTTGTCAGAAGTTTTGAACCCCGAATCCGTCGAGGACGAGGGTGTTATTGTCATTGCTGAGAAGTTTCAAGGACTACTTCAGTTTGCTTCGTCAATTATCCGTACTGAGGCGGATAAAATTAAGTATTTTAGCAAGAGGCTAAATCCGCAGTTGAGGATGCAGTTGTTCAATCACAATTGTAATTCACTTAGTGAGTTCATCGGGAAGGCCCTTGGAGCAGAGCTTTTGATCAAGGAGCTTACTAAGAAGCATCATTCGGTTTCTTCGGGTGAGAGGACTAGAATGCCGGCTCGTTCAGAGGGACATCGGACCCCGACATCCAAGGGATCATTTGCTAGTCGTCTTCGTACGGAGGGAGCGTCCTCTTCCAAGGCCACGAGTTCGACCGTTGTTTGCTTTAACTGTGATGTAATAGGACATCGCAGTACCCGGTGCTCGATGCAGGCCGTTATCTGCTTCCTGTGTGGGAGACATGGACACCTTCGTAAATACCGCAGAGTTCTCGTGCCTAGAGATCTCGAAAGGGTTCACAAGCCTCGAGGGATTTTGTTACTCCAGCCCGTACTTCATTCAAGGGGCCCTATCAGCTTCGAGAGCCCGAGGTAAGGACATTCATCACGCTTTGAGCAAGTTAATTCTTGCTCGGTAGGAGGATAATCATTCATTTCATTGTCGTTCATTCATTCATATAATTCATTCATCATATATATCAATCATGTTGAGACTCATAATTATCGATTAATCATTCAATTCACGAAGAACGACGGTTCTAATCACTTCAGGGAACTATCACTCATGACGTTATCATTTCACCCCGGTGAGTCATTCTTGATCCTTGTTAGATTTCGATTCATTATCATTCATTGTGATCATTCTTGTTCGTGTGTATCACGTCGATTTTTCCTGGCGGGATATTGCTTCTCCCTACTTGTTTTAAGTTTCGGGACGAAACTTCTTTTAAGGGGGGTAGTATGTAATATCCGCAATTTCGATTTTTCGGTAATTTTCTTTTTCGACGGAAGTCTGTTTTGACGACTCGCTCATGACCATTTCGTCATTCCGAGAATATTTAATTCTGCTCTTTTTGTCATCCGAGTTCGTTTCGGTATCGTTTTGTTGAGTTCCGTGTTCTTAAACGGCTTTTCCGCACTCGAGTTCGATTCTTGTGAATCTCGTCCGAAACTGTTGTTTCGAGTTTCTCGCAAGTTCATTTAATGTTATTATTCATGTTGCGAGCTTTGGTTCGGTGTTTCGATCACGTATCGTGATTTTCGGACGTTTTGGGCCATTTTTGTAATTTCCCAAAGTCTGGGGTAATTATTTCCGTTGTCGAATTCCGACACTTCGGATGGTCGGAATCGTGTGTTCTCTTAGTGCTTGGATTCGTCTTTGCGAGTACTTCGTAACCGTATCTTCGATTTTTACTCAGGTTCGGGTTTCGGGGTCGTCCGGGCCGTCGGAGTGGCCACGGCCGAGTCACGGCCGGAGCAGGCCTGGCCTGGCCGAGTTACGGCCGTAAGGTGCCGGTTACGGCCGTAAGGTGTCCGAGTTACGGCCGTAAGCGTGATCGGGTACGGCCGTACGAGCGCTGGGCGGATTTTGACGAAGGCCGATTACGGCCGTAAGGTGTGCGAGTTACGGCCGTAAGTGTCCGGCTGGTGCTGGGCAGATTTTTGACGAATGCCGGTTACGGCCGTAAGGCCTGCCGAGTACGGCCGTAAGGTGTCTGAGTTACGGCCGTAAGGCCTGCCGAGTATGGCCGTAAGGTGTCCGAGTTACGGCCGTAAGGCTCACGATACGGCCGTAACCCCCGCGGGCTATATATAGCCTCGCCGCGATTTCATTTCAACGCGATTTTTCTTCCTTTTTCGACGCCCGCGACGGAGGCTCGAAATCGAGTTCTTGGCCGATTCTAATCATTTCCACGGCATTTTGGAAGATCCTTGTTGATTATATCATCATCTAATCCGAGTATTTCGTCGAATCAAGGTATATTTCTTGATTTTCTTTCAAGTTGACTTTTTGGAGAATTGTTCTTGATTTCGTTTCTAATCCGATTTTGATGAATCGGTTGATGTTAGTAAACATTATTAATCATGTTTTATGGATTGTATATCCATATTTTCGATTCGTTCAACCCGATTGATGATTTTTAGGGTCTTGAGGAACTTTGAACATTTAGTGTTCGATTAAATGCCTCAAAGAGTTTCTTTCGGTCGTTATGTTGATTTCGATTGATATTGTGTTATTGAATGAATTGTATTTCATTCAAGGTGGTTCGAGTACTTGTGTTTACCGGAGGACGCCGTTCGTTGTTCGTGGAGGGATTCCATCGCCTTCGGTTTGAGGCAAGTTTTATACTTGTACTAGTCAATGAGCTAATGTCATCATGTATGTGTATAGATGTGTTGTATCATTCCGAGACTTAGTCTCTTCATGATTCATTGATATCAAGAGATCGCTCGATACGATACCTTCCGCAATTTTGCCAAATGTCATTGTTGTTCGTTAACGGCCGATTCAAGGCATTGTATTACTCATCATTAATGTCATTGTCGATAGCCGGTTCATGGTATCGATGTATCGATTGTTGTTCATATAGATGTCAATCTAAAACATCGTTGAAATCATTGTTATTCTGTTGGAGTTGTCATTAAACCGTATTGGCCTATTAAAGGCATTAGCATCTTCATTTCTCATCTTCGCCGACGGTAACCGATTAAAGGTGCCGAGGTATCCTTCATATTACTCTTCTCGATTTGCCGTCTAAGGTAATCGAAACACTCAATCATTCATGGAATCATCCATTGCATCATTGTTATCGTGTTGGCCGACTCAAGGTAGCACACTATCATTCTCACGAATTCGGTAATCTACGAATCGTTGTCATTTGTGATTTATTATATTTTTGGAGGCTAGTCTCGGCTAGTGCTTATTATGGGTAAGCTTGGGGCTTGAACCTTCGCGGTTGGCTTCCCAACACCTACAACTTAGTAGGTCACGGTCGTGTTTATGATCTTATGGGTAAGCTTGGGGCTTGAACCTTCGCGGTTGGCTTCCCAACACCTACAACTTAGTAGGTCACGGTCGTGTTTATGATCTTATGGGTAAGCTTGGGGCTTGAACCTTCGCGGTTGGCTTCCCAACACCTACAACTTAGTAGGTCACGGTCGCGTTTATGACGTTATGGGTAAGTTTGGGGCTTGAACCTTCGCGGTTGGCTTCCCAACACCTACAACTCAAGAGGTCACCTGCCGTGGTTATGACCTTATTAGCCCTCATTAACTATAGCTTCTGTTCCGGTTTCAAGTGTTTATGATATTTGGTAACTTCCATTTGAATGACCGTGCCTTTTGTAATGTCTTGGTATTTTCATTGGAGCCTTTGGGCATTATGATTCATATTAAATTCGATTATGGTTTGGTTCATGTTTTTTAATTCATTTTGGTATTCTGTTATTATTATTCGCCGTTGGGCATTTATGTTCTAACTCGTCGAATGTATTACTAGTATGCCGTGGGCATAGTATTTCACGAATGCTCGGTTCTTACCTTGGTTTGTGAGCATCTCGTATTATTATCATTATTGTACCGTTTCATTCTCGCTTTGGATGCATATCATGTTATACCCGTATTTGATGTTCATTATCTGGATGATCGACCAGTGGGGCGGAACATGTTTTTCATGTTTTAGGTGCTTGCGAGGAGAGAGTTGAGACATAGGGGCATGATGATGGCAACGAGGCATTCGAGCGATACTAGTCCGAGTTGTTCATGTTGGTCAGTCGGTTGGAGTGTTCTTCAGTTGTCAGTCATTGTCATTATGTATTACCCGAGCGGATGCTCGTGAATGTTGTATTTTTACCCTTGGCCATGTAGGCCCATTGTTGTCGTTGAAATTCCTTATCGGAATATTGTGTCAGGATATCATGGTAGGGACTATGATTTTCCCTTGTTGTTTAATTTAATGTATTTTAGTCATGTTCGCCTGGTGGATCTCCTGGCGTGGGGTCCACGGCACTGTAATAACCCAATAGGATTTGGGGGTGTTACAGAAAAGTCGTTAAGAAACACGGAACTCAACAAAAGAATACCGAAACGAACTCGGATGTCAAAAAGTGTAGAATTAATCATTCTCAGAATGACGAAACGGTCCCAAGCCAGTCATCAAACCGGACTTGTGCCAAAAATAGAAAATTACCGGAAATCAAAATTACGGGTATTACATTCTACCCTCCTTAAAAGAAGTTTCGTCCCGAAACTTAAAACAAGTAGGGAGAGGAAATATCCCGCCAGGAAAAACTCAACGAGATACACAAGAACCGAAAACTTATGCCCAAACGGCGAATCATCAATATAGAACACAATAATACATCACCCGAAGGTAAACCAAACCAATGCCGAAATAGATACGAATCACAATGCCCGAAGGCCCCAACGGAAAAATACTGATACATCGCAATGGCCTGAAAGTCCCTCAGCCGAAGCTGCAAAATCATCACAATACAGATCTCAAAGAAACAAACCTGACTGTCGGACATACCCCTCGGCGTATGAACAACCAGTCGCAAATCGTCGGACATATCCAATACAACATGGACTACGAACGACCAAACAATAAGTCTCAAGAGGGACATCACAGTACGCCCGATCCGGAAATGTGTCCGTGCACATGTCCACCCTGTATAGGGAATCCAGAATATACGGGTGACAATGTACCTAATTAGCCTCACGAACTACGTCTCGTGTGCACGGTCCAATGCGGAAACATCCACGCATGACCATCGTGTGCCTGGATAAAAATCCTACACATAACCAATCGGCACGCAGATATGTTTCCAGATATGCCATGATACAACATAACAACGAAACTCAAAGGATAATATATCCAATACGGATCATACGACTCACCAAGTGAATGATGACACATGAATAATGAAAGATCGACACGACCAACAATATTCAAAACAACCATCCTGGGATCAAAATCTCTAAGGACCGATTAACACGAACAACAATCACAACACAACCATCCGTGAAATCCTCAACCTTCAACGATCACAAAATTATCGAGTTCACAAGAATAATAGTGTGCTGCCTTGAGTCCGCCAACACGACAATAATAACTCACGGATGGGCACTATCCTCGGCGATTCCAATTCAATACCTCGATTGTCTTAGAACGACCAATCGATAACGACTCAATGGATGGGAACTATCTTCGGCAGTCCCAAATCAATACTTCGATTACCTTAGAATGACCAATCGATAACGACTCAACGGATGGGAACTATCTTCGGCAGTCCCAAATCAATACTTCGATTACCTTAGAACGGCAATTCGATAACAACGATACAACGGATGCCTCGGCACATTTAATCGGTTACCGAATAACGAAGATGATAATCGAGTACATTAATGCCTTCAATCGGTTAATATAATATCAATAGAAAAACACCGATATCTATAACGATGATCACCACAATGTCTCAATGGAACATCCATCACAATCACAATCGATACGTCGATACCGCGAACCGGCTATTGACAGGAACTTTACCAACAAGTATCGTAATGCCTTGAACCGGCCATTTACGAACAACAGTAACATTTGGCATAATTTGCCGACGGGTGTCGTATCAAACAATCCCCTGATATCAACAAAATTATAAAGAGACCAAGTCTCGAAATGATACACACATTCGTACACCTACATGATAACATTAATCTCATTGATTAGCACAAGTATAAAACTTGCCTCGATATCAATACAACGAACTGTTACCAATTCAGTTAATTTCGTCTACGAGTTCCTCAGTCTCGACCAAGCTAACTACGAACTCTTCAACCTCAACCGCAACACAACAGTCATAATCCATGATCAAACATCATATCTTATTGTAAAACGAAGGATTAATAATCAACAGGTTCGATGACGATCAATCTCAATACAAGAAGGCCACAACTCATCGGTTCCACAATATCTCTATTAAACACAGTTTGAACTATCCAACTCAGACCCTCACGAATCCATGTACACAACACGAGCCGAAATCCGATGATCATATCAGCAACCAATTCGGACCAATAATAAGGGTCTAAATGTTATCGATTCCAAACTCAACTCTTAAATACGAATTGACAAGGTTCCCTTCTCGTAAATCCATTGTTAAAATTTACCTATGACTATCATTAATTCGAACCATCCGATTGGTTCAAAATAATAGATAATCATATTAAAAAGGTTATCAAACAATCCAATCATTCGACTTGAATATTTGCTCCAGACGTATGGGCTTCCAAATTCAGAGATGAATAATAGTCTCATCAAACTCATAATCACATTCGTATTCCTATGCGAATATTATTTCAAACACATAATTTATCTCTGGATATGAATATTCCATATTCATTTTCAAAACATCAACACTTATAAATTTTCATTACCTCGTATAATTCAGGAGTTCTTCAAGAACATGAAATATCCGAAATCACGTTCAGAACAACATATCCGAGGTATATATATCTCCATGTTACTATTTTCTTCATCATGCCATTCATACAACCTCAAGAATCGCAACAAATCAATTATCATCATATGAAGAAGATGTCCATAATCATATCAACATCCGAAATCTCTTATTACAATTCCAATAAATCTCATATAACATTATCACATGATGATCCCAACATGCTCCCTCCCAAGTAGTAATCCTTTAAAAAGAAACGAACCACTATCAAAGGGATACGAGGATTACCTTGTATGGAGGAACCACGAAGAAGAATAATTGAACTCCATTCCAAGAATCATCAAGACTTCAAGAACAACACTTAAATCCGAGCTCTCCATCTTAATCTTGTTTAAGAGGATTATCTCTCAATGTTTAGAAACTTCAAGTACTTCCCAAGGCTCTCTCTATTGACTGAAGGAAGGAGAATGGACAAAATGCCTCTCACCACTCGTCTATCCTCTTTATAAAACACATCACTAGCGCGCGCTAGACCTTATATTTAGCGTGCGCTACAGATCTAGCGTAGGCTATCCTTCCTTGATAGCGTGCGCTATCGGGTAGTCCAGAAGCTACTGCATTGCTTCGAAATTCGTCTAACGTACGTAATGCCCATGCCTTAGCGTTCGCAAACAGGCGTTGACTTGATACAGTGAAATGCTCAGTAGCGTGCGCTATTCCTCGACCTTAGCGCGCGCTAATCGCCGATAATAAACGGTCTGGGCCTACCTATCGGCCACCTTCCGGACCTTATCCAGAATACCTTGCGTACGTCAGGGGTCCTCCTTAGCGTACGTAACTCAAACCTCTTAGCGTGCGCTGAGTATGCACCGGGGCGTACGCTAAGTATATATATCTTAGCGTGCGCTAGGCATACCTTGTAGCGTGCGCTAACGTGGCTGTACTTAGCCATTTTCCGCTATTCTTATTCGTCGTCTTGATATACTAGATGTATATACACGACATATTAAATACATATATACAACACGATAATATTCTCATATGATATACCCAATATCAAAAGTACGATAACATGGCACACGATATCTTCAAATGTAATTGTCGACCAACTATGATAATTATACTAATACAACTATCTCAGTTTTCCAATTATTTTATCCATACTGTATAGACACCAATCTATCCAGTATATCTCAGATAAAATAGCGCGAAAAATTTATACTGAAATCCGGATATTACGTACTAAAAGTTGGGATATCGCCTCAAAATAAGTTTCGTCCTCGAAACTTGCAATATTGTCACAAACAACAGATCAATCCAAAATTTCCCAACTCATCACGAAAGCAATCAGACACCGCCACCAGCGAATAACCAAAACAGTATACTTACAGGTACGTGAAGTTGATGATCTCCCGTGATATTAGCATGCGACTCCCAAACAAGGTCTCAACACAATACCGATACACATTAATATCGCAATTAGCAATTTGACAAAATCTCAAGGAAGAGTTTACGTCTGTGACCACGGCCACGACTCCTCCTCCTTACATCCAACATTCTGAAGGGCACACACGTGCGTAAGTATAATCCAAATCGCACATTCTCGAAGTGACCAATTCTCAAGAATACCAAGCTAAAAACGAAACGATTAAGAAAAATACAAGAAGAGTGAGAGGACTAACAAGTACCGGTCGCACTGCGATGATGGCAGAGTAGTGATAATGTGGACAAATGACGACTCAATCGACCCAAAAGACCGACAGCCTAGGTATCTATAAACCTAATCTCTGATACCATATTCTGTAACACCCCCAAGTTATTCAGGGTATATTACAGTGCCGTGAGCCCCGCCATGGGACCCACAAGGCTATTCATGCGCGGAACTATAAAACTTGACCGAGAAGGTCTAGATACAATGAAAAGAAGGACAATACAAATGGTATTCAAAACCATAACCAATGAAACCATATACATCACCATACAAATCAATACCTCGGCAACACAGGTCGGAATATCAAGGAAAACTGAAAACAATACTCGAGTATTCAATAACCATTCCAGTACAACAACACTGAATGGAGAAACACGAAACACAACCAGAGGAAAGACACAATATCACACTTGCCCATCATCTTCATGCCGATCCGATACCTGCCTGTCCGATCTCCTGGAACCTGAAATACATGAAAAGTATTTCCCCCATAAAGGGGTTAGCCGTCGAATAGCTAGTGCAAGTATATCAAGTATGAACTACAATACTTCTCGACAATAAAGTAAATATAACCGTCAATTCATTAATTCAAGACTAGTATTCCGGAATAACTAAATCTCATGGCATCGCATCAATACATATATGAATACCGTGGAACTGCACCAGAGGCTACGGAACCCTCAGGGGACCTATCGGCCCGCCCCATAGTGGTTCGTTCATATCATCCGTGGAATCGCACCAGAGGCTACGAAACCCTCAGGGGATCCGTCGGCCCGCCCCAGAGTGGATAGAAATAATCATGCCATTAATATTTCATACTTTCAAAGTCGAGAACGCACATTCATAAATATATACTTGCCTTTGAGACATCGAGAAATCGAACGGAAAACGGTATGAGTTCGGTAGATCCAAGAAAGCGCTTCCGGCACCTAAAAGATTCGCAAGGAATATGATAATCAATTATCCATACTCAAATTACACGAAGAAATTCCCGCAACCTGTCTACGATTCATGAAAATACACGGATAAACAACTAGAGGTTGGAAAATCGCTCAAACTCCCAAAAGTCCAAAAACGGCACAATCAAATCCTGAAAATCGTAGGAAAAGCATGCATACGGTATAGATACATCATAATCTCAAGGTTCTCAAACTTCAAATCGAATAAATCAGACGAATCTACGAAAAACCCCAAAATCCAACACAATATTCAAAGTGTTCTTGAATAATCCTTCAATAATCCAATGAATAATCAAACATGCCCATAATCATGCGTACATCACTTCATACAATACGATCTTAACATCCAAAACATCATATCTCAAAACAAAATCTAAATCCAAGAGGTTTGATGAAATTACCTTTGAAGATCCAAGTACTTTGATCCGAAGAATACACGATAGATCGATGATCCGAGCTTCACAACTAGATGAAAATGATGAAAATCCAACTCTCAAGTGATAGATGAAGAAGATTCTCTCCCTCAAGTCTCCTCTCTCGAATGAAGGTGAAGAAATGGAAAAAATATCGGTTGAATCGCACAAAGAATGCAATTATAGGGCTGACTGTCGAGTGTGCCGCGGCCCAGGCCGAGTGTGCCGCGGCACAGGCCCAAAAACTGCTCCCAGGGCTCGGCAGTGTTCCGCGGCCCAGCCGACATGTGCCGTGGCACAAGGTATAGACGGTTCGGCCAAAGATTGAAAATGTGTGCGTGCCGCGGCTCGACCAAGTGTGCCGCGGCCCTTCCGGCAGGCTGCTCGGCCAAAACTGGAACATGTGAGTGACTTAGCTATATCGACCATAACTCCTTCGTCCGGACTCCGATTGACTCACCGTTTGAACCATTGGAAATCTAACTTGATGATTTATAATATTGAAAAGAGTCAGAATTTTTGGAGTATCGAAAAATTAATGGTGATTTAACAAAGTCGAACTCAGACTTGGAAAAGTCGTTTAATAACACTGAACTCAAGAAAACGACACCGAAACCCAAACCTGAATACGAATCGAAGATACGGTTACGAAGTACTCGCAAAGACTAATCTAAAATCTAAGAGAACACACAATTTCGAACACCCTAAGGCTCGAAATTCGACAACCGAAGTAATTACCCTAAACTTTGGGAATTACGAAAACGGCCCAAAACGTCCGAAAATCACGATACGTGATCGAATAACCAAACCAAAGTTCACAACACGTCTAACAAAGTTAAACGGACTTACGGGAAACTCGAAATAGTAATTTGGAACGAGATTCACAAGAATCGAACTCGAGTGCGGAAAAGTCGTTAAGAAACACGGAACTCAACAAAAGAATACCGAAACGAACTCGGATGTCAAAAAGTGTAGAATTAATCATTCTCAGGATGATGAAACGGTACCACGTGAGTCGTCAAAACGGACTTCCGCCAAAAATAGAAAATTACCAAAAATCAAAATTACGGGTATTACAGATATGGGGGTGGAAATATCGTGGGATGGCTTCTCCAAGTCATGAGAATAGATTAATGGTCGGAGGTGAAAGTGGGAAATGAAATGGGGTGAAGTCCTATTTATAACATCCTGACCATTACGTACGTTAATCTCAAAGTCTTACGTATGTTATTGTCTTAATGTACGCTATCTGAAATCCTTAGCGTACGTTAACATCCGACAGTAGCATACTGCCCCATTCCTGGTCTCTCTTATGTACGTTAACGAAACCCTCTACTTACGAAATTTTATCAACATAGCGTACGTTATCGGTCATGAATAGCATACATTATCTTGTTGACTTGCTTTATCAAAAAGCCGTCCAGGTTCACGCGAGGAATCTCTACCCGATCCTGTCTCCAACTGGACCATGTGCTAAGCAGGCCTCTCCATCATTGACTGCCTACGTACTCTATGATTCGTTCATAGCGTACGTTATCCGCAGCTCATATCGTACATTAAACTAACCTGCTAGCCTTCATTATGACGTAGTTGCATGCATGAATTTGTAAACTCTTCCTAATATGATCATGAATGTTGATTCGAATACGGGAAAAGTCACACTTCGATTATTGATACCACAAAGTCAAATATTACAAGGTTCAAATACAAATGAAAATACTCAATAATTATCCGGATATTACAATGATCACATGCCATGTGTCACTGTAGACCTCGTCCGAACATCACAGCTGTACTATGACCACACATTAACAAATCACACAACATCATGATACACCTCACAATATCAAGCAACAAAACATAGCCGTAATCATATCCCTGATACCGTTATCACTTGCCACGTATCACTGTAAGTCTTCTTAGGCTCTCACGGTTGGACCGATCACTTTCCATGTCTTGACCACCATGATCACATGCCATGTGTCGTCGTAGACCTCGTTCGAACATCATGGTTGAAATATGGCCACACATTCACAAATCACACAACACAATACATCAAGGGTATCACAATAATCCATCCAAAGGCAACAAACATGCAGCACAACACAATTGTCGAATAACAACGCACCGAAGTGAGATAATATATGTATATATTATCAAATCACAACACCAACATCATACATATCCATAGGATTCACTTAATCATTCACAAAATAAAACATTCACAAAATACACACATGTTTTGAAAGAGAGCCTTTAACAAGGCTAAACCGAATCCTTTGAAAGTTCCTTTCAAACAACCAAACAAACGCACTTAGACGATTACCGATCATCATATCCACAAAACAAGAAATGTATGAACAAGGTACTTGCCGCGAAACCACGATCGAAATGAGACGACGGACGGGATGCAGTCGAGCGGCCCCAAATTCTCAAACCCAATCAAGAACACAATAGCACCACGAGCACTACGAGAATAACACCACACGAATTATCAACACAAAACAGAAACTAACTCGGAATTAAGAACAACATGGATCTAATAGTTTGGTTCCACAATAGCGAAATCATGATTGAAATCAAAGAGAACTGAAATATGGAATTACACTCCATAGAACATGATCAACAACATCCAATAACATGAATCGATTGGATGAATTCGGACAGAAATCGCGAAATCAAGGGAAAAACCCCAAATTCAACGAAATTAGGTTTGAGTGAAAAAAATCTTAGATCCACACAAAGAAGATGATTCGATGATGTTAGACTTGCATAAATTCACCCCAAGATGAGGCTTGAAGAAGGGGACCACCTCAAATCGCCCCAAAGGAACAGACGTAATGAATGGCGAATGAAGAAATGAAAGTTGACTTCTAAAAGCTGTTGCCCGGATATATATAAACATTACTAATGCGCGCTAGTAGTGTGGTTAGCATGCACTAACGGGGTACTCCAATACCTACTCGTTTCTGAATCTGATCTTCATAGCATGCATTAGTGGCATGCTTAGCGTGTGCTAATGGGACCTAATTCGAGGTACTGACTCCTCAATTCGCTGCCCGATAGCGTGCGCTAAGGAATCCATTAGCGTTCGCTAATGCACCCAGAAACTACAAAAGTAGAGCTCTCAAAACGGGTTACAACGATGGACTCCTCCGATCGAAATACCAAGTTCACGATACGCACGGAAACCACCAGAATATGATCATACTAAGAGCTTGAGCTCCAATCTAACTCACACGTGACCATGAAAAGATTCGAAACAACAAATACGAAGGCGGATACCCACAACTTTCGGAAATTATAAAATGGTCGAAAACGCCCGAAAATCACGATACGTGATCGAATAACCAAACTGAAGTTCACAATACGTCTAACAAAGTTAAATGGACTATGAAGGAACATGAAACAACATTTTTGAACAAGATTCGCAAGAATCGAGCTCAAGCGTGTAAAAGTCGCATAAGAACACGAAACTCACAAAACGACACCCATACGAACTCAAATAATAAAAAGTGCAGAAATAATCATTCTTAGAATGACGAAACGGTCACAAGCGAGCCACTAAAACGGACTCCTGCCAAAAAAATAAATTTACCGAAAATTAAAATCGCGGATATTACAATTTTGGATCATTCAGAAACGATAGTTGATCTTCGTAATGAAGCAACATCCTACGATAACCTACGATCGTAAGCTTTCTAAAGTTGGGACTACCACTTCAGAGTTTTATATTGTGCCTTGTGCGGATACGTGGGGTGTTATTATATTGCGAAGTTGCTACTAAGGTGTCTGGAGAGCGAATTCCTATTTCCACTCCAGGAGAGCCGATCAGTAGTAAATGAAGATTCTGAGAGTCATTGGTCGGGGTCGATCTCGGGGTGCAGATTCAATAATTAATGTTTCTGCTCTGTTGAGCCATTTTCTTGTATCACGAATGAATGTTCATCGGAGTTGCGCAGTGGAAGCTATATATCTTTATTCCCTCCTATTTTGGGGTAAATTTGATAGCCATTCCAGAGTAATCCGGAGATGCTACAATTTTGTCGCGTGAATATCGAACTCCGTTGATCTAGTCCGAAATGGTTGGTTGTATCCACAAGATCATTATAACATGTTCAATCGTGTTATGGACTTGCACATTAACATTTGGACGCAAAATGTTTTTTTCAGACGCTTGGGCCATTTTGCGGTTTTCCTAAACTTTAGGGCATTTACTTTCGGACTCATATGCTTCCGATTTGACTTGTTGCATTTGCATGTATGTTTATCGCCTTGACTGATGTATCAAGTGCTTACTTAGTCAGTTCAACGTATTTCATGAAATTTCGTGTTTACAGATTTTTCATAACTTTTTGGAGTTGAGCAGAGTGTTTGTTTCATTTTGTTTAGGCCACCCTTCATTTTAAGTTTCGGGACGAAACTTCTTTTTAGTGGGGTAGAATGTAATACCCGAGAATTTCATTTTCGGTTACTCTAAATTAATTGTCAGTTGTGCCGGTTATTTTGTCCCATTGATGATTAATTGGAATCTTCCCTATGTTGTGTACGGTTTGATGTACCGTGTCATGGTGTTCGTCGTGTATGACTTATCATTGCATAAGTCGTACAGATCGTGTGTTTCGTGCTTCGTTGTGTATTTGTGTTTAGTTCAGATTTTTGGTGTATCCGTTAGCGTTTCATTCATGTTGTATAATCGTTGTCCTGTCTAGGAGTTCTATTGTTGTGTTGAATTTCTGGAACTGTCCTGTTGCCTGTGTCGTGGGCATAGTGCACGATATGCAGTAGTGTAACGCACGCTAATATTTGGTGATAGCGCACGCTATTATGATACATAGCGCACGCTACCTGGATAGGCCGAGACAGTCCAGAAGCTATAGGACTGGAATTTCAACTCGTTAGTGCACGCTATTGCGCTAGTTAGCGCACGCTATCGTGCTAGTTAATGAACGCTATTATGTTTGTTAGCACATGCTATTTGTTAGTCTGAGACAGTCTAGAATCCACTGGATTGAAATTGAGATACGCTAGCGTACGCTAGAAGACTTGATTAGCGCATGCTAAGTTTACTGTTGGACAGAACGTACTAACTCATTGCCCCATTAGCGCACGCTAAGGGGGAGTGTTAGTGCACGCTAAATCTCACCTGTATATATAGGGCAGCATAAGTCAACTTCATCATTTTTTTACCTTCTTTCTCTCCTTTGGCGATCTACGATGATTTGGGACAGAGTAGTCTAGATTCCGGCTAGATATCATCATCCATCAACATATTTGAGTTCCTAGTATGGATCTAACAACATCCCAACATCTTTCACCGTTTTAATCAAGGTAAAATTCTTAGAACCGTAATTTTGGGTATTTGGGGGTTTTGTTCTTGGTTTCATTTCCAACCTGCTTTTGATATTGTTGATCGTACTATGGATTGTATATCGATAATTTGAGTTTGATCAACTCGATTGACGATCGAGTGTCCTTGAGGATCCGAGAACATTTAATGTTCGAAGTGTCTCAATAGTTTTCCCTTTGAGTGTTGGGTGTGTTTCCCGTTGCATTTGGTTTTTATATGCATAGTAATCGGGTCGTCGTTGTTTTCTCGCGGGGATTTGTAGGTTTTCAAGGGATTTTGGTTGAGACGTGTTCTCCGGAGAATTCGCATGCTGATATCGAGGCAATTATCTTGCCCATGCATTTCGTGTTTCATAGATACAATAACTGGTAATCGACTATGTGTGTTATTTGAGTACTCATAATGAACTTTAAAAGGATTGGTATAATCTCGTTAATGGTTTTCTTTCAAAATGCTTGAGTACTTTGTGAATAGATAAACTTTACGAATACGTTCTATTGTGGTTGCGAATTAAGGTATATTTTCTTCTGTTATGTGACTATTAAAGCTCTCTGTCCCCGTTAAGGGTGGTATGTTGGAATTCGTATTTATTTGGTTGGTGTGTAATGTTGTGTTGTATTGCTTGTTGACTCCCTTGTGAGGAGGTGGTACTTTTCGGTGTTGTTTGGGAATTATATCTCCTCATGGTTGTGGTCTTATACATATATTCACTCTGGGATGGACTGACGAGTCCTCCGAGGGTTCCGTTGCCATTGGTGCGGTTCCACGAATATATTTTGGGTTAACCACTCTGGGAGGGTCCGACGGGGCCTCAAAGAGTTCTGTTGCCTCTGGTGAGGTTCCATGGTTAATCACGTATATAAATGAAATGTGACGTACAATGAGACTTTGTTACTCTAGAATACTAGTCTTGAATCCAATTGAATTTATATATATATTCACTCTGGGATAGACTGACGAGTCCTCGGAGGGTTCCATTGCCTTTGGTGCGGTTCTACGAATATTTTTGGGTTAATCACTCTGGGAGGGTCCGACGAGGACTCATAGGGTTCCGTTGCCTTTGGTTCGGTTCCATAGTTAATCACGTATGTGTTGAATTGAAATGCTTTGAGATTTAGTTATTCTGGAATACTGATCTTGAATTATACGATTACATTTATTCACCATAGATTTCATGTGACCCTCAGTTATTTACGATTGTTTAGTCCAAATTAATATGATGTGTATGGCTCTTAATTGCACTTTATACTTGCACTAGTGAAATAGTGAAATTTTGCTAACCCTCGAGTAATCGGGGGGTGGATGTATGTATTGCATTCAGGTACGTGCAGGTCCTTGAGGGGCAAAACATGGTACTGGTACGAAGGATGATGGACGACAAATGATACTAATCACATGAGGGCCAGTATTGAGATTCATTGGTCGAATTGTATTCTTCTTTCCACTGTAAGGTTCTCCCGTCTTATGGGAACATTGTGATTTTTGACCCCTGTGTGGGTATGAGTTTGGAATAGAGATGTGTATATGTAAATTGTATATTTGTGGTGAAAGACCAAACCGGTCTAATGGTTCGTTATTTAGCCATTTCGGCATTTAATGTGAGGTCTTGTTTCTGTGTCTAGGCTGGTAGATCCTCACGGAGAGGGTCTGCGGCGCTGTAATATTCCCGAGTGGATTGGGGGTGTTACATTCGTAGTCGTTTTTATTGATGACATTCTTATATATTCCCGGAGTCAAGGGGAGCACGTTGTACATCTTCATATTGTGCTATACATTTTTAGAGTTGAGCGCTTCTATACGAAGTTCTCCAAATGTGAGTTTTGGCTTAAGGAAGTAACATTCCTCGGGCATGTGATATCAGCGAAAGGAGTTCGGGTTGACCCACAGAAGATAGAGGTGGTACTGGCGTGGGAACCACATATGAGTGTGAAGGATGAGAGGAGTTTCCTAGGACTTGCGGGTTACTACCGTAGGTTCGTCAAAGGATTTTCCAGGATTGATCGACCACTTACGCAGTTGCTTCAGAAAACTCAGAAATTCGAGTGGAATGCGGATAGGCAGAATAGTTTCGAGGAATTGAAGAGGTGGTTAACTACTGCACCAGTTCTAGCTTTGCCACAAGGGAACGATGATTTTGGGGTTCATAGTGATGCTTCAGGCCTCGAACTTGTATGTGTTTTGATACAGTGAGATAGGGTTGCGTCTCGACAGTTGAAACCATATGAAGCAAATTACCCCACTCATGATTTGGAATTTGCTGCGGTCATTTTCGATTTAAAAATTTGGAGGCATATCTCTACGGATCGTCGTGTAAGATTTACACCGACCACAAGAGTCTGACGTACATCTTCAGCCAGAAGGAATTGAACATGAGGCAATGTAGGTGTCTAGAATTAATCAAGGACTACGATCTTGAGATTCTTTATCATCCGGGTAAGGCCAATGTAGTAGTGGATGCGTTGAGTCATAAGCCGATGGCTCTTCAGATGTTAGAATTACTTATGCCTCAAAGCAAGATCCAACGGGATTTAATTTGTCAGAATATCGAAGTTTGGCTTCAGAGAGTTCAGGGTCAGTTGTGTGCATTAGAAATCACTTTGTCTTTTATTGATGACATCAAGGCAAGGCAGTATGATGACCCGTTTTTAGTTCTGTTGAGGGGGGATGTGAAGAAAGGGAAAGCCCCAGGGTTTGCAATATTGGAGGATAAAATTTTGAGATTTTGAGGAAGATTGTGTGTACCATGTGATGTTGAGTTGAGACAGAAAATTTCGAGAGGAGCTCATACTACACCGTATTCCATACATCCTGGTACAAGTAAAATGTACAAGGATGTAAGGAGTAATTTCTGGTGGAGTGATTTGAAGATGGATGTTAGCGAGTTTGTATCGAAGTGTTTGACCTGTCAACAGGTTAAGATCGAGCATCAACCCGCAGAGTTATTGAGACCACTTCCTATTCCAGAATGGAAGTGGGAGGATATTTATATAGATTTCATTACCAGCATGCCTAGGATTCGGACTGGAATGAACATGATTTGGGTCATTGTTGATCGACTAACCAAATCTGCTCATTTTCTGGGTATTATGGATACTTGGGGACCGGAGAGACTAGTACGAGTGTTTATTGAGGAGATTGTGAGGTTACATAGGACTCCTAAGAGTATCATTTTTGATCGAGATGGTTGATTTCTATCACATTTTTGGCAGACCGTTCATCGAGCTTTAGGAACCGAGTTGAGACTCAGTACATCCTACCATCCCCAGACAGACGGATAGTCAAAGCGGACGATTCAGACACTTGAGGATATGTTGATGGCCTGTGCCTTATACTGGAAAGATGATTGGAAGTCACACCTGCCGTTGATCGAGTTTACGTACAATTATAGTTGGCACACCTCGATTAGAATGGCACCATTTGAGGCTTTGTACGGAAGCAGGTGCAGATCGCCATTGTGTTGGGATGATGCATCTGAATTGATTGGTGCCGAACCGGATTTAGTATTTGAGACAAGAGAGAAGAGTGCCTTGATTCATGATAGACTGTTAACGACTCAGAGTCAACAGAAGTCCTATGCCGACACGCATCGCTGGCCATTATAGTTTGAGGCTGGGGACCATGTAATACTGAAGGTATCGCCGACTCAGGGAGTTTACCACTTCGTTCGGAAGGGTAAACTTAGTCCAAGGTATATTGGACCTTTCGAGATTTTAGAGCGAATTAGAGATCTTGCATATTGATTGGGTTTCCGCCGTCCTTGAGTCACGTGCATAACATATTTCATGTCTCCCAGCTCAGAAAGTATGTACCGGATCATAGCCATGTTATTGATTTTGGATAGATTGAATTGGGACACGACATCACATTTGAGGAGAGATCGATTCAGATTTTGTCGCGTCGGGCAAAGCAACTTAGGCACAAAACCATTCCTTTGATTAAAGTTCAATGGTCGAGGCATGGAAAGGAAGAGGCTACTTGGGAAACGGAAGATAATAGGAAGGCGAGATACCCCGAATTATTCACCTTGTATGTTTCGGGAGGAAACTTATTTTTAGAGGGAGATAATGTAATATACACACTTTTTATTTCCGTTTATCCCAATTGTTGTGATCCATCAGTACTCGATATGACTTTTGCGTATTTCATATCGTATATCGTACTCATTCTATTATTTGATTCTTGAGCTATTTATTGATGTTCGTATTTGAATGTATCATATTGTATGGATATTTGTATGTCTCGTCACGTCACTATTGGTTAGAACAGTACTGCTGATTACTGAGCATAACGTACCTTATGCTTAACATGTAGCGTCCATTATCTCATATGTGTAGTTGGGTTAATAGCTTCTGGAGTCATCTTTGCGTACGCTATCTACAGGATATAACGTACTTAAAGGATCCTTATGTACGCTAACCTAACTCCTCAACGGATGTAAAGATACTTGGGCAATAGGTCAGTAAGCACTGGACATTTTATTACGTACGTTAACATCAGAAGGTAGCGTACGCTAGTAGCTTTTACATACGCTAAACCTGCCATGTGACATAAGTAATGTAACCTGTGCATCGAGGCAGTGAGCTCTGTGGAGTTCGTCGCGTACGTAATGCAGATGCCCTAACGTACATTAAAAGGCTAACGTACGTAATGCTGAGGGCGTTTCGTACGTAATGATATTCACCTATATAAGCGAACTTCATTCCTGATTTCGCCATTTTTCATCTCCTTATTCTCTTCCTTGGCGATATGCGACGGTCTGGTTAGGAGAGTATGGATTTTGATCGATTGTCACCACCTATCAATATTTTCGAGTTCCCAACAAGGATTTAGCATCATTACAACATCTTCCACCGTTCTAATCGAGGTTTTTTTGCTAGAACCCTAGTTTTTCGGGGGTTTTGGGGGGTTTTGTGATGATTTCGTATTTCTAGTCTGATTTAGCTTAGATGGTTGTTAGATTATGATTGCGTAATCATAATTCCTTATTGCCTTGAAGTTTTATGGAGTAGGTGATGATATTTTCATGGTTAATAGATTATGATCAATTATGACCTCGTAATGTTTGTTGATTTGTCCAAAAGGGTAGAATTTAGGATGAATTCTTAAGTTTCCAGGATGTCGTGGTTGATTGTATACCGATATGTAATAGGAGTAAATTTTCGAAGAATATTCGGACCGAAGTCCCTCCCGTTCAGCATTTCCTTATGTCGTATTTCATCAAGGCAAGTACATGTATTACATTATGTTGTATGTGTTACGAATTCGAAATGAATGATAAATTATGATGATGTGGTTCTGTGTTGTTGTTCTTCACCCAGGATGGTTTGGCGGGACCTCTTGGGGCCAATACTAATGGGTACGGCCGCAGAAGTGGTTTCCCACCTGGGGACGGTCCGACAGGACCTCTGAGGGTCAATACTAATGGGTACGGCATGGGTTACCAAGTGTGGACTATCGTGGTGACGAGATGTGATGACATGGTTTTCATGATAATGATGTTTTTATATAAATGTGATATTCCGGAATATTGCCTACTAAAATGCTTTCTAAATGTTATAATATTGTTGAATCGCATCTGTATATAATGTCGTGTAAGTGTGTACTTGCACTAACTATTCGAATGCAAACCCTTTAAATGTTGGAAATGTGTTTCATGCATTTCAGGTATCAGGCGAGTTGAGAATCCAGCACGGGTAATGCATGCAGGGGATGGTCAGGCATGATGTTATGAGACTCGAGTCTGGTGGTTAATTTTATTGTGTTTATATTGTCCGAAAGAGTCAGTCGTGTAAACATTTTTCTATTTTAAAGATATTAGGGAAGTCCCCTGTGTGGATAATGCATTTATTTACATTCTGTATTCCTGCATTTGAACGAAAATATTTTGGCCGACGCCATGACCTTATTTACATTATTAATGTTGTCATTATGAGATTATTGTAAATTGTGTGAATGTCCTAGCCTGGTAGACCTTGATGAAGGTTCTACGGTGTATAATGTCCCTTATGAGAATTGGGGTGTTACAGTCAACATGTTGGAAAAATAATGGATTGATTTTAGAAAACTGGAAAGTGACTAGAAGGAGCTGAATCGAGTTTGACTAAAACTTGCAATATAAAAATAAATACATTCTTCCCATGAGATGTCAGTAGAAACCCATTTCGATATATCCTCTCTCTCATCAGCTTATTTCTCTCTCCCTCTCACTCTGAAACCGATTAGTAACTAACCCATCTCTCTCTCTCTCTCAATTTTCTTTGCTCTCCCTAAAACACCCACACACACCCACATCGACAAGCACACACATAAACACCAACAAACACTCAAAAACATCACCACTGACGCACACGCCCATACAATCTAAGGGCTCTCACGTACTGGAAAAGAAGAAAGTGATCAGTGATGGGTTATAGGGCTGAAGGGTTTATGGATTTGGATGGATGGCTGCAAAAGCGCTTCAGCCCCTAGATCCTCCGGTGAGAAGTGATGGAGGTGATGCGACTGGAGGTGTTAGCGGACGGCACATGGGTCCGGGTCAGATCTAAATTAGTTCTCTTTTCTCTCTTTTTTTCATCGGAAGTGAGAAACATTTGTGGTTAATCATTGAATATGATTTGGAGTTAGAGGACTTTGGGCTTGTGAAACTGACTTGAGAATTGGAAATTGTAACACCCCCAAGATATTCAGGGTATATTACAGCGCCGTGGACCCCTACGTAGGACCCATCCAGGCTAACTAATTTATATCGCTCGTATCACCATCTCGGTTAGCGAGAAAATACACATCACTAAGAAGCAAATTAAATAAAACGCCCGATACAACCGGTAAATCAGAAATCATCGAAAATCACACATAAAATTTAGTATACAATCCATCTTCCAAATTTAGAACGCCTAAGTACTCGCGAGTACTATCTATCAGTTTACAAGTTTGAAAACAAACGTTTCAAAATGGACAACTGAAATAAAGGGACAGATTTGCACACGTCAACAACCCTGGACAACATCCTCGTAATACTCCAGTGCCCGCTCGACCAACCGAACGCAACCTGAAATTCATAACACGAATTTCCACAAACGGGTCCCCAAAGTGGTTAGAAATTACGCTAGTACAAGTAATCAAGGCAAACCATTCGCTTAGACATCTCATAGTACATGTATCAAATTGTTTCAAAATAAAATCAGGACCTGTCTTTTCCCAGAAAACAAACAGTCAATAATCACAGTTGAAAATCGCCTAGGACCGGGGCTAAACCATTGGTCCCATTCGAGGCCTCTATAGACCCTTCGGACTGTCCATAGTTAAAAATCACGCACATGACTCGCCTAGGACCAGTGCTAAACCACTGGTCCCATCCGAGGCCTATATGGACCCTCCCAGACTGGCTATCCAAACAAACTCGAGAATTAGGAACGAAATCACATATTGCTCCGAGGCACCGTGGACCCTCCTCCTGGAGTGAGCAAATCACACACATATACATTACCATTCCATGTTAAGCATAATGGTTTCACAAGAATACTTTCCTTGAGAAATTGACGACAAAATGAACGAAAAATCAACCACGCTCGCTAGGAACCGACAACCCCGAACCTAATGATTTGAAGAATATCATCACAATCAGTTCTACATGAGTTCGAAAATAGAAGACACCCGAAAACCCACCTACGATTCATGTAAATCCATACAAAAATGACAACGGGGGCGGGTCGCAACCGAACCCTCTCGATTTCACAAGTACCACGCAACTTACCATGAACTCGTAGGGGAAACAGGAATACCACTAAGATTAATCACATACATCATGGATTAATCAAAAACACGGAAAAAATCGGACAATAAATCGAAAACCGCCAAATTCCCCAAAAATAGGGTTCTAAGAGATTACCTTGGATCGAAGACGAAAAACACAAGTAGATGTTGGTAATCTACACCAAGTATTCAAGGAAGATGATAGCCAAGATGATTGGAAGAAGAAATTGCCTCAAAATCGCCTATAGATCGCACAAGCCGCGGGGAAGAAGGATAAAATGAGAAATAGACGCGCCTGAGGTCAACTCTAGGGTATTTATAACCAAACAGTATAGCGTGCGCTAAGGAGTGCCTTAGCGTGCGCTAATCGCTTATTCCAGACTGCCCTGGACTGATTAAAACGTAATGTCGGGCCCCTATAGCATGTGCTACTCGAAAATTAACGTGTGCTATCAGTCCTCGTTAGCGCGCGCTATCGGACTATAGCGTGCGCTACCTGTTCAATCCTGTCTGGAGTCCACAACCTCAAAAACATTCTGCCCTTACTAGAGTACCGGATTAGCGCGCGCTGTCAACATATCTAGCATGCACTAATTTCCACCATTGAGCGCGCTAAGAATGGTCTTAGCATGCGCTAACGAGCTACGACACACAACTGGAGGGTCTCTGGAAAGTCCTAGCATACGCTAAGGGCATACTTAGCGTGCATTAACGAGTGCAGACAACAGAATAGACAACACTCAAAGTTGGAAAACGACCAATTCTACCCCGGATGAAAAACAACGCACACCAGACACTAAACAATAGACTGAATGAGACACACGCACGACGAGTTTGAGTCAGAACTAAAGTACTAAAAGAAAACACGATTCCGACTATTCAAAGGTTCGGAAAACGACAACGATAGTAATTACCCCATAATTATGGAAAATTACAAACATCCGAAATACATGATACACGAGCGAAACACCAAATAAAAGCTCACAACACCCATAATGACATAAGATGGATTTACGGCAACCCCAAAACGGTAGTTCCGGATAAAGATTATGAGAATCGAACCAAAATGCGACGAAAATGACAATAAATACGGAATTGAGCAAAACAAGTCCGAAACAAGCTCGGATGACAAAAAGTCCAGTAATAAATATTTGCGAAATATCATCAAGGTTACAATAGGGTCACTAAAAACAAAAAATACATCAAAATAAAAATATCGAAAAAAGAAAAAATGCGGATATTACAGAAACCTGGATGTTTGGATTGTTGGTTTTGTGCAGTGGTTGTTGAATCGAATTGTCAGACTTGAACTAAAATATGGTTCGATTGGTTTGCTCTTGGGAGAAGGGTTTGAGTTGCTGAAAATTCTAAGATTGGGTTAGAAACGGATTTTGATTTTGATTTTGATCTAAAGCATTAACACATAAAAGATTAAATCCACTTGTAAAAAAAGGACAAATGAATAAACCTGTGCTGTAAAAATCGGTAAACTCAGAGGGGTACTCGGGCGAGTACTCGGAAATCAGTCCTCAACCGAGCTGATTTAAGGCTACTTGGGTCAAAAATCGGTTTTGACCAAACTTGGGTCAAAATCAATCCAATTCGGACTAATCGGGAGAGTACTCGGATTTTGTTGTTTTTCATTAAAAGTTGCTTATTTCTTTTATTCAACCAAATTAAGTGGTCTATTATTTTTTGTATAAAGTTATATATCAATATGACTACATATCATTTTCCATTAATAAAAACTACGATAAAATGATAAATCTAACTAAAAATTTTGAATAACCTTATAATTGGATACATACTCAGATATAGAGATAATTTATAATTTTAAATATGCTCAAAATCATTTGATATTTTCATTTGTTATTACTTTAGATAATTAGGTTTTATCTATTTATAAATAAAATTGAATTAAACTAATGCTTAAATAAATAAATTTAAGTTATTCTTTTATTATATATAAGAAATTAAAAATATTCTTTCATCCCGATTAGTACTTCGAGTACTCATTCCTAGTACTCTCTGATTATCCGAGTACTAATTTTAAAAAAACTACACCGAGTAGGATCGAATACCGATTTTACAACCATGCAATAAACCATGAAGATAGGTTTACATTTTGCTGTAGAGTAGGTTTTCCGCAGAAGGGAGATTCTGAAGCAGTTGATTCTTTTCAAAGTGAAAATAAAAATTGTATTATGAGAGGTACAAAATACATCATTTATATAATATACAAAAATTAGGTTTATGGTAGAATTTTAATGAGAGAAAACATAATCTAGTCATATTACTTAGTAAATTGTAATATTTGTCATGTAACTTAGTTTGTACAAATTGTAGCCAAAAAGTATAAATTCGGACCAATTTACCCCTGACCTCCCTTATTTCTCCCCCTGCCTCTCTCTCTCTCTCTCACTCATTCCCCCCCTCCCCCACGCCTCTCTCTCTCTCTCTCTCTCTCTCTCTCTCTCTCTCTCTCTCTCTCTCTCTTTCTTTCTCATTTTTACATTTTCTCTCTCTTCTCTCTCTTTCTCATTTTTACATTTTCTCCCTCCCTCACAGCTCCATCTCTAGCCTGAGTTTTGAAGGCGCCTGCAACCAGAGCGTGGTGGTGTGGTGTGACTTGCCAGAGGAGATTGTCGAGCAGATCAAGCAGATCTGTGCATCGTCGGGTTCCGACGCGCCACCCAGAAGCTCTGTGATTCGGAACTCGCCGGAGCGGGCGTGGGGCTTACTGGTGGAGATTTTCTCAGCGATGGCGATAACGAAAAGGCACTGCAGCGACTGGCGACTGCAACGGCGCAGTGGAAGGCGACAGCGATGGTGCCGCTGAGCGAAACTGAGCCGCGATGGTGAGGAATGCCAGGCGGCCATCATCAAGAGAGAGGAGATCTTGGAGACTGTCATTGTTAGGAAATAGCTTGAACTAATTGATTTTATTTCTCTTTCTCCAACTTTCTCTCTCTAAAAAAATCATAGATCTTGTAATATCCGACGGAAATTCTTACATATTGTTGTAATATTCGGATAATTCAATACCGTTGTAGTCTTGTTGCATTTGTGTAATGAATATTGATGTTAGAATATATCATAATAGACTTAATAAAAACGATCACTCGCAATATGATTGAATTTTCATCGTTGTATAGATAAGTACATTTTGAGCTATTAAACCTGAGCCTAACGTACGCTAATCCTTAGGCATAGCGTACGCTATTTTAATGCCTTTACGTACGTAAAGAGGTACCTGTTACGTACGTAACCAGTGTAATCGTATCCGATCTCAACTTTCGGCGTGTGGGGCCGGACGGGATTCGAATATCTGATCTTTTAGAGGCAACCTAGTTGACCTACATTACGTACGTAATGCTTCAAGCGGTAACGTACGTAATGATGTTCGTATTTCAGTCCAGTAGCCTCTGGACTTAGCTTACGTACGTAACACTTTTTGTGTAACGTACGTAAAGCTGTTAACGTACGTTATTGTTGGGAAAAACAAACACCCTGTATCGAAACAGCCGGGATACCCGATCCCTGTATCGAATGTCATAAAGAAGGTTTTGACATATATGCCAAATACAGTAAAGGAAACTGTATCGAGCCTTAAGGACTTATCCTATATCGAAGACCTGCCTCGAATCAGCATAAGTGAAGCTCATCAAGACAAAGAAGAAGACTTGTAAAAAGACCAAGTATGGAAACTGTCTCGATGCCCTAAATACAGTCATCTTCCATACAGTTCACAAAAGGACAAGAAAGAACACAAGTCAAGTCCCGTTGAACAAAGAAGTATTTAAATACTCAAGGATAAAGTATTTAAATACCGCGCCTTCGTATCTTCGTAATCCCGCAAACTGGATCATGTCATATTCCCGTTGAAGGAAATCTTATTCAAACGGATACATCTCAACGGATACTTTCTTCAGAGACTATATATATCCTTGAAGACATTGAAGATCAGTTACGAACCAATACTCAAGCTATCAAAGTTATCATCAGAGCAAACATATCTCCAAAGCATACTGCAAGTTAGAACGAAAGAGATATACAAAGTGCTCAACATCAAGAACAACTATCATCACCAAGAACTTGATATTCAAAGTCGATGTTCTTACCTGGTTACCTACCTTTTACCTCTGTAAAACCGAGCTCGTGTGAACTCAACAAGTTATTCGACTGTGTGGGACGAATAAGGACGAAGCTTGGAACCGTGTGTGAAGAAGCTAGTCAAGAAGGAAGCTTTAACCAACTGTGTGAACGGTTGAAAGTGACGTTCTTTGTATCAATGCGGTGAACGATACAAGGATAGGTTTGTTTATAATTACGTAGTTGTGTACGCAGAATTATAATAAACTTTTACTCCTCTGTGTGGAGGACCAGTGGACGTAGAGGGTTTACCTCGAACCACTTAAATTAATGTGTTATTTACCTTCGCTTTTTTGTTTGAAATAACCGTGATATATTAAGTATACACCAAATACGTCGTTCTTGTATCCACGGCAACTAATCGTATCCAAGACTTCCGCTACACACTCGATTTAGATTCCGTACGTTTGTTGTTTAAACGATTTTCCAAATCAGATCCAGATACTTAAGTGGCCAACAAGTGGTATCGAGCGGTTGATTCTAGAAAGAATCGAGTATTTCTTTTAACCGAATCGATTCAAATCACTTATTTTCAAAATTCTCTTTCATTCCTATATTATCGATGGATACTTCTATGATTAACAAAGTCCCTATGTTCTCTATTAACGAATTTGACGATCGGAGAATTAGAATGGAAGCTCATCTTGGCAATGCACGAAGAGATGATTTTTGTTATACAGATGGTCCGATCAAGATCATGAAGGTCAATCCAAATAAGGATTGAGGGCCAAGCCCATGCCGAAATGCTCGAGAAAGAACGCGAGCAATGGACAACCGATGAAAGAAAGCGAGCCAATCTCGACAACGTGGCTAAGAACGCGTTATTTGTCACTCTTGACAAAGGCACGTTCTCAAAGGTAAAGAGCCGCAAAACACCCAAAGAAATCTGGGATAAACTCAAGTTAATTTGTGAGGGAACCGAGCTCTCAAAAGAAAACAAGATTTCAAAACTTACTCAAGAATTTGAATCTTTTGAAATGAAACCAACGGAAACACTTGAGGAACTTGACCTCAGATTTACTGGTATTGTTGGTGAACTTGAAGCGTTGGTCAAGATATACACCCAAAAGGAGAACAACTTAAAAAATTTCAGATCTCTCCCACCGATGGGACATTAAGACCACAACTATGCGTGTATCCTGTAATCTTAATGAAATATCGACTTTTGATCTCTTCTCGACCTTAAAGCTTTTGAGTATGACATTGACAAGAGAGAAAGTCAAGAATCTCCTTCAAAGGTCACAGCTCGCTCAGACGAACCGTCGACACAGATGCCTAGCTCGTCGAATCCCGGTCACAAGAACGCTGACAGTGACCACGACATCCTTTCCCAAGATGAAATGGCGCTTCTAATTCATAAATTCAAAAAGTTCATCAAACAGTCTGGAAAGACTCCCTACAGGCCCAAACCTGTCAACAAGGTAAGTACCGAAACATCATCCGGTGATGCTAACTCGTGTTATAATCTGCAGAAACCAGCCATTATGCATACAAATGTCCTCATCCCAAAGTCCAAAGATTGCACGAGGCCGAGCAACAAGAGAGAGATGAAAGAAGACGTGCTTGGAAAGACAAGCTCAAGGCCCCGATTGGAGAATCGAAGCCTCCCCACACCATCCAAATCGAGAATGTCTTCGTGGTCATCGAAAGTGATTCATCCGACGATGAGTTCGATGATAAAGCATATATGTGCTTTATGGCCAAAGATGTTCCAGAAGGTGAAGACAGCGACGATGAGGTAAGCTCAACCTCAGTTATTCCACCTAATGCATCTCATACTTTCGAAAATATGATGAATGAATTCAAAAACATTCAGAAGGCCCATGAGACTCTAAAAACTGAGAATATACAGCTTCAATTAACAAATCTAGAGCTGAAAGATGAAAATGACTTGCTGAAAATAAACTATGAAAATATGTCTCTTGATTGTGAAACCAGCAAGATCGATTTTGAAAAACTCATGGAGAGCAATCATCAACTTGCTCATGAACTAAATGAGATTAAAACCCATAATGAGAGCAATACAAATGATTTGGTTCTACTACAAACCAAAATTACAACTCTCGAGAAGCGAGAAACTGAACTTGAGACCATTCTGAAGTCTTTTGAAAAATCGTCCAAAAGAATGGAAGAAATTCTGAGCACTGGGCAACATTATCATGATAAAAGTGGCTTAGGATACAGCTCATGTTCGAATAAAGGTAAAACTAGTACTGTGTTCGTCAAAAGTGTGGAACACATTCCAGAATCGGAAGATACTCCTAGTCCCATAAAGGAACCTGCTGTACCGAGAAAACCGAAGGCTGCCATTCCGCCCCCTCAACTCTACTATTCGAGACAGTGGAACCAACAACCACTCAGAAGGCGTAATCTAAAGCATGCTCCACAAGCATATCATTAAAGTCGGCAGTCATTCAGAAAGAAGACGGTATCCAACCACCAAAGGCCCGCACAGCAGTACACTCAGTACAGTGCGCCTAGGTATTGGATACAGGAGCCCCGTTATCCCTCTAGACAGCAGATGCCAGTTCAGTATCAACAACAGCATTGGGAATCCAACTGGAGACCCAGAAGACAAGCTGTTAGGCCTAGGAAAATGGCTCCACCTCCTAGACGGCACTCGTACTGGAATAATAATAATAACCCTGATTTTTACATGCATAGTAATTATCATGATTATAACAACTACGGATATGCCCCCCGTAGATATCGCAACACTATACCAAGTACATCCTACAGTAAACCAATTGCTGTCAGGAAAGTTTGGGTACCTAAAGGAACTAACATATATGGACCCAAAAATCAAAGGGGACCTAAATATACCTAATTTCTTTGTTACAGGACATTCGAGAGGAGGATACCTGGTACTTCGATAGTGGATGCTCTCGTCACATGACTGGAGACAGGAGCAAGCTATCTGATTTTGTAGAAGGTCGCGGTCCAAAAGTTCGCTTCGGTGATAAGTCTAAAGGAAGAACAAGAGGGAAAGGAAACCTACTTGTCGGGAAATTCAAGGTCACCGATGTTGCATATGTTGAAGGCTTACAGTATAATCTACTTAGTATTAGCCGCCCGTGATAAACAGCTTCTCGGTGAAGTTCTATATAGATCGTCAGTAGAGTCAAGAACACCCAAACCAAGGAAGTTGTGCTTACAGAAGCGATCGTAATATGTACATTGCTGAATGGAAGCCTATGAGCTCCTCAATTCCGTGTTTTGTTGCCAAAGGCACTGCAGATCTTAGCTGGCTATGGCACAAGAGGATGTCTCACGTTAACTTCAAGACGATCAACAAGCTTTCAAGACAGGGTATGGTTAGAGGTTTGCCAGATGTGTCATTCAAGAAGGACAAATTCTGCGGACCATGCCGAAAGGCAAGCAAATCAAGTCAACCCTGAAAAGCAAATCCTACCTTTCAACCCAAAGAGTGTTGGAAATGCTACACATGGATCTCTACGGTCCTGTAGACCCGATAAGTTTGGGAGGTAAGAAATATTGCATGGTTGTTGTTGATGATTATTCCGTATGCTTGGACGATCTTTCTTAGCAAGAAGAAGGAAACAACATCAAGGTCGCCCGAGCTCCCGAGGAAGCCGCAAAATGAAAAAGCGTCAAGTATCGTGTGCATTCGTTCCGGCAGAGGTACCGAATTTACTAACCGCTTTATAGAGCAATACTGTTCGGAGAATGGCATACAAAGACGAGTACTCACCGCCCGTACACCTCAACAAAATGGTGTTGCCGAGCGAAAGAATAGGACGTTGAAAGAAGCAACAAGGACAATGATTGCCGCAAGCAAATTGCCACAAGATTTCGGGGTGAAGTAACCAATACAAACAGGCTACACTCAAAACCGCCGTATCGTCAACAAGCACCACAACAAAACAAACTTACGAGGTATGGAATAACAAAACTCCATTAGTTTCGTATTTTCACATTTTGGATGCAGTGTTATGTTTTGAACAATGGGAAGGACCAACTTAGAACCTTTGATGAAAAATCGATGAAGGAATATTCGTAGGATACTCCTCCGTCAAGAAAGCTTTCAATCTTTAATAAAAGGAGGTCGACGATCGAGGAATCGGGCTCATGTAGTGTTCGATGAACCACACCATGACCCTACAGGAGTAGATGATATCACTCAGACAATCACCATCTTTCTATCTTAGATCCACCTACACCCATAGAACCCGTAGTTGATTTAGAAATCAACCCCGCACTGTAAGAATCGATGTGGATGAAGTCGACACTGCATGTCAAGCCGTACCCACGAAACTTTCGATACAAGACGGGATCCCGAACTAGAACCCGACCGAAGATGGTTGAGAGATCACCCGCAAGAGCCGATCATTGGAAACATTAATGCAGTGGTTCTACTCGTAGGAGAATACAGTACACAAGGAAATGTACTTTGTGCACAAGAAGAATCTAATGTCAAGTCTCACGCTTCGAATGGAAATCTCAATCCGAACTTAGGAGACTCAATATGTGCACTATCGCTGTATTCTTAGCCCAGTCCGAACCTGTTTCGACCAGAGACGCTCTTAACAACTCTCATTGGATAACATCTATGGAAGAAGAGCTTAACGGTTTCGAAAGAAATAATGTATGGTATCTTGTACCCAGGCCGACACACCAATCGGTTATAGGAACCAAATGGGTATTTCGAAACAAAAAGGATGGAAATGGACTTATCATAAGGAACAAATCCAGACTAGTAGCACAAGGCTATTGTCAGGAAGAAGGAATCGACTATGATGAAACCTTCGCCCCTGTAGCGAGACTAGAAGCCATTAGGATATTTTTAGCCTTTGCCGCCCATAAGAGTTTTATCGTATACCAAATGGACGTCAAGAGTGCTTTCTGAATGGAGAGCTTACGAAGAAGTTTATGTTGAACAACCACCGTGGTTTGCCAACACAGACGGTATCGATCTAGTTTACTGTGCTAAGGAAAGCGCCGTACGGACTTAAACAAGCCCCTAGAGCACAGTACGAAACCCCGTCCCAAAGATCTAACCAACAACGGATTTGAGAAGGGTGTCGACAAAACCTTGTTCAAAATACAGAAGGTGATGACCTTCTAATGGTACAAATCTATGTCGATGATATTATTTTGGTTCAACTAACCTTGCTCTATGTCAAAGGTTCTCACATCTCATGCAAAGCAAATTTGAAATGAGTATGATGGGGAACTTAGTTATTTCCTAGGTTTGCGGGTAAAGCGATTGCCTACAGAATATTCATCAACCAGAGAAATACAAAGAAGGAGCTTCTCAACAAATTTGGAATGAACAATTCCAAATCCTCGCTAACCCCTATGAGCACTTCCGTGCAAATTAGTGCTAATGAAGCCGGAAAGCCGTTTGACCAATCACTCTACAGAAGCTCATTGGTTCGCTCCCGTACCTAACGCTAGCAGCCCGATATCCAGCTTCTTTGTTGGAGTGTGTGCGAGATACCAAGTTGCACCTAAGGAATCACACTTCAATACACTAAACGAATCTGAAGTACATTAAAGGAACAAGGTGGACCGTGGTATCCTAAGGAAGGCGGATTCGATTTAGTTGGATACACGACTCGGATCTCGGAGGTCGCAAGCTAGATAGAAGAGTACAAGTGGAACTTGTCACTTTCTCGGACAGCGACTAGTTTCTTTGTTCAAGAAGAAGCAATTGGCTAATTCTCTTTCCACTTTGAATCGAGTACTATGTCTTGGTAGTCAGTATGCGAATCCTTTGGATGCAAGAACAATCGCCGATTATGGAATCGATGCTAGAGAGACTCCAATCATGTGTGATAGCACGAGTGCAATCGCAATCACGCACAATCCTGTTTTGCACTCGCGCACTAAGCATATCAACATGAAGCATCATTTTATCAGAAATCATGTCGAGAACAAGGATGTTCGCCTGGAAAAAGTTCATACAGACATCCAGCTGGCCGACATTTTCACCAAGCCTCTCGACACAGCTAGATTCAACATGCTAAGAACAGAATTGGGAATACTACAGCCAGACTCCCTGTAAGTAAATTTACTGTTTTTACTCAACAATTGAGGGGGAATGCTGTAAGACCCGTGAATACAGTATCCAACATTAATTATTTGTACACTCAGAATCATCAATACAGTACTGTAGCGAATGAAGGCATACGAATCCTACAGTTGGTGTGTGCAATAATTAAGGGGGAATACTGTAGGACCCATGAATACAGCATTAATCCAAATATTGCTGCATGGAATTTAAAACCTATTAGTACCTTTTTAAGGGGGAACGCTGTATCGACACGGAGAACAGCACATGCTATAGGATTTCGATTCAGTATATAATATAATATTATTTCCTTTTAAAATAATTTTTGTCCACGTGCCCTGTTTTTATGTCAAACGTCATGTTCATTAAATGCCTTACACGACATCTGGACAACTGAATCTCAAAAGCCGCGATGTTTTTAAATTGTTTATTATTTTTTTAAACCGCCGTTTTAGGCATTTAGGGTATCAACCTATGTCAGAAGTGGGACCCGCTGTATTTTAAAACCTTTTAATGGATTAGCGTACCAGTTACACTCAATCCATCTTGACCGTTGATCTCAAAACCGGTTCCCATCCCTTAAAATCTGACCATTCGTACTCTGCAAACCCCATTTCTCCGCCCAAGTATAAAAGGACTGTATCTGCCATTGGAGACTCTATACGCTTTCTGCAATTACAAGAGTTCTCAAGCAAACAGCCTACATATTTTCTGCATTTTCACTGCGAATTTCTACTGTTTTCTTCCACCTTCGTTTTAAGAAAACTTCAATGGCTAGTCAATCTTCTTCCCCTGTTCTGAAGAAAACCTCCAACATCATTGATGGCCGGATCTTCTCCAAACCTGTCATCATCGAGCGTATCATCTCAGAAATCAACGACACCGAACCAATGGAGTATATTATTACTCGTCTCGAATAACAAGGTCTCTATCGCTTCGGGAGCAAAACCGCCGACAAATACGACGCCCATCTGGTTGAGGAATTCTACCTCAACGCCGCCGTTCGTTTTCTGTCACTAGCCCAGGGAGGACATGTTGCTGACATCACTGCAACAGTCTAAGGAGTGCAAATCTGCATCAATAGCGACCTACTCCAGAAAATCTACAGGCTGCCCGCCGACGGCCTGACCATGGACCAACTTGAGACGTTCGGGTCTCAAGAGCTTATTACCAAGTTTTATGGACTTTTTACAGGGTCCAAAGTGGTTGATATGGTGACAACCACTTGTCACAAGAAAAATTTTCTTCTTCATTTCGTTTATCTGCATGACTTCTGTTCCAGAATCATTGAAAATCGAACCGGTGCGTTCGAGATGTGCACGAACCTAAGGTTCAGAATGATGGTAGCTATTTTGACCTGTGAAAAGGTCAATTGGTGCCAAATCATTCTGAAACGTCTTCAAGAAGAGGTGTGCAAACCTGCCACCCAAAAGAAATCCTTTGGTTTAATGCTGAACTACATTCTGACGAAGTGCGGAGTGATGCAATCCGCCGATGCCAAGAAAAATAGCTCCAGGATATATTTAGGAGGCGTCAAGCCCACTGCTTATCACCAGAGCACCATGCATGCCAACCAACCGCGAACCAGGCACATGCCTATTTCTGACAACCCAAGAGATGAAACCGTGAAGGTCCCAGAAATGGAATCTTCAAAGAAGAAGCGCAAGCGTTCTCACAAAGAAGAAACACTCACGGGTGAGAAGTCCAAGAAGAGACTAAGGAGGCTCTCAAAATCAAAGCCAATCACTCCGAGGATGTCTCGCCCGTGGCGCAACCCATCGATGAAGAACCCTGTGGCCCAACCCCGTGGAAGAGGTGTCTCCTACCGCATCGACAGAGATCCCGAGCCTTTGGCGGCTACGACGGATATAGAGACATCTCGCCAACATTCAAGACTTTAGCGAGTGCCGCCCATTCGAGCCAAAAGCTACTTCTCCTCTACGGATCCCACACCCGCAGATCCAATTTCCTTCGGGGCACCATCCCCGCAAGGAGTCCATCTTCCGCACAGATCCCATACTGCATCTAATCCTCGAAACAGCGTCTCCAGACGTTATTCGAAGTCCCTCCCCTGACTCGATCATAAATCAAACACTTCTTTCGGTTCAAATTGACCATGCGTACGAAAGATTCCTGCAATGGAAAGGCTATAGGCTAGCTCCGTACGACACACTGTACAACTGGAGCGAATGGATCCACGAAGAGAGGTTCGTCTCCGAAGTAACAGACTCAACTGAAATTGAGGCCCTGCTTCGATGGGACAACGCCTCTTGCAAAGATCTAATAGAAAGCCACCTGCTGCACAAATCTGACGCCAGAAGAAAAGGAAAGAAGAAGTCAGAGGATTCTCCCATTAATCCAAAAGACGACGACGATCATGACTCAGACGACGACGACGATGCTCTTCAAGCAGGTCTGAGAATGAGCCGTGAAGAGGCTGAAGCCCGAGACGCCTCTCCACCCAGAAAAGACGAAGGGCCTTCTACCCAAGCCAATCCCCCTTCGCCACAGCCGGAGAACATTCCCGACCAGGAGGAATCAGTCCCTCCAGTCGAGGAACTTCAAGAAATTTTGGAACAGGCACCCAAGCCTGCTGCGACCGAAGAAGCTATTTCCACCAACCAACAGGAGGATTCAGTCCCTCCTGCATCCATATCTGCCGAAGAACCTTCGCCACAGGACGCTTCTGAACCAACTGTCGCCGAACCACAAGAAGCTGCCCCCGCCCCTGCAACCTTGGAATCCGAGGACGGTAACGAACCTGAGGATGTCCAACTTACTTCACGTCCATCCATGAATATAAGAAGGTTGAACGGCGCTGAAGACTTCGCCCAGCCTGACTCTCCTATCTCTGCTGCACGTAAAGAGCGCCTGCAAGCTCTTGGCCTTCAGACTGTATTTATCCAAGATGCAGTAAACGCTCTATCTTATGTTGAAAAGGCACTGATTTGGATGCACACCTCTGCCGTAGAAGAAATGACCACTCTTCAACACGAAGTATCTCGATTTGTCGACGCATTCATCCTTTTGCCAGAAGTTTTCAAGCAAGCCTTGAAGATCATGGAAGATAAACAGGAGCAACTGCTGAAGGAGGAAGCTACAAAGACAAGGATTGCTGAAGCCAAGACCGCCTGTGCAATGATCGAGAACAGCTCTCAACTGCGTGCTCACGATAAATGCATTCAAGATATGTCGCAGACTCTTTCCTCCCTTGTTGAAAGAATAAACACCATCGAGACCAAACATGACACCGCTCTTGAAATCCTGCAAAGTCTTGATGAAGCCAAAAAGGGGGAAGAGGCACGAGAAGCTGCAAGGAGAATAAGACTGCAACAGGAAAGGGAATTTGAGGTCGCTCGAGCAAGATTACCGCCGAATTGAACAAGCTAGCACCTCAATCCCAAAGCTTTAAAATTTCGTGCTCCAGACCGAATTCCATGACCCAAATGTCCCTTGGCAAAATCTTATTCGAGACCTTCTAAATACGTCTTCCGACCAACCGCAACCCAACTGCCGACGAAGTGAAGCACTGGAGGAAGAATGAACTGATGAGATATTTTGTCAGACTCATCAGGGAATCCGCCATCTTCAAAAACTATAAAACGTTAGCGGAGGCGGCAGATAAATTTTCAAAGATGCTAGAAGAAGGTAAACTCCCTCTCCAAATCGAAATGAAATCAAAACATAGAAGAGGAGATCGGGTCACCCATCCAGAAGATTGGATACTTGCCTTTGATCGTTCATATGAAGGAAGAGCGATATACCAGGATCGAGGCAATGATTCACTTCAAAACTGGTGGCGCGGCACCGAGAATGAACAAGGAAAAAGACCATGGAGGCATGCGGATTATAGATGAAGAGCTGAAATTTATGTATACTATTTCTGTTTTTGTAATTTCTATTCGAAACAGCAAACTTTGTACTCAATCATTTTGAATATCAATAAAATAGTTTGTTTGTCTTGAAAGATTACAACTCGTAATCTACTGTGTTTATGTATAATTACTTAAAATTGTTTGATAGGAATCTCAAGTTAGACAAACTTGATTGAAAAATAAGCTGTACGAACTAGTCTACGAACAGTTCATAATTTCAGTTGTAAACTTAGAATACATTGTAAGATTGTGCCTGCGCGCCAATCATAGGCTTAAGTTGTAAACTGTATCGAACGTGCCTGCGAGCAGTTCATTATTGTAGACTAAGTCACAAAGTCAGACCTATTGACAAAAGACCAAGAAATCTGCCAGAAGTCATCGAAGAAGAATGCTTCATGAAGAAGGTTTTGGCATCATCAAGAAGACTCGAAGAGTTAAGTAAGAAGGTCTTGGCAAATTGTCAAAAAGGGGGAAATTGTTGGGAAAAACAAACACCCTGTATCGAAACAGCCGGGATACCCGATCCCTGTATCGAATGTCATAAAGAAGGTTTTGACATATATGCCAAATACAGTAAAGGAAACTGTATCGAGGCTTAAGGACTTATCCTATATCGAAGACCTGCCTCGAATCAGCATAAGTGAAGCTCATCAGTACAGCAAGAAGACTTGTAAAAAGACCAAGTATGGAAACTGTCTCGATGCCCTAAATACAGTCATCTTCCATACAGTTCACAAAGGACAAGAAAGAACACAAGTCAAGTCCCGTTGAACAAAGAAGTATTTAAATACTCAAGGATAAAGTATTTAAATACTGCCAGTCTTCAGATCTTCAGAATCCCGCGAAATCCGGATCATGTCATATTCCCGTTGAAGGAAATCTTATTCAAACGGATACATCTCAACGGATACTTTCTTCAGAGACTATATATATCCTTGAAGACATTGAAGATCAGTTACGAACCAATACTCAAGCTATCAAAGTTATCATCAGAGCAAACATATCTCCAAAGCATACTGCAAGTTAGAACGAAAGAGATATACAGTGCTCAACATCAAGAACAGCTATCATCAGCTCAAGAACTTGATATTCAAAGCTGTTGTTCTTACCTGGTTACCTACCTTTTACCTCTGTGTAAAAACCGAGCTCTGTGTGAACTCAACAAGTTATTCTGACCTGTGTGGGACGAATAAGGACGAAGCTTTGGAACTGTGTGTGAAGAAGCTAGTCAAGAAGGAAGCTTTAACCAATCTGTGTGAACGGTTGAAAGTGACGTTCTTTGTATCAATCTGTGTGAACGATACAAGGATAGGTTTGTTTATAATTACGTAGTTGTGTACGCAGTAATTATAATAAACTTTTTACTCCTTTGTGGAGGACCAGTGGACGTAGAGGGGTTTACCTCGAACCACTTAAATTACTGTGTTATTTACCTTCTGCTTTTACTGTTTGAAATAACTGTGATATATTAAGTATACACCAAATACGTCGTTGCTGTATCCACGGCAACTAACTGTATCCAAGACTTCCGCTACGCACTCAGATTTAGATTCCGTACAGTTTGTTGTTTAAACGATTTTCCAAACTGTATCCAGTATACTTAAGTGGCCAACAGTTATCCTCTTGTGCTAACGTACGTAACGAACTGTGCTGTTATAAAAAGACAACTTGTGTCTTTCATTTTGCACGACCAAACTCTGATTTTTCACCCATATAATCATCCCCCTGCATCGCTAGATCAAATTTACCTTCTTCCAACTTGTGTTTGAGCTTTACATTTTGATTTTGGAGCTTGTTGATTGGAAGTTTGAGACATTCTTGAAGCCTAGATTGTGTTCTTGTGGTTTTGGTGTACTGTTCTTCGTTTCTGAAGGTATGTTATATGTTTAACCCTATAATCTCATAATAGTAATGATAGTAATTAAGTATATTCCACCTAGTGACAAATTAATCAAGCTAAACATGTTTGTAGTAAAGCTTTCAACAAACTTAATGATGAATATGATGATTAGGGGATTTGTAATGATGTGTTCTTGGTGTTTTAAATGGTGATGATCATGTTTAGTTAAACCACACTCTTCTTTTTGGACTCATAACACCATTAGAATAATAATAGTCCTTGTTTAATTATAATGTAAATAACTTGTTGGAATGATTACCATGAAATGTTTTAAGAAACCCTTGTTGATCATTAGAAGAATGAAATGATCTTCTTGAAACTAAGCTAAGGGAATTCAGAGAAATGATATTTGAATCTCCAGGATAATTAGAATATTATAAGGATGGTGTTAAATTTGAGATAGTCTTCATGATCATGATATGGATTTTCAACTAGTTACCTCAACATAAGTGATTGTGCGTAATGCAGATTTTTACTTGTAATCAATTGAGATGTTCTTAATAAGTTTAAATGGTACAAGATTATTGTTTAACACATTATGGATTAATTCTTAATCCAGCAAACATTTGGTAACATCTTGTAATCAATTGTGAGAATAGAATGGTATGAATAAGGTTCTTGGAGTAACACTTCAATATCTTAAAAGTTGAACTACTCAAATGGGAATTAGGATGTTGTCTCGTTAAAATTTTGTATAGATGATCATATGAATGTATTATTGAGTAAAATATACTTCATTCAAGGTTGATTGTTCGAGTAACCGATTTTGAATCGAGGTCCGTCTGTTCGTTTGTTCGACAAGGAAGGACTATTCTCGCCTCCGTATTGAGGCAAGTTATCTTGCTTGGTTATAATGATGTGTGGATTTTTATGATGATTATACATTTCGTGTAAATGAAACACTTATAAACTTGTGTCTTATGATTTGAGGTTGTTCTTAATGATGTCCCATTTTCATCGTGGGATTGTATTCCCAAGTTCGTCACTTTCGAACCCTTGATATTATTGATCTTATTGTCATTTCGGTGGGTCCTCGATCCTTAATTGGATTTGTGAATTATTGAATTCATTGTCATGTTGCATCGTGATATATCCGGAGTCATATCTACATTCCGATTGGATATTGTGTAGGTTTTTTAGCCGGGCACATACATAGTCATGCGTGAATATTTTCCGTGTTGGGCTGTGCACACGAAACGTAGTTCGTTGAGGCTAATTAGGTACATTACCCCACGTATATCCTGGATTCCGTATACGGGGTGGACATGTGCACTGACATATATTCGGATCGGGCGTACTCTGATGTCCCTCTTGAGCCGTACTATCTTAGTCGTTCATAGTCCATTTATATATTTGTTTGTGTTCGACGTTTTGTGACTAAGCGTTCATACGCCCGAGGGGTATGTTCGTTAGTCGGGTTGTTTTCCTTGAAATCTTGTATATGTGAATTGTATAATATCTTGAGAATCATTTATCATGTATATCTGACCCTGTGTTGGGCGAAATACTTGTGTTGTATTTTAGGTCGAGGAAAGGGCAAGGCACGGGAAGATCAGGGTGATGACGAAGGGTTCGAAGGATACTAGTTCGGGGGGCCCAAGTCTTTTGTGTCCGGTCATGTTCGTACCGTGTAACGTTATCTTTTCGCTTTATTTTAAGTATGAACAAATGTATTGTTATTTAAAGTATATTCCATCTCCATATGGATTATACTTATATTTTGGATCCTGTGCATAATAAGGCCGTTGGCCATACTACTGTAAACTCGAAATCGGAGTAAGTATTATGTTTTGTGGTTCGATATCACATGTATTGTGTATTTAATCTGTATTTTGGGTATCGCCTGGTGGGTCCCAGTGTGGGGTCCACGGCACTGTAATGGCCGCCTTATTGGAGTGTTACAGAAGATGGTATCAGAGAGCTGTCATTTTTTTTCTTTAAGTCTTTGTGTATTGAACTAGTATCAAGAGACCTTCGTGTCACGTGTGACCCGTGCGAGCGCATGATCCTACGAGCCAAATACGGTACGTACTTTATGAACCATGATTAAATTACTGACATTATATTGATATATGAATGGATCTCTTTGTTGATCTTGGCATTTTTAAAGGTTTATGGCAGGAATTATCTGATTGATGATACGAATAAAATTCTGGATTGATTATATGATTGAAATTGTTTGACTCAAACGTCGATACGATATTCTCTGTGACCCTCGTAGTGTCGATAACTCATTACGAACTGTTTTCTTGAATATGTAATTTCTTACTGCCATTAACTTAGCATGAATTCTGATTGGTATCATGAACTGTACTTATGGTTATCTTTACGAATTGATTCTTTCTGTATGGAAAGAAATTTGAGAGGCCGTGGCAGAGGGGGACGAGGCCACGAAAGGGGCCGAATCCCGATACCACGAGCCAACAGGCGTGCGAATGCAGAGCATAGTTCTGCAGGCAGTGATTTGCCTTCTAGGGACCAATCGCACCACAGTGGACGCGAGGATGCTCGTGTCGATCCTTACACTGTGATGCAGGGCATGATGGCTCAGATGAAATGGGTCAGTTAATGGAAACTATGCAGAGAGCTTCTACCGACCAGCATCAGGGGCCACCTCCTGTACATGGCGGACCGGTGAGTCGGATCATCAGCGACATCTGTCGCCAGCGACCCTCGATTTTTGAAGGTTCCTCTGAGCCGGCTGATATCGTGCATTGGATCGAACACTTCGAGAAATTGTTCGATATGGTAGACTGTCCAGCAGAAAATCGCGTCTCCGTAGCAGCTTACTACTTGGTCAAGGGCGCCCACACTTGGTGGCTTTCGGTGAGGCCAGCTGATGGCGTATGTACTTGGGAAGAATTTAAAAATCTCATGCTAGACCGTTACTATCCGGGTCCTCTCCGCGAGGCCAAACTATCAGAATTACTGAATCCGGGCCTGTCCGAAGATGATGACATACTATCTATCGCCGAGAAATTCCAGTCACTTCTTCCTTTTGCCGCGACGATTGTCCAAATGGAGGCTGATAAGATCAAATACTTTCTCAAAAGGCTTAAACCCCGAATGAGAATGCAGCTGTTGAACAATCATTGTGTGACCCTACCGTAGTTCATTGAGAAATCTCTGGAGTACGAATTGACCGTGAAAGAAATTTCCAAGAAGCAACCGCAGTCCAACAACAAGAAATTCAGGAACCAGAACGAGACAGACAGCAACCGGGGAACATTCAAGAGACCCCGAAAATTTTCTAAATGTGAATTCTGGATGCGTGAAGTTATCTTTCTCGGACATGTGATATCAGCTGATGGGGTATGAGTAGACCCACAGAAGACCGAAGCTATCCGAGACTGGCTACCACCAAAGAACGTTAAGGAAGTACGCAGTTTCCTGGGACTAGCAGGTTATTACCGATGGTTCATGGAAGGTTTTTCCAAAATTACCCAACCAATGACTAATTTGCTGAGGAAGGATAAGAAGTATTTATGGTCAGAGGCACGTCAGCGGATTTTTGATGAACTTAAGAGTCGTTTGATTTCGGCACCTATTTTAGTCCTACCGAAAGGAACAGAAGGGTTTGCAGTGTATAGTGACGCATCTAAACAGGGCCTTGGGTGTGTACTAATGCAGAACGGTAAGGTGATCTCCTATGCATCGAGACATATACGACCTTACGAGGTCAACTACCCCACCCATAATTTAGAACTCGCAGCCGTGGTGTTTGCTTTAAAAATCTGCCGTCATTATCTGTATGGAGTTACCAGTCAGATTTTTACTGATCACAAGAGCTTGAAGTACATTTTTAATCAGAAGGAGTCAAACATGAGGCACAGAAGGTGGCTTGAACTCATCAAAGATTATGATATCAAGATCCTTTATCATCCGGGCAAAGCAAATGTAGTTGCCGACGCTTTGAGTCGTAAAACAGTACAGGAACAGATGCTTGCCCACCTAACAACTCAGAGGGAATTGCAGTTAGAATTGGTGAGGCCGAAAATTGAAGTCGAGTTACAGCATATTCAAGGACAACTCTGTACACTTGAGATTTCATCGTCCCTTGAGGATATAATTAGATCGAAGCAAGTTACGGACCCATTCTTATCTCGAGTTCGGAATGAAGTAACTCAAGGGAAAGCCCCTAGCTTTGTAATCCACGAGGATGGATTGATACGCTTCAGGAACCGAGTTTGTGTACCCACAGACGACGAATTAAGGAATTCTATCCTGAGAGAAGCTCATGCTACCCCGTACTCTATCCACCCGGGGTCTAGCAAAATGTATAAGGATTTGAAATAATATTATTGGTGGGGAAGTATGAAACGTGAAGTTGCAGAGTTCGTTTCGAGGTGTTTAACCTGTCAACAAGTTAAGATTGAGCACCAGCGACCCGCATGAATGCTGAAACTGCTTCCGATCCTTGAGTGGAAATGGGAGGATATATCGATGGATTTTATCACCAGCTTGCCGATGAGTCGTCGAGGGATGAATACGATTTGGGTAATTACGGACCGTCTGACCAAATCAGCCCACTTTCTGGATATTAAAGACACTTGGGGACCCGAGAGATTGGCCCAGCTATTTATCAAAGAGATTGTAAGGTTACATGGCACCCCTAAGAGTATTGTAATAGATCGTGACGGGCGATTCGTGTCCCATTTTTGGAAAGAAGTTCATTGTGCGATGGGTACGCAATTGAACTTCAGCACAGCATTTCACGCGCAGACGGATGGTCAGACTGAGAGGACTATCCAAACTTTAGAGGATATGCTGAGGGAGTGCGTCCTCGATTGGAAGGATGATTGGGAGGCCCAACTACTTTTGGTGAAATTCACTTATAATAATAGCTGGCACACTTCGATTCAGATGGCACCATATGAAGTGTTGTATGGTCGTCGTTGTAGATTCCCTCTATGTTGGGACGATCCGTCTGAAACCTTGGGTACGAAACCCGATATGTTGTTAGCAGCCCGTGAAAAGATCACTCTGATTAGGAGTCGTTTGTTGAAGGCTCAAAGCCGACAGAAGTCCTACGCAGACAACCGCCGACGACCACTTGAGTTCGAGGTCGGCGACCATGTACTAATGAAGGTGTCCCCTACTCGAGGAGTTTTTAGTTTTGGGAAGAGAGGCATGTTCAGTCCGAGGTATATCGGGCCGTTTGAGGTTTTGGAACGAGTAGGCGATTTAGCCTATCGCTTGGCTTAACCACCAGCCCTGCGACGGATTCATAACATGTTCCATGTCTCCCAGTTAAGGAAATACGTTGCTGATCCGAGTCATGTACTTCAGTTCGATGAGATCGATTTAGTGGAGGATCATTCGTATGAGGAGCGCCCCGTACGGATACTTGAGAGGAGGATCAAACAATTGCGGAACAAGACGATTCCGTACTGAAGGTTCAGTGGTCACGACACGGGGTCAAGGAGGCCACATGGGAGATGGAGAGCAGCATTCAAGAGAGGTATCCTGAATTGTTTAGCCCTTAGTTTCGGGGATGAAACCCCTTTTAAGGGGGGAGTATGTAATATCCGACGGAAATTCTTACTTACTGTTGTATTATTCGGATAATTCAATACTGTTGTAGTCTCGTTGCATTTGTGTAATGAATATTGATGTTAGAATATATCATAATAGACTTAATAAAAACGATCACTCGCACTATGATTGAATTTTCATCGTTGTATAGATAAGTACATTTTGAGCTATTAAACCTGAGCCTAATGTACGCTAATCCTTAGGCATAGCGTACACTATTTTAAGGCCTTTACGTACGTAAAGAGGTACCTGTTACGTACATGACCAGTGTAATCGTATCCGATCTCAACTTTCGGCGTGTGGGGCCGGACGGGATTCAAATATCTGATCTTTTGGAGGCAACCTAGTTGACCTACAATACGTACGTAATGCTTCAAGCGGCAACGTACGTAATGATGTTCGTATTTCAGTCCAGTAGCCTCTGGACATAGCTTACGTACGTAACATTTTTTGTGTAGCGTACGTAAAGCTGTTAACGTACGTTATCCTCTTGTGATAACGTACGTAACGAACTGTGCTGTTATAAAAAGACAACTTGTGTCTTTCATTTTGCACGACCAAACTCTGATTTTTCACCCATATAATCATCCCCCTGCATCCCTAGATCAAACTTACCTTCTTCCAACTTGTGTTTGAGCTTTACATTTTGATTTTGGAGATTGTTGATTGGAAGTTGGAGACATTCTTGAAGCTTAGATTGTGTTCTTGTGGGTTGGTGTACTGTTATTCGTTTCTGAAGGTATATTATACGATTTAACCCTATAATCTCGTAATTGTAATGATAGTAATTAAGTATACTCCACCTAGTGATGAATTAATCAAGCTAAACATGTTTGTTGTAAAGCTTTCAACAAACTTAATGATGAATATGATGATTAGGGGATTTGTAATGATGTGTTCTTGGTGTTTTAAATGGTGATGATCATGTTTAGTTAAACCACACTCTTCTTGCTGGACTAATAACACCATTGGAATAATAATAGTCCTTGTTTCATTATAATGTAAATAACTTGTTGGAATAATTACCATAAAATGTTTTAAGAAACCCTTGTTGACCATTAGAAGAATGAAATGATCTTCTTGAAACTAAGCTAAGGGAATTCAGAGAAATGATATTTGAATCTCCACGATAATTAGAAGATTATAAGGATGGTGTTAAATTTGAGATAGTCTTCATGATCATGATATGGATTTTCAACTAGTTACCTCAACATAAGTGATTGTGTGTAATGCAGATTTTTACTTGTAATCAATTGAGATATTATTAATAAGTTTAAATGGTACAAGATTATTGTTTAACACATTATGAATAAGGTTCTTGGAGTAACACTTCAATATCTTAAAAGTTGAACTACTCAAATGGGAATTAGGATGTTGTCTCGTTAAAATTTGGTATAGATGATCATATGAACGTATTATTGAGTAAAATATACTTCATTCAAGGTTGATTGTTCGAGTAACCGATTTTGAATCGAGGACCATCTGTCCGTTCGTTCGACAAGGAAGAACTATTCTCGCCTCCGTATTGAGGCAAGTTATCTTGCTTGGTTATAATGATATGTGGATTCTTATGATGATTATGAATTCCGTGTAAATGAAACACTTATAAACTTGTGTCTTGTGATTTGAGGTTGTTCTTAATGATGTCCCGTTTTCATCGTGGGATTGTATTCCCAAGTTCGTCACTTTCGAACCCTTGATATTGTTGATCTTATTGTCATTTTGGTGAGTCCTTGATCCTTAATCGGATTTGTAAATTATTGAATTCGTTTTCATGTTGCATCGTGACATATCCGGAGTCATATCTACGTTTTGATTGGATATTGTGTAGGATTTTTAGCTGGGCACATATATAGTCATGCGTGAATATTTTTCGTGTTGGGCTGTGCACACGAGACATAGTTCGTTGAGGCTAATTAGGTACATTGTCCCACATATATTCTGGATTCCGTATACGGGGTGGACATGTGCACTGACACATATTCGGATCGGGCGTACTGTGATGTCCCTCTTGAGCCGTACTATCTTGGTCATGCATAGTCCATTTATATATTTGGATGTGCTCGACATTTTGTGACTAAGCGTTCATACGCCCGAGGGGTATGTTCTTTAGTCGGGTTGTTTTCCTTGAAATCTTCTATATGTTAATTGTATAATATCTTGAGAATCATTTATCATGTATATCTGACCCTGTGTTGGGCGAAATACTTGTGTTGTATTTTAGGTCGAAGAAAGGGCAAGGCACGGGAAGATCAGGTTGATGACGAAGGGTTCGAAGGATACTAGTTCGGGGGGCCCAAGTCTTTTCTGTCCGGTCATGTTCGTACCGTGTAATGTTATCTTTCCGATTTATTTTAAGTATGAACAAATGTATTGTTATTTAAAGTATATTCCATCTCCATATGGATTATACTTATATTTTGGATCATGTGTATAATAAGGCCGTTGACCATACTACTGTAAACTCCAAATCGGAGTAAGTACTATGTTTTATGGTTCGGTATCACATGTATTGTGTATTTAATATGTATTTTGGGTATCGCCTGGTGGGTCTCATTGTGGGGTCCACGGCACTGTAATGGCCGCCTTATTGGGGTGTTACAGATCTAGTTTGAAATAAAGTTATTTTCGTATTTGTTTTTGATGATTTACAAGTTTTCGTATGATTTATGGTGATTCATGGTATATTTGGGGTGATTTCCGATCGATTTATATGTATTGGTGTTTTAGATCTAGTTTTTCGCATGTTTGCATACGTGGTTACGAATTTATAGTTGTTACGATTTATTCATTTCGTACTGGGTTACCATGTTACAATATTGTCATTTCGTATCACTATGCCTTGATTTTCTATTAAGATTTTACCGTTTCGTATCAGTATGAAGCTACGAAATTCGAATTTCATAACACATTTGTGCCGATTTGAAATTTTTGTATTGGAGTTTTGGTATACATGTTACGAATTCGTAACTGTCACGCTTGGTAAGAAATTGTAACTTCTTACCAAGTGTAACTAGTACGCAGTTACGAATTAATGACTTCGTATTAGTGTAACCGTAATTATTTCCACCTACGAATTAGTAAGGGTGTCACTGTTTACACTCTGGTATATTGGTAAGAAATTGTAACTTCTTACCAAGTGTAAATAGTACGAAGTTACGAATTAATGACTTCGTATTAGTGTAACCATAACTATTTCCATCTACGAATTAGTATCTGTTTTAATGGGGTTCTGGTATATTGGTAAGAAATTGTAACTTCTTACCAAGTGTAACTAGTACGAAGTTACGAATTAATGACTTCGTATTAGTGTAACCGCAGCTATTTCCAGCTACAAATTAGTATCTGTCTTAAGGGGGTTCTGGTATATTGGTAAGAAATTGTAACTTCTTACCAAGTGTACCATTTAACTTAACATGTTACTATATTGGTAACGAACGTAACGAACGTAACGAAGCATAACGAAAAACAAATAATAAATGATCAATTATTAATCGGGTAATGTAACGAATGTAACGAAAAATAAAAATCGTATCCGCTTACTAGTACTTCGTGTACAATATTCTAACACGGTAAATAAGATACGAAGTTACGATACAATAACACAAAAGGTAAACAACACATGGTAACGAGACGGTACGAAATACATACGTCATAACCCAGAAACTCAGAAAAGATAAGGAGAGAGATAAAGTGGGTTAGTTTTATTGAAAAGTAAGGGTATATTGGTCCAACCATGTCCTTTTTGGCTAGAATTTGTACAAACTAAGTCCCTTGACAAATATTATCATTGACCATGACAAAGTGGCTAAAGGAATGTATTTCCTCAATTTTAATTGGGCTAGGAAAAAGGACTTGTGCTAACTCATTAAATTGGACTAAAATAAGATATATTTTGAATCATTATTGACTGGCCCATTAAGTGATTTTGAACTATTTATAAAAATAAATATTATTGTACTATAATAATATAAAAACTTGGACTTCAGCCTCGAGTGTAAACAAAAATTATGATATGCAAATAAGAAAAATTTGACCTTATTTAACATTTGAAATAATTATAAATAAATTATTGGATATTTAAAATATACATGCGCTTTCTATAAATTATAAAGTAAATGCATGTGCGAAAATTAGGACGTCACAATAAGTGAACAATATTTAAGGATTTGAACAATTAATATGGTCAAACTTTCCTTTTTTTTTGCTTCTAGTTATTTTGGTAGTTTGTTTTTATTTATTTTGGATTGATTGTACAATTATATCTTTAAGGAGCCTCCTTAGAAAACTCCCTAATGAGCTAAATCGGACTCTTATATTTATATATTTTTTTGATAATATATTTATGTTAAAAATATAAAAATTTACTCATTATATTTTAAAGATATCTTCCTATAATCTATAAGTTAATTTTTTATTATATTATCAAAAGGAAGTTTTAGAATACAAATTAATGTATAGATATTTATAAATCGGATTAGATAATTATTTTAATTATCCTAAAATTTGGTTATTCAGAAAATGGGGAATTCGTGTGAGGGGAGAGAAAAATATTTGATTGTACTTTTGCAGCACTATTCATTTCTTGAGAGAGTTTACCTTCGTTATCTTGTTCTTTATTCTATTACGAATGATGCACAATTGATTTCTCGTGAGAGTTTACCTTTTCTATTTTGGTACAATTGTTACCCTAATATATATATATATATATATATGATTTTAAATATATATTCCATAAATATATAGAAGTAATTAAATAGAATCGTATATTTAGAAGGAATATTCTATAGAATAAAATTTGATGTGTAAATAATTCTAAATGACTAGGTACGTATCGTAACTATCTTCAAATTCCGATCATTCAAAAAAGGGAAAATGCATGTGAGAAAACAAGAAAATTATTTGATTGTGTTACTGTAGCAACAACGGATTTTGTGAGAGAATTTAGAATTGTTATTTTATTTCTAATATTATTTAGATATGAATTAATGTTCGTACCTTATATATATATATATATATATATATATATTTAATTATGCTAAATTAAATAATTTCAGAGTAAAGTATTCACTTCACAAATGATATTAGGTTGTCGGATAGAAGATCGTTATATAAATTTCAACGACGATAATTTTCATTTATTATGGCCTTGCCATGGTAAGACACTCTCTTATGTAAGTGTATATCTACCAATACCATATTCAATTATGGTTAATTTTATGCAACCTTATCAGGTGTGAAGAACAGAAAATATTTGAAAAATCTAACGATAAGAAAAGTGCAATCATAATAGAATAAATAATATAATTTATAAGGAATCATTTAAAATATATAGTGAATGATTTATATTATATTATATATTTACATGTCAATTTCTTTGTTCTCCCTGTATTACACGGGTACTATACTAGTACTTCAAATAAATCTATATCTAACAACGCTTCCCAAAATATAGTAGTAGTAGTCATGAATTTAGTAACAGCTTTCGGCAGAAAAAGAATCAGTACACGTTCATGTAATATTCACGATTTTGATTTTCGGTAAATTTCTTTTTTTTGACAGAAGTCCATTTTAACGACTTCCTTGTGACTGTTTCATCATTCTGAGAATGATTAGTTCTGCACTTTTTGTCATCCAAGTTCGTTTCGGTGTCGCTTTATTGAGTTCTATGTTCTTAAGCGACTTTTCCGCGCTTGAGTTCGATTCTTGCGAATCTTGTTCCAAAATGCTATTTCGTGTTCCTTCAAAGTCCGTTTAACTTTGTTAGACGTGTTGTGAACTTCGGTTTGGTTATTCGATCACGTATCGTGATTTTCGGGCATTTTAAGCTATTTTGTAATTTCCCAAAGTTGTGGGTATCCGCCTTCGTATTTGTTGTTTCGACTCTTTTCATGGTCGCATGTGAGTTGGATTGGAGCTCAAGCTCTTAGTATAATCATATTCTAGAGCTTTCGTGCGTATCTTGAACTTGGTATTTTGATCGGTGGAGTCCGTCGTTGTAACCCGTTTTGAGAGCTCTACTGCTGTAGTTTCTGGGTGCATTAGCGCACGCTAATGGATTCCTTAGCGCACGCTATCGAGCAGCGAATTCAGGAGTTAGTACCTGGAATTAGGTCCCGTTAGCGCACGCTAAGCATGTCACTAATGCACGCTAACGAGATCAGATTCAAAAACCAGCAGGTACTGGAGTACCCCGTTAGCGCACGCTAACCAAAGTACTAGCGCGCGTTATATATATATATATATATATATATATATATATATATATATATATATATATATATATATATATATATATATATATATATATATATATATATATATATATATATATACGGGCAACAGCTTTTAGAAGTCAACTATCATTTCTTCATTCCCCATTCGTCGGGTCCGTTCCTTTGGGGCGATTTGAGGTGGTCCCCTTCTTCAAGCCTCATTTTGGGGTGAATTTGTGCAAGTCTAACATCATCGAATCATCTTCTTTGTTCGGATCTAAGGTATTTTTCACTCAAACCTAATTTCGTTGAATTTGGGGGTTTTCCCTTGATTTCCTGATTTCTGTCCGAATGCATCCAATCGATTCGTATTATTGGATGTTGTTGATCATGTTCTATAAAGTGTAATTCCATGTTTCGGTTCTCTTGGATTTCAATCATGATTTCACTATCGTGGAACCAAACCCTTGAATCCATTTTATTCTTAATTCCGAGTTGATTTCTGTTTTGTGTTGATAATTTGTATGGTGTTATTCTCGTAGTATTCACGGTGCTATTTTGTTCTTGATTGTATTCGAGAATTCGGGGCCGCTCGACCGCATCCCATCCGTGGTCTCGTTTCGATCGTGGTTTCGAGTCAAGTACCTTGTTCATACATTTCTTGTTTTGTAGATATGATGATCGGTGATCGTCTAAATGTGTTTGTTTGGTTGTTTGAAAGGAACTTTCAAAGGATTTGGTTTAGCCTCGTTAAAGGCTCTCTTTCAAAACGTGTGTGTATTTTGTGAATGTTGTGTTTTATGAATGATTAAGTGAATCCTATGCATATGTTTGATGGTGGTGTTGTGATTTGATAATATACATATATACATATATTATCTCATTTCGGTGTATTGTGATTCGACAATTGTGACATGCTATGTGTTTGTTGCCTTTGGGTGGATTATTGTGGTATCCTGAGTGTATTGTGTTGTGTGAATTGTGAATATGTGGTCATAGTCCAACCATGATGTTCGGACACATGGCATGTGATCATGGTGGTCAGAACACGACAAGCGACCGGTCCAACCGTGAGAGCCTAAGAAGACTTACGGTGATACGTGGCAAGCGATCATGGTATCAGGGATATGATTACAGATGTGTTTTGTTGCTTGATATTGTGATGTGTACCATAGTGTTGTGTGATTTGTGAATGTGTGGTCATAGTCCAGCAGTGATGTTCGGATGAGGTTTACAGTGACATATGGCATGTGATCATGGTGGTCAGGACACGGCGAGTGATCGGTCCAACTGTGAGAGCCTAAGAAGACTTACGGTGATACATGGCAAGCGATCACAGTATCATGGATATGATTGTGGATGTGTGTTGCCAGGGTCGAGTAACTTGGATGTGTTACCAAGATTTCGTATCTTGGGTGGTTATGTTTTGTTGATTTTATGTCCGTCGAGGACACGTGGTGTGGGTTGTGGACCCCGTGAATTATTGTTGATTTTATTTGAGAAAGCATATCTTTGGGACGTGACCCCTTTTGGTTTTTGAACAGAGAGGGATTCGATAAATCCTAAATAGTTTTCCCCCAAAACTCCCGAGGGCATTTTAGAAACATTTTATAAATTGTTCTCTTGATTTGTGATCTTTCGAATTTGGAAAGTTTTACTCGAACTCTCTGCCTAGGGAAGTATTTTATTTCATTATGTTTGAATCTTTGAGGACTCCTGATTATATTAATCTCGGAATATGATTTTTATGACTCGTATTTGTACTTTGTACTTGCACTAGCAAAATAGTGGAATTTTGCTAACACACGAGAAATCAGGGGGTGGATGTCTTTTTTGCGTCCAGGTTCATTCAGATTTTGGGGAGCATTACACAGGGTTGGCATGAAGAATGATGAATTATGATCGATACTAATCACATGAGGACCCGTACGATGTTGAAACTATTGTCGATTGCACTATTATTTTAAGTATATCCAATCTTCATATGGTTTATACTAATATTTAGATCATGTGTATTCTAAGGCTAATAGCCGTACTACTTGTAAACTCCTAATCGGAGTAATGATTATTGATTTGTGATTCGGTATCACAATAAGGTTATGTTTAATGTGTGTTTTGGTATTGTAATACCCGAGATTTCTGTTATGTAGTTGGAACTTGTGATATTGTAATGATTGCACTTGATTTGAGTATTATTTTCCGTATTTCATAATCCGATGTTGTCGAGCGTTTAATTCCGTGATTTGGAATTAAAGATTGTAAATCTGCGCATGTAGCGCACGCTATCAGCTATGTTTAGCGTGCGCTAACGTGGGTTCATAGCGCAGGCTACTGAGTGTCCTTAGCGCACGCTATACACGGTCAAATTGATTGAGACGTGCGGTAGGTGAGAGCTGGCCGGGGGACCCCTGTCGGTTGGTGTCGGGATGTACCTGGACGTCTTTCGGGGAAGAGCCGAGTCAACGCCTTAGCGCACGCTACAGGTATATGCGTAGCGCACGCTAAGTGCCGAGTACGCTTTAGTCCAGTGAGCCGTTAGCGCACGCTACGAAAGGTGGTCTAGCGCGCGCTAATAGCCATTTATTATAAATAGACAAAGATCCTATTCGTGATTTCAGTTCTCTCTTCTCCCATTACCCGAGTTCCTACACTTAGAACCTGTCTTCCTTCATCCTAAACATCTCATATCAACATCCTAATTCGTGATTGAAGATCGTTTATCATTGGAAATTGTTGTTCAAGCTTTCGGTGTCGGATTGCTTCATTTTCCTCCGTGTTCTTTACTACTTGAGGTAGGTGATTCTTCACTAATGTTAGTAATGTTCTTAAAGACGTCTGATCATGCTTAGATAGCCAGTTATTTCGTTTATGATCGGTCATCACATGATAGAAGGATACTTTGACGTATCGGCACTATCTATCTTATGAACCTTTGAACCATCTTAGTAGATTAGACTCCTAAGCGTTTTCAAATCAATTTATGATCAGTAATCGGATATTACCCAGTTGCTACGTTGTACACGTTGGAATCATGTGTTTTGGGACTTGGAATAATCGGAACTTAGAATACTTCCTGAAGATCTTAGAAAAGATATGATATTGAGATGACTATCCGTATATTTGTATTTCACGATCATAAATCTTCCACAAACCTTATTAGCATGATTTGCCCGAAGATAACTTGTATTATCACGGTAGAATTCATGAGTTCTTCACCATTCAACCCAGTTTTCGGGTGGTAGTATTCTGCCATGCAATATTAGCGCACGCTAACACATGTGAGTTAACGTGCGCTATCGGGGTCAGTTAACGCCCGAAACGTACGTAGCGTACGTTATGAGACCAGCCGAGCCGATCGCTGCACTGGCTAGCGCACACTAGTCTTACACGATAGCGTACGCTAACAAGCCTGCTTAGCGCACGTTACGTAGAGTACGTAGCGCACGCTAAGCACTTCAGGCAGATTGTATTTTGTGAACTTTTGACCGTGAATCAAATTGTTAAACATTCATGCGACGTGAGATAAATCCTATATCATTTCTTTTGTTAAGGTTTGGCCTCGTTACGTGATTGATTGAGGAGGACGACCGTCGAGTGTTCATTTCCGTGGAAGTATTGTTATTATCTTCAAATCGAGGCAAGTACCTTGATATACGAATTATAATTACATTGAAATCATTGTTGCTGAAGTATATGAATTATGTCATGAATATCTGTATTTATATTATATATATATATATATATATATATGTGTGGATATTTATGTAGTATTAATTGATAGAGTTGAAGGCCTGATGTGCAAAGTCTTGATGAATAACGTGTGAGTTATTGTTTATTCTGCGTAGTTGCATCGCGATTAAATTATGTGGATTGATGAACCGATTTGATAATTGTGGAAACGATTATCGTGTGCTTGGTATTTGTAATAATGTGAATACTTGTTATGAGAGACGTCATATCCGGTACCTCTCGAGGGCGGGCGTGCACTCCGCCTGTTGTACGCCGCAATGAGCGGCTCCATATGATTGGTGAACACCGTGTTACTTAATGCGCGAGCAAGGGGCGGCTCTGTGGGAGTGAACGCCGGCGCGGTGACATGTGCAATGGGCGGCCAATATAGTGGAGTGAACGCGGTACAGTGTGTGTAAGGGAGGCGCTGGCGTGCTTATTGGTAACGGATATTTGAGTGATAGCTAAGACCCCGTTACCAAATGATTTTCAAATTTAAATCCTTGCAACTTGCTTTTAATGTTGGTCTTGATGTAGACCGCGGATTGTGTTTCTCGGAGTTCGTTCCAACTCGTTTTAAATGTTGGTATCGAGTTAATTAACCAAGGATATTTGACGAGATCTCCGAGGTTAATTAACCAGGGTCTTGAGCAGATTTGTCGAATGAGAGGTCGTGCCTTTGATTGTCTTGTGTTGATTATTCGTATTGGGTCGAGGACCCCGTGAGATGATGAGATTTGATCTCGTGATGATATTATTTGGATTGGGCCGAGAACCCCGTGAGATGTTGTAATGATTCACTTGTGATAGTGTTTTATCATTTGGGTCGAGGACCCCGAATAACGTTGTAATGGTTTTCTTGCAAATTGTTTTCCACATGCTGGGTCAAGGGCCCGAGAGCTTTTGAAGTATTTTCTAAAATATATTTCCATCTGATTTTCAAAATCCCAAGATGGCCCGAGTCAATATTAATGTGTTTCGAACTTTCTTATCAAAATACTTTTCATTTTATTAAAAGGGAATTTTCTGACTCCTTGGGCTCGTTTAAAGTTTCATTTGTGTTATGTTCTGTACGGAGAATATGACAATGTGATTATCTTTCACCTTGTGTATGTAATACTATTCTGTGTTAGCCATTTGAATGTGTGGGTTGTGTTAAGGTTTCACGACTGTTGAGTTTGTGTTATTATTATTCGTATATCTTGTGTGTTATGTACTTGCACTAGCAAAATTCCAGTTTGCTAACCCCCGAGTTTTTGGGGGGTGGGTGCCTGTTATGCGCTCAGGTTTTGGTAGCTCGGGAGCAGTCACAGGATTGGCTGGGAAGGAGATGGAGGACAGTGATACTAATCACACCAGAGTTAGAGTCTTTTCTTTTGTTTCATTTTGGTCGGTATTTCTCTGTCGTTCGAGTATTCACCCTTGCATGGGTGTAGTTTTCATTTATTAAATTGAATTGTCGTTCTTTTCTGTGTTCATCTTTATTTTCATCATTGAGATGTAAAGTTCATTTGTTTCTGAATTGTTTAATGACCTTGTCGGTCTGTGTTGTATTTAGATTGACCCCGGTCGGTCAGTCATTTTGTAGTCTAGTAGAGTTTAGCCTTGTAGATCCTTGTAAGAAGGGCCTACGGCGGGTAACATTTCCGGATGTATTCTGGGGGTGTTACAGGTATTGCCTCGTGGGTCCCAGTGTGGGTCCATGACCCTGTGATGGCCATCGTATTCGGGGTGTTACACCAACGCTCGATTCTGATACTCTCTCAACGTAATGCAAGTGAATCCCGCCATATACTGGCGAATCTCCGGCTCCATCCGCATGCCAAAATGACGGATAATATCTTTCTCTTTACTCATTTGTTCCCGCACATAGCTGAGTTGTTTGCTATAATCGATGATAGCTTGAGACACTGGTACATCTTGCAGTTTTGCCAAATAAAAATCACGAATTCTTTGCTCTCTCATCGGTTCCCGACAAAACTCAATTTCCACTAATTCATGGAACTCCACCTGTAACACCCCTAGATATTCGGAATAATTACAGTGCCGTAAACCCTTTAAGTAAGAATTTACAAGGCTAATTTGAAGAAACATAAAAATAATACAACAGTACCATAAAAGTTCAAAATACAAAACCGGTTTCAAATAGATCAAGTGTGTCCATTATTACAACCATCTCGAAATATTAATAAGACACGCATACTCGAGTACTGAAAATGAACCAAAAAGACAAGTCACGATAACAATAAACATCACTGAGCCCCTTCGTCGTCATGTCGGTACTGTGGCTGTTTTCCCGCTGCTCGGCTACCTGAACATCAAAACAATGTCCAACCCAGAAGGGGTTAGCAAAACGATGCTAGTACAAGTATCATATTACACAAATCGAATATGCAATAACAATGCATAACAAAATACACAATACGGACTTCCGCTACCGGAATCCAACAATATGAATCCACATGATTCCATTAACACAGTATGGGTATTCTAATGATCCAGCGCCCTCAGCATAGATCCCAAGATGATCCCATCAGACTAACACGAGGTGGACATCCGATCCAGTGCCCTCAGCAGAGATCGCACAACATACACAACACAACTTATGCATACATATATGCAAAATCGCTATGTTCATCAACATGAACATACAAGTAATCAATAACGAATATTATGATGAATCAACGAAGTAAATCCCATGTTCAACAACATGAATAAACCATATGCATGCTCAAAATCCAAACATTTAACGAATTTCAAAAGACGATACTTGCCTCAAAGATGGAAAGAACTAATTACTCCAGTGATCTCAACACACTCGAAGGTCGCCTCCTTCGATCAAACGTTCGCAATGCTCGGCCCTTTAACAAACAGGAAAAAAATAACGGCAACTCAAAACAAGTTTAAACGTACGAACACCTAACGTCTACTATGGTCGGGTTAACACTCTAAGATAGCCGGCTCACGGTTCAACTCACCCGACAACCGCTCGGTCTAGCTAGAGTCACTCAAATCACCATAATTTCATACTTTGATTTCCGATTATCGATGTCATTGCCAAGTTTGGTTATATAACACCTTCAATACAAATTCCAAGGTTAATTCATCTCTATACTTTGCTTTTCTACAAGTTGTCATCTTCGCCAAAGTTTCCCGTTCAAATTAATTATCACCCATCAACACTCTACATTCGGATCATCAATAAGAAGATAAACAAACCCAGTAAACACTACGAGTTGTGAATTACGTTGGAGGTCATCTCATTATATCCGAAAATTATATCTAAGTGACCACTCTAAGAATTACTTTCTTTGCTAAGATCTCATTCTAGATAATGATAATAATAATACACGGACACACATTTGATTCGGAAAAGACAACCCAACTATACAACAACCTGAGAAATCAGATTCTTAGTTTCAACTCAATAAGGTTCAGTTGATGATCTTCTTACTCAAAGGGGTTCTAAAATGATTACTTCAAGTTTACAAGGTATGGTGCTCAACCTAATCATTAATCCATAACCTTGATAAATTCCAGGAGGAAGTGTTAATCCGAATAAGAACACGAATTCTATGTTCGGACAACAACACATACCTTGTATGGAAAGAAAAGACGAAAACTCTTGATGAACTCAACGTTGGACGCTTGAACACCAATCCTCAAAGCTCCTCGCCTTCAATGATGTGTTAGGAAGCTGATATGAAGATTGAAGATGGGGAGGGTAACTCTCAAAGTCGCGAAATTGGAGTGTGGTTTGAAGTGGAAGTCTGAAAATGAAGGTGGGTGTTGTCCTATATATAGAAAATGGTTATTAGTGCGCTCTACGGCCATATCCATAGCGTGCGCTAACGGACTTGCAGTCTACTGTTTCTGCCTGGTCTCGACTTAGCGTACGCTAACATCCCTTTACGCGCGCTAAGTACAGAAATTAGCGTACGCTTCCATTCATATAGCATGCGCTAACGGCCATACGAAGCTTCACTGACCTCACTGTACGCAACTTTAGCGTGTGCTAGCCTCATAACATTAGCGTGCGCTAAGCACCATTGACTCGACTTTTCCAAAAGCCGTCCAGATTCATCCCGACATGTCCTGACCAAGATCCGTGGATGATATCACCTACCACCCTGTCTTAATCAAGTTGACTACGTATAGCGCGCGCTAAGGTTCATACACAGCATGCGCTATGAAACCAAATTAGCGTGCACTACGCCTAGTCGTTAGCGTGCGCTACAAGTGCAAAAATTACGATTTTGAACACATTCACGAAATCATATGCTCAACAACACCGGATCATGAAATATGTTGGATAATACTCAGATCAAATATAACATATACAATGTCACAATGTTCAAACTACACATTAGAATCCCGGGTATTACATCCTCTCTCCCTAAAAAGAAGTTTCATCCCGGAACTTAAGATGAAAATAACTCCGGGTATCCAGTCTTCATACAATCCTCCGTTTCCCACGTGGTCTCTTCGACTCCATGTCGTGACCATTGCACTTTAACCAAGGATATTGTTTTATTCCTCAATTGCTTGATCCGACTTTCGAGTATTTTGATTGGTCTCTCTTCGAAGGTGCCGTCATTAGCTATCTCGATCTCGCCGAAATCAATGATATGATTGGGATCTGGTACATACTTCCGTAACTGGGATACGTGAAACACATTGTGAATGTGACTCAGCGATGGCGGTAAGGCCAACCTGTATGCTAAATCCCCAACTCTCTCGAGGATATCAAATGGTCCGATATATCTCGGACTCAGCTTTCCTTTCCTCACAAAACGGAAAATTCCCTGGGTATGAGAAACCTTCAATAGTACATGATCCCCAATCTCAAACTCCAACGAGCGACGGCTCACATCTGCATAAGACTTCTATCGACTCTGGGCAGTCAAGAGCCGTTCCCGAATTAGATCTACCTTCTCTTGAGTCTGAACTATCAACTCTGGTTCCGTCCCAATCAAGTCAGAAGAATCATCCCAACACAGGGGCGATCTACATCTTCTTCCATACAACGCTTCAAATGGTGCCATCTTAATGGAAGCATGTCAACTATTATTGTGGGTGAATTCAATCAAGGGCAAATGAACCTCCCAGTCGGTTGACCAGTCTAAGGCACAAGCTCTAAGCATGTCTTCTACTGTCTGAATAGTCCTTTCGGACTGACCGTACGTCTGAGGATGATAAGCCGTGCTAAAGTTCAGCTCAGTTCCCAAAGCCCTGTGAACTGCCTTCCAAAAGTGCGACACAAAACGACCATCTCGATCCGAAATAATGGTCTTCGGTGTACCATGCAATCGGACTATATCTGAAATAAATACTCATGCCAATTACTCGGGTCCCCACGTGTCTTTAATTCCTAGGAAATGAGCCGACTTGGTTAGTTGATCAACTACAACCCAAATCATGTTCATTCCCATTTTGGTCCTTGGCATATTGGTGATGAAATCCGTTGATATATCCTCCCACTTCCACTCAGGGATCGGAAGTGGCTTCAACATTCTGGCAGGTCGTTGTTGTTCAATCTTAACCTACTGACAAGTCAAACACTTCGAAACGTATTCTGCTACGTCCTTCTTCATATTTCCCCACTAGAAGTTTTGTTTTAGATCCTAATACATCTTACTGCTGCCCGGGTGAATAGAATAGGGCACGCTGTGAGCTTCCTTCAGAATTGTCTGTCTCAAAACATCATCATCGGGAACGCAAAGTCGATTCTGAAATCTCAAAACTCCATCATCCTGTATCATGAATCCTAGGGCCTTCCCTTTCTTTACTTCGACACATAACCGAAGAATCAGAGAATCGTTCAACTGCTTAGATTTGATTTCCTCGGCTAGTGACGAAGTTAGTTCCATCACATATAGTTGCCCTTGGATTCCTGATGACCATACTTCAATCCCTTCACGGATCAGTTCTCGTTGAATGCTGGTTTGGGACGTAAGTGCTTCCAACACTCGAAGAGAAATAGGTTTACGGCTCAGCGCATCAGCTACCACGTTTGCTTTGCCTGGATGATAGAGGATTTCCAAATCGTAACCCTTGATCAATTCCAGCCACCATCTCTGCCTCATGTTTAATTCCTTCTGACTGAAAATATACATGAGGCTCTTATGATCTGTAAAGATCTGACAATGAGTGTCGTATAAATAATGTCGCCAAATTTTCAAAGCAAAGACCACAACTGCTAACTCCAGATCATGAGTCGGGTAATTAACTTCGTACGGTTTTAACTTTCGAGAGGCATAGGCAATCACCCTATCCCTTTGCATCAACACACATCCCAGACCCTGATTTGAAGTGTCGCTGTACACCATGAATCCCTCGATTCCATCTGGTAACGCTAGTATAGGTGCTGTCGTCAGTCTCCTCTTGAGTTCATCAAAACTAGCCTGGCATTTCTCATTCCACACGAATCTTTGATTCTTCTGCAACAGCTGAGTGAGCGGACGAGCAATTTTGGAAAATCCCTCTACAAAATGGCGATAATATCTAACAAGTCCTAAGAAACTTCGGACTTCTTTCACATTATTAGGAGATTCCCATTCTAAGATTGCTTCGACTTTCTTCGGGTCTACCTGAACTCCATTAGCTGATATCACATGCCCAAGGAAGGTCACCTTCTTAAGCCATAATTCGCATTTAGAAAGTTTCGCATAAAGCTGTTCATTCCTCAAGGTGCTCAAAACAATACGCAAATGCTCAGCATGCTCCACTGTGTCTTTAGAATAGATCAAAATGTCATCAATGAAGACTACCACAAATTATCCAAGTATTCTAAGAATACTCAATTCATCAATTGCATGAATACCGAAGGAGCATTGGTGAGTCCGAATGGCATTACCACGAATTCATAGTGTCCGTACCGGGATCTGAAAGCAGATTTTGGTATATCCAATTCCTTAATTCTCAACTGATGGTATCCTGATCACAAATTAATCTTTGAGAATACCCTTTCCCCTTGCAGTTGATCAAACAAGTCATCGATCCGAGGTATAGGATACTTGTTCTTGATCGTCACCTTGTTTAGCTCCCTGTAATCAATGCATAATCGGAGGGATCCATCTTTCTTCTGAACAAATAGAACTGGCGCTCCCCAAGGAGAAACACTAGGTTGAATGTATCCCTTCTGCAATAATTCCTCCAGCTGCTTCTTTAGTTCATACATCTCGGTTGGCGCCATACGGTATGGTGCCCTAGAAATTGGAGCGACTCCAGGCTCTAATTCGATATTGAACTCTACTTCTCTCCGCGGAGGTAACCCAGGTAGTTCTTCAGGGAATACATATGAGAATTCTTTCACAACTGGAATAGATGAGAGCTCTACTCCTTCTTCTTTCTTCATGGCATAGCACCAAAATCCGTGACAACCCTACTTCAGTAATTTCACTGCTTTCATACCTTTGATCAATTTTCCCGAGCTTCCCTCTCCATCCCTTGAATAAATGTTCAGATCCATCATCAGCAATGATAGAAATGGCTCCCTTTTGGTAATTTAAAATAGCCCCATAACGGTTGAGCCAATCATCTCCGAGAATTAGATCGTCACCATGGATGTCAACCACAATAAGGTTTGATGGCCAATCTCTCCCTCCTATAGATACTGGAAAATCTCTAGTTTCTAGGGTTCCCACAATTCTATCTCCGCTCGGAAAAACCACAACATAAGGCTCACAATCAAATAAACACGATATTTTCAAACGATTAACACAGTTCAATGATATGAAAGAATGTGTAGCTCCTGAATCGAATAAGACACTAACTAGTTGCAAAAGGATCTGAATCGTACCTGATGCAACAACAATGTTCTGATCGTCTGACTTCCTCATCTCGTACAGGCGCGGAGGAACGGACCCAATACTGGATGCCTCTCTTTTCCCAACATTCTGCTGCTAAAACCACTTTGTTGTGTCTGGTTCACACTTGTCTTTTTCGGAACTGGTGCTGGAGTGCGAGTACCAAAGGATCTAATCACATTTCCACAAAAAATCGCACGGTGCCCTTCTTTCCCACATTCAAAACAAGTCACAAAATGAACGGGACAATCACGTCGAATATGCCCTGCTCAACCACAATTATAGCACTTCTTTGATGCGTCCGAAACTGTTGATGTTGTCCGGAACTTCTTTCCAACTCGCAAAGGATGCGGAGGTTTCCTAGACGAATAAAATGAAGACTGGCCCTTGCGGGGCCCACTACTCTTGTTCTCCAAGAAGTTGCCGGACACTTTCTGCTTCTTTGCCTCGATCGATTTCTCCATCGCTGCCTCTTTCATGTCGTAGGCCAGCGCCTTGTCCTGATATTGTCGCAAGGTAGTACACTCAAATCCGGACATATACTGCTGAATCTCCAGCTTCATCCGCATATCAAAATGAAAAATCTTCTCCGCCTCCGTCCTGACCAAGTGTCGCACACAAGTCAGCTGATGATTAAAAGTCTTGATTATGTCTGTCACAGATGCTTCCGAACTCTGCAGGGAGAAGAACTCTCGGACTCTAGCCTCTCTAACTGGCCGAGGACAATACTATGCTTCCATCATTAATCTGAATTCTGTCCAGTCAGCATTATGATCCTTAGGTCGAACAGCTTTCCACCAGTCAAAAGCCTCCCTAGTCAGAAAATACTGGGCAATAGGAACTTATCGGTCATCGGGACAGTTGATCCCTGCAAATATCTTTTCCAACTCCTTCAGCCCCAAGTAGGCATCTCAGCAGAACCGTCAAATTTTGGCGGGTGCAATTTGACCACCTCTGTAAGCCACTTGTCTCCCCGATTATCCACTTTGCGCTGCTGGCCCATCGTTGTCTGCATGCGGTCAACCATTTGAGCGAACTGGGTCATCTGAGCGACCACTGCTGAAGCACCCCTGGCATGTTAGGATTTGCGTTGTCATTCGCTGACCCCTGTTGTCCTCCAGAATGGGAATCGGTTCGACTAGCCGATAATTCTGGGGTAGCCTCTGAATCCTCCTACCTCACATTAACACATCCGTGTCTACAAACACGTCCGCGTCTACAAACACGTCCACGTCCACGACCTCCCATCAACATACTGTAAACACAATTACTCAATATCCAGGGCAAAATTTTCAAAAATAAAGTCCGTCAATATTCACAAAACAGAAATTAAGTAAAACTGTAGTATAAGAGATTAGCAGACTTACAACCACGGTCCACATGACGACGCTGGTTGAACAGTGATGTTACAAATGACCCGTAAATCAAATAACGTAAACAGACCCAACTAAACCCGACTGACAAGATATCCATGAATCTTAGCTCTGATACCATATTCTGTAACACCCCGAGATATTCGGAATAATTACAGCGCCGTAAACCCTTTCAGTAAGAATTTACAAGGCTAATTTGAAGAAACGTAATAATAATACAACAGTACCATAAAAGTTCAAAATACAAAATCGGTTTCAAGCAGATCAAGTGAGTCCATTATGACAACCATCTCGAAATATTAATAAGACACGCGAACTCGAGTACTGAAAATGAACCAAAAAGACAAGTCACAATAACAATAAACATCACTGAGCCCCTTCATCGTTATGTCGGTACTGTGGCTGTTTTCCCGCTCCTCGGCTACCTGAACATCAAAACAATGTCCACCCCCGAAGGGGTTAGCAAAACGATGCTAGTACAAGTATAATATTACACAAATCGAATATGCAACAACAATGCATAACAAAATACACAATACGGACTTCCGCTACTGGAATCCAACAATGCGAATCCACATGATTACATTAACACAGTATGGGAATTCCAATGATCCAGCGCCATCAGTATAGATCCCAAGATGATCCCGTCGGACCAACACGAGGTGGAAAAACACCGTCCAATGATCCAGCGCCCTCAACATAGATCCCAAGATGATCCCGTCGGACCAACACGAGGTGGACATCCGATCCAGTGCCCTCAGCATAGATCGCACAACATACACAACACAACTTATGCATACATATATGCAAAATTGCTATGTTCATCAACATGAACATACAAGTAATCAATAACGAATATCATAATGAATCAACGAAGTAAATCCCATGTTCAACAACATGAATAAACCATATGCATGCTCAAAATCCCAACATTTAACGAATTTCAAAATACGATACTTGCCTCAAAGATGAAAAGAACTAATTACTCCAATGATCTCAACACACTCGAAGGTCGCCTCCATCGATCAAACTTTCGCAATGCTCGGCCCTTTAACAAACAGGAATAAAATAACGGCAACTCAAAACAAGTTTAAACGTACAAACACCTAACGTCTACTACGGTCGGGTTAACACTCTAAGCTATCCAGCTCACGGTTCAACTCACCCGACGACCGCTCGGTCTTGCTAGAGTCACTCAAATCACCGTAATTTCGTACTTCGATTTCCGATTATCGATGTCATAACACCTTCAATACAAATTCCAAGGTTAATTCATCTCTATACCGCTTTTCTACAAGCTGTCATCTTCGCCAAAGTTTCCCGTTCAAATTAATTGTCACCCATCAACACTCTATGCTCGGATCATCATCAAAAAGATAAAAAAACCCAGTAAACACTACGAGTTGTGAATTACGTTGGAGGTCATCTCATTATATCCAAAAATTATATCTAAGTGACCACTCTAAGAATTACTTTCTTTGCTAAGATCTCATTCTAGATAATGATAATAAAAATACACCGACACACATTTGATTCGGAAAAGACAACCCAACTATAGAACAACCTCAGAAATCAGATTCTTAGTTTCAACTCAATAAGGTTCGGTTGATGATCTTCTTACTCAAAGGGGTTCTAAAATGATTACTTCAAGTTTACATGGTATGGTGCTCAACCTAATCATTAATCCATAACCTTGATAAATTCCAGGAGGAAATGATAATCCGAATAAGAACATGAATTCTAAGTTCGGGAAGCGCATACCTTGTATGGAGAGAAAAGACGAATACTCTTGATGAACTCAACGTTAGATGCTTGAACACCAATCCTCAAAGCTCCTCGCCTTCAATGATGTGTTAGGAAGCTGATATGAAGGTTGAAGATGGAGAGGGTAACTCTCAAAGTCGCGAAATTAGAGTATGGGTTGAAGTGGAAGTCTGAAAATGAAGGAGGGTGTTGTCCTATATATAGAAAATGGCTATTAGCGCGCACTACGGCCATATCCATAGCGTGCGCTAACGGGCTTGTAGTCTACTGTTTCTGCTTGGTCTCGACTTAGCGTACGCTAACATCCCTTTACGCGCGCTAAGTACAGAAATTAGCGTACGTTACCATTCATATAGCGTGCGCTAATGGCCATACGAAACTTCACTGAACTCATTGTACTCAACTTTATCATGTGCTAGCCTCATAACATTAGCGTGCGCTAAGCACCATTGACTCGACTTTTCCAAAAGCCGTCCAGATTCATCCCGACATGTCCCGACCAAGATCCGCGGCTGATCTCACCTACCATCATGTCTTAATCAAGTTGGCTACGTATAGCGCGCGCTAAGGTTCATAGACAGCGTGCGCTACGAAACCAAATTAGCGTGCGCTACGCCTAGTCGTTAGCGTGCGCTACAAGTGCAAAAATTACAATTTTGAACACATTCACGAAATCATATGCTCAACAACACCGGATCATGAAATATGCTGGATAATACTCAGATCAAATACAACATATACAATGTCACAATGTTCAAAGTACACATTAGAATCTCGGGTATTACACCACCCACGTGACAACACAATCCCGAGGCTTAACAGCCTCCCACCAATTAGCGGCATCTCTGTCAAGAAGGTACTGAGCGATAGGTACTTTCCGCTCTTCGGGACAATAAACTTCTTCGAATATTTTCCCCAACTGGAAAAGCGAGGGGGATTCATACGAAACACTTCTCGTAGCCATTGGTTTGCACCGACATTCTGCGTCACATCTGTGTTACATTGAAACGACTGGGTCAACTGAGTCATCTGTGTAGCTACCTGTTGCAATATAGTAGAAACACCAATGCCAATGTAATTCAGGGCAATATTCTCTTGGTCCCACATCCGATCTCCATGACCACTTGTACCATGGTCATGACCACGACCTCTGCCTCGGCATACTGAGCAGATACCCACTCAACACGATGAAACACAACATTGCAAAATAATATATGTAACGCCCTGAATACGGTAGACATTACAGTGCCGTGGACCCCACACTGGGATCCACAGGGCGATACCAATACAGAAATTTAACATAACATTATCGTGATACCGAATCACAATACAATAATCATTACTCCGATTAGGAGTCTACAAATGATACGGCTATTATTCTTAGAATACACAGGATCCAAATACTAGTACAAACCATATGAAGATGGAATATACTTAAAATAATAATACAATCGACAATAGTTTAAATGAAGCGGAAAATAACATTACATAGTTTAAGCATAACCAGACAACAAAAGACTTGGGCCCCCCCGAACTACTATCCTTGAAACCCTTCGTCGTCACCATGCTCTTCCTGTACCTTGCCTTTGCCTCGACCTAAAATACAACACAAGTATTTCTCCCAAACCACAGGGCAAATATATATGATAATAATTCTCAAGACATTATATAATTCATATACATAGGATCTCGAGGAATCAACCCAACTATTGAACAAACCCCTCGGCGTATGAACAACTAGTCGCAAATCGTCGGACATAACCAATCATACATGGAATATGAACGACCAATCAACATGGCTCAATACAGACATCATAGTACGCCCGATCCAAAAATGTGTCCATGCACATGTCTACCCCATATACGGAATCCAGAATATATGTGAGACAATGTACCTAATTAGCCTCACGGACTATGTTTCGTGTGCACAGTCCAATACGGAAACATCAACGTATGACCATATGGGCCTGGCTAAAAATCCTACACATAACCAATCGGCATCCAGATATGATTCCATATATGTCACGATACAACATGACAACAAAACTCAATAAATTGTACATTCAATCAAGAATCGAGAAACTCACCGAAGTGACAAAATGATCAACGAGACAAACGATACAAAGGTGATAAACTTGGGAATACAATCCCACAACGAAACAGTACTATGATCAAGAACAATGTCACATTACGAATCATAGATTCATAAAGCATTTCATATACACGAATTGTATAACGTTCACAAGAATTCAATCATCATTATAACCAAGTAAGATAACTTGCCTCAATCCGTAGACTAAATAGTCCAACGACACCAAAGATACAAAGGTGGTGAACTTGGGAATACAATCCCACAACGAAATAGTACTATTATCAAGAACAATGTCACATTACGAATCATAGATTCATAAAGAATTTCATATGCATGAAATATAATGTTCACAAGAATTCAATCATCATTATAACCAAGTAAGATAACTTGCCTCAATTCCGTAGATGAAATAGTCCTTCTTCGAACGAACAAACGGACGGTATCCTCGACTAATAATACTCACTCGAACAAGCAACCTTGAATGAAAAGTAACTCATTCAACAACACATTCATACAATAATAATATCAATTCATAGGAAACTACACCTGTAATCTTACTTGAATAGTTCATCCTATCCCAATAGACATAGTATCGTTTTATTAATGAATTATAATACACATAATTCATCTTTAAAAACCAGATTTACCAACTTCTTAAGGTTATTTAACATTTACATCATCTATTACACATGGATCATAGTGAATGAATTAGGCCACTCATTCTATTATAACATCATCATTGATAATCATCATAATCTCCCTTAAGCACACTATCGACCTACGAACACGATGCTTAATACATTCTTAAGTCATCACAACATCCGATTAACTTGAATATATAAAAGTTATAGTTGTGTTCTTCATAATCCATTATTATCTCCCAAATAATTTGCTAAGCGATTTCAAAAACATAGTTATATCATTTAGAATTTCTGGCCAACATAAGACAACGGACATCAATAGAATCATCACAATGTTTTTTCCATTTGTCTTTTGTTGCTTTGTTAGCATTGTCAGCAAGCTCATCGGGAATTTCTTTCTCAAGAACATACAACTTTATTTCTTGCTTGAGGACTATTCTTAAGCTTTGGATCAATCCAGATAGTTAATGTCGTTTTCTTTGAGCTTGTCCTTCTCAAGGACGGACCGTAGTGAAATGGTGGATGTGTTGTTGGATGTCATTCTATTATCTACAAAATTAAATATGAAAATTATTTAGGCACATTTTATTTCACGATAAACACTCCCAGTAAAACAAAATACCCTCACTTTTACAACATTTGTAATTTTAGTGGGCCAAGACCCCATTTTGCACAATTCTAAACGCAGTTTTGGCATGACGCCTACAATTTAGCTACTTTAGGTGGATAACTCTTTATTGATTACATCATATGTAACTCTTAGATTATACTTATAGGATTTGGCATCTTATGCCCAAGCATGTTGTAATCCCATCTTATGCCTTAAGGTTTAAAACTATTTTGAATTTTTAGTTCATTAAAACACATAGGTATCACCATTACCCATCCTATCTTACTAAAATAATCTGAGCACCCAGTTTTGGCATGACCTGCTCAAGATGATCGAAGTCTTGATAGGTGTTTTAGTTGAACGACATTAAAAAAAATTAATGAGGGATTTTATTCTACGTAGCATGTCTATTTTGGCTAAGATACATCTAAATATACATCACATCACATACATGCATAAATTTAAACATACATAGCATCACATGACATAAAATGTAACACCCCAAACTAGACGGATATTACACTGCCGTAGACCCCCAACTGGGACCCACCAGGCGAATGAAGCTTGATGAATTAAATAATATAATTTTAGTACCGAACCACATTATATCATTAATTACTCCGATGAGGGGTTTTCAAACACAACACACCCAGGAAAAATATAAAATACATGTATATTTTATATGAAGATAAAATATACAACACTGAATGAAAATGAATATCCAAGCGGAAATCTGCAGCGGAAATATAAATGAAGAAACATGAATGATTGAAAAAGGACTGGGTCCCCCTACTAGTATCACTGGGACTCCTCGCCGTCAACGTTCTCTTCCTGGGCCTTAGCCTTGCCATGACCTGAAAACAATATCCCCCAACGGGGTCAGTTACACAGAACAACAATCCTCAAGAGATGAATAAACACAATCATGATATATCTTAATTATGAAATTAAGCTGAAGAGGGGCATCATAGTACGCCCGTAATGGTATGTGCAAGTGCACAAGATGAGTGTCCGGACACACCCGCCCTTGTACCTAATTAGTCTCACGGAGGTACGTTACCGTGTGTACAATCTATTGTGTTGGTGAACCTGATCACATGACTATCATGTGCCCGACTAAAAATTCCGCACATCCCCACCTGGCCACGCAATATGAACCCAGAAGGTCATATGAACAAGAATGACCATGATGAATATTAATGAATAACAATCCGACAAGGTCAAGAATGACTTACCGAGATGAAATAACAGTGAAATGCATGATAGCTCACTCAATTGATTAGAACCGTCGTTCCTCATGAATTGAATGATTAGTTTGGTAATTACAAGTCTCAACATGCTTATTATACTATGAATGAATATGATTTATGAATGAACAACAACGAAAGGAATGATTATCCTTTTAACCGAGTAAGAATTAACTTACACAACACCGGTGAAGAATGTCCTTCCTCGAACAAACGTCCCAAAATGAGATATTGGTCACTCGAACAACCTTGAATAACATAATTACCAACAAATGCTCAATATACGCATCAAGCATAAATCACGACCAACTCAAAAGCCGATACAACAATATCCAAACTCATAGAGGCATTCTAACGAATACTTTGTAAATGTTCTTCCATTTGGTTACACCAACCTCAAAATAACGAAACCAAACTCCAAGTGAGTAATAAAATCCGACAAAACACCTTCAATGATAACGATAATCCCATAGGAATCCATAACTCGAGTTAACGACAACATCTAATCGAAAACCCCCAAAATATCAAAGTCAACTCTAAAGTGTTCTTGAATCAAACCCCAACATTCATGAAATCCAAAATATACGCCAATAAATCCATAGGAATACAATTATCCAAGGTAGATAATCCATATCTAACATATTCCAACTTAAAAACAAGCTTACACAAAGAGATCGGAAGGAAAACATTCAAAATCCGAAATTCTATATCCAAGAAATGTTTACCTTGATTTGATGTATTGGAGAGGATGAAATGATGATTAATCCTACTCAGAATCTTAAAGAGGATGATAGGTGAGTGCAGCTCGAAGTGATCCTTCCAAATCGCCCTAAATCGCCCGAAATCGCCCAAAGACGAAGTGAGAAATGAAAATGACAAAACTGGACTGGACTGTCCAATTTATACTGTTCCCATATTAGCGCACACTATGACCTGATATTTAGCGTGCGCTAGCGGGTTAACCGGACAGTCCAGTGAACTCTGACTGCCTCGTTAACATACGCTACGAACTTGGTAGCGTGCGCTAACGCCTTCCCAAAAGCGTGCGTTAACACAAAATGTTAGCGTACGTTAACTGAATATCTGATGCCCAGTAACTGAAGTCCAGAACCTTCTGTCTTCTGACTTGCTCGCGATAGCGTGCGCTACACCCAAAACTCAGTGTGCGCTACTAAACCATTAGCGTACGCTAATATCTATGCATAGCGTGTGCTATGAATTATTCCAAAATCAGTCCAGTACCCACTGGAATCTGCCTGATCGACCTTAGCGTGCGCTACATCGATTGCATAGCGTGCGCTACCCCAAACTACTAGCGTGCGCTACTACAACTCGACTGCAGTCCAGTGCCTTCTGGACTGTCATCCTGAACCACCATAGCGTGCGCTAATGCTGAGAGGTAGTGTGCGCTACCCGTACTCAATTAGCGCGCGCTAAGAAGAGTACGTAGCCTGCGCTACTCCTCACACACAGCCCACTACAAAGATGACAATGATGATATGCTCGGCCCGACTCTTCAACCGGGTTGAATGATGCACCAAAACTGATAAATAACTTCCAGTACGCCAACGGTGAATACAAATGAATGAACGTGAATGATGAATGATTAATAATGAGTGAAAATTACTGAATGATAATTACTGAATTACAACCGGGTATTACATACTCCACCCCTTAAAAAGATTTTCGTCCTCGAAACTAAGGGTCAAACAACTCGGGATAACTCTCCCGCATACTATCCTCGGTTTGCCAAGTAGCCTCTTCGACTCCGTGTCTAAACCACTGAATTTTAACCAAAGGAATTGTCTTGTTCCTCAACTGTTTGATTCGTCGCTCTAAGACTCGTATAGGACGCTCCTCATACGAATGATCATCCGCAATCTCGATTTCGTCGAACTGAAGTATGTGACTCGGGTCGGCAACATACTTCCGCAACTGAGAGATGTGAAACACATTATGAATTCGGCTCAATGCCGGAGGTAAAGCTAATCGATAAGCCAGATTGCCTACTCGATCCAAAATCTCAAATGGTCCAATGAATCTCGGACATAGCTTCCCCTGTTTTCCGAAATGGAAGATAAATCTACTTGGGGATATCTTGACCAAAACATGGTCACCCGTCTCGAACTCTAGTGGTCGACAACAATTATCTGCATATGATTTCTGTCGACTCTGAGTGGTCTACAAACGACTTCTGATCAAAGCTACCTTCTCATGGGTGGCTATAAGCATATCGGGCTTAGTGCCGATTGATTCTGATAAGTCATCCCAACACAAAGGAGATCGACAATGATGACCGTACAAGGACTCGTATGGTGCCATCTTAATCGAAGCATGCCATCAATGGTAGTTGGGCTTCCTAATCATATTTCCAATCGAGGAGGCATGCCCTCAATATGTCCTCCAACGTCCGAATAATCCTCTCTAATTGTCCATCGGACTGAGGATGAAAAGTTGTGCTTAGATTAAGCTGAGTTCCCATTGCACGATGAACTGATTTCCAAAAATACGACATGAATCGCCCGTCATGATCAGAAACGATACTCTTAGGAGTACCGTGCAGTCTCACTATCTCTTTGACGAATAACTGGGCAAGTCTCTCGAGACCCCACGTATCCTCAATCTCAAGGAAATGAGCTGATTTAGTTAAACGGTCCACAATTACCCAAATTATATTCATGCCATGACTCCATCGGCAAACTCGTGATGAAGTCCATTGAAATATCCTCCCACTTTCACTCTGGAATAGGGAGCGGTTTCAGTATACTCGCCAGTCGCTGATGTTCTATCTTGACTTGCTGACAAGTCAGACATCTTGAAACAAATTCTGCGAGTTCTCGCTTCATATTACTCCACCAGCAATTTTGTTTCAAGTCCTTGTACATCTTGCTAGACCCCGGATGAATGGAATAAGGGGTAGTATGAGCTTCTCTCAAAATCGAGTTTTTCAACTCGTTATTTGAAGGTACGCATAACCGATTCTTAAATCGCAAAAGTCCATCCTCGTGGACCACAAATCCAGGGGCTTTCCCCTGAGCCACATCCTCTCTGATGCGCAACAAAAACAGGTCTGAACCCTGATTCACTCTAATTGCCTCCTCAAGTGGAGATGAAATCTCTAACATGCAAAGCTGCCCTTGCACTCACTATAACCAGACCTCGATCTCGGGTCTAAGGAATTCCTGCTGAAGCTCCATCTGAACTGTTAAATAAGCAAGCATGTTCTCCTGAATAGACTTATGACTCAAGGCATCGGCGACCACGTTCGCCTTGCCCGGGTGGTACAGGATCTCAATATCATAATCTTTGATTAGTTCCAACCACCACCTTTGTCGCATATTTAACTCCTTCTGAGTAAATATATACTTCAAACTCTTATGATCGGTCAAAATCTGATAGTTGACGCCATAAAGATAATGACGCCAAATCTTCAATGTGAAAACCACGGCTGCTAGCTCCAGGTCGTGGGTCGGATAATTGACCTCGTAAGGCCTCAGTTGACGCGAAGCATATGCAATAACCTTCCCATTCTGCATTAGTACACATCCGAGGCCATGTCCGGACGCATCACTATAAACCACGAATCCTTCCATCCCTTGCAGTAAAGAAAGGACAGGTGCTGAAATTGACTGGCTCTTGAGTTCCTCAAAACTCTGCTGACATGCATCGGACCACGTGTATTTCTTATCCTTCCATAAAAGGTTCGTCATGGGTTGAGCGATTTTAGAAAATCCCTCCACAAACCACCGGTAATATCCTGCTAATCCGAGGAAACTTCTGATTTCCTTAACATTCTTCGGAGGTTGCCAATCTCGGATAGCCTCCGTCTTCTGAGGGTCGACACGTACTCCATCTGATGAAATTATATGTCAGAGAAACGTCACTTCGGACATCCAAAACTCACATTTGAAAAATTTCCCATAGAGTTGCTCTCATCTCAACACGTCGAGAACCTGATGAAGGTGAAATTTATGCTCCTCTCGGTCATGAGAATAAATCAAAATATCATCTATGAAGACAACCATGAACTTATCCAAATTCGTCAATGAAAACTCGATTCATTAACTCTATGAACACCACAGGTGCATTAGTTAACCCAAACGACATTACCACAAACTCATAATGACCATAGTGTGTTCGAAACGCAATCCTAGCAATATCCGACTCTCGAATTCGCAACTGATGATACCCAGATCTTAAATCAATCTTGGAAAATACTGAAGCTCCCTGAAGTTGATCCAGAAGATCATCGATACGGGGTAGAGGGTATTTATTCTTGATCGTCACACCCTTCAACTCCCGATAATCAATACACAAGCGAAAAGAACCATCCTTCTTCTTGACAAATAACACAGGTGCTCCCCACGGGGACACATTCAGTCGGATATAACCTTTCTCGGACAATTCCTCCAGTTGATTCTTCAGTTCTTGCATTTCGGTCGGGGCCATCCAATACGGTGCCTTCGATATTGGGGACGTACCAGGCTCCAGCTCAATCGTGAATTCCACATCTCTCTGTGGAGGCAAACCAGGTAACTCGTCTGGAAATACATCGGCATATTCTCTCACTACCGGAATATCCGCCAACATTATTGATGATTTCTCAGTGTTGGTCATATAACACCAATAACTAACACACCCCTAATTGAGTAATTTAACCGCTTTCCTCAAATTGATGACTCTTCTGGAACAGCTGGGATTACCTCCCTAAAATACACATTCGACCCCATCATCTGAAATCATAGTGACCATACGCTTACGGACATTAATGATGGGATCGTGACGTTCTATCCAATCGATACCCAAAATAATGTCGTCTCTCAGTAAATCTACCACGATCAGGTTTGCCAACCAAACACAGCCATTAAGAGGAATCGGATAATTCTCAATCTCACGATCCCTGCTAATTCTTCTACCGTCAGGTAGACCAATGATATAAGGTTCACAACTAGTAGCATTATCTAGATGAAGTCTATTCAAGCATGACTCGGAAATGAATGAATGCGATGCACCAGTATCAAAAAGGGTACACACAGGGTGAGATAGAATTTCGAGTGTACCTGAGATCATTCGGGCCTTAGGATCATCTGCCTTCTTCATCTCATAAATTCGGGGCTTGCCGGCCCCTGAACTGGACGCTCGCATCTGATAGCTTTTGGATACGCCTTTGTTTGCTCCCGTCGTCTTGAACGACGCAGACTGAGTGGCCTGATTCTGAAACGCTGACTGTCTCGGGGCCTGAGATATTGCCGGAGTAGGTTTAGAGTCTCTTCGGCAAAAACGGGCCTTATGCCCAGCAATCCCACAGTTATGGCACGTGATAGTCTGCCTCGGACACTTGGTGCTGAAATGACCCTGTTCTTCACAGTTGAAACAGGTGATGGCCGAACTGGATGCTCGGGACTGAGATTCCACGGGTCTAGGCACCATAGGAGGTCGCTCATAGAAATTAGGGCCCGCACGAGGCTTCTTCAAAGTTACCTGACTGCCTTCAGACTGATTACGATTCTTAAACTTCTTGCTAGCAGATGAAGGTTGCTGCTTAGCAATCTCCTTAGCAGTAAGCTCATAAGTAAGAGCTTTCTCGATGAATTCAGCCAGAGTTGTGCAATTGTGATTAAGCAACTCCATCTGCATACGAGGTTTCAACCTCTTGCTGAAATACTTGATCTTGTCCACCTCGGAGTGAATAATAGATAAGGCGAAAGGAAGAAGTTCCTGAAATTTCTCGGCGATGGCGAGAACATCATCATCCGTTGAGGGGTCGGGAATGAGTAATTATGATAAGTTGGCCTATCTGAGTGGGGCCGAATAATACCTCTCCATCATGAGAGTCTTGAATTGATCCCAAGTACAAGATCCGTCGGTGGGCTTCAACGATAACCACAAAGAGTGAGCGCTCTTACCCAGATAGAAAGCCGCGACTGAAACTTTGTGCCCTTCGGGACACTCCACCATAGCAAACAACTTCTCGAAATGCTCAAGCCAGTGAACAATATCCACCGGCTCAGACGATCCCTCAGAGGTAGGTGGTCTTTGGCGAGGGATGTCGCCAATAATACTGCTCACACCCCTCTCTTGCCCCTGAGGTGGCGGCGGAGGAGCCTGTTGATTCTGAGTAGCTGAGTTCTGCATCATCTCCATGAGGCGTGCCATCTGAGTCATCTGGGCCATCATGCCCTACATAAACGCGAGTAGGTAAACCCGAACACCTTATGAATGAGTTGTGTCCCGGGTGCGACTCCCAGACAGTGAATGATTATTTCCAGGTGAATGAGTGGCAGCGTCGCTGCCCGATGAATCAGCATTATTCCTTGCGTTCGCACATGTATTCACACGAGCTCTTGGGTTTCGGCCCGCACCGCGGCCTCTTCCCCCGTGTCCTCTGCCAGCTCTCTCCATACTGAAGTGGGAAAGTCACATGATAGTTATATATCTCGCATGAATACCGCATTATGATTACGTTATGAAATGATGATAATGAGCATACGCGCTCTATCACAATGATTACATGAATGATCAACTGAGGTGACATGATTATCTGATGAAATTTTTAAATGATTATCTTGAACAAGTTAACCAGATTAATGATACGATCCTTACGATCAACAACTGAGCAATGAAATGAACTGAGTGATTAATGAGTTAACATGATCGACATGATCAAAATGAAAATGATGAATTAGGATTGTTGACTGTTGAATGATGAATTGAGTGATTCTTATTGCCAGAAATTATACCATGGCGTCATAAATCTTACAGTTGTTTCGGTCTGAGGGGCTTGGCATTTGCACAGGTCCCACGTGACACGAAAGTCCAATGATACTAGTCTGATGACGATGATTTCAAATGAGACATGACTCGGAAGGTAGTATTCAAAACCACGCTCCGATACCAACTCTGTAACACCCCAAACTAGGCGGATATTACAGTGCCGTGGACCCCCAACTGGGACCCACCAGGTGAATGAAACTTAATAATGAATTAAATAATATAATTGTAGTACCGAACCACATTATATCATTAATTACTCCGATGAGGAGTTTTAAAATACAACATACCCAGGAAAAATACAGAATACATGCATATTTTATATGAAGATAATGAAAAAGGACTGGGGGCCCCTACTAGTATCACTGGGACTCCTCGCCATTCCTGTGCCTTATCCTTGCCATGACCTGAAAACAACATCCCCCAACGGGGTCAGTTACACAGAACAACAATCCTCAAGAGTTGAATAAACACAATCATGATATATCATAATTATGAAATTAAGCTGGAGAGGGGCATCATAGTACGCCCATAATGGTATGTGCAATTGCACAAGACGAGTGTCCAGACACACCCGCCCTTGTACCTAATTAGTCTCATGGAGGTACGTTACCGTGTGCACAGTCTATTGTGTCGGTGAACCCGATCACATGACTATCATGTGCCCGACTAAAAATTCCGCACATCCCCACCCGGCCGCGTAATATGAACCCAGAAGGTCATATGAACAAGAATGACCATGATGAATATTAATGCATAACAATCCGAGAAGGTCAAGAATGACTCACCGAGATGAAATAATAGTGAAATGAATGATAGCTCACTGAAATGATCAGAACCGTCGTTTCTCGTGAATTGAATGATTAGTTTGGTAATTACAAGTCTCAACATGCTTATTATACTATGAATGAATATGATTTATGAATGAACAACAACAGAAGGAATGATTATCCTTTTAACCGAGTAAGAATTAACTTACACAACACCGGTGAATAATGTCCTTCCTCGAACAAACGTCCCAAAATGAGATATCGGTCGCTCGAACAACCTTGAATAACATAATTACCAACAAATGCTCAATATACGCATCAAGCATAAATCACGACCAACTCAAAAGCCGATACAACAATATCCAAACTCATAGAGGCATTCTAACGAATACTTTGTAAACGCTCTTCCCTATGGTTAAACCAACCACAAAATAACGAAACCAAACTCCAAGTGAGTAATAAAATCTGACAAAACACCTTCAATGATATCGATAATCCCATAGGAATCCACAACTCGAGTTAACGACAACATCTAATCGAAAACCCCCAAAATATCAAAGTCAACTCTAAAGTGTTCTTGAATCAAACCCCAACATTCATGAAATCCGAAATATACTCCAATAAATCCATAGGAATACATTTATCTAAGATAGATAATCCATATCTAACATACTCCAACTTAAAACCAAACTTACACGAAGAGATCGGAAGGAAAACATTCAAAATCCGAAATTCTAGATCCAAGAAATGTTTACCTTGATTTGATGTATTGGAGAGGATGAAATGATGATTAATCCAACTCAGAAGCTTAAAGATGATGATAGGTGAGTGCAGCTCAAAGTGATCCTTCCAAATCGCCCGAAACCTGTAATATCCGCAATTTTCGATTTCCGGTAATTTCTTTTTTTTTTCAGTGGAAGTTCGTTTTGACGACTCGCTCATGACCGTTTCGTCATTCTGAGAATGATTAATTCTACACTTTTTGTCATCCGAGTTCGTTTCGGTGTCGTTTTGTTGAATTCCGTGCTTTTTAGCGACTTTTCCGCACTTGAGTTCGATTCTTGCGAATCTCGTCCGAAACTGATGTTTCGAGTTCCCCGCAAGTCCGTTTAACTTTGTTAGACGTGTTATGAACTTCGGTTTTGTTATTCGATCACGTATCGTGATTTCCGGGCGTTTTGGGCCATTTTGTAATTTCTTGAAAGTTACGGGTATCCGTATCTGTAATTTGTTGTCTCGACCCGTTTCTTGGTCGCGTATGATTAATTATGGTATTATGTTTTCATCTCGGGTCGTTGATGTCGTCCGCGAACTTTTCGTCGTGTTCGTTCCGTGCGTTTTCGGAAATCGGGTCGTCGAGCCCTGGCGGTTGCGGGACTGGCCGGACGGGTGCGGGACTGGCCGGAAGATTTGCGGGCACCGGCCGGACAGGTGCGGCAGGAACCGGCGTAGCGCACGCTACCGCCGGAAGGCTGCGCTTCTTCGGCAGTGTAGCGCCGCTTAGCTGGTCGACCAACGACGCTATCGGGCCGGACAGTGGGGTTTCGGGTTACGGAATCGGGAAGGATCGGCGAGTAGCGCACGCTACGCCCGGCGTAAACGCGCTAGTCGGCGGGCGTAGCGCCTGCCGTCGGCCGGCTAGCGTGCGTTACTGGCCAGGCGATTGATCCGAGCTCTTTGGGCCAAGTCGGCTAAGCGCGCTTCCGGCCGTAGCGCACGCTAGCGAGTCGGGCGGGCAGTCATGGTCGGCGGGTGGTCGGTGGTGCGGGTCATGCGGGCCATGGCCGAGAGTGCTCGGCCGATCGGCCGATAAGCGCACGCTAGTCAGGAAGGCTAGCGCACGCTAGTTCCGGCCCGATATATATGACAAACCGGACACTTTTCCCTTCGTTTTCATTTCCTTCCCTCTCCGTCCATGTTTGGCGATTCATGGGCGGCGAATCCATGTTGCTTAACAACAAATCCATGAAGTTCTTGAGTTCATAACATCAATCAATCATCCGTTATCATCCTTTGATCCATAATCAAGGTAATCTTCCTTAGAACCCTAATTAGTGAATTTGGGGTTTTTGCATTTTTGTCCGATTCGTTCCGTGTTGTTGATTAATTCATGATGGGTATGATTAATCTTGGTAGTTTTCGTGTTTAACATCATTTAATCCATTGTTCTTCGTCGAATCGAAGTATATTTCTTGATTTCCTTGAATTGACTTTTCGGATTTGTCCCGATCTCATTTTCATCCATTTTTGATGGATCGATTATGGTTAAATGATGTTGTTAAACATATTCTATGGATTGTATATCCATATTTCAAGTTGGAATTCCGTTTTCGGGTTTTGGGAGACGAATCGTGTTCTTGGCGTTTTGGGGAAATCCTTGAACCTTCGTCATTTGTTCTTTGAATTCAACGGCTTTAAGTCGTGTTAGGGAATTCATTTCATTGTTGTTATTGTCCTTCGTAGTTTATGAGCGAGTTGGCGATCGGTGGAGTCGGCGGAGTTCGTAGTCGGTTCGTGTCAACCTACTTGATCGATTCTTGGCGTTGTTCTTATTCGAGGCAAGTACCTTGTTCATACATTTCTTATTTTGTGGATATGATGATTGGTGAACGTCTTGGTGTGTGTGTGTGTTTGTTTGAAACGAGTTTTCAAAGATTCGACTAGCCTCGTTAAAGGCTCACTTTCAAAACGCGTGTGTTTTGTAAATTGTGTGGGTTGTAAGTGACTATGCGAATCCTATGGATATGTTTGGTGTTGATGTTGCGCTTGATAATGCGTGTGTGCATATATTATCTCACTTTTGGTGCGTTGTGATTTGGCGACCATGTCGTGCATTGTGTTTGTTGCCTTTGGTGGATTGCATGAATATCCTTGTTGTGACGTGTTAATTGTGTGAATGTATTTCGCTCACCTCGGGAGGTCAAGCGGGATCACGGAGGGAATTCCAATGGTATAGCCACGGATTCACGAGTGTGGTTATTTGTTTTGTGAATGTATTTACTCACCTCGGGAGGGTCCGCGGGGCCACGGAGGAATTCCAATGGTATAGCCACGGATTCACGAGTAAAACTTCACGAGTTGGTGTATATGATTTCAAACGCATTACGCTCACCTTGGGAGGGTCCGACGGGGCCACGAAGGGAATCGATGGTATAGCCACGGATTCACGAGTTGATGTTGTATTTTTGGTGACCAAGGTTTACGTATCTTGGCGATTATATTGTATTGATTTCATGACCGCCGAAGACACGTGACGTGGGTTTCAACCTTGTGTATTCTTTGTTGGTTTTACATTTGCGAAAACAAAACCTTTGAAATTTGTGACCCTGTTGATTTTGGAAAGATTAGGATTTGATAATCCTAAATTGATTTCTATTAAAACTCTCGATGGCATTTTAAACTGTTTTACAAATTGTTCCCTCTTAATTGTGGTCTTTCGGTATCGGAATGTTTTACCCAAACTCTTGCCTCGGGAAGTACTTTTCATTACGTTTGGATCTTTGATGATTCCTGGTTATTGTTATTCGTGGAATGTGAATTGTATGGCTCGTATTTTTGCACTTGTACTTGCACTAGCGAAACAGTGGAGTTTTGCTAACCCCCGAGTATTCGGGGGGTGGATGTCTATTTTGCATTCGGGTTTTGGGAGCATAGCACAGGGTCGGCACAAAGGATGATGAAAGATGAACGATACTAATCACACGAGGATCCGTTGATGTCGTACTGGTCTAGTTGTATTTTCTTTTCCGCTGCAGTATCTTTTCCCCGTTGTACGGGAGTTTATTGTATTTTGACCTCTGCGTGGGTATGTGTTTGGAATCGAGTTGTATGTTATTATTGAAAGACCAAATCGGTCTACTGTGTCATTTTAGCCTGAAAGGCGATGTCTAGATGTTTGATTTTTGTTATCGGCTGGTAGATCCTCGAGGAGAGGGTCTACGGCGTGTAATATCCACGAGCGGGTGGGGGTGTTACGGAATGGTATCGGAGCTTAGGTTGTGGAAACCTAGGTGTCGGGTCGATGGTGTCTATTGAGTTTTTGTCTCGTCGATTTTATCCGAGTCGTGTCGCGACAGCGTCGTCGAATTGGTTTGTTGTGATTAGTATCGTGGGGCGATCATCATCTTCGTGCGACACACTGGTGCAAGTCTCCCTTCTTTGTGTTGTGCCTCTGTGACATGAGCTATTTGTTTGACTTTGTGTTAAGTGATGGAACCTTCATGTAGATTCTTGGTTTCGTGATGCGTTCGTGTGATTCTCTTATTTCGTTTGTATGAGTGTTGTCATTATTTGTCTTTTTAGTGTGATAATTATTTGTTTGCCTTCATTAAAAGACATGTATTGTCTTGACTTTGTGCGATTTGATGCATATATTATAATATGTTTAAACGAATATTGTTACATGAGTATTTTTGGGCATTCTAGCCCATTGAATTATTTTGAAAACCTTGAGTATCTTAGAAAATAAATTTGAGACGTACTTTTAAAATGAATCGTTTTCTCGTGGTACTTCCAAGGTGCCACAATATGTTTCCAAATTCTTCTACCTCGAGGACCAAAATATTTTGAGATATTTTCAATGTTTTAGAAACACTTATACTTAGACCCGAGGGTCGGATATTTCTAAAAGTTTTCAGAAAAAGGAAAGTGTCCTCGTTTTATCAAACGCAAGATGGTTTTCAAAGTCTCGACAATGATTTTGTTCAAATTTTTGTAAAATGATACTCAAGATCAACTGGTGTTTCCAAACTGTTCTCATAAGGTGGTTTTCGTTTTTAAAACTCATCATTTCCTGCTTGTGGTCGGGGAAGGCGGGATGACGATCTTTAATGTTGTCATTTCGTGGGGGCTGCTTGCGTGTTATCGCACCTGTGTGAGTTGTTAAAGCTTGAGTTTGTACGTTTGCGTACATGTGTGATTGTTTCATGATGGTTGTAATTATGTGATGGTTATCGTTCGGGCCGTTGAGGTCGCCGAACGATACCGTCGTTGTTGTAGTGTTTGTGTGTATTACTTTACGATGGTAATCGTTCCATATGATATGTGTTATGATTCTTTGTTGCGCTGAGTTGGCATCTCCGGTTTGTTGTTTTGTGACGTTATGTTCCATTGTACCTAGCATTTGTATTTTCGGTATGCCGAGCCGAGGCATTTCAACCGTGATGTGTCGGGGGAATGTACGTGCATTTTGTCCTTCTCGTCAGTAACACATTTCGAGTGTGGACTCGAGGGACACCAAATTCAGGTTTGCGAATTGGCTACCGAGACTTTCGGAGTTAGCGCTTCAGCACAGTTATCAGAATCGTCTTTGAGAAGCCTTCGAAGGATGTTTCTGTCGGTTGCTTGTTGTGTCGTCACCTTGGTTTCATTGTTGTGAGTTTCGGGGACGACACTCCTTTTTGAAGAGGTCAAATATAATACCCGTATTATTTTTGGCCTCTGCATTCCCTGTTTCTCAGGTCTATCGACTCGCTCGTGTTCGTTGGTACCTTCTGAACTTGTTCTGTATTTTAGTTTCATCGTTCGAATGAACTGTGATCTTGTTTTGGGTCGATCTGGTATTGCTGTGACTTTTCCAAGTTCGGTTCGATTCTTGTGAACCTTGTTCGGAAGTGACATCATTTGGTTCTACTAGTTCTTTTATTCGAAGTGGATCGGATTTTGAACTTCTGTATATTCTACCTTGTCGACTCATTTATGTTTGTTGACATTTGTGAGCTTGTCCTGCCCCTTGCTTTTGTTGATCGAACGAGTGTGGTATTGTTTCGGAATAACTCGTTTGTCATTGTGACTTTTCAATCGCTATTCCCTTTCCTGTGGATCTTATGGGAATGCATGTCTTGTAGTTCTCACCAGATCATCCTGGGAGTTGTTGTTTGAATTTTATTATCCTTCGTGTTTCGGACATGATTGTTCGATTTTTGTTGTCTCGATCGTTTGTTTGTTCGGCTTTTGTTCTCATTTCGTGATTGTTGAGCGTTCAGACTCCTTCCTAATTCCCTCAAGCTCGGGAAATTAGTCTCGTTTTCGATCCTCCAACCCTTGGGCGGTGGAATTCCGTATTTGTTCAGCGATTGACTCGCATTTTGATTGATGTACCGATTGGGTCGGTCAATCTTATTGATTTTCGTTCGTTGTGTTTTGTGATTGTTCGGATAATTGACTTGACTATATTATCCGTTTGATGACGCTTGTCATCTGTTGGTTTTATTACATTCCTAACGGCGGCGTTGTGTTAGTCGCCGTGGAGCGTGTTTTCACACCGTATTTTCCGTTGCGTTGTTCGTAATGTTTCGCCGTTGGGCGTTAGTTACGTATTTCTTGTGTGTCTCGTTGAGTTTTTCCTGGCGGAATATTTCTTCCCCCTACTTGTTTTAAGTTTCGGGACGAAACTTCTTTTAAGGAGGGTAGAATGTAATATCCGCAATTTTCGATTTCCGGTAATTTCTTTTTTTTTCAGTGGAAGTTCGTTTTGACGACTCGCTCATGACCGTTTCGTCATTCTGAGAATGATTAATTCTACACTTTTTGTCATCCGAGTTCGTTTCGGTGTCGTTTTGTTGAATTCCGTGCTTTTTAGCGACTTTTCCGCACTTGAGTTCGATTCTTGCGAATCTCGTCCGAAACTGCTGTTTCGAGTTCCCCGCAAGTCCGTTTAACTTTGTTAGACGTGTTCTGAACTTCGGTTTTGTTATTCGATCACGTATCGTGATTTCCGGGCGTTTTGGGCCATTTTGTAATTTCTTGAAAGTTACGGGTATCCGTATCTGTAATTGTTGTCTCGACCCGTTTCTTGGTCGCGTATGATTAATTATGGTATTATGTTTTCATCTCGGGTCGTTGATGTCGTCCGCGAACTTTTCGTCGTGTTCGTTCCGTGCGTTTTCGGAAATCGGGTCGTCGAGCCCTGGCGGTTGCGGGACTGGCCGGACGGGTGCGGGACTGGCCGGAAGATTTGCGGGCACCGGCCGGACAACTGCGGCAGGAACCGGCGTAGCGCACGCTACCGCCGGAAGGCTGCGCGCGCTAACCGGCAGGTGTAGCGCACGCTAGCCTGGTCGACCAACGCACGCTATCGGGCCGGACAGTGGGGTTTCTGGGGTTCTGGAATCAGGAAGGATCGGCAGGTAGCGCACGCTACGCCGAGCGTAGCGCGCGCTAGTCGGCAGGCGTAGCGCACGCTGTCGGCCGGCTAGCGTCGTTACACAGCCGGGCGATTCGATCCGAGGCTCTGGGAGTCGGCTAGCGCGCGCAGGCTTCCGGCCGTAGCGCACGCTAGCGGGAGTCGGGCGGACAGTCATGGTCGGCAGAATTGGTCGGTGGTGCCGGGTCATGCGGGCCATGGCCGAGAGTGCTTGGCCGGTACTGGCCGATAGCGCATGCTAGTCCGGGAAGGCTAGCGCACGCTAGTTCCGGCCCAGTATATATATGACAAACCAGCCACTTTTCCCTTCGTTTTTCATTTCCTTCCCTCTCCGTCCGCGGCTGGCGATTCATGGGCGACGAATCCATGTTGCTTAACAACAAATCCATGAAGTTCTTGAGTTCATAACATCAATCAATCATCCGTTATCATCCTTTGATCCAACGAATCAAGGTAATCTTCCTTAGAACCCTAATTCCGTGAATTTGGGGTTTTTTGCATTTTTGTCCGATTCGTTCCGTGTTGTTGATTAATTCATGATGGGTATGATTAATCTTGGTAGTATTCTCGTGTTTAACATCATTTAATCCATTGTTCTTCGTCGAATCGAAGTATATTTCTTGATTTCCTTCGAATTGACTTTTCGGGGGATTTGTCCCCGATCTCATTTTCATCCATTTTTGATGGATCGATTATGGTTAAATGATGTTGTTAAACATATTCTATGGATTGTATATCCATATTTCAACTTGGAATTCCGTTTTCGGGTTTTGACGGGACGAATCGTGTTCTTGGCCGTTTTGGGGGAAATCCTTGAACCTTCGTCATTTGTTCTTTGAATTCAACGGCTTTAAGTCGTGTTAAGGAATTCATTTCATTGTTGTTATTGTCCTTCGTAGTTTATGAACGCGAGTTGGCGATCGGTGGAGTCGGCGGGTTCGTAGTCGGTTCGTGTCAACCTACTTCGGTCGATTCTTCGCGTTGTTCTTATTCGAGGCAAGTACCTTGTTCATACATTTCTTATTTTGTGGATATGATGATTGGTGAACGTCTTGGTGTGTGTGTGTGTTTGTTTGAAACGAGTTTTTCAAAGATTCGACTAGCCTCGTTAAAGGCTCACTTTCAAAACGCGTGTGTTTTGTAAATTGTGTGGGTTGTAAGTGACTATGCGAATCCTATGGATATGTTTGGTGTTGATGTTGCGCTTGATAATGCGTGTGTGCATATATTATCTCACTTTTGGTGCGTTGTGATTTTACGACCATGTCGTGCATTGTGTTTGTTGCCTTTGGTGGATTGCATGAATATCCTTGTTGTGACGTGTTAATTGTGTGAATGTATTTCGCTCACCTCGGGAGGGTCCGACGGGATCACGGAGGGAATTCCAATGGTATAGCCCTGGATTCACGAGTGTGGTTATTTGTTTTGTGAATGTATTTACTCACCTCGGGAGGGTCCGACGGGGCCACGGAGGGAATTCCAATGGTATAGCCCTGGATTCACGAGTAAAACTTCACGAGTTGGTGTATATGATTTCGAAAACGCATTCTGCTCACCTTGGGAGGGTCCGGGGCCACGAAGGGAATCGATGGTATAGCCCTGGATTCACGAGTTGATGTTGTATTTTTGGTGACCAAGGTTTACGTATCTTGGGCGATTATATTGTATTGATTTCATGACCGCCGAAGACACGTGACGTGGGTTTCAACCTTGTGTATTGCTGTTGGTTTTCTGTTTGCGAAAACAAAACCTTTGGGCTGTGACGCTGTTGATTTTGGAAAGATTAGGATTTGATAATCCTAAATTGATTTCTATTAAAACTCTCGATGGCATTTTAATCTGTTTTACAAATTGTTCCCTCTTAATTGTGGTCTTTCGGTATCGGAATGTTTTACCCAAACTCTTGCCTCGGGAAGTACTTTTCATTACGTTTGGATCTTTGATGATTCCTGGTTATTGTTATTCGTGGAATGTGAATTGTATGGCTCGTATTTTTGCACTTGTACTTGCACTAGCGAAACAGTGGAGTTTTGCTAACCCCCGAGTATTCGGGGGGTGGATGTCTATTTTTGCATTCAGGTTTTGGGAGCATAGCACAGGGTCGGCACAAAGGATGATGAAAGATGAACGATACTAATCACACGAGGATCCGTTGATGTCGTACTGGTCTAGTTGTATTTTCTTTTCCGCTGCAGTATCTTTTCCCCGTTGTACGGGAGTTTATTGTATTTTGACCTCTGCGTGGGTATGTGTTTGGAATCGAGTTGTATGTTATTATTGAAAGACCAAATCGGTCTACTGTGTCATTTTAGCCTGAAAGGCGATGTCTAGATGTTTGATTTTTGTTATCAGCCTGGTAGATCCTCGAGGAGAGGGTCTACGCCGTGTAATATCCCTGAGCGAATTGGGGGTGTTACAAAACCGCCCGAAATCGCCCAAAAATGAAGTAAGAAATTAAAATGATGAAACTGGACTGGACTGTCCAATTTATCCTGTTCCCAGATTAGCACACGCTATGACCTGATATTTAGCGTGCGCTATCGGGTTAACCGGACAGTCCAGTGAACTCTGTCTGCCTCGTTAACGTACACTACGAACTTGGTAGCATACGCTAACGCCTTCCCGATAGCGTGCGTTAACCCAAAATGTTAGCGTGCGCTAACTGAATATCTGATGCCAAGTAACTGAAGTCCAGAACCTTCTATCCTCTGACTTTCTCGCGATAGCGTGCGCTACACCCAAAACTCACCGTGCGCTAATACACCATTAGCGTACGCTAATATCTACGCATAGCGTGCGCTATGAATTATTCCAAAATCAGTCCAGTACCTACTGGACTCTGCCTGATCGACCTTAGCGCGTCTTACATTGATTGCATAGCGTGCGCTACCCCAAACTACTAGCGCGCGCTACTTACCATTCGTAGCGTGCACTACTACAACTCGACTGTAGTCCAGTGCCTTCTGGTCTGTCAGCCTGAACCACCATAGTGTGCGCTAATGCTGAGAGGTAGCGTGCGCTACCCGTACTCAATTAGCGTACGCTAAGAAGAGTACGTAGCGTGCGCTACTCCTCACACACAACCCACTACAAAGACGACAATGATGATACGCCCGGCCCGACTCTTCAACCGGGTTGAATGATGCACCAAAACTGATACACAACTCCTAGTACGCCAACGGTGAATATAAATGAATGAACGTGAATGATGAATGATTAATAATGAGTGAAAATTACTGAATGATAATTACTGAATTACAACCGGGTATTACATAAAAGGCATAGGACCGTGTATAACATGACCATAATTCTAATGTGATATTAATGAGCCAGCATGAAAATCACAAAGGTCAATTTAAAGGGTATAATTGGTCTTCATTGATCTTCCAATTCCTTGGAACGTCATACATGATCAATTGGCTCCTGGAGTCCGTCCTTCGCCTCCTTCTTGTCTTCATTACATTAATGAAATTATACTAAACTAGTAAAATTAAATTATAAGAGGGCAAACAACATACATGCCATAAATTATAATAATAAATTAAAAGACGACTCGCGGGCCGTAAAAACCAATTATAATTAAACGACACACAGGCCGTAAAACCAACCCAAAATTAAATTGAACATCCAATCACACTGGTCAATTTATGGTCATGCCATACACCAAACATATACTAAAATTAATCATCACATAATTAATTAAACATACTATTAAAATTAATTATCATATAATTAATTAAACACAATATGAATCTGCCTGACAGTCAGGTATAAGATTAATATCCAATCAAAATTGAACAATCTGAAACACTATCCCATATGGCCGAGCCCTCTACAGCCGCACACGGACGCGCGTATTTGAATCCTGCTGGCCGCAAAAAATGCATTTTGAAATATTTAATTTGATTTTACAAAATAGGGGTTAAATAAAATATCAATAAATAAAATTCACAAGAGGTGTGCCAGCCGAGATGGTCGGGATGTTTATGTGCCAGACCTGTTTCACTGTGCTACTCCAGAACAGTTCTGGACAACAGTTTATGCGATAAATAATCTAGAAAATATATTTTGAACTATCCGATTCAATCAAATTAAATCAGAAAAATATTTATAAAATCTCTATTTCATAAATATGATCGAATATAATTTTTATATATTCAAAGCATATAAAACATGTTCTACGTAAATAATTAATTCACTGCAAGTAGGCTCCGATACTACTGTTGGGTTTTACGTATATCCAATACAATAAATCTGAGCAAGACACAGCGAAATAAATTAACGAAAAACTCAGACAGGATCTTCATGCAGTAATTTAATTGATTTATTAAAGATTTCGTCGAGTTACCTTAATTCGAAGAACATATCCGAACCCGGACCAGAAGCTGATTAAAATCCTCTTCCTCTTTCGGTGATCCACACACGAACAACTAGTACAAGCCGGATTTCTAGATCCCTATGAATGACATTGATAAACAATACAACGAATAATTCCTTGCTAGAAGGATTTGTACTGTTGATCAAAATCAACTAAGGAAAGAATATGGTAATGACGAAACGGACTTCCTGGACAGAAAACGGTTCGGCCGAACAAAAGAGGGGAAGGCCGATTTTTTTTTTGTCTCACACAATTAGGGTTGTGTAAGTTTTGTCTTATGACAACTTCTTGTCTTAAGCCCTTTATTTATACTAAGTAAATCCTAGAGTCAAACTCTAGTATTTACTTAATTGCCCCCAACTTATTAAATAATACAATACATATAATATCTTAATTTATATATATTACTTATTATTTAATGCTTTAATAATACAATATCTAATATTATATTGATCTTTCCCAGTTGATATAATTAAATTATATAATATATAATATCCTATATTATATATTACTCACTATTTATTATATCTATTAATTATTTTTTCTTGTCTTTAGTTGTCGTATGTGTGACCCAACAGGCTTATATTATGTTTTCAATTATCTAATATCTTATTAAATAATAAGTCATAAGCGGTCTCTAGCAAGATATTATGACTAGCCAAATAATATAACTTTACAACGTGTCAAATCCCTTTGTCGCACGATATGATATTTGCACTAGTCATGAAAATTGTCATACTTATTATGTTCAAATGTTTTCTCGATCTTAAGTAGACTGATTGAATCAAATGACTCTTCCTTTGAGTATGGTCATGCATTTCCTTCAGTCATACTTATCAAGGGTCCTAGCAAATATCTCTCTCCCTAAAGAGAGGGACAAATACACATTTTTATTATTCACTGCCCTCTACATGACTCCTACTAATCCCGATCGCTAACCTTTATGATCATCATATTACGTTGGATTACGTCAACCATAGCAGTTATCATGTCGGACTCTATGATAATCTATTATGTAGAACATGTTTTATATACTTTGAATATATAAAAACTATGTTCTTGATCATATCTATGAAATAGAGATTTTATAAATATTTTTTGATTTAATTTGATTGAATCATATTGTTCAGAATCAATTTTATTGACTGTTTTTTGCATAAACTGCTGTCCAGAACTATTTTGGAATAGCACAGCGAATCGGGCAGGTTCGGGCAGTTTGGGTCGGGTCTGGGTCGGACCAGGCCCCACGGGATGTGGTAAAATAGCAAAATAATATACCGCACCTGAAGGGATTCGATCCAGCACCGATTCACACCTGAGGCCGTGTCCCGACCATCTCGGCTGGCACACATCTTGTGAACTTTATTTACGAATATTTTATTTAACTCCTGTTTTGTAAAATAAATGTCTCAAAAATGCATTTCTTGCTGCAGGGGGGACTCAAACCCGCGCGGCCATGTGCGGCTGTAGAGGGCTCAACTATCTGGGCTAGTGTTTTAGATTGTTGAATTTTATCGAATATTAATCTTATACCTGACTGTAAGACAGATTCATATTATATTTAACTAATTATGTGATAATTAATTTTAATAGTATGTTTAATTAATTATGTGATGATTAATTTTAGTATATATTTGGTGTATGGCATGACCATAAATTGACCAATGTGATTGGAAGTTGCAATTTAAGTTTGGGTTGGTTTTACGGCCTGTGTGTCGTTCAATTATAATTAATTTTTACGGCCTGCAAGTCGTCTTTTAATTATTAGTACATTTACGGCCTGCGTGTCGTTTGCCCTCTTGTAATTTAATTTTACTAGTTTTGTATTTTTTTCATAATGTAATGAAGACAAGGAGGAGACGAAGGACGGACTCGAGGGGCCAATTGATCGCGTATGACGTTCCAAGGGGTTGGAAGATCGATGAAGACCAATTATAACCCTTTGTATTGACCTTTGTGATTTTCATGTTGGCTCATGCAAATCACGTTAGGATTATGGTCATGCTATACACGGTCCTATATTTATTATGTCATGTGATGCTATGTATGTTTAAATTTATGCATGTATGTGATGCGATGTATGTTTAGATGTATAGCCAACATAGACATGCTACATAGGATAAAACCCATCATTAGATTTTTTTTTAATGTCGTTCAATTAAAACACCTTTCAAGACTTCGATCATCTTGAGCAGGTCATGCCAAAGCAGGGTGCTCATATTATCGCAGTAAGGTAGGATAGGTAATGGTGATACCTATGTGTTTTAATGAATTAAGAATTCAAAATAGTTCTGAACCTTAAGGCATAAGATGAGATTACAACATGCTTGGGCATAAGATACCAAATCCCATAAATATAATCTAAGAGTTACATATGATGTAATCGATAAAGAGTTATCCACCTAAAGTTGCTCAATTCTAGGCTTCATGCCAAAGCTGAGTTTAGATTGTGCAAACTAGGGTCCTCGCACACTAAAATTACAAATGTTGTGAAATTGAGGGTACATGGTTTTAGTGGGAGATTTTTTTGAGAAATAAAATGTGATGAAATACTTTGCATATTGAATTTTGTAGATAATAGAATGGCCTCAAACAACATGTCCACCATTTCACTATGATCCATCCTTGAGAAGGACAAGCTCAAAGAAAACAGCAGCAACTATCTGGATTGGATCCGGAGCATGAGAATAGTTCTCAAGCAAGAAAGAAAGTAGTATGTTCTTGAGGAAGAAATTCCCGATGAGCCTGATGCCAATGCTAACAAAGCAACAAAATACAAATGGAAGAAACATTGTGATGATTCCATTAATGTCGGTTGTCTTATGTTGGATACAATTTGTCCAGAACTTCAGAAGAATCTGGAAGAAATGGAAGCTTATGATATTAATGCTCACCTCAAGGAAAATTTCTCGAAGCATGCTAGGCAAGAGCGGTATGAGACCTTTCAAGCCCTGTATGCTTGCAAGATGATTGAGGGGACATCTTCCAGCGCTCATGTACTCAAGATGAAAGGATATATTAATCATCTTGATAGGCTCAGTTTTCCACTCTCTAAGGAGCACTCCACAGATCTGATCCTAAACTCATTACCTAATAGATTCGGTCAGTTTATTATGAACTAAAATATGAATGAGATGGAGAAGTCCATTGCTGAGCTGCATGGATGCTTAAAACGGCTGAGCGGAATATTAAGAAGAAACCAAGCCACATGCTGATGGTCAGCAAAGGGAAGTCCTTCAATAACAAAGGCAAGGGCAAAGGTAAGGCAAAAGTTTTCAAGTCTAAAGACCCTACTAAGCCCTTTTCAAGGATAAATCTCCTAAATATGTAAATTTCCATCATTGTGATAAACCATGACACTGGAAAAGAAATTGCAAGAATTACTTGGAAGAGCTAAAGTGTACCAAGGGTAGTGAGACTGTCAAAGGTATATTCGTTATAGAAGTTAACTTATCTACTTATAACTCCTAGGTATTGGATACTGGATGTGGCTCTCAAATTTGTACAAATGTGCAGGGTTTGAGAATCAGTAGAGAGCTAACGAAAGGGGAAGTGGATCTAAGAGTCGGCAACGGAGCAAGAGTTGTTGCACTAGCCATAGGAACTTATGATCTAGTTTTAACCAATGGGCTTTTGTTAGTTTTAAACAATTGCTATTATGTTCATGCTATTAATAGGAATATCATTTCGGTTTCTACATTAGATAGTGAAGGTTACAGTTTTCTTATTAAGAATAAGTTTATTCGTATTTTCTTTGATGACTTCATTTATGGTACTGCAAAGTTATATACTAGCCTTTACAATATTGATCTAGATGAGTCCAAAACTTTAGAAGTCCATAACATTGCTACCAAGAAACATAATCTCAATAATTCTAATCCGACTTACTTATGGTACTATCGACTTGGTCACATAAACGAGAAACACGTTTCTATACTCCATAACAATGGACTTTTAGATTCTTTTGACTATGAGTTATATGGGACATGTGAATCTTGTTTATTGGGCAAGATGATGAAGAATCCTTTCACCGGTCATGGAGAAAGAGATAGTGATCTATTAGGCCTAGTACATACTGATGTATGCGGACCTCTTAGCACTCATACCAGAGGTGGACACCAATACTTCATCACATTTACCGATGATTTTAGTTTTATGGATATGTTTATCTTATGAAGCATAAACATGAATCTTTTGAAATGTTCAAAATATTCCAGAGTAAAGTACAGAATCAAATTGGCAAGATAATTAAAGCTCTTTGATTGGATCAAGGTGTCGAATACTTGAGCTAAGAATTCGATGATCATCTTAGGAATTGTGGAATTGTTTCACAACTTACTCCTCCTGGAACACCTCAACACAACAGAGTGTCCGAGAGGATGAATCAAACTTTATTAGATATGGTTCAATCTATGATGATTCGAATGGAGCTTCCGTTATCAATTTAGGGCCATGCCTTAGAAAAAACAGCATTCACCCTTAACCGTGTTCCATCTAAAGCAGTTGATAAGACACCATTTGAGAAATGGACTGGTAAGAGACCAAACTTGTCTTTTCTGAAGATCTGGGGTTGCAAATCGTTCATAAGGAGCCAAGTGTTTGACAAACTGGCAGACAGATCTAAAAGATATTTATTTGTGGATATCCTACGGAAACTAAAGTATACTACTTTTATAAACCCGCAGAGAACAAAGTGTTTGTTGCTCAAAATGCTGTCTTTTTGGAAAGGGAATTTATTTCCAAAAGAGACAGTGGGAGAAGAGTAATTTTCGAGAAAATTCGAGAACCACAAGAAGAGATTGCTTCACTGATGGAAACTAAACAGGCTCAACAATCAGTTGAAGAGCCAGTTCAAAGTGCATAAGTCCCTCGCAGATCTGATAGGGTGCGACATGAACCTGAGAGATATGGGTATCTTGTAACAGAGGATGATGACGCATAGCTCATATATGATGAGTCTATTACCTATACAGAAGCTGCTTCAGGACCAGATTCCGATGAACGGCTAGAAGCCATGAAGTTAGAGATGCAGTCCATGTATGACAATCAAGTTCGGAACTTGATAGATCCACCTGAGGGTGTTAAAATTATTGGGTGCAAATGGGTCTTCAAAAAGAAGAAAGACGTGGACGATAATCTGCAAACTATAAAGCTTGACTAGTGGCAAATGGTTATAGATATATTCGCGGTGTTGACTATGATGAGATTTTTTCGCTAGTAGTCATGCCTAAATCAATTAGAATCTATTTGCCATTGCCGCATACTATGATTATGAAATATGACAAATGGATGTCAAAACAGAGTTTCTTAATGGAAACTTACTCGAGGATGTGTACATGACACAACCTGAGAGTTTTGTTCATCTAGAAAATTCTAAAAAGGTTTGCAAGCTTCAAAGATCCATTTATGAGTTGAAGAAGGGAACTGAAGGGTTCATGGTTTACAGTGATGCTTCAAATCAGGGTCTCGGTTGTGTACTAATGCTGAATGATAGGGTAATCGCCTATGCCTCACGGCAGTTAAAACCATATAGAGTTAATTACCTAACACATGATTTAGAATTAGCAGTTGTTGTCTTTACACTGAAGATATGGCGACACTATTTGTACTGGACTCACTATCAGATCTTCACAGATCATAAGAGTCTTAAATACATCGCCAGTCATAAAGAATTAAACATGCGACAGAGGAGATGACTGTAATTGATTAAAGACTATGATTTAGAAATTCTTTATCATCCATGCAAAGCAAACGTGGTAGCAGATGCACTGAGTCGTAAACCTGTTTCTGTTCGGACGCTGGAGACGCTCACGTCTCAGTCCAGCATTCAACGATAGTTTATTCATGGGGAAATTGAAGTGTGGTTACAAGGAGTTCAAGGACAACTATGTGTAATGGAATTAACTTCATCATTGACCGATGAAATCAAATCTAAACAATTAGATGACCCTCTAATGATTCTGTTACGTGATGAAGTAAGCAAATTGTTGTGCGGCGATTAATACGCCTCGATAGGCGATCGGCATCACGATCAGAGAAGCCAACCATAGAAGACATACTCTGGGCAAACGCCCAGAGTTCGGCACAATACGGCGACCGTCTTTTGGTACCCAGCGATCGTCTTTAGATATCTGGCGATCGTCTTTAATGAGCGAACCAGAGGCGATCGTCTCGTTCCACGTATGGATCCAGCATCCGTCAAAGTCGTCGAAGACCGAATCTTGGACGGTGGCCCACGTGCGGATATTCAAAGGGCGCCGACAGATAGGACCTTTGACCCTAGCCTGTCACCTACCACACCTACCGACAAGGCCGCCGAAAGGTACAAAGTGGGTCCTCCCCGGACAGCTACCCAAGACGCGTGCTGGCTTCCTATTAGCTCGCACAGCTGGCCACCAGCAGCGGCCCCAGACTTTAAGGGAACAACCCCACGTGACGGGACGATCGGCGATCTTATTATAATATAGAAAACGGCGGTCGCCCGCGATCGCCTGAGGGGTCCCAACTACCTTGTCCCCTATAAATAGAGAACTCACTGCAGTGGCCAAAGGGACGCGATTTTACCATGAATACAGTGCAAATTACACACAGAAAGAGAATCAAAGACTCATCTAGTAACCACTTATACATTCATAGTGATATTCATGCACACTTATCATACATCCCAAGCAAGAACTCACAGATTTACATATCTGGTTCTTCCGGCAATCTACACGCTCTACAGCCTAGATAACTAGAAGTCTTTACACTCATTGTAATAGATTCTAACATTAATATTTGTACTCGACAGTATATTTATTAATAACATCTCGCGAGAGCATTCAAGCCCGAGATTAACAACCCCGACAAATCTTGTGTTATCTATTTTCTCACGGAAGTGTTCTCGCATTTGTTTGTTACTCGATCATTCCAGCAATACTATCTTCGGATAATATTTTGGGTAACAACAATTGGCGCTAGAGGAAGGGGATCTAAACCTTCATTTTTATTCCTACCGTCTCGAAGAACACTCACTGTTCTCCGGACATATACTTGAAGAAACACTCACTGTTCTTCAATAGAAAAGCCTTCAGAAAAATGACATCCGCTACGACTTCCAAGAGAGCCACCCTAAGATCTGCCGGAAATCTCATTTCGGCCCGGACCGAATCCCAGCCCACGGCGAAAGGCGACCGTGGCGAAGCTAGACTATCACTCCCGCCCCCGAGGGGCGGTTCTAGCCTCTCACTCGATTAGTTCCAGACCGCGGAATAGATTGAGGAGGCTATAGCCATCCTCAGGGAGCGACGGAAGGCCTATGACTCGCCCACCATCACTCTGTCAGCCATCCGCCGGGCAGGCAAACGGAAGCTCAAGGGGATCTATGTTGAGAAATCGACAGAAAGCCCCGAGCCACAGGAGAAGGCTCTCGTAAGGCGGGACGATTCCGTCTTCAGCCGCCTGGGGAGCAATCCCTCATGGCGACCCTGGCACTCAGGCCCCAGCCGGGAGACATCGGAGTCCGAATCCTTTACGAGGAGTTCGGCATATCCGACCCCCAGGAGACAAGCCGGTCAGCGAGCCCCTGCTCGCCCAATAAATGAACCCACTGGCAGGGAGCTCGTCATTCACCACGGGTCTAGGGGATCAGTACACGATCGCCTTGGTTCGCGCTCTGAGAGCCAATCGGCGAGCAGTCAGGCGACGGCGATGGCCGCCATGCAACGCCATCTCGACGAGATGAAGGCGCTCCTGGAAAATGGGGCAGGCGCAGGAGATCGATCATTGGAGCGAGCGAACCACTCACGACTCAGATCGATCTCGCCCCAGTCCAACCAACGATCAATCCCCCACAAACACCTCTATATGAGGGGAGATCGGATCCGGAAACCCACTTGAGCAAATTCCGGATCTACATGACCGGATGCGGAGCATCAGATGCGACCAAGTGTCGAATGTTCCCATTAACACTGGGCGACCTCGCCCACAGGTGGTACATCTCATTACCACCTCGCTCAATCAACTGCTTTGAGAAGCTGGCGAAAGAATTCACGTCGTACTTCGCCGCCAAAGTCGCTCGCCCTGAAGGCCCCCACCGCATGATGAAAATCAGGCAGGGGAAGGACGAGCCAGATGAAGATTACATCGACCAGGTAGACGAGATAGTCCTCACCGGCGAGCCCATCAGCGACGAGCTCGCTCTCCACTCAGTCCTGAGCGGATTCCACGGACACTCGCCCATGTTCAGGCACCTCACAAAGGATATCCCCCCGACCTACTCGGTCTTCCGCGTCAGAGTCGCCGACTTCTTGGCCAGGCAGAGGATGCTCTCCCTCCGCTTAGATGAGGGATCGTCCGAAGAAGGAAAGGTGCCATCCCATGTCCAGAATAAGGTGGTCGCCAAGCCCAGAAAGGTGGTCGCCAAGCCGCCTGGCGAGTTCAAAGCCTTCGAGGATGTAGAGGTCCACCTTCTCCACAACCTCAACTTATCTCCGGCCCACATCTTCAACGCAATCAAGGGTCGCGAGTGCCTCTCCAAGCCAAAGCCGATAAGGGACTACGGTCATCTAGACCGTAGCAAATTCTGTGCCTACCACAAGAGTCCCGGCCACAACACCAGTCAATGCGGCGACCTCCTCAGACAACTCTGGCGACTGTTTGAGGAAGGCAAACTGGACAACTTGGTCACCAACCCAGAGCCTAGGACGGAAAGGACCGGAGGGCGCGAACGCCAACAGCACGAAAGAACTCCTTCCAATCCGATCGCCAGAATCGAGCATGAGCCGGAGTACTCTGATGAGTCGATCCCTCCGATCAACCCTGGCGGTCGGATCAACATGCTTCAAGCAGGAGATGGAAACCTCGGGGGCCTTTCCCCAGTTTCCACCATGTCAAACAGGAAGCGAAAGGCCGAGCTGAGGGCGTTCACCGGGGTCCATACCGTGGTACCTATGGAGCCGACCATTTCTAAAGATGCACTCATCACCTTCTCCAACAAGGACAAGGAGGGAGTGTAATGCCCCAAAGAGGATGCACTGGTGATCTCTGCTTGTATCCTTGGGAAGATGGTCGATCCCGTGCTGGTCGACAATGGAAGTTTCTGCAACATCACATTCAAATCCGCCCTGGACCAGCTCGGCAACTTGACCAAATTCATCAAGCCGTTCGACACCGTGCTCCAAGGGTTCGGCGACAACACAGTCCAAGCCTACGGAAAGATCAAGCTCTCTGTCGAGCTAATATGCTTTTACGATCCCAAGGTTAGGATTACTAGGAACCTAAACTTTGTAATCATAAATAGGCCCAGCATCTATAATGGGTTCCTAGGTCGCCCCTTTCTAGAAACCTTTGAGGCGGTCGCCTCGTCTTTTTTTTACTGTATCAAATTCCCCACTGCCGATGGGACGGTCGGTACTGTAAAAGGAGATCAGCTAATGGCAAAAATATGTTTGAATTACTCCTATATTGTTACTTCTTTCAATACTTCCCATGCTATGTATAACATTGAAGCGATCGACGATCAACCCATGGAGATCGACGTGCCGAGCACATCGTACCAACCCGACTCAGAGGACGTCATCTCGATTCGATTAATGGACGACATCGAGCCAAGGATCGGTTTTGAGCCAAGTCTCGACATCTATCCAAGGATCGAGTCCGGAGATCGTTCCAAACGAGAGGCGACCGTCCCCGTCGAAGAGTTGGAAGGCATTACGATGGACCCGGCTCGTCCAGAACGGGAAGTACAGATCGGCGCAAGCATCGATCGCGAACTAAAAGGGGATCTGATCAATTTGCTACGTAAGAACATCGGAGTCTTTGCCTGGTCGCATCAAGATATGGTCGGCATAAGTCCTGAGCATGCTTGCCACTATCTAAAGATCGACCCAGCAATGAAGCTTGTTCACCAAAAACGTAGGAAATTCGGTCCCGAAAAATATGCGGCGCTCGACGTAGAAGTCCAAAAATTACTCAACAACAAATTAGCTATATACGAACCACAATGGGTCGCCAACGCGGTACTCGTCAAGAAGCCAACTGGTTCTTGGAGGTTATGCATCGACTTCACCGACCTCAACGCGGCATGTCCAAAAGATCACTTTCCGATGCCTCATATTGATCACTTGGTCGATAGCACAGCAGGTTGCGAAATGATGTCGTTTATGGATGCCTTCGCCGGATATCATCAAATCCCAATGGCAGAGAAAGACATAAAACACACATCTTTCCACACGGAAAAAGACATATACTTTTGGGTCCGAATGCCGTTCGGCTTGAAAAACGCAGGGGCAACCTACCAGCGACTAGTCAACAGAATGTTCGCCAATCAGATCGGCAAGACCATGGTGGTCTACATTGACGACATCGTGGTCAAAAGCCTAAAGAAGGAAGATCACCTCAATGATCTCGCCGAGACGTTCGCCATCCTCGAAAAATTCAACATGAAGCTAAACCCCAAGAAATGCAACTTTGGGGTGGGCTCCGGGAAATTCCTGGGGCACATTGTGAGCCAAAGGGGGATCGAGGCGAACCCCACCAAGATACAGGCGATCCTTGACATGCAGGAGCCGCGAAACATCAAGCAGGTACAACGGCTCACAGGTTGTCTAGCCGCCCTCAACCGTTTCATATCTCGTCTCGGCGATAAAAGCAAGCCTTTCTTCGCGACCATCAAGAACAAGAAGTTCGCATGGACGAAGGAAAGTCAGATAGCGTTCGCCAAAGTAAAGGAATATCTATCTAACCCCCAGATCCTGGCAAAGCCGATCCCCGGTGAGAAACTATTCCTTTACCTGGCAGCCTCGGAGGTCGCACTGAGTGCCGTTCTGGTGCGAGCAGAGGGACAAGTCCACTTGCCGATCTACTATGTTAGTCAAGCGCTCCATGACGCTGAAACACGTTATACACCATTGGAGAAGATCGCCTATGCCCTTGTCATGAGTGTTCGTAAGCTAAGGGCTTATTTCTTCGAACATCAAGTGGAAGTCCTGACAACTCTACCTCTAAGGCAAGTCCTACATCGACCGGACACCAACGGGTGACTCCTCAAGTGGTCGCTGGAGATCGCCCAATACGGTATCACATACGCTCCTCGCACGGCGATCAAAGGCCAAGCTCTGGCGGACTTCGTGGTGGAACTAACGTTCCCTCACAGTCCAACCCAGGTCGACCGATCTACCTGGAATTTATATGTGGATGGCTCGGCGACCAATTCGAGAGCAGGGACAGGAATTGTCCTTATCAGTCCCGACGGACAAAGTTTCACTAATGCTGTGCGTTTTAGCTTTCGTGCGACCAACAATGAAGCCGAATACGAAGCCTTGGTAGGCGGGCTCGATCTAGCCCTCGCCCTAGATGTTCGTCGCCTCCATATCTTCATGGACTCCCTTTTGGTCGTGAACCAAGTCAAGGGAGAATATGAGGCGCACGGCAAACAGATGGTCAAATACCAAGAGCTGGTCACCGAAATGTGCACAAAATTTGAAGAAGTGCTAATCGAACAAGTCCCGAGAGAGCACAACTCCCAAGCCGATGCCCTTTCCAAACTAGCATCATCAGATGGGGCAGCCGACTTCTACAATATCCAAATCACAAAGTCAGCAAGGCCGGTGATCGACAGAAGCCTGGTTACCACAGTTGCCATCGCCGAGGAGAACTGGATGACTCCGTTCATCAAATACTTAAAGGACGGAACGGTCCCTGACGACCGTGTTAAAGCGCGCCAACTCTAGCTCCATGCGACCAGATATACCCTATTGGACGACCGACTTTACAAGCGAGCCTTCAGCCTTCCCCTCCTCAAGTGTATTACACCGGAGGAAGATCGGCTCGTTTTAGTCGAGATCCATGGGGGGATTTGCGGGAACCATGCGGGCGGGCGAGCTCTCATCCATAAGACAACCAGGCAAGGTTTTTTCTGGCCATCACTTCAGAAGGATGTGATCGCCTACGCCAGATCATGTCATAGGTGTCAAATAATGGGCCCCAACATTAAACTATCCCCCGAACAGCTCACCTCCATGTATAGCCCTTGGCCATTTGCGCAATGGGGCATCGACCTTATAGGTCCCTTGCCAACGGCTCTAGGGGGCTGTAAGTTCGCCATCGTAGGGGTCGACTATTTCACCAAATGGGCTGAGGCCGAACCCCTCAACAAGATCGGCCAAGAGCAAGTGATCATGTTTATCTGGAGAAACATCATATGTCGATTCGGTCTGCCCCAGGCCATCATCTCCGACAACGGAAAGCAATTCGACGGCTTAGATGTCATGCAATTCTGTGAGAAGTGGGGAATCAAAAAATTGTTTTCAGCACCCTATCACCCATCTCATACCTGGAACTTTCAACTGACGAGGGAAGCGAAGCAATCGAGCCCCCAACCGAGGAAGTTCTTTACCAAGCGAGCGAACGTCAATGAAGGAATCCGTCAAGGCACGTATCCGCTCCCAAACGATCAAGAAATCGAAAGGGAGATCGCCGATCGCTAGAACGAGAGGTCCTGCAAAAAGAAAATAAAATTAGATCAGTCCAAGACAAGCTCAATCAAGGGGAGAGTTAAAATCCTTACTCGGATTCCTCTCCCGAAAATTGGTAGGAATCTCCAACTCCTCCTCCGGTCTGTCACTCGATGCCGATCGCCACGCTCCGCCGACCCAGCACCATTTTGCCAAGTCGCCGCGGGTCTCGTTCGGCACACCAAGGACCACTCTTCCCATTCGGCCTTGGATATGATTACCACCGATCGACCCTTTCTGCGCAGCCAGTTTAAACAGATAGTTCATCTCCATCGCAGAAAGGAGGCGGAACAACCGGTGACCGCCAAACAGTGTCAAAGTGCAGATGACCTGTAACCAAGCATTCGGCGTCAGTTGGAGCGGTGCCAGATTCCAGGCGATCAGCAAGTAGGAGACGGCGAATGGGAGAGGGAATTGCAGACCGGCCTCCATGATCATCTCACTAACGGCGACCATCCCCTCGGGCGGTTGATCGGCACATTCATTTTCCGATGGCACGTGCAGGGAGACCTTATAGGGAATATGATATTTTGCCCTCCAGCGGTTCACGTCTTTCCGGGTCGCCGAACTCCGGATCTTACCAAGGGTCCACTGGGATGGGTCGGTGGCGCGAAACACCGCCCGTTTCACATGTTCATAAGGATGAGCGGCGGAGTAGGCTTCGAAGTCAAATTCCGGACAGGGTCCGGCGATTCCCTCCAAAATCTTGGCAAAAGCCATATAGGCGGGGCCAAAAACACTGTGTCGTTCCCAAGTTATCCGCTCCAGTTCGTCCTCATCCGCCGGCGAGCCCCCCTGCTCCGCCGTCGCCGCCGTCGCCGCCGTCCTCGCCATTGTGGCCTCGTTGAAAATCTCTTCGAGTTCTGCGGGTGCAATCCCCGCACGAATGGCCTCAACAGCCGGTTCCATGTCGACTCCAACGGGAATCTCCTCCCGGTCAGGCGAAGCCGCGGCGGAAGAAGAACTTCCGGCCTCGAAGGTCTTGGATCCTCCCGACATATTATAAAAAGTAGAGGGAGAAAGAAGACTGATTTTTCTTACCTAAAGAAAGGAAGACGATCGGCACAAGAAGCTCCGGAAAATTTTGCAGAGTTTCGGCTAAAAATGCGAGGATGCGTGAAGGGTGAAAATGAAGAAGCCCTAGCCCCTTTTATAGATGGAGGTGGGGGCCTCTGTGCAAATAGGCGAAAGTCCGAGGGCTGGAGAACAACCGTCAGTAAGGGACACATTAAATGCGGCCCTCAAATCCCGCGTATGCATCTTTTCGAGGGCACGCCAGGCAACAAGTCTGAGAGACCATCGGACTCCCCCAACAGTAGCGCGACGCGTGTCCTTGCAACGTTTCGAGAGCCCGCCTTCATTTCCCGCTACTCCCGGCACAAAAAGAGATCGTCCAAAGTTGAAAGCAGATCGCCTGATCGTCTAAACATTGGCGATCGCCAACAGTGCCACCTCACCCCGTGTTTTCAACATCGAGACGAGCTGGGGGGCAATTGTTGTGCGGCGATTAATACGCCTCGATAGGCGATCGGCATCACGATCAGAGAAGCCAACCATAGAAGACATACTCTGGGCAAACGCCCAGAGTTCGGCACAATACGACGACCGTCTTTTAGTACCCAACGATCGTCTTTGGATATCTGGCGATCGTCTTTAATGAGCGAACCAGAGACGATCGTCTCGTGCCATGTATGGATCCAGCATCCATCAAAGTCGTCGAAGACCGAATCTTGGACGGTGGCCCACGTGCGGATCTTCAAAGGGCGCCGCCAGATAGGACCTTTGACCCCAGCCTGTCACCTACCACACCTACCGACAAGGCCGCCGAAAGATACAAAGTGGGTCCTCCCTGGACAGCTACCCAGGACGCGTGCTGACTTCCCATTGGCTCGCACAGCTGGCCACCAGCAGCGGCCCCAGACTTTAAGGGAACAGCCCCACGTGACGGGACGATCGGCCATCTTATTATAATATAGAAAACGGCGGTCGCCCGTGATCACCTGAGGGGTCCCAACTACCTTGTACCCTATAAATAGAGAACTCACTGCAGTGGCCAAAGGGACGCGATTTTACCGTGAATACAGTGCAAAATACACACAGAAAGAGAATCAAAGACTCATCTGGCAACCACTTATACATTCATAGTGATATTCATGCACACTTATCATACATCCCAAGCAAGAACTCACAGATTTACATATCTGGTTCTTCCGGCAATCTACGCGCTCTACAGCCTAGATAACTAGAAGTCTTTACACTCATTGTAATAGATTCTAACATTAATATTTGTACTCGACAGTATATTTATTAATAACATCTCGCGATAGCATTCAAGCCCGGGATTAACAACCCCGGCAAATCTTGTGTTATCTATTTTCTCACGGAAGTGTTCTCGCATTTGTTTGTTACTCGATCATTCGAGCAATATTATCTTCGGATAATATTTTGGGTAAAAGCACAAAGGAAAGGCCCCATGCTTTGTAATCCATGACGATGGAGTTTTGAGATTTCAACGTCGACTTTGTGTCCTGGATAGTGATGTTCTGAAGCAAATGATCATAAAAAAAGCTCATAGTACGCCTTATTTAATTCATCCGGGTACCAGTAAGATGTATAAAGATCTGAAACGGAATTTTTGGTGGGGTAACATGAAGAAATAATTGGCATAATATGTCTTGAAGTGTTTGCTTTGTCAGGAGGTTAAAGTGGAACATCAGCATCCCGCTAGGATGTTGAAGCTGCTTCCAATCCCGGAGTGGAAATGGGAAGATATATCGATGGATTTTATTACCAACATGATGAAGACCAGGACAGGAATGAATATGATCAGGATGGTAGTTGACCGTTTAACCAAGTCGGCTCATTTCTTAGGCATTAAATATACTTGGGGACCAGAGAGATTGGCGTGAGTACTTATTGCGGAAATAGTCTGATTGCATGGAACATCAAAGACCATTATTCGGATCGGGATGGTCGCTTCGTGTAGCATTTCTGGAAAGCAGTTCATAAGTCTTTAAGAACCGAGTTGAGATTTAGCACGGCTTACCATCCTCAAACCGATGGATAGTCCGAGAGAACTATTCAAATGGTAGAAGACATGTTGAGAGCTTGTGCTTTTTAGATTGGTCAAATGATTGGGAAACTCATCTGACATTGATTGAGTTCACCTACAATAGTAGTTGGCATGCTTCCATTAATATGGCACCTTTCGAAGCATTGTACGGGAGAAGATGCAGATCACCTCTATGCTGGGATGATTCATCTGACTTAATTGGGATAGAACCAGAATTGATAATACATACTCAGGATAAGGTAACCCTAATCCGTGAAAGATTGTTGACTGCCCAGAGTCGACAGGAGTCTTATGCAGATGTGCGCCATCGCCCGTTAGAATTTGAAATTAGGGATCATGTACTTCTAAAAGTTTCTCCTACGCGGGGAATATTCATTTCGGAAGGAAAGGAAAGTTGAGTCTTAGATACATCGATCCATTTGAGATTCTCGAAAGAGTTGGAGAATTGGCATACAGGTTTCCCTTACCTCAATCGTTGAGTTATGTTCACAATGTGTTCCATGTATCACAGTTACAGAAGTATATATCGAATCCCAGTCATGTCATCGATTTTGGCGAGATCGAAGTAGCTAATGATGGCACATTCGAAGAGAAACCAATTAAAATACTCGAGAGTCAAATCAAACAATTGAAGAATAAATAAATCTCCTTGGTTAAAGTTCAATAGTCATAACATGAAGTCGAAGAAGCAACCTGGGAGACCGAAGACAGTATGAAAACAAGATACCCAGAGTTATTTTCGGGACGAAACTTCTTTTTAGAGAGTGAGTATGTAATACCCAGATAATTGTTCTGTATTTTCATTTGTATTTGAACCTTGTGGTATTTGATTATGTCATATAATTAATTGAAGTATGAATTGTCGTATCTGTACTCTAATATTCATAATCGTATTGTGTAGAGTGTGCTAATTCATGCATGTGCCTACATGATATTAGCGTACGCTAACTGTTGTACCTAGCGTACGCTACCATCCAGATCTAGCGTATGTCATGCTGTATGTATAGCGTACACAAGAGGAAGTCAACACTAGATTGGGACACGGTCGGAGTGCAGGGCCGGACGAAGATGCGGATGGATTTCATCTGCATGCACCTGAACATTTTTCGGAAAAGTGAAGTCAACGGTGTTTAGCGTATGCTCCGTAACGTGGTTAACATACGCTAAAACAGGGACAGATCACACAGTAAGGTGCGTAAAATCATTAGCGTATGTTATGTTACTAGTTAACGTACGTTAATGGCAGTTGGTAGCATACGTAATGTTTGATAGCGTACGAAAGACTGAAAATTGAGGCACTGAGCATCGTAACCCGTTAGCTTACGCTAAGTGTAAGGGGTAGCGTACATTAATTGCTACTTTCTATAAATAGGACATCACCCCCATTTTATTCTTTCATTCGTTTTGTCCGAACCTTACCTCTCCCATACCTTTCTACCTTACAAAACTAGTATTTTAGCCTCTCTACTTGGTTATTGAAGATGGAAGGTATCTTGGATTAGTGCTCAAGCTTCTGGTGTTGAGTCTACCGTTTGTTTCATTATTTTCCTCCATATAAGGTATGTTAATGTTCTTCCAGCTCTGAGTCCATATTTCTAGGATGATTATGAATGTATTTCAGAGATTATTAGACTCCATTGACGACATAATTACTGAACACCATGATTTTAGGAAGGTTGAGATGATTAAACATAAGGTATACCTTAATTTAGACATGTATGAATTGAACCTCGATTATGTTGAACCTTAGACTGAAGTATTCTGAGATTATATCATGCTTCGGTGATGATTTCGAATATATTCTTGCATCCATGGCTTGTTAAGGTTATCACCTTTGTTATATGAACTTAAGAGGATGAACATTAAGTGTTTTCGTCATATCTTGTAAGGGTGGGTTGATTAGCTAATCTTCATGATGAAAGTTAGAATGAAGTGATGATGTTGGTAAAAACTGTATCAATCATAGATTAGCCGAACCATATATAATCAAGATTGGAGTATGGAATTCTGATGACATGTTTATCCTTGAATTTGAAGACGTCAACATCTTATCCCTATTAGGATCATTCAATTCGCATGAGATATGTGTTCATCGGATGTGTGAACCATGAAGTCGGCCGCATGTAGAATGACTAACTTGATCTTAGTTAAGTAAGTTAGATGCCCTCGTGTTAGTGCTGTATACGCAAGTTTAATTCTTCGTTATTTTTGTTTATGGTTCGAAGCTTGCAAGTGGTTAGACCAGGGGACGACCTTTGAGTGTTTTGGTGCTCGTCGAAGTATTTAACCCTTGTCATCATTATAAGGCAAGTACTTTAATTGTGTTTATCCGTGTTGATGTCATTTATGTTGTCATGCATATGTGTTGTAGTTGTTTGTCCACCACGTGTTGGTCCGACGAGATCATCTTGGGATCTATGCTGTGTGCACTGGATCGTTGGACGGGTTTTCCACCATGTGTTGGTCCGACGGGATCACCGTAGGCGTCTATGTTGTGCGTGCTGTATCGTTGGATTACCATGAGTATGTTGTGATTGTCGCATTGTGTAATGCATTGATAGTCTTCTCGTGGAGAGACTTGTTGTTGTGTTGTTGTTGATACTGCGTTATTATTCACGTGTTGTCGAATAATCTGTTGTTGTATAATTATCGTACTTTTACTAGCATCATTGTTCTAACTCATTCGGGGGTGGACATGTGTTTTATGTTCAGGATCCACGAGAGCAAGAAAACAACCAAAGGAGCTACATGACGATGGGGGTGCTGAGTGATGTTAACGGTTCGGAGAGTCCTTTCAATTGTGTTGTGTTTTAATAAGTACTCGAGTACGTCATTTCTTTGTATTGTTTGGATGGTCTTGTATTGTTTACTGTTTGATGTTTGTCTTTTTCTTCTTTTGAACTCGGTATGTAAAAATAAATTTTATTGTTGGTATTTAATAATACTGTTTTAAAATTCTTAGCCTAGTAAATCCTTATATAAAGGATTTACGGTGCTGTAATAATTCTGAATATCTCGGGGTCTTAAGTACTTTGAAATTTTCAGATTCGAGTACGAATCCTTTTCAAGACGGGGGGAACAATGTGAATCGAGATGTAGTCAATCAATAGGAGAAGAACTGTACATTCTTTTGGGGCCGATGATGAGGACACGATCAAAAAGGCTTAAAAGTACTTTGCTAACGCTTGTGATCAATGTATTCACCAAAAATGACAATATTATTAGCGACATAAAATTCTATAGTATTGAAATCGTCGGGCAATAAGCCACCTTCCCAATTCTTAGTATTTCAACCTATAAAAATATAGTTATTATATTGCTTATGTAATTTTGGGTTGTGATTTGAGTTATCATAAAGCCTAAATTTATAAGAGTCAAGACGTGTTAGAAATGAATGAACAGAAATACAAAATCTCGCACTTAAGTTGAAATCACAATAGTATAGTATTATGGTCATAACTCTCTCATCTGATGTCCGATTGAGGTCATTCAAGTGGCTACTGGAACCTAAGAGCTACAATTATATGAAGTTACCAGAAATAAACCTCAATAATTTGAACCCAAATTTTATCGGATTGAGAGTGATAATTTTTTTGCATTTATTTTACTTAATTCCTACTTTTATCTTTTTAATTATGTGTTGAATGGTCATGGTAGAAAATAACTGTTGGGCTTCGGTCCAGCATCCTGCCTGCATGGGCTTAAAATGCCTGAGGCGTGGATTGCGATTCGACCTGTGAGATCTGCACTAAAAAGTGGTTAAATGAATTGATTTGGACTACTCATACCAACAAGATGCATCTTCTTTTCTGGTAGCCATCTCATAGAAACTCCAAAGTTATGCGTGCTTGGCCTGGAGTAGTTATGAGATGGGTGACCCCCTGGGAAGTTTCTCAGGGTGCTCGTGAGTGAGGACAAAGCGCGCTAGAAAAGACTCGTGTTTGTACAGTGAGGATAGTCTTCATCATTCTGGGGACCAACAATTGGTATCAGAGCAGGTCACAGGTACGAATTCCTCGGAGTATCCTACAGTGGAGGCTGCCAGAGTGTTGGAACTGAGAGGCGGGCATGCAGAAAATGTTGCCAGTTGGCCGGAACTAAGATGTTGGCGCGGTGGAGGTTGTCAGGTGCTGGAGGGCTATGTGATCAAATCTAGTATGCTGGAACTGAGATACTGGCGCAGCAGAAGTAAACGGAGCTCGAACAGATGCTGATGTCAAGTGTTGGAGGACTGTGTGAATGAATCCAGCCGCTAGAGGGCTGTGTGATCAAATCTAGTTCGCGGAGGTTTCCAGACTCTGGAGCGAGATGCTGGCAGGTACTGGGAGGGGGATTGTTGGGCTTCGGTCCAGCATCCTGCCTGCATGGGCTTAAAAATGCGCGAGGCGCGGCTTGCGATTCGACCTGTGAGATCTGCGCTAAAAAGTGGTTAAATGAATTGATTTGGACTACTCATACCAACAAGATGCATCTTCTTTTCTGGTAGCCATCTCATAGAAACTCCAAAGTTAAGCGTGCTTGGCCTGGAGTAGTTATGAGATGGGTGACCCCCTGTGAATTTTCTCAGGGTGCTCGTGAGTGAGGACAAAGCGCGCTAGAAAAGACTCGTGTTGGTACAGTGAGGATAGTCTTCATCATTCTGGGGACCAACAATAACTGAGAAGTTTATTTTTTGACTATTTTGTGGACATATCTTCCACATTTTATTCTAGTTTATTTTTTTTTCTTATTTCTCTATTAGGTGTTGAACTGCCTTGGTCTTTATAGGAAAGAATTGAAAACTTTCATTTTTAATTTTTATATTATAACAGTTATAGAATTTTTAGCTATAAATAGCTCTGATCATGAGAAAATTATGAGTGTTTGTGTTAGCAAACTTCTTATTCCTTATTTTGTTGACTGTGTCTTCGTAACATGTTTTGTTGAGTGTATCTCTGAAACAAAATTAATTGTGAAATCAATTTACTTGGCAAGGTTTTAAAACCCTTGTTTCATGTTTGAACTTTACTCCTTTCGTGTTTCTACGAAAGGTCTCCTTGGGGTTCGGAAGTAAAATCCTTTACTTAATTTGGTAAAAATCTTTGGATCTAAATTCAACTTGTGGTGTCGGTTACCACGACTTGTCACGTGGGTTTCGTATCAGTTGGGGTTTTCTATTGCAGATGGGGCATTAACGCCGTGTGCGTTAAGCTTGAGTTGGGCAACTACGGCATTAAGGGTATTTTTCTCCAGACAGTCACGTGTCCAATGCGGCCCATTACATATAAAGCATGGACTTTTGGACTTTGGTGGTTCCCTTTTTCCTTCGAGTTTTTCATGCCCATTTTTGTCGGTAGGGAGTTTTTTTTGCCCCCAATTATTAAGATTAACCAGTTGTGTCCTAGCGACTCTCTCCTCCACTTTTATTATTATTGGATTTTTCTTCCCCCGTAAATCGGTCGGTGAATGACTCAGCCTAGGCAATGGCTTCATGAATTGTTTGGACACCATAAAAATCTAGTTCGGCCTTAGCCCAATCCTTGAGATTCTCATTGAAGTAGAAGAGAGCATCCTTGTTGGATATTTCAATCAAGCATAAGAACATTAAACTCATTAACGTAATCATGGATCATACCTTTTTGCTCGAGTCATTATGGGAGTGCTCTTATTTCGCTCAGCATTGCTTGGGGCGAACTTCTTTTGAAGTTTTGAATCTTCTCAAGTATTGATGGTGAAAATGCCTTTTTCCCATCTCACCATACTTCCGATACCACCAGAGTTGATCGGCAACTCAAAGGTCATTCGATGTGTTACTAACCTTTGATTCCTCATCTCGTGCCTCATAGCATCGAAGTATCTTTCCCGACCGAATAGGAAGTTATCAACCACCATGGCATTGTGCATGCCATCATAAGTCTGGGGCTTTGGCACGTCCAAGTGGCGAGATTCGAAATTGACCGCGGCAGCATAACTAGATGATGTGGCTTGCTTGTGTGAAGACCACTCCAAGCGAACTTTCTTTACTTCCAACATAATGATGTGTAGCTGTTCTTGGACGAAACTATGGAGGCCACGCTCTTTCTAGAACTTGAGAAGTTTTTTTCCCCATGGAAAAGGAGGATTGTCTCCTATCCTGAGTACCCCCCGAGGCTCTACATCACCCCCGATATAGAGGTAAGTTTTCCAACATGACTTGTTGGCCTTGTAGTCCCCCGCTTGGGTTATAAGCCCGGGCTTACTGGGTCTGATTCTCGGGTTATTGGTTTCATCACCGCACTTACTGGAACATGAGAAGTTGCCTATATAGGATATCATATTGATCCACAATGAGTTTCTTCAACACGACAACGATGTGGGCATATTCAGTCTCCAAACCGTTGAACCTTTCATGAATTTGGTCGAGGTTCTCCTCCAAGCTAGACATCGAGGCTTCAAGTGTGGCAACTCGAGGCTCCAAGGTGTCCTCAGAGGGTCCTTTGGACTTGTGGGACCTTTGTTACATCGCTTCTCATCACAACCACATTGCTGCTCTTAAGTAGCATCAGTAGGGACATCCTGAGTGCTGGCTGTTGTTCTCGTGTGACATGGGTCGGTTGCATGCAAACCGTGGATCTGATATAACTTATCACGGGATGAGAGTTTTGTGTAATTAACTCTCGTGGCACTTAAACAATTAAGCTAGATGGTTTTGCCAAATGAAGCCTCGCTCCTTTATATAGTTGTCTGGGAGATTTTTAGACTAGAAACTCTCTAGATAGAACTTTTAAGATTCTATATTACTCTTAAATGTTCTAGAATATACATATAATGTACTAAATTTTTGATCAGGTATCTTCTAAAACTATGTACAATACTTTTAGATATGTAGAGAATTCCCTCGAGTCTTCTTGATTATTCCAGAATGTTCAGGAGTCTTCCAGTAACGAGCTACTCTTTGGGAATATATAAGGCCACTTTAGGCCGTTCTAGCGTGATCTGTCACAATATTCTACACAAAGAACCATAAGAATATGCAGCAAGTGAGAATTTTAGGAATATGCCACAAAAGAGAACCATAAGATAATGCTACATGAAATCCAGCAAGATGTATAGAAATAAGTCAAATGGAGCGGGGGTGAGAACGTCAATTTGCCAATTTGAAAAATATACAAGGTTGAAAAGCCTCTTAAAAATATTTAGTGTACTGCCATTTGTAGAGTATTAAAATATTTTCTGCTTTTATTTTTGTGTGACTTATTATTGGACTCTCATCATTAAACTTTTAAATATTTTCATTATGTATGGAGTTTGAAATAAACTTATTTTCTTAATGACACAAAAATGAAAAAAATGGATGCATGTTGAATATTTATGTTATAAGAATTAAACTGCATTTATTTTTCGTAACTTTTATGCATTACACGGCCTTTGTACTACAAGAGACTATATGAAAGAATATGCTACATGAGATAATTATGAGAAGATGATATAGAGAAGAATAATTAAGAATAGACTATAACAGAGATCTATAAAAATATATTATACAAGAAAACCATAAGAAGGAGCTACACATGAGAACCAAAAGAAAATCATACATGGTGGATTTATAAATACAGGATACATGAGAAAATCATCCAAGATACTAGACGGGAGGACTATAAGAAGATTCTACACAAGATAACTATATGAAGATGTTATATGAGAAAACCATGAGATAATACTAGACTGGAGATAAATATGATATATGGGGTTATAAGAAGATGCTACATGAAAAAAAATAAAAAGACATTAGATTCGAGAACCATAAGAAGATGGAAGATGGAAGAATCAACAAAAAGTTGATATACTAGAAAACCATAAGAAGGTGCTACACTCGACAACCATAAGAAGATGCTACGTGGGATAACCTTATGAAGATGCTACATAGGAGAACCATAATAAAAAGCTAAATGGAATAACCATAAACAAAAAGCTAAACGGAGAATTATAAGAAGATATTATGTGCAAGAGAACCATGTGAAGATGCTAAATGAACAAATCATAAGTAATACTACACAGGAAAACTAGAACAATATGATACATATGAGAAACATAAATATGAGCTAAATGAGAGATCTAGCAAAATATGTGATATTGGATAACTATGGTAGGGAAATAAATTATAAACATCATTTTTATACAACCGTACCAATGCTTTTTATTAATTTAGAGTTTCAAAGAACTTGAAATTGTCATTATATAATAATTTAGAATAACACGTAATGCTAAATTAATTTTTAATCTAATATAACTATTAACTTTACCATATTCCTCAGCTTGAAATGGTTATTACTTTTGGCGTTCACCAATTAAACTATTAATATTATTTTTAATTGAATATTCTTTAATTTTTGCAGAAATAACTATTGCAACGAACATCAGGAGAATTTATTTTCTTACCAATTTTTATATTATACTTGATCAATGGTAAATTATAATAATATGACCTGTTTTGTTTTAAATAATTAAAACTTTATAATTATATATATTATAGATTAACCTATTTAGTTAGCCATCTCTGACGGCTCGCGCGAAAATGGCCAAAAATAGCCCTATATATCCCACAAGATGCACAAAGTACTCCATTCAGAAATCCTTAAGCACACAAGGCATTGTAAAGCTCTCTTGTACTAAGCGTTCTTATCTAATAAAATCCTTTTCATATCCATTGTCCTATTCTCGCTTCTCTCATACTTACTTAACAACTCGACACAACTTAGTTCATCAAGTGTTGCACGGGTTTGTGGCGCAAAACTCCCATCCCGTGACAAGTGGTATCGAAGCCACGGTTTGCACACAACCGACTCATATCACGCGAGAAAAATGGCCAACACTCAGGAAGTACCTATTAATGCTACCCAAGAGCAGCAGTGCAGCCGTGAGGAGCAACGAGATAACAAGGGTCGTGGCAAGTTCAACGGACCCTCTGCCTACGCCCTGGAACCTCGAATTGCCACACTTGAAGCCTCAATGGCTAGCTTGGAGTAGAACCTTGATCAAGTTCATGAAAGGTTCGATAGTCTAGAGACAGAATACGCCGACATTGCTGGCGTGCTGAAGAAGCTTATGATGGACCAGTCAGATATTTTACGTGGGCAACTCGTTGAGTTCCATAAAGAGATTCATGGCCTCCATAGTTTTGTCCAAGAAGAGCTACGTTTAGAAGTGGAAGAAGTCCGGACGGAATGGGCCACACACAAGCGATCCGCATCATTTAATTCTGCTATCCCGTTCGCTTTTGATGGGCGACGCTTGGACGTACCAAAGCCTGCTACTTACGATAGCACTCGGTATGCCACAGTGATCGATAACTTCCTATTTGCCTGGAACAATACTTTGATGCTATGGGCATGAAAGATGAAGAATTGAAGATCAGTAGCATAGCAAACTACTTGTGTGGTGCCGCCCAACTCTGGTGGCGCCAAAAGTATGGTGATATGGGCAAAGGGATCTGCAACATTGATACTTGGGCAAACTTCCAAAGAGAACTACGAAAACAATTTGTCCTAAGTAATGCTGAGCGAGATGCAAGAGCACGCCTACGACGACTCAAGTACATAGGTACGATTCATGGCTATGTCAATGGGTTCACTATTCTTATGCTTGAATTTGAATATCCGACAAAGATGCTCTCTTCTTCTTCACCGACGGTCTCAAATATTGGGCTAAGGCCGAACTATATTGGTATGGAGTCCAAACACTCGACGAAGCTATTGTCAAAGCCGAGTCACTCACTGACCGATCTACGAGGGAAGAAAATCCATATAATGATAAAGGTGGGGGAGAGAGTCGCGATGACATAAATGGTGAAAATCATAAAAATTGGGGACAAAAGAAATCCCCAATCGATAAGAGTAGTGGGTTTGACAAACTAGATAGAAAGTGGAAGCCACCGAGGCCCAAAAGTCCATGCATCATATGCAATGGACCTCATTGTACATGCGACTGCCCAAAGAAGGAGACCCTCAATGCCCCAGCCGCTCAACTCAATCTTAACGCACTCAACGTTATGCACCCTCTGCAGTAGAAGAACCCAACATAGCATGGGTTCGATCTAGCTCATCAGCGCTCTTAAAGGCCACACGTCTATGCCCAATGCTCCAGATAAAGGGCTTATGTATGTGCCAGGCACTATCAACAACCAAATAACTAGTGCATTGCTCGACACAGGAGCCACACACAACTTTGTATCCTTCAGCAAGGCCAAGCGCTTAGGACTAAAAAGAGTCTATGAAGAAGGCTCTATGAAGGCGGTAAACTCATCCGCCAAACCAATTGTGGGCATCGCAGAATATGTGCACGTCTCACTCGGGACATGGAGTGGGAAGCGGAACTTTTTCGTTGTCCCTATAGATGATTATAACATGGTGCTAGGAATCGAGTTCTTCGACAAGTACCATGCCTTTCCTATGCCATCCGCTAACACATTCACCATCTATGATGGAAGGAAGTTATGCGTAGTGCCAATTGTGTAATACTCGAGATTTCTGATGTGTATTTGAACCTTGTGATATTGTATTTGTTGTATTTTGATCTGAGTATTATTCTCCGTGTTTCATGATCCGGTGTTGTTGAGCGTATGATTTCATGAATGTGTTCAAAATTGTGATTTTTGCACATGTAGCGCACGCTATCGACTAGGCGTAGCATACGCTAATTTGGGTTTCGTAGCGCACGCTATGTATGAACCTTAGCGCGCGCTATACGTAGTCAACTTGATTAAGATAGGGTTGTAGGTGAGATCATCCGCGGATCTTGGTTAGGACATGTCGGGATGAACCTAGACGGCTTTTGGAAAAAGCCGAGTCAACGCTGTTTAGCGCACTCTACAGGTATGAGGATAGCGCACGCTAAATGTTGAGTACAGTGAGGTCAATAAGCTTTGTATGGCCATTAGCGCATGCTATATAAGTGGTAGCGTACGCTAATTCCTGAGCTTAGCACATGTAAGGGGATGTTAGCGCACGCTAAGTCGAGACCAAGCAGAAACAGTAGACTGCAGGCCCGTTAGCACACGCTATGGATATGGACGAGCGCGCGCTAATAACCATTTTCTATATATAGGACAGCACCCTCCTTCATTTTCATACTTCCACTTCAACACACAACATATTTCCGCGACTTTGAGAGTTGCCCTCTCCATCTTCAACCATCATATCAGCTTCCTAACACATCATTGAAGGCGAGGAACCTTGAGGATCGGTGTTCAAGCGTCCAACGTTGAGTTCATCAAGAGTTTTCGTCTTTTCTTTCCATACAAGGTATGTGTTACTACCAAACGTTGAATTCATGTTCTTATTCAGATTATAACTTCCTCCTCGAGTTTATCAAGGTTATGGATTAATGATTAGGTTGAGCACCATTCATGTAAGCTTGAAGAAATCATTTTTAGAACCCTTTTGAGTAATAAGAGTGTAACCGAACCCTTTTGAGTTGGATCAAGGATTTGTGATTTCTGAGATTTTAGTATATTATTAGGATGTCTTATCCGAATCACTTGCATGTCGGAGTATTGTGATTATCATCACTTTGTATGATATTTTTACAAGAAGATGAATTATTGGTATAGTCTTGTAATATCCTTGGATAGTATGAGATGACCTTGAATGTAAATCATAACTCATAGTGATTTCTGGATTCGGTTATCTTCATGTTGATGATTCAAACAAAAGGATGTTGATGGGTAACCATTGCTATGAACGTAAATTTTGGCAAGGAAGATAAATTGTGGAAGAACGAATTATATGGTTGTTAAACCTTAAACTCGGATTGAAGCATGTTTTGTAACCGAACTTGGTGAGGGAATTGATAATCTGGAATCGTAGTACGTAATTGCGATGATTTGAGCGACTCTAGCTAGACCGGGCGGTCGTCGAGTGAGTTGATCCGTGAGTCGACGAGCTTAGAGTGTTAACCCGACCGTAGTAGGCGCTAGATGTTCGTACGTTTAAACTTGTCCTGAGTTGCCATTATTTTTCCTGTTTGTTCAAGGTCCGAGCATTGCGAACGTTTGATCGAAGGAGGCAGCCTTTGAGTGTGTTGAGATGATTGGAGTGATTAGTTCTTGCCATATTTGAGGTAAGTATCGTAATTTGTTAATTTTGGTATTTTGAGCATGCATGTGGTTTATTCATGTTTTTGAACATGGGACTTATTTCGTTGAATTGTCATGATATTCATTATCAAGTGTTTGTATGTTCATGATGATGGACATAGCGATTTTGCTTATATGTATGCATGAGTTGTGTTGTGTATGTTGTACGATCTATGCTGAGGGCGCTGGATCGGATGTCCACCTCGTGTTGGTCCGACGGGATCATCTTGGGATCTATGCTGAGGGTGCTGGATCGTTGGAATACCCATGTTGTGTTAATGGAATCTTGTGGATTCGCATTGTTGGATTCCGGTAGCGGAAGGCCGTATTGTGTATTCTGTTATGCATTGTTGTTGCATATTCGATTTGTTTAATATGATACTTGTACTAGCATCGTTTTGCTAACCCCTTCGGGGGTGGACATTTGTTTTGATGTTCAGGTACCCGAGGAGCGGGAAAGCAGCCACAGTACCGATATGACGACGAAGGGGCTCAGTGATGTTTATTGTTATTGTGATTTGTCTTCTTGGTTCATTTTCAGTACTCGAGTACGCGTGTCTTATTAATATTTCGAGATGGTTGTAATAATGACTCATTTGATTTGTTTGAAACCGTTTTTGTATTTGGAACTTTCATAGTACTGTTGTATTATATTTATATTTCTTCTAATTAGCCTTGTAAATCCTTACTTAAAGGTTTTACGGCGCTGTAATTATTCCGAATATCTCGGGGTGTTACAGAATATGGTATCGGAGCTAAGATTCATGGATATCTTGGCAGTCGGGTTTTAGTTGGGTCTGTTTTCATTAGTTGATTTACGGGTCGTTCGTAACATCACTGTTCAGCCAGCGTCGTCATGTGGACCGTGGTTGTAAGTCTCCTAATCTCTTATACTACCGTTTTACTTAATTTCTATTTTGTGAATATTGACGGGCTTTATTTTCGAAAAATTTTCCCTGGATATTGAGTAATTGTGTTTACAGTATGTTGAGGGGAGGACGTGGACGCGGACGCGGTCGTGGACGCGGACATGGTAATGTGAGACAGGAGGATTCAACAACTACCCCAGAATTATCGGCGAGTCGAACTGATTCCCATTCTGGAGGACAGCAGGGATCAGTGAATGACAACGCGAATCCTAACATGCCGGGAGTGCTTCAACAGGTGGTGGCTCAGATAAACCAGTTCGCTCAGGTAGTTGACCGCATGCAGACGGCGATGGGACAGCAGCATAACGAGGATAATCGGGGAGACAGATGGCTTACTGAGGTGGTCAAATTGCGCCCGCCAAAATTTGACGGTTTTGCTGAGGCACTTACTTGGGATCATTGGCTAAAGGAGTTAGAGAGGATATTTGAGGGGATTAACTGTCCCAAGGACCGAAAAGTTCTTATTGCCCAGTATTTTCTGACTGGGGAGGCTTTTGACTGGTGGGAAGCTATTCGACCTGAGGATCATAATGCTGACTGGGTGGAATTCAAACTAATGATGGAAGCACAATATTGGCCTCGTCCAGTTAGAGAGGCAAAAATCTGAGAGTTTTTCTCACCGCAGAGTTCGGAAGCATCTGTGACAAACATAATCAAGACTTTAATCATCAGCTGACTTGTGCGCGACACTTGGTCAGGACGGAGGCGGAGAAGATTCTTCATTTCGATATGCGGATGAAGCCGGAGATTCAGCAGTACATGTCCGAATTCGAGTGTACTACATTGCGACAATATCAGGACAAGGCGCTGACCTACGACATGAAAGAGGCAGTGGTGGAGAAATCGATGGAGGCAAAGAAGCAGAAAGTGTCCGGCAACTTCTCGACAAACAAGAGTGGTGGGGCCCGCAAGGGCCAATCTTCATTTTATTCATCTAGGAAACCTCCACATCCTTCTCGAGGTGGAAAGAAGTTCCGAAAAACATCAGCAGTTTCGGACGCATCAAAGAAGTGCTATAATTGTGGTCGAGCAGGGCATATTCGACGTGATTGTTCCATTCCTTCTGTGACTTATTTTGAATGTGGGCAAGAAGGACACCATGCGAATTTCTGTGGAAATGTGACTAGATCATTTGGTACTCGCACTCCAGCACTAGTTCTGAAAGAGATAAGTGTGAACCAGACACAGCAGAGTGGGTTTCAGCAGCAGAATGTTGGGAAGAGAGAGACATCCAGTGCTGGGTCCGTTCCTCCGCGCCTGTACGAGATGAGGAAATCTGACGATCAGAACACTGCTGTTGCATCAGGTACGATTCAGATCCTTTTGCAACCAATTAGTGTCTTATTCGATTTAGGAGCTACACATTCTTTCATATCATTGCACTGTGTTAATCGTTTGAAAATCTCGTGTTTATTTGATTGTGAACCTTATGTTGTGGGTTTGCCGAGCGGAGAGAAAATTGTGGGGACCCTAGAAACTAGAGATTTTCCAATGTCTATAGGAGGGAGAGATTGGCCATCGAATCTTATTGTAGTCGACATCCATGGTGACGATTTAATTCACGGAGACGATTGGCTCAACCGTTATGGAGCTACTTTGAATTACCGAAAGAGAGTCATTTATATCATTGCTGATGATGGATCTGAACATTTATTCAGAGGATGGAGACCGGGAAGCTCGTGAAAATTGATCAAAGCGATGAAAGCAGTTAAATTACTGAAGCAGGGTTGTCATGGATTTTGGTGCTACGCCATGAAGAAAGAAGAAGGGGTAGAGCTCTCATCTATTCCAGTTGTCAATGAATTCTCAGATGTATTCCCTGACGAACTACCTCGGTTACCTCCGCAGAGAGAAGTGGAGTTCACTATCGAATTAGTGCCTGGAGCCGCTCCTATTTCCAAAGCACCATACCGTATGGCGCCAACCGAGATGTATGAACTAAAGAAGCAACTGGAGGAATTATTACAGAAGGGTTACATTCAACCTAGCGTTTCTACTTGGGGAGTGCCCGTTCTCTTTGTCCGGAAGAAAGATGGATCCCTCCGATTATGTATTGATTACAGGGAGCTAAACAAGGTGACGATCAAGAACAAGTATCCTATACCTCGAATCGACAACTTGTTTGATCAACTGCAAGGGGCAAGGGTATTCTCGAAGATTGACTTGCGATCAGGATACCATCAGTTGAGAATTAAGGAATTGGATATACCAAAATCTGCTTTCAGATCCCGGTACTGACACTATGAATTTGTGGTAATGCCATTCGGACTTACCAATGCTTTTGCGGTATTTATGAAATTGATGAATCGGGTATTCTTAAAATACCTAGATAAGTTTGTGGTCGTTTTCATTGATGACATCTTGATCTATTCTAAAGACACAGAGGAGCATGCTGAGCATTTGCGTGTTATTTTGAGCACCTTGAGGAATGAACAGCTTTATGCAAAACTTTCCAAATGCGAGTTCTGGCTTAGGGAAGTAACTTTCCTTGGGCACGTGATATCAGCTGACGGAGTTCAGGTGGACCCGAAGAAAGTCGAAGCAATCTTGGAATGGGAAGCTCCTAATAACGTGAAAGAAGTCTGAAGCTTCTTAGGACTTGATATTATCACCGTTTTGTAGAGGGAATTTCCAAAATTGCTCGTCCGCTCACTTAGCTCTTACAGAAAACTCAAAAGTTCATGTGGAATGAGAAATGCGAGGCTAGTTTTGATGAACTTAAGAGGAGACTGGCGACAGCACCTATATTAGCGTTACTAGATGGAACTGATAGATTCATGGTATACAGCGATGCTTCAAATCAGGGTCTGGGATGTGTGTTGATGCAAAAGGATAAGGTGATTGACTATGCCTCTCGACAGTTGAAACCATACGAAGTTAATTACCCGACTCATGATCTGGAGTTAGCAGCTGTGGTCTTTGCCTTGAAAATTTGGCGACATTATTTATACGGCACTCATTGTCAGATCTTTACAGATCATAAGAGCCTCAAGTATATTTTCAGTCAGAAGAAATTAAACATGAGGCAGAGAAGGTGGCTGGAATTGATCAAGGATTATGATTTGGAAATCCTCTATCATCCAGGCAAAGCAAACGTAGTAGCTGATGCACTGAGCCGTAAACCTGTTTCTCTTCGAGTGCTGGAAGCACTTATGTCCCAAACCAGCATTCAACAAGAACTGATCCGCGAAGGAATCGAAGTATGGTCGTGGGGAGTCCAAGGGCAACTGTGTGTGATGAAATTAACTTCGTCATTAGTAGAAGAAATCAAATCTAAGCAGTCAAATGATTCTCTGATCCTTCGGTTATGTGACGAAGTAAAGCAAGGAAAGGCCTCAGGATTCGTGATACAAGATGATGGAGTTCTGAGATTTCAGAGTCGACTTTGCGTTCCCGATGATGATGTTTTGAAACAGACAATTCTGAAGGAAGCTCACAGCGTGCCCTATTCTATTCACCCGGGCAGCAGTAAGATGTATAAGGATCTAAAACAAAACTTATGGTGGGGAAATATGAAGAAGGACGTAGCAGAATACGTTTCAAAGTGTTTGACTTGTCAGCAGGTTAAGATTGAACATCAGCGACCTACCGGAATGTTGAAGTCACTTCCGATCCCGGAGTGGAAATGGGAGGATATCTCGATGGATTTCATCACCAATATGCCAAGGACCAAGACGGGAATGAACATGATTTGGGTTGTAGTTGATCGACTAACCAAGTCGGCTCATTTCCTAGGAATTAAAGACACGTGGGGACCCGAGAAATTGGCACGAGTATTTATTACAGATATAGTCAGATTGCATGGGACGCCGAAGACCATTATTTCAGATCGAGATGGTCGCTTCGTGTCGCACTTCTGGAAGGCAGTTCACAGGGCTTTGGGGACCGAGCTGAACTTTAGCACGGCTTATCATCCTCAAATGGACGGTCAGTCCGAAAGGACTATACAAACAGTAGAAGACATGCTTAGAGCTTGTGCCTTGGATTGGTCAACTGATTGGGAAGTTCATTTTCCCTTGATTGAATTCACCTACAACAATAGTTGGCATGCTTCTATTAAGATGGCACCATTTGAAGCTTTGTACGGGAGAAGGTGCCGATCACCCCTGTGCTGGGATGATTCTTTGAACTTGATCGGGACGGAACCGGAATTGATATTTCAGACTCAAGAGAAGATACCCTTGATTCGGGAAAGACTGTTGACTGCCCAGAGTCGACAGAAGTCTTATGCAGATGTGCGTCGTCGCCTGCTAGAGTTCGACATTGGGGAACACGTACTATTGAAGGTGTCTCCTACACGAGGAATTTTCCATTTTGGGAGAAAAGGTAAGCTAAGTCCGAGATATATCGGACCATTTGAGATCCTCGAGAGAGTTGGGGATTTAGCATACAGGGTGGCCTTACCGCCATCGCTGAGTCACGTTCACAATGTGTTTCACGTATCCCAATTGCGGAAGTATGTACCTGATCCCAGTCATATTATTGATTTCGACGAGATCGATATAGCTAATGACGGCACCTTCGAAGAGAGACCAATCAAGATACTTGAGAGTCGGATCAAACAACTGAGGAATAAACCAATACCCTTGGTTAAAGTACAATGGTCACGACACGGAGCTGAAGAGGCCACCTGGGAAACGGAGGACAATATGAAGACTAGGTATCCAGATTTGTTTTCATCTTAAGTTTCGGGACGAAACTTCTTTTTAGGGAGAGAGGATGTAATACCCGAGATTTCTGATATGTATTTGAACCTTGTGATATTGTATTTGTTGCATTTTGATCTGAGTATTATTCTCCGTGTTTCATGATCCGGTGTTGTTGAGCGTATGTGTTCAAAATTGTGATTTTTGCATATGTAGCGCACGCTATCGACTAGGCATAGCGTACGCTAATTTGGGTTTTGTAGCGCACGCTATGTATGAACCTTAGCGCGCGCTATACGTAGTAAACTTGATTAAGACAGGGTGGTAGGTGAGATCAGCTGCGGATCTTGGTTGGGACATGTCGGGATGAACCTGGACGGCTTTTGGAAAAAGCCGAGTCAATGCTGTTTAGCGCACGCTACAGGGATAGCGCATGCTAAATGTTGAGTACAGTGAGGTCAGTAAGCTTCGTATGGTCATTAGCGCACGCTATATAAGTGATAGCGTACGCTAATTCCTGAACTTAGCGCCCGTAAGGGGATTTTAGCGCACGCTAAGTCGAGACCAGGCAGAAACAGTAGACTGCAGGCCCGTTATCGCACGCTATGAATATGGACTAGCGCGCGCTAATAACCATTTTCTATATATAGGACAGCACCCTCCTTCATTTTCAGACTTCCACTTCAACACACAACATATTTCCGCGACTTTGAGAGTTACCCTCTCCATCTTCAACCTTCATACCAGCTTCCTAACACATCATTGAAGGCGAGGAACCTTGAGGATCGGTGTTCAAGTGTCCAACATTGAGTTCATCAAGAGTTTTCGTCTTTTGTTTCCATACAAGGTATGTGTTGCTACCCGAACATTGAATTCATGTTCTCATTCGGATTATAACTTCCTCCTCGAGTTTATCAAGGTTATGGATTAATGATTAGGTTGAGCACCATTCATGTAGGCTTGAAGTAATCATTTTTAGATACCCTTTGAGTAATAAGAGTGTAACCGAACCCTTTTGAGTTGGATCAAGGATTTGTGATTTCTGAGATTTTAGTATATTTTTAGGATGTCTTATCTGAATCACTTGTATGTCGGAGTGATTATCATCACTTTGTATGAGAGTTTTACAGGAATATGAATTATTGGTATAGTCTTGTAATATCCTTGGATAGTATGAGATGACCTTCAATGTAAATCATAACTCATAGTGATTTCTGGATTCGGTTATCTTCATGTTGATGATTCAAACAAAAGGATGTTGATGGGTAACCATTGCTATGAACGTAAATTTTGGCAAGGAAGATAAATTGTGGAAGAACGAATTATATGGTTGTTAAACCTTAAACTCGGATTGAAGCATGATTTGTAACCAAACTTGGTGAGGGAATCGATAATCTGGAATCGTAGTACGTAATTGCGATGATTTGAGCGACTCTAGATAGACCGGGCGGTCGTCGAGTGAGTTGAACCGTGAGTCGGCGAGCTTAGAGTGTTAACCCGATCGTAGTAGGCGCTAGATGTTCGTACGTTTAAACTTGTCCTGAATTGCCGTTATTTTTCCTGTTGGTTCAAGGGCCGAGCATTCCGAACGTTTGATCGAAGGAGGCGGCCTTCGAGTGTGTTGAGATGATTGGAGTGATTAGTTCTTGCCATCTTTGAGGCAAGTATCGTAATTTGTTAATTTTGGTATTTTGAGCATCCATGTGGTTTATTCATGTTGTTGAACATGGGACTTATTTCGTTGAATTGTCATTATATTCGTTATCAAGTGTTTGTATGTTCATGATGATGGACATAGCGATTTTGCTTATATGTATGCATGAGTTGTGTTGTGTATGTTGTACGATCTATGCTGAGGGCGCTGGATCGGATGTCCACCTCGTGTTGGTCCGACGGGATCATCTTGGGATCTGTGCTGAGGGCGCTGGATCATTGGATGGTTTTTTCCACCTCGTGTTGGTCCGACGGGATCATCTTGGGATCTATGCTGAGGGCGCTGGATCGTTGGAATACCCATGTTGTGTTAATGGAATCTTGTGGATTCGCATTGTTGGATTCCGGTAGCGGAAGGCCGTATTGTGTATTTTGTTATGCATTGTTGTTGCATATTTGATTTGTTTAATATGATACTTGTACTAGCATCGTTTTGCTAACCCCTTCGGGGGTGGACATTTGTTTTGATGTTCAGGTAGCCGAGGAGCGGGAAAGAAGCCACAGTACCGATATGACGACGAAGGGGCTCAGTGATATTTATTGTTATTGTGATTTGTCTTCTTGGTTCATTTTCAGTACTCGAGTACGCGTGTCTTATTAATATTTCGAGATGGTTGTAATAATGACTCATTTGTTCTGTTTGAAACCGGTTTTGTATTTGGAATTTTCATAGTATTGTTGTATTATATTTACATTTCTTCTAATTAGCCTTGTAAATCCTTACTTAAAGGGTTTATGGCGCTGTAATTATTCCGAATATCTCGGGGTGTTACAAATTGAACGTGCTGCAATGTCCGAGACCAAGCCACTATCAACAATGCAACTCCACAAAGAAACCATAAGTCTACGGACATGCCCTTACAAAGCCACGCGAAAAGCAGATAAGGGTAGTCCAACCTCATATGGAACTCCTCACAGGAAGAAGAAATCTCCCCAAAGGCAAAGACAAACTTCGGAATTTTCAAGAATAAATATGGAGGTTCAGAAAGGAGGACGCGACGAGGACATCGTGGAATCAAGTGTGAGAGGATGTGACGGGTCGCACAAAAATGGCCAAAATGGCCCTACATATCACACAAGATTCACAAAGTACTCCATCCAGAAATCCTGAAGCACACAAGGCATTGTAAAACTCTCTTGCACTAAAGCGTTCTTATCTAATAAAATTTTTTCTGTGTCAATTGTCCTATTCTCCCTTCTCTCATGTTTAACAACTCGACCCAACTTAGTTGATTAAGTGCCGCACGAATTTGGTGCGTAAAATTCCCATCCCATGACACGTCGATAGCTTACACACCTACCGAAAATCTTAAGGTCCATATCTAATCGATGATGTACCCCAGGGTCCACATCAAATTTGTCGGCAGCCCATAAAGAGATCAATACGAGTTATAGGAGGCTCTCGAACTTTTGCCGATACTTATACGAACCGAGTAGAAATCTCCAGATATCTCCTGACAATTCGAAACCGAGTTTAAATATGGCCTACATATTGTTTGAGATCAATACGAGTTATAGGAGACTCTCGAACTTTTCCGATACTTATACGAACCGAGTCGAAATCTCCAGATATCTCCTGACAATTCAAAATCGAGTTTATATATGGCGTACAAGAACATGGCTCTAATTCCAATCCGGCAGCCGCCGGAGCAACACCTTTGACCCGTTCTCGATGGGCTTGTGGGACCCATTCTCGACGGACCTGTGGGACCCATTTCACGGCTTTCCCTTCTCCTCCGCCTCCGGCCGAGAAACATCTGTGGTGGCAAACACTCACATCGATTGGAAGGAGACGGCGGACGCATATGTGTTCAGGGCTGATCTGCCGGGACTGAAAAAAGACGAAGTTAGAGTGGAAGTTGAGGACGGTAGATTGTTGTCAATTAGTGGAGAGGGGAGCAAGGATCAGGAGAAGAACACCGTGTTGGAATAATTCAGTACTTACACGTATATTACAAATAGAATTCTGAACTTAACTATAATAAAGAACAGAAAGGAAATATTACACTTGAAACTAACAAACAATTTTTTTAATAAACTACAAAAGATCGTCCGAAGCTAGAGCTTCTGCCCGCAAGACGAGAATACGCCCCGGTAGTGCTCACGGTGAAGCGGCTCATCCCCAAAGGTTAAAACGATCTAAACATCTCGGCAGTAGCAGCACCGCAAACTGACCGAGCACCTGCGAACTAGACTGGAATGAAGACTGAACTGTATATGATATGCTAAAAATGCACTGATTTTCGTGTGTTTGCAATGAACAGAATGCTGACATATATATAGCACTCCTTGATCATGTGAAGGGACTCATCGCCATTACTCCTGCCATGATGGCTGGCGGTTTCAGACGCCCAAAGGGCTGGTCGGATGAAGAGTTAAGGCAACTCAAGAGTCAAGCCAACTCAAGAGTCATGTCCATACCAAAAGGCTAGTGGAATTACGGATTTGGTCCAAAAAGATAAGCCCAAACACCAGCCCAAATCACCAATTGCCAAGGTCTAAGTCCTGGGCCTGGACTGAGCCCGAGCCCGTGCCCTTGCCCGACCCGACCCGACCCGGACGGACGGATGGACGGACGGTCGGTCGTTTGGTCGGTGGCGGCGGCGGCACGCGTGTGTGTGTGTGTATGTGTGCGCGAGGACACCCATACACACCAACCCACTTGTTCTTAAGCCCATAAAGGCAAAGACTTTAAATACAAGCCAAAACATCCATCCACAATCAATTTGGGATAACTAACATCATGTTAGTTCCTACTCCAACATCCAACTTTAACATATAATATCTCACTCACCGGAAATCAGTTTAGAAATATTAAATATACCACGTTCATCTACTCAAGACGTAGATTAACATTCATTAAATATTGTTAATTAAATAATAATTATTTAATTAACAATATTTATTTTTAATAAATGGTTAATTACTAAACCATTTCCAACAATCCCCTACATGAGTGAGAATGCCAATGCAAAATGAATGCAAATGCATAGTTCAGTCCTCAAGAGACAATATTGCATTTGCACTACAAAAAAAACAGTTTTTACCGACGCCAAACGCCGTTGGTAAAACAGAAAATGGCGTCGGTAAAAAAATTACTGACGCCATTACCGACGGCAATCCGCCGTTGGAAAAACGCTCGATGGTAATTTTTTACCGACGCCATTACCGACGGCGCCATTTACCGACGCCATTTTTGGCGTCGTTAAATTAAAAAACAAAATCTAAAAAAGTCAGGTCAGGGCTCACGCGGGTCACGTCCGGGCTCAGGCGGCGCTCAGGCGGGTTAGGTCCGAGCTCAGGCGGGTCAGGTTCGGTCAGGGCCAGGTCCGGGCGGGTCGTGTCCGGGTCCGGACGGGTCAGGTTCGGGCTCCATTCAATTTCAAATGATTGAGAAGGATTTTGGTTTATAAACCCGAAAAAACACTACTGTTTTTTCGATGTGGGATAGAGTAAAAAAATTTACCGACGCCGAAATGGCGTCGGTAATGGTGTAAACGGCGTCGGTAAATTAAAAAAAATAAAAAATAAAAAAATATACTAACGCCAAAATGGCGTCGGTAAAGGCGACGGTAAATGGCGTCGGTAAACGGCGTCGTTATTTGTGAAAAAAGAAAAAAAAGATAATAATAAAATTTTACCAACGCCAAAATGGCGTCGGTAAAGAAAAAAAATAAGTCTGCGAACCGTTCGTCGGCAATGGCGTCGGTAAATCAATTAAATAATGGGCGTCAGTAATCGCGTCGGTAAATTATAAGTTTAACAACGGCGGGTACGGGCGTCGGTAAATGGCGTCGGTAAAAACTATTGTTTTTGTAGTGTTGGCTAGGTGGCTTGTGACCTTGAACCTATCCATTGTCGACATCATCGAGTATACTGGTGCATAGTGGTCATGAAAACCTTGAACTAGTCCTCCATGGTGTATACTGAGACAATAATATAGACACAATATCATCTCAATTTCGTCCGTTCTAACGTTTTGTGTCCTTTTCGGCCTTGGACACCCCTTTGGATTCATAAGTGTATCAACTGAAGCGGCCCTCACTTCACACTTATATAGGTGATTCTTATTCCCAAGTATCCTACTATGCTTGACCTCTCCGTGGTAATCAAGAATCATTAAAAATCATAAGACTTAACCTCACCACATGTAGGTAAACAATCACTCACTGTTCTCAGAGAATAGGTATGTTTGAGTGTTTTAACACACGGATTATTATAACTTCGTTATCCCATTGAACCAAGCTCTTGGGATCCTCCAATCTACAAGGTTGGGTTTCCGCTATAATCATCCTTAAGATGTGGATTTAACACCCATTCCCTCTAACAATTTATACATTTGATCTCGATTAATACTCTTCGTCAGCGGATCCGCCAGATTATCTATTGACCTTACATAGTCAATTAAGATAATCCGACTCAAGATCAAATGCCTCACGGCATTATGTCATCGACGAATATGTCGAGACTTACCATTATAAAACATATTTTGTGCCCGTCCAATAGCAGCTTGGATATCACAGTGTATCAACACAGACGGCACAGGTCTCGTCCAACATGGAATATCCTCGAGAAAATTTGTAAGCCATTCAACTTCTTCACCAGCTTTATCCAAAGCTATGAATTCAGATTCCATGGTAGACCTAGCAATACAAGTTTGTTTCTTGGACTTCCAAGATACAGCACTACCTCCAATAGTGAACACATATCCACTCGTAGAAAATGAGTCTTTCGATTCGGATATCCAATTAGCATCACAATACCCTTTCAAGTACAGCAGGCTCTCTTGAATAATGAATCGCAAAGTTCTAAGTATATTTTAAATAACTCAGTACTCGTTCTAGAGCCCTCCAATGTTCTTTACTTGGATTAGCTGTGTAGCTACTCAACTTATGAACCGAGCATGCTATATCAGGATGGGTAAAATTTGACAGATATATCAAACTTATGATAATCCAGATGAACATTCGGTTCCCAAGGAGTCTTAGCAATGGGTTTATCAAAAGCGTTGAATTTCCTTAACACTTTCTCAACATAATGAGATTGCGTCAAAGCAATTCCGTTAGGCGTTTTCAGAATCTTAATTCCAAGACTAGTATCAGCCAAACCCATATCTTTCATGCTAAAATCATTACTTAGCATTCGTTTCGTTTCACCAATCACACGAGAGTTGCTACCCATTATCAAAATGTCATCTACATATAGACAAACAATGACATAATTGTCACCCGTTTTCTTAACATAGACACATTTGTCACTCTCACTGATATTGAAACCATTTGACAACATCACTTTGTTAAATTTCAAATGCCACCGTAGAGGTGCTTGTTTCAAACCATATAAAGACCGTTGTAGTTTGCATAACATGTGCTCTTTCCCAGGTACTACAAACCCTTCTGGCTGTTTCATATAGATTTCATCTTCCAGCTCCCCATACAAGAATGCAGTCTTAACATCCATTTGATGAATCTCGATATTGCGCAAAGCAGCAATAGCGAGTAGCACCCTAATAGAAGTAAGTCTTGTTACGGGCGAGTAGGTATCAAAGAAATCATAACCAGCTATTTGCCTAAAGCCTTGAACTACAAGTCGGGACTTATATTTGTCAATATTACCATCAGACTTGTACTTCTTCTTTAGGATCCATTTGCATCCTAAAGCCTTACAACCCTGTGGTAGTTCAACTAACACCCAAGTATCATTCAGCATAACAGACTCAATCTCAATGTCTATTGCCTCTTTCCAGAAAGCCGCATCTGGACCGGATAAAGCTTCTTTTACAGATACTGGTTCACCATCTAACATCAAAACGACGTAGTCGGGTCCGTATATATTTACTTTCCGTATTCTAGTACCTCGTCTAGGTTCTACATTGGTAGCGTAGACACAGGTCGCTTTCTGTTCGGTCGTTCAGATAACACCGGATTCGAGCTAGAGGCTTCATCTATGGTTTCATAACACATAGGCTCATCTACAAGTTTAGAGCTTGTAGCTTCATCATCAACTCCTTTGCTAGAGTTAGGATCAACCTTATTCTTATAAGGATAAATATTTTCAAAGAATACAGCATTCCTTGATTCAATCGTTGTATTTACATGAATGTCGGGTATCTCGGATTTATGTACAACAAAACTGTAAGCGCTGCTGTTAAGTGCATAACCAATAAAGATACAATCGATCGTCTTAGGGCCAATTTTAACTTGTTTAGGTAGAGGCACCTCAAATTTCGCCAAACACCCCCACACTTTGAGATATTTGTATGATGGTTTTCTTCCTTTCCACAACTCATAAGGAGTAACATCCTTACCTTTGTGTGGAATTTTGTTCAATATGTAGTTGGCTGTCAAGACAGCTTCCCCCGCATGTTCTGGGGCAACCCTGAACTAATTAATAAGGCATTCATCATATCTTTAAGTGTTCGATTCTTACGTTCGGCAATGCCATTAGATTGTGGAGCATATGGAGTCGTGGTTTGATGAATTATACCACTTTCGTTGCATAATTCCTCAAATGGAGCTACATATTCACCTCCTCTATCACTTCGAACCATCTTAATACGACAGCATAATTGATTCTCGGCTTCATTCTTGAAGTTCTTAAAGGCTTCAATAGCCTCATCTTTACTTCTCAAAAGATAAAGATAACAATATCTTGTGCAATCATCGATGAAAGTGATAAAGTACTTCTTACCACCTCTAGTTTGCATATATTTTAAATCACACACGTCTGTGTGAATTAATTCAAGGGGTTTTGTGTCCTGTTTTACCGAATGAAACGGTAGTTTCGTCATTTTTGCCTCAACACAAATCTCACATTTGCTTTGATTTTTGATTTCATTTAATTTTAGTAAATCTAAGTTTACTAATATTTTTATAGCATTTAGATTCACATGACCTAATCTACAATGCCATAAATTTGAGCACTCAAGCAAATAAGCAGAAGTAGTAGCATTATTATTAGCAACTGCCTTTGGAGGCTTACAAGTACAAACGCTAAGTTTGAACATGTCCTCGACAATATGACCTTTCCCGAGAGTCTTGCCATGTAATACCCGGTTGTAATTCAGTAATTATCATTCAGTATTTATCATTCAGTAATTGATACTCAGTAATTTCACTCATTATTGATCATTTGTCACTCATATTCAATCATGGTATTCATCATTCAGAGTAATTGTATCGTGTATCAATCGTCGTCCATCACTAATCTAATTGGAGTTTCGTGCCGTGTTTATCATCGTTGTCTTTTTCGTTGTGGGTTGTGCATGAGGAGTAGCGTACGCTACGTACCCTTTTTAGCGTACGCTAATTGAGTACAGGTAGCACACGCTACCACTCAGCATTAGCGCACGCTATTGTTACCCTGGCTGCAGTCCAGAAGGTACTGGACTGCAGGTGAATTATTAGTAGCGCACGCTACGAGTGGTAAGTAGCGCACGCTAGTGGGTTGTAGTAGCCAACGCTAGATATGTGGAGTAGCGCGCGCTAAGGACGGATCAGGTTGAGTCCAGTGGCTCTTTGGACCTTTGAATTAATTCATAGCGCCGCTATGAGTGATATTTAGCGTCGCAAGCGGTGTAGTAGCGTCGCTACTTGTTGGTTGTAGCGCACGCTACGAAGTCGATCGAGAGGGCAGTTTACGGATTCCGATCGGTCATCACATAATGCGTTAGCGCACGCTAACAATGGGTTTTAATGCGCGCTAATGGCATGGCCGTAGCGCACGCTACAAAAAGGTACGTAGCGCGCGCTACCGTGTTCGGACAGTGGGTACTGGACTACCCAAATTACCCGTTAGCGCACGCTACGCATAAGGGCTAGCGCACGCTAACACAGGTTGGCTATATATTGGACATTGCTTTGAGTTCGTCATTTTATCATTCTTTCTCATTTCCCTCATCGGTTTCGGGCGATTTCGGACATTTTGGAGAGTTCTCTTCGAGCTTCTATCACCTATCATCATATTCAAGGCTTTGAGTTGGATTATCATCACTTTATCATCTCCTTAACATCGAATCAAAGGTATTAATCTCTTGGATCTAGAATTTCGGATTTTTAGGTTTTTCCTTCCGATTTCTTCGTATAAGCTTGGATTATCATTGGAATATGTTAGATATGGATTATCTACCTTGTATAAGTATATTCTTACGGATTTAATGGTTATTTTCGGAATTATTTCAAGAACCCTTGGGGTTGACTTCGGTTAATTGGGGATTTTCCGATTGATGTAGTTGTAGTCTCGAATTGTGGATTCCTAATGGATTATTGATATCATTGAAGTGTTTTGTTGGTTTGAAATACTCATTTTGGTGTTGGTTTCGATATATTCGGGATTGGATATTTTCGAAGTCGTGTGGTTGGTTACGTATTCGTTAGAATGCCCCTATGAGTTTGATTATCGTTGTTTCGACCTTTGGGTTAGTCGTGTTTTGTTGCTTGATACGTGTATTGAACGGTTGTTGGTAATTATTGTTATTCAAGGTTGTTCGAGCGACCGGTTTTTCACTTAGGATGTTGTTCGTGGACGGACATTCTTCATCGGTATTGTGTAAGTTGATTCTTACTCGGTTAAAAGGATATTCATTCCTTTTGTTGTTGATCATTCATAATCATAACTCATTCATCATTGTATTAATCATTTTGAGACTTGTAATCGTCGGATAATCATTTCATTAGCTAGGAATGGCGGTTCCAATCATTTCATTGAAAACTATCAATCACTACATTATCACTTTCATATCGGTGAGTCATTCTTGACTTTGTCGGATTATTATTATTCATTGATATTCATTATGGTCATTCTTGTCCATATGACCTTCTGGGTTCATATTGCGTGGCTGGGTGCGGATGTGTGGAATTTTTAGTCGGGCACATGATGGCCATGTATTGGGAGTGATACATTGGACTGTGCACACGGTAACGATTACCTCCGTGAGACTAATTAGGTACAAGGACGGGTGAGTCCGGTCATCCGTCTTGTACACTTGCACAGAACACTACGGGCGTACTATGATACTCCTCTTCAGCGTAATTCATAACTAAGGATAATTCATAACTTCAGTTAAATCATGTTTGTGTATTTTCAACCCTTGAGGATTGTTGTTACGTATGGCCCGAACCCGTTGAGATTTTGTTTTCAGGTCACGGCAAGGCAAAGGTACGGGAAGAGCATGTTGACGGAGACGAGTCCCAGTGATACTAGTAGGGGGCCCCAGTCATTCCGTTTGTTCAGTCATTTCAGTCATTTCGGTTATTTCCGTCATTTGTATTTTCTGCTGCAAATTCCGTTTGAGATGCTTATTTGTTCAGGGTGGTGTATTTTATCTCCATATAAAATATACTAGTATTTTGTTTTGTCCTGGTGTAATGTACTTAAACTCCTCATCGGAGTACCTGGTAATATAATGTGGTTCGGTACTACAATTATATTATTTAATTCATCATTTTCATTTTCCTGGTGGGTCCCAGTCGGGGATTCACGGCACTGTAATATCCGCCTAGTTTGGGGTGTTACAGAGTTGGTATCGGAGCGTGGTTTTGAATACTACCCTCCAAGTCATGTCTTATTTGAAATCATCGTCATCGGACTAGTATCATTGGACTTTCGCGTCACGTGTGACCTGTGCAAATGCCGAGCCAATCAGACCAAGAACTGTAAGATTTCTAATGCCATGGTATAATTTCTGGCAATAATCATTCATTCATAATTCATCAGTTAACAATCCTCGATCATCATTGTCATTTTGACGGGGCGGTCGATTAACTCATTAATCACTCAATTCATTTCATTATTCAGTTGTTGATCAGGAAGATCAAATCATTAATCTTGTTAACTCGTTCAAGATAATCCTTTCAGTAATTTCATCAGATAATCATGTCACGTCAATCAATCATTCATGTAACCACTGTGTTAGAGCGCGTAAGCTCATTTTCATCATCTCATGTCATAATCATAACGTGTTATTCATGCGGGAAATATAATCATCATGTGACTTTCCTACTTCAGTATGGAGAGGGCAAGAGGAGGACGTGGAGGACTAGGCCGTGGAGCGGGACGAATCCCGAGAGCTCGTGTGAATACACGTGCAAACGCGAGAAATAATGCTAATTCATCGAGCAGCGACGCTGCCACTCATTCACCTGGACGTGATCATTCACTATCGGGGAGTCGTACCCGGGACACGGCTCAGTCAGAAGGTGTCCGGGTTGACCCACTCACTTTCATGCAGGGCATGATGGCCCAAATAACCCAGATGGCACAGCTGATGGAGACGATGCATAACTCTGTCAATCAAAATCAACAGACTCTCCGCCGCCACCTCAGAGGCAAGAGAGGAATGTGAGCAATATCATCGGCGACATCTCTCGCCAGAGGCCACCTACTTTCGAGGGCTCGTCTGAGCCGGCGGATATCATTCATTGGCTCGAGCATTTCGAGAAGTTGTTTGCTATGGTAGAGTGTCCCGAAGGACACAAAGTTTTTGTTTCGGCTTACTACCTGGGTAAGAGCGCACATTCTTGGTGGTTGTCGTTGAAGCCCACCGAAGGATCATGTACATGGGATCAGTTCAAAACTCTCATGATGGAGAGGTATTATCCGGCCCCACTCAGAGAGTCCAAGCTGTCAGAGTTACTCACCCCCGACCCCTCAACAGACGAGGATGTTCTCGCCATTGCCGAGAAATTTCAAGAACTTCTTCCTTTCGCCTCATCCATCATTCATTCGAAGGCGGATAAAATCAAGTATTTCAGCAAGAGGCTGAAACCCCGTATGAGACTTCAGTTGCTTAATCATAATTGCACCACGTTGGCTGAATTCATTGAGAAAGCTCTTACCTATGAGCTTACTGCTAAGGAGATTGCTAAGCAGCAACCTTCGTCTGCTAGCAAGAAATCGAAGAATCGTAACCAGTCTGAAGGCGGTCAGACAACCTTCAAGAAACTACGTGCGGGCTCTGCTTTTTCTGAGCGACCTCCTGTGTCGTCTAAACCCGCGGAATCTCAGTCTCGAGCGGCCAGTTCGGCCATCACCTGTTATAACTGTGGAGATCTTGGTCATGTCAGTACCAAGTGTCCGAGACAGTCTGTCACATGTCATAACTGTGGAATTGTGGGGCATAAGGCCCGTTTTTGCCGTAGGGACTCCAAACCTACTCAGACGTCATCTCAGGCCCCGAAACAGTCAGCCGTTCAGAATCAGGTCACTTAATCAGCGTCGTTTAAAACGACAGGAGCGACTAAAGGTGGAGCCTATAGCCGTGACAGGAGCGTCGGTCTGGGACTAGCAAGCCCGGTTTATGAGATGAAGAAGACCGATGATCCGAGGCCGGATGATCTCGGTACACTCGATATTCTATCTCAACTTTGTGTGTACCCTTTTTGATCTTGGTGCATCGCATTCATTCATTTCCGAGTCATGTGTGAGTAGACTACTTAGGTAGTGCTACTAGTTGTGAGCCTTATGTCATTGGTCTACGATGGTAGGCAATTGTCGTGTCGGGAGATTCGGAATTGTCCGATTCGGTTTCACGGTCGTGTATGTCCAGCGGACCTAATCGTAGTAGATTTGCCGAGGGACGGCGTCATCTTGGGTATTGATTGGATGGATCGTCATGATGCCATCATTAGTGTCCGTAAGCGTATGATCACTATCATTTCGGACGATGGGGTTGAATGTGTGTTTCAGGAGGTAATCCCGGCTATTACAGTAAGGTCATTAATTTGATGAAAGCGGTGAAATTACTCAATCGGGGGTGTGTTGGTTATTGGTGCTATATGACCAAGCAGAAATCATCGATAATGTTGACGGATATTAGGTAGTGAGGGAATATGCCGATGTTTTCAGACGAGTTACAGTTTGCCTCCACGAGGGATGTGGAATTCACGATTGAGTTGGAGCACAGTCGTCCCGATATCGAAGGCACCGTACCGGATGGCCCCGACCGAAATGCAGGAGTTAAAGAACCAACTTGAGGAGTTGTTCGAGAAGGGTTATATTCGACCGAATGCGTCCCCGTGGGGAGCGCCAGTGTTGTTTGTCAAGAAGAAGGATGGTTCATTTCGCTTATGTATTGATTATCGGGAGTTGAATAAGGTGACGATCAAGAATAAGTATCCCTTACCCCGTATCGATGATCTTTTGGATCAACTTCAGGGAGCTTCAGTATTTTCCAAGATCGACCTAAGATCTGGATACCATCAGTTGAGGATTCGGGAGACGGATATCGCGAGGACGGCGTTTCGAACACGCTATGGTCATTATGAGTTTGTGGTTATGCCGTTCGGATTGACTAACGCACTTGCGGTATTCATGGAGTTAATGAATGGGGTTTTCATCGACTTTTTGGATCAGTTTGTTGTTGTCTTCATCGATGACATTTTGATTTATTCTCGTGACCGAGAGGAACACGAGTCTCACCTTCATCAAGTGCTCGACGTGTTGAGACGAGAAGAACTTTATGGGAAGTTTTCTAAATGTGAGTTCTGGATGTCCGAAGTGACGTTTCTCGGACACGTAATTTCATCAGACGGAGTTCGTGTCGACCCTCAGAAGACGGAGGATATCCAAAATTGGCTACCTCCGAAAAATGTTAAGGAAATCCGAAGCTTCCTCGGATTAGCGGGTTATTATCGGCGATTTGTGGAAGGATTTTCTAAAATCGCTCAACCTTTGACGAACCTTTTACGGAAGGATAAGAAATACACGTGGTCCGACGCGTGTCAACGGAGTTTTGAGGAACTCAAGAGCCGGTTAATGTCAGCACCTGTACTTTCCTTGTCGCAGGGGACGGAAGGATTTGTGGTCTATAGTGATGCGTCCGGACAGGGTCTCAGATGTGTGCTCATGCAGAATGGAAAGGTTATTGCCTATGCTTCATGGCAATTGAGGCCTTATGAGGTTAATTATCCGACACACGACCTGGAGCTAGCAGCTGTGGTGTTCGCTTTGAAGATTTGGCGTCATTATCTTTATGGCGTTACCTGTCAGAAATTCACCGATCATAAGAGTTTGAAGTATATATTTACTCAGAAGGAGTTAAATATGCGACAGAGACGGTGGTTGGAATTAATCAAAGTTTATGATATCGAAATCCTTTACCACCTGGGCAAGGCGAACGTTGTCGCCGACACCTTGAGTCGTAAGTCCGTTCAGGAGCAGATGCTTGCTCGTTTAACAGTTCAGAAGGAGCTTCAGCAGGAATTCCTTAGACCCGAGATCGAGTGCAGCCAGTGAGTTCAGGGACAGCTTTGTATGTTAGAGATTTCATCGTCACTCGAGGGGACAATCCGAGAGAATCAGAATTCAGACCCTTCATTGTTGCGCATCCGTGAGGATGTGACTCAGGGGAAAGCCCCTGGATTTGTGGTCCACGAGGATGGACTTTTGAGGTTTAAGAATCGATTGTGCGTACCGACGAATGACGAGTTGAAAAACTCGATTTTGAAAGAAGCTCATGCTACCCCTTATTCTGTTCATCCGGGGTCCAGCAAGATGTACAAGGACTTGAGACAAAATTACTGGTGGAGTAATATGAAGCGAGAAGTCGCAGAATTTGTTTCGAGATGCTTAACCTGTCAACAAGTTAAGATTAAACATCAGCGGCCGGCGGGTATGCTGAAACCTCTTCCTATTCCCGAATGGAAGTGGGAAGACATTTCTATGGATTTCATCACGAGTTTGCCGATGAGTCGTCGTGGCATGAATACGATCTGGGTGATCGTGGACCGCTTAACCAAATCAGCTCATTTCCTTGAGATCAAGGATACGTGGGGTCCCGAGAGACTTGCCCAGCTTTTCATCAAAGAGATAGTGAGACTTCACGGTACTCCTAAAAGTATCGTTTCCGATCGTGACGGACGGTTTGTGTCTCATTTTTGGAAATCAGTTCATCGTGTTATGGGAACTCAGCTTAATCTCAGTACCGTTTTTCATCCTCAGTCCGACGGGCAATCAGAGAGGACTATTCAGACGTTAGAGGACATGTTGAGGGCATGCGTCCTCGATTGGAAAGACGATTGGGAAGCCCAACTACCATTGATCGAATTCACGTATAATAATAGTTGGCATGCTTCGATCAAGATGGAACCTTACGAGGCCTTGTATGGTCGTCGTTGTCGATCTCTGTTGTGTTGGGACGACTTATCAGAATCAATCGGCACCGAGCCCGATATGCTTATAGCCGCCCGTGAGAAGGTAACTTTGATCAGGAGTCGTTTGTTGACCGCTCAGAGTCGACAGAAATCATATGAGATAGCGTAAATCGACCATTAGAGTTTGAAATTTGGTGACCATGTGTTGGTCAAGGTATCCCCGAGTCGTGGTATCTTCCGTTTTGGGAAGAGGGGAAAGTTGAGTCCGAGATTCATTGGACCGTTCGAGATTTTGGATCGAGTAGGCGAGTTAGCTTATCGATTGGGTTTACCTTCGGCGTTAAGCCGAATTCATAATGTGTTTCACGTCTCTCAGTTGCGGAAGTATGTTGCCGACCCGAGTCACATACTTCAGTTCGATGAAATCGAGATCGCCGACGATCATTCATATGAGGAGCGTCCTATACGAGTTTTAGAGCGGCGAATCAAGCAGTTGAGGAATAAGACGATTCCTTTGGTTAAAATTCAGTGGTCTAGACACGGAGTCGAAGAGGCTATGTGGGAAACCGAGGATAGTATGCGGGAGAGTTATCCCGAGCTGTTTGACCCTTAGTTTCGGGGACGAAACTCTTTTAAGGGGGGGTGTATGTAATACCCGGTTGTAATTCAGTAATTATCATTCAGTAATTGATACTCAGTAATTTCACTCATTATTGATCATTTGTCACTCATATTCAATCATGGTATTCATCATTCAGAGTAATTGTATCGTGTATCAATCGTCGTCCATCACTAATCTAATTGGAGTTTCGTGCCGTGTTTATCATCGTTGTCTTTTTCATTGTGGGCTGTGCGTGAGGAGTAGCGTACGCTACGTACTCTTTTTAGCGTACGCTAATTGAGTACAGGTAGCGCACGCTACCACTCAGCATTAGCGCACGCTATTATTACCCTGGCTGCAGTCCAGAAGGTACTGGACTACAGGTGAATTATTAGTAGCGCACGCTACGAGTGGTAAGTAGCGCACGCTTGTGGGTTGTAGTAGCGCACGCTAGGTATGTGGAGTAGCGCACGGTAAGGACGGATCAGGTTGAGTCCAGTGGCTACTGGACTGCACTGGATTAATTCATAGCGCACGCTATGAGTGATATTTAGCGTACGCAAGCGGTGTAGTAGCGTACGCTACTTGTTGGTTGTAGCGCACGCTACCGAAGTCAGATCAGAGGACAGACAGTTACTGGGCATCACATAATTCGTTAGCGCACGCTAACAATGGGTTTTAACGCACGCTAATGGCATGGCCGTAGCGCACGCTACAAAAAGGTACGTAGAGCGCGCTACCGTGTTCGGACAGTGGGTACTGGACTACCCAAATTACCCGCTATGCATAAGGGCTAGCGCACGCTAACCTGGGTTGGCTATATATTGGACAGTTAGCCTGAGTTCGTCATTTTATCATTCTTTCTCATTTCCCTCATCGGTTTCGGGCGATTTGGGACATTTTGAAGAGTTCTCTTCGAGATACTATCACCTATCATCATATTCAAGGCTTTGAATTGGATTATCATCACTTCATCATCTCCTTAACATCGAATCAAAGGTATTAATCTCTTGGATCTAGAATTTCGGATTTTTAGGTTTTTCCTTCCGGTTTCTTCGTATAAGCTTGGATTATCATTGGAATATGTTAGATATGGATTATCTACCTTGGATAAGTATATTCTTACGGATTTAATGGTTATTTTCGGAATTATTTCAAGAACCCTTGGGGTTGACTTCGGTTAATTGGGGATTTTCCGATTGATGTGGTTGTAGTCTTGAATTGTGGATTCCTAATGGATTATTGATATCATTGAAGTGTTTTGTTGGTTTGAAATACTCATTTTGGTGTTGGTTTCGATATATTCGGGATTGGATATTTTCGAAGTCGTGTGGTTGGTTACGTATTCGTTAGAATGCCCCTATGAGTTTGATTATCGTTGTTTCGACCTTTGGGTTAGTCGTGTTTTGTTGCTTGATACGTGTATTGAACGGTTGTTGGTAATTATTGTTATTCAAGGTTGTTCGAGCGACCGGTTTTTCACTTAGGATGTTGTTCGTGGACGGACATTCTTCATCGGTATTGTGTAAGTTGATTCTTACTCGGTTAAAAGGATATTCATTCCTTTTGTTGTTGATCATTCATAATCATAACTCATTCATCATTGTATTAATCATTTTGAGACTTGTAATCGTCGGATAATCATTTCATTAGCTAGGAACGGCGGTTCCAATCATTTCATTGAAAACTATCAATCACTTCATTATCACTTTCATATCGGTGAGTCATTCTTGACTTTGTCGGATTATTATTATTCATTGATATTCATTATGGTCATTCTTGTCCATATGACCTTCTGGGTTCATATTGCGTGGCTGGGTGCGGATGTGTGGAATTTTTAGTCGGGCACATGATGGCCATGTATTGGGAGTGATACATTGGACTGTGCACACGGTAACGATTACCTCCGTGAGACTAATTAGGTACAAGGACGGGTGGATCCGGTCATCCGTCTTGTACACTTACCTGCAACACTACGGGCGTCTTATGATACTCCTCTTGACGTAATTCATAACTAAGGATAATTCATAACTTGATTAAATCATGTTTGTGTATTTTCAACCCTTGAGGATTGTTGTTACGTATGGCCCGTTGGGAGATTTTGTTTTAGTCACGGCAAGGCAAAGGTACGGGAAGAGCATGTTGGCGAGTCGAGTGATACTAGTAGGGGGGCCCAGTCATTCCGTTTGTTCAGTCATTTCAGTCATTTCGGTTATTTCCGTCATTTGTATTTTCCGCTGCAAATTCCGTTTGAGATGCTTATTTGTTCAGGGTGGTGTATTTTATCTCCATATAAAATATACTAGTATTTTGTTTTGTCCTGGTGTAATGTACTTAAACTCCTCATCGGAGTACTTGGTAATATAATGTGGTTCGGTACTATAATTATATTATTTAATTCATCATTTTCATTTGCCTGGTGGGTCCTAGTCGGGGATTCACGGCACTGTAATATCCGCCTAGTTTGGGGTGTTACATGCCAAACTTGCGTATTATCATAAAATCGCTATGAAGGTCTGCATCAAATTTAGCTCTAACTAATTTGACCCCAGACACCAAATTCTTGCGGATTGCCGGAGCATGCAGCACATCCTTCAAAGTTATCTCCACATCGGAGGTGAATTGAAGCACAACAGTTCTAATTCCAAGAACTGGAGAGGTACGATCAATTGCCTCTGTGATGAAGCGGTCTTGAATCTCCTTGTAAGTGAAAAACAAGTCTCGGTTCACACAGATATGAACAGTCGCACCTGTATCAAGAAACCAAGTAACAGAGTTAGGTTCCGAGACATGATTTACCTCGGTGATCATTGCAGCAAGATCATCTTTGTCCCAAGAGTCAAAGTCCTCGACATGGTTGACTTTGCTTTTTCCCTTGTTCTTCTTCGGCTTTCAGTAGTTTTTCGCCATATGTCCGGGCTTATCATAATTGTAGCATGTTCCGGTAAACTTCGTCGTAGGTGCCACATCCTTTCCCTTGCCTTTGGTAGGAAGTGGACGCTATTTGGAAGGTCCGCCCCTACCTTCAGTCAGATTAGCCTTAGCATCCATAGGAGCTTTGGTTCTGAAGTCTTGATCACGGACTTGAGCTTCAGTTTGGAGCTTAGCAACTAAAATTTCTACAGTCATTTCCTTTCGCTTATGCTTAAGGTATCCCTTGAACTCCTTCCAACTAGGCGGAAACTTTTCAACCAAGAGCGCCACAGTGTACGGCTCGGGTAGAGGCATCCCCTCAGAATGAACATCATGTATAAGAGTTTGGAACTCTTGTACTTAGGGCACCATTGGACGAGAATCCACCATTTGGAATTCGGAGAGCCTCGTCACAACAAACTTCTTTGTGCTAGTAGGATTAACACGGTATTTCAACTCAAGAGCATCCCAAATTTCTTTGGCAGTCTCCTTGATGTTGAACACATTAAACAGGCCATCATCAAGCCCGTTCAGCAACATATTCCGACACAGATAGTCGGAATGAACCCAGGTATCATAGTTGGTACGCACTTGAACATTCGCCTTGTTCTCAGCAGGGACAGGAGGCTTTTCTTCACGGAGGAAGCTCGCAAGCCCCATTGTGGTAATGTAGAACAGCATCTTTTGAGACCAACGTTTGAAGTCGGTGCCCGAAAAAACAGGAGGTTTCTCGGTGATAGGCATTAGTCGAGCAGCATTGTGAATGAGAGCCATTGAAGAGCTTGATGATCCAATGGTTCCAGAACCGGTGGATGTATTAGTGGATGCACCGGTGCTTGCATTAAACGACATTTTTCTCCAGCAAAAGTTTTAGGATGACACGAACAAGTATGGTCAAATATTCTCGTCTTGCGATTGTTGGAATAATTTGGTACTTGCACGTGTATTACAAATAGAATTCTAAACTTAACTATAATAAAGAACAGAAATGAAATATTACACTTGAAACTAACAAACAATTTTTTTAATAAACTACAAAAGATCGTCCGAAGCTAGAGCTTCTGTCCGCAAGACGAGAATACGCCCCGGTAGTGCTCACGGTGAAGCGGCTCGTCCCCAAAGGTTAAAATGATCTGAACGTCTCGGCAGTAGCAGCACCGCAAACGGACCGAGCACCTACGAACTGGACTGGAATGAAGACTGAACTGTATATGATATGCTAAAAATGCACTGATTTTCGTGTGTTTGCAATGAACAGAATGCTGACATATATATCCATGATGGCTGGTGGTTTCAGACGCCCAAAGGGCTGGTGGACTTACGGATTTGGTCCAAAAATATAAGCCCAAACACCAGCCCAAAGCACCAAGATCCAAGTCCTGAGCTTGCAAGAAATATTAAATAATGTGCTGATTTACGCTAGGCGTGATCGTTCTATCGGCGAGATTAGGATTCCGCACCAAATTCATATAAAGCTTCTCCCATGTATAGATCGCCTAGTAGCTCAAACAACAAGAGCTCAGTAGCTAGCTGCCAAAGCCTCCAAGGCTCCAAGCTGCTTAGCTCTGTGGGATAGGATCAGTAGGGCTTCTGAATTGCGTTACTTTTGTGGTTGACTCTCCTGGCCTCTTTTCTTTCCCTTGGATGCCAAAGACTCGAGTGCTGGTGCAAGGCCCGTTCTTTAATGGCTACGGAAACTAGTAACACCGCTATTTGTAGGACATGTCAATTCTTTACACAATGTTGGATGCTTCCTTGTCTATTTCCCCGACTGAATTCAGGAAACTTCCTCCGCCCCTCTCAAGTTGCATAGAATGTGTATTTTATGTCTTTTTAGGTGGATTAGGTTAAGTAATAATGATAAATGTGTAATTGAGATTTAAAAAATAAAAGGAGGTCGGACTTATTCTATAAATGTCGTACCAGACAAAACGAGTGTAAAGCTTGTGGATTTGATAACGTATTTCTTTTTTACTTTTCACGATGTTTTTTTTGTTGTAATGAGCGTCAAGGAAGTTCGATTCTTGGCCAGGAGTATTTTGGTTGTGGCAATTGTCTTGTTTGCCCCAAGTCGAAATTCGATGTAGATCATGGATATCTCCCTACAGTAAGCTAATTGTTATTACTGTTTACAAACTGACCAAAGAGCAAATATCATACAACTATATCTTGATTTGTTTCAAATTTATCTTCGTCGATAGCTACCACTTTTGTCCCAACTTTTGGACGAACATTGATCCTAGACGAGCTGGACAGAATCTTGTATCTCAATCCCGGCTCTTTCTTAATTTCACCATCAGTAACCAGGCCACATCCTTCGGCATCTTCATTCTTCAAGTCAGCAGGAGGCAAGAAACAATTGGTTGAAAGCCCCTTTATGTTGAAGTCAGCTTCCTCCACGCACCAAACCTCTTCCATGTTTGTTCTTGTATGGTTTTCTGAATCCTCTCCAAACCTCACTAACGAGACGGTACTCGTGCCAGCATGGGCAATGTTAACACCATCGATTGTTCTGTATTCTTGAATCAACGACTCCATGGTTGTCTCCCAAAAGACGTCGTTTCCAGGCGACTTCATTCTCAGTAAATGAGAATCTTCTAGTTGGCTTAGTAGGCCTGTTCTCTGGCTGAAACATCCCCACACAGTGTGCCTTATTATTTCAACATTGTTGCTGCTTCTTGCTATCAGAGCTGAAGGCTCTGCCTCGAACTTCAACACAAAACAGTCTTCCTTGTTGACAGTCTTCTCACCGATGCAGATGGAGTTGGAGAACAAGTAGGCTGTTGACCTTGGATCAAGCCCCTGTTTATATCGATAAATGAATATTCGATAAACGAATAGTCTCGTCAAATGAATAATTTTCCCGATTGTAACTCTTTATAACATGTTCAAAATTTCTCTCGATAAATGAATAATTTCGCTAAATTAATATTTTTCTTCAGTCCCGACCATATTTATTTATCGAGATTTTATTGTACTTGTTACTACAGTTCATGTATATCTAAAAATAAAAAATGATTGAGAAAAAAAATGAAAAAAAAATTGAGATATTCATGTTTGACTAATGGCATCTTTGGGAATGGACTCCTATTGGAGTTATACAACCACATTATGTTGACTAAGGTAGGACGGAGTGGGAGGTCGGGTATTGTTAGGGTATGCTAGTATACTTCGGCTACACCGTTGCCACTAAATCGGGTACTTGAAATCGGGTACCAAATCGAGCTCAGAAGCCGATCGAGTATAGTTGTTTCTTCTCTATTTTTTTTGTCTTTTTGTTGGAGGGAGTGTTAGGGTAAGATCGGGTACCACTCCCTCCACTTAGGATAGTGTTAGGGTAGAATTGGGTAGTTTTGAGTTGGAGGGTTTTTATTGGATAGAGGTAATGTGGCGCCTAGGGTATTAGGGTACCACTCCTTCCTCCCTAATTAACTATTTGCGTGAATATAGGAATTGGGCTGAGCTGGGCCACATGGACCAGCAACAATGAGGACAAAGCTGGGGCTTGTTTCAAACACACGATAAGTGTCCTTTTACTTCTAATATTATTTTTTTTTGCCCCAAGTTTAATACCGACTCTTTTAGTATTCAAATTGTCGGAAGTGACTTTTACTCGAATGCATTCGTGCCATATCTTGCACTTTTGAGTAAGAAAATTTCGAGTCAACTTACAAGAATATACAATATTGAGGGAATATTATTATCCGGGTAACACGAAAGCAAAATTGAGTAACACGAATGCGCGGGTCGAGTAACACAAATGTGTCGTCGGGTAACTCGAATGCACAAGATACGCCGATCCAGTAACTCGTATTCGTTCGAGTAACTCGTAACTCTTACTCGATTGCGTAACTCGTGTTACCCGAAAACTGATATCATATATTTTTGCAAGTTCACTCGAAATTTTTTTACTCGAAAGTAAAATATATGACTCGAATTCATTCGAGTAAAGCTCAATTCCGATCATTTGGGTATCAAAAGAGTTTGTGCTAAACTTGAGGTAAAAAGAATAATAATATATGTAAAAAGGCAAGACAAGTTATTCCCACATTTCATTAAACATCAAAAGTTGAGGTCAGCTCCTGCATCTTGTAGAAGTAGAGAAATAGCACATGATAATATAGTGAGAGAAAACTTGAAGTGCCCTTTTACATATAATATTATTTTTGTCCCAAATTTAACAACTTTTTCGATACCCAAATTGTCGGAAGTGACCTTTACTCGAATGCATTCGTGTCATATATTGTACTTTCGAGTAAGAAAATTTCGAGTCAACTTAGAAAAATATACAATATTGAGGGAATATTATCATCCGTGTAACATGAATGCAAAATCGAGTAACACGAATGCGCAGTTGAGTAACACGAATGCACCGGTCGAGTAACACGAATAAACCGTCGGGTAACTCGAATACTCAAGATACGCCAATCGAGTAACTCGTATTCGTTCGAGTAACCCGTAACTCTTACTAGATTGTGTAACTCGTGTTACCCGAAAACTGATATCGTATATTTTTGCAAGTTCACTCGAAATTTTGTTATTCGAAAGTAAAATATAAGACTCGAATTCATTCGAATAAAAGTCAATTGTGACAATTTGTATATCAAAACAGTTGGTGCTAAACTTGGAACGAAAAAAATAATGCTATATGTAAAAGAGCCAGAGAAGTTATCCCACTAAATATAGTTGAATTTTGAAGCATATATTTACGCCTTTTTGTCAAATGAAGAAAGCAATCAGAATTGACAATTTAAGGTTGAATTTGAGGTTTATGTTTGAATTTTGAGTACCTCTCTCTCTCTCTTATTATTATTATTATTATTATTATTATTATTATTTATTATTATTATTATTATTATTATTATTATTATTATTATTAATAAGCTTACATAAAGTTGGATGGGAGTCTAGACACAAGTTGTGCTCCCACTCCTTTCTGAATACAAAAACTTATTCTATGAAAGATAAAAACACCACTCCTAACGTTATTTGAGTGGCTGATGGCGATAGACTTAATACGTGAAAGTGTGTCCAAAGCTTCCGTTTCGAATTCTCCGAACGTAGAAAAAGCAAATGGTATGAACTTATAACCGTTATCCTCACATTTGGACACATATTTCTTTTTTTTCTTCTCCACGACGTTATGCAAAGCTACCCCAGGAGCCCATGAAGTCAACCCCCACCAGCAAAAGGAGAGATTCCAGTCACATCCAAACACGCATCTTTACCTTGGAGCCAATTATACAACAAAAGATCGGCAGGTCGTAGCTCTTTCCCATCCTCTGAGAGGAAACCCATAGGAGCCTCCTTACGCACCATAATCCCAACCTTGGAACATATATCAACAAGAATATCACGTACCAGGTTGTGCCTAAACTTCACACCCACTTCACTAGAACAGTGAACTGCATGATCACCCCATTGGTCCATACGACGCATATTGCAACTTGGGCATAGGCTACCTTCAGAGAACATAGGTATAGCAAGCCTATAACACAACACAGAGCGAAATTGGCGATGGTTCATCCTCTGTCCCAAACCATCAATAGGGATGGTGAAAAGAAAATCCTGTGCATGTGGGGCACGAATACAACTGAGAATAGCCACATGTCGTGGACTAAGTGAGTACTTAACAACAAGATCTTTCTCAATGGCACCAAAGTAGCACTTTGCCAAGGTATTCATCATATGGGGGGCAGAAGCGCAAGTGGTGACAGAAAGCAAGTCAATGTTGCAAGTAGTGTTAAAAATATCAAGGGCATGCTCAAAAGATGAACCATGAGAGATAATACCAGATTTAGTCAGTATCTTGGCCTGTAGATCGCTCGATTGCATACGAGAGGCAAGAAAAGCATACCGGATGATGTCCCCCGCTGAAATGATGCCAAGACCACCCAACTTGATTGGAAGAGTGGCTAGCCGCCACTGCCAATCACCGAACCCCGGCCCCGAAAGGCATAATACATCAAAAGGCCTAATACATCAAAAGGCCTAATAAAGAAACCAAGTATTCTTTATTATTATTATTATTATTATTATTATTATTATTATTATTATTATTATTATTAGGCATAATACATCAAAAGGCCCTTGAACTATCAATTTTTGTTTCAAAAGGCCCCTGAACAATTTTTTGTTTTAAAAAGCCCTTAAACTATACAAATCATATTTCACGAGGCCCTTTTTTAACAGCCCGTTAATGAGTGTATTTCACGAAGTGTGACTGAGTGTAATTTGATGTTAAGAATTAAAAAAATGAATTAAAAGAATAAACTTGAATTCAAAAAATAAAATTAAAAATTGAATTAAACTATACTCTTCTTCTCTTTCTTTATTATGTTAAAAAACGAATTAAATTATAGATTATTTTAAAATAAATCTTGTAATGTTTATAAGATATTTTTAAATTTGTTTATATTTTATTTTTTAAATTGATAATATATATATATAGATATTTTTAAATTTGTTTATATTTTATTTTTTAAATTGATAATATATATATATATATGTGTGTGTGTGTGTGTATTTGATATTGATATTAGGCATAATACATCAAAAGACCCATGAACTATTAATTTTTGTTTCCAAAGGCCACTGACGTGTATTTTAACGGAAAAAGTTAATTTGACTGTGCATATTTCCGTCAGTTCCCGTTCGTAGGGGCCTTGTGAGATATAATTTGTATATTTTAAGGGTTCCTTAAAATAAAAAATAGTTTAGGGACCTTTTGAAATAAGAATTGATAGTTCAGGGGCCTTTTGATGTATTATGCCTTATTATTATTTAGCTTCATCATTCTGTTCTCCTTTTAATCCTGTGGAAATGGTCAAGACACAATACCTGCAAAGATCTACGGAGAGGCCTTGGTGTACCGCGAGATGCATGTGAATGCTGCCATGGAGTTTGCTTCCACGCCACTTTACCATCACTGCCAGCACTAATTTTATACCCTGAAACCATCAACTCCAAACTCCATAAATCCGGCCTCTTCTTCCACAAAACGAATCCGCCTACTTCCCCTCCTCCATGATGCATGACGTTTTTCAGCTTCGTATTGTTCTTCAGGCTAAACTGATCTTCTCCAGCTAGAAGTTCCGCTGCCGCCATTTTCACCTTCCCGATTGCATACATACTCTCAATAGAGTTCAAAGCATGTTCTCCCCCTGCAGCTGCTATGTACTGTTGCACTATGTATTTAGCCATTGATCTCTCCTGCACACACACACACACAGTAAACAGAAATACAGAGACTGTTTTATTATAAACACGAGCTTGGATGTAAAAAATTTTACACTGTCTATTGAAACTTACAATGGGTTGGCCTTTCATGTTCCGATTGTTAACTGTATGATCACTCTGTAATGGAAGAGGAATTAAAGGATCTGCAATCACTCCAAGCAAGAATTGAATCTCCATTACAGGCCCTCCTAATCTTTCCACATGTGGCCTCTTGATCCAGGATTTCATGCCCTGCCATGACTTGTTCTTGTTGGAGGCAAACATCTCTTCAGGGATTGGGAACTCGAGGACCGTCTCAAGCGCGTCTTCTCCTCTGTCGAGGTTGGGGAACAACGTCCTCATGGGAGAATGAACGGGTTTATGTAGATTAGTCATTGGATTGAAGGGAAAAATATTGGGAATAATAAGGAGATGATGCAGAGTATATATTACGAGTATAATTTTGGTCTGAAAGGAGAATTTTTGTATGTAGTAAAGACACACCGACCAATTAACGTGGTAGACTTTCTACATGTCCTGTCCGCACGCTCAATCTTTTTTATTCTCCTAGCCGGGTGCAAATATCTTGCTTATTAGTGTGGTAAATAGAATAATCTGTTGTAAACTCGTGCCTCCCTATACATATCTAAATATATTAAATAATCGATGACTATCTTCCTCCTGAATTAAAGCGAACAAGCAGGCGAAGAAATACACTTATCGTCGTGAACAGCTGAGATCTGAGATACAAGTTAAAGAAGCTCTTAAAAGTTGGAGAAATCAAGCCTCTCTCTTTGAGATTTGAGTAGGGGTACTTTCTTGAACGAGGTTCTTGAAAGTTGGGTTGTGCGGCATCCACGGGTTCTTGATTGGAAGGTGATAAACAACTTGAGAGTTGTGATGCATCTACGGATTTTTGATCAAGAGGTGACAAGCAACCAAAGGGAATGAGTTACCGCGGTCAATGGTTTTCACTGGTTGAAAGTTGTTGTAACTAATTCATTGCAACCATCAAAAGTTATAGTAATTTATCTCCAAGTGGATTGGAGAAAAGTGGACTAGTAGATGTGTGATATACTGCTTTTAACATCATACTTAACTCTTGTATCTTAACTGTTGCATTAACAAATCGAGTCAGCTAAGTCTTCTGAATATTTTTCTACTGACATCTGAACTGCTCAGCTGAATTTATAGCTAAGACTTCTACCTTACGTAATTATGACCTACAATCTAGTGATTAAATACATTTACAAATGTCAAGCTATTGGAATGTGCATATGACTGGCAATAGAATGTACCGTTCTCCAGATATGCTCAACGGAGCGTATGGGGTTCCATCTTTTGAGGTGCGGATCGCAAATGCATGAGATTATCCACATATGGATGTGCAATGGGGCGTATAGAGTTTTGTACCTTGAGGGTGGAGCACGAATAATCTTTGAGTGGTGTGCATTTATTTCGGGTTGTTGAATCTTTGAATTATATTCCAGAACATTGCACTGCTTTTTGTGAAGATGAGAATTTAATTAAATATTTAAATATACTTTAGATGTTTATATACTTGCACTAGTGATTCCGGCACTATTCGAGGGGAAATACCTTTTGCATTCTCGTGAATGCCCATTCGAGGAGCTGACACGAAGCGCGCATGGAACTAACTGACAAGAAAACCAAACCAAACCAAACATACCCAGTATATCCCGCTCAGAGCAGGGTCTGGGGAGAGTAAGATGTACGCAGACCATGCCCCTACTTATTATGGTAGGGAGGCTGTTTCCGTGAAGACCCTAAGTTTAGTGCACAACAACATATTGAGTGAAAAATACAAAGGGAAGCATATGATACGAAAAAAACTCAATACCATACCTGAGCTCATGGCTTAATCCACATGGAATTTACCTAAGAGGAATTTGGCTACTTCACTCCCGATGAACGCTGCTCAAACAGAAGAGAGGATGACTCCGCGCACAGCTCCCTGTCAAAAATACACCACATGCAAAAGGCAAAAGGATAAAATATACAATAAATGTAAAAATACAATACACCACACTCCCGATGAAAGTTGTTCGATTTTTGGGGGTTTCTTCGTGATTTTTCGATTTAATCTGTGGTTGATGAATCGATTAAGGTATTCTTGTAGTATTGGTCATGATCTTCGGGTTTTGTAACTCGTTTATCGATTTTTATCACCCGGAACTTGATTCTTGATTGTCTTGAAGAAACCCTCAGATTCTTGTTGTTTTTCGGTTTGATTCGGATTCCGTTTAGCATTATTGATTCGTGGTGATATTATTTTCGTAGTTTTTGTGGAGTTGACGAGTTATTGGTCATTGTTGGAAGTTCGGGGGCTACCCGACCATGTCCATTCAGTGTTCCATTGCTCGTGGTATCGAGGCAAGTATCTTGCCCATACATTACGTGTTTTATAGATTTAATAGTTGGTAATCGACGATATGTGCTGAATGAATGTCTATAATTAACTTTCAAAGGAATCGATATATTTTTCAATATTTCCTTAAAGTTGACTCATATGTTTTCATTGTTAAATGTGCTTGTCTAAGTATTTGTATTAGTGTTGAGTATAAGAATACCTTACTCTCGTAGGTATCATTTTGTATGATTATGTCGTTTGTAGATTTAAAGTTTAACCCTTCATTGAGGTATGTGTGGGGAAACCTGTGTTTATTGATGATCATGTGACATTGTGTTGTAAATGTGGTAACTCCTTTATGAGGAAGTTGTGCCGTTCGGCGTGGTTGGAAAGGTATTTTCTCTCGTTGCTATGTGATTGGTACTAGCTGCATCGTTGAATTCTAGTGTTAATTGTATCGTTACTTGGTCGCGAGTATGTGTTGAATGAACTGGCCATTCTAGTAAGGTACCTCGACTATATATATACTGTGATTGACCTTCGAGGCTTGCGGTTTGTAAGTATGAATTGTGGAACACGTGTGTGTGTGTGTTGTTGTTCTTTCACCCGGAGCGTTCGATTAGGCGTCTGGGGGCCGATACTAAGGGGTACGGCCGTGGAAGTGGTTTCCCACCAGGAGCGTTCGACGGGGCGTCTGGGAGCCGATGCTAAGGGGCACGGTCGTGGGTTACCAAGTGTGGTTTCTGTGATATTGATGTTGATGTTTTCATTAATTGTGATATTGTCCGGAGTATCACAATGCTTTGTGCTCGGGGTTGAGATACATTATATATCGAGTCTTGGTGTTTGGCTAGAATGGCATTTTAATGTATTATGTGTAATGTGTCCTTGTGAGTGAATTGAAGTGAATGATCGGGTCGTGGACCCTGTGTTTCGTGACCGGAAGGGTTGGGACGTGGACCCTGTGTTTTGTTAATGTACTTGCATTTTGGAAAATAGACTTTGGGGTTGTGACCCTAAGTGGCTTTCGAGAGAATAAGAACTTTTGAATTTCCAATGTCTTCAAAACTCCCGAGAGTTGGAAGTGTTTTCAAAGTACTTACTTGCTTCGTTCCTACTTTCTGGACTTGAACCATTTTAACTAAATGAAATATCTCGGGAAGTCTTTCGTTTTATTCTCGGAATGTGTTTTGTATGGCTTGTATTTACACTTTATACTTGTACTAGGAAAACAGTGGAGTTTTGCTAACCCTAGTGTATTCGGGGGGAAAATGTCTGTTCTGCGTCCAGGTACATGCAGGTCTTGGGAGCAAAACACGGGATCGGTGCGAAGGATGTTGGAAGACGATCGATACTAATCACACAAAGGCCAGTTTTCGGTGCAGTCAGTCGGAGTTCATTGCATAGTCTTTTTCGCTGTCGTACTTTTTGTTATAAGTGTATTTTACCCTTCCACGGGTATGAGTCGAGATAGAAATATGTATATTTTGACTTGTATATTAATGATGAAAGACCAAATCGGTCTATTGGTTCGTTCTTTTAATTAGGTTGGTATGTAATGTAATGTGTTATTTCGATGTCTAGCCTGGTAGATCCTCACGGAGAGGCTTTGCGGCGTGTAATATTCCCGGTTTGATTCTGGGGGTGTTACACAATAGTAGTGACACTATATTTCTTTTCGACTTTCAGTAGTTGTTGAGCCACCACAATATTATGTTTGTTCTTCAAATGGTTCCAGAACACTTTTGTGCCGTTTGAACTCTCGCCTCTATCTTTGTATTTTCATCTATTGCATTGTGCCCAAAGTATCACTGTCTGCTTACCATTCACCTCAACAATCTCTTTTGATCTTAGTGAAGTGCATCCAGACCCCTGATGTCGTTCTTTTTTGTCTCTTTGTTTCAGGATCATCATCCATTTATTTTGTAACCGCATCAACATCAACAGTTTCGCCAGAAGCACTAATACTGTAATACACATACACAGATACACACATTAAATACAAACCCATAGAGACACACACTATATATAACATTGAGACACATTAAAATACAAAGGCATAGAGACACTATATATTTTGCTGAAGTAATTTAACAAAATACTTGGTCAACATAAACAATTAATTTCTCTTGACCTCAAAATATTCAAGAAGTGTAACAGAATACTATTACGCATGACACAATATAAAAAGGATTAATTTCCCTTCCATTCATCAGAGGAAACAAGTTCTCAAATTGTTACTACTCAAAGTATAGATTATATCCAAAAAAATAAGGATGCACATGAAGAGGATTAAAGGCATGTGTAGTAAGCTCAAGCAAATACAATTAAAGGTCTGCATCAATATCACCAATAAAACTTGGCGGCTTATGCTTTCCATCATGTTTGACTATGTAAAGGCCTGGAAGAGAAATATATTTGCCTAATAGAAGCAACCCTACTCTATTACTTTCTTCGTTTATTTTCTGAAGTAATTTAACAACTCACACACTATATACGCACATAGGCTTTTAATTGATTTGAATCCAAACTCCCTAAATTGGTGATTATTTGTGTCATACATAGCAAAAATGCATACTTTCCACCTTGAAAGCCACTCAATAAAAAACTGAGGTTTGGAACTCATCGAGTCTCATATTGAAAGCCACTCAATTAAAAAAATCAAACTAACCTAATTCGTTGAATTTGGAGGTCATCGCCTGTGTTAGGGATGGGCACTGGAGCAAGACACCGAGCATAATGACTAATTTAGGTGGTTTGCCGGTGGTGGGTTCGAGAGGAAAAGGCGACGATGCATCATCTTGTTGAGCCATATTCTCTCTGCAACTATGAACGAGAGGTAGAGCGGAATAGAGAGAGAGAGAGAGAGAGAGAGAGAGAGAGAGAGAGAGAGAGAGAGAGACTTTTCTTGTTTAAGGTTGAATTTTAGGGTTTGTAGAGTATTTTTTAGTTATACTAATTATTAATTAAGATAAAGATATTATAAAAAAAATTAGATATCCGAATTTGAAATCCCGAAAATATCCGATAAAATATGGGAAATAGTACATAATCTGAATCCAATCCCGTATCCGAATTTCACTATCCGAATCTGATCCCGTATCCGATCAGATACTAAATTTTCTTCCCAAATTTGAATCCGACCGGATCCGGCTCCGGGTCTGGCAGGAAATATCTGCCCGAATTTCACCCCTACTACTAATAGACCTCAAATTTCATATTAGGCCCTTCCTGGTATATTGAGCCTATTAAATATCAACTCAGTTCATTAAAGATTTAATACTACACTTTCTATCCAAATCCCAATTTACGAAAGTGGGCTCCTTTTTTAAATATATTATTTCCCGTATTTAAGATATCGAATATCTATTAATTAATTTAAGTTTCTGACAACTTTAATTAATTAATGTTTTATCCAAGAGTAGTACCACTTGAACCTTATTATTATATCTGAATTAAATCCACCTGCAAGGTTTAATATAATAATCATAGCTCCTCAAGGAAACATCATCAACCCACGGGACACGATTTCTAGTTATAATAATAATTGTCATATAAATAATATTATTGCCCAAGATACGAAGCTTATTGAGTCAATCACTTTGACTCTCACCCATGGTAAATCAAAGCAATAAATATTATAAATATACAATTAAATATTATATACGTAGAAATAAGAAATTATAGTTATCCAGGTGTTGGGATAACAATCCCTATATCGAGGCTTTGATAAAGTGTTTTGACAATGTGCCAATCCAGCATACAGCAAGCTGTTGTATCGAAAGTCTAATCGAAGTTTTTGATCCTGTATCGAAGACTTATCATCATGCCATCATACAGCAACAAGAGTCTAAAAGCGCTAAGTATGGAAGTTGTCCATTCATACAGCAACATTCACAGCGACTACTCCAAAATAGCCTATAACATAAATAGATACAACATTCAAGCTGTAAAGTACTAAGATCTTCAATACCTATCGAAACAGGACTGAAGACCGTTTGAAAAGGAATCTTTGTTATTCGCTAAAGTCAAGTCCCGTTTGAAAAGAAGTATTTAAATACTGAAAGGATAAAGTATTTAAATATTAAACCAACAGAGATCTTCAAACAACGCAAAATCCGGATCTTGGTCTATACAAGTCATCCATCCAATTGTAATGGACTTTTGCCCAATGGATCTTTCTCAACGGATCTATTCAAAAGGCTATATATATATATATCCCCAAGAGTTTGAAGATCAGTTACCTAAGAAGAACAACAAGTAATCAACCAAGAAGTACTTACACGAATATATTTGAGCAAACATATTTCTTCAAGCATACTGCCTATTCTAAGAGAAGAAATATACAAGTGCTCAACCTTGAACAACATATCATTAGCTCAAGCTCAAAAAAGTCAAGTTGTTGTTCAAACCATCGTTCTATCATTGAACAAACCCATCAGCCCTGTGTGGACTAAAAAAGCATTGCTTTTCCCAAACTGTGTGTGACAGACTTGCATTGAAGAGACAAAGCTTCAGAACTGTGTGTGAAGAAGTTAGTCAAGTGAAAGCCTAAACCAATATGTGTGAAAGGTTGAAAGCTTCGATCATTGTATCAATCTGTGTGAACGATACATTTATAGGTTTGATTATAAATACGTAGTTGTGTACGTAGTATTTATAATAAATATTTTCACTCCTGTGTGGAGGACCAGTGGACGTAGAGGGGTTTACCTCGAACCACTTTAATTACTGTGTCATTTACCTTCTGCATTTACTGTTTTAATATCTGTGATTAATTTAAGTATACACTTCATACCGAGTTGCTGTATTTACAGCAACTTACTTTAACAAGACTTCTGCTACGCACTGAGATTTGAAAATAGTACAGCTTGTTGCTTAAAATACTTTCCAAGCTGTATTCTGTATACTTAGTGGCCAACAAGTGGTATCGGAGCGGTTGATTCTAAAAAGAATCAGTCTTATATTTGATCGAATCAGATCCTTAAATCACTAATTTTTGTTTAAAACAGTCTTTTTCTTCCCTATATTCCCATATGGATACGTCAATTATCAATAAATTTCCCATATTTTCTATTAACGAGTTTGACGATTGGAGAATTAGGATGGAGGCTCATCTTGCAGCAATGCTTCGTAACCGCCACAAGGCATTGGCCGGTTACGGCCGTAATACATGGGCAGATTTCAGGCAGTAGCCCTGGGGACTTGGTTACGGCCGTAAGGCCGCGTCGAGTACGGCCATAAGGCGTACTCGTTACGTACGTAAGGCAGCGGCCATTACGCACGTAAAGGGAGTTGATCGAGTTATGGCCGTAGGACACTACCGGTTACGGGCGTAATGTTGTCGGCCATATATAGGCCTCGACGTCGGCCAGACCTCATTTTCTTCGTTTTTCATCTCTTGTGGCGGATGTTGGATGGGAGAGACGAGGAGTGGAGTTTTTGGTCGATTCCACTCGATTTCTAGGCATTTTGGAAGATCCTTTTCGATTATATCATCAATGAATCCTTGTTCTTTGTCAAATCGAGGTATTTTTCTTCCTTAGAACCCTAGCTGTTCGATTTTGGGGGGTTTCTTCGTGATTTTTTGATTTAATCTGTGGTTGTTGAATCGATTATGGTATTCTTGTAGTATTGGTCATGATATTCGGGTTTTGTAACTCATTTATCGATTTTTATCACTTGGAACTTGATTCTTGATTGTCTTGAAGAAACCCTCAGATTCTTGTTGTTTTTCGGGTTGATTCGGATTCCGTTTAGCGTTATTGATTTATGGTGATATTATTTTCGTAGTTTTTGTGGAGTTGACGAGTTATTGGTTGTTCTTGGGAGTTCGGAGGCTACCCGACCGTGTCCATTCATGTTCCATTGCTCGTGGGATCGAGGCAATTATCTTGCCAATACATTACGTGTTTTGTGGATTTAATAGTTGGTAATCGACGATATGTGCTGAATGAATGTATATAATTAACTTTCAAAGGAATTGATATGTTTTTCAATATTTCCTTAAAGATGACTTGTATGTTTTCGTTGTTAAATATGCTTATCTAAGTATGTGTATTAGTGTTGAGTATAAGAATACCTTACTCTCGTAGAGTATCGTTTTGTGTGATTATGTCGTTTGTAGATTTAAAGTTTAACCCTTCGTTGAGGTATGTGTGGGGAAACATGTGTTTATTGATGATCATGTGACATTGTGTGATAAAGGTGGTAACTCCTTTATGAGGAGGTTGTGCCGTTCGGTGTTGTTGGAAAGGTATTTTCTCTCGTTGCTATGTGATTGGTATTAGCTGCATCGTTGAATTCTAGTGTTAATTGTATCGTTACTTGGTCGCGAGTATGTGTTGAATGAACTGGCCATTCTAGTAAGGTACCTCGACTATATATATATATATACTGTGATTGACCTTCGAGGCTTGGTGGTTTGCAACTATGAATTGTGGAACATGTGTGTGTGTGTTGTTGTTCTTCCACCCGGAGAGTTCGACGGGGCGTCTGGGGGCCGATACAAAAGGGTACGGTCGCAGAAGTGGTTTCCCACCCGGAGCATTCGATGGGGCGTCTGGGGGACGATGTTAAGGGGCATGATCGTGGGTTACCAAGTGCGGTTTCTGTGATATTGATGTTGATGTTTTCGTTAATTGCGATATTGTGTGGAGTATCACAATGCTTTGTGCTCGGGGTCGAGATACATTATATATCGAGTCTTGATGTTTGGCTAGAATGGCAATTTAATGTATTATATGTAATGTGTCCTTGTGAGTGAATTGAAGTGAATGATCGGGTCCTGGACCCTGTGTTTCGTGACCGGAAGGGTTGGGTCGTGGACCCCGTGTTTTGTTAAAGGATTTGCATTTTGGAAAATGGACTTTGGGGCTGTGACCCTAAGTGGCTTTCGAGAGATTAAGAACTTTTCAATTTCCAATGTTTTCAAAACTCTCGAGAGTTGGAAGTGTTTTCAAAGTACTTACTTGCTTCGTTCCTACTTTCTAGACTTGAACTATTTTAACTAAATGAAATATCTCGGGAAATCTTTCGTTTTATTCTCGGAATGTGTTGTGTATGGCTCGTATTTGCACTTAATACTTGTACTAGCAAAACAGTGGAGTTTTGCTAACCCCCGTGTATCCGGGGGGTGGATGTCTGTTCTGCGTCCAGGTACATGCCGGTCTTGGGAGCAAAACACGGGATCGGGGCAAAGTATGATGGAAGACTATCGATACTATTCACACGAAGGCCAGTTTTGGGTGCAGTCAGTCGGAATTCATTGCATAGTCTTTTTCGCTGTCGTACTTTTTGTTATAAGTGTATTTTACCCTTCAACGGGTATGAGTCGAGATAGAAATGTGTATATTTTGACTTGTATGTTAGTGATGAAAGACTAAATCAGTCTATTGGTTCGTTCTTTTAATTAGATCGGTATGTAATGTAATGTGTTGTTTCGATGTCTAGCTGGTGGATCCTCACAGAGAGGGTCCGCAGCATGTAATGTTCCTGGCTTGATTCTGGGGGTGTTACATTTATGGTATCAGAGCTTAGGTTGCGGAAACCTAGGGTGTCGGGTTGAGTTGTGTGTTATCGGATCTTGTCTTGTCTTGTCTTGTCAGATTTTGTCTGATTGAGTCGTGTAGCGACGCGTCGTCTGAGGTGTCTGTCGTGATTAGTATCGAAGTGCAACCATCATCTTCGTGCGATCTATGGATGTAATTCTCCCTACTTTGTTGTGTCTCGTGTTATATGAGCTTGTGTGATTTTCGTGTTATGATGTGGAGTTAAATGGGAATTGTGAATACGTGATCCGTGCTTGTTGATTCTCTTACTGTGCTGGAATGAAGAGTGGTGCCGGTGTATATATATATCTTTGTATAAATCATTTTTATAGGAGTAATGTTTTGGTTTGGTTACTCAAGGAAAGTTTATCGATGTGATATTTTAAAACTTCAAATGTTTTGGGAAGTCGCGTAAATTCTCATTTTAAAACATCCTTCAAGAAAGGAAAAAGGTTTGATTTTCGTATAATGACCTCGAGACCGAAAATCTTGAGATTTCAAACTACTTATATTTCATTTTCATCTTCCGTTGAAAATTTTCAAAATTTGAATTTTTAAAACTCAAATGAGGTCTACCAAAATAATTTACTTGAAACACGACCCTCGCTTTCAAGTTTTTGATTTCACGATCGTCGGTTCGGAGGCATGTAGTGATGTTGACATTATTGTTTGGGCAATAATGCTCAAAATTGTGATTAAGTTGGTGGTGTGAACGTTAAGTCGTTCTGGATGCACTTGTTGTGAGAGTCCTCATTACTGAGAGGTAGGATTTCAGTTTTCGATGTTAATTATCTTTTGACGGTTGCTTGTGTGATACAGTAATTATGTGGACAGATGGTGTTGATGTTGTGATATCCCACACCGACTAGCAGAGAGCGGGCGAAGTGCCTTATATGTGCGTGCCAAACTCCTTATAGCATGAGGCCTTTTGGGAGCCCAGTGGCTTCAGGGTGATGAGAACTCCGAAGTTAAGCATGCTGGTGCGAGGAGCAGTCTCAGGATGGGTGACCTCATGGGAAGCTGCTCGCTGGGCTCCCAAAAACAAAACTGTGAGGTTCAGCTCAAGAGGAGAATGCCCAGAGCGGACAATATCATGCTACGGCGGAGGGGTCTTGGGATGTGACAATTTGGTATCAGAGCCACTCTGTCGTGTCGTGCGAGTGTGCCAACGAGGACGTCGGGTCCTTTGAGGAGGGGCGGATTGTGATATCCCACACCGACTAGCAGAGAGCGGGCGAAGTGCCTTATATGTGCGTGCCGAACTCCTTATAGCATGAGGCCTTTTGGGAGCCCAGTGGCTTCGGGGTGATGAGAACTCCGAAGTTAAGCGTGCTGGTGCGAGGAGCAGTCTCAGGATGGGTGACCTCCTGTGAAGCTGCTTGTTGGGCTCCCAGAAAAACAAAACCGTGATGTTCAGCTCAAGAGGAGAGTGCCCAGAGCGGACAATATTATGCTACGGCAGAGGGGTCTTGGGATGTGACAATGATCCCATGAATTGTTTTGGATATTGACTAGTCGCGTCGATTTTTCATTGTCAGTCTGTTGTTGTTTAGTTCGGTGAGTCTTTTGATCCTTAATTCGATATGTGATTCTTTGAGTTTCGTTGTCATGTTGCATTATGACATATCTGGAGTCATATCTACGTGCCGATCGGTTATGTGTAGGATTTTCAGGGCGGGCACATATAGACGTGTGATGGGGTTATGTCCTCACATTGGGCTGTGCACACGAGAAGATTACTTCGTGAGACTTATTAGGTACAAGACCACACGTGTATTTGATCGATACACGCGGTGGCTTGTGCATGGACACATTTCCGGATCGGGCGTACTGTGACGTCCATCTTTGAGCCATATTGTTTAGTCGTTCATTCTCCATTTATGGTTAGGTATGTTCGACGGTTTGTGACTGGTTGTTTCATACGCCCGAGGGGTATGTTCGACAGTCGGGGTTATTTCTTTGAGATCCATTATTGTTGTTTGTTTGGAGTCTACCTTGTTGATGGTAATCTCGGTCATTGTTGGTCTTTCCTTGATCGTTTGGAGTTTACCTTGTCGAGGGTATTCTCAGTCGTTGTTGGTCTTTCGTTGATCGTTTGGAGTTATCATGTCAATGATATTCTCAGTTGATGTGTTGGTTGATCATTGTTATTGATCGTATGAGCATTCAGACTGTATGTTGATGTTTCAGGATTTGTATTCATTGTTTTGTGGTAGTTGATCTACAGATATATTGTAGGCTATTGGTTTTCCAGGATTGGTACTTGATTGTGCGATCCGACGGACAAGATTTGGCGCAGATGGATTATTTCACACTTATGAGTTATGATGATATTTTTGAGGATTTTGAGTACTGTTTTGATTCAGTACAAATGATTGTTGTTAAGTTCATTTCGTCATTTGAGAATGCGAACTGTGGATTATGGTAAGGATTGAATTGGTATGGATTGCTATGGATTGGTAAGGTTATGACGGTAAAATTAAGTTGGTAGTATTCTTACAGTATTATTACATTGGTATGTAATTATTTATGTGATGTGATCGATATCATTGTTGAGTATTGTGGCTGACCCCGTCGTGGGCTTTATTTTTAGGTACTCGGAGATCGAGCTTGTAGCGATCGTGAAGGGATGAGCTTCCCGAGTGATACTGGCTGCGGCATGTTTTCGGTGAATTGAGTATTCTTTTCTGGTTGTTTATTTCCGCTGCAAATGTGTATTTTTGAACTGCATTTTATCCGCTGCGTGTGTGTATTTCAAAATGACTTTTCGGTATCTTTATCAGCTCACGTGTATTTTCAAATGGCCTTTTGGCATTTTGCGAATGTGGGGTATTTCGTCAAACCCTTTTCCTAAATTATTTTATCAGTACGTTTAAGTGGTGGATTAACGTACATTTTGAAACTGTCGAGATTTGGCATTTCGCCTTGTACTTTCAAATGCTACTTTATGACGGTATTTCAGAACTATATTTTTGAAAATATTTGAGTATTTGCAAAATATTACAGTCATCGGCCTTTCGGGCGTTTTTGAACGTTTTTGAAAATGATTTTTAGCCTGGTGGGTTCCGGCGCGGGGCCCACGACGCTGTAATATCCCGGATGGTTTTGAGGGTGTTACAGAAGATGGTATCAGAGCTTGGGTTTTGTGAAACTCGGGCATGTGTGTTATGTGGCTCTACTGGTACGGTAGTAGCGTGACTTTTGAAAATGATTTTTTTTCTTCTGACTTTTGAGTCAAACCGATTTTTGGAGGTTCCAAAATTTTTGGAGATATTTTTAAAATTTCTATAATTGCGATATTGGTGTATTGTGTTGACTGTTGAGACTTCGTATGGGAGTCGTATGCTAGTATCATGGGAGATCATTGGCTTCACGCACGTGTAAGTATATTATTTTGGTTATTCACTTGTGGTGATGATTGATTGTTTTCGTGATGATTTTTGGATACTGTGGTTGAGCTATTGTTTATGACAGAATTGCAAGTTTCGAGGACGAAACTTATTTTAAGGGGGGTAGTATGAAATATCCTAAATTTTCAGGCATTATTTTCTTCGATGATTTTATTGCAATATTGATATGGTGAATTTATTTTTGTGATTTCTTGTGAATGAGATTTAAGAAGTCGGATGGTCTTTTATAATCCCGTCGAATAATCGTTGGTAGAATGCAGTGGTGTACAACGTTATATTCTTCGATAAATTATTCGACGAAGGTTAGAAAAATTATCTGGATTAATTAAGGGATTCTTGAGTTGTCATAGATATATTGAAGATGCAATTATGTTCTCGGATGGTTTAAAGTACGAAAAAGTACCGAAAGTATTTGTGAAAATAAGATTGGATATTTTTTTTAGAAAGTGTTGTGCACAAGGTTTGACTTTGAAAAATCACCACGGATTTTTGGGATGTTCCAAAATTCTACAAATTAACAGTATTATATATATTTGAGTTAGCTTTCCAATGGTTCAAACGACGAGCCAATCGGAGTTCGTACGAAGAAGTTATGGTCAAATTAGTAGAAACTATTTGCAGAAATTTAGTTCCGTCGTCGAGCCAATCGGAGTTCGTACGAAGAAGTTATGGTCGAACTTTAAAAACTATTTGCAAAATATTACCATCATCGGCCTTTCGGGTGTTTATGAATGTTTTTTAAAATAATTTTTAGCCTGGTGAGTTCCGGCGCGGGGCCCACGGCGCTGTAATATCCCGGATGGTTTTGGGGGTGTTACAGAAGATGGTATCGGAGCTTGGGTTTTGTGAAACTTGGGCACGTGTGTTATGTGGCTCTACTGGTATGGTAGTAACGTGACTTTTGAAAATGATTTTTTCTTTTTTTTTTTCTGACTTTTGAGTCAAACCGATTTTTGGAGGTTCCAAAATTTTTGGAGATATTTTTAAAATTTCTATAATTGTGATATTGGTGTATTGTGTTGACTGTTGAGACTTCGTATGGGAGTCGTATGCTAGTATCACGGGAGATCATCGGCTTTACGCACCTGTAAGTATACTATTTTGGTTATTCACTTGTGGTGATAATTGATTGTTTTCGTGATGATTTTTGGATACTGTGGTTGAGCTATTATTTATGACAGAATTGCAAGTTTCGAGGACGAAACTTATTTTTAGGGGGTAGTATGTAATATCCTGAATTTTCAGGCATTATTTTCTTCGATGATTTTATTGGAATATTGATATGGTGAATTTATTTTCGTGATTTCTTGTGAATGAGATTTATGAAGTCGGATGGTCTTTTATAATCCCGTCGAATAATCGTTGGTAGAATGCAGCGGTGTACAACGTTATATTCTTCGATAAATTATTCGACGAAGGTTAGAGAAATTATCTAGATTAATTAAGGAATTCTTGAGTTGTCATAGATATATTGAAGATGCAATTATGTTCTCGGATGGTTTAAAGTACGAAAAAGTACCGAAAGTATTAGTGAAAATAAGATTGGATATTTTTTTTGGAAAGTGTTGTGCACAAGGTTTGATTTTGAAAAATCACCACGGATTTTTGGCATGTTCCAAAATTCTAAAAATTAACAATATTATATATATTTGAGTTAGCTTTCCAACGGTTCAAATGACGAGCCAATCGGAGTTCGTAAGAAGAAGCTATGGTCGAATTAGTGAAAACTATTTGCAGAAATTTAGTTCCGTCAACGAACATTCACCCGTGCAGTAATGTTACAGATATAATTCATAAAAATCCAACCGTCGGATTAATATGAAATTTTGTCAGTCAGTTCTAAACACCGTAAACTACATTTTGGACGGTGGAGATTGAATTTGGATATACCATGTGACCGTACTAATTAAAATAACGATGTTTCTGTTTTCGGATTCATATTGAGAAGTCTCGGTATTTTGTAGATTTCCAAAGATTTAACCATTGGATTATGCTAAATTTTGGATATGTTATTTACCAAATAGTTTGGTATAATATGAATGGTAGAGATTATATTTAGATTTTAGAGTTATGGCTCTCGGACAGTAGTTGTGTTTTGAAGGATGTATTTTATCCCACATCGGTTGAGAATAAAAATGAGAAGCATTGGTTATACTATAAGAATATATTTTTTGTCCCACATGAGTTTACAATGAAAGGGAAAAGCTTTCTTTATTCTATATAAGGAGCATTGGTGCCTTTCTTACAAGTACACCCAAGTAATACACTTTAGTCTTATTTGATTCAAATTGAATTCCTTTCTTGTATTCTCTTTAAAGAGAGTGGTGAGAAGAGTGAGAATCATGTAGACTTGTAATAGTGTAGGGGTGTCGAGTTCAAAGAAATAAATCTATATGATTGTAGAAATTTATCATATAGTGAAGTCTTTTTTTGAGTGGATCGTGGTTTTCTTCCATATTTGGAGTTCCATTTTCAATGGAGCAGCCGTGATTGACTAGCTCGATGAAGGGCAAGATGTGGTCCGATTTTACTGAATTTTGGAAATCTTGTTGCCGACTCATGGTCCTTAATTTTGACCGGTTGGATCGAGATTTGGAGTTCTAAACCGTGAGTTATTGCTGCTGCATATTACTGGGCAGATTCGGCTTCGTCGTATGGGCATTGAGGCAAGTTATACTTGTTCAGTTTATAATATTTGATGAATGGTCTCGTTTTCATTTCATTTATAATTCGTATAGCAATGTTGTTAGAATCTAAATTGTCGGGATGATGGTTTGTTCGTGGAGAGGATAGTATCGCCGGCTTGAGGTAATTTAATTATTGTTGAGTCATGAGAATAATCATTATAAAGTTGAGTTGTTGTATATGTTGTATATTGAGGTTTCGCATGATGAGATTCGTATTGGCTGTTGAGAGATGTTGGTCCTAGGACGGTTGTATTGAGGTCGTTGATCGTGTGGATCATTCATTGCGGATGAGGATCCCAGGGTTTGTTTTGGATATTGACTAGTCGCGTCGATTTTTCATTGTCAGTCTGTTGTTGTTCACTTCGGTGAGTCTTTTGATCCTTAATTTGATATGTGATTCTTTGAGTTTCGTTGTCATGTTGCATCATGACATATCTGGAGTCATATCTGCGTGCCGATCGGTTATGTGTTGGATTTTCAGGCCGGGCACATATAGACGTGTAATGGGGTCATGTCCTCACATTGGGCTGTGCACACGAGAAGACTACTTCGTGAGACTGATTACGTACAAGACCACATGTCTATTTGATCGATACACGGGGTGGCTTGTGCACTGACATATTTCTGGATCGGGCGTACTGTGACGTCCATCTTTGAGCCATATTGTTTGATCGTTCATTCTCCATTTATGGTTGGGTATGTTCGACGGTTTGTGACTGGTTGTTTCCTACGCCCGAGGGTATGTTCGACAGTCGGGGTTATTTCTTTGAGATCCATTATTGTTGTTTGTTTGGAGTTTACCTAGTTGATGGTAATCTCGGTCGTTGTTGGTCTTTCCTTGATCGTTTGGAGTTTACCTTGTCGAGGGTATTCTCGGTCGTTGTTGGTCTTTCGTTGATCGTTTGGAGTTATCATGTCGATGATATTCTCGGTTGATGTGTTGGTTGATCATTGTTATTGATCGTATGAGCATTCGGACTGTACGTTGATATTTCAGGATTTGTATTCATTGTTTTGTGGTAGTTGATCTACAGAATTGTAGGCTATTGGTTTTCCAGGATTGGTACTTGATTGTGCGATCCGATAGACAAGATTTGGCGCAGATGGATTATTTCACACTTATGAGTTATGATGATATTCTTGAGGATTTTGAGTACTGTTTCGATTCAGTACAGATGATTGTTGTTAAGTTCATTTCGTCATTTGAGAATGCGAACTGTGGATTATGGTAAGGATTGAATTGGTATGGATTGCTAAGGTTATGACGGTAAGATTAAGTTGGTAGTATTCTTACAGTATTATTACATTGGTATGTAATTATTTATGTGATGTGATCGATATCATTGTTGAGTATTGTGGCTGACCCCGTCATGGGCTTTATTTTTAGGTACTCGGAGATCGAGCTTGTAGCGGTCGTGAAGGGATGAGCTTCCCGAGTGATACTGGCTGCGGCATGTTTTCGGTGAATTGAGTATTCTTTTCTGGTTTTTTATTTCCTCTGCAAATGTGTATTTTTGAACTGCATTTTATCCGCTGCGTGTGTGTGTATTTCAAAATGACTTTTCGGTATCTTTATCAGCTCGTGTGTATTTTCAAATGGCCTTTTGGCATTTTGCGAACGTGGGGTATTTCTTCAAACCCTTTTCCTAAATTATTTTATCGGTACGTTTAAGTGGTGGATTAACGTACATTTTGAAACTGTCGAGATTTGGCATTTCACCTTGTATTTTCAAATGCTACTTTATGACGGTATTTCAGAACTATGTTTTTGAAAATATTTGAGTATTTGCAAAATATTACCGTCATCGGCCTTTCGGGCATTTTTGAACATTTTTGAAAATGATTTTTAGCCTGGTGGGTTCCGGCACTGGGCCCACGGCGTTGTAATATCCCGGATGGTTTTGGGGGTATTACAGACGTGTGATTAGATTTTATGATAAAGGATTGTGTTTGATGAAGTGATAAATTATGTCTGTTGTGGGTGTGTTCGAAAACACTTTCCTGAAAATTTCATAAACTTGATTAAGTTGTGGAAAATCAATTTTCAAAAATGTTTTGATGGTGCGATTACTCGGCGTCCTCGTGTGGATTTTGAAAATTGTTTGAAATTGGCGAGCCGGCCTTGAATTTTCTAATGGAACCCCGACGGTATTGAAAGAATCATTTTAAAGTACCTTTGAATATTTTGTAAAATGTAACTGTCGTTGATTATTGTGTAGTGTTGAGAGGATTTTCGAAAATGATTTTTGACGTATTGTTGTATTTTTAAATAATTCGAGTACATGATTTTCAGAAATATTTCACATCATAAAAAGTTTTATTTTCAAAAACCAATACAATTTTTATTTTCAACAATATATTGTAGAAGATAAAGAATCTTACTCGATTTAAACTTCAAACTCGGGTTTAGAAAAGTTTTCTCTACTGAGCCAGTTATCGCGCGTGATCTTGAATCACTCCAAAATGACGATGTGTAGTGGCATGGTGATTTTGATAGTGCCAGTTGTAAGGAAATATTATTTTGTAAATAATTTCAAACTGAGATGGTTAATGTCCGTTGTTTAAAAGTTTTGATAAAACAACAGCCCGAGGTATCAAAAATATTTTCAAATTTTTATTTCAGAAAAATATATATATGAATTCCAAAGGTTTTCAAATAATTTTATCTAAATGGAAATCTCATGGGGATTTAAGAAGAACGTTAATAGTTAATTATATTGGTGTATAGTTATTACAACCGCGAACCGATATGGCTCATAAGACTTTTGGTGATGTGATTATTTAAATGGTTGGTTATGATAGCAAGTTCCGAGTATCGCAATTGTAAATTTTGTATTCGTGTAATTATCCAGAGTGGGCACTCTTATCGTGTTGCTATTAGATACCTTATGTCGATATGTTGTGTCATCGTATTGAGTGAGTATCCGCTTAGTATGCCGAAGGGCAGAGGACGCGGTCGTGACCGCGGTACAGATAGTCATGGAGATCAGATGCGGGACCAAGAGAATATTGTCGGGAAGGTTGCTATTCTAGCGCTTCGTTCTCATTGTTAAGGTTTCGGGGACGAAACCTCTTTTAAAGGTGATATGGTGTAATACCATATTTTTTCCTTTTTACTTCTGTTTTGTTCGACTCTATTGAATCGTTTGTGTTTGTTGATATTTTCTGAACTTGTTCTACTCTTTACTTTTTGTTGTGCGAATGAGTTGCGGTATTATTTCTGGTTAATCCATTTGTTGTTGTGACTTTTACCGAATTCGGTTCCACTCGTGTGAATCTTATGTAAATGCATATCTTGTCAGTTTTACTGGATCATATATTGTCTTGAGTCGAGCTGTGAACTATGGGGATGCTATTCGATTCCTATTTAATTTTTGTTATTCGTTATGATTCGGATATGGTTGTTCAACCGTTGTCGTCTCGATCGTTGTTGTTCGGTCGTTGTTGTCCGGTATTTGTTGATCTCGTATCGTGGTTGTTGAGCGTTCAGACTCCTTCGTAATTTCCCCAAGTTCGGGAAAGTAGCTTCGTATTCAATCTTCCACACATTTGGTTTTTGGAATTTGTTTAGCGATAAACCCGTGTTTTGATTGCCGCGTTGTTCGGGTTGGTCAACCATATTGATTTTGTTCGTTGTGTTTTGTTATCGTTCTGGTGTAGCGATATGAATGGTAGCAGCTACATGCTGCATGTGGTTTGTTGCAGGTCGTTGGCAACGGATAGCGTGTGTTATCTGAGATTGTTCTGTGCTGATCATTTTATGTTTTAAGTTTTGGGGACGAAACTTCTTTTAAGGGGAGTTGAATGTAATACCCGAGATCTTCGTTCCGGTTTTGTCGAATTTTTTTCTTCGGTCGTGCAGAGTGTTGTCGTCTTTGGAATTGCATGCTTGCACGGTGGTACCTTAAGTTTCGTAGCCTGCTCGTTATCGTTTTGGATCTTAGTCGGTGCGTTTGCATGATCGAGACGTCGTTGAGTCTCGAGTCGGGTGGTCGGGTGTTGGTTGAGTCGAGTTACGGCCGTAAGGCTTGTCCGATTACGGCCGTAAGGGTTATCATGTTATGGCCGTAATGCTTCGTAACAGCCGCAAGGCATTGGCTGGTTACGACCGTAATGCATCGGCAGATTTCGGGCAGTGGCCCTGGGCACCTGGTTGCGGCCGTAAGGCCGCGTCGAGTACGGCCGTAAGACGTACTCGTTACGTACGTAAGGCAGTGGCCGTTACGCACGTAAAGGGAGTTGACCGAGTTACGACCGTAGGGCACTGCCTGTTACGGCCGTAACATTGTCGTCCATATATATGTCTGGGCGTCGGCCATACCTCATTTGCTTCGTTTTTCATCTCTTTTGGCAGCTGTTGGATGGGAGAGGCGAGGAGTGGAGTTTTTGGTCGATTCCACTCGATTTCTAGGCATTTTGAAAGATCCTTTTCGATTATATCATGACCGAATCCTTTTTCTTCGTCGAATCGAGGTATTTTTCTTCTTTAGAACCCTAGTTGTTCGATTTTTGGGGGCTCTTCGTGATTTTTCGATTTAATCTGTGGTTGATGAATCGATTATGGTATTCTTGTAGTATTGGTCATGATCTTAGGGTTTTGTATCTCGTTTATCAATTTTTATCACCCGATTGTCTTGAAGAAACCCTCAGATTCTTGTTGTTTTTTGGGTGGATTCGGATTCCGTTTAGTGTTATTGATTCGTGGTGATATTATTTTCGTAGTTTTTGTGGAGTTGACGAGTTATTGGTCGTTCTTGGAAGTTCGGGGGCTACCCGACCATGTCCATTCAGTGTTCCATTGCTCGTGGTATCGAGGCAAGTATCTTGCCCATACTTTACGTGTTTTGTTGATTTAATAGTTGGTAATCGACGATATGTGCTGAATGAATGTCTATAATTAACTTTCAAAGGAATCGATATATTTTTCAATATTTCCTTAAAGATGACTCGTATGTTTTCATTGTTAAATGTGCTTGTCTAAGTATGTGTATTAGTGTTGAGTATAAGAATACCTTACTCTCGTAGGGTATCGTTTTGTATGATTATGTCGTTTGTAGATTTAAAGTTTAACCTTTTATTGAGGTATGTGTGGGGAAACATGTGTTTATTGATGATCATGTGACATTGTGTTGTAAATGTGGTAACTCCTTTATGAGGAGGTTGTGCCGTTCGGCGTGGTTGGAAACGTATTTTCTCTCGTTGCTATGTGATTGGTACTAGTTGCATCGTTGAATTCTAGTGTTAATTGTATCGTTACTTGGTCGCGAGTATGTATTGAATGAACTAGCCATTCTAGTAAGTTACCTCGACTATATATATATACTGTGATTGACCTTCGAGGCTCGCAGTTTGTAACTATGAATTGTGGAACACGTATGTGTGTGTGTGTTGTTGTTCTTCCACCCGAAGTGTTCGATGGGGCGTCTGGGGGCCGATACTAAGGGGTACGTCCGTGTAAGTGGTTTCCCACCCGGAGCGTTCGACGGGGCATCTAGGAGCCGATGCTAAGGGGCACGGTCGTGGGTTACCAAGTGTGGTTTCTGTGATATTGATGTTGATGTTTTCATTAATTGTGATATTGTCCGGAGTATCACAATGATTTGTGCCCGGGGTCGAGATACATTATATATCGAGTCTTGGTGTTTGGCTAGAATGGCATTTTAATGTATTATGTGTAATGTGTCCTTGTGAGTGAATTGAAGTGAATGATCGGGTCGTGGACCCTGTGTTTCGTGACCGGAAGGGTAGGGTCGTGGACCCTGTGTTTTGTTAACGTACTTGCATTTTGGAAAATAGACTTTGGGGTTGTGACCCTAAGTGGCTTTTGAGAGATTAAGAACTTTTCAATTTCCAATGTCTTCAAAACTCCCGAGAGTTGGAAGTGTTTTCAAAGTACTTATTTGCTTCATTCCTACTTTCTAGACTTGAACTATTTTAACTAAATGAAATATCTCGGGAAGTCATTCGTTTTATTCTCGGAATGTATTGTGTATGGCTTATATTTACACTTTATACTTGTACTAGCAAAACAATGGAGTTTTGCTAACCTTCGTGTATCCGGGGGGTGGATGTCTATTCTGCGTCCAGGTACATGCAGGTCTTGGGAGCAAAACACGGGATCGGTGCGAAGGATGTTGGAATACGATCGATACTAATCACACGAAGGCCAGTTTTCAGTGCAATCAGTCGGAGTTCGTTGCATAGTCTTTTCTGCTGTCATACTTTTTGTTATGAGTGTATTTTACCCTTGTACGGGTATGAGTCGAGATAGAAATGTGTATATTTTGACTTGTATGTTAGTGATGAAAGACCAAATCGGTCTACTGGTTCGTTCTTTTAATTAGGTTGGTATGTAATGTAATGTGTTGTTTCGATGTCTAGCCTGGTGGATCCTCACGGAGAGGGTCTGCGGCGTGTAATATTCCCGGTTTGATTCTGGAGGTGTTACACAATAGTAGTGACACTATATTTCTTTTCGACTTTCAGCAGCTGTTGAGCCACCACAATATTATGTTTGTTCTTCAAATGGTTCCAGAACACCTTTGTGCCGTTTGAACTCTCGCCTCTATCTTTGTATTTTCATCTATTGCACTGTGCCCAAAGTATCACTGTCTGCTTACCATTCACCTCAACAGTCTCTTTTGATCTTAGTGAAGTGCATTCAGACCCCTGATGTCGTTCTTTTTTTTCTCTTTGTTTCAGGATCATCATCCATTTATTTTGTAACCGCATCAACATCAACAGTTTCGCCAGAAGCACTAATACTGTAATACACATACAGAGAAACACACATTAAATACAAACCCATAGAGACACGCACTATATATAACATTGAGACACACATTAAAATACAAAGGCATAGAGACACACTATATATTTGCTGAAGTAATTTAACAAAATACTTGGTCAACATAAACAATTAATTTCTCTTGACCTCAAAATATTCAAGAAGTGCAACAGAATACTATTACGCATGACACGATATAAAAAGGGTTATTTTCCCTTCCATTCATCAGAGGAAACAAGTTCTCAATTTGTTACTACTCAAAGTATAGATTATATTCAAAAAATAAGGATGCACATGAAGAGGATTAAAGGCATGTGTAGTAAGCTCAAGCAAATACAATTAAAGGTCTGCATCAATATCACCAATAAAACTTGTCGGCTTATGCTTTCCATCATGTTTGACTATGTAAAGTAAGTTGCCTGGAAGAGAAATATATTTGCCTAATAGAAGCAACCCTCCTCTATTACTTTCTTCGTTTATTTTCTTGTTTAATGTTGAATTTTAGGGTTTGTAGAGTATTTTTTAGTTATACTAATTATTAATTAAGATAAAGATATTATAAAAAAAATCAGATATCCGAATTTGTAATCCCGAAAATATCCGATAAAATATGGAAAAATTCGAATATGGACGGATAGTACATAATCTGAATCCAATCCCGTATCCGAATTTCACTATCCGAATCTGATCCCGTATCCGATCAGATACTAAATTTTCTTCCCAAATTTGAATCCGACCGGATCCGGCTCCGGGTCTGGCGGGAAATATCTGCCCGAATTTCACCCCCTACTCCTAATAGACCTCAAATTTCATATTAGGCCCTTCCTGGTATATTGAGTCTATTAAATATCAACTCAGTTCATTAAAGATTTAATACTGCACTTTCTATCCAAATCCCAATTTACGAAAGTGGGCTTCTTTTTTAAATATATTATTTCCCGTATTTAAGATATCGAATGTCCATTAATTAATTTAAGCTACTGACAACTTCAATTAATTAATTTTTTTATCCAAGAGTACTACTACTTGAACCTTATTATTATATCCGAATTAAATCCACCTGCAAGGTTTAATATAATAATCATTATCGAGCTCCTCAAGAAAACATCATCAACCCACACGAGTCGGGACACGATTTCTAGTTATAATAATAATTGTCATATAAATAATATTATTGCCCAAGATACGAAGCTTATCGAGTCAATCACTTTGACTCTCACCCATGGTAAATCAAAGCAATAAATATAAAATTAAATATTATATACGTAGAAATAAGAAATTATAGTTATCCAGGTGTTGGGATAACAATCCCTGTATCGAGGCTTTGATAAAGTGTTTTGGCAATGTGCCAATCCAGCATACAGCAAGCTGTTGTATCGAAAGTCTAATCAAAGTTTTTGATCCTGTATCGAAGACTTATCATCATGCCATCACACAGAAACAAGAGTCTAAAAGCGCTAAGTATGGAAACTGTCCATTTATACAGCAACATTCACAGCGACTACTCCAATATAGCCTACAGCATAAATAGATACAGCATTCAAGCCGTAAAGTACTGAGATCTTCAATACCTATCGAAACAGGACTGAAGAACGTTTGAAAAGGAATCTTTGTTATTCGCTAAAGTCAAGTCCCGTTTGAAAAGAAGTATTTAAATACTGAAAGGATAAAGTCTTTAAATACTAAAACCAATAGAGATCTTCAAACAACACAAAATCCGGATCTTGGTCTATACAAGTCAACCATCCAGTTGTAACGGACTTTTGCCCAATGGATCTTTCTCAATGGATCTATTCAGAAGGCTATATATATATATATATATATATATATATATATATATATATATATATATACATATCCCCAAGAGTATGAAGATCAGTTACCCAAGAAGAACAACAAGTAATCAACCAAGAAGTACTTACACGAATATATTTGAGCAAACATATTTCTTCAAGCATACTGCCTATTCTAAGAGAAGAAATATACAAGTGCTCAACCTTGAACAACACATCATTAGCTCAAGCACAAGAAAGTCAAGTTGTTGTTCAAACCATCATTCTATCATTGAAACCCATCAGCCCTGTGTGGACTGAAAAAGCATTGTTTTTCCCGAACTGTGTGTGACGGACTTGCATTGAAGAGACAAAGATTCGGAACTTTATGTGAAAAAGTTAGTCAAGTGAAAGCCTAAACCAATCTGTGTGAACGGTTGAAAGCTTCGATCATTGTATCAATCTGTGTGAACGATACATTGATAGGTTTGATTATAAATATGTAGTTGTGTACGTAGTATTTATAATAAATATTTTCACTCTTGTGTGGAGGACCAGTGGACGTAGAGGGGTTTACCTCGAACCACTTTAATTACTGTGTCATTTACCTTCTGCATTTACTGTTTTAATATTTGTGATTATTTTAAGTTTACACTTCATACCGAGTTGCTGTATTTACAGCAACTTACTTTAGCAAGACTTCTGCTACGCACTCAGATTTGAAAACAGTACAACTTGTTGCTTAAAATACTTTCCAAGCTGTATTCTGTATACTTAGTGGCCAACAAGTGTTATCGGAGCGGTTGATTCTAAAAAGAATCGGTCATATTTTTGATCGAATCAGATCCTTAAATCACTATTTTTTGTTTAAAACAGTCTTTTTCTTCCCTATATTCCCACATGGATACGTCAATGATCAATAAAGTTCCCATATTTTCTATTAACGAGTTTGACGATTGGAGAATTAGGATGGAGGCTCATCTTGCAGCAATGCACGAAGAGATGATTTTTGTTATACAGGATGGCCCCATAAAAATCAGGAAGGTAAGTCCGGCCCCAAGGATTGAAGGCCAAGCTCATGCCGAGATGCTCGAGAAAGAGCGAGAACAATGGACTTCTGATGATAGAAAGCGCGCCAACCTCGACAATGTTGCAAAGAATGCGTTATTTGTCACTCTTGACAAAGGAATTTCTCTAAGGTAAATTGCTGCAAATCAGCCAAAGATGTCTCTGATAAACTCAAGTTAATTTATGAGGAAACTGAGCTCTCAAAAGAAAACAAAATTTCAAAATTGACTCATCAATTTGATTTTTTGAAATGAAACCAACTGAAACACTTGAGGAACTTGACCTCAGATTCACTGGCATTATTAGTGAACTTGAAGCGTTGGGCAAAATTTATACCCAAAAGGATAAGAACCTAAAAATTTTCAGATCTCTCCCTACCCGATGGGACATTAAGACCACGGCTATGCATGTGTCATGCAATTTTAATGCAATATCTACTTTTGATCTTTTTTGTGACCTCAAAGCATTTGAGTAAGACATAGATATGAGAGAGAAAGCTGAAGAATCTCCCGCAAGGACTACAACATTAGACGCTGTATCCAACCAAAGACACAGCACGCCGAGATCATCAAAGACCATTCACAAGAATGCTGACAGCAACGACGACATCCTGTCACAAGATGAAATGGCGCTCCTCATGCATAAGTTCAAGAAGTTCATCAAGCAGTCGGGAAAGACTCCATACAGGCCCAAGCCTGTTCACAAGGTAAGTACCGAAACTTCCTCTGGTGATGCTAACCTGTGTTATAATTGCAGGAAACTAGGACATTATGCAAAAAAATGTCCTCATCCTAAAGTTCAAAGGTTGCCGGAAGCCGAGCAACAAGAAAAAGATGAAATAAGACATGCTTGGAAAAACAAGCTCAAGGCCCTGATTGGTGAATCGGAAGCCTCCCCCACACCATCAAAATCCGAAGAATGTCTTCAGGTAGTCACTTACAGTGACTCATCTGATGATTATTTCGAAGATAAAGCCTATATGTGCTTTATGGCCAAAGACATTCCGAAAGATGAAGATAGCGATGATGAGGTAAGCTCAACCTCAGCTATTCCTACCAATGTATCTCATACTTTTGAAAACATGATGAATGAGTTTAAGAACATTCAAAAGGCCCATGAGACATTGGAAAATGAAAACATACAGCTCCAACATTCTAACCTAGAGCTGAAAGAAGAAAACAACTTGCTAAAATTAAATTACGAAAATATGTCTGTTGATTGTGAAAACAGCATAGTCGATCATGAAAAACTCATGGAGAGCAATCATCAACTTTCTCATGAACTAAGTGAGGCTAAATCTCATAGTGAAAGCAAGACAAATGATTTTGTTCTGCTTCAAGCCAAAGTAAAAACTCTCGAAAAACGAGAAGGAGAACTTGAGACCATTCTGAAATCTTTCGAGAAATCATCCAAAAGAATGGAATAAATTATAAGCGCTGGGCAACATGCTCATGATAAAAGTGGCTTAGGATACAGCTCATTTTCCAACAAAGGGAAAACTAGTACTGTGTTCGTCAGGGGTGTGGAACCCATTCCTGTATCGGAAGAAATTCCGAGTCCTGTGAAGGAACCTGTTGCATTGCGAACAGCAAAAGTTGCCATTTCGCCACCACAGTCATATTCCAGATAGCGGAATCACTAGCCATTCAGACCTGTAAGGCGTACTCAACAGCATGCTCCCCGAGCATATCAACAGTGCCAACAGCCGTTCAGAAAGAAGGCTGTATCCAAATATCAAAGGCCCGCATGACAGTACTTTCAGTACAGCACGCCTAGATAATGGATACAGGAGCCTCGTTATCCCTCGCGAAAGCAAGTTTCTGCATAGTATCAACAACAGCTTTGGGAATCCAACAGGAGACCCAGAAGGTAAGTTGTAAGGCCGAAGAAAACGGCTCCACCTCCAAGATGGCATTCGTAATGGATTAATAATAATAACCCTGAATTTTACATGCATAATAATTATCATGGTTATAGCGACTACGTACATGCCCCACGTAGAAATCGCAACTATGGACCTAAAGCATCTTACAGTAAACCTATTGCTGTCAGGAAAATCTGGGTACCTAAAGGCACTAACATTCATGGACCCAACAATCAAAGGTGACCTAAATCTACTTAATTTATTTGCATATAGGATATCTTGGAGAAGTACATCTGGTACTTCAACAGCGGATATTCTTGGCACATGACAGGAGACAAAAGCAAGCTGTCAGATTACGTAGAAGGTCGCGGTCCAAAAGTGCACTTCGGTGATAAATCTAAAGGAAGAACAAGAGGGAATGGAAACCTGCTTGTCGGAAAATTCAAAGTCACCGATATAGCTTATGTTGAAGGCTTATAGTATAATCTACATAGTATTAGCCAGTTCTGTTGCAAACAGTACTCGGTGAAGTTCTATATAGATCACTGTAGAGTCAAGAACATCCTGACCAAAGAAGTTGTGCTCACAGGAAGCAGATCAGGTAATTTGTATATTACTGACTGGATGCCTACGAGCTCCACAATTCCTTGTTTTGCTGCCAAAGGCACTGCATATTTAAGCTGGCTATGGCACAAAAGGATGTATCACGTCAACTTTAGGACTATCAACAAGATTTCCAGACAGGGAATGGTTAGAGGATTACCCAATGTGTCATTCTAAAAATACAGTGTTTGTGGACCCTGTCAGAAAGGCTAGCAAATCAAGACCACCCTGAAGACCAAATCCCACCTTTCCACTCACAGAGTTCTAGAAATGCTACACATGGATTTCTATGGACTTGTAGACCCGGTAAGTTTGGAAGGTAAGAAATACTGTCTCTTTATTGTTCATGACTTTTCCAGGTATGCTTGGACAATCTTCCTAAGCAAGAAGGAAACAACATCAAAGCTGCTCGAGCACCTTAGAAAGCTTCAAAATGAAAAAGGGTTGAGTATCATGTCCATTCGTTCCGACAGAGGTACATAATTCACTAACCACTTTATAGAGCAATACTATTCGGAAAATGGGATACATCACGAATACTCAACTACCCGTACACCTAAACAAAGCGGTGTTGTTGAGCGAAAGAACAGGACGCTGAAGGAAGCAACAAGGACAATGATTTCCGCAAGAAAGTTGCCACAGCGTTTCTGGGGCGAATCCACCAATACAACGTGCTATACACAAAACTGTTGTATCGTCAACAAGCACCACAACAAAACATCTTACGAGGTATGGAACAACAAAACCCCACTAGTTTCGTACTTTCACATATTTGGATGCAGGTGTTACGTTTTGAACAACGAGAAGGATCAACTTAGAACCTTTGATGAGAAATCAGATGAAGGGATATTTGTAGGATATTCTTCTGTTAGCAAAGCTTACATGATATTTAATAAAAGGAAGCTAACAATTGAGGAATCAGTTCATGTAGTGTTCAACGAACCTCACCATGATCCTACAGGAGTAGAAGAACTTACTCAGAACATCCAACAACTTTCCATCATAGATTCACCAACTCCTATAGAGCATGTCATTGACTTAGAAATCAACCCCGCAGCTGTAAGAACTGAAATAACTGAAGCCGATGCTGTACAAGATGAAGGCGACACTACAGCAACTCAAGATACAGTACGGAACCCCAAATTAAAACCCGACAGAAGATGGTTGAGAGATCACCCACAGGATTTTATCATAGGAAATATTGATGCTGGAGTATCTACCCGTAGGAGAATACAGAGTACACAAGGAAATGTACTATGTGCGCAAAAAGAACCCGGGTCTGAGATATCTCCATTTCCTGTATGCAAATCTCAATTCGAGCTTAGAAGACTCAACATATGCACTATTGCTGTATTATTAGCCTAATCCGAACCTGTTTCTACCAAAGAAGCTCTAGACAACTCTCATTGGATTACTTCTATGGAAGAAGATCTTAATGTTTCGAAAGGAATAACGTATGGTATCTAGTACCCAAACCTACGCATCACTCCGTAATTGGAACCAAATGGGTATTTAGAAACAAGAAGGATAGAAATGGACTCATTATCATAAACAAATCCCGACTAGTCGCCCAATGCTACAGACAGGAAGAAGGTATAGACTACGATGAAACATTTCCCCCTGTAGCCAGACTAGAAGCCATTAGGATATTTTTAGCCATTGCCACCCATAAGAGCTTCATTGTATATCAAATGGACGTCAAGAGTGCATTCCTGAATGGAGACCTTGCCGAAGAAGTATATGTTGAACAACCACCAGGGTTTGTCAATCCAGAAGGGGGAGACCTCGTATACAGGCTAAAGAAAGCGCTGTATGGACTTAAGCAAGCCCCTAGAGCATGGTATGAGACTCTGTCCCAGTATCTAAGCGATAATAGATTCGAGAAAGGTGATGTGGGTAAGACCTTATTTAAAATACAGGAAGGTGATGACCTCCTGATGGTTCAAATATATGTAGATGATATAATATTTGGTTCAACTAACCTTGCTTTGTGTTAAAAGTTCTCTCATCTCATGCAAAGTAAATTTGAAAGTATGATGTGAGAACTTAGTTATTTTCTAGGATTGGTAAAGCAGTTACCTACAGGGATATTCATCAATCAAGAAAAACACAGCAAGGAGCTTCTCAAGAAGTTTGGAATGAATACTTCCAAATCATCGTCAACCCCCATGAGCTAATTTGCTCACTCCTGTACGTAACGGCTAGTAGGCCCGATATCCAGTTTGCTGTAGGAGTGTGTGCGCGATATCAAGTAGCACCTAAAGAATCACACTTCGCAACAGCCAAACAAATTCTGAAATACGTCAAAGGAACAATCGATGTAGGACTGTGGTATCCTAAAGAAGGTGGATTTGATTTAGTTGGCTACAGCGACTCAGATCTCGGAGGCTGCAATCTAGATAGAAAGAGTACAAGTGGAACTTGTGACCTTCTTGGACCTAGACTCGTGTCTTGGTTTAGCAAGAAACAAATTGGCAAACTCGCTTTCAATAGCTGAATCAGAATACTATGCTGCTGGTAGTTGCTGTATGCAGATCCTTTAGATGCAACAACAGCTATCAGAATATAAAATTGAAGCCAAAGAAATGCCGATAATGTGCGATAGTGCAATTACAATAACGCACAACCCTGTATTGCACTCGCGCACTAAGAATATTGACATGAAGCATCACTTCATCAGGAATCATATTGGGAACAAGGATGTTCGGATTGAAAAAGTTCATATAGATATCCAGTTAGCCGACATCTTTACCAAACCTCTCGACACAGCAAGATTCCGCATGCTTCGACAATAATTGGGATTGCTACAGCCAGACTCCCTCTAAGTTTTTAATGCTTTTACTCAGTAATTGAGGGGGAATGCTGTAAGACCCAATAATACAGTATCCACCGTTAGTTATCTGTACACTCAGACTATCAGAACAACATTGTAGGAACAAAGTGACATGAATTATCTTACAGCTGACGTGTGCAATAACTAAGGGGGAATAAAGTATGACCCATGAATACAGCAGTAATCCGAAAGTTGCTGTATGGAATTGAAACCCGTATGTACCTTTTAAGGGGGAACGCTGTATTTTTGCGGATACAACATATACTATGGGAAATCAATTATCATTTTATTTATTTTAAAACGATTTTTGTGTCTATGTGCCCTGTTATAATTAAAAAGTCTTTTGCATTAAAAGCTTTACAGGACATCTGGAGATTAGTATCTCAAAATCCGCGATGTTTCAAATTATTTTATTAATTTCACACCGCCATTTTGGGCAATAAGGGAAATTTGATATGTCAGATTTGGGACCTGCTCTCATTTTAAAATTAGATGGATAAGTCATACCGGTTACACTCAGTCCATCGTGGTCGTCCATTTTAAACAAAGGTTCCCATCCCTTAAATCTGACCGTTCATTGTCTGAAAACCCTTCACCGCCGCCCACTATAAAAAGGACTGTTAATGCCTCTTCAGACTCTTTACGCTTTTTGCATATTGAACTAGTCCTTGAGCATACAGCCTATAAGTTTTATTGCTTTTAACTGCATTTCTCTTTGAATCTTCATCACTTTTCTTCAAGAATCATCAATGGCATCTTCTCAGACTTCCTCTCCCTCTCTCTCTCTCTCTATCTCTCTCTCTCTCTCTCTCTCTCTCTCTCTCTCTCTCTCTCTCTCTCTCTCTCTCTCTCTCTCTCTCTCTCTCTCTCTCTCTCTCTCTCTCTCTCTCTCTCTCTCTCTCTCTCTCTCTCTCTCTCTCTCTCTCTCTCTCTCTCTCTCTCTCTCTCTCTCTCTCTCTCTCTCTCTCTCTCTCTCTCTCTCTATCTCTCTCTCTCTCTCTCTCTCTCAAGAAGACCTCTAACATCATCGACGGACGGATCTTTGCTAGAGCTGTAGTGGTTGAATGTGCTTGTACTGAAGGTGATGACGTCGAATCGATGGAGTATGTCATTACGAGGATTCGTCAGCATGGCCTTTATCGCCTTGGGAGTCACACCACTGAGCGTTTCGATGCTCAAATGGTTGAGGAATTTTACCTCAATGCTGCTGTCCGTTTCTTTTCTCTTGCACAGGGAGGAAACGTTGCTGACATCACTGATGTCATTCATTGAGTGGAGATCCATATTGACCAAGAGCTTCTTCAGAATATTTACAGGCTACCTACTGATGGCCTTTCCATGGAAGAACTTGAGACTTTTGGGTCCCAAGAAATCCTGACCAGATACTATGGCTTATTCACCGGTTCAGCATCAGTTGAAACGGTTCACACTTCTTGCCACAAGAAACTCTTTTGTCTACCTTTTGTTTATTTACACGATTTTTGTTGTCGTGTAATTGAGAATAGAACAGGTGCATTCGAGATGTGAACCAATTTGAGATTTAGAATGATGGTCGCCATCATAACCTGTGAAAAGGTCAACTGGTGTCAAATAATTCTCAAGAGGTTGCAGTATCCAAGCCTGCCTCGCAAAAGAAGTCATTTGGTTTGTTTCTAAATTACATTCTGACGAAATGCGATGTTCCACAAGCCGAAGAAGCAAAGAAGATCAATTATCGGACATACATGGGAAGCATCAGACCCTCCGTTTTCAACAAAGGACCCCTGATTGCGAATAGATCTTTTGTCCGAATTTTTCCTCTTTCTGCCGATCCGAGGGACGTGTCGTCGAAGTCCCAAAGCAAGGAGACCTCAAAGAAAAGGAAGAGATCTCACAGCAAAACTCCCGTTGCTGGTGAGAAGCCGAAAAGGAAGCTAAGGAGGCTCACAAAAGTCAAAGCTACAGAAATCTCCGAGGATGCTCCTTCAACGGCCCAACCCACTATATCGAGCCCCCATGGCGCAACCCCTGCGGAAGAGATGACTGCTACTGTCGCGATAGTAGATCCCGAGCCTTTGGCGGCTACGACGGATATTCAGACATCTGCCAACTTAAAAGGCTCTGGCGAGTTGACTGCCCCTTTGGAGCCAATGGCCACATCTCCTATTCGGGATTCCACACCTGTACAGGATGCATCTCCCATCAGGGTACCAACCCCTGTTCGGGATCCAGCTCCAAGACATGAACCCATGCCTGTCGAGGAACCCGTGCATATAGTAGACCCAAGCGCTGTACGCAGCCCCTCCCCTGACATGATAATCAACAAGACTTTGCTTTCTGTGAAAATAGAGTAGGCTTATGAACGCTTTGTCCAGTGGAAAGCCTACAGGATCGCTCCATACAACACTTTATACAACTGGAGCGATTGGTGCGAAGAAGAACGGTTTGTCTTGGAAGTGACAGACTCTCAAGATGTTGAGGTCCTAATCCAATGGGACAACCTGTGCTGTAAAGAGTTAATCACCAGCCACTTGATGGACAAGACAGATGCCCGCAAGAAAGGAAAAGCAAAATCTAATGGCTCAGCTCCCCCAAGTCCTAAATCTGATCATGACTCGGACGACGACGACGCCCTCCAGGCAGGTCTGAGAATGAGTCGTGAGGAACCTCAACACCAATAGGATCAAGGGACCTCAAGCCAAAATACTGTTCCCAACAGCGAGGATTCAGTCCCTCCTGTAGTGGAGGAACAACCAACCGTTGAACAGGCACCCGTGCCTGTCACCACAGATGACCAGACCAGTGCCATCCCGCATGAGGAATCAGTGCCTCTGCAGGAGCAGGCGGATGCTGAGAGACAGCAGGAGGAATCAGTCCCTCCTGTACCAATGTCTTCAGAACCTATTTCAGAATAGGAGAATACAGCAACCCCTGTTGCCGAGCCAGCATCTGATGCTCCCGCACCCTCAACTATTTTGGAATCCGACGACGGTATAATACCTGAGGATGTCCAACTCGATTCATGTCCCAATGTGAACTTGAGACAGTTGAATGGAGTTGAAGGTTTTGCCAAGCCAGACTCTCCACGAACCATCGAGAAGAAAGAGCAATTACTTGCTCTTGGCCGCCAAACCGTTTTCCTACAGGATGCCGTTAATGCCCTGCATGCTGTTGAAATTGATTGGTTACATCAGTCTACCGTTGAAGAAATGACCGGTATGAGGCATGAAGTTTCTAAAGTTGAAGAAGCCTTCTGAATTCTGCCTATCATCTTCAAGTAGGCCCTTAGCCAACTGCAACAGCGTCAGGAGTAGATCCTGATGGAAGAACAATCAAAACTTCGTGTTTCTGAGGCCAAGACAGCATCCTCTCTTATTAAATCAGGTTCCCAGCTTCGAGCCCACGACAAAAAGATTCATGATATGTCGCAGGTGCTCAACTCCCTAGTGAATAAAATGACAAGTTTTGAGACCAAGCAGGATACTGCTATGCAAATCCTAGAATACTTGGATGAAAAGGTCTAATATCTTGATGATGCCAAGAAGGGGGAAGAGGCGAGGGAAGCTGCTAGGAGATTGAGGCTTGAGCAAGAGAAGGAGTTGGAAGCTGCATTAGGAGACAGCATCACTGCTGAAATTAATCGTTTAGCATCTCCAACTCATAATGTCAGGATACATGGAGATCGCCCAGAATTCCAGGACCCGAAGTTTTCTTGGAAGAACCTCATTCAAAAGCCTCAAGCTATAAACCTCCCGACCAATTGATAGCCAACTGCCGACGAGATCAAGAATTGGAGGAAAAATAAACTGTTGAGATACTTCGTAGGTCTTATTAGGGATTCTGCCATATTCAATAGTTGTAAGACTGTGCAGGAAGCCACCGCGGAATTGAAGAAGAGGTTGGATGAAGGAATGCTCCCGCTCCAGCAGAAGATGAAGTCCAAGCACAAGCAAGGTGACTTGGTTACCCATCCAGAGGATTGGATCCTAGTTTTCGATAAGTCCTATGAAGTTCAAGCCATCTATCAAAATCGAGACAGGGACGCTCATCAAAATTGGGGGAAGGGTACCAAGAATGACCCTAAAAGGCCTTGGGGGCATTCTGATTATAGGAGCTAGATTCCCTCATGTAATCTCATCATGTATTCTTATTTGTTTTGAGATAGCAAAAACATTGTAATCACTTGTTCAATATAAATAAAATATTTTTCTCTTGAAAGATTACAACTCGTAATCTACTGTGTTTTTGTATGATTACGATACTCAATCCAATTGCCGAATTTAATACAAGTATGAAAACTTGTTAAATATTAAGCTGTATGAACTTGTCTGCGAACAGTTCATAGATTCAGTTGTATGTATCTAGATAACACTGTAAGATTGTGCCTACGCGCCAATCATAAGCTTAAAGATGTAATACTCTTTTCTTTTAAAGTTGAACTTGCCTGCGAGCAGTTCTTAGTGTTAGGCTAATTGCTGAAGGACAGAACATTCGAAAGAAGACCAAGAAGTCTGCCCTCCTAGAAGATGTTAGATGTCAAGGTCTTGGCATCATCAAGGATTGTTTAAAAAACATCAAAAGGATTTAAGGAAGACTTGGCAAATTCTCAAAAAGGGGGAAATTGTTGGGATAACAATCCCTGTATCGAGTCTTTGATAAAGTGTTTTGGCAATGTGCCAATCCAGCATACATCAAGTTGCTGTATCGAAAGTCTACTCAAAGTTTCTGATCCTGTATCGAAGACTTATCATCATGCCATCATACAGCAACAAGAGTCTAAAAGCGCCAAGTATGGAAGCTGTCCCTTCATACAGCAACATTCCATACAACGACTACTCCAATATAGCCTACAGCATAAATGGATACATCATTCAAGCTGAAAAGTATTGAGATCTTCAATACCTATCGAAACAGGACTGAAAGCCTTTTGAAAAGGAATCTGTGTTATTCTCTAAAGTCAAGTCCCGTTTGAAAAGAAGTATTTAAATACTGAAAGGATAAAGTATTTAAATACTAAAACTGACAGAGATCTTCAAACAACGCAAAATCCGGATCTTGGTCTATACTAGTCAACCATCCAGTTGTAACAGACTTTTTCCCAATGAATATTTCTCAACGGATCTATTCAGAAGGCTATATATATATATATATCCCCAAGAGTTTGAAGATCAGTTACCCAAGAAGAACAACAAGTAATCAACCAAGAAGTACTTACACGAATATATATAAGCAAACATATTTCCTCAAGCATACCGCAAATTCTAAGAGAAGAAATATACAAGTGCTCAACCTTGAACAACATATCATCAGCTCAAGCTCAAGAAAGTCAAGTTGTTGTTCAAACCATCGTTCTATCATTGAACAAACCCATCAGCCCTGTGTGGACTGAAAAAGCATTGCTTTTCCCAAACTGTGTGTAACGGACTTGCATTGAAGAGACAAAGCTTCGGAACTGTGTGTGAAGAAGTTAGTCAAGTGAAAGCCTAAACCAATCTGTGTGAACGGTTGAAAGCTTCGATTATTGTATCAATCTTTGTGAACGATACATTGATAGGTTTGATTATAAATACGTAGTTGTGTACGTAGTATTTATAATAAATATCTTCACTCCTGTGTGGAGGACCAGTGGACGTAGAGGGGTTTACCTCGAACCACTTTAATTACTGTGTCATTTACGTTCTGCATTTACTGTTTTAATATCTGTGATTATTTTAAGTATACACTTCGTACCGAGTTGTTGTATTTACAGAAACATACTTTAACAAGACTTCCGCTACGCACTCAGATTTGAAAATAGTACAGCTTGTTGCTTAAAACACTTTCTAAGCTGTATTCTATATACTTAGTAGCCAACACCGGGATTTACGTTCTTCTTACATTCATTACAGAAGATACTATCTCACTTTGATCTAGTTCAACATATGAAAATACGCTAATGCATGCTAATAGTCAAGACCAACTAATCTCAAGCATACATTACAACCTTTCACATAATTTGTCTAATAACTATATAGGTTGTGAACTATTATATTATCTTATAAGTAACCGACAATATGATCTTCTATGTGACACCAACACACTACATTATCTATAATATAAAATAATAGATATTTCATTTGCATAACCATAACGTGTATAAATATGCAAAACATGTGATTAAATATAATTAATATTCTCATAGGTAGTTATAGGGAAATAAGGTAATACAAGCATAAAGTATGATTTGTAGTATACAACCCTAACAGGAAGTCCTCTGCGTGGGGAATTAGAATTGTCATACATTAGTTTGGTTATGTCAAACATAAATATTTTGGCCGAAGCCACGATCTCATTACTTATTATCTATGGTGTTTAAATTATGTGTTGCATATTTTTGTATATTTAGTCTTAGCATGGTAGACCTCTGAGAGAGGTTCTACGGCATGTAATAGCTAGCCGTATCTTGATTAGGGTGTTTCATCTTTTTCAGAATTCATTTTAAAATCTAGGGTTTGAAACGTACATTTAAGTATCAAAACTTTTAATCTGAGATTTAAGTATATAAAATATATACGAATAAGTATGAAAATTAAACTTTTTAAACACCCATTCGAAGGGTGGGTGGTACCACTTGAGTTAGAAGCTCATGGTATGAAAATTACAAGTGATTCAACTAGTTATAAACTTCAAATGAGTTTATGTCGTACATTTGTCCAAGAGCTATATATTTTTGAGAAAAATGTATTGGAACAACTTTAGGAATATTTTCTGTGTAAATATGCAAGGGAATGTTACTTTATAAGTGACTTTTAAATGTTAAGGTATTGTGAGTTTATATTGAGTGAGCAGGCTCTTAATTTGTTATTTATGTACTTTTTATGTTTCACCATAGCTCAATGTACCTTATTTTATCGAGAACAGGCACGAAAAATAGTCCATTTTGGATGAACCGAATTATTTCGGTCCCTACAAAATTACCCCGGACTATTTGGGATGGAGAAATTTTTTCCCGAATCGAGCCCGGACTAGTACAAAAAAATACAGGACTGGACACATGAACAATGTCCCGCACTATCTCATTTACCCCGATCTGGAGAATCAACTCGTAGTAAGGCTGGTTGGCATAGTTTGGACCGGATTGGCACAGATTTGGACTAATTTCTCTTCAATATAGGATGTTGTCATGGTTGTGGCAGTTTCTCAACTTCCTCTTAGATTTCGAACTGATTGACATGGTTTTGGATCTCTGTTTGCCATGGTTTTTGGAACAATCATGTCAGTCGGTTGGCATGGTTCTGGACCGCTCTTGTTGTGGATCATTCTAGTCTCAAATTGACCTTGGACCAAAAGGGACAAGGCCTTGTCTGTGACCCGCCCCGACACATTTTATTAGTGTTGGAAATTGGCTTTAGAAAAATGAGTTTTGACTCAAATTTATACCAATTTAATAATAATAAAATATTTATCTATTGGGAATTAAATAATAAATTGTGAATCTACGTTTCGAGAAGATGAACGTAGGATTGTATTTTTCTCAAAATTGATTTTCGGTGAGTGAGAAAGAAATGATTAAAGTTGGCCATTTAATTGAAATGGTGAAGAGTTATATTGGGCATGAGAAGTTATCCTACATTGGAAAAATAAACCCCGTCTTGACTAGTTTATTAGTAAGAAGGTGCATCGGTAGTTCAACAAGCTAGTATACAGTAGTGGGCCAACGATGCGAAAACCAACGCGCGCCGCCGCCGCGCGCCGGCCGGCCGGCTCGGCTGGACACGGGCTCAGGCTCGGGCATGGGCTTGGGCTTGGGCTTGGGCTTGGGCTTGGTCTTGGTTCTTGGAAATTGGACTTTGGAACCAAATGGGTATTTAGAAACAAGAAGGATAGAAATGGACTCATTATCATAAACAAATCCCGACTAGTTGCCCAAGTCTACAGACAGGAAGAAGGTATAGACTACGATGAAACATTTCCCCCTGTAGCCAGACTAGAAAACATTAGGATATTTTTAGCCTTTGCCACCCATAAGAGCTTCATTGTATATCGAATGGACGTCAAGAGTGCATTCCTGAATGGAGACCTTGCCGAAGAAGTATATGTTGAACAACCACTAGGGTTTGTCAATCCAGAAGGCGGAGACCTCGTATACAGGCTAAAAAAAGCGCTGTATGGACTTAAGCAAGCCCCTAGAGCATGGTATGAGACTCTGTCCCAGTATCTAAGCGATAATGGATTCGAGAAAGGTGATGTGGGTAAGACCTTATTTAAAATACAGGAAGGTGATGACCTCCTGATGGTTCAAATATATGTAGATGATATAATATTTGATTCAACTAACCTTGCTTTGTGTCAAAAGTTCTCTCATCTCATGCAAAATAAATTTGAAATGAGTATGATGTGAGAACTTAGTTATTTTCTAGTATTGTAGGTAAAGCAGTTACCTACAGGGATATTCATCAATCAAGAAAAATACAGCAAGAAGCTTCTCAACAAGTTTGGAATGAATACTTCCAAATCATCGTCAACCCCCATGAGCACTTCCGTGCAAATTAGTGCTGATGAAGCTGGAAAGACGGTTGATCAATCACTATACAGGAAGCTAATTGGCTCACTCCTGTACGTAACGGCTAGTAGGCCCGATATCCAGTTTGCTGTAGGAGTGTGTGCGCGATATCAAGTAGCACCTAAAGAATCACACTTCGCAACAGCCAAACAAATCCTGAAATACGTCAAAGGAACAGTCGATGTAGGACTGTGGTATCCTAAAGAAGGCAGATTTGATTTAGTTGGCTACAGCGACTCGGATCTCGGAGGCTGCAATCTATATAGAAAGAGTAAAAGTGGAACTTGTCACCTTCTTGGACCTAGACTCGTGTCTTGGTTTAGCAAGAAACAATTGGCAAACTCGCTTTCAATAGCTGAATCAGAATACTATGCTACTGGTAGTTGCTGTATGCAGATCCTTTGGATGAAACAACAGCTATCAGACTATAGAATTGAAGCCAAAGAAATGCCGATAATGTGCGATAGTGAAATTACAATAACGCACAACCCTATATTGCACTCGCGCACTAAGAATATTCACATGAAGCATCACTTCATCAGGAATCATATTGAGAACAAGGATGTTCGGATTGAAAAAGTTCATACAGATATCCAGTTAGCCGACATCTTTACCAAACCTCTCGACACAGCAAGATTCTGCATGCTTCGACAATAATTGGGGTTGCTACAGCCAGACTCCCTGTAAGTTTTTAATGCTTTTACTCAGCAATTGAGGGGGAATGCTGTAAGACCAAATAATACAGTATCCACCGTTAGTTATCTGTACACTCAGACTATCAGAACAGCACTGTAGGAACAAAGTGACATGAATTATCCTACAGCTGACGTGTGTAATAACTAAGGGGGAATAAAGTATGACCCATGAATACAGGAGTAATCCGAAAGTTGCTGTATGGAATTGAAACCCGTATGTACCTTTTAAGGGGGAACGCTGTATTTTCGCGGATACAGCACATACTATGGGAAATCAATTATCATGTTATTTATTTTAAAATGATTTTTGTGTCCACGTGCCCTGTTATAATTAAAAAGTCTTTTGCATTAAAAGCTTTACAGGACATCTGGAGATTAGTATTTCAAAAGCCGCGATGTTTCAAATTCTTTTATTAATTTCACACCGCCATTTCGGGCAATAAGGGAAAATTGATACGTCAGATGTGGGACCCGCTCTCATTTTAAAATTAGATGGATAAGTCGTACCGGTTACACTCAGTCCATTGTGGTCGTCCATTTTAAACAACGGTTCCCATCCCTTAAATCTGACCGTTCATTATCTGAAAACCCTTCACCACCGCCCACTATAAAAAGGACTGTTAATGCCTCTTCAGACTCTTTACGCTTTTTGCATATTGAACGAGTCCTTGAGCATACAGCCTACAAGTTTTATTGCTTTTAACTGCGTTTCTCTTTGAATCTTCTTCACTTTTCTTCAAGAATCATCAATGGCATCTTCTCAGACTTTCTCTCTCTCTCTCTCTCAAGAAGACCTCTACATCATCGACGGACGGATCTTTGCTAGAGCTGTAGTGGTTGAATGTGCTTGTACTGAAGGTGATGACGTCGAATCGATGGAGTATGTCATTACGAGGATTCGTCAGCAAGGCCTTTATCGCCTTGGGAGTCACACCACTGAGCGTTTCGATGCTCAAATGGTTGAGGAATTTTACCTCAATGCTGCTGTCCGTTTCTTTTCTCTTGAACAGGGAGGAAATGTTGCTGACATCACTGCTGTCATTCATGGAGTGGAGATCCGTATTGACCAAGAGCTGCTTTAGAATATTTACAGGCTACCTGCTGATGGCCTTTTCATGGAAGAACTTGAGACTTTTGGGTCCCAAGAAATCCTGACCAGATACTATGGCTTATTCACTGGTTCAGCATCAGTTGAAACGATTCACACTTCTTGCCACAGGAAACTCTTTTGTCTACCTTTTTTTTATTTACACGATTTTTGTTGTCGTGTAATTGAAAATAGAACAGGTGCATTCGAGATGTGAACCAATTTGAGATTTAGGATGATGGTCGCCATCATGACCTGTGAAAAGGTCAACTGGTGTCAAATAATTTTCAAGAGGTTGCAGGAAGAAGTATCCAAGCCTGCCTCGCAAAAAAAGTCCTTTGGTTTGTTTCTAAATTACATTCTGACGAAATACGGTGTTCCACAAGCCGAAGAAGCAAAGAAGATCAATTCTCGGACATACATGGGAAGCATCAGACCCTCCATTTTCAAAAAAGGACCCCTGGTTGCGAATAGACCTTTTGTCCGAAAATTTCCCCTTTCTGCCGACCCGAGGGACGTGTCTTCGAAGTCCCAAAGCAAGGAGACCTCAAAGAAAAGGAAGAGATCTCACAGCAAAACTCCCGTTGCTGGTGAAAATCCGAAAAGGAAGCTAATGAGGCTCACAAAAGTCAAAGCTACAGAAATCTCTGAGGATGCTCCATCAACGGCCCAACCCACTATATCGAGCCCCCATGGCTCAACCCCTACGGAAGAGATGACTGCTACTGTCGTGACAGTAGATCCCGAGATTTTGGCAGCTACGACGGATATTCAAACATCTGCCAACTTAAAAGACTCTGGCGAGTTGACTGCCCCTTTGGAGCCAATAGCCACATCTCCTATTCGGGATTCCACACCCGTACAGGATCCATCTCCCATCAGGGTACCAACCCCTGTTCGGGATCCAGCTCCAACACATGAACCCATGCCTGTCGAGGAACCCGTGCATACAGCAGACCCAAGCGCTGTACGCAGCCACTCCCCTGACACGATAATCAACAAGACTTTGCTTTCTGTGAAAATAGAGTAGGCTTATGAACGCTTTGTCCAGTGGAAAGCCTACAGGATCGCTCCGTACAACACTTTGTACAACTGGAGCAATTGGTGCGAAGAAGAACGGTTTGTCTTGGAAGTGACAGACTCTCAAGATGTTGAGGTCCTAATCCAATGGGACAACCTGTGCTGTAAAGAGTTAATCACCAGCCACTTGATGGACAAGGCAGATGCCCGCAAGAAAGGAAAAGCAAAATCTAATGGCTCAGCTCCCCCCAATCCTAAATATGATCATGACTCGGACGACGACGACGACGCCCTCTAGGCAGGTCTGAGAATGAGTCGTGAGGAACCTAAACACCAATAGGATCAAGGGACCTCAAGCCAAAATACTGTTCCCAACAGCGAGGATTCAGTCCCTCCTGTAGCGGAGGAACAACCAACCTCTGAACAGGCACCCGTGCCTGTCGCCACAGACGACCAGACCAGCGCCATCCCGCATGAGGAATCAATCCCTCTGCAGGAGTAGGCGGATGCTGAGAGACAGCAGGAGGAATCAGTCCTTCCGGCACCTATGTATTCACAACCTATTTCAGAATAGGAGAATACAACAACCCCTGTTGCCGAGCCAGCATCTAATGCTCCCGCACCCTCAACTGTTTTGGAATCCGACGACGGTATAATACCTGAGGATGTCCAACTCGATTCATGTCCCAATGTGAACTTGAGATAGTTGAATGGAGTTGAAGATTTTGCCAAGCCAGACTCTCCACGAACCGTCGAGAAGAAAGAGCAATTACTTGCTCTTGGCCGCCAAACCATTTTCCTATAGGATGCCGTTAATGACCTGCATGCTGTTGAAAAGGAAATTGATTGGTTACATCAGTCTACCGTTGAAGAAATGACCGGTATGAGGCATGAAGTTTCTAAAGTTGAAGAAGCCTTACGAATTCTGCCTACCGTCTTCAAGCAGGCCCTTAGCCAATTGCAACAGCGTCAGGAGTAGATCATGATGAAAGAACAATCAAAACTTCGTGTTTCTGAGGCCAAGACCCTCTCTTATTAAATCAGGTTCCCAGCTTCGAGCCCACGACAAAAAGATTCATGATATGTCGCAGGTGCTCAACTCCCTAGTGAATAAAATGACAAGTTTTGAGACCAAGCAGGATACTGCTATGCAAATCCTGGAATGCTTGGATGAAAAGGTCTAATATCTTGATGATGCCAAGAAGGGGGAAGAGGCGAGGGAAGCTGCTAGGAGATTGAGGCTTGAGCAAGAGAAGGAGTTGGAAGCTGCATTAGGAGACAGCATCACTGCTGAAATTAATCGTTTAGCATCTCCAACTCATAATGTCAGGATACATGGAGATCGCCCAGAATTCCAGGACCCGAAGTTTTCTTGGAAGAACCTCGTTCAAAAGCGTCAAGCTATAAACCTCCCGACCAATTGATAGCCAACTGCCGACGAGATCAAGAATTGGAGGAAAAATAAACTGTTGAGATACTTCGTAGTTCTTATCAGGGATTTCGCCATATTCAATAGTTGTAAGACTGTGCAGGAAGCCACCGCGGAATTCATGAAGAGGTTGGACGAAGTAACGCTCCCGCTCCAGCAGAAGATGAAGTCCAAGCACAAACAAGGTGACTTGGTTACCCATCCAGAAGATTGGATCATAGTTTTCGATAAGTCCTATGAAGGTCAAGCTATCTATCAAAATCGAGACAGGGACGCTCATCAAAATTGGGGGAAGGGTACCAAGAATGACCCTAAAAGGCCTTGGGGGCATTCTGATTATAGGAGCTAGATTCCCTCCTGTAATCTCATCATGTATTCTTATATGTTTTGAGATAGCAAAAACATTGTAATCACTTGTTCAATATCAATAAAATATTTTTCTCTTGAAAGATTACAACTCGTAATCTACTGTGTTTTTGTATGATTACGATACTCAATCCAATTGCCGAATTTAATACAAGTATGAAAACTTGTTAAATATTAAGCTGTACGAACTTGTCTGCGAACAGTTCATAGATTCAGTTGTATGTATCTAGATAACACTGTAAGATTTTGCGTGCGCGCCAATCATAAGCTTAAAGATGTAATACTCTTTTCTTTTAAAGTTGAACTTACCTGCGAGCAGTTCTTAGTGTTAGGCTAATTGCTGAAGGCCAAAACATTCGAAAGAAGACCAAAAAGTCTTCCCTCTTAGAAGATGTTAGATATCAAGGTCTTGGCATCATCAAGGATTGTTTAAAAAACATCAAAAGGATTTAAGGAAGACTTGTAAAATTCTCAAAAAAAGGGAAATTGTAGGGATAACAATCCCTGTATCGAGGCTTTGATAAAGTGTTTTGACAATGTGCCAATCCAGCATATAGCAAGTTGCTGTATCGAAAGTCTAATCAAAGTTTCTGATCCTGTATCGAAGACTTATCATCATGCCATCATACAACAACAAGAGTCTAAAAGTGCCAAGTATGGAAGCTGTCCCTTCATACAGCAACATTCAATACAACGACTACTCCAATATAGCCTACAGCATAAATGGATACAACATTCAAGCTGAAAAGTATTGAGATCTTCAATACCTATCGAAAAAGGACCGAAGGCCTTTTCAAAAGGAATCTTTGTTATTCGCTAAAGTCAACTCCCATTTGAAAAGAAGTATTTAAATACTGAAAGGATAAAGTATTTAAATTCTAAAACCGACAAATATCTTCAAACAACGCAAAATCCGGATCTTGGTCTATACTAGTCAACCATCCAGTTGTAACGGACTTTTTCCCAACGGATCTTTCTCAACAGATCTATTCAGAAGGTTATATATATATATATATCCCCAAGAGTTTGAAGATCAGTTACCCAAGAAGAACAACAAATAATCAACCAAGAAGTACTTACACGAATATATATAAGCAAACATATTTCTTCACGCATACCGCCAATTCTAAGAGAAGAAATATACAAGTGCACAACCTTGAACAACATATCATCAGCTCAAGCTCAAGAAAGTCAAGTTGTTTTTCAAACCATCGTTCTATCATTAAACAAACCCATCAGCCCTGTGTCGACTGGAAAAGCATTGCTTTTCCCGAACTGTGTGTAACGGACTTGCATTGAAGAGACAAAGCTTCGGAACTGTGTGTGAAGAAGTTAGTCAAGTGAAAGACTAAACCAATCTGTGTGAACGGTTGAAAGCTTCGATTATTGTATCAATCTGTGTGAACGATACATTGATAGGTTTGATTATAAATACATAGTTGTGTACGTAGTATTTATAATAAACATTTTCACTCCTGTGTGGAGGACCAGTGGACGTAGAGGGGTTTACCTCGAACCACTTTAATTACTGTGTTATTTACATTATGCATTTACTGTTTTAATATCTGTGATTATTTTAAGTATACACTTCATACCGAGTTGCTGTATTTACAGAAACATACTTTAACAAGACTTCTGCTACGCACTCAGATTTGAAAATAGTACAGCTTGTTGCTTAAAACACTTTCTAAGCTGTATTCTATATACTTAGTAGCCAACACCGGGATTTACGTTCTTCTTACATTCACTACATAAGATACTATCTCACTTTGATCTAGTTCAACGTATGCAAATACGCTAATGCATGCTAATAGTCAAGACCAACTAATCTCAAGCATACATTACAACCTTTCACATAATTTGTCAAATAACTATATAGGTTGTGCACTATTATATTATCTTATAAGTAACCGACAATATGATCTTCTATGTGACACCAACACACTACATTATCTATAATATAAAATAATAGATATTTCATTTGCATAACCATAACGTGTATAAATATGCAAAACATGTGATTAAATATAATTAATATTCTCATAGGTAGTTATAGGGAAATAAGGTAATACAAGCATAAAGTATGATTTGTAGTATACAACCCTAACAGGAAGTCCTCTGCGTGGGGAATTAGAATTGTCATACATTAGTTTGGTTATGTCAAACATAAATATTTTGGCCGAAGCCACGATCTCATTACTTATTATCTATGGTGTTTAAATTATGTGTTGCATATTTTTGTATATTTAGTCTTAGCATGGTAGACCTCTGAGAGAGGTTCTACGGCATGTAATAGCTAGCCGTATCTTGATTAGGGTGTTTCATCTTTTTCAGAATTCATTTTAAAATCTAGGGTTTGAAACGTACATTTAAGTATCAAAACTTTTAATCTGAGATTTAAGTATATAAAATATATACGAATAAGTATGAAAATTAAACTTTTTAAACACCCATTCGAAGGGTGGGTGGTACCACTTGAGTTAGAAGCTCATGGTATGAAAATTACAAGTGATTCAACTAGTTATAAACTTCAAATGAGTTTATGTCGTACATTTGTCCAAGAGCTATATATTTTTGAGAAAAATGTATTGGAACAACTTTAGGAATATTTTCTGTGTAAATATGCAAGGGAATGTTACTTTATAAGTGACTTTTAAATGTTAAGGTATTGTGAGTTTATATTGAGTGAGCAGGCTCTTAATTTGTTATTTATGTACTTTTTATGTTTCACCATAGCTCAATGTACCTTATTTTATCGAGAACAGGCACGAAAAATAGTCCATTTTGGATGAACCGAATTATTTCGGTCCCTACAAAATTACCCCGGACTATTTGGGATGGAGAAATTTTTTCCCGAATCGAGCCCGGACTAGTACAAAAAAATACAGGACTGGACACATGAACAATGTCCCGCACTATCTCATTTACCCCGATCTGGAGAATCAACTCGTAGTAAGGCTGGTTGGCATAGTTTGGACCGGATTGGCACAGATTTGGACTAATTTCACTTCAATATAGGATGTTGTCATGGTTGTGGCAGTTTCTCAACTTCCTCTTAGATTTCGAACTGATTGACATGGTTTTGGATCTCTGTTTGCCATGGTTTTTGGAACAATCATGTCAGTCGGTTGGCATGGTTCTGGACCGCTCTTGTTGTGGATCATTCTAGTCTCAAATTGACCTTGGACCAAAAGGGACAAGGCCTTGTCTGTGACCCGCCCCGACACATTTTATTAGTGTTGGAGATTGTCATTAGTCAAATGATTTTTTACTAAAATGTATACCAATTTAATTATAATAATATTTTTATCTATTGGGAATTAAATAATAAATTGTGAATCTACGTTTCGAGAAGATGAACGTAGGATTGTATTTTTCTCAAAATTGATTTTCGGTGAGTGAGAAAGAAATGATTAAAGTTGGCCATTTAATTGAAATGGTGAAGAGTTATATTGGGCATGAGAAGTTATCCTACATTGGAAAAATAAACCCGTCTTGACTAGTTTATTAGTAAGAAGGTGCATCGGTAGTTCAACAAGCTAGTATACAGTAGTGGGCCAACGATGCGAAAACCAACGCGCGCCGCCGCCGCTGCCGGCCGGCCGGCTCGGCCGACACGGGCTCAGGCTCGGGCATGGGCTTGGGCTTGGGCTTGGGCTTGGGCTTGGTCTTGGTTCTTGGAAATTGGACTTTGGAACCAAATGGGTATTTAGAAACAAGAAGGATAGAAATGGACTCATTATCATAAACAAATCCCGACTAGTTGCCCAAGGCTACAGACAGGAAGAAGGTATAGACTACGATGAAACATTTCCCCGTAGCTGACTAGAAAACATTAGGATATTTTTAGCCTTTGCCACCCATAAGAGCTTCATTGTATATCGAATGGACGTCAAGAGTGCATTCCTGAATGGAGACCTTGCCGAAGAAGTATATGTTGAACAACCACTAGGGTTTGTCAATCCAGAAGGCGGAGACCTCGTATACAGGCTAAAAAAAGCGCTGTATGGACTTAAGCAAGCCCCTAGAGCATGGTATGAGACTCTGTCCCAGTATCTAAGCGATAATGGATTCGAGAAAGGTGATGTGGGTAAGACCTTATTTAAAATACAGGAAGGTGATGACCTCCTGATGGTTCAAATATATGTAGATGATATAATATTTGATTCAACTAACCTTGCTTTGTGTCAAAAGTTCTCTCATCTCATGGAAAATAAATTTGAAATGAGTATGATGTGAGAACTTAGTTATTTTCTAGGATTGTAGGTAAAGTAGTTACCTACAGGGATATTCATCAATCAAGAAAAATACAGCAAGAAGCTTCTCAACAAGTTTGGAATGAATACTTCCAAATCATCGTCAACCCCCATGAGCACTTCCGTGCAAATTAGTGCTGATGAAGCTGGAAAGACGGTTGATCAATCACTATACAGGAAGCTAATTGGCTCACTCCATGCACGTAACGGCTAGTAGGCCCGATATCCGGTTTGTGTAGGAGTGTGTGCGCGATATCAAGTAGCACCTAAAGAATCACACTTCGCAATGTACCCAAACAAATCCCGAAATACGTCAAAGGAACAACGATGTAGGACTGTGGTATCCTAAAGAAGGCAGATTTGATTTAGTTGGCTACAGCGACTCGGATCTCGGAGGCTGCAATCTATATAGAAAGAGTAAAAGTGGAACTTGTCACCTTCTTGGACCTAGACTCGTGTCTTGGTTTAGCAAGAAACAATTGGCAAACTCGCTTTCAATAGCTGAATCAGAATACTATGCTACTGGTAGTTGCTGTATGCAGATCCTTTGGATGAAACAACAGCTATCAGACTATAGAATTGAAGCCAAAGAAATGCCGATAATGTGCGATAGTGAAATTACAATAACGCACAACCCTATATTGCACTCGCGCACTAAGAATATTCACATGAAGCATCACTTCATCAGGAATCATATTGAGAACAAGGATGTTCGGATTGAAAAAGTTCATACAGATATCCAGTTAGCCGACATCTTTACCAAACCTCTCGACACAGCAAGATTCTGCATGCTTCGACAATAATTGGGGTTGCTACAGCCAGACTCCCTGTAAGTTTTTAATGCTTTTACTCAGCAATTGAGGGGGAATGCTGTAAGACCAAATAATACAGTATCCACCGTTAGTTATCTGTACACTCGTACTATCGAACAGACCGTAGGAACAAAGTGACATGAATTATCCTACAGCTGACGTGTGTAATAACTAAGGGGGAATAAAGTATGACCCATGAATACAGGAGTAATCCGAAAGTTGCTGTATGGAATTGAAACCCGTATGTACCTTTTAAGGGGGAACGCTGTATTTTCGCGGATACAGCACATACTACGGGAAATCAATTATCATGTTATTTATTTTAAAATGATTTTTGTGTCCACGTGCCCTGTTATAATTAAAAAGTCTTTTGCATTAAAAGCTTTACAGGACATCTGGAGATTAGTATCTCAAAAGCCGCGATGTTTCAAATTCTTTTATTAATTTCACACCGCCATTTCGGGCAATAAGGGAAAATTGATACGTCAGATGTGGGACCCGCTCTCATTTTAAAATTAGATGGATAAGTCGTACCGGTTACACTCAGTCCATTGTGGTCGTCCATTTTAAACAACGGTTCCCATCCCTTAAATCTGACCGTTCATTATCTGAAAACCCTTCACCGCCGCCCACTATAAAAAGGACTGTTAATGCCTCTTCAGACTCTTTACGCTTTTTGCATATTGAACGAGTCCTTGAGCATATAGCCTACAAGTTTTATTGCTTTTAACTGCGTTTCTCTTTGAATCTTCTTCACTTTTCTTCAAGAATCATCAATGGCATCTTCTCAGACTTTCTCTCTCTCTCTCTCAAGAAGACCTCTACATCATCGACGGACGGATCTTTGCTAGAGCTGTAGTGGTTGAATGTGCTTGTACTGAAGGTGATGACGTCGAATCGATGGAGTATGTCATTACGAGGATTCGTCAGCAAGGCCTTTATCGCCTTGGGAGTCACACCACTGAGCGTTTCGATGCTCAAATGGTTGAGGAATTTTACCTCAATGCTGCTGTCCGTTTCTTTTCTCTTGAACAGGGAGGAAATGTTGCTGACATCACTGCTGTCATTCATGGAGTGGAGATCCGTATTGACCAAGAGCTGCTTTAGAATATTTACAGGCTACCTGCTGATGGCCTTTTCATGGAAGAACTTGAGACTTTTGGGTCCCAAGAAATCCTGACCAGATACTATGGCTTATTCACTGGTTCAGCATCAGTTGAAACGATTCACACTTCTTGCCACAGGAAACTCTTTTGTCTACCTTTTTTTTATTTACACGATTTTTGTTGTCGAGTAATTGAAAATAGAACAGGTGCATTCGAGATGTGAACCAATTTGAGATTTAGGATGATGGTCGCCATCATGACCTGTGAAAAGGTCAACTGGTGTCAAATAATTTTCAAGAGGTTGCAGGAAGAAGTATCCAAGCCTGCCTCGCAAAAAAAGTCCTTTGGTTTGTTTCTAAATTACATTCTGACGAAATACGGTGTTCCACAAGCCGAAGAAGCAAAGAAGATCAATTCTCGGACATACATGGGAAGCATCAGACCCTCCATTTTCAAAAAAGGACCCCTGGTTGCGAATAGACCTTTTGTCCGAAAATTTCCCCTTTCTGCCGACCCGAGGGACGTGTCTTCGAAGTCCCAAAGCAAGGAGACCTCAAAGAAAAGGAAGAGATCTCACAGCAAAACTCCCGTTGCTGGTGAAAATCCGAAAAGGAAGCTAATGAGGCTCACAAAAGTCAAAGCTACAGAAATCTCTGAGGATGCTCCATCAACGGCCCAACCCACTATATCGAGCCCCCATGGCTCAACCCCTACGGAAGAGATGACTGCTACTGTCGTGACAGTAGATCCCGAGATTTTGGCAGCTACGACGGATATTCAAACATCTGCCAACTTAAAAGACTCTAGTGAGTTGACTGCCCTTTGGAGCCAATAGCCACATCTCCTATTCGGGATTCCACACCCGTACAGGATCCATCTCCCATCAGGGTACCAACCCCTGTTCGGGATCCAGCTCCAACACATGAACCCATGCCTGTCGAGGAACCCGTGCATACAGCAGACCCAAGCGCTGTACGCAGCCACTCCCCTGACACGATAATCAACAAGACTTTGCTTTCTGTGAAAATAGAGTAGGCTTATGAACGCTTTGTCCAGTGGAAAGCCTACAGGATAGCTCCGTACAACACTTTGTACAACTGGAGCAATTGGTGCGAAGAAGAACGGTTTGTCTTGGAAGTGATAGACTCTCAAGATGTTGAGGTCCTAATCCAATGGGACAACCTGTGCTGTAAAGAGTTAATCACCAGCCACTTGATGGACAAGGCAGATTCCCGCAAGAAAGGAAAATCAAAATCTAATGGCTCAGCTCCCCCCAATCCTAAATATGATCATGACTCGGACGACGACGACGACGCCCTCCAGGCAGGTCTGAGAATGAGTCGTGAGGAACCTAAACACCAATAGGATCAAGGGACCTCAAGCCAAAATACTGTTCCCAACAGCGAGGATTCAGTCCCTCCTGTAGCGGAGGAACAACCAACCTCTGAACAGGCACCCGTGCCTGTCGCCACAGACGACCAGACCAGCGCCATCCCGCATGAGGAATCAATCCCTCTGCAGGAGCAGGCGGATGCTGAGAGACAGCAGGAGGAATCAGTCCTTCCGGCACCTATGTATTCAGAACCTATTTCAGAATAGGAGAATACAACAACCCCTGTTGCCGAGCCAGCATCTAATGCTCCCGCACCCTCAACTGTTTTGGAATCCGACGACGGTATAATACCTGAGGATGTCCAACTCGATTCATGTCCCAATGTGAACTTGAGATAGTTGAATGGAGTTGAAGATTTTGCCAAGCCAGACTCTCCACGAACCGTCGAGAAGAAAGAGCAATTACTTGCTCTTGGCCGCCAAACCATTTTCCTATAGGATGCCGTTAATGACCTGCATGCTGTTGAAAAGGAAATTGATTGGTTACATCAGTCTACCGTTGAAGAAATGACCGGTATGAGGCATGAAGTTTCTAAAGTTGAAGAAGCCTTACGAATTCTGCCTACCGTCTTCAAGCAGGCCCTTAGCCAATTGCAACAGCGTCAGGAGTAGATCATGATGAAAGAACAATCAAAACTTCGTGTTTCTGAGGCCAAGACCCTCTCTTATTAAATCAGGTTCCCAGCTTCGAGCCCACGACAAAAAGATTCATGATATGTCGCAGGTGCTCAACTCCCTAGTGAATAAAATTACAAGTTTTGAGACCAAGCAGGATACTGCTATGCAAATCCTGGAATGCTTGGATGAAAAGGTCTAATATCTTGATGATGCCAAGAAGGGGGAAGAGGCGAGGGAAGCTGCTAGGAGATTGAGGCTTGAGCAAGAGAAGGAGTTGGAAGCTGCATTAGGAGACAGCATCACTGCTGAAATTAATCGTTTAGCATCTCCAACTCATAATGTCAGGATACATGGAGATCGCCCAGAATTCCAGGACCCGAAGTTTTCTTGGAAGAACCTCGTTCAAAAGCGTCAAGCTATAAACCTCCCGACCAATTGATAGCCAACTGCCGACGAGATCAAGAATTGGAGGAAAAATAAACTGTTGAGATACTTCGTAGTTCTTATCAGGGATTTCGCCATATTCAATAGTTGTAAGACTGCAGAAGCCACCGCGAATTCATGAAGAGGTTGGACGATAACGCTCCCGCTCCAAAGAAGATGAAGTCCAAGCACAAACAAGGTGACTTGGTTACCCATCCGTAAGATTGGATCATAGTTTTCGATAAGTCCTATGAAGGTCAAGCTATCTATCAAAATCGAGACAGGACGCTCATCAAAATTGGGGAAGGGTACCAAGAATGACCCTAAAAGGCCTTGGGGGCATTCGATTATAGGAGCTAGATTCCCTCCGTAATCTCATCATGTATTCTTATATGTTTTGAGATAGCAAAAACATTGTAATCACTTGTTCAATATCAATAAAATATTTTTCTCTTGAAAGATTACAACTCGTAATTCATCGTGTTTTTGTATGATTACGATACTCAATCCAATTGCGAATTTAATACAAGTATGAAAACTTGTTAAATATTAAGTCGCATTTAACTTGTCTCATGAATACTTCATAGATTCATTGTATGTATCTAGATAACACTGTAAGATTTTGCGTGCGCGCCAATCATAAGCTTAAAGATGTAATACTCTTTTCTTTTAAAGTTGAACTTACTCAAGAGCGCTTCTTAGTGTTAGGCTAATTGCTGAAGGCCAAAACATTCGAAAGAAGACCAAAAAGTCTTCCCTCCTAGAAGATGTTAGATATCAAGGTCTTGGCATCATCAAGGATTGTTTAAAAAACATCAAAAGGATTTAAGGAAGACTTGTAAAATTCTAAAAAAAAAGGGAAATTGTAGGGATAACAATCCCTGTATCGAGGCTTTGATAAAGTGTTTTGACAATGTGCCAATCCAGCATATAGCAAGTTGCTGTATCGAAAGTCTAATCAAAGTTTCTGATCCTGTATCGAAGACTTATCATCATGCCATCATACAACAACAAGAGTCTAAAAGTGCCAAGTATGGAAGTCAGTCCCTTCATACAAGAACATTCAATACAACGACTACTCCAATATAGCCTACAAGATAAATGGATACAACATTCAAGCCGAAAAGTATTGAGATCTTCAATACCTATCGAAAAAGGACCGAAGGTCTTTTCAAAAGGAATCTTTGTTATTCGCTAAAGTCAACTCCCATTTGAAAAGAAGTATTTAAATACTGAAAGGATAAAGTATTTAAATTCTAAAACCGACAGATATCTTCAAACAATGCAAAATCCGGATCTTGGTCTATACTAGTCAACCATCCAGTTGTAACGGACTTTTTCCCAACGGATCTTTCTCAACAGATCTATTCAGAAGGCTATATATATATATCCCCAAGAGTTTGAAGATCAGTTACCCAAGAAGAACAACAAATAATCAACCAAGAAGTACTTACACGAATATATATAAGCAAACATATTTCTTCACGCATACCGCCAATTCTAAGAGAAGAAATATACAAGTGCACAACCTTGAACAACATATCATCAGCTCAAGCTCAAGAAAGTCAAGTTGTTTTTCAAACCATCGTTCTATCATTAAACAAACCCATCAGCCCTGTGTCGACTGGAAAAGCATTGCTTTTCCCGAACTGTGTGTAACGGACTTGCATTGAAGAGACAAAGCTTCGGAACTGTGTGTGAAGAAGTTAGTCAAGTGAAAGACTAAACCAATCTGTGTGAACGGTTGAAAGCTTCGATTATTGTATCAATCTGTGTGAACGATACATTGATATGTTTGATTATAAATACATAGTTGTGTACGTAGTATTTATAATAAACATTTTCACTCCTGTGTGGAGGACCAGTGGACGTAGAGGGGTTTACCTCGAACCACTTTAATTACTGTGTTATTTACATTATGCATTTACTGTTTTAATATCTGTGATTATTTTAAGTATACACTTCATACCGAGTTGCTGTATTTACAGAAACATACTTTAACAAGACTTCTGCTACGCACTCAGATTTGAAAATAGTACAGCTTGTTGCTTAAAACACTTTCTAAGCTGTATTCTATATACTTAGTAGCCAACACCGGGATTTACGTTCTTCTTACATTCACTACATAAGATACTATCTCACTTTGATCTAGTTCAACGTATGCAAATACGCTAATGCATGCTAATAGTCAAGACCAACTAATCTCAAGCATACATTACAACCTTTCACATAATTTGTCAAATAACTATATAGGTTGTGCACTATTATGTTATCTTATAAGTAACCGACAATATGATCTTCTGTGTGACACTAACACACTACATTATATATAATATAAAATAATAGATATTTCATTTGCATAACCATAACGTGAATAAATATGCAAAACATGTGACTAAATATAATTAATATTCTCATAGGTAGTTATAGGGAAATAAGGTAATACAAGCATAAAGTATGCTCTGTAGTATACAACCCTAACAGGAAGTCCTCTGCGTGGGGAATTAGAATTGTCATACATTAGTTTGGTTATGTCAAACATAAATATTTTGGCCGAAGCCATGATCTCATTACTTATTATCTATGGTGTTTAAATTGTGTGTTGCATATTTTTGTATATTTAGTCTTAGCATGGTAGACCTCTGAGAGAGGTTCTACGGCGTGTAATAGCTAGCCGTATCTTGATTAGGGTGTTTCATATTTTTCAGAATTCATTTTAAAATCTAGGGGTTGAAACGTACATTTAAGTATCAAAACTTTTAATCTGAGATTTAAGTATATAAAATATATACGAATAAGTATGAAAATTAAACTTTTTAAACACCCATTCGAAGGGTGGGTGGTACCACTTGAGTTAGAAGCTCATGGTATGAAAATTACAAGTGATTCAACTAGTTATAAACTTCAAATGAGTTTATGTCGTACATTTGTCCAAGAGCTATATACTTTTGAGAAAAATGGATTGCAACAACTTTAGGAATATTTTCTGTGTAAATATGCAAGGGAATGTTACTTTATAAGTGACTTTTAAATGTTAAGGTATTGTGAGTTTATTTTGACTGAGAAGGCTCTTAATTTGTTATTTATGTACTTTTTATGTTTCACCATAGCTGAATGTACCTTATTTTATCGAGAACAGGCACGAAAAACAGTCCATTTTGGATGAACCGAATTATTTTGGTCCCTAAAAAATTACCCCAGACTATTTGGGATGGAGAAATTTTTTCCCGAATCGAGACCGGACTAGTACAAAAAAATACAGGACTGGACACATGAACAATGTCCCGCACTATCTCATTTACCCCGATCTGGAGAATCAACTCGTAGTAAGGCTGGTTAGCATAGCTCGGACCGAATTGGCACATATTTGGACTAATTTCTCTTCAATATAGGATGTTGTCATGGTTGTGGCAGTTTCTCCACTTCCTCTTAGATTTTGAACTGATTGACATGGTTTTGGACCTCTATTTGGCATGGTTTTTGGAACAATCATGTTAGTCGGTTGGCATGGTTCTGGACCGCTCTTGTTGTGGATCATTCTAGTCTCAAATTGACCTTGGACCAAAAGGGACAAGGCCTTGTCCGTGACCCGCCCCGACACATTTTAGTAGTGTTGGAAATTGACTTTAGAAAAATGAGTTTTGACTCAAATTTATACCAATTTAATAATGATAAAATATTTAATTCTTGGGAATTAAATAATAAATTGTGAATCTACGTTTCGAGAAGATGAACGTAGGATTGTATTTTTCTTAAAATTGATTTTCGGTGAGTGAGAAAGAAATGATTAAAGTTGGCCATTTAATTGAAATGGTGAAGAGTTAAATTGGGCATGAGAAGTTATCCTACATTGGAAAAATAAACCCGTCTTGACTAGTTTATTAGTAAGAAGGTGCATGGGTAGTTCAACAAGCTAGTATACAGTAGTGGGCCAACGATGCGAAAACCAACGCGCGCCGCCGCCGTGCGCCGGCCGGCCGGCTCAGCTCGGCACGGGCTCAGGCTCGGGCACGGGCTTGGGCTTGGGCTTGGGCTTGGGGGTTGGTTCTTGGCAATTGGACTTTGGGTTGGACTTGGGCGACTTGGGCCTTGGGAGCTTGGGCTGTAACTATATTAATTTTTGCAAGCAAGTCCAATGTCATCAGCCAGGTTTAAAAAACCCATCTGATATGTTGAAGGTTGAAAACCCAACTGATATTCAGTGGACGAAAACTCACCTGAGAAAAACCCAGCTGATATTCACTGGACGAAAAACTTACCTGAGAAAAAACCAGTTGATATTCACTGGAAGAAAACTCACCTGAGAAAAACCTAATTGATATTTGAAGGTTGAAAACCCAGCTGATATTCAGTGGAAAAAAAACTCACCTAAGAAAAACCCAACTAATATTCAGTGAACGAAAACTCACCTGAGAAAAACCCACCTGATATTTTCAGACTAAAAACTCAGCTGATTTTTAGTAGTTGAAAAATTCAGCTGATATTTGGTATTGGATGATATGAGGCAGGTTGAGAAAGTATCTTCTGGCATATGACTTTTCACACTCCATAATGTAACGTCCGAATTAAATGAGACTATTTATGGAGGCAACTCTTTAGATGAATGATTAAAGAGAATTAATGACACTTTAATATGTCGTAACTCCCCACCTGATGGAGTGGAATTGGACCCTATAAAAGGGGATCTTTTGCATTTCATTTCATATACCATAACATTGAACGAAATAAAAGCATGTCACATATTGCAGCATATCTCTTTCTTGCTTTTTGTGCCACGTTTCCAGCACTTGAACGTTCGCCAGAGTTCTGAGTTTTGGAGAGCACCTAACTTAAAAACGTGTAGCAGTTGTATCTTGGGGACATATTGCCTAAGTCGTCTGCTCTTATACGGGGTAAAAATTGTCTTACGGAAAGAGTCATACTCACCTATGTTAAAGTTGTAATTTCTAATCCAACTTTTAATTTATTAAGATTGTAATAGATTGCCTTTGTTTGTAATTTTTTATTGTAATTACATTGTTGTAAATTCACAGAACCAACAATCATAAGACAATTTTTCTGTATTTTCCATAATTTCAATGGCGATCGATCCTGTTGCTGCCGCTGCTGCACCTACTATTGCAGTACAGGCTGAAAAATACGAAAAGTTCTCGGGTGTTGATTTTAAGAGATGGCAGCAAAAGTTGCTGTTTTATCTCACTACCTTGGGATTTGTTATTTATCTCAAGTATGATCCTCCTGTGGTCAGTGAGACGAAAACTGATCGAACGAAGCCTTTTGCTTATAACCATTGATGTAACAGCGACTTTATGTGCCGTAATACGATATTGAATGGGCTGATTGATTCTCTGTACAACGTGTACAGTCAAATCAAGACATCCAAAGAGCTCTGGAATTCTTTGCAGAAAAAGTATAAAACCAATGATGCTGGTGCCAAGAAGTTCATGACCGGACACTACCTGGACTTCAGATGACGGACTTCAGAACCATTATCGAACAAGTTCAACAATTTCAATTGATTGTGCATGAAATCAATGCTTAAGGAATGATCGTTCCTGAACCATTTGTTGTGCGAACGGTAATTGAGAAGTTGCCTCCTAGTTGGAAGGACTTCAAAGATTACCTGAAACACAAATTAATGGAAATGATCTTAGAGGACTTGGTTGTTCGACTCAGTATTGAGTAAGACAACTGAAAGTTTGATTCTAAGTTCAAGAGAGGCCCTATGGAAGCCAAAGTAAATTTGCTTGAACATGGGTCCTCTAGCAAAAAGTGGAAACTGAACTATGTTCAGGACAAAGGGAAAAAGTCATTTAAAGTAAAGAAGTCCACTGGAAATTACCACAATTGTGGTAAGCCAAACCACAAGGCAAAGGACTGTCTCTTGCCAATAGATTCAATTAGTCAGCGAAACAAAGGCAAGCGAGTTCCCAATGTGGTTGAACATGGCGATGTTGACATGCCAGATGTAATATTCGACTATAATTTTTGTTGTTGTATTACTCGATTGATTCGGGCATCGTCGTATCATGTTTGCATTTAGTTTAATGACTATAATGCTGAGATATCTAGAATTAAATTAACTATAATTGTCATTCGCACTATGTTTGATTGTTAGTTGTTGTATGGAGAATTGCATTTTTTACTATGTCCTTGGTGGTTAATGCACGCTAACATTTTAGCTTGCATATGTTAATTGTGTTCCTTTACATACGTAATGTCTTATGGGTTATGTATAATATAGAAAATTAGACTACATCTCTACTTTCGGGGTGTAGGGCCATGCGTGACCAGGATTTAGCTTGTTGAGACAGCCAAGTCAATGGGCATTACGTACGTACTGGTGATGTTATAGCGTATGTAATGTAGGTGAGCTTTCATACGTCATTTTTGCCAAGGTACGTAAGGGTTATGTGTTGGGTTTTTATTGAACTAATAAGATGATCTCGTCATATATTGAAATAGTCCAGCGGATGTATAAATATAATATGTAAAACCCTTCGAGGGTCCAAGTATATTATCAAAGTACGAAGAACAAGATTGTTACCTCTTGTAGCGTGTTTTTGATCGAGCCTTCTAGAGATGTTGCTAGAAGCGAGCGTCCTCTATGGTATCCACACAACGGATAAGTCCCGAGCATCTAACGGATTGCTAGCTCCGATTCAATAAAGATTACACTTAAATCAAATTGAATATAGGTATGTTCTTGATTATGGTAAGAACAAGAACACCAAGAATTTTTTCAAATGTTCTTGAACTTTGATCTAAAATAACAACTATGAATGTTATTCATTATGTTATTAAAGATCAGACTCATAAAATAAGATGAAGATATATTCTTGATCATTTTGATTATTCCTCTCTTGAATATTATCTTCAAGACTTTTAGTGAGAGAAATATCAAAATCAGTTTTTTGATTCTCTCTACACAAATTATGTCTTCTGTTGTGTTTTGTCAAGTGTGAGGGCTATCATAAGACACTATTATATATCCCTCTACATGGCTAAGGGTTCACCAACCCCTTTACCAACCATAATCAACCAGAACAAAATAGCTGCTCTGCTCGTTTAAGTGTGTGACCCTGTAGGTTCTAATTAATACGGCAATGAGTATAAAAACAATTTTACGACTCATAAATCATAAGCGGCATCTAGCTAGACATTATGACTACCTGCATTAAAAGAATTAATTAGAAGGCACTAACGAAATCCCATTACTGTATAATATTTAATCCTCTCATCGTGCGATATTTTAATTAAGCATAAGGCATGGATAAGTCGGGATAAGTCGACCTTATATAGCTTAATTAATATTCTTGATCTCAAGTTACAATTGTCCAATTCAAATATTTATCAATAAATTGATCAATTTGAGCATAGCCATGCATTTAAACAATTTAACTTATCAAGGGCCCGTGGATATCTTCTCCGTTTTATAGGAGGGACAGGTTGTAACACCCCCAAGTTATTCAGGGTATATTAAAGCGTCTTGAGCCCCGTCGTGGGACCCACAATGCTATAAACACGCGGAACCATGAACTTTGACCGACAAGGTCTAAGCATAATCCAATGGAGAACAATAAAATTGTCATTCAAGACAATATCCAATGATACCAAATACAATACATCAAGAATCAATCTCAAGGCAATACAGGCCAAACCATCAAGAAGTCAGAAAACAGGTCTCGGGTACTCATAATAATTTCAAGTACAACATCACTGAATGGATGAAATACAAAGTATAACCAATGATGAGACACAACATCACCCTTGTCCATCATTTTCATGCCGGACCGGTACATGCCTAACTGCTCGTCTAGATCCTAAAATACATAAAAGGTATTTCCCCCCATAAAGGGGCTAGCCGTCGAATAGCTAGTACAAGTATATCGAATATGAAACACAATACTTATCCACAATAAAGTAAACATAATCATCATTCCATCAATCTCAAGACTAGTATTCCAGAATAAATAAATCTCATATCATCACATTCAATACATACATGATTAACCGCGGAACTGCACCAGAGGCTATAGAACCCTCAGAGGACCCGTCGGTCCATCCCAGAGTGGTTAACCCAAAATATCCGTGGAACCACACCAGAGGCTACAGAACCCTCATAGGACCCGTTATCCCATCTCATAGTGGATATATACCATCATACAATTCATATATCTTACTTTCAAAGTCGAGAACGTATAATCATAAACATATACTTTCCTTTGAGACATCGAGAATCGGAAGGAAAAGAGTATAAGTTCAGTAGGTACTTCTGGAACCTAAATGATTTGTAAGGAGTACGATAATCAATCATCCATATTTAAATCACACGAAGAAACTCCCGAAACCCACGTACGATTCACAAAACTATAAGGATAATCACTTAGAGGTTAGAAAATCACCCAAACCCTCACAAGTCCGAACAAGGTACAAAACCATCCATATAATCATAGGGGGAACATGGATACGGGGTATATACATCATAATCTCAAAGATGTCAAGCTCCAAAATGGATAAATCGGATGATTCTAAGAGAATCCCCAAAAATTCCCAAAACTAGGGTTAAAAGGAATTTACCTTGATTTGGAAGATAGAAACGGATTAGATGTTGTGTAATCCTTGTTTTTCAACCAAAGATTATGATAGTTGAAGAAGGATCACCCCAAATCACCTTCTCCCATGCTCCCATCGGAAAATGAGGAAATGAAAGTAAAAATGACGAAGAGCAGGACTGACCGTCCTTAAATACTGCATTCAATTAGCGCGCGCTATGCCTCAGAGTTAGCGTGCGCTAATGGGGTTACCCATTAGTCCAGTGGCTACAGACCTGAGACGGTAGCATGCTCTACCCCTTCATTAGCGTGCACTACGCAACACCGATAGCGTGCATTAGCTCACGCCTAGCGTGTGCTAACTGCTAGTCTCGAGAACAAAATCCAGCTTCTGTCTCTGCCACTCAACACAAATAGCGTGCGTTAGCACATGCCTAGCATGCGCTAATTGGTTGACTTAGAATTATCCCTGCATGGTCCGATCAAAATGAACATGTTCTGGAAAATACAAACCTCAGGAATCAACAACATCTCAAAAGGTGCTTACAATAGCGACAAAACAAATCAACGCCACAGTCAAAATTCATGAAAAATACAGGTATTACATTCTCCCCCTCTAAAAAGAAGTTTCATCCCGAAACTTAAGAACAAATGTTTGGGGTATTCCGATCTCATCTTCTCTTCCATATCCCAAGTCGCTTCCTCGACTCCATGTCTCAATCATTGCACTTTAACCAACGGAATGGTTTTGTGCTGAGGCTGTTTCTCATGACATTCCCGGATCTTCACGGGTCACTCCGAAAAGTTAATATCCTCGGCTACATCAATCTCACTATAGTTGATGATATGACTTGGATCCGGCACGTACTTTCTCAACTGAGAAATTTGAAAAACGTTATGGACATAACTCAAAACTGGAGGCAAAGCCAAACGATAAGCTATAACTCCAACCCTGTCCAACATTTCAAATGGTCCGATATACCGCGGACTAATCTTTCCCCTTTTTCCGAAGCGAAATACTCATTTGGTCAGCGATACCTTGAGTAGAACATGGTCTCCAAAACCGAATTCCAAAGGTAGACAACAAGTATCGGCATAAGATTTGGTATGTTGAAAGGCATTCTCAAATTAAGAAATGAACTCAACTACAACCGTCTGGACTGTATTCAGACAATACCAAGAATCCCCAAAACATCATCATAACTCATAAGTGTGGAAAGAACTATCTGTGCCAAATCTTGTCCGTCGGATTGCACCGTCAAATCTCAATCTGAATCAAACCCAATATCAAATAATATATTTGTAGATCAACTACCACAAAATAATGGTAGCAAGTCCCGAAACCTCGACGTACAGTCCGAATTCTCATGTGATCAATAGCAATGATCAACCAATAAATCTATTGAGAATATCAGCGACGTGATAAACTCCAACACAACCAAAAAATGATCAACAATGACCGAGAATACCATCAGCATGATAAACTCCAAACGATCAACAAAGGATCAACAACGACCAAGGATACCACCAACATGATAAACTCCAAACGATCAACAAAGGATCAACAACGACCGAGAATACCATCAACATGATAAACTCTAAATGATCAACAAAGGTGGATCTCAAAGAAATAACCCCAACTGTCGGACATACCCCTTGGACGTATGAAAAACCAGTTGTAACACGTCGAACATACCCAACCATAAATGGAGGATGAACGACCAATCCTTGTGGCTCAAAGATGGACGTCACAGTACGCCCGATCCAGAAATGTGTTCGTGCACATGTCCACCCCGTACGGAATCTAGGATCTACGAGGGACATGTACCTAATTAGCCTCACGAATAACATCTCGTGTGCACGGTCCAATGCGGAAACATCCATGCATGACCATAGTGTGCCTGGCTAAAAATCCTACACAATAACCAGTCGGCATGCAAATATGACTCCAGGTATGTCACGATGCAACATGAAAATGAAACTCAAAGAGTCACATATCCAATAAGGATCAAAAGACTCACAGAAGTGAACAATGACAACTGACAATGAAGATTCGACACGACCAATCGACAACCCTACAATAATCCTGGGATCATCATCCCCAATGAATGATCAACACGACCAACTGTAATATCCGCAATTTAGATTTCCGATAATTTTATTTTTTTGGCGGAAGTCCATCTTAGCAACTCTATTGTGACCGTTTCTTCATTCCGAGAATGATTAATTCTACATTTTTGTCATCCGATTTCGTCTCGATGTCGTTCTGTTGATTTCCGTGTTCTTAAGCGACTTTTCCACGTAAGAGTTCGACTTTGTAAAATCACCATCAATTCTTAGAAACTCCAAAAGTTCTGAATCCTTTCAGTATTATATAGCATCAAGTTATATTTCCAATGGTTCAAACGGTGAGTCAATCGGAGTCCGGATGAAGGAGTTATGGTCGAAATAGCTAAGACTACACAGTAGGCTTGGCGTGGCTGTACTGTGGGCCGGGCCGCCGCACAAAGCTGACTGGGAGCATTTTTTTGTCCATGGGTCGCGGCACACTCAGTCCGGGCCACGGCACACAGGTCAGATCACACCCTTTTAAGCGGATTTTTGGAGGAAGGAAGCTCATTTCATCCTCCTCTTCATTTCTCCTCTCCTTGGGCGATTTTTGGGCGATTTATCATCATCAATCTCAGAGATTTCATCCTCCTTGAGTTCCTGGTGTGGATTAACATCTTTTTGGATTCTTCATCCTAAATCTAAGGTAAACAACCCCTAGATTTCGATTTTTAGTGGGAATATGATGTTTTGGATGTTGTAATCATGATATGTGAAGGGATATACGTATGATTATGAGTTTTTATGAATTATCATTGGATTGTTGGAGGATTATTCAAGAACATGTTGGATGTTGATTTTGGAATTGGGGGCTTCAATTAGATGTTGTTGGAATCTCGTTTTGTGTCTTCCTTTTGGATTATTGAGTGTATTTAGGATGTTTTGTTGGATTGAATCATTTATTAGAGGCTTGGTATCGATATAATTGAGACTAGTTGTAAACAATTGAAGATTGTTTATGACATGTTTGTTAAATTGCCCTAACGAGTTGGGTAGTGTTGTATCGACCTTTCCATTTGGTTATGACTATACGTGGATATGTATATTAAGCGAATCGTTGGTAATTGTGCTATTCAATGTTGTTCGAGCGACCGATAATTCCATAAAGGACCTTGATCATGGAAGGACTTTCTCGCCGTCGGTTTGAGGCAAGTTTATACTTGTACTAGTCAATGAGATTAATGTTATCATATATGTGTATGAATATGTTGTATCATTCTGAGACCTAGTCTCTTCATAAGTTCATTGTTATTAAGGGATCGTCAGATACGAGACTCTTTGGCAAATTATGATAAATGATTATTATTGTTCGTTAATGGCCGGTTAAAGGCATTGGGATACTCATTGTTAATATTATTGTCGATAGCTGGTTTGCGGCGTCGATGTATCGATTGTTGTTGTTGATATTGATGTCGACCTAAGACATTGTTGTAATCATTATTATTGATGTTGGTGTTTTATCATTGATGTTGTATTGGCCGATTGAAGGCATTGGCATATCCGTTTCTCATCTCCGTCATCAGTAACCGATTAAAGGTGCCGAGGCATCCGTTGTATCATTGTTATCGATTGGCCGTTCTAAGACAATCGAGGTATTGAATCATTCGTTGTATCATTGTTATCGATTTGCCGTTCTAAGGCAATAGAGGTATTGAATCATTTATTGTATCATTGTTATCGATTGGCCGTTCTAAAGTAATCGAGGTATTGAATTGGGACCACCAAGGACGATGCCCATCCGTGAGTCATTGTTGTCGTGTTGGCCGACTCAAGACAGCACACTATCATTCTTGTGAATTCGGTAACCTTGAAATCGTTGCCGTTTGTGATTATTTGTGCTTTGGAGGCTAGTATCGGCTAGTGCTCGATGGGTAAGCTTGGGGCTTGAACCTTCGTGGTTGGTTTCTAAACACATAAATCTCAGTAGGTCACGGTCATTAGGTGATCTCATTATGGGTAAGTTTGGGGCTTGAACCTTTGCGGTTGGTTTCCCAACACCTACAGTTCAGTAGGTCACGGTCATTGGATGGTCTCATTGTGATACGGATTCATGCCATGGCTTCGGCCCTCATTATGATACGGCTTCGTGTCGTGGCCTCAGCCCTCATTGTGATATGGCTTCATGTCGTGGCTTCAGCCCTCATTGGTACAACTTAGGGTTTTTTTTGGCTCCGGGCCATCGTGATGATTTATAGTTTCATGACTAATTATTTTGGAACACGTGTGACCTATGCAAGCGATAAGGATCAACTCATTCATCAGTCAACAATCCTCAATCATCATTTTTGATCTTGTCGATCATGTTAATTCATTAATCACTCAGTCAACCTCATTACTCGGTTGTTGATCTTGTGGATCAAATTATCAATCTTGTTAACTTGTTCAAGATAATCATTTTAGGAATTTCATTAGATAATCATGTTACCTCACTTGATCTTTCATGCGATCTTATCATATTCCGACGTCATGTTAACGATCATTTTATCGCATTATTAATGCATTCATTGTGATAAAGTGTGTATGCTCATTATTATCATTCCGTAACGTAATCATAATGCGATCTTCATGCGGTATCTATAATTATCATGTGACTTTCCTGCTTCAGAATAGATAGAGCTGTCAGAGGACGCAGGGGAAGAGGCCGCGATGTGGGCCGAAACCCGGGATCTCATGTGAATAACCACGAGAATTCAAGGGATAACATTAGTTCATCATATAGCGATGCCACTCATTCACCGACAGGTAATCATTCACTGTCTGGGAGTCATACCTGAGATGCATCTCATTCGAAAGGTGTTCGGGTGGACCCATTCATATGTATACAGGGCATGATGACCCAGATGACTCAGATGGCATGTCTGATGGAGACCATGCAGACCTTGGTGGCTCGTGGTCCACCGCAGTAGGGATTCCAGGTGCCGTTTCATGGACAGACGGGAGGAGTGAGTCAGATTGTTGGCGATATCTCTCGTCAGAGGCCGCCTACTTTTGAGGGTTCGTCGGAACCAGCAGATATTGTTCATTGGCTTGAGCATTTTGATAAACTCTTTGACATGGTTCAGTGTTCGAAGGAGAGTAAAGTGGCAGTAGCGGCCTACTACTTGAGTAAGGGCGCTTATTCTTGGTGGCTTTCCGTGTAACCCACCGATCGTGATTGTACTTGGAGCGAGTTCAAGACTCTCATGTTAGAGAGGTATTATCCGGCTCCACTTCATGAAGCCAAGTTGTCAGAGGTTTTGAACCCCAAATCCGTCGAGGACGAGGATGTTATTCTCATTGCTGAGAAGTTTCAGGGACTTCTTCAGTTTGCTTCGTCTGTTATCCGTACTGAGGCGGATAAGATCAAATATATTAGCAAGAGTCTAAACCCACAGTTGAGGATGCATTTGTTCAATCATAATTGTAATTCACTTGGTGAATTTATTGAGAAGGCTCTTGGAGCAGAGCTTTTGATTAAGGAGCTTGTTCGGAAGCACCCTTCAGTTTCTTCTGGTGAGAGGACTAGGATGCCGGTTTGTTATGAGGAACATCGGACTCCGACGTCCAAGAGGTCGTTTTCTAGTTGTCTTTGTACTGGGAAAGCCTTTTCTTCTCAGGCGATGAGTTCGACTGTTGTTTGCTTTAACTGTGATTCAGCGGGGCATGTTAGCACTCATTGTATGGTACCCGCTATTGTTTGTTTTCTGTGTGGGAGGCAGGGACACCTTCAGAAATACTACAGGAGTTCTAGTGCACAATATTTCGAGAGAGCTCGCAAGCCTCGAGAGATTTTGTTACTCTAACCCGTACTTCATTCAAGGGATCCTATCAGGCTTCGAGAGCCAGAGGTAAGGACATTCATCACCAGTGTTAGAGGATTATCATTCTGTTCGTTGTTGTTCATTCATGCATGTAATTCATTCATAATATATCAATCATGTTGAAACTGGTAATTATCAAACTAATCATTCAATTCACGAGGGACAACGGTCCCAATTATTTCATTGAGATATCATTCATTGCGTCATTATTAACCTCGGTGAGTCATTCTTGATCCTTGTCGGATTTCAATTCATTATCATTCATTGTGATCATTCTTGTTCTTGTGACCTCCCGGGATCATATTGAGCAGTGAGTTCAGATTTGGGTCTCCTTAAATCGATGAGATCGAGGAGATCGATTATCTGGAGGATATCGATGTTGGGTACATTTGAGATGTAGCCTTAATTTTTGTATTTTCCTTTCTCTGTTTTCGGATCAATGTGTAACTTAATCCGTAATAATGTATCGTGGTTGCGGATTATTTATTGTTGATCTAATTTATAATGATCATATCTGAGAATCTTGAGATTTGAGTCATTTGATGTGATTTTCTTTCCTTCTGTATTATACCCAAGATTTCGTGATAATCTGGGTAATTGTTCATTGTGATTTGAGACGTCAAGTCATGGGGACTTGGGCGTGCGATAGATATGGTCCCGAGGACTATATGTGCCTTGCTATTTTTCTTTGGAGGTGTGAATCAGTGCTTGTATGGGCATCCGATGCCGATGAGAAGCGAGTTTTCAGTTCTGGTGTATCTCATTGAATTTTCCTGGCGGGATATTGCTTCTCCCAACTTGTTTTAAGTTTCGAGACGAAACTTCTTTTAAGGGGGTAGTATGTAATATCCGCAATTTCGATTTCCGATAATTTTCTTTTTTTTGGTGGAAGTCCATCTTAGAAACTCTATTGTGACCGTTTCGTCATTTCGAGAACGATTAATTCTACACTTTTTGTCATACGAGTTCGTCTCAGTGTCGTTTTGTTGAGTTCCGTGTTCTTAAGCGACTTTTCCACGTATGGGTTCGACTTTGTAAAATCACCATCAATTATTCGAAACTCCAAAAGTTCTGAATCCTTTCAGTATTATAGAGCATCAAGTTATCTTTCCAATGGTTCAAACGGTGAGTCAATCGGAGTCAGGACGAAGGAATTATGGTCGGAATAGCTAAGACTACACAGTGAGCCTGGCACGGTTGTACTAAGGGCCGTAGCCCTCTACTGGCCAGGCCGCGGCACTAGGCTGGCTGGGAGCATTTTTTTCCGGCCGCGGGCCGTGGCACACTCAGTCCGGGCCGCGGCACATGGGTCAGATCACCACTTTTCAGCGGATTTTTGGAGGAAGGAAGCTCATTTCATCCTCCTCTTCATTTCTCCTCTCCTTGGGCGATTTTTGGGCGAATTCTTGGGCGATTTATCATCATCAATCTCAGATATTTCATCCTCCATAAGTTCTTGGTGTGGATTAACAACATTTTTTTAGATTCTTCATCCTAAATCTAAGCTAAACATACCCTAGATTTCGATTTTTCAGTGGGAATATGATGTTTTGGATGTTGTAATCATGATATGTGAAGAGATATACATATGATTATGAGTTTTTATGAATTATCATTGGATTGTTGGAGAATTATTCAAGAACATGTTGGATGTTGATTTTGGAATTGGGGGTTTCGATTAGATGTTGTTGGAATCTAGTCTTGTGTCTTCCTTTTGGATTATTGAGTGTATTGAGGATCTTTTGTTGGATTGAATCATTCATTAGAGGCTTGGTATCGATATAATTGAGACTAGCACGACCGCTACTAGCTCGATCTCCGAGTACCTAAAAATAAAGCCCACAACGGGGTCAGCCACAATACTAAAAAATGATAACGATCACATCATCATAAATAATTACATACCAATGCAATAACATAGTAAGAATACTACCACTGTAATCTGACTGTCATAACCTTACCAATTCATGCTAATCCATATCAACTAAATCCTTACCATAATCCACATTTCGCATTCTCAAATGATGAAATGAACTCAACCACAACCATCTGTATTGTATTCAAACAATACCAAGAATCCTCAAAACATCACCATAACTCATATGCGTAGAATGAACCATCTGTGCCAAATCCTGTCCGTCGGATTGCACCGTCAAATCTCAATCTGGATAAAAACCAATAACACACAATATATCTGTAGATCATCTACCACAAGACAATGATAACAAGTCCCGAAACATCGATGTACAGTTTGAATGCTCATACGATCAATAACCATGATCAACCAAAACATCAACCGAGAATATCATCGACATGACAAACTCCAACTCAATAAACAAAGGATCAACAATGACCGAGAATACCATCAACATGATAAACTCCAAACACGACCAACAAAGGATCAACAACGACCGAGAATACCATCAACAAGGTAAACTCCAAACACGATCAACAAAGGATCAACAACGACCGAGAATACCATGAACAAGGTAAACTCCAAACGATCAACAATAATGGATCTTCAAAGAAATAACCCCGACTGTTGAACATACCTTTCGGGCGTATGAACAAATAGTCGCCAAAACGTCAAACATACCCAATCAAACATAGAGTACAACGACCAATCATTATGGCTCAAGACGGACATCACAGTATGCCTAATCCGTAAATTTGTCCGTGCACATGTCCACCCCATATACGGAATCCAGGATATACGTGGGACATGTACCTAATTAGCCTCACAAACTAACTTCTCGTTTGAATGGTCCAAATGTGGAAACATCAATGCATGACCATATGTGTGTAACACCCCCTAACCTAGCAGCTGAACCGCAAAGTGGTCCGTGCTACTAAGTTGGGGAGTATCACTCTTTTACACTTTGAAAACAAAAATTTTAAATTTGATAAAAGTAAGGACTCGGGAAAATAACACAATATGGCATTATTTGTTCAAAACATTACATAATATTAGGTTTAATACATAACCAAAACCATAACAGAGCGGTCTTATTCAAAAACAAAACATAGCCTTCCAGCATAGGGGCAAAATAGCTAGGGAATGGCATATGGACAAGTCTCCGACTGGCAACACTGATGAAGTATGGTCAACCCCTAAAAATGAGCATCGTCACCTGTATCATAAAAATCTAGTGAGCTAATGGCTCAGTAAGATGAGACTTCTGTAATAGCAAAGTATCACATATCACATTCATCAACAAATAACTACTTTATATGATATAGTCATGTTCTTGTCAAATCCTTTCTTCAGGTTCCCTTAAAGTGTGGTACTCGATTGATAGTGATAATGTAACACCCCCAATCCACTCAGGGATATTACACGCCGTAGACCCTCTCCTTGAGGATCTACCAGGCTGGTAACTAAAATCAAATATCTAAACATCGCCTTTAAGGCTAAAATGACTCGGTAGACCGATTTGGTCTTTCAATAATAACATACAACTCAATTCCAAACACATACCCACACAGGGGTCAAAATACAATAAACTCCCGTACAACGGGGAAAAGATACTGCAGCGGAAAAGAAAATACAATTAGACCAATACGACATCAACAGATCCTCGTGTGATTAGTATCGTTCATCTTTCATCATCCTTCGTGCCAACCCTGTGCTATGCTCCAAAACCTGAATGCAAAAATAGACATCCACCCCCCGAATACTCGGGGGTTAGCAAAACTCCACTGTTTTGCTAGTGCAAGAGCAAAGTGCAAATACGAGCCATACAATTCACATTTCAAGAATAACAATAACCAGGAATCCTTAAACGTGACGAAAAGTACTTCCCGAGGCAAGAGTTTGGGTAAAACATTTCAAAAACCGAAAGATCACAAATCAAGGGAAAACAATTTATAAAACAGTTTAAATTGCCATCGAGAGTTTTAATAGGAAACAATTTAGGATTATCAAATCCTTCTATTTCAAAAATCAACAGGGTCACAGCCCAAAGGTTTTGTTTTCGCAAATAAAACCAATCATAATACACAAGGTTAAAAACCCACGTCATGCGTCCTCGACGGACATAAAATACACACGCACCCGTGAAGTTTCACTCGTGAATCCAGGTCGAAGCCAATGGAATTCCCTCCGTGGCCCCGTCGAATCCTCCCGAGGTGAGCAAACACATTCACAAAACATAAGCAACCGCACTCGTGAATCCAGGTCGAAGCCAATGGAATTCCCTCCGTGATCCCATTGGACCCTCCCGAGGTGAGCGAAAAACAATCACAAAATATACACATGCAGCGGTGAAGTTTCACTCGTGAATCCAGGGCGAAACCATTGGACTCCCTCCGTGGCCCCGTCGAACCCTCCCGAGGTGAGCGAACACATTCACAAAACATACACGCACAGGCATCGCCTAGGACCAGGACGCCACCATGAATCCCACCCGAGGCCTCGAAGGACCCTCCCGAGCTGGCTAGCGAAACAATCAAGCACATGCATCGCCTAGGACGAGGACGCCACCATGAATCCCACCCGAGGCTTCGAAGGACCCTCCCGAGCTGGCTAGCGAATCAATCATGCACAAATAACATATCACACCAAGGATATCCAAACAATTCACCCAGAGGCATCAAACACTTAGCAAAACACCACGTCAAATCACAATGCACCGAAATGAAACAATATACGTCCACACGCAAATACCAAGTGCATTATCAACACCAAACATATCCATAGGATTCACATAGTCACTTACAACCCACATAATTTACAAAATACACGCGTTTTGAAAGTAAGCCTTTAACGAGGCTAGCCGAATCTTTTGAAAAACTCATTTCAAACAAATAAACAAACACACCAAGATGATCACCAATTATCATATCCACAAAACAAGAATAGTATGGACAAGGTACTTGCCTCGAATAAGAACAACGCGAAGAATCGACCAGAGTAGGTTGACACGAACCGACTACGAACCCGCCGACTCCACCGATCGCCAACTCGCGTTCATAAACTATGAAGGACAATAACAACAATGAAATGAATTCCATAACATGACTTAAAGCCGTTGAATGCAATGAACGAATGACGAAAGTTCAAGTGTTTTCCCCAAAACGGCCAAGAACACGATTCGTTCCGTCAAAACCCAAAAATGGAATTCCAAGTTGAAATATGGATATATAATCCATAGAATATGTTTAACAACATCATTTAACCACAATCGATCCATCAAAAATGGATGAAAAACGAGATCGAGGACAAATCCCCCAAAAAGTCAATTCGAAGGAAATCAAGAAATATACTTCGATTCGACGAAGAACAATGGATTAAATGATGTTAAATACAAGAATAATACCAAGATTAATCATACCCATCATGAATTAATCAACAACACGGAACGAATCGGACAAAAATGCAAAAAACCCCAAATTCACGAATTTAGGGTTCTAAGGACGATTACCTTGATTCGCTGGATCAAAGGATGATAACGGATGATTGATTGATGTTATGAACTCAAGAACTTCATGGATTTGTTGTTAAACAACATGGCTTCGTCACCCATGAATCGCCATCCGCGGACGGAGAAGGAAGGAAATGAAAAACGAGATGAAATGCGACTGCTCTGTCACATTTATACTGGGCCGGACTAGCGCGCTAAGTCAGCCGAGCTAGCGCGGCGCTTATCGCCCGTGCCGCAATCCGATGACTCCATGGACTAGATCGCTCGCCAGTAGCGTGCGCAGCCTTTCCGGCCATAGCGCGCGCTACCACGGCCGGTCAGAAGGCGCAATGCCCGACAAGAGCGTGCGCTACCGCCGAGCCCGACCGATTCGAACCCTAGGACTCCACCGTCTGCACTCCGATAAGCGTGCATTAAAGGCCGATAGCGTGCGCTACACGGCCTTAGGCGCGCAGCCTCTTCCGGCCGTGGCGTGCGCTTACGCCGGTTCTGCCGCACCCGTCCGGCCGGTGCACGCAATCGTCCGGCGATCCGCAACCGTCCGGCCGATGCTCGAACACTGTGGCTCGGCGACTCGATTTCCGAAAACGCAGAACGAACACGACGAAAAGTTCGCGGACAACATCAACGACCCGAAATGAAAACATAATACCATAATTAATCATACGCGACCAAGAAACGGGTCGAGACAACAATTACAGATACGGATACCCGTAATTTTGGGTAAATTACAAAATGGCCCAAAACGCCCGAAAATCACGATACGTGATCGAATAACCAAACTGAAGTTCACAACACGTATAACAAAGTTAAACAAACTTACGGGAAACTCAAATGTTAGCTGACCGAGATTCGCAAGAATCGAACTCAAGTGCGGAAAAGTCGCTAAAAAGCACGGAACTCAACAAAACGACACCGAAACGAACTCGGATGTCAAAAAGTGTAGAATTAATCATTCTCAGAATAATGAAACGGTCATGAGAGAGTCATCAAAACGGACTTCCGCTGAAAAAAAGAAAAAAAAGAAATTATCGGAAATCAAAAATTGCGGATATTACATTCTACCCTCCTTAAAAGAAGTTTCGTCCCGAAACTTAAAACAAGTAGGGAGAAGCAATATCCCACCAAGAAAACTCAACGAGATACGCAAGAAACGCGTAACTAACGCCCAACGGTGAAACGTTACAAACGACACAATGGAATATTTGGTGCGAAAACACGCTCCACGACGACCAACACAACGTCGCCGTTAGGGATATAATAAAACCAACAAGTGACAAGCATCAACAAACAGATAGTACAATCAAGTCGATTATCCGAATAGTCACAAAACACACGAATGAAAATCAATACGATTGACCAACCCAACGGTTCATCAATCAAAACGCGAGCCAAACGCTGAACAAATACGGAATTCCACCGCCTAAGCGTTGGAAGATCGAAAACGAGACTAATTTCCCAAACTGAAGGGAATTACGAAGGAGCCTGAACGTTCACCAATCACGGAACGAGATCAATAAAAACCGAACAATCAAACGATCGAACCACAATGATCGAGACAACAAAAATCGAACAATCATGTCCGAAACACGAAGGATAAAAAAATTCAAACAACAACTCCCAGGATGATCTGGTGAGAACTACAAGACATGCATTCCCATAAGATCTACCGGAAAGGGAATAGCGATTGAAAAGTCACAACGACAAACGAGTTATTCCGAAACAATACCACACTTGTTCGATCAACAGAAGCAAGGGTCAGGACAAGCTCAGAAATGCCAATAAACATAATGAGTCGACAAAGTCGAAAACACAAGAGTTCCAAATCCAATCCACTTTGAAAAAAAAAGAACTAATAGAACCAAATGATGTCGCTCCCGAACAAGGTTCACAAGAATCGAACCAAACCCGAAAAAGTCACAGCAATAACCAGATCGACCCACAACAAGATCACAACTCGGTCGGACGATGAAACCGAAATACAGACCATGTTCATAAAGTATCAACGAACATGAGCGAATCGATAGACTGGAGAAAGAGAAAATACAGAAGTCAAAATAGTACGGGCATTACCTCCGACCTCGTCCACGAAATTCACAAAAACGGGAGCAAGGTAACAAGACATTAAACAACCGACACATAACGGAACCATCACCGATGCACACGGTCATACCAAACCAAGCTCTAACAGCTCGCACATGCGCGACAACGCAGAAATCACCACGAGGCGACAACATTTAACACCAACATCCCACCTCTCACAGGGGGCTAACACATCAAATGTGTGGAAAACGACTCAACGCTCACACCGCCAATTCGATCATACTCGGGAGCAAACATCAGAATGACAACGCGAACATCACACATACATACCCAGTCCTCAAACGGGAATGGATAGGTTTTAAAAACGAAAACCTCATTTTGAAAATAATTTAGAAGAACACCGGTTGATCTTGAGTATCACCTTTCAAAAAGTACAAACGTGAAACATTGTTATCGAGACTTTGGAGAACCATTTCGCATTTGATAAAAAAATGAGGAAACTTTCTCTTAGTGGAAACTTTCAGAATATTCAACCCTTGGGTCTAAATAAAAGTGTTTCTAAACATTGAAAATATCTCAAACATTTTGGTCCTCGAGGTAGAAAATTTTTGAAAAATATTGTGGCACCTAGGATGTACCACAAGAAAATAACTCATTTGAAAAGTACGTCTCGAAATTTATTTTTCTAAGATACTCAAGGTTTTTAAAGATAATTCAATGGGCTAGAATGCCCAAAAATTTCGGGTAATTATACGGAACATTATCGCGCCGTGGGTCCTGTAACGGAACCCACCAGGATAAAAACCATTTACAAAAACGCCAAAAAGGCCGATGACGGTAATATTTCAAAACTCACAAAAGCAATTTACAAAATGCTAAATACCGTCATAAGAATTTCGCCAAAATGATCAAGGCCATAATGCCAAAAAACTCGAATAATGGAATTGGTTTTTTTAAAATAAAACTCAGTCTGTAAAATACCGAAAGCCATTACAAAAGAACTCACGCAGCGGATAAAAGAAAGTCAAACATGCACAATCCAGCAACACTACTCCTCATATGAACGACATATGAGGGTCAAATAACCGCATATCAAGAAATCAAAATCCATAAGAGGATTCCGTTACTTAACAAATAATCATAAAAAAAATAGCTCGTGTCAAAAGAGGCACAACACAAAGAAGGGAGACTTACATCCACAGGTCGCACGAAGATGATGATCGCCCCACGATACTAATCACGACCAACAAACTCAAACGATGCGTCGCGACACGACTCAGTCAGAAAAAATCCGACGAGACAAAACTCAACAGACACCACTGACCCGACAGCCTAGGTTTCCACAACCTAAGCTCCGATACCATTTATGTAACACCCCCAATCCACTCAGGGATATTACACGCCGTAGACCCTCTCCTCGAGGATCTACCAGGCTGGTAATTAAAATCAAATATCTAAACATCGCCTTTAAGGCTAAAATGACTCGGTAGACCGGTTTGGTCTTTCAATAATAACATACAACTCAATTCCAAATACATACCCACGCAGGGGTCAAAATACAATAAACTTCCGTACAACGGGGAAAAGATACTGCAGCGGAAAAGAAAATACAACTAGACCAATACGACATCAAAGAATCCTCGTGTGATTAATATCGTTCATCTTTCATCATCCTTCGTGCCAACCCTATGCTATGATCCAAAACCTGAATGCAAAAATAGACATCCACCCCCCGAATACTCGGGGGTTAGCAAAACTCCACTGTTTTGCTAGTGCAAGAACAAAGTGCAAATACGAGCCATACAATTCACATTTCACGAATAACAATAATCAGGAATCCTTAAAAATCCAAACATGACGAGAAGTACTTCCCGAGGTAAGAGTTTGGGTAAAACATTTCAAAAACCGAAAGATCACAAATCAAGGGAAAACAATTTATAAAACAGTTTAAATTGCCATCGAGAGTTTTAATAAGAAAACAATTTAGGATTATCAAATCCTCTATTTCAAAAATCAACAGGATCACAGCCCAAAGGTTTTGTTTTCGCAAATAAAACCAATCATAATACACAAGGTTAAAAACCCACGTCATGCGTCCTCCACGGACATAAAATACACACGCACCAGTGAAGTTTCACTCGTGAATCCAGGTCGAAGCCAATGGAATTCCCTCCGTGGCCCCGTCGAACCGTCCCGAGGTGAGCAAACACATTCACAAAACATAAGCAACCGCACTAGTGAATCCAGGTCGAAGCCAATGGAATTCCCTCCGTGATCCCATCGGACCCTCCCGAGGTGAGCGAAAAACAATCACAAAATATACACACGCAGCGGTGAAGTTTCACTCGTGAATCCAGGGCGAAACCATTGGACTCCCTCCGTGGCCCCGTCGAACCCTCCCGAGGTGAGCGAACACATTCACAAAACATACACGCACAGGCATCGCCTAGGACCAGGACGCCACCATGAATCCCACCCGAGGCCTCGAAGGACCCTCCCGAGCTGGCTAGTGAAACAATCAAGCACAGGCATCGCCTAGGACCAGGACGCCACCATGAATCCCACCCGAGGCCTCGAAGGACCCTCACGAGCTGGCTAGCGAATCAATCATGCACAAATAACATATCACACCTAGGATATCCAAACAATTCACCCAGAGGCATCAAACACTTAGCAAAACACCACGTCAAATCACAATGCACCGAAATGAAACAATATACGTCCACACGCAAATACCAAGTGCATTATCAACACCAAACATATCCATAGGATTCACATAGTCACTTACAACCCACACAATTTACAAAACACACGCGTTTTGAAAGTGAGCCTTTAACGAGGCTAGCCGAATCTTTTGAAAAACTCATTTCAAACAAATAAACAAACACACCAAGATGATCACCAATTATCATATCCACAAAACAAGAATAGTATGGACAAGGTACTTGCCTCGAATAAGAACAACGCGAAGAATCGACCGGAGTAGGTTGACACGAACCGACTACGAACCCGCCGACTCCACCGATCGCCAACTCGCGTTCATAAACTACGAAGGACAATAACAATAATGAAAGAATTCCCAAACATGACTTAAAGCCGTTGAATCCAATGAACGAATGACGAAAGTTCAAGTGTTTCCCCCAAAACGGCCAAGAACACGATTCGTTCCGTCAAAACCCGAAAATGGAATTCCAAGTTGAAATATCGATATATAATACATAGAATATGTTTAACAACATCATTTAACCACAATCTATCCATCAAAAACGGATGAAAAACGAGATCGAGGACAAATCCCCCAAAAAGTCAATTCGAAGGAAACCAAGAAATATACTTCGATTCGACGAAGAACAATGGATTAAATGATGTTAAACACAAGAATACTACCATGATTAATCATACCCATCATGAATTAATCAACAACACGGAACGAATCGGACAAAAATGCAAAAACCCCCAAATTCACGAAATTAGGGTTCTAAGGAAGATTACCTTGATTCGCTGGATCAAAGGATGATAACAGATGATTGATTGATGTTGCCTTCCGGCCGTAGCGCGCGCTACCTGCCGGTCGTAGCGTGCGCAATGCCCGACAGTAGCGTGCGCTACCTGCCGAGCCTGACCGATTCCAGAACCCCAGGACTCCACTATCCAGACCCGATAGCGTGCGTCAGTCCAGCCGATAGCGTGCGCTACACCTGCCGGTTAGCGCGCGCAGCCTTCCGGCCGTAGCGTGCGCTACGCCGGTTCCTGCTGCACCCGTCCGGCCGGTGCACGCAATCGTCCGGCCAGCCCCACAACCGTCCGACCAGTGCTCGAACACCAGGGCTCGACGACTCGATTTCCGAAAACGTACGGAACGAACACGACGAAAAGTTTGCGGACAACATCAATGACCCGAAATGAAAACATAATACCATAATTAATCATACGCGACCAAGAAACGGGTCGAGACAACAATTACAGATACGGATACCCGTAATTTTGGGTAAATTAGAAAATAGCCCAAAACGCCCGAAAATCATGATTCGTGATCGAATAACCAAACTGAAGTTCACAACACGTATAACAAAGTTAAACAAACTTACGGGAAACTCGAAACAGCAGTTTCGACCGAGATTCGTAAGAATCGAACTCAAGTGCGGAAAAGTCGCTAAAAAGCACGGAACTCAACAAAACGACACTGAAACGAACTCCGATGTCAAAAAGTGTAGAATTAATCATTCTCAGAATAATGAAACGGTCATGAGCGAGTCATCAAAACGGACTTCCGCTGAAAAAAAGAAAAAAAAAGAAATTACCGGAAATCGAAAATTGCGGATATTACAGATAAGCCATCATTTTCGTAACCTGTTCATATAATTGGCCAATAAAACATGTATACGGGGGGTTCCCATACTGGTTTTTCAACCAATGGTATTAGCCGTATTCAACCTTTTCATTCGGTGTGGGTTTCCTTGACCGACTTTTAGCCGCAAGTATTTGCCACCATGTTTTGGGTCCGCCGGTCCCCCGCGTCCCGTGCCTACCCTCCATCAATCAAGTACCATACTTCCTTGTCTTAAACATTCTTTCACATACACATGTTATGCATGATCATTCAATAAGAGTCACATATGAAAATATCAATCATTATATGATCCTTATGATACAACAAGGAAAAGCATCATCTTACCGCAGGTCCAACTGCGTATTGAAATGAAAAGATCAGCTTCTCTAGCTAGATGGATGTGCTAAAAGCCCTGAATTAATTAACCATATTGCACTTAACATTACTTTCATGAATGGTAGAAAATGTTTGGAATACAATTTAGGATCATCTATGACTTATCCCTTCACAACTAGTTACTGTGATGCAATAGTTATACATATATACCCGTTTATACTATGTTTTAACTTCATATACTTCTCCTTAACTTATACAAGAAAATGTATTCTGAAAATATGAACATATAGTAATTTATTAACCTATTCTACAATAATATAATTGTTCAAGAGAGTTTATCAAAACCTTTGAATAACATAACTTGTTTAACTTATAACCGCTTAAATATAAGTTGAATTTGAATCAAATTTTGATATAACATCTCTAACATACTGGAGAACAAATATATGGGAACACCAGCCCCTGAAATATACGAAATATGCACAATCCATATATGTTTATAAAAGGTGGCAGAATTGAGTTCTATGTTGTCTAGTGATGATTTAGGCTCTATAAACCCACAATAAACACAAGGCTAAGCCATGTATGAATTCTTAACATTATCATGATATGTCTAACGGCATGTACAAACCCTCATTTCATCGAAAGAATCATTAAAGACATCGAGAACATGAAGAAAACAAAGGAAACTCACCTTGATTCTCAAAGGATATGAGGTGTTGGTGTTTTGATGTTTTTTCTTGAATTGTTTGGTGATTTTTCGGATATGGATGCTTCTAGGTCGAGTACATAGTTTTAGTGAGGGTTTAGGGTCGATTTTCCTCTCTTATCCAAGTGATGGAGGCGGTTTTGAGGGTGAAATACCGAAGATACCCTCAAATAGCTTCTATAAATCATGTTTGAAAGACTGGATCGGTTAAAGTAGTTATAGGCCATTTCTTGGTTGGTTTCAACCGGTTCTTGATATATATTGAACATATTTAGGGTATAAATATCTGGTCTAGTGGTTTTGTTGAAGTTTAAGGTGTATTTTTATTGTTTAAACCGGTTACTATGGAGAAAGCATTAAAAATGCTAATAAGCGATTTTATTGTCAAACTTTCTAAACCTTCCTACCTATAAAGATATAGATAAGAATGAAAGGGATCACTTATAAATATTATATGATGATGATGATAAAACAAAAGATAAGTTCAGCTGGTTCCGACCGCAACTGGGATGAATAGAGAAGTGATATATCTAATTACTTAACAGGTGATGCCGTATGCAACTACCAATTGAACCATTTATAATGTAGATAAGAATAAAATATTTGACACGTCTTATTATGTCAAACAAATATTATCTACTTGATTCATATATCTAAATTTACTCAACACACACACCACTAAGCTCCAGTGTTAAACAGGTTAACCTATGATAGACCTGTCAGTGACCCTATCAGTACTTATATGTTTGACACCTACGCTTAGAGCTAATTTAATATGTTTAATACTCTACGACAAAGTGAGTTAACTATGAGGTGGAGTGAATCATCATACGTGAAAGTAATGTAAAAATGCAATTAACAAATAAAATCATTCGTAGTCATTTAGCACATCGATCTCCGTTAACCGACAAACTGAGCTTCTCACTGCAATGAGACATTTATAAAGACACATTTTACCATGTTAGGGGGAATAAATAACATGTTGCATGTATCATAGATATAAAACATAATTGCGCACATAAATAGAAATTATTCATGCTCATGAAATGTCTACTTTTTTCCATGCTTCCCTAATGCATATTAGGTAAATGCATTTAGGTATAAAATGGTTATTGGCTTAGAAGGGGATAACCGGGCATTACCATCCTCCCATCCTTATAAAATTTCGTCCTCGAAATTGACATACCGAACAGTTCTGGATACTTGCTTTGCATTTCCTCCTCTCTTTCCCATGTAGCATCTTCAACAACATGATTCCTCCACAAAATCTTTACCAAATGAATCTCTTGTTTCTTAGTTTCTTTACTTTCTTATCAAGAACTTGTACATGCTTCTCTTCATAGGAAAAATCTAGGGATAATTCCAACGGCTCATAATTTAACACATGTGAGGGGTTTGAAATGTACTTCCTTAACATGGACACATGGAAGACATTATGTACACTAGATAGTGAAGGAGGTAAGGCTACTCTATAAGCTCTATCACCAACTCTCTCAAGAATTTCAAATGGGCCAACATATCTCGGGCTAAGTTTTCCTTTCTTCCAAATCTCATTATGCTTTTTATTGGAGATACGCTCAAGAACACATGGTCTCTAACTGCAAATTCTAAATCTCTTTTTCGAATATCTGCATAACTCTTCTATCTACTTTGTGCAATCTTCATTCATTCTCTTATCTTTTCTACTACCATAGCAGTCTGTTGTATCATTTCTGGGACCAGTAGACTTCTTTCTCCAACTTCATCCCAGTGTACGGGAGATCTACATTTTCTCCCATACAGTGCTTCATAAGGTGCCATCCCAATTGTAGATTGGTAACTGTTGTTGTAGGTGAACCATACCAATGGAAGCTTTGTATCCCAACTGCCCTTGAAATCTAGTATGCATGCTCTCAACATATCTTCAAGTATTTGAATAACTCTTTCTGACTGCCCATCACTTTGTGGATGAAATGCGGTGCTGAAAGCAAGCTTCGTACCCATTGCGTTATGTAAACTTTTACAAAATACATATGTGAATTTAGGGTCCCTGTCAGATACTATTGATACTGGCACCCCATGTAGTCGGACTATATCTTTAATATATTCCTGAGCATATTGATCCATATTATATGTTGATTTTACTGGAAGGAAATGAGAAGATTTGGTCAGTCTATCAACAATCACCCATATCGAATTATACCCACTTTGAGTACTTGGTAGCCTAAGCACAAAATCCATTGTAATGTGTTCCCATTTCCATTCCGGAATTAGTAAAGGCTTTAATAATCCTACTGGTCTCTGATGTTCAGTTTTGATCTGCTGGCAAGTTAGACATTCTGCAACGAATTTTGCAATATCTTTCTTCATGTTAGGCCACCAATAATGTTGTTGCAAGTCTTTATACATTTTTGGGCTACCTGGATGTATTGAATAAGGACTGGAATGAGCCTCCTTCAGAATGTCCCCTATGATGGTTGCGTCGGCTGGCACACACAGTCTCCCTTTATATCGTAATATTTTATCACTAGAGACTGAGAAGTTTGGTAATTGGCCCTCATCAACTTTTCCCCTCAATTTGCCTAGGTACTGATCTACCTTCTGGGTTTCTTTGATTATATCTTGAAGTGCAGGTTTCAATATGAGTGCTGATAATGAACAAATCTTCCTTTTGGGCACAATTTCCAGTTCTAAATTTTTGCAAGTCTAATAATAGTGGCTTCTGCGTGATTAGAAAGGAAGACATAGACTTTCTACTTAGTGCATTTGCAACCACCTTCGCCTTACCAGGATGATAATTGATCTCACAGTCAGTCTTTCACCAATTCTAACCATCTCCGCTGTCGCATATTCAGCTCCTTCTATGTGAAAAAGTACTTCATACTTTTGTGGTCTGTATAGATTTCGCACTTTTCACCATATAGGTAATGCCTCCAAATTTTTAGTGCAAAGACAACAGCAGCCAGTTCTAGATCATGTGTTGGATAATTCTTTTCATACTCTTTTAATTGCCTGGAGGCATAGGCTATTACCTTCCCATGTTGCATTAATACAGCACCCAAACCATTTTTAGAAGCATCAGTGTAAAGTACAAAGCCACATGTTCCTATAGGAGTGGCAAGGACAGGAGCTGTAGTTAATCTACGCTTTAATTCCTGGAAACTATACTCGCAAGCATCAGTCCAAACAAACTTTTTATTCTTCCTTGTTAACAATGTTAATGGGGTTGCAATCTTTGAGAATCCTTGTACAAACCGTCGGTAGTAGCCGGCTAGTCCTAAGAAACTTCGAACCTCTGATACATTCGTTGGTGTTGGCCAGTTGCTCACCGCCTCTACCTTGTTTGGATCGACTGAAATGCCATCCTTGGATACCACATGCGCTAAAAATACCATATGTTCTATCCAGAATTCACATTTCTTGAATTTAGCATACAACCATTTCTCTTTGAGAATTTGAAGCACAATTTTGAGATGTTATTTATGCTCATCTCTATCATGTGAATAGATAAGGATATCATCGATAAACACCACCACAAATTTATTAAGGAACTCTTTGAATACCCAGTTCATCAGATTCATAAATGCTGCCGGAGCATTTGTCAAACCAAAAGGCATCACTAAAAATTCATAGTGACCATATCGCGTTCTAACTGCTGTCTTTTGGATATCTTCTTCTTTGACCTTCAGTTGATGATATCCGGAACGTAAATCAATCTTTGGGAATATTGATGCTCCTTGCAACTGATCAAATAAATCATCTATCCTTGGAAGAGGATATTTGTTCTTGATGGTCACCTAATTCTGTTCTCTATAGGCAATGCATAATCGCAATGAGCCATCTTTCTTTTTCACAAATAAGATAGGTGCTCCCCATGGTGAACAACTAGGACGGATGAATCCCTCATCAAGTAATTCTTGCAGCTGAACTTTTAATTCTTTCAATTCTCTTGGTGCCATTCTGGATGGGGCTTTAGAATTAGGGGTAGTCCCTGGCATTACATCGATTGCAAACTCAATTTCCCGCTCTGGTGGAAACTCTGGTAGATCATCTGGAAACACCTCAGGAAATTCTCTAACCACATCTACATCTTCAGGCTTCAATTTCATTTCAAGGGAGGTGTCCAAAACATTAGCCAAATAGCCAGTACACCCCTTATTTACCATTTTTTAGCTTTCAATGCAGTTATAATTGGCAAAGAGCACGAATATGAATTACCTCTAAAAATAAACCGTCCTCCATTTGCTGGTTGAAAGGCCACAATCTTCTTATTACAATCGACATTTGCACAATATTTAGCTAGCCAGTCCATACCAAAGATAACATCAAAATTAGATATTGGTAGGACAACAAGGTCGGCATAGAGTACCCTCCCGCCTATTCGAACTGCACAAGCCCTCAACATTTGGTCAGAATCCATATTTTCTCCAAACGGAGCAGCCACATTATAACCAACTTTCAATAGTTCTGGTTTAATGCCCGATTTTCTCATAAATGCATATGATGCAAATGAATGTGTGGATCCTGGGTCTATCATAAAATATTACTCTAAATCTCTCCTATGTCAGCTCTTCCATGTTGACTGCAAGTTTGGATCCTTCCCACCAAGTTCTGGCATCTTTTTTGAGTTGAAAGACCGCACAAAGTATCTTCTCAGCATCTTTGATATGCATGTAATCAAATATAACATCAAGTGATTTGAACCATTCCACTGCAACCATAGGATCAGACCCACCATGAAAATCAGGAGGTTCTATTTTCCTAAATTTCTCATATACTGCTGGTCCATTATTGTTTCTTGGTGGAGGTTGTCGGTTTTGTTCCTGGTTTCTTTGTTGCATATTCAGCAATAGTTGCATCTGTTCACCATACATCCCTGTCTGTTGCTGCATCCTCTCAGCCAAATTCTCAAGAAGGTTGTGGTTTGGATTTGGATCATCTATTGTCTTCCTTTTGGGTGCCATCACTTCCGCTGTACTGCCCAATCTCACCCATTCATAAGCCAATAACAAACACATAATAATGATAATGACAACTAATAGATTGTATTAAACATAATACTTAAAAGATAAACGTTGACCATATCCCTTAGTTGAGAATGTCCATATGCCATCTTCCGTCTGTAGAAAAGAATTAAACCTTCGCTCCGATACCACAACTGTAACACCCCCTAACCTAACAGCTGAACCGCAAAGTGGTCCGTGCTACTAAGTTGGGGAGTATCACTCTTTTACACTTTGAAAACCAAAATTTTAAATTTGGTAAAAGCAAGAACTCGGGAAAATAACGCAATCTGGCATTATTTGTTCAAAACATTACATAATATTAGGTTTAATACATAACCAAAACCATAACAGAGCGGTCTTATTCAAAACAAAACATAGCCTTCCAGCATAGTGGCAAAATAGCTGGGGAATGGCATATGGACAAGTCTCCTACTGGCAACACTGAAGAAGTATGGTAAACCCCTAAACATGAGCATCGTCACATGTATCATAAGAATCTAGTGAGCTAATGGCTCAGTAAGATGAGACTTCTGTAATAGCAAAGTATCACATATCACATTCATCAACAAATAACTACTTTATATGGTATAGTCATGTTCTTCTCAAATCCTTTCTTCGGGTACCCTTGAAGTGTGGTACTCGATTGATAGTGATAAGCCATGGTTTTCGGAACCTGTTCATATAATTGGGCAATAAAACATGTATACGGGGGTCCCCATACTGGTTTTTCAACCAATGGTATTAGCCGTATTAAACCTTTTCATTCAGTGTGGGTTTCCTTGACCGACTTTCAGCCGCAAGTATTTGCCACCATGTTTTGGGTCCGCCGATCCCCCGCATCCCATGCCTACCCACCATCAATAAAGTACCATACTTCCTTGTCTTAAACATTATTTAACATACACATGTTATGCATGATCATTCAATAACAGTCACATATGAAAATATCAATCAATATATGATCCTTATGATACAGCAAGGAAAAGCATCAATATTGAAGTGAAAAGATCTGCTTCTCTAGCTAGATGGATGTGCTAAAAGCCCTGAATTAATTAACCATATTGCACTTAACATTACTTTCATGAATGCTACAAAATGTTTGGAATACAATTTAGGATCATCTATGACTTATCCCTTCACAACTAATTACTGTGATGCAATAGTTATACCTATATACCCGTTTATACTATGTTTTAACTTCATATACTTCTCCTTCACTTATACAAGAAAATGTATTCTGTAAATATGAACATATAGTAATTTATTAACCTATTCTACAACATCACAATTGTTCAAGAGAGTTTATCAAAACCTTTGAATAACATAACTTGTTTAACTTATAACAGCTTGAATATAAGTTGGATTTGCATCAAATTTTGATATAACATCTATAACATACTGAAGAACAAATATATGGGAACACCAGCCCCTGAACTATACGAAATGTGCACAATCCATATATGTTTATAAAAGGTGGCAGAATTGAGTTCTATGTTGTCTAGTGATGATTTAGGCTCTATAAACCCACAATAAACACAAGGTTAAGCCATGGATGAATTGTTAACATTATTATGACATGTCTGATGGCCTGGAAAAACCCTCCTTTCATCGAAAGAATCATTAGACATCGAGAACATGAAGAAAACAAAGGAAACTCACCTTGATTCTCTAAGGATATGAGGTGTTGGTGTTTTGATGGTTTTTCTTGAATTGTTTGGTGATTTTTCGAATATGGATGCTTCCTGACTGTCGAATATACCTCTCAGGCGTATGAACAACCAGTTGCCATGATGTCGAACATACCCAATCAAACATAGAGTACAACGGCCAATCATCATGGCTCAAGACGGACATCACAGTATGCCCCGTCCGGAAATGTGTTCGTGCACATGTCCACACCGTATATGGAATCCAGGATATACATGGGACATGTACCTAATTAGCCTCACGAACTAACTTCTCGTGTGTACGGTCCAAATGCGGAAACATCAATGTACGACCATACGTGCCTAGCTAAAAATCCTACACAATAACCAATCGGCATGCAGATATGATTCCAGATATGTCACGATGCAACATGACAACGAAACTCAAAGAAAATGTAAGATCCGTGTACTTTATTATTAATATATTTTATTAATGGTCGTACTTTGTTGGAAGTTGGTTTGGGAAAGTTCCACATCATACTGTTTGGTGCCTGGAATTATGTGTATATTGGAGTTGGAACTGATATGTTGGTTGTTAGTGATTGTCGAGTTATGTGCATATAAGGAGGTGTTCATTCTGACCAAACTTCATAATAGTGATGCTGGGAAGTAGCAGTTAGTGCACGCTAGACTGTGTTGCTAGCGTGCGCTAATCATGCATCGTAGCGCACATTAATTATCTATCATAGCGCACGCCATTATGGTCGGTCAGCACATGCAGAGATTTCTGGACTTTGGACAAACTAACAGGTAGCGCACGCTAACCTTTACAGGTAGAGCACGCTAGCGCTACCAGTGTAGAGGGTTCTGCACCTCCTTTCAAAGGCAGTGGGCTGCCTCTTAAGCCCGATAGCGCACGCTACGCCTTACCAGTAGGGCGCGCTAATCGCCTCCAGTATAAATAGGACAGCATAGTTCAGTTTCGTCATTTCCTTCCCTATCCCTTCCTCCTCCCGTGGCTGGGCGATTCGGACGTAAGGAGATGCAGAGTCTGGCCACACATCACTACCCAACAATGTTTTAGAGTTCCTGGAGCAAAGTTAACAAGATCTCAACAGCTTTGATCGTTCGGATCAAGGTAAATCCTTCGAAACCCGAGTTCGTCATACCTTAGGGTTTTCTTGAAGTTTTATGCTCTAAAGTTCAGATCTAGTCGTGGTTGTGTTGGATTATGATGCTGTAATTATAATCTTTTCCTTTTTGTTGAAGTTTATGGATTAAGTTTCGAGTTTTCTTCTATAATCATGTATGATACATGCTGACCCTATAGCTTCCGTTTGATTGCCCCTAAGAGTAAAACTTATGGTAAACCTTTCCATTTTCGTCGTATTGTGTTTGATATAGTGCTGTACTGTGCGAGGACCCAATCGTTTAGGAAAGTTCGAGCAGCATGTCCCATTGTTCACCACTCCCTGTACCATTGTAATTGAGGAAAGTACTTTGATTGTGTTTGATGTACTTCGTGTGAATATGTGAAAAATGTGATTTTATGAGAAGTGGTAATTTCAGAAAATGTGGTTGTGTCTTATGGTTGACTGTGTGTGAACCGAGTTAAAACTAGTGTGGGTCCCCTAGGATCTGTTAGACTGCGAGTATTTGCGGATCACTCGGTGGGGTTGTACAACTAGGGAGGGCCTGACGAGGACTTTCTGGGGTGTGTATCTCGCGTGAGGTACAAGGCCAGTACAACTCGGGAGATTGTTTTGAGATGATGATTTTGGTATGGTATTCCGGAATACATGATGGCACAATGATTTGGTTATTTATTCACTTGTTGTACATATTCATGAATCGTTGTACTTGAACCACCTGTTTGCTGACCCCTTTCAGGGTGGATATACTTGTTGTGTATTCAGGTATAGGTCTTAGTGGCAAGCTGGCGCAGGAAGGGCACTAGGATGACTAGCAACACTGATATCATGTGTTATTGTGAGTTGGTGATTGTTTTGGCATGGTCAGAGTCGTGTTTTGGTTTTGTACTCGCACGGGTACTGTTATATATGGTTTAATGTATTGGTGTCAGTGGTTGTTGATTTTGTTGGATCAGTTGTGAGCCATTGTATCTGTTGTGATCCAACTGGGCTACGTATTGGTATGTTTTGTGGTGTATGTCACGTTGGAGTTGATGTTGTTTCTTTTTATTTAAAGAGTGTTAATATCTTGGTTCAGTTGATGATATTTATTGCGTTTATGTTGGTCCAGCCTGGTAGGTTCTCCAAAAAGAATCTACGGCGCTGTAATATCTTTGTGAATCCAGGGGGGTGTTACAGATTTTGGTTTTGGAGCCTAGGTTTATGGATACCTAGGTTGTTGGTGTTATGGGTCTATCAAAGTTGAGTTGGTCATTTGTTTGTGATATCACTGGGTTGCTGTCATCTCGTGCGACCTGCACTGTAAGTTTCTCTGAACTCTAATTCCTTCTGCCCAGATTGTTTTGGTTTCTTTTGAACATGCTTGGATTTTTAGTTCCCCTTGTGAATTTTGTTCCGTTGGAGTTGTATCTATTGTTTTCCTTCCCTTACACGTTTAGGGAACTAATGCATATTGATGTGGGGAGAAGGTAAGTCTTTCGATTGTAATCTCCCTCCCATCCATGTGGAGATTGTGCTGTGTCAATTCGAATAACCCTGGGTTGAAGGGCTGGAAATTTGTTGATGGTATTAGGATTGTTGGGATGTGCATGAGTATACTATACGGTCCGGGTGAAAATAGTTATGTAACGTATATTGGAAAACCAGGAATGTTATTGATTCCTACATTCCATGAGATTTTTAAGTATCAATTTTATCCGCTGCGTGAGTATCTTGAAATGGCTTTTGGTTTTTTGCAAACTGGGTTTTATTTTGTAAAACCGATTCCCGAAAGCGAGTTTTGGCATTTTGGCCTTGAACGTTTTGATGATATTTTTTTATGACGGTATTTGGTATCTTATAAATAAATTTGTGAGTATTTGAAAAATATTACCGTCATCGGCCTTTTGGGCGTTTTTGAATGTTTTTGGAAATGTTTTTTTTAGCCTGGTGGGTTCCGGCGCGGGGCCCACGGCACTGTAACATCCCGTATGGTTTTGGGGGTGTTACAGATTATGGTGAAACATCTATAGTGGCTCTTGAAATTCTTTCAAATGGTGACGATCTACGATTTAATATCGCCATGTCAAATGAGTATATATTCGATAGAAAATATTTCATTCTAATCAAACAACTAGTAGGAGAGGAGGAATCTTCATTTTATCAAAAATAAAATTGTTTTGCGCATTATTTAAAAATGATTTCAAAATCGACGTATAAATAAAACTTCCTCTCCTAAAGTACTCACGAGTTTTAGGCGCAACGTGACTCGCCCTTATTTGCAAAATATTGTGTTTCGGATATGGTATTACCATTCCGGCGAGAAGACTAAAAGTTGATTTTAAGCATAATACATATGTATATGTATTCTCACCCTTGTATATAGTATATGAGCCTCACAAAATTCGACATTCTAGTGTTGCCTATCATGAGTACTTCAGATCAGACGATACCATATGAAGCCCCCTTAGTAACTGAGTTGACAAGCGGGGCAAGCAGATGGAAGATATTTGGAAAATTCTGGGCAATAGTGCTTAGAATTGTGATTGAGATGATGGTGTGAACGTTAGCACATTCCATATGCATACGTGATAATAACTCTCTTCGCCGAGAGGTATGGTTTCAGTTTAGTTGTTAATGCCCTTTCGATGATTCCTTGCATGACGTTGTATACTTACAAACCGATGGTGTTCGGATTTGCACGCTACCGCTTATTGGTAACCTTCAGTTTTAGTAGTATGTGAGGGGTGTTCATGATTATATTATTGAGTCGGAGCATTTAGAGTACGCTACCTTGTGGATAGCGCATGCCAACACGAGATGCAGAACTTACCGCATTCAACTGAGAATTCAGCAGCACACGCTATGCAATTATGTAGCACATGTTAAAGTGCATCAGTTAGCGCATGCTATGGAGAGGGTAAGGCGCGCTAATGGTAGTTCAGGGGCAGTCCAGAGGCTACTGGACTGAGGTTGGAGGTCTCGTTAGCACACGCTAACGCTTGTAGTTAGCGCACGCTAATCTGTCCGGCATATAAACTGGACAGCAATCGTGATTCCTCATTTCTGCTCTTTTCTTTTTCTCCGTGAGTGACACCAAGAGGTGAATCGAAGGTGACTGGTTCGTGATCTCGACCGATTTTGTTTCGTTCAAAGATGTTTTGGAGTATAACATTTTCTAACCCAATGTTCTTTGTCGGATTGAGGCAATTCCTTGATTTTCCCTTGAGTTGACATTTTGTGAATTTTGTTCATGATTTCATTTCCAACCCAATTCGGATGAATCAATCGATGTTAAATATTATTGTTGGTCATGTCCTATGAATTGTATACCTATAATTCTGACTTGTTCAACTTGGTTGGTGATTCTAAGGATTCTAAGGAACTGTGAACAATAAACGTTTGATCCAATGTCCTTAAACTCTTGGTGAGCAAAACAAGTGATTAAGAGACGTTCCGTATGAGAGATGATGGCAAGTGATGCTCTCCTAATACGTCCGAATTGTTGATGCTCCCGACAATGGTGGCTTGATTCTCTTTATCTTCTTGCTTTCCACCTCTAACTTGGTAATTCCACGTTTCGAGGACAAAACTCCATTCGAGGGAGAGAAGAGTATAATGATCAGGATTCTTGCATTTGTCTTGCACTTGCACAATTTAAGGCCTTGAACCCTCATGCTCGACTCTGTTGTCGTACTGCAAAATTTGCAAACTCGGTGGTACTGCGATGATTAGTTTGATGTTTGAGCTTATTGCAATTATGGTTCCCGTTATGTACTGGTTTCAAGATCTCATTGTATAACCCCACTGTCGTTGAGTAGGGGATTATATTTCCTTTGTAACTCATGATTCTATCCGAGCAAACCGTATCTATTCTGTTGGGCTTTATTTTGATTTAAACTTATGTCGTTAACTGAATCGCGTCACTACCGAGAAATTCTTGTGATGTTAATAGTCGTTCCGTGTTCGTTATAATGCTTAGAAGATTTTGTCATCCGACCTTATGAATTTGCTTGTTACATTATTGCCTTGTCGTTGTTGCGTCAAATTTCGGAGGCAGACTTCTTTATTTAAAGTGAATCGTGGTACCCGAGTCTGACTCCTGTATTTTTCCATCCTATTGGATCCCCTATATTCGGCGATACCTTCTGAATTTGTTCTGTTCTTCGGTTTTTGTCATTTAAACAAGTTGTGACATTGTTTCGGATAGATCTGTTTACTGTTGTGACTTTTCCTAAGTTTGATTCTAATCTCGTGAGTCCTATGTAAAGTGAACGTCTTGCAATTCTTACAAGCCCATTTAATGACTTGGGTTGAGGCGTAAACTTCGGGGTCATTTGATTATTGTCGTTCAGTTGTTGTTGTTCAATCTATGTTGTTCGATCGTTGTGGTTTAATTATTGTTGCTCAATCCTGCATCGTGGTTATTGAGTATCTCATTCCTTAAGGTTCAGGTATCTGTCCCAACATGTGATTTTCGAAACCTTTGAGGTTATCGGAATTATATATTCATTCGGTGTTAAGCTCGCATTTTGATTATTACATTATCTGGATTATCAACCATAATGGTTCATGATCCTTGCACTTTGAATACATTCTTGCGTATTGAATCGGACCGCAACGGTTTTGTATGACACGGAGTTTTGTATCCACTGTTGTCAACAGATAACATGTGTTATCTAAAGTGCCTTGCCTTTATTGCATAATGATCTAAGTTTTGGGACGAAACTTATTTCGAAAGAAGTGCGGTGTAATAACTTTATTTCCCCATTAGTTCCTTTTCTTTCTGATCCATCTTTCGTTTTTTTCGGTTCCCTAGTCTCGACGATCGACATCTGAGAGATGGTCATCATGCCTTGACATCAAGTGGGAATACCGAGAGTCCGTGATCGCATATTTTAGTCTCACCAATGTTTTGGTCGTATTCATGTCATTGATAAACTCGATCCTTATCGAGAATATTTGTGAGTTTATCATCAAAATTTTCATCACTATCATTGTTATTGTTATGGCGGCAGTATATAATTAATACTGGATGACTGCGCCGCCATAATAGCGGCTACTAGAAACAACTGTGGCACTGCTATGGGCCGCCAACTTAAAAATTGGTTTGGTGTGTATATAAGGCCCTGAGAGGTATTTCCATAGTAGACTCAAGACGTTGATCGAAGGGAAACAGTTGAGTAACCTTGTGAGTATGGATCCTACTAAGAATACTCGTTACTTAGAACATATTAGTTATCTGGAAGCCGTAGCACAATTTCATCGAGATGCAAGTCAGGATGCGCAGGAAGCAGCTACACAAGAATGCGAGCAATGATACGGGCCAACGCTGAGGAGATCCTCGCTATCCTCCCAGCAGCCCCAATCTCGGTAGTGGGACAAGAAGTCGCATAAGACGAAGAATATCCCGATGAAGACCCTGAAGAGGACTCGGAAGAAGAGTTCAAAGATAATTCTCTCGTCATTAACCCCTGAGATAGACTTATTGGGGGCATACTGTGTATTGATGTTTTATTAGTATATATGTACTGGTGTAATGTTCACAGTCTAAGAATGAATTGTGTATGGATACGATTGGTGACGCAGACATATATTTCGATGACCCTTTCCTGTTTCATGTTTCGAGGACGAAACTTATTTTTAGAGGGTAAGGGTGTAAGATCCGTGTACTATATTATTAATATATTTTATTAATGGTCGTACTTTGTTGGAAGTTGGTTTGGGAAAGTTCCACATTATACTGTTTGGTGCCTAGAATTGTGTCTATATTGGAGTTGGAACTGATATGTTGGTTGTTAGTGATTGTCCAGTTATGTGTATATAAGGAGGTGTTCGTTCTGACCAAACTTCATAATAGTGATGCTGGGAAGTAGCAGTTAGCGCACGCTAGGCTGTGTTGCTAGCGCGCATTAATCATGCATCGCAATGCACGTTAATTGTCTAGCATAGCGCACGCCATTATGTCCGGTCAGCACGTGCAGAGGTTTTTGTACTTTGGACAAACTAACAGGTAGTGCACGCTAACCCTTACGGGTAGTACACGCTAGCGCGACCAATGTAGAGAGTTCTGCACCGCCTTTCAAAGGCGGTGGGCTGCCTTTTAAGCCCGATAGCGCATGCTACGCCTTACCAGTAGCACGCGCTAATTGCGTCCAGTATAAATAGGACAACATAGTTCAGTTTCGTCATTTTCTTCCCTATTCCTTCCCCCTCCCGTGGCTGGGCGATTCGGACGTAAGGAGATGCAGTGTCTGGCCGGACATCACTACCCAACAACGTTTTAGAGTTCCTGGAGCAAAGTTAACAAGATCTCAACAACTTTTATAGTCCGGATCAAGGGAAATCCTTTGAAACTAGAGTTCTTCATACCTTAGGGTTTTCTTGAGGTTTTATGCTCTAAAGTTCAGATCTAGCCGTGATTGTGTTGGATTATGATGTTGTAATTATAATCCTTTGCTTTTCGTTGAAGTTTACGGATTAAGTTTCGAGTTTTCTTCCGTAATCATGTATGATCCAAGCTGACCCTATAGTGTCCGTTTGATTGCCCCTAATAGTAGAACTTAGGGTAAACCTTTCTGTTTCCGTCGTACTGTGTTTGATATAGTGCTGTATTGTGCTAGAACCTAATCGTTGAGGAAAGTTCGAGCAGCAGGTCCTTTTGTTCACTGCTCCCTGTACCATTGTAATTGAGGCAAGTACTTTGATTATATTTGATGTACTTCATGTGAATATGTGAAAAATGTGATTTTATGAGAAGTGGTAATTTCAAAAAATGTGGTTGTGCCATGTGGTTGAGTGTGTGTGAACCGAGTTAAAACTAGTGTGGGTCCCCTGGGATCCGTTAGACTGCGAGTATCTGCGGATCACTCGGTGGGGTTGTACAACCAGGGAGGGCCTGACGAGGACTTTCTGGGGTGTGTATCTCACGTGAGGTACATGGCCAGTACAGCTCGGGAGATTGTTTTGAGATGATGATTTTGGTATGGTATTCCAGAATACATGATGGCACAGTGATTTGGTTATTTATTCATTTGTTATACATATTCATAAATCGTTGTACTTGCACCAGCTGTTTGCTGACCCTTTTCGGGGTGGATATACTTGTTGTGTATTCAGGTACAGGTCTTAGTGGCGAGCTGGCGCAGTAAGGGCACGAGGATGACGAGCAACACTGATATCATGTGTTATTGTGAGTTGGTGATTGTTTGGGCATGGTCAGAGTCGTGTTTTGGTTTTGTACTCACGCGGGTATTGTCATATATGGTTTAATGTATTGGTGCCAGTGGTTGTTGATGTTGTTGGATCGGTTGCGAGCCGTTGTATCTGTTGTGATCCAACTGGGCTACGTATTGGTATGTTTTGTGGTGTATGTCACATTGGAGTTGATGTTGTTTCTTTTTATTTAAAGTGTGTTAATGTCTTGGTCCAGTTGATGTTATTTATTGCATTTATGTTGGTCCAGCCTGGTAGGTTCTCCAAAAAGAATCTACGGCGCTGTAATATCTATGTGAATCATGGGGGTGTTACAAAAAACACATCCAATAAGGATCAAAAGACTCACCAAAGTGAACACGACAAACAAACAATGAAAAGTCGACACGACCAATCAATATCCAAACGATAATCCTGGGATCATCATCCCCCATAAATGATCAACACGATCAACGATCTCAATACAAACAGTCCTGGGATCAACATCCATCAACGAAACAATCAATATGAATCCCATTATACGAAACATCAACATATAACAATTCATCAGAATAATTATTCTCATAATGAGGTATAGTCCATTAATATCAACAAACCACCATCCCGACATCAACAAACCACCATCCCGACATAGTCCGTTTATATCATATACATTATGATTTATCCCAAAATGAAACCGAAACCATTCGTTAAATATTATAAACTAAAGAAGTATAACTTGCCTCGATACCGATACAACGAAGTTGTTACCAATTCCACTGCATTCATAATCCACGACAAACATCACAACCTATTGCAATAATCGATTAACACACATTCGATAATAATTAACAACCAATATAACTAACTAATCAAACTCAACGACTCAACAATACCTCGATCATATACAAAAACGGACAATACAACTCAAACAATTACGAACTCATGTCCACAATACGAGCCGAAATCCGATAATCATATTAACAACCAATTCAAACCAATAACAAGGGTCTAAATGTTATCGATTCCAAATTCAATCTTAAATACGAATTAACAAGGTTCCTCCTTGTAAATTCATAGTTAGAAATTACTGATGATCATCATCAATTCGAACCATCCAATTAGTTCAACATTATAGATAATCATATTCCAAGGAGGTCAAACAATTCAATCATTCGAATTGAACACTTATTCAATACGTATGAACTTCCAAACTCAAAGATCAATAATAATCTCATCAAACTCGTAATCATATTTGTATTCCTATGCGAATATTATATCAGAAGACATAACTTAGTTCTAGATATGAATATTCCATATTCATATCCAAAACACCAACACTTCTTATAAATTTTCATCATTTCATATAATTCAAGAGTTCTTCAAGAACATGAATTATCCAAAATCACATTCATACTCAACAAAACGGCATAATCTGATGTCTTCTAACATCTTAATAATCACCGAATTCATAATACAAGGCATATATCATCATAACATCAATAATCGCAACAATACTACCAAGAACACTATGATTCCCTAACCATGCTCATGACAAAATAACACAATCCAACATATATATCATCATGTCATCATCTTCCTTAACAAACATCCCGTGAAATACCAAGAATCATCATAACACCTCCATAAACTATTATCATGTGAACTAATCATCAACAACAACATCAAAATCTGAAATGAAGGGAGATATTAACCAATATATCTCTTGAAGAAAAACAACACCATTCAAAACCACACGAATCATATCAATATCCACATATCATCAATAACATCAACATAACTCGGTAATCCATCTCATAATCATACTTATCAACTCATATGCAGGACGATATCAACTCAAGAACATCATATACAATCCAAGACGAAATACCAAAGTGAGGAGTAATTACCTCTTCGAAGAAATGGATTGAACCCCAAGGTTCCGTTCTCAATCACTTCCACGCTCCAATATTGTTAAGGACGATCAACTCCACAATACTCAATTGTTTGGAACCTCAAAACCTCCTCCAAGAACACTCTCTATCGGAGGAAGGGTGGAAATGGCCGAAATGAATAAAAATCCTAAACTGTACATATATATATACTAACCATTATTAGCGTGCGCTAACATCTTCATTTAGTAGCGTGAGCTAACTTACTTTGTTAGCATGCGTGATCGAGGTCCACAGGCTACTGCCTTGCTTGGCACAATGGTTTACGTACGTAACACCAAGGTCATAGCGTACGTTATAGAGATATTGACTTGCTACAGTAATACACACCATTAGCGTGCGCTAATCTTCAACCTTACCATCCGCTAATCTTCGTTGACTCGATAATCTGCACATGCTCCGAATATGCCTGGGTCCTACATGCCGAAAGTAACCAATAAAGCCAAGATTCCCTTTTGACCGATCTATAATTAGCGTGCACTAATCTTCGCCTTTAGCATGCGCTAAGCTTGCACCTTAGCGTGCGTTAAGTCCTGATGTTAACGTACGTTAATAAGGCTATACTTAGCCAAATATAGTTGCTCTTGTCTGTCGTCTAAACATACCGAACACGTATACACGACATACTGAATACATATACTCATCTCAATAACATTCTCATATGATATACCCGATATCAAAATTATAACAACCTGATACACGATGTCCTCAAATGCAATTGACGACCAAGTACGACAATTATACAAATACAACTGTCTCACTTCTCAAATTATTTTATCCATACTGTATAGACACCATGCTATCCAGTATACCTCAGATGAAATAACGCGGAAAATTTATACTGAAAATCTGGATATTACATACTACCCCCTTAAAATAAGTTTCGTCCTCGAAACATGCAATCCTGCCACAAACAATAGAGCAACCCAAAATTTCCAAACTCATCACAAAAGCAATCATTTGTCGCCACAAGCGAATAACCAAAACAGTATACTTACAAGTGCGTGAAGCCGATGATCTCCCGTGATACTAGCATACGACTCCCATACAAAGTCTCACCATAATACCAACATACATCAATATCACAATTAGCAATTTTGAAAACTCATTTTCAAAAGTCACGCTACTACCGTACTGGTAGAGACACATAACACACATGCCCGGGATTCAAAAAACCCAAGCTCCGATACCATTTTCTGTAATGCCCCCAAAACTATCCGGGGATATTACATCGTCGTAGGTCCCGTGCCGGAACCCACCAGGCTAAAAATCATTTTCGCAAACATTTCAAATATGCCAACAGGCCAAAGATGGTAATATATTTTAAATACTCAAATAGTCTCCAAAAATCTATTTTCCAAATACCGTCTTAAAATACCATTTGAAAATTAAAGGCCAAAATTCAATAGTTTCAAAATGTACGTTAAGCCACCACTTACACGTACCGATGAAGAATATTTTAGGGAAAAAGGTTTAACGAGATAACCCCAAATTTACGAAATACCCAAAAGGCCATTTTAAAATACACACGCATCGGATAAAAACACAGTTCAGAATATACTTCTGCAGCGGAATAAAACAATCAGTCAAATACTCGGTTCCCAAATACATGTCTTAGCCAGTATCACCAGGGAAGCTCATCTCTTCACGACCACTACTAGATCGATCTCCGAGTACCTGAAAATAAAGCCCACGACGGGGTCAGCCACAATACTCAAAAATGATAACGATCACATCATCATAAATAATTACATACCAGTGTAATAACATAATACGAATACTACCAACGTAATCTTACCGTCATAACCTTACCAATTCGTGATAATCCATATCAATTCAATCCTTACCATAATCCACATTTCGTATTCTCAAATGACAAAATGAACTCAACCACAACTATCTGTATTACATTCAAACTATACCAAGAATCCTCAAAACATCATCATAACTCATAAGCATGGAATGAACAATTTGTGCCAAATCCTGTCCGTTGGATTGCACCGTCAAATCTCAATATGGATAAAAGCCAATAACACATAATATATGTGTATATCATCTACCACAAGACAATGATAACAAGTCCCGAAACATCGACGTATAGTCTGAATGCTCATACGATCAATAACCATGATCAACCAATGTAATACCCGGTTGTGAATTCATTGATTATCATTCAGTAATTTTCACTCAGAAATTTTTCACTCAGTAATAATCACTCATCAGTCATATTCATTCAATTGTGTTCAACATTCGGCGTATTTTAGAATCGCGTATTAGTTTTTATTCGTTACTCATCACTGTTTGAGGTCGAGCCGAGATTATTGTCATCATCATGTTTTGGTATTCAGTTTGAGAGGTAGCGCATGCTACGTATTCTTGTTAACGCGTGCTAACGGGATACAGATAGCGCATGCTATGTTTCAGTATTAGCGCACGCCAGCGCAAGTGAGGCAGGCAGTCCAGAAGGTACTAGGCTGATTTGAGAAATTCGTAGCGCACGCTACGAGTGGTAAGTAGCGTATGCTAACTGTGCTGGTAACGCACGCTAAGTCACCTTAGTAGCGCACGCTAACGTGAGCAAGGTAGAGGACAGTAGGTTCTGGACTTCAGTTTCTGGGTAACAGACATCAGTTAGCGCACGCTAACAACTGGGGATTAACGCACGGTATCGGTAAGGTTTTAGCGCATGCTACCAAGTTCGAAGTGCACGCTAACGAGGTAGTCAGAGCTACGGAGAGGGTAAGCGCACTAACTGGTAGTTCAGGGGCAGTCCAGAGGCTACTGGACTGAGGTTGGAGGTCTCATTAGCACACGCTAACGCTTGTAGTTAGCGCACGCTAATCTGTCCGGCATATAAACTGGACAGCAATCGTGATTCCTCATTTATGCTCTTTTCTTTTTCTCCGTGAGGGACACCAAGAGGTGAATCGAAGGTGACTGGTTCGTGATCTTGACCGATTTTGTTTCGTTCAAAGATGTTTTGGAGTATAACATTTTCTAACCTAATGTCCTTTGTCGGATTGAGGCAATTCCTTGTTTTTCCCTTGAGTTGACATTTTGTGAATTTTGTTCATGATTTCATTTCCAACCCAATTCGGATGAACCAATCGATGTTAAATATTATTGTTGGTCATGTCCTATGAATTGTATACCTATAATTCCGACTTGTTCAACTTGGTTGATGATTCTAAGGATTCTAAGGAACTATGAACAATTAACGTTTGATCCAATGTCCTTAAACTCTTGGTGAGCAAGACAAGTGATTAAGGGACGTTCAGTATACCAGATGATGGCAAGTGATGCTCTCCTAATACGTCCGAATTGTTGATGCTCCCGACAATGGTGGCTTGGTTCTCTTTATCTTCTTGCTTTCCACCTCTAACTTGGTAATTCCACGTTTCGAGGACAAAACCCCATTCGAGGGAGAGAAGAGTATAATGATCAGGATTCTTGCATTTGTCTTGCACTTGCACAATTTAAGGCCTTGAACCCTCATGCTCGACTCTGTTGTCGTACTGCAGAATTTGCGAACTCGGTGGTACTGCGATGATTGGTTTGATGTTTGAGCTTATTGCAATTATGGTTCCCGTTATGTACTGGTTTCAAGATCTCATTGTATAACCCCACTGTCGTTGAGTAGGGGATTATATTTCCTTGGTAACTCATGATTCTATCCGAGCAAACCGTATCTATTGTGTTGTGCTTTATTTTGATTTCAACTTATGCCTTTAGCTGAATCACGTCACTACCGAGAAATTCTTATGATGTTAGTAGTCGTTCCGCGTTCGTTATAATGCTTAGAAGATTTTGTCATCCGACCTTATGAATTTGCTTGTTACGTTGTTGCTCTGTCTTTGTTGCGTCAAATTTCAGAGGCAAACTTCTTTATTTAAAGTGAATCATGATACCCGAGTTCTGACTCCTGTATTTTTCCATCCTATTGGATCCCCTATATTCGGCGATACCTTCTGAATTTGTTCTGTTCTTCGGTTTTTGTCAGTTAAACAAGTTGTGACATTGTTTCGGATAGATCTGTTTAGTGTTGTGACTTTTCCTAAGTTTAATTCTAATCTCGTGAGTCTTATGTAAAGTGAACGTCTTGCAATTCTTACAAGCCCATTTAATGACTTGGGTTGAGGCGTAAACTTCGGGGTCATTTGATTATTGTCGTCCAGTTGTTGTTGTTCAATCTATGTTTTTCGATCGTTGTGGTTTAATTATTGTTGCTCAATCCTGCATCGTGGTTATTGAGCATCTCATTTCTTAAGGTTCAGGTATCTGTGCCAACATGTGATTTTCGAAACCTTTGAGGTTATCGGAATTATATATTCATTCAGTGTTAAGCTCGCATTTTGATTATTACATTATCTGGATTATTAACCGTAGTGGTTCATGATCCTTGCACTTTGAATACATTCTTGCGTATTGAATCGGACCGCAACGGTTTTGTATGACACGGAGTTTTGTATCCACTGTTGTCAGCAGATAACATGTGTTATCTAAAGTGCCTTGCCTTCATTTCATAATGATCTAAGTTTTGGGACGAAACTTATTTCGAAATAAGTGCGGTGTAATAACTTTATTTCCCCATTAGTTCCTTTTCTTTCTGATCCATCTTTCATTTTTTTCGGTTCGCTAGTCTCGACGATCGACATCTGAGAGATGGTCATCATGCCTTGACATCAAGTGGGAATACCAAGAGTCCGTAATCGCATCTTTTAGTCTGACCAATGTTTAGGTCGTATTCATGTCATTGATAAACTCGATCCTTATCGAGAATATTTGTGAGTTTATCATCAAAATTTTCATCACTATCATTGTTATTATTATGGCGGCAGTAGATAATTAATACTGGATGACTGCGCCGCCATAATAGCGGCTACTAGAAACAACTGTGGCACTGCTATGGGCCGCCAACTTAAAAATTGGTTTGGTGTGTATATAAGGCCATGTGAGGTATTTCCATAGTAGACTCAAGACGTTGATCGAAGGGAAACAGTTGAGTAACCTTGTGAGTATGGATCCTACTAAGAATACTCGTTGCTTAGAACATATTAGTTATCTGGAAGCTGTAGCACAATTTCATCGAGATGCAAGTCAGGCTGCGCAGGAAGCAGCTACACGAGAATGCGAGCAATGATACGGGCCAACGCTGAGGAGATCCTCGCTATCCTCCCAGCGGCCCCAATCCCGGTAGTGGGACAAGAACTCGCATAAGACGAAGAATATCCCGAGGAAGACCCTAAAGAGGACCCGGAAGAAGAGGTCGAAGATAATTCTATCGTCATTAACCCCTGAGATAGACTTATTGGGGGCATACTGTGTATTGATGTTTTATTAGTATATATGTACTGGTGTAATGTTCACAGTCTAAGAATAAATTATGTATGGATACGATTGGTGACGCGGACATATATTTCGACGACCCTTTCCTGTTTCATGTTTCGAGGACGAAACTTATTTTTAGAGGGCAAGGGTGTAAGATCCGTGTACTATATTATTAATATATTTTATTAATGGTCGTACTTTGTTGGAAGTTGGTTTGGGAAAGTTCCACATTATACTGGTTGGTGCCTGGAATTGTGTGTATATTGGAGTTGGAACTGATATGTTGGTTGTTAGTGATTGTCCAGTTATGTGTACATAAGGAGGTGTTCGTTCTGACCAAACTTCATAATAGTGATGCTGGGAAGTAGCAGTTAGCACACGCTAGACTGTGTTGCTAGCGCGCGTTAATCATGCATCGCAATGCACGTTAATTGTCTAGCATAGCGCACGCCATTATGTCCGGTCAGCACGTGCAGAGGTTTTTGGACTTTGGACAAACTAACAGGTAGTGCACGCTAGAACGACCAATGTAGAGAGTTCTGCAACGCCTTTCAAATGCGGTGGCCTGCCTTTTAAGCCCGATAGCGCATGCTACACCTTACCAGTAGCGCGCGCTAATCGTGTCCAGTATAAATAGGACAACATAGTTCAGTTTCGTCATTTTCTTCCCTATTCCTTCCCCCTCCCGTGGCTGGGCGATTCGGACGTAAGGAGATGCAGAGTCTGGCCGGACATCACTACCCAACAACGTTTTAGAGTTCCTAGAGCAAAGTTAACAAGATCTCAACAACTTTTATAGTCCGGATCAAGGTAAATCCTTCGAAACCAGAGTTCTTCATACCTTAGGGTTTTCTTGAGGTTTTATGCTCTAAAGTTCAGATCTAGCCGTGGTTGTGTTGGATTATGATGTTGTAATTATAATCCTTTGCTTTTCGTTGAAGTTTACGGATTAAGTTTCGAGTTTTCTTCCGTAATCATGTATGATCCAAGCTGACCCTATAGTGTCCGTTTGATTGCCCCTAATAGTAGAACTTAGGGTAAACCTTTCTGTTTCCGTCGTACTATGTTTGATATAGTGTTGTATTGTGCTAGGACCTAATCGTTGAGGAAAGTTCAAGCAGCAGGTCCTTTTGTTCACCGTTCCCTGTACCATTGTAATTGAGGCAAGTACTTTGATTGTGTTTGATGTACTTCGTGTGAATATGTGAAAAATGTGATTTTATGAGAAGTTGTAATTTCAAAAAATGTGGTTGTGCCATGTGGTTGAGTGTGTGTGAACCGAGTTAAAACTAGTGTGGGTCCCCTGGAATCCATTAGACTGCGAGTATCTGCGGATCACTCGGTGGGGTTGTACAACTAGGGATGGGCCTGACGAGGACTTTCTGGGGTGTGTATCTCGCGTGAGGTACATGGCCAGTACAGCTCGGGAGATTGTTTTGAGATGATGATTTTGGTATGGTATTCCAGAATACATGATGGCACAGTGATTTGGTTATTTATTCATTTGTTGTACATATTCATAAATCGTTGTACTTGCACCAGCTGTTTGCTGACCCTTTTCGGGGTGGATATACTTGTTGTGTATTCGGGTACAAGTCTTAGTGGTGAGCTGGCGCAGTAAGGGCACGAGGATGACGAGCAACACTGATATCATGTGTTATTGTGAGTTGGTGATTGTTTGGGCATGGTCAGAGACGTGTTTTGGTTTTGTACTCGTGCGGGTACTGTCATATATGGTTTAATATATTGGTGCCAGTGGTTGTTGATGTTGTTGGATCGGTTGTGAGCCGTTGTATCTGTTGTGACCCAACTGGGCTACGTATTGGTATGTTTTGTGGTGTATGTCACATTGGAGTTGATGTTGTTTCTTTTTTATTTAAAGTGTGTTAATGTCTTGGTTCAGTTGATGTTATTTATTGCATTTATGTTGGTCTTGCCTGGTAGGTTCTCCAAAAAGAATCTACGGCGCTGTAATATCTCTGTGAATCATGGGGGTGTTACAAAAAACACATCCAATAAGGATCAAAAGACTCACCAAAGTGAACACGACAAACAAACAATGAAAAGTCGACACGACCAATCAATATCCAAACGATAATCCTGGGATCATCATCCCCCATAAATGATCAACACGATCAATGATCTCAATACAAACAGTCATGGGATCAACATCCATCAACGAAACAATCAATATGAATCACATTATATGAAACATCAACATATAACAATTCATCAGAATAATTATTCTCATAACTAAGAAATACTTAACTTACCACAAAATCGAAGATAATATCCTTTCCACGAACAAACAACCCTGAACGAATACACAGTTATATGAATAATCTCGAATGAGGTATAGTCCATTAATATCAACAAACCACCATCCCGACATCAACAAACCACCATCCCGACATAGTCCATTTAAATCATATACATTATGATTTATAACAAAATGAAACCGAAACCATTCATTAGATATTATAAACTAAACAAGTATAACTTGCCTCGATACCGATACAACGAAGCTGTTACCAATTCCAATGCATTCATAATCCACGTCAAACATCACAACCTATTGCAATAATCGATTAACACACATTCGATAATAATCAACAGCCAATATAACTAACTAATCAAACTCAACGGCTCAACAATACCTCGATCATATACAAAAACGGACAATACAACTCAAACAATTACGAACTCATGCCCACAATACGAGCTAAAATCCGATAATCATATTAACAACCAATTCAAACCAATAACAAGCGTCTAAATGTTATCGATTCCAAATTCAATCTTAAATACGAATTAACAAGGTTCCTCCTTGTAAATTCATAGTTAGAAATTACTGATGATCATCATCAATTCGAACCATCCAATTAGTTCAAAATTATAGATAATCATATTCCAAGGTGGTCAAACAATTCAATCATTCGAATTGAACACTTATTCAATACGTATGAACTTCCAAACTCAAAGATGAATAATAATCTCATCAAACTCGTAATCATATTTGTATTCCTATACGAATATTATATCAAAACACATAACTTAGTACTAGATATGAATATTCCATATTCATATCCAAAACACCAACACTTCTTATAAATGTTCATCATATCACGAATTATCCAAAATCACGTTCATACTCAACAATACGGCATAATCCAATGTCTTCTATCATCTAAATAATCACCTAATTCATAATACAAGTCTATATCATCATAACATCAAGAATCGCAACAATACTACCAAGAACACTATGATTCCCTAACCATGCTCATGACAAAATAACATAATCCAACATATATATCATCATGTCATCATCTTCCTTAACAAACTTCCCGTGAAATACCAAGAATCATCATAACACCTCCATAAACTATTATCATATGAACTAATCATCAACAACAACATCAAAATCTGAAATGAAGGTAGATATTAATCAACATATCTCTTGAAGAAAAACAACACCATTCAAAACCACACGAATCATATCAATATCCACATATCAACAATAACATCGACATAACTCGTAATCCATCTCATAATCATACTTATCAACTCATATACAGGACAATATCAACTCAAGAACATCATATACAATCCAAGACGAAATACCAAAGTGAAGAGTAATTACCTCTTCGAAGAAATGGATTGAACCCCAAGGTTGAATCCGTTCTCAATCACTTCCAAGCTCCAATATTGTTAAGGACGATCAACTCCATAATACTTAAGTGTTTGGAACCTCAAATCCTCCTCCAAGAACACTCTCTATCGGATGAAGGGAGGAAATGGCCAAAATGAATAATAATCCTCAACTGTACATATATATACTGACCATTATTAGCGTGCGCTAACATCTTCATTTAGAGTATGTTACATGCTTTAGCGTGTGCTAACTTACTTTGTTAGTGTGCGCAGGTCCAGAGGCTACTGCCTTGCTTCGCATAATGGTTTACGTATGTAACACCAAGGTCATAACATATGTTATAGAGACATTGACCTGCTACAGTAATACACACCATTAGCATGCGCTAATTTTCAATCTTAGCATGCGCTAATCTTCGTTGACTCGACAATCTGCACATGTTCCGAATATGCCTGGGTCCTACACGCCGAAAGTAACCAATAGAGCCAAGATTCCATTTTGACCGATCTATAATTAGCGTGCGCTAATCTTCGCCTTTAGCCTGCACCTTAGCGTGCGTTAAGTCCTGATGTTAACGTACGTTAATAAGGCTATACTTAGCCAAATATAGTTGCTCCTGTCCATCGTCTCAACATACCGAACACGTATACACGACATACTGATTACATATACTCGTCCCAATAACATTTTCATATGATATACCCGATATCAAAATTAAAACAACCTGATACACGATGTCCTCAAATGCCATTATCGACCAAGTACGAGAATTATACAAATACAACTGTCTCAGTTCTCAAATTATTTAATTCATACTGTATAGACACCATGCTATCCAGTATACCTCAGATAAAATAATGCGGAAAATTTATAGTTAAAATCCGGATATTACATATTACCCCCCTTAAAATAAGTTCCATTTTCGAAACTTGCAATCCTGCCACAAACAACAGAGCAACCCAAAATTTCCAAACTCATCACAAAAGCAATCATTTGTCGCCACAAGCGAATAACCAAAACAGTATACTTACAGGTGCGTGAAGCCGATGATCTCCCGTGATACTAGCATACGACTCCCATACGAAGTTTCAACACAATACCAACATACAGCAATATCACAATTAGCAATTTTGAAAACTCATTTTCAAAAGTCACGCTACTACCGTACTGGTAGAGACACATAACACACATGTTCGGTTTTCAAAAAACCCAAGCTCCGATACCATCTTCTATAACGCCCCCAAAACCATCTGGGGATATTACAACCCCGTGGGTCCCGTGTCGGAACCCACCAAGCTAAAATTCATTTCCGCAAACATTTTAAATATGCCAACAGGCCAAAGACGCTAATATATTTTAAATACTCAAATAGTCTCCAAAAATCTATTTTCCAAATACCGTCATAAAATACCATTTGAAAATAAAAGGCCAAAATTTGACAGTTTCAAAATGTACGCTAAGCTAGCACTTACACGTACCGACGAAAAATAGTTTAGGGAAAAAGGTTTAACGAGATAACCCCAAATTTACGAAGTACACAAAAGGCCATTTTAAAATACACACGCAGCAGATAAAAACACAGTCAAAATATACATTTGCAGCGGAATAAAACAACCACTCAAATACTCGGTTCCCAAATACATGTCTTAGCCAGTATCACTAGGGAATCTCATCTCTTCATGACCGCTACTAGCTCGATCTCCGAGTACCTGAAAATAAAGCCTACGACGGGGTCAGCCACAATACTCAAAAATGATAACAATCACATCATCATAAATAATTACATACCAATGTAATAACATAGTACGAATACTACCAACATAATCTTACCGTCATAACCTTACCAATTCATGATAATCCATATCAACTCAATCCTTACCATAATCCACATTTCGCATTCTCAAATGACGAAATGAACTCAACCACAACCATCTGTATTTCATTCAAACAATACCAAGAATCCTCGAAACATCATCATAACTCATAAGCGTGGAATGAACCATCTCTGCCATATCCTCTCCGTTGGATTGCACCGCCAAATCTCAATCTGGATAAAAACTAATAACACACAATATATCTGTAGATCATCTACCACAACACAATGATAACAAGTCCCGAAACATCAACGTACAGTCTGAATGCTCATACGATCAATAACCATAATCAACCAAAACATCAACCGAGATTATCATCGACATGACAAAACTTCAACTCGATCAACAAAGGATCAACAACGACCGAGAATACCATCAACATGATAAAGTCCAAATGCGATCAACAAAGGATAAAAAACGACCGAGAATACCATCAACAAGGTAAACTCCAAACACGATCAACAAAGGATCAACAACGACCGAGAATATCATCAACAAGGTAAACTCCAAACGATCAACAATAATGGATCTTCAAAGAAATAACCCCGACTATCGAATATACCCCTCAGGTGTATGAACAACCAGTCGCCATAACGTCAAACATACCCAATCAAACATAGAGTACAACGACCAATCATTATGGCTCAAGACGGACATCACAGTACGCCCGATCCGGAAATGTGTTCGTACACATGTCCACCCCGTATACGGAATCAAGGATATACGTGGGACATGTACATAATTAGCCTCACGAACTAACTTCTCATGTGGATGGTCCAAATGCGGAAACATCAACATACGACCATATGTGCCTGGCTAAGAATCCTACACAATAACCAATCGGCACGCAGATATGTCATGATGAAATATGACAACGAAACTCAAAGAAAACACATATCCAATAAGGATCAAAAGACTCACCAAAGTGAACATGACAAACAAATAATGAAAAGTCGACACGACCAATTAATATCCAAACAATAATCATTGGATCATCATTCCCCATGAATGATCAACACGATCAATGATCTCAATACAAACAGTCCTGGTATCAACATCCATCAATGAAACAATCAATATGAATCCCATTATACAAAACATCAACATACAACAATTCATCAGAATAATTATTCTCATAACTGAGCAATACTTAACTTACCTCGAACCGAAGACAATATCCTTTCCACGAACAAACAACCCTGAATGAATACACAGTTATACGAATAATCTCGCATGGGGTATAGTCCATTAATATCAACAAACCACCATCCCGACATCAATTTCGACACGATAAACTATCCTCGACATCCGACACTCCATATCACAGACGAAAGATAACTCACATCTCTGTCTTCGCCAAATACATTTAAATCAGATACATTATGATTTATCCCAAACCAAAGCATAATATAAAAACCATCATCTCGACAACGTATATTTATATATCATTGTTATATGAATTATAAATGAAATGAAACTGAAACCATTCATTAAATAATATAAACTGAACAAGTAGAACTTGCCTCGATACCGATACAACGAAGCTGTTACCAATTCCATTGCCTTCGTCTATGAGTTCCTCAGCCCTGACCAAAGCAATATACGAACTCTTCAACCTCAACCGCAACACAACGGTGGTAATCCAAGATCAAACATCACAACCTATTGCAATAATCGATTAACACACATTCGATAATAATCAACAACCGATATAACCAACCAATCAAACTCAACGGCTCAACAATACCTCGATCATATACAGAAATGGAAAATACAAATCAAACAATTACGAACTCATGTTCACATTACGAGCCGAAATCCAATAATCATATCAACAACCAATTCAAACCAATAACAAGGGTCTAAATGTTATCGATTCCAAATTCAATCTTAAATACGAATTAACAAGGTCCTCCTTGTAAATTACCGATGATCATCATCAATTCAAACCATCCAATTAGTTAAACATTATAGATAATCATATTCCAAGGCGGTTAAACAATTCAGTCATTCAAATTGAACACTTGTTCAATACGTATGAACTTCCAAACTCAAAGATGAATAATAATCTCATCAAACTCGTAATCATATTCGTATTCCTATACGAATATTATATCAGAAGACATAACTTAGATTTAGATATGAATATTCCATATTCATATCCAAAACACCAACACTTCTTATAAATGTTCATCATATCATATAATTTAAGAGTTCTTCAAGAACATGAATTATCCAAAATCACGTTCATACTCAACAAAACGGCATAATCCGATGTCTTCTAACATCTTAATAATCACCTAATTCATAATCCAAGGAATATATCATCATAACATCAAGAATCGCAACAATACTACCAAGAACACTGTGATTCCGTGACCATGCACATGACAAAATAACATAATCCAACATATATATCATCATGTCATCATCTTCCTTATCAAACATCCCGTGAAATACCAAGAATCATCATAACACCTCCATAAACTATTATCATATGAAATAATCATCAACAACAACATCAAAATCTGAAATGAAGGGAGATATTAACCAATATATCTCTTGAAGAAAAACAACACCAATCAAAACCACACGAATCATATCAATATCCACATATCAACAATAACATCAACATAACTCGGTAATCCATCTCATAATCATACTTATCAACTCATATACAGGACGATATCAACTCAAGAACATCATATACAATCCAAGACGAAATACCAAAGTGAAGAGTAATTACCTCTTCGAAGAAATGGATTGAACCCCAAGGTTGAATCCGTTCTCAATCACTTCCAAGCTCTAATATTGTTAAGGACGATCAACTCCACAATACTCAATTGTTTGGAACCTCAAAACCTCCTCCAAGAACACTCTCTATCGGATGAAGGGTGGAAATGTCCGAAATGAATAAAAATCCTAAACTGTACATATATATACTAACCATTATTAGCGTGCGCTAACATCTTCATTTAGCGTACGTTACATGCTTTAGCGTGAGCTAACTTACTTTGTTAGCGTGCGCGATCGAGGTCCAGAGGCTACTGTCTTGCTTCGCACAATGGTTTACGTACGTAACACCAAGGTCATAGCGTACGTTATAAAGACATTGACTTGCTATAGTAATACACACCATTAGCGTGCACTAATCTTTAACCTTGGCGTCTGCTAATCTTCGTTGACTCGACAATCAGCACATGCTCCGAATATGCCTGGGTCCTACACGCCGAAAGTAACCAATAAAGCCAAGATTCCCTTTTGACCGATCTATAATTAGCGTGCACTAATCTTCGCCTTTAGCATGCGCTAAGCCTGCACCTTAGCGTGCATTAAGTCCTGATGTTAACATACGTTAATAAGGCTATACTTAGCCAAATATAGGTGCTCTTGTCTGTCGTCTCAACATACCGAACACGTATACACGACATACTGAATACATATACTCGTCCCAATAACTTTCTCATATGATATACCCGATATCAACATTATAACAACTTGATACATGATGTCCTCAAATGCAATTGACGACCATGTACGACAATTATACAAATACAACTATCTCAGTTCTCAAATTATTTTATCCATACTGTATAGACACCATGCTATCCAGTATACCTCAGATGAAATAACGCGAATAATTTATACTGAAAATCTGGATATTACATACTACCCCCTTAAAATAAGTTTCGTCCTCGAAACTTGCAATTCTGCCACAAACAATAGAGCAACCCAAAATTTCCAAACTCATCACAAAAGCAATCATTTGTCGCCACAAGCGAATAACCAAAACAGTATACTTACAAGTGCGTGAAGCCGATGATCTCCCGTGATACTAGTATACGACTCCCATACAAAGTCTCAACACAATACCAACATACATCAATATCACAATTAGCAATTTTGAAAACTGATTTTCAAAAGTCACGCTACTACCGTACTGGTAGAGCCACATAACTCACATGCCCGGGTTTCAAAAAACCTAAGCTCTGATACTATCTTCTGTAATGCCCCCAAAACCATCCGAGGATATTACAGCGCCGTGGGTCCCGTGCTGGAACCCGCCAGGCTAAAAATCATTTTCACAAATATTTCAAATACGCCAACAGGACAAAGACGGTAATATATTTCAAATACTCAAATAGTCTCCAAAAATCTATTTTCCAAATACCGTCATAAAATACCATTTGATAATAAAAGGCCAAAATTTGACAGTTTCAAAATGTACGCTAAGCCACCACTTACACGTACCGACGAAGAATAGTTTAGGGAAAAAGGTTAATGAGATAACCCCAAATTTATGAAATACCCAAAAGGCCATTTTGAAAATACACACGCAGCAGATAAAAACACAGTTCAAAATATACATTTGAAGCGGAATAAAACAACCAGTCAAATACTCGGTTCCCAAATACATGTCTTAGCCAGTATCACCAGGGAAGCTCATCTCTTCACGACGGCTACTAGCTCGATCCCCGAGCACCTGAAAATAAAGCCCACAACGGGGTCAACCACAATACTAAAAAATGATAACGATCACATCGTCACAAATAATTACATACCAATGTAATAACATAGTAAGAATACTACCAATGTAATCTTACCGTCATAACCTTACCATTTCGTGATAATCCATATCAACTCAATCCTTACCATGATCCACATTTCACATTCTCAAATGACAAAATGAATTCAACCACAACCATCTGTATTGCATTCAAACAATACCAAGAATCCTCAAAACATCATCATAATTCATAAGCGTGGAATGAACAATCTGTGCCAAATCCTGTCTGTTGGATTGCACCGTCAAATCTCAATCTGGATAAAATCTAATAACACACAGTATATCTGTAGATCATCTACCACAAGACAATGATAACAAGTCCCGAAACATTAACATACAGTCCGAATGCTCATACGATCAATAAGAGCCAATTTTGCCTGAACCTTCTTCATCCTCTCGTTATGAGCAACCGACTGACACGGTTGGGCCCCCTATTGTGTCTGCTGACCATGTAAAAGATAAGAGCCATACCATTACTGCTAAGGCAGAAAAATCTATTGTTATTTCTCCTCTTATTCCCTCATAAAAACCACACACTCCGCTAAAACAAGATAAAAGGGATGTTAAATTCCCAAAGAGTGTGCAATTACTCCCTTCCAACTCCACGACAGTGAAAAATCTTAATTTGGCCGCTTCTAGACCTTGGCGAAATTCTTCTGAGGAAGAGGATCAGCAATATAATCCACCTGAAGCACGGATAACCGCCGTTTCTGAATGAATATCCTTTCCTGGAATATCAGGGGGATCAGGAAGCGGGTTGCTAGGGACCAGCTTTGTCACTATATCACAGTTTGTAAGCCGGATATTCTATGTATCATCAAGCCCTTCACTACTTTTGCTCGTTCTGATCTTTCTCTCTGGCGTTCGGGTGGTCTTTCTCTTCTTGTCAAGAATCAGCGAGGGAACCGGGACCCCGACATTTGGGTGCTCGGCTCCCTCAACATATCTAATTTCCAAGTCATCCATGTCTCTGATCAAGTTTATCATCATAGACATCTATTTTAATGGATGGGAATTTTGGGCGTCTGTTGTTCATGGTGCTCGTAACTATATTGGTCGCAGGAATCTTTGGGAGGATATCCTGAGCTTTCTTCACCCTAACCTTTTAGTTTTCGGAGATTTTAATGTCGTCATTGGGGCACATGAGCGTCGCATTCTTCATGTTCCCAATGCTACTTCTTATTAGGAGTTCAGTCAATTTATTGATGAGGTCTTGCTTGTCGGCATCCCTTTTACTGGTCATCAGTTTACCTGGAGAGGCAGGGTTCACAATGATTCTCATGTTGAGACCCGCATTGATCGGTTTTTGGCCGCCCCCGATTTTATCAATCACTGGGTTTCCACGAAATATCATGTTTTCCATACGATATGCTCTTATCACCACCCTATCTGGCTCACCTTGTAATGCCCGGTTATCCCCTAAGCCAATAACCATTTAATACCTAAAAGCATTTACATAATATGCATTATGAAAGCATGGCATACAAGTAGACATTTCAGGAGCATAAATGACCATTATGTCCATTCGCATTACGTTTTATACGACATGTTAATTATCTCATCTAACATGATAAAAGTCATTGAGAGATGTTTTGTTGCAGTGAGGAGCTCAGTTTCTCAGTAAGGAGATCGATGTGCTAAACGATTATAAAATAATAATTGTAATACCCTAGAAAAATCAAAGACTTAATTAAATGATATTTATTTTGCTAATGATCATGGATTTCGATATTTACAAGTTGTCCAATACTTGGACCGATATGTTTCCAACATAAAATTAAGGATTTAAAAAGAAAAGATTTCAAAATAAATTATAAGGATTATTTTAGAATTTATGAAAGTAATTTCGAAAATTTTCGACGAATTGATACGATAAAATTTTAACTCAGAAGAGTGTGGAACAGGTCGGAAAATCGAATTTGGACATCGGGAAGGGGTCGAACCGGCTGAGCCAAGTTGACGGACATTTGCCGGTCACCGCCGGACACGCCGACTGACAACTGCCGGTCATGGCCGACAGAAGCTTCTCGGCCACTATCCAGATAAGGCTGTCCAGCTGTCCGGATAAGGTCGGTCACGACCGATAGAAGCTTCTCGGCCACTACCCGGATAAGGCTGTCCAGCTGTCCGGATAAGGTCGGTCACGACCGACAGAAGCTTCTCGGCCAGCTGTCCGGATAAGGTCGGTCACGATCGACAGAAGCTTCTCGGCCAGCTGTCCAGATAAGGCTTCCAGTTGTCCGGGTAATGTTGATTTTCAACCGACTTTGAGCCCTTATTTATACATGTTCCCGGGCGTGTTTTTGTACATATCATATATCATTTTGAAGCTGTGGACCTCTACCATAAAAACGCTCGTAACATATTTCCCTTCCAAAATTTAACAAAGCTAGAAAAAGCATGATCAAACAGGAAGATCAAATCTGACAGTTTTCCAAGGTGTTTGATAAAAGTCCCCAAAGAGATTTCAAATTTTCCTTCAAGGATTTTAGCACATCCAACTGTAGAAACTGATCTTTTCACATCAACAGGCACATGACTTGAGGTAAGATGGTGCTTTTCCTTGCTGTATCATAAGGATCATATATTGATTGATATTTTCATATGTGACTGTTATTGAATGATCATGTATAACATGTGTATGTAAAAGAATGTTTAAGAACAGGAAGTATGGTACTTGATTGATGGCGGGTAGGCACGGGACGCGGGGGACCGGCGGACCCAACACATGGTGGCAAATACTTGCGGCTGAAAGTCGGTCAAGGAAACCAACACTAAATGAAAAAGGTTGAATACGACTAATACCATTGGTTGAAAAACCAGTATGGGAACCCCTGTATACATCTTTTATTGGCCAATTATATGAACAGGTCTGAAAACCATGGCCTATCACTATCAATCGAGTATCACACTTCAAGGGTACCCGAAGAAAGGATTTTACAAGAACATGACTATATATATATATAGTAGTTATTCGTTGATAAATGTGCTATGTGATACTTTGCTATTACAGAAGTCTCATCTTACTGAGCCATTATCTCATTAGATTCTTATGATACAGGTGATGATGCTCATGTTTAGGAGTTGACTATCTTCTTCAGTGTTGACAGCCGGAGACTTGTCCATATGCCATTCCCAGCTATTTCGCCCCTATGCTGGAAGACTATGTTTTGTTTTTAATAAAATCACTCTGTTATGGTTTTGTTATGTATTAAACTTAAGGTTGTGTAATGTTTTGAATAAATAATACAGGTTTGCATTATTTCCCTGAGTACTCGCATTACCAAATATACTTTTTGTTGGTTTTCAAAGTTGAAAAGCGTGAGATTCCCCAACTTAGTAGCACTGACCCTTTTGCGGTTCAGCTGCTAGGTTAGGGGGTGTTACAGTTGTGGTATCGGAGCGAAGGTTTAAATGTTTCCTGCAGACAGAAGATGGCATATGGACATTCTCGACTGAAGGATATGGTCAACTTTTATCTATTAAGTATTGTGTTTAATAGATTACAATATATTAGTTGTCATCATCATTGTTATGTGATCGTTATTGGCTTATGAATGGGTTAGATTGGGCAGTACAATGGATGTGATGGCACCGAAAAGAAAGGCAAGAGATGATCCAAATCCAAACCATAACCTTCTTGAGAATTTGGCTGATCTGATGCAACAACAGATAAGGATGTATGGTGAACAAATGCAACAATTGCTGAACATGCAACAAAGAAATGAAAAACAAAACCGACAACCTCCACCAAGAAACAATAATGGACCAGCAGTGTATGACAAATTTAGGAAAATGGAACCTCCTGATTTTCATGGTGGGGCTGATCCTATGGTTGCCGAAGAATGGGTCAAATCACTTGATGTCATCTTTGACTGCATGCACATCGACGATGCTGAGAAGATACTTTGTGCGATCTTTCAACTCAAAAAGGATGCCAGAACTTAGTGGGAAGGAGCCAAACTTGCAGTTAACTTGGAAGGGTTGACGTGGGAGAGATTTAAAGTAATATTCTATGATAAATACTTCACCAGGGATACACGGTCTCTCAAGGTCAAAGAGTTTTTGGAGATGAAACAAGGGGATATGACTATTTGCGAATATATTGGAAAATTTGAAGAAGGCTGTAGGTATGTTCCCTATATTGCTAGGGATAATGCTGATAAGGTGGATCATTTCCTAAGAGGCCTTCGACCTGAAATTAGAAGAGATGTGAGGATGTCTACATCAACTGAGTTCAGAGAAATAGTTGACAAAGTACTGCTCGCAGAAGCTGACGAAAAGGAAATACAAAGGTCTTATCAACAGAAGAGGCAAGCATTTGCTTCAAAAAATTCAGCACATTGGAAGAAATCGGGGCAAAAACCAGGCAAAGCCAATTAGAAGCATCCTACAGCGAGAGATGCTCCAAATAAAACTAAGAAGCCCAAGTGTACTAAATGTGGGAAAAATCACTTTGGAGAATGTTTTGTTGGGTCCAATAATTGTTTCAGATGCAAGAAGCCCGGACATATGGCGAGAGATTGCCCAAAGAGAGAGAATAAAGTTCAGGGGAGGGTCTTTGAAATGACTCGAGAAGAAGATGATGCAGATGCTTCCGTAGTATCAGGTACCATTCTGATCTCAGGGATTCCTGCCCTTACATTGATAGATCCAGGATCTACACATTCATTTGCATCATATGCATTTATGAGAAAATCGGGCCTTAAACCAGAACTCTTGAAAGTTGGTTATAATGTGGCTGCTCCGTTTGGAGAAAATATGGATTCCGACCAAATGTTGAGGGCCTGTACAGTTCGAATTGGCGGGAGGATACTCTACGCCGACCTTGTTGTCCTACCAATATCTAATTTTGATGTTATCCTTGGTATGGACTGGCTAGCTAAATATTGTGCAAATGTTGATTGTAATAAAAAGATTATGGCCTTTCAACCAGTAAATGGAGGAGGGTTTATTTTTAAAGGTAATTCATATTCGTGCTCTTTGCCAATTATAACTGCACTGAAAGCTAGGAAGATGTTAAATAAGGGGCGTGCTGGCTATTTGGCTAATGTTTTGGACACCTCCCTTGAAATGAAATTGAAGCCTGAAGATGTAGATATGGTTAGAGAATTTCCTGAGTGTAACACCCCCAACACCATACGGGAATATTACAGCTCCGTGGGCCCCATATTAGAACCCACAAGGCTAAAATCATTTTCGCAAATGTTAAAAAAATGCCAAAAGGCCCTTTGAAAGTACACACACACACATCGAATAAAAACACAGTTCAAAGAGTACCGAAAGCCATTTTAAAATATACACACGCAGCGGATAAAATATGATTAAATACATTTGCAGTGGAATTATAAAAACCAGAAAGAACACTCGAATCCCAACAACCACGCCATAGCCAGTATCACCGGAAAGCTCATCCCTTCACGACCGCTACTAGCTCGAACTCCGAGTACCTAAAAGATAAATCCCACGACAGGGTCAGTCATAATTCTCAACAATGATAACGATCACATCACAAAAATAATACATATCAATGTAATTACAAGGTAAGAATAATTCCAATGTAATCTCACCGTAGTAACCTTACCAACTTGTCACAATCCATAACAAATCAATTCTTACCATAACCCACACCCCGTGTCCTTAAGTGATGAATGAATTCAAAAGTAACCACCTATATCCGAAACGATACCAAAATTCCCAAACTTATCACATCTCAATATAGAATGATCTCGCCAAGACTAACTCTATCGGCTGGGTCGCATAATCGGATCCCAGTCCTGATAAAACCGATATCACATGGCACACCTGTAATCCAACTGTTCCGAGACAATAGCAAGTCCCGAATATCAATACAAATCATGAATGCTCACACAATCAATAATGATAAACAATCGATGCATCACAACGGAAATATCAATGACATGATATTTCCACACAAGATCGACAAAGGATCAACCACGGACGAGAATACCATGATCTGGTAACTCCAACAAGATCAACGAAGAATCAATAACCGAGAATACCGATGACACGGTAAGGATCAACGAAGAATCAATAACCGAGAATACCGACGACACGGTAAGGATCAACGAAGAATCAATAACCGATAATACCGACGACACGGTAAGGATCAACGAAGAATCAATAACCGAGAATACCGACGATACGGTAAACTCCAACAAGACTAATAAGAGTCGACAACCAGAAATACCAACGATACGGTAAATCCCAATAAGATCAATAAAGGGTCAACAACCGAGAATACTGACGACACAGTAAACTCTAGCAAGATCAATAAGGACCAACAATCGGAAATACCAATGATACGGTAAACCCCAACAAGAGCAATAAGGAATCGACAACCGAGAATACTGACGACACGGTAAACTCCAATAGGGATAATAAGGGATCAACAACTGAGAATACCGACGACACGGTAAACTCCAATAACATCAATCAAGGACTAATAACCAACAACACCAACGATGAGACAACTCTCAAATGGAATCAATAAGGATCAATAACGAATGAGATTACCAATGACAGGGTGAACTCCAAATGAGATTTATAATGGATCGATATCAATGAGTTGACCATCGATATGGTAACTCCGAACGAGATTAGTAAAGGTTCAATGGCGACAGATACATGAGAGAATAAAATCGTCAACCATATACAAATCATATATACGGGATTTCAAAGACAATCCGAATATCGAACAGATCCAATTATACATGGACTGTGAACGACTAATCAATGAGACTCAAGATGGACGTCACGATACGCTTGATCCAGACATGTGTCCATGTACAAGCCAACCACGGGTATTGATCAATACACGTCTGGTCTCGTACCTAATCAGCCTCACGAAGTACGTCTCGTGTGCACGGTTCAATATGAGGTCGAAACCAACATATGCTACACGTGCCCGTCCCGAAAATCCTACACATGAACGATCAGAACGTATCTGACTCCAGATATGCCACGATACAATATGACAACCAATATTGAAGAAACGTATATCCAACAAGGACCAGAAGATTTTCCAAGAGGGCAACAATAACTCGATCATGAAAGACCGACACGACCACGATGTCGTATTCCGTCAGACAACAGTTCACAGCATGCTCAACAATGCATATAATAATAGCACATAAACTCCCAAGGCAGCAGCCAAGGGTCACAGAAGCATCTACTCAGGAATACCCCAGACAATATCACATAATCTCCCAAGGCAGCAGCCGAGGGTCACGGAAGCATCTACTCAGGAATACTTCGGACATAGGTGCCATTTAGGTCTTATCCCCTAAACATTTCCATTCGGGTACCATACAGGTTTTATCCCCAACACATCGGCCCCACAGATTATGGCTCAAAGAAAGAGCACTTCACAAAACGTAAAAAACAATGGTGCACATTCACCGCATGAAATATCAACAAACACATGCAATACTTCAACATGATGATTATCATAATCAAATAATATTAATTTACCTCAAGCTGGAGATGCTAACCTTTCCACGACCAACCGCCCTGAACGAATACACGGTTTATCCAAAAAATCCAAAATGAAGTACAACCCATAATTAATACAAACCACCATCCCAAGTTCAACATCGGCACGATAACTAACCTTGATATCCAACTTCTCATGCAATAGACCAAATTATAATTCACGTTCCCATTTCCACTAGATATCCTTAAAATCATATACATTATGATTTATCTTAGTCCAAAAATACCATACATACCACCATTCCGACAATTCATATATTCCATAATACCATTGCTATTTGAATCATAAATGAAATGAAAACGAAATCATTTATTAACATTATGAACTGAGCAAGCATAACTTGCCTTGATACCAATTCGACGAAGCCACTATCAATCCCGCCGTCTTCATCTTCAAGCTCCTCAGCCCCGACCAAGACGATTCATGCATTCTCGAATCTCAACCGCATCGCAACGGTTAACATCAATGATCACTAACGCAACCTAACACAATAATCAATTAACAATACGTTCAATAACAATCAACAACTGAAATGACAAACTAATCAAACTCGATGGTTCAACGATATCTCGATCGTACGAAACCAAACCATATCAACTCTTATCAATACGAATACAAGCCGAATTTAGATAATCAATAGTTCTATCAACGTCTACAACATTTTTGGTTCCGACTTCAATCTTAAATTCGGATTAACACGGCTTATTCTTGCAAATTCATAGGAATACAATTACCGACTGTCATCATGAATAATCATATACCAAAATTAACCGTAATCCTTCCAATTTACGGACATATATCATTCAAGAATTCTTCAAGAACATGAGTTAGTCCATAATCATGTTTGAAGCCAACAAAACGACGCAATTCGATGTGTTCTAACATCTAATCATCATCTAATCCATAATCCAAGGCATGTATCATTTTGTTCTTCAATATACGATTCGTATAATCTCAAAATCATAACATCAATACCATAATCATCACTATACGGAGAAGAACATCAACACTAACATCAGAATCTGAATTGAAGGAGTAGAGTTCATCAACATTACCTTTTGAAGAAGAACCACAAGGATCAAACACTTCAAGAATCATTAACATCTTCATATCCAAGCCTCAAATTCATGCTCTCAAGCTCCTAAGCAAGTTAAAAGTGTCTAGAATACACTTAGAAGTGAAGAAGGATGAGTTGGGGTGGAAGAAATGAGTTTTCTTTCGTGAACAAATGAAGGACCAGCTCTTATTATATAAACTGCGCATCTTATTACGTACGTTAAGTCCCAACCTTAACATACGTAAGGCCTTTAACATACGCTGTATGTACTGTATAGCATACGTGATCGTCATCTAGGGTTAACTGCACTATTTTGTACCTTGCGTTACGTACGTACTACCATCACCATAGCGTACGTAATGTAGCAGTTGACTTGCTACAGTATCAACCCATATTACGTACGTAATATGCCATGCATAGCGTACGTAATGCTGAGGTTGACTCGCCTGTCCACATCCTGTGCCGAAAGCAGCCGATATTGGGTTACCCCGAAGTTGTATTTCTTAGGGTTCAGTTTCATGTTGAACTTCTCTAGGATGGCGAACGTCTCGGCAAGGTCATTGAGATGATCTTCCTTTTTGAGGCTCTTGACTACTATGTCATCAATTTAGACCTCAATGGTCTTGCCGATATGGTTGGCGAACATCCCTTTGACTAACCGTTGGTAGGTCGCCCCCGCATTCTTCAGACCGAACGGCATTCGGACCCAAAAGTACACATCTTTTTCCGTCTGGAACGACGTGTGTTTTATGTCTTTCTCCGCCATTGGGATCTGATGGTACCCGGCGAAAGCATCCATGAACGAAATCATTTCACAACCTGCCGTGCTATCGACCAAGTGGTCAATATGAGGCATCGAAAAATGGTCTTTTGGACATGCCGCGTTGAGGTCAGTAAAGTCGATGCATAACCTCCAGGAGTCGGTCGGCTTTTTGATGAGCACCACGTTGGCTACCTACTGTGGCTCGTCTGTATCTACTCCGATTAGTTTGTTGTCGAGTATCTTTTTGACTTCTATGTCGAATGCTGCGTACTTCTCAGGACCGAATTTCCTACATTTCTGGTGAACAGGTTTCCTTGCTGGGTCAATCTTTAGATAGTGGCAAGCATGTTCAGGACTTATACCGACCATATCTTGATGCGACCAGGCAAAGACTCCGATGTTCTTACGTAGTAAACTGATCAGATCATCATTTAACTCGAGGCCGACGCTTGTGCCGATCTGTACTTCCCGCTTCGGGCAAGCCGGATCTATCGTTATACTTTCCTACTCTTCAATGGGGACGGTCGCTTCTCGTTTGGAATGATTTTCGAACTCGATCCTTAGATCGATATTGAGGGTTGGCTCGAAACCGATCCTTGGCTCGATGTCGTCCGTCAATCGATGTGAGACGCCGTCCTCCGAGTCGGGCTGGTTCGAGGTGCTTGGCTCATTGATCTCCATTGGTTGATTGTCGATCGTCTCAATATTATAAATAGTATGGGAAATGTGCAAAGAAGTTACGACATAGGAATAATTCAAACATTTCTTAGCCATTAGTTGGTCTCTTTTTATAGTACCGACCATCCCGTCGATAGTGGGGAATTTGATACAGTAAAAGAAAGAGGAGGCGACCGCCTCGAAGGTTTCTAGAAATGGGCGACCTAGGAACCCATTATAGATGTTGGGCTTATCTATGATTACAAAATTGAGGTTTCTAGTAATCCTAACCTTGGGATCGTAATAACATATTAGCTCGACAGAGAGCTTGATCCTTCCATAGGCTTGGACTGTGCTGTCGCCAAAACCTTGAAGCACGGTATGAAATGGCTTGATGAACTTGGTCAGGTTGCCGAGCTGGTCAAGAGCAGATTTGAAAATGATATTGCAAAAGCTCCCATTGTCAACCAGCATGCGATCGACCATTTTCGCAAGGATACATGCAGAGATTACCAATGCATCCTCTTTAGGGCACTGCACTCCCTCCCTATCCTTGTTGGAGAAAGTGATGAGCGCGTCTTTGGAGATGGTCGGCTATGGGGGTACCAAGACATGGACCCCGGTGAATGCCCTCAATTCGGCCTTTCGTTTTCTGTTCGACATGGTGGAAACCGGAGAAAGGCCTCCGAGGTTTCCACCCCCCGACAGAAGCATATTGATCCGGCCGCCGGGGTTGATCGGTGGGATCGAGTCCGAAAATCCTGGCGATTGGATTGGGAGGGATTCATTTGTTCTGTCGGCGCTCGTGCCCCCCGGTCCTTTCTGCCCGAGGTTCTGGCTTGGTAACGAAGTTATCCAACTTGCCTTCCTCAAACAGTCTCCATAGTTGTCTGAGGAGGTCGCGGCACTGGCTGGTGTTGTGGCCGGGACTCTTGTGGTAGGCACTAAATTTGTTGCGGTCTAGATGACCGTTGTCCCTTATCGGCTTCGGTTTGATAAGACACTCACGTCCCTTGATGGCGTTGAAAATGTGGTCCGGATATAGGTTGAGATTGCGGAAGAGGTGAACCTCCATATCCTCGAAGGCTTTGAATTCACTGGGCGGCTTTGCGACCGTCTTTCTCGGGACGGAAGATGGCGCCTTCCCTTCCCTGGTAGATCCCTCGCCTAAGCGAAGAGTGAGCATCCTCTGCCTAGCCAGAAAATCAACGGCCCTGACGTAGAAGATCGCGTTGGTGCCTGAACATGGGTGAATGGCCATATAATCCCCCTAGGACCGAGTAGAGAGCGAGCTCGTCGCTAATGGGCTCTCCGGTGAGGACTATTTCATCTACCCGGTCGATGTATTCTTCGTCGGGCTCGTCCTTCCCCTGCCTGATCTTCATCATGCGGTGGGGGCCTTCTGGACGAGCAACTTTAGCGGCAAAATATGACGTGAAGTCGTTCGCCAGTTTCTCAAAACAGTTGATCGAACGTGGTGGCAGTGAGATGTACCACCTATGGGTAAGATCGCCCAATGTCAATGGGAATATTCGGCACTTCATCGCGTCTGATGCCCGACATCCGGTCATGTAAATCCGGAACTTGCTCAAATGGGTCTCAGGATCTGATCTCCCCTCATATAGAGGTGTTTGAGGAGGAGCGATATTCTGTTGAACGGGGGCGAGCTCGATCTAGGCTGCGAGCGGCTCACTCGGTCCAGCGATCGATCTCTTCGCGCCTGCCCCAGTTTCTAGGAGAGCCTTCATTTCGTTGAGCTCGCGCTGCATGGCGGCCATCGCCGTAGCCTGACTGCTCGCAGATTGGCTCTCGGAGCGAGAGCCGAGGTGATCGTGAACCGACCTTCTGGCCTCGTGGTAGGTGACGAGTTCTCCGCCACCGAGCTCAATTCTTGGGCGAGTGGGAGCCCGTTGGCCGGCCTGTCTTCTGGGAGTTGGGTATGCCGAACTCCTGGTGACGGATTCGGACTCCGATGTCTCCCGGATGGGGCCCGAATGCCCGGGTCGCCATGAGGGATCACTCCCTAGGCAGCTGAAGACGGAATCGTCCCACCTCATGAGCACATTTTCTTGCGGCTCGGGGCTTTCTGACGATTTCTAGACATATAGCCCCTTGAGTTTTCCCTTGCCCGTACGGCGGATGGTGGAGGGAGTAATGGTGGGCGAGTCGCATGCCCTCCGTCACTCCCTGAGGATGGCCATAGCCTCCTCGATCTGTTCCGCGGTTTAAAACTGATCGAGTGAGAGGCTGGGGCCGTCCCTTGGAGGCGGGAGTGAGAGCCTAGCGTCGCCGCGGTCGCCTTCCGTCATAGGTTGGGATTCGGCCTGGGCCAAAATAAGATGTCCGGCAGATCGCAGGGTGGCTCTTTTGGAGGTCGTGGCAGACGTCATGTTTTCTATAGGTTTTTCTTTGAAGAACAGTGAGTGTTTCTTCAAGTATATGCCCCGGAGAGCAGTGAGTGTTCTTCGGGACGGTTGCAATAAAAAATAAAGGTTCGAGCCCTCCTTCTAGCACCAATTGTTGTTACCCAAAATATTATCCAGAGACGATATTGCTGGAATGGTCGAGTAACAAACAAATGCGAGAGCACGTCCGTAGGGAAAGTAAATAATACAAAATTTGCCGGGGTTGTTAGTCCCGGGCTTGAATGCTCTCGCGAGATGTTATTAATATGAATACTAGTGAGTACAAATATTAATGTTAGAGTACAATTACAATGAGTGTAAAGCCTCTAGTTATCTTAGCTATCGAGTGCTGAAGATTGCCGGAAGAACCAGAGTTGAAGCTCTGTGAGTTCTTGTTACAAAGATAGAGAGTTCTCTGTATAGTTTGCCTTTTATGTTGTGTGTTTTTGTTTACAATTTTCACTGTTTTCCACCATGTTTCACCGTCTTTTGGACACTGCTGGAGGCCTTCTATTTATAGGAGAAGAGGTTGCTAGGTCCTCTCTGTCCATCGCGGGCGATCGCCGTTTCCTATATTAAAATAAGGTGGGCGATCGTCCCAGCACGTGGGACTATTTCCTTAAGGTCTGCTGCTACTGCTGGCAGCCGGATGCGCGAGCCAATGAGAAGTCTGCACGCGTTTTGAGTTGCCGTCTCGGGAGGTCCCACTTTGCACCTTTCGGAGGGTCTGTCGGTAAGTGAGAAGATGGTGACAGGCTGGGGTCAAAGAGCCTTATCCTGTGGCGCCTTTTGCGGATCTGCACGTGGGTTTTCATCCCAGATTCGGTCTTCGAAGACTTTGACGGGTGTCGGATTCATACGTGGCACAGGACGATCGTCTCCAGTTGGCCATTAGAGGCGATCGCCAGATGCCAATAGGCGATCACCTTGGACGTCGACCGCTAAGCGCTTGCCCATCATCTATCTTATTTAGCTGGCTCTAGACCATTATGCCAATCGCCATTGAGGCATATAAATTGCCGCACAACACCCAGGCTTGGGTGTTATTGGCCTTGTTTATCGGAATCGTCTGGGCTAGGTTTTTGGCACTCTCTCTACGGCAATTGGTTGCTCTTTTGCCTTCCAAGCTGAGTTGGTAGCGGCTATTCATGCTATCGAGATTGTATTTTATCATGGTTCGGATTATTTGTGGTTGGAGTCTGACTCTACTTATGTTGTGAGCATTCTCTCAGATCGTAGTTCGGCTGTTCCCTAGATCTACTGCAGTCGTTTGAGGCGGATTTAGCGTATTATTGATGGCATGCACTTCCGGGTCTCTCATATCTATAGAGAAGGAAATGCTGTGGCAGACTGCTTTCGAAAAGATTGGTTTCTTACGAGTGGTCTAGCGAAGTGCCAGAGTCTCTCCGAGATCTTCTGTTGAGGGATATGTCTCCTATGTATTTTAGCCGACATTAGTTTTCTCGCAACATAACGCTCCGGTACTCTTATTCCCTATCGTAGTTTTTTCCCATTGAGTTTTTCTACGATAGGGTTTTAACGAGGCCTGCGGATGCAACCCTATACACCTGGTATGGGGGTTTAAGTCCTTTTATTCTGTTTTCTTAGATTGCTTTTGCATTTATGTTTTTCTCTCTGTTTCTCTTGACTACCCGCCTGTGGGATTAGCTTGAGATAATATCCTTTCCACAAACAAACAACCCTGAACGAATACACAGTTATACGAATAATCTAGAATGAGGTATATGTTAGGAGTATGCCCTCGAATGCCACTCAGAGGATGTTGAGTGAGGGCATTGTACTTGTAATTATGTAAATCATTAATATAAGGCAATGGATGTTTCTTTATTTACTGGCAGTTACTGGCATTCCTCACTCATAAATATACATATAGAAACTAGTCCGTGTATTTGAGAGCAAAACGTTCCACTCCTTATTTGATAAGGGGGTCGGCACTGGAAAGGTTTATAGCTCAAATACTTAATCGTTCTCAAGTCGATGAAACTTGACTGGGCGTTAAGTTTATGTGAAGACTTGTATGACGTGTTCTTTGACATGGAGAGTGCCTGTCGAACACTAATGGTTAGTGGGAGCACACGTTATAGGTATGTTAATTGGATTAGTATACTCGAACTGACTCACCCTCGATTCGTCACACGGATCTCACTCTGGGACAATCAATGACGGAATCGAAAGGTTGTGATAGGTATTCGTGAATCTTCGACTTGAGGATTTAGTAGGGATGTGCTTGTGACGTTAAGATTTTCATTAGAGTAGTTCGACCCTATAAACTGGGAGGTGGGGGTCAACCTCAACGTGCATCTTAGCGGGCAAGTAGCAGGTTCTACTGAATACCAAGATAGAATTCTTTCTCCAATTAGTGAACGGGTTATATGTCCTATGCAGTTATTGGCAGATGAGATCATAAGTATTTGGCCAAAGCATTGGAGGTAGTTGTATTGGATACACGAGAGCTCAATGATCTCGATTTCCATTAATGCATGCATAGCGTCAAGTATAGATAGGGTTTGACTGACCGTAACCCTATAACTTGATCGGGACATTTGAAAGAAGGGTTTATACGTATACTGGTATTCACGACAGAATGGTTCTTGAATGATCCCAATCATTCGTTCTCAGTTGGGGTACGGTGTAGGCCGCCAGGCTGGCTAGGTGGTGCCACTACTCTTTGGTTCCTCCCATTGCTGACTGAGATGGACCTACTGAGTCGCGCAATAGGATTGACGATGGAATGATTCAAGCTAACTCTGTCATTATGAATATTAGATAATGGATATCTAATTTTGGGACATTGGATGTTTAAATTGATTTATTGGATAAATTGATTTACGGCCTAATGAAATAAATAAATTACTGGGTAATTAATTTAATTCATGAATATAATTATTTCTTGGAGAAATTAATTATATTATTTTGTATTTGATATGTTTAATTAATTGGATTAATTAATCGATATAGATACATCGAAATGGAATTGGAGTTTATCTGTTTCGACTCTCGGGAGTCCGAAACGAACTGAACTCGTCCGTTTCATCCTCATAGCCGCCGCCCCCCCACTAATATACATGTGTATGTGTTGACTTGTCCATATCATCATGTTTGGAATATCATGTGTTGAGGGGACAAGTATCATATACATTATATGGTGGGGTTAGATTCTCATCACATGAGTTGTATTCTTGTGAGTTGAAAATGCATAAGAAGATGACTTTGATCTCTCATTCACCTACACATGATTCCTTACATGAGTTGTAGTGAGAGAAAGTGATAAAGGAGTTCTTCTTCATAGTCATCTTCTTCATCAACTTAGTTCTTGATTTTTCTTAGAGAAAATATCAAGATATAAAGAGAGAGTAAGATTAAAACACTTAGTGTAATAATCTTAATATGTAATATCCGGTTGTAATTCATTCATTATCATTCAGTAATTATCAGTCAGTAATGGTCATTCAGTAATTTTCACTCATTAATAATCAATCATCATTCATGATTCATTCATTTGTATTCATCGTTGGCATTTTGTAACCGTGTATCAGTTACCGATTGTCATTCATCTCCGATTGAGAATCGAGGTGAGTGTATTATCATAATCATCGTGAGTGGTAGTCTTGTGTTGGAAGTATCATCTATCACGTGTTATTGGACTTAATTACATTCATACAAGTTTTGTTGTCGGATCATTCACCGTTTGTAGCGAGTAGACGGAGTTGTCTTATTTTCATCATTTCCAGCAACGAATTACGGCCGTAACTAATCATATATTACGGTCGTAACAGGATTTCGTCGGCTTAAGGTTGTTTTGGCCAAAGACGAGATACGGCCGTAAGGTAGGCAGGATACGGCCATAAGAGGTGTTCGTGATTTTCAGGAATTGTCGGACGAGGAGGGCTTACGGCCGTAAAGGTTGCGGCATACGGCCGTAAGATGAGGAAGGTACGGTCGTAAGGCTTGGCCGGATACGGCCGTATGTTGCAGGCAGGGTGCCTGGTCAGTTTCGACGAAGGTGTCGTACGCCCATAAGCCTTGCCGAGTACAGCCGTAACAGGCTAGTTACGCCCGTAAGGCATGTGCGGTATGGCCGTATGACTGTCGGCAGGTGTTTGGACGAGGGCGAGTTATGCCTGTATGAAGTGGCTGGTTACGGCCGTAAGGCCATTGACTTGGGATGTTACGGCCATAAGTTGGCCGAGTTACGACCGTAACTGTGGATGTATTTAAAGGACTTGGACGGGACCTTGAGCTCATTTCTATCATTTCTTCACCTTTTTCCGAGAGAGAGAGAGCTTGAGGGAGAGATTCTTCATCATCAATCACTTGGGTGTTCGGTTTTCATCATCTTCATTCGTTTGTAAAGCTTAGATAGTCGATTTAACACGATTTCACCGGATCAAAGTATTTGGATCTTCAAAGGTAATATTCTTCAACATATTGGATTTCGATTTTGTGTTGAGATATGATGTTTTGGACGTTATAATCATGTTGTATGAAGAGATATACATATGATTATGAGTGTGTATGAATATTCATTGGATTATTGAAGGGTTATTCAAGAACACTATGAATATTGAGTTGGATTTGGGGGTTTTCGATTAGTTGTTGTTGTAATCATGAATTTGGATATTCATATTGGATTATTGATTGTATTGTAGATGTTTTGTTGGTTTGAACACTCCTTGGGGATTTGATATTGGTATAGTGAAGGATTGATTGTAAACAATCGAAGATTGGTTACAACGTGTCTGATATAATGCCCCAATGAACTTGGTTTAGTCGTATCGACGTTTTGAGTTAGTTATTATCGTGATTGGTTCACTTATTGAGCGGATTGTTGGTAATTGTGTTATTCAAGGTTGTTCGAGCGACCGACATCTCATTTTGGACGTTTGTTCGTGGAAGGACATTCTTCATCGGTGCTGTGTAAGTTAATTCTTACTCGGTTAAAAAGATATTCATTCCTTTCGTTGTTGTTCATTCATAATCATAACTCATTCATAATGTATTAACCGTATTGAGACTTGTAATTGTCGAATAATCACTGCATTCACGAGGAACGACGGTTCCAATCATTTCATTGATCTATCATTCACTTCACTATTATTTCATCTCAGTGAGTCATTCATGACTTTGTCGGATTATCATTCATTAATAGTCATCATGGTCATTCTCGTTCATATGACCATCTGGGTTCGTATTGTGTGGCCGGGTGGTGATGTGTGGGATTTTTAGTCGGGCACATGATGGTCATGTGTTCGGGTTCACTGACACAATGGACTGTGCACACGGTAACGTACCTCCATAAGACTAATTAGGTACAAGGATGGGTGTGTCTGGTCACTCGTCTTGTGCACATGCACATACCATTACGGACGATGACCCTTTTCAGCTTAATTTCCTAATTAAGATATATCATGATTGTGTATATTCAACCCTTGAGGATTGTTGTTCTGTGTAAATGACCCCGTTGGGGGATATTGTTTTCAGGTCATGGCAAGGCAAAATCACGGGAAGAGAACGTTGACGGCGAGGAGTCCCAGTGATACTAGTAGGGGCCCCCAATCCTTTTAGTCATTCATGTTGTCGTCATTTTATTTTCCACTCCAGATTTTCTGTTTAGATACTCCGTTTCATTCAGCGTTGTATATTTTATCTTCATATAAAATATACATGTATTCTGTATTATCTTGGGTGTGTTGTACTTGAAACTCCTTATCGGAGTAATGGATGATATAATGTGGTTCGGTACTGCGATTATATTATCTAAGTGATTAATCTTCATTCGCCTGGTGGGTCCCAGTCGGGGGTCCACGTCACTATAATAGTCGCCTAGTTTGGGGTGTTACAGAGTTGGTATCGGAGCGTGGTTTTGAATACTACCTTCTGAGTCATGTCTCATTGAAATCATCATTCACCATACTAGTATCATTGGACTCTCGCGTCGCGTGTGACTTGTGCAAATGCCAAGCCCCTAAGACCAAGAACTGTAAGATTTCTGACGCCATGGTATAATTTCTGGCAATCATCAGTTAACAATCCTCAAACATCATTTTCATATTGATCATGTTGATCATGTTAACTCATTAATCACTCAGTTCATTTTATTACTCAGTTGTTGATCTTGAGGATCATATCATTAATCTTGTTAACTTAACCATTTCAAGAATATCATCAGATAATCATGTCACCTCAGTTAATCATTCATGTAATCACTGTGTTAGAGCGCGTATGCTCATTTTCATCATTTCATGATGTAATCAGAATGTGATATTCATATGAGAGCTATAATTATCATATGACTTTCCTACTTCAGTCTGGAGAGAGCAGGCAGAGGACGCAGGGGACGAGGCCACGGTGCGGGCTGAAACACGAGAGCTCGTGTGAATACACGCGCGAACGCGAGGAATAATACTAATTCATCGAGCAGCGACGCTGCCACTCATTCACCCAGAAATGATCATTCAGCTCGAGAGTCGTGCAGGACACGGCTCGGTCGACGTGTTCGGGTTGATCCATTCGCTTTTATGCAGGGCATGATGGCCCAGATGACACATATGGCATGCCTCATAGATACGATGCAGAACTCAACAACTCAGAATCAACAGGCTCCTCCGCCGCCACCTCAGGGGCAAGAGAGGGGTGTAAGCAGTATTATTGGCGACATCTCTCGCCAAAGGCCACTTACTTTTGAGGGCTCATCTGAGCCGGTGGATATTGTACATTGGCTCGAGCATTTCGAGAAGTTATTTGCTATGGTAGAGTGTCCCGAATGACACAAATTTTCAGTTGCGGCTTACTATCTGGGTAAAAGCGCTCATTCATGGTGGTTATCGTTGAAGCCCACCGACGGATCTTATACTTGGGATCAACTCAAGACTCTCATAATGGAGAGGTATTATCCGGCCCCACTCAGAGAGGCCAAGCTATCAGAACTACTCACTCCCTACCCCTCAGCAGACGAGGATGTTCGCGCCATCATCGAGAAATTTCAGTAACTTCTTCCTTTTGCCTCATCTATCATTCACTCCGAGGCGGACAAGATCAAGTATTTCAGCAAGAGGCCGAAACCCCATATGCGGATGCAGTTGCTTAATCAAAATTGCTCCACTCTCGCCGAATTCATCGAGAAAGCTCTTACTTATGAGCTTACTGCTAAGGAGATTACTAAGCAGCAACCTTCATCTGCTAGCAAGAAGTCAAAGAATCGTAATCAGTCTGAAGGCGGTCAGACAACCTTCAAGAAGCCTCGTGCGGGCTCTACTTTCTCTGAGCGACCTCCTATAGCGCCCAGACCAGCGGAATCGCAGTCCCGAATGGCCAGTTCGGCTATCACCTGTTTCAACTCTGGGGAACTTGGTCATGTCAGCACCATGTATCCGAGGCAGACTATCACATGCCATAACTATGGGATTGCTGGGCATAAGCCCCATTATTTCCGAAGGGACTCCAAACCTACTCCGGCGTCATCTCAAGCCCCGAAGCAGTCAGCTGTTCATAATCAGGCCACTCAGTCTGCGTCGCTCAAGACGACAGGAGCAAACAAAGGAAGAGCCAAGAGCTACCAGACGGGAGCGTCCGGTTCGAGGCCCGGCAAGCCCCGAGTTTATGAGATGAAGAAGACCGATGATCCGGAGGCCCGGATGATCTCAGGTACACTCGATATTCTATCTCAACCTGTGTGTATCCTTTTTTATACTGGTGCATCGCATTTATTCATTTCCGAGTCATGTTTGAGTAGGCTACGTCTGGGTAGTGCTACTAGTTGTGAGCCGTATGTCATTGGTCTACCTGATGGTAGACAAATTATCGGGAATCGTGAGATTAAGAAGTGTCCGATTCAACTTCATGGCTGTGATTGGTTAGCAGACCTAATCGTAGTAGATTTACCGAGAGACGGCGTCATTTTGTGTATTGATTGGATGGATCGTCACCATGCCATCATTAGTGTCCGTAAGCGTATGGTCACTATCATTTCAGACGATGTGGTTGAATGTGTTTTTCAGGGAGGTAATCCTGGCTATTCTGGTAAGGTCATTAATTTGATGAAATCAGTGAAATTACTCAGTCAGGGGTGTGTTGGTTATTGGTGCTTTATGACCAAAACCGAGAAATCATCAATAATGTTGGCGGATATTCCGGTAGTGAGAGAATATGCCGATGTGTTTCCAGATGAGTTACCTGGTTTACCTCCACAGAGAGATGTGGAATTTACGATTGAGTTGGAGCCCGGCACGTATCCTATAAGGATGGCCCCGACCGAAATGCAGGAGTTGAAGAATCAACTTGAGGAATTGTTTGAGAAAGGTTATATCCGACCGAGTGCGTCCCCGTGGGGAGCACCAGTGTTGTTTGTCAAGAAGAAGGATGGTTCGTTCTGCTTGTGTATTGATTATCGGGAGTTGAACAGGATGACGATCAAGAATAAGTATCCTCTACCCCGTATCGATGATCTCTTAGATCAACTTCAGGGAGCTTCAGTATTTTCCAAGATCGACTTAAGATCTGGATATCATCAGTTGCGAATTCGAGAGTCGGATATCGCGAGGACGGCGTTTCGAACACGTGGTCATTATGAGTTCGTGGTAATGCCGTTTGGGTTGACTAATGCACCTGCGGTGTTCATGGAGTTAATGAATCGAGTGTTCATCGATTATCTGGATCAGTTCATGGTTGTTTTAATTGATGACATTTTGATTTATTTTCATGACCGAGAGGAGCACGAGGTTCACCTTCATCAGGTTCTCGATGTGTTGAGATGGGAGCAACTCTATGGAAAATTTTCCAAATGTGAGTTCTGGATGTCCGAAGTGACGTTTCTCGGACATGTCATTTCATCAGACGGTGTACGTGTTGATCCTCAGAAGACGGAGGCTATCCGTGATTGGCTGCCTCCAAAGAATGTTAAGGAAATCTAAAGCTTTCTCGGATTAGTCGGTTATTATCGGCGGTTTGTGGAAGGATTTTCTAGAATCGCTCAACCAATGACGAACATTTTGCAAAAGGATAAGAAATACACGTGGTCTGACGCGTGTCAGCGGAGTTTTGAGGAACTCAAGAGCCGGTTAATTTCAGCACCTGTCCTTTCCTTGCCACAAGGGACGGAGGGATTCATGGTCTATAGTGACGCATCCGGACACGGTCTCGGATGTGTATTAATGCATAATGGGAAGGTTATTGCCTATGTTTCACGGCAATTGAGACCTTACGAGGTTAATTATCCGACCCACGACCTGGAGCTAGCAGCCGTGGTTTTCGCATTGAAGATTTGGCATCATTACATTTATGGCGTCACCTGTCAGATATTCACCGATCATAAGAGTTTGAAGTATATATTTACTCAGAAGGAGTTAAATATGCGACAGAGGCGGTGGTTGGATAAATCAAAGATTATGATATTGAGATCCTGTACCACCCGAGCAAGGCGAACATTGTCACCAATGCCTTGAGTTGTAAGTCCATTCAGGAATAAATACTTGCTCGTTTAACAGTTCAGAAGGAGCTTCAGCAGGAATTTCTTAGACCCGAGATCGAGGTCTAGTTACAGCGAGTGCAAGGGCAACTTTGCATGTTAGAGATTTCATCGCCACTTGAGGAGACAATCAGAATGAATCAGGGTTCAGACCCATCATTGTTGCGCATCCGAGAGGATGTGGCTCAGGGGAAGGCCCTTGGATTTGTGGTCCACGAGGATAGACTGTTGCGATTTAAGAATCGGTTATGCATACCGGCGAATGACGAGTTGAAAAACTCGATTTTGAGAGAAGCACATGCTACCCCTTACTCCATTCATCCGGGGTCTAGCAATATGTATAAGGACTTGAAACAAAATTACTAGTGGAGTAATATCAAGTGAGAAGTCACAAAATTTGTTTCGAGATGTTTAATCTGTCAACAAGTCAAGATAGAACATCAGCGACCGGCAAGTATGCTGAAGCCGTTCCCTATTCCAGAGTGGAAGTGGGAAGATATTTCTATGGACTTCATCACGAGTTTGCCGACGAGTCGTCGTGGCATGAATACAATTTGGGTAGTTGTGGACCGTTTAACTAAGTCAGCTCATTTCCTCGAGATTAAGGATACGTGGGGTCCCGAGAGACTTGCCCAATTGTTCATCAAAGAGATAGTGAGATTGCATGGTACTCCTAAGAGTATCGTTTCCGATCGTGACGGATGATTCATGTCACATTTTTGGAGGACAGTTCATCATGTTATGGGAACTCAGCTTAATCTCAGCACCGCTTTTCATCCTCAGTCCGACAGATAATCAGAGAGGACTATTCAGACATTGGAGGACATGTTGAGGGCATGCGTCCTTGATTGGAAAGACGATTGGAAAGCCCAACTACCGTTGATTGACTTCACGTACAATAATAGTTGGCATGCTTCGATTAAGATGGCACCTTACGAGGCCTTGTATGGTCGTCGTTGTCGATCTCCTTTGTGTTGGGACGACTTATTAAAATCAATCGGCACCGATCCCGATATGCTTATAGCCGCCCGTGAGAAGGTAGCTTTGATCAGGAGTCGTTTGTTGGCCGCTTAGAGTTGACAGAAATCATATGCAGATAATCGTCGTCGACCTCTAGAGTTCGAGACAGGTGACCACGTGTTGGTAAAGGTATCCCCGATTCGAGGTATTTTCCGATTCGGAAAATGGGGGAAGTTGAGTCCGAGATTCATCGGACCGTTTGAGATTTTGGATCGAGTAGGCAGTCTGGCTTATCGATTAGCTTTACCTCCAGCGTTGAGCCTAATTCATAATGTGTTTCACATCTCTCAGTTGTGGAAGTATGTTTCCGACCCGAGTCACATACTTGAGTTCGACGAAATCGAGATCGCGGATGATCATTCATATGAGGAGCGTCCTATAGGAGTTTTAGAGAGACGAATCAAACAGTTGAGGAACAAGACGATTACTTTGGTCAAGATTCAGTGGTCTAGATACGGAGTCGAAGAGGCTACTTGGGAAACCGAGGATAGTATGCGGGAGAGTTATCCCGAGTTGTTTGACCCTTAGTTTCGAGGATGAAACTCTTTTTAAGGGGGTAGTATGTAATACACGGTTGTAATTCATTTATTATCATTCATTAATTATCAGTCAGTAATGGTCATTCATTAATTTTCACTCATTAATAATCACTCATCATTCATGATTCATTCATTTAAATTCATCGTTGGCATTTTGTAACCGTGTATCAGTTACCGATTGTCATTCATCTCCGATTGAGAATTGAGGCGAGAGTATTATCATAATCATCGTGATTGGTAGTCTTGTGTTGGAAGTATCATCTATCACGTGTTATTGGACTAAATTACATTCATACAAGTTTTATTGTCGGATCATTCACCGTTTGTAGCGAGTAGACGGAGTTGTCTTATTTTTATCATTTCCAGCAACGAGTTTCGGCCGTAACTAATCATACGTTACGGACATAACATGCTTTCGTCGGCTTAAGGTTGTTTTGGCCGAAGATGAGATACGGTCGTAAGGTAGGCAGGCTACGGCCGTAAGAGGTGTTCATGATTTTCAGGAATTGTCGGACGAGGAGGGCTTACGGCTGTAAGGGTTGCGGCATACGGCCGTAAGATGAGGCAGGTATGGTCGTAAGGCTTGGCTTGATATGGCCGTACGTTGCAGGGAGGGTTCCTGGTCAGTTTCAACGAAGGTGTCGTACGCCCGTAAGCCTTGCCGAGTACGGCCGTAATAGGCTAGTTACGCCCGTAAGGCATGTGCGGTATGGCCGTATGACTGTCGGCAGGTGTTTGGACAAGGGCGAGTTACGCCCGTATGAAGTGGCTGGTTATGGCCGTAAGGCCGTTCACTTGGGATGTTACGGCCGTAAGTTGGCCGAGTTACGGCCGTAACTATGGATGTATTTAAAGGACTTGGACGGGACCTTGAGCTCATTTCTATCATTTCTTCACCTTGTTCCGAGAGAGAGAGAGCTTTATGGAGGGATTCTTCCTCATCAATCACTTGGGTGTTCGGTTTTCGTTATCTTCATTCATTTTTAAAGCTTGGATAGTCGATTTAACACGATTTCACCGGATCAAAGTATTTAAATCTTCAAAGGTAATATTCTTCAACATCTTGGATTTCAATTTTGTGTTGAGATATGATGTTTTGGACGTTATAATCATGTTGTATGAAGAGATATACGTATGATTATGAGTGTGTATAAATATTCATTGGATTATTGAAGGGTTATTCAAGAACACTTTGAATATTGAGTTGGATTTGGGGATTTTCGATTAGTTGTTGTTGTGATCACGAATTTGGATATTCGTATTGGATTATTGATTGTATTGAAGATGTTTTGTTGGTTTGGAACACTCCTTGGGGATTTGATATTGGTATAGTTAAGGATTGGATGTAAACAATCGAAGATTGGTTACAACGTGTTTGATATAATGCCCCAATGAACTTGGTTTAGTCGTATCGACGTTTTGAGTTAGTTATTATCGTGATCGGTTCATTTATTGAGCAGATTGTTGGTAATTGTGTTATTTAAGGTTGTTCGAGCGACCGACATCTCATTTAGGATGTTTGTTCGTGGAAGGACATTCTTCATCGGTGTTGTGTAAGTTAATTCTTACTCGGTTAAAGGGATATTCATTCCTTTCATTGTTGTTCATTCATAATCATAACTCATTCATAATGTATTAACTGTATTAAGACTTGTAATTGTCGAATAATCACTTCATTCACGAGGAACGACGGTTCCAATCATTTCATTGAGCTATCATTCACTTCACTATTATTTCATCTCGGTATGTCATTCTTGACTTTGTCGGATTATCATTCATTAATAGTCATCATGGTCATTCTCGTTTATATGACCTTCTGGGTTCGTATTGTGTGGCCGGGTGGTGATGTGTGGGATTTTTAGTCGGGCACATAATGGTCATGTGTTCGAGTTCACCGACACAATGGACTATGCACACGGTAACGTACCTCCGTGAGACTAATTAGGTACAAGGACGGGTGTGTCCGGTCACTCTTCTTGTGCACATGCACATACCATTACGGACGAGGCCCCTCTTCAACTTAATTTCATAATTAAGATATATCATGATTGTGTATATTCAAACCTTGAGGATTGTTCTTCTGTGTAACTGACCCCGTTGGGGGATATTGTTTTCAGGTCATGGCAAGGCAAAAGCACGGGAAGAGAACGTTGAAGGCGAGGAGTCCCAGTGATACTAGTAGGGGCCCCCACTCCTTTCAGTCATTCATGTTATCGTCATTTTATTTTCCGCTGCATATTTTCCGTTTGGCTACTCCGTTTCATTCAGTACTGTATATTTTATCTTCATATAAAATATACATATATTCCGTATTATATTGGGTGTGTTGTACTTGAAACTCCTTATTGGAGTAATGGATGATATAATGTGGTTCGGTACTGCGATTATATTATCTAAGTTATTAATTTTCATTCGCCCGGTGGGTCGCAGTCGGGGGTTCACGGCACTCTAATAGTCACCTAGTTTGGGGTGTTACATAATATACAAAGCTTCAACACTTGATTCTATCCGTAAACTTAGAGGTTAATCGGGTGTTGTCATTCTGGTCGTTTTTCCGGCGCGTGGCAAGTAGAGAAGCGGTGCTTTCAGCGTTGGATCGTTCAAGAGCTTGGAGTGGATTAGATTCATAGAGATCAAGAAAATCTTGGGGAATAGCTCAAGAGAAGGTTACCATTTAATCAAGGACTTCGAGGGTTAGTTTCATACAACTCTTGCTTTTCGTTTATACATCCGTATATACGTAGCTCGATCGATCCTCGTAGGGATTCCGATCTAATTAATTTTTGTTTTACCGCTTCCGCTAGGCCTTCGTTTTAGGCACCGAATCCCAATAGTGGTATCGGAGCGTAGGTCTTGCGATCGTATATACGATATTAGCATTTGGAATGCTTGATTAGATGGTGTATGATTTGGAATCATAATCGTATTAATCGTTGATTTTCTATTGTTCATCTAAAAATTATTTTTTCATGATTTTATGTTACAATATAAATCTATTTTTCTTTTGAAAAACTGATTTAAATGAGTAATATAAAGATTAGAAAAATATTATTTTTGGAATCAGGGCGAAAAAGCAGGCAACGTAAAGCGGACCGGCGGCTTGGAGTGCCGAGCCTGCCTCGTGGTGCACTGTATGGACCGCGATGCAGTAAGGAGCGAGTCCGGTCGGCGATCTTAGGCCGTGCTCGGCACTGTGCGAGCCTGCTCGGTAGCTCTTGGTAGTTTCTGCTTGGCCCGGCCGTGTTTCCGACTCCGTTTTTTATATTTCGTTCGATAATTAATTTCCCACAAATTAAATTGGATTTAATTTGACTAAGATTTAATTATGGTAATTTTATTCTTAGGGGAATTAATTTAATGAAATATTTTCTCGTCTCGAACAAGTTAAAATTGACAGTTGTTTGAATTAATTGGATTAATTCGTTTTGGATGGATTGTTTTATATTGATTGGATCAATATTCAGATTCATTATGAATGCCATTTATTTAATGTGTTGGATTCATTATTTTTGAATGGTGATGTGGTTCATGGACCTAGTTTTTGAATCGTTCGGTTTTATTCGATTGGGTTGTAAAGGATGTTTTGAGCCTATTTATTTTACTAGAAATATTTGTATCTAGGATGCAATTTTCAATGTAAAATTTATATGTAATGACGAAGACCGGAGGAAGATCCGTTTCGAGAATACGAAGACTTGTAATTAGATTACGGAGTTTTTGTTTTCTAGGAATTGTCTGTTGTTACCCAAAATATTATCCAGAGATAATATTGCTGGAATGATCGAGTAACAAACAAATGCAAGAACACTTCCGTGGGAAAATAAATAACACAAGGTTTTCCGGGGTTGTTATTCCCGGGCTTGAATGCTCTCGCGAGATGTTATTAATATAGATACTTTGGAGTACAAATATTAATGTTAGAATCTATTACAATGAGTGTAAAGACTTCTAGTTATCTAAGCTGTAGAGCGTGTAGATTGCCGGAAGAACCAGATATGAAGCTTTGTGAGTTCTTGCTTTGGATGTTCTGTAAGTATGTATGAATATCACTATGAATGTGTAAGCAATTGCCAGATGAGTTTTATTTCTCTCTTTGTGCGTTTTTCGCTGTATTCACGATGATGATGATCTTGTCTTGGAAACTGTTGTGAGCCTCCTATTTATAGGAGACAAGGTTGCTGGGACCTCTCCGGCGATCGCGGGCGACCGCCGTTTTCTATATTATAATAAGGTGGGCGATCGTCCCGTCACGTGGGGTTGTTCCCTTAAAGTCCGAGGCTGCTGCTGGCAGCCAGCTGTGCGAGCCAATGGGAAGCCTGCACGCGTCCTGAGTCGCTGTCCGGGGAGGACCCACTTTGTACCTTTCGGAGGCCCTGTCGGTAGGTGAGGTAGGTGACAGGCTGGGGTCAAAGGCCTTATCTTGCAGCGCCTTTTGTGGATCTGCACGTGCGTCACCGTCCAAGATTCGGTATTCGACGACTTTGACGGATGTTGGATTCATACTGTAACACCCCCAGATCAAACCGGGAATATTACATGCCGCAAACCCTCTCCGTGAGGATCCACCAGGCTAGACATCAAAACAACACATTACATTACATACCGATGAATCAAAATAACGAACCAATAGACAGATTTAGTCTTTCGTCACTGACTTACAAATCGAAATACATAAACTCATCCAGACTCATACCCACGCAAGGGTAAAATACTTGCAACAACGAACAATAAGACAACGGAAAAGACATTACAATGGACTTCGACTAACTTAACCCAAAACTGGCCTTCGTGTGATTAGTATCATTCGTATTTCATCATCCCTCGTACCGATCTTGTGTCTTGCTCCCGAAAACCTGCATGTACCTGGACGCAATACAGATATCCACCCCCCGATTACTCGGGGGTTAGCAAAACTCTACTGTTTCGCTAGTGCAAGTATAAAGTGCAAAAACGAGTCATACACAACACATTCCGAGAATACAACGAAAGACATCCCGAGATATATTTAGTAAAAAAAAAAGAAGTTCAAGTCTTGAAAGTAGAAACGAAGCAAGTAAGCACTTTGAAAATATTTCCAAATCTCGGGAGTTTTGAAAACATTAGAAATTGAAAAGTTCTTAATTCCTCGAAAGCCATTTAGGGTCATAGCTCCAAAGTTCATTTTCCAAAATACAAATCCGTTAACAAAACACGGGGTCCACGGCCCGACCATTTCGATCAAAAAACACAGGGCCTACGACCCAATCATCCACTGCAATTCACTCACAAGGACACATTACACCTAACACGTTATTCTTATGCCATTCTAGCCAAACATCAAGATTCGATATATAATGTATCTCGACCCTGAGCGTAAAGCATTGTGATACTCAGGACATATCACAATTAATCATCAAAACATCAACATCCATATCACAGAAACCACACTTGGTAACCCGTGGCCGTACCCATTAGTATCGGCCCCCAGAGGCCCCGTCGGACCGTCCCCATGTGGGAAACCACTTCCGCGGCCGTACCCATTAGTATCGGCCCCCAGAGGTCCCGTCGAACCCTCCCCAGGTGGAAGAACAACAACACACGCACCCAAGTCCACTTCCGTGGCCGTACCCATTAGTATCAGCCCCCAGAGGCCACATGCCATCCCCAGGTGGAAGAGTAACAACTCACAGATTACAAAACCACAACTCTCAAAGATCAAACACACAAAATATATATAGTCGAGGTACCTTGCTAGAATGGCCACATTATCCAACACGTACTCACGACCCAAAACTATATCAATTCACAAGGGAGCACAAGATTTCAACAGCACCAAACGACACAACCAATATCACACAAACTCACATATTCATCCATAACCACGTGACTCTAAGCACATAATTTCACAAGAGAATTACACTATACATTTACCGACGCCATAATCATACATAATGACATCACACGAAAGTAAGGTGATCCTATACTCATCACTAACACACATATCCAACTAAGTATATTAATTCCCGACACACACGGTTCACGTTTACAAAAACTATGAAGGTAAATATACCGATTCTTTTGAAAACGGTTATAGATATTTATTTAGCACATATCAACACTTAGCAACCATTATATCCACAAAACACGTAATGTATGGGCAAGATACTGGCCTCAAAACCACGATCGCACAAGACGACGGATGAAATACGGTCGAACAGCCCCGAACCCCCGAATAATATCAAGAATGCAATAGCACCATGAGTACTACGAGAATAACACCACACGAATCATCAATGACCAAATGGAATTCAACATCGAAAATCCTCGAGCACCTATAATCCTCCGGAAGGAACAATAAAAGATGATTACGATGAGAATCAAGCCAAAAACGACGGAAATCCCAACAAACTATCGAAAGGAACTCATTGGGGCATTTAATCGAACACTAAATGTTCAATAATTCCCAAGAACACTCGAATCGTCAATCGAGTTAAACAAACTCGATATATGGATATACAATCTGTATAACATGATTAATAACATCATACTACACCAACCGATGTATCAAAATCGGACTAGAATCGAAATCAAGAACAAATTCTCCAAAAAGTCAACTTGAAGGAAAATCAAGAAATATACCTTGATTCGACGAAACACACGGATTAGATGTTGATATAATCAACAATGATCTTCCAAAATGCCTTGGAAATGATTAGAATTGGCCAAGAACTCGATTTCCCGAGCCTCCTGTCGCCAGCCGCCGAAAAAAGAAGAAAAATGGTGAAAAATGAAGGTCTGGCCGAGCCCAGGCTATATATAGCCGGCAGGGTTACGGACGTAACCGGCTGTGCCTTACGGCTGTAACTCGGCCCTTACGGCCGTACTCGGCAGGCCTTACGGCCGTAACCGACATTCGTCAAAAAATCTGCCCAGCACCTGCCGGACACTTACGACCATAACTGGCACACATTACGGCCGTAACTGGCCTTCGTCCGAAAGATGCCCAGCGCCCGTACGGCCGTACCCGATCATGCCTTACGGCCGTACCTGGCACACATTATGGTCGTAACCAGCACCTTACGGCCGTAACTCGGCCAGGCCAAGCCCTGCTCCGGCCGTGACTCGGCCGTGGCCACTCCGACGGCCCGGACGACCCCGAAACCCGAACCTGAGTATGAATCGAAGATATGGTTACAAAGTACTCGCAAAGAAGAATCTAATCTCTAAGAGAACACACGATTCCGACCACCCAAAGTGTCGAAATTCGACAACGGAAGTAATTACCCCAAACTTTGGGAAATTACGAAAATGGCCCAAAACATCCGAAAATCACGATACGTGATCGAATAACCAAACCGAAGTTCATAACACGTCTAACAAAGTTAAACGGACTTACGGGAAACTCGAAACAGCAGTTTCGAACGCGATTCGCAAGAATCGAACTCAAGTGCGGAAAAGTCGCTAAAAAGCACGAAACTCAACATAACGACATCGAAATGAAATTGGATGTTGAAAAGTGTAGAATTAATCATTCTCAGAACGACGAAACGGTCATGGGCGTGTCGTCAAAACGGACCTCCGCCGAAAAAAGAAATTACCGGAAATCGAAATTACGGGTATTACATTCTACCCTCCTTAAAAGAAGTTTCGTCCCGAAACTTAAAACAAGTAGGGAGAAGCAATATCCCCTTCCAGGAAAACTCGACGAGATACACAAAAACCAAAAACTCGTGACCGACGGCAAAATGCTGCAAGAAACGCAAAGAGACATACGGTGTGGAAACACACTCCACGACGACCAACATCACGTCACCAATAGAGACATAATAAAACCAACAAGTGCCAAGCGTCAACAAACGGATAATACAATCAAGTCGATTATCCGAACAATCACGAAACACAACGAACGAAAATCAATATGATTGACCAACCCAATGGTAGATCAATCAAAACGCGAGCCAATCGCTGAACAAATACGGAATTCCACCGCCCCAAGGGTTGGAAGATCGAAAACGAGACTAATTTCCCGAACTTAAGGGAATTACGAAGGAGTCTGAATGTTCAACGATCACGAAACGAGATCAACAAAAAATCAAACAATCAAACGATCAAACCACAACGATCGAGACAACAAAAATCGAACAATCATGTTCGAATCATGAAGAACAATAAAATTCAAACAACTACTCCAAGGTTCACATCTCGACTCGAGACAATATATGATCCGGTGAAGAAAACAAGATGTGCATTCACATAAGATCCACAGGAAGGGAATAGCAATTGAAAAGTCACAACGACGAACGAGTTATTTGGAAACAATACCACACTCGTTCGATCAACAAAAGCAAGGGGCAGGACAAGCTCAGAAATGTTAACGAACATAAACGAGTCGATAGAGCTAAAAAAGTACAGAAGTTCAAAATCCGATCCACTTCGAATAAAAGAACTAGTAGAACCAAAAGATGTTACTTCCGAACAAGGTTCACATGAATCGAACCGAACTCGGAAAAGTCACAGTGATAACCAGATTGACCCAAAACAAGAGCACAACTCGTTCGAACGATGAAACCGAAACACAAAACAAGTTCAGAAAGTATCAACGAACACGAGCGAGTCGATAGTCCGGAGAAGAAGGAAATGCAGAAGTCCAAAAATAATACGGGCATTACATTCGACCTCTTATAAAAGAAATGTCATTCCCGTAACTCACAACAACGGGAGTAAGGTGACAACCCCAAAAGCAAACGACAGGAACATATCTCATGGGCCTATCAGAGCCGATCTTCATATCTGTACTGAAGTTCGCACCCCCGAAGACTCGAACCCAACTCGCAAAACTGGATCATGTGCCTCTCGGGTCCACTCTTGAAATGTGTTACTGACGAGAAGGACAATTGGTACGTGCATGCCCCCGGCACACCACGGTTGAAACACCTCGGCTCGGCATACCGAATATACGATTGCTAGGTACAATGGAACATAACTCGCAAATCACCACGAGGCGATAAATAGTAAACACCAGTTCACACCTCTCACAGAGGGCCAGTACAACAAATGCGTGGCAACGCCTCGACGTTCATGCCACCAATTCAATCACAATTCGGAGGGCTAACACTCTCAAAACAATACCAACATCATACACACCTTCTCCGACCACAAGCAGGAAATGATGGGTTTTAAAAACAAAAACCAACTTTTGAAAACAGTTCGGAAACATCAGTTGATCTTGAGTATCATTTTACAAAAAGTAAAACGTGCAACATCGTTATCGAGACTTTGGAAAACCATTTCGCATTTGTTAAAAATGAGGACACTTTCTTTTAGTGAAAAACTTTCAGAAATATTCGACCCTCGGGTCTAAGTAAAAGTGTTTCTAAAACATTGAAAATATCTTAAAATATTTTGGTCCTCGAGGTAGATGAATTTTGAAACATATTGTGTCACCTTGGAAGTACCACGAGAAAACAATTCATTTTAAACGTACACCACCAAATTTATTTTCTAAGATACTCAAGGTTTTCGAAAATAATTCAATGGGCTAGAATGCCCAAAAATTTCAGGTAATTACACCGAACATTATAGCGCCGTGGGTCCCGCACCGGAACCCACCAGGCTAAAAACCATTTACAAAAATGCCAAAAAGGCCGATGACGGTAATATTTCAAAAACTCACAAAAGTCATTTGCAAAATACTAAATACCGTCATAAGAATTTCGCCAAAACGATCAAGGACATAATGCTAAAAACTCGGTTAAGGGAATCGGTTTTCGAAATAAAACTCAGTCGGTAAAATACCGAAAGCCATTACAAAAGAACTCACGCAGCGGATAAAAGAAATACAGTCCAACATGCACAATCCAGCAACACTACTCCTCATATGAACGAAATATGAGAGTCAAATAACCACATATCACGAAATCAAAATCCATAAGAGGATTCCGTCAATTAACTCATAATCATAAAAATAGCTCGTGTCACACGAGGCACAACACAAAGAAGGGAGACTTACATCCACAGGTCGCATGAAGATGATGGCTGCACCCTGATACTAATCACGACCGACATTCCAAACGACGCGTCGCGACACGACTCAGTCAGACAACATCTGACAATACAAGACTCAACAACACATAACTCGACCCGACAACCTAGGTTTCCTCAACCTAAAGCTCCGATACCATAAATGTAACACCCCCAGATCAAACTGGGAATATTACACGCCGCATACCCTCTCCATGAGGATCCACCAGGCTAGACATCAAAACAACACATTACATTACATACCGATGAATCAAACTAACGAACCAATAGACCGATTTAGTCTTTCGTCACTGACTTACAAATCGAAATACATAAACTCATCCAGACTCATACCCACGCAAGGGTAAAATACTTGCAACAACGAACAATAAGACAGTGGAAAAGACATTACAATGGACTTCGACTAACTTAACCCAAAACTGGCCTTCATGTGATTAGTATCATTCGTCTTTCATCATCCCTCGTAGTGATCCTGTGTCTTGCTCCCGAAAACCTGCATGTACCTGGACACAATACAGATATCCACCCCCCGATTACTCGGGGGTTAGCAAAACTCCACTGTTTCACTAGTGCAAGTATAAAATGCAAAAACGAGTCATACACAACACATTCCGACAATACAACGAAAGACATCCCGAGATATATTTAGTAAAAAAAAAGAAGTTCAAGTCTTGAAAGTAGAAACGAAGCAAGTAAGCACTTTGAAAACATTTCCAAATCTCGGGAGGTTTGAAAACATTAGAAATTGAAAAGTTCTTAATTCCTCGAAAGCCATTTAGGGTCACAGCTCCAAAGTTCATTTTCCAAAATACAAATCCGTTAACAAAACACGGCGTCCACGGCCCGACCATTTCGATCACAAAACACAGGGCCTACGACCCGATCATCCACTGCAATTCACTCACAAGGACACATTACACCTAACACGTTATTCTTATGCCATTCTAGCCAAAACCAAGACTCGATATATAATGTATCTCGACCCTGAGCGTAAACCATTGTGATACTCCGGACATATCACAATTAATCATAAAAACATCAACATCAATATCACAGAAACCACACTTGGTAACCCGTGGCCATACCCATTAGTATCGCCCCCCAGAGGCCCCGTCGGACCGTCCCCAGGTGGGAAACCACTTCCGAGGCCGTACCCATTAGTATCGGCCCCCTGAGGTCCCGTCGAACCGTCCCCAGGTGGAAGAACAACAACACACGCACCCAAGTCCACTTCCGTGACCGTACCCATTAGTATCAGCCCCTAGAGGCCACATGCCATCCCCAGGTGGAAGAGTAACAACTCACAGATTTCAAAACCACAACTCTCAAAGATCAAACACACAAAATATATATAGTCGAGGTACCTTGCTAGAATGGCCACATTATCCAACACGTACTCACGACCCAGAACTATATCAATTCACAAGGGAGCACAAGATCTCAACAGCACCGAACGACACAACCAATATCATACAAACTCACATATTCATCCATAACCACGTGACTCCAAGCACATAATTTCACAAGAGAATTACACTGTACATTTACCGACGCCATAATCATACATAATGACATCACACGAAAGTAAAGTGATCCTATACTCATCACTAACACACATATCCAACTAAGCATATTAATTCCCGACACACACGGTTCACCTTTGTAAAAACCATGAAGGTAAATATACCGATTCTTTTGAAAAACGGTTATAGATATTTATTTAGCACATATCAACACTTAGCAACCATTATATCGACAAAACACGTAATGTATGTTGGGATTCGGTGCCTAAAACGAAGGCCCAGCGGAAGCGGTAAAACGAAAATTAATTCGATCCGAATCCCTACGAGGATCGATCGAGCTACGTATATACGAATATCAAAAACGAAACACAAGAGATACAAGAAACATACCCTCGTAGTCCGTTGATTAAATGGATAACCTTCTCTTGAGCTATTCCCCAAGCTTTGCTTGATCTCTACGAATCTATTCCGCTTCAAGCCCTTGAACGATCCAACGCCGAAAGCACCGCGCCTCTACTTGCCACGCGCCGGAAAAACGAACGGAATGACAACACCTTGCTATCCTCCGAGGATACGGCTAGAGCTAGGTGATGAAGCTTGCAATATGAGATTATCACACTCTAAGTGTATAACTCACAACTCTCAATTAATTTCTTGAAATTTCTCAAAGAAAACCAGGAAGAAATGAAGAACAAGAAGAAGACTTAAGAAATAAACTCAAAAATTCTTTTCTCTCTCTCTCTCTCTTCATAAACCGTGAGAAATGAATGAATCATTTGAGAGATGATGTCTTCTACTTTTATTCTATTCCCACCCAAGATAACAACTCATCCCACTACAACACTTGCCCCACAAGTCTTAATCATCCTTTAAAGAATGGAACAAGAAACAAAAGGAAGCAAGGTGGAAAGAGGGAGGGGGGCCAAGATGAAATTCGGACGAGTTCGGTTCGTTTCGGACTCCCGTGAGTCCAAACAGATAAACTCCGATTCCGTATCGATGTATTTATATCGATTAATTAATCCAATTAATTAAACATATCAAATACATTATAACATAATTAATTTCTCCAAGAAATAATTATATCCATGAATTAAATTAATCACCCAGTGATATATTTAATTCATTAGGCCGTAAATCAATTTATCCAATAAATCGATTTAGACATCTAATGTCCTAAATTTAGATATCCAACATCTAATATTCATAATGAGAGAATTAGCTTGATTCATTCCGTCGTCAATCCTAATGCGTGACTCGGTAGGTCCGTCTCAGTCAGCAATAGGAGGAACCAAAGAGTAGTAGCACCACCTAGCCAGCCTGGTGGCCTACACTGTACCCCGACTGAGAACGAATGATTGGGATCATTCAAGAACCATTCTGTCGTGAATACCAGTATATGTATAAACCCTTCTTTCAAATATCCCGATCAAGTTATAGGGTCACGGTCAGTCAAACCCTATCTGTACTTGACGCTATGCATGCGTTAATGCAAATCGAGATCATCGAGCTGTCGTGTATCTAATACAACTAGCTCCAATGCTTTGGCCAAAGACTTATGATCTCATCTGCCAATAACCGCATAGGACATATAACCCGTTCACTAACAGGAGAAAGAATTCTATCTTGGTATTCAGTAGGACCTGCTACTTGCCCGTCAAGATGCACGTCGAGGTTGACCCCCGCCTTCCGGTTTACAGGGTCGAACTACTCTAATGAAAATCTTGACGTCACAAGCACATCCCTACTAAATCCTCAAGTCGAAGGTTCACGAATATCTATCACAACCTTTCGATTCCGTCATTGACTATCCCGGAGTGAAAACCGTGTGACGAATCGAGGGTGAGTCGGTTCGAGTATACTAATCTAATTAGCATACCTATAACGTGTGCTCCCACTAACCATTAGTGTTGTAATATCCGCAATTTCGAATTTCGGTAATTTTCTTTTTCCGGAGGAAGTTCGTTTTGACAACTTTATCATGACCGTTTCGTCATTACGAGAATGATTAATTCTGCACTTTTTGTCATCCGAGTTCGTTTAGGTGTCGTTTTATTGAGTTCTGTGTCCTTAATCGACTTTTTCACGTGGGAGTTCGACTTTGTAAAGTCACCATTAATTCTTGGAAACTCCAAAAATTATGAATCTTTGCAACATTATAGAGAATCAAGTTAGATTTCCAATGGTTCAAACGGTGAGTCAATCGGAGTCCAGACGAAGGAGTTATGGTCGAAATAGCGAAGACTGCACGGTGTGCCTTTTGGTGTTGAAGGGGGCTGTACCGTGTGCCGCGGCACACTCAGGCTGTGCTGCGGCACAAAGCTAATTCCTAGGCGTTTTTCTTCGCCCTGGGCCGCGGCACACTCATCCTGTGCCGCGGCACACGGGCTTTTTCTGCGTTTTTAGCGGTTGCGAGAGAAAAACTTCATTTTCTCCTCTCTTCTTCCTCCTTCATCTTAGGCGATTTGATGGCGATTTTGGGCGATTTGAGTGCTCCAAAACTTGTAGAGATTATCCTCCTCAAGTCTTGTTGAAGATTTTCGACCTCTACTTGAATCCTTCATCCAAATCAAGGTATTGTGGCTTGAACCCTTGTTTTTGTAGATTTGGGGATTTTCCTTTTTGATTTCGATTCCAATCCGTTTTTGATCAATTAGTTGTTGTATAAACGTTGTTTTAAACTTGTTCTACGGATTAGATACTCGTATCTTTGGTTCGTTCGACCCGAGAGGTGATTTCTTTGTTCTTGAAGGGTCTTGAACATTTAATGTTCGATTAAATGTTCGAATGAGTTCCCTTTGATAGTTTGTTGGGATTTCCGTTGTTTTTGGCCTTGATTCTCGTCGTAATCATGTTTTATTATTCCCTACGGAGGATTATAGGTGCTCGATGATTCCGATGTTGAATTCCGTTGGTGTTGATGATTCATATGGTGTTTTCCCGTAGTAATTTCGGTGCTATCACGTTCTAGATAGTGTTCGGGAATTTGAGGGCTACCCGGCCGTATCCGTTCACTTTTCCATTTCTCGTGATATCGAGGCAAGTACCTTGCCCATACTCTTCTTATTTTGTGGATATGATGATCGGTGATCGTCTTGGTGTGTTTGTTTGGTTGTTTGAAATGAAGTTTCAAAAGATTTCGGTTTGGCCTCGTTAAAGGCTTTCTTTCAAATGCGTGTGTGTTTTGTGAACGGCGTATTTTGGGAATTGATTATGGTTTGATTATTTTGAACGTTGAAGGATTTTATGATGATACTCCTATTGTTTAAAGTTATGGAATCGTGCATTCCGTATTTAATCTTGTTATTGTGTTTTGAAGAGTTTGATAATGGTGTCGAGTTAATGGCCATCTCTAGTGAGTATTCTTAATGAACTTACATTCTTAGCATGTTAGTATTGCATGAGTAACGTGTGTGTGTGTATGCTCACTGCGGGTTAGATCCGACGGGGTCTCGGTAGGGCTCCACGAAGCTGTGGAACCGCGAGCTTGCTTTTAACCACTATGGGTTAGATCCGACGGGGTCTCGGCAGGGATCCACGAAGCTGTGGGTCTGCGGTTAATTGTGGTGCATTTTACAAATGTGATTTGATATTAGCATTTCCGGAAATGAACGCTTTTGAACGGTTTTCATGATTGCATGCATCGACTAAGTGTGTAAGAGGTAAGTTGTTCGTTTGGCTTACTTGGCTAGGATGGCACTAGAGTATTTTGTTGTTTGTTTTAAATCCTTTATTTGTGGATTTTGATGTTGGAAGACGAATCTTGTTGTCGTTCTCGTGTACTGTGAGTTGATGAGATTTGGGGCTAAAATCCCAATGGTTTTATAAAAGTCGTTTTACGGATTTGGGGCTAAAATCCCAACGGTTTGGTAAATGTCATTTTTCGGAAAGTAAACCTTTGGGGCGGTGACCCCTTTTGTCTTTTGGATTTTGAAAATTAGGATTTGATAATCCTAAATTGTTTTCTATTAAAACTCTCGATGGCATTCTAAACCGTTTTATAAATTACTTCCATTGATTTATGATATTTCGATTTTGAAATGTTTTCTCAAATTCTTGCCTCGAGAAGTGCTTTTCATTTCGTTTGGAACTTTGAGGATTCCTGGTTATTATTATTCGTGGAATGTGAATTGTATGGCTCGTATTTGCACTTTGTTCTTGCACTAGCAAAACAGTGGAGTTTTGCTAACCCCCGAGTATTCGGGGGGTGGATGTCTATTTTTGCATTCAGGTTTTGGAGCATAACACAGGGTCGGCACGAAGGATGATGAAAGATGAACGATACTAATCACACGAGGATCCGTTGATGTCGTATTGGTCTAGTTGTATTTTCTTTTCCGCTGCAGTATCTTTTCCCCGTTGTACGGGAGTTTATTGTATTTTGACCCCTGCGTGGGTATATGTTGTAATTGAGTTGTATATTTTTATTGAAAGACCAAATCGGTCTACTGAGTCATTTAGCCTTGAAGGCATTGTCGAGATGTTAAATGTTGCTACCAGCCTGGTAGATCTTCGAGGAGAGGGTCTACGGCGTGTAATATCCCTGAGTGGATTGGGGGTGTTACATAAATGGTATCAGAGCCAGGTTGTGAAAACCTAGGATGTCGGGTCAGTGGTGTCTATTGAGTTTTGTCTCGTCGGATTTAGTCTGACTGAGTCGTGTCGCGACGCGTCGTTTGAGTTGTTGGTCGTGGTTAGTATCGTGGGGCGATCATCATCTTCGTGCGACTGGTGGAAGTAAGTCTCCCTTCTTTGTGTTGTGCCTCGTGTGACACGAGCTATTTTTATGATTATTTGTTAAGTGATGGAATCCTTATGTGGATTTTGATTTCACGATATGTATTTAATCGACTCTCGTATTTGATTTATACAAGGAGTGTCTTCGCTTGTGATGTCTTTTTATTGTTGTTTTTGTCCGTTGCTGATGATTTTCGAATCGATTTGCACGTTTTACAAGTTCTCTTGTGGAAGCTTTGTGCTTATACACATTCGACTTGTTCACTAGCCTGTGCGGTAGGGTCTTTAGAGGCCTCGAATGGGGCCAGTGGTTTTGTTCTGAATGTGGTTATTTGACTCTAATATTTTGTTCTTATGAGGAGTAGTGTTGCTGGATTGTGCGTGTTGAACTGTATTTCTTTTATCCGCTGCGTGAGCTCTTTTGTAATGACTTTCGGTATTTTACCGACCGAGTTTTATTTCGAAAACCGATTCCCTTAACCGAGTTTTTGGCATTATGGCCTTGATCATTTTGGCGAAACTCTTATGACGGTATTTAGCATTTTGTAAATGGCTTCTGTGAGTTTTTGAAATATTACCGTCATCAGCCTTTTTGGCATTTTTGTAAATGATTTTTAGCTTGGGGTTCCGACGCGGGACCCACAGCGCTATGATGTTCCGTGTGATTACCTGAAATTTTTGGGCATTCTAGCCTTTTTGGCATCGTCCTTTTTTGGCATTGAATTATTTTCGAAAACTTGAGTATCTTAGAAATAAATTTCGAGACATATTTTTTTCAAATGAGTTATTTTCTTGTGGTACATCCAGGTGCCACAATATATTTCAAAAATTTTCTGCCTCGAGGACCAAAATGTTTTGAGATATTTTCAATGTTTTAGAAACACTTTTATTTAGACCTGAGGGTCGAATATTCTGAAAGTTTTCACTAAGAGAAAGTGTCCTCATTTTTTATCAAATGCGAAACGGTTCTCCAAAGTCTCGATAACGATGTTTCACGTTTGTACTTTTTGAAAGGCGATACTCCAGATCAATCGGTGTTCTTCTAAATTATTTTCAAAATGAGGTTTTCGTTTTTAAAACCTATCCATTCCCGTTTGAGGGCTGGTATATATGTATGATGTTCACGTTGTCATTTTGATGTTTGCTCCCGAGTATGACCGAATTGGCGGTGTGAGCGTTGAATCGTTTTCCACACATTTGTTGTGTTAGCCCCTTGTGAGAGGTGGGATGTTGGTGTTGAATATTGTCGCCTCGTGGTGATTTCTGCGTTGTCGCGCATGTGCGAGCTGTTAGAGCTTGGTTTGGTATGACCGTGTGTATCGGTAATAGTTCTGTTATGTGTCGGTTGTTTAATGTCTTGTTACCTTGCTCCCGTTTTTGTGAATTTCGTGGACGAGGTCGGAGGTAATGCCCGTACTATGTTGACTTCTGTATTTTCTCTTCCTCCAGTCTATCGATTCGCTCATGTTCGTTGACACTTTATGAACTTGTTCTGTATTTCGGTTTCATCGTTCGAACGAGCTGTGATCTTGTTGTGGGCCGATCTGGTTATCGATGTGACTTTTTTTCGAGTTCGGTTCGATTCTTGTGAACCTTGTTCGGGAGTAACATCATTTGGTTCTACTAGTCCTTTTATTCGAAGGGATCAGATTTTGAACTTCTGTATATTCTACTTTGTCGACTCATTTATGTTCGTTGACATTTCTGAGCTTGTCCTGCCCCTTGTTTTTGTTTATCGAACGAGTGTGGCATCATTTCGGAATAACTCGTTTGTCGTTGTGACTTTTCAATTTCTATTCCCTTTCATGTGGATCTTATGTGAATGCATACGTTGTTGTTTTCACCGGATCATATATTGTCTCGAGTCGAGATGTGAACCTTGGAGTTGTTGTTTGAATTTTATTGTTCTTCGTGATTCGAACATGATTGTTCGCTTTTTGTTGTCTCGACCGTTGTGGTTCGGTCGTTTGTTTGTTCGGTTTTTGTCCTCGTTTCGTGATCGTTGAGCATTCAGGCTCCTTCCTAATTCCCTTAAGTTTGGGAAATTAGTCTCGTTTTCGATCTTCCAACCCTTGGGCGGTGGAATTCCGTATTTGTTCAGCGATTGGCTCGCGTTTTGATTGATGTACCGTTGGGTTGGTCAATCACATTGATTTTCGTTCGTTGTGTTTTGTGATTGTCGGATAATTGACTTTATTGTATTATCCATTTGATGACGCTTGTCATTTGTTGGTTTTATTATATCCCTAACGGCGACGTTGTGTTGGTCGTCGTGGAGCGTGTTTTCACGCCGTATGTCTCTTTGCGTTTCTTGCAGCGTTTCGCCGTTGGGCGCGAGTTTTCTGTTTTTGGTGTATCTCATTGAGTTTTCCTGGCGGGATATTGCTTCCCCCTACTTGTTTTAAGTTTCGGGACGAAACTTCTTTTAAGGAGGGTAGAATGTAATATCCGCAATTTCGAATTTCGGTAATTTTCTTTTTCCGGAGGAAGTTCGTTTTGACAACTCTATCATGACCGTTTCGTCATTCCGAGAATGATTAATTATGCACTTTTTGTCATCCGAGTTCGTTTCGGTGTCGTTTTATTGAGTTCTGTGTCCTTAATCGACTTTTTCACGTGGGAGTTCGACTTTGTAAAGTCACCATTAATTCTTGGAAACTCCAAAAATTCTGAATCTTTGCAACATTATAGAGAATCAAGTTAGCTTTCCAATGGTTCAAACGGTGAGTCAATCGGAGTGCAGACGAAGGAGTTATGGTCGAAATAGCGAAGGCGCACGGTGTGCCTTTTTGGTGTTGAAGGGGTTGTACCGTGTGCGTGGCACACTCGAGTGTGCCGCGGCACAAAGCTAATTCTGGGCGTTTTCTTCGCCGGGCGCGCACACTCATTACGTGCCGCGGCACACTTTTCTGCGTTTTTAGCAGATTTGCGAGGAGAAAAACTTCATTTTTTCTCCTCTCTTCTTCCTCCTTCATCTTAGGCGATTTGATGGCGATTTTGGGCGATTTGAGTGCTCCAAAACTTGTAGAGATTATCCTCCTCAAGTCTTGTTGAAGATTTTCGACCTCTACTTGAATCCTTCATCCAAATCAAGGTATTGTGGCTTGAACCCTTGTTTTTGTAGATTTGGGGATTTTCCTTTTTGATTTCGATTCCAATCCGTTTTTGATCAATTAGTTGTTGTATAAATGTTGTTTTAAACTTGTTCTACGGATTGGATACTCGTATCTTTGGTTCGTTCGACCCGAGAGGTGATTTCTTTGTTCTTGAAGGGTCTTGAACATTTAATGTTCGATTAAATGTTCGAATGAGTTCCTTTTGATAGTTTGTTGGGATTTCCGTTGTTTTTGGCCTTGATTCTCGTCGTAATCATGTTTTATTATTCCCTACGGAGGATTATAGGTGCTCGATGATTCCGATGTTGAATTCCGTTGGTGTTGATGATTCATATGGTGTTTTCCCGTAGTAATTTGGTCTTTATCACGTTCTAGATAGTGTTCGGGAATTTGAGGGCTACCCGGCCGTATCCGTTCACTTTTCCATTTCTCGTGATATCGAGGCAAGTACCTTGCCCATACTCTTCTTATTTTGTGGATATGATGATCGGTGATCGTCTTGGTGTGTTTGTTTGGTTGTTTGAAATGAAGTTTCAAAAGATTTCGGTTTGGCCTCGTTAAAGGCTTTCTTTCAAATGCGTGTGTGTTTTGTGAACGGCGTATTTTGGGAATTGATTATGGTTTGATTATTTTGAACGTTGAAGGATTTTATGATGATACTCCTATTGTTTAAAGTTATGGAATCGTGCATTCCGTATTTAATCTTGTTATTGTGTTTTGAAGAGTTTGATAATGGTGTCGAGTTAATGGCCATCTCTAGTGAGTATTCTTAATGAACTTACATTCATAGCATGTTAGTATTGCATGAGTAACGTGTGTGTGTGTGTATGCTCACTGCGGGTTAGATCCGACGGGCTCTCGGTAGGGCTCCACGAAGCTGTGGAACCGCGAGCTTGCTTTTAACCACTGTGGGTTAGATCCGACGGGGTCTCGGCAGGGATCCACGAAGCTGTGGGTCTGCGGTTAATTGTGGTGCATTTTACAAATGTGATTTGATATTGGCATTTTCGGAAATGAGCGCTTTTGAACGGTTTTCATGATTGCATGCATCGACTAAGTGTGTAAGAGGTAAGTTGTTCGTTTGGCTTACTTGGCTATGATGGCACTAGAGTATTTTGTTGTTTGTTTTAAATCCTTTATTTGTGGATTTTGATGTTGGAAGACGAATCTTGTTGTCGTTCTCGTGTACTGTGAGTTGATGAGATTTGGGGCTAAAATCCCAATGGTTTTATAAAAGTGGTTTTACGGATTTGGGGCTAAAATCCCAACGGTTTGGTAAATGTCATTTTTCGGAAAGTAAACCTTTGGGGCGGTGACCCCTTTTGTCTTTTGGATTTTGAAAATTAGGATTTGATAATCCTAAATTGTTTTCTATTAAAACTCTCGATGGCATTCTAAACCGTTTTATAAATTACTTCCATTGATTTATGATATTTCGATTTTGAAATGTTTTCTCAAATTCTTGCCTCGAGAAGTGCTTTTCATTTCGTTTGGAACTTTGAGGATTCCTGGTTATTATTATTCGTGGAATGTGAATTGTATGGCTCGTATTTGCACTTTGTTCTTGCACTAGCAAAACAGTGGAGTTTTGCTAACCCCCGAGTATTCGGGGGGTGGATGTCTATTTTTGCATTCAGGTTTTGGAGCATAACACAGGGTCGGCACGAAGGATGATGAAAGATGAACGATACTAATCACACGAGGATCCGTTGATGTCATATTGGTCTAGTTGTATTTTCTTTTCCGCTGCAGTATCTTTTCCCCGTTGTACGGGAGTTTATTGTATTTTGACCCCTGCGTGGGTATATGTTGTAATTGAGTTGTATATTTTTATTGAAAGACCAAATCGGTCTACTGAGTCATTTAGCCTTGAAGGCATTGTCGAGATGTTAAATGTTGCTACCAGCCTGGTAGATCTTCGAGGAGAGGGTCTACGGCGTGTAATATCCCTGAGTGGATTGGGGGTGTTACATAAATGGTATCAGAGCCAGGTTGTGAAAACCTAGGATGTCGGGTCAGTGGTGTCTATTGAGTTTTGTCTCGTCGGATTTAGTCTGACTGAGTCGTGTCGCGACGCGTCGTTTGAGTTGTTGGTCGTGGTTAGTATCGTGGGGCGATCATCATCTTCGTGCGGCGGTGGAAGTAAGTCTCCCTTCTTTGTGTTGTGCCTCGTGTGACACGAGCTATTTTTATGATTATTTGTTAAGTGATGGAATCCTTATGTGGATTTTGATTTCACGATATGTATTTAATCGACTCTCGTATTTGATTTATACAAGGAGTGTCTTCGCTTGTGATGTCTTTTTATTGTTGTTTTTGTCCGTTGCTGATGATTTTCGAATCGATTTGCACGTTTACAAGTTCTCTTGTGGAAGCTTTGTGCTTATACACATTCGACTTGTTCACTAGCACTGCGGTAGGGTCTTTAGAGGCCTCGAATGGGGCCGATGGTTTTGTTACGAATGTGGTTATTTGACTCTAATATTTTGTTCTTATGAGGAGTAGTGTTCTTTGGATTGTGCGTGTTGAATCGTATTTCTTTTATCCGCTGCGTGAGCTCTTTTGTAATGACTTTCGGTATTTTACCGACCGAGTTTTATTTCGAAAACCGATTCCCTTAACCGAGTTTTTGGCATTATGGCCTTGATCATTTTGGCGAAACTCTTATGACGGTATTTAGCATTTTGTAAATGGCTTCTGTGAGTTTTTGAAATATTACCGTCATCAGCCTTTTTGGCATTTTTGTAAATGATTTTTAGCTTGGGGTTCCGACGCGGGACCCACAGCGCTATGATGTTCCGTGTGATTACCTGAAATTTTTGGGCATTCTAGCCTTTTTGGCATCGTCCTTTTTGGCATTGAATTATTTTCGAAAACTTGAGTATCTTAGAAATAAATTTCGAGACATATTTTTTTCAAATGAGTTATTTTCTTGTGGTACATCCAGGTGCCACAATATATTTCAAAAATTTTCTGCCTCGAGGACCAAAATGTTTTGAGATATTTTCAATGTTTTAGAAACACTTTTATTTAGACACGATGGTCGACTATTATGAAAGTTTTCACTAATAGAAAGTGTACTCAATTTATATCAAATGCGAAACGGTTCTCCAAAGTCTCGATAACGATGTTTCACGTTTGTACTTTTTGAAAGGCGATACTCCAGATCAATCGGTGTTCTTCTAAATTATTTTCAAAATGAGGTTTTCGTTTTTAAAACCTATCCATTCCCGTTTGAGGGCTGGTATATATGTATGATGTTCACGTTGTCATTTTGATGTTTGCTCCCGAGTATGACCGAATTGGCGGTGTGAGCGTTGAATCGTTTTCCACACATTTGTTGTGTTAGCCCCTTGTGAGAGGTGGGATGTTGGTGTTGAATATTGTCGCCTCGTGGTGATTTCTGCGTTGTCGCGCATGTGCGAGCTGTTAGAGCTTGGTTTGGTATGACCGTGTGTATCGGTAATAGTTCTGTTATGTGTCGGTTGTTTAATGTCTTGTTACCTTGCTCCCGTTTTTGTGAATTTCGTGGACGAGGTCGGAGGTAATGCCCGTACTATGTTGACTTCTGTATTTTCTCTTCCTCCAGTCTATCGATTCGCTCATGTTCGTTGACACTTTATGAACTTGTTCTGTATTTCGGTTTCATCGTTCGAACGAGCTGTGATCTTGTTGTGGGCCGATCTGGTTATCGATGTGACTTTTTTCGAGTTCGGTTCGATTCTTGTGAACCTTGTTCGGGAGTAACATCATTTGGTTCTACTAGTCCTTTTATTCGAAGGGATCAGATTTTGAACTTGTATATTCTACTTTGTCGACTCATTTATGTTCGTTGACATTTACGAGCTTGTCCTGCCCCTTGTTTTTGTTTATCGAACGAGTGTGGCATCATTTCTAATAACTCGTTTGTCGTTGTGACTTTTCAATTTCTATTCCCTTTCATGTGGATCTTATGTGAATGCATACGTTGTTGTTTTCACCGGATCATATATTGTCTCGAGTCGAGATGTGAACCTTGGAGTTGTTGTTTGAATTTTATTGTTCTTCGTGATTCGAACATGATTGTTCGCTTTTTGTTGTCTCGACCGTTGTGGTTCGGTCGTTTGTTTGTTCGGTTTTTGTCCTCGTTTCGTGATCGTTGAGCATTCAGGCTCCTTCCTAATTCCCTTAAGTTTGGGAAATTAGTCTCGTTTTCGATCTTCCAACCCTTGGGCGGTGGAATTCCGTATTTGTTCAGCGATTGGCTCGCGTTTTGATTGATGTACCGTTGGGTTGGTCAATCACATTGATTTTCGTTCGTTGTGTTTTGTGATTGTCGGATAATTGACTTTATTGTATTATCCATTTGATGACGCTTGTCATTTGTTGGTTTTATTATATCCCTAACGGCGACGTTGTGTTGGTCGTCGTGGAGCGTGTTTTCACGCCGTATGTCTCTTTGCGTTTCTTGCAGCGTTTCGCCGTTGGGCGCGAGTTTTCTGTTTTTGGTGTATCTCATTGAGTTTTCCTGGCGGGATATTGCTTCCCCCTACTTGTTTTAAGTTTCGGGACGAAACTTCTTTTAAGGAGGGTAGAATGTAATATCCGCAATTTCGAATTTCGGTAATTTTCTTTTTCCGGAGGAAGTTCGTTTTGACAACTCTATCATGACCGTTTCGTCATTCCGAGAATGATTAATTATGCACTTTTTGTCATCCGAGTTCGTTTCGGTGTCGTTTTATTGAGTTCTGTGTCCTTAATCGACTTTTTCACGTGGGAGTTCGACTTTGTAAAGTCACCATTAATTCTTGGAAACTCCAAAAATTCTGAATCTTTGCAACATTATAGAGAATCAAGTTAGCTTTCCAATGGTTCAAACGGTGAGTCAATCGGAGTGCAGACGAAGGAGTTATGGTCGAAATAGCGAAGACTGCACGGTGTGCCTTTTTGGTGTTGAAGGGGGTTGTACCGTGTGCCGTGGCACACTCAGGCTGTGCCGCGGCACAAAGCTAATTCCTGGGCGTTTTTCTTCGCCTGGGCATGACACACTCATTACGTGCCGCGGCACGGGCTTCTGCGTTTTTAGCAGTTGCGAGAGAAAAACTTCATTTTCTCCTCTCTTCTTCCTCCTTCATCTTAGGCGATTTGATGGCGATTTTGGGCGATTTGAGTGCTCCAAAACTTGTAGAGATTATCCTCCTCAAGTCTTGTTGAAGATTTTCGACCTCTACTTGAATCCTTCATCCAAATCAAGGTATTGTGGCTTGAACCCTTGTTTTTGTAGATTTGGGGATTTTCCTTTTGATTTCGATTCCAATCCGTTTTTGATCAATTAGTTGTTGTATAAATGTTGTTTTAAACTTGTTCTACGGATTGGATACTCGTATCTTTGGTTCGTTCGACCCGAGAGGTGATTTCTTTGTTCTTGAAGGGTCTTGAACATTTAATGTTCGATTAAATGTTCGAATGAGTTCCTTTTGATAGTTTGTTGGGATTTCCGTTGTTTTTGGCCTTGATTCTCGTCGTAATCATGTTTTATTATTCCCTACGGAGGATTATAGGTGCTCGATGATTCCGATGTTGAATTCCGTTGGTGTTGATGATTCATATGGTGTTTTCCGTAGTAATTTCGGTCTTTATCACGTTCTAGATAGTGTTCGGGAATTTGAGGGCTACCCGGCCGTATCCGTTCACTTTTCCATTTCTCGTGATATCGAGGCAAGTACCTTGCCCATACTCTTCTTATTTTGTGGATATGATGATCGGTGATCGTCTTGGTGTGTTTGTTTGGTTGTTTGAAATGAAGTTTCAAAGATTTGATTTGGCCTCGTTAAAGGCTTTCTTTCAAATGCGTGTGTGTTTTGTGAACGGCGTATTTTGGGAATTGATTATGGTTTGATTATTTTGAACGTTGAAGGATTTTATGATGATACTCCTATTGTTTAAAGTTATGGAATCGTGCATTCCGTATTTAATCTTGTTATTGTGTTTTGAAGAGTTTGATAATGGTGTCGAGTTAATGGCCATCTCTAGTGAGTATTCTTAATGAACTTACATTCATAGCATGTTAGTATTGCATGAGTAACGTGTGTGTGTGTGTATGCTCACTGCGGGTTAGATCCGACGGGCTCTCGGTAGGGCTCCACGAAGCTGTGGAACCGCGAGCTTGCTTTTAACCACTGTGGGTTAGATCCGACGGGGTCTCGGCAGGGATCCACGAAGCTGTGGGTCTGCGGTTAATTGTGGTGCATTTTACAAATGTGATTTGATATTGGCATTTTCGGAAATGAGCGCTTTTGAACGGTTTTCATGATTGCATGCATCGACTAAGTGTGTAAGAGGTAAGTTGTTCGTTTGGCTTACTTGGCTATGATGGCACTAGAGTATTTTGTTGTTTGTTTTAAATCCTTTATTTGTGGATTTTGATGTTGGAAGACGAACCTTGTTGTCGTTCTCGTGTACTGTGAGTTGATGAGATTTGGGGCTAAAATCCCAATGGTTTTATAAAAGTTGTTTTACGGATTTGGGGCTAAAATCCCAACGGTTTGGTAAATGTCATTTTTCGGAAAGTAAACCTTTGGGGCGGTGACCCCTTTTGTCTTTTGGATTTTGAAAATTAGGATTTGATAATCCTAAATTGTTTTCTATTAAAACTCTCGATGGCATTCTAAACCGTTTTATAAATTACTTCCATTGATTTATGATATTTCGATTTTGAAATGTTTTCTCAAATTCTTGCCTCGAGAAGTGCTTTTCGTTTCGTTTGGAACCTTGAGGATTCCTGGTTATTATTATTCGTGGAATGTGAATTGTATGGCTCGTATTTGCACTTTGTTCTTGCACTAGCAAAACAGTGGAGTTTTGCTAACCCCCGAGTATTCGGGGGGTGGATGTCTATTTTTGCATTCAGGTTTTGGAGTATAACACAGGGTCGGCACGAAGGATGATGAAAGATGAACGATACTAATCACATGAGGATCCGTTGATGTCGTATTGGTCTAGTTGTATTTTCTTTTCCGCTGAAGTATCTTTTCCCCGTTGTACGGGAGTTTATTGTATTTTGACCCCTGCGTTGGTATATGTTGTAATTGAGTTGTATATTTTTATTGAAAGACCAAATCGGTCTACTGAGTCATTTAGCCTTGAAGGCATTGTCGAGATGTTAAATGTTGCTACCAGCCTGGTAGATCTTCGAGGAGAGGGTCTACGGCGTGTAATATCCCTGAGTGGATTGGGGGTGTTACAAGTGTTCGACAGGCACTCTCCATGTCAAAGAACACGTCATACAAGTCTTTACATAAACTTAACGCCCAGTCAAGTTTCATCGACTTGCGAACGATTAAGTATTTGAGCTATAAACCTTTCCAGTGCCGACCCCCTTATCCAATAAGGAGTGGAACGTTTTGCTCTCAAATACACGGACTAGTTTCTATATGTTTATTTACGAGTTAGGAATGCCAGTAACTACCAGTAAATAAAGAAACATTCATTTGCCTTATATAAATGGTTTACATAATTACAAGTACAATGCCCTCACTCAACAACCTCTGAGTGGCATTCGAGGGCATACTCCTAACAATCTCCCACTTGCACTCAATGCCACACACTATGGTATCTAATACCCATGTTCTCCAGATGACGCTCCAAGCTAGTCTGAGAAAGTGGCTTGGTCAGTGGATCGGCGACGTTGTCGGCCGAGTCTACTCTGTGAAGCACAATGTATCCCTTGCGAACAAATTCTCTTACGAGATGATACTTCCTCTCAATATGTTTGGTGCTGTTGTGAAACCTCGGCTCCTTGGCTGCGCTCTGACTCCGTCGTTGTCGCGATAAGTAGAACAGGCAACTCGGACATGGTATCATTTGAAGTTCTCCCGAAACTTCTTAATCCGTAACCCTTCCTTGGAAGCCTCGGAGGTTGCTTGATACTCGGCTGACAGTGGAATCGCGATCGCGCTTTGCTTGGCACTACGCCAAGATATCGCTCCTCCATTAAGAGTAAATATGTAGCCAGTGGACATCGAGTCGTCCTTCGGTCCTTGGAAGTCCGAATCGGTGAATCCCACCACATCCAATTCTCCAACGCCATACATAAGAACCATATCTCTAGTTCTTCTCAAGTACTTGAGAACGTTCTTTCTGACGATCCAATGTTCCCTACACAGGTTTGCACGAAACCTACTCACCACGCTTACGGCATGCGCGATGTCGAGTCTTGTACACAACATAGCATACATAAGGCTACCCACGGCCGAAGCATATGGTATATTACTCATTTCCTTGCGTTGTTCCTCACTTTGAGGACACATCTTCAAGGTGAGTTTTATTCCATGTTGCATCGGTAGGAACCCTCTTTTAGAATCATCCATCTTAAATCGCTTTAAGATCTTATCTATATAGAGGGCTTGGGAAAGGCCTATTGTTCTCTTCGCTCTATCCCGGTAGAGTCGAATACCAAGAATATAGGTTTCTTCTCCCAAGTCTTTCATGGAGAAATTACTCGAAAGCCAAGCTTTTACGTAATCGAGCATTCCCACATCATTTCCTATTAGTAGAATATCATCCACATATAGTACTAAGAATGCGATCTTGCTCCCACTAACCTTCTTGTATACACAAGGTTCCTCTTCATTTTGCACGAAGTCAAACTCTTTGACCGCCTCGTCAAAACGAAGGTTCCAACTACGCGACGCTTGCTTGATCCATAAATCGAATCTTGTCAAGCTTGCACACTTTCGAATATCGACTTCGGACACAAAGCCTTTAGGGCTGCTCCATATAGATTTCCTCCTCGAGGAATCCATTAAGGAAAGCCGTCTTTACGTCCATTTGCCATATCTCATAATCGTGGTAGCGGCTATAGCAAGCATCATGCGAATAGACTTGATCATGGCTACGGGCGAGAAAGTATCGTGTGTCGATCCCTTCCTTTTAGGTATAACCCTTTGCCACAAGCACGGCCTTATAGGCGTCAACCTTGCCATCACCATCGGTCTTTCTCTTGTAGATCCACTTGTTCCCAATAGGCACTATGCCCTTGGGGCGGTCTACTAGAGTCCGCACTGATTGACATGCATCGAGTCTATCTCAGCTTCCACAGCTTCACGCCATTTCGCGGAGTCTACATCCACCATCGCTTGGTCATAGGTTGTTGGGTCGGTCTCTTGGCTATCACTTGGAACCTCATGGAGACCCAGCTCCTCCAAGTGCACAAGCCCATACCTCTCAGGTAAATGAGACACCCTACTAGACCTACGAGGTGGTTGTACTTGTGTTTCAGAAAGTTCGGTTCCAGTTTCTTGCACAGGTGTCTCTCGAGGAGTTTCATTGTATTCTTCTAAAGAAATACTTCTACCTGCTCCGCCTTCCTGAATGAACTCATCTTTCAGGAAGTGTGCTTGTAAAGCAACAATGATCCTTCGATCTTCGGGCATGTAGAATAGATATCCCATCGTCCCAGATGGGAATCCAATGAAACGTCCCTTCGCAGACCTAGCTTCCAACTTTTCCACCTTAGTCTTCTTGACATAGGCGGGACATCCCCAAATCCTAATTTGATTAAGACTTGGTTTCCTTCCTTCCCACATCTCATGTGGAGTTTTAGGAACGGATTTAGAAGGACATCTGTTCAAGATATACGCGGCAGTCAGAAGTGCATACCTCCACAGGTAAATCGGAAAGTCAGTATAGCCCAGCATGGAACGGACCATGTTCAACAGGGTCCGGTTCCTTCTTTCTAACACACCATTTAACTGAGGAGTACCTGGAGGTGTTAGTTGTGAAACTATTCCATGTTCCTTAAGGAACTCGTCAAACTCCGTACTCATATACTCGCCACCTCGGTCCGACCGAAGTGCTTTGATATGATTACCAGTTTGTTTCTCGACTAGGGCCTTGAATTCCTGGAATTTCTCAAAGGCCTCGGATTTATGTTTCATTAAGTATACATAACCATACCTAGTATGATAATCAGAAGCGTAATGAAATATTGATATCCGTCACGTCTTTGCTTCAAAGCACCACATACGTCGGTATGGATTAATCCCGATTTATCGGCTCTTTAAAATGTCCCCTGTGAAGGGGACTTAGTCATTTTGCCTTTAAGGCAAGATTCACAAGTAGGAAATGGATCCGATCCCAATGGACCCATAAGTCCATCTTTTTCCATCTTGTAAACCTTGGTCTGACCAACATGACCAAGTCTTAGATGCCATTTCAAAACTTGATTGGTTTCATCCCTACCACGTTTTCTAGTCATAGTATTCACAACTACTTTGTTGCTGAGATTTAGATGATACAATCCATTCAACAATGTAGCAGTACCCACTAGTTTATTTCTAAAATAAATTTTGCAGGAACCATCACCAATGAAAAATGAAAATCCTTTTCGGTCCATGACCGGAATGGATACAATGTTTTTGTGCCCCTTGGGCAAAACAAGTACATCTTCTAAAGTCAAAACAAAGCCGGATTCTAAACCCAAAAGAAGTGATCCTATGTCGGTTGCCTCGACACTATGCCCGCTACCGACTGTGATCATGACTTCTCCAGCTCCAAACTTCCTACTTTGTTCCAGATCCTGATTCACGGTACAAATATGAGAACTAGCACTAGAATCCAATATCCAGGAAGTAGAAAATACAGTAGCAGAATAATTTGTTTCCAAAACTAAAAGTTCTGTACCTGAAGTGCCATGAAGAATCGGACAGTCTCTAGCCCAGTGGCCCAGCTCACCGCACTTGAGACAAGCATCCTTCTTCTTCTTGTTCTTCGGAACCATCGGGGCCTTGCCCTTTCCCTTAAGGTCCTTAGCTTGCGGTCCAGTCCGCTTCTTGGTGTTTTTCTTCTTATTCTTAGACTTAGAAGTCCGTAAGAAATCACAAGTGCGAGACTCCTTCATCCGCGGTCTTCATCGAGGCGAGCGGTCACCAGTTTGTTCATTAGCCCAGCTAAGTTACATGCAATCTCATTGCAGTTAAAGTTCATAACAAACTGTGAGAAGGAATCAGGGAGAGACTGTAGGATAAGGTCGGTTTGGAGAGAAGTATCCATTTTAAAATCAAGAGCCTCCAATCTCTCGATCATGGATATCATTTTAAGGACGTGTCCCACAACCTTCTCACCTTCCTTCATCCTTGCACCGAACAGTTGCTTGTATATCTCATATCTAGCAGTTCTGCTGTGCTCACCATAAAGTTCGGTTAAGTGAGATAGAATCTGCCTAGCAGAAGTCATTTTCTCATGAGCTCTCTGAAGCTCATTAGACATGGAAGCCATCATATATGCACGGACTTTCACGTCATCCTTAACCCACTTTTCGTGGTTTTCAATCTCTTCCTGATTGGCTCGGGTCCGCACAGGAGGCGCCGGAATGTCCGTCTCCAAGACGTATCCCAGTGCCTCTATACTGAGGACAATCATCAGATTGCGGAGCCAATCCACAAAGTTAGGTCCCATTAAGGTCTTATTTTTTTTTTTTTTTTTTTTTTTTTTTGGACATTAAGGTCTTCTTTTCGATTAGAGTTGCGAGTGGATTCATTGTCATATTGAGTTATGTCTGCATTAAGTATAACAGATTAATTAGTGACTTGTTATATTATGTTCTGAGTATAGAATTAAGGTCTTTTCTATTCTTGTTACCCAGCTCCCACTATTTTTATCGGAATAACACACTCCCATGTGAAAACTGGAAGTATCGTCGCTCTACTTCATAGTGGTGATCGAGTTCTTTATAAATCTTAATAGAGGGCAACCGAGCAGGTTTCTAGTCTATTAATTTTCATAAAGTGGTGTCCAACACCAACCCATCTAATGGATGATTCGATCTTCTTTTTCCCCTTGTTCACTCCCCTCAACCTATACGGTTTCTATGGTTCGTGAACAAGTTAAGTTTATACCATCGACGCAAATCAGTTTCACAATTGAATCTTATCCGGCAACCTATCAGGTTTCTAGGGATAAAATTTGCTCCAACCGAAGGCATCCAATGCGCTTCTGGTAATTTATCCGTCCTCACCGAACGACTACCCCGATAACTCGGAAGCATAGCACATCCGGTTTGGATTTCAATTTCCCGAAAACTCGATGGAGGGAAGGAAAACCTTGAAACCTTATAAACTTAATTATTTATTGTGGGAGAATTTTCGCGATTAACGTTACACTTTGCACATTAATCATATTAGCGCGTTTGTGGCATTCATACAATATGAAACAACCATTCACAACCTAGTTGCTACCAACATGTGGTTCATGGATCGTTCCTAGAAAACAAAAACTTCGTAATCTAATTACAAGTCTTCGTCTTGAATCTTCGTCTTCTCGAAATGGATCTTCCTCCGGTCTTCGTCATTACATATAAATTTTACATTGAAAATTGCATCCTAGATACAAAATTTTCTAGTAAAATAAATAGGCTCAAAATAGAATAAAACGAACGATTCAAAAAACTAAGTCCACGAACCACATCCCCATTCAAAATCATTCATTCAATAAATACTAAATAAATAGAAAGCGTAGAGATACATTGATCCAATCATTAATACGAACCGATCCAATCGATTCACACAATCGGTAATATGATAACGTTCAAAATAATTCGGTCGACCATAAATATTCCAATTAATCAAATTTTCCTTATAAAATGAAATACCATAAATCATTTTAATCATATTAAATCCAATTTAACATGCGGGAGATTAATTTTCAAGAATACAAAAAAATCGAGCCGGGCGAAATTGGCTGCCATGGCCGAGTCACTGCCGGCATGCCGGCAGACATGCTGTCATGGCCGATCACGATCGGCGGTATCGGCGGACACGGCCCGTGTCTCTGACACGGTGCAGTCTGCTGGCGGCCTCGGGATCGCTGACACGGCCGTGTCACGGACACGGCCGAGTGACCCTGGCAGCAACCTGCCCTTTGTCCGAAAAATCGTCCGACGACGATTCGGAGCTTGATTTTCGACCGGATATCCAATATCAATATTTTTCAACATTCATATCTTCAATATAAATCATATTTTCAAGAAATTAAGATTTATATTTAGACATAAACTTACGAAAAATATAACTACAACGAACGTAAAAATATATACTACGATTATGACTAAAATGATTCCAAATCATTCACCATCTAATCAAGCATTCCAAATGCCAATATCGTATATACGATCGAAGACCTACGCTCCGATACCACTGTTGGGATTCGGTGCCTAAAACGAAGGCCCAGCGGAAGCGGTAAAACGAAAATTAATTCGATCCGAATCCCTACGAGGATCGATCGAGCTACGTATATACGAATATCAAAAACGAAACACAAGAGATACAAGAAACATACCCTCATAGTCCGTTGATTAAATGGATAACCTTCTCTTGAGCTATTCCCCAAGCTTTGCTTGATCTCTACGAATCTATTCCGCTTCAAGCCCTTGAACGATCCAACTCCGAAAGCACCGCGTCTCTACTTGCCACGCGCCGGAAAAACGAACGGAATGACAACACCTTGCTATCCTCCGAGGATACGGCTAGAGCTAGGTGATGAAGCTTGCAATATGAGATTATCACACTCTAAGTGTATAACTCACAACTCTCAATTAATTTCTTGAAATTTCTCAAAGAAAACCAGGAAGAAATGAAGAACAAGCAGAAGACTTAAGAAATGAACTCAAAAATTCTTCTCTCTCTCTCTCTCTCTCTTCATAAACCGTGAGAAATGAATGAATCATTTGAGAGATGATGTCTTCTACTTTTATTCTATTCCCACCCAAGATAACAACTCATCCCACTACAACACTTGCCCCACAAGTCTTAATCATCCATTAAAGAATGGAACAAGAAACAAAAGGAAGCAAGGTGGAAAGAGGGAGGGGGGCCAAGATGAAATTCGGACGAGTTCGGTTCGTTTCGGACTCCCGTGAGTCCAAACAGATAAACTCCGATTCCGTATCGATGTATTTATATCGATTAATTAATCCAATTAATTAAACATATCAAATACATTATAACATAATTAATTTCTCCAAGAAATAATTATATCCATGAATTAAATTAATCACCCAGTGATATATTTAATTCATTAGGCCGTAAATCAATTTATCCAATAAATCGATTTAGACATCTAATGTCCTAAATTTAGATATCCAATATCTAATATTCATAATGAGAGAATTAGCTTGATTCATTCCGTCGTCAATCCTAATGCGCGACTCGGTAGGTCCGTCTCAGTCAGCAATGGGAGGAACCAAAGATTAGTAGCACCACCTAGCCAGCCTGGTGGCCTACACTGTACCCCGACTGAGAACGAATGATTGGGATCATTCAAGAACCATTCTGTCGTGAATACCAGTATACGTATAAACCCTTCTTTCAAATATCCCGATCAAGTTATAGGGTCACGGTCACTCAAACCCTATCTGTACTTGACGCTATGCATGCGTTAATGCAAATCGAGATCATCGAGCTGTCATGTATCTAATACAACTAGCTCCAATGCTTTGGCCAAAGACTTATGATCTCATCTGCCAATAACCGCATAGGACATATAACCCGTTCACTAACAGGAGAAAGAATTCTATCTTGGTATTCAGTAGGACCTGCTACTTGCCCGTCAAGATGCATGTCGAGGTTGACCCTCGCCTTCCGGTTTACAGGGTCGAACTACTCTAATGAAAATCTTGACGTCACAAGCACATCCCTACTAAATCCTCAAGTAGAAGGTTCACGAATACCTATCACAACCTTTCGATTCCGTCATTGACTGTCCCGGAGTGAAAACCATGTGACGAATCGAGGGTGAGTCGGTTCGAGTATACTAATCTAATTAGCATACCTATAACGTGTGCTCCCACTAAACGGAAATCCTCGAGCACCTATAATCCTCCGGAAGGAACAATAAAAGATGATTACGACGAGAATCAAGGCAAAAACGGCGAAAATCCCAACAAACTATCGAAAGGAACTCATTGGGGCATTTAATCGAACACTAAATGTTCAATAATTCCCAAGAACACTCAAATCGTCAATCGAGTTAAACAAACTCGATATATGGATATACAATCCGTAGAACACGATTAATAACATCATACTACACCAACCGATGTATCAAAGTCGGACTAGAATCGAAATCAAGAACAAATTCTCCAAAAAGTCAACTTGAAGGAAAATCAAGAAATATACCTTGATTCGACGAAACACACGGATTAGATGTTGATATAATCAACAAGGATATTCCAAAATGCCTTGGAAATGATTAGAATCGGCCAAGAACTCGATTTCCCGAGCCTCCTGTCGCCAGCCGCCGAAAAAAGAAGAAAAAGGGTGAAAAATGAAGGTCTGGCCGAGCCCAGGCTATATATAGCCGGCAGGGTTACGGCCGTAACCGGCAGTGCCTTACGGCCGTAACTCGGCCCTTACGCCCGTACTCGGCAGGCCTTACGGCAGTAACCGGCATTCGTCAAAAAATCTGCCCAGCACCTGCCAGACACTTACGGCCGTAACTGGCACACATTACGACGGTAACCGGCCTTCGTCCGAAAGATGCCCAGCGCCCATACGGCCGTACCCGATCACGCCTTACGGCCGTACCTGGCACACATTACGGCCGTAACTCGGCCAGGCCAAGCCCTGCTCCGGTCGTGGCCACTCCGACGGCCCGGATGACCCGAAACCCGAACCTGAGTATGAATCGAAGATATGGTTACGAAGTACTCGCAAAGACGAATCTAAGCGCTAAGAGAACACACGATTTCGACCACCCAAAGTGTCGAAATTCGACAACGGAAGTAATTACCCCAAACTTTGGGAAATTATGAAAATGGCCCAAAACATCCGAAAATCACGATACGTAATCGAATAACCCAACCGAAGTTCATAACACGTCTAACAAAGTTAAACGGACTTACGGGAAACTCGAAACAGCAGTTTCGAACGCGATTCGCAAGAATCGAACTCAAGTGCGGAAAAATCACTAAAAACACGGAACTCAACAAAACGACATCGAAATGAACTCGGATGATGAAAAGTGTAGAATTAATCATTCTCAGAATGATGAAACGGTCATGGGTGAGTCGTCAAAACGGACCTCCGCCGAAAAAAAGAAATTACCGGAAATCGAAATTACGGGTATTACATTCTACCCTCCTTAAAAGAAGTTTCATCCCGAAACTTAAAACAAGTAGGGAGAAGCAATATCCCCTGGCAGGAAAACTCGACGAGATACACAAAAATCGAAAACTCGCGCCCGACGACGAAACCCTGCAAGAAACGCAAAGAGACATACGGTGTGGAAACACGCTCCACGACGACCAACATCACGTCACCGATAGAGACATAATAAAACCAACAAGTGCCAAGCGTCAACAAACGGATAATACAATCAAGTCGATTATCCGAACAATCACGAAACACAATGAACGAAAATCAATATGATTGACCAACCCAATGGTATATCAATTGAAACGCAAGCCAATCGCTGAACAAATACGGAATTCCACCGCCCCATGGGTTGGAAGATCGAAAACGAGACTAATTTCCCGAACTTAAGGGAATTACGAAGGAGTCTGAATGTTCAACGATCACGAAATGAAATCAACAAAAAATCAAACAATCAAACGATCGAACCACAATGATCGAGACAACAAAAATCGAACAATCATGTTCGAATCATGAAGAACAATAAAATTCAAACAACTACTCCAAGGTTCACATCTCGACTCGAGACAATATATGATCCCGTGAAGACAACAAGATGTGCATTCACATAAGATCCACAGGAAGGGAATAGCAATTGAAAAGTCACAATGACAAACGAGTTATTTCGAAACAATACCACACTCATTCGATCAACAAAAGCAAGGGGCAGGACAAGCTCAGAAATGTTAACGAACATAAACGAGTCGATAGAGCCAAAAAAGTACAGAAGTTCAAAATCCGATCCACTTCGAATAAAAGAACTAGTAGAACTAAAAGATGTTACTTCCGAACAAGGTTCATAGGAATCGAACCGAACTCGGAAAAGTCACAGTGATAACCAGATTGACCCAAAACAAGAGCACAGCTCGTTCGAACGATGAAACCGAAACACAAAACAAGTTCAGAAAGTATCAATGAACACGAGCGAGTCGATAGTCCTGAGAAGAAGGAAATGCAGAAGTCCAAAAACAATACGGGTACATTCGACCTCATATAAAAGAAATGTCGTTCCCGTAACTCACAACAACGGGAATAAGGTGACAACCCAAAAAGCAAACGACAGGAACATCTCTCATGGGCCTCTCAGAGCCGATCTTCATATCTGTACTGAAGTTCGCGCCCCCAACGACTCGGAACCCAACTCGCAAAACTGGATCCTGTGTCTCTCGGGTCCACGCTTGAAATGCGTTACTGACGAGAAGGACAATTGGTACGTGCATGCCCCCAGCACACCATGGTTGAAACACCTCGGCTCGGCATACCGAATATACGACTGCTTGGTACAGTGGAACATAACACGCAAATCACCACGAGGCGATAAACAGTAAACACCAGTTCACACCTCTCACAGAGGGCCAGTACAACAAATGCGTGGCAACGCCTCGACGTTCATGCCACCAATTCAATCACTATTCGGAGCGCTAACACTTTCAAAACAATACCAACATCATACACACCTTATCCGACCACAAGCACGAAATGATGGGTTTTAAAAACGAAAACTACCTTTTGAAAATAGTTTGGAAACATCAGTTGATCTTGAGTATCATTTTACAAAAAATAAAAACGTGAAACATCGTTATCGAGACTTTGGAAAACCATTTTTCATTTGTTAAAAATGAGGACACTTTATTTTAGTGAAAAACTTTCAGAAATATTCGACCCTCGGGTCTAAGTAAAAGTGTTTCTAAAACATTGAAAATATCTTAAAATATTTTGGTCCTCGAGGTAGATGAATTTTGAAACATATTGTGGCACCTTGGAAGTACCACGAGAACACAATTCATTTTAAACGTACGCCTCGAAATTTATTTTCTAAGATACTCAAGGTTTTCGAAAATAATTCGATGGGCTAGAATGCCCAAAAATTTCAGGTAATTACACCGAACATTATAGTGCCGTGGGTCCTGCACCGGATCCCACCATGCTAAAAACCATTTACAAAAACGCCAAAAAGGCCGATGACGGTAATATTTCAAAACTCACAAAAGTCATTTACAAAATACTAAATACCATCATAAGAATTTCGCCAAAACGATCAAGGACATAATGCCAAAAACTCGGTTAAGGGAATCGGTTTTCGAAAAAAAACTCAGTCGGTAAAATACAGTCCAACATGCACAATCCAGCAACACTACTCCTCATATGAACGAAATATGAGAGTCAAATAACCACATATCACGAAATCAAAATCCATAAGAGGATTCCGTCAATTAACTCATAATCATAAAAATAGCTCGTGTCACATGAGGCACAACACAAAGAAGGGAGACTTACATCCACAGGTCGCACGAAGATGATGGCTGCACCCTGATATTAATCACGGCCGACATTCCAAACGACGCATCGCGACACGACTCAGTCAAACAACATCTGACAATACAAGACTCAACAACACATAACTCGGCCCGACAGCCTAGGTTTCCTCAACTTAAAGCTTCGATACCATAAATGTAACACCCCCAGATCAAACTAGGAATATTACACGCCGTAGACCCTCTCCGTGAGGATCCACCAGGCTAGACATCAAAACAACACATTACATTACATATCGATGAATCAAACTAACGAACCAATAGACCGATTTAGTCTTTCGTCACTGACTTACAAATCGAAATACATAAACTCATCCACACTCATACCCACGCAAGGGTAAAATACTTACAACAACGAACAATAAGACAGCGGAAAAGACATTACAATGGACTTCGACTAACTTAACCCAAAACTGGCCTTCATGTGATTAGTATAATTCGTTTTTCATCATCCCTCGTACCGATCCTGTGTCTTACTCCTGAAAACCTGCATGTACCTGGACACAATACAGATATCCACCCCCTGATTACTCGGGGGTTATCAAAACTCCAATGTTTTGCTAGTGCAAGTATAAAGTGCAAAAACGAGCCATACACAACACATTCCGAGAATACAACGAAAGACATCCCGAGATATATATAGTAAAAAAAAGAAGTTCAAGTCTTGAAAGTAGAAACGAAGCAAGTAAGCACTTTGAAAAAATTTCCAAATCTCGAGAGTTTTGAAAACATTAGAAATTGAAAAGTTCTTAATTCCTCGAAAGTCATTTAGGGTCACAGCTCCAAAGTTCATTTTCCAAAATACAAATCCGTTAACAAAACACGGGGTCCACGACCCGACCATTTCGATCACAAACACAGGGCCTACGACCCGATCATCCACTGCAATTCACTCATAAGGACACATTACACCTAACACGTTATTCTTATGCCATTCTAGCCAAATACCAAGACTCGATATATAATGTATCTCGACCCTGAGCGTAAAGCATTGTCATACTTCGGATATATCACAATTAATCATCAAAACATCAACATCAATATCACAGAAACCACACTTGGTAACCCGTGGCCGTACCCATTAGTATCGGCCCCCAGAGGCCCCGTCGGACCGTCCCCAGGTGGGAAACCACTTCCGCGGGCGTACCCATTAGTATCGGCCCCCAGAGGTCCCGTCGAACCGTCCCCAGGTGGAAGAACAACAACACACACACCCAAGTCCACTTCCGTGGCCATACCCATTAGTATCGGCCCCCAGAGGCCACATGCCATCCCCAGGTGGAAGAGTAACAACTCACAGATTACAAAACCACAACTCTCAAAGATCAAACACACAAAATATATATAGTCGAGGTACCTGCTAGAATGGCCACATTATCCAACACGTACTCACGACCCAGAACTATATCAATTCACAATGTAGCACAAGATCTCAACAGCACCGAACAACACAACCAATATTACACAAACTCACATATTCATCCATAACCACGTGACTCCAAGCACATAATTTCACAAGAGAATTACATTGTACATTTACCGACACCATAATCATACATAATGACATCACACGAAAGTAAGGTGATCCTATACTCGTCACTAACACACATATCCAACTAAGCATATTAATTCCCGACACACACGGTTCACCTTTACAAAAACCATGAAGGTAAATATACCGATTCTTTTGAAAAACGGTTATAGATATTTATTTAGCACATATCAACACTTAGCAACCATTATATCCACAAAACACGTAATGTATGGGCAAGATACTTGCCTCAAAACCACGATCGCACAAGACGATGGATGAAATACGGTCGAACAGCCCCGAACCCCCGAACCCCCGAATAATATCAAGAATGCAATAGCACCACGAGTACTACGAGAATAACACCACACGAATCATCAATCACCAAACGGAAATCCTCGAGCACCTATAATCCTCCGGAAGGAACAATAAAAGATCATTACGACGAGAATCAAGGCAAAAACGATGGAAATCCCAACAAACTATCGAAAGGAACTCATTGGGGCATTTAATCGAACACTAAATGTTCAATAATTCCCAAGAACACTCGAATCATCAATCGAGTTAAACAAACTCGATATATGGATATACAATCCGTAGAACACGATTAATAACATCGTACTACACCAACCGATGTATCAAAATCTGACTAGAATCGAAATCAAGAACAAATTCTCCAAAAAGTCAACTTGAAGGAAAATCAAGAAATATACCTTGATTCGAAGAAACACACGGAGTAGATGTTGATATAATCAACAAGGATCTTCCAAAATGCCTTGGAAATGATTTGAATCCGCCAAGAACTCGATTTCCCAAGCCTCATGTCGCCAGCCGCCGAAAAGAGAAGAAAAAGGGTGAAAAATGAAGGTGTGGCCGAGCCCAGGCTATATATAGCCGGCAGGGTTACGGCCGTAACCGGCAGTGCCTTACGGCCATAACTCGGCCCTTATGGCCATACTCGACAGGCCTTACGGCCGTAATCGGCATTCGTCAAAAAATCTGCCCAGCACCTGCCGGACATTTACGGCCGTAACTAGCACACATTACGGCCGTAACCGGCCTTCGTCCGGAAGATGCCCAGTGCCCGTACGGCCGTACCCGATCACGCCTTACGGCCGTACCTGGCACACATTACGGCCGTAACCGGCACCTTACGGCCGTAACTCGGCCAGGCCAAGCCCTGCTCCGGCCGTGACTCGGCCGTGGCCACTCCGACGGCCCAAACGACCTCGAAACCCAAACCTGAGTATGAATCGAAGATATGGTTACGAAGTACTCGCAAAGATGAATCTAAGCGCTAAGAGAACACACGATTCCAACCACCCAAAGTGTCGAAATTCGACAACGGAAGTAATTACCCCAAACTTTGGGAAATTACGAAAATGGCCCAAAGCATCCAAAAATCACGTACGTGATCGAATAACCAAACCGAAGTTCATAACACGTCTAAAAAAGTTAAACGGACTTACGGGAAACTCGAAACAGCAGTTTCGAATGCGATTCGCAAGAATCGAACTCAAGTGCGGAAAAGTCGCTAAAAATCACGGAACTCAACAAAACAACATCGAAATGAACTCGGATGATGAAAAGTGTAGAATTAATCATTCTCAGAATGATGAAACGGTCATGGGAGAGTCGTCAAAACGGATCTCTGCTGAAAAAAAGAAATTACCGGAAATCGAAATTATGGGTATTACACATACGTGGCACGAGATGATCATCTCTGGTTGGACATCATAGACGATTGCCAGATACCAAAAGACGATTGCCGTGGGTGCCGACTGCTGGGTGTTTGCCCAGAGTATGTCTTCTATGGTTGGTTCTCAGATCATTATGCCGTTCGCCATCGAGGCGTATTAATCGCCACACAACAATTGCCCCCCAGCTCGCTTCGATGTTGAAAACACGGGGTGAGGTGGCACTGTTGGCGATCGCCAGTGTTTAGACAATTGGCTCGTTTGTTTATGATAAGGACGATCGTCAGGACGATCTTATTTCAAATTTGGACGATCTCCTTTTGCGCTGGAATCAGCGGGAAATGAAGGCGGGCTTTCGAAACGTTGCAAGGACACGCGTCGCGCTACCATTGGGGGAGTCCGACGGTTTTGTCGGTCCTGTCACCTGGCGTGCCCTCGAGAAGATGAGTACGCTGGTTTCGAGGGCTGCATTTAATGTGTCCCCCCCGACGGTTGCACTCCAGCCCTCGGGATTTCGCCTATTTGCATAGAGACCCCTGCTCCCGCCTATAAAAGGGGCCATGGCTTCTTCATTTCCACTCTTCAGACACCCTTTCTTTCTAGCCGAGACTCTACAGAAATTTTCGAAGATATGTGTGTCGACCGTCCTTGTTTTTAGGTAAGAACATAAATCTTCTCTCCCCCTTTACTTTTAAGAACATGTCTGGAGGATCTAAAACCTTCGAGCCCGGAAGCTCCTCCGCCGCCGCGGCTTCGCCTGACCGGGAGGAAATTCCCGTGGGACTTCATATGGAAACGGCTGTCGAGGCCATTCGTGCGGGGATTGCACTCACGAAACTTGAGGAACTCTTCAATGAGGCCGAAGTGGCGAGATCTGCGGCGGCGGCGGAGCAGGGGGGCTCGCCGGTGGATGAAGATGAACTGGTGCGGCTGTCTTGGGAACGAGATAGCGTATTCAGCCCTGCTTATATGGATTTTGCTAGGCTTATGGAGGGGATCGCCGGACCCTATCCATAATTTGATTTCGAAGCGTATTCCGCCGCCCACCCCTAGGATCACATGAAGCGGACGGCGTTTCGGGCCGTTGAATCTTCTCGGTGGACTCTAGCTCAGATCCGGAGTTCGGCGACCCGGAAAGACCTGAGTCGTTGGAGGGCGAAATATCACATTCCTTCTGATGTTTCACTGCACGTGCCCTCAGAGAACGAACGTGCCGACCAACCTCCCGAGGGTATGGTCGCTATCAATGAAATGACCCTAGCGGCCGGATTGCGGTTCCCCTTGCCGTTCGCCATGTCGAATTTGCTGATCGCCTGGAATGTGGCACCGCTCCAGTTGACTTCGAATGCCTGGCTGCAGATTATCATCACCTTGACATTATTCGGCAGTCATCGGTTGTTTCGACTGCCTTCTGCGCTGGAGATAAATTATCTTTTCAAGCTGACCGCGCAGAAGGGATCGGACGGAGGTTACCATATCTAGGGTCGCCTGGGTAGGGTGGTCCTTGGGGTGCCGAACAAGGTTCGGGGCGACCTGGCGAAGTGGTGCTGGGTCAGCGGTGCATGGAGGTCGGCATCGAGTGATGCGCCGGAGGAAGAGTTGGATATCCCTACCAATTTTCGGGAGAGGAATCCGAGTAAGGGTTTTAACTCTCCCTTTATTTGGACACACCTTGAACTGATCTAATTTGGTTTTCTTTTTGCAGTGTCTCTCGTTCCAGCGATCGACGATCTCCCCTTTGATTTCTTGATCGTCTGGGAGCGAATTTACGCCTTGCCGGATTCCTACATAGACGTTCACTCAGTCAGTCACGAACTCCATCAGTTGGGAGCTCGACTTTTTCGAAACCCTCGCCACCTGAAGGCCCCGGGTATGGATTTTTATTTCCTCTTTCCTGCATGATGATCATCTCCAAGAGATCGCAATGTCGAAGTAGATGTCTAACTTGTTTGAATTTCTTCTTTGACAAAGATTCATTTTCCCCGCTACGTCGAGCCACCACAAGAGATCGCAATGTCTAACCCCGGTCTCATCGGTCGTCTTCACCAGGGAAAGAAAACGGGTCGTGTCCCTGCGAAGACGTCTCGCCCCGTCCCTGTGGTGAGGCCCGCTGTGGTGCCGGTTGCCGAGCCGGAAATTCAGGAGGAGGAACAACTCCAGCGCAACCGCAAGAGGCGGAGGCCGGAGGGGTCCCTGCGGACAGCTGAGGCGGACGTAACTATCTTGGAGCCGCCGATTGCCGCTCCACCTATCTCTGTTGTCCTGGTGGTGTAGGGGTCCAGCTCCAGGCCCTCGGCCGGCTTCTTGAAGGCTGCGGCGATCGCCGAAGCTGAAACTCCTCGGGGCAAGCCCTATTTTGGCCGCGACCCCGAGTTGGTCAACAGGTAAGACCGGTTTGATCTTTCCGAGTTAGGAAATTTGCGTAAGGTATATACTAACTCCTTTGTTTCTTTTTGTTTGTGTTGCAGGGTCCGTCTTGCTGATCCGGATGTCTCGCCGATGGTGCTGGATTTCCTGGCGAGCAAGCCTCCGCAAAAGTCCCTTGATGTCCCCTCTCACGTCTCCAAGGCCATCGCCTCTCTGCCTAAGGCTTGGACGACCGATCTCGACGCGATTGCTCGTCGGCGGTCTGGAGATGCCATGCAGGCGACCATCGCCCTGACTCTCCAGGCGGCGACGATGGCCGTCCAAGCCGCCAAGGATTATGAGGGGCGACCCTCTAATGCTCGCCTCCATCAAGATCTCGAGGCCGCTCGGAACAAAAATGTCGACTTCTCCAACCGGATCCAGGCCATGGAGAAGGAATACTTAGAGACGGCCAAACGAGCCAAGCAGGATCTCGATCGGATGAAGCAGGAGCTTAGCCGGTCCAAGGAGGTGGCCGATCGGTTCCGCGACCAGGTGACGGAAGCTCGCCGGATGCATTCGGCCTCGCAAGAGGAGGCGACCGGGCTGAAGGCGGCGGTGGATCGGCTCAACAGCAAGGTGGAGACGGTGAAGGGAGAGCTGGAGAAAGCAAAGGGAGAACTGGCCGCAAAGGTCGTCGAGCTGGCGGACGCTGAGAAGACGACTTCGTATCTGAAGGGGCAGATCAAGGCGATCGAGACCGACCCCTACCTCAATGTGGCACTCGTCGGCGAGTTCGCCTACTATATGGCCTACGTCGACGGTGTCCGAGCCGCCAAGAAGGTAGGGATCGAGGTCGGTCCTATGATGGAGAGCTTCTAGGCCTACGCACTCGAGCACCCTTTGCATCCGGAATTTTCCTTGCTGATCCCCGACCTCACTGACTTGGGGATCGATTTGAGTTGGTATCCTTATCCAGATAAACTTATCTATCTCGAAGCCGATGAGGGAGCACGTGCCGATCCGCCACCTAGGGGCGAAGACCAGCCGGGGGGAGTCTGAGTGTTTTTTTTGTCTTCCTTTGCTTTGTAATTTTCTGCTTTTTCTTTGTATTGCCTTCGGGCTTTGTTTTGTACGAACTTCTTGATTTGAATAAAATACTCCTTTTTCGCATCTGATTCTTTACATGTACGATCGCCTTTGAATGTTTGCATGCGAATTTTATACAAGTGTGTATATAATTGCTTCCGATGCTTTGTTCGCCTGATCGATTGTTTGAATGTTGAATGTATTGACATGCTTGGAAATTCTTACATGTAAATATTGTCAAACAAAACTGATCGTCCTGCGTGTGTTTGAAAGAAGCTGATCGGGTACGGTCCCTTCTTTCCGATCGTATCTAGGACTAGCTCCACTTCTTTTCCCCTTGTTTTTGTTTACTTATTGTAAGTAAGGGAACAAAAATAGTATGTTTGGTGAGCTATCTTCACTTTTGCCGATTTTGAGGAACCAGGCACGGTCGCGGAGTTCGATGGACCAACCTCCACAACTGTGTCTTTGTGTGTGAGGGACATTCCCGCGACTCACGTTATTATGAGGGTCCTCCGTTAGGCTGCGCCCGCCTTGTATTTAAACGAAAGGTGGGTGATCTTGGTCTGGAGGAGTCCTTGCACGGGGCGTTGTCGGTTTATTCGACTCCACGTCCGCAGCTTTGGCAGCACCTTTCTACCTCAGGTTGGCATGTTTAGATGGCGACCCTCGACGGTATACGTTGTGATGGGGTAGGGATGCGCCGCCTTGTCCGGGTACATCATGTTAGATGATGTACTTTGAGAGCATGCGAACATGTCCACAGATTAGTTTGGAGGGTCCTTAGGCTACGCCCGCCTCGCATTTAAACAAAAGGCGAGCGATCGCAGCCCAAAGAAACCTTGCATAGGCGAAGCTGTCGGTTCCATCAACCTCCAGGACCATGGCTGCACTGTTTCTACCTTGGATCGCCATGTTGGACGACGATCCTCGATGGTATACGATGTGCCTGGTGGGGCGATCGCTCGAATAGATGGGATAGAAAAAATCTCATTATATTCTTTGTACATTGGGTAGTTGAAACTGAATACAAAGTTTTCATTGGTAGTATTTCTTCAAGTGTACGGCGTTCCAGGGATATTGGTCTGGAGTACCGTCAGGGTGTTCAAGTTCATAGGATCCCTTAGTTAGCCACTTAGATATTCTAAAGGGGCCTTCCCAATTCGGGCCAAAAACTCCTATGTGGGTCTGGACCTTTTTGAGGACTAGGTCGCCTACTTGGAACCTTCTTTCCTTGACCTTCGAATTGAAGAACTTCTTGGATCTCCTCTTGTGGATTGTGTTCTTCATTTCTGAGGTCAGTCTTCGTTCTTCGAGCATGTCAAGGTCGATCCGTCGGGCCATATCCTTGTCTGTCGTCATCTCTTGTTCAGTTCGGTGGCTGAGGACGGCGATCTCCGAGGGAATAACCACTTCTGTTTCGAAGGCGAGGGCGAATGGGGTTTCGCCGGTTGAATTTTGGGTCATCGTTCGATAAGACCACAAAACGTTTGGGAGCTCGCTCGCCCATCGTCCTTGCCTTGACTCAAGTCGTGCATTAATCGTGTGTTTGAGGATTTTGTTTACGGCTTCCACCTGCCCGTTCGTCTGAGGGTGGTAGGGGGCCAAGAACAACTTTTTGATTCCCCATTTCTCGCATAATTGCATGACTTCTAAGCCGCCGAACTGCTTTCCGTTTTCGGAGATGATAGCCTGGGGCAGACCGACTCGGCATATGATGTTCTTCCAGATGAACTTGATTACTTGATCTTGGCCGATCTTGTTGAGTGGCTCGTCCTCAGCCCATTTTGTGAAATAATCGACACCTACGATGGCAAACTACAGTCCCCTGGCGCTATCGGCAAGGAACCTATAAGATCGATGCCCCATTAGACGAAAGGCCATGGGCTGTACATTGAAGTGAGCTGCTCGGGGGAGAGCTTGATGTTTGTACCAATTACCTGACACCTGTGACACGATCTGGCATAGGCGATCGCATCCTTCTGAAGTGATGGCCAGAAAAAACCTTGCCTGGTTGTTTTATGGATGAGAGCTCGCCCGCCAGCATGGTTTCCACAGATCCCGTCATGGATCTCGGCTAAAACGATCTGACCTTCCTCCGATGTAATGCACTTGAGGAGGGGAAGGGTGAAAGCTCGCTTGTAAAGCCGGTCGTCCAATAGGGTGTATCTGGTCGCACGGAGCTGGAGTTGGCGAGCTTTGATACGGTTGTCAGGGACCGTTCCATCCTTTAAGTATTTGATGAACGGAGTCATCCAGTTCTCCTCGGCAACGGCAACTGTGGTAACCAGGTTTCTGTCGATCGCCGGCCTTGCTGATTTTTTGATTTAGATATTAGAGAAATCGGCTGCCCCATCCGACGACGCTAGCTTGGATAGAGCATCGGCCTGGAAGTTGTGCTCTCTTGGGACTTGTTCAATTAGCACTTCCTCAAATTTCGTGCACATTTCGGCGACCAATTCTTGGTATTTGACCATCTGTTCGCCGTGCGCCTCATATTCTCCCTTGACTTGGTTCACGACCAAGAGGGAGTCCATGAAGATATGGAGGCGACGAACATCTAGGGCGAGGGCTAGATCGAGCCCGCCTACCAAAGCTTCGTACTCGGCTTCATTGTTGGTCGCACGAAACCCAAAACGCACTGCATTTGTGAAACTTTGTCCGTCGGGGCTAATGAGGACAATCCCTGCCCCTGCTCGCGAGTTGGTCGCCGAGCCATCCACGTACAGCTTCTAGGCAGGGCGGCCGATCTGGGTCGGACTGTGAGGAAATGTTAATTCCACCACGAAGTCTCCCATAGCCTGGACTTTGATCGCTGTGTGAGGAGCGTATGTGATACCGTATTGGGCGATCTCCAGTGACCACTTGAGGAGTCGCCCGTTGGTGTCCGGTCGGTGTAGAACTTGCCTTAGAGGGAGAGTCGTCAGAACCTCCACTTGATGTTCGAAGAAGTAAGCCCTTAGCTTGCGAACACTCATGACAAGAGCGTAGGCGATCTTCTACAGGGGTGTATAACGTGTTTCCGCGTCATGGAGCGCTTGACTAACGTAATAGATCGGAAAGTGGGTCTGCCCCTCTGCTCGTACTAAAACAGCACTCAGCGCGACCTCCGAGGCTGCCAGGTAAAGGAATAGCTTTTCGCCGGGGATCGGCTTTGCTAAGATCTGGGGGTTAGATAGATATTCCTTGATTTTGGCGAACGCTACTTGACTCTACTTCGTCCATGCGAACTTCTTGTTCTTTATGGTCGCGAAGAAAGGCTTGATTTTATCGCCGAGCCGAGATATGAAACGGTTGAGGGCGGCTAGACAACCTGTGAGTCGTTGCACCTGCTTGACATTCCGTGGCTCCTGCATGTCGAGGATCGACTGAATATTGGTGGGGTTCGCCTCGATCCCCCTTTGGCTCACGATGTGCCCCAAAAATTATCCGGAGCTAACCCCGAAGTTGCATTTCTTGGGGTTCAGTTTCATGTTGAACTTCTCGAGGATGGCGAACGTCTCGGCAAGGTCATTGAGGTGGTCTTCCTTCTTGAGGCTTTTGACCACGATGTCGTCAATGTAAACCTCCATGGTCTTGACGATCTGATTGGCGAACATTCCGTTGACTAGTCGCTGGTAGGTTGCCCCTGCGTTCTTCAAGCCGAACGACATTCGGACCCAAAAGTATATGTCTTTTTCCGTGTGGAAAAATGTGTGATTTATGTCTTTCTCTGCCATTGGGATTTGATGGTATCCGGCGAAGGCATCCATGAAAGACATCATTTCGCAACCTGCTGTACTATCGACCAAGTGATCAATATGAGGCATTGGAAAGTGATCTTTTGGACATGCCGTATTGAGGTCGGTGAAGTCGATGCATAACCTCCAGGAGCGGTTCGGCTTTTTGACGAGCACCGCATTGGCGACCCACTGTGGTTCGTCTGTAGCTACTCCGATAAGTTTGTTAGCGAGCATCTTTTTGACTTCTATGTCGAGTGCTGCGTATTTCTCAGGACCGAATTTCCTACGTTTCTGGTGAACATGCTTCCTTGCCGGCTCGGTCTTTAGATAGTGGCAAGCATGTTCAGGACTTATGCCAACCATATCTTGATGCGACCAGGCAAAGACTCTGATGTTCTTACGTAGTAAATTGATCAGATCCTCTTTTAATTTGTGGCTGATGCTAGCGCCGATCTGTACTTCCCACTCCGGGCGAACCGGATCTATCGTTATACTTTACAACTCTTCAACGGGGACGGTCGCCTCTCGTTTGGAACGATTTCCGGACTGGATCCTTGGATCGATGTTGAGACTTGGCTCGAAACCGATCCTTGGCTCGATGTCGTCCGTTAATCGATGTGAGATGGCGTCCTCTGAATTTGGTTGGTACGATGTGCTTGGCTCGTCGATCTCCATCTGTTGATTGTCGATCGTCTCGTCGTTACAAATAGCATGGTATGTATTTAAAGAAGTTACGACATAGGAGTAATTCAAACATTTCTTTGCCATTAGCTGATCTCCTTTTACAGTACCGACCGTCCCATCGGCAGTGGGGAATTTGATACAGTAAAAGAAAGTAGAGGCGACCGCCTCAAAGGTTTCTAGAAATGGACGACCTAGGAACCCATTATATATGCTGGGCCTATCTATGATTACAAAATTTAGGTTCCTAGTAATCCTAACCTTAGGATCGTAAAAGCATATTAGCTCGACAGAGAGCTTGATCCTTCCGTAGGCTTAGACTGTGTTGTCGCCGAAACCTTGAAGCACGGTGTCGAATGGCTTGATGAACTTGGTCAAGTTGCCGAGATGGTCAAGAGAAGATTTGAATATTATATTGCAGAAGCTCCCATTGTCAACCAGCACGCGATCGACCATTTTCCCAAGGATACACGCGGAGATCGCCAATGCATCCTCTTTGGGGCACTGCACCCCGTCCCTATCCTTGTCGAAGAAAGTGATGAGCGCATCTTTAGAGATGGTCAGCTCTGGGGGTACCACGACATGGACCCTGGAGAACGCCCTCAATTCGGCCTTTCGATTCCTGTTCGACATGGTGGAAATCGGGGAAAGGGCCCCGAGGTTTCCACATCCCGCCTGAAGTATATTGGTCCGGCCGCCAGGATTGATTGGAGGAATTGATTCGTCGGAACACTCCGTCTTGTTTTGCTCGATCCTGGCGACCGGATTGGGAGGGATTCCATCGTTCAGTTGGCGCTCGCGCCCTCTGGTCCTCACTGTCCGAGGTTCTGGCTTGGTGACCAAGTTGTCTAATTTTCCTTCCTCAAACAGTCGCCAGAGTTGTCTGAGGAGGTCGCGGCATTGGCTGGTATTGTGGCCGGGACTCTTGTGGTAGGCACAAAATTTGCTGCGGTCTAGATGATCGTGGTCCCTTATCGGCTTTGGCTTGTTAAGCCACTCGCGCCCCTTGATGGCGTTAAAGATGTGGGCCGGAGATAAGTTGAGGTTGCGGAGGAGGTGGACCTCCACATCCTCGAAGGCTTTGAACTCACTAGGCGGCTTCGCGACCACCTTTCTGGGCTTGGCGACCGCCTTCTTCTGGACGTGGGATGGCGCCCTCCCTTCTCCAGCAGATCCCTCGCCTAAGCGGAGGGTGAGCATCCTCTGCCTGGCCAGGAAATCGGCGGCCCTGACGCGGAAGACCGAGTAGGTCGGGGGGATGTCCTTTGTAAGGTGCCTGAACATGGTCGAGTGGCCGTAGAATCCCCCCAGGACTGAGTAGAGAGTGAGCTCGTCGCTAATGGGCTCGCCGGTGAGGACTATCTCATCTACCCGGTCGATGTAATCTTCATCGGGCTCGTCCTACCCCTGCCTGATTTTCATCATGCGGTGGGAACCTTCTGGCCGAGCAACTTTGGTGGCGAAGTATGACGTGAAGTCGTTCGCCAGCTTCTCAAAGCAATTGATTGAGCGAGGTGGTAGTGAGATGTACCACTAGTGGGCGAGGTCGCCCAGAGTTAATGGGAACATTCGACATTTCGTCGCATCTGATGCTCCGCATCCGGTCATGTAAATCCAGAATTTGCTCAAATGGGTCTCCGGATCCGATCTCCCCTCATATAGAGGTGTTTGTGGGGGAGCGATCATCGGTTGAACTGGGGCGAGCTCAATCTGGATCGCGAGTGGTTCACTTGGTCCAGCGATCGATCTCCTGGCGCCTGCCCCAGTTTCTAGGAGAGCCTTCATTTCGTCGAGCTGGCGCTGCATGGCGGCCATCGCCGTAGACTGACTGCTCGCTGATTGGCTCCCGGAGCGCGAGCCAAGGTGATCATGCACTAATCCCCTGGCCCCATGGTGAATGATGAGTTCTCTGCCGGCGGGTTCATTTCTTGGGCGAGTGGGGGCCCGCTGACCGGCTTGTCTTCTGGGAGTTGGATATGCCGAACTCCTGGTAACGGATTCGGACTCCGATGTCTCCTGGCTGGGGCTCGAGTGCCCGGGTCGCCATGAGGGATCGCTCCCTAGGCGGCTGAGGACGAAATCATCCCGCCTTACGAGAGCCTTCTCCTTCGGCTTGGGTCTTTCTGTCGATTTCTCAACATATATCCCCTTGAGAATCCGCTTGCCTGCTCGGCGGATGGTTGACAGAGTGATGGTGGGAGAGTCGCATGCCCTCCGTCGCTCCCTGAGGATGGCTATAGCCTTCTCAATCTGTTACGCGGTCTAGAACTGATCGAGTGAGAGGCTAGGACCGTCCCTCGGGGGCGGGAGTGAGAGCCTAGCGTCGTCGCGGTCACCTTCCGCCGTGGGCTGGGATTCGGTCAGGGCCGGAATGATATTTCCTGTAGATCACAGGGTGGCTCTTTTGGAGGTCGTGGCAGATGTCATGTTTCTGAAGGCTTTTCTTTGAAGAACAGTGAGTGTTTCTTCAAGTATATGTCCAGAGAACAGTGAGTGTTCTTCGAGATGGTCGGAATAAAAATGAAGGTTAGATCCCCTTCCTCTAGCACCAATTGTTGTTACCCAAAATATTATCCGGAGATAATATTGCTGGAATGATCGAGTAACAAACAAATGCGAGAACACTTCCATGGGAAAATAAAAAACACAAGGTTTGCCAGGGTTGTTAATCCCGGGCTTGAATGCTCTCGCGAGATGTTATTAATATAGATACTTTGGAGTACAAATATTAATGTTAGAATCTATTACAATGAGTGTAAAGACTTCTAGTTATCTAACCTGTAGAGCGTGTAGATTGCCGGAAGAACCAGATATGAAGCTTTGTGAGTTCTTGCTTTGGATGTTCTGTAAGTATGTATGAATATCACTATGAATGTGTAAGCAATTTCCAGATGAGTTTTATTTCTCTCTTTGTGCGTTTTTCGTTGTATTCACGATGATGATGATCATATCTTGGACACTGTTGTGAGCCTCCTATTTATAGGAGACAAGGTTGTTGGGACCTCTCCGGCAATCGCGGGCGACCGCCGTTTTCTATATTATAATAAGGTGGGTGATCGTCCTGTCACGTGGGGCTGTTCCCTTAAAGTCCGAGGCTGCTGCTGGCAGCTAGCTGTGCGAGCCAATGGGAAGCCTGCACGCGTCCTGAGTTGCTTTCAGGGGAGGACCCACTTTGTACCTTTCGGCGGCCCTGTCGGTAGGTGAGGTAGGTGACAGGCTGGGGTCAAAGGCCTTATCTTGCGGCGCCTTTTGTGGATCTGTACGTGGGTCACCATCCAAGATTCGGTCTTCGACGACTTTGACGGATGTTGGATTCATACGTGGAACGAGACGATCGTCTCTGGTTGGACATCAGAGACGATCGCCAGATACCAAAAGACGATCGCCGTGGGTACCGACTGCTGGGTGTTTGTCCAGAGTATGTCTTCTATGGTTGGTTCTCAGATCATTATGTCGATCGCTATCGAGGCATATAAATCGCCGCACAACATGGTCCATGAACCACATGTTGGTAGCAACTAGGTTGTGAATGGTTTTTTCATATTGTATGAATGCCACAAACGCGCTAAAATGATTAATGTGAAATGTGTAACGTTAATCGCGAAAATTCTCCTACAATAAATTATTAAGTTTATAAGGTTTCAAGGTTTTCCTTCCCTCCATCGGGTTTTTGGGAAATTGAAAACCAAACCGGATGTGCTATGCTTCCGAGTTATCGGGGTAGTCGTTCGGGGAGGATGAATAAATTATCGGGAGCGCATTGGATGCCTTCGGTTGGAGCAAATTTTATCCCTAGAAACCTGATAGGTTGCCGGATAAGATTCAATTGTGAAACTGATTTGCGTCGATGGTATAAACTTAACTTGTTCACGATCCAGAGAAACCATATAGGTTGAGGGGAGTGAACAAGGGGAAAAAGAAGATCGAATCATCCATTAGATGGGTTGGTGTTGGACACCACTTTATGAAAATTAATAGACTAGAAACCTATTTGGTTGCCCCCTATTAAGATTTATAAAGAACTCGATCACCACTATGAAGTAGGGCGACGATACTTACGGATTTCACATGGGAGTGTGTTATTCCGATAAAAATAGTGGGAGCTGGGTAACAAGAATAGAAAATACCTTAATTCTACACTCAGATCATAATATAACAAGTCACTAATATAACTCTCAATATGACAATGAATCCACTCGCAATTCTACTCGGAAAGAACACCCTGATTGGACCTAACTTTGTGGACTGGCTCTGCAATCTGATGATTGTCCTCAGTATAGAGGCACTGGGATACGTCTTGGAGACAGACATTTAGGCACCTCCTGTGCGGACCAGAGCCAATCAAGAAGATATTGAAAACCACGAAAAGTGGGTTAAGGATGACGTGAAAGTCCGTGCTAATATGGTGAGCACAGCAGAACTGCTAGATATGAGATATCCAAGCAACTGTTCGGTGCAAGGATGAAGGAAGGTGAGAAGGTTGGGGAACACGTCCTCAAAATGATATCCATGATCAAGAGATTGGAGGCTCTTGATTTTAAAATGGATACTTCTCTCCAAACCGACCTTATCCTTTAGTCCCTCCCTGATTCCTTCTCACAGTTTGTTATGAACTTCAACTGCAATGAGATTGCATGTAACTGAGCTGGGCTAATGAACAAACTTGTGACCGCTCAGTCTCAGATGAAGACTCCGCGGATGAAGGATTCTGCTCTTATGATTTTTTCTGGACCTCGGAGGTCTAAGAACAAGAAGAAAAATACCAAGAAGCAGACTGGACCACATGTCAAGGACTTCAAGGGAAAAGGCAAGGCCCAGATGGTTCCAAAGAACAAGAAGAATAAGGATGCTTGTCACAAGTGCGGTGAGCTGGGCCACTGGGCTAGAGACTGTCCGATAGTTCATGGCACTTCAGGTACAGAACTTTTAGTTTTGGAAACAAATTGTTCTGATACTGTATTTTCTACTTCCTGGCTACTGGATTCTGGTGCTAGTTCTCATATTTGTAATGTGAATCAGGATCTGGAACAAAGTAGGAAGCTTGGAGCTGGAGAAGTTATGATCACAGTCGGAAGCAGGCATAGTGTCGAGGTGACCGACATAGGATCACTTCTTTTGGGTTTAGAATCCGGCTTTGTTTTGACTTTAGAAGATGTACTTGTTTTCCCCAAAGGGCACAAAAACATTGTATCCATTCCGGTCATGGACCGAAAAAGCTTTTCATTTTTCATTGGTGATGGTTCCTGCAAAATTTATTTAAGAAATAAATTAGTGGGTACTCCTACATTGTTAAATGGATTGTATCATCTGAATCTCAGCAACAAAGTAGTTGTGAATACTATGACTAGAAAATGTGGTAGGGATGAAACCAATCAAGTTTTGAAATGGCATCTTAGACTTGGTCATGTTGGTCAGACCAAGGTTTACAAGATGGAAAAAGATGGACTTATGGGTCCATTGGGATCGGATCTCTTTCCTACTTGTGAATCTTGCCTTAAAGACAAAATGACAAGTCCCCCTTCACAGGGACCTTTGAAAGAGCTGCTGATAAACTGGGATTAATCCATACCGACATATGTGGTGCTTTGGAAGCAGCACGTGATGGATATCAATATTTCATTATGTTTACAGATGATCATACTAGGCATGGTTATGTATACTTAATGAAACATAAATCCGAGGCTTTTGAGAAATTCCAGGAATTCAAAGCCCTAGTCCAGAAACAAACTAGTAATCATATCAAAGCACTTCGGTCGGACTGAAGTGGCGAGTATATGAGTTCGGAGTTTGACGAGTTCCTTAAGGAACATGGAATAGTATCACAACTAACACCTCCAGGTACTCCTCAGTTAAATGGTGTGTCAGAAAGAAGGAACCAGACCTTGTTGAACATGGTCCATTCCATGCTGGGCTATACTGACTTACCGATTTACCTGTAGGGTATGCACTCCTGACTGCCACTTACATATTGAACAGATGTCCTTCCAAATCCGTTCCTAAAACTCCACATGAGATGTGCGAGGGCAGGAAACCAAGTCTTAATCACATTAGGATTTGGGGATGTCCCGCCTATGTCAAGAAGACTAAGGTGGAGAAGTTGGAAGCTAGGTCCGCGAAGGGACGTTTCATTGGATTTCCGTCTGGGACGATGGGATATCTATTCTACATACCCGAAGATCGAAAGATCGTTGTTGCTTTACAAGCACACTTCCTGGAAGATGAGTTCATTCAGGAAGGTGGAGCAGGTAGAAGTATTTCTTTAGAAGAATACAATAAAACTCCTCGGGAGACACCTGTGCAAGAAACTGGAACCGAACCTTCTGAAACACAAGTACAACCACCTCATAGGTCTAGTAGGGTGTCTCATTTACCTGAGAGGTATGGGCTTGTGCACTTTGAGGAGCTGGGTATCCATGAGGTTCCAAGTGATAGCCAAGAGACCGACCCAACAACCTATGACCAAGCAACGGTGGATGTAGACTCCGTGAAATGGCGTGAAGCTATGGAAGCTGAGATAGACTCAATGCATGTCAATCAGTTCTGGACTCTAGTAGACCGCCCCAAAGGCATAGTGCCTATTGGGAACAAGTGGATCTACAAGAGAAAGAATGATGGTGATGGAAAGGTTGATGCCTATAAGGCCAGGCTTGTGGCAAAGGGTTATACCCAGAAGGAAGGGATCGATTACCACGATACCTTCTCGCCCATAGCCATGATCAAATCTATTCGCATGATGCTTGCTATAGCTGCCTACCACGATTATGAGATATGGAAAATGGACGTAAAGACGGCTTTCCTTAATGGTACATGAGCGATCCAATAAGCTTCCTGTAGAATGATTGGTCAACTGGCTTTCCGGCTTCATCAGCACTAATTTGCACGGAAGTGCTCATGGGGGTTGACGAAGATTTGGAAGTGTTCATTCCAAATTTGTTGAGAAGCTTCTTGCTGTATTTTTCCTGGTTGATCAAAATACCTGTAGGCAACTGCTTTACCTGCAAACCTAGGAAATAACTAAGTTCTCCCATCATACTCATTTCAAATTTACTTTGCATGAGATGAGAGAACCTTTGAAAAAGAGCAAGGTTAGTTGAACCAAAAATTATATCATCTACATAAATTTGAACCATTAGAAGGTCATCACCTTCCGGTATTTTGAATAATGTCTTGTCCACGGCACCTTTCTCAAATCCATTGTCGGTTAGATACTGGGACAGGGTCTCATACCAGGCTCTAGGGGCTTGTTTAAGTCCATACAGTGCTTTCCTTAGCCTGTATACTAAGTCGATACCGTCTGTGTTGGCAAACCCTGGTGGTTGTTCAACATAGACTTCTTCTGCAAGGTCTCCATTCAGGAATGTACTTTTGACGTCCATTTGATATACAATGAAGCTCTTATGGGCGGCAAAGGCTAAAAATATCCTAATGGCTTCTAGTCTAGCTACAGGGGCAAAGGTTTCATCATAACCTATGCCTTCTTCCTGGCTATAGCCTAGAGCGACTAGCCTTGATTTGTTCCTTATAATAAGTCCATTACGATCCTTCTTGTTTCGAAATACCCATTTGGTTCCTATAACTGATTGATGCGTAGGTCTGGGTACAAGATACCATACATTGTTTCTTTCAAAACCGCTAAGCTCTTCTTCCATAGATGTTATCCAATGAGAATTATTAAGAGCGGATATGGTCGAAACAGGTTCGGACTGGGCTAAGAATACAGCAATAGTGCACATGTTGAGTCTTCTAAGCTCAGATTGAGATTTCCATTTAGGGAATTGTGATAACTCAGTATCTAGTTCTTCTTGTGCACAAAGTACATTTCCTTGTGTACTCTGTATTCTCCTACAAGTAGAAACACCAGCATCTATGTTTCCAATGATCAGCTCTTGCGGCTGATCTCTCAACCATCTTTGGTCGGGTTCTAATTCAGGGTCCCATACTGTATCGAGAGTTTCTGTAGATACAGCTTCAGCTTGTACAGCGTTGGATTCATCTATGTCGATTCTTACAACTGCGGGGTTGATTTCTAGGTCAACAACAGGTTCTATGGTAGTTGGTGGATCTAGGATGGAGAGTTGTTGGATGTTTTGGGTAACATCTTCTACTCCTGTAGGGTCATGGTGAGGTTCGTCGAACACTACATGAACTGATTCCTCGATCGTCAGCTTCCTTTTATTAAAGATCCTGTAAGCTTTGCTAACGGATGAGTATCCTACAAATATTCCTTCATCTGATTTCTCATCAAAGGTTCTAAGTTGATCCTTCCCATTATTCAATACATAACACCTGCATCCAAAAATGTGAAAATATGAAACTAACAGAGTTTTGTTGTTCCATACCTCATATGCTATTTTGTTGTGGTGCTTGTTGACGATACAGCGGTTTTGAGTGTTGCATGCTGTATTGGATGCTTCACCCCAGAAACGCTGTGGCAATTTGCTTGCTGCAATCATTGTCCTTTGTAGCTTCTTTCAGCGTCCTGTTCTTTCGCTCTACAACACCATTTTGTTGAGGTGTACGGGCAGCTGAGTATTCGTGCTGTATCCCATTCTCCGAACAGTATTGCTCTATAAAGCGGTTAGTAAATTCTGTACCTCTGTCGGAACGAATGCACACAATACTCAATGCCTTCTCATTTTGAAGCTTTCTCAAGAGCTCTGACAGCTTTGATGGTGTTTCCTTCTTCTTGCTAAGGAAAATTGTCCAAGCATACCTGGAATAATCATCAACAACAACAAGGCAGTATTTGTTACCTCCCAAACTTACTGGGTCGACAGGACCGTAGAGATCCATATGTAGCATTTCCAACACTCTTTGGGTTGAAAGGTAGGATTTGCTCTTCAGGGTTGACTTGATTTGCTTGCCTTTCTGACATGGTCCGCAGACGCTGTCCTTTTTGAATGACACGTTTGGCAATCCTCTTACCATTCCCTGTCTTGAGAGCTTGTTGATCGTCTTGATGTTGACGTGAGACATCCTCTTGTGCCATAACCAGCAAAGATCTGCAGTGCCTTTGGCAACAAAGCATGGAATTGAGGAGCTCATAAGCTTCCAGTCAGCAATATACATGTTACCTGACCTGCTTCCTGTAAGCACAACTTCTTTGGTCTGGATGTTCTTGACTCTACAACGATCTATATAGAATTTCACCGAAAACTGTTTATCACAGAACTGGTTAATGCTAAGTAGATTGTACTGTAAGCCTTCAACATATGCAACATCGATGACTTTGAATTTTCCGAGAAGTAGGTTTCACTACAAAAAAAACAGTTTTTACCGACGCCATTTACCGACGCCCGTACCGCCGTTGTTAAACTTGTAATTTACCGACGCCATTACCGACGCCCGTTATTTAATTGATTTACCGACGCCATTGCCGACGACCGGTTCGCAGACTTGTTTTTTTTTCTTTTTTTTTCACATTTACCGACGCCATTTACCGACGCCATTTACCGACGCCCTTACCGACGCCACTTTGGCGTTGGTAAATTTTTATTATTATCTTTTTTTCTTTTTCACAATTAACGATGCCGTATACCGACGCCTTTACCGACGCCATTTTGGCGTTGGTATTTTTTTTTTAATTTACCGATGCCATTTGCGCCATTACCGACGCCATTTCGGCGTCAGTAAATTTTTTACACTATCCCACATCGAAAAAATAGTAGTGTTTTAGGTGGTTTATAAACCAAAATCCTTCTCAACCATTTGAAATTGAATGGAGAGCCCGACCGCCGGACCGGACTCGACCCGCCCGGACCTGGACCTGACCGAACCTGACCCGCCTGAGCCCAGACCTAACCCGCCTGAGCCCCGCCTGAGTCCTGACCTGACTTTTTTAGATTTTTTTTTAATTTAACGACGCCAAAAATGGCGTCGGTAAATGGCGGCGTCGGTAATGGCGTCGGTAAAAAATTACCGTCGATCGTTTTTCCAACGGCGGGTTGCCGTCGGTAATGGCATCGGTAATTTTTTTACCAACGCCATTTTCTGTTTTACCAACGGCATTTGGCGTCGGTAAAAACTGTTTTTTTGTAGTGTTTCCTTTCCCACTTGTTCTTCCTTTAGATTTATCACCGAAACGAACTTTTGGACTGCGACCTTCCACGAAATCTGATAGCTTGCCTCTATCTCCGGTTATGTGCCAAGAGCATCCACTATCGAAGTACCAGGTGTCTTCCTCTAGAATGTCCTGTATGCAAAAAGATTAAGTAGATTTAGGTCCCCTTTGATTTTTGGGTCCATGAATGTTAGTGCCTTTAGGTACCCAAATTTTCCTGACAGCAATTGGTTTACTGTAGGTCACATTCAGTACAGTGTTGCGGTATCTACGTGGGGCATACATGTAGTTGCTATCACCATGATAATTATTATGCATGTAAAATTCAGGGTTATTATTATTAATCCAGTACGAGTGCCGTCTTGGAGGTGGAGCCATTTTCTTTGGCCTAATAGCTTGCCTTCTGGGTCTCTAGTTGGATTCCCAACGCTGTTGTTGATACTGAGCGGACACTGTTGTCTCGAGGAATAACGGGGCTCCTGTATCCAATACCTCGGCGTCTTTATCTTGAAATCTTGCCGTGCGGGCCTTTGATATTTGGATACAGCCTTCCTTCTGAACGGTTGTTGGCGCTGTTGATATGCTCTGGGAGCATGTTGTTGAGTGCGCCTTTCAGGTCTGAATGGCTGGTGATTTTGCTGTCTGGAATAGGATTGTGGGGGAGGAATGGCAGCCTTCGGTTTTCGTGGTGCAGCGGGTTCCTTCTCAGGACTTGAAGTTTCTTTCGACACAGGAATGTGTTCCACACTCTTGACGAATACTGTACTAGTTTTCCCTTTGTTTGAACATGAGCTATATCCTAAGCCACTTTTATCATGAGCATGTTGCCCAGTGCTCAGAATTTCTTCCATTCTTTTAGACGATTTCTCGAACGATTTCAGAATGGTCTCAAGTTCATCTTCTCGTATTTCGAGAGTTTTGACTTTGGCTTGAAGTAGAACCAAATCATTTGTCTTGCTCTCATTGTGAGTTTTAACCTCACTTAGTTCGTGAGCAAGTTGATGATTGCTCTCCATCAGTTTTTCATAATCGACTTTGCTGGTTTCACAATCAATGGACATATTTTCATAATTTATTTTCAGCAAGTCATTTTCATCTTTCAGCTCTAAGTTAGACAGTTGGAGCTGTATATTCTCGGTTTTCAATGTCTCTTGGGCCTTTTGAATGTTTTTAAACTCATTCATCATGTTTTCAAAAGTATGAGATGCATTCAATGGGATAGCTGAGGTTGAGCTTACCTCATCATCGCTGTCTTCACCTTCTGGAATGTCCTTTGCCATAAAGCATATATATGCTTTATCATCGAACTCATCATCAGATGAATCACTTTCAGTGACCACCTGATTGTAATACCTGAGATTTCTGATATGTATTTGAACCTTGTGATATTGTAATTGTTGCATTTTGATCTGAGTATAATTCTCCGTATTTCATGATCCGGTGTTGTTGAGCGCATGATTTCATGAATGTGATCTAAATTGTGATTCTGCGCATGTAGCGCACGCTATCGACTAAGTGTAGCGTATGCTAATTTGGATCTGTAGCGCACGCTGTGCATGAACCTTAGCGCACGCTATACATAGTCAACATGATTGAGATAGGGTGGTAAGTGAGATCAGCCGCGGATCTTGGTCGGATTATGTCGGGATGAACCTGGACGGCTTTCGGGAAAAGCCAAGTCAACGCCGTAGCGCACGCTAATGATATGAGGATAGCGCACGCTAAACGCTGAGTACAGTGAAGTCAGTAAGCTTCGTATGACCGTTACCGCATGCTATGTTTATGGACTAACGCGCGCTAATAACCCTTTTCTATATAGGACAGCACACTCTTTCATTTTTTCAGATCTTTCACTTCCCAAAACTGAATTCTTAGACTTAGAGAGTTACTTCCTCAATCCTCAACCTCTCATATCATCCTCCTAGCACGAGTTTGAAGATTGTAGATCATTGGAGATTGGTGTTCAAGCCCCCTGTGTTGGATTTCTTCATGTTCCTTCGTGTTCTTCACTACTTTGAGGTATGTGATTCTTCACCAATATTAGTAATATTCGGAAGGACGTTTTGATCATGATTTGGGATTATCTAGTCAGTTAAATCCGTACGTAGTCGAACATCATGTGTTAGAAGGATATTTTCGATGTTTCGGTACTTATTCATCGTATAATCCACTGAACCTTTTTAGTGTATGGACTCCTAAGCATATTCATGTAGCTTCGAACCGATTATGACCAGTATATGGAGATTACCAGTTCTTATGTCTTTACATAAAGGAATCATATGTTTTGGGACATGGAATGGATTGAACTTAGGATATTTTCTTGAAGATCAAGATGAATTATGGTGTTGTAATGATGATACATATCCTTGTGTCTCGTAGTCATTTAATCCATAAAGATCTATCACAAACCGTATGAGCATGATATGCACAGAGATGGCATGTATTAACAATGAAGATTTCATGAGTTTCATCACCATTAGATCAAGTTTTCTGCCCAGTAGTAATCTGCCATGCACGGTTAGCGTATGCTAAGATATGCATATTAACGTGCGCTATCGGGAATGAGTAACGTACACTACGTTTGGTACGTAACGTACGTTATGTCATCAGGCGAGTCAGTCGGCTGATCAGAGAGGACTGTCGGTACATAAGTTAGCGTACGCTAGACTTCGTAGTTTACGTACGCTAACGGGCAGGCTTAGCGCACGTTACGTAGAGTACGTAGCGTACGCTAAGTAGTTCAGGCAGATTGCATTTTGAGAGCTTTCGGCCATAGACCGGGTTGTTAGACGTTCGTACGACATAAGATAAATTCTATATTATTTCTTTTTTTATGGTTCGAGCTTGCTACGTTGATCGAAGGAGACGGCCTTCGAGTGTGTTGAGATCGTTGGAGTGATTTGTTCTTGCCATCTTTGAGGCAAGTATCGTATTTTAAGCTTGTTGATATTGCATTGTTGATCATGTATGCAATTTATTCGTGTTGTTGAATATGAGATTATATTCTTTGAGTTGTCATGATATTTACGTCGATGAACGTGTAGATTTGCATATGTGTATGCATAATGGTAATGTTTGTGTTGTAAATGATCCGAGGGGATCATGAGGATCTATGCTGAGGGCGCTGGATCGAATGTCCACCATGCGTGTGTCCGACGGGATCATTATGGGGATCTATGCTGAGGGCGCTGGATCGGGGAGACAAATGGCTTACTGAGGTGGTCAAATTGCACCCTCCGAAATTTGACGGTTCTGCTGAGACGCTTCTTGGGATCATTGGCTGAAGGAGTTAGAGAAGATATTTGCATGGATTAACTGTCCCAACGACAGAAAGGTTCCGATCGCCCAGTATCTTCTGACGGGGGAGGCTTTCGAATGGTGGGAGGCCATTCGACCTGAGGAGCATAATGATGACTGGACGGAGTTTAAATTAATGATGGAAGCGCAATATTGTCCTCGCCCGGTTAGAGAGGCCCGAGTCCGGGAGTTTTTCTCACCACAAAATTCAGAGGCATCTGTGACAGACGTGATTAAGACTTTTAATCACCAGCTGACTTATGTGCGCCACTTGGTCAGAACCGAGGCGGAGAGGATTTTCCATTTCGACATGCGGATGAAGCTGGAAATTCAACAGTATATGTCCGGATTTGAATGTACTACCTTTCGACAGTATCAGGACAAAGCAATGGCCTATGATATGAAAGAGGCGGCAGTAGAAAAGTCAACGGAAGCAAAGAAGCAGAAATTGTCTGGCAACTTCATGGAGAATAAGAGTAGTGGGCCCCGCAGGGGCCAGTCATCATTTCATTCATCGAGGAGGCCTCCACATCCTTCTCGAGGTGGAAAGAAGTTCCGGGCAGCACCAACCGTTTCAGACGCAGGGAAGAAATGTTATAATTGTGGCAAAACGGGGCATGTTCGACATGACTGTTTCGCACCTGCTGTGACCTGTTTCGAGTGTGGACAGGAAGGGCATCGCGCAACATTTTATTGAAATGCGACTCGATCTTTTGGTACTCGCACTCCTACACCGGTTCCGAAGGACATAGTGTTAACCAGACGCAGCAAAGTGGTTTCCAGCAGCAGAATGTTGGGAAAAGAGAGGCATCCAGTGCTGTGTCCGTTCCTCCGTGTATTTACGAGATGAAGAAGTCAGAAGATCAGAACATGGCTGCTGCATCAGGTACGATTCAGATCCTTTTGCAACCAGTTAGTGTCTTATTCGATTCAGGAGCTACGCATTCCTTCATATCTTTGAACTGTGTTAATCGTTTGAAAATCTCGTGTTTATTTGATTGTGAACCATATGTTGTGGGTTTGCCGAGCGGAGAGAGAATTATGGGAACCCTAGAAACTAGAGATTTTCTAGTGTCTATAGGAGGGAGAGATTGGCCATCGAATCTTATTGTAGTTGACATCCACGGTGACGACTTAATTCTCGGAGACGATTGGCTCAACCGTTATGGAGCTATTCTGAATTACCGAAAGAGAGTCATTTCTATCATTGCTGATGACGGATCGGAACACTTATTCAGATGATGGAGACCGGGAAGCTCGGTAAAATTGATCAAAGCAATGAAACCTGTGAAATTACTGAAGCAGGGATGCCATGGACTTTGGTGCTATGCCATGAGGAAAGAGGAAGGAGTAGAGCTCTCATCTATTCCAGTTGTGAATGAATTCTTAGATGTATTCCCTGGCGAACTACCTGGGTTACCTCCGCAGAGAGAAGTGGAGTTCACTATCGAATTAGAGCCTGGAGCGGCTCCTATTTCCATAGCACCATACCGCATGGCACCAACCGAGATGTATGAACTAAAGAAGCAACTGGAGGGATTATTACAGAAGGGTTATATTCAACCTAGCGTTTCTCTTTGGGGAGCCCCCGTTCTCTTTGTCTAGAAGAAAGACGGATCCCTCCGATTATGTATTGATTACAGGGAGCTCAACAAGGTGACGATCAAGAACAAGTATCATATACCTCGGATCGATGATTTGTTTGATCAACTGCAAGGGGCAAGGGTATTCTCAAAGATTGACTTATGATCAGGATACCATCAGTTGAGAATTAAGGAATCAGATATACCTAAATCTGCTTTCAGATCCCGGTACGGGCATTATGAATTTGTAGTGATGCCATTTGGACTTACCAATGCTCCTACGGTATTTATGCAATTAATGAATCGGGTATTCTTAGAATACTTGGATAAATTTGTGGTCATCTTCATCGATGACATCTTGATCTATTCGAAAGACAGAGGAGCATGCCGAGCATTTGCGTGTGGTTTTGAGCATCTTTTGGAATGAACAGCTTTATGCGAAGCTTTCCAAATGCGAATTCTGGCTTAAAGAGGTGACCTTCCTTGGGACTGTAATATCAGCTGATGGAGTTCAGGTAGACCCGAAGAAAATCGAGGCAATCTTGGAATGGGAATCTCCTAATAATGTGAAAGAAGTCCGGAGTTTCTTGGGACTTACTGGATATTATCGCCGTTTTGTAGAGAGATTTTCCAAAATTGCTCGTCCGCTCACTCAGCTGTTACAGAAAACCCAAAAGTTCACGTGGGATGAGAAATGCCAGGCTGGTTTTGAGGAACTTAAGACGAGACTGACGACATCACCTATATTAGCGTTACCAGATGAAACTGATGGATTCATGGTGTACAGCAATGCTTCAAATCAGGGTCTGGGATATATGTTGATGCAAAAGGATAAGGTGATTGCCTATGCTTCTCGGCAGTTGAAACCGTACGAAGTAAATTACCCAACTCATGATCTGGAGTTAGCAGTTGTGGTCTTTGCCTTGAAAATTTGGCGACATTATTTATACGGCACTCATTGTCAGATCTTTACAGATCATAAAAGCCTCAAGTACATTTTCAGTCAGAAATAATTAAACATGAGGCAGAGAAGGTGGCTGGAATTGATCAAGGATTACGACTTGGAAATTCTCTATCATCCAGGTAAAGCGAACGTAGTATCCGATGCATTGATCCCTAAACCTGTTTCCCTTCGAGTGTTGGAAGCACTTACTTCCCAAACTGGCATTCAACGAGAACTAATCCGCGAAGGTATGGGCACCAGGAATCCAAGGGCAACTATATGTGATGGAACTGACTTCGTCACTAGTCGAGGAAATCAAATCTAAGCAGTTGAACGATTCTCCGATCATTTGGTTATGTGACGAAGTAAAGAAAGGAAAGGCCCCAGGATTCGTGATACAAGATGATGGAGTTCTGAGATTTCAGAGTCGACTTTACGTTCCCGATGCTGATGATTTGAGACGGACAATTCTAAAGGAAGCTCACAGCGCGCCCTACTCTATTCACCCGGGCAGCAGTAAGATCTATAAGGATCTAAAACAAAACTTATGGTGGGAAAATATGAAGAAAGACGTAGCAGAATACATTTCGAAGTGTTTGACTTGTCAGCAGGTTAAGATTGAACATCAGCGACCTGCCAGAATGTTAAAGCCACTTTCGATCCCTGAGTGGAAGTGGGAGGATATCTCGATCGATTTCATCACCAGTATGCCAAGGACCAAGACGGGAATGAACATGATTTGGGTTGTAGTTGATAGACTAACCAATTCGGCTCATTTCTTAGGAATGAAAGATACTTGGGGACCCGAGAGATTGGCGCGAGTATTTATTACGGAGATAGTCACATTGCATGGGACGCCGAAGACCATTATTTCAGATCGAGATGGTCGCTCTGTGTCGCACTTCTGGAAGGCAGTTCATAGGGCTTTGGGGACCGAGCTAAACTTTAGCACGGCTTATCATCCCCAAACGGACGGTCAGTCCGAAAGGACTATACAAACAGTAGAAGACATGCTTAGAGCTTGTGCTTTGGATTGGTCGACTGATTGGGAAGTTCACTTGCCATTGATTGAATTCACCTACAACAATAGTTGGCATGCTTCTATTAAGATGGCACCATTTGAAGCTTTGTACGGAAGAATATGCCGATCACCCCTGTGCTGGGATGATTCTTCGGACTTGATCGGGACGGAACCGGAATTGATAGTTCAGACTCAAGATAAGATAGCTTTGATTCGAGAAAGACTGTTGACTGCCCAGAGTCGACAGAAGTATTATGCAGATGTACGTCGTCGCCCTCTAGAGTTCGACATTGGGGACCACGTACTATTGAAGGTGTCTCCTACACGAGGAATTTTTCGTTTTGGGAGGAAAGGTAAGCTAAGTTAGAGATATATCGGACCATTTGAGATCCTCGAGAGAGTTGGGTATTTAGCATACAGTTTGGCCTTACCGCCATCGTTGAGTCACGTTCACAATGTGTTTCACGTATCCCAATTGCGGAAGTATGTACCGGATCCCAGTCATATCATTGAGTTCGATGAGATCAAGATAGCTAATGACGGCACCTTCGAGAAGAGACTAATCAAGATACTTGAGAGTCGAATCAAACAATTGAGGAATAAACTAATACCCTTGGTTAAAGTACAATGGTCACGACATGGAGTTGAAGAGGCCACTTGGGAAATGGAGGACAGTATAAAGACTAGATATCCAGAGTTGTTTTCATCTTAAGTTTCGGGACGAAACTTATTTTTAGGGAGGAAGGATGTAATACCCAAGATTTATGATATGTATTTGAACCTTGTGATATTGTAATTGTTGCATTTTGATCTGATTATAATTCTCCGTATTTCATGATCCAGTGTTGTTGAGCGCATGATTTCATGAATGTGATCTAAATTGTGATTCTGCGCATGTAGCGCACGCTATCGACTAAGTGTAGCGTACGCTAATTTGGATCCATAGCGCACGCTGTGCATGAACCTTAGCGCATGCTATACGTAGTCAACATGATTGAGACAGGGTGGTAGGCAAGATCAGCCGCGGATCTTGGTCGGATTATGTCGGGATGAACCTGGACGGCTTTCGGGAAAATCCAAGTCAACGCGGTAGCGCACGCTAATGATATGAGGATAGTGCACGCTAAACGCTGAGTACAGTGAAGTCAGTAAGCTTCGTATGACCGTTAGCGCACGCTATGTTTATGGACTAGCACGTGCTAATAACCTTTTTCTATATATAGGATAGCACACTCTTTCATTTTTTTCAGATCTTTCACTTCCCAAAACCGAATTCTTAGACTTAGAGAGTTACTTCCTCAATCCTCAACCTCTCATATCATCCTCCTAGCACGAGTTTGAAGATTGTAGATCATTGGAGATTGGTGTTCAAGCCCTCGGTGTTGGATTTCTTCAAGTTCCTTTGTGTTCTTCACTACTTTGAGGTATGTGATTCTTCACCAATATTAGTAATATTCGGAAGGACGTTTTGATCATGATTTGGGATTATCTAGTCAGTTAAATCCGTACGTAGTCGAACATCATGTGTTAGAAGGATATTTTCGATGTTTCGGTACTTATTCATCGTATAATCCACTGAACCTTTTTTGTGTATGGACTCCTAAGCATATTCATGTAGCTTCGAATCGATTATGACCAGTATATGGAGATTACCAGTTCTTATGTCTTTACATAAAGGAATCATACGTTTTGGGACATGGAATGGATTGAACTTAGGATATTTTCTTGAAGATCAAGATGAATTATGGTGTTGTAATGATGATACATATCCTTGTGTCTCGTAGTCATTTAATCCGTATAGATCTTTCACAAACCGTATGAGCATGATATGCACGGAGATGACATGTATTAACAATGAAGATTTCATGAGTTTCATCACCATTAGATCAAGTTTTCTGCCCAGTAGTAATCTGCCATGCACGGTTAGCGCACGCTAAGATATGTATATTAACGTGCGCTATCGGGAATGAGTAACGTACGCTATGTTTGGTATGTAACGTACGTTATGTCATCAGGCGAGTCAGTCGGCTGATCACAGAGGACTGTCGGTACATAAGTTAGCGTATGCTAGACTTCGTCATTTACGTACGCTAACGGGCAGGCTTAGCGCACATTACGTAGAGTACGAAGCGTACGCTAAGTAGTTCAGGCAGATTGCATTTTTAGATCTTTCGGCCGTACACCGGGTTGTTAGACGTTCGTACGACATAAGATAAATTCTATATTATTTCTTTTATTAAGGTTCGAGCTTGCTACGTTGATCGAAGGAGACGGCCTTCGAGTGTGTTGAGATCGTCGGAGTGATTTGTTCTTGCCATCTTTGCGACAAGTATCGTATTTTAATCTTGTTGATATTGCATTGTTGATAATGTATACGATTTATTCGTGTTGTTGAATATGAGATTATATTCTTTGAGTTGTCATGATATTTACGTCGATGAACGTGTAGATTTGCATATGTGTATGCATAATGGTAATGTTTGTGTTGTAAATGATCCGAGGTAATCATGAGGATCTATGCTGAGGGCGCTGGATCGAATGTCCACCATGCGTTGGTCCGACGGGATCATTATGGGGATCTATGCTGAGGGCGCTGGATCGTTGGACGGGTTTTCCACCATATGTTTGTCCGACGGGATCATCATGGGGATCTATACCGAGGGTGCTGGATCATTGGATTACCCTGTATTGTGTTGATGAATCGTGAGGATTCACAGCATTGGATTCCGATGACGGAAGTCCGTTTGGTATGTGGTATGATGCATCGATGATTTATTGTATTCCGATACTTGTACTAGCATTGTTTTGCTAACCCCTCCGGGGGTGGACATTTGTTTTGATGTTCAGGTAGCCGTGGAACGGGGAAGCAGCCACAGTACCGACATGATGATGAAGTGGCTCAGTGATGTGGATTATGTTGTCTTATTTTCCGGTTATTTCAGTACTCGAGTATGTTTATGTTGTTGTTGTCTTGGGATCTTTTTGTAATAATGAACTTATTTGAATTGTCGAACGGGTTTGAATTTCCTTTCATCAATGACACTTTTGTATTATTTCTGTTGTCTTCAAATTAGCCTTGTAAATTCTTATATAAAGGATTTACGGCGCTATAATTATTCTGAATATCTCGGGGTGTTACACTGACGACATTCTTCTGATTTAGATGGTGTGGGGGAGGCTTCTGATTCTCCAATCAGGGCCTTGAGCTTGGTTTTCCAAGCACGTCTTCTTTCATCTCTCTCTTGTTGCGCGGCTTCCGGCAACCTTTGAACTTTGGGATGAGGACATTTATTTGCATAATGCCCTGGTTTCCTGCAATTATAGCACAAGTTAGCATCACCAGATGAAGTTTCGGTACTTACCTTGTGGACAGGTTTGGGCCTGTAGGGAGTCTTTCCAGACTGCTTGATGAACTTTTTGAAATTGTGCATGAGAAGCGCCATTTCATCTGAGACAGGATGTCGTCATCACTGTCAGCATTCTTGTGACTAGGTTTCGACGAACTGGGCATGCTGTGTCGACGATTCAATACAGTGGCTAGTGCTGTGACCTTTGAAGGAGATTCTTCAGCTTTCTCTCTTCTGTCAATATCATACTCAAAAGCTTTGAGGTCAGAGAAGAGTTCAAAAGTAGATATTTCATTAAGATTGCAAGACACACGCATAGGTGTGGTCATAATGTCCCATCGGGCAGGGAGAGATCTGAAAATTTTTAAATTCTTCTCCTTTTGGGTATAAATTTTGCCCAACACTTCAAGTTCACCAACAATACCAGTGAATATGAGGTCAAGTTCCTCAAGTGTCTCAGTTGATTTCATTTCGAAAGACTCAAATTGCTGAGTCAGTTTAGAAATTTTGTTTTCTTTTGAGAGCTCAATTCCCTCACAAATCAACTTGAGTTTATCCCAGATTTCCTTGGCTGTTTTGCATCTTTTTACCTTCGAGAACGTGCCTTTGTCAAGAGTGACAAATAACGCGTTCTTAGCCACATTGTCGAGGTTGGCATGCTTTCTTTCATCTGTGGTCCATTGCTCGCGTTCCTTCTCGAGCATCTCAGCATGGGCTTGGCCTTCAATCCTTGCGGCCGTGTTTACCTTCATGATCTTAATAGGGCCATCCTGTATAACAAAAATCATCTCTCCGTGCATTGCTACAAGATGAGCCTCCATCCTAATTCTCCAATCATCAAATTCGTTAATAGAGAACATAAGCACTTTGTTGATCATAGAAGTATCCATGTGAAAATAAAGAAATGAAAGAGACTGTTTTAAAGGGTAAGTGATTTTGGATCTGATTCGGTTAAAAATACGACTGATTCTTTTTAGAATCAACCGCTCCGATACCACTTGTTGGCCACTAAGTATACTGAATACAGCTTGGGAAGTAGTTTAAACAACAAGCTGTATTGATTTTAAATCTGTGTGCGTAGCGGAAGTCTTAAATACAGTAGGTTGCTGTGGATACAACAACTAGATGTGCAGTGTACACTTAATTAATCACAGTAATTAAAACAGTAAAAACTGAAGGTAAATAACACAATATTTAAAGTGGTTCGAGGTAAACCCCTCTATGTCCACTGGTCCTCAACACAGGAGTAAAAGTTTTATTATAATTACTACGTACACAACTACATAATTATAACAACACACGATCAATATATCATTCACACAGACTGATATAAAGATCTTAGCTTCAACCGTTCACACAGATTGGTTTGAGCTAATGCTTGAATGGCTTCTTCACACACAGTTATGAAGCTTCGTCTTCTTCGATGCAATTCCTTCACACACAGTTCCAGAGAAGCAATGATTACTCAGTCCACACAGGGGCTGATCTGGATTTGTTCAAAGGATAGAACAGGGTATGAACAACAACTTTGACTTCATGAGCTTCGAGTTGATGAAGTGTTGTTCAAGATGTTGAGCACTATATATCTCTTAGATCTGAGTTGTAGTAAGCTTCTGGAGATATGTTTTGCTCTGATGAATATATTAATAGCTTTGTTACTTGGTAACAGATCTTCAACACCTTGATGAGATATATATAGTCTTCTGGAAATTATATCCGTTGAGAAAAATCCATTGAGCAAGATTCCGTTCCAACGGGATGAAAAGCACGATCTGGATTTAGCGGGATTTGAAGATCTGTTGACTGACAGTATTTAAATACTTTATCCTTTAGTATTTAAATATTTCTTTATCAACGGGACTTGACTTCTGAAGATTCCTTCTTTGTCCTGTTGAGAGCTGTATGGAAGATCATTGTATTGACAAATCAAGACAGCTTCCATACTCGGTCTTTTATAAGACTTCTTTGCTGTACTGAAAGGTTTCACTGTATTCTGGTTCTGTGACAGGCCTTTGATACAGGTTGACACTTCAGCTCTTCGATACAGTTTCCTTACTGTATTGAGGATTGGCATATTATCAAAACCTCTTATCAACACTATTCGATACAGGGATTGATTATCCTGGCTATTTCGATACAGGGTATTTGTTATTCCAACAACAATAGGTCTTTCCCAATACCTCTATATAGATAAAATCTTAAAGCGATTTAAGATGGATGATTCTAAAAGAGGGTTCCTACCGATGCGACATGGAATAAAACTCTCCTTGAAGATGTGTCCTCAAAGTGAGGAACAACGAAAGAAAATGAGTAATATACCATATGCTTCGGCCGTGGGTAGCCTTATGTATGCTATGTTGTGTACGAGACCTGACATTGTGCATTCTGTAAGCGTGGTGAGTAGGTTAAGGCAAACCCAGGTAGGGAACATTGGACTGCCGTAAAGAACGTTCTCAAGTACTTAAGAAGGACTAGAGATATGGTTCTGATGTAGAGCGGTGAAGAATTGGATGTGGTGGGATTCACTGATTCGGACTGAAGGACGATTCGATGTCTACTTCTGGCTACATATTTACTCGTAATGGAGGAGCAGTATCTTGGCATAGCGCCAAGCAAAGCGCGACTGTTGATTCCACCTGTCAGGCTGAGTATCAAGCAGCCTCGGAGGCTTCCAAGGAAGGGTTCTAGATTAAGAAGTTTCTAGGAGAACTTCAAGTGATACCATGTGCTGAGGTTCCTGTTCCGCTGTACTGCGACAATGACGGAGCTATAGCACAGGCCAAGGAGCCGAGGTTTCACAATAGCACCAAACATATTGAGAGGAAGTATCATCTCGTAAGAGAATTTGTTCTCAAGGGATATATTGTGCTGCACAGGGTAGACTCGGCTGACAACGTCACTGATCCACTGACCAAGCCACTTTCTCAGACTAGCTTGGAGCGTCATCTGGAGAACATCGGTATTAGATACCATAGTGTGTGGCATTGAGTGCAAGTGGGAGATTGTTAGGAGTATGCCCTCGAATGGCACTCAGGGGATGTTGAGTGAGGGCATTGTACTTGTAATTACGTAAATCATTAATATAAGGCAATAGATGTTTCTTTATTTACTGGTAGTTACTGGCATTCCTAACTCATAAATATACATATAGAAACTAGTCCGTGTATTTGAGAGCAAAACGTTCCACTCCTTATTGGATAAGGGGGTCGGTACTGGAAAGCTTTATAGCTCAAATACTTAATTGTTCGCAAGTCGATGAAACTTGACTGGGCGTTAAGTTTATGTGAAAACTTGTATGACGTGTTCTTTGACATGGAGAGTGCCTGTCGAACACTAACACGTTATAGGTATGATAATTGGATTAGTATACTCGAACCGACTCAGCCTCGATTCGTCACACGGATTTCACTCCGGGACAGTCAATGACGGAATCGAAAGGTTGTGATAGGTATTCGTGAACCTTCGACTTGAGGATTTAGTAGGGATGTGCTTGTGGCGTCAAGATTTTCATTAGAGTAGTTCGACCCTATAAACCGGGAGATGGGGGTCAACCTCTACGTGCATCTTGACGGGCAAGTAGCAGGTCCTACTGAATACCAAGATAGAATTCTTTCTCGCGTTAGTGAGCGGGTTATATGTCCTATGTGGTTATTGGCATATGAGATCATAAGTCTTTGGCCAAAGCATTGGAGCTAGTTGTATTGGATACACGAGAGCTCTGTAACACCCCCAAAACCATACGGGAATATTACAGCGCCGTTGGCCCCATATTGGAACCCACAAGGCTAAAATCATTATCGCAAACATTTAAAAATGCCAAAAGATCCTTTGAAAATACACACACACGCAGCGGATAAAGACACAGTTCAAAGAATACCGAAAGCCATTTTAAAATATACACACGCAGTGGACAAAAATATAATTAAATACATTTGCAGTGGAATTATAAAAACCAGAAAGAACACTCGAATTCCAACAACCACGCCATAGCCAGTATCACCGGAAAGCTCATCCCTTCACAACCGCTACTAGCTCGAACTCCGAGTACCTAAAAGATAAAGCCCACGACGGGGTCAGCCATAATACTCAACAATGATAACGATCACATCACAAAAACAATACATATCAATGTAATTACAAGGTAAGAATAATTCCAATGTAATCTTACCGAAGTAATTTTACCAACCTGTCACAAACATAACAATCAATTCTTACCATATCCCACGCCTCGTGTCCTTAAGTAATGAACGAATTCAAATGTAATCACCTGCACTGTATCCGAAACACTACTAAGATTTCCAAACATAAACATATCTCGAGTATAGAATAATCTGGCCAAGTTTAATTCTGCTGGCTGGGTCGCACAATTGGATCCCAATACTGATAGAAACCGATATCACACGATACATCTGAAATTCAACTGTCCCGAAACAATGGCAAGTCCCGGATATCAATACAAAGCATGAATGCTCACACAATCAATAATGATAAACAATCAATGCATCACAATGGAAATATCAATGACATGATAGTTCCACACAAAATCGACAAAGGATCAACACCGAACGAGAATACCATGATGTGGTAACTCCAACAAGATCAATGAAGAATCAATAACCGAGAATACCAGCAATACGGAAAATCCCAACAAGGTCAATAAAAGGTCAACAACCGAGAATTCCGACGACACGGTAAGGATCAATGAATAATCAATAACCGAGAATACCGATGACATGGTAAGGATCAATGAAGAATCAATAACCGAGAATACCGACGGAACGACAAACTCTAACAAGGTCATTAAGAGTCGACAACCAGAAATACCAATGGTACGATAAACACCATTAAGATCAATAAAGGGTCAACAGCCGAGAACATTGACGACACAACAAACTCTAGCAAGATCAATAAGGACTAACAACCGGGAATACCAACGATACGGTAAACTCCAACAAGAGCAATAAGGAATCGACAACCGAGAGTACCGACGACACGGTAAACTCCAATAACATCAATCAAGGACTAATAACCAAGAATACCAACGGTGAGACAACTCCCAAACAGAATCAAAGAGGATCAATAACGAACGAGATTACCAATGACAGGGTGAACTCCAAACGAGATTTATAAAGGATCGATATCAATGAGTTGACCATCGATATGGTAACTCCGAACGAGATTAATAAAGGATCGATATCAATGAGTTGACCATCGATATGGTAACTCTGAACGAGATTAGTAAAGGTTCAACGGCGAGAGATACACGAGAGAATAAAATCGTCAACCATATACAAATCATATATACGGGGTTTCAAAGACAACCCGAATATCGAACAGATCCAATTATATATAGACTGTGAACGACCAATCAGTAAGACTCAAGATGGACATTACGATACGCTCGATCCGGACATGTGTCCGTGTACAAGCCAACCACGGGTATTGATCAGGTACCCGTCTGGTCTCGTACCTAATCAGCCTCACGAAGTACGTTTCGTGTGCACGGTTCAATATGAGGTCGAAACCAACACATGCTACATGTGCCCGTCCCTAAAGTCCTACACATGAACGATCAGAACATATCTGACTCCAGATATGCCACGATACAACATGACAACAAATCTCAAAGAATCGCATATCCATCAAGGATCGGAAGACTTCCCAAAAGTGCAACAGTAACTCGATCATGAAAGATCGACACGACCACAATATCGTATTTCCATCAGACAACAGTCCACATCATGCTCAACAATGCATATAATATTAACACATAAAACCCAAGGCAGCATCCAAGGGTTATGGAAGCATCTCACAGGAGTACTCCGGAACGTAGGTGCCATTTAGGTCTTATCCCCTAACACATTTCCATTCGGGTACCGTACAGGTTTTATCCCCAACACATCGGCCCCACAGATTACGGCTCAAAGAAAGAGCATATCACAAAACGTAACAATAATGGTGCATATTCACCGCATGAAATATCAACACACACATGCAATAATGCGACATGATGATTATCATAATCGAACAAAATTAATTTACCTCAAACTGGAGATGTTAATTTTTCTACGACCAACCGCCCTGAACGAATACATGGTTTATCCGACAATCCAAAATGAAGTACAGTTCATAACTAATACCAAACCACCATCCGAGTTCAACATCGACACGATAACTAACCTTGATATCCAACTTCTCGTGCAATAGACCAAATTATAATTCACGTTCCCATTTCCACTAGACATCCTTAAAATCATATACATTATGATTTATCTTAGTCCAAAAATACCATACATACCACCATTACGACAATTCATATATTCCATAATACCATTGCTATATGAATCATAAATGAAATGAAAACGAAATCATTTATTAACATTATGAACTGAGCAAGCATAACCTCCCTTGATGCCAATTCGACGAAGCCGCTATCAATCCCGCCTTCTTCATCTACAAGCTCCTCATCCCCGACCAAGATGATTCATGCATTCTCTAACCTCAACCGCATCGCAACGGTTAACATCAACGATCACTAACGCAACCTAATGCAATAATCAATTAATGATACGTTCAATAACAATCAACAACCGAAATGACCAACTAATCAAACTCGATGGTTCAACGATATCTCGATCATACGAAACCAAACCATATCAACTCTTATCAATATGAATACAAGCCGAATTTCGATAATCAATAGTTCTATCAATGTCGACAACATTCTTGGTTCCGACTTCAATCTTAAATTTGGATTAACACGGCTTATTCTTGCAAATTCATAGGAATACAATTACCGGCTATCATCATGAATAATCATATACCAAAATTAACCGTAATCCTTCCAATTTATGGACATATATCATTCAAGAATTCTTCAAGAACATGAATTAGTCCATAATCATGTTTGAAGCCAACAAAACGACGTAATTTGATGTGTTCTAACATCTAATCATCATCTAATCCATAATCCAAGGCATGTATCATTTTGTTCTTCAATGTACGATTCGTATAATCTCAAAATCATAACATTAATAACATAATCATCACTATATGGAGAAGAACATCAACACTAACATCAAAATCTAAATTCAAGGAGCAGAGTTCATCAACATACCTTTTGAAGAAGAACCACAAGGATCAAACACTTCAAGAATCATTAACATCTTCATATCCAAGCCTCAAATTCATGCTCTCAAGCTACTAACCAAGTTAAAAGTGTCTAGAATACACTTAGAAGTGAAGAAGGATGAGCTGGGGTGGGAGAAATGTGTTTCCTTTCGTGAACAAATGAAAGACCAGCTCTTATTATATAAACTGCGCATCTCATTACGTACGTTAATTCCCAACCTTAACGTATGTAAGGCCTTTAACGTACGCTATATGTCCGGTATAGTGTACGTGATCGTCATCCATGGTTAACTACACTATTTTGTACCTTGCGTTACGTACGTAATACCATCACCATAGCGTACGTAATGTAGCAGTTGACTTGCTACAGTATCAACCCATATTACGTACGTAATATGCCATGCATAGCGTATGTAATGCTGAGGTTGACTCGCCTGTCCACATCCTACGCCGAAAGCAGCCGATACTGGGTCCCACCTGCCGACCACGGCTCGATCCTGTCTGAATCCCTTCTTAACGTACGTAATGTACATTCCTTAACGTACGTTAATCATGTTTACTTACGTACGTAAGACTCCTTACATAGCGTACGTAATGGCTTTCATACTTAGCCATTTCTGCCCCTGTCTGTCGTCTCAATAAACCGAACACATACACGCGACATACCGAATACATATACTCGTTCCGATAACATTTCCATACGATATCCTCAATTACATATACATCTGATGCACGCTATCCTCAATTACAACTGTCGACCAAGTACGACAATCATACAAATACTCATACGGTATATCCGACATCAAAAAACACACCAAGCATGTAATATCCTAGAATCAAAATAACCTCGATAGACATACTACACTACGCCATAGATGGCCTACAGCAACGGATTTTGTTAGTGTTGCGCTCAAAAATATTGTAGTAGCTCTAAAATTTTTACCTGCTGCAACATTGCTTTTTTGATGTTGCTGTATATGTTTATAAAGTGTTGCCTTAGTAGCAAAGTGTTACATGCTATAACATTTTATGACACAGTGTTGCCGTAAAAAACTTCATATTTTTTTCATGTAATTTAAAATTAAATAATCTTTTACTTGAGAACTAATTAATTTGATTGAAGTGGAGTATGACATTTATTCAGAAGTAATACTTTTTAATTAGATTTGATATGAACAAATTAAAAAAACTATAATATTTATAAAATTAAAAATTAAAAATAATAATTTAAAATAATTATCTGGATCGAATAAAGGTGCCAGTAATTATGTTTAATATACAGGAAATTTTAAATTGAAATTTTGATGGTATTAATTTTTTTTACTGATTTGTTTCATTTTTATTTCGTTTAGCTAGCTGTAAAATAATAATGCATTTTTCTACCTATATATCCTACTTTTATATATATATATATATATATATGTGTGTGTGTGTGTATATATATATTTCAAATTTTTTTTTTGTGTATCCTAATCCTAAGTATCCTAAAAGACCGTATGTCGATTTGGTCGAAATCGCGTTTCTTCTTCTGGCGACTCTTTGCACTTTTCGTCATGACCGCTTCATTCTCTTTGTTTCATTTGCCGGCTCGATTTCTTACACTTCTCTGCTTCATCTTCTTCAACATGCCTGCTTCATCTTCTTTTCTCTTCACCTATCTCTTTCTGCAGGTACATGTCTTCTTCTCTCCATCCTCGTCACTTCATCATTCCGACATGTCTCCCTTCTCGGAGAGAGACTACAAAGTACTGTTCTTCTCAATTTTTTCATTCTTATTTCCACTGTGCCACCAGATCCGAGACCCACCAGGCCGTTCAAATTTCCATCGATGTCATTTCGGGAACTGAGTTCCTTGTCCTCAATGCCGCCGAGCTATCCGTCAATCCTAAATACGTCACCCTCACTGGGAATAAGTGTAATACCACCAGTATTACATGCTTTTTTTTCACTTTGGGCGCTCACGTCTATTTCTCCTGTTTGATAAATAAATGTACTCCATTGCAATAAAACATATTTTGTATAATATGGTTGTACGGTATCGCATCCATTATTCGTGTATTGTGATGGTATGATGATTGACGAACTTTCAGTGACATACCTCGATGTCGTTAGGTAATTATCGGTGCGAATATGACGGTGGCCAATGTCTTGTTCCCCGAGAGATTTCGAGACGACATGGAGAGGGATTCGTGTCATAATAAATTAATGTGATGATAATTTGGCAAACAAAACTGTCCTTTATGTACATTATACTCCGACTCATTACGCACGCTATATCTGAGCCATTACGTACGTTAAATATCGGCCCTTACGTACGTAACATCGGTCTTCGGTCTTCGGACAGGAATCTTCGTCCGGTAGTACGCGTGCCGACCAACTTTCGGCGTGATTGCGACAGGCAAGTCAATGAGGTGTTACGTACATTAACCCGCTACATGCATTTAACGATGTGGGTGAATCGTTCCAGCGAGTTCCTTACGTACGTTAAGTATTTTGCCATAACTTACGTAAAGCCTCTTACGTACGTAAACCGTAAGGCATAACGTACGTAAGGGCAATCTGAGTTTATAAAAGAACACTTTGCCTTTCATTTCTTCCGTCCCAAAAATCATTCCTCTTCCTTGTACACTACTCTCCACCATCACTGAACCAATTCTAACCTCCCAATTCAAGTGCTATCCTATTAGAGTACGATACTCAAGCTTCGGGGAAGGTCTTGAAGGTGCTATCCTCTCGTTCTCCTTCGTCCACCGTCGTTCTTCATCATCTTTTGTCAGTGAAGGTAAGTTTATCCAACCTTGAACTCATTTAAGTATTGTTCAGTAAGTTTTAGTAAACCTCGGATGCCTTGGGTAGCTTAGAACCCTCCGTAATAATCGAACTGGTATATAGCTATCGCAATTGTTAATCGATATCCATCAAAGCTTGAAATTAGAATGAATAATGGTAGAACTCATAATCATATTGCTAATCACCAACTTCTCGGAATCATCTTGAAGGATTTCATGTATAACCGTACTATCATGTTGAATAAAACCGTTAATGAGTCCTTGATGAAGTTACCAACAATTTCTAGCCAAATAGATACCGAAACATGTTAAGATGATGGATTAATCGTTCTAGACTTGCATATTAAGACAACGATGAAATCTTGATGATTGTTGGTTATCATTAACTAGGAATGTTGTGTTAGAACACTATTGTTTAGCGGAAGGATAACTTATAAAGAATGTTGCCGAACCTAAAGAAATTAATGGCACGCATTATGGATAAAAATGGAGAAATTAGATTCCGACATCATAAGCAACTAGGATAGGGTTCTAACAGACGGGAGGGGGAGGAACGTCGTTGATCATTATTAATATATTAAGATGTTAATCGACAAACATGTAATAGGTCGGATTTCCAAGTGCGATCGTTCAAGCCGTTGCCTTGTCAAGAAATAACTCGCGTCGGATTTGAGGCAAGTGAATCTTGCTCAGACTTTACGTCTTATAATTTTAGACATAGTAAATGTTACTATTGTGGAATGGTGCTCTTACGATTATCTTGTCCGGAGTATTCCCGAGTAGATACTACCGTGACCCTTAGCCGCGGCCTTGGTAGTTTTCTTGTTGGACCGTGTTGCGGGATAAAACCTGAATGGTACCCACGTCTGGAGTAGTCCTGTGTAGATACTTCTGTGACCCTTGGTTGCGACCTTGGGAGTTTATGTGCTGATAAGAGGAATAACATGGAATATTCGGTGACAACTTTATTCCTTGAAATTATTAGATTTTACCTTTGAGTTTGGTTTGGATTGTTTCTGACCTAGGTAACTGGCACGACATGTCGTGCCAGGTAAATTTGTTGAATTTGTGCAGGACACCCCCAAAGGTTATGGCCAGGCATGAGCTGTGTTGGAAGAAGGCCTGTTAATTTCTTAAATAATTTGAACATTCCACGTTGTGTAATAACCGTATGTACGGACACTATTTGCTTTTTGTGCTTTGGGTTGTATGAAGACTTTCTTAGTTACTTCCGTATATTACCACTGTTAAATAAAATATTTTAGAAAATATTTTCAAAGCTTGCCTTGTGGGTCCCTCATGGGATCTACAGCACTGTGGCGACCCGGTTCATTTTGGGGACGTTACAGAAAATGGCATCAGAGACTAAACACTCACGTGGAAAGTTTTACCAAAAATATTTTGAAAACGTTTTTCCTTCAAAATCCAACACTTCTGACGATCGTAACTCCTCGAGGGATGTCGAGGTAAAATACATGTAAATTCTTAAGGATCAAGTATGATGTTTGGATTCAGCAAGAACTCAGAGAATGTTTGCATTAAACTAACCTGTTAGATTGAACGAACATCACCAATGGCACGTCGAGGAGCTAGAAGAAACGTAAATGACGCACAAGGTTCCGCTATGAACCAGCAGGAAGACAGAAACACCGGAGAAACTAATCCGGCCGGAAATCAACCACCACCTGTTAATCAGAACGAACAGAAGCGTAAAACCGTAACAATGGGGATTTGATCCAGCCTTCATTCAGACTCTCGCCCAGGCCATTGCCATGGGAATCGCTCAGGTCAACCGGGCAGAACAAGTACCAGTCATTAACATAGAAGAGAACACCGGAAAGGACCATTGGCTGGGAGAAATGCTGAAGGCCAGACCGCCATTATTCGACGGGTCAGGGGATAAGAACGTGGACGATTGGATCTCGGAAATGGAGACTTCCTTCGAGGTGATCGGCTGCCCAGAAAACCAAAAAGTGCCACTCGGGATCAACCAGCTCCGTGACACCGCAGCCCGATGGTGGAGGACCTATAAGCCAGAGGACAAAATAGTCGGATGGCCCGAGTTTTCCAAACTATTCAGAGACGAGTATTGTCCCCGATCAGTTCAAACTGCACGAGCATGGAGTTTCTTCAGCGCAGGCCCTCAGAATTTTCCAGTACAAGAAATCATTCGGGCATACAGGACCTATCTAAGCTATGTCGCACAGATGGTTCCATCCGAAGACCAGCGAATTTGTCACCTTGCTCAACGGTTGCCGGAGGATGTTCAACGCTACGCGGCGGGGTTTTATTGCACAACGTTGAGGGCATATGAGGACGTAGTCACAGCATACGCCGGTACGGTTGTCAGTTCGGATGCCGGGCACAACCAAAAGAAGCAGAAGACCGCAAATCAGTCCGGGAGCACCAGCAGAGTGAATTTGGGAATTGGGTTCCCCTCCAAATCAGCAGCTTCGTCCCAACAGAAAGGAACATGTGACGGGCCTTCTCGCCGTAGCTGTTTCAATTGTGGCATAGCAGGGCATACCATGAGTCAGTGTCGTAAAGCATCGACAAAGTGCTTTTCATGCGGAAGGGGTGGGCACATGTATCGCTACTGTTCTCGGATCAAACCTACACCAAACCCAGCTCCTCACAGTCAACAAGGCTCGGTACAGACATCAAGAGCGTCTGCCATGTCCGACTACCGATCTCCACCTCACCAGTCTCCTCTACACGGTGCCGGAAGAGGACGTGGCCGCGGGGTAGGTACTGCACCCTCCTCGGGGACACTTCCGTCCCGCGTGTTCGAACTAAGGGCTACTGACGACCAGACCACTCCTGCTGTCTCAGGTACACTCCTTATTAAATCTCAGCCTGTTCATGTACTGTTTGATACTGGAGCAACCCACTCATTTATATCCGTAGAATGTGTTAACCGTTTGCATCTCCCTTGTGTACCCTGTGAGTCCTTTACTGTTAAACTACCTGAGGGCAGCAGGGTGGAGGGTAACTTAGAAGTTCGAAACTGTCCGATTCGTATCAATAATCTGGGCTGGAAAACCAATCTCATGGTCTTTCCACTCCAAAACGAAGATGTTATTTTAGGTATGGACTGGATGACGATGCACAAGACGGTATTGGATACCTATCACTTGACCGTTTCTATTACGACCCATGACGGTGCCACTCACACAATTAGAGGCCGAGAGCACTTCAGCACAAAAGGGTCCCTCAGTCTCCTTTCAGCAGTAGCACCTCGTGATGATCGAGGAGCGTATTACTGGTGCTATATTCTTCAGTAGGGCACGTCACAATTGTCGGTTGCTAATATTCCTGTAGTGAACGAATTTCCGGACATATTCCCCGACGAACTACCTGGATTGCCACCACGAAGGGAGGTCGATCTCTCAATCGAACTTGAGCCAGGAACGACGCCTATCTCCAAGGCACCATACAGGATGGCACCAGCCGAAATGAAGGAACTAAAGTCACAACTCGAAGAATTGCTAAGGAAGGGGCTCATTCGTCCAAGTACTTCGCCATGGGGTGCGCCAGTTCTTTTTGTGAAGAAAAGGATTGATGATTTACTGGACCAACTGCAAGGGGCGACTGTGTTTTCAAAGATCGACTTACGTTCGGGATATCACCAATTGAGAATTCGAGAGGAGGATATTCCTAAGACTGCATTTCGATCGAGATATGGGCACTACGAGTACATGGTGGTGTCGTTTGGCCTGACTAATGCTCAGCTGTTTTTATGGAATTGATGAACAGGGTTCTGACAGAGTTTCTCGATAAGTGTGTGGTGGTTTTCATTGACGATATTTTAATTTATTCCCGAAGCCGATGGGAGCATGAGGAACACTTGAGGCAGGTGTTGAGCGTTTTAAGGCAACATCAACTGTATGCTAAACTTTCTAAATGCGAGTTCGGATGCGAGGTAACCTTTTTGGGGCATGTGATTTCAGCAGAGGCGTTAAAGTAGACCCCGGAAGATCGAGACAGGTTATGAATTGGGAACCACCTAGAAATGTCAAAGAGGTGAGAAGTTTCTGAGGTTGGCGGGATATTATCGACGGTTCGTCGAGGCCTTCTCTGTGTAGCTCACCATTAACAAATGCTTAGGAAGAACACCAAGTTTGTCCGGACAATGCATTGTCGAGAGTTTCGACAAAGCTAAAAAGGAAGCTTACTACCGCCCGGTGTTGGTACTACCGCAGGTACGGAGGGATTCGTAATATGCACCGGCGCGTCTAAGCACGGGCCGGGATGTGTGTTCATGCAAAATGACAGGTTATCGCTACGCCTCGTCAACTTAAACCTTATGAGGTGAACTACCCGACACATGACTTGGAACTAGCTGCAGTGGTCCACGCTCTTAAGATTTGGAGACATTACCTATATGGGGTTACCTGTAAGATCTTTACGGACCACAAGAGTTTAAAGTATATTTTCACGCAGAAAGAGCTAAATATGTGATAGAGGCGTTGGCTGGAGTTAATCAAGGATTACGATGTAGAGATTCTATATCACCCTGGGAAGGCCAACGTCGTAGCAGACGCACTGAGTCGGAAAACTGCGCAGGAGGTGACACTATCTGGTTTGACAGTACAGATGGATTTGCAGCAAGATCTCCGGAGAAATGACATTGAAGTGTGGATACAACACCGCCAGGGACAGTTGTGCTCGATTGATATTCGCTCGTCCCTGATGGACGAGATATGCCTAGCACAGATGGAGGATCCAGAACTTCGTGCGATCGGCGCAAAGGACGAAGGGGGAGTTATTTCAGACTACAGGATCCAAGGGGGCTTAGTTAGATTCAAAAACAGGATTTGCATCCCACCTAAAGACGAGCTTAAGCAAACTATACTCAAGGAAGCTCATTCTACTCCCTATTCGATACATCCCGGGGCGAGCAAAATGTACAAAGACCTGCGAAAGAGTTTCTGGTGGAAGAATATGAAGCAAGAGGTAGCAAGGTTTGTCGCTCGATGTATGATATGTCAACAGGTGAAGATTGAACACCGTAGGCCGGCCGGAATCATGCAGCCCTTACCCATTCCGGAATGGAAATGGGAGAGCATATCAATGGACTTTGTCACCAAGTTACCAGTGACGGCGGGGGGAAAGGACACGATATGGGTTATTGTAGACCGACTGACAAAGTCAGCACACTTCATTCCAATTTAGGAGGCCATCGGAACAGAACAGCTGGCTACCATCTTTGTTCGGGAAATCGTGAGGTTACATGGCGTTTCCCTCGGGGATTATTTCGGATAGAGACACTAGATATGTGTCCCGCTTCTGGAAGGCTGTCCACCAGGCCATGGGTACTCAACTGCATTTCAGCACTGCGTATCATCCTCAAATGGATGGACAAACAGAACGCACCATACAGACCCTGGAAGATATGTTGAGAGCATGTGTACTCGATTGGGGCAAGGACTGGACTAAACACCTCTGCTTAGCGGAATTTTCGTACAACAACAGCTGGCATGCAGGCATAGGCATGGCCCCCTTTGAGGCCTTGTATGGTAGAAAGTGAAAGTCTCCCCTATGTTGGGACGATTCATCCGATGTCATCTCCACCGAGTTGGATCTAATCCAGGAATCTATTAAGAAGATATCCATTGTTCGAAAACACATGTTGGCAGCGCAGAGTCGCCAAAAGTCTTACGCTATGGACCGGCAGCGACCGTTGGAATTTATAGTTGGGGATCATGTTTGGGTTAAAGTATCGCCAATGCGGGGCATTCGACGCTTCGGCCAGAAGGGCAAACTAAGCCCGAGATTTATTGGCCCGTTCGAAATACTGGACCGAGTCGGTAGACTCGCTTATCGGCTAGAATTACCACCATCGTTAGACGGAGTGCATAATGTCTTCCACGTCTCCCAGCTGAGAAAGTACGTGTACGATCCTAGCCACAAAATCAACTTCGAGGAAGTAGAGATTTCCAACGATGCTACCATTAGGGAAGTTCCAACAGCGATTTTGGATCGACGCGTAAAGACACTAAGGAACAAGAACATACCCCTTGTTAAAGTTCAGTGGTCGCACCACGGTACGGAAGAATCGACTTGGGAGACCGAGGCAAGCATGAGAGAGAATCATCCCAAGTTATTTTCTTAGTTTCGGGACGATACTATTTTTAAGGGGGGTGGTATGTAATACCACCAGTATTACATGCTTTTTTTTCACTTTGGGCGCTCACGTCTATTTCTCCTGTTTCATAAATAAATGTACTCCATTGCAATAAAACATATTTTGTATAATATGGTTGTACGGTATCGCATCCATTATTCGTGTATTGTGATGGTATGATGATTGACGAACTTTCAGTGACATACCTTGATGTCGTTAGGTAATTATCGGTGCGAATATGACGGTGGCCAACGTCTTGTTCCCCGAGAGATTTCCAGACGACATGGAGAGGGAGTTGTGTCATAATAAATTAATGTGATGATAATTTGGCAAACAAAACTGTCCTTTACGTACGTTATACTCCGACTCATTACGCACGCTATATCTGAGCCATTACGTACGTTAAATATCGGCCCTTACGTACGTAACATCGGTCTTTGGTCTTCGGACAGGAATCTTCGTCCGGTAGTACGCGTGCCGACCAACTTTCGGCGTGATTGCGACAGGCAAGTCAACGAGGTGTTACGACGCGTTAACTCCGCTTTAAATGCGTAACAATGTGGGTGAATCGTTCCAATGAGTTCCTTACGACGTTAAGTATTTTGCCATAACGTACGTAAAGCCTCTTACGTACGTAAACCGTAAGGCATAACGTACGTAAGGGCAATCTGAGTTTATAAAAGAACACTTTGCCTTTCATTTCTTCCGTCCCAAAAATCATTCCTCTTCCTTGTACACTACTCTCCACCATCATTGAACCAATTCTAACCTCCCAATTCAAGTGCTATCCTATTAGAGTACGATAATCAAGCTTCGGGGAAGGTCTTGAAGGTGCTATCCTCTCGTTCTCCTTCGTCCACCGTCGTTCTTCATCATCTTTTGTCAGTGAAGGTAAGTTTATCCAACCTTGAACTCATTTCAGTATTGTTTAGTAAGTTTTAGTAAACCTCGGATGCCTTGGGTAGCTTAGAACCCTCCGTAATAATCGAACTGGTATATAGCTATCGCAATTGTTAATCGATATCCATCAAAGCTTGAAATTGGAATGAGTAATGGTAGAACTCATAATCATATTGCTAATCACCAACTTCTCGGAATCATCTTGAAGGATTTCATGTATAACCGTACTATCATGTTGAATAAAACCGTTAATGAATCCTTGATGAAGTTACCAACAATTTCTAGCCAAATAGATACCGAAACATGTTAAGATGATGGATTAATCGTTCTAGACTTGCATATTCAGACAACGATGAAATCTTGATGATTGTTGGTTATCATTAACTAGGAATGTTGTGTTAGAACACTATTGTTTAGCGGAAGGATAACTTATAAAGAATGTTGCCGAACCTAAAGAAATTAATGGCACGCATTATGGATAAAAATGGAGAAATTCGATTCCGACATCATAAGCAACTAGGATAGGGTTCTAACAGACGGGAGGGGAAGGAAGGTCGTTGATCATTATTAATATCATAAGATGTTAATCGACAAACATGTAATAGGTCGGATTTCCAAGTGCGATCGTTCAAGCCGTTGCCTTGTCAAGATATAACTCGCGTCGGATTTGAGGCAAGTGAATCTTGCTCAGACTTTACGTCTTATAATTTTAGACATAGTAAATGTTACTATTGTGGAATGGTGCTCTTACGATTATCTTGTCCGGAGTATTCCCGAGTAGATACTACCGTGACCCTTGGCCGCGGCCTTGTGAGTTTTATTGTTGGACCGTGTCATGGATAAAACTCGAATGGTACTCACGTCCGAGTAGTCCCGTAGATACTTCCGTGACCCTTGGTTGCGACCTTGGGAGTTTATGTGCTGATAAGAGGAATAACATGGAATATTCGGTGACAACTTTATTCCTTGAAATTATTAGATTTTACCTTTGAGTTTGGTTTGGATTGTTTCTGACCTAGGTTACTGGCACGACATGTCGTGCTAGGTAAATTTGTTGAATTTGTGCAGGACACCCCCGAAGGTTACGGCCAGGCATGAGCTGTGTTGGAAGAAGGCCTGTTAATTTCTTAAATAATTTGAACATTCCACGTTGTGTAATAACCGTATGTACGGACACTATTTGCTTTTGGTGCTTTGGGTTGTACGAAGACTTTCTTAATTACTTCCGTATATTACCACTGTTAAATAAAATATTTTAGAAAATATTTTCAAAACTTGCCTTGTGGGTCCCTCATGGGATCTACGGCACTGTGGCGACCCGGTTCATTTTGGGGGCGTTACAATAAGGTACCGGTTTAGTATTTTGCAGTGTTGACGTTCTTTGAGTTCTTTTAGTTCCCTTCCTCCCGTGCTCCAACCCCACCACTTCTCTTATTATTACTATTATTTTCTTTTTGTTTTTGCTTTAAACTTTGTCTTGGAAAATTTTTAGGTTCTTGAATTTGTGGATTTCGGGTTATTTGAGGAGGCTGATATCTTAGTGTTGGAGTTCAGCGAATATTTGTCAATTGGTTTTGATGTTTTGAAGGTTCTTGAGTCTGTGGAGGTCGGGTTATTTGAGGAGGCTGATATCTTAATGTTGGAGTTCAGCGAATATTTGCCAATTGGTTTTGGTGTTTTGAACATTGAGTTTGGTGGGACATTAAACGATAGAATGAAAGGATTTTACAGATTTACTTATGTATTATTTATGTTAGGTTATTATACTTGATATGCATTACTTGTTATTGCCTCATTCGCATTTTGACTTAGGACACTTTTTTTGGCTATTGGAGTTATCATTCTTTGTGCGTGTTTGTATATCTGTGCAGTGTGTGGTTCTGTGAAAAATATGTGTTGTGTGTGTGTGAGAGAGTAAATTTGTGTGTAATTGCTTATGCAGAAATACAATGATGTATTTTAAATGACTAGGTTCAATGGTAGGTTTCTAAAAAATGAACTAAAATTGGCCCTGAAGGTTGGAGATTGAAGCAATGACATTTTGCAAGAGTTACTTCCCTTGTTCGATCTTGCCGGAGATTATTTCCTCCAGGTTCTGCCTCTGAGATATGGTCTGAGTTCAGGTATCTTCTTTATTATGATAAAAATTTAATTGTGCTGCTAATTGAATTAATGAACGTTAGGAAACAAGTTCAATGAAATAATAATTGGCCGTAAACTTTTTGCAGGTGTATTCTACTATTTATGATCAATTGAAAACTTTTCTTGGTGCTGCTGATGGTTAGTTAACAACTCCCCTTTTCTTTTTTCTTTTTTTAGCTTTATTTCTTGAAGACTAGGATACAAATTGTAACTTTTGTTTTGTTTATTTTTATTAGTGAGTATGCCTTATATTTATGGAAATTGTAGATGTAAACCATCATCTCTCTATTGGTGCAAATATGATGGTTGTCTCTGGTGCTGGGGCTGCAACAACGATTATGATAAATCCTCTTTGGGTTGTCAAGACAAGGCTCCAAGTATGTCTGGTGTTTAGTTGCTGATTCATTTTTTCCCCTTAGCAAATTGGGGAAGTTTTTTTTTTTTTTTTTTGTATAATTTAGACTTAATGCTGGTAATATTCAGCTGATTCAAGTATACAGGCAACTTAATTTTCTCGCATGTTTGACTTAAGAAAATGAATCAGCTCAGTCCAGATATCTTTTGATTGGTCAAATTATAGTACATGGAGGTTAAATCGGGTTTATATATTCTCATTTGGAATTTTTTGCTGATGCATGACCCTGAAAATGTTTATGCTGAATAAAAAGTTGGGCTTTCTGTTTTTGGGAAATGTCTTCTATTCTTGAATTGGTATTCCCATTATTAGTGCATGACGTGTCAAATAAAATCCATGAAAACTATAATGCTGAGATTTTTTGGTTCTGCCCTATGCGTTTTATGTTGGGTGTAAGTAGAGGGGGAATTATTTGGGCATTTTAGAATTAAATGATTGGCAATGAGCAGCTCATCGTTTCGTGTGTTGTAGATGTATGTAGTGTAGAACATTGAATAATTTCAGGTGATCAGAGTAATGAATTATCCAGTTTCATTTGTGGGTATTGGATTCAGCAAGTTAAGGGTATAGTCGAATTGCAGAACCAAGAAAAGTATTGACTAAGAACTTCTCTACCACTCAAACAAAATGATTGCCTTTACTAATAGAAATATTTTTAAATTGAATAAAGATGATTCATTGTTTGAAAATCCACATTAATTTCTAAATAACTTTGGCTCTGAACCATATGATACTCTACCTGCTTGGTAGGGCTTAATAATTTAGATGCTCAAATGATGAGTGTCAACTGTCACAGGACTTTGTATTCACCAATTTTCGAGACTGATATTTGTTTTATCTGTCATGCAGACACAAGGAATGAGAAAAGGTGTGGTTCCTTATAGGAACACACCGTCTGCCTTGAGAAGAATTGCACACGAGGAGGGTATTCGTGGATTGTATAGGTTACCATCTTTTCCCAACATCATCACTCAGAATAGCATATTTCCAATTATTCATTTTCCGTGTATTAAGCTGTCTTCTTCTTGGGTGTTTTTGCAATTTATGCAGTGGTCTTGTGCCAGCTTTAGCTGGTATTAGTCATGTTGCGATTCAGTTTCCCACATATGAAAAGATAAAAGGTTACTTAGCTGATCGAGGTATGTGGTCTTGCTAATTTCTGCCCTTAAATGCATTCTATTTTTTTTTTCTTTTTTTCTTCTCGTTCATCTTCGTTTCGACAGTGAAACGAACTCATGTTGAAATCTATTGTAATCATGGCAGATAACATCACGATGGATAAACTTGGTGCGAGTGATGTTGCCCTAACATCATCGGTTTCAAAAATATTTGCTTCTACATTGACATATCCGCATGAGGTATGGTGCAAAAGAGAAACATTTTTGGTCGTCTTTTTTTTTTCAACGTGAAGAAGGGATAATGCTGACCACTACCCCTGAGGTTTTCGGTAATTACCCAAAAGAAAAGGTTAATTTATTTAATGTTGTCTTATTCTATGTTGGATGTTCTTCTGATTATACAAAAACATTCTTCATTCTTTATACTCATTAGTATAGCTACACCGTGGTTGTGTTTAGCACTAGCTTATCAGCTAGCTTATAAGCTTCAGGAGCTTATTTGACCATTGACTAAAAAAAGCTCATTTCGTAAACGTCTAGCTTCTCAAATCAGCTAGCTTATCAGCTAGCTTATAAGCTAGCTGATTGATAAGCTAATTTTTCAAGCTTATCAAAAATAGAAGCTAACTTCTCATCTTTATATATTCCATATATGTCCGTGACCTAAATAAAAACATATGTTTTTTTTTTACATAAACACCCCCTGAGTAATTGGCATATTACAAATAAACCCACCATCCGCTAACTTTTCAGAAAAAATTGAGGCTTCAGATGAGTGGTGAGCGCGAAAAATTATGGTTAGTCTGATACTACACTTGCTAATGAATGTCTTTGTTATAAATATAATACAATAATTGTGTTCGATTTATCTTTTATATTTTACGGAATCTTTTTTATACCTATTGTTGTTGTGAACTTGTTCGTAACTAAAATTTCCTGGTTGTACCAACTCAATATACCAATTTAGGGTTATTCCCTTTTTTGATATTTTGGTCTTCTTTTTCTCTCTTACAAATTGCCTTTTCACTTCTTTGCCATCCAAGATTCAACTCAGTGCTCAGCTCTCTCTCTCTCTCTCTCCTCATATTGGTTTGAAGGATTTCTAAACTTATCTACCCATATATACCAAATAGCTATTTGAACAGTGATTCTTGATCTTATCGCCACATAAGTTTACATACCTTTTTTTTTGTTACGTTTTTTTTTTCTTTTTTGGTTACAATTGGATACTCTGTACAATAACCAACTCCCAAGTTTAGCTGATAATAATATTTAAATAAGAAAACTAGAAATATATTGCTGTCTATTCGATTGTTGTGTAATTAAAGCTGATTTTTTGAATTGTTATTTTCGGGATTAAGGGAGATTCGTTTGAATTAGTCTATTGGATCTGTACGGATTGGCCATGTGACGGTTGTCATCGGCGACGATCGGACTCTCGATAGAGGACTCCGCGGCCACCGCCGACGCCACCTATCAAGGCGCTGTATTTGTATTTGTTGTTGTTTCGCAGCCAGCTGATTTGTTTGAAGCCGATTGTTGTAGACTTCGCGATGGCCTCCGATGCTCATGGCCGTAGTCCAAAGGGACTGCTCTGCAATGCTGGCGCCGGTGCTGCGGCTGGTAAATCCGTACTCTATAGTTCTACTACCCTTTTCCCTTGTCTATTCATAACTACTAATATTTTCCCTGTTCCAAGTTGAATGCGCACTTCGTCCTTCAGTTTCAAATATTATTTCATTAGCAATAACATGAGACTATATAAAGAAGCTAATGAATTTATAGAGTTGAAGGTCTTTTATTATCAAAATCATAGAAGCATCAATGTACAGTATAAAAATAGCTGTGACTTTTATATAGAGAGCAAACATCATATTTTGTGAGGATCACGGAACATCTATAGTTGTAATATAGTATCATTTTGAAACATAACCTTTTCTTGTTAAGACTCGTAAGCGAAAAGAGGATCGCGAGTACATGACTGATGGAAAAGTAACTAAGTTCATAATTGTAAGTGTTCTATTATTTAGTTGATCACATGCCAGGTGTATTCTTCCATTCAAGTCTATTTAATTTGACATGGTCGTGGATTTATTTTGTAGGATAAAATTGAAAAGGTTATTGGTCCTGACTGAAAGGACTGAAGGTGTCACGGAACTTCTATTGGATGGAAAAGCACATGGTCCTTCATGGCTTATAGGAAGATGTGTAAAGTTTGACAAATGCTCCACTTCTGGCACGACAAACTCGCAGATCAGTGACTTGACGGCCAAAATCAGGCAAGAAGTGATAACGACAACGACACTCCTATTACGGGAGGAGATGCTACATCTTAGATTTTCTGTTTTTTAAGTACCGTATTTCATGGCTTTTGGTCGTTGTATTAAACCTTAAGTACTATTTTTTAAGTAAACCTTAAGCACTGTTTTTTAGATATTTTGGATGGATGGGTTGTATTTTGAATGGATGGATTCGGAATTGTAATGGATTGTAATTAATATAAACAAATATTTCCTGTCAATTTTTTTGTGAAAGTGTTGCAATAGAAAAAAAAACGTTGCTCTAGACAAGAAAAACATTGTTGTAGACAAAAAAAAATGTTGCAATTACTTACTAAAAGGTGTTGCAAAAACATAAAAAGTGTTGCAACAGGGTTCTCTAACAGGTATGGGGCCCACATCGAACCCCACAGATGGGGCCCACTATGTGGGCCCCATATGTGGCCCCATACTTTTACAGAAAATTGGCCTCTACTGCAACACTTGTTTAATGTTGCTGTAGACTATAGGTAACGATGCCTTGCAGTCTTATGGTAACAAAAGGAGTTGTGTTGCAATAGGTGACATAAGTGTTGCTATAGGGACCTACGGCAGCGGTGAAAAGTGCAACACCAAAAAAGTTTTGCCGTTTTGATTTTCTTGTCTACAGCAACGTTTTTTTGCTTCTTGCAACATTTTATAGCAGTTGCCGTATGCCATCTATGGCGTAGTGCTGGCACGGCTGTCACGGTTTCCAAAATTATTTATCCATACTGTATCGGTCCCACTATGTACAGTACAACTCAGATAAAATAATGCGAAAAATTCATAGTGAAATTCTAGGATATTACATATATACCCACTTAAATAAGTTTCGTCCTCGAAACTCAACACCTGTAATAATCAGTATCTCAATCCCGAAATATCTCAAAATCATGACACCATACTCAATAATCATAATCAAAACTGAAATAACTGAAAGAACACACTTACAGGTCCGTGAAGTCGATGATCTTCCATGATACCAGCATACGACTCCCATACAAAGTCTCAACACACTAACAACACACCGGCATCGCAAATACAACAATTTGAAAATATTTCAAAAATTTTGAAACCTCCAAAATCGGGTTGACTCAAAAGTTAGAAAATCATTTTCAAAAGTCACGCTACTACTGCACCGGTAGAGCCACATAACACACATGCCCGGGTTTTACGAAACCCAAGCTCCGATACCATTTTCTGTAACACCCCCAAAACCATACGGGAATATTACAGCGCCGTGGGGCCCATATTGGAACCCACAAGGCTAAAATCATTTTCGCAAACATTTAAAAATGCCAAAAGGTCCTTTGAAAATACACACACACGCAGCGGATAAAAACACAGTTCAAAGAATACCGAAAGCCATTTTAAAATATACACACGCAGCGGATAAAAATATAATTAAATACATTTGCAGCGGAATTATAAAAACCAAAAAGAACACTCGAATCCCAACAACCACGCCATAGCCAGTATCACCGGAAAGCTCATCCCTTCACGACCGCTACTAGCTTGAACTCCGAGTACCTAAAAGATAAAGCCCACGACGGGGTCAACCATAATACTCAACAATGATAACGATCACATCACAAAAACAATACATATCAATGTAATTACAAGGTAAGAATAATTCCAATGTAATCTTACCGAAGTAACTTTACCAACCTGTCACAACCATAACAATCAATTCTTACCATATCCCACGCCTCGTGTCCTTAAGTAATGAACGAATTCAAATGTAATCACCTGCACTCTCCCCTCTTTCCACCTACCTTCACCTTTTGTTCTTTTGTGTCCATTTTATAATGGATGAAAAGATTTGTGTGGATCACTCATGTGGCATGAGTTGTCCATCATGTAGGTGAGATTAGAATAAGTAGGGAAGACTTGTATCTCTTATCATCCCACTCATTTCCAACGTGAGAATGGATAGAGAAAGAGAGAATAATATTTCCTTCAAGTCTTCTTCTTGTTCATTTTGTTCTTGAGAGTTTTCTTGGAGATAATATCAAGACATAAAGAGAGAAAGTGAGTTATACACTAAGAGTGTTGTAATCACAAAATGAATAGCTTCATCACCTAGCTCTAGCCGTCTCCTTGGAGGATAGCAAGGTGATCGTCATCCTGTTCGTTTATCCGGTGCATGGCAAGTAGAGGCGTTGTATTTTCGACGTTGGATCATCCAAGGGCTTGGAGCACGTTTGGATCGTAGGGATATACAATTAAAGCTTGGGGAATAGCTCAAGAGAAGGAATCCATTTAATCAACAGACTACAAGGGTGAGTTTCTATATCTCTTGTATTTTCGTTTATATATTCGTATATATGTAGCTCGATCGATCCTTGTAGGGATTCAGATCGAATTATTTTTCGTTTTACCGCTTCCGCTGGGCCTTCGTTTTAGGCACTGAATCCCAACATAATATCCGTCTAGTTTGGGGTGTTAGAGAGTTGGTATCAGAGAGTGGTTTTGAATACTACCTTCCGAGTCATGTCTCATTTGGAATTATCGTTCATCATACTAGTATCATTGGACTTTCGTGTCACGTGTGACCCGTGCAAGCGCCGAGCCCCTCAAACCGAAAGAACTGTAAGATTTCTGATGCCATGATATAATTTCTGTCAATAAGAATTACTCATTCATCATTCATCAGTCAACAATCCTCAATCATTATTTTCATTTGGATCATGTCAATCATGTTAATTCATTAATCACTCCGTTAATTTAATTGTTCAGTTGTTAATCTTGTGAATCGTATCATCAATCTTGTTAACTTGTTCAAGACAATCATTTCAAGAATTTCATCCGATAATCATGTCACCTCAGTTGATCATTCATATAATCATTGTATTAGAGCACGTATGCTCATCATTATAATTTCATAACGTAATCATAACGCGGTACTCATGCAATATCTATAATTATCATATGGCCTTCCTACTTCAGTATGGAAAGAGCTGTCAAAGGACACAGGGGGAGAGGCCGAGGTGCTGTCCGAAACCCAGAAAATAATCACTCACTATCAGGAAGTCGTAACCGAGATACAACTCAATCAGAAGGTGTACGGGTCGATCCACTCATTTTTATGCAGGGCATGATGGCCCAGATGTAATTGCTTAATCATCAATGCGCTACTCTGACCGAACTAATCGAGAAAGCTCTTACTGATGAGTTTACTGCTAAGGAAATTGCTGAGCAACAACCTTCATCTACTAGCAAGAAGTCAAAGAATCGTAATCAGTCTGAAAGCAGTCAGGCAACCTTTAAGATGCCGCGTATGGTCCCTACTTTTTCCGAGCGACCTCCTACGACACCTAAACCTGCGGAATCTCAGTCCCGAACGGCCAGTTCGGCTATCACCTATTTCAACTGTGGAGCACCGGGTCATTTCAGCACTAGGTGTTCGAGGCAGTCTATCACCTGTTTCAACTGGGGGATTGCCGGGCATAAGGTCCATTTCTGCCGAAGAGACTCCAAGCATACTCCGGTGGCATCTCAGGTCCCGAAGCAACTAGCTGTTCAGAATCAGGCTACTCAGTCAGCGTCGTTTAAGACAATGAGAACAACTAAAGGCGGAGCCCATACTTATCAGACGGTAACATCCGTTTCGAGAGCCGGCAAGCCTCGAATTTATGAGATGAAGAGGGCCGACGATCTGGAGGCCCGAATGATTTCAAGTACACTCAAAATTTTATTTCAACCCGTGTGTACTCTTTTTGATACTGGTGCATCACATTCATTCATTTACGAGTCATGCTTGAATAGACTTCATCTGGATAGTGTTACTAGTTTTGAACCTTATATCATCAGACTACCTGACGGTAGAAGGAATTATCGGAGATCGTGAGATTAAGAATCGTCCGATTTAGCTTCATGGCCGTGTTTGGTTGGCAGACTTGATCGTGGTAGATTTACCTAGTGATGATGTCATTTTGGGTATTGATTGGATGGATCGTATTTATGCCATCCCTAGTATTCGTAAGCGTATGGTCACTATCATTTCAGACGATGAAGTCAAATGGGTATTTCAGGGAAGTAATCCCAGCTATTCCGGAAGAGTTATCAATATGATGAAAGCAGTGAAATTACTCAATCAGGGTTGTGTTGGTTATTGGTGCTATATGACCAAGACCGAGAAATCATCAGTGTCATTGGCGGATATACCGGTGGTGAGAGAATATATCGATGTATTTTCAGATGAGTTACCTGGTTTGCCTCCACAGATAGATGTGGAATTCACGATTGAGTTGGAGCCTTTTACGTCCCCATTATCAAAGGCACCATATCGGATGGTCCCAACCGAAATGCAGAAATCAAAGAATCAACTGGAAGATTCGACTGAGAAGGGTTATATCGGACCGAGTGCGTCTCCGTGGGGGAGCACCAGTATTATTTGTCAAGAGGAAGGATGGTTCGTTTCGCTTGTGCATTGATTTTCAAGAGATGAACAAGGAGACAATCAAAAAAAAATATCCCCTAACCCGCATCGATGATCTTTTGGATCAACTTCAGGGAGCTTCAGTATTCTCCAAAATTGATTTGAGATCTGGGTTTCATCAGTTGCGAATTCGAGAGTTAGATATCGCTAGAACGGCGTTTCGAACACGCTATGTGCATTATGAGTTCGTGGCGATGCCGTTTGGGTTAACTAATGCGCCTGCTATATTCATGGAGTTGATGAACCGAGTTTTCATCGACTATTTAGACTAGTTCGTGGTTGTTTTCATCGATGATATTTTGATTTATTCTCATGACCGGGAGGAACACGAACTTCACCTTCATCAGATTCTCGACGTGTTGAGACGAGAACATCTCTATGGAAATTTTTCCAAATGTGAATTCTGGATGTCCGAAGTGATGTTTCTCGGACATGTAATTTCATCACACAGAGTACGCATCGATTCTCAGAAGACGGAGGCTATCCGAGATTGGCAACCTCCGAAGAATGTTAAGGAAATCCAAAGCTTTCTCGGATTAGATGGTTATTATAGGCGATTTGTGGAAGGATTTTCTAAAATTGCTCAACCTATGACGAACCTTTTGTGAAAGGATTAGAAATACAAGTGGTCTGACGCGTGTCAGTGGAGTTTTAAAGAACTTAAGAGTCATTTAATTTCAGCGCCTATCCTTTCATTACCACAAGGGACAGAATGGTTTGTGGTTTATAGTGATGCGTTCGGACAAGGTCTCGGACGTGTATTAATGCAGAACGGAAAAATGATTGCCTATGCTTCACGGCAATTGAGACCTTATGAGGTCAACTATACCCATGACCTGGAGCTGGCGGCCGTGGTTTTCGCATTGAAGATTTAGCGTCATTATCTTTATGGCATCACCTGTCAGATTTTCACTGATCATAAGAGTTTGAAGTATATATTGTTAGGAGTATGCCCTCGAATGCCACTCAGAGGATGTTGAGTGAGGGCATTGTACTTGTAATAATGTAAATTATTAATATAAGGCAATGGATGTTTCTTTATTTACTGGCAGTTACTGGCATTCCTAACTCGTAAATATACATATAGAAACTAGTCCGTGTAATTGAGAGCAAAACGTTTCACTCCTTATTTGATAAGGGGTTCGGCACTGGAAAGGTTTATAGCTCAAATACTTAATCGTTCGCAAGTCGATGAAACTTGAGTGGGCGTTAAGTTTATGTGAAGACTTGTATGACATGTTATTTGACATGGAGAGTGCCTGTCGAACACTAATGGTTAGTGGGAGCACACGTTATAGGTATGCTAATTGGATTAGTATACTCGAACCGACTCAACCTCGATTCGTCACACGGATTTCACTCCGAGACAGTCAATGACAGAATCAAAAGGTTTTGATAGGTATTCGTGAACCTTCGACTTGAGGATTTAGTAGGGATGTGCTTGTGATGTTAAGATTTTCATTAGAGTGGTTCGACCCTATAAACCGGGAGGTGGGGGTCAACCTCGACGTGCATCTTAACGGGAAAGTAGCAGGTCCTACTGAATACCAAGATAGAATTCTTTCTCCCGTTAGTGAGCGGGTTATATGTCCTATGTGGTTATTGGCAGATGAGATCATAAGTCTTTGGCCAAAGTATTGGAGCTAGTTGTATTGGATACACGAGAGCTCAATGATCTCGATTTGCATTAATGCATGCATAGAGTCAAGTACAGATAGGTTTTGACTGACTGTGACCCTATAACTTGATCGGGACATTGGAAACAAGGGTTTATACGTATACTGGTATTCACGACAGAATGGTTCTTGAATGATCCCAATCATCCGTTCTCAGTTGAGGTACGGTGTAGGCCGCCAGGCTGGCTAGGTGGTGCTACTACTCTTTGGTTCCTCCCATTGCTGACTGAGATGGACCTACCGAGTCGCGCAATAGGATTGACGACGGAATGATTCAAGCTAACTCTCTCATTACGAATATTAGATATTGGATATCTAATTTTGGGACATTGGATGTTTAAATTGATTTATTGGATAAATTGATTTACGGCCTAATGAATAAATAAATTACTAGGTGATTAATTTAATTCGTGAATATAATTATTTCTTGGAGAAATTAATTATATTATTTTGTATTTGATATGTTTAGTTAATTGGATTAATTAATCGATGTAAATACATCGAAACGGAATCGGAGTTTATCTGTTTGGACTTTCAGGAGTCCGAAATGAACTGAACTCATCCGTTTCATCCTCATAGCCTCCCCCCACTAATATACATGTGTATGTATTGACTTGTCCATATCATGATGTTTGGAATATCATGTTTTGAGGGGACAAGTATCATATACATTATATGGTGGGGTTAGATTCTCATCACATGAGTTGTATTCTTGTGAGTTGAAAATGCATAAGAAGAGGACTTTGATCTCTTATTCACCTACACATGATTCCTTACATGAGTTGTAGTGAGAGAAAGTGAGAAAGGAGTTCTTCTTCATAGTCATCTTCTTCATCAACTTAGTTCTTGATTTTTCTTAGAGAAAATATCAAGATAAAAAGAGAGAGTAAGATTAAAACACTTAGAGTGTAATAATCTTAATATACAAAGCTTCAACACTTGATTCTATCTGTAACCTTAGAGGTTAATCGGGTGTTGTCATTCCGGTCGTTTTTCTGGCGCGTGGCAAGTAGAGACGTGGTGCTTTCGGCGTTGGATCGTTCAAGAGCTTGGAGCGGATTGGATTCGTAGAGATCAAGCAAAGCTTGGGGAATAGCTCAAGAGAAGGTTACCATTTAATCAACGGACTTCGAGGGTTAGTTTCATACAACTCTTGCTTTTCGTTTATATATTCGCATATACATAGCTCGATCGATCCACGTAGGGATTCGGATCGAATTAATTTTCGTTTTACCGCTTCCGCTGGGCCTTTGTTTTAGGCACCGAATCCCAACAGTGGTGTTGGAGCGTAGGTCTTGCGATCGTATATACGATATTAGCATTTGGAATGCTTGATTAGATGGTGTATGATTTCGAATCATAATCGTATTAATCGTTGATTTTCTATTGTTCATCTAACAATTAATTTTTCATGATTTTATTTTACAATATAAATCTATTTTTCTTTTGAAAAACTGATTTAAATGAGTAATATAAAGATTAGAAAAATATTATTTTTGGAATCGGGGCGAAAAAACGAGCCGAAAACGTAACGAACCGGCACTTGGAGTCGCTGTGGCATCATGGTCCGCCTGTATGGACCGCGGTCCGGCAAAGAGGAGAGAGTCCTGGTCGGCAGCCTTCCGTCCGTGCTCGGCAGCCTCTATGCAGCCTCGCCGGCACTGGCGATGTCCGGGCTTGGCCCGACTGTGTTTTCCAACTCCGTTTTTTATATTTCGTTCGATAATTAATTTCCCACAAATTAAATTGGATTTAAATTGACTAAGATTTAATTATGGTAATTTTATTCTTAGGGGAATTAATTTAATGGAATATTTTCTCGTCCGGAACAAATTAAAATTGACAGTTGTTTGAATTAATTGGATTAATTTATTTTGGATGGATTGTTTTATATTGATTGGATCAATATTCAGATACATTATGAATGTCATTTATTTAATGTGTTGGATGCATTATTTTTGAATGGTGATGTGGTTCATGGACCTAGTTTTTGAATCGTTCGGTTTTATTCGATTGGGTTGTAAAGGCTATTTTGAGCCTATTTATTTTACTAGAAATATTTGTATCTAGGATGCAATTTTCAATGTAAAATTTATATATAATGACGAAGACTGGAGGAAGATCCGTTTCGTGAAGACGAAGATTCAAGATGAAGACTTGTAATTAGATTATGGAGTTTTTGTTTTCTAGGAACGGTCCATGAACCACATGTTGGTAACAACTAGTTTGTGAATGATTTTTTCATATTGTATGAATACCACAAATGCGCTAAAATGATTAATGTGCAAAGTGTAACGTTAATTGTGAAAATTCGCCCACGATAAATTATTAAGTTTATAAGGTTTCAAGGTTTTCCTTCCCTCTATCGAGTTTTCGGGAAATTGAAATCCAAACCGGATGTGCTATGCTTTCGAGTTATCGGGGTAGTCGTTCGGGGAGGATGGATAAATTACCGGGAGCGAATTGGATGCCTTCGGTTGGAGCAAATTTTATCCCTAGAAACCTGATAGGTTGCCGGATAAGATTCAATTGTGAAACTGATTTGTGTCGATGGTATAAACTTAACTTGTTCACGAACCATAGAAACCGTATAGGTTGAGGGGAGTGAACAAGGGGAAAAATAAGATCGAATCATCGATTATATGGGTTGGTGTTGGACACCACTTTCTGAAAATTAATAGACTAGAAACCTGTTCGGTTGCCCTCTATTTAGATTTATAAAGAACTCGATCACCACTATAAAGTAGAGCGACGATACTTCTGGATTTCACATGGGAGTGTGTTATTCTGATAAAAATAGTGGGAGCTAGGTAACAAGAATAGAAAAGACCTTAATTCTACACTGGGATCATAATATAACAAGTCACTAATTAATATGTTATACTTATTGCAGACATAACTCTCAATATGACAATATATCCACTCGCAATTCTACTCGAAAAGAACACCCTGATTGGACCTAACTTTGTGGACTGGCTCCGTAATCTAATGATTGTCCTCAGTATAGAGGCACTGGGATACGTCTTAGAGACGGACATTCCGGCGCCTCCTGTGCGGACCAGAGCCAATCAGGAAGAGATTGAAAACCACGAAAAGTGGGTTAAGGATGACGTGAAAGTCCGTGCTTATATGATGGCTTCCATGTCTAAAGAGCTTCAGAGAGCTCATGAGAAAATGACTTCTTCTAGGCAGATTCTATCCCACTTAACCGAGCTTTATGGTTAGCACAGCAGAACTGTTAGATATGAGATATCCAAGCAACTGTTCGGTGAAAGGATGAAGTAAGGTGAGAAGGTTGGGGAACACGTCCTCAAAATGATATCCATGATCGAGAGATTGGATGCTCTTGATTTTAAAATGGATACTTCTTTCCAAACCGACCTTATCCTTCAGTCCCTCCCTGATTCCTTCTCATAGTTTGTTATGAACATCAACTGCAATGAGATTGCATGTAACTTAGCTGGGCTAATGAACAAACTGATGACCGCTCAGTCTCAGATGAAGACTCCGCAGATGAAGGATTCTGCCCTTGTGATTTATTCTGGACTTCGGAAGTATAAGAATAAGAAGAAAAAGACCAAGAAACAGACTGGACCACAAGTTAAGGACCTTAAAGGAAAGGGCAAGGCCCCTATGGTTCCATAAGGCAAGAAGAAGAAAGATACTTGTCTCAAGTGCGGTGAGCTGGGCCACTGGGCTAGAGACTGTCTGATTCTTCATGGCACTTCAGGTACAGAACTTTTAGTTTTGGAAACAAATTGTTCTGCTACTGTATTTTCTACTTCCTGGATACTGGATTCTGGTGCTAGTTCTCATATTTGTACCGTGAATCAGGATCTGGAACAAAATAGGAAGCTTAGAGTGGGAGAAGTTATGATCACAGTCGGAAGCGGGCATAGTGTCGAGGCGACCGATATAGGATCACTTCTTTTGGGTTTAGAATCCGGCTTTGTTTTGACTTTAGAAGATGTACTTGTTTTGCCCAAGGGGCACAAAAACATTGTATCCATTCCGGTCATGGACCGAAAGGGCTTTTCATTTTTCATTGGTGATGGTTCCTGCAAAATTTATTTCAGAAATAAACTAGTGGGTACTCCTACATTGTTAAATGGATTGTATCATCTAAACCTCAGCAACAAAGTAGTTGTGAATACTATTACTAGAAAATGTGGTACGGATGAAACCAATCAAGTTTTGAAATGGCATCTTAGACTTGGTCATGTTGGTCAGACCAAGGTTTACAAGATGGACTTATGGGTCCATTGGGATTGGATCCCTTTCCTACTTGTGAATCTTGCCTTAAAGGCAAAATGACTAAGTCCCCCTTCACAGGGACCTTTGAAAGAGCCGCTGATAAACTAGGATTAATCCATACCGATGTATGTGGTGCTTTGGAAGCAGCACATGACGGATATCAATATTTCATTATGTTTATAGATGATCATACTAGGTATGGTTATGTATACTTAATGAAACATAAATCCGAGGCTTTTGAGAAATTCTAGGAATTCAAAGCCCTAGTCGAGAAACAAACTGGTAATCATATCAAAGCACTTCGGTCGGACCGAGGTGGTGAGTATAGGAGTTCAGAGTTTGACGAGTTCCTTAAGAAACATGGAATAGTATCACAACTAACACCTTCAGGTACTCCTTAGTTAAATGGTGTGTCAGAAAGAAGGAACCAGACCTTGTTGAACATGGTCCATTCCATGCTTGGCTATACTGACTTACCGCTTTACCTGTGGGGGTATGCACTCCAAACTGCCGCTTACATCTTGAACAGATGTCCTTCCAAATCCGTTCCTAAAACTCCACATGAGATGTGGGAGGGCAGGAAACCAAGTCTTAATCACATTAGGATTTGGGGATGTCCCGCCTACGTCAAGAAGACTAAGGTGGAGAAGTTGGAAGCTAGGTCCGTGAAGGGATGTTTCATTGGATTCCCATATGGGACGATGGGATATCTATTTTATATGCCCGAAGATCGAAAGATCGTTGTTACTTTACAAGCACACTTCCTGGAAGATGAGTTCATTCAGGAAGGCGGAGCAAGTAGTAGTATTTCTTTAGAAGAATATAATGAAACTCCTTGGGAGACACGTGTGCAAGAAACTGGTACCAAACCTTCTGAAACACAAGTACAACCACCCCGTAGGTCTAGTAGGGTGTCTCATTTACCTGAGAGTTATGGGCTTGTGCACTTGGAGGAGATGGGTCTCCATGAGGTTCCAAGTGATAGCCAAGAGACCGACCCAACAACCTATGACCAAGTGATGGTGGATGTAGACTCCGCGAAATGGCGTGAAGCTATGGAAGCTGAGATAGACTCGATGCATGTCAATCAGGTCCGGACTCTAGTAGATCGCCCCAAAGGCATAGTGCCTATTGGGAACAAGTGGATCTACAAGAGAAATACTGATAGTGATGGCAAGGTTGACGCCTATAAGGCCAGGCTTGTGGCAAAGGGTTATACCCAGAAGGAAGGGATCGATTACCACGATACCTTCTCGCCCGTAGCCATGATCAAGTCTATTCGCATGATGCTTGCTATAACTGCCTACCACGATTATGATATATGGCAAATGGACGTAAAGATGACATTCCTTAATGGATTCCTCGAGGAGGAAATATATATGGACCATACTAAAGGCTTTGTGTCCGAAGTCGATATTCAGAAAGTGTGCAAACTTCAGCGTTCCATTTATGGACTGAAGCAAGCGTCGGTAGTTGGAACCATCGTTTTGACGAGGCGGTCAAAGAGTTTAACTTCGTGCAAAATGAAGAGGAACCTTGTGTATACAAGAGGGTTAGTGGGAGCAAGATCGCATTCTTAGTACTATATGTGAATGACATTCTACTAATAGGAAATGATGTGGAAATGCTCAGTTCTGTGAAATCTTGGCTTTCGAGTAATTTCTCCATGAAAGACTCGGGAGAAACTACCTATATTCTTGGTATTCGGCTCTACCGGGATAGAACGAAGAAAACAATAGGTATTTCCCAAGCCCTCTATATAGATAAAATCTTAAAGCGATTTAAGATGGATGATTCTAAAAGAGGGTTCCTACCGATGCAACATGGAATAAAACTCTCCTTGAAGATGTGTCCTCAAAGTGAGGAACAACGAAAGGAAATGAGTAACATACCATATGCTTCGGCCGTGGGTAGCCTTATGTATGCTATGTTGTGTACGAGACCTGACATTGCGCATGCTGCAAGCGTGGTGAGTAGGTTTCAGGCAAACCCAGGTAGGGAACATTGGACTACCATAATGAACGTTCTCAAGTACTTGAGAAGGACTAGAGATATAGTTCTGATGTATGGCGGTGGAGAATTGGATGTGGTGGGATACACTGATTAGGACTTCCAAGGACTAAAGGACGACTCGATGTCTACTTCGGGATACATATTTACTCTTAATGGAGGAGCAGTATCTTGGCGTATCGCCAAGCAAAGCGCGAATGCTGATTCCACCTGTCAGGCTGAGTATCAAGCAGCCTCGGAGGCTTCCAAGGAAGGATTCTAGATTAAGAAGTTTCTGGGAGAACTTCAAGTGATACCATGTGGTGAGTCACTGTCTACCGTACTATGACAACGACTGAGTCAGAGTGTGCCAAGGAGCTGAGGTTTCACAACAGCACCAAACATATTGAGAGGAAGCATCATCTCGTAAGAGAATTTGTTTGCAAGGGATATATTGTGCTGCACAGAGTAGACTCGGCCGACAACGTCGCCGATCCACTGACCAAGCCACTTTCTCAGACTAGCTTGGAGCATCATCTGGAGAACATGGGTATTAGATACCATAGTGTGTGTCATTGAGTGCAAGTTGGAGATTGTTAGGAGTATGCCCTCGAATGCCACTCAGAGGATGTTGAGTGAGGGTATTGTGCTTGTAATTATGTAAATCATTAATTTAAGGCAATGGATGTTTCTTTATTTATTGGCAGTTACTGCATTCCTAACTCATAAATATACATATAGAAACTAGTCCGTGTATTTGAGAGCAAAACATTCCACTCCTTATTTGATAAGGGGGTCGGCACTGGAAAGGTTTATAGCTCAAATATTTAATCGTTCGCAAGTCGATGAAACTTGATTGGGCCTTAATTTTATGTGAAGACTTATACGACGTGTTCTTTGAAATGTAGAGTTTCTGTCGAACACTAATGGTTAGTGGGAGCACACGTTATAGGTATGCTAATTGGATTAGTATACTCGAACTGACTCACCCTCGATTCGTCACACGGATTTCACTCCGGGACAGTCAATGACGGAATCGAAAGGTTGTGATAGGTATTCATGAACCTTCGAATTGAGGATTTAGTAGGGATGTGCTTGTGACGTTAAGATTTTCATTAGAGTAGTTCGACCCTATAAACCGGGAGGTGGGAGTCAACCTCGACGTGCATCTTAACGGGCAAGTAGCAGGTCCTACTGAATACCAAGATAGAATTCTTTCTCCCGTTAGTGAGCGGGTTATATGTCCTATGCGGTTATTAGTATATGATATCATAAGTCTTTTGCCAAAGCATTGGAGCTAGTTGTATTGAATACACGAGAGATCAATGATCTCGATTTGCATAGCATCAAGTACAGATAGGGTTTGACTGACCATGACCCTATAACTTGATCGGGACATTTGAAAGAAGGGTTTATACGTATACTGGTATTCACGACAGAATGGTTCTTGAATGATCCCATTCATTCGTTCTCAGTTGGGGTACGGTGTAGGCCGCCAGGCTGGCTAGGTGGTGCTACTACTCTTTGGTTCCTCCCATTGCTGACTGAGACGGACCTACCGAGTCGCGCAATAGGATTGACGACGGAATAATTCAAGCTAACTCTCTCATTATGAATATTAGATATTGGATATCTAATTTTGGGACATTGGATGTTTAAATTGATTTATTGGATAAATTGATTTACGGCCTAATGAAATAAATAAATTACTGGGTGATTAATTTAATTCATGAATATAATTATTTCTTGGAGAAATTAATTATATTATTTTGTATTTGATATGTTTAATTAATTGGATTAATTAATCGATATAAATATATCGAAACGGAATCGGAGTTTATCTGTTTCGACTCTCGGGAGTCCAAAACGAACTGAACTCGTCTGTTTCATCCATATAGCCGTCACCCCACTAATATACATGTGTATGTATTGACTTGTTCATATCATGATGTTTGGAATATCATGTTTTGAGGGGACAAGTATCATATACATTATATGGTGGGGTTAGATTCTCATCACATGAGTTGTATTCTTGTGAGTTGAAAATGCATAAGAAGAGGACTTTGATCTCTCATTAACCTACACATGATTCCTTACATGAGTTGTAGTGAGAGATAGTGAGAAAAGAGTTCTTCTTCGTAGTCATCTTCTTCATCAACTTAGTTCTTGGTTTTTCTTAGAGAAAATATCAAGATATAAAGAGAGAGTAAGATTAAAACACTTAAAGTGTAATAATCTTAATATACAAAGCTTCAACACTTTATTCTAGACGTAACCTTAGAGGTTAATCGGATGTTGTCATTCCAGTCATTTTTCCGGCGCGTGGCAAGTAGAGACGCGGTGCTTTCGGCATTGGATCGTTCAAGAGCCTGGAGCGGATTGGATTCGTAGAGATCAAGCAAATCTTTGGGAATAGCTCAAGAGAAGGTTACCACTTCGAGGGTTTGTTTCGTACAACTCTTTCTTTTCGTTTATATATTCGTATATACATAGCTCTATCTATCCTCGTAGGGATTCAAATCGAATTAATTTTCGTTTTACCGCTTCCGATGGGCCTTCATTGTAGGCACTGAATCCCAACAAATATTTACTCAGAAGGAGTTAAATATACGTCAGAGACGGTGGTTGGAACTGATTAAAGATTATGATATCGAGATTCGATATCACACGGGTAAGGCCAATGTTGTCGCCGATGCCTTGAGTCGTAAGTCCGTGCAGGAGCAAATGCTTGCTTGTTTAACCGTTCAGAAATAGCTTCAGCAGTAATTCCTAAGACCCGAGATCGAGGTCTGGTTACAGTGAGTACAAGGGCAACTTTGTATGTTGGAGATTTCATCGCTACTGGAGGAGGCGATCAGAGTGAATCAGGGTTCACACCCATTTTGTTGCGTATCCGAGATGATGTGACTCAGTGGAAAGCCCTTGGGATTGTGGATCACGAGGATGGACTTTTGCTATTTAAGAATCAGTTATGCGTATCGGCAAATGACGAGTTGAAAAACTCGATTTTGAGAGAGGCCCATGCTACCCTTTATTCTATTCATCCGGGGTCTAGCAAGATGTACAAGGACTTGAAACAAAATTACTGGTGGAGTAATATGAAGCGGTGAGTTCAGATTTGGGTCTTCCTTAAATTGATGAGATCGAGAGGATGGATGATCTGGAGGATATTGATGTTGGGTACATTTGAGATGTAACCTTGTTTTTCGGATTACTGTTTAACTCAATCTACATCGTAGTATTGTGGTTGTGAACCATCTGCCGTCGATTTATCTTGTAACTATGGTAAATGAGAATCTTGAGATTTGAGTCATTGGTTGGGATTTCTTCCCTGTGGTGTTGTACTCGAGATTTTGTGATGATCTAGGTAATTGCTCATTGTTATGCGAGACGTCAAGTCATGGGGCATTGGGCGTACGATAGATATGGTCTCGAGGATTATATGTGCATTGCTGTTTTTATTTGGAGGTGTGAATCAGTGTTTGTATGGGCATCCGATGCCGATGAGAAGCGAGTTTTCAGTTCTGTGTATCTCATTGAGTTTTCCTGGCGGGATATTGCTTCTCCTAACTTGTTTTAATTTTCGGTACGAAACTTCTTTTAAGGGGGGTAGTATGTAATATCCGCAATTTCGATTTCTGATAATTTTCTTTTTGGATGAAGTCCATCTTAGCAACTCTATTGTAACCGTTTCGTCATTCCGAGAATGATTAATTCTACACTTTTTGTCATCCGAGTTCGTCTCGGTGTCGTTCTGTTGAGTTCTGTATTCTTAAGCGACTTTTCCACGTATGAGTTAGACTTTGTAAAATCTCCATCAATTCTTGGAAGCTCCAAAAGTTCTGAATCCTTTCAGTATTATAGAGCATCAAGTTATCTTTCCAAGGGTTCAAACGGCGAGTCAATCGGAGTTCGGAAGAAGGAGTTATGGTCGAAATAGCTAAGACTACACATCTTGTGCATTTGGGCTAGTAACCGCCTGTACTACGGGCTGCGGCCCCTGCTGGCCTGGCCGCGGCACTAAGCCAATGTGATGGGGAGTTTTTGGTCGTGGGCCGCGGCACACTCAGCCTGTGCCGCGGCACACAGTGCAGATTTGCCTATTTCAGCGGGTTTCGTGAGGATCAAACTCATTTCATCATTTTTCCTTCTTCCTCTCCTCCTTGGGCGATTTGTGGGCAATATTTTGGGCGATTTAGCATCATCAAACTCAGAGTATTTCATCTTCTTCAAGTTGTGGGTTGGATTAACAACATATTTGTGGATTCTTCATCCTAATCCAAGGTAATTTCTTCAACCCTAGATTTGATTTTTGAGTTGGAGCATGATATTTTGGATGATGTAATCATGATTTGTTATGGGTATACATTCGATTATGAGTTTTTATTAGTTATCATCGGATTGTTAGAAGTTTTATTCAAGAACACTTTGAAGGTTGACTTGGAATTGGGATTTTCAATTAGATGTTATCGTAAGCTCGAATTGAGTATTCTTATTGGATTATCGATTGTGTTGATGGTGTTTTGTTGGATTGAATTATTTATTGGAGGTTGGTTTTCGATACAATTGGGATCAGTGTTAAGGATGGGAGATTGTTTTCAAGGTTTTTGTCGAAATGCCTCAATGAGTTTGGATTTATTGTATCGACCTCTTGAATTGGTTATGATTGCTATTGATTCGTATATTAAGCGAATTGTTGGTATTTGTATTATTCAAGGTTGTTCGAGTGACCGATATCTCCATTAAGAACGTTTCATCAAGAGAGGATATTTTCATCACTGGTATTGAGTAAGTTAATTCTTACTATGTTAAAAGGATACTCATTCCTTTCGTTGTTGTTCATTCATATTCATAATTCATTCATGATATATTAATCGTGTTGAGACTTCTAATTATGAAATTAATCATTCAATTCACGAGGAACGACGGTTCCAATCATTTCAATGAGCTACCATTCATTTCATTATTATTTCATCTAGGTGAGTCATTCTTGACCCTTGTCGGATTGTTATTCATTAATGTTCATTAGTCATTTTCGATCATGTGACCCTCTGGGTTCATATTGCGTGGCCGGGTGTGGATGTATGAAATTTTTAGTCGGGCACGCAATGGTCATGTGATCGGGTTCACCGACAAAATGGACTGTGCACACGGTAAAGTTTTACTCCGTGAGACTAATTAGGTACAAGGGCGGGTGTGTCCGGACACTCGTCTTGTGCACTTACACATACCATTACGGGCGTACTTTGATGCCCCTCTTTAGATTGATTTCATAACTAAGATATGTAATTATGGTGATTGTTCAACTCTTGAGGATTGTTGTTCTGTGTAACTGACCCCGTTGGGGATTTTGTTTTCAGGTCATGTCAAGGCAAAGGCACGGGAAGAGAACGTTGATGGCGAGGAGTCCCAATGATACTAGTAATGGCCCCCAGTCCTTTCAGTCTTTCATGCCTTCTTCATTTTATTTCCGATGCAAATTTCCATTTGAATGTTCATTTTATTTCAGTGTTGTATATTTTATCTTCATATAAAATATACATGTGTTCTGTTCTCGTGGGTGTGTTGTACTTAAAATCCTCATCGGAGTAATTGATGATGTAATGTGGTTCAGTGCTACATTTGCACTGTGTAATTCATTAATTTTCACTCGCCTGGTGAGTCCTAGTCGGGGGTCCACGGCACTGTAATATCCGTCTAGTTTGGGGTGTTACACATCTTTGGTTAGATAACAAAGATTATACAACCTCTAATCCGTTTCTTCTCTCCGAATCAAGGTAAATTCCTTAGAACCCTAGTTTGGGGAATTTTTGGGGATTCTTCGTAGATCCGTCCGATTAATCTATTTTGAAGCTTGAAATCCTTGATATTTTGATGTATCTACTCCGTACCCACGTTTCCCTTACGATTATATGAATGTTTTTGTGTATCACTTGTAGTCGAGAGGGTTGGGATGATTTCCAACCTCTATATGAATATTTTGAAGATTTATGAATCGTAAAAAGGGGGTTTCGGGAGACTTCCTTGATATTTGAATATTGATGATTGATTATCGTATTTCCTCATGAATAGGCTAGGCCCGGAAGTGCTTTCCTGGACCTCACGAGCTTGAATACCATTTTCACTTCGGTTCTAATATCTCAAAGGTAAGTATATATTTATGATTGTAAGTTCTCGACTTTGAAAGTGAGGTATATGAATTGTATGATTGTATATATTCACTCTAGGAGGGTCCGACGGGGCCTCAGGAGGTTTTGTTGCCATTGGTGCGGTTCCACGAATATTTTGGGGTGAACCACTCTGGGAGGCCTCAGAGGGTTCTGTTGCCGTTGGTGCGTTTCCATGGTTAATCACGTATGTATTGGAATGAGATGTTATGAGATTTAGTTTTTCCGGAATACTAGTCTTGAGCTTGATGAAATGAGGATTATGTTTACTTTATTGTCGAGAAGTATTGTGTTTCATATTCGATATACTTGTACTAGCTATTCGATGGCTAACCCCATTTGTGGAAAATACCTTTCATGTATTTCAGGATATAGGAGAGTGGATAGGCATGTACCGGGTCGACACAAAGATGATGGGTAAGAGTGAGGCTGTGTCTTGTCTTTGTCTGTATTTTGTACTTTATCCATTCGGTATTGTTGTACTTGTAATGGTTATGAACACTCGAGTAGTGTTTCACATATTTTTGATGTTTTGGCATGTGTTGCCCTGGGTTTTAATTCTCGATGTATTGTATTATGTTAAATTGATTATTACCATGGTGTCATTTTATTGCCTTCTACTGGAATATGTTTAGACCTTATCGGTCGAAATTCATGGTTCCGCATATGTAAAGCCTTGTGGGTCCCACAGAGGGACTCACGACGCTGTAATATACCTTGAATAACTTGGGGGTGTTACATAATACTGGCTGTAGGAAGATACATAGATGGAAGGTTCTAAATCCTTCTAGATGTAGTAGGATCCTATTAGATATCTTACCTTATCTAGGAATTCTATGTATGGAAGGACTTTCATTGTAATGCCTATATAAAAGGCCCAATCTATCAGTGTTATGAATACAATTGGTTGATTCGTATTTACAGCTCTTACTTTCTCCTGAAACAGTTTTCATATTTTTTTTTATTTCTTGAATAAACTCAATTTGCCCATTACCAAATAAATATTTAAAGTATATAATAACATTATGGATTCGGGAACCAAGTTAAATCTCTCTCATACTCGATTTATCTAATATTAAATCCTGCATCGTTTTTTCTAATGAGACTCAACTGATTGGAGAATCTAAATAAATAGTCAAAAACAATGTGTATTCTCTGACCTTAATTTAATTTATGAAGTAGTTGACAAACAATATTATTCGAACTGCATCATCAATTTTATTTTGGCAAGCAAATTTTTTGTCAATTTTAGTTTGAAAATTTTCCTTATACTTTAAGCTAATTTTAAGACATATCAGCTATATAGTGGTCAATCTGAGTTAAACTCCATTATTCAGTTAAACTAAATTTAACTGTCATATCAATCATCTTTTCTGACCAACTGAATAGTTATTTTTCATGGTTATTTAATTTACAATATTTTTAATATTGTATTAGTTTTGAAGATAAAAAATACATATGAACAAAATAATCAAATAAAAACATAACAAAAGTGATAAGTATTAATTTAAAGATAAACACATTGTTAATCGACACACCTACATAAAATTTTAATCGGATTTACTATATGGGCATGTAAATTCTAAATAGATTTTGTAGATTGTATAAAATTTCAGATTTATACTTGAAAACTTTCTAATATTCGGGCTTTATAAAAATAGATAAATGAAAATAAATTATTTTTTGATTAACACAAAATTGATTCTTTAGATATTATATTTCGGGTAGTTAGCGAGTCTATATTAGTTTGGAATGAGAATGAGTAGTAAAATTATTTTTTACTTGAGTTTGGAACGAGTACATGTAAATAAAAATATGTATATAAATTTCAAACGGAATTTAATAAATCGCATGATTTTGAAATTTACAATCAAAGATTAAATGTTAATCTTTTTGTCATTTATAATATTTATTGATAATATTTACTTTCTAATATTCGAGGGATTATTAAAACAGATAACCAATAATCGCAACAATCTTCACTTAATTATTTAGATATTTTATATATTTAAATGAGTTTATGTAATTAGCGGATATAAGTATACGAGTTTGGGACGAGAACAAATAGTAAATCACTTTTTATTTTGGTTTGAAACGATACATATATATAAATCCTAAAAATGTTAAGTGAATTGTATAAATTTCAAATTTATGATTATAATTTTTTAAACACGTCGCCTGCTTTTTCCGGCCACTTCCGACATCCTTTCCCTCCACCAACACCAGATCCTTCATCCACGTGCTCAACCGCACACAACCATATATTAATCAATATGCCAGCCGTTGACCTTCCCTCTCAGGCGACTAAGCTGCTTACGGTCAAGACACGTAGAAAAAAGGCGTCGAAGATTCCTACAAGTACACCACACCATCCGTCATCACCATCTCATCCTCCGCCATCTGTTTCAAGGAGGTTGAAATCGAAAAATATTACGGCGATGGCTCCTTTGCAACATACCATCGCCAATAAAACAAGGTCTCCGTCAAGATCCCCGTCTCCATCTAAAGGGGTTACACATCACCTGAGTTCAGTTACTGGCGCCGACGACTGTTACAGTCCCCCCGCCGTCGTCTCCTCTGCCCTACTTCAATGACCTGCTTACGATGAACGCTAGGGCAATTGCTGCAAATGATGATGTACACTCTTGGAGGCGCCAGATCAGAGTTGTGGATTCCTTTGTAGGGAGCGATGCTATTGTTGAGAGCCTCAGGGTTGGGTTGTCTCGGTTAGCTTTGACCTAGAGCATTGTATCTTTTACTTTTATTGTATATTTTATCCTATTGCCTTTTGCATGTGGTGTATTTTTTACAGGGAGCTGTGCACAGAGTCAACCTCTCTTCTGTTAGAGCAACATCCATCGAGAGTGCAGTTGCCAAAGTCCCATTAGGTAAGGCTCATGTGAATTAAGCCATGGGCCCATGTATGGTTTGGAGCTTTTTCGTATCATATGCTTCTTTGTATATATCACGCTATTCTTTGCTGTGCACTAAGTTTGGGGTCTTCACGGAAACAGCCTCCCTACCGTGAAAAGTAGGGGCATGGTCTGCGTACATCTTACCCTCCCCAGACCCTGCTCTGCGTGGGATATACTGGGTATGTTTGGTTTGGTTTGTTTTGATGATGTACCCTCCATTCTTGGGGGTGCTTCATATTTAATAGCAACGGGCCAACCCAATAGTCCCCAGCCTGCCAAAGTCGCTGCGGGTAATGATTGTGCTGGGCTGGCTCAATTTGGATATAAAAGCCATAAGCCTGTCTGATGCTGGACTACATAAAAAGTTCAACCAATAAACACCTTGGGCCGGCTGTTGTATGGCCCAACCTCAATATTAATCAACCCAGGCTTTCTTCACTCCTCCAGGCCATGGTCCCGCAACATATTCAAAGTAATAAACCTTAGGCCGGCCTATTCTCATTTAACCCATTCCTTCCCCAGTGTCACGGATTTAGAGTTTGCTATGCTCCTAAGCGTCGTGCGGCCTAGCAACCCTCTTGCTAGTCAGCCTTAAACTCCCAGAATTTGGCTAAGTATGAAAGTTGGCACAACGAAAGAGAGGCAATGGGTTGAGGGAAAATTCCTTCCACTAAGTAATAAAGAGTTTGCAAAGTCTCTTACAAGTGAATTCCCAATGATGGCTGCAAATGAGCCCCAACTTTCCTACTTATACTACCTCCTATCACTAGAACCTTCCTCCAACTCCTCATTTGGAGGCTTCTAGACCCTTCTACACTATTACAAAATCTAGAGTATTCTAAGTACAAGTCTTTGTACAATGTCTAGAAACATCTACCAAGTTACAAGTCTCTTGACTCATCTAAGAGTCTCTAGCACCTTCCACATGTTTCTGGATCTTCCTGGCTCGTTCGGCCCGACCCGGCCCGCTCGGCCCGACTCGACCCGACTCCATGTAACCCGACCCGATCCGGCCCGACCTTCTAAACATGCCTCCGGATTAATCTTTGATGTTCTGGACCATCCCGGTCCGTTTCTGGAATGTTCCGAGTATAACTTCCGCTCAGTGGACTCCTCAGCTTTCCAATGTCCACTGCCCTCACAAGGCTTTATCCCGCTAAGCCTATTATAGGGGGAGGGGGCTCCGTGCGTCCCTCACGCGCCGCCCGCGCACGCACCCAGCGCCTCGCGCGCACCCCTCGCGGGTGTCCGTCGCCCGTATCCGAGTCTCGGCCCTCGGATGTGCCTCGTCTCGTCATCTTGTCCCCCATTGTCCCGAAGCAGTGTGCCTGTCTGCTGCACTCGTCCGTTCGGTTCCCGGCGTGCCTTTTCTCGCCGCCCAGGTAGTCCCGCATCTGGCCAAATGGACTTGTCCATCGGTCGGGCACTTTGTTGCTCGGTTGGCCTGCTTGCTCGGCCATACATCCACGCATGCCGCGCCACACGGCTAAGTCCCTCAGTCGGTTGTGCCGCTCCACACGGCCTAGCTGTCTCGAACGTGCCCCGTGCACGTTGATCCGTTGAACCTCGCACCCCTCTGTGCGGGTCTGTCCGAGCACTCTGTCGGTCATTTCTCTCGGGGCGTGACACTCTCCCCCGCCTGTTCCGTCGACGTCCCCGTCGACGTGTGCTGCTACTCGGTCCCTCGATATACCGCATTGATCCCAGGCAGTACATCGGCATTTCCTCTTCAGTCAACTTTTTCTGAAATCGAAGTGTCGTCATCGCTGCGTAGGGAAGTTGCTCCACCGTCAAGGGGATAGTGATGGGTTTGTTCGGACCGTTCACCCATAGTACCTTTGCTTGTGGGAAAAAGGCAAAATCGTTCCCAAAATAAGGTCCCGATCATCCATCGTGGCGACCTTGAAGTGCACTCGGCCTTCCCAGTTTCCGAGCACGATTCGCACTCCATTTGCTGCTCATGTGACCGGCACTGCTGGTCCGTCGTTGGACTTCATCCAGCCCTTGCATGTAGTCCCAATCTTCTGGCTTCGGCCTCAGTGATATAGTTGTAGTCGGCTCCCGTTTCGATCAACGCCTTGATGGGTTGGTGGTTGATTGTTCCTTCCACGAACATCAACTTGCTTCCTCGCAGTCCCTCGCTGCCTGCACTGACGACAGAATTAAGTTGTGGGATCGTGCTTACCTGGTGCACGTCTGTCTGATCAATTGTTGGCCCCTCACATTCGGCCATGGCATTGAGCTTCCCCATTTTCGGACAGTCCTTCATCCGATGAGCTCCGCCGCACATAAAGCATCCTCGTTGGTCGGGAGCGCCCCTGCGTTCACTCGAGTTGTATGGTTTGTCCGCGTTGTGTTGCGGTCTCGTCCCGAATCTTCCACGTGATGGTTGGGCTGGTTGCTGTACTGACGTGCGGGTGTCTCCCCCGCCTTTGGCTTGACCCTCAGCTCGCGGCTCTTTACTCTTCTCGAATTCGGCTAGGGACTTGGCCACTTTGATTCCCTCATTGACAGATTTCACCTCGCGGCTTTGTACTCTGTCCCTGACCCAACTCGGTAGTCCATCTAGGAAGAAAAATAGTCGATCATCCTCGGTCATGTCCGGAATCTGTAGCATGATCGATGTAAAGTCCCGAACATAGTCCCGAATGGTAGTCTTGTGCTTGAGCTCGCGGAGTTTCTTCCTTGCCTCATAGCATGTGTTTTCGGGATAGAATTGTGCCTTGAGTTCCGATACGAACTCGTACCATGTCCCGATCGTTTGGCAAGTCCCTTTCGTAACACCGGCCTATCGATGACGCCACCACAGTGCTGCATCGTTGGCAAGATACACTACAGCATATATGGGTTTCAGCAACACCTGAAAAATTGTGTTCAAAAGTCCATAAAGTGTTGCTGAAGGCAAAAAAACAGGCTACGGCTACACTTTGACCAAATTTGAAGGTGTTACAAAAACGGCCGCAACCATAGGGGTCTAAGGTAACACTTTTCTTTTTTTTGGCAACATGTGAAAAAAGTGTAACAATAGACCCCTATGCCAACACCTTTCTTGTCTGTGCCTACACTAGATTTTGTGTTGCTGTAGACTTAAAGCCACACTTTTATATATTTAGTGACACAAATGTTTCTGTAGCTGTAGACCTATGCTAACACTCATGAGGTCTAGTGTAACATTAAATTTTGAAATACTTTGACATCTTTACCAACAACTTTAACACTGTGGCTACACTTATATATATGAAAAGTTCTAACTTTTGGCAACACACTTTTAATCTTTGCCAACACAATTTTAATATTTTGCCAACAGGAAGAATTATAAATTAGAGTCTATGGCTGCATATTTACATGTTTTTACCAATATTTTTTCAGAGTAAAAAGCAACATGTTATATTGGGAAATAGATATTACCATAAAACATTCAATACCATTAAAACACTGTCAACCATAAAACATCCAAAATACATGAGTGCCAAATATACAATCCATAATCAAACAGCCAAATGCACTTACATAACCCAACATCCAAAATCTAACTTAAAATGCCATTTAACAATTTACTTAAGTACTATTTAATATCTAAGAACAAGTTTCCATCGCAATCGATAAATATAACAAAACTACTTGAGTCATTTGGCAAAATTTCATCATCTCAGTCCCCCAAAACGACAGCTCTAGTTGTCTCATGGTCTACGTCGAGCATAACGTTTTGTGTCTCCGACTTCTTTCCTTGCACTCTCAGTTGTAGAGTACGTTGTTGTATTTGAGAAGAGCCCGCATTATCTCGAAGTTCCCAGCCTCCACTGCTATGCTGGCCAATTGTGGCCCATTATTACTAATTACCAAACGAATCAATAGTTAACTACAACGTACAATAATTAGAAAAAAATTACAGAGCACATCAGTTAAATTCTGATACAAAACACACGACATACCATGATCATGATAAACTAGAACTAAATCGTGAAAAACTATCATTATAAACAATCAAGATTTGAATGCAAAAACACAACACTGATTTTTAAACAAAAAACAATAAAAGTAGTAAAACATTCTTTTCAAGACAGAAAAATACCATGCATACATTTATGTCGAAACAAACTAGTTGAGCACACAAACTCAGACAGTTTTGCCATCATGGCTACATCTGTTCAGGTGTATAGATGTATTGACCTTTAAGAAGGGGGAATGCAGCATCTACCAAGCACAAACCTTCAGATGTTAATGCAAGTGACACAAGTCTGAGGGAGTTGATTCCATTTTTCACTGCTGAAGAAACTTGTTTCACATACTCTGCTCCTGCTTGTAAATAGAGGGCACTTCGTTGTGAATATGTACTCCTGAGTTTTCGCCTTGGTATTATTCTTATCTTTTTCACTGCCAAAATCAAGTGCATAATATTATCTCAGTTGCATACACAGCTTAACTATGTTGAACAATTCTACTACATCCACCCCATTAAAATAAATTAAAAAAAAAAACAAAAAGCGACATCAGAAATAATATAACATCATACCTCCAACCAGAATCATCCCCACATCTTTCTGTACTTTCAATGACCCTGCTTGCTCTGTATCCTTTTTCCAACTTAGCATTGGTTTGACACCCCGAGGTTGTAACAAGAACGTTTGCAGTCTGAAAGAACAAGGATGTAGTTTTCTCCATTAGATGTGAAATAATTTAACCTCATATTATTGAAAATAGCATAACCCATCACTTTCTATTAGATCTGGGATATATTTAAGCTTATAAATATCGAATAGTCCTAGAAATAACATGTGAATTCTACAACAATCATACATAACATTTTTCAGATTAGGAATAAATATTGAGGTGAATAGTTTGATGAGTTTACTTGCCAATAAAGCACATGAGCTCGTGATCCTCGACAACCACATCATTTTCCCTGCACAAGAATTGTAATCAATATATTATGCAAATTTTATGGACGCATGGGAAGATAAAAGAACAAATACAAAATCACTAATCAAAGTTCCCAAACCTGCCAGGCAATTTAGTAGTTGGGGATTGGGCTTTCCAATCATGAACTAGTTCCTTACAGGTGTAGAAATCATGAGCCGCCATCTCCCTAATCAAAAAAATGATATATTTCTAATGAGAACATAATAATTAGCTATATGTACATATAGACAGTTGAATGACAATTTAATTACTCACTTGGAGCTAGTAGCTAGGAGATAGATGTATAAACGGTGATAAGTAAACTCATTCAAATGTCTGAATATCTATGTATAAACAGTGAAAAATTACCAGACATTTTGTTATAGAAACCTATATATCAGTTAGAGATGAGAGAAAGAAAGTGGCTGCAATCTAAGAGTACTGCTGCACTACAGTTATACACTTCACTATTTACAAAAATGTTTTAGTGAGTCCAGTCAATTTATGTACGGGAATCTTTTTTGTTTACATTCATCCTCTATATTCTCATTTTTTTAATGCTATAGGCCCTATTCATCAGCAGAAAGCCAAGCGGAGAAGTGGAAAGTAGCAATATTCTACCAATAACTCCACATCATTACCAAATCAGTTTCACAGCCTTCCTTAAGGAGGCGGGGATCATTCAAAACATCATGACTACTCTTTATTCTAGTCTTGGCAGCTGCAATTTCTTTCTCCTCTTCTTCAGCTTCATCTCCAAATGACAGCAAGTTCAACTTTCTATGCCAAAAATCAAAAGATATCACTAGTCTTAGACTCTTACTATAAGAAAACAAAAAGTAATGACTGAGGGCATTACTTGTCACCAGCAACCTACTTGGTAACCTTCTGTTTTGTTTCTTGCTTTCTGGAAGATGGTAAGGACTTTGTGGATAACCACAGGGACAATGTCATCAAACGGATTCCACAACACCTAAAATAGCAGTTTAAGAGTAAGTAGCTTTTATAATATGGTTGGGGCGCATGAATAAAGCCAATAAAAGTCGAAGGCTCCATAAAAACAACTGGGGATCAAACAATCGTAAAATTTCACAAATACAACTCTTGAGCAATAAAAAACTGAGACCTGAACTGAGAGTATTTTAGGAAGCGGCTCCACTCCAAGCAAGATCTTTCTGTGAATCTGCGGGCCAAATATCCTCAGCGAATTCAAGATCCCGGCTCAGAGCACGAGTTCCAAGCTTCACAAAAATCCACCATCTATAAAACCATATTCGGAACTTGTCAAGATTTTTTCTGAGAACCTGCTCAACAAGATCCAATTCCGCAAACAAATCAGCACGAAACATTTCGACCATTGCACCCCTGAAATTCCATAACAAAGCATCATCAGGATGTGCTTGAGGATACAAGGGGAGGGGACCTTCATTACCGTAGGCTGGTAAATGGAAGATATTTCCTTGACTTTTTCGATTCCGTCCACCTCGAACTCACAACGAGAAAGCACCTAACGGGAGCTCTGATGGTGGCTCTCGGTACTGGTGGTCAGCGCCACCTCCGACAAGATAGGGTAGTTCGCCGAATCATTATTTAGACCGATGTCACCAGAGATCCGAGCGGCGCTTGGGAAAGGGGATTCCCTGAGAGTCACGGCGACTTCTGAGAGAGTTGAGATGCGGAACCGACTTCTCATCGGGATAGGGATTTTATCTCATTATTTTACCTAAATTTTAAGTTTAGTCCCTAAGTTTCTAATTCCTTCAGTTTCACCCTAGTCAAATTTCCCCTTTTTTCAGATTTGATCCCTTAAGTTTAGCATTTAAACTAAATCAAGTCGTCGTCATTTTTACTTTCACTAAAATTATATTCTCCAATCAAATTTAATAATTACGCACATATTTATATTCCGATTGTAGAATATGAGAATCAAGATCACGATTAGGACGATTCATAAAATACCTTAGAAAAATCGGGTCGTTATAGTTGAAAATAATTTATTTGGACCGCCTAAAATATTTTAGCAAGCCCGCCTATTTTTTTTAGTATCTAGTTACACTTTTTTTAAATATCAATGGCTACACCAAATTTTGTGTTAGTGTAGATATTCAATTTGGTCTATGGTAACACTAATTTATATCAATAATAACGTTAGAAAATTGTGTAGCCTTAAATCAAATTTGACCAATTTTAAGGCATCTAAGGCTACACTTTTGCTTGTAACATCAAAAAAAATGTTGTTAAAAGCCATATATGGTGTAGTGATATAGTGCAGCCTGCCGTACTTTGGCCTTCTCGTCCGTCAGTCCCAGACCATCAAAGTAAAGTTCCATCCGCCACAGGAACTCCTCGATTGACTTGGCATCTCTCTTGCCAATGAATTCCTTGGGTTTGGGGACCTCAACCCTTGGTCCCTCGAACCTCGCCCCGCCAAATGTGCTGTTCCAGCTCGGCCCACCATTCGAGTTGGTGCCCGAGTTGCTTGCCCGACAAATTTTATCACAAAAATCTTCAAAACGTTTGGCACTTACCTCGCAAAACTTGGCATACTGCTTACGTATCTCCGTGATGCTCGCTGCCACATGATCCTCGATCGTTGTGCGCTCATTGCGCAACGAGAGTTGTTCCCTCTTGAAGGTCTCGAGTTGGCCCAACGTGTGCCCTTCCAGTTGGCCAACAGCTTTCTCGAGAGTACCTACGCATTCCTCTGTGGTCAATTGGGTGTTAGTGATGCGCTGCCCAATAGTTTCGATGTCGTCCTCGATGTCGGGTAGGCGGTTTGCTAAGGTGAGTATGATCTTTCGGATGTCTTCATCCTCAATAAGTTGGCTTCGTGCCGGGTTCTCCTCGTGTTGCGGCGGCACCACACCGCGCGCCTTGCTCCTACCACGCTTGGCTTTCCCTTCGGCTGGGACTTCTCCACGTCCCCGGACCTTGTCAGCCTCTGTGACTCGTCCGTCCTCCACATTGATGCCTGCCTCGATCTGTCTATCGGCCATGATGCCTGCTGATCGTTAGCGTCGACTCCCACAGTCTTGCACACCTCCTTGTGTGGCTAACGATGGCTCCGATACCACTTGTCACGGGCTTAGAGTTTGCTATGCTCCTAAGCGTCGTGCGGCCTAGCAACCCTCTTGCTAGTCAGCCTTAAACTCCCAGAATTTGGCTAAGTATGAAAGTTGGCACAACGAAAGAGAGGCAATGGATTGAGGGAAAATTACTTCCACTAAGTAATAAAGAGTTTACAAAGTCTCTTACAAGTGAATTCCCAAGGATGGCTGCAAATGAGCCCCAACTTTCCTATTTATACTACCTCCTATCACTAGAACCTTCCTCCACCTCCTCATTTGGAGGCTTCTAGACCCTCCTACACTATTACAAAATCTAGAGTATTCTAAGTACAAGTTTTTGTACAATGTCTAGAAACATCTACCAAGTTACAAGTCTCTTGACTCATCTAAGAGTCTCTAGCACCTTCCATATGTTTCTGGATCTTCCTGGCTCGTTCGGACCGACCCAGCCCGCTCGGCCCGACTCGGCCCGACTCCATGTAAGCCGACCCGATCCGGCCCGGCCTTCTAAACATGCCTCCGGATTAATCTTTGATGTTCTGGACCATCCCGGTCCGTTTCTGGAATGTTCCGAGTATAACTTCCGCCCAGTGGACTCCTCAGCTTTCCAATGTCCACTGCCCTCACAAGGATTTATCCCGCTAAGCCTATTATAGGGGGAGGGGGCTCCGTGCGTCCCTCGCGCGGCGCCCGCGCGCGCGCCCAGCGCCTCGCGCGCACCCCTCTCGGGTGTCCGTCGCCCGTGTCCGAGTCTCGGCCCTCGGATGTGCCTCGTCTCGTCATCTTGTCCCGCATTGTCCCGAAGCGGTGTGCCTGTCTGCTGCACTCGTCCGTTCGGTTCCCGGCGTGCCTTGTCTCGCCGCCCAGGTAGTCCCGCATCTGGCCAAATGGCCTTGTCCCTCGGTCGGGCACTTTGTTGCCCGGTTGGCCTGCTTGCTCGGCCATACATCCATGCATGCCGCGCCACACGGCTAAGTCCCTCAGTCAGTTGTGCTGCTCCACACGGCCTAGCTGTCCCGAACGTGCCCCGTGCACGTTGATCCGTCGAACCTTGCACCCCTCTGTGCGGGTCTGTCCGAGCACTCTGTCGGTCATTTCTCTCGGGGTGTGACACCAGGCCAACATCTCCCGGGCCAACCCTCCCATCCCATCCCATGTTATTAACCCAGCCCATACCAATACCACCAAGCCGAACCCCACCATTTAGCCCAACCCCGTCATATAGCTGTTAGAGTTGTATACTGCTAAGCAAAATTTATGTTTCTATTACCTTATTGTAACTACCTATGAGAATATCAATTACATGTAATCACATATTTTGCATATTTATTGACATTATGGTTATGCAAATGAATTTTCTAATTATTTTATATTGTAGATAATGTGGTGTGTTGGTGTCACACGGAAGATCACATTATCGATGCCTTATAAAATAATATAATAGTTCACAACCTATATAATTCTAGAAAAATTATGTGAAATGTTGTAATGTATGCTTAAGATTAGTTGTCCTGACTATTAGCATGCATTATCGTATTTGCATACGTTGAACTAGATCGCAGTGAGATCGTGTCTTCTGTACTGACTGTAAGAAGAACGTAAATCTCGGATAATTATTATTTCTTAATTCTAAGTATATAATATTTAATTCTAGAAATAATATACTGTGATCGAAGATCACATTATTGATGCCTTATAAAATAATATAATAGTTTACAACCTATATAATTCTATAAAAATTATGTGAAAGGTTGTAATGTATGTTAAAGATTAGTTGTCCCGACTATTAGCATGCATTAGCGTATTTGCATACGTTGAAAAAGATCGCAGTGAGATCGTGTCTTCTGTACTGACTGTAAGAAGAACGTAAATCTCGGATAATTATTATTTCTTAATTCTAAGTATATAATATTTAATTATATATTTATAATATCTATTGCTTTGATTTACCATGGGTGAGAGTCACATCAATTGACTCAATAAGCTTCGTATCTTGGGAAATTATATTATTTATATGATGTTGTGTCAAGATTTATTCATCCCGACAGGCGATCGACTATGAGGCCGAGCGACCAAGTCAACACCAGTCAAACTATGTCTAGCTCGCCTAATCGAAGATACCAGACCACCATCAGGTACCTAGCGATCGACTCCCAGTTAACTCGATTGGCGATTTGAGTGTTCTTGGGAATTATTGAACATTTAATGGTCAATTAAATATTTCAATGAGTTTTCCTTTGGATGTTGGATGTGTTTTTCGTCGTATTTGGTCACGCTATGTGTAGTAATTGTGTTGTCATTGTTTTCTCATGGAGGTTGTAGGTTTCAAGGCTTTTCGGTTGAGCCGTATTCGTCAGAGTGTTTGTGTGCCGATTCCGAGGCAAGTATCTTACCTATACGCCTTCTATCTTGTGACTATAAATCATGTGTTAGGTTTGTGATGACTGGTTTACCTTCGTAAACATGGTTCATGTGAATTGGTTATGTATTACTTGTCATAAATGGTTGATGTTATTGGTGTTGTTCTTGAATGTTCAATGTGGTGAAATTGTGTTAATTGTGATAATCATGATGGCTTGGATGTGTACTCTGATGCGTATCGATCACGACGTATTGATTGGTTGTGTATTGTTGGTTGAGTATTGTTGATGATAACGGTCGGATCGTTGAGATTGTACTATGTGTGCTGGATGTGTATAGATTGTGGTAATCGATGTGATTGATTTTGACCGTATCCATCGTTGAGGTAATGTGAACGTGAATGTTATGTGTTGTAATGCTAAGTTCACTCGTGTGCGTTCGACGGGACTTATGAGGATTCATGGCAGAGGAACATAGGATCGTAACTTAATATGTGGTGCTGTGGTCCAATCGTGCAGGTCTGACGAGGCCTACGATGACACATGACAGAAGATCATGGCGTCAGGGCACAGTACGTCCAACCGTGTGGGTTTCATGGGACCTACGGTGACTCGTGATAGTGGATCACGGAGTCGAGATTGATATTTGTGATTATTTTAATTGGTTTAAACTGTATGGGTTGTTGAACCTACGGTGACTCATGATAGTGGATCACGGAGTCAAGAGCAATTTTGTTAAACAAAGATTTTGAAAAGAATGTTTTTTATGGAAATGGAATGACTGGGTGGAGACCCAAGCAATTGCGTAAAGGTTTTCGTGTCGTAAAAATTGAGTGTTGAAATGGGATTTTGGGCTGAGACCCTAATGTTTGATAAAGATTTTCACAAACTTAGGACATGAGTTCCTAATGACTTCTGTTGCTTTAAAACTCCCGAGATGATAGTTGTTTTTCAAAGACTCCAGTTGTGTTGTTTTCTAGATTACTAAAACCTCTCGGGAAGTACTTGGTGAATAGTTGTCCTTATCTAATTCGGGGTTGTTAATTGCTTGTTATATTTCGTATATTATGATACTTGTAATAGTCATTCAAATGCTAACCCCTTAAATGGGGGAAATGCGTTTCATGCATTTCAGGTATGCTTGGTGCATGGGAGCAGTCACCAGATCGGCATGGAAGATGATGGGTCGTGATACTGATCAAGATTTATGGAGTTCAGTTGTTGTTGCGTCATTGTATTATTCGCAGTCTTCTGCTGTGATGTATCATGTTATATTTGGACTCCTGCGTGGGCACGAGTTGTGTGACCTTATCGGTCTGTGTCATTACCCTGTAGGCGGCCAAACAATTGGTCATTTGGTGGTGCTCAGCCTGTTGGATCCTTGAGTGTAGGGTCCACGACATGTGATATTCCCAAGTGGATTTGGGGGTGTTACATTTATGGTATCAGAGCTTAGGTTGTGGAAACTTAGGGTGTCGGGTCAAGTTGAGTTGCGTTGTTGTTGAGTCATTCGAGTTGTTGTGCGTTGTCACATCATCTTGTTCGTTGAGATTAGTAACGTGGGAGACCGTTATACTCGTGTGACCTGTGATGTAAGTCTCCTCTTTCATATCTTGTGCTTGGTGACTTTATTGTATGCCTATTGTGAAATAGAATTTGTACAGGATACTTGTGGCATATTACGAGGGTAACGAACTACGTATATTGATGGTTTGGACACCGAGTGATGTGTGGTGTTATGAAACTTTGAACATTGATGTGTTTCGAAGGCGTATTAGTATTAGAGTTGGTCGCTATAGACGGTCCGACATGTGTTCGGAATCGGCATTCGTAAGTTTTGTTTGCTGAACTTGTGATTTGTATTTCGTATGGGTATATATTTTAGAATCTATTGTGTTTGGCTATTTGCTGTTATTTGCAACCGATGTGTTCCTATTGATAATTATATCCACTGCGTGCGTTTTTTGAAAATGGTTCACTAAATTTTCATAGACATAACTATATTGTGGAAAATCAGTTTTGGAAATCTTTTGACGATGCAGTCAATGGCGGCTTAGTTTGGATTTTGAAACGTGGTATGAATTTGGCTGGACAACCCGCTTTTTCTTCTTTCCCCATTTGGGTTTTGAAGAACTAGCACCGGTTGCCGGAAGAATTTGATGATAACCTTGTTTGAAGAGACCTTCGGTAGATTGAAGCTCTGTTAGAAGTTCCGACAAAGTGTAAATCCTACGATTCATATTGTAGTTGAGGCGGAACTGCTCAAAGCTTATTGGCAAGCTGCCCAAGATAATATGAACCTGCGACTCAGCATCAATAGTGGCCCCCAGTATGCTTAGTTCGTTTAAATGAGACATCATTTTCAGAACATGATCCCTTACTCGAGTCCCTTCAGACATTTGGGTTGTCATCAACACCCTCATTGCATTTTTCCTATCCGCTCGGTTCTGATGACCAAACATCTCGGTGAGATTTTTCATCATTTCCACAGCTGAGGCCATCGTCTGATGCTGATGCTGCAATACATTTGTCAGTGCAGCCAAAATGTAACAGCGAGCCATCTCATCAGACTTTTTTCATTTTCGGAATTCATCCAACACTTCAGGAGTGGCATCCGGTTCTAGTTCCAGAGGGCTCTCCTCAGTTAACATAAATTTATGCCTCTCGGCAGTCAGGACAATGTCAAGATTTCTTTTCCAGTCGGCAAAGTTAGTGCCATCAAGTTTATTTTCTTTTAGAATAATAGCTAGTGGATTGAAAGACATCTTAGAATAAAATTAAAACACCATTCGTCACATAATTCGAACGCAAAATAGATTGAAAAACCTTGAAACACAACACGAATGTTCATGCCTCCTGCCACAAGAAGATTTTTTGCTTGCCATTTGTCTACTTACATGATTTTTGTTACCGTGTTGTTTAAAACAAGACCGGCGCATTTGAGATGTGCACCAACCTACCATTCAGAATGATGGTCGCCATCATGTGTGGCGAAAAAGTTAACTGGTGTCAAATCATCCTGAAGAGGCTACAGGAAGAGGCTTCTAAGACTGCTACCCAGAAGAAGTCTTTTGGCCTCATTCTCAACAACATCCTCACCAAATATGGTGTGCCGCAATCGAGAGAAGCCAAGAAGATTGGCCAGCACAAATAAATCAGAGGAAGCAAGCCCTCTGTATTCAACAGAGATGGACTAATTGGGTCGAGACCATATGTCCGGAATCTGCCCCTTTCTGATGATCCCAGGGATACCACTCTGAAGTCCGGGAGTGAGGAGACATCTAGGAAGAGGAAGAGATCATCTCACAGCAAAACTCCTCTTGCTGTCGATAAGCCAAAAAGAAAGCTAAGGAAGCTTTCCAAAGCTAAGGCTGCAGAGATTACAGCGATCTCTGTGGACGCCCTATAAACGGCGCAACCCGCTGTACAAATCCCACAAGGCGCAACCCCTACGGAATAAATAGCTGCTACTGTTCATACAGTAGATCCCGATCCTTTGGCGGCAACGATGGATAAATAGCTATTTGCAAATTTAGAAGGATCTGGCGAGTCGGCTTCCCTTTTGGAGCCAAAAGATGCATCTCCTGCACGGGAACACACACTCGTAAGGGATCCATCTCCCATCAGGGTACCAACCCCTGTTCGGGATCCATCTTCGAAACAGGCTCCCATACCTGTCTAGGAACCTGTGCCTACAGTAGACCCATGTACTGTACACAGCCCATCCCCCAATACTCTAATCAACAACACTTTGCTGTCAGGACTGATTGAACAGGATTTTGAATGCCTTGTTCAGTGGAAGACCTACAGAGTCACTCCGTAAGAAACCCTGTACAACTGGAGAGAGTGGAAAGAGGAAGAATCATTTGTTCTAGAGGTGACAGATTCCCAAAACATCAAAGCCCATATTCAATGGGACAACCACTTTTGCCAAGAGCTGATCAAGAGCTATTTTCTGGTAAAAGAACAAGCCCGATTGAAAGGCAAATCGAAATCCAAGGACACTATTCCTATCAGCCCCAAATCAGACCCCGACTCAGATGACGACGACGGTGCTTTTCAGGCATGTCTGAGAATAAGCCGTGAAGAAGCTAGAGATCAAGAATTCTCAGGGATGCAAAACCAACAGGGACAAGGGACCTCAAGCCAACAGCAGTCCCCTCCCCGACAGCAAGAAACTGCCCAAGACAAGGAGGAATCAGTCCCTCCTATTGCTGAAGAATCGATAGTTTCATCAAAGGTGCCCGAGCATGTCGCCGCTGAAGAAGATCAAGCCCGTGCCATCCCGCACGAGGAACCAGTCCCTCTGCCGGAGCAGACGGACGCTGAGAGACAGCAGGAGGATTCAGTACCTCCTATACCTTTGTCTACAGAAGCACATCCCTATCGCCGAATTCGAACAGGCTGACCAACCATCAGCCGTGGCCGCAACTGATGCACCTGCATCACCTCCAACAGTGGAATCCGATGACGGTTTCCTACCTAAGGATAGACCACACCAGCCGCGCAATAATGTGGCTTTGCGACAGCTAAATGGAATTGAAGACAAACTAGCGCGCCCCAACTCTCACAGAACTGAAGCTAAGATTGAGCAAATGCATGCAATCGGGCGCCAAATAGTGTTTCTACAGGATGCTGTAGATGCCCTGTACAACATTGGCAAATAGCTAGATTGGCTGCATGTTACTGCCATCGATGAGATGACCGGCGTAAAGCGAGAAATCACGAAGATTGACAAGCTTTTTGTATTTTTCCGAGTGTGTTAAATCAAGCTCTCACCCAACTTCAGAAACTCCAGGAAGAGATTCTCAAAGAGGACCAGTCAAAGCTCAGAATCTACGAAGCTAGGACTGTCGCCGCCCTTCAGGACACTGGCTCCAAGCTCACATGACATAACCACAGGATAAATGACATTTCTGTGATGCTCAGTTACCTGATGGATAAACTATCAGGCATGGATACCAAACAGGACAATGCGATGAAAATCCTGGAACGCCTTGATACGAATGTCTCTTATCTTGATGAAGCCAAAAAGGGGAAGAGTCCGGGGAGGCCGCTAGGCAATGGAGGATAGAAAGAGACAGAGGATTTGATGCTGCACTAGAAGACAGCATCAGTGCTGCAATCAACCGATTGGCCGCACCTGCACAAAGTTACAAGGTATCTGGTTCTTGTCCAGAGTTCCATGACCCCAGCTTTCCATGGAAGAATAATGTGCAGAAGCCATTGGAGATTCATCTGCCGACCAACCGTCAGCCTACAACTGCTGAAGTGAAGCAACGAAGGAAGAATGAACAAGAGGTACTTTGTCAAGCTCATCAAGGAGTTCGCCATCTTCAACAAATGTCGGACATTGGCGGAGGCTGCAGACGAATTTGCAAAGATGCTGGAAAAAGGACTGCTCCCATTGCAAATTTCAATGAAATCAAGGTATCGTAAGGGAGATCGGATCACTCACCCAGAAGACTGGATACTTTCCTTCAACCAATCGGCTGAAGGAAAAGCGATCTATCTAGATCGAGGCAAGGATTTGTTAGAGCACTGGTGGAGGAACTGAAAAGGATCCTTACAGACGGCCTTGGAGACATGCTTATTACAGGAGCTAGCATGCAGGATCTTTTTTAGCAATAATTTTAGCACCATAAAATCCTGTGTCTGTATTTCTGATTTCTTTGTAATCTTTGCACAATATCAATAAACTCTATTTTTGTCTTAAAAGATTACAACTCGTAATCTAGTACTGTGTTACTGTTTGATTATCAATTTATTTACTGCAAACAAACAAGTAAAAACTTATTATGTATAAAAGCTGTAAGAACTTGTCTGTGAACAGTTCATAGGTTAAGTTGTATTTAACACTAGACTACACTGTATGGTTGTGCCTGCGCGCCAATCAATAGTTTAAGTTGTAATACCCTTCCCTGTTATATGCTATCATTTTTAGCACTTTTTTTTTTTTTTTTTTTTTTTTAAGAAAACCCGAAATTTATAAACTTGACCAGAAATGTGGGGGGACGAGGCCCACTACACGCCCAAAGAGATTGAGGGAGGACGAGCCCCTCTACACGCCCCAATTAACGATAATAACCGCCGAGGAGATTATTTAAACCTAACATATGGAAAACTATTTTTATCGAGCCTAATCAAGCCATTAATCTTCCCGGACAGATCAGACGGGCTATAAAGCTGAAAATTTGTGAACATATAACCTTCATTAGCGAGGTGGTCCGCAATGGTGTTCCCTTCTCGATAAATGTGAGAGAATGAGATATCCATGACACGCCTGAATGATGCAATTTTGTGACAGATGTTTAGCACTTGCCAATAACCCTTGTTAGGCGAGTTGACTAGAGAAAGGGCAATGGCCGAGTCCATCTCAACCCAAACCTTACGAATGTTTCTGTCGTGGCAAAGGTCCAGCGCTCTCCAAATAGCAAAAAGTTCGGCAAAATTATTAGAATGGTTTCCGATAAATTCGTGAAAAGCAAAGATAGGTTCGCCCAAAAAATTCCTAGCAATCCCCCCCACCGACTCGGGGTTGCCTTTTGAGGCCCCGTCTGTGTTGATTTTGGTTGTCCCAGAGTTGGCCCGACCCATCTCACTATGTAGATTTTTTTCTTTTTTATTTTTACAATTACATGCAAAATTATTAATAAAATTGCAAAGGCGAAATGAAGACCCAAAATATCCGAAAGAGTGGGCGCTAGCCAGGCCTGCGGCGGAATGCATTTATGGCCTTTAATCATGAACAGAAAGTCCCAAATTCGATCGCACACACGCTGAGCCGTGAACGGAATCTTCTTGACCCGCATGTCGTTCCTAGAGCACCAAATAAACCACAAAATGAGTATAGGAATGATGCGTAAAATGTGGATAGCACCAGAGGCTTTATTAAACCAATGGGACATAACTAAAGAAATAGATCTGGTTTGTAAAAGAGGGATGCCCAATAAGGTACAAAAGTTGGCCCAAACCGAAGATGCGATCGGGCCATTAAGAAAAAGATGGGGCAGGTCCTCGGTGCTATCACAACAAAAACAAGAATTATCAGCAATAATGCCCCTCGTTCTAAGGCCGTCCGGAGTGGGAATCCATTTTTTCAAAAGTCTAACCATGAAAAACGACATAGTAGGGGTAATAATTTGATTCCAACAATGTTTTAAAATAAGATGAGTATCATGACGTTGGCGGATAGCCTCCCACGCACTTTTAAAGGAAAAACCGCCGTGGGAGGTAAGTTTCCAGACGGCCTTATTAGCGATAAGGCCCGACTCTACATGAGTGGGAAAGGTCATAACATAATCCCCAAGATCCGAGGGAATGACGGAGAGAAGTTTGGATCGATCCCACCCGTGTGAAGTCCAAAAATGGTTAATGGTGGTGTTTAGCCGGGGGTTAGAAGCCCATTGGGACAGCGGGCTAAAGTCACACCAATTGTCGTGCCAAAACGAGATCTCGCCATCACCAATATACCAAAAAATCCATTTATCAGCTAAGGAACGAATGTCACAAAGATTTTTCCATGTAGGAGAGTCATTGGGGTTGGATTTAACCACCATGGGGTGGAGACGTTTACAATACTTAGCCTTCATGAATTGGGTCCAAATATTAGATGAGGTACGAAACCTCCACCAAAGTTTAATTTGAGCCGCTTTAATGATGTCCCCCAGACTCCTACAACCAAGACCACCTTCTTCCTTAGGGTAACAGAGCCTAAGCCATGCTGCCCAATGAAGTCTCTTTCTATTGTCGTTGGAACCCCAAAGAAATTTGTTAAAAAGCCGTTCGAAGAAGATAATGACATTTTTAGGGGGTTTAAGGACTTGGAGACAATAGAAAGGAATAGAGCTGTGGTAGTTTTAATAAGTTCTAGTCTGCCACCCGAGGTAAGTAATAGGTGATTCCACGACTGGAATTTGGCGCTGGTTTTAGCAATAAGCTCACCATACATGTCAAAAGTTTGATTCCCTTTCCACAATGGGGCTCCCAAATAATTAATTGGGAGACTCGTTTGAGAAAATCCAGTCGTTTGTTTCACCATACGAACCAACAAATTGTTCGTCTTGGCAAAAATAAAAGAACTTTTAGAGTTATTAATTTTTGGCCCGAGCTCATGTGTAGTGATCTAGGCAATTTTGAGAATGAGGAGATTATTGTAGGAAGCATTGGTAAAGATTAACACATCATCAGCATAAGCAAGGTGTGAAATCCGAACCTTCTTCCTGATTTTGAAAAACATATCTGGGTGGGCAAGAAAAGTTTTATCCAATAGTCTAGATAAATAGTCGGACGCAATCACAAAGAGAAGAGGCGACAGGGGGTCACCTTGTCTGATGCCCCTGTCGGATTTAAAAAGCCCACAGGACTCCCATTAATGAGAATCAAAACCAACAATTTGAAATGCAACGATAAATCATGGCACTAAGCATCCGAGAAGCCGAAGGCTTTTAAAATTTTTAATAGAAAAGCCCAGTTAAGCCTATCGTAGGCTTTTTCCATATCTAATTTAATCAAAACGTTTGAATCAGCTGTAGATATGTCATGACAAACTTCTTGGGCCGTTAAAATATTATCAGTAATGAGGCGGCCTTTAATGAAGCTTTATTAAGTCAATGAGAATTTTCGGAAGAAGGCGGCCCAATCTGGTACTGAGGATTTTCGCAATGATTTTATAAGTGGTATTACAAAGGCTTATCGGCCTAAAATCCTTCCAAGCAAGGGGGGGAGAGCATTTGGGGATAAGAGAAATCGTAGTACACGAAAAGGATTTGGGCATGGGGTTTCCGGAGAAAAAATCCCACACTGCCTCACATACATCAGTAGCAATAATGTCCCAGCACTTATGAAAAAATAAGGCATTAAAACCATCCGGGCCGGCCACACTGCCTGGATCAATACTAAAAACAGCTTGTTTAATTTCATCCACATCCGGCATGGCACACAAATTGTGGTTATCAACAGTATTAATGAGACAGGGGATAATGTCAGGCTTAATATCAGCCGGAGTAAAATCAGAACATTTAAAAAAAGTAGAGAAGTAATTAACTCCAGAATTTTGGATATCGACGGGGTCCGTGATTTGGATGCCATCCATAATTTGAAAGATTTTGCCTTTGCTCCTTTTGGATTTGATAAGGTCATGAAAAAATTTGGTGTTCCGTTCCCCTTCGAGGCACCATTTAAGATTGGTTTTTTGTTTCCAAAAGTCCTCTTCCATAGCCATCGTAAGATTGAGATTGGCTCTGGTATTTTTAAAAAATAAGGTTGTTGTCGGAAGGGTTATTATCAAACTTGATCTCAAAGATCCGACACTAGCTCCCTAGCTTCAGCAACTTTAGTGAAAATATCGCCAAAATGTGTTTTATTCCAATCTTTTAAAGAAAGTTTAACTCTCGAAAGTTTGTTCAAAAGTTTGGGCATACCCAACGAATGAACCGGGATCTGCCATGAATCTCTAACAATCCCCAGAAAATCTTTATGCTTGATCCACATATTTTGAAAACGAAACGAGGGTTTAGGTTTGAACTTGTTGTTACCAAAACTACATAAAATCGCCGAATGGTCCGAGTGAAGGCGGGATAGGTGTTTTACACTCGAATCCGGGAAGGTATCAAACCAAGCCGGAGAGTGTAAAACTCTATCGAGCCTTTGCCAAATAAAATTGCTATACCACGTAAACGGCGAACCAATGAAACCAAAGTCAATAAGATTACAGTCAAAAGAGCATCATGGAAGTCTTCCATCTCAGAAGGTAGGAGACGCACCACCTTTTTCATGGGAGTGTAAAATGATATTAAAATCGCCTCCCACAATCCACGGCCCCCGATTATTGCTAACAGAAGAAGGTAATCACAAAGAGCCCTCCTTTCGACCCTAGTATTTTTCCCATATACAATGGTTAAATAATAGGGGACAGGGGAAGCATTTGAACTGACTTCCATGTGGAGCAAGTGAGCAGTGTTTTTCAAGATTTGAAAAGAAAAATTGTGATCAAAGAACACCCAAATGTGGTTACTTTGATTAGCAACCACTTTATCGAAACAGAGATATTTACAAAAGTAGGCAGCATCAAGTGAAATTTTAGGCTCAATTAGAGCCAAAATATTCACGTGGTGGTCTCTACTCAGGTTTTTAACATTCCGTTTAGCATCTTTCTTACCCATCCCCCTAACATTCAAAATGAGGGTGTTAATCATTAGAAACAGTAGGGGGTTTTTGGATTCTAGCGCTTCTCCTCCTGCGCTCCGTGTTGTTGACGTCATTCAGGTCGTGGTCTTTGGGAGGACCAACGAGGCCCTGGGCCTCCCTTTCCAACTGTCTCCCATATTCAATATCACGTAACCGTTGTTCATCCCTTTCACTCCGGAGGGGTTTCTGGGGTAGAGCCAGCACTACTTGCCCTGCAACACGATTAGAGTCAATATCCGGGTCAACGTCGGGGTTGCCCAAGTTAGACTCAGCGTTGCCACAAGAATCAGATGAAGTAGAGTAAGTGTCCCGAGAAAAGTCACTATTCTCTACTTCGTTAGGTTTCTTGTGAGCACACTCAGAAATATCCTTGGGCACTCCTTCCGTCTTGGGGAGGGGATTACCGACATGTTTAGGGGGGAGTCCCCGGGTGGGCCGATCAAGTTCGGGGAGAGTAAGTCTCTCCCGGGCATGTCGGCTTGTCGGCCCAGGAGGAGTCAAAGAAACGTCCTGCAAACCATGTTCATCAGTAGGTTCAACCGAATCTAGCACAATAATTTCATCATTCTCAACATGATTCAGAACATGAAATGGGTTATTAGAAAGAGCATCCTTAACCGGAAAGACCTCTTCCTGCACACCACGAGATAAAGTAGTTGTGTGCAAGTCAAGATCAATATTATCATTCTCTTTATGTTGCAACATTTGTTCTTCTGTTCAATCAACGGTGGGGTTTTCGATCTTTTTGTTATTTTTGGCGGCTGATTGACGTGAAAGCTTTTCGGCAAGGCGTTTATTTTTTCAAGAAAGTTCGGCCCGAGTTTATGGTTCTTAATATAATCCATTTCGCGTGGCCAATATGATTACAAAAATGATGATTTTGTAGCCGTTCAAATTGGACATTTATAGCAACATTTCCCATTACAAGATATTTGAATTTCTCAACCGGGAGTTTCAGTTAATTTCAACACAAAAGCGAGCATAGTTTAGGCGAGATTTTGAAAGAGTAACTTCGTCACCATGACAAATTCACCAAAAACACTGCAATTGTTTTTAAACTCCGAACATCAAACCATTGAATAGGGAGAGCAAATGCTTTAAGCCAAACCGAACAACCGGTGGTTCATTTTTAAAATCGAAATCTGGTGTCCATTTCAAAACCCTCATCGGAAGTCCGGCTATTGCTATTTCACGTTGAATACGAAGTTTAGCAAATTGTTCCTCATTAAAACATGTAATTAAAACGTGACGGAGGTTAAGATACTGAACTTTACACGGTTTATAACCGAGATTATGAAGGTTGGTTCGGATTACCTCGTTAGCCGGTTTACCGTAAGAGAACTTACCAACCACCGAGAGACGGAAAGCCTCGGATGCCTTGTCACACTCCGGTTTCGAAAAGAGCACTGTAGGAACCTCACCGGACCGGTCGACCTTGCCAAAAACCCCCTGCAAATGCTCCGCGCCGCCGGAAGTAGCGGCGGCATACGATTTAACCGCCGGGATGATGGGAGGAATAGAAGCACCTTCTATGAAAGGCCTGTTTTCAGAAGATTTAGCCCGGGTATCCGCGACACTTTTGCGCAAGGGATGAGATTTCGGATCCACATAGTTGTTTTGCCGAATAATGTGGTCATCGCACACAGGAGGCATGTTTTCTGCAAAAGTTTGTTGAAGTTTTTGCGCCGCCTCTTCAGAAACGGCAGCAGCCACAAAGTCGAGGGATGCTGGCGTCGGGAATGTAACACCCCAAACTAGGCGGATATTACAGTGCCGTGGACCCCCGACTGGGACCCACCAGGCGAATGAAAATGAATGAATTACACAGGTAAATGTAGTACCGAACCACCTTACAACATCAATTACTCCGACGAGGAGTTTTATACAACACACCCAGGATAAAATAGAATACATGTGTATTTTATGTGACGATAAAAAACACAACACTGAATGAAATGAGCATTCAAACGGAATGTCTGCAGCGGAATAAATAAAGGAAACACAAATGACTGAATAAATGACTGAACAGACTGGGGCCCCCTACTAGTATCACTGGGACTCCTTGCCGTCACCATGCTCTCCCCGTGCCTTAGCCTTGCCATGACTAAACAAAGATCCCCAACGGGGCCGGGCCATACGTAACAACAATCCTCAAGGGTTGAAAATACACAATCATGATATATCCGAAATTATGAATTATTCTCACAAAACATACGCAATCAAACATGCTATATGAATCGACTAATCAAGACGGCTCAAAGGAATGGCGCCACACTACGCCCGGATGGAAATGTGTCCGTGCACAAGCCACCAACGATCAAACACGCGTGGTCTTGTACCTAATCGCCTCACGAGCAATCGACTCGTGTGCACACCCAATGTGAGGCCGCCAACCAACACACGACTATAATGTGCCCGACATGAAAATCCTACACATACCAACTGCACGCCAAGATGACCCTAATGCCACAATATGACAAAAGTGACAATGAAAATGAATAATGACTCACCAAGATGAATGATGGTGAAATGAATGATAGCTCAATGAAATGATCGGAACCGCTGCTCCTTATGACTGAGGTGATTAATTGACAATGACGAGCTTTGATACGATTAATACAATGATGAATGAGTTATGATTATGAATGAACAACGACAAAAGGAATGAATATCCTTTTAACCGAGTAAGAATTAACTTACACAATACCGATGATGAATGTCCGTCCACGAACAACGTCCTAAATGAAATATCGGTCGCTCGAACCACCTTGAATAACACAATTACCAATAATCCGATCATTACGCAAATCAAAAACGATCATAAACGACTCAAACATCGACACAACGATATCCGAGTTCGAATGAATCGAAACCAACTCCAAGATGAGTATTTCAAACCATCAAAACACTTTCAAGGATTTCAATAATCCATTAGGAATCCATAACTCATGATTACAACAACATCAATCGGAAAATCCCCAATTAACCGAAGTCAACCCCAAGGTTTCTTGGAATAATTCCGAAAATAACCGTTAAAATCCGTAGGAATATATTTATCCAAGTTAGATAATCCATAACTAACATATTCCAATGATAATCCAAGCTTACACGAAGAAATCGGAAGGAAAACCCAAAAATACGAAATTCTAGATCCAAGAGTTTAATACCTTTGATTCGATGTGATGAAGATGATGAAATGATGATCAATCCGAAAGATGAGCTTGAAAATGATGATTGATGATTACACCTCGAAGAATCCTCTCCAAACGCTCGAAATCGCCCAAAACTACCGAAGGAATGAAATGAGATGGGAAATGACGAACTCTGACTAAACTGTCCAATTTATACTCAGTCCATGTTAGCGTGCGCTAGCCCTTGTGCATAGCGTGCGCTAACGTGTAATTTGGGTAGTCCAGTAACCCCTGTCCGAACACGGTAGCGCGCACGTACCTATTTGTAGCGTTCGCTACTGCCATATTACTAGCGTGCGATAATATCCATTGTTAGCGTGCGCTAGCGAAATATTCGACGCCCGATCGGAGTCCGTAAAACCGTCGCCTCGATCTAACCTCGATGGCGTGCGCTACAACCAATTAGCGTGCGCTATAATATTGATTGCGACGCTAAATATAACTCATAGCGTGCGCTATGAATTATCGGCGATCCGGAGCCACCGGACTCAACCTCGATACGCCCTAGCGCGCTACTCCACACATATAGCGTGCGCTACTACAACCCGTTAGCGCGCTACTCACCACTCGTAGCGTGCGCTACAATTATTCACCGCACCCAAGACCTTTCGGATCGCAGCCAAGGTAGCCTTAGCGTGCGCTAAAGCCGAGCGGTAGCGTGCGCTACCTATACCCAATTAGCGTACGCTAAAAGGAGTATGTAGCGTGCGCTACCCTCAAGCACACTTGCAACGAAAATGACAATGATGATAAACACGCACGAAACTCCAATCGATTAGTGATGAATGACGATTGATACACGATACAATTACTCAATGATGAATACCATGATGAATCGAGTGATAAATGATCAATAATGAAATTACTGAGTACCAATTACTGAATGATAAATACTGAATGATAATTACTGAGTGATAATTACTGAATGATAATTACTGGGTATTACATACACCCCCCCTTAAAAGAATTTCGTCCCCGAAACTAAGGGTCAAACAACTCGGGATAACTCTCCCGCATACTATCCTCGGTTTCCCAAGTAGCCTCTTCGACTCCGTGTCTAGACCACTGAATTTTAACCAAAGGAATCGTCTTATTCCTCAACTGTTTGATTCGCCGCTCTAAAACTCGTATAGGACGTTCCTCATATGAATGATCGTCGGCGATCTCGATTTCGAATCGAAGTATGTGACTCGGGTCGGCAACATACTTCCGCAACTGAGAGACATGAAACACATTATGAATTCGGCTCAACGCCGGAGGTAAAGCCAATCGATAAGCTAACTCGCCTACCCGATCCAAAATCTCAAACGGTCCAATGAATCTCGGACTCAATTTCCCCTCTTCCCAAAACGGAAGATACCACGACTCGGGGATACCTTGACCAACACGTGGTCACCTGTCTCGAACTCTAATGGTCGATTTACGGTTATCCGCATATGATTTCGCCGACTGAGCGTCAACAAACGACTCGATCAAAGCTACCTTCTCACGCGGCTATAAGCATATCGGGCTCGGTGCCGATTGATTACGATAAGTCGTCCCAACACAACGGAGATCGACAACGACGACCATACAAGGCCTCGTAAGGTGCCATCTTGATCGAAGCATGCCAACTATTATTATACGTGAACTCGATCAATGGTAGTTGGGCTTCCCAATCGTCTTTCCAATCGAGGACGCATGCCCTCAACATGTCCTCTAATGTCCGAATGGTCCTCTCCGATTGCCGTCGGACCGAGGATGAAAAGCGGACCGAGATTAAGCCGAGTTCCCATAGCGCGATGAATCGATTTCCAAAAGTGCGACACAAACCGTCCGTCACGATCGGAAACGATACTTTTAGGAGTACCGTGCGGTCGACTATCTCTTTAATGAACAATCGGGCAAGTCTCTCGACTCCACGTATCCTTGATCTCAAGGAAATGAGCTGATTTGGTTAAGCGGTCCACGATCACCCGGATCGTGTTCATGCCACGACGACTCGTCGGCAAACTCGTGATGAAATCCATAGAAATGTCTTCCCATTTCCACTCGGGAATAGGAAGAGGTTTCAAGATACCACGGCCGCCGATGTTCAATCTTAACTTGTTGAGTTAAGCATCTCGAAACAAATTCTCGCGACTTCTCGCTCATATTACTCCACCAAGGTAATTTTGTTTCAAGTCCTTGTACATCTTGCTAGACCCGGATGAACAGAATAAGGGGTAGCATGAGCTTCTCTCAAAATAGAGTTTTTCAACTCGTCGATTGCCGTACGCACAACCGATTCTTAAACCTCAAAAGTCCATCCTCGTGGACCACAAATCCGAGGCTTTCCACGAGCCACATCCTCTCGGATGCGCAACAATGATGGGTCCGAACTCGATTCTCTCGGATTTCCTCCTCGAGTGACGATGAAATCTCTAACATACAAAGCCGCCCCGAACTCGCCAAGCCGGACCTCGATCTCGGGTCTAAGGAATTCTCGCCAAGTTCCTTCGAATCAAGCAACGGGCAAGCATCTGCTCTCAACAGACTTACGACTCAAGGCGTCGCGACAACATTCGCCTTGCCCGGGTGATAAAGGATCTCGATATCATAATCTTTGATTAATTCCAACCACCGCCTCTGGCGCATATTTAACTCCTTCTGAGTAAATATATACTTTAAGCTCTTATGATCGGTGAATATCTGACAGGTAACGCCATAAAGATAATGACGCCAAATTTTCAAAGCGAACACCACGGCTGCTAGCTCCAGGTCGTGGGTCGGATAATTAATCTCGTAAGGTCTCAATTGCCGTGAAGCATAGGCAATAACCTTCCCGTTCTGCATGAGCACACATCCGAGACCCTGTCCGGACGCATCACTATAGACCACAAATCCTTCCGTCCCCTGCGGCAAGGAAAGTACAGGTGCTGACATCAACCGGCTCTTGAGTTCCTCAAAACTCCGTTGACACGCGTCGGACCACGTGTATTTCTTATCCTTCCGCAAAAGGTTCGTTAAGGGTTGAGCGATTCGAGAAAATCCCTCTACAAATCGCCGATAATAACCCGCTAATCCGAGGAAACTTCGGATTTCCTTAACATTCTTCGGAGGTAGCCAATCTCGAATAGCCTCCGTCTTCTGAGGATCGACGCGAACTCCGTCTGATGAAATTACGTGTCCGAGAAACGTCACTTCGGACATCCAAAACTCACATTTGGAAAACTTCCCATAAAGTTGTTCTCGCCTCAACACGTCGAGAACTAGATGAAGGTGAGACTCGTGTTCCTCCCGGTCACGAGAATAAATCAAAATGTCATCGATGAAGACAACAACAAATCGATCCAAAAAGTCGATGAAGACCCGATTCATTAATTCCATGAATACCGCAGTGCATTAGTCAATCCAAACGGCATAACCACAAACTCATAATGACCATAGCGTGTTCGAAACGCCGTCCTCGCGATGTCCGACTCTCGGATCCGCAACTGATGATATCCAGATCTTAAGTCGATCTTGGAAAAATCTGAAGCTCCCTGAAGCTGATCTAATAGATCATCAATACGGGGTAAGGGATACTAATTCTTGATCGTCACCTGTTCAACTCCCGATAATCAATACATAAGCGGAATGAACCATCCTTCTTCTTGACAAACAACACCGGTGCTCCCACGGGACGCAATCGGTCGGATATAACCTTTCTCGAACAACTCCTCAAGTTGGTTCTTTAATTCCTGCATTTCGGTCGGGGCCATCCGATGCGGTGCCTTCGATATCGGGGACGTACTGTGCTCCAACTCAATCGTGAATTCCACATCCCTCTGTGGAGGCAAACCAGGTAACTCGTCTGGAAAAACATCCGCATATTCCCTCACCACCGAATATCCGTTAACATTATCGATGATTTCTCGGTTTTGGCCATAAAGCACCAATAACCGACACATCCCCGATTGAGTAATCTTCCGCTTTCATCAAATTAATGACTTTGCCGTAATAAATGGGATTACCTCCACGAAACACATATTCAACTCCATCGTCAAATGATAGTGACCAAACGCTTTCGGACACTAATGATGGCATCATGACGATCCATCCAATCAATACCCAAGATGATGTCGTCCCTCGGTAAATCTACTACGATTAGGTCCGCCATACACGACCATGAAACCGAATCGGACAATTACAATCTCACGGTTACCGATAATGCGTCTACCATCGGGTAGGCCAATGACATATGGCTCACAACTAGTAGCACTACCCACGTAGTCTACTCAAACATGACTCGGAAATGAATGAATGAGATGCACCGAGATCAAAAAGGGTACACACGAGGTTGAGATAGAATATCGAGTGTACCCGAGATCATCCGGCCTCGGGATCATCGGTCTTCTTCATCTCATAAATTCGGGGCTTGCCGGCCCCCGAACCGGATGCTCCGTCGATAGCTCTTGGCTCCGCCTTTAGCTCCTGTCGTTTTGAACGACGCCGAGTGAGTGGCCTGATTCTGCACCCCTGAATGACACAGGGCTTGAGATGACGCCGGAGTGGGTTTAGAGTCCCTACGGCAAAAATGGGCCCTATGCCCGGCAATCCCACATTGTGGCACGTGATGATCGCTTTGACACTTGGTGCTGAAATGACCCTGTTCCTCACAGTTGAAACAAGTGATGGCCGAACTGGCCGCTCGCGACTGAGATTCTGCGGTTTTAGACGCCGGGGAAGGTCGCTCAGAAAAAGTAGAGCCCGCACGTGGTTTCTTGAAAGTGGCCTGACTCCCGTCAGACTGATTACGATTCTTGGACTTCTTGCTAGCAGACGAAGGTTGCTGCTTAGCAATTTCCTTAGCAGTAAGCTCGTAGGTGAGAGCTTTCTCGATGAACTCGGCCAGAGTGGTACAGTTATGATTAAGCAACTGAAGTCTCATACGGGGTTTCAGCCTCTTGCTGAAATACTTGATCTTGTCCGCTTCTGAGTGAATGATAGATGAGGCGAACGGAAGAAGTTCCTGAAATTTTTCGGCGATGGCGAGAACGTCATCATCCGCCGAAAGGTCGGGAGTGAGTAATTCCGACAACTTGGCCTCCCTGAGTGGGGCCGGATAGTACCTCTCCATCATGAGAGTCTTGAACTGATCCCAAGTACATGTTCCGTCTGTGGGCCTCAACGATAACCACCATGAATGAGCGCTCTTACCGAGATAGTAAGCCGCAACTGAAACTTTATGCCCTTCGGGGCAATCCACCATAGCAAATAACTTCTCAAAATGCTCAAGCCAGTGAACAATATCCGCCGGCTCGGATGAGCCCTCAAAAGTAGGTGGTCGCGGCGAGAGATATCGGCCGATGATATTGCTTACACCCCTCTCTTGCCTCTCCGAGGTGGCGGCGGAGGAGCTGCCGATTTTGATTGACGGAGTTATGCATCGTCTCCATCAATCGAGCCATCGGGTCATTTGGGCCATCATGCCCTGCATAAATGCGAGTGGGTCGACCCGAACACCCTCTGACCGAGCCGTGTCCGGCACGACTCCCTGACAGTGAATGATCGCGTCCAGGTGAGTGAGTGGCGGCGTCGCTGCTCGATGAGTTAGCATTATTCCTGGCATTTGCACGGGTATTCGCACGAGTTCTCGGATTCGGCCGCTCCACGGCCTCGTCCTCCACGTCCTCTGCCGACCCTTTCCATATCAAGTGGAAAGTCATATGATGATTATATATCTCGCATGAGTATCACATTATGATTATATTATGAAATGATGAAAATGAGCAAACGCCCTCAAATACAGCGATTACATGAATGATTGAATGACGTGACATGATTATCGATGAAGTTCTTGAAATGATTATCTTGGATGAGTTAACAAGATTAATGATCCGATCTTCCCGATCAACAATGAACAATGAAATGAATTGGTGATTAATGAGTTAACGACTGGCCCCGGTCAAAATGACAATGATGATTGAGGATTGTTAATCGATGAATTATGAATGAATGATTTATGCCGAAATTATACCGTGGCATTAGAAATCTTACAGTTCTTGGTCCGATTGGCTCGGCTTTTGCACGGGTCACACGTGGCGCGAGAGTCCAATGATACTAGTCCGATGACGATGATTTCAAATGAGACATGACTTGGAGGGTAGTATTCAAAACCACGCTCTGATACCAACTCTGTAACACCCCAAACTAGGCGGATATTACAGTGCCGTGGACCCCCGACTGGGACCCACCAGGCGAATGAAAATGAATGAATTACACAGGTAAATGTAGTACCGAACCACATTACAACATCAATTACTCCGACGAGGAGTTTTATACAACACACCCAGGATAAAATAGAATACATGTGTATTTTATGTGACGATAAAATACACAACACTGAATGAAATGAGCATTCAAACGGAATGTCTGCAGCGGAATAAATAAAGGAAACACAAATGACTGAATAAATGACTGAACAGACTGGGGCCCCCTACTAGTATCACTGGGACTCCTCGCCGTCACCATGCTCTCCCGTGCCTTAGCCTTGCCATGACTAAAACAAGATCCCCAACGGGGCCGCCATACGTAACAACAATCCTCAAGGGTTGAAAATACACAATCATGATATATCCGAAATTATGAATTAGTCTTTCAACACATACGCTATCAAAAATGCTATATGAATTTACTAATCAGTACGGCGCAAAGGAATGGCGCCACTCTACGCCCGGTATGGAACTGTGTCCGTGCACATGCAACCCACGATCAAACACGCGTGTTCATGTACCTAATCGTCTCACGAGCAATCGACTCGTGCACACCCAATGTGAGGCCGCCAACCAACACACGACTATAATGTGCCCGACATGAAAATCCTACACATACCAACCGCACGCCAAGATGACCCTAATGCCACAATATGACAAAAGTGACAATGAAAATGAATAATGACTCACCAAGATTGAATGATGGTGAAATGAATGATAGCTCAATGAAATGATCGGAACCGTCGTTCCTTATGACTGAGGTGATTAATTGACAATGACGAGCTTTGATACGATTAATACAATGATGAATGAGTTATGATTATGAATGAACAACGACAAAAGGAATGAATATCCTTTTAACCGAGTAAGAATTAACTTACACAATACCGATGATGAATGTCCGTCCACGAACAACGTCCTAAATGAAATATCGGTCGCTCGAACCACCTTGAATAACACAATTACCAATAATCCGATCATTACGCAAATCAAAAACGATCATAAACGACTCAAACATCGACACAACGATATCCGAGTTCGAATGAATCGAAACCAACTCCAAGATGAGTATTTCAAACCATCAAAACACTTTCAAGGATATCAATAATCCATTAGGAATCCATAACTCATGATTACAACAACATCAATCGGAAAATCCCCAATTAACCGAAGTCAACCCCAAGGTTTCTTGGAATAATTCCGAAAATAACCGTTAAAATCCGTAGGAATATATTTATCCAAGTTAGATAATCCATAACTAACATATTCCAATGATAATCCAAGCTTACACGAAGAAATCGGAAGGAAAACCCAAAATCCAAATTCTAGATCCAAGAGTTTAATACCTTTGATTCGATGTGATGAAGATGATGAAATGATGATCAATCCGAAAGATGAGCTTGAAAATGATGATTGATGATTACACCTCGAAGAATCCTCTCCGAAACGCTCGAAATCGCCCAAAACTACCGAAGGAATGAAATGAGATGGGAAATGACGAACTCTGACTAAACTGTCAATTTATACTCGATCCATGTTAGCGTGCGCTAGGAAGGGTGCATAGCGTGCGCTAACGTGTAATTTGGGTAGTCCAAGAACCCTGTCCGAACACGGTAGCGCGCTACGTACCTATTTGTAGCGTGCGCTACGGCCATATTACTAGCGTGCGCTAATATCCATTGTTAGCGTGCGCTAGCGAAATATTCGACGCCCAGTACTGGAGTCCAGAAAACCGTCTGCCCTCTGATCTAACCTCGATAGCGTGCGCTACAACAACCGATTAGCGTGCGCTATAATATTGATTGCGTACGCTAAATATAACTCATAGCGTGCGCTATGAATTAATCCGGTGCAGTCCAGTAGCCACTGGACTCAACCTGATCCGTCCCTAGCGCGCGCTACTCCACACATATAGCGTGCGCTACTACAACCCGTTAGCGCGCGCTACTCACCACTCGTAGCGTGCGCTACAATTATTCTCACCTGCAGTCCAGTACCTTCTGGACTGCAGCCAAGGTAGCCTTAGCGTGCGCTAAAGCTGAGCGGTAGCGTGCGCTACCTATACCCAATTAGCGTACGCTAAAGGAGTATGTAGCGTGCGCTACCCTCAAGCACAGCTTGCAACGAAAATGACAATGATGATAAACACGGCACGAAACTCCAATCAGATTAGTGATGAATGACGATTGATACACGATACAATTACTCTGAATGATGAATACCATGACTGAATCTGAGTGATAAATGATCAATAATGAAATTACTGAGTACCAATTACTGAATGATAAATACTGAATGATAATTACTGAGTGATAATTACTGAATGATAATTACTGGGTATTACAGGGAAATCATCGAGGGAGACCGGATTCTGACCGAAATTAATGTCCGAGCGTTTTGATTCCGCCGGATCTGTGACGGTCTTCTTACCTTCGCCCGACGGAACAGCAGTGAGGTTTGTGGGATTAATTAGAAGGTTGCCCGAAGAAGAAGACGGGAGAAGGGAGTTTGAGATAAAAGGTTTGTTAGCCAAATCCGGGTGAAAAGTAGGTGAAGAAGGGAGAGAGGAAACTCCAGGAGAAGGAGCAACGGATGAAATGAAATTTTGGTGAGGAAGAAGAATAGTAGATGGGCCCGCGAGAGATTCCTTTTTATCAAAACAGGAGGTGTTTTGGTTTTCGGAACAAACCGATTGAGAGTCAATGGTCTGGCTCTTAATACTTTTATCATAATCACATGCTTCTAGATCTGCGGGAGAAATAACGCCAGGATTCACGGGAGATGTAGGGCATGAGATATTTTTATTGAATGGACCGAGATCTGTTTTTGGAGAAAGTGAGAGTTGACGGGCGGGATAATTAAGGGTGTCACATGGAACCACCCCCACAGTATGAGTTTTGTCTGCCATGAGGCAGTATTATTAGTGAGGGACCGCCGCACTAGGCGGCGGAAATTTAAAAGAAGTAGACGTTATCAGATGAATGCCGATCGGAAAACTCAAAAAAGCAAGGAAGGTGTATGAAGATTGTAGAGAGAAGGAGGAGGAAAAATCTAGAGAGAGAGAGAGCATTTGAGCATTACGTTCTCTTTTATCATTTTTAGCACTTACCTGCAAGCAGTTCACATTTTCTAATTGTTGAAGACCAGAATATTCGACAGAAGATCAAGAAGAAAGCCTCTCCAATATAAGATGTTTAATAGATTTTGGCATCAAGGTTTTGGCAGCATCAATAAAGAATTTTTGGCATTATCAAAAAGGGGGAAATTGTTGGGAATAATCCTGTACTTTGTTTTGATAAAGTTACAACTTACAGGAAGTCTTCGCGCTGCCATCATACAGCAAGAGGATAAATTGCCATCATACAGCAAGAAGTTCTTAAGTCGATATGACACCAAGTATGGAAGCTGTCTGGAAATATTCATACAGCACTTCCATACAGCAGCACTAAGAGAGCCTACAACGTTGGAACCTACAGCTACAGCATTATAAATACAACATGTTGGATACAACAAACAGGCTATAAAGTGCTAGGATCTTCAACACATATCCAACATGACTGAAGACCGTTGTAATGGAATCTACTTTATATGCTAAAGTCAAGCCACCATTTGGAAAGAAGTATTTAAATACTGACTGGATAAAGTATTTAAATACCAACCGACAAGGATCTTCAAACAAGGAGAAAAATCCGGATCTTGTATTTTGCAAGTCAATCAACACGATGGAACAAATCTATTCTCAACGGATCTATTCCAAAGGAAATATACCCAAAATTTGAAGATCAGAAAGATAGAACGAATGACTGAAAACTGAACGAACTAAGATATAATGAGATACACACATGATCTTCACAAGAACAGTATATCAAGAGCAAACATATTTCTTCGAGCTTACTGCCATTCTTGAGAGAAGAAATATACAAGTGCTCAACCTTGAACAACACATCATTAGCTCAAGCTCAAGAAGTCAAGCTATTGTTCAAACTCGTGTTCTTACATTTGAAGAAAACCATCAGCCCTCTGTGGATTGAAGAAAGCCTTGCTTTTCCTGAAACTGTGTGTGACAAATCTGCATTGTAGATGAAGCTTTGGAACTCTATGTGAAGAATCAAGTCAAGTGAAAGATTTAAACCAATCTGTGTGAACGGTTGAAAGCGACAGTCTTTGTATCAATCTGTGTGAATGATACAAGGATAGGTTTGATTATAGTCACCTAGTTATGTACGTAGTGATTATAATCAATATTTTTACTCATGTGTGGAGGACCAGTGGACGTAGAGGGGTTTACCTCGAACCACTTTAAAAACTGTGTTATTTACCTTCTGCATGTACTGTTTCTCAATAATGTGATTATTCATAAGTATACATTGCATACCCTGTATGCACCAAGATAACAGAAGAAAACCTAGTTGCTGTACTTACAGCAACTCACTTAAAAGAACTCCTGCTATGCACTCTTATTCGAAAAACGTACAGCTTATTGTACAACACCTTTCTAAGATGTATTTTGTATATTAAGTGGCCAATAATAACCCATCAAGTCCTCTGGGTATCCTATGAAACGTCACTTGACGAACCTCGCTTCCTGTTTGTCCACCTTAGCCTTCTCGACATAGGCTGGACATCCCCAAATCCTTATGTGATTAAGACTTGGTTTCTTACCTTTCCACATCTCATCGGGGTGATAGGAACATATTTGGAAGGATATCTATTAAGGATTTAGGCAGTGGTAAGTAGGGCATACCCCCACAGGTAAATCGGTAAATCAGTGTAATTTAACATAGAGTGGACCCTGTCCAACAAATTCTGATTTCTCCTTTCTGAAAGACCATTTAACTGTGGGGTTCTCGGCAGCATGAATTGTGAAACTATTCCATGTTCCTTAAGGAACTCATCAAACTCAGTGCTCATATACTCGCCACCTCGGTCCGACCGAAGTGCCTTGATATGACATCCAGTCTATTTTTCAACTAGGGACTTAAATTCCTTGAATTTAGTAAAGGCTTCGGATTTATGTTTTATCAAGTACACAATCCCATACCTAGTATGATTGTTTGTGAACATTATGAAATATTGATATCCATCTTGGGCTTCTTCCAAGGCACCAGAAACATCGGTATATACCAACCCAAGTTTCTCAGCAGCCCTTTCAAATGTCCCTGTGAATGGGGACTTAGTCATCTTGCCTCTAAGCCAAAATTCACAAGTTGGATAGGGTTCTTCACCCAATGTACTTAAAAGCCCATATTTCTTCATTTTGTGAACCTTGGTCTCACCAACATGACCATGTCTAAGGTGCCACTTAAGAGCTTGATTAGTATCTTGCCTGCCACGTTTCCTAGTTATAGTGCTCACTGTTGATTTATTTTGCATGTTCATATGATATAAACCATTTAACAATGTAGGTGTACCAACAATTATATTTCGAAATTAAATTGTACAACTACCATTGCCAATGAAGAAAGAAAATCCTTTCCGGTCCATGGCTGGAATGGATACAATGTTTTTATGCCCCTTGGGCAAAACCAGTACTTTATATAACGTCAAAATAAGACCGGTCCAGTAGGAGTGATCCAATATCGGTTGCCTCGACACTTTGTCCACTTCCGACAGTGACCATCACTTCCCCAGCTTCAAGATGGCTACTTCGGTCCAGATCATGATTCATAGCACAAATATGAGAAGTAGCACCTGAATCAAGAATCCATGAAGCAGAATACACAGTAGCGGAATAATTGGTTTCAAAAACAAAAAGTTCCGTACCTGGTGCGCCATTGATCTTGGGACAAGTCCTACGCCAGTATCCCAGCTCACCGCATTCAAGACATTTGTCCGTAGGTTTGTGACTGCCTACCTTCTGAACCTTTAGGGCCTTGCCCTTACCTTTTTGCACCCCTTTCTTGGGTTTATACTGCTCGTAGGTCTTTTTCTTCTTGTTCTTGGACCTCCGAGGCAAGATTATGACAAGATTGAATTAGTGACTTGTTTTATTATGACCGAGTATAGAATTTAAGGGCTTATATAATTCTTGTCTCGGCTCCCACTAATTTTATCGGAATTACACACTCCCATGTTATAACCCGGAAGTCATGGTTAGATCGAATTCTTAATGGTGATCGCGTTCTTTACAAATTTTAACATACGCAACCTGTCAGGTTTCTTACCTATTAATTTCTGTAAAGTGGTGTCCAACACCAATCCGTCCAATGGATGATTCGACCTTATTTTAACCATAGTCTTCATTCCCTCACCTATCCGGTTTCTTGGCAATCCAGACTATCTATGTTGTTGACCATCAACATCAATCAGTGTGACTACCAACTTAGTCTGTTTGTTTGTCGGGAGAATTTCGCGATTATTGTTATACTTTACATATTAATTCCATTATAAGCGCATTTGTGTTTGTCAATCGTTCAAAATGAAAAACAGTAAATAACAACATAGTTACTACCAACATGCAGTTCGTGGACCGTTCCTAGAACAAAAACATTATAATCTAATTACGTCTCTTCGGTCTTGAATCTTCGTCTTCTCGAATGGATCTTCCTCCGGTCTTCATCATTACATATAAATTTTACATTTGAAAAATTGCATCCTATACAAATTTTTCTAGTAAAATAAATAGGCTCAAAAATGGCCTTTACAACCCAATCGAATAAAATCGAACGATTCAAAACTAGCTCCACGAACCACATCCCCATTCAAAAGCATTCATTCACAAATACTAAATAAATAGATTGCAAATTAAATATATTTATCCAATTAATATATATAACCAACTATTAAATAGAATTGATCCAATCTATTCTCACAATCGGTAATATGAAAACGTTCAAAGTAATTCGGTCAATCACATATATTACATTTAATTAATTTTACCTTATAAAATGAGATACCACATATAATTTTAATTATATTAAATCCAATTTAAAAATGGGAATTAATTTTCAGAATACACGAAGAAAATGAGCCTGAAACAAGATAGAAGAAATTTGGACGCGGTCAAGCACTGGGCTGCAGTCAGCTGCTGGGCGCTCGGCGAGGCGGCACTGAGGCCGAATCACGGTCCCAAATTTGGACCGCCTGGCAGCCCCCTAACCTTGTTTTGGTGCCGTCCAACGACAATACGGGCCTCGATTTCCGATCGGATATCTAATATCCATATTCTTCAACATTCATATCTTCAATATAAATCATATTTCCAAGAAATTAAAGATTTATATTTAGACATAAATTTACAAAAAATATAACTGCAACGAACGAATAACCATATACCATGATTATGACAATAAATGATTCCAAATCATACACCATACTATCAAGCATTCCAAATGCTAAAATAATTCGTATATACTGTATCAATGACCTAGCTGTGACACCACTGTTGGGATTCCGGATACAAAAATGAGTGCGCAGCGGAATAATAAAACTCAATATAAAGAATCCCAAATAGGAGCGATCAAGTAATGTATATACGAAAAAAATTAATTGACGAAGATAAAGAATTAAAGTCCTATACCTTTAAAGCCTTTGATAATATCTTTGCAATATGATGATGATCACGAACCCGAGCACGAGCACGAAATCCATTCGTCCTAAACACCGAAAATACGATGTCTCTACTTCACACGCGTCAAATGTTGCCGGAAAAATTCAACGAAACTTCGTTCTTCAAGAATACGACTGGGAAGTTATCGTAGGAATTTTCTCTCTAATTTTATTGCTTATTTCTTATCTCAAATATGAAGAACAAGATGAAGAAAAATTTTCTCTCTCTCTCTCTCCTCTTTTGCTCTCGGCCGAATGGTGGTGGGTGTTGGTGGAGTGGTGTTGATATGTATAATACATATATAAAGTCTAACATGCCAAAACAAATGATAAGTCTTGATTTGATAAGATTAAAAATCAAGAAACTTTGGAAGCATGTGGAAGACTAATCCACCACCCACCAACAAAAATGACAACCACATGTGGCGGGGGCTACTAAGAAAGTGCTAGGAAATGGGCCGAGTCAATCAGCTCATGTACTGGACGTTCGTCAAACGACTCCGTTAAATACACTCTATATTATCACCAATATATTTATACTAATTAATTCATCCAATTAATTAATTATATTAAATACAAATATATTTCTCTAAAAAATAAAATTTATAAATTAAATTAATTACCCAGTGACTTAATTTCAATTCATAAGACCGCTATTTGATTTATACAATAAATCATAATTTAGATATCCAATATCAAATATTAATAGAGATATAATAAATTCACATTTATCCGCCAACGATCCTGATGCGCGACTCTGTAGGTCCGTCTCAGCCGGCATTGGGAGGAACCAATGAGTGCAGGCAGCACTTAGCCAGCCTAGCGGACCGCACTGTAAATCCCGACTGAGAACGAATGAAGGGATCATTCCAGAACCATTTTGTCGTGAATACCATATACATATAGACCCTTCATCAGATGTCCCGATCAAGTCTTTGGTTCACGGTAAAGTCAAACCTTACTATTGATTAGACACTATACATGTGTTAATGCAAATCAAGACCGTCTGATTACTAGTGTATCCAATATGACTAGATCATAATGCTTTGGCCAAAGACTTATGATCTTATTTGACATTAACCATATAGGACATTCGCCTGCTCACTAACAGGAGATAGAATCCTTTCTTGGCTTACAGTAAAGACTGCTACCTATCCGTATAGTCCGCACTTCGAGGTTTACCCGGCGATTAAGCAAATGGGTCTAACTACTCTAGTGATAAAGTAAATGTCACAGGCACATCTCTTACAGAACCCTCAAGTCAAAGGCCCACATGTACTATCACAATCTTTCAATTCGGCATCGACTCTCCAAGAGTGAATACCGTGTGATTGAATCAAATATGAGTCGTGTTCGAGTGTATTGGTCCCACCAATATACCTATAACTATGGTATCAAGACATGCACATGTCCTAGCATCACTTATACAAGTATTACTAAAAAATTAATGCCCAATTAAGTTATCGACTTGCGAACGGTTTATATAAATAAGCTTTAAACACTTCCAGTGCACTTCTATTTTATCCGATAATGAGAGTGGAATTTTCGCTCTTTATAAGGACTTCACTTCAATGTTTACCAAATCAAGAATGCATTTGAAATACAATAAACAATGAATGAATCATATTGCCTTTTTATTGATAATTCCATAATTACAAGTAGAATGCCCCTTCTCTATCATCCTCTGTATGGCATTCGAGGGAATAGTCCTAACAATATGCGGACCTCTTAGCACTCATGCCAGAGGCGAGTACCAATACTTCATCACTATTATCAATGATTTTAACTGGTATCGATATATTTATCTTATGAGCCATAAACATGAATATTTGGAAATGTCCAAACTTTTCCAGAGTGAAGTACATAATCAACTTGGAAAAATAATTAAATCCCTTCGATCGGGTTGAGGTGGCGAATACTTGAGCCAAGAATTCGCTGATCATTTTAGGAGTTGTGGAAATGTTTAACAACTTACTCCTCCTGGAACACCTCAACATAATCGAGTGTCCGAGATGAGGAATCGAACATTATTAGATATGGTTCGATCCATGATGAGTCTAATGGAGCTTCCACTATTATTTTGGGGCCATGCCTTAGAAACAATAACATTCACCCTTAACCGTGTTCCATCTAAAGCAGTTGAAAAGACACCATTGGAGAAATTTACTGGTAAGAGGCCAAACTTGTCTTTTCTAAAGAGTTGGGGTTGTAAAGCTTTCGTAAGACGCCAAGTGTTTGACATACTGGCGGATAGGTCTAAAAGATGTTTATTTATGGGATATCCTAAGGAAACTAAAGGATACTACTTTTGTAAGCCCACAGAGAACAAAGTGTTTGTTGCTCGAAATGCTGTATTCTTAAAAAGGGAATATATTTCCAAAATAGACAGTGGGAGCAAAGTAATTCTCGAGGAAACTCGAGAGCCACAAGAAGACATTGTTTCACTGATGGAAATTGAACAAGCTCAACAATTAGTTGAGGAGCCAGTTCAAAGTACACAAGTTCCTCACAAATCTGATAAGGTGCGACATGAACCTGAGAGATATAGATATAGAGGATGATGATGCATCTCTCATAGATGATGAGCCTAGTACCTATACAGATACTGCTTCAGGATCATAGTCCGAGGAATGGCTAGAGGCCATGAAGTTAGAGATGTAGTCTATGTACGACAATCAAATTTGGAACTTGATAGATCCACTTGAGGGTGTTAAAACCATTGGGTGCAAATGGATCTTCAAAAAGAAGAAAGACATGGATGATAATTTACAAGCCTATAAAGATAGACTCATGGTGTTGACTATGATGAGACCTTTTCGCGAGTAGTCCTGCTTAAATCAATTAGAATTTCTTTTCCTATTGCCACATACTATGATTATAAAATATGGCAAATAGATGTCAAAACAACATTTCTTAATGGGAACTTACTTGAGTATGTGTACATGACACAACCTGACGGTTTTGTTCATCCAAAAAATTCTAAAAATTTTTGCAAGCTTCAAAGATCCATTTATTGGTTGAAGTAGGCTTCTCGGTGCTGGAATCTTTGTTTTGATGAAACTGCCAAAGAGTTTGGGTTTATTCAAAATTAAGATGAACCATGTATGTACAAGAAGGTTAGTGGGAGCATAGTTGTTTTCTTAATCTTATATATAGATGACATATTAATCATTGGAAATGACATACCCACCTTGCAGATAGTCAAGACTTGGTTGGGAAGTTGTTTCTCCATGAAATACGTAGGAGAAGCTACTTATTTTCTGGGAGAAAAATATATAGAGATAGATCAAGGAGAATGATTGGTCTGACTCAAAGTACCTACATTAATAAAATATTAAAGAGGTACAATATGCAGGACTCCAAGAGAGGACACTTGCCAATGTCACATTCATTCATCTGAGTACGACTCAGAGTCCATCGACTCCTGATGAGCGAGCCCGCATGATCAAGATTCCATATGCTTCGGCTATTGGATCGATCATGTATGTCATGAATTTTACTCGACCAGATGCATCATTTGCCATTAGCATGACAAGTCGATACCAATCAAATCCAGGTGAAAGTTACTGGACAGCAGTGAAAACCATCCTAAAGTACTTAAGAAGAACTAATGATGCGTTCCTAATTTATGGAGGTGTGGGAAACGAGTTGGATGTAAATGGTTGTGTCGATGCAAGTTTCGTAACCGATAGAGATGATTTTATATCGCAAACTGGTTATGTGTTTGTATTGAATGGAGGTGTATTGAGTTGGAAGAGTTCCAAACAAAGCACGATTGCTGATTCTGTAACAGAAGGTGAGCACCTTGCAGCATCGGATGCAGCTAAGGGAGCTGTATGGATCAAGAAGTTCGTTATAGAACTAGGAGTGGTACCGACCATCTAGGGTCGCATAAGCCTTTATTGTGACAATAATGGTGCTATTACACTAGCTAAAGAGCCTAGGTCCCATTATAACTCCAAACATATACTCAGAAAATATCACTTAGTCAGAGAAATCGTCGGACGAGGAGATATTATAATATGCAATGTATCAATGGAAGAGAATGTTGCTGATCCACTTCCCAAGCCTCTCTCACAATGAAAGCATGAAGAGCATGCTAGATCGATAGGACTAAAAGTCATGAATGAATGGTCCTAGTGTAAGTGGAAGATTGTTGGGTAATAGTGCCACAGGACATTCAATGTGTGTATATTTGTAATTATCATATTTAAATAAAGTTGTTGGATATCATCTATTTCTTATTGATTATTATAATGTGTGCATGTTTTAATATTATAATAATCGAATAATAGTTATTCATGAATAACAAGATCACGTAGACTGGAGACTCAAGTGATTCAAATGCTAGTATAAGTTTGATTGATAATTATCGGATGATTATGCGTATGGTTATGGATCAAGCTTTTGGGTACTGGTTGGAGAACACAATACTGGACATACCCGCATTGAGATCAATGCATGGAAGTGGCATAAGTGAATCTCAATATAACTGTATGTCAATAAATCTTTGAACCTGAGATTATTATAGAGTCCAACATGATAAGTGATATGCCTTGACGTAATCTAACATCATCTGAAACATGGTGATCATAAATGTTAGCGATCGAGATTAGTGGGAGTCATGTAGAGGGCAATGAATAATCAAGATGGTGATTTGTCTTTCTCTTTTGGGAGAGAGATATCTGCTGGGGCCCTCGATAAGTAGGACTGAAGGAAATACATGGCCATGCTCAAATGAAGAGTAAATTGATTCAACCAGTCTACTTAATATTGAGAAAGCATTTGAACATGATAATCATGTCAACTTTTAGTTCAAATACGCTATTGCGCGACAAAGGGATTTGACACGTTAAATGGTTTAATGGACTATCAACTTATATTATTTGGATATTCATATGTTTTGCTAGAGACCACTTATGATTTATCATTAATGAGGTACTAAATGATTGCCAACATAATATAAGCCTTTTGGGTCACATATACGACAATTAAAGACAAGCAAGAATAATTATTGATATAATATTGAATTTTATATTTATTAAGAAAATGAATAATGTGCAATATATAATATATGTATTATATATAATATTATTTAATAATATCAACTAAAAATGGTAAATATAATATTGGATATTATATATATTAGAGGATTAATTAATAAGTAATATATATAATATAAGATATTATATATTATATTATTTAATAAGTTGAGGGATAATTAAGCAAATACTGGAGTTTGACTCTAGGATTTACTTAGTATAAACAAAGGTCTTGGACAAGGAGTTGTCATAAGAAATAAGTGAAGAAATTAGACCCTCCCCCCTTTCACCAAAATCAGCCGCCCCTTTCTTGTGAAGAAACCCCGGTTCGTCCATCTTCGTCTTCTTTTCTTGGTTGATCTTGATCAATGGTACAAATCCTTCTAACAAAGAATTATTTTTTGTACTGTTTATCAACATTATTCTTAAGGATCTAGCAATCCAGAATGTACCAATTGTTCATGTGTGGATCACCGAAAGAGGAAGACGATTTCCATCAGCATCTGGTCCGGGTTCAGATCTGATCTTCAGATTAACATAATTTGACGAACTCATTGTAAAACAATTAAATTACTGCATGAAGATCCTCATCTGGGTTTTTCGATAATTATTCCGCTGTGTTTTTGATCAAATTTCTTGTATTAAATACAAGTAAAACCCAACATATATATGCTTCATATAGAGATCCGTACGGTCTACTCAACTCAAGCAGAGGGCTAGTACACCCAGGTCATCAAATAGGATACGGCCTATTTAGCTCGAGCTGAGGGCATGTAGGCTAAAATCTTTGAATAGGGATCCGTATGCCCAACTCCCTTGAGTTGAGGACAAGTTGTAATATCCTAGAATTTCGCTTCGAATTTTTCGCATTGTTTTATCGGAGTTGTACTGTACAGAGTGGGACCGATACAGTATGGATGAATAATTTTGGGAACTGTGACAGTTGTACCAGTATATCTATCGAGGTTATTTTTAATTCTAGGATATTACATGCTTGATATGTCTTTCGATGTCGGGTATAGTGTATGAGTATTTGTATAATTTTTGTACTTGGTCGACGATAGCATTTGAGGGTATCGTACATCAGATGTGTCGTATGAGAATGTTATCGGAACGAGTATATGTATTCAGTATGTCACGTGTACGTGTTTGTTATATTGAGATGGCAGACAGGAGTGGAAATGGCAAAGTATAAAAGCCATTACGTACGTTAAGCATAGTGGCTTATGTACGTGAAGGTAAAAACATAGCATACGCTAAGCAGAGGAGCTTACGTACATAATGAAGCGAGCTTAACGTATGTTAGGTTGAGCACATAACGTACGCTATGAAGAGAATCGAACAAGTCCGAGCTATGGTCGGCAGGTGGGCCTGGTGTCGGCAACTTTCGGCGCAGATGTGGACAGACGAGTCAACATTGAGTTTTACGTACGTTAATGATAGCCCATTACATACGTAAACAAGTATAGCACTGTAGCAAGTCAACAGCTACATTACGTACGCTACGGCAAGGAAATTACGTACGTAATGCATGCCACGAAATAAGACAGTGAACCTGAATGACAATTACGTATGCTATACAGGACATGTAGCGTACGTTAAAGGGGCTTATGTACGTTAAGGTTGGGTCTTAACGTATGTAACGAGATGTGCAGATTATATATTAAGGATCGGTCTTTCATTTCTTCATGAGAAGAAAAATATTTTCCACCCTAGCTTCGTCCCTCTTCACTTTCAATCCTATTCCAAACCCTTCTACCTTGGTTGAGACCTTGATGATTTGATTAGAAGCTTGAAGCTTGGAGTTCTTGATGTTTTTGGAAGTGTTTGATCCTTGTGGTTCTTCTTCAAGAGGTATGCTGAAAAACTCCTTTCTTTGATTCGGATTTTGATATTGTTGTTGATGTTCTTCTTCGTATGATGATGGTTATGGTGTGTTGGTGTGATTCTTGAGGTTATATGAATTGTATATTGAAGGACAAAATGATATATGCCTTGGATTGTGAATTAAGAAATTGTTTAGATGTTAGAAGACATCAGAGTATACCATCTTGTTGAGTATGAACGTGATTACGGACTAGTGTTCTTGAAGAACTCTTGAGTTATATATATAAATATATATATATATATATATATATATATATATATCTATATATATATATATATATATATATCATGATTTATGAATGGAATTTGGGAAGATTATGGTTAATTTCGGTATGTTCATGATAATAACCGGTAATTGGTTTTCTATGAATTTACGAATATGAACAAGAAGGAACCTTGTTAAAACTGTAATTAAGGTTGAACTCGGAATTGAGAATGTTGAGAAACTTGTTAGAATTGATTGATTATCAAACTGTGACTTGAATTCATAATTGTATGAGTTGAAATGGTTTGGTTTCGTATGATCGAGATATCGTTGAACCATTGAATTTGATTGGTTTATTATATCGGTTGTTCATTGTTATCGAACGTATCGTTAATTGATTATTGCATTAGGTTGTGTTAAGTGATCGTGGATGATTAACCGTTGTGCTGCGGTTGAGATTGGAGAATGCATGGATCGCCTTGGTTGAGGCTGAGGAGCTCGTAGATGAAGGCGATAGGATTGGTAACGGTGTCATCGTATCAGTATCAAGGCAAGTTATGCTTGCTCAGTTCATGATGTTTAATAAATGGTTTTGATTTCATTTCATTTATGATTCATATAGTAATGATATTATGAATATGAATTGTCGGGATGATGGTATGTATATTATGCTTGGACTGGGATAAATCATAATGTATATGATTTTAAAGATGTCTAGTGGAAACGGAGATGTAAATTATCTTTGGTCTATTGTATGAAATGGTGGATATCGATGATAGTTTATCGTGCTGACATTGAACTCGAGATGGTGGTTTTGTATTAGTGATGGACTATACTTCATTTTGGACTATTCGAATAACTGTGTATTCATTCAGGGACGTTGGTCGTGGAAGGGTTAGTGTCTCCGTTTTTGAGGTAATTTAGTATTACTGAATTATGATAATTATCATGTTGCATTGTTGCATATGTGTGTGTTGATAGTTCATGTAATGAGTGTGCATCATTGTTTGGTATATTGTGATGTGCTCTTTCTTTGAACTATAATTTGTTGGGCCAATGTGTTGAGGGATAAGACCTAAATGGCACCCACATTCCGGAGTATTCCTATGCAGATGTCCGGAGTATCCCTTTTAGATGGCAGCCTGTACAGATTCTGCAGGAGATCTTGGTCAATGCGGATCTCAACTCTGCGGATGGTGGCAGAAATGTTAGAAACTTCTCCTTCTCTTTTCATAGAGAAGAAACGAATAGAGGCGTCGAGATAAAATTCTTCGACGAGTTGCTCATCATAGAGCTCAGCCGTATGGCTTCCAAGGCGATAGAGGCCTTGCTGATGAATTCTTGAAATGATGATCTACATGGCATCAACGTCCTCCTTTTCAACACGAACACGTTCTACCACGACGGATTTGGTGAAGATTCACCCGAAGATGATGTTGTCTCTCTTCTTAAGGGATGTAGATGATGTCTGAGAAGATGTCATTATGATTTCTGAATAGAAAGTGAGTGACATTGCAAAGAAAATGTTGTAAAATGCAATAAACAATATAGGCTATTTGCTCAAGAACTCGTTTAATTTTGCAGAAAGCGTAAAGAGTCGTAGGGAGCATGTAACAGTCCTTTTATAGTGGGCGGGGAAAAGGGTTTACATACAGTGAACGGCCAGATTTAAGGGATGGGAACCGTCTTTTTAAATGAACGAACAGGATGAATTGAGCATAACTAGTACATCTTATCCATCCGATTTTAAAATGATAACAGGTCCCACATCTAACTTTTTGACTTCCCTTATTGCCCGAAATGGCAGTTTGAAATAATTAATTAATTTAAAAATCACAGCATTTGAGATAAAATAGTCCAGATGTCGTGTAAATAATTAAATACAAGGACGTTTGAATTATGAGACAGGGCATGTGGAATCAACACTGTTTTAAAAGGAATAAAATATTAATACAATATAAATTGATGTCCCATAGTATGTACTGTATCCGCGAAAATACAGCGTTACCCCTTAACGGGTATATACAGGATTCAATTCTTATAGCAATATTTGAATTAATACTGTATTCATGGGGTCGTACTGTATTCCCCTTAGTTAATGCACACGTCAGTTGTAGGATGTTTTCATGTCTACTTATTCCTACAGTGCTGTCGGATTATTTGAGTGTACAGTTAATTAACGGTGGATACTATATTCTTCGATCTTACAGCATTCCCCCTCAATTGTTGAGTAAAAGCATTAAAACTTGTGCATTCCCAATTCTTGTCGAAGCATACAGAATCTGGTTGTGCTGAGAGGCTTGGTAAAGATGTCTACTAACTGAATATCTATATGAACTTTCTCGAGCCGAACATCCTTATTCTTAACATGATTCTAAATGAAGTGATGCTTCATATGAATATGCTTAGTGTGCGAGTACAATATAGGATTCTACGTTATTGCAATTACATGCTATCGCACATAATTGGTTTTTCCTTGGCAATGATTCCATAGTCTGACAGTTGTTGCATCCAAAGGATTTGCACACAGCAACTACCAGCAGCATAGTATTCTGGTTCGGCTGTGGAAAGCGAGTTTGCCAATTATTTCTTGCTGAACCAAGACACAATTCTAGGTCCAAGAAAGTGACAAGTATCGCTTGTACTCTTCCTATCTAGCTTGCAACCTCCAATATCTGAGTCGCTGTATCCAACCAAGTCGAATCCACCTTCTTTAGGATACTATAGTCCTTCATCGACTGTTCCATTGATGTAGTTCAGGATTTGTTTGGTTATTGTGAAGTGTGATTCTTTAGGTGCTACTTGATATCAGGCACACACTCCTATAGCAAACTGGATATCGTGCCTGCTAGCTGTTAGGTACAAGAGTGAGCCTATTAGCTTCCTGTAGAGTGATTGATCAACTGGCTTTCCAGCTTCATCAGCACTAATTTGCATGGAAGTGCTCATGGGGGTTGATGAGGATTTGGAATTATTCATTCTAAACTTGTTGAGAAGCTCCTTGTTGTACTTCTCCTGGTTGATAAAGATTCCTGTAGGCAACTGCTTTACCTGTAATCCTAGGAAATAACTAGGTTCCCCCATCATACGCATTTCAAATTTACTTTGCATGAGATGAGAGAACCTTTGACACAAAGCAAGGTTAGTGGAACCAAATATAATATCATATACGTATATTTGAACCATCAGAAGGTCATCACCTTCCTGTATTATAAACAAGGTCTTGTCCACAGCACCTTTCTCGAATCCATTATTTGTAAGGTATAGGGACAGGGTCTCATACCACGCTCTGGGTGCTTGCTTAAGTCTATAAAGTGCTTTTCGTAGCCTGTATACAAGGTCTCCGCCTTCTGTGTTGACAAAACATGGTGGTTGCTCAACATAGACTTCTTTGGCGAGGTCTCCATTCAGGAATGTGCTCTTGATGTCCATTTGATATACAATAAAGCTCTTATGGACGACAAAGGCTAGAAATATCCTAATGGATTCTATTCTGGCAACATGGGCAAATGTTTCATCATAGTCTATGCCTTATTCTTATCCATAGCCTTGTGCGACTAGATGGGATTTGTTTCTGATAACAAGTCCGTTCTCATCCTTCTTGTTTCGAAATACCTATTTTGTTCCAATCACGGCTTGATGCTTAGGTCTGGGTACTAGATGACATACGTTGTTTCTTTCGAAACCATTAAGCTGTTCTTCCATAGATGTGATCCAGTGAGAATTGTCTAGAACTTCTTTGGTAGAAACAGGTTCGGATTGAGCTAAGAATACAGCAATATTGCACATATTAAGTCTTGTAAGTTGAGCTTGAGATTTATATACAGGAAATGGAGATTAATCAGATTTGGGTTCTTCTTGCGCACATAGTACATTTCCTTGTGTACTTTGTATTCTCTTACGGGTGGATACTCCAGCATCAATGTTTCCTATGATCAACTCCTGTGGGTGATCTCTCAACCATCTTCTGTCGGATTCTAATTCAACGTTCGTACTGTACCTTGGGTTGGTGTAGTTTCAGCTTCAGCTTGTATAGCATTAGCTTCATCTACTTCTGTTCTTACCGCTGTGGGGTTGATTTCTAAGTCAACGACAGGCTTTATAGGAGTTGGAAGGTCATTAATGGAAAGTTGTTGGATATTCTGAGTAAGATCTTCTACTCCGGTAGGGTCATGGTGGGGTTCGTAGAACACTACATGTACTGATTCCTCAACTATCAGCTTCCTTTTGTTAAAGATCCTGTAAGCTTTGTTGACAGAGGTATCCTACAAATATCCCTTCATCCGACTTTCTTGCGGCAATCATGGTCCTTGTTGCTTCCTTGAGCGTCCTGTTCTTTCTCTTGGCAACACCATTTTGTTGAGGTGTGCGGGCAGCTGAGTATTCATGTTGTATCATATTTTCCGAACAGTATTGCTCTATAAAGCAGTTAATAAATTCAGTACTTCTGTCGGAACGAATGGACATGATACTCAACACTTTCTTATTTTGAAGCTTTCTCAGGTGCTCGGGCAGCTTTGATGTGGTTTCCTTCTTCTTGCTCAGGAAGATTGTCCAAGCATACCTGAAAAAATCATCAACAACAACGACACAGTATTGCTTACGTCCTAAACTTATCGGATCTACAGGACCGTAGAGATCCATGTGTAGCATTTCTAGAACTCTATGAGTGGAAAGGTAGGATTTGCTTTTCAGGGTGGTCCTGATTGTTTGCCTTTCTGACAGGGTCCGCAGACGCTGTATTTTTGGAATGACACATCGGGCAAACCTCTAACCATTCCCTATCTAGCGAGCCTGTTGGTCGTCTTGAAGTTGACGTGAGACATCCTCTTGTGCCATAGCCAGCTTAGACATGCAGTGCCTTTGGCAACAAAACAAGGAATTGTGGAGATCGTAGGCATCCAGTCAGCAATATACATATTACCTGATCTGCTTCCTGTGAGCACAACTTCTTTAGTCAGAATGTTTTTGACTTTACAATGATCTATATAGAATTTCACCGAGAACTTTGTCACAGAACTGGCTAATACTAAGTAGATTATACTGTAAGCCTTCAACATAAGCAACATCAGTAACTTTGAATTTTCCTACAAGTAGGGTTCCCTTCCCTCTTGTTCTTCATTTGGATTTATCACCAAAATGCACTTTTGGACCGCGACCTTCTACATAATCTCACAGCTTGATTCTATCTCCTGTCATATGTCGAGATCATCCACTGTCGAAGTACCAGATGTCCTTCTCTAAGATGTCCTATAATCATAAAAATTAAGGAGATTTAAGTCCCCTTTGTATGTTGGGTCCATGGATGTTAGTGCCTTTAGGGACCCAAATTTGTCTGACAATAATTGGTTTGTTGTAGGTTATTTAGGTCCATTCTTGCGATGTCTACGTGGGGCAGGCACGTAGTGGCTGTAACCTTGATAATTATTATGCATGTAAAGTTCAGGGTTATTATTAATCAAATACGAATGCCATATTGGAGGTGGAGCTATTTTCTTCGGCCTTACGGCTTGCCTCCTTGGTTTCCAGTTGGATTCCCAAAGCTGTTGTTGAAATTGTGCGGTGGCCAGCTTTCGCGATGGATAACTAGGCTCTTATATCCAGTATCTAGGCGCGCTGTACTGTTGGAAGTACTGCTGTGCGGGCCTTTGATATTTGGGTACAACCTTCTTTCTGAACGGCTGTTGGCGCTTTTGATATGATCGGGAAGCATGTTGTAGGTTACGCCTTACAGGTCTGGGTGGCTGAGAATTCCACTGTTTGTGATATGACTTTGGTGGCGGAATGGCAGCCTTTGTTGTACGCGGTGCAAAAGGTGCTTTGACCGGACTTGGGGTCTCCTTAGGTACATGAATGGGTTCCACACCCCTGATGAACACAGTACTGGTTAGGGTTGTATATTACAAAGCATACTTTATGCTTGTATTACCTTATTTCCCTGTAACTACCTATGAGAATATTAATTACATTTTATCACATGTTTTGCATATTTATTCACATTATGGTTATGAAAATGAAATGTGTAATTATTTATATTGTAGATAATGTGGTGTGTTGGTGTCACACGGAAGATCACATTATCGGTGCCTTATAAAATAATATAATAGTTCACAACCTATATAATTATTAGACAAATTATATGAAAGGTTGTAGTGTATGCTTGAAATTAGTTGGTCTTGACTATTAGCATACATTAACGTATTTGCATATGTTTAACTGGATCGAGGTGAGATAGTGTCTTCTGTACTGTAAGAAGAATGTAAATCTCGGATAATTATTATTTCATAATTCTAAGTATATAATATTTAATTGTGTATTTCTAATACTCATTGCTTTAATTTACCATGGGTGAGAGTCAAAATGATCGACTTAATAAGCCTCATATCTTGGGCAATAATATTATTTATATGACAGTTATTATTATTACTAGAAATCGTGTGTAGCGACCACTTTTCAAAATGTCCTTTTAAAATAATTTCAAGGGAGATTTAATACCCTTAAGAAAAAAAATACTTGAATAATTGCAGCGGAAATTGAAATAAAGTCAATCATTTCGGAAGTAAATAAAAATAAATTCTCAACGTTTCAAACATCCATAATATCCAACATGACATTGAAGCCAAAGTTAAAACTTTGAAATGAACGAAATAAATAAAAAAAATGCTGATAATTATTATTATCCTGCCACGTCTTTGCCCGCCACGCCAGACTCCTCAACCTGAAAGGTTTAAATAATGGGGTGAGCTTTCAACTCGCTCAGTGAGGAGGGAACGCTTTGCTAAATTTAAATACATACATGTTGCCAAGTAGATATGACATTCCTGAACCTGGTGATTGCCCGAGGGCCATTTATATGCGAACTTTGTGCATACTGCCTACTACTCATTGGAGGCTACAACGTAAATAATATGCAAACTTTGAGCACATTATGCCTACTACTCATTGGAGGCTACAACGTTAATAATATGCAAACTTTGAGCACATTATGCCTACTACTCATTGGAGGCTACAACGTAATTAATATGCAAACTTCGAGCATATAAATGTTTGGCAAGAAACAAACATATATACAAGTAACATCATGCATTAAATAAAACAAGCGTAAAATCCCCACCTCGAATTACGATGATGATCCTTGAAAATTTGAGATGCGAATGCAGTTCAAATCCTAGGCTCCAAGTCCTCGTCTCCTAAATAACAATTAAATTATAATATCAATATAGTGCCCAAAATAAATTAATATAATTATTGAATTTATAATTGAGTAAAAGAGGCCTATTTAAATATTAAATATTGGCTGGGATCAAATCAAAAGTATTAGATATTGACTCGGGTTAATCTGAAGAAACTTAAAATTAAAGGCTGAAATTGAAATACACTAAAAATCTGATTTGGGATCAAATCGAGAAGTTTAGAATTTTGAGGGACTGAAATTGAAGAATTATAAGCAAGTTGACTGGGTCAAAACGAGTTAATTTAGACTGTCCGGGGTTAAATTGAATAACTGGAAAAAGGGTTGTGTTAGACTGGAGAAGTCCAGAAATCTGGGGGTTAAATAGAATAACCCTAAAATTTCTTAGGTATAAAAACCCTTCCTCACGGTTCAGCCGTCAATCTCACTTCTACCTCTCCCGATCTCTCCCTCTCCCTCGATAACCTTCTCTCATGAAACTCCTCTGCAAGAAAAACACACACACACCCCCGACCGCAAGGAAGAAAAATAACTCACGCACAAACACACAATCGCACAAACATCGAATCGGTCAGACCCATCGTGAACTGAACGGATTGGGCGGCGGTGAAGGTTCGGCAGCATGTCGCTGCCAAGGTGTAGGTTCGGCGATGGCAGATATTGAGGAGGAAAAAAAAGGCTTAGCATGCCGGCGACCGTCGGGACCTTACAAACAATAGCAGTGCGATCCCGAAAAGAGAAACAGCGGCACGGTAAGGGTTTGAAGTTTTGGGTCGGGTTCAAAACTAGGTGTTCCTGTTGTTCAGGTTAGGCTCCAGGTTCTGGGCGATTTGGGCCAGGTTTTACGACACTAGTTCAAATTTTGGCCCGGGGAGATGGGTTCTGGTTCCTCAAATTTAATTCAGGCTCGGTTAAATTTGGATTCAAGGGGTTCGGGCTCGATTTAACGGGCTGGAAAGAAAACTGGATTGATAGGTTATCTTTTTTTTTTTTGTGATTAAATTCTACAGGTTTCTGCTGATGATTTAATTTGCAGAAAAGAAAAGAAAAGAAAATGAGATTAGATTTATAGTCTTAAATTCCTTGATAATCTCGTCGTACAAGTCTGAAACAGAAACTTGGAAAGATAGCAAGATGTAAATAGATTCAGATTACCTCCGGTTATACAAGGAGTTCGGGAGGATGATTTGTAATTGAGATCCTTCTTCCTGCTGAAGACGACTCCTTAGAAAATTGAATCTTAGACGGAGAAAAGAGTTTCACAATTTAGTTGAGAGTTGGTTTGTTGTAGGAATGAAACGTTGCAGAAAGCGGGCGACCGCAGGGAGGAGGAAAAAGATGTATTTATTTTTATATTGAATTGATTCTTATTGTATTTACCTTTCCTGATTCCCAGTTTATATTGTACTGGGAAGAATTTCAAGAGCTCTCATAATTTTGTCACAAATGCTGAGATTTTATTGTTTTGATTTGAAAGGTTTAAGAAGAAATGAATAGAAATGAAATTGCAGTTTCGTGGAAGAGACAAATGGTCTTGGCCAACTAAGATGATAATTGGGAGGAAAAGTAGATATTTAAACCATTGGACCAACTTATTAAATTGGGACTAAAATAAAATATATTTATTAATTGGGTCATTAAGAGATTCAGGATAATTTATTAAAAAAATAGATATTGTTCGACTATAATAATACGAGAGCTTGGACTTGAGCCTGGAGTATAAATTAAAATCATAATATGCAAATAAGGAAAATTTGACCTTATTTAAATAAATAAAATGAATTTCGTAAATAATTTGTTGGACATTTAAAATTATTCATGCGCTTTCTATAAATTATAAAATAAATGCATATGTGAAAATCGGGGAGTTACATCGTGTCCCGACTCGTGCAGGTTGATGATGTCCCCTTGAGGAGCTCGAGAATAATTATTATATTAAACCCTGCAGGTGGATTTAATTCCGATATAATAATAAGGTTTGAGTGGTACTACTCTTGAACATGGGAAATAATATATTTAATATGGAGCCCAATTTCGTAATTGGGATTTTGGTAGGAAGTGCAATATCAATTTTTAGTGGACTAAGTTGATATTAATAGATTCATTATATTAGGAAGAGTCCTAATATGGTAAGATGAAATCTATTGGGAGTCCTTCCATAATCCTCCTTAAGATCCCTAGTAGTAGTCCAAGAGCCTATAAATAGGACATCTATGGGGGTTGGCCGATTTTATATGTCTTTTGCAAGGTTGTGAGATCAAATTTTTCCTCTTGTGTTTAATTATAGATCTAGACTTGTGTCTTTGATTCTACAATTTAGATAACACATCAATTTGCTAAGAGTGTTCATAAAATACTATAAAGCAAAGAAAAATTAAGTGATCATGATACGAAACTGACTACTCCAAGCGAAGAAGACGGAGTGAGGATTGACGTAAAACACCTTGAACATACTCCTACATGCTTAGGCGAAAAAACGGATACGAGATATGGAGTAACCTTGGTAATCGGACTGGGAATAACTTAAACGTGAAAACATGCATCTTGTTTATGTAATATCCGCAATTTTCGATTTTCGGTAAATTTCTTTTTTTCGGCGGAAGTCCGTTTTGACGACTCGCTCATGACCGTTTCGTCATTCCGAGAATGATTAATTCTGCACTTTTTGTCATCCGAGCTCGTTTCGGTGTCGTTTTGTTGAGTTCCGTGCTTTTTAGCGGTTTTTCCGCACTTGAGTTCGATTCTTGCGAGTCTCGTCCGAAACTGTTGTTTCAACTTTCTCGTAAGTTCATTTAATGTTATTATTCATGTTGCGAGCTTTGGCTTGGTGTTTCGATCACGTATCGTGATTTTCTGGCGTTTTGGGCCATTTTCGTAATTTCCCAAAGTTTGGGGTAATTACTTTCCGTTGTCGAATTTCGAGCCTTCGGGTGGTCGGAATCGTGTGTTCTATTGGTGCTCGGATTCGTATTTTCGAGTACTTCGTAACCGTATCTTCGATTCGTACTCAGGTTCGGGTTTCGGGGTCGTTCGGGCCGTCGGAGTTGGTCCCGACCGAGTCATGGCCGGGCATGCTCGGGCGAGCCACCTGGCCGAGTAACGTGCGGTAGTGGCCGGCGATTCGTCGTAAGGCGATTCGTATGTAAGGCCCTGGCCGTGCGTAACGTAACGTTCGGCATTTTCGAGCAGGAGTTCGGCCATGGCGATTACGTCGTAAGCCGTGGCGATTCGTCGTAACCCGGCCGATCGGCTATTTAAGGCTGGCGGCGTTTTCTTGACCATTTCTCACTCCCTTTCTTCCCTTCATGGTGTGGGTGTGTATATCATGGAGGAGTGTTGTTATACAATTAATCCATGAAGTGTTGAGGTTCATATCATCAATCATCCGTCCTATAACATACTCCGATCTACCGAATCAGGTCAGATTTCCTAGAAATCTAATTTTGGGGAATTTGAGTATTTTGGTTGTTTTCGTCCGATTAATCCGATTTAACTTAGGATTATGATGGATTGATGATTATTTAGATGTTTTATATCATTTCCTTTATTATTCCATGGTTGGATCGTATCGATTCGTTGTTTTGGTCGAGTTCTTGGTCGACGCCTTGAAGGTGTCCGGTAGAATGTCATAGAGGGGTTTTCGGGCGTTCTACGATTATCCTTCCTCGTATGATTGTTGATTTATGGATTATATGTTGCTAGGGTCGAGTTTCTTGCGAAGAAACCGTGTTGAACCCTTCCGTTCGTTGTCATCTTCCTTTTCGTTAGCATCGGGCGTTCCGAAGCTTTCCGGTTGAGCCGTGTTCGTCGGGATACTTGCGTGCCGATTTTGAGGCAAGTACCTTGTCCATACTATTCTTGTTTTGGGAATATGATTAATCTTGTCGGTATTCTTAGTTTCCCTACGGATTCATGGTATATTTCGTGGTTTTTACGGAATCGAGAGGGTTTGGTTGTGGTCCGCCCTCATTGTTGTTTATATACGAATATACATGAATCGTAGGCGGGTTTTCGGGTGTATTCCAATTCCGTATTCATTTAGAAATGGTTGTGATTGTGTTCTTCGAATCGTTAGGTTCGGTTTCATTGGTTCCTAGCGTTCGTCGGTGACCTTCCTTTCCGTTCGTTGCGTCGTCAATAATTCAAGGCAAGTATTTTTTGGAAACCTTTATGCTTAACGTGAAATGGTAATGTATATTGTTTGTAATTTACTCACCTCGTGTTGGCCCGACGGGGTCAAGGAGGGAAATCTATGCTGCCGCCCTGGATTTCACGAGTTTCGTACCGCTAGCCAACTCGTTAGGGTCCTTGCAAGGCCTCGAGTGAGAATGTATGCTGCCGCCCTGTTCTCACGGCATAGCGTGTGCATGGTTTTGTTTTTCTGTAATTGTAGCCAACTCGTTAGGGTCCCTGTGAGGCCTCGAGTGAGAATGTATGCTGCCGCCCTGTTCTCAAGGCTAATTGTTTGACTGTTTATTTTCCGGAAAAAGACATGTCTTGTTTTCGTTTTCGAAATGATATTGGTGCATGTACTATGAAATGTGTAAGCGATTGGTTTGCCTTGAATACTTGTACTAGCGTAATTGCTAACCCCTTTGGGGACCCGTTGTCGGGGAAATTCTTGTTATGGATTTCAGGTTATGTTCAGACGAGCAATGGCTACTGGATGGTACGAGGATGTTGGCCAAGGTTGTTGACATGTGCAATTGAGTCTTGTTATTTCCTACTGTCTCTTTTGATGTGGATGTTTTCCAAATTGTAAACTTATAGATTGTACTCGCGAGTACTTAGGCTTTTTCATTTCGGATTGTGATTGGTGTTCGTTGGAGTTATTGCATTTGTCGGTTTATGTTTATTATGCCGGTTGTACCGGGCGTGTTGATTTATATTCTTGTTGTTAACGATTGTTTCCTTGCTAACCGAGACGGTTAGTCGAGAGGTGTTTTCTTGTGTTAGCCTGGTGGATCCCATGTAGGGGTCCACGGCGCTGTAATACACCTCGAATATCTTGGGGGTGTTACAGTTTAGTCCAAGTTGTTGAAGATAAGATAATAAAAGATTTCATTATTCAAGGCCTGCATGTGAAGAAGAATATCACCTTGGAGATGAAACCCATCCTTTATTCTTTTGTTTGATAGTGGCATGGAGTACCCCTTTTGTTTATTTTAAGATCATGTGATCTTATCTTTTAATATTTTAAGTAATCTTGTAAGGCTACTCTTATCTATAAGTGTAACACCCCAAATCTTCTGAGGGATATTCCACGCCGTAGAACCTTTCCTCAAAGATCTACCAGGCTGGTAACAACATTAAACATCTCGACAATGCCTTGAAGGCTAAAATGACTCAGTAGACCGATTTGGTCTTTCAATAAATACATACAACTCAATCACAACACATTCCCATGCAGGGGTCGAGTACAACACACTCCCGTACAACGAGGAAAGAATACTGCAGCGGAAAATAACATACAACTAAACCAATACGACATCAACGGGTCCTCGTGTGATTAGTATCGTTCATCTTTCATCATACTTCATGCCGACCCTGTGCTATGCTCCAAAACCTAAATGCAATACAGACATCCACCCCCCGAATACTCGGGGGTTAGCAAAACTCCACTGTTTTGCTAGTACAAGTATGTAATCATACAAAATGCAACAAACAAATAGAAATCGTGAATCGGGTACGACAAATAATTACAAAAGACTTCCCGAGAAGTTTTATTAATTAGAAATCATCAAAGGAGTGTTTGAAAATAGATTCCTCATCTCGGGGATTTTAAAAATAGAAACTTTGCCAGACCTCAAGTCCTTAGTTGAAAATATCCATTTCAAAATGAACGGGTCTCGGCCCAATATCACTAAAACGACCTTTACAAACCGTTGGGATCTCATCCCAAATCTCATCAAATCACAGTACACGAGAATAATATCAAGGTTCGTTTTCCAACATCAAGATCCACAACCCAAGGTTTAAACACAGACGACAAATACTCTAGTGCCATCCTAGCCAAGTAAGCCAAACGAACAACTTACCTCTTACACACTTAGTCGATTCATGCAATCATGAAAACCGTTCAAAAACACTCATTTCCGGAAATGCCATAATCAAATCACATTTGTGAAATACCCCACAATTAACCGTTGATCCACCCCTCCGTGGACCCCTACCGAGACCCCGTCGGATCTAACCCATAGTGGTTAAAAGCAAGCTCGCGGATCCACCCCTCCGTGGATCCCTACCGAGACTCCGTCGGATCTAACCCATAGTGAGCATACACACACACGTTACTCATGCAATACTAATATGCTAAGAATGTAAGTTCATCAAGAATACTTACTAGTGATGGCCACTAATCCGATACCATTATCAAACTCTTCAAAACACAACACAATTAACACGGAATACACGATTCCACAACATTAAACCAATGGAAACGCCATTAAAACTTTCAACGTTCAAAATAATCAAATCAAAATCAACTCACACGAATCACAGTCACGAGGATAAACCAACCATCGTAAATCCAACATGTAAACTCTATTTACAGGACACAACTCGTATAAGAAAATACTTGCCTCGAAACCACGACGCGGGGAATCGACCGAAGTAGGTTGGCACGAACGACTACGAACTCGCCGACTCCACCGAACCACATCCCGTAACAATAAACTACGAACGACAACAATAACAACGACAATGAATTCCAAAGTACGACCCAAAGCCGCTGAATTCAAGGAACAAACGACGAAAGTTCGAGGGTTTCCCCCAAAACGGACAAGAACACGATTTGTCCCATCAAAACACGAAAACGGAATTCCAAACCGAAATATGGATATACAATCTATAGGATATGTTTAACAACATCATTTAACAACAATCGATCCATCAAAAATGGATGGAAAATGAAATCAAGAACAAATCCCCCAAAAAGTCGATTCGAAGGAAATCAAGAAGTATACTTCGATTCGACGAAGAACAATGGATTAAATGATGTTAAACACAAGAATACTACCAAGATTAATCATAGGATGATATAGGATGATTAGGGTTCTAAGAAATTAGGGTTCTAAGAAGAGATTACCTTGATTCGCTGGATCAAAGGATGATATAGGATGATCAATCAATGATATGAACTCAAGGACTTCATGGATTTGTTGTTCAACAACATGGCTTCGCCTCCTCCGAAGCTCCAGCCGCGGATCGAACAGGTAGCGTGCGCAGCCTTCCGGCCGTATCCCGCGCTACCTTCCAGTCGTAGCGTGTGCAATGCCCGACAGTAGCGTGCGCTACCTGCCGATCATCCCCGAGTCCAGTACTCCAGTACCCCCTCTGCCCAGCCCGACAGCGTACGCTGGGCCAGCCGATAGCGTGCGCTACACCTGCCGGTTAGCGCGCGCAGCCTTCTGTCCGTAGCGTGCGCTACGCCGGTTCCTGCCGTGCCTGCCCGGCCAGTGCCCAGCACTTCCGTCCGTGCTTGCCGCACCTGTCCGGCCAGTGCTCAGCCGTCATGATCCGACGATTCGATTTCTGAAAACGTACGGAACGAACACGATGTAAAGCTCGCGGACAACATCATCGACCCGAAATGAAAACATAATGCAATAATTAATCATACGCGACCAAGAAAAGAGTCAAAACAACAAATACAGATGCGGATACCCATAATTTTGGGTAAATTATAAAATGGCCCAAAACGCCCGAAAATCATGATATGTGATCGAATAACCAAACCGAAGTTCACAACACGTATAACTAAGTTAAACGGACTTACGGGAAACTCAAAACAGCAGTTTCGAACGAGATTTGCAAGAATCGAACTCAAGTGCGGAAAAATCGGTAAAAAGCAAGGAACTCAACAAAACGACACCGAAACGAACTCAGATGTCAAAAAGTATAGAATTAATCATTCTCAGAATGACGAAACGGTCATGAGCGATTCGTCAAAACGGACTTCCGCTGAAAAAAAGAAATTACCGAAAATTGAAATTACGGGTATTACATGCTACCCTCCTTAAAAGAAGTTTCATCCCGAAACTTAAAACAAGTTGGGAGAAGCAATATCCCCTGCCAGGAAAACTCGACGAGATACACAAAAACCGAAAACTCGCGCCCGACGGCGAAACGCTGCAAGAAACGCAAAGAGACATATGGCGTGGAAACACGGTCCACGACGACCAACACAATGCCACCGATAGAGACATAATAAAACCAACAAGTGCCAAGCGTCATCAAAAAGATAATACAATCAAGTCAATTATCCGAACAATCACAAAACACAACGAACAAAAATCAATATGATTGACCAACTCAACGGTACATCAATCAAAACGCGAGTCAATCGCTGAACAAATACGGGATTCCACCACCCAAGGGTTGGAAGATCAAAAACGAAACTAATTTCCCGAACTTAAGCGAATTACGAAGGAGCCTGAACGTTCAACAATCACGAAACGAGATCAACAAAAACTGATCAATCAAACGATCGAGACAACAAAAATCGAATAATCATGTTCAAATCACGAAGAACAATAAAATTCAAACAACAACTCCCAGGTTCACGTCTCGACTCGAGACAATATATGATCCGGTGAAAACAACAAGATGTCCATTCTGTAACACCCTCAATCCACTCAGGGATATTACACGCCGTAGACCCTCTCCTCGAGGATCTACCAGGCAGGTAACAACATTTAACATCTCGACAATGCCTTCAAGGCTACAATGACTCAGTAGACCGATTTGATCTTTCAACGAATACATACAGCTCAAATACAACTCATGCCCACGCAGGGGTCAAAATACAACTACACTCGTACAACGGGAAAATATAGCAGCGGAAAAGAAAATACAACTAGACCAATATGACATCAACGAATCCTCGTGTGATTAGTATCGTTCATCTTTCATCATCCTTCGTGCCGACCCTGTGTCATGCTCCAAAACCTGAATGCAAAAATAGACATCCACCCCCCGAATACTCGGGGGTTAGCAAAACTCCACTGTTTTGCTAGTGCAAATACAAAGTGCAAATACGAGCCATACCATTCACATTCCACGAATAACAATAACCAGGAATCCTCAAAGATCTAAACGAAACGAAAAGTACTTCTCGAGGCAAGGGTTTGAGAAAACCTTTAAAAATCGAAATACCATAAATCAATGGAAATAATTTATAAGACGGTTTAGATTGCCATCGAGAGTTTTAATAGAAAACCATTTAGGATTATCAAATCCTACTTTTCAAAATCCACAAGACAAAAGGGGTCGCCGCCCCAAATCTTTACTTTCTTTAAAATGACATTTACCAACCCGTTGGGATTTTAGCCCCAAATCCATAAAATGACTTTTACAAACCATTGGGATTTTAGCCCCAAATCTCATCAACTCACAGTACACAAGAACGACCACAAGGTTCGTCTCCCAACATCAAAATCCACAAATAAAGGATTTAAAACAAACAACAAAATACTCTAGAGCCATCCTAGCCAAGTAGGCCAAACGAACAACTTACCTCTTACACACTTAGTCAATGCATGCAATCATGAAAACCGTTCAAAAGCACTCATTTCCGGAAATGCCAATATCAAATCACATTTGTAAAATTCACCACAATTAACCGTCGATCCACACCTCCGTGGACCCCTACCGAGACCCCGTCGGATCTAACCCGTAGTGGTTAAAAGCAAAGCTCGTCGATCCACACCTCCGTGGACCCCTACCGAGACCCCGTCGGATCTAACCCGTAGTGAGCATACACACACACACGTTACTCATGCAATACTAATATGCTAAGAATGTAAGTTCATTAAGAATACTCACTAGAGATGGCCATTAACTCGACACCAACTCTTCAAAACACCACAACAAGATTAAATACGGAATACACGATTCCATAACTTAAACAATAGGAGTATCATCATAAAATCCTTCAATGTTCAAAATAACCAAATCATAATCAATTCTCAAAACACCGTTCACAAATCATACTCGTTTTGAAAGAAAGCCTTTAACGAGGCGAAACCGAAATCCTTTGAAACTTCATTTCAAATAACCAAACAAACACATCAAGACGACCACCGATCATCATATCCATAAAACGAGAAAAGTATGGGCAAGGTACTTGCCTCGATACCACGAGCACGGAACCACGAACGGATACGGCTCAACCGGGAAGCTTCGGAACGCCCGATGCTAACGAAAAGGGAGACGACAACGAACGGAACGGAAGAATCAAGCACGACCGCGAGGAACCGACGAAAATGAACCTAACGATTCGAATAGCACAATCACAACCACTTCTAAACGATTATGGAAATGGAATACACCCGGAAACCCGCCTACGATTCATGTATATTCGTACCAAAAATAACAACGAGGGCGGACCACAACCAAACCCTCTCGATTCCGTAAAAATCCACAAAATATCCATGAATCCGTAGGAAAACTAAAGATACTAACAATATTAATCGTATATACCATGAATCCACCAACAAAACGGAACGGATCGGAAGAAAATCCCAAAACCCCCAATTTAGTCGAAAATAGGGTTCTAGAAATATTACCTTTGGAGATTCAAGTACTAAGATCCGTAGAACACGCATTGGATTGATTGTCCGGGCTTCACAACCGAAGAAGAATGATGAAAATCAACTCCCTAATCGATAATAATGAGGAACTCTCCCCCTCTCTCTCACTCTCTCGCGTCGCAGGAAGAAGTAGGAAATGAGCAGATTACGCTCAAAACAACGCAATTATAGGGGGTTGACCGCATTGTGTGCCGCGGCTCAGCTGAGGTGTGCCGCGGCACAGGCCAAAAATTACTCCCTGGGTTCGGCAGTGTGCCGCGGCACGTCCTGCGTGTGCCGCGGCACCCGGTATAGGCGGTTTTGATCGCAGATGTCACACGGGTGTGCCGCGGCTCCGGTCGGGTGTGCCGCGTCATCGACTTCGGCCGTGCGCGGCACGGATGGGTGTGCCGCGGCTGCAGTACGGTCGCTCGACCAACAACCGAAGAAATTTGTGTGCTGCGGCACACACATCTTGTGCCGCGGCCCACACCCCCTTTTGGGCCCCAAAATGATGAAAATGATCCGGAAAGAGAATAAAACGATAGGAATCAATATTTGGGAACCAATAACACAAAATGGATCCGCGGCAACCCCGAAACGGCGGTTCCGCACAACAATAACGAGAATACAGTTCAACAGTTGACAGGAAGGACACACTGAAAGGTACACGAGGGTCACTACGATCGAGAAATACACCAAAAAAAGAAAATTACCGAAATTCGAAATTGCGGATATTACATTCTACCCTCCTTAAAAGAAGTTTCGTCCCGAAACTTAAAACAAGTAGGAGAAGAAATATCCCCGCCAGTGAAAACTCAACGAGATACACAAGAAATGCGTAACTTACGCCCATCGGCGAAACGTTACAAGCAACGCAAAGGAATAAACGGCGTGAAAACACGCTCCAGGGCGACCAACACAATGCCACCGGTAGAGACATAATAAAATCAACAAGTGACAAGTGTCATCAAACAAATAATATAATCAAGTCGATTATCCGAACAATCACAAAACACAACCAACGAAAATCAATACGATTGACCAACCCAACGGTATATCAATCAAAACATGAGCCACACGCTGAACAAATACGGAATTCCACCGCCCAGGGGTTGGAAGATCGAAACGAGACTAATTTCCCGAACTTAAGGAAATTTGGAAGGAGTCTGAATGTTCAACAATCACGAAACGGATCAACAAAAACCGAACAATCAAACGATCGAACCAAAAGATCGAGACAACAAAAATCGAACGATCATGTTCGGATCACGAAGAACAATAAGGATCAACCGACAACTCCGAGGTTCACACCTCGACTCGAGACAAAACATGATCCGGTGAAAACAACAAGATGCACACTCGCATAAGATCCACAGGAAAGGGAATAATGATTGAAAGGTCACAACGACGAACGAGTAATTCCGAAATACCACCCTCGTTCGATCAACAAAAGCAAGGGCGGGACAAGCTCGAGAAAATGTCAATGAACATGATGAGTCGACAAAGTCGAAAACACAAGAGTTCCAAATCCGATCCACTTCGAATAAAAGAACTAATAGAACCAGATGATGTCACTCCCGAACAAGGTTCACAAGAGTCGAACCGAACCCGAAAAAGTCACAGCGATAACCAGATCGACCCACAACAAGATCACGGTTCGTTCAGACGATGAAATCGAAATACAGAACAAGTTCAGAAAGTATCAACGAACATGAGCGAATCGATAGTCTGGAGAAAGAGAAAATACCGAAGTCAAAATAGTACAGGCATTACCTCCGACCTCGTCCACGAAATTCACAAAAACATGAGCAAGGTAACAAGACATTAAACAACCGACACATAACGGAACGATCACCGATGCACACGGTCATACCAAACCAAGCTCTAACAGCTCGCACATGCGCGACAACGCAGAAATCACCACGAGGCGACAACATTCAACACCAACATTCCACCTCTCACAGAGGGCTAACACAACAAATGTGTGGAAAACGACGCAACGCTCACACCGCCAATTCGGTCATACTCGGGTGCAAACATCAAAATGACAATGCGAACATCATACATATATACCCAGCCCTCAAACGGGAATGGATAGGTTTTAAAAACGAAAACCTCATTTTGAAAATAATTTAGAAGAACACCGGTTGATCTTGAGTATCACCTTTCAAAAAGTACAAACGTGAAACATTGTTATCGAGACTTTGGAGAACCATTTCGCATTTGATAAAAATGAGGACACTTTCTCTTAGTGAAAACTTTCAAAATATTCGACCCTTGGGTCTAAATAAAAGTGTTTCTAAAACATTGAAAATATCTCAAAACATTTTGGTCCTCGAGGTAGAAAAATTTTTGGAATATATTGTGGCACCTTGGATGTACCACAAGAAAATAACTCATTTGAAAAATATGTCTCGAATTTTATTTTTCTAAGATACTCAAGGTTTTCAAAAATCCAATAGGCCAGAATGCCCAAAACTCACGCATATCGACGTTCACTAAAACAACTCCTAGTACACCCATCAAAACGTTTAAAATCAAGACAATACATGTCTTTAAACGGAAACAAACGATAAAATACCACAGTCGAAGACCGCCTAGGATTCAGAACAAAACCACTGACCCCATTCGAGGTCTCTAAGGACCCTCCCGCACTGGCTAGTGAACAAGTCGAACGTGTATAAGCACAAAGCTTCCACAAGAGAACTTGTAAAACGTGCAAATCGATTCGAAAATCATCAGCAACGGACAAAAACAACAATTAAAAGACATCACAAGCGACGACATTCCTCGTATAAATCAAGTACGAGAGTCGACTAAATACATATCGTGAAATCAAGATCCACATAAGGATTCCATCACTTAACAAATAATCATAAAAACAGCTCGTGTCACACGAGGCACAACACAAGAAGGGAGACTTACTTCCACAGGCCGCACGAAGATGATGATAGCCCCACGATACTAATCACGACCAACAAACTCAAACGACGCGTCGCGACACGACTCAGTTAGATAAAATCCGACGAAACAAGACTCAAACAACACGACTTGACCCGACAGCCTAGGTTTTCCTCAACCTAAGCTCCGATACCATTTATGTAACACCCCCAATCCACTCAGGGATATTACACGCCGTAGACCCTCTCCTCGAGGATCTACCAGGCAGGTAACAACATTTAACATCTCGACAATGCCTTCAAGGCTACAATGACTCAGTAGACCGATTTGATCTTTCAACGAATACATACAGCTCAAATACAACTCATGCCCACGCAGGGGGCAAAATACAACTACACTCGTACAACGGGAAAATATAGCAGCGGAAAAGAAAATACAACTAGACCAATATGACATCAACGGATCCTCATGTGATTAGTATCGTTCATCTTTCATCATCCTTCGTGCCGACCCTGTGTCATGCTCCAAAACCTGAATGCAAAAATAGACATCCACCCCCCGAATACTCGGGGGTTAGCAAAACTCCACTGTTTTGCTAGTGCAAATACAAAGTGCAAATACGAGCCATACCATTCACATTCCACGAATAACAATAACCAGGACTCCTCAAAGATCCAAACGAAACGAAAAGTACTTCTCGAGGCAAGGGTTTGAGAAAACCTTTAAAAATCGAAATACCATAAATCAATGGAAATAATTTATAAGACGGTTTAGATTGCCATCGAGAGTTTTAATAGAAAACCATTTAGGATTATCAAATCCTACTTTTCAAAATCCACAAGACAAAAGGGGTCGCCGCCCCAAATCTTTACTTTCTTTAAAATGACATTTACCAACCCGTTGGGATTTTAGCCCCAAATCCATAAAATGACTTTTACAAACCATTGGGATTTTAGCCCCAAATCTCATCAACTCACAGTACACAAGAACGACCACAAGGTTCGTCTCCCAACATCAAAATCCACAAATAAAGGATTTAAAACAAACAACAAAATACTCTAGAGCCATCCTAGCCAAGTAGGCCAAACGAACAACTTACCTCTTACACACTTAGTCAATGCATGCAATCATGAAAACCGTTCAAAAGCACTCATTTCCTAAATGCCAATATCAAATCACATTTGTAAAATTCACCACAATTAACCGTCGATCCACACCTCCGTGGACCCCTACCGAGACCCCGTCGGATCTAACCCGTAGTGGTTAAAAGCAAAGCTCGTCGATCCACACCTCCGTGGACCCCTACCGAGACCCCGTCGGATCTAACCCGTAGTGAGCATACACACACACACGTTACTCATGCAATACTAATATGCTAAGAATGTAAGTTCATTAAGAATACTCACTAGAGATGGCCATTAACTCGACACCAACTCTTCAAAACACCACAACAAGATTGAATACGGAATACACGATTCCATAACTTAAACAATAGGAGTATCATCATAAAATCCTTCAATGTTCAAAATAACCAAATCATAATCAATTCTCAAAACACCGTTCACAAATCATACTCGTTTTGAAAGAAAGCCTTTAACGAGGCGAAACCGAAATCCTTTGAAATTTCATTTCAAATAACCAAACAAACACATCAAGACGACCACCGATCATCATATCCATAAAACGAGAAAAGTATGGGCAAGGTACTTGCCTCGATACCACGAGCACGGAACCACGAACGGATACGGCTCAACCGGGAAGCTTCGGAACGCCCGATGCTAACGAAAAGGGAGACGACAACGAACGGAACGGAAGAATCAAGCACGACCGCGAGGAACCGACGAAAATGAACCTAACGATTCGAATAGCACAATCACAACCACTTCTAAACGATTATGGAAATGGAATACACCCGGAAACCCGCCTACGATTCATGTATATTCGTACCAAAAATAACAACGAGGGCGGACCACAACCAAACCCTCTCGATTCCGTAAAAATCCACAAAATATCCATGAATCCGTAGGAAAACTAAAGATACTAACAATATTAATAGTATATACCATGAATCCACCAACAAAACGGAACGGATCGGAAGAAAATCCCAAAACCCCCAATTTAGTCGAAAATAGGGTTCTAGAAATATTACCTTTGGAGATTCAAGTACTAAGATCCGTAGAACACGCATTGGATTGATTGTCCGGGCTTCACAACCGAAGAAGAATGATGAAAATCAACTCCCTAATCGATAATAATGAGGAACTCTCCCCCTCTCTCTCACTCTCTCGCGTCGCAGGAAGAAGAAGGAGGAAATGAGCAGATTACGCTCAAAACAACGCAATTATAGGGGGTTGACCGCATTGTGTGCCGCGGCACAGCTGAGGTGTGCCGCGGCACAGGCCAAAAATTACTCCCAGGGTTCGGCAGTGTGCCGCGGCACGTCCTGCGTGTGCCGCGGCACCCGGTATAGGCGGTTTTGATCGCAGATGTCACACGGGTGTGCCGCGGCACCGGACGGGTGTGCCGCGACACTGACTCGGCACTGTGCCGCGGCATCGGATGGGTGTGCCGCGGCACACGGTACAGATTCGCTCGACCAACAATCGAAGAAATTTGTGTGCCGCGGCACACACATCTTGTGCCGCGGCCCACACCCCCTTTTGGGCCCCAAAATGATGAAAATGATCCGGAAGAGAATAAAACGATAGGAATCAATATTTGGGAACCAATAACACAAAATGGATCGCGGCAAACCGAAACGGCGGTTCCGCAACAATAACGAGAATACAGTTCAACAGTTGACAGGAAGGACACACTGAAAGGTACACGAGGGTCACTACGATCGAGAAATACACCAAAAAAAGAAAATTACCGAAATTCGAAATTGCGGATATTACATTCTACCCTCCTTAAAAGAAGTTTCGGCCCGAAACTTAAAACAAGTAGGGAGAAGCAATATCCCCGCCAGGGAAAACTCAACGAGATACACAAGAAATGCGTAACTTACGCCCATCGGCGAAACGTTACAAGCAACGCAAAGGAATAAACGGCGTGAAAACACGCTCCAGGGCGACCAACACAATGCCACCGGTAGAGACATAATAAAATCAACAAGTGACAAGTGTCATCAAACAGATAATATAATCAAGTCGATTATCCGAACAATCACAAAACACAACCAACGAAAATCAATACGATTGACCAACCCAACGGTATATCAATCAAAACATGAGCCACACGCTGAACAAATACGGAATTCCACCGCCCAGGGGTTGGAAGATCGAAAACGAGACTAATTTCCCGAACTTAAGGAAATTTGGAAGGAGTCTGAATGTTCAACAATCACGAAACGGGATCAACAAAAACCGAACAATCAAACGATCGAACCAAAAAGATCGAGACAACAAAAATCGAACGATCATGTTCGGATCACGAAGAACAATAAGGATCAACCGACAACTCCGAGGTTCACACCTCGACTCGAGACAAAACATGATCCGGTGAAAACAACAAGATGCACACTCGCATAAGATCCACAGGAAAGGGAATAATGATTGAAAGGTCACAACGACGAACGAGTAATTCCGAAATACCACCCTCGTTCGATCAACAAAAGCAAGGGGCGTGACAAGCTCGGAAAATGTCAATGAACATGATGAGTCGACAAAGTCGAAAACACAAGAGTTCCAAATCCGATCCACTTCGAATAAAAGAACTAATAGAACCAGATGATGTCACTCCCGAACAAGGTTCACAAGAGTCGAACCGAACCCGAAAAGTCACAATGATAACCAGATCGACCCACAACAAGATCACGGTTCGTTCAGACGATGAAATCGAAATACAGAACAAGTTCAGAAAGTATCAACGAACATGAGCGAATCGATAGTCTGGAGAAAGAGAAAATACCGAAGTCAAAATAGTACGGGCATTACCTCCGACCTCGTCCACGAAATTCACAAAAACATGAGCAAGGTAACAAGACATTAAACAACCGACACATAACGGAACGATCACCGATGCACACGGTCACACCAAACCAAGCTCTAACAGCTCGCACATGCGCGACAACGCAGAAATCACCACGAGGCGACAACATTCAACACCAACATTCCACCTCTCACAGAGGGCTAGCACAACAAATGTGTGGAAAACGACGCAACGCTCACACCGCCAATTCGGTCATACTCGGGTGCAAACATCAAAATGACAACGCGAACATCATACATATATACCCAGCCCTCAAACGGGAATGGATAGGTTTTAAAAACGAAAACCTCATTTTGAAAATAATTTAGAAGAACACCGGTTGATCTTGAGTATCACCTTTCAAAAAGTACAAACGTGAAACATTGTTATCGAGACTTTGGAGAACCATTTCGCATTTGATAAAAATGAGGACACTTTCTCTTAGTGAAAACTTTCAAAATATTCGACCCTTGGGTCTAAATAAAAGTGTTTCTAAAACATTGAAAATATCTCAAAACATTTTGGTCCTCGAGGTAGAAAAATTTTTGGAATATATTGGCACCTTGGATGTACCACAAGAAAATAACTCATTTGAAAAATATGTCTCGAATTTTATTTTTCTAAGATACTCAAGGTTTTCAAAAATCCAATAGGCCAGAATGCCCAAAACTCACGCATATCGACGTTCACTAAAACAACTCCTAGTACACCCATCAAAACGTTTAAAATCAAGACAATACATGTCTTTAAACGGAAACAAACGATAAAATACCACAGTCGAAGACCGCCTAGGATTCAGAACAAAACCACTGACCCCATTCGAGGTCTCTAAGGACCCTCCCGCACTGGCTAGTGAACAAGTCGAACGTGTATAAGCACAAAGCTTCCACAAGAGAACTTGTAAAACGTGCAAATCGATTCGAAAATCATCAGCAACGGACAAAAACAACAATTAAAAGACATCACAAGCGACGACATTCCTCGTATAAATCAAGTACGAGAGTCGACTAAATACATATCGTGAAATCAAGATCCACATAAGGATTCCATCACTTAACAAATAATCATAAAAACAGCTCGTGTCACACGAGGCACAACACAAGAAGGGAGACTTACTTCCACAGGCCGCACGAAGATGATGATAGCCCCACGATACTAATCACGACCAACAAACTCAAACGACGCGTCGCGACACGACTCAGTTAGATAAAATCCGACGAAACAAGACTCAAACAACACGACTTGACCCGACAGCCTAGGTTTTCCTCAACCTAAGCTCCGATACCATTTATGTAACACCCGCAATCCACTCAGGGATATTACACGCCGTAGACCCTCTCCTCGAGGATCTACCAGGCAGGTAACAACATTTAACATCTCGACAATGCCTTCAAGGCTACAATGACTCAGTAGACCGATTTGATCTTTCAACGAATACATACAGCTCAAATACAACTCATGCCCACGCAGGGGTCAAAATACAACTACACTCGTACAACGGGAAAATATAGCAGCGGAAAAGAAAATACAACTAGACCAATATGACATCAACGGATCCTCGTGTGATTAGTATCGTTCATCTTTCATCATCCTTCGTGCCGACCCTGTGTCATGCTCCAAAACCTGAATGCAAAAATAGACATCCACCCCCCGAATACTCGGGGGTTAGCAAAACTCCACTGTTTTGCTAGTGCAAATACAAAGTGCAAATACGAGCCATACCATTCACATTCCACGAATAACAATAACCTGGAATCCTCAAAGATCCAAACGAAACGAAAAGTACTTCTCGAGGCAAGGGTTTGAGAAAACCTTTAAAAATCGAAATACCATAAATCAATGGAAATAATTTATAAGACGGGTTAGATTGCCATCGAGAGTTTTAATAGAAAATCATTTAGGATTATCAAATCCTACTTTTCAAAATCCACAAGACAAAAGGGGTCGCCGCCCCAAATCTTTACTTTCCGAAAAATGACATTTACCAACCCGTTGGGATTTTAGCCCCAAATCCATAAAATGACTTTTACAAACCATTGGGATTTTAGCCCCAAATCTCATCAACTCACAGTACACAAGAACGACCACAAGGTTCGTCTCCCAACATCAAAATCCACAAATAAAGGATTTAAAACAAACAACAAAATACTCTAGAGCCATCCTAGCCAAGTAGGCCAAACGAACAACTTACCTCTTACACACTTAGTCAATGCATGCAATCATGAAAACCGTTCAAAAGCACTCATTTCCGGAAATGCCAATATCAAATCACATTTGTAAAATTCACCACAATTAACCGTCGATCCACACCTCCGTGGACCCCTACCGAGACCCCGTCGGATCTAACCCGTAGTGGTTAAAAGCAAAGCTCGTCGATCCACACCTCCGTGGACCCCTACCGAGACCCCGTCGGATCTAACCCGTAGTGAGCATACACACACACGTTACTCATGCAATACTAATATGCTAAGAATGTAAGTTCATTAAGAATACTCACTAGAGATGGCCATTAACTCGACACCATTATCAAACTCTTCAAAATACCACAACAAGATTAAATACGGAATACACGATTCCATAACTTAAACAATAGGAGTATCATCATAAAATCCTTCAACGTTCAAAATAACCAAATCATAATCAATTCTCAAAACACCGTTCACAAATCATACTCGTTTTGAAAGAAAGCCTTTAACGAGGCCAAACCGAAATCCTTTGAAACTTCATTTCAAATAACCAAACAAACACATCAAGACGACCACCGATCATCATATCCATATAACGAGAAAAGTATGGGCAAGGTACTTGCCTCGATACCACGAGTACGGAACCATGAACGGATACGGCTCAACCGGGAAGCTTCGGAACGCCCGATGCTAACGAAAAGGGAGACGACAACGAACGGAACGGAAGAATCAAGCACGACCGCGAGGAACCGACGAAAATGAACCTAACGATTCGAATAGCACAATCACAACCACTTCTAAACGATTATGGAAATGGAATACACCCGGAAACCCGCCTACGATTCATGTATATTCGTACCAAAAATAACAACGAGGGCGGACCACAACCAAACCCTCTCGATTCCGTAAAAATCCACAAAATATCCATGAATCCGTAGGAAAACTAAAGATACTAACAATATTAATCGTATATACCATGAATCCACCAACAAAACGGAACGGATCGGAAGAAAATCCCAAAACCCCCAATTTAATCGAAAATAGGGTTCTAGATATATTACCTTTGGAGATTCAAGTACTAAGATCCGTAGAACACGCATTGGATTGATTGTCCGGGCTTCACAACCGAAGAAGAATGATGAAAATCAAATCCCTAATCGATAATAATGAGGAACTCTCCCCCTCTCTCTCACTCTCTCGCGTCGCAGGAAGAAGAAGGAGGAAATGAGCAGATTACGCTCAAAACAACGCAATTACAGGGGGTTGACCGCATTGTGTGCCGCGGCACAGCTGAGGTGTGCCGCGGCACAGGCCAAAAAATTACTCCCAGGGTTCGGCAGTGTGCCGCGGCACGGCCTGCGTGTGCCGCGGCACCCGGTACAGGCGGGTTTTGATCGCAGATGTCACACGGGTGTGCCGCGGCACTGACTCGGCACTGTGCCGCGGCACCGGATGGGTGTGCCGCGGCACACGGTACAGTTCGCTCGACCAACAACTGAAGAAATTTGTGTGCCGCGGCACAAACATCTTGTGCTGCGGCCCACACCCCCTTTTGGGCCCCAAAATGATGAAAATGATCCGGAAAGAGAATAAAACGATAGGAATCAATATTTGGGAACCAATAACACGAAATGGATCCACGGCAACCCCAAAACGGCGGTTCCGCACAACAATAACGAGAATACAGTTCAACAGTTGACAGGAAGTACACACTGAAAGGTACACGAGGGTCACTACGATCGAGAAATACACCAAAAAAAGAAAATTACCGAAATTCGAAATTGCGGATATTACACATTCACATAAGATCCACAGGAAAGGGAAAAGCAATTGAAAATCCACAACAACAAACGAGTTATTCCGAAACAATACCACACTCATTCGCTCAACAAAAGCAAGGGGCAGGACAAGCTCAAAAAATGTCAAAGAACATAAACGAGTTGACAGAGTCGAAAATACGGAAGTTCAAAATTCGATCCACTTCGAATAAAAGAACTAGTAGAACCAAAAGATGTTACTTCCGAACAAGGTTCACAAGAATCGAACCGAACTCAGAAATGTAACAGCGATAACCAGATCGACCCAAAACATGATCACAGCTCGTTCGAACGATGAAACTGAAATATAGAAAAAGTTCGGAAAGTATCAACGAACACGAGCGAGTAGATAGAATTGAGAAAGAGGAAATGCAGAAGTCCGGAAACAATACGGGTATTACATTAGACCTCTTATAAAAGAAGGTCGTCCCCGCAACTCACAATAACGGAAACAAGACAACAACACAAAAGCAATCGACGGAAACATTTCCCATGGGCCTCTTAGAGCCGATCCTGATATATGTACTGAAGTTCGTGCCCCGAAAGACTCGGAACCCATCTCGCAAAACTGGATCCTGTGTCTCTCGGGTCCACACTTGAAATGCTTTACTGACAAGGACAATTGGTACGTGCATGCCCCCAGCACACCACGGTTGAAACACCTCGGCTCGGCATACCGAATATATAACTGCTAGGTACAATGGAATATAACGTCGCAAAACAACAAACCGGAGATGCCAACTTGGCATAACATATCAACACATACTAAAATCACAACAACCACGGCATCGTTCGACAATTAAAACAGCCCGAACGATAACTAGCATATAATTACTAAACATCACGAAACAAGCACGTATGTACACAATCATACACAACTTCTACGACCACAAGCAGGAAATGATGGGTTTTAGAAGAAAAACGAAAACCACCTCTTGAAAACAATTTGGAAACACCGGTAGATCTTGAGTATCACCTTACAAAAATTAGTACAAACACCATTATCGAGACTTTTGAAAACCATCTTGCGTTTGAACAAAATGAGGACACTTCCCTTTTCATGAAAAACTTTCGGAATATTCGACCCTCGGGTCCAAGTAAAGGTGTTTCTAAAACATTGAAAATATCTCAAAACATTTTGGTCCTCAAGGTAGAAGAATTTTGAAACAGATAGTTGTGCTAGTAGGCGCCTTAAAAATACAATCCATTTAAAAGTACGTCTCGAATTTTATTTTCTAAGATACTCAAGGTTTTAGAAAATCTATTAGGCTAGAATGCCTAAAAACACACATGTATCGACATACGCTAAACCACCTCCTAGTACACGCATCAAAACGTTTAAAATCAAGACAATACATGTCTTTTAACGGAAAATAAACAGTGAAATACCACAGTCGAAGACCGCCTAGGATTCAGAACAACACCACTGACCCCATTCGAAGCCTCTAAGGACCCTCCCGCACTGGATAGTGAACAAGTCGAACGCGTATAAGCAAAAGCTTCCACAAGAGAACTTGTAAAATGAGCAAATCGATTCGAAAATCATCAGCAACGGACAAAATCAGCAGTAAAAATACATGAGCAGCGACGACACTCCTCGTATAAACCAACTACGAGAGTCGACTAAATACATATCGTGAAATCAAAATCCACAGAAGGATTCCATCACTTAACAAATAATCATAAAAATAGCTCGTGTCACACGAGGCACAACACAAGGAAGGGAGACTTACTTCCACAGGTCGCACGAAGATGATGATCGCCCCACGATACTAATCACGACCAACGAACTCAAACGACGCATCGCGACACGACTCAGTCAGACAAAATCCGACGAGACAAAAACTCAACAGACACCACTAAACCCGACAGCCTAGCTTTCCACACCCTAAGCTCTGATAGCATTTATGTAACACCCCAAATCCGTTCAGGGATATTACACGCCGTAGAACCTTTCCTCAAGGATCTACCAGGCTGCTAACAACATTAAACATCTCGACAATGCCTTTAAGGCTAAAATGACTCAGTAGACCGATTTGGTCTTTCAATAAATACATACAACTCAATCACAACACATGCTCACGCAGGGGTCGAGTACAACACACTCCCGTACAATGAAGTAAGAATACTGCAGCGGAAAATAACATAAAACTAAACCAATACGACATCAACGGGTCCTCGTGTGATTAATATTGTTCATCTTTCATCATCCTTCATGCCGACCCTGTGCTATGCTCCAAAACCTGAACGCAATACAGACATCCACCCCCCGAATACTCGGGGGTTAGCAAAACTCCACTGTTTTGCTAGTACAAGTATGAAATCATACGAAATGTAACAAATAAATTGAAATCGCGAATCGGGTACGACAAATAATTACAAAAGACTTCCCGAGAAGTTTTATTAATTAGAATTCATCAAAGGAGTGTTTGAAAATAGATTCCTCATCTCGGGGATTTTAAAAATAGAAACTTTGCTAGACCTCAAGTCCTTAGTTGAAAATATCCATTTCAAAATGAACGGGTCTCGGCCCAAAATCACTTTCCATAAAATGACCTTTACAAACCGTTGGGATCTCATCCCAAATCTCATCAAATCACAGTACATGAGAATAATATCAAGGTTCGTTTTCCAACATCAAAATCCACAACCCAAGGTTTAAACACAGACGACAAATACTCTAGTGCCATCCTAGCTAAGTAAGCCAAACGAACAACTTACCTCTTACACACTTAGTCGATGCATGCAATCATGAAAACCGTTCAAAAACGCTCATTTCCGGAAATGCCATAATCAAATCACATTTGTGAAATACCCCACAATTAACCGTGGATCCACCCCTACGTGGACACCTACCGAGACCCCGTCGGATCTAACCCATAGTGGTTAAAAGCAAGCTCGCGGATCGACCCCTCCGTGGACCGCTACCGAGACCCCATCGGATCTAACCCATAGTGAGCATACACACACACACGTTACTCATGCAATACTAATATGCTAAGAATGTAAGTTCATCAAGAATACTTACTAGAGATGGCCACTAATCCGACACCATTATCAAACTCTTCAAAACACAACAACACAATTAACACGGAATACACGATTCCACAACATTAAACCAATGGAAACATCATTAAAACCTTCAACGTTCAAAATAATCAAATCAAAATCAACTCACGCGAATCACAGTCATAAGGATAAACCAACCATCATAAATCCAACATGTAAACTCTGTTTGCAGGACACAACTCGTATAAGAAAATACTTGCCTCGAAACCACGACGCGGAGAATCGACCGAAGTAGGTTGGCACGAACCGACTACGAACTCGCCGACTCCACCGAAAGACATCCCACAACAATAAACTATGAACGACAAAAATAACAACGATAATGAATTCCAAAGTACGACCCAAAGCCGCTGAATTCAAGGAACAAACGACGAAAGTTCGAGGGTTTCCCCCAAAACGGCCAAGAACACGATTCGTCCCGTCAAAACACGAAAACGGAATTCCAAACCGAAATATGGATATAGAATCCATAGGAGATGTTTAACAACATCATTTAACAACAATCGATCCATCAAAAATGGATGGAAAACAAAATCAAGAACAAATCCCCCAAAAAGTCGATTCGAAGGAAATCAAGAAATATACTTCGATTTGACGAAGAACAAGGGATTAAATGATGTTAAACACAAGAATACTACCAAGATTAATCATACCCATCATGAATTAATCAACAATACGGAACGAATCGGACAAAAACGCAAAAAACCAAAAATTCAAGAAATTAGGGTTCTAAGAAGAGATTACCTTGATTCGCTGGATCAAAGGATGATATAGGATGATCAATTAATGATATGAAATCAAAGTGTTCATGGATTTGTTGTTCAACAACATGGATTCGCCTCTTCCGAAGATCCAGCCGCGGATTGAAAAGAAAGGAAATGAAAAACGAGTGAAAATGTGACTGCTCTGCCACATTTATACTGGGCCGGACTAGCGTGCTCTAGGCTGCCGAGCTAGCGTGCGCTATCGACCCAGGCCGCAATCCAGAGCCCCCACTGCCCTACTGACTCGGCCAGGTAGCGTGCTCAGCCTTCCGGCCCTAGCGCGCGCTACCTGCTGGTCGTAGCGTGCGCAATGCCCGACAGTAGCGTGCGCTACCTGCCGATCGTCCCCGAGTCCAAGACTCCGCATTCTCCTCGCCTGACAACAGACGCCGGGCCCGATAGCATGCGCTACACCTGCTGGTTAGTGCGCGCAGCCTTCTGGCCGTAGCGTGTGCTATGCCGGTTCCTGCCGTGCCTTCCCGGCCAGTGCCCAGCACTTCCGACCGTGCCTGCGCACCTGTCCGGCCAGTGCTCAGCCATCATGATCCGACAACTCGATTTCCGAAAACATATGGAACGAACACGACGAAAAGCTCGCGGACAACATCATCGACCCGAAATGAAAACATAATGCAATAATTAATCATACGCGACCAAGAAAAGACTCGAGACAACAAATACAGATACGGATACCCATAACTTTGGGTAAATTACAAAATGGCCCAAAACACCCGGAAATCATGATACGTGATCGAATAACCAAACCAAAGTTCACAACATGTATAACAAAGTTAAACGGACTTACGGGAATCTCGAAACAGCAGTTTCGAACAAGATTCACAAGAATCGAACTCAAGTGCGGAAAAATCGCTAAAAGGCACGGAACTCAACAAAACGACACCGAAACGAACTCGGATGTCAAAAAGTGTAGAATTAATCATTCTCATAATGATGAAACGGTCATGAGCGAGTCGTCAAAATGGACTTCCGCCGAAAAAAAGAAATTACCGGAAATCGAAATTACGGGTATTACAATAAGTAGTCATGTTTGGGTTGTAATCGGATCATTATTGAATGATAAAAAAAATACATTGTGTATTCGTTAAAGTGTTAGACGAGTTTCTTTCCAAAATGTGGTTATTATTCGACGCGTTTTCGAATCTGATCAATTCTCAATAGGTCTTGAGAAGAAATCACCTTATCGAATTATAGGTCTAGTTTGATAAACACCTGTTTCTTGTCCGGTTTCGGTAGAGAACCCACCCTCTTCAGATAGTCCTTACATTTCGCTCCATACTTCAACTTATTATCTGTGTTCCCTGTTCGCAAGAGACATTCCTCTTGCTTTCGATACAGGGTTGTACATGAATCGGGAGTTCGCATCAATTGATGTTCGATTGTCCGAAACTTGCTTCTTGTTTCCATTGCATCCGCCCTAAACCTGCTGTTTTCAAGTGCCGCTGTTTGGAGTTGCCTGTTCCGAGTCATTTCCACTCGGCTAGTTCCTGTCTTGTGCACGTGCCGGTACCCATTATTGTTGCTGTGTCGAACTGTTGCTATCAGTTCCTGTCAGATCTTAACTGTGCTGTTCGGTTCCTTTTGGCTAAGTGCTGATTCGCTCCCGCTCTTAAAATAGCCTTCTGCTGTACCGATAGAGATTTCGCATCATAAGTGGCATCAGAGACCCAGTTCCTGATCTTTGGCATTATGGATCTCAACGACGCTGATTTCTTGGCAAAACTTCGTGATGCATTGTGTGACATACCAGAACAACGCGACCAACGTTGGCAACATAGGCGTGGTGACTATGAACTACCCTCACACCATGTTAAAACATTCAAAGTTAACAAGCTTCCGGAGTTCATTGGCGGGACAGACCCCAAAGTTTACATGGAATGGGCACGTAAAATTGATAGCATGTTCGAGTTTAAAGACCTTGACGATGAGAAACGGTGTAAGTATTCAATTCTCAAGTTGGGGAAAGGCGCTTCACTTTAGTTCGAAGGAGTTAAAACACGAAGAGATCATGCGGGGAAAGAAAAGATCCGTTCGTGGGATTCATTAAAAAGAAAACTTCATAAAAGATATGTACCGACATCACATCGGTTGTCCTTATACCAGAAGATTGACGACCTCATGCAAGGAAAGTTAAGTGTCAGTGAATACATTAAGGAGTTTAAAAATCTGACCTTAATAGGAGAAATAGAGGAGAATGAGGAGCAGAAGATGTCGCGTTTCTTGCGTGGCTTGAACCAAAGCATAGCTAACTCGGTGAAATTATACCCATATGAAGACTTCGATACATTGTGTGGACTATGTGTGAAGTTGGAAGCTCAAAACAAATGAAGTCTTATATACCCGAGTCTCCATCCAAATTTGGGAACCCAAGTATCGGTTCCAGTTCAGCTACTAAAATGACCATACCGACTCCTACCCCTTGTAATATCCGGAATTTCCACTACTGTTGTTTAAGATTATTTTATCCGAGTTATGTTGTACACCGTGGAATGTGTACAGTATGGGTAAAATAATTAGAGGACCAAGACATCTGTATTGGTATAATTGTCGTACTTGGTCGACAATTGGATGTAAGAAGTATATGTATTCAGTATGTCGTATGTTCATATTCTGTATGTTGAGACGATTGGACAAGAATAACTGAAAATGGCTAAGTGTAACATTATTAGCGCACGCTAATAATCAGGAGTAGCACACGCTATCGTGCAGGTTTAGCGCACGCTACGGATATAAGATAATGCACGCTAATGCAGTCAGATCGGAAGGAATCTGCGTGTGGACCAGGCCACTTTCGGCGCACATTATGATAAGTCAACGGATGTTGTAATGTAGTGTTAGGGCACGCTAATGCATGTTGATTAGCGCACGCTAACTGTATATCGGACAAAAAGGAATCTTATCCTCGTCAGCACTTTCGGCGTGTGGACCAGTCTTCGGAGCATACAGACAAACGAGTCAACTATGAGTAGCGCACGCTAAGGTAAGACACTTGCGTACGCTAAATAGAGGCATTTACGTACGCTATTGCATGGGCATTGCGTACGTAAATCACTTCATGCAGTAAGACAGTTGCCTCTGGACTGCGATAGCGCACGCTAACAAAGGTCAGTTAGTGCACGCTAAGGCCGTAGCGCACGCTAAACATAAGGTTTAGCGCACGCTAGTAATGTATTCTATATAAGGGACAAACGGGTATTATGAAGCATTTCGTCCTTTCTTTCACCTTCAGTCGATAGAGAGAGTTTTGTGAGGTTCTTGAGGTTCCCAAACACGGTGAGGTAGTGATCTTTAACAAGATTAAGATAAAAATCATGGATTAAAGTTTTGTTCTTGAAATCATTGGTGATTCTTGGAAATGGATTCAACCTTGGAAATCAATCCATTCCTTCATAAAGGTAATCACTCTTCATCTTTGGATTTCATTTTGGACTGAATGTTGATGTTCTTGAGTTGATGATTATTACATAAACGAGTTGATAAGCATGAGTATGAGATGGATTACCGGATTATGATGATGTTATTGTTGATATGAAGATATTGATACGATTCTTGTGGTTTAAATTGTGTTGTTCGTTTTCTTGAGATAAGTGGATTAATCCTTCTCCTAAGTTTCGGATGTTGATGTTATTTTTGATGATTACTCCCTGTAATGATAGATTATGAAAGTGTTGTTACGTTCTTAATGTTTCATGACGTTGATATTGAGGAAGATGATATATGGATATAGAACTTGGATTATAAGTTGGATGATTGTTTATATGTTAAAGGATATCGGATTTCGTTGTTTTGATAGCTTTGAACATGATTCAGAATCACTTGGTGTTCTTGAAATCGCCATAAGTTGATCGGTATCTGAAAAACATGCATCTCAGACGGATTAGCGCACGCCACGCCATCGCCTAGCGCGCTTAACGGAGCAACTTAGCGCACGCCACGTTAGGTGATTAACGTGCGCTAAGAAGGCGTAAAGTGCGATATTTTCGTGTTGTGGTTGTAAATTCGTCTTGGTTTGAGTAGGGTTGATCGACTAGTGTTTAATCGAGATATTGTCGAGCCGTTGGGTTTGTAAATTGGTTTTATCGATTGTTAATTGTTGTCGAACTTGTTGTCTATCGACATCGTAATAGGTTGAGAATATTTATCGCTGATTACAACCGTGTGTTGCGGTCGAGCTCGAGAATGTTCGTTGATTGCTTTGGTCGGGACCGAGGAACTTGTAGATGACGGCAATGGTTTTGCAATACTTCCTCGTCATTGTATCGGTATCGAAGTAAGTTATTACTTACTCAGTTTATAGTATTTAATGAATGGTTTCCGTTTCATTCGTTTATAATTCGTATAACAATGTTTATAATCGTAATCACAGGAGACTTGAGATTATAAATCATATTCGAGTTTTGGGAATCTAAATCATAATGTATATGATTTACTTTTGTTATTGGTATACTTGTATATCGAGGATATATCGTGATAAAAACGGAGATATGAACTATCTGCAATTCATGATACTTTGGACCGTCGAGTATTGAGGATAATGGTTCGTGATGGTTTAGGCATTGAGATCGTTCTTGAAGGACTCGGGGCAAGTACTCTAATCATTTTTATCATTTGAGTCGATCATGTTTTGATACATTCGTGTATCGTTGTTGTCATGCATTTGTGCATTGTTGTTGTCGTACATTGTGCACTGTTGTTTTGTGCAGTTGTGCATTGTTGTCATATGTCCACCATGCGTTGGTCCGACGGGATCATCATGGGAATCTATAGCTGTGTGCGCTGGATCGCTGGACAGGTAATGCCACCATGCGTTGGTCCGATGGGATCATCATGGGAATCTATAGCTGTGTGCGCTGGATCGTTGGATTACCATATGTTGTTGTTATTGTGCATATGTATATTATGGGTGGCCATAAGTATACATTTTCGTTATTGTTGTGATCATATTGACGTTGTCATATGAGTATGCATTTGTAGGTCTTGTGTTAGGACCATGTGCGTATGTTGTGTTGATCTGATCTCGGATTAGACTGACGTGATGGTGATGGTATTTCGTATCTTGAGGTATGTTCCGTATTTTCTTGGTACTTGTCTTTGATGGACAATTGATTATCGTATTGGAATTGTCGATGTTATCCGATGGATTGAATTGGCCAGAGTTGGTATAATTTCCGTATCGCGAGTTATGATAATGTTTTGAGAACCTTGAGTATTGTTGAGATACCGCATGTATATTTCGGTATTATTTTAATGTGTTGTTAAGGATACGAATCGTGGATTCTCGTAAAGTTACGACGGTAAGATTACATTGGTCGTATTCTTACTTAGTATTTCCATTTATATGTAATTATTGATGAGATGTGATGGTTATCATTGTTGGATATTATGGCTGACCCCGTCGTGGGCTTTCTTTTTAGGTTCTTGGATTATCAAGCTTGTAGCGATCGTGGAGAGATGAACTTCCCGGAGGATACTGGCAAGGGCATGTATTTGTGTTTTGAGTTTCTGATCAGTTGTTGTATTCCATTTGCTAGAGTATTTTAATTGTTTGTCTTTATCCGCTGCGTGAGTATTTTTAAATGACCTTTTTGGTATCTGGTAACTTAGGTTACTTTGGCAATCATTTTCTAAATCTATTCTATCGGTACGTGTAAGCGATAGCTTAACGTATGTGTTTTTAAACTGTTGAGTTTTGGCATTTTGGGCCTTGTGGTTTCAAATGAGTTTTTACGACGGTTTGATAAACGAGTTTTATAAATCTTCGAATGTTTTTAATAGATAATACCGTCGTTAGCCTCTTGGGCGTTTGTAAATGTTTGCGAAAATTTCCTTCTGCCTTGTGGGTTCCATATCGGGGCCCACGGCGCTGTAATATTCCCGTTCGGATCTGGGGGTGTTACAGAATATGGTATCAGAGCTTAGGTTGAGAAAACCTAGGCAGTCGGGTTGAGTTGGGTCTTGTTTCTGTCGCGTCATTTGAGTTGTCGATTGAAAAATATTGGAGCCGTGAGTTTTGTTGTTCACTCGGGCTTATGCATTGTGCGATTTGCCAGTGTAGTACTGGTCTTGTTATAAACTTTTCCAAATAGTATTAACGTGTTTCTTCAGATAGAGCTGTGTCGTTTTCTCGAGTTGAACTGATTTTGCAAAAAGTGTGTTTTGAAAATATATGTGTCGAGTATTTTCTTGAGTCAAGACATGTGCCAGTATCACGGGGAATCGCCGGCTTCACGATCTGTAAGTATTAGATTTTTGAATTGCATTGAGATTTATTGTCGTTCTAAGTTGATATGTTCTGAGGTTCAGAAAGATATTATGCGTTACAGTATAAGATGACAGAGTTGGGATAGGATTGATGATCTTGAGAAGTTATGATTTTGGAAATCAATATGTCGATTAAGTTTTGGAACGGAGTTTTGCATTTGAGAGAAATATTGTGGATTGTTCAGGAGAACATGTAATCATGTTAGTTCATCTTGAGATATATGAACTGTTTTTGAGCATTTGAAAATGATACTTTTCAAAATGAATGTTTTAGAGATGTTTTACCGTAAACGATTTTTGGGCCGAGACCCAATAGATTTTTGAAATTGTTTTATAACTCAGGACTTGGGGTCCGAAAAAGAGTTTCCTACTTTTTAAACTTCTTGTAATGCGGAACGAGATACGGGCTAAGACCCTAATATTTCAAAAGACTTTTCTGTTTTCTTAAAAACTCCCGAGACTTGTAAAACACTTTATCAATCGTTTATCTATGTCGTTCCTGCCTTTCGGGGTTCTGGATTAGTTGTTCAAAATAAACTTCTCGGGAAGTCTTTTGCTGTGTTGATTTGTTTCAATGCATTGTCATAGCATAATTGAGGTGATCCAGGATGGAAAATGATTGGCGTTGCGAGTCATATGTGGAAAAAAGGAGTTTTTGTCGGAGTCTATACATTGAGATTTTGGATTCTATCGTGTAGTTTTCTGATGGAATATCAGTGGGATTTCTGATGAGCCGGATTGGTATATAGGAGTACGGATGTGGTCAATCATTTGCATAGTTTTCATTTTAAAACTTCAAAATCGTGTGGATTCGAAGGAAACTGTTATCAAATACTTGGCACCAGCGAGCCAGTTTATTTTTCGAGAATTGATTTGGTGGTCTTACCAAAATTTATGTTTTGAGTTTTGAAATTTTTGAAAGAACTTTCGAAAATTTGTCTCCTTGACAAGATTATATTATTTCAAATTGGTTTTGAAAATGTGATTGATGTACATACGCATTTAATGCATAATGCATATCGTGGTGAAGTTCTGAATGAGATTCACGAACTGGATAAGACATCAGTATGGTATGAGGAAAAGAGATTCGAACTTTAGTATGGTAGTTTGATTATCCAATGATGATCGGTTGATTTATCGGATAAGAGAAATATACTGCGTGTTGCAGGTTCGGGTACATCATGTAATTTTAGAACTATGGGTTTTATGAAACCGGGACATATGTGCTATGTGATGGTAGTAGCGCGATTTTACCAGTGATTTTGAATGATTTCTTTTATAAGTGTAGATTTAGGGATGGTGACCCCATGCTGGTTGTTTTGAATATTGAGTGGTCGTTCCCACTCCATGTATGATTGGATATGTTTGTGGGTATGTGATTGGTTTGTCGTTTTGAGAATGCTATTCTTTCGTGGTTCTGTGTTGACCGTGTTGGAGTTTATCATGGTGATGACATTCACGATTGCGTTTCGACCTTTGGATTGGTCATATTAGAGTTCATCATGTCAATGATATTCTCGATTAACTTATGGGTTGATCATTGCTGGTGATCATCTGATCGTTCAGATTTTGTGTTGATATTTCGGGATTCGTTGCCATTGTGTTGGGCAGTTGTTTCACAGATGTATCATGTATTATTGATTTGTATCAGGATTTGGACTTGATTGTGTAATCAAGCAGACAGGATTTGAAACGGATAGATTATTTCTTCCGAAGATGTTATATTTTTGTTGAGATCCATGGAATTGTGATCGTAAGCGTGTTGAAGCTTTACAGTGAAGTCACTTGCTAGCATCTCAGGAGAGCGTCGACTTGGCGCATATGTAAGTATGCTATTTTGGTTATTCGGTAATAATGATGATTGATCGTTGTCGTGATGGTTTCGGGATATTTTGGTTGAACGATTTGTTTGTTTTTATGACGGATTGCAAGTTTCGAGGACGAAACTTATTTTAAGTGGTGTAGTATGTAATATCCGGAATTTCCACTACTGTTGTTTAAGATTATTTTATCCGAGTTATGTTGTACAACGTGGAATCTGTACAGTATGGGTAAAATAATTGAAGGACCAAGACATCTGTATTGGTATAATTGTCGTACTTGGTCGACAATTGGAAGTAAGAAGTATATGTATTCAGTATGCCGTATGTTCGTATTCTGTATGTTGAGACGATTGGACAAGAATAACTGAAAATGGCTAAGTGTAACATTATTAGCGCACGCTAATAATCAGGAGTAGCGCACGCTATCGTGCAGGTTTAGCGCACGCTACGGATATAAGATAACGCACGCTAATGCAGTCAGATCGGAAGGAATCTGCGTGGACCAGGCCACTTTCGGCGCACGTTATGATAAGTCAACGGAAGTTGTAATGTAGTGTTAGCGCACGCTAATGCATGTTGATTAGCGCACGCTAACTGTATATCGGACAAAAAGGAATCTTATCCTCGTCAGCACTTTCGGCGTGTGGACCAGTCTTCGGAGCATACAGACAAACGAGTCAACTATGAGTAGCGCACGCTAAGGTAAGACACTTGCGTACGCTAAATAGAGGCATTTACGTATGCTATTGCATGGGCATTGCGTACGTAAATCACTTCATGCAGTAAGACAGTTGCCTCTGGACTGCGATAGCGCACGCTAACAAAGGTCAGTTAGTGCACGCTAAGGCCGTAGCGCACGCTAAACATAAGGTTTAGCGCACGCTAGTAATGTATTCTATATAAGGGACAAACGGGTATTATGAAGCATTTCGTCCTTTCTTTCACCTTCAGTCGATAGAGAGAGTTTTGTGAGGTTCTTGAGGTTCCCAAACACGGTGAGGTAGTGATCTTTAACAAGATTAAGATAGAAATCATGGATTAAAGTTTTGTTCTTGAAATCATTGGTGATTCTTGGAAATGGATTCAACCTTGCACTACAACAAAAAAGGTCTTTAACAACGTTTTTTAAACGTTGTAATTAGTGTTTGACAACGTTTCGTAAAACGTTGTATTATCCGACGTTGTCTTAGGTCCATCTTTATGACAACGTTTTTTAAACGCTATGATACGTTGTTGTAATAGCGATCCCGTTTTTTGTTAAAAACCTTTAACAACGTTTACAAAACGTTGTTACTAACTTCAACAACGTTTACGTAAACGTTGTCCTTTCTTATTGACAACGTTCTGAAAAGGTTGTTAATAAGTTCCGCAACGTTTGAAAAAACGTTGTCTTTTAGTATTAACAACGTTTATGTAAAACGTTGTAGAAAGTTATTTTTCTAAAAATATCCACTTCCACAACGTTTGTAAAAACGTTGTCTTTGATTATTCACAACGTTTTACATAAACGTTGTATAAAGTTATTTTTCTAAAAAAATATCCACCACCAAATTCACCTATTGCACCTACTACAATAAAGTGTGTCAATGGACTTCTTACTCACTTCAAGTCCTCATGAACATAAATCAATACAGGGCACACGCAAAATAAACAAAGAAATAACGACTACGAGGGCACCCCATATTTGCAAGCTTGTCAGCAACTTTGTTGGCCTCTCGGTAGATGTGGATGATACGAACATTGGAGAGGGACGCAATAAGCCGTCTTATTCTTCGCACAAGCTGCTGCCTCCCCGCCGTGCTTCCAGGCTCGTTCCTGTTCAAGCAATTAACAATAACGATTGAATCCATTTGCAGCTCAAGAGATGTTACTCCTTTGCTGATGGCGAGTGTCAGACCTTCCCTGGCTCCCCACAGCTCGGCCAAGTACGCCTATGAAACAGCCAAGTGAAGCCACAAATGAAGACATATGAAAGCAAGATATACCTCCCAAGAGTTCATCTAATGTCTGGCTTCCGGTAGTGATGTTGATAACCGCATTTCTCTTCACAAAACATAGAATAAAATATGATGCCACTCTCAATTGCACAAACCAAACTCCAGAAATTTACTTCAGTAGGCTAATAAACACCAATTTTGGGTTATCTAACCCATATATGTTTTAAGTTATAAGGATCCGCTTCTAGTGATATAGCCAAAATTCTAAGATAAGAAAAATCAAGGAAGTGTGAGAGATAGAAGAAACGAAACAAGAAGAAAAAGTAACTCAGATTAATGATCTAAAGTCCTTACCACTATCTTCTCAGCAGCCCCACATATCTTGTCAACTTTAGCCTCAGAAAGTCCCTTGATCACAAATGCAAGCTCTATATATTATTGTATAAGTCGTTACCGATGCATCCAATGTTTAAATAATCCAAAAGCTCGAGTTATTTAACCAGAGCATACCTTCTTAGTATGCATCATTAGACCATTGCAAGTAAAGATCCCCGCATCTTGAAGTTTCTTCACATCTCCGGATTAATTCCATGAGAAGTCACCGCAAAAGCCTAGAAGTTAAAACGCGCTAAACAACATTTGTCACACCAAAACGAACATCCTCTATAGCCAAGTTCATATGTGGATTTTATAAACATTTATGAAACCATGAGATGATGAAATGGATCGTGTGTATGAATGCTATGAATTAGTTTGGCAATCTCATGAAGACAAATTGGAGCAGATAGAGAGAGAGAAGATCATAAAACTACGAATATATAAAATACCAAGGTCGCATATCCACATCTAACTAGACAAGACAAAAATGAGAGACGGTTGTGAATCGTGATACAAGAGAAAGGATATACGAATATATATGTACAGAATTGGAGCACAATAATTGCAGAAATGCAAATTAGGAAAACACATATATGTCCGATTCGTCACCATTTGATTAGCAACTAAACCGAAAATAGTTCTCTCGGCTAGTCTCTCTGGTAATCAACGCCAAAACGGTAAAACCAGACAGATGTTGAGCCATATCTTTAGTAAATTTGAGCAAATAGATAAATGTTAACTACAAAAAACATTCCTAAGACAAAAGAACATGAAATCAATATCACACAGCTACAACTCACCATTTCGCCATTAAAACATGAAAATGTCTCAGGAAAACGAATCATATCAAACATTTACTTGAATTTTATGAAAGGGATCAGGTGGATGAATGTTATGAATTAGTTTGGCAATCTCATGAAGACGAATCGGAGCAAATAGAGAGAGAGGAGATCATAAAACTACTGAATATATACAATATCGAGGTCGCCTATCCACATCTAACTAGACAAGACTAAAAATGAGAGACGGTTGTGAACTGTGATACAAGAGAAAGGATATCTGAAAATGTCCAGGAATTATATGTAATACCTGAGATTAACGAAATAGGATCCGGGTCATCCCATCTACCAGACACGTTTTGGTACCATCTTTTTTTGTCACCTTCACTTAGCACTAGACGTTAACGAGTTTTTCAACTTTGACCGTTGATACAAAATCAACTCTTACCCACAACTGAAATTACAACATAATTGGTACAAAAAAATGTGAAAATTATTGATAAATCCTAAACTTAAACCAACAAATTCAATGAAATAAACTGCATCAACAGATGAAAAAGAACTTTTGACTAGAACCTTACTATTACATGACATTTATAAATACAACCGCAAACTATTTTGAGTGTATCGTACAGATTTGAGGTAATCACGACAACAATATTTCTTCAGTCATCCACCGGGCCTAAATATGGAGTGTATCGTATAGATCTGAGGTAATCAAAGCAAACTTTTAATGTCAGTTGCAACAATGCTGACCTAAGGCGCTTTATGCCGATTGCAGTGTTTCGTCACGCTTTGTTTCAAAGACCTTAACAAGAACATCTTCTACAACCTGGATAAGAACCATTCCAAACATACATAAATAAATAAAAAGATATTAGTTGCCGTGTACATTGTGTGTACAAAGAAGATTGTTCCATAGTACATAGCAACCGTGCGAATCCACAAGCGAGTAACGATGTTTGTTATTAAGCTTCTTAAAGGGATAATTAGATAAATGCCTGGAGTTTGGCCTAACAACCAAAAAAAAAAAAAGATAGAAGAAAAGAAAAAGAAAAAGAAACAAGGGGTTTTCTCATCAGCATCCTAGTCGCCTTGACGTAAAGTGTACCTTATAAAATGCGTAATGTTAAATTCTATTGCAATGTTGAGATACAAAAGGTCAAGCATTTACAAATTAGTTTGAAACATTCTCGAAAAAAATATGCGAGTAATTTTTACGATTGTAAAATAATGCTGTGCAATCGTCTTTGTGCAGTGTGCAATCTATCACCTAATCCATTTTACCAAAATTCTAACTTTCAACACATTTCATGCGAATTTACGCCATAATAGTGTACCACCATTGTGCAAAGAACCATCCATCAATATATTCTAATCCATTTGTTTATAAAAGACAAATGAATTGCCCGGACTGTAGAGAAGCCCAAGAAACAATGATCTTTCAAAACTATAAAAACCATTTTCATTACAAATGCCCCTTGTTGAGGGTATAAGTTGTAAGAAAAAAGAAAAAAGTAAATTTTATTTTGAAAGACACGGGTCTTTTTTTTTGGTAATTAGACCAAACTTCAGTGGTACATTCCGTAAACAATCCTTTTCAAATTCCAATAAAGCTCAATAAAGTTGGACCGAAATAAAAATCAAGAACTAAGACTAATCACCTTATCGGTGTCGATGCACCGATGTAATGCCAATTGTGACCGGACCCTCTGCGGCAGTTCTCTTTCTCCACCAACTCACCGTGTCAGTACGGAATATACACACCAAAGAATGTTTCGCAAACGTAGAATAATTAAAAGACGTACCATCAACTTGTATATAATTTTATTCCTGTGGTCTATTCTTTTCTCGCTATCAACCCAATATGACTAATTCCACGTTCCTCCGCAATTTCTTGTAGGTGAGAAGTGTTGCTTGAGTTCCAACCTCCAACAACTAGCATCGATCTATCTTTTCCCGTAGCTCTTTGAATATGAAAAGGAACAAGATTTATGAAAATGAACAAAATTTCACAGACTTGAACCAACATAACAAAGAGCTCACAGAACTCTATTTGAAAGGAATTCCACTGAAATCCTAGTAAATTAACAAAGAGAAAATCGAAGAAAACAATAAGGTGAAACTCTTATCCTCTACTACCGCTATTAGAACTGTTACTCTAGTGCGAAAATTCACAAACCACGGCTAACACATATCGCTCTTTCAAACCTAAACACAGAAAGTCACAAAGCAGACTATACTCTTTAAGAACGCCCTTCCATTCTTTCCCTTTAAAATCAAGTGTAAATGATTCAACACCGCCAAAAATTTGAGAAATATACTTACACATGGTCAATTAAAACACAATAATAAGTAAGAAGGTGTAATATCAATTACCTATAACCATGCAACTGACCCTTGATTTATATGCTCACATACCTTTCCCCTCCTCCTTTATCCGGGCTTGGGATCAGGCAATGCAATGCAATATACAACAATTGCATTGGCGGAGTTAAAAAGGGGTTAGTTAATAAGTCGGGCAAACATCTTAAAAAACAAGTAATACCAAGTTCTAAATGTTTAGCAATAAACCAACATAGGACACATATTGTGCATCAAAATAGAAATCCAAAATAGAAGTCCTAATAAATACCCACAAGAAATTTCCCGTCTGAGAAGAAGGAAAGATAACAAAGAAATCAATATAGGAAAAGGAATGGATAACTCACATGCCTTGTCTCCATGTAGAATAATACCAATGAAGCTTTACATCACTTTGCATTAGAATAAAGCATTGTTGTTATACTCTTTCCGAAAGCATAGATGAATATTTGACATAAGATTAAACCACGTAAAAGTGGTCATATACGTTGTATGCATGAACAGTGCATAATCTAGAAAAAAGTCTGAATGAATTCCTACAATAAGGTATGCAAATCGACATTATCAATGTTGTTATGCACTCTCCATGGAGTAAACAGAATACAAAAACAGTTGACATGCATGGAAGCGAAGAGAGGACCACACAAAGAGATATCACATTGCATTAAGGACTATGTAAAAGTGAAGTCTCATTGCTAACATTAGTAACTTTTGAGGAGCTTTGATTCACTCTTTACAGAGAAACTCCTCGGCCAAAAGCATCTATTAAACTTCGTTTCCTATAAATTATTCTAGTCGCTATTTTTTCCCAAATGGGTCAAATATCAACTTATATACAACATTAGCGTAATTTTGACGGACATCTCATTCTCATTTTGTTGCATGCATCACTATAAACAAATAGCAAGGAAACTTGAACCCATAAGAATTGTTCTCATGCCGTATTGCGTATACACTAGAATGATCTCCAACGCAGATTCACAGGTCATCCAAACAATCAAAGCATGAAGAGAGACTATATCGCCAATGTCTTGGTATAGAAATTCACGAAGCTCCAAAAAAGTGGGGAACGTGCACCAATATACCCCTCAGAGGCACAAAGGAATAACATTATCTTCAGCGGGAAACTTGCACCAATATACCCCTTATAAAATACTATTGCATACTTGTCCTTATTTGTGTGTTCCTTTAATTTGTCAGGAAACATCAAAGTAGCTAAAGGAAAGGAAAATAACCAAAAATCAAAAGACCACATAACTGGCGCTTGCCTGTCCGAATTTATGTGTATCTTTAATTTGTCAAGAAACATCAAAGTAGCTAAAGAAAAGGAAAACAACCAAAAATCAAAAAACCACATTAGTGGCGCTAGCGAGAGCTGATGTGAGGTTAAGTTGGGGTTTTGAATTTTGGTAAAGTAACTACAATGTAAATCGGAAGTCCAAAGTACCAAAGCATAAGTGAAGTGTCATGAAGCCGATACTAAATTGAATTATATCCCAGTGGAGAGAGCTAAGAGGACCTTAAATTGCTATCTAATGCAACATGTAGCTTACAAGGAAGAAACGCAACAAATGCCCAAGAAGGCACAAAGAAAAGAAGGAAAACCCTGTTGGCAAAAGCGCTACCCGGCTAGTGCGGATGCGGGGAGAGTGAACGTATATGTACGCAGCCTTTCCCTTGCATTTCGCAAAGAGGCATTTCCACGACTCGAACTCGTGAAGTGTAGGTCACCGGTGGAGCAACTCACTCTTGCACCAAGGCTCACCCTCAAAACATAAAACATAAAATAATAATAACACCGTACAACAAAATGACACCGACAACAAAATGGCGCTTCTTGACGCGTGCACGCAGTGACCTAATATTATTATGCCCTTACTCTAGTTTTCATCTTCCCATAATTAACTTCATATTGGGCATACACATTCATCACACTTGGGACGATTCTTACTGCATAAGGCAAACGGCACCTCAACTTACCCAACATGCACGTGAAACTCTCGTACTAAATAGATGCACGTGAACACATCCCTTCTATGGCGGCCAACAATTACAATCTCACATTTCCTTGTATTTACCCACTCCCAACCAAAAGAATAAAAATCCCTATGCAATTAACATATTCAAGTTTAGTACAAGACCTAGAGAATTGACAGATAGTAAACTTCCACATAGTAACCGAAAGTTCAACCATTGTCAATCTAAAAGCTATGTTAATCGAATGAATAATATAGTCTCCTACCAATGCAAGGAACTATAATTCACTTACAATGGAAAACAAGAATAATAGTCTTGGTTGAAAATCAAATAACCAACACAATTTAACCGCTTAAAATTTGTGTGTGTGTGGTGGTGGGGGTGAGGGGGTAGGATCGACCTTCTTATTTCTTGCAATTTCGAGTCTCTTAACAAGATCAAACCGTTTAAAAAAGGCCGCAAAACCAACATCGGTATAGTCATGGGCATGCTCGATAGCAAAAATACGCAAAAATCAATAGACGGAATGTAAATGCAAAAAGGACTGTACAACAAACCTTCCATCTCATTTTCATAAAACCCATGTGGGATTCTCCCAATATACAAAGCTGTTGCTTTATTCTCTCTATCTTCGATCCTCGGAAGGTTCCTTGTGGACCACCCTCCAAATGCTATGTTTAATAATAAATCACCAAACCCCATTACATATGCATACCTCTTACAAACTTAATATACATAGACAAAAGTAATTAACATTGCATCGTGTTCGGAAGATAAATTAGTAAGCGCGAGAAAACAAAATACCGTAAAATCAGAGTGCGTCTTTGGAAGCGAGAAAGAAGGGCGGAGGCTTTCTTCACGGTCTTAAATCGCCTTTGCACCCATTTCCCTGCACCGTTTGTTTGCGAATAGGGGATATTTATTAGGGCTAGACCTGGCTAAAGCCTTTTGTGGAGATCTTTCCAGGCGAGAAACAATAACACAACGTTTATAAAAAAACGTTGTAGTATTTCTGTTTTCACAACGTTTAACAATTAAACGTTGTAATATAGTGCAACGTTTCTTCGCTAAACGTTGTCTATTTTCGTTACCACAACGTTTCTTTTATAAACGTTGTCAAAAGAGAAATACTACAACGTTTTTAAAATAAATGTTGTTGAAAACCTAAATGACAACGTTTTTTTAAAAACGTTGTTAAAAAAAACGTTGTCAATGCCTCTTTTTGTTGTAGTGTTGGAAATCAATCCATTCCTTCATAAAGGTAATCACTCTTCATATTTGGATTTCATTTTGGATTGAATGTTGATGTTCTTGAGTTGATGATTATTACATAAACGAGTTGATAAGCATGAGTATGAGATGGATTACCGGATTATGATGATGTTATTGTTGATATGAAGATATTGATATGATTCTTGTGGTTTAAATTGTGTTGTTCATTTTCTTGAGATAAGTGGATTAATCCTTCTCCTAAGTTTCGGATGTTGATGTTATTTTTGATGATTACTCCCTGTAATGATAGATTATGAAAGTGTTGTTACGTTCTTAATGTTTCATGACGTTGATATTGAGGAAGATGATATATGGATATAGAACTTGGATTATAAGTTGGATGATTGTTTATATGTTAAAGGATATCGGATTTCGTTGTTCTGATAGCTTTGAACATGATTCAGAATCACTTAGTGTTCTTGAAATCGCCATAAGTTGATCGGTATCTGAAAAACATGCATCATCAGGCATTAGCGCATGCTACGCCATCGCCTAGCGCGCGCTAACGGGAGCAACTTAGCGCACGCTACGTTCGGTGATTAACGTGCGCTAAGAAGGCAGAAAGTGCGGTATTTTCGTGTTGTGGTTGTAAATTCGTGCTGGTTTGAGTAAGGTTGATCTGACTAGTGTTTAATCGATATATTGTCGAGTCGTTGGGTTTGTAAATTGGTTTTATCGATTGTTAATTGTTGTCGAACTTGTTGTCTATCGATTACTGTAATAGGTTGAGAATATTGATCAGTGATTACAACCGTGTGTTGCGGTCGAGCTCGAGAATGTTCGTTGATTGCTTTGGTCGGGACCGAGGAACTTGTAGATGACGGCAATGGTTTTGCAATGACTTCCTCGTCATTGTATCGGTATCGAAGTAAGTTATTACTTACTCAGTTTATAGTATTTAATGAATGGTTTCCGTTTCATTCGTTTATAATTCGTATAACAATGTTTATAATCGTAATCACAGGAGACTTGAGATTATAAATCATATTCGAGTTTTGGGAATCTAAATCATAATGTATATGATTTACTTTTGTTATTGGTATACTTGTATATCGAGGATATATCGTGATAAAAACGGAGATATGAACTATCTGCAATTCGTGATACTTTGGACCGTCGAGTATTGAGGATAATGGTTCGTGATGGTTTAGGCATTGAGATCGTTCTTGAAGGACTCGGGGCAAGTACTCTAATCATTTTTATCATTTGAGTCGATCATGTTGTGATACATTCGTGTATCGTTGTTGTCATGAATTTGTGCATTGTTGTTGTCGTATATTGTGCACTGTTGTTTTGTGCAGTTGTGCATTGTTGTCATATGTCCACCATGCGTTGGTCCGACGGGATCATCATGGGAATCTATAGCTGTGTGCGCTGGATCGCTGGACAGGTAATGCCACCATGCGTTGGTCCGATGGGATCATCATGGGAATCTATAGTTGTGTCTTATTTGGATCGTTGGATTACCATATGTTGTTGTTATTGTGCATATGTATATTATGGGTGGCCATAAGTATACATTGTCGTTATTGTTGTGATCATATTGACGTTGTCATATGAGTATGCATTTGTAGGTCTTGTGTTAGGACCATGTTCGTATGTTGTGTTGATCTGATCTCGGATTAGGCGACGTGATGGTGATGGTATTTCGTATCTTGAGGTATGTTCCGTATTTTCTTGGTACTTGTCTTTGATGGACAATTGATTATCGTATTGGAATTGTCGATGTTATCCGATGGATTGAATTGGCCAGAGTTGGTATAATTTCCGTATCGCGAGTTATGATAATGTTTTGAGAACCTTGAGTATTGTTGAGATACCGTACAGATATTTCGGTATTATTTTAATGTGTTGTTAAGGATACGAATCGTGGATTCTCGTAAAGTTACGACGGTAAGATTACATTGGTCGTATTCTTACTTAGTATTTCCATTGATATGTAATTATTGATGAGATGTGATGGTTATCATTGTTGGATATTATGGCTGACCCCGTCGTGGGCTTTCTTTTTAGGTTCTTGGATTATCAAGCTTGTAGCGATCGTGGAGAGATGAACTTCCCGGAGGATACTGGCAAGGGCATGTATTTGTGTTTTGAGTTTCTGATCAGTTGTTGTATTCCGCTGCTAGAGTATTTTAATTGTTTGTCTTTATCCGCTGCGTGAGTATTTTTAAATGACCTTTTTGGTATCTGGTAACTTAGGTTACTTTGGCAATCATTTTCTAAATCTATTCTATCGGTACGTGTAAGCGATAGCTTAACGTATGTGTTTTTAAACTGTTGAGTTTTGGCATTTTGGGCCTTGTGCTTTCAAATGAGTTTTTACGACGGTTTGATAAACGAGTTTTATAAATCTTCGAATGTTTTTAATAGATAATACCGTCGTTAGCCTCTTGGGCGTTTGTAAATGTTTGCGAAAATTTCCTTCTGCCTTGTGGGTTCCATATCGGGGCCCACAGCGCTGTAATATTCCCGTTCGGATCTGGGGGTGTTACACCCCTACTGCGGTTCCTAAATCCCCCTACGTGCCGAAGGATATGAGTTTGACTAAAGTACGATGTTTCAAATGTCAAGGGTTCGGTCATTATCAAAATGCTTGTCCGAACAAACGAGTGGTGACACTAAGAGAAGCTGTCACGATCGGAGGCGAGTTGTTGGTTGAGGACGAAAATGAAAGACTGGGTGATGTGTTTGATTTCAATGTGGAGGACGAATAAGGAGAAGAATGTGAAACTTACGATTCTCCAAACTATGATACGGATTTAGTTCTTCGTACTTTACAAGCCAAATCTATTTCGGATGATTCGGAACAGCGGGATCAAATATTTCACACGAAGTGTCAAGTCGGGAATAAATGGTGTAGTTTGATCATTGATGGAGGAAGTTGCAACAACGTACATTCAAGTGCGATGGTGACTAAACTCAAGCTGGCCACTACGACTCATCCGAAACCTTACACTTTACATTGGCTCGATGATGGGAGCAAAATAAAGGTGACAAAACAAGTGAGGATCGGGTTAACCATGGGTTCGTATGATGACAACGTATTATGTGATGTTCTCCCAATGGACTCATGTCATGTACGTTTAGGACGTCCATAGATACTTGATAGGTATGTTTTACATCGAGGGAGATGCAATAAGTATGAGTTATGGGATAAGGGCAAAAAAATTGTGCTCAAACCGATGTCACCTCAAGCTATTCATTCTATCACCACTAATCGGGTTGAAAAACCGAAACTTACCATGTTTGCTAGCGAACGGGAGATGGAACATGCTATTGATGATGGTGAGCATGTGTACTTTCTAATATTGAATGAGACACGGAATGATGACATGGTTGTGCGGGACGGCGGAAAGATGGATGCGTTATTACACGAATTTGCGGATGTTTTTTCTGAAGAGTTGCCATCGGGTTTGCCACCTATTCGTGGGATTGAACAACAAATCGATCTCATACCGGGTGCGTCGCTCCCTAACAAAGCTGCCTATAGATGTAATCCCGAGGATACGAAGGAATTACAAAAACAAATCGAATAACTAATGAACCGCGGGTATGTTCGAGAAAGTCTAAGCCCTTGTGCGGTTCCGGTTTTACTTGTTCCTAAGAAGGACGGATCTTGGCGAATGTGTATTGACAATTGAGCCATGAATAACATAACAATCAAGTATCAATTCCCGATTTTGAGACTTGATGACATGTTGGACGAACTATACGGATCCGTGATCTTGTCAAAAGTCGATTTACGGAGTGGTTATCACCAGATTCGTATGCGAGAAGGAGATGAGTGGAAGACGGCTTTCAAAACTAAGCACGGGCTGTATGAATGGACCGTTATGCCATTCGGACTTACAAATGTGCCAAGTACTTTCATGCATTTGATGAATGAGGTACCTAAGCCGTTTTTGGGGAAATTTGTAGTTGTGTACTTGGATGACATTTTGATTTATAGCGGTCATTGCAAGAACATTTCAGACACTTAAGGCAAGTCTTTGAGACTCTTATGGATCAAATGCTGTATGGAAAACAAGAGAAGTTCTCATTCTTAGTCGAAAGTATAGTCTTTCTTGGCTATATCATTTCGAAGGACGAAGTGTTGGTTGATCAAACCAAGATTGAAGCAATTAAGTCATGGCCGATTCTTACTACAGTGACGAAACATAGGTCGTTCCACGGACTTGCTTCATTCTATCGAAGATTTATTCGAGATTTCAGCACCATTACAAGCCCGATAACGGAATGTTTAAACAAAGGTACGTTTAATTGGAGCAGGGCTGCCAAAGAGTCATTCGAAAATTTGAAAACGAAGTTGTGTGAAGCACCAATCTTGGCATTACCCGATTTTTCACAACCATCGAATTAGAGTGTGATGCTAGCGGAGTTGGCATTGGAGAGGTTCTCTTTCAAGGAAAGCGTCCTATTACTTATTTTTCAGAAAAGTTAAATGGTGCTTGTCTCAATTATTGTACGTACGACAAAGAGTTCTATGCTATTGTGAGGGCTCTAGATCATTAGAGTCACTATCTTCGGCCAAAGCATTTCATCCTACATTCGGACCATGAGTCATTGAAGTACATTAACGGGCAACACAAGTTATGTCCTAGGCATGCTAAGTGGGTGGAATTCTTACAATCATTTCACTTTTCATCAAAGTATAAGGACGGTAAAAGCAATGTTGTTGCGGACGCGTTACCTAGGCGGTATGCTCTCCTTTCTACTCTTGAGGTTTGTTTACTTGGGTTTGAGATGTTGAAAGAGTATTATGTTAACGATGCTGATCTCGGGGAGATTTTTACCCGATGTAAATATGGTCCATTCGAGGAATTTATGATACAAGATGGGTTTCTCTTTAAAGGGAATCGACTTTGCTTGCCGAAACATACGGTTCGGGAGCTATTGATTCGTGAAGCTCATGGAGGAGGCTTGGTTGGACACTTTGGCACGACTAAAACCATGGAGGTACTTGGGGAACATTTCTATTGGCAAAAAATGCAAGGAGACATAAATGAAATCGTGAGTAAATGCGTGACATGCCATATGGCGAAGAGATCATTCAAACCAGGCATGTATATGCCTCTACCGATTCCGGATAGGCCATGGGAGGATGTTTCAATGGATTTCACTATTGTGTTTCCTCGTACTCAACGGGTAAAGATGCTATTATGGTCGTCATATATCCTTTCTCGAAAATAGCTCATTTTGTAGCTTGCCAAAAGATAGGCGATGCAAGCAATGTGGCCGACTTATACTTCCGAGAGGTGGTACGTTTACATGGAATTCCGAAGACAATAGTTTCGGATCGAGATTAAAAATTCCTTAGATACTTTTGGAACACCCTATGTAGGAAGGTGGGAACCAAACTCTTTTTTAGCAATTCGCACCATCCTCAAACCGACTGGCAAACTGAAGTGACTAATCGAACTTTGGGAACATTGTTGTGTGGTCTTGTAAGTAAGACACAAAAGGACTGGGATTTAAAACTTTCACATGCGGAGTTTGCATACAACCGATCCCCTACACATGCCACGGATCACTCACCTTTTGAAATTGTCTATGGTTTGAATCCATATATGCCGTTAGATTTAATTCCCTTGCTGAGCGATGAGTTAGTTCACAAAGACGCGGAGTCAAAACTTAAGTCCATGATGAAGCTACATGAGCAAGTGCATAATCGGATCAAGGAGGTTAATGATGCCTACAAACGGAAGTCTAACAAACAAATAAGAGCGAGACAATTTGAAATTGGCGACTTAGTTTGGGTACATTTGAGAAAAGAATGATTTCCGGGTAAACGCAAGAATAAACTTATGCCACAAGATGAGGGTCCTTTCAAGATAGTTGCTAAAATAAACGATAATGCATAAAAGCTAGAACTCCACGGTGATTATGGAGTGCATGCTACTTTTAAGATAGGTGACCTATCTCCCTATCTCGATGACGATGGAATTGCGGAATTGAGGACAATTCCTTTTAAAGAAGAAGGGAGTGATACGAAACCGACTACTCCAAGTGAAGAATACGAAGTGAGGATTGACGTAAAACACCTTGAACATACTCCTACATATTTAGGCGAGAAAACAGATACGAGATCTGGAGTAACCTTGGTAATCGGACTGGGAATAACTTAAACGTGACAACATGCATCGTGTTGAGTCTAAGTTGGTGAAGATAAGATAATAACAGATTTCATTCCATTTCTTTATTCACGGCCTGCATGTGAAGAAGAATATCACCTTGGAGATTAAACCCATCCTTTATTCCTTTTGTTTGATAGTAGCGTGGAGTACCCCTTTTTGTTTATTCTAAGATCATGTGCTCTTATCTTTTAATATTTTAAGTAATCTTGTAAGGCTACTCTTATCTATAAGTAGTCATGTTTGGGTTGTAATCGGATCATTATGGAATGAAAAAAAAAAACACATTGTGTATGTTTAAAGTGTTGGACGAGCTTCCTTCCAAAATTTGGTTATTATTCGATGCGTTTGCGAATTTTAATCAAATCATTTCTCAAAAGGTCTTGAGAAGAAATCACCTTATCGAATTATTGGTCTAGTTCGATAAACACCTGTTTCCTGTCCTGTTTCAGTAGAGAACCCCCCTCTTCAGACAGTCCATACATTTCGTTCCATACTTAACTTATTGTCCGTGTTTCCTGTTCGCAAGAGACATTCCTCTTGCTTTCGGTAAAGGGTTGTACCTTAATCTGGAGTTCGCATCAACTGCTGTTTGATTGTCCGAAACTTGCTTCCTGTTTCCATTGATTCCGACCGAAACCTGCTGTTTTCAAGTGACGCTCTTTGGAGTTGCCTGTTCTGAGTCATTTCCACTCGGTCAGTTCCTGTCTTGTGTGCGTGCCGCTACCCATTATTGTTGCTGCATCGAACTGTTGCTATCACTTCCTGTCAGATCTTAACTGTGCTGTTCGGTTCCTTTTGGCTAAGTGCTGATTCGCTCCCGCTCTTAAAACAGCCTTCCGCTGTACCGATAGATATTTCGCATCAGATCACATACCAAAGACGGATCACAACGTTGTCCAAGAAATATCTGGTAGCTCGTTGTCCACACAATGTCCAGGTTAAGGCGGATCATACTCTAGAAGGTCTAAAGGTAGAAATACAAGGTGATCAATACGAAAGCAACCACTTCGCTTCAAAGGTAATATCCTATGATCTTTTAGATCTAGATTAGGATATTTCAATTACCAACATATTTATTTAATAAATAATAAATAAAATTTAAATTGCTTATTAATCTTAGTAATTAATTAATTAACATGCCCAAATAGATCTTATTGTCACGCCCCCACACCGGGGTTGGACGAGAACACGACAATTAACGTAATAAATAACGTTTGTGATAGTACATTCCAGTAAAGCATACACATGCCAGATCTTAGCCCGGTGAACTAAGACTGGTTATTCTATAGAAAAGAAATATTCAAGAGTACAATGGTATTATTACATTAAGTACAGAAGAGCTCAGTGGAAATCAGAATACAGTTTTGACACAGGAAATAATGAAATACTTAACGCAGTATCATGAGTCCTATGTCTTGTTAGTGTCCAAGGTAAGTCTTCACTCCATACCAGTATTTGCCACTTCTTCCTCTTCTTCTTCTTCATCGAGTGGGGTTTTAGAAATATAAAAGTGGGGTGAGAATAAAGGATTCTCAATGAGCTGGAGTTTGGTATTTAATGAGTTTATTATTTAATAAACATAATCTATTTCTCCCACTTTTGAAAAATAGTAATGTTTTAAAAATTGGTGCAAGTTTTCAAGAAGAATATTATGAATTATGACATGAATGTACATTCAATCTCCGTAGATTGCTGTTGAGTAAGAAAAATGTACGGTGTCGAGCGCCCAATGAGTATTTAGCCTCGGAAGGTCGTCTACATGACTAATCCCTTAGCCTCCTTATAACGTCTTAGACCGTTATCAGTGTTTGGCCTTTGACTATCGCCACAACCTTTGGTTTGATAACCGTAGCATTGGGCGTTTGTCAGACCGTCACTATAACATTGGCCTTTGAGCTTAATTGCTCTCACGCTTGGTGACGTGCTGCCTTATCTCTTATCTGGGCTCGATATGTCCTTAGCTTAGGTCTATGCCCGGATCATGTCATAATCACGATTATACCCGAAGTCAACGACCCAATCACCTTAGGATCGCTCCGTCCTTCGGCTTCAAGGGAATAGGATACGACAGTAGCTTTGCCTAGAAACGTAGCTACGCTGCTCGATTCATGACTTATACTAACCGCCCCTCATCCATATAAATAGAAAAAGGGATTCTAGAGGTACTCATACAGACTCTAGCGGTGGCTCCTGCCCGAAGGTCGTAGCACTTAGCTCCGCACAGCACTTACTCCCGATTTATATTGAATAACAATTATTGTCGTGATTAACAACGATTATGCATATTATAAGATATCAATATGATTATTTGATAGTAAATGGAATTGGATAAACTAGAGGAATTCGTTCAACCGGTTAATGATTAGATTGCTATTGTGCGAGCCTTAGCATAACCTTATAATAAACTCATAAACTTTAATAGTTCGGTACGGAATATTTATAGGTTCGACAATTTATACTTTATTGCGAAAAGTCCATTATGATGTGAGGATTAAAGGTCAGTAGTCGCATGAATGTTTTACCTTTCGGAAATTACAATTATACTCTTCCGTCTTTTAAGTACTATCATTATTCTTTTTGCTATAATTGTATGAATTTGGATAATTCGGTACGGATTGATTATACGTCCGAAAATTACAAACTTTATTGGGAAAAGTATGTTAAGATATGAGGATTGAAGGTCAGAAGTTGCATGAAAGTTTTACCTTTTGGAAATTACAATTATGCCCTTCCGTCTTTTAAGTACTATCATTTTTATTTTTACTATAATTGTATGAATTTGGATAATTCGGTACGGATTGATTATACATCTGAAAATTACGAAATTTATTGCGAAAAGTCCGTTATAATATAAGGTTTTGAGATCAAAAGTTGCATGGAGGTTTTTTCTTCCATAAATTATAATTCCGTCCTTCCGAAATTAAAGTACTATTATTATTACTTTTATTTAGTTTTGTCTTATAATTTTGATTAATTCGTTTGGATTTATTTAAACTCCAAAAATTATGAATCCAATTGCGATTTGAATCTTATAACTTGTACTTTTATATTACGTTCAATTTTAATTTTTATTCTCTTAGAAATTACAATTTTACCCCTTTATTTTGCCTTAATCGGTATTTTAGTATTCTTGTCATATCTTTTTCATTCTTGTCGGATTGACCTCAAATTTTTGGGATAATATCTTTATGTTATTACGAGTCCATAGAGTTTAACTTTTCTGCAAATTTTATTTTCGAAATAGTAATTTCTGTAAATTACAGTTTTGGCCCCAAATTCTTGAAATTTATATTTTTGCCCCGTCTTTCTATTTTAATAAATTCCGATTTAGGTGATAATTTTATAGATAACTTATTTTTAATATATTAAGACTTACTTTCAGGATATAAGACCAGAATCATGGCTTTTAACAATTTTACCCAAAATTCTTATTAATTAAATTATTTAAGTTATTCTTCGAATTTACGTTCGAATTATGAAATATTCCGATGACTAACTATCCTCTTATCATGGTCCAGTATATACTCATATATTTTTGGTATTTTAATCCCCAAAGGTCAGATTTACCATATTCAACCAAAATTTCCATCAATGAATTAATTTGCACATATAATCAAAATATGACAAATTAAAATTCAACAATTGTCAAGATCATTACATGCATGGTAATCAATGTCATTTTTAATCAAGTATAGCTAGCTAAAGTCATAATATTTGTATGCACCATATATATTTAAGTTGTAATAATTTTGAATAAGGAAAAAGAAAGAAAACAATTTTACCCATTTTTGAATTCTTCAAAAAGATGTTAAAAATGATGATTATACAAGATGGCTCCCCCTCCTTGAATATATGTGGTTGATCAAAGGAAGAGTTCAAGGATGATTAGTTTATTTCTAAGTTTAGAATGGGAGAAAAAAAAAAAAATACACCAAGTTCCAAGGCTGGCTCATTATCTTTTTTTTCTTCCTCTTTCTTCTTCTTCTTCTTCTTCCTCTCTATTTTTTTATTCTCTATCTCTCTCTCTCTCTCTCTCTCTCTCTCTCTCTCTCTCTCTCTCTCTCTCTCTCTCTCTCTCTCTCTCTCTCTCTTAAGTGCAGAATTTTTTTGTATGGTGAAATGGGGAGGAGTTTACAAGGTGGAAGTATTTATAATGCATGGGATGGTCAAAGGATACATGGTGAATCACCCCACAAGACTTTGATGTATCACAAGTGTCTCCATCTTCACTTGTATGAGGACACATCAAATTTGATTCCTACATCACCATTTCTTTATTTTGGCTGATTTTTAAATATATTATTATATATTTTTTTCCGAATATTTGTTGTAGTTGTATAAAAGTTAATAAATGAAAGGGGTACTAGATGATGAGTTGGGTTATTTGTGTATTTGGGCTTGGTGTAGTGTTTTAGGTGATAGGTGGTTCTTTACTTAGATGGTCATAAGCCCATAATACATCTAAGTTTAAATTTTAATAATAAGCCCACTAATCAAGTTGGTCTATGAAATTAAATAGCCCATTTAGCTAATAAATTAAAATTTATTAAAAATTTAAGTTAATTAAACTTATAGGATATTATTTTTTTATTTAATAAATTGAAGTAATAAAAATAATTAGGTTGTTGAACTTATAGGATTTATTTAGCTAATGTGACTATGCATAAGGTAAAAACTAATTTTATTCGATAATGAAATATTGTAAAGTTTATTTATTTATTAAAAATTAATAACCGAATCTACATACAAAATAATGGGGTCTCACATCGTCCCACCTTGGGAGAATTTGGTCCCCAAATTCCTATCTGAATAGTTCTGGAAAAGTTTTTTTCATCTCATCCTCTGCTTCCCACGTGGCGTCTTCTTCTCGGTCGTAGTTCTGCCATAAAACTTTAACCAATGGTATCTTCTTGTCTCTTAGTTCGCATACTTGCTGATCCACGATCCTGATCGGCTTCTCGACATAAGTTAATTCCTCTTTGATCGGTAGTACGTCGTATGTGATAATATGCTCAGGATCCGAATGATATTTCTTCAATCTCGAGATATGAAATACATCGTGTATTCCAGCAAGATCGGTTGGTAGTTCGAGACGATATGCTAATTTCCCAATTCGTTCTAGGATTGTGAAAGGTCCGACTTATCTCGGGCTAAGTTTACTTCCTTCCTTTGAGTTCATTAGTCCCTTACGTGGTGATAAACGAAGGAATACTTTGTCTCCGGTGTCGAATTCCAAATCCTTCCTTCTCCGGTCTGTATAACTTTTATGTCGGCTCTGAGCGGTGCGAATCCGTTCTTTAATGATCTGAACATTATCTATGGCATCTTCTACTAGATCAACTTTTGGTATCGGGTTTCGGTTCTACTTAGTCCTTGGTGTCCATCGGTCATCAATTTCCTATGTATTGGTGCTCAACACTTACTCCCGTAGAATGCTTCATATAGAGCCATCCCGATAGTTGCCTGATAGCTGTTGTTTTAAGCAAACCCAGCTAAGGGTAGGTGGTAACTCCAACTCTTCTGAACATCCAGTGCACATGCCCATAACATATCCTCAAGGACTTGTATCGTTCTCTCAAATTGTCCGTCTATCCGCGGGTGAGCTGCAGTGCTGAAACTCAATGTCGTCCCATGTTCTTTATGAAGGCTCTTCCAAAATCTGGGGTTACGATCTGACACGATGTCTACAGGTACTCCATGCAGTCTAACAATTTCTCGGATATACGTCCTTGCTAGCTTATGCAGACTATCATTCTTTCTTATGGGTAGGAAGTGAGCTGACTTCGTATGTCTATCCACGACTACCCAGATTGTGTTATATACTCCACTGGTTGTTGGTAGATCCATCACGAAGTCCATCGTAATTAGTTCCCATTTCCATTCGGGAATCTTGAGTGGTTGTAGCAATCCCGATGGTCTCTGGTATTCAGCCTTCACTCTTTGACAGGTTAAACACCTTGCTACGAATTGTGCAACTTGGTTCTTCATATTCACCCACCAATAGTATTTCTTCAAATCTTTATACATCTTGTTACCGCCTGGATGAATTGTATATCAAGAGTAGCGAGCCTCTGCTAAAATTTTCTTCTTGAATTCGTCATTGTCGGGAACACATAGTCGGTGTTTGGATTTTAGTGTTCCATCTTCCGACATGTTAAACTCAGATTTCTCGCCTTGTGCGATGACACGTCTTTAGTGTAACTATCGCAAGTGCACGATATTGTATCAAGTAGTAAATGGACTTTTTGAGTCCGGTTTATCGATCCCACGAGGAAGTTAGGTTATATATTCAATTATACACTATTTAACTATTTGTTATAGAGATTTATATGATTGAAACACACAATTTAAGAGTTTGGTTTGATAATTACAAAGAAAATGCAATAATAGTTCTAATATTCAAGGAAATGAAAGATTGCACTAATAATAGATTAATAAAAGATAAAATGAAATAGTTGGGATTACAAACTTAGTTCATCATTAGTTATAGAAGATGTATAGGAGATCATAAGATGAATTTACTTATTATGTTGTGTAGATTCCATTTTCCTCAAAAAGACGGTTCTTCTTTCGAATGTCAAAACGCCCCTTATATATTGAATCAATCCACTATATTTCTATATTGATTGGCTCCAATACATAGCATTAGGTTTTATGAAAATAACTCAAAGAATCATCTAAGGTCTATAGGTATATTTCTATCCCCTAGAACAACTTAGAGTGAAGATCATTTGATCTAATCAAACATATTTTCTTTCGAAACATATGAAGACCATAAATATCGTCATTTATTGGCCAAATAAATAAAGATTGGTAAAACAATGAAAATCACACACAATAATAAGTAATTCATAATAGATCTTTATACAAAGTTAAATAACATGACTAACCTTGTTTATAATCCCAATTTAAGGAACTTAGCCCATTAAGGGTTTATTCAACATATTACAAGCTTTAGTGGTCATTAATAGTTGAAAAAGGGAAAGAATTGATCCTCACTCCATTAGTAGATAAAGGAGAAAGAAACAATAAACTCCCTCAACAACATAAGCTAAACCACCCTTACAAAATTCACTCAAGAACACAAGTGTGTTCTTCACACAAAAAGAAAAAGTATTACAAAGTGAGAAAATCATTAGATGAACGAATCAATAATGATGGATCTAAGGGGTCTATTTATACACCTAAAGTCATATAAAAGTTCCAAAACTCCAGCATTATTACAATTGATCGGATCAATGCCAGCCATCCCCTCAATAATAGACCAAAAGTATAAAAAATTAAACAATGATCAATAATCTGTCAAGAGTCACATCCGTAACTTGCAGATGTTACGGCCGTAACATTGAGGTCTTATGGCCGTAACTTTCAGATGTTACGGCCGTAACATTGCTTCGGCTTTTTGTACACTGGTTGCTTTGTGAGTTACGTTTTCAGCCCAGGATTTCTTAGACTTTGCGTTTTTTCCCCAAATCTTCTTCGGATGATAATTTTTGATATATAACTCTGATTTTGAATCCGGAAAGACTGCCGAACTCGTCTCGGAAATCCCTACAACATGAATACATAAAAACTTCATAATGAGAATATTTTATAAACATGTTATTTCTTGAGTAAATTAGTAATTCAATCCGATTAAAACTAAATTTAAATCTTCATCCTATAAATAATAAAATTATTAAAAGCTAATTAATTCTAAGCAAAAACGAGTAGACTAGCTCAATTATGGGTGAAATATATCGATACAAACCATGGATAAGTGTATAAAACTAACACTTATCAGACCCCCAAACTTGAATTCTTGCTAGTCCCGAGCAAGACTCTTTATTATTCACGCTCAAAATAAAATGAAATAAGACACAAGATAAGAAAAATAATACACACACAAATTAAGAAAAATAATTATATATATAAAGAGGATAATAGATCAAAATACCATTAATACACAATAACCAGCTTTATAGAGTAGATAGAAATGAATCAAGATTCAATATAAATCTACTAATGATTATGAAGTTAAAATATGGTTTTATTTTTGTAATTCCAGAATGCAAGGTTTTCCCTCAAAAGGTTGATTATTTCTTTCCCACTCGTGATACACACGACTCCCTTTAATGGTTGCTCTTGATCACTCGTTTATTTTTCGACTCAATATGAAGAAGAATTTCATCGGCGTTATCAAATATTGTGATTGTTCACGAAATTGAGTGTATTGAAATTCAGTCGCTAATTAATTCAAATCTGCTCATAAACTACATCCCTTTTAGTAATAGCTTTCACACCGTTATTTGCTAACGTGTAGCTCTTTTCACCAACACAATTTCCATTTTTTTAGGTGATAGCTTTCACACCGTTATTTACTAACGTGTAGCTCTTTTCACCAACACAATTTCTATTTTTTTTAGGTGATAGCTTTCACACCGTTATTTGCTAACGTGTAGCTCTTTTCACCAACACAATTTCCATTTCGTGTGAGACGGCTACGCACCAACAATAGTTAGTCCTTTATTTTTTGCAAAATTTTAGGACCCCCAAAATTAGGTAGCTGTTGCTGCTCAACACCTCTCCCTTTTTTTCAACTAGACTCTTTTCACCAATGACTTTTTTTAGGGAATAGATTTTTATTTTTTGCAGAAAATCATTTATTAGTTAAGCATGAAAAATCAAAAACTCCACAAATTAAGTAAATTTCAGTTCTATTTTTCATCAACCGACTAATTCTTCTTTTCTCAAGGTAACGAATGACTCAATTTTATATGATAACTACAAGGCTTGGAAAGAGAGATTAAGGCTCAAAAATTTTTGGAATATACAATTTTTTTTACCAGTTAAAACGATTTTAGAAGCTTGTATATAGCTAACTTATTGGTGTTATGGCCAGATCTAGAATTCTCACATATATATATATATATAAATATACACTAAAAAAATCAATGCCAAATAATAAAAATTATCAAAACACACCACAAACTACATGAAAAATAACACAATCATATGATTCAAAACAAAATAAACACCACAGTTTAAAAACAAACAAAATAAACACAAAAGTTCTAAACCATCCCCAAACTTGAAAATAAAACTGTCCCGAGTTTTTAGAAATGAAAAGCAAGTGAGAAAACAGAAAACTCCCTGAAATTTTAGTTTTTTGATCCTACAGGTGTGTCGTCAGGGATGTTTAGAAAACGGAAAAGCTTTTCAAAGCACTTCCCCGTTTCTAATTGTCGGTCGATTCTTTCATTCTGATTTCTAAATATTTATGCCTGAGATGTCTCTAATCCCCGAACTCTTTCAAGCAAATCTATTTCAAAAGGCGTCAAGTCTTCTCCGGCATCGTCCTCGGGCACAAATTCCTCCTCATAGCTACTTTCCTCTTCCGGTTCCACACGTGCCCGTTTGCTCCTTAACTGAGTACTTCGAAAAATACTACTCCGGTCTTTTAGTCGATTCCCATGCATCAATATATCACCCCCTGCCGAAATTTTCACCCTATGGCTTCTGCAAATACCGGTGATAAGGCAGGGGTACGACATCTTTTGCCTAGTAGGGACCGTGCTGGCATAGTGACAAATAATATTATAGATATGAGTACCAAATCCATTTTGACCCCTCAGTGGATAGCAAATAACCCTCTGAGGTGGCCGATGGAAACTGTAGTCAGCGTCGAAGTCGGGTAAATACTCCCGGCTGCCCACATCCATAAGTACCAAGCATCATCCATGAGGTCCGCTTGGTTGTATCAGGGTTTGATGATCCCAATACTGTCATGTAGCTCACTCACTAATGCCCATCGTAAAACCCTATCATCCGACACATCCTGATTAGCTAAGATGGAAATGTCTACCGCATTAGTGGAATCAACCCCCAAATACTTGTTAATCACATCAGGTGAAAACTTAATCACTTTTCCATTCACAGTTGTTTGATGATATGTAGGCGACCCTACCTGCCCAATGGATTTGTTGAAAGTATTGTAAAAGTTTAGGGTTAAGGTGGGGTTACCATTTGGGAGTTCGGACACGAATTTTTCCCACCCGTTGTCTATGAACTTTTGGATAAACGGGTTAGTGATAGTGTCGGTATCCAAATCGCTAATGATCATCAAGTTTGAACAACCGCTCCTTAATGCACCGTGTGTTTTGAATTCTTTGTGGTGGTGCCGCTTCTTGAGACGACGAACCGACCTTCTCTTTTCCTTTTGAGGATTTCTTAGGTGACATCCCTGGAATTAATCAAAAACAACTTCCTTTTCATCACACGACTATAATCAACAAGTAAAACTATCAAAAACATCAAAAAATTCAAAAAATTTTGTTTGTGGCAAATCCACAAAGTAATCACAAATCAATAAAACAAATAACCATGCAAATATCAACAATACAAACAAATAAACATGCTCCAAACAAAGAATCCTACGAAAATAGAAATCGAAAAACAAATATAAATTGATAAACTAAAACAATAGAAATCGAAATTAAAACGAGGATTGAACAAAATACCTGATGATTTAGTTGTTAATGATGAAAGGAGAATGAATTGTGATGAGGAAAATGACTTCTTGAAAGTATGGATCGAAAAGGGGAAAATTTTCGCCTCTCTGCCTCTATTTTCCATCGGGTTTGTGAATGTGGTTTTAAATCCCGTGTTTTTTTTAAATAGCAGGAGAGTCACGGGCCGTAACTTTGAAGAGTTACGGCCGTATGGTGCTTTCGTATTTTGACAGTTTTTTGGGTTACGGCCATAACATACAAGAGTTACGGCCGTAAGGTGCTTTCATAAAAATCATACTGGAACAACTTACGGCCGTAATGTAATATTCGTGTTTTCAATTTTTGGTAATTTTTATTTTTGATGTATGTTCGTTTCGGACAACTCGCTTATCACTGTTTTGGAATTCTGAATCTATTTTGTTCTTGGAGTTTTTCCATTTCGACGAGTTACGAGGATGTTTTTGCATAATTCCATCTTGAATTATACCTTGTCGCATGTACGTTGGATTCTCGTAAAACTCATTCATTTTCGTTGTTTCTTGATTTTCATAAGTTGGTATGGTTGAGTTGGTCGTGTTGAAACTTTCGTTTTGTTAATCCGACGTTGTATCGCGATTTTCGGGCACTTGGGCCATTTTTGTAATTTCCATAAGTTTAGGGAATTTCACTTTGTTTGTTACATTTCGGACTCTCCAGTGATCGAGATTATATTCTCTTTCAACGCTCAGTTTTGTCGCCTTGAATATTCCTTGTTTATGTTTCCGAATTCTGGTCTTGCTTCGCTTTTCGACACTTTTGTGCTGTTGGCAGCAGTGTACTGAGCAGTACTGAACTGCTGCCTGAGTAGCGCATGCTACTCCAGGCTTACTTGCATGCACTATCACTGTGTGGTTAGCGTACGCTAACCTGGGGTTCGTAGTGTGCGCTAACGATTTCAGCGGTCTGGACAGTAGGTTCAGTATTTCGGTACTGGACCAGGTAGCGTACGCTAATTCAGCGTTAACGCACGCTAATTCCTCGCATTAGCGCACGCTAATAATGTTAGCTTGAGTACGCTAACTGGAGGATAGTAGGTAGACTGTTCTTCCACACCCCGTTAGCGCACGCTAATGCTTGTGCGTAGCGTGCGCTAAGCCTGTTTAATATAAATAGGACAGCAGCAGTCAACTTCGTCATTTTTCCATCATTTCTTATCCTTCTCGGCTTTGAGCGATTCCAGACGAGGGTTAGGGCCGATTCCGACTGAATATCATCATCCACTACCATCCGTGCATTCCTTGCGTGAATTCTTCAAGTTCCTAACACTTTCCACCATCCGAATCAAGGTGAGAATCCCTGAAACCCTTGTTTTGTGATTTTGGAGAAATTTTGGGGATTTCTTGGGATTTGACTCTTTTAGTCCGAACTATCATTGGATTATCGCTAGACTTCGATCGTGTACTTGTAATCCTTCGTTTTATTGATGATTTGTGGTTTAAACTCCAAGTTTTCCATTGTTCGTCACTTATAGTCAACGATACCCGAGTCACGACCGACAAATTATTCCAACGGGTAGAATTAGGATTAATTCTTACCTTTCCGCATTATTGAGACTTGTTGTATACCGTTATTATGTTAGGAACGGATTTGGGAGGATTGTTCGGATCAAAACCTATTCCTTCGTCGTTTCCTGCGTTTCGTCTTATTCAAGGCAAGTATATGTATTACATTTCGTTATGTATGTTGCGTTTTCGAATGAATGATGAATTGTGGTTTTCGGGTGCGTGAGTTGTGTTCCTTCCACCCGGAGTGTCCGACGGGATGTCTGGGGTTCGATACTAAGGGGTACGGCCGCCGAAGTGAACTTGGGTGCGTGTGTGGTTGAACTTCCACCCGGAGTGTCCAACTTGATGTCTGGGGGTCGATACTAAGGGGTACGGCCGCGGAAGTGGTATCCCACTCGGAGCGTTCGAAGGGATGTCTGGGGATCGATACTAAGGGGTACGGCCACGGGATATTAGTTGTGATTTTGTGATATCGCGATGATTGAAACTGAGTTGTTTGCCAATGTAGTATTCCGGAATATTTATGGCAAATGATTTCTGATTGAGATGATTGTGTAAAAACCGTATCTGTATATAATGTTGTGTAATTGTGTACTTGCACTAGCTATTCGAATGCTAACCCCTTAAATGGGGGAAATACGTCTTATGCATTTCAGGTACCGGTAGTGTTATTGCCCAAAATATTTATCCGAAGATTAATACTGCTGGAAGACGGACAACAAACAACAATTGCGGGAGCACTTCCGAGAGTAGATAAATAATACAAGATTTACCGGGTTTGTTAGGCCCGGGCTTGAATGCTCTCGCGAGATGTTATTAATACGAATATTCGTGGATACAAGTATTAATGAGAGAAATCTAAATACAATGAGTGTAAAAAGACTCTGTTAATCCGGCTCTTGAGCGAAGCTCGGTGTTCTTCGTCCCCGCCGATAATCTGCTGGATGAGATAGGCCGGGAGAAGTAAGACCGAAACATAACTGTTGCCAAGAGTTGGATGTTAGCCGAGTGTAAGTATTTTGCTTCTGTATGGTGTGAAATGCGGGAATGCAGACCCTTTTTCCAAGTGCAGGCTGCCCTCTTTATATAGGGGTTGAGATGCCTTGTTTCCTAGTGGGCGATCGCCTTTCGGCCATTAATGTAATGGGGCGATCGTCCTAAAGGTCACATGGGCTGCCTGCCAAAAGTCCAGAGATCCATACGGCAGCCAGCTGAGTGGCCCAATGAGGAGCCGGCACGCGTCCGGAAGTACTGTCACAGGAGGTCCCATTTTGTTACTTTCGGTGGACTTTGTCGATGGCGGTAGGTGACAGTGTGGTCACTGGCCTTGTCCGCTAACTCCTTTCGCAGTCTGCGCCTGTTGGTAGGTGAGGTAGGTGACAGTTTGTCGGGCGCCTTTTGTGGATCTGCACGTGGGTGCTGTCCTGTGGCTCGGCCTTGGCCGACTGGATGGCCATCGGCCCAGATCGTCAGGATGCGGTCGTCTTTAGCTGGACACCGAGGATCGTCCTCGGCCAGTCACAAAGGGTCGGCACTGGTCGGTCACCAAGGGTCGGTCGGCAAAGTGCTGAGAGATGATCGTCCATAAGTCGGTCGCCAGAAGTCGGTCGCCGAGTACCGAGAGGCGATCGTATCTGAGGTCGATCGCTCGGCACCGAGACTTGTCCTGGGACCTTTGGCTGGGCGATTCATGCTTGTCTGTCGGGCTAAGGCTAGGTCGCCTGGTCGCTGGTCGGCGGTTCTTCCTCGGACGCTCGGCAGCGACTTGGTCGCCCGACCTCCTAGGCGATCGCCAGTCGGAAGGTGTTAATTCTTGACACAACAATTGCCCCCCAGCTTGCTCCTATGTTTGAAGACATGGGGCGAGGTGGTTCTTGCTCGTGATCGTGTTCGGATGAGGACGGGCGATCTGAGCTGACTTATGATTTCGGACTTGGGCTACCATGGTCGATTGGCTTAGCTATCTTTTGGTCTTGTACCTGCAAAAACAACATTGGCCGATCCCCCATGGAAACTTGGTGGTTTCGTTTTGTTTGAGGAATCGTGCACAGTCGCGGAGATCGATGGACCGACTCCATGACCGTGTCTTGGTGCGCGAAGACAATGAGTGTCTCGTGACTCACTTTATTATGAGGGTCCTCTGTAGGCCGCGCCGCCGTATTTAAACGAAGGGCGTGCGGTCTCGGTCTAGAGGAGTCCTTGCGCGGGGCAGCGTCGGATGAATCAACTCCACGCCCGCGGCTTGTTAGCTCTGCTTCCGCCTCGGCCAGCCATGGAGATGGCCGACCTCGACGGTGTACGTTGAGACGGGGATTGTGGCATGTGTCCACTGATTAATGTTGGAGAGCCCTCAGACTACGCCAGCCTCGTATTCAAACGAAGGGCGGGCGATCTTGGCCGAAAGGGACCTTGCAAGGCCGAAACAGCCGGTTCCATCGACTGCCAGGACCATGGCTTTATGATGCGCGGTGGAGGCGATCTTATGCCTTAGTCCGTCATGTTATATGCTGGACTGTAGATGGCAATCGCGTCCTCCGGGTTGCGGATGATGTAGCGTGATGATCGGCGATCGGGCCGGAAGACTGGCGATCGTCGCTCGGCTGCCGATCGCTTTATTCGTAGGTCGACGTCGGCGATCGGGCGGGAGATCGTGGTCCGGGCGCCGATCGCGCTGCTCACAGGCTAAGAAGAAACCTTTGCCTGGCCACAAAATCTGCGGCTCTAGCCCGGAAGGCTGCGTAGGTCGTAGGTTGGGTCTTCGTGAGATGCCTGAACATAGGCGAAAAACCCTGAAATCCTCCTAGGACCGCGTAGAGGGCGGTCTCATCGCTTATGGGCTCGCCATTGAGGATGATTACGTCTACCCGGTCGATGTAGTCCGAGTCGGACTCTTCTTCTCCCTGCTTGATTTGCATCATGCGAAGGGGACCTTCGGGCCGGACGACCCTGGTGGCGAAGTACTCCGTGAAGACGTGCGCCAACTCGTTAAAGGAGCTAATGGACCGAGGTGGCAATGAAGTGTACCACCGGTGGGCGAGGTCGTCCAGCGTCAGAGGGAACATTCGGCATCTGGTCGCGTCAGATGCCCCACACCCGGTCATGTAGATATTGAACTTCCTCAGGTGCACTTGGGGGTCCGATCGCCCCTCGTACACGGGTGTTTGTGGGGGAGGGATCTTGTGCTGCACGGGGGCGAGCTCGATGTCGATCGCGAGCGGCTCGCTTGGCCCGGCGATCGCTTTCTTGGCGCCTGCCCTGGATTCCAGGAGCGCCTTCATGTCATTGAGTTGACGTTGCATCGCAGCCATCGCCGTGGCTTGGTCGCTTGCAGATCGGCCTTGGGAGCAGGAGCCAAGGCGATCGTGTACCGATCTCCGGGCTCCGCTGCCGCCGGCCTCGGCAATCCGGCGAGGGGGAGCCAGACGGCTAGGCTGCCTTCTGGGAATCGGGTAGGCCGAGCTCCTGGTGACGGACTCAAACTCCGTCGTCTCGTAGCTGGGGCCGGACTGCCCCGGTAGCCAGGTCGGGTCACTGCCCAGGCGATCGAAGACAGAGGTGCCCCGGCTGGCGAGCGCCTCTTCTTGCGGACGGGAGCCTCCTGGCGATCGCTCGGCCAGTGATGCCTTGAGCTTCCGCTTGGACTTCCGGCGGACGACCGAGGGGGCGATAGCGGGAGGTGCGTTGAGAGCACTCCGTCGCTCCTGTAGGACGGCCAGGGCCCCTTCGATCTGTTCCTTGGTTCGGAACCGATCGAGCGAGAGGCTTGGGCCGCCGTCCAGGGGCGGGATCGAGCGTCTCTGACCGCGGCGGCTACCTTCCACCATCGGCTGTGGCTCGGACTGGGACGGAACGCGGCTTCCGGCTGGCTGGCCGGCGGCTTTCTTCGACGCGGAGGCGGAAGACATGATTTCTGAAGGATTTCTTTGAAGTGCAGTAAGTGTCACTTCAAGTATCTGCCCCGAGAACAGTGAGTGTTCTTCGGGACGGTAGGTATAAAAAATCGGAGGGTTGGGCCCCTTCTTCTAGCGCCAATTGTTATTGCCCAAAATATTTATCCGAAGATTAATACTGCTGGAAGACGGACAACAAACAACAATTGCGGGAGCACTTCCGAGAGTAGATAAATAATACAAGATTTGCCGGGTTTGTTAGGCCCGGGCTTGAATGCTCTCGCGAGATGTTATTAATACGAATATTCGTGGATACAAGTATTAATGAGAGAAATCTAAATACAATGAGTGTAAAAAGACTCTGTTAATCCGGCTCTTGAGCGAAGCTCGGTGTTCTTCGTCCCCGCCGATAATCTGCTGGATGAGATAGGCCGGGAGAAGTAAGACCGAAAGATAACTGTTGCCAAGAGTTGGATGTTAGCCGAGTGTAAGTATTTTGCTTCTGTATGGTGTGAAATGCGGGAATGCAGACCCTTTTTCCAAGTGCAGGCTGCCCTCTTTATATAGGGGTTGAGATGCCTTGTTTCCTAGTGGGCGATCGCCTTTCGGCCATTAATGTAATGGGGCGATCGTCCTAAAGGTCACATGGGCTGCCTGCCAAAAGTCCAGAGATCCAGCCGGCACCACCGAGTGGCCCAATGAGGAGCCGGCACGCGTCCTAAGTACTGTCACAGGAGGTCCCACTTTGTTACTTTCGGCGGACTTTGTCGATGAGGCGGAGTAGGTGACAGGCTGTGGTCACCAGTCTTGTCCGCCAACTCCTTTCGCAGGTCTGCGGCCCTGTTGGTAGGTGAGGTAGGTGACAGGTTTGTCAGCGCCTTTTGTGGATCTGCACGTGGGTGCTGTCCTGTGGCTCGGCCTTGGCCGACTGGATGGCCATCGGCCCAGATCGTCAGGATGCGGTCGTCTTTAGCTGGACACCGAGGATCGTCCTCGGCCAGTCACAAAGGGTCGGCACTGGTCGGTCACCAAGGGTCGGTCGGCAAAGTGCTGAGAGATGATCGTCCATAAGTCGGTCGCCAGAAGTCGGTCGCCGAGTACCGAGAGGCGATCGTATCTGAGGTCGATCGCTCGGCACCGGGACTTGTCCTGGGACCTTTGGCTGGGCGATTCATGCTTGTCTGTCGGGCTAAGGCTAGGTCGCCTGGTCGCTGGTCGGCGGTTCTTCCTCGGACGCTCGGCAGCGACTTGGTCGCCCGACCTCCTAGGCGATCGCCAGTCGGAAGGTGTTAATTCTTGACACAACAGGTAGAGCTGAGGAGCAGGCATGGGACATGCACGCAAAGGATGGGCTGGCTTGATGATGTGGCTCGAGTCTGTATTTTTTATGTCTTGTCATTGCATTTGTCGAGTACTGGAGTTAGACTGTTTACTTCTAAACATGGTTTAAGTCCCCTGCATGAGCTATGAATTGATATTTACCTTATGTTTCATGTACTCTGTTGAAATGTTTTGGCCGAGGCCACGGCCTTATTTACTTTTGAGTGCATCTTTTGGGATTTCATTGTAGTTATGTGTCATGTGTTGGCCTGGTAGACCTCGCGAGGGTTCTACGGCATGCAATGTCCCATTTGTGAATTGGGGTGTTACATTTATGGTATCAGAGCCTAGGCTTTGAATACTTGGGCTGTCGGTAAATTTTTGGGTCTGTCAGTTGCGTCATTAGAGTCAGTCGTTGAGCCTAATATCATCATGCTGCCGTCTTTTCGTGCAATCCGTGGCTGTAAGTCTCCTCGAACCCTTATATTTATGTAATTCATTTTCTTGCGTTGTTCGGAATTGTGATACCAACTTTGTCAATTGTGAATCTTCCTGATCTTGTTCCTTTCATATTTTCTTCAGTATGTTGAGAGGTCGTGGTAGACCGGATAGGGGACGTGGCAGAGGCCGTGGTCGGGGTGCTGATAATGAAGAGGGCTCACTTTCTCAGGCCTCCGCGGACTCAGCCTCTCACTCAATGCCGTTGGGTAATAATGCCGACGCCGGGGCTACTGCCGTACTTCAGCAGTTAGTAGCCCAACTTACTCAGATAGCTCAGGGTGGATGCCAGAATCCGCCCCAGACACCTGAAGAGGAAGCTAGTAAGTGGATTCAGACAGTGACTAAGATGCACCCACCTCATTTCTCCGGATCTTCTGACTCTCTCGGTTGGGAAAATTGGCTCTTTCAGTTGTCCAGAACCTTCGATGTCGTAGCTTGTCCCGAAGACAGGAGGGTACATATTGCCCTGTACCTCCTGGATAAGGAAGCTGCGGAATGGTGGGAGGCCGTTACGCCCAGAGACCGTCGAGCTACTTGGGAGGAATTCAAGGCTGCTATGGAAGCAGAATATTGTCCACCGCTAGTTAAGGAGCACAGAATTGTGGAGTTCTTCACCGCTACACCTCAGGATGTGCCTATTTCTCAGGCCATCATTACTTACAATCAGCAGTTGGGTTTCGTGAGAGATCAAGTGAGGACGGAGGCTGATAAAATCCATTACTTTAATATGCGCATGAAACCACATATTAGGCAGAGTATGGCACCACTCATGTGTGCCACTTTGAAGGAGTATCAGGATCGCGCTCTAGCAATCGAGATGGCCGCACCGGAATCAGAGTTGGGTACCGAGGCCAAGAAACAGAAAACAGTTGGTATCTTTTCAACCGGCAAGAGTGGCCGATTTTCGAGAGCACAGTCTGCCCCTACACCTGGGAAGAGACTGTTTCATCAGCCGGGATTTCGTGGTAATCGCTCACCCAAATTGCTTCTGGTGGCAGGGTTTGTTTTAACTGCAACCAATATGAGCATTTGATGAAGGATTGCCCTTCTCCTCCAGTTACTTGCTTTACTTGCGGGCAGACCAGGCATCGGGCAGCTCATTGTGAGAGGGCCACCGGGGCCGCTAGAATTCCGACTACCACTGCCGATCAGAGGGATCACAGCACTCCGGCTACTCATGTTCCGCAGAGTTCGGGTCGTGGTAGGGGTCGGGTCAGCCGGATCGCCATGCAGCATCGGGTTCGGGTTCAGTTCACCCCCGATTGTATCAGATGAGGCGTACAGAGGAGGCAGACGTTCTGGTGGCGTCAGGTACCACTCAGATCCTTACTCATCCAGTTTCAGTGCTTTTTGATTCGGGTGCTACCCATTCCTTTATTGCATCGGATTCTGTGAGTCGCATTAGTTTTGACTGCTTGTTTGAGTGTGAACCGTTTGTAGTGAGTACGCCCAACGGGGATCGTATGGTTGGGGACCGGGAAGTTAGGGATTACCCAGTGAGGATCGGGAGCCGGGATTGGCCCTCCAATCTCATTGTGATAGAACTTAAGGGTGAGGATTTGATCCTCGAGGACGATTGGTTGGATCGTCACGGTGCTATCATGAACTATCAGACTCGTACTATCTCGATAGTCGCCGAGGACGGCACCGAGCATACTCTAGTCGGTTTTAAGTCGGGTATATCGGGGAGTGTGATTAGCGCCTTGAAGGCGATGAAACTTCTGAACCAGGGTTGTGTCGGATATTGGTGTTACGCTCTGAAGGCGGAAGATGGTTGAGTTTATTTGTCGTCAATTCCAGTTGTTAGTGAATACCCCGACGTATTTTCGGATGACTTGCTGGGATTACCACCACATCGAGAGGTGGAGTTTCCTATTGATCTAGAGCCGAATGCGGCCCCTATTTCTCTAGCGCCGTACCGTATGGCACCGTCGAAGATGTTAGAGTTGAAGAATCAGTTTGAAGAGTTGTTAGATAAAGGGTATATTCCACCGAGCGCATCGCCTTGGGGTGCGCCCGTACTTTTTGTTAAGAAGAAGGATGGATCGCTTCGTTTATGCATCGACTATCGAGAATTAAACAAGTTAACCATCAAAAATAAATACTCTTTGCCCCGGATTGACGATTTATTTGATCAGCTTCAGGGGGCGACAGTCTTTTCGAAGATTGATTTGCGATCGGGCTACTACCAGTTGAGGATTCGGGACATCGATATACCAAAAGCTGCCTTTCGGACGAGATATGGCCATTACGAGTTTGTGGTTATGCCTTTAGGGCTAACCAATGCCCCAACAGTGTTCATGCAGTTGATGAACAAAGTTTTTATTGAGTATCTGGACAAATTCGTAGTCGTCTTTATCGATGACATTCTTATCTATTCACGGAGTCGGGAGGAGCACGCCTTACATCTCCGGATTGTATTAGACATTTTGAGAGCTGAGCAGTTGTATGCGAAGTTCTCTAAGTGTGAGGTTTGGCTCGAAGAAGTGATGTTCCTTGGGCATGTGATTTCAGCAGAGGGAGTTCGGGTAGATCCGCAGAAGATAGAAGCCGTGATGGCTTAGGAGCCGCCTAAGAATGTGAAGGAGGTGAGGAGTACTCTGGGTATCGCCGGCTATTACCGTGGATTTGTTGAGGGGTTTTCTAAGATCGCTAGACCACTCACTCAGTTGCTCCCGAAGACTCAGAAATTCGAGTGGACTGCAGACAGACAGAATAGTTTTGATGAGTTGAAGAGACGACTAACTACCGCACCCGTGTTAGCATTGCCTCAGGGGAACAAAGATTTCGTGGTATATAGTGATGCTTCGGGCCTCGGGCTCGGATGCGTTTTGATGAAGAGAGATAGGGTTATTGCTTATGCGTCCAGCCAGTTGAAACCGTATGAGGCGAATTACCCCACGCACGATTTGGAGTTAGCTGCTGTCGTTTTCGCCTTAAAGATCTGGAGGCATTATCTCTATGGGTCGTCGTGTAAGATATTTACGGATCACAAGAGTTTGAAGTATATCTTCAGTCAAAAATAGTTGAACATGAGACAGTGAAGGTGGTTGAAGCTAATTAAAGATTACGACCGCGAGATACTTTATCATCCGGGTAAGGCTAACGTAGTGGCTGATGCGTTGATCCGAAAGCCGGTGGCGTTACAGATGTTAGAGGTACTTACACCACAGAGCAGGATCCGTCGGGATTTTATTTGTCAGAATATCGAGGTTTGGGTTCAGAGAGTTCAGGGTCAGTTATGTGCGTTGGAGATCACTTCGTCCTTGACTGATGATATCAAGGCGAAACAGTATGATGATCCGTTTTTGATCCAGCTAAGGGAGGATGTGAGGAAGGGAAAGCCCCTGGATTTGTGGTTCAGGATGATGGTGTTCTGAGATTTCGCGGCAGATTATGTGTACCGAATGACATTGAGTTGAGGCAGAAGATTTTGAGTGAGGCTCATACTACGCCTTATTCCATACATCCTGGTACGAGCAAAATGTACAAGGATGTGAGGAGTAACTATTGGTGGAGTAATTTGAAGTCGGACGTTAGCGAGTTTGTGGTGAAGTGTTTGACCTGCCAACAGGTTAATATTGAGCATCAGCGGCCCGCGGGGTTGGTACGACCACTTCCCATTCCCGAATGGAAATGGGAAGACATCTCTATGAATTTCATTACCGGGATGCCTAGGACTCCGACAGGAATGAACATGATTTGGGTTATTGTTGATCGACTAACCAAATCAGCTCATTTACTGGGTATTAAGGACACTTGGGGACCGGAGAGGCTGGCACGAGTGTTTATTCCAGAGATCGTGAGATTGCATGGGACTCCTAGGAGTATTGTTTCAGATCGAGATGGACGGTTTGTATCACATTTTTGGCAGGCTGTTCATCGAGCTTTGGGGACTGAATTGAGACTCAGTACATCTTACCACCCTCAGACTGACGGACAGTCAGAACGGACGATACAGATGTTGGAGGATATGTTGAGAGCCTGTGCCTTAGATTGGAAGGATGATTGGGAGTCGCACTTGCCGTTGATCGAGTTCACGTACAATAATAGTTCGCACGCTTCGATCAAAATGGCACCATTTGAGGCATTGTATGGGAGGAGGTGCAGATCGCCATTGTGTTGGGACGATGTGTCCGAGCTGATTGGTACCGAGCCCGATATGGTAGTTGAGACGAGAGAGAAGATTGATCTGATTCACGATAGATTGTTGACGACCCAGAGTCGGCAGAAGTATTATGCCGATACGCGTCGCCGGCCGTTGGAGTTTGAGGTGGGGGATCATGTTTTGCTTAAGGTGTCGCCGACACGGGGAGTTTACCGCTTCGGCCGGAAGGGTAAACTTAGTCCGAGATATATTGGACCGTTTGAGATTTTAGAGAGAGTGGGAGAGCTTGCCTATCGGTTAGGTTTGTCGCCGTCCTTGAGTCACGTGCATAATGTATTTCATGTTTCCCAGCTTAGGAAGTACGTACCGGACCCTAGCCATATTATTGATTTTGGAGATATCGAGTTGGGACCCGACATTACCATCGAGGAGAGGCCGATTCAGATTTTAGAGCATCGGGTGAAGCAACTTCGTCATAAAACCATTCCTTTGGTTAATGTTCAATGGTCGAGGCATGGATCCGAGGAAGCCACATGGGAGACGGAAGAGAGTATGCGGTCGAGATACCCCGAGTTATTCGCGTTGTAAGTTTCGGGACAAAACTTATTTTTAGGGGAAGATAATGTAATATCCGTGTTTTGTATTTTTGGTAATTTCTATTTTTGGTGTATGTTCGTTTCGGACAACTCACTTATCACTGTTTTGGAATTCTGAATCTATTTTGTTCTTGGAGTTTTTCCGTTTGGACGAGTTTCGAGGATGTTTTTGCATAATTCCATCTTGAATTATACCTTGTCGCATGTACGTTCGATTCTCGTAAAACTCGTTCGTTTTTGTTGTTTCTTGATTTGCATAATTTGGTATGGTTGAGTTGGTTGTGTTGAAACTTTCGGTTTGTTAATACGACATTGTATCGCAATTTTCGGGCACTTGGGCCATTTTTGTAATTTCCATAAGTTTAGGGAATTTCACTTTGTTTGTTACATTTCGAACTCTCCAGTGATCGGGATTATATTCTCTTTCAACGCTCAGTTTTGTCGTCTTGAATATTCCGTGTTTATGTTTCCGGATTCTGGTCTTGCTTCGTTTTTCGACACTTTTGTGCTGTTGGCAGTAGTGTACTGAGCAGTACTGAACTGCTGCCTGAGTAGCGCACGCTACTCCAGGCTTACTTGCGTGCGCTATCACTGTGTGGTTAGCGTACGCTAACCTGGGGTTCGTAGTGTGCGCTAACGATTTCATTGATGCAGACAAGAGGTTCGATTTGATCTTGGACCAGGTAGCGTACGCTAATTCAGTGTTAACGCATGCTAATTCCTAGCATTAGCGCATGCTAATCATGTTAGCTTGCTTACACTAACTGGAGTACAGTAGGCAGACTGTTCTTCCACACCCCGTTAGCGCACGCTAATTCTTGTGCGTAGCGTGCGCTAAGCCTGTTTAATATAAATTGGACATCAGCAGTCACCTTCGTCATTTTTCCATCATTTCTTATCCTTCTCGGCTTTGAGCGATTCCAGACGAGGGTTAGGGCCGATTCCGACTGAATATCATCATCCACTACCATCCATGCATTCCTTGCGTGAATTCTTCAAGTTCCTAACACCTTCCACCATCCGAACCAAGGTGAGAATCCCTGAAACCCTTGTTTTGTGATTTTGGGGAAATTTTGGGGATTTCTTGGGATTTGACTCTTTTAGTCCGAATTATCATTGGATTATCGCTAGACTTCGATCGTGTACTTGTAATCCTTCGTTTTATTGATGATTTGTGGTTTAAACTCCAAGTTTTCCATTGTTCGTCACTTATAGTCAACGATACCCGAGTCACGACCGACAAATTGTTCCAACGGGTAGAATTAGGATTAGTTCTTACCTTTCCTCATTATTGAGACTTGTTGTATACCGTTATTATGTTAGGAACGGATTTGGGAGGATTGTTCGGATCGAAACCTATTCCTTCATATTCAAGGCAAGTACATGTATTACATTTCGTTATGTATGTTGCGTTTTCGAATGAATGATGAATTGTGGTTTTCGGGTGCGTGAGTTGTGTTCTTTCCACCCAGAGTGTCCGACGGGATGTCTGGGGGTCGATACTAAGGGGTACGGCCGCGGAAGTGGTATCCCACCCGGAGCGTTCGACGGGTTGTCTGGGGGTCGATACTAAGGGGTACGGCCACGGGATACCAGTTGTGATTTTGTGATATCGCGATTATTGAAACTGAGTTGTTTGCCAATGTAATATTCCGGAATATTTATGGCAAATGATTTCCGATCGAGATGATTGTGTAAAAACCGTATTTGCATATAATGTTGTGTAATTGTGTACTTGCACTAGCTATTCGAATGCTAACCCTTTAAATGGGGGAAATGCGTCTTATACATTTCAGGTACCGGTAGAGCTGAGGAGCAGGCACGGGACATGCATGCAAAGGATGGGCTGGCTTGATGATGTGGCTCGAGTCTGTATTTTTTATGTTTTGTCATTGCATTTGTCGAGTACTGGAGTTAGACTGTTTACTTCTAAACTTGGTTTATGTCCCCTGCGTGGGCTATGAATTGATATTGACCTTATGTTTCATGTACTCCGTTGAAATGTTTTGGCCGAGGCCATGGCCTTATTTACTTTTGAGTGCATCTTTTGGGATTTAATTGTGGTTATGTGTCATGTGTTAGCCTGGTAGACCTCACGAGGGTTCTACGACGTGTAATGTACCATTTGTGAATTGGGGTGTTACACGTAAGACTTAAAACTTACGGCCGTATCAAAATTTCGTTAAAAATGTAGTTATAAAACAGAAGGGATATGGCCGTAACATATATATGTACGGCCGTATGGAAGGCGATATGTACGGCCGTAAGATTGTGGATACGGCCGTATTTTTTTTTTGGTTTTTTAGAAATTTATATTTATTACGTGTGAAAATAATGCAAGAAAGACTCCTTGGATTTTTTTTAATGATATGTTCCTTGCTCCGGTTGTTGAGTCTTTCTGTGTTACCCCCAAACTTAGTGTGCCGTCTTTCTTCTTTACGAATAACACTAGTGCTCCCCAAGGAGACACGCTCGGTCGGATAAATCTAACCTCTAGCAATTTCTGCATCCGAACATTCAGTTCTTGCAGTTCTAGTGGGGCCACTCGTTACGGCGTTCTAACCACATGTGCCTTTCCTGGCAAGATATCAATGCTAAATTCAACTTCCCTATATGGAGGTAGGGATGTAAGTTCCACGAGAAATACATCAGGGTATTCTGATACTACTCGTATAACTTCAATCTCCATTTTGCTCTTGGGTTTCTTGATGACAAAAGCTAAATATCCCGTTGCTCCCTTCGAGATGGCCCCTCTCGCCTTCGTGGCTAATATGATTGGGGCCAAGTTATTTCTAGCATTCCTGTGTAGTTCAACTACTGGGTGGTCGGGTTTGCAGAATCGAATTATCTTAGAATGGCAGTCGAGTTACATTTTAGATAGACAATCCATCCCAAGTATGATGTCATACTCAAGTATGGGAAGAAGAATTAAGTCGGCAGGAAAACAATCACCCTCAACTATTACTTCACAATCCGTAAATACCAAATCCGTTTCTTGGCTCGCACCTATAGGCGCGGATACTTCTAAGTTTACGGGTAGTGATTCCATACAGACATTCAATTTTTATGCATAATGGGGTGCAACAAAAGAATGTGATGATCCTAGATCTAACAATGCATGAGCAGAGTGGTTTGACACGAGAAATGTACCTTCCACCACGTCTATTGTGTTAGGGGCTTCTTGTCCAGCTAAGGCAAAAACTCTTGCTGGTGCCTTCCCCTTGTTGCTCTTGCGATCATCTTGTTTAGCTGCATTTCTCTACTGATTGTTGCCCGGTGTCTCCCACTTTGGGCATTCTCTAGTTGGGTGTTGATTATCTCCACAACGTAAGCATCTCCCTTGCTTCTTCCAACAGTCTCCGGATTTATGTCCTAGTTTACTACAGTGGGAACATGGCGGTAGGTTATTCACAGGTCTCTTTCTGGCATTCTGTCTAGTAGTCTTGCGTTGAAATTTCTGGGGTGGTCTGTATGATTAGTCTGATGCATATCTCTTGAATTTCCCAGTAGCTAGATCCTTCGCCTGCCCCAACCGGGTCATTCCACTTTCGATTCGGCTTGCACCTTCGACTACTTCTGTCATAGTCATTACTCTCACTGGCAGTAAGCTCTGCTGTAGTGCAAACCTCAAACCTCGTGTAAACTTGTACAATTTATCCTCCTTTGTGCTCAATAGTCCTGACGCGTACTTGTAGAGTCGATTGAATTGGGACTCGTACTGAGCTACAATCATTGCCCCTTGCTTAAGATGGTAGAACTCATCACTTCGAGCTTCATGAGGCGGACCGAGAGATGTATTGATCACGGAAAGCCTTTACGAAGTTCTCCCATGTTCGGTCAGTAGCTTCCCTTGTCCAAAGAAAAGGTGGGCAATGGTCTCGGTATGGTAGGTCTGGGTAAGGGTATGCGAGCAGCACAAACATCTAGAAGCCAATGAAACGCCCCTACTATATAGAATGTCATCATTCGGTATCCGTCGCATGAGAAGTCGCCAAATAAACACCGAAGTGGTCGGTGTAAGTAAGGCAGTCCAGATGTCCCCGTAAACAAGATTAACCTGACCCATCACCCTGATGTGAGACCAAGCCGACGATAATGATAACGCACCTGAAGAGGTAAGAGTCCAGCACATACTATCCGAATCCTCCTCGGCAATGGGAATCGCAGAGATTTCCTGGATGAAGTGAGGGGTAAATCCTAGCTCCTCTCCAACAATAGACTCCAATCTACCAATGTCCCACGTCCCATCAACCTATAACTCATGAATCTTAAGATGGGGTCTACCAGTAACCTGATGAAAAGAAGAAACAGGCCTATCCCCAATCCAAGTATCGTCCCAAAAGCTGACCTCCCCGCAGCCACGACCAAGAGTCCAGCGGATGAACTCCCGAGCCTCAATACCCACTCCGAGGAGACGGCGCCAAGGGTGGTTGGCACGAGCTTTAAGAGCGGTACACATAGGCGTATAAAGACCAGCAAAGTAGTTTCTGTGGAGCATAAACTGCGCCCACAGAGACGTGCCCGCGCGAAGGCGCCACCAGAGCTTATAACTAAAAGCTCTCGCCATATCCGAAAGGCTCCGAACCCCGAGGCCTCCCTAAGAGACTGGAAGACAAATATGCCGCCAACGGACCCCGTGCATATTCCTCTTCAGACCAACAGCACCCCAGAAGTATCTCGCAATGATCTGCTCGAGCTCCTGGATAATGTACTGTGGAGGGTCCAACACCTGAAGCAGGTGTAGAGGAATCATGCAGAGAGTGCTCTTAATAAGAGCCAAGCGTCCCCCAAAAGCAAGGTGGTGATGGGACCAACCAGAGATCCTATTCAACATCCGTTGCTTCACCCCAGCAAAGAGCTCTCATCTCATAAAGCCATTGTAAAAGGGCACACCAAGATAGGTGATGGGGTGATTGCCCATGGCGAAAACCAGTAAGAACGTGAACTCTCTGATGCCAACGAGGCGCATGCTTAAGAGCAAGAATAAAAGTGCTTTTCTGGATACTAACCATTTGGCCCGAAGCCATAGAGTAGTGATCCAGGAGACGCATAAGATCAACGAGAGCATCATCCACAACCTGTGTGAATATAATGATGTCATCGGCGTATGATAGGTGCGAGACGGCGAAAGGCCGTCCAGCCATCCTATACCTCATCAAAGGATGGTCTCGAATAAATCGGCCCAAGCAGCGCGATAAATAATCAGCGGCAAGCACGAAGAGCGACGGAGAGATAGGGTCGCCCTGACGCAAACCCCAACTAGAGGCAAAATATCCGGCCGGACTGCCGTTCACCAAAATGGAGAACGTGCAACTCTCGATGCAATGACGGATGAACAAAATCCATCTAGCCGGGAATCCCATCCTCACCAGGACCTCACGTAAAAACTGCCAGTGAACATTATCATATGCCTTAGCCATATCAAGCTTCAGCGCAAGGTTCGGGACACCATGAATGTCCGCGACGTGGAGGTCGTGAATAAGTTCTTGGGCCAGAAGGATATTATCAGTAATAACCCGCCCGTGAATAAATCCACTCTCGTTCGGAGAGATAATCAGAGAGAGGAGAGAAGCAAGCCGAGCGTTAAGGATTTTCGTGATAATCTTATTGGTCAGATTACACAGACTAATAGGCCGGTAATCTGACCAACCACTCGGAACAGGCTTCTTCGGGATCAAGACGACCGTAGTCGCCATGAAAGCCGGAGGCATAGGATGACCCTCAAAAAGCTCGAGCACAGCCCCCTCCACGTCGGAAGAGACAATCTCCCAACAATGCTGAAAAAACAAAGATGAGAAACCGTCAGGCCCAGAAGCGCTGTGAGGATCGATATCAAATACCGCAGCACGAATCTCCTGGGAAGATGGTGGGACACACAAACTATCAGAATCAAAAGAACAGGGGATAGAGGGAAAACAAGTGTCATCCAGGGGGACGAGAACATCACCATCAGATGTAAGCAAATTACTAAAGAAATTCACAGCGGATGATCGGATGTCCGACTCTACAGCGATCGTCGTACCACCATCCTCAATGCTGTGAATATGTGACTGACAATGCTTCTGCTTCGCAAAACCCTGAAAGAACTAGGTGTTGCGCTCGCCGTCAGTAACCCAACGAACTGTGGCTTTCTGTTTCCAGAAATTTTCCTCCATAGAGAGACGAAGATGGTACTCAGCACGAAACTGGTTCATAGCGGTTCTATTCTCCAGAGTAAGATCCGAATAATATCACTGCTCGGCCTCATCAGCAGTCCTCAAGGCCTCATCCAACTTCGTATGAAGATTTCCAAAAACAGACCAGTTCCACTGTTTCAGCCTGCGCTTAACCCTAAGGAGTTTGACCTGTAGGTTACACATGCCAGATAAACCAGTCGGGGTATGCCAGACCTCCCTAACAATGTCCAGGAATGTGTGATGCCGGATCCACATACTCTGTAAACGGAATGACGACTTGTGACGAGTCGCGGAGAAGCGACACTGGATAAGAAGGGTCGCATGGTCCGACCAAAGTCTAGGTAGGTGAGTGATGGTAGAAACCGCTGCTGTGAAGAGGAGCGACAGAGCTATTATACGTGCGGCAGAGAGTTGCAGAAACCTTCATTGGCGACGGTAATGGCGAAACTGGCGGCGATGGTGAATCCGCTGCAGTTGGCGACGACGATGAAATACGGTTGACGTGAGCGACATCGAAATATGTATTTGATGCGACTTTTTTGTTTTCGGGCGAACGCGACGCCCTTTTTTTCTTCTTCGTCATAGGTGCAGAGTTTCAGTCGATGGGAAGGGCAGTGGAGATCATAAATCTTGCTAAGTGGTGGATAGGGGGTGAAGGTGCGATGTCAGATCTTAGTATGAGTGAAGAAGACGACAAAAGAACAAAGGCTGCTGCCGGCTTCGGTTCAGGCTGGAAGTTGCAGGCGAAGGTTCAGGCAGAGATGGCGAGTCGGCTGGGGGGTGAGTTGGCTGGAGACAGTGGCCGAATGGTGGTGCGGTTGAAGAGAGAAGTGGCGGCGTGTGTGTGAAGGAGCAAATCGCCCTTGGGATCAGAGCGATTGGAGGCCTCTGAGTCGGAAAGGCTATGCTACAAAGGAATATTAGTTTATTTCTAAGTTTAGAATGGGAGAAAAAAAAAAGAAATATACCAAGTTATAAGGTTGGCTCATTATCTTTCTTTTCTTCCTCTTTCTTCTTCTTCTTCTTCTTCTTCTTCTTCTTCTTCTTCTTCCTCTTCTTCTTCTTCTTCTTCTTCTTCTTCTTCTTCTTCTCTCCTCACTTCAGCCCTCTCTCTCTCTCTCTTTCTTAAGTACAGATTTTTTTTTGTATGGTGAAATTAGGAGGAGCTTACAAGGTGGAAGTATTTATAATGCATGGGATGGTCAAAAGACATGGTGAATCACCCCACAAGACTTTGATGTATCATAAGTGTCTCCATCTTCACTTGTATGAAGACACATCAAATTTGACTCCTACATCACCATTTCTTTATTCTAGTTCATTTTTAAGTATATTATTATATATTTTTTTTTCAAATATTTGTTGTAGTTGTATATAATTTAATAAATGAAAGGGGTACTAGATGATGGGTTGGGTTATATGTAATATCCACATATTTCCATTTTCTGTATTTATATACTTCCGGTATTTTTACAATTTTGTCGACTCGCTTGTAACTGCACGAGTATTTTGAGAATATTAAATACTAGACTTCTCACCATCTGAGCTTGTTTCGGACTTGTTTTACTCAATTCCACGTTGGATGTCACTTTTGTCACCTTTGGGTTTAATTCTCGTAATCATTGTCCGGAACTACCGTTTTGAGGTTCCCGCAAATCCATTTCATGTTATTATGGATCTCGCGAACTTTTATTGGTATTTTAATTGAGTATCGTGTTGGGATCGACTGTATTTGATGTGGAATCACCATACTAGTGTTCGTGATAGTTCATTCAGACCTTTAAATGGTCGGGGTTATGCGTTGATCAAGAATATCATGTTCGTGGGTCATTTTTCGTCAATTTTTAGGCACGAACAGTGTGCACCGCGGCCCCAGGGATTGTACGCTGCAGCACACCCCTTTCTAGACTCGGACTAGAGCCGATTGTACCATGCGCCGTGGCACACCACCTTTCGGGCCGCGGCACGGAACCCCCTTGCGAGACTCGAGCAGGGCCACTGTACCGTGCGCCGCGGCACGCCACGTTCCGGGCCGTAGCACGACCTGGAGACCTGCTTGCAAATCTTAGCCGCGGCCCGCGGAACACTCAGCCTGCGCGGCGGCACGCGAGTTAGCAGACCTATATTGTGCGGGATTTTGGAGAGGATTTCATTTCCTCTCCTTTCTTCTTCTCCATTGTTGCGATTTGGGCGATTTCCAAGGTGAAAAACCGACGGGAGTTCATCAACCATCATCATCTCGAGTTCATAGCGTTATTTAATCACCCCAATCCCATTTCTCCTCCTTCAAGTCGAGGTAAATCTCTGTGAATCCCTACCTTGGGTAGTTTTGCGGATTTTTGCTCGATTCGGTTGTGTAATCCGTTTTTGACCATGGAAATCTTGAGTTTATGATTAATCTCACTTGTATATATGTAAACCTTATGATTTCATATTCTACTTTGAGTGGTGATGCGAATTCGAGAGGGTTTTGGGTGTTTCCCAACCCTATGTGTAAGATATTGTAATCGGGGGGAGTCGTTAGTGGGTTTCTCCGTGTGACTTGCATATCGATTATTAATTATCATATCCCTTACGAATCGTATAGGTGCCAGAACTGCGTTCTTGGACCTACCGAACCTAGACTCTTTTCCTTCCGAATTCTCGATGTCTCAAAGGTAATTATATGTTTATGATTGTACGTTCTCGACTTTGACAGTGAGACATATGTATTATATTATTATATATATTCACTCTTGGACGGACCGACGGGTCCTCAGAGGGTTCTGTGGCCTTTGGTGCGGTTCCATGAATAGTTTGGGTTAGCCACTTTGGGAGGATCCGACGGGGCCTCAGAGGGTTCCATTGCCTTTGGTGCGGTTCCATGGTTAATCATGTATGTATTGAAATGAGATTTAGTTATCCCAGAATACTAGTCTTGAAATGATGAATTGACGGTTACTTTTACTTAATTGTCAAGAAGTATTGTGTTTCATATTCGATATACTTGTACTAGCTATTCGACGGCTAACCTCTTCATAGGGGAAATACTTTTCATGTATTTCAGGATCCAGGAGAGCAGACAGGCAGGTACCGGGTCGGCATGAGGATGATGGGCAAGTGTGATACTATGTCTTGTCTCCAGTTATATTTTGAATTTCCTCCATTCAATGTTGTTGTACTAGAATGGGTTTGAATACTCGTGTACGATTTTCGGTTTCCTTGATGTTCCGGCCTGTGTTGCCGTGATATTGATTTGTGATGTATTGTATTCGGATGTATTGGAAATGGTTTTGAATACCATTCTTATTGTCTTCCATTACGTTGCAATTGGACCTTCTCGGTCAAATTTTATAGTTCCGCATATGAATAGCCTTGTGGGTCCCACGGCGGGGCTCACAGCGCTGTAATATACCCTGAATAACTTGGGGGTGTTACAGAATATGGTATCAGAGCTTAGGTTTATGGATACCTAGGCTGTCGGTGTTTTGGGTCGATTGAGTCATCGTTTGTCTACAGTATCATTACTTTGCCATCATCACAGTGCGACCGGTACTTGTAAGTCCTCTTACTCTTCTTGTATTTCCTTAATCGCTTTGCTTTTTGTTTGGTATTCTTGGGAATTGGTCACTTCGAGAATGCTCGATTTAGATTATACTTACGTACGTGTGTGTCCTTCAGAATGTTGGCTGAAAGGAGAGAGAGTCGTGGTCGTGGTCACGGATGTAATCGGAGGAGTTGTTAGTGGGTTTTCTCCGTGTGTCTTGCGTATCGATTATTAATTATCGTATCCCTTACAAATCGTTTAGGTGGTGGAAGTGCGTTCTTGGACCTACTGAACCTATACTCTTTTCCTTCCGAATTCTCGATGTCTCAAAGGCAAGTATATGTTTATGATTGTACGTTCTCGACTTTGAAAGTGAGATATATGAGTTGTATGATTGTATATATTCACTCTGGGAGGGTCCGATGGGACCTCATAGGGTTCCGTTGCCTTTGGTGTGTTCCATGGTTAATCATGTATGTATTGAAATGAGATTTAGTTATTCCAGAATACTATTCTTGAAATGATGAATTGATGGTTACTTTTACTTTATTGTCGAGAAGTATTGGGTTTCATATTCGATATACTTGTACTAGCTATTCGACGGCTAACCCCTTTATGGGGGAAATACTTTTCATGTATTTCAGGATCCAGGAGAGTGGAAAGGCAGGTACCGGGTCGGCATGAAGATGATGGGCAAGTGTGATACTGTGTCTTGTCTCCAGTTATATTTTGGGTTTCCTCCATTCAGTGCGTTCCATGGTTAATCATGTATGTATTGAAATTAGATTTAGTTATTCCGGAATACTATTCTTGAAATGATGAATTGATGGTTACTTTTACTTTATTGTCGAGAAGTATTGTGTTTCATATTCGATATACTTGTACTAGCTATTCGACGGCTAACCCCTTTATGGGGAAATACTTTTCATGTATTTCAGGATCCAGGAGAGTGGAAAGGCAGGTACCGGGTCAGCATGAAGATGATAGGAAAGTGTGATACTGTGTCTTGTCTCCAGTTATATTTTGGGTTTCCTCCATTCACTGTTCTTGTACTAGAATGGGTTTGAATACTCGTGTACGATTTTCGGTTTTCTTGATGTTCTGGCCTGTGTTGCCGTGGTATTGATTTGTGATGTATTGTAGTCCGATGTATTGGAAACGGTTTTGAATACCATTCTTATTGTCTCCTATTACGTTGCACTTGGAACTTTCTGGTTGATCTGTGGTTTGTGGCAGGATTGCAAGTTTGGAGGACGAAACTTATTTTAAAGTGAATATTATGTAATATCCGGACTATCAGTATAAATTTGTTTCGCATTATTTTATATGAGGTATATTGGGTAGCATGGTGTATATACAACATGGATGAAGTAATTTGAGAACTGAGACAGTTGTATCAGTATGATTGTCATACTAGATCGACATATTGTTTTCATTTTGATATCGAGTATATCATATGAGAATGTTATTGGATCAAGTATGTTGTATATACGTGATCAGTATGTCGAGACAACGGATATAACAATTGGATTTGGCTGAGGGTAGCCTGAATTAACGTACGCCAGTACGAGGATATAGCGCACGCTAATGCAGAACAGATGAGAGGGAATCTTGGCTTTGTTAGTTACTTTCGGCATGTGGACCCACCTTCGGAGCAGCGCATGCTAAGGTCGGAGACTTGCATACGCTAGACAGAGTATTTACGTACATTATTGCATAAGCATTGCGTACGTAAATCACAGTGCAAAGTAAGGCAGTAGCCTCTGGACTACGATAGCGCACGCTAACAAAGCCAGTTAGCGCACGCTATGGCATAGTAGCGCACGCTAGTAATGTGCAGTATATATGTGCAGTTGGGGATTATTTTTCATTTTGTCCATCTTTTCCTTTCATCCAGTAGAGAGTGTTGTTGGAGGATATTTTGGGGATCCAGAAACTTAAGTATTGTGGGATTGATCGTCCTTAACAGCATTGGAGCTTGGAAGGGATCGAGAATGGATTCAACCTTGGGATTCAATCCATTTCTTCGATGAGTTAATTACTATTCACTTTGGGATTTCATCTTGGATTGCATACGATGTTCTGGAGTTGATAGTCGTCATGCATATGAGTTGATAAGCATGATTATGAGATGGATTACCGAGTTACATTGATATTATTGTTGAGGTGCGAATGTTGATATGATTCGTGAGGTTTTGAATGGAGTTGTTTATCTTTAAAAAGATATGTTGGTTAATATCTCCCTTCATTTCGGATTTTGATGTTGTTGTTGATGATCATTTCATATGATAATAGTTTATGGAGGTGTTATGATGATTCTTGGTATCCACGGGAAGTTTGTTAAGGAAGATGATGACATCATGACTTATATGTTAGGTTATGTTATATTGTCATGATCATGGTTGGGGAATCATAGTGTTCTTCGCAGTATTGTTGCGATTCTTGATATTATGATGATATATGCCTTAGACTATGAGTTAGATAATGGCTCAGATGTTAGAACATCGGATTATGTCATTTAGTCGATTATGGACGTGATTTCAGAATAATTCATATTCTTGAGGGACTCTTGAATTATACGAGATGATGAATATTTATAAGAAGTGTGAGTGTTTTGGATATAAATATGGAATATTCATATCTAGAGCTAAATTATGTGTTTTGATATAATATTCGCATAGGAATACGAATATAATTACGAGTTTGATGAGATTATTATTCCTCTCTGAGTTTAGAAGTCCATACGTATTGAACAAATGTTCAAGTCGAATGATTGGATTGTTTGATAACCTTATAAAATGATTATCTTAATGTTGAACTAATTGGATGGTTCGATTTGGGTGCTGATATGATTATCGGATTTCGGCTCGTATTGTGGATGTGGATTCGTAAGTGTCTGAGTTGGATGGTTCAGACTGTGTTTAATCGAGATATTGTGGAACCGTTGAGTTGGTGGTTTGGTTGTATTGATATTGATCATTATCGAACTTGTTGATTATTAATCCTTCTTTTACAATAATTTGTGATGTTTGACCTGTAATATCCGGATTAATTATTGAATATTTCATCGGTATTTGAACCCTGTATTATTCGGAATTGTGATATCGATAACTGAAGTATAATATTTCTAGTATTTGTATCCTTGTACATGAGTATGGCAACATGTAAATTTCCCCATGCAAATACGTGATAACGTACGCTAAGGAGGAAGCTTAATGTACGTTATCCGATAGAGATAGCGTATGCTACGAATGTAGCATAGCGTACGTTAATCAGCCAATAATTGAGCTGGATGGCTAGCACATGCGCCAGCCAGACATGGGTCCGGATAAGATTACCGCGGATGAACCTGGACACTTTTGAAGTCAACGATTGTTAACGTACGCTAAGGATTGTGTCTAGCATATGCTAATGTGTGTTACTTACGTACGTAACCTGATGGTGTAACGTACATAATCGAGGTCAGAATCAAGACAGTTAACTATCAGGACGATAGCGTACGCTAAATTATACTGGGTAGCGTACGCTAAGCGACTAACGTACGTTATGCATGAAGGCTAACGTACGTTAAGGGCAGAAAATTATAAATAAGACATCACCCCATTTCATTTCAACTCGTTTTTTTCACTTACCCTTCATTATACCTCGTGCCCAGAGAGACCCCAGCCTCCTTAAACACATATAAACCATCTCTACTTGATCATTGAAGATTGGAGATTACTTATACTTGATCATTGAAGTGGAGAATCATTTTGAATTGGCACACAAGCAACCGAAGATGGATTTTACCTATTGTCTCGGTGTTTTCTTCATCTTAAGGTATGTTATACTATCTCCAACCTTGGATTCGTGTTCTTAAGGATATGATGATCATGCCATCAAGATATTAAGTTCCAGAGATGATTCATTCAACCAAACATCATGTTTAGAAGTTGAGATGATTATGCTTTAAGTACCTCGGTTAAGAACATCATAATTTGAATCTTGCTATGATGAACAAATAAAGGAAGTTTTCTGAGATTGGTAATCCAAATTTGGAAGGTGTTTTCATTGTAATCGTGGACTTGGTATTAACACCATTGTTATTAGACGAACCTAGGAAGTTGATCATGGAAGGATTGTTGTATCTTGTAAAGGTAGATTATTAATTAAACTTCAAGATGATAGTTTGAATGGTATTAAGATATTGATATCCACCATAGGCCTTCCGAATTATGTATGAGAATTTGTAATCAAGATTGGAGTATGATCACCATGATGATATACGTATCCTTGAATTCGAAGATGTTTTAATCCGTAAGATCATTCATAATTGTACGAGCATGTTATGTATGGAGATAACATGCATTAATCACTGAGGATTTCATAAGCTTCATCACAAATCAAGACAGTCGTCTACCCAGTGAGGAACTGTCATATGTGTGTTTAGCGTATGCTAAGCTATGAAGCTTACGTACGCTAACGGGCAAGGTTAACGTACGCTACAATTGGTACGTAACGTACGTTATATCATCAGACAAGTCAAGTCAACTGATCAGAGAGGGACTGTCGATACATGGTTAGCGTATGTTAGACCTTGTAGCTTATGTATGCTAATGAGTAGGCTTAACATACGCTACCAAGGGTACGTAACGTACGTTAATCAGGTCAGACAGTTTACGTTTTATGAAATTCCAACTGTAATTTGGATTGTTAGGTGTTCGTACGACTTGAGATGAATTCTATATTATTTCTTTTGTTAAGGTTCGAGCTTAGCAACGTGATTGATCGAAGGAAGCGACCTTCGTGCGTTTTGATATTCGTGGGAGTATTATTCTTGTCATCGAATCGAGGCAAGTACTTTAATTGTTCTATGTATTGACATTATACATATTGTTGTGCATATATGTCGTTGTTGTATGTCCACCTCGTTTTGGTCCGACGGGATCATCGGGGGATCTATGCTAGTGTGCGCTGGATCAGCGGACAGGTTTTTCCACCAAGGGTTGGTCTGACGGGATCATCGTGGGTTCTAGGCAGTGAATGCTGGATCGTCGGAATTACCATGTGTATGTTGTGAAATCATGTCTTGATTATCATTTGTGAATGTTATTTATGAGTTTCTCGTGGGAGGAGACTCGTTGGTATTTTATAATTCATGTTATTATTATTCTTCGTGAGATGTTGAATAATATGTTTTGGTACTTGTACTAGCATAGTTGTGATAACCCCTTCGGGGGTGAACATTTGTTTGTGTTCAGGATCCAGGAGAGCAGGGAAACAACCACTGGAGCTGCATGACGACGAGGGTGCAGAGTGATGTTCCAGTCGGGTTTATTCGTTTGTTGATTGTGTTGTTTTAATAAGTACTCGTGTACGTCGTCGTTTGTGATGATTGGATTTGGTGATGTATTAATACTCTTCGTTTGGATATTTGTATTCTCAGTATTGGCCAGAACTGTTTGTATTTTATTTCAGTTACTTTCATACGTTGGTATCTATTATTGTCTTTTTATTTCTTCAGCCTTGTAAATTCTTATGTAAAGGATTTACGACACTGTAATATTCCTGAATATATCAGGGGTATTACCGAATATGGTATTGGAGCTAAGATTATGGATATCTTGGTCATTGGGTTAAAATAGGGGTCATATATGTCTTTTGAGGTAACCGGCCGTGAATAACATCACTGTACTGCCTACGTCTTTGTGCGAGCGGTGGTTGTAAGTTCCTAAACTCTATCTCGTCCTTTGCATGTTATACTTCTTTATAATTGAACATTAGAACGATATTGTTTTTTGTATTTTGAGTATTTATGCTTACAGTATGTTGAGAGGTGGACGTGGACGTGGTCGCGGTCGCGGATGCGGACGAAGAAATGCCGAAGAGAAGCTTCACCTTCTAATCAGGCCAGCCATATCTCAGGCGAGCCACAAAGATCTATTAACAATGAACCAGAACCTGTCGAGAGGGACATCGTGCGGTGTTCTGTGAAGAGGCTGCAAAGTCTTTTAGAGCCCGTACATCACATCCAGTTCAGAAGGAAGCTAGTATCCAACAGACGCAGCAAAGTGTTCAGCTGCCTCAGAATTTTGGTCGCGGACGAGGCAGAGGACAATTGGACTGAAAGGGGACATCGAGTGCCGGATCTGTTTCCCCACGTCTGTACGAGATGAGGAGAACAGACGATTATGATGTTATTGTCGCATCAGGTACTGTTCAGATCCTTTCGCAGCCAGTTAGCATTTTTTTCAATATAGGAGCTATGCATTCATTTATATCCTTGTCTTGTGTAGATCGTTTGAATATTTCTGGTTTTTATAATTGTGAGCCTTATGTTGTGGGTTTACCCAGTGGAGAGAGGATTGTGGGAAACTTAGAAACTAGAGATTTCCCTGTATCATTTGCTGGCAGAGAGTGGCTCTCAAATCTGATTGTGATAGAGATGCAAGGAGACGACCTGATAGTCAGAGATGATTGGCTTAATCGATATGGAGCTATTGTAAACTACCGAAAGAGGAATATGTCAGTGATAGTTGATGATGGTTCCGAAATACTATTTGAAGGATCGAAACATGAAGCTCAGGAAAGATGATCAAGGCAATGAAAGCTGTCAAATTGTTGAAACAGGGCTGTACCGGATACTGGTGTTACGCAATGAATAAACAAGACAGAAAAGTATAACTCTCGTCCATTCCTTTTGTGAATGAATTTCCGGATGTGTTTCCTGTCGAATTTCCCGGACTACCTCCACGACGGGATGTAGAATTAACCATCGAGCTAGAACCAGGAGCTACACCAATTTCTAAGGCGCCATATTGTATGGCACCTACGGAGGAAGTTTGAATTGAAGAAGCAACTGGAAGAGTTACTGGACAAAGGCTATATCAAGCCAAGCGTTTCGCCCTGGGGTGCATCAGTTCTTTTCGTTCGGAAGAAGGATGGATCGCTTCGATTGTGCATTGACTATCGAGAGCTGAACAAAATGACGATCAAGAACAAATATCCGTTACCACAGATCGATGATTTATTTGACCAGCTACAAGGAGCAACGGTGTTTTCTAAGATCGATCTGAGATCAGGATATCATCAGTTGAGGATTAAGGAATCTGATATTCCGAAGTCAGCATTCAAAACTCGTTACGGAAATTATGAGTTTGTAGTGATGCCGTTTGGTCTCACTATTGCACCTGCCATGTTTATGCAATTGATGAATCGAGTGTTCATAGAGTATTTGGACAAGTTTGTGGTTGTGTTGATTGATGACATTCTGGTGTATTCTAAGAGCCTGGAAGAGCATGCACAACATTTGCGGATTATTCTAGACCTTCTAAGAAACGAGCATTTGTATGCTAAGCTTTCTAAGTGTGAATTCTGGCTAAAGGAAGTAATGTTCCTCAGTCATGTAGTATCAATAGAAGGAGTCCGAGTAGATCCCCAGAAAATTGAAGCAGTTATGGATTGGAAGCCTCCTAAGAATGTGAAAGAAGTCCGGAGTTTCTTAGGACTTGCTGGGTATTATCGTCGATTCATGGAAGGGTTTTCCAAAATTACCTGCCCACTTACTCGACTACTGCAGAAAACTCAAAAGTTTGAGTGGAACGAGACGTGCCAGAATAGATTTGATGAACTGAAGAAGAGATTGACGATGACACCGATTTTAGCACTCCCACTGGGAACTGGAGGATTCATAGTTTACAGTGACGTTTCGAACCAAGGCCTTGGGTGTGTATTGATGCAAAATGAGAAGGTGATCACCTATGCGTCACGACAGCTGAAACCTTATGAAGTAAATTACCCAATGCATGATTTGGAACTAGCAGCGGTAGTTTTTGCTTTGAAAATCTGGAGACATTATTTGTACGGGACTCACTGTCAAATCTTTACGGATCACAAGATTCCCAAATACATCATCAGTCAGAAAGAGTTGAACAAGAGGCAAAGGAGATGGCTGGAACTGATTAAGGACTATGACTTGGAGATTCTTCATCATCCAGGCAAAGCAAATGTAGTGGCCGATGCACTTAGCTGCAAGCCTATTTCTATTCAGATGCTGGAGACTCTGACATCCCATCTCAGCATTCAACGTGAAATGATTCGCGAAGGAATTGAAGTATGGTTGCAAAGAGTCCAAGGAAAAGTGTGTGTGATGGAATTAACTTCATCGTTAACCGAAGAAATCAAATCTAAGCAAGTAGATGTTCCTCTAATGATTTGGCTAGGTGATGAAGTGATCAAGGGAAAGGCCCCAGGATTTGTAATTCATGATGATGGAGTACTGAGATTCCAGAGCCGACTTTGTGTTCCCGATGTCGATGTTTTGAAACAAACAATTCTGAAGGAAGCTCACAGTACGCCCTATTCTATCCAACCAGGCACCAGTAAGATGTATAAGGATCTGAAATAGAATTTCTGGTGGGGCAACATGAAAAAAGATGTAGCTGATTACGTCTCGAAATGTTTGGTTTGTCAGTAGGTTAAGATCGAGCATCAGCGACCTGCCGGAATGCTGAAACTGCTCCCGATTCCGTGGGAGGACATATCGATGGACTTCATCACTAATATGATGAGAACCAAGGCAGGAATGAACATGATTTGGGTGATAGTTGACCGTCTAACCAAATTAGCTCATTTTCTAGGCATTAAGGACATGTGGGGACCAGAGAATTTGGCACGAGTATTTATTTCAGAGATAGTCCAATTGCATGGTACACCAAAGACCATTATTTCTGACCGAGACGGTCGTTTTGTGTCTCATTTTTGGAAAGCAGTTCATAAGGGCTTGGGGACCAAATTGAACTTAGGAACAGCTTATCATCCGCAGACAGACGGACAATTCGAGAGGACTATTCAAATGGTGGAAGATATGCTGAGGGCTTGTGCCTTAGATTGGTTAACTGATTGGGAAGTTCATCTGCCGTTGATTGAATTCACCTACAACAATAGTTGGCATGCTTCCATTAAGATGGCACCGTTTGGGGCATTATACGGGAGGAGATGCAGATCGCCCCTATGCTGGGACGATTCATCAAACTTGATCGGGACGGAACTAGAATTGATCGTACAGACACGAGAGAAGATAACCTTGATTTCGAAAGGCTGTTGACTGTCTAGAATCGACAGAAATCTTACGCAGACGTACGCCGTCGCCCATTGGAGTTCAGTACTGGAGATCACATACTTTTAAAAGTTTCTCCTACTCGGGGAATCTTTCGATTCGGAAGAAAGGGGAAGTTGAGTCCGAGATATATCGGACCGTTCGAGATTCTTGAGAGAGTTGGAGAGTTAGCATACAGATTGGCATTACCGCCGTCATTGAGCCATGTTCATAATGTGTTCCACGTATCCCAGTTATGGAGGTATATACTAGATCCTAGTCATGTCATTGATTTCGGCGAGATCGAAGTCGCTCAGGATGGCACGTTTGAAGAGAGACAGATCGGGATACTCGAGAGTCGAGTTAAGCAATTGAGGAACAAACTAATCGCGTTAGTCAAGGTCTAGTGGTCAATCTACGGAGTGGAAGAAGCCACTTGGCAAACGGAAGATAGAATGAGGTCCAGATATCCAGATTTATTTTCGTCTTGAGTTTCGGGATGAAACTCCTTTTTAGTATGAAAGTATGTAATATCCGGATTAATTATTGAGTATTCCATCTGTATTTGAACCCTGTATTATTCGGAATTATGATATCGATAATTGAAGTATGATATTTCTAGTATTTCTATCCTTGTACATGAGTATGGCAACATGTAAATTTCCCCATGCAAATACGTGATAACGTATGCTAAGGAGGAAGCTTAACGTAAGTTATCCGCCAGAGATATCATACGCTATGAATGTAGCGTAGCATACGTTAATCAGCCAATAATTGAGCTGGACGGCTAGCACATGCGCCAGCCAGACATGGGTCCGGACGTTAACGTACGGTAAGGATTATGTCTAGCGTACGCTAATGTGTGTTACTTACGTATGTAACCTGATGGTGTAACGTACGTAATCGAGGTCAGAATTAGGATAGTTAACTATCAGGACGATAGCATATGCTAAATTATGTTGGGTAGCATACGCTAAGTGACTAACATACATTATGCATGAAGGCTAACGTACGTTAAGGTCAGAAAATTATAAATAAGACATCACCCCATTTCATTTCAACTCGTTTGTTTCACTTAGCCTTTATTATACCTCGTGCCCAGAGAGACCCCAACATCCTTAAACACATATAAACCATCTCTACTTGATCATTGAAGATTGGAGATTACTTATACTTGATCACTGAAGTGGAGAATCATTTTGGATTGGCACACAAGCAACCGGAGTTGGATTATACCTATTGTCTCGGTGTTTTCTTCATCCTAAGGTATGTTGTACTATCTCCAACATTAGATTCGTTTTCTTAAGGATATGATGATCATGCTATCAAGATATTAAGTTCCAGATATGATTCATTAAACGAAACATCATATTTAGAAGTTGAGATGATTATGCTTTAAGTACCTCGGTTAAGAACATCATAATTTAAATCTTGCTACGATGAACAAGTAAAGGAAGTTTTCTGAGATTAGTAATCCAAATTTGGAAGGTGTTGTCGTAGTAATCGTGTACTTGGTATAAACATCATTGTTATTAGACGAACCTAGGAAGTTGATCATGGAAGGATTGTTGTATCTTGTAAAGGTGGATTATTAATTAGACTTCAAGATGATAGTTTGAATGGTATTAAGATATTGATATCAACCATAGGCCTTCCGAATAATGTATAAGAATTGTAATCAAGATTGGAGTATGATCACCATGATGATATACGTATCCTTGAATTCGAAGATGTTTTATTCAGTAAGATCATTCATAATTATACGAGCATGTTATGTATGGGGATAACGTACATTAATCACTGAGGATTTCGTAAGCTTCATAACAAATCGAGACAGTCGTCTGCCCAGTGAGGAACTGTCATATGTGTGTTTAGCGTATGCTAAGCTATGAAGCTTATGTACGCTAACGGGCAAGGTTAGCGTACGCTACGGTTGGTACGTAACGTACGTTATATCATCAGATGAGTCAAGTTGACTGATCAGAGAGGGACTGTCGATACATGGTTAGCGTATGATAGACCTTGTAGCTTACGTACGCTAACGAGTAGGCTTAACGTATGCTACTAAGGCTACATAACGTACGTTAAGCAGGTCAGACAGGTTACGTTTTATGAACTTCCGACCGTAATTTAGATTGTTAGGTGTTCGTACGACTTGAGATGAATTCTATATTGTTTCTTTTATTAAGGTTTGAGCTTAGCAACGTGATTGATCGAAGGGAGCGACCTTCAAGCATTTTGATATTCGTGGGAGTATTATTCTTGTCATCGAATCGAGGCAAGTACTTTAATTGTTCTATGTATTGATGTTATACATTGTGTTGTGCATGTATGTCGTCGTTGTATGTCCACCTCGTGTTGGTTCGACGGGATCATCGGGGGATCTATACTAGCGTGCGCTGGATCATTGGATGGGTTTTTCCACCACGGGTTGGTCTGATGGGATCATCGTGGATTCTAGGCAGTGATCACTGGATTGTCGGAATTACCATGTGTATCTTGTGATATCATGTTGTGATTATCATTTGTGTATGTTATTTATGAGTTTCTCGTAGGAGGAGACTCGTTGGTATTTTGTCATTCATGTTATTATTATTCTTCGTGAGATGTTGAATAATATGTCGAGGTACTTGTACTAGCATCGTTGTGCTAACCCCTTCGGGGGTGAATATTTGTTTGTGTTCAGGATCCAGGAGAGCAGGGAAACAACCACTGGAGCTGCATGATGACGAGGGTGTAGAGTGATGTTCCGGCTGGGTTTATTCATCTGTTGATTGTGTTGTTTTAATAAGTACTCGAGTACGTCATTGTTTGTGATGATTTGGATTTGGTGATGTACTAATACTCTTCCTTTGGATATTTGTATTCTCAGTGTTGGCCAGAACTGTTTGTATTTTATTTCAGTTACTTTCATACGTTAGTATCTGTTATTTTCTTTTCATTTCTTCTGCCTTGTAAATTCTTATGTAAAGGATTTACGGTGCTGTAATATTCCTGAATATAATGGGGGTGTTACATGACCGTGGATTATGACTGTTGTATTGCGGTTGAGGTTGAAGAGTTCGTAGATTACCTTGATCGGGGCTGAGGAACTCAAAGACGAAAGCAACTGAATTGGCAATAGTTTCGTTGTATTGGTATCGAGGCAAGTCTATACTTGTTCAGTTCATAATAGTTAATAAATGGTTTCGCTTACATCTAATTTATAATTCATATAGCAATGATATTATAAATGTAAATTGTCGGAATGATGTTTTGTATATTGTGCTCTAGTTTGGATTAAATCATAATGTATATGATTTAATTGTGTTTGATTGAAGGCGGAGATATGAGTTATATATCTTTGACCTATGATATGAAATGTCAGATATCGAGGATAGTTTATCGTGTCGACATTGATTTCGGGATGGAGGTTTATTGGTACTGAATTGACTGTATTTCATTTGAGGTTCCTTGAATCATCTGAATATTCGTTAAAGGATGTCTGTTCGTGGAAAATATATTATCTTCGGCTTTGATGTAATCTCAGTATTGTTCAGTTATGAGGATATTTATTTTGGTGAATTATTTCATATGTTATATGTTGATGTTTCGTATGACGGGATTCATATTGATTGTTTCATTGATAGATGTTGATCCCAGGACTATTTGTATTGATATCTTTGACCGTGTTGGTCATTCACTGGGGATGATGATCCCAGGATTGTTGTTTCGGATATTTATTGGTCGTGTTGACTTTTCATTGTCATTTTGTCATTGTTCACTTCGGTGAGTCTTTTGATCCTTATTGGATATGTGATTCTTTGAGTTTCGTTGTCATGTTGCATCGTGACATATCTGGAGTCATATATGCGTGCCGATTGGTTATTGTGTAGAATTTTTAGCCGGTCACACTATGGTCATGCGTGGATGTTTCCACATTGAACCGTACACATGAGATGTTACTTTGTGAGGCTAATTAGGTACATGTCCCACGTATATCCTGGATTCCGTATATGGGGTGGACATGTGCACGGACATATTTTCGGATCGGGCATACTGTGAAGTCCATCATTGAGTCATAACAATTGGTTGTTCATCCTCCATTTATGGTCGGGTATGTTCGACGGTTTGCGAGTGGTTGTTCATACGTCCGAGGGGTATGTCCGACAGTCGGGATTATTCCATTGTTGATACTTTGTCAATGGTGTCAGAGTTTATCATGTTGATGATATTCTCGGTGGATCTATTGGTTGCTCATTGTTATTAATCGTATGAGCATTTGGATTGTACGTCGATGTTTCGGGACTTGTATCATTGCTTTTTGGTAGTTGATCTACAGATGTATTGTGTATGTTTGGTTCTTATCAGGATTGGATGTGTGCAATCCGATGGACAGGATTTTGCACGAATGGATTATTCCACGCTTATGAGATATGATGATGTTTTGAGGATTCTTGGTATTGTTGAATACAGTACAGATGATTGTAGTTGAGTTGATTTCGTATTTTGAGAATGCCCTTCAGCATATTAATCGTATACCGATACTCGTCGTCTACCTTTGGAATTCGATTTTGGAGGCCATGTTCTACTCCAGGGTTGGAGATTTAGCTTATCGCTTGTAGTTGCCTCCAGCGTTGAGTCTTGTCTATAGCATTTTTCATGTTTCTCAGTTGAGAAAGTATGTGCAGGATCCAAGGCATGTTATTGACTATAGTGAGGTTGATGTAACCGAGGATGTTACCTTTCCGGAGAGACCAGTGAAGATTCTTGAACGTCGTGAGAAGCAGCTTCGGCATCAAGCCATCCCGTTGGTTAAAGTGCAATGGTTGAGACATGGAATCAAAGAAGCAACTTGGGAGACGGAAGAGATAATACGATCAGAATTCCCTGAGCTTTTTATTTCTTAAGTTTCGGGACGAAACTTACTTTTAGAGGAGGAGAATGTAATATCCACATATTTCCATTTTCTGTATTTATATAATTTCGGTATTTTTACAATTTTGTCGACTCGTTTGTAATCGTAGGAGTATTTTGAGAATATCAAATACTAGACTTTTCACCATCCAAGCTTGTTTCAGACTTGTTTTACTCAATTCCGCGTTGGATGTCACTTTTGTCACCTTTTGGTTCAATTCTCGTAATCATTGTCCGGAACTACCGTTTCGAGGTTCTCGCAAATCCATTTCATGTTATTATGAATTTTGTGAACTTTTATTGGTATTTTGATCGAGTATCATGTTGGGATCGACTGTGTTTGACGTGGAATCACCATACAAAGGTTCGTGATAGTTCATTCAGACCTTTAAATGGTCGGGGTTATGTGTTGATCAAGTATATCATGTTCGTGGGTCATTTTTCATCACTTTTTAGGCACGAACAGTGTGTTCCGCGGCACAAGGGATTGTGTGCTGCGGCACACCCCTTGCTAGACTCGGACTAGAGCCTGCTAATGTGAACTTATAGAATGTATTTAGCTAATGTGACTATACATAAGGTAAGAACTAATTTTATTCGATAATGAAATATTGTAAACTTTATTTTATTTATTAAAAATTAATAATCTAATCTACATACATAATAATGGGGTCGCACAATTATGGTTGTGGATGCGTAAAATGCAATTATCAAACTTTCCCAAATTTCACTTCCGCTGCGTTTTATATTCCAACAATTGGTATCGGAGTCGGATTTTTCGGCTTTTTGCTATTTTAGTTAATTTTGGTGATTAATTGATAAAAATTTAAATATTCATATAATTTGATGTTGGAATATTTTGCTAGATTTGTTCTTGCAGGTGATATTATCCATTTATCATAGTTATGTGAATGGTTTATTTATTTAATTTTATTATTTATGCAATTGTTGGTTTGGCCCGGTTTGAGGCATGTAATGGTTTTTCCCGTGAGAAAATCCGCGGGTAGTTCTAGGTGTTTTATTTTTCATGTAATCTTGCTGTAATTTCGATGTGTTTTATTTTGTGTAAAATTATAATCGAATTCGGAAAAGACGGATCACGAAGAAATAGAGCAGAATCGGGATCGCCGGATCGCCTGCCACCATGGCCGACAAGAATGGCAAAGGGCCGCGGCACATAGACATGGCTGCCGAGCAGCGCCGAGCATCTTGCCGCTTAGCCGCGGCACTGGTCCGGTCCGTTAGGTAGTTCGGGTCGCCCGATTTTAGTCCAGTCCGTTTCGTTGCGTCCGCTGGAGAGTTGGGATTTAAAATTAAATTTTTATATGTAATTAATTTTGCATAAAAGTAAAATTTTAATTTTGGAAATCCACTGCCCGACCAGGGAGGAGCTATGAGATGCTTGATTTAGTGGGAGAAGTCGAGTTGAAGATTTTCTGGGATTCAACTCAAGGAAGAACACCATGATAATTGGATAATTTAATTATCCATGCTTTAGTTTTGTTTTTATTATTTTTATGTATGACATGTATGAATGTATGCGTGATATGTTTTCTGCATGTTAGGACGATAAAATTAAAAACCTTAAGCCTAAAATAACTAAGTGATTAAATTGATTTATTTTAAAATAAAATCAAATTGGCCTCCATAATTAATTTAAATTGTGAAGTAATTAGCATGCGCGTTGACATTAGGATCTTCCTCCATATTGGATGTGCTAATTACAGGTTCACTAGTTTTAAATTTCAAAATGATAACATAAGGTAAATATTATTTTTTATGATAAGACCTCTCCATTTGTAGGACTATTATGTTAAATTATGGTATTCACTTAGGTGTATTAATTAATAAGCTCCCCACCTATTTATTTTACTTTTCATAATGTAAGTTGACTAGATAGTAAAATTAAAGACGCAAAACTCTACTTGAAAACTGTGTGTGTAAACGTCCACACGATCGTGGCTTGCATATGCAAATTTTTCGAGGTCTTGGTTGCTAGCATAAATATTGTGCTTTGAGGTTTTTCGATATATTTTGCTATGCATTATGTGATGGATGTTTTTAATTTTTATCTCAGATGTATTTCAATCCACTAGCTGTTATTCTCAAAGAAAATAAACTTGATGGCTCTAACTTTGCCGATTGGAAAAGAAGTCTTGACATTGTCCTGACTACTGAGGGGCATAAATTTGTCTTAACTGAGGAGAGCCCTCTGGATCCAGAACTGGATGCCACTCCTGGAGAGTTGGATGAATTCCGAAAATAGAAGAAGTCAGATGAGATGGCTCGCTATTACATTTTGGCTTCACTGACAAATGTATTGTAGCATCAACATCAGACTATGGGCTCTCAGCCACGGAAATGATGAAAAATCTCACCGAGATGTTTGGTCATCAAAAGAGGGCGGCTAGACAAAATGTACTGAGGGTGTTGATGACAACCCAAATGTATGAAGGGACCTTAGTAAGGGATCATGTTCTGAAAATGATGTCTCATTTGAACGAACTGAGCATACTGGGGGCTACTATCGATGCGAACTTCTGATAGAGCTTCAATCTGCTGAAGGTCTCTTCAAACAAGGTTATCATCAGATTCTTGCAGCAACCAGTGCTACTTCTTCCAAACCCAAATAAGGAAAGAAGAAAAAGCAGGTTAGCCAGAAGCAAGTGGCAACTCTCAAGGTGAAAAACAAGGATCCTCACCCTGAGGCGAACAAAAAGCCAAAGGGATAGTGCTACAAGTGCGGTCAGAAAGGACATTTTAAAGCGGACTGCCCTGATCTTAAGAAAGGTATGTCTCATGCACTAGTAGTAAAACATGTTTGGCAGCTTGTTCTTCCACTTCGTGGATAGTTGATTCAGGCTCCACTGATCATGTTTGCTTTGACTCGCATGGTTTTCAGGTAACCAAGCACCTTAGTGCGGGCGAGATTACCATCAACTAAGGTGATTATTCCAGGCTTATGGCTGTTGTAGTGGGAGTCGTGTAGTTGTAGATTAATGAAAAATTATTAGTCCTTAATAATATATTATTAGTATCGGATTTTAGAATGAATTTAATTTCAGTTTCTAAATTAAAATGCGATGGTTATTCAGTTTCTTTTGATGATGATGCTATTATTAGAAAAAGAAATGGTGAATATATTTGCAAAGGTATTTTTAATGATGGACTATATGTTGTTAATACTGTATAAATTCCCATGCACAAATCACTTAACTCTTTGTCTAAACCTAAAAAGAGAAAAGAACCTTCAAGCATAAACCAAACATATTTGTGGCATTTACGGTTAGGGTATGTAAACATTGGGAGGATTCAAACATTGGTAGATGATGGCCCATTGGATGATCTCCAAGTTGAGTCATTTCCAATTTGTGAATCCTGTCTCGAAGGTAAGATGACCAAAATGGTTTTTAAAACTAAGGGAAATTATTCTCAGAATGTGTTAGAATTGGTTCATACGGATGTATGTGGTCCAATGAATATCGAGGCTAGGGGTGGTTTCGAATACTTCATCACGTTTATATATGATTATTCGAGATATGGATACATCTATTAGATGCGACGTAAGTCTGAAGCCTTTGACAAGTTCAGAGACTTCAAGGCTGAAATGGCGAAGCGCCATGGTAAGAGTATCAAGTCACTATGATCCGATCGTGGTGGCGAATACCTTAGTGGAGAGTTTTTGGATTTCTTGGCAAATGAGGGGATTTCATCCTACCTCACCGCACCGGGAACTCCACAACAAAATGATGTCACTAATGTTAGGAGTATGCCCTCGAGTGCCACTCAGAGGATGTTGAGTAAGGGCATTATACTTGTTATTATGTAAATCATTATCGTAAGGCAATTGTTTGTTTCTTTATTTACTGGAAGTTACTGGCATTCCTGACTCGTATATATATATATAAATATATATATATATATATATATATATATATATATATATATATATATATAGAAACTAGTCAGTTTATTTTAGAGCAAAACATCACTCCTTATTGGATAAGGGGATCGACACTGGAAAGGTTTATAGCTCAAATACTTAATCGTTCGCAAGTCGATGAAACTTGACTGGGCGTTAAGTTTATGTGAAGACTTGTATGACGTGTTCTGTGACGTGGAGAGTTCCTGTCGAACACTAATGGTTAATGGTAGCACACGTTATAGGTATGCTAATTGGATTAGTATACTTGAACCAACTCACCCTCGATTCATCACACGGATTTCACTCCGGGACAGTCAACGACGGAATCGAAAGGTTGTGATAGGTATTCGTGAACCTTCGACTTGAGTAATTGGTAGGGATGTGCTTGTGACGTTAAGATTTTCATTAGAGTAGTTCGACCCAGAAAACATGAAGGTGGGGGTCAACCTCGATGTGCGTCTTGACGGGCAAGTAGCAGGTCCTACTGAATACCAAGATAGAATTCTTTCTCCTGTTAGTGAACGGGTTATATGTCCTATGCGGTTATTGGCAGATGACATCATAAGTCTTTGGCAAAGCATTGGAGCTAGTTGTTTTGGATACACGAGAGATTATGCATGCATATCGTCAAGTACATATAGGGTTTGACTGACCATGACCCTATAACTTGATCGGGACATTGGAAAGAAGGGTTTATACTTATACTGGTATTCACGACAGAATGGTTCTTGAATGATCCCAAATCATTCATTCTCAGTTGGGGTACATTGTAAGCCCATAGGCTGGCTAGGTGGTGCTACTACTCTTTGGTTCCTCCAATTGCTAACTGAGACGGACCTACCGAGTCGTGCAATAGTATTGACGACAGAATGAATTAAGCTTATTCTCTTTTTATAATTATTAGATATTGGATATCTAATTTATTGGGACATTGGATGTCTAAATTAATTTATTGGATAAATTAATTTATGGCCTAATGAATTAATTAAATTACTGGGTGATTAGTTTAATTCATAGATATAATTATTTCGTGGAGAAATTAATTATATTATATTGTATTTGATATGATTAATTAATTGGATTAATTAATTGATATAAATACATCGGAACGGAATTGGAGTTTATCTGTTTGGACACACGGGAGTCCGAAACGAACCGAACTCGTCCGATTCTTTCTAGATGGCCGCCGCCTTCCACTCACCTTCCCTCTTGGCCTTGTCTCCATTTTATAACGAAAGACTTATGACCTTAAGAGATATCAAATCTCTTATTATATTGTAAAGGTGATTTGATTAGGTGGGTTGAAGAATAAAATGAAGACAACATCTCCTCTCACTCACTTGAGCATCTCACGCTTTTGGGCAAGAAAAAGAGAGAGGAAAATAGTTTTCCAAGTCTTCATATTGTTCTTCATCTTCTTCATAGTTTTCTTAGAGAAATATTGTGAGGATATATTGAGAGATATAAACACTTAGAGTGTTGTAATCTTAATTAGAAAGATTCCATAACTTGATTCTAGCCGAAACCTTAGAGGTTATTTGGGTGATCATCGTTCCGTTCGTTTCTCCGGCGCGTGGCAAGTAGAGACGCGGTGCTTTTGGAGTTGGATCATTCAAGAGTTTGGAGCGGATTGGATTCGTGGATAGCATTTAAAGCTTGGGGAATCATCTTCAAAAAGTACACCATCTAATCAACGGACTACGAGGGTATGATTCCTTATCTTCCTTGTTTTCATTTTATATTCGTATATACGTAGCTTGCTCGATCCTCGTAGGGATTCGGATCGGATTAATTTTCGTTTTACCGCTTCCGCTGGACCTTCGTTTTATGCACCGAATCCCAACAGTGGTATCGGAGCATAGGTCTTGCGATCGTATATACTATATTAGCATTTGGAATGCTTGGTTGGATGTTCTTATGATTTGAAATCATAATCGTATTAATCGTTGATTTTCTATTGTTCATCTAAAAATTAATTTTTCATGATTTTATGTTACAATACAAATCTATTTTTCTTTTGAAAAACTGATTTAAATGTGTAAAATAAAGATTAGAAAAATACTATTTTTGGAATCGGGGCAAAAAAACGAGCCGAAAATATAAACGGACCCGGCAGCTTGGAGCTGTCCGGGCACTGCCATGCAGTCCCATTCTGTGGACCGTGGTCTGGCCCTGTGTCGGACATGCTCGGCAGCCTTCCTGCCCTGCCAGGCAGTCGTCGCGATCCAGGTCGGCCCTGCTCGACAGCCTGCTGGGGAGTGCCCCGGGCTTGGCTCGACCGTGTTTTTCGACTCCATTTTTTATATTTCATTCGATAATTAATTTCACACAAATTAAATTGGATTTAATTGACTAAGATATTATTATGGTAATTTCTTTCTTAGGGGAATTAATTTAATGAAATATTTTCTCGTCCAGAACAAGTTATAATTAATGGTTGTTTGAATTAGTTTGATTATTTCGTTTGGGTGGATTAATAATTTATATTGATTGGATCAATATTTAGATTAATTATGAATGCCATTTATTTAGTGTGTTTTAATGCATTATTTTTGAATGGTGATGTGGTTCATGGACTTAGTTTTGAATCGTTCGGTTTTATTCGATTGGGTTGTAAAGGCTGTTTTGAGCCTATTTATTTTACTAGAAATATTTGTATCTAGAATGCAATTTTTCAATGTAAAATTTATATGTAATGATGAAGACCGGAGAATGATCCGTTCGAGAAGATGAAGATTCAAGATCAAAGAATTGTAATTAGATTACGGAGATTTTGATTATAGGAACGGTCCATGAACTACATGTTGGTAGCAACTGAGTTGTGAATGTTTATTCATATGGTATAAATGCTACAAACACGCTTAAATGAATTAATGTGCAAATTGTAACATTAATCGCGAAAATTCTCCTGCGACGAATTATTAAGTTTAAAAGGTTTCATGGTTTTCCTTCCCTCCATCGAGCTTTCGAAAAATTAAAATCCAAACCGGATGTGCTATGCTTTCGAGTTATCGGGGTAGTCGTTCACGGAGGATGGATAAATTACCAGGAGCGCATTGGATATCTTCGGTTGGAGCAAATTTTATCCCTAGAAACCTGTTCGGTTGCCGGATAAGAATCAATTGTGAAACTGATTTGTGTCAGTGGTATAAACATATCTTGTTCATGAACCATAAAAACCGTATAGATTGAGGGGAGTGAACAAGGGGAAAAATAAGATCGAATCATCCATTAGATGGGTTGGTGTCGGACACCACTTTATGAAAATTAATAGACTAGAAACTTGTTAGGTGGCCCTATATTAAAATTTATAAAGAACTCGATCACCACTATGAAGTATAGCGAACGATACTTCCGGATTTCACATGGGAGTGTTTTATTTCGATAAAAAATAGTGGGAGCTGGGTTAAAGAATTGAAAAGATATTAATTCTATACCCAGATCATAATTAAACGAGTCACTAATTAATCTGTCGTACTTAATGTAGACAGAACTCTCAATATGACAATGAACCCACACACAATTCTTCTCGAAAAGAACACCTTAAACGGACCTAACTTTGTGGATTTGCTCCGCAATCTGATGATAGTCCTCAGTATAGAGGCATTGTGATACGTCTTGGAGATGGACATTTTAGTGCCTCCGGTGCGCACAAGAGCCAATCAGGAAGAGATTTAGAACCATGAAAAGTGGGTTAAGGATGACGTAAAAATCCGTGTTTATATGATGGCTTCTATGTCTAATGAGCTTCAGAGAGCTCATGAGAAAATGACTTCTGCTAGGCAGATTTTATCTCACTTAACCGAGCTTTATGGGGAGCACAGTCGAACTGCTAGATATGAGATATCCAAGCAACTGTTCGGTGCAAGAATAAAGGAAGGTGAGAAGGATGGGGACCACGTCCTCAAAATGATATCTATGATCGAGAGATTGGAGGCTCTTGATTTTAAGATGGATACTTCTCTGGAGACCGACCTTATCCTACAGTCTCTCCCTGTTTACTTCTCACAATTTGTAATGAATTTCAACTGCAATGAGATTGCGTGCAACTTAGCAGGGTTCATGAACAAACTCGTGACCGCTCAGTCTCAGATGAAGACTCCGCAGATGAAGGAGTCTGCCCTTGTGATTTGTTCTGGACCTCGGAGGTCTAAAAATAAGAAGAAAAAGACTAAGAAGCAGACGGGACCACAAGTCAAGGACCTTAAGGGTAAGGGCAAGACCACGATGGTTACAAAGAGCAAGAAGAAAAAGGACGCTTGTCTTAAATGCGGTGAGCTGGGCCACTGGGATAGAGACTGTCCCATTCTTCATGGCACTTCAGGTACAGAACTTTTAGTTTTGGAAATAAATTGTTCTGCTACTATATTTTCTACTTATTGGATACTAGATTCTGGTACTAGTACTCATATTTGTACCGTGAATTAGGATCTGGAACAAATTAGGAAGCTTGGAGCTGGGGATGTGATGATTACTATCGGAAGTGGTCATAGTGTCGAGGCAACAGACATAGGAACACTTCTTTAGGGTTTATTTGACTTTAGAAGATGTACTTGTTTTGCCCAAGGTGCATAAAAACATTGTATCAATTCCGGTCATGGATCGGAAAGGCTTTTCATTTTTCATTAGTGATGGTTTCTGCAAAATTTATTTTAGAAATAAATTAGTGGGCACTGCATTGTTAAATGGACTGTATCATCTAAACATTATTAACAAAGTCGTTGTGAATACTATGACTAGGAATCTTGGTAAGGATGAAACTAATCAAGTTTTGAAATGGTATCTTAGACTTGGTCATGTTGGTCAGACCAGGGTTTATAAAATGAAAAAAGATGGACTTATGGGTCCATTGGGATTGGATCCCTTTCCTACTTGTGAATCTTGCCTTAAAGGAAAAATGACTAAGTCCCCCTTCACAGGGACTTTTGAAAGGGCCGCTGATAGACTAGGATTAATCCTTACCGACATATGTGGTGCTTTGGAAGCATCCCGTGACGGATATCAATAGTTTATTACGTTTACAGATGATCATACTAGGTATGGTTATGTATACTTAATGAAACATAAATGCGATGCCTTTGAGAAATTCCACGAATTTAAGGACCCTAGTCGAAAAACAAACTGGTAATCATATTAAAGCACTTCAGTCGGACCGAGGTGATGAGTATATGAGTACGGAGTTTGATGAGTTCATAAAGGAACATGGTGTGTCAGAAAGAAGGAACCGGACCTTGTTGAACATGGTCCGTTCTATGCTAGGCTATGCTGACTTACCAATTTACCTGTGGGGGTATGCACTCCTGACTGCTGCGTATATCTTGAACAGATGTCCTTCCAAATTCGTTCCTAAAAGTCCTCATGAGATGTGGGAGGGCAGGAAACCAAGTCTTAATCGCATTAGGATTTGTGGATGTCCCACCTATGTCAAGAAGACTAAGGTGGAAGAGTTGGAAGCGAGGTCCATGAAGGGACGTTTCATTGGATTCCCATCTGGGACGATGCGTTATCTATTCTACATGCCCTAAGATCGAAAGATCGTTGTTACTTTGCAAGCACACTTCCTAGAAGATGAGTTTATTCAGGAAGGCGGAGCCAGTAGAAGTATTTCTTTAGAATAATACAATGAAACTCCTCAGGAGACATCTGTGCAAGAAATTGGAACCGAACCTTCTGAAACATAAGTACAACCACCTCGTAAGTCTTGTAGGGTGTCTCATTTACCTAAGAGGTATGGCCTTGTGCATCTGGAGGAGATGGGTCTCCATAAGGTTCCACGTGATAGCCAAGAGACCAACCCAACGACCTATGACCAAGAGATGGTGGATGTAGACTCCACTAAATGGCATGAAGCTACGGAAGCTGAGATAGACTCGATGCATTTCAATCAGGTCTGTACTCTAGTAGACCGCCCCAAGGGCATAGTGCCTATTGGGAACAAGTGGATCTACAAGAGAAAGACTGATGGGATGGCAAGGTTGATGCCTATAAGGCCAGGCTTGTGGCAAAGGGTTATACCCAAAAGGAAGGGATCGATTACCACAATACCTTCTCGCCCATAGCTATGATCAAGTCTATTTGGATGATGTTTGTTATAGCTGCCTAGCACAATTATGATATATGGCAAATGGATGTAAAGACGGCTTTCCTAAATGGATTCCTCGAGAGAGAAATCTATATGGAGCAGCCTAAAGGCTTTGTGTCCGAAGTCGATATTCAGAAAGTGTGCAAGCTTCGGCGTTCCATTTATGGACTGAAGCAAGCTTCACGTAGTTAGAACCTTCATTTTGACGAGGCAGTCAAAGAGTTTGACTTTGTGCAAAATGAAGAGGAACCTTGTGTATACAAGAGGGTTAGTGGGAGAAAGATCGCATTCTTAGTACTATATGTAGATGACATTCTACTAATAGGAAATGATGTGGGAATGCTCAGTTCTGTGAAAGCTTGGCTTTCGAGTAATTTCTCCATGAAAGACTTGGGAGAAGCTACCTATATTCTTGGTATTCAGATGTACCGGGATAGAGCGAAGAGAGTGATAGGTTTTTCCCAAGCCCTCTATATAGATAAAATCTTAAATGTGACGTGGAATAAAACTCTCCTCGAAGATGTGTCCTCAAAGTGAGGAACAACGAAAGGAAATGAGTAATATACCATATGCTTTGGCAGTGGGTAGCCTTATGTATGCTATGTTGTGTACGAGACCTGACATTGTGCATGCTGTGAGCGTGGTAAGTAGGTTTCAGGCAAACCCAGGTAGGGAACATTGGACTGCCGTAAAGAACATTCTCAAGTACTTGAGAAGAACTAGAGATATGGTTATGATGTATGGCGGTGGATAACTGAATGTGGTGTGATTCACTGATTCGGACTTATAAGGACAGAAAGACGATTCAATGTCTACTTCTGGCTATATATTTACTCTTAACGGAGGAGCAATATCATGGCGTAGTGCCAAGAAAAGCGTGACTACTGATTGCACCTGTCAGGCTGAGTATCAAGCAGCCTCGGAGGCTTCTAAGGAAGGGTTCTGGATTAAGAAGTTTCTGGGATAACTTCAAGTGATACCATGTGCTGAGCTTCCTATTCCGCTATAATGAGAGAATGACGGAGATGTAGCGCCAGCCAAGTAGCGGAGGTTTCACAATAGTACCAAACACATTGAGAGGAAGTATCATCTCGTAAGAGAATTTGTTTGCAAGGGATACATTGTGCTGCATAGAGTAGACTCAGCCGACAACGTCGCTGATCTACTGACCAAGCCACTTTCTCAGACTAGCTTGGAGCGTCATCTGGAGAACATGGCTATTAGATACCATAATGTGTAGCATTATGTGCAAGTGGGAGATTGTTAGGAGTATGCCCTCGAATGCCACTCGGAGGATGTTGAGTGAGGGCATTGTACTTGTTCTTATGTAAATCATTATCATAAGGCAATGGTTTATTCTTTATTTACTGGAAGTTACTGGCATTCCTGACTCGTAAATATATATATAAAAACTAGTTCGTGTATTTGAGAGCAAAACATTCCACTCCTTATTATATAAGGGGATCGGCACTGGAAAGGTTTATAGCTCAAATACTTAATCGTTCGCAAGTCGATGAATCTTGACTAGGCGTTAAGTTTATGTGAAGACTTGTATGACATGTTCTTTGACGTGGAGTGTGCCCATCGAACACTAATGGTTAGTGGGAGCACACGTTATAGGTATGCTAATTGGATTAATATACTCGAACCGACTCGCCCTCGATTCATCACACGAATTTCACTCTGGGACAGTCAATGACGGAATCGAAAGGTTGTGATAGGTATTCGTGAACCTTCGACTTGAGAATTTGGTAGGGATGTCCCTGTGACGTTAAGATTTTCATTAGAGTAGTTCGACCCAGAAAACCGGAAGGTAGGAGTCAACCTCGACGTGCGTCTTGACGGGCAAGTAGCAGGTCCTACTGAATACCAAGATAGAATTCTTTCTCCTGTTAGTGAACGGGTTATATGTCCTATGCGGTTATTGGTAGATGAGATCATAAGTCTTTGGCCAAAGCATTAGAGCTAGTTGTATTGGATACACGAGAGCTCGATGATCTCAATTTGCATTATGCATGCATAGCGTCAAGTACAGATAGGGTTTGACTGACCGTGACCCTATAACTTGATCGGGACATTTGAAAGAAGGGTTTATACTTAGACTGGTATTCACGACAGAATGGTTCTTGATGATCCCAAATCATTCCTTCTCAGTTGGGGTACATTATAGGCCGCTAGGCTGGCTAGGTGGTGCTACTACTCTTTGGTTCCTCCCATTGCTAATTGAGACGGACCTACCGAGTCGTGCAATAGTATTGACGACGGAATGAATTGATCTTATTCTCTCTTTATAAATATTAGATATTGGATATCTAATTTATTGGGACATTGGATGTCTAAATTAATTTATTGAAGAAATTAATTTATGGCCTAATGAATTAAATAAATTACTGGTGATTAGTTTAATTCATAGATATAATTATTTATTGGAGAAATTAACTATATTATATTGTATTTGATATTATTAATTAATTGGATTAATTAATTGATATAAATAATTGGAACGGAATTGGAGTTTATCTGTTTGGACTCACGGGAGTTCGAAATGAACCGAACTCGTCCGATTCCTTCTAGATGGCCGCCCCCCTTCCACTCACCTTCCCTCTTGGTCTTTGTCTCCGTTTTATAATGGAAGACTTATGACCCTAAGAGATATCAAATCTCTTATTATATTGTAAAGGTGATTTGATTAGGTGGGTTGAAGAATAAAATGAAGACAAAATCTCTTCTCCTTCACTTGAGCATCTCATGGTTTTGGGCAAGAAAAAGAGAGAGGAAAATAGTTTTCCAACTCTTCATATTGTTCTTCATCTTTTTCATAGTTTTCTTGAAGAAATATTGTGAGGATATATTGAGAGATATATATTAAACACTTAGAATGTTGTACTATTAATTAGAAAGCTTCTAACACTTGATTCTAGCTATAACCTTGGAGGTTAATTGGGTGATCGTCGTTCCGTTCGTTTCTCTGGCGTGTGGCAAGTAGAGACGCGGTGCTTTCAGCATCAGATCATTCAAGATCTTGGAGTGGATTGGATTTGTGGATAGCATTTAAAGCTTGGGGAATCATCTTTAAGAAGTACACCATCTAATCAACAGACTACGAGTGTATGATTCCTTATCTTCCTTGTTCTCATTTTATATTCGTATATAAGTAGGTTGATCGATACTCGTAGGGATTTAGATCGAACTAATTTTCATTTTACCCATTCCACTGGGCATTCGTCTTAGGCACCGAATCCCAATAGATGAATGAAGAAATAGAACTATTTTAGAAATGGTTATGTCAATGATGAGTTAATCAGATTTACCTATTTCGTTTTGGGGATACGCCTTAGAAATAGCAGCGTACATTCTAAACCTGGTGCGTTCAAAATCAGTTCCAAAAACACCTACAGAGATGTGGAGTGGGCGAAAGCCCAGTCTAGGACATGTTCGGATTTGGGGTACTTCAACACATGTGCTAAATAAGGAAGATGATAAGTTGGCATCTCATACCGAAGTGCGAGTGTTTGTAGGATATCCTAATGTAACACCCCCAATCCGCTCAGGGATATTACACGCCGTAGAACCTTTCCTCAAGGTTCTACCAGGCTGGTAACCAAAATCGAACAAATCAACAATGCCTTTAAGGCTAAAATGACTCAGTAGACCGATTTGGTCTTTCAATAAATACATACAACTCAATCACAATACATGCCCACGCAGAGGTCGAATACAACACACTCCCGTACAATGGGGAAACAATACTGCAGCGGAAATAAAATACAACTAAACCAATATGACATCAAACAGGTCCTCGTGTGATTAGTATCATTCATCTTTCATCATCCTTCATGCCGACCCTGTGCTATGTTCCCCAAAACCTGAATGCAATACATACATCCACCCCCGATTACTCGGGGGTTAGCAAAATTCCACTATTTTGCTAGTGCAAGTACAAAGTGCAAATACGAGCCATACAATTCAAGTTCCAAGAATAACAATAATCAGGAATCCTCAAATATTCAAATACAACGAAAAATACTTCCCGAAGCAAGAGTTTAAGTAAAACATTCCAAAACTGAAAGTTCATCATTCAAGAGAGACAACTTTACAAATGGTTTAATATGCCATCGGGATTTAAATAGAAAACCATTAAGGATTATCGAATCCTTCTCTTTCCAAAATCAATAGGGGTCAGAGCCCAAAGGTTTTTGTTTTCACAAAATAAAACCAACAACAGTTCACAGGGTTAAAATCCATGTCACGTGTCCTCGACGGACATAAAATCAACACAACATAACCACCCAAGACACGCAAATCTTGGTCACACAAATACAACACCAACTCATGAATCTAGAGTGAAGTCATAGATCACACTTGCCTAGGACCGGGACGAAGCCACAAATCCCACCCGAGGCCTCTAAGGACCCTCCCGAGCTGGCCACAATCATAAAACAAATCACACACAAGCATCGCCTAGGACCGGGACGAAGCCACAAATCCCACCCGAGGCCTCTAAGGACCCTCCCGAGCTGGCCACAATCATAAAACAAATCACGCACAGGCATCGCCTAGGACCGGGACGAAGCCACAAATCCCACCCGAGGCCTCTAAGGACCCTCCCGAGCTGGCTAGCGAAACACATTAACAAATCTTTAACACACCAGCGTAAACACTTGTCGCGGCATATCACGGTTGGATCAATCACTTATTGTCTCCTGACCATATTATCACATGCCATATGTCACCATAGGTATTGTTTGGCGCTCACGGTTGGATAAATCACTTGTTGCATCCTGACCACATGATCGCATGCCATGTGTCACCGTAGTTTTTATTAGGCTCTCACGGTTGGATCAATCGCTTGTTGCGTCGTGGCCACATGATCGCATGCCATGTGCCACCGTAGGCCCCGCCCACATCCATACATTCACACACAGCACAACACAACTTAGATATTCAAACAATACACCCAGAGGCATCAAACACTTAGCAAAACACCACGCCAAACCACAACGCACCGAAATGAAACAATATACGTACACACGCAATACCAAGTGCAACATCAACACCAGACATATCCATAGGATTCACATAGTCATTCACAAACCACACCATTCACAAAACACACGCGTTTTGAAAGCAAGCCATTAACAAGGCTAAACAAAATCTTTTGGAAGTTCAATTCAAACGACCAAACAAACACATTTAGACAATCACTAATTATCATATCCACAAAACAAGAATTGTATGGACAAGGTACTTGCCTCAAATAACCACAACACAGAGAATCGACCGAAGTAGGTTGGCACGAACTGACAACGAACCCGCCGACTCCAACGAATGCTAACCCACGACACTAAACTACGAACAACAATAAAAACAATGAAAATGAATTCCATAGCACGATCTAAAGTCGTTGAATTGAAGGGACGTACGACACAATTTCAAGGGTTTCACCCAAAATGGCCAGGAACACAAAGATACGATCACAATGAGAATCAAGGTAAAAAAGAACGGAAATCCCACCAAACTATCGAAGGGAAACTCATTGGGACATTTAATCGAACACTCGATGTTCGATAACTCCCAAGAACACTCAAATAACTAATCGAGTTGAACAAACTCGAAATATGGATATACAACCCATAGAACACGATTAATAACATCATACTACACCAACCGATGTATCGAAATTGGACTAGAATCGAAATCAAGAATAAATTCTCCAAAAAGTCAACTTGAAGGAAAATCAAGAAATATACCTTGATTCGACGAAGAACACGGATTGGATGACCATATAATCAACAAGAATCTCCAAAAACGCCTAGAAATCGAGTGGAATCGACCAAAAACTCCACTCCCCGACTATTCCCGTCGCCAGCCGCCACCCGGGTGAAGAAATGGTGTAAAATGCGGTCTGGCCCGTCCCTGGCCTATATATGGCCGACAGGGTTACGACCGAAACCGGAAGGGCCTTACGGCCGTAATCGGCATTCGTCAAAATCCGCCCAGTGCCTGCCGATCGCTTACGGCCGTAACCTACAGGACCTTAAGGCCGTAACTCGCACTTACGTCGTACCCGACAGGTCCTTACGGCCGTAACCGGCATTCGTCCAGCCATGTCTGCCGAGCACGTACGGCTGTAACCGGCACCTTATGACCATAACTCGGCCAGGCCGGCCCTGCTCCAAGAAGTGCGGCCGTGACTCGACCGTGGCCACTCCGACGGCCCGGACGACCCCGAAACCAGAACCTGAATATGAATCAAAGATATGGTTACGAAGTACTCGCAAAGAGGTATCCAGGCGCTAAGAGAACACATGATTCCGACCACCCAAATGCTCAAAATTCGACAACAGAAAGTAATTACCCCAAACTTTGGGAAATTACGAAAACAGCCCAAAACGTCTGAAATACACGATACACGATCGAAACACCAAGCCTAAGCTCGCAACATGAATAATAACATTAAATGAACTTACGAGAAACTCGAAACAACAGTTTCGGACGAGATTCGCAAGAATCAAACTCAAGTGCGGAAAAGCCGCTTAAGAACACAGAACTCAACAAAACGATACCGAAACGAACTCAGATGACAAAAAGTGCAGAAATAATCATTCTCGAAATGACGAAACGGTCATGAGCGCGTCGTCAAAACAGACTTATGCCGAAAAAGGATATTACCAGAAATCGAAATTGCGGATAATACATACTACCCTTCTTAAAAGAAGTTTCGTCCAAAAACATAAAACAAGTAGGGAGGAGCAATATCCTGCCAGAAAACACTCAAAGAGATACACAAGAAACGCGTAACTTACACCCAACGGCGAAACGTTACAAGCAACACAAAGGAACAAATGGCGTGAAAACACGCTCCACGACGACCAACACAACGCCACCGATAGAGACATAACAAAACTAACAAGAGACAAGCATCATCAAACATATAATACAATCAAGTCGATTATCCGAACTATCACAAAACACAAAGCACCTGTTACAAGGAACATGCACAGTCGAGAAAATAGAACATAAACACAAAACGATCCACAAGGACAATCAAAAACAATTCGGACTACGCCGAAATCTTCAAAAAGCATACTAGGCATCTCTGTGCCCTTTCGGAGCAGAGACGCATCCTCGATCCCCAAATCTCTCAGCTACCGTCTCGCAATGCACGGCTCAGTGACCCACCTGGACACACTCGGAATAGCTGACTAACAGTGAACGACAATTCTTCGCGGTACGAGATCAGGCAACAACAGTCAGACAACCCCGATCGAACAACAACGATCGAACAACAACGACCGAACAACAACGACCAAATAACAATGATCAAATAACAATGATGGAACACCAATGATCGAAAAACGATGATCGAATGACAACGGTCAAACAATGACTCCGAAGTTCACACTTCAACTCAAGACATCAAAAGAACTAGTAGAACCAAAAGATGTTACTTCCGAACAAGGTTAACAAGAATCGAACCGAACTCGAAAAAGTCACAGCGATAACCAGATCGACCCAAAACAAGATCATGGCTCGTTCGAACGATGAAACTGAAATAAGGAACAAGTTCAGAGAGTATCAATGAACACGAGCGAGTCGATAGACTTGGGAAAGAGGAAATGCAGAAGTCCAAAACAATACGGGTATTACATTCGACTTCTTATTAAAGAAGGTCGTCCCCGCAACTCACAATAACGGAAACAAGGCAACAACACAAAAGCAGCTGACAGAAACAATCCCCATGGGCCTCTTAGAGCCGATCCTGATATATGTGCTGAAGTTCGTGCCCCAAAAGACTCGGAACCCAACTCGCAAAACTGGATCCTTTGTCTCTCGAGTCCACACTTGAAATGCGTTACTGGCGAGAAGGACAATTGGTACGTGCATGCCCCCGGCACACCACGGTTGAAACACCTCGGCTTGGCATACCGAATATACAAATGCTCAATACAATGGAACATAACATCGCAAAACAATAAACCGGAGATGCCAACATGGCATAACATATCAACACATACTAAAATCACAACAACCAAGGCATCGTTCGACGATTACAATGGCCCGAACGGTAACCAGCATATAATTACTAAATATCACGAAACAACCACGTATGTACACAATCATACAAACTCAAGCTCTAACAGCTCGAACAGGTGTGATAGCACGCAAATCACCATGAAATGACAACATTGAAGATCAAAATTACACCTATCACAGAGGGATAACATAACAAATGCGTGGCGAACGACTCAACGCTCACGCCACCAATTCAATCACAATTTGGAGGGCTAACACCCTAACGACAATACCAACATCATACACACCTTCCCCGACCACAAGCGGGAAATGATAGGTTTTAAAAACGAAAACCACCTTTTGAAAACAATTTGGAAACACCAGTTGATATTGAGTATCACATTTTCAAAAAGTTGTACAAACACCATTATCGAGACTTTGAAAAACATCTTGCGTTTGAACAAAAATGAGGACACTTTTCTTTTAGTGAAAAACTTTCAAAAATATTCGACCCTCGGGTCTGAGCAAAGCATTTCTAAATTATTGAAAATATCTCAAAATATTTTGGTCCTCAACTGGAATAATTTTGAAACATATTGCGGCACTAGAAGGAAAGTACCGCGAGAATATAATTCATTTTAAAAGTACGTCTCGAAATTTATTTTCTAAGATACTCAAGGTTTTCGAAAATCTATTAGGCTAGAATGCCTAAAAATTCACATGTAAAACATTCACTTACATACATCACAACACACGCATCAACTCGCTCAAAATCAAGACAACACATGTCTTTTACCGAAAAAAAAAAACAGTCAGATATCACAGTCAAAGGGACATAAATAACGAAAACACTCCTCATATAAACGAAATATGGGAGTCACATAAACGCATCATGAAACCAAGAATCTGCATAAAGATTCCATCACTTAACACGTAATCATACTAGTAACTCGTGTCACACGAGGCACAACACATATAAGGGGTACTTACATCCACAGGTCGCACGAAGATGATGATCGCCCCACGATACTAATCACGACCAACCAACTAAGACGACGTGTCGCGACACGACTCAGTCAGAAAAAATCCGACGAGACATAAATTCAACAGACACCACTAAACCCAACAGCCTAGGTTTCCACAACCTAAGCTCCGTAACCATTTCTATAACACCCCCAATCGGCTCAGGGATATTACACGCCGTAGAACCTTTCCTCAAGGTTCTACCAGGATGGTAACCAAAATCGAATAACTCAAGAATGCCTTTAAGGCTAAAATGACTCAGTAGACCAATTTGGTCTATCAATAAATACATACAACTCAATCACAATACATGCCCACGCAAGGGTCGAATACAACACACTCCCGTACAACGGGGAAAGAATACTGTAGCGGAAATAAAATACAATTAAACTTATATGACATCAAATGGGTCGTCGTGTGATTAGTATCGTTCATATTTCATCATCCTTCATGCCGACCTTGTGCTATGCTCCCCAAAACCTGAATGCAATACAGACATGCACCCCCCAATTACTCGGGGGTTAGCAAAATTCCACTATTTTGCTACTGTAAGTACAAAGTGCAAATACGAGCCATACAACTCAGGTTCCAAGAATAGCAATAATCAGGAATCCTCAAAGATTCAAATATAACGAAAAATACTTCCCGAAGCAAGAGTTTAGGTAAAACATTCCAAAACCGAAAGTTCATAATTCAAGAGAGACAAATTTACAAATGGTTTAATACGCCATCGGGAGTTTTAATAGAAAACCATTTAGGATTATCGAATCCTTCTCTTTCACAAAATAAAACCATCAACAGTTCACACGGTTAAAACCCACGTCACGTGTCATCGACGGATATAAAATCAACAAAACATAACCACCCAAGACACACAAATCTTGGTCACACAAATACAACACCAACTCATGAATCTAGAGTGAAGTCATATATCACACTTGCCTAGGACCGGGACGAAGCCACAAATCCCACCCGAGGCCTCTAAGGACACTCCCGAGCTCGCCAGAATCATAAAACAAATCACGCACAGGCATCGCCTAGGACCGGGACGAAGCCACAAATCCCACCCGAGGCCTCTAAGGACCCTCCCGAGCTGGCTAGCGAAACACATTAACAAATCTTTAACACACCAGCGTAAACACTTGTCGCGGCATATCACGGTTGGATCAATAACTTATTCTCTCCTGACCATATGATCACATGCCATATGTCACCATAGGTATTCTTTGGCGCTCACGGTTGGATAAATCACTTGTTGCATCCTCACCACATGATCGCATGCCATGTGTCACCGTAGTTTTTATTAGGCTCTCACGGTTGGATCAATCGCTTGTTGCATCCTGGACACATGATCGCATGCCATGTGCCACCGTAGGCCCCGCCCACATCCATACATTCACACACAGCACAATACAACATAGATATTCAAACAATTCACCCCGAGGCATCAAACACTTAGCAAAACACCATGCCAAACCACAACGCATCGAAATGAAACAATATACGTACACACGCAATACCAAGTGCAACATCAACACCAAACATATTCATAGAATTCACATAGTCATTCACAAACCACACCATTCACAAAACACACGCGTTTTGAAAGCAAGCCTTTAACAAGGATAAACCGAATCTTTTGAAAGTTCAATTCAAACGACCAAACAAACACATTTAGACAATCACTAATTATCATATCCACAAACCAAGAATTGTATGGACAAGGTACTTGCCTCGAATAACCACAACGCTGAGAATCGACCGAAGTAGGTTAGCACGAACTGACCACGAACCTGCCGACTCCACCGAACGCTAACCCACGACAATAAACTACGAACAACAATAACAACAATGAAAATGAATTCCATAGCAAGACCTAAAGTCGTTGAATTGAAGGGACGAACGACACAATTTCAAAGGTTTCCCCCAAAATGGCCAAGAACACAAAGATACGATCACAATGAGAATCAAGGTAAAAACAACAGAAATCCCACCAAACTATCGAAGGGAAACTCATTGGGACATTTCATCGAACACTCGATGTTCGATAACTCCCAAGAACACTCGAATCATTAATCGAGTTGAACAAACTCGAAATATGGATATACAACCCATAGAACACGATAAATAACATCATACTACACCAACCGACGTATCAAAATCAGACTAGAATCGAAATCAAGAACAAATTCTCCAAAATGTCAACTTGAAGGAAAATCAAGAAATATACTTTGATTCGACGAAGAACACGGATTGGATGATGATATAATCAACAAGAATCTCCAAAAACGCATAGAAATCGAGTGGAATCGACCAAAAACTCCACTCCCCGACTATTCCTATCGCCAGCCGCCACCCGGGTGGAGAAATAATGTAAAATGCGGTATGGCCCGTCCCTAGCCTATATATGGCCGACAGGGTTACGGCCGTAACCGGCAGGGCCTTACGGCCGTAACCGGCATTCATCAAAATCCAGCCAGCGCCTGCCGATTGCTTACAGCCGTAACCTACAGGACCTTACAGCCGTAAATCGGCACTTACGGCCGTACCCGGCAGGTCCTTACGTCCATAACCGGCATTCGTCCGAACACTTTGCACAGCACCGTCAGACGGCCAGAATCGGGTACTACGGCCGTAACCGGCATTCATCCAGCCATGTCTGCCGAGCACGTACGGCCGTAACCGGCACTTTACGGCCGTAACTCGGCCAGGCCAGGCCAGACCCTGCTCCAAGAAGTGCGGCCGTGACTCGGCCGTGGCCACTCCGACGGCCCGGACGACCCCGAAACCCGAACCTGAATATGAATCGAAGATATAGTTACAAAGTACTCACAAAGACGTATCCAGGCGCTAAGAGAACACACGATTCCGACCACCCGAAGGCTCGAAATTCGACAACGGAAAGTAATTACCCCAAACTTTGGGAAATTACGAAAACGGCCCAAAACGTCCGAAATACACGATACACGATCGAAACACCAAGCCAAAGCTCGCAACATGAATAATAACCTTAAATAAACTTACAAGAAACTCGAAACAACAGTTTCGGACGAGATTCACAAGAATCGAACTCAAGTGCGGAAAAGCCGCTTAAGAACACGATACTCAACAAAACGATACCGAAACGAACTTGGATGACAAAAAGTGCAGAATTAATCATTCTCGAAATGACGAAATGGTCATGATCGAGTCATCAAAACAGACTTCCGCTGAAAAAAGGATATTACCAGAAATCGAAATTGCGGATATTACACCTAAGGGAACGAAGGGTGGCTTGTCCTATAGTCCTCAGGATCAGAAGGTCATTGTTAGCACCAATGCCCGATTCCTGGAAGAGGAATATATGATTAATCACAAGCCCATGAGCGGAAGAATTCTGGAAGAGCTGAGGGGCGAGACTCCATCTATACCAATCATACAAGCGCCAACTAACACTGCACCATGTATCGATTCTGAGACTTTTACACCAACTCAGGATTTGCCTAGTCGTAGTGGGAGGGTTGTTCGTCAACCAGAGCAATTCATAGGCATGGAAAAGTTTTAAGACTTGATCTGAGGCGAAGATGAATCAAATCCCTGGACCTACAAGGAGGCAATCCAGGATAAATATGCTGACTCCTTGCAAGTAGCAATGGAATTAGAAATAGGATCTATAGATTCCAGTCAAGTGTAGGAGCTAGTAGAGATACCTGATGGTGTACAAGCCATTGGGAGTAAATGGGTCTACAAGCGAAAGATTTCTCTACTAAGAAAATACATTGCGAATCCATCTGACATTCTCAAGAATGAACCAATTGAGTTAGAGGCAAATTTGAGTTACAAGGAGATACCAGTACAAATATTACCAAGAGAAGTAATGAAACTCAGAAATAAAGAAGTACCACTAGTCAAAGTGTTGTAGATAAATCAACATGTAGACGAAGCCACTTGGGAGAGAGAAGATGAAATGAGGGATAAATACCTTATATCTTTTCAGGCAAGTTAAATTTCGGGGACGAAATTTTTATAAAGAGAGGAGGATGTGATGCCCGAGCCTGACACTACTCATTTGGTCAATATGATTCATGCATTACTTGTTAATTATATATTATTTGGATTACTTTACATTTCATGGTTCAGTTGATCTTATAGTTAATTTCACTACATAGAAATGTGCTAAACATTTGAACTAAAGTCTAAAACACTATCGTGGTATATGTTATGGAACTAAGTTACGTTATTCATATTACTTTTAATACGAAAATAAAATATATGTAAAGGTCTTATAAAATCTGAGTACATGTGGTAAGCCTAGAAGTCATAAAGGTTTCACTAACGTGTCTATCGGAGGTTAACCAGCTTATCTCGAGATTTTAGTCATTGCGTGTACTGGGTTACTTTAGCTTGATGATTCAAGTGAATAACCATCATTTAATATACTAACACGTGTCAAGTACCTTGATTCTTGTCAATACCTAATAAGATACAATTTATGATTGTATATGATAATGTTTGTAAAATACTGTGATATGTCTGGACCTTATTCGTTCTAACTACGGTCGGGATTGAACTTATCCTTTAGTTTATTGTCTAAAAGGTACCAATTGATAAATGAATCCTTAAATTCCTAAATATAATTTTGTGTATATGAAATTTTAGAAAGTCTGACAATATACTCATTCACTAGCATTTTCATCATTGTTCGCATAAGTAACCGACTTTAAACACTTCAAACACACACTAAACTTATACAAAACCCCTAGGCCAGCTATCCATAACCTAAATATGGTTTATTTACATTAAGAACCGGTTCAAACACTCCAAGAACCCGATCATAACTACTTGAATCGATCTATTATTTCAAACTTAGTCTCTAGTAGTCATTCGAGGTTATTTTGGATATTTCACCTTCATTACCGACTTAACACACTTGGTTGATGGATATGTAAAAACAGTCGGCCAAAATGATTAATTCATTTAAATTTTCAGATTTTACATGTGTAATACACGATCCTTTTATTTCCCCAAGTAAGATTTTTTGACCCTCAACCCTCGTTTACAGTCGGTAAATGAACAAGAAGCTCCCCACATCGAAATTTCACCAAAATTCAAGAAGAAATCATCAAAACATCAACACCTCAATTCCTTTGACAATTAAGGTGAGTTTCCGTTGTTTTTTCCTTATTCTTGCTATGTTTCTTAGATATTTAGAAGGTGTGAGAGATTGTATATGTTCTTAGACATGTTATAATGATGTTAAGAATTCATCCATGGCTTACCCTTGTGTTTAACATGGATTTTATAAGGCTTAAAACTCACTAAGACAATAAAGGAATCAATTCTGCCACCTTTTGGAATTAATGGTATATGTTACTTGATCCATATGTTTCAGGCGCAGGAGTTTCAATATACTTGTTTTTAAGTATCTTAGGTATATTATGCCAAAAATTGGTGCAAATCCAACTTATATTCTAGTGGTTATAAGCAAAATATAATCTGATTATGACAAGACTTTGATAAACTCTCTTAATCAAGTGTATTGTTATAAAACCTTGGAATTTTATGTTGTTAGAATTGAATGGATTTTATAAAAAGAGACTAATAGATCCATTAATGAATTATAAGTTCAAAATTGATTGGTTAATAGGCTGGTATACATGGATAGACATACATAAAATCCGTAGAACACCAATTAGGCATCTACATAGGAATCGGTAAAGCCCTATTTATATGTAGAGAGTTAAACTTCATGTATAGCCTGTAAATCCCACAAACACATTCCTTGAAACAGGTTCTAAGGATATATCATCACAACCACCCCCTATTGATATAAATCTAAGCGTATTACCCGATCAAGGTAAGTAAAAATCCATCTGCAACTACAATGCATAAACATAATATTGTTTGTATAACTAGTTCTTGAACATGATCATATCTTGAGAGTGTTCTATTATATTGTATGATTCATTTGTATATGCTTAAAGTGTTTGGTTGCACCTTACGTGATCATGACATCCATTAGCATCTCCACATGCATGCATAACAGGAGACTCACTAGGCCTCGACAGGATTCACCTGGTAGGATGACTATAGTATCCCGAATTTTTGAAATAATATTTATCGATCATTAGAATATTGATGTGATGAATTTGTTACTGCAATTTTGAGTGAATGAAATTTATGATGTTGGATGGTACTTTCTAATCTCGTCGAATAATTATTGGTAAGAATATGACGGTGGCCAACGTTGTATTCTTCGATAAATTATTCAATGAATGTTAGAGAAATTATCCAGATTAAGTTTTGGACTCATGAGTTGTCATAGATGTACTGGAGATGCAATTATTTCTTGGACCATATAAAATACGAATAAAATATTGAAAGTTGAAATAAAATTAGACATTTTCTGTAAGGTATTGTGTGCAAGGTTCGACTTGGAAAAGTCACCATGGATTTTTGAGAAGTTCAAAAATTCTGAATAATAAGAGCACCGGTGAACCAATCAGAGTTCGGACAAAGAAGTTATGATCGAATTAATGGAGATCGCCAGCTGTCCAGCCCCCGCGTGGGTATCGCATGTCAATGCGTCCGACAGGCATCCGGGAATCCCGCGCATGTGGGGCGTGGGTCATCGCTCATGATGCCCAGTCATGATGCGGATCTTGACTAACTAACCAAGTTATAATTTGTAACGAGTCACTACAACAAAACTCATAATTAGCATCATTAAATTATGTAACTATAACGTGTTTCTTTTGTCAAAAATTAATTTTGTGCCATTTTAATGGTAATGCCACAAGTAACGATGTAGTCAGTGTTGGGATTCCGAAAATAAAACGAAATACGCAGCGGAAAATAAAAAAGAATCCCAAACAGGATCGATCAAGTAACGTATATACAAAAAAATAAATACGAAGATAAAGATCATACCCTTGAAGCCTTTGAAATAAATCTTCGTAAAAATGATGATGATCACGAACCCCATCCCGAACACGAAATCCCTTCGTTCCAAGCATCGAAAAGTACGAAGCCTCTACTTCACACGCATCGGAAGTTGCCCGGAAAAATTCGATAGCAATCCGTTCTCCAAGAACACGGCTAGGAATTACTATAGGAATTTATATCTCTCTTTTTATTGATTTTGTATCACCTCAAAGATGAACAAAAATTGAAAATAAAAATTTTTCTCTCTCCCTCAAGAATTCCTCACGGCTGAAGTCTTCCAAAAATATACATGAAGGTGAAAGATATATATAAGTCTTTGAGATCATGTGAGTTGGTTATTATATCACATATAATAACAACTCATAATGTGATAATAATAATGAGAGAATCAAATACATTATTATCAAGACTTCACCATAACATGCATGACTAATCAAGCCATGTGAGGGAGGGGGGTGGCCCATTGGAAATTTCCTAGAAACGAGCCGAGCCACTCGGCTCATGTACCGGACATTCGTCAAACGACTCCGTTAAATACACTCCGTTTAATCACTAATGTATTTATATTAATTAATTAATCTAATTAATTAATAATATCAAATACAAATATATTTCTCTAAGAAATATAATTTATGAATTAAATTAATTACCCGGTAACTTAATTTTAATTCATAAGACCGCTATTTTGATTTATCTAATAAATCATAATTAGATATCCAATATCTAATATTAATAGAGAGATAATAAATTCACATTTATCCGTCAACGCTCCTGATGCGCGACTCCGTAGGTCCGTCTCACCGGCATTGGGAGGAACCGATAAGTGCGGCAAAGACTTAGCCAAACTAGCGGGCCGCACCGTAAACCCGATCGAGAACGAATGAAGGGATCATTCCAGAACCATTATGTCGTGAATACTATATACGTATAGACCCTTCATCAGATGTCCCGGTCAAGTCTTCGGGTCACGGTAAAGTCAAACCCTACTGTTGACTAAACTCTATATATGTATTAATGCAAATCAAGACCGACTGATTAATAGTGTATCTAATACGACTATATCAGAATGCTTTGGCCAAAGACTTATGATCTTATTTGCCATTAACCGTATAGGACATTCGCCTGCTCACTAACAGGAGATAGAATCCTTTCTTGGCGTACAGTAAAGACTGCTACCTGCCCGTATAGTCCGCACTTCGAGGTCGACTCAGCAATTAAGCAAATGAGTCTAACTACTCTAATGACAAACTAAACGTCACAGGCACATCTTCTACTAAACACTCAAGTCAAAGGTCCACGTATACTATCACAACCTTTCGATTCGTCATCGACTCTCCGAGAGTGAATACCGTGTGACTGAATCAAGTATGAGTCGTGTTCGAGTATACTGGCCCCACCAATATACTTATAACTATGCTATCAAGACGTGCACATGTCCTAGCATCAGTTATACAAGTCATATTAAAACTTAATGCCCATTTTAAGTTTATTGACTTGCGAACAATTTACGTAAATAAACTTTAAACACTTACAGTACATTTTCTCTTATCCCATAACGAGAATGGAATGTTCGATTTATTTACATGGACTTCACTTCAATGTTTACCAAGTCAAGAATGCAATTGAAATACAATAAACAGTGAATGAATCGTATTGCCTTTTTATTGGTTATTCCATAATTACAAGTATAATGCCCTTACTCTCTCATCCCTTGAGTGGCATTCGAGGGCATATACCTAACAATCTCCCACTTGCACTCAATGCCACACATCATGGTATCTAATACCCATGTTCTTCAGATGTCTTTCTAAGACGGCCTGAGATAATGGCTTAGTTAGCGGGTCAGAGACATTGTCTTCTAAGTCTACTTTTTGCAATGAAACATATCATTTTTCCACCATCTCTCAAACGATGTGGTATTTTCTCTCTATATGCTTGGTGTTGTTGTTGGCCACTTAAGTATACTGGATACAGTTTGGAAAAGTAGTTTAAACAACAAACTGTATGGAATCTAAATCTGAGTGCGTAGCGGAAGTCTTGGATACAGTTAGTTGCCGTGGATACAGCAACAAAGTGTTTGGTGTATACTTAATATATCACAGTAATTTCAAAGCAGTAAGCGAAGGTAAATAACACGATAATTTAAGTGGTTCGAGGTAAACCCTCTACGTCCACTGGTCCTCCACACAGTAGTATAATTTTTTTTTAATAATTACTGCGTTCTCAACTACGTTATTATAAAATAACCTTTCCTTGTATCGTTCACCTGATTGATACAAAGAATATCACTTTCAACCTTTCACACAGTTGGTTAAAGCTTCCTTCTTGACTAGCTTCTTCACACAGTTCCAAAGCTTCGTCCTTATTCGTCCCACAGTCGAATAACTTGTTGAGTTCACACAGAGCTCGGTTTTACACAGAGGTAAAAGGTTAGGTAACCGAGTAAGAACAGTGACTTTGAATATCAAGATCGATGATAGTCGTTCTTGATGTTTGAGCACCGTATATCTCTTTCGTTTTAACTTGCAGTTTGCTCTGGAGATATGTTTGCTCAGATGATAACTTTGATAGCTTTGAGAGTTATATTACTTGGGGTATCTGATCTTCAATGTCTTCAAGGATATATATAGCCTCTGAAGAAAGTATCCGTTTTGATGTCCGTTTGAATAAGATTTCATTCAACGGGAATATGACATGATCCGGATTTCGCGGGATTACAAGATCGAAGATCGAGTATTTAAATACTTTATCCTTGAGTATTTAAATACTTCTTTGTTCAACGGAACTTGACTTGTGTTCTTTCTTGTCCTTTTGTGAACTGTATGGAGAATGACTGTATTTAGGATGTCGAGACAGTTTCCATACTTGATCTTTTTACAAGTCTTCAAGCTGTACTGACGAGCTTCACTTATGCTGATTCGAAGCAGGTCTTGATACATGATAAATCCTTGAATCCTCGATACTGATTTTCCTTTACTGTATTTGGCATATATGTCAAAACCTTCTCAATAACAAATAACAATCGATACAGGATCGGGTATCCCTACGAATCGATCTGAGGTGATTGTTTTTCCTAACAATTTCTCCCTTTTTGACAATTTGCCAAGTCTTAACTTAAACTCTTCGAGTCTTCTTGATGATGCCAAAACCTTCTTCATGAAGCGTTCTTCTTTCGATGACTTCGCATTTCTTGGTCTTTTGTCAATAGGTCGACTTAGTGACTTTAGTCTACAATAATGAACTGCTCGCAGGCACGTTCGATACAGTTTGAGATTTATTACAACTTAAGCCTATGACTGGCGCGCAGGCACAATCTTACAATGTATTCTAAGTTTACAACTGAAACTATGAACTGTTCGTAGACTAGTTCGTACAGCTTTAATCTTTCAATCAAGTTTATCTAACTTGAGATTCCTATCAAACAATTTAAGTAAACATACATAAACACAGTAGATTACGAGTTGTAATCTTTCAAGACAAACAAACTGTTTTATTGATATTCAAAAAGATTGAGTACAAAGTTTGTGTCGAATAGAAATTACAAAAACAACAATAATATAAATTTCAGCTCTTTATCTTTGATCCGCATGCCTCCAAGGTCTCCTTCTGGCTCATTCTCGGTGCCGCGCCACCGGTTTGAAGTGAATCATTGCCTCGTTCTTGGTAAATTGCTCTTCCTTCATAAGAACGATCAAAGGCAAGTATCCAATCCTCTGGATGGGTGACCCGATCTCCTCTTCTATGTTTTGATTTCATTTCGATTTGGAGAGGAGCTTACCTTCTTCTAGCATTTTTGAAAATTTGTCCACGCTTCCGCCAATGTCTTATAATTTTTGAAGATGGCGGATTCCACGATGAGTCGACAAAATATCTCATCGATTCATTCTTCCTCCAAAGGCTTCACTTCTTCAGGTTGGGTTGCGGTTGGTTGGCGACGTATTTCCGAAGGTCTTTGAACAAGATTTTGCCAAGGGACATTTGGGTCATGGAATTCTGGTCTGGAGCCTGAAATTCTAAAACTTTGGGGTTGAGGTGCTAGCTTGTTCAATTCAGCAGCGATACTGCTCTGAGCAGCCTCAAATTCCCTTTCCTGTTGTAGTCTTATTCTCCTTGCAGCTTCTCGAGCTTCTTCCCACTTTTTGGCCTCATCAAGACTTTGCAGGATTTCAAGAGCGGCGTCCTGTTTGGTCTCGATGCTGTTTATTCTTTCAACGAGGGAGGAAAGAGTCTGCGACATCTCTTGAATGGATTTGTCATGCGCACGTAGCTGAGAGCTGTTCTCTATCATTGCACAGGCGGTCTTGGCTTCAGCAATTCTTGTCTTCGAAGCTTCATCCTTCAAAGATTGCGCTTGTTTATCTTCCATGATTTTCAAGGCTTGCTTGAACACTTCGGCGAGGATGATGAATGCTTCGACAACTCGAGATACTTCGTGTTGAAGAGTTGTCATTTCTTCAAGCTGAGAGGTGTGCATCCGATTGAGCCTTTTCTACGGAAGAGAGAGCGTTAATCGCATCTTGGATAAATACGATCGAAGGCCAAGAGCTTGCAGGCGCTCTTTGCGTGCAGCAGAGATAGGAGAGTCAGGCTGGGCGAAGTCTTCAGCACCATTTAACCTTCTTACGTTCACGGATGGTCGTGAAGTAAGTTGGACATCCTCAGGTTCGTTACCGTCCTCGGATTCCAAGGTTACAGGGGCGGGAGTAGCTTCTTGTGGAATGGCGACAGTTGGTTCAGAAGCGTCCTGTGGCGAAGGTTCTTCGGCAGATAAGGATGCAGGCGGGACTGAATCCTCCTGTTGGGTTGTCGGACTGGCTTCTTTGGTCGCAACAGGCTTGGGTGCCTGTTCCAAAATTTCTTGATCTTCCACGACTGGAGGGACTGATTCCTCCTGGTCGGGAATGTTCTCCGGCTGTGGTGAAGGTGGATTAGCTTGGGTAGATGGCCCTTCGTCGTTTCTGTGTGGAGAGGTGGCTTGGGCTTCAGCCTCTTCACGGCTCAATCTCGGACACAGCGAAGAGCAACGTCGTCGTCCGAGTCGTGGTCGTCGTCGTCTTTTGGATTGATGGGAGAGTCCTCTGACTTCTTCTTTCCTTTTCTTCTGGCGTCGGATTTGTGCAACAGGTGGCTTTCAATGAGATCTTTGCAAGAAGCGTTGTCCCATCGAAGCAGTGCCTCAATTTGAGTTGAGTCAGTTACTTCGGAGACAAATCGCTCTTCGTGGCTCCATTCGCTCCAGTTATGCAGTGTAAATGCGAGCTAGCCTAAAGCTTTTCCATTGCGAAATCTTTCGTGCACTTTGTTCAATTTGTCTTGAAAGAAGTGTTTGATTTATAATTGAGTCGGGAGGGACTTGAATCATGTCCGAGACGCTGTTTGAGGATTCCTGCAGTATGGGATCCTGCACGGAAGATGGACTCCTTGCGGGGATGGTGCCCGAAGGAAATTGGATCCATGCGGGTGTGGAATCCCGTAGAGGAGAAGTAGCTTTTGGCTCCGAATGGGCAGCCGACGTGCTAACGTCTTGAATGTTGGCAGATGTCTCTAAATCCGTCGTAGCCGCCAAGGGATCGGGATCTACTGTCGATGCAGTAGGAGACACCTCTTCCGCAGGGGTTGGGCCCTGGGGTGCTATATCAGTGGGTTGCGCCACGGGCGAGACATCCTCGGAGTGTTTGGCTTTGATTTTTGAGAGCCTCCGGAGTCTCTTCTTCGACTTCTCATCAGCAGAGTGCTTCTTGCTGTGAGAACGCTTGCGCTTCTTCTTTGAAGATTCCAATTCAGGGACCTTCACGGTTTCGTCTCTGGGTTTGTCAGAAATAGGCATGTGACGTGTTCTCGGGTGGTTGGCATGCATTGTGCTCTGGTTATAGGCAGAGGGTTTGACGCCTCCTAAATATATCCGTGAGCTGTTTTTCTTAGCATCGGCGGATTGCTTGACTCGCACTTCGTCGAATGTAGTTTAGCATTAAACCGAACGATTTCTTTTGGGTGGCGGTTTGCACACCTCTTCCTGAAGACGTTTCAAAATGATTTGACACCAGTTGACCTTTTCACAGTCAAGATAGCTACCATCATTCGAACCTAAGATTCGTGCACATCTCGAACGCACCGGTTCGATTTTCAATGATTCTGGAACGAAATCGTGGAGATAAACGAAATGAAGAAGAAAATTTTTCTTGTGGCACGTGGTTGTCACCATATCAACCACTTTGGACCCGGTAAATAGTCCATAAAACTTGGTAATCAGCCCTTGAGACCCAAACGTCTCAAGGTGGTCCATGGTCGGCCGTCGGCGGGCGGCTGTAGATTTTCTCAAGTAGGTCGCTATCTATGCGATTTGCACTCCTTGGGATTGCGGTGATGTCGGCAACATGTCCTCCTGGCTAGTGAGAGAGAAAGCGAACGGCGTTGAGGTAGAATTCCTCAACCGGATGAGCGTCGTATTTGTCGGCGGTTTTGCTTCCAAAGCGATAAAGACCTTGTTGTTCAAGACGAGTAATGATATACTCCATCGGTTCAGTGTCGTTGGTTTCAGAGATGATACGCTCGATGATGACGGTTTTCGAGAAGATCCGTCCATCAATGATGTTGGAGGTCTTCTTCAGAACGGGGGATGAAGATTGACTAGCCATGGATGTTTTCTTAAAGCGAAGGTGTAAGAAAACAGTAGAAATTCGCAGTGAATATGCAGAGAATATGTAGGCTGTTTGCTTGAGATCTCTTGTAATTGCAGAATGCGTAAAGAGTCTCTAATGGCAGATACAGTCCTTTTATACTTGGGCGGCGAAATAGGGTTTGCAGAGTACGAATGGTCAGATTTTAAGGGATGGGAACCGTTTTTGAAATCGACGGTCAGGATGGATTTAGTATAACTGGTACGCTAATCCATTAACAGGTTTTAAAATACAGCGGGTCCCACTTCTGACATAGGTTGAATACCCTAAATGCCTAAAACGGCGGTTTAAAAATAATAATCAATTTGAAAACATCGCGGCTTTTGAGATTCAGTTGTCCAGATGTCGTGTAAGGCATTTAATGAACATGATGTTTGACATAAAACAGGGCACATGGACAAAAATTATTTTAAAAGGAAATAATATTATATTATATACTGAATCAAAATCCTATAGTATGTCTTTGTTCTCCGTCGATACGCTGCCTCCCCTTAAAAAGGTACTAAGAGGATTAAAAAACCATACAGCAATAGTTGGATTAATCTTTGTATTCATGGGTCCTACAAGATTCCCCTTAATTATTGCACACATCACCGTAGTATTCATATGCCTTCGTTCGCTACTGATCGTATTGATGTTTCGAGTGTACGAGATAATTAATGTTGATATCTGTATTCACGGGTCTTACAAAGATTCGCCCTCAATTGTTGAGTAAAAGCGAAATTTACTTACAGGAGTCCGGGCTGTAGTATTCCCAATTCTGTTCTTAGCATGTTGAATCTTGCTGTGTCGAGAGGCTTGGTGAAGATGTCGGCCAGCTGGATGTCTGTATGGACTTTTTCCAGGCGAACATCCTTGTTCTCGACATGATTCCTGATGAAATGATGCTTCATGTTGATATGCTTAGTGCGCGAGTGCAAAACAGGATTGTGCGTGATTGCAATTGCACTCGTGCTATCACACATGATTGGAGTCTCTCTAGCATCGATTCCATAATCTGACAGTTGTTGCTGCATCCAAAGGATCTGCATACAGCAGCTACCAGCAGCATAGTACTCTGATTCAGCCGTGGAAAGAGAATTTGCCAATTGCTTCTTACTGAACCAAGATACGAGTCTAGGTCCAAGAAAGTGACAAGTTCCACTTGTACTCTTCCTATCTAGCTTGCAGCCTCCGAGATCCGAGTCGCTGTATCCAACTAAATCGAATCCGCCTTCCTTAGGATACCACAGTCCTGCATCGACTGTTCCTTTAACGTATTTCAGGATTCGTTTAGCCGTATTGAAGTGTGATTCCTTAGGTGCAACTTGGTATCTCGCACACACTCCAACAGCAAACTGGATATCGGGCTCATAGCCGTTAGGTACGGGAGCGAACCAATGAGCTTCTGTAGAGTGATTGGTCAAACGGCTTTCCGGCTTCATCGGCACTAATTTGCACGGAAGTGCTCATGGGGGTTGGCGAGGATTTGGAAGTGTTCATTCCAAATTTGTTGAGAAGCTCCTTGCCGTATTTCTCTGGTTGATGAATATACCGTAGGCATCCGCTTTATCTCGCAAACCTAGGAAATAACTAAGTTCCCCATCATACTCATTTCAAATTTGCTTTGCATGAGATGTGAGAACCTTTGACATAGAGCAAGGTTAGTTGAACCAAAATAATATCATCGACATAAATTTGTACCATTAGAAGGTCATCTCCTTCCCGTATTTTGAACAATGTTTTGTCGATGCACCTTTCTCAAATCCGTTATTGGTTAGATATCTTGGGACGTGGTTTCGTACTGTGCTCTAGGGGCTTGTTTAAGTCCGCATACGCTTTCCTTAGCCTCGTAAACTAGATCGATACCGTCTGTGTTGGCAAACCCCGGTGGTTGTTCAACATAAACTTCTTCAAAGCTCTCCATTCAGAAAGCACTCTTGACGTCCATTTGGTATACGATAAAATTCTTATGGGCGGCAAAGGCTAAAAATATCCTGATGGCTTCTAGTCTCGCTACAGGCGAAGGTTTCATCATAGTCGATTCCTTCTTCCCGACAATAGCCTTGTGCTACTAGTCTGGATTTGTTTCTTATGATAAGTCCATTTCCATCCTTTTTGTTTGAAATACCCATTTGGTTCCTATAACCGATTGGTGTGTCCCTGGGTACAAGATACCATACATTGTTTCTTTCAAACCGTTAAGCTCTTCTTCCATAGATGTAATCCAATGAGAGTTGTTAAGAGCGTCTATGGTCAAACAGTTCGGATCGGGCTAAGAATACAGCGATAGTGCACATATTGAGTCTCCTAAGTTCGGATTGAGATTTCCATTCAGGAAACTGTGAGACTTCATCATTAGATTCTTCTTGGGCACAAAGTACATTTCCTTGTGTACTCTGTATTCTCCTACGAGTAGAAACACCTGCATTAATGTTTCCAATGATCAGCTCTTGCGGATGATCTCTCAACCATCTTCGGTCGGGTTCTAGTTCAGGGTCCCGTACTGTGTCGAAAGTTTCTGTGGGTACAGCTTCAGCTTGTACAGCGTCAGCTTCATCCACATCGATTCTTACAGCTGCGGGGTTGATTTCTAAATCAACTACAGGTTCTATGGGTGTAGGTGGATCCAAGATAGATAGATGGTGAATGTCCTGAGTGATATTATCTACTCCTGTAGGGTCATGGTGTGGTTCGTCGAACACTACATGAACTGATTCCTCGATCGTCAGCCTCCTTTTATTAAAGATTCTGAAAGCTTTGCTGACGGAGGAGTATCCTACGAATATTCCTTCATCTGATTTTTCATCAAATGTTCTAAGTTGGTCCTTCCCATTGTTCAATACGTAACACCTGCATCCAAAAATGTGAAAATACGAAACTAATGGAGTTTTGTTGTTCCATACCTCGTAAGCTGTTTTGTTGTGGTGCTTGTTGACGATACAGCGGTTTTGAGTGTAGCACGCTGTGTTAGTTGCTTCACCCCAGAAACGCTGCGGCAATTTGCTTTCGGCAATCATTGTCCTTGTTGCTTCTTTCAACGTCCTATTCTTTCGCTCGGCAACACCATTTTGTTGAGGTGTTCGGGCAGCTGAGTACTCGTGCTGTATTCCATTCTCCGAACAGTATTGCTCTATAAAGCGGTTAGTAAATTCAGTACCTCTGTCGGAACGAATGCACACGATACTCGATGCTTTTTCATTCTGCAACTTTCTCAGGAGCTCGGGCAGCCTTGATGTTGTTTCCTTCTTCTTGCTAAGAAAGATCGTCCAAGCATACCTGGAATAATCATCAACAACAACCATACAATATTTCTTACCTCCCAAACTTACTGGGTCTACAGGACCGTAGAGATCCATGTGTAGCATTTCCAATACTCTTTGGGTTGAAAGGTAGGATTTGCTCTTCAGGGTTGACTTGATTTGCTTGCCTTTCTGGCATGGTCCGCAGACGCTGTCCTTCTTGAATGACACATCTGGCAAACCTCTTACCATACCCTGTCTTGAAAGCTTGTTGATCGTCTTGAAGTTGACGTGAGACATCCTCTTGTGCCATAGCCAGCTAAGATCTGCAGTGCCTTTGGCAACAAAACATGGAATTGAGGAGCTCATAGGCTTCCAGTCAGCAATGTACATATTACCTGATCTGCTTCCTGTAAGCACAACTTCCTTGGTTTGGGTGTTCTTGACTCTACAACGATCTATATAGAACTTCACCGAGAACTGTTTATCACGTAACAAGCTAATACTAAGTAGATTATACTGTAAGCCTTCAACATATGCGACATCGGTGACTTTGAATGTCCCGACTAGTAGGTTTCCTTTCCCTCTTGTTCTTCCTTTAGACTTATCACCGAAGCGAACTTTTGGACCGCGACCTTCTACACAATCAGATAGCTTGCTCCTGTCTCCAGTCATGTGACGAGCATCCACTATCGAAGTACCTGTATCCTCCTCTAGAATGTCCCGTAACAAAGAAATTAGGTAGATTTAGGTCCCCTTTGATTTTTGGGTCCATGTATGTTAGTTCCTTTAGGTACCTGCATTTTCCCGACAGAATTGGTTTTCTCGTAGGATGTACTCTGCACAAGATTGCGGTATCTACGGGGCATATCCGTAGTTGTTATAATCATGATAATTACTATGCATGTAAAATTCAGGATTATTATTATTATTCCAGTAATAATGCAGACTAGGAGGTGGAGACATTATCCTAGGCCTAACAGATTGTCTTCAGGGTCTCCTGTTGGATTCCCAATGCTGTTTTCGATACTGAACTGGCATCTGCTGTCTTGAGGGATAACGGGGCTCCTGTATCCAATACCTGGGCGCACTGTACTGAGGGTACTGCCGTGCGGGCCTTTGGTGGTTGGATACTGTCTTCTTTCTGAATGACTTTCGGCTTTGATGATATGCTTGCGGAGCATGCTGAAGATTACGCCTTCTGAGTGGTTGTTGGTTCCACTGTCTCGAATAGTAGAGTTGTGGAGGCGGAATGGCAGCTCTTGGTTTTCTCGATGCAGGTTCCTTTATGGGACTAGGAACATCTTCCGATTCTGGAATGTGTTCCACACTCTTGACGAACACAAGACTAGTTTTACCTTTATTCGAACATGAGCCGTATCCTAAGCCACTTTTATCATGAGCATGTTGCCCGGTGCTCAATTTCTTCCATTCTTTTGGACGATTTTTCAAAAGACTTGAATGGTCTCAAGTTCGGTTTCGCTTCTCGAGAGTTGTAATTTTGGTTTGTAGTAGAACCAAATCATTTGTCTTGCTCTCATTATGGGTTTTAACCTCATTTAGTTCATGAGCAAGTTGATGATTGCTCTCCATGAGTTTTTCAAAATCGACCTTGCTGGTTTCACAATCAAGAGACATATTATCATAGTTTATCTTCAGCAAGTCATTCTCATCTTTCAGCTCTAGATTTGTTAATTGAAGCTGTATATTCTCAGTTTTTAGACTCTCATGGGCTTTTTGAATGTTTTTGAACTCATTCATCATATTTTCGAAAGTATGAGATGCATTAGATGGAATAACTGAGGTTGAACTTACCTCATCGTCGCTGTCTTCACCTTCTGGAACATCTTTAGCCATAAAGCACATGTATGCTTTATCATCGAACTCATCGTCAGATGAATCACTCTCAGTGACCACCTGAAGACATTCTGCTGATTTGGATGGTGTGGGGGAGGCTTCTGATTCTCCAATCAGGGCCTTGAGCTTGTCTTTCCAAGCACGTCTTCTTTCATCTCGCTCTTGTTGCTCGGCCTCCGGCAACCTTTGGACTTTGGGATGAGGACATTTGTTTGCATAATGGCACGGTTTCCTGCAGCTTATAACACGAGTTAGCATCGGATGATGTTTCGGTGCTTACCTTGTTGATGTGTTTGGGCCTGTAGGAGTCTTTCCAGATCGTTTGATAAACTTTTTGAATTTATGCATTAGAAGCGCCATTTCATCTTGTGACAGGATGTCGTCGTCATTGTCGGCACTCTTGTGACCGGGCTTCGACGAGCTAGGCATCTTTGTGTCGACGGTTCGATACAGCGGCGAGAGCTGTGACCTTTGAAGGAGATTCTTGACTTTCTCTCTTCACAATGTCATACTCAAATGCTTTAAGGTCGAGAAGAGATCAAAAGTGGATATTTCATTAAGATTACATGATACACGCATAGCCGTGGTCTTAATGTCCCATCGGGCCGAGAGATCTGAAAATTTTTAAGTTCTTCTCCTTTTGGGTGTAAATCTTGCCCAACGCTTCAAGTTCACCAACAATACCAGTAAATCTGAGGTCAAGTTCCTCAAGTGTTTCCGTTGGTTTCATTTCAAAAGATTCGAATTGCTGAGTGAGTTTTGAAATTTTGTTTTCTTTTGAGAGCTCAGTTCCCTCACAAATTAACTTGAGTTTATCCCAGATTTCTTTGGCTGTTTTGCAGCTCTTTACCTTTGAGAACGTGCCTTTGTCAAGAGTGACAAATAACGCGTTCTTAGCCACGTTGTCTAGATTGGCTCGCTTCCTTTCATCGGTTGTCCATTGCTCGCGTTCCTTCTCGAGCATTTCAGCATGGGCTTGGCCCTCAATCCTTGCGGCTGGATTGACCTTCATAATCTTGATCGGACCATCCTGTATAACAAAGATCATCTCTTCGTGCATTGCTGCAAGATGAGCTTCCATTCTAATTCTCCAGTCGTCAAATTCGTTAATAGAGAACATAGGGACTTTGTTAATCATAGAGGTATCCATACTGATAATATAGGAATGAAAGAAACTGTTTTGAAAATAAGTGATTTGAATCTGATTCGGTTAAAAGAAATACGACTGATTCTTTTTAGAATCAACCGCTCCGATACCACTTGTTGGCCACTTAAGTATACTGGATACAGTTTGGAAAAGTAGTTTAAACAACAAACTGTATGGAATCTAAATCTGAGTGCGTAGCGGAAGTCTTGGATACAGTTAGTTGCCGTGGATACAGCAACAAAGTGTTTGGTGTATACTTAATATATCACAGTAATTTCAAACAGTAAAAGCAGAAGGTAAATAACACAGTAATTTAAGTGGTTCGAGGTAAACCCCTCTACGTCCACTGGTCCTCCACACAGGAGTAAAAAGTTTATTAAATAATTACTACGTACACAACTACGTAATTATAAACAAACCTATCCTTGTATCGTTCACACAGATTGATACAAAGAATATCACTTTCAACCTTTCACACAGATTGGTTAAAGCTTCCTTCTTGACTAGCTTCTTCACACACAGTTCCAAAGCTTCGTCCTTATTCGTCCCACACAGGTCAGAATAACTTGTTGAGTTCACACAGAGCTCGGTTTTTACACAGAGGTAAAAGGTTAGGTAGCCAGGTAAGAACAGCAGCTTTGAATATCAAGATCTGATGATAGCTGTTCTTGATGTTTGAGCACTGTATATCTCTTTCGTTTTAACTTGCAGTTTGCTCTGGAGATATGTTTGCTCAGATGATAACTTTGATAGCTTTGAGAGTTATATTACTTGGGGTATCTGATCTTCAATGTCTTCAAGGATATATATAGCCTCTGAAGAAAGTATCCGTTGAGATGTCCGTTTGAATAAGATTTCCTTCAACGGGAATATGACATGATCCGGATTTCGCGGGATTCTGAAGATCTGAAGACTGACAGTATTTAAATACTTTATCCTTGAGTATTTAAATACTTCTTTGTTCAACGGAACTTGACTTGTGTTCTTTCTTGTCCTTTTGTGAACTGTATGGAGAATGACTGTATTTAGGATGTCGAGACAGTTTCCATACTTGATCTTTTCACAAGTCTTCAAGCTGTACTGACGAGCTTCACTTATGCTGATTCGAAGCAGGTCTTAGATACATGATAAATCCTTGAATCCTCGATACAGTTTTCCTTTACTGTATTTGGCATATATGTCAAAACCTTCTCAATAACAAATAACAATCGATACAGGGATCGGGTATCCCGGCTGAATCGATACAGGGTGATTGTTTTTCCTAACAGTTGTGGTAAGCCCTAGGCTCCTTGGCTTGGGCGATAGCTCCATCATTATCACAGAATAGTGATATAGGCAGCTCCGCATTAGGCACCACTTGAAGTTCTTGCATAAACTTCTGCATCCAAAATGCTTCTTTGCTAGCCTCTGAGGTAGCTAGATACTCTGCTTGGCTGGTGGAATCTCCAGTAGCAGTTTCCTTGGAGCTTCTCCAAGATACTGCTCCTCCATTAAGAGTAAATAAATACCCAGATGTCGACTTAGAGTCGTCATTGTCTCCTTGAAATTCAAAATCGGTGAATCCAATCACCTTCAGTTCTCCATCACCGTAAGTAAGAACCGAATCTCTAGTTCTTCTTAAGTACTTAAGAATGTTCTTTATGGCAGTCCAGTATTCCCTTCCCGGGTTTGCTTGAAATCGGCTTACCATACTCACAGCGTAGGTTAAGTCCGGTCTCGTAGACAACATAGCGTACATGAGGCTACCCACTGTCGAGGCATAGGGTACCTTACTCATCTCTCTTGTATTCCTCACTTTGAGGACACATTTTTGTGGTGAGATGAATTCCATGTCGCATGGGAAGGAACCCTCTTTTAGATTCATCCATCTTGAATCTTCTCAGGATTTTATCTATATAAAGGGATTGGGAAAGTCCTATCATTCTTCGCGGTCTATCTCTATAAAGACGGATCCCTATAATATAGGAAGCTTCTCCCAAGTCTTTCATAGAGAACGTTTTAGAAAGCCAAGCTTTCACAATGCTGAGCATTGCTACGTTATATCCTCTAAGTAGAATATCATCTACATATAGTACTAAGAACGCAATGTTGCTCCCACTGACCTTTTTGTAAACACACGGTTCCTCCTCATTTCGTACGAAGTCAAAGTCCTTGACTGCTTCGTCAAATCGAAGGTTCCAACTCCGAGAAGCTTGCTTCAGCCCATAAATGGCTCGTTGCATCTTACACACCTTATCAGACCTTCGAAGTGGAGGTTGTGTTACAATAGGTTCGGTTCCTTATCCCTGATCAGATGTCTCCTTAGGACCTTCATTATGCTCTTCCAAAGACATATTTCTACCCGAGCCACCTTCCTGAATGAATTCATCCTCAAGGAAGTGCGCTTGTAATGCCACAACGACCCTATGGTCTTCTGGCATGTAGAATAGATAACCCATCGAGTCCTCTGGGTATCCAATGAAACGTCCTTTGATGGACCTCGCTTCCAGTTTGTCCACCTTAGCCTTCTTGACATAGGCTGGACATCCCCAAATCCTTATGTGATTAAGGCTTGGTTTCTTACCTTTCCACATCTCATGCGGAGTGATAGGAACGGATTTGGAAGGACATCTATTAAGGATATAGGCAGCGGTTAGTGAGACATACCCCCATAGGTAAATAGGTAAATCAGTGTAATTTAACATAGAGCGAACCATGTCCAAAAAAGTTCGATTTCTCCTTTCTGAAACACCATTTAACTGTGGGGTTCCTCGCGGCGTGAATTGTGAAACTATTCCATGTTCCTTAAGTAACTCATCAAACTCTGTGCTCATATATTCGCCACCTCGGTCCGACCGAAGTGCTTTGATATGACATCCAGTCTGTTTTTCAACTAGGGCCTTAAATTCTTTGAATTTAGTAAAGGCTTCGGATTTATGTTTCATTAAGTACACAATCCCATACCTAGTATGATCATCTGTGAACGTTATGAAATATTGATATCCGTCTCGGGCCACTTTTAGAGCACCACAAACGTCGGTATGTACCAATCCAAGTTTATCGGCAGCCCTTTCAAAAGTCCCTGTGAAGGGGGACTTAGTCATTTTGCCTCTAAGGCAAGATTCACAAGCTGGATAGGGTTCTACACCTAATGGACTTAAAAATCCATCTTTCTCCATTTTCTGAACCTTGTTCTGACCAACATGACCAAGTCTAAGGTGCCATTTAAAAGCTTGATTAGTATCTTGCCTACCATGTTTCCTAGTTATAGTTTTCACTGCTGTTTTATTTTGCATGTTCAGATGATATAATCATTCAACAATGTAGTTGTGCCAACCAATTTATTTCGAAAATAAATTTTACAACTACCATTTCCAATGAAGAAACAAAATCCTTTCCGGTCCAAGACAGGAATGGATACAATGTTTTTATGCCCCTTGGGCAAAACAAGTACTTCATCTAATGTCAAAATAAAACCGGATTCTAAACCCAATAGGATTGATCCAATATCGGTTGTATCGACACTTTGTCCGCTTCCGACAGTGATCATTATTTCCCCAGCTTCAAGTTTTCTACTTTGTTCTAGATCCTGATTCATAGTACAATTGTGAGAAGTGGCACCTGAATCCAGAATCCATGAAGCAGAATTTACAGTAGCGGAACAATTTGTTTCAAAAACAAAAAGTTCCATACCTGATGCGCCATTAATCTTAGGACAAGTCCTTCGCCAGTGGCCCAGCTCACCGCATTCAAGGCATTTGTCCGAAGGTTTTGGACCGCCTACCTTTTGAACCTTTTGGGCCTTGCCCTTTCCTTTCTGTACCTCTTTCTTGGGTTTGTACTGCTCATAGGTCTTTTTCTTCTTGTTCTTGGACCTCCGACGCCCACAAGAAATCACAAGAGCAGCCTCTCTCGGTTTAGTCTTCATGTTAGACGGCGACGTCACCAGTTTATTCATTAGCCCAGCTAATGTGCATGAAATTTTATTACAGTTGAAATTCATTACAAACTGCGTGAAAGAGTCAGGGCGAGATTGAAGGATGAGATCAATTTGAAGGGATAAATCCATATTAAAGTTGAGCACCTCGAGCCTCTCAATCATAGAGATCATCTTGAGGACGTGGTCTCCCACTTTTTCTCCTTCTTTCATCCTAGCACTGAACAACTGCTTTGATATCTCATATCTAGCAGTCCTACTGTGCGCTCCATAAAGTTCAGTCAAGTGTGCGAGAATCTGCCTAGCAGAAGTTATTTTCTCGTGCGCTCTCTGCAACTCATTTGTCATTGAGCCCATCATAAAGCCACGGACTAGCACGTCATCCTTGACCCATTTTTCATGGACGTCAATATCTTCCTGATTACCCCTGGTTCGGATTGGAGTCGGTGGAATGTCCGCCTCCAAGACGTATCCCAGAGACTCCATACTGAGTACACTAATCAGATTCCGCAACCAGTCAACAAAATTGGGTCCAGTTAGGAGATTCTTTTCAAGTAGTATTGCAAGTGGGTTTTTAGCCATTTTTAGAGAGATTCAGTTTCGTTTTCTGCAAAGATTTAGACAAGATTCAATTAGTGACTTGTTTAATTATGACCGAGTATAGAACTTAAGGGCTTGTATAATTCTTGTCTCGGCTCCCACTAATTTTATCGGAATTATACACTCCCATGTTATAATCCGGAAATCATGGTTAGATCGACTTCTTAGTGGTGATCAAGTTCTTTACAAATTTTAATGCACGCAACCTATCGGGTTTCTTGCCAATTAATTTCTCAGAAAGTGGTGTCTAACACCAACCAGTCTAACGGATGATTTGATCTTCTTTTACCCCTAGTCTTCATGCCCTCAACCTATCAGGTTTCTTGGCAATCCAGACTATCTAAGTTGTTGACCATCAACGTCTATCAGTTTGACTATTGAATCTCACCCGGCAACCTATCAGCTTTCTAGGGGCGAAATTTATCACCAACCGAAGGCATTTAATGCACTCAAGAATTTTTCAACCTCTACCAAATGTACTACCCCGATAACTCGGAAGCATAGCACACCAGCTCGGGTATCAATTTTCTACGAGTTTGATGGAGGGTAGGAAACCTCGTAACCTTTTTCAAACTTAGTCTGTTTGTAGTCGGGAGAATTTCGCGATTTAATGTTACACTTTGCACATTAATTCAATTATACGCGCGTTTGTTGGTTTGTCAATCATTCAAAATGAAAAACAGAAAACAGTAACCTAGTTACTACCAACATATAGCTTAAGGACCTAATTCCTAAGTACTGGGCCAAGCGAATGACCCAATAAAAAAAACAGTCTTCGATTCTTCGTCTTCTCGGTCGGTTGTCTTCGGTCTTCTTCATACCCAAAATAATAATTACATCATAGAAAAATTGCATCCCATACAAGTTTTTCTAGTAAATATAAATAGGCTCAAAGCGGCCTTTACAACCCAATCGAATCGAACAAATCAAAAAACTAAGTCCACGAGCTATATCACCATCACATAAGGATTCCATACAACATGTAATGGCAACGAAATTAAACAATTAATCTTAATATAAATTAATCTAATTAATCTATAAATTAATCTATTCAATTTCTACTATATTAATCCAATTAATATAAAGTGGCATTAAAATTAAATAATCAATTAAGATATTAATCCAATCAATATAAAATTAATCTATTCAATTTTAATGGTATTAATCCAATTAATACTAATAATCGTCATTTAAATTCATTCGAAGTAATCCGGCCAAAATAATATTTTCGTTTAATTTATTTCCTTTAACTAAAAAAAATATTCCAAATATTAATTTAGTCAAATTAAAATCCAATTTAAATTTTGGGAAATAATTAAAACGAAATATAAACTTAAAACGGAGTCCCGGACAATCCGATTTTAGGCCCAGCCCGCGGCCCGATTCAAAATCGGGCCAAAAATCCGAGGGCTGCCTGGCCGAGCCACTGCTCGGCAGGCTGGCCGATCATTCTCGGCCGCTGTGGCCGAGACATGGCCGATCATGGCCGATCATGCTCGGCAGTCTGGGCAGGCAGCCCAGGCAGTTGTCACGCCCCGAGAGAAATGACCGACAGAGTGCTCGGACAGATTTGCACAGAGGGGTGCGAGGTTCAGCAGACCAACGTGCACGGGGCACGTTCGGGACAGCTAGGCCGTGTGGAGCGGCACAACCGACTGAGGGACTTAGCCGTGTGGCGCGGCATGCGTGGATGTATGGCCGAGCAAGCAGGCCATCCGGGCAACAGAGTGCCCGACCGAGGGACAAGGCCATCAGGCCTGATGCGGGACTACCTGGGCGGCTAGACAAGGCACGCCGGGAACCGAACGGATGAGTGCAGCGGACAGGCACGCCGCTTCGGGACAACGTGGGGCAAGATGACGAGACGAGGCACATCCGAGGGCCGAGGCTCGGACACGGGAGACGGACACCCGCGAGGGGTGCACGCGAGGCGCTGGGCGCGCGCGCAGGCGGCGCGCGAGGGATGCACGGAGCACCCTCCCCCTATAATAGGCTTAGCGGGATAATGCCTTGTGATGGCAGTGGACATTGGAAAGCTGAGGAGTCCACTGTACGGAAATTATACTCGGAACATTACGGAAACGGACCGGGATGGTCCAGAACATCAAAGATGAATCCGGAGGCATGTGTGGAAGGCCGGGCCGGATCGGGTCGGGTTACATGGAGACGGGCCGAGTCGGGCCGAGCGGGCCGGGTCGGGCCGAACGAGCCAGGAAGATCCGGAAACATGTGGAAGGTGCTGGAGACTCTTGAATGAGTCAAAAGACTTGTAATATAGTAGAGCTTTCTAGATATTGTACAAAGGTTTGTGTTGTACTTAGAATACTCTAGAAATTGTAATAGTGTAGGAGGGTCTAGAAGCCTCCAAATGAGGAGGTGGAGGAAGGTTCTAGAGATAGATGAGTAGTATATATAGGGAGGTTGAGGCTCATTTGCAGCCATCCTTGGGAAAGCATTGTAAGAGACAGACTTTGTAAACTCTTTGATACTTAGTGGAAGTAATTTTCCCTCAACCCATTGCCTCTCTTTCGTTGTGCCAACTTTATACTTAGCCAAATTCGGGGAGTTTAAGGCTGACTAGCAAGAGGGTTGCTAGGCCGCACGACGCTTAGGAGCATAGCAAACTCTAAGCCCGTGACAAGTGGTATCGGAGCCATCGTTAGCCACACAAGGAGGTGTGCAAGACTGCGGGAGTCGACGCTAACTATCAGCAGGCATTATGGCCGACGGACAGATCGAGGCAGGCATCAATATGGAGGACGGACGAGTCACAGAGGCTGACAAGGTCCGGGGACGTGGAGAAGTCCCAGCTGAAGGGAAAGCCAAGCATGGCAAGAGCAAGGCGCGCGGTGTGGTGCCGCCGCAACACGAGGAGAACCCGGCACGAAGCCGACTTCTTGAGGATGAAGACATCCGAAAGATCATACTCACCTTAGCAAACCGCCTACCCGACATCGAGGACGACATCGAAGCTCTTGGGCAGCGCATCACTAACACCCAATTGAGCACGGAGGAACGCGTGGGAACTCTCGAGAAAGATGTTGGCCAACTGGAAGGGCACACGTTGGGCCAGCTCGAGACCTTCAAGAGGGAACAACTCTCGTTGCGCAAGGAGTTAGCAACGATCGAGGATCATGTGGCAGCCAGCATCACGGAGATACGCAAGCAATATGCCGAGTTTTGCGAGGTAAGTGCCAAACGTTTTGAAGATTTTTGTGATAAAATCTGTCGGGCAAGCAACTCGGGCACCAACTCCAATGGTGGGCCGAAATGAACAAAGACATTTGGCGGGGCGAGGTTCGAGGGACCAAGGGTTGAGGTCCCCAAACCCAAGGAGTTCATTGGCAAGAGAGATGCCAAGTCAATCGAGGAGTTCCTGTGGCGAATGGAACTTTACTTTGATGGTCTCGGACTGACGGACGAGAAGGCCAAAGTACGGCAGGCTGCACTATATCTTGCCGACGATGCAGCGCTGTGGTGGCGTCATCGACAGGCCGGTGTTACGAAAGGAACTTGCCAACCGATTGGGACTTGGGACGAGTTCGTGTCGGAACTCAAGGCACAATTCTATCCCGAGAACACATGCTATGAGGCAAGGAAGAAACTCCGCGAGCTCAAGCACAGGACTACCATTCGGGACTATGTTCGGGACTTTACATCAATCATGCTCCAGATTCCGGACATGACCGAGGATGATCGACTATTTTTCTTCCTGGATGGACTACCGAGTTGGGTCAGGGACAGAGTACAAAGCCGCGAGGTGAAAACTGTCAACGAGGCAATCAAAGTGGCCGAGTCCCTAGCCGAATTCGAGAAGAGGAAAGAGCCGCGAGCTGAGGGTCAAGCCAAAGGCGGGGGAGACACCCGCACGTCAGTACAGCAACCAGCCCAACCATCACGTGGAAGATTTGGGACAAGACCGCAATATGACGCGGACAAGCCATACAACTCGGGTGAACGCAGGGGCGCTCCCGACCAACGAGGATGCTTTATGTGCGGCGGAGCTCATCGGATGAAGGACTGTCCGAAGATGGGGAAGCTCAACGCCATGGCCGAATGCGAGGGGCCAACGATTGATCACGACGCGGCGCAGGGCACGATTCAACAACTTAATTTCGCTGCCGGGCAGCAGCGAGGACCGCGGGAAGCAAGTTGATGTTCGTGGAAGGAACCATCAACCACCAACCCATCAAGGCCTTGGTCGACACGGAGCCGACTACAACTATATCACCGAGGCCGGCTTAAGATTGGGACTACTTGTGCAGCCATGCAAGGGCTGGATGAAATCCAACAACGGACCAGCAGTACCGGTCACAGGGGCAGCAAATGGAGTGCGAATCGTGCTCGGAGACTGGGAAGGCCGAGTGCATTTCAAAGTCACCACGATGGATGATCGGGACCTCATTTTGGGAATGGACTTTCTGGAGAAGAACAATTTTGCCTTTTTCCCAAAAGCAAAGACACTATGGGCGAGCGGTCAGAACAAACCCATCATTATCCCCTTGACTGTGGAAAAAGTCCCGTACGCAGCGATGACGACACTTCGATTTCAGAAGAAGCTGACTGAAGAGGAAATGCCGATGTATTGTCTGGGATCAATGCGGTACATCGAGGCACCGAGTGGCAGCACGCGTCGACGGGGACGTCGACGAACAGCGGGGAGAGTGTCACGCCCGAGAGAAATGAACGCAGCGAGTGCTCGATGCACCCGCACAGAGGGGTGCGAGGTTCAGCAGACCAACGTGCACGGGGCACGTTCGGGACAGCTAGGCCGTGTGGAGCGGCACAACCGACTGAGGGACTTAGCCGTGTGGCGCGGCATGCGTGGATGTATGGCCGAGCAAGCAGGCCATCCGGGCAACAGAGTGCCCGATCGAGGGACAAGGCCATCAGGCCTGATGCGGGACTACCTGGGCGGCTGGACAAGGCACGCCGGGAACCGAACGGACGAGTGCAGCGGACAGGCACGCCGCTTCGGGACAACGTGGGGCAAGATGACGAGACGAGGCACATCCGAGGGCTGAGGCTCGGACACGGGCGACGGACACCCGCGAGGGGTGCGCGCGAGGCGCTGGGCGCGCGCGCAGGCGGCGCGCGAGGGATGCACGGAGCACCCTCCCCCTATAATAGGCTTAGCGGGATAATGCCTTGTGATGGCAGTGGACATTGGAAAGCTGAGGAGTCCACTGTACGGAAATTATACTTAACATTCCTAAACGGATCGATGGTCCGTAACATCAAAGATGAATCCGGAGGCATGTGTGGAAGGCCGGGCCGGATCAGGTCGGGTTACATGGAGACGGGCCGAGTCGGGCCGAGCGGGCCGGGTCGGGCCGAACGAGCCGTGAAGATCCGGAAACATGTGGAAGGTGCCGAGACTCTTGAATGAGTCAAAAGACTTGTAATATAGTAGAGCTTTCTAGATATTGTACAAAGGTTTGTGTTGTACTTAGAATACTCTAGAAATTGTAATAGTGTAGGAGGGTCTAGAAGCCTCCAAATGAGGAGGTGGAGGAAGGTTCTAGAGATAGATGAGTAGTATATATAGGGAGGTTGAGGCTCATTTGCAGCCATCCTTGGGAAAGCATTGTAAGAGACAGACTTTGTAAACTCTTTGATACTTAGTGGAAGTAATTTTCCCTCAACCCATTGCCTCTCTTTCGTTGTGCCAACTTTATACTTAGCCAAATTCGGGGAGTTTAAGGCTGACTAGCAAGAGGGTTGCTAGGCCGCACGACGCTTAGGAGCATAGCAAACTCTAAGCCCGTGACAAGTGGTATCGGAGCCATCGTTAGCCACACAAGGAGGTGTGCAAGACTGCGGGAGTCGACGCTAACTATCAGCAGGCATTATGGCCGACGGACAGATCGAGGCAGGCATCAATATGGAGGACGGACGAGTCACAGAGGCTGACAAGGTCCGGGGACGTGGAGAAGTCCCAGCTGAAGGGAAAGCCAAGCGTGGCAAGAGCAAGGCGCGCGGTGTGGTGCCGCCGCAACACGAGGAGAACCCGGCACGAAGCCGACTTCTTGAGGATGAAGACATCCGAAAGATCATACTCACCTTAGCAAACCGCCTACCCGACATCGAGGACGACATCGAAGCTCTTGGGCAGCGCATCACTAACACCCAATTGAGCACGGAGGAACGCGTGGCAACTCTCGAGAAAGATGTTGGCCAACTGGAAGGGCACACGTTGGGCCAGCTCGAGACCTTCAATAGGGAACAACTCTCGTTGCGCAAGGAGTTAGCAACGATCGAGGATCATGTGGCAGCCAGCATCACGGAGATACGCAAGCAATATGCCGAGTTTTGCGAGGTAAGTGCCAAACGTTTTGAAGATTTTTGTGATAAAATCTGTCGGGCAAGCAACTCGGGCACCAACTCCAATGGTGGGCCGAAATGAACAAAGACATTTGGCGGGGCGAGGTTCGAGGGACCAAGGGTTGAGGTCCCCAAACCCAAGGAGTTCATTGGCAAGAGAGATGCCAAGTCAATCGAGGAGTTCCTGTGGCGAATGGAACTTTACTTTGATGGTCTCGGACTGACGGACGAGAAGGCCAAAGTACGGCAGGCTGCACTATATCTTGCCGACGATGCAGCGCTGTGGTGGCGTCATCGACAGGCCGGTGTTACGAAAGGAACTTGCCAACCGATTGGATCGATCAAGTAACGCAGCGGAAAATAAAAAAGAATCCCAAACAGGATCGATCAAGTAACGTATATACAAAAAAATAAATACGAAGATAAAGATCATACCCTTGAAGCCTTTGAAATAAATCTTCGTAAAAATGATGATGATCACGAACCCCGTCCCGAACACGATGTAATACCCGGTTGTAATTCAGTCATTATCATTCAGTAATTTTATTCGGTGATTGTCACTCAGTGGATTTTCACTCATTTATAATCATTCATCAATCATGTTCATTCACCCGTGTTCACCGTTCGTAAAAACTTCGAGTTGTGTATCATTATTGCTCATTGTTTCAACCTTCCTCATATGAGTTCGACTTTGTTAGATCACCATTAATTTTTGGTAACTCCAAAAATTCTAAATCTATGCAATATCATAGAGCATCGAGTTAGCTTTCCAATGGTTCAAACGGTGAGTCAATCGGAGTCCGGACGAGAGAGTTATGGTCATTTTAGCTCAACCGCTCACTTTTCAGTTATTGGCCGATCACTGCCGAACGAACTCGGCCGTGTCGTCCGACACGGCCCGTGCCGTACTCGTCCGGAAAATGCCGAAGTGTCTGCCTCAGGACCCGACCGTGATGTCTGGCACGGCCGAGTCGAACCCTTCCGGATAAGCCAGAACCGATTGCCCAGCACGCCCGACCGTGTCGTCTGGCACGGTCGAGTCATGCCGAGTCGCTGTCGGACGGGTCACTGTCGGAAGGCCCTCCGCGCCGCGACCGTGTCAAGCAGGACACGGTCGAGTCCTCGCTGCACCACCGTCGGCCACCAGGCGACACGTGCCGATCGACACGGCCGTGTCCGGCAGCACCAACTCCCTTAAATTCGCTTTTTTCAAAGATTTCAGCCATTTCTATCCCTTTTCTTCACCTTCAACCGAGAGAGTAAGCTTGAGGGAGGGTTTTTCCTTCACAAATCATTTGGGTGTTTGATTTTATTCATCTCCTTTCGATCGTGAAGCCCGGATAATCAATCTAACGCGTGTTCTTGGGATTAAAGTACTTGGATCTTCAAGAGGTAATTCCTTCAACACTTTGGACTTCAATTTTATGTTGAGATATGATGTTTTGGACGTTATAATCATGTTATATGAAGGGATATGTATATGATTATGAGTTTGTATAAGGATTCATTGGATTATTGAGGGATTATTCAAGAACACCTTGAATATCGAGTTGGAATTGGGGATTTTCGACTAATTGTTGTTATAATCACGTTTTTGGATATTCATAACGGATTATTGATCGTATTGGAGATGTTTTGTTGGTTTGAAACACTTCTTGGGGGATTTGATATTGGTATATTGAGGTTTGATTGTAAACAATCGGAGTTTGGACGCAACGTGTTTGATTTAATGCCTCTATGGACTTGGTTTAGTCGTATCGACGTTTTGAGTTCGTTATATTCGTGTTTGATTCGTATATTGAACGGATTGTTGGATATTGTATAATTCAAGGTTGTTCGAGCGACCGATATCTCAATTAGGACGTTGTTCGTGGAAGGATAATTGCCACCGGTATTGTGTAAGTTAATTCTTACTCGGTTAAAAGGATATTCATCCCTTTTGTTGTTGTTCATTCATAATCATAACTCATTCATCATTATATTAACCGTATCAAAACTTGTTGTTATCAATTAATCGTTTCAGTCATAAGGAATGACGGTTCCAATCTTTTCATTGAGCTGTCATTTATTTTGTTACCATTCCACCTCGGTGAGTCATTATTCATTTTCGATGTCACTTTTGTTATATCGTGGCATTCCGGGTCATACTGGCGTGCCGGTTGGTATGTGTAGGATTTTCATGTCGGGCACATTATGGTCGTGTGTTGGTTGTTGGCCTCACATTGGACTGTGCACACGAGTCAATGTGTCTCGTGAGACTGATTAGGTACAAGACCACGCGTGTATTGATCGTTGGTGGCTTGTGCACGGACACATTTCCTTCCCGGGCGTAGTGTGGCGCCACCCTTTGAGCCGTACTGTTAGTTGATTCATATAGCATGTTTGATTGCGTATGTTTCGACAGGATATTTCATAACTTCAGATATAATCATGATTGTGTATTTTCAACCCTTGAGGATTGTTGTTCTTTGTAACTGACCCCGTTTGGGGATTTTGTTTTTCAGCTCTTGGCAAGGCAAAAAGTACGGGGAGAATACGCTGACGTCGAGGAGTCCCACTGATACTAGTACGGGGGCCCCGATCTTTCAGTTATTCATGTTATTGTCCTTTATTTTCTGCTGCAGACTTTCATTTGAATACTCCGTTTCATTCAGTGTTGTGTATTTTATCTTCATATAAAATACACTAGTATTCGGTATTGTCCTGGTGTGTTGTAACTAAACTCCTCATCGGAGTAATTATTGGTGTAATGTAGTTCGGTACTACATTTATCTTGTGTAATTCATTCATTTTCATTTGCCTAGTGGGTCCCAGTTGGGGATCTACGGCACTGTAATATCCGCCTAGTTTGGGGTGTTACAGAGTTGGTATCGGAGCGTGGTTTTGAATACTACCCTCCAAGTCATGTCTCATTTGAAATCATCGTCATCGGACTAGTATCATTGGACTTTCGCGTCACGTGTGACCTGTGCAGATGCCGAGCCAATCAGACCGAAAGAACTGTAAGACTTCTAACGCCATGGTATAATTTCTGGCAATAGTCATTCATTCATCATTCATCATTTAACAATCCTCAAACATCATCATTCATTATGATCGGCACGATCATATTAACTCATCAATCACTCAATTCATTTCATTACTCAGTTAATAATCAGGACGATCATATTAACTCATCAATCACTCAATTCATTTCATTACTCAGTTAATAATCAGGACGATCATATTAACTCATCAATCACTCAATTCATTTCATTACTCAGTTAATAATCAGTACGATCATATTAACTCATCAATCACTCAATTCATTTCATTACTCAGTTAATAATCAGGACGATCATATTAACTCATCAATCACTCAATTCATTTCATTACTCAGTTAATAATCAGGACGATCATGTTAACTCGTTAATTACTCAATTCATTTCATTACTCAGTTGTCAATCTGGATGATCATATTATCAATCTTGTTAAGTTATTCAAGATAATCATTTCAAGAATTTCATCAGATAATCATGTAACTTCAGTAAATCATTCATATAATCACTAAGTTAGAGCATGTATACTCATTTTCATCATCTCATGACATAATCATAACGTGCTAATCATGTGGGAAATATAATCATTATGCGACCTTCCTACTTCAGTATGGAGAGAACTGTCAGGGGATGCACGGGGAGAGGCCGCGGTGCGGACCGAAACCCGAGAAATAATCACTCGCTGCCGGGAAATCGTGCCCAGGACTCGGCTCGACCAGAAGATGTTCGGGTTGATCCACTCACTTTTATGCAGGCCATGATGACCCATGTGCAGTTGCTCAATCATCATTGCGCCAATCTGACCGGATTAATCGAGAGAACTCTCCCGTATGAGACGGCTGCTAAGGAAAGTGCTGAACAACAACCTTCATCTTTCAGCAAGAAATCAACGAAGCGTAATCAACCCTAAGGCGTTCAGTCAACCTTCAAGAAGCCTCGTGTGAGCCCTATCGTTTCTGAGCGACCTTCTACGGCGCATAATCGTGCGGGATCTCATTCCCGAGCGGCCAGTTCGGCCATCACCTGTTTCAATTGTGGAACGCCGGGTCATTTCAGCACTGAGTGTCCAAACCGTCTATCACGTGCTATATTTGTGGGTATTTTGGGCATAAGGCCTTTTTTTGCCGAAACGACTCCTAGTCGGCTCCGGTGGCATCTCGAGCCCCGAAGCAACCAAGCGTTTAATCGATCGCTTTGTCATCGCTGCTTAAGGCAATGGAAGCAAATAGAGTTGGAGCTCGTATTTATCGACGGAGCGTCGGTTCGGGACCGCAAGTCCTGCATTCATATGATGAGGAGGATCGATGATCCGGTGGCCCGAATGATTTCAAGTATACTCGTAATTTTATTTCAACCTGTGTGTACCTTTTGATGCTGGTACACCGCATTCATTCATTTTCGAATCATGCTTGAATAGACTTATTTTGGGATAGTCCTATTGCTTGTGGACCTCATACCATCGGTCTACCTGACGATGGAAGAATTTTCGGAATCATACCTAAGTAAGCTTAGTAACCGCGATTGGTTGGTGGACCTAATCGTGGTGAATTTATCTTAGGACGATGTAATTTCGGTATTAGTTGGTTTAACCGTCTTAATACTATCCTCAGTGTTTGTTAGCGTTTGGTCGCTATTTTCCGTCGTTGGTTGTTGAATGTGTGCTTCAGGGAAGTAATCCCCGTTGTTCCGTAAGAAGTATTATTATGACGAAAGCAGAAATTCCGTAATCGAACTATTCAATCATTCATTGTATCATTCTCATCGATTGGCCTTTCTAGGGAATCGAGTTATTCAATCATTCCTTGTATTATTTCCATCGATTGGCTTTTCTAAGACAATCGAGTCATTCAATCATTCATTGTATCATTTTCATCGATTGGCCTTTCTAGGGCAATCGAGTTATTCAATCATTCATTGTATCATCTTCATCGATTGACCTTTCTAAGGCAATCGAGTTGTTCAATCATTATTGGTATCTCTTTTTATCGATTGACCATTCTAGGGCAATCGAAATGTTCAATCATTCGTGGTATCATTGTCATCGATTGACGATGTATTTCCGCATTTGTTATCTGGTTGCCTTCACATAGAGTAAGGGAATTCAGGAGTGAGTTGGAGCCGGTACGTCCCCTTTATCGAAGGCACCGTATCGGATGGCCCCGACCAGAATGCAGGAGTTGAAGATTCAACTTGAGGAATAGTTCGAGAAAGGTCATCTCCGACCATTTGCGTCCCCGTGAGGAGCACCAGTGTGATCTGTCAAGGAGAAGGATGGCTCGTCTCGTGTGTGTATTAATTACCAGGAGTTGAACAGGGTGATGATCAAGAGTAGTATCCTTTACCACCCGGGCAAGGCGAACGTTGTCGCCGACGCCTTAAGTCGTAAGTCCGTTCAGGAGCAGATGCTTGCTAGTTTAACAGTTCAGAAGGAGCTTCAACAGGAATTCCTTAGACCCGAGATCGAGGTCTGGCTTCAGCGAGTTCAGGGACAGCTTTGTATGTTAGAGATTTCATCATCTCGAGGATGCAATCGGGAGAATCGGGGTTCGGACTCAAAGATTGTTGCGCATTCGTGAAGATGTGGCTCGGGAAAGCCCTGGATTCGTGATCCACGAGGATGGACTTTGAGGTTTAAGAACCGGTTGTGCGTATCGCGAATGACGAGTTGAAAAACTCTATTTTGAGAGGAGCTCATGCTACCCTTATTCTCGTTCATCCGGTCCAGAAGATGTACAAGGACTTGAAACAAAATTACTAGTGGAGTAATATGAAGCGAGAAGTCGCAGAATTTGTTTCGAGATGCTTAACCTATCAACAAGTCAAGATGGAACCTCAGCGACCGGCGAGTATGCTGATACCGCTCCCTATTCCAGAATGGAAGTGGGAAGACATTTCTATGGAATTCATCACGAATTGCCGACGAGTCGTCGTGGCATAAATACGATCTGAGTGATCGCGGACCGCTTAACTAAATCAACTCATTTCCTTGAGATCAAGGATACGTGGGGTCCTGAGAGACTGGCCCAGTTGTTCATCAAGGAGATAGTGAGACTGCACGGTACTCCTAAGAGTATCGTTTCCGATCGTGACGGACGATTGGTTTCCCATTTTTAGAAATCAGTTCATCGTGCTATGGGAACTCAGCTTAATCTCAGTACTGCCTTTCATCCTCAGTCCGACGGACAATCAGAGAGGACTATTCAGACATTAGAGGACATGTTGAGAGCTTGCGTCCTCGATTGAAAGGACGATTGGGAAGCCCAACTACCGTTGATCGAGTTCACGTACAGTATAGTTGGCATGCCTCCATTAAGATGGCACCTTACGAGGCCTTGTACGGTCGTCGTTGTCGATCTCCTTTGTGTTAGGATGACTTGTCAGAATCAATTGGCATCGAGCCCGATATGCTTATAGCCGTCCGGGAGAAAGTAGCTTTGATCAAGAGTCGTATGTTGACAGCTCAGAGTCGATAGAAATCATATGCAGATAATCGTCGTTGACCACTAGAGTTCGAGACGGGTGACCATGTTTTGGTCAAGGTATCCCCGAGTCGAGGTATTTTTTCCGTTTCGGAAAAACGGGGGAAGTTAAGCCCAAGATTCATTGGACCGTTTGAAATTTTGGATCGAGTAGGCGAGTTAGCTTATCGATTGGCTTTACCTCCGGCTTTGAGCAGGATTCATAATGTGTTTCATCTCTCAGTTGCGGAAGTATGTTGCCGACCCGAGTCACATACTTCAGTTCGACGAAATCGAGATCGCGGATGATCATTCGTACGAGGAGCGTCTGCATTTGAGTGTTAGAGCGGCGAATCAAACAGTTGAGGAACAAGACGATCCCTTTGGTCAAGATTCAGTGGTTTAGACACGGAGTCGAAGAGGCCACTTGGGAAACCGAGGAGAATATGCGGGAGTGTTATCCCGAGTTGTTTGACCCTTAGTTTCGGGGACGAAACTCTTTTAAGGGGTGTATGTAATACCCGGTTGTAATTCATCATTATCATTCAGTAATTTTATTCGGTGATTGTCACTCAGTGGATTTTCACTCATTTATAATCATTCATCAATCATGTTCATTCACCCGTGTTCACCGTTCGTAAAAACTTCGAGTTGTGTATCATTATTGCTCATTGTTTCAACCTTCCTCATATGAGTTCGACTTTGTTAGATCACCATTAATTTTTGGTAACTCCAAAAATTCTAAATCTTTGCAATATCATAGAGCATCGAGTTAGCTTTCCAATGGTTCAAACGGTGAGTCAATCGGAGTCCGGACGAGAGAGTTATGGTCGTTTAGCTCAACCGCTCACTTTTCGCTTATTGGCGATCACCGCGAACGAACTCGGCCGTGTCGTCCGACACGGCCCGTGCCGTACTCGTCCGGAAAATGCCGGCGTTCGCCTCGGGACCCGACCGTGTCGCCCAGCACGGCCGAGTCGAACCCTTCCGGATAAGCTGTAACCGATCGCCAAAGACGCCCGACCGTGTCGTGCAGCGCACGGCCGAGTCATGCCGAAGTCCGTCGGACGGTCATCGTCGGAAGGCCCTCCGCGCCGCGACCGTGTCAAGCGAGACACGGTCGAGTCCTGTCGGCCACCGGCCGGTATGCGACACGACCGTGCCGATCGGCACGGGCCGTGTCCGGCAGGCAGTCAACTCCCTTAAATTCGTTTTTTTTCAGCATTTCAGCCATTTCTATCCCTTTTCTTCACCTTCAACCGAGAGAGTAAGCTTGAGGGAGGGTTTTTCCTTCACAAATCATTTGGGTGTTTGATTTTCTTCATCTCCTTTCGATCGTGAAGCCCGGATAATCAATCTAACGCGTGTTCTTCGGATTAAAGTACTTGGATCTTCAAGAGGTAATTCCTTCAACACTTTGGACTTCAATTTTATGTTGAGATATGATGTTTTGGACGTTATAATCATGTTATATGAAGGGATATGTATATGATTATGAGTTTGTATAAGGATTCATTGGATTATTGAGGGATTATTCAAGAACACCTTGAATATCGAGTTGGAATTGGGGATTTTCGACTAATTGTTGTTATAATCACGTTTTTGGATATTCATAACGGATTATTGATCGTATTGGAGATGTTTTGTTGGTTTGAAACACTTCTTGGGGGATTTGATATTGGTATATTGAGGTTTGATTGTAAACAATCGGAGTTTGGACGCAACGTGTTTGATTTAATGCCTCTATGGACTTGGTTTAGTCGTATCGACGTTTTGAGTTCGTTATATTCGTGTTTGATTCGTATATTGAACGGATTGTTGGATATTGTATAATTCAAGGTTGTTCGAGCGACCGATATCTCAATTAGGACGTTGTTCGTGGAAGGATAATTGCCACCGGTATTGTGTAAGTTAATTCTTACTCGGTTAAAAGGATATTCATCCCTTTTGTTGTTGTTCATTCATAATCATAACTCATTCATCATTATATTAACCGTATCAAAACTTGTTGTTATCAATTAATCGTTTACCATAAGGAACAGCGGTTCCAATCTTTTCATTGAGTGTCATTTATTTTGTTACCATTCCACATCGGTGAGTCATTATTCATTTTCGATGTCACTTTTGTTATATCGTGGCATTCCGGTCATCTTGGCGTGCAGTTGGTATGTGTAGGATTTTCATGTCGGGCACATTATGGTCGTGTGTTGGTTGTTGGCCTCACATTGGACTGTGCACACGAGTCAATGTGTCTCGTGAGACTGATTAGGTACAAGACCACGCGTGTATTGATCGTTGGTGGCTTGTGCACGGACACATTTCCATCCCGGGCGTAGTGTGGCGCCACCCTTTGAGCCGTACTGTTAGTTGATTCATATAGCATGTTTGATTGCGTATGTTTCGACAGGATATTTCATAACTTCAGATATAATCATGATTGTGTATTTTCAACCCTTGAGGATTGTTGTTCTTTGTAACTGACCCCGTTTGGGGATTTTGTTTTTCAGGTATTGGCAAGGCAAAAAGTACGGGGAGAATACGCTGACGTCGAGGAGTCCCAGTGATACTAGTAGGGGGGCCCCGATCTTTCAGTTATTCATGTTATTGTCCTTTATTTTCCGCTGCAGACTTTCATTTGAATACTCCGTTTCATTCAGTGTTGTGTATTTTATCTTCATATAAAATACACTAGTATTCGGTATTGTCCTGGTGTGTTGTAACTAAACTCCTCATCGGAGTAATTATTTGTGTAATGTAGTTCGGTACTACATTTATCTTGTGTAATTCATTCATTTTCATTTGCCTAGTGGGTCCCAGTTGGGGATCTACGGCACTGTGATATCCGCCTAGTTTGGGGTGTTACACACGAAATCCCTTCGTTCCAAGCATCGAAAAGTACGAAGCCTCTACTTCACACGCGTCGGAAGTTGCCCGGAAAAATTCGATAGCAATCCGTTCTCCAAGAACACGGCTAGGAATTACTATAGGAATTTATATCTCTCTTTTTCTTGATTTTGTATCACCTCAAAGATGAACAAAAATTGAAAATAAAAATTTTTCTCTCTCCCTCAAGAATTCCTCACGGCTGAAGTCTTCCAAAAATATACATGAAGGTGATAGATATATATAAGTCTTTGAGATCATGTGAGCTGGTTATTATATCACATATAATAACAACTCATAATGTGATAATAATAATAATGAGAGAATCAAATGCATTATTATCAAGACTTCACCATAACATGCATGACTAATCAAGCCATGTGAGGGAGGGGGTGGCCCATTGGAAATTTCCTAGAAACGAGCCGAGCCACTCGGCTCATGTACCGGACATTCGTCAAACGACTCCGTTAAATACACTCCGTTTAATCACTAATGTATTTATATTAATTAATTAATCTAATTAATTAATAATATCAAATACAAATATATTTCTCTAAGAAATATAATTTATGAATTAAATTAATTACCCGGTAACTTAATTTTAATTCATAAGACCGCTATTTTGATTTATCTAATAAATCATAATTAGATATCCAATATCTAATATTAATAGAGAGATAATAAATTCACATTTATCCGTCAACGCTCCTGATGCGCGACTCCGTAGGTCCGTCTCACCGTCATTGGGAGGAACCAATGAGTGCGGGCGGCCTTAGCCAAATAGCGGGCCGCACCGTAAACCCCGACCGAGAACGAATGAAGGGATCTTTCCGTAACCATTATGTCGTGAATACTATATACGTATAGACCCTTCATCGATGTCGGTCAAGTCTTGAGTCACGGTAAAGTCAAACCTCATCGTTGACTAAACTCTATACATGTGTTAATGCAAATCAAGACCGATCGATTAATAGTGTATCTAATACGACTATATCGAATGCTTTGGCCAAAGACTTATGATCTTATTTGCCATTAACCGTATAGGACATTCGCCTGCTCACTAACAGGAGATAGAATCCTTTCTTGGCGTACAGTACTGCTACCTGCCCGTATAGTCCGCACTTCGAGGTCGACTCAGCAATTAAGCAAATGAGTCTAACTACTCTAATGACAAACTAAACGTCACAGGCACATCTTCTACTAAACACTCAAGTCAAAGGTCCACGTATACTATCACAACCTTTCGATTCGTCATCAACTCTCCGAGAGTGAATACCGTGTGACTGAATCGAGTATGAGTCGTGTTCGAGTATACTGGCCCCACCAATATACTTATAACTATGCTATCAAGACGTGCACATGTCCTAGCATCAGTTATACAAGTCATATTAAAACTTAATGCCCATTTTAAGTTTATTGACTTGCGAACAATTTACGTAAATAAACTTTAAACACTTCCAGTACATTTTCTCTTATCCCATAACGAGAATGGAATGTTCGATTTATTTACATGGACTTCACTTCAATGTTTACCAAGTCAAGAATGCAATTGAAATACAATAAACAGTGAATGAATCGTATTGCCTTTTTATTAATTATTCCATTATTACAAGTATAATGCCCTTACTCTCTCATCCCCTGAGTGGCATTCGAGGGCATATTCCTAACAGTCAGATGTATAATGTCACAAGTTGTTGGTATATTAACACTTTTTAAGTGGCATTCATTTTAATTAGGATAACAGTTGCAATTGATACTAAACTGTTTACTAGTAACAATTATAAATGAGACAACAAATTGGGTATGTTACAATTTTGAATGACACTATATGTACAAATATTTACGATTGATATTGTAGTGTTACTGTTAGGAATATGCCCTCGAATGCCACTCAGGGGATGAGAGAGTAGAGGCATTGTACTTGTAATTATGGAATAAATAATAAAAAAGGCAATTCGATTCATTCACTGTTTATTGTATTTCAATTGCATTCTTGACTTGGTAAACATTGAAGTGAAGTCCATGTAAATAAACTGAACATTCCATTCTCGTTATGGGATAAGAGAAATTGCACTGGAAGTGTTTAAAGTTTATTTACGTAAATCGTTCGCAAGTCAATAAACTTAAATGGGCATTAAGTTTTTTAATAAGATTTGTATAACTAATGCTAGGACATGTGCATGTCTTGATAGCATAGTTATAAGTATATTGGTGGGACCAGTATACTCGAACTTGACTCATACTCGATTCAGTCACATGGTATTCACTCTCGGAGAGTCGATGACGAATCGAAAGGTTGTGATAGTATACGTGGACCTTGACTTGAGGGTTCAGTAGAAGATGTGCCTGTGACGTTTAGTTTGTCATTAGAGTAGTTAGACTCATTTGCTTAATTGCTGAGTCGACCTCGAAATGCGGACTATACGGCGGTGCAGCGCCTTTACCGTGCGCCAAGAAAGGATTCTATCTCCCGTTAGTGAGCAGCGAATTTCCTATACGGTGAATGGCAAATAAGATCAAAACACTTTTCCCAAAGCATTCTGATATAGTAGTATTAGATACACTATTGATCAGTTGGTCTTGATTTGCATTAACACATGTATAGAGTTTAGTCAACAGTAGGGTTTGACTTTACCGTGACCCGAAGACTTGACCGGGACATCTGATGTGCAATATCCGCATTTTTCTTCCCCTTGTATTTTTTCTTTTTCGGCATATTTCCCGATAGTAGTGACCCTCGTGTATCTTTCAGTGCATCTTTTCTATTATCTATGGATTTTTATCCCCGTTATTGTTGAGCGGAACCGCCGTTTCGGGGTTGCCGTGGGTCCATTCTATGTTATGATACCCGTTGAGATGTTCCGTTGGATGTTTCGTTCACCTTCCGGTGTTTTGAACCGTTCATATTTCATACCTAGCGTACGTTATTTTTCCTGCATAGCGCGCGCTAGGGGTCCCTTAGTAGCGCACGCTACGTTTGTTTCGTAGCGCGCGCTAGCGAGTAGCCCTGGGAGTGACAAGATCGCTTTTTCCGGCCTTCTCGACTAGCGTATTAGCGTACGCTACATGCTAGCGCACGCTAATGTTGAGGCTAGCGCACGCCGATGATGCCCGTAGCGTGCGCTAGCGTGAGTGTCCAAGATCTTGGACAGCTTTACTACCGAACCCGGCCAGCGCGCTAGCGCACGCTACGTTTGTATGGTGGCGCACGCTAACGGATCGCAGCGCACGCTACGCTTGTATGGTAGCGCACGTTAACGTATCGGTGGGTTACAGGCGCACGCCACCGACTCGACTAATGTCCGTGTAGCGCACGCTATTGGTCGATAGCGGCGCTACCGAGAGGTTATTAGCGCACGCCACGCTTCGAGTAAGACGCTAACGGCCAATAGTCCGCTACCGGATCGACGCTAACTATTTTGGCCTGTAATTTTTCCCCGTTAGCGCACGCTAACCTTGAGGATTAGCGCACGCTAACACTCCCTGGCTATATAAACCAGGGAGTTGACCGAGATAAACACAATTTCTCATTTCTCTCCTTCTTCCGCGGCCGAGCGACTCCAGAGGCGATTTGAGGCGATTTTCTTCTTCCAATCACTTCAGAGATTCTTTTGCTTGAGTTCTTGGTGTAGATTAACATCATCCACTTGTGTTTCTCATCCTAAATCCAAGGTAATCTCTTAGAACCCTACTTTTAATTTGGGGGTTTTGGGATTTTCTTCCGATCCGTTCCGTTTTGTTGATGGATTCATGATGAATATGATTAATCTTGTTGATATTCTTAGTTTCCCTACGGATTCATGGTATATTTCGTGATTTTTACGGAATCGAGAGGGTTTGGTTGTGGTCCGCCCTCGTTGTTGTTTATATACGAATATACATGAATCGTAGGTGGGTTTTCGGGTGTATTCCAATTCCGTATTCATTTAGAAATGGTTGTGATTGTGTTCTTCGAATCGTTAGGTTCAGTTTCATTGGTTCCTAGCGTTCGTCGGTGACTTTCCTTTCCGTTCTTCGCGTCGTCAATAATTCAAGGCAAGTATTCTTGGAAACCTTTATGCTTAACGTGGAATGGTAATGTATTTTGTGTGTGATTTGCTCACCTCGTGTTGGTCCGACGGGATCAAGGAGGGAATCCAAAGGTTAACGTCCCGGATTCATGAGTTTGTTTAGCTAGCCAGTGCGGGAGGGTCCTTAGAGGCCTCGTGCGGGAATTTATGATATGACTCTGTTCCCAAGGCAAAATTGTTTGACTGTTTATTTCCGGAAAGGACATGTCTAGTTTTGGTTTTTGAAATGATATTGATGCATGTACTATGAAATGTGTAAGCGATTCGTTTGCCTTGATTACTTGTACTAGCGTAATTGCTAACCCCTTTGGGGACCCGTTTCGGGGAAATTCTTATTATGGATTTCAGGTCATGATTATCCGGACGAGCGGGCACCAGGACAGTACGAGGATGTTGGCCAGGGTCGTTGACATGTGCATTTGGGTCTATTTATTTCCTTTGTCCATTTCGATATGGTTGTTCCCACAGTTTTAAACTTATAGATTGTACTCGCGAGTACTTAGGCTTTTTGTTTCAAACTCCGTATTGTATTGCTTTAAATTGTCACGTTGTTGGTTGATGCTTATTTTGCCGGTTGCTCCGGGCGTATCTTTATATGTCATATTATTTAATTGTGTATCCTCGCTAACCAAGATGGTTAGTCGAGTGGAGTTTTTCTATTGTAGCCTGGTAGGTCCCATGTAGGGGTCTACGGCGCTGTAACATATTCCGAATTTCTCGGGGTGTTACAGAAAATGGTATCAGAGCTCTAGGTTTATGGATACCTAGGCTTGTCGGTTATTTGGGTCTAGTCGTGTTTTGTTTTGCACATTGTCACACCGCTGCCGGCATCTCAGTACTTCCAGTGCTCGTAAGTTTCCTTACCCGATTGTTTGCTTTCACATACTGTATTCCGTTTCTTGAACCGTGGTTATTCTCCCTCTTTTGCTTATCATCGTAGTTTTCCTTACTCATCCTCGACATGCTCCTGTTATCTTTTAACACCAGTATGGATGCCGGAGGAAACCGTGGTCGTGGTCGTGGTCGTGGCCGTGGACGCGGCCGGGGACGTGGGGCAGCCGGTGGGGCGGCCACGTCGCACTCTTCAGGAGCCGGCAGTACCGGCGACCGTCACAGTCATGCTTCTTCTCAGGAGCGCGCCGATCTTGGTATTGCGGCTGTCATGCAGCAAATGGTTAACCAGATGGCGGCTATAGCACAGGTGGTTCAGAACCCCGATCAGGCCCATGCTAATCGGGCGGAGCGGATCGCCGGCTTCAGGATGTCATCAAGATGCATCCTCCTCGCTTCAGGAGCTTCGACCCGATCGGGCCGGGAAAGGTGGATCAAGGAGATATCCAAAGTCTTCACCGCTACTAAGCGCCCGAGGACCGTAAGGTCCCTATTGCTCAATACTTTCTCACGGGAGATGCTACAGTTGGTGGGAGGCCGTTAGTCCCAAAGATCATGTTGCTACGTGGGCCGAGTTTCAGGAGTTGATGGAAACCGAGTATTGTCCGTGGCCGGTCAGACAGGCTCGAGTGCATGCTTTCTACGATGCTCAACCTCAGGATATTCCCGTATCCCAAGCTATTGCTGATTTCAACAAAGAGTTGGGTTATGTGAAGACCCAAGTTGTCGCTGAGAGCGACAAAATTTTCCATTTTTCCAGGAGGATGAAACTGTCCATTCGGGACTATATGTCTGGGCTCGTATGTACTACCTTGAAGGATTATCAGAGTCGAGCTCTTGCTTATGATATGTCGGTGACGGCTAGCGATTTGGCTCGTGAGAGCAAGAAGCAGAAGTCGGTCGGAAATTTTTCTGGTCCCAAGAGTGGAGGCCAGCAGAAATCTCAAGCTGCAAATATTTCAACGGGCGGTTCGACTCGTTTCTCTGGGAGCTTTCGGGGTGCCACCGGAACCTCCGCTCGTGAACCCACATGTTTTAACTGTGGTGTGCAGGGCCATAGGAATCGGCAGTGTCCTCGTCCGAAGTTTACTTGTCACACTTGTGGACAGCTGGGCCACAAGGCCCCTTTTTGTGAGCAGGTCAAACAGCTTCGCGGCGCCCGTTCTTCCCAACCAGTACCGTTGGAGCCGAGTGTGAACCAGGGCTCATTTGCTCCGCCGCCTCCACCGAGTGCCGGCGAGGTAGGGGTCGGGGTCAGCCTGCTAGGGGTGGAGCTTCCAGTGTCGGCTCTGCTCAGCCGCGTATCTACGAGATGAGGAGGGCCGATGATCCAGCAGCTACCGTGGCGACAGGTACCGTTCACATTCATTTCCATCCTGTCAGTGTGCTTTTCGATTCGGGTGCTACGCATTCATTCATTTCTCTAGAGTGTGTACGCCGTTTGAGTTTCGACTGTTTGTCACCTTGCGAGCCTTTTATCGTTAAACTTCCTAGCGGTGATAGAATTGTCGGTGATCGAGAGGTCCGAGACTGCTCTGTGTTTATTTGTGAGAGAGCTTGGCTCTCTAATCTTATTGTCGTTAATATTGAGGGTGAGGATTTGATTCTCGGGGACGATTGGCTCGAGCGGCATGGTGCAATCATGAACTACCGCACGAGGATCATCACCATGTTAGCCGAGGACGGCACCGAGCACTCCTTCGCGGGGCGAAGGAGGGGAAATCAGAAATTCGTCATTAATGCCTTGAAGGCGATGAGTCTCCTGCGAAAGGGGTGTACTGGTTATTGGTGCTACGCCTTGAAGGCGGAGAATGGTGGAGTCGAGTTTTCGTCGATTTCAGTCGTTAGTGAGTTTCCTGAGGTATTTCCTGACGAGTTGCCGGGGCTGCCACCGGATCGTGAGGTTGAGTTTGTTATAGAATTAGAGCCGGGCGTGGCTCCGATTTCAAAGGCGCCGTATCGCATGGCACCTTCAGAGATGTCAGAGTTGAAGAAGCAGTTGAGTGAGCTTCTTGAGTCGGGGTATGTTCGACCGAGTGCCTCGCCTTGGGGCGCACCGGTCCTGTTTGTGCGGAAGAAGGATGGTTCACTACGTTTGTGTATCGACTATCGCGAACTAAACAAGGTGACCATCAAGAACAAGTATCCTTTGCCGAGAATCGATGACTTGTTTGACCGATTGCGGGAGCTGCGGTATTCTCGAAGATTGATTTGAAATCGGGTACTATCGCTCCGGTGAGAGAGTCCGACGTGAAACAGACTTTTCGGACGAGATACGGACATTACGAGTTTGTAGTTATGCCTTTCGGGTTAACTAATGCACCGGTGGTGTTCATGCAATTGATGAACAAAGTCTTTATCGAGTATTTGGATAAGTGTGTCGTCGTCTTCATTGACGATATTCTTATCTATTCGAGGAATGAGGAAGAGCATGCCCATCATCTGCGGATAGTGTTAGACATTTTGAGGACCGAGCAACTCTATGCGAAGTTCTCGAAATGTGAGTTCCTAAGCAAAGGAAGTGATGTTTTTGGGTCACGTGATTTCAGCCGAGGGAGTCCGTGTGGATCCGCAGAAAATTGAGGCAGTGTTGGATTGGGCATCGCCCACAAATGTGAAGGAGGTCCGTAGTTTCTTGGGTCTGGCTGGCTACTACCGTAGGTTCGTCGAGGGTTTCTCAAAACTAGCTCGGCCACTTACACAGTTGCTCCATAAATACGAGAAGTTCATCTGGACCGATGAGAGGCAGTCGAGTTTCGAGGAGCTGAAGAAGCGTTTGACTTCAGCCCCGGTTTTGGCGTTGCCATGTGGCAACGAGGGATTCGCCGTTTATAGCGATGCTTCGGGTCAGGGTCTTGGGTGCGTATTGATGCAGCACGGCAAGACCATTGCCTATGCGTCGAGACAGTTGAGGCCGTATGAACTTAACTACCCTACTCACGATTTGGAGTTAGCGGCGGTAGTCTTTGCACTCAAGATTTGGCGTCACTATCTTTTCGGCTTTACATGTCAGATTTTTACCGATCATAAAAGTCTGAAATACATATTTACTCAGCGGGAGCTGAATATGAGGCAGAGGAGATGGTTAGAGCTGATTAAGGATTACGACCTCGAAATCCTTTATCATCCGGGCAAGGCAAACGTCGTGGCCGACGCCTTGACTCGGAAACCGATTGCGTTGCGAACGCTTGAGGTCCTTACGCCCCAGTCTGAGCTTCGGCGGGCTCTGATCGAGTTAGATGTTGAAGTTTTGTTGCCTGGAGCTGTCGGGCAACTTTGTGCTCTAGAGATTTCATCGTCTTTGATCGATGAAATTAAGCTGAATCAATTAGAGGATCCGATGATTACTCAAATCCGAGAGAACGTTCTTAAGGGAAAGTCTCCTGGGTTTGTGATTCACGAGGATGGCGTTTTGAGATTCCAGAGTCGGCTTTGTGTGCCGAACGATCCAGAGTTGCGACAGAGTATTTTGCATGAGGCCCATTCCACACCCTATTCCGTCCATCCTGGTTCGAGTAAGATGTACAAGGACCTGAGGAGGAACTTCTGGTGGAATGATATGAAGGAGGAGGTCGCACGGTTTGTGGCGAGATGTTTGACTTGCCAGCAGGTCAAGATCGAACATCAGCGACCGGCTGGGTTATTGCAGTCACTTCCCATTCCAGAATGGAAATGGGAAGATATATCGATGGATTTTGTTTCGAGTTTGCCGAGATCGAGGTCGGACATGAATATGGTATGGGTGGTCGTTGATCGTCTGACCAAGTCGGCACATTTTCTGGGCATCAAGGACACTTGGGGCCCGGAGAAATTGGCTCGTGTGTTTATCGCGCAGATTGTGAGACTTCACGGTACTCCGAAGTCTATTGTTTCGGATCGTGATGGCCGTTTTGTATCGCACTTTTGGCAGGCGGTGCATAAGGCGTTAGGTACCCGTTTGCATTTGAGTACCTCTTTTCATCCCCAGTCAGATGGACAGTCGGAACGCACTATCCAAACATTCGAGGACATGTTGCGTGCTTGTGCCCTCGATTGGAGTAGCGACTGGGAGGAGCACTTGCCATTGATCGAATTCACGTACAACAATAGTTGGCACGCGTCGATTCGGATGGCACCGTATGAGGCACTTTATGGGCGACGATGTCGATCGCCGATTTGTTGGAATGAGACGTCCGATTTGATCGGGACCGAACCGGATGTCGTTTTAGAGACGAGATGGAAGATAGAATTAATTCGAGAACGGATGTTGACTGCCCAGAGTCGACAGAAGTCATATGCCGATGTCCGTCGTCGACCTTTAGAATTCGAGGTGGGAGACCACGTTTTGCTGAAGGTGTCACCGACGAGAGGGGTTTTCCGTTTCGGGAAGAAGGGGAAGTTGAGTCCGAGATTTATTGGACCCTTCGAGATTCTCGAGCGAGTCGGTGGGTTAGCATACCGTTTGGCGTTACCCCCGGCCCTGAGTCATGTTCATAACGTTTTTCATGTTTCCCAGTTGAGGAAATATGTCCCGGATCCTAGTCACATCATCGACTATGGGGAGATTGACGTTGCCGAGGATATTACTTTTGAGGAGCGTCCTTTGAAGATTTTAGAGCGTCGGGAGAAACGGCTGAGGCATAAGACCATCCCTTTGGTCAAGGTGCAGTGGTCGAGACACGGTGTCGAGGAGGCAACGTGGGAGACCGAGGATAGCATGCGTGCTAGGTACCCTGAGTTGTTTGTTTCTTAAGTTTCGGGACGAAACTTGTTTTTAGAGGGGTAGAATGTAATATCCGCATTTTTCTTCCCCTTGTATTTTTTCTTTTTCGGCATATTTCCCGATAGTAGTGACCCTCGTGTATCTTTCAGTGTATCTTTTCTATTATCTATGGATTTTTATCCCCGTTATTGTTGAGCGGAACCGCCGTTTCGGGGTTGCCGTGGGTCCATTCTATGTTATGATACCCGTTGAGATGTTCCGTTGGATGTTTCGTTCACCTTCCGGTGTTTTGAACCGTTCATATTTCATACCTAGCGTACGTTATTTTTCCTGCATAGCGCGCGCTAGGGGTCCCTTAGTAGCGCACGCTACGTTTGTTTCGTAGCGCGCGCTAGCGAGTAGCCCTGGGAGTGACAGTACTGTTTTTCCAGCCTTCTGGACTAGCGTATTAGCGTACGCTACATATGCTAGCGCACGCTAATGTTGAGGGGCTAGCGCACGCTGATGATGCCCGGTAGCGTGCGCTAGCGTGAGTGTCCAGTACTGGACAGTTTACTACTGAACCCGGTCAGGCGCCAGTTAGCGCACGCTACGTTTGTATGGTGGCGCACGCTAACGGATCAGTTAGCGCACGCTACGCTTGTATGGTAGCGCACGCTAACGTATCAGGTGGGTTCTGGGCAGACGCCACTGGACTCGACTAATGTCCAGGTAGCGCACGCTATTGGTCGATAGCGCGCGCTACCGAGAGGTTATTAGCGCACGCTACGTTTCGAGTAGCGCACGCTAACGGCCAATAGTCCGCTACCGGACCGACGCTAACTATTTTCGCTCGTAATTTTTCTCGTTAGCGCACGCTAACCTTGAGGATTAGCGCACGCTAACACTCCCTGGCTATATAAACCAGGGAGTTGACCGAGATAAACACAATTTCTCATTTCTCTCCTTCTTCCGCGGCCGAGCGACTCCAGAGGCGATTTGAGGCGATTTTCTTCTTCCAATCACTTCAGAGATTCTTTTGCTTGAGTTCTTGGTGTAGATTAATATCATCCACTTGTGTTTCTCATCCTAAATCTAAGGTAATCTCTTAGAACCCTACTTTTGGATAATTTGGGGTTTTGGGATTTTCTTCCGATCCGCTCCGCTTTTGTTGATGGATTCATGATGAATATGATTAATCTTGTTGATATTCTTAGTTTCCCTACGGATTCATGGTATATTTCGTGATTTTTACGGAATCGAGAGGGTTTGGTTGTGGTCCGCCCTCGTTGTTGTTTATATACGAATATACATGAATCGTAGGCGGGTTTTCGGGTGTATTCCAATTCCGTATTCATTTAGAAACGGTTGTGATTGTGTTCTTCGAATCGTTAGGCTCGGCCATTGGTTCCTAGCGTTCGTCGGTGACTTTCCTTTCCGTTCTTCGCGTCGTCAATAATTCAAGGCAAGTATTCTTGGAAACCTTTATGCTTAACGTGGAATGGTAATGTATTTTGTGTGTGATTTGCTCACCTCGTGTTGGTCCGACGGGATCAAGGAGGGAATCCAAAGGTTTGCGTCCCGGATTCATGAGTTTGTTTAGCTAGCTGCCACGGGAGGGTCCTTAGAGGCCTCGTGCGGGAATTTATGATATGACTCTGTTCCCAAGGCGATGCATGTGCGTGTTTTGTTTTTATAACATAGCCAGTGCGGGAGGGTCCTTAGAGGCCTCGTGCGGGAATTTATGATATGACTCTGTTCCCAAGGCAAAATTGTTTGACTGTTTATTTCCGGAAAGGACATGTCTAGTTTTGGTTTTTGAAATGATATTGATGCATGTACTATGAAATGTGTAAGCGATTGGTTTGCCTTGATTACTTGTACTAGCGTAATTGCTAACCCCTTTGGGGACCCGTTTCGGGGAAATTCTTATTATGGATTTCAGGTTATGATTATCCGGACGAGCGGGCACCAGGACAGTACGAGGATGTTGGCCAGGGTCGTTGACATGTGCATTTGGGTCTATTTATTTCCTTTTTCCATTTCGATATGGTTGTTCCCACAGTTTTAAACTTATAGATTGTACTCGCGAGTACTTTGGCTTTTTGTTTCAAACTCCGTATTGTATTTCTTTAAATTGTCACGTTGTTGGTTGATGCTTATTTTGCCGGTTGCTCCGGGCGTATCTTTATATGTCATATTATTTAATAGTGTATCCTCGCTAACCAAGATGGTTAGTCGAGTGGAGTTTTTCTATTGTAGCCTGGTAGGTCCCATGTAGGGGTCTACGGCGCTGTAACATATTCCGAATTTCTCGGGGTATTACATGATGAAGGGTCTATACGTATATAGTATTCACGACATAATGGTTCTGGAATGATCCCTTCATTCGTTCTCAGTCGGGGTTTATAGTGCGGCCCGCTAGGCTGGCTAAGTGCTGCCCGCACTCATTGGTTCCTCCCAATGCCGGCTGAGACGGACCTACGGAGTCGCGCATCAGGAGCGTTGATGGATAAATGTGAATTTAGTATCTCTCTATTAATATTAGATATTGGATATCTAATTATGATTTATTGGATAAATCAAATATCGGTCTTATGAATTTAAATTAAGTTACCGGGTAATTAATTTAATTCATAAATTATATTTCTTAGAGAAATATATATTTGTATTTGATATAATTAATTAATTAGATTAATTAATTAATATAAATACATTGATGATTAAAAGGAGTGTATTTAACGGAGTCGTTTGACGAACGTCCGGTACACGAGCCGAGTGGCTCGGCTCGTTTTGTTTGACACTTCCGTGTGGCCACCCACTCCTCATGGCATGGCATGATCTTGCATGTGTGTGGGAACTCACTTAGAGTTGAGATTCCCACATAATTGTGAATGATAGTTGTAAAGGAATAATTATTCCTTTATAATATATATATATATATCATTACATTATAAATGATGAGATGAGATAACTACAAACAACATATACTCATTCATTTGGAGAGCAGCCTGCCGTGAGTTCTTTAAGTGAGGAGAGAGAAAAATTTTTCTTCTTCATTTTGTTCATCTTTGAGGTGAAAAGAAGTAAGAAAAATTAAGAGAGAAAAAATTCCTACAATACTTCCTAGCCGTGTTCTTCATAGAACGGAGTGTTGTAGATTTTTCCGGGCAACTTCCGACGCGTGTGAAGTAGAGGCTTCGAATTTTCGGTGCTTGGAACGAAGGGATTTCGTGTTCGGGACGGGATCGTAATCATCGTCTACACTTTACGAAGATTTATTTCAAAGGCTTCAAGGGTATGGATCTTTACCTTTGTATGTATTTTTTTTTTCGTATATACGTTACTTGATCGATCCTGTTTGGGATTCGTATTTATTTCCGCTGCGCATTTCGTTTTATTTTCGGAATCCCAACAGTGGTATCGGAGAGAGGTCAATGATACCGTATATACGATTATTTGTGCATTTTGAATGCTTTTGGATGATGATTATGATTTAGAATCATGTTTGGAATAATCGTAGATTTTAAACTGTTCGTTGTAGCATCACGTTTTTTGAAACGGGCCGAAAAACGAAGAAACAGGGCTGTCGGCAAGGTGCCGGGCAGATCGCCTGGCCGCCGCTGCATCGCCGAGCATGATCGGTCATGATCGCCATGTCTCGCCACGCTGCCGAGAATGATCGGCACCGCCGAGCGGTGGCTCGGCCAGCACTCGAGTTTTTGGCCCGATTTTGAATCGCCGCGGGTCGGGCTAAAATCGGATTGTTCGGGACTCCGTTTTAAGTTTATATTTCGTTTTAATTATTTCCCAAAATTTAAATTGGATTTTAATTTGACTAAATTAATATTTGGAATATTTTTTTTGAGTTAAGGGAAATAAATTAAACGAGAATATTATTTTGGCTGGATTACTTCGAACAAATTAAAATGACAATTATTAGTATTAATTGGATTAATACCATTAAAATTGAATAGATTAATTTTATATTGATTGGATTAATATATTAATTGATTATTTAATTTTAATGCCACTTTATATTAATTGGATTAATATAGTAGAAATTGAATAGATTAATTTATAGATTAATTAGATTAATTTATATTAAAGATTATTTGTTTAATTTCGTTGCCATTACATGTTGTATGGAATCCTTATGTGATGGTGATATAGCTCGTGGACTTAGTTTTTTTTTTTTGATTTGTTCGATTCGATTGGGTTGTAAAGGCCGTTTTGAGCCTATTTATATTTACTAGAAAAACTTGTATAGGATGCAATTTTTCAATGATGTAATTATTATTTTGGGTATGAAGAAGACCGAAGACAACCGACGGAGAAGACGAAGAATCGAAGATTTTTTTTTTATTGGGTCATTCGCTTGGCCTAGTACTTAGGAATTAGGTCCATGAGCTATATGTTGGTAGTAACTAGGTTACTGTTTTCTGTTTTTCATTTTGAATGATTGATAAACCAACAAACGCGCGTATAATTGAATTAATGTGCAAAGTGTAACATTAATCGCGAAATTCTCCCGACTACAAACAGACTAAGTTTGAAAAAGGTTACGAGGTTTCCTACCCTCCATCAAACTCGTAGAAAATTGATACCCGAGCTGGTGTGCTATGCTTCCGAGTTATCGGGGTAGTACATTTGGTAGAGGTTGAAAAATTCTTGAGTGCATTAGATGCCTTCGGTTGGTGATAAATTTCGCCCCTAGAAACCTGATAGGTTGCCGGGTAAGATTCAATAGTCAAACTGATAGACGTTGATGGTCAACAACTTAGATAGTCTGGATTGCCAAGAAACCTGATAGGTTGAGGGCATGAAGACTAGGGGTAAAAGAAGATCAAATCATCCGTTAGACGGATTGGTGTTAGACACCACTTTACAGAAATTAATTGGCAAGAAACCTGATAGGTTGCGTCTGTTAAAATTTGTAAAGAACTTGATCACCACTAAGCAGTCGATCTAACCATGATTTCCGGATTATAACATGGGAGTGTATATTTCCGATAAAATTAGTGGGAGCCGAGACAAGAATTATACAAGCCCTTAAGTTCTATACTCGGTCATAATTAAACAAGTCACTAATTTAATCTTGTCTAAATCTTTGCAGAAAACGAAATTGAATCTCTCTAAAATGGCTAAAAGCCCACTTGCAATACTACTTGAAAAGAATCTCCTAACTGGCCCTAACTTTGTTGACTGATTGTGGAATCTGATGATTGTACTCAGTATGGAGTCTCTGGGATACGTCTTGGAGGCGGACATTCCATCGACTCCAATCCGAGGGGGTAATCAGAAGACATTGACGTCCATGAAAAATGGGTCAAGGATGATGTGCTAGTTCGTGGTTTTATGATGGGCTCAATGACTAATGAGTTGCAGAGCGCACGAAAATGACTTCATTAGGCATTCTCGCACACTTGACCGAACTTTATGGAGAGCACATGAGGATCGCTAGATATGAGATATCAAAGCGGTTGTTCAAAGGCTAGGATGAAAGAAGGGGAGAAAGTGGGAGACCACGTCCTCAAGATGATCTCTATGATTGAGAGGCTCGAGGTGCTCAACTTTAATATGGATTTATCCCTTCAAATTGATTTCATTCTTCAATCTCTACCTGACTCTTTCACGCAGTTTGTAATGAATTTCAACTGTAATGAAATTACATGCACATTAGCTGGGCTAATGAATAAACTGGTGACGGCACAGTCTAACATGAAGACTAAACCGAGAGAGGCTGCTCTTGTGATTTCTTCTGGGCCTAAGAGGTCCAAGAACAAGAAGAAAAAGACCTACGAGCACTACAAACCCAAGAAAGGGGTGCAAAAAGGAAAGGGCAAGGCCCGAAAGGTTCAAAAGGTAGGCGGTCCAAAACCTACGGACAAATGCCTTGAATGCGGTGAGTGGGCCCATGCGAAGGACTTGTCCCAAGATTAATGGCGCATCGTGCACGGAACTTTTGTTTTTGAAACTAATTGTTCCGCCATCGTATATTCTCGCTTCATGGATTCTCGATTCAGTGCCACTTCTCACATTTGTACTATGAATCGGGATCTGAACGGCAGTAGAAAACTTGAAGTCGGGAAATAATGATCACCGTTGGAAGCGGACAAAGTGTCGAGGCAACCGATATTGGATCAATCATACGGGTTTAGAATCGTTTTATTTTGACATTAGATGAAGTACTTGTTTTGCCCAAGGGCATAAAAACATTGTATCCATTCTAGTCTTGGACCGGAAAGGATTTTGTTTCTTCATTGGCAATGGCTTGTAAAATTTATTTTCAAATAAATTGGTTGGAACAACTACATTGTTGAATGGTTTATATCATCCGAACATGCAAAATAAAACAAAGATGAACACTATAACTAGGAAACGTGGTAGGCAAGATACTAATCAAGCTCTTAAATGGCACCTTAGACTTGGTCATGTTGGTCGGACCAAGGTTCGGAAAATGGAGAAAGATGGACTTTTAAGTCCATTGGGTGTATAACCCTATCCAACTTGTGAATCTTGCCTTAGAGGCAAATGACTAAGTTCCCTTCACAGGACTTTTGAAAGGGCCGCCGATAAACTTGGATTGGTGCATACCGATGTTTGTGGTGCTTTAGAAGTAGCCCGAGATGGATATCAATATTTCATAACGTTCACGATGATCATACTAGGTATGGGATTGTGTACTTAATGAAACATAAATCAAGCCTTTGCTAAATTCAAAGAATTTAAGGCCCTAGTTGAAAAACAAAGTGGATGTCATATCAAAGCACTTCGGTTGACCGAGGTGGCGAATATATGAGCTCTGAGTTTGATGAGTTTCTTAAGGAACATGGAATAGTTTCACAATTCACGACTCCAGGAACCACACAGTTAATTGGTGTTTCAGAATGGAGAAATCGGACATTGTTGGACATGGTTCGCTCCATGTTAAATTACACTTATTTACCTATTTACCTGTTGGTGTATGCCTTAATAAAAGGTGCCTATATCCTAAATAGATGTTCTTCCAAATGCTCCTATCACTCCGCATGAGATGTGGAACGGTAAGAAACCAAGCCATAATCACATAAGCATCTGTTTATGTCCAGACTATCTCAAAAAGGCTAACGAGGAAAAATTGGAAGCGATGTCCATAAAAGTACGTTTCATATGATACCCAGAGGACTCGATGGTTTAACTATTCTACATGCCGGAAGACCATAGGGTCGTTGTGGCATTACAAGCGCACTTCCTTGAGGATGAATTCATTCAGAAGGTGGCTCGTAGAAATATCTCTTTGGAAGAGCATAATGAAAGTCCTAAGGAGACATCCGATCGGGGATCAAGAATCGAACCTATTGTAACACGACCTCCACTTCAAGGTCCGATAGGGTATCTCACTTACTCGAGAGGTATGGCTATACACATGTCGAGGAACCGGGTCTCCACGACACACCCGATAGCAGTGAAAACGACCCTGTCACCTATGACCAAGCGATAGTGGATGTAGACTCCGATAAATGGCAAGAAGCAATGAAAGCCGAGATAGACTCGATGCATACCAATCAGTCTGGACTCTAGTAGATCTTCCAACCGGCATGAGGACTATTGGAAATAAATGGATCTATAAGAGAAAGACCGATGAGGATGGCAAGGTTGATGCCTATAAGGCCGGGCTTGTGGCAAAGGGTTATACCCAAAGGGAAGGAATCGATTATCATGATACCTTCTCGCCCGTAGCTATGATAAAGTCGATTCGCATGATGCTTGCCATTTCGCCTATTATGATTATGAAATATGGCAAATGGACGTCAAAACGGCTTTTCTAAATGGATACCTCGAGGAGGAAATCTATATGGAATGACTAAGGGTTTTGTGTCCAAAGATAATATTCATAAAGTGTGTAAGCCGCAACGAGCCATTTATGGTCTCAAGCAAGCTTCTCGGAGTTGGAACCTTCGATTTGACGGCAGTCAAGGACTTTGACTTCGTACGAAATGAGGAGGAACCGTGTGTTTACAAAAGGTCGATGGGAGCAACATTGTGTTCTTAGTACTATATGTAGATGATATTCTACTTATAGGAAATAACATAGCAATGCTCAGCACTATGAAAGCTTGGCTTTCTAAAACGTTCTCCATGAAAGACTTGGGAGAAGCTTCCTATATTCTAGGGATCCGTCTTTACAGAGTTAGACCGCGAAGAATGATAGGACTTTCCCAAGCCCTTTATATCGATAAAATTCTGAGAAGATTCAAGATGGATGAATCTAAAAGAGGGTTCCTTCCCATGCGACATGGAATTCATCTCACCACGAAAATGTGTCCTCAAAGTGAGGAAGACAAGAGAGAGATGAGTAAGGTACCCTATGCCTCGGCAGTGGGTAGCCTCATATACGCTATGTTGTGTACGAGACCAGACTTAGCCTACGCTGTGAGTATGGTAAGTCGATTTCAAGCAAACCCGGGAAGGGAACATTGGACTGCCGTAAAGAACATTCTTAAGTACTTAAGAAGAACTAGAGATTTAGTTCTTACTTATGGTGGTGTAGAACTGAAGGTGATTGGATTCACCGATTCTGATTTTCAAGGAGACAATGACGACTCTAAGTCGACATCTGGGTATTTGTTTACTCTCAATGGAGGAGCAGTATCTTGGAGAAGCTCCAAGCAAACCGCTATCGCAGATTCCACTGTCAAGCGAGTATCAAGCCGCCTCGGAGGCTAGCAAAGAAGCATTTTGGATGCGAAGTTTATACAAGAACTTCAAGTGGTGCCTAACGCGGAGTTGCCTATATCACTATTCTCGTGATAATGATGGAGCTGTCGCCAAGCCAAGGAGCCGAGGGCTCACCACAACACCAAGCATATAGAGAGAAAGTACCACATCGTTCGAGAGATGGTGGAAAAAGGATATGTTTCATTGGAAAGAGTAGACTCGAAGACAATGTCTCCGACCACGACTAAGCCATTATCTCAGGCCGTCTTGGAAAGACATCTGAAGAACATGGGTATTGGATATCATGATGTGTGGCATTGAGTGCAAGTGGGAGATTGTTAGGAATATGCCCTCGAATGCCACTCAGGGGATGAGAGAGTAGAGGCATTGTACTTGTAATTATGGAATAAATAATAAAAAAGGCAATTCGATTCATTCACTGTTTATTGTATTTCAATTACATTCTTGACTTGGTAAACATTGAAGTGAAGTCCATGTAAATAAACTGAACATTCCATTCTCGTTATGGGATAAGAGAAAATGCACTGGAAGTGTTTAAAGTTTATTTACGTAAATCGTTTGCAAGTCAATAAACTTAAATGGGCATTAAGTTTTTTAATAAGATTTGTATAACTAATGCTAGGACATGTGCATGTCTTGATAGCATAGTTATAAGTATATTGGTGGGACCAGTATACTCGAACTCGACTCATACTCGATTCAGTCACACGGTATTCACTCTCGGAGAGTCGATGATGAATCGAAAGGTTGTGATAGTATACGTGGACCTTTGACTTGAGGGTTCAGTAGAAGATGTGCCTGTGACGTTTAGTTTGTCATTAGAGTAGTTAGACTCATTTGCTTAATTGCTGAGTCGACCTCGAAATGCGGACTATACGGGCAGGTAGCAGTCTTTACTGTACGCCAAGAAAGGATTCTATCTCCTGTTAGTGAGTAGGCGAATGTCCTATACGGTTAATGGCAAATAAGATCATAAGTCTTTGGCCAAAGCATTCTGATATAGTAGTATTAGATACACTATTGATCAGTTGGTCTTGATTTGCATTAACACATATATAGAGTTTAGTGAACAGTAGGGTTTGACTTTACCGTGACCCGAAGACTTGACCGGGACATCTGATGAAGGGTCTATATGTATATAGTATTCACGACATAATGGTTCTGGAATGATCCCTTCATTCGTTCTCAGTCGGGGTTTACAGTGCGGCCCGCTAGGCTGGCTAAGTGCTGCCCGCACTCATTGGTTCCTCCCAATCCCGGCTGAGACGGACCTACGGAGTCGCGCATCAGGAGCGTTGATGGATAAATGTGAATTTAGTATCTCTCTATTAATATTAGATATTGGATATCTAATTATGATTTATTGGATAAATCAAATATCGGTCTTATGAATTTAAATTAAGTTACCGGGTAATTAATTTAATTCATAAATTATATTTCTTAGAGAAATATATATTTGTATTTGATATAATTAATTAATTAGATTAATTAATTAATATAAATACATTGATGATTAAAAGGAGTGTATTTAACGGAGTCGTTTGACGAACGTACGGTACACGAGCCGAGTGGCTCGGCTCGTTTTCTAGGAAACTTCCTTGTGGCCACCCACTCCTCATGGCATGGCATGATCTTGCATGTGTGTGGGAACTCACTTAGAGTTGAGATTCCCACATAATTGTGAATGATAGTTGTAAAGGAATAATTATTTTTTTATAATATATATATCATTACATTATAAATGATGAGATGAGATAACTACAAACAACATATACTCATTCATTTGGAGAGCAGCCTGCCGTGAGTTCTTTAAGTGAGGAGAGAGAAAAATTTTTCTTCTTCATTTTGTTCATCTTTGAGGTGAAAAGGAGTAAGAAAAATTAAGAGAGAAAAAATTCCTACAATACTTCCTAGCCGTGTTCTTCATAGAACGGAGTGTTGTAGATTTTTCTGGGCAACTTCCGACGCGTGTGAAGTAGAGGCTTCGAATTTTCGGTGCTTGGAACGAAGGGATTTTGTGTTCGGGACGGGATCGTAATCATCGTCTACACTTTACGAAGATTTATTTCAAAGGCTTCAAGGGTATGAATCTTTACCTTTGTATGTATTTTTTTTTCGTTACGTTATTTGATCGATCCTGTTTGGGATTTATATTTATTTCCGCTGCGCATTTCGTTTTATTATCGGAATCCCAACAGTTACGTGCTTCTTGTTTCACTCACTTGTGTCACTGAAGACATAATGCTTTGACATTCAACAATGTCACACTTTCTATGAGTACCATTACAAAATGACACCAGAACTTACACTTGTGTCAATTCACAATGGCACCTTTTGTATAAATTGTTACATTCAGAAGTATTACAAAAAACATTATTGTGAGGCAATTTCTAATGCCATAACAAATTTCAATTGTTATATGATCAAATACCGCGGTAATGATGTATTTTGAGATTTTTAATTGTATATAATACCTCAATAATTACATAAATTAACAATATTTAATAGCTCCACAATCTTATACACGTTCTTATTTAAAATTAATGACTTTATTTTATCTTATTAATTTACTTAAACATTAAGTGAAAATTAACAAATAAAGGGAATGTAGAACTACAATAGGAAGAGAAAGTAAAAAAAATACTTAAAAAATTAATATCAAAAGAACCAATGTCATTGACAAATTTATTACAAAAAATACTAACAAATCTAAAAGAGACTACCTTATTGAATTATCATAAACTAAAAGAAGAAATGCAAAATCTTCGAACACCGCACTGTCATCCTTGTGGATAAACATATCCAAGTCTTAGGCATCCACAAAGAGCATCGTCCATCTTCATCATATACTAACGTGGTCCTAGAGCATTAAAACGAGCCTCCATGTGCTCCGAAAACTACAAATAACACATGAAACCACAAGTAATATACACTTCAAAGGGTGTAAAATCCCAACAGATATGAAAGAGAAAATCAAGACCTATAATAAGTCAAAGGAAAATATATGAAGAAAGTAGTTTCAAAGGAGACTATGCAAAAGACGACAACACTCACAAAGCATAAAATATTAGAGAACGTTAATTGATCGACTTTACTTGCCAGAAAGCTCTCGGCCAGGCAATATGCATTCCAATAGTTTCTCCAATTATCTTTAATTGTACAAATGGTCTTTCTAAACGTTCACTGAGCCTCGAAACATATTGTATATAAACTTCATAGTGATAAGCACCTAAATCTCGACCATTTACTTCTTGTCCAGGATCAGCACTACATAATGTCCCCATATCAATGGTAATTGCTGGATGCAATATACTCTTTAAACATACTCTGGCGGTAACACCCTCAAAACCATCCGGGATATTACAGCGCCGTAGGTCCCGCGCCATAACCCACCAGGCTAAAAACCATTTCAAAAACGTTTAAAAATGCCAAAAGGCCAATGACGGTAATATTTTAACTACTCAAATATCTTTAAACACATAGTTCTCAAATACCGTCATAAAATACCATTTGAAAATACAAGGCGAAATGCCAAATCTCGACAGTTCAAAGTGTACGTTAAGCTACCCCTTAAACGTACCGATTGTAATATCCGGGGGTAATTTTTTTTTCGTATTACTGTTGAGTTGTACGTATTCATTTGGAATTGTACAAGTGTTGTTGTTTGGACCGATACAATGTATGTTGTATTAGAATATTTCGGGATCAAAATATTTATACTGGTCGTCGGTTTGGTTTCGTCGTTTGGTTGTTGCTTGGCGAGTTTGGAATTTTGGCTAAGTTTATAGCCATAGCGTACGCTACCTGTGTAGCATTACGTATGCTAATTTGTTGCGATTGCGTACGTTACGCCCTGAGGTTACGTACGTAATGCGTGGTAGGTGGTGGGAACCTTCCTCGTGGTCAACTTTCGGGGCGAGGGTATCTTTGGGGTATCATTTATATATATATATATATATATATATATGTTGTCAACTTTTGATTCTCTCCCTCACGTGAATTCTCACTCCCTCATGCTATAGGTGATGATGATATATATATATATATATATATATATATATATATATCATCACCTCTTCTCCCTCACCTCTCTCCCTCTCGCCATTTTCTCTCTCTCGCCAACCTCTCTCTCTCTCTCTCTCTTCTCTTCATATCCCATTTTTCCGGCGAGGTGGAGCTGTAGGCGGGCAGCGGCTTCTTCGTCTCCGGCGACGACTGAAGTTCGGCGACGGCAGACGGCTCACGACCGGAGCTCGGCGGCGGCCTGGTCGGAATTTCCGAACCGGAAGGCTGCAAATCCTGTCGACCTATTCCGGCATTTTTTTTCTCCCGGCGAGGCGGAGCTCGGGCGTCCGGCGTTCTTCATGGTTTCCGGCCATGGATGGAGCTCCATTGATTCCGGCGACCGGAGGTGGTTTTTGTCCGGAACGGACGGCGGAACGGAGGTTTGACATACTTCCGGCGAAGAGTTGCAGGCGGAGATGGTGAAAACCGGCCATGGACGAAAACGGACCGGAGTTGGACGAAGTCCGGTGGGTCAATTTTTCCGGCGGCCGATTTCCGGCATGGGAGTTTTTTCGGACCTGGCCGATCGGCTTCTTCCGCTGGTTAGTTTCTGTGTGTGAGTTTTTTTTTCTCTTCAGTTATATATATATATATATATATATATATATATATATATTATGTGGTGTATATACTGTATGTGGTGTGTGTTGTATAAATTGTGAAGTGTGGTGTAAATATATATATATATATATATATATATAACGTGAGCTGTGTGTGTGGTGTATATATATATATATATATATATATATATATATATATATGTGTGCAGTTGTGTGTGTTGTGTAGTGTGTGGGTGTGTATTAATATATATATATATCATGTGCTGGGTGAGTTGAATACATATATATATATAGTGTGTTGTGCAGTAATATATATGTGTTTGGTGTGTGTGGTTCGTGTGTGTTGTTATATATATATATATATATATATATATATATAGTGTGTAGGTATATATATATATAGTACAGTGGTATATATACATATATATATATAATGTGTGAGTGCAGTAAGTATATATATATTTATATATATATAGATATTGTGAGTTGTATATATATATATATATATGTGATGTATGTATATTATATATATGTGTATACGGATTAATACGAGTATAATATGTGTTCGTGTTGGAATCGGAGTTAGCTATTATGTTGTTTTCGGACGATATCGTGTTATCGAATGAATTGTATTTCATTCAAGGTTGTTCGAGTGCTGGTGATTGTCGGAGGACGCCGTTGATCGATTCGTGATAGGACGTTGATCGTGGAAGGACTTTCTCGCCTTCGGTTTGAGGCAAGTTTTATACTTGTACTGGTCAATGAGATTAATGTTATCATGTATGTGTATGAATGTGTGTATCATTTCGAGACTTGGTCTCTTTATGATTTTGTTGATATCAGGGGATTGTTTGATACGATACCCTTCGGAAAATTATGCCAAATATTATTGTTGTCCGTAAATGGCCGATTTAAGGCATTGCGATACTTGTTGGTAATATATTTGTCGATAGCCGGTTCGCGGTATCGACATATCGATTGTTATGGTTGATTGATGTTCCTTTGAGATATTGTTGTTGATAGCCGGTTCGCGGCATCGACGTATCGATTGTTGTTATTGATTGATGTTCCATCGAGATATTTTTTGTGAATCGTCGTTATTGATATTAGTGTTTTTCTATTGATGTCGTTTTGGCCGATTGAAGGCATTGACGTATTCGATTATCATCTTCGTTATCGGCAACCGATTAAAGGTGCCGAGACATCCGTTGTACAATTGTTATCGGTTAACCGTTTTGAAGGTTATCGATATATTGAATTGGGATTATCAAAGATAATTTCCACCCGTTGTATAATTATTATCGATTGTCCGCTCTAACGGTAATCGATATATTGAATTGGAATTATCAAAGATAATTCCCATCCGTTGTCAAAAAGATAATTCCCATCCGTTGTATAATTGTTATCGATTGGCCATTCTACGGTAATCGAAGTATTGAATTGGGATTATCAACGATAGTTCCCATCCGTTAAATTATTTTTGTCGTGTTGACCGATTCAAGGCAGCACACTATTATTCCTGTGAACTCGGTAATTTTGTGATCGTTGAAGGTTGAGGATTTTCCCGAACTGTTGTGTTGTGATCGTTGCTCGTGTTAATCGGTCCTTAGGGATTTTGATCCCAGGATGGTTGTTTTGAATATTGTTGGTCGTGTCGATCTTTCATTATTCGTGTGTCATCGTTCACTTGGTGAGTCGTATGATCTGTATTGGATGTGTTATCCTTTGAGTTTCGTTGTCATGTTGTATCGTGACATATCCGGAATCATATATGCGTTCCGATTGGTTATTTGTAGGATTTTTAGCCAGGCACACGATGGTCATGCGTGGATGTTTCCGCATTGGACCGTGCACACGAGACGTAGTTCGTGAGGCTAATTAGGTACATTGTCCCACGTATATTTCTGGATTCCGTATACGGGGTGGACATGTGCACGAACACATTTCCGGATCGGGCGTACTGTGTGTCCATCATTGATCCATACAATTTTGTTCGTTCGTAGTCCATTTAAAGGCGTGGATGTGTTCGACGTTTTGTGATTAAGTGTTCATACGCCCGAGGGGTATGTTCGACAGTCAGTTTGTTTCTTTGAGATCTGTATTGTGATGATTTACAGCTTCGGGCTGTTCGACTTTCAGGCCATCGTGATATTTTGGCGGCTCGGCTTTCGTGCCATCGTGATATTTTGGCGGCTTGGTGAGGGCTTCGAGCCATTGTGATGTATCGGTATTTCCGTTGGAGCCTTCGGGCATTGTGATCCTTATTTATTTCAGCGTTGGTTGATTTACCTTCGGGTAACGTATTGTTGTGTTCTATATTGATGATTCGCCGTTGGGCACTGATGTTCTAACCTATTGAGCAGGTATTGATCGTATGCCATGGGCATAGTATTCCACGAATGTTCGATTCTTACTTTGGTTTGTGAGCATCTCGTATTACCATTGTTGTACTGTTTATTCTGCCTTTGGATGCATATCATGTTGTGCATGTATTTGATATTCATTATTCTGGATGATTGACCCCGTGGGGGCGGAACATGTTTTCATGTTTTAGGTACTTGCGAGGAGAGAGTTGACACACAGGGGCATGGCGATGGCGACGAGGCATTCGAGCGATACTAGTCCGAGATATTTTGGTGTTCATGTTGGTCAGACAGTTGGAGTACTCCAATTTTGTTCAGTCGTTGTCGTTTTGTATTATCCGAGCAAGACGCGTGTATGTTGTTGTATTTTATTTTGGCCATGTAGGCCCATCCTTGTCGTTGAAATTCCATATCGGAATAGTATGTCGGATGTCATAGTAGGGTCTGTGATTTCCTATTCTGTACAGGTTGTTGTATTTTAGTCGTGTTCGCCTGGTGGATCACCTGGTGTGGGGTCCACGGCACTGTAATAACCCAATGGGATTTGGGGGTGTTACAGAAGATGGTATCGGAGAGTTGGGTTGTGAGATACCCTGACTTGTGTGTTATGTGGCTCTACCAAGGCGGTAGTAGTGAGGCTGTCAGATTATGACAATCTGGACAGTCGGGTTTTGTGAGTCGTGATAGTTAGACGACTGTGAGTCATTCTTTCATCGAGTCGTCGTCAGTGAAGACTAGTATCGCAAGACCTCGAAGCTTCGTATGACCTGTGTAAGGACTCTATTCTCTTTTGTGTGCATACATTCATTATGTTATTGATTATACATGTTTTGTTGACCCTTGTATGTGACGATCGGGTGCAATTTATTTATGATTATTTGCTTTGGAGCGTGTGGGCTCTGTATCGGCTATGATTAGCGCGATCGATGTGATCGTTTATCTGTTGATTATGTATACTCGTGTTTTGCGTTGACCTAGCATTCTGGCCGTTGAGGCGTATTTGAGCTGTGGTCATGATTGAACGTTATTCTTTCAGTATGGAAAGAGGACGTGACAGAGGGGGTAGAGGCCGAAGAGTGGGCCGACACCCGAAACCTCGTACCAATAATTTGGTGGCTGACGAATCATTTTTGGAGTTGTGCTAGAGAACCCACCGATCGTGATTGTGTTTGGATCGAGTTCAAGACTCTCATGTTAGAGAGGTATTATCTGGCTCCACTTCGTGAAGCCAAGTTGTCGGAGGTTTTGAACCCCGAATCCGTCGAGAACGAGGGTGTTATTGTTATTGCTGAGAAGTTTCAAGGACTTCTTCAGTTCACTTCATCTGTATCCGTACCGAGGCGGAAAAGATCAAGTATTTTAACAAGAGGTTGAACCCGCGGTTGAGAATGCAGTTGTTCAATCACAATTGTAGTTCACTTGGCGAATTCATCGAGAAGGCTCTTGGAGCAGAGCTTTGGATCGAGGAGCTTACTCAAAAGGATCCTTCAGTTTCTTCTGGTGAGAGGACTAGGATGCCGATTCGTTCAGAGGGACATCGAGCTCCGACGTCCAGGAGGTCATTTCCTAGTCGGCTTCGTACTGGGAAAGCATCTTCTTCTCAGGCGATGAGTTCGACTGTTGTTTGTTTTAATTGTGATTCAGCGGGGCATGTGAGTACTTGATGTACGGTTCCAGCTATTATTTATTTATTTTCTGTGTGGGAGGCAGGGACACCTTCAGAAATACTGCATGAGTTCTAGTGCCAGTAGGTCTCGAGAGAGCTCACGGGCCTCGAGAGATTTTGTCACTTCAGTCTGTACTTCATCCCAGGGGTCATATCGGGCTTCGGGAGCCAAAGGTATGGACACCCGAGGGGAAGTAGCGAGTTCAGATTAGGGTCTTCCTCGAGTCGATGAGATCGAGGAGCTCGATGATCTGGAGGATGTTGATTTCGGGTACATTTGAGATGTAACCTTGATTTGTATTTTCCTTGTCTTTCGGATTGATGTTTGACTCGGTCTGTATTTTAATATTGCGGTTATGAACCATTTATTATTGATCTATCTTGTTATGATTGTATCTGAGAATCTTGACACTTGAGTCATTTGAGGTGATTTTCTTTCCTTTTGGTCCTGTACCCGAGATTTTTGTGATGATCTGGGTAATCGTTCATTATGATTCGAGACGTCAAGTCGTGAGGACTTGGGCGTGCGTTCGATATAGTCCCGAGGACTATGTCTGTGTTGTTATTTTCTTTTGTGGTGCGAGTCCGTGATTGCATGGGCGTCCGATGCTGACGAGAACGGGGAAGTGTACACCGATGATCGTAGACATGTACAATGGGCGGTATTCGCGGGGCGTGTACGCCAGTGTTACGAGTCATGCAGTTAGTACGACTTCCTGGCTGGTCTCTAGCAGGAGAGTCATGATTCGGCAAATCTAGCATTTGGTTGAGTGTCTTTATCACTTGATTTTTTTCGCCTTGTTTAGGCAGAGGAGACGTGGGGACCCGTGGGGTCGGCCCAGTTACTCAGGCAGAATTGCTCGTATTGAGGAGTATTCCTGGAGATGTTGTTTTCTTATCCTGATAAATAGTCCGTGCCCCGACTTGTGCACCCTGAGTTTCGGGGACGAAACTCTTTTTAAGGGGGGGAGTATGTAATATCCGGGGGTAATTTTTTTTCGTGTTACTGTTGAGTTGTACGTATTCATTTGGAATTGTACAAGTGTTGTTGTTTGGACCGATACAATGTATGTTGTATTAGAATATTTCGGGATCGAAATATTTATACTGGTCGTCGGTTTGGTTTCGTCGTTTGGTTGTTGCTTGGCGAGTTTGGAATTTTGGCTAAGTTTATAGCCATAGCGTATGCTACCTGTGTAGCATTACGTACGCTAATTTGTTGCGATTGCGTACGTTACGCCCTGAGGTTACGTACGTAATGCGTGGTAGGTGGTGGGAACCTTCCTCGTGGTCAACTTTCGGGGCGAGGGTATCTTTGGGATATATATATATATATATATATATATATATATATATATGTTGTCAACTTTTGATTCTCTCCCTCACGTGAATTCTCACTCCCTCATGCTATATTATATATATATATATATATATATATATATAAATCATCATCACCTCTTCTCCCTCACCTCTCTCCCTCTCGCCATTTTCTCTCTCTCGCCAACCACTCTCTCTCTCTTCTCTTCATCTCCCATTTTTCCGGCGAGGTGGAGCTGTAGGCGGGCAGCGGCTTCTTCGTCTCCGGCGACGACTGAAGTTCGGCGACGGCAGGCGGCTCACGACCGGAGCTCGGCGGCGGCCTGGTCGGAATTTCCTAACCGGAAGGCTGCAAATCCGGTCGACCTATTCCGGCATTTTTTTTTTCTCCCGGCGAGGCGGAGCTCGGGCGTCCGGCGTTCTTCATGGTTTCCGGCTATGGACGGAGCTCCATTGATTCCGGCGACCGGAGGTGGTTTTTGTCCGGAACGGACGGCGGAACGGAGGTTTGACATACTTCCGGCGAAGAGTTGCAGGCAGAGATGGTGAAAACCGGCCATGGACGGAAATGGACCGGAGTTGGACGAAGTCCGGTGGGTCAATTTTTCCGGCGGCCGATTTCCGGCATGGGAGTTTTTTCGGACCTGGCCGATCGGCTTCTTCCGCTGGTTAGTTTCTGTGTGTGAGTTTTTTTTTCTCTTCAGTTATATATATATATATATATATTATGTGGTGTATATACTGTATGTGGTGTGTGTTGTATAAATTGTGAAGTGTGGTGTATATATATATATATATATATATATATATATATATATATATATATATATATATATATATATATATATATATATATATATATATATATATATATATATATATATATATATATATATATATATATAACGTGAGTGTGTGTGTGGTGTAATATGTATATATATATATATATATGTGCGATTGTGTGTGTTGTGTAGAGTGTGGGTGTGTATTAATATATAAATATATATCATGTGCTGGGTGAGTTGAATATATATATATATATATATAGTGTGTTGTGCAGTAATATATATGTGTTTGGTGTGTGTGGTTCGTGTGTGTTGTTATATATATATATATATATATAGTGTGTAGGTATATATATAGTACAGTGGTATATATACATATATATATATATAATGTGTGAGTGCAGTAAGTATATATATATTTATATATATATAGATATTGTGAGTTGTATATATATATATATATATATATATATATATATATGATGTATGTATATTATATATATGTGTATACGGATTAATACGAGTATAATATGTGTTCGTGTCGGAATCGGAGTTAGCTATTATGTTGTTTTCGGACGATATCGTGTTATCGAATGAATTGTATTTCATTCAAGGTTGTTCGAGTGTTGGTGATTGTCGGAGGACGCCGTTGATCGATTCGTGGTAGGACGTTGATCGTGGAAGGACTTTCTCGCCTTCGGTTTGAGGCAAGTTTTATACTTGTACTGGTCAATGAGATTATTGTTATCATGTATGTGTATGAATGTGTGTATCATTTCGAGACTTGGTCTCTTTATGATTTTGTTGATATCAGGGGATTGTTTGATACGATACCCTTCGGCAAATTATGCCAAATATTACTGTTGTCCGTAAATGGCCGATTTAAGGCATTGCGATACTTGTTGGTAATATATTTGTCGATAGCCGGTTCGCGATATCGACATATCGATTGTTATGGTTTATTGATGTTCCTTTGAGATATTGTTGTTGATAGCCGGTTCGCGGCATCGACGTATCGATTGTTGTTATTGATTGATGTTCCATCGAGATATTTTTTGTGAATCGTCGTTATTGATATCAGTGTTTTTCTATTGATGTCGTTTTGGCCGATTGAAGGCATTGACGTATTCGATTATCATCTTCGTTATCGGTAACCGATTAAAGGTGCCGAGACATCCGTTGTACAATTGTTATCGGTTAACCGTTTTGAAGGTTATCGATATATTGAATTGGGATTATCAAAGATAATTCCCACCCGTTGTATAATTATTATCGATTGTCCGCTCTAACGGTAATCAATATATTGAATTGGGATTATCAAAGATAATTCCCATCCGTTGTCAAAAAGATAATTCCCATCCGTTGTATAATTGTTATCGATTGGCCATTCTACGGTAATCGAAGTATTGAATTGGGATTATCAACAATAGTTCCCATCCGTTAAATTATTTTTGTCGTGTTGACCGATTCAAGGCAGCACACTATTATTCTTGTGAACTCGGTAATTTTGTGATCGTTGAAGGTTGAGGATTTTCCGAACTGTTGTGTTGTGATCGTTGCTCGTGTTAATTGGTCCTTAGGGATTTTGATCCCAGCATGGTTGTTTTGAATATTGTTGGTCGTGTCGATCTTTCATTATTCGTGTGTCATCGTTCACTTGGTGAGTCGTATGATCTGTATTGGATGTGTTATCCTTTGAGTTTCGTTGTCATGTTGTATCGTGACATATCCGGAATCATATCTGCGTTCCGATTGGTTATTGTGTAGGATTTTTAGCCAGGCACACGATGGTCATGCGTGGATGTTTCCGCATTGGACCGTGCACACGAGACGTAGTTCGTGAGGCTAATTAGGTACATTGTCCCACATATATTTCTGGATTCTGTATACGGGGTGGACACGTGCACGGACACATTTCCGGATCGGGCGTACTGTGATGTCCATCATTGATCCATACAATTTTGTTCGTTCATAGTCCATTTAAAGGCGTGGATGTGTTCGACGTTTTGTGATTAAGCGTTCATACGCCCGAGGGGTATGTTCGACAGTCAGTTTGTTTCTTTGAGATCTGTATTGTGATGATTTACAGCTTCGGGCTGTTCGGCTTTCAGGCCATCGTGATATTTTGGCAGCATCGGGCTGTTCGGCTTTCAGGCCATCGTGATATTTTGGCAGCTTCGGCTGAGGGCTTTCAGGCCATTGTGATGTATCGGTATTTACGTTGGAGCCTTCGGGCATTGTGATCCTTATTTATTTCAGCGTTGGTTGATTTACCTTCGGGTAACGTATTGTTGTATTCTATATTGATGATTCGCCGTTGGGCACTGATGTTCTAACCTATTGAGCAGGTATTGATCGTATGCCATGGGCATAGTATTCCACGAATGTTCGATTCTTACTTTGGTTTGTGAGCATCTCGTATTACCATTGTTGTACTATTTATTCTGCCTTTGGATGCATATCATGTTGTGCATGTATTTGATATTCATTATTCTGGATGATTGACCCCGTGGGGGCGGAACATGTTTTCATGTTTTAGGTACTTGCTGTAACACCCCCAGATCAAACCGGGAATATTACACGCCGCAGACCCTCTCCGTGAGGATCCACCAGGCTAGACATCAATACAACACATTACATTACATACTGACGAATCAAAATAACGAATCAATAGACCGATTTGGTCTTCCGTCACTGACTTACAAATCAAAATACATAAACTCATCCAGACTCATACACATGCAAGGGTAAAATACTTGCAACGACGAACAATAAGACAGCGGAAAAGACAATACAATGGACTCCGACTCACTGATGTCAAAACTGGCCTTCATGTGATTAGTATCAGTCGTCTTTCATCATCCCTCGCACCGATCCTGTGTCTTGCTCCCGAAAACCTGCATGTACCTGGACACAATACAGATATCCACCCCCCGATTACTCGGGGGTTAGCAAAACTCCACTGTTTCGCTAGTGCAAGTATAAAGTGCAAATACGAGAGCCATACACAACACATTCCGAGAATACAACGAAAGACTTCCCGAGATATATTTAGTTAAAAATAGGTCAAGTCTTGAAAGTAGAAACGAAGCAAGTAAGCACTTTGAAAACATTTCCAAATTTCGGGAGTTTTGAAAACATTAGAAAATGAAAAGTTCTTAATTCCTCGAAAGTCATTTAGAGTCACAGCCCCAAAGTTCATTTTCCAAAATGCAAATCCGTTAAGAAAACACGGGGTCCACGACCCAACCATTCCGGTCACAAAACACAGGGTCCACGACCCGATCATCCACTTCAATTCACTTACAAGGACATATTACACATAACACATTATTCCTATGCCATTCTAGCCAAGCACCAAGACTCGATATATAATGTCTCTCGACCCCGAGCACAAAGCATTGTGATACTCCGGACAATATCACAATTAACGAAAACATCAACGTCATCCTCAAGATGAAAACCAAAACTGGTAACCCGCGGCCGTACCCCTTAGTATCGACCCCCAGACATCCCCTCGGACACTCCGGGTGGGAAACCACTTCCGCGGCCGTACCCCTTAGTATCGACCCCCAGACATCCCGTCGGACACTCCGGGTGGACGTTCATCCACACACGCACCCAAGTCCACTTCCGTGGCCGTACCCCTTAGTATCGACCCCCAGACATCCCGTCGGACACTCCGGGTGGAAGGAACAACACACACACGTTCCAAAATCACAGTTGCAAACCACAAGCCTCGAAGGTCAATCACAGTATATATAGCCGAGGTACCTTACTAGAATGGCCAGTTCATCCAACATATATTCACGACCAAGTAATGATACGATTCATGCTAGGATTTCAACGAGGCATCTAGTACAAATAACATAGCAACGAGGGAAAATACCTATCCAACCACACCGAACGACACAATGAGACAGGATCATCAATAGGCATACATTCCATACATATCTCAAGGAAAGGTTAAGCTATAAATCCTCAACGTCATAATCACACAAAACAATACCCCACACATACTTAGACAAGCATATTAATTCCTTTGAAAGTTGATTATAGGCATTCATAAATTACGTATCGTAAATTACCAACTAATATATATCCACAAAACACGTAATGTATGGGCAAGATACTTGCCTCGAATAAGAACAACGCGGAGAATCGATCGAAGTAGGTTGGCACGAACCGACTACGAACCCGCCGACTCCACCGCACGCCAACACGCGATAATAAACTACGAAGGACAAGAACAACAATGAAATGAATTCCATAACACGACTCAAAGCCGTTGAATTCAAAGAACGAATGACGAAAGTTCAAGTGTTTTCCCCAAAACGGCCAAGAACACGATTCGTCCCGACAAAACACGAAAACGGAATTCTAAGTCGAAATATGGATATACAATCCATGGAATATGTTTAACAACATCATTTAACCACAATTTATCCCACAAAAACGGATGGAAAACGAGATCGAGAGCGAATCCCCCAAAAAGTCGATTCGAATGAAATCAAGAATATACTTCGATTCGACGAAGAACAATGGATTAAATGATGTTAAACACAAGAATACTACCAAGATTAATCATACCCATCATGGATTAATCAACAACACGGAACGAATCGGATAAAAATGCAAAAAAAACCCCAAATTCACGAAATTAGGGTTCTAAGGGAGATTACGTTGATTCGCTGGATCAAAGGATGATAACAGATGATTGGTTGATGTTATGAACTCAAGAACTTCATGGATTTGTTGTCAAACAACATGGCTTCGCCACTCTCGAATCGCCACCCGCGGATAGAAGAGGAAGGAAGTGAGAAATGAATGAAAATGTGACTGCTCTGTCATATTTATACTGGGCCGGACTAGCGTGCGCTAGCCTTCCCGGACTTGCGTGCGCTATCGGCCGGTATCGGCCGAGTACCCTCGGCCAGGGCCCGCACGACCCGGCACCACCGACCAAACCTACGGACCAAAGCTGCCAACCCGACTCCCGCTAGCGTGCGCTACGGCCGGAAGCCTGCGCGCGCTAGCCGACCTGTCCAGTAGCCTCTGGACTAAACAACTCGCCCTGGTAACGTACGCTAGTCGGCCGACAGCGTGGGCTACCCCTGCTGGTTAGCATGCGCTACGGCCAAGCGATGGCGTGCGCTACTGCCGATCTGGCCGAGTCGAGAACCTCGAGCGCCCTGCCCGGACCGATGGCGTCGTTAGGCGGCCGATAAGCGTCGCTACACTGCCGGTTAGCGCGCGCCTTCCGGTATGGCGTGCGCTTCTGGCCCGGTTCTGCCGCACTGTCCGGCCGGTGCCGCAATCGTCCGGCCGATCCATAACCGTCCGGCGATGCGACCACCAGGGCTCGACGACTCGATTTCCAAAAACATACGAAACGAACACGACGAAAAGTTCGCGGACAACATCAACGACCCGAAATGAAAACATAATGCAATAATTAATCATACGCGACCAAGAAACGGGTCGAGACAACGATTACAGATACGGATACCCGTAACTTTTAAGAAATTACAAAATGGCCCAAAACGCCCGGAAATCACGATACGTGATCGAATAACCAAACCGAAGTTCACAACACGTATAACAAAGTTAAACGAACTTACGGGAAACTCTAAACAGTAGTTTCGACCGAGATTCGCAAGAATCGAACTCAAGTGCGGAAAAGTCGCTAAAAAGCACAGAACTCAACAAAACGATACCGAAACGAACTCGGATGACAAAAAGTGCAGAATTAATCATTCTCGAAATGACGAAAAGGTCATGAGCGAGTCGTCAAAACGGACTCTGGCTGAAAAAGGAATTTACCGGAAATCGAAGATTGCGGATATTACACTTGCGAGGAGAGAGTTGAGACACAGGGGCATGACGATGGCGACGAGGCATTCGAGCGATACTAGTCCGAGATATTTTGGTGTTCATGTTGGTCAGACAGTTGGAGTACTCCAATTTTGTTCAGTCGTTGTCGTTTTGTATTATCCGAGCAAGATGCGTGTATGTTGTGGTATTTTATTTTGGCCATGTAGGCCCATCCTTGTCGTTGAAATTCCATATCGGAATAGTATGTCGGACGTCATAGTAGGGTCTGTGATTTCCTATTTTGGACAGGTTGTTGTATTTTAGTCGTGTTCGCCTGGTGGATCACCTGGTGTGGGGTCCACGGCACTGTAATAACCCAATGGGATTTGGGGGTGTTACACCGATAAAATAGTTAGGAAAAAGGGTTTGACGAAATAATCCATGTTCACAAAATTCCAAAAGGACATTTTGAAAGTACACACGAGTTGGTAAAGATACTGAAAAGCCATTTTAAAATACACATGCAGTGGATACAATATAGTTCAGAATACACATTTGCAGCGGAAATACAACCAGAAAAGAATACTCGATACTCAAATAAATACCACAGCCAGTATCACCCGGGAAGCTCACCCCTTCACGACCGCTACTAGCTCGATCTCCAAGTACCTAAAAATAAAGCCCACGACGGGGTCAGCCACAATACTCAACAATGATATCGATCACATCATCATAAATAATTACATACCAATGTAATAACGAAGTAAGAATACTACCAATGTAATCTTACCATTATAACCTTATCAATCCATAGCAATCCATAACAAATCAATGCTTACCATAATTCACATTTCGCATTCTCAAATGATGAAATGAACTCAACAACAATTATCTGTACTGTATTCAAGCAATACCAAGTCTCCTCAAATCGTCCTCATAACTCATAAGTGCGGAAATAATTCAATCTGTGCTAAATCCTGTCAGTCGGATTACACAATCAAATCTCAACCTTGATAAACCAGTAATACACAACCTATCTGTAGACCATAATACACAAGACAATGATAACAAATCCCGAAACATCGACGTATAGTCCGAATGCTCATACGATCAATAACAATGATCAGCCAATACATCACTGAGAATATCATCGACATGATAACTCCAATACGACCAATAAAGGATCAACGATAACTGAGAGTACCCTCAACATGGTAAACTCCCAACACGATCAACAAATGATCAACAATAACCGAGAATACCCTCAACATGGTAGACTCCAAATGATCAACAAAGGACCAACAATAACCGAGAATACCCTCAACAAGGTAGACTCCAAATGATCAACAATAATGGATCTCAAAGTAATAACTTTGACTGTCGAACATACCCCTCGGGCGTATGAACAACCAGTCACAAACCGTCGAACATATCCAATCATACAAGGACTATGAACAACCCAACAATATGGCTCAAAATATGGACGTCACAGTACGCCCGGTCTGGAAATGTGTCCGTGCACAAGCCACCCCGGGTATCGATCAAATACATGTCTGGTCTTGTACCTAATTAGCCTCACGAACTACGTCTCGTGTGCACGGTTCAATGCGGAAGCATCCAAGCATAACCATCATGTGCCTGGCTAAAAATCCTACACAATAACCAATCGGCACGCAGATATGACTCCAGATATGTCACGATGCAACATGACAACGAAATTCAAAAATTACACATCCAATCAGGATCAAAAGCCTCACCGAAGTGAACAATGACAATCTGACAAAGAAAAGTCGACATGACTAATCAATATTCAAAACAACAATCCTGGGATAACAAACTCCAAAGGATAATCCATACGATCAACAATCTCAGACAACAGTTCTGGGATCAACATCCCTCAATGAGATGATCAACACAACCATTAATACCAACAATAGTCCTGGGATCAACACCCCTCAACGAACAACCAATACGAATCTCAATATACGAAGCCTCAACATACAACATATACAACAACTCAACATAATAATTATCTCATAACTGAACATAAATTACCTCAAAGTCGAATACAACATCCTTTCCACGAACACATCCCTGAACGAATACACAGTTATACGAATAATCTCAAATAAGGAACCATCCATTCGATACAAATAAACCTTTACCCCATGACTTATGTCATCACGATAACTATCCTCGATATCCGATATTCTATATCCTTGACCAAAGATAACTCACGTCTTCCTTGAACACAATTAAATCATATACCTTATTATTTAATACAAACCAGATCACGATATACAACTCATTACCCGACAATTTACATTTCTAACAACATTGCTATACGAATTATAAATGAAATGAAAACGAAACCATTCATCAAATATTATAAACTGAACAAGTATAAACTTGCCTCGATACCGATACCACGAAGCTGTTACTGAACCTATTGCCTTTGTCTACGAGCTCCTCAGCCCCGATCAAAAGCAAACTACGAACTCCTCAGCCTCAACCGCAACATAATGGTCATAATCCATGATCAATTATCGCAACCTAATGCAATAATCAAATGACAACACATCCGGTAATAATCAACAACTGACATAACCAACCAATCGAACTCAATTGTTCAACAAAAACCTCGAATAAACGCAGTCTGAACAAACCAAATCAAACCATCACGAATTCATAATCACAACACAAAAATACTGCACTGTCTGCCTACTTAGCGCATGTTAAACGCATAACATAGCATGCGCTGAGTTGCTCCCGTTAGCGTGGGCTAGTCAGTAAGCTTAGCGTGCACTAATTCTGTACAGTGGCATGCATTCCAAGCATTGACTAACACCTTGCGACTACGAATCCGAATGAAAAGGAAATCATACTCCAAGATTAACAATAACTTTTTCCAAATTCAATCTCATCATCATGATCCACATCTTATCAAGAACATACGAAACTAAAATCAACATAATGTTGGTTTTAATCATCTTATCCATATTTATGATCAAAACTATTATATATCCTTATATCATCTTAACATCAAAATCTGAAATGAAGGGAGACATAAATCTCCATATCTCTTGAAGATAAACAACACCATAACTATCACAAGGATCATATCAATGTCCATATATCAATAACAACATCAACAATCAAACCAACTCGATAACAAGGTTCATATCATACTCAATCCGGAATTCAACCTCATATCATGATTTAACTCATCTAAATCGACCACTGAAATTATCATAATTCAGAATCCATGATTCAACCTCATCAAGTTAAACGAATCAGCATTAACATGAAGAATCTTAAATAACATCCGAAAACTCTTATCATAATCTCATAAAATCTCATATAATATCGTCACATGATTATCCAACATGTTCCTCACATGTAATCATCCTTTAAAATGAACCACTAACAAGGGATACGAATATTACCTGTATTAGATGAACCAAGAAGAAGAATACTTGAACTTCATTCCAAGAATCATGAGTAACTTGAAGAACAAGGCTTGAATCCATGCTCTTTATCTTAATCTTGTTAAAAATCACCACCTCACCGTGTTTGGAAACCTCAAGAACCTCCCAAAGCACTCTCTATCGACTGAAGGAAAAGGAATGGACTAAATGCATCTCAAAACCCGTCTGTCCCCTTATATAAAAACATTACTAGCGCGCGCTACTCTCATAAGATAGCATGCGCAACAGCCTTAGCGTGCGCTAACTGACTTTTGTTAGCATGCGCTATCGCAGTCCAGAGGCTACTGTCTGGCTTCATACATGTGCTTACGTACGTAATGACCATGCATTAGCGTACGTAACTTACACTGTCTAGCGTACGCAAGTCCTTGCATTTAGCGTGCGCTAAAATCAGTTGACTTGCTACAGTCTACCTACCGCATGTGCCCCCACATGCCGATGTGACAAGGATAAGATTCCCTTTGACTGATCTACAATTAGCGTGCGTTAAGACTCATGCTTTAGCGTGCGCTAATCCTTCAGGACAAACAACCGTTGACCTTATCCGGACACGTGCCGAAAGCAGCCAGGTCCACACGCATATTCCATCCGATCTGACTGCATTTAGCGTGCGCTACATTCTGCCTCTAGCGTGCGCTAACCATGAATGATAGCGTGCGCTATACTTGAACATTAGCGCGCGCTAATCAGGCTCTACTTAGCCATTTTCCAACTCTCCTCGTCCATCTCGACATACCAAATACGGACATACGACATACTGAATACATCTACTGAATCCAATAACATCATCATACGATATACCCAATATCAAAAGTACGTTAACCTAATACACTATATCCTCAAAATAATTGTCGAACCACTACGACAGTTATACCAGTACAAATACAGCTGTCTCAGTTCTCAATTTATTTTCTCCATACTATATAGACACAAGCCATCCAGTATATCTTAGATAAAATAACGCGAAAAATTCATACTGAAAATCTGGGTATTAAATACTACCCCCCTTAAAATAAGTTTCGTCCTCGAAACTTGCAACCTGCCACAAACAATAGATCAACCCAAAATTTCCAACTTATCATGAAAACAATCAATCGTCGCCACAAACGAATAACTAAAATGATATACTTACATGTGCGTGAAGGCGATGATCTCCCGTGATACTAGCACACGACTCCCATACGAAGTCTCAACACAACCAACACACACCAATATCACAAATAGCAATTTGAAAAGACCTCAAAATATTTGGAACCTCCAAAAATCGGTTTGACTCAAAAGTCAGAAAAACTCATTTTCAAAAGTCACGCTACTACCATACCGGTAGAGCCACATAACACACACGCCTGGGTTCACAAAACCCAAGCTCCGATACCATCTTCTGTAACACCCCCAAAACCATCCGGGATATTATAGCGCCGTAGGTCCCGCGCCGGAACCCACAAGGCTAAACACCATTTCAAAAATGTTTAAAAATGCCAAAAGGCCAATGACAGTAATATTTTAAATACTCAAATATCTTTAAAAACATAGTTCTCAAATACCGTCATAAAATACCATTTGAAAATACAAGGCGGAATGCTAAATCTCGACAGTTCAAAGTGTACGTTAAGCCACCCCTTAAACGTACCGATAAAATAGTTAGGAAAAAGGGTTTGACGAAATAACCCAAGTTCACAAAATGCCAAAAGGCCATTTTGAAAGTACACATGAGTTGGTAAAGATACCGAAAAGCCATTTTAAAGTACACACGCAGTGGATACAATACAGTTCAAAATACACATTTGCAGCGGAAATACAACCAGAAAAGAATACTCAATACTCAAATAAATACCACAGCCAGTATCACCTGGGAAGCACACCCCTTCACGACCGCTACTAGCTCGATCTCCGAGTACCTAAAAATAAAGCCCACGATGGGGTCAGCCACAATACTCAACAATGATATCGATCACATCATCATAAATAATTACATACCAATGTAATAACGAAGTAAGAATACTAACAATGTAATTTTACCGTTATAACCTTACCAATCCATAGCAATCCATAACAAATCAATGCTTACCATAATTCACATTTCGCATTCTCAAATGACGAAATGAACTCAACAACAATTATCTGTGCTGTGTTCAAGCAATACCATGTCTCCTCAAATTGTCCTCATAACTCATAAGTGCGGAAATAATCCAATCTGTGCCAAATCCTGTCCGTCGGATTACACAATCAAATCTCAACCTTGATAAACCAGTAATACACAACATATCTGTAGACCATAATACACAAGACAATGATAACAAATCCCGAAACATCGACGTACAGTCCGAATGCTCATACGATCAATAACAATGATCAACCAATACATCACTGAGAATATCATCGACATGATAACTCCATTACGACCAATAAAGGATCAACAATAACTGAGAGTACCCTCAACATGGTAAACTCCCAACACGATCAACAAATGATCAATAATAACCGAGAATACCCTCAACATGGTAGACTCCAAATGATCAACAAAGAACCAACAATAACCGAGAATACCCTCAACAAGGTAGAATCTAAATGATCAACAATAATGGATCTCAAAGAAATAACTCTGACTGTCGAACATACCTCTCGGGCGTATGAACAACCAGTCACAAACCGTCGAACATATCCAATCATACATGGACTATGAACAACCCAACAATATGGCTCAAATGATGGACGTCACAGTATGCCCGATCCGGAAATGTGTCCATGCACAAGCCACCCCGGGTATCGATCAAATACACGTGTGGTCTTGTACCTAATTAGCCACACGAACTACGTCTCGTGTGCACGGTTCAATGCGGAAACATCCACGCATAACCATCATGTGCCTGGCTAAAAATCCTACACAATAACCAATCGGCACGCAGATATGACTCCAGATATGTCACGATGCAACAGGACAATGAAATTCAAGAATTACACATCCAATAAGGATCAAAAGACTCACCAAAGTGAACAATGACAATCTGACAAAGAAAAGTCGACACGACTAATCATTATTCAAAACAACAATCCTGGGATAACAAACCCCAAAGGATAATCCATATGATCAACAATATCAGACAACAATTCTGGGATCAACATCCCTCAATGAGATGATCAACACAACCATTAATACCAACAATAGTCCTGGGATCAACACCCCTCAACGAACAACCAATACGAATCTCAATATACGAAGCCTCAACGTACAACATATACAACAACTCAACATAATAATTATCTCATAACTGAACATAAATTACCTCAAATTCGAAGACAACATCCTTTCTACGAACACATCCCTGAACGAATACACAGTTATACGAATAATCTCAAATAAGGAAACATCCATTCAATACCAATAAACCTTTATCCCACCACTTATGTCATCATGATAACTATCCTAGATATCCGATATTCTATATCCTTGACCAAAGATAACTCACGTCTTCCTTGAACACCATTAAATCATATACCTTATGATTTAATACAAACCAGAGCACGATATACAACTCATTACCCGACAACTTACATTTCTAACAACATTGCTATACGAATTATAAATGAAATGAAAACGAAACCATTCATCAAATATTATAAACTGAACAAGTATAAACTTGCCTCGATACCGATACCACGAAGCTGTTACCGAACCCATTTCCTTTGTCTACGAGCTCCTCAGCCCCGATCAAAAGCAAACTACGAACTCCTCAGCCTCAACCGCAACACAATGGTCATAATCCATGATCAATTATCGCAACCTAATGCAATAATCAAATGACAACACATCCGGCAATAATCAACAACTGACATAACCAACCAATCGAACTCAATGGTTCAAAGAAAACCTCGAATAAACGCAGTCTGAACAAATCAAATCAAACCATCACGAATTCATAATCACAACACAAAAATACTGCATTGTATGCCTACTTAGCGCATGTTAAACGCATAACATAGCATGCACTAAGTTGCTCCCGTTAGCGTGCGCTAGCCAGTAAGCTTAGCGTGCGCTAATGCTGTACAGTGGCATGCATTCCAAGCATCGACTAACACCTTGCGACTACGAATCCGAATGAAAAGCAAATCATACTCCAAGATTAACAATAACTTTTTTCCAAATTCAATATCATCATCATGATCCACATCTTATCAAGAACATACGAAACTAAAATCAACATAATGTTGGTTTTAATGATCTTATCCATATTTATGATCAAAACCATTATATATCCTTATATCATCTAAACCTCAAAATCCGAAATGACGGGAGGCATAAATCTCCATATCTCTTAAAGATAAACAACACCATAACTATCACAAGGATCATATCAATGTCCATATATCAATAACAACATCGACAATCAAACCAACTCGATAACAAGGATCATATCATACTCAATTCGGAATTCAACCTCATATCATGATTTAACTCATCTAAATCGACCATTGAAATTATCATAATTCAGAATCCATGATTCAACCTCATCGAGTTAAATGAATTACCATTAACATGAAGAATCTTAAATAACATCCGAAAACTCTTATCATAATCCCATAAAATCTCATATAATATCGTCACATGATTATTCAACATGTTCCTCACATGTAATCATACTTTAAAATGAACCACTAACAAGGGATACGAATATTACCTGGATTAGATGAACCAAGAAGAAGAACACTTGAACTTCATTCCAAGAATCATGAGTAACTTGAAGAACAAGGCTTGAATCCATGCTCTTTATCTTAATCTTGTTAAAAATCACCGCCTCACCGTGTTTGGGAACCTCAAGAACCTCCCAAAGCTCTCTCTATCGACTAAAGGAGAAGGAATGGACTAAATGCATCTCAAAACCCGTCTGTCCCCTTATATAATAAACATTACTCGCGCGCGCGCTACTCTCATAAGACAGCGTGCGCAACAGCCTTAGCGTGCGCTAACTGACTTTTGTTTGCATGGGCTATCGCAGTCTAGAGGCTACTGTATGGATTCGTACATGTGCTTACGTACGTAAAGACCATGCATCGGCGTACGAAACTTACACTGTCTGTAATATCCGCAATTTTCGATTTTCGGTAAATTTCTTTTTTCGGCCGGAGTCCGTTTTGACGACTCGCTCATGACCGTATCATCATTTCGAAAATGATTAATTCTGCACTTTTTGTCATCCGAGTTCGTTTCGGTATCGTTTTGTTGAGTTCCGAGCTTTTTAGCGACTTTTCCGCACTTGAGTTCGATTCTTGCGAATCTCGTCCGAAACTGTTGTTTCGAGTTTCTCGTAAGTTCATTTAATGCTATTATTCATGTTGCGAGCTTTGGTTTGGTGTTTCGATCGCGTATCGTGATTTTCAGATGTTTTGGGCCATTTTCGTAATTTCCCAAAGTTTTGGGTAATTACTTCCGTTGTTGAATTTCGAGCCTTCGGGTGGTCGGAATTGTGTGTTCTCTTAACTCTTAGATTCGTCTTTGCGAGTACGTCGTAACCGTATCATCGATTCGTATTCAGGTTCGGGTTTCGGGGTCGTTCGGGCCGTCGGAGTTGGCCCCGGCCGAGTCATGGCCGCGCAACCTGGGCCCAGGCCGGCACTGGCCGAGTCACGGCCGATAGTGCTCGGCAGCTTTTGGCCGAGTCACGGTCGGCAGTGATCGGCTGTTTCTGGCCGAGCAGTCCGTGGGCCGCGGCACATGCTGGCAGGGCCGCGGCACACTCTGTGGCATTTTTCGGCCAAACCGACTGTACCGGGTGCCGCGGAACACACCGGCCGGGCCGTGGCACACTGCCGACCACTGTATCACGGGATGACTTCACGTCTAGCCGATCTCGTGTGCCACTTAGCTCACTTCTAGCTAAGTCAGGCTAACTCCAGTCCTTACGATGTTCTAACGGACTTGGAAAGCAAGAAAACTAAGGGTCGAAGACTACAATGTAAGAAGAGGTTTTGTATTATATGAACTTCAAAGATTACAAGCACTTCTTGATCACACTCTTGATGATCTTCTCGATGATACTTCTTGATCTCCTTCCTGATAGTCTTGGAGCAAATGAGCTCCCCCTATTTATACATCTCCCACCTCCTCTTATGGAGGGTTCTAGAGAAGTCTACAATATTTCTCCTATCTCTACATAATAAGAATACACTAGAACATTCCGTACATATCTTTACATTTCAAGACTTATATGATATTTCTAGACTATTCCACAAGTCTTCTAAGATCCAACCTTTCTTGAAGGTTATTGAGGGTTCCGCTTTCATCCGGGCGCTCCAGCTCGTTCCAGTCCGTCTCGGCCCGCTTCGGCCCGCTTCGGCCCATCCCGACCCGCATCGGCCCGACACAATCCACTTGCTTTCGGAACCTTCTGGAGTCTTCCCGAACCTTCTGGGCCATTCTGGTCCGCACCTGGCTGCTCCTGGTCGAGTCTTCCCCGCAGAGTGGTTCCTCAGCTTTTCAGTAGCACTGCTCCCACAAGGGTATATCCCGCTAGGACTATTATAGGGGGGGAGGGTCTCTCTCGTACCCTGCGTGCGCGCGCCCGCGCCTGTCGGCCGCGTCCGGCATCCCATGCCCGCGCCCGACATCCTTGCTTGAGTCTTGCCTCCCGACTCGACCTCGCCTCGTCATCTTTCCTTGTTCCGAGCATAGCTTGCTCGGCCGGCCTTGCCCGTGCTCCAAGCACTGCCGGACAGTCCCGCACATGTCCCGACCGGAATGCCCAAGTGTCCTGAACACTAAGGCACGTTGTCCCTTGGGCGAACCGCCTCCCATAGCGGCGCCTGTGTTCCTCCCACGGCTTCTTCACATGGTTGTCCGTCCGACCATGCTGCTTATAAGGCTGAACCTCCATTTCCAGCCCGATGCCTTTCAGGCCGTCTTGCTCGTGCTGGATCTTCAGCACTTCGTGCGACCGGACGTGCACGTCTGTGCCGTCGTCAACATTCTGCCGTGACACTCTCCCCCGCCCATTTCGTCGACGTCCCCGTCGACGTGGTGAATCCTCGGTTTTCTCCATTCTCAAGATGCTGTCACGGTCGTCCATTGTCGTTGCCTTGAAGTGTACTGGTGCCTGCCCTGCGCCTAAGCCCTGTCGCACATTGCTTGCGACCTTTGTGTTCCGAATGGCTGATTCAATCTTCTGTACTGCCTTTGTGGAGACCTCTTTGTTCTCGGCAACATCCTGCGCCTGGGTGTGCTCCATGGTGACCAACTTCGGAAGTCCCTTACTGAGTTGCATGGACGATAGAACTCGAGTCTCTGTTTTACTTCTTTCCAAAGGCACGATATGTATCGTCGAACCCTTAGTGATCCGCATGGTTTGGTCTTCAAATGAAAAAGGACGTACCACGTCCAGGAACTCCATTCCCAACACCATGTGGTACTCGTCCATGGGTACTACCGTCAAATCTATAGTGCCTTTCCATCCTCCTATTTCAATGGGCACTCCCTGGGCAACTCCAAGGATAGGCTGAGACGGAGAGTTTACTGCTTTTACCCAACCTATCTCCTTGGTGTATTGAATATCCATTTTCTTAGCTTCACTTTCAGCAAGGAAGTTGTGAGACGCACCTGTGTCGAGCAATGTTCTTACGTGACCTTTGTTAAGCTTGGCATTGACAAACATGAGGCCTCGTCCCTTCTCGGTTTCCTTGGGAGTCTTGGTATGCTCTTTCGCCATGGAGTTGAGGAGTCGCATTGAGCTGATATAAGCTACTTCCGTTCCTTTCTTCTCTTCCTCAAATACCATTGCGTTGAAGGCCTTCTTCTTAGGGCAGTCCCGAATCAAGTGAGGGCCATCGCATAGATAACACTTGTACTCCCTTGAATTTCCTCCTTCAACCGGCTTTCCTTTGGGATTCGATGGTCTGGAAGCAGGTTTCTCCTCTCTTGATGGCGGCTTAGGGGCTGGCTTCTCCACTTCACCAGTCTTCCTAGCGGGTGTGTCTTGACGAAAATCCATGAGATCTTCAGCTACGGCAATTGCTTCATCCACGTCTCGAACGTTCCTTCTCTTGAGCTCATTGTAAGCCCAAGCCTGCAATCCGTCTTGGAAGTAGAATAACTTATCTTTCTCTTGCAAGTCGGGTAGTTCAAGCATCACCGTGGTGAATTCCACCACGTAGTCTCTGATTGAACCCGTGTGTTTCAACTCTCGGAGCTTCTTCATGGCTATTTCTTCCGCATTGTGTGGGCAGAATTGCCTCTTAAGTTGCTTCTTGAATTCTTCCCACGTGTCTATGGTGTAGAGTCCCCTTTCAATGTCTCCATACTTTCGTCTCCACCATAGAGCAGCGTTTTCACTTAGGTAAAGGACGGCAGTGTCTATCTTCGACTTGTCGTCTTTTACCTCAGTCGCATTGAAGTAGCATTCTATGGACCAAAGAAACTCATCAAGCACTTTAGAGTCGCGCTTACCTCCGTACTTCAAAGGTGGTGGTGCTTCCGTGCGCGGCATCCTCTTGGTAATGGCTCCTCCGGCGATCGCTGCTTTGCACAAGTTTACTTCAACTTCCAAAGCGCTTGTTTTCTCCCGAAACTCATGTCTTAGGGCGTTGATAAGCCCAAGTACTTCTTCCTTCATGACACCGATCGCATCTTTCAATCCATCGCTCGTGTCACTTATCTCTGCAGCGAATTGGTCGATGGTATCCTTCCACTGCAGGGTATCACCGACGTTAATCTCGACCCTTGTCAGCCTATTGTCAAAGCTGGCCAAGTTATCTACCGACTGCTCCCTCTTCTTGGATTTTGCCTTCTTCTGCTTTTCCACTCCTTCAACAAGTGGGGGAATGTTGGCAACTTCACTATCCGTAACCATAGTCTTTGCTTTCCGCGAACCGAGGCTCTGATACCACGTTGTCACGGGATGACTTCACGTCTAGCCGATCTCGTGTGCCACTTAGCTCACTTCTAGCTAAGTCAGGCTAACTCCACTCCTTACGATGTTCTAACGGACTTGGAAAGCAAGAAAACTAAGGGTCGAAGACTACAATGTAAGAAGAGGTTTTGTATTATATGAACTTCAAAGATTACAAGCACTTCTTGATCACACTCTTGATGATCTTCTCGATGATACTTCTTGATCTCCTTCCTGATAGTCTTGGAGCAAATGAGCTCCCCCTATTTATACATCTCCCACCTCCTCTTATGGAGGGTTCTAGAGAAGTCTACAATATTTCTCCTATCTCTACATAATAAGAATACACTAGAACATTCCGTACATATCTTTACATTTCAAGACTTATATGATATTTCTAGACTATTCCACAAGTCTTCTAAGATCCAACCTTTCTTGAAGGTTCTTGAGGGTTCCGCTTTCATCCGGGCGCTCCAGCTCGTTCCAGTCCGTCTCGGCCCACTTCGGCCCGCTTCGGCCCGTCCTGGCCCGCATCGGCCCGACACAATCCACTTGCTTCCGCAACCTTCTGGAGTCTTCCCGAACTTTCTGGGCCATTCTGGTCCGCACCTGGCTGCTCCTGGTCGAGTCTTCCCCGCAGAGTGGTTCCTCAGCTTTTCAGTAGCCACTGCCCCCACAAGGGTATATCCCGCTAAGCCTATTATAGGGGGGGAGGGTCTCTCTCGCACCCTGCGCGCGCGCGCCCGCGCCTGTCGGCCGCGTCCGGCATCCCATGCCCGCGCCCGACATCCTTGCTTGAGTCTTGCCTCGCGACTCGACCTCGCCTCATCATCTTTCCTTGTTCCGAGCATAGCTTGCTCGGCTGGCCTTGCCCGTGCTCCAAGCACTGCCGGACAGTCCCGCACATGTCCCGACCGGAATGCCCAAGTGTCCTGAACACTAAGGCACATTGTCCCTTGGGAGAACCGCCTCCCATAGCGGCGCCTGTGTTCCTCCCACGGCTTCTTCACATGGTTGTCCGTCCGACCATGCTGCTTATAAGGCTGAACCTCCATTTCCAGCCCGATGCCTTTCAGGCCGTCTTGCTCGTGCTTGATCTTCAGCACTTCGTGCGACCGGACGTGCACGTCTGTCCCGTCGTCAACATTCTGCCGTGACAACTGGGAGCCATATTTGGGCCTGTGCCGCGGCACATTCCCGCTGGGCCGCGGCACACTGTGCAACCCATTTATGGCCCTGCACACGGGTTTTTGGCCATTTTTCTCCTTCTTCTCCATCTCTTTCGCGGCTGAGGGTGATCTTACCATGGAACCATGTTGTTTAACAACAAATCCATGAAGTTCTTGATTTCATATCATCAATCAATCATCCGTTATCATCCTTTGATCCAGCGAATCAAGGTAATCTTCCTTAGCACCCTAATTTCGTGAATTTGGGGGTTTTTGCGTTTTTGTCCGATTCGTTCCGTATTATTGATTAATTCATGATGGGTATGATTAATCTTGGTAGTATTCTTGTGTTTAACATCATTTAATCCATTGTTCTTCGTCGAATCGAAGTATATTTCTTGATTTCCTTCAAATCGACTTTTTGGGGGATTTGTCCTCGATCTCGTTTTTCATCCGTTTTTGATGGATCGATTATGGTTAAATGATGTTTTTAAACATATTCTATGGATTGTATATGTATATTTTAACTTGGAATTCCGTTTTCGTGTTTTGTCGGGACGAATCGTGTTCTTGGCCGTTTTGGGGGAAATCCTTGAACTTTCGTCATTCGTTCTTTGAATTCAACGGATTTAAGCTGTATTATGGAATTCATTTTCGTTGTTATTGTTTTTGTTCATAGTTCATTGTTGCGGATTGTCGTTCGGTGGAGTCGGCGAGTTCGTAGTCGGTTCGTGCCAACCTACTTAGGCCGATTCTCCGCGTTGTGGTTATTCGAGGCAAGTACCTTGCCCATACTTTTCTTATTTTGTGGATATGATGATCGGTGATCGTCTTGGTGTGTTTGTTTGGTTGTTTGAAATGAAGTTTCAAAAGATTTCGGTTTGGCCCCGTTAAAGGCTTTCTTTCAAAATGCGTGTGTGTTTTGTGAACGGCGTGTTTTGGGAATTGATTATGACTTGATTATTTTGAACGTTGAAGTATTTGATGATGATACTCCTATTGTTTAAAGTTATGGAATCGTGTATTCCGTATTTAATCTTGTTATTGTGTTTTGAAGAGTTTGATAATCGTGTCGAGTTAATAGCCATCTCTAGTGAGTATTCTTAATGAACCTACATTCTTAGCATGTTAGTATTGCATGAGTAACGTGTGTGTGTGTATGCTCACTATGGGTTAGATCCGACGGGGTCTCGGTAGGGGTCCACGGAGGGGTGGATCCGCGAGCTTGCTTTTAACCACTACGGGTTAGATCCGACGGGGTCTCGGTAGGGATCCACGGAGGGGTGGGTCCGCGGTTAATTGTGGTGCATTTTGCAAATGTGATTTGATAATGGCATTTCCGGAAATGAGTGCTTTTGAACGGGTTTCATGATTGCATGCATTGACTAAGTGTGTAAGAGGTAAGTTGTTCGTTTGGCCTACTTGGCTAGGATGGCTCTAGAGTATTTTGTTGTTTGTGTTAAATCCTTTAATTATGGATTTTGACGTTGGAAGACGAACCTTGTGGTCGTTCTTGTGTACTGTGAGTTGATGAGATTTGGGGCTAAAATCCCAATGGTTTTGTAAAAGTCATTTTACGGAAAGTAAACCTTTGGGGCGGTGAACCCTTTTGTCTTTTGGATTTTGAAAAGTAGGATTTGATAATCCTAAATTGTTTTCTATTAAAGCTCTCGATGGCATTCTAAACTGTTTTTATAAATTCTTCCATTGATTTGTGATCTTTCGATTTTGGAACGTTTTCTCAAATTCTTGCCTCGGGAAGTGTTTTTCGTTTCGTTTGGATCTTTGAGGATCCTTGGTTATTGTTATTCATGGAATGTGAATTGTATGGCTCGTATTTGCACTTTGTTCTTGCACTAGCAAAACAGTGGAGTTTTGCTAACCCCCGAGTATTCGGGGGGTGGATGTCTATTTTTGCATTCAGGTTTTGGAGCATAACACAGGGTCGGCACGAAGGATGATGAAAGATGATCGATACTAATGACATGAGGAACCGTATACTGTTTATTGGTTCAGTTGTACTTTATTTTCCGCTGCTATACTTTTCCCGTTGTACGGGTGTGGTTGTATTTTGACCCCTGCGTGGGCATGATTTGTATTTGAGTTGTATGTATTTATTGAAAGACCAAATCGGTCTACTGAGTCATTTTAGCCTGAAAGGCATGGTTGAGTTGTTATATGTTGTTACCAGCCTGGTAGATCTTTGAGGAAGGGTTCTACGGCGTGTAATATCCCTGAGCGGATTGGGGGTGTTACATAAATGGTATCGGAGCTTAGGTTGAGGAAACCTAGGCTGTCGGGTCAAGTCGTGTTGTTTGAGTCTTGTTTCGTTGGATTTTATCTGACTGAGTCGTGTCGCGACGCATTGTTTGAGTTTGTTGGTCGTGATTAGTATCGTGGGGCGATCATCATCTTCGTGCGACCTGTGGAAGTAAGTCTCCCTTCTTTGTGTTGTGCGTCGTGTGACACGAGCTATTTTTATGATTATTTGTTCAGTGACGGAATCCTCTTATAGATTTTGATTTCTTGATATGTGGTTATTTGACCCTCATATTTCGTTCATATGAGGAGTAGTGTTGCTGGATTGTGCATGTTTGACTTTATTTCTTTTATCCGCTGCGTGAGTTCTTTTGTAATGGCTTTCGGTATTTGACCGACTGAGTTTTATTTCAAAAACCAATTCCATTAATCGAGTTTTTGGGCATTATGGCCTTGATCATTTTGGCGAAACTCTTATGACTGTATTTAGTATTTTGTAAATGGCTTTGTGAGTTTTTGAAATATTACCGTTATCGACCTTTTTGGCGTTTTTGTAAATGGTTTTTATCCTGGTGGGTTCCGGCACGGGACCCACGGCGCTATAATGTTCTATATAATTACCCGAAATTTTTGGGCATTCTAGCCCATTGAATTATCTTTAAAAACCTTGAGTATCTTAGAAAAATAAATTTCGAGACGTACTTTTCAAATGAGTTATTTTCTTGTGGTACATCCTAGGTGCCACAATATTTTTCAAAAAAATTCTACCTCGAGGACCAAAATGTTTGAGATATTTTCAATGTTCAGAAACACTTTTATTTAGACCCAGGGGTCGAATATTCTGAAAGTTTCCACTAAGAGAAAGTGTCCACATTTTTTTATCAAATGCGAAATGGTTCTCCAAAGTCTCGACAACAATGTTTCACGTTTGTACTTTTTGAAAGGTGATACTCAAGATCAACCGGTGTTCTTCTAAATTATTTTCAAAATGAGGTTTTCGTTTTTAAAACCTATCTATTCCCGTTTGAGGGATGGGTATGTATGTGTGATGTTCGCGTTGTCATTTTGATGTTTGCTCCCGAGTATGATTGAATTGGCGGTGTGAGCGTTGAGTCGTTTTCACACATTTGATGTGTTAGCCCCCTGTGAGTGGAGGGATGTTGGTGTTAAATGTTGTCGCCTCGTGGTGATTTCTGCGTTGTCGCGCATGTGCGAGCTGTTAGAGCTTGGTTTGGTATGACCGTGTGCATCGGTGATGGTTCCGTTATGTGTCGGTTGTTTAATGTCTTGTTACCTTGCTCCCGTTTTTGTGAATTTCGTGGACGAGGTCGGAGGTAATGCCCGTACTATTTTGACTTCTGTATTTTCTATTTCTCCACTCTATCGATTCGCTCATGTTCGTTGATACTTTCTGAACTTGTTCTGTATTTCGGTTTCATCATCCGAACGAACTGTGATCTTGTTGTGGGTTGATCTGGTTATCACTGTGATTTTTTCGAGTTCGGTTCGATTCTTGTGAACCTTGTTCGGAAGTGACATCATCTGGATCTATTAGTTCCTTTATTCGAAGTGGATCGGATTTGGAACTCCTGTGTTTTCGACTCTGTCGACTCGTTTATGTTCGTTGACATTTTCTGAACTTTCCCTATCCCTTGCTTTTGTTGATCGAACGAGGGTGGTGGTGTTTCGGAATAACTCGTTTGTCGTTGTGACTTTTCAATCGCTATTCCCTTTCCGGTGGATCTTATGGGAATGCATGTCTTGTAGTTCTCACCAGATCATCCTGGGAGTTGTTGTTTGAATTTTATTATCCTTCGTGTTTCGGACATGATTGTTCGATTTTTGTTGTCTCGGTCATTTGTTTGTTCGGTTTTTGTCCTCGTTTCGTGATTGTTGAGCATTCAGGCTCCTTCCTAATTTCCTTAAGTTCGGGAAATTTGTCTCGTTTTCGATCTTCCAACCCTTGGGCGGTGGAATTTCGTATTTCTTCAGCGTTTGGCTCGCGTTTGGATTGATGAACCGTTGGGTTGGTCAATCGTATTGATTTTCGTTCGTTGTATTTTGTGATTGTTCGGATAATTGACTTGATTGTATTATCCATTTGATGACGCTTGTCACTTGTTGGTTTTATTATATCCCTAACGGCGACGTTGTGTTGGTCGTCGTGGAGCGTGTTTTCACGCCGTATATTCCTTTGCGTTGCTTGTAACGTTTCGACGATGGGCGTAAGTTACGTGTTTCCTTGCGTATCTCGTTGAGTTTTCCTGGCGGGATATTGCTTCTCCCTACTTGTTTTAAGTTTCGGGACGAAACTTCTTTTAAGGAGGGTAGAATGTAATATCCGCAATTTTTGATTTTCGGTAAATTTCTTTTTTCTGCCGGAGTCCATTTTGACGACTCGCTCATGACCGTATCGTCATTTCGAGAATGATTAATTCTGAACTTTTTGTCATCCGAGTTCGTTTCGGTATCGTTTTGTTGAGTTCCGAGCTTTTTAGCTACTTTTCCGCACTTGAGTTCGATTCTTGCGAATCTCGTCCGAAACTGTTGTTTCGAGTTTCTCGTAAGTTCATTTAATGTTATTATTCATGTTGTGAGCTTTGGTTTGGTGTTTCGATCGCGTATCGTGATTTTCGGACGTTTTGGGCCATTTTCGTAATTTCCCAAAGTTTTGGGTAATTACTTCCGTTGTTGAATTCCGAGCCTTCGGGTGGTCGGAATTGTGTGTTCTCTTAGCTCTTAGATTCGTCTTTGCGAGTACGTCGTAACCGTATCATCGATTCGTATTCAGTTCGGTTTCGGTCGTCGGGCCGTCGAGTTCGCCCGCCAGCTGCCGGCGCACCGGGCCAGCCGACTGCCGGCCGAGTCACGGCCGATAGTGATCGGTAGATTCTGCCGAGTCACGGCCGGCAGTGATCGTAGTTTCGCCGAGCGGTCCGTGGCCGCGGCACATGCTTGTGGCCGCGGCACACTCTCGTGGCATTTTTTCGCCAAACTGATCAGACTGGTGCCGCGCACACGCCAAACCATATTTGGGTCTGTGCCGCGGCACACTCCCGCTGGGCCGCGGCACACTGTGCAGCCTATTTATGGCCCTGCACACGGGTTTTTGGCCATTTTTCTCCTTCTTCTCCCTCTCTTCCGCGGTTGAGGGTGATCTTACCATGGAACCATGTTGTTTAACAACAAATCCATGAAGTTCTTGAGTTCATATCATCAATCAATCATCGGTTATCATCCTTTGATCCAGCGAATCAAGGTAATCTTCCTTAGAACCTTAATTTCGTGAATTTGGGGGTTTTTGCGTTTTTGTCCGATTCGTTCCGTATTATTGATTAATTCATGATGGGTATGATTAATCTTCGTAGTATTCTTATGTTTAACATTATTTAATCCATTGTTCTTCGTCGAATCGAAGTATATTTCTTGATTTCCTTCAAATCGACTTTTTGGGGGATTTATCCTCGATCTCGTTTTTCATCCGTTTTTGATGGATCGATTATGGTTAAATGATGTTGTTAAACATATTCTATGGATTGTATATCCATATTTCAACTTGGAATTCTGTTTTCGTGTTTTGTCGGGACGAATCGTGTTCTTGACCGTTTTGGGGGAAATCCTTGAACTTTCGTCATTCGTTCTTTGAATTCAACGGCTTTAAGTCGTATTATAGAATTCATTTTCGTTGTTATTGATTTCGTTCATAGTTCATTGTTGCGGATTGTCGTTCGGTGGAGTCGGCGAGTTCGTAGTCGGTTCGTGCCAACCTACTTCGGCCGATTCTCCGCGTTGCGGTTATTCGAGGCAAGTACCTTGCCCATACTTTTCTTATTTTGTGGATATGATGATCGGTGATCATCTTGGTGTGTTTGTTTGGTTGTTTGAAATGAAGTTTCAAAAGATTTCGGTTTGGCCTCGTTAAAGGCTTTCTTTCAAAATGCGTGTGTGTTTTGTGAACGGCGTGTTTTGGGAATTGATTATGACTTGATTATTTTCAACGTTGAAGGATTTGATGATGATACTCCTATTGTTTAAAGTTATGGAATCGTGTATTCCGTATTTAATCTTGTTATTGTGTTTTGAAGAGTTTGATAATGGTGTCGAGTTAATGGCTATCTCTAGTGAGTATTCTTAATGAACATACATTCTTAGCATGTTAGTATTGCATGAGTAACGTGTGTGTGTGTATGCTCACTATGGGTTAGATCCGACGGGGTCTCGGTAGGGGTCTACGGAGGGGTGGATCCGTGAGCTTGCTTTTAACCACTACGGGTTAGATCTGACGGGGTCTCGGTAGGGATCCACGGAGGGGTGGGTCCGCGGTTAATTGTGGTGCATTTTGCAAATGTGATTTGATAATGGCATTTCCGGAAATGAGTGCTTTTGAACGGGTTTCATGATTGCATGCATTGACTAAGTGTGTAAGAGGTAAGTTGTTCGTTTGGCCTACTTGGCTAGGATGGCTCTAGAGTATTTTGTTGTTTGTGTTAAATCCTTTAATTGTGGATTTTGACGTTGGAAGACGAACCTTGTGGTCGTTCTTGTGTACTGTGAGTTGATGAGATTTGGGGCTAAAATCCCAATGGTTTTGTAAAAAGTCATTTTACGAAAAGTAAACCTTTGGGGCGGTGAACCCTTTTGTCTTTTGGATTTTGAAAAGTAGGATTTGATAATCCTAAATTGTTTTCTATTAAAACTCTCGATGGCATTCTAAACTGTTTTTATAAATTCTTCCATTGATTTGTGATCTTTCGATTTTGGAACGTTTTCTCAAATTCTTGCCTCGGGAAGTGTTTTTCGTTTCGTTTGGATCTTTGAGGATCCTTGGTTATTGTTATTCGTGGAATCTGAATTGTATGGCTCGTATTTGCACTTTGTTCTTGCACTAGCAAAACAGTGGAGTTTTGCTAACCCCCGAGTATTCGGGGGGTGGATGTCTATTTTTGCATTCAGGTTTTGGAGCATAACACAGGGTCGGCACGAAGGATGATGAAAGATGATCGATACTAATCACATGAGGAACCGTATATTGTTTATTGGTTCAATTGTACTTTATTTTCCGCTGCTATACTTTTCCCGTTGTACGGGTGTGGTTGTATTTTGACCCCTGCGTGGGCATGATTTGTATTTGAGTTGTATGTATTTATTGAAAGACCAAATCGGTCTACTGAGTCATTTTAGCCTGAAAGGCATGGTTGAGTTGTTATATGTTGTTACCAGCCTGGTAGATCCTTGAGGAAGGGTTCTACGGCGTGTAATATCCCTGAGCGGATTGGGGGTGTTACACTGTCTAGCATACGCAAGTCCTTGCATTTAGCGTGCGCTAAAACCAGTTGACTTGCTACAGTATACCTACCGCATGTGCCCCCACATGCCGATCTAACAATGATAAGATTCCCTTTGCCCGATCTACAATTAGCGTGCGTTAAGCCTCATGCTTTAGCGTGCGCTAATCCTTTAGGACAAACAACCATTAACCTTATCCGGACATGCGCCGAAAGCAGCCGGGTCGACACGCAGATTTATTCCGATCTGACTGCATTTAGCGTGCGCTACATTCTGCCTCTAGCCTGCGCTAACCATGAACGATAGCGTGCGCTATACTTGAACATTAGCGCGCCCTAATCAGGCTATACTTAGCAATTTTCCAACTCTCCTCGTCCATCTCGACATACCAAATACGAACATACGGCATACTGAATACATGTACTGAATCCAATAACATCATCATACGATATACCCAATATCAAAAGTACGATAACCTAATACACGATATCCTCAAAATAATTGTCGAACCACTACGACAGTTATACCAGTACAAATACAGCTGTCTCAGTTCTCAATTTATTTTATCCATATTGTATAGACACCAATCCATCCAGTATATCTTAGATAAGATAACGCGAAAAATTCATACTGAAAATCTGGGTATTAAATACTACCTCCCTTAAAATAAGTTTCGTCCTCGAAACTTGCAACCTACCACAAACAACAAATCAGCCCAAAATTTCCAACTCATCATGAAAACAATCAATTGTCGCCACAAGCGATTAACCAAAACGATATACTTACACGTGCGTGAAGACGATGATCTCCCGTGATACTAGCACACACCAATATCACAAATAGCAATTTGAAAAGACCTCAAAAAATTTGGAACCTCCAAAAATCGGTTTGACTCAAAAGTCAGAAAAAACTTATTTTCAAAAATCACGCTACTACCATACCGGTAGAGCCACATAACACACACGCCTGGGTTCACAAAACCCGAGCTCCGATACCATCTTTTGTAACACCCCCAAAACCATCCGGGATATTACAGCACCGTAGGTCCCGCACCCAAACCCACCAGGCTAAAAACCTTTTCAAAAATATTTAAAAATGCCAAAAGGCCAATGACGGTAATATTTTAAAAACTCAAATATCTTTAAAAACATAGTTCTCAAATACCGTCATAAAATACCATTTGACAATACAAGGCGAAATGCCAAATCTCGACAGTTCAAAGTGTACGTTAAGCCACCCCTTAAACGTATCGATAAAATAGTTAGGAAAAAGGGTTTGACGAAATAATCCATGTTCACAAAATGCCAAAAGGCCATTTTGAAAGTACACACGAGTTGGTAAAGATACCGAAAAGCCATTTTAAAATACACACGTAGCGAATACAATACAGTTCAAAATACATATTTGCAGCGGAAATACAACCAGAAAAGAATACTCGATACTCAAATAAATACCACAGCCAGTATCACCCGGGAAGCTCACCCCTTCACGACCGCTACTAGCTCGATCTCCGAGTACCTAAAACTAAAGCCCACGATGGGGTCACCACAATACTCAACAATGATATCGATCACATCATCATAAATAATTACATACCAATGTAATAACGAAGTAAGAATACTACCAATGTAATCTTACCGTTATAACCTTACCAATCCATAGCAATCCATAACAAATCAATGCTTACCATAATTCACATTTCGCATTCTCAAATGACGAAATGAACTCAACAACAATTATCTGTACTGTATTCAAGCAATACCAAGTCTCCTCAAATCGTCCTCATAACTCATAAGTGCGGAAATAATCCAATCTGTGCCAAATCCTGTCCGTCGGATTACAAAATCAAATCACAACCTTGATAAACCAGTAATACACAACATATCTGTAGACAATAATACACAAGACAATGATAACAAATCCCGAAACATCGACGTATAGTCTGAATGATCATACGATCAATAACAATGATCAACCAATACATCACTGAGAATATCATCAACATGATAACTCCAATACGACCAATAAAGGATTAGCCATAACTGAGAGTACCCTCAACATGGTAAACTCCCAACACGATCAACAATAACCGAGAATACCCTCAACATGGTAGAATCCAAATGATCAACAAAGGACCAATAATAACCAAGAATACCCTCAACAAGGTAGACTCCAAATGATCAACAATAATGGATCTCAAAGAAATAACTCTGACTGTCGAACATACCCCTCGGGCGTGTGAACAACCAGTCACAAACCGTCGAACATATCCAATCATACATGGACTATGAACAACCCAACAATATGGCTCAAAAGATGGACGTCACAGTACGCCCGATCCCAAAATGTGTCCGTGCACAAGCCACCCCGGGTATCAATCAAATACATGTGTGGTCTTGTACCTAATTAGCCTCACGAACTACATCTCGTGTGCACGGTTCAATGCGGAAACATCCACGCATAACCATCATGTGCCTGGCTAAAAATCCTACACAATAACCAATCGGCACGCAGATATGACTCCAGATATGTCACGATGCAACATGACAACGAAATTTCAGAATTACACATCCAATAAGGATCAAAAGACTCACCGAAGTGAACAATGACAATCTGACAAAGAAAAGTCGACACGACTAATCAATATTCAAAACAACAATCATGGGATAACAAACCCCAAAGGATAATCCATACGTTCAACAATCTCAGACAATAGTTCTGGGATCAACATCCCTCAATGAGATGATCAACACAACCATTAATACCAACAATAGTCCTGGGATCAACACCCCCCAACGAACAACCAATACGAATCTCAATATACGAAGCCTCAACGTACAACATATACAACAACTCAACATAATAATTATCTCATAACTGAACATAAATTACCTCAAAGTAGAAGACAACATCCTTTCCACGATCACATCCCTGAACGAATACACAGTTATACGAATAATTCAAATAAGGAACCATCCATTCAATACCAATAAACCTTTATCCCGATACTTATATCATCACGATAACTATCCTCGATATCTGATATTCTATATCCTTAACCAAAGATAACGCACGTCTTCCTTTAACACAATTAAATCATATACCTTATGATTTAATACAAACCAAAGCACGATATACAACTCATTACCCGACAACTTACATTTCTAACAACATTGCTATACGAATTATAAATGAAATGAAAAGGAAACCATTCATCAAATAATATAAACTGAACAAGTATAGACTTGCCTCGATACCGATACCACGAAGCTGTTACCGAACCCATTGCCTTTGTCTACGAGCTTCTCAGCCCCGATCAAAAGCAAACTACGCACTCCTCAGCCTCAACCGCAACACAACGGTCATAGGCCATGATCAATTATCGCAACCTAATGCAATAATCAAATGACAACACATCCAGTAATAATCAACAACTGACATAACCAACTAATCGAACTCAATGGTTCAACAAAAACCTCGAATAAACGCAGTCTGAACAAACCAAATCAAACCATCACGAATTCATAATCACAACACAAAAATACTGCACTGTCTGCCTACTTAGCACATGTTAAACGCACAACATAGCATGCGCTAAGTTGCTTCCGTTAGCGTGCGCTAGCCAGTAAGCTTAGCGTGCACTAATGCTGTACAGTGGCATGCATTCCAAGCATCGACTAACACCTTGCGACTACGAATCCGAATGAAAAGGAAATCATACTCCAAGATTAACAATAACTTTTTCCAAATTCAATCTCATCATCATGATCCACATCTTATCAAGAACATACGAAACTAAAATCAACATAATGTTGGTTTTAATCATCTTATCCATATTGATGATCAAAACCATTATATATCTTTATATCATCTTAACATCAAAATCCGAAATGAAGGGAGACATAAATCTCCATATCTCTTGAAGATAAACAACACCATAACTATCACAAGGATCATATCAATGTCCATATATCAATAACAACATCGACAATCAAACCAACTCGATAACAAGGATCATATCATACTCAATCCGGAATTCAACCTCATATCATGATTTAACTCATCTAAATCGACCACTGAAATTATCATAATTCAGAATCCATGATTCAACCTCATCAAGTTAAACGAATCACCATTAACATGAAGAATCTTAAATAACATCCGAAAACTCTTATCATAATACCATAAAATCTCATATAATATCGTCACATGATTATCCAACATGTTCCTCACATGTAATCATCCTTTAAAATGAACCATTAACAAGGGATGCGAATATTACCTGGATTAGATGAACCAAGAATAAGAACACTTGAACTTCATTCCAAGAATCATGAGTAACTTGAAGAACAAGGCTTGAATCCATGCTCTTTATATTAATCTTGTTAAAAATCCCCACCTCACCGTGTTTGGGAACCTCAAGAACCTCCTAAAGCTCTCTCTAACGACTGAAGGAGAAGGAATGAACTAAATGCATCTCAAAACCCGTCTGTCCCCTTATATAATAAACATTACTAGCGCGCGCTACTCTGATAAGATAGCGTGCGCAACAGCCTTAGCGTGCGCTAACTGACTTTTGTTAGCATGCGCTATCGCAGTCCAGAGGCTACTGTCTGGCTTCGTACATGTGCTTACGTACGTAATGCCCATGCATTAGCATACGTAACTTAAACCGTCTAGCGTACGCAAGTCCTTACATTTAGCATGCGCTAAAATCAGTTGACTTGCTACAGTCTACCTACCGCATGTGCCCCCACATGCCGATCTGACAAGGATTGTAACACCCCAAACTAGGCGGATATTACAGTGCCGTGAATCCCCGATTGGGACCCACCAGGTAAATAAAAATGATGAATTAAATAATATAATTGTAGTACCGAACCACATTATATTACCAAGTACTCCGATGAGGAGTTTAAGTACATTACACCAGGACAAACAGAATACTAGTATATTTTATATGGAGATAAAATACACCACGCTGAACAAATAAGCATCTCAAACGGAATTTGTAGTGGAAAAATACAAATGACGGAATAACTGAAATGACTGAAATGACTGAAACAAATGAAATGACTGGGGCCCCCTACTAGTATCACTGGGACTCCTCGCCGTCAGCATGCTCTTCCCCTGCCTTTGCCTTGCCGTGACCTGAAAACAAAATCCCCCAACGGGGTCAGTTACACAGAACAACAATCCTTAAGGGTTGAAATTACACAATCATGAATTAACTGAAGTTATGAAATATCCTTAGTTATGAATTACGCTGAAGAGGAGTATCATAATACGCCCGTAATGTTCTGTGAAAGTCTACAAGATGAATGACCGGACACACCCGTCCTTGTACCTAATTAGTCTCACGGAGGTAAGCGTTACCGTGTGCACGGTCCAATGTATCGGTGAACCTAAAACATGACCATCGTGTGCCTGACTAAAAATTCCACACAGCCACACCCGGCCACGCAATATGAACTCAGAAGGTCATATGAACGAGCATGACCACAATGAATACCAATGAATAATAATTCGACAAGGCCAAGATGACTCACCGAGATTAAAATAATAGTGACTTGGTTGATAACCCAATGAAATTATTTGGAACCGTCGTTACTCGTGAATGAAATGATTATTCGACAATTACAAGTCTCAATATGATTAATACTATGATGAATGAATTATAATTATGAGCAATCAACAACAAAAGGAATGAGTATCCTTTTAACCGAGTAAGAGTTAACTTACTCAATACCGATGACAAAGTCCTTCCACGAACAACGTCCTAATCGATATACCGGTCGCTCGAACAACCTTGAATAACAATAATTACCAACAACCCTTCAATACACGTATAAAGCAACAAAACACGACTAACCCAAAGGTCGAAACAACGATAATCAAACTCATAGGGGCATTCTAACGAATACGTAACCAACCACACGACTTCGACAATATCCAATCCCGAATATTTCGAAACCAACACCAAAATGAGTATTCCAAACCAACAAAAAACTTCAATGATATCAATAATCCATTAGGAATCCACAATTCGAGATTACAACTACATCAATCGGAAAATCCCCAATTAACCGAAGTCAACCCCAAGGGTTCTTGAAATAATTCCAAAAATAACCATTAAATCCGTAAGAATATACTTATCCATGGTAGATAATCCATATCTAACATATTCCAATGATAATCCAAGCTTACACGAAGAAATCGGAAGGAAAAACCCAAAAATCCGAAATTCTAGATCCAAGAGATTAATACCTTTGATTCGATGTTAAGGAGATGATGAAGTGATGATAATCCAACTCAAAGACTTGAAGATGATGATGGATGATAGAAGCTCGAAGAGAACTCTCCAAAATGTCCGAAATCGCTCGAAACCGATGAGGGAATTAGAAAGAATGATAAAATGACGAACTCAGGCTAACTGTCCAATATATAGCCAATCCAGGTTAGCGTGCGCTAGCCCTTGTGCGTAGCGTGCGCTAACGGGTAATTTGGGTAGTCCAGTACCCACTGTCCGAACACGGTAGCGCGCGCTACGTACCTTTTTGTAGCGTACGCTATGGCCATACCACTAGCGTACGTTAAAACCCATTGTTAGCGTGCGCTAACGAATTATATGATGCCCTGTACTGGAACCCAGAAACTGTCTGTCCTCTGACCTGACTTCGGTAGCGTGCGCTACAACCAAAAAGTAGCGTACGCTACTACACCGCTTGCGTACGCTAAATATTACTCATAGCGTGCGCTATGAATTAATCCAGTGCAGTCCAGTAGCCACTGGACTCAACCTGATCCGTCCTTAGCGCGCGCTACTCCACATATTTAGCGTGCGCTACTACAACTCACTAGCGCGCGCTACTTACCACTCGTAGCGTGCGCCATATATAACTCACCTGCAGTCCAGTACCTTCTGGACTGCAACCAGGGTAACATTAGCGTACGCTAATGCTGAGTGGTAGCATGCACTACCTGTACTCAATTAGCGTACGCTAAAAAGAGTACGTAGCGTGCGCTACTCCTCACACACAGCCCACACAGAAAATGACAACAATGATAAACACGGCACGAAACTCCAATTAGATTAGTGACGAATGACGATTGATACACGATACAATTACTCTGAATGATGAATATCATGATTGAATATGAGTGACAAATGATCAATAATGAGTGAAATTACTGAGTATCAATTACTGAATGATAAATACTGAATGATAATTACTGAATTACAACCGGGTATTACATACACCCCCTTAAAAGAGTTTCATCCCCGAAACTAAGGGTCAAACAACTCGGGATAACTCTCCCGCATACTATCCTCGGTTTCCCACGTAGCCTCTTCGACTCCGTGTCTAGACCACTGAATTTTAACCAAAGGAATCGTCTTATTCCTCAACTGCTTGATTCGCCGCTGTAAATCTCGTATAGGACGCTCCTCATATGAATGATCGTCGGCGATCTCGATTTCATCGAACTGAAGTATGTGACTCGGGTCGGCAACATACTTCCGCAACTGAGAGACGTGAAACACATTATGAATTAGGCTCAACGCCGGAGGTAAAGCCAATCGATAAGCTAACTCGCCTACTCGATCCAAAATCTCAAACGGTCCAATGAATCTCGGACTCAACTTACCCCTCTTCCCAAAACGGAAGATACCACGACTCGGGGATACCTTGACCAACACATGGTCACCAGACTCGAACTCTAATGGCCGACGACAGTTATCTGCATAAGATTTCTGTCGACTCTGAGCGGTCAACAAATGACTCCTGATCAAAGCTACCTTCTCACGGGCGGCTATAAGCATATCGGGCTCGGTGCCGATTGATTCTGATAGGTCGTCCCAACACAACGGAGATCGACAACGACGACCATACAAGGCTTCGTAAGGTGCCATCTTAATCGAAGCATGCCAACTATTATTATACGTGAACTCGATCAATGGTAGTTGGGCTTCCCAATCGTCTTTCCGATCGAGGACGCATGCCCTCAACATGTCCTCTAATGTCTGAATGGTTCTCTCTGATTGTCCGTCGGACTGAGGATGAAAATCGGTACTGAGATTAAGCTAGGTTCCCATAGCACGATGAACTGATTTCCAAAAATGAGACACAAACCGTCCGTCATGATCGGAAACGATACTTTTAGAAGTACCGTGAAGTCTTACTATCTCTTTGATGAACAGTTGAGCAAGTCTCTCGGGACCCCACGTCTCCTTGATCTCAAGGAAATGAGCTGATTTAGTTAAGCGGTCCACGATCACCCAGATCATATTCATGCCACGATGACTCGTCGGAAAACTCGTGATGAAATCCATAGAAATGTCTTCCCACTTCCATTCGGGAATAGGAAGAGGTTTCAGCATACCCGCCGGTCGCTGATGTTCAATCTTAACTTGTTGACAGGTTAAGCATCTCGAAACAAATTCTGCGACTTCTCGCTTCATATTACTCCACCAGTAATTTTGTTTCAAGTCCTTGTACATCTTGCTATACCCCGGATGAACAGAATAAGGGGTACCATGAGCTTCTTTCAAAATCGAGTTTTTCAACTCGTCATTCGCCGGTACGTACAACCGATTCTTAAACCGCAAAAGTCCATCCTCGTGGACCACAAATCCAGGGGCTTTCCCCTGAGTCACATCCTCACGGATGCGCAACAATGAAGGTTCTGAACACTGATTCTCTTGGATTGCCTCCTCGAGTGACGATGAAATTTCTAACATACAAAGTTGTCCCTGAACTCGCTGAAGCCAGACCTCGATCTCGGGTCTAAGGAATTCCTGCTGAAGCTCCTTCTGAACTGTTAAACGAGCAAGCATCTGCTCCTGAACGGACTTACGACTCAAGGCGTCGGCGACAACGTTCGCTTTGCCCGGGTGGTAAAGAATCTCAATATCATAATCTTTGATTAATTCCAACCACCGTATCTGTCGCATATTTAACTCCTTATGAGTAAATATATACTTTAAACTCTTATGATCGGTGAAAATCTGACAGGTAACGCCATAAAGGTAATGACGCCAAATCTTCAAAGCGAACACCACGGCTGCTAGCTCCAGGTCGTGGGTCGGATAAATAACCTCGTAAGGTCTCAATTGCCGTGAAGCATAGGCAATAACCTTCCCGTTCTGCATGAGCACACATCCGAGACCCTGTCCGGACGCATCAGTATAAACCACAAATCCTTCCGTCCCCTGCGGCAAGGAAAGTACAGGTGCTGACATTAACCGGATCTTGAGTTCCTCAAAACTCCGTTGACACGCGTCGGACCACGTGTATATCTTATCCTTCCGTAAAAGGTTCGTCAAAGGTTGAGCGATTTTAGAAAATCCTTCCACAAATCGCCGATAATAACCCGCTAATCTGAGGAAGCTTCGGATTTCCTTAACATTCTTCGGAGGTAACCAATCTCGGATAGCCTCCGTCTTCTGAGGGTCGACACGAACTCCGTCTGATGAAATTACATGTCCGAGAAAAGTCACTTCGGACATCCAGAACTCACATTTGGAAAACTTCCCATAAAGTTGTTCTTGTCTCAACACGTCGAGCACTTGATGAAGGTGACACTCGTGTTCCTCTCAGTCACGAGAATAAATCAAAATGTCATCGATGAAGACAACAACAAATTGATCCAAAAAGTCGATGAAAACCCGATTCATTAGCTCCATGAATACCGCAGGTGCATTAGTTAGTCCAAACGGCATAACCACAAACTCATAATGACCATAACTTGTTCGAAACGCCGTCCTCGCGATATCCGACTCTCGAATCCGCAACTGATGATATCCAGATCTTAAGTCGATCTTGGAAAATACTGAAGCTCCCTGAAGTTGATCCAAAAGATCATCGATACGGGGTAAGGGATACTTATTCTTGATTGTCACCCTGTTCAACTCCCGATAATCGATACACAAGCAAAATGAACCATCCTTCTTCTTGACAAACAACATTGGTGCTCCCCACGGGGACGCACTCGGTCGGATATAACCTTTCTCGAACAACTCCTCAAGTTGGTTCTTTAATTCCTGCATTTCGGTCGGGGCCATCCGGTATGGTGCCTTCGATATCGGGGATGTACCAGGCTCCAACTCAATCGTAAATTCCACATCCCTCTGTGGAGGCAAACCAAGAAACTCGTCTGGAAAAACATCGGCATATTCCCTCACTACCGGAATATCCGTCAACATTACTGATGATTTCTCGGTTTTGGTCATATAGCACCAATAACCAACACACCCCTGATTGAGTAATTTCACTGCTTTCATCAAATTAATAACCTTACCAGAACAGCCAGGATTACCTCCCTGAAACACACATTCAACCCCATCGTCTGAAATGATAGTGATCATACGCTTACGGACACTAATGATGGCATCATGACGATCCATCCAATAAATACCCAAGATGACGTCGTCCTTCGGCAAATCTACTACGATTAGGTCCGCTGGTCATACATGACCATGAAACTGAATCGGACAATTCTGAATCTCATGATTACCGATAATTCGTCTACCATCAGGTAGGCCAATGACATAAGGCTCACAACTAGTAGCACTACCCAGACGTAGTCTACTCAAACATGACTCGGAAGTGAATGAATGGGATGCACCAGTATCAAAAAGGGTACACACAGATTGAGATAGAATATCGAGTGTACCTGAGATCATTCGGGCCTCTGGATCATCGGTCTTCTTCATCTCATAAATCCGGGGCTTGCTGGTCCCGGCACCGGACGCTCCCATATGCTGGCTATAGGCTCCACCTTTAGTCGCTCCTGTCGTTTTAAACGACGCTGATTGAGTGGCCTGATTCTGAACGGCTGACTGCTTAGGGGCCTGAGATGACGTCTGAGTAGGTTTGGAGTCCCTACGGCAAAAACGGGCCTTATGCCCATCAATCCCACAATTATGACACGTGATAGTCTGTCTCGGACACTTGGTACTGAGATGACCAAGATCCCCACAGTTAAAACAGGTGATGGCCGAACTGGCTGCTCGAGACTGAGATTCCGCGGGTTTAGACAACACAGGAGGTCGCTCAGAAAAAGGAGAGCCCGCACGGGGTTTCTTGAAGGTTGTCTGACCGCCTTCAGACTGATTTCGATTCTTCGATTTCTTGCTAGCAGACGAAGGTTGCTGCTTAGAAATCTCCTTAGCAGTAAGCTCATAGGTGAGAGCTTTCTCGATGAATTCGGCCAACGTGGTGCAATTATGATTAAGCAACTGCAGTCTCATATAGGGTTTCAGCCTCTTGCTGAAATACTTAATCTTATCTGCCTCGGAATGAATGATAGATGAGGCGAACGGAAGAAGTTCCTGAAACTTCTCGGCAATGGCGAGAACATCCTCGTCCGTTGAGGGGTCGGGGGTGAGTAATTCTGACAGCTTGGCCTCTCTGAGCGGGGCCGGATAATACCTCTCCATCATGAGAGTCTTCAACTGATCCCAAGTACATGATCCTTCGGTGGGCTTTAACGACAACCACCAAGAATGTGCGCTCTTACCCAGGTAGTAAGCCGCAACAGAAACTTTGTGTCCTTCGGGACACTCTACCATAGCAAACAACTTCTCGAAATGCTCGATCCAATGAATGATATCCGCCGGCTCAGACGAGCCCTCGAAAGTAGGTGGTCTCTGGAGAGAGATGTCGCCGATGATATTGCTCACATTCCTCTCTTGCCTCTGAGGTGGCGGCGGAGGAGCCTATTGATTCTGATTGACGAATTTATGCATCGTCTCCATAAGTTGTGCCATCTGCGTCATTTGGGCCATCATGCCCTGCATGAAAGCGAGTGGGTCAACCCGGACACCTTCTGACTGAGCCGTGTCCCAGGTACGACTCCCCGATAATGAATGATCGCGTCCAGGTGAATGAGTGGCAGCGTCGCTGCTCGATGAATTAGCATTATTTCTCGCGTTTGCACGTGTATTCACACAAGCTCTTGGGATTCGGCCCGCTCCACGGCCTCGTCCTCCACGTCCTCTTCCTGCCCTCTCCATACTGAAGTAGGAAAGTCACATGATGATTATATTTCCCGCATGAATAACACGTTATGATTATGACATGAGATGACGAAAATGAGCTTACGCGCTCTAACACAGTGGTTACATGAATGATTAATTGATGTGACATGATTATCTGATGAAATTACTGAAATGATTATCTTGAACGAGTTAACAAGATTAATGATTTGATCTTCCTAATCAACAACTGAATAATGAAATGAATTGAGTGATTAATGAGTTAATCTGACCGTCCTGGTCAAAATGACAATGATGATTGAGGATTGTTAACTGATGAATTATGAATGAATGATTATTGCCATAAATTATACCATGGCATTACAAATCTTATAGTTCTTGGTCTGATTGGCTCGGTATTTGCACAGGTCACACGTGACGCGAAAGTCCCATGATACTAGTCTGATGACGATGATTTCAAATGAGACATGACTTGGAGGGTAGTATTCAAAACCACGCTCCGATACCAACTCTGTAACACCCCAAACTAGGCGGATATTACAGTGTCGTGAATCCCAGACTAGGACCCACCAGGCAAATAAAAATGATGAATTAAATAATATAATTGTAGTACCGAACAACATTATATTACCAAGTACTCCGATGAGGAGTTTAATTACATTACACCAGGACAAACAAAATACTAGTATATTTTATATGTAGATAAAATACACCACCCTAAACAAATAAGCATCTCAAACGGAATTTGCAGCGGAAAAATACAAATGACGGAATAACTGAAATGACTGAAATGACTGAAACAAACGAAATGACTGGGGCCCCCTACTAGTATCACTGGGACTCCTCGCCGTCAGCATGCTCTTCCCGGGCCTTTGCCTTGCCGTGACCTGAAAACAAAATCCCCCAACGGGTTCAGTTACACAGAACAACAATCCTCAAGGGTTGAAATTACACAATCATGAATTAACTGAAGTAATGAAATATCCTTAGTTATGAATTACGCTGAAGAGGAGTATCATAGTACGCCCGTAATGTTCTGTGCAAGTGTACAAGACGAATGACCGGACACACCCGTCCTTGTACCTAATTAGTCTCACGGAGGTAAGCGTTACCGTGTGCACGGTCCAATGTATCGGTGAACCCAAAACATGACCATCGTGTGCCCGACTAAAAATTCCACACATTCACACCAGGACACGCAATATGAACCCAGAAGGTCATATGAACGAGAATGACCACAATGAATACCAATGAATAATAATTCGACAAGGCCAAGATGACTCACCGAGATGAAAATAATAGTGACTTGGTTGATAACCCAATGAAATGATTTGGAACCGTCGTTCCTCGTGAATGAAATGATTATTCTACAATTACAAGTCTCAATATGATTAATACTATGATGAATGAATTATAATTATGAGCAATCAACAACAAAAGGAATGAGTATCCTTTTAACCGAGTAAGAGTTAACTTACTCAATACCGATGACAAAGTCCTTCCATGAACAACGTCCTAATCGATATACCGGTCGCTCGAACAACCTTGAATAACAATAATTACCAACAACCGTTCAATACACGTATAAAGAAACAAAACACGACTAACCCAAAGGTCGAAACAACGATAATCAAACTCATAGGGGCATTCTGACGAATACGTAACCAACCACACGACTTCGACAATATCCAATCCCGAATATATCGAAACCAACACCAAAATGAGTATTCCAAACCAACAAAACACTTCAATGATATCAATAATCCATTAGGAATCTACAATTTGAGATTACAACTACATCAATCGGAAAATCCCCAATTAATCGAAGTCAACCCCAAGGGTTCTTGAAATAATTCCGAAAATAACCATTAAATCCGTAAGAATATACTTATCCAAGGTAGATAATCCATATCTAACATATTCCAATGATAATCCAAGCGTACACGAAGAAATCGGAAGGAAAAACCCAAAAATCCGAAATTCTAGATCCAAGAGATTAATACCTTTGATTCGATGTTAAGGAGATGATGAAGTGATGATAATCCAACTCAAAGACTTGAAGATGATGATGGATGATAGAAGCTCGAAGAGAACTCTCCAAAATGTCCGAAATAGCCCGAAACCGATGAGGGAATGAGAAAGAATGATAAAATGACGAACTCAGGCTAACTGTCCAATATATAGCCAATCCAGGTTAGCGTGCGCTAGCCCTTATGCGTAGCGTGCGCTAATGGGTAATTTGGGTAGTCCAGTACCCACTGTCCGAACACGGTAGCGCGCGCTACATACCTTTTTGTAGCGTGCGCTACGGCCATACCACTAGCATACGTTAAAACCCATTGTTAGCGTGCGCTAACGAATTATGTGATGCCCGATCGAATCCGTAAACCGCGTCGTCCTCGACGACTTCGGTAGCGTGCGCTACAACCAACAAGTAGCGTACGCTACTACACCGCTTGCATACGCTAAATATCACTCATAGCGTGCGCTATGAATTAATCCAGTGTAGTCCAGTAGCCACTGGACTCAACCTGATCCGTCCTTTGCGCGCGCTACTCCACATATTTAGCGTGCGCTACTACAACTCACTAGCGCGCGCTACTTACCGCTCGTAGCATGCGCCACATATAACTCACCTGCAGTCCAGTACCTTCTGGACTGCAACCAGGGTAACATTAGCGTGCGCTAATGCTGAGTGGTAGCATGCGCTACCTGTACTCAATTAGCGTACGCTAAAAAGAGTACGTAGCGTGCGCTACTCCTCACGCACAGCCCACACCAAAAATGACAACAATGATAAACACGGCACGAAAACCAATTAGATTAGTGACGAATGACGATTGATACACGATACAATTACTCTGAATGATGAATATCATGATTGAATATGAGTGACAAATGATCAATAATGAGTGAAATTACTGAGTATCAATTACTGAATGATAAATACTGAATGATAATTACTGAATTACAACCGGGTATTACAAGGATAAGATTCCCTTTGACCGATCTACAATTAGCGTGCGTTAAGCCTCATGCTTTAGCGTGCGCTAATCCTTCAGGATAAACAACCGTTGACCTTATCCGAACACGCGCCGAAAGCATCTGGGTCCACACGCAGATTCCTTCCGACCTGACTGCATTTAGCATGCGCTACATTCTGCCTCTAGCATTCGCTAACCATGAACGATAGCGTGCGCTATACTTGAACATTAGCGCGCGCTAATCAGGCTATACTTAGCCATTTTCCAACTCTCCTCGTCCATCTCGACATACCAAATACGAAAATACATCATACTGAATACATGTACTGAATCCAATAACTTCATCATACGATATACCCAATATCAAAAGTACGATAACCTAGTACACTATATCCTCAAAATAATTGTCGAACCACTACGACAGTTATACCAGTACAAATACAGGTGCCTCAGTTCTCAATTTATTTTATCCATACTGTATAGACACCAAGCCATCCAGTATATCTTAGATAAAATAATGCGAAAAATTCATACTGAGAATCCGGGTATTAAATACTACCCCCCTTAAAATAAGTTTCATCCTCGAAACTTGCAACCTGCCACAAACAACAGATCAACCCAAAATTTCCAACTCATCATGAAAACAATCAATCGTCGCCACAAGCGAATAACCAAAATGATATACTTACACGTGCGTGAAGACGATGATCTCCCGTGATACTAGCACACACCAATATCACAAATAGCAATTTGAAAAGACCTCACAAAATTTGGAACCTCCAAAAATCGGTTTGACTCAAAAGTTAGAAAAACTCATTTTCAAAAATCACGCTACTACCATACCGGTAAAGCCACATAACACACACGCCTGGGTTCACAAAACCCAAGCTCCGATACCGTCTTCTGTAACACCCCCAAAACCATCCGGGATATTACAGCGCCGTAGGTCCCGCGCCGGAACCCACCAGGCTAAAAACCATTTCAAAAACGTTTAAAAATACCAAAATGCCAATGACGGTAATATTTTAAATACTCAAATATCTTTAAAAACATAGTTCTCAAATACTGTCATAAAATACCATTTGAAAATACAAGGCGAAATGCCAAATCTCGATAGTTCAAAGTGTACGTTAAGCCACCCCTTAAACGTACCGATAAAATAGTTAGGAAAAAGGGTTTGACGAAATAACCCAAGTTCACAAAATGCCAAAAGGCCATTTTGAAAGTACACACGAGTTGATAAAGATACCGAAAAGCTATTTTAAAATACACACGCAGCGGATACAATACAGTTCAAAATACACATTTGCAGCAGAAATACAACCCGAAAAGAATACTCGATACTCAGTATCACCCGGGAAGCTCACCCCTTAACGACCGCTACTAGCTCGATATCCGAGTACCTAAAAATAAAGCCCACGATGGGGTCAGCCACAATACTCAACAATGATATCGATCATATCATCATAAATAATTACATACCAATGTAATAACGAAGTAAGAATACTTCCAATGTAATCTTACCGTTATAACCTTACCAATCCATAGCAATCCATAACAAATCAGTGCTTACCATAATTCACATTTCGCATTCTCAAATGACGAAATGAATTCAACAACAATTATCTGTATTGTATTCAAGCAATACCAAGTCTCCTCAAATCGTCCTCATAACTCATAAGTGCGGAAATAATCCAATCTGTGCCAAATCATGTCCGTCGGATTACACAATCAAATCTCAACCTTGATAAACCAGTAATACACAACATATTTGTAGACCATAATACACAAGACAATGATAACAAATCCCGAAACATCGACGTACAATCCGAATGCTCATACGATCAATAACAATGATCAACCAATACATCACTGAGAATATCATCGACATGATAACTCCATTACAACCAATAAAGGATCAACGATAACTGAGAGTACCCTCAACATGGTAAACTCCCAACACGATCAACAAATGATCAACAATAACCGAGAATACCCTCAACATGGTAGACTACAAATGATCAAAAAAGAACCAACAATAACCGAGAATACCCTCAACAAGGTAGACTCCAAATGATCAACAATAATGTATCTCAAACAATTAACTCTGACTGTCGAACATACCCCTCGGGCGTATGAACAACCAGTCACAAACCGTCGAACATATCCAATCATACATGGACTATGAACAACCCAACAATATGGCTCAAAAGATGGACGTCACAGTATGCCTGATCCGGAAATGTGTCCGTGCACAAGCCACCCCGGGTATCGATCAAATACACGTGTGGTCTTGTACCTAATTAGCCTCACGAACTACGTCTCGTGTGCACGGTTCAATACGGAAACATCCACGCATAACCATCATGTGCCTGGCTAAAAATCCTACACAATAACCAATCAGCACGCAGATATGACTGTCATGATGCAACATGACAACGAAATTCAAGAATTACACATCCAATAAGGATCAAAAGACTCACCGAAGTGAACAATGACAATCTGACAAAGAAAAGTCGACACGACTAATCAATATTCAAAACAACAATCCTGGGATAACAGACCCTAAAGGATAATCCATACGATCAACAATCTCAGACAACAGATCTGGGATCAACATCCCTCAATGAGACGATCAACACAACCATTAATACCAACAATAGTCCTGGGATCAACACCCCTTAATGAACAACCAATACGAATCTCAATATATGAAGCCTCAACGTACAACATATACAACAACTCAACATAATAATTATCTCATAACTGAACATAAATTACGTCAAAGTAGAAGACAACATCCTTTCCACAAACACATCCCTGAACAAATACACAGTTATACGAATAATTCAAATAAGGAACCATCCATTCAATACCAATAAACCTTTATCCCTATACTTATGTCATCACGATAACTATCCTCGATATCCGATATTCTATATCCTTGACCAAAGATAACTCACGTCTTCCTTAAACACAATTAAATCATATACCTTATGATTTAATACAAACCAGAGCACGATATACAACTCATTATCCGAAAACTTACATTTCTAACAACATTGCTATACGAATTATAAATGAAATGAAAACGAAACCATTCATCAAATATTATAAACTGAACAAGTATAAACTTGCCTCGATACCGATACCACGAAGCTATTACCGAACCCATTGCCTTTGTCTACGAGCTCCTCAGCCCCGATCAAAAGCAGAAATACGAACTCCTCAGACTCAACAGCAACACAACGGTCATAATCCACGATCAATTATCGCAACCTAATGCAATAATTAAATGACAACACATCCGGTAATAATCAACAACTAACATAACCAACCAATCGAACTCAATGGTTCAACAAAAACCTCGAATAAACGCAGTCTGAACAAACCAAATCAAACCATCACGAATTCATAATCACAACACAAAAATACTGCACTGTCTGCCTACTTAGCGCACGTTAAACGCATAACGTAGCGTGCGCTAAGTTGCTCCCGTTAGCGTGCGCTAGCCAGTAAGCTTAGCGTGCGCTAATGCTGTACAGTGGCATGCATTCCAAGCATCGACTAACACCTTGCGACTACGAATCCGAATGAAAAGGAAATCATACTCCAAGATTAACAATAACTTTTTCCAAATTCAATCTCATCATCATCATCCATGTAATACCCGAGATTTCTGTTATGTAATTGGAACTTGTGATATTGTAATGATTGTACTTTTGTATGAGTACTATTCTCTGTATTTCATTATCCGATGTTGTCGAGCATATAATTTCGTATATGTGATATAAAGATTGAAATTCTGTGCATGTAGCGCACGCTACAGGCTGACGGTAGCGTACGCTAACGTGGTTTCATAGCGCACGCTACCGAGTGTAAATAGCGCACGCTATGCGTGGTCAGATTGATTGAGACGTGCGGTAGGTGAGATCTGGCCGGGGGACCCCTGTCGGATCGTGTCGGATGTACCTGGACGGCTTTCGGGAAAAGCCGAGTCAACGCCTTAGCGCACGCTACAGGTCGAAGCGCACGCTAAGTTCCGAGTACAGTTTAGACTGTGAGCCGTTAGCGCACGCTACGAACAGGGTCTAGCGCGCGCTAATAGCCATTTATTATAAATAGGACAGCATCCTATTCGTGATTTCAGTTCCTTCTCCTCCCACAACCCGAACTTTGACACATAGAACATAACTACTTTCGTCCTAAACACTCCGTATCAACCTCCTTAACCTCCTAGTTCGAGATTCAAGATCATACATCATTGGAGATTGGTGTTCAAGCCTTCGGTGTTGGATTGCTTCATTTCATCCGTGTTCTTCACTACTTCGAGGTAGGTGATTCTTCACCAATGATTAGTATGTTCATAAGGAAGATTTGAATCATGTTTGGATAGCAAGTATTTCGTTCATCACATGTTAGAAGGATACTTTTGACGTATCGGTACTAAATGTCGAACGAACCTTCGAACCATCTTATTATAAGGACACCTAAGCATGTTTAAATCGATTTATGATCAAGTAATCGGATATTACCCAGTTGATACGTTGTATACGTTGGAATCATGTGTTTTGGAACGTAAGACGATGGAACTTAGATTATTTCTTGAAGATCGTAGAGGAATTGTGATATCGAGATAACTATCCGTATATTGGTATTTCATAATCATAAATCTTCCAGAAACCTTATTATCATGATATGCCCGAGGATAACTTGTAATATCACCATAGGATTCATGAGTTCTTCATCATTCAACCCAGTTTTCGGTTTGCAGTATTTCTGCCATGCAAGATTAGCGCACGCTAACATGTGTGAGTTAACGTGCGCTATCGAGGTTCGGTTTTCGCACAAAATGTACGTAGCGTACGTTATGAGACAAATGAGTCGATCGCCGATTCGTGGCTAGCGCACGCTAGTCTTATACGATAGCGTACGCTAACAGTCCAGCTTAGTGCACGTTACGTAGAGTACGTAGCGCGCGCTAAGCAATCTAGGCAGATTGTTTAGTTTGAGCTTTTCGGCCGTAGGCCGAATTGTTAGGCCATTGTTCGACTCGAGATGATTTGTATATCGTTCCTTTTGTTAAGGTTCGAGCTTGTTACGTTGATCGGAGGGGGCGGCCTTCGAGTGCGTCGAGAGCATTGAAGTATATCGTTCTTGCCATCTTCGAGGCAAGTATCGTAATATGTTAATATTGGTATTTTTGGAGCATGCGTATGATTATTCATGTTGTTGAACATGAGATTTACTTCGTTGATTTGTCATGGTATTCGTTATATAGTGTTTATATGTTCATGTTGATGAACATAATGATTTGGCATATGTGTATGCATGAGTTGTGTTTGTATACGTTGTACGATCTATGCTGAGGGCGCTGGATCGGATGTCCACCTCGTGTTGGTCCGACGGGATCATCTTGGGATCTAGCCGAGGCGCTGGATCATTGGACGGGTTATTTCCACCTCGTGTTGGTCCGACGATCATCTTGGGATCTATGCCGAGGGCGCTGGATCATTGGAATACCCATGCGTGTAATGGAATCGTAGATTCGCATTGTCGGATTCCGTAGCGGAAGTCCGTGTGGTGTATCTTATTATGTATTGTTCATGCATATTCGAATTGTTTAATATGATACTTGTACTAGCATCGTTTTGCTAACCCCTTCGGGGGTGGACATTTGTTTTGATGTTCAGGTAGCCGAGGAGCAGGGAAATGCGACCAAGATCGACGTGACGGCGAAGGGGTTCATGATGTTTGTTGTTATTGGTGATTTGTTTTCTTGGTTTGATTTGCACTCGAGCACGCGTGTCTTATTGATATTAATTCGATATGGTTGTATTAATTACTCGTTGAACCAGTTGTACGTTTTCACAAACTTGAATTTCCGTAGTGTTGATGTCTTAGATTTACTTTCCTTTTTAATTAGCCTTGTAAATCCTTACTTAAAGGGTTTACGGCGCTGTAATTATTCCGAATCTCTCGGGGTGTTACAGAATATGGTATCAGAGCTAAGATTCATGGATATCTTGGCAGTCGGGTTTTATTTGGGTCTGTTTACGTTGTTTGATTTACGGGTCGTTTGTAACATCACTGTTCAGCCGAAGTCGTCATGTGGACCGTGGTTGTAAGTCTCTTAATCTCTTATACTACCGTTTTACTTAATTACTGTCTTGTGAGTATTGACGGACTTTATTTCAAAAATTTTGTTCTGGATATTGAGAAATTGCGTTTACAGTATGTTGAGAGGAGGACGTGGACGCGGACGCGGTCGTGGACGCGGACGTGGTAACATGAGACTTGAGGATTCCGCAACTACCCCAGAAATATCGGCTAGTCGAACTGACTCCCATTCTGGAGGGCAGCAAGGATCAGCGAATGATGACGCAAATCCTAACATGCTAGGAGTGCTTCAACAGGTGGTGGCACAGATAAACCAGTTTGCTCAGGTCGTGGATCGCATGCAAACGGCGATGGGACAGCAGCACCACGAGGATAACCGGGGAGACAGATGGCTTGCTGAGGTGGTTAAATTGCACCCGCCGAAATTTGACGGATCTGCTGAGGCACTTACTTGGGATCACTGGCTCAAGGAGTTGGAGAAGATATTCGCGGGTCTTAATTGTCCCGAGGACCGAAAGGTTCCCATTGCCCAGTATTTTCTGACTGGGGAGGCCTTTGATTGGTGGGAGGCTATTCGACCCGAGAATCATATTGCGGATTGGACGGAATTCAAACTAATGATGGAAGCACAGTATTGTCCTCGTCCAGTTAGAGAGGCAAAGATCCGAGAGTTTTTCTCACCACAGAGTTCGGAGGCATCTGTGACAGATGTAATTAAAACTTTCAATCATCAGCTGACTTGTGTGCGACACTTGGTCAGAACGGAGGCGTAAAAGATTTTTCATTTTGATATGCGGATGAAGCCGAGGTTCAAGAAGACATGTCCGGATTCGAGTGTACTACGTTGCGACAGATCAAGACAAAGCGCCGGCCTACGACATGAAAGAGGCGGCGGTGGAGAAATCGGAGAGGCAAAGAAGCGTAAGGTGACCGCACTTTGCAAAAACAAGAGTGGTGGGGCCCGCAAGGGCCAGTCTTCCTTTATTCGGCTAGAAACCTCCACATCCTTCTAAAGGCGGAAAGAAGTTCCTGACAACATCAATAGCTTCGGACGCATCAAAGAAATGCTACAATTGTGGTCGAGCAGGCATATTCGACGTGATTGCCCCGCATCTTCTCGTGACTTTTTACGATTGTGGGCTAGAATGTCACCGTGTGTCCTTCTGTGGAGCCTCTACTAGATCTTTTGGTACCCGCACTCCAAGCACTGCTCCTAAGGAGATAAGTGTGAACCAGACACGGCAAAGTGGATTTCAGCAGTAACGCCCGGGAAGGGAGAGGCATCCAAAGTCGGTCCGTGCTCCTCCGCGCCGTTTTAAATGAGGAGATCTGACGATCAGAACACTGCTGTTGCATCAGGTACGATTCAGATCCTTTTGCAACCAGTTAGTGTTTTATTCGATTCCGGAGCTACACATTCTTTTGTATCATTGAACTGTGTTAATCGTTTGAAAATCTCGTGCTTAATTGATTGTGAACCGTATGTTGTGGGATTGCCGAGTGGAGAGAAAATTGTGGGAACCCTAGAGGCTAGAGATTTTCCAGTATCTATAGGAGGAAGAGATTGGCCATCGAATCTTATTGTAGTTGACATCTGCGGTGACGATTTAATTCTCGGAGATGATTGGCTCAACCGTTATGGAGCTGTGCTGAATTACCGAGAGAGAGTCATTTCCATCATTGCTGATGACGGATCTGAACACTTATTCCGAGGATGGAGACCGGGAAGCTCGGGAAATTGATCAAAGCAATGAAAGCAGAAATTATCAACAGGATGTCATGGACTTTGGTGTTATGCCATGAGGAAAGAGGAAGGAGTAGAGCTCTCGTCTATTCCAGCTTGTGAATGAGTTCCCAGATATATTTTCCGACGAGCTACTGTGGTTGCCTCCGCAAAGAGAAGTGGAATTCACCATCGAATTAGAGCCTGAGCAACCCCTATTTCCGTGGCACCATACCGCATGGCGCCAACCGAGATGTATGAACTCAAGAAGCAACCGGAGGAATTGTTATCAAGGGCTATATTCAACCGAGCGTTTCTCCTTGGGGAGCGCCGTTCTCTTTGTCCTAAGAAAGACGGATCCCTCCGACTGTATTGATTACAGGAGCTTAACAAGATGACGATCAAGAATAAGTATCCTATACCTCGGATCGACGACTTGTTTGATCAATCGCAAGGGGCAAGGGTATTCTCGAAGATTGACTTGCGATCGTGATACCATCGATTGAGAATTAAGGAATCGGATATACCGAAATCGCTTTCGTATCCCTGCAGGCATTATGAATTTGTAGTGATGCCATTTGGACTTACCAATGCTCCTGCGGTATTCATGCAATTGATGAATCGGGTATTCTTGGAGTACTTGGATAAATTTGTGGTCGTTTTCATTGACGACATTTTGATATATTCGAGGGACGCAGAGGAACATGCTGAACATTTACGTGTGGTTTTGAGCATCTTGAGAAAGGAACAGCTGTATGCTAAGCTTTCTAAATGCGAATTCTGGCTTAAGGAAGTAACCTTCCTTGGGCATGTGATATCATCCGACGGAGTTCAGGTGGACCCGAAGAAAGTCGAAGCAATCTTGGAGTGGGAAGCCCCTAAAAACGTGAAAGAAGTCCGAAGCTTCATAGGACTTGCTGGATATTATCGCCGCTTTGTAGAGGGATTTTCCAAAATTGCTCGTCCGCTCACTCAGCTGTTACAGAAAACTCAAAAGTTCGCGTGGAATGAGAAGTGCCAGGCTGGTTTTGACGAACTTAAGAGGAGACTGACGACAGCACCTATTTTAGCACCGCCGCAGAGGCCCGATGGATTCATGGTATATGCCGACGCTTCAAATCGGGGTTTGGGTTGTGTGTTGATGCGTAGGATAAAGTGATTGCTTATGCTTCTCGGCAATTGAAACCGTACGGGTTAATTATCCGACTCATGATCTGGAGATAACAGCTGTGGTCTTTGCCTTGAAAATTTGGCGACATTATCTGTACGGCACTCATTGTCAGATCTTTACAGATCATAAGAGCCTCAAATACATTTTCAGTCAGAAAGAATTAAACATGAGGCAGAGAAGGTGGCTGTAATTGATCAAGGATTACGACTTGGAGATTCTCTATCATCCGGGGAAAGCAAATGTAGTAGCCGATGCTTTGAGCCGTAAACCTGTTTCTCTTCGAGTGTTGGAAGCTCTTACGCCCCAGACCAGCATTCAACGAGAACTGATCCGCGAAGGGATTGAAGTATGGACACCAGGAATCCAAGGGCGACTTTATGTGATGGAACTGACTTTATCACTAGTCGAGAAGATCAAGTCCAAGCAGTTGGACGATTCTTTGATCCTTCGATTATGTGATGAAGTAAGGAAAGGAAAAGCCCCAGGATTCGTGATACAAGACGATGGTGTTCTGAGATTTCAGAGTCGACTTTGCGTTCCCAACGATGATGACTTGAGACGGACTATTCTGAAAGAAGCTCATAGCGCGCCCTATTCTATTCACCCGAGCAGCAGTAAGATGTATAAGGATCTTAAACAAAACTTCTGGTGGGGGAATATGAAGAAGGACGTAGCAGAGTACGTTTCGAAGTGTTTGACTTGCCAGCAGGTCAAGATTGAGCATCAGCGACCTGCCGGGATGTTAAAGCCGCTTAGATCCCGAATGGAAGTGGGAGGACATTTCGATGGATTTCATCACCGATGCCAAGGACTAGAGCAGAATGAACATGATTTGGGTCGTAGTTGATCGACTAACCAAGTCGGCTCATTTCCTAGGAATCAAAGATACATGGGGACCCGAGAGATTGCACGAGTATTTGTTGCGGAGATAGTCGATTGCATGGGACGCCAAGACCATTATTTCGGATCGAGATGGTCGCTTCGTGTCGCACTTCGAAGGCACCATAAGGATTTGGGGACTGAGCTCAACTTTAGCACAACTTATCATCCCCAAACAGACGGTCAGTCCGAAAGGACTATTCAAACTGTAGAAGACATGCTTAGAGCTTGTGCGTTGGATTGGTCAACTGATTGGGAAGTTCACTTGCCCTTGATCGAATTCACTTACAATAATAGTTGGCATGCTTCTATTAAAATGGCACCATTTGAAGCTTTGTACGGGAGGAGATGCCGATCACCCCTGTGTTGGGATGATTCTTCGGATTTGATCGGGACGGAACCGGAATTGATTATTCAAACTCAAGAGAAGATAGCTTTGATTCGAGAGAGACTATTGACTGCCCAGAGTCGACAGAAGTCTTATGCCGATGTACGTCGTCGTCCTCTAGAGTTCGACGTTGGGGATCTTGTGCTATTGAAGGTGTCTCCTACACGAGGGATTTTCCGTTTTGGGAGGAGAGGCAAGCTCAATCCGAGATATATCGGACCATTCGAGATCCTCGAGAGAGTTGGAGAGTTAGCATACAGATTGGCCTTACCGCCGTCACTGAGTCATGTTCACAATGTGTTTCACGTATCCCAACTGCGAAAGTATGTACCGGACCCCAGTCACGTCATTGATTTCGACGAGATCGAGATAGCTAATGATGGCACCTTCGAAGAGAGACCAATCAAGATACTTGAGAGCCGGATCAAACAATTGAGGAATAAACCAATACATTTGGTTAAAGTACAATGGTCACGACATGGAGTCGAAGAGGCCACTTGGGAAACGGAGGACGGTATGAAGGCTAAATATCCGGAGTTGTTTTCATCCTAAGTTTCGGGACGAAACTTCCTTTTAGGGAGGAAGGATGTAATACCCGAGATTTCTGTTATGTAATTGGAACTTGTGATATTGTAATGATTGTACTTTTGTATGAGTACTATTCTCTGTATTTCATTATCCGATGTTGTCGAGCATATAATTTCGTATATGTGATATAAAGATTGAAATTCTGTGCATGTAGCGCACGCTACAGGCTGACGGTAGCGTACGCTAACGTGGTTTCATAGCGCACGCTACCGAGTGTAAATAGCGCACGCTATGCGTGGTCAGATTGATTGAGACGTGCGGTAGGTGAGATCTGGCCGGGGGACCCCTGTTGGATCGTGTCGGATGTACTTGGACGGCTTTCGGGAAAAGCCGAGTCAACGCCTTAGCGCACGCTACAGGTCGATGCGTAGCGCACGCTAAGTGCCGAGTACAGTTTAGACTGTGAGCCGTTAGCGCACGCTACGAACAGGGTCTAGCGCGCGCTAATAGCCATTTATTATAAATAGGACAGCATCCTATTCGTGATTTCAGATCCTTCTCCTCCCACAACCCGAACTTTGACACATAGAACATAACTACTTTCGTCCTAAACACTCCGTATCAACCTCCTCAACCTCCTAGTTCGAGATTGAAGATCATACATCATTGGAGATTGGTGTTCAAGCCTTCGGTGTTGGATTGCTTCATTTCATCCGTGTTCTTCACTACTTCGAGGTAGGTGATTCTTCACCAATGATTAGTATGTTCATAAGGAAGATTTGAATCATGTTTGGATAGCAAGTATTTCGTTCATCACATGTTAGAAGGATACTTTTGACGTATCGGTACTAAATGTCGAACGAACCTTCGAACCATCTTATTATAAGGACACCTAAGCATGTTTAAATCGATTTATGATCAAGTAATCGGATATTACCCAGTTGATACGTTGTATACGTTGGAATCATGTGTTTTGGAACGTAAGACGATGGAACTTAGATTATTTCTTGAAGATCGTAGAGGAATTGTGATATCGAGATAACTATCCGTATATTTGTATTTCATAATAATAAATCTTACATTAACCTTATTTTCTTGATATGCCCGAGTTTATATTGTAATTTCACCATAGGACTCATGAGTTCTTCATCATTCAACCCGCTTTCGGTTTGCGGTATTTACGCCATGCAAGATTAGCGCACGCTAACATGTGTGAGTTAACGTGCGCTATCAAGGTTCGGTTTTCGCACAAAAGCGTCGTAGCGTGCGTTATGAGACAACAGTCGATCGCGATTCGTGGCTAGCGACGCTAGTCTTATACGATAGCGTCGCTAACAGTCAGCTTAGCGCCGCGTTACGTAGAGTACGTAGCGTGCGCTAAGCAATCCAGCATTGTTTAGTTTGAGCTTTTCGGCCGTAGGCATTGTTAGGCCATTGTTCGACTCGAGATGATTTGTATATCGTTCCTTTTGTTAAGGTTCGAGCTTGTTACGTTGATCGGAGGGGGCGGCCTTCGAGTGCGTCGAGAGCATTGAAGTATATCGTTCTTGCCATCTTCGAGGCAAGTATCGTAATATGTTAATATTGGTATTTTTGGAGCATGCGTATGATTATTCATGTTGTTGAACATGAGATTTACTTCGTTGATTTGTCATGGTATTCGTTATATAGTGTTTATATGTTCATGTTGATGAACATAATGATTTGGCATATGTGTATGCATGAGTTGTGTTGTATACGTTGTACGATCTATGCCGAGGCGCTGGATCGGATGTCCACCTCGTGTTGGTCCGACGGATCATCTTGGGATCTAGCCGAGGGCGCTGGATCATTGGACGGGTTATTTCCACCTCGTGTTGGTCCGACGGGATCATCTTGGGATCTATGCCGAGGGCGCTGGATCATTGGAATACCCATGTGTGTAATGGAATCGTAGATTCGCATTGTCGGATTCCGTAGCGGAAGTCCGTGTGGTGTATCTTATTATGTATTGTTGATGCATATTCGAATTGTTTAATATGATACTTGTACTAGCATCGTTTTGCTAACCCCTTCGGGGTGGACATTTGTTTTGATGTTCGGGTAGCCGAGGAGCAGGGAACAAATGCACAAGACGTGACGATGAAGGGGTTCAGTGATGTTTGTTGTTATTGGTGATTTGTTTTCTTGGTTTGATTTCTGTACTCGAGTACGCGTGTCTTATTGATATTAATTCGATATGGTTGTATTAATTACTCGTTGAACCAGTTGTACGTTTTCACAAACTTGAATTTCCGTAGTGTTGATGTCTTAGATTTACTTTCCTTTTTAATTAGCCTTGTAAATCCTTACTTAAAGGGTTTACGGCGCTGTAATTATTCCGAATCTCTCGGGGTGTTACAATCCACATCTGATCAAGAACATACGAAACTAAAATCAACATAATGTTGGTTTTAATCATCTTATCCATATTTATGATCAAAACCATTATATATCTTTATATCATCTTAACATCAAAATCCGAAATGAAGGGAGACATAGATCTCCATATCTCTTGAAGATAAACAACACCATAACTATCACAAGGATCATATCAATGTCCATATATCAATAACAACATCAACAATCAAACCAACTCGATAACAAGGATATTATCATACTCAATCCGGAATTCAACCTCATATCATGATTTAACTCATCTAAATCGACCACTGAAATTATCATAATTCAGAATCCATGATTCAACCTCATCAAGTTAAACGAATCACCATAAACATGAAGAATCTTAAATAACATCTGAAAACTCTTATCATAATCCCATAAAATCTCAAATAATATCGTCACATGATTATCCAACATGTTCCTCACATGTAATCATCCTTTAAAATGAACCACTAACAATGGATACGAATATTACCATGATTAGATGAACCAAGAAGAAGAACACTTGAACTTCATTTCAAGAATCATGAGTAACTTTAAGAACAAGGCTTGAATCCATGCTCTCTATCTTAATCTTGTTAAAAGTCACCACCTCGCCGTGTTTGGGAACCTCAAGAACCTCCCAAAGCTCTCTCTATCGACTGAAGGAGAAGGAATGGACTAAATGCATCTCAAAACCCGCATGTCCCCTTATAAAATAAACATTACTAGCACGCGCTACTCTCATAAGATAGCGTGCGCAACAGCCTTAGCATGCGCTAACTGACTTTTGTTAGCGTGCGCTATCGCAGTCCAGAGGCTTCTGTCTGGCTTCGTACATGTGCTTACATACGTAATGCCAATGCATTAGCATACGTAACTTACACTGTCTAGCATACGCATGTCCTTGCATTTAGCGTGCGCTAACATGAGTTGACTTGCTACAGTCTACCTACCGCATGTGCCCCCACATGCCGATCTGACAAGGATAAGATTCCATTTGACCGATCAATAATTAGCATGCGTTAAGCCTCATGCTTTAGCATGCGCTAATCCTTCAGGACAAACAACCATTGACCTTATCCGGACACACGCGGAAAGCAGCCGAGTCCACACGCAGATTCCTTCCGATCTGACTGCATTTAGCGTGCGCTACATTCTGCCTCTAGCGTGCGCTAAACATGAACGATAGCATGTGCTATACTTGAACATTAGCGCGCGCTAATCAGGCTATACTTAGCCATTTTCCAACTCTCTTTGTCCGTCTCGACATACCAAATATGAACATACGACATACTCAATACGTGTACTGAATCCAATAACATCATCATACGATATACCCAATATCAAAAGTACGATAACCTGATACACGATATCCTCAAAATAATTGTCAAACCACTACAATGGTTATACCAGTACAAATACAGATATCTCAGTTCTCAATTTATTTTATCCATACTGTATAGACACCAAGCCATCCAGTATATCTTAGATAAAATAACGCGAAAAATTCATACTGAAAATCCGGGTATTACGTTAATTGATCGACTTTACTTACCAGAAAGCTCTCGGCCAGGTAATATGTATTCCAATAGTTTCTCCAATTGTCTTCAATTATCCACATGGTCTTTCTAAATGTTCAGTGAGCCTCGAAACATATTGTATATAAACTTCATAGTGATAAGAACCTAAATCTTGACCATTTACTTCTTGTCCAGGATCAGCACTGTATAATGTCCCCATATCAATGGTAATTGCTGGATGCAATATGCTCTTTAAACATACTCTGGCATCCACCTAACCAACAAAAAACAGAGTAGCTCATTCAAAGGTGTTCTTATGAAAATATAAATAAATAAAGAGTACACTACATACTATGAAAAATAGAAATATCTTACCCAAAGGCTGGGATCAACAGTATTACAAGTATCAGTAGACAGAAGCTGCAAATCATTTCTACTTGCAAAATTCAAAATAGGCGAGATGTCGTCGGGTGGCTAGCAAGAAACATATAATGCTTATAAGAATAGTCTACCTTAAAATTTTCAACGTTAACAAAAGTATAAATATGCAACGTTAACAGAATATATAAATATGCAACCTGTGTTTCATCAGTGTCCAATTACTCGTGAGTAGGCACATTAGCAAGAGATTTCCAGTAGTCAAGTTCTTCGTTGAGCTTTTTATTATGCTCTTGTAAACACTTAATAGCCGCAATATGATTAGTTTTAAGAGCTCGCCATGTCCTTAAATATCAATGATGGAGAAACTCTAGACCCATACATTCGCACTCGACCGTATTTGTCCGGACCCATAACTTGTGCTAATAAGTCAGTTCTGGAACAAAGTTGATTTAACAGCTCCGGATTTTCATTCCCCTTCTCAGAAAACTTAGCCTAGAGAAAATCATTTCAAGCTTGAGTAGTTAAGCATCTTAGCTGTACAAAACAATAACATGTACACGTTAAATGGCCAAAGCTTCATTCCACCGAAATAGCACCATATCCACGATATGCTACATAAAAACATGTTAGTGTAAATGCCGTATGCAATTTCTCTTCCATATTAGTACATCCCAACATTAAGAAATACATGAGATTCTAACATATTAGTTTAATTTCAAGTACAATACTATAAGAAAATTATTAACAGACCAGGACAAGAATAAATAGTACCACCATCAACCAATATCAACACGAAACAGCAAAAACACAGCTTTAGCTACCAAAATTAAACAACACCCATGATTTAATCAGCCTAAATTTAACGAATTGACTAAGTTGATCTTTTTAGTGCTCAACCGAAAACAATTGTTGCAACCTATAATCAAAATTAAGAGCCCCCGAGTTCGTTGGTTGGTATTGGGATCGGGTTCAGTACGTAGAACTTGTTTATCAGCAAAAGACTCTAATTACAACAAACTTAAATCTTTCAAGAGAAAATAAAAATAACATCTCAAAACAAGAAATTACCTTGAGAACTCTGGGTGCAAAGTCTTGATTTGTAATTACAAATTCCCAAATCCTTCCGAGGGTTATATATCACCATGGGATTTCGCACTGGAATACCTAAATCCCGCCACTCATTGAAATTCATCCCTCTAGAAATCTCATTTTGGAGGAAAATCAAACTTTTTTGGCTATTCTGTTTCCGTGTACATGTAGATGGAAGAGAATTCAAAAATTCAAGAATGGAAATATGGAAGGATTATTGAGGTGAAGATAGGCTGCTCATATGTAGATGCAAGAGAGTCTGAGAATTGGGTATGGTTATGGCCCATTTTCATTTAATACTTTGGCATGTCATTTATATACAATTATTCCCAGGTCGATCCAACGGTTCTTCGTTTTTTTATTATTTTTTATTTTTTGTATGAAATTAAATGAATTGTGTAGTTGTGTTGAAATTTCGAATGTTAAAATTATTTATGCTGTGTTTTTTATGTGTTTTATAGTAACTTGTAATATTGTTTATATCTTTAAATGATTTGTGTTGAAATTTCTAAATTTTTTAATTTACAAGTATTGAAATTTTGAAATTACTTAAGTTAATTTAATAAAAATATAATAACTTATTGATGCATCGAAATTACAAGAAAACAACTGTGTTCCAATGGATCAGCCGTTCTTGAAGTACAGCCTTCTAAAAACCCTAGATTCAGCCGATCTAAGAATTTCAAGAAAATATAGAGAAAAATTCAATTCATTGATCGTCCAAAATAAAGGCCTTACACGCATATATATACCCCAGGAAAGCTAGGATCAAACCTACGAAATTAAATAACAAGTATACAAACCATTAGAAAATTGTAATTAAGTCCTTAAAAACCGAAAAACGCAAAATTGAATGGGTCACCCCTTTTCAATATATTTAACATATTTCACCAACAAATATTTTCCACATATTAAAAAAAAAAACCCCTTTTCCAAATAACGAATGACAATCTCATCCACTACATCACTTATATTATGTATGTTCAACATTAATAAATAAGCTACTCGACCTGATGAATTTTAGTTTAACATAGGCTATGAGTAGATATCATCATTTTCTTTCCTTTTTTATACCCAAAATTTTATACTACATATTAAGTAATCGCAAAGGTCCCAAATCTCTCAATGGTAAAGAGGAAGGACTCATTGATTGGGCTTCTTTAATATTTTCTTCCGTTATTCATCACCAGAATCGAACTCAGGTCAGTTTCTATCTCAAATTGCAATAACTTGTTTTGCTGCTAATTTATGTGATATTTTCGTTTTCTTTGAAAGCAATTTTGTTACTGTCCAATTGTAGAGGTGATGGTTGTACGGGTTTCCATTTTGTTTGTTCTGTTCGGCTAAGGGGATTTGGGGAAGATGTTGATTTAATTTTTATACATGGCTGAACATGTAGAGGCGATGCTTTGTTGCACGGGTCTCCCTAATTTTGATTTTATTGGCTCAAACTAGTACTCAACTCTTGTAGAAAACTAACCTCTCTGTTAGTGTGATAAATTGATCCTGAAACTAGAATGGGTGAGTGAATTCACGGTTTTATGTATGGTGTTGATGTTTTACATCTGAGATATTTGATTTTGATTTGTTGAATATGATATTAAGAATTATTTATGCATCCCACTAACAATTTTATTTTTTCTGGAACTAGTTGAATATAAATATGGATAAAAGTTGGATGAAACAGTCAAGAGCAAGTGAGGCATACGAGATAGGAGTGGAAGAATTTCTTGAATTGTCTTTCAAGAACGCACTATGAGAATAAACGTCAAATACTTCGGATAATATCTGAAGTAAAAATGTTATAATTACCGAAGTCTATGTTTGTGTAGTAAAAGGTATACTTTAGACTTTACTTTTTATGCGAAGTCTAATATCCTAATAACCGAAGTCTATCTCGGTTTTTTTTCTAATTATGATCCAAATGCGGGGGTAAGTGAAGTAAAAGAATGCCTTTAACTTTGGTTATTTTATAATTGGCGTAGTAAATAAAGAACTTTTTGTTTCAGTTACTGTATAATATATATTAGTATTTTCTACAGTAATATATTAATATTTCACATTTTAATTTAAAATTCATTGCCAAAATCTACATTTAACTATAACTAACCATCAACCACAAGAGCTCAATAATATAAGAACCAACAATTTCATATCATCCCATCTTAAAAAAAATAACATGCGTTCCAATCAATTCAAAACCAGAAACATATCATAACAAAGACAAAGAATGTGTAATAAGATTCTATCTATTTCATCATGAACACCACAAATAGGACAAAAAGGATTAAAAGAGATCATATACTTCGAAATGACAAAGTCTCTCTTCAGCATATCATTGCTTTTCATCAGACGATCATACTTCTTGTTCATGAAATCATCTTCTCATCAACTTTCTTCTTCAAATATTCAACATCGGCATGTGAAGCAAACAAATCCACATAATCGCTTTGTTGCTGGTTTAACAAATCTTCTTCCCCAATAAAGAAATTACAAGGTTTTGCGTGAAAGACAAAATTATATTACCAACTAAAACATATTAGCATAATGTGTCATAACACACATACTACAACATTATCAAACAATCAAAAATAACAAAGTCAGGATAACAAAAGTTCTACTCAATTAACAGTATCATTTTTCCCAATGTTGTCATCTTATCAACAGAAAAAGTTCCAGCCCAAAAAACAAAAAAAATGGTAAAATCTAAATCCCAACTTCAACCCGAAGCTGAATCAGAAAGTTTTATCCCTGAACCACCTCAGCCTCAATTCCTTCAAAATTCTCTTGGAAGCCATCAAGTTTTTCTCTTGAAGTTAAGGACACCTATAGAATGTAATACCACACACCAACAGTTATCACTCAGTGAAGAATGTTTCACAATGGAACAAGCATGTCCTGTATTGTTACAATGGACATAATTGTCCAACTTCCATACCTAGCGAGTTCAAGGATGTAAAATTCACATAGACAAGCAGATATAAGGCCATCTCCAAACGCAGATCTCAACCATTAACCAGATACAGAAATTGTGACACATTTGACACCTCAAAAAATAATTAATAAATAACTAAAACTCTAGCCGCCAACACGTTATTGCCAAAATAAATAAATAAAAATAAAATATACATAAACGAATGACAAAAGAAAGGATTGCACACCAAATATACGAACATCGGATCGATCATAAAGGAACAACAAGTAAATTAGCAACCATGAACGATTCATCCCAATTTACAATCTCACTAGTTTCAGGCTTTCGGCAATACGCTATTATATCAAAATGACATTAAGTGAGAGAAATAACTTTCCCAATACTGCTTATAGAATCGACAAACATGCTAGCTGTGGTTCTTGGATCAAGTCCCTGTTATCAAAATTCAACATTTTAATTGGTCTCTTTGTACTAAATCCACCAGATATAGACACTAATAAGCAAGATATATCGGCTATTCAAACCACGAGGCTCCTACTTCAGGAAATGATGACATGAACATTGATATATATGGGTGCTTTATGAGGCCTTTGGCATTCACAGTTAACAAAATGATAATGCGAGTGATGAACCAGAAAACCAACCAGATATTGAAGATGAAGCTTTTTACAATTTTGTGAAGGATGCCAAGAAGGATGTTGCTAAAACTGTTAAAGGATGTCCTTCCTGAAGGAGATACCTTGTCCAACTCCTTTTATGAGATGAAAAAGATAATCAGCAAAATGGGCCTTAGTTATGAAAAGATTCATGCTTGTCTAAATGATTGTATCTTATACCAAAACGAATACAAGGATAAGAAAGAATGCCCTAGGTGTCATAGATCTAGGTATGTTGTTGTTGAGCATAGTTCTGGTTCGTCAAATTCTCCTGCACCTCTTGGCCCCAAAGTTGCAGCAAAGATATTGCGTTACTTTCCATTAATTCCCAGACTACAAGAGTTGTTTATGTGCTCTGAAGTAGCTTCTTCCATGAGGTGGCATGATGAAGAGCATATCAAGGATGATTATATAGGACATCCTGCTGAGTCTCCGACATGGGTCAGATTTGATTATAAGAACCCAACCTTTGCATAAGAAACTCGAAACGTGAGGCTTGGCTTAACTTGTGATGGAATGAACGCACACAGAACCATGAGTTCTACGCATAGCGTATGGCAGGTGGTACTTATAGTGTATAACATGCCACATTGGATGTGTATGGATTCTGATAATTTTATTTTATTGATGGTTATACCAGGACCTGGTTCTCCAGGAAATGACATTGATGTTTACCTACAACCATTAATTGATGAACTTCCATTGATTTGCCTGGGGTGCGCCTGTACTTTTTCTCAAGAAGAAGGATGGATCGCTTCGTTTATGCATCGACTATCGATAATTAAACAAGCTAACCATCAAAAATAAATACCCTTTGCCCAGGATTGACGATTTGTTTGATCAGCTTCAGGGCGCGACAGTCTTTTCGAAGATTGATTTGCGATCGGGCTACTACCAGTTGAGGATTCGGGATGTCGATATTCCGAAAGCTGCCTTTCGGACGAGATATGGACATTACGAGTTTGTGGTTACGCCTTTCGGGCTAACCAATGCCCCAGCAGTGTTCATGCAGTTGATGAACAAAGTTTTTATTGAGTATCTGGACAAATTCGTAGTCGTCTTTATCGATGACATTCTTATCTATTCACGGAGTCGGGAGGAGCACGCCTTACATCTCCGGATTGTATTAGACACTTTGAGGGCTGAGCAGTTGTACGCGAAGTTCTCTAAGTGTGAGTTTTGGCTCGAGGAAGTGATGTTCCTCGGGCATGTGATTTCAGCAGAGGGAGTTCGGGTAGATCCGCAGAAGATAGAGGCAGTGATGGCTTGGGAGCCGCCTAAGAATGTGAAGGAGGTGAGGAGTTTTCTGGGTCTTGCCGGCTATTACCGTAGATTCGTTGAGGGATTTTCTAAGATCGCTAGACCACTCACTCAGTTGCTCCAAAACTCGGAAGTTCGAGTGGGTACAGACAGGCGGGGCGGTTTTGACGAGTTAAAGAGACGTTTGACTACCGCACCCGTGTTAGCGTTGCCTCAGGGGAACGAGGATTTCGTAGTGTACAGTGATGCTTCGGGCCTTGGTCTAGGATGTGTTTTGATGCAGAGAGATAGAATGATTGCGTATGCGTCCCGCCAGTTGAAACCTTATGAGGTGAATTACCCCACGCACGATTTGGAGTTAGCTGCGGTCGTTTTCGCCTTAAAGATCTGGAGGCATTATCTCTATGGGTCGTTGTGTAAGATTTTTACAGATCACAAGAGTTTGAAGTATATCTTCAGTCAGAAGGACTTAAATATGAGGCAGCGTAGGTGGTTAGAGCTAATTAAAGATTACGACCTCGAGATACTTTACCATCCGGGTAAGGCTAACGTAGTGGCTGATGCGTTAAGCCGTAAGCCGATAGCGTTACAGATGTTAGAGGTACTTACACCACAGAGTAGGATCCAGCGGGATCTTATTTGTCAGAATATTGAGGTTTGGGTTCAGAGAGTTCAGGGCCAGTTATGTGCATTAGAGATCACTTCATCCTTGACTGATGATATCAAGGCGAAACAGTATGATGATCCGTGTTTGGTCCAGTTGAGGGAGGATGTGAGGCGTGGGAAAGCCCCTGGATTTGTGGTTCAGGATGATGGAGTTCTGAGATTTCGTGGCAGACTATGTGTACCGAATGATATTGAGCTGAGACAGAAGATCTTGAGTGAAGCTCATACCACACCTTACTCCATACATCCTGGTATGAATAAAATGTACAAGGATGTGAGGAGCAACTACTGGTGGAGTAATTTGAAGACAGACGTTAGCGAGTTTGTGTCGAAGTGTTTAACCTGTCAGCAGGTTAAGATCTAGCATCAGCGACCCGCGGGGTTTTTGCGACCACTTCCTATCCCGGAGTGGAAATGGGAGGATATTTCTATGGATTTCATTACTAATATGCCTAGGACTCGGAATGGAATGAACATGAGTTGGGTTATTGTCGATCGACTGACCAAATCAGCTCACTTTCTGGGTATTAAGGACACTTGGGGCCCGGAGAGACTGGCGCGAGTATTTATTGCAGAGGTCGTGAGATTGCATGGGACTCCTAAGAGTATTGTTTCGGATCGTGATGGCCGGTTCGTATCCCATTTTTGACAGGCTATTCATCGAGCTTTGGGGACTGAGTTGAGACTCAGTACATCTTATCACCCTCAGAATGACGGGCAGTCAGAGCGGACGATCCAGACGTTAGAGGATATGTTGAGATCCTGTGCCCTAGAATGGAAGGATGATTGGGAGTCGCACTTGCCGTTGATCGAGTTCACGTACAACAATAGTTGGCATGCCTCGATCAAAATGGCGCCATTTGAGGCGTTGTATGGGAGGAGGTGTAATCGCCGTTGTGTTGGGACGATGCATCCGAGCTGATTAGTACCGAGCCCGATATGGTAGTTGAGACGAGAGAGAAGATTACTCTGATTCGTGATAGATTGTTAACGGCCCAGAGTCGGCAGAAGTCTTATGCCGACACGCGTCGCCGGCCGTTGGAGTTTGAGGTGGGAGATCATGTTTTGCTTAAGGTGTCGCCGACACGGGGAGTTTACCGCTTCGGCCGGAAGGGTAAACTTAGTCCGAGGTTTATTGGGCCATTTGAGATTTTAGAGAGAGTGGGAGAGCTTTCCTATCGGCTAGGCTTACCACCGTCCCTGAGCCACGTTCATAACGTATTTCATGTTTCCCAGCTTAGGAGGTACGTATCGGACCCTAGCCATATTATCGATTTTGGAGAGATCGAATTGGGACCCGACCTTACCATCGAGGAGAGGCCGATTCAGATTTTAGAGCGTCGGGTGAAGCAACTTCGTCATAAAACCATCCCTCTGGTTAAAGTTTAATGGTCGAGTCACGGGTCCGAGGAAGCCACATGGGAGACGGAGGAGAGTATGCAGTCGAGATACCCCGAGTTGTTCGCGTTGTAAGTTTCGGGACGAAACTTATTTTTAGGGGGAGATAATGTAATATCCGTGTTTTCTATTTTCGGTAATTTCTATTTTTGGTGTATGTTCGTTTCGGACAACTCGCTTAGCACTGTTTTGGAATTCTAAATCTATTTTGTTCTTGGAGTTTTTCCGTCCGGTCGAGTTTCGAGGATGTTTTTGCATAATTTCATTTTGAATTATATATTGCCGCATGTGCGTTCGATTCTCGTAAAACTTGTTCGTTTTCGTTGTTTCTCGATTCGTATAAGTTTGTATGGTTGAGTTGGTCGTGTTGGAACTTTTGGTTTGTTAATCCGACGTCGTATCGTGAATTCCGGATGTTTGGGGTCATTTTTATAAATTCTGATTTGTTTGGGCATTGTGGTTGTTATTCGTTTATCCTGAATCCGGACAGTCGGAGCCACGTGTTGATTATGGTAATCATCCCATCAGTAGGAAATCTTCGTATACTCGTTAAGTATCTATTCTATCCGGTTGTCGTTGAGCTTTATTTTCTCACAACTCATGTCTGTAGCAGGTTACGGCCGTAAACCCTCATGTTACGGCCGTAATGTTCGAGAGATACGGCCGTAAGTCCTTCACCGTACGGCCGTAAGCCAGCTTCGTTTTTCTTCCTACATGAGACTCCAGTAGCAACTTACGGGCGTATAATGTACCGATTACGGCCGTAAGAAATGTTACGGCCGTATCTCTTAGATCATACGGCCGTAAGTGCGCTTCGTCGGTTTTGCCCAGACCTATCCGTAGAACTCGTTACGGCCGTAAATGCATGTAATTACGGCCGTAATATCCACTAGTTACGGCCGTATGAATGAGGTGTTACGGCCGTAGCACCAGTCGGTTTATAAACTGGCAGGAGTCATTTTTTTTCCTCATTTTCTCATTCCTCTTCTCTTCTTCGCGTCGGGGCGACTTCCAAGGCAAGGGGTCGTCAGATTTACATCCCAACACCAGTTGGAAAGTATAACTTAGCATCATATCATCACCACAACACCAAATCATCTATTGCTCGGCTTCGAATCAAGGTATTATCTCCTAGAACCCTAGTATGAATTTGGAGAGGGTTTGGTGGTGATCTTGTCTTTTAATCCGATTTAACCGATGTTGTTGTTAGATTTCGATAGTATACTCGTGATTCTTGGTTCCCTTGTTATAGGATGGGATGAAATCCCGCTATTACACCGTTGACCGATTTCAACTCCCTATGCCCTTTTGATGTTCGATGAATTGTCCCAACGGGTAGAACTAGGACGAATTTCTTCGTATTTGTATTGTTGAGATTGGTTGTATATCATTTTTGTGTTAGGGACGAGTTTGGGAAGATTGTTCGGATCGGAACCTATTCCTTCGTCGTTTCCTTCGTTTCGTTTCATTCAAGGCAAGTACATGTATTACATTTCATTATGTATGTTGTGATTTTCGAAATGAATGATAAATGGTGATTTTTGGGTGCGTGAGTTGTGTTCCTTCCACCCGGAGTGTTCGACGGGATGTCTGGGGATCGATACTAAGGGGTACGGCCGTGGAAGTGGACCGGGGTGTGTGTGTGATTGAACTTCCACCCGGAGTGTCCGACGGGATGTCTGGGGGTCGATACTAAGGGGTACGGCCGCGGAAGTGGTATCCCACCCGGAGCGTTCGACGGGATGTCTGGGGGTCGATACTAAGGGGTACGGCCACGGGATACCAGTTGTGATTTTGTGACATCGTGATGATTTGAAACTGTTTCTTGGTGTCGATCAGCTCAATTACATCAACTGAAAGCGTCTGTGGGAACGGTGGCATTGAGTCACACCAGAGTTAAAATGTGAGATTAAAATGGCATAAGAAAAAACAGTTCAGAAGAGAAACGGGGAACTGGTTCATAGAAATTTGGAAGAATAAATAGCATCAGGTGGAAGAACAATTCTCGGAAACACACCCACCACGCTAGCCAGAGAAGAAACTACATCTATCACGATCACCTTGACAAAAGAAGTGTTAGCCGACATCATCGCTAGTGCAATCCAGAAAAGGCAAGAGGCAGAAAAGAAAAGAATGCCTCGAGAGATAATACCTATCCTCTTTGACAAGCCGAATGATATTAGTCAGCAGGAAGAACATTGAGAAATCTACCCAATGTAATATCCGTATTTGTCTTTCCCTTGTATTTTTTCCTTTTCGGCGTATTTCCCGATAGTAGTGACCCTCGTGTATCTTTCAGTGTATCTTTCCTATTATCTATGGATTTTATTCCCGTTATTATATTGCGGAACCGCCGTTTCGGGGTTGCCGTGGGTCCATTCTATGTTATGATGCCCGTTGAGATGTTCCGTTGGATGTTTCGTTCACCTTCCGGTGTTTTGAACCGTTCATATTTCATACCTAGCGCACGCTATTTTTTCTGCATAGCGCGCGCTAGGGGTCCCTTAGTAGCGCACGCTACGTTTGTTTAAATAGCGCTTCTTGCGTAGCCCCGGGAGTGGCGGTCTTGTTTTCGGCCACGGACTAGCGTATTAGCGTACGCTACATATGCTAGCGCACGCTAATGTTGAGAGGCTAGCGAACGCTGATGATGCCCGATAGCGTGCGCTAGCGTGAGTGTCCAGTACTGGACAGTTTGCTACTGAACCCGGTCAGGTGCCAGTTAGCGCACGCTACGCTTGTATGGTAGCGCACGCTAACGGATCAGTTAGCGCACGCTACGCTTGTATGGTAGCGCACGCTAACGTATCAGGTGGGTTCTGGGCAGTTTGCCACTAGACTCGACTAATGTCCAGGTAGCGCACGCTATTGGTCGATAGCGCGCGCTACCGAGAGGTTATTAGCGCACGCTACGTTTCGGGTAGCGCACGCTAACGGCCAAAAGTCTGGCTACTGGACTGGACGCTAACTATTTTGGCCGGTAATTTTTCCCCATTAGCGCACGCTAACCTTGAGGATTAGCGCACGCTAACACTCCCTGGCTATATAAACCAGGGAGTTGACCGAGATAATCATAATTTCTCATTTCTTCCTCTCTCCGCGGCGAAGGCGATTCCAAGGCGATTTTCTTGGCGATTTCTTCCTCCAATCATATCATCCAACATCTTTCTTGAGTTCTTGGAGTATTATAACAACATCAACACGAATCTGCATCCTAATCCACGGTAAATCTCTTAGAACCCTACTTTTGGATAATTTGGGGGTTTTGGGATTTTCTTCCGATTCGTTCCATTTTGTTGATGGATTCATGATGAATATGATTAATCTTGTCGGTAATCTTACTTTCCCTACGGATTCATGGTATATTTCGTAATTTTTACGGAATCGAGAGGGTTTGGTTGTGGTCCACCCTCGTTAATGTATATATACGAATATACATGAATCGTAGGCGGGTTTTCGGGTGTATTCCAATTCCGTATTCATTTAGAAATGGTTGTGATTGTATTCTTCGAATCGTTAGGGTCGGTTTCATTGGTTCCTAGCGTTCGTCGGTGACTTTCCTTTCCGTTCTTCGCGTCGTCAATAATTCAAGGCAAGTAATTCTTGGAAACCTTTATGCTTAACGTGAAATGGTAATGTATATTGTGTGCTTTACTCACCTCGGGAGGGTCCGACGGGGCCTCGAGGGAATCTATGGCTTCGTCCTGGATTCATGAGTTTGATTCGCTAGCCAGCTCGGGAGGGTCCTTAGAGGCCTCCAGTGGGATTCGTGGCTTCGTCCAGGTCCTAGGTGACGTGTGGTGCTTGGTTTGTTTTATGAATGTGGCCAGCTCGGGAGGGTCCTTAGAGGCCTCGAGTGGGATTCGTGGCTTCGTCCCGGTCCTAGGCAAATTAATTGTGACTGTTTGTTTCCGGAAAAGACATGTCTAGTTTTGGTTTTTGAAATGATATTGGTGCATGTACTATGAAATGTGTAAGCGATTAGTTTGCTTTGATTACTTGTACTAGCGTAATTGCTAACCCCTTTGGGGACCCGTTTTGGGGAAATTCTTGTTATGGATTTCAGGTTATGATTATCCGGACGAGCGAGCACCAGGAAAGTACGAGGATGTTGGCCAGGGTCGTTGACATGTGCATTTGGGTCTACTTATTTCCTTTGTCCATTTCGATATGGTTGTTCCCACAGTTTTAAACTTATAGATTGTACTCGCGAGTACTTAGGCTTTTCGTTTCAAACTCCGTATTGTATTGCTTTAAATTGTCACGTTGTTGGTTGATGCTTATTTGGCCGGTTGCTCCGGGCGTATCTTTATATGTCATATTATTTAATTGTGTATCCTCGCTAACCAAGATGGTTAGTAAAGTGGAGTTTTCCTATTGTAGCCTGGTGGGTCCCATGTAGGGGTCTACGGCGCTGTAATACACCTCGAATAAATGGGGGTCTTACACCCAAGGGCATGGGAGCGATCTAAACAAGAGAAAACATTGGATCTCATCATATCTAGCATGCAAGACGAGTTAGAGGAGTTACGACAAAAGGTTGTAGGGAAGGGCTCGAGAAACCACCGAGGCCATCCATTCTCAGAAGAATTACTACAAGCCTATCTCCCTTATAGATTTTGGACAGTCACCCTCACCTACAATAGGCTCTCTGATCCTACTAGACATTTACATCGGCTCGAAAACATGGCGGAACTACACCGATATTTTGACCCCATGAGCTACAGAGCGTTCTTAGCTACACTGACAGAATCAGCTCAAGAGTGGTTTTACCAGGTACCGTCGGGGATGATTACCAGCTTCCAAGCCTTCATCTAGGTGTTCTTAACTCACTTCTCAAGTGTAACACCCCAAACTAGGCGGATATTACAGTGCCGTGGACCCCCGACTGGGACCCACCAGGCGAATGAAAAAGGATGAATTACACAGGGTAAATGTAGTACCGAACCACATTATAACATCAATTACTCCGAGTAGGAGTTTCATACAACACACCCAGGACAATATAGAATACATGTGTATCTTATGTGACGATAAAATACACGACACTGAATGAAATGAGTATTCGAAAGGAATGACTGCAGCGGAATAAATAAAGAAAACATAAGTGACCGAATAAATGACTGAAAAGACTGGGCCCCTTCTAGTATCACTGACTCCCGCCGTCATCGTGCTCTCCCTGCGCCTTTGCCTTGCCATGACCTGAAAAACAATATCCCCAAACGGGGTCGATTATACTGAACAACAATCCTCGGGGTTGAAATTACACAATCATGAATTAACCGAGTTATGAAATATCCTTAATTATGAATTACGCTGAAGAGGAGTACCATAGTACGCCCGTAGTGTTCTGTGCAAGTGTACAAGACGGATGACCGGACACACCCGTCCTTGTACCTAATTAGTCTCACGGAGGTAAACGTTACCGTGTGCACAGTCAATGTATCACTCCCAATACATGGCCATCATGTGCCCGACTAAAAATTCCACACATCCGCACCCGCCACGCAATATGAACCCGAAGGTCATATCAACAAGAATGACCATAATGAATATCAATGAATAATAATAATCCGACAACGTCAAGAATGACTTACCGGATGAAAGTGATAATGAAGTGATTGATAGTTTCAATGAATTGATGGGAATCGCCGTTCTTTATTAATGAAGTGATTATTCGACAATTACAAGTCTCAATATGATTAATACAATGATGAATGAGTTATGATTATGAATGATCAACAACAAAAGGTATGAATATCCTTTTAACCGAGTAAGAATTAACTTACACAATACCGATGAAGAAAGTCCTTCCTCGAACAAATGTCCTAAATGAAGTGTCGGTCGCTCGAACAACCTTAATTCAATACAATTACCAACAATCCGATTAATAAACGAATTAAACACGAATATAACGAACTCAAGACGTCGATACGATTAAACCAAGTTCATTGGGGCATTATATCGAACACTTTGAGGCCAACTTCGATTGATTACAACTAAACCTCAACAATACCAACTTCAAATCCCCAAGAAGGGTTTCAAATCAACAAAACATCTCCAATACGATCAATAGTCTGTTATGAATATCGAAAAACGTGATTATAACAACAATTAATCGAAAATCCCCAAATCCAACTCGATATTCAAAGTGTTCTTGAATAATCCCTCAATAATCCAATGAATCCTTATACAAACTCATAATCATATACATATCCCTTCATATAACATGATTATAACGTCCAAAACATCATATCTTAACACAAAATCGAAATCCAAGGTGTTGAAGAATTTACCTCTTGAAGATCCAACCACTTCGATCCGATGAACACGAGTTATAACGAGTATCCAAGCTTCCCAAAGGAATGAAGATGATGAAGATTACACACTCAAGTGATTGATGATGATAAAATCTCTCTCTCAACTCTCTCTCGGATGAAGAAGGAAAAAAATGAAAAAGTGAGGTGAAAAGACCCGCCAACTCCTTAAATGCTGGAAGTTACGGCCGTAACTCGGCCCTCTTACGGCCGTAACTTTCAAGTCAACGGCCTTACGGCCAGTAATCAAGCTAACTCGCACGGGCATAAGCCCTCTTCGTCGAAATGACCGGGCACCACACGCCGCGTCTGGCCGTGAATCGCCAAGCCTTACGGCCGCATTTTCCCGACTTACGGCCGTAAGCCGCAACCCGTACGGCCGTAAGGCACCCTGGGTCGACAACATCCAAAATTTACGAACACCACTTACGGCCGTCTCTCACCATCCTTACGGCCGTAACTCACCGTCGGCCCAAAATGTCTCGGTAGCCTGCCGACGCGCACGGCCAGAATCGCCAGCCTTACGGCCGTACCTGCTCAACTTACGGCCGTACCACAGGACCTTACGGCCGTAAGTCCCTTTCGTCCAAATGGCCTGAAAACACGAACCCTTGTTACGGCCGTAACCCAAAGTCCTTACGGCCGTAACTCGATGCTGGCCAAGTTGAAAATTCCGATAACTCCGATTCCACGATACGACTGATGAATGATCCGACATAACATATGAATGTGAAAATGAACAAGTCTAACACAAGCCACGGATGATGCTCCCAGTATACGACTACCAATCACGATGAAAATAATAATACTCCCGTCGATCTCTAAACGGAGATGACATGCCGATCGGTAACTGATATACGATTACAACATGCCAACCGTGAACACCAATGAATGAGTCAAGAATGATGAGTGATTATTAACGAGTGAGAATTACTGAGTGACAATTACAGACTGATAATTACTGAATGAAAATGAATGAATTACAACCGGGTATTACATACTCCCCCCCTTAAAAATAGTTTCGTCCCCGAAACTAAGGGTCAAACAACTCGGGATGACTCTCCCGCATACTCTCTTCGGTTTCCCAATTGGCCTCTTCGACTCCGTGTCTAGACCACTGAATCTTGACCAAAGGGATCGTCTTGTTCCTCATATGTTTGATTCGCCGCTCTAACACTCGTACAGGATGCTCCTCGTACGAATGATCATCTACGATCTCGATTTCGTCGAACTGAAGAATGTGACTCGGGTCGGCAACATACTTCCGCAACTGAGAGACGTGAAATACATTATGAATCCTGCTCAAAGCCGGAGGTAAAGCCAGTCGATAAGCTAACTCGCCTACTCGATCCAAAATTTCAAATGGTCCAATGAATCTCGGACTCTACTTCCCCGTTTTCCGAAACGGAAAATACCTCGACTGGGATACCTTGACCAAAACGTGGTCACCTGTCTCGGACTCTAGTGGTCGGCGACGATTATCTGCATAGGATTTACGCCGACTCGAAATCAACATGCGACTCTCGATTAAAGCTACCTTCTCCCGGCGGCTATAAGCATATCGGGCTCGGTGCCGATTGATTCGACAAGTCATCCCAACACAAAGGAGACCGACAACGACGACCGCATAAGGCCTCGTAAGGTGCCATCTTAATGGAAGCATGCCACTATTATTATACGTGAACTCGATCAATGGTAGTTGGGCTTCCCAATCGTCCTTCCAATCGAGGACGCATGCCCTCAACATGTCCTCTAATGTCCGAATAGTCCTCTCTCGATTGCCCGTCTGACCGAGGATGAAAGGCGATCGAGATTGAGCCGAGTTCCCATAGCACGATGAACTGATTTCCAAAAATGAGACACAAATCGTCCGTCACGATCGGAAAGGATACTCTTAGGAGTACCGTGCGATCTCACTATCTCCTTGATGAACAATCGAGCTAGTCTCTCGGGACCCCACGTATCCTTGATCTCAAGGAAATGAGCTGATTTTGTTAAGCGGTCCACAATCACCCGGATCGTATTCATGCCACGGCGACTAGTCGGCAAACTCGTGATGAAATCCATAGAAATGTCTTCCCACTTCCACTCGGGAATAGGAAGAGGTTTCAAGATACCCGCCGGCCGATGTTCAATCTTAACTTGTTGTGAGTTAAGCATCTCGAAACAAATTCTGCGACTTCTCGCTTCATATTACTCCACCGGTAATTTTGTTTCAAGTCCTTGTACATCTTCTTTGGACCCGGATGAACAGAATAAGGGGTAGCATGAGCTAATCTCAAAATCGAGTTAATCAACTCGACATTTGACGGAACGCACAACCGATACAAAAATCTCAAAATACCATCCACGAGGACCACGAATCCAGGGCTTTCCTCGAGTCACATCCTCACGGATGCGCAACAATGAAGGGTCTGAACTCCGATTCTCTCGGATTGCCTCCTCGAGTGACGATGAAATCTCTAACATACAAAGCTGTCCCTGAACTCGCTGAAGCCAGACCTCGATCTCGGGTCTAAGAAATTCCTGCTGAAGCTCCTTCTGAATTGTTAGACGAGCAAGCATCTGCTCCTGAACGGACTTGCGACTCAAGGCGTCGGCGACAACGTTCGCCTTGCCCGGGTGGTAAAGGATCTCGATATCATAATCTTTGATTAATTCCAACCACCGACTCTGCCGCATATTTAACTCCTTCGAGTAAATATATACTTTAAACTCTTATGATCGGTGAATATCTCGGTGTAACGCCATAAAGATAATGACGCCAAATCTTCAAAGCGAACACTACTTTGCTAGTTCCAGGTCGTGTGTCGGATAATTAAGCTCGTAAGGTCTCAATTGCCGTGAAGCATAGGCAATAACCTTCCCGTCCTGCATGAGCACACATCCGAGACCCTGTCCGGACGCATCACTATAAACCACAAATCCCTCCGTCCCCTGCGGCAAGGAAAGTACAGGTGCTGACATTAATCGGCTCTTGAGTTCCTCAAAACTCCGCTGACACGCGTCGGACCACGTGTATTTCTTATCCTTTCGCAAAAGGTTCGTCAATGGTTGAGCAATTTTGTAAAATCCTTCCATAAATCGCCGATAATAACCCGCTAATCCGAGGAAACTCCGGATTTCCTTAACATTCTTCGGAGGTAACCAGTCTCGGATAGCCTCCGTCTTCTGAGGGTCGACACGAACTCCGTCTGACGAAATTACATGTCCGAGAAAAGTCACTTCGGACATCCAGAACTCGCACTTGGAAAACTTTCCAAAAAGTTGCTCTCGTCTCAACACGTCGAGAACCTGATGAAGATGAACCTCGTGATCCTCACGGCTACGAGAATAAATCAAAATATCGTCGATGAAGACAACAACAAACTGATCCAAAAAGTCGATGAAAACCCGATTCATCAATTCCATGAATACCGCAGGTGCATTAGTTAGCCCGAACGGCATAACCACAAACTCATAATGGCCATAGCGTGTTCGAAACGCCGTCCTCGCGATGTCCGACTCTCGAATCCGCAACTGGTGATATCCAGATCTAAAGCGATCTTGGAAAATACTGAAGCTCCCTGAAGTTGATCTAAAAGATCATCAATACGGGGTAAGGGATACTTATTCTTGATTGTCACTCTGTTCAACTCCCGATAATCGATACACAAACGAAATGAACCATCCTTCTTCTTGACAAACAACACGGGTGCTCCCCACGGAGACGCACTCGGTCGGATATAACCCTTCTCGAACAACTCCTCAAGTTGGTTCTTTAATTCCTGCATTTCGGTCGGGGCCATCCGGTACGGTGCCTTTGATATCGGAGACGTACCAGGCTCCAACTCAATCGTGAACTCCACATCTCTCTGTGGCGGCAACCCAGGTAATTCGTCTGGAAAAACGTCGGCATACTCCCTCACTACCGGAATATCCGTCAACAATACTGATGAATTCTCGGTTTTGGTCATAAAGCACCAATAACCAACACATCCCTGACTGAGTAATCGCACTGCTTTCATCAAATTAATGACCTTACCCGAACAGCCGGGATTACCTCCCTGAAACACACATTCCACCCCATCGTCTGAAATGATAGTGATCAAACGCTTACGGACACTAATGATGGCATCATGACGATCCATCCAATCAATACCCAAGATGACGTCGTCCCTCGGCAAATCTACTACGATTAGGTCCGCTGGCCATACATGACCATGAAACTGAATCGGACAATTCCGAATCTCACGATTACCGATAATTCGTCTACCATCAGGTAGGCCAATGACGTAAGGCTCACAACTAGAAGCACTACCCAGACGTAGTCTACTCAAACATGACTCGGAAATGAATGAATGCGATGCACCAGTATCAAAAAGGGTACACACAGGTTGAGATATAATATCGAGTGTACCTGAGATCATTCGGGCCTCGGGATCATCGGTCTTCTTCATCTCATAAATCCGGGGCTTGCTAGTCCCGGCACCGGACGCTCCCGTCTGCTGGCTATAGGCTCCACCTTTAGTCGCTCCCGTCGTTTTAAACGACGCTGATTGAGTGGCCTGATTCTGAATGGCTGACCGCTTCGGGGCTTGAGATGAAGTCGAGTAGGTTTGGAGTCCCTACGGCAAAACGGGCCTTATGCCCAACAATTCCACAATTATGACAAGTGACAGATCGTCTCGGACACTTGGTGCGACATGACCAGGATCTCCACGGTTATAACAGTGATGGCCGAATCGCCGCTCGAGACGAGATTCCGCGGGTTTAGGCGACACAGAGGTCGCTCGGAAAGCGAGCCCGCACGGGGTTTCTTGAAAGTAGCACGAATGCCGTCGGTGATTACGGTTCTTCGATTTCTTGCTAGCGAGACGAAGGTTCTTTGCTTAGCAATTTCTTTAGCGATAGCTCGTAGGTGAGAGCTTTCTCGATGAATTCGGCCAACGAGGTGCAATTATGATTAAGCAACTGTAGTCTCATACGGGGTTTCAGCCTCTTGCTGAAATACTTAATCTTATCTGCCTCGGAATGAATGATAGATGAGGCGAACGGGAGAAGTTCCTGAAATTTCTCGGCAATGGCGAGGACATCCTCGTCTGATGAGGGGTCGGGGGTGAGTAACTCTGACAGCTTGGCCTCCCTGAGTGGGGCCGGATAATACCTCTCCATCATGAGAGTTTTCAACTGATCCCATGTACATGATCCTTCGGTGGGCTTCAACGACAACCACCAAGAATACGCGCTCTTGCCCAAGTAGTAAGCTGCAACAGAAACTTTGTGTCCTTCGGGACACTCTACCATAGCAAACAACTTCTCGAAATGTTCGAGCCAATGAATAATATCTGCCGGCTCAGACGAGCCCTCGAAAGTCGGCGGCCTCTGGCGAGAGATGTCGCCGATGATATTGCTCACATTCCTCTCTTGCCTCTGAGGTGGCGGCGGAGGAGCCCGTTGATTTTGCGTAGTGGAGTTATGCATCGTCTCCATCAGCTGTGCCATCTGGATCATTTGGGCCATCATGCCCTGCATAAAAGCGAGTGGGTCAACCCGGACACCTTCTGACTGAGCCGTGTCCCGGGTACGACTCCCCGTTAGCGAATGATCGCGTCCAGGTGAATGAGTGGCAGCGTCGCTACTCGATGAATTAGCATTATTTCTCGCGTTTGCACGAGTGTTCGCGCGAGTTCTCGGGATTCGGCCCGCTCCACGGCCTCGTCCTCCTCGTCCTCTGCCAGCTCTTTCCATACTGAAGTAGGAAAGTCACATGATGATTATATTTCCCGCATGAATATTATGTTATGATTATGATATGGGATGATGAAAATGAGCCTACACGCTTTAATAAAGTGATTAAATGAATGATTAACTGAGATGACATGATTATCTTGCACAAGTTAACATAATTGATGATTTGATCTTCCTGATCAACAACTGAATAATGAAATGAATTAAGTGATTAATGAGTTAACATGATCGTCCTGATCATACTGAATGATGATGTTTGAGGATTGTTAATTGATGAATGATGAATGAATGACTATTGCCAGAAATTATACCATGGCATTAGAAATCTTACAGTTCTTGGTCTGATTGGCTCGGCATTTGCACAGGTCACACGTGACGTGAAAGTCCAATGATACTAGTCCGATGACGATGATTTCAAATGAGACATGACTTGGAGTGTAGTATTCAAAACCACGCTCCGATACCAACTCTGTAACACCCCAAACTAGGCGGATATTACGGTCTGTGGACCCCCGACTAGGACCCACCGTGCGAATGAAAAGGATGAATTACAGGGGTAAATGTAGTACCGAACCACATTATAACATCAATTACTCCGAGTAGGAGTTTCATACAACACACCAGACAATATAGAATACATGTGTATCTTATGTGACGATATAATACACGACCTTTGAATGAAATGAGTATTCGAAAGGAATGACTGGAATAAATAAAGAAAACATAAGTGACCGAATAAATGATCGAAAAGACTGGGGCCCCTTCTAGTATCACTGGGACTCCCCGCCGTCATCGTGCTCTCCCTGCGCCTTTGCCTTGCCATGACCTGAAAAACAATATCCCCAAACGGGGTCAGTTATATAGAACAACAATCCTCAGGGGTTGAAATTACACAATCATGAATTAACTGAGTTATGAAATATCCTTAATTATGAATTACGCTGAAGAGGAGTACCATAGTACGCCCGTAGTGTTCTGTGCAAGTGTACAAGACGGATGACCGGACACACCCGTCCTTGTACCTAATTAGTCTCACGGAGGTAAACGTTACCGTGTGCACAGTCCAATGTATCACTCCCAATACATGGCCATCATGTGCCTGACTAAAAATTCCACACATCCGCACCCGTCCACGCAATATGAACCCAGAAGGTCATATCAACAAGAATGACCATAATGAATATCAATGAATAATAATAATCCGACAACGTCAAGAATGACTTCTGGGATGAAAGTGATAATGAAGTGATTGATAGTTTCAATGAATTGATGGGAATCGCCGTTCTTTATTAATGAAGTGATTATTCGACAATTACAAGTCTCAATATGATTAATACAATGATGAATGAGTTATGATTATGAATGATCAACAACAAAAGGTATGAATAGCCTTTTAACCGAGTAAGAATTAACTTACACAATACCGATGAAGAAAGTCCTTCCTCAAACAAATGTCCTAAATGAAGTGTCGGTCGCTCGAACAACCTTAATTCAATACAATTACCAACAATCCGATTAATAAACGAATTAAACACGAATATAACGAACTCAAGACGTCGATACGATTAAACCAAGTTCATTGGGGCATTATATCGAACACTTTGAGGCCAACTTCGATTGATTACAACTAAACCTCAACAATACCAACTTCAAATCCCCAAGAAGTGTTTCAAATCAACAAAACATCTCCAATACGATCAATAGTACGTTATGAATATCCAAAAACGTGATTATAACAACAATTAATCGAAAATCCCCAAATCCAACTCGATATTCAAAGTGTTCTTGAATAATCCCTCAATAATCCAATGAATCCTTATACAAACTCATAATCATATACATATCCCTTCATATAACATGATTATAACGTCCAAAACATCATATCTTAACACAAAATCGAAATCCAAGGTGTTGAAGAATTTACCTCTTGAAGATCCAACCACTTCGATCCGATGAACACGAGTTATAACGAGTATCCAAGCTTCCCAAAGGAATGAAGATGATGAAGATTACACACTCAAGTGATTGATGATGATAAAATCTCTCTCTCAACTCTCTCTCTCGGATGAAGAAGGAAAAAAAATGAAAAAGTGAGGTGAAAAGACCCGGCCAACTCCTTAAGTACTGCCGGAAGTTACGGCCGTAACTCGGCCCTCTTACGGCCGTAACTTTCCAAGTCAACGGCCTTACGGCCGTAACCGGCTAACTCGTACGGGCGTAAGCCCTCTTCGTCGAAATGACCAGGCACCCTGCCTGCCGCGTACGGCCGTAACCGGCCAAGCCTTACGGTCGTACCTTCCCCGACTTACGGCCGTATGCCGCAACCCTTACGGCCGTAAGTCACCCTTGGTCGACAACATCCAAAATTTACGAACACCACTTACGGCCGTATCTCACCATCCTTACGGCCGTAACTCACCTTCGGCCAAAAATGTCTCGGTAGCCTGCTGGACGCGTACGGCCAGAATCGCCACCTTACTACTGCACTCGCCAACTTACGGCCGTACCACGGGACCTTACGACCGTAAGTCCCTTTCGTCAAATGGCCTGAAAACACGAACCCTTGTTACGGCCGTAACCCAAAGTCCTTACGGCCGTAACTCGATGCTGGCCAAGTTGAAAATTCCGATAACTCCGATTCCACGATACGACTGATGAATGATCCGACATAACATATGAATGTGAAAATGAACAAGTCTAACACAAGCCACGGATGATGCTCCCAGTATACGACTACCAATCACGATGAAAATAATAATACTCCCGTCGATCTCTAAACGGAGATGACATGCCGATCGGTAACTGATATACGATTACAACATGCCAACCGTGAACACCAATGAATGAGTCAAGAATGATGAGTGATTATTAACGAGTGAGAATTACTGAGTGACAATTACAGACTGATAATTACTGAATGAAAATGAATGAATTACAACCGGGTATTACATCAAGTGCCAGAGCTCATAAAAAATATTCATGTCTTTATTCAGTATCAATTAGTACTCCAAAGAGGCGTTGGGGGATTATGTAACTCAGTATACAAAAGCATGCTTGTAAGTACCCTTGTCAACTGAAGAAGTAAAGGAAAGTGCCATGACATAGGGGTTGCAGGCAGGTCTGCTTCGCACATCTCTAGCTAAGAAGCCGCCCCGAACCGATGATGATGTCCTAGATCGATGCTCCAAGTACATCAACATCGAGGAATCCGAGAAAGACTTGGAAGAATCACAAGAAAATCCCGAGGAAAGTGAAGGAGGAACCAATAGGGTGGTGCAACAAGAAGTATATACCTTCCTAGGAAATCTTGCTCAGGGAGCGATATTTCATGGAAGGGTAGATCGAAACGTGGATCGAAGGAAGAATGAAATAAATCCGGTCTGAAACTACCAAGGTTTGACCAATATAGCCCACTGACGATGAGAAGGGCGTAGTGTCCTAGGGGAGGTAGAAGGTAAGATGGGCAGAGTTATTGATTGGCCCATATATCATTTTAATGGGCCCACCCAACCGAAGTCGGAGCTCTACTGTTGGTTCCACAATGATTATGGGCATAACACGGATGAGTGTAAGCACCCCAAGGATGAGATCGAGAGGCTTGTTTGAGTAGGGCAACTGACCGAGTTCACGTACCAACAAAGAAAGGGAGGTCGGAAGAAGCCGTCCGTGCCACAGAGGGTACATGGATAAAAAGTGAAGCTCCTCGAGGTCCCCTACCTCACCCCCACCCCCCGGCTAAGAAAGGTGTAATTCATATGGTATCAGGGGGACCAACCAATGGAAGTTCTAATCAAGCCAGGAAAGCTCACGCGCAAAAGGTAAAATATCACCAATTCGAATAGGTAATCTCTGTAGGCAGAGACCCCATCATTCAATTTAGTCCTACAGACTATAAAGGGGTACACGCCCCCCACAATGATGCTCTTGTTATCACACCAGAAATTGACAGTTATGATATGCAAAGTGTCTTCAATGATACCGAAATCTCGGTGATCTATTATTTGACGATTGCTTCAAACAAATGAATCTGGAGGCTTTAGAAAAGTGGATACGGCACTTTATGGGTTCTGTATGTCTGAGGTTCATCTAGTAGGAGAGGTTTTACTCACGGTGGACTTATGTCGGGTACCACATAGAAAGGTCAAGACAATCATATTTTTAGTGGTCGATATCAAGTCCGCCTTGAACGTCATTCTTGGGCATCCCAGGAAAAACAAATTCGAAGTATTGGCGTCCATATGCCACATGAAGGTAAAATTCCTAGTGGGAAATGAGATTAGTGAGGTAGTTGGAGACCAATTCATTTCCCGATCTTGCTACCACCCAACAGTGAAACATGGGGTACAAAATAATAAAAGAGCGCCCGAGTTAAGAGGCTCTATCCAGAGCATATGAAAGATAAGAAGCTAAAAGTGGTGTAGGAAGCTCATGAGGAAGGTGTCAAACCTAATGAATAGTTAATGGAGGTAGAATTGATCCCAGGCAATCCAGAAACAAAAACTCGTGTGGGAAGTCGGTTGGATAATTGGCTAAGAGAAAGTTTGATTCACTTATTAAGAATATTTGTAGAAATCTTCACATTTTTTGCTGAGGACTTGGTAGGAATAAGACAAACAATTGTCGATCATAGATTAAACATCGACCCAATAGTGCGGCCAGTGAAGCAAAAGAGAAGGAACTTCGGGCCAGAGATGGATTGAATTATTAGAGAAAGAATTGAAAAACTCCCATGAGCTAGACACATAACGGAAATACATTTACCAAAGTGGTTGTCCAATGCTGTCATGGTAGGAAACAACCATGGAAATTAGAGAATGTGCATAGATTTCCGAGCTCTAAACAAGGCATGCCCCAAGGATCACTATATGTTGCCTCGTATCGATCAACTATTTGACTCCAACTTATGGGTGCGAGTTGCTCAGCATGACAGATGTCTCTAGGGATACCATCAAATCCCCTTGGCACCCGAAGACACAAACAGAGTCAGCTTCATAGTACCGCAAGGGACTTTCTGTTACATACGTATTCTTTTTGGATTAAAGAATGCGGGAGCAACGTATCAAATGATGGTCGATAAAATCTTTAAGTCATAAATCAGTTGAAATATGGAGGTCTATGTGGCTGGCATGCTGGTGAACAGCATAAAGGCGGGGGAACATATAAAAGATTTAGAAGAAACCTTTGAAAACCTGCACACATATGCGATGAAACCAAATCCATCGAAATGTTCCTTTGGGGTGAGATCAGTGAAATTTTAGGATATGTTGTCACGGATCAGGGGATCGAGGTCAGCGCGGAGAAAGTAAAAGCAGTATTACAGATGAACCCGCTGAAAACATCAAGGATATTAGATACTCACAGGACGAATAGCCGGGTTGAGCCGATTTATCTCCCGCTCGGCCGAAAAGGGTTTTCCCTTTTTCAAGCTCCTAAGAAAGGGAAATAAGTTCGAATGGACATCAGAAGGGCATGTAGTGTTTGACTAATTCAAAGAGTATTTGGCCGAATTACCATTGCTCACCAAGCAAATACCAGGGGAGGAGCTAGTACTGCACTTATCCGTCAGAAATGCGGGTGTCAGCTCGGTTCGGTTAAGAGAAGAAGTGATACAGCAAAAGATTATTTATTACACTAGCTGAATTTTACCACGGGCCGAGCGGAACTACTCTGATTTGGAGAAAGGAGCCCTAGCATTGGTAAAGCTCGACAGCTTCGATCGTATTTCCTTGCCCACCGCATAAGACTGCGGACCAACGTACCTTTGAGGGAGACACTGAGGTCGCCTGGTGAAATGGGCCATAGAAAAGTAGGAGTATGACATGGAATATGAACCGAGAACAGCAATCAAGGCCCACGCTTTGACCTATTTCATTCAATAAATGGCTACACCATCACTATCAGAAGGTCAGTGGCTCTTACATGTTGATGGATCAGCCACATCAGGTGGCTCCGAAGCAGGTATAATCCTCACCGCCCTAGAAGGGGATCATTTGTAGTATTCTATGAAATTTGATTTTAAAGCTTCTAACAATGAAGACGAGTACGAAGCTTTAGTCAAAGGAATGTAGCTAGGGGTAGATTTAAGTGCACGGAGACTTTGCCTTTTCCGACTCTCAGCTAGTTACATAGCAAGTAGGAGAAAAGTTTGAAATAAACGAAGAACGGATGAAAATGTATGTCGAAGAAATAAAAGAAGCAGCCGAATAATTGGGAGAATAGGAATTGGTCCATATTCCCAAGACAGAGAACGTGAGAGCAGATTATTTGGCGAAAATGGGATGTTCCTTAGTGGATTATCCATCAGGAACAATAGAATTTTGGGAGTAGATCGGAGTAGCATCTCGAGGCAGGTGATGGAGATAAATGAAATAAGAGACTGGCGATCTCCCCTATTACGGCGGAGCTACCGAGTGATAGATAGGAACAATACGGCAGAGCTACCGAGTGATAGACAGGAGAAGGCAAAAATTATGCGCAAAGCGGCCAGATTTTGTTGTATTAATGTTGAGCTATACAAAATATCTTACCTCGGGCCTTACTTGATGTGTTTCTCGGAAGAATAAGGAGGGGGTATACTAGAGGAAGTTCATGAAGGATGTTGCGCTGATCAAACAAAAGGAAGAGCATGGATCAGTAAAACATTAAGGGCAGTTTTTTGTCGCCTACAATGAGCAAGAAGGCGGTCGAGATGGTTAAGCATTGCCAAAAGTGTCAAATTCACGCACCTTTGATACATATTCCATCAAAAAACATGATTGCTATGAGGGAACCCTTCCCATTTGATAAATGGGGGATCGCCATTATGGGGCAATTCACAGCGGCCTCAGGATGAAGGAAGTTTTTGGTGGTTGTCATTGACTACTTCAGTAAATGCGTGGAGGCTGAACGAGTAGCCACCATTACCGAGCAAAGGATCATAAGTCCTCTGTTTAACATCTGCTGCAGGTACGGGGCACCCCAAATACTCATCTTAGATAATGGGATGTAATTCAATCGGAAGAAAAATGGGATGCATATCATATAACGATTTGCCGCACCCCAAAATCTAATCTTGGTGCGAAGAGATGCATATCATATAACGATTTGCCGCAAAATCTCATCCACATGCTAATGGACAGGTGGATGTCACAAATAGAATAATATTATAAGGGATAAGGACCCGTCAATATAAACTAGAGGGAGGATGGGCTGATGACCTGAGCTCGGTACTATGGTTCTATAGAACCACACCTAGGTCATCAATGGGAGAAATGCCCTTTACTAGGGTATATGGAACCGAAGTAGTAATCCCAGCCGAGGTCGGGGAAATGTGACACTGGGTTTGATGGTTAAATGAAAAAGAAAATGAAGATATGATGAAGGAACCATTGGATAATATAGAAGAAAGAAGGGAAAGAGCCGTGGCATGAACTGAAAGATAAAAAAGTCTGATAAAAGCAGCTCATGATAGGAAGGTTAGGAAAAGGCAGTTCCAGGTCGGCGACTTGGTGCTCATGCAAGATAATGGTCTCAAGAAAATAGGAAAGATAGAACCTAACTAGGAGGGCCCTTACAAAGTAATTCGAATCTACAGAGGGGGCTTACGAAATCGAGGACATGGAAGTACATCCCATTAAGAGAGCATGGAACGTATGCAATTTATTGAAATACTTTCTGTAAGAATAGCAATGCACTAGTAATGGTTTAATGAAAAACCACTACCAAAGAAATCCAAATATGTACTTCAAACTGCCCTAAAATCTGATCGGGTGAAACGCCCTCAGATTCAAGTAAGGGTGAATTGCCCTAAAAATCTGATCGGGTCAAACACCCTCATATTCAAGTAGGGGTGAACCGCCCTAAATTCTGATCAGGTGAAACGCCCTTATATTCAAGTAGAGATGAACCGCCCTAAGAATATGATCGGGTGAAATGCTCTTAGATGCAAGTAGGGGTGAGCCGCCCTAAATAGCTGTTCGGGTGAAACGCCCTCAGATTCAAGTAAGGGTGAACTGCCCTAAAAATCTGATCGGGTGAAACACCCCAGATTCAAATAATGGTGAACTACCCTAACAATCTGACCGGTGATATGCCCTCAGATTCAAACAAGGGTGCACCCTAAAATCTGACCGGATGAAACGAATTTAGATAAAAGCACCTTCGCCAATAGCTCCAAGCTGCACCAACTTGTATATCTAAGCTATGCTAACCCAATAAAATTATATTTAATAAAAGATTTGTGCAGACCCGAACTATATCAACTTGTTACATAGAACTCCGAGCTACACCATCTTGTTAACCTGAGCTATGATAACCCAAATTATGATTAAAAAAGATTGGTGTAAACCCGAGCTACACCAACTTTGACAAAATTATATGATGTTTAGATGCCTAGATGGTCAAAAATATAGTAAAAGAAAACTAAAAGAACAAAGAGTAAGTACGAAAATGGGTCTTCATTAAAAACAAACATCCATGTTATTACAAAAACAAAAAATATAAACAAGCTAAACTACGGGCTCACGTGAGCCAGGAGCAGATAAGGTGGAGGCCTCAGGGTCAGCTCCTCCTATCAGAACGTCGGAAGCATTATCCCTCCTATATGAACCAAGATGCTCTTCAGAGGCTGGAGGGGTAGTTCGCCACTCCAAATAAAGGCCGGACTCGGTTATCAATTCACCAAGGGAAACTTCCATCAAGCAGCTTCTGGGGACTCATTCACATCGCCAGCCCAGCCCGAGGGGATGGGAGCTCTCTCCGGAGCAGCCTCTCTATTCAGCTCACCCCCAAAACCCAAAACCGCCAGTTGCTCCCGGGCACGGGACAAAGAAAAATCAAATATTATGTTGCGGTTGGGGCAAGTCGGACAAGGAAGGGGGTTGAGTTGTGGTAATGAGCTACGAGGGCTGAACGATAAGCTCCGAAGAAGGACAACCCAACATCAGTGGTCAAGAAACAATGGTGGCCATCAAAAATCCCCCCCTCATAATCTAAGGACCCTTCAGGCTTGGCCTCTGAAAGCAGAGCCTCGAGCTGGGAAACTTTCTCAGACGCAACATTGGCCTCCGCAAGTTGAGCCTCTCGGAATTCTTCTTCATAGAGATGTCCAAGCGATGTTCCCTCTCGGCTAACTTTGCCTCTGATTCCTCTTTCGCCCCCAAAGAGGCCTTAAGCTCCACTGGGAGATGAGGCACCTGGGATGGAGAAGAACTTTTGCTCTTTTGATCCTCAGCTATACGCACCAAGGTAGAGGAGAGCTAAAAAAATAAGGGGAGAAGGAAAAATAAGAAAAAGTAAAAAATAATAAATAATAAAATAAAGAGAGAGAAATTATGGGCCGAGGTATTACCTTCCCAAAGTACATCATCATCAGATCCAGACGGGTATCCTTCGGAGAGTTCCACATTATCTCCTTGTCCTTATCAAGGATCACCGATCTAAATAAAGGCAAGAATTTTTAAAACTCCTTACACCGCATCAAGGTCTCTATGCCTTGACCGGGGTTACCAGCACCTGCAGCGTTGGACTGCTTAGGAAGAGCTAGGAGACTCGGAGATCGGGTTCGCTTATCTATTTTTAGTTTCAAAGATAAGCTAGCCGAATTCAGCATAATGGTTAGTATGGGAGCCGAGTTAGGAGAAAGAGCTACACCGACCTTGGCTATCTTAGAAAAAGCAGGCTTCTGCTTCGACTTGGACAAGCCCTCAGCATTATCCTTAGGGAGGTGCACCCATTTAGGAGCCTCATCTTTCGCAGGCTCAACAGTCTTAGCATCATCGGATTGACAGGTCCGCATAAAATGATCTACCAAAAAAAAAGACAAAAAATCATCACAGTCAATTTATACGACAATATATATATATATATATATATATATATATATATATGTTTGAGGAGAAAGTAAAAGACAGCAAATCAATTCATTCATAACACTGACAGATGGGCCTTTATATAGGCATTACAATGAGAGTCCTTCCATACATAGGATTCCTAGATAAGGTAAGACATCTAATAGGATCCTACTACCTCTAGAAGGATATAGAACCTTCCATCTATGTATCTACAATCAGTATTAGGTAAGACACATCACGGGAATAATAATTCCCGGAACACTCCCCCTGTGTCGAGCACTAATACAACAATGGTGCAGAAGATGTTGCCTTCGTAAAAACCTATTCCAAGCCAAAACAAAACCCCATGGGAAAAATAAAGGCTTGATGAGGAAAAGATTGCAACGCACCAATATAACATGTCATGTATACTCCCCCTGATGTATACATAACGACTCCCCCTGATGAGTACCTCAAATCATAGGAGTCAGATGCCAAGTTGCCCTCACAACTATACCAAGGAAAAACCCAGTGGGAAAAATACCTCTTGGTCTAAGTTGAACAGAAGTACAACGCATCATTGTATGGATGTTCTCATAGGTCGCCTCGTTAAAAACCTTACCAAGTGAAAACTCAATGGGAAAAAAACAAACCTTGGTCTAAGGACAAAAAGAGCGCGACACATCCAAAGTGCAGAGTCGCTAAAGACTTATCAAGTTTTCCAAAGTCTTGACCTCCATGCACTAAATCAGTCATTACTTCTTCGATTCAATAGGTATCAACGAAACTGTAAGAACTTATGAAAACTAGACACCCATAGCTTTTCATTCACATACAGTACGTAACCTAGATCGACCTGAGCAGATCACAAAGCTCTATCGAAGTTGACTCAGCAAATTACCGGACATATCCTGTCCTACTTTGCAACAATAGTCATATGTCACTCAACATGATGGATGTGATCAAATGGTTGGTTTCCTTGGAAAGTAGACACAAACCTTTCCAATGGTACCAATTTCACCATTTTCCATCAAGTGAGCTGCCCTGTAGGAGTGACATACAGGGTATCAGTTTTCAAGTGTCCTTTTTATATGGGAGATAGACCAACACATTCTGGGCAGATTCGGGTATCAGTTTTCAAGTGTCCTTTTTATCGAGATAGAGCGAGCTTCAAGTTTCTTGTCAATCACAGACATTACGTGAGCGCATCCTAGACCATCATCACAGTGGCTTTACCGGATTATTACGAATGAGTACATCGAGTCAAACATGAGTACATAATACCGTACTTTTCTCTTAAGACTGCATCATCACTTAAGTGAGCCAAGTCTTATGATGACTTTGACTAATCATTGGGAATCATATAGGCATTACTTTATCGTCTCTTAGGGAAACCGTCCCTTAGATTGCCTTAAACCGATTGATGAATACGCATCATCAAGTGTCCCCAAGATTCTTTCATTCTTAACTTTGGATTTAGCGGAATCCCTTAGTCTCACAAGAGTACATCACTATAAACCCTTAGTTTTACATGCAAAAGCTTCATATCTCTTCCAAATCAAGTATATACTTAGTATGTGTCCCCGACAATCACTTGTCGTCGCACTCCGTGGTCAGGAGCCACTTGATTTGAGTCTGATCCACCACGAGATCCTTTTTATCACTTAACTTAGTTCCCCACTAAGATAAGATTTAACCACAAGCTGCACGTCAGTTTTTGGGAAACTATCTAACTGAGAAGATAGTGGATGCTATAACATCCATTACGATAACACAACTAAGTTTCGTGTCATCGTAGTCGATTCCAGTGCGTTCATGAGAAACCTCGCGCTATGAGGTGAGTTTAACTCTTTCTCTCACTCGCTTTAACAAAGTTTACGGATAGATCTTATCTTTGGAGTGTCGGTACCACTTCAACAAAGGGCTATCACTTTGTTTATACTAGAGTCGCATATGTTTCCATTTTAGGTCAAGGCTACAACGTTGTAGATTTTCAACGAAGTATGGTTCGATTAAACTCACATTCCACGTCCTCATGAACCGGCTTTATTCATAGAGTACTCTTTATGGATTGGCATTCATTGAGGCGTCCCCCAATAATGACTATAATCCAGAATCACATGAGACGGATGAGTTCATTTGATCATATGATCAAGTTTCATGTACCAAGCTCGCATACATTCTTAGCGAGAGTATTTATCGAACCAAGTGGCATCCCAATACTCTATGAGATCCACGGCCTAGTAACACCATCTACCACAATTTGTGGTGTTACCATATCACCATTTATAGGTGACGAACGTCCATGACCGGACACAATCCTTGCAGACATGTTTGCAGCATGTATTTAATCTCGTCACTTTAGGGAACTTGGTGAGACACAGTAGGGACAAACTACGACAATTTCCAAGTCGTTCTACTCGAACATGATCGTTCGCATCTCCCCCTAACGACGGGAAGACTGGCTCATCAAAGTGACTTACGAGATCGTCTGCCAAGGTATATTTTAAGCGGACTATGAGTTAAAGCGCATGTCATATTCATCATTTATAACCCGTCATAATGCGTTGTGGTGACGCACTTTTGGCACATGAACCTGTGGACGATAAAGGTTTTCAGTTGTTAACACAATCCAGTTAACAAAATGCATATGGTTACACTTGTAACTAAGCATTTGAATGATGATAGGTATAGGTGAATATGAAATGTTGACCTATGCTACATAGCCGTAGCTACTGGTCTTGAGAATTCAAAAAAACCGCCACCATGCACCACCGGGATCGAACATAAAGAAACGATTGGACCGATGATAGGCCGTTGGTTTTATCGAACCTCTAATGCTTTCTTGAAGAGTTCACTCCCTTCACCAGCCCCAAACACCTCAAAATTTCGTGAGCATGTATAAACGGGTGTTTAGGATTCCAAAACCATCAACCTTGTGGTCAGAAATCGGTCAAAATGACATCGAACTAGTTGATAGGACGGCTGGTGGTATGTGAAAACTTCATTTAAGTGGTTCACCTCCTTCCAAGTCTCCAAATGGCACCAAAATTTGTGAGAAGGTAGCCTTGGCTGTTAGGAAGTATTTGTTAAAATTTCACTTTAAGACTTGGTCTAAAAAGTGGGTGAACCGACCTTTACAATGACTGGTCCGCAAAGGAACCACATAACATATAAATGTTATTACTTGAGTACGACCATTTGTGAACACCATCATAGCATCATAATCCACCCAGGCTAATACTTATGATCATGTATGTATAAGAACTCGGTGAAAGGGGAGCACTCAGCACCATGCTTATGCGAGTCGCTACATTATTCTCTTTAGCATAGGAGGGTGTCATCTCCTAATCGTGCCAAAGAATAGGCTTTAATAATTGAACATGGCTAAGAAGGATCATCAGGGGGGTCTTTGGCGTCACACATGCTTATGAAAGCAAGACGCGGATGACATAAATATCATCATCGGTCATGAGCCCTGCTCACGACTCCACCAATGTACTTTGGTGTCTTTGATCCAACTAGTTTCTTTGTTCAAAGAAAATGATGTCCATGACAATACCGTGGTATATGGATCATCAAACTGTCCAAACTCTGGACTATTAAAGCCTAAATGTGTCAATGTCCCAATACATCTTCTGGTTACCAAAACCGATGCAAGCCGGACCATATTGACTCATGAATATTTTTCTTTTCACATATCCAATACAGGTGATGCATAAGATTTTATTCTCAAAAATCACAATGAGATGCTATGAGTGATACACTTTGGCATATATATCATCGAGTCATAACATGGTTCAATGGTTACGGAACATATGTGACTAGAAAACGCCATTCGGCATTCAACAACTTGAGCATCATACCGCTCATTGATTGTGATGATCTACTCATCATAGTCACAATGGATTTATAAACCGAAATCCAAAAATATCATGTTCCTTGAAAATAGCTTAATACGCACTCAATTTCGCTTGCAAAATTTTACAATCATGAGCATAGCGAATACTCTAACAACATAGAGATTTTCTGCTTGATATGATCAAAATGATCTATCATATTGAGTGCATAACATGGCAAGGTTATATGCCTAAGGGGCAAAATTACGACACAAGCATGGTGTAACACTACCATGCACACGCTCGATCTTCTTATAAGAGTGCGTGTTTTGGGCTTTCCCAAGGAAAGTATTTTTCAACATTTGAAAGATGATAGTTTAGCGTACAACGCATACCAAAAACTACATCATCTATGGCAAATTCGGCCAAAAAGAGGTTGAAAAACATGTGTCATAAGACCACTTGCAAATTCAAGATGGGAACCAAGTTGGTTGGGACAAAAGTTAACACAATCGCTGGAGATAAAATTCCCCGCAGCTTGACCTTTGTTCACTAAAACAGCGTTAATTCCCTTCTTAGGAAGGCTATGGACGAACGGTCAAATGTTCTGGAAACTAGACTTCCGTATCTTTCTATCCACATATTGTGCACCACACGGATCATTAAACTCAGATCATAGTGCATGTTTTAATTGGCTGCTTTAGTATTTCCCAAGTTTAGTGAGAAAACAAGGTTGAGACCATATCCAATGCCATAAGTGTTGATGCAAAACCATGACAATGACAGTCATAGGTGCGTTTAAATGCAGTAGGGTGTTCGATTTCTTATCTCGACTAATGATCCTTTCGGTAACTCCAAGTTGGTAGACTTGCAGAGAAAGTAGGAATGTCGGTACAGCTAAGGCTGTTTAAAAACCACTGATTCCGTTTGAACTTTCAAAGCATAAATAAATACCAAGGAGGATGCGCCTAGTCATGATCAAAAGTGTAGACAAAATCCACCAAAGTGCATCAAGTCAACCAAGAATTTTAATTCTCAATTTGCAAGTATAGTCATAATAGCCATGTTATATAGATACAACGCGGTGCATCATAATTAAGCATTTTGAACCATGAGACATAACGAATATAACATTACCAACTCGTCTTGACCATCCAATAAGATCGACTAAACATAGTCAAATGTATAAGGCACATGCCTTTACAAATACTCGGAAAAGTATTCGGACCTATAGTCATACGAACTATAATCGAGGTCAACGAATTCATGTATTTACCGCAATATGCCATTGCCTTACATGTTAAAATTCATGAGAATTACTCGTACATTCTTCCATATATCATATTGCAAGGAGACGATACATGTCTACACCCACATGCAATATTTTATTTTTAATAAGCTGAAAGATGGAGTTTTCCAAGTATGGGATTGGGTCAAGACCAACGTGGTGGTCGCTCAATTCAACGTGACAATTCCGTCACAAATCGATTTTAACCACGACATATCCGTCGCAATCGATGTTTGTCCCATTTGTATGTCACAAATCCGTGACTAATCATGAACGAGTCATAACTTTACCGTTACCGACAATGTTCGCTTTATTTAATTGTTTGTTTAAAATCGACAAAATGGCGACGTCAAATCGCACCCAAAACGTGGTGTATGCAACAACCACAAATATCGACTTTCAACAATTATCCGTGACTCCCCGGGATCACACAGTTTACTTCGACATCCGAGAGTGATACCACCTCTCATTGTCTCATCCACCGCAAAGTAGCGTGGGAGATAAAGAACCCAAATACCCAATTCCCCCAAAAAAAATTTCCCAAAAGAGAGGAATTGAAAAACGAGAACTTTAATAAAGTCTTACGGGTACTTGGTTTCATATATGCTTTGATCCTTGAACGGGAGATTCTCTCTATATGAGCAACATATTTTCGTGAGTACTCCGTTCTACATTTTACTTTGATCCTTGAACGGGATAAATATGGCTTTTTTTCCATAGCGTGCACATCATCATGAGCGACGTATTTTCCTATATACACGTAAAACATAAACATGTAAGATTCATAAGTGTACAAATTAATGAACAAATGAATCATTGAGTAGGAAAAAAATGGAGAGTTGAGAAACGCCCGGATAGGGCTACTGGGCTCAATAATTCGGCCGAAAAAGGACTCGAGCGCGGCGGTGCAGCAACTCGGTATTGGATGAGGTCGGATCTCCAAATTTCTTCGTAAAAATCTGCTTCTGTTCGGCAGTAGATTCAGTAACCAATAATACACAGAATCCGATCTCCACCGTTGAATATACAGATATTTGTGTTGGGAAGTTGCTGCCAAAATTTCGCACCGATCCGACGGTTAACGAAACGGGAAACGTGATTTTCGTACGACTGCGCTGTGCAGAAAATTTATGCGCGGAAATTCTCGTCTCTCGTCTTTTTTTTCCGATTTTGATAGGTTTTGTCTCGATTGCACTAGGTTTTCAAGCATTAAATATCACGTGCATAAAACCGTTTTGACGATCCGGCGATGCTTCGATCAGATCGGGTCGCAGCCTTAGGCAACAGTTGGCTTGGATGAAAACGGATCGAAGCATCGGGTCGGCAACTGGTCGTCACAACCGGACCGATCGAGCTGGTCGGGCGGCCGGTCGGCGACGGCGGTCCGTCCGGGCGGAGGCGGCGGTCTGGCAAAGCAGCGAATCGCGCTGGGCGGCTGGGGCGATTCGGCGGCGGCGGTCCGGCGGCGGAGGCGGCGGTCCGGCGGCTCTGGGCGGCGGCTGGCGGCGGCAGTGGCTGGCAGTCCGGTGGTGGCTGGCAGCAGACGGCGGGCGGCGGTGGTCCGGCGGCGGAGGCGGCGGTGCTCGGCGGGCGTCTGGCAGCTAATTTTTTTTTTTCGTTAGAGCTACGTGCTGATAACGTGTTTGAGGAGAAAGTAAAAGACAGCAAATCAATTCATTCATAACACTGACAGATGGGCCTTTATATAGGCATTACAATGAGAGTCCTTCCATACATAGGATTCCTAGATAAGGTAAGACATCTAATAGGATCCTACTACCTCTAGAAGGATATAGAACCTTCCATCTATGTATCTACAATCAGTATTAGGTAAGACACATCACGGGAATAATAATTCCCGGAACAATATATATATATATATATATAACTTTTAGACCTACCAATATCGGGATGAGCGGACAAGGATTGGAACTCAACCTATAATGAAATGACAGGTCATGAAAATGCATCAGCTGGACAACATTATAAGAAATGGCATTCCATTACTGAACTTTCCTAACCCATCCAGATCGGATGGAACTGCGTCTGGGGATCGGACCTGGCTTGGAGTGGCTTGCACCTATTATGTTTGGAAACCCCAAGATTCACCAGATGGAAGGCGAAGTAAAAGAATTGGGTCCTCCAGTCCGTCACGATGGAAGAGAGGTGGGTAATAAAATGGGCGTCGTTCCGAGAGGTCAGATAAAAGAGCCCTTAAAAGTTATTTAGCCCGAAACAAAAGTAAAAGAAATCTACATCGGATTCCTTGTTCTTATAATCACAAATCACGAGAAAACCGACGATATAGCGAAAAGATTTCGGAGAAAACTGATTAAGAGGGAGGTAATATTTAACAGAAATAGAAACAAGAAAAGGATGATGGGGAAAATGAAGGCCAATGTTCACCTGACCAACAAACCAAGTAATATGGCCTGGATGAGGGTGATCAGGGACATCGATAGATTGAGTGGTCGCGAAATCCCACACCGGAGGAAGCCTAGGGAACCTTATAAAGCCCTCCAAAGCATTCGGGCTGGTTCTGGATAAAGGATGAGGAGGAAGGACGCGAGTAACTCCCATGCCCGCCTGACTAGGATCTGCTGGAAGGCCGATAATCATCACCTCACTAGAAAGAATGGGGGACGCGGGTTCTACAAAAACCAGAGGGATCCCAGAGGAAAGGGTATCAGGTATATCCCATAGCTCGAACCAATCTATATTTCTGATAGGCTCGTGTACAATACAAAGAGAGGAGCAAACGCCTAGGTCCGACCTACCACCTAAATCCTCAAAGGGGAAGATAAGCCTTCCAAAAAATCAAGACTCGCGGAGGCCGACTGTCCAGAGATGATTTGGGAGAGGGAGAGAAGAGGCGAGGAAAGGAGGAAAATCAGATGAACATAACCATAAATAGGACAGGAAGAAGAAGAACACTGAAGACGAAGGAGTCAATGAGTCACCACGGACCGTAGCTACGGTCGGATGTGTCACCCAAAAATTTCTGCTCTTGTGTGAAGGGTTAAAATGTGAAAATAAAAATGAGACCGAAGCCCTCCTTTTAGAGAGGAAAAAGGCGAAGCCCGAGGGAGGCTAGGGCGACCTGGAGCGTGCGATGGCCTCTTCACAAGAACATCTCGGATCTAGCACCGCCTAGGATACCTATAGCCTGGTGACACATGGACCTATGACGTACAAAAAAGTGACGGTTGAGTAACATGTCCATAAAGGTGCACTAATTCATAGAAAAAATCATTATTACCTAGGGAACAGGACCTGAGAATTTATCATGTCAAGTTCGCCAGAATCCAAACAGTTTTACTCTACTCAGTCTTATAGCTCGACTAGAGTATGGGGGACTAGTTGATAGGATGATATATATGGACCCTCCAAACAACCCGATCTAAGGAGCCTGTTTCTTGGCAGACCTACCGACCGCTCGGTTGAGGGGAGATCGGGCAAAAATATGAGAAGTCAAGAGACCCCGACAAGGTGGTCTCTTCGTAAACGAGCAATTGCGTTGCTTTACAATTTTAATGGTCATTCTTCCAATGGTATCGTCATATTATTTTAAGCCTTTTAGAGTACCGTCGGTTTTTGTTGGAACTTTGCGACCAATACAAATAACTTTCCAAAGCTCGATATCATAAGCTCGGATGAAATATTGACATCTTCTTTTTCAATATCATAAAATTGGATCCATCATAAAATGGAGGTCGGTTTTAAGGCGAGGCCTTCGACCAGAGCAAAATGAAGCACCATTGGATCTTTTTCTCCTCGGATGTTAAGCCGACTACTAGAGATACCCGTTCTGATACCAATTGTTGAGTTTGGTATCGCCACTAAAATGGGGGGTTGAATAGTATGGTTAAGAGTATTGAACTCTTTTGCAATCCGTAAGCGTAGATAAGTGAGGAATAAAATAACACCGAGATTTATAGGGGTTCAGCCAATATGCCTACATCCTCTCACTTCACTATCTTTTTCTATAGGTTCAAGATAAACCTTTCCACCGTGTCTTCAATCGGTTCGAGGTAAACCGTTACACTCTTGTTTTCAATCGGTCCAAGATAAACCGTTATAATCTTATCTTTATGTCGGTCCAAGATAAACTGTTTTCCTTTTCTATTTGATTAGGAATCAACCTTTCTAGCTTTCTATTAGATTATGATTCCAACAATGCTGGATAAATGATCCTAATAACAATGAATCAAATCTGCAATACTTTCTTTTCTCTCGTGTATGGTTGAGTGAATTGAACACTCTAACTCTTATGAATTAAGCTAGATTACAACAACAATAATGTATATCAGATTTATAGCAATTTGCTTGAAGTTGTTATTTTGAATAATACCAAATGTATTGGTATTTATAGGCTCGAGAGCCAAAGTATCCGCTGATGCCTGTTCTGATTTAGCGTGCGCTATATCGTCCTTTAGCGCGCGCTAAGCTCTATTATGTACGTTAAATTTGCATGTTATGTACGTTAACTGTGCAACACCCCCAATCTGCTTGGGAATATTAAAGCGCCGCAAACCATCTCCACGAGGATCTACCAGGCTAGATACCAAAACAAGACATCATATCAATGCCAACATGGCTGAATAGTGAATCCGTAGACCGATTGGGCCTTTCATCAATAACATACAACTCAAACTTCATATACAACTCTATTTTAAAACTCATACCCGCACACGGGTCAAAATACAAGAACACTCCCATAAGACGGGAAACACTACAGCGGAAAGAAAAATACAATTCGACCAACAAATTCCAATACTGGACCTCTTCTGATTAGTGTCATTGTACTTCATCATCCTTCGTACTGACCCTATGTTTTGCTCCTCAAGAACCTGCACATACCTGAGCGCATAGCAGGCACCCACCCCCTGAATACTCGGGGGTTAGCAAACTGGAATTTTTCTAGTGCAAGTATATATTATACAAGTCATACGAGAAATATTCACACCAATCCAAATGAGTCACACTCACGACACAAATAACACGATTTACACATTATCAAAGGATGCATGCATACGTAAGAAATACCAACCATTCATAAAGTCGCACATTCTTAAAGGACAAGTAGAAATGAAAGGTTTTCTAGAAATGCCCGGTTGAGTCAAGAGAATTAGTTCAATCATTTTTAAATACCCTCGAAGAACATTTTAGTAAAATAATTAAAATTGCCATCATGGGCTAGGGCCGATTTACAGGATTCAAAATGGTATTTGGAAATCAAATAGTTATACTTTAGAAAGTTGTTTAAAAGTATCTCAAGGTCTTCGACCCAATATACGGAAACACTTTAGAAAGTAGTTCAAAATCTCTCGGGGTCCTCGACCCTATACGCGCTTTCTCAGTGAATTCCCGCTTAAAAGCATCAATGATTAAGTAACCCTTGGAAATCTTGTCAGAACTCCTTGGTCGTTTAATCCTTGACTTTCTTACTGATAGCAATATTTTTAGAAGGTGTTTGAAAATGATTTAAAGGCCTAATTTTATTCGGTATCGGGGTCTTAGCTATCACACAAATATCATCCGCTATGAAGCCTGCCAAGAGCCTCCCCAGAAACATCTGTGCACCAGAGTTCACTACACTATGGTGGCCGCACCCTTGTACATGTCTCCACGCCGTCGTCACTCCCGCAAGAGCCGTCCATTGACACACGCATTTGGCAACACCATCATTCCACCATCCACAGGAGCCGCTCCTTGCAGCATGCAGACTGGAGTGCACATCCCTGCCCTCCGCGGCTTCGGATACGACGTAACACCCAAAAAAATATTCACATTGACAAACCACACAGGTAATTATTCACGTTGGCAAACCACAAAAGATTCAACCAACATTTCATAAAGTCTCAACCACAATACATTTGAGGCAAATCACATAACAGTTCACATTGATAGAATCTCTTGGACAATCAATATTGCAACGATGATGGTCTCATACATTGAGGTGCTGAGCGATACGTACTTTCCGTTCTTCGTGACATTCAACTGTCTCCAATACCATTCCCAGCTGGAAAAGCCAACCATCCCACCCAATGCATCCGCGGCACCAGCGAAATAAATGGGATTCATACGAACCACTTCTCGAAGCCACTGGTTTGTGCCGACGTTCTGATCACAGCTATGTTGCATTGAACTGCCTGGGTCAACTGAGTCATCTGTGTCGCTACCTGTTGCAATATAGTACCAACACCGACGCTAATGCCATCCCCGACAATATTTCTCTTGGTCGTGCATGTGATCTCCATGGCCATCTATACTACGGTTACCACCAAGACCCCTACCCTTCGGCATACTGAACAAGCCCGATGAAACGCAACATCTCAAAACAACATACTAAAATGTCGACTCAGCACAACATATCAACAAAGACAACTAATTGCAACACAGTAGGAATATCCACTACGGATACACGAATACAAGAATTACTACTGCAATAAATGGACCTAACAGTCATAACTGACATGTCACATGTCCGTATGAACTGAAAACTTACAACCCATGTCGTCATAAACACAGCCATAACAAACTGTAGATCGTTGCAGCTAACTATTGATAACATCCTCTTTAAAACTCCACGAGGTGTTCGTTTAAATAATAATATTTTAAGATCCTTAAGTTCGTATAATTTTCTGAAATAAGATTTGAAAATATTTTTGATACCTCGGGTTGTTTTACCAAAACTTATAAGCAAGAAATTTTAACCGTCTCATTTTGAAATAATTTGCAAAATAGTATTTCGAAATATCAAATTTTCTTGTAAACAACATTATCAAAATAACCATGTCACACGTATCATCATCACCATTAACAACAGACAAGGTGACCACATGTTACCATGCAATACCAGCGCAAGTAACAATACACCAGGTAACCCGAGGCCATGCCCCTTAGCATACATACAAACTACAAGGCATATCCAAACCATGCAACACAATATTTGGGTACATAACAAAAATTCTCCAACTTTAGCCTATCGCCTTAAATGAAAGATCCATATTACACACACCCTACAATTTAACGCGCGCTAACGATAGGATTAGCGTGCGTTAATTGATTCAGTACCAAAACATTTTCCGAATTCGAGTCTAAAGTTAAGCCGAGTAAGATTTTTCATCTTTCACTATTTATTTTTGGAAATAAAAAAGTCATATTGTACATTGAAATATAAAAAAAATTATGGTGTGGAAGATTTTTAAAATCGTGTACTCAACTTATTGGAAAATAAAACTGTTAGGCTAAACCCATTTCTAAAATATTTTCAAACGTGACAAAAGATTACGACCGTTACAAAATGTCTAAGAACTCCAAAAACGTCTTTCAAATATCGTCATAGCGTTTCTTTGAGAATACAAGGACGGCTCGCCAAAATTCAAATAGTTTTAAAAAAAATCTGCACGAAAACGCCGTTTAAGTGCACCACCAAAATATTTTCGAAAATTAATTTTCCTCAAACATACTCAACTCTATGAAACATTCATAAAAATGTTTTCAAACATGCACGCATCAAACATAATTACCAACGGAAACAAGTTTTGTATCATATAACAATAATTAGCCAAAATAGTCAATCCTCAAGCGCATATACGACAGTCAAAATCACTAATTCAGCAAACACAGTTTCTGAACACCAAATTCAAACACACGTCAAAACTACCTACCTAAGTTTCTCAACAACTCTACCGTTGTACACTTTTTGGAACACATCGATGCTCAAGGTTTTGTAACACACTACACCACTCGATGTCCAAATACGTCAATATATCCAGCTTGTCATAAACATAATATACAACAAATATCAAATACGAATTCCATATTACGACATGCATGTATTAAAGTCATAAAACACAAGATACAATGGAGGAGACTTACATCCACAGGTCATATGAAGATGATGGCTGCACCACGATACTAATCATGACCGACACCTAAGACAACGCGTCGAGACACGACTCAGTGAGACATAATCCGACAAGACAAGACTCGACAATACACGACATAACCCGATAGCCTAGGTTTCCGCAACCTAAGCTCTGATACCATATTATGTAACACCCCCAATCCACTCGGGAATATTGCAGCATCGCAGATCCTCTCTACGAGGATCTACCAGGCTAGATATCAAAACAAGACATCACATCAATGCCAACATGACTAAATAGCGAATCCGTAGACCGATTGGGCCTTTCATCAATGACATACAACTCAAACTTCATATGCAACTCTATTTCAAATATCATACCCGCACAGGGGTCAAAATACAACAACACTCCCATAAGATGGGAAAACATTACAGCGGAAAGAAAAATACAATTCGACCAAGAAATTCCAATACTGGCCCTCTTGTGATTAGTATCATTGTCTTCCATCATCGTTCGTACTGATCCTGTGTTTTGCTCCTCAAGGACCTGCAAATACCTGAGCGCATAACAGGCACCCACCCCCCAAATACTCGGGGGTTAGCAAACTGGAATTTTGCTAGTGCAAGTACATTTTATACAAGTCATACGAGATATATTCACACCAATCCAAACGAGTCACAATTACGACACAAATAACACGATTTACACATTAACAAAAGATGCGTACACAAGAAATACCAACCATTCGTAATGTCTCACATTCTTAAAGGACAACTAGACATGAAAGGTTTTCTAGAAATGCCCGGTTTAGTCAAGAGAATTAGCTCAATCATTTTTAATTACCCTCGAAGAACATTTTAGTAAAATAATAAAAATTGCCATCATTGACTCGGGTCAATTTATAGGATTCAAGAAGGTATTCAAAAATCAAATAGTTAAACATTAGAAAGTAGTTTCAAAGTCTCTCGGGGTCCTCGACCCAATATAGGGAAACACTTTAGAAAGTAATTTCAAAATCTCTCGGGGCCCTCGACCTTATACACGCTTTCTAAGCGAATTCCCACTTAAGACCATCAATGATTAATTAACCCTCAGAAATCTCGTCAGAACTCCTTGGTCGCTTAATCATTGATTTTCTTACTGATACCAATATTTTTAGAAGGTGTTTGAAAATGATATAAAGGCCCAATTTTATTTGGTATCAGGGTCTTAGCTATCACACAAATATCCTCCACTCTGAAGCCTACCAGGAGCCTCCTCTAAAACATCTATGCTCCGACGTTCACTACACTGTGGTGGCCGCACCCTTGTACATGTCTCCGCACCGGCATCACTCCCGCAAGAGCCGCCCCTTGACCCATGCATTTGGCAACACCGTCGTTCCACCATCCACAGGAGCTGCTCCTTGCAGCATGCACAGACCAGAGTACACATCCCCACCCTCCGCAGGTTTGGATACGACTTAACACCCAAGCAAATATTCACATTGGCAAACCACATGGGTAATTATTCACGTTGGCAAACCACACAAGATTCAACCAACATTTCATACATTCTCAACCACAATACATTCGGGGAAAATCACATAACAATTCACATTCATAAAATCTCTCGGACAATCAATATTGCATCCATGAGGGTCTCATACCCCATTTCATATAAATCAATATCACGACAAGTCACAAAGTCGAACATACTATGAACAACCACCACTAGGACCAAATCACATGTCCTTTGATCTACATAAACACGGAGTAAAGAAGTTTATCAATACATGTACATACATATATAGGTAAATACACCATTCACATAAGCACCCATTCAAAATAAAATGATACACTTGATCACATAAGGATTTGCGAGGAATATAATTCGTATATCAAAGTACTTGCCTCGAATAGTCGCAAGCACGTAAAACCGGTCGTAGTAAATTGGCACGAATTATCTATGAATCCTCCGACTTCATCGAGCACCAACACACGATAACTACTGCGAATGATAATATCAATGATGAGAATACATCCCCTAGCACAACGTAAATCCGCTGCACCAAATAAACGAGTAATTAAAGCTCAAGGGTTTACCTCAAAACGGTCAAGAAGATGATTCACGAAAAATGGAAGACCCTAATTATTCCCGAAGTAGGGTTTTAGGACGAAGACCTCAATTCAAAGGGAAGAAAAGTGATTTGATGTTGTTAATCGACACCAAGACCTTGATGATTATGTTGTAGTACAAATGGTTGGTGGGCTTTCGTGAAGAATCGCCCCAAAATCGCCTCAAGAACCCTGCCCATCGCGTGAGAAAGGAAAAGAGCAAGACTATCCTGGCTTTATGTTCTGGACTGCATTACGGCCGTAACACGATGAACATTACGGCCATAACAGATTGGCCTTTACGGGTGTAACATACTGCATGTTACGGCCATAACCTGCATTCTGGTAGCAGATCCCATTCTACTGTCCGACCAGTCCCGAATGATCTCATAATGCAACGACTCGAAAAATGCATCGTAACGCATACAAAGGATTGTCAACAATGAACGAAAGCGGCCATTAAACATGCCATTCTAACAACCCAAAGGTAGATAAAATGAGCGCATGAGCGAGTACCCAAAACTTTGGAAAAATTACGAAATAGCCCAAATGTCCCAAAAATCACGATACTGTAATATCCGGGGGTAATTTTTTTCATTTTACTGTTGTGTTGTACGTATTCATTTGGAATTGTACAAGTGGTGTTGTATTTGACTGATACAATGTATATTGTATTGGGATATTTGTTGGGATTCGGTGCCTAAAACCAAGGCCCAGCGGAAGCGGTAAAACGAAAATTAATTCGATCCGAATCCCTACGAGGATCGATCGAGCTACGTATATACGAATATATAAACGAAAAGCAAGAGTCGTAAGAAACTAACCCTCGAAGTCCGTTGATTAGATGGTAACCTTCTCTTGAGCTATTCCCCAAGCTCTTGAACGATCCAACGCCGAAAGCACCGCGTCTCTACTTGCCACGCGCCTGAGAAACGAACGGAATGACAACACCTTGCTATCCTCCGAGGATACGGCTAGAGCTAGGTGATGAAGCTATATATGTAAAGATTACTACACTCTAAGTGTTTTAATCTTACTCTCTCTTTATGTCTTGATATTTTTCTCTAAGAAAAACAAGAACAAGGTTGAAGAAGAAGATGACTAAAGAGAAAACAATTTTCTCTCTCTCTCTCAAACTCAATGATACGTAAATGCCAAGAAGTATATGTGAGGATGAGAGATCAAAGTCTTCTATATATTCTTATTCAACCCACATGAAAACAAATACATATATCATGATTTGATTCCCCATATAATGTATATGATACTTGTCCCCTCAATCACATGAGATTCCAAAACCATGATGGGGACAAGTCAATACACACACATGGTAATAAGTGGGGGGTTGGCCCATGCTAGAAAACGGTCGAGTTCGGTTCGTTTCGGACTCCCGTGAGTCCAAACAGATAAACTCCTATTCCGTTCCGATGTATTTATGTCGTTTAATTAATCCAATTAATTAAACATATCAAATACAAAATAACATAATTAATTTCTCCAAGAAATAATTATATTCATGAATTAAATTAATCACCCAGTAATTTATTTAATTCATTAGGCCGTAAATCAATTTATCCAATAAATCGATTTAAACATCCAATGTTCCAAAATTAGATATCCAATATCTAATATTCATAATGAGAGTAGTAGCACCACCTAGCCAGCCTGGTGGCCTACACTGTACCCCGACTGAGAACGGATGATTGGGATCATTCAAGAACCATTCTGTCGTGAATACCAGTATACGTATAAACCCTTCTTTCAAATGTCCCGATCAAGTTATAGGGTCACGGTCAGTCAAACCATATCTGTACTTGACGCTATGCATGCGTTAATGCAAATCGAGATCATCGAGCTATCGTGTATCTAATACAACTAGCTCCAATGCTTTGGCCAAAGACTTATGATCTCATCTGCCAATAACCGCATAGGACATATAACCCGCTCACTAACGGGAGAAAGAATTCTATCTTGGTATTCAGTAGGACCTGCTACTTGCCCGTCAAGATGCACGTCGAGGTTGACCCCCGCCTTCCGGTTTACAGGGTCGAACTACTCTAATGAAAATCTTGACGTCACAAGCACATCCCTACTAAATCCTCAAGTCGAAGGTTCACGAATACCTATCACAACCTTTCGATTCCGTCATTGACTGTCCCGGAGTGAAATCTATGTGATGATTCGAGGGTGAGTCGGTTCGAGTATACTAATCCAATTAGCATACCTATAACGTGTGCTCCCACTAACCATTAGTGTTCGACAGGCACTCTCTATGTCAAAGAACACGTCATACAAGTCTTCACATAAACTTAACGCCTACCAAGTTTCATCGACTTGCGAACGATTAAGTATTTGAGCTATAACCTTTCCAGGCCGACCCCTTATCCAATAAGGAGTGGAGCGTTTTGCTCTCAAATACATGGACTAGTTTCTATATGTTTATTTACGAGTTAGGAATGCCAAGAACTACCAAGAAATAAAGAAACATTCATTTGCCTTATATAAATGGTTTACATAATTACAAGTACAATGCCCTCACTCAACAACCTCCGAGTGGCATTCGAGGGCATACTCCTAACAATCTCCCACTTGCACTCAATGCCACACACTATGGTATCTAATACCCATGTTCTCCGGATGACGCTCCAAGCTAGTCCGAGATAGTGGCTTGGTCGGTGGATCGGCGACGTTGTCGGCCGAGTCTACTCTATGCGACAATGTATCCCTTGCGAACAAATTCTCTTACGAGATTATACTTCCGCTCAATATGTTTGGTCTTTGTTGTGAAACCTCGGCTCCTTGGCACGTGCTGACTCCGTCGTTGTCGCGATGCAGTGAGCAGTGACTTAGCACATGGTATCATTTGTAGTGCTCCTCGAAACTTCTTAATCCAGAACCCTTCCTTGGAAGCCTCCGAGGCCGCTTGATACTCACTGACAGTGGAATCGTGATCGCGCTTTGCTTGGCACTACGCCAAGATATCGCTCCTCCATTAAAAGTAAATATGTAGCCGAAGTGGACATCGAGTCGTCATACGTCCTTGGAAGTCCGAATCGGTGAATCCCACCACATCCAAATCTCCACCGCCATACATAAGAACCATATCTCTCGTTCTTCTCAAGTACTTGAGAACGTTCTTTACTGATCCAATGTTCTCTACAGGTTTGCACGAAACCTACTCACCACGCTTGCGGCATGCGCAATGTCGAGTCTTGTACACAACATAGCATACATAAGGCTACCCACGGCCGAAGCATATGGTATATTACTCATTTCCTTGCGTTGTTCCTCACTTTGAGGACACATCTTCAAGGTGAGTTTTATTCCATGTTGCATCGGTAGGAACCCTCTTTTAGAATCATCCATCTTAAATCGCTTTAAGATCTTATCTATATAGAGGGCTTGGGAAAGGCCTATTGTTCTCTTCGCTCTATCCCTAGAGAGTCGAATACCAAGAATATAGGTTGCTTCTCCCAAGTCTATCATGGAGAAATTACTCAAAGCCAAGCTTTCACGTAATCGAGCATTCCCACATCATTTCCTATTAGTAGAATGTCATCTACATATAGTACTAAGAATGCGATCTTGCTCCCACTAACCTTCTTGTATACACAAGGTTCCTCTTCATTTTGCACGAAGTCAAACTATTTGACCGCCTCGTCAAAACGAAGGTTCCAACTACGCGACGCTTGCTTCAGTCCATAAATGGAATGCTGAAGCTTGCACACTTTCTGAATATCGACTTCGGACACAAAGCCTTTAGGATGCTCCATATAGATTTCCTCCTCGAGGAATCCATTAAGGAAAGCCGTCTTTACGTCCATTTGCCATATCTCATAATCGTGGTAGGCAGTTATAGCAAGCATCATGCGAATAGACTTGATCATGGCTACGGGCGAGAAGGTATCGTGGTAATCGATCCCTTCCTTTTGGGTATAACCCTTTGCCACAAGCCTGGCCTTATAGGCGTCAACATTGCCATCACCATCAGTCTTTCTCTTGTAGATCCACTTGTTCCCAATAGGCACTATGCCCTTGGGGCGGTCTACTAGAGTCCAGACTTGATTGACATGCATCGAGTCTATCTCAGCTTCCATAGCTTCACGCCATTTCGCGGAGTCTACATCCACCATCGCTTGGTCATAGGTTGTTGGGTCGGTCTCTTGGCTATCACTTGGAACCTCATGGAGACCCAGCTCCTCCAAGTGCACAAGCCCATACCTCTCAGGTAAATGAGACACCCTACTAGACCTACGAGGTGGTTGTCCTTGTGTTTCAGAAAGTTCGGTTCCAGTTTCTTGCACAGGTGTCTCTCGAGGAGTTTCATTGTATTCTTCTAAAGAAATACTTCTACCTGCTCCGCCTTCCTGAATGAACTCATCTTCGAGGAAGTGTGCTTGTAAAGCAACAATGATCCTTCGATCTTCGGGCATGTAGAATAGATATCCCATCGTCCTGCACGGAATCCCATGAAACGTCCCTTCGCAGACCTAGCTTCCAACTTTTCCACCTTAGTCTTCTTGACATAGGCGGGACATCCCCAAATCCTAATATGATTAAGACTTGGTTTCCTTCCTTCCCACATCTCATGTGGAGTTTTAGGAACGGATTTAGAAGGACATCTGTTCAAGATATACGCGGCAGTCGGAAGTGCATACCCCCACAGGTAAATCGGCAAGTCAGTATAGCCCAGCATGGAACGGACCATGTTCAACAGGGTCCGGTTCCTTCTTTCTGACACACCATTTAACTGAGGAGTACCTGGAGGTGTTAGTTGTGAAACTATTCCATGTTCCTTAAGGAACTCGTCAAACTCCGTACTCATATACTCGCCACCTCGGTCCGAAGTGCTTTGATATGATTACCGGTTTGTTTCGACTAGGGCCTTGAATTCCTGGAATTTCTCAAAGGCCTCGGATTTATGTTTCATTAAGTATACATAACCATACCTAGTATGATCATCTCAGAACGTAATGAAATATTGATATCCGTCACGTCTTGCTTCTAAAGCACCACATACGTCGGTATGGATTAATCCCGATTTATCACCGCTCTTTCAAAAGTCCTCATGAAGGGGACTTAGTCATTTTGCCTTTAAGGCAAGATTCACAAGTAGGAAAGGGATCCGATCCCAATGGACCCATAAGTCCATCTTTTTCCATCTTGTAAACCTTGGTCTGACCAACATGACTAAGTCTAAGATGCCATTTCAAAACTTGACTGGTTTCATCCCTACCACGTTTTCTAGTCATAGTATTCACAACTACTTTGTTGCTGAGATTTAGATGATAAAATCCATTCAACAATGTAGCAGTACCCACTAGTTTATTTCTAAAATAAATTTTGCAGGAACCATCACCAATGAAAAATGAAAAGCCTTTTCGGTCCATGACCGGAATGGATACAATGTTTTTGTGCCCCTTGGGCAAAACAAGTACATCTTCTAAAGTCAAAACAAAGCCGGATTCTAAACCCAAAAGAAGTGATCCTATGTCGGTTGCCTCGACACTATGCCCGCTACCGACTGTGATCATGACTTCTCCAGCTCCAAGCTTCCTACTTTGTTCCAGATATTGATTCACGGTACAAATATGAGAACTAGCACTTAATCCGATATCAGAAGTAGAAAATACGGTTGCGAACAATTTGTTTCCAAAACTAAAAGTTCTCAGACTAAGTGCCATGAAGAATCGGACAGTCTCTAGCCCAGTGGCCCAGCTCACCGCACTTGAGACAAGCATCCTTCTTCTTCTTGTTCTTTGGAACCATCGGGGCCTTGCCCTTTCCCTTAAGGTCCTTAGCTTGTGTTCCAGTCCGCTTCTTGGTCTTTTTCTTCTTATTCTTAGACTTCCGAAGTCCAGAAGAAATCACAAGTGCAGACTCCTTCATCCGTGGGGTCTTCATCTGAGACTGAGCGGTCACCAGTTTGGTCATTAGCCGGCTAAATTACATGCAATCTCATTGCGGTTGAAGTTCATAACAAAGCGTGAGAAGTACTAAGGGAGTGACTGTAGGATAAGGTCGGTTTGGAGAGAAGTATCCATTTTAAAATCAAGAGCCTCCAATCTCTCGATCATGGATATCATTTTGAGGACGTGTTCCCCAACTTTCTCACCTTCCTTCATCCTTGCACCGAACAGTTGCTTGGATATCTCATATCTAGCGATTCTTTGTGCTCACCATAAAGCTCGGTTAAGTGAGATAGAATCGCCAGCGAAGTCATTTTCTCATGAGCTCTCTGAAGCTCATTAGACATGGAAACCATCATATAAGCACGGACTTTCACGTCATCCTTAACCCACTTTTCGTGGTTTTCAATCTCTTCCTGATTGGCTCGGGTCCGCACAGGAGGCGCCGGAATGTCCGTCTCCAAGACGTATCCCAATGCCTCTATACTTAGGACAATCATCAGATTGTGGAGCCAATCCACAAAGTTAGGTCCCATTAAGGTGTTCTTTTCGAGTAGAATTGCGAGTGGATTCATTGTCATATTGAGTTATGTCTGCATTAAGTATAACAGATTAATTAGTGACTTGTTATATTATGTTCTGAGTATATAATTAAGGTCTTTTCTATTCTTGTTACCCAGCTCCCACTATTTTTATCGAAATAACACACTCCCATGTGAAATACGGAAGTATCGTCGCTCTACTTCATAGTGGTGATCGAGTTCTTTATAAATCTTAATAGAGGGCAACCGAACAGGTTTCTATTCTATTAATTTTCATAAAGTGGTGTCCAACACCAACCCATCTAATGGATGATTCGATCTTCTTTTTCCCCTTGTTCACTCCCCTCAACCTTTACGGTTTCTATGGTTCGTGAACAAGTTAAGTTTATACCATCGACGCAAATCAGTTTCACAATTGAATCTTATCCGGCAACCTATCAGGTTTCTAGGGATAAAATTTGCTCCAACCGAAAGGCATCAATGCGCTCCGGTAATTTATCCGTCCTCCCGACGACTACCCGATAACTCGGAAGCATAGCACATCCGGTTTGGATTTCAATTTCCCGAAAACTCGATGGAGGGAAGGAAAACCTTGAAACCTTATAAACTTAATAATTTATTGTGGGAGAATTTTCGCGATTTACGTTGCACTTTGCACATTAATCGTATTAGTGCGTTTGTGGCATTCATACAATATGAAACAACCATTCACAACCTAGTTGCTACCAACATGTGGTTCATGGACCGTTCCTAGAAAACAAAAACTTCGTAATCTAATTACAAGTCTTCGTCTTGAATCTTCGTCTTCTCGAAATGGATCTTCCTCCGGTCTTCGTCATTACATATAAATTTTACATTGAAAATTGCATCCTAGATACAAACATTTCTAGTAAAATAAATAGGCTCAAAACGGCCTTTACAACCCAATCGAATAAAACGAACGATTCAAATCTAAGTCCACGAACCACATCCCCATTCAAAAAGCATTCATCCAATAAATAATATATAAATGGAAAGCGTAGAGATACATTGATCCAATCAACAATTCGAACCGATCCAATCGATTCACACAATCGGTAATATGATAACGTTCAAAATAATTGATTCGACCATAAATATTCCAATTAATCAAATTTCCCTTATAAAATGATACCATAAATCATTTTAATCATATTAAATCAATTTAACATGCGGAGATTAATTTTCAAGAATACGAAAAAATCGAGCCGGGCGAAATTGGCTGCCATGGCGAGTCATGCCGGCGGCATGCCGCAGACATGCTGGCATGGCCGATCACGATCGGCGGCTTACGGCGGGCACGGCCCGTGTCTCGACACGGTCGGGTCTGCCTGGCGATGGCTGGGATCGCCTGACACGGCCCGTGTCACGGACACGGCCGAGTCACCACTGGCGACAACACGCCCTTTGTCCGAAAAATCGTCAAACGGACGATTCTGAGCTCGATTTTAGACCGGATATCAATATCAATATTTTTCAACATTCATATCTTCAATATAAATCATATTTCCAAGAAATTAAGATTTATATTTAGACATAAACTTACGAAAAATATAACTACAACGAACGTAAAAATATATATACCACGATTATGACTAAAATGATTCCAAAACATTCATCATCTAATCAAGCATTCCAAACGCTAATATCGTATATACGATCGCAAGACCTACGCTCCGATACCCTTTGTTGGGATTCGGTGCCTAGAACGAGGCCCAGTGAGCGGTAAAACGAAAATTAATTCGATCCGAATCCCTACGAGGATCGATCGAGCTACATATATACGAATATATAAACGAAAAGCAAGAGTCGTAAGAAACTAACCCTCGAAGTCCGTTGATTAAATGGTAACCTTCTCTTGAGCTATTCCCCAAGCTCTTGAACGATCCAACGCCAAAAGCACCGCGTCTCTACTTGCCACGCGCCGGAGAAACGAACGGAATGACAACACCTTGCTATCCTCCGAGGATACGGCTAGAGCTAGGTGATAAAGCTATATATGTAAAGATTACTACACTCTAAGTGTTTTAATCTTACTCTCTCTTTATGTCTTGATATTTTTCTCTAAGAAAAACAAGAACAAGGTTGAAGAAGAAGATGACTAAAGAGAAAACAATTTTCTCTCTCTCTCGCAAACTCAATGATACGTAAATGCCAAGAAGTATATGTGAGGATGAGAGATCAAAGTCTTCTATATATTCTTATTCAACCTGTTGTTGCCCAAAATATTTATCCGAAGATTAATACTGCTGGAAGACGGACAACAAACAAGGTTGCGGGAGCACTTCCGAGAGAAGATAAATAATACAAGATTTGCCAGGTTTGTTAGGCCCGGGCTTGAATGCTCTCGCGAGATGTTATTAATACGAATATTCGTGGATACAAGTATTAATGAGAGAAATCTAAATACAATGAGTGTAAAAAGACTCTGTTGATCCGGCTCTTGAGCGAAGCTAGGTGTTCTTCGTCCCGCCGGTAATCTGCTCGAGGAGAAAAGGCCGGGAGAAGTAAGACCGAAAGAAAGCCGTTGCCAAGAGTTGGATGTTAGCCAAGTGCAAGTGATTTGCTTCTGTATGGAGTGCTTGGATCGTGAATTTGCAGAGTTTTTAGAGAGTCAAAATCTCGGTTTGTGCTGAAGAGTTTCCGTCCTGGACAAGTCTTTGGGAGCCTTGTATATATAGAGGTGAGGGCCTGTCCCTAGTGGGCGATCGCCTTTCGGCATTTAATGTAGCAGGGCAATCGTCCTAAGGGCACGTGGCTTGCCAAAAGTCAAAGCTACGGTGGTGGCGGTAGTGCGGTCAATGAGGATCCGGCACGCGTCCGAAGCTGCTTATCACGGGAGGTCCCACGTTGTTGCTTTCGGCGGACTTTGTCGAGTAGGTGACAGTGTAGTCACATGTCTGTCCGCCAACTCCTTTCGCAGTCCAGGCCATCTTTGGTAGGTGAGGTAGGAGACGAGTTTGTCGGCGCCTTTTGTGGATCTCGCACGTGGGGTCGGCTTTGAGACTTGGCCTTGGCCATTGGATGGTCATCGGTGGAGATCGACATGAGGCGATCGATCGGCAGATGCCCGGGAGGTCGGTCACCAAAGGTTGATCGGCGGATGCCCAGAGAGGATCGTCCGCTAGTCGATCGCCAGAGTCGGTCGCCGAGTGCCGAGTGATGATCGTATCGAGGTCGATCGCTCGGCACCGGGACTTGTCCTGGGACCTTCATTTGGCGATTTAGTTGGTCATTTGGGTTGAGGCTTGGTCGCACAGTGTTGCTCGGCGAATCTGCCTTGGCCGCTCGGCAGTAAGTCGGTCGCTCGGCCTCGGAGGCGATCGCCGGTCGGAAGGTGTTAAATCTTGACACAACAATTGCCCCCCAGCTTGCTCCTATGTTGAAGACATGGGGCGAGGTGGTTCTTGCTGGTGATCGTGTACGGATGAGGACGGGCGATCTGAGCTGACTTAGGACTCGGACTTGGGCTTAATCATGGTCGATTGGCTTAGCTATCTTTCGGTCTTGTACTGCAAAAACAACATTGGCCGATCCCCCATGGAAACTAGGTGGTTTCGCTTGTTTGAGGAATCATGCACAGTCGCGGAGATCGATGGACCGACCCCATGACCGTGTCTTGGTGCACAAAGACAATGAGTGCCTCGTGACTCACTTTATTATGAGGGTCCTCTGTTAGGCTGCGCCTCGCCTTGTTTTTAAACGAAAGGCGTGCGGTCTCGGTCTAGAGGAGTCCTTGCGCGGGCGGCGTCGGATGAATCAACTCCACGCCGCGGCTTGTTAGCTCTGCTTCCACCTCGGCCGACCATGGAGATGGCCGACCTCGGCGGTGTGCGTTGAGGCGGGGTTGTGGAATGAGTCCAGCGATTAATGTTGGAGGGCCCTCCGACTATGCCGGCCTCGTATTTAAAGCGAAGGCGGGCGATCTTGGCCGAAAGGGACCTTGCATGGCCGGCGGCCGGTTCCATCGGCTGCCCGGGGCCATGGCTTTATGATGTACGGTGGAGGCGATCTTATGCCTTAGTCCGTCATGTTATATCTTTGGGTGTAGATGGCGATCGTGTCCTCGATCTGCGGATGATGTAGCGTGATGATCGGCGATCGGGTGGAAGGCGTCGATCGTCGCTCAGTGCCGATCGCTTTATTCGTAGGTCGATATTGGCGATCGGGTGGGAGATCGTCGTCCGGGTGCCGATCGCGCTGCTCACAGGCTAAGAAGAAACCTTTGCCTGGCCAGAAAATCTGCGGCTCTTGCCCGGAAGGCTGCGTAGGTCGTAGGTTGGGTCTTTGTAAGATGCCTGAACATAGGCGAAAAACCCTGAAAACCTCCTAGGACCGCGTAGAGGGCGGTCTCATCGCTTATGGGCTCGCCATTGAGGATGATTACGTCTACCCGGTCGATGTAGTCCGAGTCGGACTCTTCTTCTCCCTGCTTGATTTGCATCATGCGAAGGGGACCTTCAGGCCGGACGACCCTGGTGGCGAAGTACTCGGTGAAGCCGTGTGCCAGCTCGTTGAAGGAGCCAATGGACCGAGGTGGCAATGAAGTATACCACCGGTGGGCGAGGTCGTCCAGCGTCAGAGGGAACATTCGGCATCTGGTCGCGTCAGATGCCCCACACCCAGTCATGTAGATGTTGAACTTCCTCAGGTGCACTTGGGGGTCCGATCGCCCCACGTACATGGGTGTTTGCGGGGGAGCGATCCTATGCTGCACGGGGGCGAGCTCGATGTCGATCGCGAGCGGCTCGCTTGGCCCGGCGATCGTCTTCTTGGCGCCTGCCACAGATTCGAGCGCCTTCATGTCGTCGACTTGACGTTGCATTGCGGCCATCGCCGTGGCTTGGTCGCTTGCCGATCGGCTTTGGGAGCAGCGAGCCGAGGCGATCGTGTACCGATCTCGGGCTCACGCCGCCGACCTCGGCAATTCGGCGAGGAGCCAGACGGCTAGGGCGCCTTCCGGGAGTCGGGTAGGCCAAGCTCTGGTGACGGACTCAAACTCCGTCGTCTCGTAGCCGGGCTCGCCCGATCGCGAGTCGGGTCGCGCCGGGCGATCGAGACGAGGTGCCCGGCCGCGAGCGCCTCTTCTGCGGACGGAGCCTCTGGCGAACGCTCGGCGATAGAGCCTTGAGCTTCCGCTTGATCTCCCGGCGAGAGGCAGGGGCGGTTCTTTGGAGGCGCGTCGAGAGCACTCCGTCGCTCTGAAGGACGGCCGGGAGCCCCTTCGATCTGTTCCTTGGTTGAACCGATCGGCGAGAGGTTCGGGCGCCTTCGGGGCGTGGTCGAGCGCCTCCGGCCGCGGCTACCTTCCACCATCGGCTGCGGCTCGGGCCCGGGGAGGAGCAGTGCAGCCGGCGGCCGCGGCTTTCTTCGACGCGGAGGCGGAAGACATGTTTTCTGAAGGATTTCTTTTGAAGTGCAGTGAGTGTCACTTCAAATATCTGCCCCGAGAACAGTGAGTGTTCTTCGGGACGGTAGGTGTAAAAAATCGAGGGTTGGATGCCCTCCTTCTAGCGCCAATTGTTGTTGCCCAAAATATTTATCCGAAGATTAATACTGCTGGAAGACGGACAACAAACAAGGTTGCGGGAGCACTTCCGAGAGAAGATAAATAATACAAGATTTGCCGGGTTTGTTAGGCCCGGGCTTGAATGCTCTCGCGAGATGTTATTAATACGAATATTCGTGTGTTGTGTCAAGATTTAACACCTTCCGACCGGCGATCGCCTTCGAGGCCGAGCGACCGACTTACTGCCGAGCGGCCAAGGCAGATCTGCCGAGCAGCGACCAGGCGACCAAGCCTCAACCCAGCGGACCAACTAAATCGGCCAAATGAAGGTCCCAGGACAAGTCCCGGTGCCGAGCGATCGACCTCAGATACGATCATCACTCGGCACTCGGCGACCGACTCCTGGCGATCGACTAGCGGACGATCCTCTCTGGGCATCTGCCGATCGACCTTTGGTGACCGACCTCCCTGGGCATCTGCCGATCGATCGCCTCATGTCGATCTCCACCGATGACCATCCAGTCGGCCAAGGCCAAGTCTCAAAGCTGACCCCACGTGCAGATCCACAAAAGGCGCTGACAAACCTGTCTCCTACCTCACCTACCAGCATGGCCCAGACCTGCGAAAGGAGTTGGCGGACAGGACATGTGACTACAGCCTGTCACCTACTCTGACAAAGTCCGCCGAAAGCAACAACGTGGGACCTCCTGTGTGATGCTTAGGACGCGTCTTTGGATCCTCATTGGACCGCACGGCTGGCCACCAGCTGTAGCTTTGGACTTTTGGCAGGCAGCCCACGTGCCCTTAGGACGATCGCCCCGTTACATTAAATGCCGAAAGGCGATCGCCCACTAGGGGACAGGGCCCCTCAGCCTCTATATATACAAGGCTCCCAGCACTTGTCCAGGGACGGAAACTCTTCTGCACAAACCGAGATTTTGACTCTCTAAACACTCTGCAACTTCACGATCCAAGCACTCCATACAGAAGCAAATCACTTGCACTTGGCTAACATCCAACTCTTGGCAACGGCTTTCTTTCGGTCTTACTTCTCCCGGCCTTTTCTCCTCGAGCAGATTACCGGCGGGACGAAGAACACCTAGCTTCGCTCAAGAGCCGGATCAACAGAGTCTTTTTACACTCATTGTATTTAGATTTCTCTCATTAATACTTGTATCCACGATGTTGTGTCAAGATTTAACACCTTCCGACCGGCGATCGCCTTCGAGGCCGAGCGACCGACTTACTGCCGAGCGGCCAAGGCAGATCTGCCGAGCAGCGACCAGGCGACCAAGCCTCAACCCAGCGGACCAACTAAATCGGCCAAATGAAGGTCCCAGGACAAGTCCCGGTGCCGAGCGATCGACCTCAGATACGATCATCACTCGGCACTCGGCGACCGACTCCTGGCGATCGACTAGCGGACGATCCTCTATGGGCATCTGCCGATCGACCTTTGGTGACCGACCTCCCTGGGCATCTGCCGATCGATCGCCTCATGTCGATCTCCACCGATGACCATCCAGTCGGCCAAGGCCAAGTCTCAAAGCTGACCCCACGTGCAGATCCACAAAAGGCGCTGACAAACCTGTCTCCTACCTCACCTACCAGCATGGCCCAGACCTGCGAAAGGAGTTGGCGGACAGGACATGTGACTACAGCCTGTCACCTACTCTGACAAAGTCCGCCGAAAGCAACAACGTGGGACCTCCTGTGACAGTGCTTCCGGACGCGTGCTGGATCCTCATTGGACCGCACGGCTGGCCACCAGCTGTAGCTTTGGACTTTTGGCAGGCAGCCCACGTGCCCTTAGGACGATCGCCCCGTTACATTAAATGCCGAAAGGCGATCGCCCACTAGGGGACAGGGCCCCTCAGCCTCTATATATACAAGGGTCCCAGCACTTGTCCAGGGACGGAAACTCTTCTGCACAAACCGAGATTTTGACTCTCTAAACACTCTGCAACTTCACGATCCAAGCACTTCATACAGAAGCAAATCACTTGCACTTGGCTAACATCCAACTCTTGGCAACGGCTTTCTTTCGGTCTTACTTCTCCCGGCGTTTTCTGCTCGAGCAGATTACCGGCGGGACGAAGAACACCTAGCTTCGCTCAAGAGCCGGATCAACAGAGTCTTTTTACACTCATTGTATTTAGATTTCTCTCATTAATACTTGTATCCAAGAATATTCGTATTAATAACATCTCGCGAGAGCATTCAAGCCCGGGCCTAACAAACCCGGCAAATCTTGTATTATTTATCTTCTCTCGGAAGTGCTCCCGCAACCTTGTTTGTTGTCCGTCTTCCAGCAGTATTAATCTTCGGATAAATATTTTGGGCAACAACAATTGGCGCTAGAAGAAGGGGATCCAACCCTCGATTTTTTACACCTACCGTCCCGAAGAACACTCACTGTTCTCGGGGCAGATATTTGAAGTGACACTCACTGCACTTCAAAAGAAATCCTTCAGAAAACATGTCTTCCGCCTCCGCGTCGAAGAAAGCCGCTGGCCAGCCGGCCAGACCCCCTGTTCCGTCCCAGTCCGAGCCGCAGCCGATGGTGGAAGGTAGCCGCCGCGGCCGGAGGCGCTCGACCACGTCCCGGGAAGGCGGCCCGAGCCTCTCGCTCGATCGGTTCCGAACCAAGGAACAGATCGAAGGGGCCCTGGCCGTCCTTCAGGAGCGACGGAGTGCTCTCGACGCGCCTCCAGCAACCGCCCCCTCGGTCTCTCGCCGGGAGATCAAGCGGAAGCTCAAGGCTCTCACGGCGAGCGTTCGCCAGAGGCTCCGTCCGCAGGAAGAGGCGCTCGCCCGGGGCACCTCTGTCTTGATCGCACAGGCGGCGACCCGACTGGCGAGGCGGTCGGGCCCGGCTACGAGGCAGACGGAGTTTGAGTCCGTCACCGGGAGCTCGGCCTACCCGACTCCCGAGGCGGCTGGCCGTCTGGCTCCCCCTCGCCCGAATTGCCGAGGTCGGCGCGGCGAGCCGGAGATCGGTACACGATCGCCTCGGCTCCTGCTCCCAAAGCCGATCGGCAAGCGACCAAGCCACGGCGATGGCCGCAATGCAACGTCAAGTCGAAGACATGAAGGCGCTCCTGGAATCCAGGCGGCGCCAAGAAGACGATCGCCGGGCCAAGCGAGCCGCTCGCGATCGACATCGAGCTCGCCCCCGTGCAGCATAGGATCGCTCCCCCGCAAACACCCATGTACGTGGGGCGATCGGACCCCCAAGTGCACATGAGGAAGTTCAACATCTACATGATGGGTGTGGGGCATCGACGCGACCGGATGCCGAATGTTCCCTCGGCCATTTGGACGACCTCGCCCACCGGTGGTATACTTCATTGCCACCTCGGTCCATTGGCTCCTTCAACGAGCCGGCTGCGGCTTCACCGAGTACTTCGCCACCGTGGTCGTCGGCACGAAGGTCCCCTTCGCATGATGCAAATCAAGCGGGGAGAAGAAGAGTCCGACTCGGACTACATCGACCGGGTAGACGTAATCATCCTCAATGGCGAGCCCATAAGCGATGAGACCGCCCTCTACGCGGTCCTAGGAGGTTTTCGGGGTTTTTCGCCTATGTTCGGGCATCTTACAAAGACCCAACCTACGACCTACGCAGCCTTAGGGCAAGAGCCGCAGATTTTACGGCCGTGCAAAGGTTTCTTCTTAGCACAGTGGCGTAGCGATCGGCACCCGGACGACGATCTCCCACCCGATCGCCAATATCGACCTACGAATAAAGCGATCGGCGGCCGGCGACGATCGACAGTCTTCCAGCCCGATCGCCGATCATCACGCTACATCATCCACGATTCGGAGGACACGATCGCCATCTACGATCCAGCATATAACATGACGGACTAAGGCATAAGATCGCCTCCACCGTACATCATAAAGCCATGGCCACAGCGATCGATGGAACCAGGCGCCCGGCCATGCAAGGTCCTTTCGGCCAAGATCGCCCGCCCTTCGTTTAAATACGAGGCCGGCGTAGTCGGAGGAGCCCTCCAACATGTCAGTGGACTCATTCCACAACCCCGTCTCAACGTACACCGTCGAGGTCGGCCATCTCCATGGTGGCCGAGGTGGAAGCAGAGCTAACAAGCCGCGGGCGTGGAGTTGATTCATCCGGCCAGCGCCCAGCGCAAGGACTCCTCTAGACCGAGACCGCACGCCTTTCGTTTAAAAACAAGGCGGCGCGGCTGTGAGAGGACCCTCATAATAAAGTGAGTCACGAGGCACTCATTGTCTTTGTGCACCAAGACACGGTCATGGGGTCGGTCCATCGATCTCCGCGAGTGCACGATTCCTCAAACAAGCGAAACCACCTAGTTTCCATGGGGATCGGCCAATGTTGTTTTGCGGTACAAGACCGAAAGATAGCTAAGCCAATCGACCATGATTAAGCCCAAGTCCGAGTCCTAAGTCGGCTCGGATCGCCCGTCCTCATCCGTACACGATCACCGGCCAAGAACCACCTCGCCCATGTCTTCAACATAGGAGCAAGGCCGGGGCAATTGTTGTGTCAAGATTTAACACCTTCCGACGGCGATCGCCTTCGAGGCCGAGCGGCACTTCTTGCCGGCGGCCAAGGCGGTCTGCGGCGGCGACAGCGACCAAGCCTCAACCCAGCGGACCAACTAAATCGGCCAAATGAAGGTCCCAGGACAAGTCCCGGTGCCGAGCGATCGACCTCGGATACGATCATCACTCGGCACTCGGCGACCGACTCTGGCGATCGACTAGCGGACGATCCTCTCTGGGCATCTGCCGATCGACCTTTGGTGGCCCGACCTCCACAGGCATCTGCGATCGATCGCCTCATGTCGATCTCCACCGATGACCATCCAGTCGGCCAAGGCCAAGTCTCAAAGGCGGCCCACGTGCGAGATCCACAAAAGGCGGCCCGACAAACCTGTCTCCTACCTCACCTACCGGCCATGGCCCGGACTGCGAAAGGAGTTGGCGGACGGGACATGTGACTACTGACTGTCACCTACTCGACAAAGTCCGAAAGCAACAACGTGGGACCTCTGTGGCAGTGCTTAGGACGCGTCTTTGGATCCTCATTGGACCGCACGGCTGGCCACCAGCTGTAGCTTTGGACTTTTGGCAGGCAGCCCACGTGCCCTTAGGACGATCGCCCCGTTACATTAAATGCCGAAAGGCGATCGCCCACTAGGGGACAGGGCCCCTCAGCCTCTATATATACAAGGCTCCCAGCACTTGTCCAGGGACGGAAACTCTTCTGCACAAACCGAGATTTTGACTCTCTAAACACTCTGCAACTTCACGATCCAAGCACTCCATACAGAAGCAAATCACTTGCACTTGGCTAACATCCAACTCTTGGCAACGGCTTTCTTTCGGTCTTACTTCTCCCGGCCTTTTCTCCTCGAGCAGATTACCGGCGGGACGAAGAACACCTAGCTTCGCTCAAGAGCCGGATCAACAGAGTCTTTTTACACTCATTGTATTTAGATTTCTCTCATTAATACTTGTATCCACGAATATTCGTATTAATAACATCTCGCGAGAGCATTCAAGCCCGGGCCTAACAAACCCGGCAAATCTTGTATTATTTATCTTCTCTCGGAAGTGCTCCCGCAACCTTGTTTGTTGTCCGTCTTCCAGCAGTATTAATCTTCGGATAAATATTTTGGGCAACAACACAACCCACATGAAAACAAATACATATATCATGATTTGATTCCCCATATAATGTATATGATACTTGTCCCCTCAATCACATGAGATTCCAAAACCATGATGGGGACAAGTCAATACACACACATGGTAATAAGTGGGGGGTTGGTCCTGTAGTACCAGGGTATTTTGTGAGTGTTATTTTGGATGTATTTTGTGGTATTGTGGTTATTTGGACCGTATATATTGTTGATTGACCTTGGCATATTGATGGCTGATTATTGTTGGGTTCCGTGATTCTCGGATTGTGCTCGTTTTAGCCGGACTTCTTGCGAATTTAAATTTGGAAAATAGCAGTTAGCGCACGCTAAGACTGTATGTCTAGCGCACGCTAACCAGGTTCGAGTAGCGCACGCTACTCTTGTGAAATAGCGTGCGTTAGGCCCGCTGGACCGTAAGCTTTCTGGACTCTGGAATGAGGCGTTAGCGTACGCTGTGGATGGACTAACGTACGCTATTTCGATGTACTTGCGCACGTTACTTGTATGATAGCGTGCGCTAGGATGTCAGGTCAGTGAGGCGAAGCGTTTACGGCTGCGGTACTTGCGAGTAGCGCCGCGCTCAGTATGGAGTTTGCGCGCGCTAGTATCAATCGGTACCGCGCGCTAACAGATAGTTCAGCGTATGCTACCGGAGCCTGGCAGAAAGTTCTGGACTGCCTTTTTCTTCAACAGTGTACCGCCCTCAGCTCGTTAGCGCACGCTAAGCCTGTAGCCGTAGCGTGCGCTAATACCTCCCAGTATATATATGGGGGGTAGGTTCCAGAAACGTCATTTTTCACCCCTTCCTCTTCCATTCGGCGGCTGGGCGATTTGGAGTGTAGTTAGACGTGGGTTTTCGACCAGTTTTCACCATCCAACAACATTTTCGTGTTCCTAAACTCAATCTAACAAGATTTCATCCAGTGTATCATCCAAATCAAGGTAAGATTGTTCAATCCCTAGTTTTTGGAATTTTGAGGGTTTTGTTTAGATCTCGTCATTCTAGTCCGTTTTAAACCTTGAATTGGGTCAAATTATGATTGTGAAACCATAATCCCTTGTTTTTCTTGAAGTCTACGGATTTCGTTTGGAGTTCCCACCTATTGATTTGAGTATGAACAACTCCGCCTTAGTAGTGTTTGATAGGTTGTCCCTAAGAGTAGAGTTTGAAGGGAATCCCTTCCATTTCCGTGGTGTTGTGTTTTGATTCCATATTTCGATGTGTTAGGATCGAATCGTTGAAGGAAGTTCGGACCGTACATTCATCCGTTCGCCGTTTCTTGTGTCGTTCAAATTGAGGCAAGTACTTTGATTGTGTTTACTGTACTTCGTGTGAATATGTAAAAATGGAATTTGTGCCAATTGTTGATCGAGTGTGTGTGAGCCGAGTAAAACCAGTGAGGGTCCCCTGGGTCCGGTAGGCTGCGTATCCCTACGGATCACTCGGTTGGGCTATACACCAGGGAGGGCCTGACGAGGTGTCTCTGGGGTGTGTATCTTGCTGAGAGGTACAGGGCCAGTATAGCTCGGGAGGTTGTTTTGTGATGATGACTGTGATGTGGTATTCCGGAATATCTGTGATGGCACTATGATTTTTCTGTGGTTTTTTGTTGATTATTCACTTGTTGTACATATTCTAGAATCATTGTACTTGCACCGGCTTCTTGCTGACCCCTTTTGGGGTGGATATACTTTTGTGTATTCAGGTACAGGTCCAGTGGGAGGACTAGCACAGGACGGACACGAGCTTGGTGGGCAGCATTGATATCGTGCATTATTTTGAGTTGATGGTCATATGGTCATGGTCAAAGTCGTGTCTTGGTTTTGTACTCGCGCGGGTACTGTCCGGTGTTGTATGTCATGTCAATATTAATGGTTAATGATGTTGTGGTATTCCCGTGGTGAATGGTCGTATTGGTTATGATTCCTCGGGATGATGTGTTGTTTGGTATTGTGCTGTATGTCATGTTGAAATTGAAGTTGGTTTTGAATGTATGAACATTTATGTTTGTCGTATTTAATGTGTTTTATTCGGGTCTAAGCCTGGTAGGTTCTCCAAAAAGGATCTACGGCGCTGTAATATCTCCGTAAATCATGGGGGTGTTACAGAATATGGTATCAGAGCCTAGGATTATGGATACCTAGGCTGTCGGTGTTTTGGGTCTATTAAATTGAGTCAGTTGTTATCTACGATATCATTGGCATGCTACCACCTCGTGTTGCCTGTGTTGGAAGACTCTTCGGATGTTGGTTGTTTCTTTCCTTCGGAAATAATTACCTTAATATTGTGCAATCTATTATTGTAATCATTTCCTTGTTGAATCATTCTTACTCTTCGATGCCGAGAGGTAGAGCTATCCGTCAACGTGGTCGTGGTAGAGGCCGTGGCGAGTGGTAGTGTCTGAGTCCGAGAGGTCCGTTTGAATCGGCATCTCGCTCTGCGACAAGGTCGGACCCGATTCCTTCGGGAGGTTCTAATGGAGGATCTGAGGCCGAGGTGCCAATCTTTCTTCAACAACTTGTAACACAAGTGCACCAACTAGCACAAGTGGTGCGTAATATTAATCTTGGCGGGACGGTTGAGGATCGATGGCTTCAAGAAGTTATGAAGATGAACCCTCCCAGATTCGATGGTTCCGGTGATGCGAACAATTGGGATCATTGGTTAGTTGAGCTGGAGAAGATCTTTGACGGTATTGGTTGTCCTGAAGCCAAGAGAGTCCCGATTGCTCAATATCTGACAGTTGATGACGTTTCGGACTGGTGGCGAGCTGTTAAGCCCAAGGACCGTGATGTCACTTGGGAAGAATTTAAAGAATTGATAGAAGCTCAGTATTGTCCAGCGCCGGTTCAGCTAGCAATAGTCAGTGAGTTCTTCAGAGCTCAACCCGAAGATGTTCCTATTTCTGAAGCAATCAAGACATACAACAAGCAGTTAGTGTATGTCCAAGATCGAGTTAAGGATGAGATAGACAAGATACTTCATTTCGATGCAAGGATGAAACCGGAGGTCCAAAAGTATATGGCGGGCCTTGGGTGTACTACTTTGAGAGAATATCAGGATAGAGCACTTGCTTATGAGATGGTGTCGATTCGGTCCAGCGGTTTGAGCTCGAAGAAACCAAAATTTTACGGTAGTTTCCGAGGCGGTGGATCGCGTAGGCCTCAATCTTCTATGCAATCTTACGCCGGTTCCCCTCGGCTAGTGGAGGAATGCCGAGGGTTTGTTTTAATTGTGGAAATCCGGGACATGTCGGTTCTCCGCACTTCTCGCCCCATTGATTGTTTTAAGTGTGGGAAGCGGGGTCATCGCGCGTTATATTGTGAGTCGGTGGGCGAATATTTTCTAAACAGTCTCCTACCCCGGCGGCACATTTACGGGTCAGCCAACTCCGAGTGTCGGACGCGGCGGTGGCAGAGGTAAAACCGAGCATAAGGATGCATCTAGCATTGGATCAGCCCCACCCCGATTGTATGAGATGAGGCGGACCGATGACGTAGGGACCGCCACTACGTCGGGTATTCTTTATATTTCGATGCACCCGGTAGATGTATTGTTTGATTCTCGAGCTACTCATTCTTTTATATCATTATCTTGTGTGAATCGTTTGGGCCTAGACGGTCTCTCTACATGTGAACCTTTTATTGTTGGGTTGCCAAGTGGGGAAAGGATAGTTGGGGATCAAGAGATCGCCAATTGTCCTGTAACCATTGGCGGTAAAGATTGGTCATCCGATTTGATTGTGATCGATATGATGGGAGAGGATTTAATCCTCGGTGATGATTGGTTAAATCGGCATGGAGCGATAGTAGATTATCGTCGGAAGATAATTTCGATAGTCGCGCGGATGAGTGCGAACACGTTTTGAAGGGCAAAAACACGGTACTTACGGGAAGTTTATTCGAGCCATGAAAGCGATGAAATTATTGCGACAAGGTTGTACCAGTTATTGGTGTTACGCATTAAAGTCGGAAGTTGGCGGAGTACGCTTATCCTCTGTTCCAGTTGTGAATGAATTTCTGAGGCGTATTTAGGATGATTTGCGGGATTGCCACCACATCGTGAAGTAGAGTTCGTCATCGAACTAGAGCCCAATGCGGCGCCAATATCCAAGGCACCGTCTGAGAATGGCCCCATCGGAAATGTTAGAATTGAAGAAACAATTGGGTGAATTGTTGGACAAAGGTTATATTCGGCCTAGTGTGTCTCCATGGGGTGCACCGGTATTGTTTGTACGAAAGAAAGATGGGTCCTTACGGCTATGTATTGACTATCGTGAGTTGAATAAACTCACTATTAAGAACAAGTATCCGTTGCCAAGAATCGATGATCTATTTGATCAATTACAAGGGGCTACGGTTTTCTCCAAGATTAATTTGAGGTCAGGATATTACCAACTTCGAATTCGAGATTCGGATATTCCCAGGTCAGCATTTCGGACGAGGTATGGGCATTACGAATTCGTAGTTATGCCATTCGGTTTAACAAATGCTCCGGCGGCCTTCATGCAACTTATGAACAAAACTTTTATCGAATATCTCGATAAATTTGTAGTGGTGTTTATCGACGATATATTAATCTATTCCAAAAGTGAGACGGAGCATGCCGAACACTTGAGAATCACGTTGAGTATTTTGAGGGCTGATAAGCTTTATGCTAAATTTTCTAAGTGCGAGTTCTGGCTTAAAGAAGTTTCTTTTCTGGGACACATCATCTCAGCCGATGGTATTCGTGTAGACCCTAAAAAGGTTGAAGCAGTCTTAGCTTGGGAGCCTCCACGGAATGTTAAGGAAGTTCGGAGTTTTCTAGGATTAGCGGGCTATTATCGTCGATTTGTTGAAGGATTCTCGAAAATTGCTCGACCGCTCACCCTATTATTGCAGAAGACACAGAAATTTGAGTGGAGTGATGAGTGTCAGAAGAGTTTTGATGAGTTGAAAAAGCGGTTGACTACGTCTCCGATCCTATCCTTACCACAAGGAACGGAAGGTTTCGTTATTTATAGTGATGCTTCTAAACAAGGATTAGGATGTGTATTGATGCAAAATGAGAGAGTAGTGGCTTATGCGTCTCGACAATTAAATCCATACGAGATGAATTATCCTACTCATGATCTTGAGTTAGCCGCTGTGGTGTTTGCGTTGAAAATTTGGAGGCATTACTTGTATGGTTCTTCTTGTCGAGTGTATACGGATCATAAGAGCTTGAAGTACATATTTACGCAGAAAGAACTGAATATGCGTCAGCGGCGATGGTTGGAACTGCTTAAAGATTATGATCTTGACATTCTTTACCATCCAGGTAAAGCAAACGTCGTTGCCGATGCGTTAAGCCGCAAGTCAGTCGTGTTGCAAAAGTTGGAACTACTTACCATTCAACCGAAGCTTAGACGAGAGTTGATTGATATGGAAATTCAAGTTTGGCCTCACAGAACTCAAGGACAGTTGCGTTTCCTTGAGATTACATCCTCCGTAATGGAAGATATTAAGTCCAGGCAGTTAGATGATCTCTCAATTATGCAGCTTCGGGAAGACAGTGTTAGAGGAAAAGCTCCTGGATTCTTAGTGGATGAAGACGGAGTTCTTCGATTTCGAGGCAGAACTTGTGTACCTAATCGGGATGATCTTAAACAGGTAATTTTGAATGAAGCACATTCTACTCCGTACTCGATTCATCCGGGTATGAGTAAAATGTATAAGGACTTGAAGAAAAACTTTTGGTGGCCGAACATGAAGAAAGATGTAATAGAGTTCGTGATGAAATGCTTGACTTGTCAGCAGGTTAAAGCGGAACATCAGAGACCCGCCGGTAAATTGCAACCGCTACCAATTCCGGAATGGAAGTGGGAAGATATAGCGATGGATTTTATTGTGGGAATGCCAAAGACGCGAACTGGAGTGAATATGATTTGGGTAATTGTTGATCGGCTAACCAAATCTGCACACTTTCTGGGAATTAGAGATATTTGGGGACCGGAGAGGTTAGCTCGGTTATTCATTGCGGAGATTGTGAGACTCCATGGTACCCCAAAGAGTATAGTGTCTGATCGCGATGGGCGTTTTGTGTCGCATTTCTGGCAAGCAGTACATCGAGCACTCGGTACCAAATTGAATTTCAGCACCGCTTATCATCCCCAGACGGACGGACAGTCAGAGAGGACGATCCAAACGCTAGAAGACATGTTGAGGGCTTGCGCGTTGGATTGGAAAGAAGATTGGGAGACTCATTTACCATTGATTGAATTTTCGTACAATAACAGTTGGCATAGTTCGATTGGGATGGCTCCGTTTGAAGCATTATACGGAAGGCGGTGTAGATCGCCAATCTGTTGGGACGAGCCATACGAGTTACTTGGAGTAGAACCGGACTTGGTGGTTCAAACACGGAAAAAAGTCGCAATTATTCGGCAAAGGTTGTTGACTGCTCAGAGTCGACAAAAGTCATATGCCGACGTTCGTCGTCGACCGTTAGAGTTCCAGGTGGGAGACCATGTGTTGTTGAAAGTATCGCCGACTCGTGGAGTTCTTCGGTTTGGTAAGAAGGGGAAGCTTAGTCCTCGTTATATTGGCCCCTTCGAGATCCTGGACAAGGTAGGCGATGTAGCTTATCGACTAGCATTACCCCCGACGCTTAGTCATGTTCATGATGTATTCCATGTTTCGCAACTACGCAAGTATGTTCCCGACCCCAGCCATGTTATTGACTATCAAGAGATTGAAGTTAATGAAGATGTTACGTATGAAGAACAACCGGTAACCATACTAGAGCGTCGAGTGAAACAATTGCGACGGAAAGTGATTCCGTTAGTAAAGGTCCAATGGTCTAAGCATGGAATTGAGGAGGCCACGTGGGAGACCGAGGAGAGTATGCGTGCCCGATACCCCGAACTTTTTGTATCTTAAGTTTTGGGGCGAAACTTCTTTTTAGGGGGTAAGGGTGTAATACCCGTGTATTTTGTGAGTGTTATTTTGGATGTATTTTGTGGTATTGTGGTTATTTGGACCGTATATATTGGTGATTGACCTTGGCATATTGATGGCTGATTATTGTTGGGTTCCGTGATTCTCGGATTGTGCTCGTTTTAGCCGGACTTCTTGCGAATTTAAATTTGGAAAATAGCAGTTAGTGCACGCTAAGACTGTATGTCTAGCGCACGCTAACCAGGTTCGAGTAGCGCACGCTACTCTTGTGCAATAGCGTGCGTTAGGCCCGGCGGTAAGCTTTCCGGACTCGAATGAGGCGTTAGCGTACGCTATGGGACGGACTAACGTCGCTATTTCGATGTACTAGCGCACGTTACTTGTATGATAGCGTGCGCTAGGATGTCAGTCGGTGAGGACGAAACGTTTACGGGTGCAGTACTTGCGGTAGCGCACGCGCTCAGTATGGAGTTAGCGCGCGCTAGTATCAATCGGTAGCGCGCGCTAACGAATAGTTCGGCGTACGCTAGGAGCTGGCGAAAGTTACGGGTGCCTTTTTCTTCAACGATGCACCGCCCTCGGCTCGTTAGCGCACGCTAAGCTCGTAGCCGTAGCGTGCGCTAATACCTCCCGATATATATGGGGGTAGGTTCCGTAAACGTCATTTTCACCCCTTCCTCTTCCCTTCGGTAATTTGGCGATTTGGGTATAGTAGACGTGGGTTTTCGACCGATTTTCACCATCCGGAGAACATTTTCGTGTTCCTAAACTCAATCTAACAAGATTTCATCCGAGTGTATCATCCAAATCAAGGTAAGATTGTTCAATCCTAGTTTTGGAATTTTGAGGGTTTTGTTTAGATCTCGTCATTCTAGTCCGTTTTAAACCTTGAATTGGGTCGATTATGATTGTGAAACCATAATCCCTTGTTTTTCTTGAAGTCTAGTTTCGTTTGGAGTTCCCACCTATTGATTTGAGTATGAACAACTCCGCCTTAGTAGTGTTTGATAGTTTGTCCCTAAGAGTAGAGTTTGAAGGGAATCCCTTCCATTTCCGTGGTGTTGTGTTTTGATTCCATATTTCGATGTGTTAGGATCGAATCGTTGAAGGAAGTTAGGACCGTACATTCATCCGTTCGCCGTTTTTGTGTCGTTCAAATTGAGGCAAGTCATTTGATTGTGTTTACTGTACTTGGTGTGAATATGTAAAAATGGAATTTGTGCCAATTGTTGATCGAGTGTGTGTGAGCCGAGTAAAACCGGTGAGGGTCCCCTGGGTCGGTGAGGCTGCGTATCCCTACGGATCACTCGGTTGGGCTATACACCGGGGAGGGCCTGACGAGGTGTCTCTGGGGTGTGTATCTTCTTTGAGAGGTACAGGCCGGTATAGCTCGGGAGGTTGTTTTGTGATGATGACTGTGATGTGGTATTAGGAATATACGTGATGGCACTATGATTTTTACGTGGTTTTTGTTGATTATTCACTTGTTGTACATATTCTAGAATCATTGTACTTGCACCGCTTCTTCTTGACCCCTTTTGGGGTGGATATACTTTTGTGTATTCAGGTACAGGTCCAGTGGGAGGACTAGCACAGGACGGACACGAGCTTGGTGGGCAGCATTGATATCGTGCATTATTTTGAGTTGATGGTCATATGGTCATGGTCAAAGTCGTGTCTTGGTTTTGTACTCGCGCGGGTACTGTCCGGTGTTGTATGTCATGTCAATATTAATGGTTAATGATGTTGTGGTATTCCCGTGGTGAATGGTCGTATTGGTTATGATTCCTCGGGATGATGTGTTGTTTGGTATTGTGCTGTATGTCATGTTGAAATTGAAGTTGGTTTTGAATGTATGAACATTTATGTTTGTCGTATTTAATGTGTTTTATTCGGGTCTAAGCCTGGTAGGTTCTCCAAAAAGGATCTACGGCGCTGTAATATCTCCATAAATCATGGGGGTGTTACAGGCCCATGCTAGAAAACGGTCGAGTTCGGTTCGTTTCGGACTCCCGTGAGTCCAAACAGATAAACTCCTATTCCGTTCCGATGTATTTATGTCGTTTAATTAATCCAATTAATTAAACATATCAAATACAAAATAACATAATTAATTTCTCCAAGAAATAATTATATTCATGAATTAAATTAATCACCCAGTAATTTATTTAATTCATTAGGCCGTAAATCAATTTATCCAATAAATCGATTTAAACATCCAATGTTCCAAAATTAGATATCCAATATCTAATATTCATAATGAGAGAATTAGCTCGATTCATTCCGTTATCAATCCTAATGCGCGACTCGGTAGGTCCGTCTCAGTCAGCAATGGGAGGAACCAAAGAGTAGTAGCACCACCTAGCCAGCCTGGTGGCCTACACTGTACCCCGACTGAGAACGAATGATTGGGATCATTCAAGAACCATTCTGTCGTGAATACCAGTATACGTATAAACCCTTCTTTCAAATGTCCCGATCAAGTTATAGGGTCACGGTCAGTCAAACCATATTTGTACTTGACGCTATGCATGCGTTAATGCAAATCGAGATCATCGAGCTGTCGTGTATCTAATACAACTAGCTCCAATGCTTTGGCCAAAGACTTATGATATCATCTGCCAATAACCGCATAGGACATATAACCCGCTCACTAACGGGAGAAAGAATTCTATCTTGGTATTCAGTAGGACCTGCTACTTGCCCGTCAAGATGCACGTCGAGGTTGACCCCCGCCTTCCGGTTTACAGGGTCGAACTACTCTAATGAAAATCTTGACGTCAAAAGCACATCCCTACTAAATCCTCAAGTCGAAGGTTCACGAATACCTATCACAACCTTTTGTTTCCGTCATTGACTGTCCCGAAGTGAAATCCATGTGACGAATCGAGGGTGAGTCGGTTCGAGTATACTAATCCAATTAGCATACCTATAACGTGTGCTCCCACTAACCATTAGTGTTCGACAAGCACTCTCCATGTCAAAGAACACGTCATACAAGTCTTCACATAAACTTAACGCCCAGTCAAGTTTCATCGACTTGCGAACGATTAAGTATTTGAGCTATAACCTTTCCAGTGCCGACCCCCTTATCCAATAAGGAGTGGAACGTTTTGCTCTCAAATACATGGACTAGTTTCTATATGTTTATTTACGAGTTAGGAATGCCAGTAACTACCAGTAAATAAAGAAACATTCATTTGCCTTATATAAATGGTTTACATAATTACAAGTACAATGCCCTCACTCAACAACCTCTGAGTGGCATTCGAGGGCATACTCCTAACAATATTTTGGAATCGAAATATTTATACGTGTCATCGGTATTGCGTTGCCGATCGATGTTGCTTAGTGAGTTTGTAGTTTGATTTTGGATAAGTATATTGGACCTAACATACGCGACATGCATAGCATTACGTGTAACACCCCGAGATATTCGGTATAATTACAGTGCTGTAAACCCTTTAAGTAAGGATTTACAAGGCTAATTAAAAGAAATATAAACATAATTCAACAGTACCACTGAAATTCAAAATACAGAACTGGTTCAACTGATCCAGGGAGTTAATTTATACAACCATATCGAAAATGACATTTTTAAAACACACGTACTCGAGTACTAAAGTGAACCAAGAAGAACAAATCACAATAACAATAAACATCAACCACATCACTGAGCCATCTCATCGTCATGTCGGTACTGTGGTTGCCTCCCCGCTCCTCGGCTACCTGAACATCAAAACAATGTCCACCCCCGAAGGGGTTAGCAAAACAATGCTAGTACAAGTATCATAATACATAATCATCAGTGCATCGTAAAACATGCAAAATGGACTTCCGTCATCGGAATCCGACGATGTGAATCCTCACGATTCCATCAACACAATACAGGGTAATCCAGCGATCCAGCGCCCTTGGTATAGATCCCCATGATGATCCCGTCGGACCAACGCATGGTGGAAAACCCGTCCAACGATCCAGCGCCCTCAGCATAGATCCCCATGATGATCCCGTCGGACCAACGCATGGTGGACATTCGATCCAGCGCCCTCAGCATAGATCCTCATGACCCCCTTCAGATCATTTACAATACAAAACATGCAATCGTGCATACATATATGCATTTCAATATGTCCATTCATACGAACAATTAACCACGAATATCACAATAAATGAAAGAAATTAATCTCATACTCGACAATATGAACAAAACCATATGCATATTCCAATATAAACGAAACTCAACATATGATACTTGCCTTAAAAATGGCAAGAATGAAATACTCCAACAAATGCCACACGTCTGTATGTCACCGCCCCTCGATCGTCCCATATGCAGGGCTCGGACCTTGTTCAAAAGAAATAACAATGAATTCATCTCATGTCGTACGAATGTCTAACAACCCGGTCTACGGCCGCAAGCTCTAAAAAAATGCAATCTGCCTGAACTACTTAGCGTACGCTACGTACTCTACGTAACTTGCGCTAAGCCTGCCCGTTAGTCTACGTAAACGACAAAGTCTAGCGTACGCTATCTTATGTACCGATAGTCCTCTCTGATCAGCCGACTGACTCGCCTGATGACATAACGTACGTTACGTACCAAACGTAGCGTACGTTAATCAATCCCGATAGCGCACGTTAATATACACATCTTAGCGTGCGCTAACCGTGCATGGCAGTTTAATACTGGGCAGAAAACTTGAGCTAATGGTGATGAAACTCAAGAAATCTTCAGTGTTAAAACATGTCATCTCCGTGCATATCATGCTCATACGATTTGTGAAAGATCTTTACAGATTAAACGGCCTCAAGGTACAAGGATACGTATAACCATCACAACATCTTAATTCATTTTGATCTTCAAGAAAATATCCTAGGTTCCATTCATTCTACGTCCCAAAACGTATGATTCCATTATGTAAAAACATAAGAACTTGATAATCTCCACATACTGGTCATAATCGGTTTTGAAGATACATGAATATGGTTAGGAGTTCAAACACTAAAAAGGTTCGACAATTTATACGATGAAGAAGTATCGAAACGTCGAAAATATCTTTCTAACACATGATGTTCGACTACGTACATATTTAACTGACTAGATAGTCCCAAATCATGATCAAAACGCCCTTCAGAGTAGTACTTAATATCGGTGAAGAATCATCTACCTCAAAGTAGTGAAGAACAAGGTGGAACTCGAAGAAATCCAACACCGAAGGCTTGAACACCAATCTCCAACGATCTACAATCTCCCCACTCGTGCTAGGATGATGATATGAAGGGTTTAGGATGAAGAGAGTGACTCTCTAAGTCCAAGAATTCGGATGTGGGAAGTGAAAAGGCTGAAAATATGAAAAAGGATGCTGTCCTATTTATAGAAAATGGTTATTAGCGCGCGCTAGTCCATACTCATAGCGTGTGCTAACGGTCATACGAAGCTTACTGACATCACTGTACTCAGCAGTTAGCGTGCGCTATCCTCATATGAGTAGCGTGCGCTACCGCGTTGACTTGGCTTTTTCCCGAAAGCCGTCCAGGTTCATCTCGACATAATCCGACTGAGATCCGCAGCCGATCTCACCTACCACCCTGTCTTAATCATGTTGACTACGTATAGCGTGTGCTAAGGTTCATGCACAACGTGCGCTATGGATCCAAATTAGCGCACGCTACACTTAGTCGATAGCGTGCGCTACGCGAACAAAAATCACAATTTTGAATACATTCATGAAATCATACGCTCAACAACACAGGATCATGAAATACGAAGAATAATACTCAGATAAAAAGGTAACAATACACTATCACAAGGTTCAATTACATATTAGAAATCTCGGGTATTACATCCTCTCTCCCTAAAAAGAAGTTTCGTCCCGAAACTTAAGATGAAAACAACTCCGGATATCTAGTCTTCATACTGTCCTCCATTTTCCAAGTGGCCTCTTCAACTCCGTGTCGTGACCATTGTACTTTAACCAAGTGTATTGGTTTATTCCTCAATTGTTTGATCCAACTCTCAAGTATCGTGATTGGTCTCTCTTCGAAGGTGCCATCATTAGTTATCTCAATCTCACCGAACTCAATGATATGACTGGGATCCGGTACATACTTCCGCAATTGGGATACATGAAACACATTGTGAACGTGACTCAACGATGGCGGTAAGGCCAACCTGTATGCTAAATCCCCAACTCTCTCGAGGATCTCAAATGGCCCGATATATCTCGGACTAAGCTTACCTTTTTTCCCAAAATGGAAAATTCCTCGGGTAGGAGACACCTTCAATAGTACGTGGTCCCCAATTTCGAACTCGAGAGGGCGACGACGTACATCTGCATAAGACTTCTGTCGACTCTGGGCAGTCAACAGTCTTTCCCGAATCAAAGCTATCTTCTCTTGAGTCTGGACTATCAATTCCGGCTCCGTCCCGATCAAGTCCGAAGAATCATCCCAGCACAGGGGTGATCGACATCTTCTCCCATACAAATCTTCAAATGGTGCCATCTTAATAGAAGCATGCCAACTATTGTTATATGTGAATTCAATCAACGTCAAGTGAATTTCCCAGTCAGTTGACTAATCCAAGGCACAGCTCTAAGTATGTCTTCTCCTTTCTGAATAGTCCTTTCGGACTGACCGTCCGTCTGAGGATGATAAGCCGTGCTAAAGTTCAGCTCGGTCCCCAAAGCCCTATGAACTGCCTTCCAAAAGTGCGAGACGAAGCGACCATCCCGATCTGAAATAATGGTCTTCGGTGTCCCATGTAATCTGACTATCTCTGCGATAAATACTCGCGCCAATCTCTCAGGTCCCCAAGTATCATTACTTCCTTGGAAATGAGCCGACTTGGTTAGTCGATCAACTACAACCCAAAACATGTTCATTCCCGTATTGGTCCTTGGCATACTTGTGATGAAATCCATCGGGATATCCTCCCACTTCCACTCAGGAATCGAAAGCGGTTTTAACATTCCGGCAGGTCGCTGATGTTCAATCTTAACCTGCTGACAAGTCAAACACTTCGAAACGTACTATGCTACGTCCTTCTTCATATTTCCCCACCAGAAGTTTTGTTTTAGATCCTTATACATCTTACTGCTGCCTGGGTGAATAGAATAGGGAGCACTGTGAGCTTCCTTCAAAATTGTCCGTCCATCATCATCGGGAATGCAAAGTCGACTTTGAAATATCAGAACTCCATCATCCTGTATCACGAATCCTGGGGCCTTTCCTTTATTTACTTCGTCACATAACCGAAGGATCAGAGAATCGTTCAACTGCTTGGATTTGATTTCCTCGACTCGTGACGAAGTCAATTCCATCACATATAGTTGCCCTTGGATTTCTGGTGACCATACTTCAATCCCTTAGCAGATCAGTTCTCGTTGAATGTTGGTTTGGGATGTAAGCGCTTCCAATACTCGAAGAGAAACAGGTTTTCGGCTCAGTGCATCCGCTACCACGTTTGCTTTACCCAGATGATAGAGAATTTCCAAGTCGTAATCCTTGATCAATTCCAGCCACCTTCTCTGCCTCATGTTTAATTCTTTCTGACTGAAAATGTACTTGAGGCTCTTGTGATCAGTAAAGATCTGACAACGAGTGCCGTATAAATAATGTCGCCAAATTTTTAAAGCAAAGACCACAGATGCTAACTCTAGATCATGAGTCGGGTAATTAACTTCGTACGATTTCAATTGTCGAGAGGCATAGGCAATCACTTTATCCTTTTGCATCAATACACATCCCAGACCCTGATTTGAAGCATCGCTGTATACCATGAATCTATCAGTCCCATCTGGTAACGCTAATATAGGTGCCGTCGTCAGTCTCTTCTTAAGTTCATCAAAACCAGCCTGGCATTTCTCATCCTACGTGAACTTTTGAGTTTTCTGTAACAGCTGAGTGAGCGGACGAGCAATTTTGGAAAATACCTCTACAAAACGGCGATAATATCCAGCAAGTCCTAAGAAGCTTCAGACTGCTTTCACGTTATTAGGAGATTCCCATTCCAAGATTGCCTCGACTTTCTTCGGGTCCACCTGAACTCCGTCAGCTGATATTACATGCCCAAGAAAGGTTACTTCCCTAAGCCAGAACTCGCATTTGGAAAGCTTCGCATAAAGCTGTTCATTCCTCAAGGTGCTCAAAACCACACCCAAAATGCTCGGCATGCTCTTCTGTGTCCTTCGAATAGATCAAGATGTCATCGATGAAAACGACCACAAACTTATCTAGGTATTCTAAGAATACCCGATTCATCAATTGCATAAATACTGCAGGAGCATTGGTAAGTCCGAATGGCATCACCACGAATTCATAGTGCCGTCTTGGGATCCAGCGCATTTCGGTATATCCGATTCCTTAATTCTCAACTGATGATATCCTGATCGCAAGTCAATCTTCGAGAATACCCATGCCCCTTGCAGTTGATCAAACAAGTCATCGATCTGAGGTATATGATACTTGTTCTTGATCCTCACCTTGTTTAGCTCCCTGTAATCAATATATAATCGGAGGGATCCATATTTCTTCCGGACAAAGAGAACGGGCGCTCCCCAAGGAGAAATGCTAGGTTGAATATAACCCTTCTGCAATAATTCATCCAGTTGCTTCTTTAGTTCATACATCTAGGTTGGCGCCATGCGGTATGGTGCTCTAGAAATAGGAACGGCTCTAGGCTCTAATTCGATAGTGAACTCCAATTCTCTCTGCGGAGGTAACCCAGGTAGTTCGTCAGGGAATACATTTGGAAATTCATTCACAACTGGAATAGATGAGAGTTCTACTTCTTCCTCTTTCTTCATGGCATAACACCAAAATCCGTAACAACCATGCCTTAGAAATCTCGATGCTTTCATCGCTTTGATTAATTATACTGAGCTACCCGGTCTCCATCCCTTGAATAAGTGTTCAGATCCATCATCAGCAATGATAGAAATAACTCTCTTTCGGTAATTCAAAATATCTCCGTAACGGTTGAGCCAATCATCTCCGAGAATTAAATTGTCACCTTGGATGTTGACTACAATAAGATTTGATGGCCAATCTCTCCCTCCTATAGTCACCTGAAAATCTCTAGTTTCTAAGGTTCCCACAAGTTTCTCTCCGGTCGGTAATCCCACAACATAAGGTTCACAATCATACAAGCACGAGATTTTCAAACGATTAACACAGTTCAAAGATATGAAAGAATGCGTAGCTCCTGAATCGAATAAGACACTAACTGGTTGCAAAAGGATATGAATCGTACCTGATGCAACAGTCGTGTTCTGATTGTATGACTTCTTCATCTCGTAAATACGCGGAGGAACGGACCCAACGCTGGATGCCTCTCTTTTCCCAACATTCTGCTGCTGGAAACCGCTTTGCTGCATCTGGTTTACACTAGTGTCCTTCGGAACCGGTACAGGAGTGCGAGTACCAAAAGATCGAGTCGCATTTCCACAAAATGTTGCGCGATGTCCTTCCTGTCCACACTCGAAACAGGTCACAGCAGGTGCGAAACAGTCACGTCGAACATGCCCCGCTTTGCTACAGTTATAACATTTCTTCCCTGCGTCTGAAACGGTTGGTGCTGCCCGGAACTTCTTTCCGCCTCGAGAAAGATGCAGAGGCCTTCTGGACGAATGAAATGAGGACTGGCCCTTACGGGGCCCACTACTCTTATTCTCCGTGAAGTTGCCAGACACTTTCTGCTTCTTTGCTTCCATTGACTTCTCTACTGCTGCCTCTTTCATATCATAGGCCAATGCTTTGTCCTGATACTGTCGCAAGGTGGTACATTCAAATTCGGACATATACTGCTAAATTTCCGGCTTCATCCACATGTCAAAATGAAAAATCCTCTCTGTCTCGGTCCTGACCAAGTGGCGCACATAAGTCAACTGGTGATTAAAAGTCTTAATCACATCTGTCACAGATGCCTCTGAATTTTGTGGTGAGAAAAACTCCCGGACTCGGGCCTCTCTAACTGGGCGAGGACAATATTGCGCTTCCATCATTAATTTAAACTCCATCCAGTCAGAATTATGCTCCTCAGGTCGAACGGCCTCCCACCAATCGAAAGCCTCCACAGTCAGAAGATATTGGGCGATCGGGACTTTTCTGTCGTTGGGACAGTTAATCCCTGCAAAGATCTTTTCTAACTCCTTCATCCAGTGATCCCAAGAAAGCGTCTCAGCAGAACCGTCAAATTTCAGAGGGTGCAATTTGACCACCTCAATAAGCCATTTGTCCCCCCGATTTTCCTTGTTATGCTACTGTCCCATCGCCATCTGCATGCGATCAACAACCTGAGCAAACTGGTTTATCTGAGCAACAACCTGTTGAAGCACTCCCGGCATGTTAAGATCTGTATTGTTATTTGCTGACCCTTGCTGTCCTCCAGAATGGGAATCGGTTCGACTAGCAGAAATCTCTGGGGTAGACGCCGAATCCTCCTATCTCGCATTTCCACGTCCGCGTCAACGACCACGTCCGCGTCCACGACCTCCTCTCAACATACTGTAAACACAAATACTCAATATCCAAGGCAAACTTTCTAAAAGAAAGTCCGTCAATGTTCACAAAACATGAATTAAATAAAACGGTAGTATTTGAGATTAGGAAACTTACAACCACGGTCCACACGACGATGCTGGCTCAACAGTGATGTTATAAACGACCAATAATCAAGTAACGTAAACAGACCCAACTAACCCGACTGCCAAGATATCCATGAATCTTAGCTCCGATACCATATTCTGTAACACCCCGAGATATTCGGAATAATTACAGTGATGTAAACCCTTTAAGTAAGGATTTACAAAGCTAATTAAAAGAAATGTAAACATAATTCAACAGTACCACTGAAATTCAAAATACAGAACCGGTTCAACTGATCCAGGGAGTTAATTTATACAACCATATCGAAAATGACATTATTAAAACACACGTATGCGAGTACTAAAGTGAACCAAGAAGAATAAATCACAATAACAATAAACATGAACCACATCACTGAGCCATCTCATCGTCATGTCGGTACTGTGGTTGCCTCCCCGCTCCTCGGCTACCTGAACATCAAAACAATGTCCACCCCCGAAGGGGTTAGCAAAACAATGCTAGTACAAGTATCATAATACATAATCATCAGTGCATCATAAAACATGCAAAACGGACTTCCGTCATCGGAATCCAACGATGTGACTTCCCAACACAATACAGGGTAATCCAGTGATCCAGCGCCCTTGGAATAGATCCCCATGATGATCCCATCGGACCAACGCATGGTGTAAAACCCGTCCAATGATCCAGCGCCCTCAACATAGATCCCCATGATGATCCCGTTGGACCAACGCATGGTGGACATTCGATCCAGCGCCCTCAGCATAGATCCTCATGACCCCCTTTGGATCATTTACAATACAAACCATGCAATCGTGCATACATATATGCATTTCAATATGTCCATTCATACGAACAATTAACCACGAATATCACAAGAAATCAAATAAATGAATCTCATACTCGACAATATGAACAAAACCATATGCATGATCAAAGTTCCAATATAAACCAAACTCAACATATGATACTTGCCTTAAAAATGGCAAGAATGAAATACTCCAACAAATGCCACGCATCTGTATGTCACCGCCCCTCGATCGTCCCCTATGCAAGGCTCGGACCTTGTTCAAAAGAAATAATAAAGAATTCATCTCATGTCGTACGAATGTCTAACAACCCGGTCTACGGCCGAAAGCTCCAAAAAAAATGCAATCTGCCAGAACTACTTAGCATACGCTACGTACTCTACATAACGTGCTCTAAGCCTGCCCGTTAGGGTACGTAAACGACGAAGTCTAGTGTACGCTATCTTATGTACCAACAGTCCTCTCTGATCAGCCGTCTGACTCGCTTGATGACATAACGTACGTTACGTACCAAACGTAGCGTACGTTAATCATTCCCGATAGCGCACGTTAATATACACATCTTAGCGTGCGCTAACCGTGCATGGCAGTTTACTACTGGGCAGAAAACTTGAGCTCATGGTGATGAAACTCAAGAAATCTTCAGTGTTAAAATATGTCATCTCCGTGCATATCAGGCTCATACGATTTGTGAAAGATCTTTACGGATTAAACGGCTTCAAGGTACAAGGATACGTATAACCATCACAACATCTTAATTCATTTTGATCTTCAAGAAAATATCCTAAGTTCCATTCATTCTACGTCCCAAAACATATGATTCCATTATGTAAAAACATAAGAACTTGATAATCTCCACATACTGGTCATAATCGGTTTTGAAGATACATGAATATGCTTAGGAGTTCAAACACTAAAAAGGTTCGACGATTTATACGATGAAGAAATATCGAAACATCGAAAATATCTTTCTAACACATGATGTTCGACTACGTACGTATTTAACTGACTAGATAGTCCCAAATCATGATCAAAACGTCCTTCAGAGTAGTACATAATATTGGTGAAGAATCACCTACCTCAAAGTAGTGAAGAACAAGGAGGAACTCGAAGAAATCCAACGCCGGAGGCTTAAACACCAATCTCCAATGATCTACAATCTCCCCACTCGTGCTAGGATGATGATATGAAGGGTTTAGGATGAAGGGAGTGACTCTCTAAGTCCAAGAATTCGTATGTGGGAAGTGAAAAGGCTGAAAATATGAAAAATGATGCTGTCCTATTTATAGAAAATGGTTATTAGCGCGCGCTAGTCCATACTCATAGCGTGCGCTAATGGTCATACGAAGCTTACTGACTTCACTGTACTCAGCATTTAGCGTGCGCTATCCTCATATGAGTAGCGTGCGCTACCGCGTTGACTTGGCTTTTTCCCAAAAGCCGTCCAGGTTCATCCCGACATAATCCGACCGAGATCCGTAGCTGATCTCACCTACCACCCTGTATTAATCATGTTGATGATGTATAGCATGCGCTAAGGTTCATGCACAGCGTGCGCTACGGATCCAAATTAGCGTATGCTACACTTAGTCGATATCGTGCGCTACGCGAACAAAAATCACAATTTTGAATACATTCATGAAATAATACGCTCAACAACACAGGATCATGAAATACGGAGAATAATACTCAGATAAAAAGGTAACAATACACTATCACAAGGTTCAATTACACATCAGAAATCTCGGGTATTACATTACGTATGTTAATGGTGGCAGGTTACGTACGTTAAACCATGTTGGTTACGTAAGTAACACAGGGTATCTGCATCGCATCTGACTTTCGGCGTGTGGGGCCAAACATTATTGGATCATGTTGCAATTTCAATTTCTTCTTCTGTAAATCATCCCTCTGCATTTCTTATTGTATTCCAGCCTCTTCCAACTTGTTTTGGAGCTTCATAACTTGGATTGAAGCTTAGGAACATGGAGTTTGGAGTGTTTCTTGATGGTTTTAGGTTGTTCTTCACTTCTCCAAGAGGTATGTGTTTAATCTTGTGTTTATCTTGAGATTATGATGTTGTTGTGGTTGATTACTTCTTGTGTTGATTGATAGTTGGAGAATACATGATTGTTGATGAGTTTTTATAACTTGTGTTAAGAACATGATGATTATGTCTTGAGGAGGAGTTGTTCTTAATGTTTTAAGAATACTTGGAGGTTATAATCATGCCTAGGAAGAGTTATGTTAAGATTTTTACATGATTAACATAGGTTTGAGATGATTATTGTTGTTGTTTGTGTTCTTGGGAGATTCTAACCATTTTGTATAGAATTATGATGAATTAGGTGATGATTGCCAGAGTCTTGAAATGGTTGATTTAATATTGCTGATTAATCCGAATTCATGATGAACTGGTGGAGGATTATTGTTTGGACATCATATTTGTTGTGTTGATGATGTTCTTGAGGTGTTAGTGATGATATTGGTGAGGTTATCATTTTGGGATGATTACTATGATGTTGTTCTTAATGATTCTTGTTGAATTGCTTTCACAAGTGTTAAGAACATTTGATCATATTGATCATTGAGGTGTCGAAAGACGTTAGAATTCATAGTTGGAGACTATGATATTCGTTTGTGTGGTTTGATCGATTTTTGTTGAATCGTGGTTATCTTTTGTGCTGTTTTTGATTTCTATCATGTTATTGATGAATTGTATTTCATTCCAGGTTGTTCCATTGCTTATGATTGTTGGAGGACACCGTTCATTATTCGTTGGAGGATTTAGCCGCCTTTGGTTTGAGGCAAGTTTTATAGTTGTACTAGTTAACGAGATTAATGTTATCATATATGTGTATTAATGTGTTGTATCATTTCGAGACGTAGTCTCTTCATGATATGTTGATGTCGGGGAATTGTTTGATACAAACCCCTTCGATAATTATGCCAACATAGTTGATTGATCGTCTTGTTGTTATTGTTGTTCGTTAACGGCTGGTTCAAGGCCTTGAGATACTTGATAGATTATGTTGTTGTCGATAACCGGTCTGCGGTATCGATGTATCGATGCTTATTCTTGACAGATGTTCCATTGAAATATGGATGTAATCATTGTTATTGATATCGGTGTTTCTCTGTTGATGTTGTATTGGCCGATTGAAGGAATTGATGTATTCGATTATCATCTCTGTTTCTGGTGGTCGATTAAAGGCACCGGGACATCTATTCTAATTGAATCGTTATTTATCGATTGGCCGTTCTAAGGTAATCGATGTATTGAATTGGGACTGTCGAGGACATTTCCCATCCATTGAGTCATTGTTATCGATTGACCATTCTAAGACAATCGAGGTATTGAATTGGGACTGTCGAGGACATTTCCCATCTGTTGAGTCATTGTTATAGATTGTTGTTATCGATAGGCTATTCCAAGGCAACCGAGGTATTTGAATTGGGACCACCGAGGACGGTGCTCATCCGGGTGTTATTGTTGTCGTGTTGGCCGACTCAAGGCAACACACTATCGTTCTTGTGATTTCGGTAATTTTGTGATCGTTGCCGTTTGTGATTAATTGTGTTTTGGAGGCTAGTCTCAACTAGTGCTCGATAGGTAAGTTTGGGGCTTGAACCTTCGCGGTTGGTTTCCCAACACCTACAGTTCAGTAGGTCATGGTCACTGGGTGATATCATTATGGGTAAGTCTGGGGCTTGAACCTTCGCAGTTGGTTTCCCAGCACATGCGATGCAGCAGGTCACTGTCATTGGATAACCTCATTATGACACGGCTTCATGCCGTGGCTTCGTCCATCATAATGATACGTATTTTTTCCGTGGCTTCGGCCCTCATTGTGATACGGCTTCGTGTCATGTCTTCAGACCTCATTGTGATACGGCTTCATGCCGTGGCTTCGACCCTCATGTGATACAGCTTCGGGCTGTTTGGCTTCGGGCCATTGTGATGATTTGAAGCTTCGGTTGAGTGTCTTTCAGGCCATTGTGACAGGTGCAACTTCGGCTAAGGGCTTTTAGGCCATGTGTGATGCATTGATGTTCCTGTTGGAGTCTTCAGGCATTGTGATTCGTATCTATTTCAGCTTTAGTTGGCTTACCTTCGGGTAATTCGTTGATTGTGTTCTATATTGATGATTCGTCGTTGGGCACTTGTGTCCCTAACCTGTTAAGCAGGTACTGATCGTATGCCGTGAGCATAGTATTTCACGAATGCTCAGTTCTTACCTTGGTTTGTGAGCATCTTGTATTATCATTGTTGTACCGTTTATTTTGCCCTTGGATGCATATCATGTTGTACATGTATTTGATATTCAGTATCTGGATGACTGTCCCCGTGGGGGCGGAACATGTTCTCATGTTTCAGGTGTTTGCGAGGAGAGAGTTTAGACATAGGGGCATGACGATGGCGACAAGGCATTCAAGCGATATTAGTCTCGTGTTGTCGGTGATCATGTTAGTTAGTCCGTTTAGAGTGTTCTCCAACTGTTAGTCGTTGTCATTATGTATTATCCGAGCAAGACTCGTGGATGTTGTTGTATTTTTATTTTGGCCATGCAGGCCCATCACTGTCATTGAAATTCCACGTCGGAATATTGTGTCAGGCATCATAGTAGGGACTGTGATTTTCCTTTTTGGTCGGATTGATGTATGTTAGTCGTGTTCGCTTGGTGGATCTCCTGGCTTGGGGTCCACGGCACTGTAATAACCCAATGGGATTTTGGGGGTGTTACATAAGATGGTATCACAGAAACGGGTTGTGAGATACCCTGATATGTGAGTTATGTGGCTCTACCGACGCTGTAGTAGTGGGGCTGTCAGGTTATGACAATCTGGACAGTTGGGTTTTGTGTTGTTATAGTTGAACAACTATATGAGTCATTCTTTCATCGAGTCGTCGTCAGTGAGAACTAGTATCGCAAGACCTCGAAACTTCGTATGACCTGTGTAAGGTCGATTCTCTTTTATGTTCATACATTTACAATGTCATTTATTATATATGTTTTGTTGAAACCTGTAATATCCGGATTAATTATTGAGTATTTCATTTGTAATTGAACCCTATAGTATTCGGATTTGTGATATCGATAATCGAAGTATGATATTTCTTGTATTCGTATCCATGTGCATGATAATATCAACATATGTATTTTCACATGCAAACACGTGATAAAGTACGCTATGAAGTGAGCATAGCGTACGTTATGTGCCAAGATTAGCGTACGCTACGAATGAAGCATAGCATATGTAAGGCAGCCAATAATTGAGCAGGGCGGCTAGCACATGAGCCAGCTGGTCGGTGGGTCCGGATAAGATTCCCCCGGATGAACCTGAACAGTTTTAAGTCAACGGATATTAACGTACGCAGAAGTAGGTATGAAGCGTATGCTAATGTATTAGTTACGTATGTAACATGATAAGTGTAGCGTACGTAATGAAGCTCAGAAACAAGACAGTAAGCTATCTTTAGACGATAATGTACGCTATGAGCAAAGGCTAGCGTAGGTTATGCTCAGAAAGTTATAAATGGGACAGTACCCCATTTCAATTCATTTCATTCCTTTTCACTTAGCCATCGACTTATCTCATTCCAGAGAGTTCCCAGCATCCTTAAACACTTATAGACCATCTATACTTGATCATTGGAGATTTGGATATCACTTTTACTTGATCATTGAATTGGAGAATCATCTTTAATTGGCATACAAGCAACCAGAGTTGGATTCTACCTTTTGTCTCGGTGTTTTCTTCATCTTAAGGTATGTTAATGCTATCTCCAACCTTGGATTCCTGTCCTTAAGGATATTATGATCATGCTATCAAGATATTAAGTTCCATGGATGATTCTTTCAACCAAACATCATGTTTAGAAGTTGGGATGATTATGCTTAAGTTATCATTGTTGAGAACATCATAGTTGGAATCATGTTACGTCAAACGATGAGAGTAATGTTCTGAGATTGATTATCTGTATTAAATAGTGTTGCCATAATGGTTGTAGATTTAGTATTGGTATCACTTTTGCTAAACGGAATTAGATGAAGGATCACCAAAGGTTGAAGTTGAATTAGTAAATTAATCTTTATGATGAAGCTGGAATATATAGATGTTATTGGTAACTAGAGTATCAACCTCAGAATAACCGAGTTACGTAAGAGAATTTGTAATCAAGATTGGAGTATAACATCATGTTGATATGCTTATCCTTGAAGTTATAATACATTGAACACCATTAGATCATTCAAGTTTTTGTAAGTGTATCATGTATGGAGTTAACGTATGTTAACACTGAGAATTTCGTGCGGCGAGTCAGTTGTCTGATCAGGGAGGAGACCATCGGATGCATGTTTAGCGTGTGCTAGGCTCTGTAGCTTGCATACGCTAACAGGCAGAATTAACGTACGTTACGTTGGGTACGTAACGTGCGTTATATCGTCAGACAAGTCAGTCTTCTGATCAGAGTGGAACTGTCAAGTGCATGATTAGTGTATGCAAGGCTTGTAGCTTACGTACGCTAACGAACCGACTTAACATACGCGATGCTGTGTAAGTAACGTACATTAGGAAGATCAGACAGGATATGTTTTTTTGAACATTCGGCCATAATTTGGATTGTAGATGTTCGTACGTTAGTTATTTGAGGTGAGATGAACTCTATATTATTTCTTTTGTGTAAGGTTCGAGCTTTGCAACGTGATTGATCGAAGTGGCGACCTTCGAGTGTATTGATATTCATCTAAGTTTTATTCTTGTCATCAATTCGAGGCAAGTACTTTAATTAGAATTGTTCGTATTATGTCGGTTATGCTATGATTGTACTGTGTACATATGTTGTGATTAAATTGTCCACCATGAGTTGATCCGATGGGAATCATCATGGGAAATCTATAGCTGTGTGCGCTGGATCGTTGTACAGGTAGTTCCACCATGCGTTGGTCTGACGGGATCATCATGGGAATCTATAGCTGTGTGCGCTGGATCGTTGGAATACCATGAGTATGTTGAGACTGTCATGATGTGTTATGTGTTGTTATTATTTCTCGTTGGAGAAACTTGTCATGATTATTGTTGATCAAATCATTGTTGTATAATTATCTTACTTGTACTAGCATCATTGTGTTAACCCCTTCGGGGGTGAACATTTGTTTATGTTAAGGATTCAGGAGAGCAGGAAAACAACCACTGGAGCTGCATGGCGACGAGGGTGTAGAGTGATGTTCCGGTCGGATTTATTTGTTAGATGTTTGTGTCGTTTTTAATAAGTACTCGAGTACATTGTCTTTTGCGATGTTGGATTTGACTATGTAATAATGTTTTTCGTGGGACGTTTGCATTTCGTGTACTAGTCCAGAACCGTTGTATCATTATTTTAGTGATTGTCATTTATGGGTATTTGTTATTGTCTTTTCGATTCATCAGCCTTGTAAATTCTTACATAAAGGATTTACGGCGCTGTAATATACCTGAATGTATCGGGGGTGTTACAGAATATGGTATCTGAGCTAAGATAATGGATATCTTGGCTGTTGGGTTAAAATAGGGGTTGAGTATGTCTTTTGATATTATCGGTCGTGAATAACATAACTGTACTACCTACGTCTTCGTGCGAGTGGTGGTTGTAAGATTCCTAAACTCTATCTCGTCGTTCACATGATGTACCTCTTTTACTTGAAATTTGAACATTATTGCTCCCTGTATATTGAGCGTTTATATTTACAGTATGTTGAGAGGTGGACGTGGACGTGGTCGCGTTCGCAGACGCGGACGAAGGAATGCTGAGAGAGAAGCTTCGTCTTCAAATTAGGATAACCACAGCTCAGGTGAGCCACATGAATACACTAATAATGAACCAGAATCTGCCATTCCCAACATCCTTCGTCAGGTGGTTAACTAGATGACTCAGTTTGCTCAGGTCGTGGACCGAATACAGGTGGCAGTAGGATTACAACAGGGAGAAAGACAGCAGGGCATCCCAGACTTGGGAAACCGAGGCGACCGATGGCTCCAGGAGGTGCCGAGAATGCATCCGCCAAAGTTTAACGGTTTCTCAGATACACCAATGTGGGATCACTCGCTTAGGGAGCTGGAAAATGTATTCACAGGGATTAAATGCCCAGACGACTGGAGAGCCACTATTGCGCAGTACTTTCTGATAGGGGAAGCGTCCGAGTGGTGGGAGGCCATTCGACCCTTGGATCATAATGCCGACTGGGAAGAATTTAAATTGATGATGGAAGCTCAGTACTGTCCCCATCCGTTGAGGGAAGAAAAAATTAGGGAATTTTTCTCTGCACCGCCGTCAGACGAACCAGTATCCCAAACGATTAAAATGTTTAATCATCAGATGGCGTTCGTTCGACACCTGGTCCGAAAAGACGTAGAAATGATGATCCATTTTGATATGAGAATGAAACCAGAGATCCATAGGTACATGTGTGGTTTCGAATGTACCACTCTCCGTCAATATCAGGATAAAGCGTTGGCGTACGAAATCAAAGAAGCAGTGATGGAAAAGTTTGCAGAATCCAAGAAGCAGAAAGTCTCTAGTAGTTTCACAGAGCACAAGAGCAGTAGGCCCCGCAAGGTCTAGTAATCCTTTCATTCATTCAAGAAACCTCCGCACCCATCCAAAAGCAGAAAGAACTTCAAATCAATATGAACACCGACAGACGTGGTGAAGAACTGTTTTAATTGTGGTCGGCCAGGCCACCTTTGGCGTGATTGCTTCCGAACTCTAGTTACATGTTTTGATTGCGGACAAAAGGGGCATCGTGCGATGTTTTGCAAGGATGCCACTAAGTTTAATGGAACTCGTACTTTACAACCGACTCAAAAGGAAGCAAGTATTCATTAGACCCAGCCCCCAAAATTTCGGTCGAGGACGAGGCAGAGGATAGTTCGACCGAAAGGGGACATCGAGTGCCGGGTCCGTTCCTCCATGCCTATACGAGATGAGAAGGGCAGACGATCAGGATGCTGCTGTCGCATCAGGTACTGTTCAGATCCTTTCACAGCCAGTTAGCATTTTATTCTATATAGGAGCTACGCAATATCTTTGTCTTGTGTAATCGTTTGAACCTTTCTGGTTTTTATTATTGTGAGCTTTATGTTGTGGGTTTACCGAGTGGGGAGAGAATTGTGGGGAATTTGGAAACTAGAGATTTTCCCATATCAATTGGAGGTAGAGATTGGCCCTCAAATCTGATTGTGATAGAAATGCAAGGCGACGACCTGATTCTCCGAGATGATTGGCTTAATCGTTATGGAGATATTGTAAACTACTGGAAGAGGACTATATCGATGATAACTGAAGATGGTTCCAAAATACTGTTTGAGAGATGGAGACCAGGAAGCTCATGAAAGTTGATCAAAGCGATGAAGGCTATGAAACTGCTTAAAAATTGTTCTACTGGATACTGGTGCTACGCAATGAAGAAGGAAGACGAAAAAGTAGAACATTCATCCATTTCTGGATGTGTTCCCTGACGAATTACCTGGACTACCTCCACGACGGGATATAGAATTAACCATCAAGTTGGAACCAGGAGCTACACCGATTTCTAAGGCACCGTATCGTATGGCACCTACTGAGATGTACAAATTGAAGAATCTACTGGAAGAGTTACTGGACAAAGGCTATATCTAGCCACGCGTTTCGCCCTGGGGTGCACCAGTTCTTTTTGTCCAGAAGAAGGATGGATCGCTTCGATTGTGTATTGACTATCGAGAGCTGAACAAGATGACGATCAAGAACAAGTATCCATTGCCATGGACTGATGATTTGTTTGACCAGTTACAAGGAGCAACAGTGTTTTCTAAGATCTATCTGAGGTCGGGATATCATCAGTTAAGGATTAAGGAATCCGATATTCCAAAATCAGTGTTCAGTACTCGCTACAGACACTATGAGTTTGTAGTGATGCAGTTTGGTCTCACTAACGCACCTGCTGTATTCATGCAATTGATGAACCGAGTGTTCAAAGAGTATTTAGACAAATTTGTGGTTTTATTTATTGATGACATTGTGGTTTATTCCAAGAGCCCGGAAGAGCATGCACAACATTTGCGGATCATTTTAGACCTTTTGAGAAACGAGCAATTGTACACCAAGCTTTCTAAGTGTGAATTCTGGCTAAAGGAAGTAATGTTCCTCAGTCAAGTGATATCAGCAGAAGGAGTCCGAGTATATCCCTAGAAAATCAAAGCAGCTATGGATTGGAAATCTCCTAAGAACGTGAAGGAAGTCAGGAGTTTTTGAGGACTTGCTGGGTATTATCATCGGTTTGTGGAAGGGTTTTCCAAAATTTCCCGCCCACTTATTCGATTACTTCAGAAGACCAAAAATTTGAGTAGAGCGAGACGTGCTAGACCAGATTTGATGAATTGAAGAAGAGATTGACGACGGCACCGATTTTTGCACTCCCACAGGGAACCGGAGGATTCACGGTTTATAGTGACGCTTCAGACCAAGGTCTCGGATGTGTATTGATGCAAAATCAGAAGGTGATCGCCTATGCGTCACGACAGCTGAAGCCTTATGAAATAAATTACCCAACGCATGATTTGGAGCTGGCAGCGGTAGTTTTTGCTTTGAAAATCTGGAGACATTACCTGTACGGGACTCACTGTCAAATATTTACGGATCACAAGAGTCTCAAATATATATTCAGTCAGAAAGAGTTAAACATGCAGCAGAGCAGATAGCTGGAATTAATTAAGGACTATGACTTGGAGATTCTTTATCATCCACGCAAAGCAAATGTAGTGGTGGATGCACTTAGCCACAAGATTGTTTCTATTCAGATGCTGGAGACTCTGAAATCCCAGCCCAGCATTCAACGGGAATTGATTCGTGAAGGAATTGAAGTATGGTTGCAAAGAGTCCAAGGACAACTGTGTGTGATGGAATTAACTTCATCGTTAACCGAAGAAATCAAATCTAAGCAAGTTGATGATCCTCTGATGATTCGGTTACGTGATGAAGTGATCAAGGGAAAGGCCTCAAGATTTGTAATTCATGATGATGGAGTAATGAGATTCCAGATCCGACTTTGTGTTCCTGATGTTGATGTGTTGAAGTAGACAGTTATGAAGGAAGCTCATAGCATGCCCTATTCTATCCACCCAGGCACCAGTGAGATGTATAAGGATCTGAAGCATAATTTCTGGTGGGGCAACATGAAAAAAGACGTAGCCGATTTCATCTCAAAATGTTTGATTTGTCAGCAGGTTAAGATCGAGCATCCACGACCTGCCAGAATGCTGAATCCGGTTCCGATTCCTGAATGGAAATGGGAGGACATATCGATGGACTTTATCACTAATATGCCGAGGTCCAGAATAGGAATGAACATGATATGGGTTATAGTTGATTGTCTAACCAAATCGGCTCATTTTCTGGTCATAAAGGACACTTGGGGACCAGAAAAGTTGGCACGAGTGTTTATTTCAGAGATAGTCTGATTGCATGGTATGCCAAAGACCATTACTTCTGACCGATACGGTCGCTTTATTTCTCATTTTTGGAAAAAAGTTCTTAAGGCTTTGGGAACCGAATTAAATTTCAGCACAGCATATCATCCGAAGACAGACGGACAGTCCGAGAGGACTATTCAAATAGTGGAAGACATGCTGAGGGCTTATGCCTTAGATTGGTCGACTGATTGGGAAGTTCATCTACCATTGAACGAATTCACCTACAATAATAGTTGGCATGCTTCCATTAAGATGGCACCATTTGAGGCATTATCGGGAGGAGATGCAGATCGTCCCTATGTTGGGACGATTCATTAGACTTGATCGGAGTGGAACCAGAATTGATCGTACAGACACGAGAAAAGATATCCTTGATTCGCAAAAGACTGTTGACTGCCCAGAGTAGATAGAAATCTTATGAAAATGTGCGCCGTCACCCATTAGTGTTCAGTATTGGAGATCACGTACTTTTAAAAGTTTCTCCTACTCGGGGGATCTTTTGTTTTGGGAGAAAAGAAAAGCTGAGTCTGAGATATATCGGACCGTTCTAGATTCTTGAGAGAGTTGGAGAGTTGGCGTATAGGTTGGCATTACCTCCGTCATTGAGTCATGTTCATAACGTGTTCTACGTATCCCAGTTATGGAAGTATATACCAGATCCTAGTCATGTCATTGATTTCGGCGAGATCGAAGTCGCTCAGGATGGCACGTTTGAAGAGCGACCGATCAGGATACTCGAGAGTCGATTTAACTAATTGAGAAACAAACCGATCGCTTTAGTTAAGGTTCAGTGGTCATGCCACGGAGTGGAAGAAGCCACTTAAGAAACAGAAGATAACATGATGTCCAGATATCCAGAGTTATTTTCGTCTTGAGTTTCGGGACGAAGCTCCTTTTTAGAAGGAGAGTGTGTAATATCCGGATTAATTATTGAGTATTTCATCTGTAATTGAACCCTATATTATTCGGATTTGTGATATCGATAATCGAAGTATGAAATTTCTTGTATTCGTATCCATGTGTATGATAATATCAACATATGTATTTTCACATGCAAACACGTGATAATGTACGCTACGAAGTGAGCATAGCGTACGTTATGTGCCAAGATTAGCATACGCTATGAATGAAGCGTAGCGTACGTAAGGCAGCCAATAATTGAGCAGGGCAGCTAGCACATGAGCCAGCTGGTCGGTGGGTCCGGATAAGATTCCTGTGGATGAACCTGGACAGTTTTAAGTCAACGGATATTAACGTACGCTAAGTATGTAGCGTATTCGAATGTATTAGTTACGTACGTAACATGATAAGTGTAGTGAACATAATGAAGCTCAGAAACAAGGCACTAAGCTATCTTTGGACGATAATGTACGCTATGAGCAAAGGCTAGCGTACGTTATGCTCAGAAAGTTATAAATGTGACAGCACCCCATTTCAATTCATTTCGTTCCTTTTCACTTGGCCATCGACTTATCTCATTCCAGAGAGTTCCCAGCCTCCTTAAACAGTTATAGACAATCTGTACTTGATAATTTGGGATTTGGATATCACTTTTACTTGATCATTGAAGTGGAGAATCATCTTTAATTGGCACACAAGCAACCGGAGTTAGATTCTACCTATTGTCCCGGTGTTTTCTTCATCTTAAGGTATGTTAATGCTATCTCCAACCTTGGATTCGTGTCCTTAAGGATATTATGATCATGCTATCAAGATATTAAGTTCCATGGATGATTTATTCAACCAAACATCATGTTTAGAAGTTGGTATGATTATGCTTAAGTTATCATTGTTGAGAACATCATAGTTGGAATCCTGTTACGTCAAATGATGAGAGTAATGTTCTGAGATTGATTATCTGTATTGAATAGTGTTGCCATAATGGTTGTAGATTTAGTATTGGTATCACTTTTGATAAACGGAATTAGATGAAGGATCACCAAAGGTTGAAGTTGAATTAGTAAATTAATCTTTATGATGAAGCTCGAATATATTGATGATATTGGTAACTAGAGTATCAACCTCAGAATAACCGAATTACGTAAGAGAATTTGTAATCAAGATTGGAGTATGGCATCATGATGATATGCTTATCCTTGAAGTTGTAAGACATTGAACACCACTAGATCATTCAAGTTTTCATGAGTGTATCATGTATGGAGTTAACGTACGTTAACACTGAGAATTTCGTGCGGCGAGTTGATTGTCTGATCAGGGAGGAGACTGTCGGATGCATGTTTAGTGTGCGCTAGGCTCTGTAGCTTACGCATGTTAATGGGCAAATTTAACGTACTCTACATTGGGTACGTAACGTGCGTTATATCATCAGACAAGTCAGTCATCTAATTAGAGTGGAACTGTCAAGTGCATGATTAGCACACAAGGCTTTGTAGCTTACGTATGCTAACGAACTGACTTAACGTACGCTACGTTGCGTAAGTTAGGAAGGTCAGACAGGATACTTTTTGTTGATCTTTCGGCCGTAATTTGGATTGTAGATGTTCGTACATTAGTTATTCGACGTGAGATGAACTCTATATTGTTTCTTTTGTTTAAGGTTCGAGCTTTAAAACGTGATTGATCGAAGGGGCGACCTTCGAATGTATTGATATTCGTCGAAGTTTTATTCTTGTCAAAAATTTGAGGCAAGTACTTTAATTAGAGTTGTTCGTATTATTTTGGTTATGCTATGATTGTACTGTGTACATATGTTGTGATTAAATTTTCCACCATGCGTTGATCCGATGGGAATCATCATGGGAAATCTATAGATGTGTGAGCTAGATCGTTGGACAGGTAGTTCCACCATACGTTGGTCTGACGGGATCATCATGGGAATCTATAGCTGTGTGCGCTGGATCGTTGGAATACCATGAGTATGTTGAGACTGTCATGATGTGTTATGTGTTGTTATTATTTTTCATTGTAGAAACTTGTCATGATTATTGTTGATCAAATCATTGTTGTATAATTATCGTACTTGTACTAGCATCGTTGTGCTAACCCCTTCGGGGGTGAAAATTTGTTTATGTTAAGGATTCAGGAGAGCGGGAAAACAACCACTGGAGCTGCATGATGACGAGGGTGCAGAGTGATGTTCCAGCCGGATTTATTTGTTAGATGTTTGTGTCATTTTTAATAAGTACTCGAGTACATTGTCTTTTGCGATGTTGGATTTGACTATGTAATAATGTTTTTCATGGGACGTTTGCATTTCATGTACTAGTCCAGAACCGTTGTATCTTTATTTCAGTGATTGTCATTTATGGGTATTTGTTATTGTCTTTTCAATTCATCAGCCTTGTGAATTCTTATGTAAAGGATTTACGGTGTTGTAATGTACCTGAATGTATCAGGGGTGTTACAGAATATGGTATCAGAGCTAAGATTATGGATATCTTGGCCGTTGGGTTAAAATAGGGGTCGAGTATGTCTTTTGAGATTATCGGCCATGAATAACATCACTGTACTACCTACGTCTTCGTGCGAGCAGTGGTTGTAAGATTCCTAAACTCTATCTCGTCGTTCACATGATATACCTCTTGTACTTGAAATTCGAACAATATTGCTCCCTGTATATTGAGCGTTTATCTTTACAGTATGTTGAGAGGTGGACGTGGACGTGGTCGCTGTCGCGGACGTGAACGAAGGAACGCTGAGAGAGAAGCTTCGCCTTCAAATCAGGCTAGCCACAGCTCAGGCCAGCCACAAGAATACAATAATAATGAACCAGAATTTGCCATTCCCGACATCCTTCGTCAGGTGGTTAACCAGATGACTCAGTTTGCTCAGGTCGTGGACCGAATACAGGTGGCAGTAGGATTACAATAGGGATAAAGATAGCAGGGCATCCCAGACTTGGGAAACCTAGGCGACCGATGGCTCCAAGAGGTGGCGAAAATGCATCTGCCAAAGTTTGATGGTTTCTCAGAGACACCAACTTGGGATCAATGGCTTAGGTAGCTGGAAAAAGTATTCGCATGGATTAATTGCCCAGACGACTGGAGAGCCACTATTGCGTAATACTTTCTGATAGGGGAAGCGTCCGAGTGGTGGGAGCCATTCGACCCTTGGATCATAATGCTGACTGGGAAGAATTTAAATTGATGATACAAGCTCAGTACTGTCCCCTTCCGTTGAGGGAAGCAAAAATTTGGGAGTTTTTCTCTACACCGCCGTCAGATGAGCCAGTATCCCAGATGATTAAAATGTTTAATCAGCAGATGGCATTCGTTCGACACCTGGTCAGAATAGACGCGGAAATGATAATCAATTTTGATATGAGAATGAAACCAGAGATCCAAAGATACATGTCTGGTTTCGAATGTACCACTCCCCGTGAATATCAGGATAAAGCGTTGGCGTATGAAATCAAAGAAGCAGCGATGGAAAAATTTGCAGAATCCAAGAAGCAGAAAGTCTCTGGTAGTTTCACAGAGAACAAGAGCAGTAGGCCCCACAAGGCCCACTTATCCTTTCATTCATTCAAGAAACCTCTGCACCCATCCAAAAGCGGAAATAACTTCAAATCAGGATCAACACCGACAGACGTGGTGAAGAACTATTTTAATTGTGGTCGGCCAGGCCACCTGTCGCATGATTGTTTCTGTACTCCAGTTACATGTTTTGATTGCGGATAAGAGGGGCATCGTGCGATGTTTTGCAAGGATGCCACTAAGTTTAATGGAACTCGTACTTCACAACCGGCTCAGAAGGAAGCAAGTATTTAACAGACGCAGCAGAGTGTTCAGCTGCCCCAAAATTTCGGTCGAGGACAAGGCAGAGGACAGTTCGACCGAAAGGGGACATCGAGTGCCGAGTCCGTTCCTCCATGCCTATACGAGATGAGGAGGGCAGACGATTAGGATGCTGCTGTCGCATTAAGTACTGTTCAGATCCTTTCACAGCTAGTTAGCATTTTATTCGATACAGGAGCTACGCATTCATTTATATCTTTGTCTTGTGTAAATCGTTTGAACCTTTCTGGTTTTTATTATTGTGAGCCTTATGTTGTGGGTGTTGAGATTTGGTGCCTAAAACGAAGGCCCAGCGGAAGCGGTAAAACGAAAATTAATTCGATCCGAATCCCTACAAGGGTCGATCGAGCTACGTATATACGAATATATAAACGAAAAGCAAGAGTCGTAAGAAACTAACCCTCGAAGTCCGTTGATTAAATGGAAACCTTCTCTTGAGCTATTCCCCAAGCTTTAGTTGATCTCTACGTATCCGATCCGCTCCAAGCCCTTGAACGATCCAACGCCGAAAACACCGCGTCTCTACTTGCCACGCGCCGGAAAAACGACCGGAATAACAACACTTGATTAACCTCTAAGGTTACGGCTAGAATCAAATGATGAAGCTTTTATTATTTACACTCTAAGTGTATAATATATCTCTCAATAATTTTCTCTCAATTTTTCTCCAAGAAAAATGAAGAGGAAGTGAATGAAGAAGATGAAGATGAGTGTTAAACTCAAAGTCTATCTATCTCTCTCTATTCTCACGTTCAAAACTTGTACAATACAAGTGAGGAGAGTCTTCATTTTATTCCCCATAAAATCCTCCCAAATCAAGACTAAATAATTAAAATGAATTAATTAAAAGATCTTGTTCCCTTGATTATTCAAGTCATCCACCAACTAAGGTGGAGACTATGACCAAAGGAAAGAGGAGGGAAATTGGGATGGCCATCTAGAAGGATCCGGGACGAGTTCGGTTCGTTTCGGACTCCCGTGAGTCCAAACAGATAAACTCCTATTCCGTTCCGATATATTTGTGTCGTTTAATTAATCCAATTAATTAAACATATCAAATACAAAATAACATAATTAATTTCTCCAAGAAATAATTATATTTATGAATTAAATTAATCACCCAGTAATTTATTTAATTCATTAGGCCGTAAATCAATTTATCTAATAAATCGATTTAGACATCCAATGTCCCAATTAGATATCCAATATCTAATATTATAATGAGAGATTAAGCTCGATTCATTCCGTCGTCAATCCTAATGCGCGACTCGGTAAGTCCGTCTCAGTCAGCAATGGGAGGAACCAAAGAGTAGTAGCACCACCTAGCCAGCCTGGCGGCCTACACTGCACTTAATCGAGAACGAATGATTGGGATCATTCAAGAACCATTCTGCGTGAATACCAAGAACGTATAAACCCTTCTTTCAAATGTCCCGATCAAGTTATAGGGTCACGGTCAGTCAAACCCTATCTCGTACTTGACGCTATGCATACGTTAATGCAAATCGAGATCATCGAGCTCTCGTATCTAATACGGCTAGCTCCAATGCTTTGGCCAAAGACTTATGATCTCATCCGCCAATAACCGCATAGAACATATAACCCGCTCACTAACGGAGAAAGAATTCCATCTTGGTATTCAAGGACTCGCTACTTGCCCGTCAAGATGCACGTCGAGGTTGACCCCGCCTTCCGGTTTGGTGGTCGAACTACTCTAATGAAAATCTAGACGTCACAAGCACATCCCTACTAAATCCTCAAGTCGAAGGTTCACGAATACCTATCACAACCTTTCGATTCCGTCATTGACAGTCCCGGAGTGAAATCCATGTGACGAATCGAGGGTGAGTCGGTTCGAGTATACTAATCCAATTAGCATACCTATAACGTGTGCTCCCACTAACCATTAGTGTTCGACAAGCACTCTCCATGTCAAAGAACACATCATACAAGTCTTCACATAAACTTAACGCCCAGTCAAGTTTCATCGACTTGCGAACGATTAAGTATTTGAGCTATAACCTTTCCAGTGCCGACCCCCTTATCCAATAAGGAGTGGAACGTTTTGCTCTCAAATACACGGACTAGTTTCTATATGTTTATTTACGAGTTAGGAATGCCAGTAACTACCAGTAAATAAAGAAACATTCATTTGCCCTATATAAATGGTTTACATAATTACAAGTACAATGCCCTCACTCAACAACCTCTGAGTGGCATTCGAGGGCATACTCCTAACAATCTCCCACTTGAACTCAATGCCACACACTATGGTATCTAATACCCATGTTCTCCAGATGACGCTCCAAGCTAGTCTGAGAAAGTGGCTTGGTCAGTGGATCGGCGACGTTGTCGGCCGAGTCTACTCTGTGCAGCACAATGTATCCCTTGCGAACAAATTCTCTTACGAGATGATACTTCCTCTCAATATGTTTGGTGCTGTTGTGAAACCTCGGCTCCTTGGCACGTGCTGACTCCATCGTTGTCGCAAGATGCAACAGTAACTCGGACATGGTATCACTTGAAGTTCTCCCGAAACTTCTTAATCCGAACCCTTCCTTGGAAGCCTCGAGTGCTTGATACTCGGCTGACAGTGGAATCAGCGATCGCGCTTTGCTTGGCACTACGCCAAGATCGCTCCTCCATTAAGAGTAAATATGTAGCCAGAAGTGGACATCGAGTCGTCCTTCAGTCCTTGGAAGTCCGAATCAGTGAATCCCACCACATCCAATTCTCCACCGCCATACATCAGAACCATATCTCTAGTCCTTCTTAAGTACTTGAGAACGTTCTTTCTGGCGATCAATGTTCCCTACCGGGTTTGCTCGAAACCTACTCACCACGCTTACGGCATGCGCGATGTCGTCTTGTACACAACATAGCATACATAAGGCTACCCACGGCCGAAGCATATGGTATATTACTCATTTCCTTTCGTTGTTCCTCACTTTGAGGACACATCTTCAAGGTGAGTTTTATTCCATGTCGCATCGGTAGGAACCCTCTTTTAGAATCATCCATCTTAAATCGCTTTAAGATTTTATCTATATAGAGGGCTTGGGAAAGACCTATTGTTCTCTTCGCTCTATCCCGGTAGAGTCGAATACCAAGAATATAGGTAGCTTCTCCCAAGTCTTTCATGGAGAAATTACTCGAAAGCCAAGCTTTCACAGAACTAAGCATTCCCACATCATTTCCTATTAGTAGAATGTCATCTACATATAGTACTAAGAATGCGATCTTGCTCCCAGTAACCCTCTTGTATACACAAGGTTCCTCCTCATTTTGCACGAAATCAAACTCTTTGATTGCCTCGTCAAAACGAAGGTTCCAACTACGCGACGCTTGCTTCAGTCCATAAATGGAACGCTGAAGCTTGCACACTTTCTGAATATCGACTTCGGACACAAAACCTTTAGGCTGCTCCATATAGATTTCCTCCTCGAGGAATCCATTAAGGAAAGCCGTCTTTACGTCCATTTGCCATATCTCATAATCGTGGTAGGCAGCTATAGAAAGCATCATGCGAATAGACTTGATCATGGCTACGGGCGAGAAGGTATCGTGGTAATCGATCCCTTCCGTTTGGGTATAACCCTTTGCCACAAGCCTGGCCTTATAGGCGTCAACCTTGCCATCACCATCAGTCTTTCTCTTGTAGCTCCACTTGTTCCCAATAGGCACTATGCCCTTGGGGCGGTCTACTAGAGTCCAGACCTGATTGACATGCATCGAGTCTATCTCAGCTTCCATAGCTTCACACCATTTCGCGGAGTCTACATCCACCATCGCTTGGTCATAGGTCGTCGGGTCGGTCTCTTGGCTATCACTTGGAACCTCATGGAGACCCAGTTCCTCCAAGTGCACAAGCCCATACCTCTCAGGTAAATGAGACACCCTACTAGACCTACGAGGTGGTTGTACTTGTGTTTCAGAAAGTTCGGTTCGATTTCTTGCACAGTGTCTCCCGAGGAGTTTCATTGTATTCTTCTAAAGAAATACTTCTACCTGCTCCGCCTTCCTGAATGAACTCATCTTCCAGTAAGTGTGCTTGTAAAGCAACAATGATCCTTCGATCTTCGGGCATGTAGAATAGATATCCCATCGTCCCAGACGGGAATCCAATGAAACGTCCCTTCGCAGACCTAGCTTCCAACTTTTCCACCTTAGTCTTCTTGACATAAGCGGGACATCCCCAAATCCTAATATGATTAAGACTTGGTTTCCTTCCTTCCCACATCTCATGTGGAGTTTTAGGAACGGATTTGGAAGGACATCTGTTCAAGATATATGCGGCGATCGAGTGCATACCCCCACGTAAATCGGCAAGTCAAGATAGCCCGGATGGAACGGACCATGTTCAACAGGGTCCGGTTCCTTCTTTCTGACACACCATTTAACTGAGGAGTACCTGGAGGTGTTAGTTGTGAAACTATTCCATGTTCCTTAAGGAACTCGTCAAACTCCGTACTCATATACTCGCCACCTCGGTCCGACCGAAGTGCTTTGATATGATTACCAGTTTGTTTCTCGACTAGGGCCTTGAATTCTTGGAATTTCTCAAAGGCCTCGAATTTATGTTTCATTAAGTATACATAACCATACCTAGTATGATCATCTGTAAACGTAATGAAATATTGATATCCGTCACGTCCGCTTCCAAAGCACCACAAACGTCGGTATGGATTAATCCCGATTTATCGGCTCTTTCAAAAGTCCCTGTGAAGGGGGACTTAGTCATTTTGCCTTTAAGGCAAGATTCACAAGTAGGAAATGGATCCGATCCCAATGGACCCATAAGTCCATCTTTTTCCATCTTGTAAACCTTGGTCTGACCAACATGACCAAGTCTTAGATGCCATTTCAAAACTTGATTGGTTTCATCCCTACCACGTTTTCTAGTCATAGTTGTTGTTGCCCAAAATATCTATCCGAAGATTAAATACTGCTGGAGACGGACAACAAACAACAATTGCGGGAGCACTTCCGAGAGATGGTAAATAATACAAGATTTGCCGGGTTTGTTAGGCCCGGGCTTGAATGCTCTCGCGAGATATTATTAATACGAATATTCGTGGATACAAGTATTAATGAGAGAAATCTAAATACAATGAGTGTAAAAAGACTCTGTTGATCCGGCTCTTGAGCGAAGCTCGGTGTTCTTCGTCCCGCCGGTAATCTGCTCGAGGAGAAAAGGCCGGGAGAAGTAAGACCGAAAGAAAGTTGTTGCCAAGAGTTGGATGTTATCCAAGTGCAAGTGATTTGCTTCTGTATGGTGTGAAATGCGAAGGAAGTTGAAGAAGTGTCCAAGTGCAGGGTGCCTTGCTTATATAGGGCAGCCGGGTCCTGTCCTGTAGTGGCCGATCGCCTGCCGGCCATTAAAATAATCTGCCGACCGCCTGCCGGCCTAATATAATAATATGCCGATCTCCTGGTCATCAAAGCAAAGTCCAAATAAGATGCTGGCTGTCGGGCTAAAGTCCAAGGAAGAGGCTGCCACAGCTTTGGGCGGTCCAATAAGGAGCCATCACGTGTCCGGAGTCAGTCAACATGTGGCCCTACTGACAAGCTTTCGGCGGCCTGTCGGCTGGTGGAGGGAGTCTGTCAGGCTTTGGTCAATGGCCCGAGATTCGCGGATCTTGTCTTGGCCTTTGCACGTGGTGCCAGTCTTGAGGCTCGGTCTTCGCCGACTGGGAGTCCGTCGGTGGTGATCGACATGAGCGGTCGTCCCTGGCTGATCACCCGAGGTCGTCATCGGCCAGTGGATGGAGGTCGCCAAGGGTCGGTCGCCAAGGGTAGGTCGCCCGGTGTCGAGAGACGGTCGATCGCCAAGGGTCGGTCGTCGAGTACTGGGAGGCGATCGTCTTGATGTCGATAGCTCGGCACCGGGATTCGTCCTGGGCCCTTCGGTTGGCCAGTCTAGCATGTCCACTGGGTTAAGGCTCGGTCGCCTGGTCGCCGATCGGCAGGCTTGCCTTGGTCGCTCGGCAGTAAGTCGGTCGCTCGGCCTCGGAGGCGATCGCCGGTCGGAAGGTGTTAAATCTTGACACAACAATTGCCCCCCAGCTTGCTCCTATGTTTGAAGACATGGGGCGAGGTGGTTCTTGCCGGTGATCGTGTATGGATGAGGACGGGCGATCTGAGCTGACTTAGGACTCGGACTTGGGCTATCATAGTCGATTGGCTTAGCTATCTTTCGGTCTTGTACCTGCAAAAAACAACATTGGCCGATCCCCCATGGAAACTTGGTGGTTTCGCTTTGTTTGAGGAATCGTGCACAGTCGCGGAGATCGATGGACCGACCCCATGACCGTGTCTTGGTGCACAAAGACAATGAGTGCCTCGTGACTCACTTTATTATGAGGGTCCTCTGTTAGGCTGCGCCTCGCCTTGTTTTTAAACGAAAGGCGTGCGGTCTCGGTCTAGAGGAGTCCTTGCGCGGGCGGCGTCGGATGAATCAACTCCACGCCCGCGGCTTGTTAGCTCTGCTTCCACCTCGGCCACCATGGATATGGCCGACCTCGACGGTGTACGTTGAGACGGGGTTGTGGAATGAGTCCACCGATTAATGTTGGAGGGCCCCCGACTACGCCGGCCTCGTATTTAAACGAAGGCGGGCGATCTCGGCCGAAAGGGACCTTGCATGACCGGCGGCCCGGTTCCATCGATCGCCCAGGCCATGGCTTTATGATGTGCGGTGGAGGCGATCTTATGCCTTAGTCCGTCATGTTATATCTTTGGATGTAGTTGGCGATCGTGTCCACCGGGTTCTTGATGATGTTGCGATCGGCGGAAGATCGCGATCGTCGCTCGGCGGTGATCGCTTTATTCGTAGGTCGAAATTGGCGATCGGGCGCGGCTAGTCACTCATGTTAGAATGGATCAGAGGCGGGATCGAGTCCTCCGGCTCTGTGGGTAGTAGCGATCGGGTGGGAGGCCCGGAGGTCGTCGCGCGGGTGCCGATCGTTCTACACCTAGGCCAAGGAGAAGCATTTTCCTGGACAGGAAATCTGCGGCTCTGGCCCGGAAGGCTGCGTAGGTCGTCGGTAGGGTCTTCGTGAGATGCCTGAACATAGGCGAGAAGCCCTGAAAACCTCCTAGGACCGCGTAGAGGGCGGTCTCATCGCTTACGGGCTCGCCGTTGAGGATGATCATGTCCACCCGGTCGATGTAGTCCGAGTCGGACTCCTGTTCTCCTTGCCTGATCCGCCACATGCGATGGGGACCTTCTGGCCGAGCGGCCCTGGTGGCGAAGTATTCCGTGAAGACGTGCGCCAGCTCGTTAAAGGAGCCTATGGACCGAGGTGGCAATGAGGTGTACCACCGGTGGGCGAGGTCGTCTAGTGTCAGAGGGAACATTCGGCAACGGGTCGCGTCCGATGCCCCACACCCGGTCATGTAGATGTTGAACTTGTGCAGGTGTGCTTGGGGGTCCGATCGCCCCTGGTACACGGGTGTCTGAGGAGGGGCGATCGTGTGCTGCACCGGGGCGAGCTCGATGTCGATCGCGAGCGGCTCGCTCGGCGGGGCGATCGTCCTCACGGCGCCGCCGGATTGCGGAGCGCCTTCATGTCGTCGATCCGACGTTGCATTGCGGCGATCGCCGCGGCTCGGCCGCTTGCGGATCGGCTTTGGGAGCGGGGGCCGAGGCGATCGTGTGCGACCTCGGACCCGCCGCCGACCTCGGGAATTTGGCGGCGGGAGCCAGCGGCCGGATCGCCTTGTGGGAGCCGGGTAGGCCGAGCTCCCGGTGACGGACACCAACTCCGTCGTCTCGTAGGCCGGGCCGGGCGCCCGGTCGCGTGTCGGGTCGCTGCCCAGGCGATCGAAGACAGACGTGCACCGGCTGCCGAGCGCCTCTTGCTGCGGGCGAGAGCCTCCTGGCGTTTGCTCGGCCAGTAGTGCCTTAAGCTTCCGCTTGATCTTCCGGCGGGAGACCGAGGGGGTGATAGCTGGAGGCGCGTCGAGTGCACTCTGTCGCTCCTGAAGGATGGCCAGGGCCCCTTCGATCTGTTCCTTGGTTTGGAACCGATCGAGCGAGAGGCTCGGGCCGCCTTCCCGGGACGTGGTCGAGCGCCTCCGGCCGCGGCGGCTACCTTCCACCATCGGCTGCGGCTCGGGCCCAGGACGGAACAGTCTGGCCGGGCGCCAACGGCTTTCTTCGACGCGGATGCGGAAGACATGATTTCTGAAGGATTTCTTTGAAGTGCAGTGAGTGTCACTTCAAGTATCTGCCCCGAGAACAGTGAGTGTTCTTCGGGACGGTAGGTATAAAAATCGAGGGTTGGATCCCCTTCCTCTAGCGCCAATTGTTGTTGCCCAAAATATCTATCCGAAGATTAAATACTGCTGGAGACGGACAACAAACAACAATTGCGGGAGCACTTCCGAGAGATGGTAAATAATACAAGATTTGCCGGGTTTGTTAGGCCCGGGCTTGAATGCTCTCGCGAGATGTTATTAATACGAATATTCGTGGATACAAGTATTAATGAGAGAAATCTAAATACAATGAGTGTAAAAAGACTCTGTTGATCCGGCTCTTGAGCGAAGCTCGGTGTTCTTCGTCCCGCCGGTAATCTGCTCGAGGAGAAAAGGCCGGGAGAAGTAAGACCGAAAGAAAGCTGTTGCCAAGAGTTGGATGTTAGCCAAGTGCAAGTGATTTGCTTCTGTATGGTGTGAAATGCGAAGGAAGCTGAAGAAGTGTCCAAGTGCAGGGTGCCTTGCTTATATAGGGCAGCCGGGTCCTGTCCTGTAGTGGCCGATCGCCTGCCGGCCATTAAAATAATCTGCCGACCGCCTGCCGGCCTAATATAATAATATGCCGATCTCACAAAGCTAAAGTCCAAATAAGATCTTGTTTGTCGGGCTAAAGTCAAGGAAGAGGCGCCCACGGCTTTGGGCGGTCAATAAGGAGCCATCACGTGTCGAGTCGGCCAACATGTGGCCCTACTGACAAGCTTTCGGCGGCCTGTCGGCTGGTGGAGGGAATCTGTCAGGCTTTGGTCAATGGCCCGAGATTCGCGGATCTTGTCTTGGCCTTTGCACGTGGTGCCAGTCTTGAGGCTCGGTCTTCGCCGACTGGGAGTCCGTCGGTGGTGATCGACATGAGCGGTCGTCCCTGGCTGATCACCCGAGGTCGTCATCGGCCAGTGGATGGAGGTCGCCAAGGGTCGGTCGCCAAGGGTAGGTCGCCCGGTGTCGAGAGACGGTCGATCGCCAAGGGTCGGTCGTCGAGTACTGGGAGGCGATCGTCTTGATGTCGATCGCTCGGCACCGGGATTCGTCCTGGGCCCTTCGGTTGGCCAGTCTAGCATGTCCACTGGGTTAAGGCTCGGTCGCCTGGTCGCCGATCGGCAGGCTTGCCTTGGTCGCTCGGCAGTAAGTCGGTCGCTCGGCCTCGGAGGCGATCGCCGGTCGGAAGGTGTTAAATCTTGACACAACAATAGTATTCACAACTACTTTGTTGCTGAGATTTAGATGATACAATCCATTCAACAATGTAGCAGTACCCACTAGTTTATTTCTAAAATAAATTTTGCAGGAACCATCACCAATGAAAAATGAAAAGCCTTTTCGGTCCATGACCGGAATGGATACAATGTTTTTGTGCCCCTTGGGCAAAACAAGTACATCTTCTAAAGTCAAAACAAAGCCGGATTCTAAACCCAAAAGAAGTGATCCTATGTCGGTCGCCTCGACACTATGCCCGCTTCCGACTGTGATCATAACTTCTCCAGCTCCAAGCTTCCTACTTTATTCCAGATACTGATTCACGGTACAAATATGAGAACTAGCACCAGAATCCAGTATCCAGGAAGTAGAAAATACAGTAGCAGAACAATTTGTTTCCAAAACTAAAAGTTCTGTACCTGAAGTGCCATGAAGAATCGGACAGTCTCTAGCCCAGTGGCCCATCTCATCGCACTTGAGACAAGCATCCTTCTTCTTCTTGTTCTTCGGAACCATCGGGGCCTTGCCCTTACCCTTAAGGTCCTTAGCTTGTGGTCCAGTTTGCTTCTTGGTCCTCTTCTTCTTGTTCTTAGACCTACGAGGTCCAGAAGAAATCACAAGAGCAGACTCCTTCATCCGCGGAGTCTTCATCTGAGACTGAGCGGTCACAAGTTTGTTCATTAGCCCAGCTAAGTTATATGTAATCTCATTGCAGTTGAAGTTCATAACAAACTGTGAGAAGGAATCAGGGAGAGACTGTAGGATAAGGTCGGTTTGGAGAGAAGTATCCATTTTAAAATCAAGAGCCTCCAATCTCTCGATCATGGATATCATTTTGAGGACATGTTCCCCAACCTTCTCACCTTCCTTCATCCTTGCACCGAACAGTTGCTTGGATATCTCATATCTAGCAGTTCTGCTGTGCTCACCATAAAGCTCGGTTAAGTGAGACAGAATCTGCCTAGCAGAAGTCATTTTCTCATGAGCTCTCTGAAGCTCATTAGACATGGAAGCCATCATATAAGCACGGACTTTCACGTCATCCTTAACCCACTTTTCGTGGTTTTCAATCTCTTCCTGATTGGCTCGGGTCCGCACAGGAGGCGCCGGAATGTCCGTCTCCAAGACGTATCCCAGTGCCTCTATACTGAGGACAATCATCAGATTGCGGAGCCAATCCACAAAGTTAGGTCCCATTAAGGTGTTCTTTTCGAGTAGAATTGCGAGTCGATTCATTGTCATATTGAGATTTGTCTGCATTAAGTATAACAGATTAATTAGTGACTCATTCAATTATGTTCTGAGTGTAGAATTAAGGTCTTTTCTATTCTTGTTACCCAGCTCCCACTATTTTATCGGAATAACACACTCCCATGTGATATCCGGAAGTATCGTCGCTCTACTTCATAGTGGTGATCGAGTTCTTTATAAATCTTAATAGAGGGCAACCGAACAGGTTTCTAGTCTATTAATTTTCATAAAGTGGTGTCCAACACCAACCCATCTAATGGATGATTCGATCTTCTTTTCCCCTTGTTCACTCCCTCAACCTATACGGTTTCTATGGTTCGTGAACAAGTTAAGTTTATACCATCGACGCAAATCGGTTTCACAATTGAATCTTATCCGCAACCTATCGTGTTTCTAGGGATAAAATTTGCTCCAACCGAAGGCATCCAATGCGCTCCCGGTAATTTATCCGTCCTCCCCGAACGACTACCCCGATAACTCGGAAGCATAGCACATCCGGTTTGGATTTCAATTTCCCGAAAACTCGATGGAGGGAAGGAAAAACTTTGAAACCTTATAAACTTAATAATTTATCGTGGGAGAATTTTCGCGATTAACGTTACACTTTGCACATTAATCTTATTAGCGCGTTTGTGGCATTCATACAATATGAAACAACCATTCACAACCTAGTTGCTACCAACATGTGGTTCATGGACCGTTCCTAGAAAACAAAAACTTCGTAATCTAATTACAAGTCTTCGTCTTGAATCTTTGTCTTCTCGAAATGGATCTTCCTCCGGTCTTCGTCATTACATATAAATTTTACATTGAAAATTGCATCCTAGATACAAACATTTCTAGTAAAATAAATAGGCTCAAAACGGCCTTTACAACCCAATCGAATAAAACGAACGATTCAAATCTAAGTCCACGAACCACATCCCCATTCAAAAAGCATTCATCCAATAAATACTATATAAATGGAAAGCGTAGAGATACATTGATCCAATCAACAATTCGAACCGATCCAATCGATTCACACAATCGGTAATATGATAACGTTCAAAATAATTCGACCATAAATATTCCAATTAATCAAATTTCCCTTATAAAATGAAATACCATAAATCATTTTAATCATATTAAATCCAATTTAACATGCGGAGATTAATTTTCAAGAATACACGAAAAATCGAGCCGGGCGAAATTGGCTGCCATGGCCGAGTCATCGCCGGCATGCGGCAGACATACGGCATGGCCGATCACGATCGGCATTGCCGGCCGGGCACGGCCCGTGTCTCGACACGGTCGGGTCCGCCTGAAGTGGCTCGGGATCGCCGACACGGCCGTGTCACGGACACGGCCGAGTCACCCCGGGCAAAGAACGCCCTTTGTCCGAAAAAATCGTCCGACGACGATTCGGAGCTCGATTTTCGACCGGATATCCAATATCAATATTTTTCAACATTCATATCTTAAATATAAATCATATTTCCAAGAAATTAAGATTTATATTTAGACATAAACTTACGAAAAATATAACTACAACGAACGTAAAAATATATACCACGATTATGACTAAAATGATTCCAAATCATTCACCATCTAATCAAGCATTCCAAATGCTAATATCGTATATACGATCGCAAGACCTACTCTCCGATACCACTGTTGAGATTCGGTGCCTAAAACGAAGGCCCAGCGGAAGCGGTAAAACGAAAATTAATTCGATCCGAATCCCTACGAGGATCGATCGAGCTACGTATATACGAATATATAAACGAAAAGCAAGAGTCGTAAGAAACTAACTCTCGAAGTCCGTTGATTAAATGGAAACCTTCTCTTGAGCTATTCCCCAAGCTTTAGTTGATCTCTACGTATCCGATCCGCTCCAAGCCCTTGAACGATCCAACGCCGAAAACACCGCGTCTCTACTTGCCACGCGCCGGAAAAACGACCGGAATAACAACACTTGATTAACCTCTAAGGTTACGGCTAGAATCAAATGATGAAGCTTTTATTATTTACACTCTAAGTGTATAATATATCTCTCAATAATTTTCTCTCAATTTTTCTCCAAGAAAAATGAAGAGGAAGTGAATGAAGAAGATGAAGATGAGTGTTAAACTCAAAGTCTATCTATCTCTCTCTATTCTCACGTTCAAAACTTGTACAATACAAGTGAGGAGAGTCTTCATTTTATTCCCCATAAAATCCTCCCAAATCAAGACCAAATAATTAAAATGAATTAATTAAAAGATCTTGTTCCCTTGATTATTCAAGTCATCCACCAACTAAGGTGGAGACTATGACCAAAGGAAAGAGGAGGGAAATTGGGATGGCCATCTAGAAGGAGCCGGGACGAGTTCGGTTCGTTTCGGACTCCCGTGAGTCCAAACAGATAAACTCCTATTCCGTTCCGATATATTTGTGTCGTTTAATTAATCCAATTAATTAAACATATCAAATACAAAATAACATAATTAATTTCTCCAAGAAATAATTATATTTATGAATTAAATTAATCACCCAGTAATTTATTTAATTCATTAGGCCGTAAATCAATTTATCTAATAAATCGATTTAGACATCCAATGTCCCAATTAGATATCCAATATCTAATATTATAATGAGAGATTAAGCTCGATTCATTCCGTCGTCAATCCTAATGCGCGACTCGGTAGGTCCGTCTCAGTCAGCAATGGGAGGAAACAAAGAGTAGTAGCACCACCTAGCCAGCCTGGCGGCCTACACTGTACCCCAACGGAGAACGAATGATTGGGATCATTCAAGAACCATTCTGTCGTGAATACCAGTAAACGTATAAACCCTTCTTTCAAATGTCCCGATCAAGTTATAGGGTCACGGTCAGTCAAACCCTATCTGTACTTGACGCTATGCATACGTTAATGCAAATCGAGATCATCGAGCTCTCGTGTATCTAATACAGCTAGCTCCAATGCTTTGGCCAAAGACTTATGATCTCATCTGCCAATAAGCGCATAGGACATATAACCCGATCACTAACGGGAGAAAGAATTCCATCTTGGTATTCAGTAGGACCTGCTACTTGCCCGTCAAGATGCACGTCGAGGTTGACCCCCGCCTTCCGGTTTACAGGGTCGAACTACTCTAATGAAAATCTAGACGTCACAAGCACATCCCTACTAAATCCTCAAGTCGAAGGTTCACGAATACCTATCACAACCTTTCGATTCCGTCATTGACTGTCCCGGAGTGAAATCCGTGTGACGAATCGAGGGTGAGTCGGTTCGAGTATACTAATCCAATTAGCATACCTATAACGTGTGCTCCCACTAACCATTAGTGTTCGACAGGCACTTTCCATGTCAAAGAACACATCATACAAGTCTTCACATAAACTTAACGCCCAGTCAAGTTTCATCGACTTATGACGATTAAGTATTTGAGCTATAACCTTTCCAAAGGTCGACCCCTTATCCAATAAGGAGTGGAACGTTTTGCTCTCAAATACACGGACTAGTTTCTATATGTTTATTTACGAGTTAGGAATGCCAGTAACTACCAGTAAATAAAGAAACATTCATTTGCCTTATATAAATGGTTTACATAATTACAAGTACAATGCCCTCACTCAACAACCTCTGAGTGGCATTCGAGGGCATACTCCTAACAGTGGGTTTACCGAGTGGGGAGAGAATTGTGGGGAATTTGGAAATTAGATATTTTCCCATATCAATTGGAGGCAGAGATTGGCCATCAAATCTGATTGTGATAGAAATGCATGGCGACGACCTGATTCTCGGAGATGCACTACTACAAAATACCCATTTAACAGCGGACAATTAACAGCGGTTATGTTAAAACCGCTGTTAAATTTGTGCGGTGGCATGGTTCATAAATATTATAAAAAATTAACAGCGGTTAATACAGAAACCGATGTTAAATTAAGACACTTAACGGCGGTTTTCCTCAAACTGTTGTTAAATTCGGAAAATTAACGGCGATTGCTTAATAACCGCTGTTAATTTTTCATAATTTTATGGTGGTTACTTGAAAACCACCGTTCTTTTTCTTCTTTTAACAGTGGTTATCAATAACCACTGTTAATATTCCATTTAATTACTGCCCCGTTTCTTTCTTTCTTTCTTCCTTTCTTCTTTTTTCCTTTCTTTCCTCCTATGCTTCTGACTCCCCGACTTTTCACAGTGGACCCGAGACCTCTGGCGACCTCGCTACCTCCGGCGACCTCGCGACCCCCGCAACCCCCCCGACGTTTCGCAATCGACTGCGAATTATTTGGTAATTATTCCGAACTCTCTTCTTTGTTCCTATTTGGTAATTTTATCTAGTCTTTTAAGGATTGTTGTGTGCTGTTTAATATGTGTGTGTTGTGTGTGTATATGCATGTATAGGTGTGGCAGTGTGTGTGCGTGCAGTGTGTGTATGTGTATTGTATGTGAGGATGTAGTGTGTTGTATGTGTGTGGCAGTGTGTGTGTGTATTGTGTGTGGCAGTGTGTGTTGTGTGTATTGTCTGTGTGTGGACTTTTAATTATACCTGGATTGTTTTGGAGAATAATGTTAAAACCTCAATAAAACCACAATAATCACAAACGTGGTATTCAAATGCACATAACGGACAAAATATGTATGTGCGTGTGCACTATGAGTATGTGAGTGTGTAATGTAGTTTTACATGTTATTTTCTTCTTGTTTGTCGTATAATTTAATCAATTTAGTTGAGTGTGTGTGTTTAATTATGTGTGTTGCTTTTGACAACACTATTTTGTGGAACACGAATTATTTTGGGATAGATTTGGTTAACTTCTTAAGGATCTTCTTCCTTTGGGATAGTTGTTAACTTTCGTCTTAAGGATCTTCTCCCAATAGTTCGTGCAGATAGAGTTACCAATCTTGACAAAGCCATAAGTTGACGTATTATACAGTTAATTATATTTTGACAACCGTCGTTCGTGTTTCTATTTTAAACAACAGTTATAGGACTACCATACCTTTGTCGTTCTCTCTGTCAAAATAATTTTCAAAAAGTTAGTAATCATATAGAAATGAAATTCTTCCCCTTATACAAAACAATAGAAAATTGATGAACATAGTATGTGTAACAGAAAAGAAGAAATAGATCGAAGTTGGATGAATGCAAGTCGTGCGAGTGTGGAGTATGACAATGGAATTGAGCAATTTCTTAAATTTGCTCGACAACATCGCTTGGAACCCGATGAACGATACTTTTCCCCTTGTTTGTGAGGGGATAAACACCAACTATACGGTGTGGATATGGCATGGCGAAATAGTAGATGTTCCAACTAGAAACACTCATGTAGATATAGATGGTGATCAATTTGAAGAAATGATTCGTGATGTCGGACAAGAATCATTTCAAATAGCTCATGTTTATGACGCGTTGAAAAGTGATTCAGAGACTCCATTGTATCTGGGGTGTGAAAATTTCACACGACTATCTGCCGTGTTGAAGATAGTTAATTTGAAGGCAATAAATGGGTGGAGTGACAAAAGTTTCACCGAATTGCTCCAGTTGATGAATGAGATGCTACCAAAAGGCAATACATTGCCTAAGCATACCTATGAGGTGAAGAAGGTTTTGTGTCCGATGGGTATGGAGTATAAAAAAATATACGATCAGCTCGTATGAGTCGACTCGCGAGTCGTACAATAAAACTTACATATTAATAAAACAATAAAACCCTCATAAGATAACTAATGACAATCGAGAAATGGTCTAAAAAATATTATTAATAAAATAAAATGTACAAAATTGTTGTAGACAACTGAAAATGACTCTTAAAAACTGAAATCGAACTCAGGTCCATACTATAAATTGGTGTATAGTGTGTGTGCGTGAGTGTGTGTGAGAGTGCAGTGTGTGTGTGTTTGTGTGTGTGTGTGTGTGTGTGCAGTATGTGTGCTTGTGTGCAGTGTGTGTGAGAGTGCAGAGTGCAGTGTGTGTGTGTGTGTGTGTAAGTGCAGAGTGCAGTGTGTGTGTGTGAGAGAGATAGTGCAGTGTGTGTAGTGTGTGTGTTTGTGCAGTGTGTGTGAGTGTGTGCAATATGTGTGTGTGTGTGTTGAGTGAAGTGTGTGTAGTGTGTGAATGTGTGCAGTGTGTGTGTGTATGTGTGCGTTGTGTGTGTTTATGTGTTTTATGTTTTTAGGCTGTGTGTGTGTGCGTGTTTTTATGCTCTCTGTGTGTGTGTTTATTTGTATGCTGTGTGTGTGTTTTTTGTGTGTGTGGCAGTGTGTATGTGTTTGTTTGTATGCTGTGTGTGTTTTTTTTTTTGTGTGGCAGTGTGTGTGTGTGTGTGTGTGTGTGTTTGTGTGTGTGTGTGTTTGTGTGATGTGTGTGTGTTTGTTTTCGTGTGTGTGGCAGTGTGTGTGTGTGTGTGTTTTTTTTATGTTGTGTGTGTGTGTTTTTTTATGCTGTGTGTGTGTGTTTATTTGTATGTTGTGTGTGTTTTTGTGTGTGTGGCAGTGTGTATGTGTTTGTTTGTGTGATGTGTGTGTGATTTTTTTGTGGGCGTGGCAGTGTGTGTGTGTGTTTGTGCTGTGTGTGTGTGTGTGTGTGTGTGTGTGTTTTTGTGTGTGTGGCAGTGTGTGTGTGTGTGTTTGTTTGTAAGCTGTGTTTTTTTTGTGTGTGTGTGTGTGTGTGTTTGTGCTCTGTGTGTGTGTTTGTGTACTGTGTGTGTGTGTGTGTATTTTTATGCTGTGTGTGTGCTCTGTGTGTGTGTGTTTGTTGTATGTTGTGTGTGTTTTTTTGTGTGTGTGGCAGTGTATGTGTGTGTCTTTGTGTACTGTGTGTGTGTTTTTATGTTGTGTGTGTGTGTGTGTTTTTTTTTTGTGTGTGGCAGTGTGTATGTGTTTGTTTGTATGCTGTGTGTGTTTTTTTGTGTGTGTGGCAGTGTGTGTGTGTGTGTGTGTTTTTGTGCTGTGTGTGTGTGTGTTTGTGTGTGTGTGGCAGCGTGTGTGTGTGTGTGTGTGTTTGTGTGTGTGATGTGTGTGTGTGTGGCAGTGTGTGTGTGTGTTTGTTGTATGCTATGTGTGTGTTTTTTTTTGTGTGTGGCAGTGTGTGTGTTTTTGTGCTGTGTGTGTGTTTGTGTACTGTGTGTGTGTGTGTTTATGCTGTGTGTGTGTGTGGCTAACTCTAGTTTTAATTGTCAATATGTAGGCCAATTTTGATGTTAGCCAGATTAATTAGCAATCTTGGTCATTTTCAGAAGACGTGTTTACATTCAATTGGCTTAAAATGGAGGCAATTTAAGTCTGATTTGACCGGTGAGTACATATATGGTCCAAGCAAAGAAAAATCTCCTTGCGACAAGTATGGTATCTCTGAGGAGGACTGAAGAGATTTCAAAAAGATTCGTGAGGACTCCGTTTGGGAGGTAAAACCGAAAAAAAATGTTTTAAGTTTTTTCTTTAAAGTTCAATGCTGAAAATAATGAACGCACAATCAAATAAAATAATTTCTAATTAATAACATAAAATCTGAAATAAAAAATTGTTTTAAGTTTTTTTTTAAAGTTCAATGCTGAAAATAATGTACGCACAATCATATAAAATAATTTCTAATTAATAACATAAAATCTGAAATAAAAAATGTTTTAAGTTTTTTTTTTTAAGTTCAATGCTGAAAATAATGAACGCACAATCAAATAAAATAATTTCTAATTAATAAAATAAAATCTGAAATAAAAAAATATTTTAAGTTTTTTTTAATGTTCAATGCTGAAAAAATGTACGCACAATCAAATAAAATAATTTCTAATTAATAACATAAAATCTGAAATAAAAAATGTTTTAAGTTTTTTTTTTAAGTTCAATGCTGAAAATAATGAACGCACAATCAAATAAAATAATTTCTAATTAAAAACATAAAATCTGAAATAAAAAAATATTTTAAGTTGTTTTTTAAAGTTCAATACTGAAAATAATGAACGCACAATCAAATAAAATAATTTCTAATTAATAACATAAAATCTGTAATAATAAATGTTTTAAATTTGAAAATATGTATAATATATATATATATATATATTACAATATTCATAAAAGGATTGTACAATAATCTGAATAATTTTACAAGAATCAAATAAAACAATTTCTAATTAAGAACCTATTTCTAATTAAGAACATAAAATATGAAAAAAAATGTTTTGAATTTGAAAATATTTATAAAATTGTTTATGGATTATTTGATACTTATATCAGGAACAAAGAAGAAAGAAACAAGAATTAGCAAAAATAAACATTCCGCATTATATGGCTCGCGGAGGGTACGGCTTGGTGGATATACGGGAGATGGAGAGAAAGATGAAGGAGCGTCGAGAAGTATCTAAATCTGAAGAAGATATTATTATTGATCCCCCGTCTCCACCTACGCGTCATCAAAGGTGGAAGCTTGGTCATACAAAAAGACGAGAGGGTACGTCATCCGATGCTGCACGGGAGATTGTCGAGAGGATTGTAAGTTCTTTTTTAAGAATTATTTTTTCTTGTAAGAAAAATAAAAAGCTCCACTTTTTTGTTGCTAAGTGTTAGTAAACATTAAAAATTTGAGGTAAATTATTTGCTTTATTAAATGTAAATAACCACTTTTCTACCCAATTATTTTTATCTACATTCTTGTATTGTTTTTTTCCCTTCATCAACTTGCATCAGTTGTTTGCATATTTCAAAACTTTGTAATATGGTGCCTAATTAAATTTTTGTAGGATGATTTGGAGAAGCAGTATACACAAGGTACCTTCATTCCTGAGGGACGACAGGATATATTGACGGCTGCCATTGGGAGACCCGAGCACCCTGGTCGTGTTCGTAGCATTGGTTTTGGTGTGGGTATTCGCGATTACTTTGGACGATCAGGTGGACCGACGTCTTCCGTAAGTAAAGATGTGTTGGAGCAGCTAAGGAAAGAGATCACCCTTGATGTCACAAAGACTTTGATGAAAGAGTTCGGCCAGACAATGGGTGCTAGTTCCCAGCGGCCTGTTGATATTCATACACCGGATGAGGTTACTCTTGTTAGCACTAAGGGGAGTTGTGCTGATGCTATTTCTGGCCCTTCCGGAGAGAGGCCTATGACTGGAGAGACTCATCGAGTTGGATTTTATGTGGACGAGCATCCTCCCCATCTAGTTGCTATTGGTAGGGTTATTCAGGGCAATTTGACCCTACATTGTGCTCCTTTACCATCTCATTTGGTTAAGGTAGTGGTTGAGGAGGCCGTAGATGCCAGCGCTGAAGTCCCTGTGGCGACTGATGAGGTGAGAGTCGTGGGGGAAGCTTTAAGTGGATTTATTGCATGGCCACGAGATTTTATTTTCTCCGATTTTTCAAAGGTAAATATTTTCTTTTTCTTTTTAGTAACTACCAAACATTATTGAAAAATCAATCCAATATAAATTGATTATGATTTTTAATATGGAAAAGATTAAACGCAACCAAAATGCGTAGTAACATCCCAAAGGAATGGAAACATGTAGGAATAATAATAAATAAAAATAATAAGCCCTATTATTTTTTTGTTTTATTGACTTTATTGGAGTATATATTTAGATAGTATATATATATATATAAATATTTTAACCCCTGACATGTATTGACATGTAGAATGGGACTCTTTCGTTATTCTCGTCTGATTAATCAGTTCTCTAAAAGATTTATCAGACTATGGAGTGAATGATTTGATGAATGAATATTCTTTATTCAATATAGAAGAAATTCGCACCAATTCTTCTCTTTTTAATATTCAAAAAATAGATATAGGTTCGGGTCATTATTAATGAGTTTATATAGTATTCAATAGATACGTTTATCCTTCATCTTTTCTCAAGTTACAATGGAAAGAAAACAAAATAAATTATTTCAAATTTACTTGTATTTTACACTATACTATATGAAATAGGATATTCAGCGACCAAAGAAGCAGGCTCGTCACAATGACGGGTCGAGGACCAAAGAGGAAATCATGAAAGACTTACTTAGTGCTGCATCGAGTCTGTACAATAATCCGATATTAGTGCCGTGGGATACAGCTATCTTTGGTTGTGGTGCTGATGATGTTCCATTGTACATCGCTCACACTGATATTTTAGAGATCGTTCAAGGAAAGGAGTGGCTTAGTTTATCAGTTTTACAGCTTTGGACTATGTGAGTAATTTTCTTTATGGAATTTTTCTACATTCGTATTATGTGCGTGTGTGTGTGTGTTTGTATGTGCTGTGTGTGTGCAGTGTGTGTATGTACTGTGTGGCAGTGTTTTTTTTACTGCGTGCAGTGTGTGCAGTGTGTGAGTGTGTGTGTGCAGTGTGTGTGTGTGTGTGTGTATGTGCAGTGTGTGTGTGTGCAGTGTGTGTGTGTGTGTTTTTATTGTGTGGCAGTGTGTGTGTGTGCAGTGTGTGTGTGTATTTTTAATGTGTGGCAGTGTGTGTTTGTGTGCAGTCTGTGGAGTGTTTTTTTTATATTAACATTTTGCTTAACAAATTAGGTATTTGTCTAATATGAATGCGGGCACGATGGACGAGGTTTTGTATGGATATTTTGATCCTCAATCCGTACAAAATATGGGACAGAGAGGAGAGGAGATCTCGAGATATATATCGACGTGTATGCTTGAGTCGAAGAAGCAAATATACATGGGAGCTTACCATCGTGAGTAAGATAAAAGATTGTAAATTTCAAAACATTTTCTTTTTAACAAAACTATTTCCTTTTTTTTACAACATACTGTAGTAATATGTTCTTTCTTTCAAATGCATTTATCTATGTAGGCATCATTGGCAACTTCTGGTCATTGTGCCAGCAAGAGGAACGATTATATGGTTTTGCTCACTACATAGTTGGCCTGACTCTCGCATTAAGGCCATACTCCAAAAGTAAGATTTCATTTATAACATATTTGCTTTAAAATTTTATATCAACGACTCAATATATTATTGTTACTTTTAAGCAGTGCTGTGACCGCATTCAAGACCATGGATGGTATGCATACAAGTAAATCAAAGCAGGCGGTTAGTTGGATATATCCCAAGGTAATACATTTAATTACATGAGTGTAAATATGTGTGTTTGTGTGTATTAATATTTGAGTGTGTACGACAATATTGTTTTTGGAAACACGAATTATTTTGGGATAGACGTGGTTAACGTCGTAAGGATCTTCTCCCTTTGGGATAGATGTTAACTTTCGTCTTAAGGATCTTCTCCCAACATATCGTGTAGGATGTGTCCGCTTGTTTGTGTTGGTTTTATTTTCTATGCAGTATGTGTGTGTGCAGTGGCAGTATGTGTGCTGTGTGTATGTGTTTGTGTTTGTGTGTTTTTGTGTGTAGTGTGTGTTGTGTGTGCTGTGAGTGTGTGTGTCTTTGTGTTTATGTGTTTGTGTTTGTGTGTGTTTGTGTTTTTTGTGTGGGCAGTGTGTGTGTGCTGTGTGTGTGCGTGCAGTGTGTGTGTGTGTGTGCAGTGTGTGTATGTGTGTGTGTGTAAATATTTGAGTGTGTACGACAACATTGTTTTTGGAAACACGAATTATTTTGGGATAGACGTGGTTAACGTCGTAAGGATCTTCTCCCTTTGGGATTGATGTTAACTTCCGTCTTAAGGATCTTCTCCCAACATATCGTGTATGAAGTGTCCGTTTGTTTGTGTTGGTTTTTTTTCTATGCAGTGTGTGTGTGTGCAGTGGCAGTGTGTGTGTGCTGTGTGTGTGTGTGTTTGTGTTTGTGTTTGTGTGTGTTTGTGTGCAGTGTGTGCTGTGAGTGAGTGTGTGAATGAATAGTAGACAAGAATGTCTATTTTGTGTTGGCCTGTAAGAAGATTATGTTAGTTGTGTATCTGGTTGATCACTGTTCTCGTTTTTATTTCATCTTTGATTGGTTGAGAGTGAGCCGTTATGGATCCGGGCTTTGTTTCTTCTGTTTATTTTTTTTTTTGTTTTCTGTTTTTGATCTTTATTTGATTGGAAACTAGCAAAGTCTCAACTTTCGCTTCTAGTATTGACGCTTAAACCATTTTTTGATTAACCTTAAACCACGTTGTGATTGAGTAAAAGCCCCTGCTTGTTATGTTGTGTTTTTATTGGTGTCAGGTAACGATCTTAGGCTCCCTCCTTCAACAAGTGCTTTGGATTGAATATGATAAAATCATTTTTCATTGCTTGAATATGTAAGAATAAAATTGCTCAATATGTTGTGTTTGGCCATGGTTTCATGAATCGTGACAGACATCTCATAATCTTACGCTTGGCCTGTCCCATGTTTCATGTCCTCCCCAAGACTCGGCCGAATCAACTCGTACCTTCCAGGTAACATATGATTCATTGCAAGGTCTGGACCCTTGGTTCCACTAGACTGTACATGGTTCGAGTCTTGGGGAGGCCATAAACCTGAGATCCAGAGTAAGATCACGAGTTGTCCGACACAGAATCCTGAAACTCCGTGAACAAGTCAACAAGTTGAGCACATGACATTTATATACGTATATTTTAGAATGTGAGAATGAGAACCAAGGGATAGATTGTACGTTATCCTTTTTTTCTATATAATACCAATTCCTGTCTTCAATAAAACCATAGCTTGTCATACATGCAGAGTGGAGAATGATACTTGTTGACTTGAGAAATCATGGGAATTCGGCCGAAATAGGACTGTTACCCCCTCATAATCTGGAAAGTGCTGCAAAAGATCTCACGAATTTGGTTTCCGGCCTTCTGTATTTGGGAAAGTTGTGGAAATTTATTTAGAACTCCTAGTTTTAAGTGATTGCAAGTTTTCGTTAGTCTTACCAATAATGTGTGTTTGTGTGCAGTGTGTGTGTTGTGTGTGTTTATGTTTGTATGTGTATTGTGTGTTTGTGTTTTTTTTTTCTGTTTGTGTGTGTATTGTGTGTTTAGCTATGCAGTGTGTGTGTGTTTGTGTTTTTTTTCTGTTTGTGCAGTGTGTGTTTGTGTGTGTGTGTGTGTGTGTGTGTGTGTGTGTGTGTGTGTGTGTGTGTGTGTGTATGTTTGTTTGTGTGCAATGTGTGTGTGTACTGTGTGTATGTGTGTGTTTGTGTGCAGTATGTGTGTGCTGTGTGTACTGTGTGTGTTGTGTGTGTTTATGTTTGTGTTTTTTTTTCCTGTTTGTTTGTGTATTGTGTGTTTAGCTGTGCAGTGTGTGTTTGTTTGTGTTTTTTTTCTGTTTGTGCAGTGTGTGTGTTTGTGTTTTTTTTTTTCTGTTTGTGCAGTGTGTGTGTGTATGTTTGTGTGCAATGTATGTGTGTACTGTGTGTATATGTGTGTTTGTGTGCAGTATGTGTGTGTGTGTTGTGTGTGTTTATGTTTTTTTTTTCTGTTTGTGTGTGTATTGTGTTTATGCTGTGTGCAGTCTGTGTGTGTTTTTTTTTTTTTTTCTGTTTGTGCAGTATGTGTGTGTGTGTGTGCTGTGTGTTTGTGTGATGTATAATGTGTATGTGTGATGTGTGTGTGTGTGTGTGTGTGTGTGTGTGTATGTTTGTTTGTGTGCAATGTGTGTGTGTGTGGGTACTGTGTGTATGCGTGTGTTTGTTTATGTTTGTGTGCAGTGTGTGTGAAGTGTGTGTGTCTGTGTCTGTGTGTGTGTGTTGTGTGTGTGTTTTTTTTGTGCATTGTGTGCTTGTGTGCTTTATGTGTTTGTGTCAGTGTGTGTGTTTTTTAACTGTGTATGTTGTGTGTTGATTTTATTTACTGAAAGCGACTCATATAATTGTGTCTTATTTTGTTTTAGTGTAATAAACAAAATGGAGGTTGGGAGTGTGGTTATTATGTTATGCACTGGATGTCGACTATCGCCCGAGCGCGTATTTTGGATGGTTGGATGGAGGTAGTATATTTTTAGCTTGAAGTGGTGATAAAACTGTTTACTCTTTTACATTAAAAGTTTGTTTATTATATATTTATATGTGCAGATGTTTCATGATGTTGGAGCACTGTCTGAAGATGTTTTTGATAAAATTCGAGTTGATTGGGGACTTTATTTCTTGGAGGTTCGAAATCGTCTCGCGACATGATTTTGGTGTTTTTGTGTGAATTATTTGTATGAATTGTACATTTGATATTTGTATGAATTATTTTGGATGAATTGGGGTTTTTTGTATTATCTTTTTCAATGAATTGGTGGTTCAATGATTTTGGTGTTGGTTAGTTCTTTTCGGTGTGTTTGGATTCGATGAATTGGTGGTTTATTGATTAGTTTGATCCGATTCAGGTACTGGATTGTGCAAAATAATGCAAAAATTTGGGGAAAATCTGGACAAAATTTTTAAAACTTCAACAGCGGTTCCTCCGAAACCGCTGTTATTTGTAAAATTAACGGCAGTTCTATAACCGCTGTTAAGTATCAGATTTAAATTCGGTTACCCATAACCGCTGTTAAATGGCATATTTAACAGTGGTTACCAGAAACCGCCGTAACGCATTTAACAGTGGTCATTATGAACCGCCGTTATTTGACAAATTCAACGGCGGTTTTCAAAATCGCTGTTAAAATTAACAGCGGTACATATAAAGGCGGTTCCGGAACCGCCGTTAATTGGCCATTTTAACCGCTGTTAAAAGCCTGTTTTGTAGTAGTGATGATTGGCTTAATCATTATGGAGCTATTGTAAACTACCGGAAGAGGAATATATCGATGATAGCTGAAGATAGTTCCAAAATACTGTTTGAGCGATGGAGATCAGGAAGCTCAGGAAAGTTGATCAAAGCGATGAAGGCTATGAAACTGCTTAAAAAGGGTTGTACTAGATACTGGTGCTACGCAATGAAGAAGGAAGACGGAAAAGTAGAACTTTCATCAATTCCTGTTGTGAACGAATTTACGGATGTGTTCCCTGACGAATTACCTGGACTACCTCCACGACGGGATGTAGAATTCACCATCGAGTTGGAACCAGGAGCAACACCAATTTCTAAAGCACCGTATCGTATGGCACCTACTGATATGTACGAATTGAAGAAGCAACTGGAAGAGTTACTGTACAAAGGCTATAGCCATCCAAGCGTTTCGCCCTGGGGTGCACCGGTTCGTTTTGTCCGGAAAAAGTATGGATTGCTTCGATTGTGTATTGACTATCGAGAGCTGAACAAGATGATGATCAAGAACAGGTATCCGTTGCCATGGATTGATGATTTGTTTGACCAGATTCAAGGAGAAATGGTGTTTTCTAAGATCTATCTGAGGTCGGGATATCATCAGTTAAGGATTAAGGAATCCGATATTCCAAAACCAGCATTCAGAACTCGCTACGGACACTATGAGTGTGTAGTGATGCCGTTTGGTCTCACTACTGCACCTGCTGTATTTATGCAATTGATGAACCGAGTGTTCAAAGAGTATTTGGACAAATTCGTGGTTGTATTTATTGATGACATTCTGGTTTCTTCCAAGAGCCCGAAAGAGCATGCACATCATTTGCGGATCGTTTTAGACCTTTTGAGAAACGAGCAATTGTATGCCAAGCTTTCTAAGTGTGAATTCTGGCTAAAGGAAGTAATATTCCTTAGTCATGTGGTATCAGCAGAAGGAGTCCGAGTAGATCCCCAGAAAATCGAAGTAGTTATGGATTGGAAATCTCCTAAGAACGTGAAGGAAGTTAGGAGTTTCTTAGGACTTGCTGGGTATTATCATCGGTTCCTGGAAGGGTTTTCCAAAATTTCCTGCCCACTTAGTCAATTACTTCAGAAGACCCAAAAATTTGAGTGGAACGAGATGTGCCAGACCAGCTTTGATGAATTGAAGAAGAGATTGACGACGGCACCGATTTTAGCACTCCCACAGGGAACCGGAGGATTCACGGTTTATAGTGACGCTTCAAACAAGGTCTCAGATGTGCATTGATGCAAAATGAGAAGGTGATCGCCTATGCATCACGACAGCTGAAGCTTTATGAAGTAAATTGCCCAACGCATGATTTGGAGCTGCAGCGGTAGTTTTTGCTTTGAAAATCTGGAGACATTACCTGTACGGGACTCACTGTCAAATCTTTACGGATCACAAGAGTCTCAAATATATACACAGTCAGAAAGAGTTAAACATGCGGCAGAGGAGATAGTTGGAATTGATTAAGGACTATGACTTGAAGATTCTTTATCATCCAGGCAAAGCAAATGTAGTGGCCGATGCACTTAGCCACAAGCCTGTTTCTATTAAGATACTGGAGACTCTGACCTCCCAACCCAGCATTCAATGGCAATTGATTCGCGAAGGAATTAAAGTATGGTTGCAAAGAGTCCAAGGACAAATGTGTGTGATGGAATTAACTTCATCGTTAACCGAAGAAATCAAATCTAAGCAAGTAGATGTTCCTCTGATGATTCAGTTACGTGATGAAGTGATCAAGGGAGAGGCCTCAGGAATTGTAATTCATGATGATGGAGTATTGAGGTTCCAGATCCGACTTTGTGTTCCTGATGTTGATGTGTTGAAGTAGACAGTTATGAAGGAAGCTCATAGCACGCCCTATTCTATCCACCCAGGCACCAGTAAGATGATAAGGATCTGAAGCAGATTTTTTTGTGAGGCAACATGAAGAAAGACGTAGCCGATTTTATCTCGAAATGTTTGATTTGTCAAGAGGTTAAGATCGAGCATCAATGACCTGCCGGAATGCTGAAGCCACTCTCGATTCCTGAATGGAAATGGGAGGACATATCGATGGACTTTATCACTAATATGCCAAGGTCCAGAACAGGAATGAACATGATCTGGGTTATAGTTGACCGTTTAACCAAATCAGCTCATATTCTGGGCATAAAGGACACTTGGGGACTAGAGAAGTTGGCACTAGTGTTTATTGCAGAGATAGTCCGATTGCATGGTACGCCAAAGACCATTATTTTTGACCGAGACGGTCGCTTTGTGTCTCATTTTTGGAAAGCAGTTCATAAGGCCTTGGGAACCGAATTGAATTTCAGCACAGGTAATCATCCGCAGACAGACGGACAGTCCAAGAGGACTATTCAAACAGTGGAAGACATGCTGAGGGCTTGTGCCTTAGATTGGTCGACTGATTGGGAAGTTCATCTACCGTTGATCGAATTCACCTACAACAATAGTTGGGATGCTTCCATTAAGATGACACCATTTGAGGCATTATACGGGAGGAGATGCAGATCGCCCCTATGTTGGGAAGATTTATCAGACTTGATCGGAAAGGAACCATAATTGATCGTACAGACACGAGAAAAATAGCCTTGATTCAAAAAAGATTGTTGACCGCCCAGAGTAGACAGAAATCTTATACAGATGTGCACAGTCGCCCATTAGAGTTCAGTACTAGAGATCACACAATTTTAAAAGTTTCTCCTACTCGGGGGATCTTTCGTTTTGGGAGAAAAGGAAATCTTAGTCCGAGATATATCGGACCATTCGAGATTCTTGAGAGAGTTGGAGAGTTGGTGTAACACCCCCAAAATATCCCGAGGTATTACAGTGCCGTGAATCCCACGTGGGACCCACAAGGCTAGTTAGAAAATAGACATTTTAAGAAAATCGTGATAAAACCTTAAATTCAAGGGTTACATGACAAGAAACGAAAGATTTAAGGAAAAATGTAATTCGGAGAATTATTACACAACACATGTTTTTCCAAGGAAAATAATTTATTCCAATTTAAGCAACGGCTAGAGATAATTCCAACACCGCTCAAGTCTGACCGGACCCCTCGGGAATATCCTGCACATGATGAACAATTTTACCTGGTATGACGAGTCATACCCGGGTTGCGAGTCGAGAATGCATATCAAATAACAACTACTAACAACAATATGTGACATTTTTACAATCACCGTATCTAGCAATCACAAGGAATATTTCATCATTCAACCGACGTGTCTTCCTCTTTATCACATAAACCCCCAAGGTCGCAACCAAGGGTCACGGAAGTATCCACACGGGAATACCCCGGAACATAGGTGCCCAATTCGGGTCTTACCCCCTAACACATTTCCACGCGGGTACCATACAGGTTTTATCCCCAACACATCGGCCCATTTATAACATCTTTAGAGAAAGACAACGTCGGCTTTTATCAAAATGGCACGTACACACATACGGTATAACATTGATATTAGAAATTCACGAGCAAGATTTCACTTGCCTGTGATCCGATAGTAGGTGCTTTATGATAACGAAGTCCCCACGCCCGCTCGAGCTTAACCTAGCCACGAGACATCCGATTAACACTTCGTACGGATCATAATGAATAAAACTAGTCTCCCTTTCCTAACCGGATTCCTAGTGTAGTTTTAATTGTCGGTATGAGTATCGTTTCCAAGTTTTCAAGTGTCGTTTATCTCGTTCAATCTTATAGTTAACATTAGGTATATCGATTTACTCAAGAAGATAATCCTATCATTCTTCGGTTGTCAACAAATTATTATGGCGAAATCGAATCTTATGCTTTCTAATACAATTCTATATTCCGAATACTACAATCGACAGATTTTATTGCACAATAACTCCGGTGGTTTAACAACCAATATTAATTATACTATCGAATTACTTCCTAGTTTGCTAAGTGTCAAAAATCACAAGGTGAGGGTGACTACGAACAATGGAACATACGGTGACGGATTACTACGAATTTCCCCACAATTGATTCGTCAAATTTTACATTCCTAGTGATGATTTGAAGTGAAATTTCGTTTGCATGAAACGAAACATATAAGAAACGAAATTTCTTGTTACTACAATTCATCCGACAAGATTGTCTACAAAGTTTAGCAAAATCTAACCCATACCCGCAATATAACAAGTATTAACTAAGAAAACATCGAAGATATAACTCCAGGGATTGGTGGCTTACCTTTTTGGAAGAAAATAGTGAAGATAGTTGACGGATTCACAAGAACTACGAGGAGAACGAGAAGTGACTTGAACGACTTGGATAATCTTCGCCGGAGCTCAAGAATCCACCTCCTTAATGTTAATTCAAGTGTTTAAGGCTTAAGAACCGGGTATAGGACTAGGAATTTCTCCAAGGGTGGTAGTTTTGTGGTGTTGGGTCGTGCAAATGAAGAAGGGAGTTATCATTTTATAAAACTGGATTTTGATAACGTACGTTAACGATAAGAGTGTTACGTACGTAAGGTGTATTACGTACGTAACAGTGCGATGACAACGTACGTAAAGAACTAACTGCCCGAAATGTGCCCAAGTGTTACGTACGTTAATTTTGGGACATTACGTACGTAACACACAGTTGACTCGTTTGTCATCTAGCCCGCCGAAAGTAGCCCTGTCCGTGTCAAAAGGAAGATTCTGGTCGGGAGACCGACCCACCCGTTACGTACGTAATATGGCTGCCTTAACGTACGTAACCATTGAAATTTAGCGTACGTTAGGCATGGGTTATAGCGCGCGTTAGACAGAATTTTTAGCCTCAACCACATTCTAACCATCTCGGGTGACCATCCCTTCCGCTCGTCAACAATTATCGGGGAACAAGACGTTGGCCACCGTCATATTCGCACCGACGATCGTCCCACGGCATCAAGGTGCGTCACCCCCGTTTCATTCACATCGTACAATTATATAGCACTCAATGGAATACATAAATAGAAATGACGTCACATTACCAAACATTCACACAGTACAAAGTAATCAAGCATGGAATACCGGAGGTATTACATATCACCCCTCTTAAAATAGTTTCGTCACGAAACTTAAGAAAATAACTCGGGATGACTCTCCTTCATGCTCGACTCGGTTTCCCAAGTCCCCTCTTCTGTGCCGTGGTGCGACCACTGAATCTTCACGAGGGGTATGGCTTTATTTCTTAACATCTTCACACGCCGATCCAGAATGGCGATCGGTATCTCCCTAAAGGTAGCGTCATCGGAAATTTCCACTTCTTCGAAATTGAGCGTGTGGCTCGGGTCATAGACATACTTCCTTAACTGGGAGACGTGAAAAACATTATGCACTCCATCTAGATGCGGCGGTAGAGCTAATCGATACGCGAGTTTCCCTACCCGGTCCAATATCTCAAACGGACCTATAAATCTCGGGCTTAACTTGCCCTTCTGGCCGAAACGCCGAATACCTCGCATAGGTGATACTTTGACCCAAACATGATCCCCGACCGTAAATTCTAACGGTCGCTGTCGGTTTTCGGCATAAGATTTCTGCCGGCTCTGTGCGGCCAGCATGTGTTTCCGAACTACAGAGATCTTCTTAATGGACTCCTGGATAAGATCCAACTCGGTAACCGCGGTGTCGGAGGCATCATCCCAGCATAACGGTGACTTGCATCTTCGCCCATACAGGGCCTCAAATGGTGCCATGCCTATGCTTGCATGCCAGCTGTTGTTGTACGAGAACTCCACTAACCCCAAATGTCTAGCCCAATCCTTTCCCCAATCGAGAACGCATGCCCTCAACATATCTTCCAAGGTTTGAATCGTCCGCTCGGTCTGTCCATCTGTCTGAGGATGATAAGCCGTGCTAAAGTGTATCTGTGTCCCCATAGCTTTATGGACAGCTTTCCAAAAACGAGATACATATCGGGTGTCCCTATCCGAAATGATGGACGAGGGAACACCATGTAGCCTTACGATTTCTCTGATGAAAATGACAGCCAGCTGCTCTGTCCCGGTTGTCTCTTGAATAGGAATGAAATGTGCTGACTTTGTCAATCGATCAACAATGACCCAAATCGTATCCTTTCCTCCCACCGCCGTAGGTAGCTTAGTGACAAAGTCCATTGATATGCTCTCCCATTTCCACTCCGGGATGGGTAGGGGTTGCATAATTCCAGCTGGTCTGCGGTGTTCGATCTTCACTTGTTGGCATGTCATACATCGGGCGACGAACCTAGCAACCTCCCACTTCATGTTCTTCCACCAAAAACTCTGTCTTAGATCCTTGTACATCTTGCTTGCTCCGGGGTGAATAGAATAAGGGGTGGAGTGCGCCTCCTTCAATATAGTTTGCTTCAGTCCGTCATTCGGTGGAATACATATCCTGTTCTTGAACCTCACCAGATCACCCTGAATCTTATAGTCGGAAACATCCCCTTTCTCGATTCTTTCACCAATCGCACGTAATTCAGGATCTTCCATCTGTGCTAGGCGTATCTCATCTAGTAAGGACGAAAGTATATTGATTGAGCATAATCGTCCTTGCCTACGTTGTACCCATACTTCGGTGTTGCTTCTCCTGATCTCTTCTTTGTAGTTCGGGCTGAACTGATCTTTGGATACCATCACCTCTTGTGTAGTTTTCCGACTAAGAGCATCAGCTACCACGTTGGCTTTTCCGGGATGATAGGAAATTTCCACATCGTAGTCCTTGATTAGCTCCAACCAACGCCTCTGTCTCATGTTTAGTTCTCTTTGCGTGAAGATATATTTCAAACTTTTATGATCCGTGAAAACCTTGCAAGTAACTCCGTAAAGATAGTGCCTCCAAATCTTGAGGGCATGCACCACCGCGGCTAACTCCAAGTCGTGTGTCGGGTAATTTACTTCGTACGGCTTCAGTTGTCGGGATGCGTACGCAACGACTCTGCCATTCTGCATGAAGACACATCCTAGTCCATGCTTGGATGCATCCGTGTATATAATGAATCCTTCTGTACCTTGTGGTAACACTAGTACTGGGGCAGTAGTTAACCTACTCTTGAGCTCGTCGAAGCTCTTCTGGCAGTCTGCAGTCCATACAAATTTGGTGCTCTTTCTCAGTAGGTTTGTTAACGGTCGGGCGATACAGGAAAAAGCCTCGACGAATCTTCGATAGTATCCCGCCAATCCTAGGAAGCTCCTAACCTCCTTGACATTCTTCGGTGGTTCCCAACTCGTTATTGTCTCGATCTTTCGTGGATCGACCTTGACACCTTCTCAATGAAACAACATGTCCGAGAAAATTTACCTCCGGCATCCAGAATTCGCACTTGGACAGTTTCGCATAAAGTTGGTGTTGTCTTAACACGCCCAGCACTTGCCTCAAATGTTCCTCGTGTTCCTGTCGGCTTCGAGAATATATCAGGATATCGTCGATAAAAACCACCACGCATTTATCGAGGAAATCAATCAAAACTCTATTCATCAGTTCCATGAAAACGGCTGGGGCATTAGTCAACCCGAATGATACCACGATGTATTCGTAATGCCCATACCTCGACCGAAATGCAGTCTTGGGTATATCTTCCTCCCGAATTCTCAATTGGTGATATCCGGACCGTAAATCGATCTTTGAAAACACGACTGCCCCTTGTAACTGATCCAAGAGGTCGTCAATCCTTGGTAGCGGATAACGATTCTTGATAGTAACCTTATTCAGCTCCCTGTAGTCGATGCACAAGCGTAGAGAGTTATCTTTCTTCTTAACGAAAAGTGCCGGCGCGCCCCACGGCGAGGTGCTTGGGCGGATCAGCCCTTTCTCCAACAGATTTTCGAGTCAGTATCTTTAATTCCTTCATCTCGGCCGGTGCCATTCTGTAAGGAGCTTTGGAAATAGGTCGTTCGGTTCGAGTTCAATGGCAAGGTCAACTTCTCGGTGCGGTGGCGTACAGTAGTTCATCGGAAAACGTCTGGAAACTCATTCACCACCGGAATGTTTGTGATTGCAAGTTGTGAAGTGTCCTCTCGAAGAACATAACACTAGTAGTATTCATTTCGAGAGCTACAGGAGGATTCGATGCGATAATGCCGAGAGAACCTTTTGTACTAAAATGTTCACGTCCGTGATGACATGTGTGGTACCATCATGAGCCGAAATGGAGATAGTCGAGTGGTAGGTATCCAAGATCGTTACGTGCAATGGCATCCACCCATACCTAATATGATATCTTCATTCGAGCGGGAAGACCATAAGATTAGCGGTCCACCGGTGTGATCGTTGATGCAGATCCGACAGTCTTGAACCTTTGATCGCCGCTAATCTACTACCCTCGGGTAGTTTTACAAGAAGGGTTCACAAGGTACACAAACAAGTTTTAAGCGTTCAACACATTCCAGATATAAACGAATGGGTGGCTCCGGTATCAAATAGTACATGCACCGGGCCGAGAGTTAACAAGAAGAGTACAGAAATAGGCAGCGCAGTCGACCATCCGTAGCCCTCGGCTCAAATACACGAGGCAGCCTTGACTCGAGAGAAGGACGAGGTACCTCCGCCGCGCCCACGGCCTCGTCCGGCACCGTGCGGTGGTGGTTGGTTCAGTGGAATGGAGCTCGGTAGGCTGAAACAAGAAAGGCGTCTAGGGGATTGCACGAGCCTTGTTGACTTGGTTGCGAAGGCCGGGCTCGAGTGGAATTGGCCCGCCAGAATAACGAGACATGTGTCCACTCTTTCCGCAAGTGAAACATTTGGTAGCCGTCTTGACACCGATCCTTAGTATGCCCGGTCATGCCACAATTGAAACAGTCCCTACGGTAAGGCCGATCGGATACACCCTTCGTTGGTACGAAACCGCCGACTTAAAAGAAGATGCGGGCCCCGAATTCGTTTTGTTGTTGCTCCCAGGCTGAATCGATGTCTTCGCTTCTTCGAGTTATGCCCGATGTCGGTGTTAACAATCATCCGGCATATCTTTGTGACTACGTCCTCGTATGCTCTCAGGGTAGTGCAGTGAAATCCGGCGGCATAGCGTTGTACATCCTCCGGTAACCTCTCAGGCAAGATGGCATATTCGTTGATCTTCCGATGGAACCATCGGGAGATGTAACTTAGCTCGGTTCGGTAGGCCGGATGATCTGATCGGCATGTTACGTGGGCCGGCCGAAAAGTCTCGTCGCGAGCGGTTGGCCGATCTCGGACAAGACTCGCTCCGTAGTAGTCGGGAAAATTCGGTCCACCCGACCACTCGGTCCTCTCGGCTCGTAAGTCCTCCACCATCGTGCGGCAGTTGTCACGAAGTTGATTAATTCCGAGTGGCACCTTTACATTTTCGGGCATCCGATCACTTCAAGGCGCTCCATTTCGTAAATCCGATCGTCCACGTGTTTCTCTCTGTCCCGTCAAATAATGGAGGCCTAGCCTTCAAGATCTCTCCCAACCATCGATCCCTTCTGCGTTTTCTTCCACATTGATGACCGGTATCCGTTCCGCCTGATTGACTGAGCAATTCCCATGGCGATAGCCTGAGCAAGGACACGAACAAAAGTTGGATCCATGCCTCCCGGGTTGTTGTTACGGCGTTCCGCCTCCCGATCATTTTGATTAAGCGGTGGCGGGCCCCCCAGGATGGGTCTCGCGGTGTTCCGTCCTCATTGTGGTTCGCGGCGGAACCCTGAGCGTCATTCACCACCCTTCTAGCTCCTCGGCGTGCCATCACTAACGGTATTAATCTAAAGCCAGTTCCACGCATGGTTTATAATTAAATGTTGCACAAAATAAAAACACACACATATCACTTACTTGCATTCCCATGAGGAGCTTCGATCGCTTGGGGTGTTGGACTTTGAAAAAGAATTAGGACAAAGTTTATTCAAACCAGGAGTTTCTCTCCGATACCATTTTCTGTAACACCCCCAAAATATCCCGAGGTATTACAGTGCCGTGAATCCCACGTGGGACCCACAAGGCTAGTTAGAAAATAGTCATTTTAAGAAAATCGTGATAAAACCTTAAATTCAAGGGTTACATGACAAGAAACGAAAGATTTAAGGAAAAATGTAATTCGGAGAATTATTACACAACACATGTTTTTCCAAGGAAAATAATTTATTCCAATTTAAGCAACGGCTAGAGATAATTCCAACACCGCTCAAGTCTGACCGGACCCCTCGGGAATATCCTGCACATGATGAACAATTTTACCTGGTATGACGAGTCATACCAGGTTGCCAGGGTCAGAGAATGCATATCAAATAACAACTACTAACAACAATATGTGACATTTTTACAATCACCGTATCTAGCAATCACAAGGAATATTTCATCATTCAACCGTCGTGTCTTCCTCTTTATCACATAAACCCCCAAGGTCGCAACCAAGGGTCACGGAAGTATCCACACGGGAATACCCCGGAACATAGGTGCCCAATTCGGGTCTTACCCCCTAACACATTTCCACGCAGGTACCATACAGGTTTTATCCCCAACACATCGGCCAATTTATAACATCTTTAGAGAAAGACAACGTCGGCTTTTATCAAAATGGCACGTACACACATACGGTATAACATTGATATTAGAAATTCACGAGCAAGATTTCACTTGCCTGTGATCCGATAGTAGGTGCTTTATGATAACGAAGTCCCCACGCCCGATCGAGCTTAACCTAGCCACGAGACATCCGATTAACACTTCGTACGGATCATAATGAATAAAACTAGTCTCCCTTTCCTAACCGGATTCCTAGTGTAGTTTTAATTGTCGGTATGAGTATCGTTTCCAAGTTTTCAAGTGTCGTTTATCTCGTTCAATCTTATAGTTAACATTAGGTATATCGATTTACTCAAGAAGATAATCCTATCATTCTTCGGTTGTCAACAAATTATTATGGCGAAATCGAATCTTATGCTTTCTAATACAATTCTATATTTCGAATACTACAATCGACGGATTTTATTGCACAATAACTCCGGTGGTTTAACAACCAATATTAATTATACTATCGAATTACTTCCTAGTTTGCTAAGTGTCAAAAATCACAAGGTGAGGGTGACTACGAACAATGGAACATACGGTGATGGATTACTACGAATTTCCCCACAATTGATTCGTCAAATTTTACATTCCTAGTGATGATTTGAAGTGAAATTTCGTTTGCATGAAACGAAACATATAAGAAACGGAATTTCTTGTTACTACAATTCATCCGACAAGATTGTCTACAAAGTTTAGCAAAATCTAACCCATACCCGCAATATAACAAGTATTAACTAAGAAAACATCGAAGATATAACTCCAGGGATTGGTGGCTTACCTTTTTGGAAGAAAATAGTGAAGATAGTTGACGGATTCACAAGAACTACGAGGAGAACGAGAAGTGACTTGAACGACTTGGATAATCTTCGCCGGAGCTCAAGAATCCACCTCCTTAATGTTAATTCAAGTGTTTAAGGCTTAAGAACCGGGTATAGGACTAGGAATTTCTCCAAGGGTGGTAGTTTTGTGGTGTTGGGTCGTGCAAATGAAGAAGGGAGTTATCATTTTATAAAATCGATTTTGATAACGTCGTTAACGATAAGAGTGTTACGTCGTAAGGTGTATTACGACGTAATAAGGCGATGACAACGTACGTAAAGAACTAACTGCCCGAAATGTGCCCAAGTGTTACGTACGTTAATTTTGGGACATTACGTACGTAACACACAGTTGACTCGTTTGTCATCTAGCCCGCCGAAAGTAGCCCTGTCCGTGTCAAAAGGAAGATTCTGGTCGGGAGACCGACCCACCCGTTACGTACGTAATATGGCTGCCTTAACGTACGTAACCATTGAAATTTAGTGTACGTTAGGCATGGGTTATAGCGCGCGTTAGACAGAATTTTTAGCCTCAACCACATTCTAACCATCTCGGGTGACCATCCCTTCCGCTCGTCAACAATTATCGGGGAACAAGACGTTGGCCACCGTCATATTCGCACCGACGATCGTCCCACGGCATCAAGGTGCGTCACCCCCGTTTCATTCACATCGTACAATTATATAGCACTCAATGGAATACATAAATAGAAATGACGTCACATTACCAAACATTCACACAATACAAAGTAATCAAGCATGGAATACCGGAGGTATTACAGTTGGCGTACAGGTTGGCATTACTGCCATCATTGAGTCATGTTCATAACGTGTTCCACATATCCCAGTTACGGAAGTATATACCAGATCCTAGTCATGTCATTGATTTCGGCGAGATCGAAGTCGCTCAGGATGGCATGTTTGAAGAGCGACCAATCAGGATACTCGAGAGTCGAGTTAAGCAATTGAGAAAAAAACCGATTGCTTTAGTTAAGGTTCAATGTTCTCGCCATGGAGTGGAAGAAGCCACTTGGGAAACGGATGATAACATGGGGTCCAGATATCCAGAGTTATTTTCGTCTTGAGTTACGGGACGAAACTCCTTTTTAGAAGGAGAGTATGTAATATCCGGATTAATTATTGAGTATTTCATCTATAATTGAACCCTGTATTATTCGGATTTGTGATATCGATTATCAAAGTATGATATTTCTTGTATTCGTATCCATGTGCATGATAATATCAACATATGTATTTTCACATGCAAACACGTGATAATGTACGCTACGAAGTGAGCATAGCGTACGTTATGTGCCAAGATTAGCATACGCTACAAATGAAGCATAGCGTACGTAAGGAAGCCAATAATTGAGCAGGGCGGCTATCACATGAGCCAGCTGGTCGGTGGGTCCAAATAAGATTCCCGCGGATGAACCTGGATAGTTTTAAGTCAACGGATATTAACGTACGCTAAGTATGTAGCGTACGTTAATGTATTAGTTACGTACGTAACATGATAAGTGTAGCGTACGTAATGAAGCTCAGAAACAAGGCAGTAAGCTATCTTTGGATGATAACGTACGTTGTGAGCAAAGGCGAGCATATGTTATGCTCAGAAAGATATAAATGGTACAACACCCCATTTCAATTCATTTCGTTTCTTTTCACTTGGCCATCGACTTATCTCATTCTAGAGAGTTCCCAGCCTCCTTAAACACTTATAGATGATCTATACTTGATCATTGGTGGTTTGGATATCACGTCTACTTGATCATTGAAGTGGAGAATCATCTTTAATTGGCATAGAAGCTGTAACACCCCCAAAACCATCTGGGATATTACAGCACTGTGGGTCCCGCGCCGGAACCCACCAGGCTAAAAACCATTTCAAAAACATTTAAAAATGCCCAAAGGCCAATGACGGTAATATTTTAAATACTCAAATATTTTCAAAAACATAGTTCCCAAATATCGTCATAAAATACCATTTGAAAATACAAGGCGAAATGCCAAATCTCGACAAATCAAAATGTACGTTAAGCCACCACTTAAACGTACTGATAAAATAGTTTAGGAAAAGGTTTAACAAAATAACCTAAGTTCGCAAAGTGCCAAAAGGCCAATTTGAAAGTACACACGAGTTGGCAAAAATACCGAAAAGCCATTTTGAAATACACACGCAGCGGATAAAACACAGTTCAAAATACACATTTGCAGTGGAAAGAAAACAACAAGAAATAAATACTCAATACTCAAATAAATGCCACAGCTAGTATCACCCGGAAAGCTCATCCCTTCACGACCGCCACTAGCTCGACCTCTGAGTACCTAAAAATAAAGTCCACGATGGGGTCAGCCACAATATTTGTAATATCCGCAATTTCGAATTTCGGTAATTTTCTTTTTTCGGCGGAAGTCCGTTTTGACGACTCTCTCATGACCGTTTCGTCATTTCGAGAATGATTAATTCTGCACTTTTTGTCATCCGAGTTTGTTTCGGTGTCGTTTTGTTGAGTTCCGTGCTTTTTAGCGACTTTTCCGCACTTGAGCTCGATTCTTGTGAATCTCGTCCGAAACTGTTGTTTCGAGTTTCTATAAAGTTCATTTAATGTTATTATTCATGTTGCGAGCTTTGGTTCGGTGTTTCGATCATGTATCGTGATTTTCGGACATTTTGGGCCATTTTTGTAATTTCCCAAAGTTTGGGGTAATTACTTCCGTTGTCGAATTCCGACACTTCGGGTGGTCGTAATCGTGTGTTCTCTTAGCGCTTGGATTCGTCTTTGCGAGTACTTCGTAACTGTATCTTCTATTTTTACTCAGGTTCGGGTTTCAGGGTCGTCCGGGCCGTCGGAGTGGCTACTACGAGTCACGGCGGAGTGGCTGGCTCGGCCTAGTTACGGCCGTAAGGTGCCGGTTACGGCCGTAACGTGTGCCAGTTACCGCCGTAAGGCGTGATCGGGTACGGCCGTATGGCGCCTGGCAGCTTCCTGACGAAGGCCGGTTACGGCCGTAATGTGTGCGAGTTACGGTCGTAAGTGTCCGGCTGGTGCTGGGCAGATTTTTGACGAATGCCGGTTACGACCGTAAGGCCTGCCGAGTACGGCCGTAAGGGACCGAGTTACGGCCGTAAGGCACTGCCGGTTACGGCCGTAACCCTGCCGGCTATATATAGCCTGGCTCGGCCAGACTTCATTTTCTACGCGATTTTCTTCCTTTTTCGGCGGCTGGCGACGGGAGGCTCGGGAAATCGAGTTCTTGGCCGATTCTAATCATTTCCAAGGCATTTTGGGGAGGCTCGGGAAATCGAGTTCTTGGTCGATTCTAATCATTTCCAAGGCATTTTGGAAGATTCTTGTTGATTATATCATCATCCAATCCGTGTTCTTCGTCAAATCAAGGTATATTCTTGATTTTCCTTCAAGTTGACTTTTTGGAGAAATTGTTCTTGATTTCGTTTCTAATCCGATTTTGATACATCGATTGGTGTAGTATGATGTTATTAATCGTGTTCTATGGGTTGTATATCCATATATCAAGTTTGTTTAACTCGATTGACGATTCGAGTGTTCTTGGGAATTATTGAACATTTAGTGTTCGATTAAATGTCCCAATGAGTTTCCCTTCGATAGTTTGTTGGGATTTCCATTGTTTTGGCCTTGATTCTCGTCGTAACCATGTGTTATTGTTCCTTCCGGAGGTTTATAGGTGTTCGAGGATTCCGATGTTGAATCCCGTTTGGTGATTGATGATTCGTGTGGTGTTATTCTCGTAATACTCGTGGTGCTATCACGTTCTTGATATTGTTCGGGGGTTCGGGGCTATTCGACCGCGTCTTATCCGTCGTCTTATTGCGGTCGTGATTTCGAGGCAAGTACCTTGCCCATACTATTCTTGTTTTATGGATATTATAATTAGTGATCGTCTAAATGTGGTTGTTTGATCGTTTGAATTGAACTTTCAAAAGATTCGGTTTAGCCTTGTTAAAGGCTTGCTTTCAAAACGCGTGTGTTTTGTGAATGGCGTGGTTTGTGAATAACTATGTGAATTCTATGTATATGCTTGGTGTTAATGTTGCACTTGGTATTGTGTGTGGACGTATATTATTTCATTTCGGTGCGTTGTGGATTGACGTGGTGTTGTGCTAAGTGTTTGATGCCTCTGGGCGAATTTTTTGAATATCCTTGATGTGATATGTTATTTGTGTGAATGTGTGGATATGGTTGAAGGTCTACGGTGACACATCGCACGTGATCATGTGGTCAGGATGCAACAAGTGATTGATCCAACCGTGAGAGCCTGAGATAATCTACGGTGGCACATGGCATGCGATCATGTGGCCAGGATGCAACAAGCGATTGATCCAACCGTGAGATGTGTGTGATTTGTTTCGCTAGCCAGCTCGGGAGGGTCCTTCGAGGCCTCGGGTGGGATGTCGGTGGTAGCGTCCCGGTCCTAGGCAATGCGCATGCGTGATTATTTTTCGTTGATTTTACGTCCGTTGAGGACACGTGATGTTGGGCTCTGACCCTGTAAATTGTTGGTGATTTCTTATTTGCGAAAACAAAATATTTGGGTTGTGACCCTATTGATTTTTGGAAAGAGAAGGATTTTATAATCCTAAATTGTTTTCTATTAAAACTCTCGATGGCATTTTAAACTTTATAAATTGTTTCTCTTATTTGCGATCTTTCGGTTTTGGAAATGTTTACCCAAACTCTTGCATCGGGAAGTACTTTTCTTTACGTTTGGATCTTTGAGGATTCCTGATTATTATTGTTCTTGGAACTTGTATTGTATGGCTTGTATTTTTGCACTTGTACTTGCACTAGCAAAACAGTGGAGTTTTGCTAACCCCCGAGTATTCGGGGGGTGGATGTCTATTTTTGCATTCAGGTTTTGGGGCATAGCACAGGGTCGGCACGAAGGATGATCAAAGATGAACGATACTAATCACACGAGGATCTGTTGATGTCGTTTTGGTCTAGTCGTATTTTCTTTTCCGCTGCAGTATCTTTTCCCCGTTGTACGGGAGTTTATTGTATTTTGACCCATGCGTGGGTATGTGTTTGGAATTGAGTTGTATGTTATTATTGAAAGACCAAGTCGGTCTACTGAGTCATTTTAGCCTTAAAGGCGAGGTTTAGATGTTTGATTTTAGTTATCAGCCTGGTAGATCCTCTAGGAGAGGGTCTACGGCGTGTAATATTCCTGAGCGGATTGGGGGTGTTACATAAATGGTATCGGAGATTAGGTTGTGGAAACCTAGGCTGTCGGGTCAGTGGTGTCTGTTGAGTTTTGTCTTGTCGGATTATGTCTGACTAAGTCGTGTCGCGACGCGTCGTCTGAGTTTGTTGGTCGTGATTAGTATCGTGGGCGATCATCATCTTCGTGCGACTTGTGGCTGTAAGTCTCCCTTCTTTGTGTTGTGCCTCGTGTGTCACGGGCTATTTTATGATTATTTGATTAGTGACGGAATCCTCTTATGGATTTTGATTTCTTGATATGTGGTTATTTGACTCTCATATATCGTTCATATGAGGAGTAGTGTTGCTCGATTGTGTATGTTGAACCGTATTTCTTTTATCCGCTGCGTGAGTTCTTTTGTAATGACTTTCGATATTTTACCGACTGAGTTTTATTTCGAAAACCAATTCCCTTAACCGAGTTTTTGGCATTATGGCCTTGATCGTTTTGGCGAAATTCTTATGACGGTATTTAGCATTTTGTAAATGGCTTCTGTGAGTTTTTGAAATATTACCGTCATCGGCCTTTTTGGCATTTTTGTAAATGGTTTTATCCTGGTGGGTTCCGGCGCGGGACCCACGGCGCTATAAAGTTTTGTGTAATTACCTGAAATTTTTGGGCATTCTAGCCTTTTTGGCATCATCCTTTTTCTTTGGCATTGAATTATTTTCGAAAACTTGAGTATCTTAGAAATAAATTTCGAGACGTACGTTTAAAATGAATTGTTTTCCCGCGGTACTTCCAGGGTGCCACAATATGTTTCAAAATTCTTCTACCTCGAGGACCAAAATGTTTTGAGATATTTACAATGTTTTATAAACACTTTTACTTAGACCCGAGGGTCGAATATTCTGAAAGTTTTTCACTAAGAGAAGGTGTCCTCATTTTTGTTCAAACGCAAGATGATTTTCAAAGTCTCGATAATGGTGTTTGTACTACTTTTTGTAAAGTGATACTCAAGATCAACTGGTGTTTCCAAACCGTTTTCAAAAGGTGGTTTTCGTTTTTAAAAACCCATCATTTCGTGCTTGTGGTTGGAGAAGGTGTGTACGATGTTGGTATTGTTGTTAGGGTGTTAGCCCTCCGAATTGTGATTGAATTGGTGGTGTGAACGTTGAGTCGTTCGCCACGCATATGTTTTGTTAGCCCGTTGTGGGAGGTGTGATGATGATCTTTGATGTTGTCATTTCGTGGTGGCTTGCGTGTTATCTCACCTATGTGAGCTGTTAAAGCTTGGATTTTTGTGCGTTTATGCACATTGGTGATTGTTTCATGATGTTTGTATTACGTGCTGGTTATCGTTCGGGCCATTGAGGTCTCCAAACGATACCGTCGTTGTTGTAGTGTATGTGTGTGTATTACTTTACGATGGTAATCGTTGTATATGATATGTGTTATGATTCCTTGTTGTGCTGAGTTGGCATCTCCAGTATGTTGTTTTGCGGTGTTATGTTCCATTGTATCTAGCGTTTGTATTTTCGGTATGCCGAGCCGAGGCATTTCAACCGTGATGTGCCGGGGGAATGTACGTGCAATTTGTCCTTCTCGTCAGTAACACATTTCGAGTGTGGACTCGAGGGACACCGAATTCAGTTTTGCGAATTGGCTACCGAGACTTTCGGAGTTCGCGCTTCAGCACAGATATCAGGATCGGCTCTGAGAGGCCCATGGGAGATTTCTCTGTTGGTTGCTTTTTGTGTTGTTACCTTGTTTCCGTTATTGTGAGTAGCGGGGACGACCTTCTTTTATAAGAGGTCGAATGTAATACCCGTATTGTTTTTGGACTTCTTCATTTCCTCTTTCTCAAGTCTATCGATTCGCTCGTGTTCGTTGATACTGTCTGAACTTGTTCTGTATTTCGGTTTCATCGTTCGAACGAGCTGTGATCTTGTTTTGGGTCGATCTGGTTATCGCTGTGACTTTTCCGAGTTAGGTTCGATTTTGTGAACCTTGTTCGGAAGTAACATCTTTTGGTTCTACTAGTTCTTTTATTCGAAGTGGATCGGATTTGGAACTTCTGTATTTTCGACTCTGTCGACTCGTTTATGTTCGTTGACATTTTCTAAGCTTGTCCTGCCCCTTGCTTTTGTTGATCGAGCGAGCGTGGTATTGTTTCGGAATAACTCGTTTGTCGTTGTGACTTTTCAATTTCTATTCCCTCTCATGTGGATCTTATGTGAATGCATCTGTTGTTGTTTTCACCGGATCATATATTGTCTAGAGTCGAGATGTGAACCTTGGAGTTGTTGTTTGAATTTTTATTGTTCTTCGTGATTCGAACATGATCATTCAATTTTTGTTGTCTCGATCGTTGTGGTTCAATCGTTTGATTGTTCGGTTTTTGTTGATCCCGTTTCGTGATTGTTGAGCGTTCAGACTCCTTCCTAATTCCCTTAAGTTCGGGAAATTAGTCTCGTTTCGATCTTCCAACCCTTGGACGGTGGAATTCCGTATTTGTTCAGCGTTTGGCTCGCGTTTGGATTGATGAACCATTAGGTTGGTCAATCGTATTGATTTTCGTTCGTTGTGTTTTGTGATTGTTCGGATAATCGATCTGATTGTACTATCTATTTGATGACGTTTGTCACTTGTTGATTTTATCATGTCTCTACCGGTGACGTTGTGTTAGTCGTCGTGGAGCGTGTTTTCACGCCGTATATTCATTTGCGTTGCTTGTAACGTTTCGCCGATGGGCGTAAGTTACACGTTTCTTGTGTATATCGTTGAGTTTTCCTGGCGGGATATTGCTTCTCCCTACTTATTTTAAGTTTCGGGACGAAACTTCTTTTAAGGAGGGTAGAATGTAATATCCGCAATTTCGAATTTCGGTAATTTTCTTTTTTCGGCGGAAGTCCGTTTTGACGACTCTCTCATGACCGTTTCGTCATTTCGAGAATGATTAATTCTGCACTTTTTGTCATCCGAGTTCGTTTCGGTGTCGTTTTGTTGAGTTCCATGCTTTTTAGCGACTTTTCCGCACTTGAGCTCGATTCTTGTGAATCTCGTCCGAAACTGTTGTTTCGAGTTTCTAGCAAGTTCATTTAATGTTATTATTCATGTTGCGAGCTTTGGTTCGGTGTTTCGATCACGTATCGTGATTTTCGGATATTTTGGGCCATTTTTGTAATTTCCCAAAGTTTGGGGTAACTACTTCCGTTGTCGAATTCCGACACTTCGGGTGGTCGGAATCGTGTGTTCTCTTAGCGCTTGGATTCGTCTTTGCGAGTACTTCGTAACCGTATCTTCGATTTTTACTCGTGTTCGGGTTCGGGTCGTCCGGCCGTCGGAGTGGCTACGGCCGAGTCACGAGTGTGGCTGGCACAGCCGAGTTACGGCCGTAAGGTGCGGTTACGGCCGTAACGTGTGCGATTACGGCCGTAAGGCGTGATCGGCACGGCCGTATGGCGCCCGGCGACTTCTGACGAAGGCTTACGGCCGTAATGTGTGCGAGTTACGGTAGTAAGTGTTCTACCGGTGGCGCATTTTTGACGAATGCCGTTACGGCCGTAAGGCTGCCGAGTACGGCCGTAAGGGACCGAGTTACGGCCGTAAGGCACCGCTGTACGGTCAGAATCCCGGCTATATATAGCCTGGCTCGGCCAGACTTCATTTTCTACGCGATTTTCTTCCTTTTTCGGCGGCTGGCGACGGGAGGCTCGGGAAATCGAGTTCTTGGCCGATTCTAATCATTTCCAAGGCATTTTGGAAGATTCTTGTTGATTATATCATCATCCAATCCGTGTACTTCGTCAAATCAAGGTATATTCTTGATTTTCCTTCAAGTGGACTTTTTGGAGAAATTGTTCTTGATTTCGTTTCTAATCCGATTTTGATACATCGATTGGTGTAGTATGATGTTATTAATCGTGTTCTATGGGTTGTATATCCATATATCAAGTTTGTTTATCTCGATTGACGATTCGAGTGTTCTTGGGAATTATTGAACATTTAGTGTTCGATTAAATGTCCCAATGAGTTTCCCTTCGATAGTTTGTTGGGATTTCCGTTGTTTTGGCCTTGATTCTCATCGTAACCATGTGTTATTGTTCCTTCCGGAGGTTTATAGGTGTTCGAGGATTCCGATGTTGAATCCCGTTTGGTGATTGATGATTCGTGTGGTGTTATTCTCGTAATACTCGTGGTGCTATCACGTTCTTGATATTGTTCGGGGGTTCGGGGCTATTCGACCGCGTCCTATCCGTCGTCTTATTGCGATCGTGATTTCGAGGCAAGTACCTTGTCCATACTATTCTTGTTTTATGGATATGATAACTAGTGATCGTCTAAATGTGGTTGTTTGATCGTTTGAATTGAACTTTCAAAAGATTCGGTTTAGCCTTGTTAAAGGCTTGCTTTCAAAACGCGTGTGTTTTGTGAATGGCGTAGTTTGTGAATAACTATGTGAATTGTATGTATATGCTTGGTGTTAATGTTGCACTTGGTATTGTGTGTGGACGTATATTATTTCATTTCGGTGCGTTGTGGATTGACGTGGTGTTGTGCTATGTGTTTGATGCCTCTGGGCGAACTTTTTGAATATCCTTGATGTGATATGTTATTTGTGTGAATGTGTGGATATGGTTGAAGGTATACGGTGACACATGGCACGTGATCATGTGGTCAGGATGCAACAAGTGATTGATCCAACCGCGAGAGCCTGAGATAATCTACGGTGGCACATGGCATGCGATCATGTGGCCAGGATGCAACAAGCGATTGATCCAACCGTGAGATGTGTGTGATTTGTTTCGCTAGCCAGCTCGGGAGGGTCCTTCGAGGCCTCGGGAGGGATGTCGGTGGTAGCGTCCCGGTCCTAGGCGATGCGCGTGCGTGATTATGTTTCGTTGATTTTACGTCCGTTGAGGACACGTGATGTTGGGCTCTGACCCTGTAAATTGTTGGTGATTTCCTATTTGCGAAAACAAAACATTTGGGTTGTGACCCTATTGATTTTTGGAAAGAGAAGGATTTTATAATCCTAAATTGTTTTCTATTAAAACTCTCGATGGCATTTTAAACTGTATAAATTGTTTCCCTTATTTGCGATCTTTCGGTTTTGGAAATGTTTACCCAAACTCTTGCCTCGGGAAGTACTTTTCTTTACGTTTAGATCTTTGAGGATTCCTGATTATTATTGTTCTTGGAACTTATATTGTATGGCTCGTATTTTTGCACTTGTACTTGCACTAACCCCCGAGTATTCGGGGGGTGGATGTCTATTTTTGCATTCAGGTTTTGGAGCATAGCATAGGGTCGGAACGAAGGATGATGAAAGATGAACGATACTAATCACACGAGGATTTGTTGATGTCGTTTTGGTCTAGTCATATTTTCTTTTCTGCTGCAGTATCTTTTCCCCGTTGTACGGGAGTTTATTGTATTTTGACCCCTGCGTGGGTATGTGTTTGGAATTGAGTTGTATGTTATTATTGAAAGACCAAGTCGGTCTACTGAGTCATTTTACCCTTAAAGGCGAGGTTTAGATGTTTGATATTAGTTAGCAGCCTGGTAGATCCTCGAGGAGAGGGTCTACGGCGTGTAATATCCCTGAGCGGATTGGGGGTGTTACAATATTAAACAATGATATCGATCACATCATCATAAATAATTACATACCAATGGAATAACGAAGTAAGAATACTACCAATGTAATCTTAACGTTATAACCTTACCAATTCATACCAGTCCATACTAAATCAATCCTTGACATATTCCACATTTCGTATTCTCAAATGACAAAATGAATTCAACAACAATCATCTGTATTGTATTCCAAAAATACCGATAATCCTGAAAACATCATCATAACTCATAAGTGCGGAAATAATCCAATCTATGCCAAATCCTGTCCGTCGGATTACACAATCAAATATCAACATGTATAAACCAATAATACACAACATATCTGTAGATCAACTACCACATGATAATGATAACAAATCCTGAACATCGACGTACAGTCTGAATGCTCATACGATCAATAACAATGATCAACCAATACATCACTAAGAATATCATCGACATGATAACTCCAATACGAGCAACAAATGATCAACGATAACCGAGAATACCCTCAACAAGGTAAACTCTAAACACGATCATCAAAGATCAATAATAACCGAGAATACCCTCAACAAGGTAAACTCCAAATGATCAACAAAGGACCAACAATAACCGAGAATACCATCAACAAGGTAAACTCCAAATGATCAACAATAATGGATCTCAAAGAAATAACTTTGACTGTTGAACATATCCCTCAGGCAAATGAACGATTAATCACAAACGTCGAACACATCCAAACATTTAAATGGTCTATGAACGACCAAAAATTGTACGGCTCAAAGATGGACATCACAGTATGCCCGATCTGGAAATGTGTCAGTGCACATATCCACCCCGTATACGGAATCCAGAATATATGTGGGACAATATACCTAATTAGCCTCACGAACTTCGTCTCATGTGCACGGTTCAATGTGGAAATATCAACACATAACCATAGTGTGCCCAGCTAAAAATCCTACACAATAACCAATCGGAACGCAGATATGATTCCAGATATGTCACGATGCAACATGACAATGAAACTCAAAGAATCACATATCCAATAAGGATCAAAAGACTCACTGAAGTAAACAGAGACAAACTGACAAAGAAAAGTCGACACAACTAATCAATATCCAAAACAACAATCCTGGGATCATCATCCCCGACAAAGCTCCTCTGGCAGTCTGCAGTCCATGTAAATTTGGTGCTTTTCCTTAGTAGGTTCGTTAACGGTCAGGCGATACAGAAAAAGGCCTCGATAAATCTTCGATAGTAACCCGCCAGTCCTAAGAAACTCCTAACCTCCTTGACGTTCTTCGGTGGTTCCCAACTCGTTATTGTCTCGATCTTTTGTGGGTCGACTTTGACACCTTCTGCCGAGACAACATGTCCGAAAAAAATTACCTCAGGCATCCAGAATTCGCACTTGGACAGTTTCGCATAAAGTTGGTGTTGCCTTAACACGCTCAGCACTTGCCTCAAATGTTCCTCGTGTTCCTGTCGGCTTTGAGAATATATCAGGATGTTGCCGACAAAAACCACCACGCATTTATCGAGGAAATCAATCAAAACTCTATTCATCAGTTCCATGAAAACAGCTGGGGCATTAGTCATCCCGAATAATACCACGATATACTAGTAATGCCCATACCTCGACCGAAATGCAGTCTTGGGTATATCTTCCTCCCGAATCCTCAATTGGTGATATCCGGACCGTAAATCGATCTTTGAAAACACGACTGCCCCTTGTAATTGATCCAAGAGGTCATCAATTCTTGGTAGTGGGTAAAGATTCTTGATAGTGACCTTATTTAGCTCCCTGTAGCCGATGCACAAGCGTAGAGAGTTGTCCTTCTTCTTAACGAAAAGTACCGGCGCGCCCCACGGCGAGGTGCTTGGGCGGATCAACCCTTTCTCCAATAGATCTTCGAGCTATATCTTTAATTCCTTCATCTCGGCCGGTCCCATCCTGTAAGGAGCTTTGGAAATAGGTCTCGTCCCCGGCTCGAGTTCAATGGAAAGGTCAACTTCTCGGTGCGGTGGCAGCCCTGGTAGTTCATCGGGAAAAATGTCTGGAAACTCATTCACCACCGGAATGTTTGTGATTGTAAGTTGTGAAGTATCCTCTCGAAGAACATAACACCAATAGTACTCACTTCGAGAGCTGCAGGAGGCTTCTGATGTGATAATGCTGAGAGACCCTTTCGTACTAGTGTTCACGTCCGCTGATGACATGTGTGGTAACGTCATGAGCCGAAATGGAAATAGTCAAGTGGTAGGTATCCAAGATCGTTCTGTGCAATGGCATCCAGTCCATACCTAATATGATATCTTCATTCTGGAGTGGAAAGACCATAAGATTAGCGGTCCAACTATGATTGTTGATGCAGATCCGACAATCTCGAACCCTTTGATATATTTCTAAGTTCGTAAGTATTGTGTACCATTATTCCGTTCAATTCTACAGTAACATTAGATATATATCGATTTGCTCAACAAGATTATCCCTCTCATTTTTCGGTTGTCGACAATTGATTATAGTATAATCAAATCTCATGCTTTCTAATTCTATTCTATATTTCGAATACTACGATCGACGGATTCTATTACACAATAACTTTGGTGGTTTGATATCCAATAATGATTATACTATCGAATTGTTTTCCTTAGTTCACTAAGTGTCAAAAATCACAAGTCAAGGGTGGCTACAACAATGGATTATACGGTGATGGATCACTATGAATTCTCCTACAACTGATTCGTCAAATTTTACATTCCTAATGATGATTCGAAATGAAATTTCGTATGATAAATATGATTTGCATGAAACAAGACATATGAGAAATGATAACTCCGGTTACTACAATTCCATTCGAAAGGTTGTCTGCGAAGGTTGGCAAAAATCTACCCAATACCCGCAATCTAATAAATATATATAAGAGAACATCGAAGATATAACTCCAGGGATTGGTGGCTTACCTTATTGGAAGAAGAATAATGAAGAGAGTTGGTGAATCCACAAGAACTACGAGGAGAAATGAGAACTGACTTGAACAACTTGGATAATCTTCACCGGAGCTCAAGAAACCACTTCCTCAGTGTTAATTCAAGTATATAAGAGGCTAAGAACCGAGTATAAGGCTAGGAATCTCTCCAAGGGTGTTATCTTGTAGTGTTGGGTCGTGCAAATGAAGAAGGGAATTGTCATTTTATAAACTTGGTTTTGCTAACATACGTTAATGATAATGGTGTTACATACGTAAGGCTTCTTACGAACGTAACAGTTCAATGACAACGTACGTAAAGACCGCCACTGCCCGAAATGTGCCCAAGTGTTACGTACGTTAAATTTGGGACATAACGTACGTTATGAAGAGTTGACTCGTTTGTCCTCTAGCCCGCCGAAAGTAGCTCCGTTCGTGTCAAAGAAAGATTCTGGTCGGGAGACTGACTCACCCGTTACGTACGTAATATAACTACCTTAACGTACGTAACAATCGGAATATAGCGTACGTTAGGCATAAGTTGTAGCACACGTTAGACATAAACTCTAGCATGCGTTAGACATAAACTCTTTAGCCACATATCACATTCTAACCATCTCGGGGTGACCATCCCTTCCACTCGTCAACAATTATCGGGGAACAAGACGTTGGCCACCGTCATATTCGCACCGACGATCGTCCCACGGCATCAAGGTGTGTCACCTCCGTTTCATTTACATCGCACAATTATATAGCACTCAATGAAATACATAAATAGAAATGACGTCACATTACAAAAATTCACACAGTACAAAGTAATCAAGCATGAAATACTGGAAGTATTACACCGCTGATCCCACTCGAGGCCTCTAAGGACCCTCCCGAGATGGCTAGCGAATCAAACTCGTGAATCTAGAGTGAAGTCGTAGATTCCCTCGGGGCCCCGTCGGACCCTCCCGAGGTGATAAAAGCACACACAATATACATTACCATTTCATGTTAAGCATAAAGGTTTCCAGAACTACTTGCCTTGAATAATTGACGACGCAACGAATGGAAAGGAAAATCACTGATGAACGCTAGGAACCAACCAAACTGAACCTAACGATTCGAAGAATACAATCACAACCATTTATAAACGAATACGGAAAATTGAATACACCCGAAAACCCGCCTACGATTCATGTATATTCGTACAAGAACAACAACGAGGGCGGACCACAACCAAACCCTCTTGATTAAGAAAATAGCACGAAATATACCATGAATCCATAGGATAACCAAGAATACCAACAAGATTAATCATATTCACCATGAATTAATCAACAACACGGAACGAATCGAACAAGAAATTTGAAAACCCCCAATTTACCCAAAAGTAGGGTTCTTAGAAGATTTACCCTGATTCGGACGGAGGAAGATGATTATGATGATGATAAACTACACTAGGAACATAATACTTGATTCCCCAAGAATTTCCACGGGAAAAAGAAAAATGCGGATATTACATTCTACCCCTCTAAAAATAAGTGTCATCCCGAAACTTAAGAAACAAACAACTCGGGGTACCTAGCATGCATGCTATCCTCGGTTTCCCAAGTTGCCTCCTCGACACCGTGCCTCGACCACTGCACCTTGACCAAAGGAATGGTCTTATGCCTCAGTTGCTTCTCGCGGTTTTCCAAAATCTTCAGGGGACGCTGCTGGAAGGTATTATACTCAGCGACATCAATCTCACCATAGTCGATGACGTGACTAGGAACCAGAACATATTTCCTCAGCTGGGAAACATGGAAAATGCTATGAACGTGACTCAAGGCCGGAGGTAGTGCCAAACAGTATGCCAACTCACCGACTCGCTCTAGAATCTCAAAAGGCCCAATAAATCTCGGACTAAACTTTCCCTTTTTCCCAACGCGGAAAACTCCCCTCGTCAGCGACATCTTTAGCAAAACGTGGTCTCCCACCTCAAAATCTAAAGGTCGACGACGGACGTTGGCGTGCGACTTCTGTCGACTCTGGGCAGTCAACATCCGTTCCCGAATCAATTCCACCTTCCGCCTCATATCTAAAGCGATATCCGGTTTGGTCCTGACCAAATCGGATGCTTCATTCCAACAAATCGGCGGTCGACAACGCCTCCCATAAAGCGCCTCATACGGTGCCATTCGAATCGACACGTGACAACTATTGTTGTACGTGAATTCAATAAATGGCAAATGCTCCTCCCAGTTAATGCTCCAGTCAAGAGCACAAGCACGCAACATATCCTCGAATGTCTGGATAGTTTGTTATGACTGTCCATCTGACTGAGGATGAAAAGAGGTACTCAAACGCAAGCGAGTACCCTATGCCTTATGCACCGCCTGCCAAAAACGCGATACAAAACGGCCATCCCGATCAGAAACAATAGACTTCGGAGTACCGTGAAGCCTCACAATATGCGCAATAAACACACGAGCCAACTTCTCCGGGCCCCAAGTATCTTTGATGCCCAGAAAATGTGCCGACTTGGTCAGACGATCAACAATCACCCAAACCATATTCATGCCCGACTACAATCTTGGCAAACTCGTGATGAAGTCCATCAAAATATCTTTCCATTTCCATTCTGGAACGGGATGTGACTGCAATAAACCAGCCGATCGCTGATGCTCGATTTTGACCTGCTGACAAGTGAGACATCTCGCTACAAACTGTGCGACCTTCTCCTTCATATCATTCCACCAAAAGTTCCTCCTTAGGTCCTTGTACATCTTACTCGAACCAGGATGAACGGAGTAAGGCATAGTATGGGCCTCACGCAAAATACTCTGCCTCAATTCCGAGTCGTTCGGCACACACAGCCGACTCTAGAATCTCAATACCCCATCTTCATGAATCACAAACCCAGGAGACTTTCCCTTAAGAACATTCTCTAGGATTTGAATAATCATTGGATCTTCCAGTTGCTTCAGTTTAATTTTATCAATCAGAGACGACGAAATCTCTAAAGCGCAAAGTTTCCCGATAGCCCCCGGCAACAAAATCTCGACATCCAACTTGATCAAAGTCCGCTGAAGTTTAGATTGAGATGTAAGGATCTCAAGCATCCGCAACGCGACTGTTTTCTGACTCAAGGCGTCGTCCAGGACGTTCGCCTTGCCCGGATGATAAAGGATTTCAAGGTCATAATCCTTAATAAACTCTAACCACCTCCTCTGCCTCATATTCAACTCCCACTGAGTAAATATGTATTTCAGACTTTTATGATCGGTAAAATCTGACATGCAGAGCCAAAAAGATAGTGACGCCAAATCTTGAGCGCAAAACCGACTGCCGCTAACTCCAAATCGTGAGTAGGGTAGTTAAACTCATACGGTCTCAACTGCCGCGACACAAACGCAATAGTCTTGTCGTGCTGCATCAAAATGCACCCAAGACCCTGACCTAAAGCATCGCTATAAACGGAAAAACCCTCGTTGCCACATGGCAACGCCAAAATCGGGGATGAAGTCAAGCGTCTCTTCAGCTCCTCAAAACTCGATTGTATCTTGTCATTCCAGACGAACTTCTCGGTTTTCTGGAGCAACTGTGTAAGTAGCCGAGCTAGTTTCGAGAACCCCTCGACGAACCTACGGTAGTAGCCATCCAGACCCAAGAAACTATGGACCTCCTTCACATTCTTGGGCGGTGCCCAATCCAACACTGCCTCAATCTTCTGTGGATCCACACGGACCCCCTCGGCTGAAATCACGTGACCCAGAAACATCATTTCCTTTAGCTAGAACTCACATTTCGAGAACTACACATAGAGTCGCTCGGTCCTCAAAATGTCTGACACCACACACAGATGATGGGCATGCTCTTCTTCGTTCCTCGAATAGATAAGAATATCGTCAATGAATACGAAGACAACCTTTTCCAAATACTCTATAAAGACCTTGTTCACAAACTGCATGAACACGACCGATGCGTTAGTTAACCTAAAGGGCATTACCACAACCTCGTAATGTCCGTATCTCGAAAGCTGTTTTCGGTACATCGGACTCCTTCACCCGAAGCTGATAGTACCCTGATCTCAAGTCGATCTTTGAGAATACCGTAGCTCCCTGCAGCTGATCGAACAAGTCATCAATCCTCGGCAAGGTATACATGTTCTTGATGGTTACCTTGTTTAGCTCGCGATAGTCGATACATAAACGCAGCGAACCATCCTTCTTCCTCACAAACAGGACCGGTGCGCCCCAAGGCGAAGCGCTCGGTTGAATATATCCCGACTCAAGAAGCTCACTCAACTGCTTCTTCAACTCGGACATCTCTGAAGGTGCCATGTGATATGGCGCCATCGAAATCGAAGCCGCACCCGGCTCTAACTCTATAGCAAACTCGACGTCACGGTCCGGTGGCAACCCTGGTAACTCATTAGGAAAAACATCAGAAAACTCACTAACGACTGGAATCGATGAAAGCTCGACTCCACCATCCTCCGCCTTCAAGGTATAGCACCAATAACCAGTATACCCATTTCGCATGAGTCTCATCGCCTTCAAGGCATTAATTACGAAGTTCTGGTTTCTCTTTCGCCTCGCGAAAGAGTGCTCGGTGCCGTCCTCGGCTAGTATGGTGATGATCCGCGTGCGGTAGTTCATGATTGCACCATGCCGCTCGAGCCAATCATCCCCGAGAATCAAATCCTCACCCTCAGTACCCACAACAATAAGATCAGAGAGCCAAGCCCTCTCACAAATAAACACAGAACAGTCTCGGACCTCTCGATCGCAATGATTCTATCACCGCTAGGAAGTTTAACGATGAAAGGCTCGCAAGGCGACAAACAGTCAAGATTCAAACAGCGTACACACTCCAGAGAGATGAATGAATGCGTAGCACCCGAATAAAAAAGCACAGTGACAGGATGGGAATGGATGTGAACGGTACCTGTCGCCACAGTGGCCGTTGGATCATCGGCCCTCCTCATCTCATAGATACACGGATGGGAAGAGCCGACACTATAAGCTCCCCCTCTAGCGGGCTGACCCCGACCTCTTGAGAAGTAGCATGGATAGGACGGTCACCGGTACTGCCAGCTCCCGAAGAATGCCCCACGTCCCCGGCCGCGTCCATGACCACGACCACGGCCTCTTCCAGCATCCATACTAGTGTTAAAAGGTAGAAAAAGCAACTTGATGATAAGTAAGAGAGGAAAAACATCCACAGTTCATGAAACGGAAATACGATACGAGAAAACAAGGAATCGAGTATGGAAACTTACGAGCACTGGAAGTACCGAGATGCTGGCAGCGGTATGACGATGTGCAAAACAAAACACAACTAGACCCCAATAACCGACAAGCCTAGGTATCCATAAACCTAGCGCTCCGATACCATATTCTGTAACACTCCCGAGATATTCAAGGTATATTACAGTGCCGTGGACCCCTATATGGGACCCACCAAGCTAGACACGAATTACCACATTAAAAACACACATTATCGAGATGAAAATCAAATAACACTCCCGGTACAACCGGTGGAATAATCAACACCGACAAACATAAATAACTTAAACGAGAAATCCCACGCGATGTAGAAGTATGTCGAAACGCCGTGTTGACGTAAAAAAATTACCTCTTCACATTGATCCAGTATGGGGAAAGATCAAATACGAACACAAATTGAAGTTAAGTACGTACTTGGGAAAACTTGCCAAAGATCATGTCTCGATACTGTACAAGAGTTGGAAGCAAGTACCTGACAAGTCGGATAAAGAAATGTTGTGGCAAGATATATTGGTACATGACTCTCTTTTTGTATTAAGAATTGTGTGTGTACTGTGTGTGTTTTTTTGTGCTATGTTTGTGTGTGTGGCAGTGTGTGTGTGTGTGTTTTTGTGCTGTGTGTGTGTGTGTGTTTGTGTACTGTGTGTGTGTGTGTTTTTATGCTGTGTGTGTGTGTTTATGCTGTGTGTGTGTTTATTTGTATGCTGTGTGTGTTTTTTTGTGTGTGTGGCAGTGTGTATGTGTTTGTTTGTATGCTGTGTCTGTGTTTTTTTGTGTGTGTGGCAGTGTGCGTGTGTGTTTTTGTGCTGTGTGTGTGTGTTTGTGTGTGTTTGTGTGTGTGTGTGTGTGTGTGTTTGTGTGATGTGTGTGTGTGTGTTTGTTGTATGCTGTGTGTGTGTTTTTTTTGTGTGTGTGGCAGTGTGTGTGTGTGTGTGTGTGTGTTTTTTTGTGTTGTGTGTATGTTTGTGTACTGTGTGTGTGTGTTTTTTATGTTGTGCGTGTGTGTGTGTTTTTATGCTCTGTGTGTGTGTGTTTATTTGTATGCTCTGTCTGTGTGTGTTTTTGTGTGTGTGGCAGTGTGTATGTGTTTGTTTGTGTGCTTTGTGTGTGATTTTTTTGTATGTGTGGCAGTGTGTGTGTGTGTGTGTGTGTGTTTTTGTGCTGTGTGTGTGTGTTTTTGTGTGTGTGGTAGTGTGTGTGTGTGTTTGTTTGTATGCTGTGTTTTTTTTGTGTGTGTGTTTTTATGTGTGTGTTTTTGTGCTGTGTGTGTGATGTGTGTGTGTGTGTGTGTTTATGCTGTGTGTGTGCGTGTTTGTTGTATGTTGTGTGTGTTTTTTTGTGTGTGAGGCAGTGTATGTGTGTGTTTTTGTGCTCTGTGTGTGTGTGTGTTTGTGTACTGTGTGTGTTTGTGTACTGTGTGTGTGTGTTTTTATGTGTGTGTGTGTGTGTGTGTGTGTGTGTGTGTTTATGTTGTGTGTGTGTGTGTGTTTATGCTGTTTGTGTGTTTTTTTGTGTGTTTTGTGTGTATGTGTTTGTTTGTATGCTGTGTGTGTTTTATTGTGTGTGTGGCAGTGTGTGTGTGTGTGCGTGTGTGTGTTTGTGCTGTGTGTGTGTGTGTTTGTGTGTGTGTGTGTGTGTGTGTGTGTGTGTGTGTGTGTGTGTGTGTGTGTGTGTGTGTGTGTGTGCGTGTGTGTGTGTGTGTGTGTGTTTGTTTGTTGTATGCTGTGTGTGTGTGTGTGTGTTTTTTTGTGTGTGTGGCAGTGTGTGTGTTTTTGTGCTGTGTGTGTGTTTGTGTAATGTGTGTGTGTGTGTTTTTATGCTGTGTGTGTGTTTGTGTGTGTGGCTAACCCTATATTTAATTGTCAATATGTAGGCCAATTTTGATGTTAGCCAGATTAATTAGCAATATTGGTCATTTTCAGAAGACGTGTTTACAGTCAATTGGCGTAAAATGGAGGCAATTTAAGTCTGATTTGACCGGTGAGTACATATATGGTCCAAGCAAAGAAAAATCTCCTTGTGACAAGTATGGTATCTCGGAGGAGGACTGGAGAGATTTCAAAAAGATTCGTGAGGACTCCGCTTGGGAGGTAAAACCGAAAAAAATGTTTTAAGTTTTTTTTTTAAAGTTCAATTGTAACAGCCCCAAAACCGACCGGGAATATTACAGCGCCGTGGGCCCCATATTGGAACCCACAAGGCTGTGTGTGTGATTTTTTTGTATGTGTGGCAGTGTGTGTGTGTGTGTGTGTGTGTTTTTGTGCTGTGTGTGTTTGTGTTTTTGTGTGTGTGGTAGTGTGTGTGTGTGTTTGTTTGTATGCTGTGTTTTTTTTGTGTGTGTGTGTTTTTATGTGTGTGTTTTTGTGCTGTGTGTGTGATGTGTGTGTGTGTGTGTGTGTTTATGCTGTGTGTGTGCGTGTTTGTTGTATGTTGTGTGTGTTTTTTTGTGTGTGAGGCAGTGTATGTGTGTGTTTTTGTGCTCTGTGTGTGTGTGTGTTTGTGTACTGTGTGTGTTTGTGTACTGTGTGTGTGTGTGTTTTTATGTGTGTGTGTGTGTGTGTGTGTGTGTGTTTATGTTGTGTGTGTGTGTGTTTATGCTGTTTGTGTGTTTTTTTGTGTGTTTTGTGTGTATGTGTTTGTTTGTATGCTGTGTGTGTTTTATTGTGTGTGTGGCAGTGTGTGTGTGTGTGCGTGTGTGTGTTTGTGTGTGTGTGGCAGTGTGTGTGTGTGTGTGTGTGTGTGTGTGTGTGTGTGTGTGTGTGTGTGTGTGTGTGTGTGTGTGTGTGTGTGTTTGTTGTATGCTGTGTGTGTGTGTGTGTTTTTTTGTGTGTGTGGCAGTGTGTGTGTTTTTGTGCTGTGTGTGTGTTTGTGTAATGTGTGTGTGTGTGTTTTTATGCTGTGTGTGTGTTTGTGTGTGTGGCTAACCCTATATTTAATTGTCAATATGTAGGCCAATTTTGATGTTAGCCAGATTAATTAGCAATATTGGTCATTTTCAGAAGACGTGTTTACAGTCAATTGGCGTAAAATGGAGGCAATTTAAGTCTGATTTGACCGGTGAGTACATATATGGTCCAAGCAAAGAAAAATCTCCTTGTGACAAGTATGGTATCTCGGAGGAGGACTGGAGAGATTTCAAAAAGATTCGTGAGGACTCCGCTTGGGAGGTAAAACCGAAAAAAATGTTTTAAGTTTTTTTTTTAAAGTTCAATTGTAACAGCCCCAAAACCGACCGGGAATATTACAGCGCCGTGGGCCCCATATTGGAACCCACAAGGCTGTGTGTGTGATTTTTTTGTATGTGTGGCAGTGTGTGTGTGTGTGTGTGTGTGTGTTTTTGTGCTGTGTGTGTTTGTGTTTTTGTGTGTGTGGTAGTGTGTGTGTGTGTTTGTTTGTATGCTGTGTTTTTTTTGTGTGTGTGTGTTTTTATGTGTGTGTTTTTGTGCTGTGTGTGTGTGATGTGTGTGTGTGTGTGTTTATGCTGTGTGTGTGCGTGTTTGTTGTATGTTGTGTGTGTTTTTTTGTGTGTGAGGCAGTGTATGTGTGTGTTTTTGTGCTCTATGTGTGTGTGTGTTTGTGTACTGTGTGTGTTTGTGTACTGTGTGTGTGTGTGTTTTTATGTGTGTGTGTGTGTGTGTGTGTGTTTATGTTGTGTGTGTGTGTGTTTATGCTGTTTGTGTGTTTTTTTGTGTGTTTTGTGTGTATGTGTTTGTTTGTATGCTGTGTGTGTTTTATTGTGTGTGTGGCAGTGTGTGTGTGTGTGCGTGTGTGTGTTTGTGCTGTGTGTGTGTGTGTTTGTGTGTGTGTGGCAGTGTGTGTGTGTGTGTGTGTGTGTGTGTGTGTGTGTGTGTGTGTGTGTGTGTGCGTGTGTGTGTGTGTGTGTGTTTGTTGTATGCTGTGTGTGTGTGTGTGTGTTTTTTTGTGTGTGTGGCAGTGTGTGTGTTTTTGTGCTGTGTGTGTGTTTGTGTAATGTGTGTGTGTGTGTTTTTATGCTGTGTGTGTGTTTGTGTGTGTGGCTAACCCTATATTTAATTGTCAATATGTAGGCCAATTTTGATGTTAGCCAGATTAATTAGCAATATTGGTCATTTTCAGAAGACGTGTTTACAGTCAATTGGCGTAAAATGGAGGCAATTTAAGTCTGATTTGACCGGTGAGTACATATATGGTCCAAGCAAAGAAAAATCTCCTTGTGACAAGTATGGTATCTCGGAGGAGGACTGGAGAGATTTCAAAAAGATTCGTGAGGACTCCGCTTGGGAGGTAAAACCGAAAAAAATGTTTTAAGTTTTTTTTTTAAAGTTCAATTGTAACACCCCCAAAACCGACCGGGAATATTACAGCGCCGTGGGCCCCATATTGGAACCCACAAGGCTAAAATCATTTTCGCAATCATTTAAAAAAAATGTCAAAAAGCCCTTTGAAAGTACACACACACGCAGCGGATGAAAACAAAGTTCAAAGAATACTGAAAGCCATTTTAAATATACACATGCAGCGGATAAAAACACAATTAATTACATTTGCAATGAATTAGAAAAACCAAAAGAATACATAATCCCAACAATCACGCCATAGCCGATCACCTGAAAGCTCATCCCTTCACGACCGCTACTAGCTCGAACTCCGAGTACCTAAAAGATAAAGCCCACGACGGGGTCACCATAATACTCAACAATGATAACGATCACATCACAAAAACAATACATATCAATGAAATTACAAGGTGAGAATAATTCCAATGTAGTCTCACCGTAGTAACCTTACCAACTGTCACAATCCATAACAAATCAATTCTTACCAACCCACGCCTCGTGTCCTTAAGTGATGAATGAATTCAAAAGTAACCATCCAGATCGTATCTCAAACGATACCAAAATTCCCAAACTTATCATATTTCAATTATAGAATGATCGGCCATGAATAACTCTATCGGTGGGTCGCACAATCGGATCCCAATCGATAAAACCGATATCACACGATACATCTGCAAATCAACTGTCCCGAAACAATGGCAAGTTCCAGATATCAATACAAAGCATGAATGCTCACACAGTCAATAATGATAAACAATCGATGCATCACAACGGAAATATCAATGACATGATATTTCCACACAAGATCGACAAAGGATCAACATGGACGAGAATACCATGATCCGTAACTCCAACAAGATCAATGAATAATCAATAACCGAGAATACCGACGAGACAGTAAGGATCAACGAAGAAGCAATCACCGAGAATACCGACGACACGGCAAATCCCAACAAGATCAATAAAAGCTCGACAACCGAGAATACCGACGACACGGTAAGGATCAATGAAGAATCAATAATCGAGAATACCGACGACACGGTAAACTCCAATAAGATCAATAAGAGTCGACAACCAGAAATACCGACGGTGCGATAAACTCCAATAAGATCAATAAAGGGTCAACAACCGAGAATACGACAACACGGTAAACTCTAACAAGATCAATAAGGACCAACAACTGGGAATACCAACGATCCGGTAACTCCAACAAGAGCAATAAGAAATCGACAACCGAAAACACCGACGACACAAGAAACTCCAATAGGAATAATAAGGGATCAACAACCGAGAATACCAACGGTAAGGCAAACTCCCAAACGGAATCAATAAGGATCAATAACGAACGAGACTACCAATGATAGGGGAACTCCAAACGAGATTAATAAAGGATCGATAACAAATAAGTTTACCATCGATATGGTAACTCCCAACGAGATCGAAAAGGATCAACGGAGCAGATACACGAGAGAATAAAATTATCACCCATATACGAATCATATATATGGGATTTCAAAGACAACCCGAATATCGAATGTATCCAATTATACATGGACCGTGAACGACCAATCAATAAGACTCAAGATAGACGCCACGATACAACATGACAACTAATCCCGAAGAAACGCATATCCATCAAGGATCAAAAGACTTCCCAAAAGAGCAACAAGAACTCGATCATGGAAGACCGACACGACCACAATGTCGTATTTCCATCGACAACATCCACATCATGCTCAACAATGCATATAATATTAACACATAAACCCCAAGGCAAAGCCAAGGGTCACTAAGCATCTCACAGAATACCCCTAACATAGGTGCCATATAGGTCTTATCCCCTAACACAGTTCATGCAATTACAAAATACCCCAAGGTCGCAACCAAGGGTCACGAAAGTATCCACACAGAATACCGAACACAAAGTGCCATATAGGTCTTATCCCCTAACACATCGGCCCAATGATCACACCAAAGGAAGAGCACATTACAAACGTAACAACGATGGTGCACACTCACCACATGAAATATCAATACACACATGCAATAATGCAATATGATGATTATCATAATCTAACAATATTAATTTACCTCAAGTTGGAGACGCTAACCTTTCCACGACCAACCGCCCTGAACGAATACATGGTTTATCCGACAATCCAAAATGAAGTACAGTCCATAACTAATACCAAACCACCATCCCGAGTTCAATATCGACACGATAAGTAACCTTGATATCCAACTTCTCATGCAGTAGACCAAATTATAATTCACGTTCCCATTTCCACTAGACATCCTTAAAATCATATAAATTATGATTTATCTTAGTCCAAAATACCATACATACCACCATTCCGACAATTCATATTTTCCATAATACCATTGCTATACGAATCATAAATGAAATGAAAACGAAATCATTTATTAACATTATGAACTGAGCAAGCATAACTTGCCCTGATACCAATTCGACGAAGCCGCTATCAATCCCGCTGTCTTCGTCTACAAGCTCCGCAGCACAACGGTTAACTTCAACGATCACTAAACGCAACCTAATGCAATAATCGATTAACGATACGTTCAATAACAATCAACAACCGAAATGACCAACTAATCAAACTCGATGGTTCAATGATATCTCGATCATATGAAACCAACCCATATCAACTCTTAATAATACGGACACAAGTCGAAATTCGGTGTTCAATAATCCAAACAATGTCTTCAACATATAGTTAATATAACCGCAAGAATCGTAACAACAAAACCATAATCATCTTCATACGAATCCTTCTTCAACGATAACATCAAAATCCGTATTCAATGAGAGGATTATCAACATACCTCTAGAAGATGACATACACAAGTAATCACTTGTTTTGAATAGCAGTGCGAAGAAATCGACAAAGGGAAGGGTACCGATTCAACTTCCTTCAAAAGTTCATTCCTAAATCACAATAATATCAATTCAATCACCATCCATGCGAAACGTATAGAATTTCCCAAGTTCTACTCATTGAGGCATTTCATCGAACACTTTGAAGGCATAATCCAATTTAATCGTTTTAACGAAGAAATACTCGAATTTGTTCCACAAAACTTCAAGAGTATTGAATGATTACGAGTATACAATCAAGTTCTATCAATAATCCGAATCAAAATGGAGCAAATCGGCCAAAACACCAAGAAACATCAAGAACATCCAAAAACCAAGTGTTTAGGTGTTCTTACCTTCGATCCGGGTGGAAGATGATGTTAATCCATGATTCCAACTTCCAAAACATGTTGCTACATGATGATCTTACTCAAATCCATCCACTTTTGGTGAAGGAATCGCGAAAAAACGTAGAAAATATGATAATGCCCTAGATGACTCGGCCCGGGCCTTATATAGCCGAGACTGGCCAGTTACGTACGTAACCGGCGGGTCCTTACGTACGTAGCCGGCCGCGGCCTAACCTTCTGTCCAGTTTGTTCGGCACCCTTACGTACGTAACCGGCAGCTCCCTTACGTACGTAATCGGCCATTACGGCCGTAACCGGCCACTGCCTACGTACGTAATCGGCCATCCTAGCCCCCGAGTCACTGCTGACCATGCTCGGCCATCCCAACGATTCACGTCCGGCCATGCTCGGCCATCCCAACGAGTCACGTCCGGCCATGCTCGGCCATCCAGGTCATCTCGGCCACGACTCGGCCAGTCGCCCCGTAACGTACGTAACACTTAATTCGTTGCGTACGTAATACATACGTTGACTTGCAACAGTATTATACTCGTATTACGTACGTAATACACCCTGTATAACGTACGTAACTCCATCCGTTGACTCACGTGTCCACGTCCGCGCCGAAAGCTGCCGACACCGGGCCCAACTGTCTGATTCCTCTTGTTACGTACGTAATACCTTACGCTTAACGTACGTAACACGTACCACTTAGCGTACGTTATCTCAAAGTCTTAACGTACGTTAACAGATCCATACTTAGCCGTTTCCAGCAATTCCTGTCCAACGTATCGACATAACAAATATGAACATACGACATACTGAACACATATACGAAATCCCGAAAGTATTCTCATACGGTACGTCTGATGCACGATATCCTCAATTACAAATGTCGACCAAGTACGGAAATCAAACAAATACTCATACGGTATATCCGACATCGAAAACACAACAAGCATGTAATATCCTAGAATCAAAATACCCTCGATAGACATACTGGCACGACTGTCACGGTTTCCAAAATTATCCACTCATATCGTGTCGGTCCCACTCTGTACAGTACATCCCAGATAAAATAATGCGAAAAATTCATAGTGAAATTCTAGGATATTACATATACACCCACTTAAATAAGTTTCGTCCTCGAAACTCAACACCTGTCATAATCAGTATCTCAAACCCGAAATATCTCAAAATCACGACACCATGCTCAAATAATCATCATGAAAATTGAAATAACTGAAAGAACATACTTACAGGTCCGTGAAGTCGATGATCTTCCGTGATACCAGCATACGACTCCCATACAAAGTCTCAACACACTAACAACACACCGGCATCGCAATTACAGCAATTTGAAAATATTTTAAAAATTTTGAAACCTCCAAAATCGGTTTGACTCAAAAGTCGAAAATCATTTTCAAAAGTCACGCTACTACCGCACCGGCAGAGCCACATAACACACACGCCCGGGTTTTACGAAACCCAAGCTCGATACCATTTTCTGTAACACCCCAAAACCGACCGGAATATTACAGTGGGCCCCATATTGGAACCCACAAGGCTAAAATCATTTTCGCAAACATTTAAAAAAATGTCAAAAAGCCCTTTGAAAGTACACACACACGCAATGATGAAAACACAGTTCAAAGAATACAAAGCCATTTTAAATATACACATGCAATGGATAAAAACACAATTAATTACATTTGCAATGAATTAGAAAAAACCAGAAAAGAATACATAATCCCAACAATCACGCCATAGCCGATCACCGAAAGCTCATCCCTTCACGACCGCTACTAGCTCGAACTCCGAGTACCTAAAAGATAAAGCCCACGACGGGTCACCATAATACTCAACAATGATAACGATCACATCACAAAAACAATACATATCAATGAAATTACAAGGTGAGAATAATTCCAATGTAGTCTCACCGTAGTAACCTTACCAACCTGTCACAATCCATAACAAATCAATTCTTACCAACCCACGCCTCGTGTCCTTAAGTGATGAATGAATTCAAAAGTAACCATCTGTACTGTATCCGAAACGATACCAAAATTCCCAAACTTATCATATTTCAATTATAGAATGATCTGGCCATGAATAACTCTATCGGCTGGGTCGCACAATCGGATCCCAATCCTGATAAAACCGATATCACACGATACATCTGCAAATCAACTGTCCCGAAACAATGGCAAGTTCCAGATATCAATACAAAGCATGAATGCTCACACAGTCAATAATGATAAACAATCGATGCATCACAACGGAAATATCAATGACATGATATTTCCACACAAGATCGACAAAGGATCAACATGGACGAGAATACCATGATCTGGTAACTCCAACAAGATCAACGAATAATCAATAACCGAGAATACCGACGAGACAGTAAGGATCAACGAAGAAGCAATCACCGAGACTACCGACGACACGGCAAATCCCAACAAGATCAATAAAAGGTCGACAACCGAGAATACCGACGACACGGTAAGGATCAATGAAGAATCAATAATCGAGAATACCGACGACACGGTAAACTCCAATAAGATCAATAAGAGTCGACAACCAGAAATAACGACGTACGATAAACTCCAATAAGATCAATAAAGGGTCAACAACCGAGAATACGACAACACAAGAACTCTAACAAGATCAATAAGGACCAACAACTGGGAATACCAACGATCCGGTAACTCCAACAAGAGCAATAAGAAATCGACAACTGAAAACACCGACGACACAGTAAACTCCAATAGGAATAATAAGGGATCAACAACCGAGAATACCAACGGTAAGGCAAACTCCCAAACGGAATCAATAAGGATCAATAACGAACGAGACTACCAATGATAGGGGGAACTCCAAACGAGATTAATAAAGGATCGATAACAAATAAGTTTACCATCGATATGGTAACTCCCAACGAGATCAGAAAAGGATCAACGGGAACAGATACACGAGAGAATAAAATTATCACACATATACGAATCATATATATGGGATTTCAAAGACAACCCGAATATCGAATGTATCCAATTATACATGGACCGTGAACGACCAATCAATAAGACTCAAGATAGACGTCACGATACAACATGACAACTAATCCCAAAGAAACGCATATCCATCAAGGATCAAAAGACTTCCCAAAAGAGCAACAGTAACTCGATCATGGAAGACCGACACGACCACAATGTCGTATTTCCATCGACAACAAATCCACATCATGCTCAACAATGCATATAATATTAACACATAAACCCCAAGGCAAGCAGCCTAAGGGTCACGGAAGCATCTCACAGAATACCCGGAACATAGGTGCCATATAGGTCTTATCCCCTAACACGGTTCATGCAATTACAAAATACCCCAAGGTCGCAACCAAGGGTCACGAAAGTATCCACACAGAATACCCGGAACACAAAGTGCCATATAGGTCTTATCCCTAACACATCGGCCCAACAGATCACAGCTCAAAGGAAGAGCACATTACAAACGTAACAACGATGGTGCACACTCACCACATGAAATATCAATACACACATGCAATAATGCAATATGATGATTATCATAATCTAACAATATTAATTTACCTCAAGTTGGAGACGCTAACCTTTCCACGACCAACCGCCCTGAACGAATACATGGTTTATCCGACAATCCAAAATGAAGTACAGTCCATAACTAATACCAAACCACCATCCCGAGTTCAATATCGACACGATAAGTAACCTTGATATCCAACTTCTCATGCAGTCGACCAAATTATAATTCACGTTCCCATTTCCACTAGACATCCTTAAAATCATATACATTATGATTTATCTTAGTCCAAAATACCATACATACCACCATTCCGACAATTCATATTTTCCATAATACCATTGCTATACGAATCATAAATGAAATGAAAACGAAATCATTTATTAACATTATGAATCGAGCAAGCATAACTTGCCCCGATACCAATTCGACGGCCGCTATCAATCCCATTGTCTTCGTCTACAAGCTCCGCAGCACAACGGTTAACTTCAACGATCACTAAACGCAACCTAATGCAATAATCGATTAACGATACGTTCAATAACAATCAACAACCGAAATGACCAACTAATCAAACTCGATGGTTCAATGATATCTCGATCATATGAAACCAACCCATATCAACTCTTAATAATACGGACACAAGTCGAAATTCGGTGTTCAATAATCCAAACAATGTCTTCAACATATAGTTAATATAACCGCAAGAATCGTAACAACAAAACCATAATCATCTTCATACGAATCCTTCTTCAACGATAACATCAAAATCCGAATTCAATGAGAGGATTATCAACATACCTCTAGAAGATGACATACACAAGTAATCACTTGTTTTGAATAGCACGGTGCGAAGAAATCGACAAAAGGGAAGGGTACCGATTCAACTTCCTTCAAAAGTTCATTCCTAAATCACAATAATATCAATTCAATCACCATCCATGCGAAAACGTATAGAATTTCCCAAGTTCTACTCATTGAGGCATTTCATCGAACACTTTGAAGGCATAATCCAATTTAATCGTTTTAACGAAGAAATACTCAATTTGTTCCACAAAACTTCAAGAGTATTGAATGATTACGAGTATACAATCAAGTTCTATCAATAATCCGAATCAAAATGGAGCAAATCGGCCAAAACACCAAGAAACATCAAGAACATCCAAAAACCAAGTGTTTAGGTGTTCTTACCTTCGATCCGGTGGAAGATGATGTTAATCCATGATTCCAACTTCCAAAACATGTTGCTACATGATGATCTTACTCAAATCCATCCACTTTTCAAGGAATCGCGAAAAAACGAAGAAAAATGAAAATGCCCAAGATGACTCGGTCGAGGCCTTATATAGCCGAGACTGCCGCCTACGTACGTAACCGGCGGGTCCTTACGCACGAGCCGGCCGCGCCTAACCTTCGTCCAGCTTTGTTCGGCACCCTTACGTACGTAGCAGGCGGCTCCCTTACGTGCGTAATCGGCCATTACGGCCGTAATCGGCCACCGCCTACGTGCGTAATCGGCCATCCTAGCCCCCCGAGTCACTGCGACCATGCTCGGCCATCCCAACGATTCACGTCCGGCCATGCTCGGCCATCCCAACGAGTCACGTCCGGCCATGCTCGGCCATCCAGTCATCTCGGCCACGACTCGGCGATCGCCCCGTAACGCACGTAACACTTAATTCGTTGCGTCGTAATACGTGCGTTGACTTGCAACAAGATTATACTCGTATTACGTCGTAATACACCCTGTATAACGTCGTAACTCCATCCGCTGACTCACGTGTCCACGTCCGCGCCGAAAGCCGCCGACACCGGCCCAATCTGCGATTCCTCTTGTTACGCACGTAATACCTTACGCTTAACGTACGTAACACGTACCACTTAGCGTACGTTATCTCAAAGTCTTAACGTACGTTAACAGATCCATACTTAGCCGTTTCCAGCAATTCCTGTCCAACGTATCGACATAACAAATATGAACATACGACATACTGAACACATATACGAAATCCCGAAAGTATTCTCATACGCACGTCTGATGCACGATATCCTCAATTACAAATGTCGACCAAGTACGGAAATCAAACAAATACTCATACGGTATATCCGACATCGAAAACACAACAAGCATGTAATATCCTAGAATCAAAATACCCTCGATAGACATACTGGCACGACTGTCACGGTTTCCAAAATTATCCACTCATATCGTGTCGGTCCCACTGCACAGTACATCCCGGATAAAATAATGCGAAAAATTCATAGTGAAATTCTAGGATATTACATATACACCCACTTAAATAAGTTTCGTCCTCGAAACTCAACACTGTCATAATCGTATCTCAAACCCGAAATATCTCAAAATCACGACACCATGCTCAAATAATCATCATGAAAATTGAAATAATCGAAAGAACATACTTACAGTCCGTGAAGTCGATGATCTTCCGTGATACCAAAGATACGACTCCCATACAAAGTCTCAACACACTAACAACACACCGGCATCGCAATTAAAGAATTTGAAAATATTTTAAAAATTTTGAAACCTCCAAAATCGGTTTGACTCAAAAGTCGAAAATCATTTTCAAAAGTCACGCTACTACCGCACTACAGAGCCACATAACACACACGCCCGGGTTTTACGAAACCCAAGCTCGATACCATTTCTGTAACACCCCAAAACCGACTGGGAATATTACAGCGCCGTGGCCCCATATTGGAACCCACAAGGCTAAAATCATTTTCGCAAACATTTAAAAAAATGTCAAAAGCCCTTTGAAAGTACACACACACGCAGCGGATGAAAACACGGTTCAAAGAATACCGAAAGCCATTTTAAATATACACATGCATGATAAAAACACAATTAATTACATTTGCGGCGGAATTAGAAAAAACCGTAAAAGAATACATAATCCCAACAATCACGCCATAGCCAAGATCACCGAAAGCTCATCCCTTCACGACCGCTACTAGCTCGAACTCCGAGTACCTAAAAGATAAAGCCCACGACGGGGTCAGTCATAATACTCAACAATGATAACGATCACATCACAAAAACAATACATATCAATGAAATTACAAGGTGAGAATAATTCCAATGTAGTCTCACCGTAGTAACCTTACCAACCTGTCACAATCCATAACAAATCAATTCTTACCAACCCACGCCTCGTGTCCTTAAGTGATGAATGAATTCAAAAGTAACCATCTGTACTGTATCCGAAACGATACCAAAATTCCCAAACTTATCATATTTCAATTATAGAATGATCTGGCCATGAATAACTCTATCGGCTGGGTCGCACAATCGGATCCCAATCCTGATAAAACCGATATCACACGATACATCTGCAAATCAACTGTCCCGAAACAATGGCAAGTTCCAGATATCAATACAAAGCATGAATGCTCACACAGTCAATAATGATAAACAATCGATGCATCACAACGGAAATATCAATGACATGATATTTCCACACAAGATCGACAAAGGATCAACATGGACGAGAATACCATGATCTGGTAACTCCAACAAGATCAACGAATAATCAATAACCGAGAATACCGACGAGACAGTAAGGATCAACGAAGAAGCAATCACCGAGAATACCGACGACACGGCAAATCCCAACAAGATCAATAAAAGGTCGACAACCGAGAATACCGACGACACGGTAAGGATCAATGAAGAATCAATAATCGAGAATACCGACGACACGGTAAACTCCAATAAGATCAATAAGAGTCGACAACCAGAAATACCGGTACGATAAACTCCAATAAGATCAATAAAGGGTCAACAACCGAGAATACTGACAACACAGTAAACTCTAACAAGATCAATAAGGACCAACAACTGGGAATACCAACGATCCGGTAACTCCAACAAGAGCAATAAGAAATCGACAACTGAAAACACCGACGACACAGTAAACTCCAATAGGAATAATAAGGGATCAACAACCGAGAATACCAACGGTAAGGCAAACTCCCAAACGGAATCAATAAGGATCAATAACGAACGAGACTACCAATGATAGGGGGAACTCCAAACGAGATTAATAAAGGATCGATAACAAATAAGTTTACCATCGATATGGTAACTCCCAACGAGATCAGAAAAGGATCAACGGGAACAGATACACGAGAGAATAAAATTATCACCCATATACGAATCATATATATGGGATTTCAAAGACAACCCGAATATCGAACAGATCCAATTATACATGGACCGTGAACGACCAATCAATAAGACTCAAGATAGACGTCACGATACAACATGACAACTAATCCCGAAGAAACGCATATCCATCAAGGATCAAAAGACTTCCCAAAAGAGCAACAGTAACTCGATCATGGAAGACCGACACGACCACAATGTCGTATTTCCATCAGACAACAGTCCACATCATGCTCAACAATGCATATAATATTAACACATAAACCCCAAGGCAAAGCACCAAGGGTCACGGAAGCATCTCACGGGAATACCCCGGAACATAGGTGCCATATAGGTCTTATCCCCTAACACAGTTCATGCAATTACAAAATACCCCAAGGTCGCAACCAAGGGTCACGAAAGTATCCACACAGAATACCGGAACACAGTGCCATATAGGTCTTATCCCTAACACATCGGCCCAACAGATCACAGCTCAAAGGAAGAGCACATTACAAACGTAACAACGATGGTGCACACTCACCACATGAAATATCAATACACACATGCAATAATGCAATATGATGATTATCATAATCTAACAATATTAATTTACCTCAAGTTGGAGACGCTAACCTTTCCACGACCAACCGCCCTGAACGAATACATGGTTTATCCGACAATCCAAAATGAAGTACAGTCCATAACTAATACCAAACCACCATCCCGAGTTCAATATCGACACGATAAGTAACCTTGATATCCAACTTCTCATGCAGTAGACCAAATTATAATTCACGTTCCCATTTCCACTAGACATCCTTAAAATCATATACATTATGATTTATCTTAGTCCAAAATACCATACATACCACCATTCCGACAATTCATATTTTCCATAATACCATTGCTATACGAATCATAAATGAAATGAAAACGAAATCATTTATTAACATTATGAACTGAGCAAGCATAACTTGCCTTGATACCAATTCGACGAAGCCGCTATCAATCCCGCCGTCTTCGTCTACAAGCTCCGCAGCACAACGGTTAACTTCAACGATCACTAAACGCAACCTAATGCAATAATCGATTAACGATACGTTCAATAACAATCAACAACCGAAATGACCAACTAATCAAACTCGATGGTTCAATGATATCTCGATCATATGAAACCAACCCATATCAACTCTTAATAATACGGACACAAGTCGAAATTCGGTGTTCAATAATCCAAACAATGTCTTCAACATATAGTTAATATAACCGCAAGAATCGTAACAACAAAACCATAATCATCTTCATACGAATCCTTCTTCAACGATAACATCAAAATCCGAATTCAATGAGAGGATTATCAACATACCTCTAGAAGATGACATACACAAGTAATCACTTGTTTTGAATAGCACGGTGCGAAGAAATCGACAAAAGGGAAGGGTACCGATTCAACTTCCTTCAAAAGTTCATTCCTAAATCACAATAATATCAATTCAATCACCATCCATGCGAAAACGTATAGAATTTCCCAAGTTCTACTCATTGAGGCATTTCATCGAACACTTTGAAGGCATAATCCAATTTAATCGTTTTAACGAAGAAATACTCGAATTTGTTCCACAAAACTTCAAGAGTATTGAATGATTACGAGTATACAATCAAGTTCTATCAATAATCCGAATCAAAATGGAGCAAATCGGCCAAAACACCAAGAAACATCAAGAACATCCAAAAACCAAGTGTTTAGGTGTTCTTACCTTCGATCCGGGTGGAAGATGATGTTAATCCATGATTCCAACTTCCAAAACATGTTGCTACATGATGATCTTACTCAAATCCATCCACTTTTGCTGAAGGAATCGCGAAAAAACGAAGAAAAAATGAAAATGCCCAAGATGACTCGGTCCAGGCCTTATATAGGCCGAGACCTGCCGGCCAGTTACGTACGTAACCGGCGGGTCCTTACGTACGTAGCCGGCCGCGGCCTAACCTTCTGTCCAGTTTGTTCGGCACCCTTACGTACGTAACCGGCAGCTCCCTTACGTACGTAATCGGCCATTACGGCCGTAACCGGCCACTGCCTACGTACGTAATCGGCCAGTCCTAGCCCCCAGCGAGTCACTGCTGACCATGCTCGGCCATCCCAACGATTCACGTCCGGCCATGCTCGGCCATCCCAACGAGTCACGTCCGGCCATGCTCGGCCATCCAGGTCATCTCGGCCACGACTCGGCCAGTCGCCCCGTAACGTACGTAACACTTAATTCGTTGCGTACGTAATACGTACGTTGACTTGCAACAGTATTATACTCGTATTACGTACGTAATACACCCTGTATAACGTACGTAACTCCATCCGTTGACTCACGTGTCCACGTCCGCGCCGAAAGCTGCCGACACCGGGCCCAACTGTCTGATTCCTCTTGTTACGTACGTAATACCTTACGCTTAACGTACGTAACACGTACCACTTAGCGTATGTTATCTCAAAGTCTTAACGTACGTTAACAGATCCATCCTTAGCCGTTTCCAGCAATTCCTGTCCAACGTATCGACATAACAAATATGAACATACGACATACTGAACACATATACGAAATCCCGAAAGTATTCTCATACGGTACGTCTGATGCACGATATCCTCAATTACAAATGTCGACCAAGTACGGAAATCAAACAAATACTCATACGGTATATCCGACATCGAAAACACAACAAGCATGTAATATCCTAGAATCAAAATACCCTCGATAGACATACTGGCACAACTGTCACGGTTTCCAAAATTATCCACTCATATCGTGTCGGTCCCACTCTGTACAGTACATCCCAGATAAAATAATGCGAAAAATTCATAGTGAAATTCTAGGATATTACATATACACCCACTTAAATAAGTTTCGTCCTCGAAACTCAACACCTGTCATAATCAGTATCTCAAACCCGAAATATCTCAAAATCACGACACCATGCTCAAATAATCATCATGAAAATTGAAATAACTGAAAGAACATACTTACAGGTCCGTGAAGTCGATGATCTTCCGTGATACCAGCATACGACTCCCATACAAAGTCTCAACACACTAACAACACACCGGCATCGCAATTACAGCAATTTGAAAATATTTTAAAAATTTTGAAACCTCCAAAATCGGTTTGACTCAAAAGTCAGAAAATCATTTTCAAAAGTCACGCTACTACCGCACCGGCAGAGCCACATAACACACACGCCCGGGTTTTACGAAACCCAAGCTCTGATACCATTTCTGTAACACCCCCAAAACCGACCGGGAATATTACATAGTGGGCCCCATATTGGAACCCACAAGGCTAAAATCATTTTCGCAAACATTTAAAAAAATGTCAAAAAGCCCTTTGAAAGTACACACACACGCGGCGGATGAAAACACAGTTCAAAGAATACCGAAAGCCATTTTAAATATACACATGCAAATGATAAAAACACAATTAATTACATTTGCGGAATTAGAAAAAAACCGAGAAAAGAATACATAATCCCAACAATCACGCCATAGCGATCACCTAAAGCTCATCCCTTCACGACCGCTACTAGCTCGAACTCCGAGTACCTAAAAGATAAAGCCCACGACGGGGTCAGTCATAATACTCAACAATGATAACGATCACATCACAAAAACAATACATATCAATGAAATTACAAGGTGAGAATAATTCCAATGTAGTCTCACCGTAGTAACCTTACCAACCTGTCACAATCCATAACAAATCAATTCTTACCAACCCACGCCTCGTGTCCTTAAGTGATGAATGAATTCAAAAGTAACCATCTGTACTGTATCCGAAACGATACCAAAATTCCCAAACTTATCATATTTCAATTATAGAATGATCTGGCCATGAATAACTCTATCGGCTGGGTCGCACAATCGGATCCCAATCCTGATAAAACCGATATCACACGATACATCTGCAAATCAACTGTCCCGAAACAATGGCAAGTCCCGGATATCAATACAAAGCATGAATGCTCACACAGTCAATAATGATAAACAATCGATGCATCACAACGGAAATATCAATGACATGATATTTCCACACAAGATCGACAAAGGATCAACATGGACGAGAATACCATGATCTGGTAACTCCAACAAGATCAACGAATAATCAATAACCGAGAATACCGACGAGACAGTAAGGATCAACGAAGAAGCAATCACCGAGAATACCGACGACACGGCAAATCCCAACAAGATCAATAAAAGGTCGACAACCGAGAATACCGACGACACGGTAAGGATCAATGAAGAATCAATAATCGAGAATACCGACGACACGGTAAACTCCAATAAGATCAATAAGAGTCGACAACCAGAAATACCGACGGTACGATAAACTCCAATAAGATCATTAAAGGGTCAACAACCGAGAATACTGACAACACAGTAAACTCTAACAAGATCAATAAGGACCAACAACTGGGAATACCAACGATCCGGTAACTTCAACAAGAGCAATAAGAAATCGACAACTGAAAACACCGACGACACAGTAAACTCCAATAGGAATAATAAGGGATCAACAACCGAGAATACCATCGTTATGGAAAACTCCCAAACGGAATCAATAAGGATCAATAAAGAACGAGACTACCAATGATAGGGGGAACTCCAAACGAGATTAATAAAGGATCGATAACAAATAAGTTTACCATCGATATGGTAACTCCCAACGAGATCAGAAAAGGATCAACGGGAACAGATACACGAGAGAATAAAATTATCACCCATATGCGAATCATATATATGGGATTTCAAAGACAACCCGAATATCGAATGGATCCGATTATACATGGACCGTGAACGACCAATCAATAAGACTCAAGATAGACGTCACGATACAACATGACAACTAATCCCGAAGAAACGCATATCCATCAAGGATCAAAAGACTTCCCAAAAGAGCAACAAGAACTCGATCATGGAAGACCGACACGACCACAATGTCGTATTTCCATCGACAACATCCACATCATGCTCAACAATGCATATAATATTAACACATAAACCCCAAGGCGCGGCCAAGGGTCACGGAAGCATCTCACAGGAATACCCCGGAACATAGGTGCCATATAGGTCTTATCCCCTAACACAGTTCATGCAATTACAAAATACCCCAAGGTCGCAACCAAGGGTCACGAAAGTATCCACACAGGAATACCCCGGAACACAGGTGCCATATAGGTCTTATCCCCTAACACATCGGCCCAACAGATCACAGCTCAAAGGAAGAGCACATTACAAACGTAACAACGATGGTGCACACTCACCACATGAAATATCAATACACACATGCAATAATGCAATATGATGATTATCATAATCTAACAATATTAATTTACCTCAAGTTGGAGACGCTAACCTTTCCACGACCAACCGCCCTGAACGAATACATGGTTTATCCGACAATCCAAAATGAAGTACAGTCCATAACTAATACCAAACCACCATCCCGAGTTCAATATCGACACGATAAGTAACCTTGATATCCAACTTCTCATGCAGTAGACCAAATTATAATTCACGTTCCCATTTCCACTAGACATCCTTAAAATCATATACATTATGATTTATCTTAGTCCAAAATACCATACATACCACCATTCCGACAATTCATATTTTCCATAATACCATTGCTATACGAATCATAAATGAAATGAAAACGAAATCATTTATTAACATTATGAACTGAGCAAGCATAACTTGCCTTGATACCAATTCGACGAAGCCGCTATCAATCCCGCCGTCTTCGTCTACAAGCTCCGCAGCACAACGGTTAACTTCAACGATCACTAAACGCAACCTAATGCAATAATCGATTAACGATACGTTCAATAACAATCAACAACCGAAATGACCAACTAATCAAACTCGATGGTTCAATGATATCTCGATCATATGAAACCAACCCATATCAACTCTTAATAATACGGACACAAGTCGAAATTCGGTGTTCAATAATCCAAACAATGTCTTCAACATATAGTTAATATAACCGCAAGAATCGTAACAACAAAACCATAATCATCTTCATACGAATCCTTCTTCAACGATAACATCAAAATCCGAATTCAATGAGAGGATTATCAACATACCTCTAGAAGATGACATACACAAGTAATCACTTGTTTTGAATAGCACGGTGCGAAGAAATCGACAAAAGGGAAGGGTACCGATTCAACTTCCTTCAAAAGTTCATTCCTAAATCACAATAATATCAATTCAATCACCATCCATGCGAAAACGTATAGAATTTCCCAAGTTCTACTCATTGAGGCATTTCATCGAACACTTTGAAGGCATAATCCAATTTAATCGATTTAACGAAGAAATACTCAATTTGTTCCACAAAACTTCAAGATTATTGTATTATTACGAGTATAAAATAAAGTTATATCAATAATCCGATTCATAATGGAGCAAATCGCCAAAACACCAAGAAACATCAAGAACATCCAAAACCAAGTGTTTAGGTGTTCTTACCTTCGATCCGGTGGAAGATGATGTTAATCCATGATTCCAACTTCCAAAACATGTTGCTACATGATGATCTTACTCAAATCCATCCACTTTTGTCAAGGAATCGCGAAAAACGAAGAAAAATGAAAATGCCCAAGATGACTCGGTCCAGCCTTATATAGCCGAGACTCGCCAATTACGTACGTAATCGGCGGGTCCTTACGCACGAGCCGGCCGCGGCCTAACCTTCTGTCCAGTTTGTTCGGCACCCTTACGTACGTAACCGGCAGCTCCCTTACGTACGTAATCGGCCATTACGGCCGTAACCGGCCACTGCCTACGTACGTAATCGGCCAGTCCTAGCCCCCAGCGAGTCACTGCTGACCATGCTCGGCCATCCCAACGATTCACGTCCGGCCATGCTCGGCCATCCCAACGAGTCACGTCCGGCCATGCTCGGCCATCCAGGTCATCTCGGCCACGACTCGGCCAGTCGCCCCGTAACGTACGTAACACTTAATTCGTTGCGTACGTAATACGTACGTTGACTTGCTACAGTATTATACTCGTATTACGTACGTAATACACCCTGTATAACGTACGTAACTCCATCCGTTGACTCACGTGTCCACGTCCGCGCCGAAAGCTGCCGACACCGGGCCCAACTGTCTGATTCCTCTTGTTACGTACGTAATACCTTACGCTTAACGTACGTAACACGTACCACTTAGCGTACGTTATCTCAAAGTCTTAACGTACGTTAACAGATCCATACTTAGCCGTTTCCATTAATTCCTGTCCAACGTATCGACATAACAAATATGAACATACGACATACTGAACACATATACGAAATCCCGAAAGTATTCTCATATGGTACGTCTGATGCACGATATCCTCAATTACAAATGTCGACCAAGTACGGAAATCAAACAAATACTCATACGGTATATCCGACATCGAAAACACAACAAGCATGTAATATCCTAGAATCAAAATACCCTCGATAGACATACTGGCACGACTGTCACGGTTTCCAAAATTATCCACTCATATCGTGTCGGTCCCACTCTGTACAGTACATCCCAGATAAAATACTGCGAAAAATTCATAGTGAAATTCTAGGATATTACATCAATGCTGAAAATAATGAACGCACAATCAAATAAAATAATTTCTAATTAATAACATAAAATCTGAAATAAAAAAATGTTTTAAGTTTTTTTTAAAATTCAATGCTGAAAATAATATACGCACAATCAAATAAAATAATTTCTAATTAATAACATAAAATCTGAAATAAAAAAATGTTTTAAGTTTTTTTTTTTTAAGTTCAATGCTGAAAATAATGAACGCACAATCAAATAAAATAATTTCTAATTAATAAGATAAAATCTGAAATAAAAAAGTGTTTTAAGTTTTTTTTTTAATGTTAAATGTTGAAAATAATGAACACACAATCAAATAAAATAATTTCTAATTAATACCATAAAATTTGAAATAAAAAATTGTTTTAAGTTTTTTTTTTAAAAGTTCAATGCTGAAAATAATGAACGCACAATCAAATAAAATAATTTCTAATTAATAACATAAAATCTGAAATAAAAAATGTTTTAAATTTGAAAATATTTATAATATATATATATATATATATATTATATAATATTCATAAAGGGATTGTACAATAATCTGAATAATTTTACAAGAATCAAATAAAACAATTTCTAATTAAGAACTAATTTCTAATTAAGAACATAAAATATAAAAAAAAAATGTTTTGAATTTGAAAATATTTATAAAATTGTTTATGGATTATTTGATACTTGTATCAGGAACAAACAAGTAAGAAACAAAAATTAGCAAAAATGAACATTCCGCATTATATGGCTCGAAAAGGGTACGACTTGGTGGATATACGGGAGATGGAGAGGAAGATGAAGGAGCGTCGAGAAGTATCTAAATCTGAAGAAGATATTGTTATTGATCCCCCGTCTCCACCTACGCGTCATCAAAGGTGGAAGCTTGGTCATACAAAAAGACGGGAGGATACATCATCCGATGCTGCACGGGAGATTGTCGAGAGGATTGTAAGTTCTATTTTAAGAATTATTTTTTCTTGTAAGAAAAATAAAAAGCTCTACTTTTTTTGTTGCTAAGTGTTAGCAAACATTAAAAATTTGAGGTAAATTATTTGTTTTATTAAATGTAAATAACCACTTTTCTACCCAATTATTTTTATCTACATTTTTGTATTGTTTTTTTTTTCCTTCATCAACTTGTATCAGTTGTTTGCATATTTCAAAACTTTGTAATATGGTGCCAAATTAAATTTTTTTAGGATGATTTGGAGAAGCAGTATACACAAGGTACCTTTATTCCTGAGAGACGACAGGATATATTGACGGCTGCCATTGGGAGACCCGAGCACCCTGGTCGTGTTCGTGGCATTGGTTTTGGTGTGGGTATTCGCGATTACTTTGGACGATCATGTGGACCGACGTCTTCCGTAAGTAAAGATGTGTTGGAGCAGCTAAGGAAAGAGATCACCCTTGATGTCACAAAGACTTTGATGAAAGAGTTCGGCCAGTCAATGGGTGCTAGTTCCCAGCGGCCTGTTGATATTCATACACCGGATGAGGTTACTCGTGTTAGCATTAAGGGGAGTTGTGCTGATGCTATTTCTGGCCCTTACGGAGAGAGGCCTGTGACTGGAGACACTCATGGAGTTGGATTTTATGTGGACGAGCATCCTCCCCGTCTAGTTGCTAATTTAGGGTTATTCAGGGCGATTCGACCTTACATTGTGTTCCTTTACCAACTCATTTGGTTAAGGTAGTGGTTGAGGAGGCCGTAGATGCCAGCGCTGAAGTCCCTGTGGAAACTGATGAGGTGAGAGTCGTGGGGGAAGGTTTAGGTGGATTTATTGCATGGCCACGAGATTTTATTTTCTCCGATTTTTCAAAGGTAAATATTTTCTTTTTCTTTTTAGTAACTACCAAACATTATTGCAAAATCAATCCAATATAAATTGATTATGATTTTTAATATGGAAAAGATTAAACACAACCAAAATGCGTAGTAACATCCCAAAGGAATGGAAACATGTAGGAATAATAATAAATAAAAATAATAAGCCCTATTCTTTTTTTGTTTTATTGATTTTATTGGAGTATATATTTAGATAGTATATATATATATAAATATTTTAACCCCTGACATGTATTGACATGTAGAATGGGACTCTATCTTTATTCTCGTCTGATTAATTAGTTCTTTAAAAGATTTATCAGAATATGGAGTGAATAATTTGATGAATGAATATTCTTTATTCAGTATAGAATAAATTCGCACCAATTCTTCTCTTTTTAATATTCAAAAAATAGATATAGGTTCGGGTCATTATCAATGAGTTTATATAGTATTCAATAGATACGTTTATCCTTCATCCTTTATGAAGTTACAATGGAATGAAAACAAAATAAATTATTTCAAATTTACTTGTATTTTACACTATACTATATGAAATAGGATATTCATCGACCAAAGAAGCAGGCTCGTCACAATGACGGGTCGAGGACCAAAGAGGACATCATGAAAGACTTACTTAGTGCTGCGTCGAGTCTGTACAATAATCCGATATCAGTGCCGTGGGATACAGCTATCTTTGGCTATGGTGGTGATGATGTTCCATTGTACATCGCTCACACTGATATTTTAGAGATCGTTCAAGGAAAGGACTGGCTTAGTTTATCAGTTTTACAGCTTTGGACTAAGTGCGTAATTTCCTTTATGGAATTTTTCTACATTCGTAGTATGTGTGTGTGTACAGTGTGTGTGTGTGTGTGTGTTTGTATGTGCTGTGTGTGTATGTATTGTGTGGAAATGTGTTTTTTTTACTGCGGGCAGTGTGTGCATTGTGTGTATGTGTGTGTGTGTGTGTGTGCAGTGTGTGTTTGTGTGTGTTTGTGTGTGTGTGTATGTGCAGTGTGTGTGTTTGTGTGTAGTGTGTGTGTTTTTATTGTGTAGCAGTGTGTGTGTGTGTGTGTGCAGTGTGTGTGTGTGTGTGTGTGTGTGTGTTTAATGTGTGGCAGTGTGTGTGTGTGTGTGTGTGTGTGTGTGTGTGTGTGTGTGTGTTTGTGTGCAGTGTGTGGAGTGTTTTTTTTATATTAATATTTTGCTTAACAAATTAGGTATTTGTCTAATATGAATGTGGGCATGATGGACGAGGTCTTGTATGGATATTTTGATCCTCAATCCATACAAAATGTAATATCCGGAATTTCTATTACTATTGTTTAATGTTATCCGAGTTATGTTGTACAGCATGGAATCTGTACAGTATGGGTAAAATAATTAAAGGACCGAGACATCTGTATTTGTATAATTGTCGTACTTGGTCGACAATTGGATGTAAGAAGTATATGTATTCAGTATGCCGTATGTTCGTATTCTGTATGTTGAGACGTTGGAAAAGAATAGCTGAAAATGGCTAAGTGTAACATTATTAGCGCACGCTAATAATCATGAGTAACGCACGCTATCGTGCAGGATTAGCGCACGCTACGTTTATAGGTTAGCGTACGCTAGTGTAGACAGATCGGAAGGAATCTGCGTGTGGACCCGACTGCTTTCGGCGCACGTTCTGATAAGTCAACGGATGTTGTAATGTAGTGTTAGCGCACGCTAATGCATGTTGATTAGCGCACGCTAACTGTATATTGGGACAAAAAGGAATCTTATCCTAGTCAGAGCTGTCGGCGTGTGGACCCGTGTTCGGAGCATACAGACAAACGAGTGAACTAATGTTAGCGCACGCTAAACGCAAGGACTTGCGTACGCTAGAGAGTGTAAATTACGTACGCTAATGCATGGGCATTACGTAAGCTCATGTACGGCCGCATGTAGTCTCTGGACTACGATAGCGCACGCTAACAAAGGTCAGTTAGCGCACGCTAAAGCCTTAGCGCACGCTAAACATGAGATGTTAGCGCACGCTAGTAATGCAGTCTATATAAGGGATAGACGGGTATTATGAAGCATTTCGTCCATTCTTTCACTTTCAGTCGATAGAGAGAGCTTTGGGAGGTTCTTGAGGTTCCCAAGCACGGTGAGGTGGTGATCTTTAACAAGATTAAAGCTGGAAATCATGGATTAAAGCTTTGTTCTTGAAATCATTGGTGATTCTTGGAAATGGATTCAACCTTGGAAATCAATCCATTCCTTCATAAAGGTAATCACTTTTCATCTTTGGATTTCGTTTTGGATTGAATGTTGATGATTATTACATAAACAAGTTTGACAAGCATGATTATGAGATGGTATACCGGAGTAAGATGATATATGGATATAGAACTTGGATTATAAGTTGGATGATTGTTTATATGTTAAAGGATATCGGATTTCGTTGTTTTGATAGCTTTGAACATGATCCATAATCACTTGGTGTTCTTGAAATCGCCATAAGTTGATCGGTATCTGAAAAACATGCATCTGTCCAGCATTAGCGCACGCTACGCCATCGCCTAGCGCGCTTAACGGAGCAACTTAGCGCACGCTACGTTAGGTGATTAACGTGCGCTAAGAAGCCGAAAGTGCGGTATTTTCGTGTTGTGGTTGTAAATTCGTCTTGGTTTGAGTAGGATTAATTCTACTTGTTTTTAATCGAGATAGTGTCGAGCGTTTGGGTTTGTTAATTGGTTTTATCGTTTGTTGATTGTTATCGAACTTGTTGTCTTTCGTTTACTGTTATAGTTTGAGAATATTGATCGGTGATTTCAAGCGTGTGTTGCGGTCGAGATAGATTATGTTCGTGAATTGCTTTGGTCGGGACCGAGGGACTTGTAGATGACGGAAATGGAATTGGTAATGACTTCATCGGTATCGAGGTAAGTTATTACTTGCTCGATTCATAATATTTAATGAATGGTTTCCGTTTCATTCGTGTATAATTCGTATAGCAATGTTTATAATCGTAATCACAGGAGATTTGAGATTATAAATCGTATTCGAAGTTTTGGGAATCAATCATAATGTATATGATTTACTTTTGTTATTGGTATATCGAGGATATATTGTGATAAAGACGGAGATATGAATTATCTCGCAATTCGTGATACTTTGGACCGTCGAGTATTGAGGATAATGGTTCGTGATGGTTTAGACATTGAGATCATTCTCGAAGGACTCGGGGCAAGTACTCTAATCTATTTTATCATTTGTGTCGATTATGTCATGATACATTCGTGTCGCGTTGTTGTCATGCGTTTGTGCATTGTTGTTGTCGTGTATTGTGTGTACCGCTGTTTGGTGCATTGTGTATTGTTGTCATATGTCCACCTCGTGTTGGTCCGACGGATCATCGGGGATCTATGCTAGCGTCTACTGGATCATCGGACGGGTTTTCCACCTCGGGTTGGTCCGACGGGATCATCGGGGATCTAGGCGGTGAACGCTGGATCATCGGATTGCCATGTATTGTTCTTTGTGCATATGTATATTATGGATTTGCCATAAGTATACATTGTCATTATTGTTGTGATCATATTGACGTTGTCATATGAGTATGCATTTGTAGGTCTTGTGTTAGGACCATGTCCGTATGTTGTGAGGATCTGATCTCGGATTAGGCGACGTGATGGAAATGGTATTTCGTATCTTGAGGTATGTTCCGTATTTCCTTGATACTTGTCTTTGATGGACAATCGATTTTCGTATTGAAATTGTCGACGTCATCCGATGGATTGAATTGGCCAGAGTTGGTATAATTTCCGTATCGCGAGTTATGATAATGTTTTTGAGAACCTTGGGTATTGTTGAGATACCGTACGGATATTTTGGTATTATCTCATGGTGATGTTAAGGATACGAATTGTGGATTTTCGTAAAGTTAAGACGGTAAGATTACATTGGTCGTATTCTTACTTAGTATTTCCATTGATATGTAATTATTGACGTGATGTGATGGTTATCATTGTTGGATATTATGGTGACCCCGTCGTGGGCTTTCTTTTTAGGTTCTTGGATTATCAAGCTTGTAGCGGTCGTGGAGAGATGAGCTTCCCGGAGGATACTTGGCTAGAACATGTATTTGTGTATTGAGCTTCGTCAGCTTGTTGTATTCATGCTAGAGTATTTTAATCGTTTGTCTTTTCCATTGCGTGAGTATTTTTAAATGGTCTTTTGGTATTTGGTAACTTAGGTTACCTTGGCGATCGTTCTCTAAATCTATTCTCTGCAGACGTGTGTTTATAGCTTAACGTATGTACTTAAACCGTTGAGTCTTGGCATTTCGGGCCTTGTGGTTTCAAATGAGTTTTTACGACGGTTTGATAAACGAGTTTTATAAATCTTCGAATGGTTTTAATAGATAATACCGTCGTTAGCCTCTTGGGCGTTTTGTAAATGTTTGCGAAAATTTCTTTCACCTTGTGGGTTCCATCTCGGGGCCCACGGCGCTGTAATATTCCGGTCGGATCCGGGGTGTTACGAATATGGTATCGAGCTTAGGTTGAGAAAACCTAGGCATTTGGGTCGAGTTGGGTCGTGCTTTTGTCGTGTCATTCGAGTTGTCGGTTGACAAGTGTTTGAGCTCGGGTTTTTTTGTTCACTCGGGCTTGTGCGTTATGTGATTTACCAAAGGTGGTAATCGGGATTGTTGTAACTTTTTCAAATGGTGTTAACGTGTTTCTTCGGATAAAGTTGTGTTGTGTTCTCGAGTTGCACTGAGTTTGCAAAATGTGTGTTTTGAAAATATCCATGTCGAGTAATTTCTAGAGTCGAGGCATGTGCCAGTATCACGGGGAATCGTCGGCTTCACGATCTGTAAGTAATTGGATTTTTGAATTTCATTAAGATTTATTGCCGTTCTAAGTTGATATGTTTTGAGATTCAGCAGATATCATGCGTTACGGTATAAGTTGACAGATTTGGGACAGGATTGATGATCTCGAGAAGCTATGATTTTGGAAAATCAATATGTCGGTTAAGTTTTGGAACAATTGTGTATTCGGGAGAAGGACTGGGAATTGTTGAGAAGAACATGTAGTCATGTTAAGTCATTTTGGAAATACATGAAACTGCTTTTGAGCATTTGAAAATGGTACTTTTCAAAATGAATGTTTTACAGATGTTTTACCGTAAATGATTTTTGGGCCGAGACCCAATAGATTTTTGAAATTGTTTTATAACTCAGACTTGGGGTCCGAAAAGAGTTTCCTACTTTTTAAACTCCTTGTAATGCGGAACGAGATACGGGCTGAGACCCTAATATTTCAAAAGGCTTTTTTGTTTTCTAAAACTCCCGAGATTAATAAAATATTTTACCAATCGTTTATCGATTTTATTTCCGCCTTTCGAGGTTTTGCTTTACTTGTTCAAATGAAACTTCTCGGGAAGCCTTTCATTGTGTTGATTTGTTTCAATATTTTGTCATAACATAGTTGAGGTGATCCAGAATGGGATATGGTCGACGTTGTGAGCCATATGTGGATAAAGGAGTTTTGGTCGGAGTTTATTTATTGAGATTTTGAAACTCTATCGTGTGGTTTTCCAATGGAATGTCAGTGGAATTTGTGACGAGTCGAATTGGTATACAGGAGTATAGATGCGGTCAATCATTTGCATAGTTTTCATTTTTAAAACTTCAAATCGTGTGGATTCAAGGAAATCAAGTATCGAACACTTGGCATTTGCGAGCCGCTTTAATTTTTCGAAAATTAATTTCGTAGTCTTACGAAAATTTATGTTTTTAGTTTTGAAATTTTTGAAAGAACTTTCAAAATTGTCTTCGTGACAAGAATATATGATTTCAAACTGGTTTTGAAAATGTGATCGAGGTACATACGCATTTAATGCATAATGCATATCGTGGTGAAGTTCTCAATGAGATTCACGAATCGGATAAGACATCGGTATGGTACGAGGAAAAGAGATTCGAACTTTAGTATGGCGGTTTGGTTATCCAGGATGATCGGTTGATCTATTGAATGAGAGACATATGTTGCGTGTTGTAGATTCATGCACGGGATGTAATTTTGGAACTGGATTTTATGAAACCGGGACATGTGTGTTATGTGATTCCATTGGTACGGTATTAGCGATTTTATCATAGTGAATTTTGAATGATTTCTTTGTAAGTATAGATTTGGGGAGGGTGACCCCATCTTTGGTGGGTTTTGATATTGAGTGGTCGTTCCCACTCCATGTATGATTGGATATGTTCGTCGGTTTATGATTGGTTGTTCGTATGCCGAGGAGTATGTTCGACAGTCAGGTGTGTTTATTGAGATCCACTGTATGTGATTGGTTTGTCGTTTTGAGAATGTTATTCTTTCGTATATCTGTTTCCGTGGTTCTGTGTTGACCGTGTTGGAGTTTATCATGGTGATGATATTCTCGATTGCGTTTCGACCTTTGGATTGGTCATATTAGAGTTCATCATGTCAATGATATTCTCGATTAATTTATGGGTTGATCATTGCTGGTGATCATCTGAGCGTTCAGATTTTGTGTTGATATTTCGGGATTCGTTGCCATTGTGTTGGGCAGTTGTTTCACAGATGTATCGTGTATTATTGAATTGTATCAGGATTGGGATTTGATTGTGCGATCAGGCAGACAAGATCTAACACGGATAGATTATTTCATTTGCCGATAATATATCTGGTTGGGACTTATGGAATTGTTATTGTAAGCGTGTTGAGGCTTTTCAGTAAAGTCACTTGCTAGTATCTTAGAAGATCGTCGACTTGGCCACATGTAAGTATGCTATTTTAGTTATTCGGTAATAATGATGATTCATCGTTGTGATTATTTTGGGATATTTTGGTTGAACGGTTTATTTGTTTTTATGACGGATTGCAAGTTTCGAGGACGAAACTTATTTTAAGTGGTGTAGTATGTAATATCCTAATTTCTATTACTATTGTTTAATGTTATCCGAGTTATGTTGTACAACATGGAATCATGCAAGATGGGTAAAATAATTAAAGGACCGAGACATACAGATTTGTATAATTGTCGTACTTGGTCGACAATTGGATGTAAGAAGTATATGTATTCAGTATGCCGTATGTTCGTATTCTGTATGTTGAGACGTTGGAAAAGAATAGCTGAAAATGGCTAAGTGTAACATTATTAGCGCACGCTAATAATCATGAGTAGCGCACGCTATCGTGCGAGATTAGCGACGCTACGTTTATAGGTTAGCGTCGCTAGTGCATGGTCGGAAGGAATCTGCGTGTGGACCCGATCGCTTTGGCGCACGTTATGATAAGTCAACGGATGTTGTAATGTAGTGTTAGCGCACGCTAATGCATGTTGATTAGCGCACGCTAACTGTATATTGGGACAAAAAGGAATCTTATCCTAGTCAGAGCTGTCGGCGTGTGGACCCGTGTTCGGAGCATACAGACAAACGAGTCAACTAATGTTAGCGCACGCTAAACGCAAGGACTTGCGTACGCTAGAGAGTGTAAATTACGTACGCTAATGCATGGGCATTACGTACGTAAGCTCATGTACGGCCGCGGTAGTCTCTGGACTACGATAGCGCACGCTAACAAAGGTCAGTTAGCGCACGCTAAAGCCTTAGCGCACGCTAAACATGAGATGTTAGCGCACGCTAGTAATGCAGTCTATATAAGGGACAGACGGGTATTATGAAGCATTTCGTCCATTCTTTCACTTTCAGTCGATAGAGAGAGCTTTGGGAGGTTCTTGAGGTTCCCAAGCACGGTGAGGTGGTGATCTTTAACAAGATTAAAGATGGAAATCATGGATTAAAGCTTTGTTCTTGAAATCATTGGTGATTCTTGGAAATGGATTCAACCTTGGAAATCAATCCATTCCTTCATAAAGGTAATCACTTTTCATCTTTGGATTTCGTTTTGGATTGAATGTTGATGATTATTACATAAACAAGTTTGACAAGCATGATTATGACATGGTATACCGGAGTAAGATGATATATGGATATAGAACTTGGATTATAAGTTGGATGATTGTTTATATGTTAAAGGATATCGGATTTCGTTGTTTTGATAGCTTTGAACATGATCCAGAATCACTTGGTGTTCTTGAAATCGCCATAAGTTGATCGGCATCTGAAAAACATGCATATGTCCAGCATTAGCGCACGCTACGTTTACTGCCTAGCGCGCGCTAACGGGAGCAACTTAGCGCACGCTACGTTAGGTGATTAACGTGCGCTAAGAAGCCAGAAAGTGCAGTATTTTTGTGTTGTGGTTGTAAATTCGTGCTGGTTTGAGTAGGATTAATTCGACTAGTGTTTAATCGAGATATTGTCGAGCCGTTGGGTTTGTGAATTGGTTTTATCGATTGTTGATTGTTATCGAACTTGTTGTCTATCGATTACTATAATAGGTTGAGAATATTGATCGGTGATTACAACTGTGTGTTGCGGTCGAGCTCGAGTATGTTCGTGAATTGCTTTGGTCGGGACCGAGGGACTTGTAGATGACGGAAATGGAATTGGTAACAGCTTCATCGGTATCGAGGTAAGTTATTACTTGCTCAGTTCATAATATTTAATGAATGGTTTCCGTTTCATTCCTGTATAATTAAATAGCAATGTTTATAATCGTAATCACGGAGATTTGAGATTATAAATCGTATTCGAGTTTTGGGAATCTGAATCATAATGTATATGATTTACTTTTGTTATTGGTATATCGAGGATATATTGTGATAAAGACGGAGATATGAATTATCTGCAATTCGTGATACTTTGGACCGTCGAGTATTGAGGATAATGGTTCGTGATGGTTTAGACATTGAGATCATTCTCGAAGGACTCGGGGCAAGTACTCTAATCTATTTTATCATTTGTGTCGATTATGTCATGATACATTCGTGTATCGTTGTTGTCATGCGTTTGTGCATTGTTGTTGTCGTGTATTGTGTCTTCTTTGTTTTGTGCGATTGTGTATTGTTGTCATATGTCCACCTCGTGTTAGTCCGAGGATCATCGGGGATCTATGCTAGCGTCTACTGGATCATCGGACGGGTTTTCCACCTCGGGTTGGTCGACGGGATCATCGGGGATCTAGGCAGTGAACGCTGGATCATCGGATTGCCATGTATTGTTGTTGTGCATATGTATATTATGGATTTGCCATAAGTATACATTGTCATTATTGTTGTGATCATATTGACGTTGTCATATGAGTATGCATTTGTAGGTCTTGTGTTAGGACCATGTCCGTATGTTGTGTGGATCGATCTCGGATTAGGTACGTGATGGAAATGGTATTTCGTATCTTGAGGTATGTTCCGTATTTCCTTGATACTTGTCTTTGATGGACAATCGATTTTCGTATTGAAATTGTCGACGTCATCCGATGGATTGAATTGGCCAGAGTTGGTATAATTTCCGTATTGCGAGTTATGATAATGTTTTTGAGAACCTTGGGTATTGTTGAGATACCGTACAGATATTTTGGTATTATCTCATGGTGATGTTAAGGATACGAATTGTGGATTTTCGTAAAGTTAATACGGTAAGATTACATTGGTCGTATTCTTACTTAGTATTTCAATTGATATGTAATTATTGACGTGATGTGATGGTTATCATTGTTGGATATTATGGCTGACCCCGTCGTGGGCTTTCTTTTTAGGTTCTTGGATTATCAAGCTTGTAGCGGTCGTGGAGAGATGAGCTTCCCGGAGGATACTGGCTAGAACATGTATTTGTGTATTGAGCTTACATTCGGTTGTTGTATTCCGCTGCTAGAGTATTTTAATCGTTTGTCTTTTTCCGCTGCGTGAGTATTTTTAAATGGTCTTTTGGTATTTGGTAACTTAGGTTACCTTGGCGATCGTTCTCTAAATCTATTCTGTCGGTACGTGTAAGCGATAGCTTAACGTATGTACTTAAACTGTTGAGTCTTGGCATTTCGGGCCTTATGGTTTCAAATGAGTTTTTACGACGGTTTGATAAACGAGTTTTATAAATCTTCGAATGGTTTTAATAGATAATACCGTCGTTAGCCTCTTGGGCGTTTTGTAAATGTTTGCGAAAATTTCTTTCAGCCTTGTGGGTTCCATCTCGGGGCCCACGGCGCTGTAATATTCCCGGTCGGATCTGGGGGTGTTACACAAAATATGGGACAGAGGGGAGAGGAGATCTCGAGATATATATCGACGCGTATGCTTGAGTCGGAGAAGTAAATATACATGGGAGCTTACCATCATAAGTAAGATAAAAGATTCTAAATTTCAAAATATTTTCTTTTTAACAAAACTATTTCCTTTTTTTACAACATACTGTAGTAATATGTTCTTTCTTTCAAATGCATTTATCTATGTAGGCATCATTGGCAACTTCTGGTCATTGTGCCAGCAAGAGGAACGATTATATAGTTTTGCTCACTACATAGTAGGCCTGACTCTCGCATTAAGGCCATACTCCAAAAGTAAGATTTTATTTATAACATATTTGCTTTAAAATTTTATATCAACGACTCAATATATTATTGTTACTTTTAAGCAGTGCCGTGACCGCATTCAAGACCATGGATGGTATGCATACAAGTAAATAAAAGCAGGCGGTTAGTTGGATATATCCCAAGGTAATACATTTAATTATATGAGTGTAAATATGTGTGTTTGTGTGTATGAATATTTGAGTGTCTACGACAATATTGTTTTTGGAAACACGAATTATTTTGGGATAGACGTGGTTAACGTCGTAAGGATCTTCTCCCTTTGGGATAGATGTTAACTTTCGTCTTAAGGATCTTATCCCAACATATCGTGTATGAAGTGTTTGTTTGTTTGTGTTGGTTTTATTTTCTATGCAGTATGTGTGTGTGTGCAGTGGCAATGTGTGTGCTGTGTGTGTGTTTGTGTTTGTGTGTGTTTGTGTGCAGTGTGTGTTGTCTGTGCTGTGAGTGTGTGTGTGTGTGTGTGTGTGTGTGTCTTTGTGTTTATGTGTTTGTGTTTGTGTGTGTTTGTGTTTTGTGTGTGGGCAGTGTGTGTGCGTGCAGTGTGTGTGTCTATGTGTGTGTGTGTGTGTGTGCAGTGTGTGTATGTGTGTGTGTGTGTGTGTGTGTGTGTAAATATTTGAGTGTGTACGACAACATTATTTTTGGAAACACGAATTATTTTGGGATAGACGTGGTTAACGTCGTAAGGATCTTCTCCCTTTGGGATAGATGTTAACTTTCGTCTTAAGGATTTTCTCCCAACATATCGTGTATGAAGGGTCCGTTTGTTGTGATGGTTTTTTTTTCTATGCAGTGTGTGTGTGCAGTGGCAGTGTGTGTGTGTGCTGTGTGTTTGTGTGTTTGTGTTTGTCTATGTTTGTGTGCAGTGTGTGCTGTGTGGGCTGTGAGTGAGTGTGTGAATGAATAGTACACAAGAATGTCTATTTTGTGTTGGCCTGTAAGAAGATTATGTTAGTTGTGTATCTGGTTGATCACTGTTCTCGTTTTTATTTCATCTTTGATTGGTTGAGAGTGAGTCATTATGGATCCGGGCTTTGTTGCTTCTGTTTATTTTTTTTTGTTTTCTGTTTTTGATCCTTATTTGATTGGAAACTAGCAAAGTCTCAACTTCCGCTTCTAGTATTGACGCTTAAACCATTTTTTGATTAACCTTAAACCACGTTGTGATTGAGTAAAAGCCCCTGCTTGTTATGTTGTGTTTTTATTGGTGTCAAGTAATGATCTTAGGCTCCCTCCTTCAACAAGTGCTTTGGATTGAATATGATAAAATCATTTTTCATTGCTTGAATATGTAAGAATAAAATTGCTCAATATCTTGTGTTTGGCTATGGTTTCATGAATCGTGACAGACATCTCATAATCTTACGATTGGCCTGTCCCATGTTTCATGTCCTCCCCAAGACTCAAACTGAATCCTGTACCTTCCAGGTTACATATGATTCATTGCAAGGTCTGGACCCTTGGTTCCACTAGACTGTACATGGTTCGAGTCTTGGGGAGGCCATAAACCTGAGATCCAGAGTAAGATCACGAGTTGTCCGACACAGAATCCTGAAACTCCGTGAACAAGTCAACAAGTTGAGCACATGACATTTATATATGTATATTTCAGAATTTGAGAATGAGAACCAAGGAATAGATTGTACGTTATCCTTTTTTTCTATATAATACCGATTCCTGTCTTCAATAAAACCATAGCTTGTCATACATGCAGAGTGGAGAATGATACTTGTTGAGTTGAGAAATCATGGGAATTCGGCCGAAATAGGACTGTTACCCCCTCATAATCTGGACAGTGTGTTGTTGCCCAAAATATTTATCCGAAGATTAATACTGCTGGAAGACGGAAAACAAACAACAATTGCGGGAGCACTTCCGAGAGAAGATAATTAATACAAGATTTGCCGGGTTTGTTAGGCCCGGGCTTGAATGCTCTCGCGAGATGTTATTAATACGAATATTCGTGGATACAAGTATTAATGAGAGAAATCTAAATACAATGAGTGTAAAAAGACTCTGTTGATCCGGCTCTTGAGCGAAGCTAGGTGTTCTTCGTCCCGCCGGTAATCTGCTCGAGGAGAAAAGGCCGGGAGAAGTAAGACCGAAAGAAAGCTGTTGCCAAGAGTTGGATGTTAGCCAAGTGTAGGTGATTGCTTCTGTATAGTGTGCTTGAATCGCAATATTGCTGAAGAAGTTGAAGCCTTTTTTGTGGTAAAGGTTCGATTCAGAAGAGTTTCGGTCCCTGGACAAGTGCTGGGAGCCTTGTTTATATAGGGGCAGCCGGGTCCTGTCCTGTAGTGGCCGATCGCCTGCCGGCCATTAAAATAATCTGCCGACCGCCTGCCGGCCAATATAATAATGTGCCGATCTCCTGGGCTGTCGGGCTAAAGTCCAAATAAGATGCTGGCTGTCGGGCTAAAGTCCAAGGAAGAGGCTGCCACAGCTGGGCGGTCCAATAAGGAGCCATCACGTGTCCGGAGTCAGTCAACATGTGGCCCTACTGACAAGCTTTCGGCGGCCTGTCGGCTGGTGGAGAGAATCTGCCAGATTGTGGTCAATGGTCCGGGATTCGCGGATCTTGTCCCGGCCTTTGCACATGGTGCCAGTCTTGAGGCTCGGCCTTTGCCGACTGGATGTCCATCGGTGGTGATCGACATGAGCGGTCGTCCCTGGCTGATCATCCGAGGTCGTCATCGGCCAGTGGATGGAGGTCGCCAATGGTCGGTCACCAAGGGTCGATCGGCAGATGCCGATAGAGGGTCGCCAGATGTCGGTCGCCAGGAGTCGGTCGCCGAGTACCGAGAGACGATCGTATCTGAGGTCGATCGCTCGGCATCGGGACTTGTCCTGGGACCTTCGGTTGGCCAGTCTAGCATGTCCGCTGGGTTAAGGCTTGGTCGCCAGGTTGCTGGTCGGCAGACTTGCCTTGGTCGCTCGGCAGTGACTCGGTCGCCCGTTCTCCTAGTCGATCGCCGGTCGGAAGGTGTTAAATCTTGACACAACAATTGCCCCCCAGCTTGCTCCTATGTTGAAGACATGGGGCGAGGTGGTTCTTGCTGGTGATCGTGTATGGATGAGGACGGGCGATCTGAGCTGACTTGGGACTCGGACTTGGGCTATCATGGTCGATTGGCTTAGCTATCTTTCGGTCTTGTACCTGCAAAAAACAACATTGGCCGATCCCCCATGGAAACTTGGTGGTTTCGCTTTGTTTGAGGAATCGTGCACAGTCGCGGAAATCGACGGACCGACTCCATGACCGTGTCTTGGTGCACGAAGACAATGAGTGTCTCGTGACTCACTTTATTATGAGGGTCCCCTGTTAGGCTGCGCCTCGCCTTGTATTTAAACGAAGGGCGTGCGGTCTCGGTCTAGAGGAGTCCTTGCGCGGGGCAGCGTCGGATGAATCAACTCCACGCCCGCGGCTTGTTAGCTCTGCTTCCACCTCGGCCAGCCATGGAGATGGCCGACCTCGACGGTGTACGTTGAGACGGGGTTGTGGAATGAGTCCACTGATTAATGTTGGAGAGCCCTCCGACTACGTCGGCCTCGTATTTAAACGAAGGGCGGGCGATCTCGGCCGAAAGGGACCTTGCATGGCCGCGGCCCAGTTCCATCGATCGCCAGGGCCATGGCTTTATGATGCGCGGTGGAGGCGATCTTATGCCTTAGTCCGTCATGTTATATGCTGGACTGTAGATGGCGATCGTGTCCACCGGGTTGCTGATGATGTTGCGATCTGGCCGGATGACTGGCGATCACCGCTCGGCAGCCGATCGCTTTATTCGTAGGTCGGATATCGGCGATCGGCGGGAGCCAGTCCCTTATTTAGAATGTTGGACTGTAGGCGGTGAGCGAGTCCTCCGGCTCTTCTGGATAGTAGCGATCGGGCCGAAGACGGAGGTCGTCGTACGGCGCCGACCGATCTACTCCTAGCCGAGAAGAAGCCTTTGCACAGACAGGAAATCTGCGGCTCTAGCCCGGAAGGCTGCGTAGGTCGTCGGCAGGGTCTTCGTGAGATGCCTGAACATAGGCGAGAAGCCCTGAAAACCTCCTAGGACCGCGTAGAGGGCGGTCTCATCGCTTACGGGCTCGCCGTTGAGGATGATCACGTCTACCCGGTCGATGTAGTCCGAGTCGGACTCTTCTTCTCCTTGCCTGATTTGCATCATGCGATGGCGACCTTCCGGCCGGGCGACCCTGGTGGCGAAGTGTTCCGTGAAGACGTGCGCCAGCTCGTTAAAGGAGCCAATGGACCGAGGTGGCAATGAGGTGTACCACCGGTGGGCGAGGTCGTCTAGTGTCAGAGGGAACATTCGGCAACGGGTCGCGTCCGATGCCCCACACCCGGTCATGTAGATGTTGAACTTGTGCAGGTGTGCTTGGGGGTCCGATCGCCCCTGGTACACGGGTGTCTGAGGAGGGGCGATCGTGTGCTGCACCGGGGCGAGCTCGATGTCGATCGCGAGCGGCTCGCTCGGCGGGGCGATCGTCTTGGTGGCGCCTGCCCCGGATTGCAGGAGCACCTTCATGTCGTTGAGTTGACGTTGCATCGCGGCAATCGCCGCGGCTCGGCTGCTTGCGGATCGGCTTTGGGAGCGGGGGCCGAGGCGATCGTGTACCGACCTCCGGACCCCGCTGCTGCCGACCTCGGGAATTTGGCGAGCTGGAGCCAGGCGGCTGGATCGCCTTGTGGGAGCCGGGTAGGCCGAGCTCCTGGTGACGGACACCAACTCCGTCGTCTCGTAGCCGGGCCGGGCGCCCGGCCGCTGTGTCGGGTCGGCGCCTGTGCGATCGAAGACAGACGTGCCCCGGATGCCGAGCGCCTCTTCTTGCGGGCGAGAGCCTCCTCGCGCTTGCTCGGCCAGTAGTGCCTTAAGCTTCCGCTTGATCTTCCGGCGGGAGACCGAGGGGGTGATAGCTGGAGGCGCGTCGAGTGCACTCTGTCGCTCCTGAAGGACGGCCAGGGCCCCTTCGATCTGTTCCTTGGTTCGGAACCGATCGATCGAGAGGCTCGGGCCGCCTTCCCGGGTCGTGGTCGAGCGCCTCCGGCCGCGGCGGCTACCTTCCACCATCGGCTGCGGCTCGGACTGGGACGGAACAGGGGGTCTGGCCGGCTGGCCAGCGGCTTTCTTCGACGCGGATGTGGAAGACATGATTTCTGAAGGATTTCTTTGAAGTGCAGTGAGTGTCACTTCAAGTATCTGCCCCGAGAACAGTGAGTGTTCTTCGGGACGGTAGGTATAAAAAATTGAGGGTTGGATCGCCCTTCCTCTAGCGCCAATTGTTGTTGCCCAAAATATTTATCCGAAGATTAATACTGCTGGAAGACGGACAACAAACAACAATTGCGGGAGCACTTCCGAGAGAAGATAATTAATACAAGATTTGCCGGGTTTGTTAGGCCCGGGCTTGAATGCTCTCGCGAGATGTTATTAATACGAATATTCGTGGATACAAGTATTAATGAGAGAAATCTAAATACAATGAGTGTAAAAAGACTCTGTTGATCCGGCTCTTGAGCGAAGCTAGGTGTTCTTCGTCCCGCCGGTAATCTGCTCGAGGAGAAAAGGCCGGGAGAAGTAAGACCGAATAAAAGTTGTTGCCAAGAGTTGGATGTTAGCCAAGTGTAGGTGATTGCTTCTGTATAGTGTGCTTGAATCGCAATATTGCTGAAGAAGTTGAAGCCTTTTTTGTGGTAAAGGTTCGATTCAGAAGAGTTTCGGTCCCTGGACAAGTGCTGGGAGCCTTGTTTATATAGGGGCAGGGTCCTGTCTGTAGTGGCCGATCGCCCGCCGGCCATTAAAATAATCTGCCGACCGCCTGCCGGCCAATATAATAATGTGCCGATCTCCTGGGCCGTCGGGCTAAAGTCCAAATAAGATGCTTGTTGTCGGGCTAAAGTCCAAGGAAGAGGCCGCCACAGTGGCGGTCAATAAGGAGCCATCACGTGTCCGAGTCGGCCAACATGTGGCCCTACCGACAAGCTTTGCGGCTTTGTCGGTGGTGGAGAGAATCGCGGATTGTGGTCAATGGTCCGGGATTCGCGGATCTTGTCCCGGCCTTTGCACATGGTGCCAGTCTTGAGGCTCGGCCTTTGCCGACTGGATGTCCATCGGTGGTGATCGACATGAGCGGTCGTCCCTGGCTGATCATCCGAGGTCGTCATCGGCCAGTGGATGGAGGTCGCCAATGGTCGGTCACCAAGGGTCGATCGGCAGATGCCGATAGAGGGTCGCCAGATGTCGGTCGCCAGGAGTCGGTCGCCGAGTACCGAGAGACGATCGTATCAGAGGTCGATCGCTCGGCATCGGGACTTGTCCTGGGACCTTCGGTTGGCCAGTCTAGCATGTCCGTTGGGTTAAGGCTTGGTCGCCAGGTTGCTGGTCGGCAGACTTGCCTTGGTCGCTCGGCAGTGACTCGGTCGCCCGTTCTCCTAGTCGATCGCCGGTCGGAAGGTGTTAAATCTTGACACAACACAGTGCTACAAAACATCTCGCGAATTTGGTTTCCGGCCTTCTGTATTTGGGAAAGTTGTGGAAAATTTTTTAGAACTCCAAGTTTTAAGTGATTGCAAGTTTTCGTTAGCCTTACCAATAATGTGTGTTTGTCTGCAGTGTGTGTGTGTGTTGTGTGTACTGTGTGTGTTGTGTGTGTTTATGTTTGTATGTGTATTGTGTGTTTATGTTTTTTTTTTTTCTGTTTGTGTGTGTATTGTGTGTTTAGCTGTGCACAGTGTGTGTTTTTTTTTTCTGTTTGTGCAGTGTGTGTGTGTGTGTACTCTCTGTGTGTGTGTGTGTGTTTGTTTGTGTGCAATGTGTGTGTGTATTGTGTGTATGTATGTGTTTGTGTGCAGTATGTGTGTGTGTGTGTGCTTTGTGTACTGTGTGTTGTGTGTGTTTATGTTTGTGTTTTTTTTCTGTTTGTGTGTGTATTGTGTGTTTAGCTGTGCAGTGTGTCTGTGTTTGTGTTTTTTTCCTGTTTGTGCAGTGTGTGTGTGTACTGTGTGTGTGTGTATGTGTGTGTGTATGTTTGTTTGTGTGCAATGTGTGTGTGTGTGTACTGTGTGTATGTGTGTGTTTGTGTGCAGTATGTGTGTGTGTGTGATGTGTGTACTGTGTGTGTTGTGTGTGTTGATCTTTGTGTTTTTTTTTCTGTTTGTGTGTGTATTGTGTTTATGCTGTGTGCAGTGTGTGTGTGTGTTTGTGTTTTTTTTTTCTGTTTATGCAGTGTGTGTGTGTGTGTGTTTGTGTGCTATGTGTTTGTGTGATGTGTACTGTGTGTGTGTGTGTTGTGTGTGTATGTGTGTGTGTATGTTTGTTTGTGTGCAATGTGTGTGTGTGGGTACTGTGTGTATGTTTGTGTTTGTGTATGTTGGTGTGCAGTTTGTGTGAAGTGTGTGTGTCTGTGTGTGTGTGTGTGTGTGTGTGTGTGTGCTGTGTTTTTTTTATGTGCATTGTGTGTTTGTGTGCTTGTGTGCTTTATGTGTTTGTGTCAGTGTATGTGTTTTTTAACTGTGTATGTTGTGTGTTGATTTTATTTACTGAAAGCGATTCATATAATTGTGTCTTATTTTGTTTTAGTGTAATAAACAAAATGGAGGTTGGGAGTGTGGTTATTATGTTATGCACTGGATGTCGACTATCGCCCGAGCGTGTATTTTGGATGGTTGGATGGAGGTAGTATATTTTTAACTTGAAGTGGTGATAAAACTGTTTACTCTTTTACATTAAAAGTTTGTTTATTATACGTTTATATGTGCAGATGTTTGATGATGTTGGAGCACTGTCTGAAGATGATTTTTGATAAAATTCGAGTTGATTGGGGACTTTATTTCTTGGAGGTTCAAAATCGTCTCGCGACATGATTTTGGTATTTTGTGTGAATTATTTGTATGAATTGTACATTTGATATTTATATGAATTATTTTGGATGAATTGGGATTTTTTGTATTATCTTTTTCAATGAATTGGTTGTAATACCCGTGTATTTTATGAGTGTTGTTTTGGATGTATTTTGTGGTATTGTGGTTATTTGGACCGTATATATTGATGATTGACCTTGGTATGTTCATGGCTAATAATTGTTGGGTTCTGTGATTCTCGGATTGTGCTCGTTTTAGCCGGACTTTTTTTGCGAATTTAATTTTGGAAAATAGCAGTTACCGCACGCTCATACTGTATGTCTAGCGCACGCTAACCCGGTTCGATTAGCGCACGCTACTTTTGTGCAATAGCGTGCGTTAGGCCCGCTGGACGGTGAGCTTTCTGGACTCTGGAATGGGGCGTTAGCGTACGCTATAGACGGACTAGCGTACGCTATTTCGATGTATCAGCACACGTTATTTGTAGGTTAGCGCGCGCTAGGGTGTCAGGTCAGTGAGGGCAGAAACGTTTCTGGACTGCAGGTACTTGCAGGTAGCGCACACTACTGTATAGAGTTAGCGCGCGCAAGTGGCAATCGATATCGCACGCTAACAGATAGTTCAACGTATGCTACCGGAGTCTGGCAGAAAGTTCTGGACTGCCTTTTCTTCAACAGTGCACCGCCCTCAGCTCATTAGCGCACGCTAAGCCTGTAGTCGTAGCGTGCGCTAATACCTCCCAGTATATATATTGGGGGAAGGTTCTAGAAATGTCATTTTTCACCTCTTCCTCTTCCCTTCGGCGGCTGGGCGATTTGGAGTGTAGTTAGACGTGGTTTTTGACCAGTTTTCACCATACAACAACATTTTCGTGTTCCTAGTCTCAATCTAACAAGATTTCATCCAGTGTATCATCCAAATCAAGGTAAGATTGTTCAATCCCTAGTTTTTCGGAATTTTGAGGGTTTTGTTTAGATCTCGTCCTTCTAGTCTGTTTTAAACCTTGAATTGGGTCAGATTATGATTGTGAGACCATAATCCCTTGTTTTTCTTGAAGTCTATGGATTTTGTTTGAGTTCCCACCTATTGATTGGAGTATGAACAACTCCGCCTTAGTAGTGTTTGATAGTTTGTCCCCTAAGAGTAGAATTTGAAGGGAATCCTTCCTTTTCCGTGGTGTTGTGTTTTAATTCAGTATTTCGATGTGTTAGGATCGAATCGTTGAAGGAAGTGCGGACCGTACATTCATCCGTTCGCCGTTTCTCGTGTCGTTCAAATTGAGCAAGTACTTTGATTGTGTTTAATGTACATCGTGTGAATATGTAAAAAAATGGAATTTGTGCCAAATTGTTGATCGAGTCTGTGTGAGCCGAGTAAAACCAGTGAGGGTCCCCTGGGGTCCGGTAGGCCGCGTATCCCTACGGAGCACTCGGTTGGGCTATACACCAGGGAGGGCCTGACGAGGTGTCTCTGGGGTGTATATCTTGCTTGAGAGGTACAGGGCCAGTATAGCTCGGGAGGTTGTTTTGTGATGATGACTGTGATGTGGTATTCCGGAATATCTATGATGGCACTATGATTTCTGTGGTTTTTGTTGATTATTCACTTGTTGTACATATTCTAGAATCATTGTACTTGCACTGGATTCTCGCTGACCCCTTCTGGGGTGGATATACTTTTGTGTATTCAGTTACAGGTCCAGTGGGAGGTCTAGCACAGGACGGACACGAGCTTGGTGGGTAGCATTCATATCGTGCATCATTTTGAGTTGGTGGTCATATGGTCATGGTCAAAGTCGTGTTTTGGTTTTGTACTCATGCGGGTACTGTCCGGTATTGTATGTCATGTCATTATTAATGGTTAATGATGTTGTTGTATTCCAGTTGTGAATGGTTGTATTGGTTATGATCCCACGGGATGATATGTTGTTTGGTATTGTGATGTATGTCATGTTGAAATTGAAGTTGGTTTTGATTGTATGAACGTTTATGTTTGTCGTATTTAATGTGTTTTATTTGGGTCTAAGCCTGGTAGGTTTTCCAAAAAGGATCTACGGCGATGTAATATTCTTGTAAATCACGGGGATGTTGCAGAATATGGTATCGGAGCCTAGGTTTATGGACAGCTAGGTTGTCGGTGTTTTGGGTCTATTAAATTGAGTCAGTTGTTGTCTACGATATCATTGGCATGCTACCACCTCATGTTGCCTGTGCTGTAAGACTCTTCGGATGTTGGTTGTTTCTTTCCTTTGGAAATAATTACCTTAATATGGTGCAATCTATAATTGTAATCGTTTCCTTGTTGAATCATTCTTATTCTTCAGTATGCCGAGAGGTAGAGCTATCTGTCAACGCGTTCGTGGTAGAGGCCGTGGCAGAGTGGTAGTGTCTGAGTCCGAGAGGTCCGTCTCAGAATCGGCATCTCGTTCTGCGACTAGGTCGGACCCGATCCCTTCGGGAGGTTCAAATGGAGTCTCGGAGGCCGAAGTGCCTAACGTTCTTCAACAAGTTGTAACACAAGTGCACCAACTGGCACAAGTGGTGCAGAATATTAATACTGGCAGGACGGTTGAGGATCGATGGCTTCAGGAAGTTATGAAGATGAACCCTCCCAGATTTGATGGTTCCGGTGATGCGAACAACTGGGATCATTGGTTAGTTCAGCTGGAGAAGATCTTTGACGGTATTGGTTGTCCTGAAGCCAAGAGAGTTCCGATTGCTCAATATCTGACAGTTGATGACGCTTCGGACTGGTGACGAGCTGTTAAGCCCAAGGACCGTGATGTCCCTTGGGAAAAATTTAAAGAATTGATGGAAGCGCAGTATTGTCCAGCACCGATACAGCTAGCAAGAGTCAGTGAGTTCTTCAGAGTTTAACCGGAAGACGTTCCTATTTCTGAGGCAATCAAGACATACAACAAGCAGTTAGTGTATGTCCAAGATCGGGTTAAGGATGAGATAGACAAGATACTTCATTTCGATGCATGGATGAAACCGGAGGTCCGAAAGTATATGGCGGGCCTTGGTTGTACTACTTTGAGAGAATATCAGGATAGAGCACTTGCTTACGAGATGGTGTCAGTTCCGGTTCCAGCAGTTTCGAGCTCGAAGAAACCAAAATTTTCTAGTAGTTTCCGAGGCAGTGGATCGCGTAGGCCTCAATCTTCTATGCAATCTTCTGTTGGTTCCCCTCAGCCTAGTGGAGGAGTGTCGAGAGTTTGTTTTAATTGTGGAAATCCGTGACATGTCAGTTCTCGTTGCACTTCTCGCCCCATTGATTGTTTTAAGTGTGGGAAGCAGGGTCATCGCACATTATATTGTGAGTCAGTGGGCAGAATCTTCTCTAAACAGTCTCCTATTCCGGCTGGCACAGTTACGGGTCAGCCAACTCCGAGTGTCGGACGTGGCAGTGGCAGAGGTAAAACCGAGCATAAGGATGCATCTAGCATTGGATCAACCCCACCCCGATTGTATCAGATGAGGCGGACTGATGACGTAGGGACTGCCACTACGTGAGGTATTGTTTATATTTCGATGAACCCGGTAGATGTATTGTTTGATTCTGGAGCTACTCATTCTTTTATATCATTGTTTTGTGTGAATCATTTGGGCCTAGACGGTCTCTCTACATGTGAACCTTTTATTGTTGGGCTGCCAAGTGGGGAAAGGATAGTTGGGGATCAAGAGATTGCCAATTGTCTTGTAACCATTGGCAGTAAAGATTGGTAATCCGATTTGATTGTGATCGATATGATGGGAGAGGATTTAATCCTCGGTAATGATTGGTTAAATCGGCATGGGGCGATAGTAGATTATCGTCGGAAAATAATTTCGATAGTCGCGCCGGATGGTACTGAACACGTTTTTGAAGGGCAAAAGCCTGGTACTTCTAGGAAGATTATTCGAGCCATGAAGGCGATGAAATTATTGCGACAAGGTTGTACCAGTTATTGGTGTTACGCGTTGAAGTCGGAAGTTGGCGAGGTACAATTATCCTCTGTTCCAGTTGTGAATGAATTTCCAGACGTATTTACGGATGATTTGCCGGGATTGCCACCACATCGTGAAGTGGAGTTCGTCATCGGACTAGATCCCAATGCGGCGCCAATATCCAAGGCACCGTACATAATGGCCCCATCGGAAATGCTAGAATTGAAGAAACAATTGGGTGAATTGTTGGACAAAGGTTATATTCGGCCTAGCGTGTCTCCATGGGGTGCACCGGTATTGTTTGTACGAAAGAAAGATGGGTCCTTACGGCTATGTATTGACTATCGTGAGTTGAATAAACTCACTATTAAGAACAAGTATCCGTTGCCAAGAATCGATGATATATTTGACCAATTACAAGGGGCTACGGTTTTCTCCAAGATTGATTTGAGGTCAGGATATTACCAACTGCGAATTCGAGATTCGGATATCCTCAGATCAGCATTTCGAACGAGGTATGGACATTACGAATTCATAGTTATGCCATTCGGTTTAACAAATGCTCCGGCGGCCTTTATGTAGCTTATGAACAAAACTTTTATCGAATATCTCGATAAATTTGTAGTGGTGTTTATCGACGATATATTAATCTATTCCAAAAGTGAGACGGAGCATGCCGAACACTTGAGAATAGCATTGAGTATTTTGAGGGCTGATAAGCTTTATGCTAAATTTTCTAAGTGCGAGTTCTGGCTTAGAGAAGTTTTTTTTCTGGGACACATCATCTCAGCCGATGGTATTCGAGTAGACCCTCAAAAGGTTGAAGCAGTCTTAGCTTGGGAGCCTCCACGGAATGTTAAGGAAGTTCGGAGTTTTCTAGGATTAGCGGGCTATTATCGTCGATTTGTTGAAGGATTCTCGAAAGTTACTCGACCGCTCACCCTATTATTGCAGAAGACACAGAAATTTGAGTGGAGTGATGAGTGTCAGAAGAGTTTTGACGTGTTGAAAAAGCGGGTGACTACGTCTCCGATCCTAGCCTTACCACAAGGAACGGAAGGTTTCGTTATTTATAGTGATGCTTATAAACAAGGATTGGGATGTGTATTGATGCAAAATGAGAGATTAGTGGCTTATGCGTCTCGACAATTAAATCCATACGAGATGAATTATCCTACTCATGATCTTGAGTTAGCCGCTGTGGTGTTTGCGTTGAAAATTTGGAGGCATTACTTGTATGGTTCTTCTTGTCGAGTGTATACGGATCATAAGAGCTTGAAGTACATATTTACGCAGAAGGAGCTAAATATGCGTTCAGCGGCGATGGTTGGAACTGCTTAAAGATTATGATCTTGACATTCTTTACCATCCAGGTAAAGCAAACGTCGTTGCCGATGCGTTAAGCCGCACGTCAATCGTGTTGCAGAATTTGGAACTACTTACCATTCAACTGAAGGTTAGACGAGAGTTGATTGATCTGGAAATTGAAGTTTGGCCTCACAGAACTCAAGGACAGTTGCGTTTCCTTGAGATTACGTCCTCCGTGATGGAAGATATTAAGTCCAAACAGTTAGATGATCTCTCAATTGTGCAGCTTCGGGAAGATAGTGTTAGAGGAAAAGCTCCTGGATTCTTAATCGATGAAGACGGAGTTCTTCGATTACGAGGCAGGACTTGTGTACCTAATCGGGATGATCTCAAACAAGTGATTTTGAATGAAGCACATTCTACTCCATACTCGATTCATCCGGGTATGAGTAAAATGTATAAGGACTTGAAGAAAAATTTTTGGTGGCCAAACATGAAGAAAGATGTAACAGAGTTCGTGTTGAAATGCTTGACTTGTCAACAGGTTGAAGCGGAACATCATAGACCTGCCGGTAAATTGCAACCGCTACCAATTCCGGAATGGAAGTGGGAAGATATAGCAATGGATTTTATTGTGGGAACGCCAAAGACGCGAACTGGAGTGAATATGATTTGGGTAATTGTTGATAGGCTAACCAAATCCGCACACTTTCTGGGCATTAGAGATACTTGGGGACCGGAGAGGTTGGCTCGGTTATTCATTGCAGAGATAGTGAGACTCCATGGTACCCCAAAAAGTATAGTGTCTGATCGCGATGGGCGTTTTGTGTCACATTTCTGGCAAGTAGTACATCGAGCACTCGGTACCAAATTGAATTTCAGCACCGCTTATCATCCCCAGATGGACGGACAGTCGGATAGGACGATCCAAACGCCGGAAGACATGTTGAGGGCTTGCGCGTTGGATTGGAAAGAAGATTGGGAGACTCATTTACTGTTGATTGAATTTGCGTACAATAACAGTTGGCATAGTTCGATTGAGATGGCTCCGTTTGAAGCATTATATGGAAGACGGTGTAGATTGCCAATCTGTTGGGATGAACCATACGAGTTACTTGGAGTAGAACCGGACTTGGTGGTTTATACTCGGGAAAAAGTCGCAATTATTCGGCAAAGGTTGTTGACTGCCCAGAGTCGACAAAAGTCATATGCCGATGTTCGTCGTCGACCGTTAGAGTTCCAGGCGGGATACCATGTGTTGTTGAAAGTATCGCCGACTCGTGGATTTCTTCGGTTTGGTAAGAAGGGGAAGCTTAGTCCTCGTTATATTGGCCCCTTCGAGATCCTGGACAAGGTAGGCGATGTAGCTTATCGACTAGCATTACCTCCGACGCTTAGTCATGTTCATAATGTGTTTCATGTTTCACAACTGCGTAAGTATGTTCCCGATCCCAGCCATGTTATTGATTATCAAGAGATTGAGTTTAGTGATGATGTTACGTATGAAGAACAACCGGTAACCATACTAGAGCGACGAGTGAAACAATTTCGATGGAAAGTGATCCCGTTAGTAAAGGTCTAATGGTCTAAGCATGGAATTGAGGAGGCCATGTGGGAGACCGAGGATAGTATGCGTGCCCGATACCCCGAACTTTTTGTATATTAAGTTTCGGGATGAAACTTCTTTTTAGGGGGTAAGGGTGTAATACTCGTGTATTTTATGAGTGTTGTTTTGGATGTATTTTGTGGTATTGTGGTTATTTGGACCGTATATATTGATGATTGACCTTGGTATATTCATGGCTGATAATTATTGGGTTCTGTGATTCTCGGATTGTGCTTGTTTTAGCCAGACTTTTTTTGCGAATTTAATTTTGGAAAATAGCAGTTAGCGCACGCTAATACGGGATGGGGCGTTAGCGTACGCTATGGACGGACTAGCGTGTAATAGCGTGCGTTGGGCCCACTGTACAGTGAGCTTTCTGGACTCTGGAATGGGGCGTTAGCGTACGCTATGGATGGACTAGCGTACGCTATTTCGATGTATCAGCACACGTTATTTGTAGGTTTGCGCGCGCTAGTGTGTCAGGTCAGTGAGGGCAGAAACGTTTCTAGACTGCAGGTTTTGTTTGGATCTCGTCCTTTTAGTCTGTTTTAAACCTTGAATTGGGTCAGATTATGATTGTGAGACCATAATCCCTTGTTTTTCTTGAAGTCTACGGATTTTGTTTGAGTTCCCACCTATTGATTGGAGTATGAATAACTCCGCCTTTGTAGGTTTTGATAGTTTGTCCCTAAGTGTAGAATTTGAAGGGAATCCTTCATTTTTCGTGGTGTTGTGTTTTAATTCGGTATTTTGATGTGTTTGGATCGAATCATTGAAGGAAGTTCGGACCTTACATTCACCCGTTCGCCGTTTCTCGTGTCGTTCAAATTGAGGCAAGTACTTTGATTGTGTTTAATGTACATCGTGTGAATATGTAAAAAGAAATGGAATTTGTGCCAAATTGTTGATCGAGTGTGTGTGAGCCGAGTAAAACCAGTGAGGGTCCCCTGGGGTCCGGTAGGCCGCATATCCCTACAGATCACTCGATTGGGCTATACACCAAGGAGGGCTTGACGAGGTGTCTCTGGGGTGTGTATCTTGATTGAGAGGTACAGAGCCAGTATAGCTCGGGAGGTTGTTTTGTGATGATGACTGTGATGTGGTATTCCAGAATATCTGTGATGGCACTATGATTTCTGCGGTTTTTGTTGATTATTCACTTGTTGTACATATTCTAGAATCATTGTACTTGCACCGGCTTCTTGCTGACCCCTTCTGGGGTGGATATACTTTTGTGTATTTAGGTACAGGTCCAGTGGGAGGTCTAGCACAGGACGGACATGAGCTTGGTGGGCAGCATTGATATCGTGCATCATGTTGAGTTGGTGGTCATATGGTCATGGTCAAAGTCGTGTTTTGGTTTTGTACTCGCGAGGGTACTGTCCGGTGTTGTATGTCATGTCATTATTAATGGTTAATGATGTTGTTGCATTCTAGTTGTGAACGGTTGTATTGGTTATGATCCCACGGGATGATATGTTGTTTGGTATTATGATGTATGTCATGTTGAAATTGAAGTTGGTTTTGATTGTATGAACGTTTATGTTTGTCATATTTAATGTGTTTTATTTGGGTCTAAGCCTGGTAGGTTCTCCAAAAAGTATCTACGGCGCTATAATATTTCTGTAAATCACGGGGATGTTACATTGGTGGTTCAATGAATTTGGTGTTGGTTAGTTCTTTTCGGTGTGTTTGGATTCGATAAATTGGTGGTTTATTGATTAGTTTGATCCGATTCAGGTACTGGATTGTGCAAAATAATGCAAAAATTTGGGGGAAATATGGACAAAATTTTTAAACTTCAACAGCGGTTCCTCCGAAACCGCTATTATTTGTAAAATTAACAGCGGTTCTATAACCGCTGTTAAGTATCAGATTTAAATTCGGTTACCTATAACCGCTGTTAAATGGCATATTTAACAGCGTTTACCAGAAACTGCCGTAACGCATTTAACAACGGTTATTATGAACCGCCGTTATTTGACAAATTCAACGGCGGTTTTCAAAACCGCTGTTAAAATTAACAGCGGTACATATAACGGCGGTTCCGGAACCACCGTTAATTGGTCATTTTAACCGCTGTTAAAAGCCTGTTTTGTAGTAGTGATGATTGTCTTAATCGTTCTGGAGCTATTGTAAACTACCGGAAGAGGAATATATCGATGATAGCTGAACATGGTTCCAAAATACTGTTTGAGCGATTGAGATCAGGAAGCTCAGGAAAGTTGATCAAAGCGATGAAGGCTATGAAACTTCTTAAAAAGGGCTGTACTAGATACTGGTGCTGCACAATGAAGAAGGAAGACGGAAAAGTAGAACTTTCATCAATTCCTGTTGTGAACGAATTTCCGGATGTGTTCCCTGCCGAATTACCTGTACTACCTCCACGACGGGATGTGGAATTCACCATCGAGTTGGAACCAGGAGCTACACCAATTTCTAAGGCACCGTATCGTATGGCACCTACTGAGATGTACGAATTGAAGAAGCCACTGGAAGAGTTACTGGACAAAGGCTATAGCCATCCAAGCGTTTCGCCCTGGGGTGCACCAGTTCTTTTTGTCCGAAAAAAGTATGGATTGCTTCAATTGTGTATTGACTATCGAGAGCTGAACAAGATGACGATCAAGAACAGGTATCCGTTGCCATGGATTGATGATTTGTTTGACCAGATCCAAGGAGAAAAGGTGTTTTCTAAGATCTATCTGAGGTCGGGATATCATCAGTTAAGGATTAAGGAATCCGATATTCCAAAATCAGCATTCAGAACTCACTACGGACACTATGAGTGTGTAGTGATGCCGTTTGGTCTCACTAATGCACCTGCTGTATTCATGAAATTGATGAACCGAGTGTTCAAAGAGTATTTGGACAAATTCGTGGTTGTATTTATTGATGACATTCTGGTTTATTCCAAGAGCCCGGAAGAGCATGCACAGCATTTGCGGATTGTTTTAGACCTTTTGAGAAATGAGCAATTGTATGCCAAGCTTTCTAAGTGTGAATTCTGGCTAAAGGAAGTAATGTTCCTCAGTCATGTGGTATCAGCAGAAGGAGTCTGAGTAGATCCCCAGAAAATCGAAGCAGTTATGAATTGGAAATCTCCTAAGAACGTGAAGGAAGTCAGGAGTTTCTCAGGACTTGCTGGGTATTATCATCGGTTAGTGGAAGGGTTTTCCAAAATTTCCCGCCCACTTAGTCGATTACTTCAGAAGACCCAAAAATTTGAGTGGAACGAGATGTGCCAGACCAGCTTTGATGAATTGAAGAAGAGATTGACAACGGCACCGATTTTAGCACTCCCACAGGGAACCGGAGGATTCACGGTTTATAGTGACGCTTCAAACAAGGTCTCGGATGTGCATTGATGCAAAATGAGAAGGTGATCACCTATGCGTCATGACAGTTGAAGCCTTATGAAGTAAATTACCCAATGCATGATTTGGAGCTCGCAGCGGTAGTTTTTGCTTTGAAAATCTGGAGACATTACCTGTACGGGACTCACTGTCAAATCTTTACGGATCACAAGAGTCTCAAATATATATTCAGTCAGAAAGAGTTAAACATGCGGCAGAGGAGATAGCTGGAATTGATTAAGGACTATGACTTGGGGAATCTTTATCATCCAGGCAAAGCAAATGTAGTGTCCGATGCACTTAGCCACAAGCCTGTTTCTATTCAGATGCTGGAGACTCTGACCTCACAGCCCAGCATTCAACGGGAATTGATTCGCGAAGGAATTGAAGTATGGTTGCAAAGAGTCCAAGGACAACATGGAAATAACTTCATCGTTAACCGAAGAAATCAAATCTAAGCAAGTAGATGATCCTCTGGTGATTCGGTTATGTGATGAAGTGATCAATGGAAAGGCCTCAGCATTGGTAATTCATGATGATGGAGTATTGAGATTCCAGAGACGACTTTGTGTTCCTGATGTTGATGTGTTGAAGCAGACAGTTATGAAGGAAGCTCATAGCACGATCTATTCTATCCACCCAGGCACCAATAAGATGATAAGGATCTGAAGCAGAATTTTTTGTGAGGCAAAATGATGAAAGACGTAGCCGATTTCATCTCGAAATGTTTGATTTGTCAAAAGGTTAAGATCGAGCATCAAAGACCTGCCGGAATGCTGAAGCCGCTCCCGATTCCTGAATGGAAATGGGAGGACATATCGATGGACTTTATCACTAATATGCCGAGGTACAGAACAGGAATGAACATGATATGGTTTATAGTTGACCGTTTAACCAAATCAGCTCATATTCTGGGCATAAAGGACACTTGGGGACTAGAGAAGTTGGCACTCGTGTTTATTGCAGAGATAGTCCGATTGCATGGTATGCCGAAGACCATTATTTCTGACCGAGACGGTCGCTTTGTGTCTCTTATTTGGAAAGCAGTTCATAAGGCCTTGGGAACCGAATTGAATTTCATCACAACTTATCATCCGCAGACAGACGGACAGTCCGAGAGGACTATTCAAATAGTGGAAGACATGCTGAGGTCTTGTGCCTTAGATTGGTCGACTGATTGGGAAGTTCATCTACCGTTGATCTAATTCACCTACAACAATTGTTGGGATGCTTCCATTAAGATGGCACTGTTTGAGGCATTATACGGGAGGAGATGCAGATCGCCCCTATGTTGGGAAGATTTATCAGACTTGATCGGAACGGAACCATAATTGATCGTACACACACGAGAAAAGATATCCTTGATTCGAAAAAGACTGTTGACCGCCCAGAGTAGACAGAAATCTTATGCAGATGTGCACAGTCGCCCATTAGAGTTCAGTACTAGAGATCACATACTTTTAAACGTTTCTCCTACTTGGGGGATCTTTCGTTTTGGGAGAAAAGGAAAGCTGAGTCTGAGATATATCGGATTGTTTGAGATTCTTGAGAGAGTTGGAGAGTTGGCGTACAGGTTGGCATTACAGCCGTCATTGAGTCATGTTCATAACGTGTTCCACGTATCTCAGTTACGGAAGTATATACCAGATCCTAGTCATGTCATTGATTTCGGCGAGATCGAAGTCGCTCAGGATGGCATGTTTGAAGAGCGACCGATCAGGATACTCGAGAGTCAAGTTAAGCAATTGAGAAACAAACCGATCGCTTTAGTTAAGGTTCAGTGGTCGCGCCATGGAGTGGAAGAAACCAATTGGGAAACGGAAGATAACATGAGGTCCAGATATCCAGAGTTATTTTCGTCTTGAGTTTCGGGACTAAACTCATTTTTAGAAGGAGAGTATGTAATATCTAGATTAATTATTGAGTATTTCATCTGTAATTGAACCCTGTATTATTCGGATTTGTGATATCGATGATCGAAGTATGATATTTCTTGTATTCGTATCCATGTGCATGATAATATCAACACATGCAAACACGTGATAACGTACGCTACGAAGTGAGCATAGCATACGTTATGTGCCAAGATTAGCATACGCTACGAATGCAGTGTAGCGTACGTAAGGCTGCCAATAATCGAGTAGGGCAGCTATCACATGAGCCAGCTGGTCGGTGGCTCCGGATAAGATTCCCGCGGATGAACCTGGACAGTTTTAAGTCAACGGATATTAACGTACGCTAAGTGTAGCGTACGTAATGAAGCTCAGAAGCAAGGCAGTAAGCTATCTTTGGATGATAACGTACGTTGTGAGCAAAGGCTAGCGTATGTTATGCTCAGAAAGATATAAATGGTACAACACCCCATTTCAATTCATTTCGTTCCTTTTCACTTGGCCATCGACTTATCTCATTCCATAGAGTTCCCAGCCTCCTTAAACATTTATAGATGATCTATACTTGATCATTGGTGATCTGGATATCACTTCTACTTGATCATTGAAGTGGAGAATCATCTTTAATTGGCATAGAAGCTGTAACACCCCCAAAACCATCCGGGATATTACAGCACTGTGGGTCCCGCGCCAGAACCCACCAGGCTGAAAACCATTTCAAAAATATTTAAAAATGCCTAAAGGCCGATGACGGTAATATTTTAAATACTCAAATATTTTCAAAAACATAGTTCCCAAATATCGTCATGAAATACCATTTGAAAATACAAGGCGAAATGCCAAATCTCGACAGTTCAAAATATACGTTAAGCCACCACTTAAACGTACCGATAAAATAGTTTAGGAAAAGGTTTAACGAAATAACCCAAGTTCGCAATGTGCCAAAAGGCCATTTTGAAACTACACACGAGTTGGTCAAAATACCGAAAAGCCATTTTGAAATACACACGCAGCGGATAAAACACAGTTCAAAATACAAATTTGCAGCGGAAATAAAACAACCAGAAATAAATACTCAATACTCAAATAAATGCCACAGCCAGTATCACCTGGGAAGCTCATCCCTTCACGACCGCTACTAGCTCGATCTCCGAGTACCTAAAAATAAAGTCCACGATGGGGTCAGCCACAGTACTAAACAATGATATCGATCACATCATCATAAATAATTACATACCAATGTAATAACGAAGTAAGAATACTACTAATGTAATCTTACCGTTATAACCTTACCAATTCATAGCAGTCCATACTAAATGAATCCTTGACATATTCCACATTTCGTATTCTCAAATGACGAAATGAATTCAACAACAATCATATGTACTGTATTCCAAAAATACCGATAATCCTCAAAACATCATCATAACTCATAAGTGCGGAAATAATCCAATCTGTGCCAAATCCTGTCCGTCGGATTACGCAATCAAATCTCAACATGTATAAACCAATAATACACAACATATTTGTAGATCAACTACCACATGATAATGATAACAAATCCTGAACATCGACGTATAGTCCGAATGCTCATACGATCAATAACAACGATCAAGCAATACATCACTGAGAATATCATCGACATGATAACTCCAATACGACCAACAAATGATCAACGATAACTGAGAATACCCTCAACAAGGTAAACTCTAAACACGATCATAAAAGATCAATAATAACCGAGAATACGTCTCGTGTGCCTAATTAGCCTCACGAACTTCGTCTCATGTGCACGGTTCAATGTGGAAATATCAACACATAACCATAGTGTGCCCAACTAAAAATCCTACACAATAACCAATCGGAACGCAGATATGATTCCAGATATGTCACGATGTAACATGACAATGAAACTCAAAGAATCGCATATCCAATAAGGATCAAAAGACTCACTGAAGTGAACAAATACAAACTGACAAAGAAAAGTCGACACAACTAATCAATATCCAAAACAACAATCCTGGGATCATCATCCCCGACAAATGATCAACACGATCAACGATCTCAATACAATCAGCCCTGGGATCATCATCCCTCAACTAAATAATCAATACGAATCCCATTATACGAAACATACATATACAATAATTCCTCAGAACAATTATCCTCATGACTGAACAATACTGGAATTACCTCAAAGCCGAAGACAATATTCTTTCCACGAACAACATCCATGAACGGATACACAGTTATACGAATAATCTCAAATAAGGTACCGTCCATTTAATACCAATAAACCTTTATCCCGATACTCATGCCATCACGATAACTATCCTCGTTATCCGACATTCAATATCATAGATCAAAGATAACTCACAGCTCTGTCCTCAATCAAACTTAATTAAACCATATACATTATGATTTGTCCCAAACCACAGCATGATAAACAAATCGTCATACCGACAGTTTACATCTATAATATCATTGCTATATGAATTATAAATGAAATGAAAGCGAAACCATTCATCAAATATTATAAACTGAACAAGTATAAACTTGCCTCGATATAGATACCACGAAGCCGTTACCAAATCCATTGCCTTCGTTTACGAGCTCCTCAGCCCCGACCAAAAGCGATCTACGAACTCTTCAACCTCAACCGCAACACAACGGTCATAAACCACGATCAAACATGTCAACCTATTGAAGTAATCAATCAACAGTAATCTGGTAACAATCAATAACCGACATACCCAACCAACAAACTCGACGGTTCAACGAAACCTCGATCATATACATAAGACCAAATAATCCAACTCAACAAATACGAACTCATATCCACAATACAAGCCGTAACTCGATGATCACAAATAACAATCAATAACCGATCAACAAACACAACGGTTCCACAATATCCCGATTTAAACCAATAGCAAAAGGGTCTAAACATTACTGATTCCAAATTCAATCTTAAATACGGATACAAGTTCCCTCCTTGTAAATTCATAATACAAACCAATTACCGATTATCATCATCAATCCGGACAATCCGATTAATTCAACATTACAGATAATCATATTCCAAAGGTTTCAAATAATTCCATTATCCGAATTGAACACTTGTTCAATACGTATGAATTCTCAAACACAAAAGTGAATCATAATCGTATCAAACCCGGAACCATATTCGTATTCCTATATGAATATTGTACCAAAACACATAACTAAGTTCTAGATATGAATTTTCCATATTCATATCCAAAACAGCAACACCTCTTAAACATATTCATCGATTCATATAATCCAAGAGTTCTTTAAGAACACAACTTATTCCGAAATCACATTCCAAATCTCCAATACGACATAATCCGATGTGTTCTAACATTTAAACAATCCTTATTCATAATTCAAGATGTATATTATCATATCCTCCAATATACGACCTTCCTAACATCAAGAATCGCAATATTATTACAAAGAACATCGAGAATACTATGATTCCATGATCATAACAACATAATCAAGACACTAATCATCAATTCATTATCTTCCCTTAACAAAACTCTCGTAAATACCAAGAATCATCACAAGAACTCCAAAAAGTAGCATCATATGAATTAATCATCGACAACAACATCGAAAATCCAAATTCAAGGAGAGGATTATCCAACATACCTCCTAGAAGATGAAACATACAAGTAAACACTTTTCTTGATTAACACGGTGCGAAGAAATCGACGAAAGGAAAGAGTCCCGATCCAACATCCTTCAAAAAGTTCATTCCTAAATCACAATGGTATCAATTCAATCACAATTCTACGAAAACATATAGAACTTCCCATGTTCTACCCCGTTGAAGCATTTTATCGGACACCTTGAGGGCATAGTCTAATTTAATCGATTTAACGGACAAATTCTCGAATTTGTTCCACAAAACTTCAAGAATAATGAATGATCTCAATAATACAACCAAGTGCTAACAACAATCTGATTTAAAATGGATGAAATCGGCCAAAACACCAAGAAACTTCAAAAATCTTCAAAACCAAAAGTTCAAGTGTTCTTACCTTCGATCCGGGCGAAAGATGATGTTAGACATGAATCAATCTTCCAAAACATGTTGCTCTATGATGTTCCCACTCAAATCCATCGATCTCAAATGAAGAATCGTGAAAAGAACGAAGAAAAAATGAAAATGGTCGAGTGACCCATGCCCAGGCCTTAAATAGGCCGAGACCTGTCGGTCACTTACGGCCGTAACCTGCCATGGCCACCTTCCTGTCCAGTTTGGCCGACAGCCTTACGGCCGTAACCGGCACCCACCTTATGTATGTAATAGGCCCTTACGGCCGTACCAATCCACAACCTTACGGCCGTTATCGGCCAGTCCTTACGCCCAGCGAGTCACTGCCGGCCGTGATCGGCCATCCCTGCGAGTCACTGCCGACCATGATCGGCCATCCAGCGAGTCCTCAGCCACGACTCGGCCAGCTGCCCCTTAACGTAGGTAACACTTAATACATTGCGTACGTAATACGTACGTTGACTTGCTACAGTAATATACTCGTATTACGTACGTAATACACCCTATATAGCGTATGTAAATCCATCTGTTGACTCACCTATCCACATCTGCACTGGAAAACTACCAACACCGGGCCCACCTATCGATCATATCCGGACCCTGTCCGATTCCCTCTGTTATGTACGTAACACCTTATGTATAACGTACGTAAAGTGCAGAATTTAGCGTACGTAAGTCTATGAGATTAGCGTACGTAATGGCCTTCTGTACTTAGCCAAAATCCAACTGTTCCTATCCGACGTCTCGACATACATAATACAAACATACGGCATACTAAATACACATAATGTATGAAATAATATTCTCAGTTGATATACCTGATATCAAAAATTAAAACAACCTGATATACGATATCCTCAAATGTAGTTGTCTACCAAATACGACAATTACACAAATACGACTGTCTCAGTTCTCAATTTATTTTATCCATACTGTATAGACACAAGCTATACAATATACCTCAGATAAAATAACGCGAAAAATTTATACTGAAAATCCGGGTATTACACAAGCAACCAGAGTTGGATTCTACCTATTGTCTCGGTGTTTTCATCATCTTCAGGTATGTTAATGCTATCTCCAACCTTGGATTCGTGTCCTTAAGGATATTATGATTATGCTATCATGATATTAAGTTCCGTGGATGATTTATTCAACCAAACATCATGTTTAGAAGTTGGGATGATTATGCTTAAGTTATCATTGTTGAGAACATCAAAGTTGGAATCCTGTTACGTCAAATGATGAGAGTAATGTTCTGAGATTGATTATCCATATTGAATAGTGTTGCCATAATGGTCATATATTTAGTATTGGTATCATTTTTCCTAAATTGAATTAGATGAAGGATCACCAAAGGTTGAAGTTGAATTAGTAAATTAATCTTCATGATGAAGCTGGAATATATTGATGATATTGGTAACTAGAGTATCAACCTCAGAATAACCGAATTACGTAAGAGAATTGGTAATCAGGATTGGAGTATGACATCATGATATGCTTATCCTTGAAGTTGTAAGACATTGAACACCATTAGATCATTCAATTTTTCATGAGTGTATCATGTATGGAGTTAACGTATGTTAATACTGAGAATTTCGTGCGGCGAGTCAGTTGTCTGATCAGGGAGGAGACTGTCGGATGCATGTTTAGCATGCGCTAGGCTCTGTATCTTACGTACGCTAACGGGCAGAATTAACGTACGCTACGTTGGGTACGTAACGTGCGTTATATCGTCAGACAAGTCAGTCGTCTGATCAGAGTGGAACTGTCAAGTGCATGATTAGCGTACACAAGGCTTTGTAGCTTACGTACGCTAATGAACCGACTTAACGTACGCTACGCTGTGTAAGTAATGTATGTTAGGAAGGCCAGACACGATACGTTTTGTTGAACTTTCAGCCGTAATTTGGATTGTAGATGTTTGTACGTTAGTTATTCAACGTAAGAGGAACTGGATCTTTTGTTAGTTATACGATAGGATACATCTTTTGTTTAAGGTTCGAGCTTTGCAACGTGATTGATCGAAGGGGCGACCTTCGAGGGTATTGATATTTGTCGAAGTTTTATTCTTGTCATCAATTTGAGGCAAGTACTTTAATTAGAATTGTTCGTATTATGTCGCTTATGCTATGATTGTACTGTGTACATATGTTGTGATTAAATTGTCCACCATGCGTTAATCCGACGGGAATCATCATGGGAAATATATAGCTGTATGCGCTAGATTGTTAGACAGGTAGTTCCACCATCGTTGGCCCGACGGGATCATCATGGGAATTTATAGCTGTGTGCGCTGGATCATTGGAATACTATGAGTATGTAGAGACTGTTATGATGTGTTATGTGTTGTTATTATTTATCGTTAGAGAAACTTGTCATGATTATTGTTGATCAAGTCATTATTGTATAATTATCGTACTTGTACTAGCATCATTGTGCTAACCCCTTCAGGGGTGAATATTTTTTTATGTTCAGGATTCCGGAGAGCAGGAAAACGACGACTGGAGCTGCATGACGACGAGGGTGCAGAGTGATGTTCCGGTCGAATTTATTTATTAGATATTTGTGTCGTTTTTAATAAGTACTCGAGTACATTGTCTTTTGCGATGTTGGATTTGACTATGTAATAATGTTTTCCATGTGAAGTTTTCAATTCCTGTACTAGTCCAGAACCATTGTATCTTTATTTCAGTTATTGTCATTTATGGGTATTTGTTATTGTCTTTTCGATTCATCAGCCTTGTAAATTCTTACGTAAAGGATTTATGGCGCTGTAATATCCGTGCATGTGTATCGGGGGTGTTACAAAACCAGTTTGTAACATTAGTGTTGCGATTGATTCATGATTATTTATTTCAGAGCGTGCGGGATCTGTATTTGTTGGAATATTTATTCCACATATTCATTAATAGAGTTTTTATGATTAAGTTGCTAAACAAAGCAAAACAACAAAGAGGCGAAGCAAAACAACGGAGGAGATGAAGACGCAAAAAGCTGACCAAAATATAAAGCTAGTGCACACTAGACACAAAGGTTAGCGCACGCTAATGGGTCCTGTCTATAGATCAGACGAGTTCGAAGCTACCTAAAGACAACCTATCTGATGAAGATAGCGCATGCTACACATGAACACTAACGCACGCTATCGAAGGTTTATTACCGTTGTGAAGACGTTCAAACACAGAATGACATATGCAATGACGAAATCATAGCGCACGCTAGGATTGAGTATTAGCGCACGCTAAGGTGTTTGAATTCAAGTCAATCAATCCATTGGAAGATGCTGAACCAAAGTCATAAAGTTGGAACGGTTAGTTTGACAAAATCATGCAACAGATACTTGGTTACCGCACGCAAGATGCAAAGTTAACGCACGGTAATATGTGTACTTAATGTACGCAAGTGAAGAATATAATGTACGTAATGGGAGAAACAAAGCTACTGGACGGAAGATGGGAACAGGCTAGCGCACGCTAAATAAAAGAGCTAGCGCACGCTAATTAGTCAAAACAGACTAACCGCTAGTTTGTGGAAAAAGGCTATAAATACCACTTCCTTGGTATTAAACCACATAACAACATTGAGCAAATTATACATTCTTAAGATATCATTGTAAACACTATAGTTGCTGTTCTCGAGCTTATATTGTTTAGAGTTTGAGTGTGATACATAAAATCTCATAGATGAGAGGAAAACGAATAGATACAATTGGATTCGGTGTTATTAGGATCAAAGATCCGGCATTGTTAGAATCTCAATCGATATCTTAGTGAGGTTTATCTAGTACCGATAGAAAGCTAGAGTGGTTGATTCCTTGTCCAATAGAAAAGGGAAAGGGTTTAACTTGGACCGACAAAAAGATAAGTAAGAGAACGGTGTACTCTGACCGATAGAAGACGAGCTTGTAATGGTAATCCCTCGACCGATAGAAGAGAGGTGGAGAGGTTTATATCTTCAACCTATAGAAAAAGATATCGAGAGAGGACGTAGGCACGTTTGGCCGAACCTATATAAATCCGTGTGTCATTTTATTTCCCCACTTTATATTTAAGCTTCCGCAAAACGGCGCTAATACCATTATTGCTCCAACAATTGGTATTGGAGAGGTACCTCCAATAAGCGGCTTAACATCCGAGGAGTCGATCCAAATGGCGTTTCAACTTTCCTCGGTCGAAGGTCTTGCTCTTAACCGACCACCGTTTTTCAACGGATCAAACTTCATGACATGGAAGAAAACGATGTCTATATTCATCTGAGCATATGACATCGAGCTTTGGAAAGTAATATGTCTTGGTCCAAAAATTCCAATGAATTCCAACGGTACGCTTAAAACTTTCGAAGAATATGATGATTCCGGTTGGAAAAATGACAATTACAATTGTAAGGTAACTCAACTCCTATATTGTGCCTTATATCCGGAAGAACACAACCGGATATCATCGTGTGATAGTGCTAAAGAAATTTGGAAAATGCTTGAGGTAACACACGAAGGAACGTCTCAAGTCAAGGAGACGAAAATAAAGATGCTCCTTCACGAATACGAACTATTTCAAATCAAGGACGATGAATCCATCACGATCATGCTCGACCAATTTTCGGTCATCACAAATGGATTAGTATGTTTTGGAAAACCACTTTCGAGTAGTGAGAAACTAAAGAAGATTCTCCGATCACTACCTCGAGAATGGGACGGTATAGTGACAGCTATAATGGAATCTAACGATTTAAACAATCTTGATTTTAGTGCTCTCGTTGGTTTACTTATAAACTATGAGATTGTCCTAAAATCACGGAATGCCAAACCGAAGCCGAAAGAAAAGTCGATAGCCATGAAGGCTAAGATGTCAAGAAGGAGGAAATCCCGGTTGATGATAGCGACGAAGAATCGGCATATTATTCCAAGAATATTAATAAGTTCCAACACTTATTAAACCGGAGAAAGGACATCCAAGCAGGCGAATCTAAGAAATTCGACAATACTTGTCGATTATGTGGAAAACCAGGCCACTTTGTGAAGAATTGACGAGCGAAACCCAAGAAGGAGGTTCTAATTGCAACGTGGAGCGATAAAGATGAGGACGAAGATTTCAAGAATCAAAATAATCTCGCTCTCATGGCACGAAACTCACTCGACGATAGTGACGTCGAAAGTCAAGTAAGTAACTCATACGATGAACTTTTTGAAACATTTGAGTTATTACATACGGACTATCAAAATGCTTTATCCGAGATTAAATTCCTACAATCAAAAATTAAATTATTGGAAATCGAGATTTCCAAAATTCTTGAAAAGGGAAAGTTTATCGAAACCGATCATTCAAAATGCATTGAAAACGAAAATATTTTAAAGAATGATCTTTCGAAAAGTCAAACCGAGCTGAAAAACTTAACGAATAAATTCTCGTGTGGAAATGAGAAATTTGAACAAATGCTCTCGGTGTAAAAATTTACACTAAACAAACAGGGGTTGGGATTCAAACAACATTCTAAAAATGAATCCGTAAATTTGAAAATACCCCATTGCGAAAAATATTTGAAAATTGGGCACCACATTTCAAATTGCAAAAGCCCAACATGGACGATAAAAGTTAAAAAGGAACTTTTATTCCGAACATCGTCTATGTCTCTAAAGAAAAACCAACTATAGGTTGGGTCCCCAAAAATTAATTTTTAACAAGTTGTATTTTACTTAGGGGGAGTATATTTTTTAAAAACAGATATTTTTGTCAGGGGGAGTTGTACCCTATCTGCATATTTTTATATACATCAATTGGTATTTTATTCATTTTTATTACACTTTTTGCTGAATACAAAAAGGGGGAGAAATGAGTTGAATCGGATAAAAAGCATCATGGAAGAATGACAAGAAAAATAAAAAGTAAAAATGGGGGAGAAAAGAAAAATATTCGAAGAAGTTGAAAAAGAAGAAAAATAAATATTTGTACGAATCAAAAAGGAGGATTAAAGAAACACTCGAAGAAGTTGAAAAATAAAGGAGAATTCAAAAAGGACAGAAAAGAAAAGATTGGGTGAAACTAACAAAACGGAAAAAGTCGAAAAACTTTGATCTGTACAAATATATTTATTTTTATTTTGCTGTTTTTATCCAATTCAAGGGTTGTTTTGTAATCATCAAAAAGGGGGAGATTGTTGGAATATTTATTCCATATATTCATTAATAGAGTTTTGATGATTAAGTTGCTAAACAAAACAAAACAACAAAGAGGAGAAATAAAACAACGGAGGAGACGAAGTCGCAAAAAGCTGACCAAAATACAAAGCTAGCGCATGCTAGACACAAAGGTTAGCGCACGCTAACGGGTCCTGTCTGCAGATCAGACGAGTTCGAAGCTACCTGAAGACAACCTACCTGATGAAGATAGCGCACGCTACACATGAACACTAACACATGCTATCGAAGGTTTATTACCGTTGTGAAGACGTTCAAACATAGAATCACATATGCAATGACGAAATCATAGCGCATGCTAGGATTGAGTATTAGCACACACTAAGGTGTTTGAATTCAAGTCAATCAATCCGTTGGAAGATGCTGATCCAAAGTCATAAATTTGGAATGGTCAGTTTGACAAAATCATGCAACGGATACTTGGTTAGCGCACGCAGGATGCAAAGTTAACGTACGCTAATATGTGTACTTAATGTACGCAAGGGAAGAATATAACGTACGTAAACGGGGAAACGAAGCTACTGGACTGAAGCTGGGAACAGGTTGGCGCACGCTAAATAGAAGAGCTAGCGAACGCTAGACACAAAGGTTAGCGCACGCTAACGGGTCCTGTCTGCAGATCATACGAGTTCGAAGCTACCTGAAGACAAACTACCTGATTAAGATAGCGCAAGCTCCACATGAACACTAACGCATGCTATCGAAGGTTTATTACCATTGTGAAGACGTTCAAACATAGAATGACATATGCAGTGACGAAATCATAGCGCACGCTAGGATTGAGTATTAGCGCACACTAAGGTGTTTGAATTCAAGTCAATCAATCCATTGGAAGATGCTGATCCAAAGTCATAAAGTTGGAACGGTCAGTTTGACAAAATCATGCAACGGATACTTGGTTAGCACACGCAAGATGCAAAGTTAACGCACGCTAATATGTGTACTTAATGTACGCAAGTGAAGAATATAACGTACGTAAACGGGGAAACGAAGCTGCTGGACTGAAGCTGGGAACAGGATAGTGCACGCTAAATAGAAGTGCTAGCGCACGATAATTAGTTAAAACAGACTGACGGCTAGTTTGTGGAAAAAGGCTATAAATACCACTTACTTGGTATTAAACCACATAACAACATTGAGCAAATCATACATTCGTGAGATATCATTGTAAACACTATAGTTGTTGTTCTCGAGCTTATATTGTTTAGAGTTTGAGTGTGATACACGAAAGCTCATACACGAGAGGAAAAAGAATAGATACGATTGGATTCAGTGTTATTAGGATCAAGGATCCGGCATTGTTAGAATCGCAATCGATATCTTAGTGAGGTTTATCTAGTACCGATAGAAAGCTAGAGTGGTTGATTCTTGGACCAATAGAAAAGGAAAACGATTTAACTTGGACTGACAAAAAGATAAGTAATAGAATGCTTTACTCGGACCGATAGAAGACGAGCTTGTAACGGTAATCACTCGACCGATAGAAGAGAGGTGCAGAGATTTATATCTTCAACCTATAGAAAAAGATACTGAGAGAGGACGTAGGCATGTTTGGCCGAACCTCTATATCTCCGTGTGTCAATTTATTTTCGCACTTTATATTTATACTTCCGCACAACGATGCTAATACCATTATTGCTTCAACAATATTGGCTATGATTAGCATGATTGATGTGATTGTTTATATGTTGAGTATGTATGCTCGTGTTTGGCTATAGGCTTAGCATTCCGGATTGTCCGTTGACGAGTATTTGAGCTATGATCATGATTGAACGTTATTCTTTCAGTATGGAAAGAGGACGTGACAGAGGGGGTAAAGGCTGCAGAGCGGGCTGGAACCCAGAACCTCATGTCTATGCGCGTGCGGATGCCGAGATGGATCAGAGTTCGGCCGGTGGTGTTACCTACGCGACTGATTCTCCTTCAGGACGTCATGCTCAAGAAGTTAATCAAATTGAGAGTGGACACGTCGACCCTTTGTTGGTTATGAGGAGCATGATGGCTCAGATGACTCAGATGACACAGATAGTGGAGATCATGCAGGTCTCGATAGTTCTTGGTCCACCGCAGTAGGGATTCCAGGTGCCGTTTCATGAGTCAGATTGTTGGCGATATCTGTCGACAAAGACTGCCTACTTTTGAGGGTTCGTCGGAACCAAGTGACATTGTTCATTGGATTGAACATTTTTATAAACTCTTTGACATGGTTCAGTGTCCAGAAGAGAGTAAGGTGGCAGTAGCGGCTTATTACTTGAGTAAGGGCGCTTATTCTTGGTGGCTTTCTCTGAAACCCACCGATCGTGATTATGTTTGGATCGAGTTCAAGACTCTCATGTTAGAGAGATATTATCTGGCTGCACATCGTGAAGCCAAGTTGTCTCAGGTTTTGAACCCCGAATCCATTTAGGACGAGGGTGTTATTGTCATTGCTGAGAAGTTTCAAGGACTTCTTCAGTTGAGGATGCAATTGTTCAATCATATATGTAACTCACTTGGAGAATTCATTGAGAAGGCTCTTGGAGCAGAGCTTTTGATCAAGGAGCTTGCTCATAAGAACCCTTCAGTTTCTTCTGGTGAGAGGACTAGGATGCGGGTTCATTCATAGGGACACCATGCTCCGACGTCCAAGAGGTCATTTTCTAGTCGTCTCCGTGCTAGGAAAGCATCTTATTCCCAGACGACGAGTTCGACTGGTGTTTGCTTTAACTGTGATTCAGTGGGGCACATCATGTAACACCCCCTAACCTAGAAGCTGAACCGCAAAGGGGTCCGTGCTACTAAGTTGGGGAGTATCACACTTTTAAACATTGAAAACCAATAAGAAGTAGATTTGGTAATGCGAGTGTTGTTGCCCAAAATATTTATCCGAAGATGAAATACTGCTGGAATGGACGGACAACAAACAAGGTTGCGGGAGCACTTCCGAGAGAATATGAATAAACACAAGATTTGCCGGGTTTGTTAGGTCCGGGCTTGAATGCTCTCGCGAGATGTTATTAATACAAATATTCGTGGATACAAGTATTAATGTGAGAATGTAAGTACAATAAGTGTAAAAAGATCCTGTTATCCAGCTCTTGAGCGAAGCCTTTGTGTTCTTGCTCTCGGCCGATCGTCTTCTGTGTGAGAGAGGCTGAGAGAGAAGAAGGAACCGAGAGATAGCTGTTGCCAAGAGTAGGAAAGCCAAGTTGTGTGTATTTCTTCTGTATTGTGTGTGAGATAGGGAGCCTTCTATTTATAGGGGCTGAGATGCCTTGTTTTCTAGCGGGCGATCGCCTTTCGTCCAATAAAATAGTGGGGCGATCGTCTTTAAGTCACATGGGATGTCTGCCTAAAGTCCAAGGCTGCGGCCGGTAGCCATCTGTGCAGTCCAATGAGGAGCCAGCACGCGTCCGGAGTTGCTGTCACGGGCGGTCCCACAGACACCTTTCGGCGGGCTTGTCGGCTGGTGGAAAGATGCTGACAGGCTGTGGTCAATGATCCGTGAAATGCGGATCTTGTCTCGGCTTTGCACGTGGGTTCGGACCTGAGCCTCGCCCTTTGCCGACTGGATGATCATCGGCTTCGATCGGCATGAGGAGGTCGTCATTGGTCGGTCACCAGGGGTCGGCATCGGTCGGTCACCAAAGGTTGATCGGCAAGCGCTGAGAGGTGATCGTCTGCTAGTCGGGCACCAGGAGTCGATCGCCAAGTACCGAGATACGATCGTCTGCTAGGTGGCCACCAGGAGTCGATCGCCAAGTACCGAGATACGATCGTCTTAGATGTCGATCGCTCGGCACTGGGACTTGTCCTGGGACCTTCGGTCGGTCGATCTATCTCGGCTGCTCGGCTATGGCTAGGTCGTATGGCCTCTGGTCAGCAGTTATGCCTCGACTATTCGTCTATGGCTAGGTCGCCCGATCTCTGAGGCGATCGCCGGTCGAAGAGTATAATTCTCGACACAACAGCGAGTACTCAGGAAAATAATGCAAACCGGTATTATTTATTCAAAACATTACACAACCTTAAGTTTAATACATAGCAAAACCATAACAGAGTGATCTTATTAAAAACAAAACATAGTCATCCAGCATAGGGGCGAAATAGCTGGGGAATGGCATATGGACAAGTCTCCGGCTGTCAACACTGAAGAAGATAGTGTAACACCCCAAACTAGGTGGATATTACAGTGTCGTGGACCCCCGACTGGGACCCACCAGGCGAATGAAAACTGATGAATTAAATAATATAATTGTAGTACCAAACCACATTATATTACCAAATACTCCGATGAGGAGCTTAAGTACATTACACCAGGACATAACAGAATACTAGTATATTTTATATGAAGATAAAATACACCACCCTGAATAAATAAACATCTCATACGGAATTTGCAGCGGAAATACAACTGAAGAGAAATAAGAATTTTTGAAATGACTGAAATGACTAAAATAAACGGAATGACTGGAATAAACGGAATGACTGGGGCCCCCTACTAGTATCACTGGGACTCCTCGCCGTCAACATGCTCTTCCCGTGCCTTTGCCTTGCCATGACCTGAAAAACAATATCCCCTAACGGGGTCAGTTACACAGAACAACAATCCTCAAGGGTTGAAAATACACAAACATGATATATCTGAAGTTACGAATTATCCTTAGTTATGAATTACGCTGAAGAGGAGTATCATAGTACGCCAGTAGTGTTTTGTGCAAGTGTACAAGACGAATGACCGGACACACCCGTCCTTGAACCTAATTAGTCTCACAGAGTTAAGCTTTATCGTGTGCACAGTCCAATGTATCACTCCCAATACATGGCCATCGCGTGCCCGACTAAAAATTCCACACATCCGCACCCGGCCACGCAATATGAACCCGGAAGGTCATATGAACGAGAATGACCATAATGAATATCAATGAATAATAATAATCTGGCAAAGTCAAGAATGACTCACCGAGATGAAAGTAATAATGAAGTGATTGATAGTTTTAATGAAATGATTGGAACCGCCGTTCCTCGTTGATGAAGTGATTATTCGACAATTACAAGTCTCAATATGATTAATACAATGATGAATGAGTTATGATTATGAATGATTAACAACAAAAGGAATGAATATCCTTTTAACCGCGTAAGAATTAACTTACGCAACACCGGTGACAATTATCCTTCCACGAACAATGTCCTAATTGAGATATCGGTCGGTCGAACAACCTTGAATACCAACCATCCGTTCAATATACGAATCAAACACGAATATAACAAACTCAAAACGTCGATACGATTAAACCAAGTTCATTGTGGCATTATATCGAACACTTTGTGGCCAAACTCGATTGATTATAACCAAACCTCAATAATACCAACATCAAATCCCCAAGAAGTGTTTCAAACCAACAAAACATCTTCAATACGATCAATAATCCATTATGAATATTCAAATTCGTGATTATAACAACGATTAATCGAAAACCCCCAAATCCAACTCAAAATTCAAAGTGTTCTTGAATAATCCTTCAATAATCCGATGAATAATCAAATATATCCATAATCATGTGTATATCACTTCATACAACATGATCTTAACATCCAAACCATCAAAACTCAATACAAAATCAAAATCCTAGAGGTTTGACGAATATTACCTTTGAAGATCCAAGTACTTTAATCCGATGAAAACGCGTTAGATCGACAATCCGAGCTTCACAACCGAATGAAAATGATGAAGAATGAATACCTAAGTGATTGATGATGAAGATTTCTCCCCTCAAGCTCTCTCTCTCGTATGAAGGTGAAGAAGTGGAGAAAAATGAGCTGAACTCGCTCAACAAATGCAATTATAGAGTTGACTGCCCTGTGTGCCGCGGCTCAGCCGAAGTGTGCCGCGGCACAGGGCCAAAAATGCCTCCCAGTGGTCGGCAGTGTGCCGCAGCACGGACGAGTGTGCCGCGGCAGTGTCTCGGCAGTGTGATGCGGCCCCGTCGGCATGTGCCGCGGCACAAGGTACAGAAAGGTTGGCCGAATAGTTGTAACACGAGTGTGCCGCGGCCCGGACGAGTGTGCCGCGGCAGTGACTCGGCAGTGTGCCGCGGCAGTGACTCGGCAGTGTGCCGCGGCCCCACAGTACAGGCTGCTCGGCCAAAAACTGGGCAATGTGTGTGCCGCGGCGCACACACCTTGTGCCGCGGCCCACACCCCTTTGGGTCCTAAAATGATGAAAAATGACCCGGGAAGGGAATAAAAGCAATAGGAATTGATATTTGGGAACCATTAACACGAAATGGAAGTACAGAAACCCCAAAACGGTGGTTCCAAGCCATGATTAAGGGTTCGTCCAACAAGAACACGATTTGAACAATGAAGAGATTTGAAAAGACATGAACTCCAACGTCAACAACGACTAATGAATCAATTACCACGATCAAGATAATACTCTTGTCTCGATTCCCAGGTAAGTTTGAAACAATGAACAATATCGATACACAACTCGAAGTTATTCCGAATGGTGAACACAGATGAATGATCATAACGAGTGAAAAATTACATAGTGACAATTACCGAATGAAATTACTGAATGATAATAACTGAATTAAGACCGGGTATTACATACACCCCCCCTTAAAAGAGTTTTGTCCCCGAAACTAAGGGTCAAACAACTCGGGATAACTCTCCCGCATACTATCCTTGGTTTCCCAAGTAGCCTCTTCGACTCCGTGTCTAGACCACTGGATTTTAACCAAAGGGATTGCCTTATTCCTCAACTGTTTGATTCGCCGATCTAAGACTCGTATGGGACGCTCCTCATACGAATGATCATCAGCGATCTCGATTTCGTCGAACTGAAGTATTTGACTTGGGTCGGCAACATACTTCCGCAACTGAGAGACGTGAAACACTCTATGAATTCGTCTCAACGCCGGAGGTAAGGCCAAACGATAATCTAGCTCGCCTACTCGTTCCAAAATCTCAAACGGTCCAATAAATCTCGGACTCAACTTCCCCCGTTTTCCGAAATGTAAAATACCTCGACTTGGGGATACCTTGACCAAAACATGGTCACCCGTCTCGAACAATAGTGGTCGACGATGATTGTCTGCATAAGATTTCTGTCGACTCTGAGCGGTCAACAAACGTCTCCTGATCAAAGCTACCTTCTCACGGGCGGCTATAAGCATATCGGGCTCGGTGCCGATTGACTCTGATAAGTTGTCCCAACACAAAGGAGATCGACAAAAATGACCGTACAAGGCCTCGTAAGGTGCCATCTTAATCGAAGCATGCCAACCATTATTATACATGAACTCGATCAATGGTAGTTGGGCTTCCCAATCATCTTTCCAAACGAGGACACATGCCCTCAATATGTCCTCCAAAGTCTGAATAGTCCTCTCTGATTGTCCGTCGGACTGAGGATGAAAAGTTGTACTGAGGTTAAGCTGAGTTCCCATAGCACGATGAACTGATTTCCAAAAATGAGACACGAATCGCCCGTCACGATCAGAAACGATACTCTTAGGAGTATCGTGCAGTCTCACTATCTCTTTGATGAATAGTTGAGCAAGTCTCTAGGGACCCCACGTATCCTTAATCTCGAGAAAATGAGCTGACTTAGTTAAGCAGTCCACAATCACCCAGATCGTATTGATGCCACGACGACTCGTCGGCAAACTCGTGATAAAATCCATAGAAATGTCTTCCCACTTCCATTCAGGAATAAGGAGAGGTTTCAGCATACCCGCCGGTCGCTGATGTTCAATCTTGACTTGCTGATAGGTTAAGCATCTCGAAACAAACTCCGCTTCTTCTCGCTTCATATTACTCCACCAGTAATTTTGTTTCAAGTCCTTATACATCTTGCTAGACCCCGGGTGAACGGAATAAGGGGTAGCATGAGCTTCTCTCAAAATCAAGTTTTTCAACTCGTCATTCACCGGTACGCACAACCGATTCTTAAATCTCAAAAGTCCATCCTCGTAGCCCACAAATCCGGGGGCTTTCCCCTGAGGCACATCCTCACGGATGCGCAATAAAGCTGGGTCTGAACCCTGGTTCTCCCTGATTTCCTCCTCAAGTGACGATGAAATCTCTAACATACAAAGCTGTCCCTGAACTCGCTGAGGCCAGACCTCGATCTCGGGTCTAAGGAATTCCTGCTGAAGCTCCTTCTGAACTGTTAAACGAGCAAGCATCTGCTCCTGAACGGACTTACGACTCAAGGCGTCGGCGACAACGTTCGCCTTGCCTGGGTGGTAAAGGATCTCGATATCATAATCTTTGATTAGTTCCATCCACCGCCTCTGTCGCATATTTAACTCCTTCTGAGTAAATATATACTTCAAACTCTTGTGATCGGTGAAAATCTGACAGGTGACGCCATAAAGGTAATGACGCCAGATTTTCAAAGCGAACACCACGGCTGCTAGCTCCAGGTCGTGGGTCGGATAATTAACCTCGTGAGGTCTCAATTGCCTTGAAGCATAAGCAATAAACTTCCCATTCTGCATGAGCACACATCCGAGACCCTGTCCGGACGCATCACTATAAACCACAAATCCTTCCGTCCCTTGCGGCAAGGAAAGTACATTTGTTGACATTAACCGGCTCTTGAGTTCCTCAAAACTCCGTTGACACGCGTCGTACCACGTGTATTTCTTATCCTTTCGCAAAAGGTTCGTCAATGGTTGAGCGATTTTAGAAAATCCTTCCACAAACCGCCGATAATAACCGGCTAATCCGAGAAAGCTTCGGATTTCCTCAACATTCTTTAGAGGTAACCAATCTTGGATAGCCTCCATCTTCTGAGGATCAACACGCACTCCATCTGATGAAATTACATGCCCGAGAAAAGTCACTTCGGACATCCAGAACTCACATTTGGAAAACTTTCCATAAAGTTGCTCTCATCTTAACACGTCGAGAACCTGATGAAGATGAACCTCGTGTTCCTCTCGGTTATGAGAATAAATCAAAATGTCATCGATGAAGACAACAACAAACTGATCCAAAAAGTCGATGAAAAGCCGATTCATTAACTCCGTGAATACCGAAGGTGCATTAGTTAGCCCGAACGGCATAACTACGAACTCATAATGACCATATCGTGTTCGAAACGCCGTCCTCGCGATATCCGACTCTCGAATTCGCAACTGATGATATCCAGATCTTAAGTCGATCTTGGAAAATACTGAAGCTCCCTGAAGTTGATCCAAAAGATCATCGATATGGGGTAAAGGATACTTATTCTTGATCGTCACCCGATTCAATTCCCGGTAATCAATACACAAACGGAACGAACCATCCTACTTCTTGACAAACACCACTGGTGCTCCCCACGGGGACGCACTCGGTCGGATATAACCCCTCTCGAACAACTCCTCAAGTTGATTCTTCAACTCCTGCATTTCGGTCGGGGCCATCCGGTACGGTGCCTTCGATATTGGAGATGTGCCAGGCTCCAACTCAATAGTGAACTCCACATCTCTCTGTGGAGGCAAACCAGGTAACTTGTTTGGAAATACATCGGCATATTCTCTCACGACCGGAATATCCGTTAACATTATTGGTGACTTCTTGGTTTTGGTCATAAAGCACCGATAACCAACACACCCCTGATTGAGTAACCTCACTGCTTTCATCAAATTAATAACTCTTCCAGAACAGTTGGGATTACTTCCCTGAAACACACATTCGACCCCATCATCTGAAATGATAGTGCCCATATGCTTACGGACACTAATGATGGCATCATGATGATCCATCCAATCAATACCCAAGATGACGTCGTCTCTCGGCAAATATACTACGATTAGGTCCGCTGGCCATACACGACCATGAAGCTGAATCGGACAATTCTGAATCTCACGATTTCCGATAATTCGTCTACCATCAGGTAGACCAATGACATAAGGCTCATAACTAGTAGCACTACCCAGACGTAGTCTACTAAAACATGACTCGGAAATGAATGAATGCGATGCACCAGTATCAAAAAGGGTACACACAAGTTGAGATAGAATATCGAGTGTACTTGAGATCATTCGGGCTTCTGGATCATCGGTCTTCTTCATCTCATAAATCCGGGGCTTGCTAGTCCCGGCACCGGATGCTCCTATCTGCTGGCTATATGCTCCACCTTTATTCGCTCCTGTCATCTTGAACGACGTAGACTGAGTGGCCTAATTTTGAACAGCTGATTGTTTCGGGGCCTGAGATGATGCCGGAGTAGGTTTGGAGTCCCTACGGCAAAAACAGGCCTTATGCCCAACAATTCCGCAATTATGGCACGTGACAGACTGTCTTGGACACTTGGTGCTGACATGACCAAGATCCCCACAGTTATAATGGGTGATGGCCGAACTGGCCGCTCGTGATTGAGATTCCGCGGGTTTAGATGTCACAAGGAGGTCGCTCAGAAAAAGCAGAGCCCACACGAGGTTTCTTGAAAGTGGCCTGACTACCGTCAGACTGATTACGGTTCTTGGACTTCTTGCTAGCAGATGAAGGTTGCTGCTTAGCAATCTCCTTAGTTGTAAGCTCATAGGTAAGAGCTTTTTCAATGAATTCGGCTAACGTGGTGCAATTATGATTAAGCAACTGTAGTCTCATACGGGGTTTCAGCCTCTTGATGAAATACTTAATCTTATCCGCCTAGGAATGAATGATAGATGAGGCGAACGGAAGATGTTCCTGAAATTTCTCGGCAATGGCGAGAACATCCTCGTCTGCTGAGGGGTCGGGAGTGAGTAATTCCGACAGTTTAGCTTCCCTGAGTGGGGCTGGATAATACCTCTCCATCATGAGAGTTTTGAACTGATCCCAAGTACATGATCCTTAGGTGGGCGTCAACGACAACCACCAAGAATGTGTGTTGTTACCCAGGTAGTAAGCCGCAACTGAAACTTTGTGTCCTTCGAGACACTCTACCATCACAAATAACTTCTCAAAATGTTCGAGCAAATGAACAATATCTGCCGGCTCAGATGAGCCATCAAAAGTAGGTGGACTTTGGCGAGAGATGTCGCCGACGATACTACTCACATTCCTCTCTTGCCTGTGAGGTGGCGGCGGAGGAGCCTATTGATTTTGATTGACTGAGTTATGCATCGTCTCCATCAGCTATGCCATCTGGGTCATTTGGGCCATCATGCCCTGCATAAAAGCGAGTGGGTCAACCCGGACACCTTCTGACTGAGCCGTGTCCCGGGTACGACTCCCCGATAGTGAATGATCACGTCCAGGTGAATGAGTGGCAACGTCGCTGCTCAAAGAATTAGCATTATTTCTCGCGTTCGCACGTGTATTCACACAAGCTTTCGGGATTCGGCCCGCACCACGGCCTCGTCCTCCTCGTCCTCTTCTTGCTCTCTCCATACTGAAGTAGGAAAGTCACATGATGATTATAATTTACGTATGAATATCACGTTATGATTATGACATGAGATGATGAAAATGAGCATACGCTCTAACGCAGTGATTACATGAATGATCAACTGAGGTGACATGATTATCTAATGAAATTATTGAAATGATTATCTTGAACAAGTTAACAAGATTAATGATATGATCTTCCTGATCAACAACTGAGTAATGAAATGAATTGAGTGATTAACGAGTTAACATGACCGTCCTGGTCAAAATGAAAATGATGATTGAGGATTGTTAACTGATGAATTATTAAGGAATGATTCTTATTGCCAGAAATTATACCATGGCATTAGAATTCTTACAGTTCTTTCGGTCTGATTGGCTCGACATCTGCACAGGTCACACGTGACGCGAAAGTCTAATGATACTAGTCCGATGACGATGATTTCAAATGAGACATGACTTGGAAGGTAGTATTCAAAACCACGCTCCGATACCAACTCTGTAACACCCCAAACTAGGCGGATATTACAGTGCCGTGGACCCCCGACTGGGACCCACCAAGCGAATGAAAACTGATGAATTAAATAATATAATTGTAGTACCGAACCGCATTATATTACCAAATACTCCGATGAGGAGCTTAAGTACATTACACTAGGACAAAACAGAATACTAGTATATTTTATATGAAGATAAAATACACCACCCTAAATAAATAAACATCTCATACGGAATTTGCAGCGGAAATACAACTGAAGAGAAATAAGAATTTCTGAAATGACTGAAATGACTGAAATAAATGGAATGACTGGAATAAACGGAATGACTGGGGCCCCCTACTAGTATCACTAGGACTCCTCGCCGTCAACATGCTCTTCCCGTGCCTTTACCTTGCCGTGACCTGAAAAACAATATCCCCTAACGGGGTCAGTTACACAGAACAACAATCCTCAAGGGTTGAAAATACACAAACATGATATATCTGAAGTTATGAATTATCCTTAGTTATGAATTACGCTGAAGAGGAGTATCATATTACGCCCGTAGTGTTCTGTGCAAGTGTACAAGACGAATGACCGGACACACCCATCCTTGTACCAAATTAGTCTCACGGAGTTAAGCTTTACCGTGTGCACAGTCCAATGTATCACTCCCAATACATGGCCATCGCGTGCCCGACTAAAAATTCAACACATCCGCACCCGGCCACGCAATATGAACCCGGAAGGTCATATGAACGAGAATGACCATAATGAACATCAATGAATAATAATAATCTGGCAAAGTCAAGAATGACTCACCGAGATGAAAGTAATAATGAAGTGATTGATAGTTTCAATGAAATGATTGCAACCGCCGTTCCTCGTTGATGAAGTGATTATTCGACAATTACAAGTCTCAATATGATTAATAAAATGATGAATGAGTTATGATTATGAATGATCAACAACAAAAGGAATGAATATCCTTTTAACCGAGTAAGAATTAACTTACACAACATCGGTGACAATTATCCTTCCACGAACAATGTCCTAATTGAGATATCGGTCGCTCGAACAACCTTGAATAAATACAATTACCAACAATCCGTTCAATATATGAATCAAACACGAAGATAACGAACTCAAAACGTCGATACGATTAAACCAAGTTCATTGTGGCATTATATCGAACACTTTGTGGCCAAACTTCGATTGATTATAACCAAAACTCAATAATACCAACATCAAATCCCCAAGAAGTGTTTCAAACCAACAAAACATATTCAATACGATCAATAATCCATTATGAATATTCAAATTCGTGATTATAACAACGATTAATCGAAAACCCCCAAATCCAACTCAAAATTCAAAGTGTTCTTGAATAATCCTTAAATAATCCGATGAATAATCAAATATATCCATAATCATGTGTATATCACTTCATACAACATGATCTTAACATCCAAACCATCAAAACTCAATACAAAATCGAAATCCAAGAGGTTTGACGAATATTACCTTTGAAGATCCAAGTACTTTAATCCGATGAAAACACGTTTGATCGACAATCCGAGCTTCACAACAGAATGAAAATGATGAAGAATGAATACCCAAGTGATTAATGATGAAGATTTCTCCCCTCAAGCTCTTTCTCTCGTATGAAGGTGAAGAAGTGGAGAAAAATGAGCTGAACTCGCTCAACAAATGCAATTATAGAGTTGACTGTCCTGTGTGCCGCGGCTCAGCCGAAGTGTGCCGCGGCACAGGGCCAAAAATGCCTCCCAGTGGTCGGCAGTGTGCCGTGGCATGGACGAGTGTGCCGCGGCAGTGTCTCGGCAGTGTGCCGCGGCGCCGTCGGCATGTGCCACGGCACAAGGTACAGAAAGGTTGGCCGAATAGTTGTAACACGAGTGTGCCGCGGCTCGGACGAGTGTGCCGCGGCAGTGACTCGGCAGTGCCGCGGCCTCGCTGCCCGTGCCGCGCCCATAGTACATGTGCCGCCGCCAAAATCGGGCAATGTGTGTGCCGCGGCGCACACTCCTTGTGTCGCGGCCCACACCCTTTTGGGTCCTAAAATGATGAAAAATGACCCGGGAAGGGAATAAAAGCAATAGGAATTGATATTTGGGAACCAATAACACGAAATGGAAGTACGGAAACCCCAAAACGGTGGTTCCAAGCCATGATTAAGGGTTCGTCCAACAAGAACACGATTTGAACAATAAAGAGATTTGAAAAGACATGAACTCCAATGTCAACAACGACTAATTAATCAATTACCACGATCAAGATAATACTCTTGTCTCGATTCCCAGGTAAGGTTGAAACAATGAATAATATCGATACATAACTCGAAGTTATTCCGAATGGTGAACACAGATGAATGATTATAACGAGTGAAAAATTACATAGTGACAATTACCGAATGAAATTACTGAATGATAATGACTAAATTAAGACCGGGTATTACAGATAGTCAACTCCTAAACATGAGCATCATCACCTGTATCATAAGAATCTAATGAGCTAATGGCTCAGTAAGATGAGACTTCTGTAATAGCAAAGTATCACGTATCACATTTATCAACAAATAACTACTATATATATAGTCATGTTCTTGTAAAATCCTTTATTCGGGTACCCTTGAAGTGTGATACTCGACTGATAGTGATAGGCCATTGTTTTCGGAACCTGTTCATATAATTGGCCAATAAAAGATGTATACGGGGGTTCCCATACTAGTTTTTCAACCAATGGTATTAGCCGTATTCAACCTTTTTCATTCGGTGTAGGTTTCCTTGACAGACTTTCAGCCGCACGTATTTGCCACCATGTGTTGGGTCCGCCGGTCCCCCGCGTCCCGTGCCTACCCGCCATCAATCAAGTACCATACTTCTTGTTCTTAAACATTCTTTTACATACACATGTTATGCATGATCATTCAATAACAGTCACATATGAAAATATCAATCAATATATGATCCTTATGATACAGCAAGGAAAAGCATCATCTTACCTCAAGTCATGTGCCTATTGATGTGAAAAGATCAGTTTCTATGGATGGATGTGCTAAAATCCTTGAAGAAACAATCTGAAATCTCTTTGGGGACTTTTATCAAACACCCTTGAAAAACTGTCAGATTTGAGCTATCTGTTTGATCGGGATTTTTGTGGCTTTTATAATTTTTGGAAGGAAAATATGTTTCGGGCGTTTTAAAGTAGAGGTGCACAGCTTCAAAATAATATATGATATGTACAAAACCACGTCCGGAAACATGTATAAATAAGGGCTCAAAGTCGGTTAAAAGTCAACCTTACCCTGACAAATGAAGCCTTATCCTGACAGTGGCGAGAAGCTTCGTCGGTCGTGACCGACCTTATCCGACAATTGACAACTTTATCCGGATAGTGGTCGAGAAGCTTCGCGGTCGTGGACCGACCTTATCCTGACAAATGGATGACCTTATCCGGATAGTGGCCTAGAAGCTTCTGTCGGCCATGACCGGCACTTGTCAGTCGGCGTGTCCGGCGGTGACTGGCAAATGTCCGTCAACTTGGCTCAGCCCGTTCGACCCCTTACCGATGTCCAAATTCAATTTTCCGACCTGTTCCAGACTTGCTTGGAACCGATTTTCGAAAATATTAAAATAATAATTTAATATTATTTTTTCAGTATAAGTGTTCTGTAATGAAAATTTTATCATATCAATTCGTCGAAAATATTCGATATTACTTTCATAAATTCTAAAATAATCCTTATAATTTATTTTGAAATCTTTTCTTTTTAAATCCTTCATTTTATGTTAGAAACATATCGGTCCAAGTATTGGACAACTTATAAATATCGAAATCCATGACCATTAGCAAAATAAATAGCATTTAATTAAGTCTTTGAAATTTTTAGGGTATTACAATTATTGTTTTATAATCGTTTAGCACATCGATCTCCTTACTGAGAAACTGAGCTCCTCACTGCAACAAAACATCTCACAATGACTTTTATCATGTTAGAGGAGATAATTAACATGTCGTATAAAACATAATGCGAATGGGCATAGCAGTTATTCATGCTCATGAAATGTCTACTTGTATGCCATGCTTCCATAATGCATATTATGTAAATGTATTTAGGTATTAAATGGTTATTGGCTTAGGGGATAACCGGGCATTACAGTCCTTCCCTCCTTATAAAATTTCATCCTCGAAATTGACATACCGAACAGTTCTGGATATTTGCTTTGCATTTCCTCCTCTCTTTCCCATGTAGCCTCTTCAACAACATGATTCCTCCATAAAATCTTTACCAAATAAATTTCCTTGTTCCTTAGTTTCTTTATTTTCTTATCAAGAACCTGTACCGGCTTCTCTTCATAGGACAAGTCTGGGGATAATTCCAACGGCTCATAATTTAACACATGTGAGGGGTTGGAAATGTACTTCTTTAATATGGAGACATGGAAGACGTTGTGTACACCAGATAGCGAAGGAGGTAAGGCTATTCTATAAGCTCTGTCACCAACTCTCTCAAGGATTTCAAATGGGCCAACATATCTCGGGATGAGTTTTCCTTTCTTCCCAAATCTCATTATGCTTTTTATTGGGGATACTTTCAAGAATACATTGTCTCCAACTGCAAATTCCAAATCTGTTCTACGATTATGTGCGTAACTCTTCTGCCTACTTTGTGCAATTTTCATTCATTCTCTTATCTTTTCTACCACCATAGAAGTCTGTTGTATCATTTCTGGGCCCAGTAGACTTCTTTCTCCAACTTCATCCCAGTGTACGGGAGATCAACATTTTCTTCTATATAGTGCTTCATAAGGTGACATCCCAATTGTAGATTGGTAACTGTTGTTGTAGGTGAACTCTACCAATGGAAGCTTTGTATCCCAATTGCCCTTGAAATCTAGTATGCATGCTCTCAACATATCTTCGAGTATTTGAATAACTCTTTCTGACTGCCCATCACTTTGTGGATGAAATGCGGTGCTGAAAGCAAGCTTCGTACCCATTGCATTGTAACACCCCGAGATATTCAGAGTATATTACAGCGTCGTGGACCCCTACATGGGACCCACCAGGCTACAATCACGAAAACTCCACTCGACTAACCATGTCGGTTAGTGAGGACACACATTTAAATGATATGACATAAAAAGATACGCCCGGAGCAACCGGCGAAATAAGCATCACCCGACAATGTAACGATTTTAAAGTAATACAATATGGAGTTTGAAATGAAAAGCCTAAGTACTCGCGAGTACAATCTATAAGTTTATAATGGTGAGAACAACCAAATCGAAACGGACAAAAGAAATAAAAAGACCCAAATGCACATGTCAACGACCCTGGCCAACGTCCTCGTACTGTCCAGGTGCCCGCTCGTCCGGATAATCATAACCTGAAATCCATAACAAGAATTTCCCCAAAACGGGTCCCCAAAGGGGTTAGCAATTACGCTAGTACAAGTAATCACGGCAAACCAATCGCTTACACATTTCATAGTACATGCACCAATATCATTTCAAAAACAAAACCAGACATGTCTTTTCCGGAAACAAACAGTCACAATTAATTTGCCTAGGACCGGGACGAAGCTACGAATCCCACTCGAGGCCTCTAAGGACCCTCCCGAGCTGGCCACATTCATAAAACAAATCAAGCACCACACGTCACCTAGGACCGGGACGAAGCCACAAATCCCACTCGAGGCCTCTAAGGACCCTCCCGAGCTGGCTAGCGAAACAAACTCATGAATCCATGACGAAGCCATAGATTCCCTCGAGGCCCCGTCGGACCCTCCCGAGGTGAGTAAAGCACACACAATATACATTACCATTTCAAGTTAAGAATAAAGGTTTCCAAGAATTACTTGCCTTGAGTAGTTGACGACGCTACGAACAGAAAGGATAATCACCGACGAATGTTAAGAACCAACGGAACCGAACCTAATGATTCGAAGAACATAATAACAACCAACTCTAGACGAACACGGAAATGGAATACACCCGAATTCCCGCCTACGATTCATGTATATTTGTACAAAAATAACAACGAGGGCGGACCACAACCAAACCCTCTCGATTCCGTAAAAACCACCAAATATACCATGAATCCGTAGGAAAGTTAAAGATACTAACAATACTAATCGTATTCATCAAGAATCCACCAAGAAAACGGGAAGAATCGGACAAAAACCCCAAAACCCCCAATTATTCAAAAGGTAGGGTTCCAAGAGACATTACCTTGAAGATTCAAGTATTAAGATCCATAGAACACGCGTTAGATTTTCCGGGCTTCACAATCGAAGAAGAATGATGAAAATCAACCCCCAATTGATGAATGATGAGAAGCTCTCCTCCTCTCTCACTCTCTCTCGCGTAAATTGAAGAAGAAGGAAAATGAGCTGCTCTCGCTCAAAACAACACAATTATAGATTGTTGACCGCATTGTGTGCCGCGTCTCAGCTGAGGTGTGCCGCGGCACAGGCCAAAAAATTGCTCCAGGGTTCGGCAGTGTGCCACCAAGACTTACATGTGCCGCGGCACCAGATACCGGGTTTTGGCGAAAATGCCACACGAGTGTGCCGCGGCCGGACGGATGTGCCGCGGCATCGACTGCATCAGGCCGCGGCACCGACGGTGTGCCGCGGATCGACGGCATCGTGCCGCGGCACCGGACGGGTGTGCCGCGGCACACAGTACAGTCTGCTTGGCCAAAACTGGAGGAATGTGTGTGCCGCGGCGCACAGTCCTTGTGCCGCGGCCCACACCCCCTTTGGGTCCTAAAATGATGAAAAATGATCCGGGAAGAGAATAAAAGCAATAGGAATCAATATTTGGGAAACAATAACACGAAATGGATCCACGGCAACCCCGAAATGGCGGTTCCGCATGACAACAACGAGAATTATATCAATAGATGACAGGAAAGATACACTGAAAGATACACGAGGGTTACTACAATCGAGAAATACACCGAAAATGAAAATACAAGGGAAGGAAAAAAAATACGGATATTACATTCTACCCTACTAAAAATAAGTTTTGTCCCGAAACTTAAGAAACAAACAACTCAGGGTACCTAGCACGCATGCTATCCTTGGTTTCCCAAGTTGCCTCCTCGACATCGTGTCTCGACCACTGCACTTTGACCAAGGGGATGGTCTTATGCCTCAGTCGTTTCTCACGATGCTCCAAAATCTTCAAGGGACGTTCTTCAAAAGTAATATCCTCGGCGACATCAATCTCACCATAATCGATGACATGACTTGGATCCGGGACATATTTCCTCAGATGGGAAACATGGAAAACGCTATGAACATGACTCAGGGTCGGGGGTAACGCCAAATGGTATGCTAACCAACCGACTCGCTCGAGAATTTCGAAGGGTCCAATAAATCTCGAACTCAACTTCCCCTTTTTCCCGAAACGGAAAACTCCTCTCGTTGGCGACACCTTCAGCAAAACGTGGTCTCCCACCTCGAATTCTAAAGGTCAACGACGGACATCGGCATATGACTTCTGTCGACTCTGGGCAGTTAACATCCGTTCCCGAATCAATTCTATCTTCCGCCTCGTCTCTAAAATGACATCCGGCTCGGTCCCGACCAAATAGGATGCCTCGTTCCAACAAATCAGTGATCGACATCGCCGCCCATAAAGTGCCTCATACGGTGCCATCCGAATCGACGCGTGCCAACTATTGTTGTACGTGAATTCGATTAATGGCAAATGCTCCTCCCAGTTGTTACTACAGTCGAGAGCACAAGCACGCAACATATCCTCGAATGTCTGGATAGTGCGTTCCGACTGTCCATCTGATTGGGGATGAAAAGAGGTACTCAAATGCAAATGGGTACCCAACGCCCTATGCACCGCCTGCCAAAAGTGCGATACAAATCGGCCATCACGATCTGAAGCAATAGACTTCGGAGTACCGTGAAGCCTCACAATTTGCGCGATAAACACACGAGCTAACTTCTCCGGGCACCAAGTGTCCTTGATGCCCAGAAAATGTGCCGACTTGGTCAGACGATCAACAATCACCCACACCATATTCATGCCCGACCTCGACCTCGGCAAACTCGTAATGAAATCCATCAATATATCTTCCTATTTCCATTCTGGAACGGGAAGTGGCTGCAATAACCCAGCCGGCCGCTGATGCTCGATTTTGACGTGCTAACAAGTCAAGCACTTCGCTACAAACTGTGCGACCTCTTCCTTCATATCATTCCACCAAAAATTCTTCCTCAGGTCCTTGTACATCTTACTCGAACCAGGATGAACGGAATAAGGCGTAGCATGGGCCTCACGCAAAATACTCTGTCTCAACTCTGAGTCGTTCGGCACACAAAGCCGACTCTGAAATCTCAAAACACCATCCTCGTGAATCACAAATCCAGGAGACTTTCTCTTAAGAACGTTCTCTCGGATTTGAGTAATCATCGGGTCCTCTAATTGCTTCAGCCTAATTTCATCGATCAAAGACGACGAAATCTCTAAAGCACAAAGTTGCCCGACAGCTCCAGGCAACAAAACCTCAACATCTAACTCGATCAAAGCCCGCCGAAGCTCAGTCTGGGACGAAAGGACCTCAAGCGTTCGAAACGCAATCGGTTTCCGACTCAAGGCGTCGACCACGACGTTCGCCTTGCCCGGATGATAAAGGATTTCGAGGTCATAATCCTTAATCAGCTCTAACCACATCCTCTGCCTCATATTCAACTCCCGCTGAGTAAATATGTATTTCAGACTTTTATGATCGGTAAAAATCTGACATGTAGAGCCAAAAAGATAGTGACGCCAAATCTTGAGCGCGAAAACAACTGCGGCTAACTCCAAATCGTGAGTAGGGTAGTTCAGCTCATACGGCCTCAACTGTCTCGACGCAAAGGCAATGGTCTTGCCGTGCTGCATCAATATGCACCCAAGACCCTGACCCGAAGCATCGCTATAAACGGCGAATCCCTCGTTGCCACATGGCAACGCCAAAACTGGGGCTGAAGTCAAACGCTTCTTCAGTTCCTCAAAACTCAACTGTCTCTCGTCATTCCAGACGAACTTCTCAGATTTCTGGAGCAACTGTGTAAGTGGCCGAGCTAGTTTTGAGAAACCCTCAACGAACCTACGGTAGTAGCCAGCCAAACCCAAGAAACTACGGACCTCCTTCACATTCGTGGGCGGTGCCCAATCCAACACTGCCTCAATTTTCTGCGGATCCACACGAACTCCCTCGGTTGAAATCACGTGACCTAAATACATCACTTCCTTCAGCCAGAACTCACATTTCGAGAACTTCGCATAGAGTTGCTCAGCCCTCAAAATGTCTAACACTATCCGCAAATGATGGGCATGCTCTTCCTCATTCCTTGAATAGATAAAAATATCGTCAATGAAGACGACGACACACTTATCCAGATACTCGATAAAGACTTTGTTCATCAACTTCATGAACACCGCCGGCGCATTCATTAACCCGAAAGGCATAACTACAAACTCACAATGTCCGTACCTCGTCCGAAAAGCTGTTTTCGGCACATCGGACTCCCGAACCCGGAGCTGATAGTACCCCGATCTCAAATCAATCTTTGAGAATACCGCCGCTCCCTGCAACTGCTCGAACAAGTCATCAATCCTCGGCAAGGGATACTTGTTCTTGATGGTCACCTTGTTCAGTTCGCGATAGTCGATACACAAACGCAGTGAACCATCCTTCTTACGCACAAACAGGACCGGTGCGCCCCAAGGCGAGGCGCTCGGTCGAACATACCCCGAATCAAGAAGTTCACTCAATTGTTTCTTCAACTCGGCCATATCTGAAGGTGCCATGCGATACGGCGCCTTCGAAATTGGAGCCGCGCCCGGCTCTAACTCTATAGCAAACTCGACCTCACGATCCGGTGGCAATCCCGGTAACTCGTCAAGAAAAACATCAGGAAACTCACTAACGACCGGAATCGACGAAAACTCGACTCCACCATTCTCCGCCTTCAAGGCGTAGCACCAATAACCAGTACACCCCTTTCGTAGGAGTTTCATCGCCTTCAAGGCGTTAATAAAAAACTTCTGGTTTCTCTTTCGGCCCGCCAAAGAGTGTTCAGTGCCGTCCTCGGCTAACATGGTAATGATCCTCGTGCGGTAGTTCATGATTGCACCATGCCGCTCGAGCCAATCATCCCCGAGAATCAAATCCTCACCCTCGATACCCACAACAATAAGATTAGAGGGCCAGACCCTCTCACAAATAAACACAGAACAGTCCCGGACCTCTCGATCACCGACAATTCTATCACCGCTAGGAAGTTTAATGATGAAAGGCTCGCAAGGTGACAAGCAGTCGAGACTCAAACGGCGTACACACTCTATAGAAATGAATGAATGCGTAGCACCCGAATCAAAAAGCACACTCACAGGATGAGAATGGATATAAACAGTACCTGTCGCCACAATAGCCGCTGGGTCATCGGCCCTCCTCATCTCGTATATACGCGGCTTGGCAGAGCCGACACTGGAAGCTCCTCTTCTAGCGGGTTGACCCAGACCCCTACCTCGGCCGGCCCTCGGCGGTGGCGGCGGAGCGAATGAGCCCTGGTTCACACTCGGCTCCATAGGTGCTGGGTGAGAAGAACGGACGCCGCGAAACTATCTGAGCTTCTCGCAAAAAGAAGCCTTGTGGCCCGACTGACCACAAGTATGACAAGTTAAAGGTGGACGAGGACAATCCCGGTTCACGTGGCCTGGCTTGCCACAGTTAAAGCATCTGGGGTCCCGGACGAAGGTTCCGGCGGCACTTCGGAAACTCCCAGAGAAACGAGCCGAACCACCCGTAGAAATGTTTACAGGATGAGATTTCTGCTGGCCTCCACTCTTGGGACCAGAAAAATTTTCGGCCGACTTCTGCTTCTTGCTCTCACGAGCCACATCACTAGACGTCGCGGACATATCATAAGCAAGAGCTCGACTCTGATAATCCTTCAAAGTGGTGCAAACGAGTCCTGACATATAGTCTCGAATGGACAACTTCATCCTCCTGGAAAAGTGAAAAATTTTGTCGCTCTCTTCGTCAACTTGGGTCTTCACATAGCCCAATTCCTTGTTAAAATCGGCAATGACTTAAGATACGGGGATATCCCGTGGTTGAGCATCATAGAAAGCGTGCACCCGAGCCTGTCTGACCGGCCACGGGCAATATTCGGTCTCCATCAATTCCTGAAATTCGGCCCACGAAGCAACATGATCTTTGGGCCCCACGGCTTCCCACCAATCCATAGCGTCCCCAGTGAGAAAGTACTGGGCAATAGGGACCTTGCGGTCCTCAGTACAGTTAGTGGCAACGAAGACTTTAGATATCTCCTTGATCCATCCTTCCCAGCCGATCGGGTCCGAAGCTCCCAAAAACTGAGGAGGATGCATCTTGATGACATCCTGAAGCCAGTGATCCGCTCCGCCCCGATTAGCATGGGCCTGATCGGGGTTCTGGACCACCTGAGCTATAGCCACCATCTGGTTAACCATTTGCTGCATAACAGCCGCAATACCAAGATCGGCGCGCTCCTGAGAAGAAGCATGACTGTGACGGTCGCCGGTAATGCCGGCTCCTGAAGAATGCGATGTGGCCGCCCCACCGGCTGCCGTACGTCCTCGGCCGCGTCCACGACCACGACCACGACCACGGTTTCCTACGGCATCCATACTGGTGTTAAGAGATAACAGAAGTATATCGAGGATGAGTAAGGAAGGAAAAAAGAGCAACTATGATGATAAGCAAAGGAGGGAGAATAACCACAGTTCAAGAAATGGAATACAGTACGAGAAAGTAAAGAATCGAATAAGGAAACTTACGAACACTGGAAGTACTGAGATGCCGGCAGCGGTGTGACAATGTGCAAAACAAAACACGACTAGACCCAAATAACCGACAAGCCTAGGTATCCATAAACCTAGGGCACCGATACCATTTTCTGTAACACCCCGAGATATTCAGAGTATATTACAGCGCCGTAGACCCCTACATGGGACCCAACAGGCTACAATCACGAAAACTCCACTCGACTAACCATCTCGGTTAGTGAGGACACACATTTAAATGATATGACATAAAAAGATACGCTCGGAGCAACCGGCGAAATAAGCATCACCCGACAATGTAACGATTTTAAAGTAATACAATACGGAGTTTGAAACGAAAAGCCTAAGTACTCGCGAGTACAATCTATAAGTTTATAATGGTGAGAACAACCAAATCGAAACAGACAAAAGAAATAAAAAGACCCAAATGCACATGTCAACGACCCTGGCCAACGTCCTCGTACTGTCCAGGTGCCCGCTCGTCCGGATAAACATAACCTGAAATCCATAACAAGAATTTCCCCAAAACGGGTCCCCAAAGGGGATAGCAATTAAGCTAGTACAAGTAATCACGGCAAACCAATCGCTTACACATTTCATAGTACATGCACCAATATCATTTCAAAAACAAAACCAGACATGTCTTTTCCAGAAACAAACAGTCACAATTAATTTGCCTAGGACCGGGACGAAGCCATGAATCCCACTCGAGGCCTCTAAGGACCCTCCCGAGCTGGCCACATTCATAAAGCAAATCAAGCACCACACGTCACCTAGGACCGGGATGAAGCCACAAATCCCACTCGAGGCCTCTAAGGACCCTCCCGAGCTGGCTAGCGAAACAAACTCATGAATCCAGGACGAAGCCATAGATTCCCTCGAGGCCCCGTCGGACCCTCCCGAGGTGAGTAAAGCACACACAATATACATTACCATTTCACGTTAAGCATAAAGGTTTCCAAGAATTACTTGCCTTGAGTAGTTGACGACGCAACGAACGGAAAGGATAATCACCGACGAACGTTAAGAACCAATGGAACCGAACCTAACAATTCGAAGAACATAATTACAACCAACTCTAGACGAACACGGAAATGGAAAACACCCGAATTCCCGCCTACGATTCATGTATATTCGTACAAAAATAACAACGAGGGTGGACCACAACCAAACCCTCTCGATTCCGTAAAAACCACCAAATATACCATGAATCCGTAGGAAAGTTAATGATACTAACAATATTAATCGTATTCATCAAGAATCCACCAACGAAACGGGAAGAATCGGACAAAAACCCCAAAACCCCCAATTATTCAAAAGGTAGGGTTCCAAGAGACATTACCTTGAAGATTCAAGTATTAAGATCCGTAAGGAAATCAAGAAATATACTTCGATTCGACGAAGAACAATGGATTAAATGATGTTAAACACAGGAATACTACCAAGATTAATTATACCCATCATGAATTAATCAACAATACGGAACGAATCGGACAAAAACGCAAAAACCCCAAAATTCAAGAAACTAGGGTTCTAAGAAGAGATTACCTTGATTCGCTGGGTCAAAGGCTTATATAGGATGATCAATCAATGATATAAACTCAAGAACTTCATGGATTTGTTGTTCAACAACATGGCTTCGCCTCCTACGAAGCTCCAGCCGTGGATCGAAAAGAAGGGAAATAAAAAACGAGTGAAAATGCGACTGCTCTATCAGGCGAACCTTTGAAATCATTGCTTGGAACTACCGTTTTGGGGTTTCCGTACTTCCATTTCGTGTTATTGTTTCCCCGATATTGAGTCCTATTGCTTTTTTCTCTTCCTGGGTCATTTTTCATCTTTTTAGGACCCGAGGAGGGTGTGGGCTGCAGCACAAGGAATGTGCGCCGCGGCACACACATTTTCTAGACCTGGCCGAGCGGACTGTACCGGGTGCCGCGGCACATGCCGGCAGGGCCGCAGCACACTGCCGAGTCACTGCCACGGCACACCTAGGCTGAGCCGCGGCACACTTGTGTTGCATCCTCAGCCAAAAATCGACTGTACCCGGTGCCGCAGCGCACGCCAGCCGGGCCGTGCCGCGGCACACTTCGGCTGAGCCGCGACACACAAGACGGTCAACTGCATAATTCGGCTTTTTGAGCGAGATGCAGCTCATTTCCTCCATTTCCTTCTTCCACCTACGAGAGAGAGAACTTGAGGGGAGAATCTTATCATCATCTATCACTTAAGTGTAGGATTCTTATCAATTTCATTCGGTTGGGAAGCCCGGATCATCGAGCTATCGCGTATTCTTCGTATCATAGAGCTTGGATCTTCAAGAGGTAATTTCTTCAACGTCTTGGTTTTCGATTTTTCATTGGGTAATGACATTTTGGATGTTAAAATCATGGTGTATGAAGTGATATATGCATGATTATGGACATGTTTGAGTATTCATCGGATTATTGAAAGATTATGCAAGAACACTTTGAATATTGTGTTGGATTTTGGGGTTTTTCGTAGATTCGTCCGATTTATCTGATTTGAAGCTTGAGAACCTTGAGATTATGATGTATCTATACCGTATACACGCCTTTCCTACGATTTTTCGGACTTTTTTGAGCGATTTTCCAACCTCTAATTGCTTACCCGTGTATTTTTCGTGAATCGTAGACGGGTTTCAGGGGTTTCTTCGTGTAATTTGAGTATGGATATTTGACTATCATATTCCTTGCGAATCGTTTAGGTGCTGGAAGCACGTTCTTGGACCTATCGAACTCATACCCTTCCTCCGTTCGATTTCTCGATGTCTCAAAGGCATGTATATAATTATGATTGTACGTTCTCGACTTTGAAAGTAAGAAATATTGATGGTATGATATGAACGAACCGTTTTTACGGCATTCATAGATATATTGATGGCATAATATGAACGAACCGTTTTTACGGCATTCATATATGCATTGTTGGCATGATATGAACGAACCATTTCTACGGCATTCATACATGTATTGACGGATGATATGAACGAACCGTTTCTACGGCATTCACATACATCTTGATGTGACACTATGAGATTTAGTTATTCCGGAATACTAGTCTTGAATTGATGAATTGACGGTTACATTTACTTTATTGTCGAGGAGTATTGTGTTTCATATTTGATATACTTGCACTGGCTATTCGACGGCTAACCCCTTTATGGGGGAAATACGTTTTATGTATTTCAGTTCCGGGAGAACAGACGAGTGCGATCGGGTCGGCATGAAGATGGTGGGCAAGTGTGATACTGTGTCTTTCTTCCAGTTATGTTTTGAGTTTTCCATTCAGTGTTGTTGTACTGGATTGGCTATTGAATACTCGAGTATTGTTTTTCCATTTCCCTTGATGTTCTGGCCGGTGTTTGCCGAGGTATTGATTTGTGTTGTGACGTCTGTGAATACATTGGCCATGTTTTGAATACCTTTGTATTGTTTTTCATTCCATTGTGCGTAGACCTTCTCGGTCAAAATTTATAGTTCCGCGTATGTTTAGCCTTGTGGGTCCCACGACGGGGCTTACGGCGCTGTAATATTCCCCGAATAACTTGGGGGTGTTACAGAATATGGTATCAGAGCTTAGGTCTATGGATACCTAGGCTGTCGGTCTTTTGGATCGAATGAGTCGTCAATTGTCCACAGTATCACTACTCTGCCATCATCACAGTGAGACCGGTACTTGTAAGACATATTACTCTTCTGATGTTTACTTATTCATTATGCTTCCTCTATGGATATTCTTGAGAATCGATCACCTTAATGACGTGCGATTGAATTGTGCTTACGTACCTTGTGTGTTCTTCAGTATGTCAGCTGGTAGGGGCCGTGGCCGTGGTCGTGGCCGTGGACGAGGAAGAGGTCGTGACGCGGCCGTTTCCATTAGTTCAGTTGCGGGGTCGACCAATCCCAGTCTGTCGAACTCGGTGCATCCTGACACCGAGAGTCAGCACGACCAGTCAAACGGTCAAGGGAACAACGCAGACGCTGGAGTTACGAATGCACTTCAACAATTGGCTACCCAGATGACTATTTTAGCCCAAATGCTCAAATTGAATAACCCGAACCCAAACACGGATGCCTTGCTTCAGAATGTAATCCGCATGCACCCTCCACAGTTTGGCGGTGCCACAGACCCATTAGGCTGGGAAGACTGGCTAGCGGAATTGGAGAAGATTTTCGAGGCGGTTGATTGCCCCGAGGTGAGGAAAGTACCAATTGCTCAGTATTTCCTCACTAAGGAGGCCGCTACTTGGTGGAAGGTCATCAAGCCACATGATCGTATTGCCACGTGGGATGAATTTAAGGAGCTCTTGGAGGCCGAGTTTTGTCCTTGGCCGGTACGAGAGGGCCGAATCCGAGCACATTATCGACTACAGTGAGATTGACATAGCCGAGGATATTACCTTTCCGGAGAAACCCGTGAAGATTCTTGAGCGCCGCGAGAAACAACTTCGGCATAAGACCATTCCACTGGTTAAAGTGCAATGGTCGAGGCATGGGATCGAGGAGGCGACTTGGGAGACGGAAGAGAAGATGCGGGTGGAATACCCCGAACTATTTATTTCTTAAGTTTCGGGACGAAACTCCTTTTTAGAGGGGGAGAATGTAATACCCGGTTGAAATTCATGTCATTTCCAATCTCTTCATTTTGCGAATCGTGTTTTTTGTTAGGCGAACCTTTGAAATCATTGCTTGGAACCACCGTTTTGGGGTTTCCGTACTTCCATTTCGTGTTATTGTTTCCCCGATATTGAGTCCTATTGCTTTTTTCTCTTCCCGGGTCATTTTTCATCTTTTTATGACCCGAGGAGGGTGTGGTCCGCGGCACAAGGAATGTGCGCCGCGGCACACACATTTTCTAGACCTGGCCGAGCGGACTGTACCGGGTGCCGCGGCACATGCCGGCAGGGCCGCGGCACACTGCCGAGTCACTGCCGCGGCACACCTAGGCTGAGCCGCGGCACACTTGTGTTGCATCCTCAGCCAAAACCGACAACCGGTGCCGCGGCAAGACGCCGGCCGCGGCACACACCGCGAGCCCTGGGAGCAATTTTTAGGCCTGTGCCGCGGCACACTTCGGCTGAGCCACGGCACACAAGACGGTCAATGGCATAATTCGGCTTTTTTAGCGAGATGCAGCTCATTTCCTCCATTTCCTTCTTCCACCTGCGAGAGAGATAACTTGAGGGGAGAATCTTATCATCATCTATCACTTAAGTGTAGGATTCTTATCAATTTCATTCGGTTGGGAAGCCCGGATCATCGATCTATCGCGTATTCTTCGTATCATAGAGCTTGGATCTTCAAGAGGTAATTTCTTCAACGTCTTGGTTTTCGATTTTTCATTGGGTAATGTCGTTTTGGATGTTAAAATCATATATTGTGTTGGATTTTGGGGTTTTTCGTATATTCGTCCGATTTATCCGATTTGAAGCTTGAGAACCTTGAGATTATGATGTATCTATACCGTATACACGCCTTTCCTACGATTTTTCGGACTTTTGGGAGTTTGAGCGATTTTCCAACCTCTAATTGCTTACCCGTGTATTTTTCGTGAATCGTAGATGGATTTCGGGGGTTTCTTCGTGTAATTTGAGTATGGATATTTGACTTTCATATTCCTTGCGAATCGTTTAGGTGCCGGAAGCGCGTTATTGGACCTACCGAACTCATACCCTTCCTCCGTTCGATTTCTCGATGTCTCAAAGGCAAGTATATAATTATGATTGTACGTTCTCGACTTTGAAAGTAAGGATGGTATGATATGAACGAACCATTTTTACGGCATTCATAGATATATTGATGGCATAATATGAACGAACCGTTTTTACGGCATTCATATATGCATTGTTGGCATGATATGAATGAACCGTTTCTACGGCATTCATACATGTATTGACGGATGATATGAACGAACCGTTTCTACGGCATTAACATACGTCTTGATGTGACACTATGAGATTTAGTTATTCCGGAATACTAGTCTTGAATTGATGAATTGACGGTTACATTTACTTTATTGTCGAGGAGTATTGTGTTTCATATTTGATATACTTGCACTGGCTATTCGACGGCTAACCCCTTTATGGGGGAAATACGTTTTATGTATTTCAGGATCCAGGAGAACGGACAGGCAGGTATCGGGTCGGCATGAAGATGGTGGGCAAGTGTGATACTGTCTCTTTCTTCCAGTTATGTTTTGAGTTTTCCATTCAGTGTTGTTGTACTGGATTGGCTATTGAATACTCGAGTATTGTTTTTCCATTTCCCTTGATGTTCCGGCCGGTGTTTGCCGAGGTATTGATTTGTGTTGTGACGTCTGTGAATACATTGGCCATGTTTTGAATACATTTGTATTGTTTTTCATTCCATTGTGTGTAGACCTTCTCTGTCAAAATTTATAGTTCCGCGTATGTTTAGCCTTGTGGGTCCCACGTCGGGGCTTACGGTGCTGTAATATACCCCCAATAACTTGGGGGTGTTACATTGTGTGCCGCGGCTCAGCTGAGGTGTGCCGCGGCACAGGCCAAAAAGTTGCTCCCAGGGTTCGGCAGTGTGCCGCGGCACAGCCTACATGTGCCGCGGCACCCGGTACAGTCGGGTTTTGGCCGAAAATGCCACACGAGTGTGCCGCGGCCCGGACGGATGTGCCGCGGCACTGACTCGGCACTGTGCCGCGGCACCGGACGGGTGTGCCGCGGCACTGACTCGGTACTGTGCCGCGGCACACAGTACAGTCCGCTTGGCCAAAACTAGAGGAATGTGTGTGCCGCGGCGCACACTCCTTGTGCCGCAGCCCACACCCCCTTTGGGTCCTAAAATGATGAAAAATGATCCGGGAAGAGAATAAAAGCAATAGGAATCAATATTTGGGAAACAATAACACGAAATGGATCCACGGCAACCCCGAAACGGCGGTTCCGCACGATAACAACGAGAATTAGATCAATAGATGACAGGAAAGATACACTGAAAGATACACGAGGGTTACTACAATCGAGAAATACACTGAAAATGAAAATACAAGGGAAGGAAAAAAATACGGATATTACATGCATTATGTAAACTTTTCCAAAATGCAGATGTGAATTTAGGGTCCCTGTCAGATACTATAGATATCGACACCCCATGTAGCCGGACTATTTCTTTAATATATTGCTGAGCGTATCGATCCATATTATATGTGGATTTTACTGGAAGGAAATGAGCAGACTTGGTCAATCTATCAACAATCACCCATATCGAATTATACCCACTTTGAGTCCTTGCTAGCCCAAGCACGAAATCCATTGTAATGTGTTCCCATTTGCATTCCGGAATTAGTAAAGGCTTCAATAATCCTGCTAGTCTCTGATGTTCAGTTTTGATCTGCTGACAAGTTAGACATTCTGCAACGAATTTTGCAATATCTTTCTTCATGTTAGGCCACCAATAATGTTGTTGCAAGTCTTTATACATTTTTGTGCTACCTGGATGTATTGAATAAGGACTGGAATGGGCTTCCTTCAGAATGTCCCCTATGATGGTTGTCTTAGATGGCACACACAATCTCCCTTTATATCGTAATATTTTGTCACCAGAGACTGAGAAGTTTGGCAATTTACCTTCATCAACTTTTTCCCTCAATTTGCCAATGTATTGATCCGCCTTCTGGGTTTCTTTGATTATATCATGCAGTGCAGGTTTCAATATGAGTGCTGATAATGAACAAGTCTTCCTTTTGGGCACAATTTCCAGTTCTAATTTTTGCAAGTCTAATAATAGTGGCTTCTGCGTGACTAGCAAGGAAGACATAGACTTTCTACTTAGTGCATTTGCAACCACATTTGCCTTACCAAGATGATAGTTGATCTCGCAATCATAGTCTTTCACCAATTCCAACCATCTTCGCTGCCGCATATTCAGCTCCTTCTGTGTGAAAAAGTACTTCAAACTTTTGTGGTCTGTATAGATTTCGCACTTTTCGCCATATAGGTAATGCCTCCAAATTTTTAGTGCAAAGACAACAGCAGCCAATTCTAGATCATGTGTTGGATAATTTTTTTTCATAATCTTTTAATTGCCTGGAGGCATAGGCTATTACCTTTCCATGTTGCATTAATACAGCACCCAAACCATTCTTAGAAGCATCAGTGTAAATTACAAAGCCACCTGTTCCCATAGGAGTGGCAAGAATAGGAGCCGTAGTTAATCTACGCTTTAATTCCTGGAAACTCCCTTCGCAAGCATCAGTCCAAACAAACTTTGTATTCTGCCTTGTTAACAATGTTAATGGGGTTGCAAACTTCGAGAATCCTTGTACAAACCGTCGGTAGTATCCGACTAGTCCTAAGAAACTTCGAACCTCTGATACATTCATTGATGTTGGCCAATTGCTCACCGCCTCTACCTGTTGGGATCAACCGAAATTCCATCCTTGGATACTGCATGACCTAAAAATACCACTTGTTCTATCCAGAATTCACATTTCTTGAATTTAGCATATAACCGTTTTTCTTTGAGAATTTGAAGCACAATTTTGAGGTGTTCTTTATGCTCATCTCTATCATGTGAATAGATAAGGATGTCATCAATAAACACCACCGCAAATTTATCAAGGAACTCTTTAAATACCCGGTTCATCAGATCCATAAATGCTGCTGGAGCATTTGTCAAACCAAAAGGCATCACTAAAAATTCATAGTGACCATATCGCGTTCTAAATGCTGTCTTTTATATATCTTCTTCTTTGACCTTCAGTTGATGATATCCAGAACGTAAATCAATATTTGAGAATATTGATGCTCCTTGCAACTGATCAAATAAATCATCTATCCTTGGAAGAGGATATTTGTTCTTGATGGTCACCTTATTCAGTTCCCTATAGTCAATGCATAATCGCAATGAGCCATATTTTTTTTTCACAAATAAGACAGGGGCTCCCCAAGGTGAACAACTAGGACGAATGAATCCTTATCAAGTAATTCTTGTAGCTGAGTTTTTAATTCTTTCAATTCTGCTGGTGCCATTCTGTATGGGGTTTTAGAAATAGGGGTAGTTCCTGCCATTACATCGATTGCAAACTCAATTTCCCGATCTGGGGGCAACCCTGGTAGATCATATGGGAACACCTCAGGAAATTCTCGAACCACATCTACATCATCAGGCTTCAATTTCATTTCAAGGGAGGTGTCCAAAACATTAGCCAAATATCCAGCACACCCCTTATTTAACATCTTCCTAGCTTTTAGTGCAGTTATAATTGGCAAAGAGAACGAATATGAATTACCTTTAAAAATAAACCCTCCTTCATTTGCTAGTTTAAAGGCCACAATCTTCTTATTGCAATCAACATTTGCACAATATTTAGCTAGCCAATCCATTCCAAGGATAACATCAAAATTAGATATTGGTAGGACAACAAGGTCGGCGTAGAGTATCCTCCCGCCAATTCGAACCGTATAGGCCCTCAACATTTGGTCAGAATCCATATTTTCTCCAAACGGAGCAGCCACATTATAACCAACTTTCAAGAGTTCTGGTTTAATGCCCGATTTTCTCATAAATGCAAATGATGGAAATGAATGTGTAGATCCTGGGTCTATCAATGTAAGTGCAGGAATTCCTGAGATCAGAATGGTACCTGAGACTACGGAAGCATCTTCATCAGCTTCTTCTCGAGTCATTGCAAAGACCCTTCCCTGAACTTTATTCTCTGTGTTTGGGCAATCTCTCGCCATATGTCCGTGCTTCTTGCATCTGAAACAATTATTGGACCCAACAAAACATTCTCCAAAGTGATTTTTCCCACATTTAGTACATTTGGGCTTCTCAGTTATATTTGGAGCATCTCTCGCTGTAGGATGCTTCTGATTGGCTTTGCCTGGTTTTTGCTCCGATTTCTTCCAATGTGCTGAACTTTTTGAAGCAAATGCTTGCCTCTTCTGCTGATAAGACCTTTGTATCTCCTTTTCGTCAGCTTCTGCGAGCAGCGCTTTGTCAACTATTTCTCTGAACTCAGTTGATGTAGACATCCTCACATCTCTTCTAATTTCAGGTCGGAGGCCTATTAGGAAATGATCCACCTTCTCCGCATTATCCTTAGCAATATAGGGAACATACCTACAGCCTTCTTCAAATTTCCGAATATATTCACAAATAGACATATCCCCGTGTTTCAGCTCCAAAAACTCTTTGACCTTGAGAGATCGTGCATCCCTGGTGAAGTATTTATCATAGAATATTACTTTAAATCTCTCCCACGTCAACCCTTCCAAGTTGACTGTAAGTTTGGCTCCTTCCCACCAAGTTCTGGCATCCTTTTTTAGTTGAAAGATTGCACAAAGTATCTTCTCAGCATCATCGATGTGCATGAAATCAAAGATAACATCAAGCGATTTGACCCATTCCTCTGCAACCATAGGATCGGCCCCACCATGAAAATCAGGAGGTTCCATTTTCCTAAATTTTTCATACACTGCTGGTCAATAAATTCATGAAGTCTTGGAGTTCATATCATCAATCATCCATCCTATAACATCCTTTGATCGAGCGAATCAGGTCAGATTTTCTAGAAATCTAATTTTGGGGATTTTGGGTATTTTGTTCGATTTCGTCCGTTTAATCCGACTTAACTTAAGATTGTGATGGATTGATGATTATTTAGATATATTGTATCATTTCCCTTGTTATCCCATGGTTGGATCGTATCGATTCGTTGTTTTGGTCGAGTTCTTGACCGACGCCTTGAAGGTGTCCGGTAAAATGTCATAGAGGGGTTTTCGGGCATTCTACGATTATTATTCCTCGTATGATCGATGATTTATTGATTATATGTTGTAAGGGTCGAATTCTTGTGAAGAACTCGAGTCGGAACCCTTCCGTTCATTGTCTTCTTCGGGGTCCGAGCTTCCCAGTCGAACCGTGTTCTTCGGAGCGTTTGGTAGCGGTTATTATGGCAAGTATCTTACTGTACGACTTGTATCTTGCGACTAGTTGTTGGAAATGGTTTAGTAATTAACCATTTACTAAAAATAAATATTGTTAATTAAATAATTATTATTTAATTAAAATATTTATTGAATGTTAATCTACGTCGTGAGTAGATGAACGTGGTATATTTAATATTTCTAAACCAATTTCCGGTGAGTGAGATATTATATGTTAAAGTTGGATGTTGGAGTAGGAACTAACATGATGTTAATTATCCCACATTGATTGCGGATGGATGTTTTGGCTTGTATTTAAAGTCTTTGCCTTTATGGGCTTAATAACAAGTGGGTTGGTGTGAATGGGTGTCCTCGCGCACACACACACACACGTGCGCACCGCCGCCGCCGACCGACCGACCGTCCGTCCGTCCGTCTAGGTCGGGTCAGGCTCGGGCTCGGGCTCAGTCCAGGCCCAAGACTTGGATCTTGGCAATTGGTGCTTTGGGCTGGTGTTTGAGCTTATCTTTTTGGACCAAATCCGTAAGTCCACTAGCCTTTTGGTATGGACATGACTCTTGAGTTGCCTTAACTCTTCATCCGACCAGCCCTTTGGGCATTTAAAACCGCCAGCCATCATGGCAGGAGTAATGGCGACGAGTCCCTTCACATGATCAAGGAGTACTATATATATGTCAGCATTCTGTTCATTGCAAATATACGAAATCAGTGCATTTTTTTAGCATATCATATACAGCTTTTCATTCCAAATTCGCAGTGCTCTGGCCATTGGGCTTATGTGCATCACGGACATTCAGATCGTTTTAACCTTTGGGGACGAGCCGCTTCACCGTGAGCACTACCGGGGCGTATTCTCGTCTTGCGGGCAGAAGCTCTAGCTTCGGACGATCTTCTGTAGTTTATTAACAAAATTGTTCGTTCGTTTCAAGTGTAATATTTTATTTCTGTTATTTGTTATAGTTCAGTTCAAAACATTAGTTGTAATACACGTGCAAGTATCGAATTATTCCTACAATCGTAAGACGAGAATATTCGACCATACTTGTTCGTGTAATCCTAAATCTTTTTCTGGAGAAAAATGTCGTTCAATGCAAGTACCGGCGCATCCACTAATCAATCCACCGGTTCTGGAACTATTGGATCATCAAGCTCTTCAATGGCTCCCATTCACAATGCTGCTCGGCTAATGCCTATCACCGAGAAACCATCTGTTTTCTCGGGCTCCGACTTCAAATGCTGGTCTCAAAAGATGATGTTCTACATTACCACAATGGGGCTTGCGATCTTCCTGCGTGAAGAAAGGCCTCCTGTCCCTGCTGAGAACGAGGAGAATGTTTAAGTGCGTAACGACTATGATACTTGGGTTAATTCCGACTATCTGTGTCGGAATATGTTGCTGAACGGGGTTGATGATGGCCTGTTCAATGTGTTCAACATTAAGGAGACTGCCAAAGAAATTTGGGATGCTCTTGAGTTGAAATACCGTGTTAATCCTGCTAGCACGAAGAAGTTTGTTGTTACGAGGCTCTCCGAATTCCAAATGGTGGATTCTCGTCCAATGATTACCCAAGTACAAGAGTTCCAAACTCTTATACATGATGTTCATTCTGAGGGGATGCCTCTACCCAAGGCGTACACTGTGGCGCTCTTGGTTGACAAGTTGCCGCCTAGTTGGAAGGAGTTCAAGGGATACCTTAAGCATAAGCGAAAGGAAATGACTCTAGAAATTTTGGTTGCTAAGCTCCAAACTGAAGCTCAAGTCCGTGGTCAAGACTTGAAAACCAAAGCACCAATGGATGCTAAGGCTAATCTGACTGAAGGTAGGAGCGAACCTTCCAAAAAGCGTCCACTTCCTACCAAAGGCAAGGGAAAGGATGTGTCACCTCCGACAAAGTTTACCGGAACATGCTACAATTGTGATAAGCCCGGCCATATGGCGAAAAACTGCCGAAAGCCGAAGAAGAACAAGGGAAAAGGCAAAGTCAACCATGTCGAGAAGTACTTTGACTCTTGGGACAAAGATGATCTTGCTGCAATGATCACCGAGGTAAATCATGTCTCGGAACCTAACCCTATTACTTGGTTTCTTGATACAGGTGCGACTGTTCACATCTGTGTGAACCGAGACTTGTTTTTCACTTACAAGGAGATTCAAGACCGCTTCATCACAGAGTCAAGTGATCGTACCTCTCCAGTTCTTGGAATTGGAATTGTTGTGCTTCAATTCACCTCTGGTGTGGAGATAACTCTGAAGGATGTGCTGCATGCTCCGACAATCTGTAAGAATTTGGTGTCTGGTGTCAAAATAGTTAGAGCTAAATATGATGTAGACCTTCATAGTGATTTTATGATAATACGCAAGTTTGGCAAGACTCTCGGGAAAGGTCATATTGTCGAGGACATGTTCAAACTTAGCATTCGTACTTGTATGCCTCCAAAGGCAGTTGCTAATAATAATGCTACTACTTCTGCTTATTTGCTTGAGTGCTCAAATTTATGGCATTGTAGATTAGGTCATGTGAATCTAAATGCTATAAAAAGATTAGTAAACTTAGATTTACTAAAATTAAATGAAATCAAAAATCAAAGCAAATGTGAGATTTGTGTTGAGACAAAAATGACGAAACTACCATTTCATTCGGTAAAATGGGACACAAAAACCCTTGAATTAATTCACACAGACGTGTGTGATTTAAAATTTGTGCAAACTAGAGGTCGTAAGAAGTACTTTATCAATTTCATCTATGATTGCACAAGATATTGTTATCTTTATCTTTTGAGAAGTAAAGATGATGCTATTGAAGCCTTTAAGAACTTCAAGAATGAAGCCGAGAATCAATTAGGCTGTCGTATTAAGATGGTTCGATGTGATAGAGGAGGTGAATATGTAGCTCCATTTGAGGAATTATGCAACGAAAGTGGTATAATTCATCAAACCACGGCTCCATATGCTCCACAATCTAATGGTGTTGCCGAATGTAAGAATCGAACACTTAAAGATATGATGAATGCCTTATTAATTAGTTCAGGGTTGCCCCAGAACATGTGGGGGGAAGCTGTCTTGGCAGCCAACTACATATTGAACAAAATTCCACGCAAAGGTAAGGATGTTACTCCTTATGAGTTGTGGAAAGGAAGAAAACCATCATACAAATATCTCAAAGTGTGGGGGTGTTTGGCGAAAGTTGAGGTGCCTCTACCTAAACAAGTTAAAATTGGTCCTAAGACAATCAATTGTATCTTTATTGGTTATGCACTTAACACCAGCGCCTACAGGTTTGTTGTACACAAATATGAGATACCCGATATTCATGTAAATACAACGATTGTATCAAGGAATGCTGTATTCTTTGAAAATCTCTATCCTTATAAGAATAAGGTTGATCCTAACTCTAGCAAAGGAGTTGATGATGAAGCGACAATTTCTAAACTTGTATATGAGCCTATGTGTTATGAAACTATAGATGAAGCCTCTAGCTCGAATCCAGTGTTATCTGCACGACCGAACAAAAAGTGACCTAGGTTTACGCCAGTCAATGTAGAACCTAGACGAGGTACTAGAATACGGAAAGTAAAGATATACGGACCCGACTACGTCGTTTTGATGTTAGACGGTGAACCAGTATCTGTAAAAGAAACTTTATCCGGTCCAGATGCGGCTTTCTGGAAAGAGGCAATAGACATTGAGATTGAGTCTATTATGCTGAATCATACTTGGGTGTTAGTTGAATTACCACAGGGTTGTAAGGCTTTAGGATGCAAATGGATCCTAAAGAAGAAGTACAAGTCTGATGGTACTATTGACAAATATAAGGCCCGACTTGTAGTTCAAGGCTTTAGGCAAAAATCTGGTTATGATTTCTTTGATACCTACTCACCCGAGACAAGACTTACTTCTATTAGGGTGCTACTCGCTATTGCTGCTTTGCGCAATCTCGAGATTCATCAAATGGATGTTAAGACTGCGTTCTTGTATGGGGAGCTGGAAGATGAAATCTATATGAAACAACCGGAAGGGTTTGCAGTACCTAGGAAAGAGCACATGGTATGCAAACTACAACGGTCTTTATATGGTTTGAAAAAAGCACCTCTGCGGTGGTATTTGAAATTTGACGAAGTGATGTTGTCAAATGGTTTCAACATCAATGAGAGTGACAAATGTGTCTATGTTAATAAAACGGGTGACAATTACGTCATTGTTTGTCTATATGTAGATGACATTTTGATAATGGGTAGCAACTCTCGTATGATTGGTGAAACGAAACGAATGCTAAGTAAGAATTGCAGCATGAAAGATATGGGTTTGGCTGATACTATTCTTCGAATTAAGATTCTGAAAATGCCTAACAGGATTGTTTTGACGCAATCTCATTATGTTGAGAAAGTGTTAAGGAAATTCAACGCTTTTGATAAACCCATTGCTAAGACTCCTTGGGAACCGAATGTTCATCTGAATTATCATTAGGGTGAACCTGTGGGTCAAGATAATATGCTAAGATCATTGGGAGTTTGATGTATCTGTCAAATTGTACCCGTCCTGATATAGCATGCTCGGTTCACAAGTTGAGTAGCTACACAGCTAATCCAAGTAAAGAACATTGGAGGGCTCTAGAATGAGTACTGAGTTATTTAAAATATACTCAGAACTTTGCGATTCATTATTCAAGAGAACCTGCTATACTTGAAGGGTATTGTGATGCTAATTGGATATCCGAATCGAAAGACTCATTTTCTACGAGTGGATATGTGTTCACTTTTGGAGGTGGTGCTGTATCTTGGAAGTCCAAGAAACAAACCTGTATTGCTAGGTCTACCATGGAATCTGAATTCATAGCTTTGGATAAAGCTGGTGAAGAAGCTGAATGGATTAAAAATTTCCTCGAGGATATTCCATGTTGGACGAGACCTGTGCCGTCTGTGTTGATACACTGCGATAGCCAAGCTGCCATTGGACGAGCACAAAATATGTTTTATAACGGTAAGTCTCTACATATTCGTCGACGACAAAATGTCGTGAGACATTTGATCTTGAGTGGGATTATCTTAATTGACTATGTAAGGTCAATAGATAATCTGGCGGATCCGCTGACGAAGAGTATTAATCGAGATCAAATGTATAAATTGTTAGAAGGAATGGGTGTTAAATCCACATCTTAAGGATGATTATAGCGGAAACCCAACCTTGTAGATTGGAGGATACCAAGAGCTTGGTTCAATGGGGTAACGAAGTTATAATAATCCGTGTGTTAAAACACTCAAACATACCTATTCTCTGAGAACGGTGAGTGATTGTTTACCTACATGTGGTGAGGTTAAGTCTTATGATTTTTAATGATTCTTGATTACCTCGGAGAGGTCAAGTATAGTAGGATACTTGGGAATAAGAATCACCTATATAAGTGTGAAGTGAGGTCCGCTTCAATTGATACACTTATGAATCCAAAGGGGTGTCCAAGGTCGAAAAGGACACAAAACGTTAGAACGGACGGAATTGAGATGATATTGTGTCTATATTATTGTCTCAGTATACACCATGGAGGACTAGTTCAAGGTTTTCATGACCACTATGCCGCCAGTATACTCGATGATGTCGACAATGGATAGGTTCAAGGTCACAAGCCACCTAGCCAAATGCAATATTGTCTCTCGAGGACTGAACTATGCATTTGCATTCATTTTGCATTGGCATTCTCACTCATGTGGGGGATTGTTGGAAATGGTTCAGTAATTAACCATTTAATAAAAATAAATATTGTTAATTATATAATTATTATTTAATTAAAATATTTATTGAATGTTAATCTACGTCGTGAGTAGATGAACGTGGTATATTTAATATTTCTAAACCGATTTCCGGTGAGTGAGATATTATATGTTAAAGTTGGATGTTGGAGTAGGACTAACATGATGTTAGTTATCCCACATTGATTGTGGATGGATGTTTTGGCTTGTATTTAAAGTCTTTGCCTTTATGGACTTAATAACAAGTGGGTTGGTGTGTATGGGTGTCCTCGCGCACACACACACACACGCGCGCGCCGCCGCCGACCGACCGTCCGTCCGGGTCGGGTCGGGCTCGGGCTCAGTCCAGGCCCAGGACTTGGATCTTGGCAATTGGTGCTTTGGGCTGGTGTTTGGGCTTATCTCTTTGGACCAAATCCGTAAGTCCACTAGCCTTTTGGTGTGGACATGACTCTTGAGTTGCCTTAACTCTTCATCCGACCAGCCCTTTGGGCGTCTGAAACCGCCAGCTATCATGGCAGGAGTAATGGCGACGAGTCCCTTCACATGATCAAGGAGTGTTATATATATGTCAGCATTCTGTTCATTGCAAATATACAAAATCAGTGCATTTTTTTAGCATATCATATACAGTTCAGTCTTCATTCCAGTCCAGTTCGCAGGTGCTCGGTCAGTTTGCGGTGCTTCTACTGCCGGGAAGTTCAGATCGTTTTCACCTTTGGGGACGAGCCGCTTCACCGTGAGCACTACCGGGGCGTATTCTCGTCTTGCGGTCAGAAGCTCTAGCTTCAGACGATCTTCTGTAGTTTATTAACAAAATTGTTCGTTCGTTTCAAGTGTAATATTTTCTTTCTGTTTTTGTTATAGTTTAGTTCAGAATATTAGTTGTAATACACGTGCAAGTATCGAATTATTCCTACACTAGTAATTACGTATGAGATGTGTGATGACTTTGCTTGCCTTCGTAATTATGTTCCGTTTGAGTTGGTTGTGTTTTCCGTAATATGAAGGTTGTGCGATAATATCGTTATATTAGTATACGTGTTAGGCGTTGTGCCATTTGTGCAGTATTGCGCCGTACATATGGGATGGTTGTACACTTGGTTGTGCAATGTATTGTGTACCGAACGTGTGTTATGTTGGATATGTGTCGTTGATTGACGATAGTTGTTGCGAGTGTTGAGATTGTGTTATGTGCGGGTGATGTACGATTTTATGGTGATCAATGTGATTGATCAATTGTGCTCATTGTTGTATGTAATGTGAATGTGAATATGAATATGTGTGTGACCGCTAAGTTCACTCGTGTTGGTTCGACGGGACCTACGAGGATTTGTGGCAGTGGACTACGGGGTCAGAACTTAGTGAGGTACTGAGGTCCAATCGTGCTGGTCTGACGAGGCCTACGATAACGCATGGCAGTGGACCATGAGTTTCGGACACAGTACGTCCAACCGGGTGAGCTCGACGGGGCTTACGGTGACACGTGTCAGTGGACTACGGTGTCAGGACTGTGTGTGTGATTGTTGAGATTGATATAGTCCGTGCGGGTTGTTAAGCCTACGGAGACACGTGACAGTGGATCACGGTGTCGGAATTGGTTATGTCTGGTTAATAGTCCGTGAAGGTTGTTGAACCTACGGAGACACGTGATAGTGGATCACGGTGTCGGAATTGATTATGTTTGTTTAATTGTGCGTGGTGTAGTCCGTGCGGGTTGTTGAACCTACGGAGACACGTGACAGTGGATCACGGTGTCATGAGCATGATTATTTTCAAATCAAAGTTTTGAAAAGAAGGTTTTAAGAAAGGAATGTTGGGCCGAGCCCCACGAGATTTATGAAATGTTTTCGTACTGTAAATTGTTGAAATACAATTTGAGATTTGGGTTAAGACCCTAAGATTTTCGAAAGGTTTTGAAATTCTAAAAAAATTCTCGAGATAATAATCTTATTTTCGAATGCCTCATAGCTTATCTTTCCTTGTGAAAACCTACCGGGGATATTTGTTGCTTGATTATTATATTTGATTCACGATTATTAATTGTTTGTTACATTTCATATGATTTGATACTTGCACTAGTAAAACAGTGGAGTTTTACTAACCCCCGAGTAATCGGGGGGTGGATGTCTGTTTTGCGTCCAGGTACATGCAGATTCAGGGGAGCAGTCACAGGATTGGAACAAGTGGATGACGAGTTGCGATACTAATCATGAGTCGAGAGTTGTTCTGATTTTTGTTGTGTAGTCAGAGTTGATTTCAGTCTTCCGGTGTATTGTATTTCGACCCCTGTGTGGGTAATGTCGTTTAAGTAAGTTTTGTTGATTGGGTTGTGTGACCTCATCAGTCTGTGTATTCACGTGTAAGTGACCATAACGGTTTGTATTATTATATTGTTTGACCCTTGCCGGGCAAGCATTTGGTTGTTTATGGATGTTTTGCCTGGTAGATCCTTGTGGAAATGGTCTATGGCGTGTAATATTCCCATACGGTTTTGGGGGTGTTACAAAACCCGCCTACGATTCATATATATTCGTACAAGAACAACAACGAGGTCGGACCACAACCAAACCCTCTTGATTAAGAAAATAGCACGAAATATGCCATGAATCCATAGGATAACCAAGAATACCAACAAGATTAATCATATTCATCATGAATTAATCAACAACACGGAATTAATCGAACAAGAAATTTGAAAACCCCCAATTTACCCAAAAGTAGGGTTCTTAGAAGATTTACCCTGATTCGGACGGAGGAAGATGATTATGATGATGATAAACTACACTAGGAACATAATACTTGATTCCCCAAGAAGTTCCACGGGCAAAAGAAAAATGCGGATATTACATTCTACCCGAAACTTAAGAAACAAACAACTCGGGGTACCTAGCACGTATGCTATCCTCGGTTTCCCAAGTTGCCTCCTCGACACCGTGCCTCGACCACTGCACCTTGACCAAAGGAATGGTCGTATGCCTCAGTTTCTTCTCGCGGTTTTCCAAAATCTTCAGGGGACGCTCCTCGAAGGTAATATCCTCGGCGACATCAATCTCACCATAGTCGATGACGTGACTAGGAACCGGAACATATTTCCTCAGCTGGGAAACATAGAAAATGCTATGAACGTGACTCAAGGCCGGAGGTAGTTCCAAACACTATGCCAACTCACCGACTCGCTCTAGAATCTCAAAGGGCCCAATAAATCTCGGACTCAACTTTCCCTTTTTCCCGACGCGGAAAACTCCCCTTGTCAGCGACATCTTTAGCAAAACGTGGTCTCCCATCTCGAAATCCAAAGGTCGACGACGGATGTCGGCGTACGACTTCTGTCGACTCCAAGCAGTCAACATCCGTTCCCGAATCAATTCCACCTTCCGCCTCATCTCTAATGCGATATCCGGTTCGGTCCCGACCAAATCGGACGCTTCATTCCAACAAATCGGCGATCGACAACGCCACCCATAAAGCGCCTCATACGGTGCCATTCGAATCGACGCGTGACAACTATTGTTGTACGTGAATTCGATAAATGGCAAATGCTCCTCCCAGTCAATGCTCCAGTTAAGAGCACAAGCACGCAATATATCCTCGAACGTCTGGATAGTGTGTTACGACTGTCCATCTAACTGAGGATGAAAAGTGGTACTCAAACGCAAGCGAGTACCCTATGCCTTATGCACCGTCTGCCAAAAATGCGATACAAAACGGCCATCCCGATCCGAAAAAATAGACTTCGGAGTACCGTGAAGCCTCACAATATGCGCAATAAACACACGAGCCAACTTCTCCGGGCCCCAAGTATCTTTAATGCCGAGAAAATGTGCCGACTTGGTCAGACGATCAACAATCACCCAAACCATATTCATGCCCGACCTCAATCTTGGGAAACTCGTGATGAAGTCCATCGAAATATCTTCCCATTTCCATTATGGAATGGGAAGTGACTGCAATAAACCAGTCGGTCGCTGATGGTCGATTTTGACCTGCTGACAAGTCAGACATCTCGCTACAAACTGTGCGACCTCCTCCTTCATATCATTCCACCAAAAGTTCCTCCTTAGGTCCTTGTACATCTTACTCGAACCAGGATGAACGGAGTAAGGCATAGCATGGGCCTCACGTAAAATACTCTGCCTCAATTCCGAGTCGTTCGGAACACACAACCGACTCTGGAATCTCAATACCCCATCTTCATGAATCACAAACCCAGGAGACTTTCCCTTATGAACATTCTCTCGGATTTGAATAATCATTGGATCTTCCGGTTGCTTCAGTTTAATTTTATCAATCAGAGACGACGAAATCTATAAAGCGCAAAGTTGACCGATAGCCCCCGACAACAAAATCTTGACATCCAACTCGATCAAAGCCCGCTGAAGTTCAGATTGAGACGTAAGGATCTCAAGCATCCACAACGCGACCGGTTTCTGACTCAAGGCGTCGGCCAGGAAGTTCGCCTTGCCCGGATGATAAAGGATTTCAAGGTCATAATCCTTAATAAACTCTAGCCACCTCCTATGCCTCATATTCAACTCCCACTGAGTAAATATGTACTTCAGACTTTTATGATCGGTAAAATCTAACATGCAGAGCCAAAAAGATAGTGACGCCAACTCTTGAGCGCAAAACCGACTGCCGCTAACTCCAAATCGTGAGTAGGGTAGTTAAGCTCATACGGTCTCAACTGCCTCAACACAAATGCAATAGTCTTGTCGTGCTACATCACCATGCACCCAAGATCCTGACCCGAAGCATCGCTATAAATGGTAAAACCCTCGTTGCCACATGGCAATGCCAAAATCGGGGCTGAAGCCAAGCATCTCTTCAGCTCCTCAAAACTCGACTGTCTCTTGTCATTCCAGACAAACTTCTCGGTCTTCTGGAGCAACTGTGTAAGTGGCCGAGCTAGTTTCGAGAACCCCTCGATGAACCTACGGTAGTAGCCAGCCAGACCCAAGAAACTATGGACCTCCTTCACATTCTTGGGCGGTGCCCAATCCAACACTGCCTCAATCTTCTGTGGATCCACACGGACCCCCTCGGCTGAAATCACATGACCCAGAAACATCATTTCCTTTATCCAGAACTCACATTTCGAGAACTTCACATAGAGTCGCTCGGTCCTCAAAATGTCTAAAACCACACACAGATGATGGGCATGCTCTTCCTCGTTCCTCGAATAAATAAGAATATCGTCAATGAATACGATGACAACCTTTTCCAAATACTCTATAAAGACCTTGTTTATCAACTGCATGAACACGGCCGATGCGTTAGTTAACACAAAGGGCATGACCACAACCTCGTAAGGTCCGTATCTCAAAAGCTGTTTTCGGGACATCAGACTCCTTCACCCAAAGCTGATAGTACCCTGATCTCAAGTCGATCTTCGAGAATACTGCAGCTCCCTGTAGCTGATCGAACAAGTCATCAATCCTCGGCAAGGGATACATGTTCTTGATGATTACCTTGTTTAGCTCGCGGTAGTCGATACATAAACGCAGTGAACCATCATTCTTCCTCACAAACAGGACTGGTGCGCCCCAAGGCGAAGCGATCGGTTGAATATATCCCGACTCAAGAAGCTCACTCAACTGCTTCTTCAACTCGGCCATCTCTGAAGGTGCCATATGATACGGAGCCTTCGAAATTGAAGCCGCACTGTACTCTAACTCTATAGCGAACTCGACCTCACGGTCCGGTGGCAACCCCGGTAACTCATCAGGAAAAACATTAGGAAACTCACTAACGACTGGAATCGATGAAAGCTCGACTCCACCATCCTTCGCCTTCAAGGCATACCACCAATAACCAGTACACCCCTTTTGCAGGAGTCTCATCGCCTTTAAGGCATTAATTACGAAGTTCTGGTTTCTCTTTCACCCCGCGATAGAGTGCTCGGTGCCATCATCGGCTAGCATGGTGATGATTCGCGTGCGGTAGTTCATGATTGCACCATGCCGCTCGGGCCAATCATCCCCAAGAATCAAATCCTCACCCTCAGTACCCACAACAATAAGATTAGAGAGCCAACCCCTCTCACAAATAAACACAGAACAGTCTCAGACCTCTCAATCGCCAATGATTCTATCACCGCTAGGAAGTTTAACGATGAAAGGCTCGCAAGGTGACAAACAGTCAAGATTTAAACAGCGTACACACTCCAGAGAGATGAATGAATGTGTAGCACCCGAATCAAAAAGCACAGTGACAGGATGGGGATGGATGTGAATGGTACCTGTCTCCACAGTGGCCACTGGATCATCGGCCCTCCTCATCTCATAGATACGCGGATGGGCGGAGCCAACACTAGAAGCTCCCCTTCTAGCGGGCTGACCCCGACCTCTTGAGAAGTAGCATGGATATGATGGTCACCGGTACTGCCGGCTCCCGAAGAATGCCCCACGTCCCCGGCCGCATCCACGACCACGACCACGGACTCTTCCAGCATCCATACTGGTGTTAAAAGGTAGAAAAAGCAACTTGATGATAAGTAAGAGAGGAAAAACATCTACAGTTCAAGAAACGGAAATACGATATGAGAAAACAAGGAATCGAGTAAGGAAACTTACGAGCACTGGAAGTACCGAGATGCTGGCAGCGGTATGACGATGTGCAAAACAAAACACAACTAGACCCCAATAACCGACAATCCTAGATATCCATAAACCTAGCGCTCTGATACCATATTCTGTAACACCCCCGAGATATTCAAGGTATATTACAGTGCTGTGGACCCCTATATGGGACCCACCAGGCTAGACACGAATTACCACAGTAAAAACACACATTAGCGAGATGAAAATCAAATAACACTCCCGGTACAACCGGCAGAATAATCAACACCGACAAACATAAATAACTTCAACGAGAAATCCCACGCGATGTAGAACTATGTCGAAACGCCGTGTTGACGGAAAAAAATTACCTCTTCACATTGATCCAGTACGGGGAAAGATCAAATACGAACACAAATTGAAGTTAAGTACGTACTTGGGAAAACTTGCCAAAGATCATGTCTCGATACTGTACAAGAGTTGGAAGCAAGTACCTCACAAGCCGGATAAATAAATGTTGTGGCAGGATATATTGGTACATGACTCTCTTTTTGTATTAAGAATTGTGTGTGTACTGTGTGTGTTTTTTTGTGCTTTTTTTGTGCTGTGTTTGTGTGTGTGGCAGTGTGTGTGTGTGTTTTTGTGCTGTGTGTGTGTGTTTGTGTACTGTGTGTGTGTGTTTTTATGCTGTGTGTGTGTGTGTGTGTGTTTTTATGCTGTGTGTGTGTGTGTGTGTTTTTTTATGCTGTGTCTGTGTTTTTTTGTGTGTGTGGCAGTGTGTATGTGTTTGTTTGTATGTGTGTCTGTTTTTTTGTGTGTGTGTGTGTTTTTCTGTTGTGTGTGTGTGTGTTTGTGTGTGTGTGTGTGTGTGTTTGTGTGATGTGTGTGTGTGTGTGTGTTTGTTGTATGTTGTGTGTGTGTTTTTGTGTGTGGGTGTGGGTGTTTTTGTGCTGTGTGTGTGTTTGTGTACTGTGTGTGTGTGTTTTTTATGTTGTGTGTGTGTATGTGTGTTTTTATGTTGTGTGTGTGTGTGTGTTTATTTGTATGCTGTGTGTGTGTGTTTTTGTATGTGTGGCAGTGTGTATGTGTTTGTTTGTGTGCTGTGTGGGTGATTTTTTTGTGTGTGTGGCAGTGTGTGTGTGTGTGTTTATGTGCTGTGTGTGTGTGTTTTTGTGTGTGTGGCAGTGTGTGTGTGTTTGTTTGTATGCTGTGTTTTTTTTGTGTGTGTGTTTTTTGTGTGTGAGTTTTTTTGTGCTGTGTGTGTGTGTTTGTGTACTGTGTGTGTGTTTTTATGCTGTGTGTGTGTGTGTGTTTGTTGTATGTTGTGTGTGTTTTTTTATGTGTCTGGCAGTGTATATGTGTTTTTGTGTTGTGTGTGTGTGTGTGTGTGTTTGTGTACTGTGTGTGTGTGTTTTTATGTTGTGTGTGTGTGTTTTTATGCTGTGTGTGTGTTTTTTTGTGTGTGTGGCAGTGTGTGTGTGTGTGTGTGTTTTTTGTGCCGTGTGTGTGTGTGTGTTTGTGTGTGTGTGTGTGTGTGTGTGTGTGTTTTTTGTGCCGTGTGTGTGTGTGTGTGTGTGTTTGTGTGTGTGTGTGTGTGTGTGTGTGTGTGTGTGTGTGTGTGTTTGTGTGATGTGTGTGTGTGTTTGCAGTGTGTGTGTTTGTTGTATGATGTGTGTGTGTGTTTTTTTGTGTGTGGCAGTGTGTGTGTTTTTGTGCTGTGTGTGTGTTTGTGTACTGTGTGTGTTTTTATGTTGTGTGTGTGTTTGTGTGTGTGGCTAACTCTAGTTTTAATTGTCAATATGTAGGCCAATTTTGATGTTAGCCAGATTAATTAGCAATCTTAGTCATTTTCAGAAGACGTGTTTACAGACAATTGGCGTAAAATGGCGGCAATTTAAGTCTGATTTGACCGGTGAGTACATATGTGGTCCAAGCAAAGAAAAATCTCCTTGTGACAAGTATGGTATCTCCGAGGAGGAGTGGAGAGATTTCAAAAAGATTCGTGAGGACTCCGCTTGGGAGGTAAAACCGAAAAAAATGTTTTAAGTTTTTTTTTTGAAGTTCAATGCTGAAAATAATGAACGCACAATCAAATAAAATAATTTCTAATTAATAACATAAAATCTGAAATAAAAAAATGTTTTAAGTTTTTTTTTTTTAAAGTTCAATGCTGAAAATAATGTACGCACAATCAAATAAAATAATTTCTAATTAATAACGTAAAATCTGAAATAAAAAAATGTTTTAAGTTTTTTTTTAAGTTCAATGCTGAAAATAATGAACGCACAATCAAATAAAATAATTTCTAATTAATAACATAAAATTGGAAATAAAAAAATGTTTTAAGGTTTTTTTTAAAGTTCAATGCTGAAAATAATGAACACATAATCAAATAAAATAATTTCTAATGAATATCATAAAATCTGAAAATAAAAAATTGTTTTAAGTTTTTTTTTTAAAACTTCAATGCTGAAAATAATGAACGCACAATCAAATAAAATAATTTCTAATTAATAACATAAAATCTGAAATAAAAAATGTTTTAAATTTGAATATATATATATATATATATATATATATATATATATATTACAATATTCATAAAAGGATTGTACAATAATCTGAATAATTTTACCAGAATCAAATAAAACAATTTCTAATTACGAACCTATTTCTAATTAAGAACATAAAATATGAAAAAAAATGTTTTGAATTTGAAAATATTTATAAAATTGTTTATGGATTATTTGATACTTGTATCAGGAACAAAGAAGTAAGAAACAAGAATTAGCAAAAATGAACATTCCGCATTATATGGCTCGAGGAGGGTACGACTTGGTGGATATACGAGAGATAGAGAGGAAGATGAAGGAGCGTCGAGAAGTATCTGAATCTAAAGAAGATATTGTTATTGATCCCCCCGTCTCCACCTACGCGTCATCAAAGGTGGAAGCTTGGTCATACAAAAAGACGGGAGGGTACGTCATCCGATGCTGCACGGGAGATTGTCGAGAGGATTGTAAGTTCTTTTTTAAGAATTATTTTTTCTTATAAGAAAAATAAAAAGCTCCACTTTTTTGTTGCTAAGTGTTAGCAAACATTAAAAATTTGAGGTAAATTATTTGCTTTATTAAATGTAAATAACCACTTTTCTACCCAATTATTTTTATCTACATTCTTGTATTGTTTTTTTTCCTTCATCAACTTGTATCAGTTTTTTGCATATTTCAAAACTTTGTAATATGGTGCCAAATTAAATTTTTGTAGGATGATTTGGAGAAGCAGTATACACAAGGTACCTTCATTCCTGAGGGACGACAGAATATATTGACGGCTGCCATTGGGAGACCCGAGCACCCTGGTCGTGTTCGTGGCATTGGTTTTGGTGTGGGTATTCGCGATTACTTTGGACGATCATGTTTACCAATGTCTTCTGGAAGTAAAGATGTGTTGGAGCAGCTAAGGAAAGAGATCACCCTTGATGTCACAAAGACTTTGATGAAAGAGTTCGGCCACACAATGGGTGCTAGTTCCCAGCGGCCTGTTGATATTCATACACCGAATGAGGTTACTCGTGTTAGCACTAATGGGAGTTGTGCTGATGCTATTTCTGGCCCTTTCGGAGAGAGGCCTGTGACGGGAGACACTCATCGAGTTGGATTTTATGTGGACGAGCATTCTCCCCGTCTAGTTGCTATCGGTAGGGTTATTCAGGGCGATTCGACCCTACATTGTGCTCCTTTACCAGCTCATTTGGTTAAGGTAGTGGTTGAGGAGGCCGTAGATGCCAGCGCTGAAGTCCCTGTGGCAACTGATGAGGTGAGAGTCGTGGGGGAAGCTTTAGGTGGATTTATTGCATGGCCACGAGATTTTATTTTCTCCAAGGTAAATATTTTCTTTTTCTTTTTAGTAACTACCAAACATTATTGGAAAATCAATCCAATATAAATTGATTATGATTTAATATGGAAAAGATTAAACGCAACCAAAATGCGTAGTAACATCCCAAAGGAATGGAAACATGTAGGAATAATAATAAGTAAAAATAATAAGCCCTATTCTTTTTTTGTTTTATTGAATTTATTGGAGTATATATTTAGATAGTATATATATATAAATATTTTAACCCCTGACATGTATTGACATGTAGAATGGGACTCTATCTTTATTCTCGTCTGATTAATCAGTTCTTTAAAAGATTTATAAGATTATGGAGTGAATGATTTGATGAATGAATATTCTCTATTCAATATAGAAGAAATTCGCACCAATTCTTCTCTTTTTAATATTTAAAAAATAGATATAGGTTCGGGTCATTATTAATGAGTTTATATAGTATTCAATAGATACGTTTATCCTTCATCCTTTCTGAAGTTACAATGGAAAGAAAACAAAATAAATTATTTCAAATTTACTTGTATTTTACACTATACTATATGAAATAGGATATTCAGCGACCAAAGAAGCAGGCTCGTCACAATGACGGGTCGAGGACCAAAGAGGACATCATGAAAAACTTACTTAGTGCTGCTTCGAGTCTGTACAATAATATGATATCAGTGCGGTGGGATACAGCTATCTTTGGCTATGGTGGTGATGATGTTCCATTGTACATCGCTCACACCGATATTTTAGAGATCATTCAAGGAAAGGAGTGGCTTAATTTATCAGTTTTACAGCTTTGGACTAAGTGAGTAATTTCCTTTATGGAATTTCTCTACATTCGTAGTATGTGTGTGTGTGTACAGTGTGTGTGTGTGTGTGTGTGTGTGTGTGTGTGTGTGTGTGTGTGTGTGTGTTTGTATGTGCTGTGTGTGTGCAGTGTGTGTGTATGTACTGTGTGGCAGTGTGTTTTTTTACTGCGTGCAGTGTGTGCAGTGTGTGTGTGTGTGTGCAGTGTGTGTTCGTGTGTGCAGTGTGTGTGTGTATGTGCAGTGTGTGTGTGTGTGTGTGTTTATGTGCAGTGTGTGTTTTATTGTGTGGCAGTGTGTGTGCAGTGTGTGTGTGTGTGTGCAGTGTGTGTGTGTGTATTTTTAATGTGTGGCAGTGTGTGTGTTTGTGTGCAGTGTGTGGAGTGTTTTTTTTATATTAATATTTTGCTTAACAAATTAGGTATTTGTCTAATATGAATTTGGGCACGATGGACAAGGTTTTGCATGGATATTTTGATCCTCATTCCATACAAAATATGGGACAGAGGGGAGAGGAGATCTCGAGATATATATCGACGCGTATGCTTTAGTCGAAGAAGCAAATATACATGGGAGCTTACCATCATAAGTAAGATAAAAGATTGTAAATTTCAAAATATTTTCTTTTTAACAAAACTATTTCCTTTTTTTTTACAACATACTGTAGTAATATGTTCTTTCTTTCAAATGCATTTATCTATGTAGGCATCATTGGCAACTTCTGGTCATTGTGCCAGCAAGAGGAACAATTATATGGTTTTGCTCACTACGTAGTAGGCCTCACTCTCGCATTAAGGCCATACTCCAAAAGTAAGATTTTATTTATAACATATTTGCTTTAAAATTTTATATCAACGACTCAATATAATATTGTAACTTTTAAGCAGTGCCGTGACCGCATTCAAGACCATGGATGGTATGCATACAAGTAAATCAAAGCAGGCGGTTTGTTGGATATATCCCAAGGTAATACATTTAATTACATGAGTGTAAATATGTGTGTTTGTGTGTATGAATATTTGAGTGTGTACGACAATATTGTTTTTGGAAACACGAATTATTTTGGGATAGACGTGGTTAACGTCGTAAGGATCTTCTCCCTTTGGGATAGATGTTAACTTTCGTCTTAAGAATCTTCTCCCAACATATCGTGTATGAAGTGTTCGTTTGTTTGTGTTGGTTTTATTTTCTATGCAGTGTGTGTGTGTGTGCAGTGGCAGTGTGTGTGCTGTGTGTGTGTGTGTGTGTGTGTTTGTGTTTGTGTGTGTTTGTGTGCAGTGTGTGTTGTGTGTGCTGTGAGTGTGTGTGTGTCTTTGTGTTTATGTGTTTGTGTTTGTGTGTGTTTGTGTTTTGTGTGTGGGCAGTGTGTGTGTGCTGTGTGTGTGTGTGTGTGTGTGTGTGTGTGTGTGTGTGTGTGTGTGTGTGTGTGTGTGTGTGTGTGTGTGTGTGTGTGTGTGTGTGTGCAGTGTGTGTGTGTGTGTATGTGTAAATATTTGAGTGTGTACGACAGCATTGTTTTTGGAAACACGAATTATTTTGGGATAGACGTGGCTAGTGTCGTAAGGATCTTCTCCCTTTGGGATAGATGTTAACTTTCGTCTTAAGAATCTTCTCCCAACATATTGTGTATGAAGTGTCCGTTTGTTTGTGTTGGTTTCTTTTTCTATGCAGTGTGTGTGTGCTGTGTGTGTGTGTGTGTGTGTTTGTGTTTGTCTGTGTTTGTGTGCAGTGTGTGCTGTGTGTGCTATGAGTGAGTGTGTGAATGAATAGTAGACAAGAATGTCTATTTTGTGTTGGCCTGTAAGAAGATTATGTTAGTTGTGTATCTGGTTGATCACTGTTCTCGTTTTTATTTCATCTTTGATTGGTTGAGAGTGAGCCATTATGGATCCGGGCTTTGTTGCTTCCGTTTATTTTTTTTGTTTTCTGTTTTTGATCCTTATTTGATTGGAAACTAGCAAAGCCTCAACTTTCGCTTCTAGTATTGACGCTTAAACCATTTTTCGATTAACCTTAAACCACGTTGTGATTGAGTAAAAGCCCCTGCTTGTTATGTTGTGCTTTTATTGGTGTCAGGTAACGATCTTAGGCTCCCTTCTTCAACAAGTGCTTTGGATTGAATATGATAAAATCATTTTTCATTGCTTGAATATGTAAGAATAAAATTGCTCAATATGTTGTGTTTGGCTATGGTTTCATGAATCGTGACAGACATCTCATAATCTTACGCTTGGCCTGTCCCATGTTTCATGTCATCCCCAAGACTCAAACTGAATCATGTACCTTCCAGGTTACATATGATTCATGGCAAGGTCTGGACCCTTGGTTCCACTAGACTGTACATGGTTCGAGTCTTGGGGAGGCCATAAACCTGAGATCCTGAGTAAGATCACGAGTTGTCCGACACAAAATCCTGAAACTCCGTGAACAAATCAACAAGTTGAGCACATGACATTTATATATGTATATTTCAGAATGTGAGAATGAGAACCAAGGGATAGATTGTACGTTATCCTTTTTTTCTATATAATATCGATTCCTGTCTTCAATAAAACCATAGCTTGTCATACATGCAGAGTGGAGAATGATACTTGTTGCCTTGAGAAATCCTGGGAATTCGGCCGAAATAAGACTGTTACCCCCTCATAATCTGGAAAGTGCTGCAAAAGATCTCGCGAATTTGGTTTCCGGCCTTCTGTATTTGGGAAAGTTGTGGAAAATTTTTTAGAACTCCTAGTTTTAAGTGATTGCAAGTTTTCGTTAACCTTACCAATACTGTGTGTTTGTGTGCAATGTGTGTTGTGTGTACTGTGTGTGTTGTGTGTGTTTATGTTTGTATGTGTATTGTGTGTTTGTGTTTTTTTTCTGTTTGTGTGTGTATTGTGTGTTTAGCTATGCAGTGTGTGTGTGTGTTTGTGTTTTTTTTCTGTTTGTGCAGTGTGTGTGTGTGTGTAGTGTGTGTGTGTGTGTGTTTGTTTGTGTGCAATGTGTGTGTACTATGTGTATGTGTGTGTTTGTGTGCAGTATGTGTGTGTGTGTGCTGTGTGTACTGTGTGTGTTGTGTGTGTTTATGTTTGTGTTTTTTTCTGTTTGTGTGCGTATTGTGTGTTTAGCTGTGCAGTGTGTGTGTGTTTGTGTTTTTTTTTCTGTTTGCGCAGTGTGTGTGTGCTGTGTGTTTGTTTGTGTTGGTTTTATTTTCTATGCAGTGTATGTGTGTGTGTGTGCAGTGGCAGTGTGTGTGCTGTGTGTGTGTGTTTGTGTTTGTGTGTGTTTGTGTGCAGTGTGTGTTGTGTGTGCTGTGTGTGTGTGTGTGTGTGTCTTTGTGTTTATGTGTTTGTGTTTGTGTGTGTTTGTGTTTTATGTGTGGGCAGTGTGTGTGTGTGTGCTTTATGTGTGTGCGTGCAGTGTGTGTGTGTGTGTACTGTGTGTGTGTGTGTATGTGTGTGTTTGTTTGTGTGCAATGTGTGTGTGTACTATGTGTATGTGTGTGTTTGTCTGCAGTGTGTGTGTGTGTGTGCTGTGTGTACTGTGTGTGTTGTGTGTGTTTATGTTTGTGTTTTTTTTTCTGTTTGTGTGTGTATTGTGTGTTTAGCTGTGCATTGTGTGTGTGTTTATGTTTTTTTTTTCTATTTGTGCAGTGTGTGTGTGTGTACTGTGTGTGTGTGTATGTTTGTTTGTGTGCAATGTGTGTGTGTACTGTGTGTATGTGTGTGTTTGTGTGCAGTATGTGTGTGTGTGTGTGCTGTGTGTACTGTGTGTTGTGTGTGTTTATGTTTGTGTTTTTTTTTCTGTTTGTGTGTGTATTGTGTTTATGCTGTGTGCAGTGTGTGTGTGTGTGTTTATGTTGTTTTTTGCTGTTTGTGCTGTGTGTGTGTGTATGTTTGTGTGCTGTGTGTCTGTGTGATGTGTACTGTGTGTTCTATGTGTGTGTGTGTGTGTGTGTTTGTTTGTGTGCAATGTGTGTGTGTGGGTACTGTGTGTATGTGTGTGTTTGTGTATGTTTGTGTGCAGTGTGTGTGAAGTGTGTGTGTCTGTGTGTGTGTGTGTTGTGTGTGTGTGTTTTTTTTGTGCATTGTGTGTTTATGTGCTTGTGTGCTTTATGTGTTTGTGTCAGTGTGTGTGTTTTTTAACTGTGTATGTTCTGTGTTGATTTTATTTACTGAAAGAGACTCATATAATTGTGTCTTATTTTGTTTTAGTGTAATAAAGAAAATGGAGGTTGGGAGTGTGGTTATTATGTTATGCACTGGATGTCGACTATCGTCCAAGCGTGTATTTTGGATGGTTGGATGGAGGTAGTATATTTTTAACTTGAAGTGGTGATAAAACTGTTTACTCTTTTACATTAAAAGTTTGTTTATTATACGTTTATATGTGCACATGTTTGATGATGTTGGAGCACTGTCTGAAGATGTTTTTGATAAAATTTGAGTTGATTGGGGACTTTATTTCTTGGAGGTTCGAAATCGTCTCGCGACATGATTTTGGTGTTTTTGTGTGAATTATTTGTATGAATTGTACATTTGATATTTGTATGAATTATTTTGGATGAATTGGGGTTTTTTGTATTATCTTTTTCAATGAATTGGTGGTTCAATGAATTTGGTGTTGGTTAGTTCTTTTCGGTGTGTTTGGATTCGATAAATTGGTGGTTTATTGATTAGTTTGATCCGATTCAGGTACTGGATTGTGCAAAATAATGTAAAAATTTGGGGAAAATCTGGACAAAATTTTTAAAACTTCAACAACGGTTCCTCCGAAACCGCTGTTATTTGTAAAATTAACGGCGGTTCTATAACCGCTGTTAAGTATCAGATTTAAATTCGGTTACCTATAATCGCTGTTAAATGGCATATTTAACAGCGGTTACCAGAAACCGCCATAACGCATTTAACAGCGGTTATTATGAACCGCCGTTATTTGACAAATTCAACGTCGGTTTTCAAAACCACTGTTAAAATTAACAGCGGTACATATAACGGCGGTTCTGGAACCGCCGTTAATTGGCCAGTTTAAGCACTGTTAAAAGCCTGTTTTGTAGTAGTGATGATTGGCTTAATCGTTATGGAGCTATTGTAAACTACCGGAAGAGGAATATATCTATAATAGCTGAAAATGGTTCCAAAATACTGTTTGAGTGATGGAGATCAGGAAGCTCAGGAAAGTTGATCAAAGCGATGAAGGCTATGAAACTGCTTAAAAAGGACTGTACTAGATACTGGTGCTACGCAATGAAGAAGGAAAATGGAAAAGTAGAACTTTCATCAATTCCTGTTGTGAACGAATTTCCGGATGTGTTCCCTGACGAATTACCTGGAGTACCTCCACGACGGGATGTAGAATTCACCATCGAGTTGGAACCAGGAGCTACACCAATTTCTAAAGCACCGTATCGTATGGCACCTACTGAGATGTACGAATTGAAGAAGCAACTGGAAGAGTTACTGGACAAAGGCTATAGCCATCCAAGCATTTCGCCCTGGGGTGCACCAGTTCTTTTTGTCCGGAAATAGTATGGATCGCTTCGATTGTCTATTGACTATCGAGAGCTGAACAAGATGACGATCAAGAACAGGTATCCGTTGCCATGGATTGATGATTTGTTTGACCAGATGCAAGAAGAAATGGTGTTTTCTAAGATCTATCTGAGGTTGGGATATCATCAGTTAAGGATTAAGGAATCCGATATTCCAAAATCAGCGTTCAGAACTCGCTACGGACACTATGAGTGTGTAGTGATGCCGTTTGGTCTCACTAATGCACCTGCTGTATTCATGCAATTGATGAACCGAGTGTTCAAAGAGTATTTGGACAAATTCGTAGTTATATTTATTGATGACATTCTGGTTTATTCCAAGAGCCCGGAAGATCATGCACAACATTTGCGGATCGTTTTAGACCTTTTGAGAAACGAGCAACTGTATGCCAAGCTTTCTAAGTGTGAATTCTGGCTAAAGGAAGTAATGTTCCTTAGTCATGTGGTATCAGCAGAAGGAGTCTGAGTAGATCCCCAGAAAATCGAAGCAGTTATGGATTGGAAATCTCCTAAGAACGTGAACGAAGTCAGGAGTTTCTCAGTACTTGCTGGGTATTATCATCGGTTCGTGGAAGGGTTTTCCAAAATTTCCCGCCCACTTAGTCGATTACTTCAGAAGACACAAAAATTTGAGTGGAACGAGATATGCCAGACCAGCTTTGATGAATTGAAGAAGAGATTGACAACGGCACCGATTTTAGCACTCCCACAGGGAACCGCAGGATTCACGGTTTATAGTGACGCTTCAAACAAGGTCTCGGATGTGCATTGATGCAAAATGAGAAGGTGATCGCCTATGCGTCACGACAGCTGAAGCCTTATGAAGTAAATTACCCAACGCATGATTTGGAGCTGGCAGCGGTAGTTTTTTGCTTTGAAAATCTGGAGACATTACCTGTACGGGACTCACTGTCAAATCTTTACGGATCACAAGAGTCTCAAATATATATTCAGTCAGAAAGAGTTAAACATGCGGCAGAGGAGATAGCTGGAATTGATTAAGGACTATGACTTGGAGATTCTTTATCATCCAGGCAAAGCAAATGTAGTGGCCGATGCACTTAGCCACAAGCCTGTTTCTATTCAGATGCTCGAGACTCTGACCTCACAGCCCAGCATTCAACGGGAATTGATTCACGAAGGAATTGAAGTATGGTTGCAAAGAGTCCAAGGACAACTGTGTGTGATGGAAATAACTTCATCATTAACCAAAGAAATCAAATCTAAGCAAGTAGATGATCCTCTGATGATTCGGTTACGTGATGAAGTGATCAGGGGAAAGGACTCAGGATTTGTATTTCATGATGATGGAGTATTGAGATTCCAGAGACGACTTTGTGTTCCTGATGTTGATGTGTTGAAGCAGACAGTTATGAAGGAAGCTCATAGCACGCCCTATTCTATCCACCCAGGTAGCAGTAAGATGATAAGGATCTGAAGCAGAATTTTTTGTGAGGCAACATGACGAAAGACGTAGCCGATTTCATCTCGAAATGTTTGATTTGTCAACAGGTTTAGATCGAGCGTCAATGACCTGCCGGAATGCTGAAGCCACTCCCGATTACTGAATGGAAATGGGAGGACATATCGATGGACTTTATCACTAATATGCCGAGGTACAAAACAGAAATGAACATGATCTGGGTTATAGTTGACCGTTTAACCAAATTAGCTCATATTCTGGGCATAAAGGACACTTGGGGACTAGAGAAGTTGGCACTAGTGTTTATTGAAGAGATAGTCTGATTGCATGGTACGCCGAAGACCATTATTTCTGACCGAGACGGTCGCTTTATGTCTCTTTTTTGGAAAGCAGTTCATAAGGCCTTGGGAACCGAATTGAATTTCAGCACAACTTATCATCCGCAGACAGACGGACAGTCCGAGAGGACTATTCAAACAGTGGAAGACAAGCTGAGGGCTTATGCCTTAGATTGGTCGACGGATTGGGAAGTTCATCTACCGTTGATCGAATTCACCTACAACAATAGTTGGGATGCTTCAATTAAGATGGCACCGTTTGAGGCATTACACGGGAGGAGATGCAGATCGCCCCTATGTTCGGAAGATTTATCAAACTTGGTCGGAACGGAACCATAATTGATCGTACAGACACGAGAAAAGATAGCCTTGATTCGAAAAAGACTGTTGACCGCCCAGAGTAGACAGAAATCTTATGCAGATTTGCACAGTCGCCCATTAGAGTTCAGTACTAGAGATCACATACTTTTAAAAGTATCTCCTACTCGGGGGATCTTTCATTTTGGGAGAAAAGGAAAGCTGAGTCCGAGATATATCAGACCGTTTGAGATTCTTGAGAGAGTTGGAGAGTTGGCGTACAGGTTGGCATTACAGCCGTCATTGAGTCATGTTCATAACGTGTTCCACGTATCCCAGCTACGGAAGTATATACCAGATCCTAGTCATGTCATTGATTTCAGCGAGATCGAAGTCGCTCAGGATGGCACGTTTGAATAGCGACCGATCAGGATACTCGAGAGTCGAGTTAAGCAATTGAGAAACAAACCGATTGCTTTAGTTAAGGTTCAGTGGTCGCACCATGGAGTGGAAGAAGCCACTTGGGAAACGGAAGATAACATGAGTTCCAGATATCCAGAGTTATTTTCGTCTAAACTCAGTTTTAAAAGGAGAGAATGTAATATCTGGATTAATTATTGAGTATTTCATCTGTAATTGAACCCTGTATTATTCGGATTTGTGATATCGATAATTGAAGTATGATGTTTCTTATATTCGTATCCATGTGCATGATAATATCAACATATGTATTTTCACATGCAAACACGTGATAACGTATGCTACGAAGTGAGCATAGCGTACGTTATGTGCCAAGATTAGCATACGCTACGAATGAAGTGTAGCGTACGTAAGGCAGCCAATAATTGAGCAGGGCGGCTATCACATGATCCAGCTGGTCGGTGCGTCCGGATAAGATTCCCGCGGATGAACCTGGACAGTTTTAAGTCAACGGATATTAACGTACGCTAAGTATGTAGCGTACGTTAATGTGTTAGTTACGTAGGTAACATGATAAGTGTAGCGTACGTAATAAAGCTCAGAAACAAGGTAGTAAGCTATCTTTGGATGATAACGTACGTTGTGAGCAAAGGCTAGCGTATGTTATGCTAAGAAAGATATAAATGGTACAACACCCCATTTCAATTCATTTCGTTCCTTTTCACTTGCCCATCGACTTATCTCATTCCAGAGAGTTCCCAGCCTCCTTAAACACTTATAGATGATCTATACTTGATCATTGGTGATTTATATATCACTTCTACTTGATCATTGAAGTGGACAATCATCTTTAATTGGCATAGAAGTTGTAACACCCCCAAAACCATCCGGGATATTACAGCACTGTGGGTCCCGCGCCGGAACCCACCAGGCTAAAAACCATTTCAAAAACATTTAAAAATGCCCAAAGGCCGATGATGGTAATATTTTAAATACTGAAATATTTTCAAAAACATAGTTCCCAAATATCATCATAAAATAACATTTGAAAATACAAGGCGAAATGCCAAATCTCGACAGTTCAAAATATACGTTAAGCCACCACTTAAACGTACCGATAAAATAGTTTAGGAAAAGGTTTAACGAAATAACCCAAGTTCGCAAAGTGCCAAAAGGCCATTTTGAAAGTACACACGAGTTGGTAAAAATACCGAAAAGCCATTTTGAAATACACACCCAGCGGATAAAACACAGTTCAAATACATATTTGCAGCGGAAATAAAACAACCAGAAATAAATACTCAATACTCAAATAAATGCCACAGCCAGAATCACCCGGGAAGCTCATCCCTTCACGACCGCTACTAGCTCGATCTCCGAGTATCTAAAAATAAAGTCCACGACGGGGTCAGCCACAATACTAAACAATGATATCGATCACATCATCATAAATAATTACATACCAATGTAATAACGAAGTAAGAATACTACCAATGTAATCTTACCGTTATAACCTTACCAATTCATAGCAGTCCATACTAAATCAATCCTTGACATATTCCACATTTCGTATTCTCAAATGACGAAATGAATTCAACAACAATCATCTGTACTGTATTCCAAAAATACCGATAATCCTCAAAACATCATCATAACTCATAAGTGCGGAAATAATCCAATCTGTGCCAAATCCTGTCCGTCGGATTACGCTATCAAACCTCAACATGTATAAACTAAGAATACACAACATATCTGTAGATCAACTACCACATGATAATGATAACAAATCCTGAACATCGACGTACAGTCCGAATGCTCATACGATCAATAACAACGATCAACCAATACATCACGGAGAATATCATCGACATGATAACTCCAATACGACCAACAAGTGATCAACGATAACCGAGAATACCCTCAACAAGGTATACTCTAAACACGATCATCAAAGATCAATAATAACCGAGAATACGTCTCGTGTGCCTAATTAGCCTCACGAACTTCGTCTCGTGTGCACGGTTCAATGTGGAAATATCAACACATAACCATAGTGTGCCCAGCTAAAAATCCTACACAATAACCAATCGGAACGCAGATATGATTCCAGATATGTCACGATGCAACATGACAATGAAACTCAATGAATCACATATCCAATAAGGATCAAAAGACTCACTGAAGTGAACAAAGACAAACTGACAAAGAAAAGTCGACACAACTAATCAATATCCAAAACAACAATCGTGGGATCATCATCCCCGACAAATGATCAACACGATCAACGATCTCAATACAATCAGCCTTGGGATCATCATCCCTCAACGAAATAATCAATACGAATCCCATTATACGAAACATCAATATACAACATATACAATAATTCTTCAGAACAATTATCCTCATAACTGAACAATACTGGAATTACCTCAAAGTCGAAGACAATATTCTTTCCACGAAAAACATCCCTGAACGAATACACAGTTATACGAATAATCTCAAATAAGGTACCGTCCATTTAATACCAATAAACCTTTATCCCGATACTCATGCCATCGCGATAACTATCCTCGTTATCCGACATTCAATATCATAGATCAAAGATAACTCACAGCTCTATCCTCAATCAAACTTAATTAAACCATATACATTATGATTTGTCCAAAACCACAACATGATAAACAAATCGTCATACCGACAGTTTACATCTATAATATCATTGCTATATGAATTATAAATGAAATGAAAGCGAAACCATTCATCAAATATTATAAACTGAACAAGTATAAACTTGCCTCGATACAGATACCACGAAGCCGTTACTGTAACACCCCCAAACCACTTGGGAATATTACAGCGCCGCAGACCCTCTCCATGAGGATCTACCAGGCTAAATACGAAAACAATACATCACATTTATTGCTGATATGGCTAAATAATGAACCATTAGACCGATTTGGTCTTTTACCACTAACAACACAATAAACATACAAAACTCATACCCATACAGGGGTTGAATTACATCAACGTTCCCATAAAACGGGAAAATTACACAATGGAGAGCCAAACACTGAGACTAACAAATTACTCAACAACTGGTCTTCATGTGATTAGTATCGTCGTCTTCCATCATCCTTCGTATCGATCCTATGATTTGCTCCCCAGCAACCTGCAAGTACCTGGACGCAATACAGACATCCACCCCCCGAAAACTCGGGGGTTAGCAAAACTCCACTGTTTTGCTAGTGCAAGTATAAAATTATGAATACAAGCCATACGAATCATACTCCAATATCCGATAATTGAAAACATACTCCCCGAGATAAATCATTTAATCAAAACTGATCGAATCATGACAGGTGGGAATAAACCCAATATGCATTTTACAAGATATCAAAGATCTCGGGAGTTTTGAAAACATTTGGAATATACGAATCCTCAACTTAACAGAACCACATAGGGATACGGGCCAAGGACTTGTTTAAGTTCAAAAATACCAATCCGATCACAAAACATGGGGTCCACGACCCGATCATCCTCATCATATACTCGAGTGAGAGCCCAAAAGGTCACACTCGATAAACAACCAAATCACAATGTACGGAGACAATCACCAGGGCCCGCATCCTTATTCCAAAAACCTCACAATCAAGAAACAAATCATATACGACACTTATAATGATGCCATTCTAGTCAAGTACCAAGACCTTACGTAAGACATAACTTACACCGAGAATGGAAGCATTATGATATTCCGGACATATCATAATTATCGAAACAACAACGTGCCATAATCATCACAAAACAACCTCCCGAGCTATACTGGCCCTGTACCTCTCAGCAAGATACACACCCCAGAGACACCTCGTCAGGCCCTCCCTGGTGTATAGCCCAACCGATTGATCCGTAGGGATACGCAGCCTACCGGACCCCAGGGGACCCTCACTGGTTTTACTCGGCTCACACAATCTCAAAAACCACATGGCACAAATCACAATCATCAAAACCGCATTCTCCCGAAGTACATCAAACGTAATTCAAGGTACTTGTTAGAAATGGCCGCTATATCCGACACATACTCACAACCAAAACTACACAACAACATATGCTCATCAATAGACCCGCACATCCACACACGTATATTCTTCTTTTAAGAAGACATAACCTTAAGTCCACTTTGATACAATCACGCACAACAGTACCACACACAAGGAAGATATTTCCATGTACAAGACTAACACACATTTTCAAAACAACACATTTGTTCACAGATACACATGTAGATTTAGAAGGAAACCTTTATCGAGAACATACCGATCCTTTTTAACATTCATTAAACATTCGTATTTCACATAAAATCATTTATCAACAATTGTGGTTACGAAACACGAAATGTATGGGCAAGATACTTGCCTCAAATCTGCGAGTGAACAAATACGACGAATCACAAGGCCTCGATACCACAAACCACCGGACAACAAACGGATGAGGTTGGGCAGCCCTCGAACTTCCAAAACCGAACAAGAACTCGACAACTCCACGAGAACTATGAAAATAACACTAACACGAATCAATAACACTAAACGGAATCCAAATCAATCCTAAAAACAACAAGGATCTAAGTGTGTCTCCAAGAAACTAAGAACTATGTTTCGAGTGATATAAAATCATGAATGAGTTCAATAATCCAAAGATCCTGTCCAAGACAACAAGAATTTCACCATCGATTCATCATCCTCAGATTAAATCGAAGAACTAAGGAAAAACCCCCAAAATTCAAGAACTAGGGTTCTAAGAAGAGATTACCTTGATTTGGATCAAGAAGATGATTAGATGTTGTTAAACACCTACAAATCCGTTCCCAAATGAAGCTTGATGAAGAAGATCGCTCAAAATCGCCTCATGAGCTCACTCCCGACGGCTGGGAACGAAAAGGAGATAAAAAGGTAGGAAATGGGGAAAGAAAGTGTGCTGTCCAGTATTTATACTAGACAGTTATTAGCGTGCGCTAACAATACAGTATTAGCGCGCGCTAACGGGGTCAACGCTCAGAACTATCCGCATGTAACACTATTAGCATGCGCTAGCCCCATGAGCGTAGCGTGCGCTAACGAGTCACGGATCCAGTCCCGTAGCTCCTGGACAGATCTGCACCTACCAGGTAGCGTGCGCTAGAAAGAAGAAGTAGCGTGCCCTAATCAGTCGATAGCGTGCGCTAGCTACCAACCTTAGCGTGCGCTAACGAGACTCCAGTCCCAGTCCAGTGGCTCCTGGACTGTCTCTGGACTTCCAGTTAGCGTGCGCTACACATCCGGTAGCGTATGCTAACCACAACACAGTAGCGCATGCTACGCCACAAGCGTTAGCGTGCGCTACACCACAAAAACACAAAAACTCGCATAGTAATCCGAAACGCTTCCAAATACATGTCCCAACAAGGCACACATAAACATGGCACCAAAATCCAACGATGAGGACAATAACAATCCGATAAAACCCCAAAAACTCAACGAATCTGGAACAAGGATCTCGGGTATTACAGTTAACAAATCCATTGCCTTCGTTTACGAGCTCCTCAGCCCCGACCAAAAGCAATCTACGAACTCTTCAACCTCAACCGCAACACAACGGTCATAAACCACGATCAAACATGTCAACCTATTGAAGTAATCAATCAACAACAATCTGGTAACAATCAATAACCGACATACCCAACCAACAAACTCGACGGTTCAACGAAACCTCGATCATATACATAAATCCAAATAATCCAACTCAATAAATACGAACTCATATCCACAATACAAGCCGTAACTCGATGATCAGAAATAACAATCAATAACCGATCAACAAACACAACAGTTCCACAATATCCCGGTTTAATACACATCCGAACAACCAAATCAATCGATCATGAACTCATTACCACAACACGATTCGTAATCCGATAATCATATCAATTATCAATTTAAACCAATAGCAAAAGGGTCTAAACATCACCGATTCCAAATTCAATCTTAAATACGGATACAAGTTTCCTCCTTGTAAATACATAATAAAAACCAATTACCGATTATCATCATCAATCCGGACAATCCGATTAATTCAACATTACAGATAATCATATTCCAAAGGTTTCAAATAATTCCATTATCCAAATTGAACACTTGTTCAATACGTATGTATTCTCAAACTCAAAATTGAATCATAATCTTATCAAACCCGGAACCATATTCGTATTCCTACATGAATATTGTACCAAAACACATAACTTAGTTCTAGATATGAATTTTCCATATTCATATCCAAAACACCAACGCCTCTTAAACATATTCTTCGATTCATATAATCCAAGAGTTCCTTAAGAACACAACTTATTCCGAAATCACATTCAAAATCTCCAATACGACATAATCCGATGTGTTCTAACATTTAAACAATCCTCATTCATAATTCAATATGCATATTATCATATCCTCCAATATACGACCTTCCTAACATCAAGAATCGCAACATTATTACAAAGAACGTCGAGAATACTATGATTCCATGATCATAACAACATAATCAAGACATTAATCATCAATTCATTATCTTCCCTTAACAAAACTCCCGTAAATACCAAGAATCATCACAACAACTCCATAAAGTAGCATCATACGAATTAATCATCGACAACAACATCAAAAATCCGAATTCAAGGAGAGGATTATCCAACATACCTCTTAGAAGATGAAATATACAAGTAAATACTTGTCTTGATTAACACGGTGCGAAGAAATCGACGAAAGGAAAGAGTCCCGATCCAACATCCTTCACAAAGTTCGTTTCTAAATCACAACGGTATCAATTCAATCACAATTCTACGAAAACATATAGAACTTCCCAAGTTCCACCCCATTGAAGCATTTTATCGGACACCTTGAGGGCATAGTCCAATTTAATCGATTTAACAGATAAATTCTCGAATGTGTTCCACAAAACTTCAAGAATAATGAATGATCTCAAGAATACAACCAAGTTCTAACAACAATCTAATTTAAAACGGATGAAATCGGCCAAAACACCAAGAAACTTCAAAAATCTTCAAAACCAAAAGTTCAAGTGTTCTTACCTTCGATCCGGGTGAAAGATGATGTTAGACATGAATCAAACTTCCAAAACATGATGCTCTATGATGTTCCCACTCAAATCCATCGATCTCAAATGAAGAATCGTGAAAAGAACGAAGAAAAAATGAAAATGGTCGAGTGACCCGTGCCCAGGCCTTAAATAGGCCGAGACCTGTCGGTCACTTACGGCCGTAACCGGCCATGTGTCACACTTTGGCGATGGAAGCTTCTAGAAGGCTCGAGATTCTTCTCCATAATTCTAGTATTTACTTGATAGATGTTGTAACATTCCGGAAGCCCTCCGGAATGATCATAGAAAGGGTTAGAAGGATATAGATTGTCTTGTAATCTCTTGTATGTTCTATATACTTGTAGATTATTGTACATTCTAGAAGATGTAGATGGAGAACTATAAAAGGAGCTCCAAGCCCCTCATTTGGACATCATCCGAAGTTGAGCAATAAAAGTTCCTTTCTAAAGAGCAGTTTCTCTCTCTAAAATACTTCAATCTTCCGCACTTAACCGGAAAGGGTTGGGAAAGCCTGCCTTAGTGGCCGAAGGACTGAGTTGCTAAGGGGCACACGGCATAACTCGACGGACTGAAGTTTGCCCGTGACACATGGTATCGGAGTTCGGTTTGTTGGTAAAGTGAGAGAATGAGCGGAAACAGCAGCATGGTCGAAGGGAACAATGCTGGCGATGATGCCCGCAAGACCAAGAAAGGTGGTAGGGACAAGTCCCGAGATTTTGCATCCTCGATGGAAGTAAGGATGACTAAGATCGAGGTGGCCGTCGGAGAAACCATCGAACGGATGGATGTCCTTGAAGAAAATGCCAGCAATATTGAGGACAAGGTGTTGATTGCTCTTAACGAGTCGAAGTCCACACTTCTTGGCGAGGTAGCCAAATTGCGGGAAGAACTGACCGCACGGATGGATAAGACCGAGGAGGATTGTGCATTGTGCAAGGCAGCTGTGGCAGGTGGCACCATGGCAAGGGAAGTGCCGCGCATTCGGGCAGAACCTCCAAAGTACTCAGGTAAGCGTAATGCCAAAGAACTTGATAATTTCTTTTGGTCTCTCGAAACCTATATGGATGCACTACGTATAAGGGATGACGAGGACAAGATCAAGTCGGCGATCTTGTACCTAAGTGATGACGATGCCTTATGGTGGAGACGGCGCCATCAAGACATTACACGAGGGACATGTCGGATAGATACTTGGGAAGAATTCAAGGCGGACTTGAAAAAGCAGTTCTATCCGGAGAATGCCGAGAGCCTGGCCATGAAGAAGCTGTGTGGCCTGAAGCAATCGGGGAGTGTGAAGGATTATGTCAACGAGTTCTCCTCACTCATGTTGGAACTTCCCGAAATGTCAGACAAGGATCGGTTGTTCTATTTCTTGGACGGGTTGCAGTCCTGGGCAGCCCTTGAGCTGAGAAGGCAGAAGGTCTAAGATCTGTCGGAAGCAATTGCTGCGGCCGAGGAAATTGTGGAATTCCGAAAGGACTTTGCGCAGCGAAAGGACAAGAAGGGAGGCAAGGAAAAAGGTGGGGGAGACAGGCCTCACAAGACGGGATACAAGCCAACCTTCAAAGGGAAAGAAAAGACCCATGAAGTCAAGAAGAGAGAGTGCTTCTTATGCGGGGGTCCACACTTCGTCCAGGAGTGCCCGAAGAAGAAAGCACTTAATGCCATAATAAGCCAACAGGAGGAACGCGCTGAAGAAATGCAGATGGGGTCGATGCAACTCCTCAATGCAATGAAGGCGAAGGAAGAAACCGTGATGGTACCCAAGGCGGAAAAGGTCAGAAATGGTCTCATGTATGTTGAGGCAAAGATAAATAAGGGAGTCACAAAGGCCTTACTAGACACGGGAGCCACTCACAACTTCTTAGCTGAGGATGAGGCGGTCCGACTAGGTGTAAGAGTTACTAAGGAAATGGGATGGATGAAAACAGTGAACACACTATCAAGACCCATAATTGGCGTGGCTAAGCAAGTCCCGGTCCAACTGGTGGATTGGCAGGGCAAGCTTGACTTGACAGTGGTCCGAATGGATGATTATCGGATGGTGCTAGGCATGGAATTCCTGGAAAGGATGAAGACGGTAACCATCCAAGATGCCCAAATTCTGAGCATAACGCCGAACAAGGTAACATTCGATATTCCATTATTACGTGGAAAACTCAAGTCCCGTATGTTGTCGGCTATGCAGGTTTCAAAAGGGTGTAAGAAGGGGCAAGAGACATATCTTGTTGCCCTAAAGACGGAGGACCCAATCATCGGGAAGGAAGTCCCGGCAGAAATCGGTGAAGTGCTGGCCGAATTTAAGGACGTGATGCCTCCCGAGTTGCCCAAAAAGTTACCACCGAGGCGGGAGGTAGATCACGAGATTGAGTTGGAACAGGGGGCGAAACCTCCTGCAATGGGGCCTTACCGGATGGCTCCGCCAGAGTTGGAAGAACTTCGAAGGCAGTTGAAGGATTTACTTGATGCTGGATATATTCGTCCTTCCAAAGCTCCTTATGGCGCCCCGGTGTTATTCCAGAAGAAACAGGACGGTAGCTTGCGGATGTGCATTGACTACCAGGCGCTTAACAAGGTTACTATTAAGAACAAATACCCAATACCTTTGGTGGCTGACCTATTCGAGCGCTTGGGGAAGGCAAAGTGGTTCTCAAAACTAGACTTGCGGTCGGGGTATTGGCAAGTCCGTATCGCGGAAGGAGACGAACCGAAAACAACCTGCGTGACGAGGTATGGTTCATTTGAGTTTTTGGTTATGCCCTTTGGCTTGACGAATGCACCTGCGACTTTCTGCAGTCTGATGAATAAGATATTCCATCCATTCTTGGACAAGTTTGTTGTTGTGTACCTGGATAACATAGTGATATACAGCGAGTCCTTGAATGAACACGCTGAACATCTACGAAAAGTGTTCCGAGTCCTGAGGGAGAACGAATTATATGTAAAACTAGAAAAATGCTCGTTTGCCCAAACGGAGGTAATGTTCTTGGGGCACAAGGTGAAAGAAGGAATGATTTTAATGGACACAAAGAAAGTGCAGGCCATTGCCGAGTGGGAGCCTCCTCAAAACGTCTCCGAGCTTCGGTCATTCTTAGGCTTGGTGAACTACTATCGGCGATTCATCGACGGATATTCGGCGAGGGCAACACCATTAACCAACTTACTCAAGAAGAAGGTTGTATGGGATTGGACGGATGAGTGCCAAGCATCCTTCGAGGATCTGAAGGTGGCTGTCATGAATGACCCAGTGCTGAAACTTCCGGACTACACAAAGCCTTTTGAGTTACATTCGGATGCCTCCGACTATGCCATTGGAGGAGTCCTAATGCAGGATGGGCATCCTGTTGCATACGAGTCCCGGAAGCTAAACGAGACGGAACGGCGGTACCCGGTCCATGACAAGGAAATGACGGCGATAATCCATTGTCTTCGTACGTGGAGACACTACTTGCTCGGGAATCATTTCGTGATCAAGACGGACAATGTGGCGACTAGCTATTTCCAAAATCAAAAGAAGATCACCCCGAAGCAAGCACGGTGGCATGACTTCTTGGCTGAATTCGATTACTCTATGGAATATAAGCCAGGAAAAACGAACGTTGTTGCAGATGCTTTAAGTCGGAAGGCCTCACTGGCGTCTATCACCCAAGTGCAGTGCGACCTTGCCGACCGGATAAGAGACGGCATTGCCCAAGACCCCTTGTCCAAGAACCTGGTGGAACTGGCAAAGGAGGGCAAAACAAGGAAGTTCTGGGAAGCGAATGGCTTACTCTTTACTGTTGGAGATAGGTTGTATGTACCCCGGTGGGACAACCTTAGAAGGGAAGTGCTGAAGGAGTGCCATGACTCGAAATGGGCGGGACACCCAGGTACTCTTCGTACTAAAGCGCTTGTTGAGCAGTCATTTTACTGGCCTAACTTGCAGGATGACGTGAACGCCTACGTAAAGACCTGCTTGGTCTGCCAACAAGAAAAGGTGGAACAAAGTAAACCGGCAGGACTACTAGAGCCATTGCCTATTGCCGAACGTCCGTGGGACAGTCTTACGATGGACTTTATATCGGCACTACCAAGGTCGGAAGGATGCGGGTCGATAATGGTAATAGTTGATCGGTTCTCTAAGTATGGGACATTCATACCGGCAACAAAGGATTGTAAGGCCGAGGAAGCAGCCCGACTATTCTTGAAGCATGTGGTAAAGTACTGGGGAGTTCCTCGGAGTATCATAAGCGACCGAGACCCGAGATTCACAGGAAAGTTTTGGAGGGAGCTATTCAAGTTGATGGGGGTCAAACCTCCACTTCTCGACAAGCTTTCACCCCCAAACGGATGGACAAACTGAACGTGTAAATCATTTGCTGGAGATTTATCTCCGACACTTTTTAAGTGCCAACCAGACCGATTGGGCTCGTTTACTTGATGTTGCGCAATTTTCTTACAACTTGCAGCGGAACGAGTCCACACAACGAAGTCCGTTTGAGCTAGTGATGGGGCAACAACCGACGACACCCCAGGAACTAGTTCGGAAATACGAAGGTGCGAGTCCGGCAGCGTACAAACTTGCTAAAGGTTGGAACGAGGAACATGACATAGCAAGGGCGTATCTGACTAAGGCTGCCAAACGAATGAAGAAGTGGGCGGACGACAAGCGCCGTCCGAGGGAATTTCAAGTAGGGGACCAAGTGTTGGTCCGAATGATCGGAAGAAATGTTAAGGCGATCCGTCAAGTACACAAAGGCTTGACCCGGCGGTATGAAGGACCCTTTGAGATAGTTAAGAAGGTCGGAACGCGGTCCTATCGGCTCAATCTTCCTAATGACTTCAAAATTCACCCAGTCTTCCATGTGAGTCTTTTGAAACCATACTACAAGGACGAGGAAGACCCAACTCGTAATAAGTCAGATCGAGCCCCGCCTGCCCACACAGTGTCCTTTGAGAAGGAAATCGAAGAAATCCTGGCGGATCGACAAGTTGGAAAACGGGGAACACCCCGCTGGACGGAGTACTTAGTACGCTGGAGAGGTTTACCAGACAGCGAAGCTTCGTGGGAAAAGGAGCAAGACTTGTGGCAGTTCAAAACCAAAATTGAAGCATACAAGGCAAAACCTTGACGGGGACGTCAAGACTCAGGTGGGGGAGAATTGTCACACTTTGGCTATGGAAGCTTCTAGAAGGCTCGAGATTCTTCTCCAGAATTCTAGTATTTACTTGATAGATGTTGTAACATTCCGGAAGCCCTCCGGAATGATCATAGAAAGGGTTAGAAGGATATAGATTGTCTTGTAATCTCTTGTATGTTCTAGATACTTGTAGATTATTGTACATTCTAGAAGATGTAGATGGAGACCTATAAAAGGAGCTCCAAGCCCCTCATTTGGACATCATCCGAAGTTGAGCAATAAAAGTTCCTTTCTAAAGAGCAGTTTCTCTCTCTAACTTTCTCTCTCTAAAATACTTCAATCTTCCGCACTTAACCGGCAAGGGTTGGGAAAGCCTGCCTTCGTGTCCGAAGGACTGAGTTGCTAAGGGGCGCACGGCATAACTCGACGGACTAAAGTTTGCCCGTGACACATGGCTACCTTCCTGTCCAGTTTGGCCGACAGCCTTACGGCCGTAACCGGCTCCCACCTTATGTACGTAATAGGCCCTTACGGCCGTACCCAGCCACAACCTTACGGCCGTTATCGGCCAGTCCTTACGCCCAGCGAGTCACTACCGACTATGATCGGCCATCCCTGCGAGTCACTGCCGACCATGATCGGCCATCCAGCGAGTCCTCGGCCACGACTCGGCCAGCTGCCCCTTAACGTACGTAACACTTAATACATTGCATACGTAATACGTACGTTGACTTGCTACAGTAATATACTTGAATTACGTATGTAATACACCCTATATGGCGTACGTAAATCCATCTGTTGACTCACCTATCCACATCTGCACCGGAAAACTACCAACACCGGGCCCACCTGTCGATCATATATGGACCCTGTCCGATTCCCTCTGTTATGTACGTAACGCCTTATGTATAATGTACGTAAAGTGCAGAATTTAGCGTACGTAAGTCCACGAGATTAGTGTATGTAATGGCCTTTTGTACTTAGCCAAAATCCAACTGTTCCTGTCCGACGTCTCGACATACATAATAAAAACATACGGCATACTAAATACACATAATGTATCAAATAATATTCTCAGTTGATATACCGATATCAAAAATTAAAAAACCCTGATATATTATATCCTCAAATGTAGTACCAAATATGACAATTACACAAATACGACTGTCTCAGTTCTCAATTTATTTTATCCATACTGTATAGACACCAAGCTATACAATATACCTCAGATAAAATAACGCGGAAAATTTATATTGAAAATCCGGGTATTACACAAGCAACTGGAGTTGGATTCTACCTATTGTCTCGGTGTTTTCATCATCTTCAGGTATGTTAATGCTATCTCCAATCTTGGATTCGTGTCCTTAAGGATATTATGATTATGCTATCAAGATATTAAGTTCCGTAGATGATTTATTCAACCAAACATCATGTTTAGAGGTTGGGATGATTATGCTTAAGTTATCATTATTGAGAACATCATAGTTGGAATCCTGTTACGTCAAATGATGAGAGTAATGTTCTCAGATTGATTATCCGTATTGAATAGTGTTGCCATAATGGTCATATATTTAGTATTCGTATCACTTTTCCTAAATGGAATTAGATGAAGGATCACCAAAGGTTGAAGTTGAATTAGTAAATTAATCTTCATGATGAAGGTGGAATATATTGATGATATTGGTAACTAGAGTATCAACCTCAGAATAACCGAATTACGTAAGAGAATTTGTAATCAAGATTGGAGTATGACATCATGATATGCTTATCCTTGAAATTGTAAGACATTGAACACCATTAGATCATTCAAGTTTTCGTGAGTGTATCATGTATGGAGTTAACGTACGTTAACACTGAGAATTTCGTTCGGCGAGTCAGTTGTCTGATCAGGGAGGAGACTGTCAGATGCATGTTTAGCGTGCGCTAGGCTCTGTAGCTTACGTACGCTAACGGGCAGAATTAACGTACGCTACGTTGGGTACGTAACGTGCGTTATATTGTCAGACAAGTCAGTCGTCTGATCAGAGTGGAACTGTCAAGTGCATGATTAGCGTACGCAAGGCTTCGTAGCTTACGTACACTAATGAACCGACTTAACGTACGCTACGCTGTGTAATTAATGTATGTTAGGAAGGCCAGACATGATGCGTTTTGTTGAACTTTCAGCCGTAATTTGGATTGTAGATGTTTGTACGTTAGTTATTCGACGTGAGATGAACTGGATCTTTTGTTAGTTATACAATAGGATACATCTTTTGTTTAAGGTTCAAGCTTTGCAACGTGATTGATCGAATGGGCGACCTTCGAGGGTATTGATATTCGTCGAAGTTTTATTCTTGTCATCAATTTGAGGCAAGTACTTTAATTAGAATTGTTCGTATTATGTCGGTTATGCTATCATTGTAATGTGTACATATGTTGTGATTAAATTATCCACCATGCGTTAATCCGACATGAATCATCGTGGGAAATCTATAGTTGTATGCGCTAGATCGTTGGACAGGTAGTTCCACCATGCGTTGGTCCGACGGGATCATCATGGGAATCTATAGCTGTGTGCGCTGGATCATTGGAATACTATGAGTATGTAGAGACTGTCATGATGTGTTATGTGTTGTTATTATTTCTCGTTAGAGAAACTTGTCATGATTATTGTTGATCAAATCATTATTGTATAATTATCGTACTTGTACTAGCATCGTTGCACTAACCCCTTCAGGGGTGAATATTTTTTTATGTTCAGGATTCCGGAGAGCAGGAAAACAACGACTGGAGCTGCATGACGACGAGGGTGCAGAGTGATGTTCCAACCAAATTTATTTGTTAGATGTTTGTGTCGTTTTTAATAAGTACTCGAGTACATTGTCTTTTGCGATGTTGGATTTGACTATGTAATAATGTTTTCCATGGGAAGTTTGCATTTCCTGTACTAGTCCAGAACCATTGTATCTTTATTTCAGTTATTGTCATTTATGGGTATTTGTTATTGTCTTTTCGATTCATCAGCCTTGTAAATTCTTACGTAAAGGATTTATGGCGCTGTAATATCACTGAACGTGTATCGGGGGTGTTACAACACCTGTATGTAACATTAGTGTTGCGATTGATTCATGATTATTTGTTTCAGAGCATGTGGGATCTGTATTTGTTGGAATATTTATTCCACATATTCAATAATATAGTTTTGATGATTAAGTTGTTAAACAAAGCAAAACAACAAAGAGGCGAAGCAAAACAACGGAGCAGATGAAGACGCAAAAAGCTGACCAAAATATAAAGCTAGCGCACACTAGACACAAAGTTTAGCGCACGCTAATGGGTCCTGTCTATAGATCAGACGAGTTCGAAGCTACCTGAAGACAACCTACCTGATGAAGATAGCGCATGCTACACATGAACACTAACGCACGCTATCGAAGGTTTATTACCGTTGTGAAGACGTTCTGTGATACCCGAGCCTAACACTACTCACTTGGTCAATATGATTCATGCATAACTTGTTAATTATGTGTTATTTGGATTACTTGATGTTTCATGGTTCATTTGATCTTATAGTTAATTTCACTACATAGAAATGTGCTAAATATTTGAACTAAAGTCTAAAACACTATCGTGGCATATGCTACTGAACTAAGTTACGTTATTCATATTATTTCTAATACGAAAATAAATGTAAAGATCCTATAAAACTCTGAGTACACGTGGTAAGCCTAGAAGTCATAAAGGTGTCACTAACGTGTCTATCGGAGGTTAACTAGCTTATCTCGAGATTTTAGTCGGCGCGTGTAGTGGGTCACTTTAAATTGACGATTCAAGTGGATAACCATCATTCAATAAACTAACACGTGTCAAGTGCCTTGATTCTTGTCAATACCTAATAGGATACAATTTATGATTGTATCTGATAACGTCTGTAAAATACTGTGATCTGTCTATACCTCATTCGTTCCAACTGTGGTAGGAATTGAACTTATATTTTAGTTTATCATATTAAATATATTTTTATAAATGATTCCTTCCATTCTTACCTACAGTGTCGCATTTGTGAAGTTTTAGAAAGTTTGACAATAAAGTCCTTCACTAGCATTTTCAACATTGTTCGCATCGGTAATCGAGTTTAAGCAATAAAAATACACCATAAACTTCTACTAAACCATTTTAAAGATCATCCATACCCTAAATGAGGTCAATTTCTACTAGGAACCGGTTCAAACACTCCAAGAACCGGATCATAACTACTTGAATCGATCAATTATTTCACACCTAGTCTCTAGTAGTCATTTGAGGGTATTTTGGACATTTTACCTTCATAACCGACTTAACACACTTGGTTGATGGATCAATACGACCCTCAACCCTCATTTGCAGTCGGAACATTATCAAGAAGCTCCAAACTTCGAAAATCCACCAAAAAATCAAGAAGAAATCATCAGATCATCAACACCTCAATTCCTTTGACAATCAAGGTGAGTTTCCTTTGTTTCTTCCTTGTTCTTGATATGTTTATTAGCTATTTCGAAGGTGTGAGAGCTTGTATATGTTCTTAGACATGTTATAATGATATTAAGAATTCATCCATGGCTAACCCTTGTGTTATATGGATTTATGAGTCTTAAAACTAACTAAGGAAATAAAGGAACCAATTCTGCCACCTCTTGGAATTAATGGTATATGTTACTTGATCCGTATGTTTCAGGGGCAGGAGTTTCAGTATAGTTATTCTTAAGTATATTAGGGATATTATGTCAAAAATTGGTGCAAATTCAACTGATATTATAGTGGTTATAAGCAAAACAAAATCTGATTATGACAAGACTTTGATAAACTCTCTTAGTCAAGTGTTTGTTATAAAACCTTGAAATTTTAAGTTGTGAGAGTTGAATAAACATTATAAACAGAGACTAATAGATTTATTAATGAATTATAAGTCCAAAATTGATTGGTTAATGGGCTGGTATACATCGATAAACCGGCATAAAGTACGTAGAACACCGGTTATGCGAAGTGGTAAACCCTTTCGATATGAAGAGAGTTAAACCTTGCGTGTGGTATGTAAATACTTGAAACACATTACTTGAAACAGGTTCTGAAGATATATCATCACAACCACCCCTATTGGTATAAACGTAAGGGTATTACCCGATCAAGGTAAGTAGAAATCCATCTGCAACTACAATGCATAAGCATAGTATTGTTTGTAAACTTGATGATATCTTGAGAGTGTATTGTATTAGATGATTGATCTGTATTATGATTAAAGTGTTTGGTTGCACCTTACATGATCATAAGATCCATTAGCATCTCCACATGCAGGCATAACATGATTCTCACTAGTGTCTGCATGCATGGTACGATCATGGAAAGAAAAGAAAAATGTTTTGTTGGCCGCTGCTAGAGCACCGAGGCATGGTAGATGCATGCTTTTACGATATGTTTAGCACGGTATATGCGTGCTTATATCATGAGTGAGACATGGTAGATGCATTTTCTCACGATATATTTGGTGTGGTAGATGCATGCCTAATATGTTTGGCAGGGTAGATGCATGCCTCATGATATGATATGATATTGAGTTTATTCCGGTGCCTAGTACGTGGTTCAACGGGCCCAAGGATAAGAAAATCATTTTGAGAGATTCTCATTGATAATCATATGTCATATGTTGCATCATACACGATACATAACATGCATGATTTCTACTTACTGGGCTTTAGCTCACGTAGTTTATGCATTGTAGGTAATTCTGATGCTTGAGTATGTTCCCTCACTGGATGAGTTGGAGTTCCACTGTTGCTGAGGGTCGACGTACATGGATGACGACCTGTCGGGCTTAACCATGGTCTTAACATATTTTCGTTCTTGTTTGTGAACCTTACTTTATAAATATGTATTGCAGTAATGTACTCATATGTTCGAGTGTCGTTGATGGTGTGATGGGTACTTTAAGTTCACTTAGTATGTATGTTTAACCTGTGAGGTTGTTTAAATATCGTAATGTAAAATAAATGAGTGATTTGTGAAGCTCGAAGTTTTGTTGTTTACTAATCTCTTGTAGTTATAGCTATGGGGATATTGATGTCAGGAGTTTGATTCGGATTGAGACTAGATGTCTCTGTATGATACTTGTGTTAGTTTTATGTCACAGGTTTCGGATAGGTACTAGTTTTGGGGAAACTCTGTAGAAATTTCACCGTAATTTATAAGTACTAATATGATATAAGATAGTGTAAGTTAGGTAGTTAGTGCGGGTCGTTTCAGGTGGTATCGGAGCCCGGTTTGTGGTCCTGTAGACTGTCCATGTACACGAGATCAGAGCATGTGGAGCACAACAAATCCAGTACGTGTTATTTTATTTGTGTGCACTCATATTTCATGAATTATATTGACCATATGATATAGGGCTCAGTCATAAATTGAAAATAATGCCGAAAACAAGAACTGAAGGCAGTGATGGGGGTAGAACACAAGATCCAGAAATGAAGTCCACAATTTCTGATCGTGATCTGATCATTGGTCGATTGACTGAACTAGTAGAAAGGTAATCTCAACAAATCCAACAACTCATCCAACAAAGAGACATGCGAGGACAGCAGGGAAGTGACAGGAATCGACCGCCACCTCGAGTAGAACAAGTTGAATTAGATGGAGGTAGGTTCAGGAAGTTGAATCCCCCAACATTTGAGAGCGCAGTAGATCCTACAGAAGCATAAGATTGGATAAGGACTATAGAAAACATGTTCCAGTATAGTAAGGTTTCTGAAGAGGACAAGGTACTTTGTGCATCCTTCATGTTACGGGGCAGTGCAGGTCATTGGTGGGATACGATAAGCGCTATTGAGAATGTGGCAACAATGACTTGGGCTAATTTCAAGGAACTATTCAGAAATAAGTACTTTACAGCTCCGGCTCGTGCAATGAAGATGAACTAATTTATACAGTTGAAACAGGGAAGCATGACGGTTTCAGACTACATCTGTAAGTTCGAAATGCTGTCTAGGTTTGCTGAGCATATGGTTAGCACGGAAGCACTGAAAGTGGAGAGGTTCCTTGAAGGCCTAAGGCCAGAGCTATACAGAGATGTCAGCATGGCAGGAATTCAAGGGACGACCTATTCAATAATTGCTGAGAGAGCATTGGTTGCAGAACAGGCACAACTGAGGATTCGACAAGTGTTGTTGCCCAAAATATTTATCCGAAGATCAATACTGCTGGAAGACGGACAACAAACAACAATTGCGGGAGCACTTCCGAGAGTAGATAAATAATACAAGATTTGCCGGGTTTGTTAGGCCCGGGCTTGAATGCTCTCGCGAGGTGTTATTAATACAAATATTCGTGGATACAAGTATTAATGTGAGAAATCTAAATACAATGTGTGTAAAAAGACTCTGTTAATCCGGCTCTTGAGCGAAGCTCGGTGTTCTTCGTCCCTGCCGGTAATCTGCTCGAGGAGAAAAGGCCGGGAGAAGTAAGACCGAAAGAAAGCTGTTGCCAAGAGTTGGATGTTAGCCAAGTGCTTAATGTTTATTCAGATAGTATGCTTGAATCGCAATATTCTTTGAAGGAGTGCCCAAGTGCGGGCGCCTTGTTTATATAAGGCGGCCATGGTCACATCTGTAGTGGCCGATCCTTTGCGGCCATTATAATAATGTGCCGACCGCCGCCAATATTATAATGGGGCAATCTCTCTGGTCACAAAGCTAAAGTCCAAGGAAGATCTTGTTGTCGGGCTAAAGTCAAGGAAGAGGTCACCCACGGCTTTGGCGGTCCAATAAGGAGCCATCACGTGTCGGAGTCACCAACATGTGGCCCTACCGACAAGCTTTCGGCTGTCGGGTGGTGGAGGGAATCTGTCAAAGCTTTGGTCAATGGCCCGAGATTCGCGGATCTTGTCTCGGCCTTTGCACGTGGTGCCGATCTTGAGGCTCGGTCTTCGCCCGGGAGTCCGTCGGTGGTGATCGACATGAGCGGCCGCCCCCGGCCGATCACCCGAGGTCGTCATCGGCCGCTGGTGGAGGTCGCCAATAGTCGGTCACCAGGGTAGGTCGACAAGATGCCGAGAGGAGATCGTCCGTTCGTAGGTCGCCAGGTCGATCGCCGAGTCCGAGAGGCGATCGTCTTGAGGTCGATCGCTCGGCATCGGGGCCAGTCCAGGGCCTTCGGCCGGCCGATGTAGCTTGTCCGCCGGGCTACGGCTCGGCCGCACAGCCGCTGGTCGGCGAACTTGTCTTGGTCGCTCAGCGATAAGTCGGTCGCTCGGCCTCGGAGGCGATCGCCGGTCGGAAGGTGTTAAATCTTGACACAACAATTGCCCCCGACTTGCTCCTATGTTGAAGACATGGGGCGAGGTGGTTCTTCTTGTGATCGTGTACGGATGAGGACGGCGATCCGAGTGACTTAGGACTCGGACTTGGGTTATCATGGTCGATTGGCTTAGCTATCTTTCGGTCTTGTACTGCAAAAACAACATTGGCGATCCCCATGGAAACTTGGTGGTTTCGCTTTGTTTGAGGAATCGTGCACGTCGCGGAAATCGATGGACCGACTCCATGACCGTGTCTTGGTGCACGAAGACATTGAGTGTCTCGTGACTCACTTTATTATGAGGGTCCTCTGTTAGGCTGCGCCTCGCCTCGTATTTAAACGAAGGGCGTGCGGTCTCGGTCTAGAGGAGTCCTTGCACGGGGCAGCGTCGGATGAATCAACTCCACGCCCGCGGCTTGTTAGCTCTGCTTCCACCTCGGCCAGCCATGGCGATGGCCGACCTCGACGGTGTACGTTGAGACGGGGTTGTGGCATGAGTCCACTGATTAATGTTGGAGAGCCCTCAGACTACGTCGGCCTCGTATTTAAACGAAGGGCGGGCGATCTCGGACGAAAGGGACCTTGCATGGCCGAAGCAGCCGGTTCCATCGACTGCCAGGACCATGGCTTTATGATGCGCGGTGGAGGCGATCTTATGCCTTAGTCCGTCATGTTATATGCTGGACTGTAGATGGCGATCGTGTCCACCGGGTTGCTGATGATGTTGCGATCTGGCCGGATGACTGGCGATCACCGCTCGGCAGCCGATCGCTTTATTCGTAGGTCGGATATCGGCGATCGGCGGGAGGCAGTCCCTTATTTAGAATGTTGGACTGTAGGCGGTGAGCGAGTCCTCCGGCTCTTCTGGATAGTAGCGATCGGGCTGGAAGACTGGAGGTCGTCGCGCGGGTGCCGATCGTTCTACTCCTAGGCCAAGAAGAAGCCTTTGCCTGGACAGGAAATCTGCGGCTCTGGCCCGGAAGGCTGCGTAGGTCGTCGGTAGGGTCTTCGTGAGATGCCTGAACATAGGCGAGAAGCCCTGAAAACCTCCTAGGACCGCGTAGAGGGCGGTCTCATCGCTTACGGGCTCGCCGTTGAGGATGATCATGTCAACCCGGTCGATGTAGTCCGAGTCGGACTCCTGTTCTCCTTGCCTGATCCGCCACATGCGATGGGGACCTTCTGGCCGAGCGGCCCTGGTGGCGAAGTGCTCCGTGAAGACATGTGCCAGCTCGTTAAAGGAGCCGATGGACCGAGGTGGCAACGAGGTGTACCACCGGTGGGCGAGGTCGTCAAGTGTCAGAGGGAACATTCGGCACCTGGTCGCGTCCGATGCCCCACACCCGGTCATGTAGATGTTGAACTTGTGCAGGTGTGCTTGGGGGTCCGATCGCCCCTGGTACACGGGTGTCTGAGGAGGGGCGATCGTGTGCTGCACCGGGGCGAGCTCGATGTCGATCGCGAGCGGCTCGCTCGGCGGGGCGATCGTCCTCACGCGCTGCCGGATTACATGTGAGCGCCTTCATGTCGTTGAGTTGACGTTGCATTGCGGCAATCGCCGCGGCTCGGCCGCTTGCGGATCGGCTTTGGGAGCGGGGCCGAGGCGATCGTGTACCGACCTCCGACCCCACCGCTGCCGACCTCGGGAATCGCGGCGCGGGAGCCAGCGGGCTGGATCGCCTTGTGGGAGCCGGGTAGGCCGAGCTCCTGGTGACGGACACCAACTCCGTCGTCTCGTAGGCCGGGCCGGGCCCCGGCCGCTGAGTGGTCACCGCCCGTGCGATCGAAGACAGAGGTGCCCCGGCCGCCGAGCGCCTCTTCTTGCGGCGAAAGCCTCTGGCGGCTGCTCGGCAGTAGTGCCTTGAGCTTCCGCTTGATCTTCCGGCGAGAGGCCGGCGCGGCGGGAGGCGCGTCGAGAGCACTCTGCCGTTCTGAAGGGCGGCTATGGCCTCTTCGATCTGTTCATTGGTTCGAATCGATCGAGCGAGAGGCTCGGGCGCCGTCCGGACGGATCGAGCGTCTCGATCATGGCGGCGCCTTCCACCATCGGGCGGCTCGGGCCCAGGACGGAACAGTGGTCAGCCGGTGGTCAGCGGCTTTCTTCGACGCGGAGGCGGAAGACATGTTTTCTGAAGGATTTCTTTGAAGTGCAGTAAGTGTCACTTCAAGTATCTGCCCCGAGAACAGTGAGTGTTCTTCGGGACGGTAGGTATAAAAATCGAGGGTTGGATGCCCTTCTTCTAGCGCCAATTGTTGTTGCCCAAAATATTTATCCGAAGATCAATACTGCTGGAAGACGGACAACAAACAACAATTGCGGGAGCACTTCCGAGAGTAGATAAATAATACAAAATTTGCCGGGTTTGTTAGGCCCGGGCTTGAATGCTCTCGCGAGGTGTTATTAATACAAATATTCGTGGATACAAGTATTAATGTGAGAAATCTAAATACAATGTGTGTAAAAAGACTCTGTTAATCCGGCTCTTGAGCGAAGCTCGGTGTTCTTCGTCCCTGCCGGTAATCTGCTCGAGGAGAAAAGGCCGGGAGAAGTAAGACCGAAAGAAAGCTGTTGCCAAGAGTTGGATGTTAGCCAAGTGCTTAATGTTTGCTTCTGTATAGTATGCTTGAATCGCAATATTGCTGAAGGAGTGCCCAAGTGCAGGGCGCCTTGTTTATATAGGGGCAGCCGGGTCCTGTCCTGTAGTGGCCGATCGCCTGCCGGCCATTATAATAATGTGCCGACCGCCTGCCGGCCAATATTATAATGGGGCGATCTCACAGGGTCACAAAGCTAAAGTCCAAGGAAGATCTTTGTTGTCGGGCTAAAGTCCAAGGAAGAGGCTGCCACAGCTTTGGGCGGTCCAATAAGGAGCCATCACGTGTCCTGAGTCAGTCAACATGTGGCCCTACCGACAAGCTTTCGGCGGCCTGTCGGCTGGTGGAGGGAATCTGTCAGGCTTTGGTCAATGGCCCGAGATTCGCGGATCTTGTCTCGGCCTTTGCACGTGGTGCCAGTCTTGAGGCTCGGTCTTCGCCGACTGGGAGTCCGTCGGTGGTGATCGACATGAGCGGTCGTCCCTGGCTGATCACCCGAGGTCGTCATCGGCCAGTGGCTGGAGGTCGCCAATAGTCGGTCACCAAGGGTAGGTCGACAAGATGCCGAGAGGAGATCGTCCGTTCGTAGGTCGCCAGGGGTCGATCGCCGAGTACCGAGAGGCGATCGTCTTGAGGTCGATCGCTCGGCATCGGGACTGGTCCTGGGGCCTTCGGCCGGTCGATGTAGCTTGTCCGCTGGGCTACGGCTCGGTCGCCTGGCCGCTGGTCGGCAGACTTGTCTTGGTCGCTCGGCAGTAAGTCGGTCGCTCGGCCTCGGAGGCGATCGCCGGTCGGAAGGTGTTAAATCTTGACACAACAACAAGCACAAGAGGTTCGGCGGCAATTTGCCCAACGACAAGGCCAATGCTGGTTTAAGAATGAAAAGAAGAGGCCACCTCAATCGCAGAATCCAGAGGCTGATTTTCCATCTAAAAAGGGGCACGAACAAGGAGAACCAGGTAAGCGTATTGTAATATCCGGATTTATTACAGTGTATTTCATCTGTATTCAACCATGTATTATTTCGGATTGGTGATTTTGATTATTGGAATATGATATTTAGTGCATTGATATCATTGTGCATAAGTATAGAAACATGCAAAATTGCTCAAGAACCCTTGTGATAGCGCACGCTAAGAATGTATCTTAACGCGCGCTATCGGGCCATTATTAGCGCACGCTATGAAGGTAGGGGTTGCGTGCGCTAAGAACTCAATTATTGAGCAGGACAGCTAACACATGCGCCAGCCGGGACATGGGTCCGGATAAGATTCCCGCTGACGCATCCGGACAAACTCTAAAGTCAACCATTATTAGCGCACGCTAAGGGATGCTTAGTAGCGTGCGCTAACTTGTCAATAATGCAGAATATTATAAATGGGACAGCAACCGCTTTGGCTTTCATTTCCTTCGTCTATACCTCACCTTTGAGAGTCCAGAGAACAAGTATATCCCTTCTAAACACTTAGAACATATATTAGTGATCATTGAATGATTGAGTATCACTTGTGAGTGATCATTGAAGAGAAGTAACACCTTGGAGTGGCACATAACCAAACGGAGTCGGATTATACCTCGTGGTTCAGTGATTTCGGCATTCTAAGGTATGTTCAACCTATCACCAGTCTTAGATTTGGTTTTCCAATGGATACGATGATCATATTATCGAGGTATTGAATTTCATTAGTGAATTATTCAACAACATCATGTTTAGAAGATTGGAATGTCTACAAATACGATATTATTGTTGGAACCTTGAAGTTGGGATCCTAGTACTTCAAATGATGAGAGTAATATTCTGAAGTTAACAATCCGTATGATTTATGTTATCTTTGTGATCATGATTTGGAAGAGATGTTATAAGAACTTAAAGGAAGAATCATCTTAGCAAATATTCTTTCGTATAAGTCGGAATTGTTAGTTTACCTCAAGACGAACTCTGAATATGTATAATGATAGTAGCATCTAATACATCAACCGGAGATCACCAACTTTGCATGAGAATTGTAATCAAGATGGATTATGGTGTCATGATGATTATACGTATATTTGCATCTTGAAATTGATATCATCCTGGAGATCATTCATAAGAGTAAGAACTTGGTATTCATGGAAGTAACATGAATTATCACGAAGGATTTCATTGTTTCGAACATGGCAAGAACGATTCTTGCTCGGCGATGGCGCCATGCGAGATAGCGCACGCTATGTTATGCGATTTAACGTGCGCTTCTCAGTACTAGTTAGCGTGCGCTACGTTTGGTACGTAACGTCGCTAGACCATCGATCAGTCGATTGGTGATCGGTGAAATCGACCATGCATTATTAGCGTGCGCTAATATACGAGATTTAACGTCGCTATCGAAATGCGTTTAGCGTCGCAACGCTTTGGACTTAGCGTCGTTAAATCATCGGCCCGTCGATCGGTGATCGAGGCACCGACAACGCCGGGTTAGCGTCGCTGGCGGTGTATCTGCGTCGCTAATGAGTAGCATTAACGTCGCTACATATGATTAGTAGCGTGCGTTAATCATCGATGCATTTCGTATTAAGGACTTCCTACCGTAATTATTGAATTGTTAGACGTTAAATGCGGGCGAAATGAATTCTGTATTATTTCTTTTGTTAAGGTTCGCGCTTATCACGTGATTGATCGAAGGGGACGACCTTCGAGTATTTTGATATTCGTGGAAGTTTATTCTTGTCAACGAACCGAGGCAAGTACTCTAAATTAGAATTGTTTATATTATGACAATTATGAGGTGATTGTATCGTGTAATTATGTTGTTAATATATGTCCACCATGTGTTGATCAGAATGTAATCATCATGGGAATCTATAGTCGTGTGCTACGGATCGTTGGATGTAGTTCCACCATGTGTTGGTCCGACGGGATCATCATGGGAATCTATAGCTGTGTGCGCTGGATCGTTGGAATACCATCAGTATGTTCAAACTGTTATGTTATGATATGTGTTGTGGATATTCTCGTTGGAGAAACTTGTTATGATATAATTGTTGATTATATCACTGTTGTATGATTATTGTACTTGTACTAGCATCGTTGTGCTAACCCCTTCGGGGGTGAACATTTGTGTATGTTCAGGATCCAGAAGAGCGGGGAAACAACCACTGGAGATGCATGAAGACGAGGGTGCAAAGTGATGTTCTGGACGGGCTTACTATCTGCTATTTGTTGATTATTTCATTAAGTACTCGAGTACGTCGTCCGTTATAATGATTTGGATTTTGGTGATGTAATAATAACTCTTCATTGGATATTCCTATTTCATTTTCAACCAGACGGTTGTATTTTACTTCAGTAATTTCATAAAGCGGTATCTGTTATTGTCTTTTCTTTTAATCAGCCTTGTAAATTCTCATGTAAAGGATTTACGGCGCTGTAATATTCCCGAATATATTGGGGGTGTTACAGAATATGGTATCAGAGCTAAGATTATGGATATCTTGGCCGTTGGGTTAAAATAGGGGTCATTTATGTCTTTTGGGGTAACCGGCCGTGAATGACATCACTGCACTGCCTACGTCTTCATGAGAACAGTGGTTGTAAGTTCCTAAACTCTATCTCGTTCTTTACATATTGTATCTCTTTATACTCGAATATTAGAACGATGTTGTTTCCTGTATATTGAGTATTTATGCTTACAGTATGTTGAGAGGCGGACGTGGACGTGGTCGCGGTCGTGGACGCGGACGAAGAAATGCCGAAAGGAGGCGTCGCCTTCTAACCAAAGTTAGCCATAGCTCGCGAGCCGCAGCAATCTATTAATAATGAACTGATCTGCTGTACTGCAGAGATCCTTCGTCAAGTGGTGAACCAGATGACTGGGCCGCCTGTGTCGTGGACCGAATGCAAGTGGCGGTGGGACTACAGCAGGGAGAGAGACAGCAAGGGATCCCAGATATGGGAAATCGGGGTGACCGGTGGCTACAAGAAGTGGCGAAGATGCAACCACCCAAATTTGACGGCTTTTCCGAGACTCCCACTTGGGACCATTGGTTGAAGGAACTGGAGAAAATTTTTGCTGGAATTAATTGCCGGACGTGAGAGCTCCTTTTGCCCAGTACTTTCTGATAGGGGAAGCATCCGAGTGGTGGGAAGCTATCCGACCTGCAGATCATGATGCCGATTAGGCAGAATTTAAAATGATGATGGAAGCTCAGTATTGCCCTCGTCCTGTGAGGGAAGCCAAAATTCGAGAATTTTTCTCTGCTCGACCATCGATGAACCCATATCCTGCATTTATTAAGATGTTTAATCAAAGAAGCTAGCATTTGTTCGACATATGGTCGTAATGCAGATGCGGAGATGATGATTCATTTCGAAATGAGGATGAAACCAGAAATCCAGAGGTACATGTCCGGTTTTGAATGTACCACTCTCCGCCAATACCAGGATAAGGCGTTGGCGTACGAAATAAAAGAAGCAGCAATGGAGAAGTTTATGGAGTCGAAGAAACAGAAAGTCTCGGTACTTTTACGAGCACAAGAGCGGTGGGCCCCGCAAGGCCCAGTCTTCTTTTCTTTCAAGAAACCTCCGCACCCACCTAAGAGCGGAAAGAATTACGGAACAATGTCACCACGACGGATACGGCTAGGAAGTGCTTTAACTGTGGTCGCCCAGGCCACCTTTGGCGTGATTGTTTGCGCACTCCAGTTACATGTTTTGAGTGCGGACAGGAAGGGCACCGTGCGACGTTTTGTAAGGACGCCACTAAGTACAATGGAACCCGCTCATCACAGCCAGTTCAGAAGGAAGCCAGTGTCCAACAGACGCAGCAAAGTGTTCAGATGCCTCAGAATTTTGGCCGCGGGCGAGGCAGAGGACAATGGGACCGAAAGGGGACATCGAGTGCCGGATCTGTTCCCCCACGTTTGTATGAGATGAGGAGGACAGATGATCAGGATGCTGCTGTCGCATCAGGTACTGTCCAAATCTTTTCCCAGCCAGTTAGCGTTTTGTTCGATACAGGAGCTACACATTCTTTCATATCTTTGTCTTGTGTAAATCGTTTGAATATTTCCGGTTTTTATACTTGTGAACCTTATGTTGTTGGTTTACCGAGTGGAGAGAGAATTGTCGGAAATTTAGAAACTAGAAATTTCCCTGTATCATTTGGGGGCAGAGAGTGGCTCTCAAATCTGATCGTGATAGAAATGCAAGGAGATGACCTGATACTCGGAGACGATTGGCTTAATCGGTATGGAGCAATTGTAGACTACCGAAGGAGGAATATTTCACTGATCGCTGATGATGGCTCGGCATCGTCAAGGATGGAAACCTAAGCTCGGGAAAATTGATCAAAGCGATGAAAGATGTCGATTGTTGAAACAAGGTCAGATGCATGGTGTTATGCAATGAAGAAAGAAGACGAAATGGTGGAACTTTCATCTATTCCTGTTGTGAACGAATTTCCAGATGTATTTCCTGATGAATTACCTGGGCTACCTCCACGAAGGGATGTAGAATTTACTATTGAGCTGGAACCTGGAGCGACACCAATTTCTAAGGCGCCGTATCGTATGGCACCTACTGAGATGTACGAATTGAAGAAGCAGCTGGAGGAGTTACTGGACAAGGGCTATATTCAGCCAAGCGTTTCACCCTGGGGAGCGCCAGTTCTTTTTGTCCGAAAGAAGGATGGATCGCTCCGACTGTGTATTGACTATCGAGAGCTGAACAAGATGACGATTAAGAACAAATATCCGTTACCACGGATTGATGATCTGTTTGACCAGCTGCAAGGGGCAACGGTATTTTCTAAAATTGATCTGAGATCAGGATACCATCACATGAGGATTAAGGAGTCTGATGTTCCGAAATCAGCGTTCAGAACTCGCTACGGGCATTATGAGTTTGTAGTGATGCCGTTTGGTCTCACTAACGCACCTGCTGTATTTATGCAATTGATGAACAGAGTGTTCATTGAATTTTTGGACAAATTTGTGGTCGTGTTTATTGACGACATCCTGGTGTATTCTAAGAGTCCGGAAGAACATGCGCAGCATTTGCGGATTGTCTTGGAACTTTTGAGAAACGAGCAATTGTACGCCAAACTTTCTAAGTGTGAATTCTGGCTAAAGGAAGTAATGTTCCTCGGCCATGTGGTGTCAGCTAAAGGAGTCCGAGTAGATCCTCAGAAGATCGAAGCAATATTGGATTGGAAGCCTCCAAAGAATGTGAAAGAGGTCCGAAGCTTCTTAGGACTTGCTGGATATTATCGTCGATTCGTGGAAGGGTTTTCTAAAATTTCCAGCTCACTTACTCGACTTTTGCAGAAAACTCAAAAGTTTGAGTGGAACGAGTCGTGTCAGACTAGTTTTGATGAGTTAAAGAAGAGATTGACGACGGCACCGATTCTATCACTTCCGCAGGGAACTGAAGGATTCATAGTTTACAGTGATGCTTCGAATCAAGGACTTGGGTGCGTGTTGATGCAGAATGATAAGGTGATCGCTTATGCGTCGCGACAACTGAAACCTTATGAAGTGAATTACCCGACACATGATTTGGAGCTAGCAGCAGTGGTTTTTGCCTTGAAGGTCTGGAGGCATTATCTATACGGGACTCACTGTCAGATCTTTACGGATCATAAGAGTCTCAAGTACATATTCAGTCAGAAAGAGTTGAACATGCGGCAAAGAAGATGGTTGGAACTGATTAAGGACTATGACTTGGAGATTTTATATCATCCAGGCAAAGCAAATGTAGTGGCCGATGCACTTAGCCGCAAGCCTATCTCTATTCAGATGCTGGAGACGCTGACATCCCAACTTAGCCTTCAACGAGAGATAATTCGTGAAGGAATTGAGGTATGGTTACAAAGAGTCCAAGGACAATTGTGCGTGATGGAGATAACTTCATCTTTAACCGAAGAAATCAAATCTAGACAGGTAGATGATCCTCTGATGGTTCGGTTGCATGATGAAGTGATCAAAGGAAAGGCCCCCGGATTCATAATTCATGACGATGGAGTTTTGAGATTTCAGAACCGACTCTGTGTTCCCGATGTTGATGTTCTGAAACAGACGATTATGAAGGAAGCTCATAGTTCGCCCTATTCTATCCACCCGGCACCAAGAAATGTATAAGGACTTGAAGCACTTCGTGGGGCAACATGAAGCAAGACGTAGCGGACTATGTTTCAAATGCTTGACTTGTCGCGAGTTAAGATCGAGCATCAACGGCCTTTGGAATGTTGAAGCCGCTCCCGATTCCCGAATGGAAGTGGGAGGACATATCAATGGACTTTATCACTAATATGCCGAAAACCGTGACAGAATGAACATGATTTGGGTGATAGTTGATCGTTTAACCAAATCGGCTCATTTTCTAGGCATTAAGGATACGTGGGGACCAGAGAGGTTGGCACGAGTCTTTATTTCGGAGATAGTTCGATTGCATGGTACGCCGAAGACCATTGTTTCTGATCGAGACGGCCGTTTTGTGTCTCACTTTTGGAAGGCAGTTCATAAGGCCTTGGGGACCGAATTGAACTTGATCTGACTTATCACCCGCGATCGACGGACAATCGAGAGAACTATACAAACGGTGGAAGATATGCTAAGGGCACATGCCTTAGATTGGTCAAACGATTGGGAAGTTCATCTACCGTTGATTGAATTTACCTACAATAATAGTTGGCATGCTTCCATTAAGATGGCACCGTTTGAGGCATTATACGGAAGGAGATGCAGATCGCCCCTATGCTGGGACGATTCATCGGACTTGATCGAGCAGAACGAGTTGATCGAGCGGACTCGAGAGAAGATAGCCTTGATTCGTGAAAGGCCGTTAAGCGCCCAGTCGCCAGAAATCCTATGCGGACGTACGCCGCCGTCCATTGGAGTTCAAGATCTTGGAGATCACGTACTTTTGAAGGTTTCTCCCACTCGGGAATCTTTCGTTTCGGAAAGAAAGGAAAGCCGAGTCCGAGATATATCGGACCATTTGAAATCCTCGAGAGAGTTGGGGAGTTGGCATACAGATTGGCATTGCCGCCGTCATTGTGTCATGTTCATAACGTGTTCCACGTATCCCGCCACGGAGATATATACCAGATCCCAGTCATATCATTGATTTCGGCGAGATCGAAGTCGAGCAGATGGGACATTTGAAGAAAGACTACCAAGATACTCGAGAGTCGAGTCAAGCAACCGAGGAACAAGTCAATCGTTTTGGTCAAAGTTCGGTGGTCACGTCACGGAATGGAAGAAGCCACTTGGGAAACGAAGGCGATATGAAGTCTAGATATCCCGAGTTATTTTCGTCTTGAGTTTCGGGACGAAACTCCTTTTTAGTAGGAGTGTATGTAATATCCGGATTTATTACAGTGTATTTCATCTGTATTCAACCATGTATTATTTCGGATTGGTGATTTTGATTATTGGAATATGATATTTAGTGCATTGATATCATTGTGCATAAGTATAGAAACATGCAAAATTGCTCAAGAAACCTTGTGATAGTGCACGCTAAGAATGTATCTTAACGCGCGCTATCGGGCCATTATTAGCGCACGCTATGAAGGTAGGGGTTGCGTGCGCTAAGAACTCAATTATTGAGCGGGACAGCTAACACATGCGCCAGCCGGGACATGGGTCCGGATAAGATTCCCGCTGACGCATCCGGACAAACTCTGAAGTCAACCATTATTAGCGCACGCTAAGGGATGCTTAGTAGCGTGCGCTAACTTGTCAATAATGCAGAATATTATAAATGGGACAGCAACCGCTTTGGCTTTCATTTCCTTCGTCTATACCTCACCTTTGAGAGTCCATAGAACAAGTATATCCCTTCTAAACACTTAGAACATATATTAGTGATCATTGAATGATTGAGTATCACTTGTGAGTGATCATTGAAGAGAAGTAACACCTTGGAGTGGCACATAACCAAACGGAGTCGGATTATACCTCATGGTTCAGTGATTTCGGCATTCTAAGGTATGTTCAACCTATCACCAGTCTTAGATTTGGTTTTCCAATGGATACGATGATCATATTATCGAGGTATTGAATTTCATTAGTGAATTATTCAACAACATCATGTTTAGAAGATTGGAATGTCTACAAATACGATATTATTGTTGGAACCTTGAAGTTGGGATCCTAGTACTTCAAATGATGAGAGTAATATTCTGAAGTTAACAATCCGTATGATTTATGTTATCTTTGTGATCATGATTTGGAAGAGATGTTATAAGAACTTAAAGGAAGAATCATCTTAGGAAAGATTCTTTCGTATAAGTCGGAATTGTTAGTTTACCTCAAGATGAAGTCTGAATATGTATAATGATAGTAGCATCTAATACATCAACCGGAGATCACCAACTTTGCATGAGAATTGTAATCAAGATGGATTATGGTGTCATGATGATTATACGTATATTTGCATCTTGAAATTGATATCATCCTGGAGATCATTCATAAGAGTAAGAACTTGGTATTCATGGAAGTAACATGAATTATCACGAAGGATTTCATTGTTTCGAACATGGCAAGAACAGTTTACTACTCAAAGAAAAGCGCCATGCGAGATAGCGCACGCTATGTTATGCGATTTAACGTGCGCTATCGAGTACTAGTTAGCGTGCGCTACGTTTGGTACGTAACGTCGCTAGACCATCGATCGAGTCGATTGGTGATCGCTGAAATCGACCATGCATTATTAGCGTGCGCTAATATACGAGATTTAACGTGCGCTATCGATGCGTTTAGCGTCTGCAACGTTTTGGACTTAGCGTCGTTAAATCATCGGCCGAGTCGATCGGCTGATCGATCGGTGAACGACAACGCCGGGTTAGCGTACGCTTGGCGGTGTATCTGCGTACGCTAACGAGTAGCATTAACGTACGCTACATATGATTCGCGGCGTCGTTAATGCATCCCGCACAGTTTCGTATTAAGGACTTCCTACCGTAATTATTGAATTGTTAGACGTTCGTACGGCACGAAATGAATTCTGTATTATTTCTTTTGTTAAGGTTCGAGCTTATCACGTGATTGATCGAAAGGGACGACCTTCGAGTATTTTGATATTCGTGGAAGTTTATTCTTGTCAACGAACCGAGGCAAGTACTCTAAATTAGAATTGTTTATATTATGACAATTATGAGGTGATTGTATCGTGTAAATATGTTGTGAATATATGTCCACCATGTGTTTATCCGATGGGAATCATCATGGGAATCTATAGCTGTGTGCGCTCGATCGTTGGACAGGTAGTTCCACCATGTGTTGGTCCGACGGGATCATCATGGGAATCTATAGCTGTGTGCGCTGGATCGTTGGAATACCATCAGTATGTTGAAACTGTTATGTTATGATATGTGTTGTGGATATTCTCGTTGGAGAAACTTGTTATGATATAATTGTTGATTATATCACTGTTGTATGATTATTGTACTTGTACTAGCATCGTTGTGCTAACCCATTCGGGGGTGAACATTTGTGTATGTTCAGGATCCAGAAGAGCGGGGAAACAACCACTGGAGATGCATGACGACGAGGGTGCAAAGTGATGTTCTGGCCGGGTTTACTATCTGCTATTTGTTGATTATTTCATTAAGTACTCGAGTACGTCGTCCGTTATAATGATTTGGATTTTGGTGATGTAATAATAACTCTTCATTAGATATTCCTATTTCATTTTCAACCAGACGGTTGTATTTTACTTTAGTAATTTCATAAAGCGGTATCTGTTATTGTCTTTTCTTTTAATCAGCCTTGTAAATTCTTATGTAAAGGATTTACGGCGCTGTAATATTCCCGAATATATTGGGTGTGTTACACGTATGAAGTCTGAAGAGGGTAGACCCTTTATACCATTACCGGCATGCCCTAACTGTGGAAAACAACATAGTGGAGTTTGCTTATTGGGTTCTAAAGTATGCTTTGCATGTGGACAACCTGGACATATGGCGAATGTTTGCCCAAACAAGACAAAAGCCAAAGCGCGGTACCAGCTAGAGTTTACACTATAACCAGAGAAGATGCTGAAGCTAATCCGTCTATTATCATAGGTAACCTTCTTATCTTTGGTATTTCAGCATCGATATTATTTGATCCTGGTGCTACACATTCATTTGCATCTACCGAGTATGTGAGAAGGCTAGGTAGAGTACCAGAAACAATTGAGGTAGGTTATAATGTAGTTACCCCCTCTGGAGATCCAAAACAAACAAATAAGATCATACGAGCGTGTAGTATTCCTATCAAAAATAGGGAACTCTATGCTGATTTAATTGTGTTGGACCTGAATGACTATGACATAATCTTGGGTATGGATTGGTTATCAAAATATCATGCTACTGTTGACTGTCGAAGAAAGATTGTGACACTACAACCACCTGGGGAAGAACCTTTTTATTTTGTTGGGGTTAGTAAGAATTTTAGATTTCCAGTAATCTCCTCAATGAAGGCACAACGTCTATTAAATAGTGGTTGTGAAGGCTATGTAGTTAGTGTAATGAGCATTGAAAAGCAAGATTTCTTGAACGTCAATGAAGTACTAGTGGTGAAACAATACCCTGAAGCGTTTCCTGATGATCTACCGGGACTACCACCAGATCGTGAAATAGAGTTTGTGATTAACTTACAGCCGGGAATGGAACCAATATCAAAGTCACCATACAGAATGGCACCAGCTGAATTAAAGGAATTAAAGAGCCAGTTGCAAGAGTTGTTAGATAAAGGCCTCATTAGGCCTAGTTATTCACCATGGGGAGCGCCAATATTGTTTGTACGTAAGAAGGATGGTTCCTTGAGGATGTGTATAGACTATCGAGAGCTCAACAAAGTTACGATCAAGAACAAGTATCCTTTACCTCGAATTGATGACTTGTTTGATCAACTTCAAGGTGCATCTATCTTTTCCAAAATTAATCTGCGATCAGGGTACCATCAATTGAAGATAAAGGAAGAGGACATCCCAAAAACGGCATTCAGTACGAGGTATGGACACTATCAGTTTTTGGTGATGTCGTTTGGCCTAACAAATGCCCCAGCAGCATTTATAGATTTAATGATAGAGTGTTTAAAGACTTCCTGGATAAGTTTTATATCGTGTTTATTGATGATATTCTCATATATTCGAAGACCAAAGAAGACCATATAGTGCATCTAAGGAAAGTTTTAGAAGTATTAAAACAGAAAAAATTATATGCTAAGTTTAAAAAGTGTGAATTCTGGTTAGACCGAGTGGTATTCTTGGGGCATGTTATATCCGGAGCAGGTATTTCAGTAGACCCAAGCAAAGTTGAAGCAATCAATAACTGGCTGCAACCCACAAATTCTCTGATACAGACTTTCTTGGTCTAGCTGGATATTACCGTCGATTTGTAGAGGGATTCTCCAAGATTGCCTCTCCATTAACACAGTTGACTAGAAAGAATGTTTCCTTCAAGTGGACAGAATCATGTGAGCAAAGCTTTCAAGAACTGAAGAGGCGGTTGACATCGGCACCGATCTTGACCATTCCAATGGGAACTGGATGTTTTAAAGTCTACACTGATGCTTCAAAGAATGGTCTGGGTTGTGTATTGATGCAGAATGGTAAAGTAATAGCATATGCATCTAGACAACTGAAGGAGTATGAAAAGAACTACCCGACACATGATTTGGAACTTGCTGCAGTGGTGTTTGCACATAAAATATGGAGGCATTACCTATATGGAGAACGTTGTGTCACAAGAGCCTGAAATATTTCTTCACTCATAAAGAATTAAATATGAGACAGCGGAGATGGTTGGAACTTGTTAAAGACTATGATTGTGTCATCAACTATCACCCTGGTAAAGCTAATGTAGTAGCAGATGCCCTAAGCAGAAAATCAGCACAATCCATTGCGGCCATGACCTTGATCCAGAAGCCATAATTACACGATTTGATCAATATGGATGTAGAAATTATCCAACATGGATGGCTAGAGGCAAAATTGTCAGCACTAACCCTACGACCTACTTTAATAGATAAAATTCAGCAAAGCCAGAAAGAGGATCAAGACTTAGAGAAAATAAAGAAGAACATTAAATTAGGAACCTCGTCAGATTTCCAATTGTCAGACGAGGGTATTATTCGATTTAGAATTCGTTTATGTGTGCCTAATTTTGAAGATGTTCGCAAAGAAATATTACTAGAGGCGCACTCAGCACCATATTCAGTACATCCAAGAGCAACCAAAATGTACAGAGACTTGAAACTACACTATTGGTGGCCAGGTATGAAAGAAGATATTGCACAATATGTGGAGCAATGCCTAACATGTCAACAGGTAAAAGCCGAGCATCAAAGACCAGCAGGAACCTTGAAACCTTTATTTGTTCCAAAATGGAAGTGGGAGGACATTACGATGGATTTTGTGACAGGTTTACCAAGAATGGTTAAAGGACACAACTATATCTGGGTTATAGTTGATAGATTGACAAAATCTGCTCACTTTCTTCCAGTTTTTACGACATACTCCATCGATCGTTATGCTCAACTCTATATACAGGAAATCGTGAGGCTACATGGGGTTACATTATCTATTGTATCGGACAGAGATTCACGATTTGTATCAGCTTTTTGGAAGAGCCTGCATAGAGCATTGGGTACCCACTTGTCTTTTAGCACTGCTTATCATCCACAGTCGGATGGGCAATCAGAAACAACTATACAAACTCTTGAAGATATGCTCAGATCCTGTGTTACGGACTTTCAAGGCCCGTGGAGCAAACATTTACCCCTAATTGAATTCTCCTACAATAACAGTTATCAGAGTACAATTGGAATGGCTCCTTATGAAGCTTTGTATGGACGGAAGTGTCGATCACCAGTACATTGGGATGAGGTTGGTGAAGGAAGAGTTTTAGGTCCTGATATGATTCCAGAAATGACAGAAGCAGTTTCACTAATCAGAGAAAGAATGAGAACAGCTCAAAGCAGACAAAAGAGTTATGCAGATACCAGAAGGAGAGCACTGGAATTTGCCCTGGGTGATAGAGTATTCCTGAAAGTTTCTCCAATGAAGGGAATAATGAGATTTGGTAAGAAAGGAAAATGAGTCCAAGATATATTGGGCCATTTCCTATTACTGAGCGGGTTGGTGAAGTGGCTTATCGACTAGAGTTTCCAGCATCAATGTCTCAGATACACATTGTATTTCACGTTTCTCTACTAAGAAAATACATTGCGAATCTATCCCACATTCTCAAGAATGAACCAGTTGAGCTGGAGGCAGATTTGAGTTACAAGGAGATACCGGTACAAATCTTACTAAGAGAAGTAAAGAAACTCAGAAATAAATAAGTGCCACTAGTCAAAGTGTTGTGGAGAAATCAACTTCCACTTGGGAGAGAGAAGATGAAATAAGGGCTAAATACCCTGATCTTTTCAGGTAAGTTAAATTTCGGGGACGAAATTTTTATAAGGAGGGGAGGATGTGATACCCGAGCCTAACACTACTCACTTGGTCAATATGATTCATGCATAACTTGTTAATTATGTGTTATTTGGATTACTTGATGTTTCATGGTTCATTTGATCTTATAGTTAATTTCACTACATAGAAATGTGCTAAACATTTGAACTAAAGTCTAAAACACTATCGTGGCATATGTTACGGAACTAAGTTACGTTATTCATATTATTTCTAATACGAAAATAAATGTAAAGATCATATAAAACTCTGAGTACACGTGGTAAGCCTAGAAGTCATAAAGGTGTCACTAACGTGTCTATCACAGGTTAACTAGCTTATCTCGAGATTTTAGTCGGCGTGTGTAGTGGGTCACTTTAAATTGACGATTCAAGTGGATAACCATCATTCAATAAACTAACACGTGGCAAGTGCCTTGATTCTTGTCAATACCTAATAGGATACAATTTATGATTGTATCTGATAACGTCTGTAAAATACTGTGATCTGTCTATACCTCATTCGTTCCAACTGTGGTAGGAATTGAACTTATATTTTAGTTTATCATATTAATTATATTTTTATAAATGATTCCTTCCATTCTTACCTACAGTGTCGCATTTGTGAAGTTTTAAAAAGTTTGACAATAAAGTCCTTCACTAGCATTTTCAACATTGTCCGCATGGCTAATCGAGTTTAAGCAATAAAAATACACCATAAACTTCTACTAAACCATTTTAAAGATCATCCATACCCTAAATGAGGTCAATTTCTACTAGGAACCAGTTCAAACACTCCAAGAACCGGATCATAACTACTTGAATCGATCAATTATTTCACACCTAGACTCTAGTAGTCATTCGAGGGTGTTTTGGACATTTCACCTTCATAACCGACTTAACACACTTGGTTGATGGATCAATCCGACCCTAAACCCTCATTTGCAGTCTGAACATTATAAAGAAGCTCCAAACTTCGAAAATCCACCAAAAATTCAAGAAGAAATCATCAAAACATCAACACCTCAATTCCTTTGACAATCAAGGTGAGTTTCCTTTGTTTCTTCCTTGTTCTTGATATGTTTATTAGCTATTTAGAAGGTGTGAGAGCTTGTATATGTTCTTAGACATGTTATAATGATATTAAGAATTCATCCATGGCTATCCCTTGTGTTAAATATGGATTTATGAGTCTTAAAACTAACTAAGGCAATAAAGGAACCAATTCTGCCACCTCTTGGAATTAATGGTATATGTTACTTGATCCGTATGTTTCAGGGGCAGGAGTTTCAGTATACTTATTCTTAAGTATCTTAGGGATATTATGTCAAAAATTGGTGCAAATTAAACCTATATTATAGTGGTTATAAGCAAAACAAAATCTGATTATGACAAGACTTTGATAAACTCTCTTAATCAAGTGTTTGTTATAAAACCTCGAAATTTTATGTTGTGAGAGTTGAATAAACTTTATAAACAGAGACTAATATATTTATTAATGAATTATAAGTCCAAAATTGATTGGTTAATGGGCTGGTATACATCGATAAACCGGCATAAAGTACGTAGAACACCGGTTATGCGAAGTGGTAAACCCTTTCGATATGAAGAGAGTTAAACCTTGCGTGTGGTATGTAAATCCTTGAAACACATTACTTGAAACAGGTTCTGAAGATATATCATCACAACCACCCCAATTGGTATAAACGTAAGGGTATTACCCGAGCAAGGTATGTACAAATCCATCTGCAACTACAATGCATAAACATAGTATTGTTTGTAAACTTGATGATATCTTGAGAGTGTATTGTATTGGATGGTTGATCTGTATTATGCTTAAAGTGTTTGGTTGCTCCTTACATGATCATAACATCCATTAGCATCTCCACATGCATGCATAACATGATAATCACTAGTGTCTGCATGCATGGTACGATCATGGAAAGAAAAGAAAAACATTTTGTTGGCCGCTGCTAGAGCACCGAGGCATGGTAGATGCATGCTTTTACGATATGTTTAGCAGGGTAGATGCGTGCTTATATCATGGGTGAGACATGGTAGATGCATGTTCTCACGATATATTTGGTGTGGTAGATGCATGCCTTATATGTTTGGCATGGTAGATGCATGCCTCATGATATGATATGATATTGAGTTCATTCCGGTGCCTAGTACGTGGTTGAACGGGCCCAAGGATAAGAAAATGATTTTGAGAGATTCTCATTGATAATCATATGTCATATGTTGCATCAGACACAATACATAACATGCATGATTTCTACTTATTGGGCTTTATCTCACGTAGTTTATGCATTGTAGGTAATTCTGATGCTTGAGTATGTCCCCTCGCTGGATGAGTTGGAGTTCCACTGTTGCTGAGGGTCGACGTACATGGATGACGACCTGTCGGGCTTAACCATGGGCATAACATATTTTAGTTCTTGTTTGTGAACCTTACTTTATAAATATGTATTGCAGTAATGTACTCATATGTTCGAGTGTCGTTGATGGTGTGATGGGTACTTTAAGTTCACTTAGTATGTTTGTTTAACCTGTGAGGTTGTTTAAATATCGTAATGTAAAATAAATGAGTGATTTGGGAAGCTCGAACTTTTGTTGTTTATTAATCTCTTGTAGTTATAGCTATGGGGATATTGATGTCAGGAGTTTGATTCAGATTGAGACTAGATGTCTCTATATGATACTTGTGTTGGTTTTATGTCACAGGTTTGGGATAGGTACTAGTTTAGGGGAAACTCTGTCGAAATTTCACCGTAATTTATAAGTACTAATATGATATAAGATAGTGTAAGTTAGGTCGTGGATACAAGAACTAATGTAAGAATCTAAATACAATGAGTGTAAAAGATCCTATTTATCTAACTCTTGAGCGAAGCTTTGGTGTTCTTGCTCTCTGCCGATCGTCTTCTGTGTGAGAAAGGCTGAGAGAGAAGATAGAAACGAGAGATAGCAGTTGCTCAATATTGTTATGTGGTTTAATACAAAGGAAGTGGTATTTATAGCCTTTTTCCACAAACTAGCCGTTAGTCTGTTTTGACTAATTAGCGTGCGCTAGCTCTTCTATTTAGCGTGCACTAGCCTGTTCCCATCTTCAGTCCAGTAGCTTCGTTTCTCCGTTTACGTACGTTATATTCTTCACTTTAAAAGGTAGCTTCGTTTCTCCGTTTACGTGCGTTAACTTTGCATCTTGCGTGCGGTAACCAAGTATTTGTTGCATGATTTTGTCAAACTGACCGTTCCAACTTTATGACTTTGGTTCAGCATCTTCCAACGGGTTGATTGACTTGAATTCAAACACCTTAGTGTGCGCTAATACTCAATCCTAGCGTGCGCTATGATTTCGTCATTGCATATGTCATTCTGTGTTTGAACGTGAAACGACCCGCACTAGGCCTCGAGTGGGATTCGTGGCTTCGTCCCGGTCCTAGGTGACGTGTGGTGCTTGATTTGTTTTATGAATGTAGCCAGCTCGGGAGGGTCCTTAGAGGCCTCGAGTGGGATTCGTGGCTTCGTCCCGGTCCTAGGCAAATTAATTGTGACTGTTTGTTTCCGAAAAAGACATGTCTGGTTTTGGTTTTTGAAATGATATTGGTGCATGTACTATGAAATGTGTAAGCAATTGGTTTGCCTTGAATACTTGTACTAGCGTAATTGCTAACCCCTTTGGGGACCCGTTTTGGGGAAATTCTTGTTATGAATTTCAGGTTATGTTCAGCCAGACGAGCGGGCGCTGGGATGGTACGAGGATGTCAGCCAAGGTTGTTGACATGTGCAATTGAGTCTTGTTATTTCCTAATGTCTCTTTTGATATGGTTGTTTTCCAAATTGTAAACTTATAGATTGTACTCGCGAGTACTTAGGCTTTTCCTTTCGGATTGTGATTGGTCTCCGTTGAAGTTACTGTATTTGTCGGTTGATGTTTATAATGCCGGTTGTACCGAACGTGTTGTTTTGTGTTCTTGTTGTTAACAATTGTTTCCTTGCTAACCGAGATGGTTAGTCGAGTGGTGTTTTCTTGTGTTAGCCTGGTGGGTACCATGTAGGGGTCCACGGCGCTGTAATACACCTTGAATATCTCGGAGGTGTTACAGAAAATGGTATCAGAGCTCTAGGTTTATGGATACCTAGGCTTGGCGGTTATTTGGATCTAGTTGTGTTTTGTTTTGCACATTGTCACACTGCTGCCGGCATCTCAGTACATCCAGTGCTCGTAAGTTTTTCTTACTCGATTCTCTTGTTTTCTCGTATTATATTTCCACTTCTTGAACTGTGATTGTCTCTCTCGTACTTACCGTCGAGTTGTTTTTTTTATCCATCCGGTTCGTGTACTTTTGATTCTAGTATTGCGCAGTCCTTTATCTCTCTGGAGTATGTGCGCCGTTCTGGGCTTGACCATTTGTCGTCTTGCGAGCCTTCCATCGCTAAACTTCCTAGCATTGGTGGGATCATTGGTGATCGAAAGATCCGAGATTTGCTCTGTGGTATATTGTGAGAGGGCTTGACTCTCTAGTCTTTTGTTGTATGATGGAATCTATGTTTGGTAATTGCGATATACTAAATGTATGTTGAGCCGAATGTACTGATGGTTTGGACACCGAAGGGTGCAGTATGATGTAGAAGTTTTGAACACTGATATGTTCTGGGAAAGGTATTGATGACAGAGTTTGTTGAGAAACTCACATAGATGGTTTTGACATATGTCCAAATCGGAGTTCTTTGGTTATGCTGTTAAACTTGAAGAGATAGTTTGACATATGCTTGGAATTAGTGTTTCCGAGTTGCGCTTGTTGAACTGGTGATTTTTGAATGCCGTATATGCGTGTGTTCGGGAATTGATGGTACTTGGCTAATTATTGTTATTTACAACCAATGTGTTTCTATTAATAATAATACATGCGGCGTGCATGCTTGAAAATTTCTTAGACTTGATCGTATTGTGGGTTTTTGAAAAGTGACATGAATTTGGGCGAGCCAGCCTTGTATTTTCAAATAAAACCTTGTGTCGGTATTTAAAAGTCGTGTTTAAAAGTATTTTAGGACATTTTATAAAATGCTACCGCTGTTAAACCCTGGTCGTGTTTGAAAGGGGTCTTGAAAATGTTTTTTTTTTAACTTATCGGTTTAGTTTTCGAATAACTAGAGTATACGATTCTAAAAATCAGATTAGCTTGGGGAAACCTAGGATGTCGAGTCAAGTTGTGTTTGTTGAGTTTTGTCTTGTCGGATTTTGTCTGACTTAGTCGCATAGGGACGCGTCGTTTGAGATCAGTGGTGGTGATTAGTATCGAGGGGCGATCGTCACTTACGTGCGACCTATGGATGTTAAACTCCCTTCTTTGTGTTGTGCCTCGTGTGACACGAGTTATTTGTTTGATTAGTTGTTAAATGATGGAATCCTTCTGTGGATTTTGATTTCACGATATGTGTTTATTCGACTCTCGTATTTGGTTTATATGAGGAGTGTCGTCGCTGCTGATGTATTTTCGAACCGCATTTTATCCGCTGCGTGAGTTCTTTCAAAATGGCTTTCGGTATTTTGCAAACTGAGTTTTATTTCGTAAAACTGATTCCCTAAATCAAGTTTTGGCATTTTGGCCTTGAACATTTTATGACGGTTTGACAAATGATTTTGTGAGTTTTGGAAAATATTACCGTCATTGGTCTTTTTGGCATTTTCGAAATGACGTAGGAAGTTGTGCTTAGACTGGTAAATCCTTGTGAGAAGGGTTTACGGCGGATAATTTTCTGATATGTTCTGTTGCTGTCTCTGTGAGTCGTTAGCGCACGCTACGCTTCGCGGCTAGCGCGCGCGAGAGTGCGTTGGTAGCACGCTAAGGGGAGGATAGCGCATGCTACCTGGTAGTTCAGGGCAGTCCAAGAGCTACTGGACTGGGTCTGAAGTTCTCGTTAGCGCACGCTAACACTTGGGGTTAGCGCACGCTAACAGTGTATTTTTGGTCAGGAGTTTTGTTTAGTGCCGTGATAGCGCACACTAACCTTAATGATTAGCGCACGCTAATTGTGTCCAGTATAAATACTGGACACCAGTGTAGAAGTTGCATTTTTCTTCATATCTTCTTCTTCCTCCATGAGTTTGAGACGTAGCGGCTAGGGTTCGCATCTGGGCTGATTTTTCTTCCATCCAAAGGTGTTTTAGAGTATCCTAGATGATTTTTAACATCATCTAATCCATTATTCTTCGCCGAATCTAGGTATTTTTTCTTAAATCCCTAGAGTTGACTTTTTGGAGTTTTGTTCTTGATGTCGTTTTCCATCCAGTTTTGATAAACTGATTGTTGTTTTAACGATGTTGTTAAACATATCCTAGGGATTGTATATCACTGTCGTGATTTTGAACGATTTGATGCATGTGATATGATGTGTTTAAGTGAATGTTGATACGTGCAAATTTTGGGCATTTTGGCCTATTGTACTTCTGAAAAACCTTGAGTATCTTAGAAAATAAACCTCGAGACGTACTTTTCAAATGAATTATTTTCTCACAGTGTTCTCAAGATGCCTACTAGCGCCACGCTACGTTTCAAAATTATTTGACTTTGAGGATCAAAATATTTTGAGATATTTCTAATGATTTAGAAACGCACATGCTTAGACCCGAAGGTCGAATATTGCTGAAAAGTTTTAATTTAAAGAAAGGTGTCCTCATTTTTTTATCAAACGCAAGATGATTTTTTCCAAGTCTCGATGACGATGTTTGTACTACTTTTTGATATATGATACTCAAGATCAACTGGTGCTTGCAAATTATTTTCAAAAGGTGGTTTTCGTTTTCAAAACCTATCATTCCTATTTGCAGTCCGGGAATATATGTGTGATGTTCGTACTCTCGTTAGGGTGTTAATCCCCGAGTTGTGATTGAATTGGTGGTGTGAACATTGAGTCATTCACTACACAGTTGTCGTGGTAGCCTCTGTGAGGGGTGTGATGTTGGTATTAGATGTTGTCGCCTCGTAGCGATTTATGCGTTATCGCATATATGCGAGCTGTTAGAGCTTGGGTTGGTATGATTGTGTGCATCGGTTATTGTTCCGCATCGTGTCGGTTGCTTGTTGTATTATTACCTTGGTTCCGTTGTTGTGAGTTTCGGGGGCGAGGTCAAAGGTAATACCCGTATTATTTTTGACTTCTACATTTTCTCTTTCCAATTCTATCGACTCGCTCGTATTCATTGATATTCTCCGAACTTGTTCTGTATTTCGGTTTTTATCATTCGAACAAGCCGTGATCTTGTTTTGGTTTGACCTGGTTATTGCTATGACTTTTCCGGACTTGGTTCAATTCTTGTGAACCTTGTTCGAAAGTAACATCTTTTAGTTCCTACCAGCTCTTTTAACGTCTTGAGTTGAAATGTGAACTTCGGAGTTGTTGTTCGATCATTGTTTTTTATTGTTGTTGTCCAATCATTGTTGTTGGATCATTGTTGTTCGATCATCGTTGATTCGATCATAGTCACCTTTGCAGATTGTTGTACGCATCATTTCTATTTTTTTCGACTGTTCGTGTTTCCTTGTGGTAGGTACCTGGTGTTTTGCGACTGTTCAGATAATTGACTTGATGATATTACCTATTTGATGATGCTTGTCACTTGTTTATTTTATTATGTCTCTCCCTGTAACGTTGAGTTGATCGTCGTGGAGCGCGTTTTCGCGCCGTATGTTTCCTTGCGTTGTTCGTAATGTTTCGCCGTTTGGGTGTGAGTTTTCGGTTATTGTGTACCTCGTTGAGTTTTTCCTGGCGGGATATTACTTCTCCCTACTTGTTTTAAGTTTCGGGATGAAACTTCTTTTAAGGAGGGTAGTGTGTAATACCCGTAATTTCGATTTCCGGTAAAAAAATTTTCGGCGGAAGTCCGTTTTGACGACTCGCTCATGACCGTTTCGTCATTCTGAGAATGATTAATTCTACACTTTTGACATCCGAGTTCATTTCGGTGTCGTTCTGTTGAGTTCCGCACTTTTTGGCGACTTTTCCGCACTTGAGTCCGATTCTTGCGAATCTCGTTCGAAACTGCTGTTTCGAGTTTCCCGTAAGTCCTTTTAACTTTGTTATATGTGTTGTGAACCTCGGTTTGGTTATTCGATCACGTATCGTGATTTTCGGGCGTTTTGGGCCATTTTGGTAATTTACCCAAAGTTACGGGTATCCGTAACTGTATTTTTTGTCTCGACCGTTTTCTTGGTCGCGGATGATTAATTATTGCATTATGTTTTCATTTCGGGTCGTTGATGTTGTCCGCGAGATTTTCGTCGTGTTCGTTCCGTATGTTTTCGTAAATCGAGTCGTCGGATCATGACGGCTGAGCAGCTGGCCGGACGGTGGCGGGTCCTGGCCGGACGGTTGTGGGCACTGGCCGGTCTGACGAGGCAGGAACCGGCACAGCGTGCGCTACTGCCGGAAGGCTGCATGCGCTAACCGGCAGGAGTAGCGCACGTTACGCGACCGGCCGACGCACGCTATCGGGTCATGGCAGAGAGGTTCTGGACTCTAGGAGGATCGGCAGGTAGCGCACGCTACTGTAGGTCATGGTGCATGCGAACTGGTAGGGGTAGCGCACGCTGTCGGCCGACTAGCGTACGTTACCTGGGCTAGCTGTTTAGTCCAGAGGTTACTGGACCGGTCGGCTAGCGCGAGAAGGCTTCCGGCCGTAGCGCACGCTAGCGGGGGTCCGGCGGACAGGCCACGGTCGGCAGGATTGGTCGGTGGTGCCGGGTCGTGCGGGCCCTGGCCGAGGGTACTGGGCCGATACTGGCCGATAGCGCAAGCTAGTCTGGGAAGGCTAGCGCACGCTAGTTCCGGCCCAGTATAAATGTGACAGAGCAGTCGCATTTTCATTCATTTTTCACTTCCTTCCTTTTCTGTCTGCAGCTGGCGATTCGGAGGTGGCGAAGCCATGTTGTTTAACAACAAATCCATGAAGTTCTTGAGGTTATATCATTGATCAATCATCCTTTAACGTCCTTCGATCCAGCGAATCAAGGTTAGATCTTTAGAACCCTACTTTTGGGTAGATTTGGGGGTTTTCACGTTTTTGTCCGATTCGTTCCGTTTTGTTGATTAATTCATGATGAATATAATTAATCTTGTTGGTATTCTTAGTTTCCCTACGGATTCATGGTATATTTCGTGGTTTTTATGGAATCGAGAGGGTTTGGTTGTGGTCCGCCCTCGTTGTTGTTTATATACGAATATACATGAATCGTAGGCGGGTTTTTGGGTGTATTCCAATTCCATATTCGTTCAGAAATGGTTGTGATTGTATTCTTCGAATCGTTAGGTTCGGTTTCGTTGGTTCCTAGCGTTCGTCGGTGACTTTCCTTTCCATTCGTTGCGTCGTCAATTATTCAAGGCAAGTAATTCTGGGAAACCTTTATGCTTAACGTGAAATGGTAATGTATATTGTGTGTGCTTTACTCACCTCGGGAGGGTCCGATGGGGCTTCGAGGGACTCTATGGCTTCGTCCTGGATTCATGAGTTTGTTTCGCTAGCCAGCTCGGGAGGGTCCTTAGAGGCCTCGAGTGGGATTCGTGGCATCGTCCCGGTCCTAGGTGACATGTGGTGCTTGATTTGTTTTATGAATGTGGCCAGCTCGGGAGGGTCCTTAGAGGCCTCGAGTGGGATTCGTGGCTTCGTCCCGGTCCTAGGCAAATTAATTGTGAGTGTTTGTTTCCGGAAAAGACATGTCTGGTTTTGGTTTTTCAAATGATATTGGTGCATGTACTATGAAATGTGTAAGCGATTGGTTTGCCTTGAATACTTGTACTAGCGTAATTGCTAACCCCTTTGGGGACCCGTTTTGGGAAAATTCTTGTTATGGATTTCAGGTTATGTTCATCCAGACGAGCGGGCGCTGGGATGGTACGAGGATGTCGTCCAAGGTTGTTGACATGTGCAATTGAGTCTTGTTATTTCCTACTGTCTCTTTTGATATGGTTGTTTTCCAAATTGTAAACTTATAGATTGTACTCGCGAGTACTTAGGCTTTTCCTTTCGGATTGTGATTGGTCTCCGTTGAAGTTACTGTATTTGTCGGTTGATGTTTATTATGCCGGTTGTACCGGACGTGTTGTTTTGTGTTCTTGTTGTTAACAATTATTTCCTTGCTAACCGAGATGGTTAGTCGAGTGGTGTTTTCTTGTGTTAGCCTGCTGGGTCCCATGTAGGGGTCCACGGCGCTGTAATACACCTTGAATATCTCGGGGGTGTTACAGTATTTGCCCGGTCAAGTGGCGGAAAATGGTACTCCATGACTAGTAAAGTCGATTTTTCAGTTTCCCACAACAACTGATTTGGTAGATATTTTTTTTATTTTTAATTATAACAAACTTTGAAAACAATTGAAAAAAGATTTCCCTTTCTTAGTAAAAAAGTCATTTTGAAACTTTACCAAGCCAGACTTGAAAGGATGAGGTTGCTTATGAATAACGGCATACCTTTTGATATTCGATTCATTATTGAAGCCAAAGTGAGAATGGCGGGTGAATTTACGGAAACACCAACTAGATTTTTACCAGGGCTTGGAAAAAGTTCATATGCCAAGAAACGACGAGCAAAGAAAATCGCCGTTTGCTACAAATGTGCTAGGTGGAACTGTGATTCAAGATGTCGATCTTTAGGAATTCCTTCTACAAATAGAGAAGATAAAATTCAGTTCATCAAGGATGGTCTGAATAAGGAGAATTTAGATAATATCGAAATTTCTCTTGACACGCATCCCAGTGGACTCGTACATTATGGGATTCGATGTTTGTGGAATAAATTCAAACCAAAATATGGACAACGTCTTGGGAATCTGACGTTAAAAGACCCTGTTTGCCAATTTGTAAGAAAATTGGATGGGAAGCTTCTCCCCGACTCATAGAAGGCGTTTAAGCCGTTTCTGAACGTAAAATCAGAGGAAGATGTGAGCCACAATCAAAACTACTGTACATACACGTGAGTATCTTCACTTTTTGTCGTTTTTTTAGATTTTCTGAATAAAAAATGTGATACGCAATAAATGCATTCATTATTCTATTGAGTAGTTGAAGCGCAATTAACGCGGTCACAGATTTGATAAATCTTTTTACTTTATTTTGCATCTATAAATAAACATTGCAGTTGTTTCTTTTCTGCATCCCTCAAACTTGTATTCTTTTCATTTTCTCTCTAAATAATTTTCTTTTTCAAAAAAATGGAATCATCATCTTCCGCAAAAAGATTTAACTCCATCTGCATTTTTGGTGGAGCTAGTCATGGGAAAGAGACTTGCTTTACTAAAGTAGCCCACAACTTGGGTCGTACCTTAGGAGAAAAATGCATTCATGTAGTTTACGGAGGAGGAAGTCTAGGATTAATGGGACGTGCTGCTGCTTCTGCCTATATGGAAGGAGTAAAAGTGTTGGGAATCATTCCAAAACCTCTGTCTGAAAGTAAAATCACCGGAGCAACCATTGGAGATGAGTTCAGAGCTATGAATATGCAAGACCGCATAACTCACACGATAAATGATGCTGATGCCTTTATCACCCTTCCAAGTGGTTTTGGCACTCTTGAGGAACTTTTTCATGTGGTTACCAGAGCCCAGCTAAATGTTCATACGAAACCAATAGGTGTAACAGCCCAAAAATGGTGGCTATTACAGTGCCATGGACCCCTATCGGGACCCACAGGCGATATCACGATACACACTTACAACCTGACAACGTGGCACCGTACCACAATATTTATCAAAAACCCTGATGTGGAGTATAAGTTATACATGTCTTTAATACGAGCAAACGTACACAGGATCCGAATTCGGTACAGACCATATGACGATGGGCAATACCTAACAGATTATAGTACATTCATCCGACACAAAGTAAAATGAAAATCACAATAAAACATAACCGAACATCAAAAGACTCGGGGACCCCGAAATAGCATCCTTCAAAACCCTCCGTCGCCATTGTGCTCCTCCTATGCCTTGCCCTTTCCTCGCCCTGAAATACAAGTATTTCGCCCCAAACCACAGGGTCAGCTATACATGATAATAATTCTCATGACATTATATAATTCATATATATACGGATATCAAAGAAAACAATCGACTACTGAATATACCCCGCAGGCGTATAAACAGTCAGTTCCAACTGTCGAATCATAACCAAATATACGAACGACCATATAATATGGCTCAAGACGGACGTCACAGTACGCCCGATCCAGAAATGTGTCCGTGCACATGTCCACCCCGTATACGGAATCCAGAATATACGTGGGATGATGTACCTAATTAGCCTCACGAACTACGTCTCGTGTGCACGATCTAAATACGGAAAACATCTACGCATGATCATCAAGTGCCCGGCTAAAAATCCTACACATAATCAATCGGCATGTAGATATGACTCCAGGGATGTCACGATACAACATGACAATGAAACTCAATGAATTACACCTTTATCAATGAATCGAACGACTCACCGAAGTGTCAACAAAGTTCAAAAGGACCAACGGTAACAAGGACGGTAATTTCGGGTATATCATCCCAACATCATGATAATACGATCAAGGGCATCACCATATCACGAATCATAGATTATCAGAACATTTCATACACACGAAACGCATAATAATCACAAGAATTCAACCATCATTATAACCAAGCAAGATAACTTGCCTCAATTCCGTAGATGAATAATCCTTCTTTGAATGATCAAACGAACGGTATCCCCGTCTAACAATACTCACGTGAACAAGCAACCTTGAATGAAATGTAATTCATTCAACAACACATTCGTACGATAACGGTATCATTACATAAACAATCTTCGTAAATTCACTTGAATAAATCAATTATCCTATTGATCACTTTAATGTTCCAATTACAAATCATCATATGTTTATCATGTTCATTCACATATTCTAACATTAATGTCAAATACTTGAAGTCCAGATTATTACCAATGTAACATTGTGAAAATATCTTTTCAAATCATTGGCACTTCCGATTACGATATAAGTTTGTGTTTAATTACATTCTTCATTATTTTACCAACGATTACATTAAAACTGATTCCTCTATGAAAGCATAAGTTCAAGTTTTTAGTGAACTAAGAACATCATCTTAATTTACGTCTCCTAACACACACGGATTAATAAAATGGAATTCGGCTACTCATCTACCGCATTTGTATCACCATATTCACTACAATCCTCTTAAGAACATTATCAATATATTAATGTTGTGATTAACACCCTATTAAGTTATCAACGAAATTGATTAACTTGAACATGTGAAGATTACAACTTCCTTCTATCAAAATCCATTGTTTTACTTTTGAAGAATTTATTAAAAGCCTAGTTATATCATTGGATACTTGGAATTCTAAATGTACCTTCATCCCATCTTGTGAAAATTATCTTCAAAGGGTTAACATAATTCTTCCAACAATTTATTACGAAGGTATTGGTTTTAGAGGCCAAAATTATGGTTCCATATTACCTTCAAGAATCAATTGAATGTTTAAGACAAGATTAGTATCTCTCACCTCTAATCATTAAGGATTTCATCCCTAACATGTTCCTAGTGTTGAGACTATAATCAACTTCCGATTATCATGTTATAAATCAGGTTTTATCTGTCATTATCAACACAACCATATTATGAAGTTATTATACATCAAGAAGTAATACTAATACCCCTAAATATTGATCTTCACTTAGTATGAGCATGATTCAATCAATTTATCAAGTTTATACTAGCTTAAACTAACATTATGTGAAGTGTTTATATACTAACATTAGCATAAGCATAGATTTAATATGAGTTAAAGGAAGACCAACCTCAAAATGAAGAACAACACCAACACTTCAAGGGACACACTTCAATTCCCTAATCTCCATGTCACAAACCAAGTGCTGAAGCTCCAACACAAGTTAGAAGGGCTAGAAATGGAGTTGGCAGGGAAGGGAATCATTTTCTCAGTGGGGAGGTTGAATGGGTCGAGCAGGAAATGAAAGGCAAGTCATATTTTTATAACCTGAACTCAGCATTTCGTACGTTAAAGAGAGGGGGTTAACGTACGTTAAAGCCCTTACATACGTAATCTCATGAACATTACGTACGTAATCAATTTTATCAGATCTTTCTGACTTAAAACACGCAAATCGTTACGTACGTAAATATATAACTATTACGTACGTAATATCCGTTGACTTGGCTGTCGCGATCGACTCCCGACCACCTACCCCCGTTCGGTCCCACCCGCCGAAAGGTGGGCTGTTGATGGATCTCTCGCACTACGTACGTTAACATATGAATGTTACGTATGTAAGGCTACGTACATAGCGTACGTAAAGAAGATAGGTTAACGTACATTAAGTTCTATCACAAGCATAAATGGAATTCTCCCAATATCACCCAACAATTAATATAGTATGAATGACCATGATTCCAACTTAATATAATTCATCGACATACTTGCTACAACAATACAGATATGGTGCAAAAATACTTGGTTTAAATCATAAAATAGAATAGTAAAGGCGAGGGTATTACATACTCCCCCCCTTAAAAGGAGTTTCGTCCCCGAAACTAAGGGGTAAACATCTCGGGGTATTTCTCTCGCATGCTATCTTCAGTCTCCCACGTAGCTTCCTCGACTCCATGTCTCTACCACTGAATTTTTAATAAGGGAATCGCCTTGTTCCTCAGCTGTTTGATTCTTCTCTCAAGTATCTGCACAGGCCGTTCTTCATACGAATGGTCATCGGCTATTTCAACCTCGTCGAATTGAATAATGTGGCTTGGGTCAGCAACATACTTCCTCAACTGAGATACATGGAATACGTTGTGAATCCGGATCAAAGCTGGTGGTAATGATAAACGATAGGCTAGGTAGCCTACTCGTTCCAGGATCTCAAACGGACCAATATACCTTGGGCTCAACTTGCCTCTCTTCCCGAATCGGAAAGCACCTCGAGTAGGAGATACTTTGACTAGTACATGGTCACCAACCTCAAACTAGAGTGGTCGTCGACGATTATCTGCATATGATTTCTGGCGGCTTTGGGCCGTTAATAGACGACTCTTGATCAGGGAAATCTTCTCGCGGGCTGCCAATAACATATCAGGTTCCGTACCAATAGATTCAGACAAATCGTCCCAACACAAAGGGGACCTACAATGACGACCATACAATACCTCATAAGGTGCCATTCTGATCGAGGCGTGCCAGCTGTTATTATATGTGAATTCTACCAATGGTAGTTGGGCTTCCCAGTCGGGCTTCCAATCGAGAGCACATGCCCTCAACATATCCTCTAGAGTTTGAATAGTCCTCTCAGACTAATCGTCGGTCTGAGGATGAAAAGCCGTACTGAAGTTCAACTGTGTACCCATCACACGATGAACCGCCTTCCAGAAGTGCGACACGAACCGTCCGTCATGATCTGATACAATACTCTTAGGGGTACCATGCAGTCTCATAATCTCTTTGATGAATAACTGGGCCAATCTATCAGTGCCCCACGTATCCTTGATCTCCAAGAAGTGGGCTGATTTAGTCAATCGATCCACAATCACCCAAATCGTATTCATGCCTCGACGGCTCGTCGGCATGCTAGTAATAAAATCCATCGATATGTCTTCCCACTTCCACTCGGGAATCGAAAGCGGTTTCATCATTCCAGCTGGTCATTGATGCTCAATCTTGACCTGCTGACAGGTCAAACATTTTGAAACGAATTCGGCAACCTCTCGTTTCATGTTACCCCACCAATAATACGGCTTCAAATCCTTATACATTTTGTTCGATCCCGGGTGTATGGAATACGGGATAGCATGAGCCTCCTTCAGAATAGTATTCCTCAACTCTTCGTGTGATGGTACACATACTTGATTTTTAAAGCGTATCAGTCTATCCTCGTGAACCACAAATCCAAGGGCCTTCCCCTGATCGATTTCTCCTCGAATTCTGGATAAGAACGGGTCCGTCATCTGTTTCGTCCTGACCATCTCATTAAGGGATGATGAAATCTCAAGCGTGCACAGTTGTCCCTGAATGCGTTGTAACCAGACCTCAATCTCTGGTCTCATGAACTCTAATTGCAACTCCCTGCAGGCGGTCAAAGCGAGCCGATGTCTGCTCCTGCCTTTGTCTTGCGGCTCAAGGCATCGGCAACCACGTTTGCCTTGCCTGGATGATAAAGGATCTCGATATCATAGTCTTTGATTAGCTCTAACCACCTCCTTTGTCTCATATTCAACTCCTTTTGGGTAAAAATATACTTCAGGCTCTTGTGGTCCGTAAAAATCCGGCAGGTAACTCCATACAGATAGTGGCGCCAGATTTTTAAAGCAAACACTACGGCTGCTAACTCCAAATCATGAGTCGGGTAGTTGACCTCGTAAGGACGCAACTGTCTGGATGCATAGGCGAATACTTTCCCGTCCTGCATTAATACGCAGCCAAGGCCCTGTCTCTATGCATCGCTATATACCACGAATCTTTCCGTTCCTTTAGGTAGAACTAAAACAGGTGCTGAAATTAATCAACTTTTGAGTTCATCAAAACTTTGCTGACATGCTTCCGACCACAAGTACTTCTTATCTTTCCTCAACAAATTAGTCATCGGTTGAGCAATTTTGGAAAATCCTTCCACGAATCGTCTGTAATAGCCTGCTAGACCCAGAAAACTACGAACTTCCTTCACGTTCTTCGGAGGTAGCCAGTCTTGGATAGCTTCTGTCTTCTGTGGGTCTACTCTCACTCCATCTGTTGATATTACATGTCCCATAAAAATAACTTCAGACATCCAGAATTCACACTTAGAAAATTTTCCATAGAGTTGTTCTCGCCTTAATGCATCGAGAACCTGGCGGAGGTGACACTCATGCTCCTTATGATCACGAGAGTAGATCAGGATGTCGTCAATAAAAATGACTACAAAACGATTCAGATAATTAATAAAAACCCGATTCATCAATTCCATGAATACTGCGGGTGCATTAGTCTGTCCGAATGGCATGACAACGAACTCATAATGCCCATAGCGAGTGCGAAAAGCTGTTTTCGGGACGTCAGACTCTCGAATCCGCAATTGGTGGTACCCGGATCTCAAGTCGATCTTGGAAAATACAGCGACTCCCTGGAGCTGATCCAATAGATCATCGATGCGAGGTAAAGGATATTTTTTCTTAATTGTTACTTTGTTCAGCTCACGGTAATCAATACACAAACGCAGCGATCCATCCTTCTTCCGTACGAATAACACCGGCACTCCCCAAGGGGATGCACTGGGTCGAACATATCATTTCTCAGTTAACTCCTCAAGTTGTCTTTTCAACTCCTGCATCTCAGTCAGGGCCATACGATATGGTGCTTTTGAAAGCGGGGATGTCCCTGGCTCCAACTTAATGGTGAATTCTACCTCTCGATGTGGGGGTAGTCCTGGAAGCTCTACTGGAAATACATCTGGATAGTTTCGAACTACCGGAATATCAACCAATTCGACTGGTCGGTCAGTTGTCTTGGTCATGTAACACCAATAACCAATGCATCCCTGGTTCAGTAATCTCACAGCCTTCATAGCGCTGATGACTCTTCCAGAATGATTGGGATTATCACCCTGAAAAATACATTAGACGCCATCATCAGATGTGACGGTAACCATTCGCTTACGGACGCTAAGCACGGCATCGTGACGATCCATCTAATCGATACCCAAGATTACATCATCTTTAGGTAAATCAACCACAATCAAGTCGGACAACCACTCACGGTTGTTCATGCGAATCGGACAGTTCTGTACTTCACGACTCCTAATAATTCTTCTACCATTGGGTAGACCAATTACATAAGGTTCACAATCGATAACATGATTCAATTGCAAACGACTCAAACAAGAAGTAGACAAAAAGGAGTGTGAAGCACCAGTATCAAAAAGAACACAAACGGGTTGTGTTAGGAATACTTGTTAGATTTTGATGATGTCATTAATATAAAATCAAATGTTTATTACTTGGCAAAAATGTAAGGAAGAATCAAATGAGTATCTTCTATAGGCCAAAATATGTTAAAGTATAAAACTTGGCAAAATGTAAAGAAGAACCAAATGAGTATCTTCTGTAGGCCAAAATTATGAAAATCGGCTAAGTACTGAGTACAGCTAAGTCCATCAGAGAGGAACAGCCGAGTCCAGTCAGGATAGCTCTGATCAACAAAATTAATCAGCGAAGTTTGACTAGACTGCAGCCAAGGTACCTCAGGGAAGCCACCTGATCAGATAAGTCACAAATAGTGAACAGCCGAGAGGACCTGTCTGCAGAGAGGTTAGCTGCATATCAGCCTAGTTGAAGGCAGCCAAGTACTCCAAGTCCTCGTCAGCATGCGTTGAAAAGTCAAGTATTACGGAAAGGTCACATGCAACGTGAAGAGACAAATTGGAGTGATTCCCGCAAGAGATATGATTTAAATAAATCATCCAGACCCACCTTGAAGACTTTAATCATTTTATATTCAAAAGATTCGGCGCTCACATGCAGAAGTCTTCACAATGGTCGGAAGATAAAATAAAATAATGGGAATCCAGCCTTGCAACGTTCAAAAAGATTAAACAATGAAGTCTCCCTCCAACGGACGGATTTGTTCAAAAGATTTGCAACGGCTACAAGGAAAAAGATCAGAGATCGTGACCTATATATATCCGAAGATTTGAAGCTGAGCAACTACCGCTGCAAACATACATTCAAGCAATCAAAGCAATCAAGCAATCTAAAGCAATCAATAGCATCGTGAAGAGAGCAGTTTTAAATGTTCATACTTAAAGAAGCTCTTAGTTGGAGAAGACGAAAAACTCTTGTGTATAAATCTGAGTACGGGGTACTTCACTGGTTGAAGTAAGAGACTGTAAAGGCATCCAAGGATCGAGGATCAAGAGGTGTAAGGCAGTCAAGTGTGTACAACGGCACGGATTTCCACTGGTTGGAAGCTATTGTAGTGTGGTTTGAATCACTGTAATATTTATCACTGGTTGAAAATTATAGTGAATTCATCTCCAACTGGTTTGGAGAAAAGTGGATTAGTAGAGGATTACCCCACCTATGAGACCACTAGAATTGCCTGTGCTATTTACTGTTTTACTGCATCATACTTTAACTGTTGCATTCATTGTTAAGTGTTTCATTATTGCTATTCGTCATCAGCTGACTTCCGCATATGTCTAAGAACAAACGACTCCAAGTCATTTGTTTAACTATCAGCTGAAGAAACTTACTCTTCGTGAAAAAGAGTTCAAGAGTTTCTACAAGTCTATTCACCCCCCCCCCCCCCTCTAGACTTGTACCTGGACGACTTGTGACCTACAAGTGGTATCAGAGAGGTTGGTTCATTTATTTCACGAACCAGATCTATATCATATATATATATATATATATCTTTACTCTCACTTTATAATGGAACACATGCACTCTAGACTCCCTGTGTTTTCAGTTGACGAGTATGATCTGTGGAAGATAAGGATGCAGGCACACTTATCTTCGATTCATGACGACATGTGGTGCATCATCGAAGACGGTCCATTCAGCTTTGAGAAGGACAACACAGCAGAGGAGATCGCAGCAGGGAGGCCAGAGAAGATTCCTAAGAAGAGGACAGAGCTGACTCCGGAAGAAAGAAAGCTGGCCAATCTTGATAACCGGGCCAGAGATGTGTTATATCAAACTCTTGACAAATCCACCATGGTCAAGATCAAGAACTGTAAGAATGCCAAAGAAATCTAGGACACATTAGCCCTAATGTGTGAAGGAACGGAGCTGATCAAGGAAAACAAGCTGTCAATTGCTATCCAAAAATTTGACAACTTTAAAATGAAGAATGGTGAATCCATAGATCAAGTGGACACAAGGTTCACTGAGATTATTAATGAGATCAACTCCCTGGGCAAAACCTATGGCAACAGGGAAATGGCACTTAAGGTTCTCAGATCTCTCAACCCCGAATGGAGCATGAAGGCTGTGGCCATGAGAGAGTCCAAGGACCTGAACAAAATAAAGATTCAGGAGCTGTTCTCTGATCTGAAGGCTTATGAGTTCGAGCTTCCAAGTTCATCCTCAACTGAGCCTGCAGAGAAGGGAATCGCATTTGCAGCCGAGTCCCCTGCCAAGAGCCTATCTGATGTGAAACCTCCAAATCCACTAGATTTTGAGGAAGAAATGGCGTTCATAATGCAAAGGTTCAGCAATTTCAGAAAGAACTACTCCAAGTATAAGAAAAATTATAAGGAGAATCCAAGAAGGAACCAGAAGGCTGGAAGCTGGAAAGTAGAATGCTACAACTGTCACAAAATAGGACACATCCAAATGGGTATCACAGAGCTCAAGAAGGACGAAACCAAGAAGGAGGTGGGCAGAAAAGAAGATAGAAGAAAGGCCCTCATCGGAGAAGACCAGGAGCATGTCGAATCAAGCAGCGGATTCTTTTCTGATGAAGATGAGGAGTATGACTTCCTGATGGCAAACCTAGCTGATGAAGAGGTAACTTCTAAACCCACCGGTTCAAATAATAGCTCAGCCATGTCACAAGATATGGATCTACATGAATCGGTAAATCAGTTATTTAAAGATTTTGAAACACTCAAATCTGCACACCAAGCTGTATCAGCAGAGAAGACTCAGCTGCAAGATGAGAATAGGCAGCTGAAAAATGATTTCGAAAAACTCAGCCTAAATATGAATAAGGTTGAGATAACTACAGCTGACTTTAAAAACCAGGCAAATGTTCATACAGCTGAGATAGATCAACTAACCATTTTACTTAAAGAAAAATCAGCTGCACTTGCTCATGCCAAAGCCGAGTTCTGGTGGCTCGAGATAAATAAGACTCAGGCGCAGGAAATAACCTCCCTGAAGGGGTCTTCAACTCTGGGAGAATTGTGTACTTATAAAAGGTCACTATATACCAAATCAGGCCTTAGATATGATTCTCACACTCCCTCTAGTTCTGAAACCAAGTTTATCAAGGGAGAAACAATTGTCTCGACTGCTGAGCCTGTATATAAATCGATATTCAAAAACAGGAAACAGCCAAGTCAAATGTCTAGGCTGCAGTCAGGTTACACCAGGCAGCCACCTAGACAGGCGACTAGGCGATGGCTTGAGCAAAAGGGCCAGACAACATGCCCACTATTACCAACAACTCCCCAAAAATATATTTCATAATGGGAGGAGCAGATGGAAACCTCAAGGTTATCCTAATTACCAAAATGAACAAGTGTGGAGACCACAAAAATTTAATAAATGGTCTTAGCTGAGATTTAGAAATGGCCCACACTATCAAAATTTTGAGGAATATCCGGTATACAATCCAACCAGGAGATTCAGACCTCGACCACAGACACCTTATGAGGGTTATAATAATAATAACAATTTCTATAATCCAAGGAGAAATCAATTCTCCAGGAAACCAGCTAACCCCAAAGGACCCACACAAATTTGGGTACCTAAATCTCTGCTTGTTTAATTGCAGAAAAGGTGGAAGGACTACAACCACATCACCACAAGCTCAAATTTTGGAGGTGAAGAATGGTTTGTAGACTCTGGATGCTCGAGGCATATGACCGGGAACAAAAAGATGCTGTCCAAATACATCAAAGAAAGAGGTCCCGATGTAACCTTTGGAGATAGCTCTAGAGGACAGACAAAAGGCTTTGGAGAGGCCGCAGAAACATTGTGATATCCAAAGTCCATTATGTCAAAGGGCTCAAGTACAACCTCCTGAGCATAAGCCAGTTCTGTGACGAGAAGAATCTAGTAGTCTTCACCATCTTGATGTGTATGGTGATAGACATCTTATCTGGAGAAGTAAAGCTACAAGGTTTCAGAAGAAGAGATGTCTACATGATTGACTGGAACACAGGAACACCCAACTCCTGTTTCCTATCCAAGACAGTAGCTGAGAATGGATGGCTGTGGCACAAAAGACTATGTCACCTGAACTTCAAAGCCATCAACAAGATTAGTTCTCAGAAGCTGGTTAGAGGACTTCCAAATGAAGCATTCAAGAAGGAAGCACTTTGTGATGCATGTCAGAAGGGAAAGCAGACCAAGGCATCGTTCAATCCAGTTCAGCCTACAACGCTCACAACAAGGATCTTAGATCTACTCCACATTGATCTATTTGGTCCTATCAAACCAAGGACTTTGAGCGGCCAGAAGCATGCACTTGTAATAGTAGATGATTATTCAAGGTTCACTTGGATTATATTCCTATACAAGAAAAGTGAAACCTTGACCAAGCTACCTGAGCTGCTGAGAAGGATCCAGAATGAGAAATCCCTTTCCATAATCAAGATCAGATCAGATAGAGGAGGAGAGTTTCTCAACAAGGCGATAAGCGGTGCAGATCGAGAATGGGATCCGGCATGAGCTCTCTGCGGCCGGGCGCCCAGAATGGTGTTCTTTGAAAGAAGGAACAGAACCCTGAAGGAAGCAGCAAGGTCCATGATTGCAGAAGCGGACCTACCCAAAAGGTTCTGGGCTGAAGCTATTAACACAGCCTGTCACACCCAGAACAAGAGTATGATAGTAGGGAGACATGGCAAAACTCCTATGAGGTTTGGAATAATAGAACTCCTCTTGTTGCTTACTTTCATGTTTTTGGTTGTAAGTGTTTCATCCACAACAACGGTAAAACACGGCTAAATGCCTTTGATGCTAAAGCGGATGACGGTCTCTTTATGGGATATTCCCAAAGAAGCAAGGCATATAGAGTTTTTAATAAAAGAACCTTAGTTGTGGAGGAAACACCCCATGTTGTTTTTGATGAATCTACCGTTGAGTACAGAAACAAGTTGAGCTAATTGAGAACAAGCTCAAGTCGGCAACCCTTGAAGAAGTCATTGTTCATGACAACTGGAATGGTGGACTCACTGCAGACCGGCTGATGACCCAGCTGCAGTGCGAAGACCCAAGCTGCGGATCGAGACGGGATCACCAAACCTATCGATCCGATTCTTTCTTTGAAGACCCGGCGGAGGCGGACAAAGACTCATCTGCGGTCGGAACCAACTGCAGATGACAAGCGTGGCGATCGATTGCGGACGAGAACCAGTGAGGCGAGATAACCACCGGGGCAATCCAACAGGGGAACAAACCCGAAGAGGCGATATCCCCAAATGGCTCAAGGATCACCCAATTCAGCAAATTATCGGAAAGTTGGTGATGGAGTTAAGGCGAGACAGTCAACCCTACCCGGCGGGAATGGCGATGTTCTCATGTTTTATGTCACAAATTGAACCCAAGACTACAGAACAAGCCTTGGAAGATTATTCATGGATTAATGCCATGCAAGAGGAATTGGAGCAGATGGAAAGAAACAAAGTTTGGGAACTAACAGACAGACCTGATCACAAGAAAGTTATTGGCACCAAATGGGTGTACAAAAACAAGAGTGATGAAGACAGAGCTGTTGTTAGGAATAAACCTAGACTTGTAGCAAAAGGTTATGCACATTGTGAGGGAATAGATTTTGATGAAACCTATGCACCTGTTGCAAGACTAGAGGCCATCAGACTATTCCTCGCATATGCTGCATTTAAGGACTTTGAAGTATATCAGATGGATGTAAAGAGTGCTTTTCTGAATGGAATTCTAGAAGAAGAAGTCTATGTAGAGCAACCCCCAGGTTTTGTCAAAGGAGATAAAGTCTATAAACTGTTGAAGGCTCTGTATGGACTCAAGCAAGCACCAAGAGCGTGGTATGAAACACTGTCTGTGTTTCTTGAGAAAAATGGATTTTTCAAAGGGAAGGTGGACAAGACCCTATTCAGAGTGGAGCACGAAGGCCACATATTAATAGTCCAGATTTATGTGGATGACATCATATTCGGGTCAACCAATCCAGAGCTATGCGAGAAATTCTCCAACCTCATGCAAGGAGAATTTGAGATGAGTATGATGGGAAAGCTTAACTTCTTTCTCGGACTACAAGTTAAGCAGATGGAAAAAGGAATTTTCATCAACCAAGCAAAGTATACCAGAGATCTTATCAAGAGATATGGAATGGAATCAGCCAAGCCCGCAAGAATTCCAATGAGCACAAGTACTCACTGGATGCGAGGCAGGCGAGGCATATCGATGGACTCAACCCACTACAGAGGACTCATTGGATCTCTTACGTACCTCACCGCAAGAGCCCGGACATATCATATGCCGTTGGAGTTTGTGCAAGATTCCAGTCCAAGCCAAAGCAATCACACCTAGATGCAGCCAAGAGAATAATTAAGTACCTAAAGTCTACAATTAATGTTGGACTATGGTATCCCAAGGATGATAACTTGAAATGTCAGATACTCAGATGCGGATTTCGTAGGATGCAAAATCAACAGGAAGAGCACTAGTGGAACGTGTCAATTCCTAGGAACCAGACTGATATCCTGGTTTAGCAAGAAGCAGGTTTCTAACTCTATCTCCACTACAGAGTCAGAATACCTAGCTGCAGGTAGATGTTGTGCACAAATTTTATGGATTAGACAGCAGCTAAGGGACTATAATATCATTGCAAACGAAGTTCCTATCTGGTGTGACAACAATAGTGCTATTGCAATAACCAACAATCCGGTTTTGCATTCAAGGACGAAGCACATTGATGTTAAGCACCATTTCATTAGAGACCATGTGCTTAACAAAAGGGTTATAGTTGAAAGAGTCAGCACAGACTACCAGATAGCTGACATCTTCACCAAACCCTTGCCAGAAGAAAGATTTCTGGAGCTGAGCAGAGATCTTGGATTACTAGATTGGGAATCTAGTACTGAAGCAAGTTAAAACATTTCAGAGGAAGGACGGACCCCAGCTGAAGAATCAGATCCTAGCTGATGCAGGCGAGAAGACAAAGGACGAACAAAGGAACCTAGCTGATCAGAATACCAGGCGAGAAGTCAACTCACCTGTTGCAGAGCGGTCAACAGTCAACAAATCAGACCAGCTAGGTTTTCTAAACTAACCTCTGAATATTTAATTATTATCTGCCATATTTATGATATTATTATATTAACTTTGGATAACAACTGGCATTTAAATATACATTTTTATAAGCCAAGTGGCAATTTTAATACACGCGTCAATCGCCTATTAAATCAACCCCCACGGTGGCCAATCAGAATCAACCGTCGAATTTTAAACTGGGCCACCGATTCAAATTTGAAATTCAAAAGAATATCAAAAGACGTACCACTGATTCAAATATATAATAAATTAATACAAACATCTTTTCATCTTCTTTATAAGGAAAGAAGATCTTTCACTTTACTCTTTACGCTTACAGAAACCCTAGATTTTTCAGAGCAAAAATTTTTGGAACACCAAATACGCTAAAATCTTCTATTTGCAGAAATGGCATCTTTCGAAGGAGTTAATTTGAAGGCGGTGAAAGACCAGATCATTTTCTCGTTGGTCGTCGACTTTGAAGGCTTGTTGGAAGCCAATCTGGAGGACTACGACATGTTTAATCTGATTCACGCAATGAAGCTTAATGGGATCTACCCATTTCTAGACATCAACCCGCAACACCTGTTCAAAGAGGATGTCGTCGAGTTCTATCGCGAAGCTTATCTGATTCAAGACGGAATTCATAGCACAGTTGGCGGAATACCAATCAGCATATCTCGAGAGACGATCCGTACTGTCTCCGGAATGAAGCACCGTGGTTTAGCGGTCGAAGCTCTCAAGCAATGCGCCGCCGAAACCTGGAAAAAGATTAAGGTGGAAAATATCCCGGAAAAACTGAATTTCACAGCCAAGAGAAGTGAACTCAAGAGGATTTACCGTTTTGCGCTGGATATTACCAACAAAATAATATTGGGGATGGCGGGCAGTTATGATCAACTGTCGTCGTCGAAGTTTATGGTGCTGGGAGCACTGATTCAGGAAGAAGAAGTTGATTGGGCTGATTACATCTTCAGGCAACTCGTGCGAGAGGTCAACAAAGTCGAGTGGCTTGACGATGAGAAGAGGTTCAAAACCAAACTGGCGTTTGGAACGCATCTCAGTTGGTTTTTGGAGAAGACTGGTGTGGCAAAGGGAAACACTGATCCCTTCCACCCCAATAAAAGACTTGGTCATATGGACCACGAGAAGGTGAAGAAAGTCGGAGGCACTGGGAGAGCAGCTCAGTTGTTGAAGGAGCTGCCGGACTCAAGGACATATCCAAGATACTATTCATCAGGAGAGTCGGACAGACCTGCAGCTGATATCGCAACTGCAGTCAAGTCTGACACCGAGTTTGACGACACACCCATTGCAGTCAAATTTAAGAGAAGGGAACCAGCCCCTGAAGGACCCTCTATCCTGCAGTCATCACCAGAACCCTCTCCCAAGAGGCTAAGGAAACTGTAATTTAGTGAGGGAGAGCAGTCTGAACACCTTGCCAGCCCCTCAGTCCGATCACCAATTCATCCGGAAGACCTGCCTGCACCAGGCACTCTTGAGACTCGGATTGTACTTGTTCTCACCCCCCCCCCCCAGTCTACATTTCCGAAGAAGAAGAAGCAGGTCTCATAATCTCTATCCCTGAAGCTGATTATACCTTTAACCTGTTAGAAAACAATACTTTCAACCTTTCAATTGAACAACTCCAGCTTGTTAAGCCACAAGCATTAAAACACTCTTTTGTACATATTTTTGAAGAGTGGAAGTTTTTCAAATCTATGACATTTTCAAACCTTCAAACCTACATTGCAACTACTGGTTGGGAGTATCCCCAAGCCACTGAGGAGGTTCTGATTCACTTTTGCAAATAATCAGACTTAGTATTAATCCTCCAGGATAATTGGTTCATGTCCCATTTTAAAACAAACAAGGACCAATTTATCCATTCTATCATGCTTAGCATTTTTGATGGTACCTTTGGAGAAGAGGAGGAGGAGGAAGTTGAAAAAGAGATCAGAATTGAGGAAGTAGATGGTGAAGGAAATAATGAAGTTGTTGATTTGGTTGTTGAAGAAGAAGAAGAAAAGCAGGAAGAGAGGAGAACAGAAGAAAATATTCTAGTTGAAAAACAGTCAGGAGAAATTGCAAAAACAGAAGAGTTGGCTGATGAAGGAAATGAAGAAGAAGGAGAAGAGGTAGAACAATAAAAAGATGAAGAAGAAAAGGAGGATGAGGATGAAAAGGATGATGATGAGGAAGGAGAAGAAGAGGAGAAGGATGATGATAACAATGATGATGATAATGATGATGATGATAATGATGGAGATGATGGAGGAGATGCAGGAGCCGAAAAAGAAAATGAAAAGGAAAAAGATGAGGAGGAAGGAAAAGAAAATTCTGGAGAGAAGGCAGAAGAAGAGAAAGAGGAAGAGAAAGAAGAAGAAAAGGAACCAGAACCAGAGCCGGAGACAGAGCCTATTCACGAAGCTGCAGATGGGATCGTGGTACACCGCCGTACACCCGGCTAGACACGGAGGTGGTGAAGACTCAGTCAGGGACCCCGGAGAAAACCCCCTCTGACCTACCAGCTGCAGACAGAAGCCTGCATTCTAGTGGCTCTTTTGCAGAAGGCTCAGGAGAGCACTCTCCCTCAGCTCAGATATCTCCTACCATGACTGAGCTGATCAGGCAAATCGTCAAAGATACAATTGGAGAGCTGCTAATCTCTCAGGTCACTCCTGACCTTCAATCAATCAATGCCAAGATCGACACTCTTCTGCGGAGAGAGATTCCTCAGCCCCCTCCCCCTACCAACAACAGAATGCCTTTTGGCATGTCTGATTGGATGAGCAAAATGGAGCAGCAGTTAACTACCCTTGTTGATGCTGGCAAAAAGGGGTAAGAGAGAGTTCAGGGGGAAGGAAGTAATCAAGGAGAGATAAGGGCGGAGATAAGAAGCAAGAAGAAGCAAGATGTTCTTCAAATTGAAGGACCCTCAAGTCTGAAGAGGAAGGAAGCTGTTGATCCAGATGACCAGGCTGACCAGCCTGAAGGAAAGAGAAGGAGGACTAGAGGAGGTTTTGGGCCTACTCTAGAATGGGAAGGAAAGGAGCTGTGGTATGTTGAGGATTTTATTCCATATGAAGCCTTGCCCATGTGGGGAGCTGCTAAGAAGAAATTCATCAGAGATTATTACGTCTGGGAATTACTCCAGGATGATAATCTCTCCCCACAGCAGACCTTCATCAATTTCATGGAAGAAGCTTACCCAAAACTCTGGACCATTCTGAAGAAGAAGGCTAAGGAACTAAACGCTTATCCTATGATTCCCTCATTCAGAGCAGAGGAAGCACCAACCCGTCTGGACAATGAACTGAATGAGCTTCAGCTTCAAAAAGAAATCAAGCAGTTATGTCTTGAGAATATATTTACATCACAGCAAGAACAAGACTTTGCAGCTCTTGTTGTGAAGAGGAAATATGGTCTTTCTCCAGTCAAGATAAGGCCAATTGGAGCCAAACCATTCAGGCCTGCCAAACAGCCTATTCGCAGAGGCAGAGGAAGAGGCAGATGACTTTATTTCTTTGTACTTGTAATTTTATTTTCTGTACCTGTAAAAATTTTCTTGTAAATTTCAATCATAAACAAGTCAGAAAATCTTATAACAGTTTGTTGAATGACAATCTCCAGTTGTCTCAATATTAGACTGATTTTAGTTTCTGTCTTGCACTTAAGTGCAGACTTGGTCATTTGATTACTTGTTTAAAAGTTTTGCCATCATCAAAATAGGGGGAATTTGTTAGGAATACTTGTTAGATTTTGATGATGTCATTAATATAAAATCAAATGTTTATTACTTGGCAAAAATGTAAGGAAGAACCAAATGAGTATCTTCCATAGGCCAAAATATGTTAAGTATAAAACTTGGCAAAATGTAAAGAAGAACCAAATGAGTATCTTCTGTAGGCCAAAATTAGTTAGGCTGAAAATCGGCTAAGTACTGAGTACAGCTAAGTCCATCAGAGAGGAACAGCCGAGTCCAGTCAGGATAGCTCTGGTCAACAAAATTAATCAGCGAAGTTTGACTAGACTGCAGCCAAGGTACCTCAGGGAAGCCACCTGATCAGATAAGTCACAAACAGTGAACAGCCGAGAGGACCTGTCTGCAGAGAGTTTAGCTGCATATCAGCCTAGTTGAAGGTAGCCAAGTACTCCAAGTCCACGTCAGTATGCGTTGAAAAGTCAAGTATTACGGAAAGGTCACATGCAACGTGAAGAGACAAATTGGAGTGCTTCCCGCAAGAGATATGATTTAAATAAATCATACAGACCCACCTTGAAGACTTTAATCATTTTATATTCAAAAGATTCGGCGCTCACATGCAGAAGTCTTCACAACGGTCAAAAGATAAAATAAAATAATGGGAATCCAGCCTTGCAACGTTCAGAAAGATTAAACAATGAAGTCTCCCTCCAACGGACGGATTTGTTCAAAAGATTTGCAATGGCTACAAGGAAAAAGCTCAGAGATCGTGACCTATATATATCCGAAGATTTGAAGCTGAGCAACTACCGGTGTGAACATACATTCAAGCGATCAAAGCAATCAAGCAATCTAAAGCAATCAATAGCATCGTGAAAAGAGTAGTTCTAAAAGTTCATACTTAAAGAAGCTCTTAGTTGGAGAACACGAAAAACTCTTGTCTATAAATCTGAGTACGGGGTACTTCACTGGTTGAAGTAAGAGACTGTAAAGGCATCCAAGGATCGAGGATGAAGAGGTGCAAGGCAATCAAGTATGTACAACGGCACGGATTTCCACTGGTTGGAAGCTGTTGTAGTGTGGTTTGAATCACTGTAATATTTATCACTGGTTGAAAATTATAGTGAATTCATCTCCAACTGGTTTGGAGAAAAGTGGATTAGTAGAGGATTACCCCACCTCTGAGACCACTATAATTGCCTGTGCTATTTACTGTTTTACTGCATCATACTTTAACTGCTGCATTCATTGTTAAGTGTTTCATTATTTATATTCGTCAGCAGCTGACTTCCGCATATATCTAAGAACAAACGACTCCAAGTCATTTGTTTAACTATCAGCTGAAGAAACTTACTCTTCGTGAAAAAGAGTTCAAGAGTTTCTACAAGTCTATTCACCCCCCCCCCCTAGACTTGTACCTGGACGACTTGTGACCTACAGGCTGAGAGTGGATCTCGAGAGTACCTGCAATCATGCTGGCTTCGGGATCATCGGCTTTCTTTATCTCGTAGACTCTGGGTTTCGCAACCCCGGAAGCAGGTGTACCACCTTGATTTCCACGGCCCATCCCCTTGTTTGCCCCGGTAGTCTGGTAAGAAGCGGACGGAGGAGCACGTTCCTGAACAGAAGATTGTACTTGAGCAAGAGATGCTACTGGAGCACGCCCGAGTCCACCCCTGCAATAGCGAGCACGATGACCGTTCTTCCTGCAAGTGTGACAGGCAACGGCCGGCTTCGGACACTTGGAGCTGATATGCCCCTGGTCCCCACAGTTATAACACCACAGGTGGTGATTGCCCGAGAGTGCGTTCCTGTCGGTTTCGGTGCCATAGGTGGCCGTTCAGAAGGATTTGGTACAGGCTGGGGCTTCTTGAACATCCCCCGGTTACTGTCTCCCTGGGTCTGGTTCCTGAATCTCTTGTTGGAAAACTGAGGCTACTTCTTGGAAATCTCCTTCACAATAAGTTCATACTCCAAAGCCTTCTCAATAAACTCTGGTAGGGTCGTACAGTGGTGATTGAGTAATTGCATCCTCATTCGGGGTTTAAGCCTCTTGAGGAAATATTTGATCTTATCAGCTTCCGAACGGACAACTGACGTAGCGAAAGGGAGAAGTGCTTGGAATTTTCCAGCAATCGCTAACACATCCTCGTCTTCCGATGGATCGGGGTTTCGTAATTCGGACAGTTTGGCTTCATGGAGGGGTGCAGGATAGTAAAGATCTAGCATAAGATTCTTGAATTCCTCCCAAGTACTCGCGCCATCGGCAGGCCTCACATAAAGCCACCAAGTATGGGCACTCTTACTAAGGTAGTAGGCTGCCACGGCAACTCGGTTTTCCTCCGGGCACTCCACCATCTCGAACAGTTTCTCGAAATGCTCTATCCAGTGTACAATGTCAGCAGGCTCAGATGAGCCTTCAAAAGTCAGAGGTCACTGTCGTGATATGTTGCTAATAATCCGGCTCACGATCCCGCCATGCACCAGAGGCGTAGGCTGTTGCCCCTGTTGTTGACCAGTAGTATTCCTCTGCATAGCTTCCATCAGCTGACCCATTTAGGTCATCTAGGCCATCATGCCCTGCATCACAGTGTAAGGATCGACACGTGCATTTTCTCCAGTGTGGTGTGATTGGTCCCTAGAAGTCGAATCACTGCCTGCGGAACTTTGTTCCACATTCGCGCGTTTGTTGGCTCGTGGTATCGGGATTCGGCCTCTTCTGCGGCCCCGTCCCCCTCTGCCACGGCCTCTCAGATTCCTTTCCATACTGAAAGAATCAAGTCACAAGTACAGTTCAAGTTATCAATCATAATTCATTCTAAGTTAATGGCAACAGGGAATTTCATATCCAACAAAGCAGTTCATAAAGAATCACTGGCACCGCACGTGCTACACACTCAATATAATAATAAAATCAAGTCGAAACAATTCCAATCACATAATTAATTTAGGTTTTCCTCAAACAGATGAATTTTACCACATGTTAGCAAGATGCCAAGATAAGTAAAGAGACCAATACGTCATCAATATCATGCCAGTAATCAAATTATGGCTCATGAGAACATAGCGTATTCGACGGGTCAGGCGCTTGCACAGGTTACACGTGGAACGAAGGTTTCTTGATGCTATTTCGATTCTACAATGACTCAAAAGAAAGACACACTCTCTGATACCATCTTCTGTAACAGCCCAAAAACGGTGGCTATTACAGTGCCGTGGACCCCTACCGGGACCCACCAGGCGATATCACGATATACACTTACAACCTGACAACGTGGCACCGTACCACAATATTTATCAAAAACCCCGATGTGGAGTATAAGTTATACATGTCTTTAATACGAGCAAACGTACACAGGATCCGAATTCGGTACAGACCATATGACGATGGGAAATACCTAACAGATTATAGTACATTCATCCGACACAAAGTAAAATGAAAATCACAATAAAACATAACCGAACATCAAAAGACTCGGGGACCCCGAAATAGCATCCTTCAAAACCCTCCGTCGCCATTGTGCTCCTCCTGTGCCTTGCCCTTTCCTCGCCCTGAAATACAAGTATTTCGCCCCAAACCACAGGGTCAGCTATACATGATAATAATTCTCATGACATTATACAATTCATATATATACGGATATCAAAGAAAACATTCGACTACGGAATATACCCCGCAGGCGTATAAACAGTCAGTTCCAACTGTCGAATCATAACCAAATATACGAACGACCATATAATATGGCTCAAGACGGACGTCACAGTACGCCCGATCCCGAAATATGTCCGTGCACATGTCCACACCGTATACGGAATCCAGAATATACGTGGGATGATGTACCTAATTAGCCTCACGAACTACGTCTCGTGTGCACGATCTAAATACGGAAAACATCCACGCATGATCATCAAGTGCCCGGCTAAAAATTCTAAACATAATCAATCGGCACGCAGATATGACTCCAGAGATGTCACGATACAACATGACAATGAAACTCAATAAATTACACCTTTATCAATGAATCGAACGACTCACTGAAGTGTCAACAAAGCTCAAAAGGACCAATGGTAACAAGAACGGTAATTTCGGGTATATCATCCCAACATCATGATAATACGATCAAGGGCATCACCATATCACGAATCATAGATTATCAGAACATTTCATACACACGAAACGCATAATAATCACAAGAATTCAACCATCATTATAACCAAGCAAGATAACTTGCCTCAATTCCGTAGATGAATAATCCTTCTTTGAATGATCAAACGAACGGTATCCCCGTCTAACAATACTCACGTGAACAAGCAACCTTGAATGAAATGTAATTCATTCAACAACACATTCGTACGATAACGGTATCATTACATAAACAATATTCGTAAATTCACTTGAATAAATCAATTATCCTATTGATCACTTTAATGTTCCAATTACAAATCATCATATGTTTATCATGTTCATTCACATATTCTAACATTAATGTCAAATACTTGAAGTCCAGATTATTACCAATGTAACATTGTGAAAACATCTTTTCAAATCATTGGCACTTCCGATTACGATATAAGTTTGTTTTTAATTACGTTCTTCATTATTTTACCAACGATTACATTAAAACTGATTCCTCTATGAAAGCATAAGTTCAAGTTTTTAGTGAACTAAGAACATCATCTTAATTTATGTCTCCTAATACACACGGATTAATGAAATGGAATTCGGCTACTCATCTACCGCATTTGTATCACCATATTCACTACAATCCTCTTAAGAACATTATCAATATATTAATGTTGTGATTAACACCCTTTTAAGTTATCAACGAAATTGATTAACTTGAACATGTGAAGATTACAACTTCCTTCTATCAAAATCCATTGTTTTACTTTTGAAGAATTTATTAAAAGCCTAGTTATATCATTGGATACTTGGAATTCTAAATGTACCTTTATCCCATCTTGTGAAAATTATCTTCAAAGGGTTAACATAATTCTTCCAACAATTTATTACGAAGGTATTGGTTTTAGAGGCCAAAATTATGGTTCCATATTACCTTCAAGAATCAATTGAATGTTTAAGACAAGATTAGTATATCTCACCTCTAATCATTAAGGATTTCATCCCTAACATGTTCCTAGTGTTGAGACTATAATCAACTTCTGATTATCATGTTATAAATCAGGTTTTATCTGTCATTATCAACACAACCATATTATGAAGTTATTATACATCAAGAAGTAATACTAATACCCCTAAATGTTGATCTTCACTTAGTTTGAGCATGATTCAATCAATTTATCAAGTTTATACTAGCATAAACTAACATTATGTGAAGTGTTTATATACTAACATCATCATAAGCATAGATTTAATATGAGTTAAAGGAAGTCCAACCTCAAAATGAAGAACAACACCAACACTTCAAGGGACACACTTCAATTTCCTAATCTCCAAGTCACAAACCAAGTGCTGAAGCTCCAACACAAGTTAGAAGGGCTAGAAATGGAGTTGGCAGGGAAGGGAATGGTTTTCTCAGTGGGCAGGTTGAATGGGTCGAGCGGGAAATGAAAGGCAAGTCATATTTTTATAACCTGAACTCAGCATTACTTACGTTAAAGAGAGGGGGCTAACGTACGTTAAAGCCCTTACGTACGTAATCTCATGAACCTTACGTACGTAATCAATTTTATCAGATCTTTCTGACTTAAAACACGCAAATCGTTACGTACGTAAATATATAACTATTACGTACGTAATAGCCGTTGCCTTGGCTGACGCGATCGACTCCCGACCACCTACCCCCGTTCGGTCCCACCCACCGAAAGGCGGGCTGTTGATGGATCTCTCGCACTACGTACGTTAACATATGAATGTTACGTACGTAAGGCTACGTACATAGCGTACATAAAGAAGATAGGTTAACGTACATTAAGTTCTATCACAAGCATAAATGGAATTCTCCCAATATCACTCAACAATTAATATAGTATGAATGACCATGATTCCAACTTAACATAATTCGTCGACATACTTGCTACAAAAATACAGATATGGTGCGAAAATACTTGGTTTAAATCAGAAAATACAATAGTAAAGGTGAGGGTATTACAATAGGTCTGCTAAATGTCAATGGTTTCTTCGATGGTTTACTATCTTTCATCAACTACTCTTCTGAAAAAGGTTTGATTTCTGAGCGTGGTAAACGAATCATAGTAGTTGCAACAACACCAGAAGAGCTGATCAAAAAACTTATTGCATTTGTTCCTGAACCAGACCCATCTCTAGATAATATTGTTTGAATGGAAGATTTCACTGTGCGGAAACGCAAAATTCATACATTCCTTTCCCTCTGATATCCCACTTCATTCCTCTTGTTGTTTTTATTTTTTAGCGGGTGTAAAAATCGTGAAAATGATGGCAGCTTAAGGAGTTTCTTTTCGACCTCTTGACGCGCATATATCCATGATTTATATATTGTTATTTCTATTACTGAACTTGTTTTCGTTTGTTTTACATAAAAGCATTGATGGCAGCGTAAGGCGACTCTTCGGACTCTCTTGAAGCGCATCTAGGTTGTTTGTGTTATACTTCCGGGTATATATATTTTCTTTTGTTGTTTTGCCACACTTATTTCTTGCAGGTCGAAAAAAAGGCTTGAGCGAAGCGTCGTCTTTCATAAACAGGGAAGCCTTATTTAAACCCTTACTCCATTGTACTTTTTACACAATAAGGATATTGTTTATCATTAAGTATGGGGGAAGGTGTGTATCTATATCTATATATATATATATATATATATATATATGCAATATTAAATAAAAAAATGTTGAAAATCACAGCACCATTTTCTTGAGAAAACGTTAGTGAAAAAATCATTTTTGGGATGTTTCACTAGTTTTGATAATGGATTTGAATGAAGGTGTATGGGATTCAGTACACAACACCCTTTTTGTGAGTTTTGAGCCTTAGAGCAATCCTTATATATACGCTCTATATTTTTTGTTGTGTGGTCAAACATATTATGTTCATTCTAGAACTTGCTCATTTATACATTTCGAGACTACATTCATAATCTCTTGCATTAAGATGATAAAGGCAATTAGTAACCCCTTGTTGGCTTATATTTTCCCACCCATTACATTTTATCCTTAGAAACCCCATTGAGCCTGAACCTATTTCCTTGATCAAGCACATTACTTTAGCCATTATCCATTCTTGTTAATGACTCATCCAATTGCACCCTCTAGTCAAAGATTTAATTGTGAACTAGATGTGTGACAAATAGGGGCCGATGTTCATAAGAGTATTGTGGAGATTAAGAGCTTTTGTTGAAAGTGAAAGGGTGTGAAGTACATTGGAGTATTGAACCGAGAAAAAAAAAAATATAAATAAAGGACAAAAAAAACGGCCTGAAAAAAAAATGCGGGAGGTCAAGTGCCAAAAATCATCACTATATATACATAAAATAGCACTTGAACTATCCCTTGAGTGATAAATAATTCCTTCCAGAAGATCCATTGCATACTTTTTCTTACACAAGAGTATGACCTTACCAGATGAATATTCAATTACCATGTACAGAATAACTTGAGGATGATGGTTTGAAAGTTTTCATTACAGAAGGGGGGTGTTGATTGTTATTTGTAGGATTTGTTATGCATATAAATTCACAATTGATCTTGGCTAGCAAACCTCATAATTTTCCCTTTATCCTACCCATACCCAAAGCCACGTTACAACCAAAAGAAAGATCTTTTGATTTATGCATGAATTTATTTTTAAGTAGTGGAGATTTGATTTCTGACCAAGCATATGGTAATGACACATTATGCTTTGATATGAGTGAACTCTTCTCGAATATCCCGTATATACACTTGAGTGAAGAGTGATATCCACCATGAGGGTATTGAATCTTTTGGCATTCGATTATCAATGAAGTTGTTAGAATTTGGTGCGGCATCTTATTTTTCTCTGATCTCACTTGGGTCATGATCACTTGTTCTCTTTTGATATTGGTTTTGTCATGATTTTTTCAGCATATGAGTATTATAACTTGGGTATAAGATTTGCCCGAGGACGTGCAAAAGATAAGTGTGGGGGAATTTGTTTAGTATATTTTGAGTAATATTTTTATTAGTATTTTATATATATAATTGTGTGTTGTGTGATAATTTATTCGTTTTACCATATATTTATAATATTTTATTTTGTTAGAATTTTCTATAATTTTATGTCATTTTTGGATAATTAATTGTAATTAAATTATATCTGCAGGTTAACCAACCGGTACAAGACATATCAATTGGTTCAAGGGCGACATTTTTACAAAATTCAAATATAGTCACGACTGGTCTCATTTTATTCATCTCGTCGAGACGATCGTTTTAAAAAAAATTCATCCGAATCCGAGTTCGTATGAAGAAGTTATGACCGTTCGAAGGACAATTAAATAGACGAACCATATTGTGCCACGTGTCAATACCCGATTGGACTGGAAATTCAACTCTCTGCTGATGTCATCCATGACATCAGCATTAATGGGCAGCCGTGAATTATTGGGGTGGGATTTTAAAATGTTAAAAATTATTATTTTATTAATTTTGTAGTAGTATAAATAGGGGATGAATGTATAGTGTTTAAAGGAGAGAAAAAAAGGAGAAAAAAATAGAGAGATATTATTGTAAGAGGGAGAAATAAAAATATTGTGTAATAAAATTATATTTAAGTAATAATATTATGAAATATTTATTTATTTGTGTTGTTATTATGAGTGAGTAATTTTCTTTTACTGGGTTATGATGAAACAATGTCTATATTATTATTAATATTTATATAATAATTCCAAATAAATATTTTTAACGATTATGATTTTCGCTTCAATAGTGGAATATTATTTCATCAATTATATCACGTATTTTTGATAGTTATAAATTCTCCATTGCTTTGTGATTATTGATATTAGTTAATTTCTTTGACTATTTGTTTTCCATTAAATTGGATACATATAATGCTTAGAAATTACATTTTTCAAGCGAAGGAAAATCGATATTTGAATTACAATTTTGTACTTATTGTCAAATCTATAGGGAAATAGTGAGATTGATTTCAGAATCTATTCCCTGAATTTCTTGGAATTAAAATATAAAATAAATAATAAATAGACATTGGTGGATTCTAAACCCTAGTAAATTATTTAAAATCAATTTGTCTAAAATCTACTTAAAAATTACTGTTATTTAATGCAATTATTATAACCATTCAAAAATCAAATTATTTGGGACTAAGTTAGAATTTAATATAATTTGGTTCAAAACGATAAGAATAATTTGACTTCACTATTATAGTCCTCCCTATGGAATCGACCTTGCACCGCATATCTACATCGAACAAATCATGCGCTTGCGAGTATTAGACTAAAGAATCAACCAACAACAATTTCCTATTAGTAGAATGACATCTACATATAGTACTAAGAGTGCGATCTTGCCCTCTTGTATACACAAGGTTCCTCTTTATTTTGCACGAAGTTAAACTCTGTGACTGTCTCATCAAAACGAAGGTCTCAACTATGTGAAGACTGCTACAGTCCATATCACGGAGTCTACATCCACCATCGCTTGGTCATAGGTCGTTGGGTCAGTCTCTTGGCCATCACTTGGAACCTCATGGAGACCCAGCTCCTCCAAGTGTACAAGGCCATACCTCTCAGGTAAAATAGACACCATACTAGACCTACGAGGTGGTTGTTAAGTAGAAGTATTTCTTTAGAAGAATACACTGAAACTCCTAAGGAGACATCTGTGCAAGAAATTGGAACCGAACCTTCTGACGGACCGAGGCGGCAATGAGGTGTACCACCTGTGGGCAAGGTCGTCCAGCGTCAGAGGGAACATTCGGCACCTGGTCGCGTCTGATGCCCCACACCCGGTCATGTAGATGTTGAACTTGTTCAGGTGTGTTTCGGGGTCTGATCTCCCCTCGTACAAAGGTGTTTGAGGAGGAGCGATCTTGTGCTACACGGGGGCGAGCTCGATGTGGACCGCGAGCGGCTCGCTCGGCCCGACGATCTTGTTCTTGGCGCCTGCCCCGAATTCCATGAGCGCATTCATGTCGTCGAGCTGGCGTTGCATCGCGGCCATCGCTGTAACATGGTCGCTCGTGGGTCGGCTTTTGGAGTGGGAGCCGAGGCGATCGTGTACCGATCTCCTGACTCCGCTACTGCCGACCTCGGCTATTTGGCGAGGGGGAGCCAGACGGTTGGGCTGCCTTCTGGGAGTCGGATAGGCCGAACTCCTGGTGACGGAATCGAGCTCCGTCGTCTCGTAGCTGGGGCCGGACTGCCCCGGTCGCCAAGATGGGTCGCTGCCGAGGCGATCGAAAACCGAGGTGCCCCGGCTGGCGAGCGCCTCTCCTTGCGAACGGGAGACTCCTGGCGATCGCTCGGTCAGTAACGCCTTGAACTTCCGTTTGGTCCTCCGACGGATGGCCCAGGGGGTGATAGCGGGAGGCGCGTAGAGAGGACTCCGTCGCTCCTGTAGGACGGCCATGGCCTCCTCGATCTGTTCCGCGGTTCGAAACTGATTGAGCGAGAGACTTGGGCCGCCCCCCAGGGACGGGATCGAGCGTCTAGGACCGCGGCGTCTACCCTCCGCCATCGGCTGTGGCTCGGACTGAGACGGGACGAGGCATTTGGTGGGCTGGCCAGCGGCTTTCTTCGACGAGGTGGGAGAAGCCATGATTCTGAAAGCTTTCTCTGAACAACAGTGAGTGTTTCTTCAGGTATATGTCCTGGAGAACAGTGAGTGTTCTTCGAGACGGCAGGAATAAAATTGAGGGTTAGATCCCCTTCTTCTAGCGCCAATTGTTGTTGCCCGAAATATTTATCCGAAAATGAAATACTGCTGAACTCATATTACAGGAAGTGTGCTTGCAAAGCAACAACGACCTTTCGATCTTCGGGCATGTTGAATAGATAACCCATTGTCCTAGATGGGAATCCAATGAAACGTCCCTTTACGGACCTTGCTTCCAATTTGTCCACCTTAGTCTTCTTGACATAGGCGGGACATCCCCAAATCCTAATGTGATTAAGACTTGGTTTCCTGTCCTCCCACATCTCATGTGGATTTTTAGGAACAGATTTGGAAGGACATCTGTTCAAGATATAAGCAGTAGTGAGGAGTGCATACCCCCAGAGGTAAATCGGTAAGTCAGTATAGCCAAGCATGGAACGGACCATGTTCAACAAGATCCGGTTCCTTCTTTCTGACACACCATTTAACTGAGGAGTACCTGGAGGTGTTAGTTGTGATACTATTCCATGTTCCTTCAGGAACTCGTCAAACTCAAAACTCATATACTCACCACCTCGGTCCGACCGAAGTGCTTTGATATGATTTCCAGTTTGTTTCTCGACTAAGGCCTTAAATTCCTGGAATTTCTCAAAGGCCTCAGATTTATGTTTGATTAAGTATACATAACCGTACCTAGTATGATCATTTGTAAATGTAATGAAATACTGATATCCATCATCTGCTGCTTCCAAAGCACCACATACGTTGCTATGGATTAATCCCAGTTTATCAGCGGCTCTTTCAAAAGTCCCTGTGAAGGGGGACTTGGTCATTTTGCCTTTAAGGCAAGATTCACAAGTAGGAAAGGGATCCGATCCCAATGGACCCATAAGTCCATCTTTTTCCATTTCGTAAACCTTGGTCCGACCAACATGACCAAGTCTAAGATGCCATTTCAAAACTTGATTAGTTTAATCCCTACCACACTTCCTAGTCATAGTATTCACAACGACTTTGCTACTGAGGTTTAGATGATACAATCCATTTAACAATATAGCAGGGCCCACGAGTTTATTTCTAAAATAAATTTTGCAGGAACCATCACCAATGAAAAATGAAAAGCCTTTCCGATCCATGACCAGAATGGATACAATGTTTTTTTGCCCCTTGGGCAGAACAAGTACATATTCTAAAGTCAGAACAAAATCGAATTCTAAACCCAAAAGAAGTGATCCTATGTCGGGTACTTCGACATTATGCCCGCTTCCGACAGTAACCATCACTTCCCCAACTCCAAGCTTCCTACTTTGTTCCAGATCCTGATTCACGGTGCAAATATGAGAACTAGCACCAGAATTCAGTATCCAAGAAGTAGAAAATATAGTAGCAGAACAATTTGTTTCTAAAACTAAAAGTTTTGTACCTTAAGTGTAACACCCCCAGATCCAACCGGGAATATTACAGTGCCGTGGGCCCAGAAACGGAACCCACACGGCTAAAATATATTTTCTCAAACATTTTCAAACGCCCAAGAGGCTAACGATGGTATTATCTACTAAAAACATTCGAAGACATTTTAAAACTCATTTATGGAAAACCGTCGTAAAATATCATTTGAAAGGACAAGGCCAAACAGCCGAAACTCAACAGTTTAGAAAACGATTTCCAAAGTAACTCAATTTACCATAAACGAAAAGGCCATTTACAAATATACTCACGCAGCATAAAAGACAATAATTAAAAGTACTCTAGCAGCAGAATACAACAACTGATCAAGAACTCAATTTACAAAAACATGCCCTAGCCAGTATCCTCCAGGAAGCTCATCTGTTCAGGACCGCTATAAGCTCGATATCCAAATAACCTAAAAAGAAAGCCCACGACGGGGTCAGCCATAATATCCAATAATGATATCAATCACATCACATCAATAATTACATACCAATGGAAATACTAAGTAAGAATACGGCCAATGTAATCTTACCGTAGTAACTTTACTTACTCAAACAATTCTCATCAGAATAACCATTATCACATTTCACATCTTGTAATCTCGATAAACCAATAAACTCAAACAAAACATCATACGGTACCTCAAGCAATACCGAAGATTCTCAAAACATCATCATAACTCGCAGTACGGAAATATACCAACTCCGACCAATTCGACCCATAGGATACATCATCAAATCCAAAGACGATAATCGATTGTCTATCAAAAGACGAATACCAAAGGAAATACGGAACATACCTCAAGATATGAAATTTCACGACAATCATGTCAGTCTAATCCGAGGTCAGATCGATACCACACATGGACATGGTCCTAACACAAGACCTATGAATGCATACTCATATGACAACGTCAATATGTTCATAACAATAAGAACAATGTATACTCAATGGAAATCCGATGATCCAGCGCCCTCAGCATCCCAAGATGATCCTATCAGATCAACACGAGGTGGATAACCAATAATACACATATGCACACAAAACATATGGTAAAACAAATGATGCGAATCCACATGATTCCATCAACACAACACAGGGTAATCCATTAATCTAGCACCCTCAGCATAGATCCCAAGATGACCCGTCGAACCAACACAAGGTGGAAAACCCATCCAATGATCCAGCGCCCTCAGCATAGATCCCAAGATGATCCCGTCGGACCATAACGAGGTGTACATCTGATCCAGCGCCATCAGCATAGATCACACGATCCCAACGAATCAACACAACATAACAATATAATTATGCATACACATATGCAAATCAACATGTTCATAAACATGAACAACATAACATGCACGACATTATGACAATGCCCTAGGACGACCCCATGTTCAACAACATGAATGACAATCTGCATGATGACCAAAATCAATAACACTAAACCACAATCAATATAGAATACTTGTCCTGAGTCCTTTGGGAGCAATCTCGATGTCAAATCATCACCGACGATTATCGGCAATGCTCGGTGATCCAAACGTACCATGGACTATAGATACTCATATCCTCGTCTTTATTATAATGTATCCTCGATACCCGAATATTCCAATAACCGATATAAATCATATACATTATGATTTAACTCCCAGAATCGGAAAATAACATAAAATCCAAATCTCCAGGGTTTATAATAATGATTATCGCTATATGCATTATAAACGAAATGAAACTGAAACTATTCCTTAAACATTATAACTGAGCAAATAATAACTTGCCTCGATACCAATGAAGCCATTACCAATTTCATTGCCTTCGTCTACAGGTTCCTTGGCCCCGACCAATTTCATTACCTTCGTCTACAGGTTCCTCGAACTTGACCGCAACATACGGTTATAATCACTGATCAATAATCTCAACCTATTACCATAATTCGATACACAACAAGTTTAATAACAATCAATAACCGACATATCCAACCAATCAATCACAACGGTTCATCGACACCTCGATCATATACAAAAACCAATTAGTATAACTCAAACCATTACGAACTCATATCCACAATACGAAACAAAATCCGATAATCGATATTAACGATCAATATAACCGATCAACAAACCCAATAATTTCATAATATCTTGATTAAACACAAGTCCGAACAATCCAATTCATAACCAAAATATGGGTACGAATGTAAAGGAAATCATATTCGGTGATCAATCACAATCTTTCCGGATTCCAAATTAATATCATGATTCGTATTTCATCAAGAACATACGAATTCTACCGCTACAATCAACGAACATTCGATCTTCATGTCTATACCGATAATTCAACATACGATCGTCTCGCTATGTTAAATTCATCAAGAAGTTCCTCAAGAACACTAAGTGATTCGAAATCATGTTCATATTCATCAAAACAACATAATTCGATATCCTTTAACATGTAGATAATCATCCAATTCATAATCCAAGTCATGTATCATCGTATTTTTCAATATACACTTCACATAACCTCAAGAATCGTAACAACACCCTAATCATCATCATACGAAGCAAATACGGATAACAATACCAAAAATCTGAAATCAAGGTGTAGAGTTCATCAACATACCTCAAGAACATGAATAACACAATCAAACTCTTCAAGAATCATCAATATCTTCATTTCTCAAGCTCCAATCCCATGTTTCCAAGCTCATAATCGACTTAGAAGGACTGAAAACTCCATCTCTGGGTGTTTGAAGGTGAAAACGAAATGAAATTCTGAAGAGAAATGAAATGACGAGCATCCACTTTTATAAACTTCCAACTCGTTACGTACGTAACCTTCCATAGTTAACGTACGTAACACATTCTTTCGTGCGCTATCTGACATTGGTAGCATATGTAATGATAGTCCAGAGGTCACTGACTCATTTCGTTCATTACCTGACGTATGTAAACCTTGCTCCATAGCGTAGGTAATACGTACGTTGACTTGCTACAGTACCAAACTTGTTTAACGTACGTAATACACCCTGTATAGCGTACGTAATGCCTGAGGTTAACTCACCTGTCCACATCCGTGCCGAAAGCTGCCGACACCGAGCCCCACCCACTGACCACATCTCTGTCCTGTCTTATACCCCTGGTTATGTAAGTAATGCCTTATGCATAACGTATGTAAAACTTAGCAATCTAGCGTACGTAAGTCCTTAAACTTAGCGTACGTAATGGCCTTCTGCACTTGGCCGAAATCCAAATATTCCTGTCCATCTCGACATACTTGATACGAACATACGGCATACTGAATACACATACTCCTTCCGAATATATTCTCATACGATACCTCTGATACACGATATCCTCATATACAATTGTCGACCAATTACGACAATTATACAAATACAGCTGTCTCAGTCTTAAAATTACTTTATCCATATTGTACAGCTTCCACACTGTACGACATAACTCGGATAAAATAACATTAAATAATAGTAGTAGAAGTTCAGGATATGACATTCTACCCCACTAAAAATAAGTTTCGTCCTCAAAACTTGCAATCTGTCATAAAAAAAAACAACCCAATCGACCAAAATATCCTGAAATCATCACGACAACGATCAATCATTATCATTAATGAATAACCAAGACAGTACACTTACATATGCGCCAAGTCGACGATCTCCTGAGATACTAGCAAGTTACTCCACCGTAAAGCCTCGATATGCTTACGGTCACAATTCCGTGAGTCTCAACAAAATATATCATCTTCGGATGAAATAATCTATCTGTGTCAAATCCTGTCTGCCTGATTACACAATCAAGTCCCAATTTTGATGAAACGAATAATACATGATACATCTGTGAAACAACTGTCAAAACAATGACACAAATCCCGAAACATCGGCACAAAATCTGAACGCTCAGATGATCACCAGCATTGATCAACCAATAAACTAACCAAGAATATCATCGACATGATAAACTCTAATACGACCAATGCAAAGGTCAAAAAGCAGCCGAGAATATCATCAACATGAAAAACTCCAATGTGACCGATCAAAGGTCAAAACACAATAAAAAAATATCATCATCATGATAAACTCCAATATGACCATTCAAAGGTCAAAACACCATCGAGAATAGCATCAACATGATAAACTCCAATATTACCAACGAAGGAGCAACAACAATCTAGAATACCCTCACATGGTAAGCTCCAACACGATTAACACAGAACCACAGAACACGATATACGAATGAATAAAGTTCTCAAAATGACACACCAATCACATACCGAAGGACATATCCAATCATACATAGAGTGGGAACGTCCACTCAACATCCAAAACAACCAGTATGGGGTCACCATCCCCAAATCTATACTTACAAATAAATCATTCCAAAATCACTATGGTAAAATCGTACTACTACCATACTAATGGAATCACATAGCACATATGTCCCGGTTTCATAAAACCCATATTTTCAAAATTACATTCTGTACCCGAACCTACAACACGCAACATATTTCTCTTATCCGATCAATCAACCGTCATCCCTGGATAACCAAACTACCATACTAAAGTTCGAGTCTCTTTTCATCGTTCCATACTGAGATCTTATCCAGTTCGTGAGACACATTCATAAGTTCACCATGATATGTACTATGCACTAAAGGCGTATGTATATCAATCACATTTTCAAAACTAGTTTGAAATCATATAGTCTTGTCAAGAATTTTCGAAAGTTCTTTCAAGAATTTCAAAACTCAAAACATAAATTTTCGTAAGACCACAAAATCAATTTTCGAAAAATTAAACTGGCTCCCTAATGCCAAGTATTCGATAACAGTGTCCTTCGAATCCACACGATTTCGAAGTATCAAAATGAAAACAATGCAAATTATTGACCATTTTCTAGAGAAAACGTTAGTGAAAAATTCAGTTTTGGGATGTTTCACTAGTTTTGATAATGGATTTGAATGAAGGTGTATGAGATTCAGTACACAACACCCTTTTTGTGAGTTTTGATCCATAGAGCAATCCTTATATATACGCTCTATATTTTTTGTTGTGTGGTCCAACATATTGTGTTCATTCTAGAACTTGCTCATTTATACATTTTGAGACTACATTCATAAACTCTTGCATTAAGATGATAAAGGCAATTGGGATTAACCCCTTGTCGGCTTATATTTTCCCACCCATTACATTTTATCCTTAGAAATCCCATTGAGCCTGAACCTATTTCCTTGATCAAGCACATTACTTTAGCCATTATCCATTCTTGTTGATGACTCATCCATTTGCACCCTCTAGTCAAAGATTTAATTGTGAACTAGATGTGTGACAAATAGGGGCCGATGTTCATAAGAGTATTGTGGAGATTAAGAGCTTTTGTTGAAAGTGAAAGGGTGTGAAGTATATTGGAGTATTGAACCGAGAAAAAAAATATATAAATAAAGGCCAAAAAAAAAACGGCCTGAAAAAAAAAAAAGCGGGAGGTCAAGTGCCAAAAATCATCACTATATATACATAAAATAGCACTTGAACTATCCCTTGAGTGATACATAATTCCTTCCAGACGATCCATTGCATACTTTTTCTTACACAAGAGTATGACCTTACCAGATGAATATTCAATTACCATGTACAGAATAACTTGAGGATGATGGTTTGAGAGTTTTCATTACAGAAGGGGGTGTTGATTTTTATTTGTAGGATTTATTATGCATCTAAATTCACAATTGATCTTGGCTAGCAAACCTCATAATTTTCCCTTTATTCTATCCATACCCAAAGCCACGTTACAACCAAAAGAAAGACCTTTTGATTTATGCGTGAGTTTATTTTTAAGTAGTGGAGATTTGATTTCTGACCAAGCATATGGTAACGACACATTATGCTTTGATATGAGTGAACTCTTCTCGAATATCCCGTATATACACTTGAGTGAAGAGTGATATCCACCATGAGGGTATTGAATCTTTTGGCATTCGATTCTCAATGAAGTTGTTAGAATTTGGTGCGGCATCTTATTTTTCTCTGATCTCACTTGGGTCATGATCACTTGTTCTCTCTTGATATTGGTTTTGTCATGATTTTTTCAGCATATGAGTATTATAACTCGGGTATAAGATTTTCCCGAGGACGTGCAAAAGATAAGTGTGGAGGAATTTGTTTAGTATATTTTGAGTAATATTTTTATTAGTATTTTATATATATAATTGTGTATTGTGTGATAATTTATTCGTTTTACCATATATTTATAATATTTTATTTTGTTAGAATTTTCTATAATTTTATGTCATCTTTGGATAATTAACTGGAATTAAATTATATCTGCAGGTTAACCAACCGGTACAAGACAGATCAATTGGTTCAAGGGCGATATTTTTACAAAATTCAAATATAGTCACGACTGGTCTCATTTTATTCATCTTGTCGAGACGATCGTTTTAAAAAAAATCATCTGAATCCGAGTTCGTATGAAGAAGTTATGACCGTTAGAAGGACAATTAAATAGACGAACCATATTGTGCCACATGTCAACACCCGATTGGACCGGAAATTCAACTCTCTGCTGATGTCATCCATGACATCAGCATTAATGGGCAGCCGTGAATTATTGGGGGTGGGATTTTAAAATGTTAAAAATTATTATTTTATTAATTTTGTAGTAGTATAAATAGGGGATGAATGTGTAGTGTTTGAAGGAGAGAAAAAAAGGAGAAAAAAAATAGAGAGATATTATTGTAAGAGGGAGAAATAAAAATATTGTGTAATAAAATTATATTTAAGTAATAATAATATGAAATATTTATTTATTTGTGTTGTTATTATGAGTGAGTAATTTTCTTTTACTGGGGTTATGATGAAACCATGTCTATATTATTATTAATATTTATATAATAACTCCAAATAAATATTTTTAATGATTATGATTTTCGCTTCAATAGGGAAATATTATTTCATCAATTATATCACGTATTTTTGATAGTTATAAATTCCCCATTGCTTTGTGATTATTGATATTAGTTAATTTCTTTGATTATTTGTTTTCCATTAAATTGGATACATATAATGCTTAGAAATTACATTTTTCAAGCGAAGGAAAATCGATATTTGAATTATAATTTTGTACTTATTGTCAAATCTATAGGGAAATAGTGAGATTGATTTCAGAATCTATTCCCTGAATTTCTTGGAATTAAAATATAAAGTAAATAATAAATAGACATTGGTGGATTCTAAACCCTAGTAAATTATTTAAAATCAATTTGTCTAAAATCTACTTAAAAATTACTGTTATTTAATGCAATTATTATAACCATTCAAAAATTAAATTATTTGGGACTAGGTTAGAATTTAATATAATTTGGTTCAAAACGATAGGAATAATTTGACTTCACTATTATAGTCCTCCCTATGGAATCGACCTTGCACCGCATATCTACATCGAATAAATTGTGTGCTTGCGAGTATTAGACTAAAGAATCAACCAACAACAATATCCTATTAGTAGAATGACATCTACATATAGTACTAAGAGTGCGATCTTGCTCCCACTAACCCTCTTGTATACACAAGGTTCCTCTTTATTTTGCACGAAGTTAAACTCTATGACTATCTCATCAAAACGAAGCTCTCAACTATGTGAAGACTGCTACAGTCCATATCACGGAGTCTACATCCACCATCGCTTGGTCATAGGTCGTTGGGTCAGTCTCTTGGCCAACACTTGGAACCTCATGGGGACCCAGCTCCTCCAAGTGTACAAGGCTATACCTCTCGGGTAAAAGAGACACCCTACTAGACCTACGTGGTGGTTGTTCTTGTGTTTCAGAAGGTTTGGTTCTAATTTGTTGCACAGATGTCTCCTTAGGAGTTTCAGTGTATTCTTCTAAAGAAATACTTCTACCTGCTCTGCCTTCCTAAATGAACTCATCTTACAGGAAGTGTGCTTGCAAAGCAACAACGACCTTTCGATCTTCGGGCATGTTGAATAGATAACCCATCGTCCCATATGGGAATACAATGAAACGTCCCTTTACGGACCTTGCTTCCAATTTGTCCACCTTAGTCTTCTTGACATAGGCGGGACATCCCCAAATCCTAATGTGATTAAGACTTGGTTTCCTGTCCTCCCACATCTCATGTGGATTTTTAGGAACAGATTTGGAAGGACATCTGTTCAAGATATAAGCAGCAGTCAGGAGTGCATACCCCCACAGGTAAATCGGTAAGTCAGTATAGCCAAACATGGAACGGACCATGTTCAACAAGGTCCGGTTCCTTCTTTCTGACACACCATTTAACTGAGGAGTACCTGGAGGTGTTAGTTGTGATACTATTCCATGTTCCTTCAGGAACTCGTCAAACTCAAAACTCATATACTCACCACCTCGGTCCGACCGAAGTGCTTTGATATGATTTCCAGTTTGTTTCTCGACTAAGGCCTTAAATTACTGGAATTTCTCAAAGGCCTCAGATTTATGTTTCATTAAGTATACATAATCATACCTAGTATGATCATTTGTAAACGTAATGAAATACTGATATCCATCATCTGCTGCTTCCAAAGCACCACATACGTTGGTATGGATTAATCCCAGTTTATCAGTGGCTCTTTCAAAAGTCTTTGTGAAGGGGGACTTGGTCATTTTGCCTTTAAGGCAAGATTCACAAGTAGGAAAGGGATCCGATCCCAATGGACCCATAAGTCCATCTTTTTCCATTTTGTCAACCTTGGTCCGACCAACATGAACAAGTCTAAGATGCCATTTCAAAACTTGATTAGTTTCATCCCTACCACGCTTCCCAGTCATAGTATTCACAACAACTTTGTTACTGAGGTTTAGATGATACAATCCATTTAACAATGTAGCAGTGCCCACGAGTTTATTTCTAAAATAAATTTTGCAGGAACCATCACCAATGAAAAATGAAAAGCCTTTCCAATCCATGACCAGAATGGATACAATGTTTTTATGCCCCTTGGGCAGAACAAGTACATATTCTAAAGTCAGAACAAAATCGGATTCTAAACCCAAAAGAAGTGATCCTATGTCGGTTACTTTGACATTATGCCCGCTTCCGACAGTAACCATCACTTCCCCAGCTCCAAGCGTCCTACTTTGTTCCAGATCCTGATTCACGGTACAAATATGATAACTAGCACCAGAATCCAGTATCCAAGAAGTAAAAATATAGTATCAGAACAATTTGTTTCTAAAACTAAAAGTTTTGTAACTTAAGTGTAACACCCCCAGATCCAACCGGGAATATTACAGCGTCGTGGGCCCAGAAACGGAACCCACAAGGCTAAAATATATTTTCTCAAACATTTTCAAACGTCCAAGAGGCTAACGATGGTATTATCTACTAAAAACATTCGAAGACATTTTAAAACTCATTTATGGAAAACCGTCGTAAAATATCATTTGAAAGGACAAGGTCAAACAGCCGAAACTCAATAGTTTAGAAAACGATTTCCAAAGTAACTCAATTTACCATAAACGAAAAGGCCATTTACAAATATACTCACGCAGCGTAAAAGACAACAGTTAAAAGTACTCTAGCAGCAGAATACAACAACTGATCAAGAACTCAATTGACAAAAGCATGCCCTAGCCAGTATCCTCCAGGAAGCTCATCTCTTCAGGACGGCTATAAGCTCGATATCCAAATAACCTAAAAAGAAAGCGCACGACGGGGTCAGCCATAATATCCAATAATGATATCAATCACATCACATCAATAATTACATACCAATGGAAATACTAAGTAAGAATACGGCCAATGTAATATTACCGTAGTAACTTTACTTATTCAAACAATTCTCATAAGAATAACCATTATCACATTTCAGATCTTGTAATCTCGATTAACCAATAAACTCAAACAAAACATCATACGGTACCTCAAGCAATACCGAAGATTCTCAAAACATCATCATAACTCGCAGTACGGAAATATACCAACTCCGACCAATTCGATCCATCGAATACATCATCAAATCCAAAGACGATAATCGATTGTCTATCAAAAGACGAATACCAAAGGAAATACGGAACATACCTCAAGATATGAAATGCCACGACAATCATGTCAGTCTAATCCGAGGTCAGATCGATACCACACACGGACATGGTCCTAACACAAGACCTATGAATGCATACTCATATGACAATGTCAATATGTTCATAACAATAAGAACAATGTATACTCAATGGAAATCCGATGATCCAGCGCCCTCAGCATAGATCCCAAGATGATCCTATCAGATCAACACGAGGTGGATAACCAATAATACACATATGCACACAAAACATATGGTAAAACAAATGATGCGAATCCACATGATTCCATCAACACAACACAAGGTAATCCAATGATCTAGCACCCTCAGCATAGATCCCAAGATGACCCGTCGAACCAACACGAGGTGGAAAACCCGTCTAATGATCCAGCGCCCTCAGCATAGATCCCAAGATGATCCCGTCGGACCATAACAAGGTGTACATCTGATCCAGCGCCATCAGCATAGATGACACGATCCCAACGGATCAACACAACATAACAATATAATTATGCATACACATATGCAAATCAACATGTTCATAAACATGAACAACATAACATGCACGACATTATGACAATGCCCTAGGATGACCCCATGTTCAACAACATGAATGACAATCTGCATGACCAAAATCAATAACATTAAACCACAATCAATATAGAATACTTGTCCTGAGTCCTCTGGGAGCAATTTCGATGTCAAATCATCACCGATGATTATCCGCAATGCTCGGCGATCCAAACGTACCATGGACTATAGATACTCATATCCTCGTCTTTATTATAATGTATCCTCGATACCTGAATATGCCAATAACCGAAATAAATCATATACATTATGATTTAACTCCCAGAATCAGAAAATAACATAAAATCCAAATCTCCAGGGTTTACAATAACGATTATCGCTATGTGCATTATAAATGAAATGAAACTTAAATTATTCCTTAAACATTATAACTGAGCAAGTAATAACTTGCCTCGATACCAATGAAGCCATTACCAATTTCATTGCCTTCATCTACAGGTTCCTTGGCCCCGACCAATTTCATTGCCTTGGTCTACAGGTTCCTCGAACTTGACCGCAACATACGGTTATAATCACTGATCAATACTATCAACCTATTACTATAATTCGTTACACAACAAGTTCAATAACAATTAATAACCGACATATCTAACCAATCAATCACAACGGTTCATCGACACCTCGATCATATACAAAAACCAATTAGTATAACTCAAACCATTACAAACTTATATCCACAATACGAAACAAAATCCGATAATCGGTATTAATGATCAATATAACCGATCAACAAACCCAACAATTTCATAATATCTTGATTAAACACAAGTCTGAACAATCCAATTCATAACCAAAATACGGGTACGAATGTAAAGGAAATCATATTCGGTGATCAATCACAATCTTTCCGGATTCCAAATTGATATCATGATTCTTATTTCATCAAGAACATACGAATTCTACCGCTACAATCAACGAACATTCGATCTTCATGTCTAAAAATACCGATAATTCAACATACGATCGTCTCGCTATGTTAAATTCATCAAGAAGTTCCATAAGAACACTAAGTGATTCTAAATCATGTTCATAGTCATCAAAACAACATAATTCGATATCCTTTAACATGTAGATAATCATCCAATTCATAATCCAAGTCATGTATCATTGTATTCTTCAATATACACTTCACATAACCTCAATAATCGTAACAACACCCTAATCATCATCATACGAAGCAAATACGGATAACAATACCAAAAATCTGAAATCAAGGTGTAGAGTTCATCAACATACCTCAAGAACATGAATAACACAATCAAACTCTTCAAGAATCATCAATATCTTCATTTCTCAAGCTCCAATCCCATGTTTCCAAGCTCATAATCGACTTAGAAGGACTGAAAACTCCATCTCTGGGTGTTTGAAGGTGAAAACGAAATGAAATTCTGAAGAGAAATGAAATGACGAGCGTCCACTTTTATAAACTTCCAACTCGTTACGTACGTAACCTTCCATAGTTAACGTACGTAACACTTTCTTACGTGCGTTATCTGACCCTGGTAGCATACGTAATGATAGTCCAGAGGTCACTGACTCATTTCGTTTAATACCTTACGTATGTAAACCTTGATCCATAGCGTAGGTAATACGTAGGTTGACTTGCTACAGTACCAAACTTGTTTAACGTACGTAATACACCCTGCATAGCGTACGTAATGCATAAGGTTAACTCGCCTATCCACACCTGTGCCGAAAGCTGCCGACACCGAGCCCCACCCGCCGACCACATCTCTGTCCTGTCTGATTCCCCTGGTTATGTACGTAATGCCTTATGCATAACGTACGTAAAACTTAGCAATCTAGCGTATGTAAGTCCTTAAACTTAGCGTACGTAATGGCCTTCTGCACTTGGCTGAAATCCAAATGTTCCTGTCCATCTCAACATACTGGATACGAACATACATCATACTGAATACACATACTCCTTCCGAATATATTCTCATACGATACCTCTGATACACGATATCCTCATATACAATTGTCGACCAATTACGACAATTATACAAATACAGCTGTCTCAGTCTTAAAATTACTTTATCCATATTATACAGATTCCACACTGTACGACATAACTCGGATAAAATAACATTAAATAATAGTAGTAGAAATTCAGGATATTACATTCTACCCCACTTAAAAAAAGTTTCGTTCTCGAAACTTGCAATCTGTTATAAAAAGAAACAACCCAATCGACCAAAATATCCTGAAATCATCACGACAACGATCAATCATTATCATTAATGAATAAACAAGACAGTACACTTACATATGCGCCAAGTCGACGATCTCTTGAGATACTAGCAAGTTACTCCACCGTAAAGCCTCGATATGCTTACGGTCACAATTCCGTGAGTCTCAACAAAATATATCATCTTCGGATGAAATAATCTGTCTGTGTCAAATCCTGTCTGCATGATTACACAATCAAGTCCCAATTCTGATGAAACGAATAATACATGATACATTTGTGAAACAACTGTCAAAACAATGACACAAATCCCGAAACATCGGCACAAAATCTGAACGCTCAGATGATCACCAGCAATGATCAACTAATAAACTAACCAAGAATATCATCGACATGATAAACTCTAATACGACCAATAAAAAGGTCAAAAAGCAGCCGAGAATATCATCAACATGAAAAACTCCAATGTGACCAACCAGAGGTCAAAACACAATAAAAAAATATCATCATCATGATAAACTACAATATGACCATTCAAAGGTCAAAACACCATCGAGAATAGCATCAACATGATAAACTCCAATATTACCAACGAAGGAGCAACAAAAATCTAGAATACCCTCACATGGTAAGCTCCAACACGATTAACATAAAACCACAGAACCCGATATACGAATGAATAATGTTCTCAAAACGACACACCAATCACATACCTAAGGACATATCCAATCATAGATAGAGTGGGAACGGCCACTCAACATCCAAAATAACCAGTATGGGGTCACCATCCCCAAATCTATACTTACAAATAAATCATTCCAAAATCACTATGGTAAAATCGTACTACTACCATACTAATGGAATCACATAGCACATATGTCCCGGTTTCATAAAACCCATATTTCCAAAATTACATTCTGTACCCGAACCTACAACACGCAGTATATTTCTCTTATCCGATCAATCAACCGATCATACCTGGATAACCAAACTACCATACTAAAGTTCGAGTCTCTTTTCATCATTCCATACTGAGGTCTTATCCAGTTCGTGAGACACATTCATAAGTTCACCATGATATGCACTATGCACTAAAGGCATATGTATATCAATCACATTTTCAAAACTAGTTTGAAATCATATAGTCTTGTCAAGAATTTTCGAAAGTTCTTTCAAGAATTTCAAAACTCAAAACATAAATTTTCGTAAGACCACGAAAGCAATTTTCAAAAAATTAAACTGGCTCGCTAATGCCAAGTATTCGATAACAGTGTCCTTCGAATCCACACAATTTCGAAGTTTCAAAATGAAAACAATGCAAACGATTGACCACATCCATACTCATGTATAAAAATTCGGTTCGTCACTAATTTCACTGACATTCCATGGGAAAACCATTCTATAGAGTTCCAAAATCTCAATATATATAGACTCCGATAAAAACTCATTTTCCACATATAACTCACACCGTCAACCATTATCCCATCCTGGATCACCTCAACTATGCTATGACAAAATATAGAAACAAATCAACACAGCGAAAGACTTCACGAGAAGTTTCATTTGAACAAACAAATCAAAACCCCGAAAGGTAGTAATAGAATGCATAAACAGTTAGTAAAGTGTTTTAAAAATCTCGGGAGTTTTAGGAAGAAGAAAGCCTTTTAGAACATTAGGGTCTCAGCCTGTATCTCGTTCCACATTACAAGAAGTTTATAAAGTAGAAAACCCTTTTGGACCTCAAGTCATGAGTTATAAAACTATTTCAAAATCGATTGGGTCTCGGCCCAAAAATCATTTTCCGTAAAACATCCGTGAAACATTTATTTTGAAAAATATCATTTTCAAATGCTCAAAAACAGTTCATATATCTCTTTACATGACTACATGTTTTTCTCAACCATTCATAACATTTCTCCCAAATGCACAACTCCGTTCCAAAATCTAACAAACATATTGATTTCCAAAATCATAGTTTCTCAAGATCATCAATCCTGTCTCAACTCTGTCACCTCATGCTGTGACGCATAATATCTTTTTTAATATCAAAGTGTAATTTCCGCATTTTTTTCTTCTTTGTCCGATATTCCCGTTTTGGTGTATTTTTATTTTTGGTAGCTCGCTTGTAACCATGTCGACATTTTGAATCTATGTTATTCTCGGAGTTTCTCCATCGGGGATGATCTTGGTGATGTTTTGATATTATTCCGTTTTATGTCATGTATTATGGCACGGACGTTCGATTCTCGTAGAACTCGTTCACTTTTATAATTCCTTTGGTTTCACGAGTTCGTATAGTTGAGTTGTTCGTATCGTGAGTTTCGGTTTGTTAATCCGACGTCATATCGCGGTTTTGTGAACGTTTGGGCCATTTCGTAATTTTCCCAAGTTTAGGGTATTCTTGTTATCTTTGTTGTTCCTGAACCTTCGGACATTCGGAATCACGTTTCATTTTATATCTTTTGTCGTTGGCGTGAATCTGTTGGAAGTATATTAGTTGGTAGCAGATACGTCTCGTTACTTCCCGATCATTTCCTCGTCGAGAAGTGATTCAGATTTTCTTCTTGCTGTCTCAGGCTATGTTACGGCCGTAATGCTTGAGAGTTACGGCCGTAAGTTTCCCTTATACGGCCGTAATATGAGTTCGTTTTCTGCACTTGATTCCAGTGGGGGGGTTACGGGCGTAACATGCTAGAGTTACGGCCGTAAGTATTGATACGGCCGTAATGGTGTTTTGATACGGCCGTAAGTGTCGTTCGTAAATTTTACCCAGTTCTTTCCAGAGGCCATTTACGGCCGTAAGAGAGTTGTGTTACGGCCGTAATGTTCCTGTGTTACGGCCGTAACACCTGCCAGTATATAAACTGGCAGCGGCCCAGTTTTCCTCATTTCTCACTTCTCTCTTTCCTTTTCGCGACGGGAGCGACGACTTGAGCTAGGGTTCGACCGATTTCGATCCAAACTCCATTGTAAGAGCACATTCAAGTATCATACCATCCACCTATCACTAATCATCCATCGTTCATCTTCAAATCAAGGTAAAATCTCTTATAACCTACCTTGGAGGATTTGGGGATTTTCGGGTGTATTGTTCGATTTGCTTCGTATTGTTGATTAATCCTTGTTGATTATGATTAATCTCGTCATTGTTCTTGTTCTCCTACGAACTCATGATGTATTTCGTGATATTTACATAATCGAGAGGGTTTGGTTGCGATCCGCCCTCGTCGTTGTTTGATACGAATACGCATAAATCGTAGGAGGGTTTTCGGGTGTTTCCAATTCCGTATTTAGTTAGAATTGGTAGTGATTGTGTTCTTCGTATCGTTAGGTTCGTGATTATCGGCTCCTATCGGTCGTCGGTGTTTTCCTTCCGTTCGTTGAGCCGTCTCTTATTCAAGGCAAGTATTTTTGGAAACCTTTAAGCTTAACATGAAGTGGTGATGTATATTACTTGTGTGTAACTCACCTCGTGTTGGCCCGACGGGGTCAAGGAGGGAAATCTATGCTGCCGCCCTGGATTTCACGAGTTTGTTTAGCTAGCCAGCGCGGGAGGGTCCTTAGAGGCCTCGTGCGGGAATCTATGATATTACTCTGTTCCCAATGCGATGCATGTGCGTGTTTTGCTTTATAATATAGCCAGTGCGGGAGGGTCCTTAGAGGCCTCGTGCGGGAATTTATGATATGACTCTGTTCCCAAGGCAAATTGTTTGACTGTTTATTTCCAGAAAAGACATGTCTAGTTTTGATTTTTGAAACGATATTGGTGCATGCACTATGAAATGTGTAAGCGTTTGGTTCGCCTTGATTACTTGTACTAGCGTAATTGCTAACCCCTTTGGGGACCCGTTTTGGGGAAATTCTTGTTATGGATTTCAGGTTATGATTATCCGGACGAGCAAGCACCAGGACAGTATGAGGATGTTGGCCAGGGTCGTTGACATGTGCATTTGGGTCTATTTATTTCCTCTGTCCATTTCGATATGGTTGTTCCCACAGTTTTAAACTTATAGATTGTACTCGCGAGTACTTAGGCTTTTTGTTTCAAACTCCGTATTGTATTGCTTTAAATTGTCACGTTGTTGGTTGATGCTTATTTTGCCAGTTGCTCCGGGCATATCTTTATATGTCATATTATTTAATTGTTTATCCTCGCTAACCAAGATGGTTAGTCGAGTGGAGTTTTTCTATTGTAGCCTGGTAGGTCCCATGTAGGGGTCTACGGCGCTGTAACATATTCCGAATATCTCGGGGTGTTACAGAAAATGGTATCAGAGCATCTAGGTTTATGGATACCTAGGCTTGTTGGTTATTTGGGTCTAGTCATGTTTTGTTTGCACATTGTCACACCGCTGCCAGCATCTCGGTACTTCCAGTGCTCGTAAGTTTTCCTACTCAGTCCTTTGTTTTCTTACATTGTATTTCTGCTTTTCGAGTTGAAGTTGCTTTTCCTCCCTTACTCATCATCAATGTACTTCTGTTATCTCTTAACACCAGTATGGACGCCGGAGGTAACCGTGGTCGTGGTCGTGGTCGTGGTCGTGGACGCGGCCGAGGACGTGGGGCAGCCGGTGGGGCGGCCACGTCACATTCTTCGGGAGCCGGCAGTACCGGTGACCGTCACAGTCATGCTTCTTCTCAGGAGCACGCCGATCTTGGTATTGCGGCTGTTATGCAGCAAATGGTTAACCAGATGGCGGCTATAGCTCAGGTGGTCCAGAACCCCAACCAGGCCCATGCTAATCGGGGCGGAGCGGATCGCTGGCTTCAGGATGTCATCAAGATGCATCCTCCTCAGTTTTCGGGAGCTTCGGACCCGATCGGCTGGGAAGGGTGGATCAAGGAGATATCCAAAGTCTTCACTGCTACTAACTGCCCCGAGGACCGTAAGGTCCCTATTGCTCAATATTTTCTCACGGGAGATGCTACGGATTGGTGGGAGGCCGTTGGTCCCAAAGATCATGTGGCTTCATGGGCCGAATTTCAAGAATTGATGGAGACCGAGTATTGTCCGTGGCCGGTCAGACAGGCTCGAGTGCATGCTTTCTACGATGCTCAACCACGGGATATCCCCGTATCTCAGGCCATTGCCGACTTTAACAAGGAGTTGGGTTATGTGAAGACCCAAGTTGTCGCTGAGAGCGACAAAATTTTCCATTTTTCCAGGAGAATGAAACTGTCCATTCGGGACTATATGTCTGGGCTCGTCTGTACTACCTTGAAGGATTATCAGAGTCGAGCTCTTGCTTATGATATGTCGGTGACGGCTAGCGATTTGGCTCGTGAGAGCAAGAAGCAGAAGTCGGGCGGAAATTTTTCTGGTCCCAAGAGTGGAGGCCAGCAGAAATCTCAAGCTGCAAATATTTCATCGGGCGGTTCGGCTCGTTTCTCTGGGAGCTTTCGGAGTGCCGCCGGAACCCCCGCTCGTGAGCCCACATGTTTTAACTGTGGTACGCATGGCCATAGGAGCCGACAGTGTTCTCGTCCGAAGTTTACCTGTCATACTTGTGGACAGCTAGGCCACAAGGCCCCTTTTTGTGAGCAGATCAAACAGCTTCGTGGCGCCCGTTCTTCCCAATCAGTACCGTTGGAGCCGAGTGTGAACCAGGGCTCATTTGCTCCGCCGCCTCCACCGAGTGCCGGTCGAGGTAGGGGTCGGGGTCAGCCCGTTAGAGGAGGAGCTTCCAGTGTCGGCTCTGCCCAGCCGCGTATCTATGAGATGAGGAGGGCCGATGATCCGGCAGCTACTGTGGCGACAGGTACTGTTCATATCCATTCTCATCCTGTCAGTGTGCTTTTTGATTCGGGTGCTACGCATTCATTCATTTCTCTAGAGTGTGTACGCCGTTTGAGTCTCGACTGCTTGTCACCTTGTGAGCCTTTCATCGTTAAACTTCCTAGCGGTGATAGAATTGTCGGTGATCGAGAAGTCCGGGACTGTTCTGTGATTATTTGTGAGAGGGCTTGGCTCTCTAACCTTATTTTCGTGGGTATCGAGGGTGAGGATTTGATTCTAGGGGATGATTGGCTCGAGCGGCATGGCGCGATCATGAACTACCGCACGAGAATCATCACTATGTTAGCCGAGGACGGCACCGAACACTCTTTCGCAGGGAGAAAGAGGGGAAACCAGAAGTTCGTTATTAATGCCTTGAAGGCGATGAAACTCCTGCGGAAGGGGTGTACTGGTTATTGGTGTTACGCCTTGAAGGCTGATAATGGTGGAGTCGAGCTTTCGTCGATTCCAGTCGTTAGTGAGTTTCCTGATGTATTTTCTGAAGAGTTACCGGGATTGCCACCGGATCGTGAGGTCGAGTTTACTATAGAGTTAGAGCCAGGCGCAGCTCCTATTTCGAAGGCGCCGTATCGCATGGCACCTTCAGAGATGTCAGAGTTCAAGAAGCAGCTGAGTGAGCTTCTTGAGTCGGGGTATGTTCGACCGAGCGCCTCGCCTTGGGGCGCACCGGTCCTGTTTATGCGGAAGAAAGATGATTCACTACGTTTGTGTATCGACTATCGCGAACTAAACAAGGTGACCATCAAGAACAAGTATCCTTTGCCGAGAATCGATGACTTGTTTGACCAGTTGCAGGGAGCTGCGGTATTCTCGAAGATTGATTTGAAATCGGGGTACTATCAGCTCCGGGTGAGGGAGTCCGATGTGCCGAAAACAGCTTTTCGGACGAGATATGGACATTACGAGTTTGTAGTTATGCCTTTCGGATTAACTAATGCGCCGGAGGTGTTCATGCAGTTGATGAACAAAGTCTTTATCAAGTATTTGGATAAGTGTGTCGTCGTCTTCATTGACGATATTCTTATCTATTCGAGGAATGAGGAAGAGCATGCCCATCATATGCGGATAGTGTTAGACATTTTGAGGACCGAGCAACTCTATGCGAAGTTCTCGAAATGTGAGTTACTTGAAGGAAGTGATGTTTTGGGTCACGTGATTTCACCGTAGGAGTCCGTGTGGATCCGAGAAAATTGAGGCGAGTGTTGGATTGGGCACCGCCCAAGAATGTGAAGGAGATTCGTAGTTTCTTGGGTTTGGTGGCTACTACCGTAGGTTCGTCGAGGTTTCTCGGCGGCTCGGCCACTTACACGCTTGCTCCATAAGTCCGAGAAGTTCGTGCGGAATGACGAGAGGCGATCGAGTTTTGAGGAGTCAAGAGGCGCTTGACTTCACCCGGTTTTGGCGTTGCCGTGCGGCAACGAGGTTTTGCCGTCTATAGCGATGCTTGGGCGGGGTCTTGGGTGCGTATTGATGCGGACGGCAAGACCATTGCCTTTGCGTCGAGACAGCTTGAGGCCATATGAGCTTAACTACCCTACTCATGATTTGGAGTTAGCGGCAGTCGTTTTTGCGCTCAAGATTTGGCGTCACTATCTTTTCGAATCGGCATGTCAGATTTTTACCGATCATAAAAGTCTGAAATACATATTTACTCAGCGGGAGTTGAATATGAGGCAGAGGAGATGGTTAGAGCTGATTAAGGATTACGACCTCGAAATCCTTTACCATCCGGGCAAGGCAAACGTCGTGGCCGACGCCTTGAGCCGGAAACCGATTGCGTTGCGAACGCTTGAGGTCCTTACGTCTCAGTCTGAGCTTCGGCGGACTTTGATCGAGTTAGATATTGAGGTTTTGTTGCCTGGGACCGTCGGGCAACTTTGTGCTTTAGAGATTTCGTCGTCTTTGATCGATGAAATTAAGCTGAAGCAGTTGGAGGATCCGATGATTACTCAAATCCGAGAGAACATTCTTAAGAGAAAGTCTCCGGCTTTGTAATCCATGAGGATGGTGTTTTGAGATTCCAGAGTCGGCTTTGTGTGCGAACGACTTAGAGTTGAGACAGTATTACGCGAGGCCCATGCTACACCTTACTCCGTTCATCTGGTTCGAGTAAGATGTATAAGGACGAGGAGGAATTTACGGTGGAATGATATGAAGGAGGAGGTCGCGATTTGTAGCAAAATGTTTGACTTGTCAACGAGTCAAAATCGAGCATCGGCCATTCAAGTTATTGCGGTCACTTCCGTTCCGAATGGAAATGGGAAGATATATCGATGGATTTCATTACGAGTTTGCCGAGATCGAGATCGGGCATGAATATGGTATGGGTGATTGTTGATCGTCGACCAAGTCGGCACATTTTCGGGCATCAAGGACACTTGGGGCCGGAGAAGTTGGCCGTATATTTATCGCCTATTGTGAGGCTTCACGGTACTCAAAGTCTATTGTTTCGGATCGTGATGGTCGTTTTGTATCACACTTTTGGCAGGCGGTGCATAAGGCGTTGGGTACTCGTTTGCGTTTGAGTACCTCTTTTCACCCCCAGTCAGATGGGCAGTCGGAGCGCACCATCCAGACATTTGAGGATATGTTGCGTGCTTGTGCTCTCGATGGAGCAATGGCCCGGGAGGAGCATTTGCCATTGATCGAATTCACGTACAACAACGGTTGGCACGCGTCGGTCGGATGGCACCGTATGAGGCACTTTATGGGCGACGATGTCGATCGCCGATTTGTTGGAATGAGGCGTCCGATTTGGTCGGGACCGAACCGGATGTCGTTTTAGAGACGAGGCGGAAGATAGAATTAATTCGAGAACGGATGTTGACTGCCCAGAGTCGACAGAAGTCATATGCCGATGTCCGTCGTCGACCTTTAGAATTCGAGGTGGGAGACCACGTCTTGCTGAAGGTGTCTCCGATGAGAGGAGTTTTCCGTTTCGGGAAGAAGGGGAAGTTGAGTCCGAGATTTATTGGACCCTTCGAGATTCTCGAGCGAGTCGGTGGGTTAGCATACCGTTTGGCGTTACCCCCGGCCCTGAGTCATGTTCATAACGTTTTTCATGTTTCCCAGCTGAGGAAATATGTCCCGGATCCTAGTCACATCATCGACTATGGGGAGATTGACGTTGCCGAGAATATTACTTTTGAGGAGCGTCCTTTGAAGATTTTAGAGCATCGGGAGAAACGACTGAGGCATAAGACCATTCCCTTGGTCAAGGTGCAGTGGTCGAGGCATGGTGTCGAGGAGGCGACCTGGGAAACCGAGGATAGCATGCGTGCTAGATACCCCGAGTTGTTTGTTTCTCAAGTTTCGGGACGAAACTTATTTTTAGAGGGGTAGAATGTAATATCCGCATTTTTTTTCTTTGTCCGATATTCCCGTTTTGGTGTATTTTTATTTTTGGTAGCTCGCTTGTAACCATGTCGACATTTTGAATCTATGTTATTCTCGGAGTTTCTCCATCGGGGATGATCTTGGTGATGTTTTGATATTATTCCGTTTTATGTCATGTATTATGGCACGGACGTTCGATTCTCGTAGAACTCGTTCACTTTTCTAATTCCTTTGGTTTCACGAGTTCGTATAGTTGAGTTGTTCGTATCGTGAGTTTCGGTTTGTTAATCCGACGTCATATCTCGGTTTTGTGAACGTTTGGGCCATTTCGTAATTTTCCCAAGTTTAGGGTATTCTTGTTATCTTTGTTGTTCCTGAACCTTCGGACATTCGGAATCACGTTTCATTTTATATCTTGTCGTTGGCGTGAATCTGTTGGAAGTATATCAGTTGGTAGCAGATACGTCTCGTTACTTCCCGATCATTTCCTCGTCGAGAAGTGATTCAGATTTTCTTCTTGCTGTCTCAGGCTATGTTACGGCCGTAAGCCACATTGTTACGGCCGTAATGCTTGAGAGTTACGGCCGTAAGTTTCCCTTATACGGCCGTAATATGAGTTCGTTTTCTGCACTTGATTCCAGTGGGGGGGTTACGGGCGTAACATGCTAGAGTTACGGCCGTAAGTATTGTCTGACGGCCGTAATGGTGTTTTGATACGGCCGTAAGTGTCGTTCGTAAATTTTACCCAGTTCTTTCCAGAGGCGATTACGGCCGTAAGAGAGTTGTGTTACGGCCGTAATGTTCACGTGTTACGGCCGTATGTGGGTGTGTTACGGCCGTAACACACCGATATATAAACCGGCGGCGCCCGATTTTCCTCATTTCTCACTTCTCTCTTTCCTTTTCGCGGAGGGTAGCGACTTGAGCTAGGGTTCGACGATTTCGATCCAAACTCCATTGTAAGAGCACATTCAAGTATCATACCATCCACCTATCACTAATCATCCATCGTTCATCTTCAAATCAAGGTAAAATCTCTTATAACCTACCTTGGAGGATTTGGGGATTTTCGGGTGTATTGTTCGATTTGCTTCGTATTGTTGATTAATCCTTGTTGATTATGATTAATCTCGTCATTGTTCTTGTTCTCCTACGAACTCATGATGTATTTCGTGATATTTACATAATCGAGAGGGTTTGGTTGCGATCCGCCCTCGTCGTTGTTTGATACGAATACACATAAATCGTAGGAGGGTTTTCGGTGTTTCAATTCCGTATTAAGTTAGAATTGGTAGTGATTGTGTTCTTCGTATCGTTAGGTTCGTGATTATCGGCTCCTATCGGTCGTCGGTGTTTTCCTTCCGTTCGTTGAGCCGTCTCTTATTCAAGGCAAGTATTTTTGGAAACCTTTAAGCTTAACATGAAGTGGTGATGTATATTACTTGTGTGTAACTCACCTCGTGTTGGCCCGACGGGGTCAAGGAGGGAAATCTATGTTGCCGCCCTGGATTTCACGGGTTTGTTTAGCTAGCCAGCGCGGGAGGGTCCTTAGAGGCCTCGTGCGGGAATCTATGATATTACTCTGTTCCCAAGGCGATGCATGTGCGTGTTTTGCTTTATAATATAGCCAGTGCGGGAGGGTCCTTAGAGGCCTCGTGCGGGAATTTATGATATGACTCTGTTCCCAAGGCAAATTGTTTGACTGTTTATTTCCGGAAAAGACATGTCTAGTTTTGATTTTTGAAACGATATTGGTGCATGCACTATGAAATGTGTAAGCGTTTGGTTTGCCTTGATTACTTGTACTAGCGTAATTGCTAACCCCTTTGGGGACCCGTTTTGGGGAAATTCTTGTTATGGATTTCAGGTTATGATTATCCGGACGAGCGAGCACCGGGACAGATGAGGATGTTGGCCAGGGTCGTTGACATGTGCATTTGGGTCTATTTATTTCCTCTGTCCATTTCGATATGGTTGTTCCCACAGTTTTAAACTTATAGATTGTACTCGCGAGTACTTAGGCTTTTTGTTTCAAACTCCGTATTGTATTGCTTTAAATTGTCACGTTGTTGGTTGATGCTTATTTTGCCAGTTGCTCCGGGCATATCTTTATATGTCATATTATTTAATTGTTTATCCTCGCTAACCAAGATGGTTAGTCGAGTGGAGTTTTTCTATTGTAGCCTGGTAGGTCCCATGTAGGGGTCTACGGCGCTGTAACATATTCCGAATATCTCGGGGTGTTACACAAAGCATATCAACTTAGAACGGCAATAAGTCTCAATGGAATTCAAAAATCAAAATACTTACAGATCATGAAGTCGGCGATTCCCCTTGATACTGGCACATGTCTCAACTCTAGAAAATACTCGACACAGATACTTTCAAAACACACGTTTTGCAAAATCAGTTCAACTTGAGAACACAACACATCTCTATCCGAAGAAACACATTAATACCATTTGGAAAAGTTTACAACAACCCTAGTACTATACTGGTAAATCACATAACACACAAGCCCGTGTGAACCAAAAAAACCCAGAGCTCAAACACTTGTCAACCGACAACTCGAATGACACAACAATAGCACGACCCAACTCAACCCGACTGCCTAGGTTTTCCCAACCTAAGCTCTTATATCATATTCTGTAACACCCCAGATCCAACCGGGAATATTACCCCGATACCATGTACGTAATGCTGTAATATCCGTAACTTTCCATTTTTAGCAGTTTCCATTTTTGGTATATGTGTATTTTTATCGACTCGCTTGTAACCGTTTCGACATTTTGAATCTACTTTATTCTTGGAGTTTTTCCATTTGGACGAGTTTTGGTTATGTTTTCACGTGATTTCATTTTATGATATGTTTTGCCGTATGAACGTTCGATTCTCATAAAACTCATTCGCTTTCATTGTTTCTTGGTTTGTACAAGTTTGTATGATTGAGTTGATCGTGTTGAGACTTTCGGTTTGCAAATCCGACGTCGTATCGTGATTTTCGGGCACTTGGGCCATTTTCGTAATTTCTTATAAGTTTAGGGAATTTCATATTCGTTGTCGTATTTCGGATTCCCCGGTAGTCGGATTGATGTTTCCTTGTGACGGTTAGACTCGTCATCGAATATTCTTCGTAGTCGTATTTTTGGTTCGATAGGAGGTCCGGGTTTAGGTCATTCGAAATTGTTTGGGCAGTGCGAAGCTAACATCCCGATGGGTGCTACGGCCGTAACACCCCGAAGTTACGGCCGTAAGTTGGCCATGTTACGGCCGTAAGTCCCCCCTGTTACGGCCACAACAGCCCGCTGTTTTATAACAGTGGGCAGAGGTCAACACCTCATTTTCTATCTCTTTTCTTTCGTTTTCTTCACGGGGCGACTCCAGGGGCGATTTCCTTCAGTTTTGATCGGAGAATTCTTCGTGTTCCATCACCATATAATCGTACTAGCATATCACCATCAGCGTAATCTTCTTCCATCGTCCGAATCCGAGGTATTTTCTTCAGGAACCCTAACTTGTCTAATTTGGGGGGTTTTCGGGATTCTAGGGATTAGTTCCGAATTGTTCAATTATGTTATGATATTCTTTACCGATTGTGATTATTGGGTGATTCCAAATCCACCTTCCTTGATTTTAATTCATGAATTATCAATACGGGGAGATTTTGCATAAACCCTCGCCCGTATCGATTGAACGTCTATTGTCGTGAATTGTAATTGGGGTTATGGGAGTATTCCTTTCGATTTTTGATGTCCGTTGGGACTGAGTTATGTTAATTCTTCGTTAGGAACCGTCGTCTTCCACTCGGATCATCCGTAGTCGTTTTTCACTTCCAATTCTTCGAAGATGTCACAAAGGCAAGTACTTTACATTTGTTTACATGTTCTAGTATTTGAATTGTGGCTATTCGTGGTTGTTGTGGTTGGATATGTGTATGTTCACCTAGGGACGGTCCGACGGGGCCTCTAGGGATACGTATTGCCGTGTGTGTGCGTATCACCAATTGTGGTTAACCACCCAAGGATGTCCGACGGGGCTCTGCGGGGTACGGTGGGCATGAGTCTCGTACCAAGGTTAACTTTGAATTGTTTTGTTGGAGAAAATATGTTTTGTGCTTGTGCACTGTATAATATTCCGGAATATAAAATGTTTTCTAAAATGATTTTGGCGCATATATTCATCTGATTAGAATGTAGTTCAAATCGATTGTACTTGCACTAGCAGTTGTCGCTAACCCCTTAAATGGAGGAAATACTTTTTGTATTTCAGGTATTGATTGTGGGGACAAGCGAGCACTCGAGCCGTATGAGGATGATGGGCAAGCATGATATTGTCCAGTAGTTGATTATCGGTGTTATGTCTGTCGGTTATTATTGATGTCTGATTTTGGGATTTCTGTATTACAAAATTGGTTTAAGTACTCGATTACTTCCTGTTTGAATTTGTTAATGTTGTGTTCCCGTTTTGGGAAATGGATTTGGTGTCGGATTTTATTTGTCGGTTTGTAGTCTTTTATTTGAATTGTCGTTTTTGTTAATGATTGTTCGTCATTGTCGAATGTCTTGTTTGGTACGTTAGCCTGGTGAATTCCACAGTGTGGGGTCCACAGCACTGTAATATGCCCTGAATGTCTTGAGGGTGTTACAAAATATGGTATCGGGGCTTAGGTTATGGATACCTAGGCTGTCGATTATTTGGGTCTAGTCAAGTGTCATTTTTGGGACAGTATCACTGCTATGCCATCATCTCAGTACGCCGGTGCACGTAAGTTTTTCCTAACTTGACTCGTTTCACCGTTCTGTTCTATTCCTGTCTTAGTATCTTTTTGCGTCTTGCGTTTGAATTGTACTTACCCGTTACTTCTTTAGAATTCATACTGGTAGAGGACGCGGACGCGGTCGCGGACGCAGTAGGGGACGTGGCGCAGCCGGTGGGGCGGCCATGTCCGATCACTCGGGAACTGATTCGGCGATGCCTTCTTTATCGAACAGTGTTCCTGTAACACCCCCAATCCACTCAGGGATATTACACGCCGTAGACCCTCTCCTCGAGGATCTACCAGGCTGGTAACAACATTTAACATCTCGATAATGCCTTCAAGGCTAAAATGACTCAGTAGACCGATTTGGTCTTTCCACAAATACATACAACTCATGCCCACGCAGGGGACAAAATACAACCACACCCGTACAACGGGAACAATATTGCAGCGGAAAAATAAAGTACAACTGAACCAATAAACAATATACGGTTCCTCATGTGATTAGTATCGATCATCTTTCATCATCCTTCGTGCCGACCCTGTGTTATGCTCCAAAACCTGAATGCAAAAACAGACATCCACCCCCCGAATACTCGGGGGTTAGCAAAACTCCACTGTTTTGCTAGTGCAAGAACAAAGTGCAAATACGAGCCATACAATTCACATTCCACGAATAACAATAACCAGGAATCCTCAAGGTTCCAAACGAAACGAAAAGCACTTCTCGAGGCAAGAATTTGAGAAAACATTTCAAAATCGAAATATCATAAATCAATGGAAATAATTTATAAAACGGTTTAGAATGCCATCGAGAGTTTTAATAGAAAACGATTTAGGATTATCAAATCCTACTTTTCAAAATCCAAAAGACAAAAGGGGTCACCGCCCCAAAGGTTTACTTTCCGAAAAATGACATTTACCAAACCGTTGGGATTTTAGCCCCAAACCCGTAAAATGACTTTTACAAAACCATTGGTATTTTAGCCCCAAATCTCATCAACTCACAGTACACAAGAACGACCACAAGGTTCGTTTCCCAACACCAAAATCCACAAATAAAGGATTTAAAACAAACAACAAAATACTCTTGTGCCATCCTAGTCAAGTAGGCGAAACGAACAACTTACCTCTTACACACTTAGTCAATGCATGCAATCATGAAAACCGTTCAAAAGCACTCATTTCCGGAAATGCCATAATCAAATCACATTTGCAAAATGCACCACAATTAACCGTCGATCCACGTCTCTGTGGACCCCTACCGAGACCCCGTCGGATCTAACCCGTAGTGGTTAAAAGCAAGCTCGTCGATCCACGTCTCTTGTGGACCCCTACCGAGACCCCGTCGGATCTAACCCGTAGTGAGCATACACACACACACGTTACTCATGCAATACTAATATGCTAAGAATGTAAGTTCATTAAGAATACTCACTAGAGATGGCCATTAACTCGACACCAATATCAAATTCTTCAAAACACAATAACAAGATTAAATACGGAATACACGATTCCATAACTTTAAACAATAGGAGTATCATCATCAAATCCTTCAACGTTCAAAATAATCAAATCATAATCAATTCCCAAAACACGCCGTTCACAAAACACACACGCATTTTGAAAGAAAACCTTTAACGAGGCCAAACCGAAATCTTTTGAAACTTCATTTCAAACAACCAAACAAACACACCAAGACGATCACCGATCATCATATCCACAAAATAAGAAGAGTATGGGCAAGGTACTTGCCTCGAATAAGAATAACGCGGAGAATCGACCGAAGTAGGTTGGCCCGAACCGACTACGAACCCGCCGACTCCACCGAACGCCAACTCACGTTCATAAACTACGAAGGACAAATAATAACAATGAAATGAATTCCATAACACGACTCAAAGCCGTTGAATTCAAAGAACGAATGACGAAAGTTCACGGATTTTCCCCAAAGCGGCCAAGAACACGATTCGTTCCGTCAAAACCCGAAAACGGAATTCCAAGTTGAAATATGGATATACAATCCATAGAATATGTTTAACAACATCATTTAACCATAATCGATCCATCGAAAACGGATGAAAAACGAGATCGGGGACAAATCCCACAAAAAGTCAATTCGAAGGAAATCAAGAATTATACTTCGATTCGACGAAGAACAATGGATTAAATGATGTTAAACACAAGAATACTATCAAGATTAATCATACCCATTATGAATTAATCAACAACACGGAACGAATCGGACGAAAATGCAAAAATCCCCAAATTCACGAAATTAGGGTTCTAAGGAAGATTACCTTGATTCGCTGGATCAAAGGTTGATAACGGACGATCGATTGATGTTATGAACTCAAGAACTTCATGGATTTGTTGTTAAACAACATGGCTTCCTCACACATGAATCGCCATTCGCGGAAGGAGAAGGAAGGGAATGAAAAACGAAGTGAAATGTGACTGCTCAGCCACATTTATACTGGGCCAGACTAGCGTGCGCTAGCCTTCCCGGACTAGCGTGCGCTATCGGCCGGTATCGGCCGAGTACCCTCGGCCAGGGCCCACACGACCCGGCACCACCGACCAAATTCTGCCGACCATGACTCGTCTCCCGACTCCCGCTAGCGTGCGCTACGGCCGGAAGCCTGCGCGCGCTAGCCCGGCCCGGTAGCCACTGGTGAACTGCCCGGCCAGGTAACGTACGCTAGCCGGCCGACAGCGTGCGCTACGCCTGCCGACTAGCGCGCGCTACGCTCGGCTTAGCGTGCGCTACCTGCCGATCCTGACCGAGTCCAGAACCTCAGAAACCCCACTGCCCAGGCCCGATAGCGTGCGTTAGGCCAGCCGGTAGCGTGCGCTACACCTGCCGGTTAGCGCGCGATCTTCCGGCCGTAGCGTGCGCTTCGCGGATCTGCCGCACCGTCCGGCGGTGCCGTCGTCCGGCGATCCGCCACCCGTCGGCGATCCATAGCCGTCGAGCTCGGCGACCCGATTTCGAAATCGCGCGAACGACCACGACGAAAAGTTAAGGGATGACATAAACGACTCGAAATGAAAACGTAATACCATATTTAGTCATACGCGACCAAGAAACGGGTCGAGGCAACAATTACAGATACGGATACCCGTAACTTTCAAGAAATTACAAAATGGCCCAAAACGCCGAAATCACGATACGTGATCGAATAACCAAACCGAAGTTCACAACACGTCTAACAAAGTTAAACGGACTTGCGGGAAACTCGAAGCAGCTAGCTTCGGTCGAGATTCGCAAGAATCGAACTCAAGTGCGGAAAAGTCGCTAAAAGCACGTAACTCAACAAAACAACACCGAAACGAACTCGGATGACAAAAAGTGTAGAATTAATCATTCTCAGAATGACGAAACGGTCATGAGCGAGTCGTCAAAACGGACTCCGACCGAAAAAATAAATTTACCGAAAATCGAAAATTGCGGATATTACATTCTACCCTCCTTAAAAGAAGTTTCGTCCCGAAACTTAAAACAAGTAGGGAGAAGGAATATTCCGCCAAGGAAAACTCATCGAGATACACAAGAATGCGTAACTAACGCCCAACGGCGAAACGTTACAAACAACGCAATGGAATATACGGCGTGAAAACACGCTCCACGGCGACCAACACAACGTCGCCGTTAGCGATATAATAAAACCAACAAACGACAAGCGTCATCAAACGGATAATATAGCCAAGTCAATTATCCGACAATCACAAAACACAACGAACGAAAACCAATATGATTGACCAACCCAACGGTACATCAATCAAAACGCGAGTCAACCGCTGAACAAACACGGAATCCCACCGCCTAAGGGCTGGAAGATCGAAAACGAAACTAATTTCCCGAACTGAAAGGAATTACGAAGGAGCCTGAATGTTCACCAATCACGGAACGAGGTCAATAAAAACGAACAATCAAACGATCAAACCACAACGATCGAGACAACAAAAATCGAAGAATCATGTTCGAATCACGAAGAACAATAAAGTTCAAACAACAACCCTCAGGATGATCTGGTGAGAACTACAAGACATGCATTCCCATAAGGTCCACAGGAAAGGGAATAGCGATTAAAAAGTCACAACGACAAACGAGTTATTCCGAAACAATACCACACTCGTTCGATAAACAAAAACAAGGGGCAGGACAAGCTCAGAAATGTCAACGAACATAAATGAGTCGACAGAGTTGAAAACATAAGGGTTCCAAATCCAATCCACTTCAAATAAAAGAACTAATAGAACCAGATGATGTCACTCCCAAACAAGGTTCACAAGAATCGAACTGAACCCGAAAAAGTAACATCGATAACCAGATCGACCCACAACAAGATCACAGCTCGTTCGGACGATGAAATCAAAATATAGAACAAGTTCATAAAGTGCCAACGAACATGAGCGAATCGATAGACTGGAGAAAGAGAAAATACAGAAGTCAAAATAGTACGGGCATTACCTCCGACCTCGTCCACGAAATTCACAAAACGGGAGCAAGGTAACAAGACATTAAACAGCCGACACATAACGGAATGATCATCGATGCACACGGTCATACCAAACCAAGCTCTAACAGCTAGCACATACGCGACAACGCAGAAATCACTACGAGGCGATAATATTCAACACCAACATCCCGCCTCTCACAGGGGGCTAACACAACAAGTGTGTGGAAAGCGACTCAATGCTCACACCGCCAATTCGGTCATACTCGGGAGAAAGTATCAAACTGACAACGCGAACATCACACACACATACCCAGCCCTCAAACGGGAATGGATAGGTTTTAAAAACGAAAACCTCATTTTGAAAATAATTTAGAAGAACACCGATTGATCTTGAGTATCATGTTTCAAAAAAAAGTACAAACGTGAAACATCGTTATCGAGACATTGGAGAACCATTTCGCATTTGATAAGAATGAAGATACTTTCTCTTAATGAAAACTTTTAAAATATTCGACCCTCGGGTCTAAATAAAAGTGTTTCTAAAACATTGAAAATATCTCAAAGCATTTTGGTCCTCGAGGTAGAAAATTTTTGAAATATATTGTGGCACCTAGGATGTACCACAAGAAAATAACTCATTTGAAAAGTATGTCTCGAAATTTATTTTTCTAAGATACTCAAGGTTTTCAAAATCGATAGGCCGAATGCCCAAAACTCACACATACCGACGTTCACTAAAACAACTCCTAGCACACGCATCAAAAGTTTAAAATCAAGACAATATATGTCTTTAAACGGAAATAAACGATAAAATACCACATTCGAACAAAACCAGATAAAATACTCTCCCTTTGGCTAGTGAACAAGTCGAACGCGTATAAGCACAAAGCTTCCACAAGAGACTTGTAAAACGTGCAAATCGATTCGAAAATCATCAACAACGGAGAAAAACAACAATAAAAAGACATCACAAGCGACGACACTCCTCGTATAAATCAAATACGAAAGTCGACTAAATACATATCGTGAAATCAAAATTCACATAAGGATTCCACCACTTAACAAATAATCATAAAAATAGCTCGTGTCACACGAGGCACAACACAAAGAAGGGAGACTTACTTCCACAGGTCGCACGAAGATGATGATCGCCCCACGATACTAATCACGACCAACAAACTCAAACAACGCGTCGCGACACGACTCAGTCTGATAAAATCCGACGAAACAAGACTCAAACAACACGACTTGACCCGACAGCCTAGGTTTCCTCAACCTAATCTCTGATACCATTTATGTAACACCCCCAATCCACTCAGGGATATTACACGCCGTAGACCCTCTCCTCGAGGATCTACCAGGCTGGTAACAACATTTAACATCTCGATAATGCCTTCAAGGCTAAAATGACTCAGTAGACCGATTTGGTCTTTCCACAAATACATACAACTCATGCCCATGCAGGGGACAAAATACAACCACACCCGTACAACGGGAACAATATAGCAGCGGAAAAATAAAGTACAACTGAACCAATAAACAATATACGGTTCCTCATGTGATTAGTATCGATCATCTTTCATCATCCTTCGTGCCGACCCTGTGTTATGCTCCAAAACCTGAATGCAAAAACAGACATCTACCCCCCGAATACTCGGGGGTTAGCAAAACTCCACTGTTTTGCTAGTGCAAGAACAAAGTGCAAATACGAGCCATACAATTCACATTCCACGAATAACAATAACCAGGAATCCTCAAGGTTCCAAACGAAACGAAAAGCACTTCTCGAGGCAAGAATTTGAGAAAACATTTCAAAATCGAAATATCATAAATCAATGGAAATAATTTATAAAACGGTTTAGAATGCCATCGAGAGTTTTAATAGAAAAGCGATTTAGGATTATCAAATCCTACTTTTCAAAATCCAAAAGACAAAAGGGGTCACCGCCCCAAAGGTTTACTTTCCGAAAAATGACATTTACCAAACCGTTGGGATTTTAGCCCCAAACCCGTAAAATGACTTTTACAAAACCATTGGGATTTTAGCCCCAAATCTCATCAACTCACAGTACACAAGAACGACCAGAAGGTTCGTTTCCCAACACCAAAATCCACAAATAAAGGATTTAAAACAAACAACAAAATACTCTTGTGCCATCCTAGTCAAGTAGGCCAAACGAACAACTTACCTCTTACACACTTAGTCAATGCATGCAATCATGAAAACCGTTCAAAAGCACTCATTTCCGGAAATGCCATAATCAAATCACATTTGCAAAATGCACCACAATTAACCGTCGATCCACGTCTCTGTGGACCCCTACCGAGACCCCGTCGGATCTAACCCGTAGTGGTTAAAAGCAAGCTCGTCGATCCACGTCTCTTGTGGACCCCTACCGAGACCCCGTCGGATCTAACCCGTAGTGAGCATACACACACACACACGTTACTCATGCAATATTAATATGCTAAGAATGTAAGTTCATTAAGAATACTCACTAGAGATGGCCATTAACTCGACACCAATATCAAATTCTTCAAAACACAATAACAAGATTAAATACGGAATACACGATTCCATAACTTTAAACAATAGGAGTATCATCATCAAATCCTTCAACGTTCAAAATAATCAAATCATAATCAATTCCCAAAACACGCCGTTCACAAAACACACACGCATTTTGAAAGAAAACCTTTAACGAGGCCAAACCGAAATCTTTTGAAACTTCAATTCAAACAACCAAACAAACACACCAAGACGATCACCGATCATCATATCCACAAAATAAGAAGAGTATGGGCAAGGTACTTGCCTCGAATAAGAATAACGCGGAGAATCGACCGAAGTAGGTTGGCCCGAACCGACTACGAACCCGCCGACTCCACCGAACGCCAACTCACGTTCATAAACTACGAAGGACAAATAATAACAATGAAATGAATTCCATAACACGACTCAAAGCTGTTGAATTCAAAGAACGAATGACGAAAGTTCACGGATTTCCCCCAAAACGGCCAAGAACACGATTCGTTCCGTCAAAACCCGAAAACGGAATTCCAAGTTGAAATATGGATATACAATCCATAGAATATGTTTAGCAACATCATTTAACCATAATCGATCCATCGAAAACGGATGAAAAACGAGATCGGGGACAAATCCCCCAAAAAGTCAATTCGAAGGAAATCAAGAATTATACTTCGATTCGACGAAGAACAATGGATTAAATGATGTTAAACACAAGAATACTATCAAGATTAATCATAGCCATTATGAATTAATCAACAACACGGAACGAATCGGACGAAAATGCAAAAATCCCCAAATTCACGAAATTAGGGTTCTAAGGAAGATTACCTTGATTCGCTGGATCAAAGGTTGATAACGGACGATCGATTGATGTTATGAACTCAAGAACTTCATGGATTTGTTGTTAAACAACATGGCTTCGTCACCCATGAATCGCCATTCGCGGAAGGAGAAGGAAGGGAATGAAAAACGAAGTGAAATGTGACTGCTCAGCCACATTTATACTGGGCCAGACTAGCGTGCGCTAGCCTTCCCGGACTAGCGTGCGCTATCGGCCGGTATCGGCCGAGTACCCTCGGCCAGGGCCCACACGACACGGCACCACCGACCAAATTATGCCGACCATGACTCGTCTCCCGACTCCCGCTAGCGTGCGCTACGGCCAAGGCCTGCGCGCTTAGCCAATCCGGTAGCCCGGATCGACTGCCCGGCAGTAACGTACGCTAGCCGGCCGGCGGCGCTTCGCTGCCGACTAGCGCGCGCTACGCTCGGCTTAGCGTGCGCTACGCCGATCTGGCCGAGTCGAACCTCGAAACCCCACTGCCCGGGCGATAGCGTCGTTAGGCGGCCGGTGCGTCGCTACACTGCCGGTTAGCGCGCGATCTTCCGGCCGTAGCGTGCGCTCGCCGGATCTGCCTCACCGTCCGTCGGCGGTGCCGCAATCGTCGGCCCGATCCGCCACCGTCGGCGATCCGCAACGTCGAGGCTCGGCGACCCGATTTCAAATCGCACTAACGAACACGACGAAAAGTTCACGGATGACATAAACGACTCGAAATGAAAACGTAATACCATATTTAGTCATACGCGACCAAGAAACGGGTCGAGGCAACAATTACAGATACGGATACCCGTAACTTTCAAGAAATTACAAAATGGCCCAAAACGCCCGGAAATCACGATACGTGATCGAATAACCAAACCGAAGTTCACAACACGTCTAACAAAGTTAAACGGACTTGCGGGAAACTCGAAACAGCAGTTTCGGTCGAGATTCGCAAGAATCGAACTCAAGTGCGGAAAAGTCGCTAAAAAGCACAGAACTCAACAAAACAACACCGAAACGAACTCGGATGACAAAAAGTGTAGAATTAATCATTCTCAGAATGACGAAACGATCATGAGCGAGTCGCCAAAACGGACTCCGACCGAAAAAATAAATTTACCGAAAATCGAAAATTGCGGATATTACGGTTCCCCCTAGTTCAGGAGGTCAGCAGGACCAATGCGCTAGCTCCGGTAATGCTAATGAGAATATTGGAGTGGCTAATATTTTGCAACAAGTAGCGAACCAGATGACGCTACTGACTCAGGCCGTTCTGGTCGGCCATGCTAATGCCAACCCGGTTCCGCCTACTGGATTCGGCAATGATAAGTTACTTCAGGACGTGATTCGTATGCGTCCTCTGCAGTTTGATGGTGCTTCCGACCCTTCCGGTTCGGAGAATTGGCTATTCGAGATGGAAAAAGTATTTGAGGCTGCTAATTGTTCTGAGGAGAGGAAAGTACCCATTGCTCAGTACTTCCTCGCCAAAGAGGCAGCAACGTGGTGGCAAGCCGTGAAACCGCGTGACCGGGCAGCCACGTGGGCAGAGTTTTGGGATCTGATGGAAGATGAATTTTGCCCATGGCCAGTGAAAGAGGGGAGGATCCGAGCCTTCTTTGAGGCTAAGCCCCAAGATGTTCCTATTTCTCAAGATATCAAAGACTACAATCAACAGCTGCATTATGTGAGGAACCAAGTCCGAGATGAGCTTGATAAGATCTGCCACTTTGATATGCGGATGAAACCGAGGGTGCGCCACTACATGTCTGGTCTGGGGTGCACGACTTTGAAAGAGTATCAGAATAAGGCGATGGCTTACGAGATGTCGTTTTCTGCGACAGAGATGACAACGGAAGGAAAGAAGCAGAAGACCGCCGGTCAGTTTTCGGGAGGCAAGTCTGGAGGGTATCCGAAGGCTCAGTCTGGTTCACGAGTCTTCGGGAGTCAGTCGTCGTCAGTTGGGCGAGGAAACGGTTCTAGGTCTGCTCCTCCTGGTTCCGTTCGTGGTCCTACGTGCTTCAACTGTAGTCGTCCGAGCCACATGATGAGTGAGTGTGATAGGCCTCCGATTCAGTGTCTTGCTTGTGGTCGGATGGGTCACCGTGCTAAGTTTTGTATGGATGCAGCTGGAGCTCCAGTTACTCAGATATCACCCCCAGCTGTGGGAGAGCCGAGTGTTAATCAGGCACCGACAGTTCCTCAGCCGCAGCAGAGTTTTGGTAGAGGTTGAGGACGTGGACAGCCTTCTAGAGGGGTAGCTTCTAGTACGGGGTCTGTTCTGCCCCGAGTTTATGAGATGAGACGAGCAGGAGACCCAGACGCGACGGTGGCTACAGGTACCGTCCACATCCTTGATCACCCTGTTTCCGTATTATTCGATTCTGGTGCTATGCATTCTTTCATATCTATGGATTGTGTGCATCGTCTGCATATTGATTGCTTGGTTGCGTGTGAACCATTTGTTGTTAAACTGCCTAGTGGGGATAGCATCGTGAGGGATCGTGAGATTGGAGATTTTCCAGTGAGTATCGCGGGGAGGTTTGGCCTTCTAATTTGATTGCGGTAGACATTAGAGATGAGGATTTGATTATGGGTGAGGATTGGCTGGACTGTCATGGGGCGATCATGAATTATAGAACAAGAACCGTTTCGGTGTTAGCCTCTGACGGTACCGAGCATTCTTTTGTGGGGCATAAGCGGAGTAGCCAGAGGTTACTGATCAGCGCCTTGAGGGCGGTGAGACTTCTTCGAGGAGGTTGCACGGGCTACTGGTGTTACGCTTTGAGACTGGAAGAAGGGGGAGTCGAACTCTTGTCTATTCCAGTAGTGTGTGAGTATCCTGATGTTTTTCCAGACGAGTTGCCGGGCTTGCCGCCGTACCGAGAGGTTGAGTTTACTGTCGATTTAGAGTCGGGTGCAGCCCTGATTTCTAAGATGCCATACCGTATGGCGCCTGTCGAGATGCTTGAGTTGAAGAAACAGTTGGGAGAGTTGCTAAACATGGGATATATTCGACCGAGCGCTTCACCTTGGGGCGCACCGGTCCTGTTTGTGAAGAAGAATGATGGTTCACTTCGTTTGTGTATCGATTACCGAGAGTTGAACAAAGTGACCATCAAAAACAAGTATCCGCTCCCGAGGATTGATGACTTGTTTGATTAGTTGCAAGGGGCAACCATGTTTGTGAAGATTGATTTGAGATCGGGGTATTATCAGCTCCGAGTGAAGGATACCGATATTCCGAAGATGCCCTTTCGTACGAGATATGGTCACTACGAGTTTTTGGTTATGCCTTTTGGGCTAACCAACGCCCCAGCCGTGTTCATGCAGCTTATGAACAAAGTCTTTATCGAGTACCTCGATAAGTGTGTAGTCGTTTTTATCGATGACACCCTGATTTACTCGAGGTGCGAGGAGGAGCACGCCCGTCATTTGCATATCGTGTTAGATATTTTGAGAACTCAGCATCTTCTTGCGAAGTTCTCAAAGTGTGAGTTTTGGTTACGGGAGGTTATGTTTCTCGGTCATGTGATCTCGGCCGAGGGTGTTCGTGTGGACCCACATAAGGTAAAGGCAGTGTTGGATTGGGCACCCCCTAAGAACGTGAAGGAGGTCCGTAGTTTTCTGGGTTTGGCCGGGTATTACCGTAGATTCGTCGAGGGGTTCTCTAAGCTCGCTCGACCGCTGACTCAGTTGTTATAGAAGTCAGAGAAGTTTGTGTGGACCGACGAGAGACAGAATAGTTTTGAGGAGTTGAAGAAGCGGTTGACGACCGCTCATGTCTTGGCTTTACCGAGTGGTAATGAGGGTTTCTCAGTTTTTAGTGATGCTTCGGGCCAAGGGCTCGGATGCGTACTTATACAGCACGGGAGGACGATTGCCTATGCTTCCCGTCAGTTGAAACCGTACGAGTTGAATTACCCTACGCACGATCTTGAGTTGGCCGTAGTTGTATTTGCGTTGAAGATTTGTCGTCATTACTTGTATGGCTCGTCGTGTCAGATTTTCACCGATCACAAGAGCCTGAAGTACATTTTTACGCAAAAAGAGCTTAATATGAGACAGAGGAGATGGTTGGAGTTGATTAAGGACTACGAACTCGAGATTCTATATCATCCGGGTAAGGCAAATGTGGTGGCAGATGCCTTGAGCTGGAAATCGGTAGCGCTTCGGGCGCTTGAGTTGCTTACGGCCCAGTCGGGACTTCAGCGAGAGTTTATGACGTTGAGCATTGAAGTTGTACTACCAGAGAGTTCCGGGCAGTTGCGTACTCTTGAGTTTTCTTCATATCTGGTCGATGACATTAAATCGGAATAGTTGGAGGACCCGATGTGTATTCAGCTTCGAGAGAGTGTAGGGAAGGGGAAAGCCCCGGGATTGGTTATTCATGAGGATGGTATGTTGAGATTCCGAGGTCGGTTGTGTGTTCCGAATGACTCGGGATTGAGGCAGAGTATTATGTGAGAGGCTCATGCGTCGCCTTACTTAGTCCATCCGGGCTCGAGTAAAATGTATAAAGATTTGAGGAAAACTTTCTGGTGGAACGACATGAAGAATGAGGTAGTTTAGCTTGTGGCTAAGTGTTTGACTTGTCATCAAGTCAAGATTGAGCATCAGCGGCCAGCCGGGCTGTTGAAACCACTTCCCGTCCCGGAGTGGAAGTGGGAGGATATCTCTATGGATTTTGTCACGGGTTTACCGAGGACGAAGACTGGTATGAATATGGTATGGGTGATTGTAGACCGACTGACTAAGTCGACGCATTTTCTGGGCATCAAGGATACTTGTGGTCCAGAAAAATTGGCTCGTGTTTTTATCACACAGATAGTGAGACTTCATGGTACGCCGAAGACCATCATTTCAGACAGAGATGGCCGATTTGTAACGCATTTTTGGCAGGCGGTACATGAGGCATTGGTGACACAGTTACGTTTGAGCACTTCTTTCCATCCCCAGACCGATGGGCAGTCCGAGCGTACTATTCAAACGTTCGAGGATATATTGCGTGCATGTGCGTTAGATTGGAGTAGTGACTAGGAGGGACATCTGGCCTTAATCGAGTTTACTTATAATAATACCTGGCACGCGTCGATTAAGATGGCACCGTATGAGGCACTTTATGGCCGACGTTGCCGATCACCGATATGTTGGGATGAGCCGTCCGATTTAGTTGGCACCGAACCAGACCTCGTGTTAGAGATGACGGAGAAAGTTGAGTTGATTAGAAAGAGAATGTTGGCTGCTCAGAGTCGACAAAAGTCTTATGCGGATGTTAGGCGTCGACCTTTGGAGTTTGAGGTGGGAGATCATGTTCTGTTGAAAGTATCTCCGACGAAGGGAGTTTTCCGTTTTGGAAAAAAGGGGAAGCTCAGTCCGAGGTATATTGGGCCCTTCGAGATATTGGAGAGAGTCGGTGAGTTGGCATACCATTTAGCTTTGCCTTCGTCATTGAGTCATGTTCATAACGTATTTCATGTTTCCCAGTTGAGGAAGTACGTTCCGGACCCGTCCCACATTATTGATTTTGGAGACGTGGAGATCGAGAAGGATGTTACGCTTGAGGAGAGGCCCGTCAAGATTTTGGAGCGTCGAGACAAACAGTTAAGGCACAAAACCATTCCTTTGGTTAAGGTGCAATGGTCGAGACATGGAGTAGAAGAAGCGACGTGGGAGTTAGAGGAGGATATGCGTTCGAGGCACCCCGAGCTTTTCGATTCTTAAGTTTCGGGACGAAACTTTATTTTAGAGGGGGAGAATGTAATATCCGTAACTTTCTATTTTTAGCAGTTTCCATTTTTGGTATATGTGTATCTTTATCGACTCTCTTGTAACCGTTTCGACATTTTGAATCTACTTTATTCTTGGAGTTTTTCCATTTGGACGAGTTTTGGTGATGTTTTCACGTGATTTCATTTTATGATATGTTTTGCCGTATGAACGTTCGATTCTCGTAAAACTCATTCGTTTTCATTGTTTCTTGGTTTGTACAAGTTCGTATGATTGAGTTGGTCATGTTGAGACTTTCGGTTTGCAAATCCGACGTCGTATCGTGATTTTCGGGCACTTGGGCCATTTTCGTAATTTCCTATAAGTTTAGGGAATTTCATATTCGTTGTCGTATTTCGGATTCCCGGGTAGTCGGATTGATGTTTCCTTGTGACGGTTAGACTCGTCATCGAATATTCTTCGTAGTCGTATTTTTGGTTCGATAGGAGGTCCGGGTTTCGGGGTCATCTGAAATTGTTTGGACAGCAGCTGCCAGAACTGCTGTCCAGTAGGGTGCTACGGCCGTAACACCCCGAAGTTACGGCCGTAAGTTGGCCATGTTACGGCCGTAAGTCCCCTATTCTGGCCGTAATGCTTGACTGCTTTATAACGCGCGGGTCAACACCTCATTTTCTATCTCTTTTCTTTCGTTTTCTTCACGGGGCGACTCCAGGGGCGATTTGCTTCAGTTTTGATCGGAGAATTCTTCCTGTTCCATCACCGTATAATTGTACTAGCATATCACCATCAGCGTAATCTTCCTTCGTCGTCCGAATCCGAGGTATTTTCTTCAGGAACCCTAATTGTCTAATTTGGGGGTTTTTCGGGATTCTAGGGATTAGTTCCGAATTGTTCAATTATGTTATGATATTCTTTACCGATTGTGATTGTTGGGTGATTCCAAATCCACCTTCCTTGATTTTAATTCGTGAATTATCAATACGGGGAGATTTTGCATTAACCCTCGCCCGTATCGATTGAACGTCTATTGTCGTGAATTGTAATCGGGGTTATGGGAGTATTCCTTTAAATTTTTGATGTCCGTTGGGACTGAGTTATGTTAATTCTTCGTTAGGAACCGTCGTCTTCCACTCGGATCATCCGTAGTCATTTTTCACTTCCGATTCTTCGAAGATGTCACAAAAGCAAGTACTTTACATTTGTTTACATGTTCTAGTATTTGAATTGTGGCTATTCGTGGTTGTTGTGGATGGATATGTGTATGTTCACCTAGGGACGTTCCGACGGGGCCTCTAGGGATACGTATTACCGTGTGTGTGCGTATCACGAATTGTGGTTAACCACCCAGGGATGTCCGATGGGGATTTGCGGGGTACGGTGGCTGTGAGTCTCGTACCAAGGTTAACTTTGAATTGTTTTGTTGTAGAAAATATGTTTTGTGCTTGTGTACCGTATAATATTCCGAAATATAAAATGTTTTCTAAATGATTTTGGCGCATATATTCATCTGATTAGAATGTAGTTCAAATGGATTGTACTTTCACTAGCAGTTGTCGCTAACCTCTTAAATGAGGGAAATACTTTTTGTATTTCAGGTATTGATCGTGGGGACAAGTGACCACTCGAGCCGTATGAGGATGATGGGCAAGCATGATATTGTCCAGTAGTTGATTATCGGTGTTATGTCTGTCGGTTATTATTGATGTCTGATTTTGGGATTTTTGTATTATAAAATTGGTTTAAGTACTCGAGTACTTCCTTTTTGAATTTGTTAATGTTGTCTTCCCGTTTTAGGAAATGGATTTGATGTCGGATTTTATTTGTCGGTTTGTAGTCTTTTATTTGAATTGTCGTTTTTGTTAATGATTGTTTGTCGTTGTCGAATGTCTTGTTTGGTACGTTAGTCTGGTGGATTCCACAGTGTGGTGTCCACGGCGCTGTAATATGCCCTGAATGTCTTGGGGGTGTTACAAATGCCTTATGCATAACGTACGTAAAACTTAGAAATCTAGCGTATGTAACTCCTTAAACTTAGCGTACGTAATGGCCTTCTGCACTTGGCCGAAATCCAAATGTTCATGTCCGTCTAGACATACTGGATACGAACATATGGCATACTGAATACACATACTCCTTCCGGATATATTCTTATACGGTATCTCTGATACACAATATCCTCATATACAATTGTCGACCAATTACGACAATTATACAAATACAGTTGTCTCAGTCTTACAATTATTTTATCCATACTATACAGATTCCACACTGTACGACATAACTCGGATAAAATAACTTTAAACAATAGTAGTAGAAATTCAGGATATTACACCCATGAAGAATGGGACAGTCTCTTGCCCAGTGGCCCAGCTCACCGCACTTGAGACATGCGTCTTTTTTCTTCTTGCTCTTTGGAACTATAAGGGCCTTGCCCTTACCTTTAAGGTCCTTGACTTGTGGTCCAGTCTGTTTCTTGGTCTTTTTCTTCCTATTCTTAGACCTCCGAGGTCTAGAAGAAATTACAAGGGCAGACTCCTTCATCCGCGGAGTCTTCATCTGAGACTGAGCGGTCACGAGTTTGTTCATTAGCCCAGCTAAGTTACATGCAATCTCATTGCAGTTAAAGTTCATAACAAACTGTGAGAAGGAATCAGGGAGAGACTGTAGGATAAGATTGGTTTGAAGAGAAGTATCCCTATTAAAATCAAGAGCCTCCAATCTCTCGATCATAGATATCATTTTGAGGACGTGGTCCCCAACCTTCTCACCTTCCTTCATCCTAGCATCGAAGAGTTTGCTTGGATATCTCATATCTAGCAGTTCGACTGTGCTCACCATAAAGCTCGGTTAAGTCAGATAAAATCAGCCTAGCAGAAGTCATTTTCTCATGAGTTCTCTGAAGCTCATTAGACATAGAAGCCATCATGTAAGCACGGGCTTTTACGTCATACTTAACCCACTTTTCGTGGTTTTCAATCTCCTCCTGATTGGCTTTGGTCCGCACCAGAGGCGCCGGAATGTCCGTCTCCAAGACGTATCCTAGTGCCTCTATACTGAGGACTATCATCAGATTGCGGAGCCAGTCCACAAAGTTAGGCCCGATCAGAGTGTTCTTTTCGAGTAGAATTGTGAGTGGGTTCATTGTCATATTGAGAGTTATGTCTGTATTAAGTACGACAGGATAATTAGTGACTCGTTTAATTATGATCTGGGTATATAATTAAGGTCTTTTCTATTCTTGTTACCCAGCTCCCACTATTTTTATCGGAATAACACACTCCCATGTGAAATCCAGAAGTATCGTTCGCTCTACTTCATAGTGGCGATCGAGTTCTTTATAAATCTTAATACAGGGCAACCGAACAGGTTTCTAGTCAATTAATTTTCATAAAGTGGTGTCCAACACCAACCCATCTAATGGATGATTCGATCTTCTTTTTCCCCTTGTTCACTCCCCTCAACCTATATGATTTCTATGGTTCGTGAACAAGTTAAGTTTATACCATCGACACAAATCTGTTCACAATTGAATCTTATCCAACAACCTATCAGGTTTCTAGGGATAAAATTTGCTCCAACCGAATGCATCCAATGCACTCCCAGTAATTTATCCATCCTCCCCGAACGACTACCCCGATAACTCGGAATCATAGCACATCTGGTTTGGATTTCAATTTCCCGAAAGCTCGATGGAGGAAGGAAAATCTTGGAACCTTATAAACATAATAAATTGTTGTGGGAGAATTTTCGCGATTAACGTTACACTTTGCACATTAATCATTTAAGCGCGTTTGTGCATTCATACAATATGAACAACCATTCACAATCTAGTTGCTACCAACATGTAGTTCATGGACCATTCCTAGAATAAAAAACTTAGTAATCTAATTACAGGTCTTCAGTCTTGAATCTTCATCTTCTCGAACGGATCTTCCTCCGGTCTTCGTCATCGTATAAATTTTACATTGAAAAATTGCATCCTAGATATAAATATTTCTATGAAAATAAATAGGCTCAAAACGGCCTTTACAACCCAATCGAATAAAACCGAATGATTCAAAACTAAGTCCATGAACCACATCCCCATTCAAAGGCATTCATCCAATAAATACTATATAAACGGATTGCATAAAGATACATTGATCTAATCAACATACAAACAATAAATAGAATTGATCCAATCAATTCACACAATCGGTAATATAAAAACGTTTAAAGTATTCGGTCACCCAAAAATATTCCAATTAATCAAATTTCCCCAATATCGGGTCGTCGGCTAAATGTCAATGTCGTCGGCTAACCCCCTCAGTCGTCGGCTAAAAAACCGTCGGCCGATATTCGTCGGCCAAGGTTTAGCCGACGACTTTTTGGGTAGTCGTCAGCTAAAGCTCGAAGTTTAGCCGCCGAGTTCACCCAGTCGGCTAAATAGTTAAGGTTTTAGCCGACGACCGAGAAAAATGTCGTCGGCTAAAGTGTTTTTAAAAAAATATATATATACTTTAGCTGACGACATTTAACTACAGTTGTCGGCTAAAGTATTTTAAAAAAATAATATACTTTAGCCGATGACATTTAGCAATGGTCGTCGGCTAAAACTGCTTAAAAAAAATAATATACTTTAGCCGACGACTTGTGTAAAGGTCGTCGGCTAAAACCGAATATAAAAAAAAAATTCAGATTTTGGGATCCCAAATCCTATTTTTTTGCACCTACAATTTTTATACATCAGCTCCCATTATCAACAACAATCAATGCACAACAGATTCAACTAATACCATCAATAATATGCCCCACATTATATGCAACACAACGCACAACACATTCAAGAACATAAATTTCATCAACATACTAGTAGCGTCAACAAAATCACTTACACAATTCTAACACAAATATAAATATACAGGAGTTTTACAACAACACAACTACAATCCACTACCAAAATCATCTAAATGTCCAAATGTAGAAGTAGAAGGATTACCACCATCCCCTAGATCCTCGTCACGAGGCTGTGAAGATGGGGTCTGACCGAAGAGAGAAGGCGGTGGGGCAGGTGTCTGCAGTCCAGCTTGAGTAATGGTCTGAGTTAGCGTCATCATATAGTCCATCATGGCCTGCTGCTGTCTCTGGAAACTCTCTAACCGCGACTGAGTCCTCTGCTCGCTCTCATGTAACCGTGTCTGAGTCCTCTTTTCATTCTTACCTATGATCTCCCTCTCCACCCTCAACTGCTCCTCAAGATAGGCAGTCCGTGCATCCCGTCTGCGAGGGCGCTGGAAGCCTGATCGATCTGTCCAATGGAGGAATCGAGGTCGGTATCCACTAAGTCCGGATATTTCTCCCGAGAAATCTCAGCAAGCATCCTCTGAGACTTCTCCCGCACACGCTCCTAAGTTATTATGAAAATAAATATTTCAATATCAATAAAAGTATGATACAAAGGCATTTAGTTTATTGCCAAAATAAAATAAAAAAGACTTACATGCACTTCGGGACGGTTCGGATATGCTTTCTAAGTCACATAGGCAAATGCGTCCACCGAATCAAAAGAAGTGGCCTCGTGCGCAACTCTCACTAACGACCGCGAACCCAGACTGTGATGGTCAGTCAGACCAGCACGATTGGTCGTGTTGGTCAAGCTAGTCACCTTCTGTTGGCCACTAAGTATACTAGATACAGCTTGGAAGGTGTTTTAAACAACAAACTGTACTGATTTTAAATCTGAGTGCGTAGCGGAAGTCTTAAATACAGTAAATTGCTGTGGATACAGCAACTCGATGTGTAGTGTATACTTAAATAATCACAGTTAAATGAAACAGTAAAAGTTGAAGGTAAATAACACAATATTTAAAGTGGTTTGAGGTAAACCCCTCTACGTCCACTGGTCCTCCACACAAGAGTAAAAAGTTTATTATAATTACTGCGTACATAACTACGTAATTATAACAACACGTAATCAATATATCGTTCACACAGATTGATATAAAGATATTAGCTTCAACCGTTCACACAGATTGGTTTGAGCTAACACTTGACTGGCTTCTTCACACACAGTTCTGAAGCTTCGTCTTCTTCGATGCAAATCCTTCACACACAGTTCGGGAGAAGCAAAGATTACTCAGTCCACACAGGGCTGATCTGGGTTTGTTCAGGGATAGAACAATATATGAACAACAGCTTTGACTTTTAGAGCTTCTAGCTGATGATGTGTTGTTCACTGTTTGAGCACTCTTTATCTCTTAGATCTGAATAGCAGTGAGCTTTGGAGATATGTTTTGCTCTGAATATTTCTTTGTAAGCTTGATAGTTCAGTAGTGTTCAATCTTCAAACTCTGGACATATATATAGTCTCTGAAATATATCCGTTGAGATAAATCCGTTGAGCAAGATTCCGTTCCAACGTGATGAAAAACACGATCCGGATTTTGCGGGATTTGAATATCTGTTGACTTACAGTATTTAAATAATTTATCCTTTTAGTATTTAAATACTTCTTTATCAACGAGACTTGAATTTTAGTGAAGACTGAAGATTCCTTCTTTGTCCTATTGAGAGTTGTATGGAAGGATTACTGATTGTCAATTCGAGACAGCTTCCATAGTCTTTATAAGACTTCTTTGCTATACTGAAAGATATGCTGGATATACGAGAGGTCTTCGATATAGGTTGACATAACTTTTCGATACAGTTTCCTTACTGTATGCAGGATTAGCATATTGACAAAACATCATAGCACTACAACTCGATACAGATTGTTTATCCTGACTGTTTCGATACCGGGTACTGTTTATCCAACAATTGTAGATAAGGGATGTTATCCTAACAATTTCCCCCTTTTTGACAATTTGCTAAGACTTAAATCTTTCAAGCTATCTTGATGATGCCAAAACCTTCTTCATGAAGCTAATGACTTTCTTGATGACTTCGGGCAGATTTCTTGGTCTTCTGTCAAATGATCTAACTTTCAGTAACTTAGACTAATTTATGAACTGCTCGCAGGCGAGTTCGATACAGCTAAGAATTTTTACAACTTAAGCTTATGATTGGCGCGCAGGCACAATCTTACAATGTATTCTAGATGCATACAACTGAGTCTATGAACTATTCGTAGACAAGTTCGTACAGCTTAATATTCAAACAAGTTTTTATACTTGTGATTGTTATCCCAACAATTTAAGTTATGTAATCATACATTAATACAGTAGATTACGAGTTGTAATCTTTCAATACAAGCAAACATTTTTATTGATATTCAAAAAAATAGAGTACAAGATTTGCTGTTTTGAAAGAAAAATTACAAACAACAAAAAATACAATAATTTCAGCTCCTATAATCAGAATGTCTCCATGGCCTCTTCTCTGGATCATGCTCGGTTCCACGCCACCAGTGCTGTAGGGAGTCATTGCCTCGATCTAGATAGATAGCTCTACCATCGTATGATCTTTGGAAGGCAAGAATCCAGTTTTTTGGATGGGTGATCCGATCTCCTCTTCTATGCTTGGATTTTATTTCTTGTTGAAGAGGAAGCTTTCCTTCTTCTAACATCTTTGTGAATTTGTCTGCAGCCTCCGCTAATATTTTATAACCTTTGAAGATGGTGGATTCCCTGACGAGTTTTGCAAAATATCTCATCAGTTCATTTTTCCTCCATTGCTTCACTTCTTCAGCAGTGGGATGGCGGTTGGTTGGCAGACGAATCTCAGAAGGTCTTTGGATCAAGGTTTTACAGGGGACATTGGGGTCATGGAACTCAGGTCGAGAACCTGAAATCCTGAAACTTTGAGAGGGTGGAGCTAATTTGTTCAATTCAGCGGTAATGATGTCTTGAGCAGCATTAAATTCCCTTTCGTGCTGAATCCTTGTTCTCCTTGCTGCTTCTCTCGCTTCTTCCCCCTTTTTGGCATCATCAAGATGGCCTAGGATCTCCAGTGAGGCATCCTGTTTCGTCTCAATGTTTGATATTCTCTCGACAAGGGAGAAGAGCACTTGCAACATATCGTTGATATTCTTGTCATGGGCTCACAGGTGAGAAGTTGTTTCGATCATGGCAGCTGTTGTCTTGGCCTCGGATAAGCGAGTTTTCGATTCCTCCTCTCTCAAGATCTTTTCTTGCTTCTCTTGCAAATTCTTCAGGGCTTGCTTGAAGACTTCTGGCAAAACAGTGAAGGCTTCGACTACTCGAGAAACTTCACGCTGTAAGCCAGTCATCTCTTCAACAACATAAGTGTGCATTCAATTCAGAGCTTTTTCCACTGAATACAAGGCATTAACTGCATCCTGGATAAATACGGTTTGAAGGCCAAGAGCACGCAATCGCTCTTTCCTAGCAGCAGTGTTGGGAGAATCTGGCTTGGTAAAGTCCTCGACTCCATTCAACCTTCTCAGATTCACATTAGGACGTGAAGTGAGTTGGATATCCTCAGGTGTAGTACCGTCGTCGGATTCCATGGTTGATGGGGCGGGAGCAACAGTTTCGGGTTCGGCAGGAGGGGGTGCGGTATCCTCCTGTATCGAAGAGGTGTCTGTAGACATGGGTACAGGAGGGACTGATTCCTCTTGTTGTCTCTCATCTTCCGCCTGTTCCGGCAGAGGGACTGATTCCTCTTGCTGGACGGTGCGTGATACTTCTTCTTTTTCTGCGGCAGGCTCAGGTGCGTGTTCCGAAACATGTTCTTCTTCCTCGACATAAGGGACTAATTCCTCATCGTCAAGAATATTTTCTTGCTGTGGTGAAGGGGGCTCACTGCGGCTTGATAGCCCTTCACCATCTTGTTGAGCTTGGGGGACATCTCTTTCCTGATCCTCCTCACGGCTCATTCTCAGACCTGCCTGAAAGGCATCGTCTTCGCCGTCTGAGTCGTGGTCTTCTTTTGGATCTTGGGGAGAGTCCTCGGACTTATCTTTTCCTTTCCGTCTGGCATCTAATTTGTGCAAGAGATGGCTTTCAATTAACGATTTGCAACAAAGATTATCCCATTGGATCAGGGCCTCAACATTTGTCGAGTCTGTTACTTCCAATACAATTCTTTCTTCATCGCTCCAGTCGCTCCAGTTGTATAAGGTGTCGTATGGAGCTAGTCGGTAGTTTTTTCATTGAATGAATCTTTCATAAGCCTGATCAATCTGCACAGACAGAAGGGTTGCATTGATAATCGTGTCCTGGGAGGGACTTCGTACAACGTGTGTATCTACTGTAGCGAGGGGTTCCTCTACAGGTGTGGGATCCTGTAGGGAAGAGGGATTCCTTACAGGGGATGGTGCCCCGAAGGAAGGTGGATCCTGTACGGGTGTGGAATCCCGCATAGGAGAGTTAGCTATTGGCTCCAAATAGGCAGCCGACTCGCTAGAGTCTTCTAAGTTGGCAGATGTCCTTTCATCCGTCATTGCCACCAAAGGTTCGGGATTTGCTGTCGAGATAGTAACGGGCATCTCTTCCATAGGGGTTGGGCCCTGGGGTAATTCAACGGTGGGTTGCGCCACGCTAGAAGCATCATTGGAGGGTTTGGTAGAATTGGCTTCTGTGAGCCTCCTCTGCTTTTTTTTTCGGCTTCTCAGTAGCAATAGGTGTCTTGCTGTGAGATCTCTTGAGTTTCTTGGAAGATTCCACACTCTGGGATTTCGAAGAAACATCCATTAGATCTTCAGAAACTAGCATGCTGCGGACATTTGGTTGGTTGCAGACCAGGGTGCTCTAGTTCAAAGCCGAAGGATTACCGCCTCCTAAGTAGATCCGGGAACTGATTTTCTTAGCATCTGCGGATTGTGGTAATCCGCATTTCATAAAAATGTAGTTCAGAAACAAACCAAACAATTTCTTTTGCGACGCAGGTTTCGACACTTCTTCCTGCAGACACTTCAGAATTATCTGGCACCAGTTGACCTTTTCACAGGTCATGATCGCTATCATCATCCTAAATCTAAGGTTTGTGCACATTTCAAATTGCACCAGTGCGATTCTCCATTATCCGGCAACAAAAGTCATGCAAGTATAAGTATGGCAAACAGAAATTCTTCTTGTGACAGGTGGTGTGAACAGCTTAAACTGAAGATGAACCTGTGAACAGGCCATAGTACTTGTTCAACAGCTCTTGAGACCCAAAAGTCTCAAGGTATTCCATGGTCTGGCCATCAGCGGGCAGCCTGAAGATTTTCTGGAGAAGATCTCGGTCGATGCGGATCTCGAATCCATGAATAACAGCAGTGATATCAGCGACGTGGCCTCCCTGGGCCAGAGACATAAAGAGAACGGCAGCGTTGAGGTAGAAGTCCTCAACTAGATGGACGTCGTATTTCTCGGCGGTGTGGCTTCCAAGGCGGTAGAGGCCTTGCTGATGTATCCTTGTGATGATGAACTCCATGGGTTCGACGTGATTTGTTTCAGTGAGAATTCATTCGATGACAACAGATCTGGAGAAGATCCGTCCGTCAATGATGTTCGAGGCTTTCTTGAGGGCGGTGGCAGAGGTCTAAGCAGCCATTGGTGATTCTCAAGAAAATATGAAAGAGATTAAGAGAAATTTGCAGTAAAACGCAAAGAAAACTTGTAGGCTGTTTTTGCTTGAGTGCTATAAGAATATCTAGAAGGCGTAAAGAGTCTCAAATGGCAATTTCAGTCCTTTTATAGTGGGCGGGGATGAAGGGTTTTACAGAGAACGAATGGTCAGATTTAAGGGATGGGAACCGTCGTTTGAAATGAACGGTCAAGATGGACTGAGTGTAACTGGTACACTTATCCATTAAAATGTTAAAATATGAGAGGATCCCACTTCTGACATTTGTTGTTACCCTAAATGCCTGAAACAATGGTTTTGAAATATTAAACAATTTGAAAACATCGCGGCTTTGAGATTCAGTTGTCCACATGTCGTGTAAAGTATTTAATGTAAATAACATTTGACATGAAAATAGGGCACGTGGAAAAAAATTATTTTAAAATGAAATATTATAATATAATATATATACTGAATCTAAATCCTATAGTATTTGCTGTCTTCGCGACGATACAGCGTTCCTCCTTAAAAGGTATATATAGATTTCAATTCCATATAGCAACTTTTGGATTAATGCTGTATTCATGGGTCATACTGCATTCCCCCTTAATTATTGCACACGTCAGCTGTGGGATGATTTATATCACTTTGTTCGCTACAGTTTTGTATTGATCGTTCTGAGTGTAAAGATAATTAGTGGTGGATACTGTATTCTTGGGTCTTACAGCATTCCCCCTCAATTGTTGAGTAAAAGCAGTAGATACTTACAGGGCGTCAGGCTGTAGCAATACCAATTCTTGTCGAAGCATGTTGAATCTCGCTGTGTCGAGAGGCTTGGTGAAGATGTCGGCCAACTGAATATCTGTATGAACTTTTTCTAGCTGAACATCCTTATTCTCGACGTGATTCCTTATGAAATGATGCTTCATGTTGATGTGCTTAGTGCGCGATTGCAGGACAGGGTTGTGCGTTATTGCAATTGCACTCATGCTATCACACATGATTGGCGTCTCTCTGGCTTCAATCCCATAATATGACAATTGTTGCTATATCCAAAGGATCTGCATACAGCAACTTCCAGCAGCATAGTATTCTGATTCAACCATGGAAAGTGAGTTTGCCAATTGCTTCTTACTGAACCAAGAAACAAGTCTAGGTCTAAGAAAGTGACAAGTTCCACTTGTACTCTTCCTATCTAGCTTGCAGCCTCCAAGATCCAAGTCGCTGTATCCAACTAAATCGAACCCGCCTTCTTTAGGATACCATAGTCCTATATCGATTGTTCCTTTAATATACTTCAGGATTCTTTTAGCTGTATTGAAGTGTGATTCCCTGGGTGCTACTTGATATCTCGCACACACTCCAACAACAAACTGGATATCGGGCTTGCTAGCCATTAGGTACAGGAGCGAGCCAATAAGCTTCCTGTAGAGTAATTGGTCAATTGACTTTCTGGCTTCATCAGCACTTATTTGCACGGAAGTGCTCATGGGAGTTGGTGATGATTTGGAAGTGTTCATTCCAAATTTGTTGAGAAGCTCCTTGCTGTATTTTTCCTGGTTGATGAAGATCCTTGTAGGTAACAGCTTTACCTGCAAACCTAGGAAATAACTAAGTTCTCCCATCATACTCATTTCAAATTTACTTTGCATGATATGAGAGAACCTTTGACACAAAGCAAGGTTAGTTGAACCAAAAATTATATCATCTACATAGATTTGAATCATTAGAAGGTCATTAGCTTCCTGTATTTTTGAACAAGGTTTTGTCCACAGCACCTTTCTCAAATCCATTATTGATTAGATACTGGGACAGGGTCTCATACCAGGCTCTAGGGGCTTGCTTAAGTCCATACAGTGCTTTCCTCAGCCTGTATACTAGGTCGATGCCTTCTGTGTTGGCAAACCCTGGCGGTTGTTCAACATAAACTTCTTCGGCAAGGTCTCCATTCAGGAATGCATTTTTTACGTCCATTTGATATACAATGAAGCTCTTATGGGCGGTAAAGGCAAAGAATATCCTAATGGCTTCTAGCCTGGCTACAGGGGCAAACGTTTCATCATAGTCTATGCCTTCTTCCTGTCTATAACCTTGTGCGACTAGCCTTGATTTATTCCTTATATTAAGTCCATTTCGATCCTTTTTGTTTCTAAATACCCATTTGGTTCCTATAACCTATTAATGCGTAGGTCTGGGTACAGGATACCATACATTGTTTCTTTCGAAATCGTTAAGCTCTTCTTCCATAGATGTTATCCAATGAGAATTATTAAGAGTGTCTATGGTCGAAACAGGTTCGGACTGGGCTAAGAATACAGCAATAGTGCACATGTTGAGTCTTCTAAGCTCAGATTGAGATTTCCAATCAGGAAATGGTGATTTCTCAGTATCTAGTTCTTCTTTTGCACACAGTACATTTCCTTGTGTACTCTGTATTCTCCTTCAAGTATGAACACCTGCATATATGTTTCCAATGATCAGCTTTTGCGGGTGATCTCTCAACCATCTTCGGTTGGGTTCTAATTCAGGGTCCCGTACTGTATCTAGAGTTTCTGTAGATACAGCTTCAGTTTGTATAATGTTGGCTTCATCTACGTCGATTCTTACAGCTGCGGGGTTGATTTCTAGGTCAACAACAGGTTCTATGGGAGTCGGTGGATCTAAGATGGAGAGTTGTTGGATGTTCTGAGTAACATCTTCTATTCCTGTAGGGTCATGGTGAGGTTCGACGAACACTACATGAACTAATTCCTCGATCGTCAGCTTCCTTTTATTAAAGATCTTGTAAGCTTTGTTGACAGAGGAGTATCCTACAAATATTCCTTCATCTGACTTCTCATCAAAGGTTCTAAGTTGATCCTTCCCATTGTTCAACACATAACACCTGCATCCAAAAATGTGAAAATCTGAAACTAACAGAGTTTTGTTGTTCCATACCTCGTATGCTGTTTTGTTGTGGTGCTTGTTGACGATATAGCGGTTTTGAGTGTAGCATGGTGTATTGGTTGCTTCACCCCAGAAACGCTGTGGCAACTTGCTTGCGGCAATCATTGTCCTTGTAGCTTCTTTCAGCGTCCTATTCTTTCCCTCGGCAACACCATTTTGTTGAGGTGTACCGGCAGCTGAGTATTCGTGTTGTATCCCATTCTCCGAACAGTACTGCTCTATAAAGCGAATTGTAAATTCTGTACCTCTGTCGGAACGAATGGACACGATACTCAATGCCTTTTCATTTTGAAGCTTTCTCAGGAGCTCGGGCAGCTTTGATGTTGTTTCCTTCTTCTTGCTTAGGAAAATTGTCCAAGCATACCTGGAGTAATCATCAACAACAACAAGGCAGTATTTCTTACCTCCCAAACTTACTGGGTCTACAGGACCGTAGAGATCCATGTGTAGCATTTCCAACACTCTTTTAGTTGAAAGGTAGGATTTGCTCTTCAGGGTTGACATGATTTGCTTGCCTTTCTGACATGGTCCGTAGACGCTGTCCTTTTTTAATGCCACATCTGGCAATCCTCTTACCATTCCCTGTCTTGATAGCTTGTTGATTGTCTTGAAGTTGACGTGAGACATCCTCTTGTGCCATAACCAGCTTAGATCTGCAGTGCCTTTTGCAACAAAGCATGGAATTGAGGAGCTCATAGGCTTCCAGTCAGCAATATACATGTTACCTGATCTACTTCCTTTAAGCACAACTTCTTCGGTCTGGATGTTCTTGACTCTACAGCGATCTATATAGAATTTCACCGAGAACTGTTTGTCGCAGAACTGGCTGATACTAAGTAGATTGAACTGTAAGCCTTCAACATAAGCAACATCGGTGACTTTGAATTTTCCGACAAGAAGGTTTCCTTTCCCTCTTGTTCTTCCTTTAGATTTATCACCGAAGCGAACTTTTGGACCGCGACCTTCTACAAAATCTGATAGCTTGCTTCTATCTCCGGTCATGTGCCGAGAGCATCCAGTATCAAAGTACCAGATGTCTTCCTCTAAAATGTCCTGTATGCAAAGAGATTAAGTAGATTTAGGTCCCCTTTGATTGTTGGGTCCATGTATGTTAGTGCCTTTAAGTACCCAAATTTTCCTTACAGAAATTGGTTTACTGTAGGTCACATTCGGTACAGTGTTGCGGTATCTACGTGGGGCATATACGTAGTCGCTATAACCATGATAAGTATTATGCATGTAAAATTCAGGGTTATTATTATTAGTCCAGTACGAGTGCTGTCATGGAGGTGGAGCCATTTTCTTTGGCCTAACAGCTTGCCTTCTGGGTCTCCAGTTGGATTCCCAACACTGTTGTTGATACTGAGCGGGAACCTGCTATCTCGAGGAATAACGGGGCTCCTGTATACAATACATAGGCGTGCTGTACTGATAGTACTACCGTGCGGGCCTTTGTTATTTGGATACAGCCTTCCTTCTGAACGACTGTTTGCGCTGTTGATATGCTCGGGGAGCATGCTATTGCGTGTGCCTTACAAGTTGGAACGGCTTATGATTCCGTTGTCTGGAATATGATTGAGGTGGCGGAATGGCAGCCTTCGGGTTTTGCGGTGCAGCAGGTTCCTTTATAGGACTAGGGGTATCTTTCGACACAGGAATGGGTTCCACACCCCTGGAAAACACTGTACTAGTTTTCCTTTTGTTTGAACATGAGCTATATCCTAAGCCACTTTTATGATGAGCATGTTGCCCACTGCTTAGAATTTCTTTCATTCTTTTGGACGATTTCTCGAACGATTTCAGAATGGTCTCAAGTTCATCTTCTCGTTTTTCGAGAGTATTGACTTTGGCTTGAAGTAGAACGAAATCATTTGTCTTGCTCTCATTGTGAGTTTTAACCTCACTTAGTTCATGAGCAAGTTGATGATTGCTCTCCATGAGTTTTTCGTAATCGACTTTGCTGGTTTCAAAATCAATAGACATATTTTCATAATTTATTTTCAGCAAGTCATTTTCATCTTTCAACTCTAGGTTAGATAGTTGGAGCTGCATATTCTCATTTTTCAGTGTCTCATGGGCCTTTTGAATGTTTTTAAACTCATTCATCATGTTTTCAAAAGTATGAGATGCATTGGTAGGAATGATTGAGGTTGAGCTTACCTCATAGTCGGTATCTTCACCTTCCGGAATGTCCTTGGCCATAAAGCACATATATACTTTATCATCGAACTCATCATCTGATGAATCACTTTCAGTGACCACCTGAAGACATTCTTCGGATTTGGATGGTGCGGGGGAGGCTTCTGATTCTCCAATCAGGGCCTTGAGCTTGTTTTTCCAAGCACGTCTTCGTTCATCTCTCTCTTGTTGCTCGGCCTCCGGCAACCTTTGAACTTTGGGATGAGGACATTTATTTGCATAATGTCCCAGTTTCCTTCAATTATAGCACAGGTTAGCATCACCGGATGAAGTTTCGGTACTTACCTTGTGGACAGGTTTGGGCCTGTAGGGAGTCTTTCCAGACTGTTTGATGAACTTCTTGAACTTCTGCATGAGAAGCGCCATTTCATCTTGAGACAGGATGTCGTCGTCACTGTCAGCATTCTTGTGACTAGGCTTTGACGAGCTGGGCATGCTGTGTCGACGGTTCGATACAGCGGCTAGTGCTGTGACCTTTGAAGGAGATTCTTCAGCTTTCTCTCTCCTGTCAATATCATACTGAAATGCTTTGAGCCCAGAGAAGAGATCAAAAGTAGATATTTCATTTAAATTACACGACACACGCATAGCTGTGGTCTTAATGTTCCAAGGGCGGGGAGAGATCTGAAAATTTTTAAATTCTTCTCCTTTTGGGTATAAATTTTGCCCAAAGCTTCAAGTTCACCAACAATACCAGTGAATCTGAGGTCAAGTTCCTCAAGTGTCTCAGTTGATTTCATTTCAAAAAATTCAAATTGCTGAGTCAGTTTTGAAATTTTGTTTTCTTTTGAGAGCTCAGTTCCCTCACAAATCAACTTGAGTTTATCCCAGATTTCCTTGGCTGTTTTACAGCTCTTTACCTTCGAGAATATGCCTTTGTCAAGAGTGACAAACAACGCATTCTTTGCAACATTGTCGAGGTTGACGCGCTTTCTTTCATCTGTAGTACATTGCTCGCGCTCCTTCTCGAGCATCTCAGCATGAGCTTGGCCTTTAATCCTTGCGGCCGTGTTTACCTTCGTTATCTTGATGGGGCCATCCTGTATAACAAAAATCATCTCTTCGTGCATTGCTGCAAGATGAGCCTCTATCCTGATTCTCCAATCATCAAATTCATTAATAGAGAACATAGGTACTTTGTTGATCATTGATGTATCCATGTGAGAATAAAGGAATGAAAAAGACTGTTTTGAAAATTAAGTGATTTTGGATCTGATTCGGTTAAAAATTCGACTGATTCTTTTTAGAATCAACCGCTCTGATACCACTTGTTGGACACTAAGTATACTTGGAAGGTGTTTTAAACAACAAGCTGTACTGATTTTAAATCTGAGTGCGTAGCGGAAGTCTTAAATACAGTAAGTTGTTGTAGATACAGCAACCCGATGTGCAATGTATACTTAAATAATCACAGTTAAATGAAACAGTAAAAGCTGAAGGTAAATAACACAATATTTAAAGTGGTTTGAGGTAAACCCCTCTAAGTCCACTGGTCCTCTACACAGGAGTAAAAAGTTTATTATAATTACTGCGTACACAACTACGTAACTATAACAACACATAATCAATATATCGTTCACACAGATTGATATAAAGATCTTAGCTTCAACCGTTCACACAGATTGGTTTGAGCTAACACTTGACTGGCTTCTTCACACACAGTTCTGAAGCTTCATCTTCTTCGATGCAAATCCTTCACACACAGTTCGGGAGAAGAAAAGATTACTCAGTCCACACAGAGCTGATCTGGGTTTGTTCAGGGATAGAACAATATATGAACAACAACTTTGACTTTCTGAGCTTCTAGCTGATGATGTGTTGTTCACTGTTTGAGCACTGTATATCTCTTAGATCTGAATAGCAGTGAGCTTTAGAGATATATTTTGCTTTGAATATTTCTTTATAAGCTTGATCGTTCAGGAGTGTTCAATCTTTAAACTCTGGAGATATATATAGTCTCTGAAATATATCCGTTGAGATAAATCCGTTAAGCAAGATTCCGTTCCAACGGGATGAAAAACACGATCCGGATTTTGCGGGATTTGAAGATATGTTGACTTACAATATTTAAATACTTTATTCTTTTAGTATTTAAATACTTCTTTATCAACGGGACTGGACTTTTAGCGAAGACTAAAGATTCCTTCTTTGTCCTGTTGAGAGCTGTATGGAAGGATTACTTATTGTCAATTCGAGACAGCTTCCATACTTAGTCTTTATAAGACTTCTTTGCTGTACTGAAAGATATGCTGGATCTACGAGAGGTCTTCGATATAGGTTGACATAACTTTTCGATACAGTTTCCTTACTATATGCAGGATTGGCATATTGTCAAAACATCATAGCACTACAAATCGATACAGGGATTGTTTATCCTGACTGTTTCGATACCGGGTATTGTTTATCCAACAATTGTAGAAAAGGGATGTTATCCTGACACCTTCAAAAAAATATTGCAAGAATTACAAGATTTTACAGACAATTAAAAAATGACATATATATTAAAAATAATTTCATACCATGAACTCGGGGTCGCGAAAATGGGCGCGTAGCCACTTCCACTCGTACTCCCGGAACTTGAATTCTTCCTGGGTAGCCTCTTGGGTATCACCCCAGGCTGTCCAGAACATGTGCATCTCATTTTTCCAAGATTTATACCTACAACACACGTTGCCCAACATATACTATTCGTAAGAAAAAAAATATGAAACAATGTAGATACAAAATGAATTAAAATGACATACTTAGTAGACTGCACCTCATCACACCAAGTACGTAGTAGAGAGTCGGGAATGACAAACCACACCTATGAACAACATAAATACGCAATATTTTAAAAACATCACATATTACATTTTGAAGAACTACGCGTTGATTGAAAAACACTTATTAAATATTTAATAACTTACCGACATAACATCGTTCAAAGCATCCTTCACGCACTGCGAAACGTCCCCCCAATCGGGCCACAAAACGGGGACTCTGTCCCGAATGACAAAGCCCACATTACGGCTATATGTCGTCGTAGCGTCAGAAAACATCACCGGTCGTCCGTGTCTATCTAGCGGAATCTCGTAACGGCCATGCTTACTGACGTACGAGTCGAGCCCCAGGCCCTTTGCCGGGCCACGAGTCATCTTCTTTTTCTTCTCCTCCTCGACTACATTTTTCCCATTCTCCTTGTCCCTCTCTATCTCCTCGTATAATTTCGTCTTCGAAACCCGACAACTCCGCCAACGCATGTTGTCTGGCCAAGTCTCGTAGACGTACGCCTCTTCAGGGCTAATCAATCGAACGGGAACTGGGACTCCCATCTCATCGACCTCTGGGATAGTCGGAACCATCAGAGGCATGAATAGACTCTTCGGCGGACCGTGGGGCACACCGCCGATGAGGAACTCCATACATTTCCTGATATAAGGGCTAGACGTGGGTCAGTAGATGGGAGGCATCCGAGTCTCCATCTACGAGGGATTCGGCCGTGGTGTCTGAAAGGATAAACGCCGCGCTAGTGCAGCGGGCTCATCTGTCGCCCTCAGAAAATCATCAGCGTTCATGCTGGTAGCTTCTAGTATCTGGCGGGCACGAGCGCTACTCTGAGATATGTACTGAGTAGCGTGATCCACCCTACTAGAGGCTGCCGAACTCCCCCCGAATCGGGAGTGGTCGACTTTGTCGACTTCTTCCCCAATGCTTTCTTTATTCTATCCATTTTCAAAAATAAAGAAACTTACATATATTCAAAAATTCGACATAGTTTCCACAATAAATTAACAATCACACAACAGTAATTATCAATGCCATACCACGTTAATCTTTCGATTAATGCCGGCTATACAATCCCTTCCTCCTCAAACAAATTCATCAAATATTTCATCAATTCACAACTCATTAAACAATTTACCTAATTCATCACAATATTCATCATATTTCATCATATTTCATCCAATCCCCAAATTCATCAAATATTTCATCCAATTCCCAAACTCATCAAACAATTTACCTAATTCATCACAAAATTCATCATATTTCATTATATTTCATCCAACTAACAACTAACAATTGATCAAAACTAAATTAAACAAAAAATATGGAAAATACTAAATTCATCAAATAATTTAAACAAATTCATCAAACAAATAAAATAAATTCATCAAACAAAACCAAAAAAAATGAAAATGGTTACCTGGCGGACGGACGGACGGCGGGACGGGGGCTGGTGGGTAGACGGCGGGCGGAGGGCGTCAGGCGGGAGGCGGGATGGGGGCTGTTGGACGGCGGGCGGTCGAGCGAGTGGGCAGCGGTGTGTTGGCGGTTGGGTTACGGGGGCTGGGGACGGGGGACGGGGGTCGGGGCTCAGGGGGGCTGGGGTTGGGGGAAGAGAAAACTATGAAAAGAAGGAGAAAAAATGTATAAATATTTAGGGATTTAGCCGACGACAATATCTAAGTCTTTGGCTAAAGTGTTTAAAAAAAATATATACTTTAGCCGACGACCCAAGCGTCGTCGGATAAACCCTAATTTTTTTTCCCAGATCGCGGTCCCAAATCCAGACCGCGTGACAGTGCCCCCCCAAATCATCCAGACCACGGTCCTAACCCTCCAGATCGCGATCCAATATTTAGAGGTTTAACCGACGACTTCACCAAAGGCGTCAGCTAAACTCCAATTTTTTTTTGGAAAGGGGTTTAGCCGACGACTTTGGTGGAAGTCATCGGCTAACCCCGATTTTTTTAATAATATTATAAATATTATGTTAATGTTTTGATTATTATTATTACTATTTTTTATTATATATAACGTATGAAAATATACATCTAATAAATTCATGGCTCATAGTCTGAGTCATCACTATAGTCTGTCTCATTATCTGAGTTGATATCCAGCAACATATGCCTCAAGTCGTCCACATTATCGTCATCAGAATTTTCTAGTAATTCATTTGTATCAACGTCAACGTACCCGCGAGCATCGCCACGGAGTCGGACGACTCGTCCTTCAAGAACATTATTCATTGTAATTGTCGTTGATGGTGGAATATTTGCTGCATTTGGCTCTTGATAAGCATCATTGTCATCAGTACCTGCTGTTTCTCCCAGTGTAGCAGCACTATAAATATTCCTTGTTGTCACAATGTTCACTATCTTCCATGTGCCTTTCTTCACCAAGTCGTCTAAATAATACACCGACTTTGCTGATGTTGCAAATACAAAAGAATCACTTTCATACCATGAAGTGGAAGTGTCAACGGATAACAGCCCGTAGTCGTCTTGCATATCGGTTCCAAGACTGGTGTCGTACCATCGACACTTAAACAAGTAAATTGTCATGCCTTCCCTGTAAATTAGTTCTACCACTTCCATAAGAACACCGTAATATCCACCATCTATCATAACCCCTGAATTTTGACATCTTCATTTGTGGTCTCTCTCAAGGCATACGAATGTCACACCGTTGACTTTGGCCATCGAATAAATTCTTGACATAACCGACTTCATTGAAAGAAGCATAAGTTCACGCGACCATTTAGGGTGTCCATCATCTTGTATATGGGTCATCTGTCGTAAATAAACTTTTGATGTAAAAAAAATATCTCAAGTCCAAAATCAATAGAAACTGAATGTATACGTAACCATTCTCCAAAATAGTCGGCAAAAGTGTCATTGTAAAATCTAGTGTCACCTCGCACCATATCGCATGACAAGTGGATGTCTTTCCAGTACTGAACTTCTGGAAAATTGAGCAATATCCACCAATGTGCAATTCGTGACTCGTACGGGTCTAATTGTCTTCTTGGCAACCTCCCATAGACGTCAACCTCAGTGGAGATGATAGAAAGATTGAATTGTCTTTCATCTGCTGGAATAGAGTGGGATGGGGGCTCGAAGGTGCCCAAATACAACTTCATATATGTAATACACTCCGACGCAAGGTAAGATTCTGCAATGCATCTTTCCAGTGCAGACTTATTGGCCACAGAGTCTTTGTAATCACCGAGTTGCCTCTAATAGTGTCATTGTGTTAGAAATCATATTTAATTTGACAATATTTATATATATATCATACAAAATTATGTGTTAACTTTCAATCGGGTACATCCAAGTATAGTGCACTGGACCAGTGAGCAATAACTGCCGGGGAAGGTAGATCATGAGGTGAGGTATGAGGTCAAAAAAGTTTGGAGGAAATATTCGCTCAAAATTACACAAGATATAGATGATTTCATCTTTCATTTGACGCAAATCAGATCTCTTCACTTCTCTCGTAAATAATTTCTGTAAAAATCTTGACAATGCAACACACGGCTCGACCACCTATTTTGGTAAGTACGATCGAATAAATACCGGAAATAGGCATTGGAGTAGGATATGACAATCATGGCTTTTCAAACCAGTTAACTTGTTCTCCCTGAAATTAACGCATATTCCTATATTTCCAGCATACCCGGTAGGATACCTATCTGTCTTTATCCAGCAAAATATCTCAGTTTTCTCCTCAGCAGTGACGGTGTAAGCTGCCTTAGGCATTTTTTGTTTTCCGTTGACAGTCTTCAACCACAAATTTTTTCTTATGCTCATTTCTTCCAAACATTTACGTGCTTTTGGACCGTCTTTGGTATTTCCCTCCCAACCTAAGATTGTCCCAACCACACTTTCGCAAACATTCTTTTCAATGTGCAATGGCATCCAAGAAGTTCCTTATTAGTAACTTGGACTAGTAAGGCAATTCCCAGAATATACTTTTGTGCGACCAATACTTATACCTGTCTGGCCTTTCAGGGGTTGCTGCAATTACATCAGGATGGTTGCTAAGCTGACCCAAATCGTACTCATTAAGAATCGATAGTATTTCATCATCTGTCCACTGTCGTGGTGGCTCTCCCATTTCTACAGTGCAATCAAATGCTGCAGCATCCATACGCCACTCATGTTCCCTCTCAAGCCATATCCGATGATGCATTCGGATAACTTTCCTACAGTGGCACCTATCACAATCTGCATTCAAACACACTGGACAACCTCTATATCCACTGATAACAGATCCAGACAACATTCTATATGCAGGAAAATCACTAATAGTGCCGATACACATGGCGTGCAAGTAGAACATCTCGGAAGAATAACTGTCGTACGTGGGATGACCTTGCTCCCACAACAATTTCAGCTCCTCTATCAAAGGTCTCATATTCATACCGATACACTTTCCCAGATATCCCGGCCCCAGGACAAACAAGGTCAACATATTATACTCCTTCCGCATACACATCCACGGATGAAGATTGTAAGGAATCACTACAACAGGCCATATGGTATATGAAAGACTCATGTTACCAAAAGGGTTGAAACCATCAGATGCAATCCCGAGCCTCACATTTTGGATATCTGAAGAAAAATTCGGATACTCCCTATCTATATGCTTCCACACCTCTCCATCCGAAGGGTGTATCATAGTATCCCTGTCATTAGTGCGCGGCTTGGCATGCCATCTAATTGCTTTTGCCATGTGAGGAGACATAAAAAGTCGTTCCAACATGTCCTTCAGTAGAAAATACCAACGTACCTTCACTGGTTTCTCTTTTCCAGAAGGAGTGATCCTATATCTCTCTGTATCACATACAGGACATCTCGTGAGGTCTTCATTAGGATGCCCCCAGAATAGAACATAATCATACATGCAGACGTGGATCGTAATGTAGGACATACCAAGATCTTTCAAAATTCATCTTATTTGGGTATATGTGTTAGGAAGACGATGACCCTGTGGAAGCATATTACTCGTAAGCTCCAAGTAATCATCCACAGCCTTGATGGATGATCTGTTTTCCACCTTTAATGTCGTCGTTTCCATGACACAATCAAGAACAGTCATGTTACACCCTGGGTATAGAGGGGTATATTGGATTTGAATTAGCTTGTTGTACCTGTCAAGCCCAGCAGTATTGCAAGGCAGCGGTCTACGGGGTCGTGGGATTGGCTCAGTTGGTACAGACTTCTCGAAATAACCAAACACATCATCAATCTGTAATATCCGGATAAATTGTTGGGTATTTTGGTCCATATTTGAACCCTGTATTACCTGAATTGGTGTCATCAATAATCGAAGTATGATGATTTTCATATTCGCATCCTCATGTATTATAATACCAACTTTTAATCCTTCACATGCAACTACGTCGTAACGCACGCTAACCGGTAAGCGTAACGTACGTTACAAACTGGAGATAGCGTACGCTACGAGCTAGACGTAGCGTACATAAGAAGGTCAATAATTGAATAGGCTGGCTAGCACAAGGATGGCTGGTGGTGGGGCTCGAAAAGATTCCCGCGGATGAACCTGGATAGTTTTGGGGTCAACGGGTGTTAACGTACGCTATGGTTTGTAACTAGCGTACGCTAATGTGTATAGCTTATGTACGTAATGCGTAGGGTGTAACGTACGTAAGCTAGTACAGAACGAGACAATATGCTATCAGTGAACGACAGCGTACGCTAAGATCGAATGGTAGCGTGCGCTAATTCGATTACGTACGTAAATGGCTAAGGATAACGTACGTAAAGCTCAAGATATTATATATATGGACAACACCCCATTTCATCTCACTTCGTCCCTTTCACTTGTACTTCTTTTTCCTTCATTTCTAGAGAGTCTCCAGCCCTCTAAAACACCTATATATCACATAAACTCGATCATTTAAGTTACGAAACATCTTGGATTGATATTCAAACAATCGGAGTTGGATGCTACCTCTTGTCTCTGCGTTTCTTTCATATTAAGGTATGTTAATGCTACCTCAACCTTGAATTCGTGTTCTTAAGGATGTTATGAACATACCACCGGGATTATTAAGCTCCATAGATGATTTTTATCCGAACACCATGTTTTTGGAAGTTGGAATGTTCATGCTTTAGTTACCCTAGTTAAGAACGTTATAGTCCGATTCTTATTATGATGATCAAGTAAGGAAATTTTCTGAGATTAATAAACCATATTGTATGGTGTTTCCATAATGATCATAGACTTAATGTTGATAACAACCTCAGATTTTCCAAACTACCTTTGAGGATCTATAATCGAGATTTGGAGTAAGTCTTATGATGGGTGGATTAACCGGGAATTCGTAGACATCAACACCATAGGGTCATTCCGATTCACATGAGTATGATATGTGTGAATATAACGTACATTAAGATCTATGCATTATGTACGTTATACCCTCAGGCAAGGCAGTCGTCTGAACTGAGAAGAACTGTCCAATGCATGCTTAGCGTGTGCTAATACTTGTAGCTTACGTGCGCTAACGTGTAGACGTAACGTACGTTACGTATGTGTGTAACGTACGTTACGAAGAGAACAGTTAGGGTTCGGCCATCTTTTTATGATTTTCCTCGTGGGATTGATTGTTTATTTAATGATAGGATATTAAGGACGAATTTCCTACGATAATCCAGTGTTGAGCCTTTCCGATCGTCGTTTCCGTTGGAGTTACGGATTGTTCCAATCAACTGTATTTCCGGAGTATTCGCGAGAGATTACCAAGGCAAGTACCTTGATATACGAATTATAATTACGTGAAATCATTGTTGCTGAAGTGTATGAATCATGTTATGAATATCTGCATTTATATATATATATATATAGATATGCGTGGATATATGTATAGATATATGTATATGTATATAAATATACATATGGAGATAAATGTTGGGTGATTCATACCAATATTAGTCGATGTACTCAACTTAGACTAAAGTACGAATAATATTTATAAAGGTAATATGGTAATGTTTGTATTTTTGGTTGAGTTACGATATAAGGATATTTATGTAGTATTGATTGATAGTGTTGAAGGCCTAATGTGCTAAGTCTTGATGAATAACGTGCGAGTTATTGTTTATTTTGCGTAGTTGCGTACTGGCGAATAAATTATGTGAATTGATGAACTGATTTGATAATTGATGCAACGATTGACTATATGCTTGGTGTTCGTAATAATGTGAAAACTTGTTATGAAAGACGTCATATCCGGGTACCTCTGAGGGCGGGGCGTGCACTCCGGCCTGATGTACGCTGCAATGAGCGGCTCCATATGATTGGTGAACACAGGTGTTACTTAATGCACGAGAAAGGGGCGGATCCTATGGGAGTGAACACCGGCGCGGTGACATATGCAATGGGCGGCCAATATAGTGGAGTGAACGCCGGTACACAGGTGTGCAAGGGAGGCGCCTAGAAGGCTTATTGGTAACGGATATTTGAGTGATAGCTAAGACCCCGTTACCAAATGATTTTCGAAATTTAAATCTTTGCAACTTGCTTTAAATGTTGGTCTTGATGTAGACCGCGATTCGTGTTTTCTGGAGTTCGTTCCAACTTGTTCTAAATGTTGGTATCAGGGTTAACTAACAAAGGATATTTGACGAGATCTCCGAGGGTTAATTAATCAGAGGGTCTTGAGCAGGTTTTGTCGAATAAGAGGCTGTGCCTTTGATTGTACTGTGTTGATTAATCCGTGTATTGGGTCGAGGACCCCGTGAGATGTTGAGATTTGATCTCGTGATGATATTATTTGGATTGGGCCGAGAACCCCGTGAGATGTTGTAATGATTCGCTTGTGATAGTGCTTTATCATTTGGGTCGATGACCCCGAATAACGTTGTAATAGTTTTCTTACAAATTGTTTTCCACATGTTGGGTCAAGGACCCGAGAGCGTTTGAAGTATTTTCTAAAGTATTTCCATTTGATTTTCAAAACCCCAAGATGGCCCGAGTCAATATTAATGTTTTCGAACTTTCTTATCAAAATACTTATCCTTTTATAAAAAGGGATTTTTCTGACTCCTTGGGCTCGTTTAAAGTTTCATTGGTGTTATGTTCTGTAAGGAGAATATGATAATGTGATTATCTTTCACCTTGTGTATGTAATGCTATTCTGTGTTGACCATTTAAATATGTGGTTTGTGTTAAGGTTTCACGACTGTTGAGTTTTGTGTTGTTATTATTCGTATATCTTGTATATTATGTACTTGCACTAGCAAAATTCCAGTTTGCTAACCCCCGAGTTTTCGGGGGGTGGGTGCCTGTTATGCGCTTAGGTTTTGGCAGCTCGGGAGCAGTCACCGGATTGACTGGGAAGGAGATGAAGGACAATGATACTAATCACACCAGAGTCAGAATCTTTTCTTTTGTTTCATTTGGTCGGTAATTCTCCTGCGTATACGGTTCGAGTGAGAATGGTTATGTAGTATTCTTCGGTAGTCAAACATATTTATCGATTTTTGCATTTCAGTAGGAAAAATATTTGGGTGTTAATTTTATCCGCTGCGTGAGTATTTTGAAATGACTCTTGACATTTTGGCATTTTAGTCTTGCACATTTTAACGGTATTTTTATGACGGTATTTAATATTTTACAAATGATTTTGTAAGTTTTGGAAAATGCTACCGTCATCGGCTTTTTGGCATATTTTGAAATGATTTTTAAATGGTTTTTAGCTTTGTGAGTTCCGTAGAATCCCGGCATGTAATATTTCCGGGCCGAATTACGAACATTTCAATGTAGTGCTTTGAAATTTTCCTAACATTGTAAACCTCATGATTTAATGTAGTCATGTCGAATGGTCATGTATTTTGGTGAAAAAATTCTTTCGAATAAACATTTTGGTAGAAGAGGAAGGATTTTCAAAATTGTGGTATTTGGGACTCAACATTTTTGAAATATTTCAAACTAGTTATAATTTGATTTTCAATTTTCTTGTAGGCATTACTCGAAAATAAAAATTTTTTTAGAGTCATTGTATAAACTTCCTCTTCCAAAACAAAGGACAGTATTTACAAGTTTTGAGCATAACGTGACCCGGCTTTTGTTTCGAAATTTTTTCATTAAAAGCATACGCATAATGATCGTCCTAGACGAAGGACTGGAAGTTGATTTCAGAAAAGTTCGTGCTTTACGATATTACCGTTATTCTAAGGATGCTAATTAAACCTTATGTTGATAATTGTGGTATACCGTACAACCGACTATGTGATAACAATAAATGGTACTATCTGTATTAGCATGACGAGCCCTGGCGGATGTAGACGTAATATAGGAAGCGGAAGCGGTGAGGTGGTTCGTACGACAACGATTCATGTTACGGTGAAGGAATATCAAGATCAGACGATAACCTATGAAACCTACTCAGTGACCGAGCCAATGAGCGGAGAAAAGAGACTGAGGACATCTGGAAAATTTTTAGGCGGTGACGAGACTAAGGTTCTCAAACCCCCACGTCGTTCGAATGCGTCGTCTTCGCGGTCGAGAATGAGCATTGGGAATCCCCAACCATCATCAGTGACTCCCGGTAAGAAGAGAGTGTGCTTCAACTACAACCGTACGGGACACATCCATGTAAACTGTCCCTCCCCACTCTTGACTTGTCATCGGTGCGGGTGTGAAGGCCATCGGGAGAAACATTGTGAGATAATTTCTGAATTGGCAAAGAATGCTACTCTGTCGATGAGCAGAGCAAGTGGCCGGAGAATGTCCCGAAACCTTATGTCTTCTGCTGAAGAGCCTATCATAGGCCAATGAAGATTTTGTGCTGTGTTCTAGTCGTTGCTGTTTCCAACAATCGTGACTTTGATCGTTTTTCATTTTAATTGTTTTTCGTTTTCAACTCCTGTTGTTTTATGTTTCGGGGCTGACATGTCTTCTTAGTATGGGGACACGTAGTACCCGTGCTCTTCTTAGTATTTTCGATGTTGGGAGACTTTCATTGTTGATGATTCATCTATGATCCTCTTGACAATTTCAAACTACCATGTTCTACTGAACTTACCATCATTCGAACAAATTTCAGAACCGATTTGTTAGACTCCGTGAATTATTGTGGTCTATTCACATCTGAACTTAATCTTTGCAAAATTTTGTTCGAAACTATTTGTTCCCACTCATGCGATGAATATTTCCAATGTGTTATGAACTTGAATACGGTGGGTCGATCTCGACACGCGATTTTAGTACGTCTGAGCCATTTGTGAATTTCCTTAATTCCGGGAGCTTCTACTTCTCCAATCTAACTTCTCATGTTCACGTGTAATTTATCGCCTCAATTGACGTGCCAGATACTTCCTAGGTCCAATCATTGTATTTTTAGAACCTTGCTTTCGCGCATCGCTCGTGATGTTTTGAGGCTGAACAAGTAGTTATTTTATTCTTGGTTGTTCCACCACTCTACTTTAAGTTTCGGGACGAAACTTCTTTTAAGAGGGATAGTATGTAATATCCGGATAAATTGTTGGGTATTTTCGTCCATATTTGAACCCTGTATTACCTGAATTGGTGTTATCAATAATCGAAGTATGATCGTTTCCGTATTCGCATCCTCATGCATTATAATACAAACTTTTAATCCTTCACATGCAACTACGTCGTAACGCATGCTAACCGGTAAGCATAACATACGTTACGAACTGGAGATAGCGTACGCTACGAGCTAGACGTAGCGTACGTAAGAAGGTCAATAATTGAACAGGCTGGCTAGCACATGGACGGCTGGTGGTGGGGCTCGGAAAGATTCCCGCGGAGGAACCTGGACAGTTTTGGGGTCAACGGGTGTTAACGTACGCTAAGGTTTGTAACTAGCGTACGCTAATGTGTGTAGCTTGCGTACGTAATGCGTAGGGTGTAACGTACGTAAGCTAGTACAGAACGAGACAGTAAGCTATCAGTGAACGATAACGTACACTAAGATCGAATGGTAGCGTGCGCTAATTCGAATAAGAGGCTGTGCCTTTGATTGTACTGTGTTGATTAATCCGTGTATTGGGTCGAGGACCCCGTGAGATGTTGAGATTTGATCTCGTGATGATATTATTTGGATTGGGCCGAGAACCCCGTGAGATGTTGTAATGATTCGCTTGTGATAGTGCTTTATCATTTGGGTCGATGACCCCGAATAACGTTGTAATAGTTTTCTTACAAATTGTTTTCCACATGTTGGGTCAAGGACCCGAGAGCTTTTAAAGTATTTTCTAAAGTATTTCCATTTGATTTTCAAAACCCCAAGATGGCCCGAGTCAATATTAATATTTTCGAACTTTCTTATCAAAATACTTTTCCTTTTATAAAAAGGGATTTTTCTGACTCCTTGGGCTCGTTTAAAGTTTCATTGGTGTTATGTTCTGTAAGGAGAATATGACAACGTGATTATCTTTCACCTTGTGTATGTAATGCTATTCTGTGTTGACCATTTAAATGTGTGGTTTGTGTTAAGGTTTCACGACTGTTGAGTTTTGTGTTGTTATTATTCGTATATCTTGTATATTATGTACTTGCACTAGCAAAATTCCAGTTTGCTAACCCCCGAGTTTTCGGGGGGTGGGTGTCTGTTATGCGCTCAGGTTTTGGCAGCTCGGGAGCAGTCACCGGATTGGCTGGGAAGGAGATGAAGGACAATGATACTAATCACACCAGAGTCAGAATCTTTTCTTTTGTTTCATTTGGTCGGTAATTCTCTGTCGTTCGAGTATCCACCCTTGCATGGGTGTAGTTTTCATTTATTAAATTGAGTTGTCATTCTTTTCTGTGTTCAAGTTTATTTTTGTCATTAGAGATGTAAAGTTCATTTGTTTCTGAATTGTTTAATGACCTTGTCGGTCTGCGTTGTATTTAGATTGACCCCGGTCGGTCAATCATTTTGTAGTCTAGTAGAGTTTAGCCTTGTAGATCCTTGTAAGAAGGGCCTACGACGTGTAACATTTTCGGACGTATTCTGGGGGTGTTACATAATCAACCTCCTTTTCGGATCGGTGAACCCATCATTACCACTGAATTGTCCGTGATCATACGGAATAACAGAATTCGGTGCTTCAGCGTGGTATACATGTATATTTACTCCAAAAACCATTCTTCTTTAGGTGCTCCCAGACCTCATCAAATGGAAAACGATACATATCACTGCGAGATCTACATTTATTACACGGACAGTAGTACAACGTATTACCACTGTCGTGCTCTTTTACAAATCTCATAAACTGCTTAATCCCATCCATTACTCTTGGATCCCATTTTCGTAACCCAATCCAACTCTTGTCCATCCTGAAAATGTATAAATTTTCCAATATTAATCCAACTAACTAATATTATTCAAATTATAAATGGAATCACAACAAACAATTAATCATAATGATTATCATCACAGAAATTAATCGTTATACAGAAAATCTTTCGAATCTACAATATGAATAATACAAAGTTTCAAAATTACAATAAAAAATACAATAAAATACCTTAATTAATCGAAATGGTGATTATAGCAACCGGTAGAAACCTTCGTCACTCCAGCTAGCACAACTCAAAGTAGCAACACAAACTCAAAAAATACACAAAGGGGTTTCCAGGAACCTGGTTGATCTTTTTCGCAAGGTCACAATACTCAAAGTAGCAACTCACAAGCTTTTTTCGGGAATAACTGACAGAGTCGGGGATAGAAAGGTGCTCTTTAGTGGGGAGATGGGCAAGATTGGGTTGGTGTTCTGTGGACTATATATAATTTTAAATTGGAGGTTTAGCCGACGATTTGATCTGGGTCGTCGGCTAAACCCCAATTTTTTTTTTGAAAAGGGTTTAGCCGACGACCCAGATCAAGTCATCGGCTAAACTATTATAAAAATCGTCGGCTAAAGTTTAACACTTTAACCGACGACTACGTTGCACTTTAGCCGACGACCCAGATCAAGTCGTCGGCTAAAATTGTTTAGCCGACAGTAGTACGGGTCGTTGGCAAAAGTGAAAAGTTTAGCCAACGACACTTAAAAGTTGTCGGCGCTTTTTTGACGGGTCATCGGCTAAAGTGTGAATTTTGGTAGTGTTATAAAATGAAATACCATAAATAATTTTAATCATATTAAATCCAATTAAACACAAGGGAGATTAATTTTCTGGAACACACGAAAAAATCGAGCCGGGGCGAAACTGGCCTGCCACGGTCGAGTCACCTTCGGCAGTCTGCCGGCCAAACACGGCCCGTGCCGAACGGAACGGTCTGGTTACCTCGACAGCTTCCCAAGCTGGCCTGCTAGACACGGCCGTGTCAAATGACACGGTCGGGTTGTCCCGACAGCCTGCCGGCCAGACACGGCCCATGCTGAATGGCACGCTCGGGTCATCCCGACAGTCTGCCGAGATTGGCCAGCTGACACGGTTGGGTCAGCCCGGCAGCTTCCTGCCCCTTGTCCGAAAAGTCATCTGACGACGATTCAGAGCTAGATTTTCGACCGGATATCCAATATAAATATTTTCCGACTTTCATATCTTCAATATAAATCACAATTCCCAGAAAATAAAGATTTATATTTAGACATAAACTTACGAAAAATACAACTACAACGAACGAAAAATATACACCACGATTATGACTATAAATGATTCCAAATCATTCACCATCTAATCAAGCATTCCAAATGCTAATATCGTATATACGATCGCAAGACCTATGCTCCGATACCACTGTTGGGATTCGGTGCCTAAATCGAAGGCCCAACGGAAGAGGTAAAACGAAAATTAATTTGATCTAAATCCCTATGAGCATCGATCGAGCTACATATATACGAATATTAAACGAAAAAAAATAGATACGAGAAACATACCCTTGTAGTCCGTTGATTTAGATGGTGTCCTTCCATTGAGCTATTCCCCAAGCTTTAGATTGCTTTCCCTACGATCCAATCCGCTCCAAGCTCTTGGATGATTCAATGCCGAAAGCACCGCATCTCTACTTGCCACGCGCCGGAGAAACGACGGGAACGACGATCACCTTGCTATCCTCTGAGGATACGGCTAGAGCTAGGATGATGAAGCTTTCTATGTGATTATTACACTCTAAGTGTATAGCTCACAATCTCTCAATTTATTTCTTGATATTCTCCAAGAATAACAAGAACAAGATGAATAAGTTGAAGATGACTTTGAGAAGTTATTCTCTGTCTCTTTCTCTCACAAGAACCGTATGGTTCAATGGTTGTAATGAGAATGATGGAAGTATTCACTTCTTATTCTATTTCCACCCACATGGTAACAACTCACATCACATGAATCATTGCCCCACAAAAAGTCCTTGTCTTCCATTTAAAATAGAAACAAAGACTAATTAGAAAGTAGGTGGAAGGTGGGGGGGCATGATGAAGAAATCGGATGAGTTCGGTTCGTTTCGGACTCCCGTGAGTCCAAACAGATAAACTCCGATTCCGTTTCGATGTATTTATATCAATTAATTAATCCAATTAATTAATCATATCAAATACAAAATAACATAATTAATTTCTCAAAGAAATAATTATGTTTATGAATTAAATTAATCACCCAGTAATTTATTTAATTCACTAGGCCATAAATTAATTTATCCAAAAAATCAATTTTGACATCCAATGTCTCAAATTTAGATATCCAATATCTAATATTCATAATGAGAGAATTAGCTCGATTCATTCCATCGTCAATCCTATTGCGCGACTCGGTAGGTCCGTCTCAGTCAGCAATGGGAGGAACCAAAGAGTAGTAGCACCACCTCGCCAGCCTGGCGGCCTACACTATACCCCAACTAAGAACGAATGATTGGGATCATTAAAGAACCATTCTGTCGTGAATACCAGTATACGTATAAACCCTTCTTTCAAATGTCCCGATCAAGTTATAGGGTCACGGTCCGTCAAACCCTATCTGTACTTGACGCTATGCATGAGTTAATACGAATCGAGATCATCAAGCTCTCGTGTATCTAATACAACTAGCTCAAATGCTTTGGCCAAAAACTTATGATCTCATCTACCAATAACCGCATAGGACATATAACTCGTTCATTAACAGGAGAAAGAATTCTATCTTGATATTCAGTAGGACCTGCTACTTGCCCATCAAGATGAGCGTCGAGGTTGACCCCCGCCTTCCGGTTTACAGGGTCGAACTACTATAATTAAAATCTTGATATCACAAGGACATCCCTACTAAATCCTCAAGCCGAAGGTTCACGAATTCCTATCACAACCTTTCAATTTCGTCATTGACTATCCCGGAGTGAAATCCGTGTGATGAATCGAGGGTGATTCGGTGAGAGTATACTAATCCAATTAGCATACCTATAACATGTGCTCCCACTAACCATTAGTGTTCGACAGGCACTCTCCATGTTAAAGAACATGTCATACAAGTCTTCACATAAACTTAACACCCAGTCAAGTTTCATCGACTTGCGAACGATTAAGTATTTGAGCTATAAACCTTTCCAGTGCCGACCCCTTATCCAATAAGGAGTGGAATGTTTTTCTCTCAAATACATGGACTAGTTTCTATATATATATTTACGAGTCAGGAACGCCAGTAACTACCAGTAAATAAAGAAACACCCATTGCCTTATATTAATGATATACATAATAACAAGTACACTGCATCTGAGTGGCATTCGAGGGCATACTCCTAACAAAAACTCTCTTCATAATTGAACGTGAAGACCACATACTACTAGTTCAAGTATATGTGGATGATATCATATTTGGTTCAACCAACCCTGAGCTATGTGAAAAATTCTCAAACCTCATGCAAGGACAATTTGAGATGAGCATGATGGGCAAACTGAACTTCTTTCTTGGTTTGCAAGTCAAACAAGTTGACATTGGAATATTCATCAACCAAACAAAATACACAAGGGAGCTGATCAAGAGATTTGACATGGAGTCAGCCAAACCCGTGAGAGTACCAATGATCATATCTTTGCACATTAATGCAGATGATGGAGGAATTCCAGTGGATCCAACACAGTACAGAGGACTAATTGGATCATTACTGTATCTCACTGCAAGCAGACCTGAAATTTCATATGCAGTAGGAGCGTGTGCAAGATTCCAGTCTAAGCCAAAGCAGTCTCAACAGGAAGAAACAAAAAGAATAATCAGATACCTAAAATCTACAATCAATGTCGGATTATGGTATCCAAAAGATGATAACTTTGATCTATCAGGATATTTTGATGATGAATTTGCAGGATGCAAAATCAACAGGAAAAGCACCAGTGGAACATGTCAATTCCTTGGAACCAGACTAATAGAATGACTCAGTAAGAAGCAGGTGCCCAACTCAATATCCACAACTGAGTCAGCATACCTAGCTGTAGGTAGATTTTGTGCCAAATTTTGTTGATTAGACAACAGCTAAAGGACTACAACATCATTGCAAATGAAGTCCCTATTTGGTGTGACAACAATAGCGCAATTGCTATAACAAACAATCTAGTCTTACATTCGAGAACAAAGCACATAGATGCCAACTATCATTTCATCAGAGACCATGTGCTCAACAAAATAGTAAGCATAGAAAAAGTCAGCACAGAGTACCAGATTGCTGATTTTTTCACAAAACCTTTACCAGAAGAAAGGTTTCTCGAACTAAGCAGGGACCTTGGACTTTTAGACTGGGAATATAGTGCCTAGCTGAAAATCTAAAGATGAAGAAGGTCACCTGATCCGAAGAACATACAAGGAAAGCCACTTGATCAGAAGTAGCCAAGAAAAGCTACCTGATCAAAACCACAGACGAGGAAAAACAACTGATCAGAACTAGTCGATAAGTCACCTGATCAGAACCAGATGAGGAAAGCTAGCTTATCAAGACCGTAGCTATGATGCAAAACGTTAGCTGATCAAAAGTCAAAAAGTCAACCATCTAAGTTTTCAATTTCCTTTCACTTTTCATTATTACACGTGGTTAAAATACACGATCATAATAACTCCATGTCTATATCACGTTGTCCAATCAGTCACATGAACCGCCACTTCTTTATTTAATTATTAACTTTTAAAACCGACTCTTCGAGTAAGTATTTAAGACGCCTAAAACTCTTAAAAAACCCTATTGTCTTTAATCCTTACAAGTACCCTAATTTTCAGAATAGCAAAACCCTAGAATTTCACTACACTAAAACTCGGAAAATTTACAGATATGGACACCACAACCTACTTCAAAAACATCAATCTAAGGATGGTGAAGGACCAAATAATCAGCATCGTCATAAATTTTCTTGGACTACTGGAGTCAAATAAGTCCACGTTAATGGTGCAACTTATCGGATGATGAAGAAGAATAGAATCTACCACTTTCTGGACATCAACCCGACGCAACTGTTCAAACAGGCTGTCATCTTCTTTTACATGGAGGCCCAAGTCACAGAAAGGGGCATCAAAATCTCGACTTTTGGAGAACCTATTTTCATAACCAAGCAGACCATCGCAAATGCATTAAACGTGAATTATCGGGGCATTGCAGTTGAGGCCTTGAAACAAAACCCAATGGACATATGGCATGAGATTAAGATGCCTGAGAAGCCAATGAAGATGAAATTTACTGCAAGAAAGTCAGACCTTCAGAAGAAATTTAGATATATGTTGGACATCACAAACGAAATCGTGATGGGCATGGCAGGAAGCTTCCATCAATTTTCGTCCTCACACAATCATGGGCGCCATGATTCGAAGTCAAAGGATAAATTAGCCTGACTACATCTACATGCAATTAGTCCGAGAGATGAATAAAGTGAGTTGGGACAGTGAAAACAAGAAGTTTGGGCAGAAAATTGGATTTTTGGAACTCAAATCAGCTGGATTCTGGAGTTTCTGGGAAAAGCCGGAGACAAGGCTGAGAATTTCCACAGCAGAAAGAGACTTGGTAACCTGGAGAAAGCTGCAATAGAAAAGTCTACAGACGAACAACCCAGAGTGATAGAATTACTAGAGAGGGTGACGACTGGAACATCCTCATACAATGAGTCACGGACTCAGAAAAGGAAGAAGTTGAATCAGTTGCAGCTGAGAAAAATGTAGCTGAGAAAACCACAGCTGAAATCCCAACTGCGGCTGAGGAAAACACAACTGAGATTCCTCATGCTTCGACCACAACTAAGATTCCTCCTGCTCCAACCCCATCTAAAGAGACTGCAGCTAACATCCCATCCAAAAATTTAGCTGCAGATAAAGACATCTCACCTGCTCCTGCAGCCTCACATGCTTTTCCAACTGCACCTGAAGACAGTGTAAAAAGTGACAACATCCCAATCTCCAAGCTCTTAAAAAGAAAGTCACCTGAGAGATAAGAACCTGTTCACATCACATCTTCTCCAGAACCATCTCCTAAGAAATAGAAGGGACTGGTGGACACCATCACCCTAGTTGCACCTTCACTCATAACATCTGCAGCTCAACCAGAAGAAGATCATTCTGAAGATCTTCCTGCAGTCCCACTCCTGACACTCCCTAGTGTCAATGAAGAAGAAGAAGCAGAAGAACTCCTTGAGGATCAAAATGGTAGATATTCTTTCAACCTCAAGGAGAACAATCATCTGAACCTTACCAAGGCACAATTGGTAAGAAAACATGCTCTTAAGTTTTCTTTTTACAATATCTACAATGAATTGAAGGGATTAAAGAATCATCTTCTCTGAGCTAAAGGAGTTAGTTGAGAAATGTGGATGGGACTACCCCATAGCCATAGAATACCTCATCATAGTGTTCTGTCATGAGTCAGACATGAGCTTGCTACTGGATGAGAACTGGTTCATATCAAATTTCAAACAGAATATGGACCAGTTCATATTTGACATCATAGAAAGGGTAGCACATGGGAAAACATTTGATGATGAAGAAAAAATTGATGGAAGCGTAGAAGAAAAGAAGGATGAAGTAGAAAATGAAGTAGTTGAAAAGGAGAAGGAAGAAGTGAGAGAAAATAAAGAAGTTGAAAAAGAGGAGGAAGAAAATGAAGTAGAAAAAGAGAAGGAAGAATAAAAATAAGAAGTTGAAAAAGAACAAGAAGAATAGAATGAAGAGGGAAGAGAAGAAGAAAGAAAGGATGAAGAGAATAAAGATGATGAGGATCATTATCATGATGCACCTTATTGGGCCTCCAGCTCAGCTCAGCCCTCACGAGCTGAGAAACCAGAGAGGCATTGGGGAACAGTTAGCGGAAAACCCCTCTAGTCAAAAGCCAAATGACATGAGAATCTCGATTGAGAAATCCAGTGCTCAGAAGTCAGATGCACAGGAGAGCTCAACTGAAAACACTACTCAGGTAGAGGCGCTTGCATATCAGCTACTCCCTAACTTCAATGAGATGATCACAGCCATGGTTGAAGAAACTGTTGCAAAACTTTTAGCAACAAGGGTAGAACCTCATCTACTATCCCTAAATACCAAAATAGACTCACTGCTAAACAAGAAAGAACACTCTCCACCTCCAACATCTTCAAGGATGCCACTTGGCATGCAAGACTTCATGCATAAGGTGGAGGAGCAGCTGGCACAAACCATTGATGATGGCAAATAGAGGGAAGAAATGAGAACCAAATGGAAGCATGAGGCATTATCCTTAGTCCCTAGAATCACACCACCTCAAATCATTCATTACCCTGCAGCAGGAATTTCAATTTCTCAGAAGAGAAAAAGCACAGATGCACCACATGAAGAAGGCCCTGCAGCTAAGAAAAGAAGAACCAGACATGACTTACCTCAACCACTTGAATGGGAAGGGAAAGAGCTATATTATGTGGAGAATTCCTGCCAACAGAAGCTGAACAATGTGTGGAACAGCAAGAAAGCAATTCATAGAAAAGTATTACTTATGGGAAACACTTTAAGATCCTGACTATTCCCCACAACATATTTTTATTGACTTCATGGAGTTCAATTGTCCATATATATGGGAAATATTGAAGAACCATGCTGAGCAATTATTTGATGCATACCCCATGATCCCAGACATCAGACCCCAAGAAGCCCCCACACTTATGAATGGAGAACTGGATGAGAATGCTCTTCGGAAGGAGATTAAACAAGTATGTATTGAGAATAAACATACCTCACCTGAAGATCAAGAGTTTGATTTCTTAATTGTAATGAAAAAATATGAGCTAATTCCAGTTGTGAAAAGGCCACTTGGAGTGAAGTCACTGAAGTCTCTCCCTCCAACAAGGACCAGAGGAAGAGGAAGTGGAAGAGGGAGATGTGAAGTTTTTTTCGTCAATCACTTGTAACTTTTACTTAAATTTCTTTCGTAATCTTTCATTAAGAACTGTACTGTAAATCTCAAATATGGAAAGTTTATTAGAGTCAACTTGAATGAAAAACTCTAGTTCTCTCAAAAGACTAAGTCTTTTACATTTCAGTATTTTACTTGCGTGTATGATGATTTCACTGCATTTGATCATTAAGTTTTGCCATCATCAAAATAGGGAGAATTTGTTAGGAATATTCGATGATGTGATAACTGTATTCAAGATTACTTCAAATGTATGTACTTGACATTGTAAAGAAGAACCAAATGAGTATCTTCTATAGGCCTTTAAATGAGTAGGCTAAGTATTGATCATGTTGATCAAGTAGAAATTCTGCTAAGTATAGAACAGGAATATCATCAGTCGAGGTTTTGGTAAACACAAAATATCAGCCAGGTTTGCCCAAGTCAGAAGTACAGCTGAATATCGTAGAAGATAATTTTGGCCAAGTACATAACAGCCAAAATATCAGCCGAGGTTTTGGTCAACGCAAAATATCAGACAGGTTTAACCAAGTCAGAAGTACAGTTGAATATCTCAGAAGACAATTTTGGCTAAGTACATAACAGCCAAAATATCAGCCAAGGTTTTGGTCAAAGCATAATATCAATTGAGATTGACCAAGGGAAATATCAGTCAACATTTAAGATCGGATATCAGACAGCTTTTGTCCAAGAAGAACATGAGCCAGGTTTGACCAACATATTAGCCAGGTCTGACCAAAGGAAATATCAACTGATGTTTATTACAGACGAAAATTAGCCAAGTTTTTGGATATCAACTGTCCATGTCAGCCAACGTTGAAAAGTCAATAATTACGGCAAAACACATGCAGGCGTAAGAGCCAAGGAGACAAAGTAATTGATTCCCGAAAATTAAGGAATAGAGTATTCATCTGGATTCGCACCCTAAAGACTTTCTAAATATAGTAATCAAAGAAAAGTGACGCAATGTGAAGAAACATCTTCAAATGGTCATATTTGAAGAAAGAGACAAATCCTTGTAAAGAGATGAGAGATAAATAGTGAAGTCCACTCTCCAACTGACAGAATTGTTATAAGATGCAACGGCTATGAAGAAGCTCAAGGATTGTACTATAAATGTCTGAAGAAAGATTGAGCAGAAGTACGATACGGATAATACTTGCAAGCAATCAAATCAATCAAGGCAAATATATAGTATCATGAAGAGCAAGTTCTTAAAGCTAATACTTAGAAGCTCTTAAAAGTTGGATAAGACAACATTCTTGTATTTAAGTTCGAGTATGGAGTTACTTTCTTGAACGAGGTTCTTGAAACTAAGGAGGTTGTAAAACATCCACGGGTTCTTGATTGGAAGGTGATAGGTAGCTTGCGAGTTGTTGAGGCATCCATGGGTTTTCGATCAAGAGGTGTTAAGCAACTAAGGGAAGGACTGCACGAGTTTCCACTAGTTGGAAGCTGTTGTAATAGAATTCATTGTAACACTAATTTGACTGGTTGAAAGTTATAGTGAATTTATCTCCAACTGGTTTGGAGAGAAGTGGACTAGTAGAGGATTGCCCCACCTCTGAAACTACTATAAAAGTGTTGTGTGATTTACTGCTTTAATGATCACACTTAACTGTTGCATTCATATTAACCGTTGCACTCAAAGTCAGTTGTCCGCAAAACCATTTTACAGCTGATAAAGGTTATCTACACTATTTTCAGACGAGTAACCTTAGATGCTTTCACTACAGCTGTGTTTTTGAAAACAGTTATTTAAGCAAAAGATTTTATAAATCTATTCACACCCCTATAGACTTATACGTGGCATCTTGTGACCTACATTTAAGGCCCTACTTGAAAATTAAATGGGTCATCATATCAAAGCACTTAGGTCCGATCGAGGTGGCGAATATGAGTATCGAGTTTAATGAGTTCTTAAAAGAGCTGAGAATAGTTCATAGTTCACTCCTCCAGCTACTCCACAATTAAATGGTGTGTCAGAAAGAAGGAACCTAACTTTGTTGGACATGGTTCGATCCATGCTTAACGATACTAATATACAGATTTACCGTTGGGGTTATGACTCCTTACTGTTGCACATATCTTAAACAGATGTTTTCCAAATCCGTTCATAAGAATCCACATGAGATGTTGAAAGTTAGGAAATCAAGTCTTAATCATATTATGATTTGGGGATGTCCTGCTTATGTCAAGAAGACTAAAATAGAGATATTGGAATATAGGTCTGTGAAAGGTCGTTTCATATGACATCCAGGGGATTCCATGGGATATTTATTCTACATTCCTGAAGATCATAGGATCATTGTTGCTTTACAAGCACAATTCCTTGAAGACGAGTTCATTCATTAAGGAGGTATAAGTTGAGATATTTCTTTAGAAGAAATACAATAAACACCTAATGAGACACTTTTACAAGATATTGGATCAAAACCTTCTGAATTGCAAACACAACCTTGCAGGTCTAGTAGAGCTTCTCATTCACCTGAGAGGTATGGCTATCTACATCAAGAGGAACTAGGTCCTCATGGGATGACGAAATTTAGCCAAGAGAATGATCCCTCTACTTATGACCAGGCGATGGTAGATGTGGACTCCACGAAGTGGCAAGAGGCTATGGAAGCTGAGATAGACTTTATGTATGCTAATCAGGTCTGGACTCTAGTGGATCGTCCTAAGGGCATAGTGCCTATTGGGAATAAATGGATCTACAAGAGATAGACTAATGGAGATCGCAAAGTTGATACCTATAAGACCAGGCTTGTGGCAAGGGTTATTCACAGAGAGAGGGAATCGATCACTTCAAGACCTTTTCGCCTATAGCCATGATAAAGTCTAATCGCATGATGTTTGCCATAGTAGTCCATTTTAATTATGAAATATGGCAAATAGATGTGAAAACGGCGTCCCTAAATGGATACCTTGCGGTGGATATCTATATGAAATAGCCTAAGAGATTCATATCTGAGGCCAATATGCATACAATATGCGAGCCTCAACATGCCATCTACTGACTGAAGCAGGCTTCTCGAAGTTGGGTTTTCATTTCGATGAGACAATCAAAGAGTCTAATTTTGTCAAAAATGTAGAGGAGCCATCACTAGTACAGATATCCCCTTTACTCTAAAATAGTGTCAGTAATTATTTTTATTGACACTTTATAATTGTGTCAGTAATGCTAAAGCCATAAAATACTGACACTAAAATTAGTGTCAGTAATACAAGTGTCACTAAATACTTACACTAAAATAGTGTCAGTAATTATTTTTACTGACACTAAAATAATGTCAGTAATTATTTTTACGGACACTAAACATTAGTGTCAGTATGTTCTGGCTTTAGCATTACTGACACTAATATAAAGTGTCAGTAAAAATAATTACTGACACTATTTTAGTGTCCGTATATGTTCAGATTTGTGAAAAAAAAATCTATTTTTATCTCAATTCTATTTTTATCTTAACTTTTTTGTTTAATTACATGAAAAAAAATTACCATAAATTAAAATTGTCAAACAGAAACATACACTTGAACACAAATAAACAACACAATCAATCAAACTGTTATTACATTACAGAGCTTGAAAAGAGTATACAAATTTGTTATACAATTACATATCCTTGATCATTATTATCTTAACCATGTCATACATTTCATGTCAAACATGTTTAAAAAAATAAAAGAACAAAATATGTGCTTCAAGTGGATGACGATCGATTTTTATGCTGAAGTCCAACAAGATGAGTAAAATGAACCTTTTTCGGTTATGATTCCAGCCTGCATTGCCAAAGCATTATAATAACCTGTAGAAAAGGTAAAAGCATCAATAATGGATTTTCATAAAAACTACTATTAACTAATATAAAGACAACAAATTTATTACCCTATTTCAAACTCGGCTAATTTATTATAATTGATATCTTATAATAAGGTTTTATAAATATTAATATGAATTATAACTGACAATATCAAGTTAACATACCGAATTGAGTGAAGCAGATAGAACTGTAAAAGGAATATCCTGTTATTACTTTCCCCATCTGTATGTATTTTTTTTCAAGATGTAAACATCCATCTTTCTGCAGGAAAATAGAACAATAACTGCATAAGACAAGTATGTATATACAATGATACACATGCGATCTGAACTTGGTCGCTAAAACTGATGAAAAAATTAAAACTACATCAGATGAAGTTCATGCATAAATTGTCAACTACTTGATAGATGGATTCCTTCCAGAATTCATACCAAGCATTTTCAGTAAAGTCACGCCCTGATTTCTCGGAACCAAGTTCCTTATAGTCAAAATCATCGGCGGCCTTATTTCTCCAAATATGTCTCTTCCCACTCTACAGCTTTATCAGCACTAACACCTCTATTTACAATGCATCTGCACACTACACCATCAGGCCTTACCTCAATTCTGATCTCCTTTCACCACCTTGATCCATCTGGATAAATTCCCCCAGGTGATTCAATTTTAATTTTAATAAAAGGAGTAGCTGCTTCTACTGCATTTTCTGAAAATAAATGATCAATTTTACAAACATATCAGTATGCTGTTCCAAATCTATTTAAGTTGTCTATGGAGTTGAGCTAGACATTTCAAATTTCTCAATCAGTGAAAGTGACTGGAGAGGGATCAGGGGAGGGTTGTGACCATTTTCAATGGAAATCAAAAGTATAGAAGAACAAGGTAATATAGCTCAAAAGAAGAAAAAGAGCAACCATGTTGTAGACTATGTTCCACTACGATTATCCATAGTTGCAGCAGTGATTGTCCGGGATCAAATGGTGAAAGGTTTGCTGAGGGACTAGAAGATCACATATATGGTTCCCGAGCAGTACATGACTGAAAATTACAATGATAAATATCTATGTTTCATCTTCATCAAAATTGGTTTTGGAAGGCAAGTGTCGAGAGATTATGGACAGAAGATAGATTTACCTGTTTAACAGCTTCCCAATTTGAAATACGAGAAAGGACATAATGGGGCCTGTAAAATTCCACATTATATCATCAAAATGTTTTTACACAGAGCGGACGACACTCTCAAGAGAAGTGAAAACGAACATACAAAGATGCATATATTTTCATGTCGTCGGTCAGAGCTTTGCTGTATAAACCATAATGGATGTTTATATTTAACTAGCAAACTGTTCTTGCACATGTGGTTTCTCCTAAATTTGCCTTCAGGGCTGTTGATGCACACACGGCCAGTGCCACAACCTTATTACTTGTAAAATAATTACTCAGCGTCATCTGTACTATATATAAAGAAAAGCTGATGCACACTCACAATGTGGCAGTTACAACCCATTAGACACCTTTTCTAATTTAGCTTACTATTTTCTTTACTTGGAGTCTAATTTGAAGCTTACCCACTTCCCCACGTTCTATGAAACTTCTACACCCCACTTTGCATTTTAACTGCTACTGAAAATCTACCAAATCCAAAAATGCTCTACACCTTCAATTTCGTTGGCGTCTTCATTTCTAAACAACATCCCGATGCTTGGCGAAATAACGGAAATTTGAAAGAAAAAAGAGACATCTTCATATCAAACCCATCCGACATAGCAGGTCCGATCTACCAACTCTTCATTTTCCTCAATTTTGATCAAGATGGAATATTCATATGCATTTTATTTCAACAGAAGTAGAAGTAATTTTTCTTATCAGCATGGTGTTTCCCATGGCTGGTAGTTTGACATACCAGAATATTAGCACCAACACTAGTGCCAACTGCAAATAAATGCAAAAATCATTTATGTTTTAATACTATTTCTGGAGTGCTTAATGTTAAAACACCTTTTGTCCTTGAATGATTCAAGTCTGTCCAACCCACATTTTCTTGGGAAAGATTAACGGACAGAATTTTTTAGCACTGCTCCATCAAGATCAGTATGCCATTGTCGTGCACCAAAGTCCAGTGCATCATAATATACTCTTGATCCCAAAGAATCATAAAGCCATGCTTTTATTTTCCCATCAATTGCAAGAGAGAAAATAAACCGCATACTAACTAGAATCGAAAGCCCTCTCATTTTTATACATTAAAGGACACTATTCATTTCATAAAGAATTCAATAAGGCAACTGTTAAAAATGAAGAAGAATCAATCTACTAATATAATACCTGAATATTTTCTTTATAATGAGGACAGGCCGAATATACAGGAGCTTCATGGCCCTCAAATGTATACATCCTGCGACCAGCGATAGCATCCCACACCTGTAGCACGAGAGTAAATGAGGAAACCAAAATACATGATTGGGAGACTACTATCTTAAATGGCTGCTACCTTAATTGTCTTGTCATCCCCATATGTAACTATGCAAAGTCACATCGGGATGAGCAAAAGCAATATCATTCACGCCACCAACATGAGCATCTATCTACAAGTTGGATAAATTAATCAATACTTGGAACCCCATATGATCCTCACACATTAGAGAGAGAGAGAGAGAGAGAGAGAGAGAGAGAGAGAGAGAGATGGAGAAACCCTTATTCAAGTTCTACAACCGTTTTAAAATCTGGAATCTAAAACATAAATGATTTTTGCATTTACTTATTAATTAACTGCAGTTCAGTATTTGAAAACTTCAATCGTGATTTCTGGAACATTAACTAACAAAACACACGGTAACAAATAAATTCAAGAAAAATATTGCACACACACGCACAAAAGTTTTCCCAGGATAACCCTCAAGCTTCACAGAAAGAATTGCTCCCATATTCTCGAATCGATTTTTCCCAGGATAACCATCAATCCGATTTACCCTTTCGCACCAAATCAATCCCTTTTCAGAACCACCTTCAACCCCTTTATTTTCCATCCGATGACACCTAAGCTGGAGGTTAATTAACAATCTAAAAACCCAAATTCCTTTTAAAAAATGAGAAAAATCTTACCTAAAACCTTACCCATAAACCTACACCCGATGGCGATGCCAAATCGCCGACTTAGCCTGCTCCCTGAAACTCCATCCGCCTCTCATATGACCTTGATGTAGCATATACGTTCGTGTGTGTGTTTGTATGATTGAATGTGTGTTTATATGATTGAGTGTGTGCATCCGATTTTTCAGTGTGTGTTTTGCGGAGGATATAAGGTGGAATGGGAAAGAGGAGAAAAAGGGAGAAGGATGGAGCGGCTGATTTTTGTTCTTTGCCGCTCCAAGGTAAATCTAATTTTTTATAAATACTATAAATAAGGGAAGACTTTTTTTAAATTAGTGATACTTTAGTGTCAGTATCTTATGACACAATTATGTTAAAGATAGAAAATGAGTCAAATGTCTGAAGTTACTGACACTTTTGATAAAGTGTCAGAAACTAAGTGTCAGTAAATGCTGTTTTTCTAGTAGTGCGTGTATTTACAAGAATGTTAGTGGTAGCAAAATTTCATTCTTACTACTATATGTGGATGACATTCTACTTATAGGACATGATGTAGGAATGCTTAGTTCTATGAAAGTTTGGCTTTCTAAAAGTTCTCAATGAAAGACTTGGGAGACCCACCTATATTATAGGTATTCGTCTCTACCGGGATAGAGCAAAGAGACTGATAGGTCTTTTCCAAACCCTCTATATAGAAAAAATCTTGAAGCGTTTTAGGATGGATAATTCTAAAAGAAGGTTCCTACCTATGCGACACGGCGTAAAACTTTCATTAGAGATGTGTCCTAAAAGTGAGCAAGATAGAAAATAAATGAGCAAGGTACCCAATGCTTCGGTAGTGGGTAGCCTCGTGTATGTAATGATTTACACTAGACCGGATATTGTCTATGTTGTAAGTATAGTTAGTCGGTTTCAGTAAAATCTAGGACAGGAACATTGGACTTCCATAAAGAACATTCTTAAGTACCTGAAGAGGACTAAAGAATTGGTTCTTACATACGGTGGTGGAGAACTTAAACTAAAAGGTTATACAGACTCAGATTTTTCCGGAGACATGGATGTGCAGATGTCCACATCAAGGTATATCGTTACTCCGAATGGTGGAGCAGTATCTTGAAGAACTGCAAAGCAAAGACCGTAATTTCCACATGTCAAGCCGAATATCAGGCATCCACCAGTACTACAAAAAGAGGTTTCAACATCATCCAATTTACATCGGTTTTTAAGAAAACTGATGTAAAAAATAAGGCGGTGGTGTAATTGTAATTTTTTTGACGTTCACTGTAACAACCCGAGATATTCGGAATAATTACAGCGCCGTAAACCCTTTAAATAAGGATTTACAAGGCTTATTAAAAAGAAAAGTAAATACAAGACACCAATACTGCGAAAATTCAAGTTTATGAAAACGTATAACTGGTTCAACGGGTAATTAATACAACCATATCGAATTAATATCAAAAGGACACGCGTACTCGAGTACAGAAACCAAACCAAGACCACAAATCTCCAATAACAATAAACATCACTGAACCCCTTCGTCGTCACGCTTCGCATTGTTTCCCTGCTCCTTGGCTACCTGAACATCAAAACAAATGTCCACCCCCGAAGGGGTTAGCAAAACGATGCTAGTACAAGTATCATATTTAAACAATTCGAATATGCATCAACAATACACAACAAGATACATCACACGGACTTCCGCTACCGGAATCCGACAATGCGAATCTACAAGATTCCATTACACAGCCTGGGTATTCCAATGATCCAGCGCCCTCAGCATAGATCCCAAGATGATCCTGTCGGACCAACACGAGGTGGAAATAACCCGTCCAATGATCCAGCGCCCTCAGCCTAGATCCCAAGATGATCCCGTCGGACCAACACGAGGTGGACATCCGATCCAGCGCCCTCAGCATAGATCGTACACGTATACAAACACAACTCATGCATACACATATGCCAAATCATTACGTTCATCAACATGAACATATAAACGAATATCATGACAAATCAACGAAGTAAATATCATGTTCAACAACATGCATAATCATACGTATACTCCAAAAATACCGATATTAACATATCACGATACTTGCCTCGAAGATGGCAAGAACGATATACTTCAATGCTCTCGACGCACTCGAAGGCCGCCCCCTCCGATCAACGTAACAAGCTCGAACCTTAACAAAAGGAATGATATACAAATCATCTCGAGTCGAACAATGGCCTAACAATTCGGCCTACGGCCGAAAAGCTCAAACTAAACAATCTGCCTGGATTCCTTAGCGCGCGCTACGTACTCTACGTAACGTGCGCTAAGCTGGACTGTTAGCGTACGCTATCGTATAAGACTAGCGTGCGCTAGCCACGAACTGGCAGTCTGACTCGGCTGTCTTATAACGTACGCTACGTACATTTTGTGCGAAAACCGAACCTCGATAGCGCACGTTAACTCACACATGTTAGCGTGCTCTAATCTTGCATGGCAGAATACTGCAAACCGAAAACTGGGTTGAATGATGAAGAATTCATGAATCCTATGGTGATATTACAAGTTATCCTCGGGCATATCATGATAATAAGGTTTCTGGAAGATTTATGATTATGAAATACCAATATACGGATAGTTATCTCGATATCACAATACCTCTACGATCTTCAAGAAATAATCTAAGTTCCATCGTCTTACGTTCCAAAACACATGACTCCAACGTATACAACGTATCAACTGGGTAATATCCGATTACTTGATCATAAATCGATTTAAACATGCTTAGGTGTCCTTATAATAAGATGGTTCAAAGGTTCATTCGACATCTAGTACCGATACGTCAAAAGTATCCTTCTAACATGTGATGAACGAAATACTTGCTATCCAAACATGATTCAAATCTTCCTTGTGAACATACTAATCATTGGTGAAGAATCACATACCTCGAAGTAGTGAAGAACACGGATGAAATGAAGCAATCCAACACCGAAGGCTTGAACACCAATCTCCAATGATGTATGATCTTCAATCTCGAACTAGGAGGTTGAGGAGGTTGATACGGAGTGTTTAGGACGAAAGTAGTTATGTTCTAAGTGACAAAGTTCGGGTTGTGGGAGGAGAAGTAACTGAAATCACGAATAGGATGTTGTCCTATTTATAATAAATGGCTATTAGCGCGCGCTAGACCCTGTTCGTAGCGTGCGCTAACGGCTCACAGTCTAAATCAGTACTCGGCACTTAGCGTGCGCTACGCATCGACCAGAGCGTGCGCTAAGGCGTTGACTCGGCTTTTCCCGAAGCCGTCCAGTACATCCGACACGATCCGACAGGTCCCCCGGCCGATCTCACCTACCGCACGTCTCAATCAATCTGACCACGCATAGCGTGCGCTAATTACACTCGGTAGCGTGCGCTATGAAACCACGTTAGCGTACGCTACCCTCAGCCTGTAGCGTGCGCTACATGCACAAAATTTCAATCTTTATATCACATATACGAAATTATATGCTCGACAACATCGGATAATGAAATACAGAGAATAGTACTCATACAAAAGTACAATCATTACAATATCACAAGTTCCAATTACATAACAGAAATCTCGGGTATTACATCCTTCCTCCCTAAAAGGAAGTTTCGTCCCGAAACTTAGGATGAAAACAACTCCGGATATTTAGCCTTCATACCGTCCTCCGTTTCCCAAGTGGCCTCTTCGACTCCATGTCGTGACCATTGTACTTTAACCAAATGTATTGGTTTATTCCTCAATTGTTTGATCCGGATCTCAAGTATCTTGATTGGTCTCTCTTCGAAGGTGCCATCATTAGCTATCTCGATCTTGTCGAAATCAATGACGTGACTGGGGTCCGGTACATACTTTCGCAGTTGGGATACGTGAAACACATTGTGAACATGACTCAGCGACGGCGGTAAGGCCAATCTGTATGCTAACTCTCCAACTCTCTCGAGGATCTCGAATGGTCCGATATATCTCGGACTGAGCTTGCCTCTCCTCCCAAAACGGAAAATCCCTCGTGTAGGAGACACCTTCAATAGCACATGATCCCCAACGTCGAACTCTAGAGGACGACGACGTACATCGGCATAAGACTTCTGTCGACTCTGGGCAGTGAATAGTCTCTCTCGAATCAAAGCTATCTTCTCTTGAGTCTGAATAATCAATTCCGGTTCCGTCCCGATCAAATCCGAAGAATCATCCCAACACAGGGGTGATCGGCATCTCCTCCCGTACAAAGCTTCAAATGGTGCCATTCTAATAGAAGCATGCCAACTATTATTTTAAGTGAATTCGATCAAGGGCAAGTGAACTTCCCAATCAGTTGACCAATCCAACGCACAAGCTCTAAGCATGTCTTCTACAGTTTGAATAGTCCTTTGGATCGACCGTCTGCTTGGGGATGATAAGTCAGGCTAAAGTTGAGCTCAGTCCCCAAAGCCTTATGGACTGCCTTCCAGAAGTGCGACACGAAACGACCATCTCGATCTGAAATAATGGTCTTCGGCGTCCCATGCAATCTGACTATCTCCGCAACAAATACTCATGCCAATCTCTCGGGTCCCCATGTATCTTTGATTCCTAGGAAATGAGCCGACTTGGTTAGTCGATCAACTACGACCCAAATCATGTTCATTCCTGCTCTAGTCCTTGGCATACTGGTGATGAAATCCATCGAAATGTCCTCCCACTTCCATTCAGGGATCGGAAGCGGCTTTAACATCCCGGCAGGTCGCTGATGCTCAATATTGACCTGCTGGCAAGTCAAACACTTCGAAACGTACTCTGCTACGTCCTTCTTCATATTCCCCACCGTAAGTTTTGTTTAAGATCCTTATACATCTTATCACGCCCGGGTGAATAGAATAGGGCGCGCTATGAGCTTCTTTCGTAATAGTCCGTCTCAAGTCATCATCGTCGGGAACGCAAAGTCGACTCAAATCTCGTAACTCCATCGTCTTGTATCACGAATCCGGGCTTTTCCTTTCTTTACTTCATCACATAATCGAAGGATCGGAGAATCGCCCAACCGCTTGGACTTGATCTTCTCGACTAGTGATGAAGTCGGTTCCATCACATAAAGTCGCCCTTGGATTCTTGGTGCCCATACTTCAATCCCTTCGCGGATCGGTTCTCGTTGAATCTTTGATGCAGGCGTAAGAGCTTCCAACACTCGAAGAAAAACAGTTCTGACTCAAAGCATCGGCTACTACATTTGCTTTCCCGGATGATAGAGAATCTCCAAGTCGTAATCCTTGATCAATTCCACCACCTTCTACGCCTCATGTTTAATTCTTTCATTGAAAATGTATTTGAGGCTCTTATGATCTGTAAAGATCGACAATGAGTGCCGTGAGATAATGTCGCCAAATTTTCAAGGCAAAGACCACACCGCTAGCTCCGCATCATGAGTCGGATAATTAACTTCGTACGATTTTAGTTGCCGAGAAGCATAAGCAATCACTTTATCCTTTTGCATCAACACGCAACCCAAACCCCGATTTGAAGCGTCAGTATACCATAATCTGTCGGTTCCTTCGCGGCGCTAATATAGGTCTTGTCGTCGTCTCTTCTTAAGTTCACAAACCACTGGCACTTCTCATTCCACGCGAACTTTTGAGTTTTCAGAACAACCGAGTGAGCGGACGAGCAATTTTGGAAAATCCTCTACAAAGCGGCGATAATATCCGGCTAGTCCTAAGAAGCTTCGGACTTCCTTCGCGTTCTTAGGAGCTTCCCATTCCAAGATTGCTTCGACTTTTTCGGGTCCACTCGAACTCCATCTACCGATATCACATGCCCAAGGAAGGTTACTTTTTTAAGCCAGAACTCGCATTTAGAAAATTTTGCATATAGCTGTTCCTTTCTCAAGATGCTCAAAACCACACGTAGATGTTTAGCATGATCCTCTGCGTCCCTCGAATATATCAAAATGTCGTCAATGAAAACGACCACAAATTTATCCAAGTACTCCAAGAATACCCGATTCATCAATTGCATGAATACCGCAAGAGCATTGGTAAGTCCAAATGGCATCACTACAAATTCATAATGCCCGTACCGGGATCTGAAAGCAGATTTCGGTATATCTGATTCCTTAATCCTCAACTGATGGTATCCTGATCGCAAGTCAATCTTCGAGAATACCCTTGCCCCTTGCAGTTGATCAAACAAGTCGTCGATCCGAGGTATAGGATACTTATTCTTGATCGTCATCTTGTTAAGCTCCCTGTAATCAATACACAGTCGGAGGGATCCGTCTTTCTTCCGGACAAAGAGAACGGGCGCTCCCCAAGGGGAAACGCTCGGTTGAATATAGCCCTTCTGTAACAATTCCTCCAGTTGCTTCTTGAGTTCATACATCTCGGTTGGCGCCATGCGGTATGGTGCCCTGGAAATAGGGGTTGCTCCAGGCTCTAATTCGATGGTGAATTCCACTTCTCTTTGCGGAGGTAACCACAGTAGCTCGTCAGAAATATATCGAGAACTCATTCACAATCGGAATAGACGAGAGCTCTACTCCTTCCTCTTTCCTCATGGCATAACACCAAAGTCCATGACATCCTGTTCGAGTAATTTCTTGCTTTCATTGCTTTGATCAATTTCCCCGAGCTTCCCGGTCTCCATCCTCGGAATAAGTGTTCAGATCCGTCTTCAGCAATGATGGAAATGACTCTCTCTCGGTAATTCAGCACAGCTCCATAACGGTTGATCCAATCATCTCCGAGAATTAAATCGTCACCGCAGATGTCAACTACAATAAGATTCGATGGCCAATCTCTTCCTTCTATAGATACTGGGAAATCCCTAGCTTCTAGTGTTCCCACAATTTTCTCTCCGCTCGGTAATCCCACAACATAAGGTTCACAATTATACAAGCACGAGATGTTCAAACGTTTAACACAGTTCAAAGATATAAAAGAATGCGTAGCTCCCGAATCGAACAAGACACTAACTGGTTGCAAAAGGATCTGAATCATACCTGATGCAACAGCAGTGTTCTGGTCGTCTGATCTCCTCATTTCGTACAGGCGCGGAGGAACGGACCCAGCACTGGATGTCTCTCTCTTCCCAGCGTTCTGCTGCTGAAATCCACTCTGCTGTGTCTGGTTCACACTTATCTCCTTAGGAACTGGTGCCGGGGTGCGGGTACCAAAAGATCTAGCAGCGGCTCCACAGAAGGCCGCACGGTGCCCTTCTTGCCCACAATCGTAACAAGTCACAGAAGATGCAGGGCAATCACGTCGAATATGCCCGGCTCGACCACAATTGTAGCATTTCTTTGATGCGTCCGAAACTGCTGATGTTGCCCGGAACTTCTTTCCGCCTCTAGAAGGATGTGGAGGTTTCCTAGCCGAATAGAAGGAAGACTGGCCCTTGCGGGCCCCACCACTCTTGTTTTCTGCGAAGCTGCCGGTCACCTTCTGCTTCTTTGCCTCTACTGATTTCTCCATCGCCGCCTCTTTCATGTCGTAGGCCAGCGCTTTGTCTTGATACTGTCGCAACGTAGTACACTCGAATCCGGACATGTACTGCTGAATCTCCGGCTTCATCCGCATATCAAAATGAAAAATCTTTTCTGCCTCCGTTCTGACCAAGTGTCGCACACAAGTCAGCTGATGATTAAAAGTTTTGATTACATCTGTCACAGATGCCTCCGAACTCTGTGGTGAGAAAAACTCTCGGATCTTCGCCTCTCTAACTGGACGAGGACAATACTGTGCTTCCATCATTTGTTTGAATTCCGTCCAATCCGCATTATGATTCTCGGGTCGAATAGCCTCCCACCAATCAAAGGCCTCCCCAGTCAGAAAATACTGGGCAATAGGAACCTTCCGGTCCTCGGGACAGTTAAGACCCGCGAATATCTTTTCCAACTCCTTGAGCCAGTGATCCCAAGTAAGTGTCTCAGCAGATCCGTCAAATTTTGGCGGGTGCAATTTAACCACTTCCGCAAGCCATCTGTCTCCCCGGTTATCCTCGTGGTGCTGCTGTCCCATCGCTGTCTGCATGCGATCAACGACCTGGGCGAACTGATTTATTTGCGCCACCACCTGTTGAAGCACTCCTGGCATGTTAGGGTTTGCGTCATCATTCGCTGATCCTTGCTGCCCTCCAGAATGGGAATCGGTTCGACTAGCCGATATTTCTGGGGTAGTTGCGGAATCCTCATGTCTCATGTTACCACGTCCGCGTCCACGACCGCGTCCGCGTCCACGACCTCCTCTCAGCATACTGTAAACGTAATTTCTCAATATACAGAACAAAATTTTTGAAATAAAGTCCGTCAATACTCACAAAACAGTAATTAAGTAATACGGTAGTATAAGAGATTAAGAGACTTACAACCACGGTCCACATGACGACTTGGTGAATGGTGATGTTACAACGACCCGTAAATCAAATAACGAAATGCACTCCAATTAAAACCCGACTGCCAAGATATCCATAAATCTTAGCTCCGATACCATATTCTGTAACAAGCCGAGATATTCGGAATAATTACAGCGCCGTAAACCCTTTAAATAAGGATTTACAAGGCTTATTAAAAAGAAAAGTAAATACAAGACATCAATACTGCGAAAATTCAAGTTTATGAAAACGTATAACTGGTTCAACGGGTAATTAATACAACCATATCGAATTAATATCAAAAGGACACGCGTACTCGAGTACAGAAACCAAACCAAGACCACAAATCTCCAATAACAATAAACATCATCAACCCCTTCGTCACGTCACGTCTTGTGTTTCCCTGCTCCTTGGCTACCTGAACATCAAAACAAATGTCCACCCCCGAAGGGGTTAGCAAAACAATGCTAGTACAAGTATCATATTTAAACAATTCGAATATGCATCAACAATACACAACAAGATACATCACACGGACTTCCGCTACCGGAATCCGACAATGCGAATCTACAAGATTCCATTACACAGCCTGGGTATTCCAATGATCCAGCGCCCTCAACATAGATCCCAAGATGATCCCGTCGGACCAACACGAGGTGGAAATAACCCGTCCAATGATCCAGCGCCCTCAGCCTAGATCCCAAGATGATCCCGTCGGACCAACACGAGGTGGACATCCGATCCAGCGCCCTCAGCATAGATCGTACACGTATACAAACACAACTCATGCATACACATATGCCAAATCATTACGTTCATCAACATGAACATATAAACGAATATCATGACAAATCAACGAAGTAAATATCATGTTCAACAACATGCATAATCATACGTATACTCCAAAAATACCGATATTAACATATCACGATACTTGCCTCGAAGATGGCAAGAACGATATACTTCAATGCTCTCGATGCACTCGAAGGCAGCCTCCGATCAACTTAACAAGCTCGAACCTTAACAAAAGGAACGATATACAAATCATCTCGAGTCGAACAATGGCCTAACAATTCGGCCTACGGCCGAAAAGCTCAAACTAAACAATCTGCCTGGATTGCTTAGCGCGCGCTACGTACTCTACGTAACGTGCGCTAAGCTGGACTGTTAGCGTACGCTATCGTATAAGACTAGCGTGCGCTAGCCACGAACTGGCAGTCTGACTCGGCTGTCTCATAACGTACGCTACGTACGTTTTGTGCGAAAACCGAACCTCGATAGCGCACGTTAACTCACACATGTTAGCATGCGCTAATCTTGCATGGCAGAATACTGCAAACCGAAAACTGGGTTGAATGATGAAGAACTCATGAATCCTATGGTGATATTACAAGTTATCCTCGGGCATATCATGATAATAAGGTTTCTGGAAGATTTATGATTATGAAATACCAATATACGGATAGTTATCTCGATATCACAATACCTCTACGATCTTCAAGAAATAATCTAAGTTCCATCGTCTTACGTTCCAAAACACATGATTCCAACATATACAACGTATCAACTGGGTAATATCCGATTACTTGATCATAAATCGATTTAAACATGCTTAGGTGTCCTTATAATAAGATGGTTCAAAGGTTCATTCGACATCTTGTACCGATACGTCAAAAGTATCCTTCTAACATGTGATGAACGAAATACTTGCTATCCAAACATGATTCAAATCTTCCTTGTGAACATACTAATCATTGGTGAAGAATCACCTACCTCGAAGTAGTGAAGAACACGGATGAAATGAAGCAATCCAACACCGAAGGCTTGAACACCAATCTCCAATGATGTATGATCTTCAATCTCGAACTAGGAGGTTGAGGAGGTTGATACGGAGTGTTTAGGACGAAAGTAGTTATGTTCTAAGTGACAAAGTTCGGGTTGTGGGAGGAGAAGGAACTGAAATCACGAATAGGATGCTGTCCTATTTATAATAAATGGCTATTAGCGCGCGCTAGACCCTGTTCGTAGCGTGCGCTAACGGCTCACAGTCTAAACTGTACTCGGCACTTAGCGTGCGCTACGCATCGACCTGTAGCGTGCGCTAAGGCGTTGACTCGGCTTTTCCAGCCGCCGTCCAGTACATCCGACACGATCCGACAGGTCCCAGGCAGATCTCACCTACCGCACGTCTCAATCAATCGACCACGCATAGCGTGCGCTAATTACACTCGGTAGCGTGCGCTATGAAACCACGTTAGCGTCGCTACCCTCGGCAGTAGCGTGCGCTACATGCATGATTTCAATCTTTATATCACATATACGAAATTATATGCTCGACAACATCGGATAATGAAATACAGAGAATAGTACTCATACAAAAGTACAATCATTACAATATCACAAGTTCCAATTACATAACAGAAATCTCGGGTATTACATTCACATCAGTTATTATTAGAACCAATGTGAATTTTTGACGTTTAACATCGGTTATACAGAGACAAATGTGCATTTTTGACATTTCACATCTGTTTTTATAAAAACCGATGTGAAATGAGCGATTTTACATTGGTTTTCTTGACACCAATGTGAATTTTATTTTGATTTTTTGGATTTTACACCGGTTCATAAAAACCGATGTTAATGTATGATTATAACATCTGTTTCCTTTATAAACGATGTGAATATATATTATTTTATACTGTCCTGAAGGGTTTGGTACTTTCTTTTCTTTTGGAAGTCGTCTTTCTCATTTGTCTCTCCCGTATCTGCTTTTTCATCCTTCTCTCTGGTATTGGCTTCTTGTAGTGACGAATGACGGTGAGGGGATCTAAGGATGGGTGTTCGGATTCACGATTATACGGTCTCTCTGCAGTGGTTCGCCTGCGATACCAAGATATGCAAATCGCCGGTGTGGGAATGATATCGCGGGTGGTGTCCGGCACTCCGGCTGCTCGGGGATGAGAAAAACCAATAACTGTTGATTTCTAGTAATGCTCGGTAATCGCTCTTTGGCCTAATTATTTTTCTTTTATAGTTGAAGATTTTTCTTAGCTCTGATTTTCATGGTGTAATGATTTGCAATGCGAAACCCAAAAATACACTGTTTGACATGATGTTCCACATTCAAGGATCAAGATTGCTCCTTGAGTCCTGGGACTAGGGCTGTCGTTACTGTTTGCTATTTTTGTTTTTGAGTAGTTTTGGCTACTGTTTATTCGCTTCTCGTTTGACTAATGTATCTGTGTTTTATCCTTCTCTTGAATTATTGGTCTTGTCATAGATTATTTATATGTGTTGCCATGTTGCTATCCTTTGATGGTGTTTCCTCTTCCCGCTTTGTGGTATGTGTACTTTTTAGTACTATGAATGCAACAAAGCTTATTATTGTCATGTTCCCTGTTGTTGATTGTTTGCCCTTTTGTTATGTATTTTTGTAAATATCCTACTTCTATTGTGTTAGAGTAAAATACGAAGTAAAGCATCTAATGTTTCTTGTAAAAATCTTAAGTTCGTGAAAAATGAAGGTGATGTAGTGGATGAGCTTGCAATTCGTTATTTGGAAAAGGGGCATTTTTGAAATACATGAAAAATATTTGTTGGTGAATTTTGGGATAACCCACTGAATAAGAGTCACCGCTATGCGGTGAGGTCTATCGCTTTTTGGCCAAAAAACGACGTTTAGGCCTTCAATTTTGCGTTTTTTTATTTTTAGTAACTTAATTGCAATTTTCGAAAAGTTTGTGTGGTTGTTATTAATTTTCGTGATTTTAACCCTAGCTTCCCTAGGATATATATATATATATATATATATATATATATATATATATATATATATATATATATGCGTGTAAGGCCTTTCAGACGTTCAATGAATTGAAGTTTTCTCTAAATTTTCTTGAAATTCTTAGATCGGTTGAATCTAGGGTTTTTAGAAGGCTGTGTTTTAGGGACGGCTGATCCGTTCGAACATAGTTGTTTTCTCGTAATTTTCGCTGCGTCAGAAGGGTTATCAGATTATCTCATAGTCTAACTAAGCATCTAAGATCCATTTTCATATCTTCTTAATCAAAGTGTGTTTTGTGTATTCTGGTTTTAGGCGACATAGCACAGGACGTGTTAGCAGATTCGTGCCAGGATCTAATGTTTGTATGCCAGCATATCAGAAACACCTTTGATCAGGTTGTTACGGCGTTGAGGAGTAGGTAAGGAGAGGATTTGATCGATGTTGAAAAGCACGGAGAAGAATCAATGGTCGTTGTCCCTTTATGCCATATTCTCTCTGTATAAGTCGTCATTCTTCGAGGCTGAAGAGATAAATTTACCACTAGAAGGGGGGTTGAATAGTTGTAATGCGGAATAACAAAATTTCTTGCAAATAAAATGAAAAATAGTGCGGAAAATAAAGACTCAAAGATTTATAGAGGTTCGGCAACTTGCCTACGTCCTCTCTCCGACTTTCTTTTTCTATTGGCTCAAGAACAACCACAAACTTGACTCATCTTCGATCGGTCCGAGTTCACAACTGTTACAACCGCTTGTCTTCTATCGGTCCAAGCTCAACCTTTCTCTCAATATAAACTTTTGTATATCTAGTGTTCTATAGGAACTAGATAATCCTCACTATACGAATATGGGAGTATAATCCTAACAATGCCGGATCAAAGATCCTAATAACACCGGCTTAGTGATTCTTGATTCGTTTCTCTTACGCTCAAGTGTAAGTGATGCAACACTTACAATCAAATGAAGGAATACAAAGTACAATAAATATTACAAGGTATATCACTCTTTGTATTTCTCTTCTCACAGCTTAAAATGCAATAAAAGATATGAAACTGAGCTCAAGTATACTTTGATTGCTTGTATGCTTGTAGTTGTGTGTGAATGATACCCAAGTATGCTTGTATGCTTGTAGTTGTGTGTGAATGATGCCCCGTATTATTAGCGTGCGCTAATAACGCCTTCTAGGATGCGCTATCGATTCTGACTTGGATTTCCTGAACGGGCACAAAACTATTCCAATGGTAAAATTATATGGCTAGCGTGCGCTAGTCATGTACTCGTAGCGTGCGTTATCGGTTGGTCAACAGGTCTTCAATCTTGACTTTGAACGTGTTGGTTTGTCTTCCCAACGTCTCTTTATCCAACGGCTAAATTTGAACTTAGCGTGCGCTAGCAAGCATGCATAGCGTGCGCTAGTATTAATTTATTCCATCAATCCCAGATTTCACGGATCTTCATTGACTCTTGCTTTCCAACGGTAGAAACTCCAACGGTAAGATGCTGACTACTTTTAGCGTGCGCTAATGTTTATATCGTAGCGTACGTTACCCTATGTAGCATACGTAAAGCTCTTCTCATTTTGAGTCCAGTAGCTACTGGACTACTGACCATGATATCCTGTAGCGTGCGCAAGTAAAGAATAATAACGTGCGCTAAGTCCTTGTATTAGTGTACGTAAATAATTGTTCGTAGCATGCGCAAGACCGTTTCCATTTTTCTTTCCAGACCTTTCTATCCTCTGACTGAATGATGTGATAGTGTGCGTTAATATTGATTGTATAGCGTGCGCTAACTATAGTAATTTAGCGTGCGCTAATGTTGAAAGACTTGCGTGCGCTATCCATCAGGTAACTTCACTGGACTGCAGCTGACTAGGCTGAATACACATTCCTCGATAGCGTACGCTACACTGGTATAGGTAGCGTGCGCTAACACCATTTTGCTTCTTCAATATAACATCGTGCTGAGATTGATTTAATTAAATGTTTTGAATGAAATTATCATCAAAATACATTTTGAGTCAACAATCTCCCCCTTTTTGATGATGTCAAAACATTTAATCTGTACCTGCAAAAATATTTTAAATGATTCGAATCAAGGTAACTTGTTCGATATATTAGTGCGTTTCGGTTTTTGGAGTATTCTCCCCCTTTTTGACATAAACAAAAAGGAACTCCCCCTGAATTGTTGCATTTTTAACAAATAATACCAACGAAAATGTCATTAACCAAAACGAATATACGTAAACAACAAATGCCAAATTTTAACCAACCAAATGAAGCGAAATGCAAATTCTATTAGAACAAGGTTCACGCAATAAATAAAATTTCAAGACATGAGACATAAAGACCATTCGAATTATAAGTTTCTACACTCAAGCATCAAGTTCCTAGATTCTAAGGTGCTGGATCGGAAGAGGAGGATAGGAATGGGAACGACGGATGTGTGTATCGAATGAAATCGGAGATCAACCCACGAACTTCCCCGACTTCCGAACGAAGAGACCCGACTTCTGTGCGAAGAGACCGAACATCCTCTCAAATTTCCAGCTGAGAGGTCTCGATGCTCCGCATCCGAGTGCAAAGATCACTCTCTTCTTCCTCCGGGACGGCGTCTCGCATCGGTCGCTTCCCTTTCATCTTCGGATGGCGAAAAAATTCTCTGGTTTGCATCTCCCTAAGCGTATGGGGTCCTCGGTGCGTCACACGTTGGACTGGTGTTGGTATTCGCGTCCCCTTTGGTACTTGATCATCTTCTTGGAGATACGGAAACAACACCCAACCTCTATTGTATGTTTCAACATAATGCATAGCTTTGAGGGTTAGGTCGCTTATTTCGTGTCCCTGAGACACCGGGACGGGTGCCTCACTCGACAAGTCAACGTGAAAATGCCGGAAGATCACCGTGAGAATAGAGCCAAAAGGGAGTCCTGATTTCCGAGTCCTCGACATGTAATTCTTTGAGCGAAATGAATCCCCTTTCACCTTCATCCAGTTTAGCACAATACCGGTAAAGTTCACCCTGTCATCCTTCAACACATGATACACCACATTCTTGTCGACGCCTACTAACTTGTGTTGGGTATTAACTTTTGGCATCAAATACTTGGTTAGGGCAGCCAATAACAAGCGAATGTGGATACCGAAATCATTATTCTCAAAAACTTCATCCGTAACCTTGATGACCGTTTTCGAGCACAAAAAGTCAGCGACATCTCTTTCGGACACAAGAGACTCTTCAGCAATAGTTTTCCCAACGCAATCATTGTAACACCCCCAGATTTAACCGGAAATATTACAGCGTTGTGGGCCTCGAGATGGAACCCACAAGGCTAAAAGAAATTTTTGCAAACATTTACAAATGCCCACGAGGCCGACAACGGTACTATCTTTAAAATGTTCGAAGATTTAATAAAATCTATCTATCAAAACCGTCGTAAAAACTCATTTGAAATCACAAGGCCAAACTGCCGACACTCAAAAGTTTAGAAAACGATTTCAAAAGTAACCTCAGTTACCAGATACCAAAAGAGCATTTCAAAATACTCACGCAGCGGAAAAAGACCAACCATAAAGATACTCTAGCAGCGGAATACAAGAACCAATCAAGAAACTCAATGCACAAAACATGTCCTAGCCAGTATCCTCCAGGAAGCTCATCTCTTCACGACCGCTACATGCTCGATACTCCAAGAACCTAAAAAGAAATCCCACGACGGGGTCAGCCATAAATTCCAACAATGATAACCGTCACAATACATTAATAATTACATACCAATGAGAATACAACATAAGAATACGACCAACGTAATCTTACCGCCATAACTTTACTTACTCAATTAATTCTCATCAGAATAACCATTATCACATTTCACATCTCGTACTCGATTAACCAATAAACTCGAACATAATATCTGTATTGTACCTCAAACAATACTCAAGATTCTCAAACTATCATCACCAACTCACGATACGGAAATATACCATTACTGACCAATACGATCCATCGAATAACATCATCAAATCCCAAAACGATAACCGATTGTCCATCAAAGACAAATACCAAGGAAATACGGAACATACATCGAGATATGATGTGCCACGACAATCATATCAGTCTAATCCAAGATCAGATCAATGCAAAACGGACAAGGTCCTAACACAAGACCTACAAATGCATACTCATATGACAACATCAATATGATCACAACAATAACAGTAATGTATACTCAATGGAAATCCGACGATCCAGCGCCCTCAGCATAGATCCCCTTGATGATCCTATCAGATCATCATAAGGTGGATAACCAACAATACACATATGAACAACAACACATGGTAAAATCAATGATGCGAATTCACAAGATTCCATCAACACAATACTGGTAATCCAACGATCCAAGGTTCTCAAAGATAGATCCCCATGATGATCCCGTCGAACCAACGCATGGTGGAAAACCTGTCCAACGATCCAACGCCCTCAGCATAGATCCTCATGATGATCCCGTCGAACCAACGCATGATGGATATTCGATCCAGCACCCTCAGCATAGATCCTCATAATCCCATCGGATTATTTACACAACTTAAACAACACAATATGCATACACATATGCAAATCAACACGTTCATCAACATGAACAACATAACATGCACGACAACATGACAATTTACTAGGACGACTTCATGTTCAACAACATGAAAGAAAATGTACGAGACCAAAATAAATAACATTAAACCATAATCAATATGGAATACTTTCCCCGAGTCCTTCGGGAGCAACCTAGATGTCCAATCATCACCGACGATTATCCTCAATGGTCGGCGATCCAAACGTACAATGAGCTATAGATACTCATATCCTCGTCTTTACCATAATGTAACCTCGATACTCAAACATACCAATAACTGAGATATAGCATATACATTATGATTTATCTCCCAGAATCGAAAGAACGATATGCGATCCGAATACCCAGAGTTCATAATAATAATCATCGCTATATGCATTATAAATGAAATGAAACTGAAACCATTCATTAAATATTATAACTGAGCAAGTAATAACTTGCCTCGATACCGATACCACGAAGCTGCTGCCGAACACATTGCCTTTGTCTACGAGCTCCTCAGCCCCAATCAAAAGCAATACAATGGACATACTCGAACACGACCGCAATATCCGGTTATAATCACCGATCAATAATCTCAACCTATCGAAGAAATAAAATAACACATATCCGATAACAATCAACAACCGACAAAACTAACCAATCGAACTCAACGGTTCAACACAACCTCGAATAAACACAGTCAGAACCAACCAAGTCAAACCATCACGAATTCATAATCAAAACACAAAAATACTGCACTGTCTGCCTACTTAGCGCACATTAAACGCATAACGTAGCGTGCGCTAAGTTGTCCCGTTAGCGTGCGCTAGCCAGTAAGCTTAGCGTGCGCTAATGCTGTACAGTGGCATGCATTCCAAACATCGACTCACATCTTGCGACTACGAATTCGAATGAAGGTAGACATAAATCTCCATATCTCTTTAAGATAAATGACCCCATAATTATCACAATGATCATGTCAATGTCCATATATCAATAACAACATCAACAATCAAACCAAGTCGATAACAAGGATCGTATCATGCTAAATCTGGAATTCAACCTAGTATCATGATTCATCTCATCTAAATCGACCAATATAATTACCAAGATTCAGAAATCCCTCTTAGTTCGGGTTAAATGAATCAACATCCTTACAGTATGAAGAATCTTAACTAACATCCGAAACTCTTATCAAAATTCCATTGAATCTCATATAACATTATCATATGATTATCCAACATGCTCCTTACATGAAATCATCCAAGAAAAACAAACCATTAACAAAGGAATACGAAGATTACCTGGTTTAGACGAACCAAAAAGAAGAACACTAGAACTCCATCCAAAGAATCATGAACAACTTGAAGAACAAGGCTTGAATCCAAGCTCACAATCTAATGTTGTTAAAGATTATCATTATACAGTGTTTGGTAACCTCAAATATATCCCAACTCTCTCTCTCTCACGAATGAAAGAAGAAAAAAATGACGAAATGCTTCTCAGCACCCTTCTGTCCCTTTTTATAATATTCATTATTAGCGTGCACTAACATCTCATGTTTAGCGTGCGCTACCGCCTTAGCGTGCGCTAACTGACTTTGTTAGCGTGCGCTATCGAAGCCCAGAGGCTACTGCCTCGCTTCGTAAACTAGCTTACGTACGTAATGCCCATGCATTAACGTACGTAAAACATCCTGCTTAGCGTACGCAAGTCATTTACCTTAGCGTGTGCTATCCGAAGTTGACTTGCTACAGTACACACCTACCACTCGTGCCCCCACATGCCGAAAGCATCCGCGATTATCGGGATTCCTTTGACCGATCTGGAATTAGCGTGCGCTATCCATACGGTTTAGCGTGCGCTAGCCCTACATGACAAACACCCGCTGACCTTATCTGGACATGCGTCGCAAGTGGCCGGGTCCACCCGTCGAAAGCTAAGATTCCATTATTGGCGATCTGATGTTAGCGTGCGCTAACCAACATACGTTAGCGTGCGCTAACTGAATATAAAAATCAACCTGGGCCTACCTGTCGGCCACCTTCCGGAACTAACCCAGCAAGTCGTTACGTACGTTAGGGGTCCTCCTTAGCGTACGTAACCGAACCTCTTAGCGTACGCTATCAATAGTTCGTAGCGTGCGCTACCTGTACCCAGTAGCGTGCGCTAATGCACACTTAGCCATTTTTCGCAATTTCTGTCCAACATCTTGACGTACCAAAAACGAACATAAGACACACTGAACACAAACACTGAATCCAATAATATTCTTATACGATATACTCTATATCGAAAGTACGATAACCTGATACACGATATCCTCAAATGTAACTGTCGACCAGATACGACAATTATACCGATACTGATATCTCAGTCCTTTATTTATTTTATCCATACTGTATAGATTTCACGATGTACAATATAACTCGGATAAAATAATATCAAACAACAGTAGTAGAAATTCTGGATATTACATTCTACACCACTTAAAATAAGTTTCGTCCTCGAAACTTGCAATCCATCATAAAACAAACGAACATACCTTTCAACCCAAAATATCCCAAAACCATCACGACAACGATTAATTATCATCATCACCGAATAACCAAACGAGCATACTTACAAATACGCAGGTCGATGATCTCCTGAGATACTAGCAAGCGATCTCACTGTACAGTCTCAATACGCTTACGATCACAATTCCCTGAGTCTCAACAAAATATATCATCTTCGGATGAAACAATATGCCCGAATCAAATCCTGTCTGCCTGATTACATAATCAAGTCCCAATTCCGATAAGACGAATAATACACAATACAACTGCAAAACAACTGCCCAAAACAATGACACGAATCCCGAAACATCAACACAAAATTCGAACGCTCAGACGATCACCAACAATGATCAACAATCAACCGAATTTATCATCGACGTGATAAATTCCAATATGACCAACTAGAGGTCAAAACACAATCGAGAATATCATCAACGTGATAAACTCCAATATTACCAACGAACGATCAACAAAAATCGAGAATACCTTCACACGGTAAACTCCAACACGATCAACACAGAACCACAGAAACAGATATACGAAAGAATAACATTCTCAAAACGACAAATCAATCACGCACAGTAGATCTGAATAAACATACCCAACTGGCGAACATTTCCCTCGGCATACGAACAATGAATCCAAAATCGACGAACATACCAATTCATACAAGGATTGGGAACGACCACTCAATATCCAAGACAACAAGCATGGGGTCACCATCCCCAAATTTACACTTACAAAGAAATCATTCAAAGATCACTATGGTAAGATTGCGCTACTACCGCACCAATGGACTCACATATCACATACGTCCCGGTTTTACAAAGTCCAAAGTTCCAAAATTACATCCTGCACATGAATCTACAACACGTAGTATATTTATCTTATCTGATCAATCAACTGATCATCCTTGCATAACCAATCTACCATACTAAACTTCGAATCTCTTTTCCTTGTACCATCGATATGATATGCTCGATTCACTAAATGCGTATGTACAACAATCACATTTTCAAAACCAGTTTGAAATGATATATTCTTGTCACGAAGACAATTTTCGAAAGTTCTTTCAAGAGTTTGAAAACTCAAAACATAAATTTTCGTAAGACCACAAAATCAATTTTAAAAATTAAATCGGCTCGCTGGTGCCAAGTTCTCGATAAAAATTCTTTTCGAATACACACGATTAAATAAAATGGAATTTCTGCAAATGCTTGTGCATATCCATACTCCTGTATACCACTTCGGCTCTTCACCGATATCCACTGATATTCCATCGGAAAACCACACGATAGAGTTCCAAAATCTCAAATATATAGACTCTAATAAAAACTCCTCTCCACATACTACTCGCAACGTCATTCCTTAATCCATCTTGGATCACCTCAAATATGATATGACAAAACATTGAAACAAATCAACAAATCAAACACAACGAAAGACTTCCCGAGAAGTTCCATTTGACCAAGTAAACCAAAAACCTTAAAAGGTAGGAACAAAATAGATAAACGATTGATAAAGAGTTTTACAAATCTCGGGAGTTTTAGAAAACAGAAAAGCTTTCTTTTGAAACATTAGGGTCTCAGCCCGTATCTTGTTCCGCATTACAAGAAGTTTAAAAAGTAGAAAACTCTTTTCGGACTCCAAGTCCTGAGTTACAAAACTATTTCAAAATCGATTGGGTCTCGGCCCAAAAATCATTTTCCGTAAAACATCCGTAAAACATTCATTTTGAAAGGTATCATTTTCAAATGATCCAAAGCAGTTCATATATCTCAAAATGAATTAACATGCTACATGTTCTTCTCAACCATGCACAATATTTCTCCCCAAATGCACTATTCCGTTCCAAAATCTAACCAACATACTGATTTCCAAAATCATAGTTTCTCAAGATCATCAATCCTGTCCCACTCTGACATCTCATACTGTAACACATGATATCTGCTGAATCTCAAAACATATCAACTTAGAACGGCAATAAATCTCAATGAAATTCAAAAATCCAAATACTTACAGATCGTGAAGCCGACGATTCCCCGTGATACTGGCACATGTCTCGACTCGAGAAAATACTCAACATGGATATTTTCAAAACACACGTTTGCCAAATCAGTTCGACTCAAGAACAAAATACATCTCATTCCAGAGAATCTCGTTAACACCATTTGGAAAAGTTATAACAAGCCAATTGCGATAGTTGAAAATCAGATAACGCACATGCATGAGTGAACAACAAAGACCCACGGCTCTAATATTTGTCAATCGACAACTCGAATGACGCAAAAAAAACACGACCCAACTCGACCCAAATGCCTAGGTTTTCTCAACCTAAGCTCTGATACCATATTCTGTAACACCCCCAGATTTAACCGGAAATATTACAGCGCCGTGGGCCCCGAGATGGAACCCACAAGGCTAAAATAAATTTTTGCAAATATTTACAAATGCCCACGAGGCCGACAACGGTACTATCTTTAAAATGTTCGAAGATTTAATAAAATCTATTTATCAAAACCGTCGTAAAAACTCATTTGAAATCACAAGGCCAAACTGCCGACACTCAAAAGTTTAGAAAACGATTTCAAAAGTAACCTCAGTTACCAGATACCAAAAGAGCATTTCAAAATACTCACGCAGCGGAAAAAGACCAACCATAAAGATACTCTAGCAGCGGAATACAAGAATCAATCAAGAAACTCAATGCACAAAACATGTCCTAGCGAGTATCCTCCGGTAAGCTCATCTCTTCACGACCGCTACATGCTCGATACTCCAAGAACCTAAAAAGAAATCCCACGACGGGGTCAGCCATAAATTCCAACAATGATAACCATCACAATACATTAATAATTACATACCAATGAGAATACAACATAAGAATACGACCAACGTAATCTTACCGTCATAACTTTACTTACTCAAGTAATTCTCATCCGAATAACTATTATCACATTTCACATCTCATACTCGATTAACCAATAAACTCGAACATAATATCTGTATTGTACCTCAAACAATACTCAAGATTTTCAAACTATCATCACCAACTCACGATACGGAAATATACCATTACTGACCAATACGATCCATCGAATAACGTCATCAAATCCCAAAACGATAACCGATTGTCCATCAAAGACAAATACCAAGGAAATACGGAACATACCTCGAGATATGATGTGCCACGACAATCATATCAGTCTAATCCAAGATCAGATCAATGCGAAACGGACAAGGTCCTAACACAAGACCTACAAATGCATACTCATATGACAACGTCAATATGATCACAACAATAACAATGATGTATACTCAATGGAAATCCGACGATCCAGCGCCCTCAGCATAGATCCCCTTGATGATCCTATCAGATCATCATAAGGAGGATAACCAACAATACTCATATGAACAACAACACATGGTAAAATCAATGATGCGAATTCACAAGATTCCATCAACATAATACTGGTAATCCAACGATCCAGCGCCCTCAGCATAGATCCCCATGATGATCCCGTCGAACCAACGCATGGTGGAAAACCTGTACAACGATCCAGCGCCCTCAGCATAGATCCTCATGATGATCCCATCGAACCAACGCATGATGGACATTCGATCCAGCGCCCTCAGCATAGATCCTCATAATCCCATCGGATTATTTACACAACATAAACAACACAATATGCATACACATATGCAAATCAACACGTTCATCAACATGAACAACATAACATGCACGACAACATGACAATTTACTAGGACGACTTCATGTTCAACAACATGAAAGAAAATGTACGAGACCAAAATAAATAACATTAAACCATAATCAATATGGAATACTGATACGAAGCCGAATACTCCAAGCGAAGAAGATGAAGTAAGAATTGACGTAAAACACCTCGATCGCACTACAACCTACTTAGGCGAGAAAACAGAAACGAGGCACGGAGTTACCTTGATAGTCGGAATTGGAGTAACTTAAACAAAAGACAAGCAGCACCTTGGGGAGGAGAAAAGGATCAAGTGGAAACTAAACAAATAAAAGAATGTTCAGCTTTCTCTTACAAAAGCAGCAGGATTCTTGGCAAAAAGGGCGGATGTCAACAAACAACTTGGAGGCAAAGACCCAGCTTTTACTTTTGTCCACAAGTGACATGAGGAACCTTTTTATTATCTTTTATTATTCTAAGCTCAACTTGTATTAGTTTAAATTATCTTGTCAGGCTGCTTTTGCCTATAAATAGTGGCAGTAGAGTTGTAATGAAGGATTATTGAATGTTGAAGAATTAAGAACACTTTGTGTTTTCCCTGGTGAATGTTTTTCATCAAAACTTGGTTTTTATTCGACGCGTTTCGAGTACTAATCTGATTGATTCTCAATAGGTCTTGAGGAGAAATCACTTTATCAAATTATAGGTCTAATTTGATAAAACATCTGTTTATATCTTGTTTCGATATTCTGTTTATTTTTCGATACAGTTTTATACTTGTTCAATATTTCGTACAAAGTGTTGTTCGATCCTCCAAACGTGTTTCCTGTCTTAAAGTCGCTTCCGAACGTAGCGTGCGGTTTCGAGTCTTTTCATTTGGACCAAATTCCTGTCGTGTGGATGTATCGAATTACCGCCTTCATCACTCGTCAGTATTGTTGCTGTAGCGAGCTGTTGTCACCAGTTCCCGACAGTTTCTTGTCGATAGCTTCCGTTCATCAAAAAGTATTCCGCTGTATCGAGAGAGAATTCGCCTCCCAAGTGAGAATTCGTATCATAAGTGGTATCGGAGACCATGTTCGTGATCTTGACGTTATGGATCTCAACGACGCTGACTTCTTGGCAAAACTTCGTGATGCATTGCGTGACGTACCAGAACAACGCGACCAGCGTTGGCAACCTAGGCGTGGTGACTATGAACGACCCTCACGCCATGTCGAAGAGTTCAAGGTGAACGAGCTTCCAGAGTTCGTTGGAGGGACAGACCCTGAAGTTTACCTGGAATGGGAACGAAAAATTGATCGTATGTTCGAATTTAAAGACCTTGACGATGAGAAAAGGTGTAAGTATGCAATTCTCAAGTTGGGGAAAGGAGCTTCACTTTGGTACGAAGGAATTAAAACATGAAGAGCTCGTGCGGGGAAGGAAAAGATCCGTTCGTGGGATTCATTAAAAAGAAAACTTCGTAAAAGATATGTGCCAACATCACACCGGTTATCCTTATACGTAAAGATTGCGGATCTCATGCAAGGAAAGTTGAATGTCGGTGAATACATTGAGGAGTTTGAGAATCTAACCTTAATGGGAGAGATAGAGGAGAATGAGGAGCAGAAGATGTCGCGATTCTTGCGTGGCTTAAACCGAAGCATAGCTAACTCGGTGGAACTGTATCCATACGAGGACTTCGATACATTATGTGGGTTATGTGTGAAGTTAGAAGCTCAGAACAGGATGAAGCTGTACAAACCTGAGTTTCCAATCAAATTTGGAAATTCAAGCGGCGGATCTAGTTCAGCGGTTAAGGCAACTGTACCGACTCCGGTTCCTGTTGCGATTCCTGCTAAGGCAACTGTGCCCTACGTACCGAAGGAGACGAGTTTGGCTAAAGTGAGATGTTTCAAATGTCAAGGATTCGGACATTATCAAAATGCTTGTCCAAACAAACGAGTGGTGACACTGAGAGAAGCTGTCACGATCTTGGTTGAGGAAGAAAGGCTGGGTGACATATTTGATTTCGACATAAAGGATGAGGAAGGAGAAGAATGCGAGACTTACGATGCCCCAAGCTATGACACAGCTTTAGTTCTGCGAACGCTACAGGCCAAAGCTGTATCGAATGATTCGGAACAGCGAAATCAAATATTTCACACGAAGTGTCAAATTGGAAAGAAATGGTGCAGTTTGATCGTTGATGGAGGGAGTTGCACCAACGTCGCTTCCAGCAAGATGCTGACTAAACTCGGGCTGACCACTACGGCTCACCCGAAACCTTACACTTTACATTGGCTCGATGATGGGAGCAAAATAAGGGTAACTAAACAAGTGAGGATTGGACTAGCCATGGGTTCATATGAAGACAACGTATTATGTGATGTACTCCCGATGGATGCATGCCATGTACTGTTGGGAAGATCGTGGATGTTTGATAGGGACGTTTTACACCGAGGGAGAAGCAATGAGTACGAGTTACGGGATAAGGGCAAGAAGATTGTGCTTAAACCAATGTCACCTCAAGCTATTCATTCTATGAGTTCTAGTAGGAGTGAAAAACCAAAACTGGCCATGTTTGCTAGCGAACGGGAGGTGTGTTAGGCGTATTTTTTATACGCTTATTTATCATTATTTTGTAGTATTTTGGAGGGTGAAATCATCTAAATGAGCTTTTAATGCCTTAATTTTGTATGATTGACAGGAAATTGAAGTCCGGAAGCTTAAACGAGGCAAAACGGGCGAAAACGGCAAAAGCGACTATGAGCCGCGGCACAAGGAAGGCGAGCCGCGGCAAAGGAAGACACCGGCCGAAGGGCGAGTAGGTGTACTGTGCGCGGCACACGGCCCATGTGAGCCGCGGCACGAAGGATTTAATTACGCCCTGTATTCGATTTTGGCGATGTGCGCGGCACGAGTTGATGAGCCGCGGCACACTTAGCGGGTTTGGTACGTCTGCGCGGATTTTGGGCCGTTTGAAGCCGATTTCAACCAACTAATATGGACGCGATTTATGGAAGTGCTGAGCTATAAATAGGGCTTAAGACCCTAATTTAATTATCTTGGAACCTTGGAATCGTAAAATCATTGAAGCTAAACCTAGGAGAGCTTAAGCTTGGAGACAGAGAAGAGGAGGAAAGTAGAGGAATTCAAGGGCGGATAGGGGAGTCAAGAACGGAGGAATCCGAGCTTCATCTGCGTTTGAATTTTATGCTTTCATTTATTTCTTCGTATTTTCGCTTTTAGTATGTCGCTAAAGCCCTAATCTAGGGTTTTGATGAAACCTTTATTTTGACGAATTGATTAAGATTATCCAATTTATTACCTTTTTATTGAGTTTTCCCAATTATGTTTAATGCTTGCAATTATCGGCCAATAGTTGTATTGATTTAATCATTCACTTGAATCGGGAGATGAGATTTGGTGAGAACTATTGGTGAGGACCGTTTTATTCTGTGAGATAGGAATATACTCATAGGAACTACGTGGCCTTTAGGAGATTTCATGCTTTTGCCTAGCGACAAGATAATTCACCTAGGGATAGAGTGCGTTAGTCGCCGTTAGATAAATCTATTGACCTCGGGAGGCGGTAGAATATATTAGCAATCTCCGCCTTCAATAAATTGGGAAAATTATTTATTACGCATAATCAAGATTAAATTCGGATAAATTAAGGTGGATTCGTAACTCTAGACTTATTTATCATTTGATTCCTTTTATTCAAGCTATCGCTTTCTGTTTAGTCTTTTATTCATTCTTGTAGTTATTAATCCAAAACCCAACTTCGATTGTTCAAATAAAATTGGAATACGAAACGTCGGTAGTTAGAGACTCAATCCTCGTGGGAACGATACTCTACTTATCACTTTATTACTTGTAAACGATGACGTGCACTTGCGTGTAGGAAATATCGCAACAAGTTTTTGGCGCCGCTGTCGGGAATGAAATTTTTCTAATATCAACTTAAGTATTTCCAGTCTTAATTTGAACGTTTTATTTTTATTTTTGTGTATTTAATTTTTTTATTTTATTCGTTTTCCTTTCAGAACTTTCGTGTAGTGCATGAGAAGGCTCGTGCGAAGGCTTACTACCTTTGGACACCGAGCTCGAGCGCACGCTAAGAAGGAATAAAAAGGAGAAAAGAGAGCTGCAGAGACGACGGTCAACATGGCCGAGAATATTGAAATCAAGGAGGAGACAACCAAGTGCGGCAAGCTCAACCGAACTCGCTCTTCGAGATTATGCCATGCCGCAAGTCAACGCAAATTTTTCGGGAATTCGGCGTCCCACCATCCAAGCTAATAACTTTGAGATCAAGCCCGCCATTATTCGGATGGTGCGGGCGAGCCCATTACGTGGACTACCGAAGGACGATCCGAATGCCCACATTGCTTCTTTCCTTGAGATATGCGACACTTTCAAAACTAATGGTGTCACCGACGATGCCATCCGATTGAGGCTTTTCCCTTTTTCTTTGAGGGATAAAGCAAAATTCGTTGAATTCCTTACCGGGTCGATTACAACTTGGGAGAGGTTAGTGCAAGCCTTCCTTGCAAAATTTTTCCCACCCGGCTAAGACGGCGCGGTTAAGAAACGAGATAACCACTTTTGCCCAAGACGATATGGAATCGCTCCACGAGGCGTGGGAGCGATATAAAGAATTGCTTCAAGATGCCCTCATCACGGCATTCTGATTGGCTTGTGCATACATTTTATGGTGGTTTGAGTGCTTCTACACGCACTTTAGTGGATGCGACCTCGGAGGAACATTCATGGGAAAATCTATGGCCGAGGCTCACGTCTTTGTTGGAAGATATGGCTGGCAGCTTACCAATGGCCAGTGAAAGATTGACACCGAAGAGGGTAATGGAAGTTTCGAGCAATGATCCGATTTCCACCTTGTCACTCAAGTCGCCGCTTTGACACAACACTCGAACTTTTCGCACGCACTAGCCCCGTTACCATTGAGACATGTAATTGGTGTAACGGATCACACCCAGTGCGGAGTGTCAATTTGGAAATCCGTTCGAGCAAAATCGATGGAGCGAGCTCAATTCGTAGGAAATGGGAAACGACCGAATAACCCGTACTCAATACTTATAATCCGGGTGGCGCAATCATCCCAACTTTTCATGGAGAAACGGACAGAACACACACCAGCCCCCTTTCGCCCGTAATCAATAGCACCCCCTTCCGCTCCCAAAGTGTCTCTCGAGGAAGCGCTTGCAAAATTGGCGGCAAATACGAGTCAATTTATGACTCGGACGGAAGCTACACTACAAAATCATTCTGCTTCCATTCGAATTTGGAGGTTCACTGGGCCAAAGCGCTAATGTGTTGACAGCTCGTCGGAGGAGCATTGCCGAGTACCACGAGACAAATCCTCGAGAGAGTCTAAATGCAATTAGCTTGAGAAGCGGGAGAGATGTGCTAGATCAGCCCGAGTGGGTAAAGAGAAGAAGGTGATTGAGGAAGAGATGGAATTAAAGCTAGAGGGGTCGAAGGAAGTTCAAAGGATAACTCAAAGACATGTGTTCCCCCGTTCCGCTTCCAGAGACTACAAAGAAAGGAGGGCGGACAAACAATTTTCTAAGTTCCTTGAGGTGTTCAAAAGCTTCACATAAATATTCCGTTCGACGCATTGGAGCAGATGCCGAGTTATGTCAAATTCATGAAAGAGATATTATCGAAGAAGAGAAAGCTTGAGGAGTTTGAAACGGTTGCCTTGACAGGAGTGCGGTGCAATTCTTCAAAAGAAGCTCCCACCTAAATTGAAAGATCCGGAAGCTTTAACATACCGTGCACCATGGGGAATCTTTCGTTTGATAAGGCACTATGCGATCTTGGTGCAAGTATCAACCTCATGCCTCTATCGATTTTTCAAAAGCTGAATATTGGGAAGCTAAGCCAACCACGGTCTCATTACAATTGGCGGACCGATCGATAAAGTATCCGGGGAGTGATCGAGGATGTATTAGTTAAGGTTGACAAGTTCATCTTTCGGCCGACTTCATCGTACTAGACATGGAGGAAGATGACAATATTCCGATCATCTTGGGACGACCATTTCTAGCGACGGGCGAACCCTCATAGACGTGGAAAAGGAGAGCTAACTCTGAGGGTCCAAGACGAGGAAGTTACTTTTCAAGTATTCAAATCGTTCCCGTGTCCCGGAAGTGCTGATAAAGGATCACAAAGTGAGGGTGTGGATGTTTGTGAAAGAGGAAAGCATCGAAAAAATCGTCGTTGGGAAAATTCAGATTTTGTGTTAAATGGCCCAAGTTTGAAGAAGGATGTAGAACTAGTGGCGTTTCTCGACCATGAAGAAAAATCTGCTGCAGTTGTGAGTTCGGTTGTGAAGGAGGAGAGTGAGCCGAAAGCCAAGAGAAAAATTAGTCATGGAGAAATCGGGTGTTTCGGAAAGTTTCTCAAGTCGAAACCTTTTCGAAAACTACATTTGATGACTGAACCGAAAGTCGAACGGCTGATGACCAACGGTCATAATTTTAACCAAAATACAAACGGTTCGATGAACGGGGCGGAAGCCAAGTGGAGTTTGCGAAAAGCGAACTAATGTTGTTCAATAGGTCCGGCTGAAGACTATAAACTTAGCGCTTCTCGGGAGGCAACCCGAGCTCGTAGCTGTAGATTTTTGCATTTCTTTATTTTTCTTGTATTCGTGATTTTTATTTTTCATCTTATTTGTGCTCTATTTGCTTCTTCCTCTCGTTTTTTTTTTTTTTTTTTTTACGTCTTCTTTTCAAAATTCTGCGCAGGAAAGTCCCAGGGGAGAAACTGGAGTATGAGCCGCGGCACAGTTATTGTGAGCCGCGGCACACATCGATCGCAATGGGAGGCAAAACCGACTGTACTTTGTGCCGCGGCACGGCATATATGAGCCGCGGCACACTCGAGCAATGAGCCGCGGCACACGGAATTTGAGCCGCGGCACACGACAAAACGAGACACAGGTAAAGGGATCAGACCTTGTGCCGCGGCTCACTTTATACGTGCGCGGCACACTATGCGGAATCCGAAAGGCCAGGTAGCTTATAACATGCATTCGGCCAGCATTTATCAGGTACATTTTTTCCTTCTCCTTGCCTTCCCTCCCCAGCGCGACCGGCCGAAGAAATTCCTCCATCTTTTCCCTGCGATTTTTCTTGAAATCTCGAAAAGGTACGTTTCAATCTTGCGATTTTACTTGCTTATGGTTTATATTTGGAAGTTGTGTTTGTGTTTGATTAGTGGAATATGTTTATTTCTCCTTCAAATAGTTTCGTGATTGTTAGAATATAACAAGGTAATTTCATCGAATTTTCTTGATTAAATTGGAATATCAATGAATTGATTGTGTTAAGTTTTTCATGATTGAATTGTATTTCTGTTTTTGGGGGCTGAATCGAGCTAGAACTATGTTTATTCTTCAAGTAAACATGCGCCCTCAAGGTGTCTGATAAATTGCCCAAATGAAAATTTTCTTTGAAAAGGCAAACGTTTTGAATTCTCGTGCAACGTCTACATTTTGAATTCTGACAAGTCCAACCCTTACATCCGATTTTGATGTTTAAGTCCAAATTCATCTTTGTCTCTCGTATGCGCTAGTGTCTTAAATTCAAATTTCTGGTTTGATGTCTTTAGCCGCGCATATATCATCGTTATTATTTTTGCGTAAATAAACCCTCGTGTTGTGCTTCTCAGATCGATTATGGCGCGCACGAAGAAGCTGACCAAGCGTGCTAGGACCGAGTCATCCCCTACGCGAGGGGAGACCTCTCGGGGTCGGGCCGAGGTGGAGGGGCACCAATTTTCGGACCCCGAGATCCACAAGATATTCAACGAAAAGATCCGTCCGCGTCCACTTATTCCCGAGAGAGGTTTTACTCCAGCTCCTCAGGACGGGGAGTTGCTCATGATGATTGACGAGATGGGATGGGCTAGATTTACCGCACCTCCTGAGCCAGCAGTCATTTCGATCGTCCGGGAGTTTTATGCCAGCGCTCTGCTGAAGCACATCCGGGCAGGGCATTCGTTGCCATCTTTAGAGTCCCGGACTCAGGTCGACGTCCGAGGGGTCACAGTTGATTTCTCCCCGACTGCTATTCGGAGGCTTTTTGGGTTTCCGGCGGTGGACGAGACAGCCTATGACCGCGTGATGACCGGCCTCACTAAGGAGGCCCTGCTTGAGACGATTGCACGGCCGGTACCGGCCCGGGAGCGGCGAGCACGAGCTCATCTACTTTTCACTTCAGAGCTCGCGCCTCGGCCGTCTCGGGCGAGCACAGCTTTACTTTATTTGTGCCCGCATTGATCCCACCTCCCGGATCCGTACAATTTTTCTCTCCGCGCCGGATACTTTTGCTATCACCTCCGGCTGCGCTTGACGTGGCCCCCATTCAGTCCGATCTATCTTCTAGAGTATCCGAGGGGGCCAAGACGGGGTTGAAGCACCCCTCCCTCATCTGCGCTTTATCTTGTGGCAAGTGACATGGTCGATCGACGAGCCGATGCTTGCCCCACAGGCCCCGATCGACCACCACATCATATCGCACTTTGAGCAGTGGGGTGGAGCGCCGGCACACGCTCGGGGGCGAGGATTTTTGCTTGAGGAGGCTCACGAGGGATCCCCCGAGCCACTTTTGTTGGCCTTGAGAGGCCGGACCGCGGCCAGAAGCGAGCAAGGTTGGAGGAGCTGTTTGATGGGCTGCGGGAGGATATGAGGAGACAGAGAGAAGAGCATAGGGAGGAGTTGAGGAGAGAGAGAGATGAGATGAGGAGAGAGAGAGAGAGAGCTGGATGGCTGCCTTGCGAGAGGAGCAGCGGGCGGCGCGGGAGAGTGTTGTTGCTGCCGCCAGAGCCGAGATGAGAGAGCAGGCCCGCCGGGCCAGCCGACGAGCGGAGAGGCGTCTTGCTGCGAGGGAGGCTTATCATCAGGAGCACCTCGCCGCATGGACGGCCCAAATCATGCATCCCGACGGGCCTTTTACTGCGCCCGCCCGGCCAACCACACCACCCTCCTCACCGGACGATGCCGGCACCAGCTCCTGAGCAGACTGGAGGGGAGTACTTGACCTTTTACTTTTCTTGCATTTCATTTTTTGTCCATTGAGGTCAATGTACGTCCTAAGTTTGGGTGGGGGCTTTACATTCAGTCTGCATTCATTGCTGTACTCTATTTTCTTGCTGTACATTATATTTTGTTGCACTTTTCTTTCTTTGCGAAAATTTTTTTTTAATAGCCTTGCTTGCCGTAGTTTTTCTTTATTCGTGAATTTTCGTGCTTCTATTATGTGTGATACTGATGTTACGACACTGTCTTTCTCTCTGAAGAAGCGGGCGAGTTTTAGTCGAGTTGTAGTCAGTTATTTACGTTACGCTTAGTATTCAATTAGGTCGAAATTTTTCGTGATAGTAGAGGACTTGGCGGATAAGAGACGATACATACTTGTTTTTAAATCCCCATCAATACGTTTGGCTACATTTTCCGGATAGTGAGTCGTCTTGTTTCTTTAGTCGTGTTGGCACTTAAATTGAGTTTAGAGTCGGGCTTTTTCCCTAAAAGTCGAGATAATATGTTCTATGAAGGGAAGTCTAGTAAGGGGTATTCGCGTGACCGTTGTTTACTCTCGCGTAAAGCAGCGACCACGATTAGACTATTGATTTAGATATTTCACATGTGCCAATGATAGGAGCCTAGTAACCGGGGCATTCGCGTGACCCATTGTCTACTCTCGCGTAAAACGGCAACCTTGAGTCGGTCATGCGGAAATTATGTATTCGAGTTGTTTCTCCGCTGTAGACGGGAACTTAGTAACTAGAAGCATCCATGTGCCCCATGAGTGTCTTTTACGTCAAACAGTTTCCGAATACATGAGAATGGAAGTTCCACCTAGGATTATCCCGATGAAACATCCCAAGATCCTAACCTAGTGGCCGACTTGAATCAAATTCTTGAGCATAGTTATATAAGGGGATACTGTCCGAGGTTTATTTGTTATAAGACTCGTAAAATTGGTGCCTTTAGACTGTGGAACAGGAGGAACTAGTTTGGTTGTGTTGGCCTTTCATATTGACGGACGATTTGACTCATGTTTTGTTAATCTTTGAGCTGAAATTTTCTTCATGTACGAATGATTAGGACTGAACTTGACTTCTTTGCGGAATCATTATTCTGAGTGCAGCTCGCTTTTATGACACTCGTATTATTTAGAGAGTATGGCAGGATAGTATTGATTAGGTTGAACACTATGAGTTGCACGATGATTCACGACATTCTTTTATTGACTTTAATTCTTTTTGCTTGAGGACAAGCAAAGGCTTAAGTTTGGGGGTATTTGTTAGGCGTATTTTTTATACGCTTATTTATCATTATTTTGTAGTATTTTGGAGGGTGAAATCATCTAAATGAGCTTTTAATGCCTTAATTTTGTATGATTGACAGGAAATTGAAGTCCGGAAGCTTAAACGAGGCAAAACGGGCGAAACGGCAAAATCGACTATGAGCCGCGGCACAAGGAAGCCGAGCCGCGGCAAAGGAAGACACCACCAAGGGCGAGTAGGTGTACTCTGTGCCGCGGCACAGCCCATGTGAGCCGCGGCACAGAAGGATTTAATTACGCCCAGGTATTCAGATTTTGGCGATGTGCCGCGGCACAGGTTCAGTGAGCCGCGGCACACTTAGCGGGTTTGGTACGTCTGCGCGGATTTTGGGCCGTTTCGAAGCCAGTTTTCAACCAACTAATATGGACGCGATTTATGGAAGTGCTGAGCTATAAATAGGGCTTAAGACCCTAATTTAATTATCTTGGAACCTTGGAATCAGAAAATCATTGAAGCTAAACCTAGGAGAGCTTAAGCTTGGAGACAGAGAAGAGGAGGAAAGCAGAGGAATTCAAGGGCAGAAGGCGGGAGCTGAAGAACGGAGGAATCCGAGCTTCATCTGCGTTTGAATTTTATGCTTTCATTTATTTCTTCTGTATTTTCAGTTTTTAGTATGTCAGGCTAAAGCCCTAATCGAGGGTTTTGATGAAACCTTTATTTTGACGAATTGATTAAGATTATCCAATTTATTACCTTTTTATTGAGTTTTCCCAATTATGTTTAATGCTTGCAATTATCTGGCCAATAGTTGTATTGATTTAATCATTCACTTCGAATCGGGAGATGAGATTTGGTGAGGAACTATTGGTGAGGACCGTTTTATTCTGTGAGATAGGAATATACTCATAGGAACTACGTGGCCTTTAGGAGATTTCATGCTTTTTGCCTAGCGACGAGATAATTCACCTAGGGATAGAGTGCGTTAGTCGCCGTTAGATAAATCTATTGACCTCGGGAGAGGCGGTAGAATATATTAGCAATCTCCGCCTTCAATAAATTGGGAAAATTATTTATTACGGATAATCAAGATTAAATTCGGATAAATTAAGGTGGATTCAGAACTCTAGACTTATTTATCATTTGATTCCTTTTATTCAAGCTATCGCTTTCTGTTTAGTCTTTTATTCATTCTTGTAGTTATTAATCCAAAAACCCAACTTCGATTGTTCAAATAAAATTGGAATACGAAAACGTCGGTAGTTAGAGACTCAATCCTCGTGGGAACGATACTCTACTTATCACTTTATTACTTGTAAACGATGACGTGCACTTGCGTGTAGGAAATATCGCAACAAGGTGGAACATGCTATTAATGATGGCAAATGCGTGTACTTATTGGTTTTGAAGGAGACACGGGATGGTAACATGGTTGTACGAAATGAAAGGATGGATGCCTTATTGCACGAATTTACGGATGTTTTTCCCGAGGAATTACCGTCGGGTTTGCCACCTATTCATGGGATTGAACATCAGATCGACCTCATACCGGGTGTGTCACTCCCTAACAAAGCTGCCTATAGATGTAATCCCGAGGAGACAAAGGAATTACAAAACCAAATCGAAGAACTGATGCATCGTGGATACGTTCGAGAAAGCCTAAGTCCTTGTGCGGTTCCGGTATTACTGGTTCCAAAGAAAGACGGATCCTGGAGGATGTGTATTGACAGTCAAGCGGTGAACAATATAACCATCAAGTATCGATTTCCGATTCCGAGGCTTGATGACATGTTGGACGAATTACACGGATCAGTGATCTTTTCCAAAGTTGATCTGCGAAGTGGTTATCACCAAATTCGGATGCGGGAAGGAGATGAGTGGAAGACAGCCTTCAAAACAAAACACGGGCTGTATGAATGGACCGTTATGTCGTTCGGTCTTACAAATGCACCAAGTACTTTCATGCGCTTGATGAATGAGGTACTTAAGCCATTTTTAGGGAAATTTGTGGTTGTATACTTAGATGATATTTTGATCTACAGTCGATCGCTGCAAGAACATTTCGAACACTTGAGGCAAGTCTTCGAAACCCTTAGAGACCAGAAGCTGTATGGAAAAAAGGAAAAGTACTCATTTTTGGTTGAAAGTATAGTCTTTCTTGGCTATATTGTTTCGAAGGATGGAGTGAAGGTCGATCAAGCGAAGATCGAAGCAATTAAGTCCTGGCCAGTTCCGACTACAGTGACGGAAGTTAGATCGTTCCACGGACTGGCTTCATTTTATCGAAGATTCATTCGAGACTTCAGTACCATTGCAAGCCCAATAACCGAATGTTTGAAGAAGGTCACGTTTAATTGGAGCATGGCTGCTCAGGAGTCATTTGCAAATTTAAAGGCGAAATTATGCGAAGCACCAATCTTAGCATTACCCGATTTTTCGCAACCGTTTGAGGTAGAATGTGATGCTAGCGGAGTGGGCATTGGAGCAGTTCTCATTCAGGGAAAGCGACCTATTGCTTATTTTTCAGAGAAGTTAAACGGTGCTCGTCTCAATTATTGTACGTACGACAAGGAGTTTTATGCTATTGTGAGGGCTCTAGATCATTGGAGTCACTATCTTCGACCAAAGCATTTTATCATACACTCGGACCATGAATCTTTGAAGTACATTAACGGGCAACACAAGTTAAGTCCCAGGCATGCGAAGTGGGTGGAATTCTTACAATCATTTCACTTCTCATCAAAGTATAAGGATGGCAAGAGCAATATTGTGGCAGATGCATTGTCTAGGCGTTATGCCTTACTAGCCACTCTTGATGTTCGTTTGCTTAGATTCGATACAGTAAAGGAGTATTACGAAGGTGATGCGGATTTCGGCGAAACCTTCGCCCTGTGCAAACCTGTCCCAGTGGGAGAATTTTCGATACAGGAGGGCTTTCTTTTTAAGGGGAATCGTCTTTGTCTACCAAGGCACACGATTCGAGAATTGCTGGTTCGAGAGGCCCATGGGGGAGGTTTGGCTGGCCACTTTGGTTCAGCCAAGACATTGGATGTACTTAAAGAACATTTTATTGGCCAACGATGCAAGGGGATGTTAATAATATAATCAGTAAATGTGTGACGTGCCATGTTGCGAAGAGTTCGTTCAAACCAGGAGTCTACACACCTTTACCGATTCCGGAGAGGCCGTGGGAAGATGTCTCAATGGATTTCATTGTGGCTTTGCCTCAAACCCAACGAGGTAAGGATGCGATTATGGTGGTCGTCGATCGTTTTTCAAAGATGGCTCATTTTGTTCCTTGTCACAAAACCGATGATTACATGGAGTTCCGAAAACTATTGTTTCGGACCGGGACTCGAAGTTTCTAAGCTACTTTTGGAACACATTATGGAGGAAGGTGGGAACCAAGCTTTTGTTTAGTACTTCACATCATCCTCAAACCGACGGACAAACTGAAGTAACGAATCGAACACTGGGGATGCTGTTGCGAGGCTTGGTGAGCAAAACACAAAAGGACTGGGATCTGAAACTGGCACATGCGGAGTTTGCTTATAATCGATCTCCTACTCATGCCACTGCACACTCTCCATTTGAAGTAGTTTACGGGTTGAATCCTTACATGCCGCTAGCTCTAATTCCACTACCAAGTGACGAATTGGTGCATAAGGATGCGGAGTCAAAACTAAAATCAATAATGAAATTACACGAACAGGTGCGGGATCGAATCAAGGAAATAAAGGAGGCGTACAAAAGGAAGTCGAACAAGCAAAGAAAGCCGAGACTATTCGAGGTTGGAGATTTAGTTTGGTTACATTTGAGGAAGGAACGATTCCCTAGTAAGCGTATGAATAAGTTAATGCCACGAGCCGAGGGGCCATTTAAAATAGTTGCGAAGGTGAACGACAATGCTTACAAATTAGAACTTCCGGGCGACTATGGAGTGCATGCTACTTTCAACATAGGTGATCTTTCTCCTTATCTTGATGATGACGGGATTACAGAATTGAGGACAATTCCTCTTAAAGGGGGAGGGGATGATACGAAGCCGAATACTCCAAGCGAAGAAGATGAAGTAAGAATTGACGTAAAACACATCGATCGCACTACAACCTACTTAGGCGAGAAAACAGAAACGAGGCACGGAGTTACCTTGATAGTCGGAATTGGAGTAACTTAAACAAAAGACAAGCAGCACCTTGGGGAGGGGAAAAGGATCAAGTGGCAACTAAACAAATAAAAGAATGTTCAGCTTTCTCTTACAAAAGCAGCAGGATTCTTGGCAAAAAGGGCGGCTGTCAACAAACAACTTGGAGGCAAAGACCTAGCTTTTACTTTTGTCCACAAGTGACATGAGGAACCTTTTTATTATCTTTTATTATTCTAATCTCAACTTGTATTAGTTTAAATTATCTTGTCAGGCTGCTTTTGCCTATAAATAGTGGCAGTAGAGTTGTAATGAAGGATTATTGAATGTTCAAGAATTAAGAACACTTTGTGTTTTCCCTGGTGAATGTTTTTCATCAAAACTTGGTTTTTATTCGACGCGTTGCGAATACTAATCTGATTGATTCTCAATAGGTCTTGAGGAGAAATCACTTTATCAAATTATAGGTCTAATTTGATAAAATATCTGTTTATATCTTGTTTCGATATTCTGTTTATTTTTCGATACAGTTTTATACTTGTTCAATATTTCGTACAAAGTGTTGTTCGATCCTTCGAACGTGTTTCCTGTCTTAAAGTCGCTTCCGAACGTAACGTGCGGTTTCGAGTCTTTTCATTTGGACCAAATTCCTGTCTTGTGGCTGTATCGAATTACCGCCTTCATCACTCGTCAGTATTGTTGCTGTAGCGAGCTGTTGTCACCAGTTCCCGACAGTTTCTTGTCGATAGCTTCCGTTCATCAAAAAGTCTTCCGCTGTATCGAGAGCGAATTCGCCTCCCAAGTGAGAATTCGTATCAAATACTTGCCCCGAGTCCTTCGGGAGCAACCTCGATGTCCAATCATCACCGACGATTATCCTCAATGCTCGGCGATCCAAACGTACAATGAGCTATAGATACTCATGTCCTCGTCTTTACCATAATGTAACCTCGATACTCGAACAGACCAATATATGAGATAAAGCATATACATTATGATTTATCTCCCAGAATCGAAAGAACGATATGCGATCCGAATACCCAGAGTTCATAATAATAATCATCGCTATATGCATTATAAACGAAATGAAACTGAAACCATTCATTAAATATTATAACTGAGCAAGTAATAACTTGCCTCGATACCGATACCACGAAGCTGCTGCCAAACACAATGCCTTTGTCTACGAGCTCCTCAGCCCCAATCAAAAGCAATACAATGGACATACTCGAACACGACCGCAATATCCGGTTATAATCACCGATCAATAATCTCAACCTATCGAAGAAATCAAATAACACATATCCGATAACAATCAACAACCGACAAAACTAACCAATCGAACTCAACGGTTCAACACAACCTCGAATAAACACGTGTAACCAACCAAGTCAAACCATCACGAATTCATAATCAAAACACAAAAATACTGCACTGTCTGCCTACTTAGCGCACGTTAAACGCATAACGTAGCATGCGCTAAGTTGTCCCGTTAGCGTGCGCTAGCCAGTAAGATTAGCGTGCGCTAATGCTGAACTGTGGCATGCATTCCAAACATCGACTCACATCTTGCGACTACGAATCCGAATGAAGGGAGACATAAATCTCCATATCTCTTGAAGATAAACGACCCCATAATTATCACAATGATCATGTCAATGTCCATATATCAATAACAACATCAACAATCAAACCGACTCGATAACAAGGATCGTATCATGCTAAATCTGGAATTCAACCTAGTATCATGATTCATCTCATCTAAATCGACCAATATAATTACCAAGATTCAAAAATCCCTCTTAGTTCGGGTTAAATGAATCAACATCCTTACAGTATGAAGAATCTTAACTAACATCCGAAACTCTTATCAAAATTCCATTGAATCTCATATAACATCATCATATGATTATCCAACATGCTCCTTACTTGAAATCATCCAAGAAAAATGAACCATTAACAAAGGAATACGAAGATTACCTGGTTTAGACGAACCAAAAAGAAGAACACTAGAACTCCATCCAAAGAATCATGAACAACTTGAAGAGCAAGGCTTGAATCCAAGCTCTCAATCTAATGTTGTTAAAGATTATCATTATACAGTGTTTGGGAACCTCAAATATTTCCCAACTCTCTCTCTATCTCGACTGAAAGAAGAAAAAATGACGAAATGCTTCTCAGCACCCTTCTGTCCCCTTTTATAATATTCATTATTAGCGTGCGCTAACATCTCATGTTTAGCGTGTGCTACCGCCTTAGCGTGCGCTAACTGACTTTGTTAGCGTGCGCTATCGAAGCCCAGAGGCTACTGCCTCGCTTTGTAAACTAGCTTACGTACGTAATGCCCATGCATTAACGTACGTAAAACATCCTGCTTAGCGTACGCAAGTCATTTACCTTAGCGTGCGCTATCCGAAGTTGACTTGCTACAGTACACACCTACCACTCGTGCCCCCACATGCCGAAAGCATCCGCGATTATCGGGATTCCTTTGACCGATCTGGAATTAGCGTGCGCTAGCCATACGGTTTAGCCTGCGCTAGCCCTACATGACAAACACCCGCTGACCTTATCTGGACAGGCGTCGCAAGTGGCCGGGTCCACCCGCCGAAAGCTAAGATTCCATTATTGGCGATCTGATGTTAGCGTGCGCTAACCAACATACGTTAGCGTGCGCTAGCGAATATAAAAATCAACACAGGCCTACATCGGCCACCTTCCGGAACTAACCCAGCAAGTCGTTACGTACGTTAGGGGTCCTCCTTAGCGTACGTAACTGAACCTCTTAGCGTACGCTATCAATACTTCGTAGCGTGCGCTACCTGTACCCAGTAGCGTGCGCTAATGCACACTTAGCCATTTTCCGCAATTTCTGTCCAACATCTTGACGTACCAAAAACGAACATAAGACACACTGAACACAAACACTGAATCCAATAATATTCTTATACGATATACTCTATATCGAAAGTACGATAACCTGATACACGATATCCTAAAATGTAACTGTCGACCAGATACGATAATTATACCGATACTGACATCTCAGTCCTTTATTTATTTTATCCCTACTGTACAGATTCCACGATGTACAATATAACTCGGATAAAATAATATCAAACAACAGTAGTAGAAATTCCGGATATTACAATCATATCCATCCTTCCATAAACCAAATAACTCGTGAAGTATTTCCGAGGAAATCTTCACCACAGTTCCATTCACCAGGTTACCAAGCACTAATCCACCATAACCATCACTGTCACCCAAGTACAAATTTGCATAAAACTCGCGGACATAGGAAGGGTAGACAATTTCCTTGCACTCAACAAATCGAGCTATCCCTAAAGCTTCAAAGAACTCACGAACTGACCTTATCTCGTTCAAGGCTGCTAAAATTGAAGAAGTAGCAGTCGGTGATATTCTCCTGAAGAAGGATATAGAAGAACACCTTCGATGCGGCGTAGGAGACGAATTGGGTCCCGTCGAAGTCGGTGTTGCGAGGGCGTTTGTAGGTTTTCTCCATGGTTTTGCGTCCCTTGCTAGACATTCTGAAGGAATTTGAAGTTTTGAGGGAGAAATTGGAAGTTTTGAAGGTTCGGATTTGCGGCTAGGGTTTTTCTGGAAGAGGTTTCTTGCGATTGCGTACGTTAAGAAAAGGGTGAGAGTGTTTCTGGGTCGTACGGAATATATATAGTCAATTGGGGTTTTAATTAGCGTACGCTAGGAGAAGTTTATTGGACTGTCCAGTAGCTGATTTGGAATACGAAAAGTTTTTTTAATTAGCATACGCAAGGCAGAGACGGTTAGCGTACGCTATCAAAAGCGGTTTTTAGCGCGCGTTAAGAAAGTGAAACTAGCTAGCGCTAGTAATGAAGAGAATCAAAGATATTGATTTCTTGAGTAGATAACTTATTTCAAAAATTGTCTACATGTCCCATACCAAGTTGTAAACGAATAGAATTAAACGATTCTTCGGGAAGAGGTTTTGTAAAGATATCAGCAAGTTGATCCTTCGTCCGACAAAAATCAAACAGATATCCTTTTTTTGAACATGATCGCGTAGAAAGTGATGTCTAATATCTATATGTTTAGTTGTACTATGTAACACAGGATTTTTACTCAGATTAATCGCACTGATATTATCACATAGGATAGGGGTATTTTCAAAATATATGCCGTAGTCGCGGAGTTGATTTTTAATCCATAACACCTGGGCACAGGCGCTCCATGCAGCAACATATTTGGCCTCAGCTGTAGACAGTGCTACACTGGTTTGCTTTTTAGTTCCCCAAGATATTAAACATGATCCAATAAAGTGACATGTACCACTAGTACTCTTTTTTGTCAATTTTACATCCGCCGAAATCGGCGTCACTATATGCAATTAAATTAAAATCCAAGCAAGAAGGATACCATAGACCTAGTCCAATACTCCCTTTCAAGTAGCGAAAAATGCGTTTACAAGCAGTTAAATGTGATTCCTTGGGATTAGCTTGGAATCGAGCACATAAACATGTAGCAAATATTATATCTGGCCTAGATGCAGTCAAATATAACAAAGATCCGATCATACCTTGATATAATTTTTGATCTACGGTTTTGCCATTTTCATCTTTTTCAAGCTTTAATGATGAAGACATTGGCGTAGATATCACCTTGCTACTTTCCATTTTGAATTTCTTAAGGAGGTCGTTTGAGTACTTCATTTGATGGATAAAGATTCCATCTTCGCATTGCTTGATTTGAAGCCCGGGGAAGAACGTTAATTCTCCCATAATACTCATCTCAAACTCTCCTTTCATAAGACTAGAGAAATCTTGGCACAAAGATTCATTAGTAGCTCCAAATACAATGTCATCAACGTAAATTTGGCAAACAAGTATATCATCATTCAATATTTTAACAAACAAGGTATTATCGACTTTGCCTCTTTTGTAGTCATGTGCAATTAAAAATTTACTTAAACAATCATACCATACTCGGGGTGCTTGCTTCAACCCATAGAGTGCCTTGTTGAGCTTGTAGACATGATCCGGAAATTGATGATCTTCAAAACCGGGAGGTTGCTTGACATAGACTTCTTCTTGAATGTAGCCATTCAGGAATGCACTTTTCACATCCATTTGAAATAGTTTGATCTTTTTGTGAGCGGCAAATGCACATAACAAGCGGATGGCTTCGAGTCGAGCCACGGGAGCAAAACTTTCTTCATAATCAAGACCTTCCTCTTGATTATACCCTTGAGCGACCAAACGAGATTTATTTCGAATTGGATAACCGTCTTCGTGTAACGCCCCGACTTCTAGGGTAATTATTGGGGAAAATAAGTAAAAGGTAAATTTTGAGAAAAATAATTTACTTGAGAATATAAAAATTCTCGCCTACAAAGTCGAGTCGCTACAATGTCGTGAAAATAAATACCTTTAAATAAGGTAACATTTCATCATAAATACGAGGTAAAAATTTGCAGCGGAAGAAAATAAATCGTAATTTAATATTTCTAGTCAATGTTTCCCCAAAAGTTTCAAACAGTTGACATAAAGAAAACAACATTTAATAAATTCTTTTTCATATGCTCCCTCGGCTCGCTCCTTCGTCCCTCCGGCTCGGTTCAACCTGCGTGATCAATAAAGGTGGGGGTGAGCTTCCTTCAGCTCGTGAAAATCTCACTGATCACAGTAATATACAATCTCATGGAAAACATAACATGAATAAATTATCACATTTTTCCTCAACATGAATGCATACTCACAATATTACGTACAGCATGAATCGAGCACGCATAACACGAATATTGAGGTTGCGCAGGTGCCCCGCAACAACATGAAACATACACGCAATACCACATATAACGTGAGTACTGGGTTGAGCAGGTGTCCCCACACAACATGAAACATACACGCAATACCACATATAATATGAAACGAGTTCATATGTGAATATTGGGTTGTGCAGGTGTCCCCACACAACATGATAACCTCTTACACGAATACAGGTGAGCCTGATTTACAACGTGTATCATAATTTATAAACATGAAATGAATATCACATATGCAGTCCAATCAAAGCAATTAAAGTGATAGTGAAGATTCCCACCTGAATAAATGATGATGATGTCTGACTGAAATGAATGTGCTCGACTCACAGTCCTAAGCCCGTAAATCCTTGACAAGGTCTACATATAATAATAATAATAATTAAAATCCTTACAATTTATTATTTATATAATAAATAAAAGAATACGAATATCACTATATAATAACTGAAAATAAATTACAATGCTAAGTAATATTAACTGAGGAGTTAACATTATTAATGAGTGGGATTAAAATATTTATGCAATAATTCGGATTAATTATTAATATTAATTGAAAGTCAAATTTTAAATGTCTCAGTCAAAATTAGGATTAAATTGAAGTTTGAAATTGACTAAGGTCAAATCGTAAGACTTGAGAAGTTGAATGGGTAAAAATTGGATTAATTTAAATTGGATGGGGCTGAATTGAAAACTCCTAAAAATTGGGAGGACTAAATTGAAAAGTCCTAAAAATTCGGGGTATAAATACACTAAACCTAAGCTGCAGCCGACATCAGCTCATTTGCATCTCGCCTCTTCCCGTTCCTTAACTCTGTCCCTATCCCTCTCTCTCTATCTTCTTCCCGTGAATAAGAAAAGCGCACACACACACACACACACACTGACGGGAAGAACACATACACACACCGCAAATCACACACACACACACACCGACCGAAACACACACACACACCGATTCACGGCGGGCGAAAATCGCCGGTGGTTCGGCTCGGTGCAGCGGTGCGGGAAATAAAAATGAAGGTGAAGGCGGGCGGAGGATTCCGGCTTCGGCGGCGGTTGAAATCGTTGTGGGTGATGATTCCGTCGGAAGGGCGTCGGCCCTATTTCTCCATCGATGGCCAATGACAGTCCCGACTGGAAAACGGCGAGCGGCGGAAGGTGGGTCAGGTAAGGGTGATAAATTTCTGGATTTGATTCCAACAGAAACCGGGTCAATTTTTTATTTTACTTTTGTGATTATTGTTGGTTAAATTTCTGGGTTTGAATGGTTTGAAGGATTTGTTTCGGGTTTTGGGAGAGGTCGAAAGGTAAAAAAAATATGAGTGTTTGGGCTAGGCCCGGATTTGAGTTGATGAATTCGGGCAGATTCGGGTTTGAAAGGTATATCCGTCTTGATGTTGAAATTCTGGCTCGTAAGTTCATATTCCGAGCGAATGAACTCAGTTGAGTTTTGATTTGGTATAGATATGATTTCCGTTTGTGTTTGATGATTGTTGAATTTGGTAAAGCTAAATTTGGTTTTATTGAGTTCTTTGGTTGCGTATGAATTCTGAACCGGAAAGGACGATAAAACACGAATATGGAGAAGCCGAGTTTATGATTTTACCTCTTCAAGGAAGGTTCGATGTTACGAAGGGGCAGATCCTTCACAAGGCAGCATGGTGCTGTGCACTGTAGGCCGTTAGATTACACACACCCGCACGGGTGTGTGTGTGTGTATGTGTCCGATCTAACGGCCGGCAGTGCACAGCACCATGCTGTGCACTGCAGAGGATCCTACCCCTGTTCTGAAGGGGTTGAACTTCCAAATTCAAGAATGGACTCCCGGAAGAACTCTTCGAATAAGAAGCACGATGAATCTTGCTGTTCTGAATTGTATTTTTTTTTTCTGGATGAAGAACGGCGCTGGGAAAGAAGAAAGGTGTATTTCTGTATACTGTGTATTGTACTGCAGTAATAGTATATTTATACTGTAGGTTTAGGGTTAGGGTTTAATTATTCTGGGCTTAGTAATTAATTTGGGTCAGCACAAATTATTGTGGGTCAGCACAAACTATTGGGCCAATGATAAAAATAATAATAATAATGCTAATAATAATAATAATAATAATGATAAAATTTATAATAACAGTAGTAATAATTAATAATATCGATACTAATAATAATAATATCGAAGATAATATTAATGATGATATAGAAGTAATACTGATAAAAATATTAATATCGTTAATATGAATATGGTTTCTATTATAAATATTATTATTATTAATAATAATACCTCTAATTATCATATTAATAAAAATGACTAATATTAAATATTCTGAAATTAACTTGAGAAATTGACTCGGGCTAGGACTTTTGGTACGTCGAAATAAATGTTCATGATTCTCTAAATGGAATTAAATAACATGAAATGTATTATAATATTATTATAAAATAATAATATTGCGTTACAAAAATGGCGGATATTACATCATACCCCTCTTCAAAAAAATTTTCGTCCTCGAAAATAAATGGTATACCTCGATTGAAGTAATTCGGATAACGAGCTTGAAGTTCTTCTTTGCGCTCTCAAGTGACATCATTTTTACTGTGGTTACGCCATTGGATCTTAACAAACACCTTCTCTTTGTTCCTCAATTGCCGGTCTGATCGGTCGAGAATCAGTTCTGGTTCTTCATAGGTAAGGTCTTTGTTCAACTCCACGGCGGTATTGTTGATGACGTGGCTGGGATCGTGCACGTACTTTCTCAACAATTATACGTGGAAAACATTGTGCACAGCCCAAAGTTCCGGGGGTAAATCCAAGCTGTAAGCTAACTCTCCAATCCGCTCGAGAATTTCGAACGGTCCAATGTACTTCGGTCTCAACTTGCTCCTCGGACCAAAACGAACAATTCCCTTGGTAGGAGATACCTTCAGCAATACCTTGTCGCCAACACAGAATTCGAGATCTTTCCTACGCTTGTCGGCGTAAGACTTCTGACGGTCCTGTGCTATCTTGACCCTCTCACGAATCTTATCCACCATGCCAACTATCTGCTCGATCATCTCGGGACCCAAAATCCTCCTTTCACCTACCTCATCCCAATACAGTGGTGATCGACACTTTCTACCGTATAGGGCTTCATATGGTGCCATACCGATCGTCGAATGGTAACTGTTGTTGTAAGCAAATTCTACCAAAGGCAACGGTCGTTCCCAATTGTTTCCCATATCTAGCACACATGCTCGCAACATATCCTCAAGGATCTGGATGGTCCTCTCGGATTGACCATCAGTCTGAGGATGATAGGTCGTACTAAAATTCAACTGTGTTCCCAAGGCTTCTTGCAAACTCTCCCAAAAACGCGATTTGAAACGAGTATCCCTGTCGGATACTATAGAGACTAGCACTCCATGCAACTTAATAATCTCCCTGTTATAAAGTTGAGCATACTGATCCATTCGAAAGTTCATTTTAACTGGGACAAAATGAGCTGACTTTGTGAGTCGGTCGACAACAACCCAAATAGCATGGTTTCCTCTTTCCGTTCGAGGCAACCCTACCACAAAGTCCATCGTGATGTGTTCCTATTTCCATTCTGGAATATGAAGTGATTTAAGTAATCCAAATGGGCGTTGGTGTTCTACCTTCACTTGTTGACAAACTATACACTTTCTCACAAAGTCTGCCACATCTCTTTTCAAACCTTCCCACCAAAATGTCCCTTTAAGATCTTGGTACATCTTTCTACTTCCAGGGTGTGCTGTATACGGAGTACTATGTGCCTCCTTCAATATAGCTTCTCTCAACTTAACAACATTGGGGCACACAAATCCTCCCTTCATAATACATTGTGCCATCATCGGACACGCTAAAACCTTTATCCTCACCTGAAAGAGTACGTTCTTTCATTTTGACCAAGAAGTCGTCCTGTCCTTGACCTTCTTTGATTTGTTCCATCAAGGTTGGTTGTACCACCAAACTAGCCAATAGTGACTCAGCTGGTCTCGATGGTGTAGCCACCTCAAGGTTCATCCTTGCAAATTCCTTGACCAAGTGTTCCTCCTTGGTCAACAAACAAGTTAGGTCTCCTCTTGCCTTACGGTTTAGTGCATCAGCAACTACGTTTGCCTTACCGGGGTGGTAATGAATTGTACAATCGTAGTCTTTGACCAACTCAAACCATCTGCGCTGCCTCATATTCAATTCCTTCTGTGTGAAAATATATTTCAGACTTTTGTGGTCTGTATAAATTTCACACTTACCTCCATAAAGGTAATGTCTCCAAATCTTCAGGGCATGAACTACCGCTGCTAATTCCAAATCATGAGTAGGGTAGTTCAGCTCGTGCGGTTTCAACTGTCTCGAAGCATAGACAACTACTTTGCCCTCTTGCATTAATACACATCCCAAACCTTGTTTGGATGCATTACTGTAGATGACAAATTCTTTCGTCGGATCGGGAATCGTCAAAACTGGTGCAGCAGTCAATCTTCGCTTGAGTTCTTGGAAACTCCTTTCGCATTTCTCATTCCATAAGAAAGCTTCTCCCTTTCGAGTCAATCTAGTCATAGGTGCAGCAATCTTCGAAAATCCCTTGATCAATCTCCGATAATAACCGGCTAATCCCAAGAAGCTGCGAACTTCATTCGCATTACTTGGCACTTTCCAATCATTGACTGCTTTTACCTTAATCGGGTCAACCTCAATTACTTTAGAAGTGACCACATGTCCCAAAAATGCAACTCGATTAAGCCAAAATTCACACTTGTTGAACTTCACATATAACTTCTCCTTGCGCAGTATTCCCAATACTGTTCTAAGATGCTGCTCATGATCGACCTTGGTCCTTGAGTACACAAGTATGTCATCTATGAATACAATGACAAACTTATCCAAATAAGGTTGAAATACACGGTTCATGAGGTCCATGAATACCGCTGGCGCATTAGTCAAACCAAATGGCATCACTATAAATTCATAGTGTCCATAACGAGTTCGAAATGCGGTCTTCGGAATATCATCATCCTTAATCCTCAGTTGGTGATATCCGGATCTCAAATCTATTTTCGAAAATACTCTCGATCCTCCAAGTTGATCGAATAGGTCCTCTATTTTAGGAAGTGGATATTTATTCTTTATCGTGAGTCGATTTAGTTCACGATAGTCAATGCACATCCTCAAACTTCCGTTCTTTTTCTTTACGAAGAGCACTGGCGCACCCCATGGCGAAACACTCAGTCGGATAAAACCAGAGTCGAGCAGTTCCTGGAGTTGTACGTTCAGCTCTTGCAATTCCTTAGGCGCCATCCTATAGCGAGCCTTCTATATTGGTGTCGCTCCTGGCACTAAATCAATCGAGAACTCCACTTGACGATTCGGCGGAACTCCGGGCAAGTCTTCGGGAAAGACGTCTGGATACTCCTTGATGATAGGTACATCAGCTACCGTCTTCTCCGAAGTCGTTTTCCCCGTCACATTCACCAAGAATCCTAGGCAATCACGTTTCTTCAACATCTTCACAACTTTCATGGCTGAAATTACCTTTGGGGTACTGCTGTGTCTAACTCCCTCGAATACGGTCTTGACATCAACAGATGGGCATCATGTTACCCTCCTTTCGGAGCATTCAACTATAGCTCTATGCTTGTCCAACCAATCCATACCCAAAATGACATCAAAATCGCTAAGTTCAGCTATGTGCAAGTTGGCTAAGAAGCTATGTTAGTTAATCTCTATCTTCACATTGATAGTTATCGAGTCTACACGCACTACTCCCCATCATCACTACTAATAATCTTTACAATGGGAATAGGGGGTCGTGGCTCAATCCACGAAATGACCTCATCTTCAGACTCAATATCTGCCATCACCACGTCCTTCATATTTTCGGCGAGATCCACCCTTGAGCTTTCATCAGGAATTTCTTCCGGATCTTCTTCTGGATCTTCTTCAGGATCCTCCTCTGGTCCTTCTCCTGGATTTTCCTCGGGATCTTCTTCGGGATCCTCCTCTGGTTCTTCTTCTGGATTTTCTTCGGGATCCTCCTCCAAGTCTTCCTCGCCCGTGGAGTCGGCATCCCAATTTGCAGTTGGAATCTCCTCTCGAGCATATAAATCCAATAGGCGCCCAACGACAAATTGGAAATCGTCCGCAGCCTCTGGCTCTTCAAGCGATCTCTTGATGGCCCTTTTCCAAAGCCAGAAGATGCAGCAACTCCAGTCTTCGGATAATTTCTCCATCAAGTACTCTAGCTAGCCGGTGATGGAACCTTGTTTCCCATATTTTAGCCACGTAATCACTCTATTAACGACGTAGTGTGGCGCATTTTCTGGTAGACTAGGGTCGTCCCACCAGTCCTTACGTGCTAGGAGACACGAGTCAAAAGTAGCTGGGAGCTTCTTACGTGGAGTCATTCTAGTTTTGGCCATTCTAACAGTTCGTACATACGTAAATAATTATATAAGTAAAATGAAATGACATATGCATGAATAATGACTGAAATTCGGTACCTCAGACGGAGTGACGAAATGGCGAAGCTGGGAGCATATGATTCTTCTACATTTAGCGAGTCTACAGAAAGGTAAAACCTGCTCTGATACCACTATGTAACGCCCCGACTTCTAGGGTAATTATTGGGGAAAATAAGTAAAAGGTAAATTTTGAGAAAAATAATTTTCTTGAGAATATAAAAATTCTCGCCTACAAAGTCGAGTCGCTACAATGTCGTGAAAATAAATACCTTTAAATAAGGTAACATTTCATCATAAATACGAGGTAAAAATTTGCGGCGGAAGAAAATAAATCGTAATTTAATATTTCTAGTCAAAGTTTCCCCAAAAGTTTCAAACAGTTGACATAAAGAAAACAACATTTAATAAATTCTTTTTCATATGCTCCCTCGGCTCGCTCCTTCGTCCCTCCGGCTCGGTTCAACCTGCGGGATCAATAAAGGTGGGGGTGAGCTTCCTTCAGCTCGTGAAAATCTCACTGATCACAGTAATATACAATCTCATGGAAAACATAACATGAATAAATTATCACATTTTTCCTCAACATGAATGCATACTCACAATATTACGTACAGCATGAATCGAGCACGCATAACACGAATATTGAGGTTACGCAGGTGCCCCCGCAACAACATGAAACATACACGCAATACCACATATAACGTGAGTACTGGGTTGAGCAGGTGTCCCCACACAACATGAAACATCCACGCAATACCACATATAACATGAAACAAGTTCATATGTGAATACTGGGTTGTGCAGGTGCCCCCACACAACATGATAACCTCTTACACGAATACAGGTGAACCTGATTTACAACGTGTATCATAATTTATAAACATGAAATGAATATCACATATGCAGTCCAATCAAAGCAATTAAAGTGATAGTGAAGATTCCCACCTGAATAAATGATGATGATGTCTGACTGAAATGAATGTGCTCGACTCACAGTCCTAAGCCCGTAAATCGTTGACAAGGTCTACATATAATAATAATAATAATTAAAATCCTTACAATTTATTATTTATATAATAAATAAAAGAATACGAATATCACTATATAATAACTGAAAATAAATTACAATGCTAAGTAATATTAACTGAAGAGTTAACATTATTAATGAGTGGGATTAAAATATTTATGCAATAATTCGGATTAATTATTATATTAATTGAAAGTCAAATTTTAAATGTCTCAGTCAAAATTAGGATTAAATTGAAGTTTGAAATTGACTAAGGTCAAATCGTAAGACTTGAGAAGTTGAATGGGTAAAAATTGGATTAATTTAAATTGGATGGGGCTGAATTGAAAACTCCTGAAAATTGGGAGGACTAAATTGAAAAGTCCTAAAAATTCGGGGTATAAATACACTAAACCTAAGCTGCAGCCGACATCAGCTCAATTGCATCTCGCCTCTTCCCGTTCCTTATGTCACGGGCTTAGAGTTTGCTATGCTCCTAAGCGTCGTGCGGCCTAGCAACCCTCTTGCTAGTCAGCCTTAAACACTCCGAATTTTGGCTAAGTAAGAAAGTAGGCACAACGAAAGAGAGGCAATGGGTTGAGGGAAAATTACTTCCACTAAGTATCAAAGAGTTTACAAGGTCTCTTACAATGCTTTCCCAAGGATGGCTGCAAATGAGCCCCAACATCCCTATTTATACTACCTCCTATCTCACTAGAACCTTCCTCCACCTCCTCATTTGGAGGCTTCTAGACCCTCCTACACTATTACAAAATCTAGAGTGTTCTAAGTACAAAAGCCTTTACAAATGTCTAGAATCATCTACTAGATTACAAGTCTTGACTCATCCAAGAGTCTCTAGCACCTTCCACATATTTCCGGGCCCTTCCGGCTTGTTCGACCCGACCCGGCCCGCTCGGCCCGACTAGGCCCGTCTCCATGTAACCCGACCCGATCCGGCCCGGCCTTCCACACATGCCTCCGTATTAATCTTTGATGTTCTGGACCATCCCGGTCCGTTTCTGGAATGTTCCGAGTATAATTTCCGTACAGTGGACTCCTCAGCTTTCCAATGTCCACTGCCCTCACAAGGCTTTATCCCGCTAAGCCTATTATAGGGGGAGAGTGCTCCGTGCATCCCTCGCGCGCCGCCCGCGCGCGCGCCCAGCGCCTCGCGCGCACCCCTCGCGGGTGTCCGTCGCCCGTGTCTGAGTCTCGGCCCTCGGATGTGCCTCGTCTCGTCATCTTGTCCCGCAATGTCCCGAAGCGGTGTGCCTGTCCGCTGCACTTGTCCGTTCGGTTCCCGGCGTGCCTTGTCTCGCCGCCCAGGTAGTCCCGCATCAGGCCTGATGGCCTTGTCCCTTGGTCGGGCATTTTGTTGCCCGGATGGCCTGCTCGCTCGGCCATACATCCACGCATGACGCGCCACACGGCTAAGTCCCTCAGTTGGTTGTGCTGCTCCACACGGCCTTGCTGTCCCGAACGTGCCCCGTGCACGTTGATCCTTTGAACCTCGCACCCCTCTGTGCGGGTCTGTCCGAGCACTCTGTCGGTCATTTCTCTCGGGGCGTGACACTCTCCCCCGCCTGTTCCGTCGACGTCCCCGTCGACGTGTGCTGCCACTCGGTCCCTCGATGTACCGCATTCATCCCAGACAGTACATCGGCATTTCCTCTTAAGTCAGCTTCTTCTGAAATCGAAGTGTCGTCATCGCTGCGTAGGGAAGTTGCTCCACCGTCAAGGGGATAGTGATGGGTTTGTTCGGACCGTTCACCCATAGTACCTTTGCTTGTGGGAAAAAGGCAAAATCGTTCTTCTCTAGGAAGTCCATTCCCAAAATGAGGTCCCGATCGTCCATCGTGGTGACCTTGAAATGCACTCGGCCTTCCCAGTCTCCGAGCACGATTCGCACTCCGTTTGCTGCCCCTGTGACCGGTACTGCTGGTCCGTTGTTAGACTTCATCCAGCCCTTGCATGGCTGCACAAGTAGTCCCAATCTTCTGGCTTCGGCCTCAGTGATATAGTTGTAGTCGGCTCCCGTGTCGACCAAGGCCTTGATGGGTTGGTGGTTGATGGTTCCTTCTACGAACATCAACTTGCTTCCTCGCGGTCCCTCGCTGCCTGCACTGACGACAGAATTAAGTTGTGGGATCGTGCTTACCTGGTGCACGTCCGTGTGATCAACTGTTGGCCCCTCACATTCGGCCATGGCGTTGAGCTTCCCCATTTTCGGACAGTCCTTCATCCGATGAGCTCCGCCGCACATAAAGCATCCTCGTTGGTCGGGAGCGCCCCTGCGTTCACCCGAGTTGTATGGTTTGTCCGCGTCGTGTTGCGGTCTCGTCCCGAATCTTCCACGTGATGGTTGGGCTGGTTGCTGTACTGACGTGCGGGTGTCTCCCCCGCCTTTGGCTTGACCCTCAGCTCGCGGCTCCTTCCTCTTCTCGAATTCGGCTAGGGACTCGGCCGCTTTGATTGCTTCATTGATAGATTTCACCTCGCGGCTTTGTACTCTGTCCCTGACCCAACTCGGTAGTCCATCCAGGAAGAAGAATAGTCGATCATCCTCGGTCATGTCCGGAATCTGGAGCATGATCGATGTAAAGTCCCGAACATAGTCCCGAATGGTAGTCTTATGCTTGAGCTCGCGGAGTTTCTTCCTTGCCTCATAGCATGTGTTCTCGGGATAGAATTGTGCCTTGAGTTCCGACACGAACTCGTCCCAAGTCCCGATCGGTTGGCAAGTCCCTTTCGTAACACCGGCTTCTCGATGACGCCACCACAGCGCTGCATCGTCGGCAAGATATAGTGCAGCCTGCCGTATCTTGGCCTTCTCGTCCGTCAGTACCAGACCATCAAAGTAAAGTTCCATTCGCCACAGGAACTCCTCGATTGACTTGGCATCTCTCTTGCCAATGAATTCCTTGGGTTTGGGGACCTCAACCCTTGGTCCCTCGAACCTCGCTCCGCCAAATATGCTGTTCCCGCTCGGTCCACCATTCGAGTTGGTGCCCGAGTTGCTTGCCCGACAGATTTTATCACAAAAATCTTCAAAACGTTTGGCACTTACCTCGCAAAACTCGGCATACTGCTTGCGTATCTCCGTGATGCTGGCTGCCACATGATCCTCGATCGTTGCTAACTCCTTGCGCAACGAGAGTTGTTCCCTCTTGAAGGTCTCGAGCTGGCCCAACGTGTGCCCTTCCAGTTGGCCAACAGCTTTCTCGAGAGTTCCCACGCGTTCCTCCGTGCTCAATTGGGTGTTAGTGATGCGCTGCCCAAGAGCTTCGATGTCGTCCTCGATGTCGGGTAGACGGTTTGCTAAGGTGAGTATGATCTTTCGGATGTCTTCATCCTCAAGAAGTCGGCTTCGTGCCGGGTTCTCCTCGTGTTGCGGCGGCACCACACCGCGCGCCTTGCTCTTGCCACGTTTGGCTTTCCCTTCAGCTGGGACTTCTCCACGTCCCCGGACCTTGTCAGCCTCTGTGACTCGTCCGTCCTCCATATTGATGTCTGCCTCGATCTGTCCGTCGGCCATGATGCCTGCTGATCGTTAGCGTCGACTCCCGCAGTCTTGCACACCTCCTTGTGTGGCTAACGATGGCTCCGATACCACTTGTCACGGGCTTAGAGTTTGCTATGCTCCTAAGCGTCGTGCGGCCTAGCAACCCTCTTGCTAGTCAGCCTTAAACACTCCGAATTTTGGCTAAGTATGAAAGTAGGCACAACGAAAGAGAGGCAATGGGTTGAGGGAAAATTACTTCCACTAAGTATCAAAGAGTTTACAAGGTCTCTTACAATGCTTTCCCAAGGATGGCTGCAAATGAGCCCCAACATCCCTATTTATACTACCTCCTATCTCACTAGAACCTTCCTCCACCTCCTCATTTGGAGGCTTCTAGACCCTCCTACACTATTACAAAATCTAGAGTGTTCTAAGTACAAAAGCCTTTACAAATGTCTAGAATCATCTACTAGATTACAAGTCTTGACTCATCCAAGAGTCTCTAGCACCTTCCACATATTTCCGGGCCCTTCCGGCTTGTTCGACCCGACCCGGCCCGCTCGGCCCGACTCGGCCCGTCTCCATGTAACCCGACCCGATCCGGCCCGGCCTTCCACACATGCCTCCGGATTAATCTTGATGTTCTGGACCATCCCGGTCCGTTTATGGAATGTTCCGAGTATAATTTCCGTACAGTGGACTCCTCAGCTTTCCAATGTCCACTGCCCTCACAAGGCTTTATCCCGCTAAGCCTATTATAGGGGGAGGGTGCTCCGTGCATCCCTCGCGCGCCTCCCGCGTGCGCGCCCAGCGCCTCGCGCGCACCCCTCGCGGGTGTCCGTCGCCCGTGTCTGAGTCTCGGCCCTCGGATGTGCCTCGTCTCGTCATCTTGTCCCGCATTGTCCCGAAGCGGTGTGCCTGTCCGCTGCACTTGTCCGTTCAGTTCCCGGCGTGCCTTGTCTCGCCGCCCAGGTAGTCCCGCATCAGGCCTGATGGCCTTGTCCCTTGGTCGGGCATTTTGTTGCCCGGATGGCCTACTCGCTCGGCCATACATCCACGCATGCCGCGCCACACGGCTAAGTCCCTCAGTTGGTTGTGCCGCTCCACACGGCCTTGCTGTCCCGAACGTGCCCCGTGCACGTTGATCCTTTGAACCTCGCACCCCTCTGTGCGGGTCTGTCCGAGCACTCTGTCGGTCAATTCTCTCGGGGCGTGACACTTAACTCTGTCCCCATCCCTCTATCTCTATCTTCTTCCCGTGAATAAGAAAAGCACACACAGACACACACACACACACGCACACACACTGACGGGATGAACACATACACACACCGCAAATCACACACACACACACCGACCGAAACACACACACACACGCACACCGATTCACGGCGGGCGAAAATCGCCGGTGGTTCGGCTCGGTGCAGCGGTGCGGGAAATAAAAATGAAGGTGAAGGCGGGCGGAGGATTCCGGCTTCGGGCGGTTGAAATCGTTGTGGGTGATGATTCCGTCGGAAGGGCGTCGGCCCTATTTATCCATCGATGGCCAATGACAGTCCCGACTGGAAAACGGCGAGCGGCGGAAGGTGGGTCAGGTAAGGGTGTTAAATTTCTGGATTTGATTCCAACAGAAACCGGGTCAATTTTTTATTTTACTTTTGTGATTATTGTTGGTTAAATTTCTGGGTTTGAATGGTTTGAAGGATTTGTTTCGGGTTTTGGGAGAGGTCGAAAGGTAAAAAAAATATGAGTGTTTGGGCTAGGCCCGAATTTGAGTTGATGAATTCGGGCAGATTCGGGTTTGAAAGGTATATCCGTCTTGATGTTGAAATTCTGGCTCGTAAGTTCATATTCCGAGCGAATGAACTCAGTTGAGTTTTGATTTGGTATAGATATGATTTCCGTTTGTGTTTGATGATTGTTGAATTTGGTAAAGCTAAATTTGGTTTTATTGAGTTGCTGGTTGCAGATGAATTCTGAACCGGAAAGGACGATAAAACACAGAATATGGAGAAGCTGAGTTTACGATTTTACCTCTTCGAAGGAAGGTCTGATGTTCTGAAGGGGTTGAACTTCCAAATTCAAGAATGGACTCCCGGAAGAACTCTTCGAATAAGAAGCACGATGAATCTTGCTGTTCTGAATTGTATTTTTTTTTTTTCTGGATGAAGAACGGCGCTGGGAAAGAAGAAAGTTGTATTTCTGTATACTGTGTATTGTACTGCAGTAATAGTATATTTATACTGTAGGTTTAGGGTTAGGGTTTAATTATTCTGGGCTTAGTAATTAATTTGGGTCAGCACAAACTATTGGGCCAATGATAAAAATAATAATAATAATGCTAATAATAATAATAATAATGATAAAATTTATAATAACAGTAGTAATAATTAATAATATCGATACTAATAATAATAATATCGAAGATAATATTAATGATGATATAGAAGTAATACTGATAAAAATATTAATATCGTTAATATGAATATGGTTTCTATTATAAATATTATTATTATTATTAGTAATAATACCTCTAATTATCATATTAATAAAAATGATTAATATTAAATATTCTGAAATTAACTTGAGAAATTGACTCGGGCTAGGACTTCTGGTATGTCGAAATAAATGTTCATGATTCTCTAAATGGAATTAAATAACATGAAATGTATTATAATATTATTATAAAATAATAATATTGCGTTACAAAAATGGCGGGTAGTACACTTCGTCACTCTTAATTTTATGCACCCATTTAGTTCCGATAATTGTTTTATCATTAGGAGCGGGAACTAAATTCCATACATTATTGTGCATGAATTGCACAAGCTCCTCTTGCATTGCCATCACCCAACTTTCATCATCGAGAGCTTCGGATATATTCTTGGGAACTATTTCGGATACAAAAGCACAATGAGCCATAAATTCGGTGGTTCTCCTTCGGGTTTGAACACCGTCTTCAATGTTTTCAATCACGATATCCTTTGGATGGTCTTTGATGTGCCTCCAATCTTCACTTCGGGTGAGGCATCCGGAAAAGTACCTGCATCATCAAAGTATTCTACCTTTCTCGGGGGTGAGATCATATGAATTTAACATGAATGGATTCTTCAACTTTATCCGTTCTAATGTTATAAACGTGATATGCTTTGCTATTTGTATAATAACCAAGAAATATTACGGAGTCGGATTTAGCATCAAACTTGCCCAAGTTATCCTTACCATTGTTTAAAATAAATACATTGCAACCAAAAGGATGAAAATAAGCAATATTGGGCTTTTTGCCCTTCCATAATTTATACAGAGTTTTAAGATGAGTTCTACGAACATGAACCCGATTAATCACATAGCATGCCGTAAAGATTGCTTCGGCCCAAAAGTATCGTGGAAGAGAGTATTCATTAAGCATATTCGTTGAAATTTCTTCCAAAGATTGGTTTTTCTTTCAACAACTCCATTTTGTTGAGGCATTCTAGGAGCCGAAAAGTTATGATTAATTCTGTATTTATCACATAAGAGTTCAAACGGAGTGCAATCAAATTCACCTCCATGATCGGTGCGGATAGAAATTATGGAGAGATTTTTCTCATTCGATACCAAACGACACCATTTAGAAAACTCGGAAAATGCATCATCCTTATGCGCTAAAAATCTAACCCAAGTAAATCGAGAGAAATCATCAACAATAACCAAAGTGTAAAGCATACCATTTAAACTAACATGTCTAGATGGTCCGATCAAATCCATATGCACAAGTTCAAGAATGCGACTAGTGGAAACCTCGAATTTCGGTTTAAAATATTCTCGAGTGTGTTTCCCTTTTATTTATGATTCACACAAATGCTTTCTATCAAACTTGAGTTTGGGAAATCCACGAACAAGGTCATGTCTAGATAAAATAGAAATGATAGGTAAAGAAGTATGCCCCAATTTTCGATGCCATAGATATGCATTATCATCCAAAGTAATAAGACATTTTTCATTGAATGAACTTTTATCATTAAGATCAACAATATAGATGTTTCCACATCTCAAACCAATTAATGCAATTTTATTATTTCTAAATGCCGTGCAATGCATTTGCTCAAAGAGAATTTTAAAACCTTCATCGCAAAGTTGTGAAACACTAAGTAGATTATGATGCAAACCTTCAACAGACAATACTTTGTTGATAGACGGAGAAGGTTCCTTACCGACTTTGCCGATGCCTTTGATTTTTCCCTTTTGATTATCTCCAAAGGTCACATGTCCTTGTTCTTGATATTCGAGGTCTTCAAATAAGTCCTCGGAGCCGCACATGTGCCTTGACTTAGGCTCTTTTGAATTAGGCTTTTATACCTTCTAAAGTTCTTGGCGTAGAGAGCAAGTTCCTCGTCGTCTTGATCTTCGGGAACATCTTCCTCAACACCGCTATCAATATTGAATGCGACTACTCTTTCCCGAGGCTTTGGTTTGGTGCCTCTAGACTTGGGAACGATCTCATAATTGATGAGTGATCCGATGAGGGCACTAAACTCGAGTTTTTTGAGATATTTGGATTCCATGATCGCGGTAACTGTAGCATCCCATTCTCGTGGCAATGAGCGAAGAATTTTCTTTGCTTTGTCGCTGCTTGATATAGGCTTTCCGAAAGATGCAAGACCATTTGTTATAGCCGAAAATCGATCCAACATGTTTGTGATCGTTTCCTCGTCTTTCATGGAGAAAAGTTCGTAGTCATGAAGTAGCATGTTGGTTTTGGTTTCCTTGACTTGTGTGGTTCCCTCATGAGTGACTACGAGAATTTCCCAAATTTCCTTTGCGCTTTTGTTGGACGATATCCTATTGAGTTCTTCGGGATTAAGAGCGCAATAGAGGAGTTGAGTAGCTTGTGATTTGACGTGTGTGTTCCTCCAATCCTCGTCATTGAATTCGTCGAACTTTTTCAACGATCCATCCCCCTTCTTTGCAAGCTTCGAACCGAGTGCAATAACTTTCCAAATTTCAATATCATAGGCTTGAAAGAAGATAGCCATTTTCTTTTTCCATGTCATGAAATTGGAACCGTCGAAGAAGGGAGGACGGTTGAGAGCATTTCCTTCGATTTGGCCAAGAAGTGCCATTTGCGGATCTTTTTCCCTTAGGTGGTTAAACCTTCAAAAAGAGACCCTCTCCGATACCAACTAAAGAGATAAATTTACCACTAGAAGGGGGGTTGAATAGTGGTAATGCGGAATAACAAAATTTCTTGCGAATAAAATGAAAAATAGTGCGGAAAATAAAGACTCAAAGATTTATAGAGGTTCGGCAACTTACCTACGTCCTCTCTCCGACTTTCTTTTTCTATTGGCTCAAGAACAACCACAAACTTGACTCGTCTTCGATCGGTCCGAGTTCACAACCGTTACAACCGCTTGTCTTCTATCGGTCCAAGCTCAACCTTTCTCACAATATAAACTTTTGTATATCTAGCGTTCTATAGAAACTAGATAATCCTCACTATACGAATATGGGAGTATAATCCTAACAATGCCGGATCAAACATCATAATAACACCAGATTAGTGACTCTTGATTCGTTTCTCTTACGCTCAAGTGTAAGTGATGCAACACTTACAATCAAATGAAGGAATACAAAGTACAATAAATATTACAAGGTATATCACTCTTTGCATTTCTCTTCTCACAACTTAAAATGCAATAAAAGATATGAAACTGAGCTCAAGTATGCTTTGATTGCTTGTATGCTTGTATGCTTGTAGTTGTGTGTGAATGATACCCAAGTCCTATGGGTATTTATAGGTGAAAGCCATTCTTCAAGTACTGAAAAACGTATTATTATCATGTGCTAATAACGCCTTCTAGCGTGCGCTATCGATTCTGACTTGGCTTTCCTGAACGGTCACAAAACTGTTCCAACGGTAAAATTGTATGGCTAGCGTGCGCTAGTCATGTACTCGTAGCGTGCATTATCGATAGGTCAACAGGTCTTCAATCTTGACTTTGAACGTGTTTGTTTGTCTCCCCAACGTCTCTTTATCCAACGGCTAAATTTGAACTTAGAGTGCGCTAGCAAGCATGCATAGCGTGCGCTAGTATTAATTTATTCCATCAATCCCAGATTTCACGGATCTTCATTGACTCTTGCTTTCCAAGGGTAGAAACTCCAACGGCAAGATGCTGACTACTTTTAGCGTGCGCTAATGTTTATATCGTAGTGTACATTACCCTGTGTAGCGTACGTAAAGCTCTTCTCATTTTGAGTCCAGTAGCTACTGGACTACTGACCATGATATCCTGTATCGTGCGCAAGTAAAGAATAATAACGTGTGCTAAGTCCTTGTATTAGCGTACATAAATAATTGTTCGTAGCATGCGCAAGACCGTTCCCATTTTTCTTTCCAGACCTTTCTATCCTCTGACTGAATGATGCGATAGCGTGCGTTAATATTGATTGTATAGCTTGCGCTAACTGTAGTAATTTAGCGTGGTCTAATGTTGAAAGACTTGCGTGCGCTATCCATCAGGTAACTTCACTGGACTGCAGCTGACTGACTAGGCTGAATACACATTCCTCGATAGCATGCGCTACACTGGTATAGGTAGCATGCGCTAACACCATTTTGCTCCTTCAATATAACAGCGTGCTGAGATTGATTTAATTAAATGTTTTGAATGAAATTATCATCAAAATACATTTTGAGTCAACAGAGGCCTGATATGGTCAGTTCATGAAGTTAAATCTTTCAGGACTTTTATAAGGACGTATATTTTTGTTTTGTAGTTAGTTGATAATGTTTGTTATGAACAAATTGAGATTTAGTACAAGATGTATGTTTTTGCTTCATAGTTGATAATACATTCATTGCTTCAAAATTATGTTGGGATTGATTTGCAGTTAGGAGAGTTACTTGTGACATTTAGTTAGTCATTAGAGCAGTTCGACCGATTGGTGGGGTCAACCTCGAAGTGAAACTTAGTGGGCAATTAGCACTAAATACCAAATATGATTCTTTCTCTTGTAAGTGAGCAGGTAAATGTCCTATGCGGTTAATGGCAAATGAAAACGTAAGTCTTTAGCGAAATAATTTAGAGCCAGTTGTATTTGATACACAAGAGCAGTGACTTCGGTTGCATTAATAGATGCATAGAGTTAAGTTATACTAGGGCCTGACATTACTATGACCATATACTTGACCGAGACATATAATTAAAGGGTTTATACATATACAGTATTCACGACATAATGATTTTAGAACGTTTCGATAATTCATTCTCAGTTGGGTTGCGGTGCGGGCCACTAGACTGGCTAAGTGTTACCCGCACTCCTTGGATCCCCCGATTGCCGACTGAGATGGACCTATGGAGTCGCGCACAAGGATATTTGACGGATAAATACGTATTTTTTATCTCTTCACTAATATTGGATATTGGATATCTAATTTTATTTATTTGATAAATCATTGCGGTCTTCTAAATTGAAATTAATTACTGGGTGATTAGTTTAATTTATAAATAATTATTTATTGGAAATATATTTATAATTTTGTATTTTATATAATTAACTAATTGGATTAATTAATTAAGTATTAATACATTTGAGGTAAAACGAAGTGCGGACTAGACACGCGATCATTCAGTACACGAACGAGTGGCTCGGCTCGTTGTTCTTACCAATCTTAGCCTCCCTCCCTCTCCCTCATCTTCCATGTGCCTTCATTTCTTTTATCTCAATATTTTGTGGGGTGTGGTTGATTTATTTTATGTATTAAGGATAAATGGATGAGATATCAAAATCTTATCATTTGATCTCAACTTGGTATATAAAATAAGTTAGACTTATACTTCTTATAAGTTGAAAAACCCACACACACACACACACACACACACACACGCACACACATAGTGGTATGGCCGAAGTGAAGGCTGAGAGGGAGAGAATTTTTATTCCACTTTCTTTTTCATCTTAGAGAGAAAGAATAAGAAGAAAAAAAGAGAAGAAAAATACACTATCAATTTCTAGCCGTGTTCTTAGAGAACAAATTGATATAGAATTTTTATGATCAATATCCGCCACGTGGTAAGTAGAGACACCCGACATCTTCGGTGTTGAATCATTTATCAATCCTAAACGAATTGGATTCGTATTAGTTTTGGTGATATACAAGGGAACAAAAGTTTTTGGTGCTCGGGAACTTTTAAAAGTTTGGCTGGATTTTTCCTTCAAGATAAAATTATCAAAGGACTACGAGGGTATGACTTCTTCAATTTTATCTTCGTCTATTTATATTGGATATACGATGCTTGATTGGTCCTCTTAGAGGTTCAATTTTTATCCGATTAGCCCGTCTTTATTTTTTTGCTGTGTAATTCGATTTTAATTACCGAATCCCAAAACCAGCAGCATAATACTCTCACTCAGCTGTATAAGGCGAATTAGAAAATTGCTTCTTATTGAACCATGACATAATTCTTGGTCTAAGGAAGTGACAAGTTCCACTTATACTCTTCCTATCCAGCTTGCAGCCTCCGAAATCCGAATTATTGTAGCCTATCAAATTGAATTCTCCTTCCTTAGGATATCACAATCCTATAATATTGTTCCTTTTATGTACTTAAGGATTCATTTAGTTGTGGTGAAGTGTGACTCTTTACGTGCAACCTGATATCGTGCACGCACTCCTACAACAAATTGGATATTGGGCATGCTGGCTATAAGGTACATGACTATGCTGAAGATTGGTCTACTGGCTTTTCATCTTCATCAGCACTTATCTGTGCTGAAGTACTCATGGGAATTGATGAAGTCTTAAAGGATTTCACACTGAACTTACTGAGCAACTCTTTGCTGTATTTCTCTTGGTTGATGAAGGTACATGTAGGCAACCGCTTCACCTGCAAACCTAAGAAATAACTAAGTTTCCACATCATACTTATTAGTCATTGTATACTGTGCTTACAGCTTAAAAGGGGGGTTGAATAAGCTATACTCTTTTTCGAAGTTTGTTCGCGTAGCGGAAGTCTTGAACTAAGTTGATATAAGTACAAAAACTAGACCATCTCCTGCAGCTTGGTGATTACAAGATTTTCAGAGTAAGTATACGATAAATCACAGGCAGTAAGAACACAGTAAGCATAGGAAGTAATAACACACAAGTTTAATGTGGTTCGAGGTAAACCCTCTACATCCACAGGTCCTCGACACAGGAGTAAATAATTTATTAAAATCAAGGCATACACAAATGTATGATTTTAACTAAAACGGTCGTTGTATCGTTCACACAGATTGATATAGCCGACTGTAGCATAAGGCGTTCACACCGACTGGCTTTAGATTCTTTGACTTGCTTCTTCTCACACATATTAAAGCTTCATCTTCGAACTCTCTTCTTCCCACACAGGTCAGAATAGTTAAAATTTGTCCACACATGGCTAATGATCTCAACAGTAAGGTTTTAATCACATGAATCAGAACAGCAGTTGTAGTTGTAGGCTTTGTAAGTCTTCACTGTAGTATGTTGTTCTTATTTGAAGACTTAGTATTTCTTCACTCAAGGATATATGTTGTATGCTTGAAGAAATAGATTTGCTCTTAGGTAATGAATACTTTGGATTCTTGACCAATCAGTATGTCAGATTTTCAGTAAGTGCGCAATGTCCTCTTCCTTGGGCAATATGTAACCTTGGAAAGAGATCTGTTATAAATGTAGTCATACAGTTGGTGAGATATAGACAAATCGGATTGGTTAATTACAGAATATTTAATTAAAGATGTTTGCATTTAATGCTTCAAATATTCTTTTTGATCCGCATTAAATGCTCTTCAGTCTACAATCTTTTCGGCCACATTATATGTTATCCTATCAGCATTAAATGCTCATTTGAAACCGTGAATACTTTGAGAATAAAGAGAGACTTATCTCACAACAGTTTAAAGGTCTAAGTCTAAAATCATGGGGGATTGTGTTTTACTTTCCCTAAGTAAAATACCTACATCGTCTTTGCTGTAGCCAACAGTCTTTCTTGCTGCACTCTCGGAATCTCCATTTGGCTGTAAGATACATCTTTAAGATTTGTATGAAGTTCACTGCAGGGACAAGTTGTATGATGCAAACACTTAGGGTATTATTTTTCCAACAATTTCCCCTTTTTGATAATGCCAAAACTTCTTAAAAAACACAAGGTTGTCTTCAAGTCTTCTGTCGGATGTTCTGATCTTCGAGATTTAGACTAAAATTTGAATCGCATGCAAGTTATAAAATTTTAAATCCTTGAAGACTAAGTGTCTTACAACTTAAGATATGATTGGCTTGTAGGCACAATCATACAACTAGTAGTCTTACTAGATACAACTTAATCTATGAACTATTCGCAGATAAGTTCTTACATGTTTTAGACTAAGCAATTTTTATATTTAGCAAATAGTTCAATATATATATATATATATATATATATATATATATTGCAATCAAACTGTAAATAATGATCATGAGTTGTAAGCTTTTGAGGTAAGTCCAAATTTTATTGATAACATAAACTAGATTACAGTTCTTATGGAATAGAAATTTACAATGGGAATAATAGATGTGAAAGGTACACCAGACAGGATAATCTTCTATAATGCTATTGTCTGGAAGACTTCTTGGAGGGATCATAATCAGTTCCTATCCATCAATTAACCAATGAATCTCTGCCTCAGTATATGTAGACGTTCTTTCATTATGGGGTCACAGCATAGCGAGAATCCGGTCTTCTGGTGAGTTATCCATTCACCCTTTAGATGTCTTCTCTTCAGCTTCAATTGCAATGACAACTTTCCTTCTGATAGGAGCCTTGAGAAATCCTTCACAGCATCATCAAGCATCTTGAATTCGTTGAACATGGTGGACTCCCTGATGAGAAGACAAAAGTATCTCAACAGTTCATTTTTTCCATGCCTTCAGTTACTCTGCTCAGTTGTCTATCTGTAGGAAGGGGAATCTCAGGAGGTTTCTAAACTGTACTTTTCCATGGGAATTTCGGATCTTGGAGCTCAGGGAGAGAAAATGTCCCCTTATATCATCTAGCTCCTTCACCTGACCCGGGTATGGCCAGTCTCCCAATAGCAGCAGTTATGCTATCATCTAGTAGTGCTTCTATCTACCTTTCTACTTTCTAATCTCCACTTCCTTGCAGCTTCACGAGCCTCTTCCTCCTTTCTGGTATTATCAAGCTCAGTGACTTTATCATGAATATCTCAGAGAATATCCATAGAGTCACCTTACTTGTTCTGAATATCCTTCACCGAGTCCACAACTTAGAATTGTTCTAGTTAGGTCGCCAATCTTTTGATCGTGGGCATTGAATCTAGACCCGGTGTTCTCTAGGGAGGCGACTATTTTTTCTTTGGCAAGCCACAACTTTTATTGATACTGCTTGAGAATTTGCTCCTGGCACATTTGGTAAAAGCCTGAAGGCTCTTCAATGTGCCACATTGCTCTTTTTATTAGAGTAAGTTCATCCTGGGTGGTATCTCGCATCCATTCGAGTTCCTTCTCGACGTCATACAATGCTTTAACAGCATCCTGCAAGAAGATGGTTTGGCGATTGATGCATTGTAGTTGCTCAATTTTGGCTTTGGTGTGAGTGGATTCAGTTTGAGAGTTTGAGGGCTTTCGTACCTTTTTGATGACCACATTGTGGGTCGGGTTCTACGGACTATCATCAGGTAGTAAGTCCTCATCTACGGACTAACCTATTCAGTGGATGGAACTCTGCCAATTTAGCCCACTTGACTGTCTGAGAGACAGAAGGGACTGATCCCTCGTACCTCGATTTGACGTCTGTCGCCTGTTGAATAGGTGGGACTGATTCCTCCTGCTGGCTCTTAGCTGTCGCCTGTTCCATGGGAGGGACTGAATATTCCTGTTGGACGGCGTGGGTCGCATCCTCTTCAGTCAAAGGGACTGATTCTTCCTTGGGATGGGGGACTTAGGCTTTTCATATGTTTTCCTGGATGTCATTTGGCCCTGGGCAGCCTGTATGTTGCACTACTACAAAAACAGGCAAAGAGACACGTCCAAATAAACCTAAGAGACCTCCTCTGGACGGGTCTCTATCTTAGCGGTCTATTTGATAAAGAGACCGCCTCATGAGGGGGGGTCTATTTTTGAGATATAAGAGACCTGATATTCAAGAAATCGGGTCTGTTATGTAAGGGATGGGGAACTAATTTAAACGGGTAAGAGACCTGTTATCTGAGATATGAGGTCCCTTTGATTCTTTTAATATTTTTTTTGTCTAGCCTAAGAGAGCCCATTTCACACCTAACGGGTCTCTTTGATTTTTCTAACATTTTTATTTTAAAACCTGAGAGGCCGATTTTTATACATAACGGGTCTCTTTGATTGTTTTAATATTTTTTTTTTGTATAACCTAAGAGATCCGATTTCATACTTACCGGGTCTCTTTGATTTTTTTAATATTTCCAACCGTGAAACTGAGAGAGCCGATTTCATATCTACCCGGTCTCTTTGATATTTTTTAATATTTTCAATTATAAAACCTGAGAGACCTGATTTCATATATAACAGGTCTCTTTGATTTTTTTTTTAATATTTTCAATTGTAAAACCTCAGAGAGCCGATTTCAAGTTTAACAGGTCTCTTTATCATATTTTTTTTTTTTACAAAAAAAACCATAATAATCCTGCTCGTACCCAAAAATATAAAACACAAAACAACACTAACCATTACATAAAAACATCATAAACCTACTCGTTCCCGAAAATATAAAATAACACAAAACAATACTATAATGATATCTTTACATCTATTGCAATCTCCAAAAACGTAATACCATTACATCTATTGCAATATCCAAATGGAAAAACGAAAAATAAATACTCTGAAGTCTAATCATTCACAATAATTGGGACTAAAATTCATTGAGTAACATGCATACCATCATCTTTGTTTTCTTCGTCCGCTTCATTCTCTTGCTTGAGCAAATATTCAACCCAAATATCTCTAACGTCATCAACTTTTTCCGATGAGTAAGTTTCTTCAACAAAAAACTGTAAGATAATAATCAATAATCGTGTTAACGTAATAATATCGTTAAAAACAACTAATGATGCAAAATAATGCCTACTCAACTCCAGAAGGTCTGGTTTGGTACTTGGTTGATTACATGGAGTTAAACTCAAATTTTATTTTACATATTACATATTTTAGTATAAGGCCTATCAAAACATACTCTACACATGTCAAAATAGCTTCACGAAGTGGCAGAAATTATTAGCAGAAAATCACACTTTTTGATGACTAGTATCATCCATTCAGGAACACTCGGGACCAAAAATCTAAAAACAAAATTGTAATTAGGTTAAACTTCTATAGTAGTTTTTAAAATTATCCAGACCTACTTCATACAGGCCCTTAGCAATAACATCCGTAAGATATTACAATCAACACCATAAGTAATTGTATTTAACAACAATAAGGTGAAGCAACTGATTAAGTAAAAATAGAAATAACTAAGACTAAGCTTAAATGAAGAGATGTAAATCTCATTCACACCAATCATGTAATTTACACAGAATCCCATTTCCAATAATCACTCATTCACATCAATCAAGAAATTTACGCGGTGTGTGGTATAAAAATGATACCTGGTCGGAGATCCATAATACTCTATTTTCTAAAATCTCGAGCATATAACGGCACACATAGTATCCATGGACCTTGTTGGTTTGAGGTTGACAAGGACACTAAAACATACAGAAATAAGAAAATACAAACTATTCAACACTTATGTTATCGCATTAATGAAGTACATAAGCATTGTATACATGGTTGTCACGTCGCTCGACTAGTCGCAACTAGTCGAGCAGTCGAGCTGGAGAGGTCGACATGGAACCCTGACTTGCTTTTTGGGAGTCTTTTGAGCGACTGGGGCTCGACTGGTCGATGGGGTCGGCTAGGCGACCTAGTCACCGGACTAGTGCAGAAATCTAAAAAAAAACGACCGAGGTGCACATAATTGACCTAATCGTGATGAGGAGCCTTATTTTGTCTCACAGTCATTTTTTTCTGCTACTTACACCCACTTATATATACACACACACACACTTGTATATACACACACAGTGACAGTACTGACTACTGTGTACACAGGTATATACACACACATATACACACACAAAAATATACACACACACACACACACACACATTAGACAGTTGACACAGTTGAGCACACATACACACACACACGCACAAGATATATATATATATATATATTATACCTTGTAGACTAGTGTCGACTAGTCTCAACTAGTCACAACTCGACTTGCCGGAGTCTCCGTCCGACTTGACTTACCGACGTAACAACCATGATTGTATATATAGATATGAACGAGTTTTAGAATCCAAATATACCTGTGGTTGCTTCCACCCAATTCTTGGATTCTTTTTTATTTTTATGACATCTTTTCGATTGGTAATGCTAAATTTTATAATTCCCCTGCATAAATTGTAATACGGTTAATAGGAATGAAAATACTACTTATTTGGAAAACAACCAAAAAGAAGAAATTTATTAATGTAATCCAGTATGTACTCATTGATGACCGTTTTAACGAACTCAGTGATCTCTTTTCCTACTCCAGCTTGATCCAACCAATACAGTAATCCATTCCAAGGACTAATAATTGCTAACATCTAATGCCGACTATACACAAAAAAAGAGAGATGATAATAACCTATCTATTAACAAAACTCCATCATGACCAACAATTAACAAAAATCAGCACATGGACACTAAATTGAGTACCAAACTTACTTAGTACATGTGGAAATAGCTTTTATATAACTGATCATTGCAAAGAGTTGGACATGTTGACAAATCTATAAAATTGTTTAATAAGAATCTTGCTTTGTCAAACTTAATAATCTTTTTAAGAATTTAATCGGTAATCTTAACTTGTCACAAAACATTGTTACAAAAATAAGTGAATATCAAAAGTTATAGGTAGCGTTGATTGCACTTACTTCTCATTGTAAGGTGCAAAGAATAGTTGAGTAAGATTCTTTCCCTCATTGCACCCAAAGACATGATCTAAATATATGGATCGGTCTTCCTCTTCAATTATTGGAGTCAATGGAGATAGAACACTACTATCACAAAATCCATACATACCCGAAATTCCTTCTTCTTGACATCGTTCTTTCAAGTGCCTTACCCATCAAAATTTGAACATGAAACAAGTAAATGAATGAATAAACTCTCAAATAAAACCAGACTTAGAAAAGGAACTACACTTACTTCATGAAAATATTTAAATGATCTACTCCAATCTCTTTTAGGAAACACCAATCAAGCATGTCTTCATAGTCAAGTGTAACATCAATAGCATGTTCGTTAAGAAATACGCTTCTCGGGATACTTAAGGAAATGGTTTCACCCCTCTTTCTCATTCCCATAGCTTGAGTTTTCAAAACTTGTAACCAACTAGTAGTCACCTTTTCACGATCCTCAGCAGTTATGACATACTTACGATTGGTTGATACTTGGGATGACGCTGATCGTGGGGATGGAGTGGTCATCTCTGTCTCTAGCTGCACACTGGCCTTTTTATATGTACAAAATATATCAAGGTAACAAAAAAGAGAAATAACGATTTAGACCCACATAAAAAACATTATTTGATTTTGGCTTTGTTTTATAACTAGTCACAACTTATTATTTATTTATTTTCAGGAATTAGGTAAAAAATCTCATTTTTTTTTGGTTAGGTGTTTATACTATAAAAATATATTCGGAGCAGGGGAATGTTCAATAAAAAACATTTTTTTGAAATTGTGAGAATGCATATTCAGGAATGAGTGACAAAAATAATAAAATGTCCACCAGACAAGAAAATATATACCATACAACAAAGCAAGTGTGGTTAATACCTTTTTTTGAAGAATCAAGTGAATTGGCCAAGCAGTATAACTCCCCTTAGCTTCACAAACAAATACTAATTCATCATTTGGACATGGCAAGTGAGCATTCGGCACAATATCTTCTGTGATAGTGACCCGACGATGACCGGGGGGTACCGTTGCTCCATGATTACTGATCAATTTTGTTGTCTTCTGTATATAGACCTGCCCATTAGCAACAATTACAAGGCCTTTGTCGTCACCCTCAATAGCCAAGCAACAATCACTCCAGCCCTATCAATACAAGCCATGATACATAATCAAATTTCATATATATACTATTCGAAGATTCAAGTATATAACTTACTTTGAGGCAAAAAATATGAAGTGCTATACTCAGGAAAAGTGTGTTTATTTATGATATCCAAATGATTATTCTGATGCGCAATATTTGTCGAATGCTCAAGTGCATTAGTATGATGTGTCTCGGGCAATCAAACATGGTATACCTCCACCTCTGGGCTTTGGAGACGAACCTGATGCACGGGAAGACTTGTTGTTTCCTGAGCTTGTGTCTCAAAACCCTGTGCAATATAAGCATCATCCTACGATCGAGCCTCTGAAGAATTATTGGTAAAATGATGGCATTTGCTCCCTTGTCTTCCAAAGCCTCCAGTTAGTAGTTGTGTAATGAGAAATTAGGCAGTCCTGCCAATCCATGATTAGCCGAGTTATCTAATTGGGCAATCCTTAACCCGTTGCCATCAAGACCACCAAAACCAGCCTGACCAGCTTGACCACCAGAGATAACCAGACCATCTAAACCAGCCTGCCCACCAAATTGACCAGCCAGCCCTCCAAAACTAATTGATTGACCAACCTGCCCACCAAAACCACCAAATTGACCATAAATGCTCATGAATGATCTCAATTCCTCTTGGTTTAAGCATGACATCATGGTAGACATGACAAAATTTTGATTATGTTTCATAGTTCCCATCTCTGATCTCATCATGTTCATTTCAGCATGCAATTGGCTAGGTGCAGTTGGTTTGTTAAACCCAAAGTACTCCTTGTTTGTGATTCCTGATCCAACAGCCCTCACTGAACCACCATTTTCACGCTTATTTAATGCTCTTGCTAAGATATCATCCCGGACACTAGCAATGATTTCACCTCTTTGTGCTTGAGCCTCTAATGCAATCTACAAATTTGAAATTAAAAAGTACAAAAGTGTGTATTAAATGTGATAAGTTTGATGCGGAACTAATTGACATGAAATGAATAAAAAATAATAAGCTTGAAAGGGTATGTAATGTAGAGATCTTACTATTGCTTCATGAATTTCCTTATCAATCGGATTTTCAAAAGTTACAACTCCATCTTTGACATGAGAATGAGCTTTAATCCAAGTCAAATGTCGTGGCACGTATGAGACATGGACCCCCTGATTTTCAAGATCTTTTTCCTAAGATTATAGAAAATTAACTTAGAATACTATTATTAGATTATATTAGGTTGGAACTTTCATCACCACAAATTATATACATACATATATACATATATATATATATATATATATGTGTGTGTGTGTGTGTGTGTATAAACTAAACAAACCAAACAATCAACGTATCAAAACCAACATCTGAAACCTTATCTCGTAACCTATACATGTTTTCGGACACTTTAATATATTTTTACAAAGTACCTGACATGGATACAGACACAACATGCCGATATGCATGTCCAACACACAAAAACATATGTTTTTTTAGTTGTTTTATTCAGTTCCTCACTCGACCTCTGATTTGCTAATTTTTTGCTATTATTTGAAGAATATAATAGACTTTTTCTAGAATAGTATTTTAGATTTTTGTTTTTTATTTAATACAGGCTGAAGTGGAATAGTTCTATAAAAGCATACTATGAACAGCTGCTAACATTACTCTGGCAGTGAATGCAGTTCTAGTCAGAGAGGGTGCTGTCCTGGCAGAATCCGAAAGGACTGACTTGGTGAAACCCGTCACTTCTAAGGAGATTTATGTTGCCTTATGTTCAATTGGAGACAGTTTTGCACCATGGGATGAAGGTTTTATTCATAAAACAGAGGAACATAAAAACAATACAAGATATGTGAGAACATATGAAAGTAAAAATACTTACAATCTGTTCCTCAAAATATTGATAACCAAGTCTGCCTCCTCAATATTTTGAAGTCTTTTTCTTTGCCCTCTCACGATTCTTTTCACGCAACAACTACAGGTTTTTTAAAACAATGTTAGCACATGCAATTGCCTAATTGATGAAAAAATTCATGTTATTCTGAACCTAGAACAATCCTACCTTGAACTCCTTAGAAGTACAGTTTTTCACGAATATATCCCAATCAGTTTTATTTATCCAAGGATATTTCCATGGTGGATGCTGTCTTATCGCCCCATCTTCTAAATACGTCCATTCGAGCCTTAATCTAGTCTTGAAAGCTTTCCATCGCTTAGAAGCTTGTACAAGTATCCAACTTCTGTGGTTCTCAATGACATAAAACCCCTTATGTATAGATACAAAAGCAATAGTTTGATATGTAAAAAAAGGTCTATATGCATGATTTTTATTTCCTAAAAATGAATACACTTACTTACCGAGATAGACTCATACACTTCATCTAGGAGTCCTTTTGGAACTTCAGACCACTTTTTGTAGGTGATGCTTACTCTTTCACGCACAACTACACCGATATAGGTGGAAAAATGAGACTTGTGATCTCCGGTAGGGACTCTTATAATTAGATGCCATTGCAAAAGGATTTTGGTGCCACCTTGGATCGTCTTTCCCATCATAGCAAGTACAGTAGGACCCCTCTCACCCTCGCATCTCGTTTTCTCAGAATATTCAGTATCTAATGTTGCATCATCAAGGGATGGGGGTACTTGCTTTTTATTTCTGGCCATCAACCTACAAAAGATCCATAAATAAAATTCAGTTGGTTAGTTATATGCAAGAACAACCAAATTCTGAGAAAAAAAGAAATAGAATCTCGTAATAAGCAAAGTAAGACTTGAAAAGGTAAAATATGAAAATAATATGTTTATAATATACATGATGTTTACATGTTTTACGAGAACGCTTTCACTTGAATATATTTTTCTTATTCTGTTCTTAAACCCATGTAACCTCATTATGATCATCTCTCACATACATCGAGCAATCATTAGCATTATCATCCTGAACTTGAACCTTTCTTGTAAAATAACTAGCCTTTACCAATGCAGTATCATCAGAACAGTCATCAATGGCATCAATGGCTTGGCGAGGCCTTGGTGTTATGACTACATACATTCTCTTATCTGATGGACCAGTCATATAAAAAATCTATTTAGCTTGATTTGCCAAGATAAAAGGATCCTCCATGTGACCGGTCTTGTTAAGATTGACCAATACAAGCCCTAAGCTACTTTCTTCAACTCCGTTGTTACTGTCAACCCATTGGCATTTGAAAACAGGAACTGAAAACCTAGAATAATGCAACTCACATATCTCTTCAATGACTCCATAGTATCGCATTATATCAGAAACTTGATTCTTTTCCTTTGTACTAGCGAAATGAATAGCTTGAGCCTCTAAAGTAACCCCACTGTTTTGCATTGTACTAATTCGATCTTGGAACCTTGTGTAAAAAGTGCAACCACTAATAACATACCCAGAATAATAAGTTGCACTAAAGTCGGGTCCATATGCTAAACTCTAGAGTCGATCAGAAATTACTATCAACGAGTCCTCAAGTTCTCTCATTACTTGATCTTTGAATCAACAAATGAATGATTTGCTATGTTTGTCAGCTAATGCTTTTTTGTTCGCCCTTGGATTGTACTTTCTCAAGTGTCGCATGTGTCTTTCGACATATGGTACAACTCCATCCTCATTATGCAGAATATATGAATGTGCCTTGTGCCAGTTGTTATAAGACATATCAAGTTGTTTATGACCAATGGTCCCTTGACCGTCTACTTTTCCACTATGTCTGGATACATGAAGCCCTATTTTCATTGCATTTATCATAAATTCACTGGCATATGCAAGTACTTCTTCATAAAAAAGTCGTTCAGCGATACAACCTTCAGGTCAGTAAGGGTTCTTGACATATCCTTGGTATGTTCGCATTTGCCTTTCAAAAGGCCATCGAACTCTCAAATATACTGGGCCACATAATCTTATCTCTCTTACTAAGTGAACAGTCAAATGTACCATAATATCGAAAAATGATGGAGGAAAATACATCTCTAATTGACATAAAATTATAATAATTTCATCCTTCATAGCGCTCAAATCTTTAGGATCAATAACTTTACTATAAATCGCATTAAAAACAAACAATGTCTGATAATGGCATGTCGAACATTTTTAGGCAAAATTGAACGAATAGCCACCGGTAACAATTGTTGCATTAGGACATGACAATCATGAGACTTCAAGCCCATGAGTTTCAAATTTTCCATGTTTACAAGACTGCGAATATTAGAAGAATAACCCTGTGGCACTTTCACTCCAACCAAGCTCTCACATAACTCAATTTTCTCTTTTCTTGAAAGTGTATATTCAGCTGGAGGCAAGTATTTTCGACCATTCTCATTCTCAACAACATGGAGTTCATCTCTAATTCCCATTTTCTTTAAGTCATCCCCAGCTTTCGGGCCGTCTTTAGTCTTCCCAGGGATAATCAATAATGTACCAATTAAACTATCACACACATTCTTCTCAATATGCATCACATCAAGTGAATGTCTCACAAAAAGTAATCTCCAATATTGCAAGCTCCAAAATTTTGAACATTTCTTAAACCCCTTCTTAGAAAGATATTTTCTATGTTTGTTCCTAAATGTGATCTGGATATCTTTTATCATTTCAAACACCTCTACACCAGACATGATTTTTGGATGCCCTCTAAATTCTTGTTCCCCGTTGAATGCCTTCTTCAAGTTCCAATAATGATGATCACATGGCAGAAATATACGATGTCTATAAAAAATATTCTTACCAGATGCGCTCAACCACTTTCCCTTGAATTCCTCCATGCATACAGGACATGATGTTTCCCCTTTCACCGTATACCCAGAAAGATTGCCATATGCTAGAAAATCTTGAATGGTGCAGAACAGCATTGCTTTCAAATTGAATTTCTCTTTTTTATGTGCATCAAACACTTCTACACCTGTTTCCCAAAGCATCTTCAAATCATCAATTAGAGGATCCAAATACACATCGATATCATTTCCAGGCTGTCTTGGACCAGAAATTCGCAATGATAACATCATATACCTTCTTTTCATGCAAAGTGTAGGAGCTAAGTTATAGGTGACCAAAACAACAGGCCAAGTACTATAAGTTCTATTCAAGGATCCGAATGGATTGAACCCATCTGTAGACAAAGCAAGGCGTAGATTACGCTATTCTTTGGCAAACTCGAGGAATTCCCCATCTATAAACCTCCACTGTGGGGAGTCAGCTGGGTGTTTAAGCATTCCATCATCTTCTCGGCCATGGAAATGCCATGTCAACTTCTCTGCATCTCCCGCATTAGAAAAAAACCTTTTAAACCCCGGTATTATTGGAAAGTACCATAATACCTTCGCAGGCACTCTTCCTTCCTCTTTCTTGTACCAGGAGGCATTACAAACTAAAAAGCTTGCTAATGATTCATTCTCATTTCGAGACAACATGCAATTGTTAGGGCAAGAATGAATTTTCTCATAAGGTGAACCCATTACGCTTAATGACTTTTTTGCCTCATATGTACCACATGGAAGGACATTGTCATCTGGAAGCATGTCCTTTACCACTTCCAGTATCATACTAAAGCACTAATCAGTCAAACCATGACCTGCCTTCAAGTTAAACAACTTAAGTATGGCAGACAATCTCGTATACTTAGTGCAACCTTCATATAGAGGCTTTTCAGAGTCATTTAACATGCTCTCAAACTTAGAAGAATATTTTTAAAAAATTTCCTCTACTACATGGATCATTTCCTCTAACCTATCCCCCTCGTTTATATTATGACCTTCGTAAACATTATCTGAATAAGTACCAACTGAAGTTCTGTCCCTACATTCTCCATGCCATATCTAACAGGTATATGTTCTATCAAATGCCCATTTATCTAAATGATTAAGTATTTCTTCAGGTCTTTTATGTAAGAAATTATGGCACATGAAGCAAGGACAAGGTAGCTTGTAGCGGCCTCCAGCATTCTTAACTGCAAACTTAACGAATTTCCTTACATCTGCTTTATATTCTGGGTCACCCGGCTTTTTGGTTGATATCCAACTTCGATCCATTTATATTTTCTACACCAATAACTGGAATTGAAAAAATATTGTCTAAAATATTCATATGTGTTGGCTTGTTCACAAATATACTTACTGGTTCATACTTGGTCAACAGAAATTTTGAAAAGTATTTTGGCAAATAAATCACACACACAACCAAACAAACTAACAAAAATCCGATATCTTATCATCTAAATCAAATACAACGATGATAACATACAAAGTATATTAAAAATAAAAATCAAAACAACTTTACCTAAATCAGCTGTCGCTCTTTGCTCACACGTAATTCCTGAAAAAGATAGAGCAATGACACCTTGCCCTGCAACACAACTGGAGTTTCTGCAAATAAGCTAAACCTCAGTACTAGCTTTTGTTATTTAAACGAAATACATTCCCCTTAGACAGTCTCATTACATGATATAATCTAAAATAGGGCATTACATTCCATGACTATTATAGAAAATATACTAACACAAAACACATTCTAACTATGAAGATGAAGAGAAAACATTTGTATTCAGGAGTTTACCATCTTCTGTCACTTATTTTAAATCAATTTAAGGAACAATCAGAACAACATAGGACATGAATATAACACAGCATGGGATGCTCTGATCTTTCTCATAACATGGATGAATAGGTTCCTTTAGTACAAGTGCAAAGGCTTCTACATATATGGAGAGATCTATATAGGTTTGAAAAATAACACAGACGTTATTATATATTCATTACGATTCACAAAAAAATGGATAATTACAGGAACTAAATACAAACATGAAGAAGTTATTGTGATTCTAAAGTATAAGTGGGTTCTTCTGTAATTAGATTAAACATCATGAGTAGTTTTATAAGGTAAAATACAAACATTGAGGGATTATTTGCAAATTTAAAACATAGGTGGATTTTTTTTGTAATTAGACTAACCCTCTGGAGTAGTTTATGTAATTAATAAACCTGCACAAAGTACCAACAAAATTTAGTCTCATTATTATTATATATCATAGATGTCTTTCAAAACTACAAATAAAGCATCACATTTAGTAATTTCAGAATTGCACCTCAAGGAGGATGCATTTGTTAAATATATGTCTCAAAACATTGTTCCACATATCACACCAATACTTCTAAGGAGCCGTAAGAAGTCGCTTTAGTCCAAAGATTGCAAGCTTGTACACCTATGAGACCGAACAGAACATCATACTACATCACCTTTTATCCCAATGAATACTGTATTCGAAACTGTAACACCCCCAATCCGCTCAGGGAATATTACACGTTGTAGAACCTTTCCTCAAGGATCTACCAGGCTGGTAACAACATCGAACATCTCAACAATGCCTTTAAGGATAAAATGACTCAGTAGATGTTGCGATATTTCCTACACGCAAGTGCACGTCATCGTTTACAAGTAATAAAGTGATAAGTTGAGTATCGTTCCCACGAGGATTGAATCTCTAACTACCGACGTTTTCGTATTCCAATTTTATTTGAACAATCGAAGTTGGGGTTTTGGATTAATAACTAAAAGAATTTCTAAAATACTAAGCAGTAGAAAACAATATCTTGGATTAAGGAAATCAAATGATGAATACGTCTAGGGTTCTGAATCCACCTTAGTTTATCCGAATTTACTCTCGATTATCCGTAATAAATAATTTTCCCAATTCTTCAAGGCGGAGATTGCTAATATATTCTACCGCCTCTCCCGAGGTCAATAGATTTATCTAACGGCGACTAACGCACTCTATCCCTAGGTGAATTATCTCGTCGATAGGCAAAAAGCATGAAATCTCCTAAAGGCCACGTAGTTCCTATGAGTATATTCCTATCTCACGAATAAAACGGTCCTCACCAATAGTTCCTCACCAAATCTCCTCTCCCGATTCGAAGTGAATGATTAAATCAATACAACTATTGGCCGATAATTGCAAGCATTAAACATAATTGGGAAAACTCAATAAAAGGTAATAAATTGGATAATCTTAATCAATTCGTCAAAACAAAGGTTTCATCAAAACCCTAGATTAGGGCTTTAGCGACATACTAAAAGCGAAAATACAGAATAAATAAACGAAAGCATAAAATTCAAACGCGGATGAAGCTCGGATTCCTCCGTTCTTGACTCCCGCCTTCGCCCTTGAATTCTTACGCTTTCCTCCTCTTCTCTGTCTCCAAGCTTAAGCTCTCCTAGGTTTAGATTCAATGATTCCCGGATAATTAAATTAGGGTCTGAAGCCCTATTTATAGCTCAAGCACCTCCACAAATCGCGTCCGTATTAATCGGTTGAAAAGCGGCAAACGGTCCGAATCCGCGCAGACGTACCAAACCCGCTAAGTGTGCCGCGGCTCATCAACTTGTGCCGCGGCACATCGCCCAAAAGCCGAATACAGGCGTTAAATAATTCTTACGTGCCGCGGCTCACAGGGTGTGCCGCGCACAGTACTGATTACGCCGCCTTCGGCTGGTGTCTTCCTGTGCCGCGGCTCAGATTCCTTGCGCCGCGGCTCATCGTCCAGTTTTGCCGTTTTCGCCCGTTTTGCCTCGTTTTAGCTCCCGGACTTCAATTTCCTGTCAATCATACAAAATCAAGGCATTAAAAGCTCATTTAGATGATTTCACTCACCAAAACACTACAAAATAATGATAAATAAGCGTATAAAAATACGCCTAACAAATACCCCCAAACTTAAGCCTTTGCTTGTCCTCAAGCAAAAAGAATTAAAGTCAATAAAAGAATGTCGTGAATAATTGTGCAACTCATAGTGTTCAATCTAATCAATACTATCCTGTCATTCTCTCTAAATATTACGAGTGTCATAAAAGCGAGCTTTTCGAATAATGATTCCGCAAAGTAATCAAGTTCACCCTAATCATTCGTTCATGAAGAAAACTCAGCTCAAAGATTAACAAAACATGAGTCAAATCGACCGTCAATATGAAAGGCTAACATAAACAAGCTAGTTCGTCGCGTTCCACAGTCTAAAGGCACAATTTTCACGAGTCTCATAATAAATAAACCTCGGACAGTATCCCCTTATATATATGCTCAAAAATTTGATTCGAGTCGACCACTAGGTTAGGATCTCGGGATGTTTCATCGGGATAATCCTAGGGTGGAACTTCCATTCTCATGTATTAGGAAACCGTTTGACGTAAAAGACACTCATGGGGCACATGGATGCTTCTAGTTACTAAGTTCCCGTCTACAGCGGAGAAACAACTCGAATATATAATTTTCGCATGTCCAAATCAAGGTTGCCGTTTTACGCGAGAGTAAACAGCGGGTCACGCGAATGCCCCCGGTTACTAGGCTTCCTATCATTGGCACATGTGAAATATCTAAATCATTAATCTAATCAGGGTCGTCGTTTTACGCGAGAGTAAACAACGGGTCACGCGAATACCCCCGGTTACTAGACTTCCCATCATAGAACACATTATCTCGACTTTTAGGGAAAAACTGACCGACTCAAAACTCAAACTAAGTGCCAACACGACTAAAGAAACAGTACGACTCACTATCCGGGAAAATGTAGCCAAACGTATTGATGGGGATTTAGCAACATGTATGTATCGTCTCTTATACGCAAGACCTCTACAATCGGGAAAAATTTCGGACCTAATTGAATACTAAGCGAACGAAATAATCGGCTCAACTCGACTAGAACTCGCCCGCTTCTTCAGAGAGAAAGACAGTGTCGTAACATAAGTATCACACAAATATAAGCACAAAAATTCACGAATAAGGAGAAACTACGGCAAGCAAGGCTAAAAAAATTTTCGCAAAGAAAAGAAAAGTGCAACAGAATATAAGGTACAACAAGAAAATAGAGTACAACAATGAATGTAGACTGAATGTAAATCCCCCCCCAAACTTAGGACATACATTGACCTCAATGGACAAAAAAATGAAATGCAAGAAAAGTAAAAGGTCAAGTACTCCCCTCCAGTCTGCTCAGGAGCTGGTGCCGGCATCGTCCGGTGAGCTTGCATGCTTCTTGACTACATCATGCGGAATGTGAATAAACAAGCTTGCATCATCAAAAAGGAAGTTAAGTATAGCTCTCAAGTTGAACATGATGTAGAGGTTGGGGATAATGTGACAACATGATTCATTGCATATAAGTTGGAAAATGCCTAGCTTACCCATTTTTCATTGCTGCAATTTATCAAACACCTTGTGTGCACAAGTTAAAATGAAGAACAAAAATTTTCATGGTTAATTCCAAATCCCAAAAATAATAACACAGATTATAACCCTGAATTACGAAAACCATCATCAACAATTCGTTCATAAATATCAATTCCATCACAATAACAAATTCCCCATATTCCAACTCCATTTTAGAAACAACAATGAAGAATAACTAGCAATATAAAACTCCAAATCTTTTCACATCAAGAATCATTAATGATTTAGAAATCAAAAATAACCTGGAGAATTTGAGAAGGAGACTCATAGAGTGGAGCCAACTAACCTCCATGTGTGCAGGAAGGAAGGGAGGGAGGGTAGAAGTATCCTATATAGGCCGATCAACTGAATGAGCCTTACCTGGATGCTCTTATTTTGCGACGGGGGCCGCGGCACAATATAAGTGAGCCGCGGCCCAAAGTACAGTCGAACTGGGACGTTTTGGTATGTCGTCGGGTGCCGCGGCTCAAATTTCGTATGCCGCGGCTCAGTGTGTTAGTGTGCCGCGGCTCAGCCTTAGTATGTCGCGGCTCAAAGTACAGGCGCCCTGGGCGTTTCTCGACCATTTAGTGTGCCGCGGCTCAGTTATCGGGTGCCGCGGCTCGGTGACCTGGTGTGCCGCGACTCAGTAAGATCATGCCGCGGCACAGGGTACAGTTTGCTCGGCCATTTTTCCTCAGCTGGTGTGTGCCGCGGCTCACAGGATCGTGCGGCTCATCATTGAATTTCTCCCCTTTCTTTGATTCACCACGTAAATTTTACACGAAATCATTAAGATGAGAGGGAAGGATGGATCAAAGAAGAAAGAAGACAAAAAGAGACTCTAAAAATGCAAGCAAACAACAAAGAATCTACAACTAATACTCGGGTTGCCTCCCGAGGAGCGCTAAGTTTATAGTCTTCAGCCGGACCTATTGGACAACGTTAGTTCGCTTTTCGCAAACTCCATTTGGCTTCCGCCCCGTTCATCGAACCATTTATATTTTGGTTAAAATTATGACCATTGGTCATTAGTGGTTCGAGTTTCGGTTCGGTCATCAAATGTTGTTTGTGAAAAGGTTTCGACTTGAAAAATTTTCCGAAACACCCGATTTCTCCATGACTAATTTTTCGCTTGGCTTTTGGCTCACTTTCCTCCTTCACAAACGAACCCACGATTGCAGCAGATTTCTACTCATGCTCGAGGAACGCCACTTGTTCTACATCCTTCTTAAAACTCGGGCCATTTAACACAACATCTGAATTTTCCCACCGACGATGTTTTCGGTGCTTTCCTCTTTCAACGGCATTCACCCTCTCAATTTGTGATCCTTTATCAGCACTTCCTGGACATGGGAATGACTTGAATACTTGAAAAGTAATTTCCTTGTCTTGGACCCTCAGAGTTAGCTCTCCCTTTTCCACGTCTATAAGGGTTCGGCCCGTCGCTAGAAATGGTCGTCCCAAGATGATCGGAATATTGTCATCTTCCTCCATGTCTAGTACGATGAAGTCGGCTGGAAAGATGAACTTGTCAACCTTAACTAATACATCCTCGATCACTCAACTCGGATACTTTATAGATCGGTCCGCCAATTGTAATGAGGCGTGGTTGGCTTAGCTTCCCCAATATTCAGCTTTTGGAAAATCGACAGAGGCATGAGGTTGATAATCGCACCAAGATCGCATAGTGCCTTATTAAATGAAAAATTCCCCATGGTGCAAGGTATGTTGAAGCTTCCCGGATCTTTTAATTTAGGTGGGAGCTTCTTTTGAAGAATTGCACTGCACTCCTCTGTCAAGGTGACCGTTTCAAACTCTTCAAGTTTTCTCTTCTTAGATAATATCTCTTTCATGAATTTGACATAACTCGGCATCTGCTCCAATGCGTCGTGAACGGAATATTTATGTGAAGCTTTTGAACACATCAAGGAATTTAGAAAATTGTTTGTCCGCCCTTCTTTGTTGTAGTCTCTGCGGAAGCGGAGCAGAGGAACACATGTCTTCAAGTTATCGGCTTCACATCCTTTGACTCCTCGGCTTTAAATCCATCTCTTCCTCCATCACTTTCTTCTCTTTACCCGGCTCAGGTGATCCAAAGAACTCTCTCCGCTTCTCAAGCTAAGCTGCGTTTAGACTCTCTCTAGGATTAGTCTCTGTTGTACTCGGCAATGCTCCTCCGGACATTTGTCAACACATTAGCGATTTGGCCCACTTGGACCTCCAAATTCGAATGGAAGCAGAATGATTTTGTAGTGTAGCTTCCGTCAAGTCATAAATTGACTCGTATTTGCCGCTAATTTTGCAAGCGCTTCCTCGAGAGACACTTTGGGAGCGGAAGGGGGCCGTTGATTCTGAGCGAAAGGGGGCTGGTGTGCGTTCTGTCCGTTTCTCCATGAAAAGTTGGGATGATTGCGCCACCCCGGATTATAAGTATTGGAGTACGGGTTATTCGGTCGATTCCCATTTCCTACGAATTGAGCCTGCTCCATCTGATTTTTCTCGAACGGATTTCCAAATTGACACTCCGCGCTCGGGTGTGATCCGTTACACCAATTACATGTCTCAATGGTAACGGGGGCTGGTGCGTGCGAAAATGTCTGGAGCTGTTGTGTCAAAGCAGCGACTTGAGCTGTCACGGTGGAGATCGGATCATTGCTTGAAATTTCCATTACTCTTTTCGGTGTCAATCTTTCTGATGGCCATTGGTATGCGTTTCCGGCCATATCTTCCAAAAGCACGTGTGCCTCGGCCATAGATTTTGCCATGAATGTCCCACCGGAGGCCGCATCCACTAAAGTGCGTGTAGAAGCACTCAAACCACCATAAAACGTATGAAGCTGAAGCCAATCAGGAATACCGTGATGAGGGCATCTTCGTAGTAATTCTTTATATCGCTCCCACGCCTCGTGGAGCGATTCCATATCGAACTGGGCAAAAGTGGTTATTTCATTTCTCAACCTCGCCGTCTTAGCTGGTGGGAAAAATTTGGCAAGGAAGACTTGCGCTAACCTCTCCCATGTTGTAATCGACCCCGGCGGTAAGGAATTTAACCAAAACTTTGCTTTATCCCTCAAAGAGAAAGGGAAAAGCCTCAATCGGATGGCATCGTCGGTGACACCATTAGTTTTGAAAGTATCGCATATCTCAAGGAAAGGCGCAATGTGGGCATTCGGGTCGTCCTTCGGCAATCCACAAAATGGGCTTGCCTGCACCATCTGAATAATGGCGGGCTTGATCTCAAAGTTATTTGCTTGGATAGTGGGACGCCGGATTCCCGAAAAATTAGCGTTGAACTTGCCGCACTTGGTTGTCTCCTCCTTGGATTTCAATATTCTCGGCCATGATGACCGTCGTCTGCAACTCTCTTTTCTCCTTTTTGTTCCTTCTTAGCGTGCGCTCGAGCTCGGTGTCCAAAGGTAGTAAGCCTTCGTTACCGAGTCTTCTCATGCACTAACGAAAGGTCCTGAAAGGAAAAAAAATGAATAAACAAAAATAAATACACAAAAATAAAAATAAAACGTTCAAATTAAGACTGGAAATACTTAAATCGATATTAGAAAAATTTCAATCCCTCAACGGCGCCAAAAACTTGTTGCGATATTTCCTACACGCAAGTGCACGTCATCGTTTACAAGTAATAAAGTGATAAGTAGAGTATCGTTCCCACGAGGATTGAATCTCTAACTACCGACGTTTTCGTATTCCAATTTTATTTGAACAATCGAAGTTGGGGTTTTGGATTAATAACTAAAAGAATTTCTAAAATACTAAGCAGTAGAAAACAATATCTTGGATTAAGGAAATCAAATGATGAATACGTCTAGGGTTCTGAATCCACCTTAGTTTATCCGAATTTACTCTCGATTATCCGTAATAAATAATTTTCCCAATTCTCAAGGCGGAGATTGCTAATATATTCTACCGCCTCTCCGAGGTCAATAGATTTATCTAACGGCGACTAACGCACTCTATCCCTAGGTGAATTATCTCGTCGATAGGCAAAAGCATGAAATCTCCTAAAGGCCACGTAGTTCCTATGAGTATATTCCTATCTCACGAGAATAAAACGGTCCTCACCAATAGTTCCTCACCAAATCTCCTCTCCCGATTCAAGTGAATGATTAAATCAATACAACTATTGGCCAGATAATTGCAAGCATTAAACATAATTGGGAAAACTCAATAAAAAGGTAATAAATTGGATAATCTTAATCAATTCGTCAAAACAAAGGTTTCATCAAAACCCTAGATTAGGGCTTTAGCCTGACATACTAAAAACTGAAAATACAGAATAAATAAACGAAAGCATAAAATTCAAACGCAGATGAAGCTCGGATTCCTCCGTTCTTGACTCCCATATACTGCCCTTGAATTCTTACCTATCCTCCTCTTCTCTGTCTCCAAGCTTAAGCTCTCCTAGGTTTAGATTCAATGATTCCCAGATAATTAAATTAGGGTCTTAAGCCCTATTTATAGCTCAGCACCTCCACAAATCGCGTCCGTATTAATCGGTTGAAAACTGGCTTCGAAACGGTCCAGAATCCGCGCAGACGTACCAAACCCGCTAAGTGTGCCGCGGCTCACTGAACCTGTGCCGCGGCACATCGCCCAAAAGCTGAATACCTGGGCGTTAAATAATTCTTCTGTGCCGCGGCTCACCTGGGCTGTGCCGCGGCACAGAGTACAGATTACTCTGCCCTTCGGCTGGTGTCTTCCTGTGCCGCGGCTCCGATTCCTTGCGCCGCGGCTCGCCGTCGATTTTGCCGTTTTCGCCCGTTTTGCCTCGTTTTAGCTCCCGGACTTCAATTTCCTGTCAATCATACAAAATCAAGGCATTAAAAGCTCATTTAGATGATTTCACTCACCAAAACACTACAAAATAATGATAAATAAGCGTATAAAAATACGCCTAACAGTAGACCAATTTGGTCTTTCAATAAATACATACAACTCAAACACATTACATGCCCACGCAGGGGTCGAATACAACACAGTCTCCTACAACGGGAAAGAATACTGCAGCAGAAATAAAATACAACTAAACCAAACAATAATGTACGGCCCTCCATGTGATTAGTATCGATCATCTTTCATCATCCTTCGTGCCGACCCTGTGTTATGCTCCCAAAACCTGAATGCAAAGACAGACATCCACCCCCCGAATACTCAGGGGTTAACAAAACTCCACCGTTTTGCTAGTGCAAGTATAAAATACGAAAACGTGCCATACATATCATACTCCACGGAACATGATAATCATAAACATACTTCCCGAGGTAAATCACTTGATCAAAACGGTTAAATCGAAAGATAGGGGTAAACCCGATATACATCTTGTAAACACATTTTACGATCTCGGGAGTTTTGAAAACATTTGGGATTTTAAAAATTCTCAAGCCTTTCAAAAACATTTAGGGACACAGCTCAAAAGTCATTTTCCCAAAACAAAGTTACGATAACAACACACGGGGTCCACGACCTGATCATACCATAACAACCTATTTCCATAGATTATTCGCGTCCCGCGCTAGCAAGGCACGGACCTCAGATGCTCCCGGAGAACAAACCCGAGTGAATAACCCACAGGAAAACTATATCAAATCACATGTCACCGTAACAACAGTCACGTGACTACAAGCACAGACACGTATTTAACCAAACCACAACCATAAGTTATCCCGGCATCGCACTGACAAGCTACGAACCTCGGAGTCCCCGCAAGACATACCCGATGATAACCCCATCAGTTATCCCGGCATCGGGCTAACAAGCCACGAACCTCGGAGTCCTCGCAAGACATACCCGGTGGATAACCTTATGGCCACGCCCGACCCACACTAGCAAGTATGGTTCCCGGAGATTCAACAATCCTACCCAGAGGCACATCATATACAACAAGCACATAACAATAATCAACTATTAAGCCAAGCAACATTAAGCATGAAAACTTCCTTTCAAAGGAGTAACAACCAATATCACCCGTCACATGTTCACCGAACAAGCACACATAACAACACGTTATCCTCGGTAAATGATTACGGTTTATTACATTCACTAAATGTGATCATAAGTCTTTCAACAAACGGAGTTAACACACATAGGCCAAAAACACACTTATTCACGAAGCATTCGAGTTATCGTAGAAAGACAACATTTATCGAGAACATACCGATACTTTTTAACATTCATTAAACATCCGGATTTTTCATAAAATCATTTACCAGCAATTATGCCTACGAAACATGAAATGTATGGGCAAGATACTTGCCTCAAATAATCACAACGCGGAGAATCGACCGAAGTGAGGAGACTCGGACCGACTACGAACCCGCCGACTCCGCCAAATGACAACCCGCAATAATAAACTATGAAGGACAATAACAACAATGAAAATGAATTCCATAGCACGACCTAAAGCCATTGAATTCAAGGAACAAACGACGAAAGTTCAAGGGTTTCTCCGAAAACGGCCAAGAACCCTCGGCCGGGGCCCGCACAACCCGGCACTACTGAAAAAACCTACCGACCGAGACCTGCCTGCCCGACCCTGATAGCGTGCGCTGCGCGGACACTAGCGCGCGCTAGCTGACCTGTCCAGAACCTGCACTAAACTGCTCGGCCAGGTAACGTGCGCTACCTGCCGATCCTTCCCGAGTCCAGAACCTCAGAAACCCCTCTGCCCAAATATGATAGCGTACGCTGGCCGGTCGGCAGCGTCCGCTACACCTGCCGAGTTAGCATGGTGCAGTCTGACGGCAGTAGCACGCGCTATGCCGGTTCCTGCCGCGTATGCCCGGCCAGTGCCCAGCAATCTCGACAGTGCCTGGCGCACTCGTCCGGCCAGTGCCCAGCCGCCATGACCCGACGATTGAGTTTCCGAAAATGCACGGAACGAACACGACGAAATGCTCGTGGACAACATCATCGATCCGAAACGAAATATCACGCAACAATTAATCACACGCGACAAAGAAAAAGGGTCAAGACAACAGTTACGAATGCGGATACCCACAACTTTGGGTAAATTACAAAATGGCCCAAAATGCCCGAAAATCACGATACGTGATCGAATAACCAAACCGAAGTTCACAAAACGTCTAACAAAGTTAAGCGGACTTACGGGAAACTCAAAACAGTAGTTTCAAACGACATTCGCAAGAATCTAACTCAAGTGCGAAAAAATCGCTAAGAAGCACGAAAATCAACAAAACGACACCGAAACGAACTCGGATGCCAAAAAGTGCAGAATTAATCATTCTCAGAATGACGAAACGATCACAAGCGAGTCGTCAAAATAGAATCTCGCTAAAAAAAGAAAATTACCGGAAATCGAAATTGCGGATATTACACACTACCCTCCTTAAAAGAAGTTTCGTCCTGAAACTTAAAACAAGTAGGGAGAAGTAATCTCCCGCCAGGAAAACTCAACGAGATACACACGAAACGCGTAACTTATGCCCAACAGCGAAACACTACAAGCAACTCGAAGGAATATACGGCGTGGAAACACGCTCCACGACGACCAACACAACGCCACCAGTAGAGGCATAATAAACCAACAAGTGACAAGCGTCATCAAACAGATAATACAATCAAGTCAATTATCAGAACAATCACAAAATAGGAGGTACCAATATAAGAAAACATGAACAGTTAAGAAATCAGAACACAAACACAAAATGAACCACAATGACAATCATAAACAGTTCGGACTACGCTGAAATCCTCAAAAACCACACTAGGCATCTCCGTGTCCTTTCGGAGCAGAGACGCTGTAACACCCCCAGAATACATCCGGTAATGTTACATGCTGTAGGCCCTTCTCACAAGGATCTACAAGGCTAAACTCTACTAGACTCCAAAATGATTGACTGACCGGGGTCAATCTAAATACAACGCAGACCGACAAGGTCATTAAACAATTCAGAAACAAATGAACTTTACATCTCAATGACAAAAATAAACCTGAACACAGAAAAGAATGACAACTCAATTTAATAAATGAAAACTACACGCATGCAAGGGTGAATGCTCGAACGACAGAGAATTACCGACCAAAATGAAACAAAAGAAAAGACTCTGACTCTGGTGTGATTAGTATCATTGTCCTCCATCTCCTTCCCAGCCAATCCTGTGACTGCTCCCGAGCTGCCAAAACCTGAGCGCATAACAGGCACCCACACCCCGAAAACTCGGGGGTTAGCAAACTGGAATTTTGCTAGTGCAAGTACATAATATGCAAGATATACGAATAACAACACAAAGTTCAATAGTCGTGAAACCTTAACACAAACCACACATTCAAATGGTCAACACAGAATAGCATCACATACACAAGGTGAAAGATAATCACATTGTCATATTCTCTATACGGAACATAATACCAATGAAACTTTAAACGAGCCCAAGGAGTCAGAAAAATCCCTTTTTATAAAAGGAAAAGTATTTAGATAAGAAAGTTCGAAAACATTAATATTGACTCGGGCCATCTTGGGGTTTTGAAAATCAAATGGAAATACGTTAGAAAATACTTCAAAAGCTCTCGGGTCCTTGACCCAACAAGTGGAAAACAATTTGCAAGAAAACCATTACAACGTTATTCGGGGTCCTCGACCCAAATGATAAAACACTATCACAAGCGAATCATTACAACAGCTCATGGGGTTCTCGGCCCAATCCAAATAATATCATCACGAGATCAAGTCTCAACATCTCACGGGGTCCTCGACCCAATACACAGAATAATCAACACAATACAATCAAAGGCACAACCTCTCATTCGACAAATCCTGCTCAAGACCCCTGATTAATTAACCCTCAGAGATGTCGTCAAGTATCCATGGTTAATTAACCCTGATACCAACATTTAAAACAAGTTGGAACGAACTCCAAAAACACAAATCTCGGTCTACATCAAGACCAATATTTTAAAGCAAGTTGCAAAGATTTAAATTTCGAAAATCATTTGGTAACGGGGTCTTAGCTATCACTCAAATATCCGTTACCAATAAGCCTGCCAGGCGCCTCCCTTGCACACCTGTGTACCGGCGTTCACTCCACTATATTGGCCGCCCATTGCACATGTCACCACACCGGTGTTCACTCCCATAGGAGCCGCCCCTTGCTCGTGCATTAAGTAACACCGGTGTTTCACCAATCATATAGAGCCGCTCATTGCAGCGTACACCAGGCCGGAGTGCACGTCCCGCCCTCAAAGGCACCCAGATATGACGTCTCTCATTACAAGTATTCACGTTGTGACAAATACGAAGCACACAGTCAACCGTTACAACAATTATCAAATCAGTTCATCAATTCACATAATTCATTCGCCAGTACGTAACTACGCAAAGTAAACAATAACTCGCACGTTATACATCAAGACTTAACACGTTAAGCCTTCAACACTACCAATCAACACTTCATATATATATATATATATATATATACATATATATCGTAACTCAACCGAAAATACAAACATTACCATATTACCTCTTTAAATATTATTCGTACTTTAATCTAAATTGAGTACGTCGATTAATATTGGTATTAATCATCCAATATTTATCTCCATATGCATATATATATATATATATATATATATATATATATCTATACATATATCCACATATATATATATACAGATATTCGTAATATAATTCATACACTTCGGCAATAATGATTTCATGTAATTATAATTCATATATCAAGGTACTTGCCTTGGTAATATCTCGTGAATACTCCGGAAATACAGTTGATTGGAACCATCCGGAACTCCAACGGAAATGACGATTGGAAATGCTCAACACTGGATTATCGTAGGAAATTCGTCCTTAATATCTTATCATAAAATAAACAATCAATCACACGAGGAAAAGTATAGAAATATGGCCAAATCCTAACTGTTCTCTTCGTAACGTACGTTACACACCTACGTAACGTACGTTACGTCTGCACGTTAGCGCACGTAAGCTACAAAGATTAACGCACGCTATGCATGCATTGGACTGTTCTTCTCAGTTCAGACGAATGCCTTGCCTGAGGGTATAACGTACGTAATGCATAGAGCTTAACGTACGTTATATTAACACGTATTATACTCATGTGAATCAGAATGATCCTATGGTGTTGATGTCTACAAATTCCAGGTTAATCCTCCCATCATAAGACCCACTCCAAATCGTGATTATAGATCCTCAAAGGTAGTTCGAAAAATCTGAGGTTGTTATCAACATTAAGTCTATGATCATTATGGAATCACCATACAATACGGTTTATTAATCTCATAAAACATCCCTTACTTGATCATCATAACAAGAATCGGACTATAACGTTCTTAACTCGGGTAACTCAAGCATGAACATTCCAACTTCTAAAAACATGGTGTTCGGATAAAAATCATCTATGGAGCTTAATAATCCCGGTGGTATGTTCATAGCATCCTTAAGAACACGAATTCAAGGTTGAGGTAGCATTAACATATCTTAATATGAAAGAAACGCAGAGACAAGAGGTAGCATCCAACTCCGATTGCTTGAATGTCAATCCAAGATGTTTCGTAACTTAAATGATCGAGTTTATGTGATCTATAGGTGTTTTAGAGGGCTGGAGACTCTCTAGAAATGAAGGAAAACGAAGTGCAAGTGAAAGGGACGAAGTGAAATGAAATGGGGTGTTGTCCATATATATAATATCTTGAGCTTTACGTACGTTAGCCTTAGCCATTTATGTACGTAATTGACTTAGCGCACGCTACCATTCGATCTTAGCGTACGCTATCGTCCACTGATAGCTTACTATCTCGTTCTGTACTAGCTTACGTACGTTACACCCTATGCATTACGTACGTAAGCTACACACCTTAGCATACGCTAGTTACAAAAATTAGCGTACGTTAACACCCGTTGACCCCAAAACAGTCCAGGTTCATCCGCGGGAATCTTTCCGAACCCCACCACCAGCCGTCCATGTGCTAGCCAACCTGTTCAATCATTGACCTCCTTACGTACGCCACGTCTAGCTCATAGCATACGCTATCTCTAGCTCGTAACGTACGTTATGCTTACCTGTTAGCGTGCATTACGACGTAGTTGCATGTGAAGGATTAAAAGTTGATATTGTAATGCATGAGGATGCGAATACGGAAATGATCATACTTCGATTATTGATAGCACCAATTCAGGTAATACAGGGTTCAAATACGGACGAAAATACCCAACAATTTATCCGGATATTATATACTATCCCTCTTAAAACAAGTTTCGTCCCGAAACTTAAAGTAGAGTGGTGGAACAACCAAGGAAAAAAATAACTACTAGTTCAGCCCGAAAACATCACGAGCGATGCGCGAATGCAAGGTTCTAAAAATACAATGATTGGATCTAGGAAGTATCTGGCACGTCAATTGAGGCGATAAATTACACGTGAACATGAGAAGTTAGTGGAGAAGTAAAAGCTCACAGAATTAAGGAAATTCACCAGCGGCTCAGACGTACTAAAATCGCGTGTCGAGCTCGACCCACCGTATTCAAGTTCATGACACATTGAAAATATTAACCGCTTGAATAGGAACAAATAGTTTCGAAAAAAGTTTTGCAAAGATTACGTTCAGATGTGAATAGACCACAATAATTTAAGGAGTCTAACAAATCGGTTCTGAAATTCGTTCGAATGACGGTAGGTTCAGTAGAACATGGTAGTTTAAAATTGTCAAGAGGATCACAAATGAATAATCAACAATGAAAGTCTCCCAACACTGAAAATACTAAGAAGAGTATGGGTATTACGTTCCCCCATACTAAGAAGACATTTCAGCCTCGAAACTTAAAACAGCAGGAGTTGGAAACGAAAAGCAATTAAAATGAAAATGTTCAAAGTCACGATTTGTTGGAAACAGCAATGACTAGAACACAGCACAAAATCTTCATTCGCCTATGATAGGCTCTTCAACAGAAGACATAAGGTTTCGGGGCATTCTCCGGCCACTTGTTCTGCTCACCGACAGAGTAGCATTCTTTGCCAATTCGGAAATTATCTCACAATGTTTCTCCCGATTGCCTTCACACCCGCACCGATAGCAAGTCAAGAGTGGGGAGGTATAGTTTACACGGTTATGTCCCGTACGGTTGCAGTTGAAGCACACTCTCTTCTTGCCGGGAGTCACCGATGCTGGCTGGGGATTCCCAATGCTCATTCTCGACTGCGAAGACGACGTATTCGAACGACGTGAGGGTTTGAGAACCTTAGTCTCTTCACCGTCCAAAATTTTTCCATATGTCCTCAGTCTCTTTTCTCCGCTCGTTGGCTCGGTCACTAAGGAGGTTTCATAGGTTATCGTCTGATCTTGATATTCCATCACCATAACATGAATGGTTTTCGTACGAACAACCTCACCGCTTCCGCTTCCATTATCATGTCTACGTCCGCCAAGGCTCGTCATGCTAATGCAGATAGTACCGTTTATTGTTATCACATAGTCGGTTGTACGGTATACTACAATTATCAACACAAGGTTTAATTTGCATCCTTAGAATAACGGTAATATCGTAAATCACGAAATTTTTCCGAAATCAATTTCCAGTCCTTTGTCTAGGACGATCATTATGCGTATGCTTTTAATGAAAAAAATTTTTTGAAACGAAAGCCGAGTCATGTTGTGCCCAAAACTTGTAAATACTGTCCTTTGTTTTGGAAGAGGAAGTTTATACAATGACTCTAAAAATTTATTTTCGAGTAATGACTACAAGAAAATTGAAAATTGAATTGTAACTAATTTGAAATATTTCAAAAATGTTGAGTTCCAAATACCACAATTTTGAAAATCCTTCCTCTTACACAAGACATGGACTTAACCCAACGGCCAAGTTTTTTCGCAAACCTAAGCTCCGATACCATATTGTCACACCCCCAGAATACATCCGGTAATGTTACACGCCGTAGGCCCTTCTCACAAGGATCTACAAGACTAAACTCTACTAGACTCCAAAATGATTGACCTACCGGGGTCAATCTAAATACAACGCAGACCGACAAGGTCATTAAACAATTCAGAAACAAATGAACTTTACATCTCAATGACAAAAATAAACATGAACACAGAAAAGAATGACAACTCAATTTAATAAATGAAAACTACACCCACGCAAGGGTGAATACTCGAACGACAGAGAATTACCGACCAAAATGAAACAAAAGAAAAGACTCTGACTCTGGTGTGATTAGTATCATTGTCCTCCATCTCCTTCCCAGCCAATCTAAGTGCATAACAGGCACCCACCCCCCGAAAAATCGGGGGTTAGCAAACTGGAATTTTGCTAGTGCAAGTACATAATATGCAAGATATACGAATAATAACAACACAAAGTTCAATAGTCGTGAAACCTTAACACAAACCACACATTTAAATGGTCAACACAGAATAGCATCACATACACAAGGTGAAAGATAATCACATTGTCATATTCTCTGTACGGAACATAACACCAATGAAACTTTAAACGAGCCCAAGAAGTCAGAAAAATCCCTTTTTATAAAAGGAAAAGTATTTAGATAAGAAAGTTCGAAAACATTAATATTGACTCGGGCCATCTTGGGGTTTTGAAATTCAAATGGAAATACTTTAGAAAATACTTCAAAAGCTCTCGGGTCCTTGACCCAACATGTGGAAAACAATTTGCAAGAAAACCATTACAATGTTATTCGGGGTCCTCGGCCCAAATGATAAAACACTATCACAAGCGAATCATTACAACATCTCACGGGGTTCTAGACCCAATCCAAATAATATCATCACGAGATCAAGTCTCAACATCTCACAGGGTCCTCGACCCAATACAAAGAATAATCAACACAGTACAATCAAAGGGACAGTCTCTCATTCGACAAATCCTGCTCAAGACCCCTGATTAATTAACCCTCGGAGATGTTGTCAAGTATCCATGGTTAATTAACCCTGATACCAACATTTAAAACAAGTTGGAACGAACTCCAAAAACACAAATCGCGGTCTACATCAAGACTAACATTTTAAAGCAAGTTGCAAAGATTTAAATTTCGAAAATCATTTGGTAACGGGGTCTTAGCTATCACTCAAATATCCGTTACCAATAAGCCTGCCAGGCGCCTCCCTTGCACACCTGTGTACCGGCGTTCACTCCACTATATTGGCCGCCCATTGCACATGTCACCACGCCGACGTTCACTCCCATAGGAGCCGCCCCTTGCTCGCGCATTAAGTAACACCAGTGTTTCACCAATCATATGAAGCCGCTCATTGCAGCGTACACCAGGCCGGAGTGCACGCCCCGCCCTCAGAGGCACCCGGATATGATGTCTCTCATAACAAGTATTCACGTTGTGACAAATACCAAGCACACAGTCAACCGTTACAATTATTATCAAATCAGTTCATCAATTCACATAATTCATTCGCCAGTACGTAACTACGCAAAATAAACAATAACTCGCACGTTATTCATCAAGACTTAACACGTTAAGCCTTCAACACTACCAATCAACACTTCATATATATATCCTTACATCGTAACTCAACCGAAAATACAAACATTACCATATTACCTCTATAAATATTATTCGTACTTTAATCTAAGTTGAGTACGTCGATTAATATTGGTATTAATCATCCAATATTTATCTCCATATATATATATACATATATCTATACGAATATCCACACACACACACACACACATATATATATATATATGTATATATACAGATATTCATAACATAATTCATACACTTCAGCAACAATGATTTCACGTAATTATAATTCGTATATCAAGGTACTTGCCTTGGTAATATCTCGCGAATACTCCGGAAATACAGTTGATTGGAACAATCCGGAACTCCAACAGAAATGACGATTGGAAAGGCTCAACACTGGATTATCGTAGGAAATTCGTCCTTAATATCCTATCATAAAATAATCAATCAATCACACAAGGAAAAGCATAGAAAGATGGCGAAACCCTAACTATTCTCTTCGTAATGTATGTTACACACCTACGTAACGTACGTTACATCTGCACGTTAGTGCACGTAAGCTACAAAGATTAACGCACGCTAGGCATGCATTGGACAGTTCTTCTCAGTTCATACGACTGCATTGCCTGAGGGTATAACGTACATAATACATAGAGCTTAACGTACGTTATATTAACACATATTATACTCATGTGAATCAGAATTATCCTATGGTGTTGATGTCTACAAATTCCAGGTTAATGCTCCCATCAGAAGACCCACTCCAAATCGTGATTATAGATCCTCAAAGGTAGTTCGAAAAATCTGAGGTTGTTATCAACATTAAGTCTATGATCATTATGGAAACACCATACAATACGGTTTATTAATCTCAGAAAACTTCCCTTACTTGATCATCATAACAAGAATCGGACTATAACGTTCTTAACTCGGGTAACTCAAGCATGAACATTCCAACTTCCAAAAACATGGTGTTTGGATAAAAATCATCTATGGAGCTTAATAATCCCGGTGGTATGTTCATAACATCCTTAAGAACACGAATTCAAGGTTGAGGTAGCATTAACATACCTTAATATGAAAGAAACGCAGAGACAAGAGGTAGCATCCAACTCTGATTGCTTGAATGTCAATCCAAGATGTTTCGTAACTTAAATGATCGATTTTATGTGATCTATAGGTGTTTTAGAGGGCTGGAGACTCTCTAGAAATGAAGGAAAACGAAGTGCAAGTGAAAGGGACGAAGTGAAATGAAATGGGGTGTTGTCCATATATATAATATCTTGAGCTTTACGTACGTTAGCCTTAGCCGTTTACGTACGTAATTGACTTAGCGCACGCTACCATTCGATCTTAGCCTACGCTATCGTCCACTGATAGCTTACTATCTCGTTCTGTACTAGCTTACGTACGTTACACCCTATGCATTACGTACGTAAGCTACACACCTTAGCATACGCTAGTTACAAAAATTAGCGTACGTTAACACCCGTTGACCCCAAAACAGTCCAGGTTCATCCGCGGGAATCTTTCCGAGCCCCACCACCAGCCGTCCATGTGCTAGCCAGCCTGTTCAATCATTGACCTCCTTACGTACGCTATGTCTATCTCGTAGCATACGCTATCTCTAGCTCGTAACGTACGTTATGCTTACCTGTTAGTGTGCAGTACGATGTAGTTGCATGTGAAAGATTAAAAGTTGGTATTATAATGCATGAGGATGCGAATACGGAAATGATCATACTTCGATTATTGATAGCAACAATTCAGGTAATACAGGGTTCAAATACGGACGAAAATACCCAACAATTTATCCAGATATTACAGACACAACCTCGATCCCTAAATCTCACAACTACCGTCTCGCAATGCACGGCTCAGTGTCTCAAATGACCGTAATCGGAACAATTGACCAATGGTAAATGATAATTCTTCGCAGTACGAGACCAGACAACAACAATAGGACAACCCCGATCGAACAACAACGATCGAACAACAATGATCGAATACCAACGGTCGAACAATGACTCTGAAGTTCACACTTCAACTCAGGACATTAAAAGAGCTAGTAGAAATTAAAAGATGTTACTTTCGTGCAAGGTTCACAAGAATCGAACCGAACTTGGAAAAGTCACGACGATAAACAGATTGATCCGAAAACAAGGTCACAACTCGTTCGAATGATGACAACCGAGATACCAAACAAGTTAAAAATGTATCAACGAACACGAGCAAGTCGATAGAATTTAGATGGAGAAAAATGCAGAAGTAAAAATAATACGGATATTACAATCGACCTCTTATAAAAGAAAGGTCGTCCCCGCAACTCCCAACAACGGAAGCAAGGTAAAAACACAAAAGCAATAGACAGAAACATCTCCCATGGGCCTCTGAGAGCCGATCCCGATATCTGTGCTAAAGCGCGAACTCCGGAAGTCTCGGTAACAAATTCGCAAAACTGAATTTTGTGTCCCTCGAGTCCACACTTGAAATGCATTACTGACGAGGAGGACAATTGGTACGTGCATGCCCCCGGCACACCACGGTTGAAACACCTCGGCTCGGCATACCGAATATAAAAATGCTAGATACAGTGGAACATAACATCGCAAAAACAACATACCGGAGATGCCAACTTGGCATAACATATCAACACATACCAAAATCACAACAATCGCGGCATCGTTCGACGATTACAACGGCCCGAACGATAACCATGATATAATTACTAACATCACGAAACAACCACGTATGTACCCAATCATACGAACTCCAGTTCCAACAGCTCGCACGGGTGCGATAACGCACAAATCATCACAAAGCGGCAACATTCAATACCAACATCTCACCTCTCACAGAGGGCTAATCACAACAAATGCGTGGCAAACGACTCAACGTTCACGCCACCAATTCCACCATACTCGGGAGCTAACATTCTAACGACAATGCGAATATCACACATACATTCCTGGACCGCAAACTGGAATGATAGGTTTTAAAAACGAAAACCACCTTTAAAAAAAATAATTTTGGAGACACTAGTTTATCTTGATTATCTCCTCTCAAAAAGTGGTACAAACACCATTATCGAGACTTTGAAAACCATATTGCGTTTGAACAAAAATGAGGACACTTTTCTTTTAGTGAAAAACTTTCAAAAATATTCGACCCTCGGGTCTAAACAAAGCATTTCTAAATAATTGAAAATATCTCAAAATATTTTGGTCCTCAACTGTAATAATTTTGAAACATATTGCGGTACTAGAAAGCAACTTGAAAGTACCGCGAGAAAATAATTCATTTTAAAAGTACGTCTCGAAATTTATTTTCTAAGATACTCAAGGTTTTCGAAAATCTATTAGGCTAGAATGCCCAAAAACTCGCACGTATCAACATTCACTTACATACAATCATAATACATGCATCAACTTGTTTAAAACCAAGACAACATCTGTCTTTTATCGGAAACAAACAGTCAAATATCCTAGTCAAAGGACATAAATAATGACAACACTTCTCATATAAACGAAATATGAGAATCACACGAACGCATCACGAAACCAAGAATCTGCATCAAGGTTCTATCACTTAACACATAATCAAACAAATAGCTCATGTCACATGAGGCACAATACAAAGAAGGGATACTTACGGCCACAGGTCGCACGAAGATGATGATCGCCCCACGATACTAATCACGACCAACAAACTCAGACGACGCGTTGCGACATGACTCAGTCAGACAAAATCCGACGAGACAAAACTCAACAGACACAACTGACCAGACAGCCTAGGTTTCCACACCCTAAGCTCTAATACCACTTATGTATCACCCCCAATCCGCTCAGGGAATATTACAAGCCATAGAACCTTTCCTCAAGGATCTACCAGGCTGGTAACAACATCGAACATCTCAACAATGCCTTTAAGGCTAAAATGACTCAGTAGACCGATTTGGTCTTTCATAAATACATACAACTCAAACACATTACATGCCCACGCAGGGGTCGAATACAACACACTCCCGTACAACGGGAAAGAATACTGCAGCGGAAATAAAATACAACTAAACCAAACAATAATGTACGGGCCCTCATGCGATTAGTATCGATCATCTTTCATGATCCTTCGTGCCGACCCTATGTTATGCTCCCAAAACCTGATTGCAAAGACAGGCATCCATCCCCCGAATACTCGGGTGTTAGGAAAACTCCACTGTTTTGCTAGTGCAAGTATAAAATATGAAAACGAGCCATACATATCATACTCCATGGAACATGATAATCATAAACATACTTCCCGAGGTAAATCACTTAATCAAAATGGTTAAATCGAAACATAGGGGTAAACCCGATATACATCTTGTAAAAACATTTTACGATCTCGGGAGTTTTGAAAACATTTGGGATTTTAAAAATTCTCAAGCCTTTCGAAAACATTTAGGGACACAGCCCAAAAGTCATTTTCCCAAAACAAAGTTACGATAATAACACACGGGGTCCACGACCCGATCATACTATAACAACCTGTTTTCACAGATTATTCGCGTCCCGTACTAGCAAGCCACGGACCTCAGATGCTCCCGGAGAACAAACCCGAGTGAATAACCCATAGGGAAACTATATCAAATCACATGTCATTGTAACAACAGTCACGTGACTACAAGCACAGACACGTACTTAACCAAACCACAACCATAAGTTATCCCAGCATCGCACTAACAAGCTATGAACCTCGGAGTCCCTGCAAGACATACCCGATGATAACCCCATCAGTTATCCCGGCATCGAGCTAACAAGCCACGAACCTCGGAGTCCCCGCAAGACATACCCCTGTGGATAACCCTATGGCCACGCCCGACCCACACTAACAAGTATGCATCCCGGAGATTCAACAATCCTACCTGGAGGGGTTGTGGAAAAATCCCTCACAATATGCCGCAAGTGCACGGTGTCAACAAGTAATAAAGTGATGAGTAAAGTATCGTTCCCTCGAGGACTGATTTCACTAAGTACCAAAATTTAGTCAACTCACAATTTTATTTGAAGAACAATTAAATGGAGTTTATATCTAAACTAATTGCAGAAAGTAAATAATAGTACTAATAATAATAATAATAAGGGGTAGGATATTGATTTTCACCTCAAACAATCGGGAATGATATTTATTCGATTCAATTCACTGTTATTCAATTGATTGTAAGCCAGGAATTCCTAAGTTATTCTAAAGCCTTTCCCAAGGTCGATAGAAAATACTACGAATTACTAACTCGATATATCCCTATTCGAATCAGATAATTAATAGCTAAAATAGTTCAAGAATTCCCATAATAACAGGCTTCACAATTCGCATGAGTATATTCCTATCTCACGAAAATTATGATTCGTCTCACAAGAACTATGCCTAAATTTCATCTCCCGAATCCATAAAGACATTCAAAACAAATTAATCAAGCTGACAATTAAAAAGCATTAAGAACAGTAAGAAGAATCCAATTCAATAGAATAATGAGTAAATCGAAATAATAATAAATAATCAAACCGTCATGAAATTGGCTACAATCAAAATCCTACTCAAATAAATCTAAAAACTAAGATGCAGAAAAACCGTAGGGATCCGTGGTCTTGTCGTCGCCCGAAATCTACACCTTCTTTTCTACTTTATTCCTTCTTTTTCCACCGCAAACCCTCCTGCTTCGGTTCTCTCCCTTCAATTGCTGTCCCCTCTCTTTTTTTTATATTCCTCCAGCCGTTTCTCTTTTCAAGGAAGTAAAATCCTCTTTCCTCTAAAGCTCCTCTCGGCCCAACACAAATAAAAGCCCCAGCAGCCCAATTATCAAATTCAGCCCATTTTTATAACCTACAGTGCCGCGGCTTTTTTTGCTTTTTTCCCAAAGTTGCTCCTCACGTCTTTTTGCGCTTTCTGTGTCGCGGCTCACTTAATGTGTGCCGCGGCACACAGTACAGTATGCACATCATTCGCTGGTTGTCTTCGTGTGCCGCGGTTCACTTAGTGTGTGCCGCGGCTCATGACCAAAAACTGCTGTTTTCGTCTGTTTTTCATCGTTTTGGCTTCTGGACTCTGATTTCCTGCAAAACATATAAAAATAATGCATTAAAAGCTCATTTAGGCTGATTTAGGCTCAAGATGGATATAAAATAATGATATAAAAACGCATAAAAATACGCCTAACAAATACCCCCAAACTTGAGCCTTTGCTTGTCCTCAAGCAAAAATTATAATTTTAAACAAAATGTATCGTGAATAATCATGCGAATCCATAGTGCTCAACTTAATCAATACTACCCTGAAAATCTCAAAGAATAATACAAGTATCGTAATAGTGAGTCACGTCCCGGACACTGATTCCACAAAGTAACCAATTTCAGTCCTAATCAATCGTTCATAGAGAAAATCAAGCTCAAAGATTAACAAGCGTGAATCTAACCGACCGTCAATATGAAGGGTTGAAATAAACAAGCTAATTCGCCCAATCCCACAGTCTAGAGGCAAAATTCAAGAGTTTCATTATTAAACTTACTCCTCGGACAGCATTCCCCTATGTATGATCAATAATATGATTCGAGTTAACCACTAGGTTTCGGCTCTCGGGATATTTCATCGGGATGATCCTAGGGTGGATTTCCATTCTCATGTATCGGGGAACCGTTTGACGTAAAAGACACTCATGGGGCACATGGATGATTCTAGTTACTAAGTCCCCCTCTACAGCGGAGAAAAAACTCGAATAGCAAGTCCCGCATGTCAAGGTTGCCGTTTTACGCGAGAGTAAACAACGGGTCATGTGAATACCCCCGGTTACTAGGCTTCCCATCATCGGTAATGCGATATTTCTAAATTATTAATCTATTCAGGGTCGTCGTTTTACTTGAGAGTAAACAAAGGGTCACGTGAATACCCCTGGTTACTAAACTTCCCATCATAGAACAATTAATATCTCGACTTTTTTCTTGGGAAAAACTGTCCGACTCTAAACTAAATTTAAATGCCAACAAGACTCATGGTACTGGACGACGAGCTACGCGAAAAGTTTAACCAAACGTATAAACGGTGATCTGAAAACACGTATGTCTCCTCTCTTATCCGCTAAAATTTCTACAAAAACGATAAAATTTCGGACCTAATTGAACACTCAACAGAAACAGATATCGCTGATTGCAACTCGACTAAAACTCAACCGTTTATTCCAAGAGAAATCAGTATCGTAACATCAGTTTTACACATGGAAGCACGAAAAATTCACGATAAAATTCAAGCTTGCAAAATACCATCAACAACATGCAAAATAAAGTCCACTACACATAATATTATCAATAATAAAACTCATGTGAAAATAAAAGAGATAAGGAAAAGTGAAACTTATTCCAAATGTCTTCTTGAACACCCGCACATGTCTGAGTGGAAACGTCGGTCAATCCATACTTCAAATAATGCCCAACATCACGAGGACCCCCAAACTTATTCTCTAGTCATGAGATAATAATAGACATTAAATCAAGACAGACTAGAATATGAAGAATAATAACTCAGAGGGGTTAAAAAGAAATATCAGAGAAATAAGGGCCAACAAGAATACACGAATCCAAATGAAATAACAAAAACAAAGAAAAAAAATTAATAACGAAAAATAAAATAAAAACAACTAACTAGAAAGCAAGTAAAAATGATGGGTTGCCTCCCATCCAGCGCTCTATTTTACGTCTTGAGCACGACGTGGCGAAAAAATTTAACGTGGCTTTTTTCTTGGGAGATTTCCAAATGCCCCCTTCTTGCAATCAATAAGCCTCTTATTCCATAGGGGAGGCTTTGGCTCATGCCCGGTTGCCAAAAATAATGAATAAGAATAATTATGCGGACAACCAAGAAATGATGGAAGAATATAATAATGATAAGGCATGAAAAAATAAGCAGAGTTCGAATGGGCGAATAATAAAGAATTATCATGCACAACCTCATTAGAACTCGAAGAATCAGCCTCAACAAAATCATGAGTAATGGGGTCAATCTCTCCCATTATGGATTTAGGAAAAATTATGCGTGGCACCGTTAATAAAATTTTTGGCACAAAAGTATTCACCTTATTAGTCGAAGTTTGATGACAATTTAATGGAATTTCTTTGGAAACATCATCAATGATAACTTCTTCTCTAGGCTCATCACACTTTATGAAATCATTGGGTGCTGGGGGATCGACCCTAAAACTCAACATGTCATTCTTCTCAACCTCCCCCTCAACTTCACTACTAAATAAATGAGCTGGAAAATAACCGTAGTGATTCTCAAGACCGCGATGTGCGCATTGTAGCTCAAAAAGGGTACTATCAGGATTTTTAAGAACGTCTACATAAATTTCAAGCATGGTCTTTTCTTTTGGGGGAGGGGGCTGACTGACCCTAAAACTCAACATGTCATTCTTCTCAACCTCCCCCTCAACTTCACTACTAAATAAATGTGCTGGAAAATAACCGTAGTGATTCTCAAGACCACGATGTGCCCATGATAGCTCAAAAATGCTACTATGAGGATTTTTAAGAACCTCTACATAAATTTCAAGCATGGTCTTTTCTTTTGGGGGAGGGGGCTGACTGACCCGAAAACTCAACATGTCATTCTTCTCAACCTCCCCCTCAACTTCACTACTAAATAAATGAGCTGGAAAATAACCGTAGTGATTCTCAAGACCACGATGTGCACATGTTAGCTCAAAAATGCTACTATCAGGATTTTTAAGAACGTCTACATAAATTTCAAGCATTGTCTTTTCTTTTGGGGGAGGGGGCTGACTGACCCTATTTGGCAAATTATTAAGAGCATCGAAATTTATGAAATGCCAAGGGTCACGATACTCATAGGAAAACATAATGAAGAAAAAAAAAATAAAGAGACTAAACAAAGAAAAAAAAAACTTCAAATTAAAATTAGAGTCGCTTGGTATTGATATTAGCGAAAAATCAGTCCCCGGCAACGGCGCCAAAAACTTGTTGTGGGAAAATCCCTCACAATATGCTGCAAGTGCACGGTTTCAACAAGTAATAAAGTGATGAGTAAAGTATCGTTCCCTCGAGGACTGATTTCACTAAGTACCAAAATTTAGTCAACTCACAATTTTATTTGAAGAACAATTAAATGGAGTTTATATCTAAACTAATTGCAGAAAGTAAATAATAGTACTAATAATAATAATAATACTAATAAGGGGTAGGATATTGATTTTCACCTCAAACAATCGGGAATGATATTTATTCGATTCAATTCACTGTTATTCAATTGATTGTAAGCCAGGAATTCCTAAGTTATTCTAAAGCCTTTCCCAAGGTCGATAGAAAATACTACGAATTACTAACTCGATATATCCCTATTCGAATCAGATAATTAATAGCTAAAATAGTTCAAGAATTCCCATAATAACAGGCTTCACAATTCGCATGAGTATATTCCTATCTCACAAAAATTATGATTCGTCTCACACGAACTATGCCTAAATTTCATCTCCCGAATCCATAAAGACATTCAAAACAAATTAACTGTTGGCCAGACAATTAAAAAGCATTAAGAACAGTAAGAAGAATCCAATTCAATAGAATAATGAGTAAATCGAAATAATAATAAATAATCAAACCGTCATGAAATTGGCTACAATCAAAATCCTACTCAAATAAATCTAAAAACTAAGATGCAGAAAAACCGTAGGGATCCGTGGTCTTGTCGTCGCCCCGAAATCTACACCTTCTTTTCTACTTTATTCCTTCTTTTTCCACCGCAAACCCTCCTGCTTCGGTTCTCTCCCTTCAATTGCTGTCCCCTCTCTTTTTTTTATATTCCTCCAGCCGTTTCTCTTTTCAAGGAAGTAAAATCCTCTTTCCTCTAAAGCTCCTCTCGGCCCAACACAAATAAAAGCCCCAGCAGCCCAATTATCAAATTCAGCCCATTTTTATAACCTACAGTGCCGCGGCTTTTTTTGCTTTTTTCCCAAAGTTGCTCCTCACGTCTTTTTGCGCTTTCTGTGCCGCGGCTCACTTAATGTGTGCCGCGGCACACAGTACAGTATGCACATCATTCGCTGGTTGTCTTCGTGTGCCGCGGTTCACTTAGTGTGTGCCGCGGCTCATGACCAAAAACTGCTGTTTTCGTCCGTTTTTCATCGTTTTGGCTTCTGGACTCTGATTTCCTGCAAAACATATAAAAATAATGCATTAAAAGCTCATTTAGGCTGATTTAGGCTCAAGATGGATATAAAATAATGATATAAAAACGCATAAAAATACGCCTAACAGGAGGCACATCACATACAACAAGCACACAACAATAATCAACTATCAAGCCAAGCAACATTAAGCATCAAAACTTCCTTTCAAATGAGTAACAATCAATATCACCCGTCACATGTTCACCGAACAAGCACACATAACAACACGTTATCCTCGGTAAATGATTACGGTTTATTACATTCACTAAATGTGATCATAAGTCTTTCAACAAACGGAGTTAACACACATAGGCAAAAAACACACTTATTCATGAAGCATTCGAGTTATCGTTGAAAGACAACATTTATCGAGAACATACCGATACTTTTTAACATTCATTAAACATCCGTATTTTTCATAAAATCATTTACCAACAATTATGCCTACGAAACATGAAATGTATGGGCAAGATACTTGCCTCGAATAATCACAACGCGGAGAATCGACCGAAGTGAGGAGACTCGGACCGACTATGAACCCGCCGACTCCGCCAAACGACAACCCGCAATAATAAACTACGAAGGACAATAACAACAATGAAAATGAATTCCATAGCACGACCTAAACCCATTGAATTCAAGGAACAAACGACAAAAGTTCAAGGGTTTCTCCCAAAACAACCAAGAACACGATCCGTCCCGTCAAAATATGAAAACGGAATTCCCAACCGAAATATGGATGTTCAATCCATACGATATGTTTAACAACATCATTTTACAACAATCGGTTCATCAAAAATGGATGGAAAATGAAATCAAGAACAAATCCCCCAAAAAGTTAACTCGAAGGAAATCAAGATATATACCTTGATTCGACGAAGAATAATGGATTAAATGATGTTAAACACATGAATAATATTAATATTAATCATACCCATTTTGGATTAATCAACAATACAAAACGAATCGGACAAAAACCCAAAAACCCCAAAATTTCCTAAAGATAGGGTTCTAGGAAATCCAACCTTGATTCGCTGGATCAAAAGATGTTATAGGATGATCAATCAATGATATGAACTCAAGAACTTCATGTCATTCATCACTTAGTCATTCTCATTGTTCAGATTAATTCACTAATCATCCAGTCCATCTCACGGTTCAGTTGTTGATCTTGTGGATCGAATTTTCAACCTTGTTAACTTGTTCAAGGTAATCATTTCAGGAATTTCATCAACTAATCATGTCACCTCACTTGATCGTTCATGCGATCTTATCATATTCTGGCGTTATGTCGACGATCATTTTTTTGCATTATTAATGCATTCATTGTGTTATAGCGTGTATGCTCATTGTTATCATTCCGTCACGTGATCATAATGCGATATTCATGCGGGATATATAATTATCATGTGGCTTTCCTGCTTCAGTATGGATAGAGCTGTCAGAGGATGCAGGGGAAGAGGCCGTGGTGCAGGCCAAAACCCGGGATCTCGTGTGAATGCCTGCGCGAATGCGAGAGATAACATGTGTTCCTCAGTTAGCTATGCTACTCATTCACTGTCAGATAATCATTCACTGTCAGGGAGTCATACCCGAGAAGCAGCTCAATCGGAAGGTGATCGGGTGGACCCATTCATATGCATGCAGGGCATGATGGCCCAGATGACTCAGATGACGCGGATGATGGAGACCATGCAGGCCTCGATGGTTCGTGGCCCACCGCAACAGAGATTCCAGGTGCCGTTTCATGGACAGACTGGAGGAGTGAATCAGATTGTTGGTGATATCTCTCGTCAGAGGCCGCCTACTTTTGAAGGTTCGTCAGAACCAGCTGATATTGTTCATTGGATTGAGCATTTTGATAAACTCTTCGACATGGTTCAGTGTCCGGAAGAGAGTAAAGTGGTAATAGCGGCTTATTACTTGAGTAAGGGTGCTTATTCGTGGTGGCTTTCTGTGAAACCCGCCGATCGCGATTGTGGTTGGAGTGAGTTCAAGACTCTCATGTTAGAGAGGTATTATCCGGCTCCACTTCGTGAGGCTAAGTTGTCAGAGGTTTTGAACCCCGAATCCATCGAGGATGAGGGTGTTATTGTCATTGCTGAGAAGTTTCAGGGATTACTTCAGTTTGCTTCGTCAGTTATCCGTACTGAGGCACATAAGATCAAATATTTTAGCAAGAGGCTAAATCCGCAGTTGAGGATGTAGTTGTTCAATCACAATTGTAATTCTCTTCGTGAGTTCATCTAGAAGGCTCTTGGAGCAGAGCTTTTGATGAAGGAGCTTACTCAGAAACACCCTTCAGTTTCTTCTGGTGGGAGGACTAGGATGCCGGTTCGTTCTGAGGGACATCAGGCTCCGACATCCAAGAGGTTGTTTTCCAGTCGCCTTCGTGCTGAGATAGCATCTTCCTCTCAGACGATGAGTTCAACTGTTGTTTGCTTTAACTGTTATTCAGCAGGGCATGTTAATACTCGGTGTGCGGTGCCAGCTATTGTTTGTTTTCTGTGTGGGAGGCAGGGACACCTACGAAAATACTGTAGGAGTTCTAGTGCCGGTAGATCTCGAGAGAGCTCAAGGGCCTCGATGTACTTTGTTACTCCAGCCCGTGCTTCATTCAATGGGTCCTATCAGGCTTCGAGAGCCAGAGGTAAGGACATTCATCACCGGTTTTGAGCAAGTTAATTCTTGCTCGATAATAGGATAATCATTCATTTCATTGTCATTCATTCATTCATATAATTCATTCATCATATATCAGTCACATTGAGACTTATAATTATCAAATTAATCATCCACTTCACGGGGAATGCCGGTTCCAATCATTTCATTTGAGCTATCACTCATTACGTTATCATTTCACCCCGATGAGTCATTCTTGATCCTTGTTGGATTTCGGTTCATTATCATTCATTGTGATCATTCTTATTCTTGCGACCTCCCGGGATCATATTGAGCAATGAGTTCAGATTTGGGTCTCTTTAAATCGATGAGATCTAGGAGATCGATTATCTGGAGGATATCGGTGTTGGGTACATTTGATATGTGGCCTTAATTTTTTTGTACTTTCCTTTCTCTGTTTTCGGATTAATGTGTAACTTAATCCTTATTAATGCATCGTGGTTGTGGATCATTTATTGTTGATCTATTTTATAATGATCGTATTTGAGAATCTTGAGATTTGGGTCATTTGATGCATTCTTTTTGTGCTGTACCCGAGATTTTGTGACGATCTGGGTAATTGTTCATTGTGATTCGAGACGTCAAGTCCCGAGGACTATATGTGCGTTGTCGCTTTTCTTTTGAGGCTTGAGTCAGTGCTTATGGGGGTTGGCCCAGTTGTGCAGGCGAAGTGTTTCGTATTGAGGAGCATTTCTCGAGATGATGTTTTCAGATCCTGATGGATAGCTCATATCCCGAGTTGTTTACCCTTAGTTTCGAGGATGAAACTCTTTTTAAGGGTGGGAGTATGTAATACCCGGTTGTGAATTCATTAATTATCATTCAGTAATTGCCACTCAGAAATTTTTTACGCAGTAATAATCATTCATCATTCGTATTCATTCATTTCGTGTTCATCATTCGGCTTATCTTGGAGTCGTGTATCAGTTGTTATTCATCACTCATCTCTGTTCGGGGATCGATACGAGAATATTTCATCATCATCATCATGATTGGTCGCTTTGTGTTAGGAGTTGCATGATTGTTTCACCGATTTGACGTGACTTATTATCGTGTAAGTCGTGCAGGTCATGTGTAGGCATGCGTGTCCTGGCATTTTATGTTCCCTTGTCGTTTTGGCACTCAGCAGGGACGCACGAGCATGACACACGAGCAGCTGCTCGTGCGTGCTGCTCGTGCGTGGCATCAGAATTGGGCAGTGCATTTTGGCGATCATTAGGGACACACGAGCATGACACACAAGCAGGTGCTCGTGCGTGCTGCTCGTGCATGAGATCAGTGGCCGGGCAGTGGCCTGGCGCACAACCAAACTCACGGACAGTTCGTCGTGCGTTTTGGTCGTGCGTCACTGTTGTATTTAAGGGGGTGAGACGGGTTTTTCACTTCATTTCACCCTTTCTCTTCTTCTTCTCGCGGCAGTCGGGCGATCTGACTAGGGTTTGTGGTTATGATCGATTCTACTACATCCAATCATGTTTTGAGGAGGCTCTAGGTGATCATATCAACATCTAATCATTGTTCTTCGTCGGGTCGAGGTAATTTCTTGAAATCTCCTAGAATTTGATTTTCGAGATTTCTTCTTGATTTTCATTTTTCATCCAAATTTGATGAATCGGTTGATGTTAGTAAACTTTATTAGTCAGGTTCTATGGATTGTATATCCATATCTTCGATTTGTTCAACCCGATTGATGATTCTTAGGTTCTTGAGGAACTTTGAACATTTAGTGTTTGATTAAATGTGTCAAAGAGTTTCCTTCGATCGTTGTGTTGTTTTGGTTCGATATTGTGTTATTGAATGAATTGTATTTCATTCAAGGTTGTTTGAGCGCTTGTATTTATCGGAGAACGCCGTTCGTTGTTCGTGGAAGGAATTCATCACCTTCGGTTGAGGCAAGTTTTATACTTGTACTAGTCAATGAGATTAATGTTGTCATATATGTGTATGAATGTGTTGTATCATTCCAAGACGTATTCTCTTCATAAGTTCCTTGATATTAGGGGATCGTTCGATACGATACTCTTCGGCAACTATGCCAAATGTTTATTATCATTCATTAATTGCCGGTAAGGCATTGAGATACTTGTTGTTAATGTTATTGTCGATAGCCGATTTGTGGTATCGATGTATCGATTGTTGTTGTTAATATTGATGTCGATCTAAGACGTCGTGGTAATCATCGTTATTAATGTTGGCGTCCTGTCATTCATGTTGTATTGGCCGATTGAAGGCATTGTCGTATTTTGTTCTCATCTTCGTAAAGGTGCCGAGGCATTCATTGTATCATTGTTCTGGATTGGCCGTTTTAAGGCAATCGAGGTATTGAATCATCCGCTGCATCATTGTTATCAGTTGGCCATTCTAAGGCAATCGAGCTATTGAATTGGGGCTGTCGAGGATAGTTTCCATCCGTTGTGTCGTTGTTATCGATTGACCATTCTAAGGTAATCGAGGTATTGAATTGGGACCGCTGAGGACAGTGCCCATCCATAAGTCATCTTTATCGTGTTGGCCGACTCAAGGCAGCACACTATCATTCTCGTGAATTCGGAAATCTTCGGATCGTTGCCGTTTATGATTAATTATATTTTGGAGGCTAGTCTCGGCTAGTGTTCATTATGGGTAAGTTTGGGACTTGAACCTTCACGGTTGGGTTTCCAACACCTACAATTCAGTAGGTCACGGCCATTGGATGGCCTAATTGTGATACGGCTTCGTGCCGTGGCTTCGACCCTAATTGTGATACGGCTTCGTGCCGTGGCTTCGGCCCTAATTGTGATACGGCTTCGTGTCATGGCTTCGGCCCTACTTGTGATACGGATTCGTGCTGTGGCTTCGGCCCTAATTGGGATACGGCTTCGTACTGTGGCTTCGGCCCTAATTGTGATACGGCTTCGTGCCATGGCTTCGTCCATAATCGATACGGCTTCGTGCTGTTTTGGCTTCATGTGATTGTAATATTTGACAATTTCGGCTGAGTGGCTTTCATGACCTTGTGATTGTTTTGGTAATTTCATTGGAGCCTCCGGGCATTATGATTTATAATTAATTCAGTTCTGGTTTGGTTCATGTCGTGTAATTCATTGTGGTATTCTATAATTATGATTTTCCGTGGGGCATTTACATTTTAACCTGTCGAACAGGTATTAATAGTAGGCCGTGGGCATAGTGTTTCACAAATTCTCGGTTCTTACCTTGGTTTGTTAGCATTTCGTATTATTATTATCATTGTACCGTTTCATTCTGCCTTTGGATGCATATCATGTTATACGTGTATTTGATGTTCATTATCTGGATGACTGACCCCGTGGGGGCAGAACATGTTTTCATGTTTTAGGTGCTTGCGAGGAGATAGTTGAGACACAGGGGCATGATGATGGCGACGAGGCATTCGAGCGATACTAGTCCGAGTTGTTCATGTTGGTCAGTCAGTTGGAGTGTTCTCCAGTTTGTCAGTCATTGTCATTATGTATTATCCGAGCAGATGCTCGTAGGTGTTGTTGTACTTTACTTTTGGCCATGTAGGCCCATCGTTGTGGTTGAAATTCCTTATCGGAATATTGTGTCGGATATCATGGTAGGGACTATGATTTTCCCTTATTGTTCAATTTAATGTATTCTAGTCATGTTCGCCTGGTGGATCTCCTGGCGTGGGGTCCATGGCACTGTAATAACCCAATGGGATTTGGGGGTGTTACAGAAGATGGTATCAGAGAATTGGGTTATGAGATACCCTGATATGTGAGTTATGTGGCTCTACCTACGCGGTAGTAGTGGGACTGTCAGGTTATGACAATCTAGTCAGTCGGGTTTTGTGAGTCGTAATATTAGTACGACTGCACAAGTTATTCATTCATCGAGTCGTCGTCAGTGAAGACTAGTATCGCGAGACCTCGAAGCTTCGTATGACCTGGGTAAGGACTCGATTCTCCTTATGTTCATACATTCATCATGTCATTAATTATTCATGCTTTGTTGAAACCTATATGTGATATTATTGTTATGATTGATGTGCATGACTAATTGTTTTGGAGCACGTGTGACCTGTGTAAGCGTTAAGGATCAACTCATTCATCAGTTAATAATCCTCAATCATCGTTTTCATCTTGTTGATAATGTTAATTCATTCATCACTTAGTCAATCTCATTGTTTAGATTAATTCACTAATCATCCAGTCCATCTCACGGTTCAGTTGTTGATCTTGTGGATCAAATTTTCAACCTTGCTAACTTGTTCAAGGTAATCATTTCAGGAATTTCATCAAATAATCATGTCACCTTACTTGATCTTTCATGGGATCTTATCATATTCCGGCGTTATGTCGACGATCATATTTTTTGCATTATTAATGCATTCATTGTGTTATAGCGCGTATGCTCATTGTTATCATTCCGTCACGTGATCATAATGCGATATTCATGCGGGATATATAATTATCATGTGGCTTTCCTACTTCAGTATGGATAGAGCTATCAGAGGATGCAGGGGAAGAGGCCGTGGTGCGGGCCGAAACCCGGGATCTCGTGTGAATGCCGACGCGAATGCGAGAGATAACATGTGTTCATCAGTTATCTATGTTACTCAATCACTTTCCGATAATCATTCACTGTCAGGGAGTCGTACCTGAGAAGCATCTCAATCGGAAGGTGATCGGGTGGACCCATTCATATACATGCAGGGCATGATGGCCCAGATGACTCAGATGACGCGGATGATGGAGACCATGCAGACCTCGATGGTTCTTGGCCCACCGCAACAAAGATTCCAGGTGCCGTTTCATGGACAGACTGGAGGAGTGAATCAGATTGTTGGCGATATCTCTCGTCAGAGGTCGCCCACTTTTGAAGGTTCGTCGGAACCAGCTAATATTGTTCGTTGGATTGAGCATTTTGATAAACTCTTCGACATGGTTCAGTGTCCGGAAGAGAGTAAAGTGGCAGTAACGGCTTATTACTTGAGTAAGGGTGCTTATTCGTGGTGGCTTTCTGTGAAACCCGCCGATCGCGATTGTGGTTGGAGTGAGTTCAAGACTCTCATGTTAGACAGGTATTATCCAGCTCCACTTCGTGAAGCTAAGTTGTCAGAGGTTTTGAACCCCCCGTCGAGGACGAGGGTGTTATTGTCATTGCTGAGAAGTTTTAGGGATTACTTCAATTTGCTTCGTCAGTTATCCATACTGAGGCGGATAAGATAAAATATTTTAGGAAGAGGCTAAATCCGCAGTTGAGGATGCAGTTGTTCAATCACAATTGTAATTCGCTTGGTGAGTTCATCGAGAAGGCTCTTGGAGCAGAGCTTTTGATTAAGGAGCTTACTCAGAAACACCCTTCAGTTTCTTCCGGTGGGAGGACTAGGATGCCGGTTCGTTCTGAGGGACATCGGGCTCCGACATCCAAGAGGTCGTTTTCCAGTCGTCTTCGTGCTGAGAAAGCATCTTCCTCTCAGACAATGAGTTCGACTGTTGTTTGGTTTAACTGTGATTCAGCAGGGCACGTTAATACTCGATGTACGGTGCCAGCTATTGTTTGTTTTCTGTGTGGGAGGCAGGGACACCTACAAAAATACTGCAGGAGTGCTAGTGCCGGTAGATCTCGATAGAGCTCAAGGTCCTCGAGGGACTTTGTTACTCCAGCCCGTGGGTCCTATCAGGATTCGAGAGCCAGAGGTAAGGACATTCATCACCGGTTTTGAGCAAGTTAATTCTTGCTCGGTAATAGGATAATCATTCATTTCATTGTCGTTCATTCATTCATATAATTCATTCATCATATATCAATCACGTTGAGACTTATAATTATCAAATTAATCATCCACTTCACGGGGAATGCCGATTCAAATAATTTCATTTGAGCTATCACTCATTACGTTATCAATTCACCCCGATGAGTCATTCTTGATCCTTGTTGGATTTCGGTTCATTATCATTCATTGTGATCATTCTTATTCTTGCGACCTCCCGGGAATATATTGAGCAATGAGTTCAGATTTGGGTCTCCTTAAATCGATGAGATCCAGGAAATCGATTATCTGGAGGATATCGGTGTTGGGTACATTTGACATGTGGCCTTAATTTTTTGTACTTTCCTTTCTCTGTTTTCGGATTAATGTGTACCTTAATCCGTATTAATGTATCATGGTTGTGAATCATTTATTGTTGATCTATTTTATAATGATCGTATTTGAGAATCTTGAGATTTGGGTCATTTGATGCATTCTTTTTGTGCTGTACCTGAGATTTTGTGACGATCTGGGTAATTGTTCATTGTGATTCGAGACATCAAGTCCCGAGGACTATATGTGCGTTGTCCCTTTTCTTTTAAGGCTTGAGTCAGTGCTTATGGGGGGTTGGCCCAGTTGTGCAGGCGAAGTGTTTCGCATTGAGGAGCATTTCTCGAGATGTTGTTTTCAGATCCTGATGGATAGCTCATATCCCGAGTTGTTTACCCTTAGTTTCGAGGACGAAACTCTTTTTAAGGGGGGGAGTATATAATACCCGGTTGTGAATTCATTAATTATCATTCAGTAATTGCCACTCAGAAATTTTTTACTTAGTGATACGGCTTCGTGCCGTGGCTTCGGCCCTAATTGTGATACGGCTTCGTGCCGTGGCTTCGGCCCTGATAGTGATACGGCTTCGTGTCGTGGTTTCGGACCTAATTATGATACGGCTTCGTGCCGTGGCTTCGGCCCTAATTGTGATACGGCTTCATGCCGTGGCTTCGGCCCTAATTGTGATACGGCTTCGTGCCATGGCTTCGACCATAATCGATACGGCTTCGTGCTGTTTTGGCTTCATGTGATTTTAATAATTGACAGTTTCGGCTGAGTGGCTTTCAGGCCCTTGTGATTCTCTTGGTAATTTCATTGGATCCTCCGGGCATTGTGATTCATAATTAATTCAGTTCTGGTTTGGTTCATGTCTTATAATTCATTGTGGTATTCTATAATTATGATTCTTCGTGGGGCATTTACATTCTAACCTGTCGAATAGGTATTAATAGTATGCCGTGGGCATAGTGTTTCATGAATGCTCGGTTCTTACCGTGGTTTGTGAGCATCTCGTATTATTATTATTATCATTGTACCGTTTCATTCTGCCTTTGGATGCATATCCTGTTATATGTGTATTTGATGTTCATTATCTAGATGACTGACCCCATGGGGGCAGAACATGTTTTCATGTTTTAGGTGCTTGCGAGAAGAGAGTTGAGACACAGGGGCATGATGATGGCGACGAGGCATTCGAGCGATACTAGTCCGAGTTGTTCATGTTGGTCAGTCAGTTGGAGTGTTCTCCAGTTTGTCAGTCATTGTCATTATGTATTACCCGAGCAGATGCTCATGGGTGTTGTTGTACTTTACTTTTGGCCATGTAGGCCCATCGTTGTCGTTGAAATTCCTTATCGGAATATTGTGTCGGATATCATGGTAGGGACTATGATTTTCCCTTATTGTTTAATTTAATGTATTTTAGTCATGTTCGCCTGGTGGATCTCCTGGCGTGGGGTCCACGGCACTATAATAACCCAATAGGATTTGGGGGTGTTACAAACAAAACCTGCCGACCGAGACTTGCCCGTCCGAACCTGATAGCGTGCGCTTCGCGGACACTAGCGCACGCTAGCCGACATGTCCAGAACCCTCTGGACTAAACTGCTCGGCCAGGTAACGTGCGCTAGCCGTCCGACAGCGTGCGCTACACCTGCCAGTTAGCGTGCGCTGCGACCGACAGTAGCGTGCGCTACCTGCCAATCCTTCCCGAGTCCAGAACCTCAGAAACCCCTCTGTCCAAATCCGATAGTGTACGCTGGCCGGTCGGCAGCGTGCGCTACACCTGCCGAGTTAGCGTGCGCAGTCTGCCGACAGTAGCACGCGCTATGCCGGTTCCTGCCGCGTCTGCCCGGCCAGTGCCCAGCAGCCATGACCCGACGATTCGGTTTCCGAAAATGCACGGAACGAACACGACGAAACGCTCGCGGACAACATCATCGATCCGAAACGAAATATCATGCAACAATTAATAGCACACGACCAAGAAATAGGGTCAAGACAACAATTACGATTGCAGATACCCACAACTTTGGGTAAATTACCAAATGGCCCAAAACGCCCGAAAATCACAATACGTGATCGAATAACCAAACTGCAGTTCACAACACATCTAACAAAGTTAAACGGACTTACGGGAAACTCGAAACAGCAGTTTCAAACGAGATTCGCAAAAATCGAACTCAAGTGCGAAAAAGTCGCTAAGAAGCATGGAACTCAACAAAACGACACCGAAACGAACTCGGATGCCAAAAAGTGCAGAATTAATCATTCTCAGAATGACGAAACGGTCACAAGTGAGTCGTCAAAATGGACTCTCGCTAAAAAAAAAAAGAAAATTACCGGAAATCGAAATTGCGGATATTACAGAAACGGTTAGAGGTACGTGGCGTTGTTACACCTATCAGAACAGTCCTTCCAAGGATTTGTAATCGTCCTCCAAGGAGTCCTTTCGGTCTCAAGGTTTCTGGCCTATATACCTCCTATCGTACAAAACACAAGATTCTTAATCCTAGCCGTATCATATCCTATATTTTCAGAATTTACTGTATCGCCATATTGTATATGAAACCCATATCCTATCCGTGCAACGTGGAACATAATACTACATCACCTTTTATCCCAATGAATACTGCATTCGAAATGGTCAGAGGTACGTGGCGTTGTTACACCTATCAGACCAGTCCTTCCAAGGAGTCGTAATGGTCCTCCAAGGAGTTCTTTCGGTTGCAAGGTTTCCGGCTTTTATACCTCCTATCGTACAAAACACAAGATTCTTAATCCTAGCCATATCGTATCCTATATTTTCAGAATTTACTATATCGCTGTATTGTATATGAAACCCGTATCCTATCCGTGCAACGTAGACCATCATAAAACACTGCTAGATAGTTCTCTAGATTCTTTATCCTGCTGTACATATATATGCTCAATTTGAAACTACTAATGGCATAAACAAAATATACACCATTAAAGAATATTAATAAGATTACTTAGAGAATACTATTATCCCTCTAAATGTAGGTTCTTTTATTGTAATCTGGCTCAGAAAATTGCTAAAAAAGAAGAACACAGAGAAATAATCAACACACCAGTAGTGATCAAATATCATAGAGAATGACTGTCAAAATGATTTATTTTTTAAAGACAAAATTCTAAAGTTCTCTTAATCATCAATAAGGATAAAAAGTAGTCATAATTTCTCCTACTTCTTAGTTCTTATTTTTTTTCAAATGTTAATATACTCCTTAGTTGCACATGTAAACCAGTCGAGTTTAATATTCAAAAAGACACATAAGGTCTATATATTAAGTTGAAATATCTATATACACTACATATATACATGGGCAAAGGCAAAGATGACAAAAAAAGGCGCACATGCAATACACACAAGCGCACATAGGACAAATTCAAGAAATATCTCTGAATTTTCTTTTTTCTTTTTGGAAAGTGAAGCCCCAATCGTGTTTTTTCCAGTCTTCTTATGATCAGAGGAAATTAGTTCTTTCAAAACATTTGCCTACTATAAAATTTCCAACTAAAGTCGGCATTTACCCTTTCCATGTTCAGGACATGTTCAGGATGTCGTTCGAAACATGAAAGGTAAAATCGATCGATGTAACACTACGCCATATATGGGCTTCAGTCACACCTAAAAAAGTGTGTTCACAGCCCACAAAGTGTTGGTAAAAGAAAAAAAACAGGCTACGGCTACACTTTGACCAAATTTTAGGGTGTTACAAAAATGGCCGCTACCATAGGGGTCTACGCTAACACTTTTATAGTTTCTCGTAACACCAAGAAAAAGTGTAGCTGTAGACCCCTATGCCAACACTTTTTGGTTCTGTTCCTACACCTTAAGAGGTGTTGTTGTAGATCTATGCCAACACCATTATCTATGTGGTGACACCATTAAAAGTATAGCTGTAGAGATATGGCTACAACTGTTTAGTACTACTGTAACATAAAATTGTGAAACACTTCGATATTTTTGGCAACACCTTTTATCATTATGGCTACACTTGTTTCTTAAACAATTTACTATCTTTGGCTACACTATGTTATTCTTTTGCCAACACGTAAAGGTATATTTTTGGGGTCAATGGCTATATTTTCACAGGTCTTTTACCAACACTCTAAATGCTAAAAATCAACATATGGTATTTAAAAATAGAATTACCCATTAAAAATAAATTCAAACATACCAATACATAAAAGGTTATCAAACAACCATCCAAATACATAAACCATCCGAAATAACTACATAAATCCACAGGCCATTGTAATACATCCATAAACCAACCACCCAAAATCAGACTTAAATACCATCTAGCCTTAAGTACCGTTTAAAAGCTAAGTACCAACAAGTAATGCCATCTCAATCGAAAAATATAACAAAAGCTACTTAGGTTACTTAGCATAGTGTAAAATGAATTGATCAGACATTGTCATCTCCATGGGACACTTCTACCGATTTCTCAGAGTCCTCAATGTGCAGCTTTAAATCTGGATTCTTGTCAGCCAACATTTTCATCATTTCTCGAATTTTTTGGTTAAGTTTCTCATCCATCTCTTGCTCAAGTTGAGCCCTGATCTTAGTAGTTAGGTCTGACACCAACTGATCTGGAACTATGACGGACGGTGTACATGATGATGCTGAAGTCTTCGACTTTGGTTACTTTTTTCGAATAAGCCTCCCAATCAGGTAAGATGGGCCATGTTCCTTACCACAATGAACCAATTTATTAGCAGATTCAGCACCTTCATTTTGTAGAACTTTCTCAACATCGGCCTGTAAAAAGAACAGAACATTTGATTCGAAAATAAATACAATAAACAATATCATCAGCAGTGGAAAATGTTCATTTAATACTTACAATTTTATCCTTAACCGTTTTAAGCACCTCCTCGGGTAACTTGTATTCGTGGTCATCTTTTCTTTTACGAGTCGCTATATATACATCAGCATCAAATATTTTAACCGGCTCTTCCTCAGAATCAGCATCACCATCGCCACGAGTTTTTTCAAGTTTTTTAAGTTTTTCAAGTTGCTGAATTCAACAAATTTAACATGTAAAAACATCACTCATACTGCTAGTACTAGAACTACATTAATATCTTCATAAAATTAGATCAAAGATGCATTACCAGGTTGTGGGAAATTTGGGCGAAACTCGTGGAACCAGTAGTATGCATCTCTGTAATTTTTTTCCGTGCCTCTGAATTCCTTTCTGCAATTTCCTATATAAAAAGGGAACATTTATCATCAACATTTTTCATACTAAATTTAATCTGAGTATACTGGGAAAAGTTGTGAGAAACTGCATAGAATATTTGAGCTGGAAAAAGTTGAAGGTGGCAACAACATTTAGACCACCACATGCACAATCTAAGGATCAGAGAAGGTAAATTATATTCTCTAGAAGTTTCACTATATACTGATTACATGGTGACTGTTCTATGTTTTATATGCAAGTAGCATTGCACTTTCTCTATGTCAATACTTCATTGAATTTAAATCCATTACCTGAACTTTTTCGTCACCCCAATACTTCAAAAGAATCTTCCAATCTGAAAGAGGAACCTCCTCAGGCCTGTGTGCGAACCTCTCTTCATCTGTATGATAAGGTTTGTAATGGTCTCTCTTAATTCGACTTTTGTGGCTCCTAAACTGATCACTCATCGTTTTTTTGAACCCACGGTTTAGCATCTTTGGGAACGATGTACTTGCCCTACATAAAATTACACAAAGTGCATAAACAGGAATATATAAACCTCTTGGAATATTTATTCCACACATTATTTAATTTGTGTTTTCATGATTAAAGTTGCTAAACAACAAAACAACATTAAGGCGAAGCAAAACGACGATGCAGACGAAGACGCAAAAAGTTGCAATCTGGACTGTATTAGCGCACGCTAAAGCATACATGTTAGCGCACGCTAACGAGGAGTAATCTGCATTCCAGCCAAGTTTCGAAGTAAGCTGCAGTGAAGTCAGCTGATGAGATAGCGCACGCTACACGTTATCATTAACGCACGCTATCGAAGTCATGTTACCGTTGTGAAGGAAATCAAACACAGAATAACGTATGCAATGAAGTCAGCATTAGCGCATGCTACAAAGTATGATTAGCGCACGCTAAGATGTTTGAATCAAGTCAATCCGAACGTTAGGAAAAGCAAGTCAAAGTCAGCATATCAAACGGATACTTTGACAATCCATGCAACTGATATATTGTATTAGCGCACGCTACAATGTGCTATTAACGCACGCTAATACAAGAAGGTTACGTACGTAAGATAGACGGCATAACGTACGCTAAAGAAGAAACGAAGCTACTGGACTGAAACTGGGAACAGTCTAACGCACGCTACAGGCACGCTAATGAGTTAGCGCACGCTAAGAAGGAAGAGCTAGCGCACGCTAGCTAGTCAACTGGCAGCAACGGCTAGTAAGGAGGAAGAAGGCTATAAATACCAAGGAGTTGGTATTATTCCATACAACAACATTGAGCAAAGCATCCATACGTGTTATATCATTGTAAACATTATAGTTGTTGTTCTTGATCTTGATTAAGAGTGATTGAGTGTTATACACAAGATCATACACGAGCGAGAAAAAGAAAAGATACGATTTGATTCGGTGTTATTAGGATCAAGGATCCGGCATTGTTAGAATCACAATCGCTATCTTAGTGAGGTTTATCTAGTACCGATAGAAAGCTAGAGTGGTTGATTCCTTATCCAATAGAAAAGGAAAAACGGTTTTACTCGGACCGATAGAAGACGAGCTTGTAACGGTAATCCCTCGACCGATAGAAGAGAGGCGTAGAGGTTTTGATCTTAATCCTAAGAAAAAGATACATCGAGAGAGGACGTAAGCTTCATTAATAGCCGAACCTCTATTAATCCTTGTGCCATTTATTTTCCGCAATTTATTTTCGCTTCCGCATAAAACGGCGCAAATATCCGATAATATACCAACAATTGGTATCGGAGCGGTACTCCAATTCGCGGCTTAACATCCGAGGAGAAAAGATCCAATGGCGTTCCAAATGGCTCCCGTCGAAGGCCTTGCTCTCAATCGACCACCATTTTTTGATGGCTCAAACTTCATGACGTGGAAGAAGAAGATGTCTATATTCATCCGAGCATATGATATCGAGCTTTGGAAGGTGATTTGTCTTGGTCCAAAAATTTCGACAAATTCCAACGGTACGCTCAAAACCTTCGAAGAATATGACGATTCCGATTGGAAAAACGACCACTACAATTGTAAGGCAACTCAACTTCTCTATTGTGCCTTAAATCCGGAAGAACACAACCGGATATCATCGTGTGATAGTGCCAAAGAAATCTGGAAAATGCTTGAGGTAACACACGAATGTACGTCTCAAGTCAAGGAGACGAAGATAAACATGCTCCTTCACGATTATGAATTATTCCAAATGAAGGACGACGAATCCATCTCGATTATGCTTGACCGATTTTCGGTTATCACTAATGGATTAGCATGTTACGGAAAACCACTATCGAGTAGTGAGAAAGTAAAGAAAATTCTCCGATCACTACCTCGAGAATGGGACGGTACGGTTACGGCAATAATGGAATCTAAAGATTTAAACAATCTTGATTTTAGTGCTCTTGTTGGTTCTCTTATCAACTACGAGATCGTTCTAAAATCTCGGAATGCCAAACCGAAACCGAAGGAGAGGTCGATAGCCTTCAAGGCTAAAATGTCGAAAAAGAAGGAAGAAATCCCGGTGGACGAAAGTGATGAAGAAATGGCATATTATGCCAAAAATATTAATAAGTTCCAACACTTATTAAACCGGAGAAAGAAGGACATTCAAGCGGGGGAATCGAAGAAACCCGACAATACTTGTCGATTATGTGGTAAACCAGGCCACTTTGCCAAAAACTGTCGAGTAAAGCAAAAGGAAGTTTTAATCGCAACATGGAGCGACGAAGATCCCGATGAAGATTTTCTTGAATAAAATAATCTCGCGCTCATGGCTCGTAGTTCATTCGACCATAGCGACGTCGAATCCCAAGTAAGTAATTCTTACGACGAACTTTTTGAAGCATTCGAGTTATTACATACGGACTATCAAAATACTTTAAATGAAATTAAATCCCTCAAGTCTAAATATAAAACTTTGGAAATTGAAAATTTCAAAATACTTGAAAAAGGAAAATTTGTTGAAATCGATCATTCGAAATGTATTGAAAATGAGAAAATTTTAAACAATGATCTTTTAAAAGTTCAAGATGAACTAAAAAATTTGACAAAGAAATTTTCGTGCGGCAACGATAAATTTGAACAAATGCTATGTGTTCAAAAATATACTCTAAATAAAGAGGGGTTAGGATTCAAATCACGTTCGAAAAACGAATCCGTCAATTTTAAAATACCCCGATGTGAAAAATGTCTGAAAATTGGGCATCATATTTCTAACTGTAAAAGCCCAAGACGAACGCTAAAAATTAAAAAGATTTGGGTTCCTAAAGGAACAAACGTTTCAAACATCGTCTATATTTCAAAAGAAAAACCAACTATCGGTTGGATCCCCAAAAATAAATTTTAACAAGTGATATTTTACAAAGGGGGAGAAGGAATATTTTTTGCAGGGAAATAGTATTTTCAGGGGGAGCTTATACCCTTATTAATGCATAAATTGGTATCATGCATATTTATATTTCATTTGGTATCCTTTATATTTTTTACTTTTTGATGAAGACAAAAAGGGGGAGAAGGAGATGAATTGAGATAAAAATGAGAATGAGAAGGAGACGAATTGAGAAATCGAAGAAGTCGAAAAGAAAAAGAAAGCATAAAATTGGGGGAGTTGAAAAATTGAAAAATGAAAAACGACGGAGTAAAGGAGATGTCGAAAAGAAAAGAGAATTGGAGAAACTAACGAAACGAACAAAGCCGAATCTTTGATTCTTAGAAATATACTTATATTATTTTTTACAGATTATCCAATTCAAGGGTTGTTTTGTAATCATCAAAAAGGGGGAGATTGTTGGAATATTTATTCCACACATTATTTAATTTGTGTTTTGATAATTAAAGTTGCTAAACAACAAAACAACATTAAGGCGAAGCAAAACGACGATGCAGACGAAGACGCAAAAAGTTGCAATCTGGACTGCATTAGCGCATGCTAAAACATACATGTTAGCGCACGTTAACGAGGAGTAATCTGCATTCCAGCCAAGTTTCGAAGTAAGTTGCAGTGAAGTCAGCTGATGAGATAGCGCACGCTACACGTTATCATTAACGCACGCTATCGAAGTCATGTTACCGTTGTGAAGGAATTCAAACACAGAATAACGTATGCAATGAAGTCAGCATTAGCGCATGCTACAAAGTATGATTAGCGCACGCTAAGATGTTTGAATAAAGTCAATCCGAACGTTAGGAAAAGCAAGTCAAAGTCAGCATATCAAACGGATACTTTGACAATCCATGCAACTGATATATTGTATTAGCGCACGCTACGATGTGCTATTAACGCACGCTAATACAAGAAGGTTACGTACGTAAGATAGACGGCATAACGTACGCTAAAGAAGAAACGAAGCTACTGGACTGAAACTGGGAACAGTCTAACGCACGCTACAGGCACGCTAATGAGTTAGCGCACGCTAAGAAGGAAGAGCTAGCGCACGCTAGCTAGTCAACTGGCAGCAACGGCTAGTAAGGAGAAAGAAGGCTATAAATACCAAGGAGTTGGTATTATTCCATACAACATTGAGCAAAGCATCCATACATGTTATATCATTGTAAACATTATAGTTGTTGTTGTTGATCTTGATTAAGAGTGATTGAGTGTTATACACAAGATCATACACGAGCGAGAAAAAGAAAAGATACGATTTGATTCGGTGTTATTAGGATCAAGGATCCGGCATTGTTAGAATCACAATCGCTATCTTAGTGAGGTTTATCTAGTACCGATAGAAAGCTAGAGTGGTTGATTCCTTATCCAATAGAAAAGGAAAAACGATTTTACTCGGACTGATAGAAGACGAGCTTGTAACGGTAATCCCTCGACCGATAGAAGAGAGGCGTAGAGGTTTTGATCTTAATCCTAAGAAAAAGATACATCGAGAGAGGACGTAAGCTTCGTTAATAGCCGAACCTCTATAAATCCTTGTGCCATTTATTTTCCGCAATTTATTTTCGCTTCCGCATAAAACGGCGCAAATATCCGATAATATACCAACAAAACCAAATGTTGCGAGATTTTGACATATGAACATATTTTACCTTGACATACTCCCATAACAGTTCCTTTTCAGGAACTTGATGCCAATTGGCACAAGTAAGAGACACAAATTGCCTAACAGTTGTCCCCAAAAAGCTGCTAAATTCAGATAGTAACTTGCCTTCATCCGATATAGGCTGGTTTAGATAATTGAGGGTGATCCTTTTTCTCTCTGCTCTGTTATGAACATGATTCATTTTGGTCTTCCCTCGTTTTCTTTTCAGAGCTTCATCAACAGGTGGATCAACTGAAAACTAATAATAATTAGAACGCACCATCTTCTTTATATAGTAATATATAGAAAATTTCAAATGTTCGTGCTTTGCGTGTTAAGTTTAAATCACGACGAGTAGTCTGCCATGACAACCATGTTGATAAATCATGACGAGTAGTCTACATATTTGAAGTCAGGCGTTCCATTCGATCTACATATTTGAAGTCAGGCCTTTGACAAACATATTTGAAGTCAGGCCTTTGCCTGTAATTCTACATATTTGAAGTCAGGCCTTCCAAATAGACATGACATGTAGTCTACATATTTGAAGTCAGGCCTTCCATTCGATCTACATATTTGAAGTCACGCCTTTGACAAACATATTTGAAGCCAGGCCTTCCAAATAGACATGACATGTAGTCTACATATTTGAAGTCAGGCCTTCCATTCGATCTACATATTTGAAGTCAGGCCTTTGCCTGTAATTCTACATATTTGAAGTCAGGCATTCGATCTATAAATCACGACGAGTAGTCTGCCATGACAACCATGTTGATAAAAAAAACGTACAAAACAGACAAGTAGTCTGTAGTTGTTTTCCATCAAATGCACCAACGACACAACATAAAACTAAACAAATGATATGGATTTAGTGTTCAATATGAATATAAATTAAAAGAAAAAAACAAGAACGCACCGTATATATAGAGTAGAATATTTGGTTGTTTCAGATAGCAATAAAATAACAATCCAATGATGCAGGACCGTGTACCAAAGAATGAATGCAAATACATCACCAATTATCTTAATCACCATTACTCAAATTAAAGAATGAATGCAAATAATAAATTTAATATGTGATCCAACAATTTGAAAATAGAATGATGCAGGGCCTTGCGCTAAAAGCGAGAGTAGAAATACAAATTCATCTGGTTATAGGCATTAATACAAATATTAATCAAGATAATATTACTCAGGTTATAATGTTTTCTCATACGTAAGCATAAGAATTAAATCTTATATGAAACTAGTAGCAATGACTGACTTAATTACTTTTAACAAGAAATTTGATATTTTTAGCCAAAAGTCACATTAAAAGTTGTGTTTGTTTTGACAATTTTATTATCCATTTTTTGATATATGAGATAAATTACCAATAATCAAATATCTAAAAACAAATTTCTAAAGTGCCTAATCAAGAATAAAAATAGATTCTTTAAACAAGTAACTCCTAAAAACAGAGCAGCCCGCTAACTTGCCATTTGAAGGACACAAGATATTATACAAGTTAAATTACCGGACTGTGACTGCAAATTTTGTGTTTGAGACTCTGCCCGCAGAATTTCCATTTGAAGTTGTAGTTTTTCACGTTCCCGTAACTCCAAGTATGCCGTCATTGAACCAGGACCTTCTCTTAGATTTTTTAGCTTCTCTTTTAGAGAAACCACTGGTGCAGATTCCACTTGTGCATTATTGACCTTCAAAGGAAGATTATAAACAATATCAACAAAAACTTCTCAGCTCAGTTATATTTTAATTTTAAACAAGTATCGTAATTCCTCACACACAAACATGAAACCATCATACGCGTGATAAACAAGTGTGCAAAAATAAATATACCTCTACAGAAAATGAAGTTGCGCCCGCAACCGCTTTCTTGTTTTTGGATGAATCTGGAAGTTTAGTAGCTCGAGAACGAGTTTTTGGGCCGGCACCGATCTCAACTTTCTGTCTCTTGACCTTTTTTGTTCTCTACAAATTTTAATATTCGTCAATCACCAGCAGTACTATAAACATGAATGGATGCTTAAATTAAGCAAAAACATACCTTTGAAGTGACATTATCATCCTCATGGTCACTTTGTTGTTCAGGTTCAGCATCATTATTATTTGGGAGGTACTCACTTTCACTTGCATTGTCATTTGCTTCCTTGCATTTGCCTTTGTCCTTTTGACAACTCTCAGCAGGGTTACTTGGGACCAATCCAAGTTCTTTAAACTTTGCTTTATTTTTCGCAAGATTCTCATTCCTTCTTATTTCATAATCATTACATCCTTGACCTTCAACATCTTTTCCCAATTCCTCACCAGCTGTCTTTATCTCTGGACCAGGTGACTCGAACCTTGTTAAGTAATTCGATAAACCTAACAATTCCTCCCCGGGAGTACTTTCAACAGGATCGCTGAACTTTAGTTTCTTCCTTGTGTTAATTCTCCTTTCCTTGTCATCATTCATACCCTTCATCTTTCGAAGACTCTGTAGTGTCACAAAAGTCCATTTCTCAGCTTTCTTTTCCTTAGTTCTAAGAGGGCTTGGTCTTGGCCTTACAACCACATGTTGTTGCATTTGTTTCATTGCTGGTATAGCTTTGTCGACAGTGCAGTCGATTTAAAAATCAAGCTCAGATTTCCCGTTAGTATATTTACCAAGAGTTTGATCATCTGACACCAGTTTCCAGCCATTGTTTATGACATATATGCCTCCAATCTCCTTGTACTTCATTTCTTTAACAAACTCCATCAGCACTGAGTACGAAAACCTGTCAGGGTCTTCCTCAAAAGTCTCATGTAAGCCACCAAGATACTTATTCTTTGTGAAACGTCCCTTGTGGTGCAATCGAATAATCACATACTAATTGTCCATCCTGTAACAAAATAGAAAAATGGTCAGTCAAATTACATGACAATGAAGTGAGTTATCAAATATCAATTGTTACCAAGTTTGATTCATGATCAGCTCTCTCAGGCGACGGAATAGGAATCGCTGTTATAGGGATATCTTCTCTGAAACAACTAACTTCACGATCTTGTTCTTCTATTACTGTACGGAAAATTGTGTCATTTGAAAATTGATCATTTATATCATTTGCAACTGCATTTACCCAATTTCGTGTTTCATGAAACTCCGTTTAAAGCCTTTTAATAGGATATTTGAAATGTTTTTCAATAGGATCTTCAATGTAAAACACTTGCTGCACTTGCATTGCCATGACAAAAGGATCATGTTTTTGACAAACTCGGTTGAAGTTAACTCGAGTAAAACCAAAAGAATCCTTTTCATCTTTGTACCAAGTACACCTAAACAAAACAACACTAACAGCTCCCCAATAGTCAACTTCTAATATTTCTTCAATTGATCCATAGTAACTAACATTCCCAATTGATGGACTACAATCTCTTGAGCTTGCAAAACTAGTTGTTAAGGCTGTCAAAAACACACCACTATTCTGTGTGGTGCACTTATGATCTCTTTTTTTCGTATGAAACCTATATCCATTTACTACATACCCACTAAACCCCTTAGCCGCTCGTCTTGGACCCTTTGCTAAGGAAAGTACTTCCCTGGAAACCCCCGACTGTTGCCTAATTTCACTCCTGAACCAGTCACACATTTCGTCGGCATGTGTTCTTTCTTTTTTCTACCGTTTGGACTTCACGTTATTTTCCAATAATGCACGATGTTTCCTGAAATTATACATAATTATAGTATGTCAATGTAGTGACTCAGATAAATTATTTAATTTACTTATTATATGTTCCAGATTTTATTAAGTTTTAAGGACTTACTCAATTAGCCCTTCCACTGCCTCGTCATTGTAGTTAAATAAAATATATCAATGAGCTGCGATCCACATTTCTTCGGACATTTTTGTTTTTCCCCGAACAAACATAATACCCACCAGTTTCTACATTTGGAGTTGCAGACTCATTCAATAACTTATCTTCACCGTCATTTAGAAATCTTGCACAAAATGTCAAACATTCATCAGCGAGATACCCTTCTGCAATGGAACCTTCAGGTCTGCTCTTATTGCGGACATATTTTTTTAATACACCAAGGTATCGCTCGATTGAATACATCCATCTTTGGTGGACTGGTCCACCATATTCAATTTCCCTTGCACAAATGTACCGGAAGGTGAACCATTATGTCGAATAAGGCATTTAGAAATATCATCTCAAGTTGACAGAGTATTTCGATAATCTCCTGTTGTAGCTTCTTTATTTCCTGCAACTCAATAACTCGGGCACATATACCTCTTAAAAATTCATCAAGTCTGATTAAAGGAACTGCAACCTCGGGCTTTAACGTTGATTTGACAGCAAATTGTAACAAGTATTGCATTATTACATGTGCATCATGACTCTTGTATCCCACAACTTTCTTATCTTGAACGCATTTGCTAATGTTCGAAGCAAAACCGTAATGAAATTTAGCATTTTGAAGCACCGAACAAAATAATTCCTTCTCTTTGTTCGTCATGTCAAAGTTTTCTGCCCTAATTTCGATGTGCTTTCCATCAGCAGAGGTGGTGGGATGAAGGGCCTTTCTAATGCCCAAATCTTGCAAATCATACTGCGCATTTACATGGTCTTTCGTCTTACCACCAATATTTAACAAAGTGCCAAGAACACTGTCAAATATGTTCTTTTCTATATGCATAACATCAAGGTTATGTCGAGTTAAGTTGTCTCTCCAATATGACAGGTCAAAAAAATTGACTTCTTATTCCAAGGGTTGACATCGCAACTTACTTTTCGTTTTTTTCCCACGCCACCAAAATCATTCTCATAACCATCCAACATTATTTCCATTTGCCTGCCAGTTAACATTGGAGCACTTGTTCCAGCCTCAACATCACCATTAAATCTTCTTTTATCAGATCGCCATTTGTGATTGGGGTCTAAGAATTTCCGATGGTTCATATAGCACACTTTCTTGCTATGCTTCAAATACAATGATGACGTCTCGTAATGACATATTGGACATGCAAGTTTTCCTTTTGTGCTCCACCCTGACAACATTGCATATCCAGGGAAGTCACTAATGGTCCATAGGACAGTTGCACGTAACGTAAAGGTTTGATTAGTCAAAGCATCATATGTTTCTACTCCCGCATTCCATAGCCCTTTCAACTCCTCGATCAGCGGTTGCATGTAGACATCAATATTGTTTCCGGGATCATTTAGACCAGGTATAAGGGTTGAGAGAATTAAGTTTTCTGGTTTCATGTTCAGCCATGGAGGAAGATTGTAGTTTACAACTACAATTGGCCATGTGCTGTGTGTAGAGCTCATTGTGCGAAATGGATTGAACTCATCAGAAGCTAAACCCAATCTCACATTGCGATTATCTGATGAAAATTGTGGATATTTGGCGTCCATTGCCTTCCAAGCTTCACCATCAGCCGGATGTCGTAACTTCCCATCTTTTTTGCGTTCTACTCCATGCCACACCATTTGTTTGGCAAAATCTTTACACATGAACATTCGTTGGAGCCTTGGTATCAGCGGAAAATATCTCATTACTTTGGCAGGAATTTTATTGTCATTGTCCGATTGTTGTGCCCCTCGTTTCCACCTTGAAGCACTACAAGTTTTGCAAGAAACTTCATTTTTATTCTCACCCCAATACAACATACAGTCATTTGGACATGCATGTATCTTCTTGTAGTCAAGACCCAAACCTTTGATGATCCTTTTAGCGGAATTGAAGTAGTCAGGCAAATTAATATCGGGAACAACCACTTTTATTAACTGTAATATCTCACTAAATGCAGACTCCGTTACTCCATGAATGCACTTCCAATGATAAAACCTAACTAAAAAACTTAATCGAGAAAATTTCTTACAACTATTATAGAGGGGTTGTTTTCCATCCTCGACAAGCTGATAAAATTTCTTTTCATCTTCATTTGGTCCTTTGTTGCCAAACATAACATTCAACATATCGTCAAAATTATCTCCAAATCCGGTATCTCGGATATCTACTTCAGAATCTATGATATAACTATTTTTTAATAACGTAACATCATAAATCCATTCTACAAATGTTGCACAAGGTCCGTTGCAAATGAGGTGGTCATGAACCGTGTCGGGACTCCGCCACAAATGATTTTCAGACTTATCACAAGGACACTCTATTTCGTTTCCGTCGGCAAATTTGGTCATCGCATTTTTCACAAACAGTTCGACTCCCTCAGTATAATCTTTCGTATACTTGGGAAGATTTAACCAAGTATACCCTTTCTCACTCATCACTACAGTAAAAAATCAAAACCTGAGTACATGTGTTTTAATTTACAAAAAAAAATTGACATACCAATACAATCTAATTAAATTCCACATCTGAGATTTAAGTAGAAATTTTCAATAAAAAAAATGATCTACAGTTCAAGTAACAAATTAACAAAACATGGTTCTTTGTCAACCAAGGAAGAACATATGCTATAGTAGAATCAGATGACAGGTGAATCGTATGCCTAATATTTCATATTTGAATGAAAATATTCAGTGCAACAAAATCTCTACAGTCTCAATTTTTTATTTGGCCAAGTGTTCTACTTAAAAATTACTGATGACCAAGGGCTTAAGAAAAAAATTATTGGAACCTGCTCAATGATTCTATCCACATTGAAAATACAGGTATACCATCAAGACACAGACACTACCAACAATAAGCAGCAAAAAAACTTCAACAAGGCAATACTCTCTCACATTAAAAGGTCAAAGTAGTGTCAAATTCACATTGCATCCTTCAAGATTGGATAAAACATGGTCGTATACTCATGTTAAATATTTATAAACAATCACAAAGCAATATTGATGTGATACACATTCAAACCTTAACATAGCACACCTAATTATTCGTATAACTCCGAGGTCATAAAACAAACATACGTATATATACTACCTGGCCTTCACATAATGCACACATATAATAAACATTTATAAATGTTAACAGAATATTTTACATACATCACAAGACATAAGAAATAAACACATTTTCAACCAAAACACATAGTATTTGGATACATTTGTTTTAAGATATGAAACATGAGCTTCACTGTTGTTATTTTGGGAAAGGAAGTTCTGTAAATTGGTTTGATTTTCGGAATGACTAGGTTAGTCTAGATATTTTCGGAATAACTACATTACACAAAACATACAGAACATATTTATAACCAAATCAAAAATATCCCAAATTTCCCAAAAACAGAACATATCTTTAAAAAATCAAGCACATCTCAACATAAGCACAAAGAAAAAAACAGAGAGATAAGAACAGATAACATGCAATCGAAACAGATAAGCCAATAAGAGAAACAGAGAGATAAGAAGAACAAGAAATAAGAAAAACAAAGAGATAAGAACAAATAACATGCAATCAAAACAGATAAGCAAATAACATGTAATCCAAACAAGAACAAGAAGAATACCTTATCAAGTAGAGAATGTAACCCTACGCCGAATCGAAGCCCTAATTAAACATGAATCGAACCCAGTTGAACCTGAATCGAACCCAGTTGAACCTGAATCGAACCCTAACCCATAATCGAAGCCCTAATTGAACCCCCTAATCTACAAGCCCTAATTGCTTGGTGAAGAACCCATAGAGAGAGAACCCGTGAAGAACCCCTGAAGAAATTTGGGAGAGAGTTGACAGAGAGAGTTCAGAGAGAGTGAGTTGGTGTTATTCGTTCATGCTTTTCTTTCTTCGCGTTTGAGAGAGAGGGAGTTGAGAGTTCACTTGAGAGTGTTAATCGTTCATCTGAATATTGAAATATTTGGACACAGGCATACCGCTAAATTTTTATTGATTTTTAAATATCAACGGCAACACATTTTTAAAGACCAACGGCTACACCGACTTCAATGTTACCGTAGATACTGAATAACGTCTACAGTAACAGTGATCGATAGCAATGCTAACACCAAAAAAAAGTGTAGGCCTAGATCAATTTCAAGACATATATGGCTACACTTTTGCTTGTAACACTGAAAAAAGCGTTGTTAAAGCCCATATATGGCATTGTGTAATGCTATGCTTCTTCTGCTTTAGTTCCTCAGTATTGTTTTTATTTCACTTAATTAATCAACGGTGTTATAGCTGCAGAAAAAAAAGAACAAAAACGTGACAGCTTATGATAAAACAGTAAAACTCACTTAAGTAGAAAAATCAAGATGACTTAATAGCCACCGGAAAAGTCCTGCCGAGCTTATGGACGCCAAAGAGAATGAATTCCAAAGCATCCTAGGTGGAACAATAAAACTCATTTAAGTAGAAAACTAACCCCCGAGACGAAAGCCCACTAATTACTTAAATAAACATATTCAAATAAAATAAATTAAAACAAGAAGATGAAAGCAGCAGTAGAAGCAATAAATCGATCTCTAACCGAGTATGATTGCTGACCAATTGTCTGACACAGTAATATCATACTTTTTCTTGGAAATACGACTATTCATAAGTTAATTCATACATGACTATCATAAACACGGAATCTAGTAAAATTTACAATCCACACAAGACGAACACTTATCATTATAAACATGAACAAAAAACATGATAATTTTTTAGAAACTAAAGGAAAATCATTAAACAAAATGTAACAAAAAAGCTAAAAAATTGTCAGGTTTGGTAATTGGAATAGAAGTCTTCTAAATGTTAAATATAAACATAAATAAGAGATTGTTACTTCGATACGTTATAGAAAATCCTTTATTTAACTGGATCACATAACAAAATGAGCCAAATTAAACGAAAAAAATGATTTTGTAATGAAAATCCAGATCTCATATGCACAGAAAATGCAGGAAATACATATAAAATAAAAAAATGTCCTTGAGAAGAACGTTGGTGCACCTGGCAGATTTCTGGCAGTTTCTTAAGGTATCGGCTATTCAATGGTGCAACCTTAGGTCAGCAGTCAGGCTTCTTGTATATTTTCCCTAGCTAGTCGAGGAGTGATGAAGAAAAAAGTTATACAATAGACGGACGACTAATTAATAAGAGAGTAAGTAAGAAATAAAAGGGCTTCCTGTATTTTTTTAATTCGAACTTCGATGTCGAAATTTAACACCTGCAAGTAACACTATAAAAAACAGTTTTCTGGTGCACCATTATCATGGTCATAAAAAAATCATAAATTAAAAATAATATTATTTTTTGAAAAAAAAATATCATCATACAGACAAAACTGTAAGACCACATGCATCCTCTAATAGAAACACACACAGTGAGGCCTGAAACATACATTGGGGTTTATTATTAATTTATAGCAAAATCCCCCAAAATCTTGTAAAATACCGCATTGCAGAAGCACAAATTTCCCAATATTTCCGAATTCAACAACATAAAATGGAAAAGGAGAAACAACTCGCACATCAACAGAACCGAAAATCAGCTAATTATCTTATTTATTGAAAAAAATTAGAAAAAATGAAGACGAACACAGAACATCATACACAAACCAGATAACGGTAAAAAAAGTAAAATAATCAAAAAAAAACATAAAAAAAATGACTTTCACACATGCAGACATAAGAAATCAGGATTTTTTTGCTAACCACATGTGCAAATCAAATATGATAACCTTTGATAATCACAGCGCAAGAATGAAGAAATCACGAACCCACGGTAATGAAGAAGGGTTTTGAAGATAATCCAAGCTTCGGGCAAATCACAGCGCTGAGATTTGGGCTTTGAAGAAGGGTTTTCTTGCTGCCGCTTAAAGGAAGAAGACTGCGGTGATGAGTATTGAGATAAAAGAAATTGAGAGATGGCCGCCAAGGGATTGATTAAAAGGAAGAAGACCGTCGTGGCAAATATCGTCGCCAAGAGATCAATTACAGACGGGGAGTTCTAGAGAGAGATGGAGAGATGGAGAGATTAGAGAGTACTTCGTGTATTTTTGAAGTGTTGCCCTAATCTGAAGAAGAAAACAAGAGATCGGTTGGGTTAAACAACAGGTCACTTAAGTTTTTACACTTTAGAGACCTGTCAACAAAAACAACTGGTCTCTTATTTCTTACACATTAGTGACCCGTCAATAAAAACAATGGGTCTCTTAAGTCTCTCACAAAAAAATGGTTGGCCCATTTGACATATAACAGACCTGTTGTTTATAATATCAGGTCTCTTATATTAAAGAGACCCATTATCTTTATCAACGGGTCTTTTATTCTGGATCTCTTTGCTTATTTTTGTAGTAGTGTTGGCAAACTCCTTCTCTCTGGTCTCTTGACGGCTCATCCGCATTCCATCCTGTAGGACTTCGTCTTCACTGTCAGAGCCTAGATCGGTGACTTGAGCTCCGAGTACATTCTGGGGACGGTTTGTTTCCCTTTAGTCTAGCCTTCTCCCTTTTCACGTAATATTTGTGATTAGCTCGTGGCAAATGGGATCATCCCATCTGATCAGAACTTCGACATTCTGGGTGTTGGTAACCTCAAACACAAACATCTCCTCATCCTTTCATGCTTCCCAATTGTACAGGGTATCGTAGGGGGAAACCCTATAGCTCTTCCATATTCTGAAGTGTTCAATTGCTTCATCAATCTGGACTTGAAGGACTATTTAGTTGATGATTGTTGGGTGGGGACTCCGATCATTATAGGGTTTGTATTGCCCGGTTGGGATCCTCTACAGGTACGGGATCTTGTTGAGGAGATTGAGCCCTGACAGGGTGGGGTGCCCTGTTGGGATAGGAGTTCCTCATAGGGGTAGGTTCCCTATGAGGAGAAGTGGTTGTCAGATCCATAGGGGCATCTTATTCACTAATTTCCTCCAGCTTGCAAAATACTTGGTCATCCGTCATAGCTGCAGCTGGCTCAGGAAATGTCGTAGGAGTAGCCAGTGTTCCTTCCATAGGCATGACTTCCTGTGGATGTACTGCTGCAGGGGAAGACATAGTAGGTAGAACTACCTCATTAACGGCTTTAGTCAACTGAGGTGCTGTAGGAACAGCTTCCGACTTTGAAGACTCCTTAGTCTTCTGCTTTTTATTCTCTTTCCGACAGTCGAGGGTGAGCTACTATCAGAAATCTCCCTTTTCTTGCTGACAGGCCTGTTCTTTTTGTCGTTGTTACTTGCTTTGGCCTTTGAAGAGTAAAAACTAACATATCTCAGATCACTCGATGTTGTCATAGATCTTGGTTCAGGCCTGTTGGCAATAGGCATGACTTTGTTGTACTGGGCGGGTTTGGAACCACACAAAAATTTTCCAATCAAAATCTTCCTGGATGGAGGCAATTGTTGGATGCCACAACTAGTGAGAATATGGTTTAGCATCAGGCTGGAGAACTTTCTTGCCATTTCTGGCTTGGCATCCTCCTTCTATCGGAGCTTCAGACCATCTGGCACCAGTTCACCTTTTCTTCACTCATGATGGCCACCATCATTTTGAGTCTCAGGTTTGTGCACATTTCGAATTCACCAATTCTGTTCTCCACAAACCGGCAGCAAAATTCGTGCAAGTAAAAGTAGGGAAGATTAGAACTCTTCTTGAGGCAATAGGGAAGGATATATGTGCCTTTGGAGTTTCCAGTGAATAGATTCCAGTATGCTTCAAGCATACTGTCAGACCCAAAGGTCTCCAACCTCTAGTGTCAGGCCGTCAGATGGCAGCTTATACATCCTTTTCCGGAAGATCCCTATTATTAGTGATCTCATGCTCCTATACATTGCTCATAACTGCAGAGAACGGAGAACCTTTCTTTTACGATGTGAATTTAAATGCCGCGTCAAGGTAGAATTTTGCAACAATCTGTTCATCGTAGTTTTCTGGATAAAGACTACCCAATCTATAGAGCCCTTGCTGTTTGACACGGAAAACCACCAGATTTAACCTGGTCATGTCTTCATTTTCAGAGATGATGCGCTTTTGAAGTACAAAGCATGCAAAGATCATTCTGTCGATGATAGTGTCTTTATTCTTCAAGGACATGGAAGAGTCTGAGATGAAGTCATTTTTCAGAGACAGAAAGATCAAAATTAAGAAAGAAAAATTTGCAAAAAGACTTCTAAATATGTAGGATGTATGCTGTAGGCTCGTTGAATTTGAGAAAGCGTAAAGAGTCTCTTGTTCAGTATATTGGACCTTTTATAGTGTGCATGGAAGCTAGGTTATAGTGAACGCTCAGATTTAAGGGAAGGTAACCTTTTTCGAATAAACATATATGATGAATCTAGATGTAACTGGTACATCTAATCCATCACTTTTCAATTTAATGTCCGATCCTACTTCTGACACATTACAACCTCCACTATTGCATGCTTAGGCAGTTTATATTTTAAAATCATGGGATTGAAGGCTTTAAAGTCCATATCTCGTTTCAATATTTAAAGATAAATTATTTTAAATTTAGACGATGCACGTTGAGTTAAATTCATTTTGTAAAGTTAAGTGTATGGAATTGGATACGATTAAAATTATTAATTGATATCCTAGAGTATTTGTGTTGTATCTATGAAAGTACAGCATTCCCCCTTAAAAGGTATATACAAGATTCAATTCTTACAGCAATTGGTGATTAATACTGTATTCTAGGGTCCTACTGTGTTCCCACTTAATTAATGCACACTACAGTTATAAGAAGGTAATTGTACCCTCTTCTTCCTATAGTAAGAATATGACTTATAGTTCTGAGTATATGGTTAATAAGTATGGACACTGTATTCATGGGTCTTGCAGTATTCCCCCTCAATTGATGAGTAAAGTAAAACTTACACGGGTTGTAATCAAGCTGTAGCATTCCCAATTTCTAGCGGAGCACACAGAACATCGTTGTGCTGAGAGGCTTTGTGAAGATGTCGGCTATCTGAATGTCTGTATGGACTTTTTTGATTCGGATTTCTTTACTCTCCACATGATTTCTAATCAAATGATGCTTCATATTAATGTACTTGGTCCTTAAGTGCAATACAGGATTGTGATTGCGACTGCACTCATGCTGTCGCACATAATAGGAGTTTCTCTTGCCTCGATGCCTAGTCCTAAAGCAGGATCTGCATGCAGTAGCTTCCAGTAGCACAATATTTTGAATCAGCTGTAGAAAGTGAGTTCGCCAATTGCTTTTTACTGAACCATGACACAAGTCTAGGACCAAGGAAGTGACAAATCCTATTTGTACTCTTTCTATCCAGCTTGCAGCCTCTGAGATCCGAGTCGTAGCCTCCTGGTTGATGAATTTACATATAGGTAACTATTTGACCTGCAACCCTAAGAAATAGCTAAGTTCTCCCATCATACTCATTTCAAATTTACTTTTCATGAGATGAGAGAACATCTTATACAGATCAAGGTTGGTTGAACCAAAAATAATATCATCCACATAAATTCGTACCATGAGAAGGTCATTACCTTCATGGATTTTAAAGAGTGTCTTGTCGACAGCGCCTTTCTCAAATCCACTGTTGATGAGATACAGTGATAGAGTTTCGTACCATGCTCTGGGTGCTTGCTTGACACCATACAATGCTTCTCCTAGCCTATATACACGATCTCCTTCCTCCGTATTGGCAAACCCTGGAGGTTGTTGAATGTACACTTCTTCAGCTGGGCCATCATTAAGGAATGCGCTCTTAATGTCCATTTGGTACATGACAAATTTCTTGTGAGTAAAAAATGCTAGGAATATCCTAATGGCTTCTAGTCTCTACACGGGCAAATGTCTGATCATAGTCTATGCCTTATATCTATCTGTAGCGTTGGGCAACTAGTCTGGACTTGTTCCTTATTATAAGACCATTCTCGCCCTTATTGTTTAGAAATACCCATTTAGTTCCAGTTACAGCTTGATGGGTTGGTCTGGGGAGTAGGTATAAAACATTATTTCTTTCGAAACCATTAATCTCTTCTTTCATAGATAAAATCCAGTGAGAATTATTGAGAGCTTTATTGGTCGAGATGGGTTCAGACCGTGCGAAGAATATAGCTAGTGTGCACAAGGAAAGTCTCCTATGTTCTTCTTTTTACTTCTATACAGGGAATGGAGACTGTCCAGGTCCAGATTCTATTTCCTCTTATGCACAGTACAGTTCCTTGTGTGCTCTATATTCTTCTTCTGGTGGAAACACCAGCATCAATATCACCAATTATTAACTCCTGAGGGTGATCTCTTAACCACCTCATTTGGATTCTACTTTAGCAACTTTTGTTATGTCCTATTGGGTTGTAGGTTTAGCTTCAGCTTCCACAACATCAGCTTCAACTACTTCTTTTGTTCTTACAACAGCAGGATTAGTTTCTATAGTGGCGACAGGTTCTTTATGAGGCTATGGGATTTCCTCAAGAGATAATGTTAGACGGCTTAGGTTAGGCAATCTATTCCTGTAGGATCCCGATGGATTCCTGGAAGACCACATGGACTGATTTCTCTATAGCCAGTTTCTTTTTGTTGAAAATTCTGAATGCCTTGCTTACAGAAAAGTATCCAACAAATATACCCTCATTGGATTTCTCATCAAATGTCTTGAGCTGAACCTTCCCATTATTAAAAACATAACACCTGCATCCAAAAATGTGAAAATACGCAACCGCAGGAGTTTTATTATTCCATACCTCATATGTTGTTTTGTTGTAGTATTTGTTGATGATACAGTGGTTTTGTGTATAGCACACTGTATTTATTGCTTCTACCCAAAAACGTTGTGGAAACTTGCTTGAAGCAATCATTGTCCGTGTTGCCTTCTTCAGCTTCCTGTTCTTTCGATCGGCAACACCATCTTGTTGAGGAGTCTGGGCTGCTGAGTATTCATGTTGTATGACATTGTCCGCAGAGTACTGCTCTATGAAGAGATTACTGAATTATGTGCCTCTATCGGACCAAATGGATACAATGCTCAGTCTTTTCTCTATTCTCGAGAAGTTGTATATTGGCTTCCAGTAAAGCATAATCATTTTTCTTACATTGATTATGAGATTTTACCTCATTTAGTTCAGTTATGAGTTGATGATTGCTTTCCAAGAGTTTTTCATGAGTGACCTTTTTATTTTGCAATCTAAAGACATGTTTTCATAATTGACATTCAGCAAGTCATTTTTAACCTTTAGCTCTAGGTTAGAAAGTGATAGATGTAGGTTTTCATGTTTAAGCACCGCATGGGCTTTTGAATGGTCCGAAAATCATATATCGTGTTTTCAAATGTGTGTGATGTATTTATAGGGTTAACTGACGTTGATCTTGCCTCCTCATCACTATCGTCACATCCTTTTCATTTGCCATAAATCACATGTAGGATTTATATTCAACTTCATCATCAGAGGAGTGACCGTCGGTAATAGCTCGTAGGCATTCCTCTATTTTAATAGCTGTAGGCGTGGCTTTTGGTTCCCCGATCAGTGCCTTCAGCTTACTTATCCAAACTTGTCTCTTCCCATCCTTCTCTTGTTTCTCAGCCTCTGGTAGCTTCTATACCTAAGGATGAGGACATCTATTTGCATAGTATTATGGCTTCCTACAATTATCGCATAGATTAGAGTATCTGGAATATGGTTACTCAATGCTCACCGTGTTCAATGGTTTAGGCTTGTGGGGAGCCTTTCGAGATTTCTTAATGAATTTCCAGAACTTGTGCATGAGCGAAGCGATTTCATCTTGTAATAGGATGTCAGCATCGCTGTAAGCGGATTTTGATATGTTGGGGGCAAAGATGTGTCTCCTATCGGATACAACATCCAGTGTTGTAATCTTGGCAGGGGACTCTTTATCCTTCTCTCTCGTGTCAATATCATAGTCAAAAGATTTGAGGTCAAAGAAGAGGTCAAAAGTAGATATATCATTAATATTGCACGACACATGCATAGCTATGGTCGTAATGTCCCAACTCGCTATAACATATGTACTTTTCTATTTTTAGCAGTATCTATTTTTAGCACATGTCTATTTTTATCGACTCGCTTGTAACCGTTTCGACATTTTGAATCTATTTTGTTCTTGGTATTTTTCCATTTGGACGAGTTTTGGAGGTGGTTTTACGTAATTTCGCTTTATGTTATGTTTTGTCGCATGTATGTTCGATTCTTATAAAACACATTCGATTGCGTTGTTTCTTCGTTTCCACAAGTCTGTATGGTTGAGTTATTCATATTGTGAGTTTTGGTTTGATAATCCGACGTCGTATCATTATTTTCGGACATTTGGGCCGTTTTGTAATTTCCTAAGAGTTTGAGGAAATTTACTTCCGTCGTCGAATTCCGGATTTTGGCCGGTCAGAATGGTGTTTCCTTTTAGCACTTAGATTCGTCATCACGAATACTTCGTATTTATGTTTGGGTTATGTCCTTGTGTTGCTTTTCGACTTCGTACCTTCTTTGACGTGACGCATTGGCCGATCTTTGAAGCTTCTTTGCATGAATAACGTACGTTATTCTTGCTTTCTTGCTTGCGCTATCGATGCATGTATAACGTATGTTAAACCTTAGTGTTAACGTACGTTATTCTCCTCAGCATTTTGGGCAGAAGCGTCTACCCAGTTTCTGCCTAGCCCTTACGTACGTTAGCATATGAGTGTTACATACGTAAGAGGCATAACATACATTAACCTCACTATGTTAATGTACGTAATGAACTGTCAGGTATTTAAAACCTGAACAGGTCAGTCGCGTCATTTTTCTTCCTTTTCTTTCTTTGTCCACGATGTGAGTTCTTCGGAGGGATTTGGGGCGATTCGTACAGATCAGTCCATAGAGTTCCTCTATAGATCGATTGTTGCGCTCCAAGCAAGGATTATCATCATCCTAATCCGTCTCTCTCGCCCTAATCCAAGGTATTATTGCTTAGAACCCTAACTTTAATCATTTTGGGGGTTTTTCAGGAGTTGTCTATTTAAACTCGAATTGTTCATTTGTGTTGCTATATTTCCTGTCAATTATTGTTATTGAGTGATTCCTAATCCGTTTCCGTCATGTTTAATCCATGGATTGTTGATTTAGGGAGGTTTTGTGAAAACGCTCTCCCGTATTGAACGTACACGTATTGTTAAGATTGCAATCGGGGTTGTGGGCGTATTCCGTTTGAGTATTGAAATTAGTTAGGATTGAGTTGTGTTAACCTTGCGTTTAGGAGCAGTTGTGGTCACTTCGGGTCATTCCTAGCCGTCGTTTACTTTTCGTCTCGTCAAAGATGTCTCAGAGTCAAGTATTTTATATTTGTTTGCATATTCTAGTATTTGAATTATGGCTTCCCGTGTATGTTGTGGATGTGAATGCATATGTTCACCCGGGGATGGTCTGACGGGGCCTATAGGGGTTGCGTAGTGCCGTGTGTATGCGTATCATGAACTGGGGTTAACCACCCAGGTATGGTCCGATGGGGCCTCTGCGGGGCCGTGAGTCTCGTACCAATGGTTAACCTTTGAAATGTTTTGTTGGAGAACCGTGTTTTATACTTGTGCACCGTAATATTCCGGAATATAAAAATGTTTTCTAAAATGATTTTGGCTCATATTTCATCTGATTAAAATGGTAGTTCAAATAGATTGTACTTGCACTAGCTGTTGTCGTTAACCCCTTAAATGGGAAAATACTTTTGTATTTCAGGTACAGGTCCTGGAGGCGAACGAGCATGCGGACAGTACGAGGATGATGGGCAAGAGCGATTCTGTTCAATGGTCGTTTGTTTGGTGTGTTATCTTTTTATTTTAACATTTATGTCATTTTTTTCAGTACTCGAGTACTTCCTTTGAACATGTATTTGCTTGTGAACCCAGTTTGGGAAGGATTTTGTTTGTTACTGTCGGGTTCGGTCCATTTGTCTTGAATGTCATAAATTGTGGAATTGATTGTATGTTGATGAAGTTTGTCTTGGGTCATGATGTTGAATATGTACGTTAGCCTGGTGGATTCCAAAGGGTTGGATCCACGACGCTGTAATATGCCCTGAACGTCTTGGGGGTGTTACAGAATATGGTATCGGAGCCTAAGGTTTTATGGATACCTAGGGTATCGGTCATTTGGGTCTAGTCGAGTGTCGTTTCTGAATAGTATCACTACTATGCCATCATCTCAGTACGCCGGTGCTCGTAAGTTTTCCTAACTTGACTCGTTGTGTTACCCTATGTGGTTCCTTTCTTAGTATTGTGATGTGTTTTGTGTTTGATCTATACTCACTAGTTACTTCTTTAGAATGCCTGCTGGTAGAGGACGCGGACGCGGTAGGGGACATGGCGCAGCCGGTGGGACGACCATGTTCGATAGCTCTTGGGCTGGTTCGACAACGCCTTCTTTGTCGAATAGAGTCCCGCCTAGTACTGAAGGTCAGCAGGATCAGTCTGCGAGCTTCCGTAATACCAATGATAACGTCGGGGAAGCGATCATTCTGCAACAAGTAGCGAATCAGATGGCGCTACTAACTCAGGCGGTCCTGGTTAACCAAGCTAATGCTAATCCGGTTCCGCCTACTGGTTCTGGTATCGATAAGTTGCTTCAGGACATGATCATTATGCGTCCACCACAGTTCGATGGTACTTCTGACCCTTCTGGTTGGGAGAGTTGGTTATTCGATATGGAAAAAGTGTTCGAAGCAGCAAACTGCTCCGAGAAGAGGAAAGTACCGATTGCTCAGTACTTCCTCGCCAAGAAGGCGGCAACATGGTGGCAAGAAGTAAAACGGCGTGACCGGGCAGCTTCGTGGGACGAGTTCCGAGAATTGATGGAGGCCAAATATTGTCCATGGCCGGTGAAAGATGGAAGGGTTCGAGCCTTCTTTGAAGCAAAACCCCAGGATGTTCCCATCTCACAGGCGATCAAGGACTACAATTAGCAGTTACATTATATGAGGAATCAGGTCCGAGATGAGCAAGATAAGATCCGCCACTTCAACATGCGGATGAAGCCAAGGGTTCGCCACTACATGTCGGGTCTTAGGTGTACAACTTTGAAAGACTATCAGAACATGGCGATGTCCTATGAGATGGCTTTTTCTGCGATAGAGGTGGCAACAACGGGTAAGAAACTAAAGACATCCGATCAGTTTTTGGAATGTAAGTATGGCGGGCATCAGAAGACTCAGTCTGGTTCGCGAGCTTTCGGGAATCAGTCCCTGTCATTTGGGCGAGGCAATGGTTCCAAGTCTGCTCCGACTGCTCTTGTTCATGGTCATACCTATTTTAAATGTGCTCTTCCAGGACATATGATGAGTGAGTGTGAGAAGCCGCCGCTACAGTGTCTTAATTGCGGTCGTATGGGGAATCGTGCTAAGTACTATGGACATGCGAGTCGGTCACCAGTTACTCAAGTGTCAGCCCTAGCTACGAGAGAACCGAGCGTGAATCAGGCTCGGACAGCTAATCAGCCTCAGCAGAGTTTCGGCAGAGGTCGAGGACGTGGGCAGTCTTCTACAGGGGAGCTTATCTAGTGAGGGGTCTGTTCCACTCCGTATGTATGAGATGAGACGAGCGGGAGATCCTGACGCGACAGTGGCTACATGTACCATTCACATCCTTGACCATCCTATTTTCGTGCTATTCGATTATAGTGCTACACATTCTTTCATCTCTTTGGATTGTGTGCGTCGTCTGCATGTTGATTATCTAGTTGCATGTGACCATTTGTTGTTAAACTTCCTAGTGGAGATAGTATCGTGGGGAATCGTGAGGTTAGAGATTTTCCGGTGAGTATCGCGGGGAGGGATTGATCTTCTAATCTGATTGTGGTAGACATTAAGGATGAGGGTTTGATTCTTGTTGAGGATTGGATGTATCGACATAGGGCAGTCATGAACTATAGAGTGAGAACCATTTCGATGTTATCCGATGACGGTACCAAGCACTCTTTTGTGGGATGCAAATGGAGTAGTCAGAGATTCTTGATCAGCGCTATGAAAGCGGTGAAACTTCTTCGAGGAGGTTGCACTGGTTACTGATTTTATGCTTTGATATCAGAAGAAGGAGGAGTCGAGCTCTCGTCTATTCCGGTAGTGAGCGAGTATCCTGACGTCTTTCCAGATGAGTTGCCAGGTTTTCCACCAGACTGTGAGGTAGAATTCACCATTGATTTAGAGCATGGCGCGGCCCCAATTTCAAAAACACCGTATCGTATGGTGCCTGCTCAGATGCTCGAGTTGAAGAAACAGTTGGGATAGTTGCTAGACATGGGTTGCATTCGACCGAGCGCTTCGCCTTGGGGCGCACCAATCTTGTTTGTGAAGAAGAAGGATGGGTCACTTCGTTTATACATCGACTGCCGAGAATTGAACAAAGTGACCATCAAAAACAAGTATCCGCTTCTGAGAATTGACGACTTGTTTAACTAATTGCAGGGAGCGACTGTGTTCTCAAAGATTGATTTGAGATCGGGGTATTACCAACTCCGAGTGAAGTATTCTGATATTCTGAAGATGGCCTTCCGGACGAGATACGGACATTACGAGTTTGTAGTTATGCCGTTCTAGCTAACGAACGCCCCAGCCGTGTTCATGCAGCTAATGAACAAGGTATTTATCGAATATCTCGATAAGTGTGTAGTGGTCTTTATCGACGATATTCTGATTTACTCGAGAAGCGAGGAAGAACGTGCATGTCATCTGCATATCGTGCTGGAAATCTTGAGAACTCAGTGCCTTTATGCGAAGTTGTCAAAGTGCGAGTTTTGGTTGCGGGAGGTTATGTTTCTCGGCCACCTGATCTCGGTCGAGGGTGTTCGTGTGGACCCACACAAGATAGAGGCAGTGTTGGATTAGGCGCCTCCCAAGAACGTGAAGGAGGTCCGCAGTTTTCTGGGTTTAGAGGGGTATTATAGAAGGTTTGTCGAGGGGTTCTCTAAACTCGCTCGACCGCTCACTCAGTTGTTGCAAAAGTCAGAAAAGTTTGTGTGGTCAGACGAGAGGCAGAAGAGTTTTGAAGAGTTGAAGAAGCGGTTGACTACCACTCCCATCTTGGCCTTACCGTGTGGTAATGAGGGTTTCTCAGTTTATAGCGATGCCTCATGCCAAGGGCTTGGATGTGTACCCATGCAGTGTAACACCCCAAACTAGGCGGATATTACAGTGCCGTGGACCCCCGACTAGGACCCACTAGGCGAATGAAAATGAATGAATTTTCACAGGGTAAATGTAGTACCGAACCACATTACAACAATAATTACTCCGATGAGGAGTTTCATACAACACATCCAGGATAATACCGAATACATGTATATTTTATATGGAGATAAAATATACAACACTGAGTGAAATGAGTATTCAAACGGAATGTCTGCAGCGGAATAAATGAAGGAAACATAAATGACTGAAAAGACTGGGGCCCCCTTCTAGTATCATTGGGACTCCTCGCCGTCAACGTGCTCTCCCCGTGCTTTTGCCTTGCCATGACCTGATAAACAATATCCCCCAACGGGGCACACAACAACAATCCTCAAGAGTTGAATAAACACAATCATGTATATGTTGTATGAACCACAAGTTCGATCAAAATGAATCGGTTAGATTATAACCCAATCTTGTTGAAAACATACGCAATTAAACATGCTGTATGAATCAACTAACAGTACGGCTCAAAGGGTGGTGCCACACTACGCCCGGGATGGAAATGTGTCCGTGCACAAGCCACCAACGAGTATCGATCCAATACACGTGTGGTCTTATACCTAATCAGTCTCACGAAGCAATCGACTCGTGTGCACAATCCAATGTGAGGCCAACAACCAACACACGACTTAAATGTACCCGACCTGAAAATCCTACACATACCAACCAGCACGCCAGTATGACCCGGAATGCCACGATATAAGAAAAGTGACATCGAAAATGAATAATGACTCACCGAGATGAAATGATAGTGAAATGAATGACAGCTCAATGAAATGATTTGGAACCGTCGTTCCTTGTGACTGAGGTGATTAATTGACAATGACAAGTTTTGATACGGTTAATACAATGATGAAGGAGTTATGATTATGAATGAACAACAACAAAAGGAATGAATATCCTTTTAACCGAGTAAGAATTAACTTACACAACACCGGTGACAATTAGCCTTCCACGAACAACGTCCTAACTGAGATATCGGTCGCTCGAACAACCTTGAATAATACAGTTACCAACAATCCGTTCAATATATGAATCAAACACGAATATAACGAACTCAAAACGTCGATACGATTAAACCAAGTTCATTGGGGCATTATATCGAACACTTTGTGGCCAAACTACGATTGTTTATAACCAAACCTCAAAAATTCCAACATCAAATCCCCAAGAAGTGTTTCAAACCAACAAAACATCTTCAATACGATCAATAATCCAATATGAATAACCAAAATCGTGATTACTACAACGATTAATCGAAAACCCCCAAATCCAACTCAATATTCAAAGTGTTCTTGAATAATCCTTCAATAATCCAATGAATAATCAAACATATCCATAATCATGCGTATATCACTTCATAGAACATGATTTTAACATCCAAAACATCATATCTCAATACAAAATCAAAATCCAAGATGTTGAAGAAATTGCCTCTTGAAGATTCAAGCACTTTGATCCGAAGAACACGTGTTAGATCGACTATCCGGGCTTCACGATCGAAAGGAAATGAAGAAAATCAAACCCTCAAGTGATGGATGAAGAAAAGTTTCTCCCCTCAAGCTCTCTCTCTCGTATGAAGGTGAAGAAGTGAACAAATGATCTGATCTTGCTGAAAAAAATGCAATTATAGAGTTGACTGCCCTGTGTGCCACGGCCCAGCCGAAGTGTGCCGCGGCACAGGGCCAAAACTGCGCCCAGTGGTCGATAGTGTGCCGCGGCCCTGCCGGCATTTGCCGCGGCAGTGACTCGGCAGTGTGCTGCGGCCCTGCCGGCATGTGCCGCGGCTCACGGTACAGAGGGGTTGGCCGATAATTGAAACATGAGTGTGCCGCGGCCCGGATGGGTGTGCCGCGGCAGTGACTCGGCAGTGTGCCGCGGCCCTGCCGGCATGTGCTGCTCGGCCAAAAACTGGAAAATGAGTGTCTGAGCTATTTCGACCATAACTCTCTCGTCCGGACTCCGATTGACTCACCGTTTGAACCATTGGAAAGCTAACTCGAAACTCTATAATATTGAAAAGATTCTAAATCTTTGGAGTTTCCAAAAGTTAATGGTGATTTTACAAAGTCGAACTCATACGTGGAAAGTTGAAACAATGAACAATATCGATACACAACTCGAAGTTATTCCGAACGGTGAACATGGATGAATGAACATGATTGATGAATAATTATTAATGAGTGAAAATCTACTGAGTGACAATCACCGAATGAAATTACTGAATGATAGTGACTGAATTACAACCGGGTATTACATACACCCCCCCTTAAAAGAGTTTCGTCCCCGAAACTAAGGGTCAAACAACTCGGGATGACTCTCCCGCATACTATCTTCGGTTTTCCAAGTAGCCTCTTCGACTCCGTGTCTAGACCACTAAATTTTAACCAAAGGGATCGCCTTATTCCTCAACTGTTTGATTCGCCGCTCTAAGACTCGTATGGGACGCTCCTCATACGAATGATCATCTGCGATCTCGATTTCGTCGAACTGAAGTATGTGACTCGGGTCGGCAACATACTTCCGCAACTGAGAGACGTGAAACACATATGAATTCGGCTCAACGCCGGAGGTAAGGCCAAACGATAAGCTAGCTCGCCTACTCATTCCAAAATCTCAAATGGTCCAATAAATCTCGGACTCAACTTCCCCCATTTTCCGAAACGGAAAATACCTCGACTCGGGGACACCTTGACCAAAACGTGGTCACCTGTCTCGAACTTTAGTGGTCGACGACGATTATCTGCATAAGATTTCTGTCGACTCTAAACGGTCAACAAACGACTCCTGATCATAGCTACCTTCTCACGGGCGGCTATAAGCATATCGGGCTCGGTGCCGATTGATTCGGATAGGTCATCCCAACACAAAGGAGATCGACAACAATGACCGTACAAGGCCTCGTAAGGTGCCATCTTAATCGAAGCATGCCAACTATTATTATACGTGAACTCGATCAATGGTAGTTGGGCTTCCCAATCGTCTTTCCAATCGAGGACGCATGCCCTCAACATGTCCTCTAATGTCTGAATAGTTCTCTCTGATTGTCCGTCAGACTGAGGGTGAAAAGATGTGCTGAAATTACGCTGAGTTCCCATGGCACGATGAACTGATTTCCAAAAATGAGACACGAATCGCCCGTCAAGATCAGAAACGATACTCTTAGGAGTACCGTGCAGTCTCACTATCTCTTTGATGAACAGCTGGGCAAGTCTCTCGGGACCCCAAGTATCCTTAATCTCAAGTAAATGAGTTGATTTAGTTAAGCGATCCACAATCACCCAGATCGTATTCATACCACGACGACTCGTTGGCAAACTCGTGATGAAATCCATAGAAATGTCTTCCCACTTCCATTCTGGAATAGAAAGAGGTTTCAGCATACCCGCCAGTCGCTGATGTTCAATCTTGACTTGTTGACAGGTTAAGCATCTCGAAACAAATTCTGCGACTTCTCGCTACATATTACCCCACCAGTAATTTTGTTTCAAGTCCTTGTACATCTTGCTATACCCCAGATGAACAGAATAAGGGGTAGCATGAGCTTCTTTCAAAATCGAGTTTTTCAACTCGTCATTCGCCGGTACACACAACCGATTCTTAAATCTCAAAAGTCCATCCTCGTGGACCAAGAATCCAGGGGCTTTCCCTTGAGCCACATCCTCACGGATGCGCAACAATGCTGGGTCTGAACCCTGATTCTCTCTGATTGCCTCCTCAAGTGGCGATGAAATCTCTAACATGCAAAGTTGCCCTTGTACTCGCTGAAGCCAGACCTCGATCTCGGGTCTAAGGAATTCCTGCTGAAGCTCCTTCTGAACTGTTATACGAGCAATCATGTGCTCCTGAACGGACTTACGACTCAAGGCGTCGGCGACAACATTCACCTTGCCCGGGTGGTAAAGGATCTCGATATCGTAATATTTGATTAGTTCCAACCACCGTCTCTGTCGCATATTTAACTCCTTCTAAGTAAATATATACTTTAAACTCTTATGATCGGTGAATATCTGACAAGTAACGCCATAAAGGTAATGACGCCAGATTTTCAAAGCGAACACCACGGCTGCTAGCTCCAGGTCGTGGGTCGGATGATTAACCTCGTAAGGTATCAATTTCCGTGAAGCATAGGCAATCACCTTCCCATTATGCATGAGTACACATCCGAGACCCTGCCCGGACGCGTCATTATAACCCACAAATCCTTCTGTCCCTTGCGGCAAGGAAAATACAAGTGCTGAAATTAACCAGCTCTTGAGTTCCTCAAAACTCCGCTGACACGCGTCGGACCACGTGTATTACTTATCCTTTCGCAAAAGGTTCGTCATTGATTGAGCGATTTTAGAAAATCCTTCCACAAACCGACGATAATAACCGGCTAATCCGAGAAAGCTTTGGATTTCCTTAACATTTTTCGGAGGTAACCAATCTTGGATAGCCTCCGTCTTCTGAAGATCAACAAGCACTCCATCTGATGAAATTACATGCCCGAGAAAAGTCACTTCGGACATCCAGAACTCACATTTGTAAAACTTTCCATAAAGTTGCTCTCGTCTTAACACGTCGAGAACCTGATGAAGATGAACCTCGTGTTCCTCTCGGTCACGAGAATAAATCAAAATGTCATCGATGAAGACAACAACCAACTGATCCAAAGAGTCGATGAAATCCCGATTCATTGATTCCATGAATACCGTAGATGCATTAGTTATCCCGAACGGCATAACTACGAACTCATAATGACCATCGCGTGTACGAAACGCTGCCCTTGAGATGTCCGACTCTCGAATTCGCAACTGATGAAATACAGACCTTAGGTCGATCTTGGAAAAATACTGAAGCTCCCTGAAGTTGATCTAAGGGATCATCGATGTGGGGTAGAGGATACTTATCCTAGACCATCAACCTGTTCAACTCCTGATAATTAATACACACACGAACGAACCATACTTATCCTTGACAGATAACACTAGTGCTCCCCACGGGGATGCACTCGGTCGGAGATAACCTTTCTCGAACAATTCCTCAAGTTGAATCTTTAACTCCTGCATTTCGGTCGGGGCCATCCGGTATGGTGCCTTCGATAACGGGGACGTACCGGCTCCAACTCACTCGTGAATTCCATAATTCTTTGTGAAGGCAACCCGGTGACTCGTCTGGGAATACATCGTCAATCGATGACAATGATACCACGAATGATTGAACATTTTGATTGCCCTAGAACGGTCAATCGATGAAAATGATACAATGAATGATTGAACAACAAGATTGCCTTAGAACGGCCAATCGATGAAAATGACACAATGAATGATTGAACAACTCGATTGAGGAATTTCTCTGCTTCCATCATATTAATAATTCTTCTGGAACAACGGGGATTACCTCCATGAGATACACACTCGGCTCCAATGACTGAAATGATAGTGACCAAACGCTTACGATCACTGAGGATGGTATTATGACAATCCATCTAATTAACACCCGATATTACATCGTCCTTAGGTAAGTCCACCACGATTAGGTCCGCCAACCAATCGCGATCATTAATCTTACTTTAGTCAGTTCTTAACCTCATGATTTCCGGAAATTCTTCCATCATCAGGTAGACCGATAGTATGAGGTTCACAAGCAATAGGACTATCTAAATTAAGTCTATTCAAACATGATTCGAAAATGAATGAATGCGGTGCACCAGTATCAAAAGGTACACACAGGTTGAAATAAGATTATGAGTATACCTGAGATCATTCAGGCCACCGGATTGTCGATCCTCCTCATCACATGAATCCGGGACTTGCCGGCCCCCGAACCGGACGCTCCCGTCTGATAAATATGAGCTCTGCCTTTTTTGCTTCCATTGTCTTAAACGACGTTAACAGAGCAGTCTGATTCTGAATCGCTGATTGCTTCGGGGCCTGAGATGCCGCCGGAGCGGACTTAGAGTCATTTCGGCAAAAATGGGCCTTATGCCCAAAATTCCCACAATTATGGCACGTGATAGACAGTTTCAAACACTTAGTGCTGTAATGACCCGGCGCTCCACAGTTGAAACAGGTGATGGCCAAACTGGCCGCTCGGGACTGAGATCCCGCACGATTATGCGCCGTAGGAGGTCGCTCAGAAACGATAGGACCCGCACAAGGCTTCTTGAAGGTTGACTGACTTCCTTCGGATTGATTACGCTTCGTTGATTTCTTGCTGACAGATGAAGGTTGTTGCTCAGCAATTTCCTTAGCAGCATGCTCATTCGGGAGAGTTCTCTCGATTAATCCGGCCAGAGTGGCGCAATGATGATTGAGCAATTGCATATGGGTCATCATAACCTACATAAAGGTGAGTGGATCAACCCGAACATCTTCTGATCGAGCCGAGTCCTGGGTATGATTTCCCGACAGCGAGTGATTATTTCCCGGGTTTCGGCCCGCACCGCGGCCTCTCCCCGTGCATCCCCTGACAGTTCTCTCCATACTGAAGTAAGAAGGTCGCACGATAATCATATATCTCGTATGAGTACCGCATTATGATTTACGTCATGAAATGATGAAAATGAGCATATGCGCTCTAACATAGTGATTACATGAATGATTAACTGAGGTGACATGATTATCTGATGAAATTCTTGAAATGAGTATCTTGAACAAGTTAACAAGATTAATGATATGATCTTCCAGATCGACAACTAAGTAATGAAATGAATTGAGTGATTAATGAGTTACTATGACCAACATGATTAAAATGAAAATAATGTTTGAGGATTGTTAACTAGTGGATTATGAATGAATGATTATTGCCATAAATTATACCATGGCGTTAGAAGTCTTACAGTTCTTTCAGTCTGATTGGCTCGGCATTTGCACAAGTCACACGTGACACGAAAGTATAATGATACTAGTCCGATGACGATGATTTCAAATGAGACATGACTTAGAAGGTAGTATTCAAAACCACGCTCAGATACCAACTCTGTAACACCCCAAACTAGGTGGATATTATAGTGCCATGGACCCCCGACTAGGACCCACTAGGCGAATGAAAATGAATGAATTTTCACAGGGTAAATGTAGTACCGAACCACATTACAAAAATAATTACTCAGATGAGGAGTTTCATACAACACATCTAGGATAATACCGAATACATGTATATTTTATATGGAGATAAAATATACAACACTGAGTGAAATGAGTATTCAAACGGAATGTCTGCAGCGGAATAAATGAAGGAAACATAAATGACTGAAAAGACTGGGGGCCCCTTCTAGTATCATTGGGACTCCTCGCCGTCAACGTCCTCTCCTCGTGCTTTCGCCTTGCCATGACCTGATAAACAATATCCCCCAATGGGGTCAGTTACACAGAACAACAATCCTCAAGAGTTGAATAAACACAATCATGTATATGTTGTATGAACCACAAGTTCGATCAAAATGAATCGGTTAGATTATAACCCAATCTTGTTGAAAACATACGCAATCAAACATGATGTATGAATCAACTAACAGTACGGCTCAAAGGGTGGTGCCACACTATGCCCGGGATGGAAATGTGTCCGTGCACAAGCCACCAATGAGTATCGATCGAATACACGTGTGGTCTTGTACCTAATCAGTCTCACGAAGCAATCGATTCGTGTGCACAGTCCAATGTGAGGCCAACAACCAACACACGACTTAAATGTGCCCGACCTGAAAATCCTACACATACCTGTAATATCCGTATTTTTCTTTCCCTTGTATTTTCGTTTTTGGTGTATTTCTCGATCGTAGTGACCCTCGTGTACTTTTCAGCGTGTCCTTCCTGTCAAACTGTTGAACGGTATTCTCGTTATTGTTGTGCGGAACCGCCGTTTCGGGGTTGCCGTGGATCCATTTCGTGTTGTTGATTCCCGAATATTGATTCCTATCGTTTTATTCGCTTTCCGGATCATCTTTATCATTTTGGAACCCAAAAGGAGGTGTGGGCCGCGACACAAGATGTGCGTGCCGCGGCACACAAATTCCTTCAGTGTTGGTCGATCCAACTGTACTGTGTGCCGCGGCACACCCATCCGGTGCCGCGGCACAGTGCAGCAGTGCCGCGGCACACACTGTCGGTGCGCGGCACACTCGTGTGTCTTCTGTGACCAAAACCCAACTGTACCGGGTGCCGCGGCACACTTCGGCTGTGCCGCGGCACAATGCCAAAACCTGGGAGTAAATTTTCGGCCTGTGCCGCGGCACACGAAGTGGTCAACTGCGCAACTCATCTTTAATAGACGAAATCGACCGCCTTCTTCCTCATTTTCACTGCGGTAGAGAGTGAGAGAGAGGGGAAGAGTTCTTCATCCTTATCCTTTGGGGGGTCGATTTTCACCATTTTTCTTCGGTAGTGAAGCCCGGGCAATCAATCTAACGCGTGTTCTACGAATCTTGGTACTTGAATCTCCTAAGGTAATATTCTAAAACCCTATTTTCGATTAATTTGGGGGTTTCGGAGTTTTCTTCCGATTCGTTCCATTTTGTTGATGGATTCATGATGTATACGATTAATATTGTTAGTATCTTTAGTTTTCCTACGGATTCATGGATATTTTGTGGATTTTTAAATCGGGAGGGTTTGGTTGTGGTCCGCCCTCGTTGTTATTTTGGTAGGAATATACATGAATCGTAGGCGGGTTTCTGGGTGTATTCCATTTCCGTAATCGTCTAGAGTTGGTTGTGATTGTGTTATTCGAATCGTTAGGTTCATTCGTCGGTTCCTCACGGTCGTGCTTGATTCTTCCGTTCCGTTCGCGTCACCGTCTATTAATCGAGGCAAGTATTTTTTTGGAAACCTTTAAGCTTAACATGAAATGGTGATGTATATTACTTGTGTGTAACTTACCTTGTGTTGGCCCGACGGGGTCAAGGAGGGAAATCTATGCTGCCGCCCTGGATTTCACGAGTTTGTTTAGCTAGCCAGTGCGGGAGGGTCCTTAGAGGCCTCGTGCGGGAATCTATGATATTACTCTGTTCCCAAGGCGATGCATGTGCGTGTTTTGTTTTATAATATAGCCAGTGCGGGAGGGTCCTTAGAGGCCTCGTGCGGGAATCTATGATATTACTCTGTTCCCAAGGCCAATTGTTTGACTGTTTGTTTCCGGAAAAGACATGTCTAGTTTTGGTTTTTGAAATGATATTGATGCATGTACTATGAAATGTGTAAGCAATTGGTTTGCCTTGATTACTTGTACTAGCGTAATTGCTAACCCCTTTGGGGACCCGTTGTCGGGGAAATTCTTGTTATGGATTTCAGGTTATGATTATCCGGACGAGCGGGCACTTGGACAGTACGAGGACGTTGGCCAAGGTCGTTGACATGTGCATTTGGGTCTTTCTATTTCTTTCGTCCATTTCAATTTGGTTGTTCTAATAATTATAAACTTATAGAGTGTACTCGCGAGTACTTAGGCTTTTCATTTCAAACTCCGTATTGTATTGCCTTAAATTGTCACGTTGTTGGTTGATGCTTATTTTGCCGGTTGCTCCGGGCGTATCTTTATATGTCACATTATTTAATTGTGTATCCTCGCTAACCAAGATGGTTAGTCGAGTGGAGTTTTTCTATTGTAGCCTGGTAGGCCCCATGTAGGGGTCTACGGCGCTGTAACATATTCCGAATATCTCGGGGTGTTACAGAAAATGGTATCGGAGCCAGGTTGGTTATTTGGGTCTAGTTATGTTTTGTTTTGCATATTGTCACACCGCTGCCAGCATCCCAGTACTTCCAGTGCTCGTAAGTTTTCTTATTCGGCTCTTTTGTTTCTTGCATTGTATTTCCACTTTTGAATCGTAGCTGCTTTTCCTCCCTTACTCATCATCGATATACTTCTGTTATCTCTCTACATTAGTATGGATGCCGGAGGAAACCGTGGTCGTGGTCTTGGTCGTGGTCGTGGACGCGGCCGGGGACGTGGGGCAGCCGGTGGGGCGGCCACGTCGCATTCTTCGGGAGCCGGCAGTACCGGTGACCGCCACAGTCATGCTTCTTCTCAGGAGCGCGCCAATCTTGGTATTGCGGCTGTTATGCAGCAAATGGTTAACCAAATGGCGGCTATAGCTCAGGTGGTCCAGAACCCCAACCAGGCCCATGCTAACCGGGGCGGAGCGGATCGCTGGCTTCAGGATGTCATCAAGATGCATCCTCCTCAGTTTTCGGGAGCTTCGGACCCGATCGGCTGGGAAGGGTGGATCAAGGAGATATCCAAAGTATTCACTGCTACCAACTGCCCCGAGGACCGTAAGGTCCCTATTGCTCAATATTTTCTCACGGGAGATGCTACAGATTGGTGGGAGGCCGTTGGTCCCAAAGATCACGTTGCTTCGTGGGCCGAATTCCAAGAATTGATGGAGACCGAATATTGTCCGTGGCCGGTCAGACAGGCTCGAGTGCATGCTTTCTATGATGCTCAACCACGGGATATCCCCGTATCTCAGGCCATTGCCGACTTTAACAGGGAGTTGGGTTATGTGAAGACCCAAGTTGTCGCTGAGAGCGACAAAATTTTTCATTTTTCCAGGAGGATGAAGCTGCCCATTCGGGACTATATGTCTGGGCTCGTCTGTACTACCTTGAAGGATTATCAGAGTCGAGCTCTCGCTTATGATATGTCGGTGACGGCTAGCGATTTGGCTCGTGAGATCAAGAAGCAGAAGTCGGTCGGAAATTTTTCTGGTCCCAAGAGTGGAGGCCAGCAGAAATCTCTGGCTGCAAATATTTCTACGGGCGGTTCGGCTCATTTCTCTGGGAGCTTTCGGGGTGCCACCGGAACCTCCGCTCGTGAGCCCACATGTTTTAACTGTGGTACACATGGCCATAGGAGCCGACAGTGTTCTCGTCCGAAGTTTACCTGCCATACTTGTGGGCCTAGGCCACAAGGCCCCTTTTTGTGAGCAGATCAAACAGCTTCGCGGCGCCCGTCCTTCTCAACCAGCCCCGTTGGAGCCGAGTGTGAACCAGGGCTCATTTGCTCCGCTGCCTCCACCGAGTGCCGGCCGAGGTAAGGGTCGGGGTCAGCCTGCTAGGGGTGGAGTTTCCAGTGTCGGCTCTGCTCAGCCACGTATCTATGAGATGAGGAGAGCCGATGATCCAGCAGCTATTGTGGCGACAGGTACCGTTCATATTCATTTCCATCCTGTCAGTGTGCTTTTTGATTCGGGTGCTACGCATTCATTCATTTATCTAGAGTGTGTACGCCGTTTGAGTCTCGACTGCTTGTCACCTTGCGAGCCTTTCATCGTTAAACTTCCTAGCGGTGATAGAATTGTCGGTGATCGAGAAGTCCGGGACTGTTCTGTGATCATTTGTGAGAGGGCGTGGCTCTCTAATCTTATTGTTGTGAGTATCGAGGGCGAGGATTTAATTCTCGGGAATGATTGGCTCGAGCGGCATGGTGCAATCATGAACTACCGCACGAGGATTATTACTATGTTAGGCGAGGACGGTACTGAACACTCTTTCGCGGGGCGAAAGAGAAACCAGAAGTTTGTTATTAACGCCTTGAAGGCGGTGAAACTCCTGCGAAAGCGGTGTACTGGTTATTGGTGCTACGCCATGAAGGCGGAGAATGGTGGAGTCGAGTTTTCATCGATTCCAGTCGTTAGTGAGTATCCTGATGTATTTCCTGACGAGTTACCAGGATTGCCACCGGATCGTGAGGTTGAGTTTGTTATAGAATTAGAGCCGGGCGCGGCACCGATTTCAAAGGCGCCGTATCGCATGGCACCTTCAGAGATGTCAGAGTTGAAGAAGCAGTTGAGTGAGCTTCTTGAGTCAGGGTATGTTCGACCGAGCGCCTCGCCTTGGGGTGCACCAGTCCTGTTTGTGTGAAAGAAGGATGGTTCACTACGTTTGTGTATCGATTATCGCGAATTAAACAAAGTGACCATCAAGAACAAGTATCCTTTGCCGAGGATTGATGACTTGTTCGATCAGTTGCAGGGAGCTGCAGTATTCTCGAAGATTGATTTGAAATCGGGGTACTATCAGCTCCGGGTGAGAGAGTCCGACGTGCCGAAAACAGCTTTTCGGACGAGATACGGACATTACGAGTTTGTAGTTATGCCTTTCGGGTTAACTAATGCGCCGGCGGTGTTCATGAAATTGATGAACAAAGTCTTTATCGAGTATTTGGATAAGTGTGTCGTCGTCTTCATTGACGATATTCTTATCTATTCGAAGAATGAGGAAGAGCATGCCCATCATTTGCGGATAGTGTTAGACATTTTGAGGACCGAACAACTCTATGCGAAGTTCTCGAAATGTGAGTTCTGGCTGAAGGAAGTGATGTTTCTGGGTCACGTAATTTCAGCCGAGGGAGTTCGAGTGGATCCGCAGAAGATTGAGGCAGTGTTGGATTGGGCATCGCCCACAAATGTGAAGGAGGTCCGTAGTTTCTTGGGTTTGGCTGGTTACTACCGTAGGTTCGTCGAGGGTTTCTCAAAACTAGCTCGGCCACTTACAGTTGCTCCGTAAATCCGAGAAGTTAAATGCGGACCGATGAGAGCGATCGAGTTTCGAGGAGTCAAGAAGCGTTTGACTTCAGCCCGGTTTTGGCGTTGCCGTGTGGCAACGAGGATTCGCCGTTTATAGCGATGCTTGGGCGTGGTCTTGGGTGCGTATTGATGCGGCACGGCAAGACCATTGCCTATGCGTCGAGGATTGAGACCGTATGAGCTTAACTACCCTACTCATGATTTGGAGTTAGCGGCGATCGCTTTTGCGCTCAAGATTTGGCGTCACTATCTTTTCGGCTCTGCATGTCGATTTTTACCGATCATAAAAGTCTGAAATATATATTTACTCGGCGGGAGTTGAATATGAGGCAGAGGAGGTGGTTAGAGCTGATTAAGGATTATGACCTCGAAATCCTTTATCATCCGGGCAAGGCGAACGTCGTGGCCGACGCCCGAGTCGGAAACCGATTGCGTTGCGAACGCTTGAGGTCCTCACGTCTCGGTCGAGCTTCGGCGGGCTTTGATTGAGTTTGGTGTTGAGGTTTTGTTGCCTGAGAGTGTCGGGCAACTTTGTGCTTTAGAGATTTCGTCGTCTTTGATCGATGAAATTAAGTCAAACAATTAGAGGATCCGATGATTACTCAAATCAGAGAACGTTCTTAAGGGAAAGTCTCCGGGTTTGTGATTCACGAGGATGGTGTTTTGAGATTCAGTCGGCTTTGTGTGCCGAGCGATCGAGTTGCGGCGAGTATTTTGCGTGAGGCCCATTCCACACCCTATTCCGTTCATCCGGGTTCGAGTAAGATGTACAAGGACCTGAGGAGGAACTTCTGGTGGAATGATATGAAGGAGGAGGTCGCACAGTTTGTGGCGAGATGCTTGACGTGCCAGCAGGTCGAAATCGAACATCAGCGACCGGCTGGGTTATTGCAGTCACTTCCCGTTCCGGAATGGAAATGGGAAGATATATCGATGGATTTCATTACGAGTTTGCCGAGATCGAGATCGGGCATGAATATGGTATGGGTGGTTGTTGATCGTCTGACCAAGTCGGCACATTTTCTGGGCATCAAGGACACTTGGGGCCCGGAGAAATTGGCTCGTGTGTTTATCGCGCAGATTGTGAGACTTCACGGTACTCCGAAGTCTATTGTTTCGGATCGTGATGGCCGTTTTGTATCGCACTTTTGGCAGGCGGTGCATAAGGCGTTAGGTACCCGTTTGCATTTGAGTACCTCTTTTCATCCAGATCGGATGGACGGTCGGACGCACTATCCGGACATTCGAGGACATGTTGCGTGCTTGTGCCCTCGATTGGAGTAGCGGCCCAGGAAGAGCATTTGCCACTGATCGAATTCACGTACAACAATAGTTGGCACGCGTCGATTCGGATGGCACCGTATGAGGCACTTTATGGGCGACGATGTCGATCGCCGATTTGTTGGAATGAGGCGTCCGATTTGGTCGGAACTGAGCCGGATGTCGTTTTAGAGACGAGGCGGAAGATAGAATTGATTCGGGAACGGATGTTGACAGCCCATAGTCGACAGAAGTCATATGCCGATGTCCGTCGTCGACCTTTAGAATTCGAGGTGGGAGACCACATTCTGCTGAAAGTGTCGCCGACGAGAGGGGTTTTCCGTTTCGGGAAGAAGGGGAAGTTGAGTCCGAGATTTATTGGACCCTTCGAGATTCTCGAGCGGATCGGTGGGTTAGCATACCGTTTGGCGTTACCCCCGGCCTTGAGTCACGTTCATAGCGTTTTTCATGTTTCCCAGCTGAGGAAATATGTTCCAGATCCTAGTCACGTCATCGATTATGGCGAGATTGATATTGCTGAAGATATTACTTTTGAGGAGCGTCCTTTGAAGATTTTGGAGCATCGTGAGAAACGACTGAGGCATAAGACCATCCCTTTGGTCAAAGTACAGTGGTCGAGACACGGTGTCGAGGAAGCAACTTGGGAAACCGAGGATATCATGCGTGCTAGGTACCCTGAGTTGTTTGTTTCTTAAGTTTCGGGACGAAACTTATTTTTAGAGGGGTAGAATGTAATATCCGTATTTTTCTTTCCCTTGTATTTTCGTTTTTGGTGTATTTCTCGATCGTAGTGACCCTCGTGTACTTTTCAGCGTGTCCTTCCTGTCAAACTGTTGAACGGTATTCTCGTTATTGTTGTGCGGAACCGCCGTTTCGGGGTTGCCGTGGATCCATTTCGTGTTGTTGATTCCCGAATATTGATTCCTATCGTTTTATTCGCTTTCCGGATCATCTTTATCATTTTGGAACCCAAAAGGAGGTGTGGGCCGCGGCACAAGATGTGCGTGCCGCGGCACACAAATTCCTTCAGTGTTGGTCGATCCAACTGTACTGTGTGCCGCGGCACACCCATCCGGTGCCGCGGCACGGTGCGGCGGTGCGCGGCACACTGTCCGGTGCCGCGGCACAATCGTTTTTCTTCTGCTACCAAAACCCAAGCATCTGGGTTCCGCGGCACACGCGTGTGCCGCGGCACAATGCCAAAACACAGGAGTAAATTTTCGGCTGTGCGCGGCACACTTGCCGCGGCCTGCACAAGCGGTCAATCGCAACTCGTCTTTAATAGACGAAATCGACCGTCTTCTTCCTCATTTTCACCTGCAGCGCGAGAGAGAGTGAGAGAGAGGGGAAGAGTTCTTCATCCTTATCCTTTGGGGGGTCGATTTTCACCATTTTTCTTCGGTAGTGAAGCCCGGGCAATCAATCTAACGCGTGTTCTACGGATCTTGGTACTTGAGTCTCCTAAGGTAATATTCTAAAACCCTATTTTCGATTAATTTGGGGGTTTCGGGTTTTTCTTCCGATTCGTTCCGTTTTGTTGATGGATTCATGATGTATACGATTAATATTGTTAGTATCTTTAGTTTTCCTACGGATTCATGGATATTTTGTGGATTTTTACGGAATCGGGAGGGTTTGGTTGTGGTCTGCCCTCGTTGTTATTTTGGTAGAAATATACATGAATCGTAGGCGGGTTTCCGGGTGTATTCCATTTCCGTAATCGTCTAGAGTTGGTTGTGATTGTGTTATTCGAATCGTTAGGTTCATTCGTCGGTTCCTCACGGTCGTGCTTGATTCTTCCGTTCCGTTCGCGTCACCGTCTATTAATCGAGGCAAGTATTTTTTTGGAAACCTTTAAGCTTAACATGAAATGGTGATGTATATTACTTGTGTGTAACTCACCTTGTGTTGGCCCGATGGGGTCAAGGAGGGAAATCTATGCTGCCGCCCTGGATTTCACGAGTTTGTTTAGCTAGCCAGTGCGGGAGGGTCCTTAGAGGCCTCGTACGGGAATCTATGATATTACTCTGTTCCCAAGGCGATGCATGTGCGTGTTTTGTTTTATAATATAGCCAGTGCGGGAGGGTCCTTAGAGGCCTCGTGCGGGAATCTATGATATTACTCTGTTCCCAAGGCAAATTGTTTATTTGTTTGTTTAGGAAAAGACATGTCTAGTTTTGGTTTTTGAAATGATATTGATGCATGTACTATGAAATGTGTAAGCAATTGGTTTGCCTTGATTACTTGTACTAGCGTAATTGCTAACCCCTTTGGGGACCCGTTGTCGGGAAATTCTTGTTATGGATTTCGTGTTATGATTATCCGGACGGCGGGCACTTGGGACGATGCGAGGACGTTGGCCAAGGTCGTTGACATGTGCATTTGGGTCTTTCTATTTCTTTCGTCCATTTCAATTTGGTTGTTCTAATAATTATAAACTTATAGAGTGTACTCGCGAGTACTTAGGCTTTTCATTTCAAACTCCGTATTGTATTGCCTTAAATTGTCACGTTGTTGGTTGATGCTTATTTTGCCGGTTGCTCCGGGCGTATCTTTATATGTCACATTATTTAATTGTGTATCCTCGCTAACCAAGATGGTTAGTCGAGTGGAGTTTTTCTATTGTAGCCTGGTAGGCCCCATGTAGGGGTCTACGGCGCTGTAACATATTCCGAATATCTCGGGGTGTTACAATACCAACCGGCATGCTACTATGACCCGGAATGCCACGATATAACAAAAGTGACATCGAAAATGAATAATGACTCACCGAGATGAAATGATAGTGAAATGAATGACAGCTCAATGAAATGATTTGGAACCGTCGTTCCTTGTGACTGAGGTGATTAATTGACAATGACAAGTTTTGATACGGTTAATACAATGATGAATGAGTTATGATTATGAAAGAACAACAACAAAAGGAATGAATATCCTTTTAACCGAGTAAGAATTAACTTACACAACACCGGTGACAATTATCCTTCCATGAACAACGTCCTAATTGAGATATTGGTCACTCGAACAACCTTGAATAATACAATTACCAACAATCCATTCAATATACGAATCAAACACGAATATAACGAACTCAAAACGTCGATACGATTAAACCAAGTTCATTGGGGCATTATATCGAACACTTTGTGGTCAAACATCGATTGTTTATAACCAAACCTCAAAAATTCCAACATCAAATCCCCAAGATGTGTTTCAAACCAACAAAACATCTTCAATACGATCAATAATCCAATATGAATAACCAAAAGCGTGATTACTACAACGATTAATCGAAAACCCCCAAATCCAACTAAATATTCAAAGTGTTCTTGAATAATCCTTCAATAATCCAATGAATAATCAAACATATCCGTAATCATGCATATATCACTTCATACAACATGATTTTAATATCCAAAACATCATATCTCAATACAAAATGGAAATCCAAGATGTTGAAGAAATTACCTCTTGAAGATTCAAGCACATTGATCTGAAGAACACGCGTTAGATCGACTATCCGGGCTTCACGATCAAAAGGAAATGAAGAAAATCAAACCCTCAAGTGATGGATGAAGAAAAGTTTCTTCCCTCAAGCTCCCTCTCTCGTATGAAGGTGAAGAAGTGAACAAATGATCTGATCTTGCTGAAAAAAATGCAATTATAGAGTTGACTGCCCTGTGTGCCACGGCCCAGCCGAAGTGTGCCGCGGCACAGGGCCAAAACTACGCCCAGTGGTCAGCAGTGTGCCGCGGCCCTGCCGGCATGTGCCGCGGCAGTGACTCGGCAGTGTGCCGCGGACCAGCCGGCATGTGCCGCGGCTCACGGTACAGAGGGGTTGGCCAATAATTGAAACATGAGTGTGCCACGGCCCGGACGGGTGTGCCGCGGTAGTGACTCAGCAATGTGCCGCGGCCCTGCCGGCATGTGCCACGGCCCACGGTACAGGCTGCTCGGCCAAAAACTGGAAAATGAGTGTCTGAGCTATGTCGACCATAACTCTCTCGTTCGGACTCCGATTGACTCACCGTTTGAACCATTGTAAAGCTAACTCGAAGCTCTATAATATTGAAAAGAATCAAAATCTTTGGAGTTTCCAAAAATTAATGGTGATTTTACAAAGTCGAACTCATACGTGGAAAGTTGAAACAATGAACAATATCGATATACAACTCGAAGTTATTCCGAACGGTGAACATGGATGAATGAACATGATTGATGAATAATTATTAATGAGTGAAAATCCACTGAGTGACAATCACCGAATGCAATTACTAAATGATAGTGATTGAATTACAACTGGGTATTACATGCAGCACGGGAAGACGATTGCCTATGCTTCCCGTCAGTTGAAACCGTACAAGTTAAATTACCCTACCACGATCTTGAGTTGGCTGCAGTTGTGTTTGCGTTGAATATCTGGCGTCATTACTTGTACGACTCGTCGTGTCAGATTTTCACCGATCATAAGAGTCTGAAGTATATTTTAACCCAGAAGGAATTGAATATGAGACAGAGGAGGTGGTTGGAATTAATCAAGGATTATGATCTCGAAATCCTTTATCATCCGGGCAAGGCAAATGTGGTGACAGATGCCTTGAGTTAGAACTCAGTATCGCTTTGGACACTTGAGTTGCTCACGGCGCAGCCAGAGCTCTAGGGAGAGTTGATGGGGTTGAGTATTGAGGTTGTGTTATTAGGGAATGCTGGGGAATTGTGCGCTTTTGAGATCTTTTCGTCTCTGATCGATGGCATTAAATCGAGACAGTTAGAAGATTCGATGTTTATTCAACTCTGTGAGAATGTGGTTGTAACGCCCCAATACTTATTTAAATGCTATTTATTTTGCTAACGATCATGGATTTTGATTTAAATATTTACAGGTTGTCCGATACTTGGACCGATATGTTCCTAGCATAAAATGAAGGAGTTAAAAGGAAAAGATTTCAAAATAAATTATAAGGGTCATTTTTAGAATTTATGAATGCGATTTCGAAAAGTTCCGACGATTTTGATACGATAGAATTTTCATTACATAACACTTATATTGCAAAAATAATATTAAATTATTTTATTATTGTTATCGAAAATCCGTTCCGAGGATATCGAAGATTTAACTCCGACGAGTCCGGAACAGGTCGGAAAATCGAATTTGGACATCGGGAAGGGGTCGAACCGGCCGAGCCAAGTTGACGGACATCTGCCGGTCACCGCCGGACACGCCGAATGAAAACTGCCGGTCATGGCCGACAGAAGCTTCTAGGCTACTATCCGGATAAGGCTGTCCATCTGTCCGGATAAGGTCGGTCACGACCGACAGAAGCTTCTCGACCACTATCCGGATAAAGGGTCAATTTGTCCAGGATAAGGTCGGTCACGACCGACGAAGCTTCTCGGCACTGTCAGGATAAGGCTTCATTTGTCGGGTAAGGTTGATTTTCAACCGACTTTGAGCCCTTATTTATACATGTTCCCGGACGTGTTTTTGTACATATCATATATAATTTTGAAGCTATCAACCTCTACTTTAAAACGCCCGAAGCATATTTTCCTTGCAAAAATTATAAAAGCCACAAAAATCCCGATAAAACAGATAGCTCAAATCTGACAGTTTTTCAAAGGTGTTTGATAAAAGTCCTCAAAGAGATTTTAGATTTTACATCAAGAATTTATGACCGGAAATATGAAAGTATTTTCAAGTGCTAGGAGAAATGTATCCGGGATCCAAGAAGGACAACCGAGCCAAATTCAAAGGAAGATATTTCAAGATTTCAGCAAACGAGGTGAGGTTATACTGTTTTAATATGTTACGGTCATCGTTGTGTCATGTAACATGACGACCCGAGAGGGGTCGAAAGAATGAAAGAAATCCGAGATGAGTCTCACACAGATAAGAATGTTTTATGTGCATTACACAACATGATTTTGACGATTTATAAGGGTTTAATCTCACTGAGTATGCTCGCGTACTCACACCTCATCGATTATGTTTTTCAGGCTAAGGAATCGACGAACGGGACAAGCAGAAGATGAACACATATTCCCAACACGATGAAGTTCTAAAGAATAAAAGATGTTGTCACCGTAATTGTTATTATTTTTACGAAACACTTGATGTTCTTCAACAAATATAATTTCAACGGACTATGTCCGAATATTTGATTCCCCATGTTTTTGTAAAACTGTAGTGATGTTTGATTAAACGACTCTTATTGAAGATTTACTTACTAAAATGCTTCCGCAAATACTCCGGATTTATATAAAATATTTAAGGAAAAATTAAGCCGTGTAACGTTCTTTTTAATTAAGAAAGCCAGGGCGTTACAGTGGTGAAGGGGAAACCCCTAGGATTCGTGATTCATGAAGATGGTGTGTTGAGATTTCAAGGTCGGATGTGTGTTCATATTGACTTGGAATTGAGGCAGGGCATAATGCGGGAGGCTCATGCATCGCCTTACTCAGTCCATCCGGGCTCGAGTAAAATGTATAAGGATTTGAGGAAGAATTTTTGGTGGAATGACATGAAGAATGAGGTAGTGCAGTTTGTGGCTAAGTGTTTGACTTGTCACCAAGTCAAAATTGGGCATCAGCGGCCTGCCGGATTGTTGAAACCACTTCCCGTCCTGGAATGGAAGTGGGAGGACGTCTATAGATTTTGTCACGAATTTGCCGAGGACAAAGATAGGAATGAACTTTGTGTGGGTGATCGTGGATCGACTAACTAAGTCAGCACATTTTCTAGGCATCAAGGACACTTGGAGTCCAGAAAATTGGATCGTATTTTTATTTCGCAGATCATGAGACTTCATGGTATGCCGGAGACTATTATTTCATACAGAGATGGTTGGTTTGTATCGCATTTTTGGCAGGCAGTACATAAGGCATTGGGGACACATTTGCGTTGTATTACATCTTTCCATCCTCAGACCGATGGACAGTCCGAGCATACCATTCAGACGTTCGGGGATATGTTAGGCGCGTGTGCGCTAGACTAGAGTAGTGATTGGGAGAAACATCTGGCCCGGATCGAGTTCACTTATAATAATAGCTGGCATGCGTCGACCAAGATGGCACCGTATGAGGTGCTTTATGGCCGACGATGTCGGTCACTGATATGTTGGAATGAGCCGTCTAATTTAGTTAGCACCGATCCGGATCTTATGTTTGAGACTAGGAGGAAAGTCGAGTTGATTAGAGAGAGAATGCTGGCGGCTCAGAGTCGACAAAAGTCCTATGCGGATATTAGACGCCGACCATTGGAGTTTGAGGTAGGGGATCATGTCTTGTTGAGAGTGTATCCATCAAAGGGAGTTTTCCATTTTGGGAAAAAAGGGAAACTTAGTCCAAGGTATATTGGACCTTTCGAGATATTAGAGAGAGTTGGCGAGTTAGCATACCGTTTGGCATTGCCCCCGTCTTTGAGCCATGTGCATAGTGTTTTTCACATTTCTCAGTTGAGAAAGTATGTTCCAGACCCGACTCACGTTATAGACTTCGGGGATGTGGAGATCGAGAAGGATGTTACATTTGAGGAGAGGCCAATTAGAATTTTCGATCATCGGGACAAACAGTTAAGGCACAAAACCATCTCCTTGGTTATGGTGCAATGGTCGAGGCATGGAGTGGAGGAAGCGACATGGGAATTAGAGGAGGATATGCGTGTGAGATACCCCGAGCTTTTTGACCCTTAAGTTTCGGGACGAACCTTCTTTTTAGAGGGGGGAATGTAATATCCGTACTTTTCTATTTTTAGCAGTTTCTATTTTTAGCGCATGTTTATTTTTATCAACTCGCTTGTAACCATTTCGATGTTTTGAATCTATTTTTTTCTTGGTGTTTTTCCATTTGGACGAGTTTCGGAGGTGTTTTTACGTAATTTTGCTTTATGTTATGTTTTGTCACATGTATGTTCGATTCTCATAAAACTCGTTCGATTTCGTTGTTTCTTCATTTCCATGAGTCTGTATGGTTGGGTTATTCATGTTGTGAGTTTCTGTTTGATAATCCGATGTCATATCGTGTTTTTCGGACGTTTGGGCCATTTTGTAATTTCCTAAGAGTTTGAGGAAATTTACTTCCGTCATCGAATTTTGGATCTTTGGCCTGTCGGAATGGTGTTTCTTTTTAGCACTTAGATTCTTCATCACGAATACTTCATATTTATGTTTAGGTTCTCTCCTTGTATTGCGTTTCGACTTCGTACCTCTTTGAGCAGCGAACTGCATTCAGCAGTGCTGAACAGCTGCATGAATAACGTACGTTATTCATGATTTATTGCGTGCGCTATCAATGCATGTATAACGTACGTTAAACCTTAGTGTTAACGTACGTTATTGTCCTCAGCGTTTTGGGCAGAAGCTTCTGCCCAGTTTCTGCCTAGCCCTTACGTACGTTAGCATATGAGTGTGACGTACCTAAGAGGCATAACGTACGTTAACCTCACCATGTTAACATATGTAACGAACTGTCAGGTATTTAAAACCTGAATAGGTGAGTCGCATCATTTTTCTTGCTTTTCTTTCCTTGTCCGCGATGTGAGTTCTTCGGAGGGATTTGGGGCGATTCGTATAGAGCAGTCCATAGAGTTCCTCTATAGATCGATTTTTGTGCTTCAAGCAAGGTTTATCATCATCCTAATCCGTCTCTCTCGCCCTAATCCAAGGTATTATAGCTCAGAACCCTAACTTTGTTCATTTTGGGGTTTTTTCGGGAGTTGTCTATTTAAACTCGAATTGTTCGTTTGTGTTGCTATTTTTTCTATCATTTATTGTTATTGAGTGATTCCCAATCCGTTTCTGTCGTGTGTAATCCGTGGATTGTTGATTTGGGGAGGTTTTGTGAAAACCCTCGCCCGTATTGGACGTACACATATTGTTAAGATTGTAATCGGGGTTGTGGGCATATTCCGTTTGATTATTGATATCGTTTAGGACTGAGTTATGTTAACCTTGCGTTTTGGAGTGGTCTTAGTCACTCCGGGTCATTCCTAGACGTTGTTTACTTTCCGTCTCGTCAAATATATCTCAAAGGCAAGTACTTTACATTTGTTTGCATATTTTAGTATTTGAATTATGGCTTCCCGTGTATGTTGTGGATGTGAATGCGTATGTTCACCCAGGGATGCTCTGATGGGGCCTCTGGGGTTACGTAGTGCCGTGTGTATGCGTATCATGAACTGGGATTAACCACACAGGGATGGTCCGACGGGGCCTCTGCGGGGTGCAGTGGCTGTGAGTCTCGTACCAACGGTTAACCTTTGAAATGTTTTGTTGGAGAACTGTGTTTTATGCTTGTGCACCGTAATATTCCAGAATATAAAAATGTTTTCTAAAATGATTTTGGCGCATATTTCATCTGATTAAAATGGTAGTTCAAATGGATTGTACTTGCACTAGCTGTTGTCGCTAACCCCTTAAATGGGGGAAATACTTTCGTATTTTTGGTTCATGTCCTGGAGGCGAACGAACATGCGAACAATACTAGGATGATGGGCAAGAGTGATTATGTTCAATGGTCGTTTGTTTGGCGTGTTGTATTTTTATTTTAACAATTATGTCATTTGTTTCAGTACTCGAGTACCTCTTCCTTTGAACTTGTATTTTCTTGTGAACACGGTTTGGAAAGGATTTTGTTTGTTACTGTCGGGTTCGGTCCATTTGTCTTGAATGTCTTAAATCATGGAATTGTTTGTATATTGATGAAGTTTGTCTTGGGTCATGATGTTGAGTTTGTACGATAGCCTGGTGGATTCCGAAGGGTTGGATCCACGACGCTATAATATGCCCTGACGTCTAGGGGGTGTTACACTGACAAGGAGTGATCTAAAGATTTTGAGATTTTTCTCTTTTTGGGTGTACACTTTGCCCAAAGCTTCAAGTTCACGGACAATGCCAGTAAATCTGAGATCGAGTCCGTCAAGTGTTTATGTGGTTTTCATGTTGAAAGATTCAAACTGCTGAGTGAGTTTTAAAATTTTATTTTCTTTTGAGAGCTCATTTCCCTCAAAATTAACTTGAGTTTTTCCTAGATTTCTTCAGCTATCTTACAGCTTTTTACCGTCGAGAATGTGTTTTTTTGAGAGTGACAAACAGCACATTCTTAGAGATGTTCCCTTTATTTTTACAGCATTCTTGTGTTCATCAGTTGTCTATTAATCCCTTTATTTCTCGAGCATTTCTGCATGGGGTTGTCCTTCAACCTTTGCAAATGGGTTGACCATCATAATGGTGATAGTCCTTCCGGCATCACGAGATCATCTCTTCGTGCATGTCGGCAAGATGAGATTCCATGCCGACTCTTCAATCATCAAACTCATTAATAAAGAACATGAGAACTTTGTTGATCAATGATGTACCCATGACAATAATGGAGGATGAATGATAAAGATACAAAAATGTAGTTTTCGAAAGCTAGTGATTTGGATCTGATTCAGGCTAAAAATCAATTGATTCTTTGTAGAATCAACCGCTCTGATACTACTTGTTGGTCACTGTATACTTTTCTTACAACTCAAAAGGGGGGGTTGAATAGGAAATACTCTTTTTTGAAGTTTGTTATGCATAGCGGAAGTCTTAAACTAAGTTGTTGTAAGTACAACAACTAGACAGTCTCCTGCAGCTTGGTGCTTACAAGATTTTCAGAGTAAGTATATGATGAATCACAGGCAGTAAGAAAATAGTAAGTACAGGAAGTAATAACACACAAATTTAATGTGGTTCGAAGTAAACCCCTATACATCCATAGGTCCTCTATGGGAGTATATAGTTTATTAAAATCAATCCATATACAACTGTATGATTTTAACTAAACTGGTCGACGTATCGTTCACACAGATTGATACAACCAATTGTAGCTTGAAGCGTTCACACAGATTGCTGTAGCTTTTTCCACTTGCTTCTTCTCACACAGACTGAAGCTTTGTCTTTAAACTCTCTTCTTCTCACACAGGTCGGAATAGTTCAACTTAGTCCACACAGGGATAATGATCTAAACAGTAAGGTTTTGATTCACACAAATCAGAACAGTAGTTGTAGGCTTTGTAAGTATTCGTTGTAGTGTGCTATTCTTAGTTGAGGACTTAATATTTCTTCACTCAAGGATATACGTTGTACGATTGAAGAAATAAATTGCTCTTATATAATGATTGTTTTGAATTCTTGACCAATCAGTAAGTCATTTTTTTCAGTAATGAGCAATATCCTCTTGCTTGGACTATTTACAATCTAAGAAATAGATTCGTTATAAATGTAGTCGTTGCCCACTTGGTGAGATGTAGACAAATCGGATTGGCGGCTTGCAAAATGTTTGAATTAAATATGTTTCCATTTAATGCTTCAGATATTCTTTTTGATCCACATTAAATGCTTTTCAATCTATAATCTTTTCGGCCACGTTAAATGCTGTCTTGTCAGCATTAAATGCTCCTTTGAAACCGTGAATATATTGTGAATAAAGAAAGACTTACTTTACAGTGATTTAAAGGTCTAAGTCAAAATCATGTGGATAGTATTTTCATTTCCCTAAAGTACTTACAGCTTCTTTGTTGTAGACAACAGGCTTTCTTGTTGTACTCTTGGAATCTCCATTTAGCTGTAGGATACATCTTTAGGCACTGTATGAAGTTTGCTGTAGGGACAGGCTGTAGGATGCATTTATCAGAACACTTAGGGTATTATTTTCCCAAATATATTCATTTTAAATTTTTTTTGCATGAGAAGAGAGAACTTCTTACACATATCTTGGTTTGTAGAACCCAAAATAATATCATAAACATATATTCGTACGATTAAAAGATCATCGCATTCTTATATTTTGAAGAGTGTTTTGTCGATAATGCCTTTATAGAATCCTATGCTGATTAGTTAAAGTGACATGGTCTTATACCAGGCTCTAGGCGCTTGCTTGACTCCATACAAGGCTTTCCTTAGCATGTAGACTAGATCATCATACTCTATGCTGGCAAACCCTGGAGGTTATTTGACACACACCTCTTCAGCTAGATATCTGTCCAGGAATGAACTCATAATGTCCATATGATATACAATAAAATTCTTATGAGCTTCAAATGCTAGGAATACCCAAATTAATTCTATTCTGGATACATGGGCAAATATTTCATCATAGTCAATCCATTCTTCCTATCTGTAGCCTTGAACAACTAGTCTGTACTTGTTTCTTATAACTAGATTGTACTTGTTTCTCATTTTTCTTGTTTCTAAATACCCATTTTGTTCCAATGACACCTTGATGGCTCGGTCTATGAACTAAGTACCAAATGTTGTTTCTTCCAAAACCATTTAACATTTCCTCCATCGAGGTAATCCAACGAGAATTTCTAAGGGCTTCATTGGTAGAAATTAGTTCGAATTGAGCTAGAAATACAACTAATGTGCACATGGAAAGTCTACGTAGTTTAGATGTAGACTTCCATACAAGAAACTAGGTCATGTCATGTTCTGACTATGGTTCCTCTTGCACACACAATACATATCCTTTTTGTACTTAATATTCTTTTTTTGGTGATAACTCCAACATCAATATCAACAATCACCAGTTACTGTGGGTGATCTCTTAACAATATCCTGTTAGGTTCTATTTCCATTTACCTTCATGTGTCCTCTTATACTGTAAGCCCAACCTCAGCTTCTACAGTCTGCTCTTATGTTGTTATAGCTTCAGGATTGATTTAGAGAGGTGACATGTTCTCCCTGGGCCCGTGGGATTTCTTCAGTGGTTAAAGTTTCAATGGCATGAGTTAAAACATCTACACCTACAAGATCACAATGTGGTTCATCAAACACTACATGGACTGATTCCTCAATGGTCAATTTTCTCTTATTGAAGATCCTAAAGGCTTTACTGACATTAGAATACCAACGGCTATTCTTTCATCAGACTTCTCGTCTAATGTCTTGATATAATCCTTCCCATAGTTAAGAACATAACACGGAAAACTAAAGATATGAAAATTTACAACCATGGGAGTTTTATTATTACATGCCTAGTATGCAGTTTTGTTGCGGTGTTTGTTGATGGTACATCAATATTTTGTATAGCACACTATATTTGTTGCTTCGCCCCACAAACACTCTGGTAATCTGCTTTCAACAGTGATCCTTCTGGTGTCTTCCTTTAGCGTCCTGTTCTTTTTCTCAGCAACACCATTTTGTTATGAGGTTCGAGCTGTTGAATATTCATACCGTATGCCATTATCCGCAAATTATTGCTCTATGAAGCAGTTTGTGAATTTTTACATCTATCAGACCAAATGGATACAATACTTATACCTTTCTCATTTTGTAGCTTCTTTAGGTGCTCAGCTGCTTTGTGATTGTCTCTTTCTTCTTTTTCAAGAAGATTGTCGAGGTATACCTGAAAAAATCTTCAACAATAACCAGATAATATTTCTTATCTGCCAGGCTAACAGGGTCTACAGGGCCATATAGGTCCATATGCAATACATCCAGGACCCTATAGTTGAGAGATGATTTATCTACAGAGTTGTCTTGATATGTTTGTCTTTCTGACAGGGTCCACATATATTATTCTTGTGAACCTCTGATCATTCCATATCTTGCCAACTTATTGATGGTCTTGAAGTTGATGTGAGACATCCTCCTATATCATAGCCAGCTCTGATCTGCAGTGCCTTTTTGATGATTAAATAAGGGATTATAATACTTGCAGGAATGCAATCAATGACATACATGTTACTTGATCTGGATCCTATGAGTACAACTTGCTTGGACTGGATGTCCTTCGCCCTACAATTTTCTTGAAAGAATATAACCGAGAATTTTTTGTCACAAAACTGGCCAACACTTAAAAGGTTATATTGTAGTCATTCAACAAAAGCTACATCGTGATTTTGAATTTGTCAACGAATAGGTTCCATTCCCTCTTGTTAGTCCCTTGAATTTGTCATCAGATCGGACCTTCGGAACATGCTCTTATACATAATCGAATAACTTTTTGATATCTCCAGTTATATGCCAAGAACCTCAGTTGTTGAAACACCAGATGTTGTTGGTCATGATATACTTAAATGAAATCTTCGTAAGGGGGGGTTGAATAAGCTATATGAAGTTTAATATGAGTAGCGGAAGACTAGTGCAAGTTGTTGTAAACACATCAACTAAATGATCTCCTGTTAGCTTGATGCTTACAAAGATTTCAGAATAAGTATAAAACAATCATAGACAGTAGATAAGCAGTAAATACAGGAAGTAAAAACACAATGTTTAATGTGGTTCGAGAAAACATCCACAATGTCAATAGGTTCTCCACATAGGAGTAAACATCCATAGAATTATATGATTTTAACTAAACCTATCACTGTAATGTTCACACGGATTGATACACCTGATTTTAGCTTTAAGTCGTTCACGTCGATTGGCCGTAGGCTTCATTGAACTAACTTCTTTCCACATACATTGAAGCTTCATTCTGAATTCTCTTCACCCACACAGTTCGGAAAGGTTCCGATTAGTCTATACAAGGCTAATATACTCAATGATCAAAGTGGTGCATGATAAAATATTTTCGAACAGCAACTGTAGGCTTATGAGTTCCTGGATGTAGTGTGTTGTTCTCATTTGAGGACTAAGTATCTCTTTAATATGAATAGGCGTTGTAGGCCTTTGAAGAGATTGTTTGCTTGTGTAGGATATCACAGGATGATCAGCTTTGAAACATAGTTTTGCAATATCTCAGATGATTCAGTTTGTTCAGTAGTTTCAGTAAGTGAGCAAGTCCTATGGATTGGGCTATTTATAACTTTAGAAGGAGATCCTTTATAAATAAGCCGTTGGCCGGTTTGTGAGATATGGACACTTAAGATTGGTGGCTTGATGAATGTATGAATTAAAGTGTCTTAATATTTAATGATTCAGACTTTCTTTTTGGCCTTTATTAAATGCTCTTTAGTCCATAGTCTACGAACGCATTAAATGCTATCTCCATCAGCATTAAATGCATCTTTGAGATCGTGAGTAAATTATGAATAAAAATTTCCTTATATCACAACAGTTTAAAGGTCTAATTATTTTCCAGTTGGATTTATATTTTTTTTCTCAAGTAAAATGCCTACAGCGCTGTAGCCAACAATTTGTTTGCTGTAAGTTGAATCCTCATTTCACCATAAGGCGAACGTCTTCCGAGTGCTGTATGAAAATTGTTGTAGGCTGGTGGCTATAGAATGCATTTATCAAAACACTTAGAGTATTTTATCCCAATAATTTCCCCCTTTTTGATATTGCAAAAACCCTTTTAAACTTCCAGCTTCAAGTCTTATTTTGGTTCTACCAACCTAGATTTGTGTAAGAAGTTCTCTTATATCATGCAAAGTAAATTTGAAATGGGTATGATGAGAGAACTTAGGGATTTCTTACGATTGCAGGTCAAACAATTACCTACAAGTACTTTATCAACCAGGAGAAATACAACAATGAGCTGCTCAACCAATTTGGGATGAACACCTCCAAGTCTTCATCAACCCCATGATCACTTCCACACAGATAAGTACTGGCGAAGCTGGAAATCCAATCGACCAATCACTCTACAAGAATCTTATAGACTCATTCACGTACCTAATAGCCAGCAAGACCAATATCCAATGTGCTGTAGGAGTGTGTGTATGATATCAGTTTAACACCCCCAAAACCAATCGGGAATATTACAGTGCCGTGGGCCCCACATTGGAACCCACAAGGCTAAAATCATTTTCAAAAACGTTTCAAATACGCCAAAGAGGTGAATACTGTAATGTTTTAAATACTCAAATATTTTCAAAATATAGTTTCCAAATACTGTCATCAAATACCATTTGAAAGCACAAGGCGAAGGCGCCAAAAAGGACATTTAGAAAGTACACATGAGCTGGTTAAATACCGAAAGCCATTTAAAAGTACACACACAACGGGTATAAACACAGGAGGAAATACATTTGCAGCAGAATTATAAAAAACCAGAAAAGAATACCCGAATCCCATATAACCATGACATAGCCAGTATCACCGGAAAGCTCATCCCTTCACGACCGCTACTAGCTCGATCTCCAAGTACCTAAAAGATAAAGCGCACGACGGGGTCAGCCATAATACTCAACAATGATAACGATTATATCAACATAAATAATTACATATCAATGTAATTTACAGAGTGAAAACATTCCCAATGTAATCTTACCGTAGTAACCTTACAAATCCATCACAATCCATATCAAATCAATCCTTACCATAATCCACAGCTCGCTTGCTCAAGTGACGAATGAATTCAAAAATAACCATCTATACTGTATTCAAAAGGATACCAAGATTCTCAAGTATGGAGTAATCTGTCCATGATCAATCCTGTTCACAGGATCGCACAATTGAATTCCAATTCTGATAAAACCGCAACACACGATGCATCTGTAGATCAACTGTCCCGAAACAATGACAAGTCCCGGATATCAATACAAAGTATGAATGCTCACACAATCAATAGTGAATAACAACCAATGCATCAGAACGAGAATATCAATGACCACACAAGATCGACAAAGGATCAACCACGAATGAGAATACCATCGATGTGGTAAACTTAAACGAGATCAATAAAGGATCAACAATCGAGAACAGCAACGATACGATAAACTTCAATGAGATCAATAAAGGATAAACAACCGAGAATACAAATGATACTGATGTAACCGAGCTGATCGGTCACCAAGAACTGGGTTAATCTTAGAAGTTTAGCTAAGAAAACCCAAAATATATGAAGTACTCTCTTTTCTTTCTCTCTCTAAAATATGCTGTATTCTCAGAGTGTGTTATCTTGTGAGAAACCCCCTCTCTCCCTTTTATAGGAGGAGGGTGCCTTGTTATCTAAGATTTTCCCTGATTTCCAGAGAAAATCCCGGATATCCAGGGATTCAAGCTGTGATTTTCCATCCCTGGATTTCCGGGATTGCAAGGTATGGGCTCTCAATCCCTGGATCTTAGGGATTCTGTCAGGTGAGTCAGGATCTTCTTTCCCAAAAGTTCGACCTTCATGAGTTCGGTGGTTTTTAGGTCGGCTCATTCCTATTCAAATCAGTAGGTCGAGAGACCTTTGAGGTCGGCGACCTTTTATCAGATATCATAGGTCAGCGGGGCCTCCGAGGTCGGCGCCCTTCTAACAGATGTCACAGCTAAGCGGGGCCTCCGAGGTCGGCAACCTTTATCAGATATCATAGGTCAGCGGGGCCTCCGAGGTCGGCGCCCTTCTAACAGACGTTACAGCTAAGTGGGGCCTCCGAGGTCGGCGACCTTCTAAAGGACCTTGAGGTTGTCATCCCCTTATCTAAGAACCTAGGTCGGACTTTTATTGGTCCATATTTTAAACCGGGTTTTCAGGGAGCGTACATTCGACGTCCTATCAACCAGTCCCCCCTACTCTAGTCGAGCTATAAGACCGAGTAGAGTAAGATTTGTTTATAATCGGACAACCTTGACGCAATAATCCTTGGGACTCCCGTTCCCATATAACGAGGCTCTTCGGACTTCGTGCGCTATAATAACCTGTCTTTTCCTTTCCTCGCCTCCCAAACGTCGCGTCGATGGTCAAAGCCAGGTGTCGACCTGCTATAGGTCGGATAAGACGGTGCCAAATCCCAACCGTTCTTTCGAATAGGGCATCGGACGCTCCAGATCGTCCCTATCCTTCTTGGTTTTCGCCCCTCCCTCCTATAAAAGGAGGTCTTCTTCCCCCTTTATCACTTCTGCGTTTTTATACCCTCAACCTCTGTAAACCAAAATTCTCAGGCGACACTAGCGATCACAACTATCTGTCTCCGGTGACGCGCTTTCTCTACCTTTCTCCGGCGATCTTCCACCCAATCCCGTGGGTATGTTCATCTAAACATCTCTTTAGTTTTTGATTTGTTTTACAGATATTTTCCTTTTCTTCTTCCTCCCTTTTCTTCTATTTTTATGTTTATTATTACCCTCTGCCGACCTGATATAACTTCTTGTGCAGTTCTTCGCCACCTTTGTGACCTTCGCCGAGGATCATAAGCTCGGCGCTACGTCTTCCTCCCAGCTCACCCAGATGCAAGCCGACCTGGAGGCCGCCCTGTCGGCTAATTCTGATCTCTCGGCTCAGCTTCAGGAGAGGGAGTATCGCTTAGATGCTGCCCTTAAGAAAAGTTCTGAGCGGGAGGCGGTTTTAGAGCGGGCTCAGATGGACAATGTTCAGCTGAACCAAGAGCTGAAATTTTGGAATACCATGTCTACAGCTGAAACGGAGAAGGTGGGCCAGCTCGAGGCTCAGTTGTCGGAAGCTAGGGCCGAATCCGAGAGGATAGCTCAACTTGAGGCACGGGCTAAGGCTGAGTTGGAGAAGGTCACCCAACTCGAAGCTCAAGCTAGAGCGGAATCAGAAAAGGTGACCCAGCTGGAAGCTCAACTAGTCGAGGCTATATCCGAGGGATCGTCTTATGAGCGCGGGGCGACGGATGGCCGACGTCGATTCCTGACCAGTGACGTTGGTCACTCTTTCCTGGAGGCCTACCGTTCCGCGCTCCTGGCCCGGTATCACAATTCCACCGCGTTCCTGGTTAAGCTAGCCCCTGCCGCGACACAATATTTTGATTTTGCCCTAACTCGTGCTCGTGAGCAGCTAGCTTCATTGGGTTTTACGGGCGAGCTGGATCGATCTTTGCATTGGACGGGGCTCCGTTCCTTCGGGTTGGTCCGGGACGTGGAAGAATCTCCGGAGGCGGCTGCTGGAAGGACGCCCTTGAGGAGTCCATGCAATCGGCTTGGATTTGGAGCCGCCTGCTCCTCCCGGCTCACTGTTAAGGCCAGCACTCCTAGTCCCGAGGTGGTTGGGACCGACCGTGATGCTTCTCCTCCGTTGCCTCCTCCGTCTTCAGAGCCTGTAGTTTAGTGTAGACATGTATATTTTTCTTCTGTTTCTTTTTCCCTTTTTCTTTTTATTGTACTGGCACAGCTATTTTGAATGACAACTTTTTGAGTTGAATATACTTGGGGTTTGTGTGCTTTGTATGACAAGTTGATATAGTTCGGTGTTGCTTGTAACCTTGATGTATCTTGTGCCTGTTTGATTTGATATGATTACTTTCCGACATGGCCCGGCTTTTTTTTCTTAGTATAGTCCCGACCTTTAAATTTCGAAATATCCTAAATGTAACCCGACCACTTTGACTTAACTTTTTCACCGATCTTTCGTGTAGGTTGGGTATTTCCCTTAGTCATAGCTTCATAGGGCGGTTCACCCTTACTCGGATTTGAAGGCGTTTCGCCTGATCATATGTCAGAGGGCGGTTCACCCTTACTCGGATCTGAAGGCGTTTCGCCTGTTCAGATGTCAGAGGGCGGTTCACCCTTACTCGGATCTGGAGGCGTTTCGCCTGTTCAGATGTCAGAGGGCGGTTCACCCTTTCTCGGATCTGGAGGCGTTTCGCCTGTTCAGATGTCAGAGGGCGGTTCACCCTTACTCGGATCTGGAGGCGTTTCGCCTGTTCAGATGTCAGAGGGCGGTTCACCCTTTCTCGGATCTGGAGGCGTTTCGCCTGATCAGATGTTATTTCTAGTTTTACTTGATCAACACATTCAGAGAGATATATTTTTGTAATAGACTTTTATTAAAACAACATAAGCTTTTTTTCCACACCTCTTCACACAAAATACTTTTTTAAGTGACATATGTTCCAAGGTTTTTTGATGAGGTGCCCTTCCATATCCTCAAGCTCGTAAGCTCCCCCCGCATAAATTCGGATTACCTTGTAAGGGCCTTCCCAGTTCGGCTCCAGCTTTCCTGTTTTTCTGAGGGCATCAGCTCGCCTAAGCACCAAATCACCGACCTTGAATTGTCTCTTCTTGACTCTTTTGTCATGAGCTGCTTTTGTCAAGCTTTTGTATCTTTCAGTTCGTGCTGTTGCCGCTTCCCTTCTTTCTTCTATGGTATCTAACGCCTCCTTCATTATTTCCTCGTTCTCCACCTCGTTGAACCATCGAACCCGGTGGGACATTTCTCCGACTTCTGCGGGGATGACGGCTTCGGACCCGTAGACCATACTGAAGGGTGTTTCTCCTGTTGACGATCTAGGTGTGGTCTGTCGACCATAGTACCGAGCTAAGTTCATCCACCCATCCTCCTCCAACTTTGTCTAAGCGGGTTTTATCCCTGCAAGATTGTTCTGTTAGTTACCTCCACTTGCCCATGAGCGTGCGGGTGAGCAACCGCAGCGAACCTTTGCTTGATATGCATACCCTCGCACCAGGACTGGGTTCTCTTCCCATTAAATTGGGTTCCATTATCTGAGATGAGTATCTGGGGCGCTCCGTACCTACAGCAAATGTTGTTAAACAGGAAACTTATGATTCTTTGCTCGTTTATGGTGGCCACGGGATCGGCTTCTACCCACTTGCTGAAGTAGTCTATGGCTACTATTAAGAACTTTCTTCCTCCCGAGCCAGTGTAAAGCGCCCCATGATATCAATTCCCCATTTAGCGAATGGACAGGCGCTCCCATGGTGATCATATCCTCGGGCAGGATGTGAATTAAGTGCGTGCACTTGACATTTTGGCATCGCTTAACCATTTCCACTGCTCTCTTGCTCATGGTCGGCCAAAAGAAACCAGCCCTTAGCATTTTGCTAATCAGCGCTCTTCCTTTGGTATGGTCTCATGACACCCTTCATGGATTTCTTCCAATATACTTCGCCCTTCTTCTTCCGAAATGCATCGTAGGTATGGACCGAGGTAGGACCTCTTGTATAGCTCATCATTAATGCAATGAGAACCTCATTGCTCTTCGCACAATTTTTATTCTTTCTTGCCTCTCCTTGGGTAGTTCTGCCCTTCTTAGGTATGCCAACAAAGGAGTTCGCCAATCTGCTATCTCGTTCACCTCCATCACCTGTTTCATGATGCTACTCCGGGCTGCTCCCAGAATCGTTCACATTCACGGCGGCAATCCACTAAGGAGCTTCCCATCTTTGCTAGGTAATCGGCTTTTGCATTTTCCGCCCTAGGGATATGGATTAACTTCCATTCCCTAGTTTTTAATGACCTCTTTCACTTCCTCCACATACTTCTTCATCCGATCTTCATTTATCTCAAATTTTCCTTCTACCTGTTGTGTGACCAGTTGGGAATCAGAGTAAGCAATGAGTCGTCGCGCACCCAAGTCTATTCCCAGTTGCATTCCCTTAACAAGGGCTTCATATTCGGCCTCGTTGTTAGATGCCCTGAAATCGAATTTTATGGCATACTCTAATTGCTCACCTTCCGGGGTAGTAAGGATTATCCACCTTTGAACCCTTTGGTTGTCACCGATCCATCCACATGCAACAGCCACTGTCCTTCTGGTGGCGATGGCATGGCCCCCTCTTGGATAAAGTCTGCTAGGGCCTGAGCTTTAATCGCCGTTCTCAGCTCATATTCCATGTCGTACTCCCCCATTTCTACCGCCCACTTCACCAGACGACCTGACACATTAGGTCACCCTAATATCTCTCTCAAGGGCAAGCTGGTTCGCAATTTTATCCAGTGGGCTAGGAAATAGGGCCTCAATCGCCTGGCCGTAACCACTAACGCCAGCGCCCCTTTTTCTAGCTCGGAGTAGTTCCATTCTGCTCCTTGCAAAATTCGGCTTGTATAATAAATGGGCTTTTGATTATTCATTTCTTCTCTTAGCAAGACCGAGCTAACCGCTCCTTCTCCCACGGATAAGTAGAGTACAAGATCCTCTCCTGGTACTGGTTTGGTGAGCAGGGGCAGCTCGGCCAAATACTCTTTCAATTTTCCGAATGCTGTTTGCGCTTCTGGGGTCCATTCGAACTTGTTCCCTTTTCTTAAGAGTTTAAAAAATGGGAATCCCTTCTCGGCCGAGCGTGATATGAAACGGCTCAGCCCTGCTATTCTTCCTGTTAGTATCTGGATATCCTTGATATTTTTTGGAGGATTCATTTGCAGCACTGCCTTGACCTTCTCCGGGTTGACCTCGATTCCTTGTTCTGTGACCACATATCCCAGGAATTTTCCCGATTTGACTCCAAAAGAACATTTTGATGGGTTGAGCTTCATTCCGTACGCGCGCAGGTTCTCGAACGTCTCTTCTAGGTCTCTGATATGCTCTCCTGCCTTCACACTTTTCACTAGCATGTCATCCACGTATACCTCCATGTTTCTGCCGATTTGGGATCTAAAGATTCTGTCGACCATCCTCTGATATGTAGCTCCTGCATTTTTTAATCCAAAAGGCATGCGTACATAACAAAAAGTTCCCTTTGAAACCACAAAACTAGCCCTCTTTCTATCCTCGGGTGCGAGAGGAATCTGATGATATCCCTGGGAAGCATCCATCATACTGAGTAACTCGCACCCCGAGGTTGAATCCACTAGCTGATCTATGCGGGGTAACGGGTAGTGATCCTTGGGACATGCTTTATTTAGGTCCCGGAAGTCCATGCACATCCTCCACTTCCCCTGGCCTTTCCCTACCATCACAGCGTTGGATAGCCACTCCGGAAACTGGATCTCCATTATGTGTCCAGCTCGGAGGAGCTTATCGACCTCTTCCCCAATGACCCCATCCATCTCTGGCCCGAAATGCCTCCTCTTTTGCTTTACTGGTCTTATGGTTGGGTCGATGTTCAACCTGTGTTCGGCAACTGTTGGGCTGATTCCCACGGATCCTCACCGCGACGAAAATGTCCACGAATCTTCTTAGCAGGCTGATGAGGCTTTCCTTTATTCCATCGTCCAACCGACTTCCCATGCGAGTCTTTATTTCCGGCTTTCCTGGAACTAATTCTATTTCTAGTAACTCCTCGTTGGGCTTGACGCCTTCTTCCTTAGCTTCCTCGGGCGACTTCGATTGCTTATTCCTCTTAGACTCCGGATCCGGACCCCGAGCTCGGATGTCCTCTTTCCGCGCTGCACTCCCAGCTTTACCGTTGTCTGATAACAAGAACGGGCTACAAACTGATCTCCTGCTAATTCTCCCACCTCACCTCCTACGGGGAATTTTACTTTCATGTGTGTGGTAGAGGCCACTGCTTCGAATTTGTTGAGCCCTGGTCGTCCTAAAATGGCGTTATAGGCTGATTTGGTGTCCACCACTAAAAATATGATTGTCTTGACCTTCCGATGGGGCATCCAACCTAGTGCTACTGGAAGCACCACTTCTCCGACTGGTTGCACCTCGGTCATACAGAACCCATAGAGCGCGGTATCTACCTTTCTCAATTCCACTTCCAGGTTCATCTGTTTGAAACAGTCATAGAATAAGATGTCTACCGATCTTCCCGTATCGATAAACACCCTTTGCACATCGTAACTGGCGATCTCCGCGGTGATGACCAACGCGTCATTGTGGGGCGTATGTATCCCGTTATAATCCATGGGGCTGAACTGAATGATAGGCCCACTGCCTACAGAGGCGACCTCCTTGAGTTGATGACACCTAGCCTTTCGTGCGTGGGCTTTTCTAGCCTGATTAGAACTTCCGTTGGTTGGTCCCCCTGATATCATGTGGATCACTCCTTTTTTAGACGGGGGAGCAGCGGGTCCCCGAGGAACTTCTATTTTCACCCCCGCACCTCCTTGGGGCATGGGTGGTTGCCTCCGACCTCCATTTCTCTGTTGATATGTGAACTCCATCAGATGTCCCGCTCGGACCAGCCTGTCGATCTCATCCTTAAGGTGCTTGCATTCGTCTGTTTTATGCCCGTAATCATTGTGAAATCGACAATAAAGCTCTGATTTCGGCTGGGTGGGCCTATTAGGACGAGATGCAGACCACTCGATAACCCTGCTCATCTTACCCTCAACTGCTTCCAAAACCTGAGCTCTCCTCATTGTTAGTGGGCTGTATTGGTCAAATCTTGGTCGCCTTAGAACGATATCGTTCTTCTTCCGATCTGTTTTTCCCCGCGACATTTCTTCCCGAGGTAAATTTCCTTGAAAGGTGTACTCCTCCCGTCGTATCAATCTGCTGGACCCCCTTTCCCCATCCTCGGGCTTTTCTTGCAATTCCTCCATATCCTTCTCGGTTTCCTCAACATTAATGTATTTCGAGCATCGGGCTAAGACCTCATCATATGTTCTGGCTGGTTTTTTAGCTAATGAGGTGCGTAGCAACCCCGGCCTCAGTCCCTGCGTCAAGGCACTGGTTTTTACTTCTTCTGACGACGAGGGTACCTCCAGACATGCCTTCGTGAATCGGGTCACATAAGCTCTCAGCGCTTCTCCAGAATATTGCTTGATACTGAACAAGGACATGAAGGTCTTTTGGTGCGCCCTGGCGCTGGCAAAGTGAGTCAAGAACGCGGAGCTGAAAGTTTTGAAGCTGGTGACTGACCCAGGGGGTATCTGGTGGAACCAATCCTGAGCTGACTCTGTCAGTGTAGCCAAGAATGCTCTGCAACTCACGGCATCCGAATATCTATGTAGTACCGCCATGTTCCCGAATCGGTATTAATGTCGGGTAGGATCTGAGAGTCCATCGTAGGTGAAGGTGACAGCCCTAAACCCATATGGGAGCTCGGCCTGCAGTATGCCTTCTGAGAAGGGATGGCCTGGATGACTCTCCATGTCCTTCCCCGCAACCCTCTGTCGCAACTCTTCCAGCTCGTCCTGCATGCTGGATATCAAGGGATCCTGCATTTTTTCCTGTCTGGATCGCTCCCATATTCTTGGATAACTCTCCCCATGTTCTTCCTGCTGATCAATTTCCTCCGGCCCATCCGAAAGGATGGGTATTACTTTTCGTGGTACCCTTTGTTTTTCGCCCTCCCGGCTCTTCTGGATTGCACTGGCGATTATGTCGGCTAAGGCTTCCTTCGTCAGTGTAATTGTGCTTGGTGCGACTTCTTCTACAGGGGTGACGGGTGCTTTTTCCAGAGTCGCTTCTCCACCCGCCGCTGCCAGTTCCTCTTCTAGATTTCTGGGTATTAACTCCCCTATTCTCTTCTGGTTCATTTCTTCCGCCATTACTAACCTCACATCTCAACTCAAAGTGACTCGATGTCACAAGTCCCACAGACGGCGCCACTTGATGTAACCGAGCTGATTGGTCACCAAGAACCGGGTTAATCTTAGAAGTTTAGCTAAGAAAACCCAAAATATATGAAGTACTCTCTTTTCTTTCTCTCTCTAAAATATGCTGTATTCTCAGAGTGTGTTATCTTTTGAGGAACCCCCTCTCTCCCTTTTATAGGAGGAGGGTGCCTTGTTATCTAAGATTTTCCCTGATTTCCAGAGAAAATCCCGGATATCCAGGGATTCAAGCTGCGATTTTCCATCCCTGGATTTCCGGGATTGCAAGGTATGGGCTCTCAATCCCTGGATCTTAGGGATTCTGTCAGGTGAGTCAGGATCTTCTTTCCCAAGAGTTCGACCTTCCTGAGTTCGGTGGTTTTTAGGTCGGCTCATTCCTATTCAAATCAGTAGGTCGAGAGACCTTTGAGGTCGGCGACCTTTTATCAGATATCATAGGTCAGCGGGGCCTCCGAGGTCGGCGCCCTTCTAACAGATGTCACAGCTAAGCGGGGCCTCCGATGTCGGCGACCTTTATCAGATATCATAGGTCAGCGGGGCCTCCGAGGTCGGCGCCCTTCTAACAGACGTTACAGCTAAGTGGGGCCTCCGAGGTCGGCGACCTTCTAAAGGACCTTGAGGTTGTCATCCCCTTATCTAAGAACCTAGGTTGGACTTTTATTGGTCTATATTTTAAACCGGGTTTTCATGGAGCGTACATTCGACGTCCTATCAGATACGTTAACTCTAACAAGATCAATAAAGAATCTACAACGACCGAGAATACCCACGATTCGGTAAACTCCAACAAGATTAATAAAGGATCAACAACCGAGAATACCAACGATACGGTAACTCCAACAAGATCAATAACGATCGAGAATACCAACGGTAAGGCAAACTCTAACGGAATCAATAAGGATCAATAACAAACAAGTTGACCAACGATATGGTAACTCCAAACGAGATCAGTAGGGAATTAATAACAAACGAGATTACCAACAATATGGTAACTCCAAACGAGATCGATAAAGGATCATCAAGTACAGATACACGAGAGAATAAAACCGTCAACTGTATACAAATCACATATATGGGACCATCCGCATGACGGCTCATCCGCATTCCATCCTGTAGGACCTCGTCTTCACTGTCAGAGCCTAGATCGGTGACTTGAGCTCCGAGTACATTCTGGGGACAGTTTGTCTCCCTTTAGTCTAGCCTTCTCCCTTTTCACGTAATATTTGTGATTAGCTCGTGGCAAATGGGATCATCCCATCTGATCAGAACTTCAACATTCTGGGTGTTGGTAACCTCAAACACAAACATCTCCTCATCCTTTCATGCTTCCCAATTGTACAGGGTATCGTAGGGGGAAACCCTATAGCTCTTCCATATTCTGAAGTGTTCAATTGATTTATCAATCTGGACTTGAAAGACTATTTAGTTGATGATTGTTAGGTGGGGACTCCGATCATTATAGGGTTTGTATTGCCCGGTTGGGATCCTCTACATGTACGGGATCTTGTTGAGGAGATTGAGCCCTGACAGGGTGGGGTGCCCTGTTGGGATAGGAGTTCCTCATAGGGGTAGGTCCCCTATGAGGAGAAGTAGTTGTCGGATCCATAGGGGCATCTTATTCACTAACTTCCTCCAGCTTGCAAAACACTTGGTCATCCGTCATAGCCGCAGCTGGCTCAGGAAATGTCGTAGGAGTAGCCAGTGTTCCTTCCATAGGCATGACTTCCTGTGGATGTACTGCTGCAGGGGAAGACATAGTAGGTAGAACTAACTCATTAACGGCATTAGTCAACTGATGTGCTGTAGGAACAGCTTCCGACTTTGAAGACTCCTTAGTCTTCTGCTTCTTATTCTCTTTCCGACAGTCGAGGGTGAGCTGCTATCGGAAATCTCCCTTTTCTTGCTGACAGGCCTGTTCTTTTTGTCGTTGTTACTTGCTTTGGCCTTTGAAGAGTGAAAACTGACATATCTCGGAACACTCTATGTTGTCATAGAGCTTGGTTCAGGCATGTTGGCAATAGGCATGACTTTGTTGTACTGGGCGGGTTTGGAACCACACAAAAATTTTCCAGTCAAAATATTCCTGGATGGAGGCAATTGCTGTATGCCACAACTAGTGAGAATATGGTTTAGCATCAGGCCGGAGAACTTTCTTGCCATTTCTGGATTGGCATCCTCCTTTTGTCGGCGCTTCAGACCACCTGGCACCAGTTCACCTTTTCTTCACTCATGATGGTCACCATCATTTTGAGTCTCAGGTTTGTGCACATTTCGAATTCACCAATTCTGTTCTCCACGACTTGGCAGCAAAGTTCGTGCAAGTAAAAGTAGGGAAGATTAGAACTCTTCTTGTGGCAATAGGGAAGGATATATGTGCCCTTGGAGTTTCCAGTGAATAGATTCCAGTATGCTTCAAGCATACTGTCAGACCCAAAGGTCTCCAACCTCTAGTGTCAGGCCGTCAGATGGCAGCTTATACATCCTTTTCCGGAAGATCCCTATTATTAGTGATCTCCTGCTCCTATACATTGCTCATAACTGCAGAGACCAGAGAACCTTTCTTTTACGATGTGAATTTAAATGCCGCGTCAAGGTAGAATTTTGCAACAATCTGTTCATCATAGTTTTCTGGATAAAGACTACCCAATCTATAGAGCCCTTGCTGTTTGACACAGAATACCACCAGATTTAACCTGGTCATGTCTTCATTTTCAGAGATGATGCGCTTTTGAAGCACAAAGCATGCAAAGATCATTCTGTCGATGATAGTGTCTTTATTCTTCAAGGACATGTAAGAAGTCTGAGATGAAGTCATTTTTTAGAGACAGAAAGATCAAAATTAAGAAAGAAAAATTTGCAAAAAGACTTCTAAATATGTAGGATATATGCTGTAGGCTCGTTGAATTTGAGAAAGCGTAAAGAGTCTCTTGTTCAGTATATTGGACCTTTTATAGTGTGCATGGAAGCTAGGTTATAGTGAACGCTCAGATTTAAGGGAAGGTAACCTTTTTCGAATAAACATACATGATGAATCTAGATGTAACTGGTACATCTAATCCATCACTTTTTCAATTTAATGGCCGATCCTACTTCTGACACATTACAACCTCCACTATTGCACGCTTAGGCGGTTTATATTTTAAAATCATGGGATTGAAGGCTTTAAAGTCCATATCTCGTTTCAATATTTAAAGATAAATTATTTTAAATTCAGATGATGCACGTTGACTTAAATTCATTTTGGAAAGTTAAGTGTATGGAATTGGATACGATTAAAATTATTAATTAATATCCTACAGTATTTGTTTTGTATCTACGAAAGTACAACATTCCCCCTTAAAAGGTATATACAAGATTCAATTCTTACAGCAATTGGTGATTAATACTGTATTCTAGGGTCCTATCGTGTTCCCACTTAATTAATGCACACTACAGTTGTAAGAAGGTAATTGTACCCTCTTCTTCCTATAGTAAGAATATGACTTATAGTTCTGAGTATACGATTAATAAGTATGGACAATGTATTCATGGGTCTTGCAGTATTCCCCCTCAATTGATGAGTAAAGTAAAACTTACAGGGGTTTTAATCAAGCTGTAGCATTCCCAATTTCTAGCGGAGCACACAGAACATCGTTGTGCTGAGAGGCTTTGTGAAGATGTCGGCTATCTGAATGTCTGTATGGACTTTTTCGATTCAGATTTCTTTATTCTCCACATGATTTCTATTCAAATAATGCTTCATATTAATGTACTTGGTCCTTAAGTGCAATACATGATTGTGATTGCGACTGCACTCATGCTGTCGCACATGATAGGAGTTTCTCTTGCCTCGATGCGTAGTCCTAAAGCAGGATCTGCATACAGTAGCTTCCAGCAGCACAATATTTTGAATCAGCTGTAGAAAGTGAGTTCGCCAATTGCTTTTTACTGAACCATGACACAAGTCTAGGACCAAGGAAGTGACAAATCCTATTTGTACTGTTTCTATCCAGCTTGCAGCCTCTGAGATCCGAGTCGTAGCCTCCTGGTTGATGAATTTACATATAGGTAACTATTTGACCTGCAACCCTAAGAAATAGCTAAGTTCTCCCATCATACTCATTTCAAATTTACTTTTCATGAGATGAGATAAGATCTTATACAGATCAAGGTTGGTTGAACCAAAAATAATATCATCCACATAAATTCGTACCATGAGAAGGTCATTACCTTCATGGATTTTAAAGAGTGTCTTGTCGACAGCGCCTTTCTCAAATCCACTGTTGATGAGATACAGTGATAGAGTTTCGTACCATGCTCTGGGTGCTTGCTTGACACCATACAATGCTTCTCCTAGCCTATATACATGATCTCCTTCCTCCGTATTGGCAAACCCTGGAGGTTCTTGAATGTACACTTCTTCAGCTGGGCCATCATTGGTACATGACAAAGTTCTTGTGAGTAGAAAATGCTAGGAATATCCTAATGGCTTCTAGTCTCTACACGGGCAAATGTCTGATCATAGTCTATGCCTTATATCTATCTACAGCGTTGGGCAACTAGTCTGGACTTGTTCCTTATTATAAGACCATTCTCGCCCTTATTGTTTAGAAATACCCATTTAGTTCCAGTTACAGCTTGATGGGTTGGTCTGGGGAGTAGGTATAAAAAATTATTTCTTTCGAAACCATTAATCTCTTCTTTCATAGATAAAATCCAGTGAGAATTATTGAGAGCTTTATTGGTCGAGATGGGTTCAGACCGTGCTAAGAATATAGCTAGTGTGCAAAAGGAAAGTCTCCTATGTTCTGCTTTTTACTTCTATACAGGGAATGGAGACTGTCCAGGTCCAGATTCTATTTCCTCTTATGCACAGTACAGTTCCTTGTGTGCTCTATATTCTTCTTCTGGTGGAAACACCAGCATCAATATCACCAATTATTAACTCCTGAGGGTGATCTCTTAACCACCTCATTTTGGGTTCTACTTTAGCAACTTTTGTTGTGTCCTATTGGGTTATATGTTTAGCTACAGCTTCCACAGCATCAGCTTGAACTACTTCTTTTGTTCTTACAACAGCAGGATTAATTTAAATAGTGGCGACAGGTTCTTTATGAGGCTATGGGATTTCCTCAAGAGATAATGTTTAGACGGCTTAGGTTAGGATATCTATTCCTGTAGGATCCCGATGGATTCCTGGAAGACCACATGGACTGATTTCTCTATAGCCAGTTTCTTTTTGTTGAAAATTCTGAATGCCTTGCTTACAGAAAATTATCCAACAAATATACCCTCATTGGATTTCTCATCAAATGTCTTGAGCTGAACCTTCCCATTATTAAAAACATAACACCTGCATCCAAAAATGTGAAAATACGCAACCGCAGGAGTTTTATTATTCCATACCTCATATGTTGTTTTGTTGTAGTATTTGTTGATGATACAGTGGTTTTGTGTATAGCACACTGTATTTATTGCTTCTACCCAAAAACGTTGTGGCAACTTGCTTGAAGCAATCATTGTCCGTGTTGCCTCCTTCAGCTTCCTGTTCTTTCGATCGGCAACACCATCTTGTTGAGGAGTCTGGGCTGCTTAGTATTCATGTTGTATGACATTGTCCGCAGAGTACTGCTCTATGAAGAGATTACTGAATTATGTGCCTCTATCGGACCAAATGGATACATTGCTCAGTCTTTTCTCTATTCGCGAGAAGTTGTATATTGGCTTCCAGTAAAGCATAATCATTTTTCTTATATTGATTATGAGATTTTACCTCATTTAGTTCAGTTATGAGTTGATGATTGCTTTCCATGAGTTTTTCATGATTGACCTTTTTATTTTGCAATCTAAAGACATGTTTTCATAATTGACATTCAGCAAGTCATTTTCATCCTTTAGCTCTAGGTTAGAAAGTGAGAGATGTAGGTTTTCATGTTTAAGCACCGCATGGGCTTTTGAATGGTCCGAAAATCATATATCGTGTTTTCAAATGTGTGTGATGTATTTATAGGGTTAACTGACGTTGATCTTGCCTCCTCATCACTATCGTCACATCCTTTTCATTTGCCATAAAGCACATGTAGGCTTTATATTCAACTTCATCAATAGAGGAGTGACCGTCGGTAATTGCCCGTAGGCATTCCTCTATTTTAATAGCTGTGGGCGTGGCTTTTGGTTCCCCGATCAGTGCCTTCAGCTCACTTATCCATACTTGTCTCTTCCCATCCTTTTCTTGTTTCTCAGCCTCTGGTAGCTTCTGTACCTAAGGATGAGGACATCTATTTGCATTGTATCATGGCTTCCTGCAATTATCGCATAGATTAGAGTATCTGGAATATGGTTACTCAATGCTCACCGTGTTCAATGGTTTATGCTTGTGGGGAGCCTTTCGAGATTTCTTAATGAATTTCCAGAACTTGTGCATGAGCGAAGCGATTTCATCTTGTAATAGGATGTCAGCATCGCTGTAAGCGGCTTTTGATATGTTGGGGGCAGAGATGTGTCTCCTATCGGATACAGCATCCAATGTTGTAGTCTTGGAAGGGGACTCTTTATCCTTCTCTCTCGTGTCAATATCATAGTCAAAGGCTTTGAGGTCAAAGAAGAGATCAAAAGTAGATATATCATTAATATTGCACGACACATGCATAGCTATGGTCGTAATGTCCCAACTCGCTATAACATATGTACTTTTCTATTGTTAGCATTATCGATTTTTAGCGCATGTCTATTTTTATCGACTCGCTTGTAACCATTTCGACGTTTTGAATCTATTTTGTTCTTGGTATTTTTTCATTTGGACGAGTTTCGGAGGTGGTTTTATGTAATTTCGCTTTATGTTATGTTTTGTCGCATGTATGTTCGATTCTCGTAAAACTCTTTCGATTTCGTTGTTTCTTCATTTCCACAAGTCTGTATGGTTGAGTTATTCATATTGTGAGTTTCGGTTTGATAATCCGACATCGTATTGTTATTTTCGGACATTTGGGCCGTTTTGTAATTTCCTAAGAGTTCCGTCGTCGAATTCCGGATCTTTGGCCGGTCAGAATGGTGTTTCCTTTTAGAACTTAGATTCGTCATCACGAATACTTCGTATTTATGTTTGGGTTCTGTCCTTGTGTTGCTTTTCGACTTCGTACCTTCCTGAGCAGCGAACTGCATTCAGCAGTGCTGAACTGCTGCATGAATAACGTACGTTATTCTTGCTTTCTTGCTTGCGCTATCGATGCATGTATAACGTATGTTAAACCTTAGTGTTAGCGTACGTTCTTGTCCTCAGCATTTTGGGCAGAAGCGTCTACCCAGTTTCTGCCTAGCCCTTACGTACGTTAGCATATGAGTGTGACGTACGTAAGAGGCATAACGTACGTTAACCTCACCATGTTAACATACGTAACGAACTGTCAGGTATTTAAAACCTGAATAGGTCAGTCGCATCATTTTTCTTGCTTTTCTTTCCTTGTTCGCGATGTGAGTTCTTCGGAGGGATTTGGGGCGATTCGTATAGAGCAGTCCATAGAGTTCCGCTATAGATCGATTTTTGTGCTTCAAGCAAGGTTTATCATCATCCTAATCCGTCTCTCTCGCCCTAATCCAAGGTATTATAGCTTAGAACCCTAACTTTGTTCATTTTGGGGGTTTTTCGGGAGTTGTCTATTTAAACTCGAATTGTTCGTTTGTGTTGCTATTTTTTCTATCATTTATTTTTATTGAGTGATTCCCAATCCGTTTCTGTCGTGTGTAATCCGTGGATTGTTGATTTGGGGAGGTTTTGTGAAAACCCTCACCCGTACTAGACGTACACATATTGTTAAGATTGTAATCGGGGTTGTGGGCATATTCCGTTTGATTATTGATATCGTTTAGGACTGAGTTATGTTAACCTTGCGTTTAGGAGCAATTGTGGTCACTCCGGGTCATTCCTAGTCGTCGTTTACTTTTCGTCTCGTCAAAGATGTCTCAAAGTCAAGTATTTTATATTTGTTTGCATATTCTAGTATTTGAATTATGGCTTCCCGTTTATGTTGTGGATGTGAATGCATATGTTCACCCGGGGATGGTCTGACGGGGCCTCTGGGGGTTACGTAGTGCCGTGTGTATGCGTATCATGAACTGGGGTTAACCACCCAGGGATGGTCCGATGGGTCCTCTGCGGGGCCGTGAGTCTTGTACCAATGGTTAACCTTTGAAATGTTTTGTTGGAGAACCGTGTTTTATACTTGTGCACCGTAATATTCCGGAATATAAAAATGTTTTCTAAAATGATTTTGGCGCATATTTCATCTGATTAAAATGGTAGTTCAGATAGATTGTACTTGCACTAGCTGTTGTCGTTAACCCCTTAAATGGGGAAAATACTTTTGTATTTCAGGTACAGATCCTGGAGGCGAACGAGCATGCGGACAGTACGAGGATGATGGGCAAGAGCGATTCTGTTCAATGGTCGTTTGTTTGGTGTGTTGTGTTTTTATTTTAACATTTATGTCATTTGTTTCAGTACTCGAGTACTTCCTTTGAACATGTATTTGCTTGTGAACCCAGTTTGGGAAGGATTTTGTTTGTTACTGTCGGGTTCGGTCCATTTGTCTTGAATGTCATAAATTGTGGAATTGATTGTATGTTGATGAAGTTTGTCTTGGGTCATGATGTTGAATTTGTACGTTAGCCTGGTGGATTCCAAAGGGTTGGATCCACGACGCTGTAATATGCCCTGAACGTCTTGGGGGTGTTACAGAATATGGTATCGGAGCCTAAGGTTTTATGGATACCTAGGGTATCGGTCATTTGGGTCTAGTCGAGTGTCGTTTCTGAATAGTATCACTACTATGCCATCATCTCAGTACGCCGGTGCTCGTAAGTTTTATGTGGCTCCTTTCTTAGTATTGTGATGTGTTTTGTGTTTGATCTATACTAACTAGTTACTTCTTTAGAATGCCTGCTGGTAGAGGACGCGGACGCGGTAGGGGACATGGCGCAGCCGGTGGGACGACCATGTTCGATAGCTCTTGGGCTGGTTCGGCAATGCCTTCTTTGTCGAATAGTGTCCCGCCTAGTGCTGAAGGTCAGCAGGATCAGTCTGCTAGCTTCGGTAATTGTTAGGCGTATTTTTATACGCTTATTTATCATTATTTTGTATTATTTTGGAGAGTAAATTTGCTTAAATGAGCTCTTAATGCCTTAATCTTGTATGTTTGTCAGGAGATTGGAGTCCGGAAGGTAAAACGAGGCGAAACGGGCGAAAACGGCAAATTTTGGCCATGAGCCGCGGCACAAGGCAAGTGGGCCGCGGCATAGGAAGGCAACCAAGAAGCACGAGTAAATCGTACTGTGCCGCGGCATACCTGATCGAGTGAGCCGCGGCACGATGAATTAAATGGCGCCAAAGGCCCAAATTGAAGACCATGTGCCGCGGCACAGATTTAGTGAGCCGCGGCACACTAGGCGGTCTTTGTATGCTCCGCGCGGATTTGGGCCGTTTTGAAGCCAGTTCTCGACCTACTCACACGGACGCGATTTGGAGACTGTGCAAGGCTATAAATAAGGGTTTAAGACCCTAATTAAATCTGGAATCTTGAATCTTTGGGATCTTGGAAATAGAGAATCTTGTAGGAGACGGCAGAAGAGGAAGATAAGCAGAAGACTTCAAGAGCAGAGGGCGGAAGCCGAAAAACGGAGGAATCCGAGCTCTTCATCTGTGTTTGATTTTAATGCTTTTATTCATTTATTCTGTATTTTCATTTATTAGCATGTCAGGCTAAAACCCTAATCTAGGATTTTGATGAAACCTACGTTTTGACGGATTTGCTTGAGATTATCTATTTAATTCCCTTTTTGTTGAGTTTTCCCAATCGTGTTTAATGCTTTCAATTATCTGGCCAATAGTTGTATTGTTTTAATCATTCAATTCGAATCGGGAGAGGAGAATTGGTGAAGAACTATTGGTGAGGACCGTTTTATTCTGTGAGATAGGAATATACTCATAGGAACTACGTGGCCTTTTGGAGATTTTATGCTTTTTGCCTATTGACGAATTAATTCACCTAGGGATAGAGTGCGTTATTCGCCCTTAGAAAAATCTATTAACCTCGGGAGAGGCGGTAGAGTATATTAGCAATCTTCGCCTTCAATAAATTGGGAAAATCATTAACTTCAGATAATCGAGAGTAAATTCGGATAAACCGAGGTAGATTCAGAATCCTAGACTTATTTATCATTTGATTCTCTTTCTCCAAGCGATCCTTTTTCCTGTCTAGTCTTTTATTAATTCTCTTAGTAATTAATTGCAAAACCCAAAATTCGATTGTTCGAATAAAACTAGAATACATAAAAATCGGTAGTTAGTGATTCAGTCCTCGTGGGAACGATACTCACTCATCACTTTATTACTTGTATACGATAACGTACACTTGCGTTCAACAAATATCGCAACAAGTTTTTGGCGCCGTTGCCGGTGACTGAAATTTTGCTAATATCGATTTCAGTACTTCTAGTCTTAGTTTGAACGTTTTTATTATTATTATTTTTGTGTATTTAATTTCATTTATTTCATTTGTTTTTCCTTTCAGGATTTTTTTCACGTAGTGCATGAGAAAACTCGGTAACAAAGGCCTACTACCTTTGAATACCGAACTCGAGCGCACTCTTAGGAGAAAGAAGAAGGAGAAACGAGATCTACCGACAACGGTCAACATGGCTGAAAATATCGAAATTCAAGGAGGAGATAACCATGTGCAGCAAGTTCAACCGGCACTAGCTCTTCGAGATTATGCTATGCCGCAGATTAATGCTAATTTTTCGGGGATTCGGCGTCCCACTATCCAGGCGAACAATTTCGAGATCAAGCCTGCGATCATTCAGATGGTGCAGGCGAGCCAATTCTGTGGATTGCCGAATGATGACCCAAACGCTCATATTTCTTCTTTTCTTGAGATTTGTGACACGTTCAAGAACAATGGTGTCACCGACGATGCTATCCGATTACGGCTTTTCCCTTTCTCTTTGAGGGATAAAGGGAAATTTTGGCTAAATTCCTTACCGCCGGGGTCGATCACAACATGGGCAGAGTTAGCGCAAGCCTTCCTTGCTAAATTCTTCCCACCTTCTAAGACGGCGAGATTGAGAAACGATATCACCACCTTTGGTCAGTATGATATGGAATCGCTCCACGAGGCGTGGGAGCAATGCAAAGATTTGTTACGGAGATGCCCACATCACGGCCTTCCAGACTGGCTTCAAATTCAGACATTCTACAATAGATTGAGTGCCTCTACACGCACTCTCGTGGATGCAGCCGGCGGTGGGGCTTTGATGGGAAAGACTATGGCCGAGGCACACTCGTTGTTGGAAGCTATGGCCGCAAATGCATATCAATGGCCATCTGAAAGAATAACGCCGAAGCGAGTGATGGAAATTTCGAGTAATGACCTGATATCTACATTGTCAGCCCAAGTCGCAGCCTTGACTCAGCAGCTTCAAGCATTTTCGCATGCTCCTTCCCCCGTTACCATTGAGTCTTGCAATTGGTATAACGGATCACACCCTAGCGCGGAGTGTCAAGTCGGAAATCCGCTCGAGCAGCCCCAAATTGAACAAGCTCAGTTTGTAGGAAACGGAAACCGGCAAAATAATCCATACTCCAACACGTATAATCCGGGGTGGCGTAATCATCCCAACTTTTCGTGGAGAAACGGAAAGAACTCAAACCATCCTCCGTTCCCTCAAAACCAACAGCAGCCCCCTCCCGCTCCAAAAGTTTCTCTCGAGGAAGCAATCGCGAAATTGGCAGCGAATACGAGTCAATTCATGACCCGTACTGAAGCGACATTGCAGAATCATTCCGCTTCCATTCGCAACTTGGAAATCCAGCTGGGCCAGATTGCTAACGTGTTGACAGCCCGCCCGGAGGGAGCATTGCCCACGACCGAGACAAATCCTAGAGAAAGTCTAAATGCGATCAGTCTGAGAAGCGGGAAGGAGGTGTGTGACCAGACCGAGAGAAGTGAAAAGAGGACTGAAATTGAGGAAAAGAAAAATTTAGCAACGGAGGAATCACAAGATTGGAGACCTTCGATAACGTTTCCGGATAACCCGAAGGCATATGTGCCCCACGTCCCGTTTCCGCAGAGATTATAGCAGAAAAAGGCGGACAAACAATTCTGTAAGTTCCTTGACGTGTTCAAAAAGCTTCATATTAACATTCCATTTGCCGACGCGTTAGAACAAATGCTGAGCTACGTTAAATTCATGAAAGAGATATTGTCGAAGAAAAGAAAACTCGAGGAGTTTGAGACAGTCGCCTTGACAGAGGAATGCAGCGCAATTCTTTAAAAGAAGCTCCCACCAAAGTTGAAAGATCCGGGAAGTTTCAACATACCGTGCACCATGGGGAATCTTTCTTTTAATAAGGCATTGTGCGATCTCGGTGCTACTATTAACCTCATGCCTCTGTCGATTTTTAAGAAGCTGCGAATTGGAGAAGCAAAGCCGACGACGGTCTCCTTGCAATTAGCGGATCGATCTATTAAGTATCCGAGGGGAGTGATTGAGGATGTGTTAGTAAAGGTGGATAAATTTATCTTTCCAGCGGACTTTATTGTTCTCGACATGGAGGAAGATGAAGATATCCCGATTATCTTGGGACGACCATTTTTGGCGACCGGCATAACTCTTATTGACGTGGAAAAAGGAGAATTAACTCTGCGGGTTCAAGAGGAGCATGTCACGTTCCAAGTGTTCAAATCTTTTCCATGTCCGGGAGGTGTTGATAAAAGCTCACAAATTGAAAGTGTAGATGCCGTTGAAAAAGAAAAACACCGAAAACATCGTCGGTCGAAAAAATCAGATTCTGTGTCAGATGGTCTAATTTTTAAGAAAGATGTAGAACCAGTAGCATTTCTCGAGCATGTGAACATGAAATCATCGCCATCTGACCAGCCACACTCGAACAAGTCTGCGGCGGTCATAAAGTCATTTTTGAAAGAGGGAAATAAGCCGGAAATCAAACGGACATCTAGTCATGAGAAAAATGGGTGTTTTGGGAAGTTGTTCTCATCAAAACCTTTCCGCAACCAACATTGGGTCTCCGATCCGAAAATCGAATCGTTAATGACCGATGGTCAAGATCTTAAAAATCATATCAACGGGGCGGAAACTAAATGGAGTTTGCGAAAAGCGAACTGATTTTTTTAATAGGTCCGGCCGAAGACTATAAACTTAGCGCTTCTCGAGAGGCAACCCGAATTCGTAGTTGTAGATTTTTGCGTTTCTATATTTTTCTTGCATTCTTGATTTTTATTTTTCATTATTTTGTGCTTTGATTTGCTTCTACCTCTTGCTTTTGACGTGTTCTTCTCAAAATTCTGTGCAGGAAAAATCCCAGGGGAGAAATTCATTACTGAGCCGCGGCACAAATATCCTGAGCCGCGGCACACACAGATCGAAAGGGAGGGCTGAAAAAACTGTATTCTGTGCCTCGGCACAACATTACTGAGCCGCGGCACACTTGAGCACTGAGCCGCGGCACACGAAACCTGAGCCGCGACCCATGACAAAACATGCGAACAGGTAAAAAGGGATTGTACGCGGTGCCGCGGCTCACTTGAGCTGTGCCGCGGCACACCATGCGGAATTTGAAGGGCCCAGGTACCTTATAACCCGAATTCGGCCGACCACCCCAGGTACGCTTCCTTTCTTCCTTCCCTTTCCCCTTGCGCGCGATCGGCCGACAGTCTTCTTCTCGTTGTCTTCTTGCGATTTTTCTGCACAAACCAAGCAAGGTATGTTCAAATCTCTAATCTCAAATTGTTCTATGAGTTTAAATTTGAAGTTGTGTTATGCATTTAAGGATTGAATATGTTTATTTCCTTCAAAAGTTCTATAATGGTTTAATGGATAACATGATGGTTCTGATCGAATTTCCATGGTTATTTTGGAATATGAATGAATTGAGTATGTAGTTTTGATGATGAATGATTCGTGTTTTTGTTCTTGGGGATTTAATCGAGCTATTGCCATGTTTGTTCTTCAAGTAAACTCTTGCCCTTTAGGTGTTCGATGAAATGTCTAAATGAAAAAACTTTCTTTGTTAAAGCAATATTTTTAATCTGTGTGCAACGTATTCGTTCTGGAATTGCAACAACCCCAACCCGTACGTCTAGTTTAAACGTTATAGTTAAATTTCATTTTTCTCTCACGGATGTGCTATCTTGTTAAATTCTTGATTACGGCCGGATATCCTTAGCCGAGTGATGATTATTCTCGTTATTGTTTGAGTAAGTAACCTTCGGTGTTTAATTTTTTTTTCAGGAATCACTATGGCTAGGACTAAGAAGCTGAACAAGAGGGCCAGGACTCAGTCATCCCCCACTCGAGGGGAAACCTCTCGTAGTCGCTCCGAGTCGGAGGGGCACCAGTTTTCTGACCCTGAGATCCACAAAATCATCAATGAGAAGATTCGACCGCGACCTCTTATCCCGGAGAGGGGATTTACTCCTGCCCCCCAAGACGGGGAACTGCTTACGATGATAGATGAGATGGGGTGGGACCGATTTGCGGCACCCCCCGAGCCAGCGGTGATATCGATAGTGCGAGAGTTCTATGCCAGTGCATTATTGAAGCACATTCGAGCAGGCTAGATGTTGCAGCAGTCAGACACTCGGACTCAGGTCGATGTCCGAGGTATTACGGTTGATTTTTCCACAGCTGCTATTCGGAGGTTGTTTGGGCTTCCGGTGGTAGATGAGTCGGCTTATGACCGAGTTATGACTAGCCTCACGAAGGAGGCTCTGCTAGAGACTATTACGCAGCCCGACTCCGACTGGGAGCAGTGCGCACCAGGTTCTTCCACTTTCCATTTCAAGAGCTCGCGCCTCAGTCGGCTCGGGCGTGCCTGGCTATATTTTATTTTCGCTCGTATTGACCCCACATCTCAGATCCGCACTGTTTTTCTCTCCCACGCCCGGACACTTTATGCTATCACATCTGGGCTGCGTTTCGATGTGGCCCCTCTCTTGGTCCGTTCTATATTCCAGTGCATTCACGGAGGGGCCAAGACGGGGTTGAAGCACCCCTCTCTTATCTGTGCTCTGTGCCGGCAGTCGGGGCTGACGTGGTCGGACGATGAGCCAATGCTGGCTCCCCAGGCCCCGATCGACCACCGCATCATCTCACATTTTGACCAGTGGGGAGGAGCGCCGACGCACGCTCGGGGGAGAGGATTTCTACTGGATGAGGCCCACGAGGGGTCCCCCGAGCCTCTTTTGCTGACACAGGGGCAGGCAGATGCCGGCCCGCCGCCCGACAGAGAGAGATTTCATGCTATGTTCGATGGGCTGAGGGAGAATATGAGGAGGGAGAGAGAGGAGACGAGGAGAGAGAGAGGATATGAGAGAGGACATGAGGAGAGAGAGGGAGAGTATGCTGGCTGCCATGCGAGAGGAGCAGCGGACGAAGCGAGAGAGCATTATTGCTGTCGTCAGGGGTGAGATGCGAGAGCAGGCCCGCCGGGCCAACCGGCGTGAGGCGAGGCGTCTGGCAGCGAGGGACGCCTACCATCAGGAGCACCTTGCCGCATGGACGGCCCACATTTTGCATTCGTACGGGTCATTTATTGCACCTGCTCGGCCAGCCACACCACCCTCCTCACCGGATGATGCCGGCACCAGCTCGTGAGAGGACTGGAGGGGAGTACTTGACCTTCTTATTATATTGCATATTATATTTTGTCCACTGAGGTCAATGTACGTCCTAAGTTTGGGGGGGTTTACTTTCTGTCGCTACATTTATTGCTGTACTTATTTCGTTGCATTTTTTGTTATTTCTAGTTATCTTTTTGTCGATAGCCTTGCTTGTCTTGACTTTACTCTATTCGTGAATTTTTCGTGCTTCTATTTGTGTGATACTGATGTTACGACACTGTTTTTCTCTCTGAAGAATCGGTCGAGTTTTAGTCGAGTTGTAGTCAGTCATTTCTGTTTCTGCTTAGTATTCATTTAGTTCCGAAATTTTTTTTCTCGTGATTGTAGAGGTCTTGGCGGATAAGAGAGGATACATACGTGTTTTAAAATCACCGTCGATACGTTTGGTTACATTTTTCGGTTAGTTTGTCGTGCAGTTACATTAGTCGTGTTGGAACTTAGATTGAGTTTAGGGTCGGTCAGTTTTTCCCAAAAGTCGAGATATTTTTGTTCTATGATGGGAAGTCTAGTAACTGGGGGTATTCACGTGACCCGTTGTTTAATCTCGCGTAAAACGATGACCCTGATTAGACTAGTGATTTAGATATTTCACATGTGCCAATGATAGGGAGCCTAGTAACCGGGGGTATTCACGTGACCCGTTGTTTACTCTCGCGTAAAACAGCGACCTTGATTCGGACATGCGGGAATTAGCTATTCGAGTTGTTTCTCCGCTGTAGAGGGAAACTTATTAACTAGAAGCATCCATGTGCCCCATGAGTGTCTTTTACGTCAAACGGTTCCCTAATACATGAGAATGGAAGTTCCACCCTAGGATTATCCCGATGAAACATCCCGAGATCCGAACCTAGTGGTCAACTCGAATCAATTTCTTGAGCATATATATATAAGGGAATACTGTCCGAGGATTATTTTTATGAAACTCGTGAAAATTTTGCCATTAGACTGTGGAACCGGGCGAATTTAGCTCGTTTATTTTAACCTTTCATATTGACGGTCGATTTGATTCACGTTTTGTTAATCTTTGAGCTGGATTTTCTTTATGAACGAGTAATTAGGACTGAACTTGGTTACTTTGTAGAATCAGTGTTCTGAGTGTAGCTCGCTATTACGATACTCGTATTATTCAGAGAGACTTTCAGGATAGTATTGATTAGGTAGAGCACTACGAGTTGCACGATTATTCACAACATTCTTTTGTTGAAATTAATTCTTTTTGCTTGAGGACAAGCAAAGGCTTAAGTTTGGGGGTATTTGTTAGGCGTATTTTTATACGCTTATTTATCATTATTTTGTATTATTTTGGAGAGTAAATTTGCTTAAATGAGCTCTTAATGCCTTAATCTTGTATGTTTGTCAGATGATTGGAGTCCGGAAGGTAAAACGAGGCGAAACGGGCGCAAAACGGCAAATTTTGGCCGTGAGCCGCAGCACAAGGCAAGTGGGCCGCAGCACAGGAAGGCAACCAGCAAGCACAGAGTAAACTGTACTCTGTGCCGCGGCACAGTCCAGGTGAGCCGCGGCACAGATGAATTAAATGGCGCCCAGGCGTCCAGCTGAAGACCATGTGCCGCGGCACAGATTTAGTGAGCCGCGGCACACTAGGCGGTCTTTGTATGCTCCGCGCGGATTTGGGCCGTTTTGAAGTCAGTTCTCGACCTACTCACTCGGACGCAATTTGGAGACTGTGCAAGGCTATAAATAAGGGTTTAAGACCCTAATTAAATCTGGAATCTTGAATCTTTGGTATCTTGGAAACAGAGAATCTTGGAGGAGACGGCAGAAGAGAAAGATAAGCAGAAGACTTCAAGAGCAGAGGGCGGAAGCCGAAGAACGGAGGAATCCGAGCTCTTCATCTGTGTTTGATTTTAATGCTTTTATTCATTTATTCTGTATTTTCATTTATTAGCATGTCAGGCTAAAACCCTAATCTAGGATTTTGATGAAACCTATGTTTTGACGGATTTGCTTGAGATTATCTATTTAATTCCCTTTTTGTTGAGTTTTCCCTATTTAGTACCGATTGCTTAGTACTTCCTCGCCAAGAAGGCGGCAACATGGTGGCAAGAAGTAAAACGGCGTGACCGGGCAGCTTCGTGGGATGAGTTCCGAGAATTGATGGAGGCCAAATATTGTCCATGGCCGGTGAAAGATGGAAGGGTTCGAGCCTTCTTTGAAGCAAAACCCCAGGATGTTCCCATCTCACAGGCGATCAAGGACTACAATCAGCAGTTACATTATATGAGGAATCAGGTCCGAGATGAGCAAGATAAGATCCGCCACTTCAACATGCGGATGAAGCCAAGGGTTCGCCACTACGTGTCGGGTCTTAGGTGTACAACTTTGAAAGACTATCAGAACATGGCGATGGCCTATGAGATGTATTTTTCTTCGATAGAGGTGGCAACAGCGGGTAAGAAACTAAAGACATCCGATCAGTTTTCGGAATGTAAGTCTAGCGGGCATCAGAAGACTCAGTCTGGTTCGCGAGCTTTTGGGAATCAGTCCCTGTCATTTGGGCGAGGCAATGGTTCCAAGTCTGCTCCGACTGCTCCTGTTCATGGTCATACCTGTTTTAATTGTGGTCGTCCAGGACATATGATGAGTGAGTGTGAGAAGCCGCCGTTATAGTGTCTTAATTGTGGTCGTATGGGGCATCGTGCTAAGTACTATGGACATGCGAGTCGGTCACCAGTTACTCAGGTGTCATCCCTGGATACGAGAGAACCGAGCGTGAATCAGGCTCGGATAGCTAATCAGCCTCAGCAGAGTTTCGGCAGATGTCGAGGACAGTCTTCTACAGGGGAGCTTCTAGTGAGGGGTCTGTTCCACCCCGTGTGTATGAGATGAGACAAGCGAGAGATCCTGACGCGACAGTGGCTACAGGTACCATTCACATCCTTGACCATCCTGTTTTCGTGCTATTCGAATCTAGTGCTACACATTCTTTCATCTCTTTGGATTATGTGCGTCGTCTGCATGTTGATTGTCTAGTTGCATGTGACCATTTGTTGTTAAACTGCCTAGTGGAGATAGTATCGTGGGGAATCGTGAGGTTAGAGATTTTCCGGTGAGTATCGCGGGGAGGTATTGATCTTCTAATCTGATTGTGGTAGACATTAAGGATGAGGGTTTGATTCTTGTTGAGGATTGGCTGTATCGACATAGGGCAGTCATGAACTATAGAGCGAGAAACATTTCGATGTTATCCGATGACGGTACCGAGCACTCTTTTGTGGGATGCAAACGGAGTAGTCAGAGATTCTTGATCAACGCTATGAAAGCAGTGAAACTTCTTTGAGGAGGTTGCACTGGTTACTGATTTTATACTTTGATATCAGAAGGAGGAGGAGTCGAGCTCTCGTCTATTCCGGTAGTGAGCAGGTATCTTGACGTCTTTCCAGATGAGTTGCCAGGTTTTCCACCAGACCGTGAGGTAGAATTCACCATTGATTTAGAGCTTGGTGCGGCCCTAATTTCAAAAACACCGTATCGTATGGTGCCTGCTGAGATGCTCGAGTTGAAGAAACAGTTGGGATCGTTGCTAGACATGGGTTGCATTCGACCGAGCGCTTCGCCTTGGGGCACACCAATCTTGTTTGTGAAGAAGAAGGATGGGTCACTTCGTTTATACATCGACTGCCGAGAATTGAAAAAAGTGACCATCAAAAATAAGTATCCGCTTCTGAGGATTGACGACTTGTTTAACTAATTGCAGGGAGCGACTGTGTTCTCAAAGATTGATTTGAGATCGGGGTATTACCAACTCCGAGTGAAGTATTCTGATATTCTGAAGATGGCCTTCCGGACGAGATACGGACATTACGTGTTTGTAGTTATGCCGTTCTAGCTAACGAATGCCCCAGCCGTGTTCATGCAGCTAATGAACAAGGTCTTTATCGAATATATCGATAAGTGTGTAGTCATCTTTATCGATGATATTCTGATTTACTCGAGGAGCGAGGAAGAACGTGCATGTCATCTACATATCGTGCTGGAAATCTTGAGAACTCAGCGCCTTTATGCGAAGTTCTCAAAGTGCGAGTTTTGGTTGCGGGAGGTTATGTTTCTCGGCCACCTGATCTCGGTCGAGGTGTTCGTGTGGACCCACACAAGATAGAGGTAGTGTTGGATTAGGCGCCGCCCAAGAACGTGAAGGAGGTCCGCAGTTTTCTGGGTTTAGAGGGGTATTATAGAAGGTTTGTCGAGGGGTTCTCTAAACTCGCTCGACCGCTCACTCAGTTGTTGCAAAAGTCAGAAAAGTTTGTGTGGTCAGACGAGAGGCAGAAGAGTTTTGAAGAGTTGAAGAAGCGGTTGACTACCACTCCCATCTTGGCCTTACCGTGTGGTAATGAGGGTTTCTCAGTTTATAGCGATGCCTCATGCCAAGGGCTTGGATGTGTACCCATGCAGTGTAACATCCCAAACTAGGCGGATATTACAGTGTCGTGGACCCCCGACTGGGACCCACTAGGCGAATGAAAATGAATGAATTTTCACAGGGTAAATGTAGTACCGAACCACATTACAACAATAATTACTCCGATGAGGAGTTTCATACAACACATCCAGGATAATACCGAATACATGTATATTTTATATGGAGATAAAATATACAACACTGAGTGAAATGAGTATTCAAACGAAATGTCTGCAGCGGAATAAATGAAGGAAACATAAATGACTGAAAAGACTGGGGCCCCCTTCTAGTATCATTGGGACACCTCGCCGTCAACGTGCTCTCCCCGTGCTTTCGCCTTGCCATGACCTGATAAACAATATCCCCTAACGGGGCACACAACAACAATCCTCAAGAGTTGAATAAACACAATCATGTATATGTTGTATGAACCACAAGTTTGATCAAAATGAATCGGTTAGATTATAACCCAATCTTGTTGAAAACATACGCAATCAAACATGCTGTATGAATCAACTAACAGTACAGCTCAAAGGGTGGCGCCACACTACGCCAGGGATGGAAATGTGTCCGTGCACAAGCCACCAACGAGTATCGATCGAATACACGTGTGGTCTTGTACCTAATCAGTCTCATGAAGCAATCGACTCGTGTGCACAGTCCAATGTGAGGCCAACAACCAACACACGACTTAAATGTGCCCGACCTGAAAATCCTACACATACCAACCAGCACGCCAGTATGACCCGGAATGCCACGATATAAGAAAAGTGACATCGAAAATGAATAATGACTCACCGAGATGAAATGATAGTGAAATGAATGACAGCTCAATGAAATGATTTGGAACCGTCGTTCCTTGTGACTGAGGTGATTAATTGACAATGACAAGTTTTGATACGGTTAATACAATGATGAATGAGTTATGATTATGAATGAACAACAACAAAAGGAATGAATATCCTTTTAACCGAGTAAGAATTTACTTACACAACACCGGTGACAATTATCCTTCCACGAACAACGTCCTAATTGAGATATCGGTCGCTCGAACAACCTTGAATAATACAATTACCAACAATCCGTTCAATATATGAATCAAACACGAATATAACGAACTCAAAACGTCGATACGATTAAACCAAGTTCATTGGGGCATTATATCGAACACTTTGTGGCCAAACTTCGATTGTTTATAACCAAACCTCAAAAATACCAACATCAAATCCCCAAGAAGTGTTTCAAACCAACAAAACATCTTCAATACGATCAATAATCCAATATGAATAACCAAAATCGTGATTACTACAACGATTAATCGAAAACCCCCAAATCCAACTCAATATTCAAAGTGTTCTTGAATAATTCTTCAATAATCCAATGAATAATCAAACATATCCATAATCATGCATATATCACTTCATACAACATGATTTTAACATCCAAAACATCATATCTCAATACAAAATCGAAATCCAAGATGTTGAAGAAATTACCTCTTGAAGATTCAAGCACTTTGATCCGAAGAACACGTGTTAGATCGACTATCCAGGCTTCACGATCGAAAGGAAATGAAGAAAATCAAACCCTCAAGTGATGGATGAAGAAAAGTTTCTCTCCTCAAGCTCTCTCTCTCGTATGAAGGTGTAGAAGTGAACAAATGATCTGATCTTGCTGAAAAAAACGCAATTCTAGAGTTGACTGCCCTGTGTGCCACGGTCCAGCCGAAGTGTGCCGCAGCACAGGGCCAAAACTGCGCCCAGTGGTCGACAGTGTGCCGCGGCCCTGCCGGCATGTGCCGCGGCAGTGACTCGGCAGTGTGCCGCGGCCCTGCAGGTATGTGCCGCGGCTCACGGTACAGAGGGGTTGGCCGATAATTGAAACATGAGTGTGCTACGGCCCGGACGGGTGTGCCACGGCAGTGACTCGGCAGTATGCCATGGCAGTGACTCGGCAGTGTGCCGCGGCCCTGCCGGCATGTGCCGCGGCCCACAGTACAGGCTGCTCGGCCAAAAACTGGAAAATGAGTGTCTGAGCTATTTCGACCATAACTCTCTCGTCCGGACTCCGATTGACTCACCGTTTGAACCATTGGAAAGCTAACTCGAAGATCTATAATATTAAAAAGATTCAAAATCTTTGGAGTTTCCAAAAATTAATGGTGATTTTACAAAGTTGAACTCATACGTGGAAAGTTGAAACAATGAACAATATCGATACACAACTCGAAGTTATTCTGAACGGTGAACATGGATGAATGAACATGATTCATGAATAATTATTAATGAGTGAAAATCCATTGAGTGACAATCACTGAATGAAATTACTGAATGATAGTGACTGAATTACAACCGGGTATTACATACACCCCCCCTTAAAAGAGTTTCGTCCCCGAAACTAAGGGTCAAACAACTCGGGAAACCTCTCCCGCATACTATCTTCGGTTTCCCATGTAGCCTCTTCGACTCCGTGTCTAGACCACTGAATTTTAACCAAAGGGATCGCCTTATTCCTCAACTGTTTGATTCGCCGCTCTAAGACTCGTATGGGACGCTCCTCATACAAATGATCATCTGCGATCTCGATTTCGTCGAACTGAAGTATGTGACTCGGGTCGGCAACATACTTCTGCAACTGAGAGACGTGAAATACATATGAATTCGGCTCAATGCCGGAGGTAAGGCTAAACGATAAGCTAGCTCGCCTACTCGTTCCAAAATCTCAAATGGTCCAATAAATCTCGGACTCAACTTCCCCCGTTTTCCGAAACGGAAAATACCTCGACTCGGGGACACCTTGACCAAAACGTGGTCACCCATCTCGAACTCTAGTGGTCGACGACGATTATCTGCATAAGATTTCTGTCGACTCTAAGCGGTCAACAAACGACTCCTGATCATAGCTACCTTCTCACGGGTGGCTATAAGCATATCGGGCTCGGTGCCGATTGATTCGGATAGGTCATCCCAACACAAAGGAGATCGACAAAAACGACCGTACAAGGCCTCGTAAGGTGCCATATTAATCGAAGCATGCCAACTATTATTATACGTGAACTCGATCAATGGTAGTTGGGCTTCCTAATCATCTTTCCAATCGAGGACGCATGCCCTCAACGTGTCCTCTAATGTCTGAATAGTTCTCTCTGATTGTCCGTCGGACTGAGGGTGAAAATATGTGCTGAAATTAAGCTGAGTTCCCATGGCACGATGAACTGATTTCCAAAAATGAGACACGAATCGCCCGTGACGATCAGAAACGATACTCTTAGGAGTACCGTGTAGTCTCACTATCTCTTTGATGAACAGCTGGGCAAGTCTCTCGGGACCCCATGTATCCTTAATCTCAAGGAAATGAGTTGATTTAGTTAAGCGATCCACAATCACCTAGATCATATTCATACCACGACGACTCGTTGGCAAACTCGTGATGAAATCCATAGAAATGTCTTCGCACTTCCATTCTGGAATAGAAAGAGGTTTCAGCATACCCGCCGGTCGCTGATGTTCAATCTTGACTTGTTGACAGGTTAAGTATCTCGAAACAAATTCTGCGACTTCTTGCTTCATATTACCTCACCAGTAATTTTGTTTCAAGTCCTTGTACATCTTGCTAGACCCCAGATGAACAGAATAAGGGGTAGCATGAGCTTCTCTCAAAATCGAGTTTTTCAAGTCGTCATTCGCCGGTACACACAACCGATTCTTAAATCTCAAAAGTCCATCCTCATGGACCAAGAATCCAGGGGCTTTCCCCTGAGCCACATCCTCACGGATGCGCAACAATGCTGGGTCTGAACCCTGATTCTCTCTGATTGCCTCCTCAAGTGGCTATGAAATCTCTAACATGAAAAGTTGCCCTTGTACTCGCTGAAACCAGACCTCGATCTCGGGTCTAAGGAATTCCTGCTGAAACTCCTTCTGAACTGTTAAACGAGCAAGCATGTGCTCCTGAATGGACTTACGACTCAAGGCGTCGGCGACAACGTTTGCCTTGCCCGGGTGGTAAAGGATCTCGATATCATAATCTTTGATTAGTTCCAACCACCGTCTCTGTCGCATATTTAACTCCTTCTGAGTAAATATATACTTTAAACTCTTATGATCGGTGAATATCTGAAAAATAACGCCATAAAGGTAATGACGCCAGATTTTCAAAGCGAACACCACGGCTGCTAGCTCCAGGTCGTGGGTCGGATGATTAACCTCGTAAGGTATCAATTGCAGTGAAGCATAGGCAATCTTCTTCCCATTCTGCATGAGTACACATCCGAGACCCTGCCCGAACGCGTCATTATAACACACAAATCCTTCTGTCCCTTGCGGCAAGGAAAATACAGGTGCTGAAATTAACCGGCTCTTGAGTTCCTCAAAACTCCACTGACACGCGTCGGACCACGTGTATTACTTATCCTTTCGCAAAAGGTTCGTCATTGATTGAGCGATTTTAGAAAATCCTTCCACAAACTGCCGATAATAACCGGCTAATTCGAGAAAGCTTCGGATTTCCTTAACATTCTTCGGAGTTAACCAATCTTGGATAGCCTCCGTCTTCTGAAGATCAACACGCACTCCATCTGATGAAATTACATGCCCGAGAAAAGTCACTTCGTACATCCAGAACTCACATTTGGAAAACTTTCCATAAAGTTGCTCTCGTCTTAACACGTCGAGAACATGATGAAGATGAACCTCATGTTCCTCTCGGTCACGAGAATAAATCAAAATGTCATCAATGAAGACAACAACCAACTGATCCAAAGAGTCGATGAAATCCCGATTCATTGATTCCATGAATACCGTAGATGTATTAGTTAGCCCGAACGGCATAACTACGAACTGATAATGACCATAGCGTGTATGAAACGCTGCCCTTAAGATGTCCGACTCTCGAATTCGCAACTGATGAAATACAGACCTTAGGTCGATCTTGGAAAAATACTGAAGCTCCCTGAAGTTGATCTAAGGGATCATCGATGTGGGGTAGAGGATACTTATCCTAGATCATCATCCTGTTCAACTCCTGATAATTAATACACACACGAACGAACCATACTTCTCCTTGACAGATAACACTGGTGCTCCCCACGGGGATGCACTCGGTCGGAGATAAACTTTCTCGAACAATTACTCAAGTTGAATCTTCAACTCCTGCATTTCGGTCGGGGCCATCCGGTATGGTGCCTTCGATAACGCGGACGTACCGGCTCCAACTCACTCGTGAATTCCACAACTCTTTGTGAAGGCAACACGGTGACTCGTCTGGGAATATATCGTCAATCGATGACAATGATACCATGAATGATTGAACATTTCGATTGCCCTAGAACGGTCAATCGATGAAAATGATACAATGAATGATTGAACAACTCGATTGCCTTAGAACGGCCAATCGATGAAAATGACACAATGAATGATTGAACAACTCGATTTAGGAATTTCTCTGCTTCCATCATATTAATAATTCTTCTGGAACAACAGGGATTACCTCCCTGAGATACACACTCGGCTCCAATGACTGAAATGATAGTGACCAAACGCTTACGATCACTGAGGATGGTATTATGACAATCCATCTAATTAACACCCGATATTACATCGTCCTTAGGTAAGTCCACCACGATTAGGTCCGCCAACCAATCGCGATCATTAAGCTTACTTCAGTCAGTTATTAACCTCATGATTTTCGGAAATTCTTCCAACATCAGGTAAACCGATAGTATGAGGTTCACAAGCAATAGGACTATCTAAATTAAGTCTATTCAAACATGATTCGAAAATGAATGAATGCGGTGCACCAGTATCAAAAGGTACACACAGGTTGAAATAAGATTATGAGTATACTTGAGATCATTCGGGCCACCGGATCGTCGATCCTCCTCATCACATGAATCCGGGACTTGCCGGCCCCCGAACCGGATGCTCCCGTCTGATAAATATGAGCTCCGCCTTTTTTGCTTCCATTGTCTTAAACAACGTTGACAGAGCAGTCTAATTCTGAATCGCTGATTGCTTCGGGGCCTGAGATGCCGCCGGAGCCGACTTGGAGTCCTTTCGGCAAAAACGGGCCTTATGCCCAAAATTCCCACAATTATGGCACGTGATAGACAGTTTCGGACACTTAGTGCTGTAATGACCCGGTGCTCCACAGTTGAAACAGGTGATGGCCAAACTGGCCACTCGGGACTGAGATACCGCACGATTATGCGCCGTAGGAGGTCGCTCAGAAATGATAGGACCCGCACGAGGCTTCTTGAAGGTTGACTGACTGCCTTCGGATTGATTACGCTTCGTTGATTTCTTGCTGACAGATGAAGGTTGTTGCTCAGCAATTTCCTTAGCAGCAGGCTCATTCGGGAGAGTTCTCTCGATTAATCCGGCCAGAGTGGCGCAATGATGATTGAGCAATTGCATATGGGTCATCATAACCTGCATAAAGGTGAGTGGATCAACCCGAACATCTTCTGATTGAGCCGAGTCCTGGGTACGATTTCCCGACAGCGAGTGATTATTTCCCGGGTTTCGGCCCGCACCGCGGCCTCTCCCCGTGCATCCCCTGACAGTTCTCTCCATACTGAAGTAGGAAGGTCGCATGATAATCATAGATCTCGTACGAGTACCGCATTATGATTTACGTCATGAAATGATGAAAATGAGCATATGCGCTCTAACACAGTGATTACATGAATGATGAACTGAGGTGACATGATTATCTGATAAAATTCTTGAAATGAGTATCTTGAACAAGTTAACAAGATTAATGATATGATCTTCCAGATCGACATCTAAGTAATGAAATGAATTGAGTGATTAATGAGTTACTATGATCAACATGATTAAAATGAAAATGATGTTTGGGGATTGTTAACTAGTGGATTATGAATGAATGATTATTGCCAGAAATTATACCATGGCGTTAGAAGTCTTACAGTTCTTTCGGTCTGATTGGCTCGGCATTTGCACAGGTCACACGTGACACGAAAGTCCAATGATACTAGTCCGATGACGATAATTTCAAATGAGACATGACTCGGAAGGTAGTATTCAGAACCACACTCCGATACCAACTCTGTAACACCCCAAACTAGGCGGATATTACAGTGCCGTGGACCCCCGATTGGGACCCACTAGGCGAATGAAAATGAATGAATTTTCACAAGGTAAATGTAGTACCGAGCCACATTACAACAATAATTACTCCGATGAGGAGTTTCATACAACACATCCAGGATAATACCGAATATATGTATATTTTATATGGAGATAAAATATACAACACTATGTGAAATGCGTATTCAAACGGAATGTCTGCAGCGGAATAAATGAAGGAAACATAAATGACTGAAAAGACTGGGGCCCCCTTCTAGTATCATTGGGACTCCTCGCCGTCAACGTGCTCTCCCCGTGCTTTCACCTTGCCATGACCTGATAAACAATATCCCCCAACGGGGTCAGTTACACAGAACAACAATCCTCAAGAGTTGAATAAACACAATCATGTATATGTTGTATGAACCACAAGTTCGATCAAAATGAATCGGTTAGATTATAACCCAATCTTGATGAAAACATACGCAATCAAACATGCTGTATGAATCAACTAACAGTACGGCTCAAAGGGTGGTGCCACACTACGCCCGAGATGGAAATGTGTCCGTGCACAAGCCACCAATGAGTATCGATCGAATACACGTGTGGTCTTGTACCTAATCAGTCTCATGAAGCAATCGACTCGTGTGCACAGTCCAATGTGAGGCCAACAACCAACACAGGACTTAAATGTGCCCGACCTGAAAATCCTACACATACCAACCGGCACGCCAGTATGACCCAGAATGCCACAATATAACAAAAGTGACATCGAAAATGAATAATGACTCACCGAGATGAAATGATAGTGAAATGAATGACAGCTCAATGAAATGATTTGGAACCGTCGTTCCTTGTGACTGAGGTGATTAATTGACAATGACAAGTTTTGATACGGTTAATACAATGATGAATGAGTTATGATTATGAATGAACAACAACAAAAGGAATGAATATCATTTTAACCGAGTAACAATTTACTTACACAACACCGGTGACAATTATCCTTCCACGAACAACGTCCTAATTGAGATATCGGTCGCTCGAACAACCTTGAATAATACAATTACCAACAATCCGTTCAATATATGAATCAAACACGAATATAACGAACTCAAAACGTCGATACGATTAAACCAAGTTCATTGGGGCATTATATCGAACACTTTGTGGCCAAACTTCGATTGTTTATAACCAAACCTCAAAAATACCAACATCAAATCCCCAAGAAGTGTTTCAAACCAACAAAACATCTTCAATACGATCAATAATCCAATATGAATAACCAAAATCGTGATTACTACAACGATTAATCGAAAACCCCTAAATCCAACTCAATATTCGAAGTGTTCTTGAATAATCCTTCAATAATCCAATGAATAATCAAACATATCCATAATCATGCATATATCACTTCATACAACATGATTTTAACATCCAAAACATCATATCTCAATACAAAATCGAAATCCAAGATGTTGAAGAAATTACCTCTTGAAGATTCAAGCACTTTGATCTGAAGAAAACGCGATAGATCGACTATCCGGGTTTCACGATCGAAAGGAAATGAAGAAAATCAAACCCTCAAGTGATGGATGAAGAAAAGTTTCTTCCCTCAATCTCTCTCTCTCGTATGAAGGTGAAGAAGTGAACAAATGATCTGATCTTGCTGAAAAAAATGCAATTATAGAGTTGACTGCCCTATGTGCCGCAGCCCAGCCGAAGTGTGCCGCGGCACAGGGCCAAAACTACGCCTAGTGGTCGGCAGTGTGCCGTGGCCTTGTCGGCATGTGCCGTGGCAGTGACTCGGCAGTGTGCCGCGGCCCTGCCGGCATGTGCCGCGTCTCACGGTACAGAGGGGTTGGCCGATAATTGAAACATGAGTGTGCCACGGCCCGAACGGGTGTGCCGCGGTAGTGACTCGGCAGTGTGCCGCGGCCCTGCCGGCATGTGCCGCGGCCCACGGTACAGGCTGCTCGGCCAAAAACTGGAAAATGAGTGTCTGAGCTATTTCGACCATAACACTCTCGTCCAGACTCCGATTGACTCACCGTTTGAACCATTGTAAAGCTAACTCGAAGCTCTATAATATTGAAAAGAATCAAAATCTTTGGAGTTTCCAAAAATTAATGGTGATTTTACAAAGTCGAACTCATACGTGAAAAGTTGAAACAATGAACAATATCGATACACAACTCGAAGTTATTCCGAACGGTGAACATGGATGAATGAACATGATTGATGAATAATTATTAATGAGTGAAAATCCACTGAGTGACAATCACCGAATGAAATTACTGAATGATAGTGATTGAATTACAATCGGGTATTACATGCAGCACGGGAAGACGATTGCCTATGCTTCCCGTCTGTTGAAACTGTACGAGTTAAATTACCCTACCCACGATCTTTAGTTGGCTGCAGTTGTGTTTGCGTTGAAGATCTGGCGTCATTACTTGTACGACTCGTCGTGTCAGATTTTCACCGATCACAAGAGTCTGAAGTATATTTTAACACAGAAGGAATTGAATATGAGACAGAGGAGGTGGTTGGAATTAATCAAGGATTACGATCTCGAAATCCTTTATCATCCGGGCAAGGCAAATGTGGTGACAGATACCTTGAGTTAGAAATCAGTATCGCTTTGGACACTTGAGTTGCTCACGGCGCAGCCAGAGCTCCAGCGAGAGTTGATGGGGTTGAGTATTGAGGTTGTGTTATTAGGGAATGCTGGGGAATTGTGCGCTTTTGAGATTTTTTCGTCTCTGATCGATGGCATTAAATCGAGATAGTTAGAACATCCGATGTTTATTCAACTCTGTGAGAATGTGGTGAAGGGGAAACCCCTAGGATTCGTAATTCATGAAGATGGTGTGTTGAGATTTCAAGGTCGGATGTGTGTTCATATTGACTTGGAATTGAGGCAGGGCATAATGCGGGAGGCTCATGCGTCGCCTTACTCAGTCCATCCGGGCTCGAGTAAAATGTATAAGGATTTGAGGAAGAATTTTTGGTGGAATGACATGAAGAATGAGGTAGTGCAGTTTGTGGCTAAGTGTTTTACTTGTCACCAAGTCAAAATTGGGCATCAGCGGCCAGCCGGATTGTTGAAACCACTTCCCGTCCCGGAATGGAAGTGGGAGCACGTCTATAGATTTTGTCACGAATTTGCCGAGGACAAAGATAGGAATGAACTTGGTGTGGGTGATCGTGGATCGACTAACTAAGTCAGCACATTTTCTAGGCATCAAGGACACTTGGTGTCCAGAAAATTGGATCCTATTTTTATTTCGCAGATCATGAGACTTCATGGTATGCCGGAGACTATTATTTCATACAGAGATGGTTGGTTTGTATCGCATTTTTGGCAGGCAGTACATAAGGCATTGGGGACACATTTGCGTTGTATTACATCTTTCCATCCTCAGACCGATGGACAGTCCGAGCATACCATTCAGACGTTCGGGGATATGTTGGGCGCGTGTGCGCTAGACTAGAGTAGTGATTGGGAGAAACATCTGGCCCGGATCGAGTTCACTTATAATAATAGATGGCATGCGTCGACCAAGATGGCACCGTATGAGGTGCTTTATGGCTGACGATGTCGGTCACTGATATGTTGGAATGAGCCGTCTAATTTAGTTAGCACCGAGCCGGATCTTATGTTCGAGACTAGGAGGAAAGTCGAGTTGATTAGAGAGAGAATGCTGGCGGCTCAGAGTCGACAAAAGTCCTATGCGGATATTAGACGCCGACCTTTGGATTTTGAGGTAGGGGATCATGTCTTGCTGAGAGTGTATCCATCGAAAGGAGTTTTCCATTTTGGGAAAAAAGGGAAGCTTAGTCCAAGGTATATTGGACCTTTCGAGATATTAGAGAGAGTTGGCGAGTTAGCATACCGTTTGGCATTGCCCCCGTCTTTGAGCCATATGCATAGTGTTTTTCACATTTCTCAGTTGAGAAAGTATGTTCCAGACCCGACTCACGTTATATACTTCGGGGATGTGGAGATCGAGAAGGATGTTACATTTGAGGAGAGACCAATTAGAATTTTCGAACATCGGGACAAACAGTTAAGGCACAAAACCATCTCCTTGGTTATGGTGCAATGGTCGAGGCATGGAGTGGAGGAAGCGACATGGGAATTAGAGGAGGATATGCGTGTGAGATACCCCGAGATTTTTGACCCTTAAGTTTCGGGACGAACCTTCTTTTTAGAGGGGGGGAATATAATATCCGTACTTTTCTATTTTTAGCAGTTTCTATTTTTAGCGCATGTTTATTTTTATCAACTCGCTTGTAACCATTTCAATGTTTTGAATCTATTTTTTCTTGGTGTTTTTCCATTTGGACGAGTTTCGGAGGTGTTTTTACGTAATTTTGCTTTATGTTATGTTTTGTCACATGTATGTTCGATTCTCATAAAACTCATTCGATTTCGTTGTTTCTTTATTTCCATGAGTCCGTACGGTTGGGTTATTCATGTTGTGAGTTTCTGTTTCATAATCCGATGTCATATCGTGTTTTTCGGACATTTGGGCCATTTTGTAATTTCCTAAGAGTTTGAGGAAATTTACTTCCGTCATCGAATTTTGGATCTTTGGCCTGTCGGAATGGTGTTTCTTTTTAGCACTTAGATTCTTCATCACGAATACTTCATATTTATGTTTAGGTTCTATCCTTGTATTGCGTTTCGACTTCGTACCTCCTTGAGCAGCGAACTGCATTCAACAGTGCTGAACAGCTGCATGAATAACGTACGTTATTCATGATTTATTGCGTGCGCTATCAATGCATGTATAACATACGTTAAACCTTAGTGTTAACGTACGTTATTGTCCTCAGCGTTTTGGGCAGAAGCTTCTGCCCAGTTTCTGCCTAGCCCTTACGTACGTTAGCATATGAGTGTGACGTACGTAAGAGGCATAACGTACGTTAACCTCACCATGTTAACATACGTAACGAACTGTCAGGTATTTAAAACCTGAATAGGTCAGTCGGGTCATTTTTCTTCCTTTTCTTTCCTTGTCCGTGACGTGAGTTCTTCGGAGGGATTTGGGGTGATTCGTACAGAGCAATCCATAGAGTTCCTCTATATATCGATTTTTGTGCTTCAAGCAAGGTTTATCATCATCCTAATCCGTCTCTCTCGCCCTAATCCAAGGTATTATAGATTAGAACCCTAACTTTGTTCATTTTGGGGGTTTTTCGGGAGTTGTCTATTTAAACTCGAATTGTTCGTTTGTGTTGCTATTTTTTCTATCATTTATTGTTATTGAGTGTTTCCCAATCCGTTTCTGTCGTGTGTAATCCGTGGATTGTTGATTTGGGGAGGTTTTGTGAAAACCCTCGCCCGTATTGGACGTACACATATTGTTAAGATTGTAATCGGGGTTGTGGGCATATTCCGTTTGATTATTGATATTGTTTAGGACTGAGTTATGTTAACCTTGCGTTTTGGAGTGGTCTTAGTCACTCCGGGTCATTCCTAGACGTTGTTTACTTTCCGTCTCGTCAAATATATCTCAAAGGCAAGTACTTTACATTTGTTTGCATATTCTAGTATTTGAATTATGGCTTCCCGTGTATGTTGTGGATGTGAATGCGTATGTTCACCCAGGGATGCTCTGATGGGGCCTCTGGGGTTACGTAGTGCCGTGTGTATGCGTATCATGAACTGGGATTAACCACGAGGATGGTCTCGGGGCCTCTGCGGGGTGCAGTGGCTGTGAGTCTCGTACCAACGGTTAACCTTTGAAATGTTTTGTTGGAGAACTGTGTTTTATGCTTGTGCACCGTAATATTCCGGAATATAAAAATATTTTCTAAAATGATTTTGGCGCATATTTCATCTAATTAAAATGGTAGTTCAAATGGATTGTACTTGCACTAGCTGTTGTCGCTAACCCCTTAAATGGGGGAAATACTTTCGTATTTTTGGTTCATGTCCTGGAGGCGAACGAACATGCGAACAGTACTAGGATGATGGGCAAGAGTGATTCTGTTCAATGGTCGTTTGTTTGGCGTGTTGTCTTTTTATTTTAACAATTATGTCATTTGTTTCAGTACTCGAGTACCTCTTCCTTTGAACTTGTATTTTCTTGTGAACACGGTTTGGAAAGGATCTTGTTTGTTACTGTCGGGTTCGGTCCATTTGTCTTGAATGTCTTAAATCGTGGAATTTTTTGTATGTTGATGAAGTTTGTCTTGGGTCATGATGTTGAGTTTGTACGATAGCCTGGTGGATTCCGAAGGGTTGGATCCACAACGTCTTGGGGGTGTTACACTGGCAAGGAGTGATCTAAAGATTTTGAGATTTTTCTCTTTTTGGGTGTACACTTTGCCCAAAGCTTCAAGTTCACGGACAATGCCAGTAAATCTGAGATCGAGTTCGTCAAGTGTTTATGTGGTTTTCATGTTGAAAGATTCAAACTGCTGAGTGAGTTTTAAAATTTTATTTTCTTTTGAGAGCTCATTTCCCTCAAAATTCACTTGAGTTTTTCCTAGATTTCTTCCGCTATCTTACAGCTTTTTACCGCCGAGAATTTGCTTTTTTGAGAGTGACAAACAGCACATTCTTAGAGATGTTCCCTTTATTTTTACAGCATTCTTGTGTTCATCAGTTGTCTATTAATCCCTTTATTTCTCGAGCATTTCTGCATGGGGTTGTCCTTCAACCTTTGCAAATGGGTTGACCATCATAATGGTGATAGTCCTTCCGGCATCACGAGATCATCTCTTCGTGCCTGTCGGCAAGATGGGATTCCATCCCGACTCTTCAATCATCAAACTCATTAATAAAGAACATGAGAACTTTGTTGATCATTGATGTACCCATGAAAATAATGGAGGATGAATGATAAAGATACAAAAATGTAGTTTTCGAAAGCTAGTGATTTGGATCTGATTCAGGCTAAAAATCAATTGATTCTTTGTAGAATCAACCGCTCTGATACTACTTGTTGGTCACTGTATACTTTTCTTACAGCTCAAAAGGGGGGGTTGAATAGGAAATACTCTTTTTTGAAGTTTGTTATGCATAGCGGAAGTCTTAAACTAAGTTGTTGTAAGTACAACAACTAGACAGTCTCCTGCAGCTTGGTGCTTACAAGATTTTCATAGTAAGTATATGATAAATCACAGGCAGTAAGAAAATAGTAAGTACACGAAGTAATAACACACAAATTTAATGTGGTTCGAGGTAAACCCCTCTACATCCATAGGTCCTCTATGAGAGTATATAGTTTATTAAAATCAATCCGTATACAACTATATGATTTTAACTAAACTGGTCGACGTATCGTTCACACAGATTGATACAACCAATTATAGCTTAAAGCGTTCACACAGATTGCTGTAGCTTTTTCCACTTGCTTCTTCTCACACAGACTGAAGCTTCGTCTTCAAACTCTCTTCTTCTCACACAGGTCGGAATAGTTCAACTTAGTCCACACAGGGATAATGATCTAAACAGTAAGGTTTTGATTCACACAAATCAGAACAGTAGTTGTAGGCTTTGTAAGTATTCGCTGTAGTGTGCTATTCTTAGTTGAGGACTTAATATTTCTTCACTCAAGGATATAAGTTGTATGATTGAAGAAATAAATTGCTCTTATATAATGATTGTTTTGAATTCTTGACCAATCAGTAAGTCATTTTTTTCAGTAATGAGCAATATCCTCTTGCTTGGACTATTTACAATCTAAGAAATAGATTCGTTATAAATGTAGTCGTTGCCCACTTGGTGAGATGTAGACAAATCGGATTGGCGGCTTGCAAAATGTTTGAATTAAATATGTTTGTATTTAATGCTTCAGATATTCTTTTTGATCCACATTAAATGCTTTTCAATCTACAATCTTTTCGGCCACGTTAAATGTTGTCCTGTCAGCATTAAATGCTCCTTTGAAACCGTGAATACATTGTGAATAAAGAAATACTTACTTTACAGTGATTTAAAGGTCTAAGTCAAAATCATGTGGATAGTATTTTAATTTCCCTAAAGTACCTACAGCTTCTTTGTTGTAGACAACAGGCTTTCTTGTTGTACTCTTGGAATCTCCATTTAGTTGTAGGATACATCTTTAGGCACTGTATGAAGTTTGCTGTATGGACAGGCTGTAGGATGCATTTATCAGAACACTTAGGGTATTATTTTCCCAAATATATTCATTTTAAATTTTTTTGCATGAGAAGAGAGAACTTCTTACACAGATCTTGGTTTGTAGAACCCAAAATAATATCATAGACATATATTCGTACGATTAAAAGATCATCGCATTCTTATATTTTGAAGAGTGTTTTGTCGATAATGCCTTTATAGAATCCTATGCTGATTAGGTAAAGTGACATGGTCTTATACCTGGCTCTAGGCGCTTGCTTGAGTCCATACAAGGCTTTCCTTAGCCTGTAGACTAGATCACCATACTCTATGCTGGCAAACCCTGGAGGTTATTTGACACACACCTCTTCAGCTAGATATCTGTCCAGCAATGAACTCATAATGTCCATATGATATACAATAAAATTCTTATGAGCTGCAAATGCTAGGAATACCCAAATTAATTCTATTCTGGATACATGGGCAAATATTTCATCATAGTCAATCCATTCTTCCTATCTGTAGCCTTGAACAACTAGTCTGTACTTGTTTCTTATAACTAGATTGTACTTGTTTCTCATTTTTATTGTTTCTAAATACCTATTTTGTCCCAATGACACGTTGATGGCTCGGTCTATGAACTAAGTACCAAATGTTGTTTCTTCCAAAACCATTTAACATTTCCTCCATCGAGGTAATCCAACGAGAATTTCTAAGGGCTTCATTGGTAGAAATTGGTTCGAATTGAGCTAGAAATACAACTAATGTGCACATGGAAAGTCTACGTAGTTTAGATGTAGACTTCCATACAAGAAACTAGGTCATGTCATGTTCTGACTATGGTTCCTCTTGCACACACAATACATATCCTTTTTGTACTTAATATTCTTTTTTTGGTGATAACTCCAACATCAATATCGACAATCACCAGTTACTGTGGGTGATCTCTTAACAATATCCTGTTAGGTTCTATTTCCATTTACCTTCATGTGTCCTCTTATACTGTAAGCCCAACCTCAGCTTCTACAGTCTGCTCTTCTGTTCTTATAGCTGCAGGATTGATTTAGAGAGGTGACATGTTCTCCCTGGGCCCATGGGATTTCTTCAGTGGTTAAAGTTTCAATGGCATGAGTTAAAACATCTACACCTACAGGATCACAATGTGGTTCATCAAACACTACATGGACTGATTCCTCAATGGTCAATTTTCTCTTATTGAAGATCCTAAAGGCTTTACTGACATTAGAATACCAACGACTATTCTTTCATCAGACTTCTCGTCTAATGTCTTGATATAATCCTTCCCATAGTTAAGAACATAACACCGAAAACTAAATATATGAAAATTTACAACCATGGGAGTTTTATTATTCCATGCCTAGTATGCAGTTTTGTTGCGGTGTTTGGTGATGGTACATCAATATTTTGTATAGCACACTGTATTTGTTGCTTCGCCCCACAAACACTCTGGTAATCTGCTTTCAACAGTGATCCTTCTGGTGTCTTCCTTTAGCGTCCTGTTCTTTTTCTCAGCAACACCATTTTGTTATGAGGTTCGAGCTATTGAATCTTCATACCGTATGCCATTATCCACATATTATTGCTCTATGAAGCAGTTTGTGAATTTTTACATCTATCAGACCAAATGGATACAATGCTCATACATTTCTCATTTTGTAGCTTCTTTAGGTGCTCAGCTGCTTTGTGATTGTCTCTTTCTTCTTTTTCAAGAAGATTGTCGAGGTATACCTGAAAAAATCTTCAACAATAACCAGATAATATTTCTTATCTCCCAGGCTAACAGGGTCTACAGGGCCATATAGGTCCATATGCAATACATCCAGGACCATATAGTTGAGAGATGATTTCTCTACAGAGTTGTCTTGATATGTTTGTCTTTCTGACAGGGTCCACATATATTATTCTTGTGAACCTCTGATCATTCCATATCTTGCCAACTTATTGATGGTCTTGAAGTTGATGTGAGACATCCTCCTATATCATAGCCAGCTCTGATCTGCAGTGCCTTTTTGATGATTAAATAAGGGATTACAATACTTGCAGGAATGCAATCAATGACATACATGTTACCTGATCTGGATCCTATGAGTACAACTTGCTTGGACTGGATGTCCTTCGCCCTACAATTTTCTTGAAAGAATATAACCGAGAATTTTTTGTCACAAAACTGGCCAACACTTAAAAGGTTATATTGTAGTCATTCAACAAAAGCTACATCGTGACTATGAATTTGTCAACGAATAGGTTCCATTCCCTCTTGTTAGTCCCTTGAATTTGTCATCAGATCGGACCTTCGGAACATGCTCTTATACATAATCGAATAACTTGTTGATATCTCCAGTTATATGCCGAGAACCTCGGTTGTTGAAACACCAGATGTTGTTGGTCATGATATACTTAAATGACATATTCGTAAGGGGGGGTTGAATAAGCTATATGAAGTTTAATATGAGTAGCGGAAGACTAGTGCAAGTTGTAAACACATCAACTAAATGATCTCCTGTTAGCTTGATGCTTACAAGGATTTTAGAACAAGTATAAAACAATCATAGACAGTAGATAAGCAGTAAATACAGGAAGTAAAAACACAAGGTTTAATGTGGTTCGAGAAAACATCCACTACGTCAATAGGTTCTCCACATAGGAGTAAACATCCATAGAATTATATGATTTTAACTAAACCTATCACTGTAATGTTCACACGGATTGATACACCTGATTGTAGCTTTAAGTCGTTCACGTCGATTGGCCGTAGGCTTCATTGAACTAACTTATTTCCACATACATTGAAGCTTCATTCTGAATTCTCTTCACCAACAGAGTTCAGAAAGGTTCCGATTAGTCTATACAAGGCTAATATACTCAATGATCAAAGTGGTGCATGATAAAATATTTTCGAACAGCAACTGTAGGCTTTTGAGTTCCTGGATGTAGTGTGTTGTTCTCATTTGAGGACTAAGTATCTCTTCGATATGAATAGGCGTTGTAGGCCTTTGAAGAGATTGTTTGCTTGTGTAGGATATCACAGGATGATCAGCTTTGAAACATAGTTTTGCAATATCTCAAATGATTCAGTTTGTTCAGTAGTTTCAGTAAGTGAGCAAGTCCTATGGATTGGGCTATTTATAACTTTAGAAGGAGATCCTTCATAAATAAGCCGTTGGCCGGTTTGTGAGATATGGACACTTAAGATTGGTGGCTTGATGAATGTATGAATTAAAGTGTCTTAACATTTAATGATTCAGACTTTCTTTTTGGCCTTTATTAAATGCTCTTTAGTCCATAGTCTACGAACGCATTAAATGCTATCTCCATCAGCATTAAATGCAACTTTGAGATCGTGAGTAAGTTATGAATAAAAATTTGCCTATATCACAATAGTTTAAAGGTCTAAGTATTTTCCAGTTGGATTTATATTTTTTTTCTTAAGTAAAATGCCTACAGCGCTGTAGCCAACAATTTGTTTGTTGTAAGTTGAATCCTCATTTCACCATAAGGTGAACGTCTTCCGAGTGCTGTATGAAAATTGTTGTAGGCTGGTGGCTGTAGGATGCATTTATCAAAACACTTAGAGTATTTTATCCCAATAATTTCCCCCTTTTTGATATTGCAAAAACCCCTTTAAACTTCCAGCTTCAAGTCTTATTTTGGTTCTACCAACCTAGATCTGTGTAAGAAGTTCTCTTATATCATGCAAAGTAAATTTGAAATGGGTATGATGAGAGAACTTAGCGATTTCTTACGATTGCAGGTCAAACAATTACCTACAGGTACTTTATCAACCAGGAGAAATACAATAATGAGCTGCTCAACCAATTTGGGATGAACACCTCCAAGTCTTCATCAACCCCATGATCACTTCCACACAGATAAGTACTGGCGAAGCTGGAAATCCAATCGACCAATCACTCTACAAGAATCTTATAGACTCATTCACGTACCTAATAGCCAGCAAGACCAATATCCAATGTGCTGTAGGAGTGTGTGTATGATATCAGTGTAACACCCCCAAAACGAACCAGGAATATTACAGTGCCGTGGGCCCCACATTGGAACCCACAAGGCTAAAATCATTTTCAAAAACGTTTCAAATACGCCAAAGAGGTGAAGACTGTAATGTTTTAAATAGTCAAATATTTTCAAAATATAGTTTCCAAATACTGTCATCAAATACAATTTGAAAGCACAAGGTGAAGGCGCCAAAAAGGACATTTAGAAAGTACACACGAGCTGGTTAAATACCGAAAGCCATTTAAAAGTACACACACAGCGGATATAAACACAGGAGGAAATACATTTGCAGTGGAATTATAAAAAACAGAAAATAATACTCGAATCCCATATAACTATGACATAGCCAGTATCACCGGAAAGCTCATCCCTTCACGACCGCTACTAACTCGATCTCCAAGTACCTAAAAGATAAAGCGCACGACGGGGTCAGCCATAATACTCAACAAAGATAACGATCATATCAACATAAATAATTACATATCAATGTAATTTACAGAGTTAAAACATTCGCAATGTAATCTTACCGTAGTAACCTTACAAATCCATCACAATCCATATCAAATCAATCCTTACCATAATCCACAACTCGCTTGCTCAAGTGACGAATGAATTCAAAAATAACCATCTATACTGTATTCAAAAGGATACCAAGATTCTCAAATGTAAATATATCTCAAGTATGGAGTAATCTGTCCATGATCAATCCTGTTCACAGGATCGCACAATCGAATCCCAATTCTGATAAAACCGCAACACACGATGCATCTGTAGATCAACTGTCCCGAAACAATGACAAGTCCCGGATATCAATACAAAGTATGAATGCTCACACTATCAATAATGAATAACAACCAATGCATCAGAACGAGAATATCAATGACCACACAAGATCGACAAAGGATCAACCACGAACGAGAATACCATCGATGTGGTAAACTTCAACGAGATCAATAAAGGATCAACAATCGAGAATACCAACGATACGGTAAACTTCAATGAGATCAATAAAGGATCAACAACCGAGAATACCAACGATACGTTAACTCTAACAAGATCAATAAAGAATCTACAACGACCGAGATTACGCACGATTCGGTAAACTCCAACAAGATTAATAAAGGATCAACAACCGAGAATACCAACGATACGGTAACTCCAACAAGATCAATAACGATCGAGAATACCAACGGTAAGGCAAACTCCAACGGAATCAATAAGGATCAATATCAAACGAGTTGACCAACGATATGGTAACTCCAAACGAGATCAGTAGGGAATCAATAACAAACGAGATTACCAACGATATGGTAACTCCAAACGAGATCGATAAAGGATCATCAAGTACAGATACACGAGAGAATAAAACCGTCAACTGTATACAAATCACATATATGGGATCTCGAAGACAAACTCGACTATCGAACGGATCCGATTATACATGGACTATGAATGACCAATCAATATGATTCAAGATGGATGTCACGATACGCCCGATCCGAAAATGTGTCCGTGCACAAGACAACCACGGGTATTGATCAGATACACCTCTTGTCTCGTGCCTAATCAGTCTCACAAAGTATGTCTCGTTTGCACGGTTCAATGTGAGGTCGAAACCAACACATGCTACATGTGCCCGCCCTAACACAAGACCGATCGGAACATATCTGACTCTAGATATGCCACGATACAACATGACAATGAAACTAGAAGAAACGCATATCCAATAAGGATCAGAAAACTTCCCAAGTGAACAACGACAGCTCGATAATTGAAAGATCAACACGACCATAATGTCGTATTCCCGTCAGACAACGGTTCACAGAATGCTCAACAATGCATATAGTATAAACACATAAACCCCAAGGTCGCAACCAAGGGTCACGAAAGTATCCACACAGGAATATCCCAGAATGTAGGTGCCATATAGGTCTTATCCCCCAACACATTTCCATACGGGTACCATACAGGTTTTATCCCCAACACATCGGCCCATCAAATTACAGCTCACAAAAAAACACCTCACAATATACCAAACAATGATGCACACCCATTACGTGAAACATCAACACACACATATGCAACAATGCAACATGATAATTATCATAATTCAGCAATACTAAATTACCTCAAAATTGGAGACGCTAACCCTTCCTCGACCAACGTCCCTGAACGAATACACAGTTATTCGAATAGTCCAAGATGAAGTACAGTCCATCACTATTACAAAACCACCATCTCGAGTTCAATGCGTCACGATAACTATCCTTGATATCCACCATTTCATACAATAGACCAAGGGTAATTCACATTTCCATTTCCACTGGACATCTTTAAAATCACATACATTATGACTTATCCCAGTCCAAGCATAATATACATACCATCATTCCGATAATTCATATACATAATATCATTGCTATGCGAATCATAAATGAAATGAAATCAAAACCATTTATTAAACATTATGAACTGAGCAAGCAAAACTTGCCTTGATACCGATACGATGAAGCCTTTACCAATCCCATCGTCTTCATCTACAAGCTTCTCATCCCCGACCAAGATGACACATGAACTATCCAATCTCTCTCGCAGCACAATGGTTAACATCAACGATCACTTATCACAACCTAATGAAATAATCAATTAATAATACGTTTGATAACAATCAACAACCGATACAACCAACCAATTAAACTCAACGGTTCAACGATATCTTGATCATATACGATACCAAATTAATTCAGCTCAAACAGTACGAATACAAGCCGTAATTCGATAATTGATCAATTCTAACAAGTGTCTGAACATTCTTGATTCCGACTTCAATCTTAATTATGGATTAACACGGCTCATCTTTGTAAATTCATAGAAGTACAATTATCAGTTATCATCACGAATAACCATATACCAAAACTAACCATAATCCTTCCACTTTCCATAAAATCACGACATGTATAACTCAAGAGTTCTTCAAGATTATGATTTAATCCATAATCATATTTGTAGCCAACAAAACGACGTAATCCGATGTGTTCTAACATATAAACCATCATCTAATTCATAATCCAAGACATATATCATTCTGTTCCTCAATATACAATTCATACAACCTCGAGAATCACAACAACAACACCGTAACCATCATTATACGAAGAAGAATGCCAACAACAATATCAAAATCCGAATCAAAGAGAAGAGTTATCCAACATACCTCTTGAAGAAGAATCACAAAGATCAACCACTTCCAAAAACATCAAGAACTCCAAGCTTCAAGCTTCTAATCAACTCATCAAGGTCTTAATCAAGCTATAAGGGTCGGAATTAGGATCAGGAGTAGAGGGGAATGAAGTTTGGGAGAAAAAGATGTGTTTACTCTCATGAGGAAATGAAAGACCGACCTTAGTTATATAATATGTCCAGCACTTTACGTATGTTAACGCCCATTATTAATGTACGTAAGCCCTCCTGGCGTACGCTACATGTCCTATATAGCGTACGTTATCGGCATCTAGAGCTCACTGTCTTATTTTGTGGCATGCATTACGTACGTAGCTTCCTTGCCATAGCGTATGTAATGTAGCGGTTGACTTGCTACAGTATTTTACTTGTTTACGTACTTAATGCTCCATCCCTAACGTACGTATGGCGCGAGGTTGACTCACCTGTCCACATCCGCGCCGAAAGATGCTGACACTGGGCCCACCTTCCGACCACAGCTCGGACCCTTCTGATTCCCTTCTTAACGTACGTTATGTACACAACTTAGTGTACGTTAAGCTTGCTTAGTTACGTATGTAAGCTCCATTATTTAACGTACGTAATGGCTTTCATACTTAGCCATTTTTGCTCCTGTCTGCCGTCTCAATATACTGAATACGTACACGCGACATACTGAATACATATACCCGTTCCGATAACATTCTCATACGATATATCTGATGTACAATACCGTCAAATGCAATCGTCGACCAAGTATGACAATTATAGAAATACTCATAAAGTATATCCGACATCGAAAGACATATCAAGCATGTAATATCCTAGAATTAAAATAACCTCGATAGATATACTGGCATGACTGTCACGGTTCCCAAAATTATTCATTCATACTGTATTGGTCCCACTCTGTACAGTACAACTCGGATAAAATCATGCGAAAATTCGTAGCGAAATTCTAGGATATTGCAATCAAGATGTATCTAAAGAATCACACTTGACCACAACCAGATGAATCCTTAATTATGTCAAATGAACAACCAATATAGGGTTGTAGTTTCATAAAGAATGAGGATCTGATCTAGTGGGCTACAACAACTCGGATTCCGGAGGCTGCAAACATTATAAGAAGAGTAAAAGTGCAACTTGTCACTTCCTAGGGCCAAGACTTGTGTCATGGTACAGTAAGAAGCAATTGGCCAACTCTCTTTCTGCAGCTGCATTAGAATATTATGCTGCTGGAAGGTGTTCTATATAGATCCTTTGGATGCATCAATAGCTATAGGACTATGGCGTGAAGGCTAAACAAATTTCCATCATGTGTGACAACATGAGTGCAATCACAATAACGCACAATCTTGTATTGCACTCAAGGACCAAGCACATAGACATGAAATATCATTTCATCCGAAATATTATGGAGAACAAAGATGTCCGGATAAAAAAAGTCCATATAGACATTTAGATCACCGACATCTTCACAAAGCCTCTCAGCAAACAATGAGGTTCTATATGCTCAGATAGGAAGTGGGAACGCTACAGATCGATCAAAAACCTTGTAAGTATTTATTTTTATACTCATCAGTTAAGGGGGAATGTTGTAAGACGCATTAATACAGTGTCGATACTTGTTAATTGTACACATAGACCTACAAGCCATGTCCTCACTGTAGGAAGAAGAGGGTATAATTCACTTCATACAACTGTAGTGTGCACTAATCAAGGGGAAACACTATAGGACTTTTATTACAATATTATCAGTTGCTGTAAGGATTGAATCCAGTATGTACGAATTAAGAGGGAATGTTGTATTTTCGTGGATACAACATATATATTGTAGGATTTCAATTACATTCGCTTAACCGTTTCGAAATAATATTCAATAAATGTGCTCTTTCTCATTTTGAAACAACTTTCCTAATATTGTAGGACTCCTAGTGAAACCCAACTTTTCATATTAAGCCTTTCCTCATATGGTTGAGTTCGCTAATATCAATTCAATCTACTAAAGAATTAATATTGCACTCCCAACCCAAATTCCAATTTGTGAAATCAGGCTCCTTATTTAAATATATTATTTCTCGTGTTTAAGATATCGAATGTCCATTAATAAATTTAAGCTACTAACAGCTTTAATTAATTTGGTTCTTATCCAATAGTAGTACCACTCGAATCTTATTATTATATCATAATTAAATTTACCTGCAGCGTTGAAAATTAATAATCATTATCGTGATCCTCAAGGGGACATCATCAATCCGCACGAGTCGGGATACAATTTCTAGTTATAATAATAATTGTCATATAAATAACATTATTGCCCAAGATACGAAGTATATTGAGTCAATCACTTTGGCTTTCACCCATGGTAAATCAAAGCAATAAATATTATAAATACATAATTAAATATTATATACTTAGAATTAAGAAATAATAATTATCTGAGATTTACGTTCTTCTTACAGTCAGTACAGAAGACACTATCTCAATGCGATTTAGTTCAACGTATGCAAATACACTAATGCATGCTAATAGTCACGACCAACTAATCTCAAGCATACATTACAACCTTTCATATAATTTCTCTAGTAATTATATAGGTTGTGAACTATTATATTATTTTATAAGGCACCGATAATGTGATCTTCCATGTGACACCAGCACACCACATTATCTACAATATAAAATAATTAGATAGTACATTTGCATATCTTTCGTCTCATTACTTTACGAAGTGTCATATGATGTGGTACTTGAGATTGATATGTTTACTTGATTATGGGCTCGTGGTTCCCTCGAATTTGTGACTGCATCGGTATTATCACAATAAAGTGTAATACCCTTTGGCAAATTGGGAATCACATCTAAATCCTGTAGGAAGTACTTGAGCCATACCACTTCTTTGGCTGCCTCAGAGCTTGCCACGTACTCGGCTTCCATGGTAGAGTCCGAGATGCATTTATGCTTCACACTTCTCCAACTAATGACTAAACCTTCCAGAGTAAACACATAACCTAAAGTAGACTTGGACTTTTCTTTATTTGATTAAAAATATGATTCAGTATAACCCATTGGACATAGGTCGTCTGATTAATATACTAGCACGTACTCCCTAGTCCTTCTCAGGTACTTGAGTATGTGGTTTCCAGCAATCTAGTTTCCAGGTCCTGCATTCGACTGATATCTAGCAACCTTGCCTACGGCATGACAGACATCTGGTCTAGTGCAAAGCATAACATACATGAGGCTTCCCACAGCAGACGCATAAAGGACCAGCTTCATCTATCTCCTTTTATGTCTTAGGACACATATCCTTAGATAGTTGAATTCCATGTTTGTAAGGTAGAAAACCTTTCTTCGAATTTTCCATGCTAAACCGCTTTAGCATTGTATCTAAGATGCCTGAGATAAGCACAACATCATTTTCTTTCGATCACGAAATATCCTGATTTCAAGGATGTGCCCTGCTTCTCCCAAATCCTTCATATCGAACTGCTCATACAGACATACTCGTATGTCTGATAACTCCTGCACGTTGTTTCCAATCAGAATTATATCATCTACGTGCAGTAGAAGAAACACCAACACATTTCCATCGCATTTATTATACACAAAACTCTAACTTGGACATTGGGTGAATCCATATGATTGGACCACCTTGTCAAACCAAGTGTTCCAAGGTCTAGATGCTTGCTTAAGTCCATAGGATCTCTTAAGATTGCACACTAAGTGCTCTTCTCCTTCAGCAATGAATCCCTCTGGTTGGTGCATGTATATCTCCTTGTCTATACTTCCATTCAAGAATGCAGTCTTTACGTTCATTTGCCAAATCTCCATATCCAAATGTGCAGCTTTAGCTAAAAGAATCCGGATTAACTTAAGCATGGCTATCGGTAAAAAGGTTTCATCATAATCGATGCCCTCCTTCTGAGTGTAACATTTCGCTACAAGCTTGGATTTGAAGGTTTCAACCTTCCCCTAACCTCCTTTCTTTTGCTTGCAGACCCACTTACTCCCAATGGCTTGTACCCCATCAGGTAGTTCTACTAGCTTTCACACTTGATTGTAATCCATAGAGACTATTTCTGATTCCATTGCTACTTTCCAGTAGTCAGCATATTTATCTTGGATTGCCTCCTTGTAAGTCCAGGGATCTTATTCATCTTCGCCTGGTATTGAGTTCGAAGACTGTCCCATGTCTATGAATAATTTTGGTTAACGAACTACCCTCCCATTACGACGAGGCAAATTCTGAGTTGGTGTAAAAGTCTCAAAATCGATATGTGGTGTAGTGTTATTTGGTGCTTGTACGATTGGTATAGATGGAGTCTCGCCCCTCAACTCTTTCAGAATTATTTCGTACATAGGCTTGTGATTAATCACATAATTCTCTTTGAGGAATTGGGCATTAGTGCTAACAATGAACTTCAGATCCTGTGGACTATTGAACGAGCCACCCTTCATGCCCTTAGCATATCCTACAAAGACTCATATCTCAATACGAGATGCCAACTTATCAGCATCCTTATGCAGCACATGTGCTAGAGTACCCCAAATCCGAGCATGTCCTAGACTGGCCTTTCGCCACTCCACGGTTCTGTTGGTGTTCTTAGAACTAATTTTGAAGGCACCAGGTTTAGAATGTACGGCATTGTTTCTAAGGCATATCCCTAGAATGAAATAGGTAAATCTGAGTAACTCATCACTGACCTAAACTTTTCTAAAAGAATTTTGTTCCTTCTCTCAGCAACACCATTTTATTGTGGAGTTACTGGCTCAGTGAGCTGAGACGTAATCCCCTTATTTTCCAAGATATCCAAAAACTCTCTACCAAGGTATTTGCCACCATGATCATATCGTAGTTACTTGATTCTCTTCCCATGACGTTTCTCCGTTTCAGCCTTGAAATCTCTAAACTTCTCAAAGGCTGCAGACTTACGTCGTATCAAATAGATGTATCATATCTCAAATAATCATCTATAAACGTGATGAAGTAGTTGAAACCACCCCTGGTCTGGATGTTCATTGGACCACATCATTCGTATGAACCAATTTTAACACATTCTGAGCACGATTTCCCTTGATCTTAAAAACCCTTTGGTCAGTTTACCTTCCAAATAGGTTTCACAAATTGGAAACGACTCAAATTGGAGGTCATCCGCCATCATCTACCAACCTTTGAATCCTTCTAGGGTTTATATGACCTAACCGTAGATGCCACAGATATGTTTGGTTTATGCTTGAAGGTTCTTTTCTCTTTTTAGGTTTAGACAAAGAGTTAAGCGATTTATGTTTATACATGGGAGTTTGTGCAGTATTAATGACATACAGTCCATCAGTATAGACACATTTGCCTACATATTCAACGTTTCTTCTAATAATAGCATCACCATCAAAAGAAACTGAATAACCATCACAAATTTAGAAATTCAAATTAAATTAATTCTAAAATCTGGTAACAATAATACATTATTCAGGACTAATATTTTATCACTGATCTTCAACTTCATGACTCACACTGCTACAGCCACAAGCCTGGAATAATCTCCCTAGTTGATGGTGATCTCGCCCGCACTAAGTTGCTTGGTTTACCTGAAAACTATGTGATTCAAAGCAAACATGATCAGTGGAGCCTTGATCTACTATACACAAAGTGGTAGAACAGGCTGCCAAACATGTTATGAGTGCTAGTGCATGAGACATACCTTTCTTAACATAAAGGTCGTCCACATGGAAATGCGCTTTCTAGCCGCACTTGTAGCACTTTCCTTTTGACTTTTTTTCGCCTCCAGCTGAGGAGCCTTGATTTTTACCTTGAAAGTTGCCACTTGTTTCTGCCCACTTGTTTCTTATTCTTCCCCCATTTGGGTTTAGAAGTTGAAACACTAGTTGCCACTAGAACTTGATATCCTTGTCTAGATAGACCTTCTACAGCTTGAAGTGTAATACCTAGTTGTAATTCAGTAATTATCATTCAGTAATTATCATTCAGTAATTGATACTCAGTAATTTCATTCATTATTGATCATTTGTCACTCATATTTAGTCATGGTATTCATCATTCAGAGTAATTGTATCGTGTATCAATCGTCATTCATCACTAATCCGATTGGAGTTTCGTGCCGTGTTTATCATCATTGTCATTTTCGTTGCGAGCTGTGCGTGAGGAGTAGCGCACGCTACATACTCCTTTTAGCGTACGCTAATTGGGTATAGGTAGCGCACGCTACCACTCAGCTTTAGCGCACGCTAAGGTTACCCTGGCTGCAGTCCAGAAGGTACTGGACTGCAGGTGAGTTATAAGTAGCGCACGCTACGAATGGTAAGTAGCGCGCGCTAGTGGGTTGAAGTAACGCACGCTAATGTGAGGTGTAGCGCGCGCTAAGGACGGATCAGGTTTAGTCCAGTGGCTACTGGACTGCACTGGATTAATTCATAAGCGCTGTTGTTGTTAGCGTACGCAACCGATATATTAGCGCACGCTAAACCATGGTTGTAGCGCACGCTATCGGGGTCAGATCAGAGGTCAGACAGTTTTCTGGACTCCACTGCTGGGCATCAATGTTTCGTTAGCGCACGCTAATAATGGGACTTAGCGCATGCTAGTAGTATGGCCGTAGCGCACGCTACAAGAAGGTACGTAGCGCGCGCTGCCGTGTTCGGACAGTGGGTACTGGACTACCCAAATTACTCGTTAGCGCACGCTACGCACAAGGGCTAGCGCACGCTAACCTGGACTGACTATAAATTGGACAGTTTAGTCAGAGTTCGTCATTTATGCATCTCATTTCATTCCTTCGGTAATTTTGGGCGATTTCGAGCGATTCGGAGAGGATTCTTCGAGGTGTAATCATCAATCATCATCTTCAAGCTCATCTTTCGGATTAATCATCATTTCATCATCTTCATCGCATCAAATCAAAGGTATTAATCTCTTGGATCTAGAATTTCGGATTTTTGGGTTTTTCCTCCCGATTTCTTCGTGTAAGCTTGGATTATCATCGGAATATGTTGGATATGGATTATCTACCTTGGATAAGTATATTCTTACGGATTTAATGGTTATTTTCGGAATTATTTCAAGAACCCTTGGGGTTGACTTCGGTTATTTTGGGGATTTCCGATTGTCGTTATTATAAACTTGAATTGTGGATTTCTATGAGATTATTGATGTCATTGATAATGTTTTGCTGGTTTGAATCAATCATGTTGGAGTTGGTTCGATAATTCGGGTTTGGTTTTAACCAACGGGTATCTCAATGTTTTTGTTAGAGTTCATCTACGAGTTCGGATATTGTTGTATCGACGTTTGGGTCGGTTATGATCGTATTTGATTCGTGTATTGATCGGTTGTTGGTAATTATTGTTGTTCAAGGTTGTTCGAGCGACCGACATTTCATTTAGGACGTTGTTCGTGGAAGGACATTCTTCATCGGTATTGAGTAAGTTAATTCTTACTCGGTTAAAAGGATATTCATTCCTTTTGTTGTTGTTCATTCATAATCGTAATTCATTCATCATTGTATTAACCGTATCAAAACTTGTCATTGTCAATTAATCACCTCAGTCATAAGGAGCAGCGGTTACGATCATTTCTTTGAGATATCATTCATTTCACCATCATTTTATCTTGGTGAGTCATTATTCATTTTCGTTGTCACTTTTGTCATATTGTGGCATTCGGGTCATCTTGGCGTGCGGTTGGTATGTGTAGGATTTTCATGTTGGGCACATTATAGTCGTGTGTTGGTTGGTGGCCTCACATTGGACTGTGCACACGAGTTGATGGCTTCGTGAGACTGATTAGGTACAAGACCACACGTGTATTCGATCGATACTCGTTGGTGGCTTGTGCACGGACACATTTCCATCCCGGACATAGTGTGGCGCCATTCCTTTGAGCCGTGCTGATAGTCGATTCATATAGCATGTTTGATTGCGTATGTTTCGACAGGATAATTCATAATTTCAGATATATCATGATTGTGTATTTTCAACCCTTGAGGATTGTTGTTACGTATGGCGGCCCGTTGGGGAATCTTTTTTTGTGTCATGGCAAGGCTAAGGCACGGGGAGAGCACGGTGACGGCGAGGAGTCCCAGTGATACTAGTAGGGGGCCCCAGTCTTTTCAGTCATTATGTTTCTTTTATTTTATTCCGCTGCAGACATTCCGTTTGAATATTCATTTCACTCATTGTTGTATATTTTATCTCCATATAAAATATACTTGTATTCAGTATCATCCTGGGTGTGTTGTATAAAACTCCTCATCGGAGTAATTGATGTTGTAATGTGGTTCGGTACTACATTTACCTGTGTAATTCATTCATTTTCATTCGCCTGGTGGGTCCCAGTCGGGGGTCCACGGCACTGTAATATCCGCCTAGTTTGGGGTGTTACAGAGTTGGTATCGGAGCGTGGTTTTGAATACTACCCTCCAAGTCATGTCTCATTTGAAATCATCGTCATCGGACTAGTATCATTGGACTTTCGCGTCACGTGTGACCTGTGCAAATGCCGAGCCAATCAGACCAAGAACTGTAAGATTTCTAATGCCATGGTAGAAATTCTGGCATTAATCATTCATTCATAATTCACCAGTTAACAATCCTCAATCATCATTGTCATTTTGACCGGAATGGTCAGGTTAACTCATTAATCAGTCAATTCATTTCATTGTTCAGTTGTTGATCAGGAAGATCGAATCATTAATCTTGTTAACTCATTCAAGATAATCATTTCAGTAATTCCATCAGATAATCATGTCACGTCGATTAATCATTCATGTAATCGCTGTATTTGAGCGCGTATGCTCATTTTCATCATTTCATAATATAATCATAATGTGATACTCATGCGAGATATATAATCATCATATGACTTTCCACTTCAGTATGGAAAGGGCTAGCAGAGGACGTGGAGGACGAGGCCGTGGAGCGGGCCGAATCCCGAGAACTCGTGCGAATACACGTGCAAATGCCAGGAATAATGCTGATTCATCAAGCAGCGACGCTGCCACTCATTCACCTGGACGCGATCATTCACTGTCGGGGAGTCGTACTCGGGACACGGCTCAGTCAGAGGGTGTCCGGGTTGACCCACTCGCATTTATGCAGGGCATGATGGCCCAAATGACCCAGATGGCTCAGTTGATGGAGACGATGCATAACTCCGTCAATCAAAATCAGCAGGCTCCTCCGCCGCCACCTCAGAGGCAAGAGAGGGGTGTAAGTAATATCATTAGCGATATCTCTCGCCAGCGACCACCTACCTTTGAGGGCTCATCTGAGCCTGCGGATATTGTTCATTGGCTTGAGCATTTTGAGAAGTTATTTGCTATGGTGGATTGTTCTGAAGGGCATAAAGTTTCAGTTGCGGCTTACTATCTCGGTAAGAGCGCTCATTCATGGTGGTTATCGTTGAAGCCCACAGACGGATCATGTACTTGGGATCAGTTCAAGACTCTCATGATGGAGAGGTACTATCCGGCCCCACTCAGGGAGGCCAAGTTGTCGGAATTACTCACTCCCGACCTTTCGGAGGATGATGATGTTCTCGCCATTGCCGAAAAATTTCAGGAACTTCTTCCGTTCGCCTCATCTATCATTCACTCAGAAGCGGACAAGATCAAGTATTTCAGCAAGAGGCTGAAACCCCGTATGAGACTTCAGTTACTTAATCATAATTGCACCACGTTGGCCGAGTTCATTGAGAAAGCTCTTACTTACGAGCTTACGGCTAAGGAAATTGCTAAGCAGCAACCTTCGTCTGCTAGCAAGAAGTCCAAAAACCGTAATCAGTCTGACGGGAGTCAGGCCACTTTCAAGAAACCACGTGCGGGCTCTACTTTTTCTGAGCGACCTCCCACGGCGTCTAAACCCGCGGAATCTCAGTCGCGAGCGGCCAGTTCGGCCATCACCTGTTTCAACTGTGAGAGCAGGTCATTTCGGCACCAAATGTCCGGCGATGCATCACGTGCCACAAGCTGGGATTCTTTGGGCATAGGGCTCGTTTTGCCGTAGGGACTCTAAACCCACTCGGCGTCATCTCAAGCCCTGTGTCATTCGGCGGTGCGTAATCAAAGCCACTCGGTCGGCGTCGTTCAAGACGCGGGAGCTAAAGGCGGAGCAAAAGCTATCAGACAGGAGCGTCCGGTTCGGGGCGGCAAGCCCCGAATTTATGAGATGAAGAAGACCGATGATCCGAGGCCCGAATGATCTCGTACACTCGATATTCTATCTCAACTGTGTGTACCCTTTTTGATCTTGGTGCATCTCATTCATTCATTTCCGAGTCATCTTTGAGTAGACTACGTGCAGGTAGTGCTACTAGTTGTGAGCCTTATGTCATTGGCCTACGATGGTAGGCAATTATCGGAAGTCGTGAGATTGAGATTGTCGATTGACTTCATGTTCGTGTATGGCCAGCGGACTTAATCGTAGTAGATTTGCCGAGGGACGACATCATCTTGGGTATTGATTGGATGGATCGTCATGATGCCATCATTAGTGTCCGAAAGCGTTTGGTCACTATCATTTCAGACGATGGAGTTGAATGTGTGTTTCAGGGAGGTAATCCCATTTGCTACAGTAAAGTCATTAATTTGATGAAAGCAGTAAGGTTACTCAATCAGGGATGTGTCGGTTATTGGTGCTATATGGCCAAAACCGAGAAATCATCAGTAATATTGATGGATATTCCGGTAGTGAGGGAATATGCCGATGTTTTTCCAGACGAGTTACCTGGTTTGCCTCCACAGAGGGATGTGGAATTCACGATTGAGTTGGAGCCTGGTACGTCCCCGATATCGAAGGCACCGCACCGGATGGCCCCGACCGAAATGCAGGAATTAAAGAACCAACTTGAGGAGTTGTTCGAGAAAGGTTATATCCGACCGAGTGCGTCCCCGTGGGGAGCACCAGTGTTGTTTGTCAAGAAGAAGGATGGTTCATTCCGCTTATGTATTGATTATCGGGAGTTGAACAGGGTGATGATCAAGAATAAGTATCCCTTACCCCATATTGATGATCTCTTAGATCAACTCTAGGGAGCTTCAGTATTTTCCAAGATCGACTTAAGATCTGGATATCATCAGTTGCGGATCCGAGAGTCGGATATCGCGAGGACGGCGTTTCGAACACGCTATGGTCATTATGAGTTTGTGGTTATGCCGTTCGGATTGACTAATGCACCTGCGGTATTCATGGAGTTAATGAATCGGGTCTTCATCGACTTTTTGGATCGGTTTGTTGTTGTCTTCATCGATAACATTTTGATTTATTCTCGTGACCGGGAGGAACACGAGTTTCACCTTCATCAAGTGCTCGACGTGTTGAGACGAGAACAACTTTTTGGGAAGTTTTCCAAATGTGAGTTCTGGATGTCCGAAGTGACTTTTCTCGGACATGTAATTTCATCAGACGTAGTTCGTGTCGATCCTCAGAAGACGGAGGCTATTCGGGATTGGCTACCTCCGAAGAACGTTAAGGAAATCCGAAGTTTTCTCGGATTAGCGGGTTATTATCGGCGGTTTGTGGAAGGATTTTCTAGAATCGCTCAACCCTTAACGAACCTTTTGCGGAAGGATAAGAAATACACGTGGTCCGACGCGTGTCAACGGAGTTTTGAGGAACTCAAGAGCCGGTTAATGTCAGCACCTGTACTTTCCTTGCCGCCGGGGATGGAAGGATTTGTGGTCTATAGTGATGCGTCCGGACAGGGTCTCGGATGTGTACTCATGCAGAACGGGAAGGTTATTGCCTATGCTTCACGGCAATTGAGACCTTACGAGGTTAATTATCCGACCCACGACCTGGAGCTAGCAGCCGTGGTGTTCGCTTTGAAAATTTGGCGTCATTATCTTTATGGCGTTACCTGTCAGATATTCACCGATCATAAGAGTTTAAAGTATATATTTACTCAGAAGGAGTTAAATATGCGCTAGAGACGGTGGTTGGAATTAATCAAGGATTATGATATCGAGATCCTCTACCACCCGGGCAAGGCGAACGTTGTCGCCGACGCCTTGAGTCGTAAGTCCGTTCAGGAGCAGATGCTTGCTCGTTTAATAGTTCAGAAGGAGCTTCAGCAGGAATTCCTTAGATCCGAGATCGAGTGCAGCTTGGCGAGTTTAGGGCGACTTTGTATGTTAGAGATTTCATCGTCACTCGAGAAGGAAATCCGAGAGAATCGGGGTTCGGACCCATCATTGTTGCGCATCCGAGAGGATGTGGCTCGGGGAAAGCCCACTGGATTTGTGGTCCACGAGGATGGACTTTTGAGGTTTAAGAATCGGTTGTGCGTGCCGCGAATGACGAGTTGAAAGACTCGATTTTGAAAGAAGCTCATGCTACCCCTTATTCTGTGCATCCGGGGTCTAGCAAGATGTACAAGGACTTGAAACAAAATTACTGGTGGAGTAATATGAAGCGAGAAGTCGCAGAATATGTTTCGAGATGCTTAACCTGTCAACAAGTTAAGATTGAACATCAGCGACCGGCGGGTATGCTGAAACCCCTTCCTATTCCCGAGTGGAAGTGGGAAGACATTTCTATGGATTTCATCACGAGTTTGCCGACGAGTCGTCATGGCATGAATACGATCTGGGTGATCGTGGACCACTTAACTAAATCAGCTCATTTCCTTGAGATGAAGGAAACGTGGGGTCCCGAGAGACTTGCTCAACTGTTCATCAAAGAGATAGTCAGACTGCACGGTACTCCTAAAAGTATCGTTTCCGATCGTGACGGACGGTTTGTGTCGCATTTTTGGACATCAGTTCATCGTGCTATGGGAACTCAGCTTAACCTCAGTACCGCTTTTCATCCTCAGTCCGACGGACAATCAGAGAGGACTATTCAGACCTTAGAGGACATGTTGAGGGCATGTGTCCTCGATTGGAAAGACGATTGGGAAGCCCAACTACCATTAATCGAGTTCACGTATAATAACAGTTGGCATGCTTCGATCAAGATGGCACCTTACAAGGCCTTGTATGGTCGTCATTGTCGATCTCCGTTGTGTTGGGACGACCTATCAGAATCAGTGGGCACCGAGCCCGATATGCTTATAGCCGCCCGTGAGAAGGTAGCTTTGATCAGGAGTCGTTTGTTGACAGCTCAGAGTCGACATAAATCATATGCGGATAACCGTCGTCGACCATTAGAGTTCGAGGCTGGCGACCATGTGTTGGTCAAGGTATCCCCGAGTCGTGGTATCTTCCGTTTTGGGAAGAGGGGAAAGTTGAGTCCGAGATTCATTGGACCGTTTGAGATTTTGGATCGAGTAGGCGAGTTAGCTTATCGATTGGCTTTACCTCCGGCGTTGAGCCGAATTCATAATGTGTTTCACGTCTCTCAGTTGCGGAAGTATGTTGCCGACCCGAGTCACATACTTGATTCGAAATCGAGATCGCCGACGATCATTCATATGAGGAACGTCCTATACGAGTTTTAGAGCGGCGAATCAAACAGTTGAGGAATAAGACGATTCCTTTGGTTAAAATTCATTGGTCTAGACACGGAGTCGAAGAGGCTACTTGGGAAACCGAGGATAGTATGCGGGAGAGTTATCCCGAGTTGTTTGACCCTTAGTTTCGGGGACGAAACTCTTTTAAGGGGGGGTGTATGTAATACCCAGTTGTAATTCAGTAATTATCATTCAGTAATTGATACTCAGTAATTTCATTCATTATTGATCATTTGTCACTCATATTCAGTCATGGTATTCATCATTCAGAGTAATTGTATCGTGTATCAATCGTCATTCATCACTAATCTGATTGGAGTTTCGTGCCGTGTTTATCATCATTGTCATTTTCGTTGCGAGCTGTGCGTGAGGAGTAGCGCACGCTACATACTCCTTTTAGCGTACGCTAATTGGGTATAGGTAGCGCACGCTACCACTTAGCTTTAGCGCACGCTAAGGTTACCCTGGCTGCAGTCCAGAAGGTACTGGACTGCAGGTGAGTTATAAGTAGCGCACGCTACGAATGGTAAGTAGCGCACGCTACGAATGGTAAGTAGCGCGCGCTAGTGGGTTGAAGTAACGCACGCTAATGTGAGGTGTAGCGCGCGCTAAGGACGGATCAGGTTGAGTCCAGTGGCTACTGGACTGCACTGGATTAATTCATAAGCGCACGCTATGTGTTGTTGTTAGCGTACGCAACCGATATATTAGCGCACGCTAAACCATGGTTGTAGCGCACGCTATCGGGGTCAGATCAGAGGTCAGACAGTTTTCTAGACTCCAGTGATGGGCATCAATGTTTCGTTAGCGCACGCTAATAATGGGACTTAGCGCACGCTAGTAGTATGGCCGTAGCGCACGCTACAAGAAGGTACGTAGCGCGCGCTACCGTGTTCAGACAGTGGGTACTGGACTACCCAAATTACTCGTTAGCGCACGCTACGCACAAGGGCTAGCGCACGCTAACCTGGACTGACTATAAATTGGGCAGTTTAGTCAGAGTTCGTCATTTATGCATCTCATTTCATTGCTTTGGTAATTTTGGGCGATTTCGAGCGATTCGGAGAGGATTCTTCGAGGTGTAATCATCAATCATCATCTTCAAGCTCATCTTTCGGATTAATCATCATTTCATCATCTTCATCGCATCGAATCAAAGGTATTAATCTCTTGGATCTAGAATTTCGGATTCTTGGGTTTTTCCTCCCGATTTCTTCGTGTAAGCTTGGATTATCATCGGAATATGTTGGATATGGATTATCTACCTTGGATAAGTATATTCTTACGGATTTAATGGTTATTTTCGGAATTATTTCAAGAACCCTTGGGGTTGACTTCGGTTATTTTGGGGATTTCCGATTGTCGTTATTATAAATTTGAATTGTGGATTTCTATGAGATTATTGATGTCATTGATAATGTTTCTTGGTTTGAATCAATCATGTTGGAGTTGGTTCGATAATTCGGGTTTGGTTTTAACCAACGGGTATCTCAATGTTTTTGTTAGAGTTCATCTACGAGTTCGGATATTGTTGTATCGACGTTTGGGTCGGTTATGATCGTATTTGATTCGTGTATTGATCGGTTGTTCGTAATTATTGTTGTTCAAGGTTGTTCGAGCGGAGACATTTCATTAGGGCGTTGTTCGTGGAAGGACATTCTTCATCGGTATTGAGTAAGTTAATTCTTACTCGGTTAAAAGGATATTCATTCCTTTTGTTGTTGTTCATTCATAATCGTAACTCATTCATCATTGTATTAACCGTATCAAAACTTGTCATTGTCAATTAATCACCTCGGTCATAAGAGCAGCGGTTCCGATCATTTCATTGAGCTATCATTCATTTCACCATCATTTAATCTTGGTGAGTCATTATTCATTTTCGTTGTCACTTTTGTCATATTGTGGCATTAGGGTCATCTTGGCGTGCGGTTGGTATGTGTAGGATTTTCATGTCGGGCACATTATAGTCGTGTGTTGGTTGGTGGCCTCACATTGGGTGTGCACACGAGTTGATGGCTTCGTGAGGCGATTAGGTACAAGACCACACGTGTATTCGATCGATACTCGTTGGTGGCTTGTGCACGGACACATTTCCATCCCGGACGTAGTGTGGCGCCATTCCTTTGAGCCGTACTGATAGTCGATTCATATAGCATGTTTGATTGCGTATGTTTCGACAGGATAATTCATAATTTCGGATATATCATGATTGTGTATTTTCAACCCTTGAGGATTGTTGTTACGTATGGCGGCCCGTTGGGGGATACTGTTTTTCATGTCATGGCAAGGCTAAGGCACGGGGAGAGCACGGTGACGGCGAGGAGTCCCAGTGATACTAGTAGGGGGCCCCAGTCTTTTCAGTCATTATGTTTCTTTTATTTTATTCCACTGCAGACATTCCGTTTGAATATTCATTTCACTCATTGTTGTATATTTTATCTCCATATAAAATATACTTGTATTCAGTATCATCCTGGGTGTGTTGTATAAAACTCCTCATCGGAGTAATTGATGTTGTAATGTGGTTCGGTACTACATTTACCTGTGTAATTCATTCATTTTCATTCGCCTGGTGGGTCCCAGTCGGGGGTCCACGGCACTGTAATATCCGCCTAGTTTGGGGTGTTACAGAGTTGGTATCGGAGTGTGGTTTTGAATACTACCCTCCAAGTCATGTCTCATTTGAAATCATCGTCATCGGACTAGTATCATTGGACTTTCGCGTCACGTGTGACCTGTGCAAATGCCGAGCCAATCCGACCAAGAACTGTAAGATTTCTAATGCCATGGTATAAATTCTGGCATTAATCATTCATTCATAATTCACCAGTTAACAATCCTCAATCATCATTGTCATTTTGACCGGGATGGTCAGGATAACTCATTAATCAGTCAATTCATTTCATTGTTCAGTTGTTGATGAGGAAGATCGAATCATTAATCTTGTTAACTCATTCAAGATAATCATTTCAGTAATTCCATCAGATAATCATGTCACGTCGATTAATCATTCATGTAATCGCTGTATTTGAGCGCGTATGCTCATTTTCATCATTTCATAATATAATCATAATGTGATACTCATGCGAGATATATAATCATCATATGACTTTCCACTTCAGTATGGAAAGGGGCGGGAGGACGTGGAGGACGAGGCCGTGGAGCGGGCCGAATCCAGAACTCGTGCGAATACACGTGCAAATGCCGGGAATAATGTTGATTCATCAAGCGGCCAGCGCCACTCATTCACACAGACGCGATCATTCACCGTCGGGAGTCGTACCGGGACACGGCTCAGTCAGAGGGTGTCCGGGTTGACCCACTCGCATTTATGCAGGGCATGATGGCCCAAATGACCCAGATGGCTCAGTTGATGGAGACGATGCATAACTCCGTCAATCAAAATCAGCAGGCTCCTCCGCCGCCACCTCAGAGGCAAGAGAGGGGTGTAAGTAATATCATTAGCGATATCTCTCGCCAGCGACCACCTACCTTTGAGGGCTCATCTGAGCCGGCGGATATTGTTCATTGACTTGAGCATTTTGAGAAGTTATTTGCTATGGTGGATTGCCCTGAAGGGCATAAAGTTTCAGTTGCGGCTTACTATCTCGGTAAGAGCGCTCATTCATGGTGGTTATCGTTGAAGCCCACAGACGGGTCATGTACTTGGGATCAGTTCAAGACTCTCATGATGGAGAGGTACTATCCGGCCCCACTCAGGGAGGCCAAGTTGTCGGAATTACTCACTCCAGACCTTTCGGCGGATGATGATGTTCTCGCCATTGCCGAAAAATTTCAGGAACTTCTTCCGTTTGCCTCATCTATCATTCACTCAGAAGCGGACAAGATCAAGTATTTCAGCAAGAGGCTGAAACCCCGTATGAGACTTCAGTTACTTAATCATAATTGCACCACGTTGGCCGAGTTCATTGAGAAAGCTCTTACTTACGAGCTTACGGCTAAGGAAATTGCTAAGCAGCAACCTTAAATGCGCTAGCAAGAAGTCCAAAACCGTAATCGATCGGCGGAGTCGTGCCACTTTCAAGAAACCACGTGCGGGCTCTACTTTTACGGCGACCTCCCACGGCGTCTAAACCCGTGGAATCTCGATCATGGCGGCCGATTCGGCCATCACTTGTTTCAAGCTGAGGAACGGTCATTTCGGCACCAAATGTCAGCGATGCATCACGTGCCACAATCGTGGGATTGCTCGGCATAGGGCTCGTTTTGCCGTAGGGACTCTAAACCCACTCCGGCGTCATCTCAAGCCCCGGTGTCATTCGGCGGTGCGAGAATCGGGCCAATCGGTCGGCGTCGTTCAAGGCAGCGGGAGCTAAAGGCGGAGCAAAAGCTATCGAGGCAGGGCGTCCGGTTCGGGGCAGCAAGCCCGAATTTATGAGATGAAGAAGACCGATGATCCCGAGGCCCGAATGATCTCGTGTACACTTGATATTCTATCTCAACTGTGTGTACCCTTTTTGATACTGGTGCATCTCATTCATTCATTTTGAGTCATGTTTGAGTAGACTACGTGCAGGTAGTGCTACTAGTTGTGAGCCTTATGTCATTTGCCTACCTGATGGTAGACGAATTATGGGAAGTCGTGAGATTCATTTTTGTGCGATTCAGCTTCATGGTCGTGTATGTCCAGCGGACTTAATCGTAGTAGATTTGCCGAGGGACGACATCATCTTGGGTATTGATTGGATGGATCGTCATGATGCCATCATTAGTGTCCGAAAGCGTTTGGTCACTATCATTTCAGACGATGGAGTTGAATGTGTGTTTCGGGGAGGTAATCGGTACATTGCAGTAAAGTCATTAATTTGATGAAAGCGGTAAGGTTACTCAATCGGGGATGTGTCGGTTATTGGTGCTATATGGCCAAAGCAGAAATCATCGATAATATTGACGGATATTCGGTAGTGAGGGAATATGCCGATGTTTTCAGACGAGTTACGGTTTGCCTCCACGAGAGGATGTGGAATTCACGATTGAGTTGGAGCACAGTACGTCCCGATATCGAAGGCACCGTCTGGATGGCCCCGACCGAAATGCGGGAATTAAAGAACCAACTTGAGGAGTTGTTCGAGAAAGGTTATATCCGACCAAGTGCGTCCCGTGGGGAGCACCGGTGTTGTTTGTCAAGAAGAAGGATGGTTCATTCCGCTTATGTATTGATTATCGGGAGTTGAACAGGGTGACGATCAAGAATAAGTATCCCTTACCCCGTATTGATGATCTCTTAGATCAACTCCAGGGAGCTTCAGTATTTTCCAAGATCGACTTAAGATCTGGATATCATCAGTTGCGGATCCGAGAGTCGGATATCGCGAGGACGGCATTTCGAACACGCTATGGTCATTATGAGTTTGTGGTTATGCCGTTCGGATTGACTAATGCACCTGCGGTATTCATGGAGTTAATGAATCGGGTCTTCATCGACTTTTTGGATTGGTTTGTTGTTGTCTTCATCGATGACATTTTGATTTATTCTCGTGACCGGGAGGAACACGAGTTTCACCTTCATCAAGTGCTCGACGTGTTGAGACGAGAACAACTTTTTGGGAAGTTTTCCAAATGTGAGTTCTGGATGTCCGAAGTGACTTTTATCGGACATGTAATTTCATCAGACGGAGTTCGTGTCGATCCTCAGAAGACGGAGGCTATTCGGGATTGGCTACCTCCGAAGAACGTTAAGGAAATCCGAAGTTTTCTCGGATTAGCGGGTTATTATCGGCGGTTTGTGGAAGGATTTTCTAGAATCGCTCAACCCTTAACGAACCTTTTGCGGAAGGATAAGAAATACACGTGGTCCGACGCGTGTCAACGGAGTTTTGAGGAACTCAAGAGCCGGTTAATGTCAGCACCTGTACTTTCCTTGCCGCAGGGGACGGAAGGATTTGTGGTCTATAGTGATGCGTCCGGACAGGGTCTCGGATGTGTACTCATGCAGAACGGTCTAAGTATTGTTACGTCCGGACAGCATTAAATGCATCTTTGAGATCGTGAGTAAGTTATGAATAAAAATTTGCCTATATCACAATAGTTTAAAGGTCTAAGTATTTTCCAGTTGGATTTATATTTTTTTTCTTAAGTAAAATGCCTACAGCGCTGTAGCCAACAATTTGTTTGATGTAAGTTGAATCCTCATTTCACCATAAGGCGAACGTCTTCCGAGTGCTGTATGAAAATTGTTGTAGGCTGGTGGCTGTAGGATGCATTTATCAAAACACTTAGAGTATTTTATCCCAATAATTTCCCCCTTTTTGATATTGCAAAAAACCCCTTTAAACTTCCAGCTTCAACTCTTATTTTGGTTCTACCAACCTAGATCTGTGTAAGAAGTTCTCTTATATCATGCAAAGTAAATTTGAAATGGGTATGATGAGAGAACTTAGCGATTTCTTACGATTGCAGGTCAAACAATTACCTACAGGTACTTTATCAACCAGGAGAAATACAACAATGAGCTGCTCAACCAATTTGGGATGAACACCTCCAAGTCTTCATCAACCCCATGATCACTTCCACACAGATAAGTACTGGCGAAGCTGGAAATCCAATCGACCAATCACTCTACAAGAATCTTACAGACTCATTCACGTACCTAATAGCCAGCAAGACCAATATCCAATGTGCTGTAGGAGTGTGTGTATGATATCAGTGTAACACCCCCAAAACGAACCAGGAATATTACAGTGCCGTGGGCCCCACATTGGAACCCACAAGGCTAAAATCATTTTCAAAAACGTTTCAAATACGCCAAAGAGGTGAAGACTGTAATGTTTTAAATAGTCAAATATTTTCAAAATATAGTTTCCAAATACTGTCATCAAATACCATTTGAAAGCACAAGGTGAAGGCGCCAAAAAGGACATTTAGAAAGTACACACGAGCTGGTTAAATACCGAAAGCCATTTAAAAGTACACACACAGCGGATATAAACATAGGAGGAAATACATTTGCAGCGGAATTATAAAAAACAGAAAATAATACTCGAATCCCATATAACTATGACATAGCCAGTATCACCGGAAAGCTCATCCCTTCACGACCGCTACTAACTCGATCTCCAAGTACCTAAAAGATAAAGCGCACGACGGGGTCAGCCATAATACTCAACAAAGATAACGATCATATCAACATAAATAATTACATATCAATGTAATTTACAGAGTGAAAACATTCCCAATGTAATCTTACCGTAGTAACCTTACAAATCCATCACAATCCATATCAAATCAATCCTTACCATAATCCACAACTCGCTTGCTCAAGTGACGAATGAATTCAAAAATAACCATCTATACTGTATTCAAAAGGATACCAAGATTCTCAAATGTAAATATATCTCAAGTATGGAGTAATCTGTCCATGATCAATCCTGTTCACAGGATCGCACAATCGAATCCCAATTCTGATAAAACCGCAACACACGATGCATCTGTAGATCAACTGTCCCGAAACAATGACAAGTCCCGGATATCAATACAAAGTATGAATGCTCACACTATCAATAATGAATAACAACCAATGCATCAGAACGAGAATATCAATGACCACACAAGATCGACAAAGGATCAACCACGAACGAGAATACCATCGATGTGGTAAACTTCAACGAGATCAATAAAGGATCAACAATCGAGAATACCAACGATACGGTAAACTTCAATGAGATCAATAAAGGATCAACAACCGAGAATACCAACGATACGTTAACTCTAACAAGATCAATAAAGAATATACAACGACCGAGAATACGCACGATTCGGTAAACTCCAACAAGATTAATAAAGGATCAACAACCGAGAATACCAACGATACGGTAACTCCAACAAGATCAATAACGATCGAGAATACCAACGGTAAGGCAAACTCCAACGGAATCAATAAGGATCAATAACAAACGAGTTGACCAACGATATGGTAACTCCAAACGAGATCAGTAGGGAATCAATAACAAACGAGATTACCAACGATAAGGTAACTCCAAACGAGATCGATAAAGGATCATCAAGTACAGATACACGAGAGAATAAAACCGTCAACTGTATACAAATCACATATATGGGATCTCGAAGACAAACTCGACTATCGAACAGATCCGATTATACATGGACTATGAATGACCAATCAATATGATTCAAGATGGATGTCACGATACGCCCGATCCGAAAATGTGTCCGTGCACAAGACAACCACGGGTATTGATCAAATACACCTCTTGTCTCGTGCCTAATCAGTCTCACAAAGTATGTCTCGTTTGCACGGTTCAATGTGAGGTCGAAACCAACACATGCTACATGTGCCCGCCCTAACACAAGACCGATCGGAACATATCTGACTCTAGATATGCCACGATACAACATGACAATGAAACTAGAAGAAACGCATATCCAATAAGGATCAGAAAACTTCCCAAGTGAACAACGACAGCTCAATAATTGAAAGATCGACACGACCATAATGTCGTATTCCCGTCAGACAACGGTTCACATAATGCTCAACAATGCATATAGTATAAACACATAAACCCCAAGGTCGCAACCAAGGGTCACGAAAGTATCCACACAGGAATATCCCAGAATGTAGGTGCCATATAGGTCTTATCCCCCAACACATTTCCATACGGGTACCATACAGGTTTTATCCCCAACACATCGGCCCATCAAATTACAGCTCACAAAAAAACACCTCACAATATACCAAACAATGATGCACACCCATTACGTGAAACATCAACACACATATGCAACAATGCAACATGATAATTATCATAATTCAGCAATACTAAATTACCTCAAAATTGGAGACGCTAACCCTTCCTCGACCAACGTCCCTGAACGAATACACAGTTATTCGAATAGTCCAAGATGAAGTACAGTCCATCACTATTACAAAACCACCATCTCGAGTTCAATGCGTCACGATAACTATCCTTGATATCCACCATTTCATACAATAGACCAAGGGTAATTCACATTTCCATTTCCACTGGACATCTTTAAAATCACATACATTATGACTTATCCCAGTCCAAGCATACTATACATACCATCATTCCGACAATTCATATACATAATATCATTGCTATGCGAATCATAAATGAAATGAAATCAAAACCATTTATTAAACATTATGAACTGAGCAAGCAAAACTTGCCTTGATACCGATACGATGAAGCCGTTACGAATCCCATCGTCTTCATCTACAAGCTTTTCATCCCCGACCAAGATGACACATGAACTATCCAATCTCTCTCGCAGCACAACGGTTAACATCAACGATCACTTATCACAACCTAATGAAATAATCAATTAATAATACGTTTGATAACAATCAACAACCGATACAACCAACCAATTAAACTCAACGGTTCAACGATATCTTGATCATATACGATACCAAATTAATTCAGCTCAAACAGTACGAATACAAGCCGTAATTCGATAATTGATCAATTCTAACAAGTGTCTGAACATTCTTGATTCCGACTTCAATCTTAATTATGGATTAACACGGCTCATCTTTGTAAATTCATAGAAGTACAATTATCAGTTATCATCACGAATAACCATATACCAAAACTAACCATAATCCTTCCACTTTCCATAAAATCACGACATGTATAACTCAAGAGTTCTTCAAGATTATGATTTAATCCATAATCATGTTTGTAGCCAACAAAACGACGTAATCCGATGTGTTCTAACATATAAACCATCATCTAATTCATAATCCAAGACATATATCATTCTGTTCCTCAATATACAATGCATACAACCTCGAGAATCACAACAACAACACCGTAACCATCATTATACGAAGAAGAATGCCAACAACAATATCAAAATCCGAATCAAAGAGAAGAGTTATCCAACATACCTCTTGAAGAAGAATCACAAAGATCAACCACTTCCAAAAACATCAAGAACTCCAAGCTTCAAGCTTCTAATCAACTCATCAAGGTCTTAATCAAGCTATAAGGGTCGGAATTAGGATCAGGAGTAGAGGGGAATGAAGTTTGGGAGAAAAAGATGTGTTTACCTTCGTGAGGAAATGAAAGACCGACCTTAGTTATATAATCTGTCCAGCACTTTACGTATGTTAACGCCCATTATTAATGTACGTAAGCCCTCCTGGCGTACGCTACATGTCCTATATAGCGTACGTTATCGGCATCTAGAGCTCACTGTCTTATTTTGTGGCATGCATTACGTACGTAGCTTCCTTGCCATAGCATATGTAATGTAGCGGTTGACTTGCTACAGTATTTTACTTGTTTACGTACGTAATGCTCCATCCCTAACGTACGTATGGCGCGAGGTTGACTCACTTGTCCACATCCGCGCCGAAAGATGCTGACACCGGGCCCACCTTCCGACCACAGCTCGGACCCTTCTGATTCCCTTCTTAACGTACGTTATGTACACAACTTATTGTACGTTAAGCTTGCTTAGTTACGTATGTAAGCTCCATTATTTAACGTACGTAATGGCTTTCATACTTAGCCATTTTTGCTCCTGTCTGCCGTCTCAATATACTGAATACGTACACGCGACATACTGAATACATATACCCGTTCCGATAACATTCTCATACGATATATCTAATGTACAATACCGTCAAATGCAATCGTCGACCAAGTATGACAATTATAGAAATACTCATAAAGTATATCCGACATCGAAAGACATATCAAGCATGTAATATCCTAGAATTAAAATAACCTCGATAGATATACTGGCACGACTATCACGGTTCCCAAAATTATTCATTCATACTGTATTGGTCCCACTCTGTACAGTACAACTCGGATAAAATAATGCGAAAATTCGTAGCGAAATTCTAGGATATTGCAATCAAGATGTATCTAAAGAATCACACTTGACCACAACCAGATGAATCCTTAATTATGTCAAATGAACAACCAATATAGGGTTGTAGTTTCATAAAGAATGAGGATCTGATCTAGTGGGCTACAACAACTCGGATTCCGGAGGCTGCAAACATTATAAGAAGAGTAAAAGTGCAACTTGTCACTTCCTAGGGCCAAGACTTGTGTCATGGTACAGTAAGAAGCAATTGGCCAACTCTCTTTCTGCAGCTGCATTAGAATATTATGCTGCTGGAAGGTGCTGTATATAGATCCTTTGGATGCATCAATAGCTATAGGACTATGGCGTGAAGGCTAAAGAAATTTCCATCATGTGTGACAACATGAGTGCAATCACAATAATGCACAATCTTGTATTGCACTCAAGGACCAAGCACATAGACATGAAATATCATTTCATCCGAAATATTATGGAGAACAAAGATGTCCGGATAAAAAAAGTCCATATAGACATTTAGATCACCGACATCTTCACAAAGCCTCTCAGCAAACAATGAGGTTCTATATGCTCAGATAGGAAGTGGGAACGCTACAGATCGATCAAAAACCTTGTAAGTATTTATTTTTATACTCATCAGTTAAGGGGGAATGTTGTAAGACGCATTAATACAGTGTCGATACTTGTTAATTGTACACATAGACCTACAAGCCATATCCTCACTGTAGGAAGAAGAGGGTATAATTCACTTCATACAACTGTAGTGTGCACTAATCAAGGGGAAACACTATAGGACTTTTATTACAATATTATCAGTTGCTGTAAGGATTGAATCCAGTATGTACGAATTAAGAGGGAATGTTGTATTTTCGTGGATACAACATATATATTGTAGGATTTCAATTACATTCGCTTAACCGTTTCGAAATAATATTCAATAAATGTGCTCTTTCTCATTTTGAAACAACTTTCCTAATATTGTAGGACTCCTAGTGAAACCCAACTTTTCATATTAAGCCTTTCCTCATATGGTTGAGTTCGCTAATATCAATTCAATCTACTAAAGAATTAATATTGCACTCCCAACCCAAATTCAATTTGCGAAATCAGGCTCCTTATTTAAATATATTATTTCTCGTGTTTAAGATATCGAATGTCCATTAATAAATTTAAGCTACTAACAGCTTTAATTAATTTGGTTCTTATCCAATAGTAGTACCACTCGAATCTTATTATTATATCATAATTAAATTTACCTGCAGCGTTGAAAATTAATAATCATTATCGTGATCCTCAAGGGGACATCATCAATCCGCACGAGTCGGGATACAATTTCTAGTTATAATTATAATTGTCATATAAATAACATTATTGCCCAAGATACGAAGTATATTGAGTCAATCACTTTGGCTCTCACCCATGGTAAATCAAAGCAATAAATATTATAAATACATAATTAAATATTATATACTTAGAATTAAGAAATAATAATTATCTGAGATTTACGTTCTTCTTACAGTCAGTACAGAAGACACTATCTCACTGCGATTTAGTTCAATGTATGCAAATACACTAATGCATGCTAATAGTCACGACCAACTAATCTCAAGCATACATTACAACCTTTCATATAATTTCTCTAGTAATTATATAGGTTGTGAACTATTATATTATTTTATAAGGCACCGATAATGTGATCTTCCATGTGACACCAGCACACCACATTATCTACAATATAAAATAATTAGATAGTACATTTGCATATCTTTCGTCTCATTACTTTACGAAGTGTCATATGATGTGGTACTTGAGATTGATATGTTTACTTGATTATGGGCTCGTGGTTCCCTCGAATTTGTGACTGCATCGGTATTATCACAATAAAGTGTAATACCCTTTGGCAAATTGGGAATCACATCTAAATCCTGTAGGAAGTACTTGAGCCATACCACTTCTTTGGCTGCCTCAGAGCTTGCCACATACTCGGCTTCCATGGTAGAGTCCGAGATGCATTTATGCTTCACACTTCTCCAACTAATGACTAAACCTTCCAGAGTAAACACATAACCTAAAGTAGACTTGGACTTTTCTTTATTTGATTAAAAATATGATTCAGTATAACCCATTGGACATAGGTCGTCTGATTAATATACTAGCATGTACTCCCTAGTCCTTCTCAGGTACTTGAGTATGTGGTTTCCAGCAATCTAGTTTCCAGGTCCTGCATTCGACTAATATCTAGCAACCTTGCCTACGGCATGACAGACATCTGGTCTAGTGCAAAGCATAACATACATGAGGCTTCCCACAGCAGACGCATAAAGGACCAGCTTCATCTATCTCCTTTTATGTCTTAGGACACATATCCTTAGATAGTTGAATTCCATGTTTGTAAGGTCGAAAACCTTTCTTCGAATTTTCCATGCTAAACCGCTTTAGCATTGTATCTAAGATGCCTGAGATAAGCACAACATCATTTTCTTTCGATCACGAAATATCCTGATTTCAAGGATGTGCCCTGCTTCTCCCAAATCCTTCATATCGAACTGCTCATACAGACATACCCGTATGTCTGATAACTCCTGCACGTTGTTTCCAATCAGAATTATATCATCTACGTGCAGTAGAAGAAACACCAACACATTTCCATCGCATTTATTATACACAAAACTCTAACTTGGACATTGGGTGAATCCATATGATTGGACCACCTTGTCAAACCAAGTGTTCCAAGGTCTAGATGCTTGCTTAAGTCCATAGGATCTCTTAAGATTGCACACTAAGTGCTCTTCTCCTTCAGCAATGAATCCCTCTGGTTGGTGCATGTATATCTCCTTGTCTAGACTTCCATTCAAGAATGCAGTCTTTACGTTCATTTGCCAAATCTCCATATCCAAATGTGCATCTTTAGCTAAAAGAATCCGGATTAACTTAAGCATGGCTATCGGTAAAAAGGTTTCATCATAATCGATGCCCTCCTTCTGAGTGTAACATTTCGCTACAAGCTTGGATTTGAAGGTTTCAACCTTACCCTAACCTCCTTTCTTTTGCTTGCAGACCCACTTACTCCCAATGGCTTGTACCCCATCAGGTAGTTCTACTAGCTTTCACACTTGATTGTAATCCATAGAGACTATTTCTGATTCCATTGCTACTTTCCAGTAGTCAGCATATTTATCTTGGATTGCCTCCTTGTAAGTCCAGGGATCTTATTCATCTTCGCCTGGTATTGAGTTCGAAGACTGTCCCATGCCTATGAATAATTTTGGTTAACGAACTACCCTCCCATTACGACGAGGCAAATTCTGAGTTGGTGTAAAAGTCTCAAAATCGATATGTGGTGTAGTGTTATTTGGTGCTTGTACGATTGGTATAGATGGAGTCTCGCCCCTCAACTCTTTCAGAATTATTTCGTACATAGGCTTGTGATTAATCACATAATTCTCTTTGAGGAATTGGGCGTTAGTGCTAACAATGAACTTCAGATCCTGTGGACTATTCAACGAGCCACCCTTCATGCCCTTAGCATATCCTACAAAGACTCATATCTCAATACGGGATTCCAACTTATCAGCATCCTTATGCAGCACATGTGCTAGAGTACCCCAAATCCGAGCATGTCCTAGACTGGCCTTTCGCCACTCCACGGTTCTGTTGGTGTTCTTAGAACTAATTTTGAAGGCACCAGGTTTAGAATGTACGGCATTGTTTCTAAGGCATATCCCTAGAATGAAATAGGTAAATCTGAGTAACTCATCACTGACCTAAACTTTTCTAAAAGAATTTTGTTCCTTCTCTCAGCAACACCATTTTATTGTGGAGTTACTGGCTCAGTGAGCTGAGACGTAATCCCCTCATTTTCCAAGAAATCCAAAAACTCTCTACCAAGGTATTTGCCACCATGATCATATCGTAGTTACTTGATTCTCTTCCCATGACGTTTCTCCGTTTCAGCCTTGAAATCTCTAAACTTCTCAAAGGCTGCAGACTTACGTCGTATCAAATAGATGTATCATATCTCGAATAATCATCTATAAACGTGATGAAGTAGTTGAAACCACCCCTGGTCTGGATGTTCATTGGACCACATCATCCGTATGAACCAATTTTAACATATTCTGAGCACGATTTCCCTTGATCTTAAAAACCCTTTGGTCAGTTTACCTTCCAAATAAGATTCACAAATTGGAAATGACTCAAATTGGAGGTCATCCGCCATCATCTACCAACCTTTGAATCCTTCTAGGGTTTATATGACCTAACCGTAGATGCCACAGATATGTTTGGTTTATGCTTGAAGGTTCTTTTCTCTTTTTAGGTTTAGACAAAGAGTTAAGCGATTTATGTTTATACATGGGAGTTTGTGCAGTATTAATGACATACAGTCCATCAGTATAGACACATTTGCCTACATATTCAACGTTTCTTCTAATAATAGCATCACCATCAAAAGAAACTGAATAACCATCACAAATTTAGAAATTCAAATTAAATTAATTCTAAAATCTGGTAACAATAATACATTATTCAGGACTAATATTTTATCACTGATCTTCAACTTCATGACTCACACTGCTACAGCCACAAGCCTGGAATAATCTCCCTAGTTGATGGTGATCTCGCCCGCACTAAGTTGCTTGGTTTACCTGAAAACTATGTGATTCAAAGCAAACATGATCAGTGGAGCCTTGATCTACTATACACAAAGTGGTAGAACAGGCTGCCAAACATGTTATGAGTGCTAGTGCATGAGACATACCTTTCTTAACATAAAGGTCGTCCACATTGAAATGCGCTTTCTAGCCGCACTTGTAGCACTTTCCTTTTGACTTTTTTTCGCCTCCAGCTGAGGAGCCTTGATTTTTACCTTGAAAGTTGCCACTTGTTTCTGCCCACTTGTTTCTTATTCTTCCCCCATTAGGGTTTAGAAGTTGAAACACTAGTTGCCACTAGAACTTGATATCCTTGTCTAGATAGACCTTCTACAGCTTGAAGTTCTGCCAGAAATTCCGCCAAGATATTCTCACTACGATTCATATTGTTGTTTAGGCGGAACTGCTCAAAGCTCCTAGGTAAGCTGCCTAAGATGATATAAACCTGTGTTTTCGCATCGATAGTAGCCCCTAAGATATCAAGTTCTTTCAGATGAGAAATCATCTTTAGAACATGATCCCTTACCGGGGTTCTTTCAGGCATTTGGATCGTCATAAAAATCCTCATGGCATTTTGCATAGCCGCCCATTTCTGATGACCAAAAATCTCGCCAAGATTTCATCATGTCCGCGGTCGTGCTCATACTCTGATGCTGATGCTGCAATACATTTGCTAAAGAAGCCAAGATATAACAGCAAGTCATCTCATAAGATTTCTTCCATTTGCGGTATTCTTTCACTCATCAGGTGTCGAATCCGCATCTGGTTCTAATGGGCGTTACTCAGTTAGAACAAACTTGTGTTCTTTAGCAGTCAGAACAATATTAAGATTACGTTTCCAATCAGTAAATTTAGTGTCATCAAGTTTGTTTTCTTTGAGAATTAGAACAAGTGGATTGAAAGACATGTAAGATAAAATTAAAAACATCCATCACATAACGCATATCAAAATATATTGAAAAACTTCAAAACACAATATATATGCTAGCAACCAACACCTCAAAAAATCGGCATATGCAACATATTTTTCAAGTAGAATTTTACGTCTTTAATTTTCCTATCTAGTCAATTTACGTTGTGACAAGTAAAATTAATTGTTAGTTCTTCTTAGCCATGTATTAATTAACATAGACTCTGATGGGGAGCTTATTAATTTTAATACACCCAAGTGAATACCATAATTAACAACCTTAAAATATTATCTTTTAAATAATAGTCCTACAGATGGCCTATCATAAAAAATTGTATTTATTTTTATTATCATTTGAAACTTAAAACCACTGAACCTATAATTAGCACATCTGATATGGAGGAACATCCTAATGTCAATGCTTATGCTAAGTACTTCACAATTTAAATTAATTATGGAGGCCAATTTGATTTTATTTTAAAAAACACAAATCAATTTAATCACTTAGTTATTTTAGCATTAAGGTTTTTAATTTTTCTCATCCTAGCATGCAAGAAGACATATCACGCATAATCCATATATGTCATACATTCGAAATACTAAAACCAAAATAAATGCATGGATAATAAACTTATCCAATTATCATGGTCTCCGTCCCTGAATTGAATCCGATAAAATCTTCGACTCGATATCTCCCACTGGATCAAGCATATCGTCTCTCCTCTCTAGTCGGGCCGTGGATTTCCAAAGTTAAAATTTTCACTTTTATGCAAAATTAATTACATAAAAAAATTATTTTAAAATCCTGATTCTCAGACGGACACAACGAACGGTGGTGAACGGACCGGACCAAAAGCTGCATGACCCGACCCGAACCGGCGAACCGACCTGGAACAGGCTGCCCCTGGCACTCGGCAGGCAGGCCTGGCACTACTCTGCAGGTAGCCGTGTGCTGCTACTCGGTCGCAGCTCTCCAGCAATCCTGGTATCCCGGTTCTGCTCTTTTACTTCTTGATCTTGTCTTCCCCAAATACGATTACAATTTCATAAAAGAAATAAAATACATAGAATTCCAACAAAATTACACGAAAATTAAGATCCTAGATCTACCCATGGATTTTCTCATGGAAAAAACCATTACGTGCCTCAAAACTGGCTAAAGCAACAACCGCATAAAAATAATAAAATTAACCATTCATATAACCATGATAATTAGATCATATTCCCTGCAAGAACACATCTAGCAAAATATTCTAACATCAGTTACATGAATATTTAAATTGCTATCAATTAATCACTAAAATTAATTAAAATAGCAAAGGCCTAAAATTCGGGCTCTGATACCAATTGTTGGAAATAAAACGCACCGGAATTGAAGTTGGTCAAAGTTTTATAAAAGCGTTTTACGCATCCACGAGCACAAAACCTATTTAGGCATACTAATTAATTAACTGCTAAGATTAATAAGCAATTCAAATATTATTAAAGTATTGTTAGTAAAATCAATATCCTAATCTAGATCAAAAGATCATAGAATATTTACCTCTTGAAGCGTAGTGGACACTACCTTGATCTCTTACTCAAAATCTTCTAGATTATAATCCCGCCTTCACCCGGATATTGTGTGGGTAACGAGCTATCGAATATTGCTTGGACTTCAATAAGGGGTCGTCCGAACTTGTTTTTACTTGTGGTCACTCGATTTTTCTTTATTTTCTAGTATTATGTAAACACTCTTAGAAAATTGATGTGTTATTTAAATTATAGAATTAAAGACACAAGTCAAGATGTACAATTAAACACAAGAAAAAAATCGAAAGCTCCCTCTCAAGATGAATGACACGGCCAACCCCACTCCCATAAGTCCTATTTATAGGCTATTGCGCTATTTAGAGATCTTAAGGTGGATTAGGTTTAGGACTCCTAATGCAACCCAACTTTCCATCTTAAGCCCTTCCTGCTATGGTTGAGTTCACTAATATCAATTTAATCCACTAAAGAGTTAATATTGCATTCCAACCTAAATCCCAATTTATGAAATCAGACCCCCTTATTTAAATATATCATTTTTCGTGTTTAAGATATCGAATGTCTATTAATTAATTTAAGCTACTGACAGTTTTAATTAATCAATTCCTTATCCAAGAGTAGTACCACTCGAACCTTATTACTATATCAGAATTAAATCAACCTGCAGGGTTTAATATAATAATCATTATCAAGCTCCTTAAGGGGACATCATCAACCCGCACGAGTCGGGACACGATTTCTAGTTATAATAATAATTGTCATATAAATAATATTATTGCCCAAGATACGAAGCATATTGAGTCAATCACTTTGACTCTCACCATCGTAAATCAAAGCAATAAATATTATAAATACACAATTAAATATTATATACATAAAATTAAGAAATAATAATTATCTCAGATTTATGTTCTTCTTGCAGTCAGCACAGAAGACACTATCTCACTGCGATCCAGTTCAACCAATGCAAATCACTAATGCATGCTAATAGTGAAGACCAACTAATCTCAAGCATACATTACAATATTTCATATAATTTGTCTAGTAATTATATAGGTTGTCAACTATTATATTATTTTATAAGGCACTGATAATGTGATCTTCCGTGTGACACCAACACACCACATTATCTACAATATAAGATAATTAGACAATATATTTACATAACCATAATGTGAATAAATATACATAACATGTGATTAAATGTAATTAATATTCTCATAGGTAGTTATAGGAAAATAAGGTAATACAAGCATAAAGTATGCTTTGCAGTATACAACCATAACAGGACTTTGCAATGGCTTCATCTCAAACATCATCTTAGTCACTGAAGAAGAAGGAACTCATCATTGACAGAAGGATCTTTGCCAGATTCGTGCTCCAGAAGCGTATCCTATCTGAATCTAAGGATATGACCGGGATAAACACGGTGGTTACACGAGTAAAGCAATAGGGCTTATACAGGCTTGGAAGCCTTCATCCTGAAAACTATGACGAATTTATCGTCAAGTAATTCTACCTCGATGCTGTTTTCGAGTAGGAATCTGACAAGAAAGGCTCACCCCTAACTGTTATTGTGAGCTTTGTGTATGACAAGGAGATTTCTGTCAACAGGGAGCTACTGGAGAAATTGTAAAGACTTCCATCTGACGCCTTACCCTTGAGGACTTGGAGAATTTTGGATATTACAAACTTATTGAATCTTATTGTAAGTTGTCTACTGGAAATCCAAGTGCTGGAGATGCACACCCTTCTTGCCAGAAGAGAAGTTTTAATCTTTCCTACTTTTATCTACATGAATTCTGTTGTCGGGTTGTTGAGAACCGGACAAGAGCATTTGAGATGTATACTAACTCCGCTTCAGGATGATAATGGTTTTCATGAGCTTTCAAAAAGCCAACTAGTGCCAAATTGTACTTAAACGGCTACACGAAGAGGTTGCGAAACCTGAGACCACAAGGAAGTCATTCAGTCTTATGTTAAACTACATCATCACGAACTATGGAATCCATCAATCATTTTCTGCCAAGAAGATTCTCACAGGAGAATTCTTAAGAGGATCGCAGCTCACGGTGTACAACATATCTATTCCAATTGAGCATAGGCCGGATCCCAACTCCATGCCTATATCGAGTAACCCACATGATGTAAGTGGACATTCCACTAGGGTCAACACTAGATATGTTGAGAACAAGAAGAAACTAGGCAGCATGAAGGGAATGGTTCCCAACAGCACCCACTAATGTTAGGAGTCCTTCCCCATTGGCTGTGATAAATCAAACTGTTCTTGCGGTCTAGATCGATGATGCAGTTGAGCGGTTCAATATTTGGAAGAACTATAGGTTTGCCATTTATGACACCTTGTACAACTGGGAAGACTGGAGGTGATTGATACAGATAATGTCCACAAGCTAATTGTCAAATACTACATGAATAAAGAGAAGTCCCAACTAAAGGTAAAGAAACCATCTCATGAAAGCATTGGGAGCCCAAGCCATCACTCCGGCCCTGACTCTGATGGCGCTGATGAAGCTATACAGGCAGGACATCAAATAAGTTGTGAATAGGCTCTTGAGAAAGTGTTTATCAAGATATAGGCCATCCAGGGCCAATAGATATCCAGGCAATCTTCTGAAATACCTAGGTCCCCCGTTCAAAAATAAGACGAAAACATCGAGGAGGAATTCGTCACTCTTGTACCCGAGACTGCCAAAGCATCTGTAGCTCAACCGGAGGAATCAGTCTCTCCGTGGGAAGAAGCAGTCCCAACTATCCAACAAGAGGAATCAGTCCCTCCTAAGGATTCAGAAGATGCTCAGATCCAACAGGAGGAATTAGGCCCTCCAATCCAACAGTTGCAAACTTCAGACAAAGACATGAGGAATCAGTCCCTTCTATCTCCCAAACAGATGCACAGGCAGATCCGATAGAGGCTCTAGCCCCAAAATAGGTACAACATCCTATTCCTACAGGTACTTTTGAATCTGACCCAGATGATGACTTTTTTTATGATGATACTCCACCAAAATTTAAGAGCAATGTAGTTATTATCTAGGGGGAGAATCCTCTCCTACTCCATCAAACTCTCCACGCACCAAAGGTCATATAGCTCAGATACAAGCCCTCAGCTCATTGATAGTATTCTTGGAGGATGTTGCCAAAGCTCTGTATAATGTTGGAAAGGAGCTTGACTGGATGTGAGGCATCATTTGGATGAGTTTACACATATGCGGCAGGATGTGAGGGAGATCACTGAGGCATTTATGCTTCTACCAAATGCCATTCGCAAATCACTCCACCTATTCCAAGAACACCAGGTCTGGGTTATCAAAAATGATCAAGAGAAGATAAGTGTATCTGAAGCTACTATCGTTGCTGCCCTCGAGCACACAATGGACAAGATTAGTAGCCATGATTGAAAAATCGATGATCTAAATAGGACGGCCGCCTTTCTTGTCACCTTGGTGAGGGACATCCAAGACAGACAGACTGAGTCAATGGATATTATCTGAGATATCCATGACAAAGTCACAGATCTTGATACTACCAAAAAAGGGGAAGAGTCCCGGTAGGCTAGGAGAAGATGGAGGATGGATAAAGAAAAGGAAATGGAGGCCGCACTTGAAGATATTGTTGCCCAAGCAATCGTCCAACTGGCAGGACCAGGGTTAGGGCAAGGTGCAAGGGGTTATAGGGTAACTGGTTCTCTTCCATAGTTCTAGGACTCTAAATATCCCTGGAAGAGTACAATCCAGAAACCTGCCGAGATCCTTTTGCCTACAGACAGGCAACTGACAGCAGATGAAACTAAAGCTTAGATGAAAAATGAATTAATGTAGTACTTCTACATAATCATTAAGGAATCTTGAATCTTCAATCAATTGAAGATGCTGGAGGCTGCAGCAAAATAATTCTCGTGGTTACTTGCTAAAAGAAGTTGCTTATGCAAATTATGCTAAAAGGAAGGTACATGAAGAGTGATCGACCCACTCACTAGAAGACTGGATTCTTAGTCATGATCTGACTTTGGAAGGAAAAAGTCAGTACCGGTAATGAGGCAAATACCTATTAGTGAATTGGGGGAAACTGAGAATGATCCCTTCAGAAGATCAACCACACAACAACAATATCGTATATAAATCCTTCTGGTTGTATTTTCTTCTCTTATTTCCTTATATAATTTAAATTTCAGAAGACAAGAACTATAATCTCTTTATTTATCAATAAAGACATTTTTTCTCTCAGAAGATTATAGCTCATAATCTTTTCATTATTGTATGAATTCTTGATATTAAAATAATTTTCTAAGTGTTAAATCTAAGCTGCAAGAACTTGTCTATGAGCAGTTCATAGATTATATTGTATTCTATAAAACTACATGATGAAAGATTGTGCCTATGAGCCAATCATAATTTCAGTTGTGATACACTTAGCCTTACAGGACTTGAAATTTTAGAATATGCCTGCGAGTTATTCACATTTTAGATTAAGTATTGCGAATATCAAATCATCTGGAAGAAATGTTATTTACATAAATTTGAACCATAACAAGGTCATCACATTCCTGGATATTGAAGAATGTCTTGTTGACAGCACATTGTTGGAATATTATATTCCACATAATCATAAATTGGTTTTGATGATGAGCTAATAATGTTAATGATGGTTTTTATGAGTTGACGATCAAACCAAAACAACAAAGGAAACAATAGAACGAAGCAAAACAACAAAGAAGTAGTCGAAAATGAGCTGGGCAGTAAATCAGGCTACTGCACGCTAAATTGAGCAAGCTAACGTACGCTATGTATATAGTGTAATGCATGCTAAGAAAAGTCACCTGATGTCTCACCTGAAGTCACCTGATGAATAACGTACGTAACTCAGAATGAATAACGTACGCTAAACATAGCAGATAACGTACTTAACATAGAAATGCTAACGTACGTAATGTAGTTTGAATATGAATTCAAACAAATGAACCGTTGGAAGATTCATAGTCAAAGTCAAAAAGGCATGCATACATGGTGGCGCACGCAATGACGTCACAATAGCGCACGCTATAATGTATATTAGCGCACGCTAAAGAAAGAGGCAGAAAGCTACTGGGCTCAACTGATCAACAGTTAACGTCAGTAACCATACATATTAACATACGTAATAGGGATTAGCGCATGCTAACAACCGAAATAGCGCACGCTAATGAAGAAAGTCATATATTGTTATACTCATATTTGTTGTTGTAATTGTGCTTAATTGGTAAGTGTTTGAGTGTTCATACACGAAAACATATACACGAGAGGAAGGATACGGATTGTAGATTGATTCTATGTTATTAGGATCGTTGATCCGGCATTATTAGAATCATATCTAAATCCAAGTGAGGTTTGTCTAGTACCAATAGAAATCTAGATAGGTTGCTTCCTTGTCCGATAGAAAATGAAAACGGTTTATCTTGGACCAACATAAAGACAAGAGTGTAACCGTTTATCTCGGACCGACAAAAGATGGGATTGTAATGTTTATCTCAGATGATAGAAGACAAGTCGGAAAAGGTTGATCTTGAGCCTATAGAAAAAGTTACAGAGAGAGGATGTAGGCACGTTTGGCCGAATCTCTATAAATCTTGTGTCATTTATCTTCCGCAAATGCAAAAAAGTTTGAAAACTCTTCTCCACGATATTATCCACTATTCTAAGTGGGGTGCCAATTCCCAACAATTGGTATCAGAGCAGTATCTCTTAAAAGCTGATTAACATCGGAGGTGCTCCAATTTGCACTGGTCGAAGGTCTTGCAGTAAATCGACCACCATTCTTTGATGGATAGAATTTTATGATGTGGAAGAAGAAAATGTCTATTTTCATCCGAGCCTACGACATCGAGCTTTGGAAATTTATTTGCCTAGGTCCGAAATTCCTACAAAACCGCACGGCTCTCTAAAAAGCTTCAAAGATTATAATGATGAAGATTGGAAGAATGACCATTATAATTGCAAAGCAACACAATTATTTTATTGTGCTTTAAATCTGGAAGAACACAACCAGATATCTTCGTGTGATAGTGCTAAAGAGATTTGGATGATGCCTGAGGTAACTCATGAAGAAACATCACAAGTCAAGGAGACAAAAATAAATATGCTTCTCCATGAATACGAGCTATTTATGATGAAAAGTGACGAGTCCATAACAAACATGCTCGACCGATTTTCGGTCATCACAAATGGACTACCTTGTTTTGGGAAACCATTAACATGTAGTGAAAAAGTAAATAAAATCTTACGATCACTACCTGTTGAATGGGACGGGACTATTATGACTATAATGGAATCAAAGGATCTCAATAATCTTGATTTTAGCGCCCTCTTCGTATTGCTAATAAACTACGAGATAGTTCTTAAATCTCGAAATGCCAAGCTAAAACCGAAGGAAAGATCGATAGCTTTGAAAGCTAAGATGTCAAAGAAAGAAGAAATCCCGGTAGATGATGATGAAGAATTGGCATATTATGCCAAAAATATAAATAAGTACCAAAACTTATTAAACCTGCGAAGAAAAGACATCAACTCAAGCGAGTCAAAGAAATTCGACAATAATTGCCGAAACTATGGAAAACCAGGCCACTTCACAAAAGTTGTCGAGGCTCGACTTCCAAGAAGGAAGTGCTCATATCTACATGGAGTGATGAAGAGGATGATGATGAATATACTCAAAATAACCTCGCACTCATGGCAAGGAGTTCATACGACGAAAGCGACGTCGAAAGCCAGGTTAGTACCTCATCTCACGACGAACTTTCTGAAGCATTCGAACTTTTACATACCGATTTTCAGAATGATTTAATTAATAATAATCCCTTAAATTGAAAAGTAAAATGTTGAAAATCAAAATTTCCAAAATAAATGAAAAAGGGAGATTATTGCATGTATATTATCCCAACGAAGGTTGTTGTCTTGTCATCATCAAAAAGGAGGATATTGTTGAAATATTTTATTCCACATAATCATAAATTGGTTTTGATGATGAGCTAATGATGTTAATGATAGTTTTGATGAGTTGACGATCAAACCAAAACAACAAAGGGAACCATAGAATGAAGCAAAACAACAAAGAAGTAGTCGGAAATGATCTGGGCAGTAAATCGGGCTAGCGCACGCTAAATTGAGCAAGCTAACATATGCTATGTATATAGTGTAATGCACGCTAAGAAAAGTCCCCTTATGTCTCACATGAAGTCACCTGATGAATAACGTACGCAACTCAGAATGAATAATGTACGCTAAACATAGCAGATAACGTACGTAACATAGAAATGCTAACGTACGTAATGTAGTTTGAATATGAATATAAACAAATGAATCATTGGAAGATTCTGGGTCAAAGTAAAAAAGGCACGAAACGGATACATGGTGACGCATGCAATGATGTCACGATAGCGCACGCTACAATATATATTAGCGCACGCTAAAGAAAGAGGCAGAAAGCTACTGGACTCAACTGATCAACAGATAACGTACGTAACCATACATATTAACGTACGTAACATGGATTAGCGCACGCTAACAACCGAAATAGCACATGCTACTGAAGACAGTCAACTAACGGCTAGTTGAGAGAATTTGCCTATAAATACCAAGTCATTTGGTATCATTCCATACAACAACTACAAGCAAAGTCTATACACTTCATATATTGTTATATTCATCTTTGCTGTTGTAATTGTGCTTAATTGATAAGTGTTTGAGTGTTCATACACGAAAATATATACACGAGAGGAAAGGTACTGATTGTAGATTGATTCAGTGTTATTAGGATCGTTGATCCGGCATTATTAGAATCACATCTAAATCCAAGTGAGGTTTGTCTAGTACTAATAGAAATCTTGGTAGGTTTCTTCCTTATCCGATAGAAAAGAAAAACGGATTATCTTGGACCGACATAAAGACAAGAGTGTAATGGTTCATCGCGGACGGATAGAAGATGAGATTGTAACGGTTTACCTCGAACCGATAGAATACAAGGCGTAAAAGTTTGATCTTGAGCCTATAGAAAAAGATACGGAGAGAGGACATAGGCACGTTTGGCCGAACCTCTATAAATCATGTGTCGTTTATCTTCCGTAATTTAATTATGTTTCCGTAAATGCAAAAGAGTTTGAAAACTCTACTCCGCGATATTATCCACCACTCTAAGTGGGGTGCCAATTCCCAACACACATTTCTCAAATCCACTATTAATCAGATATAGCGAAACAGTCTCATACCAGGCTCTAGATGCTTGCTTGAGTCCATACAATGTTTTTCTTAGCCTTCACACTAGATCACCTTCCTCAGTGCTGAAAATCATGGAGGTTGTTCGGCATAAACTTCTTCAGCCAGATCACCATTCAGCAATGCACTCATAACATCCATTTGATATATAATAAAGTTCTTGTGAGCAGAAACACTATGAATATCCTGATAACTTCGAACGTGGCTACAAGGGCAAAGGGTTCATCATAATCTATGCATTCTTCCTGTCTGTAGCCTTGGGCAACCAGTCTGTACTTGTTTCTTATGACTAGACCATTTTCGTATTTTTATTTTGGAATGCCCATTTGGTTCCAATTACGGCTTGATGGGTTGGTCAGGAACTGAGTACCAAACATTGTTCCTTTGGAAACCATTTAGCTCTTACTCCATCGACGTAATCCAATGAGATTTGTTGAGAGCTTCTTTTGTCAGGACAGGTTTTGATTGTGCTAAGAATACAGCGAATTAGAACATGGAAAGTCTACGAAGTTCGGCTTTAGACTTCCATATAAGGAACTCGGATACGTCAGTTTCTGATTTTGTTTCTTCCTGTGTACATACTATATTTTCTTGTGTACTCTGTGTTGGGTTTTTCATGTATCTAATACATCAAATATGAGCAAAACGCAGCGGAATAATAGAATGAAAAACCCAAGATGAGGATCTCATGCAGTAATTAATTGTTTAATTAAAGGGTTTGCTGAATTACCTTAATCCGATGAACAGGTCTAGATCTGGACCAGAAGCTGACGAAATTCACCTTCCTCTTTCGATACTCCACACACGAACAACTGCACAAGCCGGGGTGCTCGATCCTTACAAATAATATTGATAAACAGTACAACAGATGATTCATTGCTAGAAGGATTATACTGTTGATCAAGATCAACTAAGGGAAGAATACGGGATGGCTGAACCGGGACTTCTTAGATTGAAGAAGGGGGCAGCCAATTTTGAGGGGAGGGGATCGATTTTCTTCTCTTGTTGTTATGACAACTCCTTGTCATAGATCTTTTATTTATGCTAAGTATACCTTAGAGTCAATACTCTAATATTTGCTTACCCTTAAACTTATTAAATCATACAATATATATAATATCCCATAATATATATTTTTTATTATTTAATCTTTTAATAAATATAATATCTAATGTTATATTAATTTTCCCAGATGATATAATTAAATAATATAATATATAATATCATATATTATATACTATTGATTATTTAATTCCTTAAGAATTATAATATCTAATATTATATCTATTAATTATTTTTGCTTGTCTTTAATTGTTGTTTGTGTGACCCAACAGGCTTATATTATGTTGACAATCATTTAATATATTATAAATGATAAATCATAAGTGGTCTCTGGCAATGCATTATGACTACCAAAATAATATAAGTTTGTAATCCATTAAACTATTTATCGTGTCAAATCCCTTTGTTGCGTAATATCATATTTGAACTAGGTCATGGAAATTGACATACTTATTAGGTTTAAATGCTTTCTCAATATTAAGTAGACTGATCGAATCAAATGACTCTTCATTTGAGCATGGCCATGCATTTCCTTCAGTCCTACTTATCGAGGGGCCCAACAGATATCTCTCTCCCGAAAGAGGCGGACAAATCCCACTTGATTATTCATTGCCCTCTACATGACTCCCACTAATTTCGACTGCTAACCTATATGATCCCCATATTTCAGATGACGTTAGATTATGTCAAAGCATAACAGTTATCATGTTGGACTCTATAATAACCTCATGTTCAAGGATTTATTGACATACCGTTATATTGAGATTCACTTCTGACATTTCCATGCATTAATCTCAATGCGGACCTGTCCAATATTGCGTTCTCCAACTAATATCCATAAGTTTGATCTGTACTATGCGCATAATCATCCGATGATTATCAATCAAACTAGTATATTAATCACTTGAGTCTCCACTCTATGTGATTGAATCAGGGGCATATGTATAATCTTATTATTCGTGAATAACTATTATTCGATTATTATAATATTAAAACATGTACACATTATAATAATTAATGAGAAATAGATATTATCAATCAACTTTATTTAAGTATGACAATTACAAATCTAGGTACATTCAATGTCCTACGGCACTATTCCCAACAATCTACCACTTGCACTAGAACCATTCATTCATAACTGTTAGGCCTATTGATCTAGCTTGTTATTCATGCTTTCCTTGTGAGAGAGGCTTGGTGATACGAAATTTACTAGTCCGAATGAAGAAGACGAAGCAAGGATCGACATAAATGGCCTTACAATGCGCCATGCACGTGCGACTACATTTTTAGGCGAGAAAACGGACACAAAACGAGAAGGACCAAGGTGCCCAGTCTCGGCCGTGTCATATGATACAGCCTATGTCCTGATGTGCTATAAAATGCCGAAAGACTATCGACTGAACTCGCCCGTGTCATCCGACACGGCCCGTGCCGAGAAGTCCCGGACAAGCAAAACTGACTGCCCGCCGGATTCGACCCTGTCCCGAGATACGGCCGAGTCGAACTCTTCCGGAACATGACGTCGGACTACCTGCTGTCGTCCAGCCTGACCGTGTCAGACGAACACGGTCGAGTCCTGTCGAACATGTCGCGTCCGTGTTAATCGACACGGCCCGTGTCCGGCAGCCAGCCCCTTTTATTTTATACACTTTTGTGTATTGCTTGTCTTCCCTTTTTCTTTCCTTTTCCTTCCTAAAAGATTGGGTTCCCCCTCCTTTTGATTTACTTTGATTTATTTTGATTTTATGTTCCATTTTTTATTTTATCTTGATTTTCAAAGATCATGTGATCTTATTTTATTTTGCTTTTTTAATTTCATTTGAGGAGACTTGGTTTTCCTATAAGTAGTCTCTTCATAATCCTTGTAAGAATATGGAATGTTGTAATAAGAATACACCTTGTGTTTCTATCCTTGATAACTGATTTTTATCAAACTCTTGATTTTTATTCGACGCGTTTTCGAGTATTAATCCGATCGATTCCCAATAGGTCTTGAGAAGAAATCACTTATCGAATTATAGGTCTAATTCGATAAATCCTTGTTCTTGATCGTTCAAGTCTTCTTTATCGATATTCTTACTTTATCCGATATTACATCCATAAAACTACATCCGAAATACACTACTCATAAAAAGACTTCCGCTAAGATATTCATATGCACACTCCGACCGATACATATTCATCTTTCCGGGCGAATTCGTATCATTAGTGGCATCGGAGCCCAAGGTCATCTCCTTGGCGATTTTATCAATGATTTCTTGTCAAGGAAATATCTCTTGACTCTTGTCATCGGAGACCACACCTGAATTTCTTAATTCAGTTAAGGTTCTTGATCTTTCAGCAGAATGGAGTTCAACGATATTTATTTCTTGGCTAAATTTCGCAGCATAGTGGAGTTTCACGGATCTAGTAATCTAGATGCGTGCATAGATTGGCTCCATGCTTCTGAGGATCACTCGGACTTCAAGGCTGCCCCGATCAACCGCCGCGTTTCGCTGGTGGCAAAGCGCCTCTACGGTAGCGCCGCCGTCTGGTGGCAAAAACTGAAACAGTCCCGTTCACAACAACGTAAGCCAAAAATCAGAGATTGGCAAAAATTAAGGAAACATTTCAATCGAAGGTTCAAATCATACCACCACTCGTTGTTTCCCCACCACCAGCCCTTCGACGCCCCACTGCCGACATTCGATCTAAGGTTTTTCCCCATCAAGGAATTCCCAGCAGAGTCCTTTTTCGGTGAAGACGATGTCCCTACTGTCATTTTTAATGAAGTAGACGAGACAGAGGTTTCAACGGCGCAATACAATGAAGAAGATGAGTTGAGCCGTGTTTCCCTAATTGACAAACTTGGATCTTGCTATTATGAGCATGGGCCAATTAGTTGTTTTGGCCAAATTGACCAAAACAGAATTGATAGGCCAAATGAATTATGGTCAGATGAGTATTTAACACAAGTCGTGCCTTTTAAAGATGTGGAAGACAAAATTGAGTTTGGTACTAAAATTGGTCGGGTAGAAGAAAACGACAATTTTGAGCCTAATTTTTATATCGACTCAGTTTCTGGCGATGGACTTATTGTCTTGGATAATTACCGGATTGGGCTTAATGGATTAATTTTCGATGGGCCATTATTTGGGGAGCCCATTAATGTTAAAATAGAGAGTCGACCGGATTATGACGGACCACCAGTATTTGATGAGGAGCCAGTTGATGAAGAGCGACCTATGATTACTGTCGCGCTTCCCATTTCAGATGTCCAGTTAAATGATGATTCACATCGTGATATCGGTATTACCTCGCAAAATAATTATTATTATTTTATTAATAATGATAGTTATTTTGTTGGTGATTCTCTGAAACCCCCTACTACCTATCGTCTCAAGATTTTGGGCCATGTACGCACTGTAGATATTTTCGAGATCAAGTACTTAGAGGCTTTAGTTAATTATCTTGATGACGAAGATATTTCGGAATTGAGGACAATTCCCTTTAAAGAGGGATGGAATGATACGAAATTGACTAGTCCGAATGAAGAAGACGAAGCATGGATCGACATAAACGGCCTTACAATGTGCCATGCACGTGCGACTACATTTTTAGGCGAGAAAACGGACACAAAACGAGAAGGACCAAGGTGCCCGGTCTCGGTCGTGTCATGATGTGCCGGAAAATGTCGAAATATTGTTGACCGAACTCGGCCGTGTCATCCGACATGGCTCGTGCCGAGATGTCCTGAACAAGCAAAACTGATTGCCCGTCGGACTCGACCGTGTCCCGATACACGGATGAGTCGAACTCTTCCGGAACTTTCCGAAGGACTGCCTGCCTAGACCAACCGTGTCTCAAGACACGGTCGAGTCCTACTCGCCCGAAGGCATCAAAACCTGCTGCCGTCCAGCCCGACCGTGTCAGACGAACACGATCGAGTCCTGTCGAACATGTCGCGTCTGCACATGCAGCTGCGGCCGTGTCAATCGACACGGCCCATGTCCGGCAGCCAGCCCCTTTTATTTTATACACTTTTGTGTATTGTTTGTCTTCCATTTTTCTTTCCTTTTCCTTCCTAAAAGATTGTGTTCCCCCTCCTTTTCATTTACTTTGATTTATTTTGATTTTATGTTCCCTTTTTTATTTTATCTTTATTTTCAAAGATCATGTGATCTTATTTTATTTTGCTTTCTTTATTTCATTTGAGGAGACTTGGTTTTCCTATAAGTAGTCTCTTCATAAACCTTGTAATGATATGGAATGTTTTGTGTTTCTATCCTGGATAAATGATTTTTATCAAACTCTTGATTTTTATTCGACGCGTTTTCGAGTATTAATCCGATCGATTCTCAATAGGTCTTGAGAAGAAATCACTTATCGAATTATAGGTCTAATTCGATAAATCCTTGTTCTTGATCATTCAAGTCTTCTTGATCGATATTCTAAATTTATCCGATATTACATCCAAAAAACTACATCCGAAATACACTACTCATAAAAAGACTTCCGCTACGATATTCATATACACACTCCGACCGATACATATTCATCTTTCCGGGCGAATTCGTATCACTTGGTAAGTGTAATATCAACATATTTCTATTTTCCGTATTTGTATGATTCCGTATTTTTACAATTTTTGTCGACTCGCTTATAATTGTGTTAATATTTGGGAATTACCTTGTTCTACACTTTTTGACCTTTGAACGAGTTTTGGGCACCTTCCCTTTTATCCATTCTTCGTACCTTCGGGTGGTCGGAATTTTAGGTTTGTATAACACTTGAATCCGTATTTAAACGTTGTTCGTGAGCACTTGGCGGACCAATACTATCCGTTGATTTTCGCATTCTTTCGTGTCGTGTTTGAGCTGCCGGACTCAGGTTAGTGAGGCAGTATTATGTTACGGCTGTAAGTCTTCCCTGTTACGACCGTAAGATGTGTTCGTGAAAATCCTGCTAGTCCAGCAGCATGGTTACTGCCGTATGCTCTTCCTTGTTACGGTCGTAAATTGTTTGTTACGGCCGTATGTTTTTCTTGTTACGGCGGTATGATGTCTTCGGCAAAAACCTGTTATTCTAGTAATATTTCTATGGCCATATCCATTCGTATGTTATGGCCATATCTGTTGAATGTTACGGCCGTAATTCTTTGTTCCTACGGCCGTAAGACGCATTCATGGTTTTTGGGGAATGGCCAGTAGCAGAGTTACGGCCGTAAGGAGTGATAGTTACGGCCGTAACATTGGTCAGACTATATATATGTGAGAAACGGGTTTCTTAACCCATTTCCTCCTTCTTCCTCTCCATTATTGTGATTTTGGGGATTCCAAGGTGAAAAGTCGACGGGAGTTCATCAATCATCATCCTCTCAAGTTCATAGCATGATTTAATCACCACAATCAAGTTCCTCTCAAGTTTCGTAGCCTTTGGTGCGATTCCGCAGATATTTTGGATTAACCACTCTGGGACGGACCGACGGGTCCTCTGAGGGTTCCGTAGCCTCTGGTGCGGTTCCACGGTTAATCATGTATGTATTGATGTGATGCTATGAGATTTAGTTATTCCGGAATACTTGTCTTGGAACGATGAGATGATGATTACTTTTACTTTATTGTCGAGAAGTATTGTGTTTCATATTCGATATACTTGTACTTGCTATTCGACGGCTAACCCCTTTATGGGGGAAATACCTTTCATGTATTTCAGGAACCAGGAAAGTGGAGAGGCACGTACCGGGTTGGCATTAAAATGATTGGCAAGTGTGATGCTATGTCTAGTCACTATTTATGTTTTGTTTTTCCTCCATTCAGTGATGTTGTACTTGGATGGTTTATGAGTACTCGAGTATTGTTTTCGTATTCCTTGATGTTTCGGCCTGTGTTGCCGTAGTATTGATCCGTGATGTGTTTTGAATACTATTTTTTGTTGTCTTCTATTTCATTCTACTTGGACCGTATTGGTCAAAGTTCATGGTTCCGTGTATAAATAGCCTTGTGGTCCCACGGCGGGGCTCGCGGCGCTGTAATATACCCTGAATATCTTGGGGTGTTACAGAATATGGTATCAGAGCTTAGGTTTATTGATACCTAGGTTGTCGGTCTTTTGGGTCGATTGAGTCATCGTTTGTCTATAGTATCACTACTTTGCCATCATCACAGTGCGACCGGTACTTGTAAGACCTCTTACTCTCCTAATATTTCCTTAATTGCTTTACTTTTGAAATGGTATTTTGGGAATTGGTCACTTTGATGACGTGAGTTTTTGTAACACCCCAAACCAGGCGGATATTACAGTGCCGTGGACCCCCGACTGGGACCCACCAGGCGAATGAAAAAGGATGAATTACACAGGGTAAATGTAGTACCGAACCACATTATAACATCAATTACTCCGATTAGGAGTTTCATACAACACACCCAGGATAATATAGAATACTTGTGTATCTTATGTGACGATAAAATACACGACACTGAATGAAATGAGTATTTGAAAGGAATGTCTGCAGCGGAATAATAAAGAAAACATAAATGACTGAATAAATGACTGAAAGGATTGGGGCCCCCTTCTAGTATCACTGGGACTCTCCGCCGTCAACGTGCTCTCCCTGCGCCTTTGCCTTGCCATGACACGAAAAACAATATCCCCAAACGGGGTCGATTATCTGAGAACAACAATCCTCAAGGGTTGAAAATACACAATCAAGATATATCTGAAATTATGAGTTATCCTGTCGAACATACGCAATCAAACATGCTATATGAATCGACTATCAGTACGGCTCAAAGGAATGGCGCCACACTACGTCCGGGATGGAAATGTGTCCGTGCACAAGCCACCAACGATCAAACACGCGTGGTCTTGTACCTAATCGGTCTCACGAGCAATCGACTCGTGTGCACACCCAATGTGAGGCCAACAACCAACACACGACCATAATGTGCCCGACATGAAAATCCTACACATACCAACCGGCACGCCAGTATGACCCGGAATGCCACAATATGACAAAAGTGACAACGAAAATGAATGATGACTCACCAAGATTTAATGATGGTGAAATGAATGATAGCTCAATGAAATGATCGGAACCGTCGTTCCTTATGACTGAGGTGATTAATTGACAATGACGAGTTTTGATACGATTAATACAATGATGAATGAGTTATGATTATGAATGAACAACGACAAAAGGAATGAATATCCTTTTAACCGAGTAAGAATTAACTTACACAATACCGATGATGAATGTCCGTCCACGAACAACGTCCTAACCAAGATACCGGTCGCTCGAACAACCTTAATTCAATCCAATTACCAACAATCCGATCAATAACGAATTAAACACGAATATAACGAACTCAAGATGTCGATACGATTAAACCAAGTTCATAGGGGCATTATATCGAACACTTTGAGTCCAACTTCGATTGATTACAACTAAACCTCAACAATACCAATCTCAAATCCCCAAGAAGTGCTTCAAATCAATAAAACATCTCCAATACGATCAATAGTCCGTTAAGAATATCCAAAAACGTGATTATAACAACTATTAATCGGAAATCCCCAAATCCAACTCGATATTCAAAGTGTTCTAGAATAAATCCCTCAATAATCCAATGAATCCTTATACAAACTCATAATCATATACATATCCCTTCATAAAACATGATTATAACGTCCAAAACATCATATCTCAACACAAAATCGAAATCCAAGGTGTTGAAGAAATTACCTCTTGAAGATCCAACCACTTCGATCCGATGAATACGAGTAATAACGAGTATCCAAGCTTCCCAAAGGAATGAAGATGATGAAGATTACACACTCAAGTGATTGATGATGATGAAATCTCTCTCTCAACCCTCTCTCTCGGATGAAGAAGGAAAAAATGAAAAAGTGAAGTGAAATGACCCGGCCAAGTCATTAAGTACTGCCGGAAGTTACGGCCGTAACTCGGCCCTCTTACGGCCGTAACTTTCCAAGTCAACGGCCTTACGGCCGTAACCGGCCAACTCGTACGGCCGTAACTCGGCTTCGTCCGAAGCATCGGCCGACACTTTACGGCCAGAATCGATCTGAGTTACGGCGTAACCCGCCTTCAAAAATATCCGTCGACACCCTTACGGCCAGTAACCGCACACCTTACGGCCGTAACTCGGATGATACGGCCGTATCCGCCAAATCTTACGGGCGTAAGCCCTCTTCGAAAGCGGCCGGGCACCGCACTGCCGCAGACGGCAGAACCGGCCAACTCGTACGGCCGTACCTGCCTCGACTTACGGCCGTATGCCGCAACCCTTACGGCCGTAAGTCACCCTGGTCGACAACACCCAAAACTTACGAACACTACTTACGGCCGTATCTCACCATCCTTACGGCCGTAACTCACCTTCGGCCGAAAATGTCTCGGTAGCTGGTGACAGACGGCCAGAATCGGCCAGCCTTACGGCCGTACCTGCTCAACTTACGGCCGTACCACAGGACCTTACGGCCGTAAATCCCTTTCGTCCAAATGGCCTGAAACACGAACCCTTGTTACGGCCGTAACCCAAAGTCCTTACGGCCGTAACTCGATGCTGGCCAAGTTGAAAATTCCGATAACTCCGATTCCACGATACGGTGATGAATGATCCGACATAACATACGAATGTGAAAATGAACAAGTCTAACACAAGCCACGGATGATGCTCCCGATCGACTACCAATCACGATGAAAATAATAATGCTCCCGTCGATCTCTAAACGGAGATGACATGACGATCGGTAACTGATATACGATTACAACATGCCAACATTGAACGCAAATGAGTGATTCATGAATGATGAGTGATTATTAATGAGTGAGAATTCCTGAGTGACGATTACTGGTCGATAATTCTTGAATGAAAATGAATGAATTACAACCGGGTATTACATACCCCCCCCCTTAAAAAGAGTTTCGTCCCCGAAACTAAGGGTCAAACAACTCGGGATAACTCTCCCGCATACTATCCTCGGTTTCCCAAGTAGCCTCTTCGACTCCGTGTCTAGACCACTGAATTTTAACCAAAGGAATCGTCTTATTCCTCAACTGTTTGATTCGCCGCTCTAGAACTCGAATAGGACGTTCCTCATATGAATGATCGTCGGCGATCTCGATTTCGAACCTGGAGTATGTGACTGGTCGGCAACATACTTCCGCAATCGAGAGACATGAAACACATTATGAATTCGGCTCAACGCGGAGGTAAAGCCAATCGATAAGCTAACTCGCCCACTCGATCCAAAATCTCAAGCGGTCGATGAATCTCGGACTCAACTTTCCCCTCTTCCCAAAACGGAAAATACCTCGACTCGGGGATACCTTGACCAAAACGTGGTCACCCGTCTCGAACTCTAGTGGTCGACGACGATTATATGCATAGGATTTCTGTCGACTCTGAGCTGTCAACATACGACTCCTGATTAAAGCTACCTTCTCCCGGGCGGCTATAAGCATATCGGGCTCGGTGCCGATTGATTCAGACAAGTCATCCCAACACAAAGGAGACCGACAACGACGACCGTACAAGGCCTCGTAAGGTGCCATCTTAATGGAAGCATGCCAGCTATTATTATACGTGAACTCGATCAATGGTAGTTGGGCTTCCTAATCGTCCTTCCAATCGAGGACGCATGCCCTCAACATGTCCTCTAGTGTCTGAATAGTCCTCTCGATTGCCGTCGGACCGAGGATGAAAGGCGATGCGAGATTGAGCCGAGTTCCCATAGCACGATGAATCGATTTCCAAAATGAGACACAAATCGTCCGTCACGATCGGAAACGATACTCTTAGGAGTACCGTGCGTCTCACTATCTCCTTGATGAACAAGCGAGCGTCTCTCGGGACCCCACGTATCCTTGATCTCAAGGAAATGAGCTGATTTTGTTAGGCGGTCCACGATCACCCGGATCGTGTTCATGCCACGACGACTCGTCGGCAAACTCGTGATGAAATCCATAGAAATGTCTTCCCACTTCCACTCGGGAATAGGAAGAGGTTTCAAGATACCCGCCGGCCGATGTTCAATCTTAACTTGTTGAAGTTAAGCATCTCGAAACGAGTGCGACTTCTCGCTTCATATTACTCCACCAAGAATTGCTTTCAAGTCCTTGTACATCTTGGATCCGGATGACGAGAATAAGGGGTAGCATGAGCTTCTCTCAAAATCGAGTTTTTCAACTCGTCATCCGCCGATACGCACAACCGATTCTTAAATCTCAAAAGTCCATCCTCGTGGACCACGAATCGAGGGCTTTCCACGAGCCACATCCTCTCGGATGCGCAATTATGATGGGTCCGAAACCTGATTCTCTCGGATTGCATCCTCAAGAGATGATGAAATCTCTAACATACAAAGCTGTCACTGAAATCGCTGAAGCCTGACCTCGATCTCGGGTCTAATGATTTCCTGCTGAAGCTCCTTCTGAACTGTTAAGCGGGCAAGCATCTGCTCCTGACGGACTTACGACTCAAGGCATCGGCGACAACATTCGCCTTGCCGGGTGGTAAAGGATCTCGATATCATAATCTTTGATTAATTCCAACCACCGTCTCGGCGCATATTTACCTCCTTACGAGTAAATATATACTTTAAGCTCTTATGATCGGTGAATATCGGCGGTAACGCCATAAAGATAATGACGCCAAATCTTCAAAGCGAACACCACGGTGCTAACTCCGTGTCGTGGGTCGGATAATTAACCTCGTAAGGCCTCAATTGCCGTGAAGCATAGGCAATAACTTTCCCGTTACGCATGAGCACACATCGAGACCCTGTCCGGACGCATCACTATAGACCACAAATCCTTAGTCCCTGCGGCAAGGAAAGTACAGGTGCTGACATTAACCGACTCTTGAGTTCCTCAAAACTCCGCTGACACGCGTCGGACCACGTGTATTTCTTATCCTTTCGCAAAAGGTTCGTCAATGGTTGAGCAATTTTGGAAAATCCTTCCACAAATCGCCGATAATAACCCGCTAGTCCGAGGAAACTCGGATTTCCTTAACATTCTTCGGAGGTAACCAATCTCGAATAGCCTCCGTCTTCTGAGGGTCGACACGAACTCCGTCGATGAGATTACATGTCCGAGAAAAGTCACTTGGACATCCGTAACTCACATTTGGAAAACTTTCCAAACAGTTGCTCTCGTCTCAACACGTCGAGAACCTGATGAAGATGAACCTCGTGATCCTCTCGGTTACGAGAATAAATCAAAATATCGTCGATGAAGACAACAACAAACTGATCCAAAAAGTCGATGAAAACCCGATTCATCAATTCCATGAATACCGCAGGTGCATTAGTTAGCCCGAGCGGCATAACTACGAACTCATAATGACCATAGCGTGTTCGAAACGCCGTCCTCGCGATATCCGACTCTCGAATCCGCAACTGGTGATATCCAGATCTTAAGTCGATCTTGGAAAATACTGAAGCTCCCTGAAGTTGATCTAAGAGATCGTCAATACGGGGTAAGGGATACTTATTCTTGATCGTCACCCTGTTCAACTCCCGATAATCAATACATAAGCGGAATGAACCATCCTTCTTCTTGACAAACAACACTGGTGCTCCCCACGGGGACGCACTCGGTCGGATATAACCTTTCTCGAACAACTCCTCAAGTTGGTTCTTTAATTCCTGCATTTCGGTCGGGGCCATCCGGTACGGTGCCTTCGATATCGGGGACGTACCAGGCTCCAACTCAATCGTGAATTCCACATCCCTCTGTGGAGGCAAACCAGGTAACTCGTCTGGAAAAACATCGGCATATTCCCTCACCACCGGAATATCCGTTAACATTACTGATGACCTCTCGGTTTTGGCCATAAAGCACCAATAACCGACACATCCCTGATTGATTAATCTTACTGCTTTCATCAAATTAATGACTTTGCCAAAACAGCCGGGATTACCTCCCTGAAACACATATTCAACTCCATAAATGCGAAATGATAGTGACCAAACGCTTTCGGACACTAATGATGGCATCATGACGATCCATCCAATCAATACCCAAGATGATGTCGTCCCTCGGTAAATCTACTACGATTAGGTCCGCGGCCATACACGACCATGGCCCAGATCGGACAATTCGAATCTCACGGTTACGATAATGCGTCTACCATCGGGTAGGCCAATGACATATGGCTCACAACTAGTAGCACTACCCGGGCGTAGTCTACTCAAACATGACTCGGAAATGAATGAATGAGATGCACCGGTATCAAAAGAGTGCACACAGTTGAGATAGAATATCGAGTGTACGAGATCATCGGGCCTCGGGATCATCGGTCTTCTTCATCTCATAAATTCGGGGCTTGCCGGCCCCGAACCGGATGCTCCGTCGATAGCTCTTGGCTCCGCCTTTAGCTCCTGTCGTCTTGAGCAGCCCGAGTGAGTGGCCTGATTACGCACCCCTGAATGACACGGGGCTTGAGATGACGCCGGAGTGGGTTTAGAGTCCCTACGGCAAAAGCGGGCCCTATGCCCGGCAATCCACATTGTGGCACGTGATGACTCGCCGGACACTTGGTGCTGAAATGACCTGTTCTTCACAGTTGAAACAAGTGATGGCCGAACGGCCGCTCGCGGATCGAGATTCGCGGGTTTAGACGCCGGGGTCGCTCGGAAAAAGTAGAGCCCGCCCGCGGTTTCTTGAAAGTGGCACGACTACCGGGCGATTACAGTTCTTGGACTTCTTGCTAGCGGACGAAGGTTCTTTGCTTAGCAATTTCCTTAGCCGTAAGCTCGTAAGTAAGAGCCTTCTCAATGAACTCGGCAGTGGCACGGTTATGATTAAGCAAGCGAAGTCTCATACGGGGTTTGACCTCTTCTTTGAAATACTTGATCTTGTCCGCTTCCGAGTGAATGATAGATGAGGCGAACGGAAGAAGTTCTGAAATTTTTCGGCGATGGCGAGAACGTCATCATCCGCCGAAAGGTCGGGAGTGAGTAATTCCGACAACTTGGCCTCCCGAGTGGGGCCGGATAGTACCTCTCCATCATGAGAGTCTTGAGCGATCCCAAGTACATGTTCCGTCTGTGGGTCTCAACGATAACCACCATGAATGAGCGCTCTTCCGAGATAGTAAGCCGCAATCGAAACTTTATGCCCTTCGGGCAATCCACCATAGCAAATAACTTCTCAAAATGCTCAAGCCGGTGAACAATATCCGGCTCGGATGAGCCCTCAAAAGTAGGTGGTCGATGGCGAGAGATATCGCTGATGATATTGCTTACACCCCTCTCTTGCCTCTGAGGCGGCGGCGGAGGAGCCTGCTGATTTTGATTGACGGAGTTATGCATCGTCTCCATCAACTGAGCCATCTGGGTCATTTGGGCCATCATGCCCTGCATAAATGCGAGTGGGTCGACCCGAACACCCTCTGACTGAGCCGTGTCCCGGGTACGACTCCCTGACAGTGAATGATCGCGTCCAGGTGAGTGAGTGGCAGCGTCGCTGCTCGATGAGTTAGCATTATTCCTGGCATTTGCACGGGTATTCGCACGAGTTCTCGGGATTCGGCCCGCTCCACGGCCTCGTCCTCCACGTCCTCTGCCAGCCCTCTCCATACTGAAGTGGAAAGTCATATGATGATTATATATCTCGCATGAGTATCACATTATGATTACATTATGAAATGATGAAAATGAGCATACGCGCTCACATACAGCGATTACATGAATGATTAATTGACGTGACATGATTATCTGATAAAATTACTGAAATGATTATCTTGAACAATTTAACAAGATTGATGATATGATCTTCAAGATCAACAAGCGAGTAATGAAATGAATTGAGTGATTAATGAGTTAACATTATCGACTTGATCACAATTGAAATTGATGAATGAGGATTGTTAAGCGATGAATTATGAATGAATGATTAATGCCGAAATTATACCATGGCATTAGAAATCTTACGATTCTTGGTCCGATTGGCTCGGCATTTGCACAGTCACACGTGGCGCGAAAGTCAATGATACTAGTCGATGACGATGATTTCAAATGAGACATGACTTGGAGGGTAGTATTCAAACCACGCTCACGATACCAACTCGTAACACCCCAAACCAGCGGATATTACGGTCTGTGGACCCCAGGACCCACCAGCGAATGAAAAGGATGAATTACACGGGGTAAATGTAGTACCGAACCACATTATAACATCAATTACTCCGATTAGGAGTTTCATACAACACACCGAGGATAATATAGAATACTTGTGTATCTTATGTGACGATAAAATACACGACATGAATGAAATGAGTATTTGAAAGGAATGTCTGGAATAATAAAGAAAACATAAATGATGAATAAATGGTGAAAGGATTGGGGCCCCCTTCTAGTATCATCAGGACTCTCCGCCGTCAACGTGCTCTCCTGCGCCTTTGCCTTGCCATGACACGAAAAACAATATCCCCAAACGGGTCGGATTATCTGAACAACAATCCTCAAGGGTTGAAAATACACAATCAAGATATATACGAAATTATGAGTTATCTGTCGAACATACGCAATCAAACATGCTATATGAATCGACTATCGATGCGGCTCAAAGGAATGGCGCCACACTACGTCCGGGATGGAAATGTGACCGATCACAAGCCACCAACGATCAAACACGCGTGGTCTTGTACCTAATCAGTCTCACGAGCAATCGACTCGTGTGCACAGTCCAATGTGAGGCCAACAACCAACACACGACAATAATGTGCCCGACATGAAAATCCTACACATACCAACCGGCACGCCAGTATGACCCGGAATGCCACAATATGACAAAAGTGACAACGAAAATGAATTATGACTCACCAAGATTTAATGATGTTGAATTGTATTATAGCTCAATGAAATGATCGGATCCGTCGTTCCTTTTGTCTGAGGTGATTAATTGAAAATGACGAGTTTTGATACGATTAATACAATGATGAATGAGTTATGATTATGAATGAACAACGACAAAAGGAATGATTATCCTTTTAACCGAGTAATAATTAACTTACACAATACCGATGATGAATGTCCGTCACGAACAACGTCTAACCAAGATACCGGTCGCTCGAACAACCTTAATTCAATCCAATTACCAACAATCCGATCAATAACGAATTAAACACGAATATAACGAACTCAAGATGTCGATACGATTAAACCAAGTTCATAGGGCATTATATCGAACACTTTGAGTCCAACTTCGATTGATTACAACTAAACCTCAACAATACCAATCTCAAATCCCCAAGAAGTGCTTCAAATCAATAAAACATCTCAATACGATCAATAGTCCGTTAAGAATATCCAAAACGTGATTATAACAACTATTAATCGGAAATCCCCAAATCGACTCGATATTCAAAGTGTTCTAGAATAAATCCCTCAATAATCCAATGAATCCTTATACAAACTCATAATCATATACATATCCCTTCATAAAACATGATTATAACGTCCAAAACATCATATCTCAACACAAAATCGAAATCCAAGGTGTTGAAGAAATTACCTCTTGAAGATCCAACCACTTCGATCCGATGAACACGAGTAATAACGAGTATCCAAGCTTCCCAAAGGAATGAAGATGATGAAGATTACACACTCAAGTGATTGATGATGATGAAATCTCTCTCTCAACCCTCTCTCTCGGATGAAGAAGGAAAAATGAAAAAGTGAAGTGAAATGACCCGGCCAAGTCATTAAGTACTGCCGGAAGTTACGGCCGTAACTCGGCCCTCTTACGGCCGTAACTTTCCAAGTCAACGGCATTACGGCCGTAATCGCCAACTAAATGCGGCCGTAACTCGGCTTCGTCAAAGCACATCGGCACACTTACGGCCGTAATCGATCTGAGTTACGGCGTAACCCGCCTTCGTCAAAAATATCCGTCGACACCCTTACGGCCGTAACCGCACACCTTACGGCCGTAACTCGGATGATACGGCCGTATCGGCCAAATCTTACGGCGTAAGCCCTCTTCGTCAGCGGCCGGGCACCACACTGCCGCGTCTGGCCGTATCGCCAACTCGTGCGGCCGTGCACGCCTCGACTTACGGCCGTATGCCGCAACCCTTACGGCCGTAAGTCACCCACAGTCGACAACACCCAAAACTTACGAACACTACTTACGGCCGTATCTCACCATCCTTACGGCCGTAACTCACCTTCGGCGAAAATGTCTCGGTAGCTTTGGGCTGACGCGTGGCCAGAATCGCCAGCCTTACGGCCGTACTGCTCAACTTACGGCCGTACCACAGGACCTTACGGCCGTAAATCCCTTTCGTCCAAATGGCACGAAACACGAACCCTTGTTACGGCCGTAACCCAAAGTCCTTACGGCCGTAACTCGATCTTTGGCCAAGTTGAAAATTCCGATAACTCCGATTCCACGATACGGTGATGAATGATCCGACATAACATACGAATGTGAAAATGAACAAGTCTAACACAAGCCACGGATGATGCTCCCGATCGACTACCAATCACGATGAAAATAATAATGCTCCGTCGATCTCTAAACGGAGATGACATGACGATCGATGGCGATATACGATTACAACATGCCAACATTGAACGCAAATGAGTGATTCATGAATGATGAGTGATTATTAATGAGTGAGAATTACTGAGTGACGATTACAGACTGATAATTACTGAATGAAAATGAATGAATTACAACCGGGTATTACAGTTTTGAATTGTACTTGCGTGCTTTGTATATCCTTCAGAATGTCTGCTGATAGGGGATAGAGGCGAGGCCGTGATCATGGACGCGGACGAGGACGTGGCGCGGCCGCTTCCCTCAGTTCCGTTGCGGGATCAACCACCCTTAGCTTATATAACTCAGTACATCCTGATATCGAGGGTCATCACGACCAGTCGAACGGCCAAGGAAATAATGTAGATTTTGGAGTTACAAATGTCCTTCAGCAGTTGGCTAACCAGATGATTATCCTGGCCCAAGCCGTTCAACTGAACAATCCGAACCCAACATCGGACGCCTTGCTTCAGAATGTAATCCGTAGGCACCCTCCACAGTTCAGTGGTGCTAAAGAGCCAATGGGTTGGGAGAATTGGTTAGCAGAGTTAGAGAAAGTCTTCGAAGCGGTTGATTGTCCGGAAGCGAGGAAGGTACCGATTGCTCAGTACTTCCTTAACAAGGAATCCGCGACGTGGTGGAAGGTTATCAAGCCACAGGATCATGTTGCTATGTGGGGAGAGTTTAAAGAGCTATTGGAGGCCGAGTTTTGCCCTTAGCTAGTACAATAAGGCAGAATCCGAGCCTTTTTTGAGGCTAAGCCACAGAACATTCCAGTTTCGCAGGCGATAGTGGAGTACAACCAACAGTTGATCTACGTGAATAATCAAGTGCAAGACGAGCGTGAAAAGATCCATTACTTTGATATGCGGATGAATATGGATTTATGGTGGTACATGGACGGGTTTGCTTGCACCACTTTGAAGGAATATCAGGACAGGGATTTGGCCCATGACATGTTAAGCCCCGACAATGAGACCACCAAAGAACCAAAGAAGCAGAAGATCGCGGGAAATTTTTCTGGATCTAAGGGCGGCAACTTCCAGAGATCTCAGATGACTAATCATTCTGTCGGATAGTCATCACGTTCTGCTAGAGGGAAGAGGAGTTGTCGTTCTGCTCTGGGCACCTCAACACGCCCGGTAACTTGTTTTAATTGTGGTCGCCCAGGCCACGTTAATCTGGGGTGCAACTTTCCACCGCTGAAGTGTCACACTTGTGGACGGATGGGACATAGGGCAGCTTATTGCCCCGAGAAGGATCACACTGTGGACACTCAGGCTTCTTCCCCAATGCTTTTAGATCAGAGTCTGAATCCACGGCAACCATTTGGACAATAGCAACAGAGTTACGGCAATGTCCGGGGATGAGTCAGAATGCTAGAGGGGGAGATTCTAGCATCGGTTCGGCACACCCACGAGTTTATGAGATGCATCGAGCAGACGAACCCGATGCAGCAGTGGCCTCAGGTACCATTCATATCCTATCTCATCCAGTTCGTGTACTTTTTGATACGGGTGCTACACATTATTTCATCTCCTTGAAGTGTGTACGCCGTTTGAATATAACTTGTATGACTGCTTGCGATCCTTTCATTGTGAAACTACCTAGCGGGGATAGAATCATGGGGAATCGGAAAATTAGAGATTTTCCGGTGAATATAGCCGGTATGGATTGGTTGTCGAACTTGATTGTGGTTGACATGGAAGGCTAGGATGTGATCCTCGGCGAGGATTGGCTTGATAGTCACCAAGCGATTATGAACTACCGCACTAAGGTTATCACTATGATGACGGAACACGGTTCCGAGTACTCATTTATGGGATGCAAATCGGGCCAACCTAAGTTGCTTATCAGCGCCATGAAGGTCGTAAAATTTTTGAATAAAGGTTTCACGGGCTATTGGTGTTATGCATTGAATACGGAAGGGAACAAAGTCGATTTCTCTTTGATTCTAGCTGTTAATGAATATCCCAGTGTTTTACCGTACGACCTCCCGGGATTACCGCCGGATCGAGAGAGAGAACTTTCTGTGGATTTAGAGCCTGACGCGGCTCCGATTTCTAAGGCGCCGTATCGGATGGCACCTTTCGAGATGCAAGAATTAAAGAGTCAATAGGGAGAACTATTGGAGAAAGGGTACATCAGTCGGAGCGCTTCGCCTTGGGGCGCGCCTGTTCTTTTTGTAAGGAAGAAATATGGTTCCCTACATTTATGCATCAACTACCGTGAGCTAAACAAAGTGACCATCAAGAACAACTATCCATTGCCTCGTATAGATGATTTATTTGATTAGTTGCAGGGAGCTGCAGTTTTCTCGAAAATTGATTTGAGATCAGGGTACTATCAGCTTCGCGTGAAAGAATCCGACGTTTCGAAGACTGCGTTTCGGACGAGGTACGAACATTACGAATTTGTGGTCATGCCTTTTGGATTGACTAATGCACCGACAGTATTCATGCAACTAATGAACAAGATATTTATCGAGTACCTCGACAGGTGTGTAGTCGTCTTTATTGACGACATCTTGATTTATTCTCGAGATAAGGAGGAGCATGCCCGGCATTTGCATTTGATACTAGATATTTTTAGAGCCGAGTGCCTCTATGCAAAATTCTCGAAATGTGAATTCTGGTTGGAAGAAGTTGTGTTTCTCGGCCATTTGATTTTGGCCGAAGGGGTTCGTGTAGACCCGCAGAAGATTGAGGCAGTGCTAGATTGGGCACCGCCTAAAAATGTTAAAGAAGTTCGTAGATTTTTGGGTCTTGCTGGGTACTACCGTCAGTTCATCGAGGGCTACTCGAAAATCACACGGTCGCTTACGAATTACTCCATAAGACAGAAAAGTTTGTTTGGACGACTGAGAGACAGCAGAGCTTTGATGAGCTAAAGAGACGTTTGACCTCAGCACCGATTTTAGCTTTACCTCAAGGTAGTGAAGGATTTGTAGTTTATAGCGACGCTTCGGGACAAGGGCTTGGATGTGTGCTTATGCAGCATGATAAGACGATAGCTTTTGCGTCACGACAGTATTAAGGACACTTGGGGATCGGAGATATTGGCTCGAACCTTTATAGCCGAGATTGTGATATTGCATGGTGCCCCTAAGACTATTGTTTCCGATCGAGATGGTCGCTTTGTATCGCCTTTTGTGGCAAGCCATTCATCAGGCTTTAGGCACTGAGTTGAGATTGAGCACGTCTTTTCATCCCCAGTAAGACGGTCAGACGGAGCGGATGATTCAGATGTTGGAGGATATGTTGCGGGCCTGTGCCCTAGACTGGAGTAACGATTGGGAACTTCATTTATCATTGATCGAGTTTGCCTACAATAATAGTTGGCATGCGTCGATCAAGATGGCACCTTTCGAGGCACTCTGTGATAGGCAGTGTAGATCACCGTTATGTTGGGACGAGGCTTCGGAGCTAGTCGGAACAGAAGCGGACATGTTATTGGAGACTAAGGAGAAGATTTCTATTATTCGGGACCAGTTGTTGACTGCCCAAAGCCGTCAGAAATCATATGCTAATACTCATCGTCGACCTTTAGAATTCGAAGTGGGAGACCATGTTCTACTCAAGGTGTCTCCGACCAGAGGAGTTTTCTGCTTCGGGAAAAAGGGGAAATTTAGTCCGCGATATATCGGACCGTTTGAAATTTTGGATAGGGTTGGAGATTTAGCTTATCGCTTGGCGTTGCCTCTAGCTTTGAGTCATGTCCATAGCGTTTTTAATGTTTCTCAGTTGAGGAAGTACGTGCCGGATCCGAGTCATATTATCGATTATGGTAAGATCGATGTAGCCGAAGATGTTACCTTTCTGGAGAGACTGGTGAAAATCCTGGAACGTCATGAGAAGCAACTTCAGCGCAAAATCATCCCGTTGGTTAAAGTGCAGTGGTTGAGGCATGGGGTCGAAGAAGCGACTTGGGAGACAGAAGAGAAGATGCGATCGGAATACCCCAAACTTTTTATTTCTCAAGTTTCGGGACGAAACTTCTTTTTAGAGGGGGAGAATGTAATATCCACATATTTCTATTTTCCGTATTTGTATGATTCCGTATTTTTACAATTTTTGTCGACTCGCTTGTAATCGTGTTAATATTTGGGAATTACATTGTTCTACACTTTTCGACCTTTGAATGAGTTTTGGGCACCTTTACTTTTATTTGTTCTTCGTACCTTCGGGTGGTCGGAATGTCAGGTTTGTATAAAACTTTATTGGGAAACACAATGTTGTTTTGATAATTTCCAAACAGCAAACAACATACAGCAAGTTGCTGTCACGAAGACAATCATACAGCAAGTAGTTCCAAACAGCAAGCTATCATACAGCAAGATGATAAATGCCTATCATACAGCAAGTAGCTGTTACGAAGCTGTTCATATCACTGTACAATTTATCCTGCATCCTGCGTTGCCCCATCATACAGTGAAAGAACAAAGTGCCATCATACAGCATGAAGCTCATCAGCCGATGACGCTAAGTATGGAAGCTGTCCTGAAGCATTCATACAGCATCTTTCCATACAGCAGCAGTCTTAGATCGCCTACAGCGTAGAACCTCCAGCTACAGCATCATGATGGATACAGCATACAGGCTGTAAATATCGTCAATACTTATCCAACAGGACTGAAGACCGTCGGAAAGGAATCTACTTTACTCACTAAAGTCAAGCCCCATTTGAAAAGAACTATTTAAATACTGAAGGGGTAAAGTATTTAAGTACCATCCGACAGAGATCTTCAATCAAGGAGCAAAAACCGGATCTTGTCTATCAACACGTTGGAACATACTATTATCTCAATGGATCTATTCTCAACGGATCTATTTCCAAAGGCTATATATTTACCCCGAAGTTTGAAGATCAACAACCACAACGATATACACGAATATTCATAAGATCAAGATCTGAAAACTGACTGAACTGAGATATACTGAGATACACTCGTGAACATCACAAGAACAGTATATCAAGAGCAATCATATTTCTTCAAGCATACTACCTTTCTTCACAGAAGAAATATACAAGTGCTCAACTTTGAACAACACATCATCAAGCTCAAGCTCAAGAAAGTCAAGCTATTGTTCAAACAACATTCTTACATTGAAGAAAACCATCAGCCCTGTGTGGACAGAGAAAGCCTTACATTTCCTGAACTGTGTGTGACGGATCTGCATTGAAGATGAAGCTTTGGAACTGTGTGTGAAGAAGCAAGTCAAGAGGAAGCTTTAACCAATCTGTGTGAACGGTTGAAAGCGACAGTCTTTATATCAATATGTGTGAACGATACAAGGATAGGTTTGATTATATTCACGTAGTTGTGTACGTAGTGATTATACTAAACATTTTTACTCCTATGTGGAGGACCAGTGGACATAGAAGGGTTTGCCTCGAACCACTTTAAATACTATGTTATTTACCTTCTGCCGTTACTGTTTTCATAAGCTGTGATTTATATAAGTATACACTGCAGAACCCTGTACGCATCAAGCAAACAGGAGATAAAACCTACTTGCTGTATTTACAGCAACTCACTGTTTGAAGACTCTAATCCAAAAATCGTACAGCTTGTCGCTTAAACATTTTCCAAGCTGTATTCTGTATACTTAGTGGCCAACAAGTGGTATCAGAGCAGTTGATTCTAAAAAGAATCATTCGTATTTTTAACCGAATCAGATCCTAAAATTACTTATTTTTGAAAACAATTTATCTTTCATATTACCTCACATATGGATACTTCATTAATAAACAAGGTACTTATGTTTCCTATTAACGAGTTTGTTGACTGGAGAAACAAGATGAAGAACAAACTCAAGGCATTCATTGGAGAATCAAAAGCTTCACCCGCATCAACAAACACTACACCATAGATTGCATACAGCAACGTGTAAAATACGTTGCAATATGCCCTAAATTCATTGCAATAGGGCCTATTGCAACGATTATGCAAAAATCAAGCGTGCCCTTTGCTCTGGTTGCCATAGGGCCCTTATGGCAACAAATTTGGTACCATATTGCAACGGCATATTATCGTTGCAAATATAGTATATGGCAACGATTTAACGGCTATAGCAACAGGTTTAACACCATTGCAATATATTGGACTACCTATGGCAACATTTTTTTGCAACGTTTTTTTTGTGTTAATTGTTGCAATACATGGACTCAGGCAACCCTAAGGCAACATATATATGCCCAATTGCAACGTATTTAGAATCAAATGCAATCTAATTTTATTAATGAATATGACATATATGGCAACATTTAAGCTTCTATTGCAACGCTGAATAAAAAAACTGGCATGACCATTAGATTTATTTCAATTGGTATATCATAACATCAATCCGACCGAGCAATATTACTGTTGTTCCAATATCAATAAATTCACTCAGACTAAGTTTAGGAAAATGACCAAGTTGAAGCAAAATAACTAAGTTCATGTGACACACAATCTAACTTAGTAATACATAGATCAAATTCTTAGTTAAACATTATATAAACATGAGTCATGGCTCTTCTTCCTCTTCCTCTTCCTATTCCTCTTCATCTTCATCTTCATCTTCATCTTCATCCGTCTCATCTCCGTCCTCAATAGAAGTAGTAGCACACAATTCTTTTATATAACTTTAATAACTGAAAACCAAAACATAGTTAATATTTGCTCTCTTCATCTGCATCCTCATCAGAAATCTCCATTTGTTTGCACTCGTTGATGTCCCAGAATTCTTGATGATGTACCAGTAGTCCTCTTTGTCCATGGTAGTTACTGTTGAAACATCTTCTTGCCTGCATCCTTGGAGTGTTTACCTTTGAATGCCTGAAAGGCAAGGACAACACAAGTTTGTAATACACAATATAAGCTTTGTAATACTATTTTTTCCAATTATACCCTTACTTATTAGTTGAATAAATTCTGGACCAAACATAATCATATAAGAGCATGAGATGTAAAAAAATAGAAGTATCTTCTATTGGTTCAAGATCATGTTTTGACATTACTCTCTTCAAGTGGGACGGATGGAGTAAGTAAAATGAGGAACGCAAGGGAACTAACTGGTCGCAGGTTATTCTATATGTAACAAATAGATAGATCTTAATGGTGGGAAAATTTTGTGATAGTAGAAATTAGAACTACAGGAAAATGAAATCGTTGTACTATACAAATCATATTTAAGGCACGAATTACAAGATGGTGTTGACATGGAAACTCCCATAGCCATTTACAATCCTCTTTCTGGTTTATATCAACCATTGGGAGTAAAAATACACTCAGCTACATATGTAGCTTGCTGAAAAGACCAAGTAATAGAAAAAATAATGCATTTATCTTCACAAAACATGCTCAGAATAACAAAACAATAACACCACAATCGTAGATCTCAAAAGCAAGTATTTTTATTTTTACCACGCCATATCTTGAACCACTATCTCCACTTCTTTTTAGTACTCTTGTTCAGTAATTTTTATAAGCTAGGAGGATAATAAATTAGGTTAAAGTGCAGGAAGCATGTTATGACTTCAATGGCAGTTTCATGGGCTTGACTGTAAACAAGATGAAGAGGAAGCAAGCCAGCTAGATGTTCAGAGACAGCAGCTAGAGCAGCTTATAGGCTTCCTGTGTAACAATAATTTGTCATGCTTTTACAAGCTCGGTACCAGCAGAGACAAATCATATGTTTATATAACATTTCTGACCAACTTCGAGAAAAAAAAAAATTGCACAGCCTCAAGACAAGACAAATAATGAGCATATTATTATCCAGTGATATGAATTCTTAGTATGCAAGAAACTGAAAAAAGAAAAGGATATTTCCGCTCAGTTATAACTCAACACAGCCTCAAAAAAAGAAAATTCTGGCAACTCTAGTAACATCAAGGTCAATTCACGCACCGAATGCATGTACAAATAGCTTAGAGAAGAAAACTTACAGGTGTGCATTACGACATAACATGCATGAAAAAGTTATGAGAATTCATGTTCATCAACAACTAAAGGCGTACTATAATGGATTGGGCGACGACTTAGTGAAGTAGGACCCAGTTTACGAACATAAACAGACATCAAATATTGAATCTGCTCACTTATTTTACTCTACCAATAGAGCTCGAGGTATAAGTTTTATACTAAAAACTAAATTTCTTGAACACTGAACATCCTCACAAGCAAATTAACATAAGGTGTAGCTATTATCCATGTCAAATTTAAACACCAAAGAAACATTAATTTAACCTCAAGTCCCACAAAAGCGACTTCCCATTGCGTTGCAGATGACTTTCCCACGACGATGGATCCGACTAAACAACAATAACCATATCCGAGAGTGACTTTGCCAGATAATGCTTGTCGAAACCTAACCACACCTTATAGCAAATAAAAATGCTTGATGTTTGCTGTGTCCATTAATGGTTTGAGAATATTAACAAGTGGAAAACCAAGGGATAAGATATACCATAGCATCTTGATAGGAAAAGACTCGATGGCCAAATCTGAGACCTATATATACAGTTAGCAACAAATAAAGCAAAGAGCAATGTCAATTTTAAGCCATTCGCCAAGGCAAAACATAGGTCATAATGATATAAGTTTAGGGTTCAACCATATGATATAATTTCTGATAAGTAGCGGGAGCGATTTAGGCTCGTCTACAGGCGAAGGGACAAATTAGAGGCCGCGGGCCATGGATGAGGCAGGCCCAACATGCGCAGATTATTATTATTTCCAGTTATTGTTATTAGGGTTATCATACGACATCCGCTACATCCATGGCCGCTTGCTTGACCTCCTCATCACCAAAGAACTAACAATATTTTGATGTTTTAATGAGGAGAATAATTATAAAAATCAAAAGTGAAAGTATATCCAGATTAAACATCATAAATCCCAAGTAAACCACAAAATATAAACCCTAAATGAAACTCGATTTAAATCTCAATTTATGGAAAAATGAAAGTACAACCGAAAGTACCCTCCGAATTAGACCCCCAATCAGAAGCAGCTGTTGCCTTCTTCCTTGGTGCAGCTTGAGTACCTTCTTTGAAGTTGGTGTTGAATCGGCCGGAAACGTGGCGAAGATACCTCATACGTCCAGTTCCAGTTGTCTTTCACCGAATGGCCTTCACACTCCAGTTGTATGTCCTGTTGCGAGCCGCCGGGTAAGCACAGGCAGAGCAGCGGCTCTTCTAGAGGTGGAAGCTGCGGCGGCCACACCTCACACACAGAGTATGTGTCTTGTTTCTCCTCTTACCGAAGCTTCCAGTTTCTGCTGCGGCGGTTTTCCTGTATCGCATATATACCACATCCCCATCAATGTATTTTCATTTTCAAGTATCCATATATTTATATAATATATATCATGAAATCAAGAGGGGAAGTGTGTTTATATGTTACTTTGTATCAATAATTTTAATAGAAATAATCTATCTATGAAGAATACTGCAATACTCTACATAGACGCATCATCGGAGTTCTAGGCATGTTCTTATGTGCACAGGAGATCTACTACTGTAGGTGGTGCTCAAGGAACACAAAAGATCACTATTAGCACAACCAACAAAACGTAGTACAACATAATAATATAGCTTCAGTTGGTTCAAGAGTAAAGTAATAATTATCTCACAGTACAGCTAGGAGTTTCTGAAGACAAAATGCAATGTATACAACTCTCTCTCACTACCCATTCACGCATCTCAACCGGCAATCAACTCATCCTGTTGACCGAAATGAAAATACAACAAAGCAAAATCAGCCCACACACACAAGGATGATGATCTTTGTGAAGTGGAGATATGGATGATTAGTGAATAGAGTGAGCTTGCCTTTTTTCCCTTCATTGAAAGACCTCTTTCCTTAAGGAAAGCACGGAGTCTTTCCACTGTAAAGCTCTGCAGATCTTTGTCAAGCCAAAGCGATGATCCCCCTACATATTCAAAACATAATGTCCACCATTAATGTCCAGTTAGCCTATAATTAAACCAACAAAAATTAGGCCACATAAAATGAGAAACAGAACATCAACAGCAGTTCATTTCATTCTATCAGCTACGCCACATAAAAAAAAAGAAGAGAAAATAGTGGACATTTCAACAAAGCTTAGGAACTGAAACCAAACTGGGAGAGGTGAGTACCGCAAGAAGATCTCCTCAGTTTCAAGCAGATCTAGATATATGATCCAGAATCGGAGTAAAGTTCGACCCAATTAACCTCACAAGCAGATTCGAGTGTCCTTCAAAAAATCCAGTGGTGATCAGCAAAAATAGAAACACATACAATGATTACATTCAATCATTGGACAAAAGGGGGAAAAACAATAAAATCTCCTACACATAATTAAAACTGAGAAACACATGAATTCAAGAAAGAATGAGGTGATGTGAAAACATGAACTGAAATAGAGTATAATTGATCCTTCTCTACCTAAGAAGCTCAGACTTAGGAGGGCTGAGTTCTCGCTTAAGAATACCTTTGCCATATGATTCAGTAAAAGTTCCAACAGAGACTCTCCATAGCTTTCTAGAAATACCGCCGCAGCTTCTTCACTAGATGCAGAAAATTAACCATTATCCAATTATTGATAAAAAGAAGAGATGCCAAAAATCTAACAATTGCTAGATAACAAACAAATGGAATCAAAATACGTAATTAAGTAATTATGTTTGGCTTGATAGAAACCTGAATTCATTGCGGCGAAGTTTGAGCATTTGAATTAATCTACAACCATTGGCAAGATACTCCAACCCCAAATCAGTCAAGTTATTCAGGTTCGAAATGTTCAACGAACACAAACCAGCGCAGCTTTTACCGATGGTTTTGAGAGAGACAGAGATAGGGAGAGATATCAAAATTAAAATCAAATTAAAAACTTAAATTAAACAAAAATAAACCCCCAATTACAAACAAACAAACAAACATACATCCCCAACAAACTTGATTACATAGTTCGAATTAACACAAGAAACATAGGAACCCTAATTAAGACACAAAAATAGAGCAATATAAGAAGAAGGAAGAAGCATTGGGCATGTAACAAACTCGATTCCTAAGGGGGAAAATCATCTGAAGATTTGCTTAAGCTTATTATGTTTAAAAAAAAACTCATTTAGGAATAATATTCTAGAAAAAAAACAATGAATTTACAGAATCTCTGGATGAATTATCAAAACTCATCAAAATAAACTGAATTTTACAAATCGCGTGATAAATTACCAACAAACTCATCCTTTGAAAATAGCGAATTTGGAATAAACAAAAATTACCTCAAATAATTATAAGAAATCCTTTGAAAATAGCGAATACGACATAGAAAGATCAAAACTGTCAGAGGATTAGGGTTTGGATGCGGATAAGAACGCCTAGGGCGGGAGAGACTTACAGTGTATCTGGTGGTGGTGATGCGGCACGTGGTGGATGCGGATGCTTTTCCGATGGTGGTCGCGGCGTATTGTTACAGTGGTAGCGGCGGCACAGTGGTGGAGTCATGACTTTTGTGTTCGTGTGTTTGTTTTGGTGTCTGTGTGCCGTGTGGGTTGTGTTGTGTGTCGTGTGGGTTTTGTTTTTTCTTTTCTTTTTTCTTTTGTTATTTTTTGTACGCCTGCCAACATTTTCCCAGAAATCCCGCTCATATTTTACAAGCCCGCCACATTTTCCCCCCAAAATGAATAGATACCGCAACGATTTTAAAAAAGTATTGCAATAGAAGGCATGTTTTAAACTTTCTTAGATTTTTCCAATGGAATTGCAATGCTTTTCAAAAGCGTTGCAATTTATGTGATTTCGTTTCTCAATTGCAATGGTTTTTAACAATTTTTTAGAAATATGGTTGCAATAGGCAATCTATGGTGTAGTGAAAGACTGAGTGTCTTCAGGTGGTCACTGACAGTAACTCGTCTGATGATGAGCTAGAAGATAGAGCCTACATGTGCTCTATGGCCAAAGTTAATGAGGATAATAAAGACAGCGATGATGATGAGGTAAGCTCTACCTCAACTATTCCTGTAAATACATCTCATACCTTTGAAAATATGTTGAACGAATTTAATAACATTCAAAAGGCCCATGAGACATTGAAAAGAGAAAAACATACGGCTCGAAATTTCTAACTTAGAGTTGGAGGAAGAAAACGACTTGCTGAAGGATAATTACGAAAATATGTCTGTCGACTGCGAAAACAGCAAAGTCAATTTAGAAAAACTCATGGAGAGCAATCATCAACTTGCTCATGATCTAAATGAGACTAAGTCTCATCTCGAAAGCAAGACAAATGCAAGGAGCGTAAGGATACTCGATAACTGGCTTTCCTCCCGAGTTCCAGGATCCCAATTTTCCTTGGAAGAATACAGTTCATAAGCCCGATAAGATCCAACTTCCAACGGAAAAACATCCATCAGCAGAAGATTATAAGGCATGGAAAAATAATGAAATATTGAGATATTTCATATTCTCATCAGGAAATCTGCCATGTTCAATCAGTTCAAGACACTGGAGGATGCTGTGAACGAATTCCCAAGGCTCATGTCAGAAGGAAAACTTCCACTAAAAATGAAGCTGAAATCAAAACATCTGAAGGGTGATCGGATAACTCACCCATAAGACTGGATCCTCGCCTATGATGTCTCCCAGGAAGGAAAGAACATCTACAAAGACCGAGGCAGAGATTCTGTTGGCCCCCAGAATGATGAAGACTTTCCTCACTGTACCAATACGAGTATTTTCTAGCGCGCTTTGTCTTCACTCGCACCCTGGAAAACTTCCCAAGGGGTCACCCGTCCTATAACTACTCCAGGCCAAGCACGCTTAACTTTGGAGTTTCTATGAGATGGCTACCAGAAAAGAAGATGCATTTTGTTGGTATGAGTAGTCCAAATCAATTAATTTAACCACTTCTTAATACAGATCTCACGGATCGAATCGTAAGCTGTACCTCATGCATTTCTAAGCCCATGCAGGCAGGATGCTGGACCGAATCCCAACAATCGCCCTCCCAGTACCTGCCAGCATCTCACCCTAGAGTCTGGAAACCTCCACGAACTAGATTTGATCACACATCCCCCTAGCGATTGGATTCATTCACACGGTCCTCGAACACTTGACATCAGCATTTGCTCCAGCTCCATTAACTTTTGTTGTGTCAGTATCTCTGTTCCAACATTCTAGAATTGATCACATAGCCCTCCAGCACCTAGCAACCTCCACTGCGCCAACATCTCAGTTCCAGCCAAGTGACAACTTCTGCTGCATGCCTGCCTCTCAATTCTATCGCTCTGGCAGCCTCCACTGCAGCATAATCCAAGGTATTCATGCCCATGACCTATTCCGATACCAATTGTTGGTCCCCATAATGATGAAAGCTGTCCTCATTCTATCAATACGAGTTTTTTCTAGCGCGCTCTGTCCTTAATCGCGTGCACCCTGACAAACTTCCCAGGGGGTCACCCATCCCATAACTACTCCAGGCCAAGCACGCTTAACTTTGGAGTTTCTATGAGATAGCTACCACAAAATAAGATGTATCTTGTTGGTATAGTTTAAATCAATTCATTTAACCACTTCCTAGTACAATTCACACAAATCGAATCGCATGTCGCACCTTGCACATTTTTAATCTCATGCAGGCAGGATGTTAGACCGAATCCCAACAATCCCCTTCCCAGTACCTGCCAGCATCTATGGCCCAGAGTCTGGAAACATCCATGAATTAGATTTGATCACACAACCCTGCAACGGTTGGTTTCATTCACACAGTCTTCCAACACTTGACATCAGCATTTGTTCTAGCTCCGTTTACCTTTTGCTGTGCCAGTACCTCTGTTCCAGCATTACTAGATTTGATCACATAGTGTTGGTCCCCATAATGATGAAGACTCTCCTCACTGTACCAACATGAGTCGTTTCTAACACGCTTTGTCCTCACTCACGTGCACCCTGAGAAACTTTCCAAGGGGTCACCCATCCCATAACTACTCCAGGCCAAGCACGTTTAACTTTGGAGTTTCTATGAGATGGCTACCAGAAAACAAGATGCACCTTTTTGGTATGAGTAGTCCAAATCAATTCATTTAACCACTTTCTAGTGCAGATCTCACAGGTCGAATCGCAAGCGGCGTCTCGTGCATTTTTAAGCCCATGCAGGTAGAATGCTGGACCGAATCCCAACAATTTCCCTCCCAGTACCTGCCAGCATCTAATCCCGAGAGTCTGGAAACCTCCGTGAACTAGATTTGATCATTCAAACAGTCCTCCAACACTTGACATCAGCATCTTTTCCAGCTCCGTTTACTTCTGTTGTGCCAGTATCTCAGTTCCAGCACACTAGATTTGATCACATATCCCCTCAGCACCTGACAACTTCCACTGCGCCAGCATCTCAGTTCCGGCCAAGTGGCAACATCTGCTGCATGCCCACATCTCAGCTCCAACACTCGGGCATCCTCCACTGTAGGATACTCTGAGGGAATCCGCACACGTGACCTGCTGTGATACCAATTTTTGGTCCCCCAAAATGATGAAGATTGTCCTTACTGTACCAACACAAGTCTTTTCTAGCACACTTTATCCTCACTCAGTGCACCCTGAGAAACTTCTCAGGGGGCACCCATCCCATAACTACTCCAGACCATGCATGCTTAACTTTGGAGTTTATATGAGATGGCTACCAAAAAATAAATGCATCTTGTTGGTATGAGTAGTCCAAATCAATTCATTTAACCACTTTCTAGTGCAGATCTCACATGTCGAATCGTAAGCCATGCCTCGTGCATTTTTAAGCCCATGCAGGCAGAATGCTGGACCGAATCCCAACACATAGCCCTCTAGCACCTGATAACCTCCACTGCTCCAACATATCAGTTCCGGCCAAGTGGCAACTTCTGCTGCATGCCCGCCTCTCAATTCCAACACTTTGGCAGCCTCCACTGCAGCATACTCTAAGGGATTCGTACCCTTGACTTGTTTCGATACCAATTGTTGGTCCCCATAATGATGAAGATTCCCCATGCAGGCAGAATGCTGGACCGAATCCCAACACATAGCCCTCCAGCACCTGACAACCTCCACTGCGCCAACATCTCAGTTCCGGCCAAGTGGCAACTTCTGCTGCCTGCCCGCCTCTCAATTCCAACGCTTTGGCAGCCTCCACTGTAGCATACTCCAAGGAATTCGTACCCGTGACTTGTTTCGATACCAATTGTTGGTCCCCATAATGATGAAGATTGTTCTTACTGTACCAACACGAGTCTTTTCTAGCGTGCTTTGTCCTCACTCACGCGCACCCTGAGAAACTTCCTAGGGGGTCACCCATCCCATAACTACTCTAGGACAAGCACGCTTAACTTTGGAGTTTCTATGAGATGGCTACTAGAAAAAAAGATGCATCTTCATGGTATTAGTAGTCTAAATCAATTCATTTAACCATTTCATAGTACAGACCTCACGGATCGAATTGCAAGCCGCACCTCGTGCATTTTTAAGTCCACGCAGGCAGGATGCTGGGCCAAATCCCAACATATTCCTTAGTCAATTGGTGGAGAGGAACCGAGCATGATCCCTCTCAAAAGTCCTAGAAACAACAGCATTATAGAGGATAACTCCTTATAGTTGTATCTTTTCATTTCTGTATGCTCCCCGATCTGATATTTCAACTTTGAACAGCACTGTGATCCAGTTTACCAATAAAATCTTATTTTACCCCAAAATATTAAAGCTCGTGATCTTCAGTTACTGCTTTTATTACGATTCATATGAAATATTTGATAATTCTAAACTTGTAAGAACTTGTCTACGAAAAGTTCATAGATTAAGTTGTATTCAATTAAGACTATTTGTTCTAACTTGCCTGCGAGCAGTTCAAATTTTAGTCTTGTAATACACTTAGTCTTATAGGATTTGAAGTTTTCGAACTTGCCTGCGAGCAGTTCAAATTTTAGTCTAAGTCTCGAAGATCTGATCATCCGACAAAAGACTTGAAAACAACATTAAGTTTTAAAAAGGTTTTGGCATTATCAAAAAGGGGGAAATTGTTAGAAAAAATGATACCCCAAGTGTTTTTTAAAATACACCTTACAGTCTGTCCCTCCACGCCACTTCATACAGCGCCTAAAGAAGTTCAATCCTACAGTTAAACTCCATCGTACAGCATAAAGAAACGTTGGCTACAACAGAGATGTTGTAGGTGTTTTACTTAGGAAAAGTAAAACACATATCAATAGGTTATAGACTGAACTATAAACTGTTGTGAAATAACTTTTTTTATTCACAACGTATTCATAGTTTTAAAGTAGTATTTAATGCTGATAGGATAACATTTAATGCAGCTGAAGAGACTACAGACAGAAGAGCAATACGGATCAAAGATAATGTCTGAATCATTAAATGTGAAAGTTCTTTAACTCAAATATTCTGAAGCCACCGATCAGAGTTGTCTAAATCTCACCAACCGACCAACGACTAAATTTATAACAGATCTATTTCAAAAGTTAGAAATAGTCCAAGCAAGAGGACATTGCTCAGAGACACAGATGAACTTACTGGCTCACTTACTTACGAACTCATTATCAAAGAGTAATATATTTTTTCAAGTATACTGCGAATATCTTGAGTGAAGAAATATATAAGTCCTCAACAAAGAACAGCACAACTACAGCGAAGCCTACACAAGCCTACAATTGCTGCTACGGGTTTAGTTAAAATCATACGATTGTGTATGCCTTAATTTAAATAAACTTCTTACTCCTGTGGGGAGAACCTATGGACGTAGAGGGGTTTACCTCGAACCACATTAAACTTGTGTGACATTACCTTCAGTACTTATTGTTTTCTTACTGTCTGTGATTTTAGTATACTTGCTTTAAAAACCCTGTAAGCAGCTACATGAGATTGCCTAGTTGATGTACAACAACTTAGTCTAAAGACTTCCGCTATGCAAATCAAACTTGGAAAAAGAGTACAACTTATTCAACCCCCTTCTATGCTGTAAGATAGTATACTGTTACCAACAAAAAAACATAAGACTAGATCTCCCCAACAAAAAATAAGACCGAGCTCCTCTCTGTTGGGATTAAACGCCTAAAACGAAGGCACGGCGGAAGCAAAAAACAATTTTAACTGAACCCCTAAAGAGGACCGATCAAGCATCATATATAACTCTTTTGGTATTATCAAGCTCTATGACTTCCCTCTTATGACATTTTCAACTTCTTCTTTCTTGAGAGGAATAAAAGGATGTTCCAGAACGTGCTTAGTGATCTTCAGATGGTACTACATAGTCTACATTTAGCTATTCAGAGGGCGCTTGTGTACGTAAATATGCACTCCAAACTGCAGAAGTTTTGTTGCTCACTTAGGCTATTTCATGTCTTAGCTTAGATTGTAGGGGTGTGCATGGTACGGTATGGTAAAATCGATACCATACCAAATATATTCGGTTTATTATGATTTAATACCATAAACATACTGTTTTTTTCGGTTTGGTAGTCCAGTATTTCTGTTTGGTTTACATCGGTACGACATTTTTTCGGTTTTTCTACTTGATACTTGATAGCATTAATAAGACAAAAAAACACTCGAATAAATAAATTCAACAATGTATCACAAATAGTTGATCCAAATTAATAGCTAAACCAAAAAAATCACAGTAACTAATTTAATGTTCAAGTTTTCATCCAACTATTTTGGAGGATAAAAAGAAAAAAAATAAAAAAATGACAAACAAGTGTCTTGAACTTCAATAAATTTATTATACTGCTATATCCATGTGAGTCTGTAACTACTCTATATATGATATATTATCATAAAAATATTTAATATAAATAGCATTACGGTACGGGTTTTTTTTCGGTATTTAAGTCAAATACCGTACCGTTATCGAAATTTCGATTTTATAAAAGTAAAAATTATATATGTCGGTTTAAGATGTTTATCGGTTTTTTAGGTGTGGTTCAGTTTTTTCTTTTAATCGGTTTTTTTTTTTTTTTTTTTGCACACTTGCAACTTTGTAATTCTGTCAAAAAAAAAACAGAAATAACTTGCATTACAGAACGAAGATAACGCCAAGAACGAACATCCTCAATGGCATCCTCGGAAAAGCGATGCCTATACGAAGTCCTCGGCCTGTGCCGCGACTGCACAGCCGACGAAATCAGATCGGCTTACCGGCGTCTCGCGCTCCAGCGACACCCCGACAAGCTCGTCCGAAGCGGCGTCCCTGAAGGCGAAGCCACAGGGGCTTTTCAAGAGCTTGTCAACGCCTACGAGGTCCTCTCTGACCCGCGGGAGCGCGCGTGGTACGACACGCACCGGAACCAAATATTGTTCTCCCCGACCGTTGCGGCAAGCGGTCCATCCAGTTTTGTGCCTGATTTGTTCTCCTTCTTTTCGAATTCGGTTTATTCTGGATATTCCAACTCGGGACGAGGTTTTTATAAGGTTTATGGAGATTTATTCGAGAATATTTACGCTAGTGAATTGAATTTCACGAAGAAATTAGACCTGCCCTTGCCGAACGAAGCTCCGGTCATGGGCAATTTGGAGAGCCCTTATGTTCAGGCAAGAATTTGCTTTGCTAGCCTTGATTTTTTTTTTTTTTTTGATATTTTTTGTTAAAATGTGGGTAGTTAAGTCTAAAACCGCAAAAAGAAATGCTTGTTACATGTGTTTTGCCTTTTGGCTTATCTTTGTATTGTTATTTTACTATACATTATGAGGCTTTTAGGTCTGGGTTTCTTAATTTTTCTGCCAGTAATCATAGGTGGATCCAGCATTCGAAAATTACTGGTGCACTAATGTACCATAAAAAAAATAACGAAAGGGCAATTTTTTTTGAATTTTCCATTTTTTTAATAAAAAAGCCAAAACGACATCGTTTTGACCAAAACAGCATCGTTTTGGTACAAATTTTTTTTTGGGTTCGAGAAATTTTTGGTGGTGCACGTGCACCACCACGCTTAGGGTAGATCCGCCCCTGATGAATATCTGTATTCCGTTTTTGTTTTAGGCGTTCTCCTAGCATCCCTTCGTGCTTTTTGGTTGCATTTTTCAGTATGTAACTAGCTACCTCGCACGTGAAAATGGACTGATCTGCTTAGGGGCCAATCTGAGCAAGATTTCAAATTTATTTAGTTACAGTAATATTATAAACTTCGATGCTAATGGTTTTTGTGTGATATCATAGCAATATAGTTTTAGTACTACTTGCATGGTGATAAAAATGTATTACATTTACTTTTAAATGGTCTTCTTATTCCACGAGGTACTAAATTTGGAGGAAATTAGTATCAACTGGATGGAAAAAAGGCAGAAAAGAAACGAAATGGATTTATCACGATACTTAGAATGGACCATGCTTGTTCATTGCTTCTATTGAACTGTAAGATATTTTGTTTCAACATCAGATTTTAGTGGAAAATAGGGATAAAAGGACAAAGACAACAAAAGGATTTTAAAATACTTAATGCGATGAAATCTTATCAAGGACTCGTGTGAAGGATAAATTTTTAATTGTTGAACTTACTGGCTAAGCTAATAATTATGCCCAGTTTCTAATTTTTGTGATCGACAATCTCATGAAGGATGCTGAAGGGCGAAAGTATTCACTATTTTGAGAAGGATATCGAATAGATTGCTCCTTTCCATCTGTAAGGTGTAAGGTGAAGTCAGGTGTGATGTTAGGATGGGTATTGACTTTTAAATTCCTGTTGGACATATGAGTGATGTATCCCTTGGAGGATCTCACCCAAGATAGAGTTGCTTGTAGGTGCAATATTTGGTATACGCGCTATTGTGCGGAAGCATATTTAAAGGTGCGGAAAATAAATCGACACAGGATTTATAGAGGTTCGGCCAATCGTGCCTACGTCCTCTCTTTCTATTTTTTTCTATAGGATGAAGATCAACCTCTGCACCTCTCTTCTATCGGTCGAGGGATTACCGTTACAATTCTCGTCTTCTATCGGTCCGAGATAAACCGTAACTCCCTTGTCTTTTTGTCGGTCGAAGTTAAATCGTTTTCCTTTTCTATCAGGATAAACAATCAACCTATCTAGCTTTCTATGGGTACTAGACAAACCTCACTCGGATATAGATTGCGATTCTAACAATGCCGGATCCTTGATCCTAATAACACCGAATCCAATCTTATCTCTCGTGTATGTTTTCGTGTATAACACTCAAACACTTATCAATATAAGCTCAAATACAACAAGAAGAATGTTTACAATGATATCACAAGTATAGATGATTTGCTCAAGGTTGTGTGGATTGATACCAAATGGTTTGGTATTTATAGTCATTTTCCTCCAACTAGCCGTTAGTGCCTGCTGACTCTTTAGCGTGCGCTAATGCTAGTTGCATACGTTAATATTCGCTGTTTACGTACGTTATCTGTTGATCAATTCAATCCAGTGGCTTCTGGCTGTTCCAGTTAGCGTGCGCTAGTATTCTCCGTAGCGTGCGCTAATATCACTTCATTGCTTGTGTCATATATCCGTTTGTAACATTTGACTTCTGACTTTCCACCGAATCCTCCAATGTTCATATGTTTGAATTCAAAATCCTTCATTACGTACGTTAGGCGATTCCCTTTACGTACGTTAAGCGCCTTCGATAGCGTGTGCTATATAATGCATATAGCGTGCGTTAAGCATGTTAATTCCAGCTTTTTGCGTCTTCGACTTTGTTGTTTGTTTCGCTTCTTTGTTGTTTACTTTGTTTAACAACTAATCATCAAAACTCTATAATGAATATTTTGAATAAAATATTCCAACAATCTCCCCTTTTTGATGATTACAAAACAACACCTTGAATGGGATAATCGTGCAAAATATAAAAGATATATATATTTGCACGAATCAAAATTTTCGGCTTTAATCGTTTCGTTAGTTCTCCCATCTTTCCTTTTTTTCGACTTCTTTTCATTTTTCAACTTCTTTTATTTTTCGGGATTTCACCTTTTCGACTTTTCTACGTCTTTTCTTTTCTTTCTACTATTCTCTCCCCTTTTTGTTATTCGTAGAATATATATGTATTTTTATTTTTCTCGTCATTTTTTCATGACGCTTTTCTTTTCTCCCATTCATTTGTCCCATTCATATATTTCCCCCCCTTTTTGTTATCAGCAAAAAGTGTAAATAACGATAATAAAATCGATAATAACATCAATAATATGATAAATGCATAAAGAGGTAAACTCCTCCTGACAAAAATATCTCCCTTTAAAAAATATAAACTCCCCCTGAGTTAAATACCAATTGATGAAAATTAATTTTTGTTTTTGGGGATCCAACCGAAAGTCGGTCGTTTTTCATTTATGTAGACGATGTTCGGATTAGTGGTTCCTTTAGGAATCCAAACTTTTTTAATTTTAATCGTCCGACGTGGGCTTTTGCAATTCGAAATATGATGCTCAATTTTTAAACACTTTTCACAACGGGGTATTTTAAATAAGGACTCGGTTTTAAAATTTGGTTTGAATCCTAACCCTTGTTTATTCAAAGTGTATTTTTGAACCGATAGTATTTGTTCAAATTTATCATTACCGCATAAAAATTTCTTTGTCAAAACTTTAAGTTCGTCTTGAACTTTTAAGAGATCATTCTTTAAATTATTTTCAATATCAAGGCAATTTGAATGGTCGATCTCGATATTTTCCCCTTTTTCAAACTTGGAGAGTTCGTCTCCCAAAATTTTATTTTTCAATTGAAGAGATTTAATTTCACTTAAACCATTTTGAAAATCGGTATGCAATAATTCGAATGCTTCAAATAACTCATCGTAAGAATTACTTACTTGGCTTTTGACGTCACTTTCGTCGAATGAACTTCTAGCCATAAGAGCGAGGTTATTTTGATTGATGAAATCTTCGTCTTCGTCTTCATCACTCCACGTTGCAACGAGAACTTCCTTCTTTGGATTTGCTCGGCAATTCTTCGCGAAGTGGCCTGGTTTACCACAGATTCGACAGTTGTTGTCGAATTTCTTAGATTCGCCCGTCTTGATGTCCTTTTTTCTCCGGTTTAATAAGTTTTGAAACTTATTTATATTCTTGGCATAATATGCTGATTCTTCATCACTATCGTCCACCGGGATTTCTTCTTTGCGAGACATCTTAGCTTTCATAGTTATCATTCTTTCCTTCGGCTTCGGCTTGTTGTTCCGTGATTTTAAAATAATCTCATAATTTATTAGCGAACCAACGAGAGCGATAAAGTCGAGCGTATTGAGATCTTTAGATTTCATTATTGCCGTCACGATGCCGTCCCATTCAGCAGGTAGTGATTTTAAGATTTTCTTTATTTTTTCACTACTTGTTAATGGTTTCCCAAAAGAAGCTAATCCATTAGAAATGACCAAAAAACGGTCGAGCATGTTCGTGATGGATTCCTCACCTTTCATCATAAATAGCTCGTATTCATGTAGGAGCATATTTATTTTCGTCTCCTTGACTTGAGACGTTCCTTCATGTGTGACTTCAAGCATCTTCCATCTCTTTGGCACTATCACACGAAGATATCCGATTGTGTTCTTCCGGATGTAAAGCATAATATAATAATTGCGTAGCTTTGCAATTATAGTGATCATTTTTTCCAATCGGAATCATCGTACTCTTCAAAATTTTTAAACATACCGTCGGATTTGATTGGAATTTTTGGACCAAGACATATCACTTTCCATAGCTCGATGTCATAAGCTCGAATGAATATTGACATCTTCTTCTTCCTTGTCATGAAGTTAGATCCATCGAAAAATGGTGGTTGGTTCAAGGTAAGACCTTCGACCGGGACAAGTTGAAATGCTATTTAGATCGTTTTCTCCTCGGATAATAAGTCGCTTCTAAGAGGAACCGCTCCGATACCAATTGTAGGTGCAATATTCGGTATATGCGCCATTGTGCGGAAGCGTATTTAAAGGTGCGGAAAATAAATCGACACAGGATTTGTAGAGGTTCGGCCAATCGTGCCTATGTCCTCTCTTTTTATCTTTTTCTATAGGATGAAGATCAACCTCTGCACCTCTCTTCTATCAGTCGAGGGATTACCGTTACAATTCTCGTTTTCTATCGGTCCGAGATAAACCGTAACTCACTTGTCTTTTTGTCGGTCCAAGTTAAACCGTTTTTCTTTTCTATCGGATTAGGAATCAACCTATCTGCTTTCTATGAGTACTATACAAACCTCACTCGGATATAGATTGCGATTCTAACAATGTTGGATCCTTGATCCTATTAACACCGAATTCAATTGTATCCTTTCCTTTTCCTCTCGTGTATGTTTTCATGTATAACACTCAAACACTTGTCAATATAAGCTCAAATACAACAACAAAAATGTTTACAATGATATCACAAGTATAGATGATTTGCTCAAGGTTGTTGTGTGGATTGATACCAAATGGTTTGGTATTTATAGGCATTTTCCTCCAACTAGACGTTACTGCCTACTAACTCTTTAGCGTGCGCTGGCCTTCCTTTAGCGTGCGCTAATGCCAGTTGCGTAGGTTAATATTCGCTGTTTACATACGTTATCTGTTGATCAATTCAGTCCAGTGGCTTCTGCCTGTTCCAGTTAGTGTGCGCTAGTATTCTTCGTAGCGTGCGCTAATATCACGTCATTGCTTGCGTCATATATCCGTTTGTAATTTTTGACTTCTGACTTTCCACCGAATCTTCCAATGTTCATATGTTTGAATTCAAAATCCTTCATTACGTACGTTAGGCAATCCCCTTTACGTACGTTAAGCGCCTTCGATAGTGTGCGCTATATTATGCATATAGCGTGTGTTAAGCATGTTAATTCCAGCTTTTTGCGTCTTTGACTTCTTCGTTGTTTTGTTTCGCTTCTTTGTTGTTTTACTTTGTTTAACAACTAATCATCAAAACTCTATAATGAATATTTGGAATAAAATATTCCAACATTGCTATGGTGTTTAGGCCTTTGGATTGATTAGAAGACCAAGATCAAGCCGCATTAGTTTATTGTAGTGACCTGCTTACTCGATGTCCCCTATGTCAATATTGTTTGATATTGTGGGATTGTTGAATTTTGGCCCCAAGGACCTAATCGAGGCTGCCATTTTCAACTTTCTCAAGTGGGCGTTGTCAATACTAGCCATAGTTTCAAATGTTCACATGTTGTGCTTTTTGTGCATCTTTAGTCTCATCACCAATTGATCACTTGCAAAATTGTGGAATATTTCTGTAAATAAAATCACAGCTTATTTCGGAAAGCTTCAGCCAGAGTGCATCTTGAATGGTACTAATCCCAGGATTCTAAGAAAGAAGAAGAGTCATAGTCATATTAGCAGATGTCTTTCAGACCTCTTTTTATGAAAAGTAAAGCTTCCTCCACACTAATGTATATGCGTTTTTAGTACTCCCTTCATCCTAGTTGAAGAGTTTTTGTCCCAATAGAAGAGTCATGTTTCTGTTTTTTACCTCGCATGCCCTTACTCATATACATGGTAATTAAGTTGTCGTATAGTCGTCGACGACAAGTGATCTAGTCGGTTTTTCTAAGAAGTCGTCCATCGACTTATTGATCATAGACGGTAAATTGTTTTTACCTGAAAAACCGGATTGTACCCGAAAACCAGATTCGAAATAAAAATCGTATCAAAATTGACCCGTTTTGGCATCTCGTTCCCCCCCCCCCCCCTAGTTAGGTCTTCTTGTTTTCATCTCTCTGCGCACGGCTCTTCCCAGCTCCAGTTGTCCAGAGTCGCCTTCTTCTTCTTCATATTTCCGGCGTCTTCCTCTCCTTATTGTCTCGCAGCGGTGGGCGGTTGTTTCTGTTGTATGCAGCTGTTTCTTCCCGTTTGTTTTATTTAACAGCACATAAGCGACTTGTGGTATGTGACATCGTGAATACTGGTACTCTTCTAACCCTAATAGCAGTATCACTACGGCTTTGGGCTTGTATTTGGGCTTTTGTTTTAATAACACTTCCTTATACCTCTAGCCCATTTATGTTTTTTGTTTGATTTTTGCTCACGTTGGCCTACTTGGTATAATGGTTAATGTGCAAAATACAAACAATTTAGTTATATTATATTAAATCTAATGAATGTATATATATATATATGAACTTCGATTATTTGGATGTTATTATGTAGTGACTATAATCTATTATTGATAATTGTTGAATGTGAACCATGTATTCTTCTAGTTTTTTTTTTTTTTTTTGATGAAAACTATGAAATTGTTGTGTTTAGTTATATTATGTATTAAATCTAATATATATATATATATATATATATATATATATATATATATGAACTTCTTGTCGACTTGACACGAGACGACTTGTCGACTTGTCGTCCTGACAGTGCATTAGCGACTTGGCTCGACTTGGCGTCGTGATAACCTTGCTCATATGTATATATGTATGGTCCAAAAAACGTTCCAATTAATAAGAAGATATAAGTGGAAGATATGTGAATAAGAAACATATTTTATGTATTGTACTTTGTAATCCATAAAAAATTGTACAGTCACCAAATATGACTCTTCAAGTGGGACGAAGGAGTTAAAAAATGCTGGATTTCCATGTAGCAGATGACTTGTTTCTGGTTGTATGATCTCCTACAAATAAAATTTATCAATGCTCACATTAGACAAACTGTCTGATGTAGCTCACAGGAATATAACTAATAAAGGATTGAATATATCAGCATAAATATCTAACATATGCCCGGAAGTCAAGCTTGAAAGTTTGGCATAGGCTCATTTAATTTTTCTACACTTCATTATATGGTTGTAGATAGCTGCAATGTTTAAAAAAACGCTCGAGGCGTACGCCTCGAGGCGCGCCTCAAGGCGAGGCGTGGAAGAAACGCCTCAGGGCGTTGTACAATAAGCATGGATTTGAGGCGAACGCCTCTCCTGACCGAGGCGCTGAAGAAACGCACGCCTTGAAGCGTTGCGTTTGAGGCGCAAGAGGCGCTCGATGCTTGAACGGCGTCATTTTTTTTTTTCAATACCTGTACTAAAACCTAACCCTCAGCGACCTACTGTACGGAACGGAAACTCTCAGCCTCGGCGATTCTCAGCGGTGATTTTCGGCGAATCTCAGCAGAGATATCCGGCGATCATGCACAATTTAAAGAACCCGGCGGCGACTCACGGTGAGCCTCTTTCATCTTTTTTTATACTGGGATTTTACGTTTTCTTTTTTCAGTTTAATTTTATTTTTTAAAAAAAATATTTTTTCCTATTTGGGAGACGTTTTTTAAATGTGTAGTGATTTGTTTATTTTTTCAGTTTTGCTTAGATTTTTTTAGTTTATCATAATTTACTGAATATTATTTTTAATTGTAGTGATTTGTACTTTATTAATTGTGGTGATTTGAGAGATAAGTTTTTTAAATTTTTAGTGATCTGCGTTTTTTTTCCAGGTTTGCTTAGTATTTTTTAGTTTGTCATAATTTGCTGAATATTGTTTACATGGATATCATGATGTTTTGATATTTTAGTTAATTTTTTTCTATTTTAATTGATATTGTTTCTAGTTTTTCTATTGGTTTGAATTTTCTAGTAATTTCCATGGATATTACGATATTTTAGTAAGGTTTTTTTTATTTTAATTGAGGCTTACGCCTCGATGCGCTTCGAGGCTTACGCCTCGCCTTGTCCGGCCAAAACGCCTCAAACTCGCCTCACGTTTTTTGAAACATTGGATAGCTGTAAATCTTTACTTTTGGTGATTGTGGTTTGTCTGATGTGGCTTTTTAGCCCCTTCTTTAGCACTGGGTGTGGATGGTGAGTGAGTGAATCAAAGTAAGGAGGTTTGAAGGATGACAATAAGGAAGTGAAACTGGATTTTAAGCATGTAGAAGCCATATTGAGAACATTTATCTGATAAAATATCTTTAATATTTGTGGTAGATGATTAGAACACTGCTATGATGATGGCCTCTTAGTTGCAGAATAATAAGCCATATGATAGCAATATTTGCAAATTACTTTTATTATGATTCCGTGTCTGTCCCTGCATACTTTGTAAAAGGATTTCTTTCAGAGTTTTAAAAATAGAGAATCTTTGAGTTGCCAACTTTAAAGATATAGTGGGTTTAAGTTGTGATGGCCACTTCTACTACATTATAGTAAACTGTAATTAGTGTGCTATGTATTTCAGCTTTGACAGATTATTTGAATCCTCTATTTGAAAAAGAATTGAGTTTGAAAACTTTGCCATGGTTGTTTGGGGTCTGATTCTATAATTCTTATTTAAGTGTCTATAATTTTATACCTCCATGCTAGGGACGGTCAAGGAATTTGGAAACTGCTTGGAACCACATATCACCAAGCGTTTGGCAAGTTGGTATAGCAGTTTAGAACATAAAAAACCTACCATGTTTAATGGTTTGGTGGTGGTTTCGATTTGAAAAATAATCACATGTATATGTTTATATGATATTACTAATATAGTTAGTAATATGTTAATTAACGTTAATGAATGCAGCACCTTCTCTCTTAATTTTTTTTTCTCAAGGTTTTTTCATTTCAAGCTTCATTCAAGGAGTTTAATTAATTTAATCAATTCAGCAAAAAGTAGTTATATACCAGTCAATCATGTGTAGTGTATGTAAGACTTTTAATTCTATCTTTACTACGAAGTAATGCAGCATGGAATCATGTGTAGTGTATGTAATAATACTTGTAATGCTATCTTTATAACGAAGTAATATGACATGATAATTTTCCCCATTTATTTAATTTATTGAGTAGAGGACAAGCTTAAGAATCGTGAATCACATAACACACTATTGATTACAAAATGACAATCTCAATTTGTTCTTTGACAGTACTACATGGCAAGTTGGTTTGGAAGTGTTAGGTTGGGGTATTAAAGTCATGTTAAATTACAAAATCAGGCTGATACATGTTTGGTTGGGGTGTTAAGGCCCTGGTTTTATAACATGTCCGGTTGAATGCAACCCTTAGGCCCTGTTGTTTGCAACCTAAGGGGTGGGTGGGTTCCAATATCCACCTCTTTAACCCAGCTTTCATGTTTATATCACCTCAAACGCGCATTGGGTTGGGCAACCAAACAGGCACTAAGACGAAAGCTGAAACCACAACATTCCTACTCTATTCAACTAATAGTCAATTATTTGTTATCCTGTTAGACTAAATATATTTCTCTTTTTTTGCATGCAGGTCACAGCATTCTATAACTATTGGTTAGGATTTATTACTGTACTGGACTTCTTTTGGGCAGACCAGTATGATGCTATGGCTGGACCAAACAGGAAATTAAGGAGGGTAATGGAAGAGGATAACAAGAAGTTGAGGAAAAAAGCTAGGAGAGAGTATAACGATACAGTGAGGGGACTGGCAGAGTTTGTGAAGAAGAGGGACAAGAGAGTAATTGATATGCAATTGAAGAGGAATGCAGAGATGGAGAAGAAAAAAGAGGAGGAGAAAAAGAGAAAGAAAGAGTTGGAGAGAGAGAAAGCAGAGAAGGCAAGGAATTATGAGGAGCCTGAGTGGGCAAAGGTAGAAGAGGAGGTTGAGAATGGCGAGGCTGAGGATGTAGTGGAGGAAAAGAGAAGGCAGTTTTATTGTGTAGTCTGTAGCAAGAAATTCAAGAGTGATAAACAATGGAGGAACCACGAACAGTCTAAGAAGCACAAAAAGAAAGTGACGGAATTGAGGGAAGCATTTAGTGATGAAGATAAAGAATATGAAGCAACAACAGAAGGGAACAGAAGTGAGGCAGATGAAGAAAATGGTGTTGCTTATTTGTCTGCTGATGACGAGTTAAATGAGTTAGTGGAGCGATTTGAGGGTAATGTTGGCACTAAAGAAGATGACAGTGATGATGGGAAGACTGAATCCAGCAAGGCGAATGTGTTTGGTGATATCGACGATAATAATAATGGAGGATATGGAATAGATGCAGATGATGAGGAGACAAGCATTCTTGAAGCTATGTTTCGGCATAAAAGTAGGAACAACTTGGGCAGTCGGCCTAAGGCTCCAGCTAAGAAAGTTCAAGCAGCGATCGATACTGATGGATTGGAGTTCATGGAGTATAATGACACAAAGGGTTCACGAAGGAACAGGGGAGGCAAGAGACGGAGGGGTAAAAGACAAGAACATGAAAAAGAAGCAGAAACAATGAAAGCTGATGTGGAAGATAGAAATGGTGAGGCTGAGGAACATGATGATGCTGGGGAACCCAATTCCCATCCTTTACCAGAATCTGAGACTAAGAGAGCAGACGAAGCAACAGAAAGGCACCATAACCATTCACAGCAAGGTGTAACCAAGAAATCTACGAAGAAGGAAAATGCTTCCAAGTTTACATCTAAAGGAAGAAAGCCCAAGGTTATTTGTTAAAATCTTTTCCCTAACCAATTGCCATGTGGGGTCAGCATTACTTGTTTTGGCTATGATGCCATCACCAATTTGCTATAATAAATATTTAACGACGACTTTATCCTACTATGTGGGGGTTGGCTATATGGATCGTATCACACTACCGTTCTCGGTAAATTTTTATGGACATATAGCAGTATGAATTTAATTGGACCCATTTCAATTTGGAATTATGGGTAGATATTGTTTCTTTGGTTAATATAGGTACTCGGTGTAGAGGATCTAATCTAGACATTATAGAGATATTGGTGCAATACCTTTCCCAGTCTTTAACAATTTGGCAGTTCCAAACAATATTTCTTCTCTATATTTCTTGATATGCAGGTGGCAAAAAATGGATCTGACAATATATGTGACAAGTGCGCGGAACAATTTGAAACGAGGTTTTCTTTGTCATTGATGTTTTTTCTGCAAGATATTTTTATCTCTTCCCCTGTTTCACTTCTATTGCCCCTACTCTTCTTTTCATCTTTGTACAGGAACAAACTGCATAAACATTTGGTAGACACTGGTCATGCTTCAACAAGATCCCAGTAATATTCTAAATGTTGCACTAAAAAGAGTGAAGTTTGTGTTCCCTCTAGAGTGCAGGCGCCTGGAAACTCTGCTTTGTTGATATTTTTGCCTGTCCAACATTAGAGATAAAAGAAACACCAGCGTCATAGAAGGCGCACATTGGTCATTGTGTATTGTGGGAGTGAAACTGCTCGTCTTTACAGTATGGCCAATTTTCTGGATTTTGTATTTCTGGAAAAGCTCCATAGAGTTGATCTGTATACGCGCCTATATTTAGTTTATTTTCTGGCAGAGTTCCTCTCAGGTAGGTCAAGAATATTGGAAGGTATCATAGAATTAAGAAATTTTATGTTTATGATTTTTCATAAGCTGGGTTTTTTTCCCTCTCCATAAAACACCAAATTCCCGTATTTGCATTTGTTACTTTTTGTACGGGTGGTGCCGTACGATACGCTGAACATTGCATTCATATTGTATGTTGTATCGGAATTTTAGCCATGAAAAAAAATCATATTGTTACCATATCAAAATTTGCTATATGGAAATCTTGGTATGGCATATATATGTATATAGTGGCGCGTTCTATGCAGTACCAATATTAGATGCAGTACTTTACAGTATTAATTTATGCATGAGTTTTGTACTAATTATGCATGAAATATATGCATTTCGTGCATCAAAATTTCAATGCATTAAAATATACAATATATGCATCAAAATATCGATGCATTAAAATATTAGATTATATTCATCAATTTTTTGTGAGAATTAATGCATTGAAATTTTAATGCACGAAATGCATATATTTCATGCATAATTAGTACAAAATCCATGCATAAATTAGTACTATAAAGTACTGCATCTAATATTGGTACTACATAGAACGCGCCCCTATGTGTATATATATATATATATACATATATAATATCATACTGTTACGGTATTGATAACTTGGTATAACCGAAAGTACTTAAGTATACCCTTATGTTAGGTATATCGAGAATATTTTAGTATAGATTATTAGTATTTATATTTTCATTTTAAAGATAAATTGATTCATATACTGGTATGTTTTGGAAATATTGGTATGTATTTTTTTTCTCAGTATATACCGAATATCATAGGTATACTTAAATTTTTCGGAAGCCACTATACCCTAAAATGTTAAAAATTCATACCGTGTATAGCAATTGAACTTATTACTGTCTCATGATATTTTTCATATAAGTGGAAAAATTTATAATTTCGAATTTCATCAATTTCTCCTTTGTGAAGATTGCGATTGGAAGGGCATCCAGCTAAAGTGTTGCCACTTTGTTGTCTTGCCTAATTTTAGAATGTTAAAGTGACGTTAACGACTAATTGTTATTGGAATCTTTATGTTTTCGACCCAAACAGAATTGGAATTAAGGTGCATATAATGATGGTGATGGTGATTTTGTTTGCATGCTTAAAATATTGATTATGGTATCATACCTAATGGAAAAATCAGTGCACTGGAATTTTTATTATATTCGTGTTTCAGGAGAAAGTAAAAGATTGTAAATATGAGTCAATCAATTGTATTCATAATACTGATAGAGGGGCATTTATATAGGCATTACAATGAGAGTCTTTCCATACATAGGATTCCTATATAAGGTAAGACATCTAATAGGATCCTACTACCTCTAGAAGGATATAGAACCTTCCATCTATATACCCACTTACAACCAGTATTAGGTAAGACACCAATAAGGGAAGGATATCCCAGAACACTCCCCATTTGTCGAGCACTAATACTATCATGGTGCATAAGATGTTGCCTCGGTAAAAAACCTTTCCAAGTCAAACAAAACCCCGTGAGAAAAATAAAGACTTGGTGAGGAAAAAGAGCACAACGCACCAACTACAAATGCCAGAATCATGTGAAGTATACTTCCCCTGAAGTATACATAACAGCTCATTCCAAAGAGCTATCATTAGTTGAGCTCGGATAATCGACACATGCCGATGCTTCTCACATGTTTCTCAATGTAGATTTTGGCAGAGACTTAGTGAACAAGTCCGCGATATTCTCATCGGAATCACTTGTTTTACTTCGATATTCAGCAATTTCTGCTGTTGCTGATTGTAAAAGAACTTTGGCGTGATATGTTTGGTATTGTCACCCTTAATGAAACCTAACTTCATCTGCTCAATACATGCTGCATTGTCCTCAAAGATGCAAGTAGGGTTGCTGTAATGGGCTCTAATCCACAAGTTCCTCATATATAGTCTATGACTGACCGAAGCCAAGTGCACTCCCTTACGGACTCGTGCAATGCAATTATCTCTGCATGGTTCGAGGAAGTAGCAACTAGGGTCTGCTTGGTAGACCGCCAAGATATCACCGTATTCCCAATGGTGAACACATAACCAGTTTGGGAACGTCCTTTATGCGGGTCAGAGAGATAACCGACATCAGCAAATCCAACTAACATATTGTTAGGATTCTCTGCATAAGGGGTAAGCTTGCTTGCATTAGCAGTTCTGGTAGTCAAGCTGCCATGCTTAGCTGCAATATCAGAGGAAGATCGACGGTCCGTATGCATCGTCTTAACCGCAACAATTCCTTTCGGAATATCGCTCTCTCTTGCATAGGGAAAGAACAATCCAAGATCACTGGAGCCTTATCGAAAGATGTGTTTTACTCCATTCCAATGCCTTATCTTGGGAGCGGAGCTAAATCTCGCTAACAAATTTACAGAGAATGCGATGTCTGGGTGAGTACATTGAGCCAGATACAACAACGCACCGATTGCGCTAAGGTATGGTGTTTTTGCTTCAAGGACCTCTTCATCCTCCTCTTTAGAACGAAACGGATCCTTGTTCATTTCCAGACTTCGACCAACCATGGGGGTAGCAATAGGATGTGCCTTGTCCATACTAAATCGCCTGAGCATTTTCTGGACATAGGCAGATTGATGAATGAGTATACCATCATCTCGATGTTCTAGCTCTAAGCCCAAGCAGAATCGAGTCCTCCCCAGGTCTTTCATCTAGAATTCGGATTTAAGGTAGCGGGCCGTTTCATTGACCTCATCTATGGTACAGATAACATTCATGTCATCTGCATAGACGGCTACAATCAAGAATCATGTATCTATTCTTTTCACAAAAATGCATGGGCAGATATCACTGTTCTCGTATCTCTTCCCAATCAAGTATTCACGTAGGCGGTTGTACCACATCCTTCCGGATTGTTTCAACCCATACAGTGAACGATGCAGTTTCACACCGTAAGCGCTCCGTGGCTTAGAGCTACTTGATTTGTGAAACGAAATCCCTTCGGGGACTTTCATATAAATATCCGTATGATCCCCATAAAGATATGCTGTAACCACATCCATAAGCTGCATATTCAATTTTTCGGACACTACCAAACTGACTAAGTAGCGGAAAGTGATGATGTCCATAACGGGAGAATATATCTCCTCGTAATCAATGCCAGGGCGCTGCGAGTAGGCATGTCCACGGGTCGGACCCCTCGGACACGAGTAAGCATGTCCACGGGTCGGACCCCCGGGTCACCGGGTCCAATAAGGAGGACCCGAACCCTAACCCGGAAACATGGACAACCCTCCGGGTTTAGAACCCGCCGGGTCAGCAGGTCTCGATCAGATTTTTTTTATTTGTAATAATAAAATTATTTTTTGAAATACAATTGTTAATTTGTTATATAGTTTTTTATGAGTATAATAGGTTTTTTTTTAAAAAAAGAGGGAGATTAAAGTTTAAGTAGGAATGGACTTGAATCGGTTTCCCGATTGCCTACGTATCCTCTCGGGGAAGAGGAATCAAAGCCCCACATAGTTCTCTTACATTTCTTTGTATCCCCGCCGCCCTTACCTTGGTGGTTACGTGCTTCCCGCGGGTCCCTCCGATGGAGTGAGTGGTTCTTCATCTTCATCATCGTCGGTTGATTCGTTGTTTTTTTGTGTCTTTATTTCCGCTCTCCGCCAATCACTTAGTAGCACTTGAGCTTCCAAAGTCTCGGGCAACAAGTTTGACCTCGTGGGATCGAGAACCTTTCCACTCCGGCTAAAGGTTTGCTCTACGGCTACCGTTGAGGCGGGAACGGCGAGAATTTGTGCCGCAATCACTAGTAGAAAAAACATCAAAGACTTCGGTACGTCTCACTTCGGTAATGTATATTAGCGAAGTAAAATCAAACAACAACTTCGCTTTTCAAGTTACTGAAGTAAACAATACACATAGACTTCAGTAAATTGTACCAAACAAAAAGGCACGAGCTAGTTAGAAATTTTAAGTTCAAAAGACTTCGCTAATTTTATAATTACTGAAGTAAAAAGTGTTTAGTTTTATTTTTGACGCAATATTTTTACAACAGTGAAATGTTTACTTAACCTCATTTTTTTTTTTCAGACTCCAAAAAACCCTCTGTCTTCTTCACCCGCTCAATTATTTCCTCCCCAAAATTTTTTCCCACTCCATTTCTTTTTCACAGATCCATCGATAAAAACCCTAGTGCTGACATTTTCCTGGACGCATTACAGTTTATTTGACGTGCAACTACGATATTGCAGTCTAAGGAACAATGTGAGTATCTGATAAATCTTGCTAGATCACACATGGTTAAATCAACAGTGGTTGATAGCAAGACCGACAAAGAGTATAGATAGCAGGTTTGTTCCTTCGATGCATCTCCACTGATGCTTTTTGTTTTATTATTTCATCTTATGGAAGAAGAATTTGCATTAAAATTCTGTTCGCCTGTATTATTATTCTTGTCATTGATGAAGAAACACCATCTTTTACGAGTCTGCAATGTTCTTGAGGAGAGGTCGGGATAAAGTCATCAAGGACATCGAGAAAAGAATAGCACGCATTTATACCTGTAGTATGGGACTGAACTTACTCAAATAGTAATCATGCTCTTGTCCTGCCCTATTCTTTTATGTCTTTCTATAAGTTCTGCATGAACACGATGGACGAAAGAGTATTTATTCACTCATGTGAAGTTGTCGTGTGGTAAATATATAATATTCCACGCAAGTTTGCTGATTAGTGATTACCTGGTATTGACACAGGAAGGAGAGGGAAAATAACCCTATTAAATTATGTAAAAATTATTCACCGTGGAGTTGATATACTGGCTCTTAATTATGCTAAACAGGGGAAATGTCAATTGGAGTTGAACTACCACAATATTTTTATGATTTTTCGTGGGGTAGAGGGGTATGAAACTTTTTGCTTATGAAGGGGGAATATGAGATATGCAAAAAACCTTTTTTTCCGTAATTTTGAGTTCTCTCCGTCTTTTGGTATATACCTTGAACCTCATGGGTGATTTTTGTAATTATCCAAATTTTAGTTTATAAAATACTTTTTCTCTATACACATGACTAACATTGCAACTTAAGAATCTTTTTGTTGCTGCAGTCATTTGTGTCACACAGAGTACTTTTGCGACCTTCAGGTTTGGATCGAAAAACAGTATAAATGTGCTTCTGGTTTTTTTTGTCCTAGGTAATGTTCAAAAGCTAATAATCTATATTGTATTGTAGATGATGAAAGTAAGCATCATAACAATCCTACCTTTTTCACAGAATGGCTTCTGCCACGGTTGAGATTCTCAGACAGATTAACGAGATTGTTGTTACTTTTTTTTTTTTCGCAGATGGTCTCTTGGTTATTTTATGAACAGAACGGGACTCTATTATGGATCGATTCTTAGAAGCAGCAGGATGGTCTCTTGGTTTTTTCTATGTGTATGTTGAGTTGTTGGTTTTAAATTTTTGTTTATTCAGATGAATCAAACGTCCGCGACTTTCGAATCCGTGAAGAAGATTGTGAATGGAGGTGGCGGCTCTGTCGCTTGATCTCATCAAACAAGCAAACTATTAATGAAAGATAAATCTATTCATAAAGCCCCATCAATGCCTCGGTCATCGCTTCTACAAGTACCCTAAAATTTCAATATTTTCCATCCCCGAATGGTTTTTAATTCGATATTACCTTTACTTTTAAAAATATAAACCACGAGCATTTAAGTATGGTTATGTTTGAGGTGATGGATCCTAATTTTATGTTTGATGTTAACTTAATAACATATATTTTTCCATAATTTACAGGAATTGAAATGCTTTCTCTTGGTTCATTCAAAAGTGTGGCATTCTATTGGTGAGGATTTCTTTTCGGTCTTTCCATTTTTTCAAACAGGATTTTTAATGATAACATGATCTAATATGCAGTTGGACTTTTTCCTATGATATGTTATGGGTGTTTTTTTACACCGGTAATGGTCGATTCGCCAAATCTTTTGATGCTCCTATTATTAAGGTAGTGTATGAATTTTTCTTTAAAATGGGTTGTTCATGTACCATATTTTGAGATTGTCATCTCACACAATGTTTTTAATCCATATCCACTTATTTTCCCAACAAGAGTTGTTGCACGTCCATATTCTATGCTTGGTTTAGGCGACTTTGTAATTCCGTATGGCATTCTTAGTGGGCAAGATACACCCTATTACTACTTCTGATTGTGTTTTGGCCGTTTATAAGGAAATTTTATCAATTTATAACTTTATCAATTTTTGTAAGTTGTATTTGCATATATTTATGTTGGCCAACAGAATTTTTGTAGCTTTGGCACCGAGGTTTGATGTATCAAAAGGGAGTAAGAGCAATCATTTTAAAAGTGCTTTTTCCTGAACGGGTGGTTTTTGCTATCGACACGAGCGTATGAGTAAGCTTTTGATGAGCAAGAGGTGCCTCACCCGGATGTGTATGTTGTGACTACACCACTCAACTAAAGTAGGTTTTACATGTGCCGATTGAGTATTTCAGTAACTTGACTTACACATGCAACTAATCGTTTATGAGCTTTAAAATTCGCTAATCTTGCGCTTTCTTTAGTATATATATTTTCACTTTATAATGGTGACTTCGTAACAAGTAAAAATTAAGTTCGCGTACTTTGTTGTTTTCGCGTAAGATGCATCCAAAAATGGCTAAATAAGTAGATCGAAACATCCCATGATTGCCCTTAATGCCTATTTATTTGTCGTTCAGGCAAATGAAAGATTTCAACCCAGAATGACTATGCTACCTCATGAACAAGTTACTTCAAGTTATTAATACTACAAAGAAGGTCCGCAATTAATTCGTTGGTGGAAGTTTATTTGATGTTGGCATATTATAGTTATGCCCAATGCAAACTTGTGAATCACGCGAATCAATATTTGGCATTTTTGTACGACAATCCGCCGCTTATATATGAAATTGTGGTTTATTACTATTATCAATGCTTATGATCTTGTGTTATTGAATTGGGATCTTGTGATTTGAGTTTGTTGGATTTTTAATGAGGTTGATTGATGTATTTGAGGTTGTGTTGTTGAGATCTTGTGAATTGAGGTTTTTATTGGATGGATCATGTTTTTGTACAACAGGATTCTATATTTACAAATTGAAAAGAAATATGCAATGTGGTTATTTACTTCGGATAAAAACGAAGTCGAGATATATAATTAGCGACACAAAATAGAATAAGCGAAATATACACTTCACGATTATAAAATAAGTGAAGTGGAAGGATCTTTTACTTCGCAAACCCCCATATCTGGGTTTTAAAAACCGAGATAGACTTCGGTTATTACGATATTAGACTTCGTCTAATAAGCGAAGTCTAAAGTATACCTTTAACTACACGAACATAGACTTCGGTAATTATAACATTTTTACTTCGGATATTATCCGAAGTCTTTGACGTTTATTCTTATAGTGAATCTTGCTTAGAGTAGGAAACCTCGATCTCTCCGGTCGGATCCACCATTCCAAAATGTCAAAGTCTTCTAACTCTTCTTCATGTCCAAACTCAAAGGTAATTGTTAGATAATCGTCGAGCTCCGAATTGGAACTCGACGTGGTTTTTGCCCTCTTTGGGGCAAATAAATCTCTAGCAATTGATGTCAAACGTCTACTAGTAGATGATGAAGAAGAAATGGGAGGTGGTTGTTTTTTTTTTTTTTTTTTTTTTATTGAGCTTGATCGGAAATATGATAATGAGCATACAATTGTTCAAGTAAATTCCTAACGTTAGTAAGTATAGTAGAAACAATACATGCAGGATCATTTTGTATTTGTAGAAAAGAATAATAATTTTCCAAAAATTGTTTCAAACCTTCCATTTTACGTCGAGGGTCCGAAAAAAATGCAATAAGGTAAACATCCGGAATAATTTTGAAATAACTTAACCATTTAATTCTCATATCACTTATGGCAACTTTAATGGAAGGTACGTTAAGACCATATTTAAGTGCAAATGCAATATTAATTGCTACGTAACAAAATAAGTTCGAAGTTGGTTTGTAAACATAACTAAAAAATTTAGTAGCCTCGTAGAAATGTTTAAAAATATCCATTACATCTCATGCTAAAACCCAAGCTTCCCCGAAAACAAAATTACCATTAATGTGTTGTGCGGCAAAACCACTTAAAAGTTCTTTATAATCATATGATTCGGAAATCATTTTGTACGTAGAGTTCCATCTTGCGCAAACATCTTTTGGAAATTTTTTTGGATATACATTATGTTGTTTACAATATTAGTACCACAAAATTACATCCGATCGGCGAATGAAAGCTCTCTAGGCGCACGTTAGTGGAAAAGTGTTAACGTAAGCCAACGTAGAATGGCCGGAAAAAGGAGGCCGAATAAGGTGGCGGCCGCCCCACAGCGAACAACACCAAATGGATCTGGAAGCAAGGAAAGTCAACAACATACAATAGCGAAGGAAAATGAGCAATCGAAGACGGAAGGAAACAATGATGCAGTATCGTTGGAATCGGGAACAAAACCAACAACAATGAATCGGCGATTAGATCTATCACATACGGAACAGAAAGGTGAAGGAAAACTCCAGCAACCGGCTAAGACGGGTATGAAACTGACCTATATACCCCCTACTCTTAAACAAGGTGAGCCAACTGCTTGTCTAGATGCTAATGATGTCGAGAAGGAAGCTGAGAAATGGAAACATGCTATAATTCTGTATGTGGTGGGTGAGTCACCAACAATATCGTATCTCAACAATTTCCTAATGAATCAGTGCCAAATTGAGAATAAACCTGAAATTTTTTACCATGCTGAAGGATACTTTGTGGTAAGGTTTAAGCTTATGGAGGAGAGGGATAGGGTTCTATTTACGGGACCGCATACAGTAGCTAGTAAACCGGTGATAGTGAAGGCATGGGAAGCAGGGTTTAACTTTGAGAAGGAGATCTTAAAAGTAATTCCACTGTGGGTTCAATTTCCTAATCTGCCACTAAACTGCTGGGGATTGAATTCATTAAGCAAGATCAGTAGTATTCTAGGCAATCCTCTGTATGCGGATGAATGCACAACATCGCAGAAAAGAATTTCTTATGCAAGAGTTTTGGTGGAGATTGATGTAACACAGCCAATTAAGCATATGGTGAAAATAGAGGAAGGAGAAGGAAATTTAATAGAACAAAAAGTGGAATATGATTGGATTCCACCATTTTGCAAGAAGTGTCAAACTGTTGGACACAACTGTGATGCAATAGAGAGACCCAAGACCTATCAACAGGCTCTGCAGCAGAAAAAGTGGATCCCAAAACAACCTAATCCTGGGAAAATTCAAAAAGAAGCAACACAAGAAAAGAAAGATCAGAAAGATATACAAAAGGCACATCAGGGGAATAGAGAGACAAGAGAATGGGTGGAAAAAGTGTGGATCAAACCAAAGAATACAGTAAGAAAAGGATATGATACTCCACCAACAGCTGAACTTAAAACCAACAACTCCTATCAAATGCTTGATGAAGATGAGGACCCATTGAAAGAGACAATTATGAGGGGCGGGGACCCTATCCCCTTAGTTAATAAATGAAGGTTATAGTGTGGAACGTGAGGGGATGTAACAAACCCCTCAAACAGAAGGAGCTAAGACTCTTTCTTCAGAAAAATAAGATAGACATGATAGCAATACTGGAAACAAGGGTGAATATGAGGAATTTTCAAAAATGTGTAGACAGAATTAACAGGAACTGGCAGTTTGTACATAATTACTCTCATGCATTGAATGGCAGAGTATGGATCTGTTGGGATCCTAGAAAGGTGGGGATTCAAGTATTGAGTAACCATGCTCAAGGCATACATGTTGAAGTGATGGATAAGATAACAGGGTCTAATTTTCAAATGGTTGCAGTGTATGCTTTCAATACAAATGAAGCAAGGAAAGATCTTTGGAGATACCTTACAACAATATGTCAAAACACTCAACTCCCTCTGGTCATGAGTGGAGATTTCAATGCCATGCTAGCAGCAGAAGATAGATTTCAGGGGAATGAAGTTTCTGAAGGAGAGATAAAAGATTTTAAAGAATTCATGGAGACAAATGATTTACATCCTTTGAGAATAATATGAAGTAGATATTCATGGAGCAACAACCAAGATGGGGGAAATAGAATCATGTCTCTCATTGATAGAAGTGTGGCAAATTTAGCCTGGCACAACTCTTTCAGCAATGTGGTGGTGGAACTACTTGCAAGGAATTTGTCAGATCATAATCCTCAGCTTCTCCACTTTGGAGAGGAAAAAGGAGCAAGAAACTCTCCTTTTCGGTTTTTAAATGTATTTGCAGAAAATGGCAGCTTTATGGAAATAGTGGAGAAAGTGTGGGAACACAGAATCCATAAGAACCATCTGTTGGATATATGGTTCAAGCTCAAGAATATGAAAAGGCCATTCAAGCAGCTTAATAGTAGTCAATATCAGAATATCACAGCTAGGTTGGAAGGTCTGAGAGACACCCTGAAGCAAACTCAAGTGCAGCTAGCAATTAACCCTCAAAATCCTGATTTGATTCAAGCTGAAAGGACTCAATTGACTGATCTGGAAAAATGGAGTGCAATAGAGGAAAATATATGGAAACAGAAAGCAAGGATAGATTGGATCAGATTGGGAGACTCTAACACCAAATTCTTTCATGCCTATGCCAAAGCAAGGAAGACAAATAAGGCCATTAAATTCCTAATCAGACAGGATGGCACTAGGTGTAATACTCAAGAACAAATAGTGGAGGAGATCAGTACTTTTTATACTAATCTTATGGGAAGTGCAGCTGACACATTGCCTATGGTGGATAAGGAAATTGTGAAAAGAGGCAAGGTGGTCTCTCATGATCAACAACTTAAGCTCTGTGCTCAATTTACAGAGAAAGAAATAAAAGATGCTCTATTCAGCATGGAATCTGAAAAAGCCCCAGGAGTGGATGGCTACAATGTTTTCTTCTTCAAGAAATCATGGAAAATAATTGGTGAAGAGATTGTGGCAGCAGTACAGCAGTTCCACAGTACAGGTTTTATACCTAAGTCCATTAATGTTGCATTGCTTACTCTCATCCCTAAAACCTCAAATGCTTGTGCTGCAAAAGACTTTAGACCAATAGCATGTTGCTCTGTTATATATAAGATTGTATCTAAAGTTCTTGCAAATAGACTCCAAAGTGTGCTTGATGATGTAGTGAGTAGCAGCTAGTCAGCTTTTATAAGAGTCAGGGTTATATTTGATAATATTATATTGAGCCATGAACTGGTGAAGGGTTATGGAAGGAAGGGCATATCACCTAGGTGTATGATTAAAATTGATCTCCAAAAGGCTTATGATTCGGTGGAGTGGCCTTACTTGAAGTTTCTGATGCTTGAACTTGGTTTTCCTTCCCAATATGTAAAGTGGATAATGCAGTGTGTCACCACAGTCAGCTATTCAATATGTATAAATGGTGAGATCACTAAACCGTTTGAAGCTAGGAAAGGGATAAGGCGGGGAGATCCCATCTCTCCCTACCTTTTTGTACTATGCATGGAATACTTACATAGGTGCCTCCTAGAGCTTAAGGAAGATAAAGCTTTTCATTACCATCCTAGGTGTAAGAAGTATGACATTATTCAAATGTGCTTTGCTGATGACTTGCTAATATTTTCAAGAGGAGATTTGCCATCTCTTAGAAGACTGATGCAAGCATTTAGCAAATTCTCAATGGCTTCTGGATTACAAGCAAATGTAAGTAAGAGCGGTGTGTATTTTGGAGGTGTATCTGAAGAGCAACAAGAGATTATACTGAGAGAGCTTCAAATGAAAAAAGGAGAGCTTCCCTTTAAATATCTAGGGGTTCCACTGTCAACAAAGAAACTATCTGTAGTACAGTGTCAGCCCCTAATCTCTAAAATCATGGAAAGGGTAAATCATTGGCCGCTAAACTTCTTTCATATGCAAGAAGGCTTCAACTAATAAAAACAGTCGTTCAGTCTACAAACCTACGGTGCGATTTTCCTACTTCCTCAGAAAGTAATCAAACTCATTCAAGCAAAGATGCGATCTTTCCTTCGACAGAGGAACAGGAATAACTAGAAGAGCACTAGTGGCTTGGGAACAAATGAGTGATCCTATAATGAAAGTGGATGGAATCTAATCAATATCCACCTATGGAATAAAGCAGCATTGTGCAAACTATTATGGAACTTAGCTCACAAGAAGGAGAAATTATGGATTCAATGGGTACATGGGTATTATGTAAAGGGCAAGAATTTGAATAACATGGCAGTCCCCTCCCAGGCCTCATGGGTTATCAAAAAAGTTTTAGATGCCAAGGATTATGTGAGGAACTCTACTGAGGGACAAAGACTAATGGCTTCAGCTCAATTCTCTATAAGGAAGATGTATTGTATCCTTCATGGAAACAGGGATAAGGTAGCATGGCATAAAATTCTGAGTAACAATATTGCTACCCCCAAGAGTCTATTCATCACTTGGCTATGTATTCTTAATAGACTGGTCACAAGTGAGAATCTTGCAAAAATTGGGATTCGGGTGGAACAAAAATGCAGCTTGTGCACCAAAGGAACTGATACAGTGAATCACATGTTCTTCCAATGTGAATATGCTGCTACGGTTTGGAGTAAATTGAAGGTGTGGTGTTGTTTTGTAGGAGGAGCTACTAATTGGGAAAAAGAAAAAGAAGATTTGATTCGGCATTGTGGCTCAAACACAACGAAACAGAGACTATATAGGTTGGTGTTCTCCACAACAATTTACTATATATGGAGGGAAAGAAACTATAGAAGATTTCGAGGAATATCTACAAGTGAAGAAACAGTAATGAGACAATGTAGAATGGAAATAGTTGTGAGATGTATGAGAGATAGGAAATTGACTGCATTTCTATAGCAGTAGAATGTTTTTTTGTTTTCTTTGAGTTGTAGAGCATGTAATTGTTGTACTTTCACGACATTTTGGTTAATAATATAAAACTATTTTCCAAAAAAAAAAAATATTAGTACCATTTACGACGAACATTTTTTTTAGTCCAAAGTTCATTAAGAATGCCTCGGATAGGTTTTACTAATTCTCCAACATAAGCTAAACATTCTTGAACACATAAGTTTAAAATGTGAGCCGCACACCGAATGTGAAAAAATTTACCTCCAATAGACGGCGTACAATAAGTGATTAGTTCTTGAATCGAAGCCGTGTTAGCGGATGCATTGTCAAATCCGATTGAAAAAACTCGTGAAACTAATCTATATTCTTATAAAATATTTGCAATTAAACGAGCTATGTTTTGCGCGGTGTGTGGGTCGTTAAAAACTCATAATGCCAAAACTCTTTTGTTTAACACCCAAAACTTATCAATATAATGACATGTAATGCCCATGTAAGAATTATTTTGAAATGAATCGGTCCAAATATCACTACAAATCGAAACATGTAAATCACTATTTTCCATAAAATATTTAATCAATTGTTCTTTACGTGATTTATATCTATGCATCATTTTTCTTTTTGCGGTTTGTCAAGAAATTTGTTTATATGCAGGTTGAACATGATTTGTCACCCAATCATTAAAACCAACATTTTGTGCAAAGCTAAAAGACAATGAATCAACGGCTATCATTTCCGAAAATGCATCCATAGATGAAGAATGATCACATGAAAATAAAGAAGGAGGTTGGTTAGAGGTTGATGCGTACCCTGATAGTTGCATTTGTCCTCGTGCCAATCCGTATTTTTCGGGATGCTTCGTCCTAATATGTCGGTAGTAATTCTCGTATCCTTCTCCTTTTTTGTACTTGTACTTTGAGCTACAAAATCTACATTTGACCATAGAAACTTGATTAATATCGGGATCACTTTTAGTAAACCAAAATAGAAATACCGCCGCTCTAAATTGAGCTTTTTCGATGACGTCCGTCTCCTCAGAGCCGGGCACTTGAGTCTCAGATTCTTGGGTGTTCAAGAAAGGAGGTGATTCCATATCGAACTCCTCCTCGTCCCTTAGTCCGGACCCGCTTGAAGAACCGCTCACGGAGTTACGTTTTCGGTTTGACATTATGAGAATAATTTGAATTTGTAAACTTGAGAATTAAAAAATGTAAACTTGAGATTATGATAGAGTATAAGACTATAAGTAGATGATTGTATGAATTGGTGTGAGATGAATGAATTGAATTTTGGGTATTTATAGGAAAAAATATGTATTTCTTATAAATTAAAAAAAAATTCTGCACTGAGTGCAGTACCGTTGTGCTGCTAGCAAGAGCCAATAGTTATATTCTCTCAAAAGGTCTGCATGCTGCCAACACCCAGCAAGAGCTAACGGCTCTATTCAAAAAAAAAAAATCTGCATGCATGGTGGGGCCGGGCAGAAGGGAAGGGAATAAATGAAAGAAAAAAGTCTGCATGCATGGTGGGGCCGGGCAGAAGGTAAGGGAATAAATGAAAAAAAAAGTCTGCATGCTGCCAACGGGAATCTTCACTTTACACTGTAAAGTCACTTTTTTTCAAGAAAAAAAGTGCATGCTGCCAAGTGCCAACGGCTTTTTTTTTTCAAAAAAAGAATTGATGAGGCAGGTCAGTGGCGGGTCGTGACCCGCCGGGTCAGCGGGTAGGATTAGGTCGACCCTAACCCTAACCCGCAACCCGTACGACGCTTGACCCATATGACCCGTGACTCGGCGGGTCTGGGTCGGGACAGGTTCCTGCCGGGTCGTAACCCACCGGGTTCAGGTCGACCATTGACCCTTGGACATACTTAGCTGCGAGAAGCCTTGGGCAACTAGTCTCGCTTTGTAACGCATGACCTCATTCTTATCATTGTGTTTACGAACAAAGACCCACTTATGTCCAGCTGGTTTAACGCCCATGGGTACTGGCTCGATACGGCCAAATACATCACGTTTAGCCATTGAGTCTAGTTCAGCTTGCACTGCATCTTTCCATTTCGGCCAATCAACTCATCATTGACATTCACCAACCGAGCGCGGCTCAGCATCGTCGTCTTCAATAATTTCTTGAGCGATGGAGTAGGCAAAAGCATCATCGACTAGCGTGGACGACCTATCCAATAGTACGTATTCACTCGTATATTGCATCGAGATTTCTTTATTCTCTTACATCAACAAAGTTTCCGACACGTCCGTCGATTGTTCCATTGTTGATTCGAGGACATATCCGTAGTCAGAGATAATCTCGTGTGACGGAGTCACTGTGTCGATAATGAGAGGATTTTGTTCCTCCGTTCCTCTTCTATTTCGAGGTTCGGTATCCTTTCTACCCACTGGCCTCCCCCTCTTTCGAGCAGGGATAAGAGCAGCCGAAGAAGCCGTCCCACCACTAAGGTCAATGCCAGGGGCATCATTCCTTTGGTAGGATGAACCTTGCCCTATAACTGTGACTTCTAACCTTGCAGGAGCATTCGCAGCGGGAATGGTAGATCTGTCACTTTCGCAGTATCAGTAAAGCTGTCGGACATCGAATCCGCAACTTTCTGAAGACTGAGAATACGTTGCACTTCCAGCTCGGATTGAGTTGTGCAGAGATATTGATGAGGCAAAGAGGGAGCACACCATATAATTTCCCGGTGTTCAACTGGAATCATTTGATTCCTCTCTCCCCCTAATGACGGGTTTGCCTAACAGCAATTGGTTTGTTGTAGGTTACTTTTGGTCCTGTTTTGTGATGTCTACGTGGGCCAGACACATAGTCACTGTAACTTGATTATTTTGCATGTAAAATTTAGGGTTATAATTCCAGTATGATTGCCGTCCAGGAGATGGAGCCATTTTCTGCGAACTTACAAGTTGCCTTCTGGGTCTCCAGGTGGATTCCCAGAGCTGTTGATGATACTGCGCGGCAACCTGTTTTCTGTATGGATACTAGGGCTCGTGTATCTAATATCTAGGTGCACTATACTATTGGTAGTACTGCGGTGCTTGCCTTTGATACTTAGATACAACCTTCTTTCTGAACGACTGTTGACGCTTTTGATATGTTCGGGGAGCATGTTGTTGATCTCACCTTACAGGTCTGGGAGGCTGAGGTTTCCGCTATCTGTGATATGAACTTGGTGGCGGAATCGCAGCCTTTACTTTACATGAGGCATCTATAGCCTTCGCAGGTCTTGGAATCTCTTCAGGTACAGGAATGGGTTCCACACCCCTGACGAATATCGTACTAGTTTTTATTATGGGAGAATGATACCCTAAGCCGCTTTTATCATGACCATGTTTCCCAGTTCTTAGAATTTCTTCCATCCGTTTAGATCATTTCTCAAATGATTTCAGGATGGTCTCTAATTCTCTCGCTTCTTGAGAGTTTTTACTTTGGCTTCGAGTAAAGCAAAATCATTTGTCTTGCTCTCACTATGAGACTTAGCCTCATTTAGATCGTGGGCAAGTTGATGCTTGCTTTCCATGAGATTTTCCATTGTAACCTTGCTGTTTTCGCAATCAATAGACATATTTTCATAATTATTCTTCAGCAAGTCATTTTCATCTTTCAGCTCTAACCTTGCTGTATGTTTTCTCGTTTTGATCTCCTTTCAAAGGTTCCAAATAGCGGATAATTTTAGGCGATTCATAGCCAACGTATATACCTAATCGTCTTTGAGGACCCATTTTAGTATGCTGTGGAGGCGAATTTGGCACATAGACTGCACAACAAAAAATGTGTAAGTGTGAAATATCAGGCTCATATCCAGTTACCAACTGGTACACACTAAACGGTTGATTGGCAGTGGGTCGAAAGCGAATAAGTACTGCATAACCCCAGGCAGAAATCGGCAAGTTGGTGCGCAATACCAATGCTCGGGCGATAAGCTTCTACTTTAATCACGCTGCACACACACACCCCTCGCGACTACTACTGCATCCGAACGACGAAGACGCACACGACAACCGATACCCCGCACCACCACCCCGATGGCGATGTGAGAGCTCATGATTTCGAGTTTCTGGCCGTCTTGTTCTAATTCACGACCTTCAGAATAAATCATGAAGGTGGTCGGGGAACGTAGGCAGCGATGATGATTTCACGGTATTCGGCCTTAGGAACGCTGAGCTCAAGGCGGCGGATCTGAGCGGACGTCTATGACAGTGTTCGTCGGAGATTAAAGCGGCGATTTTGGGTTCTTGCCAAAGGATATGGACGGTGACAGGCTGCAGTGATTTCAGCTGCTCGGGCTTTCGGGTTAGGGTATCCAGATTAATGGACTGTGGCTTCAGGTATTAGTTCAGCTTGGATGCCGATTGATTTCCGATCACCGGGCAGAAGGTTGTGCAGCGAAATAGGGCCATAGTATCTTTTAATATATTTTAGGTAATAATTGGTATAGGTAATGACCATAAGTATATATGGTAGAGACTGAGAAGTAAAAAGTAGAAATGTTTAGTTTATGGTGGAGATTAGAAAGTAAAAAGTGTTATAAATAGTGAGAGAAAGAGGAAAATATGAAAGAAGATGAGAGAAACAAATGAAATTGTGTATATCATTATGAAGGTCATATACCTCTATTTATAGTTACACATCTAGGGTTTTAGGGGCATATTAGTCATTCGTTAAATACATGACTTATTTACAACATTCCCCCTTCAATGTCTATTTACATAAATGTCTACTGGAATAGTTTGAAGAAAAATCCAACGGGAGAAAAACTTCCAAACTATTTGGAGTGATCTTGTAACACACATAACTTGCTGCATTATATTGCTGTTAGGAAAAGTCCTAAGCAATAAACGGATTTGTTCCCCCTCATATCGATCATTCTTGTATGAATATTTATGTGTCGCCTCAATAAAACATCATGGGACAAAAACTGAGTGATCATAAGAGTATAAGTTTCTCCGTATACAGAATATTCATATAGGAGTATCCATGTGTTGCTTCATCAAAACATTGTCAAGAAAACCCTGTGGGAAAAATTTGATCGAAGGAAAAAGAGTACAACTACTCATTCGTACTTTATTTCTTGAGGTCTAATATCGATCTTTGTAATGTCCAGATTATGCCATGAATTTAGCTCGTCAAAACCTTATTAGGAAAAACCCAGCGGGGAAAATCCTAATAAAGGGAAAAGAGTACACTATTCATGTTAATACGCCATCCTAGTTGCCTCGTTAAAACTTTTCTAGGAAACCTAATGGGATAAAACTTCAACCAAGGATAAAAGAGTGCAACGCGTATTTTTATATAAATATGCTTCAGACATTTTAAAAATCCTCCGCGAATTAGCATAGGTATCATATTTAGTGCAAGTTACAATCTCGAACTCACATGTTGGTGAGACATGTCATCTCTTCTGGAGATTTCATATTAGTTGTGGTTAAACTCATCAACCATAATATTCTGAGCTTCATGTGTTGCAATAGCATAATGATTGTGAGATGTTGTTAGCAAGACTTACTTCATAGATTTTCAGTGGCAGTTTTATTGAGCTCTTCAGGAGTCCCAATTAAGTTTAAACATCAACGTATACTGCTATAATTGCAAATCTCTTATTTATTTTCTTTATGAAACTTTCGGATCGGACAACATCATTTACATCGTATCTTCCCTTGATCCACACATCACTTGTAGATCACGAATGGATATATCTTCTTCTCACCACACACCATATTGACTCTATGCAAATAGTTGGGATAACTTCATTCTTCTATAATAGTCCACAATTCTTTCAGATCTAGTGGGTGATTGATATTATTTCAACTCACTCTCAATGCATTATAAATGCAGAGAACCATATAAATAAATATAAAAAAAATTCTTTGCGGATAGCATTGAAGTTTTCAATAGCTTCTTTGAATGTGGACCATTAGATGATGAATTAAGCCTTGATTATATATTAGTTCATGTAGAACTAGTAAGATATACAAATGCAATAATTGCACTGAGATGTGATGTTTCCGGACCATGAATCTCTTCATCATCATTTGGTATAAAGGTGTCCTTAATAGGATCAGGTGACGGATCAATCATTTTGATGAGCGTATTTCATTCAGGTAAATCGCTCTATACCTTTTGGGTATAAGTGAGTTGATATTTAATAATACACTTTCCAAATATTTGTAACCCAAGGTATATTCTAGATATTTCAATACGATTTCAAATTATCTTTTCAAATATTCAAGTGTCAGTTGGATCTCTTCTGGAGTTCCAATCAATCTAAGATCATTCATATCTATATATGACATTGATTCATTAATATACCTTTATTTAGTCGAATAATATTGACTAAGATGGTTATTTCAAATTCGACTATAGTATTTGAATCTATATAAAGACTTGCAATTTGAAGGAATACATATATTTAGATTTTGATTTATATGCTTCAGGAATATCATCCTTCTAGGATTTTATGTATTCATAAGACAAGTTTTCATGTACTTCCAAATCTCACTCAATATCTATATATAATTCAATTCAGGAGTGGTCTTATAAAAAAATATAATCATTGTAAGCAATTTTGATTACAAAAGTCGTGCTTTATATGTCATGTTTGCATGAGTAATGCTTAAAATTGTTGGTAACTTTTCAAGAGTTCCAATCATCATAATCATATAATGTATGAATATTAATCAATATTCAACAAATTTTATTCAATATGCTATTTGGAACTGCAGGCCAAATAACAAAGTATTGATATTAATCTAAATCATATTAGATTTTTTTGTCTATCTTGACCAAATATTTAATTTCCGACATTAATCGACTTAGATCATTATGATCTTTATTTGTATCAAGTGCTATTATTAAACCTATTGATATAGGCTCCAAATTTCATTGTAACAAAATTCGTAGAACGTTCTATAATTTAATTCTCTTCAAGAGTATGCTCTTCAAGAGCGACGTCTTCAGGACGTTAAATTTTGTCACTAATGTTTATTTTTTGATCTCCGGAGGTATATAATATAGTTCTCACCATTTAGTGTAACACCCCCAATCCACTCAGAGATATTACACGCCGTAGAACCCTTCTTCAAGGATCTACAAGGCTGGTAACTATTGCGATATTTCGTAAACGCAAGTGCACGTTATCGTTGACAAGTAATAAAGTGATGAGTGAGTATCGTTCCCACGAGGACTGAATTACTAAGTACCGATTTTTGTGTATTCTAATTTTATTTGAGCAATAAAATCAAGGTTGCAATTAATAACTAAATAAAATCAATAAAAGAACTAACAGTAAAAACGATCGCTTGAAGAAGGAAAATCAAATGATGAATAAGTCTAGGATTCTGAATCCACCTTGGTTTATCCGAATTTACTCTCGATTATCTGAAGTTAATAATTTCCCCAATTTATTGAAGGCGAAGATTGCTAATATACTCTACCGCCTCTCCCGAGGTCAATAGATTTTTCTAAAGGCGAATAACGCACTCTATACCTAGGTGAATTAATTCGTCAATAGGCAAAAAGCATAAAATCCTCAAAAGGCCACGTAGTTCCTATGAGTATATTCCTATCTCACGAGATAAAACGGTCCTCACCAATAGTTCCTCACCAACTCTCCTCTCCCGATTCGAGTAAGGTAATTAAAACAATCCAATTATTGGCCAGACAATTGAAAGCATTAAAATCAATTGGGAAAACTCAACAGAAAAGGGAATCTATAGAGATAATCAATAGAAAATCCGTCAAAACTTAGGTTTCATCAAAATCCTAGAACAGGGTTTTAGACTGACATGCTGAAATATAAAAATACAGAATTAATGAATAAAAGCATGAAAATCAAACGCAGATGAAGAGCTCGGATTCCTCCGTTCTTCTGGCTCCCGCCCTCTGCTCTTGATGTCTTCTGGTTATCTTCCTCTTCTGCGATATTTCTCCTCCAAGATTGCCCAAGATCCAAGATGATTAATTAGGGCCTTAAACCCTTATTTATAGCTCCCAGCAGCCTCCAAATCGCGTCCGTGTGATTAGGTCGAGAACTGGCTTCAAAACGGCCCAAACCCGCGCGGCGCACACCAAAACCGCCCCGTGTGCCGCGGCTCACTTAATATGTGCCGCGGCTCACGGGGCGCAAATTAAGAACTGGGCGCCATTATTTTCTTCTGGGCCGCGGCTCACCAAATCTGTGCCGCGGCTCAGAGTACAGATTACTCGGGGTCTGCTGGTCCTCTTCGTGTGCCGCGGCCCACTTGGTACTTGCCGCGGCCCAAGGCCAAAAATCACCGTTTTCGCCCGTTTTGCCTCGTTTTAGCTTCCGGACTCCAATCTCCTGTCAGACATACAAGAATAAGGCATTAAAAGCTCATTTATGCAAATTTACACACCAAAATAATACAAAATAATGATAAATAAGCATATAAAAATACGCCTAACAGTAACAACATCGAACATCTCAACAATGCCTTTAAGGCTAAAATGACTCAGTAGACCGATTTGGTCTTTCAATAAAAACATACGACTCGATCTCAATACATGCCCACGCAGGGGTCAAATACAAAATACTCCCATACAATTGGGAAATTGTTGCAGTGGAAATAACGTACAACTGAACCAATACAAAAATAAATGGGTCCTCATGTGATTAGTATCGATCATATTTCATCATCCTTCATGCCGACCCTGTGCTATGCTCCCCAAAACCTGAATGCAATACAGACATCCACCCCCCGATTACTCGGGGGTTAGCAAAATTCCACTATTTTGCTAGTGCAAGTATAAAGTGCAAAATACGAGTCATACAATTCAAATTCCAAGAATAAACATAATTAGGAATCCTCAAAGATTCAAACACAACGAAAAATACTTCCAGAAGCAAGAGCTTGGGTAAAACATTCCAAAACTGAATGTTCGCAATTCAAGAGGAATAATTTACAAAATGGTTTAGTAAGCCATCGGGAGTTTTAATAGAAAACAATTTAGGACAGTGTTCTAAAAATCGACCTGGGCGGCCGCCTAGGCGGCGCCTAGGCGCTAGGCGGCGCCTAGGCGCTAGGCGGCGCCTAGGCGCTAGGCGGCCCCCAGGCGCTCCGATTATGCCCTGGGCGTTTGTCCTGGGCGGTCGGGTGATTAATCGGCCGCCTAGGCGGGCGCCTAGCGGGCCAAGGCACCTAGGATGGCAAGTCAGGCGGGCGCCTGGCGGTGGCGGGCGCCTAGGCGGATAAACATTTTTTTTTTATTTTTTTATATTAGCGGTACTATAAATTCCTGAATTGAGATACTATGGACTATGTTATGCTTATGTCAATGTTTAACAATTTAATATATGATCGATTATATGTTTGTTTAAATATTTAAATATTAGATGTTTTTTATTCTTTACATATATATAATTATATATATATAAAAATAATTATTATAATAATAAATAAATCCGCCTAATCCGATTAATCCCCAACTAATCCCCGATTAATCCGCTGGGCGCTAGGCGTTAGCAATCCGAACGCCTAGCGCCTAGCATTTTTTAGAACCTTGATTTAGGATGATTGAATCCTTATCTTTCTAAAATCAACAGGGGTCACAGCCCAAATATTTTGTTTTCACAAATAAACCAACAACAATTCACGGGGTTAAAACCCACGTCACGTGTCCTCGACGGACATAAAATTTAACACAACATAATCACCCAAGATACGCAAATCTTGGTCACACAAATACAACACCAACTCGTTAATCCAGAGTGAAGTCATAGATTCCCTCGAGGCCTCGTCGGACCCTACCGAGGTGAGAAAAATACATTCACAAATCATATACACACCAACACGTGAATCCAGTGAAGTCACAGATTCCCTCGAGGCCTCGTCGGACCCTCCTGAGGTGAGCAAAATACATAACACCATTGTAATATCCTAGAATTTCACTATGAATTTTTCGCATTATTTTATATGGATTGTACTGTACAGAGTGGGACCGATACAGTATGGATAAATAATTTTTAAAACCGTGACAGTCGTGCCAGTATGTCTATCGAGGTTATTTTGATTCTAGGATATTACATGCTTGGTGTGTTTTTCGATGTCGGATATACCGTATGAGTATTTGTATAATTGTCATACTCAGTCGACAGTTGTAATTGAGGATATCGTGCATCAAACGTACCGTTTGAGAATATTTTTGGGATTTCGTATATGTGTTCAGCATGTCGTATGTTCATATTTGTTATGCCGAGACATTGGACAGGAATTGCTGGAAATGGCTAAGTATGGATCTGTTAACGTACGTTAAGACTTTGAGATAACGTACGCTAAGTGGTCCGTGTTACGTACGTTATGCGTAAGGTATTACGTACGTAACAAGAGGAATCGGACAGTTGGGCCCGGTGTCGGCAGCTTTCGGCGCAGATGTCGACAGGTGAGTCAACGAATGGAGTTACGTATGTTATACAGGGTGTATTACGTACGTAATACGAGTATAATACTGTAGCAAGTCAACGTACGTATTACGTACACAACGTAATAAGTGTTACATACGTTACGGGGCGGCTGGCCGAGTCGTGGCCAAGAGGACCTGTAGTGGCCGAGCATGGTCGGCAGTGACTCGTAGGGATGGCCGATCACGGTCGGCAGTGACTCGTTGGGGGCTAGGACTGGATGATTACGTACGTAGGCAGTAGCCGGTTACAGCCGTAATAGCCGATTACGTACGTAAGGGAGCTGCCGGTTACGTACGTAAGGGTTTCGAACGAAATGGACAGAAGGTTAGGCCGTGGCCGGCTACATACGTAAGGACCTGCCGGTTACGTACGTAAAGTGCCGGCAGGTCTCAGCCTATATAAGGCCTGGACTGAGTCATCCTTGTCATTTTTCATTTTTCTTCGTTCCTTCCGCGATTTATTCAGCAAAGATGATGGTTTTGAGTAGAATCAACTTATAACAACATGTTTTGGAAGTTGGAATCATGGATTAACATCATCTTCCACTCGGATCGAAGGTAAGAGCACCTAAACTTTTGGTTTTTGGATGTTCTTGAGGTTTCTTGGTGTTTTGGCCGATTTGCTTCGTTTTGATTCAGATTGTTGATTGAACTTGATTGTAAACTCATAATCATTCATTATCCTTGAAGTTTTGTGGAACGAATTCGAGTATTTATTTGAATAATCGATTGAATTGGACTATGCCTTCAAAGTGTTCGATGAAATGTCTCAATGAGTAGAACTTGGAAAATTCTACACGTTTTCGTATGAATGATGGTTGAATTGATATTGTTGTGATGATTATTGGTATTTACGAGAATTTTGTTAAGGGAAGATAATGAATTGGTGATCAAATGATTCGATTATGTTGTTATGAGTATGGAATCGTAGTATTCTCGATGTTCTTGGTAGTTTGTAGCGATTCATGATGTTATGAGAAGTATATATGTTGAAGACATTGTTAGGACCATTGAATATCGAATTTCGGCTTGTATTCATATTGTTAAGAGTTGATACGATTTGGTTTCGTATGATCGAGATATCGTTGAACCATCGAGTTTGATTAGTTGGTCATTTCGGTTGTTGATTGTTATTGAACGTATCGTTAATTGATTATTGCATTAGGTTGTGTTTAGTGATCGTTGAAGTTAACCGTTGTGCTGCGGACGAGTCGGGGATGCGGAGCTTGTAGATGAAGACGACGGGACTAGTAACAACTTCATCGTATCGGTATCGAGGAAAGTTATGCTTGCTCAGTTCATAATGTTAATAAATGATTTCGTTTTCATTCATTTATGATTCATATAGCAATGGTATCATGGAATATGGACTGTCGGAATGATTGTACGTATATTATGATTGGACTGAGATAAATCATAATGTATATGATTTTAAGGATGTCTAGTGGAAATGGGAACGTGAATTATAATTGGTCTATTATATGAGAAGATAGATATCAAGGCTAGCTATTCTGCCGATGTTGAACTTGGGATGGTGGTTTGGTATTAGTTATGGGCTGTACTTCATTTTGGATTTTTTGGATAAACCGTGTATTCGTTCAGGGCGGTTGGTCGTGGAAAGGTTAGCGTCTCCAGCTTGAGGTAAATTAATATTTTTAGATTATGATAATCATCATGTTGCATTATTGCATGCGTGTGTTGATATTTCATGCGATGAATGTGCACCATTGTTTGTTACGTTTTGTGAAGTGCTCTTTCTTTGAGCCGTAATATGTGGGGCCGATGTGTTGGGGATAAAACCTGTATGGTACCCGAATGGAAATGTGTTAAGGGATAAGACCTAAGTGGCATCTATGTCCGGAGTATTCCTGAGTAGATGCTTCCGTGACCCTCGGCTGCTGTCTTGGGAGTTTATATGATATTGTCTGGAGTATTCCTTAGTAGATGCTTCCGTGACCCTTGGCTGCTGCCTTGGGAGTTTATGTGCTATTATTATATGCATTGTTGGGCATGCTGTGAACTGTTGTCTGACGGAATACGACATTGTGGTCGTGTCGGTCTTTCATGATTGAGTTATTGTTGCCCTCTTGGAAAATCTTCTGATCCTTGTTGGATATGCGTTTCTTCGAGATCTGTTGTCATGTTGTATCGTGGCATATCTAGAGTCAGATACGTTCTGATCGTTCATGTGTAGGATTTTCGGGACGGGCACATGTAGCATGTGTTGGTTTCGACCTCATATTGAACCGTTCACACGAGACGTACTTTGTGAGGCTGATTAGGTACGAGACCAGACATGTATTGATCAATACCGTGGTTGGATTGTACACGAACACATGTCCGGATCGAGCGTATCATGACGTCCATCTTGAGTCTTATTGATTGGTCGTTCACAGTCCATGTATAATTGGATCTGTTCGATATTCGGATTGTCTTTGAAATACCATATATAAGATTTGTATATGGTTGACGATTTTATTCTCTCGTGTATCTGTCGCCATTGAACCTTTACTAATCTCGTTCAGAGTTACCATATCGATGGTCAACTCATTGATATCGATCCTTTATAAATCGCGTTTGGAGTCCACCCTGTCATTGGTAATCTCGTTCGTTATTGATCCTTATCGATCTCGTTTGAGAGTTGTCTCATCGTTGGCATTCTTAGTTATTAGTCCTTGATTGATGCTATTGGAGTTTACCGTGTCGTCGGTACTCTCGGTTGTCGATTCCTTATTGCTCTTGTTGGAGTTTACCATATCGTTGGTATTCCAGGTTGTTGGTCCTTATTGATCTTGCTAGAGTTTACTGTGTCGTCAGTATTCTCGGTTGGTGCCCCTTTATTGATCTTATTGGAGTTTATCGTACCGTTGGTATTTCTGGTTGTCGACTCTTATTGAACTTGTTGGAGTTTACCATATTGTCGGTATTCTCGGTTATTGATTCTTCGTTGATCCTTACCGTGTCGTCGATATTCTCGGTTGTCAATCTTTTATTGATCTTGTTGGGATTTGCCGTATTGCCGATATTCTCGGTTATTAATTCCTCGTTGATCCTTACCGTGGCCTCGGTATTCTCGGTTGTCAATCTTTTATTGATCTTGTTGGGATTTGCCGTATTGCCGGTATTCTCGGTTATTGATTCTTCATTGATCTTGTTAGAATTACCACATCATGGTATTCTCGTTCGTGGTTGATCCTTTATCGATCTTGTGTGGAAATATCATGTCATTGATATTTCTGTCATGATACATTGATTGTTTATCATTATTGATTGTGCGAGCATTCATGCTTGTATTGATATCTGGGACTTGCCATTGTTTCGGGACAGTTGATTTGCAGATGTATCGAGTGATATCGGTTTTTATCAGGATTGGGATCCGATTGGGCGACCCAGCCGATAGAGTTAGTCTTGGCCAGATCATTCTATATTGAGATATGATAAGTTTGGGAATTTTGGTATCGTTTCGGATATAGGTGGTTACCTTTGAATTCATTCATCACTTAAGGACACGGGGCGTGGGTTATGGTAAGAATTGATTTGTTATGGATCGTGACAGGTTGGTAAGATTACTACGGTGAGATTACATTGAAATTATTCTTACCTTGTAATTACATTGATATGTATTGTTTTTGTGATGTGATCGTTATCATTGTTGAGTATTATGGCTGACCACGTTGTGGGCTTTATCTTTTAGGTACTCGGAGTTCGAGCTAGTAGCGGTCGTGAAGGGATGAACTTTTCGGTGATACTGGCTATGGCTTGGTCGTTGGGATTCAAGTGTTCTTTCTGCTTTTTATAATTTCGCTGCAAATGTATTTAATTATGTTTTATCCGCTGTGTGTGTATGTTTCTAAATGGATTTTCGGTATTCTTTGAACTGTGTTTTTATCCGTTGTGTGTGTGTGTACTTTAAAAAGGGTCTTTTGGCATTTTTAAATGTTTGCGAAAATGATTTTTAGCCTTATGGGTTCCAATATGGGGCCCACGGTGCTGTAATATTCCTGTATGGTTTTGGGGGTGTTATAGAAGATGGTATCGGAGCTTGGGTTTCTTAAAACCCGGGCGTGTGTGTTATGTGGCTCTACCGGTGCGGTAGTAGCGTGACTTTTGAAAATGATTTTCTGACTTTTGACGATTTTGGAGGTTTCAAATTTTTGGAAATATTTTCAAATTGTTGTATTTGCGATGCCGGTGTGTTGTTAGTGTGTTGAGACTTTGTATGGGAGTCGTATGCTGGTATCACGGAAGATCATCGACTTCACGGACCTGTTAGTATGTTCTTTCAGTTATTTCAATTTTGATGATGATTATTTGAGTATGGTGTCGTGATTTTGAGATATTTTGGGATTGAGATACTGATTATGACAGGTGTTGAGTTTCGAGGACGAAATTTATTTAAGTGGGTATATATGTAATATCCTAGAATTTCACTATGAATTTTTCGCATTATTTTATATGGATTGTACTGTACAGAGTGGGACCGATACAGTGTGGGTAAATAATTTTGGAAACCGTGACAGTCGTGCCAGTATGTCTATCGAGGTTATTTTGATTCTAGGATATTACATGCTTGGTGTGTTTTTCGATGTCGGATATACCATATGAGTATTTGTATAATTGTCATACTCGGTCGACAGTTGTAATTGAGGATATCGTGCATCAAACGTACTGTTTGAGAATATTTTTGGGATTTCGTATATGTGTTCAGTATGTCGTATGTTCATATTTGTTATGTCGAGACGTTGGACAGGAATTGCTGGAAATGGCTAAGTATGGATCTGTTAACGTACGTTAAGACTTTGAGATAACGTACGCTAAGTGGTACGTGTTACGTACGTTATGCGTAAGGTATTATGTACGTAACAAGAGGAATCGGACAATTGGGCCCGGTGTCGGCAGCTTTCGGCGCGGATGTGGACAGGTGAGTCAACGGATGGAATTACGTACATTATACAGGGTGTATTACGTACGTAATACGAGTATAATACTGTAGCAAGTCAACATACCTATTATGTACGCAACGGAATAAGTGTTACGTACGTTACGGGGCGGCTGGCCGAGTCGTGGCCGAGAGGACCTGTAGTGGCCGAGCATGGTCGGCAGTGACTCGTAGGGATGGCCGATCACGGTCGGCAGTGACTCGCTGGGGGCTAGGACTGGCCGATTACGTACATAGGCAGTAGCCGGTTACGGCCGTAATGGCCGATTACGTACGTAAGGGAGCTGCCGGTTACATACGTAAGGGTGCCAAATGAAATGGACAGAAGGTTAGTCCGCGGCCGGCTACGTACGTAAGGACCCGCCGGTTACGTACGTAAAGTGCCGGCAGGTCTCAGCCTATATAAGGCCTGGACCGAGTCATCCTTGTTATTTTTCATTTTTCTTCGTTCCTTCCGTAATTTCTTCAGCAAAGATGATGGTTTTGAGTAGAATCAACTTACAACAACATATTTTGGAAGTTGGAATCATGGATTAATATCATCTTCCACCCGGATCGAAGGTAAAGAGCACCTAAACTTTTGGTTTTTGGATGTTTTGGAGGTTTCTTGGTGTTTTGGCCGATTTGCTTCGTTTTGATTTAGATTGTAGATTGAACTTGATTGTAAACTCGTAATCATTCATTATCCTTGAAGTTTTGTGGAACGAATTCGAGTATTTCTTTGAATAATCGATTGAATTGGACTATGCCTTCAAAGTGTTCGATGAAATGTCTCAATGAGTAGAACTTGAAAAATTCTACACGTTTTCGTATGAATGATGGTTGAATTGATATTGTTGTGATGATTATTGGTATTTACGAGAATTTTGTTAAGGGAAGATAATGAATTGGTGATCAAATGATTCGATTATGTTGTTATGAGTATGGAATCGTAGTATTCTCGATGTTCTTGGTAGTTTGTTGCGATTCATGATGTTATGAGAAGTATATATGTTGAAGACATTGTTAGGACCATTGAATATCGAATTTCGGCTTGTATTCATATTGTTAAGAGTTGATACGATTTGGTTTCGTATGATCGAGATATCGTTGAACCATCGAGTTTGATTAGTTGGTCATTTCGGTTGTTGGTTGTTATTGAACGTATCGTTAATTGATTATTGCATTAGGTTGCGTTTAGTGATCGTTGAAGTTAACCGTTGTGCTGCGGACGAGTCGGGGATGCGGAGCTTGTAGATGAAGACGACGGGACTAGTAACAACTTCATCGTATCGGTATCGAGGCAAGTTATGCTTGCTTAGTTCATATTGTTAATAAATGATTTCGTTTTCATTCATTTAGGATTTATATAGAAATGGTATCGTGGAATATGGATTGTCGGAATGATTGTACGTATATTATGATTGGACTGAGATAAATCATAATGTATATGATTTTAAGGATGTCTAGTGGAAATGGGAACGTGAATTATAATTGGTCTATTATATGAGAAGATAGATATCACGGCTAGCTATTCTGCCGATGTTGAACTTGGGATGGTGGTTTGGTATTAGTTATGGGCTGTACTTCATTTTGGATTTTTCGGATAAACCGTGTATTCGTTCAGGGCGGTTGGTCGTGGAAAGGTTAGCATCTCCAGCTTGAGGTAAATTAATATTGTTAGATTATGATAATCATAATGTTGCATTATTGCATGTGTGTGTTGATATTTCATGCGATGAATGTGCACCACTGTTTGTTACGTTTTGTGAAGTGCTCTTTCTTTGAGCCGTAATCTTTGGGGCCAATGTGTTGGGGATAAAACCTGTATGGTACCCGAATGGAAATGTGTTAGGGGATAAGACCTAAGTGGCACCTATGTCCGGAGTATTCCTGAGTAGATGCTTCCGTGACCCTCGACTGCTGCCTTGGGAGTTTATATGATATTGTCCGGAGTATTCCTGAGTAGATGCTTCCGTGACCCTTGGATGCTGCCTTGGAAGTTTATGTGCTATTATTATATGCATTGTTGAGCATGCTGTGAACTTTTGTCTGACGGAATACGACATTGTGGTCGTGTCGGTCTTTCATGATCGAGTTATTGTTGCCCTCTTGGAAAATCTTATGATCCTTGTTGGATATGCGTTTCTTCGAGATCTGTTGTCATGTCATATCGTGGCATAACTAGAGTCAGATACGTTCTGCTCGTTCATGTGTAGGATTTTCGGGACGGGCACGTGTAACATGTGTTGGTTTTGACCTCATATTGAACCGTTCATACGAGACGTACTTTGTGAGGCTGATTAGGTACGAGACCAGACGTGTATTGATCAATACCGTGGTTGGCTTGTACACGGACACATGTCCGGATCGAGTGTATCGTGACGTCCATCTTGAGTCTTATTGATTGGTCGTTCACAGTCCATGTATAATTGGATCTGTTCGATATTCGGATTGTCTTTGAAATCCCGTATATAAGATTTGTATATGGTTGATGATTTTATTCTCTCGTGTATCTGTCGCCATTGAACCTTTACTAATCTCGTTCAGAGTTACCATATCGATGGTCAACTCATTGATATCGATCCTTTATAAATCGCGTTTGGAGTCCACCCTGTCATTGGTAATCTCGTTCGTTATTGATCCTTATCGATCTCGTTTGAGAGTTGTCTCATCGTTGGCATTCTTAGTTATTAGTCCTTGATTGATGCTATTGGAGTTTACCGTGTCGTCGGTACTCTCGGTTGTCGATTCCTTATTGCTCTTGTTGGAGTTTACCATATCGTTGGTATTCCAGGTTGTTGGTCCTTATTGATCTTGCTAGAGTTTACTGTGTCGTCAGTATTCTCGGTCGTTGCCCCTTTATTGATCTTATTGGAGTTTATCGTACCGTTGGTATTTCTGGTTGTCGACTCTTATTGATCTTGTTGGAGTTTACCGTATCGTCGGTATTCTCGGTTATTGATTCTTCGTTGATCCTTACCGTGTCCTCGATATTCTAGGGTGTCAATCTTTTATTGATCTTGTTGGGATTTGCCGTATTGCCGGTATTCTCGGTTATTGATTCCTCGTTGATCCTTACCGTGGCGTCGGTATTCTCGGTTGTCAATCTTTTATTGATCTTGTTGGGATTTGCCGTATTGCCGGTATTCTCGGTTATTGATTCTTCATTGATCTTGTTGGAATTACCACATCATGGCATTCTCGTTCGTGGTTGATCCTTTGTCGATCTTGTGTGGAAATATCATGTCATTGATATTTCCGTCGTGATGCATTGATTGTTTATCATTATTGATTGTGTGAGCATTCATGCTTGTATTGATATCCGGGACTTGCCATTGTTTCGGGACAGTTGATTTGCAGATGTATCGAGTGATATCGGTTTTTATCACGATTGGGATCCGATTGTGCGACCCAGCCGATAGAGTTAGTCTTGGCCAGATCATTCTATATTGAGATATGATAAGTTTGGGAATTTTGGTATCGTTTCGGATACAGGTGGTTACCTTTGAATTCATTCATCACTTAAGGACACGGGGCGTGGGTTATGGTAAGAATTGATTTGTTATGGATCGTGACAGGTTGGTAAGATTACGACGGTGAGATTACATTGGAATTATTCTTACCTTGTAATTACATTGATATGTATTGTTTTTGTGATGTGATCGTTATCATTGTTGAGTATTATAGCTGACCCCATCGTGGGCTTTATCTTTTAGGTACTCGGAGTTCGAGATAGTAGGGGTCGTGAAGGGATGAGCTTTCCGGTGATACTGGCTATGGCTTGGTTGTTGGGATTCGAGTGTTCTTTCTGGTTTTTATAATTCCGCTGCAAATGTATTTAATTATATTTTATCCGCTGTGTGTGTATGTTTCTAAATGGCTTTTCGGTATTCTTTGAACTGTGTTTTTATCCGCTATGTCTGTGTGTACTTTAAAAAGGGCCTTTTGGCATTTTTAAATATTTGCGAAAATGATTTTTAGCCTTGTGGGTTCCAATATGGGGCCCACGGCGCTGTAATATTCCCGTATGGTTTTGGGGGTGTTACAACCGTGAACACATGCCACAGCATCTCACGATTGGATCAATCGCGTGTTGCATCCTGACCACATGATCACAACCCATGTGTCACCGTAGATTATCTTAGGCTCTCACGGTTGGATCAATCACTTGTTGCATCCTGACCACATGGTCACATGCCATGTGTCACCGTAGACCTTCGACCATATCTACACATTCACACAAATAACATAGCACGCCAAGGATATCCGAGCAACTCACCCAAAGGCAATAAACACATAGCACAACACAAGTGTTAAATCACAACACACCGAAATGAGATCATATATGTATATATATTATCAAAGCACAACAATAACACCAAGCGTATTCATAGGGTTCACTTTACCATTCACGAAACTCACCATTCACAAAACACACGCGTTTTGAAAATGATCCCTTAATGAGGCTAAACCGAATCTTTTGAAAGTTCATTTCAAACAACCAAATAAACACATTTAGACGATCACCGATCACCATATCCACGAAACAAGAAATGTATGAACAAGGTACTTGCCTCGATACCACGAGCAATTGAGCAATGAAGGGCTACGATCGGGTAGCCCTCGAACTTCCAAGATCGACCAAAACCCCGTCAATTCCACAAAAACTACGAAAACAATATCACTACGAATCCATAACGCTAAACAGCATCCGAATCAACCCAAAAATAACAAGAATCTGAGGGTTCTTCAAGGAAATCGGAAATAAAGTTCCGGGTGGTAAAAATTGATAAACGAGTTACAAAATCCGAAGATCATGGCCAATACAACAAGAATACCATAACCAATTCATAAACCACGGATTAAATCGAATAATCACGAAGAAACCCACAAAAATCATACAATTAGGGTTCTAAGTAAAGAAATACCTTGATTCGACGAAGAACACGGATTGGATGATGATATAATCAAGAATCTTCCAAAATGCCTTGGAATTGATTAGAAAAGACCAAGAACTCGAGTTCCCGAGTCTCCCGTTGCCAGCCGCCACAAAAACGAGGAAAGAGGGTGAAAAAATAAGGTCTGGCCGAGCCCAGGCCTATATATGGCCGGCAGAGTTACGGCCGTAACCGGCAGTGCCTTACGGCGGTAACTCGGTCAACTGCCGCTAGCGCACACAATGGACGAAGCCTTGCGTACGCAACTATCAAACTTTACGGCCGTAATCGGCATAACCTTACAGCCGTAACCGAACTCCCAGGGGCCACTGACTGAAATTTGTCGAGTCACTGCGGCCGTAACCGGCCAGCGCTTAGCGGCCGTAACAAGCCTTACGACCGTAACCTGATGAACCTTACATCCGTAACCGAGTCCTCCCAGGACAAGGAGTGCGGACGCCTTACGGCCATAATCGGCCTAGCCAGCCCTTCGACTGCCTGGCTCGATACTCGACGACGTCTCGATTATGCGAACACACCAGCTATGATCCAAAACAATAACGAATAGGCTACGAAACTCAATGTACCACAGTACAATTATGCAATTCCAAAGACGTGGACGACAGCAGTCCGTTCTACCGAAAAAAATTCAACGAAACCGGAATGAAGATCTCGGGCATTACATTACCATAGCACGTGCTAACCAATAAGTGTAGGGTGCTAACGACTCAGAAGGATAGCAACAGTATTCTCGTAAATGGGTATGACGATGGATACCCACAACTTTGGGAAATTATAAAACGGTCCCAAAAGTCCGAAAAATCACGATACGACAACGGTTAATCAAACCGGAGCTCACAACACGTATGACAACATTAAATGAACTTACGAGAAACCCGAAACGACAGTTTCGAACGAGATTCACAAGAATCGAACTAAAGCACGGAAAAGTCGCCTAAGAACACGAAACTCAACAAAACGACACCGAAACGAACTTGGACGTCCAAAAAGTGCAGAAATAAATACTCTCATAATGGCAAAATGGTAACGAGTGAGTCTTCAAAACGGACTCCCGCCGAAAAAAAAGAATTTTACCGAAAATCAAAATCGCGGATATTACATACTACCCTCCTTAAAAGAAATTTCGTCCCGAAACTTAAAATAAGTAGGGGGCAACATCCCACCAGGAAGCACTCTACGAGATACACAAGAAACAAAAACTCATGCCCAACGGCGAAACGTTACAAGCTACGTAAAGAAACATGCAGCCTGAAAACACGCTCCACGACGACCATCACAACGCCACAGGCAGAGACATAATAAAACCAAACAGTGACAAGCGTCATCAAACAGATAATACAATCAAGTCAATTATCCGAACAATCACAAAACAGGAGGTACCAATATAAGAAAACACGCACAGTCAAGAAGACAGAAAATAAACACAAAACGATCCACAAGGACAATCATAAATAGTTCGGACTACGTCGAAATCCTCAAAAACCACACTAGGCATCTCCGTGTCCTTTCGGAGTAGAGACGCAACCTCGATCCCCAAATCTCTCAGATACTGTCTCGCAATGCACGGCTCAGTGACCCACCTGGCCACACTCGAAACAGCTGACTAACAGTGAATGACAATTCTTCGCGGTATGGCCCGCTCGACTACAGTTATAACATGTCTTCATACTGCTCACATTACTCACTGCAGGGGTACTACTCATCTGACCACGCGATCGAGGACCCATCTTAGGGCGACGAAACAAAGTTTCAACCTCAGGGGGCCCACTCTCCTGATTTCCTGAAAAGACCCCAACGGGTTTCTGTTTCTTCGACTCAGAGATATTCTCGGTCGATAATCTGGATAGCTCATAGGCTAACACCCTATTCTGATAATCTCTCAAGAAAGTACGAGTGATACCTGCCATGTACTGACGAATCTCCGACTTTATCCGCCTACTAAAATGACAGATCTTGTCCTCCTCCGTCCTTACTTGATCCTGCACATAGCTGAGCTGTTTGTTAAAATCAATAATAGCTTGAGACAGCGGTACATCTTGCGGTTTCGCCGAAAAGAATTCACTAATCCTCTGATTTCTGATCGTCTCCGGACAAAACTCATCTCTCATGAATCTCTGGAACTCTGCCCACGTGACAACATGATCTCGAGGCTTAACAGCTTCCCACCAGTTAGCGGCATCCTTGTCGAGAAGATACTGAGCTACCAGTACTTTACGTTCTTCTGGACAATCAACTACCTCGAATATCTTTTCCAACTGGAAAAGCCAACCATCCCAGCCTAATGCATCTGCAGCACCAGCGAAATGAGGGGGTACTTATACGAATCACTTCTCGAAGCCACTGATTTGCACCAGTGTTCTGGGTTACATCTGTAATACGCTGAACTGCCTGAGTCAACTGAGTCATCTGTGTAGCTACCTGCTGTAAAATAGTAGCAACACCGATACCGATATCATCACTAGAAGCATGATCCCGATCACGCACCCGGTCGCCGTGACCATGCACCCGGTCGCCACGACCACGACCTCTGCCCCTCGGCATACTGAATAAGCAACCACTCAGCACAACATAAAATCACAACACGCAACACTTACAATGATTACCATCATAAAGCAACACACATACAAACACCACAACAACGACTGTATCGTTCGGCGACCTCAATGGCCCGAACGATAACCAGCACATAATTACAAACATCATGAAACAATCACACATATACACAATCATACGAACCCAAGCTCTAACAGCTCGCACAGGTGCAATAACACGCAAATCACCACGAAGCGACAGCATTCAATACCAACATTACACCTTTCACAGAGGGCTAACACAACAACTGTGTGGCGAATGACTCAATGCTCACACCACCACTAATGGTAACGCTAACATCGAACATACGTTCCCGGGCCCCACACAGGAAAGATAGGTTTTAAAAACGAAAACCACCTTTTGAAAATTTTTGGAAACACCAGTTGTTCTTCAGTATCGCTTTTCAAAAAGTTGAACAAACATCGTTGTCGAGACTTTGAAAACCATCTTGCATTTGATAAAAATGAGGACACTTTCTTTTAGTGAAAAACTTTCAGAAATATTTGACCTTCGGGTCTAAGCAAATGCATTTCCAAAATTACTGAAATATCTAAAAATATTTTGATCCTCAAAGTTGAAGAATTTTGACACAGATAGTTGCGCTAGTAGGCGCCTCGAAAATACAATCCATTTAAAAGTATGTCTTGAAATTTATTTATAAGATACTCAAGGTTTTAAAAAAAAAATCCATTAGGCTAGAATGCCCAAAAACTCACACGTATCAACATTCGGTTACACACATCATAATACACGCATCAACTCATTCAAAACCAAGACAACACATGTCTTTTTACCGGAAAACAAACAGTCAAATATCACAGTCACAAAGGACATAAATAACGACAACACTCCTCATATAAGCAAAACATGAGAGTCACATAAACGCATCATGAAACCAAGAATCTTCATAGAGACTCCATCACTTAACACATAATCATAACAGTAACTCGTGTCACACGACGCACAACACAAATAAGGGAGACTTACATCCGCAGGTTCCACGAAGATGATGATCGCCCCACGATATTAATCACGACCAACCAACTCAGACGACACGTCGCGGTACGACTCAGTCAAAAAATCCGATGAGACAAAAACTCAACAGACACCACTAAACCCGACAGCCTAGGTTTCCACAACCTAAGCTCTGATACCATTTATGTAATGTTGGAGCAAGATCGGAATTTGCGCCGTTTATGCGGAAGCGTAAATGAAGTGTGCGGAAATTAGACGACACACGGATTTATAGAGGTTCGGCTATAAACGAGCCTACGTCCTCTCTCAGTATCTTTTTCTATAGGTTGAAGATAAAAACCTCTGCACCTCTCTTCTATCGATCAAGGGATAACCATTTACAGTAACGTCTTATAATGGTCTGTGGTAAACCACTCGTACTTGTCTTTGTGTCGGTCCAAGTTTAACTGTTTTCGTTTTCTATTGGACAAGGAATCAACCACTCTAGCTTTCTATCGGTACTAGATAAACCTCTTGAAGATATCAATTGCGATTTTAATAATGCCGGATCCTTGATCCTAATAACACCGAATCCAATCGTATCTTTTCTATTAGCTCTCGTGCATGTGTTGAATGTATAAACACTCAAACTAACAATATAAGCTCAATATCACAACAACAATGTAAGTATATCAATCTCTGATGAATGAATCGTTTGCTTGAAGTGGTTGTAATGAAACAATACCATAGGAATGGTATTTACAGGCTCCAAAGCCTCAACTAGCCATTAGCTCCCGGACTCTTCATTACGGCCATTATCTTCTCACCATTACGTACGTTAAACGTATTACGTACGTTAAGCCTTATTTACTACGTACGTTATCAATACAGCAGATCAGTCCAGTAGCATTCGTTTCATGTGTTACGTATGTTATGTAACACCCCAAACTAGGCGGATATTACAGTGCCGTAGATCCCCAACTGGGACCCACCAGGCAAATGAAAATGAATGAATTACACAGGATAAATGTAGTACCGAACTACATTACAACAATAATTACTCCGATGAGGAGTTTAGTTATAACACACCAGGACAATACCGAATACTAGTGTATTTTATATGAAGATAAAATACACAACACTTAATGAAACGGAGTATTCAAATGAAAGTCTGCAGCGGAAAATAAAGGACAATAACATGAATAACTGAAATATCGGGGCCCCCTACTAGTATCACTAGGACTCCTCGACATCAACATGCTATTCCCGTGCGTTTGCCTTGCCATGACCTGAAAAACAAAATCCCCAAACGGGGTCAGTTACAAAGAACAACAATCCTCAAGGGTTGAAAATACACAATCATGATATATCTGAAGTTATGAAAAATTCTTAATTATGAATTACGCTGAAGAGGAGTACCATAGTACGCCCGTAGTGTTCTGTGCGAGTGTACAAGACGAATGACCGGACACACCCGTCCTTGTACCTAATTAGTCTCTTAACACTGAGGATTTCATGAGTTTTCATCACTTTTAGCTCAAGTTTTACCTAGTAGTGACTGCCATGCACGATTAGCGCACGCTAAGATGTATATATTAACGTGCGCTATCGGGAACGAGTAACGTGCTCTACGTTGGATACGTAACGTACGTTATATCATCAGGCAGGCGATCGGTGCTCGAAGAAGACTGTCAGTACACAGCTAGCGCACGCTAAACCTTGTCATTTGCGTACGTTAACGGGCAGGCTTAGCGCACGTTACGTATAGTACGTAGCGCGCGCTAAGTAGTTCACGCAGAATGCATTTTTAGAGCTTGCGGTCGTAAACTGGATTATTATACGTTCGTACGACTTGAGAGGAATTCTTTATTATTTCTTAGGTCTGAGCCTTGCATAGGGGACGATCGAAGGGCGGTGGCATACGGACGCGTGTCATTTGTTGGAGTATTTCCATTCTTGCCATTTTTGAGGCAAGTATCATATGTAGAGTTCGATTTATATTGAAACTTTGATCATGCTTGTGGTTTTGTTCATGTTGTTGAATATGAGATGTATTTCTGTAATTTCTCGTTGTATTCGTTGTTATTTGTTCGTATTGATGAACATATTGAAATGCATATATGTATGCATAATTGATAGATTTATGGTATAAATGATCCGAGGGGATCATGAGGATCTATGCTGAGGGCGCTGGATCGAATGTCCACCATGCGTTGGTCCGACAGGATCATCATGGGGATCTATGCTGAGGGCGCTGGATCGCTGGACGGGTTTTACACCATGCGTTGGTCCGACGGGATCATCATGGGGATCTATACCAAGGGCGCTGGATCGCAGGATTACCCTGTACTATGTTGATGGAATCGTGAGGATTCGCATCGTTGGATTCCGATGACGGAAGTCCGTTTTGCTTGTTTATGATGCATTGATGATTTATGTATTATGATACTTGTACTAGCATTGTTTTGCTAACCCCTTAGGGGGTGGACATTGTTTTGATGTTCAGGTAGCCGAGGAGCGGGGAAGCAACCACAGTTCCGACAGGACGATGAAATGGCTCAGTGATGTGGTTGATGTTTCTTGTTATTGTGATTTGTCTTCTTGGTTCATTTAGTACTCGAGTACGTCTGTTTTAATAAGGTCATTTCGATATGGTTGTATAAGTTAACTCATTTGATCGGTTGAATCAAATCTGTATTTGAACTTCAGTTGTACGATTAGATTATATTTACACTTCTTTTAAAATTAGCCTTGTAAATCCTTACCTAAAGGGTTTACGGCGCTGTAATTATTCCGAATATCTCGGGGTGTTACAGAATATGGTATCAGATCTAAGATTCATGGATATCTTGGCAGTCGGGTTAGTTGGGTCTGTTTACGTTATTTGATTATTGGTCGTTCGTAACATCACTGCTGAGCCAGCATCGTCGTGTGGACCGTGGTTGTAAGTTTCCAAAATCTCAAATACTACCATTTTATTTAATTCATGTTTGTGAACATTGATAGATGTACTTTTAGAAAGTTTGCCCTAGATATTGAGTATTTGTGTTTACAGTATGTTGAGAGGAGGTCGTGGACGCGGACGCGGACGTCGAAACGCGAGACAAGAAGATTCGGTGTCTACCCCAGAAATAACCGCTAGCCGAACGGATTCCCATTCCCGGGGACAACAGGGATCAGCAAATAATAATGCAGATCCTAACGTGCTGGGAGTGCTTCAGCAGGTGGTTGCCCAGATAAACTAGTTTGCTCAAGTTGTGGATCGCATGCAGACGGCGATGGGACAGCAGCATAACGTGGATAATCGAGGAGATAAATGGCTTACGGAGGTGATCAAATTGCATCCTCCTAAATTTGACGGTTCTGCTGAGATGCTTTCTTGGGATAACTGGCTGAAGGAATTAGAAAGATTTTTGCGGGGATTAACTGTCCCAACGACAGAAAGGTTCCGATCGCCCAGTATCTTCTGACAGGGGAGTCTTTCGACTGGTGGGAGGCCATTCGACCGGAGGAGCATAATGTTGACTGGACGGAATTCAAATTAATGATGGAAGAGCAGTATTGTCCTCGCCCAGTTAGAGAGGCCCGAGTTCGGGAGTTTTTCTCACCACAAAATTCAGAAGCATCTGTGACGGACGTGATTAAGACTTTTAATCACCTGCTGACTTACGTGCGCCACTTGGTCAGGACCGAGGCGGAGAGGATTTTCCATTTTGACATGCGAATGAAGCCGGAAATTCAGCAATATATGTCCGGATTTGAATGTACCACTTTGCGACAGTATCAGGACAAGGCGTTGGCCTATGATATGAAGGAGACAGTAGTAGAGAAATCGGTGGAAGCAAAGAAGCAGAGAGTGGCCGGCAACTTCACGGAGAATAAGAGTAGTGGGCCTCGCAGGGGCCAGTCCTCTTTTCATTCATCTAGGAGGCCTCCGCATCCTTCTCGAGGAGGAAAGAAGTTCCGGGCAGCACCAACCGTTTCAGACACAGGGAAGAAATGTTATAACTGTGGCAAAGCAGGGCATATTCGACGTGACTGTTTCGCGCCTGCTGTGACCTGTTTCGAGTGTGGACAGGAAGGACATCGCGCAACATTTTGTGGGAATGCGACTAGATCTTTTGGCACTCGCACTCCTGTACCGGTTCCGAAGGACACTAGTATAAACCAGACGCAGCAGAGCGGTTTCCCGTAGCAGAATGTTGGGAAGAGAGAGGCATCCAGCGCTGGGTCCGTTCCTCCGTGTATTTACGAGATGAAGAAGGATGATCAAAACACAGCTGTTGCATCAGGTACAATTCAGATCCTTTTGCAACCAGTTAGTGTCTTGTTCGATTCAGGAGCTACGCATTCTTTTATATATTTGAACTGTGTTAATCGTTTGAAAATCTCGTGCTTGTATAATTGTGAACCTTATGTTGTGGGATTACCGAGCGGAGAGAAAATTGTGGGAACCCTAGAAGCTAGGGATTTTCCAGTGTCTATAGGAGGGAGAGATTGGCTATCGAACCTTATTGTAGTTGACATCTACGGTGACGATTTAATTCTCGGAGATGATTGGCTCAACCATTATGGAGCTATTCTGGATTACCGAAAGAGAGTTATTTCTATCATTGCTGATGACGGATCTGAACACTTATTCCGAGGATGGAGACCGGGAAGCTGGGGAAAATTGATCAAAGTAATGAAAGCCGTGAAATTACTGAAGCAGGGATGTCATGGACTTTGGTGTTATGCCATGAGGAAAGAGGAAGGAATAGAGCTCTCATCGATTCCAGTTGTGAATGAATTCTCCGACGTATTTCCTGACGAACTACCTGGGTTACCTCCGCAGAGAGAGGTGGAATTCACTATCGAATTAGAGCCTGGAGCCGCTCCTATTTCCAGAGCACCATACCGCATGGCGCCAACCGAGATGTATGAACTCAAGAAGCAACTGGAGGAATTGTCACAGAAGGGTTATATTCAACCTAGCGTTTCTCCTTGGGGAGCGCCCGTTCTCTTTGTCCTGAAGAAAGACGGATCCCTCCGATCGCTTATTGATTACAGGAGCTCAACAAGATGACGATCAAGAATAAGTATCCTATACCTCGGATCGACGACTTGTTTGATCAAGCAAGGGAAAGGGTATTCTCGAAGATTGACTTGCGATCGTGATACCATCGCTTGAGAATTAAGGAATCGGATGTACCGAAGTCTCGCTGTGTCCCAGACGGCATTATGAATTTGTAGTGATGCCATTTGGACTTACCAATGCTCCTGCGGTATTCATGCAATTGATGAATCGGGTATTCTTAGAATACTTGGATAAATTTGTGGTCGTCTTCATTGATGACATCTTGATATATTCAAAGGATGCAGAGGAGCATGCCGAACATTTGCGTGTGGTTTTGAGCACCTTGAGGAGGGAACAGCTGTATGCAAAGCTTTCCAAATGCGAGTTCTGGCTTAGGGAAGTAACTTTCCTTGGGCATATGATATCAGCTGACGGAGTTCAGGTGGACCCGAAGAAAGTCGAAGCAATCTTGGAATGGGAAGTTCCTAGTAACGTGAAAGAAGTCCAGAGTTTCCTAGGACTTCCTGGATATTATCGCCGCTTTGTAGAGGGATTTTCCAAAATTGCTCGTCCGCTCACTCAGCTATTGCAGAAAACTCAAAAGTTCACGTGGGATGAGAAGTGCCAGGCTTGTTTTGACGAACTTAAGAGAAGACTGACGACAGCACCTATATTAGCGCTACCAGAGGGAACTGATGGATTCATGGTATACAGCGACGCTTCAAATCAGGGTCTGGGATGTGTGTTGATGCAAAAGGATAAGGTGATTGCCTATGCTTCTCGGCAATTGAAACCGTATGAGGTTAATTACCCGACTCATGATCTGGAGCTAGCAGCTATGGTCTTTGCCTTGAAAATTTGGCGACATTATTTGTATGGCACTCATTGCCAGATCTTTACAGATCATAAGAGCCTCAAGTATATTTTCAGTCAGAAAGAATTAAACATGAGGCAGAGAAGGTGGCTAGAATTGATCAAGGATTACGACTTGGAGATTCTCTATCATCGGGGGAAAGCAAACGTAGTAGCCGATGCTTTGAGCCGTAAACCTGTTTCTCTTCGAGTGTTGGAAGCACTTACACCCCAAACTAGCATTCAGCGGGAACTGATCCGCGAAGGGATTGAAGTATGGGCACCAGGAATCCAAGGGCAACTATATGTGATGGAACTGACTTCATCACTAGTCGAGGAGATCAAATCTAAGCAGTTGAACGATTATCTGATCCTTCAGTTATGTGACGAAGTAAAGAAAGGAAAGGCCCCAGGATTCGTGATAAAAGATGATGGAGTTCTGAGATTTTAGAGTCGATTTTGCGTTCCCGATGATGATGATTTGAGACGGACAATTCTGAAGGAAGCTCACAGCGCGCCCTATTCTATTCACCCGGGCAGCAGTAAAATGTATAAAGATCTTAAACAAAGCTTCTGGTGGGGGAATATGAAGAAGGACGTAGCAGCACGTTTCAAGTGTTTGACTTGTCGTGAGTTAAAATTGAACATCGACGACTTAGGAATGTTAAAGCCGCTTCCGATCCCTGAGTGGAAGTGGGAGGATATCTCGATGGATTTCATCACCAGTATGCCAAGGACTAGAACGGGAATGAACATGATTTGGGTTATAGTTGATCGACTAACCAAGTCGGCTCATTTCCTAGGAATTAAGGATACATGGGGACCCGAGAGATTGGTGCGAGTATTTATTGCGGAGAAAGTCAGATTGCATGGGACGCCGAAGACCATTATTTCGGATCGAGATGGTCGCTTCGTGTCGCACTTCTGGAAGGCAGTTCGTAGGGCTTTGGGGATTGAGCTCAATTTTAGCACGGCTTATCATCCCCAAACGAACGGTCGGTCCGAAAGGACTATACAAGCAGTAGAAGACATGCTTAGAGCCTGTGCTTTGGATTGGTCAACTGATTGGGAAGTTCATTTGCCATTGATTGAATTCACCTACAATAATAGTTGGCATGCTTCTATTAAGATGGCATCATTTGAAGCTTTGTACGGGAGAAGATGTCGATCACCCCTGTGCTGGGATGATTCTTCGGACTTGATCGGGACAGAATCGGAATTGATAGTTCAGACTCAATAGAAGATAGCTTTGATTCGGGAAAGACTGTTGACTGCCCAGAGTCGATAGAAGTCTTATGCAGACGTACGTCGTCGCCCTATAGAGTTCGACGTCGGGGACCATGTACTATTGAAGGTGTCTCCTACACGAGGGATTTTCCGTTTTGGGAGGAAAGGTAAGCTAAGTCCGAGATATATCGGGCTATTTGAGGTCCTAGAGAGAGTTGGGGATTTAGCATACAGGTTGGCTTTACCACCATCACTGAGTCACATTCACAATGTGTTTCATGTATCCCAATTGCGGAAGTATGTACCGGACCCCAGTCACGTCATTGATTTCGACGAGATCGAGATAGCTAATGATGGCACCTTCGAAGGGAGACCAATCAAGATACTCGAGAGTCGGATCAAACAATTGAGGAATAAACCAGTACACTTGGTTAAAGTACAATGGTCACGACATGGAGCTGAAGAGGCCACTTGGGAAATAGAGGACAATATGGAGCTAAAGGCTAGATATCCAGAGTTGTTTTCATCTTAAGTTTCGGGACGAAACTTCTTTTTAGGGAGGAAGGATGTAATACCCGAGATTTCTGATATGTATTTGGAACTTGTGATATTATAATTGTTGCACTTTAATCTGAGTATTATTCTCCGTATCTCATAGTCCGGTGTTGTTGAGCGTATGATTTCATGAATGTGATTTAAGATTTGTGATTCTGCGCATGTAGCGCACGCTATTGTCTATGTGTAGCGTACGCTAACATGGATCCATAGCGCACGCTACAAATGATCATTAGCGCACGCTATACGTGGTCAATATGATTGAGACGTGTGGTAGGTGAGATCAGGCCGGGGATCTTGGTCGGATTGTGTCGGGATGAACCTGGACGGCTTTCGGGAAAAGCTAAGTCAACGCCTTAGCGCACGCTACTGGCATGTGAATAGCGCACGCTAAGTGCTGAGTACAGTGAAGTCAGTAAGACGTTAGCGCACGCTACGAGTATGGACTAGCGCGCGCTAATAACCATTTTCTATAAATAGGACATCATCCTTTTCGTATTTTCAGTCTTTTCTCTTCCAACATCCGAATCCTTATACTTAGAGTATTACTCTCTACATCATAAACACTTCCCATCAGCATCCTAGCTCGTGTTGAAGATTGTAGATCATTGAGGATTGGTGTTCAAGCCTTCGACGTTTGATTGCTTCGATTTCCTCCTTGTTCTTCACTACTTTGAGGTAGGTGATTCTTCACCAATATTAGTAGTGTTCTAAGGACGTTTGATTATGCTTATCTAGTCAGTTAGATTCATTAATAGTCGATCATCATGTGTTAGAAGGATATTTTCGACGTTTCGGCACTTATTCATCGTATAATCCTTTGAACCTTTTTAGTGTTGGACTCCTAAACGTATTCATGTATCTTCAAAACTGTTTATGACCGGTATGGGGAGAACATCAAGTTCTTATGTTTTGACATGATAGAATCATACGTTTGGGACATGAAATGGATTGGACTTAATATGTTTCTTGAAGATCAAAGATGAATTATGGTGTTGTGATGATTATACGTACCCTTGTATCTTGTAGTCGTTTAATCAGTAACAAACCGTATGAGCATGATATACACTGAGATGGCTTGTATTAACACTGAGGATTTCATGAGTTTTCATCACTTTTAGCTCAAGTTTTACCCAATAGTGACTGCCATGCACGATTAGTGCACGCTAAGATGTATATATTAACGTGCGCTATCGGGAACGAGTAGCGTGCGCTATGTCGGATACGTAACGTACGTTATATCATCAGGCAGGGCAGTCGGCTGTTCAAAGAAGACTGTCAGTACACAGATAGGGCACGCTAAACCTTGTCATTTGCGTACGTTAACGGGCAGGCTTAGCGCACATTACGTATAGTACGTAGCGCGCGCTAAGTAGTTCAGGCAGAATGCATTTTTAGAGCTTGCGGTCGTAAACCGGATTATTAGACGTTCGTACGACTTAAGAGGAATTCTTTATTATTTCTTAGGTCCGAGCCTTGCATAGGGGATGATCGAGGGGCGGTGGCATACGGACGCATGTCATTTGTTGGAGTATTTCCATTCTTGCCATTTTCGAGGCAAGTATCATATGTCGAGTTCGATTTATATTGAAACTTTGATCATGCTTGTGGTTTTGTTCATGTTGTTGAATATGAGATGTATTTCTGTAAATTCTCGTTGTATTCGTTGTTATTTGTTCGTATTTATGAACATATTGAAATGCATATATGTATGCATAATTGATTGATTTATGGTATAAATGATCCGAGGGGATCATGAGGATCTATGCTGAGGGCGCTGGATCGAATGTCCACCATGCGTTGGTCCGACGGGATCATCATGGGGATCTATGCTGAGGGCGCTGGATCGCTGGATGGCTTTTCCACCATGCGTTGGTCCGACGGGATCATCATGGGGATCTATACCAAGGGCGCTGGATCGCAGGATTACCCTGTACTATGTTGATGGAATCGTGAGGATTCGCATCGTTGGATTCCGATGACGGAAGTCCGTTTTGCTTGTTTATGATGCATTGATGATTTATGTATTATGATACTTGTACTAGCATTGTTTTGCTAACCCCTTCGGGGGTGGACATTGTTTTGATGTTCAGGTAGCCGAGGAGCGGGGAAGCAACCACAGTTCCGACAGGACGATGAAATGGATCAGTGATGTGGTTGATGTTTATTGTTATTGTGATTTGTCTTCTTGGTTCATTTAGTACTCGAGTACATCTGTTTTAATAAGGTCATTTCGATATGGTTGTATAAGTTAACTCATTTGATCGGTTGAATCAAATGTGTATTTGAACTTCAGTTGTACGATTGGATTATATTTACACTTGTTTTAAAATTAGCCTTGTAAATCCTTACCTAAAGGGTTTACGACGCTGTAATTATTCCGAATATCTCAGGGTGTTACAGAATATGGTATCGGAGCTAAGATTCATGGATATCTTGGCAGTCGAGTTAGTTGGGTCTGTTTATGTTATTTTATTATTGGTCGTTCGTAACATCACTGCTGAGCCAGCATCGTCGTGTGGACCGTGGTTGTAAGTTTCCAAAATCTCAAATACTACCGTTTTATTTAATTCATGTTTGTGAACATTAATAGATGTACTTTTAGAAAGTTTGCCCTAGATATTGAGTATTTGTGTTTACAGTATGTTGAGAGGAGGTCGTGGGCCTTGAGGACGGTCGTGGGCCTTGGACGTGGAAACGCGAGACAAGAAGATTCGGTGTCTACCCCGAAATAACCGCTAGCCGAATGGATTCCCATTCCGGGGGACAACAGGGATCAGCAAATAATAATGCAGATCCTAACGTGCCGGGAGTGCTTCAGCAGGTGGTTGCCCAGATAAACTAGTTTGCTCAAGTTGTGGATCGCATGCAGACGGCGATGGGACAGCAGCATAACGTGGATAATCGAGGAGATAAATGGCTTACGGAGGTGATCAAATTGCATCCTCCGAAATTTGACGGTTCTGCTGAGACGCTTTCTTGGGATCACTGGCTGAAGGAATTAGAAAAGTTTTTTGCGGGGATTAACTGTCCCAACGACAGAAAGGTTCCGGTCGCCCAGATACTTCATGGTCCAGATAGTTCCTTCATGAACCAAGCTACCCTTTGGAATCGGCACTCCATGTAGTCCTGATAAGTCGACTGCAGCTTTCTCGAATACTTCAGTCAGAATCGAACCAAAAGGCATCCCATATTTTCTTTGTCAATCTTTCCTCATATAAACTTTCTTGTGAAAAATGGATCCTTTCTGAACGAACCATTTCATAACAACTCGAGCAAAGTTAACTTGATGATTGTCTAATATATGATAAATAATCTCCATATCAATGTTAACTAAGCATTGTTGTGCATTGACCATCGGCATTAAAGACCGAGTGATAGCATCATGTAATAAACGAATATTTAATCCAAAGTCATTGTTCTCAAACTTGTCCAAGTTAACTTCGCGCACAACCTGAGACTTAAGAAAGTTTCCAACAGTAAATACGTTTACTCTTTCATGGTCATCGTCAAACCAATCATCATTAGAAACTTCATGATCCGAAAAAAGATTTCTGGCACAAATAAGTCATTCATTTGGTAAACCAAATAATTCTGATAATTTCTTAGCATCAAGCGAGATAGATTTTCCTTGAACCATGGATTGAATAACAGCTAATCCGTCCGAATCACAACTTGTTAAAAAAATTGCATAAAATTATCTAACACAATCTTTGAAAATTGGACGGGCAAAACTTGCGAACTTGTTGATCCCAACCATATCGAAAAATTCTTCTATATTCACTCCAATTGAATTCAGAGAATCGAAATCAAAATGATGACTAGGAGTTACCTCTTCATCAACGAGAATCTCTTTGTAGATCTTTTCAGCCTGAAGATTTCGGAACTGAGGGCCATCGGTTGGATTGCTCGGATTGGATGAGGATTGGGAAGTTTCTCCTCTTATTTTCTTCCCGGTTCTAGTAGACATGATGTTGGAGGTCGATGTAATGGATGAATCGGTGGAACCTATCGGTTTTTGTGGAGGAGTTTGCAGAGAGGGCGATCGGAAATAGGTTTTATGAATTGGGGGAAGTGAGGAAGACAAATGACAGATCGGGAATTAAAACCCAATTTAAAGCACGTTGTGTACGTTATGATGCATTATGTACGTAAATAAATGTCTTTAACATATGTTATAAGATAATATAGTGTATGCAATGATATACCCAAAAAATTTTCCCAAAACCCTCTGATGCATAGCGTACGTAACCAAACTCTGCATTACGTACGTAATATCCTTTACGTACGTACTCTCCTGCCTATAGTGGCAATAACACTGACCAAATGAATAGTGATATTCTTCTGATGATATCCTTTCGTTTTTCATGACCATTTGCTGTGAATGATGAGTATGCAAAATTTAAAATTGATCAACATGTACCATTCCTAAATTTATTCGAATAAAGTTGAATGCATCTTCGGGTAATAGTTTTATAAAAATGTCCGCCAATTGTTCATTGGTACCAACAAATTGGAGACACACATTCCCGTTTTGGACATGGTCACGAATAAAATGATGGTGAATTTCAATTTGTTTAGTCCTACTATGCAAAATGGGATTTTTGCTCAAATTTATGACACTTGTATTGTCACAAAAAATTGGAGTTTTTTTAAGCTCTATGCCATAACCTAGTAATTGGTTTTTAATCCACAAAACATGTGCACATGCACTCCCCGCGTCAACATATTCTGCTTCAGCCGTGGAAGTAGCTACACTGGTTTGTTTATTACTACCCCATGAAATTAGACACGAACTCATGAAATGACAAGTACCACTTGTACTCTTTCTATCAATTTTGCACCCACCAAAATTTGCATCACTATATGCGAAAAGTTCAAAATTGATGCTCGATGGATACCATAGACTTAAACCACCAGTTCCTTTTAGATATCGAAAAATGCATTTGTAAGCAATAAGATGAGATTCTTTCGGATTGGCTTGAAATCTAGCAGAAAGACAAGTAACGAACATAATATCTGGCCTAGAAGTAGTTAAATAAAGTAAAGACCCAATCATACCTCGATACTGTTTCTGGTCAACAGACTTACCTTTCTCCTCTTTTTCGAGTTTAAGAGTGGAGGACATAGGAATAGAATTTTTTTGCATCCTTCCATCTTAAATTTCTTAAGGAGCTCATTGACGTACTTGGATTGGTGAATGAATATTCCATCTTTGAGTTGCTTAATTTGGAGTTTGAGAATGTATTTTAACTCTCCTATCATACTCATTTCGAATTCTCCCTTCATAAGATTTGAAAATTCTAGGGACAGAGATTCGATAGTTGCACCAAAAACAATATCGTCGACATAAATTTGACATATAAGCATATTATTACCATAGTTTTTGATCAATAGGGTATTATCAAAGTTTCCTCTTTTATACCCAAAAGAAATAAGAAAGGAGCTTAAACGTTCATACCATGCTCTCGGAGCTTGTTTTAATCCATAGAGAGCTTTATGGAGCTTGTATACATGATCTGGATGATCATAGTCTTCAAATCCTGGTGGTTGCTTGACGTATACTTCCTCCTGGATGACACCATTTAGAAAAGCACTTTTTACATACATTTGATGGAGTTTGGTCTTCTTGTAGGCGTCAAAGGCACACAACAGGCGAATAGCCTCAAGACGGGCAACATGAGCGAAGGTTTGTTCATAATCCAACCCTTCGTCTTGATTGTATCCTTGAGCAACCAATCTTGATTTATTCTTCACTGGGAGACCATTATTGTCGTTTTTTACTTTATGTACCCATTTTGTACCGATGATTGTTTTGTCCACCGGTGCCGGAATCAATTCCCATACTTTGTTTCTTTCGAATTAATTGAGCTCCTCTTGCATAGCAATAGCCCAATTTTCGTCATGTATAGCTTCGTCTATGTTCTTTGGTTCTATAAGAGAAATGAATGCAATATTGTTTAGGCAATCATTCACATCTCCTTGTTCGCACACCATCATCGATTTTCTCAAGAATTTGCTTCATAGGATGATATTTCACATTAGCCAATTCTTTAGGAAGGTTGAGAGGATTATCCTCCTGCTTGTCCGATCTTAAGTCAAGCTTCTCTAATTCCTTCATTACTTCTGACACTTCATTAACTAGAACCATACCTGCATCATCATCAAAAACAACCTTCCTCGGTTTAAAACTGTATCACCGAATTTTATATGAATCAACTCTTCTACAGAGCCTCTTCTACAATTAAAAACACGATAATCTTTACTATTAGTATAATATCCAAGAAATATACCAATATCCGATTTAGAATCAAATTTTCGTAGATTATCATTACCATTATTATGAATAAAGACTTTACAACCAAACGGATGAAATTAAGATAAATTGGGCTTTTTACCTTTAAATATCTTATATGGAGTCATCATCTTGTTTCTTCGAATATGGACTCAATTAATAACATAACAGGCGGTATTAACAACTTCGGCCCAGAAATATTTTGGTAGCCCATATTCATTGAGCATTGTTTGGCTCATTTCTTCTAAAGAGCGATTCTTCCTCTCGACAACTCCATTTTGTTGAGGTGTCCGAGGTGCCGAAAAGTTGTGCCCAACACCATGTTTATTACACCAATCTTCAAAATCATTTCTCCATCGTGATCAGATCTGATGGGGATAACTGGTAATTCTTTTTCCTTCTGGGTAACCTTACACCACTTAACAAACTCATTAAAAGCATCACTTTTATTTGCTAAGAAATTTACCCAAGTAAATCTAGAAAAATCATCAACAAGAACTAATGTGTAAAGTTTACCATTCAAGCTAGCATGCTGAGATGGTCCAATCAAATCTATATAAATTAATTCAAGAATACGGCTAGTGGAAATTTCCATTTTGGGTTTAAACGAGCCTCTAGCATGTTTTCCTTTAATACAGGCCTCACAAATGTGGTCTTTTCTGAAATTTAATTTTGGTAGACCATTGACAATATCATTTTTGGCTAATTTTGAAAGTAGAGGTAAAGAGGCACAACCCAATTTTCGGTGCCAAATAACAGCATTTTCATCATAGGAAATTAAGCACTTATCATTAAAATAGGATTCGTCTTGAAGATCAACAATATAAATATTTCCATAATGTAAAACAATGAAAACAATTTTGTCTTTTCTCATTGCCGTGCAATGTGTAATTTCAAAAATTAATTTGAGACTAGTATCACATTGTAATACCCGGTTGTAATTCATTCATTTTCATTCAGTAATTAGGAGTCTGTAATTGTCACTCAATGTATTTTCACTCAATTATAATCATTCATCAATCATGTTCATTCACTGTGTTCACCGTTCAGAAAAACTTCGAGTTGTGTATCGTTATTGTTCATTGTTTCAACTTTCCTCATATGAGTTCGACTTTGTTAGATCACCATTAATTTTTGGTAAATCCAAAAATTCTAAATCTTTGCAATATTATAGAGCATCGAGTTATCTTTCCAATGGTTCAAACGGTGAGTCAATCGGATTCCGGACGAGAGAGTTATGGTCGTTTTAGCTCCCCCGCTCATTTTTCAGCTTTTGGCCGATCACTGCCGACCGAACTCGGTCGTGTCGTCCGACACGGCCCGTGCCGTACTCGTCCGGAAATGCCGAAGTCTCTGCCCACAGGACATAACCGTGTCGTCTGGAACGGCCGAGTCGAACTCTTCCGGATAAGCCAGAACCGACTGCCCAGACGCCCGACCGTGTTCCAGGACACGGTCGAGTCATGCCGAGTCGCTGTCGGACGGGTCACTATCGGAAGGCCCTCCGCGCCGCGACCGTGTCAAGCAGGACACGGTCGAGTCCCTGCCGGCCAGTTGCGCGCCACGACCGTGCCGATCGGCACGGGCCGTGTCCGACAGGGCAGTCAACCCCTATAAATTCGTTTTTTGAGCATTTCAGCTCATTCCTTCCATTTTTTTCCACCTTTATACGAGAGAGAGGCTTGAGGGAGAAAATTCTCTTCACCTATCAGTTGAGTGTGGTTTTTAATCATTTTCATTCGGTTGTGAAGCTTGGATACTCGATTAAACTCGTGTTCTTCGGATCGAAGTGGTTGGATCTTCAAGAGGTAATTCCTTCAACACCTTGGACTTCGATTTTGTGTTGAGATATGATGTTTTGGACGTTATAATCATGTTATATGAAGGGATATGTATATGATTATGAGTTTGTATAAGGATTCATTGGATTATTGAGGGATTATTCAAGAACACCTTGAATATCGGGTTGAAATTGGGGGTTTTCGATTAATTGTCATTATAATCACGTTTTCGGATATTCATTTTGGATTATTGATCATTCGGAAGATGTTTGTTGGTTTGAAACACTTCTTGGGGGAATTGATAGTGGCTTATTGAGATTTGATTGTAAACAACCGGAGTTTGGCCACAACATATTCGATATAATGCCCCAATGAACTTAGTTTAATCGTATCGACGTTTTGTTATATTCGTGTTTGATTCGTATATTGAACGGGTTGTTGGATATTGTATAATTCAAGGTTGTTCGAGCGACCGATATCTCAATTAGGACGTTGTTCGTGGAAGGATAATTGTCACCGGTATTGGGTAAGTTAATTCTTACTCGGTTAAAAGGATATTCATCCCTTTTGTTGTTGTTCATTCATAATCATAACTCATTCATCAGTGTATTAACCGTATCAAACTTGTTATTCTCAATTAATCACTTCAGTCATAAGGAACGACGGTTCTAATCATTTCATTGAGCTGTCATTTATTTCATTACTATTCCACCTCGGTGAGTCATTATTCATTTTCGATGTCACTTTTGTTATATCGTGGCATTCCGGGTCATACTGGCGTGCCGGTTGGTATGTGTTGGATTTTCATGTCGGGCACGTTTAAGTCGTGTGTTGGTTGTTGGCCTCACATTGGACTGTGCACATGAGTCATATTGTCTCGTGAGACTGATTAGGTACAAGACCACACGTGTATTCGATCGATACTCGTTGGTGGCTTGTGCACGGACACATTTCCATCTCGGGCATAGTGTGGCGCCACCCTTTGAGCCGTACTGTTAGTTGATTCATATAGCATGTTTGATTGCGTATGTTTCGACAGGATATTTCATAACTTCTTATATAATCATGATTGTGTATGTTCAACCCTTGAGGATTGTTGTTACAGATAATCGACCCGTTTGGGGATATTTGTTTCTCAGGTCATGGCAAGGCAAAGGCACAGGGAGAGCACGTTGACGGCGAGGAGTCCCAATGATACTAGACGGGGGCCCCAGTCTGTTCAGTCATTTATTAAGTCATTTATGTTTCCTTTATTTATTCCGCTGCAGACATTCCGTTTGAATACTCATTTCATTCAGTGTTGTGTATTTTATCGTCACATAAGATACACATGTATTCTATATTATCCTGGGTGTGTTGTATGAAACTCCTAATCGGAGTAATTGATGTTGTAATGTGGTTCGGTACTACATTTACCCTGTGTAATTCATCCTTTTTCATTCGCCTGGTGGGTCCCAGTCGGGGGTCCACGGCACTGTAATATCCGCCTAGTTTGGGGTGTTACAGAGTTGGTATCGGAGCGTGGTTTTGAATACTACCTTCCGAGTCATGTTTCATTTGAAATCATCGTCATCGGACTAGTATCATTGGACTTTCGCGTCACGTGTGACCTGTGCAGATGCCGAGCCAATCAGACCGAAAGAACTGTAAGACTTCTAACGCCATGGTATAATTTCTGGCAATTATCATTCATTCATAATTCATCAGTTAACAATCCTCAAACATTATTTTCATTTTGACCAGGACGGTCATTTTAACGAATTAATCACTCAATCCATTTCATTACTCGATTGTTGATTTGGATGATCATATCATTAATCTTGTTAACTTGTTCAAGATAATCATTTCAATAGTTTCATCAGATAATCATGTCACCTCAGTTAATCATTCATATAATCATTGTGTTAGAACATGTATGCTCATTTTCATCATTTAATGACGTAATCATAATGTGATATTCATGCGAGAGATATAATCATCATGTAACTTTCCACTTCAGTATGGAAAGAGCTGGCAGAGGACGAGGAGGACGAGGCCGTGGTGCGGGCCGAATCCCGAGAGCTCGTGTGAATACACATGCGAATGCGAGAAACAATGCTAATTCATCTAGCAGCGACGCTGCTACTCATTCACCTGGACGTGATCATTCTCTATCAGGGAGTCGTACTCGGGACACCGCTCAGTCAGAAGGTGTTTGGGTTGACCCACTCGCTTTTATGCAGGGCATGATGGCCCAAATGACCCAGATGACACAGCTGATGCAGACGATGCATAACTCAGTCAATCAAAATCAACAGGCTCCTCCGCCGCCACCTCAGAGGCAAGAGAGGAATGTAAGCAATATCATTAGCGATATATCTCGCCAGCGACCACCTACCTTTGAGGGCTCATCTGAGCCGGCGGATATTGTTCATTGGCTTGAGCATTTCGAGAAGTTATTTGCTATGGTGGATTGCCCAGAAGGGCATAAAGTTTCAGTTGCGGCTTACTATCTGGGTAAGAGCGCTCATTCATGATGGTTATCGTTGAAGCCCACAGACGGATCATGTACTTGGGATCAGTTTAAAACTCTCATGATGGAGAGGTACTATCCGGCCCCACTCAGAGAGGCCAAGCTGTCAGAGTTACTCACTCCCGACCCCTCATCAGACGTGGATGTTCTCGCCATTGCCGAGAAATTTCAGGAACTTCTTCCGTTCGCCTCATCTATCATTCACTCTGAGGCGGACAAGATCAACTATTTCAGCAAGAGGATGAAACCTCGTATGCGGCTACAACTGCTTAATCATAATTGCACCACGTTGGCCGAATTCATTGAGAAAGCTCTTACTTACGAGCTTACTGCTAAGGAGATTGCTAAGCAACAACCTTCATCTGCTGGCAAGAAGTCTAAGAACCGTAATCAGTCTGATGGGAGTCAGGCCACTTTCAAGAAACCACGTGCGGGCTCTACTTTTTCTGAGCGACCTCCCACGGCGTCTAAACCCACGGAATCTCAGTCACGAGCGGCCAGTTCGGCCATCACCTGTTTCAACTGTGAGGAACAGGGTCATTTCAGCACCAAATGTCAGCGATGCATCACGTGCCACAATCAGGATTGCTGGGCATAGGGCCCGTTTTTGCCGAAGGGACTCTAAACCTACTCCGGCGTCATCTCAGGCCCCAGGTCATTCAGCGGTGCAGAATCAGGCCACTCAGTCAGCGTCGTTCAAGACGACAGGAGCTAAAGGTGGAGCCAAGAGCTATCAGACGGGAGCGTCCGGCTCTGGGGCCGGAAAGCCCCGAATTTATGAGATGAAGAAGACCGACGATCCAGAGGCCCGGATGATCTCAGGTACACTCGATATTCTATCTCAACCTGTGTGTACCCTTTTTGGCACTGGTGCATCGCATTCATTCATTTCCGAGTCATGTTTGCGTAGACTACGTCTGGGTAGTGCTACTAGTTGTGAGCCTTATGTCATTGGCCTACCTGACGGTAGACGAATTATCGGTAATCGTGAGATTCAGAATTATCCGATTCAGTTTCATGGTCGTGTATGGCCAGCGGACCTAATCGTAGTACATTTGCCGAGGGACGACGTCATCTTGGGTATTGACTGGATGGATCGTCATGATGCCATCATTAGTGTCCGTAAGCGTATGGTCACTATCATTTCAGACGATGGGTTTGAATGTGTTTTTCAGGGAGGTAATCCCGGCTGTTCTAGTAAAGTCATTAATTTGATGAAAGCAGTACGATTACTCAGTCAGGGATGTGTTGGTTATTGGTGCTATATGACCAAAACCGAGAAATCATCAGTATTGTTGTCGGATATTCCGGTAGTATGGGAATATGCCGACGTTTTTCCAGACGAGTTACCTGGCTTGCCTCCACAGAGAGATGTGGAATTCACGATTGAGTTGGAGCCCGGCACGTCCCCGATATCGAAGGCACCGTACCGGATGGCCCCGACCGAAATGCAGGAATTAAAGAACCAACTTGAGGAGTTGTTCGAGAAAGGTTATATCCGACCGAGTGCGTCCCGTGGGGAGCACGATCTTTGTTGTCAAGAAGAAGGATGGTTCGTTCCGGTTGTGTATTGATTACCGGGAATTGAACCGGGTGACGATCAAGAATAAGTATCCTTTACCCCGCATTGATGATCTCTTAGATCAACTACAGGGAGCTTCAGTATTTTCCAAGATCGACTTAAGATCTGGATATCACCAGTTGCGGATTCGAGAGCCGGATATCGCGAGGACGGCGTTTCGAACACGCTATGGTCATTATGAGTTCGTAGTTATGCCGTTCGGGCTAACTAATGCACCTGCAGTATTCATGGAGTTAATGAATCGGGTTTTCATCGACTTTTTAGATCAGTTTGTTGTTGTCTTCATCGATGACATTTTGATTTATTCTCGTAGCCGAGAGGAACACGAGGTTCATCTTCATCAGGTTCTCGACGTGTTGAGACGAGAGCAACTTTGTGGAAAGTTTTCCAAATGTGAGTTTTGGATGTCCGAAGTGACTTTTCTCGGACATGTAATTTCATCAGACGGAGTTCGTGTCGACCCTCAAAATACGGAGGCTATCCGAGATTGGTTACCCCGAAGAATGTTAAGGAAATCCGAAGTTTTCTCGGATTAGCGGGCTATTATTGGCGATTTGTGGAAGGATTTTCTAAAATCGCTCAACCCTTGACGAGCCTTTTGCGAAAGGATAAGATATATACGTGGTCCGACGCGTGTCAACGGAGTTTCGAGGAACTCAAGAGCCGGTTAATGTCAGCACCTGTACTTTCCTTGCCACAGGGGACGGAGGGATTTGTGGTTTATAGTGATGCGTCCGGACAGGGTCTCGGGTGTGTGCTCATGCAGAATGGAAAGGTTATTGCCTATGCTTCACGGCAATTGAGACCTTACGAGGTTAATTATCCAACCCATGATCTGGAGCTAGCAGCCATGGTGTTCGCTTTGAAAATTTGGCGTCATTATCTTTATGGCGTTACTTGTCAGATATTCACCGATCATAAGAGTTTAAAGTATATATTTACTCAGAAGGAGTTAAATATGCGACAAAGACGGTGGTTGGAATTAATCAGAGATTATGATATCGAGATCCTTTACCACCCGGGCAAGGCAAACGTTGTCGCCGACGCCTTGAGTCGTAAGTCCGTGCAGGAGCAGATGCTTACTCGTTTAACAGTTCAGAAGGAGCTTCAGCAGGAATTCCTTAGACCCGAGATCGAGGTCCGCTTCAGCGAGTCGGGGGGACTTTGTATGTTAGAGATTTCATCGTCACTTGAGGAGAAAATCAGGGAGGATCAGGGTTCAGACCCAGCATTGATGCACATCCGTGAAGATGTGGCTCAGGGGAAAGCCCCTGGATTCGTGGTCCAAGAGGATGGACTTTTGAGGTTTAAGAACCGGTTGTGCGTACCGGAGAATGACGAGTTGAAAAACTCTATTTTGAGAGAAGCTCATACTACCCCTTATTCTGTTCATCCGGGGTCCAGCAAGATGTACAAGGACTTGAAACAAAATTACTGGTGGAGTAATATGAAGCGAGAAGTCGCAGAATTTGTTTCGAGATGCTTAACCTGTCAACAAGTTAAGATTGAACATCAGCGACCGGCGGGTATGCTGAAACCTCTTCCTATTCCCGAATGGAAGTGGGAAGACATTTCTATGGATTTCATCACGAGCTTGCCGACGAGTCGTCGTGGCATGAATACGATCTGGGTGATTGTGGACCGCTTAACTAAATCATCTCATTTTCTTGAGATTAAGGATACTTGGGGTCCCGAGAGACTTGCCCAGTTATTCATCAAAGAGATAGTGAGACTGCACGGTACTCCTAAAAGTATCGTTTCCGATCGTGACGGACGGTTTGTGTCACATTTTTGGAAATCAGTTCATCGTGCTATGGGAACTCATCTCAATCTCAGTACCGCCTTTCATCCTCAGTCCGACGGACAATCAGAGAGGACTATTCGGACATTAGAGGACATGTTGAGGGCATGCGTCCTCGATTGGAAGGACGATTGGGAAGCCCAACTACCATTGATCGAGTTCACGTATAATAATAATTGGCATGCTTCCATTAAGATGGCACCTTACGAGGCCTTGTACTGTCATCGTTGTTGCTCTCCTTTGTGTTGGGATGACTTGTCAGAATCAATCGGCACCGAGCCCGATATGCTTATAGCCGCCCGGGAGAAGGTAGCTTTGATCAAGAGTCGTATGTTGACAACTCAGAGTCGACAGAAATCGTATGCGGATAATCGTCGTCGACCACTAGAGTTCGAGACGGGTGACCATGTTTTGGTCAAGGTATCCCCGAGTCGAGGCATCTCAGTGTATATCATGCTCATACGGTTTGTTACTGATTAAACGACTACAAGATACAAGGGTACGTATAATCATCACAACACCATAATTCATCTTTGATCTTCAAGAAACATCTTAAGTCCAATCCATTTCATGTCCCAAACGTATGATTCTATCATGTCAAAACATAAGAACTTGATGTTCTCCCCATACCGGTCATAAACAGTTTTGAAGATACATGAATACGTTTAGGAGTCCAACACTAAAAAGGTTCAAAGGATTATACGATGAATAAGTGCCGAAACGTCGAAAATATCCTTCTAACACATGATGATCGACTATTAACGAATCTAATTGACTAGATAAGCATAATCAAACGTCCTTAGAACACTACTAATATTGGTGAAGAATCACCTAACTCAAAGTAGTGAAGAACAAGGAGGATATCGAAGCAATCCAACGTCGAAGGCTTGAACACCAATCCTCAATGATCTACAATCTTCAACACGAGCTAGGATGCTGATGGGAAGTGTTTAGGAAGTAGAGAGTAATACTCTAAGTATAAGGATTCGGATGTTGGAAGAGAAAAGACTGAAAATACGAAAAGGATGCTGTCCTATTTATAGAAAATGGTTAATAGCGTGCGCTAGTCCATACTCGTAGCGTGAGCTAACGTCTTACTGACTTCACTATACTCAGCACTTAGCGTGCGCTATTCACATGCCAGTAGCGTGCGCTAAGGCATTGACTTAGCTTTTCCCGAAAGCCCTCCAGGTTAATCCCGACACAATCCGACCAAGATCCCCGGCCTGATCTCACTTACCACACGTCTCAATCATATTGACCACGTATAGCGTCCGCTAATGATCCTTTGTAGCGTGCGCTATGGATCCATGTTAGCGTACGCTACACATAGACGATAGCGTGCGCTACATGCGCAGAATCAAAAATCTTAAATCACATTCATGAAATCATATGCTCAACAACACCGAACTATGAGATACGGAGAATAATACTCAGATTAAAGTGCAACAATTATAATATCACAAGTTCCAAATACATATCAGAAATCTCGGGTATTACATCCGATCGCCCTCTCTGCAAACTCCTCCACAAAAACCGATAGGTTCCATCGATTCATCCATTACATCGACCTCCAACATCATGTCTACTAGAACCGGGAAGAAAATAAGAGGAGAAACTTCCCAATCCTCATCCAATCCGAGCAATCCAACCGATGGCCCTCAGTTCCGAAATCTTCAGGCTGAAAAGATCTACAGAGAGATTCTCGTTGACGAAGAGGTAACTTCTAGTCATCATTTTGATTTCGATTCTCTGGATTCAATTGGAGTGAACATAGAAGAATTTTTCGATATGGTTGGGATCAACAAGTTCGTAAGTTTTGCCCGTCCAATTTTCAAAGATTGTGTTAGATAATTTTATGCAATTTTTTTAACAAGTTGTGATTCGGACGTATTAGTTGTTATTCAATCCATGGTTCAAGGAAAATCTATCTCGCTTGATGCTAAGAAATTATCAGATTATTTGGTTTACCAAATGAATGACTTATTTGTGCCAGAAATCTTGTTCCGGATCATGAAGTTTCTAATGATGATTGGTTTGACGATGACCATGAAAGAGTAAACGTATTTACTGTTGGAAACTTTCTTAAGTCTCAGGCTGTGCTCGAAGTTAACTCGGACAAGTTTGAGAACAATGACTTTGGATTAAATATTCGTTTATTACATGATGCTATCACTCGGTCTTTAATGCCGAAGGTCAATGCACAACAATGCTTAGTTAACATTGATATGGAGATTATTTATTATATATTAGACAATCATCAAGTTAACTTTGCTCGAGTTGTTATGAAATGGTTCGTTGAGAAATGATCCATTTTTCACAAGAAAGGTTATATGAGGAAAGATTGACAAAGAAAATCTGGGATGCCTTTTGGTTCGATTCTGAGTGAAGTATTCGAGAAAGCTGTAGTCGACTTATCAGGACTACATGGAGTGCCGATTCCAAAGGGTAGCTTGGTTCATGAAGGAACTATCTGGACCATGAAGTATCTTCAGACCCGTAACCGAGGATGGATATACTTTGCCTATCTGAAGGACGATGATGTTTTGGTTGACGCTGGAGTGTTGCCTCGACCGGAGGATAGAGTCTCATCTAGAGGTACCCAGTCAGAAAGGCCTCATCTTCGCACTCAGTCTTCGCATCCCGGTCCTTCATGACCCAATCAGGTGATCTACTCATCACAGATGGATATGCGTATGGACAGACTAGAAAAGGAGATGAGATAAATCAATCTCATGGTTAAGGGCATCTGCACTCATTTTGGGATTCCGCCTCTGACTCCCAATGCTGACCTTGACTAGTGGATCGTTCTTCATGATGATGATTATCTTGTTTTCCTTAAGACCGACATTTTCATGCATCTCTCTCTATTATATTTTGGATACGTGATTTCATGCTTTGGTTTTGGTGATTTGTTCTTTATGATTCTTTGGTTGGATATTTTTCGTGATTAGGTGATTTTCGTATTTTTCGTGATTTGGTGATTTTCGTACTTTTCATGATTTGGTGATTTTCGTATTTTTCGTGATTTGGTGATATTCGTATTTTTCGTCTTTTGGTGATTTTTGTATTGCAGGTTCTCTTATCTTTTTGTTATTGACAAAAAGGGAGAGAAAATATGTTGAGTTTTTGAAATTTTATCACTTGCTCTATTTAGGGGGGACAATTATTTTCAGGGGGACCTTTTCGTATTGTTTTTCATAATTCTATCGACCCTCAAAATCTTGTCTTCAAAAACTCCAATGTAATTTTGTCATTATCAAAAAGGGGGAGATTTTTGAAACAATATTTTCCATAACTCATTTTGAATATTTTGATGATGTTTTACAAACCAAAATTAACATTCCATATTTTCAGTATATAACGTACGTAACATGATGTTCCTAACATATGTAACAAAACTACTCTTAAGGTACGTAACAAACCATGCCTAGCGTACGTAGCATTAATATTTTCACTGAATGTTTTGAATGCATGTAATGTACGTAATACCTATCGTATAACGTACATAATATTCAAAAATCAGCCCGACGGAGTGTAACACCCCGAGATATTCGGAATAATTACAGCGCCGTAAACCCTTTAAGTAAGGATTTACAAGGCTAAATAAAAGAAATGTAAATATAAGACATCAATACCACGGGAATTCAAGTTTACAAAATCGGTTCCCACCGGTTCAACGAGTAATTAATACAACCATATCGAAATGATATTAATAAGACACGCATACACGAGTACTGAAATCAAACCAAGAAGACAAATCACCAACAACAACAAACATCACTGAACCCCTTCGTCGTCACATCGGTACTGTGGTTGTTTCCCTGCTCCTCGGCTACCTGAACATCAAACAAATCTCCACCCCCGAAGGGGTTAGCAAAACGATGCTAGTACAAGTATCATTTAAACAAATCGAATATACATCAACAATACATAACAAGATACACCACACGGACTTCCGCTACCGGAATCCGACAATGCGAATCCAAAAGATTCCATTAACACAGCAAGGGTATTCCAATGATCCAACGCCCTCAGCATAGATCCCAAGATGATCCCGTCGCACCAACACGAGGTGGAAATAACCCATCTAATGATCCAGCGCCCTCAGCCTAGATCCCAAGATGATCCCGTCGGACCAACACGAGGTGGACATCCGATCCAGCGCCCTCAGCATAGATCGCACAACAAACACAAACACAACTCATGCATACATATATGCCAAATCGCTATGTCCATCAACATGAACATACAAACACTAGATAACGAATATCATGACAATTCAACGAAATAAATCTCATGTTCAACAACATGAATAACCACACGCATGCTAAAAAATACCAATATTAACACATTACGATACTTGCCTCGAAGATGGCAAGAACGAAACACTTCAATGATCTCAACACTCTCCAAGGCCGCCTCCTTCGATCAACGTAGCAAGCTCGAACCTTAACAAAAGAAATGATGTAGAATTCATCTCAACTCGAACGATTGCCTATCAATCTGGTCTACGGCCAAAAGCTCTAAATATGCAATCTGCCTGAACCACTTAGCGTACGCTACGTACTCTACGTAATGTGCGCTAAGCCTGCCTGTTAACGTATGCTATCGTCTAAGTCTAGCGTACGCTAGCCATGTACTAACAGTTCTCTCTGATTAGCCGACTGACTCGACTGATAACATAACGTACGTTACGTGCCAAACGTAGCGTATTTAACTTATTCCCGATAGCGCACGTTAACTTACATATGTTAGCGTGCGCTAACCGTGCATGGCAGATTACTACTGGCAGAAAACTTGATCTAATGGTGATGAACTCATGAATTCTATGGTGATAATACATGTCATCCCCGTGCATATCATGCTCATAAGGTTTTGTGAAAGTTCTATACGTACTAAATGACTATGAGATACAAGGATACGTATAATCATCACAACACCATAATTCATCTTTGATCTTCAAGGAATATCCTAAGTTCAATCCGTTACATGTCCCAAAATGTATGATTCCTTTATGAAAAGGCATAAGAACTTGAAAATCTCTAAATACTGGTCACAAATCGGTTTGAAGCTTCAGAATATGCTAGGAGTTCAAACACTAAGAGGTTCAATGGTTTATACGATGAATAAGTACCGAAACATCGAAAATATCCTTCTAACACATGATGTTCGACTACTTATGAATCTAACTGACTAGGTAAATCCCAAAACATGATCAAAAACGTCCTTCGGAATACTACTAATATTGGTGAAGAATCACCTACCTCAAAGTAGTGAAGAACAAAGAGGAAATTCGAAGCAATCCAATGCCGAAGGCTTGAACACCAATCCCCAATGATCTACAATCTTCAACACGAACTAGGATTCCGGCAGGAAGTGTTTAGGATGAAGAGAGTGACTCTCTAAGTTCAAGAATTCAGATGGGGGAGTGAAAAGTCTGAAAATATGAAAAAGGACGTTGTCCTATATATAGAAAATGGTTATTAGCGCGCGCTAGTCCATATTCATAGCGTGCGCTAACGGCTATTTGAAACGTTACTGATTTCACTGTACTCAGCCTTTAGCGTGCGCTATCCTCATATGAGTAGCGTGCGCTAACGCGTTGACTTGGCTTTTTCCCGAAAGCCATCCAGGTTCATCCCAACACAATCCGACCAAGATCCCCGGCCAGATCTCACCTACCAACACGTCTCAATCATATTGACCACGTATAGCGTGCGCTAAGGTCCCTTCACAGCGTGCGCTATGGATCCAAGTTAGCATATGCTACGCTTTGTCGATAGCGTGCGCTACATGCGCAGAATCACACTTTTAAATCATATTCATGAAATCATACACTAAACAACACCGGATTATGAAATACAGAGAATAATACTCAGATCAAAATGCAACAATTACAATAGCACAAGTTCCAAATACATAACAGAAATCTCGGGTATTACATCCTTCCTCCCTAAAAAGAAGTTTCGTCCCGAAACTTAAGATGAAAACAACTCTGGATATCTAGTCTTCATACTATCCTTCGTTTCCCAAGTAGCCTCTTAAACTCCGTGTCGTGACCATTGCACTTTAACCAAGTGTATTGGTTTATTCCTCAATTGTTTGATCCGACTCTCAAGTATCTTGATTGGTCTCTCTTCGAAGGTGCCATCATTAGCTATCTCGATCTCATTAAACTCAATGATATAACTGGGAACCGGTACATACTACCGCAATGGGGATACGTGAAACACATTGTGAACGTGACTCCGCGATGGTGGTAAGGCCAACCTGTATGCTAAATCCCCTACTCTCTCGAGGATCTCAAATGGTCCGATATATCTCGGACTTAGCTTACCCTTTTTCCCAAAATGGAAAATCCCTCGTGTAGGAGACACCTTCAATAGTACATGGTCCCCAACGTCGAACTCTAGAGGGTGACGACGTACATCTGCATAAGACTTCTGTCGACTCTGGGCAGTCAACAGTCTTTCCCGAATCAAAGCTATCTTCTCTTGAGTCTGAATTATCAATTCCGGTTCCGTCCCGATCAAATCCGAAGAATCATCCCAACACAGGGGTGATCGGCATCTTCTCCCGTACAAAGCTTCAAATGGTGCCATCTTAATAGAAGCATGCCAACTATTATTGTAAGTGAATTCAATCAACGGCAAATGAACTTCCCAATCAGTCGACCAATCTAAGGCACAAGCTCTAAGCATGTCTTCTACTGTTTGTATAGTCCTTTTAGACTGACCGTCCGTTTGGGGATGATAAGCCGTGCTAAAGTTGAGCTTAGTCCCCAAATCCCTGTGAACTGCCTTCCAGAAGTGCGACACGAAGCGAACATCTCGATCTGAAATAATGGTCTTCGGCGTCCCATGCAATCTGACTATCTCCGCAATAAATACTCGCGCTAATCTCTCGGGTCCCCATGTGTCTTTAATTCCTAGGAAATGAGCCGACTTGGTTAGTCGATCAACTATAACCCAAATCATGTTCATTCCCGTTTTGGTTCTTGGCATATTGGTGATGAAATCTATCGACATATCCTCCCACTTCCATTCAGGGATCGGAAGCGGCTTTAACATTCCGGAAGGTCGCTGATGTTCAATCTTAACCTGCTGACATGTCAAACACTTCGAAACGTACTCTGCTATGTCCTTCTTCATATTCCCCCACCAGAAGTTTTGTTTAAGATCCATATACATTTTACTGCTGCCCAGGTGAATAGAATAGGGCGCGCTGTGAGCTTCCTTCAAAATTGTCCGTCTCAATTCATCATTATCGGGAACGCAAAGTCGACCTTGATATCTCAAAACTCCATCATCTTGTATCACGAATCCTGGGGCTTTTCCTATCTTTACTTCGTCACCTAACCGAAGGATCAGAGAATCGTTCAACTGCTTAGATTTGATCTCCTCGACTAGTAATGAAGTCAGTTCCATCACATATAGTTGCCCTTGGATTCCTGGTGCCCATACTTCAATCCCTTCGCTGATCAGTTCCCGTTGAATGCTGGTTTGGGATGTAAGTGCTTCCAACACTCGAAGAGAAACAGGTTTACGGCTCAATGCATCGGCTACTACGTTTGCTTTACCCGGATGATAGAGAATCTCCATGTCGTAATCCTTGATCAATTCCAGCCACCTTCTCTGCCTCATGTTTAATTCTTTCTGACTGAAAATGTACTTGAGGCTCTTATGATCTGTAAATATCTGACAATGAGTGCCGTACAAATAATGTCTCCAAATTTTCAATGCAAAGACTACAGCTGCTAGCTCCAGATCATGAGTCGGGTAATAAACCTCGTACGGTTTCAACTGCCGAGAAGCATAGGCAATCACCTTATCTTTTTGCATCAACACACATCCCAGACCCTGATTTGAAGCGTCGCTGTATACCATGAATCCATCAGTTCCATCTGGTAACGCTAATATAGGTGCCGTCGTTAGTCTCTTCTTAAGTTCATCAAAACCAGCCTGGCATTTCTCATCCCACGTGAACTTTTGAGTTTTCTGTAACGGCTGAGTGAGCGGACGAGCAATTTTGGAAAATACCTCTACAAAGCGGCGATAATATCCAGCAAGTCATAAGAAACTCCAGACTTGTTTCACGTTATTAGGAGCTTCCCATTCCAAGATTGCTTCGACTTTCTTCGGGTACACCTGAACTCCGTCAGCTGATATCACATGCCCAAGGAAAGTTACTTCCCTAAGCCAGAACTCGCATTTGGAAAGCTTTACATACAGCTGTTCCTTCCTCAAGATGTCATCAATGAAGACGACCACAAATTTATCCAAGTATTCTAAGAATACCCGATTTATCAGTTGCATGAATACCGCAGGAGCATTGGTAAGTCCAAATGGCATCATTACAAATTCATAATGCCCGTACCGGGACCTGAAAGCAGACTTTGGTATATCCGATTCCTTAATTCTCAACTGATGGTATCCTGATCGCAAGTCAATCTTCGAGAATACCCTTGCCCCTTGCAGTTGATCAAACAAGTCGTCGATCCGAGGTATAGGATACTTATTCTTGATCGTCATCTTGTTGAGCTCCCTGTAATCAATACACAGTCGGAGGGATCCGTCTTTCTTCCGGACAAAGAGAAGGGGCGCTCCCCAAGGATAAACGCTAGGTTGAATATAACCCTTCTGTAACAATTCTTCCAGTTGCTTCTTGAGTTCATACATCTCGGTTGGCGCCATGCGGTAAGGTGCTCTGGAAATAGGAGCTGCTCCAGGATCTAATTCGATAGTGAACTCCACTTCTCTTTGCGGAGGTAACCCAGGTAGTTTGTCAGGAAATACATCTGAGAACTCATTCACAACTGAAATAGACGAGAGCTCTACTCCTTCCTCTTTCCTCATGGCATAACACCAAAGTCCATGACATCCCTGCTTCAGTAATTTCACGGCTTTCATTGCTTTGATCAATTTTCCCGAGCTTCCCGGTCTCCATCCTCGGAATAAGTGTTCAGATCCATCATCAGCAATGATAGAAATGACTCTCTCTCGGTAATTCAGAATAGCTCCATAATGGTTGAGCCAATCATCTCCAAGAATTAAATCGTCACCGTAGATGTCAACTACAATAAGATTCGATGGCCAATCTCTCCCTCCTATAGACACTGGAAAATCTCTAGCTTCTAGGGTTTCCACAATTCTCTCTCCACTCGGCAAACCCACAACATATGGTTCACAATCAAATAAGCACGAGATTTTTAAATGATTAACACAGTTCAATGATATGAAAGAATGTGTAGCTCCGGAATCGAATAAGACACTAACTGGTTGCAAAAGGATTTGAATCGTACCTGAAGCAACAGCAGTGTTTTGGTCGTCAGATTTCCTCATCTCGTACAGGCGCGGAGGAACAGACCCAGCACTGGATGTCTCTCTCTTCCCAATATTTTGCTGCTGAAATCCACTCTGCTGCGTCTGGTTCACACTTATCTCCTTTGGAACTGGCGCTGGAGTGCGAGTACCAAAAGATCTAGTAGCAACTCCACAGAAAGCCGCACGGTGCCCTTCTTGCCCATAATCATAACAAGTCACAGAAGATGCGGGGCAATCACGTCAAATATGCCCTGCTCGACCACAATTGTAGCATTTCTTTGATGCGTCCGAAACTGCTGATGTATTCCGGAACTTCTTTCCACCTCTAGAAGGATGTGGAGGTTTCCTATCCGAATAAAAGGAAGACTGGCCTTTGCGGGGCCCACCACTCTTGTTTTCTGAGAAGTTGCTGGTCACTTTCTGCTTCTTTGCCTCCACTAATTTCTCCACCGCCGCCTCTTTCATGTCGTAGGCCAACGCTTTGTCTTGATACTGTCGCAACGTAGTACACTCGAATCCGGACATGTACTGCTGAATCTCCGGCTTTATTCGCATATCGAAATGAAAAATCTTTTCTGCCTCCGTTCTGACCAAGTGTCGGACACACGTCAGCTGATGATTAAAAGTTTTGATTATGTCTGTTACAGTTGCTTCCGAACTCTATGGTGAGAAAAACTCTCGGATTTTTGCCTCTCTAACTGGACGAGGACAATACTGTGCTTCCATCATTAGTTTGAATTCCGTCCAATCCGCATTATGATCCTCGGGTCGAATAGCTTCCCACCAGTCAAAGGCCTCCCCAGTCAGAAAATACTGGGCAATGGGAACCTTCCGGTCCTCGGGACAGTTAATACCCGCGAATATTTTCTCTAACTCCGTTAGCCAATGATCCCAAGTAAGTGCCTCAGCAGATCCGTCAAACTTTGGCGGGTGCAATTTAACTACCTCAGCAAGCCATCTGTCTCCCCGGTTATCCTCGTGGTGCTGTTGTCCCATAGCTGTCTGCATGCGGTCAACTACCTGAGCGAGCTGGTTTATCTGAGCCACCACCTGTTGAAGCACTCCCGGCATGTTAGGATTTGCGTAGTCATTCGCCGATCCCTGCTGCCCTCCAGAATGGGAATCGGTTCTACTAGTCGATAATTCTGGGGTAGTTGCGGAGTCCTCCTGTCTCATATTTCCACGTCCGCGTCCACGACCACGTCCGCGTCCACGACCTCCTCTCAACATACTGAAAACACAATTTCTCAATATCCAGGACAAAATTTTCAAAAATAAAGCCCGTCAATACTCACCAAACAGAATTAAGTAAAACGGTAGTACAAGAGATTAGGAGACTTACAACCACGGTCCACATGACGACTTTTGGCTGAACAGTGATGTTACGAACGACTCGTAAATCAATAACGTAAACAGACCCAACATAAAACTCGACTGCCAAGATATCCATGAATCTTAGCTCCGATACCATATTCTGTAATACCCCGAGATATTCGGAATAATTACAGCGCCCTAAACCCTTTAAGTAAGGATTTACAAGGCTAAATAAAAGAAATGTAAATATAAGACATCAATACCACGGGAATTCAAGTTTACAAAACCGGTTCCAACTGGTTCAATGATTAATTAATACAACTATATCGAAATGATATTAATAAGACACGCGTACACGAGTACTGAAATCAAACCAAGAAGACAAATCACCAACAACAACAAACATCACTGAACCCCTTCGTCGTCACATCGATCTTGTGGTCGTTTCCACCTTCTCGGCTACCTGAACATCAAAACAAATGTCCACCCCCGAAGGGGTTAGAAAAACGATGCTAGTACAAGTATCATTTAAACAAATCGAATATACATCAACAATACATAACAAGATACACCACACGGACTTCCGCTACCGGAATCCGACAATGCGAATCCAAAAGATTCCATTAACACAGCAAGGGTATTCCAATGATCCAACGCCCTCAGCATAGATCCCAAGATGATCCCGTCGGACCAACATGAGGTGGAAATAACCCATCCAATGATCCAGCGCCCTCAGCCTAGATCCCAAGATGATCCCGTCGGACCAACACGAGGTGGACATCCGATCCAGCGCTCTCAGCATAGATCGCACAACAAACACAAACACAACTCCTGCTAAAAAATACCAATATTAACACATTACGATACTTGCCTCGAAGATGGCAAGAACGAAACACTTCAATGATCTCAACACTCTCGAAGGCCGCCTCCTTCGATCAACGTAGCAAGCTCGAACCTTAACAAAAGAAATGATATAGAATTCATCTCAAGTCGAACGATTGCCTATCAATCCGGTCTACGGCCAAAAGCTCTAAATATGCAATCTGCCTGAACCACTTAGCGTATGCTACGTACTCTACGTAACGTGCGCTAAGCCTACCTATTAACGTACGCTATCGTCTAAGTCTAGCGTACACTAGCCATGTACTGACAGTTCTCTCTGATCAGCCGACTGACTCGACTGGTAACATAATGTACGTTACGTACCAAACGTAGCGTACGTTAACTTATTCCCGACAGCGCACGTTAACTTACATATGTTAGCCTGCGCTAACCGTGCATGGCAGATTACTACTGGCAGAAAACTTGATCTAATGGTGATGAACTCATGAATTCTATGGTGATAATACATGTCATCCCCATGCATATGATGCTCATAAGGTTTTGTGAAAGTTCTATACGTACTAAGTGACTATGAGTGATGGATTCAAATTAAATACTCGCAAGTGTACGAATCGCTCTTGTAGTAAGCGGCAAGTAACTCCGAGGTCGATCTCTCGAGGAATTGGAAATGGTTTAAAATTTGATAATGTTCGGCAAATAGTCGAATGAACAAAAGTAAATTAAATTAAAATACATCATTGGTTGATTATGATTACAATTACTAATGCACAAAATTTAAATTGAACTAAGTGATATCAACACCAATTTGATAGTCGGATAAATGAGAGATAACAATAATGAGATTAATATGGGAATTTAGAGTCACCGACACACACGTAATCAATTATTAGTTCCGATACTCAAATAAATAAAGTTAGGAATTATCGATTGCTCACGATTAAAAGAAATCCGTTTGATGGCGGAAATTCTAAAAATCACGATTGTTCTCAACGAAAATTAAGGGATACTCTTTTGATGGGGACGAAACCCTAGCTAACAATCAATTAACCGACTACTTTTGATGAGGTAAATCGTTAAAAGATCGCGCGAAAAAGCTCGAGAACATTCACAATCGTTTCTTTCGGGTCGTTTGATGGCAAACACCGATAAAAACCCTCGATTCGAATAATAATAACATCAATGAAAAAGGTTTGATGATCTAATTCAAAAGTTCTTAAACGAAGAACGAACAAGAGGAACAATCCCAAACTTTATCCGGAAAATCAAAAGGAACTAATAATCAAAAACATGTGTGTGGCTATATCTAAAAACCCATATGAAGTGTTTAGCCACACATGATTAATTCAACAACAATAATGGAAATTGAAGAACAAAACATGGTAAAAACTTCCCTTGTAAATGCGAAATCGAATTCAGAAAAGGTTTGATGATCTTCTTACAAGAACTCACAACAAATTTATACAAGGAATTATTATATCTCACTGAAGTATTTTCTCACTCCAAGAACACACAAGGAAGATGATGAAAATCTCTCTTTTTCCTCCCTAATCTTGTGTTTTTCCACAAAATATCTTCTTCACAAGACAAGTACACCTCTCAAGGGGTCACTCCACTTTGTTTTATAGCCAAAAAATCAAGACAAAGGCTTAAAATATGCAAAGATGTCAAGGAAAGTGACATGAAACAAAAAGTGGCACGGCCCGTGTCCTAGGACACGGCCGTGTCGCTCTGCGCTGAATAATCGAAAAGTAGTGCAGCCGAGAGGCTCGGCCGTGTCCGTGACACGGCCGTGCAAAGACTATGCGGGAAAGGCGAAATGGCGAAAGTGACTCGGCCATGTCCCAAAAGGCACGGTCGAGTCCTTCTCATCCGGAAAGTGCGATTGCTGGAATGAGACCGGCCGTGTCCCATGGCACGGCCGAGTTACTGATCTTTGCCGGCGCTGTCGCACCCTAATTGAGTTGCACAGTGCGGCTAGTCCGTTGCACAGTGCGGCTAGTCCGGTTTTAGTCTTCTTGGCATGATCCTTCGTTCTTGTATCAATTCACCTCGGATTTTAGCATATGATATACCGTTTGAAGCTAATTTCACGAGGAATTTATATCAAAGGAGAATACATCTCAATTCGGAGTGGAGATTCTGGTATTTAGGAGATTCGGCCGATCTTGCTTAAATCTTTCATCGTTTTAGGCCCGTTTTAGCTTTTGATTGTCATAAACTCCAATATTAGCAATGAAAGCGCATATTTCACCACAATCTTCGTCCGGATACCTACAAAACAAAAACACAACATACCACGCGTAAAAGGGCAAAAACACTCGAAAACAAATGAAAGTGCGACTCGATAGAATGTAATGAGACGATCAAAAATCGACTCATCAAATCCCCAAACCTAAACTTTGCTTGTCCCCAAGCAAAAATAAATAAAACACACGACAAAGAAAACGAGAAGGATTGAATAATCAAGTTAATCATCGGGTATACATACAATCAACCGGGATGTAAAAGTATCGTAAAGTCTCGTAATTCATCATGGAAGCCTAAACTCACAAATGAGTGGAAAGCAATGGCACTAGATCGAACATGCAAGAAAACAAGTCTTAATAATCCCTCACCGAATTATATCGATTCACTCATCTCTCAAGTGTTTAGATAGGTCAATACGCTCAACTCGATTCAAATGGAAAGTTCTACTATATGCTTGCACTTCTTCTCTTCATCAAACGCATCAATATTCACAAAACATGAGTCATAGGGTCTTACTTTTGGTTGTAACAGGTTGTGGCTCGGGTTGGGAAAATTTGGCTAGTAGTTACAAGTTCGGTCAAGTAGAGCATATACGATCCTCATATATATGAAATAAAAACTCAAAGCAAGATCGATCATTCTACTTCAATTCTCCGTATATATATCTCCCTCTTTTTTCTAGGCCTTGTTAAGTGTAATTCTTATGATATTGGCCTATTTCTCACAACCCAACGACTTCCCTTTTGTTTTCTTAGGCTCACTCCTCTCCTCCCCTATTTTCTATCCCACTATTATTATTAGGATGGGGCTTATTATTTTCGAGGAACGAGAGAAGATTTTTGCCTCTATACACCACAAACTTTGCACACCTTCGTTTTCAAATATACCCTCTCATGCTCTTACGTGGACCAATACTTGGGTAAGTTATGGCTTTTGGATATGGAGCAATAAGATGCGGGTTTTCGAACAAAATTACGGCTAAAGGCTCAACGAGGCTAGCAAAGGATATTGATATGAATTGGTGGATATTTTTAGATAAGTAGGTTCAAGACAAAAATGGGCAGCCCTAATCATTCCTCGTGTATGTAAATATCAACACGTCATCCGAGAATCATGCAAGTTCTAAAGAATACAATCCATAAGAAGAGAAATCACTCATGAAAGAATTTTACCGCTAAAAGTGAACGGTTTAATTAGGCACAAGGACTCACGGCTTTTGGACTACTATACTCATTCCTTACATGTCAAATCAAGTAACCAAAAACTATACATTCACACGCAAGGTCAAGCAATCAATTAGATTTATTAAACTCTACGAGCCAAACACAAACACGATTAATCATCCATATACCCAACAGTTAACAAGGTTATTGCAATCCAACTACGACATTACGCAAGAAAAAAAATAAAGAAAGGAAACAAACATCACGCAAACAAAAAATAAATAAAAATCGAAGAAGTTGCACCCCCCCAAACCTAAACCTTTGCTTATCCCCAAGCAAAAAGATTAAGTCAGGAAAAATACAAAAACGCAAATTAAAAAGAAAGAAAATAAAAATACCGGATTAAGATGTGTGGTTTTCGATCGCGGGGCACCATGATTTTGTGCTCGGGTCTCTACTTTCAATAGGCTAGGTTTCTTCCTCAGATGAATACTTCCTTTATTAGATTACCTACACACGCCACAGACAAAAACAAAATTAATGCAATAATAATAATAATAAAAGCGATAAAAATTAAAACTCCCTTGGGTTGCCTCCCAAGCAGCGCTTTTTTATAGTCTTTAGCTCGACTTCTTCGGATTCTTCTATTCGGGATTAAATGGAAATGTGCTAGGTCCAACCATATAGCTCGTCATTTTTCGCTCGTTTTCCTTTGTAAGGATGTGGAGAGTGGTTCCATGGATTTCCATTGTGAGCGCTTTTCTTACCATTTCAATTTTCAGTATCATCGTTACCATGAAATGTCTTCCTTGAAGAATAAGTGACGTGATTTTTGTTGGTGATGTTTCTTCTATGTTTGGTATCACGAAATCCATCGGGGCTATCACCTCCCCCAAATCTAGTGGCGAGTATATTGATTTTTGCGTTAAATTAATACTCGCTCCTAAGTTCACAACGGGAACTTCTTTCTCCACGAAAAGAACTTCCATATCAAAGCTTTCTAGGTCCTCCTTTTGATGCATTGAGTTGACTGGTTCGCTCTTATTCTCTTCAATTGGCTTCTCGATTTGATCTTTAGATTTGTCCCAAGGAATTCGAGTCTCGCAAGATCGGGTAGCAGTTACTCGGATTTCTTCATCATTCGACTCATCCTCTTCAATCACCATAGATTTCTCCGATTGACTCGGCAATTCTTCTTTCTCACCGCCCCTCTCTTTCGCTTCGGTAATTGTTTCTTTATTTATCACTTTACCACTTCGGATGGTGGTAATAGCTTGAACTTGCTCGGGTTGACTTGGTAGTTTACCCGTTTCTTGTTTGCATGCCTCGGTAGCAAGTTGCCCAATTTGAATCTCCATTTTCTTCATCGAAACTTCTAAAGATTCAAACCTTTTATTGTTCTCCACTCGGTTTTCCTTGCCCTCCTTAATGAATGCCGCAATACTCTCCTCAAGAGAGTTCCTTTGTTGTGGAGGTGGTTCACTTCGCGTTGGTTGTTGGGCTCGGTTTCCTCCATTGTATTGAGTTTGGACATTTGCGTCGTATGCCATCAGGTGATAAGTATTTGGGAGAGGTGCATTTCTTGCGTTTCCGCCATAATTATTCCTCCTCTCCTCCCACTCGGGCCTTCCCGTGCTTTGTCCCATAGCCCAATTAACTTGTTCGGTTTGTTCTCCCGGAAAAATATAAGGGCAAGAATTAGCATGATGTCCGGGTCCCCAACAAATTTCGCAAACTCGTGAGCTCGAAGATTTATTTTGAATCTTGAGTTGTCTTAGTTCCTTCATTAACTCATCGATTTTAGATTGTATCTCGTCCTTCTCGCTTACTTGGTTCACAACTCCTCTATGAACACGCACATTTTTTTGTTGAGAATTAGCCCCCAATAATTCAAATACGTCATAAGCTTGTCTCTCCGTTAACCCCCAAAACGACCCTCCGGCGGCGTTATCTACCGCTCCTTGGCAATATTGTGTCAACCCATCATAGAAGAATTGATTAAGTAGTTGAAGCGGATAGTGATGGTGTGGGCATTGAATGAGGAGCATCTTGAATCGGTCCCATGCTTCATGAAATGCCTCTCCTTCTTGTTGTCCGAATGTTGAGATTTGGGCTCTCAATTGTTTAGTCTTCGAATGAGAGAAGTACTTGGTAATGAATTTGTCGTAAACTTCATCCCATGTTCTTAACGATCCGGCGCCAAAGTCATCAACCATTGTTTCGCCGTCCTTGAGTGTATTAGGAAACACTTCATTCGTAGTTGATCCTCGCTCAACCCGTTCAATGGGAAGTTATCAATCGCCACATAGAAATCTCGAATGAATGATAACGGATCCTCTCGTGCTAATCCGTGAAATGAGGGCAATTGCTCTATGTGAAATCCGCTTATGTGGTAGTTCCTTGCGGCCGGTGCTAATTGGATGCATGAAATGGCGGTGTTCACTACGGGCTTTGCATAGTCCCTCATAAGATGTTCGACCGGAGGTTGTTGCGGCATGTTATAGTTCGCCTCCATCCCATATTGAGATACGGGATAATAATTCGCTCCATATTGCACTCCAACGGGTGGTTGTCTCGGATAGAAGTATCTCCCTTGTTGAGCTTCGGGCATCCCTTGATTGCGCCCAACATTATCATATCTCGGAAACCTTGGTTGACGAATGTTTTCTCTCTCAAGCAATTGGTGCTCTTCAAGATCCGGGTTATTCTCGTCGTTTGCCATTGATGATTGCGCTATTATTTTTGGTGCTCTAATTCTTTGAACCTCATCTATGGGTGGAAGAATCGGGTTTCCCAACGATCTCCTACCAAGCATAAACAAGAGAAATTAGAGCGAATTTTTAGACTTTATCGAAAATAATGAAAACGGAAAAATAATCAAGAAAAACAATTCAACTATTATTAAAACAAGATCAAAAATTAAACGCCAATTCCCCGGCAACGGCGCCAAAAACTTGATGGATTCAAATTAAATACTCGCAAGTGTACGAATCGCTCTTGTAGTAAGCGGCAAGTAACTCCGAGGTCGATCTCTCGAGGAATTGGAAACGGTTTAAAATTCGATAATGTTCGGCAAATAGTCGAATGAACAAAAGTAAATTAAATTAAAATACATCATTGGTTGATTATGATTACAATTACTAATGCACAAAATTTAAATTGAACTAAGTGATATCAACACCAATTTAATAGTCGGATAAATGAGAGATAACAATAATGAGATTAATATGGGAATTTAGAGTCACCGACACACGTAATCAATTATTAGTTCCGATACTCAAATAAATAAAGTTAGGAATTATCGATTGCTCACGATTAAAAGAAATCCGTTTGATGGCGGAAATTCTAAAAATCACGATTGTTCTCAACGAAAATTAAGGGATACTCTTTTGATGGGGACGAAACCTAGCTAACAATCAATTAACCGACTACTTTTGATGAGGTAAATCGTTAAAAGATCTCGCGAAAAGCTCGAGAACATTCGAATCGTTTCTTTGGTCGTTTGATGGCGAACACCGATAAAAACCCTCGATTCGAATAATAATAACAACAATGAAAAAGGTTTGATGATCTAATTCAAAAGTTCTTAAACGAAGAACGAACAAGAGGAACAATCCCAAACTTTATCCGGAAAATCAAAAGGAACTAATAATCAAAAACATGTGTGTGGCTATATCTAAAAACCCATATGAAGTGTTTAGCCACACATGATTAATTCAACAACAATAATGGAAATTGAAGAACAAAACATTGTAAAAACTTCCCTTGTAAATGCCGAAATCGAATTCCCGAAAAAGGTTTGATGATCTTCTTACAAGAACTCACAACAAATTTATACAAGGAATTATTATATCTCACTAAAGTATTTTCTCACTCCAAGAACACACAAGGAAGATGATGAAAATCTCTCTCTTTCCCACTCTTTTGGTGTTTTTCCTCCCTAATCTTGTGTTTTTCCACAAAATATCTTCTTCACAAGACAAGTACACCTCTCAAGGGGTCACTCCACTTTGTTTTATAGCCAAAAAATCAAGACAAAGGCTTAAAATATGCAAAGATGTCAAGGAAAGTGACATGAAACAAAAAGTGGCACGGCCCGTGTCCTAGGACACGGCCGTGTCGCTCTGCGCTGAATAATCGAAAAGTAGTCTGTCGAGAGGCTCGGCCGTGTCCCGTGACACGGCCGTGCAGCACTATGCGGGAGAGGTGAAATGGCCGAAAGTGACTCGGCCGTGTCCCAAAAGGCACGGTCGAGTCCTTCTCATCCGGAAAGTGCGATTGCGGCTGAATGAGACCCGACCGTGTCCCATGGCACGGCCAAGTTACGATCTTTGCCCGGCGCTGTCGCACCCTAATTGAGTTGCACAGTGCGGCTAGTCCGGTTGCACAGTGCGGCTAGTCCGGTTTTAGTCTTCTTGGCATGATCCTTCGTTCTTGTATCAATTCACCTCGGATTTTAGCATATGATATACCGTTTCGAAGCTAATTTCACGAGGAATTTATATCAAAGAAGAATACATCTCAATTCGGAGTGGAGATTCTGGTATTTAGGAGATTCGGCCGATACTGCTTAAATCTTTCATCGTTTTAGGCCCCGTTTTAGCTTTTGATTGTCATAAACTCCAATATTAGCAATGAAAGCGCATATTTCACCACAATCTTCGTCCGGATACCTACAAAACAAAAACACAACATACCACGCGTAAAAAGGGCAAAAACACTCGAAAACAAATGAAAGTGCGACTCGATAGAACAGAATGAGACGATCAAAAATCGACTCATCAATGAGATACAAGGATACATATAATCATCACAACACCATAATTCATCTTTGATCTTCAAGGAATATCCTAAGTTCAATCCGTTACATGTCCCAAAACGTATGATTCCTTTATGAAAAGGCATAAGAATTTGAAAATTTCCAAATACTGGTCACAAATCGGTTTGAAGCTTCAGAATATGCTAGGAGTTCAAACACTAAGAGGTTCAATGGTTTATACGATGAATAAGTACCGAAACATCGAAAATATCCTTCTAACACATGATGTTAGACTACTTATGAATCTAACTGACTAGGTAAATCCCAAAACATGATCAAAAACGTCCTTCAGAATACTACTAATATTGGTGAAGAATCACCTACCTCAAAGTAGTGAAGAACAAGGAGGAAATTCGAAGCAATCCAACGCCGAAGGCTTGAACACCAATCCCCAATGATCTACAATCTTCAACACGAGCTAGGATGCCGGCAAGAAGTGTTTAGGATGAAGAGAGTGACTCTCTAAGTTCAAGAATTCGGATGGGGGAGTGAAAAGTCTGAAAATATGAAAAAGGATGTTGTCCTATATATAGAAAATGGTTATTAGCGCGCGCTAGTCCATATTCATAGCGTGCGCTAACGGCTATTTGAAACGTTACTGATTTCACTGTACTCAGCCTTTAGCGTGTGCTATCCTCATATGAGTAGCGTGCGCTAACGCGTTGACTTGGCTTTTTCCCGAAAGTCGTCCAGGTTTATCCCGACACAATCCGCCCAAGATCCCCGGCCTGATCTCACCTACCAACACGTCTCAAACATATTGACCACGTATAGCGTGCGCTAAGGTCCCTTCACAGCGTGCGCTATGGATCCAAGTTAGCGTACGCTACGCTTAGTCGATAGCGTGCGCTACATGCGCAGAATCACACTTTTAAATCATATTCATGAAATCATACACTCAACAACACCGGATTATGAAATACGGAGAATAATACTCAGATCAAAATGCAACAATTACAATATCACAAGTTCCAAATACATAGCAGAAATCTCGGGTATTACACGGAGTCAAGAAATTAGTCATCGACCGTTACAATAAAGTCATCAAATCCAACAGATATGAAGACCAAGCATAACGTACATAATGTATACTACATAACGTACGTAACAGATTTCAGCCAGGAGCCTGCCCATTTGCTTATACATCATTACGACCGTTACATGGAATATGTAATGTACATTACACAGCTTACGTACGTAACGCAAGTTACTTAACGTACGTAAGACAAGCATACTATTCCAACGGGAAAATTGCTCCAAGAGGCTATAAATAGATGTCATTCAAGGTGTTGGAGATACACAAGAATTCACAAGAGTTTACAAGCATACACAAGCAATATCTGAGCTTATCAAGCTATCATTATACTTTGAAAAGATTATTCTGATACGAGAAGAATTATTCTATCAATTCTATATCTACATTATTGTATCAACGAGAGCTATCTTTTGTAAAGACGAGTTTCCTTACTTGCAACTTTTTATTGTGAGATTGTCTTGTATCCTGAAAACAAGAGAGATTATTGTGAGGTTGTTCTTGAGCCCGGTAATCAAGAAACTGTAAATCTCAGCACTAATCTTGAAAGTGCTATTGTAAGAGTTGGCACTAACCTAGAAAGTGTATTCAAGGTTTTAGAAAAGTCCTAGTCGATAACACTAGGTAGGGGGACGTAGGCGTCATTAATAGTCGAACCTCTCGAACAAATTCGTGTGTTCTTTCTTTTCCGCACTCCTATTACTCCGATACCTATCTGAACTATTCAACCCCCCTTCTAGTGGCGGTACCAATCCAACATGCCGAGCGGTCCAGCAGTCGGACCGTGGTCCCTCACAAAATGGGACCGCAGGGCAGCGGCCTGGCAGCTCCGAGCTGCTGGGTCCGATCACGTCGGCTCGTCTTTTCATCCCGATTCCAAAAATAATATTTTTCTAATCTTTATATTACACATTTAAATCAGTTTTTCAAAAGATAAATAGATTTATATTGTAACATAAAATCATGAAAATTAATTTTTATATGAACAATGAAAAATTAATGATTAATACAATTATTATTGAAATCATAAAAACACCCAATTAAGCATTCCAAATGCTAAATATCGTATATACGATCGCAAGACCTCGCTCCGATACCACTGGTGGGATTCAATGCCTAAAACAAAGGTGCAGTGGAAGCAAAAATGATTTTTTACCGAACCCCTAAAGAGGACCAATCATGCAACGTATATACGAATAGAAAAAGGACACGAATAAAGATATGAAATTATACCCTTGAAGTCCTTTGATTGAATGTTGAGGTTGATCCCAGTGAATGCAAATCCAATTTGATAAGTTCTCGATGATCCAAATGCCGAAAGCACTGTGTCTCTACTAGCCACGCGCCAGGAGATGATGAGAATAGCAATTACTCAATTATCTTCCAAGGATACGACTAGAAAGGAGTAGTAGGAGAACAAAATGAACTCTCTCTCTCTCTCTCTATGTCTTGACCGATTTTGCTGTATTGGTGAAGGAGGATGAACTTTCTTTTATAACAAAGTCCACACAAACCTCCGAGGTCCCCACCTCTTGGTGTATCAAGATAAGATCCCATCTTATCACACCCTTTTGTCCTCTCTATATGTAACCAACTCATCATAATAAAAGAGGGGACAAAAGGCACCATCATGGAAGGTGCATATGAGGGGGGCGACCTACACATGATTGAGAAGGTTCGGTTCATTTTGATCCACGAAACGGACCATCATGTATCCAGTCCGATTGATACATCTGTAACACCCCCAACATTCAGGGCATATTACAGCGCTGTGGACCCCACACTGTGGAATCCACCAGGATAATGTACCAAACAAGACATTCGACAGCAACAAACAATCATTAATAAAACGACAATTCACATAAAAGACTACAAACCGACAAATAAAATCTGACATCAAATCCATTTCCCAAAACGGGAACACAACATTAACAAATTCAAACAGGAAGTACTCGAGTACTTAAACCAATTTTATAATACAGAAATCCAAAAATCAGACATCAATAATAACTGACAAATAGAACACCAATAATCAACTACTGGACAATATCATGCTTGCCTATCATCCTCATATGACTCGAGTGCTCGCTTGTCCCCACGATCAATACCTGAAATACAAAAAGTATTTCCCCCATTTAAGGGGTTAGCGACAACTACTAGTGCAAGTACAATCCATTTGAACTACATTATAATCAGATGAATATATGCGCCAAAAAGAAGCATTTTAGAAAACATTTTATATTCCGGAATATTTACGATGCACAAGCACAAAACACATTTTCTCCAACCAAAACAATTCAAAGTTAACCTTGGTACATAACTCACGGCCACCGCACCCCGCAGAGCCCCGTCGGACATCCCTGGGTGGTTAACCACCATTCGTGATACGCACACACACGCCAATACGTATCCCTAGAGGCCCCGTCGGACCGTCCCTAGGTGAACATACACATATCCTCCCACAACAACCACATATAGCCATAATTGAAATACCAGAACATGTAAACAAATGTAAAGTACTTGCCTTTGTGACATCTTCGAAGAATCGGAAGTGAAAAACGACTATGGATTATCTGAGTGAAAGACGACAGTTCCTAACGAATAATTAACATAACTTAGTCCCAACGGACATCAATAAACGAAAGGAATACTACCATAACCCCGATTACAATACACGACAATAGACGATCAATCGATATAGGCGAGGGTTTACGCAAAATCTCCCCGTATTGATAATTCACGGATTAATTCGAAGAAAATGGATTGGGAATCACCCAATAACAACAATCGGTAAGAAGTTTCGCAACATACATGAACAATTCGGAATCAATCACGAAAAACCCGAAAAACCCCCAATTTATACAAGTTAGGGTTCCTGAAGAAAATACCTCGGATTCGAACGATGGTGGATGATTACGCTGATGGTGATATGCTACTACGATTCTACGGTGATGGAACACGAAGAATTCTTCGATCAAAACTGAAGGAAATCGGCTCTGGAGTCGCCCCGTGAAGAAAACGAAAGAAAGGATAGAAGATGAGGTGTTGGACCTCTGCCTGCTGTTTTAAAATAGCGGGCTGTTACGGCCGTAATAGGGGACACTTACGGCCGTAACTTCTGGGTGTCACGTCCGTAACACCCTCTTTGGACAACAAGATCTTGGCAATGTCAAACGATTAGACGACCCCGAAACCCGGACCTGCTATCGAACCAAAAATACGACTACGAAGAATATTCAATGGCGAGTCTAACCATCACAAGAAAACATAAATCCGACTACCCGGGAACCCGAAATACGACAATGAATATGAAATTCCCTAAACTTATAGGAAATTATGAAAATGACCCAAGTGTCCGAAAATCACGATACGACGTCGGATTTGAAAACCGAAGTTCTCAACATGACCAACTCAATCATACGAACTTGTACAAACCAAGAAACAACGGAAACAAACGAGTTTTACAAGAATCGAACGTTCATACGGCAAAACATGACGAAAAATGAAATTACGTGAAAACATCACCAAAACTCATCGAAATGGAAAAACTCCAAGAATAAAGTAGATTCACAATGTCGAAACGGTTATAAGCGAGTTGATAAAAATAGACATACACCGAAAATGGAATTGCTAAAAATGGAAAGTTACGGATATTACAACATCTTGGTTCGTCTCAATTAATATTAATACAATTGATTAATCTAATTAATCATATTAAGATAGTATTTCTCCACGAAATAATAATCCATGAATTAAATTAATTACCCAGTAATTTATTTAATTCACCAGACCATTTTAATTTATCCAATAAATTAAATACGACATCAATTGTCCAATATTCACAATAAGAGATCCACTTCAAATTATTCCATCGTATCCTTAATACGCGACTCAGTAGGTCAGTCTCAGTAAGCAATGAGAGGAACCAAAGAGTTATAGCAACACCTAGCTAGTCCCGCGGCCTATACTGTAACCTTACTGAGAACAAATGATATGGATCATTCAAGAACCATTTTGTCGTGAATACCAATAAATGTATAAACCCTTCTTTCAAATGTCTCGATCAAGTTATAGGGTCACGATCAGTCAAACCCTATATGTACTTGATGCGATGTTTGAGTTCATGCAAGATCACCGAGCTCTCATGTATCCAATACAACTAGCTCCAATTCTTTGGCCAAAGACTTATGATCGCATCTGCCAATAACCACATAAGACATATACCTGTTGACTTATAGGAGAAAGAATCCTATCTTGGTATTTAGTAGAACCTATTACTTGTCTGTCAAGACGCACGTCGAGGTTGACCCCCACATCTCGGTTTCCTAGGTCGAACTACTCTAATGAAAATCTTAACGTCACAAGCACATCCCTACTAAATCCTCAAGTCGAAGGTTCACGAATACCTATCCCAACCTTTCGATTCCGTCATTGATAGTTTCGGAGTGAAATCCGTGTGACGAATCGAGAGTGAGTTGGTTCGAGTATACTAATCCCATTAGCATACCTACAACGTGTGCTCCCACTAACCATTAGTGACGACAGGCACTTTCCAAGTCAAAGAACACGTCATACATGTAACACTCCCAGATCCGACCGGGAATATTACAGCGCCGTGGGCCCCGAGATGGAACCCACAAGGCTGAAGGAAATTTTCGCAAACATTTACAAATGTCCAAGAGGCTAACGACGGTACTGTCTTTTAAAAACATTTGAATACTTTATAAAACTCATTTATCAAGACCGTCGTAAAATCTCATTTGAAACCACAAGGCCCGAAATGCCAAAACTCAACAGTTTAAAAACATACGTTAAGTTATCGCTTACACGTACCGACAAAAAAGATTTAGGAAACGATTGCTAAAGTGACCTAAGTTACTAGATACCAAAAGGTCATTTAAAAATACTCACGCAGCGGAATACAACAACAGATTAGAAGCTCAAAACACAAATACATGTCCTAGCCAGTATCCTCCGGGAAGCTCATCTCTTCACGACCGCTACAAGCTTGATAATCCAAGAACCTAAAAAGAAAGCCCACGACGGGGTCAGCCATAATATCCAACAATGATAACTATCACATCACGTCAATAATTACATATCAATGGAAATACTAAGTAAGAATACGACCAATGTAATCTTACCGTCGTAACTTTACGAAAATCCACGATTCGTATCCTTAACAACATAATAAGATAATACCGAAATATTTGTATGGTATCTTAGCAATACCCAAGGTTCTAAAAATATTATCATAACTCGCGATACGGAAATTATACCAACTCTGGCCAATTCAATCCATCGGATAACGTCGACAATTCCAATACGATAATCGATTGTCCATCAAAGACAAGTATCAAGGAAATACGGAACATACCTCAAGATACGAAATACCATTACCATCACGTCAGTCTAATCCGAGATCAGATCAACACAACATACGGACATGGTCCTAAAACAAGACCTACAAATGCATACTCATATGACAACATCAATATGATCACAACAATAACGACAATGTATACTTATGGCAAACCCATAATATACATATGCACAACAACAATACGTGGCAATCCGATGATCCAGCGTTCACTGCCTAGATCCCTCGATGATCCCGTCAGACCAACCTGAGGTGGAAAACTCATCCGTTGATCCAGCGCACGCTAGCATAGATCCCCCGATGATCCCATCGGACCAACCCGAGGTGGACATACAACAACAATGCACAAATGCATATAACAATGATACACAATGCATGACAACAACAATACACGCATGTATCACAACATGATCGACATGAAATGACAAAAATGATTAGAGTACTTGCCCCGAGTCCTTCGAGAGCAATCTCGATGTCCAGACCATCACGAACCATTATTCTGAATATTCGACGATCCGAAATGTCACGGATGGTAAATAATTCATGCCTTTGTCTATACCATGATGTATCCTCGATACCAAGTATGCCAACAAGAATGTAAATCATATACATTATGATTTAATTCCCAAAACTCAAATACAACCTATAATCTCAACTCTCCTGTGATTACGATTTATAAACATTGCTATACGAATTATAAACGAATGAAACTGAAACAATTCATTAAATATTAAAAACTGAGCAAGTAATAACTTGCCTCGATACCAATGAAGCCGTTACCAATTCCTTGTCGTCGTCTACGTGTCCCTCGGCCCTGATCAAAGCAATCTACGAACGTTCTTGAATACGACCGCAAAGCATAGTTCTAAACATCGATCAATAATCTCATCCTATTACAATAATCGATTTAACACACATTCGATAACAATCAACAATCGATATAACTAATCCACAAACCCAACGATTCCAATATATCTCGATTAAACACAAGTCCAAAAAATCTAACTCAAACAATTACGAATTCATTCCCATGATTCCACAAAGCCCACATATCGATTCGATAAGGCGAGTATACAAATTTAACCGAAATATTCCAATCAATTTCTCTTTCAAAACTTCAATCAAACACCTTGAAGGCGAAATTGAAAGGTATATTCGAATCATCAATCAACAAACACCAACCACACCAAGAACACGAAGAACATAATCACAAACATATATATCCTTCAACATTATAAGATTCTAGCCATCAATACGAACTAAACCACCAAAATATATCAAGAATCATAATCACTTGCATGTTCATCATCATACGAAGTAAACAATATCAACAACATTAAAAACCCGAAATGAAGGGAGATATTAACCAACATATCTCTTGAAGAAAAACAACACCGTTCAAAACCACACGAATCATATCAATATCCGCATATCAACCATATTATCAACATAACTCAGTAATCCATCTCATAACCATACTCATCAACTCATAAACATGACGATCATCAACTCAAGAACATCATATACAATCCAAAATGAAATCCCAAAGTGGAGAGTAATTACCTCTTTGAAGGAATGGATTGAATCCCAAGGTTGAATCCGTTTTCAATCACTTCCAAGCTTCAAATGTTGTTAGGAATGATCAACTCAAGTGTTTGGAACCTCAACTTCTCTCTAAGACCTCTCTATCGGTTCACATGAAGAAATGGATGGAAATGACGAATAATGGCCAACTGCACTTATATATATACTGTACATTACTAACGTACGCTAACATCTCCAGTTAACGTACGTTACACACTTAGCGTGTGCTAACTGTCTTTGTTAGCGTGCGCTATCGAATTCCAGAGGCAACTGTCTTACTGCATGAAGTGATTTACGTACGCAATGCCCATGCAATAGCATACGTAAATTCCTCTATTTAGCGTACGCAAGTGTCCTACCTTAGCGTGCGCTACTCATAGTTGACTCGTTTGTCTATATGCTTTCGAAGACAGGTCCACACGCCGAAAGTGCTGACGAGGATAAGATTCCTTTTTGTCCGATATACAATTAGCGTGCGCTAATCAACATGCATTAGCGTGCGCTAACACTACATTACAACATCCGTTGACTTATCAAAACGTGCGCCGAAAGTGGCCTGGTCCACACGCAGATTCCCTCTGAGCTGTTCTTCACTAGCGTACGCTAAGTTGTGTCCGTAGCATGCGTTAAACCTGCACGATAGCGTGCGCTACTCATGATTATTAGCGTGCGCTAATAATGTTACACTTAGCCATTTACACTGATCTTGCTCGTCGTCTCAACATACTAGATACGTATACATGACGCACTATATCCTTTGACAACCAAGTACGACAATTATATCAATACAGATGTCTCAGTTCTAGAATTATTTTATCCATATTGTACAGATTCCACGCTGTACAACATAACTCGGATAAAATAACATTAAACAATAGTAATAGAAATTCCGGATATTACAATACAAGTCTTCGCATAAACTTAACGCCGAGTCAAGTTTAATCGACTTTGTGAACAATTAAGTATTTGAGTCATAAACTTTAGCAGTGCCTATCCCCTTATATATTAAGGAGTGGAAAGTTTTCTCTCAAATACATGAAATAGTTTCTATATATAAATTTACAAGTCAGGAATGCTAGTGACTTTCAGTAAATAAAGAAACACACAATTTCCTTCTGATAATAGTTTACATAATAACAAGTACAATGCCCTCTCTCATATATTTTCTGCATGGCATTCGAGGGCATATTCCTAACATACATCTCTCAGATCACTCAATATTGGCATAGGATTTGGATCAGGCCTGTTGGCAATAGGCGGGACATTGTTGTACAAGGTGGTTTTGGACAACCCAAAAACTTCCCAGCCTAAATTTTCTTCGCTGCATGCCACTGTTGGATGCCATAGCTTGTAAGAATATGGTTCAGCATTACGCCGAAGGACTTCCTTGTCGTTTCTGGCTTGGCAGTCTTCTCTTATAGGCATTTTATAACCTTTTGTCACGAGTTCACATTTTCTCCACTCTTGATGGTCACCTTCATTCTGAATCTCAGGTTTGTGCATATTTCGAATGCACCCGTTCTGTTCTCCGCCACCCGGCAGCAAAATTCGTGCAAGTAAAAATAGGGAAGAGTAAAACTCTTCTTGTGGCAAGAGGGGTGAATATCTACAGCTTTGGAATTTCCTGTGAATAGCTTCCACTATGTTTCGAGCATACTGTCAGACTTAAAGGTCTCCAGATCCTACACTATCAGGCCATCGAATGGCAACTTATACAATTTTTCCAGAAGATCCCTATTAAAAGCATCTCCTTCTCTTGCACAATGCTCAAAATAGCAGATACGGAAGCACCTTTCTTCTCCGACACAAATTTAAACCTTGCGTCAAGGTAGAATTCTTCAACAATTTGTTCATCATAATTCTATAGGAGTAGACTACCCAATCTGTATAGCCCTTGATATTTGACACGGGACACCACCAGATTCATCCCGGCCATATCTTTGTTTTCAGAAATTATGCGCTCTTGAAGCAAAGAGTGTGCAAATATTCTTCCATCAATGATAATGTCTTTGTTTTTTGAGGACACATATGAAGTCTGATATGAAGTTACTTTTCACATCAAAATATGAAAAGTAAGATAGAAAAGTTTGCAGAAAAACTTCTAAGTATTTAGACTGTATGATGTAGGCTCGTTTAATTTGCAAAAGCATAAAGAGTCTCTTGTTCAGCATAATGGCCCTTATAGTGTGCACAGAGGCTAAGTTAGAGTGAATGGTCAAATTTAAGGGATGGTAACCGGTTTTGAATAAATGTACAAGATTAATCCAGATGTAACTAGCATGCCTAATGCAACAATTTTGAATTTAATGCTCGGTCCCACCTCTGACACATCACAGCCTCCACTATCGTACGTTCATGCGGTTTGTATTTTAAAATCGCGGGTTTCAAGGCTTTAAAGGCCATATGTTGTTTCAGTATTGAAAGTTAAATCCTTTTAAATTCAGACGATGCACATAGACTAAAACTCATTTTGGAAAGTTAAGTGTATGGAATTAGATACGATTAAAATATTAATTTACATCCTACAATATTTTTGCTATATCTGCGAAAGGACAACATTCCCTCTTAAAAGGTACATACAGGATTCAATTCTTATAGCAAGCAATGATTAATCCTGTATTCAAGAGTCTTACTGTATTGCCCCTTAATTAGTGCACATTACAGCTGTAGGAAGGTAATTATACCATCTTCTTCCTACAGTAAGAATATGACCTGTAGTTATGAATGTATAATTAATAAGTGTGACATTGTATTCATGGGTCTTATAGTACTTCCCCTCAATTGATGAGTAGAATAAAAACTTACAGGGGTTTCAATCAATCTATAGCATTCCGAATTCCTGAGAGGCGTTGTGATATTGGCTAACTAAATATCTGTATGAACTTTTGCGATCCGGATATCTTTATTCTCCATATAATTTCTGATGAAATGATGCTTCATATCAATGTGCTTGGTCCTTGAGTGCAATACGTGATTGTGCGTGATTTCAATTGCACTCGTGCTGTGCACATGATAAAAGTTTCTCTCACCTTGATGCCATAGTCCTGTAGATATTTCCGCATCCACAAGATCTGCATGCAGCAGCAACATAATATTCTGACTCAACTGTAGAAATCGAGTTGGCCAATTGCTTATTACTAAACCATGACAAAAGTTTGGGTCCAATGAAGTGACTGGTACCACTTGTACACTTCCTATCCATCTTACAACCTACGAGAGCCGAGATGTGGTAGCCTACCATATCGAATCCTTATTTCTTAGGATACCACAATCTTACATTTTTTGTTCCTTTGACGTACTTAAGAATTCGTTTGGCTGTGGTGAAGTGTGATAGGTGCAACCTGATATCGATCAAACACTCTTACAGCAAACTGGATATCAGGCCTACTGGATGTTAGGTACATGAGTGGGCCTATAAGCTTCCTATAGAGAGATTGGTCAACTGGATTTCCAGCTTCGTCATCACTAATCTATATAGAAGTGCTCATGGGGGATAAATGCTAAGTATTCATCCCGGATGTATTGAGCAGCTCCTTGCTGTATTTCTCCTGGTTGATAAATGTACCTGTAGGTAACTATTTGTCCTGCAACCCTAAGAAATAGCTAAGTTCTCCCGTCATACTCATTTCAAATTTACTTTGCATGTGATGATAGAACCTTTAACACAGATCAATGTTAGTTGAACCAAAAATAATATTATTCACATAAATTTGTACCATAATAAAACACCTTTCTCACTATTGATAGGATAAAACGATGGTGTTTCATACCATGCCCTTGGTGCTTGCTTGAGATCATACATAGCTTTCCTTATCTTTTATACAAAATCTCCTTCCTCCATGTTGGCAAATGGAGGTTGTCCAACATACACTTATTCAGTTAGGTCGCCATTAAGAAATGCGCTCTTAACATCCATTTGATATATTATAAAGTTCTTGTGAGCCGCAAACACTAGGAATATCCTAATGGCTTCTAGTCTGGTTATATGGGTAAATATTTCATCATAGTATATGTCTTATTCTTGTTTGTGGCCTTGGGCAACCATTCTGGATTTATTTCTTATAACAAGGCCATTCTCGTCCTTCTTGTTTCGAAATACCCATTTAGTAGCTTGATGGGTTGGTCTGTGAACGAGGTACCAAATATTATTCCTTTCAGAACCATTTAGTTCTTTTTCCATATATGAAATCTAGTGAGAATTATTGAGCACTTCATTGGTCGAGATGGGTTCAGACTATACCAAAATACAGTTAGTGTGCACATGGCAAGTCTCTTAAGTTCAGTTTCAGAATTCCTTATAGGGAATGGGGACTAGGTCTCGACTCTGTTTCCTCTTGTGTATAGAGTACATTTCCTTGTGTACTCTGTATTCTTTTTTTGGTGGAAACATCAGCGTCAATATCATTAATTATTAACTCCTGTGGGTGATCTCTTAACCACCTTCTGTCGGGTTCTAATTCCACATCCTTTGATGTGTCCTGTTGGGCGGTAAGTTCAATTTTAGCTTCCACAACATCAACTTCAACTACCTCATCTATTCTTATAACAGTCAGATTAATTTCTAGAGTGGTAATAGGGTCTTCCTGAGACTGTGGAATTTCCTCAAGAGATAGAGTTTGGACGGCTTGGGTTAGGTTATCTATTTCTGTAGGATCACAATGAGGTTCATCGAAGATCACATGGATTAACTCCTCTATAGTCAGTTTCCTTTGGTTGAAAATATTGAATACCTTGCTGACAGAGGAGTATCCAACAAATATACCCTCATTGGATTTCTCATCAAAGGTCTTGAGCTGATCATTCTCATTATTAAGAATGTAACGCCTACATCCAAAAATATGAAAGTACTCAACCATAGTAGTTTTATTATTCCATACCTCGTATGCGGTTTTGTTGTGGTGCTTATTGATGATACAACGATTTTCTGTGTAGCACACTGTATTTTGATTATCCCAAAAAAACCTTTGACAACTTTCTTGCAGCTATCATTGTTCTTGTTGCATCCTTCAGCGTCCTGTTCTTTCGCTCGACAACACTATTTTGTTGAGTAGTCCGGGTTGCTAAATATTTGTGATGTGTGCCATTGCATGCACAGTACTGCTCTATGAAGCGGTTTGTGAATTATGTGCCTTTGGCGGACCGAATAGATATAATGCTCAACCCGTATTTGTTCTGAAGCTTTTTAAGGTGTTCCGCACCGGCAGATTTGTGGTTGCCTCTTTCTTATTTTTGAGGAGGTCTATAAATACATGAAGAAATTATCAATGATAACAAGACAATATTTCTTACCTCCCAGGCTGACAGGGACTACAGGCCATAAAGATCTATATGAAGTGAATCCGGGACCTTGTGGGTTGAGAGATATGATTTGATGTTCAGAGAGGTCTTTACTTGCTTGCCTTTCTAACAGGGTCCGCATACGCTGTTCTTGTGAAATGACACATCCGAAAAACCTATGACCATTCCCTATCAGGCCAATTTGTTGATGGTCTTGAAATTGATGTGAGACATCTGTTTGTGCCATAGCCAACTTTGATCTGCAATGCCTTTGGCAACAAAACAAGGAATTACAGTAGTAGTAGGTTTCCAGTAAGCAATGTACATGTTACCTGGCCGGCTTCCAGTGAGGACTATCTGTTTGGTCTTTATATCCTTCAACCTACACTGTCCTTTATAGAACTTAATCGAGAACTTCTAGTCACATAATTGGCTAACAGTTAGAAGATTGTTTTGTAGTCCTTCAACATATGTTACATTGTTGACTTTAATTTTTCCTACAAGCAGGGTTACTTTCCCTCTTGTTCTTCCTTTTGACTAGTCACTGAATCGCACCTTTGGATCTTTACCTTCTACATAATCTGTTAGCTTGGTGATATCTACCGTCATGTGGTGAGAACATTTGCTGTTGAAGTACCTGATGTCCTTCTCCATGATATCTTGTAATAAAAAATTAAATAGTTTTAGGTCCCCTTTGATCTTTGAGGTTACTTGGTTATTAGTTCCTTCAGGTACCGAAATTTGCCTGACAGCAATGGGTTTGCTGTAAGTTGTGTTAGGTCCTCTTTTGCGAGATTTAAGTGGGGCTGGCACGTAATAGTTGTAAGAATTGTATTATGCATGTAAAGTTGCGAATTTTAGTTCCAGTAAGGTTGTTGTCCGGGGGAGGAACCGTGTTTCTCTGCCTTCTAGATTGCCTTCTGGGTTTCCAGTTGGATTCTGAGACCTGTTGTTGGTAGAACTGCGTGGCAGCCTACTTACGAGAAAGATTACTGAGTTCGTGTACCCAGTATTAACGAGCAGTGTACTATTGATAGTACTGAGGCCCATGCTATTGGTGGTACTTGAGTACATCCTTTCTTCTCTGCTGACGATGTTGTTGGTATGCTTGAGGAGAAAACTATTGATCTTGAGCATTGCGTGTTACAGGATTATGGGGTTGTCCTATCCGCTGCTTGCGATAAGAGCTTGGTGGCAGAATGACAGCCTTTGATTTTTGAGAAGGTACAACTATAGCCTTTCATTTGTCTACAGATGCAGCCTTTGTAACTTCATCGGTCTTAGGGAGAGGTTCCACCCCTTTGACAAATACCATAATAGTTTTTCCATTGTTGGAGAATGAGTTGTATCATAAGCCACGTTTGTCATGGACATGTTGTCCAGTGCTCAAGATGTCTTCCATCCTCCTATATGATTTCTCAAAGGACCTGTTATTTTCGAATCTAAAGACATGGTTTCATAATTAGATTTCAGCAAGTCATTTCCATCCTTCAGCTCTAGGTTAGAAAGATAGAGATGTAGTTTTTCTAGTTTAAGCATCTCATGGGGTTTTTAATGGTTTGAAACTCATTCATCATGCTTTTAAAGGTATGTGATTCATTCATAGGATTAACTGGGATTGAGCATACCACATCATCACTGTCATCATCATCCTCTTCGTTTGATGTAAAGCACGTGTAAGCTTTATCTTCGATTTCATTATCAGCGGAGTGAATATCGGTGACAGCCTGTAGGCATTCCTCTATTTTGATAGCTGCGGGCATGGATTCTGACTCCCCGATCAGTGTCTTCAGCTTATTTCTCTAGACACGTCTTTTCTCATCATTCTCTTATTGCTCAGCTCCTGTAGCTTAGGATGAAAACATCTATTTGCATAGTGTCCTAGCTTCATGCAATTATAGCATATGTTAGAGTCTCCAGAAGATGGTGACTCAGAACTCACCTTCTTGAAGGGTTTAGGCTTGTAGTGATCCTTTTCGGATTTCTTAATGAATTTCCTGAACTTATGCATGATCAAAGCCATTCCATCTTGCGACAGGATGTCATCATCGCTGTCATCGGCTTTGGATGTGCTGTGTACAAAGCTGTATCTTCTGACGGATGTAGAAACCAGTGTTGTAGTCTTGGTAGGGGACTCTTCAGCCTTCTCTTCTGTTAATGTCATACTAAAAAGCTTTGAGGTCAGATAGGAGATCAAAAGTAGATATATCATTAAGTTTGCAAGACACATGCATATCTGTGGTCTTAATGTTATAATGGGCAAGGAGTGATCTAAAGATTTTGAGATTCTTCTACTTTTGGGTGTACACGTCGCCCAAATCTTTAATTTCACCGACAATTCTAGTGAATCTGTGATCAAGTTCCTCAAATGTTTAAGTGGATTTCATTTCGAAAAATTCAAACTTCTAAGTGAGTTTTGAAATTGTATTTTCTTTTGAGAGCTCAGTTGCTTCACAAATTAACTCGAGTTTTTCCAAGATTTGTTTGGCTGTCTTACAGCTCTTTACCTTCGAGAATGTGCCTTTGTCTAGAGTGAGAAATAGCGCATTCTTGGCGATGTTGTCCATGTTTGCACGCTTGCATTCATCGATTGTCCATTGTTCCCTTTCTTTCTCGAGCATCTACATAGGGTTGGACTTCCACCTTTACAGCTGGGTTGACCTTCATAATGGTGATAGATACTTCTTGTATCATGAAGACCATTCTTCGTGCATGTCGGCAAGATGGGCTTGCATCCTAATTCTCCATCATCAAACTCATTAATAGAGAACATGGGAACTTTGTTGATCATTGATGTATCCATGACAACAATATATGATGAATGATAAGTGTTGGCCACTTAAGTATACTGGATACAGTTTGGGAAATCGTTTAAACAACAAACTGTATGGAATCTAAATCTGAGTGCGTAGCGGAAGTCTTGGATACAGTTAGTTGCCGTGGATACAGCAACGACGTATTAGGTGTATACTTAATATATCACAGTTATTTCAAACAAGAAAAGCGAAGGTAAATAACACAGTAATTTAAGTGGTTCGAGGTAAACCCCTCTACGTCCACTGGTCCTCCACACAGGAGTAAAAAGTTTATTATATAATTACTGCGTACACAACTACGTAATTATAAACAAACCTATCCTTGTATCGTTCACACAGAGTGATACAAAGAATGTCGCTTTCAACCGTACACACAGTTGGTTAAAGCTTCCTTCTTGACTAGCTTCTTCACACACGCCTAAAGCTTCGTCCTTATTCGTCCCACACAGTCGAATAACTTGTTGAGTTGACAGAGCTCGGTTTTACAGAGGTAAAAGGTAGGTAACTGTAAGAACGAAGCTTTGAATATCACGTTCTTGAGCTGATGATAGCTGTTCTTGATGTTGAGCACTGTATATCTCTTTCGTTCTAACTTGCAGTATGCTCTAGAGATATGTTTGCTCAGATGATAACTTTGATAGCTTTGTGAGTTATGTTACTTGGGTTCGTTCAGTTGGTTGGTAACTGATCTTCAATGTCTTCAAGGATATATATATAGCCTCTGAAGAAAGTATCCGTTGAGATGTCCGTTTGAATAAGATTTCCTTCAACGGGAATATGACATGATCCGGATTTCGCGGGATTCTGAAGATCTGAAGACTGACAGTATTTAAATACTTTATCATTGAGTATTTAAATACTTCTTTGTTCAACGGGACTTGACTTGTGTTCTTTCTTGTCCTTTTGTGAACTGTATGGAAGATGACTGTATTTAGGGCATCGAGACAGTTTCCATACTTGATGTTTTGCAAGTCTTCTTGCTGTCTTGACGAGCTTCACCGATGCCGATTCGAGGCGTTTTCGATATAGGATAAAGCCTTGAATCCTCGATACGCTTTCCTTCATTGTATATTTGGCATATATGTCAAAACCTTCTCAATAACAAATAACAATCGATACAGGATCGGGTATCCCGTGATTCGATCAGGTTATTGTTTTTCCCAACAATTTCCCCCTTTTTGACAATTTGCCAAGACTAACTTACTTCAACTCTTCGAGTCTTCTTGATGATGCCAAAACCTTCTTCATGAAGCATTCTTCTTCGATGACTTTTGGCAGATTTCTTGGTCTTTTGTCAATAGGTCTGACTTAGTGACTTAGTCTACAATAATGAACTGCTCGCAGGCATGTTCGATACAGTTTGAGATTTATTACAACTTAAGCTTTATGATTGGCGCGCAGGCACAATCTTACAATGTATTCTAAGTTTACAACTGAAACTATGAACTGTTCGTAGACTAGTTCGTACAGCTTATTTTTCAATCAAGTTTATCTAACTTGAGATTCCTATCAAACAATTTTAAGTAATCATACATAAACACAGAAGATTACGAGTTGTAATCTTTCAAGACAAACAAACTATTTTATTGATATTCAAAATGATTGAGTACAAAGTTTTCTGTGTTGAATAGAAATTACAAAGACAAAAATAATATACATAAATTTCATCTCCTCATCTATAATCCGCATGCCTCCAAGGTGTCTTTCCTGGCTCATTCTCGGTGCCGCGCCACCAGTTTTGAAGTGAATCATTGCCTCGTTCCTGGTAAATCGCTCTTCCTTCATATGAACGATCAAAGGCAAGTATCCAATCTTCTGGATGGGTGACCCAATCTCCTCTTCTATGTTTTGATTTCATATCGACTTGGAGAGGGAGCTTACCTTCTTCTAGCATCTTTGAAAACTTGTCTGCTGCCTCCGCTAACGTTTTATAATTTTTGAAGATGGCGGATTCCCTGATGAGTCTGGCAAAATATCTCATCAGTTCATTCTTCCTCCAGTGCTTCACTTCTTCGGCAGTTGGGTTGCGGTTGGTCGGCAGACGTATTTCCGAAGGTCTTTGGATAAGATTTTGCCAAGGGACATTTGGGTCATGGAATTCTGGTCTGGAGCCTGAAATTCTAAAGCTTTGGGATTGAGGTGCTAGCTTGTTCAATCGGCGTCATGCTGCTCGAGCGACCTCAAATTCCCTTTCCTGTTGCAGTCTTATTCTCCTTGCAGCTTCTCGTGCCTCTTCCCCCTTTTTGGCTTCATCAAGACTTTGCAGGATTTCAAGAGCGGCGTCCTGTTTGGTCTCGATGCTGTTTATTCTTTCAACAAGGGAGGAAAGAGTCTGCGACATCTCTTGAATGCTTTTGTCGTGCGCACGCAGTTGAGAGCTGTTCTCAATCATTGCACAGGCGGTCTTGGCTTCAGCAATTCTTGTCTTTGAAGCTTCCTCCTTCAGCAGTTTCTCTTGTTTATCTTCCATGATCTTCAAGGCTTGCTTGAAAACTTCTGGAAGAAGGATGAATGCGTCGACAACTTGAGATACTTCGTGTTGAAGAGTGGTCATTTCTTCTACGGAAGAGGTGTGCATCCAATTCAGTGCCTTTTCAACAGAAGATAAAGCGTTTACTGCGTCTTGGATAAATACAGTCTGAAGGCCAAGAGCTCGCAGGCGCTCTTTACGTGCAGCAGAGATAGAAGAGTCAGGCTGGGTGAAGTCTTCAGTGCAGTTCAACCTCCTTACGTTCACGGATGGACGTGAAGTAAGTTGGACATCCTCAGGTTCGTTACCGTCCTCGGATTCCAAGGTTGCAGGGGCGGGAGTAGCTTCTTGTGGTACGGCGACAGTTGGTTCAGAAGCATCCTGTGGCGAAGGTTCTTCGGCAGATGCGGATGCAGGAGGGACTGAATCCTCCTGTTGGCTGGCAGGAATGGCTTCTTCGGTCGCAACAGGCTCGGGTGCCTGTTCCAAAATTTCTTGATCTTCCTCGACTGGAGGGACTGATTCCTCCTGGTCGGGAATGTTCTCCGGCTGTGGCGAAGGTGGATTGGCTTGGTTAGAAGGTCCTTCGTCTTTTATGGATGGAGAGGCGGCTCGGGCTTCAGCCTCTTCACGGCTCATTCTCAGACCTGCTTGAAGAGCATCGTCGTCATCGTCTGAGTCATGATCGTCGTCAGCTTTTGGATTTATGGGAGAGTCCTCTGACTTCTTCTTTCCTTTTCTTCTGGCGTCGGATTTGTGCAGTAGATGGCTTTCAATGAGATCTTTGCAAGAGGCGTTGTCCCATCGTAGCAGGGCCTCAATTTCAGTTGAGCCTGTTACTTCGGAGACGAACCGCTCTTCGTGGCTCCATTCGCTCCAGTTATACAGTGTGTCGTACGGAGCTAGCCTATAGCCTTTCCATTGCAGGAATCTTTCGTACGCTTGTTCAATTTGAACCGAAAGAAGTGTTTGATTTATGATTGAGTCAGGGGAGGGACATCGAATCACGTTTGGAGACGCTGTTTCGAGGGATTCCGGTACAGGTATGGGATCCTGCACGGAAGATGGACTCCTTGCACGGGATGGTGCCCCGAATGAAATTGGATCCTGCACGGGTGTGGAATCCCGTAGAGGAGAAGTAGCTTTTGGCTCCAAATGGGCAGCCGACGTGCTAACGTCTTGAATGTTGGCAGATGTCTCTATATCCGTCGTAGCCCCAAAGGCTCGGGATCTACTGTCGATGCAGTAGGAGACACCTCTTCCACAGGGGTTGGGCCCTGGGGTTCTTTAGTGGGTTGCGCCACGGGCGAGACATCCTCGGAGTGCTTGGTTTTGATTTTTGAGAGCCTCCGGAGTCTCTTTTTGGACTTCTCACCAGCAGAGTGCTTCTTGCCGTGAGAACGCTTGCGCTTCTTCTTTGAAGATTCCATTTCTGGGACCTTCACGGTTACATCTCTGGGGTTGTCAGAAATAGGCATGTGCCTGGTTTGCGGATGGTTGGCATGCAAGGTGCTCTGGTTATAAGCAGTGGGCTTGACGCCTTCTAAATATATACGTGAGCTATTTTTCTTGGCATCGACGGATTGCATCACTCCGCACTTCGTCAGTATGTAGTTCAGCATTAAACCAAATGATTTCTTTTGGGTGGCAGGCTTGCACACCTCTTCTTGAAGACGTTTCAAAATGATTTGGCACCAATTGACCTTTTCACAGGTCAAAATAGCTACCATCATTCTGAACCTTAGATTCGTGCACATTTCGAACGCACCGGTTCGATTTTCAATGATTCTGGAACAGAAGTCATGCAGATAAACGAAATAAAGAAGAAAATTTTTCTTGTGACACGTGGTTGTCACCATGTCAACCACTTTGGATCCTGTAAAAAGTCCATAAAACTTGGTAATCAGTTCTTGAGACCCGAATGTCTCAAGCTGGTCCATGGTCAGGCCGTCGGCGGGCAGCCTGTAGATTTTCTGGAGTAGGTCGCTATTGATGCAGATTTGCACTCCTTGGACTGTTGCAGTGATGTCAGCAACATGTCCTCCCTAGGCTAGTGACAGAAAACGAACGGCGGCGTTGAGGTAGAATTCCTCAACCAGATGGGCATCGTATTTGTCGGCGGTTTTGCTCCCGAAGCGATAAAGACCTTGTTGCTCAAGACGAGTAATAATATACACCATTGGTTCGGTGTCGTTGATTTCAGAGATGATACGCTCGATGATGACAGGTTTCGAGAAGATCCGGCCATCAATGATGTTGGAGGTTTTCTTCAGAACAGGGGAAGAAGATTGATTAGCCATGGATGTTTTCTTAAAACGAAGGTGGAAGAAAACAGTAGAAATTTGCAGTGATTATGCAGAAAATATGTAGGTTGTTTGCTTGAGATCTCTTGTAATTGCAGAAAGCGTAAAGAGTCTCTAATGGCAGATACAGTCCTTTTATACTTGGGCGGCGAAATAGGGTTTGCAGAGTACGAATGGTCAGATTTTAAGGGATGGGAACCGGTTTTGAAATCGACGGTCAGGATGGATTTAGTGTAACTGGTACGCTAATCCATTAAAAAGTTTTAAACTACAGCGGGTCCCACTTCTGACATAGGTTGATTACCCTAAACGCCTAAAACGGCGGTTTTAAAAATAATAAACAATTTAAAAACATCGCGGCTTTTGAGATTCAGTTGTCCAGATGTCGTGTAAGGCATTTAATGAACATGACGTTTGACATAAAAACAAGGCACGTGGACAAAAATTATTTTAAAAAGGAAATAATATTATATTACATACTGAATCGAAATCCTATAGTATGTGCTGTTCTCCGCGTCGATACAGCGTTCCCCCTTAAAAAGGTACTAATAGGTTTTGAATTCCATACAACAATATTTGGATTAATGCTGTACTCATGGGTCCTACAGTATTCCCCCTTAATTATTGCACACATCAGATGTAGGATTCATATGCCTTCGTTTGCTACAGTACTGTATTGATGTTTCTGAGTGTACAGATAATTAATGTTGGATACTGTATTCACGGGTCTTACAGCATTCCCCTCAATTGTTGAGTAAAAATAGTAAATTTACTTACAGGGAGTCTGGCTGTAGTATCCCCAATTCTGTTCTTAGCATGTTAAATCTTGCTGTGTCGAGAGGCTTGGTGAAAATGTCGGCCAGCTGGATGTCTGTATGAACCTTTTCCACGCGAACATCCTTGTTCTCGACATGATTTCTGATAAAATGATGCTTCATGTTGATATGCTTAGTGCGCGAGTGCAAAACAGGATTGTGCGTGATTGCAATTGCACTCGTGCTATCACACATGATTGGAGTCTCTCTAGCATCGATTCCATAATCGACGCTTGTTGTTGCATCCAAAGGATTCGCATACGCAGCCTACCAAAGCAAAGATAGTACTGATTCACCGTGGAGAGAGAATTTGCCAATTGCTTTTTTGAACCAAGATACGAGTCTAGGTCCGAGAAAGTGACAAGTTCCGCTTGTACTCTTCCTATCTAGCTTGCGACCTCCGAGATCCGAGTCGTCAGATCCAACTAAATCGAATCCGCCTTCCTTAGGATACCACGCCCCTGCATCGATTGTTCCTTTAACGTATTTCAGATTCGTTTAGTTGTATTGAAGTGTGATTCCTTAGGTGCAACTTGGTATCTCGCACACACTCCAACAAAGAATCGATATCGGGCTGCTAGCCGTTAGTACAGGAGCGAACCGATGAGCTTCTGTAGAGTGATTGGTCAAACGGCTTTCCGGCTTCATCGGCACTAATTTGCACGGAAGTGCTCATGGGGTTGGCGAAGATTTGGAATTGTTCATTCCAAATTTGTTGAGAAGCTCCTTCCGTATTTCTCTGGTTGATGAATATACCCGTAGGCAAATCGCTTTACCCGCAAACCTAGGAAATAACTAAGTTCCCCATCATACTCATTTCAAATTTGCTTTGCATGAGATGTGAGAACCTCCGACATAGAGCAAGGTTAGTTGAACCAAAAATAATATCATCGACATAGATTTGTACCATTAGAAGGTCATCACCTTCCCGTATCTTGAACAAGGTTTTGTCGATGACCCCTTTCTCAAATCCATTGTTGATTAGATATGGGACGGGGTTTCGTACTGTGCTCTAGGGCTTGTTTAAGTCCGTCAGGCTTTCCTTAGCCTGTAAACTAGATCGATACCGTCTGTGTTGGCAAACCCGGTGGTTGTTCAACATAGACTTCTTCCGTAAGCTCTCCATTCAGAAAGCACTCTTGACGTCCATTTGGTATACGATAAAACTCTTATGGGCGGCAAAGGCTAAAAATATCCTAATGGCTTCTAGTCACGCTACAGGCGAAGGTTTCATCATAGTCGATTCCTTCTTCCGACAATAGCCTTGTGCTACTAGTCTGGATTTGTTCCTTATGATAAGTCCATTTCCATCCTTTTTGTTTCGAAATACCCATTTGGTTCCTATAACCGATTGGTGTGTCGGTCTGGGTACAAGATACCACACATTATTTCTTTCGAAACCGTTAAGCTCTTCTTCCATAGATGTTATCCAATGAGAGTTGTTAAGAGCGTCTATGGTCGAAACAGGTTCGGACTGGGCTAAGAATACAACGATAGTGCACATATTGAGTCTCCTAAGTTCGGATTGAGATTTCCATTCAGGAAACTGTGAGACTTCAGCATTAGATTCTTCTTGTGCACAAAGTACATTTCCTTGTGTACTCTGTATTCTCCTACGAGTAGAAACACCGGCATTAATGTTTCCAATGATCAGCTCTTGTGGGTGATATCTCAACCATCTTCGGTCAGGTTCTAGTTCAGGATCCCGTACTGTATCGAAAGTTTCTGTGGGTACAGCTTCAGCTTGAATAGCGTCAGCTTCATCCACATCGATTCTTACAGCTGCGGGGTTGATTTCTAAATCAACTACAGGTTCTATGGGTGTAGGTGGATCCAAGATAGATAGATGGTGAATGTCCTGAGTGATATCATCTACTCCTGTAGGGTCATGGTGTGGTTCGTCGAACACTACATGAACTGATTCCTCGATCGTCAGCCTCCTTTTATTAAAGATTCTGAAAGCTTTGCTGACGGAGGAGTATCCTACGAATATTCCTTCATCTGATTTTTCATCAAAGGTTCGAAGTTGGTTTTTCCCATTGTTCAAAACATAACACCTGCATCCAAAAATGTGAAAGTACGAAACTAATGGAGTTTTGTTATTCCATACCTCGTAAGCTGTTTTGTTGTGGTGCTTGTTGACGATACAGCGGTTTTGAGTGTAGCACGCTGTATTGGTTGCTTCACCCCAGAAACGCTGTGGCAATTTGCTTGCGGCAATCATTGTCCTTGTTGCTTCTTTCAACGTCCTATTCTTTCGCTCGGCAACACCATTTTGTTGAGGTGTACAGGCAGTTGAGTATTCGTCCGTATTCCATTCTCCGAACAGATTGCTCTATAAAGCGGTTAGTAAATTCAAGTACCTGTCGAACGAATGCACACGATACTCGATGCTTTTTCATTCTGCAACATCCTCAGGAGCTCGGGCAGCCTTAATGTTGTTTCCTTCTTCTTGCTAAGAAAGATCGTCCAAGCATACCTGGAATAATCATCAACAACAACCATGCAATATTTCTTACCTCCCAAACTTACTGGGTCTACAGGACCGTAGAGATCCATGTGTAGCATTTCCAACACTCTTTGGGTTGAAAGGTAGGATTTGCTTTTCAGGGTTGACTTGATTTGGTTGCCTTTCTGGCATGGTCCGCAGACACTGTCCTTCTTGAATGACACATCTGGCAAACCTCTAACCATACCCTGTCTTGAAAGCTTGTTGATCGTCTTAAAGTTGACGTGAGACATCCTCTTGTGCCATAGCCAGCTAAGATCTGCAGTGCCTTTGGCAACAAAACATTGATTTGAGGTGCTCATAGGCTTCCAAACAAGAATGTACATATTACCCGATCTGCTTCTGTAAGCACAACTTCCTTGGTTTGGGTGTTCTTGACTCTACAACGATCTATATAGAACTTCACCGAGAACCGTTTATCACGTAATCGGCTAATACTAAGTAGATTATACCGTAAGCCTTCAACATATGCAACATCGGTGACCTTGAATTTCCCGACAAGTAGGTTTCCTTTCCCTCTTGTTCTTCCTTTAGACTTATCACCGAAGCGAACTTTTGGACCGCGACCTTCTACAAAATCGATAGCTTGCTCCTATCTCCGAGTCATGTGACGAGAGCATCCACTATCGAAGTACCTGTATCCTCCTCTAGAATGTCCGTAACAAAGAAATTAGGTAGATTTAGGTCCCCTTTGATTTTGGGTCCATATATGTTAGTTCCTTTAGGTACCTGATTTTCCCGACAGAATTGGTTTCTTGTAGGATGTACTCGACAAGATTGCGGTATCTACGGGGCATATCCGTAGTTGTTATAATCACGATAATTATTATGCATGTAAAATTCGGGGTTATTATTATTATTCCAAAGACGAGTGCCGTCTAGGAGGTGGAGCCATTTTCTTAGGCCTAACAGACTTGTCTTACGGGTCTCCAGTTGGATTCCCAATGCCGTTGTTGATACCGAATCGGCATCTCTTGTCTTGAGGGATAACGGGGCCTCGTATCCAATACCTAGGCGCACTGTACTGAGTGTACTGTTGTGCGGGCCTTTGGTGGTTGGATACCGTCTTCTTTCTGAATGACTGTCGGCTTTGATGATATGCTTGTGGAGCATGCTGTAGATTACGCCTTCTGAGTGGTTGATGGTTCCACTGTCTCGAATAGTAGAGTTGAGGGGGCGGAATTGCAGCTTTCGGTTTTCTCGGTACAGCAGGTTCCTTTATGGGACTAGGAGTATTTTCTGATTCAGGAATGTGTTCCACACTCTTGACGAACACAGTACTAGTTTTTTCTTTATTCGAACATGAGCTGTATCCAAAGCCACTTTTATCATGAGCATGTTGCCCAGTGCTCAGAATTTCTTCCATTCTTTTGGACGATTTTTCAAAAGACTTCAGAATGGTCTCAAGTTCGGTTTCTCGCTTCTCGAGAGTTGTAATTTTGGTTTGTAGTAGAGCCAAATTATTTGTCTTGCTCTCATTATGGGTTTTAACCTCATTTAGTTCATGAGCAAGTTGACGATTGCTCTCCATGAGTTTTTCAAAATCGACCTTGCTGGTTTCACAGTCAAGAGACATATTTTCATAATTTATTTTTAGCAAGCCATTTTCATCTTTCAGCTCTAGATTTGTTAATTGAAGCTGTATATTCTCAGTTTTTAAAGTCTCATGGGCCTTTTGAATGTTTTTGAATTCATTCATCATATTTTCGAAAGTATGAGATGCATTAGGTGGAATTACTGAGGTTGAACTTACCTCATCGTCGCTGTCTTCACCTTCTGGAACATCTTTGGCAATAAAGCACATGTATGTTTTATCATCGAACTCATCGTCAGATGAATCACTTTCAGTGACCACCTGAAGACATTCTGCTGATTTGGATGGTGTGGGGGAGGCTTCTGATTCTCCAATCAGGGCCTTGAGCTTGTCTTTCCAAGCACGTCTTCTTTCATCTCTCTCTTGCTGCTCGGCCTCAGGCAATCTTTGGACTTTGGGATGAGGACATTTGTTTGCATAATGGCTCAGTTTCCTGCAGCTTATAGCACAAAGTTAGCATCACCAGATGATGTTTCGGTACTTACCTTGTTGACAGGTTTGGGCCTGTAGGGAGTCTTTCCAGACTGTTTAATGAACTTTTTGAATTTATGCATTAGAAGCGCCATTTCATCTTGTGACAGGATGTCGTCGTCACTGTCAGCGCTCTTGTGACCGGGCTTCGACGAGCTAGGCATGCTGTGTCGATTTGTTCGATACAAAGCGAGAGTCGTGACTTTTGAAGGAGATTCTTGACTTTCTCTCTCACAATGTCATACTCAAATGCTTTAATGTCAGAGAAGAGATCAAAAGTGGATATTTCATTAAGATTACAGGATACACGCATAGCTGTGGTCTTAATGTCCCATCGGGCTGGGAGAGATCTGTAAATTTTACGTTCTTCTCCTTTTGGGTGTAAATCTTGCCCAACGCTTCAAGTTCACCAACAATACCAGTAAATCTGAGGTCAAGTTCCTCAAGTGTTTCCGTTGGTTTCATTTCAAAAGATTCAAATTGCTGAGTAAGTTTTGAAATCTTGTTTTCTTTTGAGAGCTCAGTTCCCTCACAAATTAACTTGAGTTTATCCTGCATTTCTTTGGGTCGCTTTTGCAGCTCTTTACCTTTGAGAACGTGCCTTTGTCAAGAGTGACAAATAACGCGTTCTTAGCCACGTTGTCGAGATTGGCTCGCTTCCTTTCATCGGTTGTCCATTGCTCGCGTTCTTTCTCGAGCATTTCAGCATGGGCTTGGCCCTCAATCCTTGCGGCTGGATTGACCTTCATGATCTTGATCGGACCATCCTGTATAACAAAAATCATCTATTCGTGCATTGCTGCAAGATGAGATTCCATTCTAATTCTCCAGTCGTCAAATTCGTTAATAGAGAACATAGGGACTTTGTTAATCATAGAGGTATCCATACTGATAATATAGGAATGAAAGAAACTGTTTTGAAAATAAGTGATTTGAATCTGATTAGGTTAAAAAGAAATACGACTGATTCTTTTTAGAATCAACCGCTCCGATACCACTTGTTGGCCACTTAAGTATACTGGATACAGTTTGGGAAATCGTTTAAACAACAAACTGTATGGAATCTAAATCTGAGTGCGTAGCGGAAGTCTTGGATACAGTTAGTTGCCGTGGATACAAAGAACGACGTATTAGGTGTATACTTAATATATCACGCTTATTTCAAACAAGAAGAGCAAGGTAAATAACACAGTAATTTAAGTGGTTTGAGGTAAACCCCTCTACGTCCACTGGTCCTCCACACAGGAGTAAAAAGTTTATTATATAATTACTACGCACACAACTACGTAATTATAAACAAACCTATCCTTGTATCGTTCACACAGATTGATACAAAGAATGTCACTTTCAACCGTTCACACAGATTGGTTAAAGCTTCCTTCTTGACTAGCTTCTTCACACACGCCCAAAGCTTCGTCCTTATTCGTCCCACACAGTCGAATAACTTGTTGAGTTCACACAGAGCTCGGTTTTTACACAGAGGTAAAAGGTAGGTAACCAGGTAAGAACAGCAGCTTTGAATATCACGTTCTTGAGCTGATGATAGCTGTTCTTGATGTTGAGCACTGTATATCTCTTTCGTTCTAACTTGCAGTATGCTCTAGAGATATGTTTGCTCAGATGATAACTTTGATAGCTTTGTGAGTTATGTTACTTGGGTTCGTTCAGTTGGTTGGTAACTGATCTTCAATGTCTTCAAGGATATATATATATATAGCCTATGAAGAAAGTATCCGTTGAGATGTCCGTTTGAATAAGATTTCCTTCAACGGGAATATGACATGATCCGGATTTCGCGGGATTCTGAAGATCTGAAGATTGACAGTATTTAAATACTTTATCCTTGAGTATTTAAATACTTCTTTTTTCAACGGGACTTGACTTGTGTTCTTTCTTGTCTTTTGTGAACTGTATGGAAGATGACTGTATTTAGGGCATCGAGACAGTTTCCATACTTGATCTTTTGCAAGTCTTCTTGCTGTACTGACGAGCTTCACTGATGCTGATTCGAGGCAGGTTTTCGATATAGGATAAAGCCTTGAATCCTCGATACAGTTTCCTTACTGTATATTTGGCATATATGTCAAAACCTTCTCAATAACAAATAACAATCGATACAGGGATCGGGTATCCCGGCTGATTCGATACAGGGTTATTGTTTTTCCCAACAATAAGTGTCAGTTTTATACACTTATCCTTGTTTTGTATCGATATATTTCACCCATAATTGAGCTTGTCTACTCGTTTTTGCTTAGAATTAATTAGCTTTTAATAATTTTATTATTTATCAGATGAAGATGTAAATTTAGTCTTAATCGGATTGAATTACTGATTTACTCAAGAAATAACATGTGTATAAAATATTCTCTTTGTTGATTTTTATGTATTTATGTTGTAGGGCTTTCCGAGACGAGTTCGGCAGTCTTTCCGGATTAAAAATCAGAGTTAAATATCAAAAGTTATCATCCGAAGAAGATTTGGGGCAAAAACGCAAAGTCTAAGAAATTTTGGGCTAAAAACGTAACTCACAAAGCAACCAGTGTACAAAAAGCCGAAGCAATGTTACAGACGTAACATCTAAAAGTTACGGCCGTATGACCTCAATCTTACGGCCGTAACATCTGCAAGTTACGGCCGTAACTCTTGACAGATTATTGATCATTATCTAATTTTTTATACTTTTGGTCTATTATTGAGGGGATGGCTGACATTGATCCGATTTAATGTAATAATGCTGGAGTTTTGGAGCTATTAGATGACTTTAGGTGTATAAATACAACCCTTAGATTCATCATTAAGAAAATTCAATTCAGCTTATTATTTTCTCACTTTGTTATACTTTTTCTTTTTGTGTGAAGAACACACTTGTGTTCTTGAATGATTTTTGTAAGTGTGGTTTAGCTTATGTTGTTGAGGGAGTTTATTGTTTCTTTCTCCTTTATCTACTAAGGGAGTTAGGATCATTTCTTTCCCTTTTTCAACTATTAATGACCACTCAAGCTTGTAATATGTTGAATAAACCCTTTATGGGCTAAGTTACTTAAGTTGGGATTATAAACAAGGTTAGTCATGTTATTTAAGTTTGTATAAAGATCTATTGTGAATTACTTATTATTGTAATACCCGGTCGAAAGTCATGTCACTTCAAACCTTTTCATATTCTTCGAATCGTGATTTGTTGAGCGAACCCTTGTAATCATTGCTTGGAACCACCGTTTTGGGGTTTCCGTACTTCTATTTTCGTGTTATTGCTGCCCGGACATTGAATCCTATTACTTTTATTCTCTTTCCGGGTCATTTTCCATAATTTTAGGACCCGAAGGGGGTGTGAGCCGCGGCACAAGGAGTGTGCGCCGCGGCACAAGGAGTGTGCGCCGCGGCACAAGGAGTGTGCGCCGCGGCACACACATTTCCTAAATTTGGCCGAGCGGGCTGTACCGGGTGCCGCGGCACACTCCGGCAGTGCCGCGGCACACTGCCGAGTCATTGCCGCGGCACGCCTACGCTGAGCCGCGGCACACTGGTGTGGCATTCTCAGCCAAAACCCGCCTGTACCCGGTGCCGCGGCACACCTGAGCTGAGCCGCGGCACACTGCCGAAACCTGGGAACAATTTTTAGGCCTGTGCCGCGGCACACCTATGCTGAGCCGCGGCACACAATGCGGTCAACTGCATAATTCGGCTTTTTAAGCGAGATTTCAGCCATTTTCCTCCATTTCCTTCTTCCATCGCGAGAGAGAGAGTTTGAGGGAGGAGTTCTTTTCATATCTATCACTTGTGTGTTGAAGATTTACCACTTTCGCTCGGTTGGGAAGCCCGGATAGTCGATCTATCGCGTATTCCTTGGATCATATGACTTGAATATTCAAGAGGTAATTTCTTCGACATCTTGACTTCTCGATTTTGTGTGGGTTTTGACGTTTTGGATGATAAAATCATGGTGTATGATGTGATATATGCGTGATTATGGACATGATTGGGTATTCATCGGATTATTGAAAGATTATTCAAGAACATTTTGATTTTGTGTTGGTTTTTGGGGGTTTTCGTAGATTCGTCCGTTTTATCCGATTGAAGCTTGAGAACCTTGAGATTTTGATATATCTATACCGTATGAGTGTTTTCTTCCGATTTTACGGGTTGGATTGTGCCGTTTTCGGACTTGTGGGGAGTTTGGGCGATTTCCCAACCTTTAGTTATCCACCCGTATATTTTCTTCAATCGTAGACGAGTTTCGGGAGTCTCTTCGTATAATTTGAGTATGGATAATTAATTGTAATATTCCTTGCGAATCGTTTAGGTGCCGGAAGCGCGTTCTCGGACCTACCGAACTCATACCTTTCCTCCGTTCGATTTCTCGATGTCTCAAAGGCAAGTATACATTTATGATTATGCGTTCGACTTAGAAAGTAAGAAATATTGATGGCATATCATGAACGAACCGTTTTTACGGCATTCATAGATATATTGTTGGCATGTAATGAACGAACCGTTTTGACGGCATTCCTACATGTATCGGCGTATGAGGTGAACGAACCATTTTTACGGCATTCACATACGTAACGGCGTATGAGGTGAACGAACCGTTTCTACGGCATTCACATACGTCTTATGAGATTTTAGTTATTCTGGAATACTAGTCTTGAATTGATGAATTGACGGTTACATTTACTTTATTGTCGAGGAGTATTGTGTTTCATATTGATATACTTGCACTAGCTATTCGACGGCTAACCCCTTTATGGGGGAAATACGTTTCATGTATTTCAGGTTCCAGGAGGTCGGACAGGCAGGTATCGGGTCGGCACGAAGATGGTGGATAAGTGTGATACTGTGTCTTTCTTCCAGTTTTCTTTGGAGTTCCCGTTCAGTGTTGTTGTACTGGATTAGCTTTTGAATACTCGACTATTGTTTTCCCTTTTCCTTGATGTTCCGCCCTGTGTTTCCCGAAGTATTGATTCGAGTTGTAATGTTTATGAATACATTGGTTATGTAAACAATACCTTTGTATTGTTTTTCATTCTATTGTGTGCAGATCTTATCGGTGAAATTTTATGGTTCCACGTATGTTAGCCTTGTGGGTCCCACGGCGGGGCTTACGGCGCTGTAATATCCCTGAATAACTTGGGGGTGTTATAGAATATGGTATCAGAGCTTAGGTCTATGGATACCAAGGCTGTCGGTCTTTTGGGTCGATCGAGTCGTTAATTGTCCACAGTATCACTACTCTGCCATCATCACAAGGCGACTGCACTGTAAGACCTCTCACTCTTCTGGTGTTTCCTTATTCGTTTTGCTTCCTTTTTATCGGTATTCTTGAGAACCGGACACTTTGTTTATGCGTGATTGAATTGTGCTTACGTAACTTGTGTGTTCTTCAGTATGTCAGCTGGTAGGGGCCGTGGCCGTGGTCGTGGCCGTGGACGAGGAAGGGGTCGTGGCGCGGCCGTTTCAATCAGTTCAGTTGCGGGGTCGACCAACCCCAGTTTGTCGAACTCGGTGCATCCCGACACCGAGAGTCAGCACGATCAGTCAGACGGTCAGGGGAACAACGCAGACGTTGGAGTGGCGAATGCACTTCAACAATTGGCTACTCAAATGACCATTTTAGCCCAAACTGTTCAACTGAATAACCCGAACCCAAACACGGATGCCTTGCTTCAGAATGTAATCCGTATGCACCCTCCACAATTTGGCGGTGCAACAGACCCGTTAGGCTGGGAAGACTGGCTAGCGGAATTAGAGAAGATTTTCGAGGCGGTTGATTGCCCCGAGGTGAGGAAAGTACCCATTGCTCAGTATTTTCTCACTAAGGAGGCCGCTACTTGGTGGAAGGTCATCAAACCACAGGATCGTATTGCCTCATGGGATGAATTTAAGGAGCTCTTGGAGGCCGAGTTTTGTCCTTGGCCGGTACGAGAGAGCCGAATCCGAGCCTTCTTCGAGGCTAAACCACAAGATATTCCCGTTTCACAGGCGATCGTGGAGTATAACCAACAATTGATCCATGTGAAGGATCAAGTACGTAACGAGCGTGATAAGATTCGTTATTTTGATATGCGGATGAATTTGGACTTATGGCGGTACATGGCCGGATTTGCTTGTACCACACTGAAAGAGTATCAGGACAGAGCTTTAGCCCATGATATGTTAAGCCCCGACAATGATACCGTTGAAGAACCGAAAAAGCAGAAAGTCGGGGGAAATTTTTCTGGCTCTAAGGGTGGCAACTTTCAGAAGTCACAGACGACTAACCGTTTGCGGGGCAGATCGTCACGTTCTAATAAAGGGAAGAGGGGTTACCGTCCCACTCCGGGTACCTCAAATCGTACAGTGACTTGCTATAATTGTGGTCGTCCAGGCCACTTTAGTTCGGAATGCTACTTCCCACTATTAAAATGTCACACGTGTGGTCAGATGGGGCATAGAGCGGTTTATTGTTCCGAGCAGAACCAGACTTTGGACACTCGGGCTTCTGCCCCAACACCCCTTGATTAAGGTGTTAATCAGCGGCAATCTTTCGGTCAACCTCAGCAGAATTTTGGCAGGGGTTGGGGTCGGGGTCAGAACGCTGGAGGGGGGAACTCTAGCGTCGGTTCGGTGCAACCACGGGTTTACGAGATGCGTCGAACAGACGAACCCGATGCGGCGGTGGATTCAGGTACCGTCCATATTCTATCCTATCCAGTCCGTGTACTTTTTGATTCGGGTGCTACACATTCTTTTATTTCTTTGGAGTGTGTACGCCGTTTGAATATAACTTGTTTAACTGCTTGCGATCCCTTTATCGTGAGACCGCTAAGGGGATAGGATTGTGGGGAATCGAGAGATTAGAGAATTTCCGGTGGTTATATCCGGTATGGAATGGTTATCAAATTTAATTGTAGTTGATATGGAAGGCGAGGACGTAATCCTCGGCGAGGATTGGCTTAATAATCACCAGGCGATTATGAATTACCGTACCAAAGTTATCACTATGATGACTAAGGACGGATCTGAGTACTCATTTTTGGGATGTAAGTCGGGCCAATCCAAGTTACTTGTCAGTGCCATGAAGGCCGTAAGACTTTTAAATAAAGGTTGTACGGGCTATTGGTGCTATGCTTTGACAACGGAAGGAAGCGAAGTCGATTTCTCTTCAATTTCGGTTGTTAATGAGTATCCCGATGTTTTTCCGGACGATCTTCCGGGATTACCGCCAGATCGAGAGATAGAATTTACCGTAGACTTAGAGCCAGATGCGGCTCCGATCTCTAAAGCACCTTACCGGATGGCACCTTCCGAGATGCAGGAATTGAAGACTCAGTTGGGAGAGCTTTTGGAAAAAGGGTACATCAGACCGAGCGCTTCGCCTTGGGGCGCGCCTGTTCTCTTCGTGAGGAAGAAAGATGGTTCACTACGTTTATGCATCGACTACCGTGAACTGAATAAAGTAACCATCAAAAACAAGTATCCTTTGCCACGTATAGACGACTTATTTGATCAATTGTAAGGGGCTGCAGTTTTCTCGAAAATTGATTTAAGATCCGGGTATTATCAACTCAGGGTGAGGGAGTCCGACGTTCCGAAGATGGCGTTCCGGACGAGATATGGGCATTATGAATTTGTAGTTATGCCTTTTGGGTTGACGAATGCGCCGGCAGTATTCATGCCGTTAATGAATAAAATATTCATCGAGTACCTCGACAGGTGTGTAGTCGTCTTTATTGACGACATCTTGATCTTCTCTCGAGATAAGGAGGAACATGCCCGGCACTTGCGTTTGGTCTTAGACATTTTGAGAACCGAGCACCTCTATGCAAAGTTCTCGAAATGTGAGTTTTGGTTGGAAGAAGTTATGTTTCTCGGCCATGTGATTTCGGCCGAAGGGGTTCGTGTAGACCCGCAGAAGATCGAGGCAGTGCTAGATTGGGAACCGCCTAAAAATGTTAAAGAGGTTCGTAGCTTTTTGGGCCTTGCTGGGTATTACCGTCGGTTTGTCGAGGGGTTCTCGAAACTCGCTCGACCGCTTACGAAATTACTCCAGAAGACCGAAAAGTTTGTTTGGACGGATGAGAGACAGCAGAGCTTCGATGAACTAAAGAAACGATTAACTTCAGCGCCGATTCTAACTTTACCACATGGTAGCGAAGGCTTTGCGGTTCTGATGACGCTTCGGGTCAAGGCACATTTGTGTGCTTATGCAGCATGATAAGACGATAGCTTTTGCGTCTCGACAATTAAAGCCTTATGAGATGAATTATCCTACTCACGATTTAGAATTGGCCGCAATTGTCTTCGCACTCAAGATTTGGCGGCATTATTTGTATGGTTCACCGTGCCGGATTTATACCGATCGCAAGAACCTGAAGTATATTTTCAGTCAGAAGGAGCTGAATATGAGACAACGGCGTTGGTTAGAGTTGATAAAGGATTATGATCTGGAAATTCTTTACCACCCCGGGAAAGCCAATGTCGTTGCGGATGCTCTGAGCCGCAAATCAGCATCTCTTCAAATGCTCGAAGTTCTTACGTCCCAGACGAAAATTCGTCAAGATCTAATTGAGCAAGGGATAGAATTTTGGTTTCAACGAGTACAGGGACAGTTGTGAACTCTCGAAATTACTTCGTCCTTAGTTGACGACATCAAAGGGAAGCAGTGGAGTGATCCGATGATTTCTCAACTGAAGGAAGATGTGATTAAAGGAAAAGCTCCTGGCTTTATGGTACACGAGGATAGTATTCTAAGATTTCAGGGCAGACTTTGCGTTCCGAACAATTTAGAGTTGAGACAGAGAATCCTCCGAGAAGCCCATGCTACGCCTTACTCAATCCACCCCGGGACGAGTAAGATGTACAAGGACTTGAAGCGAAATTTTTGGTGGAATAACATGAAGAAGGATGTTACGGAGTTTGTATTACGGTGCTTGACGTGTCAACAAGTCAAGATCGAACATCAACGACCGGCGGGGTTGTTGAAACCACTTCCCATTCCCGAGTGGAAGTGGGAAGATATCTCAATAGATTTTATCACTGGCATGCCGAGAACTCGGACTGGAATGAATATGATTTGGGTAATTGTCGATCGATTGACCAAGTATGCACACTTTTTGGGTATTAAGAATACTTGGGGACCGGATAGATTGGCTCGAACCTTTATCGCTGAGATCGTGAGGTTACACGGTACCCCCAAGACCATTGTTTCTGATCGAGACGGCCGTTTCGTATCGCATTTTTGGCAGGCCGTTCATCAGGCTCTGGGTACTGAGTTGAGATTGAGCACCTCCTTTCATCCTCAGTCGGACGGTCAGACAGAGAGGACGATTCAGACGTTGGAGGATATGTTGCGGGCTTGTGCCTTAGACTGGAGTAATGATTGGGAGCTTCACTTGCCGTTGATCGAGTTTTCTTACAATAATAGTTGGCATGCGTCGATCACAATGGCACCCTTCGAGGCTCTCTATGGTAGGCGATGTAGGTCGCCATTATGTTGGGGCGAGGCTTCTGAGCTAGTTGGGACGGAACCAGATGTGTTGTTGGAGACCAAGGAAAAGATTTCTATCATCCGAGATCGACATCGATCGCCTGCAGTCGTCAAATCTTATGCCGATACTCGTCGTCGACCCTTGGAGTTTGAAGTGGGGGATCACGTCTTGCTCAAAGTATCGCCGACCAGAGGAGTTTTCCGCTTCGGTAAAAAGGGAAAACTCAGTCCAAGATATATCGGACCTTTCGAGATTTTGGACAGAGTTGGAGACTTAGCTTATCGCTTGGCGTTGCCTCCAGTTTTGAGTCACGTCCATAGTGTATTTCATGTGTCCCAGTTGAGGAAGTACGTACCGGATCCGAGCCACATTATCGACTACAGTGAGATTGACGTAGCCGAGGATATTACCTTTCCGGAGAGACCCGTGAAGATCCTCGAGCGTCGCGAGAAACAGCTTCGGCATAAGACCATTCCACTGGTTAAAGTACAGTGGTCGAGGCATGGAGTCGAAGAGGCAACTTGGGAGACGGAAGAGAAGATGCGAATGGAATACCCCGAACTATTTATTTCTTAAGTTTCGGGACGAAACTTCTTTTTAGAGGGGGAGAATGTAATACCCGGTCGAAAGTCATGTCACTTCAAACCTTTTCATATTCTTCGAATCGTGATTTGTTGAGCGAACCCTTGTAATCATTGCTTGGAACCACCGTTTTGGGGTTTCCGTACTTCTATTTTCGTGTTATTGCTGCCCGGACATTGAATCCTATTACTTTTATTCTCTTTCTGGGTCATTTTCCATCATTGTAGGACCCGAAGGGGGTGTGAGCCGCGGCACAAGGAGTGTGCGCCGCGGCACACACATTTCCTAAATTTGGCCGAGCGGGCTGTACCGGGTGCCGCGGCACACTCCGGCAGTGCCGCGGCACGCCTACGCTGAGCCGCGGCACACTGGTGTGGCATTCTCAGCCAAAACCCGCCTGTACCCGGTGTCGCGGCACACCTGAGCTGAGCCGCGGCACACTGCCGAAACCTGGGAACAATTTTTAGGCCTGTGCCGCGGCACACCTATGCTGAGCCGCGGCACACAATGCGGTCAACTGCATAATTCGGCTTTTTAAGCGAGATTTCAGCCATTTTCCTCCATTTCCTTCTTCCATCGCGAGAGAGAGAGTTTGAGGGAGGAGTTCTTTTCATATCTATCACTTGTGTGTGGAAGATTAACCACTTTCGCTCGGTTGGGAAGCCCGGATAGTCGATCTATCGCGTATTCCTTGGATCATAGCACTTGAATATTCAAGAGGTAATTTATTCGACATCTTGACTTCTCGATTTTGTGTGGGTTTTGACGTTTTGGATGATAAAATGATGGTGTATGATGTGATATATGCGTGATTATGGACATGATTGGGTATTCATCGGATTATTGAAAGGTTATTCAAGAACACTTTGATTTTGTGTTGTTTTTTGGGGGTTTTCGTAGATTCGTCCGTTTTATCCGATTGAAGCTTGAGAACCTTGAGATTTTGATATATCTATACCGTATGAGTGTTTTCTTCCGATTTTACGGGTTGGATTGTGCCGTTTTCGGACTTGTGGGGAGTTTGGGCGATTTCCCAACCTTTAGTTATCCACCCGTATATTTTCTTGAATCGTAGACGAGTTTCGGGAGTCTCTTCGTATAATTTGAGTATGGATAATTAATTGTAATATTCCTTGCGAATCGTTTAGGTGCCGGAAGCGCGTTCTCGGACCTACCGAACTCATACCTTTCCTCCGTTCGATTTCTCGATGTCTCAAAGGCAAGTATACATTTATGATTGTACGTTCTCGACTTTGAAAGTAAGAAATATTGATGGCATATCATGAGCGAACCGTTTTACGGCATTCATAGATATCTTGTTGGCATGTAATGAACGAACCGTTTTGACGGCATTCCTACATGTATCGGCGTATGAGGTGAACGAACCGTTTTTACGGCATTCACATACGTAACGGCGTATGAGGTGAACGAACCGTTTCTACGGCATTCACATACGTCTTATGAGATTTTAGTTATTCCGGAATACTAGTCTTGAATTGATGAATTGACGGTTACATTTACTTTATTGTCGAGGAGTATTGTGTTTCATATTGATATACTTGCACTAGCTATTCGACGGCTAACCCCTTTATGGGGGAAATACGTTTCATGTATTTCAGGTTCCAGGAGGTCGGACAGGCAGGTATCGGGTCGGCACGAAGATGGTGGATAAGTGTGATACTGTGTCTTTCTTCCAGTTTTCTTTGGAGTTCCCGTTCAGTGTTGTTGTACTAGATTAGCTTTTGAATACTCGAGTATTGTTTTCCCTTTTCCTTGATGTTCCGGCCTGTGTTTGCCGAAGTATTGATTCGAGTTGTGATGTTTATGAATACATTGGTTATGTAAACAATACCTTTGTATTGTTTTTCATTCTATTGTGTGCAGACCTTATCGGTCAAATTTTATGGTTCCACGTATGTTAGCCTTGTGGGTCCCACGGCAGGGCTTACGGCGCTGTAATATCCCTGAATAACTTGGGGGTTTTACAATTATTGTGTGTGATTTTCATTGTTCTACCAATCTTTATTTATTTGGCCAATAAATGACGATATTTATGGTCTTCATATGTTTCGAAAGAAAATATGTTTGATTAGATCAAATGATCTTCACTCTAAGTTGTTCTAGGGGATAGAAATATACCTCTAGACCTTATATGATTCTTTGAGTTATTTTCATAAAACCTAATGCTATGTATTGAAGCCAATCAACATAGAAATATAGTGGATTGATTCAATATATAAGGGGCGTTTTGACATTCGAAAGAGGAACCGTCTTTTTAAGGAAAATCGAATCTACACAACATAATAAGTAAATTCATCTTATGATCTCCTATACATATTCTATAACTAATGATGAGCTAAGTTTGTAATCCCAACTATTTCATTTTATCTTTTATTAATCTATTATTAGTGCAATCTTTTATTTCCTTAAATTTTAGTACTATTATTGCATTTTCTTTGTAATTGTCAAACCAAACTCTTAATTTGTGTTTTTCACTCATATAAATCTCTATAACAAATAGGTAAAGTGTATAATTCAATATATAACCTAAACTTCCTCGTAGGATCGATAAATCGGACTCAAAAAGTCCACTTACTACTTGATACGATATCGTGCATTTGCGATAGTTACACTAAAGACGTGTCAAGTTTTTGGCGCCGTTTCCGGGGAAGTATAAGTGTTATATTTGAAATCTTACATTGTGAACTATTGTTATAGGATACATTTTCTCGACGTTGTAACTTAGTACTCAATTGTGTTTGTTCTGTCAAGTGGAGGATAACGGTACTCCGTGACTATTAAAGTCAGATTATTTAGTTTCCCACAACAACTGATATTTGTATATATTTTCTCTTTTATTTTTATTTTTTTTATCATGGAAGAAACTTTGAATAAAATTGAAAAGAGATTTTCCTTTCTCAGCAAAAATGTCATTTTAAAAATTTATAAGACGAGACTTGAAAGAATGAGGTTGCTTATGAATAAAAGCATACCTTTTGACATAAGATTCATTATTGAAGCCAAAGTGAGAATAGTAGGTGAATTCAAAGAAATACCTACTAGATTTTTATCAGGGCTTGGAAAAAGTTCATATGCAAAGAAACGTCGAGCAAAGATAATAGCCGTTTGCTATAAATATGCTAGATGGAACTGTAATTTAAAATGTCGATCTTTAGGAATTCCATCTACAAACAGAGAAGATAAAATTTAGTTCATTAAGGATGGTCTGAATAAAGAGAATTTAGATAATATCAAAATTTCTCTTGACACGCATCTTATTGGACTCGTACATTACGGAATTCGATGTTTGTGGAATAAATTCAAACCAGAATATGAACAATGTCTTGGGAATCTGACTTAAAAGACCCTGTTTGCCAATTTGTAAGAAAATTGGATGGGAAGCTTCTCCCCGACTCATAGAAGGCGTTTAGGACGTTTCTGAACGTAAGATTAGAGGAAGAAGTGAGCCACAATCACTACTACTGTACATACACGTGAGTATCTTTTATTTTTGTCGTAAGGTGAGATTTTCTGAATAAAAAAAGGTGTGATACGCAATAAATGCATTCATTATTCTATTGAGTAGTTGAAGCGCAATCAACACAATCACAAACTTGTTAACCAATTTTACCTCATTTTTCTTCTATAAATAAACATTGTTCTTATTTCTTTTATTCATCCCTCAAACTTGTACTTTTCTCTTTTTCTCTCAAATAAATTTATTTTCAAAAATAGAGTCATCATCTTCCACAAAAAAGTTTAGCACAGTCTGCATTTTTGGTGGAGCTAGTTATGGAAAAGAGGCATGCTTTACTGAAGCAGCCCACAACTTGGGTCGTACCTTAGGGGAAAAATGCATTCATGTAGTTTACGGAGGAGGAAGTCTAGGATTAATGGGACGAACTGCTGCTTTTGCCTATATGGATGGAGTAAGAGTGTTGGGAATAATTCCAAAATCTCTGGCTGAAAGTAAAATCACCGGGGCAACTATTGGAGATGGGTTTAGAGTTGTAAATATGCAAAATCGCATAACTCACATGATAAATAATTTTGGCACCTTTATCACCCTTCCTGGTGGTTTTGGCACTCTTGAGGAACTTTTTCATGTGGTTACCAGAGCCCAGCTAAATGTTCATCAAAAACCAATAGGTCTGCTTAATGTCAATGGTTTCTTTGATGGTTTACTATCATTCATCAACTACTCTGCTGAAAAGGGTTTTATTTCCGAGCGTGCTAAACGAATCATAGTCGTTGCAATAACACCAGAAGAACTAATCATAAAACTCATTGAATTTGTTCCCCAACCAGATCCAGCTCTAGCTAAAATTACATGGATGGAGGATTTTACCGTGAGAAAACGAAAAGTGGATTCATTCCTCTCCCTTTGATAACCCATGTCGGACCTCTTGTATTTTTACTTTCTGTTGTGTGTAAAAATCGTGGTAAATGATGGCAGCTTAAGGAGTTTCTTTTTGAACTCTTGACGCGCATCTATTCGCGATTTATGTATTGTTATTTTATTGCTGTAATTTTTATTGTTTGTTTTTTATAAAAACATTGATGGCAGTGTAAGGCGACTCTTCGGACTTTCCTGAAGCGCATCTTAAAAATTATGTTATACTTCCGGGTATATTTTATTTTCTTTTGTTGTTTGCCTCGTATATTTTTATTCTCTTGCAGATCCAAAAAGGCATAGCTCAAGCATCAACATTCATAATAGGGAGTATTCTGCTTTTCTCCCTTGCCTTTAACTGAGGGCAGTTTCTTTTTCAAGTTTGGGGGTGGTATGTTTTGATTATTATGGTGTGCAGTGTGTGGTGTGTTTTTATTATTTTTATTTGGATTTGATTTTTTAGGTAAGTGTATTTTTTTTATTTTGATTTATAAGATTTCTAGATCTGGCCATAACACCAATAAATTAGCTATATACAAGCTTCTAAAATCATTTTAACTGGTAAAAAAATTGTATATTACAAAATTTTTGAGCCTTAATCTCTCTTTCCAAGCCTTGTAGTTATCATATAAAATCGAGTCATTTGTTACCTTGAGAAAAGAAGAATTAGTCGGTTGATGAAAAATAGAACTAAAATTTACTTAATTTGTGGAGTTTTTGATTTTTCATGCTTAACTAATAAATGATTTTCTGCAAAAATTCTATTCCCTAAAAAAAAGTCATTGGAAAAGGAGTCTAGTTGAAAAAAAAAGAGGGAGAGGTGTTGAGCAGCAACAACTGCCTAATTTTGGGGGTCCTAAAATTTTGCGAAAAATAAAGGACTAAATATTGTTGGTGCGTAGCTGCCGTCTCACACAAAAAAATGGAAATTGTGTTGGTGAAAAGAGCTACACGTTAGCAAATAACGGTGTGAAAGCTATCACCTAAAAAAAATTGAAATTGTGTTGGTGAAAAGAGCTACACGTTAGCAAATAACGGTGTGAAAGCTATCACCGAAAAAAAAAATGGAAATTGTGTTGGTGAAAAGAGCTACACATTAGCAAATAACGGTATGAAAGCTATCACTAAAAGGGATGTAGTTTATGAGCAGATTTGAATTAATTAGCGGTTGAATTTCAATACACTCAATTTTGTGAACAATCACAATATTTGATGACGCCGATGAAATTCTTCTTCATATTGAGTCGAAAAATAAACGAGTGATGGAGAGCAACCATTAAAGGGAGTCATGTGTATCACGAGTGGGAAAGAAATAGTCAACCTTTTGGGGGAATGCCTTGAATTTGGAATTACAAAATAAAACCGTGTTTTAACTTCAAAATCATTAGTAGATTTATTTTGAATCTTGATTAATTTGTATCTACTGTATAAAGCTGGGTGTGGTGTATTAATGGCATTTTGATTTTCTTTTCTCTTTTTATATTTTTTTTCTTAATTTATGTGTGTATAATTATTTTTGTCTTATTTTTATTTTTATTTTTGGAGTGTGATTAATAAAGAGTCTTGCTCGGGACTAGCAAGAATTCAAGTTTGGGGGTGTGATAAGTGTCAGTTTTATACACTTATCCTTGGTTTGTATCGATATATTTCACCCATAATTGATCTAGTCTACTCGTTTTTGCTTAGAATTAATTAGCTTTTAATAATTATATTATTTATCAGATGAAGATGTAAATTTAGTCTTAATCGGATTGAATTACTAATTTACTCAAGAAATAACATGTGTATAAAATATTCTCTTTGTTGGATTTTTATGTATTCATGTTGTAGGCCTTTCCGAGATGAGTTCGACAGTCTATCCGGATTCAAAATCAGAGTTAAATATCAAAAGTTATCATCCGAAGAAAATTTGGGGCAAAAACGCAAAGTATAAGAAATTTTGGGCTGAAAACGTAACTCACAAAGAAACCCGTGTACAAAAAGCCGAAGCAATGTTACGGCCGTAACATCTGAAAGTTACGACCATATGACCTCAATGTTACGGCCGTAACATGTGCAAGTTACGCACGTAACTCTTGACAGATTATTGATCATTGTCTAATTTTATATACATTTGGTCTATTATTGAGGGGATGGCTGGTATTGATCCGATCTAATGAAATAATGCTGGAGTTTTGGAGCTATTAGATGACTTTAGATGTATAAATAGACCTCTTAAATCCATCATTAAGAAAATTCAATTCATCTTATTATTTTCTCAATTTGTAATACTTTTTATTTTTGTGTGAAGAACATACTTGTGTTCTTGAGTTATTTTTGTAAGTGTGGTTTAGCTTATGTTGTTGAGGGAGTTTATTGTTTCTTTCTCCTTTATCTACTAAGGGAGTTAGGATCAATTCTTTCCCTTTTTCAACTATTAATGACCACTCAAGCTTGTAATATGTTGAATAAACCCTTAATGGCTAAGTTACTTAAGTTGGGATTATAAACAAGGTTAGTCATGTTATTTAAGTTTGTATAAAGATCTATTATGAATTACTTATTATTGCCTGTGATTTTCATTGTTTTACCAATCTTTATTTATTTGGCCAATAAATGACGATATTTATGGTCTTCATATGTTTCGAAAGAAATTATGTTTAATTAGATCAAATGATATTCACTCTAAGTTGTTCTAGGGGATAGAAATATGCCTCTAGACCTTAGATGATTCTTTGAGTTATTTTCATAAAACCTAATGCTATGTATTGAAGCCAATCAACATAGAAATATAGTGGATTGATTCAATATATAAGGGGCGTTTTGACATTCGAAAGAGGAACCGTCTTTTTAAGGAAAATCGAATCTACACAACATAATAAGTAAATTCATCTTATGATCTCCTATACATCTTCTATAACTAATGATGAGATAAGTTTGTAATCCCAACTATTTCATTTTATCTTTTATTAATCTATTACTAGTGTAATCTCTTATTTCCTTGAATTTTAGTACTATTATTCCATTTTCTTTGTAATTGTCAAACCAAATTCTTAAATTGTGTATTTAACTCATATAAATCTCTATAACAAATAGGTAAAGTGTATAATTCAATATAAAACCTAAACTTCCCCGTGGTATCGATAAACCGGACTCAAAAATGCCACTTACTACTTGATACGATATCGTGCACTTGCGATAGTTACACTAAAGATGTAACACCCCCAATCCACTCAGGGATATTACACGCCGTAGACCCTCTCCTCGAGGATCTACCAGGCTGATAACTAAAATCAAACATCTAAACATCGCCTTTAAGGCTAAAATGACTCAGTAGACCGAGTTGGTCTTTCAATAATAACATACAACTCAATTCCAAACACATAACCACGCAGGGGTCAAAATATAATAAACTCCCGTATAACGGGGAAAAAATACTGCAGCGGAAAAGAAAATACAACTAGACTAATACGACATCAACGGATCCTCGTGTGATTAGTATCGTTCATCTTTCATCATCCTTCATGCCGACCATGTGCTATGCTCCAAAACCTGAATGCAAAAATAGACATCCACCCCCCGAATATTCGGGGGTTAACAAAACTCCACTGTTTTGCTAGTGCAAGTACAAGTGCAAAAATACGAGCCATACAATACAAGTTCCAAGAACAATAATAATCAGGAATCCTCAAAGTTCCAAACGTAACGAAAAGCACTTCCCGAGGCATGAGTTTGGTAAAACATTCCAAAACCGAAAGACTACAAGTTAAAGGGAAACAATTTATAAAACAGTTTAAAATGCCATCAAGAGTTTTAATAGAAAACAATTTAGGATTACCGAATCCTTATCTTTCCAAAAATCAACAGGGTCACAGCCCAAAGGTTTTATTTTCGCAAATAGAAAACCGACAATAGTTCATAGGGCCAAAACCCAAGTCACATGTCCTCGACGGGCATAAAATCAAATACCAACTCGTGAAGTTTTTACTCGTGATTCCTGGACTCACTCATTGGAATTCTCGTCGTGGCCCCGTCGAACCAACCCACGGTGAGTAAAATACATTCACTAAATAACATATCACACCAAGCATCGCCTTGGGAACAGAGTAATATCATTGATCCCGCCCGAGGCCTCGAAGGACCCTCCCGAGCTGGCTAGCTAAACAAATCACACACATATCACAACCATAAGTTATCCCGGCATCGGGCTAACAAGCCACGAACCTCGGAGTCCCCGCAAGACATACCCGATGATAACCCCACTAGTTATCACGGCATCGGGCTAACAAGCCACGAACCTCGGAGTCCCCGCAAGACATACCCGGATTGGATAACCCTACGGTCTCGCCCGACCCATACTAGCAAGTATGGATCCCGGAGATTCAACAATCCTACCCGGAGGCACATCACGTATAACAAGCACACAACAATAATCGATTATGAAACGAAACAACATTAAGCATCGCAACCTCCTTTCAAATGAGCAACAACTAACGTCACATCATGTCAAAACCGCAATACACTGAAATGAAGCCATATACGTACACACGCATTATCAAACACCACATCGACTCCAAACATACCCAAAGGATACACGTAGTCACTTACAACCCACACACTTACAAAACACGCGTTTTGAAAGAGAGCCCCTAACTAGGCTAGCCGAATCTTTTGAAAATAATTTTCAAATGACCAAACAAACACATTTAGACGATCACCAATTATTATATCCACGAAACAAGAAAAGTATGGGCAAGGTACTTGCCTCGAAATCACGATCGCAACGAGACGACGGATGGGACGCGGTCGAATAGCCCCAAACCCCCGAACAATATCAAGAACGCGATAGCACCACGAGTACTACGAGAATAACACCACACGAATCATCAATCACCAAACGGGATTCAACATCGGAATCCTCGAACACCTATAAACCTCCGGAAGGAACAATAACACATGGTTACGACGAGAATCGAGGCCAAAACAATGGAAATCCTAACAAACTATTGAAGGGAAACTCATTGGGACATTTAATCGAACACTCAATGTTCGATAACTCCCAAGAACACTCGAATCACTAATCGAGTTGAACAAACTCGAAATATAGATATACAACCCATAGAACACGATTAATAACATCATACTACACCAACCGATGTATCAAAATCGGATTAGAATCGAAATCAAGAACAATTTCTCCGAAAAGTCAACTTGAAGGAAAATGAAGAAATATACCTTGATTCGACGAAACACACGGATTAGATGTTGATATAATCAACAAGAATCTTCCAAAACGCCTTGGAATGAGTAGAATCGGCCAAGAACACCTCCTACCGGTCACTCCCGTCCGCAGCCGCACAAAAACGAGGAAAAATGAAAAAAAAATGAAGTTTGGCCGAGCCAGGCCTATATATGGCCGACAGGGTTACGGCCGTAACCGGCAGTGCCTTACGGCCGTAACTCGGACCTTACGGCCGTACTCGGCAGGCCTTACGGCCGTAACCGGCATTCGTCAAAAAATCAGTCCAGTAACTGTCGGGCACTTACGGCCGTAACTAGCACACATTACGGCCGTAACCGGCCTTCATCCGGAAGATGCCCAGCGCCCGTACGGCCGTACCCGATCACACTTATGGCCGTAACTGGCACACATTACGGCCGTAACCGGCACCTTACGGCGTGCTTCGGCGAGCAGGCCACTCCGGCCGTGACTCGGTCGTGGCCACTCCGACGGCCCGGACGACCCCGAAACCCGAACCTGAGTAAAAATTGGAGATACGATTACGAAGTACTCGCAAAGACGAATCCAAGCGCTGAGAGAACACACGATTCCGACCACCCGAAGTGTCGGAATTCGACAACGGAAGTAATTACCCCAAACTTTGGGAAATTACAAAAATTGCCCAAAACGCCCGGAAATCACGATACGTGATCGAAACACCGAACCAAAGCTCGCAACATGAATAATAACATTAAATGAACTTACAAGAAACTCGAAACAACATTTTCGGACGAGATTCGCAAGAATCGAGCTCAAGTGCGGAAAAGTCGCCAAAAGACACGGAACTCAACAAAACAACACCGAAATGAACTCGGATGACAAAAAGTGCAGAATTAATCATTCTCAGAATGACGAAACGGTCATGAGCGAGTCGTCAAAATGGACTTCCGCCAAAAAAAAAATACCGGAAATCGAAATTACGGGTATTACATTCTACCCTCCTTAAAAGAAGTTTTGTCCCGAAACTTAAAACAAGTAGGGAGAAGAAATATCCTGCTAGAAAAAACTCAACGAGATACACAAGAAACGCGTAACTTACGCCCATCGGCGAAACGTTACAAGTAACGCAAAGGAATATACGGCGTGAAAACACGCTCCACGGCGACCAACACAACGTCGCCGTTAGGAATATAATAAAACCAACAAATGACAAGCGTCATTAAACGGATAATATAGTCAAGTCAATTATCCGAACAATCACAAAACACAACGAACGAAAAATAAATACGATTGACCAACCCAACGGTTCATCAATCAAAACGCGAGCCAAGCGCTGAACAATTACGGAATTCCACCACCCAAGGGTTGGAAGATCGAAACGAGACTAATTTCCCGAACATTAGGAAATTAGGAAGGAGTCTGAACGCTCAACAATCACGAAACGAGATCAACAAAAACCGAACAATCAAGCGATCGAACCACAACGATCGAGACAACAAAAATCGAACACTCATGTTCGAATCACGAAGAACAATAAAATTCAAACAACAACTCCAAGGTTCACATCTCGACTCGAGACAATATATATGATCCGGTGAAAACAACGAGATGTGTAATCACATAAGATCCACAAGAAAGGGAATAGCAATTGAAAAAATCACAACGACAAATGAGTTATTCCGAAACAATACCACACTCGTTCGATCAACAAAAGCAAGGGGTAGGACAAGCTCAGAAAATGTCAACGAACATAAACGAGTCGACAGAGTCGAAAATACATAATTTCCAAATCCGATCAACTACGAATAAAAGAACTAGTAGAACCAAAAGATGTTACTTCCGAACAAGGTTCACAAGAATCGAACCGAACTCGGAAAAGTCACAGCGATACCAGGTCGACCCAAAACAAGATCACAGCTCGTTCGAATGAAGAACCCGAAATACAAAACAAGTTCAGACAGTGTCAACGAACACGAGCGAATCGATAGACTCGAGAAAGAGAAAATACAGAAGTCAAAATAGTATGGGTATTACCCCCGACCTCATCCACGAAATTCACAAAAACAGGAGCAAGGTAACAAGACATTAAACAACCGACACATAACGGAACGATTACCGATGCACACGGCCATACCAAACCAAGCTCTAACAGCTCGCATACGCACGACAACGCAGAAATCACCACGAGGCGACAATATTCAACACCAACATCCCACCTCTCACAAAGGGTTAACACAATAATTGTGTGGAAAGCGACTCAACGCTCACACCGCCAATTCGATCATACTCGGGAGCAAACATCGTAATGAGAACGCGAACATCATACATACATACCCAGCCCTTAAACAGGAATGCATAGGTTTTAAAAACGAAAACCTCATTTTGAAAATAATTTAGAAAAACACCGGTCGATCTTGAGTATCACCTTTAAAAAAAAAAAAAAAAATACAAACGTGAAATATCATTATCGAGACTTTGGAGAACCATTTAGCATTTGATAAAAATGTGGACACTTTCTCTTAGTGAAAACTTTCAGAATATTCGACTCTCGGGTCTAAATAAAAGTGTTTCTAAAACATTGAAAATATCTCAAAATATGTTGGTCCTCGAGGTAGAAGAATTTGGAAATATATTGTGGCACCTTGGATGTACCACGAGAAAATAATTCATTTTAAATGTACGTCTCGAAATTTATTTCTAAGATACTCAAGTTTTCGAAAATAATTCAATGCCAAAAAGGACGATGCCAAAAAGGCTAGAATGCCCAAAAATTTCAGGTAATTACACAAAACTTTATAGCGCCGTGGGTCCCGCGCCGGAACCCACCCGGATAAAACCATTTACAAAAATGCCAAAAAGGCTGATGACGGTAATTTTTGAAAAACTTACAAAAGCCATTTATAAAATACTAAATACCGTCATAAGAATTTCGCCAAAGCGATCAAGGCCATAATGCCAAAAACTCGGTTAAGGGAATCGGTTTTCGAAATAAAACTCAGTCGGTAAAATACCTAAAGTCATTACAAAAGAACTCACGCAGCGGATAAAAGAAACACAGTCCAACATGCATAATCCAGCAACACTAGTCCTCACATGAACGAAATATAAGCGTCAAATAATCACATATCAAGAAATCAAAATCCATAAGAGGATTCCATCACTTAACAAATAATCATAAAAATAGCTCGTGTCACATGAGGCACAACACAAAGAAGGGAGACTTACATCCACAGGTCGCACGAAGATGATGATCGCCCACGATACTAATCACGACCAACAAACTCAGACGACGCGTCGCGACACGACTTAGTCAGACAAAATCCGACAAGACAAAACTCAACAGACACCACTGACCCGACAGCCTAGGTTTCCACAACCTAGAGCTCTGATACCATTTATGTAACACCCCCGATCCACTCAGGGATATTACACGCCGTAGACCCTCTCCTCGAGGATCTACCAGGCTGATAACTAAAATCAAACATCTAAACATCGCCTTTAAGGCTAAAATGACTCAGTAGACCGACTTGGTCTTTCAATAATAACATACAACTCAATTCCAAACACATACCCACGCAGGGGTCAAAATACAATAAACTCCTATATAACGGGGAAAAAATACTGCAGCGAAAAAAAAAATACAACTAAACCAATACAACATCAACGGATCCTCGTGTAATTAGTATCGTTCATCTTTCATCATCCTTCGTGCCGACCCTGTGCTATGCTCCAAAACCTGAATGCAAAAATAGACATCCACCCCCCGAATATTCGGGGGTTAGAAAAACTCCACTGTTTTGCTAGTGCAAGTACAAGTGCAAAAATACGAGCCATACAATACAAGTTCCAAGAACAATAATAATCAGGAATCCTCAAAGTTCCAAACGTAACGAAAAGCACTTCCCGAGGCATGAGTTTGGTAAAACATTCCAAAACCGAAAGACTACAAGTTAAAGGGAAACAATTTATAAAGCAGTTTAAAATGCCATCGAGAGTTTTAATAGAAAACAATTTAGGATTACCGAATCCTTATCTTTCCAAAAATCAACAGGGTCACAGCCCAAAGGTTTTATTTTCGCAAATAGAAAACCGACAACAGTTCACAGGGCCAAAACCCAAGTCACATGTCCTCGACGGGCATAAAATCAAATACCAACTCGTGAAGTTTTTACTCGTGATTCCTGGACTCACCCATTGGAATTCCCATCGTGGCCCCGTCGAACCAACCCACGGTGAGTAAAATACATTCACTAAATAACATATCACACCAAGCATCGCCTTGGGAACAGAGTAATATCATTGATCCCGCCCGAGGCCTCGAAGGACCCTCCCGAGCTGGCTAGCTAAACAAATCACACACATATCACAACCATAAGTTATCCCGGCATCGGGATAACAAGCCATGAACCTCGGAGTCCCCGCAAGACATACCCGATGATAACCCCACTAGTTATCACGGCATCGGACTAACAAGCCACGAACCTCGGAGTCCCCGCAAGACATACCCGAATTGGATAACCCTACGGTCTCGCTCGACCCATACTAGCAAGTATGGATCCCGGAGATTCAACAATCCTACCCGGAGGCACATCACGTATAACAAGCACACAACAATAATCGATTATGAAACGAAACAACATTAAGCATCGCAACCTCCTTTCAAAGGAGTAACAACTAACGTCACATCATGTCAAAACCGCAATACACTGAAATGAAGCCATATACGTACACACGCATTATCAAACACCACATCGACTCCAAACATACCCAAAGGATACACGTAGTCACTTACAACCCACACACTTACAAAACACGCGTTTTGAAAGAGAGCCCCTAACAAGGCTAGCCGAATCTTTTGAAAATAATTTTCAAATGACCAAACAAACACATTTAGACGATCACCAATTATTATATCCACGAAACAAGAAAAGTATGGGCAAGGTACTTGCCTCGAAATCACGATCGCAATGAGACGACGGATAGGACGCGGTCGAATAGCCCCAAACCCCCGAACAATATCAAGAACGCGATAGCACCACGAGTACTACGAGAATAACACCACACGAATCATCAATCACCAAACGGGATTCAACATCTGAATCCTCGAACACCTATAAACCTCTGGAAGGAACAAAACAAATGGTTACGACGAGAATCAAGGCCAAAACAACGGAAATCCCAACAAACTATCGAAGGGAAACTCATTGGGACATTTAATCGAACACTCAATGTTCGATAACTCCCAAGAACACTCGAATCACTAATCGAGTTGAACAAACTCGAAATATGGATATACAACCCATATAACACGATTAATAACATCATACTACACCAACCGATGTATCAAAATCGGATTAGAATCGAATGAAGAAATATCTCCGAAAAGTCAACTTGAAGGAAAATGAAGAAATATACCTTGATTCGACGAAACACACGGATTAGATGTTGATATAATCAACAAGAATCTTCCAAAACGCCTTGGAATGAGTAGAATCAGCCAAGAACACCTCCTACCGGTCACTCCCGTCCGCAGCCGCACAGAAACGAGGAAAAATGAAAAAAACGAAGTCTGGCCGAGCCAGGCCTATATATGGCCGACAGGGTTACAGTCGTAACCGGCAGTGCCTTACGGCCGTAACTCGGCCCTTACGGCCGTACTCGGCAGGCCTTACGGCCGTAACCGGCATTCGTCAAAAATCGATCCCAAAGAATCGCCGGCACTTACGGCCGTAACTGGCACACATTACGGCCGTAACCGGCCTTCGTCCGGAAGATGCCCAGCGCCCGTACGGCCGTACCCGATCACACTTACGGCCGTAACTGGCACACATTACGGCCATAACCAGCACCTTACGGCCGCAACTCGGCCAGGCCAGGCCCTGCTCCGGCCGTGACTCGGCCGTGGCCACTCCGACGGCCCAGACGACCCCGAAACCCAAACCTAAGTAAAAATCGGAGATACGGTTACGAAGTACTCGCAAAGACGAATCAAAGCGCTAAGAGAACACACGATTCCGACCACCCGAAGTGTCGGAATTCGACAACGGAAGTAATTACCCCAAACTTTGGGAAATTACAAAAATGGCCCAAAACGCCCGGAAATCACGATACGTGATCGAAACACCGAACCAAAACTCGCAACATGAATAATAACATTAAATGAACTTACAAGAAACTCGAAACAACAGTTTCGGACGAGATTCGCAAGAATCGAGCTCAAGTGCGGAAAAGTCGCCAAAAGACACGGAACTCAACAAAACAACACCGAAATGAACTCGGATGACAAAAAGTGCAGAATTAATCATTCTCAGAATGACGAAACAGTCATGAGCGAGTCGTCAAAACGGACTTCCGCCAAAAAAAAAAACAGACATTACTGGAAATCGAAATTACGGGTATTACAAAAGACGTGTCAATGAACGATAAAGATACAAAAGTGGTTTTTCAAATGCAAGTGTTTGGATCTGATGCAGGTTGAAAATCGACTGATTCTTTGTAGAATCAACCGCTCTGATACCACTTATTGGTCACTATATACTTTACTTACAGCTTAGACGAGGGGTTTAATAAGTTGTATTCTGTTTTTCAGTTTATTATGCGTAGCGGAAGTATTAAACTAAGTTGTTGTAAGTATAACAACTAGACAGTCTCCTATAGCTTGGTGCTTATAGGATTTTTAGAGTAAGTATACGATAAATCACAGGCAGTAAGAAATATCAAATATAGAAAGTAACAACACAAAAGTTTAATGTGGTCAGAGATAAATCCCTCTACGTCCACATGTCCTTTATACAAGAGTAAATACTTTATTAAAATCAAGGCATAAATAAATGTATGATTTTTACTAAACCAGTCATTGTACCGTTCACACAGATTGATACAGTAGACTGTAGCTTGAGCCATTCACACAGATTAGCTATAGGCTTTTTTGACTTGCTTCTTCTCACACAGATTTAGGCTTCATCTTCGAATTCTCTTCTTCCTACACGGTTCGGAAGAGTTCAACTTAGTCCACATAGGCCAATGATCTCAACCGTAAGGTTTTGAATCACACGAGTCAGAACAGTAGTTGTAGGCTTTATAAGTCTTCGCTGTAGTGTGCTATTCTCAATTGAGGACTTAATATTTCTTCACTCAAGGATATACGCTGTATTCTTGAAGAAATATATCACTCTTAGATAATGGATGCTTCGGATTCTTGATCAATCAGTATGCGAGCAATGTCCTCTTGCTTTGGCTATTTATAACCTTAGAAATAGACCCGTTATAAATATAGTCGTAGGTCGGTTGGTGAGATGTGGACATATCTGATTGATGGATTTCATAATGTTTGAATTAAATATATACGCATTTAATGCTTTAAACATTCTTTTTTATCCGAATTAAATGTTTTTTAGTCCACAGTCTTTTCGGCTATATTAAATGTTGTCCTGTCAGCATGAAATGCTCCTTTGAAACCTTGAATACTTTGTGAATAAATAAAGACTTATCTCACAACGATTTAAAGGTCTAAATCTAAATCCTGTTGGATTGTATTTTACTTAGCCTAAGTAAAATACCTACAGCTCCTTTGCTGTAGCCAACAGCCTTCTTGCTGTACGCTAGAACCTCTATTTGCCTGTAGGATACATCTTTTAGGCTTTGTATGAAGTTTGTTGTAGGAACAGGCTGTAGGGTGCATTTATCAAAATACTTGGGTATATTTTTCTGAACACGGCCTAAGTAGAATTTCCTAAATTCTTAACGCCCGTTACTCCAATGCAACAATATGCGAACTTAGTAAGAACAACAATAATCTAACAAAATCACCAAAAGTACGGATACAATACGAATACCAACTGTAAAATACTACAAAATAAAAATTACACCCGGATATTACATACGTTGCCAGCCTCGCTAATGTAAGTAATCTACCCCATTTACGTACGTAATTACTCATGTTACACACCTGACTTGTTCATCTCGGCATCAATTCTCCAAGGCCTGTAGTAAAAGAACATAACTCTTCATTAATACCAAGTCTTGATAAACTGAATGCCAAGAACACAACATCACAATAATCCAAAATACCATGGGTACTCAAACTCTCACAAAGTTCATGAAAAGTAAAAAAGACAAAATTTGCTCAAAGATCACCACATTGTACGTAAATGCAAAAAACTTCGATAATAATAACATATGAGAATGTCTGAGATAATCGAGTCAATAAAATTATAAAATAAGGTAAAACATAATATGGATATTACACTAAGGGTCATGAACTAGGATTATCCACTTGGGGGAAAAGTCCAACGGAACCTTTGGAGATCCTTATTAAGAGCATTGATTCATGTTTAACCACGAGTGTTTGATGTGATGTTCTCATGGTGATTTTTGATGATTTTGGTAATATTTTGTAATGTTGATCAATCCCGAAAATATTTTACATGATGGTTTGAAATAGAATCCATATACCTTATTGTTCTTGCATTAGCAATTTCAGGAAAAGCCTTTTCAGGATGGATACCTTTCATGTGTCCAGGTAGGGGTGCTTCAAATGAGCGGACACATGACTGGTACGAGGATGACAGGCCATAATGATATTAGGCGTTGAACATCTCCCATTCTTCCTTCTTGTTATTCGTTGTCATTTGAACTTGTTGTTAAGCACGTGAGTACTATTTTTCTTTCTTTTGTCGTTTGGACTGTAACAGCCCCAGAACCATCCAGGAATATTACAGCGCCATGGGCCCCGAAACGGAACCCACAAGACTGAAAGACATTTTTACAAATATTTGAAATACGCCTAAGCAGCGATGAGGGTAAATATCTTTTAAAATATTCAAAGACCCTATAAAATCCATTTAACAATACCGTTGTAAAATATCTTTGAAAATACAAGGCCAAAATGCCAAACTCAACAGTTTCAAAAGTATATGTTAAGCCACCGCTTACACGTATAGACAAAGTAGTTTAGAAAATGATTTTCCAAAATAAATCCAAATTCGCAAAATACTAGCAACCCATTTAAAAATACACTCGCAGCGGATATAACAAATAACTAAAAATACTTTTGCAGCAGAAAATAACAACTAGTCAAAGTACTCGATTCACAAACACACGCCATAGCCAGTATCCTCCGGAAAGCTCATCTCTTCACGACCACTACAAAGCTCGATATCCCAAGAACCTAAAAAGGAAGCCCACGACGTGGTCAGCCATAATACTCAATAATGATAACGGTCACATCACATCAATAATTACATACCAATGAGATACTAAGTAAGAATACTAGCAATGTAATATTACCGTCATAACCTTACCAGTTCGTGATAACCCTCGTCAAAGTGATCCTCACCACATTCCACACCTCGTATTCTCGAAAACACCACTGAATCGTACACCAACATTTATACTGTATCCCAGATAATACTCAAGATTCTCAAAACATCATCATAACTCACTGATACGAAATATACCAACTCTGTCCAACCCAAATCCATAGGATAATATCATCAAATCTCAGCATGATAATCCATTTCCAATCAACAGACAAGTACCAATAAGAAAATACAGAAAGTACCTCAAGATACACAATGCCACGACAATTCATGTCAGTCTAATCCGAGGTCAGATCAATACAACATACGGACCTGGTCCTACAAGAGACTTACAAATGCATACTCACATGACGACATCAATATGCCCACAACAGTAACAACAATGTATACTCAATGGATATCCGATGATCCAGCGCACACATCATAGATGCCAAGATGATCCTGTTAGATCAACACGAGGTGGGTAACCAACAATATACATATGCACAACAACAAGATATGGTAATCTAACGATCCAGTGCACATAGCATAGATTCCCATGATGATCCTGTCGGACCAACACATGGTGGAAGTACCCGTCCAACGATCCAGCGCACACACCTATAGATTCCCATGATGATCCCGTCGGACCAACACATGGTGGACATACGACACAAATGCCCAAATGCATGGGAACAACAATACACGAATGTATCACAATATGATCGACACAAAATGACGAAAATGATTAGAGTATTTGCCCCGAGTCCTTCGAGAGCAATCTCGATGTCAAAAACCATCATCGACGATTATCCTCAATGTTCGACGATCCAAAAGTACCACAGACTATAGATAACTCATATCCTCATCTTTACCATAATATATTCTCGATACTCAAGTATACCAATAACAACTGTAAATCATATACATTATGATTAAATTCCCAAAATCAGAAAACAACGTACAATCCCAAATCTCCCGAGTTCACAATTGTAGTCATTGCTATACGAATTATAAACGAATGAAATTGAAATCATTCATTAAATATTATAAACTGTGCAAGTAATAACTTGCCTCGATAATTGATGCTGAAAGTCCCGACGAATGCGGCTCACCCGATCGATCCATTGAAATCCAAACCTTTAATATAAATACATAATAGACAACTTAATATAAGGGTCCAATTTAATATTTTAGAATTTCGAGGCAATTAGTCGGCTAATATATTACTTCAATTGCGCCCCTTAATTAATTGATCGGATCAAACGACCAACGATAATCAACCGGGATCCACAACTCGATTATTGCTCCGAACACAAACTGCACTCCGAACTCAGGCTCACTCCATAGGTCCAAATACACTCAACCGCTCATAGACCAAATTATCAAAACCTTCTCATATGCCTACGTCCCCCTCGTTCACAATCCCAACACGACTACATATACCACCACATTTATTAACATATATATATATATATATATTAGTTTTATACCCCGTGCGATGCACGGGGTTGCCCATAGATGTTGTTTTACGTTAGTTATTTCTAGTCTAGTCTTATATTGTTAAATGAAATTCTCTTTAGATACTAATATTGTACTTCTTAAAATTACTTTAAAAACACACGAACGGAAATAGCAATGAAGTGGAAGAAAACATGTGGGAAATATTAGACAATATATATTATATATTTGTAGTCGATGATTTACATTAACACACGTTGATTGTGGTAATTTTTTGGTTTTAAAATATGGATTATTTGCTATTACACTTGAATTTATAAAATTCGTTATCATAAAACATGTTACCTAATTCAAGCAGTTCCATCTTTCAAGACAACGCATATATTACCCTCTGTTTATTCGCAGCCGCAGAATGCCTATCATCAGAGAGCAATGCTGTTTCTCCTAATATTTTTACAACGCCTTTGTGCTCCACCACTTTTCCCACATAAAACTTCAAACATATCATCTATAAAACCTACAATAATACTTTTTTTAAAGAAAAGACTATAAACTATGTGAGTGTGCCACAACAAAAAAACAACATGGATTATAAACAATAGTAAACAAGAAATGTTAGAGAACCACCTGCCCGGCATTCTAGGTAGCAGCCACCATCTCAGCCAAGAAATCCTCCAAATGAACCTGTAAATCCAAGAGTTCTCATCAACAAACCGTTAAACAAACAAGCCGCAAACTAAAATGTATTCGTGAAGTGTGTGTGTGTGTGTGTGTGTGTGTGTGTGTGTGTTGTGACCATGAATCTAATTTGAAGAATAAACTTGGATGTAATGGGTTCCTACCTTTTTCTACAATTCTCAATGAGTCGATCGGACTCGGAGAAAAAAGAAAGAAAGAAAGAAAGAGAGCACAAAAATAAGGAAGACCGTGACTATGAGGAAGAAGATGAATTGTAACCCAGGCCCAAAAAGAACCCTAATCTAAAAGAAATGAGCCCTTGTGCGGCAGGAACTGAACGAAGAAGGAAGAAAAAATTAAATGTGTCCACCATTCCATTGTCACAATATTGCCAAACCACTGGTGTGCTAGTTTAAGAGCTACGACAACGGCAACCTAAGTAAATGATATTCAGTACAATTAGTACACAAAATCCATTATTCTAATGGGCCAATAACATATCCAAATTCCTATCCATCAAAACCAGGAGACATATGTTTAAGCAAGCAAGACATAAAATATATAAAATTCAGCCAACACATATATTACCCTCTGTTTATTTGCGGATGCAGAATGTCTATCATCAAAGAGCAAGGCTATTTCTCGGTATGTAACGAGGCCACAATTCTCCATGGCCCCAGCAGCAAAATCAGGGATTGCAATCATGTCCAATTTAGGAAGCGAATGTGGCACTGCAAAGTACATATGTTCTATAATTAAAAGATATTCTGAGTCAAACTCGCATTTGTATGAGACCTTAAAAAATAAGTAAACTGACACAACTATACCTAATAACATAGGTAAGAAGAAAATATACATCCCTGCCCTACTTGATAAACAAGGTTATGTAAGTATGAAAATGCAGAGAGATGGAGTAGACCTCACTCCAAGAATCAATGCCGCCTCACGCCAACTCATGCCCTTTCCAATTATAACACCCCCAAATCCCATTGGGTCATTACAGTGTCGTGGACCCCATACCAGAAGATCCACCAAGCGAACACGACTGACATTACATCAAATTAACCAACAAGAGCAACCACAGTCCTTACTATTATAACTGACACAATATTCCGATAAGGAATTTCAACGACAATGATAAGCCTAGATGGCCAAAAAATGAAATTGAAAATACAACGACATCCACGAGCCTTGCTCGGGTAATACAAAGTGACAATAACTGACAAAACTAGAGTACTCCAACTGACTGACCGACATGAACATCTCGGACTAGTATCGCTCGAATGCCTCGTCGCCAATGTCATGCCCCTGTATCCCAACTCTCCCCTCGCAAGCACCTAAACTATGAAAACATGTTCCGCCCCCACGGGGTCAGTCATCCAGATAATGAATATCAAATACATGTACAACATGATATGCATCCAAAGGCAGAATGAAATGGTACAATAATAATAATACGAGATGCTCAAAAACTAAGGTAAGAACCGAGCATTCGAGAAACACTATGCCCAGGGAATACTATTAATACATGCTCAACATGTTAGAACATAAACGTCCAACGGCGAATCATCGATATAGAACACCACAATGAATTACACGAAGATGAAACAAACCAGAATTGAATTAAATATGAATCACAATGCCCGCAGGCTCCAATGAAATACCATAACATCACAAAGGTCTGAAAGTCACTAAACCGAAGCTGTAAATCAACAAAATCACCTGAAAGTTACTCAGCCGAAACTGTAAATCATCACGATGGCCCGAAGCCAAAACGGCCCGAAGCTGTACCAATGAGGGCCGAAGCCACGGCACGAAGTTGTATCACAATGAGGGGCGAAGCTACGGCACGAAGCCGTATCACAACGAGGGCCGAAGCCACGGCACAAAGCCGTATCACAATGAGGGCCGAAGCCACAACATAAAGCCGTATCACATTGAGGTCGAAGCCATGGCACAAAGCCGTATCACAATGAGACCATGCAATGGCCATGACCTACTGAACTCTAGGTGTTGGGAAACCAACCGCGAAGGTTCAAGCCCCAAACTTACCCATAATGAGATCACCCAGTGACCATGACCTACTAAGATGTAGGTGCTGGAAACCAACCACGAAGGTTCAAGCCCCAAGCTTACCCATCGAGCACTAGCCGAGACTAGCCTCCAAAGCACAAATAATCCCAAACAGCAACGATTTCAAAGTTACCGAATTCACAAGAATGATAGTGTGCTACCTTGAGTCGGCCAACACGACAACAATGACTCACGGATGGGCACCATCCTGGGCGGTCCCAATTCAATACCTCGATTACCTTAGAACGACCAATCAATAATAATGATACAATGAATAATTCAATACCTCGATTGCCTTAGAACGGAAAATCGATAACAATGATACAATAGATGCCTCGGCACCTTTAATCGGTTACCGACGACGGAGATGAGAAGCGAATACGCCAATGCCTTCAAGCGGCCAATACAACATCAATGATAAAACACCAACATCAATAACAATGATGACAATAATGTCTTAGGTCGACATCAATATCAACAACAACAATCGATACATCGACACTACGAACCGGCTATCGACAATAACATTAAAAACGAGTATCACAATGCCTTGAATCGGCCATTAACGAACAATAATAATCATTTAGCAGAATTTGCCGAAGAGTCCTTCCACGATCAACGTCCTTTATGGAATTATCAGTCGCTCGAACAACCTTGAATAACATAATTGCCAATGATTCACTTAATATACATATCCACGTATAGTCAGAACCAAATGGAATGGTTGATACAACACTACCCAACTCATTGGGGCAATTTAACAAACATGTCGTAAACAATCTTCAATTGTTTACAACTAATCTCAATTACATCGATACCAAGCCTCTAATGAATGATTCAAGCCAACAAAACATCCTCAATACACTCAATAATCCAAAAGGAAGACACAAAACAAGATTCCAAAAACATCTAATCGAAACCCCCAATTCCAAAATCAACATCCAACATGTTCTTGAATAATCCTCCAACAATCCAATGATAATTCATACAAATTCATTAAAAACGAATATCCCTTCACATATCATGATAACAACATCCAAAACATCATATTCCCACTGAAAAAATAGAAATATAGGATTTGAAGAAATTACCTTAGATTTAGGATGAAGAATCCAAAAATATGTTGTTAATCCACACCAAGAACTCAAGGAGGATGAAATCTCTGAGATTGATGATGATAAATCCCCCAAGAATTCGCCCAAAAATCACCCAAGGATAGGAGAAATGAAGAGGAGGATGAAATGAGCTTCCTCTCCCAAAAACCCGCTGAAAAGGGGGATCTGACTCGCGTGCCGCGGCCCGAACTGAGTGTGCTGCGGCCCGCGGCCAAAATTGTGAGCAGCAGCCGGATTAGTGCCGCAGCCCGGCCAGCAGAGGGCCGTGGCCCGCGGTACAGCCGCGCTAGGCTCACTGCATAGTCTTAGCTATTTCGACCATAACTCCTTCGTCCGGACTTCGATTGACTCACCGTTTGAACTATTGGAAAGATAACTTGATGCTCTATAATACTGATAAGATTCAGAACTTTTGGAGTTTCCAAGAATTGATGGTGATTTTACAAAGTCGAATTTATACGTGGAAAAGTCGCTTAAGAACACGGAACTCAACAGAACGACACCGAGACGAACTCGGATGACAAAAAGTGTAGAACTAATCATTCTCGGAATGACGAAACAGTCACAATAGAGTCGCAAAGATGGACTTTTGCCAAAAAAGAAAATTACCGGAAATCAAAATTGTGGATATTACATACTACCCTCCTTAAAAGAAGTTTCGTCCCGAAACTTAAAACAAGTAGGGAGAAGTAGTATCCCGCCAGGAAAACTCAACGAGATACACAAGAACCGAAACTCGCTTCTCATCGGCATCGGACACCCATACAAACACTGATTCACGCCTCCAAAGAAAAACAACAATGCACATATAGCCCTCGGGACCATATCAATCGCACGCCCAAGTCCCCATGACCTGACGTCTCGAATCACAATGAACAATTTCCCAGATTATCACGAAATCTCGGGTACGACACAAAGAAAGAAAATACATCAAATGATCCAAATATCAAGATTCTTAAATACGATCATTATAAAATAGATCAACATAATGCTCCACAACCACGAAAACGGAGAAAGGAAAATACAAAAAATAAGGCTACGTCTCAAATGTACCCAACATTGATATCCTCCAGATAATCGATCTCCTGGATCTCATCGATTTAAGGAGACCCAAATCTGAACTCATTGCTCAATATGATCTGGGAGGTCACAAGAGCAAGAATGATCACAATGAATGATAATGAATCGAAATCCGACAATAATCAAGAATGACTCACCGAGGTGAATAATGACGCAATGAATGATAGCTCAATGAAATGATTGGGACCGTCGTCCCTCATGAATTAAATGATTAGTTTGATAATTACAAGACTCAACATGATTGATATATTATGAATGAATTACATGCATGAATGAACAACAACGAACGGAATGATAATCCTCTAACACTGGTGATGAATGTCCTTACCTCTGGCTCTCGAAGCCTGATAGGTTCCCTTGAATGAAGTACGGGTTGGAGTAACAAAATCTCTCGAGGCTTGCGAGCTCTCTCGAAATCTACTGGCACAAGAACTCCTGCAGTATTTCTGAAGGTGTCCCTATCTCCCACACAGAAAATAAACGATAGCGGGCACCGTACAATGAGTGCTAACATGCCCCGCTGAATCACAGTTAAAGCAAACAACAGTCGAACTCGTCGCCTGAGAAGAAGATACTTTCCCAGTACGAAGATGACTAGAAAACGACCTCTTGGACGTCGGATCCCGATGTCCCTCATAACGAACCGACATCCTACTCCTCTCACCAGATGAAACTGAAGGGTGCTTCCAAGAAAGCTCCTTAATCAAAAGCTGTGCTCCAAGAGCTTTCTCAATGAATTCACCAACTGAATTACAATTATAATTGAACAACTGCATCCTCAAATGCAGATTTAGCCTCTTGCTAAAATACTTGATCTTATCTGCCTCAGTATGGATAAAAGACGAAGCAAACTGAAGTCCCTGAAACTTCTCAGCAATGAGAATAACACCCTCGTCCTCTACGGATTCGGGCTTAAAAACCTCTGACAACTTGGCTTCACGAAGTGGATCCGGATAATACCCTTCTAACATGAAAGTCTTGAACTCGCTCCAAGCACAATCACGATCGGTGGGTTTCACGGAAAGCCACCAGGAATAAGCACCCTTACTCAAGTAGTAAGCCGCTACTGCCACCTTACTCTCTTCCGGATACTGAACATGTCGAAGAGTTTATCAAAATGCTCAATCCAATGAACAATATCAGCTGGTTCCGACGAACCCTCAAAAGAAGGTGGCCTCTGACGAGAGATATCGCTGATAATCCGACTCACTCCCCCAGTCTGTCCACAAAACGGCACCTGAAATCCCTGCTGTGGTGGACCACAAACCATCGAGGTCAGCATGGTCTCCACTATCCGCATCATCTGAGTCATCTGGGCCATCATGCCCTGCATACATAAGAATGGGTCAACCCGAACACCTTCCGATTGAGCTGCAGCTCGAGTACGACTCCCTGACAGTGAATGATTATCTGCCGGTGAATGAGTAGCATCGCCACCTATTGAACTAGTGTTATCCCTCAAGTTCGCATGGGTATTCACACGAGATCCTGTTTTGCGGCCCGCACCGCGGCCTCTTCCCCTGCGTCCCCTGTCAGCTCTATCCATACTGAAGCAGGAAAGTCACATGATAATTATAGATCCCACATGAAGATCGCATTATGATTATGTTACAGAATGATAATAATGAGCATACACGCTTTATCACAATTAATGCATTAATAATGCAATAAAATGATCGTCAACATGACGCCGGAATATGATAAGATCGCATGAAAGATCAAGTGAGGTATCATGATTATCTGATAAAATTCCTGAAATGATTATCTTGAACAAGTTAACAAGGTTGATAATTCGATCCACAAGATTAACAACTGAGTAATGAGGTTGACTGAGTGATTAATAAATTAACATGATCGACAAGATCAAAAATAATGATCGAGGATTGTCGACTGATGAATGAGTTGATCCTTATCACTTGCACAGGTCACACGTGCTCCAAAACAATTAGTCATGAATCAATCGTAACACTAATATCACATATAGTTTTCAACAAAACATGTATAATCAATGACATAATGAATGTATCAACATAAAGAGAATCGAGTCCTTACACAGGTCATACGAAGCTCCGAGGTCTTGCGATACTAGTCTTCACTGACGACGACTCGATGAATGAATAACTCATGCAGTCGTACAAATATCACGACTCACAAAACCCGACTGTCCAGATTGTCATAACCTGATAGTCCCACTACTACCGCACCGGTAGAACCACATAACTGATATATCACGGTATCTGATAAAAACACAACTCTCTGATACCATCTTCTATAACACCCCCACATCCCATTGGGTCATTACAGTGCCGTGGACCCCACACCGGAAGATCCACCAGGCGAACATGACTGACATTAAATCAAATTAACCAACAAGAGCAACCACAGTCTTTACTATGATAACTGACACAATATTCCGATAAGGAATTTCAACGACAATGATGGGCCTACATGGCCAAAAAATGAAATTAAAAATACAACGACATCCACGAGCTTTGCTCGGGTAATACAAAATGACAATAACTACCAAAACTGGAGTACACCAACTGAATGACCGACATGAACATATCGGACTAGTATCGCTCGAATGCCTCGTCGCCAACGTCATGCCCCTGTATCCCAACTCTATCCTCGCAAACACCTAAAACATGAAAACATGTTCCGCCCCCACAGGGTAAGTCATCCAGATAATGAATATCAAATACATGTACAACATGATATGCATCCAAAGGCAGAATGAAACGGCACAATAATAATAATACGAGATGCTCACAAACCAAGGTAAGAACCGAGCATTCGTGAAACACTATGCCCACGACATGTAATACCCGAGATTTCTGCTATGTATTTGGAGCTTGTGATATTGTAATTGTTGCATTTTGATCTGAGTATTATTCTCCGTATTTCATAATCCGGTGTTGTTGAGTGTATGATTTCATGAATGTGATTTAAAAGTGTGATTCTGCGCATGTAGCGCACGCTATCGACTAAGCGTAGCGTACGCTAGCTTGGATCCATAGCGCACGCTGTGAAAGGACCTTAGCGCACGCTATACGTGGTCAATATGATTGAGACGTGTTGGTAGGTGAGATCAGGCCGGGGATCTTGGTCGGATTGTGTCGGGATGAACCTGGATGGCTTTCGGGAAAAAGCCAAGTCAACACATTAGCGCACGCTACTCATATGAGGATAGCGCACGCTAAAGGCTGAGTACAGTGAAATCAGTAAAGTTTCAAATAGCCGTTAGCGCACGCTATGAATATGGACTAGCGCGCGCTAATAACCATTTTCTATATATAGGACAACATCCTTTTTCATATTTTCAGACTTTTCACTTCCCCCATCCGAATTCTTGAACTTAGAGAGTCACTCTCTTCATCCTAAACACTTCTTGCCAGCATCCTAGCTCGTGTTGAAGATTGTAGATCATTGGGGATTGGTGTTCAAGCCTTCGGCGTTGGATTGCTTCGAATTCCTCCTTGTTCTTCACTACTTTGAGGTAGGTGATTCTTCACCAATATTAGTAGTATTCTGAAGGACGTTTTTGATCATGTTTTGGGATTTACCTAGTCAGTTAAATTCATAAGTAGTCGAACATCATGTGTTAGAAGGATATTTTCGATGTTTCGGTACTTATTCATCATATAAACCATTGAACCTCTTAGTGTTTGAACTCCTAGCATATTCTGAAGCTTCAAACCGATTTGTGACCAGTATATGGAGATTTTCAAGTTCTTATGCCTTTACATAAAGGAATCATACATTTTGGGACATGTAACGGATTGAACTTAGGATATTCCTTGAAGATCAAAGATAAATTATGGTGTTGTGATGATTATACGTATCCTTGTATCTCATAGTCATTTAGTACGTATAGAACTTTCACAAAACCTTATGATCATGATATACACGGGGATGACATGTATTATCACCATAGAATTCATGAGTTCATCACCATTAGATCAAGTTTTCTGCCAATAGTAATCTGCCATGCACGGTTAGCGCACGCTAACATATGTAAGTTAACGTGCGCTATCGGGAATAAGTTAACGTACGCTACGTTTGGTACGTAACGTACGTTATGTTATCACTCGAGTCAGTCGGCTGATCAGAGAGAACTGTCAGTACATGGCTAGCGTACACTAGACTTAGACGATAGCGTACGTTAACAGGCAGGCTTAGCGCACGTTACGTAGAGTACGTAGCGTACGCTAAGTGGTTCAGACAGATTGCATATTTAGAGCTTTTGGCCGTAGACCGGATTGATAGGCAATCATTCGACTTGAGATGAATTCTATATCATTTATTTTGTTAAGGTTCGAGCTTGCTACGTTGATCGAAGGAGGCGGCCTTCGAGTGTGTTGAGATCATTGAAGTGTTTCGTTCTTGCCATCTTCGAGGCAAGTATCGTAATGTGTTAATATTCATATTTTTGAGCATGCGTGTGGTTTATTCATGTTATTGAACATGAGATTTATTTTGTTGAATTGTCATGATATTCGTTGTCTAGTGTTTGTATGTTCATGTTGATGGACATAGCTATTTGGCATATATGTATGCATGAGTTGTGTTTGTGCTTGTTGTGCGATCTATGCTGAGGGCGCTGGATCGGATGTCCACCTCGTGTTGGTCCGACCGGATCATCTTGGGATCTAGGCTGAGGGCGCTGGGTCATTGGACGGGTTATTTCCACCTCGTGTTGGTCCGATAGGATCATCTTGGGATCTATGCTGAGGGCACTGGATCATTGGAATACCCTTGCTGTGTTAATGGAATCTTTTGGATTCGCATTGTCGGATTCCGGTAGCGGAAGTCCGTGTGGTGTATCTTGTTATGTATTATTGATGCATATTTGATTTGTTTAAATGATACTTGTACTAGCATCATTTTGCTAACCCCTTCGGGAGTGGACATTTGTTTTGATGTTCAGGTAGCTGAGGAGCAGGGAAACAGCCACAGTACCGATGTGACGACGAAGGGGTTCAGTGATGTTTGTTGTTGTTGGTGATTTGTCTTCTTGGTTTAATTTCATTACTCGAGTACGCGTGTCCTATTGATTTCATTTCGATATGGTTGTATTAATTAACTCGTTGAACCAGTTGGAACCGGTTTTGTAAACTTGAATTCCCGTGGTATTGATGTCTTATATTTACATTTCTTTTATTTAGCCTTGTAAATCCTTACTTAAAGGTCACGGCGCTATAATTATTCCGAATATCTCGGGGAGTTACAGAATATGGTATCGGAGCTAAGATTCATGGATATCTTGGCAAGTCGGGTTTTAAATTGGGTCTGTTTACGTTATTGATTTACGAGTCATTCGTAACATCACTGTTCAGCCAAAAGTCGTCATGTGGACCGTGGTTGTAAGTCTCCTAATCTCTTGTACTACCGTTTTACTTAATTCTGTTGTGTGAGTATCGACGGGCTTTATTTTTTGAAAATTTTGTCCTGGATATTGAAAAATTGTGTTTTCAGTATGTTGAGAGGAGGTTGTGGACGCGGACGTGGAAATATGAGACAGGAGAACTCCGCAACTACCCCAGAATTATCGGCTAGTAGAACCGATTCCCATTCTGGAGGGCAGCAGGGATCGGCGAATGACGACACAAATCCTAACATGCCGGCAGTGCTTCAACAGGTGGTGGCTCAGATAAACCAGTTCGCTCAGGTAGTTGACCGCATGCAGACAGCGATGGGACAGCAGCACCACGAGGATAACCGGGGAGACAGATGGCTTGCTGAGGTAGTCAAATTGCACCCGACAAAGTTTGACGGATTTGCTGAGGCACTTACTTGGGATCATTGACTAAAGGAGATAGAGAAAATATTCGCGGGTATTAACTGTCCCGAGGACCGGAAGGTTCCCATTGCCCAGTATTTTCTGACTGGGGAGGCTTTTGGCTGGTGGGAAGCTATTCGACCCGAGGATCATAATGCGGATTGGACGGAATTCAAACTAATGATGGAAGCACAGTATTGTCCTCGTCCAGTTAGAGAGGCCAAAATCCAAGAGTTTTTCTCACCACAGAGTTCGGAAGCAACTGTAACAAGCATAATCAAAACTTTTAATCATCAGCTGACTTGTGTCCGACACTTGGTCAAAACGGAGGCAGAAAATATTTTTCATTTCGATATGCGAATGAAGCCGGATATTCAGCAGTACATGTCCGGATTCGAGTGTACTACGTTGCGACAGTATCAAGACAAAGCGTTGGCCTATGACATGAAAGAGACGGCGGTGGAGAAATCAGTGGAGGCAAAGAAGCAGAAAGTGACCGGCAACTTCTCATAAAACAAGAGTGGTGGGCCCCGCAAGGTCGAGGCTTCCTTTTATTCGGCTAGGAAACCTCCACATCCTTCTAGAGGTGGAAAGATGTTCCGAACAACATCAGCAGTTTCGGACGCATCAAAGAAATGCTACAATTGTGGTCGAGCAGGGCATATTCGACGTGATTGCCCCGCATCTTCTGTGACTTGTTACGATTGTGGGCAAGAAGGGCACCATGCGGCTTTCTGTGGAGTTGCTACTAGATCTTTTGGTACTCGCACTCCAGCGCCAGTTCCAAAGGAGATAAGTGTGAACCAAACGCAGCAGAGTGGATTTCAGCAGCAAAATATTGGGAAGAGAGAGACATCCAGTGCTGGGTCCATTCCTCCGCGCCTGTACAAGATGAGGAAATCTGACGATCAGAACACTACTGTTGCATCAGGTACGATTCAGATCCTTTTGCAACCAGTTAGTGTCTTATTCGATTCCGGAGCTACACATTCTTTCATATCATTGAACTGTGTTAATCGTTTAAAAATCTCGTGCTTATTTGATTGTGAACCATATGTTGTGGGTTTGCCGAGCGGAGAGAGAATTGTGGGAACCCTAGAAGCTAGAGATTTTCCAGTGTCTATAGGAGGGAGATATTGGCCATCGAATCTTATTGTAGTTGACATCTACGATGACGATTTAATTCTCGGAGACGATTGGCTCAACCGTTATGGAGCTATTCTGAATTACCGGAAGAGAGTCATTTCTATCATTCCTGATGACGGATCTGAACACTTATTCCGAGGATGGAGATCGGGAAGCTCGGGAAGATTGATCAAAGCAATGAAAGCCGTGAAATTACTGAAGCAGGGATGTCATGGACTTTGGTGCTATGCCATGAGGAAAGAGGAAGGAGTAGAGCTCTCGTCTATTTCAGTTGTAAATGAGTTCTCAGATGTATTTCCTGACGAACTACCTGAGTTACCTCCGCAGAGAGAAGTGGAGTTCACTATCGAATTAGAGCTGGAGCAGCTCCTATTTCCAGAGCACCATACCGCATGGCGCCAACCGAGATGTATGAACTCAAGAAGCAACTGGAGGAATTGTTACATAAGGGTTATATTCAACCTAGCGTTTCTCCTTGGGGAGCGCCCGTTCTCTTCGTCCGGAAGAAAGACGGATCCCTCCGACTATGTATTGATTACAGGGAGCTCAACAAGATGATGATCAAGAATAAGTATCCTATACCTCAGATCGACGACTTGTTTGATCAATTGCAAGGGGCAAGGGTATTCTCGAAGATTGACTTGCGATTAGGATACCATCAGTTGAGAATTAAGGAATCGGATATACCAAAGTCTGCTTTCAGGTCCCGGTACAGGCATTATGAATTTGTAGTGATGCCATTTGGACTTACCAATGCTCCTGTGGTATTCATGCAATTGATGAATCGGGTATTCTTAGAATACTTGGATAAATTTTTGGTCGTCTTCATTGATGACATCTTGATATATTCGAAGGACGCAGAGGAGCATGCCGAACATTTGCGTGTGGTTTTTAGCACCTTGAGGAAGGAACAGCTGTATGCAAAGCTTTCCAAATGCGAGTTCTGGCTTAGGGAAGTAACTTTCCTTGGGCATGTGATATCAGCTGACGTAGTTTAGGTGGACCCGAAGAAAGTCGAAGCAATCTTGGAATGGGAAGCTCCTAATAACGTGAAAGAAGTCCGGAGTTTCTTAGGACTTGCTGGATATTATCGCCGCTTTATAGAGGGATTTTCCAAAATTGCTCGTCCGCTCACTCAGCTGTTACAGAAAACTAAAAAGTTCACGTGGGATAAGAAATGGCAGGCTGGTTTTGATGAACTTAAGAGGAGACTGACGACAACACCTATATTAGCGTTACCAGAGGGAACTGATAGATTCATGGTATACAACGATGCTTCAAATCAGGGTCTGGGATGTGGGTTGATGCAAAAAGATAAGGTGATTGCCTATGCTTCTCGGCAGTTGAAACCGTACGAGGTTAATTACCCGACTCATGATCTGGAGCTAGCAGCTGTAGTCTTTGCATTGAAAATTTGGAGACATTATTTGTACGGCACTCATTGTCAGATCTTTACAGATCATAAGAGCCTCAAGTACATTTTCAGTCAGAAAGAATTAAACATGAGGCAGAGAAGGTGGCTGGAATTGATCAAGGATTACGACTTGGAGATTCTCTATCATCGGGGTAAAGAAAACGTAGTAGCCGATGCATTGAGCTGTAAACATGTTTCTCTTCGAGTGTTGGAAGAACTTACATCCCAAACCAGCATTCAACGGGAACTGATCCGCGAAGGGATTGAACTTCACAGAACATGTGAGTAATAAAACATCGAGAGTGTGTACCTTGTTACCATGTTCACGTCCTTTGACATTATACACAAGGAATTTGTACAAAATACTCAAAGCTTGGTAAAAAAGGTAACCACTAGATATTTCTCCAGATTTCCAGTTATCAAATCCACTCAACACCCCCCCAAGCCTTAGCATTAAAGTCATCAGGTACCTTAATCTCTCCTCCGTAAAATCAAAAACATTTTTCATCATGGTATATGTAGCCCAATACTCTACACCCAGCAAACAGAAAGTGATGCACCTAATTTCATCCCAAATATCATAGTAGCAATAAACTCCAAACATAACGGATCACAACTATACCACTGCCTATGTGCATATGGATACATACCCAACACCTTAACATATTTATCCAACTGAGCCTCACCTCCCAATGATTCCATTATGTCCCAATCAATGTAATGCGGCACTGTGGTAGGAAAATGTTTAAGGCAATGATAAATGTTACCTTCCTTGATAGTATACATCGAAAATAGAATTATCTCTTTCAAATATGTCGTCCATGGGCTCCCTATCATCGCTTCTTAGTGGTCCGTTTCTAGCAGTAGATGTGCCCTACTTATTCTTGGCTTTCTTAGTACGAGCCATTATCTCAAAAGTGGAGGGCGAAGAGTGACGAGCTGAATGGAAGTGCAAGGTGGATGTGCAAGAGCTGAGTTGAGTGAGAGAGTGGTCGCTTTTGGTAAGCCAGTGCATGGATAGAGAAGCGGAATATATGCGAAGGAGGAACTGTGCGCTCTTCCTAGGTGGTTGCTGTAATACCCGGGATTTTCATTTCCGGTGGATTGAATTTTTTTTCTACTGTTTAGTGGATTGTACGTTGTTTGTCTATTGGATCTTGTGTCATGCGTTGACACGTGTCAGTTGCGATTGAGATTGTAGTGTGTTTGTCGTTCCGTTGGCAGGAAATGTTGTTGTGATGAGTTTTGGTGCGAGCCTATTACCTGTTCAGCAGGAATAGCGCATGCTATGTACTTGGAGTAGCACTCACTATTAAGCGTCGTTAGCGCACGCTAAGTATTATAGTTAGCGCACACTAATGGGGGTTCCGGGATTGAGGCAGAAGTTACTGCCCTGGACTGGGCAGTCAATAGCACACATTATGTAGAGCGTAGCACATGCTATGGTTCGATAGTAGCGCATGCTATCGGAAGGGTTGCGCATGCTACCTGGTAATTTGGGTTCAGTCCAGAAGGTACTGGACTGGGTTGTGTTTTGTTTAGCGCACTCTACGAGGTAGTGTAGTACGCATTAATGTCAGGAGTTAATGCACGCTATTGGAGACATAGCGCACGCTAACTTTTGGTCATGTTCAGTCCAGAAGTCACTGGACTGAGATATTGGGCGATATATAGCCCGATAGCGCATGCTAATACAGACAATTAGCGCACGCTAATTTGTGTCTAGTATGAATACTGAACACCAGTCTAAAATCTTCATTTTTTTCATTTCTTCTTCTTCCTCCGCGAGTTTGAGACGTGGAGACTAGGGTTCGCGATCTCGACCGATTTTATTCCATTACAAGGTGCTTTGGAGGTCTCTAAGTGATTGTAAAAACATGTAATCTGTTGTTCTTCATCAGATCAAGGTAATTTGTTGATTTTCTTCAAGTTGACTTTTGGGAGATTTGTTCTTGATATCGATTCTAGTCCGATTTTGATGAATCGGTTGGTGCAATATGTGTTAGGAATATGCCCTCGAATGCCACTCAGAGGATGAGAGAGTGAGAGCGATTGTATTGTAATTATGAATATTATAAGGCAATTATTATTTCTATATTATTGTGTATCACTGGCATTGTGATTTGGTATATAGAATAGTAGTCCTTGCATTTGAGAGTGAACATTCTACTCCTTATAGAGATAAGGAGATAGGCACTAGAAGTGTTTAGAGCTCGAATGCTTAACTAGTTCGCAAGTCGATAAAACTTAACAGGACATTAAGTTTTAATAAGACTTGTATAACTGATGCTAGGATGTGTGCACGTCTTGATAGCATAGTTATAAGTATATTGGTGGGACCAGTATACTCGAACACGACTCATACTCGATTCAGTCACACGGTATTCACTCTCGGAGAGTCGATGACGAATCGAAAGGTTGTGATAGTATACGTGGACCTTTGACTTGAGGGTTCGGTAGAAGATGTGCCCGTGACGTTTAGTTTGTCATTAGAGTAGTTAGACTCATTTACTTAATTGCCGAGTCGACCTCGAAGTGCGGACTATACGGGCAGTAGCGATCTTTGCCGTACGCCAAGAAAGGATTCTATCTCCTGTTAGTGAGCAGCGAATGTCCTATACGGTTAATGGTAAATAAGATCATAAGTCTTTGGCCAAAGCATTACGATATAGTCGTATTAGATACACTATTAATCGGTCGGTCTTGATTTGCATTAACACATGTATAGAGTTTAGTCAACGATGGGTTTGACTTTACCGTGACCCTTAGTCTTGTCCGGGAGATCTGATGAAGGGTCTATAAGTTTATAGTTTTCACGAAATAATGGTTCTGGAATGATTCGTTCATTCGTTCTCGCCGGGTTTACAAGGCGGCCCGCCAGTGGCTAAGTGCTGCCTGCACTCATTGGTTCCTCCCAATGCCGGCTGAGACGAACCTACGGAGTCGCGCAATAGGATCATTGATGGATAAATATGAATTAATAATCTCTCTTATAATATTAGATATTAGTGATTTATCGGATAAATCAAATAGCGGTCTTATGAATTGTAAGTAGGTTACTGGGTGATTACTTTAATTCATAAATTATATTTCTTAGGGAAATGTATATATGTGTTTGATATAAATAATTAATTGGATTAATTAATTAGTATAAACACATTGGAAATAAAACGGATTGGTTTGACGGACATCCGATTCACGAGGGATTCGTTTGACGAACATCCAATACACGAGCCGAATTAACTCGACCCGTTTCTTGGAAGATTCCCTATAAGGCCCCCCCCTCAACTCTACTTTGTCTCTCTCATTATATTATACACTTGTGGGGTTATGTGAGGTGTAGAGATGCTTTTAAAAGCATCTTCTACATGTGAGGCTAGAAATAATGGTGAAAAGAAAGTCTTTTCAATTATAAAGTCTCCTTCTTCCTTCCTCAAGTGCTGAATTTCGTTTTTTAGAGAGTTTCAAGAGTGAGAAAAATTTTCTACAGCATATGCTTGATCTTAGAGACAAGTTATTAGTAGAAAAGATCGAGAGAAAAAATTCTTACAAGCTTCCCTAGCCGCATTCTTAGAGAAATCCGTCAAGTTCCGGCGTGTGAAGTAGAGGCACCTTGCTTTAGGTGCTTGGAACGAAGGGCTCTTCATCATCATCATCATCATACGAAGGTTTTTCAGAGACATCATAGGTATGAGACTTTGATTCCTTGATCTTCGTATTTTTCTTTTCGTATATACGTTACTTGATCGATCCTCTTAGGGATTCCGTTTATACTTCCGCTGCGTTTATTTTCTGTGGAATCCCAACAGTGGTATCAGAGCAAGGTCAAATATATCGTATATACGATCATCTTTGCATTTGGAATGTTATTTGATGATGTTTATGATTTAGAATCATAATAGATATAATCGAAGAAATTTAATCGTTCGTAGTAAGTCAAGTTTCGACTATTTTATGTGAATTATAAATCTGAAAAATTTGATTTTTTTTTGATTTATAAGTTCTTCATGAAGTTAAGAAACTTTTTCGTTTTGGAAGCGAGTCGAAAAAATGAGAAAAACGGGGGTTAAACACGAATACCGCACGAAGACGCAGCTGCCGGCAGCACCTTACTGGACTGCTGCCTAGCCGGCCGAGAGTGACTCGGTAGGCTACTGTAGCTGCTCGGCCAGCCTGCCGGGCAGTGGCCGAGAGTGACTCGGTCAGGGCGGTTTTCGGGTTTTCGGCCCGATTTTGAATCGGGCCGTGGGCTGGGCCTGATACCGGATTTTCCGGGACTCCATTTTTGTGTTTATATTTCGTTGTAATAATTTCCGAAATTTAAATTGGATTTAATTAGATTTAATAAAATATTTGGAATATTTTTTTTTAGGGAAATTATTAGACGAGAATATTGTTTTGGCCGGATTACTTTGAACGGATTAAAATGACGATTATAAATATTAATTTGATTAATATTGTAGAAATTAAATAAGTTAATTTTTATATTAATTGGATTAATATATTAATTGATTATTTAATTTCATTTACCGTTACATGTTGTATGGAATGCCTTATGTGATGGTGATATAGCTCGTGGACTTAGTTGTTGATTTGTTCGATTCGATATGGTTGTAAAGGCCATTTTGAGCCTATTTATTTTTACTAGAAAATATGTATAAAAGGACGTATTGTTCAATGATGTAATTATTCATATGGCTATGACGAAGACCGAACACGACCGACTGGAAGACGAAGAATCAATACTGAATTTTTTCTTTTCGTTATTTGGCTTGGCCCAATACTTAGGAAAAAGTCCATGAGCTATATGTTGGTAGTAACTAGGTTGCTATTTATTGTTTTTCATTTTGAATGATTCACAAACCACAAACCGCGCTTATAAACGGATTAATGTGCAAAGTGTAACATATAATCGCGTTAATACTCCCACTTACAAACACTAAGTTATAAAGGTTACGAGGTTTCCTACCCTCCGTCAAACTCATGGAAAATTGAAATTTAAACCGGAATATTATTCTTCCGAGTATGTCGGGGTAATATTTTTGGGGAAAGTTGATAAATTCCTAGAGTGCATTAGATGCCTTTGGTTGTGACAAATCAAACCCCTATAAACCGTATGGGTTGCGGGTAAGATTCAATTGTCAGACTAATAGGAGTTGACGGTTTAAACTTAGATAGTTCAGCGAGCCATAGAAACCGAATGGGTTGAGGGCAAGTGAACTAGGGGTAAAAGAAGATCGAATCATCCATTAGATGGGTTGGTATTAGACACCACTTTATAAAGAATAATAGAATATAAACCGTATGGGTTGCCCTCTATTAAACTTTGTAAAGAAATCGATCACCACTATGAAGTCACCCAAGACTTTCGGATTTAACATGGGAGTGTGTAAATGCCGATAAAATAGTGGGAGCCGAGTTATGAATAAAGAAAGTCCTTAAATTCTTTACTCGGATCATAATTAAACAATCACTAACGAATCTCAAATTATTCTCTGCAGTTAACAAAACTCTCAATATGACAATGAACCCACTCGCTATACTACTTGAAAAGAACGTCTGACTGGTCCGAACTATGTGGGTGGCCGGAACTTGAGGATTGTCCTAACTATGGAAATGCTGGGATACGTCTTGGAGGCGGACATCCCAGCGGCTCCTGCAAGAACCCGAGCCAATCAGGAAGATGTCGATGCCCATGAGAAATGGGTAAAAGACGACATAAGAGTGCGAGGGTACATGTTAGGCTCAATGACCAATGAGCTTCAACGTGCCCATGAAATGATGACGTCTTCACGAGCCATCTTAGCGCACCTGGCTAAGCTCTATGGAGAGCATAGCCGAACTGCTAGATATGAGATATCAAAGCAATTATTCGGCGCCAGGATGAATGAAGGAGAGAAGGTTGGGGACCATGTCCTCAAGATGATCTCGATGATTGAGAGATTGGAAGCTCTTGATTTTCAGATGCATGCATCTCTCCAAACTGACCTTATCCTGCAGTCACTTCCTGACTCCTTTTCCCAATTTGTCATGAACTTCAACTGCAATGAGATTGCATGTAACTTAGCCGGCTAATGAACAACCGACGACCGCCAGTCTCGATGAAGACAAAGGGAAAGGAAGTCGCACTTGTGATTTCTTCTAAGACTTGGAAGTCCAAGAATAAGAAGAAAAAGAACAAGAAGCGATTAGGTCCGATAGCCAAGATCGACAAGGGAAGGGGCAAGGCCCCAATGGTTCAAAAGAGCAAAGGGGCCAAGAAAACGGATGTATGCCTCAATCATGCGGTGAGCTAGGCCACTGGAAGAGGTATTGTCCAAAGCTTGACCGTAATGCGCCTTGGTACGGAACTATTGGTTTTAGAAACAAATTGTTCTCAGAATCAGATATTCTACTTCTTGGATACTTGATTCCGGTGCGAGTTCTCACATTTGTACAATGGATCGGGATCTGGAACGAAGTAGGAAGGCTGGATTCGGGAGGTGATGGTCACCGTCGGAAGTGGGCATAGTGTCGAGGCTTCGATATCGGATCCCTTATGTTGGATTTAGAATCGGGTTTTATTCTCACTTTAGATGATGTACTTGTTTTGCCCAAGGGGCACAAGAATATTGTATCAATTCGGTCATGGACCGAAAGGGATTTCACTTCTTTATTGGAGATGGGTCCTGTCGTATTTATTTCGTAAATAAATTGGTTGGTATCATACATTATTAAATGGTTTATACCATTTAAATTTAAAGAATAAGACAATGTGAACACTATAACTAGGAAGCGTGGTAGGGATGAAACGAACCAAGCACTTAAGTGGCATCTTAGACTTGGTCATATCGGTCGACCAAGGTTCATAAAATGGAGAAAGATGGGCTTACGGGTCCATTGGGATCGATCCCTATCCAACTTGTGAATCTTGCCTTCAAGGCAAAATGACTAAGTTACCCTTCGCAGGACTTTTGAAAGAGTCGAAAAACTTGGATTGATCCATACCGACGCCTGTGGCCCTTTTGAAGTGGCACGAGACGGCTTCGATATTTCATTACATTCATCGATGACCATACCTGTATGGATTCGTACTTAATGAAACATAAGTCTAAGCTTTTGATAAATTCAAGGAATTTAAAGCCCTAGTTGAAAATCAAGCAGTAACCGTGTTAAGACTCTTCGGTCGGGCCGGTGGTGAGTACATGAGTACCGAATTTGATGAGTTCTTAAAAGAACTAGGAATAGTGTCACAATTCACTCCTCCAGCTACTCCACAATTAAATGGTGTATCAGAAAGAAGGAACCGAACCTTGTTGGACAAGGTTCGCTCCATGCTTAACTATACTGATCTACCGATTTATCTATGGGGTTACGCGCTCCTTACTGCTGTGCATATCTTGAACAGATGTCCTTCCAAATCCGTTTCTAAGACTCCTCATGAGATGTGGATAGGTAGGAAACCAAGTCTTAATCACATTAGGATTTGGGGATGCCCTGCTTATGTCAAGAAGACTAAAGTAGAGAAATTGGAAACTAGGTCGTGAAAGGTCGTTTCATAGGATATCCAGGATTCCATGGGATATCTATTCTACATGCACGAAGATCATAGGATCATCGTTGCTATACAAGCACACTTCTGGAAGATCGGTTTATTCAGAAGGAGGGCGAGTAGAAATATTTCTTTGGAAGAAATAAAAGAAACACCAAATGAGACACCTATGCAAGATACAAGAACCGAACCTTCAAATACAAATACAACCTCGCAAGTCTAGTAGAATTTCTCAATTACCCGAGAGGTATGGCTATCTGCATCAAGAGGAACGGGTGTCCATGAGATGACAAAGTAGTCAAGAGAATGATCCTTCTACATACGACCAAGCGATGGTAGACGTTGACTCCACCAAGTGGCAAGAAGATATGGAAGCCGAGATAGACTCAATGCATGCTAATCAGTCTGGACTTTAGTAGATCGTCCTAAAGGCATAGTGCCTATTGGAAACAAATGGATCTATAAGAGAAAGACCGATGGAGATGGCAAGGTTGATACCTATAAGGCCGTGCTTGTGGCAAAGGGTTATTCCCAAAGAGAAGGAATCGATTACTTGAGACCTTCTACTTTGTAGCTATGATTAAGTCTATTCGCATGATGCTTGCTATAGCAGCCCACTTAGATTATGAAATATGGCAAATGGATGTGAAAACGGCATTCCTAAATGGATTCCTCGAGGAGGATATTTATATGGAATGACCTAAGGGATTCATATCTCAAACCAATATTCATAAAGTATGCAAACTTCAGCGTGCCATTTATGGATCAAGCAAGCTTCACGGAGTTGGAATCTTCGTTTTAACGAGACAGTCAAAGAGTTTGATTTTGTCCAATACGAAGAAGAGCCCCGTATTTACAAGAAGGTTAGTGGGAGCAAAATTGCGTTCTTAATACTATATGTAGATGACATTCTACTTATAGGAAACGACGTAGGAATGCTCGCCTGTGAAAGCTTGGCTTTCTAAAGAGTTCTCAATGAAAGACTTGGGAGAAGCTACCTATATTCAGGTATTCGTCTCTACCGGATAGAGCGAAAAGAATGTTAGGTCTTTCCCAAGCCCTCTACATAGAAAAGATCCTGAAGCGATTTAGGATGGAAGATTCTAAAAGAGGGTTTCTACCTATGCAACATGGTGCAAAACTTTCCTTAGAGATGTGTCCTCAAAGTGAGGAAGATAGAAAGGAAATGAGCAAGGTACCTTATGCTTCAAAGATAGGTAGCCTTATGTATGCAATGATTTGCACTAGACCGGACATTGCCTATCTTTGTGGCGTAGTAAGCGGTTTGCCATCAAATCCAGGCGAGAACATTGGGCTTTGTAAAGAACATTCTAAAGTACCTAAGGAGGACTAAAGACTTGGTTCTTACATACGGCGGTGGAGAACTAAGAGTGATGGGTTATACAGACTCAGATTTTTCGGGGACATGGATGCTCGATGTCCACATCGGGGTATATCTTTACTCTGAATGGTGGGGCAGTTTCTTGGAGAAGTGCCAAGCAAAGTTCGACTGCTATCTCCACATGTCAAGCTGAATATCAGGCAGCCACGGAGGCTGCTAAAGAAGCTTTTTGGATAAAGAAGTTCACTGAGGAACTTCAAGTGGTTCCTAACGCAGAGAAGCCCGTGACACTGTTTTGTGACAATGACGGAGCTGTTGCACAGGCTAAGGAGCCTAGGGCTCACCACAACACCAAACATATTGCGAGAAAATATCATTTTGTTAGAGAAATGGTTCGGGATGGGAATGTTACACTGCAGAGAGTAGACACAGCAAATAACGTTGCTGATCCGCTTACCAAGCCACTATCTCAGAAGGTCTTAGAGAGACATCTGGAGAGTATGGGTATTAGATACCATAGTTTGTGGCATTGAGTGCAAGTGGGAGATTGTTAGGAATATGCCCTCGAATGCCACTCAGAGGATGAGAGAGTGAGAGCGATTGTATTGTAATTATGAATATTATAAGGCAATTATTATTTCTATATTATTGTGTATCACTGGCATTGTGATTTGGTATATAGAATAGTAGTCCTTGCATTTGAGAGTGAACATTCTACTCCTTATAGAGATAAGGAGATAGGCACTAGAAGTGTTTAGAGCTCGAATGCTTAACTAGTTCGCAAGTCGATAAAACTTAACAGGACATTAAGTTTTAATAAGACTTGTATAACTGATGCTAGGATGTGTGCACGTCTTGATAGCATAGTTATAAGTATATTGGTGGGACCAGTATACTCGAACACGACTCATACTCGATTCAGTCACACGGTATTCACTCTCGGAGAGTCGATGACGAATCGAAAGGTTGTGATAGTATACGTGGACCTTTGACTTGAGGGTTCAGTAGAAGATGTGTCTGTGACGTTTAGTTTGTCATTAGAGTAGTTAGACTCATTTACTTAATTGCTGAGTCGACCTCGAAGTGCGGACTATACGGGCAGGTAGCAGTCTTTGCTGTACGCCAAGAAAGGATTCTATCTCCTGTTAGTGAGCAGGCTAATGTCCTATACGGTTAATGGTAAATAAGATCATAAGTCTTTGGCAAAGCATTCGATATAGTCGTATTAGATACACTATTAATCAATCGGTCTTGATTTGCATTAACACATGTATAGAGTTTAGTCAACGATAGGGTTTGACTTTACCGTGACCCTAAGACTTGGCGGGACATCGATGAAGGGTCTATACGTATATAGTATTCACGACATAATGGTTACGGAATGATTCGTTCATTCGTTCTCGGATCGGGGTTTACAGTGCGGCCCGCTAAGTGGCTAAGTCTTTGCACTCATTGGTTCCTCCCAATGCCGGTGAGACGAACCTACGAGTCGCGCAATAGGATCATTGATGGATAAATATGAATTAATAATCTCTCTTATAATATTAGATATTAGTGATTTATCGGATAAATCAAATAGCGGTCTTATGAATTGTAAGTAGGTTCTTGGGTGATTACTTTAATTCATAAATTATATTTCTTAGGAAATGTATATATGTGTTTGATATAAATAATTAATTGGATTAATTAATTAGTATAAACACATTGGAAATAAAACGGATTGGTTTGACGGACATCCGATTCACGAGGGATTCGTTTGTGAACATCGATACACGAGCGAATTAACTCGACCCGTTTCTTGGAAGATTCCCTATAAGGCCCCCTCAACTCTACTTTGTCTCTCTCATTATAATATACACTTGTGGGGTTATGTGAGGTGTAGAGATGCTTTTAAAAGCATCTTCTACATGTGAGGCTAGAAATAATGGTGAAAAGAAAGTCTTTTCAATTATAAAGTCTCCTTCTTCCTTCCTCAAGTGCTGAATTTCGTTTTTTAGAGAGTTTCAAGAGTGAGAAAAATTTTCTACAGCATATGCTTGATCTTAGAGACAAGTTATTAGTAGAAAAGATCGAGAGAAAAAATTCTTACAAGCTTCCCTAGCCGCATTCTTAGAGAAATCCGTCAAGTTCCGGCGTGTGAAGTAGAGGCACCTTGCTTTAGGTGCTTGGAACGAAGGGCTCTTCATCATCATCATCATCATACGAAGGTTTTTCAGAGACATCATAGGTATGAGACTTTGATTCCTTGATCTTCGTATTTTTCTTTTCGTATATACGTTACTTGATCGATCCTCTTAGGGATTCCGTTTATACTTCCGCTGCGTTTATTTTCTGTGGAATCCCAACAATATGATGTTATCAATCATGTTCTATGGATTGTATATCCATATTTCGAGTTTGTTTAACTCAATTGACGGTTTGAGTTCCGTGGGAATTATTGAACATTTAATATTCGATTAAATGTTTCAATGAGTTTCCTTCGCCGTTTTGAGGTGATTTCCGTTATTATTGGTCTTGACCCTCGTTGTGATCGTGTTTTCATTGTGTCTTGAGGAAGTTGTAGGATTCGAGGCACTTCGGTCAAGCCATGTTCGTCGGAGGCAAGTATCTTGTTATACAATTTGTGTCTTGTGATTAGAAATCGTGTGTTATGTTTTGATGGTTAGTTTACCTTTGAAAATGTGGTTCGTGTGAATCGGTGATGTGTTACCCATTGTATGGGATTGGTGATGACTATGTTACTTGGATATATGTATTGTGTATCGTGTTTTGTGTGCAGGATTGTGATAATCGTGTTGGCTTGGTTGTACACATGGTTGTGCAATGTATTGTGTATTGGTTATGAGCTATGTTGGTCGTGTGTCATTGATGATGATGATTTGCGTGTTGAGATTATGTTATGTACGCGTGATGCGTGACGTTGTAGTGATCAATGTGATTGATTTGCCGTGTATGGACTTGGTGAAAAGTGAATGTAACTGTGAAGATATGTGTTGTGATGCTAAGTTCACTCGTGCGGGTTCGACGGGGCCTATGAGGATTCATGGAAAGGGTCCATGGAATTGGAACTTAGTATGTGGTGCTGAGGTATAGTCGTGTGGGTCTGACGAGGCCTACGATGACACATGGCAGTCGATCATGGGGTCAGGACACAGTACGTCAAACTGTGTGGGTTCGACAGGGCCTACGGTGAATCGTGACAAGAGATCATGGAGTCGGGACTGGATGTTGTGATTGTTTTGGTTTGGCATAGTCCGTGTGGGTTGATGAACCTACGGATCCACGTGACAAGGGATCACGAGTGTTGTGTTTGTTGTGTTAATACGTGACAAGAGTTCACGGTATATGATATTTGTGTTTGGCATAGTCCGTGCGGGTTGATGAACCTACGGAGCCACGTGACAAGAGATCACGAGTGTTATGTTTATTGTGTTTGACACGTGACATGAGTTCACGGTGTTATGGTTATTGTACTTGGCATAGTCCGTGCGGGTTGATGAACCTACATAGCTACGTGACAATGGATCACAAGTGTTATGATTGTTATATGCGGTATATGTGACAAGAGTTCACAAACATTTTGATTGACCGTTGGGCATGTTTTTAATTTAAAGGATTTTGACAAACCTCGGACATGAGTTCCTAGAGGCTTTTGACAAACCTAGGACATGAGTTCCTAGAGGCTTTTGACAAACTTAGGACATGAGTTCCTAGAGGCTTTTCACAAATTTAGGACATGAATTCCTAAAAGATTTGCGCTTTCTTGATTCCCTAGATGGTATTTCATTTTACAAAGACTCCACTTGTGTTGGTTTCTAAATTCATAAAAATTCTAGGGAATACATGTATGGTTATTCATTATGATTGGTAGATTGTGGTTGTTTGATTTATGATTGATAATTGCTTGTCACATTTTGTATGGTTTGGTACCTGCACTACTAAAACAGTGGAGTTTTACTAACCCCCAAGTAATCGAGGGGTGGATATCTGTTTTGTGTCCAGGTTCATGCTGGAGCGTGGACCAGTCACAGGATCAGTGCGAAAGATGATGGACAACAATACTAATCGAGAGATATGGAATGAAATTTTAGTTATTGTGTCGTATTATTTTTCAGTCTTTCGCTGTCTTGTATCATCTTGTATTTTAGACCCCGGTGTGGGGATGAGTTGTAACAAATTGTTACTATTTGGTTTTGTTGTGTGACCTTATCGGTCCATGTCTTTATGTTGTTTGATCCAGGCCGGTCAAACATTTGGTTGTAGGTTTGTGTTCAGCCTGGTGGATCTCCGTTGTGGGGTCTACGACGTGTAATATTCTCGGTTGCATTCTGGGGGTGTTACAGTTGCTGAGATGGGCGGTGTTGAAACAACTCACTTGATGGGGGGAGAGCACGGCGGATGTCGAATTGGAGCTGACAGAGGACGGGCACTCGTAGGAGGTGAGCGGGCGCACGGTTTTGTCGTGGTTGTCCGGCAGATTGGTGGAGATGGTGATATTTGGGTGGTGGTTTGTATTGGAGAGTCAAAATTTGTGAAGACGACTAGGGTTTGGGATCGAAGGGTATTTATAATGAGGAGAGGGAGGGCGACCTCCTTAGGTAAGCAACTGCTTAGGCGAGCTTTTGGACGAGTACACAACCCACACAACATGCTCGCCATGGCACGGCGCTCGCTGTGCTCTAATTCTGGACGGGACAAACGCGCCATGCACGGCGCTCGCCTTGTCTGAGTGCTCCCCGTCCCATGCTGCTGAGTCTTCTAACGAAAAGGTTCGCGCCCGCTCCCAACCTAGTGTCCCCAGTTTCTTTTGGACATATTCGTCTTCTGCAAAACAAACCCAAAAACAATTAACTAAACACAAAACAAAAGTAAGGAAAAGTTGGAAAATTAAACTAACTACATTACCAACTCATGGGTTGCCTCCCATCACTTGTTTAACGTCATTAGCTTGACTAGATATGAGTCTTCATAATTCCGGATTGATGATCCGCAATGACTCCACCAATTGAGCTTCGACTTGCCTTTCTATGTATGGCATCACACAATGTCCATTTGCCGGAAAGGACTCATTTGTCTCTTCTGTTAATAGTCGGAGGGCTACAAAGGGAAGAACCTCCTTGTTGGCCACTAATTATACGAGTAACAACTTAGAAAGATATAGAACTACAAGATGTACGGTTTTTCGAAGTAAGTTTGCGTAGTGGAAGTTTAGGTTTGAGTTTCTGTAACTACAACAACAAGGTGTTCTCCTGTTTGTTTGGTGCGTACAGGATTTTAGCAATGTATACTTGTATAAATCACAGTTATGAAAACAATAAACACCGAAGGTAAATAACACGCAATTTAAAATTTTTCGAGGGAAACCCCTCTACGTCCACTGGTTCTCCACACAGGAGTAAAACATTTATTATAATCACTACGTACACAACTACGTGACTATAACAAAACCTGGCTCTGTATCGTTCACACAGATTGATACAGGGACTAAATCTTTTTGCCATTCACACGTATTGGCTTGAGATCTTCCTTGACTTGCTTCTTCACACACAGTTTGAAGCTTTATCTACAATGCTATTCTTCCCACACATGTTTGACTACGCAAGGGTCTTCACTCCACACAGGGTTGATGATTATCTAGAAGGTAAAAGGTAGAATTCTCTGAACATCAGCTTGATCTTTGATATACATTTGCTGTATATTGTGTTGTTCTCTTTGAGTATATTTCTTCATTGTAGATACGTTGTATGCTTGTCAAATATACTTGCTCTTGATGTATCTTAGATTGTAAGAATCTTTGACAGAGCTTTTGCGAGTATGAATTCTTTGTATGTATGTGTGTCATTAAGACTTCTGGCTACTGGGGTATTTATAACCTTTGGAAAATGCATTCGTTATAAATGTAGCCATTGCATGTGGGTGAGATGTTTACGTCTCTGATTGGCGGCTTGCTGAATATTTAAATTATAGCATATCGAATTTAATGCTTCAGACATTCTGTTTGACTTCCATTAAATGCTCTTCAGCGCGTTCAGACTTCTCTCACTCTGGCTGCATTAAATGTTGTCCTATCAGCAATAAATGCTGCTTTAACCGTGAATACTTTATGAATAAATAATGTGTATTTCACAATGGTTTAAATCACTCTTTAATAAGGCCTGTCGGATGCATTTTACTTTTCCTAAGTAAAACATCTTACAGCCTGACTTCTGTATCCGACGCATTATCTTCTGCTCTAACTGTAGGCTCTATAGGATAGACTAATGAGATCTTCGATTGATGTATAGATGGGTTGTATGGAGATTCCAGACAGCTTCCATACTTAGCGTCATTTTAGTTCTTTCGACCTCTTTGCTGTATAATGGCAGTTATCAAAACAGGATTGTTTCTCCCAACACTCCTCAATAAGAAAAGGACCACTCCAACAAGATTTAAGTTTTCGAGGAAATAGCTTGAGTCTGGAGTTGAAAAAGAGAACTTTCATTCCAGGTTTCAACTCCTTGTGCAAGATTCGGCGATCATGAAGCCTCTTCACATGATCCATATATATTTTTGCATTTTCGTATGCCTCATTACGCAACTCATCAAGATCAGATATCTATAACATCTTATGCTTTGCAGCATTACCTGAATCGAAGTTAGCCGCTTTGATCGCCCAATACGCCTTGTGCTTAATTTCATCCAGCAAGTGATAATTCTTTCCGAACACAAGATGATATGGGCTCATCCCCAAGATGCTCTTGTAGGCTGTGCGGTATGCCCATAGTGCATCATTCAACTTTGAGGACCAATCCCTTAGATACGGTTGTACAGTCTTCTCTAAAACAGACTTTATATCTCGGCTTGTCCCCAAGTTTGAGGATGGTACGGGGTAGCAATCTTGTGCATTATGTCCATTCTTTTTCATCGGGTTTTCAAAAGCTTGTTGCATAAATGATTCCCACCATCACTAATGATCGCCTTTGGGAATCCGAACCTATAACGAATATTCTCCTTCACAAACCTTAGCACGACATGAGAGTCACAAGTTGTAGTGGGGATTTCCTCAACCCACTTGGACACATAATCAACAGCTAATAGAATGTATTCATACCCAAGGGAATTGAGAAATGGTGCCATGAAATCAATGCCCCAAACATCAATGATCTCAACAACAGGAACATAAGGGGCATTTCATTCCTACGACCAATAGACCCAACTCTTTGGCATCGATCACAAGAGAGATAAAATGTATGAGAATCCTTAAATAATTTAGGCCACAATTAACCTGATTGGAGCACCTTGTGTGCCATTTTCTGTCCTCCAAAATGCCTACCGCATTGAGTCTCATGGCAGAGTTTCAACACCTTAGCTTGTTCGTCATCGGGTACACACCTTAGGATGACATCATCCTTACCAATCTTGAACTAGTAAGGATCTTCCCAAAAATATTGCCTGTACACAGATAAGAAACGCTTCCTTTCTTAGGAAGTAAGATCAGGCCTCAATTCAGCACAAGCAAGGTAGTTAACAATGTCGGCATACCAAGGCACAATCCCTACACTCAAAGCTTGTACAAAGGGAAAAGACTCAAGCAAATTATTACATATCAATGGTGCAGGCAGATTATCCAGACGAGACAAATGGTTAGCCATAGCATTCTCACTACCCTTTCTATCTATAATCTCAATATCAAACTCTTGCAACATAAGCACCCAACGAATGAGCCTAGGCTTAGCTTGGGGTTTAGTCATAAGGTAACAAAGTGCAGCATGATGACTATGGATGATAACCATAGACCCTATGATCTATGCACGAAATTTATCTAGGGAAAACACAACATCAAACATCTCTTTTTCAGTAGTAGTGTAATTAACTTGAGCAGAGTTAGGGTCAAACTCGCATAATAAATGACGCGAAGCATTTTATACACATGTTGACCCAACACAGCACCAACAACAATGTTAGAGGCATCACACATAATTTTAAAAGGCTCAGACTAAACAGGACCAATAACAACAGGTGCAGTGTTCAACTTCTCCTTAAGCAAATTAAAAGCAGATAGACACTTATCATCAAGAAAAAATGGTACATCTTGATCAAGAAAACGGCATAGAGGTTGACTAATCTTAGAAAATTCCTTAATAAAATGCCGGTAATAACCGGCATAGACAAGGAAACCTCTAATACCTTTGACATCACGAGGTGGAGGTAATCTCTCAATCACATCCACCTTAGCTTTCTCGGACTCTACACCTCTCTTAAAGATAATATGATCCAAAACATTACCACTTCGGACTATAAAATGACTCTTCTCCCAACTACGAGTCAGACCACTTTCAACACACCTACTCAAAATGCGTTCAATCTTGCTAAGGCAATCATGATAAGAAGACTCAAAAACAGAGATATCATCCATAAGTATCTCAACAAAATCACCAATCATCTCAGAGAAAATAGACATCATACATTGTTGGAACGTACCTGCTGCGTTGCAAAGTCCGAAGGGCATCCTCTTGCAAGCATAAGTGCGGAAAGGATACATGAAGGCTGTTTTAGATTGGTCCTCATGCGCAATCCCAATCTAGTAGTAGCTCGATAATCCATCAAATAAGCAGTAGAACTCATAGTCCGCCAATCTATCCAACATCTAGTCGATGAACGAAAGCGGAAAGTGGTCCTTATTCGTGGCAGCATTGAGCTTCCTATAGTCGATGCACATCCTCCAACCAATGATTGGTCTAGTGGGCACTAACTCATCCTTGTCATTCAGGACCACTGTAATTCCCCATTTCTTTGACACCACTACACGGGGCTGGGCCCCGTGTATATGAGTATAGAGTTTGACGAGATCCTACAGGAGCACGGAATAGTGTCACAACTTACACCATCCAGGAACTCCTCAGTTAAATGGTGTATCATAAAGAAGGAACCAAATATTGTTGGACATGGTTCGTTCCATGATTAGCTACACCGACTTACATATTTACCTGTGGGGTTATGCACTCCTTACTGCTGCTTATATCTTAAACAAATTTCCTTTCAAGTCCATTCTAAGACTTTACATGTGATGAGGGAGGGTAGGAAACTAAGTCTTAATCATATTAGGATTTGGGGATGTCCCACCTATGTCAAGAAGACTAAGATAGAGAAGTCGGAAGCAAGGTCCATGAAGGGACATTTCTTTGGATTCCCATCTGGGACGATGTATTATCCACTCTACATGCCGGAAGATCAAAAGATTATCATTGCTTTGCAAGAACACTTCCTGAAAGACGAGTTCATTTAGGAAGGTGGAGCAGGTAGAAGTATTTGTTTCGAAGAACACAATGAAACTCCTCAGGAGAAACCTGTACAATAAGTTAGAACCGAACCTTTTGAAACACAAATAAAACCACCTCGTAGGTCTAGTAGGGTGTATCATTTACTTGAGAGGTATGGATTTATGCACTTGGAGTAACTGAGTCTCCATGAGGTTCCAGGGGATAGCCAAGAGACCGACCCCACGACTTATGACCAAGCGATGGTGGATGTAGACTCCGAGAAATGGAGGGAAGCTATGGAAGCTCAGATAGACTCAATTCTTGCCAATCAGGTGTGGACTCTAGTAGACCGTCTCAAGGGCATTTTTCTCGTTAGGAACAAGTGGATGAACAAGAGAAAGACTGATGGGGATGGCAAAGTTGACACCTATAAGGCCAGACTTGTGGCAAAGGGTTATAACCAAAAGTAAGGGATTAGTTACCACGATACCTTTTTGCTCGTAGATTTGATAAAGTCTACTCGAATGATGCTTTCTATTGCTGCCTACCACGATTATGAGATATGGCAGATGGATGTAAAGACAGCTTCCCTTAATTGATTCCTCGAGTAGGAGATCTATATGGAGTAGCCTAAAGGCATTGTGTATGAGGGCGATATTCATAAGGTGTGCAAGCTTCAGCGTTCTATTTATGTAATGAAGTAGGCTTCACGTAGTTTAAACCTTCATTTTGACGAGGCTGTCAAAGAGTTTGACTTCATGCAAAATGAAGAGGAGCCTTATGTATACAAGAGGGTTAGTGGGAGCAAGATCGCATTCTTAGTACTATATGTGGATGACATTCTATTAATAGCAAACGATGTGGGAATGCTCAGTTCTGTGAAAGCTTGGCTTTTGACTAGGTTCTCCATGGAATACTTGGGAGAAGCTAACGAAATTCTTGGTATTCGGCTATACCGGGATAGAGTGAAGAGAATGATAGTGTTAGGTTTTACAGGTATCTAATATAATAAATATGAGCAAGACGCAGCGGGATAAATTAACGAAAAACGCAGACGAGGATCTACATGCAGTAATTTAATTGATTTATTAAAAGTTCGTCGAAGTACCTTAATTCGAAGAATAAATATGAACTCGGAGTAGAAGCTGATTTAAACCATCTTCCTCTTTCGATGATCTACACACAAACAACTGGTACAAGCCGAATTACTAGGTCCTTACGAATAATGTTGATAAACAGTACAACAAATAATTCCTTGCTAGAAGGTTTTGTACTGTTGATCAAAATCAACTAAGTGAATAAGAGGGAGATGGCCGAAACGGACTTCTTGGACTGAGAGCAGTTCGGCCGAACAGTAGAGAAAGGGGGGGGGGGTGTCTTACAAAATTAGGGTTGTGTAATTTTCTTATAACAACTCCTTATCCAAGACCCTTTATTTATACGGTAAACCCTAGAGTCAAACTCTAGTATTTGCTTAGTTTTCCCTCAACTTATTACATAATACAATACATATAATATCTAATATTATATATTATTTATTATTTAGTCCTCTAATATAATATCTAATATTATATTTATCTTTCCCAGTTGATATAATTAAATAATATAATATATAATATTCTATATTATATATTACTCATTATTTATCTTCTTTAATAAATATCATTTCCAATAATATATCTACTAATTATACTTGCCTGTCTTTAGTTGTCGTATGTGTGACCTAAAAGGCTTATATTATGTTGTCAATTATCTAATACCTTATTAAATAATAAGTCATAAGCGGTCTCTAGCAATATATTTTGACTACCCAAATAATATAAGTTTATAGTCCATTAAACCATTTAACATGTCAAATTACTTTGTCGCACGATATTATATTTGAACTAAGTCATGGAAATTGCCATACTTATTATGTTCAAATGCTTTGTCTATCTTAAGTAGACTGATTGAATCAAATGACTCTTCATTTGAGCATGGCCATGCATTTCCTTCAGTCCTACTTATCGAGGGCCCCAACAGATATCTCTCTCATTAAAGAGAGGGAGAAATCCCCATATTGATTGTTCATTTCCCTCTACATGACTCCCACTAATCCCGATCGCTAACCTTTATGATCACCATGTTTCATATGACGTTGGATTACGTCAAGGCATAGCAGTTATCATATTAGACTCCATGAAAATCTCAGGTTCAAGGATTTATTGACATACTGTTATGTTGAAATTCACTTATGACAGTTCCATGCAGTGATCTCAATGCAGGTATGTCTATGCAGTGATCTCAATGCGGGTATGTCCAGTTATCAACCGATAATTATCAATCAAACATATACTAGTATATTAATCACTTGAGTCTCCACTCAACGCGATTGGAGCAGGGACATTTGAATAATCTTATTATTCGTGAATAACTATTATTCGATTATTATAATACTAAAATATGCATGCATTATAATAATCAACGAGAAATAAATGATATCAAATACCTTTATTTAAATTTGACAATTACAAATCTAGGCACATCCAATGTCCAGGCATTATTCCCAACAATCTCCTACTTGCACTAGGACCATTAATTCATGACTTTTAGTCCTATCGATCTTGCATGCTCAACATGGTTTCCTTATGAGAGCGGCTTGGTAAGAGGATCTGCAACATTGTCGTCCATCACTACTTTGCATATTGTAATATCTCCTTGTCTCACGCACTGACTAGGTGATATTTTTTGAGTATATGATTGGAAATATGATGCGACCTAGGCTCTTTAGCTTGTGCAATAGCACCATTATTGTCACAATAAAGGCTTATGGGACCCTGGATGGTTGGTATCACTCTTAGTTCGGTACGAACTTCTATATCCATATGGATTCCTTAGCTGCATCACCAATCGTGCTTTGCTCGTAACTCTTCCAACTCCATTCAATACAAACACATAACCAGTTTGGGAGTTAAAATTGTCTCTGTCGGTTTTGAAACTTGCATCGGTATACCCATTTATAGACAGCTCATTTCCCACCCCTCCATAAATTAGGAAAGCATCCTTGGTTCTTCTTAAGTACTTTGGGATGGTTTTCACTGCTTTCCAGTGACTTCCACCAAGATTTGACTGGTATCGACTTATCATGTTAAGGGCAAACGATACATGTGGTCGAGTACAAATCATGGCATACATGATCGATCCAATGTCCTAAGCATATGGAATATTTCACACGAGGGCTCTCCCATCAGGAGTCGAAGGACTCTGAGTCGTACTCAGATGAATGCCATGTGACATTGACAAGAGTCCTCTCTTGGAGTCTTGCATATTGAACCTCTTCAATATTTTGTTAATGTAGGTACATTGACTCAAACCAATCATTCTCTTTGATCCATGTCTATAGATTTTTATCCCAAGAATGTAAGCAGCTTTCTCCTATGTCTTTCATTGAGAAACAACTTCCCAACCAAGCCTTGACTGTCTGCAAGGTGGGTATGTCATTTCCAATGAGTAATATGTCATCTACATATAAGACTAGGAAAACAACTATGCTCCCACTAACCTTATTGTACACACATGGTTCATCTTCATTTTGAATAAACCCAAACTCTTTGATAGTATCACCAACACGAAGATTCTAGCTCCGAGAAGCCTGCTTCAACCCATAAATGGATCTTTGAAGCTTGCAAACCTTTTTAGAATTATGGATGAACAAAACCCTCAGGTTGTGTCATGTACACATCCTCGAGTAAGTTTCCATTAAGGATCACTGCTTTGACATCCATTTGTCATATTTAAGCATCACTAATGGCGAAAAAGTCTCATCATAGTCAACACCATGAATCTGTCTATAACCTTTTGCCACTAGTCTATATTTTTAGGCTTGCATATTATCGTCCATGTTTTTCTTCTATTTGAAGACCCATTTCCATCGAATGGTTTTAACACCTTCAGGTGGATCTATCAAGTTCCAAACTTGATTGTCATATATAGATTGCATCTCTAACTTTGTGGCTTCTAGCCATTCCCCGGACTCTGGTCCTCAAGAAGCTTCTGTATAGGTGCTAGGCTCATCATCTATAAGCGATGCATCATCATCCTCTGTTACGAGATACCCATATCTCTCAGTTTCATGTCGCATCGTATCAGATCTGTGAGGGACTTGTGTACTTTGAACTGGCTCTTCAACTGATTGTTGAGCTTGTTCAGTTTCCATCAGTGAAGCAATGTCTTCTTGTGGTTCTCGAGTTTCCTCGAGAATTTCTCTTCTCCCACTATCTCTTTTGGAAATAAATTCCCTTTCTAAGAATACGACATTTCGAGCAAGAAACACTTTGTTCTCTGCGGGCTTTCAAAGTAGTATCCTTTAGTTTCCTTAGGACACAAATAAACATTTTTCAGATCTGGATTCCAGTTTGTCAAACACTTGGCGCCTTACGAACACTTTGCAACCCCAGATCTTTAAAAAAGACAAGTTTGGTCTCTTACCAGTCCATTTCTCAAATTATGTATTTTCAACTGCTTTTGATGGAACACGTTTAAGGGTGAATGCTGCTATTTCTAAGGCGTGGCCCCAAAATGATAATGGAAGTCCTGTTCAACTTATCATGGATCGAACCATATCTAATAAAGTTCGATTCCTCCTCTCGGACACTTTGTTATGTTGAGGTGTTCCAGGAGGAGTAAGTTGTGAAACAATTCCACAACTCCTAAAAAGATCATCGAATTCTTAGCTAAAGTATTTGCCATCTCGATCTGATTTAATGGCTTTACTTATCTTACCAAGTTAATTATGTACTTCACTCTGGAATATATTGAACATTTCAAAAGATTCATGTTATACTTCAAAAGATAAACATATCCATACCGGCTAAAATCATTGGTAAATGTGATGAAGTATTGGTATCTGCCTCTGGCATGAGTGCTAAGAGGTCCGCATACATCAGTACATACTAGGCCTAATAGATCACTAGCCGTTTCTCCATGACCTGTGAAAGGATTCTTTGTCATCTTGCCCAACAAACAAGATTCGCATGTCCCATAAGACTCAGTCAAAATAGTCTAAAAGTCCATTGTTATGGAGCTTAGAAATGCGTTTTTTGTTTATATGACCAATTCGCAAGTGCCATAAGTAAGTTGTATTAGAATCATTGAGCTTAGGTTTCTTCATTGAAATGTTACAGACTTCTAAATGATTGACTCATCTAGATCAATATTGTGAAGGCCAGTGTATAACTTTGCAGTACCATAAAGCAAGTCATCAAAAAAAATATGAATAATCTTATTCTTGATAAGAAAACTTTAACCTTCACAATCTAATATAGAAACTGAAATAATATTCCTATTCATAGTAGGAACATAATAGCATTTTTTCAAAATTAACAAAAGTCCAATGGGTAAAACTAGATCATAAGTTCCGACGGCTAGTGCAACAACTCTTGCTCCATTGCCGACTCTTAGATCCACTTCCCCTTTCTTCAACTCTCTACTGCTTCTCAACCCCTGCACATTTGTACAAATGTGAGATTCACATCCAGTATGCAATACCTAGGAGTTAGAAGTTGATATGTTAACTTCTACAACAAATATACCTCTAGCAGTCTCATGACCCTTGGTATGCTTAAGCTCTTCCAAGTAAAGATTTCAATTTTTTTTTCAGTGTCCTGGTTTATTGCAATGATGGTAATTTCTATCTTTGGGAGCTTTAGCCTTGAAAACTAGCTTAGTATAGTCTTTAGATTTGGAAACTTTTGTCTTAGCCTTGCCCTTGCCGTTTTAAGCATCCTATGCAGCTCATAATGGACTTCTCCATCTCATTTATATTATAGTTCATAATGAACTGAACGAAACTATCGGGCAATGAGTTTAGGATTACATCCGTGGAGTACTCCTTAGAAAGTGGAAAACAAAGCCTATCAAGATGATCAATATATCTTTTCATCTTGAGTACATGAGCGCTAACGGATGTCCCCCCAACCAACTTGCAAGCATACAAGGGTTGAAAGGTCTCGTACCTCTCTTGACTAGCATGCTTCGAGAAAGTTTCCTTAAGGTGAGCATTAAGCTCATAAGCTTCGATTTATTCCAGATTCTTCTAAAATTTTGGACAAATGGTAGCCAACATAAGACAACTGACATCAATAGAATCATCACAATGTTTCTTCCATTTGTCTTTTGTTACTTTGTTAGCATTGTCAACAGGCTCATCGAGAATTTCTTCCTCAAGAACATACAGCTCTCGTTCTTGCTTGAGAACTATTCTCAAGTTCCGGATCCAATCCAGATAGTTGCTGCCGTTTTCTCTGAGCTTGTCATTCTCAAGGATGGATCGCAATGGAATGGTGGACGTGTTTTTTGATGCCATTCTATTATCTACAAAATTCAATATGCCAAGTATTTAGTCACATTTTATTTCTCGAAAAATACTCCCACTAAAACTAAATACCCTCAATTTTACAACATTTGTAATTTTAGTGGTCTAAGACCCCATTTTGCACAATTCTAAACTCATCGTTGGCATGACGCCTAAAATGAGCTACTTTAGGTGGATAACTCTTTATCGATTACATCATATGTAACTCTTATATTATACTTATAGGAGTTGGCATCTTATGCCCAAGCATGTTATAATCCCATTTTATGCCTTAAGTTTCAAAACTCTTTTGAATTCTGAATTTATTAAAACATATAGGTTTCACCATTACCCATCATACCTTACTAAGATAATCCGAGTACCCAGTTTTGGCATGACCTTCTCAACATGATCGAATTGTTGATAGGTGTTTTAATTGAACGACATTAAAAAAATTTAACGAGGGGTTTGATCCTATGTAGCATGTCTATATCGGCTAACATACATCTAAACATACATCGCATCACATACATGCATAAATTTAACCATACATAGCATCACATGATATAATAAATATAGGACAGTGTATAGCATGACCATAATCCTAACGTGATTTCATGAGCCAACGTGAAAATCACAAAGGTCAATCTAAAGGGTATAATTGATCTTCATTGATCTTCCAACTTCTTGGAACGTCATACGCGATCAATTGGCTCCTCGAGTCCGTCCTTCGTCTACTTCTTCTCTTCACTACATTAATGAAGAATACTACACTAGTAAAATTAAATTACAAGAGGGCAAACGACACACATGCCGTAAAATATAATAATAAATTAAAAGACGACTCGCAGGCTGTAAACTATAATAATGAATGAAAAGACGACTCACAGGCAGTAAAACTAATTATAATTAAACGACACGCAGGCCATAAAACCAACCCAAAATTAAATTCCAGGCATCCAATCACATTGGTCAATTTACGGTCATGCCATACACCAAACATATATTAAAATTAGTCATCACAAAATTACTTAAATATACTATTAAAATTAATTATCACATAATTAATTTAACACAATATTGATATGCCTGACAGTTAGGTATAATATTAATATCCAATCAAATTCAATAATCTGAAATATTAGCCCAGATGGCCGAGCCCTCTACAGCCGCAAACGGCCGCAAGAAATTCATTTTTGAGACATTAATTTTGATTTTATAAACCAAGAGTTAAATAAAGTATCAGTGAATAAAGTTCACAAAATATGTGCCATCCAAGATGGTCCGTACGCGGCCTCGGGGCTGAACCAGCGCGGGATCGAATCCCTTCAGAGGCGGTATTATTTTGCTATTTTACTGCAGCCCGTAGGTCCTGGTCCAACCCAGACCCGACCCGAATCAGCCCGGTCCTGCCTGATTCACTGTGCTATTCCCGAACAGTTCTGGACAACAGTTTATGCGAAAAACAGTCCAAAAAAATAATTGTGAACGAACAGATTCAATCAAATTAAATCAGAAAAATATTTATCAAATCTTTATTTCATAAATACGATCAAGAACATAATTTTATATATCCAAAGCATATAAGACATGTTCTACATAAATAATTAAATCACTGCAAGTTGGCTCTGATACCACTATTGGGATTTACATGTATCTAATACATTAAATATGAAAAAGACGCGACAGAATAAATTAACGAAAAACCCAGACGAGGATCTACATGCAGTAATTTAATTGGTTTATTAAGAGCTCATCGAATTACCTTAATTCGAAGAACAAATCTGAACCTGGACTAGAAGCTGATTTAAATCCTCTTCCTCTTTCGATGATCCACACACGAACAACTGGTATAAGTCGGATTGCAAGATCCTTACGAATAATGTTGATAAACAGTACAACAAATAATTCCTTGCTAGAAGGATTTGTACTGTTGATCAAAATCAACTAAGGGAAGAAAAGGGAGATGGCCGAAACGGACTTCTCGGACTGAGAGCAGTTCGGCCGAACAGTAGAGGAAAGGGGTGGGGGGATTTTTGTCTTACAAAATTAGGGTTGTGTAATTTTCTTGTAACAACTCCTTGTCCAAGACCCTTTATTTATACTAAGTAAACCATAGAGTCAAACTCTAGTATTTGCTTTGTTGTCCCTCAACTTATTAAATAATACAATACATATAATATCTTATATTATATATATTATTTATTATTTAATTCTTTAATAAATATAATATTTAATGTTGTATTTATCTTGATATAATTAAACAATATAATATTTAATATCATATATTATATATTACTCATTATTTATTTTCTATAATAAATATAATATTCAATATTATATCTATTAATTATCCTTGCTTGTGTTTAATTGTCGTATATATGACCCAAAAGGCTTATATTATGTTGACAATTATTTGATACCTTTTTAAATAAGTCATAAACGGTCTCTAGCAAGACATTATGACTACCCAAATAATATAAGTTTATAGTCCATCAAACCATTTAACGTGTCAAATCCCTTTGTCCCTTAAGTCATGGAAATGGTCATATTTATCATGTTCAAATGCTTTCTAGAACTTAAGTAGACTGATTGAATTAAATTATTCTTCATTTGAGCATGGCCATACATTTCCTTTAGTCTTACTTATCGAGGGCCCTAGCAGATATCTCTCTCACTAAAGAGAGGGACAAATCCCATCTTGATTATTCATTGCCCTCTAAATGACTCCCACTAATCCCGATCGCTAACCTTTATGATCACCATGTTTCAGATAACGTTGGATTACGTCAAAGCATAGCGATTATCATGTTGGACTCTATGATAATCTCAGGTTCAAGGATTTACTGACATACTGTTATATTGTGATTCACTTATGACATTTCCATGCAGTGATCTTAATGCTGGTCTATCCAGTATTGATTCTCCAACCAATACCCATAAGTTTGATCCTTGCCATACGCATAATCATCCGATGATTATCAATCAAACTTATACTAGTATATTAATCACTTGAGTGTCTACTCAACCCCATTGGACCAGGGACATTTGAATAATTTTATTATTAGTGAATAACTATTATTCGATTATTGATAATATTAAAACATGCACACATTATAATAATCAACGAGAAATAAATGATATCAAATTACTTTATTTAAATATGACAATTACAAATCTAGGCACATCGAATGTCCTAGGGCACTATTCCCGATAGGTATGACTTTCCCAAGCCGTCTATATAGATAAAATCATCAAGCGGTTTAAGATGGATGAATCTAAAAGTGGGTTCCCTCCGATGCGACATGGAATAAGACCCAATTCGAAGATGTGTCCACAAAATAAGGAACAACAAAAGGAAATGAGTACTATACCATATGCTTCGGCCGTGGGTAGTGTAACACCCCCGGAAAGCAACCGGGAATATTTCACCCCGTGGACCCCACACCGGAGATCCAACAGGCTGAACACAAACATATGACCAAATATTTGACTGGACGGGATTAGACAGCTTAAAGACACGGACCGATAAGGTCACACTACATAATCTAATAGTACAAATTTGATACAACTCATCCCCCACACCGTGGTCCAAAATACAAAACGATACAACACAGCGGAAGACTGAATAATAATACAACGAAACAACAATAACAACTGCATTCCATATCTCTTGATTAGTATCGCTGTCCATCATCTTTCGCACTGATCCTGTGACTGCTCCACGCTCCAACATGAACTGGACACAAAACAGATATCCACCCCCACGATTACTCGGGGTTAGTAAAACTCCATTATTTTACTAGTGCAAGTATCAAACCATACAAAATGTGACAAGCAATTACAAATCATAAATCTGTCAACCAAACTCTTCCAGTCACAATAAACAACCATTCATGTATTCCCTAGAAGTTCTATGAATATAGAAACCAGCACAAGTGGAATCTTTGTAAAAATGAAATACCATCTAGGGAATCTTAGAAAGCGCAAATCTTTTAGGAACTCATGTCCTAAGTTTGTCAAAAGCCTCTAGGAACTCATGTCCTAGGTTTGTCAAAAGACTCTAGGAACTCACGTCCTAGGTTTGTCAAAATCCTTTACATAAAAACATGCCCAACGGTCAATCAAAACGTTTGTGAACTCTACCGCATACAACAATAATAACACTCGTGATCCCATGTCACATGGCTCCGTAGGTTCATCAACCCGCACGGACTATGCCAAGTACAATAACCATAACACCGTTAACTCATGTCACGTATCAAACACAACAAACATAACACTCGTGATCCCTTATCACGTGGCTCCGTAGGTTCATCAACCCGCGCGAACTATGCCAAACACAAATATCATAATACTGTGAACTCTTGTCACGTATCAACACAACAAACACAACACTCGTGATACCTTGTCACGTGGCTCTGTAGGTTCATCAACCCGCACAGACTATGCCAAACCAAAACAATCACAACATCCAGTCCCGACTCTATGATCTCTTGCCTCGAGTCACCGTAGGCCCCATCGAACCCACACGGTTGGATGTACTGTGTCCTGACCCCATGATCGACTGTCATGTGTCATCGTAGGCCTCGTCAGACCCGCACGACTGGACCTCAGCACCACATACTAAGTTCCGATTCCATGGACCCTTGCCATGAATCCTCGTAGGCCCCTTCGAATCCACACGAGTGAACTTAGCATCACAACACATATCTTCACAGTTACATTCACATTTCACCAAGTCCATACACAGCAAATCAATCACATTGATCACCACAAAGTCACGCATCACGCGTACATAACACAATACCAACAATCATGACCGATCATCAATCAATGACACACAACCAACATAACTCACGATCTATACACAATACATTGCACAACCACGTGTACAACCAAATCAGCAAGATTATCACAATCCTGCACACAAAACACAACACAATACATATATCCAAGTAACATAGTCATCACCAATCCCATATAACGGGAAACACATAACCAATCCCCACGAACCACGTTTTCAAAGGTAAACCAACCATCAAAACACAACACATGATTTGTAATCACAAGACACAAGTTGTATAACAAGATACTCGCATTAATAACCGCTACCGAACACTCCGAAGAACAAGGTTCAACCGGGAAACCCAGATCCCGAAGAAGACAACGAACGGGAGGGTTCTGACTCGAGTTCTTCACAAGGATTCATTCCTAAGACATATCACCCATAAATCAACGATCGTACGAGGAATAATAATCACATAACGCCTGAATCCCCCTCTAAGACCTTTTATCGGACACCTACAAGGCGTCAATAAGGAATTCAACAAAACGATGAATACTTGACAATCCAACCATGGAACAACAAGGAAAATGATGGAATATAGCTCAAAAATCTTCAATCCGTCACAAATATATGTTACTACAGTTAAATCAGACAAAACCAAGCAAAACCCTCAATTTCCCAAAACTAGGATTTTCAGGAAATCTAACCTGATTCGCTTGATCAAAGGATGTTATAGAAGGATTATTCAATGATATGAACTCCAGGACTTCGTGGATTCATCGCCTGGCAACATGTCTTCGACTTCTATAAGACTCCAGCCATGGACAGAAAAGAAAGGAAATGAAAAACTAGTGAAAATATGACTGCTCAGTCATATTTATACTGGCGCGTCCCTAGCGTGCGCTACGCTTCCGAGCTAGCATGCGCTATCGACCAGTCTCAACCCAACACCTTCGACAGGGGCCCAAACGACCCGGTCCTACTGACCTAACCTGCCGACCAGCACCTTCCTGTCTGACCGCGATAGCGCGCGCTACGCGGACACTTGCGTGCACTAGCTGACCTGTCCAGAACTCTCTGGACTAGACTGCTCGGCTAGGTAGCATGCGCTGGTCACCGACAGTGTCCGCTACACCTGCCGATTAGCGCACGCAACGCCCGATAGTAGCGTGCACTACCTGCCGATCATTCCTGAGTGCAGAACCTCAGAAACCTCTCTGCCCAGCCAGGTAATGTGTGCTGGCCGACCGATAGCGTGCGCTATGCCTGCCGATTAGCGCGTGCTGCCATCGACAGTAGCGTGCGCTATGCCGGTCCCTGCCGGTTCCTGCCGCAACTGTCCGGCCAGTGCCCATCCGCCCTGCCAGTTCCGGCCACAATTGTCCGGCCAGTGCCGAACCGCTATGACCCGGCGACTCGATTTCCGAAAACGCACGCAACGAACACGATGAAATGCTCGTGGACAACATCAACAATCCGAAATGAAACACCATGCAACAAATAATCACACACGACTATGTAAGCACAAAAATCAATCATCGAGAAAAATGATACCGATACTCGGCAACAGAGAAATATCCAGAAAAAATCCAAAATAACCGGAATGAAAATCTCGGGTATTACATTCCCCCACTAAAAAAAAAGTTTCGTCCCAAAACTGAAAACAAAAACATCACAGTGCTAGCAAAGTGCCACGCTCAAACATACAAATATCAACTCATGACCCCGTGATCTACCCACATGTCTCTGTAGGTTTAACAACCCACACGGATTAAGTCGAAACAGCACATCAACATCAATTATGCTCGTGACCCCGTGATCTCCTGTCACGTGTCTCCGTAGCTTCAACAACCCACACGGATTGAGCTAAACCAACAATCACAATAAACATTCTCGTGACCCCGTGATCTCCTGTCACGTGTCTCCGTAGGTTCAACAACCCACATGTATTGAGCTAAAATAACCATCACAGTAATCCACACGGAAATATTCAAACCAGAATATCAGATATCAAGAACGATACATCAAGCATCACAAATCAAGTTTACACGCAAGATAAAATCGACAAGACCAACATAAAAATCCTATCACTGGGCACCTCTAGGCCCTCCAGAAGTAGGAACGAAATCTCGCTTCCAGAACATTATAGCAACAGTCTCACAATGCACCGCTTGGTGCCCCGCTTGACCACACTTGAAACAATTCACTTGCGGCGTACGACAATTCCTACTGGTGTGGCCCACACGACTGCAGTTGAAACACGTTTTCACACTGCTACTCTTACTAACCACCAAAATAGGATTGTTGGACTGCCAACCGAACGATGCGAATCAACAGGCTCATGAAACTCACTCATCTGACCCTTAGAGAAACTACCAGTAATCTTTTGCTTCTTACTTTCTGGACTAGTTTCTGTCATAGAAATGGCCATCTCAATCGCTAAAGCTCGATCCTGGTATTATTTTAGAGAAGTACATCTAAGAGGAGCCATGCTATGATGTATGCGAGGTTTTATACGCATATCAAAATAACGGAATTTGTCTGCTTCACTCCTCACTTTCTCACGAACAAAACCCAACTGTTGATTATAATTGACTATCGCTTGGGATATCGACACATCCTGAGGCGTGGCCGAGAAAAACTCAACAATATTGCGCCCAACTGTAAGAGACAGTTCTCTCAGCCTAATCAATCATAAGCACCCGCAAAATGAGGTGGATTCACTCTCATCCCATCTCGCAACTACTTACTAGCTCCATCATCTCCCTCGGGAGGTTCATTCCGGTTCGCTGCTTGATTCATCTGCGCCAAATGATTTACCAACTGCTGGATGATGGTGGAAGTGCCAACATTAACATTATCCCCAGCTGACTGCTCCTGCTCACGCGACTGGTCCTCCCGACCATCTGTACTGGGCTGGTTGGCACTCGATAATGAGCGAGTCACCAAATCACAATCTTGATTATGTCCACACCAGCGACCACGACCTAGACCTCACCCTCTCGGCATACTGATCATACAATCGTTCAATACAATGAAACATAGCATCACATAATTATGACATCATGTATTCTTATCACAACATCAACACAAAATGTAATCACATGTTACCACTCTACATCATCACGATCAACAACACATAGGGTTATCACGTGTTACCACAATCATCATAACAATCAAGAGCACATAGGGTATCCCATGGTCATGTTCTCTTGGCATCGACACCCAGAGGTTCCACCGAACCATCCCCTGGTGGATAATACATACGACAGATATTTCCATATATAAACAATCACATCCAAGTCATACAACACAATGCATCTTAACACGCACTAAGCGTACTATTTAGCGTGCGTTATGCGCTACTGACACAATTTAGAAAGATTTTTCCTCCACCCATTTTGAAATTAAAATCCTGTTTGAATCATAAATACAAAAATTTTTAGGGTGTGAGGGTTTTAAAATCATTTACTCGATCATTTGAAAATAGAAATGTAGTACCACGAGTATTCCATGCTGTTTAAAACCTCGTACCTCATTTTAATAATTAAATAATGTGCTCCATCGTGATGCTTTTACTTTTATAGGTATTATGTTTAGACCATGTTGTGGCATGTAAATTCTTGAAAGTGCTTAATTGTGTTGTGATGTGATTTCCTGATGCTGATGATATATCGGTGACTTACCTAGATGTTGTTGAGAAATTCTCGATGCGAATATGACCGTGGTCAATGTCTTGTTCCCCAAGAAATTGTTGGATGAGTCTAAAGGGAAGTCGTGTTATAAGGATTAAACGTAATATTATAACCTAGTGTATTGAACGAACATTACGTACGTTACTCGAGCAACATTACGTACGCTATTTTCATAGCTTTACGTATGTTAACGTTTAGACTTTACGTATGTAATGCAGTCTTCGTATGAGATTCTCGATCCTGTGTGGTCAGGGCAACTTTCGTCGCGACAACGACAGCTAGTCAACTGATCATTACGTACGTAGTTCAGCCACACATTACGTACGTAATTGGCCATGACATTTCAGGCAGTAGTGATAAGTGGTAATTTTACCACTTATTTCTAGGATTTTATACTAGGTTTTTATCTCGTTTCGTGATTAATGTGCTCGTATTTGGCTTATTTATGATTAGTCGAGCCGTATTACGCGTTTGGGTTGGTTTTAGTGTGTTTGCAGGTTTTTAGAGCCAAAAGGACCCAAAACGAGACAAAGGACCGAGAGTCGAGTTAAACGGACGAAGAAACGGATTTTTGCGCCAAACAGAAGACCCTATCGGCCAGCCTATCGGCCGATAGGGCCGTCCGAAAGGAGCTCCTGCCTATCGAGTGAAGAAATTGACGAACAGCCTATCGGCCAGCCTATCGGCCGATAGGCCAGCCGAAGGCTTCCCAATGAGCTCTCGTTTTTGGACGGATTTTGACTCTTTTGGATATTATTTATTTCCTAGATTAGGGCTAATCGGGATTGTAACCCCCTTAGGCTATATAAACCTCATTCTAGACCTAGTTTTTATGATCTTGGATCATCTTCCATCAGCCTTTATCACTCTTAAGCAGATTTTTACACTTTTCAGCAAGATTTATTCCTTTGTTTCAAGAACTTTTTGGAGGAGAATTATTATTGAAGACTCGGAGTTCATACGTACGGGTTGTAATCTCTCTTTTTATATTAATAATATGCATTCTTCAGCTAGTTCTTGTTTAATTTCAAGTATGTCTGGCTAATTCATTGATTGATTCTAGGGTTAGTAATTTTAATTGATGTTCACATGATGTTCCTTTGATTACCTTTTGACCTTTCATCCTAGGCTTGTGTTCAAGTTGTGTTAAATCTCATGCTAGATTAAAGGGCCCTTAATTGATGCATGTTAGCTAATTGATTTTGTCCGGAAGGAGTAATTGATTAGTGGAAATACTTGACACACAATATGATTTTATCTTGAGACCTAGCGGAGAAAGATAAATCATAGATAGATAAGTTGGTGCTTTTTAAGTGATTTTAATTCTTTGAGCCCTGACGGGGAAAAGGGTTTTAATTAACTATCTTTCTAGGTTGCCTTGACAGGAATTCTAGATCGTAGAGTGATTATTTCTAGGATTGAATTAAATTTTGGGGAGAAGGAATCAAGTGAACGAATTGTGTGAACTCAATTAGATGATACTACCCTAGGATCAATTACCTTCGACTTGTGATTTTATCTTGCTAATTTGCTTTATTTGCTTAATTTAGATATTTCATCTTTTATTTAATTTTTGTTCTTCGATTTTTAAAATTAGTTAATTAGAATCAAAACAATTTTTCGGATTCCTAAATAGCAGTCAAATTTTGAGTAGAGTTAATTCCTTTATTTTCGACACATCAATTCCCTTGGGTTCGACACCTTGGAAATACTCCGAGGTTTTACAAATTTTAAAATTGATCGGATTTGAAAACCATACTACGCGAATCCAAGCGATCAATTTTTGGCGCCGTTGCCGGGGATTTGATAGAAAATTTAAGGGAATAATTCGAAAAAGAAGAGATTGTTACTTTAGGTAGTTTACTTTTATTATTAATATTCGATCTCGTTTCCTCACATCTTGTTTTCTTTTCCTTGTAGGCGGTGCATGATCACGAGATCCCAAGGAAAGAACTTATTTCCTTTGGACCCGAAATCGAGAAGTCTTTGAGGAGGAAGAAGCAAGAAGCGAGAACCGAGACTATTACTATACCTTTCATTGATACCATGGCCGGCATTGTTGACCAACCACGAGAACTCGCTCGTCCCGAGAAGATCCCTTTGAATGCCCGCTTCCGACCTAAGCTGGACGATTATCAAGAAGGAGGTTGGGGAAAGATTGATGCCAACAATTTCGAGCTTAAGCCGTCCCTCATTGCTACAGTGAAGTCTCAAACATACGGAGGGGGGGTGAATGAAGATCCAAACGCTCATCTTGAGTCGTTTTTGGACATATGTGCCACTATCAAGCAAAACGGAGTGCCTCCGGATGTCATTAAGCTCCGCCTATTCCGGTTCTCTTTAGAAGACGATGCACTAGATTGGTACAAGAGCTTAGATCGGAAGGAAATTGGTACTTGGAGAGAGATGACTCGGCTGTTCTTAGCACAGTTCTATCCTCCCTCGAAGGTGCAAAAACAAATCAACGATATCTTGCAATTCGAGCAATATGAGGATGAATATTTATACGAGGCATGGATCCGATTCAAGAAGCTACTTCGCAAATGCCCTGACATGGAATTGACAAAGAGGAGATCTATATTCGGTTTTATCGGGGTTTGACGAGGAAGGCTAGAAGAGAGTTGGACTATTCATCGAAAGGGGGATTTCTAGCTAACGATTATGAAGAGGCCAAAAATCTCATTGAGCTAGCGGTAAACAATGATTATGAGGAGGTGACCGATAGGAAGATGACGAGAAGAAAGGTTCCATCCGGTGACGAGGACGCCTACGGTGATTTAAAGGCAAAATTTGAAAAACAACAAAAAGAGCTCGAGATGCTAAGAAAGAATACTTTGGGAGTCAATTCAGTTTTGAAGAGTTAAACGAGCCGATTGCGGTTAAGGAGGATGTGAACTACATGCAAGGAGGAAACTTCCGGCAAGGGGGAAATTGGGGAACTCTTATCCGAACAATCGAAACCACCCTAATTTCTCCTATGCCAATCCGAACAATGCTCTCCCACCACCGGATTTAACGTGAAAAATGGGGTTATTCAAGAGCCGATTGCTAAGACACCTATGGAAGAGATGTGGAACGGTTGGAGGCGAGCCAAAAAGATTTTATTTATAAAGTAGACAAGAGGTTCGAGCGCTCGAGCATAGTGTGACATCTATTGGAAACTCGGTGATAGCCTTGACAAAGCGGATGTCGATGGTGGAGACCCAAATGAGTCAAATGGCGAACGCCTGCCGGATTTCACAAGCCGGGCCATTTTCCGAGCAAGACTGAGACCAACCCGAAGACTCAACAATGCAACGCAATCGAGCCGGAGTGGGACAAAGTACATAATCATGGGGCTGGAGTTAAGGAATCGGAAACGAGGAGGTATTAGAAACGGAGCGTAAAACGAAAGAAGATGGAATACGGCAGAACCTATCGGCCCGGCTATCGGCCGATAGGCCCAACCGATACCCATACAGCATGCCGGCAGTGAAGCCTATCGACCCACATATCGGCCGAAAGGTCCCTGGAGATGCGAATGTGAAGAATTTTGAGGAAAAAGCTCCATTTCCACAGCGTTTGGCCAAGTCGAGATATGATGAAAAGCTCCAACAATTTATCGACATGTTTCAAAAGGTGAATATCAACATTCCACTTCTAGACGCTTTGAGAGACATGCCAGGCTACGTGAAATTCTTGAAAGACGCTGTGGCGAGCAAGAGGAAGTTGAGGAAGTTTGAAACCATAAATTTGACAGAGGAGTGTAGCGCTATCATTCAAAACAAGCTTCCGCTCAAGCAGAAGGATCCGGGACGTTTTACTTTGACATGCATGATTGGCGACCAAACGTTCCGTAATGTGTTGTGTGATCATGGGGCAAGCATAAATCTTATGCCTCTATCCATCTTTAAGAGGTTGAAGATTGGGGAGATGAAGCCGACTACCATTTCTCTACTCATGGCGGACCGGTCGATCTCTTATCCGAGGGGAGTTGTGGAGAATGTGTTAGTTAGAGTCCAACACTTAGTCTTCCCGGCCGATTTCGTAGTTCTTGATATGCCCGAGGACGAGAATCAACCACTGATCTTTGGGAGACCGTTTCTAGCGACGGGGAGAGCACTTATCGGCGTCAAGAGGGTGATCTTACCTTCCGGGTTAATGACCAAAATCTGAAAATTTCCATCTATGACTCGATGAAGAAGCCCGAGGATGCGCCCGAGGAATGTTATGCAATAGAGTCTATTATGCCGCCCGACCGACTTGTTGGAGCATTGCATTTCACAATCCATTTACTCACATTCGAGGTTGAAGAAATTTACGAGGAATTGCGAGTATGTTCGAATGTTGGAGGCGAACGAGTCTCGATCTAATGAGAGAGATGTATGCTATCTTGATGTCAACAAACCCGTTCAAGGGGGAGTTGTCGCTGAGGACCGAGCGATCGAGGTGCCGAAGTCAGAACTTAAGCCTTTGCCGGATCACTTACAATATTGCTTCTTGGGCGAGAACGAGTCCTATCCCATGATAGTTTCTTCTTCTCTCGGACCTACTAACTTGGAGAAGCTATTACGGGTGCTGCGAAAACACAAAGGGGCGATTGGATGGACGATCTCGGACATTAAGGGAATAAGCCCTTCTATTTGTATGCACAGGATTTTTCTAGAAGACGATCATAAGCCGAGGGTGCAGCCGCAACGAAGATTAAATCCGGCAATGCAAGAGGTTGTGAGAAAAGAGGTGCTCAAATTGTTAGATGCCGGGATGATATATGCGATTTCCGATAGTGAGTGGGTGAGTCCTACTCAAGTCGTCTCTAAGAAAGGGGGTATGACCGTGATCAAGGACGAGAAAGATGAATTAATCGCGACAAGGCTAGTCACGGGATGGAGAGTTTGTATCCACTACCGGCTACTTAATGCGGCGACGAGGAAGGATCATTTTCCACTTCCATTTATTGATCAAATGCTAGATCGTTTGGCCGGATACGAGTATTATTGCTTTTTGGACGGGTATTCGGGGTACAATCAAATTGCTATCGCTCCGAAGACCAGACAAGACCGCTTTCACGTGCCCTTATGGGGTATTCGCTACGGAGGATGCCGTTTGGCTTGTGCAACGCACCCGCAACTTTTCAAAGGTGCATGATGGCCATCTTTCACGGATTGGTCGAGAACATAATGGAGGTCTTTATGGATGATTTTTCAGTTTTGGTTCATCTTTCGACCATTGCTTGAAAAATTTATCTTTGGTACTTGCCCGGTGTGAGGAGACGAACCTTGTTCTAAATTGGGAGAAATGTCACTTCATGGTGCAAGAGGGAGTAGTCTTTGGGGCATAAAGTGTCTTCGGTACGATTGGCGGTTGATCGAGCAACGGTGGTTGCTATCGAGACATTACCGCCTCCAACCAATGTTAAATCGATCTGAAGCTTCCTAGGCCATGCGGGGTTCTATAGACGGTTCATTAAGGATTTCTCAAAAATCACGAAGCCGTTATGTTCCTTGCTCGAGAAAGACACAAAATTTGAGTTTGATGATGATTGCTTGAGGGCGTTTGAGACATTGAAACAAGCCTTAATTTCGACGCCGGTCTTGATCACTCCGGATTGGGGTGCACCATTCGAGTTGATGTGCGACGCGAGCGATTGGGCCGTTGGGGCCGTTTTGGGTCAGAAACGGGATAAGCTTTTCCGGGTAATTTATTATGCGAGTAAGACGATGGATTCAGCCCAAATGAACTACACCACGACGGAAAAAGAGTTGCTCGCTGTGGTCTATGCATTCGACAAATTCCGACCTTACCTAGTGGGCACTCACACTATTGTTCATACCGATCATGCAGCGATTCGCTATCTATTTGCCAAGAAGGATTCGAAGCCGAGATTAGTGAGATGGATACTTCTTCTACAAGAGTTCGACATGGAGATCCGGGATAGGAAGGGGTGCGAGAATGTTGTTGCCGATCACCTTTCCCGTCTCGAGAAGCCGGTTGAGGGAGAAGATTCGAGGATCGAAATAAAGGAGAACTTTCCAGACGAGCATATCCTAGCCTTGGCCGACGTTACACCATGGTACGCGGACTATGTTAATTTCCTTGCTATCAAGCATGTTCCAACGGGTCTTTCTTCTCATCAAAGAAAGAAATTCTTCCATGACGTTAAATTCTACTATTGGGAAGACCCTATTCTTTATCGGAGGTGCGCAGACGGGATTATTCGCATGTGTGTTCGACAAAGCGAATGGCAAAGGATAATTGAAGAATGCCATAGTGCACCGAGTGGGGGTCATTTTGCGGCGAATCGAACGGCCATGAAGGTGTACCAATGTGGCTTCTATTGGCCTTCTATTCATAAAGATTGCCAAGCTTTTGTGAAACATTGCGATAGATGCCAACGATTGGGGAACATAGCAAAAGAGACGAGATGCCGCAAGACACTATTATGGAAGTAGAGTTGTTTGACGTATGGGGTATCGATTTTATGGGTCCGTTTGCAAAATCACGAGGCTATTCGTATATTCTACTTGCGGTCGACTACGTATCGAGATGGGTTGAGGCAATGCCGACGATTACGAACGATTCGAAAGTGGTGATTAAATTCCTTAATAAGAACATCTTGACTCGTTTCGGGACTCCACGAGCTTTGTTGAGTGATGGGGGGAGCCACTTTAATAATAGGTGGTTAGGAACCCTTCTTGCAAAATATGGAGTTAAACATAAGATTACGTCCGCCTATCATCCGCAAGCTAATGGACAAGCCGAGCTCGCCAATCGGGAGATCAAACAAATTTTAGAGAAGACGGTCACGAACAAGAAGGATCAAGCTAAATATCTAGATGATGCACTTTGGGCTTATCGGACAGCGTATAAGACTCCAATTGGAATGTCTCCATACCAGCTCGTCTTTGGGAAATCCTGTCATTTACCGGTAGAGCTGGGAGTTAAAGCATATTGGGCCACTAGACGGATTAATTTCGAATTTCTTGAGGCTAGTGGATCGAGAAGAGAGAAGTCACTGAAATCGACGAATGGAGAAACGAGGCTTTCGAAAATGCAAGGATTTACAAGGAAAGAGCGAAAAAGTTTCACGATGATCGCATTCGGAAGAAGGACTTCGTCCGGAGACGAAGTGCTCGTTTTAATTCACGGCTTCGTCTATTTCCGGGAAGTTGATGTCAAAGTGGTGGTCCATACACCGTCTTTCAAGTAAATCAAAATGGATCATGTGTCGTGATGACGGAAGATGGGAACAAGTTCATTGTGAATGGACATCGGTTGAAGCACTATTTCAAGCCCTTGCACCACGAAGAGAAGTATGTTACTTACCTCGAAGACCGGAATGAATGAGGTATCGTCTAGCTAAAGGCGTTAACGTAGCACTTGTTGGGAGGTAACCCAACGTATGTATGTATATTAGTTCGTTTTACTCATTTATTTTCGATTTTTCGTTTGCGTGATTTTTGTAGTTTCTAATTTCGTAGTAGCTTTGTTAGTTTTTGTTAAGTTCTAATCCATGCATGCCGAGTTTTGAATACCTGCAGGTCTTTCATCGCCATATCCAAGCAAAAACGGGACCAAGTATGTGAAGAAGAACGAGCTGAAAAAATTTTTGAGGCAGAAAATCCTATCGACCGAGCCTATCGGCCGATAGGCCCGGCCGATAGGCTGAGAAAATAAACAAATTTTTATTGATTACAAGCAGTGGTCGATAGGGTATGCCTATCGACCGATAAACCACCCGATATAAAGGTATGTAAGAGACAGAAGCTCCTATCGACCCAGCCTATCGGCCGATAGGACTGGCCGATAGGAACTTACCCGGCCCAGTATCCACTTCGACCCGGTTATTTTATACCCCTTTTAAACACTTCACACCCGATTTTCTCACACACTTGCACTCTCTCGGCCGATAGAACATAAGAGAAAGGGGCGAATTTTTTCTACTTTTCTTCCTTCAAACTCGATCAAGGTACGTAGTTTCGACTCTTAATCTTCTTGTTTTTCAATTCTATACATGTTTTGAAGTACTTTGACGGATTCTTTTTGGAGTTTTGATGTAAATCGAATTGGGGATCCACTTTTTGGGGCTTTTGCTAAACTTTGATGTTCTTTGAATTTTATGCCCGATTGTTGATAGAATCTTGAGGGAATCATGTTATCTATGCTTAATTGTTCATGGGTACTTCGAATTGGGGGATTAATTGATGAAATTGAACGAATTTAGAAAAAACACACAAATTTGAAGAACCCTAATTTTGAAATTGTTGAAATTGGGGTAAATTTGTTGAATTAAATTGTTAATTGGGATTGATGTGAGTTGAATTGTTGATGAATTAGATTGGAATGGAGAGAATTTGCCCTAATATGATCGTAGTGTGTTGTTTTGTTATTCTGGGTTGTGATTTTGATACTTTTAATATGAAAAGGTGGAGACTAAGTTTGGGGGAGGTTGAGTGATTTATTGTTCGTAGTATATGGGATTATTGGATTATCTCGATGTTCGTAGAGTGTGTGTATTATGAGTGCTTATTGGATTTTGATTGGATGTTTGTTTTGTAGGAACTTTGAAATGGGAAAGCAAAGCAAGAAGTCGAATCCGAGTACGGCCGGAAAATCTAAGGCAACCACAGAAAAGGAAAAGGCTCCGATGAAGGTAGTGCCGGCTATTCCGATCCCGGCTGCACTCGACCCGAAGAAGTTCAAGCTGAGATTGACCGGGCGAGTCTAAAAGAAGGTGGTCGCACCTTATCGGCATGTCACACAAGCATTGCCGATTTCTGCATGAGGAGACGGCCCGGGGTATGGGTGTTTACGATGATATTGTGCTACTAGCGAGGCAGTGCGGGTTTGAGCAAATCTTTCGGGCGAACTACCTCGCTTACCACGTGCTCACTGTGGAGTTTCTGTCCACACTTGAGGTTTTTAGAGAGAACGGGACTCCGGCTTCTATTCGCTTCAATCTCGACAACATAGAAAGGGAGCTCTCGGCCGATGAAGTTAATGCCATTATCAACGGGGCCGAGGACGGATCATTCCAGCAGGGCGATCATGCCAAAGAAAACTTAGAGCTGTGGTCCAAGATGATTTCCCGCAGGGAGGAGACGCTTCTTATTTATAATCCGACATATGCCAAAGCCTCCTCGATCAGGAACCCAGTTCTCCGATATGTCCACCGCCTGTTCACATCGACGATTTTGAGCCGTACCGACTCGGGGACGTGCTTGTCCACGGATCTTCATCTTTTATGGTCGGCCTTGAACGGTACACGGAAGCACGCCGGATGTTTTCTGATCGAGCACATGGAGAAACAAGCCCGGCTGACCGGGAAGCAGAGGATTGGTATTGGGGCGTTCGTGACCCCTATCGCGGAGCATCTTGGGGTGCACATTAGAGGAGAGCCGGTGTCCCGAGACATCTATTTGGATAAACCGACACTGCAGAGGCAGGAGATGCTTGCCTTCACCGAGGGGTTCGACTGGAAATTGCACGGTCGGAACAAAACCGTGTCCCTCTTCCGACTCCCCTCTCCGACCTTGACTTCGGTGATGGGCGACGCGCCCGATGTATATGCGAGGTGGAGTATGAGCTCCGCGGCTCATGTGGCACTTATCCGACCGTTAGATGCGCCTCGTAAGAGGCAACGCCGGGAGGTGACCATTGATGAGCCGTTCTTGGAGGGAGCCGAGGAGGAGATGGATGATATACCCGAGGGGGGTAGCCGTGACGAGATTCCCGCCGGTGGAGGTACTAGTTTTCAGATGAGAGCTCAGTTTTGATGCTTTTGAGACGAGATTTTGAGAGAGAGAGAGAGATGCACGACGAGAGTATGCAAGCGCAAGATAATTATCACTTGGCGAGTATGCGTTCTTTGACACCGAGTTTGGTTCTTTGGGAACTCGGTTGGGCGAGGTTGAGACTCGGGTGGGTGCTGTTGCCACTCGGGTCAATGAGTTGTACGAGCTCGTGGAGAGACGCGCCGAGGAGGACAGAGTGTGGCGACTAGAGGAGATTGCTTGGAGGGAGCAAGAGAGGAAGAGACAGGAAGATAGGTGGGCACACGAGGACCACTACCACCGAATGCTACATGAGATGTACCACTTTGCTCCTTTCCCCGATTCACATGCCCGCTATGATCCGAGCTCGCCGACAAACCCGCCATTTCCGCCACAGTGATCAGGTACTCCATTAACAAAGCCACTCCTTTCTCTTTTCAAACTTATTCCTCCTTTGGGATGCGAAATAAGTTTGGGGGGGGGAAGAAGTGCGGCTTTGTTAATTTCTTTACGTGTGAGTACCGTGTTTGCCTTGTATCTTTATTTGCTTGTGTTGGTGCCCATTGTGTTTATTTGTGCTTATCATTTTGGTGTTGCATGGTTTTGGCTTTTGGTTGCTTAGTTTTTAGATTTTTTTATTCATTTTCGTTCGGTGTGTTTGCTAGTTTCTTTTTTTTAATTTTTTGGTCGTAGTAGTTTTTTTTAGATTTCGTGTTTGCTTTTATTTGCTTTTCGTTGTTTGTTTTTAGATAGCCTTGCTTGTCTTAGTTTTTCTTTATTAGTGAATTTTTCGTGCTTCTAATTGTGTGATACCGATGTTACGACACTGTTTTTCTCTCTGAAGAAACGGTCGAGTTTTAGTCGAGTTGTAGTCAGTTATTTCTGTTTTGCATAGTATTTATTTAGGTCCAAAATTTTTCGTGATTGTAGAGGTCTTGGCAGATAAGAGACGATACATACTTGTTTTAAAATCACCGTCAATACGTTTGGTTACATCTTAGGATAGTGAGTCGTCTTGTTTCGTCGATCGTGTTGGCACTTAGATAGAGTTTAGAGTCGGTCAGTTTTCCCAAAAGTTGAGATAATGTTGTTCTATGAAGGGAAGTCTAGTAACCGGGCATTCGCGTGACCCGTTGTTTACCCTCGCGTAAAACGACGACTCTGATTAGACTAGTGATTTAGATATTTCACATGTGCCAATGATAGGGAACCTAGTAACCGGGTATTCGCGTGACCCATTGTTTACTCTCGCGTAAAACGGCGACCTTGATTCGGACATGCGGAAATTATATATTCGAGTTGTTTCTCCGCTGTAGACGGGAACTTAGTAACTAGAAGCATCCATGTGCCCCATGAGTGTCTTTTACGTCAAACGGTTTCCTAATACATGAGAATGGAAGTTCCACCCTAGGATTACCCCGATGAAACATCCCGAGATCCTAACCTAGTGGTCAACTCGAATTAAATTCGTGAACATATATAAGGGAATACTGACCGAGGTTTATTTGTTATGAAACTCGTGAAAAATGTGCCACTCGACTGTGTAACGGGCGAACTAGCTTGTTTATTTTGGCCTTTCATATTGACGGTCGATTTAACTCACGTTTTGTTAATCTTTGAGCTGGATTTTCTTCATGAACGAATGATTAGGACTGAACTTGACTACCTTGTGGAATCATTATTCGAAAGTGCGGCTCGCTTTTACGACACTCGGATTATTTAGAGAGAATTACAGGTAGTATTGATTAGGTTGAACACTATGAGTTGCACGATAATTCACGATTTTCTTTTTCTTTTCTTTTTGTTGTTCGGGACGAACAAGGCTTAAGTTTGGGGGGGTTTGATAAGTGGTAATTTTACCACTTATTTCTAGGATTTTATACTAGGTTTTTATCTCGTTTCGTGATTAATGTGCTCGTATTTGGCTTATTTATGATTAGTCGAGCCGTATTACGCGTTTGGGTTGGTTTTAGTGTGTTTGCAGGTTTTAGAGCCAAAAGGACCCAAAACGAGACAAAGGACCGAGAGTCGAGTCAAACGGACGAAGAAACGGATTTTTGCGCCAAGCAGAAGACCCTATCGGCGGCTATCGGCCGATAGGGCCGTCCAAAGGAGCTCCGCCTATCGAGTGAAGAAATTGACGGTCACTTATCGGCCTATCGGCCGATAGGCCGAAAAGGCTTCCCGGAGCTCTCGTTTTGGACGGATTTTGACTCTTTTGGATATTATTTATTTCCTAGATTAGGGCTAATCGGGATTGTAACCCCCTTAGGCTATATAAACCTCATTCTAGACCTAGTTTTTATGATCTTGGATCATCTTCCATCAGCCTTTATCACTCTTAAGCAGATTTTTACACTTTTCAATAAGATTTATTCCTTTGTTTCAAGAACTTTTTGGAGGAGAATTATTATTGAAGACTCGGAGTTCATACGTACGGGTTGTAATCTCTCTTTTATATTAATAATATGCATTCTTCACTAGTTCTTGTTTAATTTCAAGTATGTATGGCTAATTCATTGATTGATTCTAGGGTTAGTAATTTTAATTGATGTTCACATGATGTTCCTTTGATTACCTTTTGACCTTTCATCCTAGGCTTGTGTTCAAGTTGTGTTAAATCTCATGCTAGATTAAAGGGCCCTTAATTGATGCATGTTAGCTAATTGATTTTGTCCTAAGGAGTAATTGATTAGTGGAAATACTTGACACACAATATGAATTTATCTAGATACCTAGCCGAGAAAGATAAATCATAGATAGATAAGTTGGTGCTTTTAAGTGATTTTAATTCTTTGAGCCACGACGGGAAAAGGGTTTTAATTAACTATCTTTCTAGGTTGCCTTGACAGAATTCTAGATCGACCGAGTGATTATTTCTAGGATTGAATTAAATTTTGGGGAGAAGGAATCAAGTGAACGAATTGTGTGAACTCAATTAGATGATACTACCCTAGGATCAATTACCTTTCGACTTGTGATTTTATCTTGCTAATTTGCTTTATTTGCTTAATTTAGATATTTCATCTTTTATTTAATTTTTGTTCTTCGATTTTTAAAATTAGTTAATTAGAATCAAAACAATTTTTCGGATTCCTAAATAGCAGTCAAATTTTGAGTAGAGTTAATTCCTTTATTTTCGACACATCAATTCCCTTGGGTTCGACACCTTGGAAATACTCCGAGGTTTTACAAATTTTAAAATTGATCGGATTTGAAAACCATACTACGCGAATCCAAGCGATCAAGTAGCTCCTGAGGACCACTTACGTACGTTAGCCCATAGGCGGTAACGTACGTAACGAAGGTTACGTATGTAAAACCTTAGGTATTACGTACGTAATGCTAGCCTGATGTTATAAAATGACATTTCCTCTTTCATTTCCTCCGACCCTTGAACATTTATTTTCCTCCAAAAATCTGTAATACCCGCATTTTTCTTTCTTTCTCTTCTGTTTCGTCCAATCGTATCTACTCGACTGTGTTCGTTGATGCTTCTGACCTGGTGTTGTTTCTCACCTTTGTCATTCGAGCGAGTTCTGATATTGTCCCAAATTGATCTATATATCGTTGTGACCTTTTCAAGTTCGGAAAATTAGTCTCGTTTTCGATCTTCCAACCCTTGGGCGGTGGAATTCCGTATTTGTTCAGCGATTGGCTCGCGTTTTGATTGATGTACCGTTGGGTTGGTCAATCGTATTTATTTTCGTCCGTTATGTTTTGTGTTTGTTCGGATAATTGACTTGATTGTATTATCCAGTTGATGACGCTTGTCACTTGTTGGTTTTATTATATCCCTAACGGCGGCGTTGTGTTGGTCGTCGTGGAGCGTGTTTTCACGCCGTATATTCCTTTGCGTTGCTTTTAACGTTTCGCCGATGGGCATAAGTTACGCGTTTCCTTGCGTATCTCGTTGAGTTTTCCTGGCGGGATATTGCTTCTCCCTACTTGTTTTAAGTTTCGGGACGAAACTTCTTTTAAGGAGGGTAGAATGTAATATCCGCAATTTCCGATTTTTCGGTAAATTTCTTTTTCAGCCGGAGTCCGTTTTGACGACTCGCTCATGACCGTTTCGTCATTTCGAGAATGATTAATTCTGCACTTTTTGTCATCCGAGTTCGTTTCGGTACCGTTTTGTTGAGTTCCGAGCTTTTTAGCGACTTTTCCGCACTTGAGTGCGATTCTTGCGAATCTCGTCCGAAACTGTCGTTTCGAGTTTCTCGTAAGTTCATTTAATGTTATTATTCATGTTGCGAGCTTTGGTTTGGTGTTTCGATCGCGTATCGTGATTTTCGGACGTTTTGGGCCATTTTCGTAATTTCCCAAAGTTTCGGGTAATTACTTCCGTTGTTGAATTCCGAGCCTTCGGGTGGTCGGAATTGTGTGTTCTCTTAGCTCTTAGATTCGTCTTTGCGAGTACGTCGTAACCGTATCATCGATTCGTATTCAGGTTCGGGTTTCGGGGTCGTTCGGGCCGTCGGAGTTGGCCCCGGCCGAGTCATGGCCGGGCAACCTGGCCCAGGCCGGCACTGGCCGAGTCACGGCCGGTAGTGCTCGGCAGCTTCTGGCCGAGTCACGGCCGGCAGTGCTCGGCAGCTTCTGGCCGATCAGTACCGGGTGCCGCGGCACACTCCGGCCGAGCCGCGGCACACTCTGTGGCATTTTTCGGCCAAACCGACTGTACCGGGTGCCGCGGCACACTCCGGCCGAGCCGCGGCACACTGCCGACCACTGGGAGCCATTTTTGGGCCTGTGCCGCGGCACACTCCCGCTGGGCCGCGGCACACTGCGCAGCCTATTTATGGCCCTGCAGACGGGTTTTTGGCCATTTTTCTCACTCGTTTTCTTCTCTTACGCGGCTGGAGCTTGGTTAATCATGGAGAGATGTTGTTGGACAATCAATCCATGAAGTTTTGGAGTTCATATCATCAATCATCCATCCTATAACATCCTCCGATCTACCGAATCAGGTCAGATTTTCTAGAAATCTAATTTTGGGGATTTTGGGTATTTTGTTCGTTTTCGTCCGTTTAATCCGATTTAACTTAGGATTTTGATGGATTGATGATAATTTAGATATATTATATCATTTCCTTTATTATTCCATGGTCGGATCATATCGATTCGTCGATTTGGTCGAGTTCTTGATCGATGCCTTGAAGGTGTCCGGTAAAATGTCATAGAGGGGTTTTCGGGCGTTCTACGATTATTCTTCCTCGTATGATCGATGATTTATTGATTATATGTTGTTAGGGTCGAATTCTTGTGAAGAACTCGAGTCGGAACCCTTCCGTTCGTCGTTTTCTTCAAGCTTCTCGATCGTGGGTGTATTCTTTTCCTTCACGGGAATCGTAGGTGTTCGAGGTGTCCCGACCGAGCCGTGATTGTAGGAGTGTCCGGTATCGATTGTCGAGGCAAGTATCTTGCCCATACATTACGTGTTTTGTGGATATTATGGTTGTTAATCGTCGATATGTGCTAAATAAATATTAATAACCATTTTTCAAAAGAATCGGAATATTTACCATCATGCTTTTTGTAAAGGTGACCCGTGTGTGTCGGGAATTAATGTGCTTAGTTGAATATGCGAGCTAGTGTCGAGTATAGAATCACCTTACTTTCTTGTGATGTCATTTCGTATGATTATGTCGTTGGTAAATGTAAAGTGTAATTCTTTTGTCAAATTATGTACTTGGAGTCACGTGTTTATGGATGAATATGTGAGTTTGAGTGATATTAGTTGTGTCGTTCGGTGCTGTTGAAATCTTGTGCTTCCTTGTGAATCGTATCATTACTTGGTCGTGAGTATATGTTGGATGAACTGGCCATTCTAGTAAGGTACCTCGACTATATATACTGTGATTGACCTTCGAGACTTGTGGTTTGCAACTGTGATTTTGGAACGTGTGTGTGTGTTGTTCCTTCCACCCGGAGTGTCCGACGGGATGTCTGGGGGTCGATGCTAAGGGGTACGGCCACGGAAGTGGACTTGGGTGCGTGTGTGGATGAACTTCCACCCGGAGTGTCCGACGGGATGTCTGGGGGTCGATACTAAGGGGTACGGCCGCGGAAGTGGTTTCCCACCCGGAGTGTCCGACGGGATGTCTGGGGGTCGATACTAAGGGGTACGGCCGCGGGTTACCAGTTGTGGTTTTCATCTTGAGGATGATGTTGATGTTTTCGTTGATTGTGATATTGTCCGGAGTATCACAATGCTTTGTGCTCGGGGTCGAGAGACATTATATATCGAGTCTTGGTGCTTGACTAGAATGACATAAGATTAATGTGTTTTGTGTAATGTGTCCTTGTAAGTGAATTGAAGTGGATGATCGGGTCGTGGACCCTGTGTTTTTTGACCGGAATGGTTGGGTCGTGGACCCCGTGTTTTGTTAAACGGATTTGTATTTTGAAAAATGAACTTTGGGGCTGTGACCCTAAATGGCTTTCGAGGAATTAAGAACATTTTCAATTTTTGATGTTTTCAAAACTCCCGAGATTTGGAAATGTTTTCAAAATGCTTACTTGCTTCGTCGCTTTCAAGACTTGAAATATTTTTAAAGAAATATATCTCTGGATGTCCTTCGTTATTTTCTCTGAATGTGTTTTGTATGGCTAGTATTTGCACTTTATACTTTCACTAGCGAATATGTGGAGTTTTGCTTACCCCCGAGTTATCTGGGGGTGGATTTCTGTATTGTGTCCAGTGCACATGCGAGGTTTTCGGGAGCAAGACACGGGATCGGCACGAGGGATGATGAAAGACGAATGATACTAATCACACGAAGGCCGATTTTGGGTTCGATTAGTGAGTCCATTGTATTGTCTTTTCCATTGTCTTATTGTTCGTTGTTGCAAGTATTTTACCCTTGTGTGGGTATGAGTCTGGATGAGTTTATGTATTTTGATTTGTAAGTCAGTGACGAAAGACCAAATCGGTCTATTGGTCCGTTATTTTGATTCGTTGGTATGTAATGTAATGTGTTGTTTTGATGTCTAGCACGGTGGATCCTCACGGAGAGGGTGCGGCGTGTAATATTCGGTTTGATGCGGGGTGTTACATTTATGGTATCGAGCTTAGGTTGCGGAAACCTAGGTGTCGGGTCCATCGTGTATTGTTGGGTCTTGTCTTGTCAGTTGAGTCGGCGATGTCGTGTCGCGACGCGTCGTTTGGAATGTCGGCCGTGATTAGTATCGAGTGCGGCCATCATCTTCGTGCGGTCTGTGGATGTAAGTCTCCCTACTACAGGTTGTACCACGAGCTATACGAGCCTGTGTGATTTTGTGTTATGTAGTTAATATTTGAAGGTGCATCGTGAGTAAGTGACATATATTTGTTGATTCTCGTCTTGCGCTAAAATGTAGAGTGATATTGCTGAATGTATCCTTGTATAAATCATTTTTCTTGCAAGAGTATAAACCTTGGAATTTTAAGTTTTCGAATCCTTTCGGGGAGTCACGTAAAATTTTTAAAATGCCCTCCAAGGGAGGAAAAAGTTGATTTTCGTATGTTGACCACAAGGCTGAAAGTTCTGAAAACTCGAATTATTGATAATTCTTTTCCACTGTGTACTATAAGTTTTCAAAACACGAGTTTTGAACTCAAATGAGTTCTACAAAATATACTCAAGACGTGATCCTTGCTTTTAACTTTTCGGTTTTGAATGACAATTGCCTTTTGATGGTTGCTCATGATGTGTTGTAATTATGTGAATCGATGGCTTTGAGATTCGAATATTGTTGTTGTTTAATTGTGACCTTCGATTCCAGTAATGTCGTATATATGTTCGCAATCATGTCGCTAAAATAGAACCGTTAGCGCACGCTAAGTGTAAGGCTAGCGCGCGCTAATGCAGCATGGGTAGCGCTGTAATATCCGCATTTTTCTTTCCCTTGTAATGGTATTTCTGGTGTAATTCTCGATTGTAGTGACCCTCATGTATCCTTCAGTGTAACTTTTCCGTCATCTTTTGATCTGATTCTCGTAATTGTTGTGCGGAACCGCCGTTTCGGGGTTGCCGTGGATCCATTCTATGCTATGTTGCGTTTTGAGGTGTTCCGTTTGACGTTTCGTTCATATTCCGGTATTTAGGGTCGTTTATATCCTGTATCTAGCGCACGCTAAATTTCCTGTGTAGCGCACGCTAGAAATCCGTTGGTAGCGCACGCTACGCTTAATTCGTAGCGCACGCTAACGATTTAGCCACAGGAGTGGCGTTCGGCTCCCACCCTCTGGACTATCGGAGTAGCGCACGCTACATCGTCTAGCGCACGCTAATGTCGGGAGACTAGCGCACGTTAAATTGTTCAGTAGCGCGCGCTAGTGTGACTGTCCAGTACTGGGCAGTTTACTACTGAACTCAATCAGATGCTAGTTAGCGCACGCTACGCTGGTATAGGTAGCGCATGCTAACGGGTCAGGTGAGGTTTGGGCAGTTGGCTACTGGACTCGGCTGATGTTCAGGTAGCGCACGCTATTGGTCGATAGCGCGCGCTACCAAGAGGTTATTAGCGCACGCTACGCATGTATGGTAGCGCACGCTAACGGCCAAAACCTCAAGCCTGGATCGGGACGCTAACAGAGGGTTTGTAACCTATCCGTTAGCGCACGCTAACCTTGAGGTCTTAGCGTGCGCTAACACTCCTCGGCTATATAAACCAGGAGTTGACCGAGATAATCACAAAATCTCATTTCTTCCTCTTTCCGCGCCGACGACTCCAGAGACGATTTGAGGCGATTTTCTTCCTCCAATCACTTGAGAGATTCTTGTGCTTGAGTTCTTGGTGTAAGACTAACATCATCCACTTGTGTTTCTCATCCTAAATCCAAGGTAATCTCTTAGAACCCTACTTTTGGATAATTTGGGGTTTTGGGATTTTCTACCGAACCGTTCCATTACGGTGATGGATTCATGATGAATATGATTAATCTTGTTGGTATTCTTAGTTTCCCTACGGATTCATGGTATATTTCGTGATTTTTACGGAATCGAGAGGGTTCGGTTGTGGTCCGCCCTCGTTGTTGTTTATATACGAATATACATGACTCGTGGGCCGGTTTCCGGAGTATTCCATTTCCATAATCGTTTAGAAGTGGTTGTGATTGTGCTATTCAAATCGTTAGGTTCATTTCCGCCGGTTCCTTGCGGTCGTGTTCAACTCTTCCGCTCCGTTCGTGTCATCGTCTAATTAATCGAGGCAAGTATCCTTATGAACTTACAATCTTGGCATAGTAGTTTTGTATGAGAAATTGTGTGTGTGTGTATGCTCACTACGGGTTAGACTCGACGGGGTCTCGGTAGGGGTCCACGGAGGTGTGGATCGACGAGCTTTGCTTTTAACCACTACGGGTTAGATCCGACGGGGTCTCGGTAGGGGTCCACGGAGGTGTGGATCGACGGTTAATTGTGGTGAATTTTACAAATGTGATTTGATATTGGCATTTCCGGAAATGAGTGCTTTCAAACGGTTTTCTTTATTGCATACATTACTATATGTGTAAGATGTAAGTTGTTCATCTGGTTACTTGTACTAGCGTAATTGCTAACCCCTCTGGGGACCCGTTTTGGGGAAATTCGTTTTATGAATTTCAGTCGGGTTCATCGAGACGTGCGGGGGCTTGACCTTTATGGGGATTATGGCCGAGCGTGATGATTGTGCCTAAGTGACGTCTTAATGTCTTTTTGTCTTTTCATCTTTTATGGCTTTTGAACTAATGGTTGTACTCGAGTACTTAAGAGTTCTTGTCCGTCCGGATTGTATTGTTGCCTATATGTTTGTGTTGATTGATGATGTTATGTTTGACCTGAAAACCGGGTGTATTAATCTGTTTTGCGTCTTTATGACATCATGTTTGTTAGTCTTTTAAGTGAGTCGATGAGTATGATCTTTGTTCACTGGTGGGTCCCATATAGGGATTCACGGCGCTGTAATATACCTCGAATATCTTGAGGGTGTTACAGAAAATGGTATCAGAGAGCACTAGGTTTATGGATACCTAGGCTTGTCGGTTTATTGGGTCTTGTGGTGTTTTGTTTTGCACATCATCGTCACGCTTCCATGATTCCGGTACTACCAGTGTCCGTAAGTTTTCCTTCCTCTGTTCATTAATTCCTTGTATCGTACCCTTGATTCTCGACTTGTGATTGTTCTTTTCTTGTACTGATCCTCGTATGGCTTTTGCTACTTATTTAACTCCAGTATGGATGCTGGAAGAGGTCGTGGTCGCGGTCGTGGTCGTGGACGCGGCCGGGACGTGGGCGGCCGGTGGGCGGCCACGTCACGATCTTCGAGCCGCGTGCGCGGCCGTCATAGCCATGCTTCTTCTCGAGCGTGCCGATCTTGGTATTGCGGCCGTTATGCAATGATGGTGAACCAAATGGCGGCAATAGCTCAAAGCGGTTCGTAACCGGAGCAGCCCATGCTAATCGGGCGGAGCGGACCGATGGCTCCAAGATGTTATCAAGATGCATCCTCCTCGGTTCGGGAGCTTCGGACCCGATTGGCCGGGAAGGGTGGATCAAGGAGATGTCTAAGGTCTTCGTTGCCACTAACTGTCCTGAGGAACGTAGAGTCCCTATTGCCCAATACTTTCTCACAGGGGACGCTACGGACTGGTGGGAGGCCGTTGGGCCCAAAGACCATGCTGCTACGTGGGCTGAGTTTCAAGAGTTGATGGAGACTGAATATTGCCCGTGGCCAGTCAGACAGGCTCGGGTACATGCTTTTTATGATGCTCAACCACGGGATATCCCCGTAGCTCAAGCTATTGCTGATTTTAACAAAGAGTTGGGTTATGTGAAGACCCAAGTTGTCGAGGAGAGTGACAAGATTTTCCATTTCTCCAGACGGATGAAGTTGCCGATTCGGGACTATATGTCGGGGCTCGTATGCACTACATTGAAGGATTATCAGAGTAGGGCCCTTGCTTATGATCTGTCTGTGACGGCGAGTGAGGCGGCCCGCGAGAGTAAGAAGCAGAAGTCCGTTGGGAACTTTTCGGGCCACAAGAGTGGGGGTCAGCAGAGATCCCAATCTGCTAACTTCCCCGCCGGCGGTGGTCCAGCTCGTTCCGCTGGGGGTCCTCGTGGAACTACCAGTGCTCCTTTCCGTGATGTGAAGTGTTTCAATTGTGGTCGTACGGGCCACATCAGTCGTACTTGTTTGAGCCCTTTGCTGACGTGTAATCAGTGTGGCCACCGCCACAAGGTCCGTCAGGCTGAGAGGGAGAAAATTCTTGGTGCCCGGGCTTCCATTCCAGCGCCTAGGGAACCAAGTGTGAATCAGGGATCGTTTGCTCCTCAGTCTCCGCCGAGTGCTAGTCGGGGGAGAGGTCGGGGTCAGCCCTCTAAGGGGGGAGCTTCCAGTGTCGGCTCCGCCCATCCGCGTGTCTATGAGATGCGGAGAGCCGATGATCCAGCGGCTACCGTGGCGACAGGTACCGTTCATATTCTTTCTCATCCTGTTAGTGTGCTTTTCGATTCCAGTGCTACGCATTCGTTCATATCTCTGGATTGTGTGCGTCGTTTGAGTCTCGACCGTTTGACGCCTTGTGAGCCCTTCATCGTTAAGCTTCCTAGCGGCGATAGGATCGTTGGTGATCAGGAGGTTCGAGACTGCTCTGTACTTATTTGTGAGAGGACTTGGCCCTCTAATCTTATTGTTGTGAGTATCGAGGGTGAGGATTTAATTCTTGGTGATGATTGGCTCGAGCGGCATGGTGCGATCATGAACTACCACACGAGAATCATCACTATGTTAGCCGAGGACGGCACCGAGCACTCTTTCGCGGGGCGAAAGAGAGGAAACCAGAAATTCGTTATTAATGCCTTGAAGGCGATGAGTCTCCTGCGAAAGGGGTGTACTGGTTATTGGTGCTATGCCTTGAAGGCGGAGGATGGTGGAGTCGAGCTTTCGTCGATTCCAGTCGTTAATGAGTTTCTGATGTATTTCGACGAGTTACCGGATTGCCACCGGATCGTGAGGTTGAGTTTGCCATAGAGTTAGAGCCGGGCGCGGCTCCTATTTCAAGGCGCCCTATCGCATGGCACCTTCAGAGATGTCCGAGTTGAAGAAGCGGTTGAGTGAGCTTCTTGAGTCGGGTATGTTCGACCGAGCGCCGCCTTGGGGCGCACCGGTCTGTTTGTGCGTAAGAAGGATGGTTCAAGACGTTAGTGAATCGACTATCGTTAACTGAAAAAGGTGACCATCAAGAACGGTATCCTTTGCCGAGAATTGATGACTTGTTCGATCGTTGCGTGGAGCTGCGGTATTCTCGAAAATTGATTTGAAATCGGGATACTATCACGGTGAGAGAGTCCGATGTGCCGAAAACAAATTTTTCGGACGAGGTACGGACATTATGAGTTCGTAGTCATGCCTTTCGGGTTAACTAATGCGCCGCGGTGTTCATGCAATTGATGAACAAAGTTTTTATCGAGTATTTGGATAAGTGCGTCGTCGTCTTTATTGATTTATATTCTTTTTTATTGGAGGAATGAGGAAGAGCATGCTCATCATTTGCGGATAGTATTAGACATTTTAAGGACCGAGCAACTCTATGCAAAGTTCTCGAAATGTGAGTTCTGGCTGAAGGAAGTGATGTTTTTAGGTCACGTGATTTCACGGAGGGGGTTCGTGTGGATCCGCAGAAGATTGAGGCCGTATTGGATTGGGCACCGCCAAGAATGTGAAGGAGCTCCGTAGTTTCTTGGGTTTAGTGGCTACTACCGTAGGTTCGTCGAGGGTTTCGAAATCGCTCGGCCCACTTACGCAGCTTGCTCCGTAAATCCGAGAAGTTCGTCTGGAATGACGAGAGGCGATCGAGTTTTGAGGAATCAAGAAGCGTTTGACTTCAGCCCAGCTTTGGCGTTGCCATGTGGCAACGAGGGTTTTGCCGTTTATAGCGATGCTTCGGGTCGTGGTCTTGGGTGTGTATTAATGCAAGACGGCAAGACCATTGCCTATGCGCCGAGACGCTTGAGGCCGTATGAGCCGAACTACCCTACTCATGATTTGGAGTTGGCGGCGGTCGCTTTTGCGCTCAAGATCCGGCGTCACTATCTTTTCGGCTCTACATGTCGATTTTTACCGATCATAAAAGTCCAAATACATATTTACTCGCCGAGAGTTGAATATGAGGCAGAGGAGGTGGTTAGAGTTGATTAAGGATTATGACCTCGAAATCCTCTATCATCCGGGTAAAGCGAACGTCGTGGCCGACGCCTTGAGTCGGAAACCAGTTGCGTTGCGAACGCTTGAGATCCTTACGCCTCAGCCTGAGCTTCGAAGGGCTTTGATCGAGTTAGACGTTGAGGTCTCGTTGCCGGGAGCTGTCGGGCAACTTTGTGCTTTAGAAATTTCATCATCTTTGATCGATGAAATTAAGCTGAAGCAATCAGAGGATCCGATGATTACTCAAATCCGAGAGAACGTTCTTAAAGGAAAGTCTCCTGGATTTGTGATTCACTGTTAGGCGTATTTTTTATACGCTTATTTATCATTATTTTGTAGTATTTTGGAGGGTGAAATCATCTAAATGAGCTTTTAATACCTTAATTTTGTATGATTGACAGGAAATTGAAGTCCAGAAGCTTAAACGAGGCAAAACGGTAGCGAAACGCAAATCGACTATGAGCCGCGGCACAAGGAAGTCGAGCCGCGGCAAAGGAAGACACCACCGAAGGGCGAGTAGGTGTACTGCGTGCCGCGCAGGCCCATGTGAGCCGCGGCACGAAGGATTTAATTACGCCCGTGTATTCAGATTTTGGCGATGTGCCACGGCACAGTTCGATGAGCCGCGGCACACTTAGCGGGTTTGGTACGTCTGCCGCGGATTTTGGGCCGTTTGAGCCGTTCAACCAACTAATACGGACGCGATTTATGGAAGTGCTGAGCTATAAATAGGGCTTAAGACCCTAATTTAATTATCTTGGAACCTTGGAATCGAGAAAATCATTGAAGCTAAACCTTGGAGAGCTTAAGCTTGGAGACAGAGAAGAGGAGGAAAGCAGAGGAATTCAAGGGCAGAAGGCGGGAGTCAAGAACGGAGGAATCCGAGCTTCATCTGCGTTTGAATTTTATGCTTTCATTTATTTCTTCTGTATTTTCAGTTTTTAGTATGTCAGGCTAAAGCCCTAATCTAGGGTTTTGATGAAACCTTTATTTTGACGAATTGATTAAGATTATCCAATTTATTACCTTTTTATTGAGTTTTCCCAATTATGTTTAATGCTTGCAATTATCTGGCCAATAGTTGTATTGATTTAATCATTCACTTCGAATCGGGAGATGAGATTTGATGAGGAACTATTGGTGAGGACCGTTTTATTCTGTGAGATAGGAATATACTCATAGGAACTACGTGGCCTTTAGGAGATTTCATGCTTTTTGCCTAGCGACGAGATAATTCACCTAGGGATAGAGTGCGTTAGTCGCCATTAGATAAATCTATTGACCTCGGGAGAGGCGGTAGAATATATTAGCAATCTCCGCCTTCAATAAATTGGGAAAAATTATTTATTACGGATAATCAAGATTAAATTCGGATAAATTAAGGTGGATTCAGAACTCTAGACTTATTTATCATTTGATTCCTTTTATTCAAGTTATCGCTTTCTGTTTAGTCTTTTATTCATTCTTGTAGTTATTAATCCAAAAACCCAACTTCGATTGTTCAAATAAAATTGGAATACGAAAATGTCGGTAGTTAGAGACTCAATCCTCGTGGGAACGATACTCTACTTATCACTTTATTACTTGTAAACGATGACGTGCACTTGCGTGTAGGAAATATCGCAACAAGTTTTTGGCGCGCTGTCGGGATTGAAATTTTTCTAATATCGACTTAAGTATTTCCAGTCTTAATTTGAACGCTTTATTTTTATTTTTGTATTTAATTTTTTTATTTTATTCGCTTTTCCTTTCGTGACCTTTCGTGTAGTGCATGAGAAGGCTCGAACGAAGGCTTACTACCTTTGGACACCGAGCTCGAGCGCACGCTAAGAAGGAATAAAAAGGAGAAAAGAGAGCTGCAGACGGCAGTCAACATGGCCGAGAATATTGAAATCCAAGGAGGAGACAACCAAGTGCGGCAAGCTCAACCGAACTCGCTCTTCGAGATTATGCCATGCCGCAAGTCAACGCAAATTTTTCGGAATTCGGCCCCACCATCCAAGCTAATAACTTTGAGATCAAGCCCGCCATTATTCGGATGGTGCAAAGTAGCCCATTCTATGGACTACCGAAGGACGATCCGAATGCCCACATTGCTTCTTTCCTTGAGATATGCGACAATTTCAAAACTAATGGTGTCACCGACGATGCCATCCGATTGAGGCTTTTCCCTTTTTCTTTGAGGGATAAAGCAAAATTCAGTTGAATTCCTTACGGGGTCGATTACAACTTGGGAGAGGTTAGTGCAAGCCTTCCTTGCAAAATTTTTCCCACCCCTAAGACGGCGGTTAAGAAACGAGATAACCACTTTTGCCCAAGACGATATGGAATCGCTCCACGAGGCGTGGGAGCGATATAAAGAATTGCTTCAAGATGCCCTCATCACGGCATTCCCGATTGGCTTCACTGCATACATTTTATGGTGGTTTGAGTGCTTCTACACGCACTTTAGTGGATGCAACCTCGGAGGAACATTCATGGGAAAATCTATGGCCGAGGCTCACGTCTTTGTTGGAAGATATGGTGGCAAAACGCTTACCAATGGCCGCAGAAGATTGACACCAAGAGGGTAATGGAAGTTTCGAGCAATGATCCGATTTCCACCTTGTCACTCAAGTCGCCGCTTTGACACAATGACTCGAACTTTTCGCACGCACCAGCCCCGTTACCATTGAGACATGTAATTGGTGTAACGGATCACACCCGAGTGCAGAGTGTCAATTTGGAAATCCGTCGAGCAAAATCGATGGAGCAGCTCAATTCGTAGGAAATGGGAATCGACCGAATAACCCGTACTCCAATACTTATAATCCGGTGGCGCAATCATCCTAACTTTTCATGGAGAAACGGATGAACACACACCAGCCCCTTTCGCCTGTAATCAACGGCGGCCCCTTCCGCTCCCAAAGTGTCTCTCGAGGAAGCGCTTGCAAAATTGGCGGCAAATACGAGTCAATTTATGACTCGGACGGAAGCTACACTACAAAATCATTCTGCTTCCATTCGGAATTTGGAGGTTCAGCTGGGCCAAATCGCTAATGTGTTGACAGCTCGTCCGGAGGGAGCATTGCCGAGTACCACAGAGACAAATCCTCGAGAGAGTCTAAATGCAATTAGCTTGAGAAGCGGGAGAGATGTGCTAGATCAGCCCGAGCTGGGTAAAGAGAAGAAGGTGATTGAGGAAGAGATGGAATTAAAGCTAGAGGGGTCGAAGGAAGTTCAGCCGGATAACTCAAAGACATGTGTTCCCCCCGTTCCGTTTCCGCAGAGACTACAGCAAAGGAGGGCGGACAAACAATTTTCTAAGTTCCTTGAGGTGTTCAAAAAGCTTCACATAAATATTCCGTTCGCTGACGCATTGGAGCAGATGCCGAGTTATGTCAAATTCATGAAAGAGATATTATCGAAGAAGAGAAAGCTTGAGGAGTTTGAAACGGTTGCCTTGACAGAGGAGTGCAGTGCAATTCTTCAAAAGAAGCTCCCACCTAAATTGAAAGATCCGGGAAGCTTTAACATACCGTGCACCATGGGGAATCTTTCGTTTGATAAGGCACTATGCGATCTTGGTGCAAGTATCAACCTCATGCCTCTATCGATTTTTCAAAAGCTGAATATTGGGGAAGCTAAGCCAACCACAGTCTCATTACAATTGGCGGACCGATCGATAAAGTATCCGAGGAGTGATCGAGGATGTATTAGTTAAGGTTGACAAGTTCATCTTTCCAGCCGACTTCATCGTACTATACATGGAGGAAGATGACAATATTCCGATCATCTTGGGACGACCATTTCTAGCGACGGGCCGAACCCTTATAGACGTGGAAAAGGGAGAGCTAACTCTGAGGGTCCAAGACGAGGAAGTTACTTTTCAAGTATTCAAATCGTTCCCATGTCCCGGAAGTGCTGATAAAGGATCACAAAGTGAGGGTGTGGATGTTTGTGAAAGAGGAAAGCATCGAAAAAATCGTCGTTGGGAAAATTCAGATTTTGTGTTAAATGGCCCAAGTTTGAAGAAGGATGTAGAACTAGTGGCGTTTCGACCATGAAGAAAAATCTGCAGCTTGTGAGTTCGGTTGTGAAGGAGGAGAGTGAGCCGAAAGCCAAGAGAAAAATTAGTCATGGATAAATCGGGTGTTTCGGGAAGTTTCTCAAGTCGAAACCTTTTCGAAAACTACATTTGATGACTGAACCGAAAGTCGAACGGCTGATGACCAACGGTCATAATTTTAACCAAAATACAAACGGTTCGATGAACGGGGCGGAAGCCAAGTGGAGTTTGCGAAAAGCGAACTAATGTTGTTCAATAGGTCCGGCTGAAGACTATAAACTTAGCGCTTCTCGGGAGGCAACCCGAGCTCGTAGCTGTAGATTTTTGCATTTCTTTATTTTTCTTGTATTCGTGATTTTTATTTTTCATCTTATTTGTGCTCTATTTGCTTCTTCCTCTCGTTTTTTTTTACGTCTTCTTTTCAAAATTCTGCGCAGGAAAGTCCCAGGGGAGAAACTGGAGTATGAGCCGCGGCACAGTTATTGTAAGCCGCGGGACACATCGATCGCAATGGGAGGCAAAACCGACTGTACTTTGTGCCGCGGCACGGCATATATGAGCCGCGGCACACTCGAGCAATGAGCCGCGGCACACGGAATTTGAGCCGCGGCACACGACAAAACGAGACACAGGTAAAAGGGACTGTACCTTGTGCCGCGGCTCACTTTATCTGTGCCGCGGCACACTATGCGGAATCCGAAAGGCCAGGTAGCTTATAACATGCATTCGGCCAGCATTTATCAGGTACATTTTTTCCTTCTCCTTGCCTTCCCTCCCCAGCGCGACCGGCCGAAGAAATTCCTCCATCTTTTCCCTGCGATTTTTCTTGAAATCTCGAAAAGGTACGTTTCAATCTTGCGATTTTACTTGCTTATGGTTTATATTTGGAAGTTGTGTTTGTGTTTGATTAGTGGAATATGTTTATTTCTCCTTCAAATAGTTTCGTGATTGTTAGAATATAACAGGGTAATTTCATCGAATTTTCTTGATTAAATTGGAATATCAATGAATTGATTGTGTTAAGTTGTTCATGATTGAATTGTATTTCTGTTTTTGGGGGCTGAATCGAGCTAGAACTATGTTTATTCTTCAAGTAAACATGCGCCCTCAAGGTGTCTGATAAATTGCCCAAATGAAAATTTTCTTTGAAAAGGCAAACGTTTTGAATTCTCGTGCAACGTCTACGTTTTGAATTTACAGCAAGTCCAACCCTTACATCCAGTTTTGATGTTTAAGTCCAAATTCATCTTTGTCTCTCGTATGTGCTAGTGTCTTAAATTCGGAATTTCTGGTTTGATGTCTTTAGCCGCGCATATATCATCGTTATTATTTTTTTTTTTTGCGTAAATAAACCCTCGTGTTGTGCTTCTCAGGACTGATTATGGCGCGCACGAAGAAGCTGACCAAGCGTGCTAGGACCGAGTCATCCCCTACGCGAGGGGAGACCTCTCGGGGTCGGGCCGAGGCGGAGGGGCACCAATTTTCGGACCCCGAGATCCACAAGATATTCAACGAAAAGATCCGTCCGCGTCCACTTATTCCCGAGAGAGGTTTTACTCCAGCTCCTCAGGACGGGGAGTTGCTCATGATGATTGACGAGATGGGATGGGCTAGATTTACCGCACCTCCTGAGCCAGCAGTCATTTCGATCGTCCAGGAGTTTTATGCCGCTTCTGTCAAGCACATCCGGCAGGCATTCTGCCATCTTTAAAGTCCCGGACTCAGGTCGACGTCCGAGGGGTCACAGTTGATTTCTCCCCGACTGCTATTCGGAGGCTTTTTGGGTTTCCGGCGGTGGACGAGACAGCCTATGACCGCGTGATGACCGGCCTCACTAAGGAGGCCCTGCTTGAGACGATTGCACAGCCCGGTACCGACTGGGAGCAGCGAGCACAGAGCTCATCTACTTTTCACTTCAGGAGCTCGCGCCTCAGCCGGCTCGGGCGAGCCTGGCTTTACTTTATTTGTGCCCGCATTGATCCCACCTCCCAGATCCGTACAGTTTTTCTCTCCCGCGCCCGGATACTTTTTGCTATCACCTCCGGGCTGCGCTTCGATGTGGCCCCCATTCTGGTCCGATCTATCTTCCAGAGTATCCAGGGGGGGCCAAGACGGGGTTGAAGCACCCCTCCCTCATCTGCGCTTTATGCCGGCAGTCGGGGCTGACATGGTCAGTCGACGAGCCGATGCTTGCCCCACAGGCCCCGATCGACCACCGCATCATATCGCACTTTGAGCAGTGGGGTGGAGTGCCGGCACACGCTCGGGGGCGAGGATTTTTGCTTGAGGAGGCTCACGAGGGATCCCCCGAGCCACTTTTGTTGACGCACGGAAAGGCCGGACCGCAGCCCGACAGAGCAAGGTTGGAGGAGCTGTTTGATGGGCTACGGGAGGATATGAGGAGACAGAGAGAAGAGCATAGGGAGGAGTTGAGGAGAGAGAGAGATGAGATGAGGAGAGAGAGAGAGAGCTGGATGGCTGCCTTGCGAGAGGAGCAGCGGGCGGCGCGGGAGAGTGTTGTTGCTGCCGCCAGAGCCGAGATGAGAGAGCAGGCCCGCCGGGCCAGCCGACGAGCGGAGAGGCGTCTTGCTGCGAGGGAGGCTTATCATCAGGAGCACCTCGCCGCATGGACGGCCCACATCATGCATCCCGACGGGCCATTTACTGCGCCCGCCCGGCCAGCCACACCACCCTCCTCACCGGACGATGCCGGCACCAGCTCCTGAGCAGACTGGAGGGGAGTACTTGACCTTTTACTTTTCTTGCATTTCATTTTTTGTCCATTGAGGTCAATGTACGTCCTAAGTTTGGGGGGGGCTTTACATTCAGTCTGCATTCATTGCTGTACTCTATTTTCTTGCTGTACATTATATTTTGTTGCACTTTTCTTTCTTTGCGAAAATTTTTTTTAATAGCCTTGCTTGCCGTAGTTTTTCTTTATTCGTGAATTTTCGTGCTTCTATTATGTGTGATACTGATGTTACGACACTGTCTTTCTCTCTGAAGAAGCGGGCGAGTTTTAGTCGAGTTGTAGTCAGTTATTTCTGTTCTGCTTAGTATTCAATTAGGTCCGAAATTTTTCGTGATAGTAGAGGACTTGGCAGATAAGAGACGATACATACTTGTTTTTAAATCCCCATCAATACGTTTGGCTACATTTTCCGGATAGTGAGTCGTACTGTTTCTTTAGTCGTGTTGGCACTTAAATTGAGTTTAGAGTCGGGCAGTTTTTCCCTAAAAGTCGAGATAATGTGTTCTATGAAGGGAAGTCTAGTAACCGGGGGTATCGCGTGACCCGTTGTTTACTCTCGCGTAAAACGACGACCCTGATTAGACTATTGATTTAGATATTTCACATGTGCCAATGATAGGGAGCCTAGTAACCGGGGGCATTCGCGTGACCCGCTGTCTACTCTCGCGTAAAACGGCAACCTTGAGGCGGTCATGCGGAAATTATGTATTCGAGTTGTTTCTCCGCTGTAGACGGGAACTTAGTAACTAGAAGCATCCATGTGCCCCATGAGTGTCTTTTACGTCAAACAGTTTCCGAATACATGAGAATGGAAGTTCCACCCTAGGATTATCCCGATGAAACATCCCAAGATCCTAACCTAGTGGCCGACTTGAATCAAATTCTTGAGCATAGTTATATAAGGGGATACTGTCCGAGGTTTATTTGTTATAAGACTCGTAAAATTGGTGCCTTTAGACTATGGAACAGGAGGAACTAGTTTGGTTGTGTTGGCCTTTCATATTGACGGACGATTTGACTCATGTTTTGTTAATCTTTGAGCTGAAATTTTCTTCATGTACGAATGATTAGGACTGAACTTGACTTCTTTGCGGAATCATTATTCTGAGTGCAGCTCGCTTTTATGACACTCGTATTATTTAGAGAGGATGGCAGGATAGTATTGATTAGGTTGAACACTATGAGTTGCACGATGATTCACGACATTCTTTTATTGACTTTAATTCTTTTTGCTTGAGGACAAGCAAAGGCTTAAGTTTGGGGGTATTTGTTAGGCGTATTTTTTATACGCTTATTTATCATTATTTTGTAGTATTTTGGAGGGTGAAATCATCTAAATGAGCTTTTAATGCCTTAATTTTGTATGATTGACAGGAAATTGAAGTCCGGAAGCTTAAACGAGGCAAAACGGGCGAAAACGGCAAAACTGGACTATGAGCCGCGGCACAAGGAAGCTGAGCCGCGGCAAAGGAAGACACCAGCCGAAGGGCAGAGTAGGCTGTACTCTGTGCCGCGGCACAGCCCATGTGAGCCGCGGCACAGAAGGATTTAATTACGCCCAGGTATTCAGATTTTGGCGATGTGCCGCGGCACAGGTTCAGTGAGCCGCGGCACACTTAGCGGGTTTGGTACGTCTGCGCGGATTTTGGGCCGTTTCGAAGCCAGTTTTCAACCAACTAATACGGACGCGATTTATGGAAGTGCTGAGCTATAAATAGGGCTTAAGACCCTAATTTAATTATCTTGGAACCTTGGAATCTTGAAATCATTGAAGCTAAACCTAGGAGAGCTTAAGCTTGGAGACAGAGAAGAGGAGGAAAGCAGAGGAATTCAAGGGCAGAATGGGAGTCAAGAACGGAGGAATCCGAGCTTCATCTGCGTTTGAATTTTATGCTTTCATTTATTTCTTCTGTATTTTCGCTTTTAGTATGTCGCTAAAGCCCTAATCTAGGGTTTTGATGAAACCTTTATTTTGACGAATTGATTAAGATTATCCAATTTATTACCTTTTTATTGAGTTTTCCCAATTATGTTTAATGCTTGCAATTATCTGGCCAATAGTTGTATTGATTTAATCATTCACTTCGAATCGGGAGATGAGATTTGGTGAGGAACTATTGGTGAGGACCGTTTTATTCTGTGAGATAGGAATATACTCATAGGAACTACGTGGCCTTTAGGAGATTTCATGCTTTTTGCCTAGCGACGAGATAATTCACCTAGGGATAGAGTGCGCTAGTCGCCGTTAGATAAATCTATTGACCTCGGGAGAGGCGGTAGAATATATTAGCAATCTCCGTCTTCAATAAATTGGGAAAAATTATTTATTACGGATAATCAAGATTAAATTCGGATAAATTAAGGTGGATTCAGAACTCTAGACTTATTTATCATTTGATTCCTTTTATTCAAGCTATCGCTTTCTGTTTAGTCTTTTATTCATTCTTGTAGTTATTAATCCAAAAACCCAACTTCGATTGTTCAAATAAAATTGGAATACGAAAACGTCGGTAGTTAGAGACTCAATCCTCGTGGGAACGATACTCTACTTATCACTTTATTACTTGTAAACGATGACGTGCACTTGCGTGTAGGAAATATCGCAACATTCACGAGGATGGTGTTTTGAGATTCCAGAGTCGGCTTTGTGTGCCGAACGACTCAGAGTTGAGGCAGAGTATTTTACGGGAGGCCCATGCTACACCTTATTCCGTTCATCCTGGTTCGAGTAAGATGTACAAGGACCTGAGAAGAAATTTCTGGTGGAATGATATGAAGGATGAGGTCGCACAGTTTGTAGCGAGATGTTTGACTTGTCAGCAGGTCAAGATCGAGCATCGACCTACGGGTTATTATAGCCACTTCCCATTCCTAATGGAAGTGGGAAGATATATCGATGGATTTCACGAGTTTGCCGAGATCGAGGTCGGGCATGAATATGGTATGGGTGATTGTTGATCGTCGACCAAGTCAGCACATTTTCTGGGCATCAAGGACACTTGGGGCCCGGAGAAGTTAGCTCGTGTGTTTATCGCGCAGATTGTGAGACTTCACGGTACTCCGAAGTCTATTGTTTCGGATTGTGACGGCCGTTTTGTATCGCACTTCTGGCAGGCGGTGCATAAGGCGTTGGGTACCCGTTTACACTTGAGTACCTCTTTTCATCCCCAGTCAGATGGACAATCGGAACGCACTATCCAGACGTTCGAGGACTTGTTACGTGCCTGTGCTCTCGATTGGAGTAGTGACTGGGAGGAACATTTGCCGCTGATCGAATTCACGTACAACAACAGTTGGCACGCGTCGATTCGGATGGCACCGTATGAGGCACTTTACGAGCGGCGATGTCGATCACCGATTTGTTGGAATGAGGGGTCCGATTTGGTCGGGACCGAGCCGGATGTCGTTTTAGAGACGAGGTGGAAGATAGAGTTAATTCGGGAACGGATGTTGGATCGCCCGAGTCGGCAAGTCGTATGCCGACATCCGTCGTCGACCTTTGGAATTCGAGGTGGGAGACCATGTTTTGCTAAAGGTGTCGCCGACGAAGGGAGTTTTTCGTTTCGGGAATAAAGGGAAGTTGAGTCCGAGATTTATCGGCCCCTTCGAGATCCTCGAGCGAGTAGGTGGATTGGCATACTGTTTGGCGTTACCTCCGGCCTTGAGTCATGTTCATAGCGTTTTCCATGTTTCCCAGTTGAGGAAATATGTGCCGGATCCTAGTCACATCATCGATTATGGAGAGATTGATGTCGCCGAAGATGTTACTTTCGAAGAGCGCCCTTTGAAGATTTTGGAGCATCGTGAGAAACGATTGAGGCATAAGACCATACCTTTGGTCAAGGTGCAGTGGTCGAGACACGGTGTCGAGGAGGCAACTTGGGAAACCGAGGATAGCATGCGTGCTAGGTACCCCGAGTTGTTTGTTTCTTAAGTTTCGGGACGAAACTTATTTTTAGAGGGGTAGAATGTAATATCCGCATTTTTCTTTCCCTTGTAATGGTATTTCTGGTGTAATTATCGATTGTAGTGACCCTCATGTATCCTTCAGTGTAACTTTTCCGTCATCTTTTGATCTGATTCTCGTAATTGTTGTGCGGAACCGCCGTTTCGGGGTTGCCGTGGATCCATTCTATGCTATGTTGCGTTTTGAGGTGTTCCGTTTGACGTTTCGTTCATATTCCGGTATTTTGGGTCGTTTATATCCTGTATCTAGCGCACGCTAAATTTCCTGTGTAGCGCACGCTAGAAATCCATTGGTAGCGCACGCTACGCTTAATTCGTAGCGCACGCTAACGATTTAGCCACAGGAGTGGCGATTCGGCTCCCGGCCCTGCGGACTATCGGAGTAGCGCACGCTACATCGTCTAGCGCACGCTAATGTCGGGAGACTAGCGCACGTTAAATTGTTCGATGGCGCGCGCTAGTGTGACTGTCGATCTTGGGCGCTTACTACCGAACTCAATCGGATGCTAGTTAGCGCACGCTTCTGCGGTATAGGTAGCGCACGCTAACGGTCGAGTGAGGTTTGGGCATTGCTCTTGGACTCGGCCGATGTTCGGGTAGCGCACGCTATTGGTCGATAGCGCGCGCTACCAAGAGGTTATTAGCGCACGCTACGCATGTATGGTAGCGCACGCTAACGGCCAAAAACAGCTTACGGATGGGACGCTAACAGAGGGTTTGTAACCCTATCCCGTTAGCGCACGCTAACCTTGAGGTCTTAGCGTGCGCTAACACTCCACAACTATATAAACCAGGAGTTGACCGAGATAATCACAAAATCTCATTTCTTCCTCTTTCCGCGCCGACGACTCCAGACGATTTGAGGCGATTTTCTTCCTCCAATCACTTGAGAGATTCTTGTGCTTGAGTTCTTGGTGTAAGACTAACATCATCCACTTGTGTTTCTCATCCTAAATCCAAGGTAATCTCTTAGAACCCTACTTTTGGATAATTTGGGGTTTTGGGATTTTCTTCCGATCCGTTCCGTTTCGTTGATGGATTCATGATGAATATGATTAATCTTGTTGGTATTCTTAGTTTCTACGGATTCATGGTATATTTCGTGATTTTTACGGAATCGAGAGGGTTCGGTTGTGGTCCGCCTCGTTGTTGTTTATATACGAATATACATGAATCGTGGGCGGGTTTCCGGAGTATTCCATTTCCATAATCGTTTAGAAGTGGTTGTGATTGTGCTATTCAAATCGTTAGGTGCATTTCCGCGGTTCCTTGCGGTCGTGTTCAACTCTTCCGCTCCGTTCGTGTCATCGTCTAATTAATCGAGGCGGTATCCTTATGAACTTACAATCTTGGCATAGTAGTTTTGTATGAGAAATTGTGTGTGTGTGTATGCTCACTACGGGTTAGACTCGACGGGGTCTCGGTAGGGGTCCACGGAGGTGTGGATCGACGAGCTTTGCTTTTAACCACTACGGGTTAGATCCGACGGGGTCTCGGTAGGGGTCCACGGAGGTGTGGATCGACGGTTAATTGTGGTGAATTTTACAAATGTGATTTGATATTGGCATTTCCGGAAATGAGTGCTTTCAAACGGTTTTCTTTATTGCATACATTACTATATGTGTAAGATGTAAGTTGTTCATCCAGTTACTTGTACTAGCGTAATTGCTAACCCTCCTGGGACCCGTTTTGGGGAAATTCGTTTTATGAATTTCAGGTCAGGTTCATCGAGACGAGCGGGCGCTGGACCAGTATGCGGATGATGGCCGAGCGTGATGATTGTGCCTAAGTGACGTCTTAATGTCTTTTTGTCTTTTCATCTTTTATGGCTTTTGAACTAATGGTTGTACTCGAGTACTTAAGAGTTCTTGTCCGTCCGGATTGTATTGTTGCCTATATGTTTGTGTTGATTGATGATGTTATGTTTGACCGGTAAACCGGGTGGATTATTCTGTTTTGCGTCTTTATGACATGGTGTTGGTTTGTCGTTTATGTGAGTCGATGAGTATGATGCTGTTCAGCCTGGTGGGTCCCATATAGGGATTCACGGCGCTGTAATATACCTCGAATATCTTGAGGGTGTTACAAGCGCATGCTAAGTATGTGTTGTAGCGAGCGTTAGTCAGTCTGGGCAGAGGCTATGGAACCGCATTATAGCCGTTAGGTCTAACTTTTGCGGCCAATCACCTGTAGTTGTATTCTCTACGTGGTGTCTAGTGATAACAACTGTTGTGCGTGAATGTGTGTTAAGACTTTTTGTATTGCTAGGTGATATTTGATTGTGTTTGATGAATTGATAAATTATGTCTGCTTCGAGTGTGTTCGAACACGCTTTTCTAAAACTTTCATAAGTTTGTGCAAGTGCGATTAGCCGGCGGCTTCGTATGAACTTTGGAAATTGTTTGAAATTTGCGAGCCGGCCTAGGATTCTCAAATAAAACCTCGACGGTATTTGAAAGAGTTGTTTTAAAGTACCTTGAATATTTTGAAATTTTTTACCATCGTTGATGTTTGTGAAGTGTTGGGAGAATTTTCGAAAATGATTTTAACGTATTGTTGCATTTTCAAATAATTCGAGTGAATGATTTTCAAAATCTTTCACACCATAAAAATATCTTATTTCAAAACCAATGCGATTTTTATTTTCAAAAATATATAGTGAAAGATGAGAAATCTCACTCGATGTAAAGTTCAAACTCGGATTCGGAAATGTTAGAGTATGTAAGAATGATTTGATGATCTTGCATGGTTAACTTGTTAGTTGTTAACGGCGATGATGATACGTAGAGGCATGATGACTTCAAATGATTTCAAATGAGACGGTTAAAGTATGTTGTTTGCAAGTTTTGATGAAACAACCCGAGGTACCAAAAGTACTTTTAAAGTTTATTTTAAATAGATATACAAATCCAAGGATTTTCAAAAGATTTCCTTTAAAAGGATACCTCGTGGATTTTCTCTTCGAGTTGTTATTGGTTACCTCATGTGATATGTCGTGCTGAGTTGGTACCTTAGTATAATATTTTGCGAAGTTGTGCAATCGTATTGAGTGGGAATCCGCTTAGTATGCCGATGGGCAGAGGACGCAGTCGTGACCACGATACTAATGGCCATGAAGATCGGATGTGGACCAAGAGGATATGGTCGGGAAGGTTGCTATTCCAGAACTTCGTTCTCGTTGTTTAGGTTTCGGGACGAAACCTCTTTTAAAGGTGATATGATGTAATACCCGCATTTTTCTTTCTTTCTCTTCTGTTTCGTCCAATCGTATCGACTCGACTGTGTTCGTTGATGCTTCTGACCTGGTGTTGTTTCTCACCTTTGTCATTCGAGCGAGTTCTGATATTGTCCCAAATTGATCTATATATCGTTGTGACCTTTTCAAGTTCGGAAAATTAGTCTCGTTTTCGATCTTCCAACCCTTGGGCGGTGGAATTCCGTATTTGTTCAGCGATTGGCTCGCGTTTTGATTGATGTACCGTTGGGTTGGTCAATCGTATTTATTTTCGTCCGTTATGTTTTGTGTTTGTTCGGATAATTGACTTGATTGTATTATCCAGTTGATGACGCTTGTCACTTGTTGGTTTTATTATATCCCTAACGGCGGCGTTGTGTTGGTCGTCGTGGAGCGTGTTTTCACGCCGTATATTCCTTTGCGTTGCTTGTAACGTTTCGCCGATGGGCATAAGTTACGCGTTTCCTTGCGTATCTCGTTGAGTTTTCCTGGCGGGATATTGCTTCTCCCTACTTGTTTTAAGTTTCGGGACGAAACTTCTTTTAAGGAGGGTAGAATGTAATATCCGCAATTTCCGATTTTTCGGTAAATTTCTTTTTCAGCCGGAGTCCGTTTTGACGACTCGCTCATGACCGTTTCGTCATTTCGAGAATGATTAATTCTGCACTTTTTGTCATCCGAGTTCGTTTCGGTACCGTTTTGTTGAGTTCCGAGCTTTTTAGCGACTTTTCCGCACTTTAGTGCGATTCTTGCGAATCTCGTCCGAAACTATCGTTTCGAGTTTCTCGTAAGTTCATTTAATGTTATTATTCATGTTGCGAGCTTTGTTTTGGTGTTTCGATCGCGTATCGTGATTTTCGGACGTTTTGGGCCATTTTCGTAATTTCCCAAAGTTTTGGGTAATTACTTCCGTTGTTGAATTCCGAGCCTTCGGGTGGTCGGAATTGTGTGTTCTCTTAGCTCTTAGATTCGTCTTTGCGAGTACGTCGTAACCGTATCATCGATTCGTATTCGTGTTCGGGTTTCGGGTCGTTCGCCGTCGGAGTTGGCCGGCCGAGTCATGGCCGGCAACAGCGGGCCGATCGCCGAGTCATCCCGGTAGTGCTCGGCGGCTTCCGCCGAGTCACGGCCGGCGATTCTCAGCGGCTTACCGAGCAAGATCAGGTGCCGCGGACACTCCGGCCGAGCCGCAGCACACTCTGTGGCATTTTTCGCCAAACTGACCGGGTGCCGCGGCACACTCCGGCCGAGCCGCGGCACACCGCCGACCACTGGAGCCATTTTGGGCTGTGCCGCGGCACACTCCCCAGGCCGCGGCACACTGCGCTCCTATTTATGGCCCCGCAGACGGGTTTTGGCCATTTTTCTCACTCGTTTTCTTCCCTTCCGCGGCTGGAGCTTGGTTAATCATGGAGAGATGTTGTTGGACAATCAATCCATGAAGTTTTGGAGTTCATATCATCAATCATCCATCCTATAACATCTTCCGATCTACCGAATCAGGTCATATTTTCTAGAAATCTAATTTTGGGGATTTTGGGTATTTTGTTCGTTTTCGTCCGTTTAATCCGATTTAACTTAGGATTTTGATGGATTGATGATAATTTAGATATATTATATCATTTCCTTTATTATTCCATGGTCGGATCATATCGATTCGTCGATTTGGTCGAGTTCTTGATCGATGCCTTGAAGGTGTCCGGTAAAATGTCATAGAGGGGTTTTCGGGCGTTCTACGATTATTCTTCCTCGTATGATCGATGATTTATTGATTATATGTTGTTAGGGTCGAATTCTTGTGAAGAACTCGAGCCCAACCCTTCGCTCGTCGCTTTCTTCAAGCTTCTCGATCGCGGTGTATTCTTTTCCTTCACGGGTAATCGTAGGTGTTCGAGGTGTCCCGACTGAGCCGTGATTGTAGGAGTGTCCGGTATCGATTGTCGAGGCAAGTATCTTGCCCATACATTACGTGTTTTGTGGATATTATGGTTGTTAATCGTCGATATGTGCTAAATAAATATTAATAACCATTTTTCAAAAGAATCGGAATATTTACCATCATGCTTTTTGTAAAGGTGACCCGTGTGTGTCGGGAATTAATGTGCTTAGTTGAATATGCGAGCTAGTGTCGAGTATAGAATCACCTTACTTTCTTGTGATGTCATTTCGTATGATTATGTCGTTGGTAAATGTAAAGTGTAATTCTTTTGTCAAATTATGTACTTGGAGTCACGTGTTTATGGATGAATATGTGAGTTTGAGTGATATTAGTTGTTGTTGGGAATAGTGCCCTAGGACATTCGATGTGCCTAGATTTGTAATTGTCACATTTAAATAAAGTTATTTGATATCATTTATTTCTCGTTGATTATTATAATGTGTGCATGTTTTAATATTATAATAATCGAATAATAGTTATTCACGAATAATAAGATTATTCAAATGTCCCTGGTAAAATCGCGTTGAGTAGAGACTCAAGTGATTAATATACTAGTATAAGTTTGATTGATAATCATCGGATGATTATGCGTATGGTACGGATCAATCTTATGGGTATTGGTTGGAGAACTAATACTGGACCGACCCGCATTGAGATCACTGCATGGAAATGTCATAAGTGAATCTCAATACGGTATGTCAATAAATCCTTGAACCCGAGATTATCATAGAGTCCAACATGATAATGCTATGCCTTGACGTAATCCAACGTCATCTCAAACATGGTGATCATAAAGGTTAGCGATCGGGATTAGTGGGAGTCATGTAGAGGGCAATGAATAATCAAGATGGGGATTTGTCCCTCTCTTAAGTGAGAGAGATATTCATTGGGCCTCGATAAGTAGGATCAAGGAAATGCATGGCCATGCTCAAATGAAGAGTCATTTGATTCAATCGATCTACTTAAGATCGAGAAAGCATTTGAACATAAATAAGTATGACAGACTCCATGACTTAGTTCAAATATGATATCGCGTGACAAAGGGATTTGACACGTTAAAAGGTTTAATGGACTATTAACTTATATTATTTGGGTAATCATAATGTCTTGCTAGAGGCCGCTTATGATTTATTATTTAATAAGGTATTAAATAATTGCCAACATAATATAAGCCTTTGGGTCACACATACGACAATTATAGACAAGTAGGAATAAATATCAATCGGGAATAATAAATATAATATTGGATATTATATTTATAAGGAGATTAAATAATAAGTAATATATATAATATGGATATTATATATATTGTATTATTTAATAAGTTGAGGGGCAACTAAGCAAATACTAGATTATTGAATCTAGGGTTTACTTAGTATATATATAAGGTCTTGGACAAGGAGTTGTCATGAGAATACAAGACCTAAAAATCGGCCCTTCAAGGAGAAGAAAAATCGGCCATCTACATCATATTGTAGGAGAACGGAGTCGGTCGTCTCTCTTCCCTTAGTTGATCTTGATCAATAGTACAATCCTTCTAGTAAGGAATTTGTGTTGTACTATTTATCAATATTATTCGTAAGGATCTAGCAATCCGGCTTGTGGAATTGTTCGTGTGTGGATCACCAAAAGAGGAAGGAGATATTCATCTACTTCTAGTCCGGATCTAGAATTGTTCAATCGGATTAAGGTAATTCGATTAACTCTTTTATTAAACAATTAAATTACTGCATGAGATCCTAAATTGGGTTTTCACATTTATTGTTCCGCTGCGTTTTTACTCCGATTATTTTGTATTCGATACATAGAAAACCCAACAGTGGTATCAGAGCCAACTTGCAAGTAATTTAATTGTTTGTGTAGAACATGTTTATGTGTAAATTATGTTCTTGATTATGTTTATAAAATATAGATTTTATAAAATAATTTTTCTGGTTTAATTTGATTAAATCGGATCGTCAAAAATTAATTTTCTCGGATCAAGCTGGATAAACCGCTCTCCGCAATGCTTCGAGCAAGACAATGAGATGGGTATGTTCGGACAGGTTTGGGTTGGATCCGGGTCGGACCCGGACCCGCGTCCAGCGATTAAATCGCAAAAATAGTACCCAGCTGTCGGAGGGAATCGATCCCGCGGGGATCGCGCCATAAACCTCGCCCAAACCGTCTGGGCTGGAGCAATTTTTGTAAATATTGTTCAGTGGTTTTGTGATTAACCTGTTTTCTAAAATTAAAATTAATGTTTTAAAATGCATTTTTGCGGCCGGCGGGGTTTGAACACGCGCAGCCATGTGCGGGTGAAGGTGTTCGGCCATCTGGGCTATGTGACTCCAGTTTGTTTATTTTTGGTCCATGATTACTCTTTAGTCTGACTGTAGAAAGATTTTAATTTCTATAATTACATGTTTTATTAATTATTTGATAATTATTTATGGTATGTGTGTGGTGTATGGCATGACCATAAATTGACCAATGTGATTGGATAATTTAATTTCTTATGGGTTGGTTTTACGGCCTGCGTGTCGTTTAATTATAATTGGTTTTACGGCCTGCGAGTCGTCTATTTAAATTGTTTATTATTTTACGGCTGCGTGTCGTTTGTACTTCTTGTAATTTAATTTATTAGTGTAGTATTAAATTTCATTAATGTAATGAAGACAAGAAGGACGAGATAGATGGACTCGAGGAGCAAATTGATCGCGTATGATGTTCCAAGGAGTTGGAAGATCAATGAAGACCATATTTAACCCTTTAGATGACCTTTGTGATTTTCATGTTGGCTCATGAAAATCACGTTAGATTATGGTCATGCTATACACGGTCCTATGCTTTATTGTCATGTGATGCGATGTATGTTTAAATTTATGCTTGTATGTGATGATATTTATGTTTAGATGTATGTTAGCAAACATAGAAATTAAAATAGGATAAAAATCACTCGTTAATATTTTAATGGAGTTGATTTTTAAAAAAACTATCAAGAGTTCTATCATAATGTGTGGGTCATGCCAAAGCCGGCACTCGGATTATCTTAGTAAGGTAGGATAGGTAATGGTGATACCTATACGTTTAATGAATTTGGAAATCAAAATAGTTTTGAACCTTAAGGCATAAGATGGGATTATAACATGATTGGGCATACGATGCCAAATCCCATGATATAATCTAAGAGTTACATATGATGTAATCGATAAAGAGTTATCCACCTAAAGTAGTTCAATTCTAGGCGTCATGCCAAAGCTGAGTTTAGGATTGTACGAAATGGGATCTTAGCCCACTAAAATTACAAATGTTGTAAATTGAGGGTACTTTGTTTTAGTGGGAGTATTTTTCGAGAAATAAAATAATGTGACTAAATATTTTGCATATTGAATTTTGTAGAATGGCATCAAACATCACATCCACCATTTCATCGCGATCCGTCCTTGAGAAGGACAAGTGAAAGAAAATGGCAGAACTATTTGGATTGGATCCTGAGCCCGAGAATAGTTCTCAAGCAAGAAAGAAAGTCAGATGTTCTTGAGGAAGAAATTCCCGATGAGCCACCGACAATGCAAATAAAGCAACAAAAGACAAATGGAAGAAACATTGTGATGATTCCATTGATGTCGGTTGTCTTATGTTGGCCACCATTTGTCCGAACTTGAAGAATGGAGCAAATGGAAGCTTATGAGCTAAATGCTCACCTCAAGGAAACTTTCTCGAAGCATGCTAGGCAAGAGAGGTATGAGACCTTTCAATCCTTGTATGCTTGCAAGATGGTTGAGGGGACATCTGTCGGTGCTCACGTGCTCAAGATGAAAGGATATATTGATCATCTTGAAAGGCTTGGTTTTCCACTTTCTAAGGAGCACTCCACGGATGTGATCCTAAACTCATTGCCGAAAGTTTCGGTCGATTCATTATGAACTATAATATGAATGAGATGGAGAAGTCCATTCTTGAGCCGCATGGGATGCTTAAAGCGGTGACGAGAATATTAAGAAGAAACCAAACCATGTGTTGATGGTCAAAGAAGGGAAATCCTTTAAGAACAAAGGCAAGGGCAAGGGTAAGGCAAAAGTTGCCAAATCTAAAGACCCTACTAGGCCGGGTTTCAAGGCTAAAGCTCCCAAAGATGGAAATTGCCATCATTGCAATAAACCAGACACTGGAAAAGAAATTGCAAGATTTACTTGGAAGAGCTAAAGCGTACCAAGGGCGGTGAGGCGCCACAGTATATTTGTTATAGAAGTTAACTTATCTACCTCTAACTCCGGGTATTAGATCTGGATGTGGATCTCACATTTGTACAAATGTGCGGGGTTGAAGCGATGAGAATCAAGAAAGGGAAGTAGATCTAAGAGTTGGCAATGGAGCAAGAGTTGCCGCACTAGCCGTAGGAACTTATGATCTAGTTTTGCCCAATGGGCTTTTGTTAGTTTTGAACAATTGCTATTATGTTCCTGCTATGAATAGGAATATTATTTCAGTTTCTACATTAGATTGTGAAGGTTACAGTTTTCTTATTAAGAATAAGATCATTCGTATTTTCTTTGATGACTTGCTTTATGGTACAGCAAAGTGATACACAGGCCTTTACAATATTGATCTAGATGAGTCCGACACTTTGGAAGTCTATAACATTGCATCCAAGAAACCTAAGCTCAATGATTCTAATCCGACTTACTTATGGCATTGTCGACTTGGTCACATAAACGAGAAACGCATTTCTAAACTCCATAATGATGGACTTTTAGACTCTTTTGACTATAGATCATATGGGACATGCGAATCTTGTTTATTGGGCAAGATGACGAAGAATCCTTTCACCGGTCATGGAGAAAGGGCTAGTGATCTATTAGGCCTAATACATGCGATGTATGCGGACCTCTTAGCACTCATGCCGAGGCGGATACCAATACTTCATTACATTCACCGATGATTTTAGCCGATATGGATATGTTTATCTTATGAAGTATAAACATGAATCTTTTGAAATGTTCAAAATATTCCGAATGAAGTCTGAGAATCAACTTGGCAAGACAATTAAAGCCCTTCGATCGGATCGAGGTGGGGAATACTTGAGCCAAGAATTCGATGATCATCTTAGGAGTTGTGGAATTGTTTCGCAACTTACTCCTCGGCACACCTCGGCATAACGGAGTGTCGAGAGGAGGAATCGAACTTTATTAGATATGGTTCGATCCATGATGAGTCGAACGAGCTTCCATTATCATTTTGGGGCCACGCCTTAGAAAGCAATGACATTCACCCTTAACCGTGTTCCATCTAAAGCGATTGAAAAGACACCATTTGAGAAATGGGTAGTAAAAGACCAAACTTGTCTTTTCTAAAGATGCAGGGTTGCGAAGCGTTCGTAAGGCGCCAAGTGTTTGACAAAGCGGCGGCCGGATCGAAAGATGTTTATTTGTGGGATATCTAAGGAAACTAAAGGATATTACTTTTACAAGCCCGCAGAGAACAAAGTGTTTGTTGCTCAAATCTTTGTATTCTTAGAAAGGGAATTTATTTCCAAAAGAGACAGTGGGAGAAGAGTAATTCTCGAGGAAACTCGAGAACCACAAGAAGACATCGCTTCACCGATGGAAACCGAACAAGCTCAACAAACGGTTGAAGAGCCCATTCAAAGTACACAAGTCCCACGCAGATCGATAGGATGCGACATGAACTGAGAGATATGGTTATCTCGTAATGCAGGATGATGATGCATCGCTCATAGATGATGAGCCTAGTACCTATCTGAAGGCCTGTGACCCAGTCCGAGGAATGGCTAGAAGCCATGAAGTCGAGATGCAATCCATGTATGACAATCAAGTTTGGAACTTGATAGATCCACCGAGGGTGTTAAAACCATTGGGTGCAAATGGGTCTATAAAAAGAAGAAAGACATGGATGATAATGCAAGCCTATAAAGCTAGACTAGTGGCAAAAGGTTATAGGCAGATTCATGGTGTTGACTATGATGAGACCTTTTCGCGGTAGTCATGCTTAAATCAATTAGAATTTTATTTGCCATTGCCGCATACTATGATTATGAAATATGGCAAATGGATGTCAAAAAGATTCCTTAATGGAAACTTACTCGAGGATGTGTATATGACACAACTGAAGGTTTTGTTCATCCGTAAAATTCTAAAAAGGTTTGCAAGCTTCAAAGATCCATTTATGGGTTGAAGCGGAGCTTCTCGGAGGCTGGAATCTTCGTTTTGATGAAATCACAAAGAGTTTGGGTTCATTCAAAATGAAGATGAACCTTGTGTGTACAAGAAGGTTAGTGGGAGAATAGTTGTTTTCTTAGTCTTATATGTAGATGACATATTACTCATTGGAAATGACATTCCCACCTTATGCAGTCAAGACTTGGTTGGGAAGTTGTTTCTCAATGAAAGACTTAGGAGAAGTCTTACATTCTTGGGATAAAGATCTATAGAGATAGATCAAAGAGATTGATTGGTCCGAGTCAAAGTACATACATTAATAAAATATTGAAGAGGTTCAATATGCAAGACTCAAGAGAGGACTCTTGCCAATGTCACATGGCATTCATCGAGTGAGACTCGAGTCCTAAGACTCTGATGAGCGAGCCCGTATGAGCAAGATACCATACGCTTGGCTATTGGATCGATCATGTATGCCATGATTTGTACTCGACGGATGTATCGTTTGCTCTTAGTATGACAAGTCGATACCAATCGAATCCAGTGAAAGTCATCGACAGCGGTGAAAACCATCCTAAAGTTCTTGAGAAGAACTAAGGATGATTTCCTAGTTTATGGAGGGTGGGAAACGAGTGTTGTAAGAGGTTACGCCGATGCAAGTTTCGAAACCGGCAGAGACGATTTCAAATCGCAAAGCTGGTTATGTGTTTGTATTGAATGGAGGTCTTGTGAGTTGGAAGAGTTCCAAGCAAAGCACGGTTGCTGATTCTTCTACAGTGAGTACCAGCGGCATCGGATGCGGCTAAGGAAGCCGTATGGATCAAGAAGTTCGTTAGAACTAGGAGTGGTGCCAACCATCCGGTCCCATAAGCCTTTATTGTGACAATAATGGTGCTATTGCACAAGCTAAAGAGCCTAGGTCCCATCATAATTCCAAACATATACTCGTAAAATATCACCTAGTCAGTGAGATAGTCAGACGAGGAGATATTACAATATGCAAAGTAGCAACAGAAGAGAATGTTGCAGATCCACTTACCAAGCCTCTCTCACAAGGAAAGCATGTTGAGCATGCTAGAGCGATAGGACTAAAAGTCATGTATGAATGGTCCTAGTGCAAGTGGGAGATTGTTGGGAATAGTGCCCTAGGACATTCGATGTGCCTAGATTTGTAATTGTCACATTTAAATAAAGTTATTTGATATCATTTATTTCTCGTTGATTTTTATAATGTGTGCATGTTTTAATATTATAATAATCGAATAATAGTTATTCACGAATAATAAGATTATTCAAATGTCCCTGGTAAAATCGCGTTGAGTAGAGACTCAAGTGATTAATATACTAGTATAAGTTTGATTGATAATCATCGGATGATTATGCGTATGGTACGGATCAATCTTATGGGTATTGGTTGGAGAACTAATCTTGGACCGACCGCATTGAGATCACCGCATGGAAATGTCATAAGTGAATCTCAATACGGTATGTCAATAAATCCTTGAACACGAGATTATCATAGAGTCCAACATGATAATCAGCTATGCCTTGACGTAATCCAACGTCATCGAAACATGGTGATCATAAAGGTTAGCGATCGGGATTAGTGGGAGTCATGTAGAGGGCAATGAATAATCAAGATGGGGATTTGTCCCTCTCTTAAGTGAGAGAGATATCTGCTGGGCCCCTCGATAAGTAGGATCAAGGAAATGCATGGCCATGCTCAAATGAAGAGTCATTTGATTGATCGATCTACTTAAGATCGAGAAAGCATTTGAACATAAATAAGTATGACAGACTCCATGACTTAGTTCAAATATGATATCGCGTGACAAAGGGATTTGACACGTTAAAAGGTTTAATGGACTATTAACTTATATTATTTGGGTAATCATAATGTCTTGCTAGAGGCCGCTTATGATTTATTATTTAATAAGGTATTAAATAATTGCCAACATAATATAAGCCTTTTGGGTCACACATACGACAATTATAGACAAGTAGGAATAAATATCAATCGGGAATAATAAATATAATATTGGATATTATATTTATAAGGAGATTAAATAATAAGTAATATATATAATATTGGATATTATATATATTGTATTATTTAATAAGTTGAGGGGCAACTAAGCAAATACTAGATTATTGAATCTAGGGTTTACTTAGTATATATATAAGGTCTTGGACAAGGAGTTGTCATGAGAATACAAGACCTAAAAATCGGCCCTTCAAGGAGAAGAAAAATCGGCCATCTACATCATATTGTAGGAGAACGGAGTCGGTCGTCTCTCTTCCCTTAGTTGATCTTGATCAATAGTACAATCCTTCTAGTAAGGAATTTGTGTTGTACTATTTATCAATATTATTAAATGAGATCTAGCAATCCGGCTTGTGGAATTGTTCGTGTGTGGATCACCAAAAGAGGAAGGAGATATTCATCTACTTCTAGTCCGGATCTAGAATTGTTCAATCGGATTAAGGTAATTCGATTAACTCTTTTATTAAACAATTAAATTACTGCATGAGATCCTAAATTGGGTTTTCACATTTATTGTTCCGCTGCGTTTTTACTCCGATTATTTTGTATTCGATACATAGAAAACCCAACAGTTGTGTCGTTCGGTGCTGTTGAAATCTTGTGCTTCCTTGTGAATCGTATCATTACTTGGTCGTGAGTATATGTTGGATGAACTGGCCATTCTAGTAAGGTACCTCGACTATATATACTGTGATTGACCTTCGAGGCTTGTGGTTTGCAACTGTGATTTTGGAACGTGTGTGTGTGTTGTTCCTTCCACCCGGAGTGTCCGACGGGATGTCCGGGGTCGATACTAAGGGTACGGCCACGGAAGTGGACTTGGGTGCGTGTGTGGATGAACTTCCACCGGAGTGTCCGACGGGATGTCCTGGGGTCGATACTAAGTACGGCCGCGGAAGTGGTTTCCCACCCGGAGTGTCCGACGGGATGTCTGGGGGTCGATACTAAGGGGTACGGCCGCGGGTTACCAGTTGTGGTTTTCATCTTGAGGATGATGTTGATGTTTTCGTTGATTGTGATATTGTCCGAAGTATCACAATGCTTTGTGCTCGGGGTCGAGAGACATTATATATCGAGTCTTGGTGCTTGACTAGAATGGCATAAGATTAATGTGTTTTGTGTAATGTGTCCTTGTAAGTGAATTGAAGTGGATGATCGGGTCGTGGACCCTGTGTTTTGTGACCGGAATGGTTGGGTCGTGTACCCCGTGTTTTGTTAAACGGATTTGTATTTTGAAAAATGAACTTTGGGGCTGTGACCCTAAATGGCTTTCGAGGAATTAAGAACATTTTCAATTTTTGATGTTTTCAAAACTCCCGAGATTTGGAAATGTTTTCAAAATGCTTACTTGCTTCGTTTCTGCTTTCAAGACTTGAACTATTTTTAACTAAATATATCTCGGGAAGTCCTTCGTTATATTCTCGGAATGTGTTGTGTATGGCTCGTATTTGCACTTTATACTTGCACTAGCGAAACAAAGTGGAGTTTGCTAACCCCAGTAATCGGGGGTGGATATCTCAGATTGTGTCCAAGTACATGCAGGTTTTCGGGAGCAAGACACGGGATCGGCACGAGGATGATGAAAGACGAATGATACTAATCACACGAAGGCCGGTTTTGGGTTCGATTAGTCGAGTCCATTGTATTGTCTTTTCCATTGTCTTATTGTTCGTTGTTGCAAGTATTTTACCCTTGTGTGGGTATGAGTCTGGATGAGTTTATGTATTTTGATTTGTAAGTCGTGACGAAAGACCAAATCGGTCTATTGGTCCGTTATTTTGATTCGTTGGTATGTAATGTAATGTGTTGTTTTGATGTCTAGCTGGTGGATCCTCACGGAGAGGGTCCGCGGCGTGTAATATTCCCGGTTTGATGCGGGGTGTTACATTTATGGTATCGAGCTTAGGTTGCGGAAACCTAGGTGTCGGGTCGATCGTGTATTGTTGGGTCTTGTCTTGTCAGTTGAGTCGGCGATGTCGTGTCGCGACGCGTCGTTTGGAATGTCGGCCGTGATTAGTATCGAGTGCGGCCATCATCTTCGTGCGGTCTGTGGATGTAAGTCTCCCTACTACAGTTGTACAACGAGCTATACGAGCATGTGTGATTTTGTGTTATGTAGTTAATATTTGAAGGTGAATCGTGAGTAAGTGAAATATATTTTTTGATTCTCTTCTTGCGCTAAAATGTATAATGTTATTGCTTATTGTATCCTTTTATAAATCATTTTTCTTGCAAGAGTATAAACCTTGGAATTTTAAGTTTTCGAATCCTTTCGGGGAGTCACGTAAAATTTTTAAAATGCCCTCCAAGGGAGGAAAAAGTTGATTTTCGTATGTTGACCACAAGGCTGAAAGTTCTGAAAACTCGAATTATTGATAATTCTTTTCCACTGTGTACTATAAGTTTTCAAAACACGAGTTTTGAACTCAAATGAGTTCTACAAAATATACTCAAGACGTGATCCTTGCTTTTAACTTTTCGGTTTTGAATGACAATTGCCTTTTGATGGTTGCTCATGATGTGTTGTAATTATGTGAATCGATGGCTCTGAGATTCGAATATTGTTGTTGTTTAATTGTGACCTTCGATTCTAGTAATGTCGTATATATGTTCGCAATCATGTCGCTAAAATAGAACCGTTATCGCACGCTAAGTGTAAGGCTAGCGCGCGCTAATGCAGCATGGGTAGCGCATGCTAAGTATGTGTTGTAGCGAGCTTTAATCAGTCTGGGCAGAGGCTATGGAACCGCATTATAGCCGTTAGGTCTAACTTTTGCGGCCAATCACCTGTAGTTGTATTCTCTACGTGGTGTCTAGTGATAACAACTGTTGTGCGTGAATGTGTGTTAAGACTTTTTGTATTGCTAGGTGATATTTGATTGTGTTTGATGAATTGATAAATTATGTCTGCTTCGAGTGTGTTCGAACACGCTTTTCTAAAACTTTCATAAGTTTGTGCAAGTGCGATTAGCCGGCGGCTTCGTATGAACTTTGGAAATTGTTTGAAATTTGCGAGTCGGCCTAGGATTCTCAAATAAAACCTCGACGGTGTAATGCCCGAGATTTCTGTTATGTAATTGGAACTTGTGATATTGTAATGATTGTACTTTTGTCTGAGTATTATTCTCCGTATTTCATAATCCGATGTTGCCGAGCGTTTAATTTCATGGTTGTGATTTGTAAGGTTGAAATTCTGTGCATGTAGCGCACGCTACAGGCTAAGGGTAGCGTACGCTAACATGGTTTTATAGCGCACGCTACATAATGTAATTAGCGCACGCTATGCGTGGTCAAATTGATTGGGACGTGCGGTAGGTGAGATCTGGCCGAGGGACCCCTGTCGGATCGTGTCGGATGTACCTGGACGGCTTTCGGGAAAAGCCGAGTCAACGCCTTAGCGCACGCTACAGGTATATACGTAGCGCACGCTAAGTACCGAGTACAGTTTAGACTGTGAGCCGTTAGCGCACGCTACGAACAGGGTCTAGCGCGCGCTAATAGCCATTTATTATAAATAGGACATCATCCTATTCGAGATTTCAGTTTTTCTCCTCCTATAACCCGAACTCTTACACTTAGATCATAACTCCATTCGTCCTAAACACTTCATATCAACCTCCTAGTTCGAGATTGAAGATCGTATATCATTGGAGATTGGTGTTCAAGCCTTTGGTGTTGGATCGCTTCATTTTCCTCCGTATTCTTCACTACTTTGAGGTAGGTGATTCTTCACTGATGTTAGTAATGTTCCTAAGAAAGTTTGAATCATGTTTTGATAGCAAGTATTTCGTTTATAATCGGTCATCACATGTTAGAAGGATACTTTTGACGTATCGGCATGAACCTTTGAACCATCTTATTATAAGGACTCCTAAGCATGTTCAAATCAAGTTATGATCAATAATCGGATATTTACCCAGTTGATACGTTTTACACAATGGAATCATGTGTTTTGGAACGTAGAAAAAATGGAACTTAGATTATTTCTTGGAGATCGTAGATGAATTATGATGTTGAGTTGGCTATCCGTATATTTGTATTTCACGATCATAAATCTTCCACAAACCTTATTAGCATAATTTGCCCGAGGATAACTTGTATTATCACGGTAGGATTCATGAGTTCTTCACCATTCAACCCGATTTTGGCTTGCGGTATTACGCCATGCAATATTAGCGCACGCTAACACGTGTGAGTTAACGTGCGCTATCGGGCCGATTAACGCCGAAATGTACGTAGCGTCGTTATGAGACCAGCCGAGTCGATCGCCGGACGCGGCTGGCGCACGCTAGTCTTATACGATAGCGTCGCTAACGATCCGTCTTAGCGCACGTTACGTAGAATGCGTAAGCGCGCGCTAAGCAATCGAGGCACTTGTTTATTTTGAGCTTTTGGCCGTAGGCAAATTTGTTAAACCATTGTTCGACTTGAGATGATTTGTATATCGTTCCTTTTGTTAAGGTTCGAGCACATTACGTTGATCGAAGGAGGCGGCCTTCGAGTGTGTTGAGATCATCGAAGTATTTCGTCTTGCCATTTTCGAGGCAAGTATCATATGTCGAGTTCGATTTATATTGAATCTTTGATCATGCTTGTGGTTTTGTTCATATTGTTGAATATGAGATGTATTTCAAATTTCTCATGATATTGGTTGATTATTTGTTCGTATTGATGAACATATTAAAATGCATATGTGTATGCATAGTTGATTGGTTATGGTATAAATGATCAGGGGATCATGAGGATCTATCTTTGAGGCGGCTGGATCGAATGTCCACCATGCGTTGGTCCGACGGATCATCATGGGGATCTATCTTGAGGCGCCGGATCGGCCGGACGGGTTTTCCACCATGCGTTGGTACGACGGGATCATCATGGGGATCTATACCAAGGGCGCTGGATCGCTGGATTACCCTGTATTGTGTTGATGGAATCGTGAGGATTCGCATCGTTGGATTCCGGTAGCGGAAGTCCGTTTTGCATGTTTTATGATGCATTGATGATCTATTGTATGACGATACTTGTACTAGCATTGTTTTGCTAACCCCTTCGGGGGTGGACATTGTTTTTGATGTTCAGGTAGTCGAGGAGCGGGAGGGCAGCCACAGTACCGACAGGACGATGAGATGGCTCAGTGATGTGGTTGATGTTCTTATGATTAGTAATCGAGTATGTCTGTATTAATAAAGTCTTTTCGATATGGTTGTATAAGTCAGCACATTTGATCGTTTGTTTCAAATCTGTATGTGAATTCCAGTGTTCGATTGGTTTATTTTTACACTTCTTTTAAAATTAGCCTTGTAAATCCTTATCTAAAGGGTTTACAGTAGCGTAATTATTCGAATATCTCGGGGTGTTACGAATATGGTATCGGAGCTAAGATTTATGGATATCTTGGCGGTCGGGTTAGTTGGAGTGCATTTCGTTATTGATTATTGGTCGTTTGTAACATCAACTGCTTGAGCCGACATCGTCAATTAATTTGTGGTTGTAAGTTTCCTAATCTCGAATACTACTGTTTTATTTAATTCACGTCTGGTAAACATTAATGAATGTACTTTGAGAAAGTTTGTCCTGGATATTGAGTATTTATGTTTACAGTATGTTGAGAGGAGGTCGTGGACGCGGTCGTGGACGCGGACGTGGTAATGCGAGGCAAGAAGAGTCGGTATCTACCCCAGAGATAACCGCTAGTCAAACGGATTCACATTAGGGACGGCGAGGATTGGCAAATAATAATGCGAGATCCTAACGTGCGGGAGTGCTTGAGTGGTTGCCCAGATAAACCGGTTTGCTCAAGTTGTGGATCGCATGCGAGGCAGCGATGGGGCAATGAGAATAACGTGGATAATCGGGAGATAAATGGCTTACCGAGGTGGTCAAATTACATCCTCCGAAATTTGACGGTTCCACCGAGACGCTTTCGTGGGATCATTGGTGAAAGAATTAGAGAAGATTTTTGCGGGGATTAATTGTCCCAACGATAGGAAGGTTCCGGTCGCCCGGTATCTTCGACAGGAGGCTTTCGGCGGTGGGAGGCCATTCGACCGAGGAGCATAATGTTGGTGGACGAGAATTCAAACCGATGATGGAGGCGCAGATTGTCCTCGCCCGGTTAGAGGCCCGAGTTCGGGAGTTTTCTCACCGCAAAATTCGAAGCAAGTGTGGAAGTGATAAAGACTTTTAATCACCGGTGACTTATGTGCGCCACAGTCAGACCGAGGCGGAAAGGATTTTCCATTTTGACATGCGAATGAAGCCGGAAATTCAGACAATATATGTCGGATTTGATTGTACCACCTTGAGGCGATGCTCGGGACAAGGCGTTGGCCTACGATATGAAGGAAGCGGCAGAGAGAAATCGACGGAAGCAAAGAAACAGAAGGTGTCGGGCAACTTCGCGGAGAATAAGAATAGCGGGCCCCGCCGGGGTCAGTCCTCTTTTCACTCATCCAGAGACCTCCGCATCCTAGTCGAGGAGGAAAGAAGTTCCGGCAGCACCGATCTGTTTCGACACAGAAAGAAGTGTTACAACTGTGGCAAGGCGGGACATGTTCGACGTGATTGTTTCGCTGCTGTGACTGTTTGAGTGTGGGGGAAGGACATCGCGCAACATTTTGTGGGAATGCGACCCGATCTTTTGGTACTCGCGCTCCGGCTCCAGTCCCGAAGGAGATGAGTGTGAACCAAGACGCAGCAAAGTGGATTTCAGCGGCGAGCTGGGAAGAGAGAGGCATCCATCTTGGGTCCGTTCCTCCACGCATTGTACGAGATGAGGAAATCGATGATCGAGCACACCGTTGCATCAGTGCGATTCGAATCCTTTTGCAACCGATTAGTGTCTTGTTCGATTCAGAGCCACGCATTCTTTTATATCTTTGAAGCTGTGTTAATCGTTTGAACATCTCGTGCTTGTATAATTGTGAACCTTATGTTGTGGGATTACCGAGCGAGAGAAAATTGTGGGAACCTTAGAAGCTAAGGATTTCCCGGTATCTATAGAAGGAAGAGATTGGCCATCGAATCTTATTGTGGTTGACATCTGCGGTGACGATTTAATTCTCGGAGATGATTGGCTCAACCGTTATGGAGGTGTGCTGAATTACCGAGAGAGAGTCATTTCCATCATTGCCGATGACGGATCGAACACTTATTCCGAGGATGGAGACCGAAGCTCGGGAAATTGATCAAGGCAATGAAAGCCGTGAAATTATCAAGCAAGGATGTCACGGACTTTGGTGCTATGCCATGAGGAAAGAGGAAGAAGTAGAGCTCTCATCTATTTCGATTGTGAATGAGTTCTCGAGATGTTTTCTGACGAACTACTGGATTACCTCCGCGAGAGAAGTGGAATTCACTATCGAATTAGAGCACAGAGCGGCTCCTATTTCCGAGCACCATATCGCATGGCGCCAACCGAGATGTATGAACTCAAGAAACAAGCTGGAGGAATTGTTGCGAAGGGTTATATTCAACCTAGCGTTTCTCCTTGGGAGCGCCCGTTCTCTTTGTCCGAGAAGAAAGACGGATCCCTCCGACTATGTATTGATTACAGGAGCTTAACAAGATGACGATCAAGAATAAGTATCCTATACCTCGGATCGACGACTTGTTTGATCAAGCGCAAGGGCAAGGGTATTCTCGAAGATTGACTTGCGATCGTGATACCATCGATTGAGAATTAAGGAATCGGATATACGAAATGCGCTTTGAGATCGATGCAGACATTATGAATTTGTAGTGATGCCATTTGGACTTACCAATGCTCTGCGGTATTCATGCAATTGATGAATCGGGTATTCTTGGAGTACTTGGATAAATTTGTGGTCGTTTTCATTGACGACATCTTGATATATTCGAGGGACAGAGGAACATGCCGAACATTTACGTGTGGTTTTGAGCGTCTTGAGAAAGGAACAGGTTGTATGCTAAACTTTCTAAATGCGAATTTTGGCTTAAGGAAGTAACCTTCCTTGGGCATGTGATATCATCCGACGGAGTTCGGTGGACCGAAGAAAGTCGAAGCAATCTTGGAGTGGGAAGCTCTAAACGTGAAAGAAGTCCGAAGCTTCTTAGGACTTGCTTGGATATTATCGCCGCTTTGTAGAGGGATTTTCCAAAATTGCTCGTCCGCTCACTCATTTATTCTGAGAAAACTCAAAAGTTCATGTGGAATGAGGAGTGCCGGGCTAGTTTTGACGAACTTAAGAGGAGGTGGACGACAAGACCTATATTAGCGCCGAAAAGGCCCGATGGATTTATGGTATACGACGATGCTTCAAATCGGGAGTTTGGGTTGTGTGTTGATGCGAAGGATAAAGTGATTGCTTATGCTTCTCGGCAATTGAAACCGTGCGAAGTTAATTATCCGACTCATGATCCGGAGCTAGCGGTGTGGTCTTTGCCTTGAAAATCAAGCGACATTATTTGTACGGCACTCATTGTCGATCTTCTGAGACCATAAGAGCCTCAAGTACATTTTCATCGAAAGAGTTAAACATGAGGCAGAGAAGGTGGTGGAATTGATCAAGGATTACGACTTGGAGATTCTCTATCATCAGGAAAGCAAATGTAGTAGCCGATGCTTTGAGCCGTAAACTGTTTCCCTTCGAGTGTTGGAAGCACTTACGTCCCAAACCCGGTATTCAAAGGGCCGATCCGCGAGGATTGAAGTATGGGCACCGAGAAATCAAGGGCAACTTTATGTGATGGGCCGAGTTCATCACTAGTCGAGAGATCAAGTCTAAACAATTGAGCGATTCTCCGATCCTTCGATTATGTGACGAAGTAAAGAAAGGAAAAGCCCGAGATTCGTGATACAAGATGATGGAGTTCGAGATTTGAGTCGACTTTGCGTTCCGATGATGATGATTTGAGAAGGACTATTACGAAGGAAGCTCACAGCGCCCTATTCTATTCACCCAGGCGTGATAAGATGTATAAAGATTTAAAGCAAAACTTCGGTGGGGAATATGAAGAAGGACGTGGCAGTACGTTTCAAAGTGTTTGACTTTTCAAGAGTTAAGATTGAACATCAACGACTGCCGAATGTTAAGACCGCTTAGATCCACGAGTGGAAGTGGGAGGATATCTCGATGGACTTCATTACTAGTATGCCAAGGACTAGAACGGGAATGAACATGATTTCGGTTGTAGTTGATCGACTAACCAAGTCGGCTCATTTCTGGGAATTAAAGATACATGGGGACCCGAGAGATTGGCGAATATTTATTGCGGAGATAGTCGGATTGCAGGACGCGAAGACCATTATTTCGGATCGAGATGGTCGTTTCGTGTCACACTTCCGAAAGCGATTCACGGGGCTTTAGGGACCGAGCTAAACTTTAGTACACTTATCATCCCCAAGCGGACGGTCGGTCAGAAAGGACTATTCGACGGTAGAGGACATGCTTAGAGCTTGTGCATTAGGTGAGTCGATCGATTGGGAAGTTCACTTGCCCTTGATCGAGTTCACTTATAATAACAGTTGGCATGCTTCTATTAAGATGGCACCATTTGAAGCTTTATGCGGGAGAAGATGCCGATCACCCCTGTCTTTGGGATGATTCTTGGATTTGATCGGGACGGAACCGGAATTGATTATTCGGACTCAAGAGAAGGTAGCCTTGATTCGAGAGAGGCTGTTGGCCAGTCGGCGAAGTCTTATGCCGATGTACGTCGTCGCCCTCTAGAGTTCGGCCTTGGAGACCACGTACTATTGAAGGTGTCTCCTACACGAGGGATTTTCCGTTTTGGGAGAAGAGGCAAGCTTAGTCGAGATATATCGGACCATTTGAGATCCTAGAGAGAGTTGGGGATTTAGCATACCGGTTGGCCTTACCGCCATCGGCGAGTCATGTTCACAATGTGCTTCACGTATCCCAATCATGAAGTATGTACCGGACCCCGATCACGTCATTGATTTCGACGAGATCGAGATAGCTAATGATGGCACCTTCAAGAGAGACCAATCAAGATACTTGAGAGCCGGATCAAACGGTTGAGAAATAAACCAATACACTTGGTTAAAGTACAATGGTCACGACATGGAGTCGAAGAGGCCACTTGGGAAACGGAGGCGGTATGAAGGCTAAATATCCGGAGTTGTTTTCATCATAAGTTTGGACGAAACTTCTTTTTAGGAGGAAGGATGTAATGCCGAGATTTACATTATGTAATTGGAACTTGTGATATTGTAATGATTGTACTTTTGTCTGAGTATTATTCTCCGTATTTCATAATCCGATGTTGCGGAGCGTTTAATTTCATGGTTGTGATTTGTAAGGTTGAAATTCTGTGCATGTAGCGCACGCTACAGGCTAAGGGTAGCGTACGCTAACATGGTTTCATAGCGCACGCTACATAATGTAATTAGCGCACGCTATGCGTGGTCAAATTGATTGGGACGTGCGGTAGGTGAGATCTGGCCGAGGGACCCCTGTCGGATCGTGTCGGATGTACCTGGACGGCTTCCGGGAAAAGCCGAGTCAACGCCTTAGCGCACGCTACAGGTATATACGTAGCGCACGCTAAGTACCGAGTACAGTTTAGACTGTGAGCCGTTAGCGCACGCTACGAACAGGGTCTAGCGCGCGCTAATAGCCATTTATTATAAATAGGACATCATCCTATTCGAGATTTCAGTTTTTCTCCTCCTATAACCCGAACTCTTACACTTAGATCATAACTCCCTTCGTCCTAAACACTTCATATCAACCTCATAGTTCGAGATTGAAGATCGTATATCATTGGAGATGTAACACCCCCAAGTTATTCAGGGTATATTACAGCGCCGTGAGCCCCGCCGTGGGACACACAAGGCTAAACATACGCGGAACTATAAAACTTGACCGAGAAGATCTACATATAATGGGGAGAAAGACGATACAAAGGTATCCAAAAACATAACCAATGTATTCACAGACATTACATCACAAATCAATACTTCGGCAAACACAGGCCGGAACTTCAAGGAAAGAGGAAAACAATACTCGAGTATTCAATAATCAATCCAGTACAACAACACTGAATGGAAAACTCAAAACATAACTGGAAGACCAACACAGTATCACACTTGCCCACCATCTTCATGCCGACCCGGTACCTGCCTGTCCGATCTCCTGGAACCTGAAATACATGAAACGTATTTCCCCCATAAAGGGGTTAGCCGTCGAATAGCTAGTGCAAGTATAACAAGTATGAAACACAATACTCCTCGACAATAAAGTAAATGTAATCCGTCAATTCATCAATTCAAGACTAGTTATTCCGGAATGACTAAAATCTCATGACGTATGTGAATGCCGTAGAAACGGTTCGTTCATATCATACGCCGTTACATGTAGGAATGCCGTCAAAACGGTTCGTTTGTTACATGCCAATAATACATATATGAATGCCGTAAAAACGGTTCGTTCATAATATGCCATCAATATATCTATGAATGCCGTAAAAACGGTTCGTTCATATCATACCATCAATTCCTCTTACTTTCAAAGTCGAACGCACAATCATAAATGTATACTTTCCTTTGAGACATCGAGAAAATTGAACGGAGGAAGGGTATGAGTTCGGTAGGTCCAAGAACGCGCTTGAGCACCTAAATGATTCGCAAGGAGTATGATAATCAATCATCCATATTCAAACTACGAAGGAACTCCCAAACCCGTCTACGATTCATAAAGATATACGGATAATCAACTAAAGGTTGGAAAATCGTCCTAAATCTCACAAGTCCGAAAACGGCACAATCTAAACCATAAAATCGTAGGAAAAGTATACACACGGTATAGATACATCATAATCTCAAGGTTCTCAAGCTTCAAAACGGGTAAATCGGACAAATCTACGAAAAACCCCAAAATTCCCAAAAGGTAGGGTTCTAAGGATTTTTACCTTGATTCGGACGTTAGGAGGAATTAGATGTTGAGAAATCCTTGTTCTCCAAGCAAATATATTGTTGTTAGAAGGAAGATCGCTTCCAAACGCCTAAGATCGCCTCTCCGAGTGATTCCGTCGAAAAGGAGTGAAGAAGGTGAGAAATGACGAAAATAAAGTCAAGCGCCATATTAATATATGTCCATCTAGCGCACGCTACGCCTCCTTCATTAGCGTGCGCTAGCGAAGTCACCGGATAGTCCAGTGGCCTCTGCCGATCTCGTTAGCGTGCGCTAATCATTTGCCCCTAGCGTGCGCTAGCCCAAAATATGGCATCCAAGATCGGAGTCCGTAACTTACCGACTCGCCCTGCTCAATACTTAACGTGCGCTACCGCCAATGCTTAGCGTGCGTTATGCTATAGCTTTAGCGTGCGCTAGTCGAAGCCTAGCGACGCTATCTCGATAGTCCAAAACTCGCAACTTCACCGCCTCACGGCCGGCCCGTGGCGTGCGCTACGGACGGATGTTAGCGTGCGCTACTATACATGGATAGCGCGCGCTAACAAACTCCTAGCGTGCGTTAATCCGCCACCCGCAGAGCAGTCAACATCCGGTTCGACTGACTGATACTCTTAGCGTGCGCTACGGCTCAGAGCTAGCGTGCGCTAATCAAGCAGAATTAGCGTGCGTTAGTCTAGGCCTAGTGTACGCTAATTTTCTAGCACAGAACATTCCCGCAAGGTCTAAACGACATGATCAAGAACCAAACGAGATACGAAACTCAATAGCAATATCAACCACATCTCCAAGCATTTACAGAGCGACAAAAAAATAAGGAGGATGACAGAGTCAAACAGTCAATAAAAGTACGGGTATTACATTCTCCCCCTCTAAAAAGAAGTTTCGTCCCGAAACTTAAGAAATAAATAGTTCGGGGTATTCCACCCGCATCTTCTCTTCCGTCTCCCAAGTTGCCTCCTCCGAGCTGGCTAGCGAAACAAACTCATGAATCCAGGACGAAGCCATAGAGTCCCTCGAAGCCCCGTCGGACTACTGGAATATCGATCAATTCAACTGGTCGATCCGTTGTCTTGGTCATGTAACACCAATAGCCAATACATCCCTGATTAAGCAGTTTCACTGTTTTCATAGTGCTGATGACTCTCCCGGAATGGATGGGATTGTCACCCTGGAAGGTACACTCAACACCATCGTCTGATGTGACGGTCATTGTTCGCTTGTGGACACTAATTATGGCATCATGACGGTCTATCCAATCGATACCCAAGATCACATCATCTTTAGGTAAATCGACCACAATTAAATTTGACAACCACTCACGGTCATTCATACGAATCGAGAAGTCCTGAACTTCACGATTCCCAACAATTCTTCTACCATTGGGTAGACCAATTATATAAGGTTCACAATTGATAACATGCTCTAATTGCAAACGACTCAAACAAGAAGCAGATAAAAAGGAGTGTGAAGCACCGGTATAAAAAAGAATACAGACAGGCTGAGATTGGATCTCGATAGTACCTACAATCATGCTGGCTTCGGGATCTTCAGCCTTCTTCATCTCGTAGACTCTGGGTTTTGTAGCCCCGACACCAGAGGTACTAGCTTGATTTCCATGCCCCATCCCTTTGTTTGCCCCCGTAGTCTGATAAGAAGTGGACGGAGGTACACGGTCCTGAATTGAAGACAATACAGGAGCATGAGGTGCTGCGGGAGTATGTCCTGGTCCACTCCTACAATAACGAGCACGATGTCCGTTCTTCCCACAAGTATGGCATGACACGGCTGACCTTGGGCATTTCGAATTGATGTGCCCCTGGTCTCTACAGTTATAGCACACAAAAGATAGGTTGACCGCTCGAGGTTGCGATCCGGTTGGCTTCGATGATGTATGTTGCCGTACGAGCGATGGAATGTAAATAACACAAGATTTGTCGGGGTTGTTAATCCCGGGCTTGAATGCTCTCGCGAGATGTTATTAATAATAATAATACTTTGGACTTGGAAAAAGTTCATATGCGAAAAAACGACGAGCAAAGATGATAGCCGTTTGTTATAAATGTGCTAGATGGAACTGTAATTTAAAATGTCGATCATTAGGAATTCCATCTACAAACAGAGAAGATAAAATTCAGTTCATTAAGGATGGTCTGAATAAGGAGAATTTAGATGATATCGAAATTTCTCTTGACACGCATCCTAGTGGACTCGTACATTATGGAATTCGATGTTTGTGGAATACATTCCAACCAGAATATGAACAACGTCTTGGGAATCTGACGTTAAAAGACTCTGTTTGCTAATTTGTTAGAAAATTGGATGGGAAGCTTCTCCCCGACTCTTAGAAGGCGTTTAGGCCGTTTCTGAACGTAAAATCAGAGGAAGATGTGAGCCACAATCACAACTACTGTACATACGCGTAAGTATCTTTTATTTTTGTCATGTGGTGAGATTTTCTGAATAAAAAATGTGATACGCGATAAATGCTTTCATTATCCTATTGAGTAGTTGAAGCGCAATCAACGCAATCACAAACTTGTTAAACAATTTTTACCTTCTTTTTCTTCTATAAATAAGCATTGTGCTTGTTTCTTTCATTCATCCCTCAAACTTGCACTTTTCTCTGTTTCTCTCTAATAATTTTTTTCAAAAATGGAGTCATCGTCTTCAACAACAAAATTTAGCACAGTCTGCATTTTTGGTGGAGCTAGTTATGGAAAAGAGGCATGCTTTACTGAAGCAGCCCACACCTTGCGTCGTACCTTAGGAGAAAAATGCATTCATGTAGTTTACGAAGGAGGAAGTCTAGGACTAATGGGACGTGATGCTGCTTCTGCCTATATGGAAGGAGTAAGAGTGTTGGGAATAATCCCAAAACCTCTGGCTGAAAGTAAAATCACCGGGTCAACTATTGGAGATGAGTTTAGATCTGTAAATATGCAAGATCGCATAACTCACATGATAAATAATTCTGGCGCCTTTATCACCCTTCCCGGTGGTTTTGGCACCCTTGAGGAACTTTTTCATGTGGTTACCAGAGCCCAACTAAATGTTCATCAAAAACCAATAGGTCTGCTTAATGTCAATGGTTTCTTTGATGGTTTACTATCTTTCATCGACTATGTAATACCCGAGATTTCTGATGTGTAATTGGACCTTGTGATAGTGTATTGTTACCTTTTTTATCTGAGTATTATTCTCCGTATTTCATGATCCTGTCTTGTTGAGCGTATGATTTCATGAATGTATTCAAAATTGTGATTTTTGTTCGCGTAGCGCACGCTATCGACTAAGTATAGCGTACGCTAATTTGGATCCGTAGCGCACGCTATGCATGAACCTTAGCGCACGCTATACGTAGTCAACATGATTAAGACAGGGTGGTAGGTGAGATTGGCTGTGGATCTCGGTCGGATTATGTCGGGATGAACCTGGACGGCTTTCGGGAAAAAGCCAAGTCAACGCGGTAGCGCACGCTACTCATATGAGGATAGCGCACGCTAACTGCTGAGTACAGTGAAGTCAGTAAGCTTCGTATGACCATTAGCGCACAGTATGAGTATGGACTAGCGCGCGCTAATAACCATTTTATATAAATAGGACAGCATCCTTTTTCATATTTTCAGCCTTTTCACTTCCCACATCCTAATTCTTGGACTTAGAGAGTCACTCTCTTCATCCTAAACCCTTCATATCATCATCCTAGCACGAGTGGGGAGATTGTAGATCGTTGGAGATTGGTGTTGAAGCCTTCGGCGTTGGATTTCTTCGAGTTCCTCCTTGTTCTTCACTACTTTGAGGTAGGTGATTCTTCGCCAATATTAAGTACTACTCTGAAGGACGTTTTGATCATGATTTAGGACTATCTAGTCAGTTAAATACGTACATAGTCGAACATCATGTGTTAGAAAGATATTTTCGACGTTTCGATACTTCTTCATCGTATAAATCGTCGAACCTTTTTAGTGTTTGAACTCCTAAGCATATTCATGTATCTTCAAAACCGATTGTGACCAGTATGTGGAGATTATCAAGTTCTTATGTTTTTACATAATGGAATCATACGTTTTGAGACGTAGAACGAATGGAACCTAGGATATTTTCTTGAAGATCAAGATGAATTAAGATGTTGTGATTGTTATACGTATCCTTGTACCTTGAAGCCGTTTAATCCGTAAAGATCTTTCACAAATCGTATGAGCATGATATGCACGGAGATGACATCTTTTAACACTGAAGATTTCTTGAGTTTCATCACCATTAGCTCACGTTTTCTGCCCAGTAGTAAACTGCCATGCACAGTTAGCGCACGCTAAGATGTGTATATTAACGTGCGCTATCGGGAATGATTAACGTATGCTACGTTTTGTACATAACATACGTTATGTCATCAGGCGAGTCAGTCGGCTGATCAGAGAGGACTGTCGGTACATAAGATAGCATACGCTAGACTTCGTCGTTTACGTACGCTAACAGGCAGGCTTAGCGCACGTTACGTAGAGTACGTAGCGTACGCTAAGTAGTTCAGGCAGATTGCATTTTTTTTAGAGCTTTCGGCCGTAGACCGGGTTGTTAGACATTCGTACGACATGAGATGAATTTGTTATTATTTCTTTTGAATAAGGTCCGAGCCTTGCATAGGGGACGATCGCGGGGCGGTGACAATCATACGCGTGGCATTTGTTGGAGTATTTCTGTAATATCCTAGAATTTCACTATGAATTTTTCGCATTATTTTATCTGGGATGTACTGTACAGAGTGGGACCGACACGATATGAGTGGATAATTTTGGAAACCGTGACAGTCGTGCCAGTATGTCTATCGAGGGTATTTTGATTCTAGGATATTACATGCTTGTTGTGTTTTCGATGTCGGATATACCGTATGAGTATTTGTTTGATTTCCGTACTTGGTCGACATTTGTAATTGAGGATATCGTGCATTAGACGTACCGTATGAGAATACTTTCGGGATTTCGTATATGTGTTCAGTATGTCGTATGTTCATATTTGTTATGTCGTCGTTGGGCGGGAATTCTTTGGAAACGGCTAAGTATGGATACGTTAACGTGCGTTAAGACTTTGAGATAACGTCGCTAAGTGGTACGTGTTAAATGCGTTAAGCGTAAGGTATTACGTGCGTAACAAGAGAATCGAGCAGTTGGGCGGTGTCGGCGGCTTTCGGCGCGGGCGTGGACACGTGAGTCAACGGATGGAGTTACGTCGTTATACGGGGTGTATTACGTCGTAATATGAGTATATCTTGTAGCAAGTCAACGTCGTATTACGTGCAACGCATTAAGTGTTACGTGCGTTGCAGGCGGCCCGGCGAGTCGTGGCCGAGATGACACGGATGGCCGAGCATGGCGGACGTGACTCGTTAGGATGGCGAGCATGGCCGGACGTGAATCGTTGGGATGGCGAGCATGGTCGGTGACTCGGCGAGGGCTAGGGCGGCGATTACGTCGTAGTCGGTGGCGATTACGGCCGTAATGGCGATTACGTCGTAAAGGAGCTGCCGATTACGTCGTAAGGGTGCCGAACAAAGCCGGACGAAGGTTAGGCGCGGCCGGCTCGTGCGTAAGGACCCGCCGATTACGTACGTAATCGGCGGCAGTCTCGGCTATATAAGGCCCAGACCGAGTCATCTTGGGCATTTTCATTTTTTCTTCGTTTTTTCGCGATTCCTTCACAAAAGTGGATGGATTTGAGTAAGATCATCATGTTGCAACATGTTTTGGAAGTTGGAATCATGGATTAACATCATCTTCCACCGGATCGAAGGTAAGAACACCTAAACACTTGGTTTTGGATGTTCTTGATGTTTCTTAGTGTTTTGGCGATTTGCTCCATTTTGATTCGGATTATTGATAGAACTTGATTGTATACTCGTAATCATTCAATACTCTTGAAGTTTTGTGGAACAAATTGAGTATTTCTTCGTTAAAACGATTAAATTGGATTATGCCTTCAAAGTGTTCGATGAAATGCCTCAATGAGTAGAACTTGGGAAATTCTATACGTTTTCGCATGGATGGTGATTGAATTGATATTATTGTGATTTAGGAATGAACTTTTGAAGGAAGTTGAATCGGTACCCTTCCCTTTTGTCGATTTCTTCGCACCGTGCTATTCAAAACAAGTGATTACTTGTGTATGTCATCTTCTAGAGGTATGTTGATAATCCTCTCATTGAATTCGGATTTTGATGTTATCGTTGAAGAAGGATTCGTATGAAGATGATTATGGTTTTGTTGTTACGATTCTTGCGGTTATATTAACTATATGTTGAAGACATTGTTTGGATTATTGAACACCGAATTTCGACTTGTGTTCGTATTATTAAGAGTTGATATGGGTTGGTTCCATATGATCGAGATATCATTGAACCATCGAGTTTGATTAGTTGGTCATTTCGGTTGTTGATTGTTATTGAACGTATCGTTAATCGATTATTGCATTAGGTTGCGTTTAGTGATCGTTGAAGTTAACCGTTGTGCTGCGGAGCTTGTAGACGAAGACGGCGGGATTGATAGCGGCTTCGTCGAATTAGTATCAAGGCAAGTTATGCTTGCTCAGTTCATAATGTTAATAAATGATTTCGTTTTCATTTCATTTATGATTCGTATAGCAATGGTATTATGGAAAATATGAATTGTCGGAATGGTGGTATGTATGGTATTTTGGACTAAGATAAATCATAATGTATATGATTTTAAGGATGTCTAGTGGAAATGGGAACGTGAATTATAATTTGGTCTCTTCGCATGAGAAGTTGGATATCAAGGTTACTTATCGTGTCGATATTGAACTCGGGATGGTGGTTTGGTATTAGTTATGGTGTACTTCATTTTGGATTGTCGGATAAACCATGTATTCGTTCGGGCGGTTGGTCGTGGAAAGGTTAGCGTCTCAACTTGAGGTAAATTAATATTGTTAGATTATGATAATCATCATATTGCATTATTTCATGTGTGTATTGATATTTCATGTGGTGAGTGTGCACCATCGTTGTTACGTTTGTAATGTGCTCTTCCTTTGAGCCGTGATCATTGGGCCGATGTGATAGTGGATAAGACCTATATGGCACTGTGTTAGGGTATTCTGTGTGGATACTTTCGTGACCCTTGGTTGCGACCTTGGGGTATTTTGTAATTGCATGAACCGTGTTAGGGGATAAGACCTATATGGCACCTATGTTCCGGGGTATTCTGTGAGATGCTTAGTGACCCTTATTCTTGCCTTGGGGTTTATGCGTTAATATTATATGCATTGTTGAGCATGATGTGGATCATGTCGATGGAAATACGACATTGTGGTCGTGTCGGTCTTCCATGATCGAGTTCTTGTTGCTCTTTTGGGAAGTCTTTGATCCTTGATGGATATGCGTTTCTTGGGATTAGTTGTCATGTTGTATCGTGACGTCTATCTTGAGTCTTATTGATTGGTCGTTCACGGTCCATGTATAATTGGATCATTCGATATTCGGGTTGTCTTTGAAATCCCATATATATGATTCGTATATGGGTGATAATTTTATTCTCTCGTGTATACATTAGGTTGATCCTTTTACGATCTCGTTGGGAGTTACCATATCGATGGTAAACTTATTTGTTATCGATCCTTTATTAATCTCGTTTGGAGTTCCCCTATCATTGGTAGTCTCGTTCGTTATTGATCCTTATTGATTCCGTTTGGGAGTTTGCCTTACCGCTGGTATTCTCGGTTGTTGATCCCTTATTATTCCTATTGGAGTTTACCGTGTCGTCGGTGTTATCAGTTGTCGATTTCTTATTGCTCTTGTTGGAGTTACCGGATCGTTGGTATTCCCGGTTGTTGGTCCTTATTGATCTTGTTAGAGTTTCTTGTGTTGTCGGTATTCTCGGTTGTTGACCCTTTATTGATCTTATTGGAGTTTATCGTACCGTCGGTATTTCGGTTGTCGACTCTTATTGATCTTATTGGAGTTTACCGTGTCGTCGGTATTCTCGATTATTGATTCTTCATTGATCCTTACCGTGTCGCCGTATTCTCGGTTGTCGACCTTTTATTGATCTTGTTGGGATTTGCCGTGTCGTCGGTATTCTCGGTGATTGCTTCTTCGTTGATCCTTACCGTCTCGTCGGTATTCTCGGTTATTGATTATTCGTTGATCTTGTTGGAGTTACGGATCATGGTATTCTCGTCCATGTTGATCCTTTGTCGATCTTGTGTGGAAATATCATGTCATTGATATTTCCGTTGTGATGCATCGATTGTTTATCATTATTGATCGTGTGAGCATTCATGCTTTGTATTGATATCTGGAACTTGCCATTGTTTCGGGACAGTTGATTTGCGGATGTATCGTGTGATATCGGTTTTATCGATTGGGATCCGATTGTGCGACCACCGATAGAGTTATTCATGGCGATCATTCTATAATTGAAATATGATAAGTTTGGGAATTTTGGTATCGTTTGGATACGATCTGAGATGGTTACTTTTGAATTCATTCATCACTTAAGGACAAGAGGCGTGGGTTGGTAAGAATTGATTTGTTATGGATTGTGACAGTTGGTAAGGTTACTACGGTGAGACTACATTGGAATTATTCTCACCTTGTAATTTCATTGATATGTATTGTTTTTGTGATGTGATCGTTATCATTGTTGAGTATTATGGTGACCGTCGTGGGCTTTATCTTTTAGGTACTCGGAGTTCGAGCTAGTAGCGGTCGTGAAGGGATGAGCTTTAGGTGATACGCTATGGCGTGATTGTTGGGATTATGTATTCTTTTGGTTTTTTTCTAATTCCTTTGCAAATGTAATTAATTGTGTTTTTATCCATTTGCATGTGTATATTTAAAATGGCTTTCGGTATTCTTTGAACTGTGTTTTCATCCGCTGCGTGTGTGTGTACTTTCAAAGGGCTTTTTGACATTTTTTTAAATGTTTGCGAAAATGATTTTAGCCTTGTGGGTTCCAATATGGGGCCCACGGCGCTGTAATATTCTGGTCGGTTTTGGGGTGTTACGAGAAAATGGTATCGGAGCTTGGGTTTCGTAAAACCGGGCGTGTGTGTTATGTGGCTCTGTAGGTGCGGTAGTAGCGTGACTTTTGAAAATGATTTTCGACTTTTGAGTCAAACCGATTTTGGAGGTTTCAAAATTTTAAAATATTTTCAAATTCTTTATTGCGATGCCGGTGTGTTGTTAGTGTGTTGAGACTTTGTATGGGAGTCGTATCTTTGGTATCACGGAAGATCATCGACTTCACGGACACTGTAAGTATGTTCTTTCGCTTATTTCAATTTTGATGATGATTATTTGAGCATGGTGTCGTGATTTTGAGATATTTCGGGTTTGAGATACGATTATGACAGTGTTGAGTTTCGAGGACTAAACTTATTTAAGTGGGTGTATATGTAATATCCTATAATTTCACTATGAATTTTTCGCATTATTTTATCTGGGATGTCTTGTGCAGTGGGACCGACACGATATGAGTGGATAATTTTGGAAACCGTGACAGTCGTGCCAGTATGTCTATCGAGGGTATTTTGATTCTAGGATATTACATGCTTGTTGTGTTTTCGATGTCGGATATACGGTATGAGTATTTGTTTGATTTCCGTACTTGGTCGACATTTGTAATTGAGGATATCGTGCATCAGACGTACCGTATGAGAATACTTTCGGGATTTCGTATATGTGTTCAGTATGTCGTATGTTCATATTTGTTATGTCGATACGTTGGACAGGAATTGCTGGAAACGGCTAAGTATGGATCTGTTAACGTACGTTAAGACTTTGAGATAACGTACGCTAAGTGGTACATGTTACGTACGTTAAGCGTAAGGTATTACATACGTAACAAGAGGAATCAGACAGTTGGGCCCGGTGTCGGCAGCTTTCGGCGCGGACGTGGACACGTGAGTCAACGGATGGAGTTACGTACGTTATACAGGGTGTATTAAATGCGTGTCTGAAATATATCTTGTAGCAAGTCAACGTACGTATTACGTACGCAACGAATTAAGTGTTACGTACGTTACGGGGCGACTGGCCGAGTCGTGGCCGAGATGACCTGGATGGCCGAGCATGGCCGGACGTGACTCGTTGGGATGGCCGAGCATGGCCGGACGTGAATCGTTGGGATGGCCGAGCATGGTCAGCAGTGACTCGCTGGGGGCTAGGACTGGCCGATTACGTACGTAGGCAGTGGCGATTACGGCCGTAATGGCGATTACGTCGTAAGGGAGTGCCGATTACGTACGTAAGTGCCGAACAAGCTGACAAGGTTAGGCCGCGGCCGGCTACGTGCGTAAGGACCCGCCGGTTACGTGCGTAAGGCCGGCAGTCTCGGCTTTATATAAGGCACTGGACCGAGTCATCTTGGGCATTTTCATTTTTCTTCGTTTTTCGCGATTCCTTCAGCAAAAGTGGATGGATTTGAGTAAGATCATCATGTAGAAACATGTTTTGGAAGTTGGAATCATGGATTAACATCATCTTCCACCCGGATCGAAGGTAAGAACACCTAAACACTTGGTTTTTGGATGTTCTTGATGTTTCTTGGTGTTTTGGCCGATTTGCTCCATTTTGATTCGGATTATTGATAGAACTTGATTGTATACTCGTAATCATTCAATACTCTTGAAGTTTTGTGGAACAAATTCGAGTATTTCTTCGTTAAAACGATTAAATTGGATTATGCCTTCAAAGTGTTCGATGAAATGCCTCAATGAGTAGAACTTGGGAAATTCTATACGTTTTCGCATGGATGGTGATTGAATTGATATTATTGTGATTTAGGAATGAACTTTTGAAGGAAGTTGAATCGGTACCCTTCCCTTTTGTCGATTTCTTCGAACATTTCTATTCAAAACAAGTGATTACTTGTGTATGTCATCTTCTAGAGGTATGTTGATAATCCTCTCATTGAATTCGGATTTTGATGTTATCGTTGAAGAAGGATTCGTATGAAGATGATTATGGTTTTGTTGTTACGATTCTTGCGGTTATATTAACTATATGTTGAAGACATTGTTTGGATTATTGAACACGAATTTCGACTTGTGTCGTATTGTTTAGAGTTTATATGGGTTTGTTTCATTTGATCGAGATTTCTTTTAACCATCGAGTTTGATTAGTTGGTCATTTCGGTTGTTGATTGTTATTGAACGTATCGTTAATCGATTATTGCATTAGGTTGCGTTTAGTGATCGTTGAAGTTAACCGTTGTCTTTGCGGAGCTTGTAGACGAAGACGGCGGGATTGATAGCGGCTTCGTCGGGTGGTATCAAGGCAAGTTATGCTTGCTCGATTCATAATGTTAATAAATGATTTCGTTTTCATTTCATTTATGATTCGTATAGCAATGGTATTATGGAAAATATGAATTGTCGGAATGGTGGTATGTATGGTATTTTGGACTAAGATAAATCATAATGTATATGATTTTAAGGATGTCTAGTGGAAATGGGAACGTGAATTATAATTTGGTCTCCGCATGAGAAGTTGGATATCAAGGTTACTTATCGTGTCGATATTGAACTCGGGATGGTGGTTTGGTATTAGTTATGGACTGTACTTCATTTTGGATTGTCGGATAAACCATGTATTCGTTCAGGGCGGTTGGTCGTGGAAAGGTTAGCGTCTCCAACTTGAGGTAAATTAATATTGTTAGATTATGATAATCATCATATTGCATTATTGCATGTGTGTATTGATATTTCATGTGGTGAGTGTGCACCATCGTTGTTACGTTTGTAATGTGCTCTTCCTTTGAGCTGTGATCTGTTGGGCCGATGTGTTAGGGGATAAGACCTATATGGCACCTGTGTTCCGGGGTATTCCTGTGTGGATACTTTCGTGACCCTTGGTTGCGACCTTGGGGTATTTTGTAATTGCATGAACTGTGTTAGGGGATAAGACCTATATGGCACCTATGTTCCGGGGTATTCCTGTGAGATGCTTCCGTGACCCTTGGCTGCTGCCTTGGGGTTTATGTGTTAATATTATATGCATTGTTGAGCATGATGTGGATCATGTATCGATGGAAATACGACATTGTGGTCGTGTCGGTCTTCCATGATCGAGTTACTGTTGCTCTTTTGGGAAGTCTTTTGATCCTTGATGGATATGCGTTTCTTCGGGATTAGTTGTCATGTTGTATCGTGACGTCTATCTTGAGTCTTATTGATTGGTCGTTCACGGTCCATGTATAATTGGATCTGTTCGATATTCGGGTTGTCTTTGAAATCCCATATATATGATTCGCATATGGGTGATAATTTTATTCTCTCGTGTATACATTCCGTTGATCCTTTTAAGTCTCGTTGGGAGTTACCATATCGATGGTAAACTTATTTGTTATCGATCCTTTATTAATCTCGTTTGGAGTTCCCCCTATCATTGGTAGTCTCGTTCGTTATTGATCCTTATTGATTCCGTTTGGGAGTTTGCCTTACCGTTGGTATTCTCGGTTGTTGATCCCTTATTATTCCTATTGGAGTTTACTGTGTCGTCGGTGTTTTCAGTTGTCGATTTCTTATTGCTCTTGTTGGAGTTACCGGATCGTTGGTATTCCCAGTTGTTGGTCCTTATTGATCTTGTTAGAGTTTACTGTGTTGTCAGTATTCTCGGTTGTTGACCCTTTATTGATCTTATTGGAGTTTATCGTACCGTCGGTATTTCTGGTTGTCGACTCTTATTGATCTTATTGGAGTTTACCGTGTCGTCGGTATTCTCGATTATTGATTCTTCATTGATCCTTACCGTGTCGTCGGTATTCTCGGTTGTCGACCTTTTATTGATCTTGTTGGGATTTGCCGTGTCGTCGGTATTCTCGGTGATTGCTTCTTCGTTGATCCTTACTGTCTCGTCGGTATTCTCGGTTATTGATTATTCGTTGATCTTGTTGGAGTTACCAGATCATGGTATTCTCGTCCATGTTGATCCTTTGTCGATCTTGTGTGGAAATATCATGTCATTGATATTTCCGTTGTGATGCATCGATTGTTTATCATTATCGATCGTGTGAGCATTCATGCTTTGTATTGATATCTGGAACTTGCCATTGTTTCGGGACAGTTGATTTGCGGATGTATCGTGTGATATCGGTTTTATCAGGATTGGGATCCGATTGTGCGACCAGTAGATAGAGTTATTCATGGCGATCATTCTATAATTGAAATATGATAAGTTTGGGAATTTTGGTATCGTTTGGATACGATCTGAGATGGTTACTTTTAAATTCATTCATCACTTAAGGACACGAGGCGTGGGTTGGTAAGAATTGATTTGTTATGGATTGTGACAGGTTGGTAAGGTTACTACGGTGAGACTACATTGGAATTATTCTCACCTTGTAATTTCATTGATATGTATTGTTTTTGTGATGTGATCGTTATCATTGTTGAGTATTATGACTGACCCCGTCGTGGGCTTTATCTTTTAGGTACTCGGAGTTCGAGCTAGTAGCGGTCGTGAAGGGATGAGCTTTCGGTGATCGGCTATGGCGTGATTGTTGGGATTATGTATTCTTTTCTGGTTTTTTTCTAATTCCGCTGCAAATGTAATTAATTGTGTTTTTATCCGCTGCATGTGTATATTTAAAATGGCTTTCAGTATTCTTTGAACTGTGTTTTCATCCGCTGCGTGTGTGTGTACTTTCAAAGGGCTTTTTGACATTTTTTTTTAAATGTTTGCGAAAATGATTTTAGCCTTGTGGGTTCCAATATGGGGCCCACGGCGCTGTAATATTCCCGGTCGGTTTTGGGGGTGTTACAATTTCATTCTTGCCATTTTTAAGGCAAGTATCATATGTTGAGTTTGGTTTATATTGGAACTTTGATCATGCATATGGCTTTATTCATATTGTCGAGTATGAGATTAATTTCATTGATTTTATGATACTTGTACTAGCATTGTTTTGCTAACCCCTTTGGGGGTAGACATTGTTTTGATGTTCAGGTAGCCGAGGAGCGGGGAAGCAACCACAGTACCGACATGACGATGAGATGGCTCAGTGATGTGGTTGATGTTTATTGTTATTGTGATTTGTTCTTCTTGGTTCACTTTAGTACTCGAGTACGTGTATTTTAATAATGTCATTTTCGATATGGTTGTATAAATTAACTCCCTGGATCAGTTAAATCGGTTTTGTATTTTGAATTTCAGTGGTACTATTGAATTATGTTTACATTTCGGCGAAACCCCATTCGCCCTCGCCTTCGGAACAGAAGCGGTGATTCCTTCTGAGATCGCCGTCCTCAGCCATCGAACCGAACAAGAGATGACGACCGACAATGATATGGCCCGACGAATCGACCTAGACATGCTCGAAGAACGACGGTTGACCTCAGAAATGAAGAACACAATCTACAAAAGGAGAGCCGAGAAGTTCTTCAATTCAAAAGTCAAAGAAAGAAGGTTTCGAGTGGGCGACCTCGTCCTCAAGAAGATCCAAACCCACACAGGCGTTTTTGGCCCGAACTGGGAAGGACCTTTCTGGATATCTGAATGGCTAACTAAGGGAGCCTACGAACTCGAACATCCTGACGGTACCCCGGATCAATATCCCTGGAACGCCGTGCATCTGAAAAAATTCTACCAGTGAAAATTTTGTATTCAATTTAGAATGCCCAATGTACAAGGAATATAATGAGATTTTTTCCTGTACCATCTATTCTGGCGATCTCCCCACCAGGCATATCGCATACCGCCGACGATTGTTGATCATGACGATCCGAGGTAGGATCAATGCAGCCATGGTCCTGGAGGTTGATGGAACCGACAGCTTCGCCCATGCAAGGTTCCTTCGGGCTGAGATCGCCCGCCCTTCGTTTAAATACGAGGTCGGCATAGCCAAAGGACCCTCCAAAATGATCAGTGGACACGTTCGCACGTCCTCAAATTACGTCATCTAACATGATGTACTCGGACAAGGAGACGCGTCCCTACCCCGTCACAACGTATCCCATCGAGGGTCGTCATCTAACGTGCCGACCTGAGGTAGAAAGGTGCTTACAAATCCGCGGACGCCCCGTGCAAGGACTCCTCTAGACCAAGATCGCCTACCTTTCGTTTAAATACAAGGCAGGTGCAGCCTAACGGAGGACCCTCACAATAAAGTGTGTCGCGGGATAGGTAATGTCCCTCGCACACAGAGACACGGTTGTGGAGATCGGCCCATCAAACTCCGCGACCGTGCACGATCCCTCAGAGTCGGCAAAACTGAAGCTAGCTCGCCTAACAAACTTGTTTTTGTACCCTTACTTACGATAAGTAAACAAAAACAAGGGGGCAGTGAATAGGGGAGCTAATCCTAAATGTGATCGGGCAGAAGGAGCCGTACAAGATCGGATTCGTTCAAACACAAACCGGACGATCAATATTATTCAACAACATTTACAAGTAAGAATTTCGATTCGAAACATGTCAATACATTCAGCATCCAAACAAATGGTCGGATGAACAAGACATCGGATGCAATCGTACACATACTTGTTAAAATTCGCATGCAAACATTCAAAGGCGATCGTACATGAGAAGACACAAAGTGCGAAAAAGGAATATTTATTCATAATAAAGAGTTCGTACAACATGAAGCCCGAAGGCAATACAAAGAGAAAGCAAAAATTAGAAGATACAAGGAAAACAAAAACATCTCTCAAGGTCCCGCCGGCAGGTCTTCGCCCTCAGGAGGCGGATCGGCTTATGCCCCCCCATCGGCCTCATGATGAATGAGTTTACCAGGATACCAACTCAAATCGATCCCGAAATCGACGAGGTCAAGGATCGGCAGAGAGAACTCCGGGTGCAGAGGGTGCTCAAGCGCATAAACCTTGAAGCTCTCCATAAGAGGACCGACCTCGATCCCTAACTTCTTGGCGGCTCTAACAGCATCGGCGTAGGCCAGATAATAGGCGAACTCGCCGATGAGTGCCACATTGAGATAGGGATCAGTCTCGATCGCCTTGAGCTGCCCTCTCAGCTCCACGGCCGTCTTCTCAGCCTCCACCAGCTCGACCACCTTGGCGGCATTCTCTCCCTTGGCCTTCTCCAGCTCCTTCTTCGCCGCCTCCAGCTCACCGCTAGGCCGATCCACCGTCGCCTTCAGCCCGGCCGCCTCCTCCTGCGAAGCCGCATGCTTCCGGCGGGTTTCCTTCTCCTGATCACGGAACCGGTCGGCAACCTCCTTGGAGCGGCTCAGCTCCTGCTTCAATCGGTCAGCATCCTGTTTAGCCTTTTTGGCCGTCTCCACATACTCCTTCTCCATAGACTGGATCTGGTTGGCAAACTCAATGTTGGCGTTCCGAGCGGCCTCAAGATCGCTATAGAGGCGAGCAGTGGAGGGTCGCCCCTCGAAATCCTTGGCAGCCTGGACGGCCATCGTCGCCGTCTGGAGAGCCAGGGCGATGGTCGCCTGCATGGTATCTCCAGATCGCCGACGAGCGATCGCATCAAGATTGGTCGTCCAGGCCTTGGGCAATGAGGAGATGGCCTTATGGACGTAGGTAGGGACGTCGAGGGACTTTGGTGGAGACTTACTCGACAAGAAGTCGAGCACCATGGGAGCGACATCAGGGTCGGCAAGACGAATCCTGCAGCGCAAACAAAAATGACAAGGGAGTTAGTCTATATCTCACTAAAAATGCCTAACTCGGAAATTTGGATCCTTTCTTACCTGTTGACCAGCTCGGGATCGCGGCCAAAATAAGGCTTGCCCCGAGAGGTTTCCGCCTCAGCGATCGCCACCTTCTTCGTGGGGCCGCCCGATGACCGGGAGCCGGGCGCCGAGGTCCTAGGGCCTGATCCCTCCGTCATCGGGATGGCGGAAATAAGAGCCGCAACTACCGGAGGCTCAAGAATGGACACATCCGCCTCAGTAATCGGCAGGGACTCCTCCGGCCTCCGCCTCTTGCGGCGCTGAAGTTGTTCCTCTTACTGAACTACCGGCTCGGCGACCGGCACCTCAGCAGGTCTCATCACCGGAGCGGGGCGAGACGTCGTCGCAGGAACGCGACCATTTTTCTTACCCAGGTGAAGGCGACCGATGAGTCCTGGGTTAGACATGGCAATCTCTGGTGGTGGCTCGGTAAAGAGGGGAAAATGAGTCTCTATCAAAGAAGAAATACAAACAAGTTAGGCAACTACTTAAATGCTGCGACCTCCTGGAGGCAATCGTAAAGCAAGGAAGCAAATGATCCAAAGGGGGTCATGAGGATCTATGCTGAGGGCGCTGGATCGAATGTCCACCATGCGTTGGTCCGACGGGATCATCATGGGGATCTATGCTGAGGGCGCTGGATCGTTGGATGGGTCTTCCACCATGCGTTGGTCCGACGGGATCATCATGGGGATCTATACCAAGGGCACAGGATCGCTGGATTACCCTGTATTGTGTTGATGGAATCGTGAGGATTCACATCGTTGGATTCCGATGACGGAAGTCCGTTTTGCATGTTTTATGATGCACTAATGATTATGTAAATCCTTACTTAAAGGGTTTACGGCACTGTAATTATTCCGAATATCTCGGGGTGTTACAGAATATGGTATCGGAGCTAAGATTCATGGATATCTTGGCAGTCGGGTTAGTTGGGTCTGTTTACGTTATTTGATTATTGGTCGTTTATAACATCACTGCTGAACCAGCATCGTTGTGTGGACCGTGGTTGTAAGTTTCCTAATCTCAAATACTACCGTTTTATTTAATTCATGTTTTGTGAACATTGACAGACTTTCTTTTAGAAAGTTTGCCCTCGATATTGAGTATTTGTGTTCACAGTATGTTGAGAGGAGGTCGTGGACGCGGATGTGGTCGTGGACGTGGACGTGGAAATGCGAGACAGGAGGATTCAGCGTCTACCCCAAAGATTTCTGCTAGTCGAACCGATTCCCATTTTGGAGGACAACAGGGGTCAGCAAATTATAATGCAGATCCTAACTTGCCGGGAGTGCTTCAACAGGTTGTTGCTCAGATAAACCAGTATACTCAGGTTGTTGATCGCATGCAGACGGCGATGGGACAGGAGCATAACGAGGAAAATCAGGGGGACAAATGGCTTACTGAGGTGGTCAAATTGCACCCTCCGAAATTTGACGGTTCTGCTGAGACGCTTTCTTGGGATCACTGGCTGAAGGAGTTAGAAAGATCTTTGAAGGGATTAACTGTCCCAACGACAGAAAAGTCCCGATCGCCCAATATCTTCTGACTGGGTAGGCTTTCGATTGGTGGGAGGCCGTTCGACCTGAGGAGCATAATGATGACTGGACGTAGTTCAAATTAATGATGGAAGCGCAATATTGTCCTCGCCCAGTTAGAGAGGCCCGAGTCCGGGAGTTTTTCTCACCACAAAATTCAGAGGCATCTGTGACAGACGTGATTAAGACTTTTAATCACCAGTTGACTTATGTGCGCCACTTGGTCAGGACCGAGGCAGAGAGGATTTATCATTTTGACATGCGGATGAAGCCGGAAATTCAGCAGTATATGTCCGGATTTGAATGTACCACCTTGCGACAGTATCAGGACAAAGCATTGGCCTATGATATGAAAGAGGCGGTAGTAGAGAAGTCAACGGAAGCAAAGAAGCAGAAAGTGTCTGGCAACTTCACGAAGATTAAGAGTAGTGATCCCCGAAAGGGCCAGTCCTCATTTCATTCGTCCAGAAGGCCTCCGCATCCTCCTCGAGGCGGAAAGAAGTTACAGGCAGCACCAACCATTTCAGACGCAGGGAAGAAATGTTATAACTGTGGCAAAGCGAGGCATGTTCGACGTGACTGTTTCGCACCTGCTGTGACCTGTTTCGAGTGTGGACAGGAAGGATATCGCGCAACATTTTGTGAAAATGCGACTCGATCTTTTGGTACTCGCACTCCTATACCGGTTCTGAAGGACACTAGTGTAAACCAGACGCAGCAAAGCGGTTTCCAGCAGCAGAATGTTGGGAAAAGAGAGGCATCCAGCGCTGGGTCCGTTCCTCCACGTATTTACGAGATGAAGAAGTTAGACGATCAGAACAAGACTGTTGCATCAGGTACGATTCAGATCCTTTTGAAACCAGTTAGTGTCTTATTCGATTCAGGAGCTACGCATTCTTTCATATATTTTTGAACTGTGTTAGTCGTTTGAAAATCTCGTGCTTGTATGATTGTGAACCTTATGTTGTGGGATTACCGAGCGGAGAGAAACTTGTGGGAACCTTAGAAACTAGAGATTTTCCAGTGACTATAGGAGGGAGAGATTAGCCATCAAATCTTATTGTAGTCGACATCCAAGGTGACGATTTAATTCTCGAAGACGATTAGCTCAACCGTTACGGAGCTATTTTAAATTACCGAAAGAGAGTCATTTCTATCATAGCTGATGATGGATCTGAACACTTATTCAAGGGATGGAGACCGGGTAGCTCAGGAAAATTAATCAAAACGATGAAAGCAGCGAGATTGCTAAGGCAGGGTTGTTACGGATTTTGGTGTTATGCCATGAAGAAAGAGGAAGAAGTAGAACTCTCATCTATTCCAGTTGTGAATGAATTTCCAGATGTATTCCCTGACGAACTACCTGGGTTACCTCTACAGAGAGAAGTGGAGTTCACTATCGAATTAGAGCCTGGAGCCATTCCTATTTCCAGAGCACCATACCGCATGGCGCCAACCGAGATGTATGAACTAAAAAAGCAACTGGAGGAATTATTGCAGAAGGGTTATATTCAACCTAGCGTTTCTCCTTGGGGAGCGCCTGTTCTCTTTGTCCGGAAGAAAGATGGATCCCTCCGATTATGTATTGATTACAGGGAGCTAAACAAGGTGACGATCAAGAACAAGTATCCTATACCTCGGATAGACGACTTGTTTGATCAACTGCAAGGGGCAAGGGTATTCTCGAAGATTGACTTGCGATCAGGATATCATCAGTTGAGAATTAAGGAATTGGATATACCGAAATCTGCTTTCAGATCCCGGTACGGGCACTATAAATTCGTGGTGATTCTATTCGGACTTACCAATGCTCCTGCAGTATTTATGCAATTGATGAATCGGGTATTCTTAGAATACCTAGATAAGTTTGTGGTCGTTTTCATTGATGACATCTTGGTCTATTCGAAGGACACAGAAGAGCATGCCGAGCATTTGCGTGTGGTTTTGAGCACCTTGAGGAATGAACAGCTTTATGCGAAGCTTTCCAAATGCGAGTTCTCGCTTAGGGAAGTAACCTTCCTTGGGCATGTAATATCAGCTGACGGAGTTCAGGTGGACCTGAAGAAAGTCGAGGTAATCTTGGAATGGGAATCTCCTAATAACGTGAAATAAGTCCGAAGCTTCTTAGGACTTGCTGGATATTATCGCCGTTTTGTAGAGGGATTTTCCAAAATTGCTCGTCCGCTCACTCAGCTGTTACAGAAAACTCAAAAGTTCACGTGGGATGAGAAATGCCAGGCTGGTTTTGATGAACTTAAGAAAAGACTGACGACAGCACCTATATTAGCGTTACCAGATGGGACTGATCGATTCATGGTGTACAGCGATGCTTCAAATCAGGGTCTGGGATGTGTATTGATGCAAAAGGATAAAGTGATTGCCTATGCCTCTCGACAGTTGAAACCGTATGAAGTTAATTACCCGACTCATGATCTGGAGTTAGCAACTGTGGTCTTTGCTTTAAAAATTTGGCGACATTATTTATACGACACTCGTTGTTAGATCTTCACTGATCACCAGAGCCTCAAGTACATTTTCAGTCAGAAGGAATTAAACATGAGGCAGAGAAGGTGGCTGGAATTGATCAAGGATTATGACATGGAAATTCTCTATCATCTAGGTAAAGCAAACGCGGTAGCGGATGCACTGAGCCGAAAACCTGTTTCTCTTCGAGTATTGGAAGCGCTTACGTCCCAAACCAACATTCAACGAGAACTGATCTGCGAAGGGATTGAAGTATGGTCACCAAAAATCCAAGGGCAACTATATGTGATGGAATTGACTACGTCACTAGTCGAGGATATCAAATCTAAGCAGTTGAATGATTCTCTGATACTTCAGTTATGTGATGAAGTAAATAAAGGAAAGGCCCCAGGATTCGTGATACAAGATGGTGGAGTTCTGAGATTTCAAAGTCGACTTTGCGTTCCCGATGATGATGATTTGAGACGGACAATTTTGAAGGAAGCTCACAACGCTCCCTATTCTATTCACCCAGGCAGCAGTAAGATGTATAAGGATCTAAAACAAAACTTCTGGTGGGGAAATATGAAGAAGGACGTAGCAGAGTACGTTTTGAAGTGTTTGACTTGTCAGCAGGTTAAGATTGAACATCAGCGACCTGCCGGAATGTTAAAACCGCTTTCGATTCCTGAGTGGAAGTGGGAGGATATCTCGATGGATTTCATCACCAGTATGCCAAGGACCAAGACGGGAATGAACATGATTAGGGTTGTAGTTGATCGACTAACCAAGTCGGCTCATTTCCTAGGAATTAAAGATACTTGGGGACTAGAGAGATTGGCGCGAGTATTTATCGCAGAGATAGTCAGATTACATGGGATACCGAAGACCATTAATTCAGATCGGGATGGTCGCTTCGTGTCGCACTTTTGGAAGCCAGTTCATATGGCTTTGGGGACCGAGCTGAACTTTAGCACGGCTTATCATCCTCAAACGGACGGTCAGTCTAAAAGGACTATTCAGACAGTAGAAGACATACTTAGAGCTTGTGCCTTGGATTGGTCAACTGACTGGGAAATTCACTTGCCATTGATTGAATTCACATATAACAATAGTTGGCATGCTTCTATTAAGATGGCACCGTTTGAAGCTTTGTACGGGAGAAGATGTCGATCACCCCTGTGCTGGGATGATTCTTCGTACTTGATCGGGATGTAGCCGGAATTGATAGTCCAGACTCAAGAGAAGATAGCTTTGATTCGGGAAAGACTGTTGACTGCCCAGAGTCGAAAAAAGTCTTATACAGATGTACTTCGTCGCCCTTTAGAGTTCGACATTGGGGACCACGTACTATTGAAGGTGTCTCCTACCCGAGGAATTTTCCGTTTTGGGAAGAAAGGTAAGCTTAGTCCGAGATATATCGGGCCATTTGAGATCCTCGAGAGAGTTGGGGATTTAGAATACAGGTTGGCCTTACCACCATCGTTGAGTCACGTTCACAATGTGTTTCACGTATCCCAATTGCGGAAGTATGTAACGAATCCCAGTCATATCATTAAGTTCGATGAGATTGAGATAGCTAATGACGGCACCATCGAAGAGAGACCAATCAAGATACTTGAGAGTCGGATCAAACAATTGAGGAATAAACTAATACACTTGGTTAAAGTACAATGGTCACGACACGGAGTTGAAGAGGCCACTTGGGAAATGGAGGACAGTATGAAGACTAGATATCCGGAGTTGTTTTCATCTTATGTTTCGGGACGAAACTTCTTTTTAGGGAGAGAGGATGTAATACCCGAGATTTCTGATGTGTAATTGAACCTTGTGATAATGTATTGTTACCTTTTTATCTGAGTATTATTCTCCGTATTTCATGATCCTGTGTTGTTGAGCGTATGATTTCATGAATGCATTCAAAATTGTGATTTTTGTTCGCGTAGCGCACGCTATCGACTAAGTGTAGCATACGTTAATTTGGATCCGTAGCGCACGCTGTGCATGAACCTTAGCGCACGCTATACGTAGTCAACATGATTAAGATAAGGTGGTAGGTGAGATCGGCTGCGGATCTCGGTCGGATTATGTCAGGATGAACCCGGACGGCTTTCGGGAAAAAGCCAAGTCAACGCGGTAGCGCACGCTACTCATATGAGGATAGCGCACGCTAACTGTTGAGTATAGTGAAGTCAGTAAGCTTCGTATGACCGTTAGCGCACGCTATGAGTATGGACTAGCGCGCGCTAATAACCATTTTCTATAAATAGGACAACATCATTTTTCATATTTTCAGCCTTTTCACTTCCCACATCCGAATTCTTGGACTTAGAGAGTCACTCTCTTCATCCTAAACCATTTATATCATCATCCTAGCACGAGTGGGGAGATTGTAGATCGTTGGAGATTGGTGTTCAAGCCTTCGGCGTTGGATTTCTTCGAGTTCCTCCTTGTCCTTCACTACTTTGAGGTAGGTGATTCTTCACCAATATTAAGTACTACTCTGAAGGACGTTTTGATCATGATTTGGGACTATCTAGTCAGTTAAATACGTACGTAGTCGAACATCATGTGTTAGACAGATATTTTCGACGTTTCGATACTTCTTCATCGTATAAATCGTCGAACCTTTTTAGTGTTTGAACTCCTAAGCATATTCATGTATCTTCAAACCCGATTATGACCAGTATGTGGCGATTATCAAGTTCTTATGTTTTTACATAATGGAATCATACGTTTTGGGACGTAGAATGAATGGAACCTAGGATATTTTCTTGAAGATCAAGATGAATTAAGATGTTGTGATGGTTATACGTAACCTTGTACCTTGAAGCCGTTTAATCCGTAAAGATCTTTCACAAATCATATGAGCATGATATGCACGGAGATGACATGTTTTAACACTGAAGATTTCTTGAGTTGCATCACCATTAGCTCAAGTTTTCTGCCCAGTAGTAAACTCCCATGCACGGTTAGTGCACGCTAAGATGTGTATATTAACGTGCGCTATCGGGAATGATTAACGTACGCTATGTTTGGTACGTAACGTACGTTATGTCATCAGGCGAGTCAGTCGGCTGATCAGAGAGCACTGTCGGTACATAAGATAGCGTACGCTAGACTTCGTCGTTTACTTATGCTAACGGGCAGGCTTAGCGCACGTTACGTAGAGTACGTAGCGTACGCTAAGTAGTTCAGGCAGATTGCATTTTTTTAGAGCTTTCAGTCATAGACTGGGTTGTTAGACATTCGTACGACATGAGATGAATTTTTTATTATTTCTTTTGAACAAGGTCCGAGCCTTGCATAGGGGACGATCGAGGGGCGGTGACATACAGACGCGTGGCATTTGTTGGAGTATTTCATTCTTGCCATTTTTAAGGCAAGTATCATATGTTGAGTTTGGTTTATATTGGAACTTTGATCATGCATATGGTTTTGTTCTTATTGTCGAGTATGAGATTAATTTCTTTGATTTCTTGTGATATTCGTGGTTAATTGTTCGTATGAATGGACATATTGAAATGCATATATGTACGCACGATTGCATGGTTTGTATTGTAAATGATCCGAAGGGGGTCATGAGGATCTATGCTGAGGGCGCTGGATCGAATGTCCACCATGCGTTGGTCCGACGGGATCATCATGGGGATCTATGCTGAGGGCGCTGGATCGTTGGACGGGTTTTCCACCATGCGTTGGTCCGACGGGATCATCATGGGGATCTATACCAAGGGCACTGGATCGCTGGATTACCCTGTATTGTGTTGATGGAATCGTGAGGATACACATCGTTAGATTCCGATGACGGAAGTCCGTTTTGCATGTTTTATGATGCACTGGTGATTATGTATTATGATACTTGTACTAGCATTTTTTTGCTAACCCCTTCGGGGGTGGACATTGTTTTGATGTTCAGGTAGCCGAGGAGCGGGGAGGCAACCACAGTACCGACATGACGATGAGATGGCTCAGTGATGTGGTTGATGTTTATTGTTGTTGTGATTTGTTCTTCTTGGTTCACTTTAGTACTCGAGTACGTGTGTTTTAATAATGTCATTTTCGATATGGTTGTATAAATTAACTCCCTGGATCAGTTGAATCGGTTATGTATTTTGAATTTCAGTGGTACTGTTGAATTATGTTTACGTTTCTTTTAATTAGCCTTGTAAATCCTTACTTAAAGGGTTTACGGCACTGTAATTATTCCGAATATCTCGGGGTGTTACAGACTACTCTGCTGAAAAGGGTTTTATTTCCGAGCGTGCTAAACGAATCATAGTCGTTGCAACAACACCAAATGAACTAATCAAAAAACTCAATGAATTTGTTCCTCAACCAGATCCAGCTCTAGCTAAAATTGTCTGAATGGAAGATTTTACTGTGCGGAAACGAAAAGTGGATTCATTCCTCTCCCTTTGATAACCCATGTCGGACCTCTTGTATTTTTACTTTATGTCGTGTGTAATAATCGTGCTAAATGGTGGCAGCTTAAGGAGTTTCTTCTTGATCTATTGACGCGCATCTATTCGCGATTTATGTATTGTTATTTTATTGCTGTCATTTTTATTGCGTGTTTTGCTTTTATAAAAACTTTGATGGCAGTGTAAGGCGACTCTTCGTACTTTCTTGATGCGCATCTTAAAAATTGTGTTATACTTACGAGTATATTTTATTTTCTTTTGTTGTGTGCCTCGTATATTTATTCTCTTGCAGATCCTAAAAGGCGTTAGCTCAGACATCAACTTTCTTAATAGGGAGTATTCTGCTTTTCTGCATTGATTTTTATTTTATTTTATTTTTTATTTTTAAACTGAGGACAGTTTTATTTTCAAGTTTGGGGGTGGTTTGCTTAATTATTTTGGTGTGTTGGAATTTTGGTGTGTTTTGATTGATTTAGTTATTTGCCTTAATTTTTTTTATTATACATATATATATATATATATATTTATAGTATTTTGATTTATGAGATTTCTAGATCTGGCCATAACACCAATAAATTAGCTATATACAAACTTCTAAAATCGTTTTAACCGGTAAAAAAATTGTATATTCCAAAATTTTTTGAGCCTTAATCCCTCTTTCCAAGCCTTGTAGTTATCATATAAAATCGAGTCATTCGTTACCTTGAGAAAAGAAGAATCAGTCGGTTGATGAAAAATAGAACTGAAATTTACTTAATTTGTGGAGTTTTTGATTTTTCATGCTTAAACTAAGAAATGATTTTCTGCAAAAATTCTATTCCCTAAAAAAGGAGTCATTGGTGAAAAGAGCTACACGTTAGCAAATAACGGTGTGAAAGCTATCACCAAAAAAAAATAAATGACAAAAAGGAGAAGTGTTGAGCAGCAGCAGCTACCTAATTTTGGGGGTCTTAAAATTTTGCGAAAAATGAAGGACTAACCATTGTTGGTGCGTAGCTGCCGTCTCATAGAAAATTGGTGAAAAGAGCTACATGTTAGCAAATAACGGTGTGAAAGCTATCACCTTTTAAAAAAAATGGAGTCGATAGAAATTGTGTTGGTGAAAAGAGCTACACGTTAACAAATAACGGTGTGAAAGCTATCACTAAAAGGGATGTAGTTTATGAGCAGATCTGAATTAATTAGCGGCTGAATTTCAATACACTCAATTTCGTGAAAAATCACAATATTTGATGACGCCAATGAAATTCTTCTTCATATTGAGTTGAAAAATAAACGAGTGGTCGAAAGTAACCATTAAAGGGAGTCGTGTGTATCAGGAATGGGAAAGAAATAATCGGCCTTTTGGGGGAAAACCTTGAATTTGGAATTACAAAATAAAAACCTTGTTTTAACTTCAAAATCATTAGTAGATTTATTTTGAATCTTGATTCATTTCTATCTACTGTATAAAGCTGGTTGTTGTGTATTAATGGCATTTTGATCTCCTTTTCTCTTTTTATATTTTGTGTGTATTAGTATTTTTACGTCTTATTTTTATTTTTATTTTTATTTTTGGAGCATGAATAATAAAGAGTCTTGCTCGGGACTAGCAAGAATTCAAGTTTGGGTGTGTGATAAGTGTCAGTATTGTACACTTATCCATGGTTTGTATCGATAAAATTCACCCATAATTGAGCTAGTCTACTCGTTTTTTGCTTTTAATTAATTAGTTTTTAATAATTTTATTTTTATCGGATGATGATGTAAATCTAGTCTTAATCGGATTAAATAACTGATTTACTCAAGAAATAACATGTTTATTAAATATTATCTTTGTTGAATTTTGATATATTCATGTTGTAGGGATTTCCGAGACGAATTCAGCAGTATTTCCGGATTTAAAATCATAGTTATATATCAAAAGTTATCATCCGAAGAAGATTTGGGGCAAAAACGAAAAGTCTGAGAAATTCTGGGCTGAAAACGTAACTCTCAAAGCAACCAGTGAACAAATTGACGAAGCCAAGTTACCGCCATAACTACAGAATGTTACGGCCGTAAGTCATCCAAGTTACGGCCGTAACTCCTTAATGTTACGGCCGTAACTCTTGACAGATTGTTATGATTTGTCTAATTTTTTATACTTTTTGTGTATTATTGAGGGGATGGCTGGCATTGATCCGATCTATTGTAATAATGCTGGAGTTTTGGAGCTATTAGATGACTTTAGGTGTATAAATAGACCCCTTAGATCCTTCATCATTCATCATTCATCTTATAATTTTCCATTTTTTGTAAACTTTTCTTTTTGTGTGAAGAACACACTTGTGTTCTTGAGTGATTTTTGTAAGTGTGGTATAGCATATGTTGTTCAGAGAGTTTATTGCTTCTATCTCCTTTATCTACTAACGGAGTTAGGATCAATTCTTTCTCTTGATTCAACTAATAATGACCACCAAAGCTTCTAATATGTATAATAAACCCTTCATGTGCTAAGTTACCTTTAGTTGGGATTATAAACAAGGTTAGTCATGTTATTTCTGTTTGTATAAAAGATCTATTGTGAATTACTTATTATTGTGTGTGATTTTCATTTTTTTAACAATCTTTATTTATTTGGCCAATAAATGACGATATTTATGGTCTTCATATGTTTCGAAAGAAAATATGTTTGATTAGATCAAATGATCTTCACTCTAAGTTGTTCTAGGGGATAGAAATATACCTCTAGACCTTAGATGATTCTTTGAGTTATTTTCATAAATCCTAATGCTATGTATTGAAGCCAATCAACATAGAAATATATCGGATGATGATGTAAATCTAGACTTAATCGGATTAAATAACTGATTTACTCAACAAATAACATGTTTATTAAATATTATCTTTGTTGAATTTTGATATATTCATGTTTTTGGGATTTCCGAGATGAATTCATCAGTATTTCCGGATTCAAAATCAGAGTTATATATCAAAAGTTATCATCCGAAGAAGATTTGGGGCAAAAACGCAAAGTCTGAGAAATTCTGGGCTGGAAACGTAACTCTCAAAGCAACCAGTGAACAAATTAACCAAGCCAAGTTACCGCCGTAACTACAGAATGTTACGGCCGTAAGTCATCCAAGTTACGGCCGTAACTCCTTAATGTTACGACCGTAACTCTTGACAGATTGTTATGATTTGTCTAATTTTTTATACTTTTTGTGTATTACTGAGGGGATGGCTGGCATTGATCCGGTCTATTGTAATAATGCTGGAGTTTTGGAGCTATTAGATGACTTTAGGTGTATAAATAGACCCCTTAGATCCTTCATCATTCATCATTCATCTTATAATTTTCCATTTTTTGTAAACTTTTCTTTTTGTGTGAAGAACACACTTGTGTTCTTGAGTGATTTTTGTAAGTGTGGTATAGCATATGTTGTTCAGAGAGTTTATTGCTTCTATCTCCTTTATCTACTAAGGGAGTTAGGATCAATTCTTTCTCTTGATTCAACTAATAATGACCACCAAAGCTTCTCATGTGTATAATAAACCCTTCATGGGCTAAGTTACCTTCAGTTGGGATTATAAACAAGGTTAGTCATGTTATTTATGTTTGTATAAAATATCTATTGTGAATTACTTATTATTGTGTGTGATTTTCATTGTTTTAACAATTTTTATTTATTTGGCCAATAAATGACGATATTTATGGTCTTCATATGTTTCGAAAGAAAATATGTTTGATTAGATCAAATGATCTTCACTCTAAGTTGTTCTAGGGGATAGAAATATACCTCTAGACCTTAGATGATTCTTTGAGTTATTTTCATAAATCCTAATGCTATGTATTGAAGCCAATCAACATAGAAATATAGTGGATTGATTCAATATGTAAGCCTCGTTTTATAGTTCGAAAGAGAAACCGTCTTTTTAAGGAAAATCGAATCTACAAAACATAATAAGTAAATTCATCTTATGATCTCCTATACATCTTCTATAACTAATGACGAACTAAGTTTGTAATCCAAACTATTTCATTTTATCGTTAATCAATCTATTATTATTGCTATCTTTTTATTTCCTTATAATATTAAAACTAATATTACATTTTCTTTGCAATTATTAAACCAAACTTTTTAATTGTGTGTTTCACTTATCTTAGTATCTATAAAAATAGACTAATAGTGTATAATTCAAATTACAACCAAACTTCCTTGTGGGATCGATAAACCGGACTCAAAAAGTCCACTTTACTACTTGATACGATATCGTGCACTTGCGATAGTTACACTAGGAACGTGTCAGAGTTGTGCAGTGAAATCCAGCTGCGTAACATTGAACATCTTCCAGCAACCGTTGTGCAAGGTGACAAATTTGTTGATCTTCAGATGGAACCATCTGTGAGACATAGCTTAGTTCGGTCTTATAGTCCCGAATGATTTCTGGTACCGGCAAGTACTGTTGTCCTGCACTGAAGAAACTCCGTGCATGAGCAGTTTGAGTTGACCTGGGGTAGTACTCGTCTCTAAACAGTTTGGGAAACACCGTCCACCCGACTGCTCTGTCTTCTGGCTTGTAGGTCCTCCCCCATCGGGATGCAGTATCACGGAGCTGGTTGATTCCTAGCGGCACCTTTTGGTTCCCTGGGCAACCGATTACCTCGAAAGCAGTATCCATTGCGGAAATCCAGTCGTTCACATGTTTATCTCCCGAACCGTCAAATAATGGTGGTCTAGCCTACAGCATCTCTCCCATCCATCGGTCCTTTCCGGCGTTCTCCTCCACGTTAATGACTGGTACCCGCTCCGCTCGGTTGGCCTGAGCGATTGATACTACAATGGCCTGGGCGAGAATCTGAATGAAATCCGGATCCATTCCTCGTTGTTCTAGTTCTCCGCCTCCTTTTCGTTCTGATTATTGTACGACGGCTGGTTTCCGTCTGGTTCACAGCAGAGCCCTGAGCGTCGTTCACAATTCTCTTAGCCCCTCGACGTGCCATTTGTGATAATTATTCGATCTAGAGGGTCAGTTCAGTACAATCATTCTTTGAGTCCTATTGAATTCAAACATCATACCTGATTCTCAAGAAACATACACGTTTTTTACCTTGACATTCCTCGAGGAGTTACGGTCGCTTGGAGTGTTGGACTTTTGAAGGTTTTTAAACATTTTCAAAACATTTTGATAAAGCTTTCCACGTGAGTGTTCATCTCCGATACAATTTTCTGTAATGCCCCCAAAATTTACCAGGATGCTACAGTGCCTTGAATCCCGTGTGGGACCCACAAGGCAAGTTTTTAAAGAGTTTAAAAATTATTCATGAAATAATTTGCGGAAAGTAGCCTCATGATAGAGTAAGTACGAAACAAAATACTTTAAAGAAAAACAATTCCGCGTACGTGTTTATTACATAACGTGGAATGTTTTCAGAATTCAATTTAAGAATCAGAACAACAAGGCTTCTCCCCAACACTGCTCAAGCCTGACCGGAACCTTCAGGAATGTCCTGCACATATTCAACAAATTTGCCTGACATGAAGAATCGTGCCAGCCAACCTATCTCAGACAATGCGAACAAAATTCATTGATAGAATCAGATAAATCTGCAATACAATGTTATTACTTGGTAAGTCAATATATTACAGAATGCTAAACATTATCTCATCTATCAGCACATAAACTCCCGAGGTCGCAACCAAGGGTCACGGAAGCATCTACACAGGAATACTCCGGACGTGGGTACCATTCAGGATTTATCCCGCAACACAGTTTCGTACGGTATATCAACATATAAACTCCCAAGGTCGCAACCAAGGGTCACGGAAGTATCTACTCAGGAATACTCCGGACAAGATAAGTAAAACAAGCACAATTCCACAGATAGTGACGCACATTAAATTTTGGAATTTAATATAACATAGTCCGAGCAAGGGTTCACTTGCCTCAAGTCCGACGAGAGTTACTCCCTTGATAACACAACGGCTCAAACGACCACACCCGAGAGTTCAACATATTACATATTTGTTGATTAATACCTTATGGTGACAAAGATGATTAGCAACAATTTCCCCGTCCCGTTAGGATTCTAAACCTAGTTTGTTCATGACGTCGAAACCAAAATTTCATGTTTAACCACAATGCGAATTACTAAATTCGTAGGTCCACCAATTTACAATTTGTTATCTCGTTAACAATAATGTTCTAGTACAACATTTCTACATTACGACTACGACTTATAGCCACCGTAATTTTATTACTTACTCAAATTCGAAATTCTAGAATAGAATGACTGAGCACAAATATCCCGAAATCCTAACTTATTCGATAACCTATCCAATTTGATAATCGTTAATAAATTCATTAAGGAATTACCAACGAATTTACAATACGATAATCGGATTATAATCGCAATCCATAAAAAGACGATTCTATGGGGTTGGTGATTTACAAGTTCGATTATGAGTTTTACAATCCAACTACGAGTACTACTACAATTCATTCAAAATAATAGCTTGATAGGCTTCGATTAATAATTGTGATTAGTTTTTACCGGTCCGATCATTATCGAAAGTTCTAAACTACCCAAGGCATCCGAAATCTAGTACAAATCATCTAATAACACTGAGATGAATTCAAGATTCGATAAACTTACCTTACTTGATAAGAAACGAAGAAGGACGATGAAGGATGATAAAGAATGGAAGGACAACACCTTCAAAACCATCTCCGGATCTCGATCAATCTACTCTACTACGATAATACACGGCTACGAAGGCTCAAAATTTGGTTTGGGGGGTTGGAGGACGATTTTGTAACACCCCCAGATCAAACCGGGAATATTACACGCCGCAGACCCTCTCCGTGAGGATCCACCAGGCTAGACATCAAAACAACACATTACATTACATACCAACGAATCAAAATAACGGACCAATAGACCGATTTGGTCTTTCGTCACTGACTTACAAATCAAAATACATAAACTCATCCAGACTCATACCCACACAAGGGTAAAATACTTGCAACAACGAACAATAAGACAGCGGAAAAGACAATACAATGGACTCCGACTAACTGAACCCAAAACTGGCCTTCGTGTGATTAGTATCATTCGTCTTTCATCATACCTACGGAGCCACATGACAAGGGATCATGAGTGTTATGATTGTTGCATGTGGTATATGTGACAAGAGTTCACAAGCGTATTGATTGATTATTGAACATGTTTTAATGAAAAGAATTTTGACAAACTTAGGGCATGAGTTCCTAAAGGATTTTGACAAACTTATGACATGAGTTCCTAAAGGATTTTGACAAACCTAGGACATGAGTTCCTAAAGGATTTTGACAAACCTAGGACATGAGTTCCTAAATGATTTTGACAAACTTAGGGCATGAGTTCCTAAAGGATTTTGACAAACTTAGGACATGAGTTCCTAAAGGATTTGCGCTTTCTAAAATTCCCAAGATGACAGTTCATTTTATAAAGATTCCACTTGTGTTGGTTTCTATATTATTAAAACTTCTAGGGAATACGTGATTGGTTGATTGGTGATTGGTAGAGTGTGGTTGCCTAATTTATGATTTGTAATTGCTTGTTACATTTTGTATAGTTTGATACTTGCACTAGTAAAACGGTGGAGTTTTGCTAACCCCCGAGTAATCGGGGGGTGGATATCTGTATTGTGTCCAGGTTCATACATGCGTGTGGGAGCAGTCACAAGATTGGCACAAAAGATGATGGGCCGCGTTACAAATCGAGCGATATGAGATTCTATTAGTTATTGTTGTGTCGTTGTATTATTTTTCAGTCTTCCACTGTGTTGTATCGTTTTGTATTTGGACATCTATATTATTGTCCTTACAAGGATATCTGTTTTCAAAGAATACAGCATTCCTTGATTCAATTGTTGTTCCCACAGTCATTTCAGGTACTTCTGACTTGTGGATAATAAACCGATAGTCACTACTATTCAGTGCATACCCAATAAAGATACAATCGACCGTCTTAGGACCGATTCTAACTTGTTTAGGTAAAGGCACCTCAACCTTCGCCAAACACCCCCACACTTTGAGATACTTGTATGAAGGTTTTCTACCTTTCCACAACTCATAAAAAGTAACATCCTTACCTTTGCGTGGAATCTTATTCAATATGTAGTTGGCTGTCAAGACAGCTTCCCCCCATATATTCTGGGGCAACCCTGAACTAATCAATAAGGCATTCATCATATCTTCAAGTGTTCGATTCTTACGTTCAGCAACGCCATTAGATTGTGGTGCATATGGATCTGTTGTTTGATGAATTATACCACTCACGTTGTATAATTCCTCAAACGGGGCTACATATTCGCCACCTCTATCGCTTCAAACCATCTTAATGCGACATCCTGATTGATTCTCGGCTTCATTCTTGAAGTCCTTAAAAGCTTCAATAGCCCCATCTTTACTTCTCAAAAGATAAAGATAACAATATCGTGTGCAGTCATCGATAAAAGTGATAAAGTACTTCTTACCACCTCTAGTTTGCACAAACTTAAAATCACACACATCTGTGTGAATTAATTCAAGGGGTTTTGTGTTACGTTTTACCGAATGAAATGGAATTTTCGTCATTTTTGCTTCAACACAAATCTCAAATTTGTTTTGAGTATTGACTTCATTTAATTTTAGTAAATCTAAGTTTACTAATCTTTTTATAGCATTTAGATTCACATGACCTAATCTACAATTCCATAAATCAGAACACTCAGTCAAATAAGAGGAAGCAGTAGCATTTTCATTAGAAGACATGGTTACATGGCGTTTAGGCAAAGCATTATGTTTAAAGAGTCCCACCGTGAGGTAACCCTTACCAAAAAACCTATCAAACTTTTTTATGATAATTCTACCTGACTCAAACACTAGTTTAAACCCCTTTTTAACTAGTATAGAGCCTGAGATCAAGTTCTTCCTCATATCCGGAACATGAAGCACATTCTTCAAGGTGAGTGTCTGTCCGGACGTAAGTTTGAGGTCCACTTCTCCAACTCCGATAATTTCAGATGAAGCTGGATTCCCCATGTTGAGCTTCCTCCCCTCAACAGCTTGATAGTTCTTAAACTGGCTCCTATTGGCACCAACGTGGGCGTTCGCACTGGTGTCGACGTACCAACCACCTTGGTTCTTAACGTGGTTGATCTCCTCGGTGACCACAGCAGCAAGGTCATCTTCTCTCCATTCGCCGTTAATCTCGGCGATGTTGGCAACATGTTTCTTCTTTTTGTTGGCCTTCGGTTTCCGGCAGTCCTTCGCCGCGTGCCCATGTTTGCCATAGTTGAAGCAATCGCCATCAAACTTCATGACCGGTTGCTTTTCTTTGTTCTTGTTTTAGACACTTGGGCGAACTTGTTTATTGGAGGGACCGCCATGCTCCAACAGATTTACCTTAGCATCAATCAGTCCTTTTGGTTTATGATCATTCTTGTGCACGTCAGACTCGATGCGCAATTTCACAATCAAGTCTTCAAGGGTCATCTCCTTTCGCTTGTGCTTGAGGTAGCTCTTGAAGTCTTTCCAACTGGGGGGCAACTTCTCAATCACAGTTGCAATAGTAAAAGCATCCGGCAGGACCATTCCCTCGGCATTAACATCATAAATGATGAGTTGGAACTCTTGCACTTATTCCATGATTGGTCTTGAGTCAACCATCTTGTAGGCCAAATATTTGGCGACTACAAACTTCTTTGTACCTGCATCATCACTACGGTACATCTTTTCAAGTGCATCCCACATCTCTTTTGATGTGTTTACAACAGAGTATACATTGTACAAACTATCTTCTGAAGAATTCAGAATAAAGTTTTTACAGAGATAATCTCCATTATGCCGGTTTTCATAGGCAGCTCGGACTGTAAAACTAGTCTCTTGAGCACTTGGTGTTGGTGGCGCATCTTCCTTAAGGAAGTTTGCGAAACCCAGTGTTGTCAAATAGAACAACATCTTTTGTTGCCACCTTTTTAAGTCAGCTCCACCAAACTTTGGCGGCTTCTCGGCGGTAAGTATCATCCTAGGTTCCGAGGTTGTTACAAAAAAGGAACCACTCATGTTGAACCCGTAGGCTCCAACACTAGATCCTAACATGGATCCAACGGTACCACTAAAAGTGGAACCTACGGTGCCACTCGAGGTGGATCCACCGGTAGTCAGAAAGGGGTTCGAAAATACCCATGAAGTTATTGATGAGGTAGTTGAGCTCATCATGTTGAACATAGTTACGGCAAAGGTGTTTGCCACTGTCGAAGCGGCGGTCGCGGAGGCGGTGGCAGCAAAGGTATTCGAGTCAGTAGATGCAGCGGTCGTCATTTCCAGTTGTAGGATTTAGCAAGTATCGTGTTTTCTCGTCTTACGTTTGTTGGTATCTGTGTCGTAGAAACTTGCTAGGCGGAAAAATAAATTACAACTCGAAATCCAGAAATTACAACTCGAAATCCAGAAATTACAGAACTCGAGACAGAATTGAAAAATACAATGAAATAGAAATGGAATCTGAACTAACAAGAACCAAACTAGAAATACAAGAAAATAATCAAAACAACAAAAACTAGAAACGAAACTAGATTGTTGTAGAAGTCGCCTGAAGATGCCTTTTGCCCGCAAGACGAGAAACGCCCTGGTAGTGTTCACGGATTGGCGGGTCGTCCCCAAAGGTCAACGACTTTACGTCTCTACAGTAGCAACACCGCAAACCGGAGAGCTCCGACTAACTGGACGAGGATTGAGAACTTGAGCTATTCTAATACACTAATATTTGTATGCAGAGAAGTAGTAGGCTGCTCTGAAATGGCCAAAAAATTGTATCTGAAATGCTCAAATGCCTATGCCTATTTATAGGCTGCTCTCAACCATGGAGGGATTAATACAGATTTATCCTCATTAATCTGCCAATGGATGTTACACGAATTTGAATTCTGATGTTATAGAATTCAATGGCATTCATGTTAGACGTTTCAGCTTTAATCCTGCTGTTTCAGATTTCAAATCTGATCTATTTCATTTACTCAACTGATAGCATCCGTTTCGATTTGGGCCAAGACATACTTCAGTTTCAAAAAATGAAACCCAAAATTATTTTGTCCAAAAAGAATATAGTCGGCCCCAAGCACCTCCCAAACACCGCCCAAAGCACCAATTGCAAAGATCCAAGGTCAAGGCCCAAGGCACGCGGCTCGCGTCCGACCGAGGCGAGACGAGGCGGGCGGCGGCGGTGCGCACGTGTGTGTGTGCGCGCGAGGTCATGGCTTTCACCAAGCCCACTTGCAATCTTACAAGTTAATAGCTCCATGAGCATTGCTACTCTTATACAAAAGAATACCTCTCTCATTTTCCAATGTGGGACAATAATACTTCCCAAGTATTATTTTCCTACACAACATCCAAACTTTGACATACAATATCTCACTCACCGAAAATTAGTTTTGAGACTTCAAGTATACCACGTTCATCTACTCGAGACGTAGATTAACATCCAATAATTATTTCATTTAAATAATAAATATTTAAATAATAATTTCCAGATTGGTATTTAAAACCAATTTCCAACAGTTATTGCTTCATATATTTGCCGTATGGTTAATATTCTCCTAATTGATGTTTTCAACTGCTTATTTCCATGACCTGTCAATATGCAGATTAAATATAAGCGTTCTTTTATTTTTGATCTTTGTGTTCTGTTAGTTCGTCTGTTTTGTTTTGCTTTTACTTGCATGCAACTTGTTGAGTATATCGCTCAATGTACATTTTTTATCATTAATTTGTATAATTACATAACAATGCAATTTGCCGAAGAGATTGTTATTTTTTCAATCTTGTTTGGAACAAACACAAGAACTTTTGTCTTGATAACATTTATTTGTCAATTACCTGGAAATAAATGATCAAAGGTTAATGTGTGGCATGTGAAAAATAGTGAGTTTAAATGTGTTAATATATTAATCATTCAGTATAACAAAAATTGATTTTCTTGAATAGCAATTTGTCTTGAGAATTTTCTCTCAAATTCTTTATCATTATTTTGTAAATATACAAATTAATGATAAAAAATGTGCATTGTTATGTAATTAAACAAATTAATGATAAAAAATGCAGATTACATCATGATATTTACTCCGAGATTCAAATTAATCTTTTCTTTGTTCGACTATTATTATTATTATTATTATTATTATTACTACGTACATTGTTTGGGATTGTACTCCACTGCAATTTCCACGAGCACATCACTGTCAGGTGAAATTTGCTGTATATAAATGGTATTACGGCGATATGATGCGAGACATTTCTGTATATGTTTGGTTAATTTTGCAGTGTCCAACCACAACTCTATTATCACTGCGTAGTCTTGCTTCGTACAATAAAAAGTGCTCATGCAATGGTTCAGCACTCCTGCTATGGTTCTATAAAAAGCTGTATACCTCAACAGCTTCGCTGCATGCGTTCGTTTATTTTGGTTTCTGTATACCTCAACAACTTTGGTTTGCTTTGGTTTCTGTATACCTCAACAGGTGAAATATGAATTTTGCATGCGTTCATTTATTTTGGTTTCTGTGTGGCTTACTTTGGTTTATTTTTTTCAATCCATCGGACGGTTCACTTCATCCCCCATGTATCTCTCTATATAGTGCATAGCATACAAACCACATTCAATATTATTATCAAGGTCCCCCCATGGCACTCACATAACAATATATCTCAGAGTTTTCAATCTCATTGCATGCTTAGTTTCATCGAGAAGTAGTAGATGAGGAATAAAAATGCACATTAATATAAAACACAAAAGGAAATAAAAACTAGCCAAAAACAAGGCATCCATAGGAAAAATAATATTCGAATACAAATATTGTGTTTTTTTTCATTTAGTAAATTAACAGTGGCATATCTTAGATAACATTATATTTTCCGCTCTTTCGTGCATTGTTCGCTCTTCGTTTAATTATTAGCTTTTGAAAATATCGAGCCGTATTACAAAAAACTTGCTCTCAACTTTGCCTTCATTATGAATTTAGCACCTCTATAAGACTCTATTTTTGAATTTATGTGACATGACTGTACTTCACATATTTTGAAAATCTATGATATTTATAAACTCTTTCAAAAAAATTAACAATTAGCTCGATATATCAGCATCCCATAATATATTTGATATAATATATAGGTTTATAATTTTGTTGGTTTCAAAATTTCACCTTAATTTTCTTTCGTAGAAAAAAATAGGAAACTAAAATTCCAAAATATGCGTTATATAATTGAATCTAAGTTATTAAATATAATAAAGGTCTCAAACAAACCACATAGATTGAATAAAGTGTAAAAACGAAAATAAATAATATTGAAAATATTAGATAATCAATATAAAAAGATTTTACTTTAAATATAAATAATAATATATGTAAACTTACTAAAAAATGTACGACATGCATTAAAAAGTAGAAGAACATTGTTTTGCCATATTAATAAACAATAATATATATAAACGTAAAACCTCAAGCAGGACATAGTAAATATAATACAATATATATTTAGTAACTATTTGGATTACTAAATAAACACATTATATTAATTTATATTCAATAATAAAATGTGTCTTTATTGACCTTTTTCAAAAAAAACAAGTAGCTATAGTCGAATATATGTAATATAACAGCAGCTCTTTTTTCCTCAAATATTGAGTTTATAAAATCTGGCTCATTTTAATAGTAGTAGTATTTACTAAAAAAATATAGCATATAAAAAAATACTTCTTAAATATTTTTTTAAGAATATAAAACAATACTGGAAATAACAAATGTATCTATGTGCAACCCCGTGCATCGCACGGGGTACAAAAACTAGTATATATATATATATATATATATATATATATATATATATATATATATATATATATATATATATATATATATATATATATGGGAGCTTTATTTTCGTAACTCTCTTAAGTGCGAGAATCTGAGAACTCCTCTAAACCAATGAGATTTTTTTACATATTAAAAAATATTATTAATTCAAAAGGGAATTATAGTAAAATACAATTTTTATTACGGGAGATAACCCCTACTGATGATAACTCCTACTATAATAGCCGCTACTGATGATAACCCCTACTATATATATAACCCCTACTACATAGTAGGTGTTATGATCAGTAGGAGTAGTATGCATTGACATGATGTACATTATGTATTATTAGGAGTATAAGGTTCTCGCAGTTCTCACACTTAACAGAGTTCTGAAAATAAAGTTACAATATATATATATATAATGGTAGTTGCGTATTTGATGTAATGAGGTCCGATTGTAAGATAATCTACCTTTGGGGGCTCTCGGCTGCTTTTCGCATCATCTCCTTGGTTCTGATTCAATTGCAAAGAGCGCTAGGCACCTCAAGCTTCAGTCAACACAGTCCTATCAACTTCCGTCATATCGCTTGTGCCAATCGTTAGGAGATGCAGTTATCCAAGAAAATGGATCAATCTCGGATCTATTATTTCGTCCTCTAGTTCAGTTAAGCGATTAATATATAATGCGTATGACAACACCAACCATCAATACCTTACCAACACTTTGGTCTAATATCTCAGTCCCGTTCTTAATTGGGCAGTTAATTAAATTAAAAAATAAAAGTCATAATAAATTAATAATAATAAAAAAATCAATACCGCCAAACTAATTTGAATTTCCTGTATATTACAGCAACCATTTTGATGGATTAGTGATCGACGGTTCTTGGTGTGATGATGTCTCCAGGGTTAAATCGGAAATTCACTCTCATTTCAAAAAAACAATACTCGAAGTGTGTTGGGGCAAGAATTTCGCTAAGCAACTTCGTTGTCAAAAAAATAAATGCACAAGATAATTTGTTCCTAACTTCTCCTTTCTCTTTAGTAGAGGTTAAAAAGCTGTTTGGATTGTGGTGGTAACAAGAGTCTAAGTCCAGATGGCTTTACCTTCAACTTCATCAAGAAAATGTGGAACATTTTAGAGCCCGATGTTATGAGGTTTCTGCATGAATTCCATCAACATGGAAGAACTTGTTGGAATCGTTAATGATTTAATTTTATTTTGTAAAATTAAATATCGTAGGATTGATCTACGTTCCGAGTAGATGATCGTGGTATATTCACTTTCTCTAAACCGATTTCCGGTGAGTGAGAAATAGTGAATTAAAGTTTGTCACTTAATTGTGAATTAATAATGGATGGAATCCCACATTGAATAATGAACCATCATTATTCTAGTAAAGCCATCCGATTCCCGCCTGCCTCGCCTCGGCCGCGGCCGCGAGCCGCGAGCCGTGGACCTTGGACTTGGACTTGGATCTTGACAATTGGTCTTTGGGCCTGATCGTGGGCTTGGCCGTGAGCTAGGCCTTGGGCTAGCTTAATGAATTTTTGGACAAACTCAACAACGTAGTTGGGCTCGTATGTGCACATAAAGATGTCCAGGTATATCCGTCAAATGGTTAAGGAGCTGATTATAGTCCAGGTGCATCCGGACTGTTCAAACTCAGCCAAAAAACGAGCAGTAACCTCCCAGGTGTTATGAGGAGGTGTTAAGGCTGCCTGTTCAAATTCAAAACGGGCAGTAACCACTGCCTTGAATTGTGTAACTCCTGTGTTCAATGCAGGCATGAATGCCTGCATTATGACAGCCATAGGGGCTGTGTTTAAATCCCCTGCAGGTGAGATTGCCTATAAATAGGCATGCATCTTATTTGCATCTGACACACAAAAAAATACTAATAAATATTCTGCATACCTCTGCATTTCATAAGTCAGTTCAGTTTTCAACTCGTTCTTGTTCGTCGGAGCTTGCCGGAATTGTGGTGCTACATCCGTCGAGACGAAAGTCGTTTTACCTTTGGAGACAAATTGCTAAACCGAAGAGCACTACCGGGGCAATATTTGTCTTGCGGGAAGAGGCCTCCTCGACTCGACTTAATTTACGGTTTTATTATTCATTTTCTTGTATTTTCAATTCTGTATCGAGTTCTGTAATTTCCTTCTTCGTTGAGTTCTGTAGTTTCTAGATTTCGAGTTGTAATTTGTTTTTCCAGTTGTATTTTATTTTCCGCCCAGCAAGTTTGTAACACATATTTCTCAACAAGTGCAAGACAAATATTTACTTGCTAAATCCTACAACTGGAGATGACGGTCGCTGCTTCCACCGACTCCAACACCACCGCTGCCTTTGCCTCCGCGACCGCCGCTTCGAACGTGGCAAACACCATTGCCGCAACCATGTCCAGCATGATGAGCTCAACTGCCACATCAACAACTCCATGGGTATTTTCAAACCCCTTTCTGACTACCGGTGGATCCACCTCGAGTGGCATCGTAGGTTCCACTTTTAGTGGTACCATTGGATCCATGTTAGAATCTAGTGTTGGAGCCTACGGGTTCAACACGAGTGGTTCCTTTTTTTGGAACAACCTCGAGGCCAAGGATGATGCCTGCCGCCGAGAAGCCGCCAAAATTTGGTGGAGCCGACTTTGAAAGGAGGCAACATAAGATGTTTTTCTATTTGACAACATTGGGCTTTGCGAACTTCATTAAGGAAGATGCGCCACCGGCGCCAAGCGCTCAAGAGACTAGTTTCACAGTCCGAGCTGCCTATGACAATTGGCACAATGGAGACTATCTTTGTAAAAACTTTATTCTGAATTCCTTAGAAGATAGTTTGTACAATGTTTATTCTGTTGTAAACACATCAAAAGAGATGTGGGAAGCATTTGAAAAGAAGTACCGTAGTGATGATGCAGGTACAAAGAAGTTTGTAGTCGCCAAGTATCTGAAATACAAGATGGTTGACTCAAGGCCAATCATGGAACAAGTGCAAGAGTTCCAACTCATCATTCATGATGTCAATGCCGAGGGAATGGTCCTGCCGGACGCTTTCACTGTTGTAACTGTGATTGAGAAGTTGCCCCCCAATTGGAAAGACTTCAAGAGCTATCTCAAACACAAGAGAAAGGAGATGACACTTGAAGACTTGATTGTGAAACTGCGCATCGAGTCAGACGTGCGCAAAAATGACCACAAACCAAATGGCCTGATAGATGATAAGGCCAATCTGTTGGATCATGGCGGTCCCTCCAATAAAAGAGCTCGTCTAAGTGTCCAAAACAAGAGCAAAGGGAAGCAACCAGTCAAGAAGTTTGATGGCGATTGCTTCAACTGTGGCAAACATGGGCATACGGCGAATGACTGTCGAAAGCCGAAGGCCAACAACAAGAAGAAACATGTTGCCAACATCGCCGAGACTAACGGCGGATGGAAAAAGGATGACCTTGATGCTGTGGTCACCGAGGAAGTCAACCACGTTTAGAACCAAGGTGGTTGGTATGTCGACACCGGTGTGACCGCCCACGTTGGTGCCGATAGGAGCCAGTTTAAGAACTATCAAGCTGTTGAGAGGAGGAAGCTCAACATGGGGAATCCAGCTTCATCTGAAATTATCGGAGTTGGAGAAGTGGACCTCAAACTTACGTCCGGGCAGACACTCACCTTGAAGAATGTGCTTCATGTTTCGGATATGAGAAAGAATTTGATCTCAGGCTCTATAGTAGTTAAAAAGGGGTTTAAACTAGTGTTTGAGTCAGATAGAATTATCATAAAAAAGTTTGATAGGTTTCTTGGTAAGGGTTACCTCACGGAGGGACTCTTTAAACTTAATGCTTTGGCTAAACGCCATGTAACCAAGTCCATTAATGCTAATGAAAATGCTACTGCTTCTTCTTACTTGACTGATTGTTCTGATTTATGGCATTGTAGATTAGGTCATGTGAATCTAAATGCTATAAAAAGATTTGTAAACTTAGATTTACTAAAATTAAATGAAGTCAATACTCAAAACAAATGTGAGATTTGTATTGAAGCAAAAATGACGAAACTTCAGTTTCATCCGGTAAAACGAAACACATAACCCCTTGAATTAATTCACACAGATGTGTGTGATTTAAAAGTTTGTGCAAACTAGAGGTGGTAAGAAGTATTTTATCACTTTTATCGATAACTGCACAAGATATTGTTATCTTTATCTTTTGAGAAGTAAAGATGAGGCTATTGAAGCTTTTAAGAACTTCAAGAATGAAGCCGAGAATCAATTAGGCTGTCGTATTAAGATGGTTCGAAGCGATAGAGGTGGCGAATATGTAGCCCCGATTGAGAAATTATGCAACGAAAGTGGTATAATTCATCAAACAACATCTAATGGCGTGCGTTGCTAAGAATCGAACCCTTAAAGATATGATGAATGCCTTATTGATTAGTTCAGGGTTGCCCCAGAAAATGTGGGGGGAAGCTGTCTTGACACCCAACTACATATTGAACAAGATTCCATGCAAAGGTAAGGATATTACATCTTATGAGTTGTGGAAAGGTAGAAAACCTTAATACAAATATCTTTGTAAACCATAAGTCAGTTCAGTTCTCAACTCGTTCTTGTTCGCCGGAGCTCGCCGGAATTGTGGTGCTACATCCATCGAGACGAAAGTCGTTTTACCTTTGGAGACAAATTGCTAAACCGAAGAGCACTACTGGGGCAATATTTGTCTTGCGGGAAGAGGCCTCCTCGACTCGACTTAATTTACGGTTTTATTATTCATTTTCTTGTATTTTCAATTCTGTATCGAGTTCTGTAATTTCTTCTTCGTTGAGTTCTGTAGTTTCTAGATTTCGAGTTGTAATTTGTTTTTCCACTTGTATTTTATTTTCCGCCCAGCAAGTTTGTAACACAGATTTCTCAACAAGCGCAAGACAAATATTTACTTGCTAAATCCTACAACTGGAGATGACGACCGCTGCTTCCACCGACTCCAACACCACCGCTGCCTTTGCCTCCACGACCGCCGCTTCGAACGTGGCAAACACCATTGCCGCAACCATGTCCAGCATGATGAGCTCAACTGCCGCATCAACAACTCCATGGGTATTTTCAAACCCCTTTCTGACTACCGGTGGATCCACCTCGAGTGGCATCGTAGGTTCCACTTTTAGTGGTACCGTTGGATCCATGTTAGGATCTAGTGTTGGAGCCTACGGGTTCAACATGAGTGGTTCCTTTTTTTGGAACAACCTCGGGGCCAAGGATGATGCCTGCCACCGAGAAGCCGCCAAAATTTGGTGGAGCCGACTTTAAAAGGTGGCAACAGAAGATGTTGTTCTATTTGACAACATTGGGCTTTGCGAACTTCATTAAGGAAGATGCGCCACCGGCGCCAAGCGCTCAAGAGACCAGTTTCACAGTCCGAGCTGCCTATGACAATTGGCACAATGGAGACTATCTTTGTAAAAACTTTATTCTGAATTCCTTAGAAGATAGTTTGTACAATGTTTATTCTGTTGTAAACACATTAAAAGAGATGTGGGAAGCATTTGAAAAGAAGTACCGTAGTGATGATGCAGGTAGAAAGAAGTTTGTAGTCGCCAAGTATCTGAAATACAAGATGGTTGACTCAAGGCCAATCATGGAACAAGTGCAAGAGTTCCAACTCATCATTCATGATGTCAATGCCGAGGGAATGGTCCTGCCGGACGCTTTCACTGTTGCAACTGTGATTGAGAAGTTGCCCCCCAGTTGGAAAGACTTCAAGAGCTATCTCAAACACAAGAGAAAGGAGATGACTCTTGAAGACTTGATTGTGAAACTGCGCATCGAGTCAGGCGTGCGCAAAAATGACCACAAACCAAAAGGCCTGATAGATGCTAAGGCCAATCTATTGGATCATGGTGGTCCCTCCAATAAAAGAGCTCATCCAAGTGTCCAAAACAAGAGCAAAGGGAAGCAACCAGTCAAGAAGTTTGATGGCGATTGCTTCAACTGTGGCAAACATGGGCATACGGCGAAAGACTGTCGAAATCCGAAGGCCAACAAGAAGAAGAAACATGTTGCCAACATCGCCGAGACTAACGGCGGATGGAAAAAGGATGACCTTGATGCTATGGTCACAGAGGAAGTCAACCACGTTGAGAACCAAGGTGGTTGGTATGTCGACACCGGTGTGACCGCCCACGTTGGTGCCGATAGGAGCCAGTTTAAGAACTATCAAGCTGTTGAGAGGAGGAAGCTCAACATGGGGAATCCAGCTTCATCTGAAATTATAGGAGTTGGAGAAGTGGACCTCAAACTTACGTCCGGGCAGACACTCACCTTGAAGAATGTGCTTCATGTTTCGGATATGAAAATGAATTTGATCTCAGGCTCTATACTAGTTAAAAAGGGGTTTAAACTAGTGTTTGAGTCAGATAGAATTATCATAAAAAAGTTTGATAGGTTTCTTGGTAAGGGTTACCTCACACTCTTTAAACTTAATGCTTTGGCTAAACGCCATGTAACCAAGTCCATTAATGCTAATGAAAATGCTACTGCTTCCTCTTACTTGACTGAGTGTTCTGATTTATGGCATTGTAGATTAGGTCATGTGAATCTAAATGCTATAAAAAGATTTGTAAACTTAGATTTACTAAAATTAAATGAAGTCAATACTCAAAACAAATGTGAGATTTGTATTGAAGCAAAAATGACAAAACTTCCGTTTCATTCGGTAAAACGAAACACACAACCCCTTGAATTAATTCACACAGATGTGTGTGATTTAAAAGTTTGTGCAAACTAGAGGTGGTAAGAAGTACTTTATCACTTTTATCGATGACTGCATAAGATATTGTTATCTTTATCTTTTGAGAAGTAAAAATAAGGCTATTGAAGCTTTTAAGAACTTCAAGAATGAAGCCGAGAATCAATTAGGTTGTCGTATTAAGATGGTTCTAAGCGATAGAGGTGGCGAATATGTAGCCCCGTTTGAGGAATTATGCAACGAAAGTGATATAATTCATTAAACAACATCTAATGGTGTGCGTTGCTAAGAATCAAACCCTTAAAGATATGATGAATGCCTTATTGATTAGTTCAGGGTTGCCCTAGAACATGTGGGGGGAAGCTGTCTTGACAGCCAACTACATATTGAACAAGATTCCATGCAAAGGTAAGGATATTACCTCTTATGAGTTGTGGAAAGGTAGAAAACCTTAATACAAATATCTCAAAGTATGGGGGTGTTTGGCTAAGGTTGAGGTACCTATACCTAAACAAGTTAAAATAGGACCTAAGACGGTCGATTGTATCTTTATTGGGTATGCACTGAACAGTAGTGCCTATCGATTTGTTATCCACAAGTCAGAAGTTCCTGAAATGATTGTGGGAACAACAATTGAATCAAGAAATGCTGTATTCTTTGAAAACATATATCCTTGTAAGGATAATGATAAAGTTGAGAACACTTCTATCAATAGAGTTGAAGATGAAGGAACAAGTTCAAAACTTGTGGATGTAGATCCAAAGTCACGTAAGCGATCGAGATCTAATCTAGAAGATATAGAACCGAGACATGGTAGTAGGGTTAGGACACCAAAGACATTTGGACCTGACTACATAGCATTCATGTTGGATGAAGAACCAACGTCGATCAAAGTAGCTTATGCCAGACCAGACGGGTTGCTCTAGAAAGAAGCTGTTCAGAGTGAAATTGACTCAATTTTACAAAACCAAACTTGGGTTTTGGTTGACTTACCTAAAGGTTGTAAGCCCTTAGGATGCAAATGGATCCTTAAAAGAAAGTACAAGGCTGATGGGTCAATTGACAAGTATAAAGCTCGTTTAGTAGTCAAAGGTTTCAAACAGAAGGAAGGGTACGATTTTTTCGATACCTATTCACCTGTAACGAGAATTACATCTCTTCGAGTGCTTCTCGCGATTGCTGCTTTGCACGATCTTGAGATTCATCAAATGGATGTTAAGACTGCTTTTCTGAACGGTGATCTGGATGAAGAGATCTATATGGAACAACCTGAAGGGTTTGTAGTACCTGGACAAGAGAAAAAGGTATGCAAACTGGTTAAGTCTCTATATGAATTGAAACAAGCTCCACTACAGTGGCACTTGAAATTTGATAATGTAATGTTATCGAATGGTTTTAAAATAAGCGAGTGTGATAAATGTGTTTATATTAAGAACACTAATAACGGTTATGTTATTGTGTGTCTTTACATATATGACATGTTAATCATGGGTAATAATATACAAGTGATTAACGATACTAAGAACATGTTAAAAAGAAATTTTGACATGAAAGACATGGGGCTAGCCGATGTAATTCTTGGAATGAAAATTTTGAGAAAATTAGATGGAATCATCTTGACACAATCTCACTATGCCGAGAAAGTTCTGAAGAAGTTTAATGCTTTTGAAAGCTTACCGGCTAAGACCCCAATAGATTTAAATGATCACTTGAGCAAAAATCGAAGGGACCCCGTTGCACAAGAAGAATATGCATGAGTCATTGGGTGTTTAATGTATCTTACAAATTGCACTCGACCCGATTTAGCTTGCGCTGTAAACAAATTGAGTCGTTACACGAGCAATCCAAGCAAAGAGCATTGGAAAGCTCTCGTTAGAGTTTTGAGGTATTTAAAGTATACTCAAAACCTTAGGCTACACTATTCGGATACCCCCGGTACTTGAAGGGTACTGTGATGCGAATTGGATATCCGATACGAAAAGTTCATTTTCTACAAGTGGTTACGTGTTTACCATTGGGGGTGGAACTGTCTCGTGGAAGTCCGCGAAAAAAACGTGTATAGCCCGATTCACCATGGAATCGGAATTCATAGCTTTGGACAAAGCTGGTGAAGAAGACGAATGGCTCAGAAACTTTCTAGAAGATATTCCATGTTGGGCCAAGCCAGTGCCTGCAGTGATGATTCACTGTGATAGCCAAGCTGCTATTGGTATGGCGAGAAGTAACATGTATAATGGAAAGTCTCGACATTTTCGTCGACGCCATAATACCGTGAGACATTTGATCAAAAGTGGGGTTATCTCTATTGACTATGTGAGGTCATTGGATAATCTAGCGGATCCGCTAGCCAAAGAGTTAAACCGTGATCAAATGAATAAATTGCTAGAGCGAATGGGTTTAAAATCCACAAATTGAGAATTATCATAGTGGTAACCCAACCAAGATGATTGGAGATCCCAAGAACTTGGTTCAATGGGAGAACTAAGCTATGAGAGTTCGTGTAAAACACTCATCTAAGTTTATTCCCTATAGAGCAATTGAGTGTTGAAAGCTTGCCTAGTGGTGAGGTTAAGTTTATAACTTTTAATGATTCCTAAAGACCTCGAGGAGGTTGAGTATGGCAAGATACTCGATAAAGAATCACCTATATAAGTGAGAAGTGGGGTCCGCTTCATGAAAATCACTTATGAATCCAAATAGGTGTCCAAGGCCCGCAAAGGACACAAAACGTGAGAACGGATGAGGTTGAGGTGTTCAAGTGTTAGCACCATTGTCTCGGTGCACGCCGTGGGAGAATAGTTCAAAGCATCAATCCACTAATCCACTTGTGTACCCGATGATGTTAACTATGGAAGGTTCAAAGTCACGAACTACATATCCTTATACTTTAACGCCTCTTGAGGACTGAGCTTGAGTCTGCTTATTGCATTTGGGCTATTTTCACTCATGTGGGGGATTGTTGGAATCGTTAATGATTTAATTTTATTTTGTAAAATTAAATATCATAGGATCGATCTACGTTCCGAGTAGATAATCGTGGTATATTCACTTTCTCTAAACCGATATCCGGTGAGTGAGAAATAGTGAATTAAAGTTTGCAACTTAATTGTGAATTAATAGGGGATGGAATCCCACATTGAATAATGAACCATCATTATTCTAGTATATAAGGAGTTACCTTTATGCATGTAATAATTAATGGCACATGTGTATGGGCTTAAAGCCCACACGCGCGCACACGCGCCTGCCCGCCGCCGCCCGCCCGCTTCGCCTCGGCCTCAACCGTGGCCGCGAGCTGCGTGCCGCGAGCCGCGAGCTGCGTGTCGCGTGCTGTGGACCTTGGACCTTGGCCTTGGACTTGGATCTTGGCGGCTGGTCTTTGGGCCTGTTTGTGGGCTTGGCCGTGAGCTAGGCCTTGGGCTAGCTTAAAGAATATTTTGGACAAGCTCAACAATGTAGTTGGGCTCGTATGTGCACATAAGGATGTCCAGGTACATTCGTCAAATGGTTGAGTTTGTAATACCCGGTTGTAATTCATTCATTTTCATTCAGTAATTATCAGTCTGTAATTGTCACTCAGTGTATTTTCACTCAATTATAATCATTCATCAATCATGTTCATTCACCGTGTTCACCGTTCGTATAAACTTCGAGTTGAGTATCGTTATTGTTCATCGTTTCAACTTTCCTCATATGAGTTCGACTTTGTTAGATCACCATTAATTTTTGGTAACTCCAAAAATTCTAAATCTTTGCAATATTATAGAGCATCGAGTTAGCTTTCCAATGGTTCAAACGGTGAGTCAATCGGAGTCCGGACGAGAGAGTTATGGTCGCTTTTTTTTGGCGATCACTGCCGACCGACTCGGCCGTGTCGTCCGACACGCCCGTGCCGTACTCGTCCGGAAAATGCGAAGTTTCGCCGACCGAGCTCGACCGTGTCGTCCGACACGCCCGTGCCGTACTCTTCCGGATAAGCTGGAACGATCGCCGACACGCCCGACCGTGTCCCGTGACACGGCCGAGTCATGCCGAAGTCGCCGCCGCGGGTCGCTTCGGAAGGCCCGCGGCCGCGACCGTGTCAATCCGACACGGCCGAAGTCATCGCCGCCACTGTCGGCCAGCCGCGACACGACCGTGCCGATCGGCACGGCCGTGTCCGGCAGCGATCAACCCCTATAAATTCATTTTTTCATCATTTCAGCCCATTTTCTCGCATTTTCTTCACCTTCAACCGAGAGGTAAGGCTTGAGGGAGGGTTTTTCCTTCACAAATCATTTGGGTGTTTGATTTTCTTCATCTCCTTTCGATCGTGAAGCCCGGATAATCAATCTAACGCGTATTCTTCTGATCAAGCACTTGGATCATCAAGAGGTAATTCCTTCAACTCTTTGGACTTCGATTTTGTGTTGAAATAGGATGTTTTGGACGTTATAATCATGATATATGAAGGGATATGTATATGATTATGAGTTTGTATAAGGATTCATTGGATTATTGAGGGATTATTCAAGAACACTTTGGAAATCGAGTTGGAATTGGGGATTTTCAACTAATTGTTGTTATAATCACGTTTTCGGATAATCATAACGGATTATTGATCGTATTGGAGATGTTTTGTTGATTTGAAACACTTCTTGGGGATTTGAAGTTGATATTATTGAGGTTTAGTTGTATACAATCAAAGTTGGCCTCAAAGTGTTCGATATAATGCCCCTATGAACTTGGTTTAATCGTATCGACGTCTTGAGTTCGTTATGTTCGTGTTTAATTCGTTATTGATCGGATTGTTGGTAATTGTATTGAATTAAGGTTGTTCGAGCGACCGTATCTTGGTTAGGACGTTGTTCGTGGACGGACATTCATCATCGGTATTGTGTAAGTTAATTCTTACTCGGTTAAAAGGATGTTCATTCCTTTTGTTGTTGTTCATTCATAATCGTAACTCATTCATCATTGTATTAACCGTATCAAAACTTGTCATTGTCAATTAATCACCTCAGTCATAAGGAACGACGGTTCCGATCATTTCATTGAGCTATCATTCATTTCACCATCATTAAATCTTGGTGAGTCATTATTCATTTTCATTGTCACTTTTGTCATATTGTGGCATTCCGGGTCATACTGGCGTGCGGTTGGTATGTGTAGGATTTTCATGTCGGGCACGTTATAGTCGTGTGTTGGTTGGTGGCCTCACATTGGACTGTGCACACGAGTCGATTGCTCGTGAGACTGATTAGGTACAAGACCACGCGTGTTTGATCGTTGGTGGCTTGTGCACGGACACATTTCCATCCGGGCGTAGTGTGGCGCCATTCCTTTGAGCCGCATCGATTAGTCGATTCATATAGCATGTTTGATTGCGTATGTCTTGACAATAATTCATAATTTCGATATATCATGATTGTGTATTTTCAACCCTTGAGGATTGTTGTTACGTGTAATGGCAATTCCATTGGGGATTTTGTTTTCGTGTCACGGCAAGGCAAAGGCACGGAAGAGCATGTTGACGGCGACGAGTCCCAGTGATACTAGTAGGGGACCCTACCATTCCGTTGGTTCATCATTTTCAATATTTCACCATTTCCGTCATTTGTATTTTTCCGCCGCAAATTCCGCTTGAGATGTTTATTTATTCAGGTGGTATATTTTATCTTCATATAAAATATACTAGTATTCGATATTGTCTGGTGTGTTGTACTTAAACTCCTCATCGGAGTACTTGGTAATATAATGTGGTTCGGTACTACATTTATCTTGTGTAATTCATCCTTTTCATTCGCCCGGTGGGTCCTGGGCCGGGGATTCACTACTGTAATATCCGCCTAGTTTGGGGTGTTACAGAGTTGGTATCGGAGCGTGGTTTTGAATACTACCCTCCAAGTCATGTCTCATTTGAAATCATCGTCATCGGACTAGTATCATTGGACTTTCGCCACGTGTGACTGTGCAAATGCCGAGCCAATCGTACCAAGAATCGTAAGATTTCTAATGCCATGGTATAATTTCGGCATTAATCATTCATTCATAATTCATCGCTAACAATCCTCATTCATCAATTTCAATTGTGATCAAGTCGATAATGTAACTAATTAATCACTCAATTCATTTCATTACTCGATTGTTGATCTTGAAGATCATATCATCAATCTTGTTAAATTGTTCAAGATAATCATTTCATAATTTTGTCAGATAATCATGTCACGTCGATTAATCATTCATGTAATCGCTGTATGTGAGCGCGTATGCTCATTTTCATCATTTCATAATGTAATCATAATGTGATACTCATGCGAGATATATAATCATCATATGACTTTCCACTTCAGTATGGAGAGGGCCGGCAGAGGACGTGGAGGACGAGGCCGTGGAGCGGGCCGAATCCCGAGAACTCGTGCGAATACCCGTGCAAATGCCAGAATAATGCTAACTCATCGAGCAATGACGCCGCCACTCACTCACCTGGACGCGATCATTCATCGCCGTGAGTCGTACCCGGACACGGCTCGCCGAGGGTGTTCGGGTCGACCCACTCGCATTTATGCAGTGGCATGATGGCCCAAATGACCCGATGGCTCGATTGATGGAGACGATGCATAACTCCGTCAATCAAAATCGCAGCTCCTCCGCCGCCGCCTCGAGGCAAGAGAGGGTGTAAGCAATATCATCACCGATATTTCTCCAATGACCACCTACTTTTGAGGGCTCATCCGAGCCGGCGGATATTGTTCACCGGCTTGAGCATTTTGAGAAGTTGTTTGCTATGGTGGATTGCCCAAGGGCATAAAGTTTCGATGCGGCTTACTATCTCGGTAAGAGCGCTCATTCATGGTGGTTATCGTTGAGACCCACAGACGGAACATGTACTTGGGATCGATTCAAGACTCTCATGATGGAGAGGTACTATCCGGCCCCACTCGGGAGGCCAAGTTGTCGGAATTACTCACTCCCGACCTTTCGGCGGATGATGACGTTCTCGCCATCGCCGAAAAATTTCAGAACTTCTTCCGTTCGCCTCATCTATCATTCACTCGAAGCGGACAAGATCAAGTATTTCAAAGAAGAGGTCAAACCCCGTATGAGACTTCGGTTGCTTAATCATAACTGTGCCACTGCCGAGTTCATTGAGAAGGCTCTTACTTACGAGCTTACGGCTAAGGAAATTGCTAAGCAAAGAACCTTCGTCTCGCTAGCAAGAAGTCCAAGAATCAGAATCGGCCCTGACGTAGTCGTGCCACTTTCAAGAAACCGCGGCGGCTCTACTTTTTCCGAGCGACCTCCCGGCGTCTAAACCGCGGAATCTCGGCCGCGAGCGCGCCTCGGCCATCACTTGTTTCAACTGTGAAGAACAGGTCATTTCAGCACTAAGTGCCCGATGCATCACGTGCCACAATCGTGGATTGCCGGGCATAGGGCCCGTTTTGCCGTAGGGACTCTAAACCCACTCCGGCGTCATCTCAAGCCCTGTGTCATTCAGGTGCGTAATCAAAGCCACTCACTCGGGCTGCTCAAGACGACAGAGCTAAAGGCGAGCCAAGAGCTATCGACGGAGCATCCGGTTCGGGCCGGCAAGCCCGAATTTATGAGATGAAGAAGACCGATGATCCCGAGGCCGGATGATCTCGTGTACACTCGATATTCTATCTCAACCCGTGTGCACTCTTTTTGATACCGGTGCATCTCATTCATTCATTTCCGAGTCATGTTTGAGTAGACTACGTCCGGGTAGTGCTACTAGTTGTGAGCCATATGTCATCGCCTACCTAATGGTAGACGATTATCGTGAACCGTGAGATTCGATTGTCCGATCTGGGCCATGGTCGTGTATGGCCAGCGGACCTAATTGTAGTATATATACCGAGGGACGACAACATCGTTGGTAGTGATTGGATGGATCGTCATGATGCCATCATAAGTGACCGAAACCGTTTGGTCACTATCATTTCGCATTTATGGAGTTGAATATGTGTTTCGTGGAGGTAATCCTACTGCTCGCAAAGTCATTAATTTGATGAAAGCAAGAAGATTAATCAATCGTGATGTGTCTGTTATTGGTGGTTTTTGGCCAAAACCGAGAGGTAATCAGTAATGTTAACGGATATTCCGGTGGTGTGGGAATATGCAGATGTATTTCCTGACGAGTTACCTGGTTTGCCTCCACAGAGAGATGTGGAATTCACGATTGAGTTGGAGCCCAGTACGTCCCCGATATCGAAGGCACTGCATCGAATGGCCCCGACCGAAATGCGAGAGTTGAAGAGTCAACTTGAGGAATTGTTCGAGAAAGGTTATATCCGACCGAGTGCCCCCATGGGGAGCACCATCAGTTCGTCACAAAAGAAAGATGGTTCCTTTCGCTTGTGTATCGATTATCTGGATTAGAATAAGGAGACAAACAAGAATAAGTATCCCTAACCCCGAATCGATGACCTTTTGGATCAACTTCAGGAGCTTCGATTTTCCAAGATCGACTTAAGATCCGGATATCATCGCCATGGATTCGAGAGTCGGATATCGCTAGGACGGCGTTTCGAACACGTTATGGTCATTATGAGTTTGTGGTTATGCCGTTCGGATTGACTAATGCACCTGCGGTATTCATGGAGTTAATGAATCGGGTCTTCATCGACTTTCTGGATCGGTTTGTTGTTGTCTTCATCGATGACATTTTGATTTATTCTCGTGACCGAGAGGAACACGAGTTTCACCTTCATCAAGTGCTCGACGTGTTGAGACGAGAACAACTTTATGGGAAGTTTTCCAAATGTGAGTTCTGGATGTCCGAAGTGACTTTTCTCGGACATGTAATCTCATCGACGGAGTTCGTGTCGACCCTCAGAAGACGGAGGCTATTCGAGATTGGTTACCTCCGAAGAATGTTAAGGAAATCCGAAGCTTTCTCGGATTAGCCGGTTATTATCGGAGGTTTGTGGAAGGATTTTCCAAAATTGCTCAACCATTGACGAACCTTTTGCGGAAGGATAAGAAATACACGTGGTCCGACGCGTGTCAGCGGAGTTTTGAAGAACTCAAGAGCCGGTTAATGTCAAGACTGTACTTTCCTTGCCGCAGGGACGGAGGGATTTGTGGTTTATAGTGATGCGTCCGGACAGGTCTCGGATGTGTACTCATGCGAACGGGAAGGTTATTGCCTATGCTTCACGGCAATTGAGACCTTACGAGGTTAATTATCCGACCCACGACACGGAGCTAGCACCGTGGTGTTCGCTTTGAAGATTTGGCGTCATTACCTTTATGGCGTCACCGCCGATATTCACCGATCATAAGAGCTTAAAGTATATATTTACTCGTAGGAGTTAAATATGCGCGAGACGGTGGTTGGAATTAATCAAAGATTATGATATTGAGATCCTCTACCACCGGGCAAGGCGAACGTTGTCGCCGACGCCTTGAGTCGTAAGTCCGTTCAGAGCAGATGCTTGCCCGCTAACAGCTCGAAGGAGCTTCAGCAGAACTCCTTAGACCCGAGATCGAGGTCCGCTTCAGCGAGTTCGTGGACAGCTTTGTATGTTAGAGATTTCATCATCTCTTGAGGATGCAATCCGAGAGAATCAGGGTTCGGACCCATCATTGTTACGCATCCGAGAGGATGTGGCTCAGGAAAGCCCTCGGATTCGTGGTCCACGAGGATGGACTTTTGAGATTTAAGAATCGGTTGTGCGTATCGCGAATGACGAGTTGAAAAACTCGATTTTGAGAGAAGCTCATGCTACCCCTTATTCTGTTCATCCGGATCCAAGAAGATGTACAAGGACTTGAAATGTAATTACCGGTGGAGTAATATGAAGCGAGAAGTCGCACTGCTTTCGAGATGCTTAACTCACAACAAGTTAAGATTGAACATCGACGGCGGGTATGTCAAACCTCTCCCTATTCCAGTGGAAGTGGGAAGACATTTCTATGGATTTCATCACGAGTTTGCCGACGAGTCGCCGTGGCATGAATACGATCCGGTGATTGTGGACCGTTTAACTAAATCACTCATTTCCTTGAGATCAAGGATACGTGGGGTCCCGAGAGATCGCCCAGATTATTCATCAAGGAGATAGTAAGATCGCACGGTACTCTAAGAGTATCGTTTCCGATCGTGACGGACGATTTGTATCTCATTTTTGGAAATCAGTTCACCGTGCTATGGGAACTCGGCTCAATCTCGCATCGCCTTTCATCCTCGGTCAGACGGACAATCGAGAGGACTATACAGACATTAGAGGACATGTTGAGGGCATGCGTCCTCGATTGGAAGGACGATTGGGAAGCCCAACTACCATTGATCGAGTTCACGTATAATAATAGTTGGCATGCTTCCATTAAGATGGCACCTTACGAGGCCTTGTACGGTCGTCGTTGTCGATCTCCCTTGTGTTGGGATGACTTGTCGAATCAATCGGCACCGAACCCGATATGCTTATAGCCGGGAGAAGGTAGCTTTGATCAAGAGTCGTATGTTGATGACCGTAGTCGATGTAAATCATATGCGATAATCGTCGCCGACCACTAGAGTTCGAGACGGTGACCACGCCTTGGTCAAGGTATCCCCGAGTCGAGGTATTTTCCGCTTCGGAAAACGGGGAAGTTGAGTCCGAGATTCATCGACCGTTTGAAATTTTGGATCGAGTAGGCGAGTTAGCTTATCGATTGGCTTTACTTCCGGCCCTGAGCCGAATTCATAATGTGTTTCATGTCTCTCAGTTGCGGAAGTATGTTGCCGACCCGAGTCACATACTCCAGTTCGACGAAATCGAGATCGCCGACGATCATTCATATGAGGAACGTCCTATACGAGTTTTAGAGCGACGAATCAAACAGTTGAGAAATAAGTCGATTCCTTTGGTCAAGATTCAGTGGTCCAGACATGGAGTCGAAGAGGCCACTTGGGAAACCGAGGAGATTATGCGGGAGAGTTATCCCGAGTTGTTTGACCCTTAGTTTCGGGGACGAAACTCTTTTTAAGGGGGGGAGTATGTAATACCCGGTTGTAATTCATTCATTTTCATTCAAGAATTATCACCTGTAATTGTCACTCGGTGTATTTTCACTCAATTATAATCATTCATCAATCATGTTCATTCACCGTGTTCACCGCTCGTATAAACTTCGAGTTGAGTATCGTTATTGTTCATCGCTTCAACTTTCCTCATATGAGTTCGACTTTGTTAGATCACCATTAATTTTTGGTAACTCCAAAAATTCTAAATCTTTGCAATATTATAGAGCATCGAGTTAGCTTTCCAATGGTTCAAACGGTGAGTCAATCGGAGTCCGGACGAGAGAGTTATGGTCGCTTCGATTTTGGCCGATCACGCCGACCGGTCGGCCGTGTCGTCCGACACGGCCCGTGCCGCACTCGTCCGAAAATGCAGAGCCACGACTGTGCTCGACCGTGTCGTCCGACACGGCCCGTGCCGTACTCTTCCGGATAAGCTCGAACGATCGCCGACACGCCCGACCGTGTCCCGTGACACGGCCGAGTCATGCCGAAGTCGCCGCCGGCGGTCGCTGGAAGGCCCGCAGGCCGCGACCGTGTCAATCCGACACGGTCGAGTCACTGTCGGCCACTGTCGGGCCACCGCGACACGACCGTGCCGATCGGCACGGCCGTGTCCTGGCAGCCAACCCCTATAAATTCATTTTTTCATCATTTCAAACCCATTTTCGCATTTTCTTCACCTTCAACCGAGAGGTAAGGCTTGAGGGAGGGTTTTTCCTTCACAAATCATTTGGGTGTTTGATTTTCTTCATCTCCTTTCGATCGTGAAGCCCGGATAATCAATCTAACGCGTATTCTTCTGATCAAGCACTTGGATCATCAAGAGGTAATTCCTTCAACTCTTTGGACTTCGATTTTGTGTTGAAATAGGATGTTTTGGACGTTATAATCATGATATATGAAGGGATATGTATATGATTATGAGTTTGTATAAGGATTCATTGGATTATTGAGGGATTATTCAAGAACACTTTGGAAATCGAGTTGGAATTGGGGATTTTCAACTAATTGTTGTTATAATCACGTTTTCGGATAATCATAACGGATTATTGATCGTATTGGAGATGTTTTGTTGATTTGAAACACTTCTTGGGGATTTGAAGTTGATATTATTGAGGTTTAGTTGTATACAATCAAAGTTGGCCTCAAAGTGTTCGATATAATGCCCCTATGAACTTGGTTTAATCGTATCGACGTCTTGAGTTCGTTATGTTCGTGTTTAATTCGTTATTGATCGGATTGTTGGTAATTGTATTGAATTAAGGTTGTTCGAGCGACCGGTATCTTGGTTAGGACGTTGTTCGTGGACGGACATTCATCATCGGTATTGTGTAAGTTAATTCTTACTCGGTTAAAAGGATGTTCATTCCTTTTGTTGTTGTTCATTCATAATCGTAACTCATTCATCATTGTATTAACCGTATCAAAACTTGTCATTGTCAATTAATCACCTCACCATAAGGAACGAAGGTTCCGATCATTTCATTGAGCTATCAGTCATTTCACCATCATTAAATCTTGTAGAGTCATTATTCATTTTCATTGTCACTTTTGTCATATTGTGGCATTCCGGTCATCTTGGCGTGCCGGTTGGTATGTGTAGGATTTTCATGTCGGGCACGTTATAGTCGTGTGTTGGTTGGTGGCCTCACATTGGATCGTGCACACGAGTCGATTGCTCGTGAGACCGATTAGGTACAAGACCACGCGTGTTTGATCGTTGGTGGCTTGTGCACGGACACATTTCCATCCCGGCGTAGTGTGGCGCCATTCCTTTGAGCCGCATCGATTAGTCGATTCATATAGCATGTTTGATTGCGTATGTCTTGACAATAATTCATAATTTCGTATATATCATGATTGTGTATTTTCAACCCTCGAGGATTGTTGTTACGTATGGCACCCCATTGGGGATTTTGTTTTCGTGTCACGGCAAGGCAAAGGCACGGAAGAGCATGTTGACGGCGAGTCCCAGTGATACTAGTAGGGACCCGATCATTCCGTTGGTTCATCATTTTCACTATTTACCATTTCCGTCATTTGTATTTTTCCGCCGCAAATTCCGTTTGAGATGTTTATTTATTCAGGTGGTATATTTTATCTTCATATAAAATATACTAAGATTCTGATATTGTCTGGTGTGTTGTACTTAAACTCCTCATCGGAGTACTTGGTAATATAATGTGGTTCGGTACTACATTTATCTTGTGTAATTCATCCTTTTCATTCGCCTGGTGGGTCCCAGTCGGGGATTCACGGCGCTGTAATATCCGCCTAGTTTGGGGTGTTACAGAGTTGGGCTCGTATGTGCACATAAGGATGTCCAGGTACATCCGTCAAATGGTTAAGGAGCTGATTATAGTCCAGGTGCATCCGGACTATTCAAACTCAGCAAAAAAACGGGCAATAACCTCCCAGGTGTTATGAGGAGGTGTTAAGGCTGCCTGTTCAAATTCAAAACGGGCAGTAACCACTGCATTGAATTGTGTAACTCCTGTGTTCAATGCAGGCATGAATGCTCAGACATGACCATAAGTACCGTGTTTAAATCCCCTGCAGGTGAGATGGCCTATAAATAGGCATGCATCTCATTTGCATCTGACACATAGAGAAATACGAAAAAATATTTTGCATACATCTGCATTTCATAAGTCAGTTCAGTTCTCAACTCGTTCTTGTTCGCCGGAGCTCGCCGGAATTGTGGTGCTATATCCGTCGAGACAAAAGTCGTTTTACCTTTGGAGACAAATTGCTAAACCGAAGAGCACTACCGGGGCAATATTTGTGTTGCGGGAAGAGGCCTCCTCGACTCGACTTAATTTATGGTTTTATTATTCATTTTCTTGTATTTTCAATTATGTATCTAGTTCTGTAATTTTCTTCTTCGTTGAGTTCTGTAGTTTCTAGATTTCGAATTGTAATTTGTTTTTCCAGTTGTATTTTATTTTCTGCCCAGCAAGTTTGTAACACAGATTTCTCAACAGAACTGTGGGAGGGGAAAATCCGTGTTTTGTCACTTTAATTCCAAAAAAGGGATGCTCCCAAACTAGGGGTGGCATTTCGGAACCGAAAATCGAAAACCGAACCGAAAAAATCCGAAAAAAGAACTGAAAAATCGAAACCGAAGAAGACCGAACCGAAAAACAAAAAAAACAAAACCGAACCAAACTAATTTGGTTCGGTTCTGTCGGCTCAAGCGGAACCGAACCTGGACAAGTCAAATTTCAAAGATACTAAAATGACCTTGTTTTTGTGATTTTGGTGTGTTTCGAATTTTAGTATAATTCGTTTTCCTTTTGTAAGACCCTAATGGGTCCAAGAAGGACCGATAATATGCTCATGAATTTGTGATTCAATTAACTTAGGTTGAGAGAATGAGCTACTGTGATTTACGATTGTTATATATTTTGAGATATTTGGAAATTGTCATGCACCTCTAGCTTTTATTTTGAACATATATATAACCCTTGTTGACTTGTTATATATAACTTATTCTATTGCATATAATATTTGAATTTATATTGTGAAGAACCGAAAAAACATCAAACCAAATTGAAACCGAACCAAATATTTATAAAACCAAACTTCAAAAAGAACTGAACCAAACCGAAACCGAATATTTGATTCGACTCTCAGTTTCGGTCAAAAACCGAACCGAATGGAACCGAGTACACCCCTATCCCAAACTATCAAGGACTACAGACCGATCTCTTTAATCGGATGTGCATACAAGATACTATCCAAAATTCTAGCATGGAGACTGGCGAAGGTCGTGGGAAAGGTTACTTCAGAGAATCAAAGTGCTTTCGTTGGAAGTAAGCAAATAGTGGATTGCATCCTTGTTCTGAATGAGTCAATTGATTTCTTGAAAAGAGATGGCAAAACAGGAATGGTTTTAAAAGTCGATTTTGAAAAAGCATACGATTGGGTGCTTTGGGAATTTATTGATGAAATGCTTGAAGGTATGAACTTTTGTGGAGTTTGGAGGCGCTGGATTTTAGAATGCATCTCGCCAGCAACTATGTCCGTTTTGGTCAACAGAAGTCCATCGGGCGAGTTTGCATTGCAGAAAGGAATCAGACAAGGGGATCCACTGTCCCCTTTTCTTTTTCTTATCGTAGCAGGACTTAGTTGTTTAATGAAGAAAGCTGTCCAGATTCAAGCTTTTGAGTGTTTTGAGATTGGGAACAACAAAATCAAAGTCAGTCACCTCCAATTTGCAGACGATACCGTGCTTCTTGGGAATGCCACGGTCTCCAATGCAAAAACTCTCAAGGGTATTCTTCGTCTCTTTAAAATCTCGTCTGGGCTGAAAATAAACTTCTCAAAGAGTTCTATTCATAGGATCAATATGAACGATCATCACCTTGCTTCCTTGGCCAGAATTTTAGATTGCAAAATTGGCGATTTTCCAATCTCTTACTTGGGGCTCCCTATTGGCGCTAATCACAAGAAGAAAGAGACATGGAAACCTCTTATTGAAAGATTTCAGAAGAAGTTGTCGGGGTGGGAAAAGAGGAATCTATCTTTCGGAGGCCGGATTACTCTCTTGAACTCGGTTTTATCTGCGCAGCCAATCTACTTTCTATCATTTTTCAAAGCTCCCACTTGTGTGATTAAACAAATTACCAAGCTTCGGAGAATCTTTCTCTTGGGGGGGGGGGGGGGGCTTAATTGTAAGAAAATTTCTTGGGTTAAATGGGATGTGGTTTGTCATAGTAAATGTCGAGGGGGGCTTGGGGTATGAAATATAGAGTCTTCTAATTATGCTCTGTTGTGTAAATGGGTGTGCAGATGGCTGAGTGATGAGGATTCTCTCTGGGTGAGAATTATTAAGTCTAGGTATGATTCTTTCTTGATTGGATCCCCAAATAGTCAAGTTAGAAGTAAAATGTCGCTTTGGGGGCGTGATTTTTGATTGAGCTAGTTAATGGTGCTGAGGGTAGTATTCTTTGCAGTAACTTAAGTTTTGTGTTAGGAAGTGGTTCTCGTGCTATGTTTTGGGAGGATCTGTGGTTTAATGAGGGTGAGTGCTTCAAAAATAAGTTTCCATCCCTCTATTCAATTTCTTCTCAAAAATTCTGGTTAATTAAAGATATGGGGGTTGTCGGTGGTGTTAACTGGTCGTGGTCTTTTAGATGGAGTCGGTATTTTGATGCTATTGAATTTCGTGAGTTTTTGGATCTTTGGAATCGTGTTTGCAGGTGTAAAATATTGACTCACTCGACTGATCTCTTCCGGTGGAAAAACCTTCAAATGGGCTCTTTTCAACTCGTTCGATGTACGAAGCTTTGATCTCCGCTACTCCGGGTGATGTCTATGGACCTATTTTGTCAAAGTTGTGGTGGAAAGCAATCCCATTGAAGGTGTCGGCCTTTTGCTGGAAATTGCTTCAAGATAGGATCCCAACAGAAGAAAACTGAGTATTCTATCTGGTAATGACTCCGTATCAATGTTACCTGGTTTGCGATACGTTTCGATACGCGGAAGACGTATCGGGTCGTGGTACGCTACATATACCGGAACGCGGTACGTTGGGGGTAGGCTTAGTCGGGAAGCTTTTTTAGGATGCGGTACGCGAATTCAGTCTTCACACTACGCTAGTATTTTATTTTTTCATATATTTTTATTATATATATTTGATCACTTATAAATTTTAATTTATATCATGTTATAATTATATATATTTCCTTGTTATCATATCAATATCATCCAATGTTTACAAAAAAATACACAGTAAGTATAAGTTTATTAAAAATTATAAGAAGATAAACCATAATACATAAAAGGAATAAGTTAAGAAAAAAGGGAAATAGATAAATAAAAAGGTACACAAATGAACAGGTTGAAATTGAGTTGCTGTTTGTATTACTTTAAAAAAAATTAGAAAAAATAAAAAGAAAAATTGATTGGGCCTTAGTCAGACGTTTTCTTTTTCCTCCCACTGTTGTCTTCCTTCTCCAAGTCCAGACGGAGAAAGTCTATATATTTGGGGTCGCCGGATATGGAGATCCAATACGCGAATGTACCGCGTTCTGGTACGTGCGTTCCGGTTCGTGGGACGAAGGGGTGGTAGAGAATTAGGTAACACTGCTCCGTATCATGTGTATTCTGCCATGAAAACTCCGTATCAACCTTTCATTTGATGATTGACTGCCATTTCACGAACTGTGTTTGGTCCTTGGTGAGGCTTTGGCTGAACGGTACGATAAATAGTTCAACGGAGATGTGTAATCACTTTGAACAGTTTATTTCGGAAGGTCAAGGACTATAAGAAAAGAAAGTGTTAAAGCTCATTTGGCAATGCACCGTCTGGAGGATTTGGAAGGCGAGAAATGATTTTATTTTTAATGGAATCTCTCCGTCTATTACTAAGGTTGTGGAAGGAATAAAAATTAGTTCTTGGAAGTGGCTTCGTTCACATTTTTCAGCTTCCTTTTATTGCTTAGTTTCGCATTGGTGTGATCATCAGAGAGATTGTATTCCATCTAAATTGTAACTTTGATTGGCTACATTTTGTATGGGTTGAGTACCCCTTGTATACTCTTTGTTATTTCAATTTCATCTTTTGACCTTTCAAAAAAGAATAGACAGACTGCCGCAAATTCCACTAAGAAACGTGCCAAGAATTAATGAATCTAGAGTATTAACTCGATACTTATAATCAACAAGGCATTTATGGAAATGACAAAATACTAATTAAGGTTGTGTGGCTGCTGAACAATCCAGTGTGCTTACACATATTTCTTCTTAATACTAAAATTAAATCCAGACCGCAGATAAAATGGCATCAATTAAGAAATGATGCACGTGAAGTATTTTGACATAAGAAGTACGGGAAATAACCATCCCATTTACTCCTTTCAATTAAATAATGATTAAAACTTCAAATTCTAAAACAGAAAGGAAGCTCACATAATATTATGTCAAAAATATATAAACATCATGTAAGGTATCTATCCGGAATACATAGGATTACACAGCTCAACAATAAATGAATTACAAATAAAGTTTCTATGGTTACGGGGATTAAGGATTGCACAATAAACCTAATATCAATGAATTACACAGAGTAAAACGAAATTAAACTCAAAAACCGAACACAAAGAACTGGAAAAATAAGGTTCAGGAATTCAAACCGAACAGATCACACAAGATCTGAAAAAAACCGAAGCGTGAAGGTGGTGATATTCGAACAAAGTGTCGGCTCAGTCCTCCACCCTCGTATACCCACGTCCAAGACTCCAACAACCGCCTGCCCGCAGCCCTTACAGTACCAAAACCCAGGCGATTTCACAAAGAAACTCCGGGAATCACAAGAAATCCAGAAACCTAAATCCCGAAATTTCCTCTCAAGCCCTCGGTCGATTTTTCACTTAGAAATCACAAAGATAATTTTTGCCTCAAGAACTCTCTCCAATTTTTCGGTGTTAATCCCTCAAAAATGATCCCAATATTTATAGGGATGAAAACAGTAATCAACGCCACCGTCGTCCGAGGATGAAGCACCCGATCTTATCATTAAGTTGATAAGGGTTGCAAGCATATCAGAACCGAACGGGAAAGACGGAGGCAAAAGAGAGATGAAATAGAAACGAGAGAATCGGGAGAGAGAGAGAGAGAGAGAGAGAGGCGCCGACCGAAAAAGGAGAGGAAGTGATAAGGGTTTCGGGGTGATGGGTTATATATACCACAAATGAACGAGTGTGATAAGTCCATCACAAAGGGACGGTCCAGATTGAACCAGGAGTAAAAAGGAATCCGGGCCTGGGCTTTGGTGTATTAAAGGGACTGGGCTGCACAAGGTGTATTATTTATTGGGCCTAGTCATAAAATAATTCATTTGGCCCTCAAATAACTACATTTCTCCACCCGGTCCAAATGAGCCATCGGGGTACACTGTTTTGAGAGGGAGGTCATCATCGCCGAACGTCACACCACCTGCACATGACACAAAGTTAGTACAAGTATAAAGACTTAAATCAATCAATAAGAAAGAAAACTAGTAGACACGGAGTAGACTAGAACAACTATCACAAAGATAGCAAACTGAAAGACTGGAGTGTCTTCAGTTAAGGGAGTCGATATTCAGTATCGACTTGCAAGATCTGATTTTCTCGACCGGTAGGCACTTCGTTCCCATATCTGCAGGATTAGAATTGTAATATCCAGAATTTCTACTACTGTTATTTAATATTATTTTATCCGAGTTATCTTGTACAACGTGGAATCTGTACAGTATGGATAAAATAAATTCGGAACTGAGATAGTTGTATTGGTATAATTATCGTAGTTGGTCGACAATTACGTTTGAGGGTATCGTGCATCAGGTTATCGTGCTTTTGATGTTGGGTATATCATATGTGAATATTATTGGATTGAATATATGTATTCAATATGTGTGTATACGTATCCAATATGTCTAGACGGACATGAACAGTTGGATTTGGCTAAGTATAGAGCCCTTAACGTACGCTAAGCTTAAGGACTTACGTACGCTAAGCTTAAGGACTTACGTACGCTAAGTTGCTAGTGTTACGTACGTTATGGCCAAGGCATTACATACGTAACATTGGGAATCAGACAGGACGAGATGTGGTCGGCAGGTGGGACCCCGTGTCGGCAGCTTTCGGCGCGGATGTGGACAGGAGAGTCAACCCCGACCATTACGTATGCTAAGGACGGATCATTACGTACGTTAACGATCATGTTACTGTAGCAAGTCAACGTACGTATTACGTACGTTATGGAGCTAGGATTACGCGTAAGGCATCGAACGAAATGAGTTAGTTAACTCTGGACTGTCATTACGTACGCTACCAAAGCCAGATAGCGTACGTAAATGGTTGTTACGTACGTTAACATGTCATGCTACATACGTAACGAACTAGAATGTTTTATAAGTGAATGCCCGTCTTTCATTTCTCTTCATTATTTCACTTCGTTCTTCGCCTCCAAACACTGAGAGAGGGAGTTTTAGCTCTCCTAAGTCGATTGTGAGCTTGGAAACATGGGATTAAAGCTTGGATAGGAGGATATTGATGATTCTTCAAGTATTTGCTTGTGTATTTCATCTTCTAAGAGGTATGTTGGATAATCCTCTATTTCAATCCAGATTTTGATGTTGTTGCTGATGAATGATTCGTATGAAGATGATTATGATGTTGTTGTTACGGTTCTTGAGGTTATATGAACTATATGGTGAAGGATATGATGGTTTATGTCTTGATTATGTTGGTTATGATTATAGAATCATAGTGTTCTTGATGTTCTTGGTAGAATTGTTTCGATTATTGATGTTAGGCGGATCATATATTGGAAAATATGATAATATACACTTTGAATTATGAATGAGGATTGTTTAGATATTAGAGGATATCGAATTACATTGTTTTGATGGCTATGAACAAGGTTTCGAATCATTTAGTGTTCTTGAGGAACTCCTTGATGAATTTAACATAACAAGACGATCGTATGTTGAATTATCCGTATTTTTAGATATAAAGATCGAATGTTCGTTGATTGTAGTGGTAGAATTCGTATCTTCTTGATGAAATACGAATCATGATATCAATTTGGAATCCGGAAAGATTGTGATTGATCACCGAATATGATTTCCTTTACATTCGTATCCATAATCGTATTTTGGTTATGAATTCGTAATTGTTTGAGTTGGATTGTTCGGACTTGTGTCTAATCGAGATATTGTGATATCGTTAAGTTCGTCGATCGGTTATATTGATTAGTAATTATCAGATTTCGGTGCATATGATGGATATGAATTCGTATAATGGCCTGAGTATATTATTTGGTTTTATATAGGATCGAGGTGTCGTTGACCCGTTAAGTTTGATTGGTTGGCTATGTCTGTTATTGATTGTTTTCGAATCACTGCTATTGATTACTTCAATAGGTTGAGATTATTGATCGGTGATTATAACTGTATGTTGTGGTCGTGCTCGAGTATGTTCGTGAATTGCATTGGTCAGGACCGAGGAGCTCGTAGACGAAGGCAATGAGATTGGTAGCGGTTTTATCATCGTCGTATCGGTGTCGAGGCAAGTTATTACTTGCTTAGTTATAATGTTTAATGAATGGTTTCAGTTTCATTTCGTTTATAATGCATATATCAATCATTATTACTGCAAATTCTGGAGATTTGGATTATATGTTGTCTTTCCGATTCTGGGAGTTAAATCATAATGTGTATGATTTATTTCGGTTATTGGCATATTCAGATATTGAGGTTACTTTATGATAAAGACGAGGATATGAGTATCTATCGTCCATGGTACGTTTGGATCACCGAGCATTGAGGATAATCGCCGGTGATGATTTGACATCGAGATTGCTCCTGAAGGACTCAGGACAAGTACCTTAGTTTTGATTTCTGTTTAGTGTTGATGGTGTTGATCATGCAGGTTGTCTTTCATGATGTTGAACATGAGGTCGTCCTAGTTGTTTTGTCATAATGTCGTTCATATTATTGAGTCATGTGTTGTTCATGTCGATTAACATATTGATTTGCATATGTGTATGCATAATTATATTGTTTATGTTGTGTTGATCCATTGGGATCGTGTGATCTATGCTGAGGGCGCTGGATCGGATGTCCACTATGCGTTGGTCCGACGGGATCATCATGGGGATCTATGCTGAGGGCGCTGGATCGTTGGACAGGTTTTCCACCATGCGTTGGTCCGACGGGATCATCATGGGGATCTATGCTGAGGGCGCTGGATCGTTGGATTACCCAGTATTATGTTGATGGAATCATGTGGATTCGCATCATTGATTTTATCATGTGTTGTTGTGCATATGTATATTGTTGGTTATCCATTTCGTGTTGATCTAGTAGGATCATCTGGGATCCATGCTGAGGGCGCTGGATCATGGGATTTCCATCGAGTATATACTATTGTTATTGTGTTGATCATATTGACATTGTCATATGAGTATGCATTTGTAGATCTGTGTTAGGACCGTGCCCGTATGTTGCATTGATCTGATCTTGGTTTAGACAGATATGATTGTCATGGTATTGTGCACCTCGAGGTATGTTCCGTATTTTCCCTTGGTATTTGTCTTTGATGGACAATTGGTTTTCGTGTCGAGATGTGATGATGTTACCCGACGGATTTGGATTGATGATGTATAGATTTCATAACAGTGAGTTATGATGATGTTTTGAGAACCTTGGGTACTGTGCGAGATGTGAATTTTGGTAAAGTTATGATGATAAGATTACATTAATCGTATTCTTATTCTTGCATTCTCATTGGTATGTAATTATTAATGTGATGTGACGGTTAGCATTGTTGGATATTATGACTGACCCCGTCGTGGGCTTTCTTGTTAGGTTCTTGAGATATCGAGCTTGTAGCGGTCGTGGAGAGATGAGCTTCCCAGAGGATACTGGCTAGGGCATGTAATTGTGTATTGAGTTTCCTCATCAGTTGTTGTATTCCGCTGCTAGAGTATTTTAAATTGTTTGTCTTTTCCGCTGCGTGAGTATTTTTGGCCTTTTGGTATCTGGTAACTTATGTTACTTTGAAAACTATTTTCTAAACTATTTTGTCGGTACGTGTAAGCGATAACTTAACGTATGTTTTTAAAACTGTTGGGTTCTGGTATTTCAGGCCTTGTCCTTTCAAACGAGATTTTACGGCGGTTTTGATAAACAAATTTTATATAATCTCCAAATGTTTTAAAGATAGTACCGTCGTTGGCCTCTTGGGAATTTGTAAATGTTTGCGAAAATTTCCTTTAGCCTTGTGGGTTCCACTCCAGGGCCCACGACGCTATAATATTCCCGGTTAAATCTGGGGGGTGTTATATAATATGGTATCAGAGCTTAGGTTGAGAAAACCTAGGCAGTCGGGTCGAGTTGGGTCATGTTTTGTCGCGTCATTCGAGTTGTCGGTTGACAAATATTCGAGCCGTGAGTTTTTGTTGTTCACTCGGGCTTGTGCATTATGTGATTTACCAGTGTAATACCGGGGTTGTTGCAAACTTTTTCAAACGGTGTTAATGTGTTTCTTCGGATAGAGCTGTGTTGTGTTCTCGAGTTAAACTGAGTTTGCAAAATGAGTGTTTTGTAAATTTCTGTGTCGAGCACTTTCTAGAGTCGAGACATGTGCCAGTATCATGGGGAATCGTCGGCTTCACGATCTGTAAGTATTTGAATTTCTGAATTACATTGAGAATTATTGCCGTTCTAAGTTGATATGCCTTGAGATTCAGCAGATGTTATGCGTTACCGTATGAGATGACAGAGTTGGGACATGATTGATGATCTTGAGAAACTATGATTTTGAAATCAGTATGTTGGGTAGATTTTGGAACGGAATTGTGCATTTGGGAGAATGTTGTGGATGGTTGAGAGAACATGTAGTCATATTGGTACATTTTGAGATATACGAACTGTTTCTGAGCATTTGAAAATGATACCTTTCAAAATGAATGTTTTACGGAAAATGATTTTGGGCCGACACCCAATCGATTTTGAAATAGTTTTATAACTCAGGACTTGGGGTTCGAAAAGGATTTTCTACTTTATAAACTTCTTGTAATGTGGAACGGGACTAGGCTGAGACCCTAATGTTTCAAAAGGCTTTTCTGTTTTCTAAAAACTCCCGATATTTGTAAAACGCTTCACCAATCAGTTATCTATTTTCCTACTGCCTTTCGCCGTTTTGGTTTACTTGTTCAAATGAAACTTTTCGGGAAGTCTTTCGCTGTGTTTGGTTTTTTGATTATTCCATGTTTTGTCATAGCATGGTTGAGGTGACCCAAGATGGGTTAATGGTTGACATTGCGAGTCATGTGTGGAAAATGAGTTTTTATCGGAGTCTATATATTGAGGTTTCGGAACTATATCGTGTAGTTTTCCAATGGAATGTCAGTGGAATTGTTGACGAGCCGAATTAGTATACAGGAGTATGGATGTGGTCAATCATTTGCATAGTTTTCATTTTAAAACTTCGAAATCATGTGGATTCGAAGGAAACTGTTATAGAATACTTGGCACCAGCGAGCCGATTTAATTTTTCGAAAATCGATTTCGTGGTCTTACGAAAATTTATGATCTGAGTTTTAAAATTCTTGAAAGAACTTTCGAAAATTTGTCTTCTGACAAGACTATATGATTTCAAATTGGTTCTCAAAATGTGATTGATATACATACGCATTTAGTGCATAATGCATATCGTGATGAAGTTCTGAGTGAGACTCACAAACTGGATAACACAGTAATGGTACGAGGAAAAGAGATTCGAATTTTAATATGGTAGTTTGATTATCCAGGAAAGATCGGTTGATCAGATAAGAGCGTGTTGTAGATCCATGCACATGATGTAATTTTGGAACTTTGGATTTCGTGAAATCGAGACATATGTGCTATGTGATTCCATTGGTATGGTAGTTTTAACACCCCCAGAATCCGACCGGGAATGTTACATGCCGTAGACCCTTATCACAAGGATCTACCAGGCTAAACTCCAAAAGACTACTCAATGATTAACCGACCGGGGTCAAATTAATTACAAAGCAGACCGACAAGGTCATTAACCAATTCAGAAACTAACGACATTCACATTGCAATGACAATAATAAACTTGAACACATAAAAGAATGATAACTCAATTTAATAAATGAAAACTACATCCATGCAAGGGTCAATACTCGACCGACAGAGAAATACAGACTAAAATGAAACTGTAACACCCCCAATCCACTCAGGGATATTACACGCCGTAGAACCCTTCCTCAAGGATCTACCATGCTGGTAACAACGTTAAACATCTCGACAATGCTTTAAGGCTAAAATGACTCAGTAGACCGATTTGGTCTTTCAATAAATACATACAACTCAATCACAACACATGCCCACGCAGGGGTCGAGTACAACACACTCCCGTACAACGGGGAAGGAATACTGCAGCGGAAAATAAAATACAACTAAACCAATACGACATCAACGGGTCCTCGTGTGATTAGTATCGTTCATCTTTCATCATCCTTCATGCCGACCCTGTGCTATGCTCTAAAACCTGAATGCAATACAGACATCCACCCCCAATTTCTCGGGGGTTAACAAAATTCCACTATTTTGCTAGTGCAAGTACAAAGTGCAAAAATACGAGCGATACAATACAAGTTCCGAGGACAATAATAATCAGGAATCCTCAAAGATTTAAACATAATGAAAATACTTCCCGAGGCAAGAGTTTAGGTAAAGCTTTCCAAAATCGAAAGATCCCAAGTCAAGGGAAACAATTTATAAAGTGATTTAAAATGCCATTGGAGTTTTGATAGAAACAACTCAGGATTTTCAAATCATTCTCTTTCCAAAATCAACAGGGGTCATAACCCAAAGGTTTCATTTTCACAAATAGAACTAACAACAATTCACAGGGCCAGAGCCCGCATCAAGTGTCCTTAACGGACATAAAATCAACATAACATAATCACATACAAGCATCGCCTAGGACCGGGACGAACCCACAAATCCCACTCGAGGCCTCTAAGGACCCTCCCGAGCTGGCCATAATCATAAAACAAATCACGTACATGCATCATCTAGGACCGGGACGAAGCCACAAATCCCAATAGAGGCCTCTAAGGACCCTCCCGAGCTGACTAGCTAAACAAATCACACACCATATCTCACAGTTGGATCAATCACTTGTTGCATCCTGACCACATGATCACAATCCATGTGTCACCGTAGATTATCTCAGGCTCTCACGGTTGGATCAATCACTTGTTGCATCCTGACCACATGATCACGTGCCATGTGTCACCGTAGACCTTCAACCATATCCACACATTCACACAAATAACATATCACATCATAATATCCAAGTAATTCACTCAATGGCAACAAACACAATGCACGACACAATGGTCAGATCACAACGCTCCGATAGGAGATAATATATATAAATTATCAAAGCACAATGTCAACACCAAGTGTATTAATAGTAATTCACGTAACCATACACGAACACATTGTCCACTGTAATATCCTAGAATTTCACTATGAATTTTTCGCATTATTTTATCTGGGATGTACTGTACAGAGTGGGACCGACACGATATGAGTGGATAATTTTGGAAACCGTGACAGTCGTGCCAGTATGTCTATCGAGGGTATTTTGATTCTAGGATATTACATGCTTATTGTGTTTTCGATGTCGGATATACCGTATGAGTATTTGTTTGATTTCCGTACTTGGTCGACAGTTGTAATTGAGGATATCGTGCATCAGACGTACCGTATGAGAATACTTTCGGGATTTCGTATATGTGTTCAGTATGTCGTATGTTCATATTTGTTATGTCGAGACGCTGACGTAAATTGGCCGGAAACGGCTAAGTATGGATCTGTTAACGACGTTAAGACTTTAAGATAACGTCGCTAAGTGGTACGTGTTACGACGTTAAGAGTAAGGTATTACGACGTAACAAGAGGAATCGCATACTGGGCCCGTGTCGGCAAATTTTCGGCGCGGATGTGGACAGGTGAGTCAACGGATGGAGTTACGTACGTTATACAGGGTGTATTACGTACGTAATACGAGTATAGTACTGTAGTAAGTCAACGTATGTATTACGTACGCAACGGAACAAGTGTTACGTACGTTACGGGGCGACTGGCCGAGTCGTGGCCGAGATGACCTGGATGGCCGAGCATGGCCGGACGTGACTCGTTGGGATAGCCGAGCATGGTCGGCAGTGACTCGCTGGGGGCTAGGACTGGCCGATTACGTACGTAGGCAGTGGCCGGTTACGGCCGTAATGGCCGATTACGTACGTAAGGGAGCTGCCGGTTACGTACGTAAGGGTGCCGAACGAATCGACAAGGTTAGGCCGCGGCCGGCTCGTGCGTAAGGACCCGCCGTTACGACGTAATCGGCGGTGTCTCGGCCTATATAAGGCCTGGACCGAGTCACCCTTATCATTTTCCATTTTTCTCCGTCCCTTTTGCGATTTCTTCAGCAAAGTTGATGGTTTTGAGTAGAATCAACTTATAACAACATGTTTTGGGAGTTGGAATCATGGATTAACATCATCCTCCACCCGGATCGAAGGAATGAATTTTTGAAGGAAGTTGAATCGGTACCCTTCCCTTTTGTCGATTTCTTCGCACCGTGCTATTCAAAACAAGTGATTACTTGTGTATGTCATCTTCTAGAGGTTGCGTTTAGTGATCGTTGAAGTTAACCGTTGTGCTGCGGAGCTTGTAGACGAAGACGGCGGGATTGATGGTGGCTTCATCGTATGGGTATCCAGGCAAGTTATGTTTGCTCAGTTCATAATGTTAATAAATGATTTCATTTTCATTTCATTTATGATTCATATAGCAATGGTATTATGGAATATATGAATTGTCGGAATGGTGGTATGTAAGATAAGTCATAATGTATATGATTTTAAGGATGTCTAGTGGAAATGGGAACGTGAATTGTAATTTGGTCTATTGCATGAGAAGTTGGATATCAAGGTTAGTTATCGTGTCGATGTTGAAATTGGGATGGTGGTTTGGTATTAGTTATGGATTGTACTTCATTTTGGATTGTCGGATAAACCGTGTATTCGTTCAGGGCGGTTGGTCGTGGAAAGGTTGGCGTCTCCAGCTTGAGGTAAATTAATATTGTTAGATTATGATAATCATCATGTTGCATTATTGCATGTGTGTGTTGATATTTCATGCGGTGAGTGTGCACCATTGTATGTTACGTTTTGTAATGTGCTCTTCCTGTGAGCAGTGATCTGTTGGGCCGATGTGTTAGGGGATAAGACCTATATGGCACCTATGTTCCGGGGTATTCCTGTGTGGATACTTTCGTGACCCTTGGTTGCGACCTTGGGGTATTTTGTGATTGCATGAACCGTGTTAGGGATAAGACCTATATGGCACCTATGTTCCGGTATTCCCGTGAGATGCTTCCGTGACCCTTGGCCGCCTTGGGGTTTATGTGTTAACATTATATGCATTGTTGAGCATGATGTGGACTGTTGTCTGATGGAAATACGACATTGTGGTCGTGTCGGTCTTTCATGATCGAGTTACTGTTGCTCTTTTGGGAAGTCTTCTGATGCTTGATGGATATGCGTTTCTTCGAGATTTGTTGTCATGTTGTATCGTGGCATATCCGGAGTCAGATACGTTCTGATCGTTCATGTGTAGGATTTTCGGGACGGGTACGTGTAGCATGTGTTGGTTTCGACCTCATATTGAACCGTGCACATGAGACATACTTCGTGAGGCTTATTAGGTACGAGACCAGACGGGTACCTGATCAATACCCGTGGTTGGCTTGTACACGGACACATGTCTGGATCGAGCGTATCGTGACGTTCATCTTGAGTCTTATTGATTGGTCGTCCACAGTCCATGTATAATTGGGTCTGTTCGATATTCGGGTTGTCTTTGAAATCCCATATATATGATTTGTATATGGTTGATGATTTTATTCTCTCGTGTATCTGTTCCCGTTGATCCTTTTCTGATCTCGTTGGGAGTTACCATATCGATGGTAAACTTATTTGTTATCGATCCTTTATTAATCTCGTTTGGAGTTCCCCCTATCATTGGTAGTCTCGTTCGTTATTGATCCTTATTGATTCCGTTTGGGAGTTTGCCTTACCGTTGGTATTCTCGGTTGTTGATCCCTTATTATTCCTATTGGAGTTTACCGTGTCGTCGGTGTTTTCAGTTGTCGATTTCTTATTGCTCTTGTTGGAGTTACCGTATCGTTGGTATTCCCAGTTGTTGGTCCTTATTAATCTTGTTAGAGTTTACTGTGTCGTCAGTATTCTCGGTTGTTGACCCTTTATTGATCTTATCGAGTTTATCGCACCGCTGGTATTTCGTTGTCGACTCTTATTGATCTTGTTGGAGTTTACCGTGTCGTCGGTATTCTCGATTATTGATTCTTCATTGATCCTTACCGTGTCATCGGTATTCTCGATTATTGATTCTTCATTGATCCTTACCGTGTCGCGGTATTCTCGGTTGTCGACCTTTATTGATCTTGTTGGGATTTGGTCGTCGTCGGTATTCTCGGTTATTGATTATTCGTTGATCTTGTTGGAGTTACCGGATCATGGTATTCTCGCCCATTTTGATCCTTTGTCGATCTTGTGTGGAAATATCATGTCATTGATATTTCCGTTGTGATGCATCGATTGTTTATCATTATCGATCGTGTGAGCATTCATGCTTTGTATTGATATTCGGGACTTGCCATTGTTTCGGACAGCTTGATTTGGTGATGTATCGTGTGATATCGGTTTTATCGTGATTGGGATCCGATTGTGTGACCCAATAGATAGAGTTATTCATGGCCGATCATTCTATAATTGAAATATGATAAGTTTGGGAATTTTGGTATCGCTTTGATACGATGTGTGGTTACTTTTGAATTCATTCATCACTTAAGGACACGAGGCGTGGGTTGGTAAGAATTGATTTGTTATGGATTGTGACAGGTTGGTAAGGTTACTACGGTGAGACTACATTGGAATCATTCTCACCTTGTAATTACATTGATATGTATTGTTTTTGTGATGTGATCGTTATCATTGTTGAGTATTATGACTGACCCCGTCGTGGGCTTTATCTTTTAGGTACTCGGAGTTCGAGCTAGTAGCGGTCGTGAAGGGATGAGCTTTCCGGTGATACTGGCTATGGCGTGATTGTTGGGATTATGTATTCTTTTCTGGTTTTTCTAATTCCGCTGCAAATGTAATTAATTGTGTTTTTATCCGCTGTGTGTGTATATTTAAAATGGCTTTCAGTATTCTTTAAACTGTGTTTTATCCGCTGCGTGTGTGTGTACTTTCAAAGGGCTTTTTGACATTTTTAAACATTTGCGAAAATGATTTTAGCCTTGTGGGTTCCAATATGGGGCCCACGACGCTGTAATATTCCCGGTCGGTTTTGGGGGTATTACAAAAAATGGTATCGGAGCTTGGGTTTCGTAAAACCCGGGCGTGTGTGTTATGTGGCTCTACCGGTGCGGTAGTAGCGTGACCTTTGAAAATGATTTTCTGACTTTTGAGTCAAACCAATTTTGGGGGTTTCAAAATTTTTGAAATATTTTCAAATTGCTGTAATTGCGATGCCGGTGTGTTGTTAGTGTGTTGAGACTTTGTATGGGAGTCGTATGCTGGTATCACGGAAGATCATCGACTTCACGGACCTGTAAGTATGTTCTTTCGCTTATTTCGCTTTGATGATGATTATTTGAGTATGGTGTCGTGATTTTGAGATATTTCGGGATTGATATACTGATTATGACAGGTGTTGAGTTTCGAGGACGAAACTTATTTAAGTGGGTGTATATGTAATATCCTAGAATTTCACTATGAATTTTTCGCATTATTTTATCTGGGATGTCTGCATGCAGTGGGACCGACACGATATGAGTGGATAATTTTGGAAACCGTGATGATCGTGCCGGTATGTCTATCGAGGGTATTTTGATTCTAGGATATTACATGCTTGTTGTGTTTTCGATGTCGGATATACCGTATGAGTATTTGTTTGATTTCCGTACTTGGTCGATTGTAATTGAGGATATCGTGCATCGACGCATGCGTATGAGAATACTTTCGGATTTCGTATATGTGTTCGGTATGTCGTATGTTCATATTTGTTATGTCGAGACGTTGGACAGAATTGCCGGAAACGGCTAAGTATGGATCTGTTAACGCACGTTAAGACTTTGAGATAACGTACGCTAAGTGGTACGTGTTACGACGTTAAGCGTAAGGTATTATGTACGTAACAAGAGGAATCGAGCAGTTGGGCCGTCGGCGGCTTTCGGCGTGGATGTGGACAGTGAGTCAACGGATGGAGTTACGACGTTATACGGTGTATTACGACGTAATACGAGTATAAGATCGTAGCAAGTCAACGTCGTATTACGACGCAACGGAACAAGTGTTACGTGCGTTACGGGCGATCGCCGAGTCGTGGCCGAGATGACCTGGATGGCCGAGCATGGCCGGACGTGACTCGTTGGGATAGCCGAGCATGGTCGGCATGACTACCGGGGCTAGGATCGCCGATTACGTACGTAGGCGGGCGATTACGGCCGTAATGGCCGATTACGTACGTAAGGGAGCCGCTACGTACGTAAGGGTGCCGAACGAATCGACAAGGTTAGGCCGCGGCGGCTACACGTAAGGACCCGCCATTACGACGTAATCGCCGGCAGTGTCTCGCCTATATAAGGCTCCGGACCGAGTCACCCTTATCATTTTCCATTTTTCTCCGTCCCTTTTGCGATTTCTTCAGCAAAGTTGATGGTTTTGAGTAGAATCAACTTATAACAACATGTTTTGGGAGTTGGAATCATGGATTAACATCATCCTCCACCCGGATCGAAGGAATGAACTTTTAAAGGAAGTTGAATCGGTACCCTTCCCTTTTGTCGATTTCTTCGCACCGTGCTATTCAAAACAAGTGATTACTTGTGTATGTCATCTTCTAGAGGTTGCGTTTAGTGATCGTTGAAGTTAACCGTTGTGCTGCGGAGCTTGTAGACGAAGACGGCGGGATTGATGGTGGCTTCATCGTATGGGTATCCAGGCAAGTTATGCTTGCTCAGTTCATAATGTTAATAAATGATTTCGTTTTCATTTCATTTATGATTCATATAGCAATGGTATTATGGAATATATGAATTGTCGGAATGGTGGTATGTAAGATAAATCATAATGTATATGATTTTAAGGATGTCTAGTGGAAATGGGAACGTGAATTGTAATTTGGTCTATTGCATGAGAAGTTGGATATCAAGGTTAGTTATCGTGTCGATGTTGAAATTGGGATGGTGGTTTGGTATTAGTTATGGACTGTACTTCATTTTGGATTGTCGGATAAACCGTGTATTCGTTCAGGGCGGTTGGTCGAGGAAAGGTTGGCGTCTCCAGCTTGAGGTAAATTAATATTGTTAGATTATGATAATCATCATGTTGCATTATTGCTTGTGTGTGTTGATATTTCATGCGGTGAGTGTGCACCATTGTATGTTACGTTTTGTAATGTGCTCTTCCTGTGAGCAGTGATCTGTTGGGCCGATGTGTTAGGGGATAAGACCTATATGGCACCTATGTTCCGGGGTATTCCTGTGTGGATACTTTCGTGAACCTTGGTTGAGACCTTGGGGTATTTTGTGATTGCATGAACTGTTAGGGATAAGACCTATATGGCACCTATGTTCCGGGGTATTCCTGTGAGATGCTTCCGTGACCCTTGGCTGCTGCCTTGGGGTTTATGTGTTAACATTATATGCATTGTTGAGCATGATGTGGACTGTTGTCTGATGGAAATACGACATTGTGGTCGTGTCGGTCTTTCATGATCGAGTTACTGTTGCTCTTTTGGGAAGTCTTCTAATCCTTGATGGATATGCGTTTCTTCGAGATTTGTTGTCATGTTGTATCGTGGCATATCCGGAGTCAGATACGTTTTGATCGTTCATGTGTAGGATTTTCGGGACGAGTACGTGTAGCATGTGTTGGTTTCGACCTCATATTGAACCGTGCACACGAGACGTACTTCGTGAGGCTGATTAGGTATGAGACCAGACGGGTACCTGATCAATACCCGTGGTTGGCTTGTACACGGACACATGTCTGGATCGAGCGTATCGTGACGTTCATCTTGAGTCTTATTGATTGGTCGTTCACAGTCCATGTATAATTGGGTCTGTTCGATATTCGGGTTGTCTTTGAAATCCCATATATATGATTTGTATATGGTTGACGATTTTATTCTCTCGTGTATCTATTCCCGTTGATCCTTTTCTGATCTCGTTGGGAGTTACCATATCGATGGTAAACTTATTTGTTATCGATCCTTTATTAATCTCGTTTGGAGTTCCCCCTATCATTGGTAGTCTCGTTCGTTATTGATCCTTATTGATTCCGTTTGGGAGTTTGCCTTACCGTTGGTATTCTCGGTTGTTGATCCCTTATTATTCCTATTGGAGTTTACCGTGTCGTCGGTGTTTTCAGTTGTCGATTTCTTGTTGCTCTTGTTGGAGTTACCGTACCGTTGGTATTCCCAGTTGTTGGTCCTTAATGATCTTGTTAGAGTTTACTGTGTCGTCAGTATTCTCGGTTGTTGACCCTTTAATGATCTTATTGGAGTTTATCGTACCGTTGGTATTTCTGGTTGTCGACTCTTATTGATCTTGTTCGAGTTTACCGTGTCGTCGGTATTCTCGATTATTGATTCTTCATTGATCCTTACCGTGTCGTCGGTATTCTCGGTTGTCGACCTTTTATTGATCTTGTTGGGATTTGCTGTGTCGTCGGTATTCTCAGTTATTGATTATTCGTTGATCTTGTTGGAGTTACCAGATCATGGTATTCTCGTCCATGTTGATCCTTTGTCGATCTTGTGTGGAAATATCATGTCATTGATATTTCCGTTGTGATGCATCGATTGTTTATCATTATTGACTGTGTGAGCATTCATGCTTTGTATTGATATCCGGGACTTGCCATTATTTCGGGACAGTTGATTTGCAGATGTATCGTGTGATATCAGTTTTATCAGGATTGGGATCCGATTGTGCGACCCAGCCGATAGAGTTATTCATGGCCAGATCATTCTATAATTGAAATATGATAAGTTTGGGAATTTTGGTATCGTTTCGGATACAGTACATGTGGTTACTTTTGAATTCATTCATCACTTAAGGACACGAGGCGTGGGTTGGTAAGAATTGATTTGTTATGGATTGTGACAGGTTGGTAAGGTTACTACGGTGAGACTACATTGGAATTATTCTCACCTTGTAATTACATTGATATGTATTGTTTTTGTGATGTGATCGTTATCATTGTTGAGTATTATGACTGACCCTGTCGTGGGCTTTATCTTTTAGGTACTCGGAGTTCGAGCTAGTAGCGGTCGTGAAGGGATGAGCTTTCCGGTGATACTGGCTATGGCGTGATTGTTGGGATTATGTATTCTTTTCTGGTTTTTCTAATTCCGCTGCAAATGTAATTAATTGTGTTTTTATCCGCTGCGTGTGTATATTTAAAATGGCTTTCAGTATTCTTTGAACTGTGTTTTATCCGCTGCTGTGTGTGTACTTTCAAAGGGCTTTTTGACATTTTTTAAACATTTGCGAAAATGATTTTAGCCTTGTGGGTTCCAATATGGGGCCCACGACGCTGTAATATTCCCGGTCGGTTTTGGGGGTGTTACATCCACAAAACACACGCGTTTTGAAAGAGGGCCTTTAACAAGGCTAACCGAATCTTTAAAAGTGAAATTCAAATGATCAAATAAACACAAGGAGACGATCACTAATTATCATATCCATAAAACAGGAATGGTATGGACAAGGTACTTGCCTCGAATAATCCCAATGCGGAGAATCGACCGAAGTGAGGAGACTCAAACCAACTACAAACCCGCCGACTCCGCCGAATGACGACTCACGACAATAATCTACGAACGAAAACAATAACAATGAAAATGAATTCCAAAGTATGACCCAAAGCCGCTGAATTCAAAGAACAAATGACGAAAGTTCAAGTGTTTCTCCCAAAACGGCCAAGAACACGATCCATCCCGTCAAAACATGAAAACGGAATTCCCAACCGAAATATGGATGTTCAATCCATAGGATATGTTTAACAACATCAATTAACAACAATCGATTCATCAAAAACGGATGGAAAACGAAATCAAGAACCAACCCCCCAAAAAGTCAACCCGACGGAAAATCAAGAAATATACCTTGATTCGGCGAAGAACGATGGATTAGATGATGTTATAATCACCTAGGATGCCCCAAAACACCTTAGAATGGAAGAAAATTAGCCCAGGTCGTGAACCCTAGTCGCCTTGTCTCAGACCCGCGGAGGAAGAAGAAGAAATGAAGAGAAAATGAAGATTAATGACTGCTGTCCAGTTTATATACTGGACAGCTTAGCGTGCGCTAATCCTACCTGATTAGCGTGCGCTATCGAAGCATCAGAACAAACGTTCTGCCAAATACACAGTTAGCATGCGCTAACCACCAAAAGTTAGCGTGCGCTAACGAAACCTCCATACCCAGTCTAGTAGCCACTAGACTGCCTCGAACTACCAGTTAGCGTGCGCTACCCAACCTGTAGCGTGCGCTAACCACTGCACCGTAGCACGCGCTAACCACCTGCCCTTAGCGTGCGCTAACGGCTTGAATCAAGCTACTGACCTTAGACCCTGCTGCTCGATAGCATGCGCTAAGGAGATCCCTTAGCGTGCGCTAAGACACCCAGAACTACAGCAGTAGTGCTCTCAAAGCTGGTTACAACAACGGACTCCTCCGATCGAAATACCAAGTTCAAGATACGCACGGAAAGCTACAGAATAAGATCATACTAAGAGATTGAGTTATAATCGAACTCGCACACGACCATAAAAAGGATCGAGACAACAAATACGAATGCGGATACCCACAACTTTGAGTAAATTACAAAATAGCCCAAAACGCCCGAAAATCATGATACATGATCGAATAACCAAACTGAAGTTCACAACACGTCTCACAAAGTTAAATGGGCTTACGGGAAACTCGAAACAGCAGTTTCGAACGAGATTCTCAAGAATCAAACTCAAGTGCGGAAAAGTCGCTAAGAAGCACGGAACTCAACAAAACGACACTGAAACGAACTCCGATGCCAAAAAGTGTAGAATTAATCATTCTCAGAATGACGAAATGGTCCCAAATGAGTCGTCAAAAGGGACTCTCGCCAAAAAAAAGGAAGAAAATTACCAGAAATCGAATTTGCGGATATTACATACTACCCTCCTTAAAAGTAGTTTCGTCCCGAAACTTAAAACAAGTAGGGAGAGCAATATCCCGCCAGGAAACACTCAAAGAGATACACAAGAAACGCGTAACTTACGCCCAACGGTGAAACGTTACAAGCAACATAAAGGAATATACGGCGTGAAAACACGCTCCACGACGACCAACACAACGTCGCCGTTAGGGATATAATAAAACCAAAAAGTGACAAGCGTCATCAAACAGATAATACAATTAAGTCAATTATCCGAACAACCACAAAACACTAACCACAAAAACTTATCGTGAAGAAATCCCTCACACTATGCCGCAAGTGCACGGTGTCAACAAGTAATAAAGTGATAAGTAAGATATCGTTCCCTCGAGGACTGATTTCACTAAGTACCAAAATATAGTCAACTCGTAATTTTATTTGAAGAACAATTATATAGAATTTATTTCTAAACTAATTGCAGAAAAATAAATAGAAAATAATAATAGTAATAATAAAAATAATAATAATAAGGGCGTAGGATTATGATTTTCGCCTCAAACAATCAGGAATGATTTTTATTTAATTCAATTCACTTTTATTCAAGTGATTGTAAGCCAGGAATTCCTAAATTATTCCCAAGGTCGATAGAAAATACTAAGAACTATTAACTCGATATATCCCTATTCGAATTAGATAATTAATAGCTAAAACAGTTCATGAATTCCCACAATAAACAGGCTTCACAATTTCCATGAGTATATCCCTATCTCACGAAAATCATGATTTTTCTCACAAGAACTATGCCTAAATTTCATCTCCCGAATTCATAAAGACATTCAAATCAATTCAACTATTGGCCAGACAATTGAAAGCATTGAGAACAGTAAGAAGAATCCAATTCAATACGAATAACGAGTGAACTGAAATAAAAATAAATAAATCAAACCGTCATGTAATCGGCTACAATCACAATCCTACTCAAACAGATCTAGAAAATAAGATTAAGAAAAAACCGTAAGGGGTCCGTGGTCTTGTTGTCGCCCACAAGTCTCTGCGTTTCCGGTCTCCCCGGATTCTTGTGTTCTTCGATCCCGTCCTACGATGTCTCCCCCTCTATCGATCGATCCCCCCTTTTTTTCTGACTTTTAATGCTTATTTATAACTCCCCTCAGCCTCCAAATCGCGTCCGTGGATTAGGTTGAAAATGGGCTCAGAAACGGCCCAGAAACACGGCAAATGTAGCAGGACCGCCCCGTGGGCCGCGGCTCACTTAATCTGTGCCGCGACCCTTACTGCTCAGCGCCCCACACCTGGGCGCATTTTTCTTCATGGGCCGTGGCTCAGCATCCTTGTGCCGCGGCTCACAGTACAGCGTGCTTGGTGCTTGTTAGTCACCTTCGTGTGCCGCGGCCCGCTTTCCTTGTGCCCCGGCACATGACCAGAATTCGCCGTTTTGGCCCATTTTTCCCGTTCGAGCTTCCGGACTCCAATTTCCTACAAAACATATAAAGATAGTGCATTAAAAGCTCATTTATGCAGATTTAGGCTCAAAATGGATATAAACTAATGATAAATAAGCGCATAAAAATACGTCTAACAAATACCCCCAAACTTGAGCCTTTGCTTGTCCTCAAGCAAAAATTAATTTTAAACAAAAAGTATCGTGAATAATCATGCAAATCCATAGTGCTCAACTTAATCAATACTACCCTGAAAATCTCAAAGAATAATACAAGTATCGTAATAGTGAGTCACATCCAGGACACTGATTCCAAAAATAATCATTTTTAGTCCTAATCAATCGTTCATGAAGAAAATCAAGCTCAAAGATTAACAAGCGTGAATTTAACCGACCGCCAATATGAAGGGTTAGAGTAAACAATCTAACTTGCCCAGTCCCACAGTTTAATGGCATAAATTCAAGAGTTTCATCGTCAAAATTACTCCTCGGACAGCATTCCCTTATGTATGATCATAATAATGATTCGAGTTAACCATTAGGTTCGGATCTCGGGATGTTTCATCAGGATAATCCTAGGGTGGATTTCCATTCTCATATATTGGGGAACCGTTTGACGTAAAAGACACTCATGGGACACATGGATGCTTCTAGTCACTGAGTCCCCCTCTACAGCGGAGAAAAAACTCGAATAGCAATTCCCGCATGTCAAGGTTGCCGTTTTACGCGAGAGTGAACAACGGATCACGTGAATACCCTCAGTTACTAGGCTTCCCATCATCGGTAATGCGATATTTATAAATCATTAGTCTATTCAGGGTTGTCGTTTTACGCGAGAGTAAACAACGGGTCACGTGAATACTCCCGGTTACTAAATTTCCCATCATAGAATTACTCGGAACATTCCAGAAACGGACCGGGATGGTCCAGAACTTCAAAGATTAATCCGGAGGCATGTGTGGAAGGTCGGGCCGGATTGGGTCGGGTTACATGGAGATGGGCCGAGCGGGCCGGGTCGAACAAGCCAGAAGGACCCGAAAATATGTGGAAGGTACTGGAGACTCTTGAATGAGTCAAGAGACTTGTAACTTAGTAGAGGTTTCTAGACATTGTGTAAAAACATTGTACTTAGAATACTCTAGAACATGTAATAGTGTAGGAGGATCTAGAAGCCTCCAAATGAGGAGGTGGAGGAAGGTTCTAGTTATAGGGAGTAGTATAAATAGGGAACGTGGGGCTCATTTGTAGCCATCCTTGGGAAAGCATTTGTAAGACGTACTTGTAACTCTTTGTAACTTAGTGGAAGAAAACTTTCCATTAACCCATTGCCTCTCTTTCGTTGTGCCAACTTCATACTTAACCAATTTCGGAGGGATTAAGGCTGACTAGCAAGAGGGTTGCTATTCCGCTGCGACGCTTAGGAGCATAGCAAACTCTAAGCCCGTGACAAGTGGTATCGGAGCCATCGTTAGCCAAACACGGAGGTGTGCAAGACTGTGAGAGCCGATGCTAACGATCAGCAGGCATCATGGCCGACAGGCAGATCAAGGCAGACATCAATGTGGAGGACGGACGAGTCACAGAGGCTGACAAGGTCCGGGGACGTAGAGAAGTCCCAGCTGAAGGGAAAGCCAAGCGTGGCAAGAGCAAGGCGCGCGGTGTGGGGCCGCCGCTACCCGAGGAGAACCCGGCACGAAGCCGACTTCTTGAGGATGAAGACATTAAGAAGATCATACTCACCTTAGCAAAACGCCTACCCGACATCGAGGACGACATCGAAGCTCTTGGGCAGCGCATCACTAACAACGAATTGAGCACGGAGGAACGCGTGGGTACTCTCGAGAAAGCTGTTGGCCAACTGGAAGGGCACACGTTGGGCCAGCTCGAGACCTTCAAGAGGGAACAACTCTCGTTGTGCAATGAGCTAGCAACGATCGAGGATCATGTGGCAGTGAGCACCACAGAGATGTGCAAGCAGTATGTCGAGTTTTGCGAGGTAAGTGCCAAACGTTTTGAAGATTTTTGTGATAAAATCTATCGGGCAAGCAACTCGGGCACCAACTCGAATGGTGGGCCGAGGTGGAACAGCACATTTGGCGGGGCGAGGTTCGAGGGACCAAGGGTTGAGGTCCCCAAACCCAAGGAGTTCATTGGCAAGAGAGACGCCAAGTCAATCGAGGAGTTCCTGTGGCGAATGGAACTTTACTTTGATGGTCTGGGACTGACGGACGAGAAGGCCAAAGTATGGCAGGCTGCACTATATCGTGCCGAAGATGGAGCGCTATGGTGGCGTCATCGACAGGCCGGTGTTATGAAAGGGACTTGCCAACTGATCGGGACTTGGGACGAGTTCGTGTCGGAACTCAAGGCACAATTCTATACCGAGAACACATGCTATGAGGCAAGGAAGAAACTCCGCTAGCTCAAGCATAAGACTACCATTCGGGACTATGTTCGGGACTTTACATCGATCATGCTCCAGATTCCGGACATGACCGAGGATGATCGACTATTTTTCTTCCTGGATGGACTACCGAGTTGGGTCAGGGACAGAGTACAAAGCCGCGAGGTAAAATCTGTTAATGAGGCAATCAAAGTGGCCGAGTCCCTAGCCGAATTCGAGAAGAGGAAGGAGCCACGAGCCGAGGGTCAAGCCAAAGGCGGGGGAGACACCCGCACGTCAGTACAGCAACCAGCCCAACCATCACGTGGAAGATTCGAGACGAGACCGCAACACGACGCGGACAATCCATACTACTCGGGTGACCGCAGGGGCGCTCCCGACCAACGAGGATGCTTTATGTGTGGCGGGGATCATCGGATGAAGGACTGTCCGAAAATGGGGAAGCTCAACACCATGACCGAATGTGAGGGGCCAACAATTGATCACACGGATGTGCAGCAGGTAAGCACGATCCAACAACTTAATTCTGTCGTCAGTGCAGGCAGCGAGGGACCGCGGGGAAGCAAGTTGATGTTCGTGGAAGGAACCATCAACCACCAACCCATAAAGGCCTTGTTCGACACGGGAGCCGACTACAACTATATCACTGAGGCCGAAGCAAAGAGATTGGGACTACTTGTGCATCCATGCAAGGGTTGGATGAAGTCCAACAACGGACCAGCAGTGCCGGTCACAGGGGCAGCAAATGGAGTGCGAATCGTGCTTGGAGACTGGGAAGGTCGAATGCATTTCAAGGTCACCACGATGGATGATCGGGACCTCATTTTGGGAATGGACTTCCTGGAGAAGAACGATTTTGCCTTTTTCCCACAAGCAAAGGTACTATTGGTGAACGGTCCGAACAAACCCATCACTATCCCCTTGACGGTGGAGCAACTTCCCTACGCAGCGATGACGACACTTCGATTTCAGAAAAAGTTGACCGAAGAGGAAATGCCGATATACTGCCTCGGATCAATGCGGTACATCGAGGGACCAAGTAGCAGCACAAGTCGACGGGGACGTCGACGGAACAAGCGGGGGAGAGTGTCACGCCCCGAGAAAAATGACCGACAGAGTGCTCGGACAGACCCACACAGAGGGGTGCGAGGTCCAGCGGATCAACGTGCACGGGGAACGTTCGGGACTGCAAGGCCATGTGGAGCGGCACAACCAACTGAGGGACTTAGCCGTGTGGTGCGGCATGCATGGATGTATGGCCGAACAAGCAAACCATCCGCGCAACAAAGTGTCCGACCGAGGGACAAGGCCATTCGGCCAGATGCGGGACTACCAGGGCGGCGAGAGAAGGCACGCTGGGAACCGAACGGATGAGTGCAGCAGACAGGCACGCCGCTTCGGGATAATGCGAAACAAGATGACGAGATGAGGCACATCCGAGGGCCGAGACTCGGACAAACCCGCGAGGGGTGCGCGCGAGGCGCTGGGCACGCGCGCGGGAGGCGCACGAGGGACATACAGAGCTCCCTCCCCCTATAATAGGCTTAGCGGGATAAAGCCTTGTGAGTGCACTGGACATTGGAAAGCTGAGGAGTCCACTGTGCGGAAGTTGTACTCGGAACATTCCAGAAACGGACTGGGATGGTCCAGAACTTCAAAGATTAATCCGGAGGCATGTGTGTAAGGTCGGGCCGGATCGGGTCGGGTTACATGGAGACGGGCCGAGTCGGGCCGAGCGGGCCGGGTCGGGTCGAACAAGCCAGAAGGACCCGGAAATATGTGGAAGGTGCTGGACACTCTTGAATGAGTCAAGAGACTTGTAACTTAGTAGAGATTTCTAGACATTGTGTAATAACATTGTACTTAGAATACTCTAGAACATGTAATAGTGTAGGAGGATCTAGAAGCCTCCAAATGAGGAGGTGGAGGAAGGTTCTAGTGATATGGAGTAGTATAAATAGGGAACTTGGGGCTCATTTGCAGCCATCCTCGGGAAAGCATTTGTAAGACATACTTGTAACTCTTTGTAACTTAGTGGAAGAATACTTTCCATTAACCCATTGCCTCTCTTTCGTTGTGCCAACTTCATACTTAACCAATTTCGGAGGGATTAAGGCTGACTAGCAAGAGGGTTTCTATGCCGCTGCGACACTTAGGAGCATAGCAAACTCTAAGCCCGTGACAAGTGGTATCGGAGCCATCGTTAGCCAAACAAGGAGGCGTACAAGACTGCGAGACTCGACGCTAACGATCAGCAGGCATCATGGCCGACGGACAGATCGAGGCAGACGTCAATGTGGAGGACGGACGAGTTACAGAGGCTGACAAGGTCCGGGGACGTGGAGAAGTCCCAGCTGAAGGGAAAGCGAAGCGTGGCAAGAGCAAGGCGCGCGGCGTGGGGCCGCCGCCACCCGAGGAGAACCCGGCACGAAGCCGACTTCTTGAGGATGAAGACATTCAGAAGATCATACTTACCTTAGAAAACCGCCTACCTGACATCGAGGACGACATCGAAGCTCTTGGGCAGCGCATCACTAACAACCAATTGAACACGGAGGAACGCATGGGTACTCTCGAGAAAGATGGCTAACTGGAAGGGCACACGTTGGGCCAGCTCGAGACCTTCAAGAGGGAACAACTCTAATTATGCAAGGAGCTAGCAACGATCGAGGATCATGTGGCAGCGAGCATCACAGAGATGCGCAAGCAGTATGCCGAGTTTTGCGAGGTAAGTGCCAAACGTTTTGAAGATTTTTGTGATAAAATATGTCGGGCAAGCAACTCGGGCACCAACTCGAATGGTGGGCCGAGCTGGAACAGCACATTTGGGGGGGCGAGGTTCGAGGGACCAAGGGTTGAGGTCCCTAAACCCAAGGAGTTCATTGGCAAGAGAGACGCCAAGTCAATCGAGGAGTTCCTGTGGCGAATGGAACTTTACTTTGATGGTCTGGGACTGACGACGAGAAGGCCAAAGTATGGCAGGCTGCACTATATCTTGCCGAAGATGCAGCGCTGTGGTGGCGTCATCGACAGGCCGGTGTTACGAAAGGGACTTGCCAACTGATCGGGACTTGGGACGAGTTCGTGTCGGAACTCAAGGCACAATTCTATCCCGAGAACACATGCTATGAGGCAAGGAAGAAACTCCGCGAGCTCAAGCATAAGAATTCCATTCGGGACTATGTTCGGGACTTTACATCGATCATGCTCCAGATTCCGGACATGACCGAGGATGATCGACTATTTTTCTTCCTGGATGGACTATCGAGTTGGGTCAGGGATAGAGTACAAAGCCGCGAGGTAAAATCTGTTAATGAGGCAATCAAAGTAGCCGAGTCCCTAGCCGAATTCGAGAAGAGGAAGGAGCCGCGAGCCGAGGGTCAAGCCAAAGGCGGGGGAGACACCCGTATGTCAGTACAGCAACCAGCCCAACCATCACGTGGAAGATTCGGGACGAGACCGCAACACGACGCGGACAATACATACTACTCGGGTGAACGCAGGGGCGCTCCCGACCAACGAGGATGCTTTATGTGTGGCGGGGATCGTCGGATGAAGGACTGTCCGAATATGGGGAAGCTCAACACCATGGCCGAATGTGAGGGGCGAACAATTGATCACACGGATGTGCAGCAGGTAAGCACGATCCAAAAACTTAATTCTGTCGTCAGTGCAGGCAGCGAGGGACCGCGGGGAAGCAAGTTGATGTTCGTGAAAGGAACCATCAACCACCAACCCATAAAGGCCTTGGTCGACACGGGAGCTGACTACAACTATATCACTGAGGCCGAAGCAAAGAGATTGGGACTACTTGTGCAGCCATGCAAGGGTTGGATGAAGTCCAACAACGGACCAGCAGTGCCGGTCACAGGGGCAGCAAATGGAGTGCGAATCGTGCTTGGAGACTGGGAAGGTCGAGTATATTTCAAGGTCACCACGATGGATGATCGGGACCTCATTTTGGGAATGGACTTCCTGGAGAAGAACGATTTTGCCTTTTTCCCACAAGCAAAGGTACTATGGGTGAACGGTCCGAACAAACCCATCACTATCCCCTTGACGGTGGAGCAACTTCCCTACGCAGCGATGACGACACTTCGATTTCAGAAAAAGTTGACCGAAGAGGAAATGCCGATATACTGCCTGGGATCAATGCGGTACATCGAGGGACCGAGTAGCAGCACACGTCGACGGGGACGTCGATGTAACAAGCGGGGGAGAGTGTCACACCCCGAGATAAATGACCGACAGAGTGCTCGGACAGACCCGCACAGAGGGGTGCGAGGTCCAGTGGATCAACATGTACGGGGCACGTTCGGGACTGCAAGGCCATGTGGAGCGGCACAACCAACTGAGGGACTTAGCCGTGTGGTGCGGCATGCATGGATGTATGGACGAACAAGCAGGCCATCCGAGCAACAAAGTGTCCGACCGAGGGACAAGGCCATTCGGCCAGATGCGGGACTACCTGGGCGGCGAGACAAGGCACGCTGGGAAGCGAACGGATGAGAGCAGCGGACAGGCACGCCGCTTCGGGATAATGCGGGACAAGATGACGAGATGAGGCACATCCGAGGGCCGAGACTCGGACACGGGTGACGGAGACCCGCGAGGGGTGCGCGCGAGGCGCTGGGCGCGCGGGCGGGCGGCGCACGAGGGACATACAGAGTTCCCTCCCCCTATAATAGGCTTAGCGGGATAAAGCCTTGTGAGTGCACTGGACATTGGAAAGCTGAGGAGTCCACTATGCGGAAGTTGTACTCGGAACAATCCAGAAACGGACTGGGATGGTCCAGAACTTCAAAGATTAATCCGGAGGATTGTGTGGAAGGTCGGGCCGGATCGGGTCGGGTTACATGGAGACGGGCCGAGTCGGGCCGAGCGGGTAGGGTCAAACAAGCCAGAAGGACCCGGAAATATGTGGAAGGTGCTGGAGACTCTTGAATGAGTCAAGAGACTTGTAACTTAGTAGAGGTTTCTAGACATTGTGTAAAAACATTGTACTTAGAGTACTCTAGAACATGTAATAGTGTAGGAGGATCTAGAAGCCTCCAAATGAGGAGGTGGAGGAAGGTTCTAGTGATAGGGAGTAGTATAAATAGGGAACTTGGGGCTCATTTGCAGCCATCCTTGGGAAAGCATTTGTAAGACATACTTGTAACTCTTTGTAACTTAGTGGAAGAAAACTTTCCATTAACCCATTGCCTCTCTTTCGTTGTGCCAACTTCATACTTAACCAATTTCGGAGGGATTAAGGCTGACTAGCAAGAGAGTTGCTATGCCGCTGCGACGCTTAGGAGCATAGCAAACTCTAAGCCCGTGACAAGGGGTATCGGAGCCATCGTTAGCCAAACAAGGAGGTGTCCAAGACTGTGAGAGTCGACGCTAACGATCAGTAGGCATCATGGCCGACGGACATATCGAGGCAGACATCAATGTGGAGGACGGATGAGTCACAGAGGCTGACAAGGTCCGGGGACGTGAAGATGTCCCAGCTGAAAGGAAAGCCAAGCGTGGCAAGAGCAAGGCGCGTGGTGTGGGGCCGCCGCCACCCGAGGAGAACCCGACACGAAGACGACTTCTTGAGGATGAAGACATTCATAAGATCATACTCACCTTAGCAAACCGCCTACCCGACATCGAGGACGACATCGAAGTTCTTGGGCAGCGCATCACTAACAACCAATTGAGCACGGAGGAACGCATGGGTACTCTCGAGAAAGCTGTTGGCCAACTGGAAGGGCACACGTTAGGCCAGCTCGAGACCTTCAAGAGGGAACAACTCTCGTTGCGCAAGGAGCTAGCAACGATCGAGTATCATGTGGCAGCGAGCATTACGGAGATGCGCAAGCAGTATGCCGAGTTTTGCGAGGTAAGTGCCAAACGTTTTGAAGATTTTTGTGATAAAATCTGTCGGGCAAGCAACTCGGGCACCAACTCGAATGGTGGGCCGAGCTGGAACAACACATTTGGCGGGGCGAGGTTCGAGGGACCAAGGGTTGAGGTCCCCAAACCCAAGGAGTTCATTGGCAAGAGAGACGCCAAGTCAATCGAGGAGTTCCTGTGGCGAATGGAACTTTACTTTGATGGTCTGGGACTGACGGATGAGAAGGCCAAAATACGGCAGGTTGCACTATATCTTGCTGATGATGCAGTGCTGTGGTGGCATCATCGACAGGCCGGTGTTACGAAAGGGACTTGCCAACCGATCGGGAGTTGGGACGAGTTCGTGTCGGAACTCAAGACACAATTCTATCCCAAGAACACATGCTATGAGGCAAGGAAGTCGCCAAAAGGGCATTATAATTGGATCAATTCTATTTATTGTTGATTATATATATTCATTAGATCAATGTAATCTACATGCAATCCATTTATTTAGTATTTATTGGATGAATGCTTTTGAATCGGAATGTGGTTCATGAACCTAGTTTTGAATCATTCGGTTCGATTAGGTTGTAAAGGCCGTTTTGAGTCTATTTATTTTACTAGAATTACTTGTATCTAGGATGCAATTTTCCAATGTAAAATTTATATGTAATGACGAAGACCGGAGGAAGATTCATTCGGGAAGACGAAGATTCAAGACCGAAGATGTAATACCCCCAAAGCCAACCGGGAATATTACAGCGCCGTGGGCCCCACAAGGCTAAAATTATTTTTGCAAACGTTTCAAACACACCAACGAGGCAAAGATGGTAATGTTTTAAATACGCAAATATTTTACAAAACATAGTTCCCAAATACCGTCATAAAATACCATTTGAAAGCACAAGGCGAAGTCGCCAAAAGGGCATTGAGAAAGTATACACGAGTTGGAAAAATACTGAAAGCCATTATAAAATTACGCACACAGCGGATAGAGACATGATTAAATACATTTGTAGCGGAATCATAACAACCAGAAAAGAATACTCAAATCCAAATAACCATGCCATAGCCAGTATCACCGAAAAGCTCATCCCTTCACGACCGCTACTAGCTCGATCTCCAAGTACCTAAAGGATAAAGCCTACGACGAGGTCAGCCATAATACTCAACAATGATAACGATCACATCATCAAATATAATTACATATCAATGTAATTACAAGGTAAGAATATTTACAGTGTAACTTTACCGTAGTAACCTTACCAATCCGTGGAATCTCAATCAATTCAACCCTTACCTCAATTCGCACATCGCATTCTCAAGTAACGAATGAATTCGAAAATAACCATCTGTACTGTATCTGAAATGATACCAAGATTCTAAAACATAAACATATCTCCAATATGGAATAACTGGCCAATGTATAATATCTCGACTTTTTGGGAAAAACTGTCCGACTCTAAACTCAATTTAAGTGCCAACAAGACTCATGTTACTGGCCGACTAGCTACGCAAAAAGTGTAACCAAACGTATAGACGGCAATTTGAAAACACGTATGTCTCCTTTCTTATCTGCTAAGATTTTTACAAAAACAAAAAAATTTCGGACCTAAATGAATACTCAACGGAAACAGATATCGCTGACTGCAACTCGACCAAAAGTCAACCATTTCTTCAAAAAGAAATCAGTATCGTAACATCAGTTTTACACAAGGAAGCACGAAAAATTCACGTTTTTGGCAAAAACCAACAACAACATGCAATGAAAATAAAGCAATGATGAAATCGCAATTTATAACCAAGAAAAATTAAGAAAATATCGCATGCTTCAATTTATTCCACTACACATAAAATCATCAACAATAAAGCTCATGTGAAAATAAAAGAGATAAGGAAAATCGAATCTTATTCCAAATGTCTTCTTGAACGCCAGCACATGTCTGAGTGGAATCGTCTGTCAATCCATACTTCAAAGAATGCCCAACATCACTAGGGACCCCCAAACTTAGTCTCTAGTCATGAAATAACTATAAACATTAAGTCAAGAAAGACTAGAATATGAAATAACTCATCGGGGTAAAAAATATTAGAGAAATAAGGGCCAACAAGAATACACGAATCCAAACGAAATAACAAAACAAAGAATAAAATTATTAACGAAAAATCAAATAAAAACGACCAACTAGAAAGCAAGTAAAAATGATGGGTTGCCTCCCATCAAGCGCTCTATTTTACGTCTTGAGCACGACGTGGCAAATAAAAAATTTAACATGGCTTCTTTCTAGGGGGATTGCCAAATACCCCCTTCTTGCAATCTATAAGCCTCTTATTCCACAAGGGAGGCTTTGGTTCATGCCTGGTTGCCAAAAATAATTAGTAAGAATAATTATGCGGACAACCAAAAAATGATGAAAGAATATAATAATTATAAGATATGAAAAAATAAGCAGAGTTCGAATGGGTAAATAATAAAGACATATCATGAACAACCTCATTAGAACTCACAAAGTCAGCCTCAACAAAATCAAAAGTAATGGGGCCAATCTCTCCCAATATGGATTTAGGAAAAATTATGCGTGGCATTGTTAATAAAATTTTAGGCACAAAAGTGTTCACCTTATTATTCGAAGTTTGATGACAATTTAATGAAATTTCTTTGGAAACATCATCAATGGTAACTTCTTCTACAAGCTCATCACACTTTATGTAATTATCAGGTGCTGGGGGATCGACCATAAAACTCAGCATGTCTTTCTTCTCAACCTCCCCCTCAACTTCACTACTAACTCGATGAGCTGGAAAATAACCATAGTGAATCTCAAGACCACGATTTGCACCTTCTCGCTCAAGAGGAGTACTATCAGGATTTTTGAGAGTGTCTACACAATGTTCAATCATGGTCTTTTGTTTCGGGGGAGGGGGCTGACTAACCCTATTAGGCAATTTATTAAGATCATCGAAATTTATGAAATGCCAAGGGTCACGATAATCAAAGGAAAACATAATGAAAATAGAAACTAAAGAAAAAAAACTTCAAATTAAAATTAGAGTCGCTTGGTAATGATATTAGTGAAAAATCAGTCCCCGGCAACGGCGCCAAAAACTTGTTCTGAAGAAATCTCTCACACCATGCCGCAAGTGCACGGTGTCAACAAGTAATAAAGTGATAAGTAAGATATCATTCCCTCCAGGACTGATTTCACTAAGTAGCAAAATATAGTCAACTCGTAATTTTATTTGAAGAACAATTATATAGAATTTATTTCTAAACTAATTGCAGAAAAATAAATAGAAAATAATAATAGTAATAATAAAAATAATAATAATAAGGGCGTAGGATTATGATTTTCGCCTCAAACAATCAGGAATGATTTTTATTTAATTCAATTCACTTTTATTCAATTGATTGTAAGCCAGGAATTCCTAAATTATTCTAAAGCCTTTCCCAAGGTCGATAGAAAATACTAAGAACTATTAGCTCGATATATCCCTATTCGAATTAGATAATTAATAGCTAAAACAGTTCATGAATTTCCACAAAAAACAGGCTTCACAATTCCCATGAGTATATCCCTATCTCACGAAAATCATGATTTTTCTCACAAGAACTATGCCTAAATTTCATCTCCCGAATTCATAAAGGCATTCAAATCAATTCAACTATTGGCCAGACAATTGAAAGCATTGAGAACAGTAAGAAGAATCCAATTCAATACAAATAACGAGTGAATTGAAATAAAAATAAATAAATCAAACCGTCATGTAATCGGCTACAATCACAATCCTACTCAAACAGATCTAGAAAATAAGATTAAGAAAAATCGTAAGAGATCCGTGGTCTTGTTGTCGCCCACAAGTCTCTGCGTTTCCGATCTCCCCGTATTCTTGTGTTCTTCGATCCCGTCCTACGATGTCTCCCCCTCTATCGATCGATCCCCCCTTTTTTTTATGACCTTTAATGCTTATTTATAACTCTCCTCAGCCTCCAAAACGCGTCCGTGGATTAGGTTGAAAATGGGCTCAGAAACGTCCCAGAAACGCGGCAAATGTAGCAGGACTGCCCCGTGGGCCGCGGCTCACTTAATATGTGCCGCGGCCCTTACTGCTCAGCGCCCCACACCTGGGCGCATTTTTCTTCATGGGCCGCGGCTCAGCATCCTTGTGCCGCGGCTCACAGTACAGCGTGCTTGGTGCTTGTTAGTCACCTTCGTGTGCCGCGGCCCGCTTTCCTTGTGCCCCGGCACATGACCAGAATTCGCCGTTTTGGCCCGTTTTTCCCGTTCGAGCTTCCGGACTCCAATTTCCTACAAAACATATAAAGATGGTGCATTAAAAGCTCATTTATGCAGATTTAGGCTCAAAATGGATATAAACTAATGATAAATAAGTGCATAAAAATACGCCTAACAGGAAACACGCACAATCAAGGAAACATAAATAAAGACACAAACGATCCACAAGGACAATCACAAACAATTCAGACTACGCCGAAATCCTCAAAACCACACTAGGCATCTCCGTGTCCTTTCAGAGCAGAGATGCAAACTCGATCCCCAAATCTCTCAGATACCGTCTCACAATGTACGGCTCGGTGACCCACCTGGCCACACTCGAAACAGTTGACTAACGGTGAACGAAAATTCTTCACAATATGGCCCGCTCGACTACAGTTATAACATATCTTCGAGTTGTTCACATAACTCACTGCAGTGGTACTACTCCCCTGATCACACGATCGAGGAACCACCTTAGGAGGACAAAACGAAGTCCCCAACTCAGGGGGCCCACTCCCCTGATTTCCTAAAAAGTCCCCAACGGTTTTCTGTTTCTTCGAAGCGGACATAATCTCGGTCGGCAATCTGGATAGCTCATAGGCCAACGCCCTATTCTGATAATCTCTCAAGAAAGTACAAGCGAGACCTGCCATGTACTGACGAATCTCCGGCTTCATCCGCCTACTAAAATGACAAATCTTGTCCTCTTCTATCCTTACTTGATTCTGCACATAGCTGAGTTGTTTGCTAAAATCAATAATAGCTTGAGACAGCGGTACATCCTGCGGTTTCGCTGAAAAGAATTCATTAATCTTCTGATTTCTGATCGGCTCCGGACAAAACTCATCTCTCATGAATCTCTGGAACTCTGCCCATGTGACAACACGATCTTGAGGCTTAACAGCCTCCCACCAGCTAGCAGCATCCTTGTCGAAAAGATACTGAGCTACCGGGACCTTACGTTCTTCTGGACAATCAACTACCTCGAATATATTTTCCAACTGGAAAAGCCAACAATCCCAGCCTAATGCATCTGCAGCACCAGCAAAATGAGGGGGATTCATACGAACCACTTCTCGAAGCCACTGATTTGCACCAGTGTTCTGGGTCACATCCGAAACACGCTGAACTACCTGAGTCAACTGAGTCATCTGTGTGGCTACCTGCTATAAAATAGTAGTGACACAATACTGGCATCATCACCGGCATCATGATATCGACCACGCATCTGATTTCCACGACCACGACCACAGCCCCTCGGCATACTGAATAAGTAATCACTCAGCACAATAGAAAAATCATAACACATACCACATACAGCGATTTCCATCGTAAAGCAAAATGCATACTAAAATCATAGCAACGACGGTATCGTTCAGCGATCTCAACGGCCCGAACGATAACCAGCACATAATCACAAGACATCATGGAACAATCACACATATACACGAACGTACCAACCCAAGCTTCAACAGCTCACACTCGTGCGACAACACGCAAATCACCACGAGGCGACAAACAGTAAATACCAGTTCACATCTCTCAGAGAGGGCTATTATAACAATTGCGTGACAACGCCTCAATGTTCATGCCACCAATTCGATCATACTCGGGAGGTAACATTCTAACGACAATGCGAATATCACATATACATTCCAGGACCGCAAACAGGAATGATAGGTTTCTAAAACGAAAACCACCTTTTGAAAACAATTTGGAGACACCAGTGGATCTTGAGTATCACATTTTCGAAAAAGTTATACAAACACCATTATCGAGACTTTGAAAACCATCTTGCGTTTGATAAAACGAGGACACTTTTCTTTAAATTGAAACTTTAAGAAATATTCGACCCTTGAGTCTTAGCAACTACATTTCTAAAAATAGTTGAAAATATCTCAAAATATTTTGGTCCTCAAAGTAGAAGAATTTTGAAATAGATAGTTGCGCTAGTAGGCGCCCCGAAAATACAATCCATTTAAAAGTATGTCTCGAGTTTTATTTTCTAAGACACTCAAGGTTTTCAAAAATTCAATAGGCCAGAATGCCCAAAACTCACACGTATCGACATCACTTACATACAATCATAATACACGCATCAACTGGTTTAAAACCAAGACAACATCTGTTTCTTACCGGAAACAAACGGTCAAATATCCTAGTCAGAAGGACATAAAAAATGACAACACTCCTCATATAAACGAAATATGAGAATCACATAAATGCCTCACGAAACCAAGAATCTACATGAAGATTCCATCACTTAACAAATAATCAAACAAATAGCTCGTGTCACACGAGACACAATACAAAGAAGGGAGACTTACATCTACAGGTTGGACGAAGATGATGATCGCCCCACAATACTAATCATGACCAACTAACTCAGACGACGCGTCGCGACACGACTCAGTCAGATAAAATCTGACGAGACAAAAACTCAACAGACACCACTAAACCCGACAGCCTAGGTTTCCACAACCTAAAGCTCCGATACCATTTATGTAACTCCCCTAATCCGCTCAGGGATATTACACGCCGTAGAACCTTTCCTCAAGGATCTACCAGGCTGGTAACAACGTTAAACATCTCGACAATGCCTTTAAGGCTAAAATGACTCAGTAGACCGATTTGGTCTTTCAATAAATACATACAACTCAATCACAACACATGCCCAAGCAGGGGTCGAGTACAACACACTCCCATACAACGGGGAAGGAATACTGCATCGGAATATAAAATACAACTAAACCAATACGACATCAATGGGTCCTCGCGTGATTAGTATCGTTCATCTTTCATCATCCTTTATGCCGACCCTGTGCTATGCTCCAAAACCTGAATGCAATACACATCCACCCCCCGATTTCTCAGGGGTTAGCGAAATTCCACTATTTTGCTAGTGCAAGTACAAAGTGCCAAAATACGAGCCATACAATACAAGTTCCAACGACAATAATAACCAGGAATCCTCAAAGATTTAAACATCACGAAAATAATTCCCGAGGCAAGAGTTTAGGTAAAGCTTTCCAAAATCGAAAGATCCCAAGTCAAGGGAAACAATTTATAAAGTGATTTAAAATGCCATCGGGAGTTTTGATAGAAACAACTCAGGATTTTCAAATCCTTCTCTTTCCAAAATCAACAGGGGTCATAGCCCAAAGGTTTCATTTTCACAAATAGAACCAACAACAATTCACAGGGCCAGAGCCCGCATCAAGTGTCCTTAATGGATATAAAATCAACACAACATAATCACATACAAGCATCGCCTAAGACCGGGACGAAGCCACAAATCCCACTCGAGGCCTCTAAGGTCCCTCCCGAGCTGGCTACAATCATAAAACAAATCACGCACATGCATCGCCTAGGACCGGGACGAAGCCACAAATCCCACTCGAAGCCTCTAAGGACCCTCCCGAGCTGGCTAGCTAAACAAATCACACACCATATCTCAGGGTTGGATCAATCACTTGTTGCATCCTGACCACATGATCACAAGCCATGTGTCACCGTAGATTATCTCAGGCTCTCACAGTTGGATCAATCACTTATTGCATCCTGACCACATGATCACGTGCCATGTGTCACCGTAGACCTTCAACCATATCCACACATTGACACAAATAACATATCACATCAATAATATCCAAGTAATTCACTCAATGGCAACAAACACAATGCACGATGCAATGGTCAAATCACAATGCAACGATATGAGATAATATATATATATATATATATATATATATATTATCAAAGCACAACGACAACACCAAGTGTATTCATAGTAATTCACGTAACCATCCACGAACACAATGTCCACAAAACACACGCGTTTTGAAAGAGGGCCTTTAACAAGGCTAACCGAATCTTTGAAAGTGAAATTCAAACGATCAAATAAACAAAAGGAGACGATCACTAATTATCATATCCATAAAACAAGAATGGTATGGACAAGGTACTTGCCTCGAATAATCACAACGCGGAGAATCGACCGAAGTGAGGAGACTCGAACTGACTACGAACCCGTCGACTCCGCCGAACGACGACCCGCGGCAATAAACTACGAACGAAAACAATAAAAACGAAAATGAATTCCAGAGTATGACCCAAAGCCAATGAATTCAAAGAACAAATGACGAAAGTTCAAGTGTTTCTCCCAAAACGGCCAAGAACACGATCTGTCCCGTCAAAACATGAAAACGGAATTCCCAACCGAAAATATGGATGTTGAATCCATAGGATATGTTTAACAACATCATTTAACAACAATCGATTCATCAAAAATGGATGGAAACGAAATCAAGAACCAACCCCCCAAAAAGTCAACCCGACGGAAAATCAAGAAATATACCTTGATTCGGCGAAGAACGATGGATTAGATGATGTAATAATCACCTAGGATTCCCCAAAACACCTTGGAATGGAAGAAAATTAGCCTAGGTCGCGAACCCTAGTCGCCTCGTCTCAGACCCACGGAGGAAGAATAAATGAAGAGAAAATGAAGATTAATGACTGCTGTCGAGTTTATATACTGGACACCTTAGCGTGCGCTAATCCTACCTGATTAGCGTGCGCTATCAAAGCATCAGAACAAACGTGCCAAATGAACAATTAGCGTGCACTAACCACCAAAAGTTAGCGTGCGCTAATGAGACCTCCAGACCTAGTCCAGTAGCCACTGGACTGCCTCGAACTACCAGTTAGCGTGCGTTACCCAACCGGTAACGTGTGATAACCACTGCACCGTAGCGCGTGCTAACCACCTGCCTTAGCGCGCGCTAACGAACTGAATCAAGCTACTGACCTCCAACCCTGCTGCTCGATAGCGTGCGCTAAGGAGATCCCTTAGCGTACGCTAAGACACCCAGAACTACAGCAGTAGTGCTCTCAAAGGTGGTTACAACAACGGACTCCTCCGATCGAAATACCAAGTTCAAGATACGCACGGAAAGCTCCAGAATAAGATCATACTAAGAGCTTGAGTTACAATCAAACTCGCACGGGACCATAGAAAGGGTCGAGACAACAAATACGAACGCGGATACCCACAACTTTGGGTAAATTACAAAATGGCCCAAAATGCCCGAAAATCACGATACATGATCGAATAACCAAACCGAAGTCCACAACACGTCTAACAAAGTTAAACGGGCTTACGGCAAACTCGAAACAGCAGTTTCGAACGAGATTCGCAAGAATCAAACTCAAGTGCGGAAAAGTCGCTAAGAAGCACGGAACTCAACAAAACGACACTGAAACAAATTCGGATGTCAAAAAGTGTAGAATTAATCATTTTCAGAATGACGAAACAGTCCCAAGCGAGTCATCAAAACATACGCTCGCAAAAAAAAGAAAATTACCGGAAATTGAATTTGCGGATATTACAGAAACAAAAGAAAAGACTCTGACTCTGGTGTGATTAGCATCATTGTCCTCTATCTCCTTCCAAGCCAATCCTATGACTGCTCCTGAGCTGCCAAAACCTGAGCGCATAACAGGCACCCACTCCCCGAAAACTCGGGGGTTAGCAAACTGGAATTTTGCTAGTGCAAGTACATCATATACAAGATATACGAAAAGTATCAACACAAACTCAACAGCCACGAAACCTTAACACAAACCACACATACACACAAACAGCACATCAAAGCATTCGTTTACACAAGGTGAAAGGTAATCACATAGCCATATTCTCTTTACGGGTCATAACACCAATGAAACTTTAAACAAGCCCAATGAGTTAAAAAATCTAGCTTGAAAAACCCCTTTTATAAAAGGAAAAGCAATTTGATAAGATATTTTTGAGAATGTTATTATTGACTCGGGCCGTCTTGGGGTTTCGAAAATCGAATGGGAATACTGTTGGCCACTAAGTATACTGGATACAACTTGGAAAGTGTTTTAAACAACAAGCTATACTGTTTTTAAATCTGAGTGCGTAGCGAAAGTCTTAAATAGTAAGTTGTTGTGGATACAACAACTCGATGTGCAGTGTATACTTAAATAATCACAATTTATAAAACAATAAAGGCACAAGGTAAATAACACAGTATTTAAAGTGGTTTGAGGTAAACCCCTCTACGTCCACTGGTCCTCCACACAGGAGTAAAAAGTTTATTATAATTACTGCGTACACAACTACATAATTATAACAACACTTAATCAATATATCGTTCACACAGATTGATATAAAGATCTTAGATTTCAACTGTTCACACAGATTGGTTTGAGCTAACACTTGACTGGCTTCTTCACACACAGTTCTGAAGCTTCGTCTTCTTCAATGCAAGTCCTTCACACACAGTTCCGAAGAAGCAAAGATTCCTCAGTCCACACAGGGCTGATATAAGTTTGTTCAAAGATAGAACAGGGTTGAACAATAGCTATGACTTTCTGGGCTATAAGCTAATGATGTGTTGTTCAAGGTTTTGAGCACTGTATATCTCTTATATTTGAATAGCAGAAAGCCTGGAAAGATATGTTTTGCTCAGATGTATATAATAGTAACTTCGTAAGGTTTTGGTAACTAATCTTCAAATCCTTGAGGGGATATATATAGTCCTCTGAAATATATCCGTTGAGATAAATCCGTTGAGCAAGATTCTGTTCCAATGGGATGATGTGTTTGAATAAAACACGATCTAGATTTTGCACTTGTTTGAAGAACTCTAACGACTTTGATATTTAAATACTGTATCGTTTAGTATTTAAATATATCTTCTTCAACAGGAGTTTGACTTTCGCGAATAACAAAGATTCCTTCATGTCCTGTTTGAAACTGTATGGAATGATAGCTGTATTGTCAATTCGAGACAGCTTCCATACTTAGTCTTTATGAGACTTCTTTGCTGTATGATAGGTTCCACTGTATGCTGGATCTACGAGAGGTCTTCGATACAGGTTGACATTTTTGATCAGCTTTTCGATACAGTTTGCTTACTGTATGCTGGATTGGCATATTGTCAAAACATCTTATCACCATATTCGATACAGGGATTATTTATCCTAACTGTTTCGATACCGGGTTATCTCAACAATTTCCCCCTTTTTGACAATTTGCTAAGACTTAAATCTTTCAAGCCATCTTGATGATGCCAAAACCTTCTTCATGAAGCTAATAACCTTCTTTATGACTTTGGGTAGATATCTTGGTCTTCTGTCGAATGATCTGGCTTTCAGCAACTTAGTCTAATTTATGAACTACTCCAAGGCGAGTTCGATACAGCTAAGAGTTTTTACAGTTTAAGCTTATGATTGACGCGCAGGCACAATCTTACAATGTATTCTAGATGCATACAACTGAATCTATGAACTATTCACAGACAAGTTCGTACAGCTTAATTTTTAAACAAATTTCTATACTTGTGATTAATTTCAACAATTAAATTAAATTACGTAATCATACAATAACACAGTAGATTACGAGTTGTAATCTTTCAAGACAGGCAATTATTTTATTGATATTGAAACAAGGATTACAATATTTTGCTGTTTTGAAAACATAATTACAAACAAAAATACAAGGAATTTAACTCCTATGATCTGAGTGTCTCCATCGCCTTTTGTTGGGATCATTCTCGGTTCCACGCCACCGATGCTGTAGGGAATCATTGCCTCGATCTACGTAGATTGCTCTACCATCATATGATTTGTCGAAGGCGAGAATCCAGTCCTCTGGATGGGTGATCCGATCTCCTCGTCTATGTTTGGACTTCATTTCTTGTTGGAGAGGAAGCTTTCCTTCTTCTAACAACTTTGTAAATTTATCCGCAGCCTCCGCTAAGGTTTTATATCCTTTGAAGATGGCGGATTCCCTGACGAGTTTTGAAAAATATCTCATCAGTTCATTTCTCCTCCATTGCTTCACTTCTTCAGCAGTGGAATAACGGTTGGTTGGCAGACGAATTTCAGAAGGCCTTTGGATCATGTTTTGCCATGGGACGCTGGGATCATGGAACTCAGGTCGAGAACCTAAAATCCTGTATCCTTTAGCGGGTGCAGCCAATTTGTTTAGTTATGTAGTAATGCTGTCTTAAGCAGCATTGAATTCTCTTTCATGCTGAAGCCTCGTTCTCCTCGCGGCTTCTCTCGCTTCTTCCCCCTTTTTGGTGTCATCAAGGTATGACACCTTTTCTTCAAGACATCCCAGGATCTCCAGAGCGGCATCCTGTTTCGTCTCAATTTTTGACATTCTTTCAATAAGGGAGGAGAGCACTTGTGACATATCCTTAATGTTCTTGTCATGGATTCGCAATTGAGAACCGGATTCGATCATAGCTGATGCTGTCTTGGCCTCGGACACACGTAGCTTGGATTGCTCTTCTCGCAGGATCTTCTCCTGTTTTTCTTATAATTGGCTCAGGGCCTGCTTGAAGACATGTGGCAGGACAGTGAAGGCTTCCAGCACTCGGGAGACTTCATGCTTCAGTCCAGTCATTTCTTCAACGGCAGATGTGTGCATCCAATCAAGAGCTTTTTCAACTGAGTGTAGAGCATTCACTGCGTCCTGAATGAATATAGTTTGGAGTCCAAGAGCACGTAATCGCTCTTTCCTAGTTTCAGTGCGGGGAGAATCTGGTTGGGCAAAGTCTTCTGCTCCATTCAACCTTCTCAAGTTCACGTTAGGACGTGAAGTGAGTTGGACATCCTCAGGTGTAGTACCGTCGTCGGATTCCAAGACGGTTGGTGGGGCGGGAGCAGCTGTTTCTGTTTCGGCAGTAGGAGGTGCGACATCCTCCTGTTTCGAAGAGGTTTCTGTAGACATGGATACATGAGGGACTGATTCCTCCTGGTGTCTCTCAGCGTCCGCCTGTTCCGGCAGAGGGACTGATTCCTCTTGATGGAAGGCGCGTGATTCTTCTTCTTCGGCGGCGATAGCAAGCTCGGGTGCCTGTTCCAAAATGGATGGTTGATCCTCCGCGACAGGCGGGACTGATTCCTCCTGCTCGGGAATAATATCTGGCTGTTTCGAGGTGGGCTCATTGCGGCTTGATGGCCCTTCATCATTTTGTTGAAATTGAGGGACTTCTCTTTCGTGAGCCTCCTCACGGCTCATTCTCAGACCTGCCTGAAAGGTATCGTCGTCGTCGTCTGAGTCGTGGTCTTCTTTTGGACTTTTGGGAGATTCCTTGGACTTATCCTTTCCTTTCCTTCTGGCCTCTGTTTTGTACAAAATATGGCTTTCAATTAACTCTTTGCAGCATAGATTATCCCATTGGATAAGGGCTTCAACTTCTTTGGAGTCTGTCACTTCCAACACGAATCTTTCTTCATTGCTCCACTCGCTCCAGTTGTACACGGTATCGTATGGAGCTAGCCTATAGCTTTTCCATTGAAGAAATCTTTCATAGGCCTGTTCAATTTGCACAGAAAGAAGGGTTTTATTGATAATAGTGTCCGGGGAGGGACTTCGTACACCGTTTGTGTCCGCTGTAGCGATTTGTTCCTCTACAGGTATGGAAGCTTGTATGGGAGAAGTAGCATTTGGCTCCGAAGGGGAAGCCGACTCGCTAGAGTCTTTCAAGTTGGCAGATGTCCTAGCATCTGTTATTGCCGCCAAAGGCTCGGGATCTACTGTCGATACAGTAGCGGGCATCTCTTCCACAGGGGTTGGGCCCTGGGGTAGTTCATCAGTGGGTTGCGCCACGATAGGAGCATCCTCGGAGGATTCCGTAGATTTAGCTTTCGTGAGCCTCCTTAGCTTCCTTTTCGGCTTCTCAGCAGCAACAGGTGTCTTGCTGTGAGATATCTTTCTTTTCTTTGAAGATTCAACACTCTGGGACTTAGAAGAAACGTCCCTTGGATCTTCAGAAAGTGGTAAGTTCCGGATAAAAGGCCTGTTTGCGATCAGAATACTTTGATTGAAGGCAGTGGGCTTGACTCCTCCCAAGAATATCCGCGAACTTATCTTCTTTTCATCTGCGGATTGTGGAAGTCCGCACTTCGTCAAAATGTGGTTTAGAAACAAACCAAACGATTTCTTCTGAGTAGCAGGTTTGGACACTTCTTCCTGCAAGCGTTTTAGAATAATCTGACACCAATTGACCTTTTCACAGGTCATAATAGCTACCATCATCCTAAACCTAAGATTTGTGCACATCTCAAATGCACATGTACGATTTTCAATGATGCGACAGCAAAAATCATGCAAATAAACAAACGGTAAGCAAAAATTTTTCTTATGACATGTGGTGTGAACCACTTCAACCGTTGTCAAACCGGTGAACAAGCCATAATATTGAGTCAGCAACTCTTGAGACCCAAATGTCTCAAGTTCTTCCATGGTCAGGCCTTCAGAGGGTAGCCTGAAAATGTTTTTGAGAAGATCTTGGCCAACCCGGATCTCCACTCCGCGAATGACTGCTGTGATATCAGCAACATGTCCTCCTAGGGCCAGAGGCAGAAAATGAACCACGGAGTTGAGGTAGAACTACTCAACAAGATGAACGTCATATTTCTCTGCAGTGTAGCTCCCAAGGCGGTAGAGGCCTTGTTTACGGATTCTGGTGATGACGACCTCCATCGTATCGACGTCATCAGTTTCAGCATGAATGCGTTCCATCACGGAATATCTGGAGAAGATCCGTCCATCGATGAAGTTCAGAGCCTTCTTGAGAGCGGAGGAAGATGTCTGAGTAGCCGCCATTGATGAATCTCAAGAAAAGATGAAAATGATTTAAGAGGAATATGCAGTAAACACAGAAAAACTTGTAGGCTGAATTGCTTGAGTGCTCTTAAAATATGCAGAAGGCGTAAAGAGTCTCAAATGGCATTTGCAGTCCTTTTATAGTAGGCGGCGAAGAAGGGTTTTCAGAGAACGAATGGTCAGATTTAAGATGGGAACCGGTGTTTGAAATGAACGGTCACGATGGACTGAGTGTAACTGGTATATTTATCCATGAAATATTAAAATAGGAGCGGGTCCCACTTCTGACATTTATTGTTACCCTTAATGCCTGAAATGGTGGTTTTAAATATTAAACAATTTGAAAACATCACGGATTTTGAGATTCGATTGTCCAGATGTCGTGTAAGGCATTTAATGTAAATGACGTTTGACATGAAAACAGGGCACATGGACAAAATTATTTTTAAAATGAAATATTATAATATATATAATGAATCGAAATTCCAAAGTATGTGCTGTATCCGCGACGATACAGCATTCCCCCTTAAAAAGTACATATAGGTTTCAATTCCATACAACAACTTTTGGATTAATGCTGTATTCATGGGTCATACTGTATTCCCCCTTAATTATTGCACACGTCAGCTGTAGGATGATTCATATTACTTTGTTCCCTACAGTGATGTATTGAAGGCTCTGAGTGTACAGATATTTAATGGTGGGTACTGTATTCTTGGGTCTTACAGCATTCCCCCTCAATTGTTGAGTAAAAACAGTAAATACTTACAGGGAGTCAGCCTGTAGCAATCCCAATTCTTGTCGAAGCATGTTGAATCTTGCTGTATCGAGAGGTTTGGTGAAGATGTCGGCCAACTGAATATCTGTATGAACTTTTTCCAGCCAAACATCCTTGTTCTCGACATGATTCCTTATGAAATGATGCTTCATGTTGATGTGCTTAGTGCGCGAGTGCAGGACAAGGTTGTGCGTTATTGCAATTGCACTCGTGCTATCACACATGATTGGCGTTTCCTTGGCTTCAATCCCATAATCTGACAACTGTTGCTGCATCCAAAGGATCTGCATACAACAACTACCAGCAGCATAGTATTCTGATTCAGCCGTGGAAAGTGGGTTTGCCAATTTCTTCTTACTGAACCAAGAAACAAGTCTAGGTTTAAGAAAGTGACAAGTTCCACTTATACTCTTCCTATCTTGCTTGCAGCCTCCAAGATCCGAGTCGCTGTATCCAACTAAATCGAATCCGCATTCTTTAGGATACCATAGTCCTACATCGACTGTTCCTTTAATGTACTTCATGATTCGTTTAGCTGTATTGAAGTGTGATTCTTTGGGTGCTACTTGATATCTCGCACACACTCCTCCAGCAAACTGGATATCAGGCCTGCTAGCCATTAGGTACAGGAGAGAGCCAATAAGCTTCCTGTAGAGTGATTGGTCAACCGACTTTCCGGCTTCATCAGCACTAATTTGCACGGAAGTGCTCATGAGAGTTGGCGATGATTTGGAAGTGTTCATTCCAAATTTGTTGAGAAGCTCCTTGCTGTATTTTTCCTGGTTGATGAAAATCCCTGTAGGCAACTGTTTTACCTACAAACCTAGGAAATAACTAAGTTCTCCCATCATACTCATTTCAAATTTACTTTGCATGAGATGATATAACCTTTGACATAAATCAAGGTTAGTTGAACTAAATATAATATCATCAACATAGATTTGAACCATTAGAAGGTCATCGCCTTCCTGTATATTGAACAAGGTTTTGTCCACAGCACCTTTCTCAAATCCATTATCGGTTAGATACTGGGACATGGTCTAATACCATGCTCTAGGGTCTTGCTTAAGTCCATATAGTGCTTTCCTCAGCCTGTATACTAGATTGATGCCGTATGTGTTGGAAAACCCTAGTGGTTGTTCAACATAAACTTCTTCGGAAAGGTCTCCATTTAGGAATGCACTATTGACGTCCATTTGGTATACAATGAAGCTCTTATGGGCGGCAAAGTCTATGAATATCCTAATAGCTTATACTCTAGCTACAGGGGCAAACATTTCATCGTAGTCCATGCCTTCTTCCTGTCTATATCCTTGTGCGACTAGTCTGGATTTATTCCTTATAATTAGTCCATTTCTATCCTTCTTGTTTCTAAATACCCATTTGGTTCCAATAACCGATTGATGCATAGGTCTGGGTATAAGATACCATACATAATTTTTTTCGAAACCGTTAAGCTCTTCTTCCATAGATGTTATTCAATGAGAAATATTAAGGGCTTCTATGGTAGAAACAGGTTCGGACTTGGCTAACAATACATCAATAGTGCACATATTGAGTCTTCTCAGCTCGGATTGAGATTTCCATTCAGGAAATGGTGATATCTCAGTATCTAGTTCTTCTTGTGCACACAGTACATTTCCTTGTGTACTCTGTATTCTCCTTCGGGTAGAAACACCAGCATTAATGTTTCCAATGATCAGCTCTTGCGGGTGATCTCTCAGCCATATTCGGTCGGGTTCTAATTCGGGGTCCCTAACTGTATCTTGAGTTGCTGTAGTTTCAACTTCAGCTTGTACAGCATCGGCTTCATCTACGTCGATTCTTACAACTGCGGGGTTGATTTCTAGGTCAACAACAGGTTCTATGGGAGTTGGTGGATCTAAGATCGAAAGTTGTTGTATGTTCTGAGTAACATCTTCTACTCCTGTAGGGTCATGGTGAGGTTCGTCGAACACTACATGAACTGATTCCTCGATCGTCAGCTTCCTTTTATTAAAGATCCTGTAAGCTTTGCTGACGGAGGAGTATCCTACAAATATTCCTTCATCTGACTTCTCATCAAAGGTTCTAAGTTGATCCTTCCCATTATTTAACACATAGCACCTGCTTCCAAAAATGTGAAAATACGAAACTAACGGAGTTTTGCTGTTCCATACCTCATATGCCGTTTTGTTGTGGTGTTTGTTGACGATACAGCGGTTTTGAGTGTAGCATGCTGTATTGGTTGCTTCACCCCAGAAACGCTGTGGCAACTTGCTTGCGGCAATCATTGTCCTTGTTGCTTCTTTCAGCGTCCTATTCTTTCGCTCGGCAACACCATTTTGTTGAGGTGTACGGGCAGCTGAGTATTCGTGCTGTATCCCATTCTCCGAACAGTACTGCTCTATAAAGCGATTAGTAAATTCTGTACCTCTGTCGGAACGAATGGACACGATACTCAATCCCTTTTCATTTTGAAGCTTTCTCAGGAGCTCGGGCAACTTTGATGTTGTTTCCTTCTTATTGCTTAGGAAAATTGTCCAAGCATACTTGGAGTAATCATCAACAACGACAAGACAGTATTTCTTACCTCCCAAACTTACCGGGTCTATAGGACCATAGAGATCCATGTGTAGCATCTCCAACACTCTGTGGGTTGAAAGGTAGGATTTGCTCTTCAGGGTGGACTTGATTTGCTTGCCTTTTTGACATGGTCCACATACACTGTCTTTTTGGAATGAGACATTCGGCAATCCTCTAACCAGTCCCTATCTTGAGAGCTTGTTGATCGTCTTGAAGTTTATGTGTGACATCCTCTTGTGCCATAGCCAGCTTAGATCTGCAGTGCCTTTGGCAACGAAACAAGGAATTGTGGTGCTCGTAGGCATCCAGTCAGCAATATACATGTTACCTGATCTGCTTCCTGTGAGCACAACTTCTTTGGTCAGGATGTTCTTGACTCTACAGTGATCTATATAGAATTTCACCGAGAACTGTTTGTCACAGAACTGGCTAATACTAAGTAGATTGTACTGTAAGCCTTCAACATAAGCTACATCGGTCACTTTGAAGTTTCCGACAAGAAGGTTTCCTTTTCCTCTTGTTCTTCCTTTAGATTTATCACTGAAGTGCACTTTTGGACCGCGACCTTCTATGAAATCTGATAGCTTGCTTCTATCTCCTGTCATGTGCCGGGAGCATCCGCTGTCGAAGTACCATATGTCCTTCTCCAAAATGTCCTGTAGCATATAAATTATGTAGATTTAGGTCCCCTTTGTTTGTTGGGTCCATGAATGTTAGTGCCTTTAGGTACCCGAACTTTCCTGATAGCAATTGGTTTACTGTAGGTAACATTTGGTGCAGACTTGCGGTATCCACGTGGGGCATGTACGTAGTTACTGTATCCATGATAATCATTATGCATGTAAAAGTCAGGGTTATTATTATTAATCCAGTACGTATGCTGTCTCGGAGGTGGAGCCATTTTCTTTGGCCTTACAACTTGCCTTCTGGGTCTCCAGTTGGATTCCCAGAGCTGTTGTTGATACTGTGCGGATACTTGCTGTCTCGATGGATAATGCGGCTCCTGTATCCAATACCTAGTCGTGCTGTACTGATAGTACTGCCGTGCGGGCCTTTGGTATTTGGATACAACCTTCTTTCTGAACGGCTGTTGGCGCTGTTGATATGCTCGGGGAGCATGCTGTTGTGTGCACCTTATAGGTTGGAATGGCTTATGATTCCGCTGTCTGGAATAAGATTGCGGGGGCGGAATGGCAACCTTTGCATTTCGCGGTGCAGCAGGTTCCTTCACGGGACTAGGAGTATCTTCCGATACAGGAATGTGTTCCACACTCTTGACGAACACAGTACTAGTTTTCCCTTTGTTGGAAAATGAGCTGTATCCTAATCCACTTTTATCGTGAGCATGTTGCCCAGTGCTTAGAATTTCTTCCATTCTTTTAGATGATTTCTCGAAAGATTTCAGAATGGTCTCAAGTTCGCTTTCTCGTTTCTCGAGAGTATTAAATTTGGCTTGAAGTAGAACAAAATCATTTGTCTTGCTTCCATTTTGAGATTTAGTCTCACTTAGTTCATGAGCAAGTTGATGATTGCTTTCCACGAGTTTTTCATGCTCGACCTTGCTGTTTTCACAATCAATAGACATATTTTCATAATTTATTTTTAGCAAGTCGTTTTCTTCTTTCAGCTCTATGTTGGAAAGTTGAAGCTGAATGTTTTCATTTTTCAAAGTCTCGTGGGATTTTTGAATATTTTTAAATTCATTCATCATGTTTTCGAAAGTATGCGATGCATTTACTGGAATAGATGAGGTTGAGCTTACCTCATCATCACTGTCTTCTTCTTCTGGAATGTCCTTTGCCATAAAGAACATATATGCCTTATCTTCGAATTCATCGTCAGATGAGCCACTTTCAGTGACCACCTGAAGACATTCTTCGGATTTGGATGGTGTCGGGGAGGCTTCTGATTCTCCTATCAGTGTCTTGAGCTTGTTTTTCCAAGCACGTCTTCGTTCATCCCTCTCTTGTTGCTCGGCTTCTGGCAACCTTTGAACTTTGGGATGAGGACATTTATTTGCATAATGTCCTGGTTTCCTGCAATTATAACATAGGTTAGCGTCACGAGAGGAAGTTTCAGTACTTACTTTGTGACCGGGCTTGGGCCTGTAGGGAGTCTTTCCAGACTGTTTGATGAAATTTTTGAATTTGTGCATGAGGAGCGCCATTTCATCTTGTGACAGGATATCGTTGTCACTGTCTGCATTTTTGTAATTTGGCTTTGATGGGTTGGGCATGCTGTGTCGATGGTTAGATACAGCGTCTAAGGCTGTAGTCCTAGCTGGAGATTCTTCAGCTTTCTCTCTCCTGTCTATATCATACTCGAAAGCTTTGAGGCCAGAAAAGAGATCAAAGGTAGATATTTCACTATGGTTACACGACACATGCATAGCCGTGGTCTTAATGTCCCATCGGGCGGGGAGAGATCTGAAAATCTTTAAGTTTTTCTCCCTTTGAGTATAAATTTTGCCCAAATCTTCAAGGTGACCAACAATTCCATTGAATCTGAGGTCAAGTTCCTCAAGTGTTTCAGTTGGTTTCATTTCAAAGGATTCAAATTGCTCAGTTAGTTTTGAAATTTTATTTTCTTTGGAGAGCTCAGTTCCCTCACAAATCAACTTGAGTTTATCCCAGATTTCCTTGGCTGTTTTACAGCTCTTTACCTTCGAGAATGCGCCTTTGTTAAGGGTGACAAACAACGCATTCTTCGCAACATTGTCGAGATTGGCGCGCTTTCTTTCATCTGTGGTCCATTGTTCGCGCTCCTTCTCGATCATCTCAGCATGGGATCGGCCTTCAATCCTTGCGGCCGTGTTTACCTTCATGATCTTAATAGGGCCATCCTGTATAACAAATATCATTTCTTCGTGCATTGCTGCAAGATGAGCCTCCATCCTGATTCTCCAATCATCAAATTCATTAATAGAGAACATAGGAACTTTGTTGATCATTGATGTATCCATATGAGAATGTAGGAATGAAAAAGACTGTTTTATAAAATAAGTGAATACTGGATCTGATTCTATCTAAAATACGACTGATTCTTTTTAGAATCAACCGCTCCGATACCACTTGTTGGCCACTAAGTATACTGGATATAGCTTGGAAAGTGTTTTAAACAACAAGCTGTACTGTTTTTAAATCTGAGTGCATAGCGAAAGTCATAAATAGTAAGTTGCTGTGGATACAGCAACTCGATGTGTAGTGTATACTTAAATAATCACAGTTTATAAAACAATAAAGGTAGAAGGTAAATAACACAGTATTTAAAGTGGTTCGAGGTAAACCCCTCTACGTCCACTGGTCCTCCACACAGGAGTAAAAAGTTTATTATAATTACTGCGTAAACAACTACGTAATTATAACAACACTTAATCAATATATCATTCACATAGATTGATATAAAGATCTTATTTCAACCGTTCACACAGATTGTTTTGAGCTAACACTTGACTGGATTCTTCACACACATTTCTGAAGCTTCGTCTTCTTCAATGCAAGTCCTTCACACACAGTTCCGGAGAAGCAAAGATTCCTCAGTCCACACAGGGCTGATATAAGTTTTTTCAAAGATAGAACAAGGTTGAACAACAGCTATGACTTTCTGGGCTATAAGCTGATGATGTGTTGTTCAAGGTATTGAGCACTGTATATCTCTTATATATGAATAGCAGAAAGCTTGGGGAGATATGTTTTGCTCTGATGTATATGATAATAACTTCGTCAGTTTTTGGTAACTAATCTTCAAAGCCTTGAGGGGATATATATAGTCTTCTGAAATATATCCGTTGAGATAAATCCGTTGAGTAAGATTCCGTTCCAACGGGATGATGTGTTTGAATAAAACACGATCCAGATTTTGCGCTTGTTTGAAGATCTCTGACGACTTTGATATTTAAATACTGTGTCTTTTAGTATTTAAATATATCTTCTTCAACAGGAGTTTGACTTTCGCGAATAACAAAGATTCCTTCTTGTCCTGTTTGAAACAGTATGGAATGATAGCTGTATTGTCAATTCGAGATAGCTTCCATACTTAGTCTTTATGATACTTCTTTGCTGTATGATAGGTTCCACTGTATGCTGGATCTACGAGAGGTCTTCGATACAGGTTGACATTTTTGATCAGCTTTTCGATACAGTTTGCTTACTGTATGGTGGATTGGCATATTGTCAAAACATCTTATCACCATTATTCGATACAGGGATTGTTTATCCTAACTGTTTCGATGCCGAGTATTGTTATCCTAACAAATACTTTTAGAAAATAACTTCAAAATCTGTCGGGTCCTCGACCCACCATGTGGAAAACAATTGCAAGAAAACCATTACAATGTTATTCGGGGTCCTCGACCTAATTTATGAAACACTGTCACAAGCGAGTCATTACAACATCTCACGAGGTTCTCGACCCAATCCAAATAATATCATCACGAGATCAATCATCTCAACATTTTATGGGTCCTCGACCCAATTCACAGAATATCATCACAATACAATCAAGGACATAGCCTCTCATTCGACAAATCCTGCTCAAGACCCCTGATTAATTAACCCTCGGAGATCTCGTCAAATATCCTTGGTTAATTAACCCTGATACCAACATTTAAAACGAGTTGAAACAAACTTTCAGAAACACGAATCGCAGTCTATGTCGAGACCGACATTTTAAAGCGAGTTGAAAGAATTTTGAATTACGAACATTGTTCGGTATCGGGGTCTTAGCCGTCACTCGAATATCCGTAACCAATAAGCCTGCCAGGCGCCTCCCTTGCACACCTGTGCACCGACGTTCACTCCACTATGTTGGCCGCCCCTTAAACATGTCACTGCGCCAGCGATCACTCCCGCAAGAGCCGCCCCTTGCACGCACATTAGGTAACACCGGTGTTCACCAACCATATGAAGCCGCACATTGCAGCGTACACCAGGCCGGAGTACACGTGCCTGTAACACCCCCAATCCACTCAGGGTTATTACACGCCGTAGAACCTTTCCTCAAGGATCTACCAGACTGGTAACAACATCGAACATCTCAACAATGCCTTTAAGGCTAAAATGACTCAGTAGACCGATTTGGTCTTTCAATAAATACATACAACTCAAACACATTACATGCCCACGCAGGGGTCGAATACAACACACTCCCGTACAACGGGAAAGAATACTGCAGCGGAAATAAAATACAACTAAACCAATGACATCATACGGATCCTCGTGTGATTAGTATCGTTCATCTTTCATCATCTTTCATGTTGACCCTGTGCTATGCTCCAAAACCTGAATGAAATACAGATATCCACCCCCCGAATACTCGGGGGTTAGCAAAACTCCACTGTTTTGCTAGTGCAAGAACAAGTGCAAAAATACGAGTCATACAATACAAGTTCCAAGAACAATAATAATCAAGAATCCTCAAAGATTTAAACATAACAAAAATACTTCCTGAGGCAAGAGTTTAGGTAAAGCTTTCCAAATCCAAAAGATCACAAATAACGAGAACGGTTTGCAAAATGGTTTAAAATACCCTCGGGAGTTTTAATAGAAAACAATTTAGGATTATCAAATCCTTCTCTTTCCAAAATCAACACGGGCACAGCCCAAAGGGTTTTGTTTTCGCAAATAGAAAACCACTAACAATTCACAGGGTCAGAACTCATATCACGTGTCCTCGACAGACATAACATCAACACAACGTAATCACGCACAAGCATCGCCTAGGACCGAGACAAAGCCACAAATCCCACTCGAGGCCTCTAAGGACTCTCCCGAGCTGGCCACAATCATAAAACAAATCACGTACATGCATCGCCTAGGACCAGGACGAAGCCACAAATCCCACTCGAGGCCTCTAAGGACCCTCCCGAGCTAGCTAGCTAAACAAATCACACACCATATATCACGGTTAGATCAATCACTTGTTGCATCCTGACCACAGGATGACAAGCCATGTGTCACCGTAGATTATCTTAGGCGCTCACGGTTGGATCAATCACTTGTTGCATCCTGACCACCTGATCTCATGCCATGTGTCACCGTAGTTTTTCTTAGGCTCTCACAGTTGGATCAATCTCTTGTTGCATCCTGGCCACATGATCACATGCCATGTGCCACCGTAGGCCCCGCCCACATCCACCTATTCACATACATAGTACAATGCAACAAAGATACCCAAATAATTCAACCAGAGGCGTCAAACACTTAGAAAAACACCACGTAAAACCATAACGCACCGAAATGAAGCAATATACGTACACACACATTATCAAACGCAACATCAACACCAACCATACCCATAAGATTCACATAATCGTTTACGAAACACACCAATCACAAAATACACACGGTTTTGAAAGAGAGCCTTTAACTAGGCTAAACCACATCTTTGAAAGTTCAATTCAAATGACCAAACAAACACATTTAGACGATCACTAATTATCATATCCATAAAACAAGAATTGTATGGACAAGGTACTTGCCTCGAATAACCACAACGCGGAGAATTGGCCGAAGTAGGTTGGCACGAACCGACTACGAACCCGCCGACTCCACCGAACGCCAACTCGCGATAATAAACTATGAAGGACAACAATAACAACGAAAATGAATTCCAAAGTACGACCCAAAGCCGCTGAATTCAAGGAACAAACGACGAAAGTTCAAGGGTTTTCCCCAAAACGGCCAAGAACAAGAATCGACCCTACAAAACATGAAAATGGAATTCCTAACCGAAATATGGATATTCAACCCATATGATATGTTTAAAAACATCATTTTACACCAATCAGTTCATCAAAAATGGATGGAAAATGAAATCAAGAACAAATCCCCCAAAAAGTCAACTCGAAGGAAATCAAGAAATATACCTTGATTCGACGAAGAACGATGGATTAAATAATGTTAAACACATGAATAATACTAAGATTAATCATACCCATCATGGATTAATCAACAATACGGAACGAATCGGACAAAAACCCGAAAACTCCAAAATTTCCCAAAGATAGGGTTCTAGGAAATCTAACCTTGATTCGCTGGATCAAAGGATGTTATAGGATGATCAATCAATGATATGAACTCAAGAACTTCGTGGATTGATTGACAAACATCATGGCTATAAGATCCCCAAGGCTCCAGCCGCGAAAGAGAAAGAGAGAAATGGGAAAAATGATTGAAACTGGACTGCTCGGCCATATTTATACTGGTGCAGCCTAGCGTGCGCTAGGCTGCTGAGCTAGCATGCGCTATCGGCCCGGGACGCAATCCAGAGACTTCCTGGACTAGAATGCTCGGCCAGGTAGCGTGCGCAGCCTTCCGGCCATAGCGTGCGCTACCTTCCGGTCGTAGCGTGCGCAGTGTTCGACAGTAGCGTGCGCTACCTGCCAATCCACCCGAGTCCAGAACTTCACTGCCCCTACTGTCTCGGCCGACTAGCGCGCGCAGCTAACCTGCTGTAGTGTGCGCTGCCTCCCGGCCGTAGCGTGCGCTACCTTCCGGCCGTAGCGTGCGCTATGCCGGTTCCTGCCGCACCCATCCGTCCAGTGCCCGCAACCGTCCGACCAGTATCCGCAACCGTCCAGCCAGTGCCCGCAATCGTCCGGACAGTACCCGCAACCGTCCGGCCAGTTCCCGACCACCAGGACTCGACGACTCGATTATCCGAAATCGCGCGGAACAAACATGACAAAACGCTCGTGGGCAAAATCATCGATCCGAGATGAAATGCTACGGGACAATGAATCACACGCGACCAAATAAACACGAAAATCGATCAAGACAACAAATACGAATGTAGATACCCACAATTTTGGGTAAATTACAAAATGGCCCAAAACGCCCGAAAATCACGATACGTGATCGAATAACCAAACCGAAGTTCACAACACGTCTAACAAAGTTAAACGGACTTACGGAAAACTCGAAACAGTAGTTTCGAACGAGAGTCACAAGAATCGAACTCGAGTGCGGAAAAGTCGCTAAGAAACACGGAACTCAACAACACAACACCGAAACGAACTCGGATGATAAAAAGTGCAGAATTAATCATTCTCATAATCATGAAACGGTCCCAAGCGAGTCGTCAAAACGGACTCTCGCCAAAAAAAGAAAATAACCGGAAATCGAATTTGCAGATATTACATACTACCCTCCTTAAAAGAAGTTTCGTCCCGAAACTTAAAACAAGTAGGGAGAAGCAATATCCCGCCAGGAAAACTCAACGAGATACACAAGAAATGCACAACTTACGCCCAACGGCGAAACGTTACAAGCAACGCAAAGGAATATACGGCATGAAAACACGCTCCACGACGGCCAACACAACGCCACCGGTAGACACATAATAAAACCAACAAGTGACAAGCGTCATCAAACAGATAATACAATCAAGTCGATTATCCGAACAATCCCAAAACACAAAGCACCTATCACAAGTAAACACGCACAGTCGTGAAAACAGAAATAAACATAAAACGATCTACAAGGACAATTACAAATAATTCAGAATATGCCGAAATCCTCAAAACCACAATAGGCATCTACGTCTCCTTTCGGAGCAGGGACGCAACCTCGATCCCCCAAATCTGTCAGTTACCGTATCGCATTGCACGGCTCGGTGACCCATCTGGCCACACCCGAAACAACAAACTAACGGTGAACCACGATTCTTCGCGGTACGAGATCAGGCAACAACAGTCAGATAACCCCGATTGAACAACAACGATCGATCAACAATGACTGAACAACAACGATAAAACAACAACGATCGAACAACAACGATCAGATAACAATGATCGAACAACAACGGTCAAAAAATAACTCCGAAGTTCACAATTTAACTCAAGCCATTAAAAGAGCTGGTAGAAACTGGAAGATGTTACTTTCGAACAAGGTTCACAAGAATCGAACCGAACTCATAAAAGTCACAACAATAAACAGATCGATCTGAAACAAGGTCACAACCCGTTCGAACGATGAAACCGAAATACAGAACAAGTTCAGAAAGTATCAACGAACACGAGCGAATCGATAGACTTGAGAAAGAGAAAATGCAGAAGTCCAAAAATAATACGGGTATTACATTCGACCTCTTATAAAAGAAGGTCGTCCCCGCAACTCCCAATAGCGGAAACAAGGCTACAACACAACAAGCAACCGACAGAAACATCCTTCAAAGGCCTCTCAAAATCCGATCCTGATAACTGTGCTGAAGTTCGTACCCCGGAAGATTTGGTAACCAACTCGCAAAACTGGATTCTGTCTCCCACGAGTCCGCACTTGTAATCTACTACTGGCGGAGAAAGATAATTTGCACGAACATGCCTCGGCACATTACAGATGGAACTCCTCGGCATACCGGAAATACAACTGCTAGGTATAGTAGAATATAACATCGCAAAACAATAAACCGGAGATGCCAACTTGGCATAACATATCAACACATACTAAAATCACATCAACCACGACATCGTTCGACGATTACAACGGCCCGAACGATAACCAGCACATAATCACAAAACAACATGAAACAATCATGCATTTACACAAACGTGCAAACTCAAGTTCCAACAGCTCGCACTGGTGCGATAACACACAAATCATCACAAAGCAACAATATTCAATACTAACATCTCACCTCTCACAGAGGGCTAATCACAACAAATGCGTGGCAAATGACTCAACGTTCACGCCACCGATTCCATCATACTCGGGAGCTAACATTCTAACGACAATGCGAATATCACATATACATTCCCGGACCGCAAACAGGAATGATAGGTTTTTAAAAAAAAACAAAAATCACCTTTTGAAAATAGTTTGGAAACACCAGTTGATCTTGAGTATCACATTTTCAAAAAGTTGTACAAACACCATTATTGAGACTTTAAAAATCATCTTGCGTTTGATAAAACGAGGACACTTTCTTTTAAATTGAAACTTTCAGAAATATTCGACCCTTGGGTCTAAGTAAAGCATAAATAATTGAAAATATCTCAAAATATTTTGGTCCCCAATTGGAATAATTTGAAATATATTGCGGCACTAGAAAGCACTTTGAAAGTACCACGAGAAAATAATTCATTTTAAGGGTACGTCTCGAAATTTATTTTCTATGATACTCAAGGTTTTCAAAAATCCAATAGGCCAGAATGCCCAAAACTCACACGTATCGACATTCACTTACATACAATCATAATATACGCATCAACTCGTTTAAAACCAAGACAACATCTATCTTTCACTGGAAACAAACAGTCAAATATCCAAGTCAAAAAGACATAAATAACGACAACACTCCTCATATAAACGAAATATGAGAGACAGACAAATGCATCACGAAACCAAGAATCTGCATAAGGATTCCATCACTTAACAAATAATCAAACAAATACCTCGTGTCACACGAGGCACAATACAAAGAAGGGAGACTTACGGCCACAAGTCGCACGAAGATGATGATCGCCCCATGATACTAATCACGACCAACAAACTCAGACGACGCGTTGCGACATGACTCAGTCAGACAAAATATGACGAGACAAAAACTCAACAGACACCACTAAACCCGACAGCCTAGGTTTCCACAACCTAAGCTCCGATACCATTTATGTAACACCCCCAATCCGCTCAGGGATATTACACGCCGTAGAACCTTTCCTCAAGGATCTACCAGACTGGTAACAACATCGAACATCTCAACAATGCCTTTAAGGCTAAAATGACTCAGTAGACCGATTTGGTCTTTCAATAAATACATACAACTCAAACACATTACATGCCCACGCAGGGGTCGAATACAACACACTCCCGTACAACAGGAAAGAATACTGCAGCAGAAATTAAATACAACGAAACCAATGACATCATACGGATCCTCGTGTGATTAGTATCGTTCATCTTTCATCATCCTTCATGCCGACCCTGTGCTATGCTCCAAAACCTGAATGCAATACAAATATCCACCCCCCGAATAAATGGGGGTTAGCAAAACTCCACTGTTTTGCTAGTGCAAGAACAAGTGCAAAAATACGAGCCATACAATATAAGTTCCAAGAACAATAATAATCAGGAATCCTCAAAGATTTAAACATAACGAAAATACTTCCCGAGGCAAGAGTTTATGTATAGCTTTCCAAATCCGAAAGATCACAAATAACGAGAACGGTTTGCAAAATGGTTTAAAATACTCTAGGGAGTTTTAATAGAAATCAATTTAGGATTGTCAAATCTCTATCTTTCCAAAATCAACAGGGTCAGAACCCAAAGGTTTTAGTTTTCGCAAATAGAAAACCACTAACAATTCACAGGGTCAGAACCCATATCACGTGTCCTCGACGGACATAACATCAACACAACGTAATCACACACAAGCATCGCCTAGGACCGGGACGAAGCCACAAATCCCACTCGAGGCCTCTAAGGACCCTCCCGAGCTGGCCACAATCATAAAACAAATCACGCACATGCATCGCCTAGGACCGGGATGAAGCCACAAATCCCACCCGAGGCCTCTAAGGACCCTCCCGAGCTGGCTAGCTAAACAAATCACACAGCATATCTCACGGTTGGATCAATTACTTGTTGCATCCTGGACACATGATCACATGCCATGTGCCACCGTAGATTATCTTAGGCGCTCACGGTTGGATCAATCACTTGTTGCATCCTGACCACATGGTCGCATGTCATGTGTCACCGTAGTTTTTCTTAGGTTCTCACGGTTGGATCAATCGCTTGTTGCAACATGGCCACATGATCACATGCCATGTGCCACCGTAGGCCCCGCCCACATCCACATATTCACATACATTGTACAATGCAACAAAGATATCCAAACAATTCACCCAGAGGCGTCAAACACTTAGCAAAACACCACGTCAAACCATAACGCAGCGAAATGAAGCAATATACGTACACACACATTATCAAACGCAACATCAACACCAACCATAGCCATAAGATTCACATAATCGTTTACTAAACACACCAATCACAAAATACACACGGTTTTGAAAGAGATCCTTTAATTAGGCTAAACCAAATCTTTGAAAGGTCAATTAAAACGACCAAACAAACACATTTAGACGATCACTAATTATCATATCTATAAAACAAGAATTGTATGGACAAGGTAGTTGCCTCGAATAACCACAACGCGGAGAATCGACCGAAGTAGGTTGTCACGAACTGACTACGAACCCGCCGACTCCACCGAACGCCAACTCGTGATAATAAACTATAAAGGACAACAATAACAACGAAAATGAATTCAGGGTACGACCCAAAGCTGCTAAATTCAAGGAACAAACGACGAAAGTTCAAGGGTTTCCCCCCCAAACGGCCAAGAACACGGATCGATCCGACAAAACATGAAAATGGAATCCCCAACCGAAATATGGATATTCAATCCATAGGATATGTTTAAAAACATCATTTTACAACAATCGGTTCATCAAAAACGGATGGAAAATGAAATCAAGAACAAATCCTCCAAAAAGTCAAGTCGAAGGAAATCAAGAAATATACCTTGATTCGACGAAGAACGATAGATTAAATGATGTTAAACACATGAATAATACTAAGATTAATCATACCCATCATGGATTAAACAACAATACGGAACGAATCGGACAAAAACCCGAAAACTCCAAAATTTCCCAAAGATAGGGTTCTAGGAAATCTAACCTTGATTCGCTAGATCAAAGGACGTTATAGGATGATCAATCAATGATATGAACTCAAGAACTTCGTGGATTCATTGACAAACATCATGGCTCCAAGATCCCCAAGGCTCCAGCCGCGAAAGAGAAAGAGAGAAATGGGAAAAATGATCAAATCGATCGCCGCCATATTTATATCGGGTGTCGCTTAGCGTGCGCTAGGTCGCCGAGCTAGCGCGGCGCTAAGTCGCCGAGCTAGCGTGCGCTATCGCCCGGCCGCAATCCGAGACTTCTTGGACTAGACCGCCGCCAGTAGCGTGCGGAGCCTTCCGGCCAGAAGGCGTGCGCTACTCACGGTCGTAGGCGTGCGCAGATGTCCGACGATGGCGTGTGCTACCCGCCGATCCACCCGAGTCCGTAACCTCAATGCCCCTACTGCTCTCGGCCGACTAGCGCGCGCAGCCTAACCGGCCGTGAAGGCAGGCCGCCCCGCAGAAGGCGTGCGCTACCTTTCCGGCCAGAAGGCGCTTACGCCGGTTCGCCGCACCTGCTCGCTGCCTGCAATCGTCCGGCCAGTACCCGCAACCGTCCGACCAGTGCCCGCAACCGTCTGGCCAGTACCCGCAACCGTCCGGCCAGTGCCCGACCACCAGGACTCGACGACTCGATTATCCGAAATCACACGGAACGAACACGACAAAATGCTCGTGGGCAACATCACCGATCCGAGATGAAATGCTACGGGACAATGAATTACACACGACCAAATAAACACGAAAATCGATCAAGACAACAAATACAAATGTGGATACCCATAACTTTGGGTAAATTATAAAATGGCCCAAAACGCCCGAAAATCACGATACGTGATCGAATAACCAAACCGAAGTTCACAACACGTATAACAAGGTTAAATGGACTTACGGGAAACTCGAAACAGTAGTTTCGAACGAGATTCACAAGAATCGAACTCGAGTGCGGAAAAGTCGCTAAGAAACACGGAACTCAACAAAACAATACCGAAACGAACTCGGATGATAAAAAGTGCAGAATTAATCATTCTCAGAATGATGAAATGGTCCCAAGCGAGTCATCAAAATGGACTCTCGCCAAAAAAGAAAATTACCAGAAATCGAATTTGCGGATATTACAGCCCCGCCCTCAGAGGTTCCCGGATACGACGTTTCTCACAACAAATATCCACATTGTTTCAAACATCAAGCACACAGACAAACATTACAACAATTATCAACTCAGTACACCAAGTCACACAAATTATCCGTCAGTCCATAACCACACAGCTAAACAATATCACGCAGGTTATCATTCAAAACTCAATCACAATAAGCCTTCAGGCATAACCAACCAACGCCGCACATATATCCCTATATTGCGACTCAACCGAATATATATATATATATATATATATAACCTTACTATATTATATCTATAAGTATAGTTCATCCATCAATCCAAGTTGAGTACGTCAACTAGTGTTAGCATTCATCACTCGGCATTCACCGACATAGGCATATATATCAATATACGTATATACATACATATATTTAACATATAAATATATATATATATATATATATAAATATATAAATTTATACACTTCCGACAACAATGATTTCACGTAGTTACAATTCGTATATCAAGGTACTTGCCTTGGTAATCTCTCGTGAATACTCCGAAAATACGGTTGATTGGAAAAATCCGGAACTCCAATGAAAACGACGATCGAAAAGGCTCAACACCAGATTTTTATAGGGATCTCGTCCCTAATATCCTATCATCAAATAAACAATAAATCACACGGGGAAAAACATCGCAAAACGACCGAATCTCCCTCTGTGGCATTTTCCCAGACACCTTGAAGGCGTCAATTGAAAACTCATATAAACGACGAATCGGACATGACAAAACTGTGGAAAGATGATGAAAATGATAGGACACAACTTAATCTTCGATTATCCATCAGTAATCTTAGTTAATACGATTAAATCGGATGAAGTCAACTAAAATCCCCAAAACTTGATTTTTAGGAAATCATACCTTGATTCGATGGATCAGAGAAGGTTACAGGATGAATAATGAATGTTAGGAACTCAAAAACAACGTGGATCGGTAGATATACACCATGCCTTCATGTTCTACAAGTCTTGGCCGTGGAGGAGGTGAGTTGGGGGAACAAAATGGGTGAAGAATACGTCTACCGGGTCATTATATAGATCCCGCACGACGCACGAGCAGACGCACACGAGCACCGGCCGTGCATGACTCGTGCGCCAAGAACCTGCCGGAACACGTCTGGGAGCCTTCCGGACACGCACGAGCATGATGCTCGGGCGTCCGGTCGTGTGGCCTGCTCGTGCGCGGCACTTCCTGGCCTCTACCGCACCGTACGAGCACCAGGCACGATCACTGCTCGTGCGCCCCTGCTATCACCTTCCCAGTACCGCACGAGTGCCGGCCCGTGCGCCTTGCTCGTGCGCCCGCCAGGCGCGCCTCCAAGGATCGCCATCACCGCTTCTGCCCCGCACGAGCGCCGGTCCGTGTGGGCCGCCAGGCACTGCCGGCCACCGCGCCTCGCCGGCCGGTGCCCAGTCGCCATGACTCGATGACTCGATTTTACGAAATCGCATGAAAACGAACATGATGAAACGCTCGCGGACAAAAATATCGATCCGAAATAAAAACTACATATAACAAATCACCACATATGGCCATAAACACAAAAATCAATCATCCATCAACACAATACTGGGTAATCCAACGATCCAGCGCCCTCAGCATAGATCCCCATGATGATCCCGTCGGACCAATGCTTGTTGGAAAACCTGTCCAACGATCCAGCGCCCTCAGCATTGATCACCATGATGATACCATCGGACCAACGCATAGTGGACATCCAATCCAGTGCCCTCAGCATAGGTCACACGATCCCAACGGATCAACACAACATAAACTATACAATTATGCATACACATATGCAAATCAATATGTTCATCGACATGAACAACACATGACTCAATAACATGAACGACATTATGACAAAACAACTAGGACGACCTCATGTTCAACAACAAGAAAGACAACCTGCATGATCAACATCATCAACACAAAACAGAAATCAAAACTAAGGTATTTGTCCCGAGTCCTTCAGGAGCAATCTCGATGTAAAATCATCAACGACGATTATCCTCAATGCTCTATGATCCAAACGTAACATGGACGATAGATACTCATATCCTCATCTTTATCATAAAGTAACCTCGATACCCGAATATGCCAATAACCGAAATAAATCCTACACATTATGATTTAACTCACAGAATCGGAAAGACAACATATAATCCAAATCTCCAGAATTTGCAGTAATAATCATTTCTATATGCATTATAAACGAAATGAAACTGAAACCATTCATTAAACATTATAACTGAGCAAGTAATAACTTGCCTCGATATCGATACGATGATGATAAAACCACTACCAATTTCATTGCCTTCATCTATGAGCTCCTCGGTTCCGACTAATGCAATTCACGAACATACTCGAACACGAACGCAACATACGGTTATAATCACCGATCAATAATCTCAACCTATTGAAGTAATCAAATAGCAATGATTCGATAACAATCAATAACCGACATAGCTAACCAATCAAACTTAACGGGTCAACGACACCTCGATCCTATATAAAACCAAATAATATACTCAAACCATTATATGAATTCATATCCATCATATGCACCAAAATCAGATAATTACTAATCAATATAACCGATCGACGAACTCAACGATTTCACAATATCTTGATTAGACACAAGTCCGAACAATCCAACTCAAACAATTACGAATTTATAACCAAAATACGATTACGGATACAAATGTAAAGGAAATCATATTCGGTGACCAATCACAATCTTTCCGGATTCCAAATTGATATCATGATTCGTATTTCACCAAGAACATATGAATTCTACCACTACAATCAACGAACATTCGATCTTCATATCTAAAAATACTGATAATTCAACATACGATCATCTTGCTATGTTAAATTCATCAAGGAGTTCCTCAAGAACACTAAATGATTTGAAACCTTGTTCATAGCCATCAAAACAACGTAATTCGATATCCTCTAACATCTAAACAATCCTCATTCATAATTCAAGGTGTATATTATCATATTTTCTAATATATGATCCGCCTAACATCAAGAATCGAAACAATTCTACTAAGAACATCAAGAACACTATGATTCTATAATCATAACCAACATAATCAAGACATAGACCATCATATCCTTCAACATATAGTTCATATAACCTCAAGAACCATAACAACAACATCATAATCATCTTCATACGAATCATTCATCAGCAACAACATCAAAATCTGGATTGAAAGAGAGGATTATCCAACATACCTCTTAGAAGATGAAATACACAAGCAAATACTTGAAGAATCATCAATATCTTTGTATCCAAGCTTCAATCCCATGTTTCCAAGCTCACAATCAACTTAGGAGAGCTAAAACTCCCTCTCTCAGTGTTAGCAGGCGAAGAACGAAGTGAAATAATGAAGAGAAATGAAAGACGGGCATTCACTTATAAAATATTCCAGTTCGTTACGTATGTAACATTCCCATGTTAATGTACGTAACAACCATTTACGTACGCTATCTGACTTTGGTAGCGTACATAACAACAGTCCAGAGTTAACTGACTCATTTCGTTTGATGTCTTACGTACGTAATCCTAGCTCCATAATGTACATAATACGTACGTTGACTTGCTACAGTAACATGCTCGTTAACGTACCTAATGATCCGTCCTTAGCGTACGTAATGGTCGGGGTTGACTCGCCTATCCACATCCGCGCCGAAAGCTGCCGACACGGGGTCCCACCTGCCGACCATAGCTCGTCCTGTCTGATTCCCCATATTACGTACGTAATGCCTTGGCCATAAAGTACGTAACACTAGCAACTTAGCATATGTAAGTCCTTAATCTTAGCGTACGTTAAGGGCTCTATACTTAGCCAAATCCAACTGTTCCTGTCCGTCTAGACATATTGGATACGTATACACACATACTGAGTATATATATTCAATCCAATAATATTCTCATATGATATACCCAACATCAAAAGCACGATAACCTGATACATGATACCCTCAAACGTAATTATCGACCAACTACGACAATTATACCAATACAGCTATCTCAATTCCGAATTTATTGTATCCATACTGTACAGATTCCACGCTGTACAACATAACTCGGATAAAATAACATCAAATAACAGTAGTAGAAATTTCGGATATTACATACTACACCACTTAAAATAAGTTTCGTCCTCGAAACTTGCAATCCGTCATAGAAAAACAAACAAACCGTTCAACCAAAATATTCCAAAACCATCACAACAACGATCAATCATCATCATTACCGAATAACCAAAACAGTACACTTACATATGTGCCAAGTCGACGATCTCCTGAGATACTAGTAAGTGATTTCACTATAAAGCCTCAACGCGCTTACTATCACAATTTCATGAGTCTCAAAAATATATCGTCTTCAGATGAAATACTCTGCCCGTATCAAATCCTGTCTGCCTGATTACACAACCAAGATCTAATTCTGATACAACTCAACAATACAGGATACATCTGAGAAACAACTGCCCAAAAGAACGATACAAATCCCGAAACATCGGCACAAAATCCGAACGCTCAGATGATCATCAACCATGATCAACCAATAAATTAACCGAGAATATCATCGACATGATAAGTTCTCATACGACCAATCCAAAGGTCAAAACGCAGCCGAGAATATCATCAACATGATAAACTCTAATATGACTAACTAGAGGTCAAAACACAATCGAAAATATCATCATCATGATAAACTCCAATACGATCAATTACAGAACCACAGAAACCGATATACGAAAGAACAAAATTCTCAAAATGTTAAACAAATCACATACAGTGGATCTCAACGAAACATAACCGACTGGTGAACATACCCCTTGGCATACGAACAACGAATCGCAAGTGGGCGAACATACCAAATCATACATGGAGTGGGAACGACCACTCAATATCCAAAACAACCAGCATGGGGTCACCATCCCCAAATCTACACTTACAAAGAAATCATTCAAAAATCACTATGGTAAAATCGCGCTAATACTGTAATACCCGAGATTTTTATTCTGATTAATTTGAATTTTTTCTATTTAGACCGGAAAGTTCTCGGTTATCGAGCGTTGGTATTATTTTTCTATTCGCATCATTGATTTTATCATGTGTTGTTGTGCATATGTATATTGTTGGTTATCCATTTCGTGTTAATCTAGTAGGATCATCTGGGATCTATGCTGAGGGCGCTGGATCATGGGATTTCCATCGAGTATACACTGTTGTTATTGTGTTGAGAAAATTGACGTTGTCATATGAGTATGCATTTGTAGGTCTGTGTTAGGACCATGCCCGTATGTTGCATTGATCTGATCTTGGATTAGACCAATATGATTGTCATGGTATTGTGCACCTCTAGGTATGTTCCGTATTTTCCCTTGGTATTTGTCTTTGATGGACAATTAGTTTTTGTGTCGAGATGTGATGATGTTACCCGACGGATTTGGGTTGGACAGAGTTAGTAGATTTCATAACAGTGAGTTACCATGATGTTTTGAGAACCTTGGGTACTGCGCGAGATGTGAATTTTGATAAAGTTTTGACGATAAGATTACATTAGTCGTATTCTTATTCTTGCATTCTCATTGGTATGTAATTATTAATGTGATGTGACGGTTAGCATTGTTGGATATTATGGCTGATCCCGTTGTGAGCTTTCTATTTAGGTTCTTGAGATATCGAGTTTATAGCCGCCGTGGAGAGATGAGCTTCCCGGAGGATACTGGCTAGGGCATGTAATTTTGTATTGAGTTTCCTGATCAGTTGTTGTATTCCGCTGCTAGAGTATTTTAAATTATTTGTGTTTTCCGCTGCGTGAGTATTTTTGGCCTTTTGGTATCTGGTAACTTAGGCTATTTTGGCAACCGTTTTCTAAACTATTTTGTCGGTACGTGTAAGCGATAACTTAACGTATGTTTTTAAAATTGTTGAGTTATGGCATTTCAGGCCTTGCCTTTCAAACGAGATTTTACGACGGTTTTGATAAACAGATTTTATATAATCTTCAAATGTTTTAAAGATAGTACCGTCGTTGGCCTCTTGGGCATTTGTAAATGTTTGCGAAAATTTCCTTTAGCCTTGTGGGTTCCACTCTGGGGCCCAGGGCGCTGTAATATTCCTGGTTAAATCTGGGGGTGTTACAAGAATGGGACGGGATTTTCTTCAGATCAATTATGCCCTTTTCCACGATATCACGGATGAAGTTCGCCTGGCGTCAATGTGCTTAGTACGATCATGGAAAACCGGATTTCTACACAAATGGATGCTACATTGACTGTGAGAGAAAACGACAACATTATCACGAAGAACACCAATCTCAGTAAGTAAATCTTTCAACCAAATAGCCTCTTTAAAGGCTTCAGTGGTGGCAATATATTCAGATTCAGTAGTAGACAAAGTAACTATATGCTGAAGTTGAGATTTTCATGAAATGAACGAGCCACACAAGGTAAACACATAAGAAGTTGTGGACTTACATTCATCCCTATCATTGGAGTCAACATAACCTTTAAGTTTAACTCCATCATCAGATTTAGAGAAAATAAGACCATCAGAGACAGAATTTTTCAAGTACGAAGTAACCACTTAAGGGCCTCCCAATGAGGTTTTCCTAGATTAGCCATATATCTACTTAAACAACTCATAGCATAAGAAATATCTGGCCTAGTACTAACCATGAGGTACATGACAGATCCAATAGCATTAGCATAAGGGACAGATCTCATTTCACGAATTTCAGATTCAGTTTCAGGCGACTGAGTTTTATATAATATGAAATTAGGAGCCAACGGCACACTAGCAATTTTAGCATCAGTCATTGAAAAATTTTCAAGGATTTTATCAATGTAAGAGGACTGATTTAGAAATAAAGCTCCTTTGGATCTGTCCCGAATGATATTCATGCCTAATATCCTTTTAGCATCCCCCAAATACTTCATGTCAAATTGTTTACCTAAGCAACTTTGAACATGATCAATAGATTTAATGCACGTACTGATCAAGAGCATATCATATACATAAATGAGTAAGAACATAGGAACACCACAACCATTCTTGAAATAAAGGCATGGGTCATATGCACTACGACGGAATTTCAAGGACAACATGCAATCATTGAATTTCTTGTTCCACTCTCTAGGGAATTGCTTTAAGCCATATAATGTTTTATTAAGCAAGCACACATAATCAGGATGGTTACTATCTGTAAAACCTTTCGGTTGTTTCATGTAGATAGTTTCTTTCAATTCACCATGCAAAAATGCCGTCTTAACATCTAATTGTTTCATTTCACAATTATGATGTGCAACTAATGCAAGCATGATGCGGACAGTGGTAAATTTAGCTACAGGTGCAAAGATCTCGGTATAATAAATACCTTCTCGTTGAGTAAAACCTTTAGCTACTAACCTCGCTTTGAATCTGGCATTATCTTCATCCGTTTTGACTTTTAACAACTACTTATAATCAATCAAAGAACAGTTTTTAGGTTATGGAACAAGTTTCCAAGTATCGTTCGCATGCAAGGATGTCATTTCTTCATTCATTGCATTTAACCATTCATTTGAATTATCAAATAACAAAGCATCATTGCCAGTTTTAGGTTCATTCCCATCTAACATATCAAACACATTGTAAGCAAGAGAAGCCATGTGGAAATCATCTAAATGTATTGGTCTTCTAACGTTCCTTCTAGGTCTATCCCTAGTTAATTGATAATCAGACAAGTCAGGAACAGATTTAGATCCATCTTCATTTCAGAGAGGTTATCAGATTGAGCATTAGAAGATTCAGGATTTTCCATATTATCATATTCAACAGGCAACTCATTATCACTAAGATGATCACCCTAATCTGAACAGGGTGCGGAGAATTATCAGCAGCTAACACAGGAGTAGGTAAAGGATTATCAAGACAAGGAAATTCAATTTTATTAAGGACCACATCCCTACTAGTAATCACCTTCAATCCGGGTTCAGTTCTGACCCATAAACGATAACCTTTAACACCATCAGGGTAGCCAAGAAAAACACATCTCAAGGACCTAGGTTCAAGTTTATCGACATTTTGATGCACATAAGCAGCACAACCAAACACACGTACGTTTGAAAAATCAATAGCATGACCTGACCACACAGACTCAGGGTAATTGCCATTCAAAGGAACAGAAGGGGACCTATTAATGGCAAGCATGGCCCTAACCTTTTCAAAGAGGGTTCGGTTTATTCGCTCAGCCACCCCGTTCTGTTGAGGGGTATAAGGAACTGTCTTATGCCTAAGGATGCCATTTTCGGAACACATAGTATCAAACTGAGTATTGCAAAATTCAAGGCCGTTATCGGTCCTTATCTTTTTAATCTGTTTTCCAGTTTGATTTTCCATCAAAGTTTTCCAAGTTTGAAACTTTTCAAACAGATCAGATACAATGTGAGTAAAAATACGAAAACTTTTCTAGAGTAATCATCAATAATGGACAAGAAATAACGATTCCTACCATGAGTCGGAACACTGGCAGGACCCCAAACATCAGCATGAACATAATCAAGCACATTGGAACTCTTACCAGATTTCTCAAAAACAGGATCAGGGGAATCGAGAGGTTTTGGAAATTGAGTTTTATGTTGTTTGCCATACATGCAAGAGTCACAGAAAGACATCTTAAAAATTTTATCCTTTCCAAAACACTTTTGTTTATGCAAGATATCTAATCCCTTCATGCTCATGTGTCCTAACCTATTATGTCACAATTCAGTTTTATCAGCACAAACCAGAATAGAACATGCAGCAGTTTCAGTTTGGCAAATGTATAAATTAAATTTTCGGATTCCTTTAAACAGCACTAAGGAACCTCTGCATATTTTCATGCAGCCATTCCCCCAACAACCCCTAAGGCCCTCATTTTCCAAAGTAGTACAAGATATCAGATTATGAGATAAATTAGGAATATGTCTGACATTTTTAGAGTGAACTGAGTACCATCAGCAAATTTCAAACACACATTTTCTACACTGGCCACAACTCGTTTCACCTTATCAGGCATATAAACATACCGATCACCCAGATTAGTATAAGTACTAAAATGCTGTTTATAAGGTGTCATATGATGAGTGCATCCAGAATCCAGCAACCATTCGTTTTCACACAAACCAGAAAGCACAGAATTCACAGAGAGACGCAAATCATCAATTACCATAAAGACATCGCCCACAGTCAAATTAGCCTGCTCATTTTGCAAATTCTTCTTAGGCTTAGTGCATTCTTGTATGTAATGACCAGATTCACCACAGTTATAGCATTTGCGATTCTTAGGCCGAAACTTAGATTTATCCCTCCATTGCCCCTTTTTCTTATTAGACTTCTCAGAATAAATTTTGTTAAACGGTTTCTTTTTAAGGTGTTGCTTAGACCTTACAAAATTGACATCAGACACCGGTTTAGAAACCTTATTAAGTTTCAAGTCTAGTTCCTTACTCTTTAAGCCACTTATAACAGTGTCTAAAGTAACAGAATCCCTCCCATATTTGATAGCAGATTTCACATCATTATAAGCATCAGGGATAGCATTCAAGAGCACAATATGAGAATAATCATCAATTTTTTTTATCACCCGTTTGTTTTATATCGTGTACTAACTTTGTAAAAGCATCAAGATTACCATCAATATCTTTATTCAAATCCAGCTTATATCGAAAAAACTTTTCGAGGAGGAATAATTTATTTGGCAAAGATGTTTCAGTAAACGTTTCTTCCAGTTTATCCCAAAGCTGTTTAGCATTATCAGTTTTTCCTATTCGTTTAATCACAGAATCAGACAAGTTCAAGATTATAGATGAATGAGCAAACTCAATCAATTCCTCACGTTTCTCAGGAGTTACATTAGACTGAAACGTACATTCAATGGCCTTAAAACATTTTTGTTGGACAAGTATAGATTTCATCTTCTGTTGCCAGATTCTGAAATCTCCTTTGCCAGCGAAAGGTGGCATGGTAAATGAAGTAAGAGAACCCATTTTAGTATTTGTAAAAATTACACAAGATTTAAAATAAAAACACAAGGTACTATTAATAATGTAGAAGCTGAGATGAAAGTTAAATATCACGCAGATATCACAAAGACCAAAATCACACCAGATTTTAAAATATAATGAGCTGGAATCGAATCCCGGTATCACGCAGATATCACAAAGACTAAAATCACACCAGATTTTAAAATAAACGAGCTGGAATCGAATCCCGGTATTATGCAGATACCACAAAGACCAAAATCACACCAGATTTTAAAATAAAACGAGCTGGAATCGGATCCCAGAGCCCCTACAAGATCCGAGGAACACTTACGATCCAGGCAAGGGGGTTTGGTATGCTCGGAGATTACGACTGCAACAGTCTCAACATAAAGACACTATAACGAGGCGGTCACAAAGACAGTACGACAGATGGAAGCAGTAGGAGTAAACAAGTTACTTCTAAGGAATAAAAAACTACCAATCACGAAGAACAGTAAGTAAGTGCAGTAAAGTAGAGGAAGCAATACCTAAGCGAATCCGTAGGCCGGAATCCGTATGCCCTTCCGAATAAAAACCCCTTTTAGAGTCTCTGATACCACTGTAAGGTATCTATCCGGAATACATAGGATTACACAACTCAACAATAAATGATTGACAAATAAAGTTCCTATGGTTACGGGGATTAAGGATTACACAATAAACCTAATATCAATGAATTACACAGAGTAAAACAAAAGTAAACTCAAAAACCAAACACAAAGAACTGGAAAAACAAGGTTCCGGAATTCAAACTGAACAGATCACACAAGATCTGAAAAAAACCGAAGCGTGAAGGTGGTGATATTCGAACAAAGTGTCAGCTCAGTCCTCCACCCTCGTATACCCACGTCCAAGGCTCCAATAATCGGCTGCCCGCAGCCCTTACAGTACCAAAACCCAGGCGATTTCACAAAGAAACTCTGGGAATCACAAGAAATCCAGAAACCTAAATCCCGAAATTTTCTCTCAAGCCCTCGGTCGATTTTTCACTTAGAAATCACAAAGATAATTTTTGCCTCAAGAACTCTCTCCAATTTTTCGGTGTTAATCCCTCAAAAATGATCCCAATATTTATAGGGACGAACACAGTAACCAACACCACCGTCGTCCGAGGATGAAGCACCCGATCTTATCATTAAGTTGATAAGGGTTGCAAGCATATCGGAACCGAACGGGAAAGACGGAGGCGAAAGAGAGATGAAATAGAAACGAGATAATCGGGAGTGAGAGAGAGAGAGTCGCCGACCGAAAACAGAGAGGAAGTGATAAAGGTTTCGGGATGCTGGGTTATATATACCAAAAATGAACGAGTGTGATAAGTCCATCACAAAGGGACGGTCCAGATTGAACCAAGAGTAAAAAAGGAATCCGGGCCTGGGCTTTGGTGTATTAAAGGGACTGATCTGTACAAGGTGTATTATTTAGTGGGCCCAGTCATAAAATAATTCATTTGGGCCTCAAATAACTACACATCAGAGAAGGCACAGCTTAATCATGCTTGAATTTCAATTGTGTTATTAAATAACATAGAGCAATTTTAAGGCAATGAATTCAGAGGGTGGTAATTCAAGTTTACCAAATGTATAGGCTACTTGACTGAAGCTTCTCAGGTCCAGGTTTCCGATGGCAAAAGTTCCAGATAATGCTCCCACAGAAACAAGAAATGATTGCCTACAAGATAACGTCACTCTCTTAATCTAGTACATGTGACAGGTCTAGCTCAAGAAATGACAAAACGGGCGTAGCGTAAAAAAAAATAAAGACCACAAAGATGAGAAATGTGAATCCTTCCACGTAATTACATGAGATTGTTTAAATTCAGAAAAGAATGCAGAAAGGTATTACAAAAATAAAAGTAAAAATAAGTTCATTTAGTGCACATTGTAATCCAACAACAAATACTGAGATTTTCTTTATAATTGGTTACATCAATAACCATGAGAATTCTTCTATAAGATTTGAATGTGGGCTTTTTTAATAATCTCTGCAAGTCCTAGTTCTCACTGAACAAGAATCTTGGCCATACAGACTATATACATGAAATCCTTTCACATTAATGGGATGAGATTGTTTAAGTGCAGATAAGATCGTAGAAGTTCACTTAAATAAGATTAGTTCATACTTTGTGCAGATAATATGATAACAAATATTCATTTTTTTCTTGTAGATGATTACAAAAATAATCACAAGAATCCTTCTTAAAGATGGTTGCAGGAGTTCGTGACCATTAAGTTTCAGAAGGGCCTAAACTCTAGCCCATATGCTCATTTTAAATGAACCTTTATTATGAACAATGTTGAAAAATTCTATAACGAATTTATTATCCCTGAAGTTTCCCCTCTATGGTGAAGGGTAATGTTAGGAGTATGCCCTCGTATGCCATTCAGAGGATGTTGAGTTAGGGCATTGTACTTGTAATTATATAAATCATTAATGTAAGGCAATGGATGTTTCTTTATTTACTGGCAGTTACTGGCATTCCTAACTCGTAAATATACATATAGAAACTAGTCCGTGTATTTGAGAGCAAAAAAGGTGGTCGGCACTGGAAAGGTTTATAGCTCAAATACTTAATCGTTCGCAAGTCGATGAAACTTGACTGGGCGTTAAGTTTATATGAAGACTTGTATGATGTGTTCTTTGACATGGAGAGTGCGTGTCGAACACTAATGGTTAGTGGGAGCACACGTTATAGGTATGCTAATTGGATTAGTATACTCGAACCGACTCACCCTCGATTCAACACACGGATTTCACTCCGGAACAGTCAATGACGGAATCGAAAGATTATGATAGGTATTCGTGAACCTTCGACTTGAGGATTTAGTAGGGATGTGCTTGTGACGTTAAGATTTTCATTAGAGTAGTTCGACCCTATAAACCGGGAGGTGGGGGTCAACATCGACGTGCATCTTAACAGGCAAGTAGCAGGTCTTACTGAATACCAAGATAGAATTCTTTCTCCCGTTAGTGAGCGGGTTATATGTCATATGCGGTTATTGGCAGATGAGATCATAAGTCTTTGGCCAAAGCATTGGAGCTAGTTGTATTGGATACACGAGAGCTCAATGATCTAGATTTGCATTAACACATGCATAGCGTCAAGTATAGATGGGGTTTGACTGACCGTGTCCCTATGACTTGATAGGGACATTTGGATGAAGGGTTTATACGTTTACTGGTATTCACGACAGAATGGTTCTTGAATGATCCCATCATTCGTTCTCAGTTGGGGCACAGTGTAGGCCGCCAGGCTGGCTAGGTGGTGCTACTACTCTTGGTTCCTCCCATTGCTGACTGAGACGGACCTACCGAGTCGCGCAATAAGATTGATGACAGAATGTATCAAACATATTATCTCATCATGAATATTAGATATTGGATATCTAATTTGGGACATTCGATGTTTAAATTGATTTATTGGATAAATTGATTTACGGCCTAGTAAATTAAATAAATTACTGGGTGATTAATTTAATTCATACATAGAATTATTTATTGGAGAAATTAATTATGTCATTATGTATTTAATGTGATTAATTGATTGGATTAATTAATCGACACAAATACATCAGAACAGAATAGGAGTTTATCTGTTTAGACTTACGGGAGTCCGTAACGGACCGAACTCATCCCGGCTCCTTCTAGATGGCCGCCCACTTTCCCTCACCTTTCCTTTGGTCATTGTCACCACCTAAATTGGTGGATGACTTGAAGTGTCAAGGGAACAAGATCTTTTAATTAATTCATTTTAATTATTTCGTCTTGATTTGGGAGGATTTTATGGAGAATAAAATGAAGACTCTCACTTAACTGTTGGGAAGGCTTTCCATTCCGTGAGATTAAGAAAGAGTGAGAAAGAAAAATAGTTTTTCCAAGTCTTTCACTTCTTCTTCATTTTTCTTGAATTCTCTTGGAGAAAGATCAAGACATTGATTGATATATATATATATATTATACACTTAGAGTGTAATAATAAAAGGCTTCATCACTTGATTCTAGCCGTTACCTTAAGAGGTTAATCGGGTGTTGTAATTCCGGTTGTTTTTCCGGCACGTGGCAAGTAGAGACACGGTGCTTTCGGCGTTGGATCGTTCAAGGGCTTGGAGCGGATTGGATTCGTAGAGATCAAGCAAAGCTTGGGGAATAGCTCAAGAGAAGGTTACCATTTCATCAATGGACTTCAAGGGTTAGTTTCTTACAACTCTTGCTTTTCGTTTATATATTCGTATATACATAGCTCGATCGATCCTCGTAGGGATTCGGATCGAATTAATTTTCGTTTTACCACTTCCGCTGGGCCATCGTTTTAGGCACCGAATCCCAACAGTGGTATCGGAGCGTAGGTCTTGCGATCGTATATACGATGTTGGCATTTGAAATGCTCGATTAGATGATGAATGATTTGGAATCATATTACTCATAATCGTGGTATATGTTTTTCATTCGTTATAGTTGTATTTTTCGTAAGTTTATGTCTAAATATAAATCTTCTATTTCTTGGAAATATGATTTATATTGATGATATGAATGTTGGAAAATATAGATATTGTAACACCCCCAATCCGCTTAGGGATATTACATGCCGTAGAACCTTTTCTCAAGGATCTACCAGGATGGTAACAACAAACGAACAACTCGACAATGCCTTTAAGGCTAAAAAGACTCAGTAGACCGATTTGGCCTTTCAATAAAAACATACAACTCGATTACAATACTTGCCCACGCAGGGGTCAAAATACAACAGACTCCCGTATAATGGGGAAAAAATACTGCAGCGAAAAATAAAGTACATCTGAACCAATACACAACATACGGTTCCACATGTGATTAGTATCCATCATCTTTCATCATCCTTCATGCCGACCCTGTGCCACGCTCCCTGAAACCTGAATGTAATACAGACATCCACCCCCCAATTAGTCGGGGTTAGCAAAATTCCACTATTTTGCTAGTGCAAGTACAAAGTGAAAATACGAGCCATATAATTCAAGTTCCAAGAATAAAATAATCAAGGATCTTCAAAGATTCAAATACAACGAAACGAATACTTCCCGAGGCAAGAGTTTGAGTAAAACTTTCCAAATCCGAAAGATCACAAATAACGAGAACGATTTTCAAAATGGTTTGAAATACCCTCGGGAGTTTTAATAGAAAACAATTTAGGATTATCAAATCATTCTCTTTCCAAAATCAACAGGGTTACAGCCCAAAGGTTTTTGTTTTCGTAAATAGAAAACCACTAACAATTCACAGGGTCAGAACCCATATCACGTGTCCTCGATGGACATAAAATCAACACAACGTATTCACGCACAAGCATCGCCTAGGACCGGGACGAAGCGACAAATCCCACTCGAGGCCTCTAAGGACCCTCCGGAGCTGGCCACAATCATAAAACAAATCACGCACATGCATCGCCTAGGACCGGGACGAAGCCACAATCCCACTCGAGGCCTCTAAGGACCCTCCCGAGCTGGCTAGCTAAACAAATCACACACTATATCTCATGGTTGGATCAATCACTTATTGCATCCTGACCACATGATCACAAGCCATGTGTCATCGTAGATTATCTCAGGCTCTCACGGATGGATCAATCACTTGTTGCATACTGACCACATGATCACGTGCCATGTGTCACCGTAGACCTTCAACCATATCCACACATTCACACAAATAACATATCACATCAATAATATCCAAGTAATTCACTCAATGACAACAAATACAATGCACGACGCAATGGTCAAATCACAACGCACCGATATGAGATAATATATACACATATATTATCAAAGCACAACGACAACACCAAGTGTATTCATAGTAATTCACGTAACCATCCACCAACACAATGTCCACAAAACACACGCATTTTGAAAGAGGGCCTTTAACAAGGCTAACCGAATCTTTGAAAGTGAGATTCAAACGATCAAATAAACACAAGAAGACGATCACTAATTATCATATCCATAAAACAAGAATTGTATGGACAAGTTACTTGCCTCGAACAACCACAAACACGAAGAACCGATCGAAGTAGGTTGGCAGGAACCGACTACGAACCCGCCGACTCCGCCGAACGACAACCCGCAACAATAAACTATGAACGACAACAATAACAACGAAAATGAATTCCAAAGTATGACCCAAAGCCGCTGAATTCAAGGAACAAACGACGAAAGTTCAAGGGTTTTCCCAAAAATGGCCAAGAACACGAATCGACCCGGCAAAACATGAAAATGGAATTCCCAACCGAAATATGGATATTCAATCTATAGGATATGTTTAAAAACATCATTTACAACAATCGGTTCATCAAAAATGGATGGAAAACGAAATCAAGAACAAATCCCCCAAAAAGTCAACTCGAAGGAAATCAAGAAATATACCTTGATTTGACGAAGAACAATGGATTAAATGATGTTATAATCACCTAGGATGCCCCAAAATACCTTGGAATGGAAGAAAATTAGCCCAGGTCGCGAACCCTAGTCGCCTTGTCTCAGACCCACGGAGGAAGAAGAAGAAATGAAGAAAAATGAAGATTAATGACTACTGTCCAGTTTATATACTGGACAGCTTAGCGTGCGCTAATCCTCCCTGATCAGCGTGTGCTATCGAAGCATCAGAACAAACGTTCTGCCAAATGCACAGTTAGCATGCGCTAACCACCAAAAGTTAGCGTGTGCTAACGAAACCTCCAGACCCAGTCCAGTAGCCACTGGACTACCTCGAACTACCAGTTAGCGTGCGCTACCAAACCTGTAGCGTACGCTAACCACTGCACCATAGCGCGCGCTAACCACCTGCCCTTAGCGTGCGCTAACGGCCTGAATCAAGCTACTGACCTAAGACCCTACTGCTCGATAGCGTGCGCTAACTTTTGGACTCTCGCCAAAAAAAGAAAATTACCAGAAATCGAATTTGCGGATATTACAGATATTGGATATCCAGTCGAAAAACTAGTCCCGAATTGCCGTTGGACGGTCCGAGAGTGGTCCGGAAGCCAGGGACCGCGGCGGTAACACCCCCAAGTTATTCAGGGAATATTACAGTGCCGTGAGCCCCGCCGTGGGACCCATAAGGCTAAACATATGCGGAACTATAAATTTTAACCGAGAAGGTCTACATACAATGGAATGAAGAACAATACAAAGGGTATTCAAAACATATCCAATGTATCCATAGACATCACAACACAAATCAAAACCTCAGCAAACACAGGCCGGAAGAACAAGGAAAACGGAAAACAATACTCGACTATTCATTAACCATTCCAGTCCAACAACACTGAATGGAGAAACACAAAACATAGCCGGAGGAAAGACACAGTATCACACTTGCCCATCAACTTCATGCCGACCCGATACCTGCTTGTCCGCTCTCCTGGAAACTGAAATACATAAAAAGTATTTCCCCCAAAAAGGAGTTAGCCGTCGAATAGCTAGTGCAAGTATATCAAGTATGAAAAAAAATCCTTGTTCTCTAACCAAAGATGTTGATGTTTGAAGATGGATTGCTTCCAATCGCCCAAAATCGCCTCTCCCGAGATTCTCCCATCGAAAATAAGTGAAAAGAATGAAGAATGACAAAATGGGAGTCAACCGTCCAATATATATCTGCCCAGTCTAGCGCACGCTATGCCACGATTATTAGCGTGCGCTAGCGAGGTCACTGGGTAGTCCAGTGGCTTATGCCGGCCCCATTAGAGTGCACTAATCACCTTATCTTAGCGTGCGCTAACCAAACATGGTGTCCAGAAACTGGAGACCAGAACCTACTGTCCTCTGCCCTGCTCGAGTCTTAGCGTGCGCTACGCAGCTCTTATAGCGTGCGCTATCCGAAGACTAGCGTATGTTACTAAATAGTCCAGAAAACCTGACAAACTCATTGCCTCTGCCAACTAGCCCATTAGCGTGCACTACGGAAGGTTGTTAGCATGCGCTACTGACCACGAATTGCGTGCGTTAATGAACTCCTAGCACGCGTTAACTGCCAGTTCAAAAAGTAGTATGAGTTACTGGTTCTGACCTGACTGGTCCCTTAGCGCGCGCTACGGCTCAAAGCTAGCGTGCGCTACTCGATCAGAATTAGCGTGCGTTAGCCTAGGCCTAGCGAGCGCTATTCCTCTGACCCAGAACACTTCTGTAAGGTCTAAACAGCACGATCATGATCCAAACAAGATATGAAAATCTATAACAATATCAACAACATCACCAAGAGTTTACAGAGCGACAAAATAAGAAGAACGGCAAGGTCAAACAGTCAATAAAAAGTACGGGTATTACATTCTCCCCTTCTAAAAAGAAGTTTCTTCCCGAAACTTAAGAAATAAAAAGTTCGGGGTACTCTGGCCGTATCTTCTCTTCTGTTTCCTAAGTCGCCTCCTCGGCTCCATGTCTCGACCATTGCACTTTAACCAGTGGAATGGTCTTATGCCGAAGTTGTTTCTCGCGATGCTCAAGGATCTTCACGGGTCTCTCCGGAAAGGTAATATCCTCAGCTACATCAATCTCACTATAGTCAATAACATGGCTCGGACCCGGCACGTACTTTCTCAACTGAGACACATGGAAAACTCTATGGACGTGACTTAAAGCTGGAGGCAACGCCAAGCGATAAGCAAAATCTCCAACCCTGTCCAAGATCTTGAAAGGTCCGATATACCTCGGACTAAGTTTCCCCTTTTTCCCGAAGCGGAAAACCCCTCTTGTCGGCGACACCTTGAGTAAGACATGATCCCCCACTTCGAACTCCAAGGGTCGACGATAAGTATCAGCATAAGATTTCTGACGGCTCTGGGCAGTCTCCAATCGGTCACGGATAATAGAAATCTTTTCCTTAGTCTCCATCGACATATCCGGTTCCGTTCCAATTAGCTCCGAAGCCTCATCCCAACATAATGGCGACCTACATCGCTTACCATAAAGTGCCTCGAATGGTGCCATTTTGATCGATGCATGCCAACTGTTATTATAGGCAAACTCAATCAACGGCAAGTGAAGTTCCCAATCATTACTCCAGTCTAAGGCACAAGCTCGCAACATATCTTCCAACGTCTGAATCGTTCTCTCTGTCTGACCATCCGACTGAGGATGAAAGAAAGTACTCAATCTCAACTCAGTACCCAAAGTCTGATGGACGGCCTGCCAAAAATGCGATACGAAACAACCGTCTCGATCAGAAACAATGGTCTTGGGGGCACCGTGTAATCTTATGATCTCATCTATAAAAGTTCGAGCCAATCTATTCGGTCCCCAAGTATCCTTAATACCCAAGAAGTATGCAGACTTGGTCAACCGATCGACAATCATCCAAATCATATTCATTCCGGCTCGAGTTCTCGGCATACGAGTGATGAAATCCATAGAGATGTCTTCCCACTTCCACTCGGGAATGGAAAGCGGCTTCAACAACCCCGCTGGCCGTTGATGTTCGATCTTGACTTGTTGACACGTCAAGCACCGTAGTACAAATTCCATGACATCCTTCTTCATGTTGTTCCACCAAAAATTTCATTTCAAGTCCTCATACATCTTACTCGTTCCGGGGTGGATTGAGTAAGGCATAGCATGGGCTTCTCGGAGAATTCTCTGCCTCAACTCTAGATCATTCGGAACACAAAGCCTGCCCTGAAATCTCATAATACTATCCTCGTGAACAATAAATCCAGGATCTTTTCCTTTCATTACATCTTTCTTCAGTTGAGAAATCATCGGGTCACTCCACTATTTTCCTTTGATGTCGTCAACCAAGGACGAAGTAATTTCGAGAGTACACAACTGTCCCTGTACTCGTTGAAGCCAAACTTCTATCCCTTGCTCGATTAAATCCTGATGAATATTCGTCTGAGATGTAAGAACCTCGAGCATTTGAAGATATGCCGATTTGCGGCTCAAAGCATCCGCGACGACATTGGCTTTTCCAGGGTGGTAAAGGATTTCCAAATCGTAATCCTTTATCAACTCTAACCAACGTCTCTGTCTCATATTCAGCTCCTTCTCACTGAAAATATACTTCAGGCTCTTGTGATCGGTATAAATCCAACACGGAGAACCGTACAAATAATGCCGCGAAATCTTGAGTGCGAAGACAATTGCGGCCAATTCCAAATCGTGAGTAGGATAATTCATCTCATACGGCTTTAGTTGTCATGACGCAAAAGCTATCGTCTTATCATGCTGCATAAGCACACAGCCAAGACCTTGACCTGAAGCGTCACTATAAACTGCAAAGCCCTCACTTCCATGTGGCAAAGTTAAAATCGGCGCTGAAGTCAAACGTCTCTTCAGCTCATCGAAGCTCTGTTGTCTCTCATACGACCAAACAAACTTTTCCGTCTTCTGGAGTAATTTCGTAAGCGGCCGAGCGAGTTTCGAGAACCCCTCGACAAACCGACGGTAATACCCAGCAAGGCCCAAAAAGCTACGAACTTGCTTAACATTTTTAGGCGGTGCCCAATCTAGCACTGCCTCAATATTCTGCGGGTCTACACGAACCCCTTCGGCCGAAATCACATGGCCGAGAAACATAACTTCTTCCAACTAGAACTCACATTTTGAGAATTTTGCATAGAGGTGCTCGGTTCTCAAAATATCTAGTACCAAACGCAAGTGTCGGGCATGTTCCTCTTTATCTCGAGAAAAGATCAAAATATCATCGATAAAGATTAATACACACCTATCGAGATACTCGATGAAAATCTTATTCATTAACTGCATGAATACTGCCGGTGCATTAGTCAACCCAAAAGGCATAACTACAAATTCATATTGCCCATACCTCGTCCGAAATGCCATCCTTGGAACGTCGGACTCTCTCACCCTGAGTAGATAAAACCCTGATCTTAAATCATTTTTTGAGAAAACTGCAGCCCCCTGCAACTGATCAAATAAATCGTCTATACGAGGCAAATGGTACTTGTTCTTGATGGTTAATTTGTTCAGCTCAAGGTAGTCGATGCACAAACGTAGTGAACCATCCTTCTTTCTCAAAAAAAGAACAGGCGCGCCCCAAGGAGACGCACTCGGTCTAATGTACCCTCTTTCCAGAAGTTCTCCCAACTGATTTTTTATTTCTTGCATCTCGGAAGGTGCCATTCGATAAGGTGCCTTAGAAATCAGAGCCGCATCTAGCTCTAAGTCCACAGAAAATTCTATCTCCCGATCTGGCGGTAATCCTGGGAGATCATCCGGAAAAACATCGGGATACTCATTAACAACCAGAATCAAAGAGAAATCGACTTCGTTCCCTTCCATTTTCAAGGCATAACACCAATAGCCCGTACAACCTTTATTCAAAAGTTTTACGGGCTTCATGGCGCTGATAAGTCATGTGGATTGGCCCGACTTATGTCCCAAAAATGAGTACTCAGATCCGTCTTTAGTCATCATAGTGATAACCTTGGTACGATAATTCATAATCGCTTGGTGACTATCAAGCCAATCCTCGCCGAGGATCACGTCCTCGCCTACCATATCAACTACAATCAGATTCGATAACCATTACATATCGGATATAATCACTGGAAAATCTCTAATCTCCCGGTTCCCCACAATTCTATTCCTGCTAGGTAGTTTCACAATGAAGGGATCACAAGCAGTCATACAAGTTATATTCAAACGGCATACACACTCCAAGGAAATAAAAGAATGTGTAGCACCCGTATCAAAAAGCACACGGACTGGATGAGATAAAGTATGAATGGTACCTGAAGCCACTGCCGCATCGGTTTCGTCTCTTCGACGCATCTCATAGACCCGTGGTTGTACCAAACCGACGCTAGAGTTCCCCCCTCCAGTGTTTTGACCCCTTCCCCGGCCCCTGCCGTAATTCTGCAGAGATTGACCAAAAGATTGCCGCTGATTAACGCCTTGGTCAAGTGGTGCTGGGGCAGAATCCTGAGTGTCCAATCTCTGATTTGGTTTGGAACAATAAGCCGCTCTATGTCCCATATGTCCGCAAGTGTGACACTTCAACGGCGGAAAATTGCATTCCAAATTAACGTGGCCTGGAAGACCACAATTATAGCAAGTTACCGTGCGATTTTTGGTGCCCGGAGCAGAACGGAAACCCCTCTTCCCTTTAGCAGAACATGACGACTGTCCGGTAGAACGGTTAGTCGTCTGTGACCTTTGGAAGTTGCCACTCTTAGAGCCAGAAAAATTACCCGCAACCTTCTGCTTCTTCGATTCTTCAACGGTATCGTTGTCGGGGCTTAATGTAACACCCCAAGTTATTCAGGGTATATTACAGCGCTGTGAACCCCACCGTGGGACCCACAAGGCTAATCATACACGGAACTATAAAACTTGACCGAGAAGGTCTAAATACAATGAGATGAAAGACGATACAAAGGGTATTAAAACCATGTCCAATGTATCCAAATACATCACAGTACAAAATCAAGACCTCGGCAACACAGGCCGGAATACCAAGAAAGACTGAAAATAAACAATACTCGAGTATTCAATAACCATTCCAGTACAACAACACTGAATGGAGGAACACAAGACACGACTGGAGATCAAACACAGTATCACGCTTGACCATCATCTTCGTGCCGACCCGATACCTGCCTATCTGCCCTCCTGGAACCTGAAATACATAAAAAGTATTTCCCCCATAAAGGGGTTAGCCGTCGAATAACTAGTGCAAGTATATCAAATATGAAACACAATACTCCTCGACAATAAAGTAAAGGTCACCGTCAATTCATCAATTTAAGATTAGCATTCTGGAATAACTAAATCTCATAGCATCACAATAATGCATACATGAACAACCATGGAACTGCACCAAAGGCTACGGAACCCTCAGGGGACCCGTCGGTCCGCCCCAGAGTGGTTAACCCAAATTATCCGTGGAATCATTCCAAAGGCTACGAAACTCTCAGGGGACCTATCTTCCTGCCCCAGAGTGGATATAAATAAACATGCGATTCATATATCTTACTTTCAAAGTCGAGAACGTACAATCATAAATATATACCTGCCTTTGAGACATCGAGAATTTGAACAGAAAAGAGTATGAGTTCGGTAGGTCCAAGAGTTAGGATGAATTAGATGTTGTGAAATCCTTGTTCTCCAACCAAATATGTTGTTGTTTGATGAAGAATTGCTTCCAATCGCCCAAAATCGCCACTCCCGAGCTTCTCCCATCGAAAATAAGTGAAAATGGATGAAAATGATGAAATGGAAGTCAACTGTCCAATATATATCCGCCCAGTCTAGCGCACGCTACGTTTAAGAATTAGCGTGCGCTAACGGGGTCATCGGTCAGTCCAGCGGCTCCTGACAGTCTCGCTAGCGTGCGCTAGATGATCCGTTGCATGCGCTACTCGACTATTCTTAGCGCGTGCTAGCCGATAGTTAGCGTGCGCTAACTGAAGAGATAAATTCACCACTAGAAGGGGGGTTGAATAGTGGTGATGCGGAATACCGAAATTTCTTGCGAGTAAATAGAAAATAGTGCGGAATTTAAAGACTCAAGAATTTATAGAGGTTCGGCAACTTGCCTACGTCCTCTCTCCGACTTTCTTTTTCTATTGGCTTAAGAAAAAAACCACAAACTTAACTCGTCTTCTATCGGTCCGAGTTCACAACCGTTACAATCCGCTTGTCTTCTATCGGTCCAAGCTCAACCTTTCCCTCAATATAAATGATTGTTTATCTAGTGTTCTATAGGAACTAGATAATACTCACTATACGAATATGAGAGTATAATCCTAACAATGCCGGATCAAAGATCCTAATAACACCGGATTAGTGACTCTTGATTCGTTTCTTTTACGCTCAAGTGTAAGTGATGCAACACTTACAACCAAATGAAAGAATACAAAGAATAATAGATATTACAATTGAAATCGCTCTTGTATCTTTCTTTTCTCACGACTTGTAATGCAATAAAATATATAAATCTGAGCTCAAGAACGCTTTGATTGCTTGTATGCTTGTATGCTTGAATGCTTGAAGTTATGTGTTTGATACCCAAGTCCTTCGGGTATTTATAGGTGTGAGACATCCTTCAAATTCTGAAAAACATACTATTAGCGTGCGCTAATAGTGCCTTGTAGCGTGCGTTAACGGTTTTTGACTTGAAATCTCTGAACGGTCACAAAGACTGTTGCAACGGTAAAATACCATGTCTAGCGTGCGCTAGTAATGAAATGGTAGCGTGCGTTACCGCCTGGTCAACTAGTCTTCGATCTTGACGTTGACAATGTCCGATTTTCTCTCCAACGTCTCTTTATCCAACGGCTAGATTTATGATTAGCGTGCGCTAGCAAGTATGCATAGCGTGCGCTAGCATTAATTAAATTCAACTTTTCCAGATTTCCCGGATCTGCATTGACTCTTGCCTTCCAACGGTTGAAATTCAAACGGTAATATGCAGACTCCTTGTTAGCGTGCGCTAATGCCTTTACTTTAGCGTGCGCTATTTAGTTCTTTCATTAACGTACGTTACCTTGTGTAGCGTACGTAAAAGCCTTATAATTGAGTCCAAAGAGCTACTGGACTACTAACCATAATATTTGTAGCGTGCGCTAGAGATGATAAGTAACGTGCGCTATGTCCTTTCTTTAGCGTACGTAAGATGATATGTGTAGCGTGCGCAACATCCAGTTCTGATTTCCTTCCAGACTTCACTGACCTCTGGAGAATTGCGATAGCGTGCGTTATTTTTATTGTATAGCGTGCGCTAACTGTAGATTCTTAGCGTGCGCTAACATTGTGTAGCTTGCGTGCGCTATCGATCAGGCGACTTCACTTGGCTGCAGCTGACTTGTCTGGTATGTATATGTATGATCCGATAGCGTGCGCTACTATATGATGAGTAGCGTGCGCTAGCTATAATTTGCTCCTTCAAAATATTATCGAGCCGAGATTGATCTAATTAAATGTTTTGAATGTAATAATCATCAAAATACATTTTGAGTCAACAATCTCCCCCTTTTTGATGATGTCAAAACATTTAATTAATACCTGCAAAAACATTTTGAAATGATTCGAATCAAGGTAAACTTGTTCGATATATTAGTAGATTTGGTATTTGGAGTATTCTCCCCCTTTTTGACATAAACAAAAAGGAACTCCCCCTGAATTGTTGCATTATAACAAATATTAATGACAGTGCCATTATTCAAAGTGTAAACAACAATACTTGTAAATAACAATATTTGTAAATAACAAATGCCAAATGAAGAAATGCGAATTTCATTAAGATAAAATGCAAGGAATACAACGAGTTTTCATGGCAAAAGACATATAGATTGTTCGATCAACAAGATTCTACATCAAACATCAAAGATAAAATCCTCAAATCTAAGGGTCGGAAGAAGACGAAGGGAAAGGGAACGAGGGGTGTGTGAAACGAATGAACTCGGATATCAGCCCACGCACTTCCCGGACTTCTGAACGCACTTCCCGGACTTCCGAACGCAGAGCCCGAACATCCTCTCGTATCTCAGCCTGAGAGGTCTCGATGCCCCGCATTCGAGCACAGAGATCACTTTCCTCTTCTTCAGTCACCACGTCTCTCATTGGGCATTTTCCTTTCGTCTTCGGATGACGAACAAAAGACTTGGACTGCAGCTCCTTAAGAGTGTGGGGTCCTTGGTGCGTGACTTGCTCGGTCGGTGTAGGCATCCGTGTGCCTTTCGGCACTTGGTCGTCATCCTGGAGATATGGAAACAAAACCCAGCCTCGATTAAAGGTCTCGACATAGTGCATGGCCTTGAGGGTAATGTCACTTATCTCGTGTCCCCGAGACACCGAAACGTGTGCCTCATTGGACAGGTCAACACGGAAATGACGAAAAATCACCGTAAGGATTGACCCGAATGGCAGTCCAGACTTCCTGGTTCTCGACAAATAGTTTTTTGACCGAAACGACTCCCCTTTAGCCTTCATCCAGCTAATCACAATCCCAGTGAAATCTACTCGATCATCCTTCAGCACCCTATATACGACATTCTTATCAACACCAACTAGCTTGTGTTGGGTGTTGACCTTTGGCATTAAGCATTTCGTTAAAGCGGCCAACAACAAACGAATGTGTATACCGAAATCATTGTTTTCGAAAACGTCATCCTTGACTTCGATGACAGTTTTCGAACACAGAAAATCACCAATCTCTCTCTCTGACACCGCAGATTCCTCGACAATGTTTTTACCACAACAATCAAACCCTTCCTTCGATAACCCAAACAATTCGTGAAGGATTTCCGAAGAAACCTTCACCATAGTTCCATTCACGAGGCTTTCGAGCATGAAACCTCCATTACCACTTTCACCGAGATGCAAATTCGCATAAAATTGACGAACACACTCAGGGTACACAATTTCCTTGCACTCGACAAAACGTGCAATACCCAAAGCTTCAAAGAAGTCGCGAATGCTTACCTTGACCCGTTCAAGGCTGCTAAAGTTAAAATAGTAGCAATCGGTCAAGCTTTCTTGCGGAAGAATATCGAAGAAAATTTTCGACGCAATGAAGGAGACAAATCGATTACTGTCAAAATCGTTGTTGCGAGGACGTTTATAGTTCTTCTCCATAGCCTTTCGATTTTTGCTAGACATTATAAAGGAGAAAACGAAGAGAATCGAAGATTTTGAGGGAGAAGCTCGCAGATTGGATCGGATGGGCGTCTAAGGTTTTTGCAAGAGGGAAGTCAATTGCATACGTTAGAAGTGTGATGTGTTTTAGGGTCGTACGGAAATATATATAGTCAGCAGACTTTAAGTTAGCGTACGCTAGAATTGCAGAATTAGCGTACGTTAAGTAAGAAGTGAAATGCTTACTGGACTGTCCAATAGCTAGAATGGAATTCGAAAAGTTTTATTTAGCGTACGCAAGACAGTAGGGTTTAGCGTACGCTATCAGAAGCAGATTTTAGCGCGCGTTAAGAATATGAAGCTAGCGCGCGCTAGCGAGTGATCCGAATCAAGGATTTTGATGTTTTGAGTAGTAAGCTTATTTGAAAAGTTGTCTACATGTCCCATGCCAAGTTGTAAACGAATGGAGTTAAAAGATTCTTCGGGAAGAGGTTTTGTAAAGATGTCAGCAAGTTGATCCTTCATCCCGACAAAAATTAAACAGATGTCTTTTTTCTGAACATGATCACGTAAAAAATGATGTCTAATATCTATATGTTTGGTTCTACTGTGCAAAACAGGATTTTTGCTCAAATTAATTGCACTAGTATTATCACATAGGATAGGGGTACTTTCAAAATGAATGCCGTAGTCGCGTAGTTGATTTTTAATCCATAGGACTTGAGCACGTGCGCTCCCTGCAATGACATATTCGGCCTCAACAGAGACAAGGCTACTGGTTTGCTTTTACTTCCCAAGATATTAAAAAGATCCAACAAAATGACATGTACCACTAGTACTCTTTTTGTCAATTTTGCATCACTAAATCGGCGTCACTATAGGCAATTAAATTAAAGTCCAAGCAAGAAGGATACCATAGACCTAGTCCAATAGTTCCTTTCAAGTAGCGAAAAATGCGTTTACAAGCAATTAAATGTGATTCCTTGGGATTAGCTTGGAATCGAGCACATAGACATGTAGCAAATATTATATCTGGCCTAGATGCAGTCAAGTATAGCAAAGATCCGATCATACCTCGATATAATTTTTGATCTACGGATTTGCCATTTTCATCTTTCTCAAGCTTTAATGATGACGACATTGGCGTAGATATCACCTTGCTATTTTCCATATTGAATTTCTTGAGAAGGTCGTTTGAGTACTTCGTTTGATGGATAAAAATTCCATCTTCGCATTGTTTGATTTGAAGCCCGAGGAAGAAAGTTAATTCTCCCATCATACTCATTTCGAATTCTCCTTTCATAAGATTAGAAAAATCTTGGCACAAGGATTCATTAGTAGCTCCAAAAAAAATGTCATCAACGTAAATTTGGCAAACAAGTATATCATCATTTAGTATTTTAACAAACAAGGTATTATCGACTTTGCCTCTTTTATAGTCATTTGCTATTAAAAATTGACTTAAACGATCATACCATGCTCGGGGTGCTTGCTTCAACCCGTAGAGTGCCTTGTTGAGCTTGTAGACATGATCCGGAAAATGATGGTCTTCAAAACCGGGAGGTTGCTTGACGTAGACTTCTTCTTGAATGAAACCATTCAAGAATGCACTTTTGACATCCATTTGAAATAGTTTAATCTTCTTATGAGCGGCAAATGCACAAAGCAAGCGAATGGCTTGAGTCGAGCCACGAGCAAAACTTTCTTCGTAATCAAGACCTTCTTCTTGATTATATCCTTGAGCGACCAAACGAGATTTATTTCGAATAGGATAGCCGTCTTCGTCACTCTTGATTTTATGCACCCATTTAGTTCCGATAATTGTTTTATCTTTAGGCGCGGGAACTAAATTCCATACATTATTGTGCTTGAATTGCACAAGCTCTTCTTGCATTGCCATCACCCAACTTTCATCATCGAGAGCTTCGGATATATTCTTGGGAACTATTTCGGATACAAAAGCACAATGAGCCATAAATTCGGTGGTCCTCCTTCGGGTTTGAACACCGTCTTCAATGTTTCCGATCACGAGATCCTTCGGATGGTCTTTGATGTGCCTCCAATCTTTCGGTAAATCAACGATTGTGTTCGTTTCGATTTCCGAAATTTTCTTTACTTCAGGTGAGGGATCCGAAAAGGTACCTGCATCATCAAAATATTCTACCTTTCTCGGGGGTGAGATAATATCATTGAATTTAACATGTATGGACTCTTCAACTTTATTTGTTCTAATATTTTAAACACGATATGCTTTACTATTAGTACAATAACCAAGAAATATTCCGGAGTCGGATTTGGCATCAAACTTGCCCAAGTTATCCTTGCCATTGTTCAAAATAAATACATTGCAACCAAAAGGATGAAAATAAGCAATATTGGGCTTTTTGCCCTTCCATAATTCATACGGAGTTTTAAGATGAGTTCTACGGACGTGAACTCGGTTAATCACATAGCATGCCGTAAAAATTGCTTCGGCCCAAAAGTATCGTGGAAGAAAGTATTCATTAAGCATTGTCCTCGACATTTCTTCCAAAGATCGGTTTTTCCTTTCAACAACTCCATTTTGTTGAGGCGTTCTAGGAGCCGAAAAATTGTGATTAATACCGTATTTATCACATAAAAGTTCAAACGGGGTGCAATCAAATTCACCTCCGTGGTCGGTGCGAATAGAAATTATGGAGAGGTTTTTCTCATTTGATACCAAACGACACCATTTAGAAAACTCGGAAAATGCATCATCTTTATGTGCTAAAAATCTAACCCAAGTAAATCGAGAGAAATCATCAACAATAACCAAAGTGTAAAGTTTACCATTTAAACTAACATATCTAGATGGTCCAATCAAATCCATATGCACGAGTTCAAGAACTCGACTAGTGGAAACCTCGAATTTTGGTTTAAACGATTCTCGAGTATGTTTCCCTTTTATGCATGATTCACACAAATGTTTTCTATCAAATTTGAGTTTGGGCAATCCACGAACAAGGTCGTGTCTAGATAAAATAGAAATAATAGGTAGAGAAGTATGCCCCAATTTTCGATGCCATAAATATGCATTGTCATCCAAGGTAATAAGGCATTTTTCATTGAATGAGCTCTTATCATTAAGATCAACAATATAGATGTTTCCACATCTCAAACCAATGAATGCAATTTTATTATTTCTAAATGCCGTGCAATGCGTTTGCTCAAATAGAATTTTAAAACCTTCATCACAAAGTTGCGAAACGCTAAGGAGATTATGATGCAAACCTTCAACAAATAGTACTTTGTTGATAGAGGGAGAAGGTTCCTTACCGACTTTGCCGATTCCTTTGATTTTTCCCTTTTGATTATCTCCAAAGGTCACATGTCCTTGATCTTGATATTCGAGGTCTTCAAATAAGTCCTCGGAGCCGCACATGTGTCTTGAGCATCCGCTATCAATGTACCACTTGTTTTTCCTTGGTGCCGGTACCTACAAAAGTAGAATTTCTCGGTTGTTTCGGTACCCAAGCCCGTTTGGGTCCTCCAAAGTTAACTATGCTTATAGCATTCGGAACAATCGTCCCTTTCGGAACCCATATTTGCTTAACTTTGATAGTTCTTAACTTTGAATGAATATTAACATTGTGAACTCGTTTGAACGAATCTTTTGAGTTCTCGGTTTCGGTTTTCTTTATTTTGTCAAGGTTGATAAGGGATTGTTCCCGTTTAAAAGGGTCGAAACCAAGACCGTGTTTGAGCAAGGGCGATTTTTGAATAGATAGGAGCCTTTCGAATTTCTCATTTCCGAGAGTAAATTTGTTCAAAATATATTTTAGCTCCTTTTGAGTTTTTGTTAACTCGATTTTCAAAACATTTTCTTTTTCAATACATGATGTATGGTCGATCTCAATAGTTTTGCCCTTGTTTTGAAGAGAAGAGTTTTCAAGTTCTAGAGATTTTATTTTTCTCTTTAAAGATATATTTAATTTAACCATCTCGTCATACTCCGTATTTAATGATTCAAACGCACTCAACAACTCATCATCTTGATGAACTTCTTGTGAATCACAGAAATCAAAAGAGTCATATTCATCATCATTGAGTTTAGAGCTTACCTCGATATTACTTTCGGAGTCGAGGGCCATGAATGCAAGATTTGCGTCTAGAGATCTTTCAATCTCCTCCTCGTCATCACTCCAAGAAGCGATTAGAACCTCCTTCTTTTTGAATCTTTCCATTTGAGGTTTTGAAGAGGATCCTCGGCATTCTTTGGCATAATGACCGGCTTGACCACATTTCCGACAATTATTGTCGAATTTCTTGATAGGAGTGTAACCACTCCTATTTTGCTCCGGTTTGCCATCCCGACCAAGAAAACTTCGCCTCTTTTGAATTAGGTTTTTGTACCTTCTAAAGTTTTTGGTATAAAGAGCGAGTTCCTCGTCGTCTTCTTCTTCGGCAACATCTTCCTCAACGTCGCTATCAACACTGAATGCGACTACTCTTTCCCGAGGCTTTGGTTTTGTGCCTCTAGACTTGAGAACGATCTCATAATTGATGAGTGACCCGATGAGGGCACTAAATTCGAGCTTGTTGAGATCCTTGGATTCCATGATCGCGGTGACCGTGGCATCCCATTCTCGTGGCAACGATCGAAGAATTTTCTTAGCTTTGTCGCTGCTCGATATAGGCTTTCCAAAAGATGCAAGACCGTTTGTTATAGCCGAAAATCGATCCAACATATTTGTGATCGTTTCCTCGTCTTTCATGGAAAACAATTCGTAGTCATGGAGTAACATATTAATTTTGGTCTCCTTGACTTGGGTGGTTCCCTCGTGAGTGACTTCGAGAATTTCCCTAATTTCTTTTGCACTTTCATAGGACGATATCCTATTGAGTTCGTCGGGATTGAGAGCGCAATAGAGGAGTTGAGTAGCTCGCGAGTTGACATGCGTGTTTCTCCAATCCTCATCGTTGAACTCTTCGATCTTTTTCAACGATCCATCTTCTTTCTTAGCAAGTTTAGGACCAAGAGCAATAACTTTCCAGATTTCAATATCGTAGGCTTGAACGAAGATCGCCATCTTCTTTTTCCACGTCATGAAATTGGAACCGTCGAAGAAAGGAGGACGGTTGAGAGCATTTCCTTCAATTTGGCCAAGAAGTGCCATTTGCGGATCTTTTTCTCTTAGGTGGTTAAACCTTTAAAAAGAGACCCGCTCCGATACCAACTGAAGAGATAAATTCACCACTAGTAGGGGGGTTGAATAGTGGTGATGCAGAATACCGAAATTTCTTGCGAGTAAATAGAAAATAGTGCGGAATTTAAAGACTCAAGAATTTATAGAGGTTCGGCAACTTGCCTACGTCCTCTCTCCGACTTTCTTTTTCTATTGGCTTAAGAAAAAAACCACAAACTTAACTCGTCTTCTATCGGTCCTAGTTCACAACCGTTACAATCCGCTTGTCTTCTATCGGTCCAAGCTCAACCTTTCCCTCAATATAAATGATTGTTTATCTAGTGTTCTATAGGAACTAGATAATCCTCACTATACGAATATGAGAGTATAATCCTAACAATGCCGGATCAAAGATCCTAATAACACCGGATTAGTGACTCTTGATTCGTTTCTTTTACGCTCAAGTGTAAGTGATGCAACACTTACAACCAAATGAAAGAATACAAAGAATAATAGATATTACAATTGAAATCGCTCTTGTATCTTTCTTTTCTCACAACTTGTAATGCAATAAAATATATAAATCTGAGCTCAAGAACGCTTTGATTGCTTGTATGCTTGTATGCTTGAATGCTTGAAGTTGTGTGTTTGATACCCAAGTCCTTCGGGTATTTATAGGTGTGAGACATCCTTCAAATTCTGAAAAACATACTATTAGTGTGCGCTAATAGTGCCTTGTAGCGTGCGTTAACGGTTTTTGACTTGAAATCTCTGAACGGTCACAAAGACTGTTGCAACGGTAAAATACCATGTCTAGCGTGCGCTAGTGATGAAATGGTAGCGTGCGTTATCGCCTGGTCAACTAGTCTTCGATCTTGACGTTGACAATGTCCGATTTTCTCTCCAACGTCTCTTTATCCAACGACTAGATTTATGATTAGCGTGCGCTAGCAAGTATGCATAGCGTGCGCTAGCATTAATTAAATTCAACTTTTCCAGATTTCCCGGATCTGCATTGACTCTTGCCTTCCAACAGTTGAAATTCAAACGGTAATATGCAGACTCCTTGTTAGCGTGCGCTAATGCCTTTACTTTAGCGTGCGCTATTTAGTTCTTTCATTAACGTACGTTACCTTGTGTAGCGTACGTAAAAGCCTTAACGAATTGAGTCCAGTAGCTACTGGACTACTAACCATAATATTTGTAGCGTGCGCTAGAGATGATAAGTAACGTGCGCTATGTCCTTTCTTTAGCGTACGTAAGATGATATGTGTAGCGTGCGCAACATCCAGTTCTGATTTCCTTCCAGACTTCACTGACCTCTGGATAATTGCGATAGCGTGCGTTATTTTTATTGTATAGCCTGCGCTAACTGTAGATTCTTAGCGTGCGCTAACATTGTGTAGCTTGCGTGCGCTATCGATCAGGCGACTTCACTTGGCTGCAGCTGACTTGTCTGGTCTGTATATGTATGATCCGATAGCGTGCGCTACTATATGATGAGTAGCGTGCGCTAGCTATATTTTGCTCCTTCAAAATATTATCGAGCCGAGATTGATCTAATTAAATGTTTTGAATGTAATAATCATCAAAATACATTTTGAGTCAACACTAACTGGGAGTTGATGTGCAGAAATTGGAGTCCAGTACCTACTGTCCTCTGCCTTGCTCAAGTCCTAGCGTGCGTTTCTGAACCAGCATAGCGTGCGCTACGAAATGGTTGTAGCGTGCGCTAGCCGAAGCCTAGCGTACGTTACCTGAGAGTCCAGTCAGTCAGACAACCTCACTGTCTCTGCCGACCCAGCCCGTTAGCGTGCGCTACGGATGGTGTTAGCGCGCGCTAATGCCCACGAATAGTGTGCGCTAATGAACTCCTAGCGTGCGCTAACTGCTAGTCCATAGAGTAGTATAAGTTACTGACTCTCCCCTTTCTGGCCCGTTAGCGCGCGCTACAGCTCAAAGCTAGCGAGTGCTACACATGCATAATTAGCGTACGTTAGTCTAGGCCTAGCGTGAACTATTTCCACTGACCAGAACAGTACCGAAAGGTCTAAACAACCCAAATCATGATCCAAACAAGGTACGAAGCTCAACGACAATATCGAAAAAACATTCAGAGTTTCCAGAGCGACAACAATAGGAAGAACAGTAAGGTCAAACAGTAAATAAAAGTACAGATATTACATTCTCTCCTTCAAAAAAGAAGTTTCGTCCCGAAACTTAAGAAATAAAAAGTCCGGGGTATTCCGATCGCATATTCTCTTCCATCTCCCAAGTCGCTTCCTCGACCCCATGTCTCGACCATTGCACTTTAACCAATGGAATGGTTTTGTGCCGAAGTTGCTTCTCACGGTGTTCAAGGATCTTTATCGGCATCTCCGGAAAGGTAACATCCTCAGCTACGTCAATCTCACTATAGTCGATAACATGACTTGGGTCCGACATGTATTTTATCAACTGAGATACATGAAAAACACTATGGACATGACTCAAGGCTGGGGGCAAGGCCAAGCGATAAGCTAAATCTCCAACCCTGTCCAAAATCTCGAATGGTCTGATATACCTCGGACTAAGTTTCCCCCTTTTCCCGAAGCGGAAAACTCCTCTGGTGGACACTTTGAATAGAACGTGGTCTCCCACTTCGAATTCCAAAGGTCGACGACGAGTATCAGCATAAGATTTCTGACGGCTCTGGGCAGTCAACAGCCGATCCCGAATAATAGAAATCTTCTCCGTAGTTTCCAACAGCATATTCGGTTCCGTTCCAACTAGTTCCGAAGCCTCATCCCAACATAATGGCGACATACATCGCCTACCATAAAGTGCCTCGAAGGGTGCTATTTTGATCGAATCATGCCAACTATTATTATAGGCAAACTCGATCAACGGTAAATGAAGTTCCCAATCATTACTCCAGTCTAAGTCACAAGCTCGCAACATATCTTCCAACGTCTGAATCGACCTCTCTGTCTGACCGTCCGACTGAGGATGAAAGGAAGTGCTCAATCTCAACTCAGTACCCAAAGCCTGATGAACGGCCTGCCAAAAATGCGATACGAAACAACCGTCTCGATCAGAAACAATGGTCTTGGGGGCACCGTGCAACCTTATGATCTCAGGTATAAAAGTTCGAGCCAATCTATCCAGTCCCCAAGTATCCTTAATACCCAAGAAGTGTGCATACTTGGTCAACCGATCGACAATTACCCAAATCATATTCATTCCGGCCCGAGTTCTTGGCATGCCGGTGTTGAAGTCCATAGAGATGTCTTCGCACTTCCATTCGTGAATGGGAAGCGGTTTCAACAACCCCGCTGTTCATTGATGTTCGATCCTGACTTGTTGACACGTCAAGCACCGTAGTACGAATTCCGTGACATCCTTCTTCATGTTGTTCCACCAAAAATTTCGTTTCAAGTCCTTATACATCTTACTCGTCCCGGGGTAGATTGAGTAAGGCATAGCATGGGCTTCTCGGAGAATTCTCCGCCTCAACTCTAGATCATTCGGAAAACAAACCCTGCCCTGAAATCTCAGAATACTATCCTTGTGAACCATAAAGCCAGGAGCTTTTCCTTTAATTACATCTTCCTTCAGTTGAGAAATCATCAGGTCACTCCACTATTTCTCTTTGATATCGTCAACCAAGCACGAAGTAATTTCGAGAGTACACAACTGTCCCTGTACTCATTGAAGCCAAACTTCTATCCCTTGCTCAATTAAATCCTGATGAATTTTCGTCTGAGATGTAAGAACCTCAAGCATTTGAAGAGATGCTGATTTGCGGCTCAAAGCATCCGCGACGACATTGGCTTTTCCGGGGTGGTAAAGAATTTCCAAATCGTAATCCTTTATCAACTCTAACCAACGTCTCTATCTCATATTCAGCTCCTTCTGACTGAAAATAAACTTTAGGCTCTTGTGATCGGTATAAATCCGACACGGAGAACCATACAAATAATGCCGCCAAATATTGAGTGCGAAGACAATTGCGGCCAATTCCAAATCGTGAGTAGGATAATTCATCTCATACGGCTTTAGTTGTCGTGACGCAAAAGCTATCGTCTTATCATGCTGCATAAGCACACAGCCAAGACCTTGACCCGAAGCATCACTATAAACTGCAATGCCCTCACTACCATGTGGTAAAGCTAAAATTGGCGCTGAATTCAAACGTCTCTTCAGCTCATCGAAGCTCTGTTGTCTCTCCTCCAACCAAACAAACTTTTCGGTCTTCTGGAGTAATTTCGTAAGCGGCCGAGCGAGTTTCGAGAACCCCTCGACAAACCGACAGTAATACCCAGCAATGCCCAAAAAGCTACGAACTTCCTTAATATTTTTAGGCGGTGCCCAATCTAGCACTGCCTCAATCTTCTGCGGATCTACACAAACCCCTTCGGCCGAGATCACATGGCCGAGAAACAAAACTTCTTCCAACCAGAACTCACATTTTGAGAATTTTGCATAGAGGTGCTCGGTTCTCAAAATATCCAGTACCAAACGCAAGTGTCGGGCATGTTCCTCTTTATCTTGAGATTAGATCAAAATGTCGTCAATAAAGACAACTACACACTTGTCGAGATACTCAATGAAAATCTTATTCATTAATTGCATGAATACTGCCGGAGCATTAGTCAACCCAAAAGGCATAACTACAAATTCATAATGCCCATATCTCGTCCGAAATGCCATCTTCGGAACGTCGAACTCTCTCACACTGAGTTGATAATACCCTGATCTTAAATCAATTTTCGAGAAAATTGCAGCCCCCTGCAACTGATCAAATAAATCGTCTATACGAGGCAAATGATACTTGTTATTGATGGTCACTTTGTTCAGATCCCGGTAGTCAATGCACAAACGTAGTGAACCATCCTTCTTTCTCACAAAAAGAACAGGCGCGCCCCAAGGCGAAGCGCTCGGTCTGATGTACCCTCTTTCCTGAAGTTCTCCCAACTGATTCTTTAATTCTTGCATCTCGGAAGGTGCCATTTGATAAGGTGCCTTAGAAATCGGAGCCGCATCTAGCTCTAAGTCCACAGACAATTATATCTCCCGATCTGGCGGTAATCCCGGGTGATTGTCCGGAAAAACATCTAGATACTCATTAAGAACCAGGATCGAAGAAAAATCGAATTCGTTCCCTTCCATTTTCAAGGCATAACACCAATAGCCCGGACAACCTTTATTTAAAAGTTTTACAGCCTTCATGGCACTGATAAGTAACTTGGATTGGCCCGACTTACGTCCTAAAAATGAGTACTCGGTTCCGTCTTTAGTCATCATGGTCATAACTTTAGTATGGTAATTCATAATCGCTTGGTGACTATCAAGACAATCCTCGCCGAGGATCACGTCCTCGCCTACCATATCCACTACAATCAGATTCGATAACCATTCCATACCGTATATAATAACCGGAAAATCTTTAATCTCCTGGTTTCCCACAATTCTATCCCTTCTAGGTACTTTCACAATGAAGGGATCGCAAGCAGTCATACAAGTTATATTCAAACAGCGTACACACTCCAAGGAAATAAAAGAATGCGTAGCACCCGTATCAAAAAGCACATGGACTGGATGAGATAAAATATTAATGGTACCTGAAGACACCGTTGCATCGAGTTCGTCTGATCGACGCATCTCATAGACCCGTGGTTGTACCGAACCGACGCTAGAGTTTCCCCCACCAGCATTCTGACCCCTTCCCCGGCCCTGCCAAAATTCTGCTGAGATTGACCAAAAGATTGCCGCTGATTAACGCCTTGGTCAAGTGGTGCTGGGGCAGAAGCCCGAGTGTCCAAAATGGCCGGAACCTCATCATCATTTGGAGCGGGAACCAGTTCTGCCGCCGGGACATCGGCTGCCCGGGGAGAAACTTCTTCCGTCTTCCACCTGGAGACGGCGGCTGAAGCTATTCGGGCCGGAATCGACCCGGCTGAAGTCGAGGCTTTATTCAATGAGGCCGATATTGCTAAGGAGTCAGCTGCTGAGGAGAGACGATCGCAGATCGAGAGAGATCTGGCGATCAGGGCTTTGTGGGAGCAACACAGTGTTTTCGGTCGGGCCTATAGGGCCTTTGCTGAAATAATGGAGAGGTTAGCCGGTCCTACTCCGCGATTCGATTTCCGGGGATACTCGGTCGCCTACCCCTATGTGCTTCCCAAGCGGTCGCAGTATCGTGCCGCGCAGCGATCGTTGTGGTCGCTCGGCCAAATACGGAGCTCGACGACCAGGAGAGATCTGGCCGTCTGGAGGACAAGATTCCATGTTCCTTCAGATGTGGACATGTTCGCGCCCGCGGAGAATGAACGAGCCGACCAGCCTCCGATGGGAATGGTCGCAGTGAGTGAGGCCGTTATGGAGGCCGGGCTACGCTTCCCTCTGTCCTTTGCGGTCTCCCATCTGTTGGCCGCTTGGAATGTGGCGCCACTTCAGCTGACGCCGAACGCCTGGCTCCAGATTATCTGCACTCTCACCCTTTTCGGCGGTCACCGCCTGTACCGTCTCCCGTCGCCGTTGGAGATGAACCATTTGTTTAAACTGACGGCTCATAGAGGGTTGGTCGGCGGTTACCATATTCAAGGCCGATCTGGTCGGGTGATTCATGGAGTCCCGAATAAGATACGGGAGATCGAGGCGAGTGGTTCAGGTCGCCGGCAAGTGGAGAGCTTCGCGAGCGACAATCCCACGGCGAGCCGGAGATCCCAGATTTCGGGAGAGGAATCCTGTAGGGTTTAGACTCTCCTTCGTTTGGATGCGTTTTGACTGATCTAATTTGATTTGCTTTGCGTGTTTTCACATTCCGCGATCGAGGAGCCTTTCGACTTTCTCGTTGTGCAGGAGCGGATAAGGAGCTTGTCGGACGACGACCTAGACGCCACTCGGATCAACAAGGAGAGTCGGTTGTCGGCTCGACTATTCCGTTCCCGAGACATCTCGCGGTGCTGTATGTGTTTATGTGACCTTCACTTCTAGGCGATCGCCTTACTTGAGGAAAGTGTCGACCGTTAGTCGATCGTCTTTAACTGCAGAGGTTCGTTTTCCTCGCTTTTTGGAGCCTCCACGGAGATCGCTATGTCGAACCCAGAGTCTGAGCCGCCTTCGCCATAAGAGGTCGACTCGGGTCCCACCCGTTGCGTTGCCTATAGTTCCGGAGGCGGAGCCTCGCGTGGAGCCGGAGCCTCGCGTGGAGCAGGTCGTGGTAGAGGAGGAAATTCCGGAGGAGAGGCTTCGGGCGAATCGCAAGAGGCCGAGGCCGGAAGAAACTTAGTTTCCTGCCCCGGGCGATGAGGTGCCGATCGCCGCGCCTCCGATCACCATCGTTGCTCCGGAGAGCGAGCCGCCCTCTGCGGCTTTTCTGCGGGAGACGGCGATGGCGGATGCTGAGACCCCTCGAGGGAAACCATTTTTCGGTCGGGATCCCGAGAAGGCTGAGAGGTAGATAGCATTTCTGTGTTGAAAATTGCATCTGCATAGGAGTTGTATTAACTTTAGTTGTTTTGATGCAGGATCCGTCGCGCAGATCCGTCTTGTCCACCGATGGTCGTGGATTTCCTGGCGAGTCGATCTCCTCGCCATTCCTGCGACATTCCTCCATATGTTAGCAAAGCTGCGTCCGCTCTGCCGAAGGCATGGACGACTGACCTGGATGCGATCGCTCGACAGCGATCGGCGAGTTCGATGCACGCTGTTCTCGCCCTTTCTCTTCAGACGGCGACCATGGCTGTCCAGGCTGCTCAGGAGTTTGAGGGGCGGCCCTCCACCATTCGCCTGCAGGAGGATCTCGAGGCGGCTCGGAAAGAGAACGCCGAGTTTGCTGACAAGATCGCGGCGATGGAGAAGGATTCTCTGGAGGCGGCCAAGCGGGCGAGCCATGAGCTTGAGCTGTAGAAGAAGGAGACTGAGAAATATTGAATGGCGGTCGACCGATTTCGGGACCAGATGCAGAGTGTCGTCCAGGCGCGGAATGTTGCTGAAGAGGAGGCCGATCGCCAGAAGGTGACGATCGCTCGGCTGACCAGCGAGCTGGCGGAGGCGAAAGAGAAGGTTGCTGCGAGGGAGGCCGAGCTCCAGGGATCGCAACAGGCGATGGCCGAGCTGAGAGGAGAGATTGAGGCGACCAAGGCCGATCCCTTCCAAAACTTGGAGTATGTCAGCGAGTTCGCCTATTATTTGGCGTTCGCCGACTCGATCCGAGCGGCTAAGAAAGTAGGCTTGGAGGTCGGTCCTCTTGCCGATAAATTCAAGGCGTATGCGTTGGAGCATCCTCTCCATTCAGCTTTCTCCTTGCCGATCCTGGATCTTGCGGACATCGGCGTGGATTTGAGCTGGTATCCGTCTCCAGCCAATCTTGCTCATCCCGACGCTCCGGAAGATGAGGGGGCCACACCGGATGCCGAAGGCGAAGGCCAGGCTGGGGCCTGAGGCACTTCATTTTTTACGTTTTAGCTTGCTTAATTGTAGTTTTGTAGCTTCCTTTTGTAGCACTAAGGCCTTCGGGCGACCGTGTACTATGACCTTCTCAAGCAATGAACTGAATGTTTGTTTATCTACGATTACTTGAATGAATGGTTATTTTTGAGTCTTTGTTTGACTCTGTACACATGTGTGAGGAGAGATCGTTGCGAGGGTAGTTCCAAATGAATTGATAAACTCATAAAGATAACTTTTTACAACAAATTCGATCGCTGCACTACATCTGAAAAAATGACGATCTCCGTATGTGGTTGAATATCGACGATCGTCGTGTAGGTAGTCCGCACTCTTATTGCCCCTTGTTTTTATTCACTTAGTGGAAGTATGGGGATGAAAATAATTCCTTGAGTGAGCGGTCTTTAACTTTGTCGAATCCTCGGGGACGGTCGTCCATCTTGAGGAACCGTGCACGATCGCGGAGTTCGATGGACCGACCCCTTGATCATGTCTTGATGCGCGAAGACATTGAGTGTCTCGTGACTCACTTTATTATGAGGGTCCTCTGTTAGGCTGCGCCTCGCCTCGTATTTAAACGAAGGGCGTGCGGTCTTGGTCTAGAGGAGTCCTTGCGCGGGGCAGCGTCAGATGAATCAACTCCGCGCCCGCGGCTTGTTAGCTCTGCTTCCACCTCGGCCAGCCATGGAGATGGCCGACCTCGACGGTGTACGTTGAGACGGGGGTTGTGGCACGTCGCATTGTCCGGGTTCACCATGTTAGATGATGAACCTTTGAGGGCGAGCGATTGTGTCCACTGATTAATTTTGGAGGGCCCTCAGACTACGCCGGCCTCGTATTTAAACGAAGGGCGGGCGATCTTGGCCCAAAGGGACCTTGCATGGCCTAAGCAGTCGGTTCCATCGACCACCAGGACCATGGCTGCACTCTTCCACCTTGGATCGTCATGTAGATGCCGACCTTCGACGGTGTACGTTGTGCGGGGGAGGCGATCTCGTGCCTTAGTCCATCATGTTAGACGGTGAACTGTAGATGGTGATCGAGTCCTCCGGTTTCTAAATAAGGAGGGAGATCGGGGTGACTTCCGTTGTCTCCTTCTCTTGATCGAAGCATGCAGGGACGGTCGCCGAGGTTGATACAGGGGTCGGCTCATATGAGCTTTCCAGCCTGTTTGTGTTCGACTCGGACGATCGTCCATAGAGATAGGTAGGGGCTTCGGCTAAACCAATAAGCTGTCCAACTTGCCCTCCTCGAACAATCTCGAGTCGTTTGAGGAGATCGCGGCATTTGTTGGTGCTTGTGGCGGGACTCTTGTGGTAGGCACAATATTGATTGTTGTCCAGTGACCGTGGTCCCTTATCGCCTTTGGCTTTTGAGCTCTTCGTGCCCCTTGATGGCATAGAAAATATGTACGGAGTTACATTGAACGTATGGAGGAGATGGGCTTCCATGTCCTCGAAAGCCTTGAGATCTCCGGGTGTCTTGGCGATCGCCTTCTTTGCTTTGGCGATCGCTATCTTCTGGACAAGAGGTGGCGTTTCCTCGCCTAAGCGGAGGGTGAGTAGCCTTTGCCTGGCCAGGAAGTTGGCAGCTTTAGCGCGGAAGATCGCGTAAGTTGGGGGAATATCCTTGGAGAGATGTCTAAACATGGGAGAGTGACCGCGGAATCCCCCCATGACCGAATAGAGAGCGAGCTCGTCACTGACGGGTTCTCCGGTGAGGACGATTTCGTCCACTCGGTCAATGTAATTTGCGTCTGATTCGTCTTTCCCCTGCTTGATTTTTATCATGCGGTGGGGGCCTTCTGGTCTGGCGATCTTGCTGGCGAAGTATGATGTGAAGTCGTTCGCCAGTTTCTTAAAAGATGTGATAGATCGCGGTGGTAGTGAGACGTACCATCTATGGGCCAGCTCGCCCAATGTCAACGGGAAGATCCGGCACTTGGTTGCATCAGATGCCCCACACCCAGTCATGTAAATTCGGAATTTACTCAGGTGGGTTTCGGGGTCCGATCTCCCCTCATACAGAGGTGTTTTGGGAGGAGCGATCGTTGGTTGTATGGGGGCAAGCTCGATGGGGACCGCGAGTGGCTCGGTCGGCCCGGCGATCTTCTTGCTGGTGCTTGCCCCAGTGTCTAAGAGTGCTCTCATCTCGTCGAGCTGGCGTTGTATGGCGGCCATCGCCGTGGCTTTGATCGCTAGCGGCTCGGCGCTCGGAGCGGGAGCCGAGGCGATTGAGTACGATTCACAGCGATCGGGCGGGAGTCGGATGGCCGACTGCGTTCGGCTGTGAGGTGGGTAGGCCGAACTCCTGGTGACGGATTCGGGTTCCGTCTTTTCGAGGTTGGAAACAGAGTGCCCCGGTTGCCAGGATGGGTCGCGCCCCAAGCGATCGAATATGGATCCGTCCGGTCGTGTGAGAGCCTTTCCTCGCGAATTGGGGCTTTTTGACGATCGCTCGTTCAGTAGCCCGTTGAATTTCCGTTTTCCCATGCGGCGGATGATCGAGGGAGTTATCGCAGGCGACGCACATGCTCTCCGTCGCTCCTCCAGGATGGCCATAGCCTCCTCGATCTGTTCCTCGGTTTGGAACTGATCGAGTGAGAGGTTGGGGCCATCTCTCGGATGCGGGATCGAGAGTCTCGCGTTGCTGCGGCTTCCCCCTGTCGTTGGCTGGGGTTCGGATTGAGCCGGGATATGGTGTCCGGCGGTTCGGAGAGCAACTTTCTTCGATGGACCGGCAGATGTCATGATTCTGAAGGTTTTCTTTGAAGTGCAGTGAGTGTCACTTCAAGTATATGCCCCGAGAACAGTGAGTGTTCTTCGGGACGGTAGGAATAAAAATGTGAGGGTTAGATCCCCCTTCCTCTAGCGCCAATTGTTGCTACCCAAAATATCATCCGGAGATAGATATTGCTGGAATGGATGGGATAGCAAACAAATGCAAGAGCACTTCCGTGAGAAAGATAAATAACACAAGATTTGCCGGGGTTGTTAGTCCCGGGCTTGAATGCTCTCGCGAGATATTATTAATACCAATATTCGGGGATACAAGTACTAATGTAAGAATACAATTACAATGAGTGTAAAGATTCTTGTTATCTTAGCTAGTGAGCGTGTAGATTGCCGGAAGAACCAGATTTGATGCTCTGTGAGTTCTTGTAACAAAGGAGATGAACAGTTGCGGCGGTGAGAGATCGATCGTCTCTCACGGCGAGTATTTAGCTGGATGCTTGGGCTCCTGGGCTTGTGAATCTCTTGGAATCTGTCTAGTGGAGACTTGCTGCTTCTGCCGATCGTCTTCTGGACGAGAGATTTAGAGAGAAGTCCTGAGATGGATTCCGGTGAGATAGCCGGGAGCTTTGATGATATGTATGTTCTTCAGTATTTCCGTGAATGTATCGGAATGTGAGAGAATGTGAACCTTTTTCCAGTAGGAGGAGGTTCTCTATTTATAGGGCTTGGATACGCCGGGCGATCGCCTTCTCTGCAATATAATAATCGGGCGATCGTCTTTTAGCACATGGGCCTGTCCCCTCAAAGTCTGCAGGAGTTGCTGGCAGTCAACTGTGCGGTCCAATGGGGAGCTTACACGCGTCCTGAGTTGCTGACACGGGTGGTCCTACTGACAACTTTCGGCGCGCATGCTGGTAGGTGAGGTAGGTGGCAGGCTGTGGTCAAAGGTCTTGTGCATCGGCTAAAGATCTTGCCTGCTACGAAGATCTTGTCAGCGCCTTTGGTGGATCTGCACGTGGGTGCTTTTCTGAGACCCAGTCCTTGATGACTTTGGCGGGCGATCGTATCTGCTCGGGGCGCAGGTCGATTGCCCTTAGCCGGTCACTAGAGTAGATCGCCAGCTGCCAAAGGGCGATCGCCTTGGGAGTCGATCGCTAGGTTCCTGATGGTGGTCTGATATCTTCAACTTGGCGAGCTAGCCATAGTTTGACTGGAGTTGACTTGGTCGCTTGGCCTTATAGTCGATCGCCTGTCGGGATGATTAAATCGTGACACAACACTGCCCTTTGCCCTGCTCGAGTCCTAGCGTGCGCTGCTGAACCAGCATAGCGTGCACTACGAAATGCTTGTAGCGTGCGCTAGCCAAAGCCTAGCGTATGTTACTTGACAGTCCAGTCAGTCAGACAACCTCAATGTCTCTGCCGACCCAACCCGTTAGCGTGCACTACGGACGGTGTTAGCGCGCGCTAATGCCCACGAATAGTGTGCACTAACGAACTCCTAGCGTGCGCTAACTGCTAGTCCAAAGAGTAGTATAAGTTACTGACTCTCCCCTGTCTGGCCCGTTAGCGCGCACTACAGCTCAAAGCTAGCATCCGCTACACATGCATAATTAGCTTACGTTAGTCTAGGCCTAGTGTGCGCTATTTCCACTGACCAGAACAGGCCTAGTGTGCGCTATTTCCACTGACCAGAACAGTACCGAAAGATCTAAATAACCCAAATCATGATCCAAACAAGGTACGAAGCTCAACGACAATATCAACAAAACATTCAGAGTTTCTAGAGCAACAACAATAGGAAGAACAGTAAGGTCAAACAGTCAATAAAAGTACGGGTATTACACTTAACATATCATGGGCTAAAGCTCTGTCCTGATACTCCTTCAGTGTGGTGCAAGCAAATCCGTCCATGTACCGCCGTAAGTCCAAATTCATACGCATATCAAAATAACGGATCTTATCACGCTCGTTCCACACTTAATCCTTCACGTGGATCAATTGTTGGTTGTACTCTACAATTGCTTGCGAAACATGAATATTTTGCGGTTTAGCCTCGAAAAAGGCTCAAATTCAGCCCTCTTGCACCGTCCAAGGACAAAACTCGGCCACCAAAAGCTCTTTAAATTCATCCCACGTGGCAGCACGATCCTGTGGCTTGATGACTTTCCACCATGTAGCGGCCTCCTTAGTGAGGAAATACTGAGTAATCGGTACTTTCCTCACTTCGGGGCAATTCACCGCTTCAAAATTTTTCTCTAATTCCGCTAGCCAATCTTCCCAACCTAACGGGTCTGTGGCACCGCCAAACTTTGAAGGGTGCATACGGATTACATTCTGAAGTAAGGCATCCGTGTTCGGATTCAGATTATTCAGCTGAACGGTTTGGGCTAAAATGGTCATCTGGTTGGCCAATTGTTGTAGTACATTCACAACTCCAACGTCCGCACTGTTCCCCTGGCCAGTCAACTGGTCGTGCTGACTTTCAGTGCCAGGATGCACCGAGTTCGACAAACTGGGATTGGTTGACCCCGCAACAGAACTGAGGGAAATGGCCGCACCACGTCCTCGTCCACGTCCACGACCACGACCACGACCACGGCCCCTACCAGCAGACATACTGAAGAACACACAACGCACGTAAGTACAATTCAATCACACATCATCGAAGTGACCGAATCTCAAGAATACCAAAAATAGAAGTAAAACGAATAAGGAAACACCAGAAGAGTAAGAGGTCTTACAAGTACCGGTCGCATTGTGATGATGGCAGAGTAGTGATACTATGGACAAATGACGACTTAATCGACCCAAAAGACCGACACCCTAGGTATCCATAGACCTAAGCTCTGATACCATATTCTGTAACACCCCCAAGTTATTCAGGGAATATTACAGCGCCATGAGCCCCGCCGTGGGACCCGTAAGGCTAAACATACGCGGAACTATAAATTTTGACCGAGAAGGTCTACATACAATGGAATGAAGAACAATACAAAGGGTATTCAAAACATATCCAATGTATCCATAAACATCACAACAAAAATCAAAACCTCGACAAACACAGTCCGGAACGACAAGGAAAACGGAAAACAATACTCGAGTATTCATTACCCATTCCAGTACAGCAACACTGAATGGAGAAACACAAAACATAACCGGAGGAAAGACACAGTATCACACTTGCCTATCATCTTCATGCCGACCCGATACCTGCCTGTCCGCTCTCCTGGAACCTGAAATACATAAAAAGTATTTCCCCCCAAAAGGGGTTAGCCGTCGAATAGCTAGTGCAAGTATATCAAGTATGAAACACAATACTCCTCGACAATAAAGTAATGGTAACCGACAATTCATCAATTCAAGACTAGTATTTCGGAATAACTAAATCTCATAGCATCACAACAAGGCATACATGATCAACCATGGAACCGCACTAAAGGCTACGGAACCCTCAGGGGACCCGTCGGCCCACCCCAGAGTGGTTAACCCAAATTATCTGTGGAATTGCACCAAAGGCTACGAAACCCTCAGGGGACCAGTCGGCCCACCCCAGAGTGGATATAAATAAACATGCCATTCATATATCTTACTTTCAAAGTCGAGAACATACAATCATAAAAATATACTTGCCTTTAAGACATCGAGAAATTGAACAGAAAAGAGTATGAGTTTGGTAGGTCCAAATACGCGCTTCCGGCACCTAAACGATTCGTAAGGGATATGATAATCAATAATCCATACTCATGATCCACGAAGAAACTCCCGAAACCCATTTACGATTCACGAAAATACAAGGGTAAACAACTAGAGTTTCGAAAATTACCCAAACCTCCACTAGTACAAATTTCCCCTTTACTGACACTAAAATAGTATCAGTAATTAATTTTACTGACACATTGTAATAGTGTCAGTAATGCTAAAGCCAGAAAATACTGACACTAATTTTTAGTGTCAGTAATACAAGAGTTAATAAATACTGACACAAAAATACCGTCAATATTTTTTTTACTGACACTAAAATTGTGTCAGTAATTAATTTTTTACTGACACTAAACATTAGTGTCAGTATGTTCTGGCTTTAGCATTACTGACACTATTATAAAGTGTCAGTAAAAATAATTACTGACACTATTTTAGTGTCAGTATATGCTCAGATTTGTGAAAAAAAATTATTTTTATCTCAATTCTATTTTTATGAATACTACATTTTTTGTTTAATTACGTGAAAAAAATACCATAAATTGAAAGTTTCAAACAGACAATTCAATTATAAAACATCCCAAATGCAATGCACTTAAAAAGAGCAATACAAAACCAAGCATCCAGAGCCATCAAAATACAATCAAAATACTAAACTACCAACAAAACACCTCAATCAAGTATAATAATCAAGCATTCAACTTAACTACTAACAAAACACTTAATCAACCAAATTTCGCAGCAAATGTGCTGCCAAACCTCACAAAAAAAAATTCCTCCAGCTCTAACAATCTCCATCAACACAAAAACAATGGATTTTAATCATACAATGCAAAATACAATGATAACCATCAGCAACATCAATCTGTCCCACCACACCTACATGCTCAACAACTTCAAATTTTTCCCACCTGTACAAGTGTACAGAATCAATTAACATACTATATCTAACTAATGTTCCATAGATATTCAGAAGAATTTTGTATATAAATGACTCATATTAAAATTACCTCACGATTGTAAGCTGTAATTAACTTGGCAACATATGTAGCCCATCGATCACGTAGTTCCGAAAGATCTTTCATGCTGTAGTTATCGATTCCCTTGAACTGACATTTCAAAATTACTTTCAAAATTTCTAAAATAGAAACTGAATCACATCCACATTAAGGTAACAATTTCTTTGGTCTGCAACCTCACCTCTTAAGCTGCTGCATAGCATTTGCTAGGAATACAACTGGAGAATATTTACTTTCACCATTTAGTTGCTTGACACTGATGGTACTTAAGCTAAGAACCTTCATCTTTATATAATCACCAAGATTTTCATGTCTTAAGACTTGTCCTGAAAGGTGAGCTTAGTAAGCAATCCACGATAATGAACAAAAACCAAATTACTGAAAGAACTCAAACAAATTATTTGATAACAGATGTCAAGAATCAATGAACATACTTCCATAGAGTTTCTAGATGGATTTTATTACCACCTGAGTGATGCGCTTTGCTGGAAATTTGGATGACTGGAAATACTATCCGCTATCACAATATTCCTTGGATTGCGCCAGCAAGATATGGAAGCTGCAACATGACATGACCAACACGACGAAGTACACTAGGTTCTTTTGCAAACCATCTATTCAGTTTCGATACTATGCAGCTGACTTGGTCACTTATCCCAACCAAAAAAAAACAGCATTCAAAAGAATATCTGAGTACTAAATACCCTTCACTGCCGTCTCACATCGGTATCTTTTTTATCCCAACATTACTCCAAGGCGTGTTTTTGTAATGAGAACATAAATAGAAAAATAACGGGTAACATTACTTCTCATTCTAAACTCGAAAGTCTTCGACCAAAACTCAGGGACAAAATTCAAACAAAAAAAAACTCATCTTCAACACAACAACAATGGGACATGTCGCAAAACTGTTTTTATATCAAAATGGCATCAATCCACACCATCAGTGAATACGATTTGTTATAATAGAACTAACACTCATTAACATGAAGAGTTCATGCACCAATAACAACATTAAAAGAAAAAAAAAGGCATACTCGTCCTCTAGTTGAGAACCACAAATGTTCAACGGTAACTCTTCAAAGGATCAGCTGCTTTGCCTGATCGTGCATCAGTCCATGCTTTAGCTATTGTTCTCTTCATATCCTCATCCCCTTCCTCATACATATTCTGTAAATAAATTAAGAATTAATTTAAATCATCATTATTTACTAAAAAAAAAGGGAAAAAAAACAGGTTTCTCAATGTGCTCAAGGCCATACCTTCATCAAGTCCATTATTCCAGCCATTGGATCCCGTTCCTTGTCTAAGTTCGGCTTCAACTGTGACATCATACAGTTATACAATAATGACAACTCCACACCACAGTACGAATATTTATACATGCAAAAATTAATTAGCTTGTCTTCCTTGAAGTGCAAATCCGACCAGTTCCCTTTAGAAGCTTTGACTAGAGCAATAACCACCCTCTTGGACTTCACAATCAACTTGCATTTCTCGGGCACGATCTCTTTGTTCAGCTTAGGTATAGCACACCTGTACTTTTTCCATTGGAGATCATGAAACTTGATATCAAAAGACATCGGCTTAAACACTTAAATCAAAACTGTAAACACTTAAATCAGAACGACACAGGCCTATGATGAGTATTGTAAACACTTAAATCAAAACTGACCTCTATAAAACGGCCATTTGCAATGAGTCTCTCACTTAAATTACACTGTACGACCCTAGAAAATAAAGCATACAACAGTACATTTATGAATCATTTATCAGATATCTTCCACAAACAGAAAGCAGAGAGTGAATGGGGGGGAGAGACAAATCATGTTGCTCTATATTAACACGTCGATGCAGGTTCACCAGAAAATAAATCACCCATATGGAGAGACTTGCATGAGGTAACTCATGTACAAATTTCATTGAAAATAAAAAATACATGGTAAAAATGTGGCAGTACAAGAAGAATGAAAACCATCACAAAGGTTTTCGAAGTTTCCAGTGAGTGATACCATGCATGAACGGTATAATATATAGATGGATAAATAATATCTTCAAGAGAAAATAATTCATGCAATAATACAGCAAAAGAAAGTAGTTCGTGTGGCTCTTTTGCCCGTAAAACAAGGGGAAAATTGCTAGGTTCTTTTCCAAATAGTTTGAAAACAATGCGATCCGTGTGGCTCTGTGATGACATAAATCAAGATAAGAAAAAATGATATCTAAAGTTAAATTATATATATATCTGTTCTTCAATTCTATAAGCAGCAGTAAATGAACCAATCTTACAATTACATCAAACAAAGAAAAACAAGTAAATCGTAAACCTATTTTACAAACAGGAAACTCACAACAGTCATATAACACACAACTCAAACATTAGATGTTGTCTACCAAAACGTAGAATAATCATAACTGAAACATTAGACATCTCCATATGGACAGAAACAATAGACCTCGTTAGTTCAAATAAAACACTGTATCCACAGACAATGAAAAACAACACAACTACATGATTTCAAAACTCAAAACGAACTTCAAAGCATACATAAATCAACAAGCAACAAAATCAAAGCTTAAAAATCGAATAAACAATAAACTAGGTTTAAGATGACATCCATCTGAAGGTCTCTTTCTATTCCTCGGCAACGACATCTATGTAAATTGATTTCCACCACTAATCCTGCTTCACCGGTCGGAATAGATCCGAAATCAACAATTTATCCCAAAATCCGCCAGCGTTTTCCTCAATTTTCTTATTAGAACAAAGCTTAGACAACAAACAACAAAATCGTCGGATTAGAATTTGAGAAAACAGAAAAAATGAACAAAAACTCTAGGGTTTTAACCTCAAATCGCCGGATTCAATAGAGACGTCGATTAGAACTGAAAAAATCACAGTGAGAAGGAACCGCCGGAAATCGAACGAGAATTTGGTGAAGTTGAAGAAGGATGGGGCGGCGGCTGATGTAAATGAGGGAGAGAGAGACTTTTCTCGATGGAGTAGATGGAGTAGGGTTAGGTGTGAAGTATTATAAATAAATATGTTTTAAATAAATTGAGTTTTTTTTATTATTGATATTTAAGTGTCAGTAAATTCTGCTACTCAAGTTACTGATATTTAAGTGTCAGTATCTTATGACACAATTATATTAAAAAGAAAAAATGAGTCAAATGTCTGAAGTTACTGACACTTTTGATAAAGTGTCAGAAACTAAGTGTCAGTAAATGCTGTTTTTGTAGTAGTGCTCACAAGTCCGAACACGGCACAAACCAATTCGTAAAACCATAGGAAAAGCATGAATATGGGATAAATACATTATAATCTCAAGGTTCTCAAGCTTCAAAATGGATAAGTCGGACGAATCTGGGAAAAACCCCAAAATTCCCAAGAAATAGGGTTCTAAGGATTTTTACCTTTATTTGGACGATATAATGGATTAGATGTTGACAAATACTTGTTCTACAACAAAATATGTTGATGTTTAAAGATGGATTGCTTCCAATCGCCCAAAATCGCCTCTCCCGAGCTTCTCCCATCGAAAATAAGTGAAAAGGATGAAGAATGACGAAATGGGAGTCAACTGTCCAATATATATCCGCCCAGTCTAGCGCACGCCATGCCACGATTATTAGCGTGCGCTAGAGAGGTCACCGGGTAGTCCAGTGGCTTCTGCCCTGTTAGAGTGCGCTAATCGTCTTATCTTAGCGTGCGCTAACCAAAACTGGTGTCTAGAAACTAGAGTCCAGAACCTACTGTCCTCTGCCCTGCTCGAGTCTTAGCGTGCACTACCGCTATGGATTAGCGTGCGCTACGCAGCTCTTATAGCGTGCGCTATCCGAAGACTAGCTTACATTACTAAATAGTCCAAAAAACCTGACAACCTCACTGCCTCTGCCAACCAGCCCGTTACCGTGCGCTACGGATGGTTGTTAGCGCGCGCTACTGACCACGAATAGCGTGCGTTAACGAACTCCTAGCGCGCGTTAACTGCCCGTTCAGAAAGCAGTATGAGTTACTAGTTCTGACCTGACTGGTCCCTTAGCGCGCACTACGGCTCAAAGCTAGCGTGCGCTACTCTAGCAGAATTAGCGTGCGTTAGCCTAGGCCTAGCGGGCATTATTCCTCCAACCTAGAACACTTATGCAAGGTCTAAATAGCACGATCGTGATCCAAACAAGATATGAAAATCTATAACAATATCAACAACATCACCAGGAGTTTACAGAGCGGCAAAATAAGAAGAACGGCAAGGTCAAACAATCAATAAAAAGTACGGGTATTACAACAGCCTAGGGCTCGGGGGCCGTGGCCCAGGGCTGTTGCAGCCCGCCTGGGTAGTTTCTGTACTGTGGGCCGCGGCCCAGGCCCAGGCGGCCGCGGCCCAGGGCTGCTGGGCAGCCCTACTGCAGCCCTATGATGTTTTTCGGGCGCGGTTCAGCCCATTTCGGACCCGTTTCGGACTTATTTTCTTCGTGTATTGCTAAAATTGATTTCCCACATTTTAAATTGGATTTAATATGGTTATATGATATATGGTATTTCATTTTATAAGGAAAAATTGATTTATTGATCGACCGAATTATTTGAACGTTTTTCATATTACCGGATGTGTGAATCGATTGGATCAAAGTATCTCTACGCTTTCCATTTATATAGTATTTATTGGATGAATGCTTTTGAATGGGGATGTGATTCATGGACTTAGTTTTTGAATCGTTCGTTTTATTCGATTGGGTTGTAAAGGCCGTTTTGAGCCTATTTATTTTACTAGAAATATTTGTATCTAGGATGAAATTTTCAATGTAAAATTTATATGTAATGACGAAGACCGGAGGAAGATCCCTTTCGAGAAGACGAAGATTCAAGACGAAGACTTGTAATTAGATTACGGAGTTTTTGTTTTCTAGGAACGGTCCATGAACCACATGCTGGTAGCAACTAGGCTGTGAATGGTTTTTTTTATATTGTATGAATGCCACAAACGCGCTTAAATGATTAATGTGCGAAGAGTAACGTTAATCGCGAAAATTCTCCCACGTAAAATTATTAAGTTTATAAAGTTTCAAGGTTTTTCTTCCTTCCTTCAAGTTTTTGGGAAATTGAAATCCAAACCGGATGTGCTATGCTTCCGAGTTATCGAGGTAGTCGTTCGGGGAGGACAGATAAATTACCGGGAGCGCATTGGATGCCTTTGGTTGGAGCAAATTTTATCCCTCGAAACCTGATAGGTTGTCGGATAAGATTCAATTGTGAAACCAATTTGCGTCGATGGTATAAACTTAACTTGTTCACGAACCATAGAAACCGTATAGGTTGAGGGGAGTGAACAAGGGGAAAAAGAAGATCGAATCATCCATTAGATGGGTTGGTATTGGACACCACTTTATAAAAATTAATAGACAAGAAACCTGTTTGGTTGCGCTCTATTAAGATTTATAAAGAACTCGATCACCACTATGAAGTAGAGCGACGATACTTCCGGATTTCACATGGGAGTGTGTTATTCCGATAAAAATAGTGGGAGCTGGGTAACAAGAATAGAACAGACCTTAATTCTATACTCAGATCATAATTGAACGAGTCACTAATTAATTTGTTATAGTTAATGTAGACATAACTTTCAATATGACAATGAATTCACTCGCAATTCTACTCGAAAAGAACATCCTGATTGGACCTAACTTTATGGACTGGCTCCACAATCTGATGGTTGTCCTCAGTATATAGGCACTGGGATACGTCTTGGAGACGGACATTCCGGCACCTCCTGTGCAGACCAGAGCTAATCAGGAAGAGATTGAAAACTACGAAAAGTGGGTTAAGGATGACGTAAAAGTCCGTGCTTACATGATGGCTTCTATGTGTAATGAGCTTCAGAGAGCCCATGAGAAAATGACTTCTGCTAGGCAGATTCTATCTCACTTGACCGAACTTTATGGTGAGCACAGCAGAACTGCTAGATATGAGATATCCAAGCAACTGTTCGGTGTAAGGATGAAGGAAGGTGTGAAGGTTGGGGAACACGTCCTCAAAATTATATCCATGATCGAGAGATTGGAGGCTCTTGATTTTAAAATGGATACTTCTCTCCAAACCGACCTTATCCTACAGTCTCTCCGTGATTCCTTCTTACAGTTTGTTGTGAACTTCAACTGCAATGAGATTGCATGTAACTTAGCTGGGCTAATGAACAAACTTGTAACTGCTCAGTCTCAGATGAAGACTCCGCGGATGAAGGAGTCTGCTCTTGTGATTTCTTCTGGACCTTTGAGGTCTAAGAACAAGAAGAAAAAGACCAACAAGCAGACTGGACCACATGTCAAGGACTTCAAGGGCAAGGGCAAGGCCCCGACGGTTCCAAAGAGCAAGAAGAAAGACGCTTGTCTCAAGTGCGATGAGCTGGGCCACTGGGCTAGAGCGTGTCCGATTCTTCATGGCACTTCAGGTACAGAACTTTTAGTTTTGGAAACAAATTGTTCTGCTACTGTATTTTCTACTTCATGGATACTGGATTCTGGTGCTAGTTCTCATATTTGTACCGTGAATCAGGATCCGGAACAAAGTAGGAAGCTTGGAGCTGGAGAAGTTATGATCACAGTCGGAAGCGGGCATAGTGTCGAGGCGACCGACATAGGATCACTTCTTTTGGTTTTAGAATCCAGCTTTGTTTTGACTTTAGAAGATGTACTTTTTTTGCCCAAGGAGCACAAAAACATTGTATTCATTCCGGTCATGGACCGAAAAGGATTTTCATTTTTCATTGGTGATGGTTCCTGTAAAATTTATTTTAGAAATAAACTAGTGGGTACTGCTATATTGTTAAATGGATTGTATCATATAAATCTCAGCAACAAAGTAGTTGTGAATACTATGACTAGAAAACGTGGTAGGGATGAAACCAATCAAGTTTTGAAATGGCATCTTAGACTTGGTCATGTTGGTCAGACCAAGGTTTACAAGATGGAAAAAGATGGACTTATGGGTCCATTGGGATCGGATCACTTTCCTACTTGTGAATCCTGCCTTAAAGGCAAAATGACAAAGTCCCCCATCACAGGGACTTTTGAAAGAGCCGCTGATAAACTGGGATTAATCCATACCGATGTATGTGGTGCTTTGGAAGCTGCACGTGACAGATATCAATATTTCATTACGTTTACAGATGATCACACTAGGTATGGTTATGTATACTTAATGAAACATAAATCTGAGGCCTTTGAGAAATTCCAAGAATTCAAGGCCCTAGTCGAGAAACCAACTGGTAATCGTATCAAAGCACTTCGGTCGGACCGAGGTGGCGAGTATATGAGTATAGAGTTTGACTAGTTCCTTAAGGAACATGGAATAGTTTCACAACTAACACCTCCAGGTACTCCTCAGTTAAATGGTATGTCAGAAAGAAGGAACCGGGCCTTGTTGAACATGGTTCGTTCCATGCTGGGCTATACTGACTTATCGATTTACCTATGTGGGTATGCACTCCTGACTACCCCTTACATCTTGAACAGATGTCCTTCCAAATCCGTTCTTAAAACTCCACATGAGATGTGGGAGGGCATAAAACCAAGTCTTAATCACATTAGGATTTGGGGATGTCCCGCCTATGTCAAGAAGTCTAAGGTGGAGAAGTTGGAAGCTAGGTCCGCGAAGTGACGTTTCATTGGATTACCATATGGGACGATGGGATATCTATTCTACATGCCTGAAGATCGAAAGATCGTTGTTGCTTTACAAGCACACTTCCTGGAAGATGACTTCATTCAGGAAGGCAGAACAGGTAGAAGTATTTCTTTAGAAGAATACAATGAAACTCCTCGGGAGACACCTGTGCAAGAAACTGGAACCGAACCTTCTGAAACACAAGTACAACCACCCCGTAGGTCTAGTATGGTGTCTCATTTTCCTGAGAGGTATGGGCTTGTGCACTTAGAGGAGTTGGGTCTCCATGAGGTTCCAAGTGATAGCCAAGAGACTGACCCAACGACCTATGACCAAGCGATGGTGGATGTAGACTCTGCGAAATGGCGTGAAGATATGGAAGCTGAGATAGAATCAATGCATGTCAATCAGGTTTGGACTCTAGTAGACCGCCCCAAGGGCATAGTGCCTATTGGGAACAAGTGGATCTACAAGAGAAAGACTGATGGTGATGGCAAGGTTGACACCTATAAGGCCAGGCTTGTGGCAAAGGGTTATACCCATAAGAAAGGGATCGATTACCATGATACCTTCTCGCCCGTATCCATGATCAAGTCTATTCGCATGATGCTTGCTATAGCTGCCTACCACGATTATGAGATATGGCAAATGGACATAAAGACGGCTGTCCTTAATGGATTCCTCGAGGAGGAAATCTATATGGAGCAGCCTAAAGGCTTTGTGTCCGAAGTCGATATTCATAAAGTGTGCAAGCTCAGCATTCCATTTATGGACTGAAGCAAGGGTCGCGTAGTTGGAACCTTCATTTTGACGAGGTGGTCAAAGACTTTGACTTTGTGCAAAATGAAGAGGAACCTTGTGTATACAAGAGGGTTAGTGGGAGTAAGATCGCATTCTTAGTACTATATGTGGATGACATTCTACTAATAGGAAATGATGTGGGAACGCTCAGTTCTGTGAAAGCTTGGCTTACGAGTAATTTCTCCATGAAAGACTTGGGAGAAGCTACCTATATTCTTGGTATTCGGCTCTACCGGGATAGAGTGAAGAGAACAATAGGTCTTTCCCAAGCCCTCTATATAGATAAATATTAAAGCGATTTAAGATGGATGCTTCTAAAAGAGGGTTCCTACCGATGCGACATGGAATAAAACTCTCCTTGAAGATGTGTCCTCAAAGTGAGGAACAACGAAAGGAAATGAATAATATACCATATGCTTCGGCCGTGGCTAGCCTTATGTATGCTATGTTGTGTACGAGACCTGACATTGCGCATGCTGTAAGCGTGGTGAGTAGGTTTCAGGCAAACCTAGGTAGGGAACATTGGACTGCCATAAAGAACGTTCTCAAGTACTTAAGAAGGACTAGAGATATGGTTATGATGTATGGCGGTGGAGAATTGGATGTGGTGGGATTCACTGATTCGGACTTCCAAGGACTGAAGGACGACTCGATGTCTACTTCTGGATACATATTTACTCTTAATAAAGGAGCAGTATTTTGGCATAGCGCCAAGCAAAGCGCGATTGCTGATTCCACCTGTCAGGCTGAGTATCAAGCAGCCTCGGAGGCTTCCAAGGAAGGGTTCTGGATTAAGAAGTTTATGGGAGAACTTCAAGTGATACCATGTGCTGAGCTGCCTGTTCCGCTGTACTGCGACAACAACGGAGCTCTAGCACAGGCCAAGGAGCCGAGGTTTCACAACAGCACCAAACAAATTGAGAGGAAGTATCATCTCGTAAGAGAATTTGTTCGCAAGGGATACATTGTGCTGCACATAGTAGACTCGGCCGAAAACATCACCGATCCACTGACCAAGCCACTTTCTCAGACTAGCTTGGAGCGTCATCTGGAGAACATGGGTATTAGATACCATAGTGTGTGGCATTGAGTGAAAGTGGGAGATTGTTAGGAGTATGCCCTTGTATGCCACTCAGAGGATGTTGAGTGAGGACATTGTACTTTTAATTATGTAAATCAATAATATAAGGCAATTGATGTTTCTTTATTTACTGGCAGTTACTGGCATTCCTAACTCGTAAATATACATATAGAAACTAGTCCGTGTATTTGAGAGCAAAATGTTTCCACTCCTTATTGGATAAGGGGGTCGGCACTGGAAAGGTTTATAGCTCAAATACTTAATCGTTCGCAAGTCGATGAAACTTGACTGGGCGTTAAGTTTATATGAAGAGTTGTGTGACGTTTTCTTTGACCTGGAGGGAGAGTGACTGCCGAACACTAATGGTTAGTGGGAGCACACGTTATAGGTATGCTAATTGGATTAGTATACTCGAACCGACTCACCCTCGATTCGTCACATGGATTTCACTCCGGGACAGTCAATGACAGAATCGAAAGGTTGTGATAGGTATTCATCAACCTTCGACTTGAGGATTTAGTAGGGATATGCTTGTGACGTTAAGATTTTCATTAGAGTAGTTCGACCCTATAAACCGGGAGGTGGGGGTCAACCTCGACGTGCATCTTAACGGGCAAGTAGCAGGTCCTACTGAATACCAAGATAGAATTCTTTCTCCCGTTAGTGAGCGGGTTATATGTCCTATGCGGTTATTGGCAGATGAGATCATAAGTCTTTGGCCAAAGCATTGGAGCTAGTGTTGGATACACGAGAGCTCAATGATCTCGATTTGCATTAACGCATGCATAGCGTCAAGTACAAATGGGGTTTGACTGACCGTATAACTTGATCGAGACATTTAGAAGAAGGGTTTATATGTTTACTGATATTCATGACAGAATGGTTCTTGAATGATACCATCATTCGTTCTCAGTTGGGGTACAGTGTAGGTCGTCAGGCTGGCTAGGTGGTGCTACTACTCTTTGGTTGCTCCCATTGCTGACTGAGACGGACCTACCGAGTTGCACAATAGGATTGACGACGGAATGTATCAAGCTTATTATCTCATCATGAATATTAGATATTGGATATCTAATTTGGGACATTAGATGTTTAAATCGATTTATTGGATATATTGATTTACGACCTAGTGAATTAAATAAATTACTGGGTGATTAATTTAATTCATACATATAATTATTTCTTGGAGAAATTAATTATATCATTGTGTATTTAATGTGATTAATTGATTGGATTAATTAATCGACACAAATACGTCGGAACGGAATAGGAGTTTATCTGTTTGGACTCATGGGAGTCCGAAAAGGACCGAACTCGTCCCGGCTCCTTCTAGATGGCCGCCGACTTTCCCTCTCCTTTCCTTTGGTCATTGTCACCACCTAAATTGGTGGATGACTTGAAGTGTCAAGGGAACAAGATCTTTTAAGTAATTCATTTTAATTAGTTGGTCTTGATTTGGGAGGATTTTATGGAGAATAAAATGAAGACTCTCACTTAACTTTTGGGAAGGCTTTCCATTCCGTGAGATTAAGAAAGAGTGAGAAGGAAAAAAAGTTTTTCCAAGTCTTTCATTTCTTCTTCATTTTTCTTGAATTCTCTTGGAGAAAGATCAAGACATTGATTCAGAGATATATATTATACACTTAGAGTGTAATAATAAAAGGCTTCATCACTTGATTCTAGCCGTAACCTTAAGAGGTTAATCGGTTGTTGTCATTCCGGTCGTTTTTCCGGCACGTGGCAAGTAGAGACGCGATGCTTTCGGCATTGGATCGTTCAAGGGCTTGGAGCGGATTGGATTCGTAGAGATCAAGCAAAGCTTGGGGAATAACTCAAGAGAAGGTTACCATTTAATCAACGGACTTCAAGGGTTAGTTTCTTACAACTTTTGCTTTTCATTTATATATTCGTATATATATAGCTCGATCGATCCTCGTAGGGATTCAGATCGAATTAATTTTCGTTTTACCGTTTCCGCTGGACCTTCGTTTTAGGCACCGAATCCCAACAGGTAACTCAAATTTCCTATTTGATATTGACTGAGACTAAAAAGTGAGACTTCTTTCTAACCTATGGGATTACAATGTATCTTTGTTAGTATGTCAAGAATTGATGTGTTGCAATTTTTAGTGCAGACATATCTGCACATTAAGTCCTTATCCTTTTTTTATTTTCATTTCAAGCTGCGCATGGAATTAGACAGTCGACCACCCCACACCATTTCTCGCCTGTGGATGGCAGTCCCCTCCCTTCTCGATTTCAACTCATCGGCTGAGGTCAGGAATGGGGGTTTAAGAACTTGAAATTCATAATATTATAACAAAGTTTCCTATTTCTTTATTTCATATAAGATTCATCATCATCAGCATCACCTTAATCCCAACTACGATAGGGCGATGGGATGCAGATTATAATGCCAATTAATTATCTAAAATTAATTAACGCTATGATTCATACAAGAAAAACGGGCTTCCACCACAAACTTACGAAAACCAAATAAACACACAGTACCCAATCAAAACATAAACTTAATATAAGAAAATAATCTGGAGAAATAATTCAACTGAAACAAAACCAAAAAAAAAGCTCACATGAATCTTCCCAACAGATAACCGAAAAAAATGCACACAAACAAATGAAAGGGAAATGAAATTTCACGGCAAAGATGGAAAATGAAAAACCAAAATCTTACTTCCATCTCAATATTGCCAAAAAAAACTCAAGCAGATCAGAAAGTGTCAAAACAAACAAACAAAAAAAATTACATTCAACAAATCCTAACTAACCTGAACAAGCGAAGAAATTATATTGCTTTGGTGCTACAAAATGCTATATTTTACTTTAGGAGAACGGACGAGCAAAATAGGCAGAGATGGAGACAAAGAGGCTTAGATGTAGCTGTTGGCAAAATAAATCGAACACTTGAATAAACGGTGCATAATTGAAAATACAATTTATTTTATTAAACCCTACAAAGAAAGTGTTGGCAAAAACAAATATTTGTTGATGATGAAAATGAATGGAAGTCGATGTTGAGTCCACAAGATCTGTCTCTTTAAAGCAGATTCGCTCTCACCATGGTGTATAACGTCTGCCTCACAGGATCAAATAACACCTCGATGCACTGAATCGATGATCACTGCACCCTCAGCAAACTAGAATAAAATTTGTATACCATTCCATGCTAAGCATAAGGTTTTCACAAGAATGCTTGCAATATGAGCAAATCATTTTGAAAATCATTAGCAGCGGACAAAATCAACAGTCAAAATGACATTAGCAGCGACACCACTCCTCATATAGAAAAATATGAGAGTCAAATAAATACATATCACGAAATCAAAATCTACATTAAGATTCCATCACTTAACAAATAATCATACAAGTAGCTCGTATCATACGAGGCACAACACAAAGAAGGGAGACTTACATCCACAGGTCGCACGAAGATGATGATCGCCCCATGATACTAATCACGACCAACAAACTCAGACGACGCGTCACGACACGACTCAATCAGGCACGACCTGACTAAGAACAACTCAACAATACACACTCGACTCCACGACATATGTTTCCGCAACCTATTCTCCGATACTATTTATGTAACACCCCCAATCCACTCAGAGATATTACACGCCGTAGATCCTTTCCTCAAGGATCTACCAGACTGGTAACTAAAATCAAACATCAAAATATCGCCTTCAATGCTAAATGACGACCCAGTAGGCCCATTAGGTCTTTCAATTAATACATACAACTCAATCTCAATATATACCCACGCAGGGGTCAAAATACAACATGCTCCCGTACAACGGGGAAAATACTACAGCGGAAATAACTACAACTAAACCAATATAACATAGTACGGGTCCTCATGTGATTAGTATCGATCATCATTCATCATCCTTATGTTGGGAATCCAAAAATAAAACGAAATACACAGCATAAAATAAAAACAAATCCCAAACATGATCGATCAAGTAACGTATATACGAAAAAAAACATACGAAGATAAAAATCATACCCTTGAAGCCTTTGAAATAAATCTTCGTAAATATAGATGACGATCACGAACCCCGTCCCGAACACGAAATCCTTTAGTTCCAAGCACCGAAAACACGAAGCCTCTACTTCACATGCGTCGGAAATTGCCCGGACAATTCGACGTAACTCCGTTCTCCAAGAACACAGCTAGGAAGTTACCGTAGGAATTTATATCTCTAATTTTCTTAGTCGTTTTCACCTCTAAGATGATAACACTCAAGAAAATAAATATATCTCTCCCTCAAAAGTTCTCTCACGGCTGAAGTCTTCCACTATATGCATGAAGGTGATGATATATATAAAGTCTTTGAGATCATGTGAGTTGGTTATTATATCACATATAATAACAACTCATAATGTGATAATAATAATGAGAGAATCAAATGCATTATTATCAAGACTTCACCATAACATGCATGACTAATCAAGCCATGTGAGGGAGGGGGGCGGCCCATTGGAAATTTCCTAGAAACGAGCCGAGCCACTCCGCTCATGTACCGGACGTTCGTCAAACGACTCGGTTAAATACACTCCGTTTAATCACTAATGTATTTAGATTAATTAATTAATCTAATTAATTAATAATATCAAATACAAATATATTTCTCTAAGAAATATAATTTATGAATTAAATTAATTACCCGGTAACTTAATTTTAATTCATAAGACCGCTATTTTGATTTATCTAATAAATCATAATTAGATATCCAATATCTAATATTAATAGAGAGATAATAAATTCACATTTATCCGTCAACGCTCCTGATGCGCAACTCCGTAGGTCCGTCTCAGCCGGCATTGGGAGGAACCAATGAGTGCGGGAGCACTTAGCCAGCCTAGCGGGTCGCGCTGTAAACCCCGACTGAGAACGAATGAAGGGATCATTCCAGAACTATTATGTCGTGAATACTATATACGTATAGACCCTTCATCAGATGTCCCGGTCAAGTCTTCGGGTCACGGTAAAGTCAAACCCTACTGTTGACTAGACTCTATACATGTGTTAATGCAAATCAAGACCGACTGATTAATAGTGTATCTAATATGACTATATCAGAATGCTTTGGCCAAAGACTTATGATCTTATTTGCCATTAACCGTATAAGACATTCGCCTGCTCACTAACAGGGGATAGAATCCTTTCTTAGCAAACAGTAAAGACTGCTACCTACCCGTATAGTTCGCACTTCGAGGTCGACTCAGCAATTAAGCAAATGAGTCTAACTACTCTAATGACAAACTAAACGTTACAGGCACATCTTCTACTGAACCCTCAAGTCAAAGGTCCACGTATAGTATCACAACCTTTCGATTCCTCATCGACTCTTCGAGAGTGAATACCGTGTGACTGAATCGAGTATGAGTCATGTTCGAGTATACTGGCCCCACAAATATACTTATAACTATGCTATCAAGACGTGCACACGTCCTAGCATCAGTTATACAAGTCGTATTAAAACTTAATTTCCATTTTAAGTTTATTGACTTGAGAACAATTTACGTAAATAAACTTTAAACACTTCCAGTGCATTTTCTCTTATCCCATAATGAGAATGGAATGTTCGATTTATTTACATGGACTTCACTTCAATGTTTACCAAGTCAAGTATGCAATTGAAATACAATAAACAGTGAATGAATCATATTGCCTTTTTATTAATTATTCCATAATTACAAGTATAATGCCCTTACTCTCTCATCACCTGAGTAGCATTCGAGGGCATATTCCTAACAATCTCCCACTTGCACTCAATGCCACATATCATGGTATCCAATACCCATGTTCTTCAGATGTCTTTCTAAGACGGCCTGAGATAATGGCTTAGTGAGCGGGTCAGAAACATTGTATTCTGAGTCTACTCTTTGCTATGAAACATATCCTTTTTTTTACCATCTCTCAAATGATGTGGTATTTTCTCTCTATATGCTTGGTGTTGTGGTAAGCTCTAGGCTTCTTGGCTTTGGCGACAGCTCCATCATTATCACAGAATAGTGATATAGGCAGCTCCGCATTAGGCACCACTTGAAGTTCTTGCATAAACTTATGCATCCAAAATGCTTCTTTGCTAGCCTCTGAGGCAGCTTGATACTCTGCATGGCAGGTGGAATTTGCAGTAGCAGTTTGCTTGGAGCTTCTCCAAGATACTGCTCCTCCATTGAGAGTTAACAAATACCCAGATGTCGACTTAGAGTCGTCATTATCTCCTTGAAAATCAGAATCGGTGAATCCAATCACCCTCAGTTCTCCACCACCGTAAGTAAGAACCAAATCTCTAGTTCTTCTTAAGTACTTAAGAATGTTCTTTATGGCAGTCCAACGTTCCCTACCCGAATTTGCTTGAAATTGGCTTACCATACTCACAGCGTAGGCTAAGTCCGGTCTCGTTCACAACATAGCGTACATGAGGCTACCCACTGTTGAGGCATAGGGTACCTTACGCATCTCTCTTGTCTTCCTCACTTTGAGGACACATTTTCGTGGTGAGATGAATTCCATGTCGCATGGGAAGGAACCCTCTTTTAGATTTACCCATCTTAAATCTTCTTAGGATTTTATCTATATAGAGAGCTTGGGAAAGTCCTATAATTCTTCGCGGTCTATCTCTGTAAAGACGGATCCCTATAATATAGGAAGCTTCTCCCAAGTCTTTCATGGAGAACGTTTTAGAAAGCCAAGCTTTCATAGTGCTGAGCATTGCTACGTTATTTTCTATAAGTAGAATATCATCTACACATAGTACTAAGAACGCAATGTTGCTCCCACTGACCTTTTTGTAAACACATGGTTCCTCCTCATTTCGTACGAAGTCAAAGTCCTTGACTGCTTCGTCAAATCAAAGGTTCCAACTCCGAGAAGCTTGCTTCAGCCCATAAATGGCTCGTTGCAGCTTACAAACCTTATCAGACCTTCGAAGTGGAGGTTGTGTTACAATAGGTTCGGTTCCTTATGCCTGATCAGATATCTCCTTAGGACCTTTATTATGCTCTTCCAAAGAGATATTTCTACCCGAGCCACCTTCCTGAATGAATTCATCCACAAGGAAGTGCACTTGTAATGCCACAACGACCCTATGGTCTTCTGGCATGTAGAATAGATAACCCATCGAGTCCTCTGGGTATGCAATGAAACGTCCTTTGATGGACCTCGCTTCCAGTTTGTCCACCTTAGCCTTCTTGACATAGGCTGGATATCCCCAAATCCTTATGTGATTAAGGCTTGGTTTATTACCATTCCACATCTCATGCGGCGTGATAGGAACAGATTTGGAAGGACATCTATTAAAGATATAGGCAGCGTTTAGTAAGGCATACCCCCACAGGTAAATAGGTAAATCAGTGTAATTTAACATAGAGCGAACCATGTCCAACAAAGTTCTATTTCTACTTTCTGAAACACCATTTAACTCTGGAGTTCCTAGCGGCGTCAATTGTGAAACTATTCCATGTTCCTTAAGGAACTCATCAAACTCTCTGCTCATATATTCGCCACCTCGGTCCGACCGAAGTGCTTTGATATGACATCCAGTCTGTTTTTCAACTGGGGCCTTAAATTCTTTGAATTTAATAAAGGCTTCGGATTTATGTTTCATTAAGTACACAATCCCATACCTAGTATGATCATCTGTGAACGTTATTAAATATTGATACCCGTCTCGGGCTACTTCTAAAGCACCACAAACATCGGTATGTACCAATCCAAGTTTATCGGCAGCCCTTTCAAAAAGTCCCTGTGAAGGGGAACTTAGTCATTTTGCCTCTAAGGTAAGATTCACAAGTTGGATAGGGTTCTACACCTAATGGACTTAAAAGTCCATTTTTCTCCATTTTCTGAACCTTGGTCTGACCAACATGACCAAGTCTAAGGTGCCATTTAAAAGCTTGATTAGTATCTTGCCTACCATGTTTCCTAGTTATAGTGTTCACTGCTATTTTATTTTGCATGTTCAGATGATATAAACCATTCAATAATGTAGCTGTGCCAACCAATTTATTTCCTAGTTATAGTGTTCACTGCTGTTTATGCCCCTTGGGCAAAACAAGTACTTCATCTAATGTCAAAATAAAACCGGATTCTAAACCCAGTAGGATTGATCCAATATCGGTTGCCTCGATACTTTGTCCGCTTCTGACAGTGATCATTATTTCCCCAGCTTCAAGTTTTCTACTTCGTTCCAGATTCTAATTCATAGTACAAATGTGAGAAGTGGCACCTGAATCCAGAATCCATAAAGCAGAATATATAGTAGCGGAACAATTAGTTTAAAAAACAAAATGTTCCGTACCTAATGCGCCATTAATCTTGGGACAAGTCCTTCGCCAGTGGCCCAGCTCACCTCATTCAAGGCATTTGTCCGTATGTTTTGGACCGCCTACCTTTTGAACCTTTCGGGCCTTGCCCTTTCCTTTCTGTACCCCTTTTCTTGGGTTTGTACTGCTCGTAGGTCTTTTTCTTTTTGTTCTTTAACCTCCGAGGCCCAGAAGAAATCACAAGAGCAGCCTCTCTCGGTTTATTCTTCATGTTAGACTGCGCCGTCACCAGTTTATTCATTAGCCCAGCTAATGTGCATGTAATATCATTACAGTTGAAATTCATTACAAACTGCGTGAAAGAGTCAGGGAGAGATTGAAGGATGAGATCAATTTGAAGGGATAAATCCATATTAAAGTTGAGCACCTCGAGCCTCTCAATCATAGAGATCATCTTTAGGACGTGGTCTCCCACTTTCTCTCATTCTTTCATCCTAGCACTGAACAACTGCTTTGATATCTCATATCTAGCAGTCCTACTGTGCTCTCCATAAAGTTCAGTCAAGTGTGAGAGAATCTGCCTAGCAGAAGTTATTTTCTCGTGCGCTCTCTGCAGCTCATTTGTCATTGAGCCCATCATAAAGCCACGGACTAGCACGTCATCCTTGACCCATTTTTCATGGACGTCAATATCTTCCTGATTACCCCTGGTTCGGAGTGGAGTCGGTGGAATTTCCACCTACAAGACGTATCCCAGAGACTCCATACTGAGTACAATCATCAGATTCCGCAACCAGTCAACAAAATTCGGTCCAGTTAGGAGATTCTTTTCAAGTAGTATTGCAAGTGGGTTTTTAGCGATTTTTAGAGAGATTCAGTTTCGTTTTCTGCAAAGATTTAGAGAAGATTCAATTAGTGACTTGTTTAATTATGACCGAGTATAGAATTTAAGGTCTTTCTTTATTCATAACTCGGCTCCCACTATTTTATCGGCATTTACATAGTCCCATGTTAAATCCGAAAGTCTTGGGTGACTTCATAGTGGTGATCGATTTCTTTACAAAGTTTAATAGAGGGAAACCTATACGGTTTCTATTCTATTATTCTTTATAAAGTGGTGTCTAATACCAACCCATCTAATGGATGATTCGATATTCTTTTACCCCTAATTCACTTGCCCTCAACCCATTCGGTTTCTATGGCTCGCTGAACTATCTAAGTTTAAACCGTCAACTCCTATTAGTCTGACAATTGAATCTTACCCGGCAACCCATACGGTTTATAGGGGTTTGATTTGTCACAACCAAAGGCATCTAATGTACTCTAGGAATTTATCAACTTTCCCCAAAAATATTACCCCGACATACTCAGAAGAATAATATTCCGGTTTAAATTTCAATTTTCCATGAGTTTGACGGAGGGTAGGAAACCTCGTAACCTTTATAACTTAGTGTGTTTGTAGTAGGGAGAATTTCGCAATTAATGTTACACTTTGCGCATTAATTTATTTATACGCGCGTTTGTTGGTTTGTCAATCATTCAAAATGAAAAACAGAAAACAGTAACCTAGTTACTACCAACATATAGCTCATGGACCTAATTCCTAAGTATTGGGCCAAGCGAATGACCCAATAAATAAAAAAAAAACAGTCTTCGATTCTTCATCTTCTCGGTCGGTTGTCTTCGGTCTTCGTCTTCTCAGTCGGTTGTCTTCGGTCTTCGTCATACCCAAAATAATAATTACATTATTGAAAAATTGCATCCTATACAAATTTTTCTAGTAAATATAAATAGGCTCAAAACGGCCTTTACAACCCAATCGAATCGAACAAATCAAAAACTAAGTCCACGAGCTATATCACCATCACATAAGAATTCCATACACCATGTAACGGCAATGAAATTAAACAATTAATTTTAATATAAATTAATCCAATTAATCTATGAAATTAATCTATTCAATTTCTACTATATTAATCCAATTAATATGAAGTGGCATTAAAATTAAATAATCAATTAATATATTAATCTAATCAATATAAAATTAATCTATTCAATTTTAATGGTATCAATCCAATTAATACTAATAATCGTCATTTAAATTCATTCGAAGTAATCCGGCCAAAATAATATTTTCGTTTAATTTATTTCCCTTAACTAAAAAAAATATTCTAAATATTAATTTAGTCAAATTAAAATCCAATTTAAATTTATTGGGAAATATTTACAACGAAATATAAACTTAAAACGGAGTCCCGGACAATCCGGTTTTAGGCCCAGCCCGCGGCCCGATTCAAAATCGGGCCAAAAACCCGAGGGCTGCCTGGCCGAGCCATGCTCGGCAGCTTGGTCGGCAGGCATCGGCTGCCTCTCGGCAGGCATCGGCATCGCCTGGCCAAGTCCTGATCGGCAGCCTGGCCGAGTATTGATCGGCAGGCATCGGCTGGCTCTCGGCAGCTGCGGCCGATCATGGCCGAGCATGATCGGCACTGGCGGCGGCAAGGCCGCCAGACCACCGCCGAGCCCGTTTCTTCGTTTTTCGGCTCATTTCCAAAAACGTGATGCTACAACAAACAATTTAAAATCTACGATTATTTCAAACATGATTCTAAATCATAATCATCAACCAAAAGCATTCAAAATGCACAAATAATCGTATATACGGAAACATTGACCTCGCTCCGATACCACTGTTGGGAATCCGAAAATAAAACGAAATACGCAGCGGAAAATAAAAATGAATCCCAAACAGGATCGATCAAGTAACATATATACGAAAAAAAAATACGAAGATAAAAATCATACCCTTGAAGCCTTTGAAATAAATCTTCGTAAATATGGATGACGATCACGAACCCCGTCCCGAACACGGAATCCTTTCATTCCAAGCACCGAAAATACGAAGCCTCTACTTCACACGCGTCGGAAATTGCCCGGAAAATTCGACGTAACTCCATTCTCCAAGAACACGGCTAGGAAGTTACCGTAGGAATTTATATCTCTAATTTTCTTATTCGTTTTCACCTCTAAGATGATAACACTCAAGAAAATAAATACTTCTCTCCCTCAAAAGTTCTCTCACGGCTGAAGTCTTCCACCATATGCATGAAGGTGATGATATATATATAAAGTCTTTGAGATCATGTGAGTTGGTTATTATATCATATAATAACAACTCATAATGTGATAATAATAATGCGAGAATCAAATGCATTATTATCAAGACTCCACCATAACATGCATGACTAATCAAGCCATGTGAGGGAGGGGGGCGGCCCATTGGAAATTTCCTAGAAACGAGCCGAGCCACTCCGCTCATGTACCGGACGTTCGTCAAACGACTCCGTTAAATACACTCCGTTTAATCACTAATATATTTATATTAATTAATTAATCTAATTAATTAATAATATCAAATACAAATATATTTCTCTAAGAAATATAATTTATGAATTAAATTAATTACCCGGTAACTTAATTTTAATTCATAAGACCGCTATTTTGATTTATCTAATAAATCATAATTAGATATCCAATATCTAATATTAATAGAGAGATAATAAATTCACATTTATCCGTCAACGCTCCTGATGCGCGACTCCGTAGGTCCGTCTCAGCCGGCATTGGGAGGAACCAATGAGTGCGGGCAGCACTTAGCCAGCCTAGCGGGCCACACTGTGAGTGAATACCGTGTGACTGAATCGAGTGTGAGTCGTGTTCGAGTATACTAGCCCCACCAATATACTTATAACTATGCGATCAAGACGTGCACACGTCCTAGCATCAGTTATACAAGTCGTATTAAAACTTAATGCCCATTTTAAATTTATTGACTTGCGAACAATTTATGTAAATAAACTTTAAACACTTCCAGTGTATTTTCTATTATCCCATAACGAGAATGGAATGTTCGATTTATTTATATGGACTTCACTTTAATGTTTACCAAGTCAAGAATGCAATTGAAATACAATAAACAGTGAATGAATCATATTGGCTTTTTATTAATTATTCCATAATTACAAGTATAATGCCCTTACTCTCTCATCTCCTGAGTGGCATTCGAGGGCATATTCCTAACACCTTCGTGCTAACCCTGGGTTATGCTCTCCAAAACCTGAATGTACCTGGATGCAAAACAGACCTCCACCCCCCGATTGGTCGAGGGTTAGCATAATTCCACTATTTTGCTAGTGCAAATGTGCAAATACAAGTCATACAAATCATATTCCAAGAGTAATAATAATAATCAGGAATCATCAAAGATTCAAACATAACGAAAAAAAATACTTCCCGAGGCAGAGAGTTTGAGTAAAACCTTCCAAATTCGAAAGATCACAAATCAAGAGAACAATTTAGGATTATTGAATCCTTATCTTTTCAAAAACAAAAAGGGGTCACATTCTAAAGATTTGCTTTCTCAAATAAAAACCAACAATAATTCACGGGGTCCACAACCCACACCATGTGTCCTCGACGGACATAAAATCAACAAAACATAACCACCCAAGATACGAAATATTGGTAACACGTCCAAGGTACTCGACCCTGGCAACACACATCCACAATTATATCTGCGATACCGTGATCGCTCGCCACGTATCACCGTAAGTATTCTTAGGCTCTCACGGCTGGACCGATCACTCACTGTGTCCTGACCACCATGATCACAAGCCATGTGTCATCGTAGACCTCGTACGAACATAACGGTTGGACTATGACTACACATTCACAAACCAGTACACTACGGTACACATCACAATATCAAGCAACAAAAAACATTCGTAATCATATCCACGATACAGTGATCGCTTGCCACGTATCACCGTAAGTCTTCTTAGGCTCTCACGGTTTGACCGATCACTCGCCGTGTCCTGACCACCATGATCACAAGCCATGTGTCACCGTAGACCTCGTTCGAACATCAGGGTTGGACTATGACCACACATTCACATCACACAACACAATACACCAAGGATATCACAATAATCCACCCAAAGGCTACAAACACTTAGCACGACACAATTGTCGAATCGCAACGCACGGAAGTGAGATAATATGTGTGTGTGTATATATATATATATATATATATATATATATATATATATATATATATATATATATATTATCAAATCACAACACCAACATCGAAAATATCCATATGATTCACTTAATCATTCACAAAACACACCATTCATAAAATACACGCGCATTTTGAAAGAGAGCCTTTAACGAGGCAAAACTTAATCTTTTGAAAGCTCATTTAAAACAACCAAACAAACACACTTAGACGATCATCGATCATCATATCCACAAAATAAAAAATGTATGAACAATGTGCTTGCCTCGAATAATCACAAACGCGGAGAATCGACCAAAGTAAGGCGACAGGAACCGACTACGAATTCACCGACTCCGCTGAACACCAATCTGCGACAATAAACTACGAACGACAATAACAACAATGAAAATGAATTCCATAGCACGGCCCAAAGCCACTGAATTCGAGAAACAAACGATGAAAGTTCAAGGGTTTCCCCCAAATGGCCAAGAACACTAATCGACCCGACAAAAATGTGAAAACGGAATTTCAAACCATAGGTTAAGACCAATAAGACTAGATAACGACAATAGCACCAATAATTTCGGATTAAAATCACGAAATCAGGACAAACCTCAAAATATCTCAAATAGTGTTCTAAAACCTTACCTTGATTCAGAGAAGAAGAATGATTAGACAATGATGAACACGAAGAAGACCCTCTGGTATAAATAGGCACCCGAAGCTTACGTATGTTAGGGCACAAACCTAACGTATGCTATATGTTTAACGTACGTAAGGTGCAAGCCCTTACGTACGTAAGAGCCATCCAGACTCCTCTGCCCGAAATCCTGACCATGCTAATGTACGTAATGGAGGATGCATTACGTACGTAAAGAAGCATCACTAACGTACGCTACATATTATAGAAATTATAGAAAATTCTAAAGAAGTGAAATAATAAAAACATATGGTAAAATTATAAATTATCACTCAAAACACACAAATATATATATATATATATATATATATATTAATAAAAATATTACTAAAAATATATCAAACAAGTTCTCCCACACTTATCTTTTGCACGCCCTCGGGCAAATCTTATGCCCGAGTAATAACATTTGTATGCTGAAAAATTCATGGCAAAACCAATATCAAGAGAAAACTGTTGATCATGACCCAACTGAGATCTGAGAAACATAGGATGCTGCACCAAATTCTAACAATTTCATTGAGACTCGAATGCAAAAAGATTCAATACCCTCACGGTGGATGTCACTCTTCATTCAAGTGTATATACGGGATATTCGAAAAGAGTTCACTCATATCAAAGCATAATGTGTCATTACCATACGCTTGGTCAAAAATCAAATTTCCACTAATAAAAAGGATAAACTCACGCATAAATCAAAAGGTCTTTCTTTTGGTTGTAATGTGGCTTTAGGTATAGGTAGGATAAAGGGAAAATTATGAGGTTTGCTAGTCAAGATCAATCGTGAATTTAGATGCGTCATAAATCTTAGAAATAACAATACACATCCTTTCTTCTGTAATGAAAACTCTAAAACCATTATCCCCAAGTTATTCTGTACTTCACTGGGTAATTGAATAATCATTGACAAGGTCGTACTCTTGTGTAAGAAAAAGTATGTCGATGGATCTTCCGGAAAGAATTATGTATTACTCAAGGGATAGTTCAAGTGCTATTTTATATATATATAGTGATGATTTTCGCACTTGACCTCCCGCATTTTTTGGCCTCTTTTTTTCTATTTTCTTTTGGGGGGGTGGGCTTTATTTAGATTTCTCTTTTATTCGGTTCAATACTCCAATGTACTTCACACCCTTTCAGTTTCAATAAAAGCTCATGATATCCACAATACTCTTATGAACGTCGATCCCTATTTGTCACACATCTAGTTTACAATTAAATCTTTGACCAAACGGTGCAAATGGATGAGTCATCAACAAGAACGGATAATGGTTAAAGTAATGTGCTTGATCAAAGAAGTAGGCTAAGGCTGAATGGGTCTTCTAAGGATAAAATATAATGGGTGGGAAAATAAAAGCCAACAAAGTGTTAATCAGAATTGCCTTTATCATCTTAATGCAACAGCCTATAATTGTAGTCTCAAAATGTATAAATGAGCAAGTTCTAGAATGAACAAAATATGTTTGACCACACAATAAAAAGTATGGAGCGTATATATAAGGATTGCTCTAAGCTCAGAACTCACAATAGGATGTTGTGTAATGAATCCCATACACCATCCAAATCAATTATCAGAACCAGTGAAACATCCCAAAATGATTTTTTCACTAATGTTTTTTGCAAGAAAATGGTGCCATAATTTTCAACCTTTTTTAATTATATTATATATATATATAGATAGATAGATAGATAGACAGATATAGATATAGAGAAATATACACCTTCCCCCACACTTAATGATAAACAATATCCTTATTGTGTAAAAAGAACAATGGAGTAAGGGTTTAAAGAAGACTTCCCTATAATGAAATATGACGCTTCGCTTAGGCCTTTGTGGACCTGCGAAAAAAAATAAGTGTGGAAAAACAACAAAAGAAAATATATACACTGAATTATAACACAAACAACGTAGATGCATTTCAAAAGAGTCCGAGGAGTCGCCTTACGCTGCCGTCAATGCTTTTATTAAAAACAAACGATAAATATTATAGTAATAGAAATAACAACACATAAATCGTGAATAGATGCACGTCAAGAGATCGAGAAGAAACTCCTTAAGCTGCCATCATTTTCACGATTTTTACACCCGCTAAAAAGTAAAAACAACAAGAGGAATGAAGTAGGATATCAAAGGGAAAGGAATGAATCAATTTTGCATCTCCGCACAGTGAAATCTTCCATCCAAACAATATTAGCTAGAGCTGGATCAATAAGTTTTTTGATCAGCTCTTTTGGTGTTGTTTCAACGACTATGATTCGTTTAGCACACTCAGAAATAAAATCTTTTTCAGAAGAGTTGTCGATGAAAGATAGTAAACCATCAAAGAAACCATTGACATTTAGCAGACCTATTGGTTTCTTATGAACATTTAGCTGGGCTCTCGTAACCACATGAAACAGTTCCTCAAGAGTGCCAAAACCACCGGGAAGAGTGATAAAGGAATCAGCATTATTTGTCATGTGAGTTATGTGGTCTTGCATATTCACAGCTCCGAACTCATCTCCAATGGTTGCTCCGGTGATTTTACTTCCAGCCAGAGATTTTGGAATGATTCCCAACACTTTTACTCCTTCCATATAGGTAGAAGCAGCAGCGCGTCCCATTAATCCTAGACTTCCTCCTCCGTAAACTACATGAATACATTTTTCTCCTAAGGTACGGCCCAAGTTGTGGGCTGCTTCAGTAAAGCAAGCCTCTTTCCCATGACTAGCTCCACTAAAAATGCAGATGGAGTTAAATCTTTTTGCGGAAGATGATGATTCCATTTTTTTGAAAAGAAAATTATTTTAGAGAGAAAAAAAAAAGAATACAAGTTTGAGGGATGCAGAAAAGAAACAAATGCAATGTTTATTATAGCTGCAAAATAAAGTAAAAAGATTTATCAAATCTGTGACTGCTTTAATTGCGCTTCAACTACTCAATAAAATAATGAATGTATTTATTGCATATCACTTTTTATTCGAAAAATCTAAAACAACGACAAAACGTAAAGATACTCATGTGTATGTACAGTGGTTGTGATTGTGGCTCACATATTTCTCTAATTTTACATTCAGAAGAGGATTAAACGCCTTCCATGAGTCTGGGAGAACCTTCCCATCCAATTTTCTTACAAATTAGCAAACAGGGTATTTTAACATCAGATTCCCAAGACGTTGTTCATATTATGGTTTTAATGTATTCCACAAACATCGAATCTCATAATGTGCGAGTCCACTAGGATGCGTGTCAAGAGAAATTTCGATATCATCTATATTCTCCTTATTTAGACCATTCTTGATGAACTGAATTTTATCTTCTCTATTTGTGGAAGGAATTCCTAAAGATCGACATCTTGAATCACAATTCCACCTGGCACATTTGTAGCAAACGACCATTTTATTTGCTCGTCGTTTCTTGGCATATGAATTTTTTCCAAGCCCTGGTAAAAATCTAGTAAGTGTTTCCGTGAATTCACCTGCTATAAGCAAAAGGTATGCCTTTATTCATAAGCAACCTCATCCTTCAAGTCTGGTTTTGTAAACTTTCACAATGACTTTTTTGCTAAGAAATGGAAATCTTTTTCAATTATTTTCAAAGTTTGTTCCATAATTAAAAAATATATCTACAAAATCAGTTGTTTTGGGAAACTGAAAAATTCGACTTTAATAGCCACGGAGTACCGTTGTCTGCCACTCGACCTGACAAATACAATGGAGTATTAATCCACAATATCAGGGTCCTTAAAAAGAACCTCTTCTACCTCAAAAGATTTTAATTCCAAATATGGTTTTAACTGTTGACCATTTACTTTAAAAATATTAACATTTTTTGGATTTTCAATTCTACAGCTCCATGACGATAGACCGTACAAATAATAAATGGACCAGACCATCGTGAATGCAACTTGCCTAGAAATAATAACAAACGAGATTTAAAAAGAAGGACTTTAGATGTGTTTATCATGAAAAAAATTCATTTTGTCCTTATATTTCCTTGCACAATCATAAGCATCATTTCCGATTTCTTCCAACTCATTTAGTTGAATTTTTCTATGAATTCCAGCTAAGTCTAATAAAACAATTAATTGTTTTATGGCCCATTATGCTCTATGTTCTAATTCAACAGGAAAATGACATGGTTTTCCAAAGACAAGCCTAAATGGAGACATTCTGATGGGAGTTTTAAAAGCAGTACGGTATGCTTACAATACATTATTCAATCGCAAAGACCAATCTTTCCTTGTAGGATTAACACTTTTTTCAAGAACATGTTTGGTTTCTCTATTTGAAATTTCAACTTTTCCACTTGTTTGAGGGTGATAAGGAGTAGCATCTTTATATGTAACACCATATTTTTTAAATAAATAATTCAAAAATTGGTTACAAAAATATTTTCCTCCATCACTTATAATTGCTCGTGGTGTTCCAAATTTGGAAAAAAATATTTTCTTTCAAAAATTTTACCACGATTTTGTGGTTATTTCTTTTGAAAGCAATTGCTTCTACTCATTTTTAAGCATAATCAATGGCCACAAGGATGTAAAGATTGCTAAAATAAATTGTAAAAGGTCCCATAAAATCTATGTCCAAACATCAAATATTTCAATAATTAAAATTGGGTTTAAAGGGATCATATTTCTTTTAGAAATTCGACCTAATCTTTGACATCTATCACATGTGCTGCAATATGAATATGTATCTTTGAAAACTGTTGGCCAATAAAAACCACATTGCAGAATTTTAGCAGTTGTTTTCTTTGAACTAAAATGACCTCTACATGCATGATCATGACAAAAGGCAATGATATTTTGTTGTTCATGTTCAGGCGCACATTTTCTAATGATTTGATCAGGACTATATTTGAACAAATAAGGGTCATCCCAAAAGAGTTTTTTACTTTGTTTAAAATTTTTGTTTTATCTTGTTTATTCCACTGAGATGGCATGTTACCAGTGACAAGGTAATTGACAATGTCTGCATACCAAGGTATGTGAGAAACAGATATGAGTTGTTTATTAGGAATACCTGTTAGATTTTGATGATCTCATCCATGTATTATCATTCATTCAAATGTATGTTCTAAATAACTTGACATTGTAAAGAAGAACCAAATGTGTATCTTCTATAGGCCTTAAAAATTTAGGCTAAGTCTTGATCAAGTGTTGATCAGTAACAAAAGCGATTAAGTATAGAACTGCCACTTATCAGAGAAGTTTTTAGGCAAGTTCATTATTAGAAGAAGTTTTGGTCAACGCAAAACATCAGAGAGGTTTGACCAAAACTAAGCTGCAGTTAAGTTCTAAAGAAGGCGCTACATCAGACAAGTTTCGGTATACGCAGAATATCAGAGAGGTTTGACCAAAACCCATCTGCGGTCGATTTATCAGACGAGATCAATATCACCTGAAGTTTTGACCACCAGATCAGAGAATATTCATCAAGTCAGATAACTTCAGTAAAGACGAGATCAGAGAACTTTATCTCAGAGAACTTCTACCAAGAAATATCAGAGAAGTTTTACATCAGATAAGGTTGACCGCACATCAGGCAGGTTTGACCAAGAGATATCAGATAAGTTCTCAGTCAAGATATCAGCCAAGTTCAAGATACTCAGTCCACGTCAACAAGAGTTGAAGTCAACAATAACAGAAATCCACATGCAGGCGTAAGGAGACAAAGTGAAAAGATTCCCGGAAAGTTAGGAATAAAATATCTTTGAGATCCGCATTCTGAAAACTTATGATTATTCTAATCAAGAATAACGGCGCTAAACAAAGGACGTCTTTCAAATGGTCAGAAATGAAAAGGGAATCAAGTGCAACGGAATGATAATATAAACAAATAAGTCCACTCTCCAATGGATGGATTTGTTACAAGAGATGCAATGGCTATGAAGAAAGCTCAAGAATCGTACTATAAATATCTGAAGATATGAATTGAGTAATGTACGATGCGAATAATACATTCAAGCAATCAGAGCAATCAAAACAATCATAGTGAATAAATAGCATCGTGAAGAGCAAAGCTTAAACAGTCATATTCGAAGAAGATCTTAAGTTGGAGAAGACAAAAACTCTTGTCTTTAAAGTTTGAGTACGGGGTTGCTTTCTTGAATGAGTTTCTTGAAAGTAAAAAGACTGTAAACACATACACGGGTTCTTTATTGGAAGGTGATAGACAGCTCGAGAGTTGTTGAGGCATCCACGGGTTTTCGATCAAGAGGTGCTAGGCAGTTAAGGGTGTTGCAACGGCCACAGGTTTCCACTTGTTGGAAGCTGTTGTAACAAGGAAAAATTCATTGTAACCTTTATCACTGGTTGACAGTTATAGTGAATTTATCTCCAACAAGTTTGGAGAGAAGTGTATTAGTAGAGGATTACTCCACCTCTGAAACCACTATAAGTGCTTGTGTGATTTACTGCTTTATACATCATACATAACTGCTATGGGTATGAGTTGTAAACAAATTATTACAGTTTGATTTTGTTGTGTGACTTTATCGGTCCGTGTCTTTATGTTGTTTGATCCCAGCCAGTCAAATATTTGGTCGTATGATTGTGTTCAGCCTGGTGGATCCTCGAGTGTGGGGTCCACGGTGTGTGATATTCTCGGTTGATATCTGGGGGTGTTACAATTATGGTATCGGAGCTTAGGTTGTGGAAACTTAGGCTGTCGGGTCGAGTCGAGTTACGTTTTGTGCTGTCAATTGAGGTGTCGATTGACAAGCTGAGTCGAGTTGAGTTGTGTTTTGTTCTGTCACTTGATTTGTCGGATGACGAGAGAAGTTTATTATCGTGGGTGGCCGTCATCTTCGTGCGATCTGTGATGTAAGTCTCTTATACTATATTTTATGTTATTGATTTTGTCACAAGTTTGTTGTGAAATGAAGTTTGTATTTGGTGTTTGTGATGCATTACTGAGTATTGATCAGAGATGCTCAGGGGAAGCCTTGATGGTTTCGACATGTGTTCGAAATGGTATTTGTAACTTATGTCATTTAACTTGGATAGATGGGTTGACACGTGTTCGAACCCGGTATTTGTGAGTAGTTTGTTGAATTGGTGATTTTGTATGCTGAATGGGCATGTGATTTGAAATCGATAGATTTCGGATCGTTGATTTAATTTTATCCGCTGCGTGTGTGCGTATGAATGAGCGTTTTGAAGTATTTTCGAATACTTGGTAAAATGTTACCAATGATGAACTTTTGTTGGGTGTGAGAGAATTTTGAGAAAATCTCTTTTGCGTATTCGTGCTATTTCCAAATGATTTGAGTATTTAATTTTAAAACCTTCACACGGTAAAATTTTTGTATTTATAAATCAAACGCGATTTTTTTTATTTCGAAAAGGGTGAAGGACAAATCTTTCTAAATTGTGTCAGTTAGCGCACGCTAATGTGTTATTTAGCGCAAGCTAACTGGACCTCGCAGACTAAGTGATATAGTTAACGCACGCTAATCATAGATTTAGCGCGCGTTGAGATGCATTGTGTTGTATGGCTTGGATGTGATTGTTGATATGTGGAAATATATGTTGTTTGTATGAATAGGTTGCCTACCCAGGGATGGTTCGGTGAAACCTCTGGGGGTCTATTCTAAGAGAGCATGACCACGGGATACCTTGGGTGCTGTTGATTGTGATGATGTTGAGTGGTAACATGTGATTACCCTGTATGCTGTTGATTGTGATGATGTGGAGTGGTAACATGTGATTACCCTGTGTGCTGTTGATTGTGATGATGTTGAGTGGTAGCATGTGATTACCTTTTGTGCTGATGTTGTGATAAGAATACGTGATGTCATGATTATGTGATGCTATGTTTCATTGTATTGAATGATTGTATGTCCAGTATGCCGAGAGGTCGAGGTCGAGGTCAATAATGAATCGAATATCAAAAGGTATGCCTTTATTCATAAGCAACCTCATCCTTCAAGTCTGGTTTTGTAAACTTTCACAATGACTTTTTTGCTAAGAAATGGAAATCTTTTTCAATTATTTTCAAAGTTTGTTCCATAATTAAAAAAATATATCTACAAAATCAGTTGTTTTGGGAAACTGAAAAATTCGACTTTAATAGCCACGGAGTACCGTTGTCCGCCACTCGACCTGACAAATACAATGGAGTATTTATCCACAATATCAGGGTCCTTAAAAAGAACCTCTTCTACCTCAAAATATTTTAATTCCAAATATGGTTTTAACTGTTGACCATTTGCTTTAAAAATATTAACATTTTTTGGATTTTCAATTCTACAGCTCCATGACGATAGACCGTACAAATAATAAATGGACCAGACCATCGTGAATGCAACTTGCCTAGAAATAATAACAAACGAGATTTAAAAAGAAGGACTTTAGATGTGTTTATCATGAAAAAAATTCATTTTGTCCTTATATTTCCTTGCACAATTATAAGCATCATTTCTGATTTCTTCCAACTCATTTAGTTGAAGTTTTCTATGAATTCCAGCTAAGTCTAATGAAAAAAATTAGTTGTTTTATGGCCCATTATGCTCTATGTTCTAATTCAACAGGAAAATGACATGGTTTTCCAAAGAAAAGCCTAAATGGAGACATTCTGATGGGAGTTTTGAAAGCAGTACGGTATGCTTACAATACATCATTCAATCGCAAAGACCATTCTTTCCTTGTAGGATTAACACTTTTTTCAAGAACATGTTTGGTTTCTCTATTTGAAATTTCAACTTTTCCACTTGTTTGAGGGTGATAAGGAGTAGCATCTTTATATGTAACACCATATTTTTTAAATAAATGATTCAAAAATTGGTTACAAAAATATTTTCCTCCATCACTTATAATTGCTCGTGGTGTTCCAAATTTGGAAAAAAATATTTTCTTTCAAAAATTTTACCACGATTTTGTGGTTATTTCTTTTGAAAGCAATTGCTTCTACTCATTTTTAAGCATAATCAATGGCCACAAGGATGTAAAGATTGCTAAAATAAATTGGAAAAGGTCCCATAAAATCTATGTCCAAACATCAAATATTTCAATAATTAAAATTTGGTTTAAAGGGATCATATTTCTTTTAGAAATTCGACCTAATCTTTGACATCTATCACATGTCTTGCAATATGAATATGTATCTTTGAAAATCTGGCCAATAAAACCACATTGCAATTTTAGCGCTTGTTTTCTTTGAACTAAAATGACCTCCACATGCATGATCATGACAAAAGGCAATGATATTTTGTTGTTCATGTTCAAAGCACATTTTCTAATGATTTGATCAGACTATATTTGAGCAAATAAGGGTCATCCCAAAAGAGTTTTTTTACTTTGTTTAAAATTTTTGTTTTATCTTGTTTATTCCACTGAGATGGCATGTTACCGGTGACAAGGTAATTGACAATGTCTGCATACCAAGGTATGTGAGAAATGATATGAGTTGTTTATTAGGAATACCATTAGATTTTGATGATGTCATCCATGTATTATCATTCATTCAAATGTATGTTCTAAATAACTTGACATTGTAAAGAAGAACCAAATGTGTATCTTCTATACGCCTTAAAAATTTAGGCTAAGTCTTGATCAAGTGTTGATCAAGAACAAAAGCGATTAAGTATAGAACGCCACTTATCGAGAAGTTTTTAGGCAAGTTCATTATTAGAAGAAGTTTTGTCAACGCAAAACATCGAGATGTTTGACCAAAACTAAGCTGCAGCTTAAGTTCTAAAGAAGGCGCTACATCGGACAAGTTTTGGTATACGCAGAATATCGAGAGGTTTGACCAAAACCCATCTGCGGTCGATTTATCGACGAGATCAATATCACCCAAGTTTTGACCACGATCGTAGAATATTCATCAAGTCGATAACTTCGAAAGACCAGATCGAGAACTTTATCTCGAGAGAACTTCTACCAAGAAATATCAGAGAAGTTTTACATCGATAAGGTTGACCGCACATCAGCGGGTTTGACCAAGAGATATCGGATAAGTTCTCGGTCAAGATATCAGCCAAGTTCAAGATACTCACCCACGTCAACAAGAGTTGAAGTCAACAATAATGTAAATCCACATGCGGGCGTAAGGAGACAAAGTGAAAAGATTCCTAAAGTTAGGAATAAAATATCTTTGAGATCCGCATTCTAAAACTTATGATTATTCTAATCAAGAATAACGGCGCTAAACAAAGGACGTCTTTCAAATGGTCAGAAATGAAAAGGGAATCAAGTGCAACGGAATGATAATATAAACAAATAAGTCCACTCTCCAATGGATGGATTTGTTACAAGAGATGCAATGGCTATGAAGAAAGCTCAAGAATCGTACTATAAATATCTGAAGATATGAATTGAGTAATGTACGATGCGAATAATACATTCAAGCAATCAGAGCAATCAAAACAATCATAGTGAATAAATAGCATCGTGAAGAGCAAAGCTTAAACAGTCATATTCGAAGAAGATCTTAAGTTGGAGAAGACAAAAACTCTTGTCTTTAAAGTTTGAGTACGGGGTTGCTTTCTTGAATGAGTTTCTTGAAAGTAAAAAGACTGTAAACACATACACGGGTTCTTTATTTGAAGGTGATAGACAGCTCGAGAGTTGTTGAGGCATCCACGGGTTTTCGATCAAGAGGTGGTAGGCAGTTAAGGGAGTTGCAACGACCACGGGTTTCCACTTGTTGGAAGCTGTTGTAACAAGGAAAAATTCATTGTAACCTTTATCACTGGTTGACAGTTATAGTGAATTTATCTCCAACAAGTTTGGAGAGAAGTGGATTAGTAGAGGATTACTCCACCTCTGAAACCACTATAAGTGCTTGTGTGATTTACTGCTTTATACATCATACATAACTGCTATGGGTATGAGTTGTAAACAAATTATTACAGTTTGATTTTGTTGTGTGACCTTATCGGTCCGTGTCTTTATGTTGTTTGATCCCAGCCGGTCAAATATTTGGTCGTATGATTGTGTTCAGCCTGGTGAATCCTCGAGTGTGGGGTCCACGGTGTGTGATATTCTCGGTTGATATCTGGGGGTGTTACAATTATGGTATCGGAGCTTAGGTTGTGGAAACTTAGGCTGTCGGGTCGAGTCGAGTTACGTTTTGTGCTGTCAATTGAGGTGTCGATTGACAAGCTGAGTCGAGTTGAGTTGTGTTTTGTTCCGTCACTTGAGTTGTCGGATGACGAGAGAAGTTTATTATCGTGGGTGGCCGTCATCTTCGTGCGATCTGTGATGTAAGTCTCTTATACTATATTTTATGTTATTGATTTTGTCACAAGTTTGTTGTGAAATGAAGTTTGTATTTGGTGTTTGTGATGCATTACTAAGTATTGATCAGAGATGCTCAGGGGAAGCCTTGATGGTTTCGACATGTGTTCGAAATGGTATTTGTAACTTATGTCATTTAACTTGGATAGATGGGTTGACACGTGTTCGAACCCAGTATTTGTGAGTAGTTTTGTTGAATTGGTGATTTTGTATCTTTGAATGGGCATGTGATTTGAAATCGATAGATTTCGGATCGTTGATTTAATTATATCCGCTGCGTGTGTGCGTATGAATGAGCGTTTTGAAGTATTTTCGGATACTTGGGAAAATGTTACCAATGATGAACTTTTGTTGGGTTTGAGAGAATTTTGAGAAAATCTCTTTGCGTATTCGTGCTATTTCCAAATGATTTGAGTATTTAATTTTAAAACCTTCCACGATAAAATTTTTGTATTTATAAATCAAACGCGATTTTTTTTATTTCGAAAAGGGTGAAGGACAAATCTTTCTAAATTGTGTCAGTTAGCGCACGCTAATGTGTTATTTAGCGCAAGCTAACTGGACCTCGCAGACTAAGTGATATAGTTAACGCACGCTAATCATAGATTTAGCGCGCGTTGAGATGCATTGTGTTGTATGGCTTGGATGTGATTGTTGATATGTGGAAATATATGTTGTTTGTATGAATAGGTTGCCTACCCAGGGATGGTTCGGTGAAACCTCTGGGGGTCTATTCTAAGAGAGCATGACCACGGGATACCTTGGGTGCTGTTGATTGTGATGATGTTGAGTGGTAACATGTGATTACCCTGTATGCTGTTGATTGTGATGATGTGGAGTGGTAACATGTGATTACCCTGTGTGCTGTTGATTGTGATGATGTTGAGTGGTAGCATGTGATTACCTTTTGTGCTGATGTTGTGATAAGAATACGTGATGTCATGATTATGTGATGCTATGTTTCATTGTATTGAATGATTGTATGTCCAGTATGCCGAGAGGTCGAGGTCGAGGTCAATAATGAATCGAATATCAAAAGGTATGCCTTTATTCATAAGCAACCTCATCCTTCAAGTCTGGTTTTGTAAACTTTCACAATGACTTTTTTGCTAAGAAATGGAAATCTTTTTCAATTATTTTCAAAGTTTGTTCCATAATTAAAAAAATATATCTACAAAATCAGTTGTTTTGGGAAACCGAAAAATTCGACTTTAATAGCTACGGAGTACCGTTGTCCGCCACTCGACCTGACAAATACAATGGAGTATTAATCCACAAAGATTTTAATTCCAAATATGGTTTTAACTGTTGACCATTTGCTTTAAAAATATTAACATTTTTTGGATTTTCAATTCTACAGCTCCATGACGATAGACCGTACAAATAATAAATGGACCAGACCATCGTGAATGCAACTTGCCTAGAAATAATAACAAACGAGATTTAAAAAGAAGGACTTTAGATGTGTTTATCATGAAAAAAATTCATTTTGTCCTTATATTTCCTTGCACAATTATAAGCATCATTTCTGATTTCTTCCAACTCATTTAGTTGAAGTTTTCTATGAATTCCAGCTAAGTCTAATGAAAAAAATTAGTTGTTTTATGGCCCATTATGCTCTATGTTCTAATTCAACAGGAAAATGACATGGTTTTCCAAAGAAAAGCCTAAATGGAGACATTCTGATGGGAGTTTTGAAAGCAGTACGGTATGCTTACAATACATCATTCAATCGCAAAGACCATTCTTTCCTTGTAGGATTAACACTTTTTTCAAGAACATGTTTGGTTTCTCTATTTGAAATTTCAACTTTTCCACTTGTTTGAGGGTGATAAGGAGTAGCATCTTTATATGTAACACCATATTTTTAAATAAATGATTCAAAAATTGGTTACAAAAATATTTTCCTCCATCACTTATAATTGCTCGTGGTATTCCAAATTTGGAAAAAAATATTTTCTTTCAAAAATTTTACCACGATTTTGTGGTTATTTCTTTTGAAAGTAATTGCTTCTACTCATTTTTAAGCATAATCAATGGCCACAAGGATGTAAAGATTGCTAAAATAAATTGGAAAAGGTCCCATAAAATCTATGTCCAAACATCAAATATTTCAATAATTAAAATTTGGTTTAAAGGGATCATATTTCTTTTAGAAATTCGACCTAATCTTTGACATCTATCACATGTGCTGCAATATGAATATGTATCTTTGAAAACTGTTGGCCAATAAAAACCACATTGCAGAATTTTAGCAGTTGTTTTCTTTGAACTAAAATGACCTCCACATGCATGATCATGACAAAAGGCAATGATATTTTGTTGTTCATGTTCAGGCGCACATTTTCTAATGATTTGATCAGGACTATATTTGAGCAAATAAGGGTCATCCCAAAAGAGTTTTTTTACTTTGTTTAAAATTTTTGTTTTATCTTGTTTATTCCACTGAGATGGCATGTTACCAGTGACAAGGTAATTGACAATGTCTGCATACCAAGGTATGTGAGAAACAGATATGAGTTGTTTATTAGGAATACCTGTTAGATTTTGATGATGTCATCCATGTATTATCATTCATTCAAATGTATGTTCTAAATAACTTGACATTGTAAAGAAGAACCAAATGTGTATCTTCTATACGCCTTAAAAATTTAGGCTAAGTCTTGATCAAGTGTTGATCAGTAACAAAAGCGATTAAGTATAGAACTGCCACTTATCAGAGAAGTTTTTAGGCAAGTTCATTATTAGAAGAAGTTTTGGTCAACGCAAAACATCAGAGATGTTTGACCAAAACTAAGCTGCAGTTAAGTTCTAAAGAAGGCGCTACATCAGACAAGTTTTGGTATACGCAGAATATCAGAGAGGTTTGACCAAAACCCATCTGCGGTCGATTTATCAGACGAGATCAATATCACCTGAAGTTTTGACCACCAGATCAGAGAATATTCATCAAGTCAGATAACTTCAGTAAAGACCAGATCAGAGAACTTTATCTCACAGAACTTCTACCAAGAAATATCAGAGAAGTTTTACATCAGATAAGGTTGACCGCACATCAGGCAGGTTTGACCAAGAGATATCGAGATAAGTTCTCGGTCAAGATATCACCAAGTTCAAGATACTCAGTCCACGTCAACAAGAGTTGAAGTCAACAATAACAGAAATCCACATGCAGGCGTAAGGAGACAAAGTGAAAAGATTCCCGGAAAGTTAGGAATAAAATATCTTTGAGATCCGCATTCTGAAAACTTATGATTATTCTAATCAAGAATAACGGCGCTAAACAAAGGACGTCTTTCAAATGGTCAGAAATGAAAAGGGAATCAAGTGCAACGGAATGATAATATAAACAAATAAGTCCACTCTCCAATGGATGGATTTGTTACAAGAGATGCAATGGCTATGAAGAAAGCTCAAGAATCGTACTATAAATATCTGAAGATATGAATTGAGTAATGTACGATGCGAATAATACATTCAAGCAATCAGAGCAATCAAAACAATCATAGTGAATAAATAGCATCGTGAAGAGCTAAGCTTATTAATTCTTATTCGAAGTATATATTAAGTTGGAGAAGACAAAAACTCTTGTCTTTAAAGTTTGAGTACGGGGTTGCTTTCTTGAATGAGTTTCTTGAAAGTAAAAAGACTGTAAACACATACACGGGTTCTTTATTGGAAGGTGATAGACAGCTCGAGAGTTGTTGAGGCATCCACGGGTTTTCGATCAAGAGGTGCTAGGCAGTTAAGGGAGTTGCAACGACCACGGGTTTCCACTTGTTGGAAGCTGTTGTAACAAGGAAAAATCCATTGTAACCTTTATCACTGGTTGACAGTTATAGTGAATTTATCTCCAACAAGTTTGGAGAGAAGTGGATTAGTAGAGGATTACTCCACCTCTGAAACCACTATAAGTGCTTGTGTGATTTACTGCTTTATACATCATACATAACTGCTATGGGTATGAGTTGTAAACAAATTATTACAGTTTGATTTTGTTGTGTGACCTTATCGGTCCGTGTCTTTATGTTGTTTGATCCCAGCCGGTCAAATATTTGGTCGTATGATTGTGTTCAGCCTGGTGAATCCTCGAGTGTGGGGTCCACGGTGTGTGATATTCTCGGTTGATATCTGGGGGTGTTACAATTATGGTATCGGAGCTTAGGTTGTGGAAACTTAGGCTGTCGGGTCGAGTCGAGTTACGTTTTGTGCTGTCAATTGAGGTGTCGATTGACAAGCTGAGTCGAGTTGAGTTGTGTTTTGTTCCGTCACTTGAGTTGTCGGATGACGAGAGAAGTTTATTATCGTGGGTGGCCGTCATCTTCGTGCGATCTGTGATGTAAGTCTCTTATACTATATTTTATGTTATTGATTTTGTCACAAGTTTGTTGTGAAATGAAGTTTGTATTTGGTGTTTGTGATGCATTACTAAGTATTGATCAGAGATGCTCAGGGGAAGCCTTGATGGTTTCGACATGTGTTCGAAATGGTATTTGTAACTTATGTCATTTAACTTGGATAGATGGGTTGACACGTGTTCGAACCCAGTATTTGTGAGTAGTTTTGTTGAATTGGTGATTTTGTATGCTGAATGGGCATGTGATTTGAAATCGATAGATTTCGGATCGTTGATTTAATTATATCCGCTGCGTGTGTGCGTATGAATGAGCGTTTTGAAGTATTTTCGGATACTTGGGAAAATGTTACCAATGATGAACTTTTGTTGGGTTTGAGAGAATTTTGAGAAAATCTCTTTTGCGTATTCGTGCTATTTCCAAATGATTTGAGTATTTAATTTTAAAACCTTCCACGATAAAATTTTTGTATTTATAAATCAAACGCGATTTTTTTTATTTCGAAAAGGGTGAAGGACAAATCTTTCTAAATTGTGTCAGTTAGCGCACGCTAATGTGTTATTTAGCGCAAGCTAACTGGACCTCGCAGACTAAGTGATATAGTTAACGCACGCTAATCATAGATTTAGCGCGCGTTGAGATGCATTGTGTTGTATGGCTTGGATGTGATTGTTGATATGTGGAAATATATGTTGTTTGTATGAATAGGTTGCCTACCCAGGATGGTTCGGTGAAACCTCTGGGGGTCTATTCTAAGAGAGCATGACCACGGGATACCTTGGGTCTTTGTTGATTGTGATGACGTTGAGTGGTAACATGTGATTACCCTGTATCTCGTTGATTGTGATGATGTGGAGTGGTAACATGTGATTACCACTGTGTCCGTTGATTGTGATGATGTTGAGTGGTAGCATGTGATTACCTTTTGTGCTGATGTTGTGATAAGAATACGTGATGTCATGATTATGTGATGCTATGTTTCATTGTATTGAATGATTGTATGTCCAGTATGCCGAGAGGTCGAGGTCGAGGTCAATAATGAATCGAATATCAAAAGGTATGCCTTTATTCATAAGCAACCTCATCCTTCAAGTCTGGTTTTGTAAACTTTCACAATGACTTTTTTGCTAAGAAATGGAAATCTTTTTCAATTATTTTCAAAGTTTGTTCCATAATTAAAAAAATATATCTACAAAATCAGTTGTTTTGGGAAACCGAAAAATTCGACTTTAATAGCTACGGAGTACCGTTGTCCGCCACTCGACCTGACAAATACAATGGAGTATTAATCCACAAAGATTTTAATTCCAAATATGGTTTTAACTGTTGACCATTTGCTTTAAAAATATTAACATTTTTTGGATTTTCAATTCTACAGCTCCATGACGATAGACCGTACAAATAATAAATGGACCAGACCATCGTGAATGCAACTTGCCTAGAAATAATAACAAACGAGATTTAAAAAGAAGGACTTTAGATGTGTTTATCATGAAAAAAATTCATTTTGTCCTTATATTTCCTTGCACAATTATAAGCATCATTTCTGATTTCTTCCAACTCATTTAGTTGAAGTTTTCTATGAATTCCAGCTAAGTCTAATGAAAAAAATTAGTTGTTTTATGGCCCATTATGCTGTATGTTCTAATTCAACAGGAAAATGACATGGTTTTCCAAAGAAAAGCCTAAATGGAGACATTCTGATGGGAGTTTTGAAAGCAGTACGGTATGCTTACAATACATCATTCAATCGCAAAGACCATTCTTTCCTTGTAGGATTAACACTTTTTTCAAGAACATGTTTGGTTTCTCTATTTGAAATTTCAACTTTTCCACTTGTTTGAGGGTGATAAGGAGTAGCATCTTTATATGTAACACCATATTTTTTAAATAAATGATTCAAAAATTGGTTACAAAAATATTTTCCTCCATCACTTATAATTGCTCGTGGTATTCCAAATTTGGAAAAAAATATTTTCTTTCAAAAATTTTACCACGATTTTGTGGTTATTTCTTTTGAAAGTAATTGCTTCTACTCATTTTTAAGCATAATCAATGGCCACAAGGATGTAAAGATTGCTAAAATAAATTGGAAAAGGTCCCATAAAATCTATGTCCAAACATCAAATATTTCAATAATTAAAATTTGGTTTAAAGGGATCATATTTCTTTTAGAAATTCGACCTAATCTTTGACATCTATCACATGTGCTGCAATATGAATATGTATCTTTGAAAACTGTTGGCCAATAAAAACCACATTGCGAATTTTAGCGGTTGTTTTCTTTGAACTAAAATGACCTCCACATGCATGATCATGACAAAAGGCAATGATATTTTGTTGTTCATGTTCAGGCGCACATTTTCTAATGATTTGATCAGGACTATATTTGAGCAAATAAGGGTCATCCCAAAAGAGTTTTTTTACTTTGTTTAAAATTTTTGTTTTATCTTGTTTATTCCACTGAGATGGCATGTTACCAGTGACAAGGTAATTGACAATGTCTGCATACCAAGGTATGTGAGAAACAGATATGAGTTGTTTATTAGGAATACCTGTTAGATTTTGATGATGTCATCCATGTATTATCATTCATTCAAATGTATGTTCTAAATAACTTGACATTGTAAAGAAGAACCAAATGTGTATCTTCTATACGCCTTAAAAATTTAGGCTAAGTCTTGATCAAGTGTTGATCAAGAATAAAAGCGATTAAGTATAGAAGCGCCACTTATCGAGAAGTTTTTAGGCAAGTTCATTATTAGAAGAAGTTTTGGTCAACGCAAAACATCGAGATGTTTGACCAAAACTAAGCTGCAGCTTAAGTTCTAAAGAAGGCGCTACATCGGACAAGTTTTGGTATACGCAGAATATCGTAGAGGTTTGACCAAAACCCATCTGCGGTCGATTTATCGACGAGATCAATATCACCTGAAGTTTTGACCACCGGATCGTAGAATATTCATCAAGTCGATAACTTCAGTAAAGACCAGATCGAGAGAACTTTATCTCACGTAACTTCTACCAAGAAATATCGAGAAGTTTTACATCGATAAGGTTGACCGCACATCGAGCGAGTTTGACCAAGAGATATCGATAAGTTCTCGGTCAAGATATCACCAAGTTCAAGATACTCACCCACGTCAACAAGAGTTGAAGTCAACAATAACAGAAATCCACATGCAGGCGTAAGGAGACAAAGTGAAAAGATTCCCGGAAAGTTAGGAATAAAATATCTTTGAGATCCGCATTCTGAAAACTTATGATTATTCTAATCAAGAATAACGGCGCTAAACAAAGGACGTCTTTCAAATGGTCAGAAATGAAAAGGGAATCAAGTGCAACGGAATGATAATATAAACAAATAAGTCCACTCTCCAATGGATGGATTTGTTACAAGAGATGCAATGGCTATGAAGAAAGCTCAAGAATCGTACTATAAATATCTGAAGATATGAATTGAGTAATGTACGATGCGAATAATACATTCAAGCAATCAGAGCAATCAAAACAATCATAGTGAATAAATAGCATCGTGAAGAGCAAAGCTTAAACAGTCATATTCGAAGAAGATCTTAAGTTGGAGAAGACAAAAACTCTTGTCTTTAAAGTTTGAGTACGGGGTTGCTTTCTTGAATGAGTTTCTTGAAAGTAAAAAGACTGTAAACACATACACGGGTTCTTTATTGGAAGGTGATAGACAGCTCGAGAGTTGTTGAGGCATCCACGGGTTTTCGATCAAGAGGTGCTAGGCAGTTAAGGGAGTTGCAACGACCACGGGTTTCCACTTGTTGGAAGCTGTTGTAACAAGGAAAAATCCATTGTAACCTTTATCACTGGTTGACAGTTATAGTGAATTTATCTCCAACAAGTTTGGAGAGAAGTGGATTAGTAGAGGATTACTCCACCTCTGAAACCACTATAAGTGCTTGTGTGATTTACTGCTTTATACATCATACATAACTGCTATGGGTATGAGTTGTAAACAAATTATTACAGTTTGATTTTGTTGTGTGACCTTATCGGTCCGTGTCTTTATGTTGTTTGATCCCAGCCGGTCAAATATTTGGTCGTATGATTGTGTTCATTTGGTGAATCCTCGAGTGTGGGGTCCACGGTGTGTGATATTCTCGGTTGATATCGGGGTGTTACAATTATGGTATCGGAGCTTAGGTTGTGGAAACTTAGGCTGTCGGGTCGAGTCGAGTTACGTTTTGTGCTGTCAATTGAGGTGTCGATTGACAAGCTGAGTCGAGTTGAGTTGTGTTTTGTTCCGTCACTTGAGTTGTCGGATGACGAGAGAAGTTTATTATCGTGGGTGGCCGTCATCTTCGTGCGATCTGTGATGTAAGTCTCTTATACTATATTTTATGTTATTGATTTTGTCACAAGTTTGTTGTGAAATGAAGTTTGTATTTGGTGTTTGTGATGCATTACTAAGTATTGATCAGAGATGCTCAGGGGAAGCCTTGATGGTTTCGACATGTGTTCGAAATGGTATTTGTAACTTATGTCATTTAACTTGGATAGATGGGTTGACACGTGTTCGAACCCAGTATTTGTGAGTAGTTTTGTTGAATTGGTGATTTTGTATGCTGAATGGGCATGTGATTTGAAATCGATAGATTTCGGATCGTTGATTTAATTATATCCGCTGCGTGTGTGCGTATGAATGAGCGTTTTGAAGTATTTTCGGATACTTGGGAAAATGTTACCAATGATGAACTTTTGTTGGGTTTGAGAGAATTTTGAGAAAATCTCTTTTGCGTATTCGTGCTATTTCCAAATGATTTGAGTATTTAATTTTAAAACCTTCCACGATAAAATTTTTGTATTTATAAATCAAACGCGATTTTTTTTATTTCGAAAAGGGTGAAGGACAAATCTTTCTAAATTGTGTCAGTTAGCGCACGCTAATGTGTTATTTAGCGCAAGCTAACTGGACCTCGCAGACTAAGTGATATAGTTAACGCACGCTAATCATAGATTTAGCGCGCGTTGAGATGCATTGTGTTGTATGGCTTGGATGTGATTGTTGATATGTGGAAATATATGTTGTTTGTATGAATAGGTTGCCTACCCAGGGATGGTTCGGTGAAACCTCTGGGGGTCTATTCTAAGAGAGCATGACCACGGGATACCTTGGGTGCTGTTGATTGTGATGACGTTGAGTGGTAACATGTGATTACCCTGTATGCTGTTGATTGTGATGATGTGGAGTGGTAACATGTGATTACCCTGTGTGCTGTTGATTGTGATGATGTTGAGTGGTAGCATGTGATTACCTTTTGTGCTGATGTTGTGATAAGAATACGTGATGTCATGATTATGTGATGCTATGTTTCATTGTATTGAATGATTGTATGTCCAAGATGCCGAGAGGTCGAGGTCGAGGTCAATAATGAATCGAATATCAAAAGGTATGCCTTTATTCATAAGCAACCTCATCCTTCAAGTCTGGTTTTGTAAACTTTCACAATGACTTTTTTGCTAAGAAATGGAAATCTTTTTCAATTATTTTCAAAGTTTGTTCCATAATTAAAAAAATATATCTACAAAATCAGTTGTTTTGGGAAACCGAAAAATTCGACTTTAATAGCTACGGAGTACCGTTGTCCGCCACTCGACCTGACAAATACAATGGAGTATTAATCCACAAAGATTTTAATTCCAAATATGGTTTTAACTGTTGACCATTTGCTTTAAAAATATTAACATTTTTTGGATTTTCAATTCTGACTCCATGACGATAGACCGTACAAATAATAAATGGACGGACCATCGTGAATGCAACTTGCCTAGAAATAATAAAAAAAGAGATTTAAAAAGAAGTACTTTAGATTTGTTTATCATGAAAAAATTCATTTTGTCCTTATATTTCCTTGCACAATTATAAGCATCATTTCTGATTTCTTCCAACTCATTTAGTTGAAGTTTTCTATGTATTCCTGGTAAGTCTAATGAAAATAATTAGTTGTTTTATGGCCCATTATGCTGTATGTTCTAATTCAACAGGAAAATGACATGGTTTTCCAAAGAAAAGCCTAAATGGAGACATTCTGATGGGAGTTTTGAAAGCAGTACGGTATGCTTACAATACATCATTCAATCGCAAAGACCATTCTTTCCTTGTAGGATTAACACTTTTTTCAAGAACATGTTTGGTTTCTCTATTTGAAATTTCAACTTTTCCACTTGTTTGAGGGTGATAAGGAGTAGCATCTTTATATGTAACACCATATTTTTTAAATAAATGATTCAAAAATTGGTTACAAAAATATTTTCCTCCATCACTTATAATTGCTCGTGGTATTCCAAATTTGGAAAAAAATATTTTCTTTCAAAAATTTTACCACGATTTTGTGGTTATTTCTTTTGAAAGTAATTGCTTCTACTCATTTTTAAGCATAATCAATGGCCACAAGGATGTAAAGATTGCTAAAATAAATTGGAAAAGGTCCCATAAAATCTATGTCCAAACATCAAATATTTCAATAATTAAAATTTGGTTTAAAGGGATCATATTTCTTTTAGAAATTCGACCTAATCTTTGACATCTATCACATGTGCTGCAATATGAATATGTATCTTTGAAAACTGTTGGCCAATAAAAACCACATTGCGGAATTTTAGCGGTTGTTTTCTTTGAACTAAAATGACCTCCACATGCATGATCATGACAAAAGGCAATGATATTTTGTTGTTCATGTTCAGGCGCACATTTTCTAATGATTTGATCAGGACTATATTTGAGCAAATAAGGGTCATCCCAAAAGAGTTTTTTTACTTTGTTTAAAATTTTTGTTTTATCTTGTTTATTCCACTGAGATGGCATGTTACCAGTGACAAGGTAATTGACAATGTCTGCATACCAAGGTATGTGAGAAACAGATATGAGTTGTTTATTAGGAATACCTGTTAGATTTTGATGATGTCATCCATGTATTATCATTCATTCAAATGTATGTTCTAAATAACTTGACATTGTAAAGAAGAACCAAATGTGTATCTTCTATACGCCTTAAAAATTTAGGCTAAGTCTTGATCAAGTGTTGATCAGTAACAAAAGCGATTAAGTATAGAACTGCCACTTATCAGAGAAGTTTTTAGGCAAGTTCATTATTAGAAGAAGTTTTGGTCAACGCAAAACATCAGAGATGTTTGACCAAAACTAAGCTGCAGTTAAGTTCTAAAGAAGGCGCTACATCAGACAAGTTTTGGTATACGCAGAATATCAGAGAGGTTTGACCAAAACCCATCTGCGGTCGATTTATCAGACGAGATCAATATCACCTGAAGTTTTGACCACCAGATCAGAGAATATTCATCAAGTCAGATAACTTCAGTAAAGACCAGATCAGAGAACTTTATCTCACAGAACTTCTACCAAGAAATATCAGAGAAGTTTTACATCAGATAAGGTTGACCGCACATCAGGCAGGTTTGACCAAGAGATATCAGATAAGTTCTCAGTCAAGATATCAGCCAAGTTCAAGATACTCAGTCCACGTCAACAAGAGTTGAAGTCAACAATAACAGAAATCCACATGCAGGCGTAAGGAGACAAAGTGAAAAGATTCCCGGAAAGTTAGGAATAAAATATCTTTGAGATCCGCATTCTGAAAACTTATGATTATTCTAATCAAGAATAACGGCGCTAAACAAAGGACGTCTTTCAAATGGTCAGAAATGAAAAGGGAATCAAGTGCAACGGAATGATAATATAAACAAATAAGTCCACTCTCCAATGGATGGATTTGTTACAAGAGATGCAATGGCTATGAAGAAAGCTCAAGAATCGTACTATAAATATCTGAAGATATGAATTGAGTAATGTACGATGCGAATAATACATTCAAGCAATCAGAGCAATCAAAACAATCATAGTGAATAAATAGCATCGTGAAGAGCAAAGCTTAAACAGTCATATTCGAAGAAGATCTTAAGTTGGAGAAGACAAAAACTCTTGTCTTTAAAGTTTGAGTACGGGGTTGCTTTCTTGAATGAGTTTCTTGAAAGTAAAAAGACTGTAAACACATACACGGGTTCTTTATTGGAAGGTGATAGACAGCTCGAGAGTTGTTGAGGCATCCACGGGTTTTCGATCAAGAGGTGCTAGGCAGTTAAGGGAGTTGCAACGACCACGGGTTTCCACTTGTTGGAAGCTGTTGTAACAAGGAAAAATTCATTGTAACCTTTATCACTGGTTGACAGTTATAGTGAATTTATCTCCAACAAGTTTGGAGAGAAGTGGATTAGTAGAGGATTACTCCACCTCTGAAACCACTATAAGTGCTTGTGTGATTTACTGCTTTATACATCATACATAAGCTTGCTATGGGTATGAGTTGTAAACAAATTATTACAGTTTGATTTTGTTGTGTGACCTTATCGGTCCGTGTCTTTATGTTGTTTGATCCCAGCCGGTCAAATATTTGGTCGTATGATTGTGTTCAGCCTGGTGAATCCTCGAGTGTGGGGTCCACGGTGTGTGATATTCTCGGTTGATATCTGGGGGTGTTACAATTATGGTATCGGAGCTTAGGTTGTGGAAACTTAGGCTGTCGGGTCGAGTCGAGTTACGTTTTGTGCTGTCAATTGAGGTGTCGATTGACAAGCTGAGTCGAGTTGAGTTGTGTTTTGTTCCGTCACTTGAGTTGTCGGATGACGAGAAGTTTATTATCGTGGGTGGCCGTCATCTTCGTGCGATCTGTGATGTAAGTCTCTTATACTATATTTTATGTTATTGATTTTGTCACAAGTTTGTTGTGAAATGAAGTTTGTATTTGGTGTTTGTGATGCATTACTAAGTATTGATCAGAGATGCTCAGGGGAAGCCTTGATGGTTTCGACATGTGTTCGAAATGGTATTTGTAACTTATGTCATTTAACTTGGATAGATGGGTTGACACGTGTTCGAACCCGGTATTTGTTAGTAGTTTTGTTTAATTGGTGATTTTGTATTCTGAATTGGCATGTGATTTGAAATCGATAGATTTCGGATCGTTGATTTAATTATATCCGCTGCGTGTGTGCGTATGAATGAGCGTTTTGAAGTATTTTCGGATACTTGGGAAAATGTTACCAATGATGAACTTTTGTTGGGTTTGAGAGAATTTTGAGAAAATCTCTTTTGCGTATTCGTGCTATTTCCAAATGATTTGAGTATTTAATTTTAAAACCTTCCACGATAAAATTTTTGTATTTATAAATCAAACGCGATTTTTATTCGAAAAGGGTGAAGGACAAATCTTTCTAAATTGTGTCAGTTAGCGCACGCTAATGTGTTATTTAGCGCAAGCTAACTGGACCTCGCAGACTAAGTGATATAGTTAACGCACGCTAATCATAGATTTAGCGCGCGTTGAGATGCATTGTGTTGTATGGCTTGGATGTGATTGTTGATATGTGGAAATATATGTTGTTTGTATGAATAGGTTGCCTACCCAGGGATGGTTCGGTGAAACCTCTGGGGGTCTATTCTAAGAGAGCATGACCACGGGATACCTTGGGTGCTGTTGATTGTGATGATGTTGAGTGGTAACATGTGATTACCACATCTTTGTTGATTGTGATGATGTGGAGTGGTAACATGTGATTACCCTGTGTGCTGTTGATTGTGATGATGTTGAGTGGTAGCATGTGATTACCTTTTGTGCTGATGTTGTGATAAGAATACGTGATGTCATGATTATGTGATGCTATGTTTCATTGTATTGAATGATTGTATGTCCAGTATGCCGAGAGGTCGAGGTCGAGGTCAATAATGAATCGAATATCAAAAGGTATGCCTTTATTCATAAGCAACCTCATCCTTCAAGTCTGGTTTTGTAAACTTTCACAATGACTTTTTTGCTAAGAAATGGAAATCTTTTTCAATTATTTTCAAAGTTTGTTCCATAATTAAAAAAATATATCTACAAAATCAGTTGTTTTGGGAAACCGAAAAATTCGACTTTAATAGCCACGGAGTACCGTTGTCCGCCACTCGACCTGACAAATACAATGGAGTATTAATCCACAAAGATTTCAATTCCAAATATGGTTTTAACTGTTGACCATTTGCTTTAAAAATATTAACATTTTTTGGATTTTCAATTCTGACTCCATGACGATAGACCGTACAAATAATAAATGGACGGACCATCGTGAATGCAACTTGCCTAGAAATAATAACAAACGAGATTTAAAAAGAAGGACTTTAGATGTGTTTATCATGAAAAAAATTCATTTTGTCCTTATATTTCCTTGCACAATTATAAGCATCATTTCTGATTTCTTCCAACTCATTTAGTTGAAGTTTTCTATGAATTCCAGCTAAGTCTAATGAAAAAAATTAGTTGTTTTATGGCCCATTATGCTCTATGTTCTAATTCAACAGGAAAATGACATGGTTTTCCAAAGACAAGCCTAAATGGAGACATTCTGATGGGAGTTTTGAAAGCAGTACGGTATGCTTACAATACATCATTCAATCGCAAAGACCATTCTTTCCTTGTAGGATTAACACTTTTTTCAAGAACATGTTTGGTTTCTCTATTTGAAATTTCAACTTTTCCACTTGTTTGAGGGTGATAAGGAGTAGCATCTTTATATGTAACACCATATTTTTTAAATAAATGATTCAAAAATTGGTTACAAAAATATTTTCCTCCATCACTTATAATTGCTCGTGGTATTCCAAATTTGGAAAAAAATATTTTCTTTCAAAAATTTTACCACGATTTTGTGGTTATTTCTTTTGAAAGCAATTGCTTCTACTCATTTTTAAGCATAATCAATGGCCACAAGGATGTAAAGATTGCTAAAATAAATTGGAAAAGGTCCCATAAAATCTATGTCCAAACATCAAATATTTCAATAATTAAAATTTGGTTTAAAGGGATCATATTTCTTTTAGAAATTCGACCTAATCTTTGACATCTATCACATGTCTTTGCAATATGAATATGTATCTTTGAAAAGCTGTTGGCCAATAAAAACCACATTGCAGAATTTTAGCAGTTGTTTTCTTTGAACTAAAATGACCTCCACATGCATGATCATGACAAAAGGCAATGATATTTTGTTGTTCATGTTCAGGCGCACATTTTCTAATGATTTGATCAGGACTATATTTGAGCAAATAAGGGTCATCCCAAAGAGTTTTTACTTTGTTTAAAATTTTTGTTTTATCTTGTTTATTCCATTGAGATGGCATGTTACCGGTGACAAGGTAATTGACAATGTCGCATACCAAGGTATGTGAGAAAGCAGATATGAGTTGTTTATTAGGAATACCTGTTAGATTTTGATGATGTCATCCATGTATTATCATTCATTCAAATGTATGTTCTAAATAACTTGACATTGTAAAGAAGAACCAAATGTGTATCTTCTATACGCCTTAAAAATTTAGGCTAAGTCTTGATCAAGTGTTGATCAGTAACAAAAGCGATTAAGTATAGAACTGCCACTTATCAGAGAAGTTTTTAGGCAAGTTCATTATTAGAAGAAGTTTTGGTCAACGCAAAACATCAGAGATGTTTGACCAAAACTAAGCTGCAGTTAAGTTCTAAAGAAGGCGCTACATCAGACAAGTTTTGGTCTACGCAGAATATCAGAGAGGTTTGACCAAAACCCATCTGCGGTCGATTTATCAGACGAGATCAATATCACCTGAAGTTTTGACCACCAGATCAGAGAATATTCATCAAGTCAGATAACTTCAGTAAAGACCGGATCGTAGAACTTTATCTCGGAGAACTTCTACCAAGAAATATCGTAGAAGTTTTACATCAGATAAGGTTGACCGCACATCAGGCAGGTTTGACCAAGAGATATCAGATAAGTTCTCAGTCAAGATATCAGCCAAGTTCAAGATACTCAGTCCACGTCAACAAGAGTTGAAGTCAACAATAACAGAAATCCACATGCAGGCATAAGGAGACAAAGTGAAAAGATTCCCGGAAAGTTAGGAATAAAATATCTTTGAGATCCGCATTCTGAAAACTTATGATTATTCTAATCAAGAATAACGGCGCTAAACAAAGGACATCTTTCAAATGGTCGGAAATGAAAAGGGAATCAAGTGCAACGGAATGATAATATAAACAAAGAAGTCCACTCTCCCATGGATGGATTTGTTACAAGAGATGCAATGGCTATGAAGAAAGCTCAAGAATCATACTATAAATATCTGAAGATATGAATTGAGTAATGTACGATGCGAATAATACATTCAAGCGATCAGAGCAATCAAAACAATCATAGTGAATAAATAGCATCGTGAAGAGCAAAGCTTAAACAGTCATATTCGAAGAGGATCTTAAGTTAGAGAAGACAAAAACTCTTGTCTTTAAAGTTTGAGTACGGGGTTGCTTTCTTGAATGAGTTTCTTGAAAGTAAAAAGACTGTAAACACATACACGGGTTCTTTATTGGAAGGTGATAGACATCTCGAGAGTTGTTGAGGCATCCACGGGTTTTCGATCAAGAGGTCCTAGGCAGTTAAGGGAGTTGCAAAGACCACGGGTTTCCACTTGTTGGAAGCTGTTGTAACAAGGAAAAATTCATTGTAACCTTTATCACTGGTTGACAGTTATAGTGAATTTATCTCCAACAAGTTTGGAGAGAAGTGGATTAGTAGAGGATTACTCAACCTCTGAAACTGTAATATCCGCAATTTCCGATTTTTCGGTAAATTTCTTTTTCAGCCGGAGTCCGTTTTGACGACTCGCTCATGACCGTTTCGTCATTTTGAGAATGATTAATTCTGCACTTTTTGTCATCCGAGTTCGTTTCGGTACCGTTTTGTTGAGTTCCGAGCTTTTTAGCGACTTTTCCGCACTTGAGTGCGATTCTTGCGAATCTCAAATGCAGCTGCCGTTTGAGTTCTCGTAAGTTCATTTAATGTTATTATTCATGTTGCGATATTTGGTTTGGTGTTTCGATCGCGTATCGTGATTTTCGGACGTTTTGGGCCATTTTCGTAATTTCCCAAAGTTTTGGGTAATTACTTCCGTTGTTGAATTCCGAGCCTTCGGGTGGTCGGAATTGTGTGTTCTCTTATCTCTTAGATTCGTCTTTGCGAGTACGTCATAACCGTATCATCGATTCGTATTCAGGTTCGGGTTTCGGGGTCGTTCGGGCCGTCGGAGTTGGCCCCGGCCGAGTCATGGCCGGGCAACCTGGCCCAGTGTCACGGGCAAACTTCAGTCCGTCGAGTTATGCCGTGCGCCCCTTAGCAACTCAGTCCTTCGGCCACTAAGGCAGGCTTTCCCAACCCTTGCCGGTTAAGTGCGGAAGATTGAAGTATTTTAGAGAGAGAAAGTTAGAGAGAGAAACTGCTCTTTAGAAAAGAACTTTTATTGCTCAACTTTGGATGATGTACAAATGAGGGCCTTGGAGCTCCTTTTATAGGTCTCCATCTACATCTTCTAGAATGTACAAGAATCTACAAGTATCTAGAATATACAAGAGATTACAAGTCAATCTACAACCTTCTAATCCTTTCTATGATCATTCCGGAGGGCTTCCGGAATGTTACAACATCTATCAAGTAAATACTAGAATTCTGGAGAAGAATCTCGACCCTTCTAGAAGCTTCCATAGCCAAAGTGTGACAATTCTCCCCCACCTGAGTCTTGACGTCCCCGTCAAGGTTTTGCCTTGTATGCTTCAATTTCGGTTTTGAACTGCCACAAGTCTTGCTCCTTTTCCCACGAAGCTTCGCTGTCGGGTAAACCTCTCCAGCGTACTAAGTACTCCGTCCAGCGGGGTGTTCCCCGTTTTCCGACTTGTCGATCCGCCAGGATTTCTTCGATTTCCTTCTCAAAGAACACTGTGTAAGCAGGCGGGGCTCGATCTGACTTATTTCGAGTTGGGTCTTCCTCATCCATGAAGTATGGTTTCAAAAGACTCACATGGAAGACCGGGTGAATTTTGAAGTCATTCGGAAGATTGAGCCGATAGGACCGCGTTCCGACCTTCTTCACTATCTCAAAGGGTCCTTCATACCGCCGGGTCAAGCCTTTATGCACTTGACGGATCGCCTTAACATTTCTTCCGATCATTCGGACCAACACTTGGTCCCCTACTTGAAAGTCCCTCGGACGGCGCTTGTCGTCCGCCCATTTCTTCATCCGCTTGGCAGCCTTAGTCAGATACGCCCTTGCTATGTCATGTTCCTCGTTCCAACCTTTAGCAAGTTTGTACGCTGCCGGACTCGCACCTTCGTATTTCCGAACTAGTTCCTGGGGTGTCGTCGGTTGTTGCCCCATCACCAGCTCAAACGGACTTCGTTGTGTGGACTCGTTCCGCTGCAAGTTGTAAGAAAATTGCGCAATATCAAGTAAACGAGCCCAGTCGGACTGGTTGGCACTTACAAAGTGTCGGAGATAAATCTCCAGCAAATGATTTACACGTTCAGTTTGGCCATCCGTTTGGGGGTGAAAGCTTGTCGAGAAGTGGAGGTTTGACCCCATCAACTTGAATAGCTCCCTCCAAAACTTTCCTGTGAATCGCGGGTCTCGGTCGCTTATGATACTCCGATGAACTCCCCAGTACTTTACCACATGTTTCAAGAATAGTCGGGCAGCTTCCTCGGCCTTACAATTCTTTGTTGCCGGGATGAATGTCCCGTACATGGAGAACCGATCAACAATCACCATTATCGACCCGCATCCTTCCGACCTTGGTAGTGCCGATATAAAGTCCATCGTAAGACTGTCCCACGGACGTTCGGCAATAGGCAATGGCTCTAGCAGTCCTGCCGGTTTACTTTGTTCCACCTTGTCTTGTTGGCAGACCAAGCAGGTCTTTACGTAGGCGTTCACGTCGTCCTGCAAGTTAGGCCAGTAAAATGACTGCTCAACAAGCGCTTTAGTACGAAGAGTACCTGGGTGTCCCGCCCATTTTGAATCATGGCACTCTTTCAGCACTTCCCTTCTAAGGTTGTCCCACCGGGGTACGTACAACCTATTTCCAACAGTAAAAAGTAAGCCATTCTCTTGCCAGAACTTCCTCGTCTTGCCCTCCTTTGCCAGTTCCACCAGATTCTTAGCCAAGGGGTCTTGGGCAATACCGTCTCTTATCCGATCGGCAAGGTCACACTGCGCTTGGGTGATGGACGCCAGTGAGGCCTTCCGACTTAAAGCATCCGCAACAACGTTCGTTTTTCCTGGCTTATATTCCATAGAATAATCAAATTCAGCCAAGAAGTCTTGCCACCGGGCTTGCTTCGGGGTGATCTTCTTTTGATTTTGGAAATAGCTAGTCGCCACATTGTCCGTCTTGATCACGAAATGATTCCCGAGCAAGTAGTGTCTCCACGTACGAAGACAATGGATTATCGCCATCATTTCCTTGTCGTGAACCGGTGCAGTCGTTGCTCTCGTTTAGCTTCCGGGACTCGTATGCAACAGGATGCCCATCCTGCATTAAGACTCCTCCAATGGCATAGTCGGAGGCATCCGAGTGTAACTCAAAAGGCTTTGCGTAGTCCGGAAGTTTTAGCACTGGGTCATTCATGACAGCCACCTTCAGATCTTCGAAGGATGCTTGGCACTCGTCAGTCCAATCCCACGCAACCTTCCTCTTGAGTAAATTAGTTAATGGAGTAGCCCTCGCCGAATATCCATCAATAAATCGCCGATAGTAGTTCACCAAGCCTAAGAACGACCGAAGCTCGGAGACGTTCTGAGGAGGCTCCCACTCGCGATGGCTTTGCACTTTCTTTGTGTCCATTAAGATCATTCCTTGTTTCACCTTGTGCCCCAAGAACATTACCTCCGTTTGGGCAAACGAGCATTTTTCCAGCTTTACGTATAGTTCGTTTTCCCTCGGGACTCGGAACACTTTCCGTAGATGTTCACGTGTTCATTCAAGGACTCGTTGTATATCACTATGTCATCCAGTACACAACAACGAACTTGTCCAAGAATGGGTGAAATATCTTATTCATGAGGGTGCAGAAAGTTGCAGGAGCATTAGTCAAGCCAAAGGGCATAACCAAAAACTCAAATGAACCATACCTCGTCACGCAGGTTGTTTTTGGTTCGTCTCCTTCCGCGATACGGACTTGCCAATACCCCGACCGCAGGTCTAGTTTTGAGAACCACTTTGCCTTCCCCAAGCGGTCGAATAGGTCAGCCACCAACGGTATTGGGTATTTGTTCTTAATAGTAACCTTGTTAAGCGCCCGGTAGTCAATGCACATTCGCAAGCTACCGTCTTTTTTCTTCTGGAATAACACCGGGGCGCCATAAGGAGCTTTGGAAGGACGAATATAGCCAGCCTCAAGTAAATCTTTTAATTGCCTTCGAAGTTCTTCCAACTCTGGCGGAGCCATCCGGTACGGCCCCATTGCAGGAGGTTTCGCCCCCTGTTCCAGCTCAATCTCGTGATCTACCTCCCGCCTCGGTGGTAACTTTTTGGGCAATTCGGGAGGCATCACATCCTTAAATTCGGCCAGTACTTCACCGATTTCTGCCGGGACTTCCTTCCCGACGATTGGGTCCTCCGTCTTTAAGGCAGCAAGATATGTCTCTTGCCCCCTCTTATATCCTTTCGAGACCTACATGGCCGACAACATACGGGACTCGATCTTTCCACGTAATAATGGAATATCAAATGTTACCTTGTTCGGCGTTATGCTCAGAATTTGTGCATCTTGGATGGTCACCGTCTTCATCCTTTCCAGGAATTCCATGCCTAGTACCATCCGATAGTCATCCATTCGGACCACTGTCAAGTCAAGTTTGCCTTGCCAATCCGCCAGTTGGACCGGGACTTGCTTAGCCACGCCAATTATGGGTCTTGAGGGTGTGTTCACTGTTTTCATCCATCCCATTTCCTTAGTAACTCTTACACCCAATCGAGCTGCCTCATCCTCGGCTAAGAAGTTGTGAGTGGCTCCCGTGTCTATTAAGGCCTTTGTGATTCCCTTATTGATCTTTGCCTCAACATACATGAGACAATTCCTGACCTTTTCCGCCTTGGGTACCATCACGGTTTCTTCCTTCGCCTTTATTGCATTAAGGAGTTGCATCGACCCCATCTGCATTTCTTCGGTCCGTTCCTCCTGTTGGCTTATTATGGCATTTAGTGCTTTCTTCTTTGGGCACTCCTGGACGAAGTGTGGACCCCCGCATAAGAAGCACTCTCTCTTCTTGACTTCATGGGTCTTTTCTTTCCCTTTGAAGGTTGGCTTGTATCCGGTCTTGTGAGGCCTGTCTCCCCCACCTTTTTCCTTGCCTCCCTTCTTGTCCTTTCGCTGCGCAAAGTCCTTTCGGAATTCCACAATTTCCTCGGCCGCAGCAATTGCTTCCGACAGGTCTTGGACCTTCTGCCTTCTCAGCTCAAGGTCTGCCCAGGACTGCAACCCGTCCAAGAAATAGAACAATCGATCCTTGTCCGACATTTCGGGAAGTTCCAACATGAGTGAGGAGAACTCATTGACATAATCCTTCACACTCCCCGATTGTTTTAGGCCACGCAGCTTCTTCATGGCCAAGCTCTCGGCATTCTCCGGATAGAACTGCTTTTTCAAGTCCGCCTTGAATTCTTCCCAAGTGTCTATCCTGCATGTCCCTCGTGCAATGTCTTGATGGCGCCGTCTCCACCATAAGGCAGCGTCATCACTAAGGTACAAGATTGCCGACTTGATCTTGTCCTCGTCATCCCTTATACATACTGCATCCATATAGGTTTCGAGAGACCAAAAGAAATTATCAAGTTCTTTAGCATTCCGCTTACCTGAGTACTTTGGAGGTTCTGGTGCCCGAATGCGCGGCACTTCCCTTGCCATGGTGCCACCTTGCCACTTGCCTTGCACAATGCGCAATCCTCCTCGGTCTTATCCATCCGTGCGGTTAGTTCTTCCCTTGATTTGGCTACCTCGCCAAGAAGTGTGGACTTCAACTCGTTAAGAGCAAGCAACACTTTGTCCTCAATATTCTTGGCATTTTCTTCAAGGACATCCATCCGTTCGATGGTTTCACCAACCACCTCGATCTTGGTCATCCTTACTTCCATCGAGGATGCAAAATCTCGGACTTGTCCCTACCACCTTTCTTGGTCTTGCGGGCATCATCGCCGGCATTGTTCCCTTCGACCATCTGTCATTGTTTCCGCTCATTCTCTCACTTTACCAACAAACCGGCTCGATACCACGTGTCACGGGCAAACTTGATCCGTCGAGTTATGCCGTGCGCCCCTTAGCAACTCGGTCCTTCGGCCACTAAGGCGGGCTTTCCCAACCCTTAGGTTAAGTGCGGAAGATTGAAGTATTTTAGATAGAGAAAGTTAGAGAGAGAAACTGCTCTTTAGAAAGGAACTTTTATTGCTCAACTTTGGATGATGTACAAATGAGGGGCTTGGAGCTCCTTTTATAGGTCTCCATCTACATCTTCTAGAATGTACAAGAATCTACAAGTATCTAGAATATACAAGAGATTACAAGTCAATCTACAACCTTCTAATCCTTTCTATGATCATTCCGGAGGGCTTCCGGAATGTTACAACATCTATCAAGTAAATACTAGAATTCTGGAGAAGAATCTCGACCCTTCTAGAAGCTTCCATAGCCAAAGTGTGACACCAGGCCGGCACTGGCCGAGTCACGGCCGGTAGTGCTCGGCAGCTTCTGGCCGAGTCACGGCCGGCAGTGCTCGGCAGCTTCTGGCCGAGCAGTACCGGGTGCCGCGGCACACTCCGTGAGCCGCGGCACACTCTGTGGCATTTTTCGCCAAACTGCCCATCTGGGTGCCGCGGCACACTCCGGCCGAGCCGCGGCACTGCCGACCACCAGGAGCCATTTTGGGCTGTGCGCGGCACACTCCCAGGCCGCGGCACACTGCGCGGCTATTTATATGGCCCCGCAGACGGGTTTTGGCCATTTTCTCACTCGTTTTATTCACTTACGCTGCTTGAGATTGGTTTATCATGGATAGATTTTGTTGTACAATCAATCCATGAAGTTTTGGAGTTCATATCATCAATCATCCATCCTATAACATCCTCCGATCTACCGAATCGAGTCAGATTTTCTAGAAATCTAATTTTGGGGATTTTGGGTATTTTGTTCGTTTTAAATCCGTTTAATCCGATTTAACTTAGGATTTTGATGTATTGATGATAATTTAGATATATTATATCATTTCCTTTATTATTCCATGGTCGGATCATATCGATTCGTCGATTTGGTCGAGTTCTTGATCGATGCCTTGAAGGTGTCCGGTAAAATGTCATAGAGGGGTTTTCGGGCGTTCTACGATTATTCTTCCTCGTATGATCGATGATTTATTGATTATATGTTGTTAGGGTCGAATTCTTGTGAAGAACTCGAGTCGGAACCCTTCCGTTCGTCGTTTTCTTCAAGCTTCTCGATCGTGGGTGTATTCTTTTCCTTCGCCGGGGAATCGTAGGTGTTCGAGGTGTCCCGACTGAGCCGTTATTGTAGGAGTGTCCGGTATCGATTGTCGAGGCAAGTATCTTGCCCATACATTACGTTGTTGTGTCAAGATTTAACACCTTCCGACCGGCGATCGCCTCCGAGGCCGAGCGACCGACTTGCTGCCGAGCGGCCGAGGCAGATCTGCCGGCGGCGACAGCGGCCGAGCCTCAACCCGGCCGGCCTAAATCGGCCAATCAAGGTCCCAGGACAAGTCCGGTGCGGCGATCGACCTCGAATACGATCATCACTCGGTACTCGGCCGACTCTGGCGATCGACTAAGCGGGACGATCCTCTCTCGGCATCTGCCGATCGACCCCCCAGTGACCGACCTTTGCCAACCTTGATGGCGGCCGATGGCCATCCAGTCGGCAAAGGCCGAGCAAACAGAGGCGGCACCTACGTGCGAGATCCACAAAAGCGGCCGACAAACTGTCACCTACCTCACCTACCAACAGGCCCGGACTGCGAAAGGAGGCCGACGGACAAGACATGTGACTACACTGTCACCTACCACGACAAAGTCCGCGAAAGTAACAAAGTGGGACCTCCTGTGATGCCAGGACGCGTGCCGGCTCCTCATTGGGCCACTCGGCTAGGCTGCCATTTGGATCTATGGACTTTTGGCAGGCAGCCCACGTGCCCTTTAGGACGATCGCCCCGTTACATTAAATGCCGAAAGGCGATCGCCCACTAGGGGACAGGGCCCCTCAGCCTCTATATATACAAGGCAGCAGGCACTTGTAAAAAGGACCGAGATTCTGACTCTCTAAACTCTCAGCAATATCGCGATTCAAGCACACCATACAGAAACAATACTTGCACTTGGCAAATCTCCAACTCTTGGCAACAGCTTTCTTTCGGTCTTACTTCTCCCGGCCCATCTCCTCGAGCAGATCACCGGCGGGGACGAAGAACACCGAGCTTCGCTCAAGAGCCGGATTAACAGAGTCTTTTTACACTCATTGTATTTAGATTTCTCTCATTAATACTTGTATCCACGAATATTTGTATTAATAACATCTCGCGAGAGCATTCAAGCTCGGGCCTAACAAACCCGGCAAATCTTGTATTATTTATCTACTCTCGGAAGTGCTCCCGCAATTGTTGTTTGTTGTCCGTCTTCCAGCAGTATTAATCTTCGGATAAATATTTTGGGCAACAACAATTGGCGCTAGAAGAAGGGGATCCAACCCTCAAATTTTTACACCTACCGTCCCGAAGAACACTCGCTGTTCTCGGGGCAGATATTTGAAGTGACACTCACTGCACTTCAAAAGAAATCCTTCAGAAATCATGTCTTCCGCCTCCGCGTCGAAGAAAGCCGCTGATCAGCCGGCCAAACCCCCTGTTCCGTCCCAGTCCGAGCCACAGCCGATGGTGGAAGGTAGCCGCCGCGATCGAGAGGCGCTCGATCCGTCCACGGACGGCGGCCCAACCTCTCGCTCGATCGGTTCGAACCAAGGAACAGATCGAAGGCCCAGCCGTCTACGGGAGCGACGGAGTGCTCTCGACGCGCCTCCGGCTACCGCCCCCGGTCTCTCGCCGGAAGATCAAGCGGAAGCTCAAGGCACTCTTGGCCGAGCAATCGCCAGAGGCTCCGTCCGCGAGAAGAGGCGCTCGCCGGCGGGGCACCTCTGTCTTGATCGCACAGGCGGTGACCCGACAGCTCTGGGCGGTCCGGCCCGGCTACGAGACGACGGAGTTTGAGTCCGTCACCGGGAGCTCGGCTACTGACTCCCGAGCGGCCTAGCCGTCGCTCCCCTCGCCGAATTGCCGAGGCCGGCGGCAGCGGAGCCCGGAGATCGGTACACGATCGCCTCGGCTCCTGCTCCCAAAGCCGATCAGCAAGCGACCAAGCCACGGCAATGGCTGCGATGCAACGTCAACTCAACGACATGAAGGCGCTCCTGGAATCCAGGGCAGGCGCCAAGAAGACGATCGCCGGGCCAAGTGAACCGCTCGCGATCGACATCGAGTTTGCCCCCGTGCAGCACAGGATCGCTCCCCCGCTAACACCCGTGTACGAGGGGCGATCGGACCCCCAAGTGCACCTGAGGAAGTTTAACATCTACATGACTGGGTGCGGGGCATCTGACGCGACCAGATGCCGAATGTTCCCTCGGCCTGGGCGACCTCGCCCACCGGTGGTACACTTCATTGCCACCTCGGTCCATTGGCTCCTTTAACGAAAGGCGCACGGCTTCACCGAGTACTTCGCCACCGTGGTCGTCGGCCCAGGGTCCCCTTCGCATGATGCAAATCAAGCGGGGAGAAGAAGAGTCCGACTCGGACTACATCGACCGGGTAGACGTAATCATCCTCAATGGCGAGCCCATAAGCGATGAGACCGCCCTCTACGCGGTCTAGGAGGATTTCGGGGTTTTCGCCTATGTTCGGGCATCTCACGAAGACCCAACCTACGACCTACGCAGCCTTCCGGCTAGAGCCGCAGATTTTACGGCCGAGGCAAAGGTTTCTTCTTAGCCTGTGGCGGCGCGATCGGCACCGGACGACGATCTCCCCGATCGCCAATATCGACCTACGAATAAGCGATCGGCGGCCCGGCGACGATCGCCGTCTTCCGGACCGATCGCCGATCATCACGCTACATCATCCGCGATCCGAGGACACGATCGCCATCTGATCCGGCCATATAACATGACGGACTAAGGCATAAGATCGCCTCCACCGCACATCATAAAGCCATGGCCCTGGCAGTCGATGGAACCGGCTGTTTCGGTTATGCAAGGTCCCTTTCGGCCGAGATCGCCCGCCCTTCGTTTAAATACGAGGCCGGCGTAGTCAGAGGGCTCTCCAACATTAATCAGTGGACACATGCCACAATCCCCGTCTCAACGTACACCGTCGAGGTCGGCCATCTCCATGGCTGGCCGAGGTGGAAGCAGAGCTAACAAGCCGCGGGCGTGGAGTTGATTCATCCGACGCTGCCCCGCGCAAGGACTCCTCTAGACCGAGACCGCACGCCCTTCGTTTAAATACGAGGCGAGGCGCAGCCTGACAGAGGACCCTCATAATAAAGTGAGTCACGAGACACTCATTGTCTTCGCGCGCCAAGACACGGTCATGGGGTCGGTCCATCGATCTCCGCGACTGTGCACGATTCCTCAAACAAAGCGAAACCACCAAGTTTCCATGGGGGATCGGCCAATGTTGTTTTTTGCAGGTACAAGACCGAAAGATAGCTAAGCCAATCGACTATGGTAGCCCAAGTCCGAGTCCTAAGTCGGCTCAGCAAGGTCGCCAGCAAGAACCACCTCGCCCCATGCCTTCAACATAGGAGCAAGCTGGGGGGCAATTGTTGTGTCAAGATTTAACACCTTCCGACCGGCGATCGCCTCCGAGGCCGAGCGACCGACTTGCTGCCGAGCGGCCGAGGCAGATCTGCCGAGCAGCGACCAGGCGACCGAGCCTCAACCCAGCGGGCCAGCTAAATCGGCCAACTGAAGGTCCCAGGACAAGTCCCGGTGCCGAGCGATCGACCTCAGATACGATCATCACTCGGTACTCGGCGACCGACTCCTGGCGATCGACTAAGCGGACGATCCTCTCTCGGCATCTGCCGATCGACCCCTGGTGACCGACCTTTGCCAACCTTCAGTGACTGGCCGATGGCCATCCAGTCGGCCAAAGGCCGAGCAAACAGGACAGCACCTACGTGCAGATCCACAAAAGGCGCTGACAAACCTGTCACCTACCTCACCTACCAACAGGGCCCAGACCTGCGAAAGGAGCTGACGGACAAGACATGTGACTACAGCCTGTCACCTACCCTGACAAAGTCCGCCGAAAGTAACAAAGTGGGACCTCCTGTGACAGTACTTCCGGACGCGTGCCGGCTCCTCATTGGGCCACTCAGCTAGCTGCCGGCTGGATCTATGGACTTTTGGCAGGCAGCCCACGTGCCCTTTAGGACGATCGCCCCGTTACATTAAATGCCGAAAGGCGATCGCCCACTAGGGGACAGGGCCCCTCAGCCTCTATATATACAAGGCAGCAGGCACTTGTAAAAAGGACCGAGATTCTGACTCTCTAAACTCTCAGCAATATCGCGATTCAAGCACACCATACAGAAACAATACTTGCACTTGGCAAATCTCCAACTCTTGGCAACAGCTTTCTTTCGGTCTTACTTCTCCCGGCCCATCTCCTCGAGCAGATCACCGGCGGGGACGAAGAACACCGAGCTTCGCTCAAGAGCCGGATTAACAGAGTCTTTTTACACTCATTGTATTTAGATTTCTCTCATTAATACTTGTATCCACGAATATTTGTATTAATAACATCTCGCGAGAGCATTCAAGCCCGGGCCTAACAAACCCGGCAAATCTTGTATTATTTATCTACTCTCGGAAGTGCTCCCGCAATTGTTGTTTGTTGTCCGTCTTCCAGCAGTATTAATCTTCGGATAAATATTTTGGGCAACAACATACGTGTTTTGTGGATATTATGGTTGTTAATCGTCGATATGTGCTAAATAAATATTAATAACCATTTTTCAAAAGAATCGGAATATTTACCATCATGCTTTTTGTAAAGGTGACCCGTGTGTGTCGGGAATTAATGTGCTTAGTTGAATATGCGAGCTAGTGTCGAGTATAGAATCACCTTACTTTCTTGTGATGTCATTGCGTATGATTATGTCGTTGGTAAATGTAAAGTGTAATTCTTTTGTCAAATTATGTACTTGGAGTCACGTGTTTATGGATGAATATGTGAGTTTGAGTGATATTAGTTGTGTCGTTCGGTGCTGTTGAAATCTTGTGCTTCCTTGTGAATCGTATCATTACTTGGTCGTGAGTATATGTTGGATGAACTGGCCATTCTAGTAAGGTACCTCGACTATATATACCGTGATTGACCTTCGAGGCTTGTGGTTTGCAATCGTGATTTTGGAACGTGTGTGTGTGTTGTTCCTTCCACCGGAGTGTCCGACGGGATGTCCGGGGTCGATACTAAGGGTACGGCCACGGAAGTGGACTTGGGTGCGTGTGTGGATGAACTTCCACCGGAGTGTCCGACGGGATGTCCGGGGGTCGATACTAAGGGTACGGCCGCGGAAGTGGTTTCCCACCGGAGTGTCCGACGGGATGTCCGGGGTCGATACTAAGGGGTACGGCGCGGGTTACCGATTGTGGTTTTCATCTTGAGGATGATGTTGATGTTTTCGTTGATTGTGATATTGTCCGAGTATCACAATGCTTTGTGCTCGGGTCGAGACATTATATATCGAGTCTTGGTGCTTGACTAGAATGGCATAAGATTAATGTGTTATGTGTAATGTGTCCTTGTAAGTGAATTGAAGTGGATGATCGGGTCGTGGACCCTGTGTTTTGTGACCGGAATGGTTGGGTCGTGGACCCCGTGTTTTGTTAAACGGATTTGTATTTTGAAAAATGAACTTTGGGGTTGTGACCCTAAATGGCTTTCGAGGAATTAAGAACATTTTCAATTTTTGACGTTTTCAAAACTCCCGAGATTTGGAAATGTTTTCAAAATGCTTACTTGCTTCGTTTCTGCTTTCAAGACTTGAACTATTTTTAACTAAATATATCTCGGGAAGTCCTTCGTTATATTCTCGGAATGTGTTGTGTATGGCTCGTATTTGCACTTTATACTTGCACTAGCGAAACAGTGGAGTTTTGCTAACCCCCGAGTAATCGGGGGGTGGATATATGTATTGTGTCCAGGTACATGCAGGTTTTCGGGAGCAAGACACAGGATCGGCACGAGGGATGATGAAAGACGAATGATACTAATCACACGAAGGCCAGTTTTGGGTTCAGTTAGTCGGAGTCCATTGTATTGTCTTTTCCGCTGTCTTATTGTTCGTTGTTGCAAGTATTTTACCCTTGTGTGGGTATGAGTCTGGATGAGTTTATGTATTTTGATTTGTAAGTCAGTGACGAAAGACCAAATCGGTCTATTGGTCCGTTATTTTGATTCGTTGGTATGTAATGTAATGTGTTGTTTTGATGTCTAGCCTGGTGGATCCTCACGGAGAGGGTGCACGGCGTGTAATATTCCGGTTTGATGCGGGGTGTTACATTTATGGTATCAGAGCTTAGGTTGCGGAAACCTAGGCTGTCGGGTCCAGTCGTGTATTGTTGGGTCTTGTCTTGTCAGATTGAGTCTGACTGATGCCGTGTCGCGACGCGTCGTTTGGAATGTCGGCCGTGATTAGTATCAGGGTGCAGCCATCATCTTCGTGCGGTCTGTGGATGTAAGTCTCCCTACTACAGGTTGTACCAGGAGCTATACGAGCCTGTGTGATTTTGTGTTATGTAGTTAATATTTGAAGGTGCATCGTGAGTAAGTGACATATATTTGTTGATTCTCGTCTTGCGCTAAAATGTAGAATGATATTGCTGAATGTATCCTTGTATAAATCATTTTTCTTGCAAGAGTATAAACCTTGGAATTTTAAGTTTTCGAATCCTTTCGGGGAGTCACGTAAAATTTTTAAAATGCCCTCAAAGGGAGGTAAAAGTTGATTTTCGTATGTTGACCACAAGGCTGAAAGTTCTGAAAACTCGAATTATTGATAATTCTTTTCCACTGTGTACTATAAGTTTTCAAAACACGAGTTTTGAACTCAAATGAGTTCTACAAAATATACTCAAGACGTGATCCTTGCTTTTAACTTTTCGGTTTTGAATGACAATTGCCTTTTGATGGTTGCTCATGATGTGTTGTAATTATGTGAATCGATGGCTTTGAGATTCGAATATTGTTGTTGTTTAATTGTGACCTTCGATTCCAGTAATGTCGTATATATGTTCGCAATCATGTCGCTAAAATAGAACCGTTAGCGCACGCTAAGTGTAAGGCTAGCGCGCGCTAATGCAGCATGGGTAGCGCATGCTAAGTATGTGTTGTAGCGGCGTTAGTCGGTGCAGAGGCGGCTATGGAACCGCATTATAGCCGTTAGGTCTAACTTTTGCGGCCAATCACCTGTAGTTGTATTCTCTACGTGGTGTCTAGTGATAACAACTGTTGTGCGTGAATGTGTGTTAAGACTTTTTGTATTGCTAGGTGATATTTGATTGTGTCTGATGAATTGATAAATTATGTCTGCTTCGAGTGTGTTCGAACACGCTTTTCTAAAACTTTCATAAGTTTGTGCAAGTGCGATTAGCCGGCAGCTTCGTATGAACTTTGGAAATTATTTGAAATTTGCGAGCCGGCCTAGGATTCTCAAATAAAACCTCGACGGTATTTGAAAGAGTTGTTTTAAAGTACCTTGAATATTTTGAAAATTTTTACCGTCGTTGATGTTTGTGAAGTGTTGGGAGAATTTTCGAAAATGATTTTAACGTATTGTTGCATTTTCAAATAATTCGAGTGAATGATTTTCAAAATCTTTCACACCATAAAAATATCTTATTTCAAAAACCAATGCGATTTTTATTTTCAAAAATATATAGTGAAAGATGAGAAATCTCACTCGATGTAAAGTTCAAACTCGGATTCGGAAATGTTAGAGTATGTAAGAATGATTTGATGATCTTGCATGGTTAACTTGTTAGTTGTTAACGGCGATGATGATACGTAGAGGCATGATGACTTCAAATGATTTCAAATGAGACGGTTAAAGTATGTTGTTTGCAAGTTTTGATGAAACAATCCGAGGTACCAAAAGTACTTTTAAAGTTTATTTTAAATAGATATACAAATCGAGGATTTTCAAAAGATTTCCTTTAAAAGGATACCTCGTGGATTTTCTCTTCGAGTTGTTATTGGTTACCTCATGTGATATGTCGTGCTGAGTTGGTACCTTAGTATAATATTTTGCGAAGTTGTGCAATCGTATTGAGTGGGAATCCGCTTAGTATGCCGATGGGCGAGAGGGCCTTGATCGTGACCACGATTCTAATTGCCATGATGATCGGATGTGGTCCAAGAGGATATGGTCGGGAAGGTTGCTATTCGTGAAATTCGTTCTCGTTGTTTAGGTTTCGGTTCGAATCCTATTTTAAAGGTGTTATGATGTAATACCCGCATTTTTCTTTCTTTCTCTTGTTTCGTCCAATCGTATCGACTCATTGTGTTCGTTGATGCTTCGACACAGTGTTGTTTCTCACCTTTGTCATTCGAGCGAGTTCGATATTGTCCCAAATTGATCTATATAACGTTGAGACCTATTCAAGTAAGGAAAATTAGTCTCGAAATCGATCTTCCAACCCTTGGGCGGTGGAATTCCGTATTTGTTCAGCGATTGGCTCGCGTTTTGATTGATGTACCGTTGGGTTGGTCAATCGTATTGATTTTCGTCCGTTATGTTTTGTGTTTGTTCGGATAATTGACTTGATTGTATTATCCAGTTGATGACGCTTGTCACTTGTTGGTTTTATTATATCCCTAACGGCGGCGTTGTGTTGGTCGTCGTGGAGCGTGTTTTCACGCCGTATATTCCTTTGCGTTGCTTGTAACGTTTCGCCGATGGGCATAAGTTACGCGTTTCCTTGCGTATCTCGTTGAGTTTTCCTGGCGGGATCGCTTCTCCCTACTTGTTTTAAGTTTCGGACGAAACTTCTTTTAAGGAGGGTAGAATGTAATATCCATGATTTCCGATTTTTCGGTAAATTTCTTTTTCAGCCGGAGTCCGTTTGACGACTCCCTCATGACCGTTTCGTCATTTTGAGAATGATTAATTCTGCACTTTTTGTCATCCGAGTTCGTTTGGTACCGTTTTGTTGAGTTCCGAGCTTTTAGCGACTTTTCCGCACTTGAGTGCGATTCTTGCGAATCTCGTCCGAAACTGTCGTTTCGAGTTTCTCGTAAGTTCATTTAATGTAATTATTCATGTTGCGAGCTTTGGTTTGGTGTTAGATCGCGTATCGTGATTTTCGGACGTTTTGGGCCATTTTCGTAATTTCCCAAAGTTTTGGGTAATTACTTCCGTTGTTGAATTCCGAGCCTTCGGGTGGTCGGAATTGTGTGTTCTCTTAGCTCTTAGATTCGTCTTTGCGAGTACGTCATAACCGTATCATCGATTCGTATTCAGGTTCGGGTTTCGGGGTCGTTCGGGCCGTCGGAGTTGGCCCCGGCCGAGTCATGGCCGGGCAACCTGGCCCAGGCCGGCACTGGCCGAGTCACGGCCGGTAGTGCTCGGCAGCTTCTGGCCGAGTCACGGCCGGCAGTGCTCGGCAGCTTCTGGCCGAGCAGTACCGGGTGCCGCGGCACACTCCGGCCGAGCCGCGGCACACTCTGTGGCATTTTTCGGCCAAACCGACTGTACCGGGTGGCGCGGCACACTCCGGCCGAGCCGCGGCACACTGCCGACCACTGGGAGCCATTTTTGGGCCTGTGCCGCGGCACACTCCCGATGGGCCGCGGCACACTGCGCAGCCTATTTATGGCCCTGCAGACGGGTTTTTGGCCATTTTTCTCACTCGTTTTCTTCCCTTCCGCGGCTGGAGCTTGGTTAATCATGGAGAGATGTTGTTGGACAATCAATCCATGAAGTTTTGGAGTTCATATCATCAATCATCCATCCTATAACATCCTCCGATCTACCGAATCAGGTCAGATTTTCTAGAAATCTAATTTTGGGGATTTTGGGTATTTTGTTCGTTTTCGTCCGTTTAATCCGATTTAACTTAGGATTTTGATGGATTGATGATAATTTAGATATATTATATCATTTCCTTTATTATTCCATGGTCGGATCATATCGATTCGTCGATTTGGTCGAGTTCTTGATCGATGCCTTGAAGGTGTCCGGTAAAATGTCATAGAGGGGTTTTCGGGCGTTCTACGATTATTCTTCCTTGTATGATCGATGATTTATTGATTATATGTTGTTAGGGTCGAATTCTTGTGAAGAACTCGAGTCGGAACCCTTCCGTTCGTCGTTTTCTTCAAGCTTCTCGATCGTGGGTGTATTCTTTTCCTTCACGGGAATCGTAGGTGTTCGAGGTGTCCCGACTGAGCCGTGATTGTAGGAGTGTCCGGTATCGATTGTCGAGGCAAGTATCTTGCCCATACATTACGTGTTTTGTGGATATTATGGTTGTTAATCGTCGATATGTGCTAAATAAATATTAATAACCATTTTTCAAAAGAATCGGAATATTTACCATCATGCTTTTTGTAAAGGTGACCCGTGTGTGTCGGGAATTAATGTGCTTAGTTGAATATGCGAGCTAGTGTCGAGTATAGAATCACCTTACTTTCTTGTGATGTCATTGCGTATGATTATGTCGTTGGTAAATGTAAAGTGTAATTCTTTTGTCAAATTATGTACTTGGAGTCACGTGTTTATGGATGAATATGTGAGTTTGAGTGATATTAGTTGTGTCGTTCGGTCTTTGTTGAAATCTTGTGCTTCCTTGTGAATCGTATCATTACTTGGTCGTGAGTATATGTTGGATGAATCGCCATTCTAGTAAGGTACCTCGACTATATATCGTGATTGACCTTCGAGGCTTGTGGTTTGCAATCGTGATTTTGGAACGTGTGTGTGTGTTGTTCCTTCCACCGGAGTGTCCGACGGGATGTCCGGGGTCGATACTAAGGGTACGGCCACGGAAGTGGACTTGGGTGCGTGTGTGGATGAACTTCCACCGGAGTGTCCGACGGGATGTCGGGGGTCGATACTAAGGGTACGGCCGCGAAGTGGTTTCCCACCCGAGTGTCCGACGGGATGTCCGGGGTCGATACTAAGGGGTACGGCCACGGGTTACCGATTGTGGTTTTCATCTTGAGGATGATGTTGATGTTTTCGTTGATTGTGATATTGTCCTAGTATCACAATGCTTTGTGCTCGGGTCGAGAGACATTATATATCGAGTCTTGGTGCTTGACTAGAATGGCATAAGATTAATGTGTTATGTGTAATGTGTCCTTGTAAGTGAATTGAAGTGGATGATCGGGTCGTGGACCTGTGTTTTGTGACCAGGAATGGTTGGGTCGTGGACCCGTGTTTTGTTAAACGGATTTGTATTTTGAAAAATGAACTTTGAAATTTGTGACCCTAAATGGCTTCGAGGAATTAAGAACATTTTCAATTTTTGATGTTTTCAAAACTCCGAGATTTGGAAATGTTTTCAAAATACTTGCTTGCTTCGTTTACGCTTTCAAGACTTGAACTATTTTTAACTAAATATATCTCGAAGTCCTTCGTTATATTCTCGGAATGTGTTGTGTATGGCTCGTATTTGCACTTTATACTTGCACTAGCGAAACAGTGGAGTTTTGCTAACCCCAGTAATGTCGGGGGTGGATATATGTATTGTGTCCAGTACATGCGGGTTTTCGGGAGCAAGACACGGGATCGGCACGAGGGATGATGAAAGACGAATGATACTAATCACACGAAGGCCGCTTTGGGTTCGATTAGTCGAGTCCATTGTATTGTCTTTTCCGCTGTCTTATTGTTCGTTGTTGCAAGTATTTTACCCTTGTGTGGGTATGAGTCTGGATGAGTTTATGTATTTTGATTTGTAAGTCAGTGACGAAAGACCAAATCGGTCTATTGGTCCGTTATTTTGATTCGTTGGTATGTAATGTAATGTGTTGTTTTGATGTCTAGCCTGGTGGATCCTCACGGAGAGGGTCTGCGGCGTGTAATATTCCCGGTTTGATCTGGGGGTGTTACAGAAACCACTATAAGTGCTTGTGTGATTTACTGCTTTTTACATCATACATAACTGCTATGGGTATGAGTTGTAAACAAATTATTACAGTTTGATTTTGTTGTGTGACCTTATCGGTCCGTGTCTTTATGTTGTTTGATCCCAGCCGGTCAATTTGGTCGTATGATTGTGTTCAGCCTGGTGGATCCTCGAGTGTGGGGTCCACGGTGTGTGATATTCTCGGTGTTGGGATTCGGTGCCTAAAACGAAGGCCCAGCGGAAGCGGTAAAATGAAAATTAATTCGATCCGAATCCCTACGAGGATCGATCGAGCTACGTATATACGAATATATAAACGAAAAGCAAGAGTCGTAAGAAACTAACCCTCGAAGTCCGTTGATTAAATGGTAACCTTCTCTTGAGCTATTCCCCAAGCTTTAGTTTGATCTCTACGAGTTCAATCCGCTCCAAGCCCTTGAACGATCCAACGCCGAAAGTACCGCGTCTCTACTTGCCACGCGCCGGAGAAACGACCGGAACAACGATCACCTTGCTATCCTCCGAGGATACGGCTAGAGCTAAGTGATGAAGCTTCCAATATGAAATTATAACACTCTAAGTGTATAACTCACAATCTCTCTTTGAATTCTTGATTTTTCTCTAAGAAAAACTCTCAAGAAATAGATGAAGAAGAAGACTTTTAGAAAGAACTTTTCTCTCTCTCTCTACACTTAAATTCACGTATGAAACAATCAATTAGTGTATGAGAGATTGAAGTCTTCTTATCTATATTCTCCTTCCACATGTTACAACTCATTCACATGAGAATATTGCCCCACAAGTCATTTTCCTTGCATTATCATCAAATAAAAATTGGAAAGAAAAGACAATGGGAAGGTAGGTGGAAGGGGGTTGGCCATGATGAAAAAACGGATGAGTTCGGTTCGTTTCGGACTCACGTGAGTCCAAACAGATAAACTCCGATTCCGTTCCGATGTATTTATATCGATTAATTAATCCAATTAATTTTATCATATCAAATACATTATGACATAATTAATTTCTCCAAGAAATAATTATATCCATGAATTAAATTTATCACCCAGTAATTTATTTAATTCATTAGGCCGTAAATTAATTTATCCAATAAATCAATTTAAACATCCAATGTCATGAATTAGATATCCAATATCTAATATTCATAATGAGAGAATTAAGCTTGATTCATTCCGTCGTCAATCCTAATGCGCGACTCGGTAGGTCCGTCTCAGTTAGCAATGGGAGGAACCAAAGAGTAGTAGCACCACCTAGCCACCTGGCGCCTACACTTAATCGAGAACGAATGATTGGGATCATTCAAGAACCATTCTGCGTGAATACCGGTATACGTATAAACCCTTCTTTCAAATGTCCCGATCAAGTTATAGGGTCACGGTCGATCAAACCTTATCTCGCTTGACGCAATGCATGCGTTAATGCAAATCGAGATCAACTAGCAGTCGTGTATCAAAAACAACTAGCTCCAATGCAGTGGCCAAAGACTTATGATCTCATCTGCCAATAACCGCATAGGACATATAACCCGCTCACTAACGGGAGAAAGAATTCTATCTTGGTATTCAGAAGGACCTGCTACTTGCCCGTTAAGATGCACGTCGAGGTTGACCCCCGCCTTCCGGTTTACAGGGTCGAACTACTCTAATGAAAATCTTGACGTCACAAGCACATCCCTACTAAATCCTCAAGTCGAAGGTTCACGAATACCTATCACAACCTTTCGATTCCGTCATTGACTGTCCCTGAGTGAAATCCATGTGACGAATCGAGGGTGAGTCGGTTCGAGTACACTAATCCAATTAGCATACCTATAACGTGTGCTCCCACTAACCATTAGTGTTCGACAGGCACTCTCCATGTCAAAGAACACGTCATACAAGTCTTCACATAAACTTAACGCCCAGTCAAGTTTCATCGACTTGCGAACGATTAAGTATTTGAGCTATAACCTTTCCAGTGCCGACCCCCTTATCCAATAAGGAGTGGAACGTTTTGCTCTCAAATACACGGACTAGTTTCTATATGTTTATTTACGAGTTAGGAATGCCAGTAACTACCAGTAAATAAAGAAACATTCATTTGCCTTATATAAATGGTTTACATAATTACAAGTACAATGCCCTCTCTCAACAACCTCTGAGTGGCATTCGAGGGCATACTCCTAACAATCTCCCACTTGCACTCAATGCCACACACTATGGTATCTAATACCCATGTTCTCTAGATGACGCTCCAAGCTAGTCTGAGAAAGTGGCTTGGTCAGTGGATCGGCGACGTTGTCGGCCGAGTCTACTCTGTGCAGTACAATGTATCCCTTGCGAACAAATTCTCTTACGAGATGATACTTCCTCTCAATATGTTTGGTGTTGTGAAACCTCGGCTCCTTGGCCTGCGCTTCTGACTCCGTCGTTGTCGCAGATGCATGGAATAGCGGCTCGGCACATGGTATCATTTGAAGTTCTCCCGAAACTTCTTAATCCGTAACCCTTCCTTGGAAGCCTCCGAGGCCGCTTGATACTCGGCTGACAGTGGAATCGGCGATCGCGCTTTGCTTGGCACTACGCCAAGATCTGCTCCTCCATTAAGAGTAAATATGTAGCCGAAGTGGACATCGAGTCGTCCTTCGGTCCTTGGAAGTCCGAATCGAGAAATCCCACCACATCCAAATCTCCACCGCCATACATAAGAACCATATCTCTCGTTCTTCTCAAGTACTTGAGAACGTTCTTTCTGACGATCAATGTTCCCTACAGGTTTGCTCGAAACCTACTCACCACGCTTACGGCATGCGCGATGTCGTCTTGTACACAACATAGCATACATAAGGCTACCCACGGCCGAAGCATATGGTATATTACTCATTTCCTTGCGTTGTTCCTCACTTTGAGGACACATCTTCAAGGTGAGTTTTATTCCATGTTGCATCGGTAGGAACCCTCTTTTAGAATCATCCATCTTAAATCGCTTTAAGATCTTATCTATATAGAGGGCTTGGGAAAGGCCTATTGTTCTCTTCGCTCTATCCCGGTAGAGCCGAATACCAAGAATATAGGTTGCTTCTCCCAAGTCTTTCATGGAGAAATTACTCGAAAGCCAAGCTTTTACGTAACCGAGCATTCCCACATCATTTCCTATTAGTAGAATATCATCCACATATAGTACTAAGAATGCGATCTTGCTCCCACTAACCTTCTTGTATACACAAGGTTCCTCTTCATTTTGCACGAAGTCAAACTCTTTGACCGCCTCGTCAAAACGAAGGTTCCAACTACGCGACGCTTGCTTCACCATAAATGGAACGCTGAAGCTTGCACACTTTCTGAATATCGACTTGGACACAAAGCCTTTAAGGCTGCTCCATATAGATTTCCTCCTCGAGGAATCCATTAAGGAAAGCCGTCTTTACGTCCATTTGCCATATCTCATAATCGTGGTAGGCTATAGCAAGCATCATGCGAATAGACTTGATCATGGCTACGGGCGAGAAGGTATCGTGTGTCGATCCCTTCCTTCGGTATAACCCTTTGCCACAAGCCCGGCCTTATAGGCGTCAACCTTGCCATCACCATCGGTCTTTCTCTTGTAGATCCACTTGTTCCCAATAGGCACTATACCCTTGGGGCGGTCTACTAGAGTCCAGACTGATTGACATGCATCGAGTCAATCTCGCTTCCATAGCTTCACGCCATTTCGCGGAGTCTACATCCACCATCGCTTGGTCATAGGTCGTTGGGTCGGTCTCTTGGCTATCACTTGGAACCTCATGGAGACCCGGCTCCTCCAAGTGCACAAGCCCATACCTCTCGAGTAAATGAGACACCCTACTAGACCTACGAGGTGGTTGTACTTGTGTTTGAAAGTTCGGTTCAGTTTCTTGCAGTGTCTCTCGAGGAGTTTCATTGTATTCTTCTAAAGAAATACTTCTACCCGCTCCGCCTTCCGAATGAACTCATCTTCCAGAAGTGTGCTTGTAAAGCAACAACGATCCTTCGATCTTCGGGCATGTAGAATAGATATCCCATCGTCCCAGACGGGAATCCTATGAAACGTCCCTTCGCAGACCTAGCTTCCAACTTTTCCACCTTAGTCTTCTTGACATAGGCGGGACATCCCCAAATCCTAATGTGATTAAGACTTGGTTTCCTTCCTTCCCACATCTCATGTGGAGTTTTAGGAAACGGATTTGGAAGGACATCTGCTCAAGATATACGCGGCGATTAGAGTGCATACCCCACAGTAAATCGGCAAGTCAAGATAGCCCGGCATGGAACGGACCATGTTCAACAGGTCCGGTTCCTTCTTTCGACACACCATTTAACGAGGAGTACGGAGGTGTTAGTTGTGAAACTATTCCATGTTCCTTAAGGAACTCGTCAAACTCCGTACTCATATACTCGCCACCTCGGTCCGACCGAAGTGCTTTGATATGATTACCGGTTTGTTTCTCGACTAGGGCCTTGAATTCTGGAATTTCTCAAAGGCCTCGGATTTATGTTTCATTAAGTATACATAACCATACCTAGTATGATCATCTAACGTAATGAAATATTGATATCCGTCACGTCCGCTTCTAAAGCACCACATACGTCGGTATGGATTAATCCGATTTATCGGCTCTTTCAAAAGTCCTGTGAAGGGGACTTAGTCATTTTGCCTTTAAGGCAAGATTCACAAGTAGGAAAGGGATCCGATCCCAATGGACCCATAAGTCCATCTTTTCCATCTTGTAAACCTTGGTCCGACCAACATGACCAAGTCTAAGATGCCATTTCAAAACTTGATTGGTTTCATCCCTACCACGTTTTCTAGTCATAGTATTCACAACTACTTTGTTCTTGAGATTTAGATGATACAATCCATTCAACAATGTAGCGGTACCTACTAGTTTATTTCTAAAATAAATTTTGCAGGAACCATCACCAATGAAAAATGAAAAGCCTTTTCGGTCCATGACCGGAATGGATACAATGTTTTTGTGCCCCTTGGGCAAAACAAGTACATCTTCTAAAGTCAAAACAAAGCCGGATTCTAAACCCAAAAGAAGTGATCCTATGTCGGTCGCCTCGACACTATGCCCGCTTCCGACTGTGATCATAACTTCTCCAGCTCCAAGCTTCCTACTTTGTTCCAGATCCCGATTCACGGTACAAATATGAGAACTAGCACCAGAATCCAGTATCCAGGAAGTAGAAAATACAGTAGCAGAACAATTTGTTTCCAAAACTAAAAGTTCTGTACCTGAATTGCCATGAAGAATCGGACAGTCTCTAGCCCAGTGGCCCAGCTCACCGCACTTGAGACAAGTATCCTTTTTCTTCTTGTTCTTCGGAACCATCGGGGCCTTGCCCTTACCCTTAAGGTCCTTAGCTTGTGGTCCAGTTTGCTTCTTGGTCCTTTTCTTCTTGTTCTTAGACCTCCGAGGTCGTAAGAAATCACAGAGCGAGACTCCTTCATCCATGAGTCTTCATCGAGGCGAGCGGTCTCAAGTTTTTTCATTAGCCCAGCTAAGTTACATGCAATCTCATTGCAGTTGAAGTTCATAACAAACTGTGAGAAGGAATCAGGGAGAGACTGTAGGATAAGGTCGGTTTGGAGAGAAGTATCCATTTTAAAATCAAGAGCATCCAATCTCTCGATCATGGATATCATTTTGAGGACGTGTTCCCCAACCTTCTCACTTTCCTTCATCCTTGCACCCGGATTTGCTTGGATATCTCATATCTAGCGATTCTGCTGTGCTCACCATAAAGCTCGGTTAAGTGAGATAGAATCGCCTAGCGAAGTCATTTTCTCATGAGCTCTCTGAAGCTCATTAGACATGGAAGCCATCATATAAGCACGGACTTTCACGTCATCCTTAACCCACTTTTCGTGGTTTTCAATCTCTTCCTGATTGGCTCGAGTCCGCATAAGAGGCGCCGGAATGTCCGTCTCCAAGACGTATCCCAGTGCCTCTATACTGAGGACAATCATCAGATTGCGGAGCCAATCCACAAAGTTAGGTCCCATTAAGGTGTTATTTTCGAGTAGAATTGCGAGTGGATTCATTGTCATATTGAGATTTGTCTGCATTAAGTATAACAGATTAATTAGTGACTCATTCAATTATGTTCTGAGTATAGAATTTAAGGTCTTTTCTATTCTTGTTACCCAGCTCCCACTATTTTTATCGAATAACACACTCCCATGTGAAATCCGGAAGTATCGTCGCTCTACTTCATAGTGGTGATCGAGTTCTTTATAAATCTTAATAGAGGGCAACCGAACAGGTTTCTAGTCTATTAATTTTCATAAAGTGGTGTCCAACACCAACCCATCTAATGGATGATTCGATCTTCTTTTTCCCCTTGTTCACTCCCCTCAACCTATACGGTTTCTATGGTTCGTGAACAAGTTAAGTTTATACCATCGACGCAAATCAGTTTCACAATTGAATCTTATCCGGCAACCTATCAGGTTTCTAGGGATAAAATTTGCTCCAACCGAAGGCATCCAATGCGCTCCCGGTAATTTATCCGTCCTCCCCGAACGACTACCCCGATAACTCGGAAGCATAGCACATCCGGTTTGGATTTCAATTTCCCGAAAACTCGATGGAGGGAAGGAAAACCTTGAAACCTTATAAACTTAATAATTTATAGTGGGAGAATTTTCGCGATTAACGTTACACTTTGCACATTAATCATATTAGCGCGTTTGAGGCATTCATACAATATGAAAAAACCATTCACAACCTAGTTGCTACCAACATGTGGTTCATGGACTGTTCCTAGAAAACAAAAACTTCGTAATCTAATTACAAGTCTTCGTCTTGAATCTTCGTCTTCTCGAAATGGATCTTCCTCCGGTCTTCGTCATTACATAAAAATTTTACATCGAAAATTGCATCCTAGATACAAACATTTCTAGTAAAATAAATAGGCTCAAAACGGCCTTTACAACCCAATCGAATAAAACGAACGATTCAAATCTAAGTCCACGAACCACATCCCCATTCAAAAAGCATTCATCCAATAAATACTATATAAATGGAAAGCGTAGAGATACATTGATCCAATCAACAATACGAACCGATCCAATCGATTCACACAATCGGTAATTTGATAACGTTCAAAATAATTCGGTCGACCATAAATATTCCAATTAATCAAATTTCCCTTATAAAATGAAATACCATAAATCATTTTAATCATATTAAATCCAATTTAACATGCGGGAGATTAATTTTCAAGAATACACGTAAAAATCGAGCGGGGTGAAGCAGGCGGCATGGCAAAGGAGTCACCCTCGGCGGCCTACGGCGATCACGCTGGCTTGGCGAGTCACGCTCGGAAGAATCCGGCAGACACGACCGAGTCACGGGACACGGTCGGGTCGCTGGCGGTGACTTGGTAGACGCTGCACGGCCGTGTCATCCAGACACGGTCGAGTCACCTTCGGCGGACACGCCCGTGTCTCGACACGGTCGGGTCTCCGAGCGATGGTCCGCCACACTTTGCGGACACGACCGTGTCACCCAGACACGGTCGAGTCATTCTCGGCCAAAATACCCTTTTTGTCCAAAAAGTCATCCGACGATTTATCTGGCTAGATTTTCGAGGATATCAATATCAATATTTTACGACTTTCATATCTTCAATATAAATCATATTTCCCGAAATTTAAGATTTATATTTAGACATAAACTTACAAAAATACAATTATTACGAAAAAAACATATACCACGATTATGACTAAAATGATTCCAAATCATTCACCATCTAATCGAGCATTCCAAATGCCAATATCGTATATACGATCGCAAGACCTACGCTCCGATACCCTTTATTTGGGATTCGGTGCCTAAAAGCGAAGGCCAGTGAGCGGTAAAAGCGAAAATTAATTCGATCCGAATCCTACGAGGATCGATCGAGCTACGTATATACGAATATATAAACGAAAAGCAAGAGTCGTAAGAAACTAACCTCAAGTCCGTTGATTAAATGGTAACCTTCTCTTGAGCTATTCCCAAGCTTTAGTTTGATCTCTACGAGTTCAATCCGCTCCAAGCCCTTGAACGATCCAACGCCGAAAGTACCGCGTCTCTACTTGCCACGCGCCGGAGAAACGACCGGAACAACGATCACCTTGCTATCCTCCGAGGATACGGCTAGAGCTAAGTGATGAAGCTTCCAATATGAAATTATAACACTCTAAGTGTATAACTCACAATCTCTCTTTGAATTCTTGATTTTTCTCTAAGAAAAACTCTCAAGAAATAGATGAAGAAGAAGACTTTTAGAAAGAACTTTTCTCTCTCTCTCTACACTTAAATTCACGTATGAAACAATCAATTAGTGTATGAGAGATTGAAGTCTTCTTATCTATATTCTCCTTCCACATGTTACAACTCATTCACATGAGAATATTGCCCCACAAGTCATTTTCCTTGCATTATCATCAAATAAAAATTGGAAAGAAAAGACAATGGGAAGGTAGGTGGAAGGGGGTTGGCCATGATGAAAAAAAACGGATGAGTTCGGTTCGTTTCGGACTCACGTGAGTCCAAACAGATAAACTCCGATTCCGTTCCGATGTATTTATATCGATTAATTAATCCAATTAATGTTATCATATCAAATACATTATGACATAATTAATTTCTCCAAGAAATAATTATATCCATGAATTAAATTTATCACCCAGTAATTTATTTAATTCATTAGGCCGTAAATTAATTTATCCAATAAATCAATTTAAACATCCAATTTCATGAATTAGATATCCAATATCTAATATTCATAATGAGAGAATTAAGCTTGATTCATTCCGTCGTCAATCCTAATGCGCGACTCGGTAGGTCCGTCTCAGTTAGCAATGGGAGGAACCAAAGAGTAGTAGCACCACCTAGCCACCTGGCGGCTACACTGCTGTACCCCAGTGAGAACGAATGATTGGGATCATTCAAGAACCATTCATCGTGAATACCGATACGTATAAACCCTTCTTTCAAATGTCCCGATCAAGTTATAGGGTCACGGTCGATCAAACCTTATACACTTGACGCTATGCATGCGTTAATGCAAATCGAGATCATCGAGTGCCGTGTATCTAATACAACTAGCTCCAATGCTTTGGCCAAAGACTTATGATCTCATCGCAATAACCGCATAGGACATATAACCCGCTCACTAACGGGAGAAAGAATTCTATCTTGGTATTCGATAGGACCTGCTACTTGCCGTTAAGATGCACGTCGAGGTTGACCCCGCCTTCCGGTTTACGTGGTCGAACTACTCTAATGAAAATCTTGACGTCACAAGCACATCCCTACTAAATCCTCAAGTCGAAGGTTCACGAATACCTATCACAACCTTTCGATTCCGTCATTGGATCGTCCGGAGTGAAATCCATGTGACGAATCGAGGGTGAGTCGGTTCGAGTACACTAATCCAATTAGCATACCTATAACGTGTGCTCCCACTAACCATTAGTGTTCGACAGGCACTCTCCATGTCAAAGAACACGTCATACAAGTCTTCACATAAACTTAACGCCCAGTCAAGTTTCATCGACTTGCGAACGATTAAGTATTTGAGCTATAACCTTTCCAGTGCCGACCCCCTTATCCAATAAGGAGTGGAACGTTTTTGCTCTCAAATACACGGACTAGTTTCTATATGTTTATTTACGAGTTAGGAATGCCACTAACTACCAGTAAATAAAGAAACATTCATTTGCCTTATATAAATGGTTTACATAATTACAAGTACAATGCCCTCTCTCAACAACCTCTGAGTGGCATTCGAGGGCATACTCCTAACACTCGGTTGATATCTGGGGGTGTTACAATTATGGTATCGGAGCTTAGGTTGTGGAAACTTAGGCTGTCGGGTCGAGTCGAGTTACATTTTGTGCTGTCAATTGAGGTGTCGATTGACAAGCTGAGTCGAGTTGAGTTGTGTTTTGTTCCGTCACTTGAGTTGTCGGATGACGAGAGAAGTTTAGTATCGTGGGTGGCCGTCATCTTCGTGCGATCTGTGATGTAAGTCTCTTATACTATATTTTATGTTATTGATTTTGTCACAAGTTTGTTGTGAAATGAAGTTTGTATTTGGTGTTTGTGATGCATTACTGAGTATTGATCAGAGATGCTCAGGGGAAGCCTTGATGGTTTCGACATGTGTTCGAAATGGTGTTTGTAACTTATGTCATTTAACTTGGATAGATGGGTTGACACGTGTTCGAACCCGGTATTTGTGAGTAGTTTGTTGAATTGGTGATTTTGTATGCTGAATGGGCATGTGATTTGAAATCGATAGATTTCGGATCGTTGATTTAATTATATCCGCTGCGTGTGTGTGTATGAATGAGTGTTTTGAAGTATTTTCGGATACTTGGTAAAATGTTACCAATGATGAACTTTTGTTGGGTTTGAGAAAATTTTGAGAAAATCTCTTTTGCGTATTCGTGCTATTTCCAAATGATTTGAGTATTTAATTTTAAAACCTTCACACGATAAAATTTTTGTATTTATAAATCAAACGCGATTTTTTTTTATTTCGAAAAGGGTGAAGGACAAATCTTTCTAAATTGTGTCAGTTAGCGCACACTAATGTGTTATTTAGCGCAAGCTAACTGGACCTCGCAGACTAAGTGATAATAGTTAACGCACGCTAATCATAGATTTAGCGCGCGTTGAGATACATTGTGTTGTATGGCTTGGATGTGATTGTTGATATGTGGAAATATATGTTGTTTGTATGAATAGGTTGCCTACCCAGGGATGGTTCGGTGAAACCTCTGGGGGTCTATTCCAAGAGAGCATGACCACGGGATACCTTGGGTGCTGTTGATTGTGATTATGTTGAGTGGTAACATGTGATTACCCTGTATGCTGTTGATTGTGATGATGTGGAGTGGTAACATGTGATTATCCTGTGTGCTGTTCATTGTGATGATGTTGAGTGGTAGCATGTGATTACCTTTTGTGCTGATGTTGTGATAAGAATACGTGATGTCATGATTATGTGATGTTATGTTTCATTGTATTGAATGATTGTATGTTTAGTATGCCGAGAGGATGAGGTCAAGGTCGTGGACTTAATCAGGATCGTGATTTGGTGACTCGCTCATTGTCGATTGCCAACCAGCTCAGTACAGACGGTCGGGATGACCAGTCGCATGAGCAGGAGCAGTCAACTGGGGATAATGTTAATATTTGCGCCGCCACCATCGTCCAGCAGTTGGCAAATCAGTTGGCGTAGATGAATCAAGCAGCGAACCGGAATGAGCCTCCCGAGGGGGATAACGGAGCTAGTAAATGGTTGCGAGATGTGATGAGAATGCATCCACCTCATTTTGCGGGTGCCTCTGATTCGTTAGGTTGGTAGAACTGGCTCTTCCAGTTGGGAAGAATATTTGATGCTGTATCTTATCCGGATGAGAGGAGAGTACCTATTGCTCAGTATCTTCTCGTCAATGAAGCTGCGGACTCGTGGGAGGCCGTAGCACCTATAAATCGTATGGCTACTTGGGATGAGTTCAAGACTGCCATGGAGGCCAAGTATTGCCCGCCGCCTGTTCGAGAGCATATGATTGTTGAATTTTTCTCGGCCACGCCTCAGGACGTGTCGATATCCCAGGCGATAGTCGATTATAATCAGCAGTTAGGTTACGTTCATGAGCAAGTGAGAAGTGAAGCAGATAAAATCCGTTATTTTGATATGTGCATGAAACCTCGTATACGTCAGAACATGGCTCCTCTTAAATGTACTATTTTGAAAGAATATCAGGATCAAGCTTTAGCGGTTGAGATGGATATTTCTATGACAGAAACTAGTCCAGAAAGTAAGAAGCAGAAAATTACTGGTAGTTTCTATAAGGGTCAGATGAGTGAGTTTCATGATCCTGTTGATTCACTTAGTTTTTCTGGGAGGACTCCTCGTTCTGTTGATCAGTCCATCAATCCTATTCCGGTGATTAGTAAGGGTAGCAGTATGAAAACGTGATTCAACTGCAGTCGTGTGGGCCACACCAGTAACAATTGTCGTTCGCCTCAAGTGAATTGTTTCAAGTGTGGTCAAGCGGGACACCAAGCGGTGCATTGTGAGACCATTACTAAAATGTTCGAGAAGCGGAATTCCATTCCTACTCCCATAGGGCCCAGTGGTGTCCAGTGATAGTATATTATGTTTTGTCTTGTGGATTTTGTCTCGTGTGTAGACTTGATATGTGATGTTTGATGTATGGTACTTGATATTTGATATTCTGGTTTGAATATTTCCGTGTGGATTGTTGTGATTGTTGTGTTGGCTCAATCCATGTGGGTTGTGGAACCTACGGAGACACGTGGCAGTAGATCACAGAGACACTTGATGATTGAACGTTTTGGTTTTGTTTTGCAACACTGTGATGCCTTTGTTTTAAGTTTCAGGACGAAATTTATTTTTAGGGGGGTAGAATGTAATACCCGAGATTTTTGTTTCTGGTTGGGCTGAATTTTTTTTCTACTGTTAGTGGATTGTATGTTGTTTGTGCATATATGATCGTGTGTCATGCATTGATATGTGTTAGTTGCGATTCAGATTGTAGCGTGTTTGTTGTTCCGTTGGCGGGAATCGTTGTTGTGATGAGGTTTGGTGCGATCCTATTGTGTGCTCAGCAGGAATAGCGCACGCTAAGTGCTTGGGTTAGTGCATGCTATTACGTTTCATTAGCATATGCTAAGGCTCCGTTAGCGTACGCTAACAGAGGATGCAGAAGTGAGGCATAAGTTACTGCCTTGGGTCAGGACGTTGATTGGCGCACGCTATGTCTTGGTATAGTGCACGCTAAGGTGTATTAGTAGTGCACTCTATGGTGAGATAGCGCACGCTAACTGGTGGGTGCGGGGCAGTCCAGAAGCTAGTGGAATGGGATGCAGGATTCATTAGCGCGCGCTAAGGCTTGATGATTTGCGGACGCTAACTGTGTGATTGTGTAGAACGTGCTTCGATAGCGCACGCTAATCTGAGATGATTAGCGCACGCTAAGCTGTCCAGTATATATACTAGACAGCAGTCGAGAATTCTCATTTTTCCCTTCATTTCCTTCTTCCAGTGCAGGTTGAGACGAAGGCGACGTTATCCTTTGAAAATCTGGAGACATTATCTGTACGGGACTCACTGTCGAATCTTTACGGATTACAAGAGTCTCAAATATATCTTCATTCAGAAGGAGATAGCTGGAACTGATTAAGGACTACGACTTGGAGATTCTTTATCATCCACGCAAAGTGAATGTAGTGGCCAATGCACTGAGCCGCAAGCCTATTTCTATTCGAATGCTGGAGACTCTCACCTCCCAGACCAGCATTCAACGCGAATTGATTCTTGAAGGAATTGAAATATGGTTGCAAAGAGTCCAAGGATAACTGTGTGATGGAAATAACTTCATCTTTAACCGAAGAAATCAAATCTAAGAAATTGGATGATCCTCTGATGATTCGGTTACGCGATGAGGTGAGCAAGGGGAAAGCCCCAGGATTTGTAATTCATGATGATGGAATCTTGAGATTTCAGAGTCGACTTTGTGTTCCCGATGTCGATGTTTTGAAGCAGACAATTCCGAAGGAAGCTCACAGTACGCCCTATTCAGTCCATCTGGGCACCAGTAAGATATATACGGATCTGAAGCAGAATTTCTTGTAGGGCAACATGAAGAAATACGTAGCCGATTACGTCTCGAAATGTTTGGTTTGTCAACAGGTTAAGATTGAGCATCAACGACCTGCCGGGATGCTGAAGCCACTTCTGATTCCTTAATGGAAGTGGGAGGACATATCGATGGACTTTATCACTAATATGCCAAAGACCAGAACAGGGATGAACATGATTTGGGTGATAGTCGACCGTTTAACCAAATCAGCTCATTTTCTGGGCATAAAGGACACTTGGGGACCAGAGAAGTTGGCACGAGTGTTTATTGCAGAGATAGTCCGATTGCATGGTACGCCGAAGAGCATTATTTCTGACCGAGACGGTCACTTTATGTCTCATTTTTGGAAAGCAGTTCATAAAGCCTTGGGAACCGAACTGAACTTCAGCACAGCTTATCATCCGTAGGCAGACGGACAATCCGAGAGGACTATTCAAACAGTGGAATACATGCTGAGGGCTTCTGCCTTAGATTGGTCAACTGATTAGGAAGTTCATCTACCATTGATTGAATTCACCTACAACAATAGTTGTCATGCTTCCATTAAGATGGCACCGTTCGAGGCATTATAATGGAGGAGATGCAGATCGCCCCTATATTGGGATGATTCATCAGACTTGATTGGGACAGAACCGGAATTGATCGTACAGACACGAGAAAAGATAGCCTTGATTCGCGAAAGACTGTTGACCGCCCAGAGTCCACAGAAATCTTATGCAGATGTGCGCCGTCGCCCATTCGAGTTCAATACTGGAGATCACGTACTTTTAAAGGTTTCTCCTACTCGGGGAATCTTTCGTTACGGAAGAAATGGAAAGTTGAGTCCGAGATATATCAGACCGTTTGAGATTCTTGAGAGAGTTGGAGAGTTGGCATATAGATTGGCATTACCGCCATCATTGAGCCATGTTTATAACGTGTTCCACATATCCCAGTTACGGAAGTACATACCAGATCCCAGTCATGTCATTGATTTTGGCGAGATCGAAGTCGCTAAGGATGTCACGTTTGAAGAGAGACCGATCAGGATACTTGAGAGTCGAGTTAAACAATTGAGAAACAAACCGATCGCTTTGGTTAAAGTTGAGTGGTCGCGCCACGGAGTGGAAGAAGCCACTTGGGAAACGGAAGATAACATGAGGTCCAGATATCCAGAGTTATTTTCGTCTTGAGTTTCGGGACGAAACTCCTTTTTAGAAGGAGAGTATGTAATATCCGGATTAATTATTGAGTATTTCATCTATAATTGAGCCCTGTATTATTCGAATTTGTGATATCAATAATCAAAGTATGATATTTCTCGTATCTGTATCCTTGTGCATGATTATAGCAACATGTAAATTTTCTCATGCAAGTACGTGATAACGTATCCTACGAAGGAAGCTTAACGTACGTTATCCGCCAAAGTTAGCGTACGCTATGAATGAAGCATAGCATACGTAAAGCAGCCAATTATTAAGCTGTGCGGCTAGCACATGCGCCAGCTGGACGATGGGTCCGGATAAGATTCTCGCGGATGAACCTGGACAGTTTTGAAGTCAACGGGTGTTAACGTACGCTAAGGTATGTGTTTAGCGTATGCTAATAGGTGTTTCTTACGTATGTAACCTGATGGTGTAGAGTACGTAACCAAGTACAGTATGAGAAAAGTTAACTATCAGTGAAAGATAACATACGCTAAGTATACTGGGTAGCGTATGCTAAGCGACTAACGTACGTTATGCATGAAGGCTATTGTACGCTAAGGTCAGAAAGTTATAGGACATCACCCCATTTCATTTTATCTCGTTTCTTTCACTTGGCCTTCAACATACTTCATTCCCAGAGAGTTCCCAGCCACCTTATACACCTTTAGAACACCTTTAATTGATCATTGAAGATTGGATATCACTATTACTTGATCATTGAAGTTGAAGAACATCTTGGATTGGCACACAAGCAACCGGAGTTGGATTCTACCTATTGTCTCAGCATTTTCTTCATGTTAAGGTATGTTATGCTATCTACAACCTTGAATTCGTATTCTTAAGGATGTTATGATCATGCTACCAAGGATATTAAGTTCCATAAGATGATTTATTCAACCAAACATCATGTTTAGGAAGTTGGGATGATAATGATTAAGTTACCTTTGTTGAGAACATTATAGTTGGAACCTTGTTACGACAAACAATGAGAGTAGTGTTATGAGTTGGATAATCCATATTGAATGGTGTTGCCATATTGATTGGAGTTGATATCACTTTTTTTAAACGGACTTAAGAAAGAATCATCGAAGTTTGTATCATTTCTTATAAGTTGGATTTGTTAGTTCATCTTAAAGATAAAGATGAATGTAATGATGATATTAAAAACAAGCGCATCAACCTTAGATCACCCGAACTTTGCATGAGAATTGTAATCGAGATTCAATATAGTGTTGTGATGATATACGTATCCTTGAATTCGAAGATGTTTTAATCCGTAAGATCATTCATAATTGTATGAGCATGATATGTATGAGGATAACGTACGTTAATCACAGAGGACTTCGTGCACTTCATCACCAATCGAGACAGTCGTCTGCTCAGTGAGAAACTGTCATATGTGTGTTTAGCGTATGCTAGGCTCTGTAACTTACATACGCTAAGGGGCAAAATTAACGTACGCTACGTTTGGAACGTAACGTACGTTATATCATCAGACGAGTCAGTCGACTGATCAGAGAGGAACTGTCAATGCAGGATTAGCATACGCTAGACTTCGAAGTTTACATATGCTAACGAGCGGGCTTAATGTCCACTACGTTGGATACGTAACGTACGTTACGCAGACTAGGCAAGATATGTTTTGTGAACTTTCAGCCGTAGTTTAGATTGCTAGATGTTCGTACGTTAGTTATTCGATGTGAGATGAACTCTATCTTATTTCTTTTGTTTAAGGTTCGAGTTTTGCAATGTGATTAATCGAAGGGACGAACTTCGAGTGTTTTGATATTCGTGGAAATGTTATTCTTGTCATCGAATCGAGGCAAGTACTTTAATTGTTTTATGTATTGATGTTTTACATGTTGTTGTGCATATATGTCATTGTTGTATGTCCACCTCGTGTTGGTCCGCCGGGATCATCGGGGGATCTATGCTAGCGTGCGCTGGATCATCGAATGGGTTTTTCCACCATGGGTTGGTCTGACGGGATCATCGTGGGATCTAGGCAGTGAACGCTGGATCATCGGAATCACCATGTGTATGTTGTGATATCATATTGTGATTATCATTGTGTATGATATTTATGAGTTTCTCACAGGTAGAGGCTCGTTTGTATTTTGTCATTTATGTTAGTTTTGTTCTTCGTAAATCGTTGAATAATATGTTGTGGTACTTGTACTAGCATCATTGTGCTATCCCCTTCGGGGGTGAACATTTGTTTATGTTCAGGATCGAGGAGAGCAGGAAAACAATCACTGGAGCTGCATGACGACGAGGGTGCAGAGTGATGTTCCAGCCGGGTTCAATTGTCTATTGTTTGTGTTGTTTTTAGTAAGTACTCGAGTACGTCGTCGTTTGTGATGTTGAATTTGGTGATGTATTAATATTCTTCAATTGGATATTTGTATTTTCGGTATTGGTTCAGAACTGTTGTATTTTATTTCAGTTACTTTCATATGTTGGTATCTGTTATTGTACTTTCATTTCTCCATCCTTGTAAATTCTTAAGTAAAGGATTTACGGTGTTGTAATATTCCTGAATGTATCGGGGGTGTTACATTTGCAACTTCAATAAATAAAAAAATAGCTCTTATTATCATTTAATACAACACCAGTTGGTGACTCTTGCTAAAAAAATTTGCAACGCAACCTGTAGAAATTGAGAACACTGCAAGGGAAAGGAAGTGAAAGGTTGAGGAAGGGAAAGGTTATACCTCCGAGTCCGAACCTCGCCGTGTGCGATGCAGCGACTGCGAGAGAGAGGCAGGGCAAGGTTGAACTTGGAGGCACTTAGTCAACCAAGCGATCGGGAGGAGGGAGGACATAGGATGGGTCTGGCGGTTGCTGTGCGATCGGGAGGATAGAGGATGGAGGAAGGGTCTAGCGGCTGCTCTGTGATCGGGAGGACGGAGGATGGAGGAAGAGTCTGGCGGCTGCTATGCGGTCGGGAGGAGAGGAACTATGTAAAAGTGGACCAAACCGTAGTAGGGTTCGACTCTTAGAGGCAAGATATTAATGAGATATTATTAAGTCTGGCCCGCGGGTAAGCCCGGTAGCCCGGGCAGCCCGCCCGTTGGGCCTACGGGCTAATCGGTCTGGCCAAAACGGCACAGATTTGAACGGGCTGCGAAATATCGGCCCTAATCCTGTTTTCTATCGGGTTAAACGGGCTGGCCCGGCGGACCCGGGCCAGTTTAACCTCTCTAATTTTACCTTGATTTTATGCATATATTTATATTCCAATTGTAGGATACGAGAATCAAGATCAATATTAGGACGATTCATAAGCATTCCAATTTAACCTTGTTTTTGACAATTATTTTCCGTTGCTGGATTTTACGGTTGTATTGGAGATTTGAGATCGTTTTAAATTCCGCAAATATTTTAGAAAACATATGTTTCGTAACGACTTGAAATTTCTACAAGTTTTCTTTAATAAAAACAAAAAAATATATTCATAAAATAACTTAGAAAAATCGGGTCATTTTGAGAATAATTTATTGGACTGCCTAAAATATTTCAGCAGGCTCGCCTATTTCTTTTAGTGTTTAGTTACACTTTTTTTAAATAGCGACGGCTGGACTAAATTTTGTGTTAGCGTAAATATTCAATCTATTCTATAGTAACACTAATTTATATCAATTATAACGTTAGAAAAATGTGTATCCTTAAATCAAGTTTGACCAATTTTAAGGCATCTAAGGCTACACTTTTACTTGTAACATCAAAAAAAATGTTGTTGAAAGCCATATATGGTGTAGTGTATGTTGAGAGCGTGTGTACTTAATTGGGGCAAAGACTGGGTTAAACATCTCTGTTTAGTGAAGTTTTCATACATCAACAGCTGGCATGCAAGCATAGGCATGGCACCCTTCGAAGCCTTGAACGGTAGGAGGTGCAAGTCTCCCCAATGTTGGAATGATGCTTTCAATGTCGTCGCTACAGAGTTAGATCTGATCCAGGAATCTATTAAGAAAATCTCCATTGTTCGAAAAGAAATGTTAGCAGCGCAGTTAAATTCCAAAACTTAATGTGTGTCACTATTTGTGGAACTTGTGTTTGTTTTACTTCCACATGTCCGGAGTATTTTTGTGTAGGTACTTCCGTGACCCTTGGTTGCGACCTTGGGAGTATATGTGTTGATATACCATACGGAACCGTGTTGAGGGATAAAACCTGAATGGTACCCACGTCTGGAGTATTCCTGTGTAGATACTTTCATGACCCTTGGTTGCGACCTTGGGAGTTTATTTGCTGGTAGAAAATATAATCTTGAGTATTCTGTGATCTATTGCTATACCGAATAATAATATTGTACTGTGGATTTATCTGATTCTATCAATGATCTTTGTTCGTATTGTCTGACCTAGGCTGGTTGGCTGGCACGAATTTTTGTGTCAGGCAAATTTGTTGAATATGTGCAGGACATTCCCGAAGGTTTCGGCCAGGGTTGAGCAATATTGGGGAGAAGACATGTTATTTCGTTTTCTTAAATTGAATTCTAAAACATTCCACGTTTGTGTAATAACCGCATATGCGGACTTATTTTTCCAAAGTATTTCATTTCGTATTTATACTATCCTGTAGCTACTTCGATAATAATTATTTAATGGGGAAATTTTAAAGTCTTAAAAATTTGCCTTGTGGGTCCCACATGGGATTCACGACACTGTAACATTCCAGTAAATTTTAGGGGCGTTACATCACAGCTGACGCATAAGGGATCAGCTTCATGTCATCTATCTCCTTTTGTGTCTTGGGACACATATCCTTAGATAGTTAATTACATGTCTGTAAGGTAGAAAACCTTTCTTGGAATTCTCAATGCTAAACCGCTTTAGCAGTGTATCGATACAGGATGCCTGAGATAAGCAAAACATCCTCTTCTTCCGATCACGAAAGATCCTGATTCCAAGTATGTGACCTGCTTCTCCCAAATCCTTCATATCGAACTGCTCAGATAGCCATACCCGTATGCCCGATAACTCCTTCACGTTCTTTCCAATCAGAAGTATATCATCTACATACAGTACAAGAAATACCAACACGTTTCCATCGCATTTCTTATACACACAACTCTCACTCGGACATTGAACAAATCCATATGACTGGACTACCTCGTAAAATCGAGTATGCCAAGATCTAGATACCTGCTTAAGTCCATAAATGGATTTCTTAAGCTTGCACACTAAGTGATCTTCTCCCTCAGTAATGAATCCCTCTAGTGGCACATATAGATTTCCTTGTCTAGACTCCCATTCAAGAATGCAATCTTGACATCCATTTGCCAAATCTCCAGATCCAAATGCGCAGCTATAGTTAAAAGAATCCGGATCGACTTAAGCATGGCTTCCGGCGAGAAGGTTTCATCATAATCGATACCCTTTATCTGAGTGTAACCTTTCGCAACAAGCCTCGATTTAAAAGTTTCAACTATAACACCCCCAATCCACTCATGGATATTACACGCCGTAGACCCTTTTCTCAAGGATCTACCAGGCTGGTAACAAAATCAAACATCTCAACTTCGCCTTTAAGGCTAAGATGACCCAGTAGACCAATTTGGTCTTTCAATTAATACATACAACTCAATCTCAATACATACCCACGCAGGGTCAAAATACAACACGTTCCCGTACAACGGGAAAAATACTACAGCGGAAATAACTACAACTAAACAAATACAAAATCGTACGGGTCCTCATGTGATTAGTATCGATCCTCATTCATAATCCTTCGTGCCAACCCTGTGTTATGCTCCCCAAAACCTGCATGAACCTGGACGGAAAACATACATCCACCTCCCGATTTCTCGGGGGTTAGCAAAATTTCACTATTTTGCTAGTGCAGGTACAAAGTACAAATACAAGTCATACAAATCTTATTCCAAGAATAATCATAATCAGGAATCCTAAAGATTCAAACATAGCGAAAAGAAATACTTCACGAGGCGGAGAGTTTGAGTAAAACTCTCCAAATTCGAAAGATTACAAATCAAGAGAACAATTTATAAAATGTTTTTAAAATGCCCTTGAGTTTTAACGGAAAACCATTTAGAATTGTCGAATTCTTCTCTTTTCAAAAACCAAAAAGGGGTCACGCCCCAAAGATTTGCTTTCTCAAGTAAAAACCAACAATAATTCACGGAGTCCACAACCCACACCATGTGTCCTCGACGGACATAAAATCAACAAAACATAACCACCCAAGATACAAAATCTTGGTAACACGTCCAAGGTACTCGACCCTAACAAAACACATCCGTAATCATATCCCTGATACCGTGATCGCCTGCCACATATCATCGTACTTCTTCTTAGGCTCTCACGGTTGGACCGATCACTTGTCGTGTCCTGACCACCATGATCACATACCATGTGTCACCATAGGCCTCGTCCAAACATCACGGATGGACTATGACCACACATTAAAAAATACCACAACACTACGATACACATCACCATATCAAGCAACAAAACACATCCGTAACCATGTCCCTGATATCGTGATCGCTTACCACATATCACCGTATGTCTTCTTAGCCTCTCACGGTTAGACCGATCACTTGTCGTGTCCTGACTACCATGATCACATGCCACGTGTCACCGTAGACCTTGTACGAACATCACGGTTGGACTATGACCACACATTCACAAATCACAAAACACAATACACCAAGTATATCGCAATAATCCACCTAAAGGAAACAAACACATAGCACGACACAATTATCGAATCACAACGCACCGAAATGAGATACTGTATATATGTATATTATCAAATCACAACACCAACGTCAAAGATATCCATATGATTCACTTAATCATTCACAAAACACAACATTCCCAAAATACACACACATTTTGAAAGAGAGCCTTTAGCGAGGCTAAACCGAATCCTTTAAAAGTTCATTTCAAACAACTAAACAAACACACTTAGACGATCACCGATCATAATATCCAAAAAACAAGAAATGTATGAACAAGGTACTTTCCTCGAATAATCACAAACGCGGAGGATATACTGAAGTAAGGCGACACGGAATGACTACGAATCCGCTGACTCCGCTGAACACCAATCCGCGACAATAAACTACGAATGACAATAACAAAAATGAAAATGAATTCCATAGCACGACCTACAGCCACTGTATTCAAGGAACAAACGACGAAAGTTCAAGGGTTTCCCCTAAAATGGCCAAGAACACGAATCTACCCGACAAAAACATGAAAACGAAATCCCAACCGTAGGTTATGATCAACATGACTAGATAACAACAAAGGAATCAACAATTTCGGATTAGAATCACGAAATCGTGACAAACCCCTAAATATCACAAATCTAGGATTTTAGAAAGTACCTTGATTCACAAAAAGAAGAATGATTGGTAGATGATTAGATGATGATAACAAGCATCGGGATTTTATGACCCAAGATACTTCAAGGGATTGACTCTGGAAACCCTTTCTGAAAAGCCGTCCGAAGAGAACAAGAAAAGAAAATCCCAAAATGAAGACTGCTGCTCTAGTTTTTATGACTGGAGCAAAATAGCGTGCGCTAGCAGTACGCTACTGGCATGTGTTAATGACATGCATAGCGTGCGCTAACGGGACCTAATTCTAGGTACTAACTCCTGAATTTGCTGTCCGATAGCATGCGCTAAGGAATCCATTAGCGCGCACTAATGCACCCAGAAACTACAGTAGTAGAGCTCTCAAAACGGGTTACAACGACGGACTCCTCCGATCGAAATACCAAGTTCAAGGTACGCACAGAAAGCTCGAGAATATTATCATACTATGATCTTGAGCTCCAATCCAACTCACATGCGACCATGAAAAGAGTCGAAACAACAAATACGAAGGTGGATACCCACAACTTTGGGAAATTACAAAATGGCCCAAAATGTCCGAAAATCATGATGTGATCGAATAACCAAACTGAAGTTCACAACACATCTAAAAAAGTTAAATGGGCTTTGAAGGAACACGAAACAGCATTTTCGAACAAGATTCGCAAGAATCAAACTCAAGTGCGGAAAAATCGCTTAAGAACACAGAACTCAACAAAACGACACCAAAACGAACTCGGATGATAAAAAGTGCAAAATTAATCATTCTCAGAATGACGAAACGGTCACAAGTGAGGCATTATAACGGACTCCTACCTAAAAACGAAATTTACCGAAAATCGAAATTGCGGATATTACATCAACTTTTCCATCACCTCCTTTCTTTCGCTTATAGACCCACTTACTCCTAATGGATTGTACCCCATCAAGTAGTTCTACTAGCTCCCACACTTGATTGGAATCCATATATCCCATTTCTGATTCCACTGCTACTTGCCAGGAGTCAGCATCTTTATCTTGGATTGCCGATTTGTAAGTCCAGGGATCTGATTCATCTTCACCTGGGATTGAGTGCAAAGACTATCCCATGCCTATGAATCGTTCTGGTTGACGAACAACCCTCCCACTATGATGAGGCAAATCTTGAGTTAGTGTAAAAGTCTTAGAATCAATACATGGTGCAGTGTTAGTTAGCGCTTGTACGATTGGTATAGATGGAGTCTCGCCCATCAACTCTTCCAAAATTATCTCGCTCATGGGCTTTTGACTAATCATATAATCCTCTTCCAGGAATCGGGCATTGGTGCTAACAATGACCTTCTGATCATGGGGACTATAGAACACGCCACCCTTCGTTCCCTTAGGATATCTTACAAACACTCGTACTTCTATACGAGATGCCAACTTATTGTAACACCCCAATTCACAAAATGGGACATTACACGCCGTAGAACCCTCGTGAGGTCTACCAGGCTAACACAAAACACATAACCACAATGAAATCCCAAAACATGCACTCGAAAAGTAAATAGGGCCGTGGCCTCGGCCAAAACATTTCAACGGAGTACATGAAACATAATGTAAATATCAATTCATTGCCCACGCAGGGGACTTAAACCAAGTTTAGAAGTAAACAGTATACTCCATTACTCGACAAATGCAATGACAAATCATAAAAATACAGACTCGAGCCACATCATCAAGCCAGCCCATCCTTTGCGTGCATGTCCCGTGCCTGCTCCTCAGCTCTCTCCAGCACTAAATGCATAAGACGCATTTCCCCCATTTAAGGGGTTAGCATTCGAATAGCTAGTGCAAGTACACAATTACACAACATTATATACAAAATACGGTTTTACACAATCATTTCAATCAGAGATAATTTGCCATAAATATTTCGGAATACTACATTGGCATTCAACTCAGTTTCGATCATCCCGATGTCACAAAATCAGAACTGGTATCCCGTGGCCGTACCCCTTAGTATCGAACCCAAGACATCCCATCGAACGCTCCGGGTGGGATACCACTTCCGCGGCCGTACCCCTTAGTATCGACCCCCAGACATCCCGTCGGACACTCCGGGTGGAAGTTCAATCACACACGCACCCAAGTTCACTTCCGCGGCCGTACCCCTTACTATCAACCCCCAGACATCCCGTCGGACACTCCGGGTGGAAGGAACACAACTCACGCACCCGAAAATCACAATTTATCATTCATTTCGAAAATCACAACTTACATAACGAAATGTAATACATGTACTTGCCTTGAATAAGACGAAACGAAAGAAACGACTAAGGAATAGGTTTCGGTCCCAACAATTCTCCCAAATCCGTTCCTAACACAATAACGGTATACAACAAGTCTCAATAATGCGGAAAGGTAAGAATTCATCCTAATTCTACCCGTTGGAACAATTTATCAGTCAAACAAGGTCACAACCAAATCTAAACTATCAACGGGGGAAAACATCGAGTTTAATCCGCAAAACCACAAGAGAAACAAGGGATAGTGATTACGCAATCGAAATCTAACAATCATAAGGGGCAAATCGGACTAGAAGGGTGAAACCTAAAACAAAACCCCAAAATCCCCAAATGTTAGGGTTCTAAGGAAATATACCTCGGTTCGGACGGATGGAGGATGATTATGATGATGATAAATCTTGCTTGAAGCACAACAATCGATCTCCAAAGGAACTCTAAGGATTGCCCTGGGCAAATCGCTGCAAATCGCTCAAGGAACTCATGTCTCGCACAAAGGGATGAGAAGGAACGAAATAACGCGACTGAGGATAAGTCAGGAATTAAAAGGCCTGACAGCGCGTTACGTACGTTAACGCAAGTTGTTAACGTATGTTATGAAGTTTACGTACGTAACCTCTCACAGGTTAACGTACGTAACGAACAATCTTTACTCAACTGCGGAAACCATAACGTACGTTACCAATGGGGTATAGCGTACGTTATGATGCCTCTATAACGTACATAAGGGAGCATGCATAACGTACGTTATGCATGCAGCAGTTAAGCGCTGCTAAACACTTAGATTTGCACAGTCGATACAACGACGAAACGCAACGCAAGGATAGATTCAAAAGTGTAAACATGAGGTATCCATAACAATGAAGCTGAGTTTTGAAAGAAAATACACTACCAACTTCCGGGGATTCCAAAATACGACAAGGAGGATAAAAGCACCCTAAACTTCTAGGAAATTACAAAACGGCCCAAACATCCGAAAATCATGATACAACGTCGGATTAACAATCCGAAACTCACAACATGCTCCACTCAACCATACGAACTCATGGAAGTAGGTAAATGACGAAATCGAACGAGTTTAATGAGAATCGAATACACATGCGATAAAATATAACTCAAGATGAAATTACGTAAAAACATCATCGAGACTCGTCCAAACGGAGAAACTCCAAGAACAAAATAAATTCATAATTCCAAAACAGTGTTAAGCGAGTTGTCCGAAACGAATATATACACCGAAAATAGAAATTACTAAAAATAGAAAACACGGATATTACATTATCTCCCCCTAAAAATAAGTTTCGTCCCGAAACTTACAACACGAATAACTCGGGGTATCTCGATCTCATACTCTCTTCCATCTCCCACGTGGCTTCCTCTGACCCATGCCTCGACCATTGCACTTTAACCAAAGGAATGGTTTTGTGCCTGAGTTGCTTCACCCGACGCTCTAAGATCTGAATCGGCCTCTCCTCGAAGGTAATGTCGGGCCCCAACTCGATCTCTCCAAAATCAATAATATGGCTAGGGTCTGGTACGTACTTCCTAAGCTGGGAAACATGAAATACGTTATGCACGTGGATCAGGGACGGCGGCAAACCTAACAGATATGCAAGCTCTCCAACTCTCTCTAGAATCTCGAATGGCCCAATAAATCTCGAACTAAGTTTACCCTTCAGACCGAAGCGGTAAACTCCCCGTGTCGGCGACACCTTAAGCAACGCATGGTCTCCCACCGCAAACTCCAACGGTCGGCGACGTGTATCGGCATAAGATTTCTGTCGGCTCTGGGCCGTCACCAATCTATCGCGAATCAGGGCAATCTTCTCTCTCGTATCAACGACCATATCGGGCTCGGTACCAATCAGCTCGGATGCATCATCCCAACACAACGGCGATCTGCACCTCCTCCCATATAATGCCTCGAATGGTGCCATTTTGATCGAGGCATGCCAACTATTGTTGTACTTGAATTCGATCAATGGCAAGTGCGACTCCCAATCATCCTTCCAATATAAAGCACAGGCTCGCAACATATCCTCCAACGTATGTATCGTCTGCTCAGACTGTCCGTCTGTCTGAGGGTGGTAGGATGTACTGAGTCTCAACTCGGTCCCCAAAGCTCTATGAACGGCCTGCCAAAAATGTGATATAAACCGGCCATCACGATCCGAAACAATACTCTTAGGGGTCCCATGTAACCTCACGATCTCCGCAATAAACACTCGTGCTAGTCTCTCTGGCCCCCAAGTGTCCTTTATACCCAGAAAATGAGCTGATTTGGTTAGTCGATCGACAATAACCCAAATCATGTTCATTCCAGTCTGAGTCTTAGGCATACTGGTAATGAAATCCATAGAAACATCCTCCCCTTTCCACTCCGGGACAGGAAGTGGTTGCAAAAGCCCCGCGGGCCGCTGATGCTCGATCTTAACCTGCTGACAGGTCAAACATCTCGACACAAAATCGCTAACGTCTGGCTTCAAATTACTCCAACATTAGTTACTCCTCACATCCTTGTACATTTTACTCGTACCAGGATGTATGGAGTATGGTGTGCATGAGCTTCACTCAAGATCTTCTGTCTCAGCTCAATAACATTCGGTACACATAGTCTGCCGCGAAATCTCAAAACTCCGTCACCCTGAACCAAAAATCCAGGGGCTTTCCCCTTCCTCACATCCTCTCTCAGCTGGACCAAAAACGGATCATCATACTGTTTCGCCTTGATGTCGTCAGTCAAGGACGAAGTGATCTCCAACGCACATAACTGACCCTGAACCCTCTGAACCCAAACCTCGATATTTTGACAAATAAAATCCCGCCGGATCCTACTCTGTGGCGTAAGTACCTCTAACATCTGTAACGTCACCGACTTTCGGCTCAATGCATCAGCCACTACGTTAGCCTTACCCGGATGATAAAGTATCTCGAGGTCGTAATCTTTAATTAGCTCCAACCACCTACGCTGTCTCATATTCAACTCTTTGTGACTGAAGATATACTTCAAACTCTTGTGGTCCATAAATACCTTACATGACGACCCATAGAGATAATGCCTCCAGATCTTTAAGGCGAAAACGACCGCAGCTAACTCCAAATCGTGCGTAGGGTAATTCACCTCATAAGGTTTTAACTGGCGGGACGCATAGGCAATAACCCTGTCTCTCTGCATCAAAACACATCCGAGCCCGAGGCCCGAAGCATCACTATATACCACAAAATCTTCGTTCCCCTGAGGAAATGCTAACACGGGTGCGGTAGTTAGTCGTCTCTTCAGCTCGTCAAAACTACTTTGTCTGTCTGTGGTCCACTCGAATTTCTGAGTCTTCTGGAGCAACTGAGTGAGTGGTCTAGCGATCTTGGAAAATCCCTCAACGAACGTATGATAATATCCAGCAAGTCCCAGAAAACTTCTCACTTCCTTCACATTTTTGGGCGGTTCCCATACCATCACCGCCTCTATCTTCTGTAGATCTACCCGAACTCCCTCCACTGAGATCACGTGTCCGAGGAACATCACTTCTTTGAGCCAAAACTCACACTTAGAGAACTTCGCATACAACTGTTCAGCTCTCAAAATGTCTAATACAATCCGGAGATATGAGGCGTGCTCCTCCCGACTCCGTGAATAGATAAGAATGTCATCGATAAAGACGACTACGAATTTGTCCAGATACTCGATAAAAACTTTGTTCATCAACTGCATGAACACTGCTGGGGCATTGGTTAGCCTGAAAGGCATAACCACAAACTCGTAATAGCCATATCTCGTCTGAAAGGCAGCTTTCGGTATATCGATGTCCCGAATCCTCAACTGGTAGTAGCCCGATCGCAACTCAATCTTCGAAAAGACTGTCGCCCCCTGAAGCTGATCGAACAAGTCGTCAATCTGGGGCAAAGGGTATTTATTTTTGATGGTCAACTTGTTTAATTCTCGATAATCGATGCATAAACGAAGTGATCCATCCTTCTTTTTAACAAAAAGTACAGGCGCACCCCAAGGCGATGCGCTCGGTCGAATGTACCCTTTTTCCAACAACTCTCCCAACTGCTTCTTCAAATCTAAAATCTCCGACGGTGCCATACGGTACGGTGCTCGAGAAATAAGGGTCGCATTCGGCTCAAGATCAATAGGAAACTCCACCTCTCGCTGTGGTGGTAATCTCGGCAAGTCATCTGGAAATATGTCGGGATACTAGCTAACAACTGGAATCGACGACATGTCAACCCCACCATCTTCCTGCTGCAGAGCGCAACACCAGTAGCCGACACAATCCTGGTTCAGGAGTTTCATCACCTTCATGGCGCTAATTACACTTCCCGATCTACCCGGCTTACAACCGACGAAAGAATGCTCGGTGCTGTCCTCGGCCACTATCGAGATGGTACGAGTCCGATAGTTCATGATAGCACCGTGACGATCCAACCAATCGTCCCCGAGGATCAAATCCTCCCCCTTAAGGTCTATAACGATGAGATTCGAGGGCCAATCTCGGCTCCCGATCCTCATTGGGCAATCCCTAACTTCCCGATCCCCAACCATACGATCCCCGCTGGTCGTACTCACTACAAACGGCTCACACTCAAACAAGCAGTCAAAACCAATACGACTCACACAATCCGATGCAATAAAGGAATGGGTAGCAGCCGAATCAAAAAGCACTGAAACTGGATGAGTAAGGATCTGAGTGGTACCTGACGCCATCGGAACGTCTGCTTCCTCTGTGCGCCTCATCTGATACAATCGGGGGTGAATGGAACCCGAACTTGATGCTGCATGGCGATCCGGCTGACCCCGACCCCTACCACGACCCAAACTCTGCGAAACATGAGTAGCTGGAGTGATGTGATCCCTCTGATCGGCAGTGGTAGTCGGAACTCTAGCGGCCCTGGTGGCCCTCTCACAATGAGCTGCCCGATGCCCGGTCTGCCCGTAAGTAAAACAAGTAACCGGAGGAGAAGGGAAATCCTTCATCAAATGCTCATATTGGTTGCAGTTAAAACAAACCCTGCCACCAGGAGCAACGGACTGAACTGAACGACTACCCTGAGATCCCCCATCCTGATGAAACGGTCTCTTCCCAGGTGTAGGGGCAGACTGTGCTCTCGAAAATCGACCACTCTTGCCAGCTGAAAAGCTGCCAACCGTTTTCTGTTTCTTGGCATCGGTACCCAATTCTGATTCCGGTGCAGCCATCTCGATCGCTAGAGCGCGATCCTGATACTCCTTCAAAGTGACACACATGAGCGGTGCCATACTCTGCCTGATATGCGGATTCATGCGCATATTGAAGTAACGGATTTTATCAGCCTCCGTTCTCACTTGATCTCTCACGAAACCCAACTGTTGATTGTAAGTAATGATGGCCTGAGAAATAGGCACATCCTGAGGTGTAGTGGTGAAGAACTCCACAATTCTGCGCTCCTTAACTGGCGGTGGACAATATTCTGCTTCCATAGCAGCCTTGAATTCCTCCCATGTAGCTCGACGGTCTCTGGGCACAACGGCCTCCCACCATTCCACAGCTTCCTTATCCAGGAGGTACTGGGCAATATGTACCCTCCTGTCTTCGGGACAAGCTACGGCATCAAAGGTCCTGGACAACTGAAAGAGCCAATTCTCCCAACCGAGGGAGTCAGAAGATCCGGAGAAACGAGGAGGGTGCATCTTAGTCACCATCTGAAGCCACTTACTAGCTTCCTCTTCAGGTGTCGGGGGCGGATTCTGGCGTCCACCCTGAGCTATCTGAGCAAGCTAGGCTACTAACTGCTGAAGTACGGCAGTAGCCCCGGCGTCGGAATTATTACCCGTCGATAAATCCTGACTGATTGACATATCCTGCTTCCCGTCAGAGCTTAGCGGTAGAGTGCTCGGCACTGACTGAGAGGCCAAATCTGCAGAGGACTGAGAAAGCGAAACTTCCTCATTACTAGCACCCCGTCCGCGGCCTCGGCCGCGTCCCCTAGCTGGTCTACCACGTCCTCTCAACATACTGAAGAGAAGATAAGAACGAACAAGATCAGAAAGGTTCACAATTTATAAGGTTGGTATCACAAATCACAATTCGCAATTCCGAACAATGCAAGAAAATGAATTACAGAAATATAAGAGTTTTACATCCACGGGTCGCACGAAAAGACGGTAGCATGATGATATTAGGCTAAACGACTGACTCTAACGACGCAACTGACAGACCCAAAAATTTACCGACAGCCTAGGTATTCAAAACACAGGCTCCGATACCATAAATGTAACACCCCAATTCACAAAATGGGACATTACAGGCCGTAGAACCCTCGTGAGGTCTACCAGGCTAACACAAGACACATAACCACAATGAAATCCCAAAAGATGCACTCGAAAAGTAATAGGGCCGTGGCCTCGGCCAAAACATTTCAACGGAGTACATGAAACATAATGTAAATATCAATTCATTGCCCACGCAGGGGACTTAAACCAAGTTTAGAAGTAAACATTCTACTCCATTACTCGGCAAATACAATGACAAATCATAAAAATACAGACTCGAGCCATATCATCAAGCCAACCCATCCTTTGCGTGCATGTCCCGTGCCTGCTCCTCAGCTCTCCCGGTACCTGAAATGCATAAGACGCATTTCCCCCATTTCAGGGCTTAGCATTCGAATAGCTAGTGCAAGTACACAATTACACAACATTATATACAAAATACGGTTTTACACAATCATTTCAATCAGAAATCATTTGCCATAAATATTCCGGAATACTACATTGGCATTCAACTCAGTTTCGATCATCCCGATGTCACAAAATCACAACTGGTATCCCGTGGCCGTACCCCTTAGTATCGACCCCTAGACATCCCGTCCAACGCTCCGGGTGGGATACCACTTCCGCGGCCGTACCCCTTAGTATCGACCCCCAGACATCCCGTCGGACACTCCGGGTGGAAGTTCAATCACACACGCACCCAAGTTCACTTCCGCGGCCGTACCCCTTAGTATCGACCCCCAGACATCCCGTCGGACACTCCAGGTGGAAGGAACACAACTCACGCACCCGAAAATCACAATTCATCATTCATTTCCAAAATCACAACTTACATAATGAAATGTAATACATGTACTTGCCTTGAATAAGACGAAACGAAGGAAACGACGAAGGAATAGGTTTCGGTCCGAACAATTCTCCCAAATCCGTTCCTAACATAATAACGGTATACAACAAGTCTCAATAATGCGAAAAGGTAAGAATTCATCCTAATTCTACCCGTCGGAACAATTTGTCGGTCAAACAAGGTCACAACCAAATCCAAACTATCAACGGGGGAAAACATCGAGTTTAATCCGCAAAACCATAAGAGAAACAAGGGATAGTGATTACGCTATTGAAATCTAACAATCATAAGGGGCAAATCAGACTAGAAGGGTGAAACCTAAAACAAAACCCCAAAATCCCCAAATGTTAGGGTTCTAAGGAAATATACCTCGATTCGGACGGATGGAGGATGATTATGATGATGATAAACCTTGCTTGAAGCACAACAATCGATCTCCAAAGGAACTCTAAGGATTGCCCTGGGGAAATCACTCCAAATCGCTCAAGGAACTCACGTCTCGCACAAAGGGATGAGAAGGAAGGAAATAACACGACTGAGGATAAGTCAGGAATTAAAAGGCCTGACAGCGCGTTACGTACGTTAACGCGAGTTGTTAACGTACGTTATGAAGTTTACGTACGTAACCTCTCACAGGTTAACGTACGTAACGAACAATCTGCATCAATCAAGCGGAAACCATAACGTACGTTACCAATGGGGTATAGCGTGCGTTATGATGCCTCTATAACGTCGTAAGGGAGCATGCATAACGTCGTTATGCATGCAGCAGATCGGTATTGCTAAACACTTAGCTCGCATACCGATACAACGACGAAACGCAATGCAAGGATAGATTCAAAAGTGTAAACATGAGGTATCCATAACAACGAAGCTGAGTTTTGAAAGAAAATACACTACCAACTTCCAGGGAATCCAAAATACGACAAGGAGGATAAAAGTACCCTAAACTTCTAGGAAATTACAAAACAGCCCAAACGTCCGAAAATCACGATACAACGTCGGATTAACAATCCGAAACTCACAAGATGCTCCACTCAACCATACGAACTCATGGAAGTAGGTAAATGACGAAATCGAACGAGTTTAATGAGAATCAAATACACATGCGATAAAATATAACTCAAGATGAAATTACGTAAAAACATCATCGAGACTCGTCCAAACGGAGAAACTCCAAGAACAAAATAAATTCAGAATTCCAAAACAGTGTTAAGCGAATTGTCCGAAACGAATATATACACCGAAAATAGAAATTACCAAAAATAGAAAACACGGATATTACACTTATCAGCTTCCTTATTCAGCACATGTGTTGGAGTACCCCAAATCCGAACATGTCCCAGATTGGGCTTCTGCCCACTCCACAGTTATGTGGGTGTTTTTGGAACTGATTTTGAAGGCCCCTGGTTTAGAATGTACGCCGCTGTTTCCAAGGCGTATCCCCAAAACGAAATAGGTAAATCCGAATAACTCTTCATTGATACAACCATTTCTAAAACAGTTATGTTCCTTCTATCAGCAACACCATTTTGTTGTGGAGTTACTGGCGCGGTGAGCTAGGACGAAATCCCCTCATTTGCCAAGAAATCGAAAAATCTCCACTAAGGTACTCGCCACCACGATCAGATCGTAGTGACTTTGATTACTCTTCCCATGACACTTCTCCATTTCAGCCTTGAAGTCTCTGAACTTGTTAAAGGCTTCAGACTTACGTCGTATCAAATAGATGTATCCATATCTCAAATAATCATCTATAAACATGATGAAGTATTCGAAACCACCCCTAGCCTGGATATTCGTTGGACCACATACATCCGTATGAACCAATTCTAACACATTCTCAGCACGGTTTCCCTTGGTTTTAAAAACCCTTTTGGTCATCTTACCTTCGAGACAGGATTCACAAATTGGAAATGACTCAACTTGGAGGTCATCCAATGGGCCATCATCTACCAATCACTGAATCATCCTAAGGTTTACATGACCTAACCGTAAATGCCATAGATATGTTTGTTTATGCTTGAAGATTCTTTTCTCTTTTTAGGCTTAGACAAAGAGTTAAGTGATTTGTATATGGGAGTCTGTGTAGTATTAACGACATACAGTCCATCATTAAAAATACCTTTGCAAATATATTTACCATTTCTTTTCCTAATAATAGCATTATCATCAAAAGAAACTGAATAACCATCGCATTTTAATTTAGAAACCGAAATTAAATTCATTCTAATCCAATACTAATAATACATTATTTAGGACTAATATTCTATCATTAATCTTCAACTGCACGACTCCTACTGCAACAGCCATAAGCCTAGAATAGTCGCCCCAGTTGATGGTAATCTCGCCCGCACTAAGCTGCTTGGTTACCTGAAAACCATGCGACTCAAAGCAAACATGATCAGTGGAGCCTGAATCAACTATCCACTAAGTGGTGAAACAAGCTGCCAAACATGTTTTGACTACTAGTGCACGAGACATATCTTTCTTAAGAGCAAGGTAATCCGCTTTAACATGTCCTTTCTGACCGCACATATAGCACTTTCCTTTTGGCTTTTTGTTCGCCTCGGGTTGAGGAGCCTTGCTTCTCACCTTGAGAGTTTCCACTTGCTTCTGGCCCACTTGTTTCTTCTTTTTCCCCCACTTGGGTTTAGAAGTCGAAACACTCGTAGCCGCAAGACCTTGATACCCCTGCCTGAAGAGACCTTCTGCAGCTTGAAGCTCTGTCAGCAATTCTGCCAAGGTATACTCCCTACGATTCATATTGTAGTTCCGGCGGAACTGCTCAAAGATCCTAGGTAAGCTGCCTAGGATGATATCGACCTGCGTTTATGCATCGATAGTAGCCCCTAAGATATCAAGTTCGTTTAGATGAGAAATCATCTTTAGAACATAATCCCTTACCGAGGTTCCTATAGGCATTTGGGTCGTTATCAAGTCCCTCATTGCATTTTGCCAAGACGCCCGGTTCTGATGACCAAACATCTCGCTGAGATTTTTCATCATTTCCGCGGTCGTACCCATACTCTGATGGTGATTCTGCAATACATTTGCTAAAGAAGCCCAGATGTAACAGCGAACCATCTCACCAGATTTCTTCCATCTGCGGAATTCTTTCACTTCATCGGGTGTCGAATCCGCATCTGGATCCAAAGGGCATTCCCCAGGTAGAACAAATTTATGTTCTTCAACAGTCAGGACAATATTAAGGTTACGTTTCCAATCAGCAAAGTTAGTGCCATCTAGTTTGTTTTCTTTGAGAATTACAGCAAGTCGATTGAAAGACATCTGAGAGAAAAAGTAAAAACATCCATCACATAATGCATAGCAGAATATATTGAAAAACCTCAAAACACAATATATATGCTAGCAACCAACACCTCGAAAAACCCGCATATGCAAGCCACGATCGTGTGGACGTTTACACACATATTTTTCAAGTAGAGTTTTACGTCTTTAATTTTACTATCTAGTCAATTTACGTTATGACAAGTAAAATTAATAGTTGGTTCCTCTTGACCATGTATTAATTAACATAGATTTCGATGGTGAGCTTATTAATTAATACACCTAAGTGAACACCATAATTTAACATCCTTAAAATATTATCTTTTAAATAATAGTCCTACAGATGGAGAGGTCATATCATAGAAAACAATATTTACCTTATGTTATCATTTGAAATTTAAAATCAGTGAACCTATAATTAGCACATCCGATATGGAGGAAGGCCCTAATATCAATGCGCATGCTAATTACTTCACAATTTAAATTAATTATGGAGGCTTATTTGATTTTATTTTTCAAAAATAAATCAATTTAATCACTTAGTTGTTTTAGCCTTATGGTTTTTAATTTTCTCGTCCTAACATGCAAGCATATCACGCATACATTCATACATGACATACATCAAAACAGTAAAAACCAAAATAAAGTATGGATAATTAAATTATCTAATTATCATGGTCTTCTTCATTGATTTGAATCCGAGAAAATCTTCAACTCGACTTCTCCCACTGGATCAAGCATCTCGTAACTCCTCCCCGACCGGGATGTGGACTTCCAAAATTAAAATTTCACTTTTTATGCAAAATTAATTACATAAAAAACATTTAATTTTAAATCCCGACTCTCTAGTGGACGCCACGAACGATGGTGAAATGGACCGGATCAAAAACTGGATGACCCGACCCGAACCGGCGAACCGACCCGGACCAGACTGCTCGCGGCCCTCGGCAGCAAGTCCCGGTGCGGCTCGACAGTGCCCGCATGCTGCTGCGGCCACGGCTGTCCAGCAATCCCGATTCTGCTCTTCTTCTTAATGATTCCATATTTTTTGAATTCGATTACAATTTTACACAAAATAAAATACATCGATTTTACAGAAAGATTACACGAAAAAAATAAAATCTACCTGCGGATTTTCTCACGGGAAAAACCATTACATGCCTCAAACCGGGCCAAAGCAATAAATGCATAAATAATAAAAATAAATAAATAAACCATTCACATAAACCCTGATAATTGGATCATATTCCCTGCAAGAACACATCTAGCAAACTATTCCAACATCAAATTACATGAATATTTAAATTGCTATCAATTAATCACCTAAATTAATTAAAATAGCAAAAGCCTAAAAATCTGGCTCCGATACCAATTAATAGAAATAAACGCAGCAGAAGCGGAGTAGGTGAAAGTTTATAAACGCATTTTACGCATCCACGAGTACAAGGTCTATTTAGGCGTGCTAATTAATTAATTACTAAGATTAGTAAGCAACTTAAATATTATTTATTATTTATTAAATAAATATGGTGGTAATTGAATATCCTAATCTACATCTAAAAGATCATACGATATTACCTTTAAAGCGTAGTGGTTTCTTTCGTCTTGATCTTCTTGTATTTCAACCTTTAGACCTTCTAGAGTATGGTCCGCCTTAACCCGGACGTTGTGTGGGCAACGAGCTACCAGATTCTTGCTTGGACACAATATGGTTCGGCCAAAATATGCTTATTTGTGGTCACTCGATTTTTCCTTGCTTTCTAGTATTTTATGAACACTCTTAGCAAATTGTTGTGTTATCTAAATTGTAGAACCAATGACACAAGTCTAGATCTACAATTAAATACAAGAATAAAAATCAATCTCACAACCCTTCCAAAAGTCATCACGGCCGAGCCCCCATTGTATCCTATTTATAGGCTCTTGGACTACTACTAAGGATCTCAAGGAGGATTAGGGAATGACTCCTAATAGACCTCAAATTTCCATATTAGGACCTTTGCTAATATATTGAGTCTATTAATATCAATTCAATCCACTGGAGAATTAATATTGCACTTCCAACCGAAATGGTGGATGGAGTCTGATTCTTTTTTTTTTTAATTCCTATTTTCTTTTATTTCATGTTATCTTTTAATTTATTTTTAGTATTTTTTTTCTACATTCATTCTCTTTTTTTTATTTGCTTTTTTCTCTACTTTTTCCCTCTTTTTTCCTTTTATGTTATTTATGTAACGATTATTGACGGTTTCAAAGTTTGATTCATGTTAGCCGACCCCAAATCATTTTGGGACTAAGGCTTAGATGATGATGATGATGATGATGATGATGATGATGATGGGCTCCTTATTTAAATATATTATTTTCGGTGTTTTTAGATATCGAATGTCCATTAATTAATTATAAGCTACTAACAGGTTTGATTAATTAATATCTTATCTAAGAGTAGTACCACTCGAACCTCATTAGTATATCGGAATTAAATCCACCTGCAGGGTTTAATATAATAATCATTATCGAGCTCCTCAAGGGAACATCATCAACCCGCACGAGTCGGGACACGATTTCTAGTAATAATAATAATGGTCATATAAATAAGATTATTGGACAAGATACGAAGCTTCTTGAGTTGATCATTTTGACTCTCACCCATGGTAAATCAGAGAAATAAGTATTATAAATACATAATTAAATATTATATACTTAGAATTAAGAAATAATAATTATACGAGATTTACTTTCTTCTTACAGTCAGTACAGAAGACACTATCTCACTTCGATCCTCTTCAATGTATGCAAATACGCTAATGTATGCTATGTAATATCCGGGGATTTTTTTTTTCGTTTTGTACGTATTCATTTGGAATTGTACAAGAGCTGTTGTATTTGACGGATACAATGTATATTGTATCGGGATATTTCGGAATCGAAATATTTATACTTGTCGTAGGTATTGTATTTGCCTATTGGATGGTGTTCAGTGAATTTTGATTTTTGGCTAAGTATACTAGCCATAGCGTACGCTATAAGTACATCATTACGTACGCTATGTGTTGAGGCTTACGTACGTTAAACCGCGAGGGTTACGTACCTAACGATGGGTATCAGATCGCATCTAATTTTCGGCGTTTAGGTCCATGCATGATCCGGATATTCGGCCTTTCGAGATATCCAAGTCAACGGGCATTACGTACGTAATGCTTATGATATAACATACGTAATGCAGGTGAATTTACGTATGCCTTTTTCTCCCAACGCACGTAATGCAGATGATTTTTGAGGCAGTGAGTTCTGGAAGGACGTAGCGTATGCTACGTAGTGGTGATAACGTACGTAAGGTGATCTAAGGTACGTTAATGGTGGAGGATAGCGACCGTAATGAACTGTGCATATTATAAAGACATGTTTCGTCTTTTATTTCTTCACGACCCATTATCGATTTCTCTCCCTAGAAATCATCCCTCTGCATCCCTTAGTGATTTCCAACCCCTTCCAACCTATTCAGGAGCTTCATAACTTGGATTGGGGTTCGGGAGTTTGAAGATTGAAGTTTTTCTTGAAGGGTTTGAGGTTGTTCTTCACTTTCAAGAGGTATGTTGGCTAATCTTGTGTTTAACTCGAGATTACGATGATGTTGTTGATTACCTCATGTAATTGTTGTTGGAGGATAGTATGATTCTTCATAGATTTTATGAACTTATGATGAAGAATAGGATGTAGATGACTTGAGGTTGATTGTGTTCTTGATGTTTAAGAATACTTGGAGATTATAATTGTAACACCCCCAAAACCATCCGGTGATATTATAGCACTGTGGACCCCACGCCGGAACCCATAAGGCTAAAAATCATTTTCACAATCATTTGAAGCACGCCAAGAGACCAAACACGGTAATATATTTCAAATACTCAAGTAGTCTCAAAAAATCTATTTTTCAGATACCGTCATAAAATACCATTTGAAAGTAAAAGGCCAGAAATGCCAAAATTCAATAGTTTCAAAATGTACACTAAGCCACTTACACGTACCGACAAAGAATAGTTTAGCGAAAAAGGTTTTATGAGATAAACCCAAATTTAAAGCCATTTTAAAATACACACGCAGTGGATACAAAACATAGTTCAAAATATCCATTTGCAGCGGAATAAATAACCAGTCAAATACTCGGTTCCCAAAATAATGCCATAGCCAGTATCACCCGGGAAGCTCATCTCTTCACGACCGCTACTAGATCGATCCGCGTACCTAAAAGTAAAGCCCACGGCGGGGTCAGACACAATACTCAACAATGATAACGATTACATTACATAAATAATTACATACCAATGTAATTACAAAGTAAGAATACTACCAATGTAATCTTACCATCATAACCTCACCAATCCATAGCAATCCATATCAACCCAATACTTACCATAACCCACATTTCGCATTCTAAAATGACGAAATGAAATCAACCACAACCATATGTACTGTATTCAAACAACAATAAGAATTCTCAAAACATCATCATAACTCATAAGTATGGAATAATCCATCCGTGCCAAATCCTGTCCGTCGGATCGCACAATCAGACACCAATCCTGATAAGAACCACATACACACAATACATATGTAGACCAATGACAGCAAAATCCCGAAACATCGACGCAAAGTCCGAACGCTCACAGGATCAATAACCAGATCAACCTATACATCAACCGAGAATATCATTGATATGATAAACTCCAATACGACCAACCAAAGGTCAAACACAACCGATAATCTCATCAACATGATAACTCCAATACGACCAACCAAAGGTCAAAACACAACCGAGAATATCATCAACATGATAACTCCAATATGATCAACAAGGATCAATAATAACCGAGAATATCATCAACATGATAAACTCCAATCACTACCAACAAAGGATCAACAACGACCGAGAATACCATCAACATGATAAACTCCAACACGATCAACAAAGGATCAACAACGACCGAGAATACCATCAACATGGTAAACTCCAAACAAGATCAAATATAATGGATCTCAAAGAAATAACCCCGACGATCGAACATACCCCTCAGGCGTATGAACAACCAGTCGCAAACTGTTGAACATAACCAATCATACATGGAGTATGAACGACCAAACAATATGGCTCAAGATGTACGTTACAGTACGCCCGATCCAGAAATGTGTCCATGCACAAGCCACCCCGGGTATCGATAAAATACACATGTGGTCTGGTACCTAATCAGTCTCATGAAGTACGTCTCGTGTGCACAGCTCACTGTGAGGTCATGAACCCATCACATGACTATACATGCCCGCCCTGAAAATCCTACACATAACCAATCAGCACGTAGATATGACTCCGAATATGTCACGATGCAACATGACAACGAAACTCAAAGAATCACATATCCAATAAGGATCAATCCTGGGATCACAATCCCTAAAGAATGATCAAGATGATCAACGATCTCAACACAACAGTCCTGGAATCATCATCCCTCAACGATCGATCAACACAACCATTGATACCAAACAATGGCCCTGGAATCAACATTCCTCGACGAACATTCAATACGAATGTCATTATAAGAAACCTTAACATACAACATATACAACAACTCAAAAGAATAATTATCCTCATAACTGAATAATACTTAAATTATCTCAAAGACGAAGACAATATCCTTTCCACAAACAAACATCCCTGAACGTATACACAGTTATTCGAATAATCTCGAATGAGGTGCAATTCATTAATATCAATCAACCACAATCCCGACATCAATGTCGACACGAAAAACTATCCTCGGTATCCGACATTCCATATCATAGATCAAAGATAACTCACATCTCCGCCTTCAATAAACACATTTAAACCATATAATTATAATTTAATCCAAATCAAAGCACAATATACAAACCATCATCCCGACAATTTACATTTATAATATCATTACTATATGAATTATAAATTAAATGAAATCAAAACCATTCATTAAATATTATGAACTGAACAAGTATAACTTGCCTCAAAAATACCGATACGCCAACAAGTCAATTCGGGTACACAAGTACTCCAACTTGGTAGTTCTTCAATCACGAACTAAAAAATATCAATCTATCCAAATATCAATAAACATGAACTGAGTGTCCTCGAATATATCAATACCGAATTCAAACAACAACATCCGAATTACTACGACCAATTAAGAAGAATAATCCCACGATTTATTCAAAATACACTTCTTTCAAATTTTCCCATAATTTCGCAAAACCCATATATCAATTCAATAAACCCAATATACAAACTTAACCAAAATATTCCAATCAATATCTCTCGAAAATCTTTAATCAAACACCTTGAAGGCATAATCCAAAGATATATTCAAATCATCAATTAATAAACACCAACTACATCAAGAGAAAGAAGAACGCCATCACAACCACATATATATATATACATATATATATATATATATATATATCCTTCATCGTTATACGATTCTAGCCATCGATACAAACTAAACAACCCCAATAGACCAAGACATCTTCAAACATTCAGAAATGTGGAATTTCAAACCAATTACGTCAATCCGGCAAAAGAATCAAGAATGATGTTAGAATCCTTGTTCCAAACTTTTCAAGATGTAAACACTTGATAAACCAACTCAAAATCCGAGATTTATGGGTTAAAAATTGAGTTTGAGTGCCTTGGGGTGAAAGGGGATCGGGCAGGAGGTTGGGAAGTGAAATTCCCGATTTTTTGAACATATTTATACTTCCAGGCATGTTAACCTACGTTATCCTTTCATAACGTACGTAACATGTTCTTTGAATACAGGCAGTATATTTTTTACCAATTTGGCCAGAACTCACCCATCTGGACTCCGATTAACTCACCGTTTGAACCATTAGAAATCTAACTCGATGGTCTATCATAGTGTTATGTTTCAGAATTTTTGAAATTTTCAATAATCCATCGTAATTTTTCAAAGTCAAACCTTATACACGAGACTTTCCAAAAAAATGTCCAAATCTTATTTCCTCTAACACTTCAACATATAATCATCTTAATCATGTCATATACACCAAGAACTTATTCAAGAACATGAGTTAACCCATAACCACGTTCAATTAATATTACTTTGTTCATATTCATAAACAACATAATCCAATATGTGTTTTAGCATCTAAACCACCATCTTAACTCATAGTCCAACTTATATCATCATATCATCATTTTCTCAACAAGAACTCCATGAAATCCCAATAATATTAACAATACTTCGCAATCTATCATCATATGAAGAAAACAGCAACAACACATCAAGAATCCAAAGGAAAACGGAGGGAGAAACCAACATACCTCTTGAAGATGAACAACACAATCGAACACCATAAGATTCAACAATAACTCCATATCTCAAGCTCCAAATCCTTGTCCTCAAGCTCATAATCGATTTAGAAAAGCCAAAATCTATCTTGGAGGGTTGAAGGACGAAAAACAAAGTGATGATCTGAAAATATTAAAGTGACGAACATCTCTCATATATATAGACTTCCAATCATTACATACGTTACACAGAATACCTAACGTACGTAACAACCCTTACGTACGTTACCCGTCCTTGATAGGGTACGTAATACTGGTCCAGAGGTCACTGCCTCATTTCTATTCCATTATTACGTACGTAGCACACCATTAACGTATGTTATAACATAACAATAATGTACGTTATCCTCAATCCAGAAGCTACGGCTCTTATCAACTGATACCATAACGTACGTAGCACAACTTGCATAACGTACGTAAACATCTCATACTATTAACGTACGTAATACCAACAACATAGCGTACCTTAACTCCTTCGTTGTGTAACACCCCAACCCGAAAAGGGCCAAAATATAACATTATGGTGCCAATCAGAACATACTAACACAAGCGGAAGACTTTATTATAAAATAAATAGTAAGTCATGTAAAACAACGACTTCCAAAGTATTATCTCAACAAAGTCTCGATGAAAGAAATAATCCAAAACATGTCTTAAATGAAATAAAACTCCAAAATACTAAGTTTTAAAATAATCCATAAATGGGAATCTAAACATGGGTAGGTGTTATAGCTCCTACTCTCATCACTTATGCCCAGCATCCCGCTTATTACCTGCCGCAGAGAAAAGAAAATGCGGTTGAGCTAACGCTCAGTGAACAGATATAAGTAATGAAACGTAATAAGCATAAACGAAAGAATAAGTGAATGAATCCAAGAGAACCTGTTGAACAAGATGTCGAATGAAATATGGAACAAACGATGAAGGAGTCAAAACTTGAACAAGGGAAAATATGAAACGGATGTCAAGCATAAACAAAAGAAAATGCCCAAGTAACAAACAAATAGCAAATTGTATAAAGGAGTCTATCTCTCCACATGTACTAATGTGAAATGGGGTGTATTGCACACACACAAGTTCATTCACCAAATTCTAAACATAACTAAGTACGTAGGATGCATCCATACGCTCTCTGCAAAACAGATATACATATGACAAGTTCTAGACTAAGCATACATACAATATACATAGACCAAGTGCGCTATATATAGCAATATAAACAAATGGGAACGCTGTGGACAAAGTCACACCTCCACAGATAGTGTCAATGCCATTGGTGCATCAATAGCAAGGTCATGGAACCCCCATGACTAGTTAAACAAATATGGGCAACATAAATAGGCAATGATGTATATAATAATCATGAGAGACAATTACTAATTGTCCAACTAAGATGATGACTATAGGAAATGAATATAGCATCAAGGAATAATCAAACGAATAACAAAGCAAATATGGATCAATGGCATCAAATAACAAACATCAAGAAAACAAGTCATGAGAAACCCTTACTGAAAAAGGGCAAAATATCTGTACCTTAGGAAATAAAAGTAATTGGAAAATGAACACAAGGAAAGGTGGGTCACTCCTCCTTCACTGAATCTACACGAATTATAATCATATATTACTTATACGTTCATTAAAGTCATAACGGATTTTAAATACATATTAGCTCATTCATTAATGTGTTTTAAGGCTTCACATGTGAAATAGTAAGTATTCATAATATAGGTTTGAAAGTATCTTGGATTGGTGTTTCAAATGAACTAGGAGCAAAACAAGATAGGTTAAACCAAACTCTTAGCTTATTTTATAATTCAGGTTTTATCACGTTCAGGCCCCTTTGTTTATGAAGTTAAAACCATAATTATATACTTACTGAGGTGCTCAAATAATTATCATAGATACTTATACATGTTAGGTACTTATTTTAATTTTCCTGGATTTTATTTCAAAGTAATACTATGACACACAAATTCCTTAACCCAAACTACTCAGAATTATGGTCTGATGGTATACCCGAAAAGTTTTCATTTATCAGACCCAATTATATACCTCAGAAAAATCTACAAAAATTAGAGTAACTACCAAACATATTAAATGTTCTCCTTCTAAAATTTGGGGTTCTAAATCGTTATATGTTGTGAAATAAAAATCATAAAAAAATCAGACTCAAAATTCCCAAATTTGACAACCAATCTTGTAAAAATCAAACGACCACATTCCTGACCTCCAACGACCAAGAGGCTTGCATATTCAGAAAATAGACATCATGAACTAAATTTTAGAGTGAATAAATATGTAAAAACTATAGTACAACTCTATTTACAGCCTTCTCTCAACAAGGTTACGAATCTGCCAGAATCAAATTCACAAATCTAAAAACCCTAAGTCTCGTTAAATATGTATGAGGTTAGTGATTGTTATATTCAGGTTATGTATGTTTTAGGTGTGTCGAATGTAAAAGAAAACAAAAAGGGCGATGATGATACCTCTGACTGGAACGAGACAGAAAACAATAGAGCAAGGAACAGCCCAACGAGCCTTCAACCTCTTCTTGATCTTGAGAGAAGATAGAAACCAGAACTTTGATGTTTTAGGGTTTGAGCATCGGTGCAAAGAAAAGAAGGGGGAGGCCGACTATATGTGTGCTACCTTACCTGCCGAGTTAGCGCGCGTAATGACCGACTAGCGTGTGCTACCTTACCAGTCCTTCTAGAGTCCAGAATTCCAGAAACCTCTCTGGCCAGCCAGGTAGCGTGCGTTAGGGCCGAATAGCATGCGCTACACCTGCCTAGTTAGCGCGCGCCACTGCCGAATAACGTGCGCTACCTATTAAGTCTGGCCGAAGTCCCGAATCTTCTGCCTCTGCTGCTTAGCCAATAAGCACGCGTTGCCTTCCAACCATACCGTGCTCTACCACCGCACCACTCTTGCGTACGCTACTCGGGTAACTTAGCGTGCACTGCTCTCCCGTCCGAAATAGGTTTGTGAACATGTTACAAATGGTATAACTCGACGGTTATCGGTAATCAACGAAATACTGGCAAGAATCACAACACACAAGCCCAAGATCAAATCTAACGCATGATTACTAATACTTGGAAAATTACAAAACAGTACACGAAGTTTACAACTGACAACTATTATCAATAAGAAGTACGGGTATTGCATTCTCTCCCCCTAAAAAAAGTTTCATACCGAAACTTATGAAACGAATAACTCGGGGTACCTCAATTTCATATCCTCTTCTATCTCCCACGTAGCTTTTTCCGATCCATGTCTCGACCATTGAAATTTAACCAAAGGAATGGTTTTGTGCCTAAGTTGCTTTATCCGATGCTCCAAAATTTGGATCGGTTTTTCCTCAAAGGTGATGTCGGAACACAACTCAATCTCTCCAAAATCAATAATATAGCTAGGGTCTAGCACATATTTCCTTAACTGGGAAACATGAAATACATTATTCACATGGCTTAAGGATGGTGGTAAACCAAATCGATAAGCAAGATCCTCGACTCGTTCTAAAATCTCGAAGGATCCAATGTATCGCGGACTGAGTTTCCCCTACCGACCGAAGCGATAAACTCCCCGAGTTGGTGACACTTTAAACAACACAAGCTCTCCGATGTTAAACTCTAACAGACGACAACGAACGTCGGCATACGACTTATGTCGGATCTCTGCAGTTAATAGTCGGCCACGAATTAGGGCAATCTTCTCTCTCATTTCAGCTAGTAAATCTGGCTCGGTACCAATTAGTTCGGATGTATCGTCCCAACATAATGGCGATCTACAATGTTTTCCATACAAGGCCTCAAATGGTGCCATCTTAATCGAGGCATGCCAGCTATTTTTGTATGTAAACTCAATCAACGGTAAATGTGTCTCCCAATTGTCTGTATGGTATGCTCCGATTGTCCAACTGTTTGATGGTGATAAGATGTACCAAGTTTCAACTCAGTTCCCAAGGCTCTATGTATATCCTGCCAAAAATGTGATACGAACCGACCATATCGATCAAAAATTATACTCTTTGGGGTTCCATGCAACCTTATAATTTCCTTAATGAATACTCTCGCTAATTTCCCCGGACCCCGGGTATCTTTAGTACCTAAAAAGTGAGCTGATTTGGTTAGTCGATCGACAATGACCCAAATCATATTCATTCCAATACGAGTCCTTGGCATGCTAACGATAAAATCTATAGTAATATCCTCTCATTTCCACTCGGGTATAGGGAGTGGTCTCAATAATCCTGCGGGCCGGTGATGCTCAATTTTAACTTGCTGACAAGTTAAACATTTTGATACGAATTCGCTAACATCTTTCTTTAAGTTACTCCACCAAAAGTTATTCTCAACATCCTTGTACATTTTACTTGCACCAGGATGAATAGAATAAGGAGTAGCGTGAGCTTGTTTCAATATTCTCTGCCTTAACTCGATATCATGCGGTACACAAAGTCTTCCTCGAAATCTCAACACCCCATCCTCTTGAATTATAAATCCAGGTGCTTTTCCCTTTTCTACATCTTTTCTCAATTGAATCAACATCGGATCCTCAAATTGCTTAGATTTGATATCATCATTCGAAGATGAGGCAATTTCTAACACACATAATTGACCTTGAATTCTCTGAAGCCAAACTTCAATATCCGGCCTGATCAAGTCTTTTTGAATTCTTCGTTGAGGTGTAAGGGCCTCTAATCATTGAAGTGGTATCAGTTTACGACTCAAGGCATCTGCCACAACATTCGCTTTGCCCGGATGATATAGAATTTCTAGATCATAATCTTTAATTAATTCTACCCATCTCCGTTGCCTCCTATTCAATTCCTTCTGGCTAAAAATATACTTCAAACTCTTGTGATCCGTATAGATTTTACAGGATGAACCATAGAGATAATGCCTCTAGATTTTTAAAGCAAACACAACCGCAGCTAATTCCAAATCTTGTGTAGGATAATTATCCTCATACGGCTTCAGCTGCCGAGATGCATAAGCAATCACCTTATCTCTCTGCATCAAGACACATCCTAGTCCAAGCCTTGAAGCATCACTGTACACTACAAAATCATCGATTCCCTGTGGTAAGGCTAAGACTGGTGCAGTAGTCAGCCGTCTCTTCAACTCCTCGAAACTATTCTGCGTATCTTGGTCCCACTCAAATTTTTGAGTTTTCTGAATTACTGGGTGAGTGGTCGAGCAATCTTCGAAAATCCTTCGATGAACCTACGGTAATAATCTGCAAGTCCTAGGAAACTCCTTATTTCTTTCACGTTCTTAGGCAGTTCCCAGACCAGTACCCCTCTATCTTCTGAGGGTCAACTCGGACTCCTTCTGCCGAAACCACATATCCGAGAAATGCTACTTCATTGAGCTAAAACTCTCACTTGGAAAGTTTCGCATACAATTGTTCAATTCTCAAAGTGTCTAGTATAATGCGAAGGTGCTCCGCATGCTCTTCCCGATTCTTAGAATAAATAAGAATACCATTAATAAATACGACCACAAATTTGTACACGTATTCAATAAATACTTTGTTCATTAATTGCATAAATATGGTTGGGGCGTTAGTTAGCCTAAAAGGCATAACCACAAACTCATAATGGCCATATATCGTTCGAAAAGCCATTTTAGGGATATCAGTGTCCCGAATCCTCAATTGATAATAACCCGATCGAAGATCAATCTTTGAGAAAGCAGTAGCGCCCTGAAGTTGATCGAAAAGATCGTCGATACGCGGCAGCGGGTATTTTTTTTTTATGGTCAACTTGTTTAATTCCCGATAGTCGATACATAAATGAAGCGACCCATCTTTCTTCTTAACAAATAAAACCAGTGCGCCCCAAGGCGACGTACTCGGTCGGATGTACCCTTTGTCTAATAACTCGCCCAACTGCTTTTTCAATTCCAGCATTTCTAACGGATCCATACGATACGGTGCTCGAGAAATAGGAGTAGCAGACGGCTCCAACTCAATCTCCCATTGTGGTTGCAATCCCGGCAAGTCATTAAGAAACACGTCAGGATATTCATTAACAATAGGTATTGAGGTAATCTCGATTCCGGCATCTTTCATCTTCATGGCATAACACCAATAACCCAAACAACCTTGATTAAGAAGCTTTATAGCCTGTAAAGCACTAATCACACTTCCCGATCTACCCGGTTTACATCCTTCCAAAAGATGCTCGTTACCGTCTTCGACCACTATTGAAATAGTACGAGTTCAGTAGTTCATGATGGCGCATTGATGTTCTAACCAATCCTCCCCGAGGATCAAATCCTCGTTCTTTAAATCAACAATAATAACATTTGAAGGCCAATCTCGAATTCCAATTTTCACTGGACAATCTCGGACCTCTCGGTTGCCAACAATACGATCCCTATTTGGCATACCTACTATAAAGGGTTCACACTCGAACAATCTATCTAAACCAAGGCGACATACACAATCAAGAGAAATAAATGAATGCGTGGCACCCGAATCAAACAATACCGAAACTGGATGTGACAAATTTGATTAATACCTGATGTTACTGGAGAATCTGTATCCTCTGCACATTTCATCTGATACACACGGGGATAAACTGAACTCGACACTGCCTGATGACCTGCTTGACCTCAGCCCCTACCACGACCTGAAGTTTGAGGATTCTGTGAAACTGGGCCTTCTGCTCAACATTAAATTCCTTCTGAGCTGTAATGGCTGCTGGACTGCTAACTGCTCTGATTTCTTTCTCACAATGGATGGCTTGATGTCCGCTTTGCCCGCAGGTGTAACAAGTAACCAATGGAAACGGGTATTCCCTTGCCAAATGGTCCTTCTAGTTGCAATTAAAACAAGCTCTGCCACCAAAAGTAACAGTCTGAGCCGAATCACTACCAGCAAGACGAAATGACCTCTTCCCTAGCGCAGAAATAGATTGTGACTTTGGAAATTTTCCACCCTTACTAGTCGATAAGTTCCCAGTATTCTTCTATTTCTTGGTCACGGAACCAGCTTCTGATTCCGGAATAGCCATCTCAATAGCCAGGGCACGGTCCTGGTATTCCTTCAGTATAGAGCATATAAGTGGTGACATGCTCTGTCGGATGTGTTGTTTCATTCGCATAATAAAATAGCGAATCTTATTCGCTTCAGTTTCACCTGATCTCGTACATGACTTAACTGCTGATTGTAGGTAACGATAGCTTGAGATATCAGTACATCTTGTGGAGTCACCGTAAAGAACTCAATGATCCTACGCTCTCGGACCAGCGGTGGACAATATTCCGCCTCCATGGCTGTCTTAAATTCTTCCCAGATATTCGCATGATCTTTAGGAGCCACTACCTCCCACCACTCGATGGCTTCTTTGTCCATAAGGTATTGGTCAATAGGCACCCTTCTACCATCGGGACAAGCCACATAATCGAAAATTTTATCCATCTGAAAAAGCCAGTTCTCCCAGACCAAAGAATCTGTATAACCAGTAAAGCGGGAGGGGTGCATCTTCGTAACTTTCTGAAGCCATTTACTAGCTTACTCTTCCCTAGTTGCGGGTGGATTTCGGTGGCTACCCTTGGTGATTTGTGTTAATTAGTTTACCAACTACTGTAATATAGCTGTAGCCCCGAGTTCAGGATTGGCACCCAACGGTTGATCTTGACTGGTCGAAGGGTCTTGCTGCCCTTCAGAACTCAATGGTGGGTCTTCCGGCACCGTATGTGATGCCATATCAGTAGTTGGTGGGGAAGGTGCATTATCCCCCTTAGTAACACCATGACCAAGTCCTCGGCCGTATCCCCGAGTTGATCCTCCCCTCAACATACTGAAGAATAAGAAAGAATATGGAAAAATATCAACACAGTTCATAGATCAACATTATCGCAAATTTCATTCTATCATATCGGAGTAACGAGCGAGATAAGCACAACAGTTTGAGGAGACTTACAGCTACGGGTCACACGGAGAGATGACACTATGATGATGTTAGGCTCAACCACTGACTCATATGACTCTACTGACAGACCCAACTTAACCAACAACCTAGGTATTCATAACCTAGGCTCCGATACCATAACTGTAACACCCCAATTCATACAAGGGACATTACATGCCGTAGAACCTTCATCAAGGTCTACCAGGCTAAACCACTCACAAAACCATACACAGAACCGTATTATAACACATGTAAATATACAACAACAGGCCAGGGCCCTCGGCCAAAATATTTTATCCAAATACAACAAGACCAAATACAATACCATTTCGTTGCCCACACAGGGGACTTAACCATAATAACAGAAAGCAACATAAATCTCTGACTTAGACAACCACATGAAAACCAAAACCACTTTTAAGACTCGAGCCTCATCATGCCTGTTCATTCTTCTCGCGCGCCTCCCGTGACTGCTCCTCGAAATGTCCAGAACGTGAAATGTAAAAGCATTTCACCCCAACGAGGGGTTAGCATATGGAATGCTAGTAAAAGTACATAGTTACAAAACATTACATATAAACATAATCCAACACTTCTGTAACAGTTTGAAAGCATTTCTACGAAAAATATATTCCGAAATATAACATTTTATCAAAACATTTATCATTTCCAAGGCCATCTCGTCACATCACATCATCACGACAACATCACTGGTAACCCATGGCCGTACCCCTTAGTATCGACCTCTAGAGGCCTCGTCAAGCCATCCCCGAGTGGGAAACCACTTCTGTGACCGTACTCCTTAGTATCGGTGCCTAGAGGCCTCGTCATACACTCCCTAGATGGAAGAACAACAATGCACGCACACATGTCTCTCTTCCACGACCGTACCCCTTAGTATCGCTCCCCAGAGTCCCTACATGCCATCCCCGGGTGGAAGAGTAACATATCATTCAAAACCATAGTTCACAAGCAACATACATGCGGAATATGTAACATACGCAACAAAATGTAACCCATGTACTTGCCTCAGATAACACGGTGCGAAGAAATCAATGAAAGGAAAGGGTTTCGATCCAACTCCCTTCAAAGGTTCATTCCTAAATCACAATGACGTACAATCAATTTCAATACTACGAAAACGCATAGAACATCTTAGGTTCTACCCGTAGAAACAATTCACCGAACACTTCGAAGGCTCAAACCATCTAATCGATTAATGGAAGATTCTACGAAGTTTATTCCACAAAACATCAAGATTAACAAAGGATCTCAAGTATACAATAGTAACCCATGATGGATCGAAGACACATCGTTTAGAAAATGAATTTCCGGCGAAATTCCCCAAAATACCCAAATTTCACAAAACCAGGGTTCTTGAGAATCATACCTCGATTCGAATGGTAAAATATGTTACGATATTGATAACATTGATTCCCAAGTTGAAAGATGATGATTCCTAACGATTTCAGGCCGAAATCGCCTTCTCCCCTAGCACAAGATCGCCCACGGCTGGAAGAAATGAGAAAAGGATGCAAATGACGAATCTACCTGGGTTGCCCGTGTATTTATATTAATGCACATTAGTGTACGCTAGGCTTCCGGATTAGCGTGCGCTAACGGGTGGCCTTGGTCCAGAACCTTCGGCTGGGGCCCGCCAACCTGCGCTAGCCGACCCTTCCAGAACAACCTAGATTAATCTGGGCGGCGAGTAATGTGCGCTGGGCGGTGAGTAACATGCGCTACACCTGCCGAGTTAGCGTGCGTAATGACAGACTAGCGTGTGTTACCTTACCAGTCCTTCCAGAGTCCAGAATCCCAGAAACCTCTCTCTCCAGCCAGGTAGCGTGTGTTAGGGCCGAATAACATGCGCTACACCTGCCTAGTTAGCGCGCGCCATTGCCGAATAACGTGCGCTACCTATTAAGTCAGGTCGGAGTCCCGAACCTTCTGCCTCTGCTGCTTAGCCGATTAGAATGTGTTGCCTTCCAGCCATACCGTGCTCAACCACCGCATCACTCTTGCGTACGCTACTCGGGTAACTTAGCGTGCACTGCTCTCCCATCCGAAATAGGTTTGTGAATATGTTACAAATGGTATAACTCGACGATTATCGGTAATCAACGAAATACTGGCAAGAATCACAACATACAAGCCCAAGCTCAAATAAAACGCATGATTACCAATACTTGGAAAATTGCAAAACACTACACGAAGTTTACAACTGGCAACTATTATCAATAAGAAGTACAGGTATTACATTCTCTCCCCCTAAAAATGAGTTTCGGACCGAAACTTATGAAACGAATAACTCGGGGTACCTCAATTTCATATCCTCTTCTATTTCCCACGTAGCTTTTTCTGATCCATGTCTCGACCATTGAATTTTAACCAAAGGAATGGTTTTATGCCTAAGTTGCTTTATTCGATGCTCCAAAATCTGGATCGGTTTTTCCTCAAAGGTGATGTCAGAACACAACTCAATGTCTCCAAAATCAATATTATAGCTGGGGTCTAGCACGCATTTCCTTAACTGGGAAACATGAAATACATTATTCACATGGCTTAAGGATGGTGGTAAACCAAATCGATAAGGAAGATCCTCGACTCGTTCTAAAATCTCGAAGGATCCAATGTATCGCGGACTGAGTTTCCCCTACCGACCGAAGCGATAAACTCCCTGAGTTGGTGACACATTTAACAACACATGCTCTCCGATGTTAAACTCTAACAGACGACGACAAACGTCGGCATACGACTTATGTCGGATCTGTGCAGTTAATAGTCGGCCACGAATCAGGGCAATCTTTTCTCTCATTTCAGCAAGTAAATCTGGCTCGGTACCAACTAGTTCGGATGTATCGTCCCAACATAATGGCGATCTACAACGTCTTCCATACAAGGCCTCAAATGGTGCCATCTTAATCGAGGCATGCCAGTTATTTTTGTATGTAAACTCAATCAATGGTAAATGTGTCTCCCAATTGTCCTTCTAGTCCAATGCACAAGCCCTCAACATATCCTCAAATGTCTGTATGGTATGCTCCGATTGTCCAACTGTTTGATGGTTATAAGACGTACCAAGTTTCAACTCAGTTCCCAAGGCTCTATGTATATCCTGCCAAAAATGTTATACAAACCGACCATATCGATCAAAAATTATACTCTTGGGGGTTCCATGCAACCTTACAATTTCCTTAATGAATACTCTCGCTAATTTCTCCGGACCCCGGGTATCTTTAATACCTAAAAATTGAGCTGATTTGGTTAGTCGATCGACAATGACCCAAATCATATTCATTCCAATACGAGTCCTTGGGATGCTAACGATAAAATCTATAGTAATATCCTCCCATTTCCACTTGGGTAGGAAGTGGTCTCAATAATCCTGCGAGCCAGTGATGCTCAATTTTAACTTGTTGACAAGTTAAACATTTTGATACGAATTCGCTAACATCTTTCTTTAAGTTACTCCACCAAAAGTTATTCTCAACATCCTTGTACATTTTACTTGCACCAGGATGAATAGAATAAGGAATAGCGTGAGCTTGTTTCAATATTCTCTGCCTTAACTCGATATCATGCGGTACACAAAGTCTTCCTAGAAATCTCAACACCCCATCCTCTTGAATTATAAATCCAGGTGCTTTTCCCTTTTCTACATCTATTCTCAATTGAATCAACATCGGATCCTCAAATTTCTTAGATTTGATATCATCATTCAAAGATGAGGCAATTTCTAACACACATAATTGACCTAGAATTCTCTGAAGCCAAACTTCAATATCTGGCCTGATCAAGTCTTTTTGAATTCTTCGTTGAGGTGTAAGGGCCTCTAATCATTGAAGTGGTATCGGTTTACGACTCAAGGCATCCGCCACAACATTCACCTTTCCCGGATGATATAGAATTTCAAGATCATAATCATTAATTAATTCTACCCATCTCCGTTGCCTCCTATTCAATTCCTTCTGGCTAAAAATATACTTTAAACTCTTGTGATCCGTATAGATTTTACAGGATGAACCATAGAGATAATGCCTCCATATTTTTAAACCAAACACAACCACAGCTAATTCCAGATCTTGTGTAGGATAATTCTCCTCATACGGCTTCAACTGCCGAGATGCATAAGCAATCACCTTGTCTCTCTGCATTAAGACACATCCTAGTCCAAGCCTTGAAGCATCACTGTACACTACAAAATCATCAATTTCCTATGGTAAGGCTATGACTGGTGCAGTAGTCAGCCGTCTCTTCAACTCCTCAAAACTATTCTGCGTATCTTGGTCCCACTCAAATTTCCGAGTTTTCTGAAGTTACTGGGTGAGTGGTCGAGCAATCTTCGAAAATCCTTCGACGAACCTACGGTAATAATCCGCAAGTCCTAGGAAACTCCTTATTTCTTTCACGTTCTTAGGCGGTTCCCAGACCAGTACCCCCACTATCTTCTGAGGGTCAACTCGGACTCCTTCTGCCGAAATCACATATCCTAGAAATGCTAATTCATTGAGCCAAAACTCTCACTTGGAAAGTTTCGCATACAATTGTTCAGTTCTCAAAGTGTCTAGTACAATGCGAATGTGCTCCGCATGCTCTTCCCGATTCTTAAAATAAATAAGAATACCATCAATAAATACGACCACGAATTTGTCCACGTATTCAATAAAGACTTTGTTTATTAATTGCATAAATATGATTGGGGCGTTAGTTAGCCCAAAAGGCATAACCACAAACTTATAATGGCCATATCTCGTTCGAAAAGCCATTTTAGGGATATCAGTGTCCCGAATCCTCAACTGATAATAACCCGACCATAGATCAATCCTTGAGAAAACAGTCGCACCCTGAAGTTGATCGAAAAGATCGTCGACCCACGGCAGCGGGTATTTGTTTTTGATGGTCAACTTGTTTAATTCCCGATAGTCGATACATAAATGAAGCGACCCATCTTTCTTCTTAACAAATAAAACCAGTGCGCCCCAAGATGACGTACTCGGTCGGATGTACTCTTTGTCTAATAACTCGCCTAACTTCTTTTTCAATTCCAGCATTTCTAACGGATACATACGATATGGTGCTCGAGAAATAGGAGTAGCATACGGCTCCAACTCAATAGGAAATTCAATCTCCCGTTGTGGTGGCAATCCCAGCAAGTCATTAAGAAACACGTCAGGATATTCATTAACAATAGGTATTGAGGTAATCTCGATTCCGGCATCTTTCATCTTCATGGCATAACACCAATAACCCAAACAACCTTGATTAAGAAGCTTTATAGCCTGTAAAGCACTAATCACACTTCCCGATGTACCCAGTTTACATCCTTCCAAAAGATGCTCGTTACCGTCTTCGGCCACTATTGAAATAGTACGAGTTCAGTAGTTCATGATGGCGCCTTGACGGTTTTACCAATCCTCCCCGAGGATCAAATCCTCGTTCTTTAAATCAACAATAATAAGATTTGAAGGCCAATCTCGATTTCCAATTTTCACTGGACAATCTCGGACTTCTCGGTTGCCAACCATACGATCCCTATTTGGCATACCTACTATAAAGGGTTCACACTCGAACAAGCTATCTAAACCAAGGCGACATACACAATCTAGAGAAATAAACGAATGTGTGGCACCCGAATCAAACAATACCGAAACTGGATGTGAACAAATTTGATTAATACCTAATGTTACTAGAGAATCTGTATCCTCTGCACGTTTCATCTGATACACACGGGGATGAAATGACCCCAAACTCGACACTACCTGATGACCTGCTTGACCTCGGCCCCTACCACGACCTGAAGTCCGAGGATTCTGTGAAACTGGGGCCTTCTACTCAACATTAAATTCCTTCTGAGCTGTAATGGCTGCTAGACTGCTAATTGCTCTTATTGCTTTCTCACAATAGATGACTTGATGTCCGCTTTTCCCGCAAGTATAACAAGTAACCAATGGAAACGGGCATTCTCTTGCCAAATGGTCCTTCTGGTTGCAATTAAAACAAGCTATGCCACCAAAAGTAACAGTCTGAGCCGAATCACTACCGCGAGAACTACCAGCAAGACGAAACGACCTCTTCCCTGGCGCAGAAATAGATTGTGACTTTGGAAATTTTCCACCCTTAATAGTCGATAAGTTCCCAGTATTCTTCTATTTCTTGGTCTCAGAACCAGCTTCTGATTCCGGAATAGCCATCTCAATAGCCAGGGCACGGTCCTGGTATTCCTTCACTGTAGAGCATGTAAGTGGTGCCATGCTCTGTCGGATGTGTGGTTTCATTCGCATAATAAAATAGCGAATCTTATCCGCTTCAGTTTTCACCTGATCTCGTACATGACTTAACTGCTGATTGTAGGTAATGATATCTTGAGATATCAGTACATCTTGTGGAGTCACCGTAAAGAACTCAATGATCCTACACTCTCGGACCAGTGGTGGACAATATTCCGCCTCCATGGCTGTCTTAAATTCTTCCCAGATAGCCGCATGATCTTTAGGAGCCACTACCTACCACCACTCGGTGGCTTCTTTGTCCAGAAGGTATTGGTCAATAGGCACCCTTATACCATCGGGACAATCCACATCATCGAAATTTCTATCCATCTGAAAAGCGAGTTCTCCCAGCCCAAAGAATCTGTAGAACCAGTAAAGCGGGAGGGGTGCATCTTCGTAACTTTCTGAAGCCATTTACTAGCTCACTCTTCCCTAGTTGCGGGTGGATTTCGGTGGCTACCCTTGGCTATTTGTGTTAATTAGTTTACCAACTGCTGTAATATAGCTGTAGCCCCAAGTTCAGCATTGGCACCCAACGGTTGATCTTGATTGGTCGAAGGGTCTTGATGCCCTTCGGAACTCAATGGTGGGTCTTCCGGCACCATATGTGATGCCATATCGATAGTTGGTGGGGAAGGTGCATTATTCCCCTCAGTAGCACCATGACCAAGACCTCGGCCGTATCCCCGAGTTGATCTCCCCCTCAACATAGTGATGAATAAGAAAGAACATGGAACAATATCAACACAGTTCATAGATCAACACTATCGCAAATGTGATTCTATCATATCGGAGTAACGAGCGTGATAAGCACAACAGTTTGAGGATACTTACATCTACGGGTCACACGGAGAGATGACAACATGATGATGTTAGGCTCAACCACTGACTCATATGACTCGACTGACAGACCCAACTTAACCAACAACCTAGGTATTCATAACCTAGGCTCTCATACCATAATTGTAACACCCCAATTCACACGAGGGACGTTACATGCCGTAGAACCTTCATCAAGGTCTACCAGGCTAAACCACTCACAAAACCATACACAGAACCGTATTATAACACATGTAAATATACAACAACAGGCCACGACCCTCAGCCAAAATATTTTATCCAAATACAACAAGACCAAACACAATATCATTTCGTTGCCCACACATGGGACTTAACCATAATAACATAAAGCAACATAAATCTCTGACTTAGACAACCACATGAAAACCAAAACCACTTTTAAGACTCGAGCCTCATCATGCCTGTTCATTCTTCTCGCGCACCACTCGTGCCTGCTGCTCGAAATGTCCAGAACGTGAAATGTAAAATCATTTCACCCCACGGAGGGGTTAGCATATGGAATGCTAGTAAAAGTACATAGCTACAAAACGTTACATATAAACATAATCCAACACTTCTGTAACAGTTTGAAAGCATTTCTACGAAAAATATATTCCGGAATATCACATTTTATCAAAACATTTATCATTTCCAAGGCCATCTCGTCACATCACATCATCACGACAACATCACTGGTAACCCGTGGCCATACCCCTTAGTATCGACCCCTAGAAGCCTTGTCAAGCCATCCCTGAGTGGGAAACCACTTCTGTGACCGTACCTCTTAGTATCGGTCCCTAGAGGCCTCGACAGACCCTCCCTAGATGGAAGAACAACAACGCACGCACACATGTCTCCCTTCCACGACCGCACCCCTTAGTATCGCTCCCCAGAGGCCCTACATGCCATCCCCGGGTGGAAGAGTAACATATCATTCAAAACCATAGTTCACAAGCAACATACATGCGGAATATGTAACATACGCAACAAAATGTAACCCCTGTACTTGCCTCGGATAACACGTTGCGAAGAAATCAATGAAAGGAAAGGGTTTTGATCCAACTCCCTTCAATGGTTCATTCCTAAATCACAACGACGTACAATCAATTTCAATACTACGAAAACGCATAGAACATCCTAGGTTCTACCCGTAGAAAAAATTCACCGGACACTTCGAAGGCTCAAACCATCTAATCTATTAATGGAAGATTCTACGAAGTTTATTCCACAAAACATCAAGATTAGCAAAGGATCTCAAGTATACAATAGTATCCCATGATGGATCGAAGACACATCGGTTAGAAAACGGATTTCTGGTGAAATTTCCCAAAATACCCCAAATTTCACAAAACCAGGGTTCTTGAGAATCATACCTCCATTCGAATGGTAAAATATGTTACGATATTGATAATATTGATTCACAAGTTGAAAGTGATGAGTCCTAATGATTTCAGGCCGAAATTGCCTTCTCCCCTAGCACAAGATCGCCCACGGCTGGAAGAAATGAGAAAAGGATGCAAATGACGAATCTACCTGGGTTGCCCGTGTATTTATATTAATGCGCATTAGCGCACGCTAGGCTTCCAGATTAGCGTGCGCTAACGGGTGGCCTTGGTCCAGAACCTTCAGCTGGGGCCCGCCATCCTGCGCTAGCCGACCCTTCCAGAACATCCTGGATTAATCTGGGCGGCGAGTAATGTGCGCTGGGCGGTGAGTAACGTGTGCTACACCTGCCGAGTTAGCGCGCGTAATGACCGACTAGCGTGTGCTACCTTACCAGTCCTTCCAGAGTCCAAAATCCCATAAACCTCTGTGGACGTTCAGGTAGCGTGCGTTAGGGCCGAATAGCATGCGCTACACCTATCTAGTTAGCGTGCGCCACTGCCGAATAACGTGCACTACCTGTTAAGTCTGGCCGGAGTCCCAAACCTTCTGCCTCTGCTGCTTAGCCGATTAGCGCGCGTTGCCTTCCAGCCATACCGTGCTCTACCACCACACCACTATTGCGTACGCTACTCGGGTAACTTAGCGTGCACTGCTCTCCCGTCAGAAATAGGTTTGTGAACATGTTACAAATGGTACAACTCGACGTTTATCGATAATCAATGAAATATTGGCAAGAATCACAGCATACAAGCCCAAACTCAAATCAAACACATGATTACCAATACTCGAAAAATTACAAAACAGTACACAAAGTTTACAACTAACAACTATTATCAATAAAAAGTATGGGTATTACAGGTCCGATGGGGCCTCTGGGGTCCGTTACTTGATGAGTATGAACAGTATATGTGTGAAACCAGATAGGGTCCGATGGGGCCTCTGGGGTTCGTTACTTGATGAGTACATACAATATATGTGTGGAACCAGGTAGGGTCTGATGGGGCCTATGGAGTTCATTACTTGAGGAGTACGAACCGTATTTATGTGATGCCAGGTAGGGCCGGTTGAGGCCTCTGGAATTCGTTACTTGATGAGTACGAATAATATTTTATTGTCGGATTTGCATGACTCGTGTTTATATTCTAGTTGTCGAGAACCGAGTAAATATTTGGGTTGTGACCCTAAGTGATTTTTGAAAAGATAATGACTCTTTAGTACCAAAATGTTTTCCCCTAAAAACTCCTGAGACCTGTAAAATGCTTTACAAATTGTTTACTTACCTTATTACTGTCTTTCATAGCTTCAGATTATTTTGCTTAAGTGAATTATCTCGGGAAGTTTTTTACTACGTTTAATTGTTTGGATGTTCTCAATTATTATGTTCTCGGAGTATGTTGTGTATGGCTCATATTTGTACTTTATACTTACACTAGCAAAATAGTGTAATTTTGCTAACCCCCGAGTAATCAGGGGGTGGATGTCTGTATTGCGTCCAGGTACATGCAGGTTCTTGGGGAGCAAAATACAGGACCGGTACGAAGGATGATGGAAGATGAATGATACTAATCACATGAAGGCCAGTTCTGAGAGCAGTTAGTCGGAGTTCATTGTATTGTTCTTTCCGCTATCGTATTTTCAGTTGTATGAGCTTGTGAGTGTATTTGACCCCTGTGCGGGTATGAGTTTTGAACGAGAGATGTATTTGAAGTTTTAAGTTGTATGTTTGTAGTGAAGACCAAACCGGTCAAATGGTTTGTTATTTAGTCTTGTCATATGTAATGTGATGTCTTGTTTCTGTATTTATCCTGGTAGATCCCCACAGGGAGGGTCTATGGTGATGTAATATTCCCGAGGGGATCAGGGGTGTTACATGCATGTCCCCACAGGTAAATTAGTAAATCAGTATAGTTAAGCATGGATCGAACCATGTCCAACATCGGTTACTTCTTTCTGAAACACCATTTAATTGAGGAGTTGCTGGAGGTGTGAATTGTGATACTATTCCATGTTCTTTCAAGAACTCATCAAACTCGGTACTCATGTATTCGCCTCCTCGGTCTGACCAAAGTGCCTTAATGTGATGACCAGTTTGATTTTCGACTAGAGCCTTAAATTCCTTGAATTTCTCGAAGGCTTCGGATTTATGCTCCAGCAAGTATATAAAACCATACCTAGTATGATCATCAGTGAATGTGATACATCTCGTGTTGCTTCTAAAGCACCGCATACGGCGGTATAAATCAATCCAAGTTTTTCAGTAGCTCTTTTAAAAGTCCCTGTGAAGGGGGGCTTAGTCATTTTTCCCTTAAGGCAAGATTCACAAGTAGGATAGGGATCAGATGCCAATGGACCCATGAGACCATCTTTTTCTATCTTATGAATTTTAGTCTGGCCAACATGACCAAGTCTAAGATGCCACTTTAGTGCTTGGTTATTTTCATCTCTACCACGCTTTCTAGTCATAGTATTCACAACTATTTTGTCTTGTAGATTTAGATGATAGAGTTCGTTCAACAAAGTAGAAGAACCAACAAATTTATTTCTAAAATAAATTTTGCAACTACCATCGCCAATGAAAAAGTGAAAACCTTTTTGGTCCATGGCTAGAATCGATACAATGATTTGTGCCCATTGGGCAAAACTTGTAATACCCGTACTTTTATGTAATTGTTAACTTTGACATTCTCTCACTTTTTTCGCTCTTGTAAGCACTTATTGAGATGATGATGTTGTTGTTGTTGTTGATTTTAGAGTTTCGTACCCTCCGGGACATGTTCGTATTGTTTGGACTTTGCAGTGATGTTTTGAGTAAGGCAGATAGCACACCCTAGGCGTGAGCTAACGCACGCTATTTCTGTGTGGTAGTGGCGCTAGCTTCGCCAGTAGCGCACGCTATTGGTCCGGGTTTAGAAGAGGCAGTAGCCTGATTCTGCTCTCTGGACTGGCAGTTAGCGCACGCTAGGCGTGAGCTAACACACACTATTCATGCTCGGTAGCGCGTGCTAGCATCGCTTGTAGCGCACGCTAATGGGTTGAGTGTGGCGGAGACAGTAGCCCGATTCTGCTCTCTGGACTAGCAGGTAGCGCACGCTAGGCATGAGCTAACGCACACTATGGGTATTGCATAGCACGCGCTAGTACCAGATATAGCCCACGCTATCGCCGCAGGTCAGAAGCTACTAGACTAACGGGTGACTCCATTAGCGCACGCTAACCTTGAGATTTAGTACACGCTAATCAGACACAGTATATAAGGAGGGTCAACCCTGTTCTTCGTCATTTTCTATCTCCTTTCCCTATTTTCGACGAGATAGCATGAGAGGGAGATCCAAAGGAAATTTGGGGGCGATCTTTCATCAGCTATCATCATCTTTGGTTGGATAACAAAGATTATACAACATCTAATCCTTTTCTCCCTTCTGAATCAAGGTAAATTCCGTACAACCATATTTTGGGGGCATTATTGGGGATTTTCTTAGATTCGTCCGATTGTTTTGCTTTGAAGTTTGGACTCCTTGGGATTATATGGATGTTTTTATATATTTTTTCGGATTAGAGAGGGTTTGGATGATTTCCAACCTCTATAATATTATCCTTAGAGAATTGTAAATCATAGGCGGATTTCGGGAGTTTTCTCGTGTGAATCGAGTATGGATTATTAATCATCGTATTCCTTATGATATAGTTTAGGTGCCTAAAGTGCATTCTTGGACCTATTGAGCTTGTACACTTTTCCTCCCGATTCTCGATGTCTTAAAGGCAAATATATGTTTATGATTGTACGTTCTCTGCTTTGAAAGTAAGGTATATGAATTGTATGATTGTATATATTCATTCTGGGAGGGTCCGACAGGGCTTTGGAGGGTTCTGTTGCCGTTGGTGTGGTTCCACGAATATTTTGGGGTTAACCACTCTGGGAGGGTCCAAAAGGGCCTCAGAGGGTTCCGTTGCCATTGGTGCAGTTCCATGGTTAATCACGTATGTATTGAAATGTGATGTTATGAGATTTAGTTATTCCGGAATACTAGTCTTGAGTTTGATGAAATGATTATTACGCTTACTTTATTGTCTAGAAGTATTGTGTTTCATAATCGATATAGTTGTACTAGATATTCCATGGCTAACCCCTTTTGGGGGAAATACCTTTCATGTATTTTAGGATCCAGGAGAGAGGAAAGGCGTGTACAGGGTCGGCACGAAGATGAGGGGCAAAAGTGTTGTTGTGTCTTATTTCCGTCTGTGTTTTGTTCCTTGTTCCATTCGGTATTGTTGTACTTGGAATGGTTTAGAATACTCGTGAAATGTTTCAGATGGTCATGATGTTGTGGCCTGTGCCGCTCTGGGTTCTAAATTCCCGATGTATTGTATTCTGACGAATTGTTTATTACATTAGTGTCATCCTTATTGCCTTCTATTGGGATTATGTTTAGACCTTATCGGTCGAGGTATATGGTTCCGCGTAATTATAGCCTTCTGGGTCCCACGGAGGGTCTCATGGAGCTGTAATGTACCATGTAGCTTGGGGGTGTTACAAAATATGGTATCAGAGCTTAGGTTTATGGATACCTAGGTTGTCGTTTTTTTTGGGTCGAAATTGAGTTATCGTTCGGATACAGTATCACTTTATTGCCATCATCTCGGTGCGATCGGTACTAGTATGTCCTTTTACTCTTCTTGTATTTTTCATAATCGCTTCACTTTTGATTTGGTATTCTTGGGAATCGGTCACCTCGATGACGGGAGATTTGAATTGTACTTATGTGTTTTGTGCATCCTTTAGAATGGTTGCGGATAGAGGTCGAGGACGAGGCCGTGGTCTTGGACGCGGGCGGGGACGTGGCGCAGCCGCTTCCCTCAGTTCCGTTGCGGGGTCGGCTACCCCTAGTTTATCTAACTCAGTGCATCCTCATACCGAGAGTCAACATGAACAGTCGACCGGTCAAGGGAATAATGCAGATGTTGGGGATACGAATGTTCTTCAACAATTGGAAAATCAGATGACTGTCCAGGCCCAAGCTGTTCAAGTGTGTAATCCTAATCTGACGGCCGATGTTCTACTCCAGAATGCGGTCCGTATGCATCCCCCGTAGTTCAGCGGTCCTACCGACCCAACGGGTTGGGAAAGTGGGTTAGTTGAATTGGAGAAAGTGTTTGAAGCGGTTGACTATCCGGAAGCGAGGAAGGTACCGATTGCTCAGTACTTCCTTACTAAGGAAGCCGCGACTTGGTGGAAAGCTATTAAGCAACAAGATCATGCTGCTACATGGGACAAATTTAACGGTATACTGGAAGCTAAGTATTGTCCCTGGCCAGTGAAAGAAAGCAGGATCCGAGCTTTTTTTGAAGCCAAGCCACAGGACATCCCAGTCTCTCAGGCGATAGTGGAATACAACCAACAACTGATTCATGTGAAGAATCAGGTGCGTGATAAGCGTGACAAGATCCTCCACTTCGACATGCGGATGAATATGGACTTACGGCGTTATATGGCCGCGTTTGCTTGCGCTACTCTGAAAGAATACCAGGATAGGGCTTTGGCATATGACATGTTGTGTCCCCATAAGGACACCACAGACGAGCTGAAGAAGCAAAAGACCACCGGTAATTTTTCTGGTTCTAAGGGCGGCAACTTTCAGAGACCTCAGTCAACTAACCGTTCTGTCGGGCAGTCTTCGCGTTCTTTTAAGGGGAAGGAGAGTTTCCGTTCTACTTCGGGCACCTCAACTCACCCGATAATATGCTTTAACTGTTGCAATCCAGGCCACATCAGTCTGGAGTGAAATTTTCCACCTCTGAAATGTCATTCTTGTGGTCAGATGGGGCACAGGGCAGTTTATTGCCCCAAACAAGATCAGGATTTGGATACTAGGGCTTCTGCCCCAGCGTTTAGAGATCAGAATATGAATCAGCGGCAATCAGCTAGCCAGTCACAGCAGAGCTACGACAGGCCGGGGATGGAGTCAGGCTGCTAGAGAGAACGATTCTAGCGTCGGGTCGGCACACCCATGAGTTTATGAGATGCGTCGAGCAGATAAACCTAACACAAGACCTATAAATGCATACTCACATGATGACATCAATATGCCCACAATAATAACAACAATGTATATTCAATGGAAATCCGATGATCCAGCGCACACAACATAGATCCCAAGATGATCTTGTTAGATCAACACCAGGTGGATAACCAATAATATACATATGCACAACAACAACACATGGTAATCCAACCATCTAGCACACATAGCTATAGATTCGCATGATGATCCCGTCGGACCAACGCTGTTCAACGATCCAGCGCACACAGCATAGATACCTAAGATGATCCCATCGGACCAACACGAGGTGTCGGACCAACACGAGGTGGACATACGACAACAATACGCAAATGCATGTAACAACAATACACGAATGCACGACAACATCAATACACAAATGTATTACAACATGATCGACACAAATGACAAAAATGATTAGAGTACTTGCCTCGAGTCCTTCGAGAGCAATCTCAATGTCTAAACCATCACTAACAATTTCTTCAATATTCGACGATCCAAAAGTGCCATGGACTGTAGATAATTCGTATCCTCGCATTTACCACAATGTATCCTCGATGCCCAAGTATACGAATAATAAATGTAAATCATATACATTATGATTAAATTCCCAAAATCCGAAAACAACGTACAATCCCAAATCTCCAGAGTTCACAATTATAATCATTGCTATACGAATTATAAACCAATGTAACTGAAACCGTTCATTAAATATTATAAACTGAGCAAGTAATAACTTGACTCGATACCAATACGATGATAGTGAAGCCGTTACCAATTCCTTTCCGTCGTCTACAAGCTCCCCGGCCCTGACCAATGCAATCCACGAGCATCCTCGAACTCAACCATAAGGCCCGGTTCTTATCAACGATCAATTACCACAACCTATTGCAATAATCAATTAACAATAATCCGATAACAATCAACAACCGACATAACCAACCAATCAAACTCAACGGTTCAACGATATCTCGATCATATACAAACTAAATAATCCAACTCAACAATTACGAACTCATGTCCACAATACAAACTTCAACTCGATAATCATAATTAACAATCAATATAACCGATCCACAAACCCAACGGTTCCACAATATCCCGATTAAACATAAATCCGAATAACCCAAATCAATCGATCACGGATACATAATCATAACGGTTCCACAATCCAATAATCATATCAATAATTAATTCAACTAAGTGTCTTAACATACTCGACTCCAACTTCATCTTTAAATATGAATTAACAAGGTTCCTTCTTGTTCATATTCGTAAATTCATAGAAAACCAATTACCGGTTATTATCAAGAATAGACATATACCAAAATTAATCGTAATCTTTTCAAATTCCATCCCTTATTCATAAAATCATGACATATATAACTCAAGAGTTCTTCAAGAACATGAATTAATATGTAATCATGTTCACAGCCAATAAAACGGCATAATCCGATGTGTTCTAACATCTAAGCAATCACATAATTCATAACTCAAGACATATATCATCATGTTCTTCAACATACACTTCACATAACATTAAGAATCATAACAACACCATTATAACCATCATCATATGAAGCAAATAAGGATAACAATACCAAGAATCCGAAATCAAGGTGTAGAGTTCATCGACATACCTCAAGAACATGAACAACACCATCAAACACCTCAAGGATCAACAATATCTTCATACCTCAAGCTCCAAATCCATGCCATCAAGCTCATAATCAAGTTAGAGGAGCCAAGAATCCATCTCTTAGGGTTGAAGGAAGAAAAAATGAAGTGAAACTCTAAAAATATCAAAGTGACGGACATCTCATATTTATATAAACTTCAGTCATTACGTACGTTACTTAATCCACCTAACGTACGTATCGAGCATTACGTACATTATCTGGATTCAATAGCATACGTAACACTACTCCAGAACCCACTGCCTCATCTCGTACCTTATATTATGTACGTAACACCTGTGCCATAGCGTACGTAACAAAGAGTTGACTTGCTACAGTAATATACCCATTTAACGTATGTAATGAGCAATATGTTGCGTACATTAACCTCTTTGTTGACTTGCCTTTCGTATGCCAATCGAAATTTGCCGACCACGGGACCTACTTGTCGGTCATATCCTGATCTTGTCCGATTGTCTTCATAACATATGTCATATATACTCAATGTAACATACGTTATGTCTGTGTCTTAATGTACGTAAGCTCCTATGCCTAACGTACGCTACGCCTATATTTTGACAAAGTCCTCTGATCAGACGACTGCGTCTCACCTGATGCTATATCGTACGTAATGATTGATCTCGTTCAAGTCCCTTTCTAAAGGGATCATCAATATTGTCCTTTGACTTTACATAGTTTATGGATATTACACCATTTGAGATCAATTGTCTAATGGTATTATGTCTTTGACGAATATGACGAGACTTTCCGTTATACATAAGGCTCCGTGCCCTTTCTATAGCCGCTTGACTATCACAGTGAATCATCGCAGGTGGCATAGGCTTATCCCAACAAGGAATATCCTCCAAAAAGTTCTGAAGCCATTCATCTTCTTCACCAGCTTTATCTAAAGCTATAAACTCAGATTCCATGGTGGATCGAGATACACATGTCTCCTTTGTGGATTTCCAAGAAATAGCTCCACCTCCAATGCAAAAGACATATACACCAGTTGATTTAGATTCTCTATTATCTTCAATCCAACTGGAATCACAATATCCCTCGAGTACAGACGAGTATCTCGAGTAGTGTATCCTATAGTCTATGGTGTATTTTAAGTATTTTAAAACCCTTTTCAGTGCATTCCAATGCTCATGACTAGGATTGCACGTATACCTACTCAACATATTAATTGGGAAGGCTAAATCTGGATGAGTACAATTTGTCAAGTACATCATACTTCCTCTAACACGTGAATATTCCAATTGAGCTATTGGTTCTAATTTGTTAGCAACCAGGTTTGTGCTTAGATCAATGGGTGTCCAGCATATAGGACCATAAAAGGCATTGAATTTCTTGAGTACTTTCTCAACGTAGTAAGATTGTAACAAGATAATTCCATCTTGAGTTCTATGAATTTTAATACCAAGGATTACATCAGCATTGTCCATGTCTTTCATGCGAAAGATTCTTTTGAACATTCTTTTTGTGTCCATGATTAGATCATGACTACTACTCATTATCAATATGTCATCTACATATTGACATACAATGACATATGCATTTGATGTACCTTTGACATAAATACATTTGTCACAATCATTTATTCTGAAACCAATTGATAAAATCGTGTTATCAAATTTAACATGCCATTATTTTGGAGCTTGCTTAAGTCCATACAATGACCTGATTAATTTTTACACCTTTTTTTATTGACCTGGTGCAACAAATCCTTCGGGTTTTCCATGTAAATTTCTTATTCTAATTCCCCATTCAGAAACGCAGTCTTCACATCCATTTGATGAATCTCACGATTATGTAAGGTAGCAATCGAGAGAAGTAACATAATAGATGCTATTCTGGTTACTGGTGAGTAAGTGTCGAAGAAATCATATCCTTCTCTTTATATGAACCCTTTAGCAACCAACTGGGCTTTAAACTTATCAACGACTCCATTTGCTTTGTATTTCTTCCTTCTGATCCACTTGTATCCTAAAGGTTTACAGCCGGGTGGAAGATCAACTAACTTCCAAGTATGATTTTGCAGAATGGATTCAATTTCACTATTAATTGTTTCTTCCCAGAGTGGTCCATCTGGATTGGACATGGCCTCTTTGATAGAGCTAGGCTCATCATCCAACATGAAAGTGATAAAATCGGGTCCAAATGATTTAGACATCTTGACTTGTTTACCACGTCTGGGTTCTACAGCTTTCGATGCTTCAACACTTAGTGTAGACTTCATCGAAGTCTTATACTTTCTTTTATTAGAACTAGATTCAGCACTATCTTCACAAGGAATGATATTTTCGAAGAATGTAGCATTTCTTGATTCAATTGAAGTACCCTCAATAATTTCAGAATTTTCCGACTTATGTACTAACAATCCGTAAGCCATACTGTTGTATGCATATCCAATAACAACACAATCAACCGTCTTAGGTCTCATTTGTACTTGTTTGAGTTATGGTATTGCTACCTTAGCCAAACACCCCAACATTTTGAGGTATTAGTATGGTTTACTATTTTTTCACATATCCTAGGGTGTCATCTTTACTAGGTATCTTGTTCAATATGTTGTTGGCTGTCAAAACAGCTTCCCCCAATATATTTTCAGGTAATCTAGAGTTGATCAACATGGCATTCATCGTTTATTTTAAAGTTTGATTTTTGCATTTAGCTACACCATTAGATTGTGGTGCATACGGTACAGTCGTTTGATGAATTATGCCTGACTCAGCACACAATTCTTCAAAAGGTGCAACATATTATCCACCTCTATCACTTCGAACCATTTTGATATTTTTGCTAAGATGATTATCAACTTCAACTTTACAGCTTTTAAAAGCTTCTATAGCTTCATCCTTGATTCTCAACAAGTATAAGTAGCAGTACCGGGTGCAATCATCAATGGAAGTAATGAAATACTTTTTACCACCTATAGTTTGAATCATTTTTAAATCACATACATCAGTATGAATAAACCTAGAGGTTCAGTACACCTTTCCACCGAACGAAAAGGTAATTAGGCCATTTTGGCTTCAACACAGACTTCATATTTCTTTTGTGAATCAATTTTTGAAGTTGGAAGTAATTCCAAATTCATAAGTCATTTTACCGCATTTAGATTTACATGTCCTAATCTAACATGCCATAAATCATAATGCTCAAGCATATAAGTAGAAGAAGAATCTTTCTCATTACTGCTTGTTTGGGTTACACGATGCACAACCATTACATTCATTTAAAATAGACCAAAATCAAGATAAACACGACCTAGAAATTGACCAAACTTGCTATGTACAAATTTCTTAGCCTCAAACACTAATCTAAAGCCATGTTCCACCAACAGTGAGCCAGAGACCAGATTCTTGCGGATGTCTGGGACATGTAGTACATCCTTCAGCATCAGTTCTTTTCTAAAAGTTAACTTCAAAACCACATTTCCAATTCCAGCGACCTCAGAAGACAATGAATTTCCCATACACAGCTTCCTACCAGTTGTCGGGGTCTAAGTGAAAAACACTTCCTTGTCGGAGCAAAGGTGATGATTGGCTCCAATATCTATGAACCACTATCTTGGGTTGTCGACCATATTTGCCTCAAAAACCATGGCAGCTTTGTCGGAATCATAAAGATCCTCGACAACATAAACATGCTATTCTGGTGCATCAAACACCATTGCACACATCGAAATCATTATGTTCTCCTGGCGCAGGACCACGTTCAGCAAGGCGGCCACATGACTTCCCCTTTTTTGATCCGTTGGGCACTTTGGGCTTTCTGAAGTCCTTAGCCATATGGTTTGTCTTGCCACCGTCGTGACAATTGTCAGTAAACTTCCAACCCTTGGCCGGCTGCTTCCCTTTATAATGCGGTGCCGATGACACTTTTATTTTGATGAAGTTGCCCCGCTACATCAAGTTTGCACGAGGTTCATTCGCAATAAACAACTTGCCTGAATTATTCACAAAGTCTCGATTGTCCTCTTCAATACGAAGGCGAACAACCAAATCCTCAAGAGACATCTCATTTCTCTTATGTTTTAAGTAAGTCTTGAAATCTTTCCAGCCTGGTGGCAATTTTTCAATCACCACTTGGAAAGATTCACTCAGACTCATGCCCTGAGCATGAATCTCATGCAAAATCAATTGCAACTCTTGGACTTGAGATAAGACAGTTTTCGTATCAACCATCTTGTAGTCCATAAATTTGCCGACCATGAATTTGTTCGCTCCGACATACTCAGTCTTGTATTTCTTTTCCAAAGAACCCCAAAGGTCTTTGGAAATTTTTACGACACTGTACACATTGTACAGTTCATTACTAAGCCCGTTAAGGACATAGTTTCGGCAGAGGTAATCACCTTGCCCCCATGTATCAAACGCAACACATTTTTCAGCATATCAGCCATGACAGGAATCCTTCAGAAATTTTGCCAGACCGAGGGTGGTTTGGTAGAAAAGCATTTTCTATTGCCAACGCTTGATATCGAGTCCATTGAAATTTTCAGGTTTTTTTGCCTGAACAGGAAGGGTTGGAACAGCAGTAGAAGTGATTGTCTTCTGACCAGAAGAGTTAGCCTCGAAATCAGTAGACATCTTCAGGATAATTATCTTGTGATTTTTGACCTTCAGTTTTCGGTATTCCGAAAAATTAAAGTAAAATGAGAAAAGAAAATCTACTGAATAATACTACTATTCTTATAATTCAATTACAAAACATAACTGGAGAGAAAAAATAAAAGTACACGTAAAATTTGTGCAAGCCGAGTCGATTGATATCTTTCTGTAAGATAACTATGTCCTATATAGTGCTGACGGTTTTCAAACGTATTATCCCCAAAGATACAAAGGCTAACATCGTCTGTTCTGTAGCACACCAGAAAAGAATCTCCAGTGAACTTGAACTGTGTGAGAGCTGAGCAAACTGTATAAGTGTTTCTATGCTTCTGATAATTTCGAGAATGATATGATGGATATGATGGATGATCTGCAGCCTATTATGCACTGGTATATAAAGGCTCTCCATCATGCAGGGTTTTAATTCAGGCTTTAAGACAAACAAAACTGCAGATTTTATGACATGTTCAATGTCTATAAAACTGCTGCATTAAGAGAGGTTTTATAACTAAAAAACTGCTACATTAATACAACCGTAATTGATTGTCTCATCCCAACAGTCACAAGAGGAGGAGTGTTCAAACGTTCAAAATTCAGGTCTGCTTGGCACCAAAAAATTAATATCCGTGCCCAAGCCCAGTACCCCAAAGACAATCCAAAGACCATCCCAAAGACCAAGAACCAAGAACCAAGATCCCAGGTCTAAGGTCCACGGTCTAGAGTCCCCAAGTCCGAGCCTAAGCACGAGCCAAGCCGAGCCGAGCTGGCCTGGCCAGCCAGCCGACCAGGCGGGCACGCGTGTGCTCGCATGTGGCTACTCAACTCCAAGTTTAGGTGCATAGTCTTGGCCATATTGTACACCATCCAAATCTCTTCGTGCGCTACAATCAATATTTAGCGTGCGCTACAATATCGATTGCGTACGCTAAATACCTCTCATAGCGCGCGCTATGAATTAATCCAATGCAGTCCAGTAGCTACTGGACTCAACCTGATTCGACCTTAGCGCGCGCTATACCGACTGCATAGCGTGCGCTACTCCGGCCTACTAGCGCGCGCTACTTACCATTCGTAGCGTGCGCTACATATAACTCACCTGCAGTCTAGTGTCTTCTGGACTGCAGCCAGGAGAACATTAGCGTGCGCTAATGCTAAGTGGTAGCGTGCGCTACCTGTACTCAATTAGCGCGCGCTAAAGAGAGTACGTAGCGTGTGCTACTCCTCACACATAGCCCACCATGAAGATGACAATGATGATACGCTCGCCCCGACTTTCCAACCGGGTTAAATGATGAAATAACATTGATACGCGATACCAATATACTCCGAACGGTGAATACAATGAATGAAATGAACGATGAATGATCATTAATGAGTGAAAAATTACTGAGTGACAATTACTGAATGATAAATACTGAGCGATAATGACTGAATTACAACTAGGTATTACACGAGTTACCTATGGTCTAGGTTATGGAATGTCAGGTATCGAGGATGGTCTATCACGGTGGTTTTTGATATCGGGTTAATATTTTATTGATATGGATTGGACTGTATGTCATTTGAGGTTATTCCATTATTCATTTGTTCGTACGAAGATGCTTGTTCATGGAAAGGACAGTGTCACCAGTTTTGAGGTAATTTGTGTATTTCTTGGTAATGAGGATAATGATTATGATGAATATTGTATATGTGGCTTTATATTTTATGTATTAAGATTATTATTGATCATTTCTTGAGGGATGTTCACCCCAGGACCATTATCTTGGTATTGTTGATCATGTTGATCAATTGTTGAGGGAGGATTATCCCAGGATTGTTGTTTTGATATTGTTGGTCATGCCGATTTTGTTGGAAAAAATCAGTTTAATTGATTTTTTAATGGCTATATTTAATTTATGTAAAATTAAGTCCAGGATTAATCTGCGTCTGGAGTAGGTAATCATAGTATATCTAATTTCTAAAAATTGATTTTTAGTGAGTGAGAAATTAATGAATGAAATTAGCTATTTGAAAGGGTATTTTGAAATGAATGAGAATAATGATGAATCTTATCCTACATTGGATATGTGATGAAATTTAATACATACCGCGATCAGATCAGAGGACAGAAGGTTCTGGACTCCAGTACTGGGCATCAGATAATTCGTTAGCGCGCGCTAACATTTTGGGTTTAGCGCACACTAAATGTCCAGCCGTAGTGCACGCTACAAAAAGGTACGTAGCACGCGCTACCATTGTCGGACAGTGAGTACTGGACTTACCATAACAGCCGTTAGCGCACGCTAAGAACTGGGGCTAGCACGCGCTAAACTGGAATTTCTATAAATTGGACAGTGTAGCCCAGATTTCGTCATTTGTCATTTCTTCTCATTCTCTCATCGGTTCCGGGCGATTTGGAGCGATTTGGAGAGTATTCTTCGAGGTGTAATCATCAATCATCATCTTCAAGCGTATAATATGGAGTAATCATCATTTCATCATCTTCAAACATCAAATCTAAGGTATTAATCTCTTGGATCTAGAATTTCGGATTTTTGGGTTGTTCCTTCCGATTCCTTCATGTAAGCTTTGATTATTGTTGGAATATGTTAGATCTGGATTATCTAACTTGGATAAATATATTCCTACGAATTTAATGGCTATTTTGGGAATTATTTCAAGAACCCTTGGGGTTGACTTCGGTTAATTTGGGGATTTTCCGATTGATGTTGTAGTAATCTTGAATTGTGGATTCCTATTGAATTATTGATGTCATTGATATTGTTTTGCTGGTTTGAATCAATCATTTGAAAGTTGGTTTCGATATATTGGGTTTGGTTATAACCAACGGGAAGGATATTCTCAAGGTATTCGTTAGAGTACATCTACGAGTTTGGATATTGGTGTATCGATGTTTGAGTTGGTTGTAATCGTATTTGATACGTGTATGGAATGGATTATTGGTAATTGTGTTATTGAAGGTTGTTCGAGCGACCAGCATTTCATTTAGGACGTTGTTCGTGGACGGACATTCTTCACCGGTTGAGTAAGTTGATTCTTACTCGGTTAAAAGGATATTCACTCCTTTTGTTGTTGATCATTCATAATCATACTCAATCATCATTGTATTAACCGTATTGAGACTTGTAATTGTCGAATAATCATTTCATTCACGAGGAACGACGGTTCCAATCATTTCATTGAGTTATCAATCACGTCACTATTATTTTCATCTCGGTGAGTCATTCTTGGCCTTGTTGAATTATTATTCATTGATGTTCATTGCGGTCATCCTCGTTCATATGACCTTCTGGGTTCATATTGCGTGGACGGGTGTGGTTGTGTAGAATTTTTAGTCGGGCACACGATGGTCATGTATTGGGTTCACCGATACATTTGGACCATGCACACGGTAACGCTTACCTCCATAAGACTAATTAGGTACAAGGACGGGTGTGTCCGGTCATTCGTCTTGTACACTTGCACAAAGCATTACGGGCGTACTGTGATACTCCTCTTCAGCATAATTCATAACTAAGGATATTTCATAACTTCAGATATATCATGATTGTGTAATTTCAACCCTTGAGGATTGTTGTTACGTAATCGATCTTTGGGGAATTTTGTTTTCAGGTCACGGCAAGGCAAAGGCACGGGAAGAGCATGTTGACGGCGATGAGTCCCAGTGATACTAGTAGGGGGACCTAGTCATTCTGTTTATTTCAGTAATTTCAGTCATTTCAGTCATTCTTATTTCTCTTCATTTCTATTTCCGCTGCAAATTCCGTTTGAGATGTTTATTTATTCAGGGTGGTGTATTTTATCTTCATATAAAATATACTAGTATTCTGTATTATCCTGGTGTATTGTACTTAAGCTCCTCATCGGAGTATTTAGTAATATAATGTGGTTCGGTACTACAATTATATTATTTAATTCATCAGTTTTCATTCGCCTGGTGGATCCCAGTCGGGGGTCCACGGCACTGTAATATCCGCCTAGTTTGGGGTGTTACGGAGTTGGTGTTGGAGCGTGGTTTTGAATACTACCTTCCGAGTCATGTCTCATTTGAAATCATCGTCATCGGACTAGTATCATTGGACTTTCGCGTCACGTGTGACCTGTGCAAATGCCGAGCCAATCAGACCAAGAACTGTAAGATTTCTAACGCCATGGTATAATTTCTGGCAATAAGAATCATTCATTCATAATTCATCTGTTAACAATCTTGAATCATCATTTTCATTTTGACCAGGACGGTCATGTTAACTCGTTAATCACTCAATTCATTTCATTACTTAGTTGTTGATCAGGAAGATCATATCATTAATCTTGTTAACCTGTTCAAGATAATTATTTCAAGAATTTCATCAGATAATCATGTCACCTCAGTTAATCATTCATATAATCACTGTGATAGAGCGTGTATGCTCATTTTCATCATTTAATGACGTAATCATAACGTGATATTCATGCGGGAGATTTAATTATCATGTGACTTTCCTACTTCAGTATGGAGAGAGCAGGCAGAGGACGTGGAGGACGAGGCCACGGAGCAGGCCGAATTCCAAGAGCTCGTGTGAATACATGTGCGAACGCGAGGAATAATGCTAACTCATCAAGCAGCGACGCTGCTACTCGTTCACCTGGACGTGATCATTCTCTATCGGGGAGTCGTACCCGGGACACCGCTCAGTCAGAAGGTGTTCGGGTTGACCCACTCGCTTTTATACAGGGCATGATGGCCCAAATGACTCAGATGGCACAACTAATGGAGGCGATGCACAACTCAGCTAATCAAAATCAACAGGCTCCTCCACCGCCACCTCAGAGGCAAGAGAGGAGTGTGGGCAGTATCATCGGCGACATCTCTCGCCAAAGGCCACCTACTTTTGAGGGCTCATCTGAGCCGGTGGATATTGTTCATTGGCTCGAGCATTTCGAGAAGTTATTTGCTATGGTGGAGTGTCCCGAAGGGCACAAAGTTTCGGTTGCGACTTACTATCTGGGTAAGGGCGCTCGTTCTTGCTGGTTGTCGTTGAAGCCCACCGATGGATCATGTATTTGGGATCAATTCAAGACTCTCATGATGGAGAGATATTATCCGGCCCCACTCAGAGAGGCCAAACTGTCAGAATTACTCACTCCCGGCCCTTCAGCGTACGATGATGTTCTCGCCATCGCCGAGAAATTTCAGGAACTTCTTCCTTTCGCCTCATCCATCATTCATTCAGAGGCAGCCAAAATCAAGTATTTCAGCAAGAGGCTGAAACCCCGTATGAGACTACAGTTGCTTAATCATCATTGCACCACTTTGGCTGAATTTATTGAGAAAGCTCTTACTTATGAGCTTACTGCTAAGGAAATTGCTAAGCAGCAACCTTCGTCTGCTATCAAGAAATCGAAGAATCGTAATCAGTCTGAAGGCGGTCAGACAACCTTCAAGAAACCTCGTTCAGGAACCACTTTCTCTGAACGACCTCCTGTGGCGCCCAGACCGGCGGAATCACAGTCCCGAGCGGCCAGTTCGGCCATCACCTATTTTAACTGTGGGGATCTTGGTCATCTCAGCACCAAGTGTCCGAGACAGACTATCACGTGTCATAACTGTGGGATTGCTGGGCATAAGGCCCGTTTTTGCCATAGGGACTCCAAACCTACTCCGACGTCATCTCAGGCCCCGAAGCAGTCAGCTGTTCAGAATCAAGCTACTCAGTCAGCGTCGTTTAAGACGACAGGAGCGAACAAGGGTGGAGCCTTTAGCCATCAGATGGGAGCGTCCGGTGCCGGGACTAGCAAGCCACGAATTTATGAGATGAAGAAGACCGACGATACGGAGGTCCGAATGATCTCAGGTACACTCGATATTCTATCTCAACCTGTGTGTACCCTTTTTGATACTGGTGCATCTCATTCATTCATTTCCGAGTCATGTTTGAGTAGGCTACGTCTGGGTAGTGCTACTAGTTGTGAGCCGTATGTCATTGGTTTACCTAATGGTAGACGAATTATCGGGAATCGTGAGATTCAGAATTGTCCGATTCAGCTTCATGGCCGTGTATGGCTAGCAGACCTTATTGTGGTAGATTTGCCAAGAGACGACGTCATCTTGGGTATTGATTGGATGGATCGTCATGATGCCATCATTAATGTCCGTAAGCATATGGTCACTAACATTTCTGACGATGGGGTCGAATGTGTTTTTCAGGGAGGTAATCCCGGTTGTTCTGGTAAGGTCATTAACTTGATGAAGACAGTGAAATTACTCAGTCAGGGGTGTGTTGGTTATTGGTGCTATATGACCAAAACCGAGAAATCACCAATAATGTTGACGGATATTCCGGTCGTGAGAGAATATGCCGATGTATTTCCAGACGAGTTACCTGGTTTGCCTCCACAGAGAGACGTGGAATTCACGATTGAGTTGGAGCCCGGTACGTCCCCAATATCGAAGGCACCGTACCGGATGGCCCCGACCGAAATGCAGGAGTTGAAGAATCAACTTGAGGAGTTGTTGGAGAAAGGTTATATCCGACCGAGTGCGTCCCCGTGGGAAGCACCAGTGTTGTTTGTCAAGAAGAAGGATGGTTCATTTCGCTTGTGTATTGATTATCGGGAGTTGAACAGGGTCACAATCAAGAATAAGTATCCTCTACCCCGTATTGATGATCTCTTAGATCAACTTCAGGGAGCTTCAGTATTTTCCAAGATCGACTTAAGATCTGGATATCATCAGTTGCGAATTCGAGAGTCGGATATCGCAAGGACAGCGTTTCGTACACGCTATGGTCATTATGAGTTCGTGGTGATGCCGTTTGGGTTAACTAACGCACCAGCGGTATTCATGGAGCTAATGAATCGGGTTTTCATCGACTTTTTGGATCAGTTTGTTGTTGTCTTCATTTATGACATTTTGATTTATTCTCGTGACCGAGAGGACCACGAGGTTCACCTTCATCGGATTCTCGACGTGTTGAGACGAGAGCAACTTTATGGAAAGTTTTCCAAATGTGAGTTCTGGATGTCCGAAGTGACTTTTCTCGGGCATGTAATTTCCGCAGATGGAGTGCGAGTTGATCCTCAGAAGACGGAGTCTATCCAAGATTGGTTACCTCCGAAGAATGTTAAGGAAATCCGAAGCTTTCTCGTGTTAGCCGGTTATTATCGGCGGTTTGTGGAAGGATTTTCTAAAATCGCTCAACCATTGACGAACCTTTTGAGAAAGGATAAGAAATACACGTGGTCCGACGCGTGTCAACGGAGTTTTGAGGAACTCAAGAGCCGGTTAATTTCAGCACCTGTCCTTTCTTTACCGCAAGGGGCAGAAGGATTTGTGGTTTATAGTGATGCGTCCGGACAGGGTCTCGGATGTGTACTCATGCAGAATGGGAAGGTTATTGCTTATGCTTCACGGCAATTGAGACCTTACGAGCTTAATTATCCGACCCACGACCTGGAGTTAGCAGCCGTGGTTTTCGCGTTGAAGATTTGGCGTCATTACCTATATGGCGTCACCTGTCAGATTTTCACCGATCATAAGAGTTTGAGGTACATATTTACTCAGAAGGAGTTAAATATGCGACAGAGGTGGTGGTTGGAACTAATCAAAGATTATGATATCGAAATCCTTTACCACCCGGGGAAGGCGAACGTTGTCTCCGACGCTTTGAGTCGTAAGTCCGTTCAGGAGCAGATGCTTGCTCGTTTATGTAACACCCCGAGATATTCAGAGTATATTACAGCACCGTGGACCCCCACATGGGACCCACTAGGCTACAAACAAGAAAACTCCACTCGACTAACCATCCCGGTTAGCGAGGACACACATTTAATTATTAGACATAAAAAGTTACGCCCGGAGCAACTGGCGAAATGATCATCAACCAACAATTTAACAATTTAAAAGTAGTACAACACGGAGTTTGAATTTGAAAAGACTAAGTACTCGCGAGTACAGTCTATCAGTTTATAAATATAGGAAACAACCATATCGAATTAGACACAGGAATTATGACGACCCAAAAGCACATGTCAACGACCCTGGCCGACATCCTAGTACTATCCCGGTGCTCGCTCGTCCGGATAATCATAACCTGAAATCCATAACAAGAATTTCCCCAAAACGGGTCCCCAAAGGGGTTAGCAATTACGCTAGTACAAGTAATCAAGGCAAACCAATCGCTTACACATTTCATAGTACATGCACCAATATCATTTCAAAAACCAAAACTGACATATGCATTAAAACAAACAAATACAATTAATTTGCCTAGGACCGGGACGAAGCCACGAATCCCACTCGAGGCTTCTAAGGACCCTCCCGAGCTGGCTAGCGAATCAAACTCATGAATCCAGGACGAAGCCATAGATTCCCTCGAGGCCCCGTCGGACCCTCCCGAGGTGAGTAAAGCACACACAATATACATTACCATTTCACGTTAAGCATAAAGGTTTCCAAGAATTACTTGCCTTGAATATTTTGATGACGCAACGAACGGAAAGGATAATCACCGACGAACACTAGGAATCAACGGAACCGAACCTAACGATTCGAAGAACATAATTACAACCAACTCTAACCGAATACGGAAATGGAATACACCCGAAAACCCGCCTACGATTCATGTATATTCGCACAAAAATAACAACGAGGGCGGACCACAACCAAACCCTCTCGATTCCGGAAAACTATGAAAATATACCATGAATCCGTAGGAAAACAAATGATATCAACAAGATTAATCATATTCATCATGAATCCACCAACAAAACAAAACGAATCGGAAGAAAATCCCAAAACCCCTAAATTAATCGAAAATAGGGTTCTAGAGATATTACCTTTGGAGATTCAAGTACTAAGATCCGTAGAACAAGCGTTGGATTGATTGTCCGGGCTTCACAACCGAAGAAAAATGATAAAAATCAACCCCTCAATTCATAAGGATGAGAAGCTCTCCTCCTCTCTCACTCTCTCTCGCGTCAATGGAAGAAGGAAGAAGGAAATGAGCTGTTTACGCTCAAAACAACACAATTATAGAGGGTTGACCGCATTGTGTGCCGCGGCACAGCTGAGGTGTGCCGCGGCACAGGCCAAAAATTTACTCCCAGGGTTCGGCAGTGTGCCGCGGCACGGCCTGCGTGTGCCGCGGCACCCGGTACAGTCGGGTTTTGGTCGCAGATGTCACACGAGTGTGCCGCGGCACCGGACGGGTGTGCGCGGCGGCAGCTGCTTGTGCCGCGGCACGGATGGGTGTGCGCGGCACACGATCGGTCGCTCGACCAACAACTGAAGTAATTTGTGTGCCGCGGCCCACACCCCCTTTCGGTCCCAAAATGATAAAAATGATCTGGAAAGAGAATAAAAACTATAGGAATCAATATTTGGGAACCAATAACACGAAATGGATCCACGGCAACCCCGAAATGGCGGTTCCGCACAACAATAATGAGAATACAGATCAACAGTTGACAGGAAGGACACACTGAAAGGTACACGAGGGTCACTACGATCGAGAAATACACCAAAAATGAAAATACAAGGGAAAGAAAAAAAATGCGGATATTACATTCTACCCCTCTAAAAATAAGTTTCGTCCCGAAACTTAAGAAACAAACAACTCAGGGTACCTAGCACGCATGCTATCCTCGGTTTCCCAAGTTGCCTCCTCGACACCGTGTCTCGACCACTGCACTTTGACCAAAGGGATGGTCTTATGCCTCAGTCGTTTCTCATGATGCTCCAAAATCTTCAAAGGACGCTCCTCAAAAGTAATATCTCCAGCAATATCAATCTCGCCATAATCGATGACGTGACTAGGATCCGGGACATATTTCCTCAGCTGGGAAACATGAAAAACGCTATGAGCATGACTCAAGGCCGGGGGTAACGCCAAATGGTATGCTAACCCACCGACTCGCTCGAGAATCAAGAAGGGTCCAATAAATCTCGGACTCAACTTCCCCTTCTTCCCGAAACGGAAAACTCCTCTCGTCGGCGACACCTTCAGCAAAACGTGGTCTCCCACCTCGAATTCTAAAGGTCGACGACGGACATCGGAATATGACTTCTGTCGACTCTGGGCCGTCAACATACGTGCCCGAATTAATTCTATCTTCCGCCTCGTCTCTAAAACGACATCCGGCTCGGTCCCGACCAAATCGGACGCCTCATTCCAACAAATCGGTGATCGACATCGCCGCCCATAAAGTGCCTCGTACGGTGCCATCCGAATCGACGCGTGCCAACTATTGTTGTACGTGAATTCGATCAATGGCAAATGCTCCTCCCAGTCACTACCCCAATCGAGAGCACAAGCGCGCAATAAATCCTCGAACGTCTGGATAGTGCGTTCCGACTGTCCATCTGACTGGGGATGAAAAGAGGTACTCAAATGTAAACGGGTACCCAACGCCTTATGCACCGCCTGCCAAAAGTGCGATATGAAACGGCCATCACGATCTGAAACAATTGACTTCGGAGTACCGTGAAGCCTCACAATCTGTGCAATAAAAATACGGGCCAACTTCTCCGGGCCCCAAGTGTCCTTGATGCCCAGAAAATGTGCCGACTTGGTCAAACGATCAACAATCACCCAAACCATATTCATGCCCGATCTCGATCTCGGCAAACTCGTAATGAAATCCATCGATATATCTTCCCATTTCTATTCCGGAACGGGAAGTGACTGCAATAACCCAGCCGGTCGCTGATGCTCGATTTTGACCTGCTGACAAGTCAAACATTTCGCTACATACTGCGCGACCTCCTCCTTCATATCATTCCACCAGAAATTCCTCCTTAAGTCCTTGTACATCTTACTCGAACCAGGATGAACGGAGTAAGGTGTAGCATGGGCCTCGCGCAGAATAACTCTGCCTCAATTCTAAGTCATTCGGCACACAAAGCCGACTCCGAAATCTCAAAACACCATCTTCGTGAATCACAAACCCAGGAGACTTTCCCTTAAGAACGTTCCCTCCGATTTGAGTAATCATCGGATCCTCTAATTGCTTCAGCTTAATCTCATCGATCAAAGACGACGAAATTTCCAAAGCACAAAGTTGCCCGACAGTTCCCGGCAACAGAACCTCAACATCTAACTCGATCAAAGCTCGCCGAAGCTCAGACTGAGACGTAAGGATCTCAAGCGATCGCAATGCAATCGGTTTCCGACTCAAGGCGTCGGCCACGACGTTCGCCTTGCCCGGATGATAAAGGATTTCAAGGTCATAATCCTTAATCAGCTCTAACCACCTCCTCTGCCTCATATTCAACTCCCGCTGAGTAAATATGTATTTCAGACTTTTATGATCGGTAAAATTCTGATATACAGAGCCGAAAAGATAATGACGCCAAATCTTGAGCGCGAAAACGACTGCCACTAACTCCAAATCATGAGTAGGGTAGTTAAGCTCATAAGGCCTCAACTGTCTCGACGCAAAGGCAATGGTCTTGCCGTGCTGCATTAATACGCACCCAAGACCCTGACCCGAAGCATCGCTATAAACGGCGAATCCCTCGTTGCCACATGGCAACGCCAAAATTGGAGCTGAAGTCAAACGCTTCTTCAGCTCCTCAAAATCGATCGCTTTCGTCATTCCGCATTTAACTTCTCGATTTCTCGAGCAACCGTAAGTGGCCGAGCTAGTTTTGAGAAACCTCGACTAATCTACGGTAGTAGCCACCAAACCCAAGAAACTACGGACCTCCTTCACACTTGTGGCGGTGCCCACCCAACACCGCCTCAATCTTCTCGGATCCACTTGAACTCCTACCGAAATCACGTGACCTTAAACATCACTTCCTTCAGCCAGAACTCACATTTCGAGAACATCGCATAGAGTTGCTCGGCCCTCAAAATGTCTAACACTATCCGCAAATGATGGGCATGCTCTTTCTCATTCCTTGAATAGATCAGAATATCGTCAATGAAGACGACGACACACTTATCCAGATACTCGATAAAGACTCTGTTCATCAATTGCATGAACACCGCCGGCGCATTAGTTAACCCGAAAGGCATAACTACAAACTCGTAATGTCCGTATCTCGTCCGAAAAGCCGCTGCACGTCGGACTCCCTCACCCTGAGCTGATAGTACCCCGATTTTAAATCGATCTTCGAGAACACCGCAGCTCCCTGCAACTGATCGAACAAGTCATCAATCCTCGGCAAAGGATACTTGTTCTTGATGGTCACTTTGTTTAGTTCGCGATAGTCGATACACAAACGTAGTGAACCATCCTTCTTTCGCACAAACAGGACCGGTGCACCCCAAGGCGAGGCGCTCGGTCGGACATACCCTGACTCAAGAAGCTCACTCAACTGCTTCTTCAACTCTGGCATCTCTGAAGGTGCCATGCGATATGGCGCCTTCGAAATTGGAGCCGCGCCCGGCTCTAACTCTATAGCAAACTCGACCTCACGATCCGGTGGCAATCCCGGTAACTCGTCAGGGAAAACATCAGGAAACTCACTAACGACTGGAATCGACGAAAGCTCGACTCCACCATTCTCCGCCTTCAAGGCGTAGCACCAATAACCAGTACACCCCTTTCGCAGGAGTTTCATCGCCTTCAGGGCGTTAATAACAAACTTCTGGTTTCTCTTTCGCCCCGCGAAAGAGTGTTCAGTGCCGTCCTCGGCTAACATGGTAATGATCCTCGTGCGGTAGTTCGTGATTGCACCATGCCGCTCGAGCCAATCATTCCCGAGAATCAAATCCTCACCCTAGATACCCACGACAATAAGATTAGAGAGCCAAGCCCTCTCACAAATAATCACATAACAGTTCCGGACTTCTCGATCACCGACAATTCTATCACTGCTAGGAAGTTTAACGATGAAAGGATCGCAAGGTGACAAGCAGTCGAGACTCAAATGGCGTACACACTCTAGAGAAATGAATGAATGCGTAGCACCCGAATCAAAAAGCACACTGACAGGATGGGAATGGATATGAACGGTACCTGTCGCCACAGTAGCTGCTGGATCATCGGTCCTCCTCATCTCGTAGATACGCGGCTGGGCAGAGCCGACACTGGAAGCTCCTCTAGCGGGCTGACCCCGACCCCTACCTCGGCCGGCACTCGGTGGAGGCGGCGGAGCAAATGAGCCCTGGTTCACACTCGGCTCCATAGGTGCTGGGTGAGAAGAACGGGCGCCGCGAAACTGTCTGAGTTTCTCGCAAAAAGAAGCCTTGTGGCCCGACTGACCACAAGTATGACAAGTCAAAGGTGGACGAGGACAATCCCGGTTCACGTGGCCTGGCTTGCCACAGTTAAAGCATCTGGGGTCCCGGACAACGGTTCCGGCGGCACTCCGAAAGCTCCCAGAGAAATGAGCCGAACCGCCCGTAGAAATATTTGCAGCCTGAGATTTCTGCTGGCCTCCACTCTTGGGACCAGAAAAATTTCCGACCGACTTCTGCTTCTTGCTCTCACGAGCCAAATCTCTAGGCGTCACCGACATATCATAAGCAAGAGCTCGACTCTGATAATCCTTCAAGGTAGTACAGACGAGCCCAGACATATAGTCCCGAATGGATAGTTTCATCCTCCTAGAAAAATGGAAAATTTTGTCGCTCTCTTCGACAACTTGGGTCTTCACATAGCCCAACTCCTTGTTAAAATCGGCAATAGCTTGGGATACAGGAATATCCCGTGGTTGAGCATCATAGAAAGCATGCACTCGAGCCTGTCTGACCGGCCACGGACAATATTCGGTCTCCATCAATTCTTGAAATTCGGCCCACGAAGCAACATGATCTTTGGGACCGAAGGCCTCCCACCAATCCGTAGCATCTCCCGTGAGAAAGTATTGAGCAATAGGGACCTTACGGTCCTCAGGGCAGTTGGTAGCAGTGAAGACTTTGGATATCTCCTTGATCCACCCTTCCCAGCCGATCGGGTCCGAAGCTCCCGAAAACTGAGGAGGATGCATCTTGATGACATCCTGAAGCCAGCGATCCGCTCCGCCCCGATTAGCATGGGCCTGATCGGGGTTCTGGACCACCTGAGCTATAGCCGCCATCTGGTTAACCATTTGCTGCATAACAGCCGCAATACCAAGATCGGCGCGCTCCTGAGAAGAAGCATGACTGTGACGGTCACCGGTACTGCCGGCTCCCGAAGAATGCGACGTGGCCGCCCAACCGGCTGCCCCACGTCCTCGGCCGCGTCCACGACCACGACCACGACCACGACCACGGTTTCCTACGGCATCCATACTGATGTTGAGAGATAACAAAAGTATATCGATGATGAGTAAGGGAGGAAAAGCAACTACGATTCAAAAGTGGAAATACAATGCAAGAAACAAAAGAGCCGAATAAGAAAACTTACGAGCACTAGAAGTACTGGGATGCTGGCAGCGGTGTGACAATGTGCAAAACAAAACACGACTAGACCCAAATAACCAACAAGCCTAGGTATCCATAAACCTAGAGCTCCGATACCATTTTCTGTAACACCCCGAGATATTCAGAGTATATTACAGCACCGTGGACCCCCACATGGGACCCACCAGGCTAAAAACAAGAAAATCCACTCGACTAACCATCCCGGTTAGCGAGGACACACATTTAATTATAAGACATAAAAAGTTACGCCCGGAGCAACCGGCGAAATGATCATCAACCAACAATGTAACAATTTAAAAGTAGTACAACACGGAGTTTGAATTTGAAAAGCCTAAGTACTCGCGAGTACAGTCTATCAGTTTATAAATATAGGAAACAACCATATCGAATTAGACACAGGAATTAAGACGACCCAAAGGCACATGTCAACGACCCTGGCCGACATCCTCGTACTGTCCCGGTGCTCGCTCGTCCGGATAATCATAACCTGAAATCCATAACAAGAATTTCCCCAAAACGGGTCCCCAGAGGGGTTAGCAATTACGCTAGTACAAGTAATCAAGGCAAACCAATCGCTTACACATTTCATAGTACATGCACCAATATCATTTCAAAAACCAAAACCAGACATGTCTTTTCCGGAAACAAACAGTCACAATTAATTTGCCTAGGACCGGGACGAAGCCACGAATCCCACTCGAGGCCTCTAAGGACCCTCCCGAGCTGGCTAGCGAATCAAACTCATGAATCCAGGACGAAGCCATAGATTCCCTCGAGGCCCCGTCGGACCCTACCGAGGTGAGTAAAGCACACACAATATACATTACCATTTCACGTTAAGCATAAAGGTTTCCAAGAATTACTTGCCTTGAATATTTTGATGACGCAACGAACGGAAAGGATAATCACCGACGAACACTAGGAATCAACGGAACCGAACCTAACGATTCGAAGAACATAATTACAACCAACTCTAACCGAATACGGAAATGGAATACACCCGAAAACCCGCCTACGATTCATGTATATTCGCACAAAAATAACAACGAGGGCGGACCACAACCAAACCCTCTCGATTCCGCAAAACTATGAAAATATACCATGAATCCGTAGGAAAACTAATGATATCAACAAGATTAATCATATTCATCATGAATCCACCAACAAAACGAAACGAATCGGAAGAAAATCCCAAAACCCCCAAATTAATCGAAAATAGGGTTCTAGAGATATTACCTTTGGAGATTCAAGTACTAAGATCCGTAGAACACGCGATGGATTGATTGTCCGGGCTTCACAACCAAAGAAAAATGATAAAAATCAACCCCTCAATTGATAAGGATGAGAAGCTCTCCTCCTCTCTCACTCTCTCTCGCGTCAATGGAAGAAGGAAGAAAGAAATGAGCTGTTTACGCTCAAAACAACACAATTATAGAGGGTTGACGGCATTGTGTGCCGCGGCACAGCGGAGGTGTGCCGCGGCATAGGCCAAAAATTTACTCCCAGGGTTCGGCAGTGTGCCGCGGCACGGCCTGCGTGTGCCACGGCACCCGGTACAGTCGGGTTTTGGTCACAGATGTCACACGAGTGTGCCGCGGCACTGGCTTGGCACTGTGCCGCGGCACCGGATGGGTGTGCCGCGGCACACAGTATAGTTCGCTCGACCAACAACTGAAGAAATTTGTGTGCCGCGGCGCACACACCTTGTGCCGTGGCCCACACCCCCTTTAGGTCCCAAAATGATAAAAATTATCCGGAAAGAGAATAAAAACGATAGGAATCAATATTTGGGAACCAATAACACGAAATGGATCCACGGCAACCCCGAAACGGCGGTTCCGCACAACAATAACGAGAATACAGTTCAACAGTTGACAGGAAGGACACACTGAAAGGTACACGAGGGTCACTACGATCGAGAAATACACCAAAAATGAAAATATAAGGGAAAGAAAAAAATGCGGATATTACAGTTTAACAGTTCAGAAGGAGCTTCAGCAGGAATTCCTTAGACCCGAGATTGAGGTCTGGCTTCAGCGAGTTCAGGGACAGCTTTGTATGTTAGAGATTTCATCGTCACTTGAGGAGACAATCAGAGAGAATCAGGGTTCAGACCCATCATTGTTACGCATCCGTGAGGATGTGGCTCAGGGGAAAGCCCCTGGATTCGTGGTCCACAAGGATGGACTTTTGAGATTTAAGAATCGGTTGTGCGTACCGGCGAATGTCGAGTTGAAAAACTCAATTTTGAGAGAAGCTCATGCTACCCCTTATTCTGTTCATCCGGGGTCTAGTAAGATGTACAAGGACTTGAAACAAAATTACTGGTGGAGTAATATGAAGCGAGAAGTCGCTGAATTTGTTTCGAGATGCTTAACCTGTCAACAAGTTAAGATTGAACATCAGCGACCGGCGGGTATGCTGAAACCTCTCCCTATTCCAGAATGGAAGTGGGAAGACATTTCTATATATTTCATCACGAGTTTGCCGACGAGACGTCGTGGCATGAATACGATCTGGGTGATTGTGGACCGCTTATCGAAGTCAGATCATTTCCTTGAGATTAAGGATACGTGGGGTCCCGAGAGACTTGCCCAGCTGTTCATCAAAGAGATAGTGAGACTACACGGTACTCCTAAAAGTATCATTTCCGATCGTGACGGATGGTTTGTGTCTCATTTTTGGAAATCAGTTCATCATGCTATGGGAACTCAGCTTAATCTCAGTAACGCCTTTCATCCTCAGTCCGACGGGCAATCAGAGAGGACTATTCAGACATTAGAGGACATGTTGAGGGCATGCGTCCTCGATTGGAAAGACCATTGGGAAGCCCAACTACCATTGATTGAGTTCACATATAATAATAGTTGGCATGCTTCGATTAAGATGGCACCTTACGAGGCCTTGTATGGTCGTCGTTGTCGATCTCCTTTGTGTTGGGACGACCTATCCGAATCAATCGGCACCGAGCCCGATATGCTTATAGCCGCCCGTGAGAAGGTAGCTTTGGTCAGGAGTCGTTTGTTGACCGCTCAGAGTCGACAGAAATCTTATGCAGATATTCGTCATCGACCACTAGAGTTCGAGGCAGGTGACCACGTGTTGGTCAAGGTATCCCCAAGTCAAGGTATTTTCCGTTTCGGTAAATGGGGAAAGTTGAGTCCGAGATTTATTGGACCGTTTGAGATTTTGGAACGAGTAGGCGAGCTAGCTTATCATTTGGCCGTACCTCCGGCGTTGAGCCGAATTCATAATGTGTTTCACGTCTCTCAGTTGCGGAAGTATGTTGCCGACCCGAGTCACATACTTCAATTTGACGAAATCGAGATCGCAGATGATCATTCGTATGAGGAGCGTACCATATGAGTCTTAGAGCGGCGAATAAAACAGTTGAGGAACAAGACGATTCCTTTGGTAAAAATTCAGTGGTCTAGACACGGAGTCGAAGAGGCTACTTGGGAAACCGAGGATAGTATGCGGGATAGTTATCCCGAACTGTCTGACCCTTAGTTTCGGGGACAAAACTCTTTTAGGGGGGGTGTATGTAATACCCAGTTGTAATTCAGTCGTTATCGTTCAGTATTTATCATTCAGTAATTGTCACTCAGTAATTTTTCACTCATTAATGATCATTCATCGTTCATTTCATTCATTGTATTCACCGTTCGGAGTATATTGGTATCGCGTATCAGTGTTATTTCATCATTCAGCCCGGTTGGAAAGTCGGGCCGAGCGTATCATCATTGTCATCTTCATGGTGGGCTATGTGCGAGGAGTAGCGCACGTTACGTACTCTCTTTAGCACACGCTAATTGAGTACAGGTAGCGCACGCTACCACTCAGCATTAGCGCACGCTAATGTTGTCCTGGCTTCAGTCCAGAAGGCACTGGACTGCAGGTGAGTTATATGTAGAGCACGCTACGAATGGTAAGTAGCGCGCGCTAGTAGGCCGGAGTAGCGCACGCTATGCAGTCGGTATAGCATGCGCTAAGGTCGAATCAAGTTGAGTCCAGTGGCTACTGGACTGCATTGGATTAATTCATAGCGCGCGCTATGAGAGGTTTTTAGCGTACGCAATGGATATTGTAGCCCACGCTACCGCGATCAGATCAGAGAACAGAATGTTCTGGACTCCAGTACTGGGCATCAGATAATTCGTTAGCGCGCGCTAACATTTTGGGTTTAGCGCACGCTAAGTGTTCAGTCATAGCGCACGCTACAAAAAGGTACGTAGCGCGCGCTACCGTTGTCGGACAGTGAGTACTGGACTTACCATAACACCCGTTAGTGCACGCTAAGAACTGGGGCTAGCGCGTGCTAAACTGGAATTTCTATAAATTGGACAGTGTAGCCCAGATTTCATCATTTGTCATTTCTTCTCATTCTCTCATCGGTTCCGGGCGATTTGGAGCGATTTGGAGAGTATTCCTCGAGGTGTAATCATCATTCATCATCTTCAAGCGTATAATCCGGAGTAATCATCATTTCATCACCTTCAAACATCGAATCTAATGTATTAATCTCTTGGATCTAGAATTTCGGATTTTTGGGTTGTTCCTTCCGATTTCATCATGTAAGCTTGGATTATTGTTGGAATATATTAGATCTGGATTATCTACCTTGGATAAATATATTCCTACAGATTTAATGGCTATTTTGGGAATTATTTCAAGAACCCTTGGGGTTGACTTCGGTTAATTTGGGGATGTTCCGATTGATGTTATTGTAATCTTGAATTGTGGATTCCTATTGAATTATTGATGTCATTGATATTGTTTTGCTGGTTTGAATCAATCATTTGAAAGTTGGTTTCGATATATTGGGTTTTGTTATAACCAACGGGAAGGATATTTTCAACGTATTCGTTAGAGTGCATCTACGAGTTTGGATATTGTTGTATCGATGTTTGAGTTGGTTGTAATCGTATTTGATACGTGTATTGAACAGATTATTGGTAAGAAAGGAAAACCGAGTCCAAGATACATTGGGCCATTTCCTATTACTGAGCGGGATGGTGAAGTGGCTTATCGACTAGAGTTGCCATCATCAATGTCTCAGATACATAATGTATTTCACGTTTCTCTACTAAGAAAATACATTGCGAATCCATCCCACATTCTCAAGAATGAACCAGTTGAGATGGAGGCAGATTTGAGTTACAAGGAGATACCGGTACAAATCTTACTAAGAGAAGTAAAGAAACTCAGAAATAAAGAGCTGCCACTAGTCAAAGTGTTGTGGAGAAATCAACTCGTAGAAGAAGCCACTTGGGAGAGAGAAGATGACATGAGGGCTAAATACCCTGATCTTTTCAGGTAAGTTAAATTTCGGGGACGAAATTTTTATAAGGAGGGGAGGATGTGATACCCGAGCCTAACATTACTCACTTGGTCAATATGATTCATGCATAACTTGTAAATTATGTGTTATTTGGATTACTTGATGTTTCATGGTTCAGTTGATCTTATAGTTAATTTCACACATAGGAATGTGCTAAACATTTGAACTCATGTCTAAAACACAATCGTGGTATATGTTACGGGACTAAGTTATGTTATTCATAGTATTTCTAATACGAAAATAAAATATGTGTAAAGATCTTATAAAACTCTAAGTACACGTGGTAAGCCTAGAAGTTATAAAGGTGTCACCGACGTGTCTATCGTGAGGTTAACTAGCTTACCTCGAGATTTTAGTCGGCGCGTGTAGTGGGTCACTTTAAATTGACGATTCAAGTGGATAACCATCATTCAATAAACTAACACGTGTCAAGTGCCTTTGACTATTGTCAATACCTAATAGGATACAATTTATGATTGTATCTGATAACGTTTGTAAAATACTGTGATCTGTCTATACCTCATTCGTTCCAACTGCGGTAGGAATTGAACTTATATTTTAGTTTATCATATTAATTATATTTTTATAAATGATTTCTTCCATTCTTACCTACAGTGTCTCATTTGTGAAGTTTTAGAAAGTTTGACAATAAAGTCCTTCACTAGCATTTTCAACATTGTTCGCAGTGGTAATCGAGTTTAAGCAATAAAAATACACCCTAAACTTTTACTAAACCATTTAAAGACCATCCATACCCTAAATGAGGTCAATATATACTAGGAACCGGTTCAAACACTCCAAGAACCGGATCATAACTACTTGAATCGATCAATTATTTCAAACCTAGTCTCTAGTAGTCATTCGAGGGTATTTTGGACATTTCACCTTCATAACCGACTTAAGACACTTGGTTGATGGATAAATCCGACCCTCAACCCTCATTTACAGTCTGAACATTATCAAGAAGCTTCACACTTCGAAAAATCACCAAATATTCAAGAAGAAATCATCAAAAACATCAACACCTCAATTCCTTTGACAATCAAGGTGAGTTTCCTTTGTTTCTTCCTTATTCTTGCTATGTTTCTTAGCTATTTCGAAGGTGTGAGAGCTTGTATATGTTCTTATACATGTTATAATGATGTTAAGAATTCATCCATGGCAAACCCTTGTGTTAAATATGGATTTATGAGTCTTAAAACTCACTAAGGCAATAAAGGAACCAATTCTGCCACCTTTTGGAATTAATAGTATATGTTACTTGATCCGTATGTTTCAGGGTCAGGAGTTTCAGTATACTTATTCTTAAGTATCTTAGGGATATTATATCAAAAATTGGTGCAAATTCAACTTATATTATAGTGGTTATAAGCAAAACAAAATCTGATTATGACAAGACTTTGATAAACTCTCTTAATCAAGTGTTTGTTATAAAACCTTGAAATTTTAAGTTGTGAGAGTTGAATGAACCTTATAAACAGATACTAATAGATTTATTAAGGAATTATAAGTCCAAAATTGATTGGTTAATGGTCTGGTATACATCGATAAACCGACATAAAGTACATAGAACACCGGTTATGCGAAGTGGTAAACCCTTTCGATATAAAGAGAGTTAAACCTGCGTGTGATATGTAAATCCTTGAAACACATTCCTTGAAACAGGTTCTGAAGATATATCATCCCAACCACCCCCTATTGGTATAAACGTAAGGGTATTACCCGATCAAGGTAAGTAGAAATCCATCTGCAACTACAATGCATAAACATAGTATTGTTTGTAAACTTGATGATATCTTGAGAGTGTATTGTATTGGATGATTGATCTATATTATGCTTAAAGTGTTTGGTTTCACCTTACATAATCATAACATCCATTAGCATCTTCACATGCATGCATAACAGGATACTCACTAGTGTCTGCATGCATGGTACGATCATGGAAAGAAAGAAAAGAAAAATGTTTTGTTGGCCACTGCTAGAGCACCGAGGCATGGTAGATGCATGCTTTTACGATATGTTTAGCACGGTAGATGCGTGCTTATATCATGTGTGAGACATGGTAGATTCATGTTCTCACGATATATTTGGTGTGGTAGATGCATGCCTTATATGTCTGGCATGGTAGATGCATGCCTCATTATATGATATGATGTTGAGTTCTTCCCGGTGCTTAGTACGCGGTTCAACGGGCCCAAGGATAAGAAAATGATTTTGAGAGATTCTCATTGATAATCATATGTCATATGTTGCATCATACATGATACATAACATGCATGATTTCTACTTATTGGGCTTTAGCTCACGTAGTTTATGCATTGTAGGTAATTCTGATGCTTGAGTATGTTCCCTTGCTGGATGAGTTGGAGTTCCACTGTTGCTGAGGGTCGACGTACCTGGATGACGACCTGTCAGGCTTAACCATGGGCTTAACATGTTTTAGTTCTTGTTTCTGAACCTTGTTTTATAAATATGTATTGTAGTAATGTACTCATGTGTTCGAGTGTCGTTGATGGTGTGAGGGGTACTTTAAGTTCACTTAGTATGTTTGTTTAAAATGTGAGGTTGTGTAAATATCGTAATGTAAAATAAATGAGTGATTTGGGAAGCTCGAAGTTTTGTTGTTTACTAATCTCTTGTAGTTATAGCTACGGGGATATTGATGTCATGAGTTTGATTCGGATTGAGACTAGATGTCTCTGTATGATACTTGTGTTGGTTTTATGTCACAGGTTTGGGATAGGTACTAGTTTAGGGGAAATTCTGTCGAAATTTCACCGTAATTTATAAGTACTAAAATGATATAAGATAGTGTAAGTTAGGCAGTTAGTGCGGGTGTGTGTTATTCAAGGTTGTTCGAGCGACCGGCATTTCATTCAGGACGTTGTTCGTGGACGGACATTCTTCACCAGTTGAGTAAGTTGATTCTTACTCGGTTAAAAGGATATTCACTCCTTTTGTTGTTGATCATTCATAATCATACTCATTCATCATTGTATTAACCGTCTTGAGACTTGTAATTGTCGAATAATCACTTCATTCACGAGGAACGACGGTTTCAATCAATTCATTGAGTTATCAATCACGTCACTATTATTTTCATCTCGGTGAGTCATTCTTGGCCTTGTTGAATTATTATTCATTGATGTTCATTGCAGTCATCCTCGTTCATATGACCTTCTAGGTTCATATTGCGTGGCCGGGTGTGGTTGTGTGGAATTTTTAGTCGGGCACACGATGGTCATGTATTGGGTTCACCGATACATTTGGACCGTGCACACGGTAACGCTTACCTCCGTGAGACTAATTAGGTACAAGGACGGGTGTGTCCGGTCATTCGTCTTGTACACTTGCACAAAACATTACGGGCGTATTGTGATACTCCTCTTCAGCGTAATTCATAACTAAGGATATTTCATAACTTCAGATATATCATGATTGTGTAATTTCAACCCTTGAGGATTGTTGTTCTATGTAACTGACCCCGTTGGGGAATTCTGTTTTCAGGTCACGGCAAGGCAAAGGCACGGGAAGAGCATGTTGACGGCGATGAGTCCCAGTGATACTAGTAGGGGCCCCTAGTCATTCCGTTTATTTCAGTCATTTCAGTCATTCTTATTTCTCTTCATTTGTATTTCCGCTGCAAATTCCGTTTGAGATGTTTATTTATTCAGGGTGGTGTATTTTATCTTCATATAAAATATACTAGTATTCTGTATTGTCCTGGTGTATTGTACTTAAGCTCCTCATCGGAGTATTTAGCAATATAATGTGGTTCGGTACTACAATTATATTATTTGATTCATCAGTTTTCATTCGCCTGGTGGGTCCCAGTCGGGGGTCCACGGCACTGTAATATCCGCCTAGTTTGGGGTGTTAAAACTCGTGTGTCCGCCTTCACCAACTGTATATTTAATAACTAAGTATGCTAATAACACATTTAAATCATATATATTATGATTTAATTCAAACCAAAGCACAATATACAAACCATCATCTCAACAACTAACATTTATGATATCATTGTTATATGAAATATAAATAAAATGAAATAAACTATAAACTGAACAAGTATCAACTTGCCTCAATGACGATACAGCGAAGCCGAATCTCCCATCAACGTGCAGCAGTAGTAACTCACGATCTAGAACTCCAAATCACAATATAACAAATCAAGATGAAGGACTGTGAGTCGGCAACATGCTATTTAGATTTCAGAAAAATCGGACCATGTTGTCCCTTTCATCAAACTATTCAACCGCGGCTGCTCCATCGAAAATGAAAACTCCAAATACGAAAGAAAACCACCATCCACTCAAAGAGACTTCCAAATATGATAAATTGCTACAATCATATAGAATTTATCTCTTTAAACTCAACACCCTTATACAATTACAAGTCTACATGATGTTAGGAATACTTGTTAGATTTTGATGATGTCATTAATATAATTCAAATGTTTATTACTTGGCAAATATGTAAGGAAGAACCAAATGAGTATCTTCCATAGGCCAAATTATGTTAAGTTTATTACTTGGCAAAATGTAAAGAAGAACCAAATGAGTATATTCTATAGGCCAAAATAAGTTAGGCTCAAAATCGGCTAAGTACAAAAATACAGCTGAGTTCATCAGAGAGGTACAGCTGAGTCAAGTCAGAGAAGTTCTGGTCAACAAAAATCATCAGAGATGTTTGACCAGACTGCAGTCAAGTGAACTCAGACAAATCATCTGATCAAGCGAGTCCCAAACAGTCACCATCAGAGAAGTCCAGACTGCAGAGAAGATGACTGTACATCAGCCTACTTGAGATCAGCCAAGTACTCCAAGTCCACGTCAGCATGCGTTGAAAAGTCAAATATTACGGAAAGTCACATGCAACGTGAAGATACAAATTGGAGAGATTCCCGCAAAGAATATGAATTAAATAATTCATCCAGGCCTATCTTGAAGACTTTAAATCTTACTATATTCAAAAGATTCGGCGCCTCACATGCAAAGTCTTCACAACGGTCGATAGATGGATTAAAATATGGGAATCCAGCCTTGCAACGTTCAGAAAAGAATAAATAAAGAAGTCTCTCTCCAATGGACTAATTTGTTACAGATTTGCAACGGCTATGAAGAATTGCTCAAAGGATCAACACCTATATATATCCGAAGATTTGAAGTTGAGCAACTACCGGTGCGAACATACTCTCAAGCAATCAAAGCATTCAAGCAATCTAAAAGCAAACTATAGCATCGTGAAAAGAGCGGTTCTCAAAAGTTTATACTTGAAGAAGCTCTTAGTTGGAGAAGACAAAAACTCGTGTCTTTAATTCTGAGTTCGGGATACTTCACTGGTTGAAGTTCGAGACTGTAAAGGCATCCAAGGATCGCGGATCAAGAGGTGCAAGGCAGTCAAGGGTGTTACAACGGCAAGGTTTTCCACTGGTTGGAAGCTGTTGTAATTTGGTTGAATCACTATAATATTTATCACTGGTTGACAATTATAGTGAATTCATCTCCAACTGGTTTGGAGAAAAGTGGATTAGTAGAGGATTACCCCACCTCTGAGACCACTATAACTGCCTGCGTACTTTACTGTTTTATAGCATCATACTTTAACTACTGCATTCACTATTAAGTGTTTCATTAGTTGTTTTGTATTCGTCATCAGCTGACTTCCGCACGAATTGAGAACAAACGACTCTATGTCATTTGCATATCTATCAGCTGAAGAAACTTACTCTTTGTGAAAAAGAGTTTAAGAGTTTCGGTAAGTCTATTCACCCCCCCTCTAGACTTATTCCTGGACGACTTGTGACCTACAAGTGGTATCAGAGAGGTTGGTTCATTCATTTCACGAACCAGATCTATATTAGAGATATATTTTTACTCTCATTATATAATGGAACACATGCATTCTAGACTACCTGTGTTTTCAGTTGACGAGTATGATCTTTGGAAGATAAGGATGCAGGCACACTTATCTTCAATCCATGATGACATGTGGTGCAACATAGAAGACGGTCCATTCACCTTCGAGAAGGACAACACTCCTGATGAGATCGCAGCAGGGAAGCCAGAGAAGATCCCAAAGAAGAGGACAGAGCTGACTCCCGAAGAAAGAAATCTAGCCAACCTTGAAAATCGGGCCAGAGACGTGCTATATCAAACTCTTGACAAATCCACCATGGTCAAGATCAAGAATTGCAAGAATGCCAAAGAAATCCGGGACACATTAGTTTTAATGTGTGAGGGAACGGAGCTAATCAAAGAGAATAAGTTGTCAATCGCTACTCAAAAGTTTTACAACTTCAAAATGAAGAATGGAGAATCAATAGACCAAGTTGACACAAGGTTCACTGATGTCATCAACGAGATCAATTCCCTCGGAAAATCTTATGGCAACAGGGAAATGGTGCTTAAAGTACTAAGATCTCTCAATCCTGAATGGAGTATAAAGGCAGTGGCCATGAGAGAATCCAAGGATCTTAATAAAATAAAGATCCAAGAGATGTTCTCCGATCTGAAGGCTTATGAGTTCGAGGTCCCAAGTTCATCCTCAACCGAGACTGAAGAGAAGGGAATAGCCTTTGCAGCCGAGTCCCCCGCCAAGAACTTATCTGATATAAAGCCTCCAAATCCATTAGATTTTGCGGAAGAGATGGCATTCATAATGCAAAGATTCAGCAACTTTCGGAAAAACTATTCCAAATACAAGAAAAATTATAAGGAGAATCCCAGAAGGAACCAGAAAGCCGGAAGCTGGAAGGTGGAGTGCTACAATTGTCACAAGACAGGACACATCCAAATCGACTGTCCTGATCTTAAGAAGGACGAGAGCAAGAAGGAGGTGAGCAGAAACGAAGACAGAAGGAAGGCCCTCATCGGAGAAGATCAAGAGCACGTAGAATCAAGCAGCGAATTCTTTTCTGATGATGATGAAGAGTATGACTGTCTGATGGCCAACCTAGCTGATGAAGAGGTAAAATCAAAACCCTCTGGTTCAAATAATAGTTCAGCCATGTCACAAGATATAGATCTGCACGAATCTGTAAATCAGCTACTTAAAGACTTTGAGTCACTGGAATCTGCACACCTATCTGTATCAGCCGAGAAGACTCAGTTTCAAGATGAGAATAGGCAGCTGAAAAATGATTTTGAAAACCAGGCTGCAGTTAATTTGAAAAACCAGGCTGATGTCACTACAGCTGAGATAAATCGACTAACCATTTTAATTAGACAGAAATCAGCTGCACTTGCTCATGTGAAGGCCGAATTTACTAAACTGACTCAGGTAAATAAGACTCAGGCGCAGGAAATAACCTCCCTCAAAGCGTCTTTAACTCTGGATGAATTGTGTACTAATAAGAGGCCACTATATTCCAGATCAAGCCTTGGATATGATCCTCACACTCCCTCGAGTTCCAAAACCACATTCATCAAGGGAGAAACAATTGTCTCGACTGCTGAGCCTATATACAAACCGATATTTAAAAACAGGCAATAGCCAAGTCACAAGTCTAGGCTGCAGCCAGGGTTCAAGGCATCCACCTAGACAAGCGACTAGGCATTGGCCAAGGCAGAAGCAGTAGCCCAGACAACATGCCCACTATTATCAACAACTCCCCAAAAATAGATTTCAAAATGGTAGGGGCAGATGGAAACCTCAAGGTTATCCTAATTTCCAAAATGAACAAGTGTGGAGACCTCAAAGATTTAATAAATGGTCTCAGCTAATATTTAGAAATGGCCCACACTATCAATATTTTGAGGAATATCCAGTATACAATCCCAACAGAAGATACTGACCTAGACCTTACACACCATATAAGGGTTATAATAATAACAACTTTCACAATCCAAGAAGAAATCAATTCTCCAGGAAACCATCTAACCCGAAAGGACCCACACAGATTTGGGTACCTAAATCTCTGCTTGTATGATTGCAGAGAAGGTGGAAGGACTACTACCACATCTCCACAAATTCAAACTTTGGAGGTGAAGAATGGTTTGTAGATTATGGATGCTCGAGGCACATGACCGGGAACAAGAAGATGCTGACCAAATACACCAAAGAAAGAGGTCCAGATGTAACCTTTAAGAGATAGCTTTAGAGGACAAACGAAGGGCTTTGGAGAGCTGCACCGAGGAAATATTGTCATACCCAAAGTTCACTATGTCAAAGGGCTCAAATATAATCTCCTGAGCATAAGCTAGTTTTGTGATGAGAAGAATCTAGTAGTCTTCACCATTTGGAAATGTATGGTGATAGATATCCTCTCTAGAGAAGTGAAGCTACAAGGATTCAGAAGGAGAGATGTCTATATGATAGATTGGAACACAGGAACTCCCAACACCTGTTTTCTATCTAAGACAATAGCTGAGAATGGATGGTTGTGGCACAAAAGATTATGTCACCTGAACTTCAAAGCCATCAACAAGATTAGTTCTCAGAAGCTGGTCAGAGGACTTCCAGATGAAGCATTCAAGAAGGAAGCTCTTTGTGATGCTTGTCAGAAAGGGAAGCAGACGAGAGCATCATTCAAGCCAGTCCAGCCTACAACTCTCACAACAAGGATCTTAGATCTACTCCATATGGATCTATTTGGTCCTATCAAGCCAAGGACTCTAAGCGGCAGAAAGCATGCACTTGTAGTAGTGGATGACTATTCAAGGTACACTTGGATCATCTTCCTGTACAAGAAAAGTGAAACCTTGACCAAGCTACATGAGCTGCTGAGAAGGATTCAAAATGAGAAATTCCTCTTCATCATCAAGATCAGATCAGACAGAGGAGGAGAATTTATCAATAAGGTAATCACCGACACAATGATCGAATGGAATCCAAAGATGAGCTCTGCGGCAGACCCCACAGCAGAATGGTGTTGCTGAAAGAAGGAACAGAACCCTGAAGGAAGCAGCCAGGTCCATGATTGCAGAAGCGGACCTGCCCAAGAGGTTCTGGGCTGAAGCTGTCAACACAGCTTGCCATACTCGGAACAGGAGTATGATAGTAGGGAGACATGGAAAAACTCCCTATGAGGTTTGGAATAACAGAACTCCTACTATTGCTTACTTTCATGTTTTTTGTTGTAAGTGTTTCATCCACAACAACGGTAAAACACAACTAAATGCCTTCGATGCTAAAACTGATGATGGTCTCTTTATGGGATACTCACAAAGAAGCAAGGCATATAGAGTATTTAACAAAAGAACCTTAGTTGTGGAAGAAACACCCCATGTTGTATTTGACGAATCTACTGTTGAGTACAGAAAGCAAGTTGAGATAATTGAGAATAAGCCCAAATCTGCAACCCTCGAAGAAGTCATTGTACATGACACTGGAATGGTAGACTCATCTGCAGACCAGCCTGAAGACGCAACTGTAGCTGCTGAAGACCCAACTGCAGATCAGACAGGAACACCAAACCTATCTGATCCAGCCTCCACGATGAAGACCCAAATAGAAATGATAAAGACTCATTTGCAGATCAGATCCAACCTGCAGATGACAAGACGGTAGCTGATCCAGTTGCAGACCAAGGAGACCAGATCCAAGCTGATGCAGACAGAGAGGAAATACACCATAGCATATCTACAGGGGGAATAGACCCAGAAGAAGATGATATCCCCAAGTGGGTCAAAGACCATCCAATCCAGCAAATCATCGGGAAGCTGACTGATGGAGTTAAGACAAGACAGTCTACTCTACTCGTAGGAATGGCTATGTTCTCTTGCTTCATGTCTCAGATAGAACCCAAGACAACAGAACAAGCGTTGGAAGATTATTCATGGATCAACGCCATGCAAGAGGAGCTGGAACAGATGGAAAGGAACAACGTTTGGGAACTAACAGACAGACCAGATCACAAGAAGGTTATTGGCACCAAATGTGTGTACAAAAACAAGAGCGATGAAGATGGAGCTGTTGTTAGGAATAAAGCCAGACTTGTTGCTAAAGGATATGCACAGTGTGAAGGAATAGATTTTGATGAAACCTATGCACCTGTTGCAAGATTAGAAGCCATCAGACTATTCCTCGCATATGCTGCATTCAAGGATTTTGAAGCCTACCAGATGGATGTAAAGAGTGCATTTCTAAATGGCATCCTAGAAGAAGAAGTCTATGTACCCCCAGGATTTGTCAAAGGAGACAAAGTCTACAAGCTGTTGAAAGCTCTCTATGGACTTAAGCAAGCACCAAGAGCATGGTATGAAATCTTATCTGTATTTCTTCAGAAGAACAATTTCTGCAAAGGAAAGGTGGACAAGACCTTATTTAGAGTGGAGCACGAAGGTCACATATTGATAGTTCAGATATATGTGGATGACATTATATTTGGCTCAACCAACCCAGAGCTGTGTGAGAAATTCTCAAACCTCATGCAAGGAGAGTTTGAGATGAGTATGATGGGAAAGCTTAACTTCTTTCTCGGATTACAAGTTAAGCAAATGGAAAATGGAATTTTCATCAATCAAGCCAAGTATACCAGAGACCTAATCAAGAGATTTGGAATGGAATCAGCCAAACCAACAAGAATTCCTATGAGCACAAGTACTCATCTAGATGCATATGAGGGAGGCATATCAGTAGATTCAATCCACTACAAAGGACTTATTGGATCACTACTATACCTCACTGCAAGCAGACCAGACATATCTTATGCTGTAGGAGTATGCGCGCGATTTCAATCCAACCCAACGTAGTCGCACCAAGATGCAGCCAAGAGAATAATTAAATACCTTAAGTCTACAGTCAACGTTGGACTATGGTATCCTAAGGATGATAACTTCGAGCTATCAGGATATTCAGATGCAGATTTCGCAGGATGCAAAATTAATAGGAAAAGCACTAGTGGAACGTGTCAATTCCTAGGAACCGGACTGATATCCTGGTTTAGAAAGAAGCAGGTTTCTAACTCTATCTCCACCACAGAGTCAGAATACCTAGCTGCAGGTAGCTGTTGTGCCCAGATCTTACGGATCAGACAACAGCTGAGGGACTACAATATCTTTGCCAATGAAGTCCCTATCTGGTGTGACAACAATAGTGCTATTGCAATAACCAACAACCCGGTTTTGCATTCAAGGACCAAGCATATTGATGTTAAGCATCACTTTGTTAGAGACCACGTGCTTAACAAGAGAGTCAGAGTTGAAAGAGTCAGCATAGACTATCAAATTGCTGACATCTTTATCAAACCTTTGCCAGAAGAAAGATTTTTGGAGCTGAGCAGAGAACTTGGTTTACTAGATTGGGAATCTAGTACAGAAGAAAAAGCAAGCTGAAGCAGATCAGAGGAAGGACAGGCCCAGCTGATTATAGGAATCAAACCCTACCTGATGCAGACAAGAAGACGAAGGACGAACAAAGAAACCTAGCTGATCAAATCTCAGGTGAGAATTCCAAGGAGTCAACTCACCTGATGCAGTCAACAATCAACACTAAACCAGCTAAGTTTCCTAATCTTAACCGACTTCTGAATATTTCATTATTATCTGCTATATGTATAATAATATCATATTATTTTTTGGTTCACAGGTGGCATAATAATACACGTGGCAATCACATGTTAAATCGACCTCCACTGTGACCAATTAAAATCTAACCGTCCATTTTTAAACTCAAAACCTGGACCACCGATTAGAATTTGAAATTTAAAAAGGAATCTCAAAAGGCGGACCACCGAATTAAAATAAATAATTATTTAATTCCAACATCGTTTCACTTTCTTTTTAAGGACGGAAAAACCCTTCACTTTACCTTTACCTTTACCAGTCTTTCAAAAAACCTTAATTTTACAGAGCAAAATTCCTTTGAACTCTAAATACACTAAGAAATCTCCTATATTTGCAGAAATGGAAGCTTACTTTGAAGGCGTTAACATGAAGGCTGTCAAGGACGATATCATCTTTTCTCTGGTTGTTGATTTTGAAGGTCTCTTGGAATCGAATCTGGAAAACTACGATGTCCTTGACCTTATTCGTTCGATGAAGATGAATGGAATCTACCCATTTCTGGATATCAGTCCTAAACACCTATACAAGGAGGACGTCATCGCATTCTACCACGAAGCCCATGTGATTGAGGCAGGAATTAGGAGCGCTGTTGGCGGAATGCAAGTTGACATATCACCGGAGACGATTCGTATAATTTTTGGTATGAAGCACCGTGGCAAAGCGGTCGAGGCCCTCAAGCAGACAGCAACCAACACCTGGATAAAGATTAAGGCAGATGATCAGCCGGCGAAGCTGAAGCTCACCGCCAAAAGAAGCGAAATCAAATGGGTGTATCGATATGTGTTGGATATCACCAACAAAATTGTTATGGGTATGGCCGGTAGTTACGACCAATTGTCGTCGGCAAAATTCACAGTGCTTGGAGCACTTATTCAGGACGAGCCGATTGATTGGTCTGACTACATCTTTAGGCAGCTTGTTCGCGAGGTCAACAAGGCTGAATGGCTTGTTGATGAGAATAAATTCAGATCCAAGCTGGCGTTTGGAACGCAGCTAAATTGGATCTTGGAGAAGATTGGTGTGGTAAAGGGTAATACTGACCCTTTCCACATCAACAAGAGACTTGGTCACCTAGAACAAGAGACGTTGAGGAAGTTAGGAGGCAATAGAAGATCAGCCCAAATGATAAAAGAGTTGTCTGATACAAGGACCTACTACACGCCTTCACCAGACGAGTCAGACCAACCTGTAGACGACAACCCACCTGCAGCCAAGTCAGAATCGGAGTCAGATAACACGCCGATTGATGTTCGCTTCAAGAGAATGGGACCAGCCCCTGATGAGCTATCCTTCATTCATTCTTCACCGAAAAGGCCCAGGCGACTACAGTTTACCCAGGAGGAGCAACCAGAACAATTTTCCAGTCCTGCAGCCGGGTCACCTATTCACCTGGAGGACCAGCCTGCTCCGGGCAGCATGGAAACCCAGATCATCCCTCTTCTCAACCCCCAGTACGTCTCCGAATAAGAGGAAGTAGGTTTAATTATTTCCATCCCTGAAGCAAACTACACTTTTCACCTCATGGCGTAAGGAAGCTCTTTAACTGCAATGCTCAGGATCTTGTTCGTGCAATTGTCCTTCACATCGTTTAGCTATTTCAAGTGCGGTCAAGTAGGACATCAAGCGGGTGTTTTGCTAGGCGGTCGTTGTTTGAGAAACCGGATTCCTACTTCTACCCTGGAGAGCATGACGACGCCAATGAAGAGTTTGAGACTGATGTGGTAATCAAATTTTGTTTGAAGATTTGTTAACTGATGCATTATTCTTTTTCGTTTTTTATTTGGTATTTCTGCCCTTCACATTCTAGGTTTCAGGGACGAAACTTTATTTTAATAGGGGAGAATGTAATACCGAGCTTTTTATTTTTCCTGTAATGTGAACTACATGTGTTGGTCGGGTGACTGCATTCTTTTTAATTTATTTATTATTATTATTATTATTATTATTATAATTTTCATCCGCGCAGCAATATTATTATTATTATTGTTATTATTATTATTATCTTGGAATTAATTCCTATTGTTAATTACATAATTTGCCGTATTCTGTTATCTAATTGATATAGTCTCTATAAGGATTATCTTTGTTTACATGTATGAAATTATGTTTGGGTCTTTAACTTTTCGACTTTCGAGCATTCTAACCAGAATATTTATAACTTTAATTTTAGCGTCTGGACCAGTTTATGAACCTATTAACCATTCCTATTTCTGTATGAGCCCAATAGGCCCAACCACCTATTAGTACAAAGATGAGAATGGGCCCCCTTATGAATACAAACCTACCTCTCTTCTCCAAGGGACGCAACTGTTCTTCATTTTTCTTCTCGGGTGATGGGTGCAGCAAGCTGGCGATGGCAAGAAGGTGAGAACCTCCCATAAGCTGCATGCGGTGGCTCGGGTTTGGCTTCAACAGGTTAGGACAGGTGAGGTAGAAATTCGCGAGTGCAGAAATTCATCCGCGCAGCAATATTGCAGATGTGATCTACAAAAATACAACCGTCGGATCGAGGTGATATTTTTACAGTAAGTTCCTTACAACTTCATATTTATTTTGAATGGTAAAGATTGAATTTGGACTCCTAGTCTATGCGTTCTAAGCGAATATCCAACATGTTTTTATTTCCGAGATCTGTGTTGGGCTATCTAGGTATTTGAAGATTTCCGAATATTTAACTATTGAATTTTGCTGAATTTTGGAATGTTTAGGATATCATTTGGTATATTTTCACCAAAAGCATTCGTATATCGAAATCTGTATCCAGAGATATGACCCCGAACAGACGTGCATTTTTTCCAACAAAAAGGAGGTCGTGGTTGATGAATGTGGATGGAACAAACGTGGTCTTACGTGCATGGGTTGCTAAGGCAGGTTGTGGGTTGGTGCTGTTCATGACCTGAATTATGAGTGGGCTTTCTGGTTGTATTTTGGGCTGTGCTCCGTTCGGCCATGAGCGCAGTGGTGTAGGCGAGCGACCGAGAGGATGAGATTAATTTTTGGAGCGTGATGTTGATATTACTGAAGGCGATTGGTGGCTTTGGTGTCAACGAAATGGATAGTGGGGTCTAAGTTCGGTTCACCGGGCTCTTAGTATATAAGACTGGAACATCGAAATCTTAGTTGGGATTCCGATGAACAAACGAGAGTAGCAGTTTTTATTTACATTTTTGGTTGAGCAGCTGCGATCGAGTGGTCTGATGAAAGGGTAATCATTGTCTGATTTGGCTGAATTTGGGATAGTGTGTTGGCGACACATGGGCCTTCAACATTAACAGATCGATCTAGATTTGGAGCTATAGATTTGGAATGATTAACATTTTGAATTGCTGGATAGATTCTGTCTTAGAGGAAGTTGGACTTCAGAATCGTGAGGATTGATCAAGGGAAGCTACATCATCGACTTGAGCATACCCCCAGTGAAAAGAAAGTATCTTGCTTATACTTTTCATATTTCCTTGATATAAATATGCTCTTATTTATTTCTGTTATCATGCTTATGTGCTTGTATTAAATGATGACTATGTGGTCCAATTGTGTAGAATTTGTGTTGTTTGAAATAGATTGTAGAAATGCATTATCTAGTAATTATGTATTGGGTTTAGACCGTAATTTTGAACTTGTGTTATTTCTTGAATCGAGAATTTGTGTAAATGATTATTGTGAAATTGAGTATATGGACTTCGTGGTGATTTTATGGAATTGGTAATTTGTGTATCGTTGGATAGTTAATGTTAGTTTTATTGATCATAAATGTGTTATTCTTTGGTTGGAATATGAGTTGAATAAAGAGGTCATTTCTACCAAGTGCCTTGACTATATGTATTATACCTAATGTATGATGAATTGTATAAACATTAACTATGTATCGTGTTGTGATATGTCCACCTCGAGATAGTCCGACTGGACGTCAGGGGACCTGGTTGGGGACATGGTTTTCCCACCCCAGAATGGTTTGACGGGACCTCGGGGGACCTGTGCTAAGGGGCCTGGTCACGGGAATTACCTTTGAGTGACGTGAACGATGATGATGTTACTTTAATGATTAACTGTGATATATCTGGAATATGACAATCTTTTGTTATCGGTGTTGGGATGTATTTTTATATATATATAGGTCCTTAGTACTTGACTAGAATAGCACTGGAATAAAGTGGTATGTATATGATCTATGATTTGTAGTTTCGATAAAAGTACCCGATATTTTAAAATTAAATTTCAACATTTATTTGTGTTGTGAGATGTCCACCTCGAGACGGTCCGACGGGCCATCGGGGGACCTGTGCTAAGGGGCATGGTTGTGGATGTGGTTTTCCCACCTCGGGAAGGTTCGACGGGATCCAAGGGATCTGTGCTAATGGGCCTGGTCACGAAAGTACCTTCGAGTGACGTAAAAGATGATGATGTTTTAATGATTAACTGTGATATATCTAGAATATCACAATGTTTTGTTCTCGATGTTGAGATGTATTATATATATAAGTCCTTAGTAAAGTCGTGTATATATGATCTGTGATTTGTAGTTTTAATAAAACTACCCGAGATTTTAAAAGTATCTTCCAAAATTTATTTCAAAGATTGGTTTATCTGTTGTTGTTGTTAATGACTTGCCTGTTTATGTTCAGTATGTGGTTTGTATAACTCGAATACTTGTACTTGCAAAATTCCAGTTTGCTAACTCTCGAGTTTTTGGGGGTGGATGCGTTTTGTGGATTCAGGAATTTGAGGTTCTGGAGCGTTCACAGGGTCTGCACGGAAGGTGATGTAAGACCATGATGCTAATCACAAGAGAGCCAGTATAGTGTGATTATTGTCATGTTGTATGTTTCTTCCGCTGCCGTGTTCTATCCTTACATGGATATGTTGACGTATCGTACTATTGTGTATCTAAGATACACATGTGTTGTCGGTTATTGTCATGTTGTTTTGTTTATTGTTTGTGTAGATTGACCTTGTTCGTTAATTATGGTTTGAGTTGTTCTATGTTTGCCCATGGATCCTTGTGAGAAAGGTCTACGGCTGTAACAACCCAAAAATAGTCTGGGGGTGTTACATTTATGGTATCTGAGCTTAGGTTGTTGAAACCTAGACTGTTGGGTCGAGTGAGGTCATGTGTCGTTGTGTCGTGTCGTGTTATCTTCAGATTGTGATTAGTATCATGGTGCAGCCATTATCTTCGTGCCACCTCTGATTTTAAGTATTCCAAACTATTTGTGGATCGTGAAGTTGTTTCGTGACAGTAGTGATCGTGGACGTGATTGGGCCTACAATGATCGTGATGATGGATGCGGTGGTCGAGATCGTGGATGTTGCAGTTGTGGTCGTGCATACGATTAGATGATGGGTTCGACTTTGATTTGTGCTCCTTTCAGAGTGTATCGATATCAATTGTTAGATTAGGTGTTCTTTTCGTCGACTGATATTTTGAATGAGACAAAGAAGCATGAGACATCTGGTGCATTTTCACGTAGTAAGGAAACTGGATTTCCTAAACTGAACCCTATCGTCATTCGTGGTGGAGCTTCGCAAATCATTGGAGGAACTAACCATTTCAAGTTGGTGTCGTTGACTCCTCATGGTGTGAGAAAGCAATTTAACTGCGATGCTCAGGATCGTGTTCGTGCAATTGTCCACATCGTTTAGCTATTTCAAGTGCTGTCAAATAGGACATCAAGCGGGTGTTTTGCTAGGTGGTCGCTGTTTGAGAAACCGGATTCCTACTACTCTGGAGAGCATGACGATGCCAATGAAGAGTTTGATACTAATGTGTTAATCTAATTTTGTTTGAAGATTTGTTAACGTTGTTTTTTATTTGGTATTTCTGCCATTTACATTCTAGGTCTCAGGGACGAAACTTTATTTTAATGGGGGGGAATGTAATACCCATCTTTTTATTTTTCTTGTATTGTGAATGTGTTGGTCGTATGACTGCATTCTTTTTAATTTATTTATAATTATTATTATTATTGTTATTATTATTATTATTTTCATCTTGGAATTAATTCCTATTGTTAATTACATAATTTGCCATATTTGTTATCTAATTGATATAGTTTCTATAAGGATTATCTTTGTTTGCATGTATGGAATTATGTTTGGGTCTTTAACTTGTTGACTCGCGAGCATTCTGACCAGAATATTTATAACTTTAATTTTAGCGTCTGGACCAGTTTATGAACCTATTGACCATTCCTATTTCTGTATGAGCCCAATAGTCCCAACCACCTATTAGTACTAAGTTGAGAATCGGCCCAACCTTTATGAATAGAAACTTACCTCTCATCTCCAAGGGACGCAACCCCTCTTCATTTTTCTTCTCGGGATGATGGGTGCAGCAAGACAGGGATGGCGAGAAGGTGAGAACCTCCAACAATATGTATGGGGTGACTCAAGGTTGGCTTCAACGGGTTAGGAAAGGTGTGGGAGAAATTCGCGAGTGCAGGAATTCATCCGCGCAGCAATATTGTAGATGCGATCTACAAAAATACAACAGTCGGATCGAGGTTATATTTTTAGAGTAAGTTCCTAACAACTTCAAGTTTATTTTGAATGGTGAAGATTGAATTTGGGTTTCTAGTCTATTCGCTAAGCGGATATCCGAGAGGTTTTTATTTCCGAGATCTGTGTTGGGATGTATAGGTATTTGAAGATTTCCGAATATTTAACTGTGCTGAATTTTGGAATGTTGAGGATATCATTTGGTATATTTTCACCAGAAGGATTCGTATTTCGATATATGTAGCCAGAGATATGACCCCGAACAGACGTGCATTTTTTCCAACAAAAAGGAGGTCGTGGTTGATGAACGTGGATGGAACAAACGTGATTCTTACGTGTGAGTTGCTGAGGCAGGTTGTGGGTTGGTGCTTTTGGTGACCTGAATTATGAGCGGGCTGTCTGTTGTATTTTGGGTTCTGCTCCGTTCGGCCATGAGGGTAGCGGTGTAGGCGAGCGAACAACGAGGATGAGATTAATTTTTGGAGCGTGATGTTAATATTACTGAAGACAGTTAGTGGTTTTGGTGTCAACGGAATAGATACTGGGGTCTAAGTTCGGTTCACCGGGCTCATAGTATATAAGACTGGAACATCGAAATCTTAGTTGGGATTCCGATGAACAAACGGGAGTAGCATTTTTTATTTACATTTTTGGTGGGGCAGCTACGATCGAGTGGTCTGATGAAAGGGTAATCGTGATCCGATTTGGCTGAATTCGGGACAGCATGTTGGCAACACATGGGCCTTAAATAGTAACAGATTGATCTTGGTTTGGAGCTTCAGATTGGGAATGATTAACATTTTGAATTGCTGGATAGTTTTTGTCTTAGAGGAAGTTGAACTTCGGAATCGTGAGGATTGATCAAGGGAAGCTACATCATCAACTTGAGCATACCCCCAGTGAAAGGAAAGTATCTTGCTTATACTTCTCATATTTTGTTGATATAAATATGCTCTTTCCTATTTGTGTTATCATGTTTATGTGCTTGTATTAAATGATGACTATATGCTCCGATTGTGTAGAATTTGTTTTATTTGAAATAGATTGTAAAAATGCATTATCTAGTAATTATGTATTGGCTGTAGACCGTAATTTTGAACTTGTGTTATTTATTGAATCAAGCATTTGTGTAAATGATTATTGTGAAATTGAGTATATGGACTTCGTGGTGATTTTATGGAATTGATAATTCGTGGATCGTTGGACAGTTAATGTTAGTTTTATTGATCATAAATGTGCTATTTTTTTGTTGGAATATGAGTTGAATAAAGAAGTCATTTCTACCAAGTGCCTTGACTATATGTATTATACCTAATGCATGATGAGATGTATAAATGTTAACTATGTATTGTGTTGTGAGATGTCCACCTCAAGACAGTCCGACTGGACGTCAGGGGACCTGGTTGGGGACGTGGTTTTCCCACCCTGGGATGGTTTGATGGGACCTAGGGGGACCTGTGCTAAGGGACCTGGTCACGGTAATTACCTTCGAGTGATGTGAACGATGATGGTGTTAATGATTAAATGTGATATATCTGGAATATCACAATCTTCTGTTCTCGGTATTGAGATGTATTATATATAGGTTCTTAGTACTTGACTAGAATTGTACTGGAATAAAGTGGTATGTATATGAGCTATGATTTATAGTTTCAATCAAACTACCCGATATTTTAAAATTATCTTTCAACATTTATTTGTAGGCGAGCGAATGACGAGGATGGGATCAATTTTTGGAGCACAATGTTGAAATTGTTAAAGGCAGTTAGTGGTTTCGGTATTTGACAAACAACATTGTGGTAACAAATTAGGTTTAGCGGGCTCAGAATATATATGATTAGAACATCAAAATCTTAGTTGGGATTCCAGGAATGAACAAGAGTAGCAGTTTTTTATTTTTGTTTTTGATGGAGAAGCTACAATCGAATCGTCTGATGAAGGGTAATAGTGGTCCGACTTGGCTGAATTTTGGATAGTGTGTTGGAAATAGATAGACCTTCAATCTACCAGATGGATCTTGATTTGGAGCTTCAGGGAATTATTAAAAAATTTAAGTTGCTAGATAGACTTCGTCTCGGGGGAAGTTGAACTTCAGAATCACGAGGATTGATTGAGGGAAGCTACCTCATTGACTTAGGTATACCCCCGGTGAACAACAAGTGCTTATACGTTTCATGTTTCCTTGAATATATATATATATATATATATATATATATATATATATATATGCTCGTCTCTATTTGTGTTATCATGTTTACATTATTGTATTAAATGATGACTATGTGGTCGATTGTGTTGTTTGAAATAGATTATATAAATGCGTTGTCTAATAATTATGTATTGACTTTAGACCGTAGATGTGAACTTGTGTTATTCCTTGAATCGAGAACTTATGTAAACTTTATTGTAAATTTGAGTATATGGGCTTCTTAGTGATTTTGTGGATCGTTGGATATGTAATATTAGTTTTATTGATCATAATTGTGTTATTATTTGGTTGGGAAGTCGAATAAAGTGGCCATATCTATCAAGTACCTTGACTATATGTATTATAACTAATGATCGAGACATGATGTGTTGGGAAAACATATACCTTGTATCGAAACAGCCGGGATAATCAATCCATGTATCGAATTGTGTTGATAAGAGGTTTTGACGTATATGCCAATCCTCAATACAGTATGGAAACTGTATCGAAGAATTAAGGCATCAACCTATATCGAAGACCTGTCTCGAATCCAGCATATAGTGGAACCTTTCAGTACAGCGAAGAAGTCTTATAAAGACCAAGTATGGAAACTGTCTCGAATCACCAATACAGTGATCTTCCATACAGCTCTCAACAGGACAAAGAAGGAATCTTTAGAAGTCAAAGTCCCATTGAATAAGAAGTATTTAAATACTCAAGGATAATGTATTTAAATACTGTCAGTCAACAGATCTTCAAATCCCGCTAAATCCGGATCATGTTTTTCATCCCGTTGGAACGGAATCTAACTCAACGGATACATCTCAACGGATATATTTTCCAGAAGACTATATATCTCATCATGGCATTGAAGATCAGTTACCCAAGCGAACTAAGTAACAAAGCTATCAATATATTCATCAGAGCAAATCATATCTCCAAAGCTTACTGCAACTCAGATCTAAGAGATATACAGTGCTCATCATCTTGAACAACACTTCATCAGCTCGAAGCTCAAAAAGTCAAAGTTGTTGTTAATACTCTGTTCTATACTTTGAACAAACACAGATCAGGCCTATGTGGACTGAGGAAGACGAAGCTTCAGAACTCTATGTGAAGAAGCCAGTCAAGCTTTAGCTCAAACCAATCTGTGTGAACGGTTGATCTAAGATCTTTATATCAATTTGTGTGAACGATATATTGATTGTGTACTGTTATAATTACGTAGTTGTGTACGTAGTAATTATAATAAACATTTTTACTCCTGTGTGGAGGACCAGTGGACGTAGAGGGGTTTACCTCGAACCACTTTAAATACTGTGTTATTTACCTTCAGTTTTTACTGTTTTAATTACTGTGATTAATTAAGTATACACTACACATCTAGTTGCGGTATCCACAGCAACTTACTGTATCTAAGACTTCCGCTACGCACTCAGATTTAAAATCAGTACGGCTTGTTGTTTAAACTACTTCCCAAGCTGTATCCAGTATACTTAGTGGCCAACAATTGGTATCAGAGCGGTTGATTCTAAAAAGAATCAGTCGTATTTTTAACCAAATCAGATCCAAATCACTTAATTTTCAAATCAGTCTCTTTCATTTCCTTATTTTCACATGGATACTTCTATGATCAACAAAGTGCCTATATTCTCTATTAACGAATTTGATGATTGGAGAATTAGGATGGAGGCTCATCTTGCAGCAATGCACGAAGAGATGATTTTTGTTATACAGGATGGACCTATCAAGATAATGAAGGTAAACACAGCCGCAAGGATTGAAGGCCAAGCTCATGCTGAGATGCTCGAGAAGGAGCGCGAGCAATGGACCACAGATGAAAGAAAGCGCGCCAATCTCGACAATGTGGCTAAGAATGCGTTATTTGTCACTCTTGATAAAGGCACGTTCTCGAAGGTAAAGAACTGCAAAACAGCCAAAGAAATCTGGGATAAACTCAAGTTGATTTGTGAGGGAACTGAGCTCTCAAAAGAAAACAAGATTTCAAAACTGACTCAGCAATTTGAATCTTTCGAAATGAAACCAACTGAGACTCTTGAGGAACTTGACCTCAGATTCACTGGTTGTTGGTGAACTTGAAGCATTGAGCAAAATTTATACCCAAAAGGAGAAGAATTTAAAAATTTTCAGATCTCTCCCAGCCTGATGGGACATTAAGACCACAGCTATGCGTGTGTCTTGCAATCTTAATGAAATAACTACCTTTGATCTCTTCTCTGACCTCAAAGCTTTTGAGTATGATATTGACAGAAGAGAGAAAGCTGAAGAATCTCCTTCAAAGGTCAAAGCACTAGCCGCTGTATCGAGTCGTCGACACAGTATGCCTAGCTCATCGAAGCCTAGTCACAAGAATGCTGACAGTGATGACGACATCCTGTCTCAAGATGAAATGGCGCTTCTCATGCACAAATTCAAAAAGTTCATCAAGCAGACTCCCTACAGGCCCAAACCTGTCCAAAAGGTAAGTACCGAAACTTCATCCGGTAATTCTAACCTGTGCTATAATTGCAGGAAACCAGGGCATTATGCAAATAAATGTCCTCATCCCAAAGTTCAAAAGTTGCCGGAAGCCGAGCAACAAGAGAGAGATGAAAGAAGACGCGCTTGGAAAAACAAGCTCAAGGCCCTGATTGGAGAATCAGAAGCCTCCCCCACACCATCCAAATCATAAGAATGTCTTCATGTGGTCACTGAAAGTGATTCATCTGACGATGAGTTCGATGATAAAGCATATATATGCTTTATGGCCAAGGACATTCCGGAAGGTGAAGATAGCGATGATGAGGTAAGCTCAACCTCAGCTATTCCGTCAAATGCATCTCATACTTTTGAAAACATGATGAATGAATTTAAAAACATTCAAAAGGCCCATGAGACATTGAAAAACGAGAATATACAGCTCCAACTGTCTAACCAAGAGCTAAAAGATGAAAATGACTTGCTGAAAATAAATTATGAAAATATGTCCATTGATTGTGAAACCAGCAAAGTCGATTTTGAAAAACTCATGGAGAGCAATCATCAACTTGCTCATGAACTAAGTGAGATTAAAACTCACAACGAGAGCAAGACAAATGATTTGGTTCTACTTCAAGCCAAAGTCACAACTCTCGAAAAACGAGAAATTGAACTTGAGACCACTCTGAAATCGTTCGAGAAATCGTCCAAAAGAATGGAAGAAATTCTGAGCACTGGGCAATATGCTCATGATAAAAGTGGCTTAGGATACAGCTTATGTTCAAACAAAGGGAAAACTAGTACAGTGTTCGTCAAGAGTGTGGAACACATTCCAGAATCGAAAGATACCCCTAATCCCGTGAAGGAACCTGCTGTACCGCGAAAACCTAAGGCTGCTATTCCGCCCCCGCAATACTATTCCAGACAGTGGAATCATAAGCCGTTCCAACCTGTGAGGCGCACTCAACAGCATGCTCCCCGAGCATATCAACAAAGCAACAATGCTCGTAAGGAAGGTCAGATCCAACTACCAAAGGCCCGCACGGCAGTACTATCAGTACAGCACGCCTAGGTATTGGATACAGGAGCCCCGTTATTCCTCGAGACAGCAGATGCCCGCTCAGTATCAACAACAGCGTTGGGAATCCAATTGGAGACCCAGGAGGCAAGATGTTAGGGCAAAGAAAATGGCTCCACCTCCAAGACGGAACTCGTACTGGATTAATAATAATAACCCTGAATTTTACATGCATAATAATTATCATGGTTATAGCAACTACGGATATGCCCCTCGTAGATATCGCAACACTGTACCGAGTATGACCTACAGTAAACCAATTGCTGCCAGGAAAACTTGGCTACCTAGAGGAACTAACAATCATGGACCCAAAAATCAAACGGGACCTAAATCTACTTAATTTATTTGCTACAGGACATCCTAGAGGAGGACACCTGGTACTTCGATAGTGGATGCTCTTGGCACATGACCGGATATAGAAGCAAGCTATCAGATTTTGTAGAAGGTCGCGGTCCAAAAGTTCGTTTTGGTGATAAATCAAAAGGCAGAACAAAAGGGAAAGGAAACCTTCTTGTAGGAAAATTCAAAGTGACTGATGTTGCATATGTTGAAGGCTTACAGTAAAATCTACTTAGTATTAGCCAGTTCTGTGATAAACAGTTCTCGGTGAAGTTCTATATAGATCACTGCAGAGTCAAGAACATCCAAACCAAAGAAGTTGTGCTTACAGGAAGCAGATCAGGTAACATGTATATTGCTGGCTGGAAGCCTATGAGCTCCTCAATTCCATGCTTTGTTTCCAAAGGCACTGCAGATCTTAGCTGGTTATGGCATAAGAGGATGTCTCACGTCAACTTCAAGACGATAAACAAGCTCTCAAGACAGGGAATGGTAAGAGATTTGCCAAATGTGTCATTCAAGAAGGACAGCGTCTGCGGACCATGTTAGAAAAGCAAGCAAATCAAGTCAACCCTGAAGAGCAGATCCTACCTTTCAACCCAAAGAGTGTTGGAAATGCTACATATGGATCTCTACGGTCCTGTAGACCCAGTAAGTTTGGGAGGTAAGAAATAATGCATGGTTGTTGTTGATGATTATTCCAGGTATGCTTGGACGATTTCCTTAGCAAGAAGAAGGAAACAACATCAAAGCTGCCCTTGTTCCTAAGAAAGTTGCAAAATGAAAAGGCATTGAGTATCGTGTGCATTCATTCCGACTGAGGTACAGAATTTACAAACCGCTTTATAGAGCAATACTGTTCGGAGAATGGGATACAGCACGAATACTCAGCTGCCCGTACACCTCAACAAAATGGTGTTGACGAGCGAAAGAATAGGACATTGACAGAAGCAACAAGGACAATGATTGCCGCAAGCAAGTTGCCACAGCGTTTCTGGGGTGAAGCAACTAATACAGCATGCTACACTCAAAACCGCTGTATCGTCAACAAGCACCACAACAAAACAGCATACGAGGTATGGAACAACAAAACTCCGTTAGTTTCATATTTCCACATTTTTGGATGCAAGTGTTATGTGTTGAATAATGGGAAGGACCAACTTAGAACCTTTGATGAGAAATCAGATGAAGGAATATTTGTAGGATACTCCTCCATCAGCAAAGCTTACAGAATTTTTAATAAGAGGAAGCTGACGATCGAGGAATCAGTTCATGTAGTGTTCGACGAACCTCATCATGACCCTACTGTTAGGAATACTTGTTAGATTTTGATGATGTCATTAATATAAAATCAAATGTTTATTACTTGGTAAAATGTAAGGAAGAACCAAATGAGTATCTTCCGTAGGCCAAAATATGTTAGGTATAAAACTTGGCAAAATGTAAAGAATAACCAAATAAGTATCTTCTGTAGGCCAAAAATTAGTTAGGCTGAAAAACGGCAAAGTACTAAGTATAGCTTAGTCCATCAGAGAGGAACAGCCGAGTCCAGTCAGAGTAGCTCTGGTCAACAAAATTTATCAGAGAAGTTTGACCAGACTGCAGCCGAGGTACCTCAGGGAAGTCACCTGACCAGATAAGTCACAAACAGCGAACAACCGAGAGGACCTATCTGCAGAGATGTTAGCTGCATATCAGCCTACTCAAAGGCAGCCAATTACTCCAAGTCCACGTCAGCATGCGTTGAAAAGTCAAGTATCACGGAAAGCTCACATGCAACGTGAAGAGACAAATTGGAGTGATTCCCGCAAGAGATATGATTTAAATAAATCATCCAGACCCACCTTGAAGAATTTAATCATTTTATATTCAAAAGATTTGGCGCTCACATGCAGAAGTCTTCACAACGGTCGGAAGATAAAATTAAATAATGGGAATCCAGCCTTGCAACGATCAGAAAGAATAAACAATGAAGTCTCCCTCCAACGGACGGATTTGTTCAAAAGATTTGCAACGGCTACAAGGAAAAAGCTCAGAGATCTGACCTATATATATCCAGAGATTTGAAACTGAGCAACTCTTTAGTGCGAACATACATTCAAGCGATCAAAGCAATCAAGCAATCTAAAGCAATCAATAGCATCGTGAAAAGAGCAGCTCTAAAAATTCATACTTAAGGAAGCTCTTAAGTTGGAGAAGACAAAAACTCTTGTCTATAACCTTGAGTACGGGGTACTTCACTGGTTGAAGTAAGAGATTATAAAGGCATCCGAGGATCGAGGATCAAGAGGTGCAAGGCAGTCAAGTGTGTACAACGGCACGATTTCCACTGGTTGGAAGCTGTTGTAGTGTGGTTTGAATCACTGTAATATTTATCACTGGTTGAAAATTATAGTGAATTCATCTCCAACTGGTTTGGAGAAAAGTGGATTAGTAGAGGATTACTCCACCTCTGAGACCACTATAATTGCCTGTGTTATTTACTGTTTTACTGCATCATACTTTAACTGCTGTATACATTGTTAAGTGTTTCATTAAGTTGATTTCTATTCGTCATCAGCTGACTTCCGCACATATCCAAGAACAAACGACTCCAAGTCATTTGTTTAACTATCAGCTGTAGAAACTCACTCTTCGTGAAAAAGAGTTCAAGAGTTTCAACAAGTCTATTCACCCCCCCCCCCCTCTAGACTTGTTCCTGGACAACTTGTGACCTACAAGTGGTATCATAGAGGTTGATTCATTTATTTCACGAACCAGATCTATATTAGATATATATATATATCTTAACTCTCACTCTATAATGGAACACATGCACTCTAGACTCCCTGTGTTTTCAGTTGACGAGTATGATCTGTGGAAGATAAGGATGCAGGCACACTTATCTTCAATTCATGACGACATGTGGTGCATCATTGAAGACGGTCCATTCATCTTTGAGAAAGACAACACAGCAGAGAAGATCGCAGCAGGGAGGCCAGAAAAGATTCCTAAGAAGAGGACGGAGCTGACTCCCGAAGAAAGAAAGCTGGCCAATCTTGATAACAGGGCCAGAGATGTGTTATATCAAACTCTTGACAAATCCACCATGGTCAAGATCAAGAACTGTAAGAATGCCAAAGAAATTTGGGACACATTAGCCCTAATGTGTGAAGGAACGGAGCTGATCGAGGAAAACAAGCTGTCAATTGCTATCCAAAAATTTGACAACTTTAAAATGAAGAATGGTGAATCCATAGATCAAGTGGACACAAGGTTCACTTAAATTATTAATGAGATCAACTCCCTGGGCAAAACCTATGGCAACAGGGAAATGGCACTAAAGGTTCTCAGATCTCTCAACCCCGAATGGAGCATGAAGGCTGTGGCCATGAGAGAGTCCAAAGACCTGAATAAAATAAAGATTCGTGAGTCGTTCTCGATCTAAGGCTTATGAGTTCGAGCTTCCAAGTTCATCCTCAACTGAGCCTGCAGAGAAGGGAATCGCATTTGCAGCCGAGTCCCCTGCCAAGAGCCTATCTGATGTGAAACCTCCAAATCCACTAGATTTTGAGGAATAAATGGCCTTCATAATGCAAAGTTTCAGCAATTTCAGAAAGAACTACTCCAAGTACAAGAAAAATTACAAGGAGAATCCAAGAAGGAACCAGAAGGCTGGAAGCTGGAAAGTATAATGCTACAACTGTCACAAAATAGGACACATCCAAATGGATTGTCCCGAGCTCAAGAAGGACGAAACCAAGAAGGAGGTGGGCATAAAGGAAGATAGAAGAAAGGCCCTCATTGGAGAAGACCAGGAGCATGTCGAATCAAGCAGCGGTTTCTTTTCTGATGAAGACGAGGAGTATGATTGCCTGATGGCAAACCTAGCTGATGAAGAGGTAACTTCTAAACCCACCGGTTCAAATAATAGCTCAGCCATGTCACAAGATATGGATCTACATGAATCGGTAAATCAGTTATTTAAAGACTTTGAAACACTCAAATCTGCACACCAAGCTGTATCAGCAGAGAAGACTCAGCTGCAAGATGAGAATAGGCAGCTGAAAAATGATTTCGAAAAACTCAGCCTAGATCTGAATAAGGTTGAGACAACTACAGCTGACTTTAAAAACCAGGCAAATGTCAATACAGCTGAGATAGATCGGCTAACCATTTTACTTAAAGAAAAATCAGCTGCACTTGCTCATGCCAAAGCTGAGTTTGCTAAGCTGGCTCAGATAAATAAAACTCAGGCGCAGGAAATAACCTCCCTGAAGGCGTCTTCAACCCTGGTAGAATTGTGTGCTTGTAAAAGGTCACTATACACCAAATCAGGCCTTGGATATGATTCTCACACTCCCTCTAGTTCTGAAACCAAGTTTATCAAGGGAGAAACAATAGTCTCGACTGCTGAGCCTGTATATAAACCGATATTCAAAAACAGGCAACAACCAAGTCAAATGTCTAGGTCAAGTCGTTACACTGCATGACCACCTAGACAGCGACTAAGCGATGCCTGCAAAAGCAAAACGGCCCGGCATAACATGCCCACTATTACCAACAACTCCCCAAAAATAGATTTCATAATGGGAGGGGCAGATGGAAACCTCAAGGTTATCCTAATTACCAAAATGAACAAGTGTGGAGACCACAAAGGTTTAATAAATGGTCTCAGCATAGATTTAGAAATGGCCCACACTATCAAAATTTTGAGGAATATCCGGTATACAATCCAACTAGGAGATTCAGACCTCGACCACAGACACATTACAAGGGTTATAATAATAATAATAACAATTTCTATAATCCAAGGAGAAATCAATTCTCCAGGAAACCAACTAACCCCAAAGGAACCACACAAATTTGGGTACCTAAATCTTTGCTTGTTTAATTGCAGAAAAGGTGGAAGGACTACAACCACATCTCCTCAAGCTCAAATTTTGGAGGTGAAGAATGGTTTGTAGACTCTGGATGCTCGAGGCATATGACCGGGAACAAGAAGATGCTGACCAAATACATCATAGAAAGAGGTCCCGATGTAACCTTTGGAGATAGCTCTAGAGGACAGACAAAAGGCTTTGGAGAGCTGCACCGAGGAAACATTGTGATATCCAAAGTCCATTATGTCAAAGGGCTCAAGTACAACCTCCTGAGCATAATCCAGTTCTGTGACGAGAAAAATCTAGTAGTCTTCACCATCTTGAAGTGTATGGTGATAGACATCTTATCTGGAGAAATAAAGCTACAAGGATTCAGAAGAAGAGATGTCTACATGATTGATTGGAACACAGGAACACCTAACTCCTGTTTTCTATCCAAGACAGTAGCTGAGAATGGATGGATGTGGCACAAAAGACTATGTCACCTGAACTTCAAAGCCATCAGCAAGATTAGCTCTCAGAAGCTGGTCAGAGGACTTCCAAATGAAGCATTCAAGAAGGAAGCACTCTGTGATGCATGTCAGAAGGGAAAGCAGACCAAGGCATCGTTCAAGCAGATTCGGCTACAACGCTCACAACAAGGATCTTAGATCTACTCCACATGGATCTATTTGGTCCTATCAAGCCAAGGACTTTGAGCGGCCGAAAACATGCCCTTGTAATAGTAGAAGATTATTCAAGGTACACTTGGATCATTTTCCTATACAAGAAAAGTGAAACCCTGACCAAGTTACCTGAGCTGCTGAGAAGGATCCAGAATGAGAAATCCCTCTCCAAAATCAAGATCAGATCAGATAGAGGAGGAGAGTTTCTCAACAAGGCGATAACTGATTACAATGATCGAATGGGATCCAAGATGAGCTCTCTGCAGCCTGTGACGCCCACAGAATGGTGTTCTTGAAAGAAGGAATGTAACCACTCGAAGGAAGCAGCAAGGTCCATGATTGCAGAAGCGGACCTACCCAAAAGGTTCTGGGCTGAAGCTGTTAACACAGCCTGTCACACCCAGAACAGGAGTATGATAGTAGGTAGACATGGCAAAACTCCCTATGAGGTTTGGAATAATAGAACTCCTACTGTTGCTTACTTTCATGTCTTTGGTTGTAAGTGTTTCATCCACAACAACGGTAAAACACAGCTAAATGCCTTTGATGCTAAAACTGATGACGGTCTATTTATGGGATATTCCCAAAGAAGCAAGGCATATAGAGTTTTTAATAAAAGAACCTTAGTTGTGGAGGAAACACCCCATGTTGTTTTTGATGAATCTACCGTTGAGTACAGGAAACAAGTTGAGCTAATTGAGAACAAGCTCAAGTTAGCAACCCTTGAAGAAGTCATTGTACATGACACTGGAATGGTGGACTCACCTGCAGACCAGCCTGATGACCCAACTGCAGCTGATGAAGACCAATCGCAGTCGACAGATCACCAAACCTATCGATCTAGTTGTCTTTGGAAGAAGACCAGTGAGCCGACAAAGACTCATCGTAGATCGAACCAACTGCAGATGACAAGGCGGTAGCCGATCCGATTGCGGGCACTGAACCCAGTGATGCAGATAACCACCGTGGCAATCCAACAGGGGGAACAAACCCAGAAGAGGACGATATCCCCAAATGGCTCAAGGATCACCCAATTCAGCAAATTATCGGAAAGTTGACTGATGGAGTTAAGACGAGACAGTCAACCCTACCAGCAGGAATGGCGATGTTCTCATGTTTTATGTTGCAAATTGAACCCAAGACTACAGAACAAGCCTTGGAAGATTATTCATGGATTAATGCCATGCAAGAGGAATTGGAGCAGATGGAAAGAAACAAAGTTTGGGAACTAACAGACAGACCTGATCACAAGAAAGTTATTGGCACCAAATGGGTGTATAAAAACAAGAGTGATGAAGACGGAGCTGTTGTTAGGAATAAAGCCAGGCTCGTAGCAAAAGGTTATGCACAGCGTGAGGGAATAGATTTTGATGAAACTTATGCACCTGTTGCAAGATTAGAAGCCATCAGATTATTCCTCGCATATGCTGCATTCAAGGACTTTGAAGTCTACCAGATAGATGTAAAAAGTGCTTTTCTGAACGGAATCCTAGAAGAAGAAGTCTATGTAGAGCAACCCCCAGGTTTTGTCAAAGGAGACAAAGTCTATAAACTGTTGAAGGCTCTGTATGGACTCAAGCAAGCACCAAGAGCGTGGAATGAAACACTGTCTGTGTTTCTTGAGAAAAATGGATTTTGCAAAGGGAAAGTGGACAAGACCCTATTCAGAGTGGAGCACGAAGGTCACATATTAATAGTCCAGATTTATGTGGATGACATCATATTCGGGTCAACCAATCCAGAGCTATGCGAGAAATTCTCCAATCTCATGCAAGGAGAATTTGAGATGAGTATGATGGGAAAGCTTAACTTCTTTCTCGGATTACAAGTTAAGCAGATGGAAAAAGGAATTTTCATCAACCAAGCAAAGTATACCAGAGATCTGTTGGGATTCGGTGCCTAAAACGAAGGCCCAGCGGAAGCGGTAAAACGAAAATTAATTCGATCCGAATCCCTACGAGGATCGATCGAGCTTCGTATATACGAATATATAAACGAAAAGCAAGAGTCATAAGAAACTAACCCTCGAAGTCCGTTGATTAAATGGAAACCTTCTCTTGAGCTATTCCCCAAGCTCTTGAACGATCCAACGCCGAAAGTACCGCGTCTCTACTTGCCACACGCCGGAGAAACGATCGAGCAGCGATCACCTTGCTATCCTCCGAGGATACGGCTAGAGCTAAGTGATGAAGCTTCAATATGAGATTATCACACTCTAAGTGTATAACTCACAACTCTCATTTATTTCTTGATTTTTCCAAGAATCACCAAGAACAAGTTGAAGAAGAAGATGAAGATAAGTGTTTGAACTCAAAGTCTCACTTTCTCTCTCTCTCAATGTATCTCACGGTTGGCACAATGATCATTTTAGAGAGTGACAAGTCTTCTCTTCTTATTCAATTCCTTTCACATGAGAACAACTCATGTTTAACTCACCTGAAAAGATATCAAATATCTATTCATTAAACACCTAATCAAGATTCCAATTGATTTAAAATCAAAGTCTTGTCAAGGTGTGGGGAAGGGCGGCTATGATGAAGAAATACGGACGAGTTCGGTTTCGGACTCGTGAGTCCAAACAGATAAACTCCGATTCGTTCGATGTATTTATATCGATCAATTAATCTAATTAATTAATCATATCAAATACATAATAACATAATTAATTTCCAAGAAATAATTATATCCATGAATTAAATTAATCACCCGGATATATTTAATTCATTAAGCCGTAAATCAATTTATCCGATAAATCGATTTAAATATCCAATGTCCCAAATTAGATATCCAATATCTAATATTCATAATGAGAGAATTAGCTTAATTCATTCCGTCGTCAATCCTAATGCGCGACTCGGTAGGTCCGTCTCAGTCAGCAATGGGATGAACAAAAGAGTAGTAGCTCCACCTAGCCACTGGTGGCCTACACTGCACTTAATCGAGAACGAATGATTGGGATCATTCAAGAACCATTCTCAGTAGTGAATACCAAGATAATGATAAACCCTTCTTTCAAATGTCCCGATCAAGTTATAGGGTCACGATTAGTCAAACCCTATCTGTACTTGACGCTATGCATGCGTTAATGCAAATTGAGATCATCGAGCTGTCGTGTATCTAATACAACTAGCTCCAATGCTTTGGCCAAAGACTTATGATCTCATCTGCCAATAACCGCATAGGACATATAACCCGCTCACTAACGGGAGAAAGAATTCTATCTTGGTATTCAGTAGGACCTTCTACTTGCCCGTCAAGATGCACGTCGAGGTTGACCCCCACCAGGCTGGCTAGGTGGTGCTACTACTCTTTGGTTCCTCCCATTGCTGACTGAGACGGACCTACCGAGTCGCGCATTAGGATTGACGACGGAATGAATTAAGCTAATTCTCTCATTATGAATATTAGATATTGGATATCTAATTTGGGACATTGGATATTTAAATCGATTTATCGGATAAATTGATTTACGGCTTAATGAATTAAATATATCACTGGGTGATTAATTTAATTCATGGATATAATTATTTCTTGGAGAAATTAATTATGTTATTATGTATTTGATATGATTAATTAATTGGATTAATTGATCGATATAAATACATCGGAACGGAATCGAGTTTATCCGCTTGGACTCACGGAGTCCGAAACGAACCGAACTCGCCGTATTTCTTCATCATAGCCGCCTTCCCCACACCTTGACAAGACTTTGATTTTTAAATCAATTGGAATCTTGATTAGGTGTTTAATGAATAGATATTTGATATCTTTTTCAAGGTGGGGTTAAACATGAGTTGTTCTCATGTGGAAAGGAATTGAATAAGAAGAGAAGACTTGTCACTCTATAAAATGATCATTGTGCCAACCGTGAGATACATTGAGAGAGAGAGAAAGTGAGACTTTGAGTTCAAACATTTATCTTCATCTTCTTCTTCAACTTGTTCTTGGTGATTCTTGGAGAAAAATCAAGAAATAAATGAGAGTTGTGAGTTATACACTTAAAGTGTGATAATCTCATATTGGAAGCTTCATCACTTAGCTCTAGCCGTATCCTCGGAGGATAGCAAGGTGATCGTCGTTCCGGTCGTTTGTCCGGCGCGTGGCAAGTAGAGACGTGGTACTTTCGGCGTTGGATCGTTCAAGAGCTTGGGGAATAGCTCAAGAGAAGGTTTCCATTTAATCAACGGACTTCGAGGATTAGTTTCTTATGACTCTTGCTTTTCGTTTATATATTCGTATATACGAAGCTCGATCGATCCTCGTAGGGATTCGGATCGAATTAATTTTCGTTTTACCGCTTCCGTTGGGCCTTCGTTTTAGGCACCGAATCCCAACAGTATCAAGAGATATGGAATGGAATCAGCCAAACCCGCAAGAATTCCAATGAGCACAAGTACTCACCTTATTGCAGACGAGACAGGCATATCAGTGGACTCAACCCACTACAGAGGACTCATTGGATCTCTTCTGTACCTCACTGCAAGCAGGCTAGACATATCATATGCCGTTGGAGTTTGTGCAAGATTCCAATCCAAGCCAAAGAAATCACATCTAGATGCAGCCAAGAGAATAATTAAGTACCTAAAGTCTACAATTAATGTTGGACTATGGTATCCCAAGGATGACAACTTCGAGCTATCAGGATACTCAGATGCGGATTTCGCAGGATGCAAAATCAACAGGAAGAGCACTAGTGGAACGTGTCAATTCCTAGGAACCAGACTGATATCCTGGTTTAGCAAGAAGCAGGTTTCTAACTCTATCTCCACTACAGAGTCGAATACCTAGCCGCAGTAGTCAAGCAGTACAAATTTTATGGATTAGACAAAGACTAAGGGACTATAATATCATTGCCAACGAAGTTCCTATCTGGTGTGACAACAATAGTGCTATTGCAATAACCAACAATCCGGTTTTGCATTCAAGGACGAAGCACATTGACGTTAAGCACCATTTCATTAGAGACCATGTGCTTAACAAAAGGGTTAGAGTTGAAAGAGTCAGCACAGACTACCAAATAGCTGACATCTTCACTAAACCCTTGCCAGAAGAAAGATTCCTGGAGCTGAGCAGAGATCTTGGATTACTAGATTGGGAATCTAGTACTGAAGCAAGTTAAATGAAGGACGGACCCCCAGAATCAGCCTAGCTGATGCAGGCGAGAAGACGAAGGCCAGACGAAGCAACTTAGTTGCTCGTAATACCAAAGTAGAAGTCAACTCACCTGTTGCAGAGTGGTCAACAGTCAACAAAACAGACCAGCTAAGTTTTCCAAACTGACCTCTAAATTTTTAATTATTATCTGCCACATTTATAATATTAATTTTGGCTAACGAATGGCATTTAGATATACATTTTTACAAGCCAAGTGGCAATTTTAATACACGCGTCAAACGCCTATTAAATCAACCTCCACGGTGGCCAATCAGAATCAACCGTCGAATTTTAAATTGGGCCACCGATTCAAATTTGAAATTCAAAAGAATATCAAAAGGCGTACCACCGTTCAAATATATAATAAACTAATACAAACGTCTTTTCATCTTCTTTATAAGGAAAGAAGACCTTTCACTTTACTCTTTACGCTTACAGAAACCCTAGATATTTCAGAGCAAAAATATACACTAAAATCCTCAATTTGCAGAAATGACATCTTTCGAAGGAGTGAATTTGAAGGCGGTGAAAGACCAGGTCATTTTCTCGATGGTTGTCGACTTTGAAGGCTTACTAGAAGCCAATCTGGAGGACTACGACATGTTCAATCTGATTCGGGCAATGAAGCTTAATGGGATCTACCCATTTCTCGACATCAACCCACAACATCTATTCAAAGAGGATGTCGTTGAGTTCTATCGCAAAGCCTATCTGATTCAAGATGGGATTCATAGCACAGTGGGCGGAGTACCTGTCAGCATATATCGAGAGACGATTCGTTCTGTCTTCGGGATGAAGCACCGTGGTTTAGCGGTCGAAGCTCTCAAGCAATCCGCCGCCGAAACCTGGAAAAAGATTAAAGTCGAAAATATCCCAGAAGAATTGAAATTCACAGCCAAGAGGAATGAACTAAAAAGGATTTACCGTGTTGCGTTGGATATTACCAACAAAATAGTCATGGGGATGGCGGGCAGTTATGATCAACTGTCGTCGAAGTTTATGGTGTTGGGTGCATTGATTCAGGAAGAAGAAGTGGATTGGGCAGACTACATCTTCAGGCAACTCGTGCGCGAGGTGAACAAGGTCGAGTGGCTTGACGATGAGAAGAAGTTCAAGACAAAGCTAGCGTTCGGAACGCATCTCAGTTGGTTTTTGGAGAAGACCGGAGTGGCTAAGGGAAACACTGACCCCTTCCACCCCAATAAAAGGCTTGGTCATATGGACCATGAGAAGAAGAAAGTCGGAGGCACTGGGAAAGCAGCTCAGTTGTTGAAGGAGCTGCCGGACTCAAGAACATACCCAAGATACTACTCATCAGGAGAATCGGACAGACCTGCAGCTGATATCCCAACTGCAGTCGAGTCCGACACAGAGTCCGACGATACACCCATTGCAATCAGATTCAAGAGACGGGGACAAGCCCCTGAAGGACCCTCTACTATGCAGTCATCACCGGAACCCTCTCCTAAGAGGCCAAGGAAACTGCAGTTTAGCGAGGGAGAGCAGTCTGAACACCTTGCCAGCCCCTCAGTTCGATCACCAATTCATCCTGAAGACCTGCCTGCACCAGACACCATTGAAACTCGGATTGTACCTGTTCTCACCCCCCCCCCCCCCAGTCTACATATCCGAAGAAGAAAAAGCATGTCTCATAATCTCTATTCCTGAAGCTGATTATACTTTTAACCTGTTAGAAAATAATACTTTCAACCTTTCTATTAAACAACTCCAGCTTGTTAACCCACAAGCAGTAAAACACTCTTTTGTACATATTTTTGAAGAGTGGAAATCTTTCAAAACTATGCCTTTTACAAATCTTCAAACCTACATTGCAACTAGTGGTTGGGAATATCCCCAAGCCACTGAGGAGGTTCTGATTAAATTTTGCAAAGAATCAGACTTAGCTTTAATCCTCGAGGATAAATGGTTCATGTCCAATTTTAAAACAAACATGGAACACTTTATCCATTCTATCATGCTCAGCATTTTTGATGGCATTTTTGGAGAGGAGGAGGTGGAGGAAGTTGAAAAAGAGATTAGGATTGAAGAAGTATATGGAGATAATGAAATTATTGATTTGGTGGTTGAAGAAGAAGAAGAAGAGAGAAAAACAGAAGAAAATATCCCGGTTGAAAAACAGCCAGAAGAAATTGAGAAGACAGAAGAATTGGCTGATGAAGGAGATGAAGAAGAAGGAGAAGAGGTAGATCAAGAAAAAAATGAAGAAGAAAAGAAGGATGAGGATGATGAAGGAGAAAAGAAGGAGCAGGATGATGATAAGAATGATGATGATGATGATGATAATGATGATGGAGGAGATGCAGGAGCAGCAAAATAAAATGAAAAAGAAAAAGATGAGGAAGAAGGAAAAGAAAACTCTGACGAAAACGAAGAAGAAGGAGACAAGGAGCCAGAACCAGAGCCGGAGCCAGAGCCTATTCACGAAGCTGCAGATAGGACTGTGGTACTGCCGCAGACACCACCTCTAGACGCAGAGTGGTCAAGACTCCAGTCGGGACCCTGAGAAAACCCTCTCGAACTACCAAATGCAGTGAGCCTCAGTCTAGTGGTTCCTTTGCAGAAGGCTCAGGAGAGCACTCTCCATCATCTCAGATATCCCCTACCATGACTGAGCTGATCAGGAAAATCGTCAAAGATACTATTGGAGAGCTGCTATCATCTCAGGTCACTCCTGACCTTCAGTCAATAAATGCCAAGATAGACACCCTTCTACAGAGAGAGATTCCTCAGCCCCCTCCCCCTACCAACAACAGAATGCCATTTGGCATGTCTGATTGGATGAGCAGAATGGGGCAGCATTTAACTATTCTTGTTGATGCTGGCAAAAAGGGGGAAGAGAGAGTTCAGGGGGAAGAAAGAGAAATAAGAAGCAAGAAAAAGCAAGATGTCTTTCAAATTGAAGGACCCTCAAGTCTGAAGAGAAAGGAAGCTGTGGATCCAGATGACCAGGCTGTCCAGCCTGAAGGAAAGAGAAGAAGGACTAGAGGTGGCTTTGGACCTACTCTAGAATGGGAAGGGAAGGAGCTGTGGTTTGTAGAGGACTTTATTCCATTTGAAGCTCTTGAGATGTGGGGATCTTCAAAGAAGAGGTTCATCAAAGACTATTACATCTGGGAACTACTCCAGGATGATAAACTCTCCCCACAAGAAATTTTCATAAACTTCATGGAAGAAATCCATCCGAAGCTCTGGGCCATTCTGAATAAGCACGCTAAAGATCAAAATGCTTATCCTATGATTCCCTCATTCAGAGCAGAGGAAGCACCGACCCGTCTGGACGGTGAACTTAATGAGTTAGCGCTTCAAAGAGAGATCAAGCAATTGTGTCTTGAGAACAGATTCACATTCGAGCAAGAACAAGACTTCGCAGCACTTGTTGTGAAGAGGAAATATGGTCTTGCTCCAGTCAAGATAAGACCAATTGGAGCCAAACCCTTCAAACCTGCCAAGCAGCCTATTCGAAGAGGCAGAGGAAGAGGCAGATGACTTTTAGTTATTTCTTTTACTTGTAATGTTTTATGTACTTAAAACTTTCTTGTAAAATTTCAATAATAAACAAGTCAGAAAATTTTATAAACAGTCTGTTGAATGACAATTTCCAGTTGTCTCAATATTAGACTGATTTCAGTTTATGTCTCGCACTTAAGTGCAGACTTGGTCATTTGATTTCTTACTTAAAGTTTTGCCATCATCAAAATAGGGGGAATTTGTTAGGAATACTTGTTAGATTTTGATGATGTCATTAATATAAAATCAAATGTTTATTACTTGGCAAAATATAAGGAAGAACCAAATGAGTATCTTCCGTAGGCCAAAATATGTTAGGTATAAAACTTGGTAAAATGTAAAGAATAACCAAATAAGTATCTTCTGTAGGCCAAAAATTAGTTAGGCTGAAAAACGGCAAAGTACTAAGTACAGCTTAGTCCATCAGAGAGGAACAATGAGTCCAATGTGAGTAGCTCGTCAACAAAATTTATCGAGAAGTTTGACCAGATCACACTGAGGTACCTCGTGGAAGTCACCCGACCGATAAGTCAAAATAAATAACAACCGAGAGGACTGTCACAGAGATGTTAGCTGCATATCAGCCTACTCAAAGGCAGCCAAGTACTCCAAGTCCACGTCAGCATGCGTTGAAAAGTCAAGTATCACGGAAAGCTCACATGCAACGTGAAGAGACAAATTGGAGTGATTCCCGCAAGAGATATGATTTAAATAAATCATCCAGACCCACCTTGAAGACTTTAATCATTTTATATTCAAAAGATTCGGCGCTCACATGCAGAAGTCTTCACAACGGTCGGAAGATAAAATTAAATAATGGGAATCCAGCCTTGCAACGATCAGAAAGAATAAACAATGAAGTCTCCCTCCAACGGACGGATTTGTTCAAAAGATTTGCAACGGCTACAAGGAAAAAGCTCAGAGATCTGACCTATATATATCAATAGATTTGAAACTGAGCAACTACTGGTGCGAACATACATTCAAGCGATCAAAGCAATCAAGCAATCTAAAGCAATCAATAGCATCGTGAAAAGAGCAGCTCTAAAAATTCATACTTAAGGAAGCTCTTAAGTTCGAGAAGACAAAAACTCTTGTCTATAATCTTGAGTACGGGGTACTTCACTGGTTGAAGTAAGAGACTGTAAAGGCATCCGAGGATCGAGGATCAAGAGGTGCAAGGCAGTCAAGTGTGTACAACGGCATGGATTTCCACTGGTTGGAAGCTGTTGTAGTGTGGTTTGAATCACTGTAATATTTATCACTGGTTGAAAATTATAGTGAATTCATCTCCAACTGGATTGGAGAAAAGTGGATTAGTAGAGGATTACCCCACCTCTGAGACCACTATAATTGCCTGCGTTATTTACTGTTTTACTGCATCATACTTTAACTGCTGTATACATTGTTAAGTGTTTCATTAAGTTGATTTCTATTCGTCATCAGCTGACTTCCGCACATATCCAAGAACAAACGACTCCAAGTCATTTGTTTAACTATCAGCTGTAGAAACTCACTCTTCGTGAAAAAGAGTTCAAGAGTTTCAACAAGTCTATTCACCACCCCCTCTAGACTTGTTCCTGGACGACTTGTGACCTACACCTACATGAGTAGATGATATTACTCAGAACATCCAACAACTCTCTATCTTGCATCCTTCAACTCCCATTGAACCTGTCGTAGATTTAGAAATCAACCCCGCAGCTGTAAGAATCGACGTAGATGAAGCCAACGCTGTACAAGCTGAAGCTATATCTACAGAATCTCTCGATATAGTATGGGACCCTGAATTAGATCCCGTCTGAAGATGGTTGAGAGATCACCCGCAAGAGCTGATCATTGGAAACATAAATGCTGGTGTTTCTACTCGTAGGAGAATACAGAGTACACAAGGAAATGTACTTTGTGCACAAGAAGAACTTGATACTGAGATATAACAATTCCCTGAATAGAAATCTCAATCTGAGCTTAGAAGACTCAACATGTGCACTATTGCTGTATTCTTAGCCGAGTCCGAACCTGTTTCGACCATAGACGCTCTTAATAATTCTCATTGGATAACATCTATGGAAGAAGAGCTTAACGGTTTCGAAAGAAACAATGTATGGTATCTTGTACCCAGACCTACACATCAATCGGTTATAGGAACCAAATGGGTATTTCGAAACAAAAAGGATCGAAATGGACTTATTATAAGGAATAAATCCAGACTAGTCGCACAAGGCTATAGTCAGGAAGAAGGCATAGACTATGATGAAACCTTCGCTCCTGTAGCCAAACTAGAAGCCATTAGGATATTTTTAGCCTTTGCCGTCCATAAGAGCTTTATTGTATACTAAATGGACGTCAAGAGTGCATTCTTGAATGGAGACCTTGCTGAAGAAGTTTATGTTGAACAACCACCAGGGTTTGCCAACACAGACGGTATCGATCTAGTTTACAGGCTAAGGAAAGCACTGTATGAACTTAAACAAGCCCCTAGAGCCTGGTATGAGACCTTGTCCCAGTATCTAACCGACAATGGATTTGAGAAAGGTGTTGTGTGTAATATCCGCAATTTCGAATTTCGGTAATTTTCTTTTTTGGCGGAAGTCCGTTTTGACGACTCTCTCATGACCGTTTCGTCATTCCGAGAATGATTAATTCTGCACTTTTTGTCATCCGAGTTCGTTTCGGTATCGTTTTGTTGAGTTCCGAGCTTTTTAGCGACTTTTCCGCACTTGAGTTCGATTCTTGCGAATCTCGTTCGAATCATTGCTGAAGTTTCCGTAAGTTCGTTTAACTTTGTTAGACGTGTTATGAACTTCGGTTTGGTTATTCGATCACGTATCGTGATTTTCGGACGTTTTGGGCCATTTTCGTAATCTCCCAAAGTTTTGGGTAATTACTTCCGTTGTCAAATTCCGAGCCTTCGGGCGGTCGGAATTGTGTGTTCTCTTAGCTCTTAGATTTGTCTTTGCGAGTACGTCGTAACCGTACCTTCGATTTATACTCAGGTTCAAGTTTCGGGGTCGTCCGGGCCGTCGGAGTGGCCACGGCCGAGTCACGGCCGGAGCAGGGCCTGGCCTGGCCGAGTTACGGCCGTAAGGTGCCGGTTACGGCCGTAATGTGTGCGAGTTACGGCCGTAAGCGTGATCGGGTACGGCCGTACGGGCGCTGGGCATCTTCCGGACGAAGGCCTCTGGCCGTAATGTTCCGCGCCACGGCCGTAAGTGTCCGGCGCTTGCCGGATCGATTTTTGACGAATGCCGGTTACGTCCGTAAGGCCTGCCGAGTATGGCCTTAAGGGCCGAGTTACGGCCGTAAGGAACTGCCGGTTACGGCCGTAACCCTACCGGCTATATATAGTCTGGGCTTGGCCAGACTTCGTTTTTTTCATTTTTTCCTCGTTTTTGTGCGGCTGCGGACGGGAGTGACCGGTAGGAGGTGTTCTTGGCCGATTCTACTCATTTCCAAAGCATTTTGGAAGATCCTTGTTGATTATATCAACATCTAATCCGTGTTCTTCGCCGAATCGAGGTAATCTCTTGAAATCTCCTAGGGTTGACTTTCGAGATTTCTTTTTAATCCTTGTTGTTCGTCCGATTTCGATGATTTGGTTGATGTTATTGAACCTTATTAATCGTGTTCTATGGGTTGTATATCCATATTTCAAGTTTGTTCAACTCGATTAGTGATTCGAGTGTTCTTGGGAGTTATCGAACATTGAGTGTTCGATTAAATGTCCCAATGAGTTTACCTTCGATAGTTTGTTGGGATTTCCATTGTTTTGGCCTTGATTCTCGTCGTAACCATGTGTTATTGTTCCTTCCGGAGGTTTATAGGTGTTCGAGGATTCCGATGTTGAATCCCGTTTGGTGATTAATGATTCGTGTGGTGTTATTCTCGTAATACTCGTGGTGCTATCGCGTTCTTGATGTTGTTCGGGGGTTCGGGACTATTCGACCGCGTCCTATCCGTCGTCTCGTTGCGATCGTGATTTCGAGGCAAGTACCTTGCCCATACTATTCTTGTTTTGTGAATATGATTAGTCTTGTTGGTATTCTTAGTTTCCCTACGGATTCATGGTATATTTCGTGGTTTTTACGAAATCGAGAGGGTTTGGTTGTGGTCCGCCCTCGTTGTTGTTTATATACGAATATACATGAATCGTAGGCGGGTTTTCGGGTGTATTCCAATTCCGTATTCATTTAGAAATGGTTGTGATTGTATTCTTCGAATCATTAGGTTCGGTTTCGTTGGTTCCTAGCGTTCGTTGGTGACTTTGTTTCCGTTCGCTGCGTCGTCAATTATTCAAGGCAAGTATTTTTGGAAACCTTTATGCTTAACGTGGAATGGTAATGTATTTTTGTGTGTGATTTTCTCACCTCGTGTTGGTCCGACGGGATCAAGGAGGGAATCCAAAGGGTTGAGTCCTGGATTCATGAGCTTGTATAGCTAGCCAGTTCGGGAGGGTCCTTAGAGGCCTCGGGCGGGATCTATGATATTACTCTGTTCCCAAGGCGATGCATGTGCGTGTTTTGTTTTTATAATGTGGCCAGCTCGGGAGGGTCCTTAGAGGCCTCGGGCGGGATCTATGATATTACTCTGTTCCCAAGGCAAATTGTTTGACTGTTTGTTTCCGGAAAAGACATGTCTGGTTTTGAATTTTGAAATTGATATTGGTGCATGTACTATGAAATTTGTAAGCGATTGGTTTGCCTTGAATACTTGTACTAGCGTAATTGCTAACCCCTTTGGGGATCCGTTTTGGAAAAATTCTTGTTATGGATTTCAGGTTATGTTCAGTCAGACGTTCGGGCGCTGGGATGGTACGAGGATGTCGGCCAAGGTTGTTGACATGTGCAATTGAGTCTTGTTATTTTCTACTGTCTCTTTTGATGTGGATGTCTTCCAAATTGTAAACTTATAGATGTACTCGCGAGTACTTAGGCTTTTCCTTTCGGATTGTGATTGGTCTTCGTTGGAGTTACTATATTTGTCGGTTGATGTTTATTATGCCGGTTGTACCGGACGTGTTGTTTTATGTTCTTGTTGTTAACAATTGTTTCCTTGCTAACCGAGATGGTTAGTCGAGTGGTGTTTTTCTTGTGTTAGCCTGGTGGGTCCCATGTAGGGGTCCACGGTGCTGTAATACACCTCGAATATCTTGGGGGTGTTACAGAAAATGGTATTAGAGCTCTAGGTTTATGGATACCTAGGCTTGTCGGTTAATTGGGTCTATTTGTGTTTTGTTTTGCACATTGTCACACCGCTGCCGACATCTCAGTACATCCAGTGCTTGTAAGTTTTCCTTACTCGATCCTCTTGTTTTCTCATATTGTATTTCCACTTCTTGAAATGTGATTGTCTCTCTTGTACTTATCGTCGAGTTATTTTTTTTTTGATCCATCTGGTTCGTGTACTTTTGATTCTAGTATTGCGCAGTCCTTTATCTCTCTGAAGTATGTGCGTCGTTCTGGGCTTGACCGTTTGTCGTTTTGCTAGCCTTCCATCACTAACTTCCTAGCATTGGTGGGATCGTTGGTGCTCGAAAGATCCGAGATTTGCTCCGTGGTATATTGTGAGAGGACTTGACTCTCTAGTCTTTTGTTGTATGATGGAATCTGTGTTTGGTAATGGCGATATACTAAATGTATGTTGAGCCGAATGTACTGATGGTTGGGACACCGAAGGGTGCAGTATGATGTAGAAGTTTGAACATTGAAATGTTCTGGGAAAGGTATCGATGGCAGAGTTTGTTGAGAAACTCACATAGCTGGTTTCGACATATGTCCAAATCGGTGTTCTTTGGTTACCCTGTTAAACTTGAAGAGATAGTTTGACATATGCTTGGAATTAGCATTTCCGAGTTGCGCTTGTTGAACTGGTGATTTTTGAATGCCGTATATGCATGTGTTCGGAAATTGTTAGTACTTGGCTAATTATTATTACTTACAACCAATGTGTTTCTATTAATAATAATACATGCGGCGTGCATGCTTGAAAATTTCTTAGACTTGATCGTACTGTAGGTTTTTTAAAAGTGACATGAATTTGGGCGAGCCATCCTTGTATTTTCAAATAAAACCTTGTGTCGGTATTTAAAAGTCGTGTATAAAAGTGTTTAGGAAATTTTATAAAAGGCTACTGCTGTTAGACCCTTGTCGTGTTTGAAAGGGTCTTGAAAACGATTTTTAACTTATCGGCTTTATTTTCGAATACCTAGAGTATACGATTTTTAAAAATCAAATTAGCTTGGGGAAACCTAGGCTGTCGAATCATGTTGTGTTTGTTGAGTTTTGTCTTGACGGATTTTATCTGACTTAGTCGCATCGCGACGCGTTGTTTGAGATCATTGGTCGTGATTAGTATCGAGGGGCGGTCGTCACTTACGTGCGACCTGTGGATGTAAGTCTCCCTTCTTTGTGTTGTGCCTCGTGTGACACGAGCTATTTTTTTGATTATTTGTTAAGTGATGAAATCCTCTTATGGATTTTGATTTCTTGATATGTGATTATTTGACTCTCATATTTCGTTCATGTGAGGAGTAGTGTTGCTGAATTGTGCATGTTGGACTGTATTTCTTTTATCCGCTGCGTGAGTTCTTTTGTAATGGCTTTCGGTATTTTACCAACTGAGTTTTATTTCGAAAACCGATTCCCTTAACCAAGTTTTTGGCATTATGTCCTTGATCATTTTGGCGAAATTCTTATGACGGTATTTAGTATTTTCTAAATGGCTTTTGTAAGTTTTTGAAATATTACCGTCATCAGCCTTTTTGGCGTTTTTGTAAATAGTTTTATCCTGGTGGGTTCCAGCGCGGGACCCACGGCACTATAAAGTTTTGTGTAATTACCTGAAATTTTTGGGCATTCTAGCCTTTTTGGCATCGTCCTTTTTGGCATTGAATTATTTTCGAAAACTTGAGTATCTTAGAAATAAATTTCGAGATGTACGTTTAAAATGAATTGTTTTTTTTTTCGCGGTACTTCCAAGGTGCCACAATATGTTTCAAAATTCTTCTACCTCGAGGACCAAAATGTTTTGAGATATTGCCAATGTTTTATAAACACTTTTACTTAGACCCGAGGGTCGAATATTCTGAAAGTGTTTACTAAGAGAAAGTGTCCTCATTTTTATCTAATGTGAAATAGTTTTCCAAAGTCTCGATAATGATATTTCACGTTTGTCTTTTTAAAGGTGATACTCAAGATCGACCGGTGTTTTTCTAAATTATTTTCCAAAGGAGGTTTTCGTTTTTAAAATCTATCCATTCCCGTTTGAGGGCTGGGTATGTATGTATGATGTTCGCGTTATCATTATGATGTTTTCTCCCGGGTATGATCGAATTGGTGGCATGAATGTCGAGGCGTTGCCACGCATTTGTTATACTAGCCCTCTGTGAGAGGTGTGCACTGGTGTTTACTATTTGTCGCCTCATGGTGATTTGCGTGTTGTCGCACTAGTGTGAGTTGTTAAAGCTTGGATTTTTGTGCGTTTATACACATGGGTGATTGTTTCATGATGTTTGTGATTGTGTGTTGGCTATCGTTCGGGATGTTGTAATCGTCGAACGATGCCGTTGTTGTTGTGATTTTTGTATGCGTTGATATGTTATGCTGAGTTGGCATCTCCGGTATGTTGTTTTGCGGTGTCTTGTTCCATTGTATCGAGCATTTGTATTTTCGGTATGCCGAGCCGAGACTTTTGGAGTTCACGCTTCAGCACGGTTATCAGAATCGTCTTTGAGAGGCCTTCGAAGGATGTTTCTATCGGTTGTTTGTTGTGTCGTCACCTTGATTTCGTTGTTGTGAATTTCGGGGACGACACTTCTTTTAGAAGGGGTCGAGTATAATACCCGTATTATTTTTGGCTTCTGTATTTTCTCTTTCTCCAGTCTATCGATTCGCTCATGTTCGTTGATACCTTCCGGACTTGTTCTGTATTTCGGTTTCGTCGTTCGAACGAGCTGTGATCTTGTTTTGGGTTGATCTGGTTATCAGTGTGACTTTTCCGAGTCCGGTTCGATTCTTGTGAACCTTGTTCGGAAGTAACATCTTTTGGTTCCATTAGTTCTTTTATTCGAAGTGGATCGGATTTTGAACTTCTGTATTTTCGGCTCTGTCGACACGTTTATGTTCGTTGACATTTTCTGAGCTTGTCCTGCCCCTTGCTTTTGTTGATCGAACGAGTGTGGTATTGTTTCGGAATAAATCGTTTGTCGTTGTGATTTTTCAATTGCTATTCTCTTTCTTGGGATCTTATGTGAATGCACATCTTGTTGTTTTCACCGGATCATATATTGTCTCGAGTCGAGATGTGAACCTTGGAGTTGTTGCTTGAATTTTATTGTTCTTCGTGATTCGAACATGATTGTTCGATTTTTGTTGTCTCGATCGTTGTGGTTCGATCGTTTGATCGTTCGGTTTTTGTTGATCTCATTTCGTGATTGTTGAACGTTCAGACTCCTTCGTAGTTCCCTTAAGTTCGGGAGATTTGTCTCGTTTTTGATCTTCCAACCCTTGGGCGGTGGAATTCCGTATTTCTTCAGTGATTGGCTCGCGTTTTGATTGATGTACCGTTGGGGTGGTCGATCGTATTGATTTTCGTTCGTTGCGTTTTGTGATTGTTCGGATAATCGACTCGATTGTATTGTCCATTTGATGACGCTTATCACTTGTTGATTTTGTTATGTCTCTATCGGTGGCGTTGTGTTAGTCGCCGTGGAGCGTATTTTCACGCTGTATGCCTCTTTGCGTTTCTTGCAGCGTTTCGCCGTCGGGCGCGAGTTTTCGGTTTTTGTGTATCTCGTCGAGTTTTCCTGACGGGTATATTGCTTCCCCCTACTTGTTTTAAGTTTCGGGACGAAACTACTTTTAAGGAGGGTAGAATGTAATATCCGCAATTTCGAATTTCGGTAATTTTCTTTTTTTGGCGGAAGTCCGTTTTGACGACTCGCTCATGACCGTTTCGTCATTCCGAGAAGATTAATTCTGCACTTTTTGTCATCCGAGTTCGTTTCGGTATCGTTTTGTTGAGTTCCGAGCTTTTTAGCGACCGTAAGTTATGAACTGCTGTTTCGAGTTTCCCGTAAGTTCGTTTAACTTTGTTAGACGTGTTATGAACTTCGGTTTGGTTATTCAATCACATATCGTGATTTTCGGACGTTTTGGGCCATTTTCGTAATTTCCCAAAGTTTTGGGTAATTACTTCCGTTGTCGAATTCCGAGCCTTCGGGTGGTCGGAATTGTGTGTTCTCTTAGCTCTTAGATTAGTCTTTGCGAGTACGTCGTAATCGTACCTACGATTTATACTCAGGTTCGGGTTTCGGGATCGTCCGGGCCGTCGGAGTGGCCACAGCCGAGTCACGGCCGGAGCAGGGCCTGGCCTGGCCGAGTTACGGCCGTAAGGTGCCGGTTACGGCCGTAATGTGTGCGAGTTACGGCCGTAAGTGTCCGACAGTTGCTGGACTGATTTTTTGACGAATGCCGGTTACGGCCGTAAGGCCTGCCGAGTACGGCCGTAAGGGCCGAGTTACGGCCGTAAGGCATCGGCTTCTGGCCGTAACCCTGCCGGCTATATATAGCCCAGGCTCGGCCGACTTCGCTTTTTTCATTTTTTTCCTCGTTTCCAAGGCCGCATGACGGAGTGACCAGAGGAGGTGTTCTTGGCCGATTCTACTCATTTCCAAAGCATTTTGGAAGATCCTTGTTGATTATATCAACATCTAATCCGTGTTCTTCGCTGAATCGAGGTAATCTCTTGAAATCTCCTAGGGTTGACTTTCGAGATTTCTTTTTAATCCTTGTTGTTCGTCTGATTTCGATGATTTGGTTGATGTTATTGAACCTTATTAATCGTGTTCTATGGGTTGTATATCCATATTTCAAGTTTGTTCAACTCGATTAGTGATTCGAGTGTTCTTGGGAGTTATCGAACATTGAGTGTTCGATTAAATGTCCCAATTTGTTTCCCTTCGATAGTTTGTTGGGATTTCCGTTGTTTTGGCCTTGATTCTCGTCGTAACCATGTGTTATTGTTCCTTCCGGAGGTTTATAGGTGTTCGAGGATTCCGATGTTGAATCCCGTTTGGTGATTGATGATTCGTGTGGTGTTATTCTCGTAATACTCGTGGTGCTATCACGTTATTGATGTTGTTCGGGGGTTCGGGGCTATTCGACCGCGTCCTATCCGTCGTCTCGTTGCGATCGTGATTTCGAGGCAAGTACCTTGCCCATACTATTCTTGTTTTGTGAATATGATTAGTCTTGTTGGTATTCTTAGTTTCCCTACGGATTCATGGTATATTTCGTGGTTTTTACGAAATCGAGAGGGTTTGGTTGTGGTCCGCCCTCGTTGTTGTTTATATACGAATATACATGAATCGTAGGCGGGTTTTCGGGTGTATTCCAATTCCGTATTCATTTAGAAATTGTTGTGATTGTATTCTTCGAATCGTTAGGTTCGGTTTCGTTGGTTCCTAGCGTTCGTTAGTGACTTTCCTTTCCGTTCGCTGCGTCGTCAATTATTCAAGGCAAGTATTTTTGGAAACCTTTATGCTTAACGTGGAATGGTAATGTATTTTTGTGTGTGATTTGCTCACCTCGTGTTGGCCCGACGGGATCAAGGAGGGAATCCAAAGGGTTGAGTCCTGGATTCATGAGCTTGTATAGCTAGCCAGTTCGGGAGGGTCCTTAGAGGCCTCGGGCGGGATCTATGATATTACTCTGTTCCCAAAGCGATGCATGTGCGTGTTTTGTTTTTATAATGTGGCCAGCTCGGGAGGGTCCTTAGAGGCCTCGGGCGGGATCTATGATATTACTCTGTTCCCAAGGCAAATTGTTTGACTGTTTGTTTCCGGAAAAGACATGTCTGGTTTTGACTTTTGAAATTGATATTGGTGCATGTACTATGAAATGTGTAAGCGATTGGTTTGCCTTGAATACTTGTACTAGCGTAATTGCTAACCCCTTTGGGGACCCGTTTTGGGGAAATTCTTGTTATGGATTTCAGGTTATGTTCAATCAGACGTTCGGGCGCTGGGATGGTACGAGGATGTCGGCCAAGGTTGTTGACATGTGCAATTGAGTCTTGTTATTTTCTACTGTCTCTTTTGATGTGGATGTCTTCCAAATTGTAAACTTATAGATGTACTCGCGAGTACTTAGGCTTTTCCTTTCGGATTGTGATTGGTCTTCGTTGGAGTTACTGTATTTGTCAGTTGATGTTTATTATGCCGGTTGTACCGGACGTGTTGTTTTATGTTCTTGTTGTTAACAATTGTTTCCTTGCTAACCGAGATGGTTAGTCGAGTGGTGTTTTTCTTGTGTTAACCTAGTGGGTCTCATGTAGGGGTCCACGTCGCTGTAATACACCTCGAATATCTTGGGGGTGTTACACTGTGGACAAGACCTTGTTCAAAATACAGGAAGGTGATGACCTTCTTATGGTGCAAATCTATGTAGATGATATAATTTTTGGTTCAACTAACCTTGCTTTGTGTCAAAGGTTCTCTCATCTCATGCAAAGTAAATTTGAAATGAGTATGATGGGAGAACTTAGTTATTTCCTAGGTTTGTAGGTAAAGCAGTTGCCTACGGGTATCTTCATCAACCAGGAAAAATACAGCAAGGAGCGTCTCAACAAATTTGGAATGAACACTTCCAAATCTTCGCCAACACCCATGAGCACTTCCGTGCAAATTAGTGTTGATGAAGCCGGAAAGCCGTTTGACCAATCACTCTACAGGAAGCTCATTGGTTCGCTCCTGCACCTAACGGCTAGCAGGCCCGATATCCAGTTTGCTATTGGAGTGTGTGCGAGATATCAAGTAGCACCTAAGGAATCACACTTCAATACAACTAAACGAATCCTGAAGTACATTAAAGGAACAGTCGATGTAGGACTATGGTATCCTAAAGAAGGCGGATTCGATTTAGTTGGATACAGCGACTCGGATCTTAGAGGCTTCAAGCTAGATAGGAAGAGTACAAGTGGAACTTGTCACTTTCTTGGACCTAGACTCGTTTCTTGGTTCAGTAAGAAGCAATTGGCTAACTCACTTTCCACGGCTGAATCAGAATACTATGCTGTTGGTAGTTGCTGTATGCAGATCCTTCGGATGCAGCAACAGTTGTCAGATTATGGAATTGATGCCAGAGAGACTCCAATCATGTGTGATAGTACGAGTGCAATTGCAATCACGCACAATCCTGTCCTGCACTTGCGCACTAAGCATATCAACATGAAGCATCATTTTATAAGGAATCATGTAGAGAACAAAGATGTTCGGCTCGAAAAAGTTCATACAGACATTCAGTTGGCCGACATATTCACCAAGCCTCTCGACACAGCCAGATTCAACATGCTTAGACAAGAATTGGGAATGCTACAGCCCGACTCCCTGTAAGTAATTTACTGTTTTTACTCAACAATTGAGGGGGAATGCTGTAAGACCCAAGAATACGATTCAACGTTAATTATCTGTACACTCGTAACCAATACAAAGATCTGTAGTGAGCAAAGACATATGAATTATCCTACAGCTGACGTGTGCAATAATTAAGGGGGAATACAGTATGACCCATGAATACAGCATTAATCCAAATATTGCTGTATGGAATTTAAAACCTATATGTACCTTTTTAAGGGGGAACGCTGTATCTACGCGGAAACAGCACATACTATAGGATTTCGATTCAGTATATATTATAATATTTCATTTTAAAATTATTTTTGTTCACGTGCCCTGTTTTATGTCAAACGTCATTTACATTAAATGCCTTACACGACATCTGGCCAACTGAATCTCAAAAGCCGCGATGTATTCAAATTGTTTAATGTTTTTAAAACTGCCGTTTCAGGCATTTAGGGTATCAACAAATGTCAGAAGTGGGACCCGCTCATATTTTAACATTTTAATGGATAAGTGTACCAGTTACACTCAGTCCATCTTCACCGTTGATTTCAAAAACCAGTTCCCATCCCTTAAAATCTAACCATTCGTACTCTGCAAAACCCTACTGCGCCGCCCAATATAAAAGGACTGATATTGCCATTAGAGACTCTTTACGCTTTCTGCAAACTTAAGAGTTCTCAAGCAAATTCTGCGTATTACTGCAAATTTCGTGTATTCATTTCCATATTTTCTTGAACAATCATCAATGGCTGGACAAACATCTTCGCCTGCACTCAAGAAAACCGCAAACATCATCGATGGACGGATCTTCTCATGATCTGTCATCATCGAACGCATTCTCTCTGAGACTAATCATGCTGAACCCATGGAGTAGATTATCACTCGTCTTCATCAAAAAGGCCTCTACTGCCTTGGAAGTCAAACCGCTGACAAGTACGATGTTCATCTGGTTGAGGAATTTTACCTCAACGCCGCCGTACGCTTTTTGCCGCTGGCCCAAGGAGGTCACGTTGCTGACATAACTGCTACCATTCAAGGAGTGGAGATCTGTGTTGATAGCGATCTTCTCCAGAATATTTACAGGCTACCTGCTGATGGCCTGACAATGGATCAACTTGAGACGTTTGGGTCTCAAGAGATGATAACTAAGTTTTATGGGCTGTTCACCGGCTCAAGTGTTATTGACATGGTTCAAACCACGTCACAAGAAGAATTTTTGCCTGCCTTATGTGTATTTACATGATTTTTGCTGCAGGATCATTGAGAATCGAACTGGTGCATTCGAAATGTGTACTAATCTGAGATTCAGGATGATGGTTGCTATCTTGACCTGTGAAAAGGTCAACTGGTGCCAGATTTTGTTGAAGCACTTGCAGGAGGAAGTATGCAAGCCTGCCACCCAGAAGAAGTCATTTGGTTTAATCTTAAACCATATTTTGACGAAATACGGACTGTCGCAATCCGCTGATGCAAAGAAAAAGAGCTCCAGGATCTACCTAGGAGGCGTCAAGCCTACTGCGTATAACCAGAGCACTATGGTCTGCATCCTCCCTAAAACCCAAAGCATGCCAGTTTTTGCAGACCCAAGAGATGTTTCTTTGAAGTCCCAGGACATGGAGTCTTCAAAGAAGAGGAAAAGATCTCACAGCAAGACACCCATTGCTGGTGAGAAGCCGAAAAGGAAGCTAAGGAGGCTTTCTAAAGCTAAAACCACCAGAACCTCCGAAGAAGTTTCCACCATGGCGCAACCCACTGAAGAACTACCCCAGGGCCCAACCCCTGTGGAAGAGGTGTCCACTACTGTATCGACAGTAGATCCTGAGCCTTTGGCGGCTAGGACGGGTGATCGGACATCTGCCAACGAAAAAGACTCTAGCGAGTCGACTGCCCCTACGGCGTCAAACGCTACTTCTCCTATGCGGGATTCCACACCCATACAGGATCAATCTTCCTTCGGGGCACCATCCCCTGTAACGAATCCCACTTCCCTACAGGATCCCATACCTGTAGAGGAATCCCTCGCTACAGCATATTCAGACGTTGTACGCAGTCCTTCCCCTGACACCATTATCAACAAAACCCTTCTGTCTATCCAGATCGAACATGCTTACGAAAGATTCCTTAAATGGAAAGGCTACAGGCTAGCTCCGTATGACACATTATTCAACTAGAGTGAATGGAGACCAGAAGAAAGATTTGTATCAGATGTGACGGACTCAACGAAAATTGAGGCCCTGATCCGATGGGACAATCCCTTATGCAAAGAACTGATTGAAAGCCATGTACTGTAGAAATCTGACACAAGGAGGAAAGGTAAAGATAAGTCAGAGGACTCCCCCCCAAATCCAAAAGATGACGATGACTCAGACGACGATGATGACGCTTTACAAGTTAGTCTGAGGATGAGTCGTGAAGAGGCTCAAGACAGAGATGCCTCTCAACCCAAGGATGACGAAGGGCCGTCAAACCAGAGTAAGCCCCCGTCGCCACAACAAGAGATCATTCCTGACGAGGAGGAATCAGTCCCTCAAGTCGAGGAAGCCGAAACTGTTTTTGAACAGGCACCCGAGCCTCTTGCCACAGAAGAAGAAGATGTGTCCCGCGCCATCCAGCAAGAGGATTCAGTCCCTCTTCCGGAACAGGCGGATGCTGAGAGACAGCAGGAGGAATCAGTCCCTCCTGTATCCATGTCTACAGACGCACCTTCGCAACAGGAGGACACAGCACCCCCTGCCACCAAACCAGAAAATGCTGATCCCGCCCCATTAACCGTGGAATCCGAGGACGGTATTATACCTGAGGATGTCCAACTTAATTCACGCCCTACTGTGAATCTAAGGAGGTTGAACTGCTCTGAAGATTTTGCTCAACCGGATTCTCCGATTACTGCTGCTAGAAAAGAGCGACTGCGTGCTCTTGGTCTTCAAACCGTCTTCATACAGGATGCTGGGAATGCCCTGTCTTCAGTTGAAAAAGTCTTGAATTGGATGCATACTTCTGTCGTTGAAGAGATGACTACCTTACAGCATGAAGTTTCTCGAGTAGTCGAGGCCTTCGTTTTATTGCCAGAATTATTCACACAAGCACTGAAGATCATGCAAGACAAACAAGAGTAACTCCTGAAAGAAGAGGCAACCAAAACACGCATTGCTGAAGCCAAGACCGCATGTGCTATGATCGAAAACAGTTCTCAATTGCGAGCCCACGACAAATGTATCAAGGATATGTCGGAGGTTCTTTCCACCCTTGTCGAGAGAGTAACTAACATTGAGACGAAGCAGGATGCCTCATTAGAGATCCTAGGACGTCTTGATGACGCCAAAAAGGGGGAAGAAGCAAGAGAAGCTGCAAGGAGAATCAGGTTACAGCATGAAAAGGAATTTGAGGCTGCTCAAGACAGCATTACTGCTGAATTAAACAAGCTAGCCCCTCCCTCTCAGAGTTTTAAGATTTCAGGCTCCCGACCTTAATTTCATGATCCAAATGTCCCGTGGCAAAACTTAATCCAAAGACCTTCTGAAATTCCTCTGCCGACCAACCGCCATCCAACTGCCGATGAGGTGATGCAATGGAGGAAAAATGAACTGATGAGATACTTTGTTAAACTCATCAGGGAATCCGCCATCTTCAAAAGCTATAAGACTTTAGCGGAGGCCGCAGACAAATTCACGAAGATGCTAGAAGAAGGAAAACTCCCTCTCCAGCTAGATATGAAATCCAAGCAAAGAAGAGGAGATCGGATCACCCATCCAGAAGACTGGATTCTTGCCTTTGACAGATCCTATGAAGGAAGAGCTATATGCCAAGATCGAGGCAACGATTCCCTACAGAACTGGTTACGTAGAACCGAGAATGATCCAGGGAGAAAGCCATGGAGACATGCGGACTATCGGAGCTGAAATTCCTGTATATTATATTTGTTTAGTTATTTGTAATTTTTCTTTCGAAACAGCAAACCATGTATTCTATCTTTGAATATCAATAAAAATATTTGCGTGTCTTAAAAGATTACAACTCGTAATCTACTGTGTCGACGTATGATTACATAACTTAAATTGATTGATAACAATCACAAGTATAGAAACTTGTTTGATAATAAGCTGTACGAACTTGTCTACGAACAGTTCATAATTTTAGTTGTAAGCTTAGAATACATTGTAAAATTGTGCCTGCGCGCCAATCATAAGCTTAAGTTGTAAAAATTCTTAGCTGTATCGAACTCGCCTGCGAGCAGTTTATTAATTAGACTAAGATTGCTGAAAGACAGACCATTTGACAGAAGACCAAGAAATCTGCCAGAAGTCATCAAAGAAAGATTATTTTTCTGAAGAAGGTTTTGGCATCATCAAGAAGACTTGAAAGTTAGTCTTGGCAAATTGTCAGAAAAGGAGAAATTGTTGGGAAAACATATACCCTGTATCGAAACAGCCGGGATAATCAATCCCTGTATCGAATTGTGTTGATAAGAGGTTTTGACATATATGCCAATCCTAAATACAGTATGGAAACTGTATCGAAGAATTAAGGCATCAACCTATATCGAAGACCTGTCTCGAATCCAGCATATAGTGGAACCTTTCAGTACAGCGAAGAAGTCTTATAAAGACCAAGTATAGGAACTGTCTCGAATCACCAGTACAGTGATCTTCCATACAGCTCTCAACAGGACAAAGAAGGAATCTTCAGAAGTCAAAGTCCCGTTGAATAAGAAGTATTTAAATACTCAAGGATAAAGTATTTAAATACTTACAGTCAACAGATCTTCAAATCCCGCTAAATCTGGATCGTGTTTTTCATCCCGTTGGAACGGAATTTCACTCAACGGATACATCTGAACGGATATATTTTCCAGAAGACTATATATATCTCATCATGGAGTTGAAGATCAGTTACCCAAGCGAACTAAGTAACAAAGCTATCAATATATTTGTCAGAGCAAAACATATCTCCAAAGCTTACTGCAACTCAGATCTAAGAGATATACAGTGCTCATCATCTTGAACAACACTTCATCAGCTCGAAGCTCATAAAGTCAAAGCTGTTGTTCATACTCTGTTTTATACTTTGAACAAACCCAGATCAGCCCTGTGTGGACTGAGGAAGATGAAGCTTCAGAACTCTGTGTGAAAAAGCCAGTCAAGCTTTAGCTCAAACCAATCTCTGTGAACGGTTGAAGCTAAGATCTTTATATTAATCTGTGTGAACGATATATTGATTGTGTACTGTTATAATTACGTAGTTGTGTACGTAGTAATTATAATAAACATTTTTACTCCTGTGTGGAGGACCAGTGGACGTAGAGGGGTTTACCTCGAACCACTTTAAATACTGTGTTATTTACCTTCAGTTTTTATTGTTTTAATTACTGTGATTAATCAAGTATACACTGCACTTCTAGTTGCTGTATCCACAACAACTTACTGTATCTAAGACTTCCGCTATGCACTCAGATTTAAAATCAGTACAGCTTGTTGTTTAAGCTACTTCCCAAGCTGTATCCAGTATACTTAGTGGCCAACATGATGAATTGTAAAAATGTTAACTGTGTATTGTCCTGTGAGATGTCCACCTCAAGACAGTCCGATGGGCCCTCGTGGGACCTGTGCTAAGTTGCATGGTCATGGATGTGGTTTTCCCACCTCGGGATGGTTCGATGGGACACGAGGGATCTATGCTACGGAAGTACCTTCGAGTGACGTGAAAGATGATGATGTTTTAATGATTAACTATGATATATCCGGAATATCAGAATATTTTGTTCTCGATGTTGAGATGTTTTCCAGAATTTATTTCAATGATTGGTTTATCTGTTGTTGTTGTTGTTAAATGACTTGCCTGTTTATGTTCGGTATGTGGTTTGTATAACTCGAATACTTTTACTAGCAAAATTCAAGTTTGCCAACCCCCGACATTTTTGGGTTGGATGCGTTTTATGCATTCAGGTATTCCGAGTTCGAGAGCATTCATAGGATCGGTATGGAAGATGATGAAAGGCCATGAATCTAATCACATGAGAGTCGGTATACTGTAATTATTGTCATGTTGTATTTTTCTTCCCCTATCGTGTTATACCCTTGCATGGGTATGTTGACGTATTGTAGTATTGTGTATCTAGAATACACTTGTGTTGTGAGTTAATATCATGTTGTGTTGTTTATTGTTTTTTTATCTAGATTGACCTTGTTCGTCCATTATGGTGTGAGTTGTTTGGTGTTTGCCTGTGGATCGTTGCGAGAAGGATCTACAGGTGTAACAACCCAAAAATGTTCGGGGGGTGTTACATTTATGGTATTAGAGCTTGGTGTAATACCCGTGTATTTTGTGAGTGTTATTTTGGATGTATTTTGTGGTATTGTGGTTATTTGGACCGTATATATTGATGATTGACCTTGGCATATTGATGGCTGATTATTGTTGGGTTCCGTGATTCTCGGATTGTGCTCGTTTTAGCCGGACTTCTTGCGAATTTAAATTTGGAAAATAGCAGTTAGCGCACGCTAAGACTGTATGTCTAGCGCACGCTAACCAGGTTCGAGTAGCGCACGCTACTCTTGTGCAATAGCGTGCGTTAGGCCCGCTGGACAGTAAGCTTTCTGGACTCTGGAATGAGGCGTTAGCGTACGCTATGGACGGACTAACGTACGCTATTTCGATGTACTAGCGCACGTTACTTGTATGATAGCGTGCGCTAGGATATCAGGTCAGTGAGGACAGAAACGTTTCTGGACTGCAGGTACTTGCAGGTAGCGCACGCTACTGTATAGAGTTAGCGCGCGCTAGTATCAATCGGTAGCGCGCGCTAACAGATAGTTCAGCGTACGCTACCGGAGCCTGGCAGAAAGTTCTGGACTGCCTTTTTCTTCAGCAGTGCACCACCCTCAGCTCGTTAGTGCACGCTAAGCCTGTAGCCGTAGCGTGCGCTAATACCTCCCAGTATATATATGGGGGTAGGTTCCGAACGTCATTTTCACCTCTTCCTCTTCCCTTGGCCGGGCGATTTGGAGTGTAGTTAGACGTGGTTTTTCGACCGATCTTCACCATCCAACAACATTTTCGTGTTCCTAAGCTCAATCTAACAAGATTTCATCCAGTGTATCATCCAAATCAAGGTAAGATTGTTCAATCCCTAGTTTTTGGAATTTTGAGGGTTTTGTTTAGATCTCGTCATTCTAGTCCGTTTTAAACCTTGAATTGGGTCAGATTATGATTGTGAAACCATAATCCCTTGTTTTTCTTGAAGTCTACGGATTTCGTTTGGAGTTCCCACCTATTGATTTGAGTATGAACAACTCCGCCTTAGTAGTGTTTGATAGTTTGTCCCTAAGAGTAGAGTTTGAAGGGAATCCCTTCCATTTCCGTGGTGTTGTGTTTTGATTCCATATTTCGATGTGTTAGGATCGAATCGTTGAAGGAAGTTCGGACCGTACATTCATCCGTCGCCGTTTCTTGTGTCGTTCAAATTGAGGCAAGTACTTTGATTGTGTTTCTTGTACTTCGTGTGAATATGTAAAAATGGAATTTGTGCCAATTGTTGATCGAGTGTGTGTGAGCCGAGTAAAACCGGTGAGGGTCCCCTGGGGTCCTAGAGTCGCGTATCCCTACGGATCACTCGGTTGGGCTATACACTGTGGAGGGCCCGACGAGGTGTCTCTCGGGGTGTGTATCTTGCCGAGAGGTACAGGCCGTATAGCTCGGGAGGTTGTTTTGTGATGATGACTGATGTGGTATTCGGAATATCCGTGATGGCACTATGATTTTCTGTGGTTTTTGTTGATTATTCACTTGTTGTACATATTCTAGAATCATTGTACTTGCACGGCTTCTTGCCGACCCCTTTTGGGGTGGATATACTTTGTGTATTCAGTGCAGTCCGTGGGAGGACTAGCACAGACGGACACGAGCTTGGTGGGCGACATTGATATCGTGCATTATTTTGAGTTGATGGTCATATGGTCATGGTCAAAGTCGTGTTTTGGTTTTGTACTCGCATGGTAGTCCGGTGTTGTATGTCATGTCATTATTAATGGTTAATGATGTTGTTGTATTCCCGTGGTGAACGGTCATATTGGTTATGATTCCTCGGGATGATATGTTGTTTGGTATTGTGATGTATGTTATGTTGAAATTGAAGTTGGTTTTGAATGTATGAACATTTATGTTTGTCGTATTTAATGTGTTTTATTTGGGTCTAAGCCTGGTAGGTCCTCCAAAAAGGATCTACGGCGCTGTAATATCTCCGTAAATCATGGGGGTGTTACGAATATGGTATCGAGCCTAGGTTTATGGATACCTAGGCAGTCGGTGTTTTGGGTCTATTAAATTGAGTCGGTTGTTATCTACGATATCATTGGCATGCTACCACCTCGTGTCACTGTCTTGGAAGACTCTTCGGATGTTGGTTGTTTCTTTCCTTCGAAATAATTACCTTAATATTGTGCAATCTATTATTGTAATCATTTCCTTGTTGAATCATTCTTACTCTTCAAGATGCCGAGAGGTAGAGCTATCCGTCAACGTGGTCGTGGTAGAGGCCGTGGCAGAGTGGTAGTGTCTGAGTCCGAGAGGTCCGTTTCAGAATCGGCATCTCGCTCTGCGACTAGGTCGGACCCGATTCCTTCGGGAGGTTCGAATGGAGGCTCGGAGGCCGAGGTGCCTAACGTTCTTCAACAAGTTGTAACACAAGTGCACCAACTGGCACAAGTGGTGCAGAATATTAATATTGGCAGGACGGTTGAGGATCGATGGCTTCAAGAAGTTATGAAGATGAACCCTCCCAGTTCGATGGTTCCGGTGATGCGAACAATTGGCATCATTGGTTAGTTGAGTGGAGAAGATCTTTGACGGTATTGGTTGTCCTGAAGCCAAGAGAGTCCCGATTGCTCAATATCTCGATGATTGATGACGCTTGGACCGGTGGCGAATGTTAAGCCCAAGGACCGTGATGTCACTGGGAAGAATTTAAAGAATTGATGGAAGCTCGGTATTGTCCAGTAGGTTCACTAGCAAGAGTCGGTGAGTTCTTGAGCTCAACCCAAGATGTTCCTATTTCAAGCAATCAAAACATACAACAAGCGGTTAGTGTATGTCCAAGATCGAGTTAAGGATGAGATAGACAAGATACTTCATTTCGATGCAAGGATGAAACCGAGGTCCGAAAGTATATGGCGGGCCTTGGGTGTACTACTTTGAGAGAATATCGGGATAGAGCACTTGCTTATGAGATGGTGTCGGTTCGGTTCCAGCGGCTTCGAGCTCGAAGAAACCAAAATTTTCTGGTAGTTTCCGAGGCGGTGGATCGCGTAGGCCTCAATCTTCTATGCAATCTTACGGTTCCCCTCGGCTAGTGGAGGAATGCCGAGGGTTTGTTTTAATTGTGGAAATCCGGGACATGTCGGTTCTCACGCACTTCGCCCCATTGATTGTTTTAAGTGTGGGAAGGTGGTCATCGCGCGTTATATTGTGAGTCGGGCGAATATTTTCTAAATGATTCCTACCCGGGCAGCACGATTACGGGTCAGCCAACTCCGAGTGTCGGACGCGGCGGTGGCAGAGGTAAAACCGAGCATAAGGATGCATCTAGCATTGGATCAGCCCCACCCCGATTGTATGAGATGAGGCGGATCGATGACGTAGGGACTGCCACTACGTCAGGTATTGTTTATATTTCGATGCACCCGGTAGATGTATTGTTTGATTCTGGAGCTACTCATTCTTTTATATCATTATCTTGTGTGAATCGTTTGGGCCTAGACGGTCTCTCTACATGTGAACCTTTTATTGTTGGGTTGCCAAGTGGGGAAAGGATAGTTGGGGATCAAGAGATCGCCAATTGTCCTATAACCATTGGCAGTAAAGATTGGTCATCCGATTTGATTGTGATCGATATGATGGGAGAGGATTTAATCCTCGGTGATGATTGGTTAAATCTGCATGGAGCGATAGTAGATTATCGTCGGAAGATAATTTCGATAGTCGCACGGATGGTATCAACACGTTTTGAAGGGCAAAAGCCCGGTACTTCGGGAAGTTTATTCGAGCCATGAAAGCGATGAAATTATTGCGACAAGGTTGTACCGATTATTGGTGTTACGCATTAAAGTCGGAAGTTGGCGAGTACGATTATCCTCTGTTCCATTGTGAATGAATTTCAGACGTATTTCCGGATGATTTGCCGGGATTGCCACCACATCGTGAAGTAGAGTTCGTCATCGAACTAGAGCCCAATGCGGCGCCAATATCCAAGGCACCGTCTGAGAATGGCCCCATCGGAAATGTTAGAATTGAAGAAACAATTGGGTGAATTGTTGGACAAAGGTTATATTCGGCCTAGTGTGTCTCCATGGGGTGCACCGGTATTGTTTGTACGAAAGAAAGATGGGTCCTTACGGCTATGTATTGACTATCGTGAGTTGAATAAACTAACTATTAAGAACAAGTATCCGTTGCCAAGAATCGATGATCTATTTGATCAATTACAAGGGGCTACGGTTTTCTCCAAGATTGATTTGAGGTCGATATTACCAACTCCGATTCGAGATTCGGATATTCCCAGTCGGATTTCGGACGAGGTATGGGCATTACGAATTCGTAGTTATGCCATTCGGTTTAACAAATGCTCCTGGCCTTCATGCAACTTATGAACAAAACTTTTATCGAATATCTCGATAAATTTGTAGTAGTGTTTATCGACGATATATTAATCTATTCCAAAAGTGAGACGGAGCATGCCGAACACTTGAGAATCACGTTGAGTATTTTGAGGGTGATAAGCTTTATGCTAAATTTTCTAAGTGCGAGTTACGGCTTAAAGAAGTTTCTTTTAAGGACACATCATCTCGGTAGATGGTATTCGTGTAGACCCTCAAAAGGTTGAAGCAGTCTTAGCTTGGGAGCCTCCACGGAATGTTAAGGAAGTTCGGAGTTTTCTAGGATTAGTGGGCTATTATCGTCGATTTGTTGAAGGATTCTCGAAAATTGCTCGACCGCTCACCCTATTATTGCGTAAGACACGAAATTTGAGTGGAGTGATGAGTGTCGAAGAGTTTTGATGAATTGAAAAGCGGTTGACTACGTCTCCGATCCTATCCTTACCACAAGGAACGGAAGGTTTCGTTATTTATAGTGATGCTTCTAAACAAGGATTAGGATGTGTATTGATGCAAAATGAGAGAGTAGTGGCTTATGCGTCTCGACAATTAAAGCCATACGAGATGAATTATCTTACTCATGATCTTGAGTTAGCCGCTGTGGTGTTTGCGTTGAAAATTTGGAGGCATTACTTGTATGGTTCTTCTTGTCGAGTGTATACGGATCATAAGAGCTTGAAGTACATATTTACGCAGAAGGAACTAAATATGCGTCAGCGGCGATGGTTGAAACTGCTTAAAGATTATGATCTTGACATTCTTTACCATCCAGGTAAAGCAAACGTCGTTGCCGATGCGTTAAGCCGCAAGTCAGTCGTGTTGCAAAAGTTGGAACTACTTACCATTCAACCGAAGCTTAGGCGAGTTGATTGATATGGAAATTGAAGTTTGGCCTCACGTAACTCAAGGATGCTTTGCGTTTCCTTGAGATTACATCCTCCGTAATGGAAGATATTAAGTCAGCAGTTAGATGATCTCTCAATTGTGCGGCTTCGGGAAGACAGTGTTAGAGGAAAAGCTCCTGGATTCTTAATCGATGAAGACGGAGTTCTTCGATTTCGAGGCGTAACTTGTGTACCTAATCGGGATGATCTCAAACAGTAATTTTGAATGAAGCACATTCTACTCCGTACTCGATTCATCCGGTATGAGTAAAATGTATAAGGACTTGAAGAAAAACTTTTGGTGGCCGAACATGAAGAAAGATGTAACGAGTTCGTGATGAAATGCTTGACTTGTCAAAGAGTTAAAGCGTAACATCAACGACCCGCCGTAAATTGCAACCGCTACCAATTCCGAATGGAAGTGGGAAGATATAGCGATGGATTTTATTGTGGGAATGCCAAAGACGCGAATCGGAGTGAATATGATTTGGGTAATTGTTGATCGGCTAACCAAATCCGCACACTTTCTGGGAATTAGAGATATTTGGGGACTGGAGAGGTTAGCTCGGTTATTCATTGCGGAGATTGTGAGACTCCATGGTACCCCAAAGAGTATAGTGTCGATCGCGATGGGCGTTTTGTGTCGCATTTACGCAAGCAAGACATCGAGCACTCGGTACCAAATTGAATTTCAGACCGCTTATCATCCCTGCAGACGGACGATCGGAGAGGACGATCCAAACGCTAGAAGACATGTTGAGGGCTTGCGCGTTGGATTGGAAAGAAGATTGGGAGACTCATTTACCATTGATTGAATTTGCGTACAATAACGATTGGCATAGTTCGATTGGGATGGCTCCGTTTGAAGCATTATACGGAAGACGGTGTAGATCGCCAATCTGTTGGGACGAGCCATACGAGTTACTTGGAGTAGAACCGGACGTGGTGGTTCAAACACGGAAAAAGTCGCAATTATTCGGCAAAGGTTGTTGATCGCTCGAGTCGACAAAGTCATATGCCGACGTTCTTCGGCCGACCGTTAGAGTTCCAAAGGGAGACCATGTGTTGTTGAAAGTATCGCCGACTCGTGGAGTTCTTCGGTTTGGTAAGAAGGGGAAGCTTAGTCCTCGTTATATTGGCCCCTTCGAGATCCTGGACAAGGTAGGCGATGTAGCTTATCGACTAGCATTACCTCCGACGCTTAGTCATGTTCATAATGTGTTTCATGTTTCACAACTGCGTAAGTATGTTCCCGATCCCAGCCATGTTATTGATTATCAAGAGATTGAGATTAGTGATGATGTTACGTATGAAGAACAACCGGTAACCATACTAGAGAGACGAGTGAAACAATTGCGACGGAAAGTGATTCCGTTAGTAAAGGTCCAATGGTCTAAGCATGGAATTGAGGAGGCCACGTGGGAGACCGAGGAGAGTATGCGTGCCCGATACCCCGAACTTTTTGTATCTTAAGTTTGGACGAAACTTCTTTTAGGGGGTAAGGGTGTAATACCCGTGTATTTTGTGAGTGTTATTTTGGATGTATTTTGTGGTATTGTGGTTATTTGGACCGTATATATTGATGATTGACCTTGGCATATTGATGGTGATTATTGTTGGGTTCCGTGATTCTCGGATTGTGCTCGTTTTAGCGGACTTCTTGCGAATTTAAATTTGGAAAATAGCGCTAGCGCACGCTAAGACGTATGTCTAGCGCACGCTAACCAGGTTCGAGTAGCGCACGCTACTCTTGTGCAATAGCGTGCGTTAGGCCCGCTGGACGGTAAGCTTTACGGACTCGAATGAGGCATTAGCGTACGCTATGGACGGACTAACGTACGCTATTTCGATGTACTAGCGCACGTTACTTGTATGATAGCGTGCGCTAGGATGTCAGTCGATGAGGACAAACGTTTACGACCGCAGTACTGCGTGTAGCGCACGCCATCGCATGGAGTTAGCGCGCGCTAGTATCAATCGGTAGCGCGCGCTAACAGATAGTTCAGCGTACGCTAGAGCCTGGCGAAAGTTCTGGCGCCTTTTTCTTCAGCAGTGCACCGCCTCGCTCGTTAGCGCACGCTAAGCTCGTAGCCGTAGCGTGCGCTAATACCTCCCAAATATATATGGGGGTAGGTTCCGAACGTCATTTTTCACCTCTTCCTCTTCCCTTCGGCCGGGCGATTTGGAGTGTAGTTAGACGTGGTTTTTCACCCGTTTCACCATCCAACAACATTTTCGTGTTCCTAAGCTCAATCTAACAAGATTTCATCCAGGTATCATCCAAATCAAGGTAAGATTGTTCAATCCCTAGTTTTTGGAATTTTGAGGGTTTTGTTTAGATCTCGTCATTCTAGTCCGTTTTAAACCTTGAATTGGGTCAGATTATGATTGTGAAACCATAATCCCTTGTTTTTCTTGAAGTCTACGGATTTCGTTTGGAGTTCCCACCTATTGATTTGAGTATGAACAACTCCGCCTTAGTAGTGTTTGATAGTTTGTCCCTAAGAGTAGAGTTTGAAGGGAATCCCTTCCATTTCCGTGGTGTTGTGTTTTGATTCCATATTTCGATGTGTTAGGATCGAATCGTTGAAGGAAGTTCGGACCGTACATTCATCCGTCACGCTTTCTTGTGTCGTTCAAATTGAGGCAAGTACTTTGATTGTGTTTACCGTACTTCGTGTGAATATGTAAAAATGGAATTTGTGCCAATTGTTGATCGAGTGTGTGTGAGCCGAGTAAAACCAGTGAGGGTCCCCTGGGGTCCGGTAGGCTGCGTATCTCTACGGATCACTCGGTTGGGCTATACACCGTGGAGGGCCTGACGAGGTGTCTCTCGGGGTGTGTATCTTCCGAGAGGTACAGGCCAGTATAGCTCGGGAGGTTGTATTGTGATGATGACTGTGATGTGGTATTCCGGAATATCTGTGATGGCACTATGATTTTCTGTGGTTTTTGTTGATTATTCACTTGTTGTACATATTCTAGAATCATTGTAATTGCACAGGATTCTTGCTTACCACTTTTGGGGTTGATATACTTTTGTATTCAGTACAGTCCAAGTGGGAGGACTAGCACGGGACGGACACGAGCTTGGTGGGCGGCATTGATATCGTGCATTATTTTGAGTTGATGGTCATATGGTCATGGTCAAAGTCGTGTTTTGGTTTTGTACTCGCATGTGTCTTGTCGGTGTTGTATGTCATGTCATTATTAATGGTTAATGATGTTGTTGTATTCCCGTGGTGAACGGTCATATTGGTTATGATTCCTCGGGATGATATGTTGTTTGGTATTGTGATGTATGTTATGTTGAAATTGAAGTTGGTTTTGAATGTATGAACATTTATGTTTGTCGTATTTAATGTGTTTTATTTGGGTCTAAGCCTGGTAGGTCCTCCAAAAAGGATCTACGGCGCTGTAATATCTCCGTAAATCATGGGGGTGTTACACTTAGGTTGTTGAAACCTAGGTTGTTGGGTCGAGTAGGGTCATGTGTCATTGTGGCGTGTCGTGTTGACTTCCGATTGTGATTAGTATCGTGGTGCGGCCGTCGAATTCGTGCGACCTTTGTTTTGTGGATCGTGAAGTTGTTTTGGGACAGTCTTGATCGTGGATGTTTAAGTCATGGTCGTGTATACAGCGGTCGTGATGATGGATGTGGTGGTCTAGATTGTGGACATGGCTATTGTGGTGGTGTACGTGACTAGGTGATGAGTTTGACTTTGATTTGTGCTCCTTTGAGAAAGTATCAATATCCATTGCTAGCTTGCGAGGTGTTCTTTTCGCCGACTGAGATATTGAACGAGACTAATAAGCATGAGACCTCTGGTGATTTTTCGGGCAGTAAGGAAACTGGATTTTCTAAACTTCAACCCTAGCGTCATTCATAATGGAGCATCGCAAATCATTGGAGGAACTAACCCTTTCAAGTTGGTGTCTTTCACTCTACATGGCGTGAGGAATCACTTCAACTGCAATGCTCGGGATCGTGTTCGTGCAATTGTCCTTCACATTGATTATCTATTTCAAGTGCGGTCAAGTAAGACATCAAGCAGGTGTTTTTCCAGGTGGTCGCTAGATGGTTTTGAAACAGGATTCCTACTTCTACTTTGGAGAGCATAACAATATCAATGAAGAGTTTGAGAGCTGATATGTGGATCGAGTTTTGTTTGAAGATTTGTTAATTGATGCATTGTTCGTTTTCGTTTTGTTATTTGGCATTTCGATCATTTACATTCTAAGTTTCGGGATGAGACTTTATTTTAGTAGGGGAGAATGTAATACCCAACTTTTTTTTCTTTATTGTGAACTATGAGTGTTGGTCGGGTCGACTCAATTTTTTTAATTTATTTATTATTATTATTATTATTATTATTATTATCATCATCATCTTGACATTTCTTGGAATTAATTCATATTGTGAGTTACATAATTTGTCGTATTGTGTTATCTAATTGATATAGTCTTTACAAGGATTATCCTTGTTTGCATGTCGTATTTGTGGATTGTTCGACAGTTAATGTTAATTTTATTGATCATAATTATGTTATTTTTTGGTTGGGAATATTAGTCGAATAAAGTGGTCATTTCTAGAAAGTGCTTTAACAAGATGTATTATAACTAACGTTCGAGACATGATGAATTGTGAAAATGTTAACTGTGTATTGTGTTTTGTGATGTGCACCTCGAGATGGTTCGACGGGACCTCGGAGGACCTGTGCTAAGGGGCTTGGTCGCGGACATGGTTTTTCCACCTCAGGACGGTTTGAAAATACCTCGGGGGATCTGTGCTAATGGGTCTGGTCATGGGAATTACCTTCGGTTGATGTGAACGATGATGATGTTGTTTTAATGATTGACTGTGATACATCCAGAATATCACAGTGTTTTGTTTTTGAAGTTGAGATGTATTATATATAGGTCCTTGGTACTTGGCTAGAATGGCACTCGAATAAACTGGTATGTATATGATATATGATTTGTAGTTTCGATAAAACTACCCGAGATTTTAAAAGTATCTTTCAAAATTTATTTCAATGATTGGTTTGTATGAAACGTCCCTTCGCGGACCTTGGTTCCAACTTCTCCACCTTAATCTTCTTGACATAGGTAGGACATGCCCAAATCCTAATATGATTAAGACTTGGTTTCCTACCCTCCCACATCTCATGTGGAGTCTTAGGAACGGACTTGGAAGGACATCTGTTCAAGATATAAGCAGCAGTAAGGAGCGCATAACCCCACAGGTAAATTGGTAAGTCGGTGTAGCTCAGCATGAAACGAACCATGTCCAACAAGGTTTGGTTCCTTCTTTCTAACACACCATTTAACTGAGGAGTTCCTGGAGGTGTGAGTTGTGACACTATTCTGTGCGCCTTTAGGAACTCGTCAAACTCTGTACTCATATACTCGACCCCTCTATCCGACCGAAGTGCTTTGATATGATTACCAGTTTGTTTTTTTGAATAGGTCTTTAAGTTCCTAGAATTTCTCAACGGCCTCGGATTTATGTTTCATTAAGTATACATAACCATACCTAGTATGATCATCCGTAAACATAATGAAATACTGATATCCATCACGTGCTGCTTCCAAAGCATCACATACGTTGGTATGGACTAATCCAAGTTTATCAGCGGCTCTTTCAAAAGTCCCTGTGAAGGGGGACTTAGTCATTTTACCTTTAAGGCAAGATTCACAAGTTGAAAAGGGATCTGATCCAAATGGACCCATAAGTCCATCCTTTTCCATTTTGTAAACTTTGGTCTGACCAACATGACCGAGTCTAAGCTGCCATTTCAAAACTTGATTAGTTTCATCCTTACCATGCTTCCTAGTCATAGTGTTTACAAAGACTTTGTTACTTAGGTTTAGATGATACAGTCCATTTAACAATGTAGCAGTGCCTACTAATTTATTTTTAAAATAAATTTTGCAAGTACCATTACCAATGAAAAATAAAAAGCCTTTTCGATCCATGACCAGAATGGATACAATATTCTAATGCCTCTTGGGCAAAACAAGTACATCATCCAATGTTAAAACAAAGCCAGATTCCAAATCCAAAAGAAGTGATCCTATGTCAGTTGCTTCGACAATATGCCCGCTTCCGACAGTAATCATCACTTCCCCAGCTACAAGATTCCTACTTTGTTCCAGATCCTGATTCATGGTACAAATGTGAGAACTAACACCTGAATCTAGCATCTAAGTAGAAAATATATATTAGCAGAACAATTTATTTCCAAAACTAAAAGTTCCGTACCTGAAGCGCCATGAAGGATCGGACAGTCTCTTTCCCAGTGGCCCAGCTCACCGCATTTGAGACATGTGTCCGTTTTCTTGCTCTTAGGAACCATTGGGGCCTTGCCCCTACACTTAAAAGCCTTATCTTGTGAGCCCATCTGTTTCTTGGTCTTTTTGTTCTTGTTCTTGGACCTCTGAGATCCAGAAGAAATCACAAGGGCAGACTCCTTCACCCGTGGAGATTCATTTGAGACTGAGCGGTTACAAGTTGTAACGCCCCGCAATTTGTAACAAAATATCAAAAGGTAAATTTTGACGAAAAATAATTTCTTTTCAGAATATTAAAATTCTTGCCTACAAAGTCGAGTCGCTACACTGACTAAAATAAATACCTTTTAATTAAGGCAACAACAGTCATAGATAAGAGATAATAATTGTGGCAGAAGAACAAATTATAAATTGTTAATTAATAATCAAAAGTTTCCCCAAATAAATTTCAAAAAAAAAACTTGTAATACCTCCGGTATTCCATGCTTGATTACCTTGTACTGCGTGAATGTTTGGTAATGTGACGTCATTTCTATTTATGTATCCCATTGAGTGCTATATAATTGTACGATGTGAATGAAACGGGGGTGACGCACCTTGATGCCGTGGGACGATCGTCGGTGCGAATATGACGGTGGCCAACGTCTTGTTCCCCGATAATTGTTGACGAGCGGAAGGGATGGTCACCCGAGATGGTTAGAATGTGGTTGAGGCTAAAATTATGTCTAACGCGCGCTATAACCCATGCCTAACGTACGCTAAATTTCAATGGTTACGTACGTTAAGGCAGCCATATTACGTACGTAACGGGTGGGTCGGTCTCCCGACCAGAATCTTTCTTTTGACACGGACAGGGCTACTTTCGGCAGGCTAGATGACAAACGAGTCAACTGTTTGTTACGTACGTAATGTCCCAGAATTAACGTACGTAACACTTGGGCACATTTCGGGCAGTTAGTTCTTTACGTACGTTGTCATCGCAGTGTTACGTACGTAATACACCTTACATACGTAACACTCTTATCGTTAACGTACGTTATCAAAATCCAGTTTTATAAAATGATAACTCCCTTCTTCATTTGCACGACCCAACACCACAAAACTACCACCCTTGGAGAAATTCCTAGCCCTATACCCGGTTCTTAAGCCTTAAACACTTGAATTAACATTAAGGAGGTGGATTCTTGAGCTCTGGTGAAGATTATCCAAGTCGTTCAAGTCACTTGTCGTTCTCCTCGTAGTTCTTGTGAATCCGTCAACTATCTTCACTATTTTCTTCCAAAAAGGTTAGCCACCAATCCCTGGAGTTATATCTTCGATGTTTTCTTAGTTAATACTTGTTATATTGCGGGTATGGGTTAGATTTTGCTAAACTTCGTAGACAATCTTGTCGGATGAAATTGTAGTAACCAGAAATTCCGTTTCTTATATGTTTCGTTTCATGCAAACGAAATTTCACTTCAAATCATCACTAGGAATGTAAAATTTGACGAATCAATTGTGGGGAAATTCGTAGTGATCCGTCACCGTATGTTCCATTGTTCGTAGTCACCCTCACCTTGTGATTTTTGACACTTAGCAATCTAATGAAGTAATTCGATAGTATAATTAATATTGGTTGTTAAACCACCGGAGTTATTGTGCAATAAAATCCGTCGATTGTAGTATTCGTAATATAGAATTGTATTAGAAAGCATAAGATTCGATTTCGCCATAATAATTCGTTGACAACCGAAGAATGGTAGGATTATCTTCTTGAGTAAATCGATATACCTAATGTTAACTATAAGATTGAACGAGATAAACGACACTTGAAAACTTGGAAACGATACTCATACCGACAATTAAAACTACACTAGGAATCCGGTTAGGAAAGGGAGACTAGTTTTATTCATTATGATCCGTACGAAGTGTTAATCGGATGTCTCGTGGCTAGGTTAAGCTCGAGCGGCGTGGGGACTTCGTTATCATAAAGCACCTACTATCGGATCACGTGCAAGTGAAATCTTGCTCGTGAATTTCTAATATCAATGTTATACCGTATGTGTGTACGTGCCATTTGATAAAAGCCGACGTTGTCTTTCTCTAAAGATGTTATAAATGGGCCGATGTGTTGGGGATAAAACCCGTATGGTACCCGTGGAAATGTGTTAGGGGTAAGACCCGAATTGGGCACCTATGTTCCGGGGTATTCCCGTGTGGATACTTCCGTGACCCTTGGTTGCGACCTTGGGGGTTTATGTGATAAAGAGGGAGACACGTCGGTTGAATGATGAAATATTCCTTGTGATTGCTAGGTACGGTGATTGTAAAAATGTCGCATATTGTTGTTAGTAGTTGTTATTTGATATGCATTCTCGACAGCAACTGGTATGACTCGTCATACCAGGTAAAATTGTTCATCATGTGCAGGACATTCCCGAGGGGTCCGGTCAGACTTGAGCGGTGTTGGAATTATCTCTAGCCGTTGCTTAAATTGGAATAAATTATTTTCTTTGGAAAAACATTTGTTGTGTAATAATTCTCCGAATTACATTTTTCCTTAAATCTTTCGTTTCTTGTCATGTAACCCTTGAATTTAAGGTTTTATCACGATTTTCTTAAAATGTCTATTTTTCTAACTAGCCTTGTGGGTCCCACGTGGGATTCACGGCACTGTAATACCTTGGGATATTTTGGGTGTGTTACAGAAAATGGTATCGGAGCGAAACTCCTGGTTTGAATAAACTTTCTCCTAATTCTTTTTCAAAGTCCAACACCCCAAGCGATCGAAGCTCCTCATGGGAATGCAAGTAAGTGATATGTGTGTGTTTTTATTTTGTGCAACATTTAATTGTAAACCATGCGTGGAACTGGCTTTAGATTAATACCGTTAGTGATGGCACGCCGAGGAGCTAGAAGGGTGGTGAATGACGCTCAGGGTTCCGCCGCGAACCACAATGAGGACGGGAACACTGCGAGACCCATCCTGTGAGGGCGGCCCGCCACCGATTAATCAAAATGATCGAGGCGGAACGCCGTAACAACAACCCGGGAGGCATGGATCCAACTTTTGTTCGGGCCCTTGCTCGAAGCTATCGCCATGGGAATTGCTCGGAGTCAATCAAGCGGAACGGATACCGGTCATCAATGTGGAAGAAAACGCAGAAGGGATCGATGGTTGGGAGAGATGTGAAGGCTAGGCCTCCATTATTTGACGGACAGAGAGAAACACGTGGGCGACTGGATTTCAAATGGAGACCGCCTTGAAGTGATCGGATGCCCAGAAAACAGAAAGGTGCCGCTCGGAATTAATCAACTTCGTGACACTGCTTGCACGATGGTGGAGGACTTACGAGGCCGGAGGACCGAGTGGTCGGGTGGACCGAATTTGCCCGACTACTACGGAGCGAGTACTGTCCCGGATCAGCCCGACCGCTCGCGCACGAGACTTTTCTGCCGCCCACGTAACATGCCGTGCAGAGATCATCTGGGCCTACCGAACCGAGCTAAGTTACATCTCCCGATGGTTCCATCAAGATCAACGAATATGCCATCTTGCAGAGGTTACCGGAGGATGTACAACGCTATGCCGCCGGATTTCACCGCACTACCCCGAGAGCATACGAGGACGTAGTCACGGCATATGCCGATACAGTTGTTAATACCGACATCGGGCATAACTCGAAGAAGCGAAGACATCGGTTGATGGGAGCAACAACAAAACGAATTCGGGGCCCGCATCTTCTTTTAAGTCGGCGGTTTCGTACCAACGAAGGGTGTATCGATCGGCCTTACCGTAGGGACTGTTTCAATTGTGGAATGACTGGGCATACTAAGGATCGGTGTCGAAGACGGCTACCAAATGTTTCACTTGCGGAAAGAGTGGACACATGTCTCGTTATTGTGGCGGGCCAATTCCACTCGAGCCCGGCTTCGCAACCAAGTCAACAAGGCTCTGTGCAATCCCCAGACGCCCGTTGTTTCGGCTACCGAGCTCCATTCCACGAACCAACCACCACCGCACGGTGCCGGACGAGGCCGTGGGCGCGGCGGAGGTACCTCGTCCTTCTCTGAGTCGGTGCCGTCTCGTGTATTTGAGCCGAGGGCTACGGATGGTCACCTGCGCCGGCTATTTCAGTACTCTTCTTGTTAACTCTCAGCCAGTGCATGTACTATTTGATACCGGAGCCACCCATTCGTTTATATCTGTGGAATGTGTTGAACGCTTAAATCTTGTTTGTGTACCTTGTGAACCCTTTACCGTAAAACTACCCGAGGGTAGTAGATTAAGCGGCGATCAAAAGGTTCGAGACTGTCGGATCTGCATCAACGATCACAGCTGGACCGCTAATCTTATGGTCTTCCCGCTCCAGAATGAAGATATCATATTAGGTATGGACTGGATGCCATTGCACAGAACGATCTTGGATACCTACCACCTGACTATCTCCATTTCGGCTCATGATGGTACCACACATGTCATCAGCGGACGTGAACATTTTAGTACAAAAGGTTCTCTCAGCATTATCGCATCAGAAGCCTCCTGCAGCTCTCGAAATGAATACTACTGGTGTTATGTTCTTCGAGAGGACACTTCACAACTTGCAATCACAAACATTCCGGTGGTGAATGAGTTTCCAGACGTTTTTCCTGATGAACTACCAGGGCTGCCACCGCACCGAGAAGTTGACCTTGCCATTGAACTCGAACCGGGAACGAGACCTATTTCCAAAGCTCCTTACAGAATGGCACCGGCCGAGATGAAGGAATTAAAGATACTGACTCGAAAATCTGTTGGAGAAAGGGCTGATCCGCCCAAGCACCTCGCCGTGGGGCGCGCCAGTACTTTCGTTAAGAAGAAAGATAACTCTCTACGCTTGTGCATCGACTACAGGAGCTGAATAAGGTTACTATCAAGAATCGTTATCCGCTACCAAGGATTGACGACCTCTTGGATCGATTACAAGGGGCAATCGTGTTTTCAAAGATCGATTTACGGTCCGGATATCACCAATTGAGAATTCGGGAGGAAGATATACCCAAGACGCATTTCGGTCGAGGTATGGGCATTACGAATACATCGTGGTATCATTCGGGTTGACTAATGCCCCACCGTTTTCATGGAATCGATGAATAGAGTTTTGATTGATTTCCTCGATAAATGCGTGGTGGTTTTTATCGACGACATCTGATATATTCTCGGCCGACAGAACACGAGGAACATTTGAGGCAAGTCTTTGGGCGTGTTAAGACAACACCAACTTTATGCGAAACTGTCCCAAGTGCGAATCGATGCCGGAGGTAAATTTTCTCGGACATGTTGTTTCAGCAGAAGGTGTCAAGGTCGATCCACAAAAGATCGAGACAATAACGACTTGGGAACCACCGAAGAATGTCAAGGAGGTTAGGAGCTTCCTAGGATTGGCGGGATACTATCGAAGATTCGTCGAGGCTTTTTCCTGTATCGCCCGACCATTAACGAACCTACTGAGAAAGAGCACCAAATTTGTATGGACTGCAGACTGCCAGAAGAGCTTCGACGAGCTCAAGAGTAGGTTAACTACTGACCCAGTACTAGTGTTACCACAAGGCACAGAAGGATTCATTATATACACGGATGCATCCAAGCATGGACTAGGATGTGTCTTCATGCAGAATGGCAGAGTCGTTGCGTACGCATCCCGACAACTGAAGCCGTACGAAGTAAATTACCCGACACATGACTTGGAGCTAGCTGCGGTGGTGCATGCCCTCAAGATTTTGAGGCACTATCTTTACGGAGTTACTTGCAAGGTTTTCACGGATCATAAGAGTTTGAAATATATCTTCACGCAAAGAGAACTAAACATGAGACAGAGGCGTTGGTTGGAGCTAATCAAGGACTACGATGTGGAAATTTCCTATCATCCCGGAAAAGCCAACGTGGTAGCTGATGCTCTTAGTCGGAAAACTACACAAGAGGTGATGGTATCCAGCATAACAGTTCAGCCCGAACTACAGCAAGAGATCAGGAGAAGCAACACCGAAGTATGGGTACAACGTAGGCAAGGACGATTATGCTCAATCAATATACTTTCGTCCTTACTAGACGAGATACGCCTAGCACAGATGGAAGATCCTGAATTACGTGCGATTGGTGAAAGAATCGAGAAAGGGGATGTTTCCGACTATAAGATTCAGGGTGATCTGGTGAGGTTCAAGAACAGGATATGTATTCCACCGAATGACGGACTGAAGCAAACTATATTGAAGGAGGCGCACTCCACCCCTTATTCTATTCACCCCGGAGCAAGCAAGATGTACAAGGATCTAAGACAGAGTTTTTGGTGGAAGAACATGAAATGGGAGGTTGCTAGGTTCGTCGCCCGATGTATGACATGCCAACAAGTGAAGATCGAACACCGCAGACCAGATGGAATTATGCAACCCCTACCCATCCCGGAGTGGAAATGGGAGAGCATATCAATGGACTTTGTCACTAAGCTACCTACGGCGGTGGGAGGAAAGGATACGATTTGGGTCATTGTTGATCGATTGACAAAGTCAGCACATTTCATTCCTATTCAAGAGACAACCGGGACAGAGCAGCTGGCTGTCATTTTCATCAGAGAAATCGTAAGGCTACATGGTGTTCACTCATCCATCATTTCGGATAGGGACACCCGATATGTGTCTCGTTTTTGGAAAGCCGTCCATAAAGCTATGGGGACACAGATACACTTTAGCACGACTTATCATCCTCAGACAGATGGACAGACCGAGCGGACGATTCAAACCTTGGAAGATATGTTGAGGGCATGCGTTCTCGATTGGGGAAAGGATTGGGCTAGACATTTGGGGTTAGTGGAGTTCTCGTACAACAACAGCTGGCATGCAAGCATAAGCATGGCACCATTTGAGGCCCTGTATGGGCGAAGATGCAAGTCACCGTTATGCTGGGATGATGCCTCCGACACCGCGGTTACCGAGTTGGATCTTATCCAGGAGTCCATTAAGAAGATCTCTATAGTTCGGAAACACATGTCGCCGCACAGAGCCGGCGAAATCTTATGCCGAACGGCAACACTGCTAGAATTTACGGTCGGGGATCATGTTTGGGTCAAAGTATCACCTATGCGAGGTATTCGGCGTTTCGGCCAGAAGGGCAAGTTAAGCCCGAGATTTATAGGTCCGTTTGAGATATTGGACCGGGTAGGGAAACTCGCGTATCGATTAGCTCTACCGCCGCATCTGGATGGAGTGCATAATTTTTTCACGTCTCCCAGTTAAGGAAGTATGTCTATGACCCGAGCCACACGCTCAATTTCGAAGAAGTGGAAATTTCCGATGACGCTACCTTTAGGGAGATACCGATCGCCATTCTGGATCGGCGTGTGAAGATGTTAAGAAATAAAGCCATACCCCTCGTGAAGATTCAGTGGTCGCACCACGGCACGGAAGAGGCGACTTGGGAAACCGAGTCGAGCATGAAGGAGAGTCATCCCGAGTTATTTTCTTAAGTTTCGTGACGAAACTATTTTAAGAGGGGTGATATGTAATACCTCCGGTATTCCATGCTTGATTACCTTGTACTGCGTGAATGTTTGGTAATGTGACGTCATTTCTATTTATGTATCCCATTGAGTGCTATATAATTGTACGATGTGAATGAAACGGGGGTGACGCACCTTGATGCCGTGGGACGATCGTCGGTGCGAATATGACTGTGGCCAACGTCTTGTTCCCCGATAATTGTTGACGAGCGGAAGGGATGGTCACCCGAGATGGTTAGAATGTGGTTGAGGCTAAAATTTCTGTCTAAAGCGCGCTATAACCCATGCCTAACGTATGCTAAATTTCAATGGTTACGTACGTTAAGGCGGCCACGTGCGCACGGTGGGTGGGTCGGTCTCCACTGAATCTTTCTTTTGACACGGACGGGGCTACTTTCGGCGGGCTAGATGACAAACGAGTCAATCGCTTGTTACGCACGTAATGTCCCGCACTAACGCACGTAACACTTGGGCACATTTCGGCGATTAGTTCTTTACGACGTTGTCATTGCAATGTTACGTCGTAATACACCTTACGTCGTAACACTCTTATCGTTAACGACGTTATCAAAATCGATTTTATAAAATGATAACTCCCTTCTTCATTTGCACGACCCAACACCACAAAACTACCACCCTTGGAGAAATTCCTAGCCCTATACCCGGTTCTTAAGCCTTAAACACTTGAATTAACATTAAGGAGGTGGATTCTTGAGCTCCGTGAAGATTATCCAAGTCGTTCAAGTCACTTCTCGTTCTCCTCGTAGTTCTTGTGAATCCGTCAACTATCTTCACTATTTTCTTCCAAAAAGGTAAGCCACCAATCCACAGAGTTATATCTTCGATGTTTTCTTAGTTAATACTTGTTATATTGCGGGTATGGGTTAGATTTTGCTAAACTTCGTAGACAATCTTGTCGGATGAAATTGTAGTAACCGTAAATTCCGTTTCTTATATGTTTCGTTTCATGCAAACGAAATTTCACTTCAAATCATCACTAGGAATGTAAAATTTGACGAATCAATTGTGGGGAAATTCGTAGTGATCCGTCACCGTATGTTCCATTGTTCGTAGTCACCCTCACCTTGTGATTTTTGACACTTAGCAAACTAATGAAGTAATTCGATAGTATAATTAATATTGGTTGTTAAACCACCGGAGTTATTGTGCAATAAAATCCGTCGATTGTAGTATTCGTAATATAGAATTGTATTAGAAAGCATAAGATTCGATTTCGCCATAATAATTCGTTGACAACCGAAGAATGGTAGGATTATCTTCTTGAGTAAATCGATATACCTAATGTTAACTATAAGATTGAACGAGATAAACGACACTTGAAAACTTGGAAACGATACTCATACCGACAATTAAAACTACACTAGGAATCCGGTTAGGAAAGGCAGACTAGTTTTATTCATTATGATCCGTACGAAGTGTTAATCGGATGTCTCGTGGCTAGGTTAAGCTCGAGCAGGCGTGGGGACTTCGTTATCATAAAGCACCTACTATCGGATCACAGGCAAGTGAAATCTTGCTCGTGAATTTCTAATATCAATGTTATACCGTATGTGTGTACGTGCCATTTGATAAAAGCCGACGTTGTCTTTCTCTAAAGATGTTATAAATGGGCCGATGTGTTGGGGATAAAACCTGTATGGTACCCGTGTGGAAATGTGTTAGGGGTAAGACCCGAATTGGGCACCTATGTTCCGGTATTCCCGTGTGGATACTTCCGTGACCCTTGGTTGCGACCTTGGGGTTTATGTGATAAAGAGGGAGACACGTCGGTTGAATGATGAAATATTCCTTGTGATTGCTAGGTACGGTGATTGTAAAAATGTCGCATATTGTTGTTAGTAGTTGTTATTTGATATGCATTCTCTCGACCACAGCAACTGGTATGACTCGTCATACTGTAAAATTGTTCATCATGTGCGTGACATTCCCGAGGGGTCCTATTGACTTGAGCGGTGTTGGAATTATCTCTAGCCGTTGCTTAAATTGGAATAAATTATTTTCTTTGGAAAAACATTTGTTGTGTAATAATTCTCCGAATTACATTTTTCCTTAAATCTTTCGTTTCTTGTCATGTAACCCTTGAATTTAAGGTTTTATCACGATTTTCTTAAAATGTCTATTTTTCTAACTAGCCTTGTGGGTCCCACGTGGGATTCACGGCACTGTAACACCTCGGGATATTTTGGGGGTGTTACAAAACTGAGACATAAAGAAAATATCGTTTAATAAAAAATTCATCATATGCCTTCTCGGCTCGCTCCTTCATCCATCCGGCTCGGTTTAACCTGCTGGATCAATATAGGTGGGGTGAGCTTCCTTCAGCTCGTGAAAATCACACATATCACAGTACTATACAATCTCATGGAAAGCATTTAAATGATTATTCTATCAATAACATTTTCCTCAACATGAATACATACACACAATACCACATATAACATGAATCGAGCACGCATGTGAATATTGAGGTTGTGCAGGTGTCCCCACACAACATATATCTTAAGAAAGACTCTTTACACGTACACAGGTGAGCCTTATTTACAACATGTATCTTCAATTTTAAACATGAATAGAATATCACATATACAATCCAATTAAAGCAATTAAAGTGATAGTAAAAATTCCCACCTGAATAAATGATGTTGCTTGAACTCGAATATGAAGATGCTCGACTCACATTCCTAATCCCATAAATCCTCGTTAATGTCTACATATAATAATAATTTAATCATTATAAAGTATAGTGATATAATGACTGAACTAAAATATAATGCATAAAATTGAGCTAATTATTAATATTAGTTTTAAAGTTAACATTATTAATGTTTGGGTCAAAATGGGACTGAATAAAAATATGTTTGGGGTCAAATCGAAAGTTACTGGAAAAATGAGGGCTAAATTGAAAAACCCTAAAATTTCGCGCGTATAAATACTCTTGCCCTAGACTCCTGCCGACAGAAACACCTCTGCTCCTATCTCTCCTCCTAAACTCTCTCTCTACTTCTCACCCTCTCTCTGTACTGTTCCGATTCGAAGGAGAGAGAAAAAATCATCCATGGCCTGCAAATATGGAATTATGCACACACACTAAAAATCGAACACACTTCGACCCTCGATTTGCTTCCGGTCAGAATCCGACCAGTATAATGTAACAGCCCAAAAACAGTGGCTATTACAGTGCCGTGGACCCCTACCGGGACCCACCAGGCGATATCACAATTTACATTTATAATCTGACAACGTGGCACCGTACCACAATATTTATCAAAACCCCGGTGTGGAGTATGAGTTATTCATGTCTTTAAATACGAGCAAACATACACAGGATCCAAATTCGGTACAGACCATATGACGATGGGCAGTACCTAACAAATTTTAGTACATTCATCCGACACAAAATAAAATGAAAGTCACAATAAAACATAACCGAACAACCAAAAGACTCGGGGCCCCCGAAATAGCATACTTCAAAATCCTCCGTCGCCATTGTGCTCCTCCTGTGCCTTGCCCTTTCCTCGCCCTGAAATACAAGTATTTCGCCCCAAACCACAGGGTCAGCTATACATGATAATAATTCTCATGACATTATACAATTCATATATACTGATCTCAAAGAAAACCACCGACTACTGAATATACCCCGAAGGCGTATAAACAATCAGTCCCAACTATCGAACATAACCAAATATACGAACGACCATATAATATGGCTCAAGACAGATGTCACAGTACGCCCGATCCGGAAATGTGTCCGTGCACATGTCCACCCCGTATACGGAATCCAGAATATACGTGGGACGATGTACCTAATTAGCCTCACGAACTACGTCTCGTGTGCACGATCTAAATGCGGAAAACATCCACGCATGATCATCAAGTGCCCGGCTAAAAATCCTACACATAACCAATCGGCGCGCAGATATGACTCCAGAGATGTCACGATACAACATGACAACGAAACTCAACGAATTACACTTTTATCAAGGAATCGAACAACTCACCGAAGTGTCAACAAAGCTCAAAAGAACTAACGGTAACAAGGACGGTAAATTTCGGGTATATCATCCCCAACACCATGACAATACGATCAAGGGTATCACCATATCACGAATCATAGATTATCAGAACATTTCATACACACGAAACGCATAATAATCACAAGAATTCAACCATCATTATAACCAAGCAAGATAACTTGCCTCAATTCCGTAGATGAATAATCCTTCTTTGAATGGTCAAACGAACGGTATCCTCGTCTAACAATACTCACGTGAACAAGCAACCCTGAATGAAATGTAATTCATTCAACAACACATTCGTACGATAACGGTATTATTACATAAATAATATTCGTAAATTTACTTGAATAAATCAATTATCCTATTGATCATTTTAATGTTCTTATTACAAATCATCGTATGTTTATCATGTTCATTCACATATTCTAACCTTAATGTCAAATACTTGATGTCTAGTTTATTATCAATGTAATATCGTGAAAATATCTTTCCAAATCATCAACACTTTCAATTACGATATAAGTTTGTGTTTAATTACGTTCTTCATTATTTTACCAACGATTACATTCAAAACTTGATTACTATATGAAACATAAGTTTAAGTTTTTAGTGAACTAAGAACATCATCTTAATTTACGTCTCTTAACACGCACGGATTAATGAAATGGAATTCGGCTACTCATCTACCGCATTTGTATCATCATATTCAACACAATCCTCTTAAGAACATTATCAACCTATTAATGTAGTGATTAACACCCTTTAACGAAATCGATTAATTTGAACATATGAAGATTACAACTTCCTTCTATCAACATCCATTGTTTTACTTTGAAGAATTTATTAAAAGCCTAGTTATATCATTGAATACTTGAAATTTTTGAAGTAACTTCATCCCATCTAGCGAAGATCATCTTCAAAGGGTTAACATAATCTTTCAAAAAAAATTTATTACAAAGGTTTTAGAGGCCAAAAATCATGGTTCCATATTACCTTCAAGAATCAATTGAATGTTCAAGACAAATTTAACATTTCTCACCTTTAATCATTAAGGATATCATCCCTAACATGTTCCTAGTGTTGAGACTATAATCAACTTCCGATTATCATGTTATACATCAGGTTTTATGTATATCATTATCAACACAATCATATTATGAAGTTATTTACATCAAGAAGTAACCCTAATACCTTCAATGTTAATCTTCACTTAGTTTGAGCATGATTCAATTAACTTATCATGTTTGCACTAGTTTAAACTAACATTATGTGAAGTATTTATCTACTAACATCATCATAAGCATGGAATTGATATGAGTTAAAGAAAGACCAACCTTAATATGAAGAACAACACCAACACTTCAAGGGATACACTTCAATCTCTAACTCTCCAAGTCACCAATCAAGTGCTGAAGCTCCAACACAAGTTAGAAAGGCTTAGAAACGAAGTTGGAAGGGAAAGGAATCGTTTCTCAGTTGGGAGGTTGAAAGGGTCGAGTAGGAAATGAATGCCAAGTCATACTTTTATAATCTGAACTCGGCATTACGTACGTTAACGAAAGTGGTTAACGTACGTTATAGCCCTTACGTACGTAATCTTATGATCATTACGTACGTAACCAATTTCATCAGATCTTTCTGCCTCAAAACACACAATTCGTTATGTACGTAACTATATAGCTATTACGTACGTAATAGCCGTTGACTTGGCTGTCGCGATTGACTCCCGACCACCTACCCCCGCTCGGCCCCACCCGCCGAAAGGCGGACTGCTGTAGGATCTCCCGCATTACGTACGTTAACGTATTGATGTTACGTACGTAAGGCGACATACATAGCGTACGTTATGAAGATAGGTTAACGTACGTTAAGTACTATAACAAGCATAAATGGAATTCTCCCAATATCACCCAACAACTAATATAGTATGAATGACCATGATTCCAACTTAACATAATTCGTCGATACTTGCTACAACATCACAGATATGGTGCTAAAATACTTAGCTTAAATCATAAAATACAATATTAAAGGCGAGGGTATTACATACTCCCCCCCCTTAAAAGGAGTTTCGTCTCCGAAACTAAGGGGTAAACAGTTCGGGGTATTTCTCTCGCATGCTGTTGCGATATTTCCTACACGCAAGTGCACGTCATCGTTTACAAGTAATAAAGTGATAAGTAGAGTATCGTTCCCACGAGGATTGAATCTCTAACTACCGACGTTTTTGTATTCCAATTTTATTTGAACAATCGAAGTTGGGTTTTTGGATTAATAACTAAAAGAATTAATAAAAGACTAAACAGAAAGCGATAGCTTGAATAAAAGGAATCAAATGATAAATAAGTCTAGAGTTCTGAATCCACCTTAATTTATCCGAATTTAATCTTGATCATCCGTAATAAATAATTTTCCCAATTTATTGAAGGCGGATATTGCTAATATATTCTACCGCCTCTCCCGAGGTCAATAGATTTATCTAACGGCGACTAACTCACTCTATCCCTAGGTGAATTATCTCGTCGCTAGGCAAAAAGCATGAAATCTCCTAAGGGCCACGTAGTTCCTATGAGTATATTCCTATCTCACAGAATAAAACGGTCCTCACCAATAGTTCCTCACCAAATTTCCTCTCCCGATTCGAAGTGAATGATTAAATCAATACAACTATTGGCCAGATAATTGCAAGCATTAAACATAATTGGGAAAACTCAATAAAAAGGTAATAAATTGGATAATCTCAATCAATTCTTCAAAATAAAGGTTTCATCAAAACCCTAGATTAGGGCTAAATGACATATTAAAAGTGAAAATACGAATAAATAAACGAAAGCATAAAATTCAAACGCAGATGAAGCTCGAATTCCTCCGTTCTTCAGCTTCCGCCTTCTGCCCTTGAATTCCTCTGCTTTCCTCCTCTTCTCTGTCTCCAAGCTTACGCTCTCTTAGGTTTAGATTCAATGATTCCAAGATAATTAAATTAGGGTCTTAAGCCCTATTTATAGCTCAGCACCTCCACAAATCGCGTCCATATTAATCGGTTGAAAATCAAGCTTCAAACGGCCCAAAATCCGCGCAGACGTATAAATCCCGCTAAGTGTGCCGCGGCTCACCTGTGCCGCGGCACATCGCTAAAATCTGAATACCCGGGCGTAATTAAATCCTTACGTGCGGCTCACATGGGCTGTGCCGCGGCACAGAGTACAGCCTACTCTGCCCTTCGGCTGGTGTCTTCCTTTGCCGCGGCTCAGCTTCCTTGTGCCGCGGCTCATAGTCCAGTTTTGCCGTTTTCGCCCGTTTTGCATCGTTTAAGCTTCCGGACTTCAATTTCCTGTCAATCATGCAAAATTAAGGCATTAAAAGCTCATTTAGATGATTTCACACTCCAAAATACTACAAACTAATGATAAATAAGCGTATAAAAATACGCCTAACAAATACCCCCAAACTTAAGCCTTTGCTTGTCCTCAAGCAAAAAGAATTAAAGTCAATAAAAGAATGTCGTGAATCATCGTGCAACTCATAGTGTTCAACCTAATCAATACTATCCTGCCATCCTCTCTAAATAATACGAGTGTCATAAAAGCGAACTGCACTCAGAATAATGATTCCGCAAAGTAATCAAGTTCAGTCCTAATCATTTGTTCATGAAGAAAACTCAGCTCAAAGATCAACAAAACATGAGTCAAATCAAACGTCAATATGAAAGGCTAACATAAACAAGCTAGTTCGTCGCGTTCCACAGTCTAAAGGCACAATTTATCACGAGTCTCATAACAAATAAACCTCGGACAGTATCCCCTTATATAAATATGCTCAAGAATTTGAGTCGAGTCGACCACTAGGTTAGGATCTCGGGATGTTTCATCGGGATAATCCTAGGGTGGAACTTCCATTCTCATGTATTCGGAAACCGTTTGACGTAAAAGACACTCATGGGGCACATGGATGCTTCTAGTTACTAAGTTCCCGTTTACAGCGGAGAAACAACTCGAATACATAATTTCCGCATGTCCAAATCAAGGTTGCCGTTTTACGCGAGAGTAAACAGCGGTTCACGCGAATACCCCCGGTTACTAGGCTCCCTATCATTGGCACATGTGAAATATCTAAATCACTAGTCTAATCAGGGTCGTCGTTTTACGCGAGAGTAAACAACGGGTCACGCGAATACCCCCGGTTACTAAACTCCCCTTCATAGAACACCTTATCTCGACTTTAGGGAAAAACTGACCGACTCTAAACTCAATTTAAGTGCCAACACGACTAAAGAAACAGTACGACTCACTATCCGGAAAATGTAGCCAAACGTATTGATGGGGATTTAAAAACAAGTATGTATCGTCTCTTATCTGCCAAGTCCTCTACAATCACGAAAAATTTCGGACCTAATTGAATACTAAGCAGAACAGAAATAACTGACTACAACTCGACTAAAACTCGCCCGCTTCTTCAGAGAGAAAGACAGTGTCGTAACATCAGTATCACACAAAATAGAAGCACGAAAATTCACGAATAAAGAAAAAAACTACGGCAAGCAAGGCTATCTAAAAAAAAAAAATTTCGCAAAGAAAAGAAAAGTGCAACAAAATATAATGTACAGCAAGAAAATAGAGTACAGCAATGAATGTAGACTGAATGTAAATCCCTCCCCCAAACTTAGGACGTACATTGACCTCAATTGACAAAAATGAAATGCAAGAAAAGTAAAAGGTCAAGTACTCCTCCATCTGCTCAGAGCCGGTGCCAGCATCGTCCGGTGAGGAGGGTGGTGCTGCTGAATGATCAATTTTCCATTGCTGCAATTTATCAAACACCTTGTGTGCACAAGTTAAAATGAAGAACAAAAATTTTGATGGTTAATTCCAAATCCCAAAAATAATAACACAGATTATAGCCCTGAATTACAAAAACCATCATCAACAATTCGTTCATAAACATCAATTCCATCACAATAACAAATTCCCCATATTCCAACTCCATTTCAGAAACAACAATGAAGAACAACTAGCAATATAAAACTCCAAATCTTTTCACATCAATAATCACCTATGATTTAGAAATCAAAAATTACCTGGAGAATTTTGAGAAGGAGACTGATAGAATGGACCCAACTAACCTCATCGTGTGCTGGAAGGAAGGAATGGAGGGAAAAAGTATACTATGCAGGCCGATCGACTGAAAGAGCCTTACCTGGCAGCTCTTATTGTGCGATGGGGGCCGCGGCACAATAAAAGTGAGCCGCGGCCCAAAGTACAGTCGGACTTGAACGTTTTGATATGTCGTCGGGTGCCGCGGCTCAGATTTCGTATGCCGCGGCTCAGTGTTTTAGTGTGCCGCGGCTCAGCCTTAGTATGCCGCGGCACAAAGTACAGGCGCCCTGGGTGTTTCTTGACCATTTAGTGTGCCGCGGCTCAGTTATCGGGTGCCGCGGCTCAGCGACCTGGTGTGCCGCGGCTTAGTAAGATCATGCCGCGGCACAGGGTACAGTTTGATCGGCCATTTTTCCTCAGCTGGTGTGTGCCGCGGCTCACCTGGACTGTGCCGCGGCCCATTATTGAATTTATCCCCTTTTTGCTGATTCCTGCACAGAAATTTTACACGAATTCATTAAGATGAGAGGAAAGGATGGATCAAAGAGGAAAGAAGACAAAAAGAGACTCTAAAAATGCAAGCAAACAACAAAGAATCTACAACTAATACTCGGGTTGCCTCCCGAGGAGCGCTAAGTTTATAGTCTTCATAGGACTTCTCTCGCATTCATCCGGTGGATAAGGTGACGCTCGTTTTCTGCGTGTCTATTGGATTTCCCAAGTATGCCTTCAACCGTTGTCCATTAACTTTGAATTTTCAACCATCTCTTTGAACTTCTACTGCACCATGTGGAAACACTTGAACTACGGTGAACGGTCCCGACCATCGTGAACGCAATTTCCCGGGAAATAACTTTAAGCGTGAGTTGAATAGCAACACCTCTTGACCCGGGACAAATTCTCTCTGCGTGATGTGCTTATCATGCCAAATTTTTGTCCGCTCCTTATAAAGTTTTGCATTTTCGTATGAGTTGTGGCGAATTTCTTCCAACTCGTTCAGCTGCAAACAACGCTTTTCCCCTGCGGATTTTAGATCAAAGTTTAGTTTCTTTATCGCCCAATAAGCACGGTGCTCCATCTCTACGGGCAGATGGCAACCTTTTCCATAGACCAATCTGTAGGGCGACATTCCGATAGGTGTCTTATACGCAGTCCAGACGCCCAAAGTGCATCATCGAGTTTAAATGCCCAATCTTTTCGAGACGAGCTGACCGTCTTTTCTAGAATCCACTTCAGCTCTCTATTTGATATCTCGACTTGACCACTCGTTTGCGGATGGTATGCTGTGGCAACACGATGAGTGACTCCGTATTTTCTCAAAACCGCATCAAGAAATTTGTTGTCGAAGTGTGACCCACCATCACTTATAATAGCACGTGGAGTCCCAAAGCGTGAGAAGATATGTTGTTTGATAAACTTGATTACGACATTGGACCCATTCGTAGGTAGTGCCACCGCTTCAACCCACTTGGAGACGTAATCCACGGCCACCAAAATGTAGAGATTCTTGTTTGATGGGGGAAATGGACCCATGAAGTCGATCCCCCATACATCAAATAATTCAACTTCAAGTATGGTGTTCAGCGGCATTTCGTGTCGTCTTGAGATGTTTCCTGTCCGTTGACACCGATCACATGTAGACACAAAGGAGTGAGCATCTTTGAATAAGGACGGCCAATAAAATCCCGACTGTAAGACCTTCGCTGCTGTTCTATTTCCACTAAAGTGTCCACCGTAGGGCAATGCATGGCAATGGTTCAAGACACCGTGGATTTCCTCATCTGGAATGCATCTACGGATAATTTGATCGGGGCATCGCTTAAAAAGAAAAGGATCGTCCCACAAATAGTACTTAGCGTCCGAGATTAGCTTCTTCTTTTGATGACGTGAGAGATCGTTCGGAATTGTTTTACTTGCTAAGTAGTTCACTAGATCAGCATACCAAGGCGCATGTGTTGAATCCAACTTGTAGAGTGCTCGTCGGGAAGGTTTCTATAATTTGTGGCTGACTTTCTTCCTTCTCGAGGGAACTCTCTAACCGTGAAAGGTGATCGGCTATAACATTTTCTGTCCCTTTCTTGTCCCGAATCTCCAAGTTGAATTCTTGAAGGAGTAGCACCCACCGAATCAACCTTGGTTTGGCATCCTTCTTCTCCAAAAGGTACTTTATCGCCGAATGATCGGTCCACACTATCACCTTTGTTCCTAGTAGATAAGCCCGAAATTTATCAAATGCAAATATCACCGCCAACAATTCCTTCTCCGTTGTGGCATAATTTCTTTGGGCGCCATCGAGCGTTCGGCTCGCATAGTATATGACATGAAACACCTTCCCTCGTCTCTGCCCCAAAACAGCCCCAATGGCAAAATCGCTAGCATCGCACATTAGTTCGAATGGAAGGTCCCAATCCGAGCGACTATCACGGTGCCGTGCTTAGAGCTTTCTTGAGAACTCAAAACTTTCTTTACAAGACTCGTCGAAAGTAAATGGGACATATTTCATGAGTAAGTTGCACAATGGGCCGTGATCTTTGAAAAATCCTTAATAAATCGGCGATAGAAACCGGCGTGTCCCTGAAAACTCCTAATCCCCTTGACCGAAGTGGGTGGAGGCATCTTCTCAATTGTCTCAATTTTCGCTCGGCCGACTTCAATTCCATGTGAGGATATTCGATGGCCAAGCACAATGCCCTCCTGCACCATAAAATGACACTTCTCCCAATTCAAGACTAAATTGGTCTCTTCACATCTTCGCAAGACCTTCGCAAATTTTCCAAACAAATGTCAAAAGAATCTCCAAAAACAGAAAAATCATCCATGAAAATCTCAATACACCGCTCTACCATGTCGGAAAAATAGCCATCATACACCGTTGAAAAGTCGCCGGCGCATTACACAATCCAAACGGCATGCGCCTATAAGCGAAAATGCCGTAAGGACATGTAAACGTCGTTTTCTCTTGGTCTTCGGGGCTATGTAAATCGATTATACCCGAATAGCCATCGAAAGCAATAGAAATCGTGTCCGGCTAATCTATCTAACATCCGATCAATAAAAGGCAAGGGAAAATGATCTTTTCTAGTGGCCTTATTTAGTTTCCTATAATCTATGCACATACGCCACCCCGTAACAATCCTGGTGGGAATTAATTCATTATTATCGTTTTGAACAAGTTATCCCACCCTTTTTCGACACAACTTGAACCGGACTTACCCACTTACTATCGAAATTGGAAAGATCATACTGCGTCGAGGAGTTTTAAAACCTCGACTTTTACCACCTCCTTCATGTTAGGATTCACCGGCGTTGATGCTCCACGGATGGTTTGTAGTCTTCCTCCATCAAAATCTTGTGCATGCAAATCGATGGGCTGATCCCATTGATATCCGCAATAGACCATCCAAGAGCAGATTTGTACTCCTCAAAACTCTTAATAATTTTGCCTCTTGATCTCCGCTAATGTGGCCGAAAGAATAAGCTGGAAGGGAGTCGTCGGGCCCCGTGAATGCATACTTCAAATGAGGTGGCAGCTTTTTGAGTTCCAATTTTGGAGGTTTTTCAATCGATGGGGTCGGTCGAGTTAGTGAGCTTCCTAGCTCCTCGAATGGTTTACGAATAAAGATTGGCGGGGAAGCATCCATGTGTCGTACGTAGGCGGCATGCTCTCCATTTGGTTCGAAGCATTGATCAAAACGGATTCCAATGGATCGGGTGGATAGTTTTCTTGAAAAGTTTTACTCACGCATGAGTCAATGACGTCAACTTGGAAACAATTTTCAGCGTCACATGGATATTTTACGGATCAAAAAATATTGAAGGTTACTTGCTCCTCTTGAACGCGCAAAGTCAGCTTTCCTTTTTCCACATCAATCAACGTTCGGCCTGTTGCCAAAAATGGTCTTCCCAAAATAATTGGGATATCATGGTCTTCTTCCATATCAAGTACGATGAAATCGGCCGGAAAGATGAACTTATCCACTTTGACTAAAACGTCCTCTATCACACCCCTCGGATATTTGATGGATCTATCGGCCAATTGTAGAGAGACTGTCGTCGGCTTGGCTTCCCCAATCTCCAGCTTTTTAAAAATCGAAAGGGGCATAAGATTTATACTGGCCCCGAGATCGCTTAGGCTCTTTCAAAAGATGAATTACCGATGATGCAAGGAATGGTGAAACTTCCGGATCTCTCAATTTAGGTGGGAGTTTCTTTTGCAAAATAGCGCCGCACTCTTCCGTTAAAGCGACCGCCTCATATTCCTCGAGCTTTCGTTTATTGGACAAGATCTCCTTAATGAACTTGACGTAACTCGGCATCTGTTCCAATGCGTCGCGACGGAATGTTTATGTGCAATTTCTTGAAGACGTCGAGGAATTTTGAAAAGCTTCTTGTCGATTTTGCTTTTGAAAACGCTGTGGAAATGGAATTTGAGGAGTGGGGTGAGTAGTCGATAATTCCTTTGGCTTAGGCGTCTCATCCTTTTCCTTCTCGTTACGCTCGATCGGCTGCTCTTTGTCACTAATAAGTGCCCTTTCAATTCCTTTCCGCTCGTAATTCGATCGCTGCACATTTTCCTTGGATTTCACTTGGCCGCGTTGGGGGCTGCACCTTGGGACCGAGAAGACAATAAATTAGCAATCTGCCCCATTTGTGTTTCTAGATTTCGGATGGAGGTCGAATGATTTTGGAGAGTCGTCTCGGTGCGGGTCATGAATTGGCTTGTGTTAGCCGCCAATTGAGCAAGAGCATCCTCCAAAGAAACCTTTGGTGATTGAGGGGGCTGCTGTGGGGGTTGCGCGAAGTGAGGTTGTGGAGCCTTCATAGCTTGTCCATTTCTCCATGGAAAATTTTGTTGATTCCTCCACCCTTGAGTATAAGTGCTGGGGTAAAAATGGCTTTGTCGATTTCCATTGGCTACGAATTGAGCTTGCTCCATCTGATTTTGCTCGAACGGATTTCCACATTGACATTCCGCGCTCGAGTGTGATCCGTTACACCAATTGCATGTTTCGATGGTAACGGGGGCTGGTGCGTGCGAAAATGTATGGAGCTGTTGTGTCAAAGCGGCGACTTGAGCTGACAAGGTGGAGATCGGATCATTGCTTGAAACTTCCATTACTCTTTTCGGTGTCAATCTTTCTGATGGCCATTGGTATGCTGCCATATCTTCCAAAAGCACGTGTGCCTCGGCCATAGATTTTGCCATGAATGTCCCACCGGAGGCTGCATCCACTAAAGTGCGTGTAGAAGCACTCAAACCACCATAAAACGTATGCAGCTGAAGCCAATCAGGAATGCCGTGATGAGGGCATCTTCGAAGCAATTCTTTATATCGCTCCCACGCCTCGTGGAGCGATTCCATATCGAACTGGGCAAAAGTGGTTATCTCGTTTCTCAACCGCGCCGTCTTAGCTGGTGGGAAAAATTTTGCAAGGAAGGCTTGCGCTAACCTCTCCCACGTTGTAATCGACCCCGGCGGTAAGGAATTCAACCAGAATTTTGCTTTATCCCTCAAAGAAAAAGGGAAAAGCCTCAATCGGATGGCATCGTCGGTGACACCATTAGTTTTGAAAGTGTCTCATATCTCAAGGAAAGAAGCAATGTGGGAATTCGGATCGTCCTTCGGTAGTCCACAGAATGGGCTCGCCTGCACCATCTGAATAATGGCGGGCTTGATCTCAAAGTTATTAGCTTGGATGGTGGGACGCCGAATTCCCGAAAAATTTGCGTTGACTTGCGGCATGGCATAATCTCGAAGAGCGAGTTCCGGTTGAACTTGCCGCACTTGGTTGTCTCCTCCTTGGATTTCAATATTCTCGGCCATGTTGACCGTCGTCTGCAGCTCTCTTTTCTCCTTTTTGTTCCTTCTTAGAGTGCGCTCGAGCTCGGTGTCCAAAGGTAGTAGGCCTTCGTTACCGAGTCTTCTCATGCACTACACGAAAGGTCCTGAAGGGGAAAACAAGTAAACGAAATTAAATACGCAAAAATAAAAATAAAACGTTCAAATTAAGACTGGAAATATTTAAGTCGATATTAGAAAAAATTCAATCCCCGGCAACGGCGCCAAAAACTTGTTGCGATATTTCCTACACGCAAGTGCACGTCATCGTTTACAAGTAATAAAGTGATAAGTAGAGTATCGTTCCCACGAGGATTGAATCTCTAACTACCGACGCGTTTTCGTATTCCAATTTTATTTGAACAATCGAAGTTGGGTTTTGGATTAATAACTAAAAGAATTAATAAAAGACTAAACGAAGCGATAGCTTGAATAAAAGGAATCAAATGATAAATAAGTCTAGAGTTCTGAATCCACCTTAATTTATCCGAATTTAATCTTGATCATCCGTAATAAATAATTTTCCCAATTTATTGAAGGCGGAGATTGCTAATATATTCTACCGCCTCTCCCGAGGTCAATAGATTTATCTAACGGAGACTAACTCACTCTATCCCTAGGTGAATTATCTCGTCGCTAGGCAAAAAGCATGAAATCTCCTAAGGGCCACGTAGTTCCTATGAGTATATTCCTATCTCACAGAATAAAACGGTCCTCACCAATAGTTCCTCACCAAATCTCCTCTCCCGATTCGAAGTGAATGATTAAATCAATACAACTATTGGCCAGATAATTGCAAGCATTAAACATAATTGGGAAAACTCAATAAAAAGGTAATAAATTGGATAATCTCAATCAATTCGTCAAAATAAAGGTTTCATCAAAACCCTAGATTAGGGCTTTAGCCTGACATATTAAAAGCTGAAAATACAGAATAAATAAACGAAAGCATAAAATTCAAACGCAGATGAAGCTCGGATTCCTCCGTTCTTCAGCTTCCGCCTTCTGCCCTTGAATTCCTCTGCTTTCCTCCTCTTCTCTGTCTCCAAGCTTAAGCTCTCTTAGGTTTAGATTCAATGATTCCAAGATAATTAAATTAGGGTCTTAAGCCCTATTTATAGCTCAGCACCTCCACAAATCGCGTCCATATTAATCGGTTGAAAACTGGATTCGAAACGGCCCAAAATCCGCGCAGACGTATAAATCCCGCTAAGTGTGCCGCGGCTCACCTGTGCTGTGCCGCGGCACATCGCTAAAATCTGAATACCTGGGCGTAATTAAATCCTTCTGTGCCGCGGCTCACATGGTGTGCCGCGGCACAGTACACCTACTCGCCCTTCGGGTGGTGTCTTCCTTTCCGCGGCTCAGCTTCCTTGTGCCGCGGCTCATAGTCCAGTTTTGCCGTTTTCGCCCGTTTTGCATCGTTTAAGCTTCCGGACTTCAATTTCCTGTCAATCATGCAAAATTAAGGCATTAAAAGCTCATTTCGATGATTTCACACTCCAAAATACTACAAACTAATGATAAATAAGCGTATAAAAATACGCCTAACACATGCTATCTTCAGTCTCCCACGTAGCTTCCTCGACTCCATGTCTCGACCACTGAATTTTTAATAAGGGAATAGTCTTGTTCCTCAGCTGTTTAATTCTTCTCTCGAGTATCTGCACAGGCCGTTCTTCATACGAATGGTCATCGGCTATTTCGACCTCAATGAATTGAATAATGTGACTTGGATCAGCAACATACTTCCTTAACTGAGACACATGGAATACGTTGTGAATCCGGCTCAAAGCTGGTGGTAATGCTAAACGATAGGCTAGGTCGCCTACTCGTTCCAGGATCTCACACGGACCAATATACCTTGGGCTCAATTTGCCTCTCTTCCCGAATCGGAAAATACCTCTAGTAGGAGATACTTTGACTAGTACATGGTCACCAACCTCAAACTCGAGTGGTCGACGATGATTATATGCATATGATTTCTGGCGGCTTTGGGCCGTTAATGACGACTCTTGATCAGGGAAATCTTCTCGCGGGCTGCCAATAACATATCAGGTTCCGTACCAATAGATTCAGACAATTCGTCCCAGCACAAAGGGGACCTACAACGACGACCATACAATGCCTCATAAGGTGCCATCATGATTGAGGCGTGCCAGCTGTTATTATATGTGAATTCTACCAACGGCAGTTGGGCTTCCCAGTCAGGCTTCCAATCGAGAGCACATGCCCTCAACATATCCTCTAGAGTTTGAATTGTCCTCTCATACTGACCGTCGGTCTGAGGATGAAAAGCCGTACTGAAGTTCAACTGTGCACCCATAGCACGATGAACCGCCTTCCAGAAGTGCGACACGAACCGTCCGTCCCGATCTGATACAATACTCTTAGGGGTGCCATGCAGTCCCACAATCTCTTTGATGAATAATTGGGCCAATCTCTCAGGGCCCCAAGTATCCTTGATCTCCAAGAAGTGGGCTGATTTAGTCAATCGATCCACAATCACCCAAATCGTATTCATGCCTCGACGGCTCGTCGGCAAGCTAGTTAAAATCCATCGATATGTCTTCCCACTTCCACTCGGGAATCGGAAGCGGTTTCATCATGCCAGCTGGTCGTTGATGCTCAATCTTGACCTGCTGACAGGTCAAACATTTCGAAACGAATTCGGCAACCTCCCGTTTCATGTTACCCCACCAATAATACGGCTTCAAATCCTTATACATTTTGTTCAATCCCGGGTGTATGGAATACGGGGTAGCATGAGCCTCCTTCAGAATAGTATTCCTCAACTCTTCGTCTGCTGGTACACATACTCGATTTTTAAAGCGTATCAGTCCATCATCGTAAACCACAAATCCAGGGGCCTTCCCTTGATCGATTTCTCCTCGAACTCTGGATAAGAATGGGTCCGTCATCTGTTTCGTCCTGATCGTCTCATCAAGGGATGGTGAAATCTCAAGCGTGCACAGTTGTCCCTGAATGCGTTGTAACCAGACCTCAATCTCTGGTCTCATGAACTCTAATTGCAACTCCCTCTGGGCGGTCAAACGAGCTAGTATCTGTTCCTGCACCGTCTTGTGGCTCAAGGCATCGGCAACCACGTTTGCCTTGCCTGGATGATAAAGGATCTCGATATCATAGTCTTTGATTAGCTCTAACCACCTTCTTTGTCTCATATTCAACTCCTTCTGGGTAAAAATATACTTCAGGCTCTTGTGGTCCGTAAAAATCCGGCAGGTAACTCCATACAGGTAGTGGCACCAGATTTTTAAAGCAAACACTACGGCTGCTAACTCCAAGTCATGAGTCAGGTAGTTGACCTCGTAAGGGCCTTGGCAATGCGGACGCATAGGCGATCACTTTCCCGTCCTGCATTAATACGCAGCCAAGGCCCTGTCTCGATGCATCGCCATATACTACGAATCCTTCCGTTCCTCTAGGTAGTACCAAAACAGGTGCTGAAATTAATCGACCTTTGAGTTCATCAAAACTTTGCTGACATGCTTCCTACCACAAGTACTTCTTATCTTTTCTCAACAGATTAGTCATCGGTTGAGCAATTTTGGAAAATCCTTCCACGAATCGTCTGTAATAGCCTGCTAGACCTAGAAAACTACGAACTTCCTTCACGTTCTTCGGGGGTAGCCAGTCTCGGATAGCTTCCGTCTTCTGTGGGTCTACTCTTACTCCCTCTGCTGATATCACATGTCCCAAAAAAATAACTTCAGACATCCAGAACTCACACTTAGAAAATTTTCCATAGAGTTGTTCTCGCCTTAATGCATCGAGAACTTGGCGGAGGTGACACTCATGCTCCTCATGATCACGAGAGTAGACCAAGATGTCGCCAATAAAATCGACTACAAAACGATCCAGATAATTAATAAAAACCCGATTCATCAATTCCATGAACACTGTAGGTGCATTAGTCAGTCTGAATGGCGTGACAACAAACTCATAATGCCCATAGCGAGTGCGAAAAGATGTCTTCGGGACGTCAGACTCTCGAATCCGCAATTGGTGGTACCCGGACCTCAAGTCGATCTTGTAAAATACAGCGGCTCCCTGGAGCTGATCCAATAGATCATCGATGCGAGGTAAAGGATATTTGTTCTTAATTGTTACTTTGTTCAGCTCCCGATAATCAATACACAAATGCAGCGATCCGTCCTTCTTCCGTACGAATAACATCGGCGCTCCCCAAGGGGATGCACTGGGTCGAACATATCCTTTCTCAGTTAATTCTTCGAGTTGTCTTTTCAACTCCTGCATCTCAGTCGGGGCCATACCATATGGTGCTTTCGAAAGCGGGGACGTCCCTGGCTCCAACTCAATGGTGAATTCTACCTCTCGCTGTGGGGGTATTCCTGGAAGCTCTTCTGGAAATACATCTGGATAATCTCGAACTACTGGAATATCAATCAATTTGACTGGCCGGTCAGTTGTCTTGGTCATGTAACACCAATAACCAATGCATCCCTGGTTCAGTAATCTCATAGCCTTCATAGCGCTGATGACTCTCCCAGAATGATTGGGATTATCACCCCAAAAAATACACTCGACACCATCATCCGATGTGACGATCACCATTCGCTTACGGACGCTAAGCATGGCATCGTGACGATCCATCCAGTCGATACCCAAGATTACATCATCTTTAGGTAAATCAACCACAATCAAGTCGGACAACCACTCACGGTTGTTCATGCTAATCAGACGATTCAGACTTCACGACTCCCAATAATTCTTCTACCATCGGGTAGACCAATTACATAAGGTTCACAATCAGTAACATGATTCAAATGCAAACGACTCAAACAAGAACTAGACAAAAAAGAGTGTGAAGCACCAGTATCAAAAAGAACACAAACGGGCTGAGAGTGGATCTCGAGAGTACCTGCAATCATGCTGGCTTCGGGATCATCGGCTTTCTTCATCTCGTAGACTCTGGGTTTTGCAACCCCGAAAGCAGGTGTACCAGCTTGATTTCCACGGCCCATCCCTTTGTTCGCCCCGGTAGTCTGGTAAGAAGTGGATGGAGGAGCACGTTCCTGAACAGAAGACTGTACTGGAGCAAGAGATGCTACTGGAGCACGCCCGAGTCCACCCCGGCAATAGAGAGCATGATGACCGTTCTTCCCGCAAGTGTGACAGGCAACGGCCGGCTTCGGACACTTGGAGCTGATATGCCCCTGGTCCCCACAGTTATAACACACGACAGGTGAGCTGATTGCCCGAGAGTGCGTTCCTGCCGGTTTTGGTGCCATAGGTGGCCGCTCAGAAGGATTTGGTACAGGCTGGGGTTTCTTGAATACCCCCCGGTTACTGTCTCCTTGGGTCTGGTTCCTGGATCTCTTGTTGGAAAACTGAGGCTGCTTCTTAGAAATCTCCTTCGCAGTAGGTTCATACTCCAAAGCCTTCTCAATAAACTCCAGTAAGGTCGTACAGTGGTGATTGAGTAATTGCATCCTCATTCGGGTTTTAAGCCTCTTGAGGAAATATTTGATCTTATCAGCTTCCGAACGGACAACTGACGTAGCAAAAGGGAGAAGTGCTTGGAATTTTTCGGCAATTGCTAACACATCCTCGTCTTCCGATGGGTCGGGGTTTAGTAATTCGGACAGTTTGGCTTTGTAACAGCCCAAAAACAGTGGCTATTATAGTGCCGTGGATCCCTCCTGGGACCCACCAGGCAATATCACAATATACACTTAAAATCTGACAACGTGGCACCGTACCACAATATTTATCAAAACCCCGGTGTGGAGTATGAGTTATTCATATTTTTAAATACAAGCAAACATACACAGGATCCAAACACGGTACAGACCATATGACGATGGGCAGTACCTAACAAGTTTTAGTACATTCATCCGACACAAAAATAAAACGAAAGTAACGCTTGAAACATAACCGAACAACCAAAAGACTCGGGGCCCCCGAAATAGCATACATCAGAATCCTCCGTCGCCATTGTGCTCCTCCTGTGCCTTGCCCTTTCCTCGCCCTGAAATACAAGTATTTCGCCCCAAACCACAGGGTCATCTATACATGATAATAATTCTCATGACATTATACAATTCATATATACTGATTTCAAAGAAATCCACCGACTACTGAATATACCCCGAAGGCGTATAAACAATCAGTCCCAACTGTCGAAGGTAACCAAATATACGAACGACCATATACTATGGCTCAAGACGGACGTCACAGTACGCCCGATCCGGAAATGTGTCCGTGCACATGTCCACCCCGTATACGGAATCCAGAATATACGTGGGACAATGTACCTAATTAGCCTCACGAACTACGTCTCGTGTGCACGATCTAAATGCAGAAAAACCTCCATGCATGATCATCAAGTGCCCGGCTAAAAATCCTACACATAACCAATCGGCGCGCAGATATGACTCCAGAGATGTCACGATACAACATGACAACGAAACTCAACGAATTACACTTTTTCCAAGAAATCGAACAACTCACCGAAGTGTCAACAAAGCTCAACGATATCAAGGGTCCAAAAGTACGAATTTGGGTATACAATCCCATGATGAAAACGGGACATCATCAAGAACAACCTCAAGTCACAAGACACAAGTTTATAGGTGTTTCATATACACGAAATGCATAATCATCATAAGAATCCACACATCATTATAACCAAGCAAGATAACTTGCCTCAATTCCGTAGACGAATAATCCTTCCTCGAATGGTCAAACGAACGGTATCCTCGTCTAACAATACTCACGTGAACAAGCAACCTTGAATGAAATATAATTCATTCAACAACACATTAAATGCGATAATGGTATTATCGCATAAACAATATTCACAAATAGATTATCCTATCGATCATTTTAATGTTCTTATTACAAATCATCGTATGTTTATCATGATCATTACATATTCTAACCTTAATGTCAAATTCTTGATGTCTAGTTTATTATTAATGCAATATCTTGAAAATATCTTTTTCAAATCATCGACACTTCCAATTACGATATAATTTGTGTTTAATTACATTCTTCATTATTTACCAACAATTTCATTCAAAACTTGATTACTATATGAAACATAAGTTTAAGTTTTTAGTGAATTAAGAACATCATCTTAATTTACGCCTCTTGACATGCATGGATTAATGAAATGGAATTCGGCTATTCATCTACCGCATTTGTATCATCACATTTAACACAATTCTCTAAAGAACATTATCAACCTATCAATGTAGCGATTAACGCCCTTTAACGAAATCGATAGATTCGAACATATGAAGATTACAACTTCCTTCTATCAACATTCATTGTTTTACTTTGAAGAATTTATTAAAAGCCTAGTTATATCATTGAATACTTGAGATTTTTGAAGAAACTTCATTCATCTAACAAAGATCATCTACAAAGGGTTAATATCATCTTTCCAACAATTTTATTACAAAGGTTTTAGAGGCCAAAAATCATGGTTCCATACTACCTTCAAGAATCAATAGAATGTTTAAGACAAATTTAACATTTCTCACTTTTAATCATTAAGGATATCATCCCTAACATGTTCCTAGTGTTGAGACTAAAATCAACTTCCGATTATCAAGCTATACCTCAGGTTTTATGTATATCATTATCAACACAATCACATTATGAAGTTATTTACATCAAGAAGTAACACTAATACCTTCAAAGTTAATCTTCACTTGGTGTGAGTATGATTCAATTAACTTATCATGTTTACACTAGTTTAAACTAACATTATGTGAAGTATTTATCTACTAACATCATCATAAGCATGGAATTGATATGAGTTAAAGAAAGACCAACCTTAAAATGAAGAACAACACCAACACTCCAAGGAATACACTTCAATCTCTAGCTCTCCAAGTCACAATCAAGTGTTGAAGCTCCAACACAAGTTAGGAAGGCTTACAAATGAAGTTGGAAGGGAAAGGAATCGTTCCTAAGTTGGGAGATCGAAAGAGGTCGAGTAGGAAGTGAATGGCAAGTCATACATTTATAATCTGTTCTTTACATTACGTACTTTAACGAACGTGGTTAACGTACGTTATAGCCTTTACGTACGTAATCTCATGATCATTACGTACGTAACCAATTTCATCAAATCTCCCTGTCTAAAAACACGCAGTTCGTTACGTACGTAACCAGGCAGCTATTACGTACGTAATAGCCGTTGACTTGGCTGTCGCGATCGACTCCCGACCACCTACCCTTGCTCGACCCCACCCGCCGAAAGGCGGATTGCTGGAGGATCTTCCGCATTACGTACGTTAACGCATCGATATTACGACGTAAGGCGGCCTACATAGCGTACGTTAAGAATACATGTTAACGTACGTTAAGTACTATAACAAGCATAAATGGAATTCTCGCAATATCACCCAACAACTAATATAGTATGAATGACCATGAATCCAATTTAACATAATTCGTCGGTACTTGCTACAACATCACAGATATGGTGCGAAAATACTTAACTTAAATCATGAAATACAATATTAAAGGCGAGGGTATTACATACTTCCCCCTTAAAAGGAGTTTCGTCCCCGAAACTAAGGGGTAAAATGATTCGGGTATCTCTCTCGCATGCTATCTTCAGTCTCCCACGTAGCTTCCTCGACTCCATGTCTTGACCACTGAATTTTTAATAAGGGAATCGTCTTGTTCCTCAGCTGTTTAATTCTTCTCTCGAGGATCTGCACAGGCTGTTCCTCATACGAATGGTCGTCGGCTATTTCGACCTCGTCGAATTGAATAACGTGACTTGGATCAGCAACATACTTCCTTAACTGAGACACATGGAATACGTTGTGAATCCGACTCAAAGATGGTGGTAATGCTAAACGATAGGCTAGGTCGCCTACTCGTTCCAGGATCTCAAACGGACCAATATACCTTGGGCTCAATTTGCCTCTCTTCCCGAATCGGAAAACACCTCTAGTAGGAGATACTTTGACCAGTACATGGTCACCAACTTCAAACTCGAGTGGTCGTCGACGACTATCTGCATATGATTCCTGGCGGCTTTGGGCCGTTAATAGACGGCTCTTGATCAAGGAAATCTTCTCGCGGGCTGCCAATAACATATCAGGTTCCGTACCAATAGATTCAGATAATTCGTCCCAGCACAAAGGGGACCTACAACGACGACCATATAATGCCTCATAAGGTGCCATCATGATCGAGGCGTGCCACCGTTATTGTATGTGAATTCTACCAACGGCGGTTGGGCTTCCCGATCAAGCTTCCAATCGAGAGCACATGCCCTCAACATATCCTCTAGAGTTTGAATTGTCCTCTCGGATCGACCGTCGGCCCGAGGATGAAAAGCCGTCTTGAAGTTCAACCGTGTACCCATAGCACGATGAACCGCCTTCCAGAAGTGAGACACGAACCGTCCGTCCCGATCTGATACAATACTCTTAGGGGTGCCATGCAGTCTCACAATCTCTTTGATGAATAATTGGGCCAATTTCTCAGGGCCCCAAGTATCCTTGATCTCCAAAAAGTGGGCTGATTTAGTCAATCGATCCACAACCACCCAAATCGTATTCATGCCTCGACGGCTCGTCGGCAAACTAGTAATAAAGTCCATTGATATGTCTTCCCACTTCCACTCGGGAATCGGAAGCGGTTTCATCATGCCAGCTGGTCGTTGATGCTCAATCTTGACCTGCTGACAGGTCAAACATTTCGAAACGAATTCGGCAACTTCCCGTTTCATGTTACCCCACCAATAATACGGCTTCAAATCCTTATACATTTTGTTTGATCCCGGGTGTATGGAATACGGGGTAGCATGATCCTCCTTCAGAATAGTATTCCTCAATTCTTCGTCTGCTGGTACACACACTCGGTTTTTAAAGCATAACAGTCCATCCTCGTGAACCACAAATACAGGGGCCTTCCCCTGATCGATTTCTCCTCGAATTCTGGATAAGAATGGGTCCGACATCTGTTTCGTCCTGATCGTCTCGTCAATGGATGATGAAATCTCAAGCATGCACAGTTGTCCCTGAATGCGTTGTATCCAGACCTCAATCTCTGGTCTCATGAACTCTAATTGCAACTCCCTCTGGGCGGTCAAACGAGCTAGCATCTGCTCCTGCACCGTCTTGTGGCTCAAGGCATCGGCAACCACGTTTGCCTTGCCTGGATGATAAAGGATCTCGATATCATAGTCTTTGATTAGCTCTAACCACCTCTTTTGTCTCATATTCAACTCCTTCTGGGTAAAAATATACTTCAGGCTCTTGTGGTCCGTAAAAATCTGGCAGGTAACTCCATACAGATAGTGGCGCCAGATTTTTAAAGCAAACACTACGGCTGCTAACTCCAAGTCATGAGTCGGGTAGTTGACCTCGTAAGGGCATCGTCTGCGACGCATAGGCGATCACTTTCCGTCCCGCATTAACACGCGGCCAAGGCCGCCTCGATGCATCGCTGTATACCGCGAATCCTTCCGTTCCTCTAGGTAGTACCAAAACAGGTGCTGAAATTAATCGACCTTTGAGTTCATCAAAACTTTGCTGACATGCTTCCGACCACAAGTACTTCTTATCTTTTCTCAACAGATTAGTCATCGGTTGAGCAATTTTGGAAAATCCTTCCACGAATCGTCTATAATAGCCTGCTAGACCGAGAAAACTACGAACTTCCTTCACGTTCTTCAGGGGTAGCCAGTCTCGGATAGCTTCCGTCTTCTGTGGGTCTACTCTTACTCCCTCTGCTGATATCACATGACCCAGAAAAATAACTTCAGACATCCAGAACTCACACTTAGAAAATTTTCCATAGAGTTGTTCTCGCCTTAACGCATCGAGAACCTGGCGGAGGTGACACTCATGCTCCTCATGATCACGAGAGTAGACCAAGATATCGTCAATAAAAACGACTACAAAATGATCCAGATTATTAATAAAAACCCGATTCATCAATTCCATGAATACTGCAGGTGCATTAGTCAGTCCGAATGGCATGACAACGAACTCATAATGCCCATAGCGAGTGCGAAAAGCTGTCTTCGGGACGTCAGACTCTCGAATCCGCAATTGGTGGTACCCAGACCTCAAGTCGATCTTGGAAAATATAGCGGCTCCCTGCAGCTGATCCAATAGATCATCGATGTGAGGTAAAGGATACTTGTTCTTAATTGTTACTTTGTTCAGCTCCCGGTAATCGATACACAAACGCAGCGATCCGTCCTTCTTCCGTACGAATAACACCGGTGCCCCCCAAGGGGATGCACTGGGCCGAACATATCCTTTCTCAGTTAATTCTTCGAGTTGTCTTTTCAATTCCTGCATCTCAGTCGGGGCCATACGGTACGGTGCTTTCGAAAGCGGGGACGCCTCTGGCTCCAACTCAATGGTGAATTCCACCTCTTGCTGTGGGGGTATTCCTGGAAGCTCGTCTGGGAATACATCCGGATAGTCTCGAACTACTGGAATATCAATTAATTTGACTGGCCGGTCAGCTGTCTTAGTCATGTAACACCAATAACCAATGCATCCCTGGTTCAGTAATCTCATAGCCTTCATAGCGCTGATGACTCTCCCAGAATGATTGGGATTATCACCCCGAAAAATACACTCGACGCCATCATCCGATGTGACGGTCACCATTTGCTTACGGACGCTAAGGACGGCATCGTGACGATCCATCCAGTCAATACCCAAGATCACATCATCTTTAGGTAAATCCACCACAATCAAGTCAGACAACCACTCACGGTTGTTCATGCTAATCGGACAGTTTTGTACTTCACGACTCCCAATAATTCTTCTACCATCGGGTAGACCAATTACATAAGGTTCACAATTGATAACACGATTCAAATGCAAACGACTCAAACAAGAACTAGAAAAAAAGGAGTGTGAAGCACCAGTATCAAAAAGAACAGAAACGGGCTGAGAGTGGATCTCGAGAGTACCTGCAATCATGCTGGCTTCGGGATCATCGGCTTTCTTCATCTCGTAAACTCTGGGTTTTGCAACCCCGGAAGCAGGTGTACCAACTTGATTCCCACGGCCCATCCCTTTGTTCGCCCGGTAGTCCGGTAAGAAGCGGATGGAGGAGCACGTTCCTGAGCAGAAGACTCTTTGGAGCAAGAGATGCCGTTGGGGCACGCCCGAGTCCACCCGGCAATAGCGAGCGCGATGACCGTTCTTCCCGCAAGTGTGACAGCAACGGCCGGCCGGAAACTTGGAGCTGATATGCCCCTGGTCCCCACGGTTATAACACACGGCATGTGAGCTGATTGCCCGAGAGTGCGTTCTGCCGGTTTCGGTGCCATAGGTGGCCGCTCGGAGGGATTTGGTACAGTGGGGTTTCTTGAATACCCCGGTTCTTTGTCTCCTTGGAGTGCAGTTCTGGATCTCTTGTTGGAAAGCGAGGCTTCTTAGAAATCTCCTTCGCGGTAAGTTCATACTCCAAAGCCTTCTCAATAAACTCCGGTAAGGTTGTACAGTGGTGATTGAGTAATTGCATCCTCATTCGGGGTTTAAGCCTCTTGAAGAAATATTTGATTTTATCAGCACGGACAACTGACGTAGCAAAAGGGAGAAGTGCTTGGAATTTTCAAAGAATTACTAACACATCCTCGTCTTAGATGGGTGGGGTTTAGTAATTCGGACGCTTAAGCTTCACGGAGGGTGCGGGATAGTAACGATCGGCATAAGATTCTTGAATTCCTCCCAAGTACTCGCGCCTTGGCGAGCCTCACGAAAGCCACCAAGTATGGGCACTCTTGCGAGGTAGTAGTCGCCACAAAGAACTCGATTTTCCTCTGGGCACTCCACCATCCCGACAGTTTCTCAAATGCTCTATCCAAAGGTACAATGTCGGCAGGCTCAGATGAGCCTTCAAAAGTCGGAGGTCGCTGACGTGATATGTCGCTAATAATCCGGCTCACGATCCCGCCAGGCACCAAAGGCGGAGGCTGTTGTCCCTGCTGCTGACCAGTAGTATTCCTTTGCATAGTTTCCATCAGCCGACCCATTTGGGTCATCTGGGCCATCATGCCCTGCATCAAGGTGTAAGGATCGGCACGTGCATTCTCTCCGGTGTGGTGCGATTGGTCCCGAGAAGGCGAATCACTGCCTGCGAAACTCTGTTCCACATTCGCGCGTCTGTTAGCTCGTGGTATCGGAATTCGGCCTCTTCCGCGGCCTCGTCCCCCTCTGCCACGGCCTCTAAGGTTCCTTTCCATACTGAAAGAACCAAGTCACAAGTACAGTTTGATTTATCAATCATAATTCATGCTAAGTTAATAACAACAGGGAATTTCCTATCCAACAAAGCAGTTGTAAAGAATCACTGGCACTACAAGTGTTACACACTCAATATCATATCAACATTAAGTCGAAACAATTCCAATCACATAATTCATTTAGGTTCTCTTCAAACAGATGAATTTTGCCTCATGGTAGCAAGATGACAAGATAAGTAAGGAGACCAATACATCGTCAATATCATGCCAGTAATCAAATTATGGTTCATGAGAACATACCGTATTCGACGGGTCAGGCGCTTGCACAGGTTACACGTGGCACGAAGTTTTCTTGTTGCTATTTCGATTCTACAATGACTCAAAATAAAAACACACTCTCTGATACCATCTTCTGTAACAACCCAAAAACAGTGGCTATTACAGTGCCGTGGATCCCTCCTGGGACCCACCAGGCAATATCACAATATACACTTAAAATCTGACAACGTGGCACCGTACCACAATATTTATCAAAACCCCGGTGTGGAGTATGAGTTATTCATATTTTAAATACAAGCAAACATACACAGGATCCAAACACGGTACAGACCATATGACGATGGGCAATACCTAACAAGTTTTAGAACATTCATCCGACGCAAAAATAAAACGAAAGTCACGCTTAAAACATAACCGAACAACCAAAAGACTCGGGCCCCCCGAAATAGCATACATCAGAATCCTCCGTCGCCATTGTGCTCCTCCTGTGCCTTGCCCTTTCCTCGCCCTGAAATACAAGTATTTACTTCCAAACCACGTGGTCACTATACATGATAATAATTCTCATGACATTATACAATTCATATATACCGATTTCAAAGAAATCCACCGACTCGAATATACCCCGAAGGTGTATAAACAATCGATCCCAATCGAAGATAACCAAATATACGAACGACCATATACTATGGCTCAAGACGGACGTCACAGTACGCCCGATCCGGAAATGTGTCCGTGCACATGTCCACCCCGTATACGGAATCCAGAATATACGAGGGACAATGTACCTAATTAGCCTCACGAACTACGTCTCGTGTGCACGATCTAAATGCGGAAAAACCTCCACGCATGATCATCAAGTGCCCGGCTAAAAATCCTACACATAACCAATCGGCGCGCAGATATGACTCCAGAGATGTCACGATACAACATTACAACGAAACTCAACGAATTACACTTTTTCCAAGAAATCGAACAACTCACCGAAGTGTCAACAAAGCTCAACGATATCAAGGGTCCAAAAGTACGAATTTGGGTATACAATCCCATGATGAAAACGGGACATCATCAAGAACAACCTCAAGTCACAAGACACAAGTTTATAGGTGTTTCATATACACGAAATGCATAATCATCATAAGAATCCACACATCATTATAACCAAGCAAGATAACTTGCCTCAATTCCGTAGACGAATAATCCTTCCTCGAATGGTCAAACGAACGGTATCCTCGTCTAACAATACTCACGTGAACAAGCAACCTTGAATGAAATATAATTCATTCAACAACACATTAAATACGATAATGGTATTATCGCATAAACAATATTCACAAATCGATTATCCTATCGATCATTTTAATGTTCTTATTACAAATCATCGTATGTTTATCATGATCATTACATATTCTAACCTTAACGTCAAATTCTTGATGTCTAGTTTATTATTAATGCAATATCGTGAAAATATCTTTTTCAAATCATCGACACTTCCAATTACGATATAATTTGTGTTTAATTACATTCTTCATTATTTACCAACGATTTCATTCAAAACTTGATTACTATATGAAACATAAGTTTAAGTTTTTAGTGAATTAAGAACATCATCTTAATTTACGCCTCTTGACATGCATGGATTAATGAAATGGAATTCGGCTATTCATCTACCGCATTTGTATCATCACATTTAACACAATTCTCTAAAGAACATTATCAACCTATCAATGTAGCGATTAACGCCCTTTAACGAAATCGATAGATTCGAACATATGAAGATTACAACTTCCTTCTATCAAAATTCATTGTTTTACTTTGAAGAATTTATTAAAAGCCTAGTTATATCATTAAATACTTGAGATTTTTGAAGAAACTTCATTCATCTAACAAAGATCATCTACAAAGGGTTAATATCATCTTTCCAACAATTTTATTACAAAGGTTTTAGAGGCCAAAAATCATGGTTCCATACTACCTTCAAGAATCAATAGAATGTTTAAGACAAATTTAACATTTCTCACTTTTAATCATTAAGGATATCATCCCTAACATGTTCCTAGTGTTGAGACTAAAATCAACTTCCGATTATCATGCTATACCTCAGGTTTTATGTATATCATTATCAACACAATCACATTATGAAGTTATTTACATCAAGAAGTAACACTAATACCTTCAAAGTTAATCTTCACTTGGTTTGAGTATGATTCAATTAACTCATCATGTTTACACTAGTTTAAACTAACATTATGTGAAGTATTTATCTACTAACATCATCATAAGCATGGAATTGATATGAGTTAAAGAAAGACCAACCTTAAAATGAAGAACAACACCAACACTCCACGGAATACACTTCAATCTCTAGCTCTCCAAGTCACCAATCAAGTGTTGAAGCTCCAACACAAGTTAGCAAGGCTTAGAAATGAAGTTGGAAGGGAAAGGAATCGTTCCTAAGTTGGGAGATCAAAAGAGGTCGAGTAGGAAGTGAATGGCAAGTCATACATTTATAATCTGAACTTGACATTACGTACTTTAACGAACGTGGTTAACGTACGTTATAGCCTTTACGTACGTAATCTCATGATCATTACGTACGTAACCAATTTCATCAAATCTCCCTGTCTAAAAACACGCAGTTCGTTACGTACGTAACCAGGCAGCTATTACGTACGTAATAGCCGTTGACTTGGCTGTCGCGATCGACTCCCGACCACCTACCCTTGCTCGACCCCACCCGCCGAAAGGCGGATTGCTGGAGGATCTTCCGCATTACGTACGTTAACGTACTGATATTACGTACGTAAGGCGGCCTACATAGCGTACGTTAAGAATACATGTTAACGTACGTTAAGTACTATAACAAGCATAAATGGAATTCTCACAATATCACCCAACAACTAATATAGTATGAATGACCATGAATCCAACTTAACATAATTCGTCGGTACTTGCTACAACATCACAGATATGGTGCGAAAATACTTAACTTAAATCATGAAATACAATATTAAAGGAGAGGGTATTACAGGCTTCACGGAGGGGTGCAGGATAGTAACGATCTAGCATAAGGTTCTTGAATTCCTCCCAAGTACTCGCGCCTTCGGCAGGCCTCACAGAAAGCCACCAAGTATGGGCACTCTTACTAAGGTAGTAGGCTTCCACAGCAACTCGATTTTCCTCTGGGCACTCCACCATCTCGAACAGTTTCTCGAAATGCTCTATCCAGTGTACAATGTCAGCAGGCTCATATGAGCCTTCAAAAGTCGGAGGTCGCTGTTGTGATATGTTGCTAATAATCCGGCTCACGATCCCGCCAGGCACCAGAGGCGGAGGCTGTTGCCCCTGCTGTTGACCAGCAGTATTCCTCTGCATAGCTTCCATCAGCTGACCTATTTGGATCATTTGGGCCATCATGCCCTGCATCACGGTGTAAGGATCGACACGTGCATTCTCTCCGGTGTGGTGTGATTGGTCCCTAGAAGGTGAATCACTGCCTGCAGAAGTCTGTTCCACATTCGCGCGTCTGTTGGCTCGTGGTATCGGAATTCGGCCTCTTCTGCGGCCTCGTCCCCCTCTGCCACGGCCTCTCGGATTCCTTTCCATATTAAAAGAATCAAGTCACAAGTACAGTTCGATTTATCAATCATAATTCATGCTAAGTTAATAGCAACAGGGAATTTCCTATCCAACAAAGCAGTTTGTAAAGAATCACTGGTACTACAGGTGTTACACACTCAATATCATATCAACATCAAGTCGAAACAATTCCAATCACATAATTAATTTAGGTTCACCTCAAACAGATGAATTTTACCTCATGTTAGCAAGATGCCAAGATAAGTAAGAAGACCAATACATCGTCAATATCATGCCAGTAATCAAATTATGGTTCATGAGAACATACCGTATTTGACGGGTCAGGCGCTTGCACAGGTTACACGTGGCACGAAGGTTTCTTGATGCTATTTCGATTCTACAATGACTCAAAATAATAACACACTCTCCGATACCATCTTCTGTAACAGCCCAAAAACAGTGGCTATTACAGTGCCGTGGAACCCTACCGGGACCCACCAGGCGATATCACAATTTACATTTATAATCTGACAACGTGGCACCGTACCACAATATTTATCAAAACCCTGGTGTGGAGTATGAGTTATTCATGTCTTTAAATACGAGCAAACATACACAGGATCCAAATTCGGTACAGACCATATGACGATGGGCAGTACCTAACAAATTTTAGGACATTCATCCGACACAAAATAAAATGAAAGTCACAATAAAACATAACCGAACGACCAAAAGACTCGGCCCCCCCGAAATAGCATACTTCAAAATCCTCCGTCGCCATTGTGCTCCTCCTGTGCCTTGCCCTTTCCTCACCCTGAAATACAAGTATTTCGCCCCAAACCACAGGGTCAGCTATACATGATAATAATTCTCATGACATTATACAATTCATATATACTGATCTCAAAGAAAACCACCGACTACTGAATATACCCCGAAGGCGTATAAACAATCAGTCCCAAATGTCGAACATAACTAAATATACGAACGACCATATAATATGGCTCAAGACGGATGTCATAGTACGCCCGATCCGGAAATGTGTCCGTGCACATGTCCACCCCGTATACGGAATCCAGAATATACGTGGTACGATGTACCTAATTAGCCTCACGAACTACGTCTCGTGTGCACGATCTAAATGCGGAAAACATCCACGCATGATCATCAAGTGCCCGGCTAAAAATCCTACACATAACCAATCGGCGCGCAGATATGACTCCAGAGATGTCACGATACAACATGACAACGAAACTCAACGAATTACACTTTTATCAAGGAATCGAACAACTCACCGAAGTGTCAACAAAGCTCAAAAGGACTAACGGTAACAAGGACGGTAAATTTCGGGTATATCATCCCCAACACCATGACAATACGATCAAGGGTATCACTATATCACGAATCATAGATTATCAGAACATTTCATACACACGAAACACATAATAATCACAAGAATTCAACCATCATTATAACCAAGCAAGATAACTTGCCTCAATTCCGTAGATGAATAATCCTTCTTTGAATGGTCAAACGAACGGTATCATCGTCTAACAATACTCACGTGAACAAGCAACCTTGAATGAAATGTAATTCATTCAACAACACATTCGTACGATAACGGTATTATTACATAAATAATATTCGTAAATTTACTTGAATAAATCAATTATCCTATTGATCATTTTAATGTTCTTATTACAAATCATCGTATGTTTATCATGTTCATTCACATATTCTAACCTTAATGTCAAATACTTGATGTCTAGTTTATTATCAATGTAATATCGTGAAAATATCTTTTCAAATCATCAACACTTTCAATTACGATATAAGTTTGTGTTTAATTACGTTCTCCATTATTTAACCAACGATTACATTCAAAACTTGATTACTATATGAAACATAAGTTTAAGTTTTTAGTGAACTAAGAACATCATCTTAATTTACGTCTCTTAACACGCACGGATTAATGAAATGGAATTCGGCTACTCATCTACCGCATTTGTATCATCATATTCAACACAATCCTCTTAAAAACATTATCAACCTATTAATGTAGTGATTAACACCCTTTAACGAAATCGATTAATTTGAACATATGAAGATTACAACTTCCTTCTATCAACATCCATTGTTTTACTTTGAAGAATTTATTAAAAGCCTAGTTATATCATTGAATACTTGAAATTTTTGAAGTAACTTCATCCCATCTAGCGAAGATCATCTTCAAAGGGTTAACATAATCTTTCAAAAAAAAATTATTACAAAGGTTTTAGAGGCCAAAAATCATGGTTCCATATTACCTTCAAGAATCAATTGAATGTTCAAGACAAATTTAACATTTCTCACCTTTAATCATTAAGGATATCATCCCTAACATGTTCCTAGTGTTGAGACTATAATCAACTTCCGAATATCATGTTATACATCAGGTTTTATGTATATCATTATCAACACAATCATATTATGAAGTTATTTACATCAAGAAGTAACACTAATACCTTCAATGTTAATCTTCACTTAGTTTGAGCATGATTCAATTAACTTATCATGTTTGCACTAGTTTAAACTAACATTATGTGAAGTATTTATCTACTAACATCATCATAAGCATGGAATTGATATGAGTTAAAGAAAGACCAACCTTAAAATGAAGAACAACACCAACACTTCAAGGGATACACTTCAATCTCTAACTCTCCAAGTCACCAATCAAGTCTCAAGCTCCAACACAAGTTAGAAAGGCTTAGAAACGAAGTTGGAAGGGAAAGGAATCGTTTCTCGGTTGGGAGGTTGAAAGGGTCGAGTAGGAAATGAATGGCAAGTCATACTTTTATAATCGAACTCGGCATTACGTGCGTTAACGAAAGTGGTTAACGTGCGTTATAGCCACTACGTGCGTAATCTTATGATCATTACGTACATAACCAATTTCATCGAGATCTTTACGCCTCAAAACACACAATTCGTTACGTCGTAACTATATAGCTATTACGTGCGTAATAGCCGTTGACTTCATGTCGCGATCGACTCCCGACCACCTACCCACTGCTTTCGGCCCCACCGAAAGGCGGGGCTGGAGGATCTCCCGCATTACGTACGTTAACGTATTGATGTTACGTACGTAAGGCGACATACATAGCGTACGTTATGAAGATAGGTTAACGTACGTTAAGTACTATAACAAGCATAAATGGAATTCTCCCAATATCACCCAACAACTAATATAGTATGAATGACCATGATTCCAACTTAACATAATTCGTCGATACTTGCTACAACATCACAGATATGGTGCGAAAATACTTAGCTTAAATCATAAAATACAATATTAAAGGCGAGGGTATTACATATAATATGGCCGCGGTGAAAAGGAAGGGCTACGGCCCTGGACCTCTGGCGGTGGTTCAACTCGGCGAGGGAGATTAGGTCGCGATGTGCGCCTGCAACGACGATGATTCCAACGAATCGAAACTGAGGGCTCCGATTATGCTCTCGGGCTTCTAGATCGGGTAAGGTTTCTAGATACAGGTAAGTGAAAATTGAGTTTTTGATTTGTAATTGGTATTGAAACGGGCTGAATATGGTTTCTGATTTCGGGACGATGGTGGATTCTGGGTTTGTTGATAAAAGGGTCGGAAATCCGAGTTTGGATTCGGACTGGGCTGAGGGTGCTTAACTGAGATGGGGTTTGAAACTGGTTCGGTGTTAGATTCCCATTTGTGATTTTTTTGTTGGTTTGGTTTCTGGGTTGAGGGCAATTTTTGTTGATGATTTCGGGCCTGATTTGGGTTACTGGTTGAACCGAAATTCTAATCTATGAATTATTTGAATTTATATGGAGATGAAGGTGAAATCGAGATTGAGATTCGAGTTACCTAATGTATTTAGATGGACTGAGGTGATGGAATCTGATCAGAACTCAAAGGGGAATTGATCGGATGTTGAGAGGTGTCGTGCGATAAGACTGCCTCTCTTCTTCTCCTTGTATTGTAAATTTTCTGGCGTGATGAACTTTGTTTGCAGGAATTGTGTATTGTATTTTTTTCCCAGTATGATGAAGTTACAGGCAGATTTTTTTCGATGATGTATTGTGTATTTGGTGGAAAGTGAATTCCTCAACAACAATACGTGAAAAACGTTGTGCATGGCCGATAGTTCTGGGTGTAAAGCCAAGCGGTAAGCTAATTCTCCAATTCGTTCAAGAATTTTGAATGGTCTAATATATCTCGGCCTCAACTTGCTCCTTGGACCAAAACGAACAATTCCCTTGGTAGGAGATACCTTCAGGAATAACTTGTCGCCAACACAGAATTCGAGATCTTTCCTGCGCTTATCGGCGTAAGACTTCTGACGATCTTGTGCTATCTTGATCCTCTCATGAATCTTATCTACCACACCTACTGTTTGTTCAATCATCTCCGGACCCAAGATTCTCCTTTCACCTACTCCATCCCAATACAGTGGTGATCAATACTTCCTACCGTATAAGGCTTCATACGGCGCCATACTGATCATCGACTGATAAATGTTGTTGTAAGCAAATTCTACCAAAGGCAATAGTCGTTCCCAACACTACGCCATAAGTGCTCATAGGTAATGCCTGTTTATTGTTGCAGAAGACACGAAAAGTGTTGCCTTAGGCCAAAGGCAACACGAAACTCTTGTTGCCAATACGGCTGTTGCCTTTGACACCTAAGGCAACACTTTTAGCCTCTACTGCAACAATGGAAAAGTATTGCATTACGCCTATAATGCAACAACATAACCAAGTAAGGCAACAAGAAACGGTGTTTCCTAAGATTTCAAAAAAAAAACACGGGGTCCACATGTGCCACGTCATCAGTGAGTCCCACCTTTGCGCCACATCATCAGTGGGGCCCACATTTATGCCACGTCATCAGTGGCTCTACATTTGTGCCACGTCACCAATGGGCCCCACATCTATGCCACGTCAATAGTTTTTTTTTTTTTTTGCTTTTGTAATACTACTTTTATAAAATACAACAGGTAAAGTAAAACACAACACTTCATACAAATATTTTGAAATAACCATTTTATTTTTACATCAACCCATTCAAAATAAACCACGGCAGCCAAAAACCAACAACGCTGCCAATACAAAATACAAAGTCCTAAATTTATGCAAAGCAACTAACCACCAATTTAACTTCAAAAGTACCAAAACCAAGCAACACCACCATCTAACTTAAAAAGTACGAAATTACAAACTCTAAATACAAGTGATCGAAATTTATCAGTGTCCGTTTTTTCGTTATCAGCAGTTCCTTCAAGCTGCAAAACCAAAAAAAAAAATAAAGTATCAAAATGAGTAAATGTCAGTTTCAGATATCAACAAATGCCTCGATATCTGATGGACACTTATGCATACATTATTTTAAACAAATACTACTATATTTACGAATAAAAAGCCCTAGTTTGACATTACATGAATACTGCATCAGTTATCTTCATCATAGAGGTCAAAAAATAAGCAGAATCACCCTTACTTCCATTTTCCTGAAGATATAAAATCATTTCATGACCAGTTTGTCGTAGAAAAATCTGACCTCTTCAGGACGTTCACTTTCTGTTGGTCTTGCACGCTTTCTATGGACTATGGACGACATTCTTACGATGCTTCAGCTCAGTGTTCATAGGCCCAACCCTGACGCGATGAAAATAAAGAAGTTTCTTATTTTTTTTATTCAAGAAACAAGAGCATAAAAAATGATTAAGTGCAATATAGATTATTACATCGTAGTACAACCACAAGCACTCCTAAAAGCATAAGATACTATTTGTTCAATGTCTTTCCAGCGTATCAAACGCCCAGCCTCATCCTGGCTACTGCTTGTAATTATAGATTCCATTCTGAACATTGCAATTATTGTTTATCGATTTCATACGTATTATGACAGAGTTGAATATATTATTTTTCATGATGAAACAATTGTTAACTATGTGACTATAGATTCCATAGTGAACACTTTTATTATTGTCACAAACTTGACATAGTTAAATATGTTAATTTCATATTGAGAAAACCCCGTTAATTAACTACAATGCATGCAGCCTATCAGGGGTACAAGTTCTTCAGAAAAATCAAAGAATAGTTTTCCTTACGCAACATTCAAATAATTGAGCATTTTGCATCAATCAATCTAGTTCCAAAATATCCAAAATACGCAACATCATTAACTACAAGCACAAATATACTTCACAAGTAAATCAACTAAAAGTGTCTCGAGATCATATATAAATCAGGAAAAAATAGTGTGAAAAACTCACTACTTCCTTAATGAAAACAAAAGATGCCGCACCTTTCCATTTATGATCCGTGTCTGGGAAAATCTGCCCAATATCTGGAAGGCCCCGTGACCCTAATATCGCATCGACTACACAATGTAGCAACACATCACCTGCACTAGGAGAACCATATCTACCTCAATGACGAACATTAATGCGTTCATTAAGCAAATGAGGATTAGAAATGAAAATTTGACACGCGCATTGAAAATTAACCGTCGGTATCTTTTGATGTTTAGCAGATCCTTCGTTGTTATATGCTTTGACAGATAGGGGTGTCGAACGGTTCGGTTCCGGTTAACCGGACCGAAAAAATCGGTTAATCGGAACCATTTTAGCCAAAAAACTGGAACCGTAAACCGAACCGTTTTACACTTTCGGTTAACCGGAACCGCACCGAATTAGTTCGGTTCCGGTTCGGGTAACCCGTAAGAACCGTTTTTTTTTTTATATAAATTATAAAATATAAAATTAATATTTAATACATATATAATATATTATTATAAAATTTTAACAAAATATAAAATATTTATTTAACAATATTAGAGCTCTAAATTTTTAATTTACAAAAATTAAAATAATAAAATATATAAGTATAAAATATAAAAATAATATTTAATAAATATATTATAAAATCGGTTTTAGTTGAGCAGATTCGGATTCGGTTCCGAACCGAAACCGAAAAATTATGTAATGAGGAACCAAAAACCGAACCTTTAACCGATTATATGGTTCCGGTTAACCGGAACCGCCTCGGTTCCGGTTCGGTTCCGGTTCTAACCGAGAACCGGGAACCATTTAGACACCCCTATTGACAGATGTCGCCAATGTGTTTGTAATGTCAACAAACTTCCTGGAGTCCTAGGTAATCACCATTAATCTATACAAAAAGATTTAGAAGGATGACAAAACGAAGAACACAGAGCAGTAGCTAACCTGTTTTGTTCCATTATAATCCAATATGTTGATTTACAAATTCCAAGCTGGTTTTCCACGTCTAGTATTCAATCTATCGAATGTGCAACATTTGAAACAGAGAGCATAATATAACCACCAGCAGCAAAATACACTTAGCAATCAATCAAATAGGAAAAAAAAGAATTTAATCCTTCAAATCAAATCCAAAATAAAAAGTTCAAAATACCTTTTTAATTGACGGATCGAGCCACTCGTACCAGCGAGCCTTGCATTGTTTGGCCGATTTCTGAGAGAAATCATCTTGAGGCGGACAAACCAGGCTCTAGTTTCCATGGCCAGGCCTGGTGGCAACGATGGTGACTTGGTCGTCGAAGATCAGCAGCGGCGGCTCCTTGAGACCTGCAGAGAGAGAGTGCGGGAGATTAAAGAGCAGAATGGATTAGATAAACGAGCGAATTAGAGCGACTGAAAAATGGAGAAAAGATTGGAGCAGCCTCTGCTCCGGAGCTCCGGGGAACGACAGAACGACGGCGACAACTTCAGAAGCAAGGTGACGGCAATGGCTGTCCGACGCGGAGGTGCCTCCTCAACAACTTCACGACGGAGCTACGGCAGCGACAAGGATGGCGCGACGAAGTCCCGAGTGGCCAAATTCAAAAGGGAGAGAGAAAGAGATCGAGAACTCAGAGGGGTCGGAGGGGTGAAAGCATCGACGGAAGAAGGAAGGAGAGATTGATCGGCGACGTGACAGCCGATGACGGAAGAAGGGAACGGCGAGAGTTCGAGAGAGAGTTCTCTCTGATTTGGGGGCTAGGGTTTCAGTCAGGTTCGAATGAGAGAGGGAGTCGAGTGAGGGAGTGGGTTAAGGGCTTAGGTCACGGGTCGGGTTTTCGGGTCAGATACCGGTCTCGGGCCGAATCTGGGTCTGGACCGAGCTGAGCTAAAGCAAGGCTTGGGCCATAATTTTGATCTTTACTCAAAGAGTGGCTTTTAACTACGATAGCCCTTCCAAAATCGCTATGCAAGAATAAACAAATATTCATAAACTTACAAAAATTAAAGAAATATTACTTAAAATACGGAACCTACCACAACGTTTTCTAAAAACGCTATGTAAGTGTACTCTTACATAGCGCTTCCTAATTAAACGCTAGATAAGTATTTTTACAAAGAATTGTATTATTTTCTATAATTTAAAATTTTGAAATTTTAATATTAAATTTATAATGTGTATTTATATTAATAATTTAAATATATATAAATTATAATTTATATTATATTATATGTCTAACTTTGAAAAAACATATATCATAATTTAAATTTCATTATATATATACTGATAATATAATAAACTTTAAAATTATACAAAATATTTACAATTTTTAATTATAATATTAAAAAATATGATAAGTATTTATATTAAATATAAATAATTTAAATCAAATTTATCATATGTTATATATCAAACTTTAAGAGTGAAAAATTATCGAAATTTAAATTTCATTTCATTGTGTTTGTTTTTGACAATAACTTGAAAAAATTATTAAAAAAATAGATATAATGCAACACCATCACAGGTGTTGCACGTTGCGCAACACTATTTTTATCTTGCAACACCAAATGTATATCTAGTGCAATACTATTTCAGCAGTGTTTCAAAAGATCAAAAGTCAACAATCATTGAAACGCTTTGGTGACAACACTAGCTAAAAGCATTGCCTATGAGCACTTATGGCGTAGTGCAATTATTGCCCATATCTAACACACATGCTCGCAACATATCCTCAAGAATCTGAATGGTCCTCTCAGACTGACCATCAGTCTGAGGGTGATAGGCCGTACTAAAATTCAACTACGTTCCCAAGGCTTCTTGCAAACTTTCCCAAAAAAATGCAATGTGAAACGAGTATCCCTGTCGGATACTATAGAGACTGTCACTCCATGCAACTTAATAATCTCACTGATGTAAAGTTGAGCATACTGATCCATTCAAAAGTTCATCTTAACTGGGATGAAATGAGTTGACTTTGTGAGTCGATCCACAACAACCCAAATAGCGTGGTTTCCTCTTTCCGTTCGAGGCAAACCTACCACAAAGTCCATCGTAATATGTTCCTATTTCCATTCTGGAATATGAAGTGATTTAAGTAGTCCAAAGGGGCGTTGGTGTTCTGCCTTCACTTGTTGACAAACTATACACCTTCTGGCAAAGTCTACCACATCTCTTTTCAATCTTTCCCACCAAAATGTCCCCTTAAGGTCTTGGTACATCTTTGTACTTCCAGGGTGTGCTGTATATGGAGTACTATGTGCCTCTTTCAATATTGCTTCTCTCAGCTTGACAACATTGGGCACACAAATCCTCCCTTCATAGTACATTGTGCCATCATCGGACACACTGAATCCCTTATCCTCACCTGAAAGAGTACGTTCTTTCATTTTGACCAAAAAAGTCATCTTATCCTTGACCTTCTTTGATCTGTTTCCTCAAGGTTGGATGTACCACCAAACTAGCCAATAACAAATCAATTGGATTCATTGGTGTAGCTATCTCAAGGTTCATTCTTGAAAATTCCTTGACCAAGCTTTCCTCTTTGGTCAACAAACAGGATAGGTCTCCTCTCGCCTTACGTCTCAGTGCATCAGCAACTACGTTTGCTTTACCAGGGTGGTAATGAATTGTATAATCGTAGTCTTTGACCAACTCTAGCCATCTGCGCTGCCTCATATTCAATTCCTTTTGTGTGGAAATATATTTCAGACTTTTGTGGTCTGTATAAATTTCACACTTACCTCTATACAGGTAATGCCATTATTTTGGAACTTGCTTATGTCCATACAATGACCTGATTAATTTGCACACCTTTTTCTCTTTTTCCATGTAAATTTCTTATTCTAATTCCCCATTTAGAAACATCCGTTTGATGAATCTCAAGATTATGTAAGGCAGCAATCGAGAGAAGCACCCTAATAGATGATATTCTGGTTACTGGTGAGTAAGTGTCGAAGAAATCATATCCTTCTCTTTATTTTAACCCTTCAGCAACCAACCGGGCTTTAAAATTATCAACAACTCCATTTGCTTTGTATTTATTCCTTAGGATCCACCTGTATCCTAAAGGTTTACAGCCGGGTGGAAGATCAACTAACTTCTAAGTATGATTTTGTAGAATGTATTCCATTTCACTATTAATTATTTCTTCCCAGAGTGGTCCATCTGCACTGGACATGTCCTCTTTGATAAAGCTAGGCTCATCATCCAACATGAAAGTGATAAGACCGGGTCCAAATGATTTAGCCATTTTGACTTGTTTACTACGTCTGGGTTCTACAGCTTTCGATGCTTCAACACTTAGTGTAGACTTCATCGTAGTCTCATACTTTCTTTTATTAGAACTAGATTCAGCACTATCTTCGCAAGGAAAGATATTTTCGAAGAATGTAGCATTTCTTGATTCAATCGTAGTACCCTTAGTAACTTCAGAATTTTTCGACTTTTGTAACTAAAAATCCGTAAGCCATACTGTTGTATGCATATCCAATAACAACACAATCAACCGTCTTAGGTCTAATTTGTACTTGTTTGAGTTCTGGTATTGCTACCTTAGCCAAACACCCCCACATTTTGAGGTATTAGTATGGTTTACTATTTTTTTCACATATCCTAGGGTGTCTTATCTTTACTAGGTATCTCGTTCAATATGTGGTTGGTTGTCAAAACAGCTTCCCCCCATATATTTTCAGGTAATCTAGAGTTGATCAACATGGCATTCATCATTTATTTTAAAGTTTGATTTTTGCGTTTAGCTATATCATTAGATTGTGGTGCATACGGTGCAGTCGTTTGATGAATAATGCCTGACTCAGCACACAATTCTTCAAAAGGTGCAACATATTCCCCACCTCTATCACTTCGAGCCATTTTGATCTTTTTGCTAAGTTGATTATCAACTTCAACTTTATAGTTTTTCAAATCATCTATAGCTTCATCATTGATTCTCAACAAGTATAAGTAGCAATATTGGGTGCAATCATCAATGGAAGTAATGAAATACTTTTTACCAACTATAGTTTGAATCATTTTTAAATCACATACATCAGTATGAATTAAACCTAGAGGTTCAGTACACCTTTCCACTGAACGGAAAGGTTATTTTGCCAGTTTGGCTTCAACACAGACTTCACATTTCTTTTGTTAATCAATTTTTGAAGTTGGAAGTAATTCCAAATTCATTAGTCATTTTATCGCATTTAGATTTATATGTCCTAATCTAACATGCCATAAATCAGAATGCTCAAGCATATAAGTAGAAGAATAATCTTTCTCATTGCTGCTTGGTTTGGTTACACGACGCAAAACCATTACATTCATTTTAAATACACCAAAAACAAGATAACCACGACCTAGAAATTGACCAAACTTACTTGCTATGTACAAATTTCTTAGCCTCAAACACTAATCTAAAGCCATGTTCCACCAACAGTGAGTCAGAGACCAGATTCTTGTGGATGTCTGGGACATGCAGTACATCCTTCAGCATCAGTTCTTTTCCAAAAGTTAATTTCAAAACCACATTTTCAATTCCAGCGACCTCAGAAGACAAGGAATTTCCCATACACAGCTTCCTACTAGTTGTAGGGGTCTAAGTGGAAAACATTTCCTTGTCGGAGCAAAAGTGATGATTGGCTCCAGTATCTATGAACCACTATCTTGGGTTGTCTACCAGATTTGCCTCAAAAACCATGGCAGCTTTGTCGGAACCATAAAGATCCTCGACAACATAAACATGCTATTCTGGTTCATCAAACACCATTGCACACATCGAAATCATTAAGTTCTACTGGCGCAGGACCGCGTTCAGCAAGGTGGCCACTTGACTTCCCCTTTTTTGGTCCGTTGGGCACTTTGGGATTTCTGCAGTCCTTAGCCATATGATTTGGCTTGCCATAGTTGTGAGAGTTGTCAGTAAACTTCCAAACCTTTTCCGTCTGCTTCCCTTTGTTGTGCGGTGCCGATGACACTTTTCTTTTGATGAAGTTGCCCCGCTCCCTCAAGTTTGCACGAGATTCATTCGCAATAAACAACTTGCCTGAGTTTTTCATAAAGTCTCGATTTTCCTCTTCAATACAAAGACGAACAACCAAATCCTCAATAGACATCACATTTCTCTTATGTTTCAAGTAATTCTTGAAATCTTTCCAGCCCGGTGGCAATTTTTCAATCACCACTTGGAAAGATTCACTCAGACTCATGTCCTGAGCATGAATCTCATGTAAAATCAATTGCAACTCTTAGACTTGAGATAAGACAGTTTTCGTATCAACCATCTTGTTGTCCATAAACTTGCCGGCGATGAATTTCTTCGCTCCAGCATCCTCAGTCTTGTATTTCTTTTTCAAATAAACCCAAAGGTCTTTGGAAGTTTTTACGACACTATACATATTGTACAGTTCATTACTAAGCCCGTTAAGGACATAGTTTCGGCAAAGGTAATCACCTTGCCCCCATGTATCAAACGCAACACATTTTTCAGCATTTGTTTCATTCTCAGCCATGACAGAAGGGTCATCCTTTAGAATTTTTGCCAAACTGAGGGTGTTCTGGTAGAAAAGCATTTTCTGTTGCCAACGCTTGAAATCGAGTCCATTGAATTTTTCAGGTTTTTTCGCCTGAACAGGAAGGGTTGGAGCAGCAGCAGGAGTGATTGTCCTCTGACCAGAAGATTTAACATCGAAAGCAGTAGACATCTTCAGGATAATTATCTTGCGATTGTTGACCTTCATTTTCGGTTTTCCAAAAAATTACAATAAAATGAGAAAAAAAAAATCTATTGAACAGTACTACTGTTCTTATAATTCGATTACAAAACATAACTGGAGACAAAAATAAAATTACACATAAAATTTGTGCAAGCCGAGGCGATGTAACACCCCCAGATCAAACCGGGAATATTACACGCCGCAGACCCTCTCCGTGAGGATCCACCAGGCTAGACATCAACACAACACATTACATTACATACTGACGAATCAAAATAACGAATCAATAGACCGATTTGGTCTTCCGTCACTGACTTACAAATCAAAATACATAAACTCATCCAGACTCATACACATGCAAGGGTAAAATACTTGCAACGACGAACAATAAGGCATCGGAAAAGACAATACAATGGACTCAGACTAATCAAGTCAAAACGCCTTCGTGTGATTAGTATCATTCGTCTTTCATCATCCCTCGCACCGATCTGTGTCTTGCTCCCGAAAACCTGCATGTACCTGGACACAATCTGAGATATCCACCCCGATTACTCGGGGGTTAGCAAAACTCCACTGTTTCGCTAGTGCAAGTATAAAGTGCAAATACGAGCCATACACAACACATTCCGAGAATATAACGAAAGACTTCCCGAGATATATTTAGTTAAAAAATAGTTCAAGTCTTGAAAGCAGAAACGAAGCAAGTAAGCATTTTGAAAACATTTCCAAATCTCGGGAGTTTTGAAAACATCAGAAATTGAAAAGTTCTTAATTCCTCGAAAGCCATTTAGGGTCACATCCCCAAAGTTCATTTTCCAAAATACAAATCCGTTTAACAAAACACGGGGTCCACGACCCAACCATTCCGGTCACAAAACACAGGGTCCACGACCCGATCATCCACTTCAATTCACTTACAAGGACACATTACACATAACACATTATTCTTATGCCATTCTAGCCAAGCACCAAGACTCGATATATAATGTCTCTCGACCCCGAGCGCAAAGCATTGTGATACTCCGGACAATATCACAATTAATCATCAAAACATCAACATCAATATCACCGAAACCACACTTGGTAACCCATGGCCGTACCCATTAGTATCGGCCCCTAGAGGACCCGTCGGACCGTCCCCAGGTGGGAAACCCCTTCTGCGGCCGTACCCATTAGTATCGGCCCCGAGACGTCCCGTCGAACCGTCCCCAGGTGGAAGAACATCAACACACGCACCCAAGTCCACTTCCGTGGCCGTACCCATTAGTATCGGCCCCCAGAGGCCACATGCCATCCCCAGGTGGAAGAGTAACAACTCACAGATTACAAAACCACGACACTCAAAGGTCAAACACACAAAATATATATAGTCGAGGTACCTTGCTAGAATGACCAAATTATCCAACACGTACTCACGACCCAGAACGATATCAATTCACAAGGGAGCACGGGATTTCAACAGCACCGAACGACACAACCAATATCACCAAAAACTCACATATTCGTCCATAGCCACGGGACTCCAAGCACATAATTTGACAAAAGAATTACACTTTATATTTACCAACGACATAATCATACGCAATGACATCACAAGAAAGTAAGGTGATTCTATACTCGACATTAGCACACATATTCAACTAAGCACATTAATTCCCGACACACACGGGTCACCTTTACAAAAACCATGATGGTAAATATACCGATTCTTTTGAAAAATGGTTATTAATATTTATTTAGCACATATCGACGATTAACAACCATAATATCCACAAAACACGTAATGTATGGGCAAGATACTTGCCTCGATAATCGATACCGGACACTCCTACAATCACGGCTCAGTCGGGACACCTCGAACACCTACGATTCCCGTGAAGGAAAAGAATACACCCACGATCGAGAAGCTTGAAGAAAGCGACAAGCGGAAGGGTTCCGACTTGAGTTCTTCACAAGAATTCGACCCTAACAACATATAATCAATAAATCATCGATCATACGAGGAAGAATAATCGTAGAACGCCCGAACACCCCACTATGACATTATACCGGACACCTTCAAGGCGTCAATCAAGAACTCGACCAAAACAACTAATCGATACTATCCAACCATGGAATAACAAGGAAATGATATAATACATCTAAATAATCGTCAATCCATCATAATCCTAAGTTACATCGGATTAATCGGACGAACACAACCCCCCCCCCCAAAGTCCCCAACACTAGATTTCTAGGAAATCTGACCTGCGTCGGTAGCTCGGAGGGTGTTAGAGGATGGAGGATTGATGATATGACCTCCAAACCTTCATGGCTTGATTGTCCAACAACATCATCCATGATTAACCAAGCTCGGCCGCGGAAGGGAAGAAAAAGAGTGAGAAAAATGGCGAAAACCCGTCTGCGGGGCCATAAATAGAGTGCACCTGATGTGCCACGGCCCGGGAGTGTGCCGCGGCACAGGCCAAAAATGGCTCCCGGTGGTCGGCGGTGTGCAGCGGCTCGGGCGAAGTGTGCCGCGGCACCCGTCTGATCAGTTTGGCCGAAAAAATGCCACGAGTGTCCGCGGCCTGCCCGGCATGTGCCGCGGCCCACGGTTGCTCGGCGGAAGGCTGCTGAGCACCGCGGCCGTGACTCGGCGGAAGTTGCCGAGCACTCTGGCCGTTACTCGGCGATCTGCGGCTGAGCCCGAGTTGCCGTGGGGCCAACTCCGACGGCCCGAACGACCCCGAAACCCGAACCTGAATACGAATCGATGATACGGTTACGACGTACTCGCAAAGACGAATCTAAGAGCTAAGAGAACATACAATTCCGACCACCCGAGGGCTCAGAATTCAACAACGGAAGTAATTACCCAAAACTTTGGGAAATTACGAAAATGGCCCAAAACGTCCGAAAATCACGATACGCGATCGAAACACCAAACCAAAGCTCGCAACATGAATAATAACATCAAATGAACTTACGAGAAACTCGAAACAACAGTTTCGGACGAGATTCGCAAGAATCGAGCTCAAGTGCGGAAAAGTCGCTAAGAAGCTTGGAACTCAACAAAACGATACCGAAACGAACTCGGATGACAAAAAGTGCAGAATTAATCATTCTCGAAATGACGAAACGGTCATGAGCGAATCGTCAAAACGGACTTCCGCCGAAAAAAGAAAATTACCGAAATTCGAAATTACGGATATTACATTCTACCCTCCTTAAAAGAACTTTCGTCCCGAAACTTAAAACAAGTAGGGAGAAGCAATATCCCGCCAGGAAAACTCAACGAGATACGCAAGGAAACGCATAACTTACGCCCATCGGCGAAACGTTACAAGCAACGCAAAGGAATATACGGCGTGAAAACACGCTCCACGACGACCAACACAACGCCGCCGTTAGGGATATAAAAAAACCAACAAGTGACAAGCGTCATCAAATGGATAATACAATCAAGTCAATTATCCAAACAATCACAAAACAAAACGAACGAAAATCAATACGATTGACCAACCCAACGGTACATCAATCAAAACGCAAGCCAATCGCTGAACAAATACGAAATTCCACCGCCCAAGGGTTGGAAGATCGAAAACGAGACTAATTTTCCGAACTTGGAAAGGTCACAACGATATATAGATCAATTTGGGACAATATGAGAACTCGTTCGAATGACAAAGGTGGGAAACAACACCAGGTCAGAAGCATCAACGAACACAGTCGAGTCGATACGGTTGGACGAAACAGAAGAGAAAGAAAGAAAAATGTGGGTATTACAGCATATCACCTTTAAAAGAGGTTTCGTCCCGAAACCTAAACAACGAGAACGAAGTGCTGGAATAGCAACCTTCCCGACCATATCCTCTTGGTCCACACCCGATCTTCATGGCCATTAGTATCGTGGTCACGACTGTGTCCTCTGCCCAACGGCATACTAAGCGGATCCGCACCCAATACGATTGCACAACTTCGCAAAATATTATACTAAAGTACCAACTCAGCACGACATATCACATAAGGTAACCAATAACAACTCGAAAAGAGAATCCACGAGGTATCCTTTTAAAGGAAATCTTTTGAAAATCCTTGGATTTGTATGCTATTTAAAATAAACTTTAAAAGTACTTTTGGTACATCGGTTTGTTTCATCAGAACTTGTAAACAACATACTTTAACCGTCTCATTTGAAACCATTTGAAGTCATCATGCCTCTACGTATCATCATCACTGTTAACAACTAACAAGTTAACCATGCAAGATCATCAAATCATTCTTACATACTCTAACATTTCCAAATCCGAGTTTGAACTTTACATCGAGTGAGATTTTTCATCTTTCACTATATTTTTTTTGAAAATAAAAATCGCATTGGTTTTTGAAATAAAATATTTGTATGGTATGAAAGATTTTTGAAAATCATTCACTCGAATTATTTGAAAATACAACAATACGTTAAAAATCATTTTCGAAAATTCTCCCAACACTTCACAAACATCAACGACGGTAATATTTTACAAAATATCTGCATGTACTTTAAAACAACACTTTCAAATACCATCGAGGTTTTATTTGAGAATCCAAGGCCGGCTTGCCAATTCCAAATAATTTTCGAAGTATACACGGAGCCGCCGACTAATCGAACCATCAAAACTTTGTGAAGTTTCCAGGAAAATGTTTTTGAACACACACAGCAGATATAATTTATCAATTTATCATACACAATCAAATATCACCGAGCAATACGAAAAGTCTTAACACACATTCACGCACAACAGTTGTTATCACTACACACCACGTAGAGAATACAACTACAGGTGATTGGCCGCAAAAGTTAAACCTAACGGCTATAATGCGGTTCCATAGCCTCTGCCCAGGTTGATTAGCGCGCGTTACAACAAAGATTAACGTGCGCTAAACACGCCACGTTAGCGCGCGTTAGGCTCGTATTAAGCCTGTGCTAACTGCTCTAATCACCAACACGATTGAAAACATATATGAGGTAATACTAGACTCGAAGGTTACAAATAAGCAACAACATACGAGTCTAAATGTCATCGATTCACATAATTATAACATCTCACAAGCAACCATTAAAAGAAAATCATCCTACAAAAACGAAAATTTTACTTCTCAATAAAGAGGACTATCTCAACACATACCTACCGATGGACTCAACATTCACATTACTATTTTAATCATAAAACTGGCACCACTGCTCAACAACGAGAGCATCATCAATACGCATCTTTTGACCAACATTCATGAAACCGAAAAGTTACAAACGAGAGTCACGTCTTGAGTATATTTTGAAGACCTTATTTGAGTTAAAAACTCGAGTTTTGAAAACTTATAGTATGAGATGAGAATGAAATATCGGTAGTTTGAAGTCTAAAAATTTTCGACCTTGAGGTCATCATACACAAATCAAAATTTTTCCTCCCTTGGAGAACATTTTAAAAATTTACGTGGCTCCCCGGAAGCCTTCGAAACTAAAAATTCCAAGGTTGTTGCTCTTGCAAGAAAAATGATTTATACAAAGATACATTCAGCAATATCATTCTACATTCTAGCACAAAACGGGAATTAACAAATATATGTCACTTACTCACGATGCACCTTCAAATACTACTACATAACACAGAATCACACAGGCTCGTATAGCTCGTGGTACAAAATGTAGTAGGGAGACTTACATCCACAGATCGCACGAAGATGATGGCTGCACCCTGATACTAATCACGGCCGACATTCCAAATGACGCGTCGCAACACGACATCAGTCAGACTCAATCTGACAAGACAAGACCCAACAATACACGACTGCACCCGACAGCCTAGGTTTCCGCAACCTAAGCTCTGATACCATAAATGTAACACCCCCAGATCAAACCGGGAATATTACACGCCGCAGACCCTCTCCGTGAGGATCCACCAGGCTAGACATCAACACAACACATTACATTACATACTGACGAATCAAAATAATGAATCAATAGACCGATTTGGTCTTACATCAGCGACTTACAAATCAAAATACATAAACTCATCCAGACTCATACACATGCAAGGGTAAAATACTTGCAACGACGAACAATAAGGCAAATGGAAAAGACAATACAATGGACTCAGACTAATCAAGTGAAAAGCGGCCTTCGTGTGATTAGTATCATTCGTCTTTCATCATCCCTCGCACCGATCCTGTGTCTTGCTCCCGAAAACTGCATGTGCACTGGACACAATACAGATATCCACCCCCCGATTACTCGGGGGTTAGCAAAACTCCACTGTTTCGCTAGTGCAAGTATAAAGTGCAAATACGAGCCATACACAACACATTCCGAGAATATAACGAAAGACTTCCCGAGATATATTTAGTTAAAAAATAGTTCAAGTCTTGAAAGCAGAAACGAAGCAAGTAAGCATTTTGAAAACATTTCCAAATCTCGGGAGTTTTGAAAACATCAGCAATTGAAAAGTTCTTAATTCCTCGAAAGCCATTTAGGGTCACATCCCCAAAGTTCATTTTCCAAAATACAAATCCGTTTAACAAAACACGGGGTCCACGACCCAACCATTCCGGTCACAAAACACAGGGTCCACGACCCGATCATCCACTTCAATTCACTTACAAGGACACATTACACATAACACATTATTCTTATGCCATTCTAGCCAAGCACCAAGACTCGATATATAATGTCTCTTGACCCCGAGCGCAAAGCATTGTGATACTCCGGACAATATCACAATTAATCAACAAAACATCAACATCAATATCACCGAAACGACACTTGGTAACCCATGGCCGTACCCATTAGTATCGGCCCCCAGAGGACCCGTCGGACCGTCCCCAGGTGGGAAACCCCTTCCGCGGCCGTACCCATTAGTATCGGCCCCCAGAGGTCCCGTCGAACCGTCCCCAGGTGGAAGAACATCAACACACGCACCCAAGTCCACTTCCGTGGCCGTACCCATTAGTATCGGCCCCCAGAGGCCACATGCCATCCCCAGGTGGAAGAGTAACAACTCACAGATTACAAAACCACGACTCTCAAAGGTCAAACACACAAAATATATATAGTCGAGGTACCTTGCTAGAATGGCCAAATTATCCAACACGTACTCGACCTTAACTATATCAATTCACAAGGGAGCACGGGATTTCAACAGCACCGAACGACACAACCAATATCACCAAAAACTCACATATTCGTCCATAGCCACGGGACTCCAAGCACATAATTTGACAAAAGAATTACACTTTATATTTACCAACGACATAATCATACGCAATGACATCACAAGAAAGTAAGGTGATTCTATACTCGACACTAGCACACATATTCAACTAAGCACATTAATTCCCGACACACACGGGTCACCTTTACAAAAACCATGATGGTAAATATACCGATTCTTTTGAAAAATGGTTATTAATATTTATTTAGCACATATCGACGATTAACAACCATAATATCCACAAAACACGTAATGTATGGGCAAGATACTTGCCTCGATAATCGATACCGGACACTCCTACAATCATGGCTCAGTCGGGACACCTCGAACACCTACGATTCCCCGGCGAAGGAAAAGAATACACCCACGATCGAGAAGCTTGAAGAAAACGACAAACGGAAGGGTTCCGACTTGAGTTCTTCACAAGAATTCGACCCTAACAACATATAATCAATAAATCATCGATCATACGAGGAAGAATAATCGTAGAACGCCCGAAAACCCCTCTATGACATTTTACCAGACACCTTCAAGGCGTCGATCAAGAACTTGACCAAAACAACGAATCGATACGATCCAACCATGGAATAAGAAGGGAAATGATATAATACATCTAAATAATCATCAATCCATCATAATCCTAAGTTAAATCGGATTAATCGGACGAAAACAACCAAAACACCCAAATTCCCCAAAACTAGATTTCTAGGAAATCGGCGATCGGTAGATCGGAGTGTTTTATATGATTGATGATTGATTATTTGATCTCGAAATGTTCATTGATTTATTGTACAACAACTTCTCTCCATGATTAACCAAGCTCCGGCCGGAAGGGAAGAAAAAGAGTGAGAAAAATGGCGAAAACCCGTCTGCGGGGGGCCATAAATAGTGCACAGTGTGCCGCGGCCCGGCGGAGTGTGCCGCGGCACGGGGCCAAAAATGGCTCCCGGTGGTCGGCGGTGTGCAGCGGCTCGGGCCGGAGTGTTCCGCGGCACCGTCTGATCGGTTTGGCGAAAAATGCCACAGAGTGTGCCGCGGCCTGCCGGCATGTCCGCGGCCCACTTGCTCGGCGAGAGCTGCGAAACTGCCCGGCCGTGACTCGGCGAAGCTGCCGAGCACTACCGGCCGTGACTCGGCGATGCGGCACAGGCTGGGCCAGTTGCGGCCGGGGGCCAACTCACGGCAACGAAACGACCCGAAACCGAACACGAATACGAATCGATGATACTGATTCTGACGTACTCGCAAAGACGAATCTAAGAGCTAAGAGAACACACAATTCCGACCACCCGAAGGCTCGGAATTCAACAACGGAAGTAATTACCCAAAACTTTGGGAAATTACGAAAATGGCCCAAAACGTCCGAAAATCACGATACGCGATCGAAACACCAAACCAAAGCTCGCAACATGAATAATAACATCAAATGAACTTACGAGAAACTCGAAACAACAGTTTCGGACGAGATTCGCAAGAATCGAGCTCAAGTGCGGAAAAGTCGCTAAAAAGCTCGGAACTCAACAAAAGGATACCGAAACGAACTCGGATGACAAAAAGTGCAGAATTAATCATTCTCGAAATGACGAAACAGTCATGAGAGAGTAGTCAAAACGGACTTCCGCCGAAAAAAGAAAATTACTGAAATTCGAAATTACGGATATTACAGGCGATTGATATCTTTCCGCAAGATAACTATGTCCTATATAGTGCTAACGATTTTCAAACGTATTATCCCCAAAGATACAATGGCTAACGTCGTCTGTTGGCCACTTAAGTATACTGGATACAGTTTGGAAAATCGTTTAAACAACAAACTGTATGGAATCTAAATCTGAGTGCGTAGCGGAAGTCTTGGATACAGTTAATTGCCGTGGATACAGCAACGACGTATTAGGTGTATACTTAATATATCACAGTTATTTCAAACGGAAAAGCGAAGGTAAATAACACAATAATTTAAGTGGTTCGAGGTAAACCCCTCTACGTCCACCGGTCCTCCACACAGAGTAAAAGTTTATTATATAATTCTGCGTACACAACTACGTAATTATAAACAAACCTATCCTTGTATCGTTCACACAGATTGATACAAAGACCGTTACTTTTAACCGTTCACACAGTTGGTTAAAGCTTCCTTCTTGACTAGCTTCTTCACACACGGTTCAAAGCTTCGTCCTTATTCGTCCCACAAGTCGAATAACTTGTTGAGTTCACACGAGCTCGGTTTTACACGAGGTAAAAGGTAGGTAACCGGTAAGAACAATGACTTTGAATATCACGTTCTTGAGCTGATGATAGTTGTTCTTGATGTTGAGTACTGTATATCTCTTTCGTTCTAACTTGCAGTATGCTCTGGAGATATGTTTGCTCAGATGATAACTTTGATAGCTTTGAGAGTTATGTTACTTTTGGTCACTGATCTTCAATGTCTTCAAGGATATATATAGTCTCTGAAGAAAGTATCCGTTGAGATGTCCGTTTGAATAAGATTTCCTTCAACGGGAATATGACATGATCCGGATTTCGCGGGATTCTGAAGATCTGAAGACTGACAGTATTTAAATACTTTATCCTAGAGTATTTAAATACTTCTTTGTTCAACGGGACTTGACTTGTGTTCTTTCTTGTCCTTTTGTGAGGTATGGAAGATGGCGTATTTAGGGCATCGAGACGGTTTCATACTTGATCTTTTACAAGTCTTCTTCTTTGTCTTGTGAGCTTCAACGATCTTTGATTCGAGGCGGAGTTTTCGATATAGGATAAAGCCTTGAAGCCTCGATACGGTTTCCTTCTTGTATATTTGGCATATATGTCAAAACCTTCTCAATAACAAATAACAATCGTCTGAGGATCGGGTATCCGGTGATTCGATCTGAGGTTATTGTTTTCCCAACAATTTCCCCCTTTTTGACAATTTGCCAAGACTAACTTACTTCAACTCTTCGAGTCTTCTTGATGATGCCAAAACCTTCTTTATAAAGCATTCTTCTTCGATGACTTAAGCGATTTCTTGGTCTTTTGTCAATAGGTCGACTTAGTGACTTAGTCTACAATAATGAATCGCTCATGAGCATGTTCGATACTGATTTGAGATTTATTACAACTTAAGCTTATGATTGGCGCAGCACAATCTTACAATGTATTCTAAGTTTACAATCAAACTATGAACCTTCGTAGACTAGTTAAATGACTTATTTTCAATCAAGTTTATCTAACTTGAGATTTCTATCAAACAATTTTAAGTAATCATACATAAACACAGTAGATTACGAGTTGTAATCTTTCAAGACAAACAAACTATTTTATTGATATTCAAAATGATTGAGTACAAAGTTTCTTTGTTTCGAATAGAAATTACAAAGACAAAAGTAATATACATAAATTTCATCTCCTCATCTATAATCCGCATGCCTCCAAGGTCTCTTTCCTGGCTCATTCTCGGTGCCGCGCCACCAGTTTTGAAGTGAATCATTGCCTCGTTCCTGGTAAATCGCTCTTCCTTCATATGAACGATCAAAGGCAAGTATCGATCTTACGGATGGGTGACCCGATCTCCTCTTCTATGTTTTGATTTCATCTAGACTTGGAGAGGAGTTTACCTTCTTCTAGCATCTTTGAAAACTTGTCTGCGCTTCCAATGTTTTATAATTTTTGAAGATGGCGGATTCACTGATGAGTCGACAAAATATCTCATCGATTCATTCTTCCTCGATTACTTCACTTCTTGGCGGTTGGGTTGCGGTTGGTCGTGACGTATTTAGAAGGTCTTTGGATAAGATTTTGCCAAGGGACATTTGGGTCATGGAATTCAGTGCGGAGCCTGAAATTCTAAAGCTTTGGGATTGAGGTGCTAGCTTGTTCAATTCGGCGGCAATCTTGCTCTGAGCGACCTCAAATTCCCTTTCTTGTTGCGATCTTATTCTCCTTGCGGCTTCTCGTGCCTCTTCCCCCTTTTTGGCTTCATCAAGACTTTGCGGGATTTCAAGAGCGGCGTCTGTTTGGTCTCGATCTTGGTTATTCTTTCAACAAGGGAGGAAAGAGTCTGCGACATATCTTTAATGCATTTGTCGTGCGCACGCGATTGAGAGTCTGTTCTCAATCATTACAGCGGTCTTGGCTTGAATTCTTGTCTTTGAAGCTTCCTCCTTGGCGATTGCTCTGTTTATCCTCCATGATCTTCAAGGCTTGCTTGAAAACTTCCGCGTAAGAATGAATGCGTCGACAACTCGAGATACTTCGTGTTGAAGAGTGGTCATTTCTTCTACGGCAGAGGTGTGCATCCAATTCAGTGCCTTTTCAACAAGATAGAGCGTTTCGCATCTTGGATAAATACGATCAAGGCCAAGAGCTCGCAGCGCTCTTTACGTGCGGCAGAGATAGGAGAGTCAGCCGGGCGAAGTCTTCAAGACAGTTCAACCTCCTTACGTTCACGGATGGACGTGAAGTAAGTTGGACTTCCTCGGGTTCGTTACCGTCCTCGGATTCCAAGGTTGCGGGCGGGAGTAGCTTCTTGTGGTATGGCAACAGTTGGTTCGAAGCGTCCCGTGGCGAAGGTTCTTCGGCAGATGCGGATGCGGAGGACCGAATCCTCTGTTGGTGGCGAGAATGGCTTCTTGTGTCGCGAGCTCGGGTGCCTGTTCCAAAATTTCTTGATCTTCCTCATTGGAGGGACCGATTCCTCTGAGTCGGGAATGTTCTCATTTGTGGCGAAGGTGGATTGGCTTGGTTAGAAGGTCCTTCGTCTTTTAAGGTGGAGAGGCGGCTCGGGCTTCAGCCTCTTCACGGCTCATTCTCAGACCTGCTTGAAGAGCATCGTCGTCATCGTCTGAGTCATGATCGTCGTCGTCTTTTGGATTTATGGGAGAGTCCTCTGACTTCTTCTTTCCTTTTCTTCTGGCGTCGGATTTGTGCAGCAGGTGGCTTTCAATGAGATCCTTGCAAGAAGCATTGTCCCATCGAAGCAGAGCCTCAATTGCAGTTGAGTCTGTTACTTCGGAGACGAACAGCTCTTCGTGGCTCCATTCGCTCCAGTTGTACAGTGTGTCGTACGGAGCTAGCCTATAGCCTTTCCATTGCAGAAATCTTTCGTACGCTTGTTCAATTTAAACCGAAAGAAGTGTTTGATTTATGATTGAGTCAGGGGAGGGACTTCGAATCACGTGCGGAGATCTTTGTTTGAGGATTCCAGACAGTGTATGGGATCCTGCACGGAAGATGGACTCCTTGCGAGGATGGTGCCCCGAAGGAAATTGGATCCCTGCGGGTGTGGGATCCGTAGAGGAGAAGTAGCTTTTGGCTCGAATGGGCGGCCGACGTGCTAACGTCTTGAATGTTGGCGAGATGTCTCTATATCCGTCGTAGCCGCCAAAGGCTCGGGATCTCTGTCAATGCGGTAGGAGACACCTCTTCCACGGGGTTGGGCCACAGGGTTCTTGATGGAGTTGCGCCACGGGCGAGACATCCTCGGAGTGCTTGGTTTTGATTTTTGAGAGCCTCCGGAGTCTCTTCTTGGACTTCTCACCAGCAGAGTGCTTCTTGCTGTGAGAATGCTTGCGCTTCTTCTTTGAAGATTCCATTTCTGGGACCTTCACGGTTACATCTCTGGGGTTGTCAGAAATAGGCATGTGCCTGGTTTGCGGATGGTTGGCATGCATGGTGCTCTGGTTATAAGCAGTGGGCTTGACACCTCCTAAGTATATCCGTGAGCTATTTTTCTTGGCGTCGGCGGATTGCATCACTCCGCACTTCGTCAGGATGTAGTTCAGCATTAAACCAAATGATTTCTTTTAGGTGGCAGGCTTGCACACCTCTTCTTGAAGACGTTTCAAAATGATTTGGCACCAATTGACCTTTTCACAGGTCAAAATAGCTACCATCATTCTGAACCTTAGATTCGTGCACATCTCGAACGCACCGGTTCGATTTTCAATGATTCTGGAACAGAAGTCATGCAGATAAACGAAATAAAGAAGAAAATTTTTCTTGTGACAAGTGGTTGTTACCATGTCAACCACTTTGGACCCTGTAAAAAGTCCATAAAACTTGGTAATCAGCTCTTGAGACCCGAACGTCTCAAGCTAGTCCATGGTCAGGCCGTCGGCGGGCAGCCTGTAGATTTTCTGGAGTAGGTCGCTATTGATGCAGATTTGCACTCCTTGGGTATTGCGGTGATGTCGGCAACATGTCCTCCTGGGCTAGTGACAGAAAGCGAACGGCGTTGAGGTAGAATTCCTCAACCAGATGGGCGTCGTATTTGTCGGCGGTTTTGCTCCCGAAGCGATAAAGACCTTGCTGCTCAAGACGAGTAATAATATATTCCATTGGTTCGGTGTCGTTGATTTCAGAGATGATACGCTCGATGATGACAGGTTTCGAGAAGATCCGGCCATCAATGATGTTGGAAGTTTTCTTCAGAACAGGGGAAGAAGATTGACTAGCCATGGATGTTTTCTTAAAACGAAGGTGGAAGAAAACAGTAGAAATTTGCAATGATTATGCGAGAAAATATGTAGGTGTTTGCTTGAGATCTCTTGTAATTGCGAAAGCGTAAAGAGTCTCTAATGGCGAATCTGATCCTTTTATACTTGGGCGGCGAAATAGGGTTTGCAGAGTACGAATGGTCGATTTTAAGGGATGGGAACCGGTTTTGAAATCGACGGTCGGGATGGATTTAGTGTAAGTACGCTAATCCATTAAAAGGTTTTAAAATACGGGGTCCCACTTCGACATAGGTTGATTACCCTAAATGCCTAAAACAAATGGTTTAAAAATAATAAACAATTTAAAAATATCGCGGCTTTTGAGATTCAGATTGTCCGTGATGTCGTGTAAGGCATTTAATGAACATGACGTTTGACATAAAAAGCAGGCACGTGGACAAAAATTATTTTAAAAGGAAATAATATTATATTACATCTTGAATCGAAATCCTATAGTATGTCTTTGTTCTCGCGTCGATCTGACGTTCCCCCTTAAAAGGTACTAATAGGTTTTGAATTCCATACATCAATATTTGGATTAATCTTTGTATTCATGGGTCCTACAAGATTCCCCCTTAATTATTGCACACATCACCGTAGGATTCATATGCCTTCGTTCGCTCTGATCGTATTGATGATTCCGAGTGTATAGATAATTAATGTTGGATCTTGTATTCACGGGTCTTACAAAGATTCCCCCTCAATTGTTGAGTAAAAAGCAGAAATTTACTTACGGAGTCCGCCGTAGTATCCCCATTGTTCTTAGCATGTTGAATCTTGCTGTGTCAAGAGGCTTGGTGAAAATGTCGGCCAGCTGGATGTTTGTATGAACTTTTTCCAGGCGAACATCCTTGTTCTCGACATGATTTCTGATAAAATGATGCTTCATGTTGATATGCTTAGTTGGCGAGTGCAAAACAAGATTGTGCGTGATTGCAATTGCACTCGTGCTATCACACATGATTGGGGTCTCTCTAGCATCGATTCCATAATCTGACAGTTGTTGCTGCATCCAAAGGATCTGCATACTGAACTACCAATGACATAGTACTGATTCACTAGTGGAAAGAGAATTTGCCAATTGCTTCCTACTGAACCAAGATACGAGTCTAGGTCCGAGAAAGTGACAAGTTCCGCTTGTACTCTTCCTATCTAGCTTGCAGCCTCCGAGATCCGAGTCGCTGTATCCAACTAAATCGAATCCGCCTTCCTTAGGATACCACAGTCCTGCATCGACTGTTCCTTTAACGTATTTCAGGATTCGTTTAGCTGTATTGAAGTGTGATTCCTTAGGTGCAACTTGGTATCTCGCACACACTCCAACAGCAAACTGGATATCGGGCCTGCTAGCCGTTAGGTACAGGAGCGAACCGATGAGCTTCCTGTAGAGTGATTGGTCAAACGGCTTTCCGGCTTCATCAACACTAATTTGCACGGAAGTGCTCATGGGGTTAGCGAAGATTTGGAATTGTTCATTCCAAATTTGTTGAGAAGCTCCTTGCCGTATTTCTCTGGTTGATGAATATACCAGTAGGCAAGCGCTTTACACCGCAAACCTAGGAAATAACTAAGTTCCCCATCATACTCATTTCAAATTTGCTTTGCATGAGATGTGAGAACCTCGACATAGAGCAAGGTTAGTTGAACCAAAAATAATATCATCGACATAGATTTGTACCATTAGAAGGTCATCACCTTCCCGTATCTTGAACAAGGTTTTGTCGTGACCTTTCTCAAATCCGTTGTTGATTAGATATCGGGACGGGGTTTCGTACCTGTGCTCTAGGGGCTTGTTTAAGTCCGTCAGGCTTTCCTTAGCTCGTAAACTAGATCGATACCATCTGTGTTGGCAAACCACGGTGGTTGTTCAACATAAACTTCTTCGTAAGCTCTCCATTCAGGAAAGCACTCTTGACGTCCATTTGGTATACGATAAAACTTTTATGGGCGGCAAAGGCTAAAAATATCCTAATGGCTTCTAGTCTCGCTACAGGGGCGAAGGTTTCATCATAGTCGATTCCTTCTTCCTGACAATAGCCTTGTGCTACTAGTCTGGATTTGTTCCTTATGATAAGTCCATTTCCATCCTTTTTGTTTCGAAATACCCATTTGGTTCCTATAATCGATTGGTGTGTCGGTCTGGGTACAAGATACCATACATTATTTCTTTCGAAACCGTTAAGCTCTTCTTCCATAGATGTTATCCAATGAGAGTTGTTAAGAGCGTCTATGGTCGAAACAGGTTCGGACTGGGATAAGAATACAGCGATAGTGCACATATTGAGTCTCCTAAGTTCGGATTGAGATTTCCATTCAGGAAACTGTGAGACTTCAGCATTAGATTCTTCTTGTGCACAAAGTACATTTCCTTGTGTACTCTGTATTCTCCTACGAGTAGAAACTGTTGGGAATAGTGCCCTAGGACATTCGATGTGCCTAGATTTGTAATTGTCACATTTAAATAAAGTTATTTGATATCATTTATTTCTCGTTGATTATTATAATGTGTGCATGTTTTAATATTATAATAATCGAATAATAGTTATTCACGAATAATAAGATTATTCAAATGTCCCTGGTAAAATCGCGTTGAGTAGAGACTCAAGTGATTAATATACTAGTATAAGTTTGATTGATAATCATCGGATGATTATGCGTATGGTACGGATCAATCTTATGGGTATTGGTTGGAGAACTAATACTGGACCGACCCGCATTGAGATCACTGCATGGAAATGTCATAAGTGAATCTCAATACAGTATGTCAATAAATCCTTGAACCCGAGATTATCATAGAGTCCAACATGATAATCACTATGCCTTGACGTAATCCAACGTCATCCAAACATGGTGATCATAAAGGTTAGCGATCGGGATTAGTGGGAGTCATGTAGAGGGCAATGAATAATCAAGATGGGGATTTGTCCCTCTCTTAAGTGAGAGAGATATCTCTTTGGGCCCCTCGATAAGTAGGATCAAGGAAATGCATGGCCATGCTCAAATGAAGAGTCATTTGATTCAATCGATCTACTTAAGATCGAGAAAGCATTTGAACATAAATAAGTATGAGACTCCATGACTTAGTTCAAATATGATATCGCGTGACAAAGGGATTTGACACGTTAAAAGGTTTAATGGACTATTAACTTATATTATTTGGGTAATCATAATGTCTTGCTAGAGGCCGCTTATGATTTATTATTTAATAAGGTATTAAATAATTGCCAACATAATATAAGCCTTTTGGGTCACACATACGACAATTATAGACAAGTAGGAATAAATATCAACTGGGAATAATAAATATAATATTGGATATTATATTTATAAGGAGATTAAATAATAAGTAATATATATAATATTGGATATTATATATATTGTATTATTTAATAAGTTGAGGGGCAACTAAGCAAATACTAGATTATTGAATCTAGGGTTTACTTAGTATATATATATAAGGTCTTGGACAAGGAGTTGTCATGAGAATACAAGACCTAAAAATCGGCCCTTCAAGGAGAAGAAAAATCGGCCATCTACATCATATTGTAGGAGAACGGAGTCGGTCGTCTCTCTTCCCTTAGTTGATCTTGATCAATAGTACAATCCTTCTAGTAAGGAATTTGTGTTGTACTATTTATCAATATTATTCGTAAGGATCTAGCAATCCGGCTTGTGGAATTGTTCGTGTGTGGATCACCAAAAGAGGAAGGAGATATTCATCTACTTCTAGTCCGGATCTAGAATTGTTCAATCGGATTAAGGTAATTCGATTAACTCTTTTATTAAACAATTAAATTACTGCATGAGATCCTAAATTGGGTTTTCACATTTATTGTTCCGCTGCGTTTTTACTCCGATTATTTTGTATTCGATACATAGAAATCCCAACAGTGGTATCGGAGCCAACTTGCATGTAATTTAATTGTTTATGTAGAACATATTTATGTGTAAATTATGTTCCTGATTATGTTTATAAAATATAGATTTTATAAAATATTTTTTCTGGTTTAATTTGATTAAATCGGATCGTCAAAAATAATTTTACGATTTATTTTTACAAAAGCTGCATCGTCGAAGCTGATGGAAACGATCTGGCGTAGTCGGGCAGATTCGGGTCCGGTCGGGTCGGTCGGGCTGGACCCATGAGTTGTGTTAATTAGCAAAAATGTTTTTTTCTTTGGGAAGGGATTCGATCCTTTGCTAATCTAACAGGTTGGAGCTTTTCTTACCAAGTGGTCTAGCACTTTAATTTGGTAACTTTGTCACGGATGTTTTTATTAAAGGCAGGAAATCTGTTTTAATATTGCAAAAATTTATTCCGCAAGACAAGGGATTCGAACCCGAGTCTTTTGCCATGAAATCCGGCGCTTTACCATCTCGGTGAAGCTGCTTTGGTAGTTTCAAAGTAATCCTTTTCTTATAAGCCCTTTTAACATAAAAGTAAATTTGGAAATAATAGTTGCAAAATGTTGCAATCGCAACCCGGGTTTCGAACCGGGCAAACCCGTGCCCAGATCGCTGGCGGCCATCTCGGCGAGTCCGATTTTGTTCATGTGATGACTCAAATTTTAATTATTGTCTGATTGTCGATAAATTGATTATTTAGTATATTACATGCTTTATTAATTATTTGATAATTATTTATGGTATGTGTGTGGTGTATGGCATGACCATAAATTGACCAATGTGATTGGATAATTTAATTTCTTATGGGTTGGTTTTTACGGCTGCGTGTCGCTTAATTATAATTGGTTTTACGGCTGAGTCGTCTATTTAAATTGTTTATTATTTTACGGCTGCGTGTCGTTTGTACTTCTTGTAATTTAATTTATTAGTGTAGTATTAAATTTCATTAATGTAATGAAGACAAGAAGGACGAGATAGATGGACTCGAGGAGCAAATTGATCGCGTATGACGTTCCAAGGAGTTGGAAGATCAATGAAGACCATATTTAACCCTTTAGATGACCTTTGTGATTTTCATGTTGGCTCATGAAAATCACGTTAGATTATGGTCATGCTATACACGGTCCTATGCTTTATTGTCATGTGATGCGATGTATGTTTAAATTTATGCATGTATGTGATGCTATGTATGTTTAGATGTATGTTAGCAAACATAGACATTAACATAGGATAAAAATCCCTCGTTAAAATTTTAATGCCGTTCATTTGAAAAACACCTATCAAGACTTCGATCATCATGAGTGGGTCATGCCAAAGTGGGCACTCGGATTATCTTAGTAAGGTAGGATAGGTAATGGTGATACCTATACGTTTAATGAATTTGGAAATCAAAATAGTTTTGAACCTTAAGGCATAAGATGGGATTATAACATGCTTGGGCATACGATGCCAAATCCCATGACATAATCTAAGAGTTACATATGATGTAATCGATAAAGAGTTATCCACCTAAAGTAGTTCAATTCTAGGCGTCATGCCAAAGCCGAGTTTAGGATTGTGCGAAATGGGATCTTAGCCCACTAAAATTACAAATGTTGTAAATTGAGGGTACTTTGTTTTAGTGGGAGTATTTTTGAGAAATAAAATAATGTGACTAAATATTTTGCATATTGAATTTTGTAGAATGGCATCAAACAACACATCCACCATTTCATCGCGATCCGTCCTTGAGAAGGACAAGGCCGAAAGAAAATGGCGGCAACTATCTGGATTGGATCCGAGCACGAGAATAGTTCTCAAGCAAGAAAGAAAGTCTGTATGTTCTTGAGGAAGAAATTCCCGATGAGCGGTGACAATGCAAATAAAGCAACAAAAGACAAATGGAAGAAACATTGTGATGATTCCATTGATGTCGGTTGTCTTATGTTGGCCACCATTTGTCCGTAACTTGAAGAATCTGGAGGAAATGGAAGCTTATGAGCTAAATGCTCACCTCAAGGAAACTTTCTCGAAGCATGCTAGGCAAGAGAGGTATGAGACCTTTCAAGCCTTGTATGCTTGCAAGATGGTTGAGGGGACATCTCGGTGCTCACGTGCTCAAGATGAAAGGATATATTGATCATCTTGAAAGGCTTGGTTTTCCACTTTCTAAGGAGCACTCCACGGATGTGATCCTAAACTCATTGCCCGAAAGTTTCGGTCAGTTCATTATGAACTATAATATGAATGAGATGGAGAAGTCCATTCTTTGAAATGCATGGGATGCTTAAAACGGTGACGAGAATATTAAGAAGAAACCAAACCATGTGTTGATGGTCGCAAAGGAAATCCTTTAAGAACAAAGCCAAGGGCAAGGGTAAGGCAAAAGTTGCCAAATCTAAAGACCCTACTAGGCCGGGTTTCAAGGCTAAAGCTCCCAAAGATGGAAATTGCCATCATTGCAATAAACCAGACAACTGGAAAAGAAATTGCAAGATTTACTTGGAAGAGCTAAAGCGTACCAAGGCGATGAGACCCACAGTATATTTGTTATAGAAGTTAACTTATCTACCTCTAACTCCGGGTATTAGATCTTGGATGTGGATCTCACATTTGTACAAATGTGCGGGGGTTGAAGCGAGAGAATCAAGAAAGGGAAGTAGATCTAAGAGTTGGCAATGGAGCAAGAGTTGCCGCACTAGCCGTAGGAACTTATGATCTAGTTTTGCCCAATGGGCTTTTGTTAGTTTTGAACAATTGCTATTATGTTCTGCTATGAATAGGAATATTATTTGATTTCTACATTAGATTGTGAAGGTTACAGTTTTCTTATTAAGAATAAGATCATTCGTATTTTCTTTGATGACTTGCTTTATGGTACTGCAGTTATACACTCGGCCTTTACAATATTGATCTAGATGAGTCCGACACTTTGGAAGTCTATAACATTGCATCCAAGAAACCTAAGCTCAATGATTCTAATCCGACTTACTTATGGCATTGTCGACTTGGTCACATAAACGAACGCATTTCTAAACTCCATAATGATGGACTTTTAGACTCTTTTGACTATAAATCATATGGGACATGCGAATCTTGTTTATTGGGCAAGATGACGAAGAATCCTTTCACGGTCATGGAGAAAGGGCTAGTGATCTATTAGGCCTAATACATACGATGTATGCGGACCTCTTAGCACTCATGCCGAGGCGGATACCAATACTTCATTACATTCACCGATGATTTTAGCCGATATGGATATGTTTATCTTATGAAGTATAAACATGAATCTTTTGAAATGTTCAAAATATTCCGAATGAAGTCTGAGAATCAACTTGGCAAGACAATTAAAGCCCTTCGATCAGATCGAGGTGGGGAATACTTGAGCCAAGAATTCGATGATCATCTTAGGAGTTGTGGAATTGTTTCGCAACTTACTCCTCCGGCACACCTCGGCATAACGGAGTGTCCGAGAGGAGGAATCGAACTTTATTAGATATGGTTCGATCCATGATGAGTCGAACAGAGCTTCCATTATCATTTTGGGGCCACGCCTTAGAAACAGCAGACATTCACCCTTAACCGTGTTCCATCTAAAGCGGTTGAAAAGACACCATTTGAGAAATGGGTAGTAAAAGACCAAACTTGTCTTTTCTAAAGATCTGGGGTTGCGAAGCGTTCGTAAGGCGCCAAGTGTTTGACAAGCGCAGCCCGGATCGAAAGATGTTTATTTGTGGGATATCTTAAGGAAACTAAAGGATATTACTTTTACAAGCCCGAGAGAACAAAGTGTTTGTTGCTCGAAATCAGTATTCTTAGAAAGGGAATTTATTTCCAAAAGAGACAGTGGGAGAAGAGTAATTCTCGAGGAAACTCGAGAACCACAAGAAGACATCGCTTCACCGATGGAAACCGAACAAGCTCAACAAACAGTTGAAGAGCCCATTCAAAGTACACAAGTCCCACGCAGATCTGATAGGATGCGACATGAACCAGAGAGATATGGTTATCTCGTAACAGAGGATGATGATGCATCGCTCATAGATGATGAGCCTAGTACCTATACAGAAGCCGCCTGTGACTGAGTCCGAGGAATGGCTAGAAGCCATGAAGTCCGAGATGCATTCCATGTATGACAATCAAGTTTGGAACTTGATAGATCCACCAGAGGGTGTTAAAACCATTGGGTGCAAATGGGTCTATAAAAAGAAGAAAGACATGGATGATAATCTGCAAGCCTATAAAGCTAGACTAGTGGCAAAAGGTTATAGACAGATTCATGGTGTTGACTATGATGAGACCTTTTCGCCAGTAGTCATGCTTAAATCAATTAGAATTTTATTTGCCATTGCCGCATACTATGATTATGAAATATGGCAAATGGATGTCAAAACAGATTCCTTAATGGAAACTTACTCGAGGATGTGTATATGACACAACCTCAAGGTTTTGTTCATCCAGAAAATTCTAAAAGGGTTTGCAAGCTTCAAAGATCCATTTATGGGTTGAAGCGGGCTTCTGAGTCGGAATCTTTGTTTTGATGAAACGTCAAAGAGTTTGGGTTCATTCAAAATGAAGATGAACCTTGTGTGTACAAGAAGGTTAGTGGGAGAATAGTTGTTTTCTTAGTCTTATATGTAGATGACATATTACTCATTGGAAATGACATTCCCACCTTGCATACCAAGACTTGGTTGGGAAGTTGTTTCTCAATGAAAGACTTAGGAGAAGTGCTTACATTCTTGGGATAAAGATCTATAGAGATAGATCAAAGAGATTGATTGGTCGAGTCAAAGTACATACATTAATAAAATATTGAAGAGGTTCAATATGCAAGACTCCAAGAGAGGACTCTTGCCAATGTCACATGGCATTCATCGAGTGAGACTCGAGTCCTAAGACTCTGATGAGCGAGCCGTATGAGCAAGATACCATACGCTTCGGCTATTGGATCGATCATGTATGCCATGATTTGTACTCGACCGGATGTATCGTTTGCTCTTAGTATGACAAGTCGATACCAATCGAATCCAGTGAAATTCATCGACAAGTGAAAACCATCCTAAAGTACTTGAGAAGAACTAAGGATGATTTCCTAGTTTATGGAGGGTGGGAAACGAGATGGTGTAAGAGGTTACGCCGATGCAAGTTTCGAAACCGACAGAGACGATTTCAAATCGCAAAGCTGGTTATGTGTTTGTATTGAATGGAGGTCTTGTGAGTTGGAAGAGTTCCAAGCAAAGCACGGTTCTTTGATCTATTCTGGCTGAGTACTGGCGACATCGGATGCGGCTAAGGAAGCCGTATGGATCAAGAAGTTCGTTACCGAACTAGGAGTGGTGCCAACCATCCAGGTCCCATAAGCCTTTATTGTGACAATAATGGTGCTATTGCACAAGCTAAAGAGCCTAGGTCCCATCATAATTCCAAACATATACTCGAAAATATCACCTAGTCGGAGAGATCGTCCGACGAGGAGATATTACAATATGCAAAGTAGCAAAGAAGAGAATGTTGCGAGATCCACTTACCAAGCCTCTCTCACAAGGAAAGCATGTTGAGCATGCTAGAGCGATAGGACTAAAAGTCATGTATGAATGGTCCTAGTGCAAGTGGGAGATTGTTGGGAATAGTGCCCTAGGACATTCGATGTGCCTAGATTTGTAATTGTCACATTTAAATAAAGTTATTTGATATCATTTATTTCTCGTTGATTATTATAATGTGTGCATGTTTTAATATTATAATAATCGAATAATAGTTATTCACGAATAATAAGATTATTCAAATGTCCTGGTAAAATCGCGTTGAGTAGAGACTCAAGTGATTAATATACTAGTATAAGTTTGATTGATAATCATCGGATGATTATGCGTATGGTACGGATCAATCTTATGGGTATTGGTTGGAGAACTAATACTGGACCGACCCGCATTGAGATCACCGCATGGAAATGTCATAAGTGAATCTCAATACGGTATGTCAATAAATCCTTGAACCTGAGATTATCATAGAGTCCAACATGATAATCACTATGCCTTGACGTAATCCAACGTCATCTCAAACATGGTGATCATAAAGGTTAGCGATCGGGATTAGTGGGAGTCATGTAGAGGGCAATGAATAATCAAGATGGGGATTTGTCCTCTCTTAAGTGAGAGAGATATCTGCTTTGCCTCGATAAGTAGGATCAAGGAAATGCATGGCCATGCTCAAATGAAGAGTCATTTGATTCAATCAGTCTACTTAAGATCGAGAAAGCATTTGAACATAAATAAGTATGACAGACTCCATGACTTAGTTCAAATATGATATCGCGTGACAAAGGGATTTGACACGTTAAAAGGTTTAATGGACTATTAACTTATATTATTTGGGTAATCATAATGTCTTGCTAGAGGCCGCTTATGATTTATTATTTAATAAGGTATTAAATAATTGCCAACATAATATAAGCCTTTTAGTCACACATACGACAATTATAGACAAGTAGGAATAAATATCAATGGGAATAATAAATATAATATTGGATATTATATTTATAAGGAGATAAATAATAAGTAATATATATAATATTGGATATTATATATATTGTATTATTTAATAAGTTGAGGGCAACTAAGCAAATACTAGATTATTGAATCTAGGGTTTACTTAGTATATATATATAAGGTCTTGGACAAGGAGTTGTCATGAGAATACAAGACCTAAAAATCGGCCCTTCAAGGAGAAGAAAAATCGGCCATCTACATCATATTGTAGGAGAACGGAGTCGGTCGTCTCTCTTCCCTTAGTTGATCTTGATCAATAGTACAATCCTTCTAGTAAGGAATTTGTGTTGTACTATTTATCAATATTATTCGTAAGGATCTAGCAATCCGGCTTGTGGAATTGTTCGTGTGTGGATCACCAAAAGAGGAAGGAGATATTCATCTACTTCTAGTCCGGATCTAGAATTGTTCAATCGGATTAAGGTAATTCGATTAACTCTTTTATTAAACAATTAAATTACTGCATGAGATCCTAAATTGGGTTTTCACATTTATTGTTCCGCTGCGTTTTTACTCCGATTATTTTGTATTCGATACATAGAAATCCCAACAGAAACACCGGCATTAATGTTTCCAATGATCAGCTCTTGCGGGTGATCTCTCAACCATCTTCGGTCGGGTTCTAGTTCAGGATCCCGTACTGTATCGAAAGTTTTTGTGGGTACAGCTTCAGCTTGAATAGCGTCAGCTTCATCCACATCGATTCTTACAGCTGCGGGGTTGATTTCTAAATCAACTACAGGTTCTATGGGTGTAGGTGGATCCAAGATAGATAGATGGTGAATGTCCTGAGTGATATCATCTACTCCTGTAGGGTCATGGTGTGGTTCGTCGAACACTACATGAACTGATTCCTCGATCGTCAGCCTCCTTTTATTAAAGATTCTGAAAGCTTTGCTGACGGAGGAGTATCCTACGAATATTCCTTCATCTGATTTTTCATCAAAGGTTCTAAGTTGGTCCTTCCCATTGTTCAAAACATAACACTGCATCAAAAATGTGAAAGTACGAAACTAATGGAGTTTTGTTATTCCATACCTCGTAAGTCGCTTTGTTGTGGTGCTTGTTGACGATACAATGTTTTGAGTGTAGCATTTGTATTGGTTGCTTCACCCCAGAAACGCTGTGGCAATTTGCTTGCGGCAATCATTGTCCTTGTTGCTTCTTTCAACGTCCTATTCTTTCGCTCGGCAACACCATTTTGTTGAGGTGTACGGGCAGCTGAGTACTCGTGCTGTATTCCATTCTCCGAACAGTATTGCTCTATAAAGCGGTTAGTAAATTCAGTACCTCTATCGGAATGAATGCACACGATACTCGATGCTTTTTCATTCTGCAACTTCCTCAGGAGCTCGGGCAGCCTAGATGTTGTTTCCTTCTTCTTGCTAAGAAAGATCGTCCAAGCATACCTGGAATAATCATCAACAACAACCATGCAATATTTCTTACCTCCCAAACTTACTGGGTCTACAGGACCGTAGAGATCCATGTGTAGCATTTCCAACACTCTTTGGGTTGAAAGGTAGGATTTGCTTTTCAGGGTTGACTTGATTTGCTTGCCTTTCTGGCATGGACCGCGACATTTGTCCTTCTTGAATGACACATCGGCAAACCTCTAACCATACCACTGTCTTGAAAGCTTGTTGATCGTCTTGAAGTTGACGTGAGACATCCTCTTGTGCCATAGCCACTAAGATCTGCAGTGCCTTTGGCAACAAAACATGGAATTGAGGAGCTCATAGGCTTCGATCAAGAATGTACATATTACCCGATCTGCTTCCTGTAAGCACAACTTCCTTGGTTTGGGTGTTCTTGACTCTACTGATCTATATAGAACTTCACCGAGAACTGTTTATCACGTAATCGCTAATACTAAGTAGATTATCTGTAAGCCTTCAACATATGCAACATCGGTGACCTTGAATTTCCCGACAAGTAGGTTTCCTTTCCCTCTTGTTCTTCCTTTAGACTTATCACCGGCGAACTTTTGGACGCGACCTTCTACAAAATCAGATAGCTTGCTCCTATCTCCGATCATGTGACGAGAGCATCCACTATCGAAGTACTGTATCCTCCACTAGAATGTCCTGTAAAAAATATATTAGGTAGAGAAAGGTCCCCATTCATTTAAGGGTCAATATATGTTAGTTCCTTTAGGTACCCAGATTTTCTGACGGCAATTGGTTTCTTGTAGGATGTACTCGGTCAAGATTGCGATATCTACGGGGCATATCCGTAGTTGTTATAATCATGATAAATACTATGCATGTAAAAATCGGGGTTATTATTATTATTCCAAGATGCAGTGCCGTCTAGGAGGTGGAGCCATTTTCCGGGCTATGACTTGTCTTACGGGTCTCGGTTGGATTCCCAATGTTGTTGATACTTGGCGCATCTGTGTCTTGAGGGATAACGGGGCTCCTGTATCCAATACCTAGGCGCACTGTACTGAGTGTACTGCTGTGCGGGCCCTTGGTGGTTGGATACCGTCTTCTGTCTGAATGACTGCCGGCTTTGATGATATGCTTGTGGCGCATGCTTTAGATTACGCCTTCGAGTGGTTGTTGGTTCCACTGCCTCGAATAGTAGAGTTGTGGAGGCGGAATGGCGACCTTGGTTTTCTCGGTATAGCGAGTTCCTTTATGGGACTAGGAGTATCTTCGATTCAGAATGTGTTCCACACTCTTGACGAACACGTACTAGTTTTACCTTTATTCGAACATGAGTGTATCCTAAGCCACTTTTATCATGAGCATGTTGCCCGGTGCTCAGAATTTCTTCCATTCTTTTGGACGATTTTTCAAAAGACTTGAGAATGGTCTCAAGTTCGGTTCTCGCTTCTCGAGAGTTGTAATTTTGGTTTGTAGTAGAACCAAATCATTTGTCTTGCTCTCATTATGGGTTTTAACCTCATTTAGTTCATGAGCAAGTTGATGATTGCTCTCCATGAGTTTTTCAAAATCGACCTTCTTTGGTTTCACAATCAAGAGACATATTTTCATAGTTTATTTTCAAGAAGTCATTTTCATCTTTCACTCTAGATTTGTTAATTGAAGTCAGTATATTCTCGATTTTAAAGTCTCATGGGCCTTTTGAATGTTTTTGAATTCATTCATCATATTTTCAAAGTATGAGATGCATTAGGTGGAATAAGCGAGGTTGAACTTGCCTCATCGTCATTGTCTTCACCTTACGGAACATATTTGGCCATAAAGCACATGTATGCTTTATCATCGAACTCATCGTCCGATGAATCACTTTCGATGACCACCAAGACATTCTCACGATTTGGATGGTGTGGGGAGGCTTCGATTCTCAATCGGGGCCTTGAGCTTGTCTTTCCAAGCACGTCTTCTTTCATCTCTCTCTTGTTGCTCGGCCTCGTGCAATCTTTGGACTTTGGGATGAGGACATTTGTTTGCATAATGGCACAGTTTCCTGTGATTATAGCACGAGTTAGTATCACCGGATGATGTTTGGTACTTACCTTGTTGTGAGTTTGGGCGTAGGAGTCTTTCAGGTGTTTGATGAACTTTTTGAATTTATGCATTAGAAGCGCCATTTCATCTTGTGACAGGATGTAAATGCGTCACTGTCAGCGCTCTTGTGGCCAGGGCTTCGGCGAGCTAGGCATCTTTGTGTCGACGGTTCGATACAAGAATGAGTCGTGACTTTTGAAGGAGATTCTTGACTTTCTCTCTTCACAATGTCATACTCAAATGCTTTAAGGTCAAAGAAGAGATCAAAAGTGGATATTTCATTAAGATTACGGGATACACGCATAGTCATGGTCTTAATGTCCCATCGAGTGGGAGAGATCTGAAAATTTTTAAGTTCTTCTCCTTTTGGGTGTAAATCTTGCCCAACGCTTCAAGTTCACCAACAATACCAAGAAATCGAGGTCAAGTTCCTCAAGTGTTTCCGTTGGTTTCATTTCAAAAGATTCAAATTGCTGAGTAAGTTTTGAAATCTTGTTTTCTTTTGAGAGCTCAGTTCCCTCACAAATTAACTTGAGTTTATCCCAGATTTCTTTGGCTGTTTTGCAGCTCTTTACCTTTGAGAACGTGCCTTTGTCAAGGGTGACAAATAACGCGTTCTTAGCCACGTTGTCGAGATTGGCTCGCTTCCTTTCATCGGTTGTCCATTGCTCGCGTTCTTTCTAGAGCATTTCAGCATGGGCTTGGCCCTCAATCCTTGCGGCTGGATTGACCTTCATGATCTTGATCGGACCATCCTGTATAACAAAAATCATCTCTTCGTGCATTGCTGCAAGATGAGCTTCCATTCTAATTCTCCAGTCGTCAAATTCGTTAATAGAGAACATAGGGACTTTGTTAATCATAGAAGTATCCATACTAATAATATAGGAATGAAAGAAACTGTTTTGAAAATAAGTGATTTGAATCTGATTCGGTTAAAAAGAAATACGACTGATTCTTTTTAGAATCAACCGCTCTGATACCACTTGTTGGCCACTTAAGTATACTGGATACAGTTTGGAAAATCGTTTAAACAACAAACTATATGGAATCTAAATCGAGTGCGTAGCGGAAGTCTTGGATACGCTTAATTGCCGTGGATACAAGAACGACGTATTAGGTGTATACTTAATATATCACAGTTATTTCAAACAGTAAAAGCGAAGGTAAATAACACATTAATTTAAGTGGTTCGAGGTAAACCCCTCTACGTCCACCGGTCCTCCACACAGAGTAAAAGTTTATTATATAATTACTGCGTACACAACTACGTAATTATAAAAACCTATCCTTGTATCGTTCACACATTGATACAAAGACCGTTACTTTTAACCGTTCACACGCAGTTGGTTAAAGCTTCCTTCTTGACTAGCTTCTTCACACACGTTCAAAGCTTCGTCCTTATTCGTCCCACACAGTCGAATAACTTGTTGAGTTCACAGAGCTCGGTTTTTACACGAGGTAAAAGGTAGGTAACCGTGTAAGAACAAAGACTTTGAATATCACGTTCTTGAGTGATGATAGCTGTTCTTGATGTTGAGCACTGTATATCTCTTTCGTTCTAACTTGCAGTATGCTCTGGAGATATGTTTGCTCAGATGATAACTTTGATAGCTTTGAGAGTTATGTTACTTTTGGTCACTGATCTTCAATGTCTTCAAGGATATATATAGTCTCTGAAGAAAGTATCCGTTGAGATGTCCGTTTGAATAAGATTTCCTTCAACGGGAATATGACATGATCCGGATTTCATGATTCTCAAGATTCGAAGACCGATATTTAAATACTTTATCCTAGAGTATTTAAATACTTCTTTGTTCAACGGGACTTGACTTGTGTTCTTTCTTGTCCTTTTGTGAACTGTATGAAAGATGACTGTATTTAGGGCATCGAGACAGTTTCCATACTCGATCTTTTACAAGTCTTCTTGCTGTCTTGTGAGCTTCACCGATCTTGATTCGAGGCAGGTTTTCGATATGGGATAAAGCCTTGAAGCCTCGATACAGTTTCCTTACTGTATATTTGGCATATATGTCAAAACCTTCTCAATAACAAATAACAATCGATACAGGGATCGGGTATCCCGACTGATTCGATACAGGGTTATTGTTTTTCCCAACATCGTCAGTTTTGTAGCACACCAGAAAAGAATCTCTGGTGAACTTGAACTGTGTGAGAGCTGAGCAAACTGTAGAAGTGTTTCTATGCTTTTGATAATTTCGAGTATGATATGATGGATATGATGGATGATCTGCAGCCTATTATGCACTGGTATATAAAGGCTCTCCATCATACAGGGTTTTAATTCAGGCTTTAAGACAAACAAAACTGCAGATTTTATGACATGTTCAATGTCCATAAAACTGCTGCATTAAGAGAGGTTTTATAACTAAAAACTGCTACATTAATACACACGCAATTGATTGTTTCATCCCCAACAGTCACAAGAGGAGGAGTGTTCAAACATTCAAAATTCAGGTCTGCTTGGCACCAAAAAATTAATATCCGTTCCCAAGCGCAGCACCCCAAAGACCATCCCAAAGATCAAGAACCAAGAACCAAGAACCAAGGTCTAAGGTCCAAGGTCCATGGTCTAGAGTCCCCAAGCCCGATCCCAAGGACGAGACGAGCCGAGCCGAGCCGACCTGGCCAGCCGGACGGGCGTGCGGGCACGCGTGTGCTCGCGTGTGGTCTAGTCAACACCAAGTCTAGGTGCATAGTCTTGGCCATATTGTACACCATCTAACTCTCTTCACTTTATTAAGTGTATTATATTTAATCACATATCCAATGTAGGATAAGATTCGTCATTTTTCTCATTCATTTCAAAATACCCTTTCAAATAGCTAATTCCATGCATTAATTTCTCACTCACTAAAAATTAGTTTTGAGAAATTAGATATACTATGATTACCTACTCCAAACGCAGATTAATCCTGGACTATTTAATTTCACATCAATTAAATATTTTAGCCATTAAAAAATCAATTAAAACTGTTTTTTCCAACAAAATCGGCATGACCAACAATATCAAAACAACAATCCTTGGATAATCCTCCCTCAACAAATGATCAACATGATCAACAATACCAAAATAATGGTCCTGGGATCAACATCCCTCAAGAAACGATCAATAAGAATCTTAATACATAAAACATAAAGCCACATATACAATATTCATCATAATCATTATCCTCATTACCAAGAAATACAGAAATTACCTCAAAACTGGTGACACTGTCCTTTCCACGAACAAGCATCTCTGTACGAACAAAAGAATAATGGAATAACCTCAAATGATATACAGTCCAATCTATATCAATAAAATATTAACCCGATATCAAAAACCACCGCGATAGACCATCCTCGATACCCGACATTCCATAACCTAGACCATAGGTAACTCGTGTATCCGCCTTCACCAACTGTATACTTAATAATTAAGTATGCTAATAACACATTTAAATCATATATATTATAATTTAATTCAAACCAAAGCACAATATACAAATCATCATCTCAACAATTCACATTTATGATATCATTGCTATATGAATTATAAATGAAATGAAATAAACTATAAACTGAACAAGTATCAACTTGCCTCAATGACGATACGGTGAAGCTGAACCTCCCAGCAACGTGCAACAATAGTAGCTCATGATCTAGAACTCCAAATCACAATCTAACCCATCAAGATGAAGGACTGAGTCGGCAACATGCTTTTTAGATTTCAGCAAAATCGGACCATGTTTTCCCCTTCATCAAACTATTCAACCACGGCTGCTCCATCGAAAATGAAAACTCCAAAAATACGGAAGAAAACCACGATCCACTCAAAGAGACTTCACAATATGATAAATTTCTACAATCATATAGAATTTCTCTCTTTAAACTCGACACCCTTACACTATTACAAGTCTACACGATTCCCTCCCTTCCCACCACTCTCTTTAAAGAGAATACAAGAAATTAATTTACTAGAATCAAATATAAGACTAAAGTGTATTACTTGGGTGCATTTGTAACAAAGTCACCAAGACTCCTTATATAGAATAAGGAAGGCTTCTCATTTTCATTCTCAACCAATGTGGGACAAAAATACACTTTATAGCAAAAGCAAGGATTCTCACTTTTATTCTCAACCGATGTGGGACAAACATATATAATCAAGGCTTATCCCGTTCATTCTCAACTAGTATGGGATAAACACACATCCTTATAGCATAAACAAGGCTTCTCCTTTCATTATCAACCGATGTGAGACAAACACACATCCTTCACTACCAATGTTTAGACTGTAGCCGACAGCAAAAATTCGTCAGCTAAAGTTAAAAACCATCGGCTAATTTGGCCACTTGTCGACTAAAAGTCGGTCGGCCGAGGTCGGTCGGCTAAACTTTAGCCGACGGTGAAGACAAAAGGCCGTCGTATAAAGTTTAACTTTGTCCAACGGCTTGAAAGTTGTCGGCTAAAGTCTTTATGTGTTAGCCGACCACCACTTGGTTGTCGGCTAAAGTTTACACGTTTTAGCCGACGACTTTTTTGTTGTCGGCTAAAATGTCAATGTTATAGCCGACGACACTATAGTTGTCGGCTAAATCCTAACTTTTAGGCGACGACCGAGCAGTTGTCGGCTAAAGTGTTTTTTTATTTTTTTTAAATATAAACTTTAGCCAACGGTTTGTGCAAATGCCGTCGGCTGAAGTCCATCAAAAAAAAATATTCAGATTTTGGGATCCCCAAACCTGTTCTGATAACCTGTTATTACAAATGTACAATACTGCACCACACATCACAATCAGAATACACCAATATACGAAAAGCATCATTTATACACCAACAGTATAAAAATCACTCCATATCAACATGTCATGTAGGAACATCAACAAAATCACTATAAACACCAATGTTAACGAACACGAGTCTAAATAAAAATATTTAGCATTAATAATATATTTATATAGCAAAAGAACTACTACAATGATAACTAAAATCCACCTATAAATCCGTCAAATTCTTAAAGATAGAAGAAGGATGACTACCGTCTTGCATGTCGTCGTATTGAGGCTATGAAGAAGAGGGGGTGTTTGTAAATTGAAGAATGGAGGTGGTGGTGCCTGAATTCCCGACTAAGTCACGGTCGGACTCAATGACATCATATACTGCATCATGGCCTGCTGCTGAGATAACTTCTCTTATTGAACCTTTCTTTGTTCCTCTTGGAATTTCTGGAACTGGTCTTGAGACTTCCTTTGCTTCTCAGCTCGTAGCTCCCTCTCGATCCTCAATTGCTATTCCAGATAGGCCTTTTGAGTGTCGCCCCTTTGATTGCGCTGAAACCCTATAGTATTCTTCAATAATTTGTTGCCTTCAGCTGCCATCATCGGAGTCCACTAATGACTTCCTTTAGGAGGGTAAATGTTAGCCCACACCCTTACCTTAATGTGGGGATCGGCCTGATCGATCTCTCGGCGTGCTAACTTGAGACCAGTCTCGTCCAAATCCGGATGCTCCTCCCTCGTCATTTCTGTCAACATACTCTCAGACTCCTCCGTCACTCTCTCCTAATTAAGTGGTAACAAAAAAAGTAAGCGAATATTAATAAAGTTCAGAGGTAAAGATTGATAGCAGTATTAAAATGGTTATGATACATTTACAACTTACAAGTATATCCGGTTAGTTTGGATATGCCTTTTGAGTCACGTAGACAAAAGCATTCGCCACATTTTCATCAGAAGTGGACTCGTGCGAAACTCTCGCTAACGACCGCGAACCTGAGTTGTGATGCTCCATCAAACCCTTACGGTTAGCAGTGTTGGATGAACTGCTCGCCTACACATAGAAACATGTAATTTTCATTTAACAAGGAACAGAATTATCACAAGTTTCATATACGTTACATATCTTTAAACAACAATAACATGACGACAATATTTAGAGCTCGATTACATATAATATAGTCCGGGTCTCTAAAATGTGTGCATAGCATCTCCACCTGTACTCCCGATACTTGAACTCCTCGGGAGTAGCCTCGCAGGAATTGCCCCAAGCCGACCAAAACATGTGTAGCTCATTCTTCCAAGGTTTGTATCTATAACAAATATTTATAAATAATAATCAAACGTTAGTCAAACATAAAACTCATAATTAAATTGTACCTCAAACAAATATTATCACCAGTTCAATATGTTTAAATATATTAATGTTTATATTTTAATATGTATTGTGTTATTTATATAATGTATTTGTAAAGTATTTTGTAAATTTTATGTATTTATTTATTGTGATTTTGTGTTATTGTTTTATTCTTATTAATAATGTTATTTGTTTATTATGTTATTCATAAATAATCTGTTGTGTATGTACAATTGTTATTATGCAGTTGAATGTTAAGATTTAAGTTTAGTGATGATGTTAAATGTCATTTTATATTTGTGTTTGTGTATGATTATATAATGTTAATGTTAATGTGTTAATTTTATTATTTTTATGTATAATTAATATTATAATATTTTATGTAATTCTAAAACATTTGACGAATACATATTTTCAACAATAACTAAAAGGGGAAATTACAGCCAACTACCTTATTAGATGGTCTGTTTACAGTTTAGTCCCTATTGTTTCACAAATTACAGTGAAGGACAAAAATCTGGTTTGGTGTTGACTTCCATTAAAAAGACGAAAATGCCCCTCTATTTACTTGAATAAAATATTTCTTTTAAAATACATTTCATATGAAACAAATAGCTTATAAGTTATTAAAGTGTTTGGCTAATATATTTCGTTTAAAAATATTATTTTTCAGAAAATAAATTTTTTCCAAAATATAATTTTTTTCCAGAAAATAATTTTTTTAATTTCTCGAAAAAAATAATTTTTTTTTATTTTTTCCCAGAAAATATTTTTTTTTTATTTTTTCAAAAATAAAAACAATCCAGAAAATAATTTTATTTTTCAAAAAAATAATATTGTTTTCCAGAAAATATTTTTTTCAAAAAAATTATTGTTTTTTCCAAAAAATAATTTTTTCTCCAGAAAATATTTTTTTAATTTTTTTCGAAAAAATAAAAAAATTCCATAAAGTATTTTTTTTCGGAAAGATAATTTTTTCCCAGGAAATAATTTTTTTTCGAAAAACAATATATTTTTCCAGAAAAATACTTTTTTTGGAAAAAATATAATTTTCTAGAAAGTTTAAAAATTTATTACACTGAAGTCCAAAATTATCATATATATTACAATGAGGTCCAGCGTGTGCCACCCACGTGAGGCCAAAAATAAATGGGTAAGAACAAAAAGAAAAATAAAAAGGCACCTCCGGAATATCAGTACTCTCTCTCCTATGGCATCATTTGAAAGTTTGACCTTTGTCCTTCGTTGTAAATATAGTTTCTGGACAGAGCAAAGATTGTCCTTCATTGTAATATCTGAAACAATAGGGTCTAAACTGTAATTAGGCCATCTTAAAAGTTAGTCAGATGTAAATCGCCCTAACTAAAATGATGCAAAAATTTCTCGTGTAATTACTCAACTACATATTATGAAAATTACTTACTTGATTGTTTGTGTTGGGTTTCGGTGAGTAATAATGAGTTGCATAGCCGAAATAAACTGGTTTAACCAGATAAAAACCCAACCCCAAAAAGGATCGATCAAGCATCGTATAAATAAATATAAATAGACGAAGATAAATCTAAAAATCATACTTTCGTAGACATTTGATAATATTTTCGTGATTCCAAGCACGAACACGAATCCAATCGAACGAGCTTTTGGAAATACCTGAGCACCGAAAAAACCATGCCTCTACGTATCACGCATCGGAAAGATGATCGAAAATATATAATCGTCACTCCAAAACCTCCAAGATCGATGGCTATTTAAAGTGATGAAAGGATAAATTTTTCTTTTAATTTTAACTCTCAAAGAATTAAATTTAAAGAAAAAATTATATCTCAACCAAAAAAAATCGCAAAGAAACTCTTTCTCCCCTTTTTCATATTTTTTTTTTCTCCAGCCGTTTGCTAATGCTTCTCTCTTTTTGCTAGTATCAAGGTGTTCTTATATTACAACTACTACAACCATTCTTATATTACAACTCAAAGTCATAATAAAGAATAATCCCATTATTTTAACATCTTCACATGAATAGAGTCTCCTTAAACAAATACTCACATTAGGTGTTAAACACCAAAATTGAGACATATTTGACCAATAAAAAGAGAGTGGACGGCTACATGAGAGAAAAAGAGGTTGGTCTGTTTCGGTCCGTGAAACGTACCATCGTGTATCTAATTCGATATATAAACTTTGGTACGTTTCAATATTAATATAATTAATTAATCTAATTAATTAATTAAATTAAATATAAATTCTCTAAGAAAATAAATGAATTAAATTGATTACTCGGTAATTTATTTAATTCACTAGATCGATTTTAATTTATCCAATAAATTAAAATATCATTTGTCTAATAAATGAAATTAGACATCTAATGTCTAATATTTATAAAGAGAGAATATCCTTATCATATTCCGTCATTTATCCTGTGCCGCGACTCCATAGGTTCGTCTCAGTCGGCAATGGGAGGAACCCAGAGTGTGAGTAACACTTAGACAGTCCCGTGGCTCACACTGTAACCCAACTGAGAACGAATGATAGGGATCATTCCAAAACCTGTATGTTATGAATATCGTATATGTATAAACCCTTCAATCATATGCCCCGGTCAAGTATTAGGGTTATGGTAAAGTCAAATCCTGTTGTAACTTGACTCTATGCATTTGTTAATGCAAACCGAGATCACCGAGCTCTCCTGTATCAAATACAACTAGCTCTAACTGCTTTGGCCAAAGACTTATGATCTCATTTGACATTAACCACATAGGACATTTACCTGCTCACTAACACGAGAAAGAATCCTATCTTGGTATTCAGTAGAGACTTCTATTTGCCCACTAAGTTGCATTTCGAGGTTGACCCCACCAACCGACGATTGGATTGAACTACTCTAATGACTATATTAATGTCAAAAGCACATCTCCTACTGAAACCTCAAGTCAAAGGTCCACGTATACCTATCACAATCTTTTGATTCGGTCATTGACAATCCCTAAGTGATATCCATGTGATCGAATCGAGTTGAGTCGTGTTCGAGTATACTAATCTCATTAGCATACCTATAACGTGTGCTCCCACTAACCCTTAGTGAAGACAGGCACTTTACATATCAAAGTACATGTTATACAAGTCTTGTCTAAACTTACTGCCCAGTTAAGTGTTATCGACTTGCGAACCAGTTAAGCATTTGAGTCCTAAACACTTCCAGTTCCTTTCTTCTTATCTCCATGAGAAGTGGAATATTTGCTATCAAATTCAAGGACTATTATTTTATATACCAAATCACAATGCTTGTGATATACAATAATATATAAATAATATATGCCTTATTTAATATAATATTCATACTAACAATACAATGCTCTCACTCTCTCATCCTCTGAGTGGCATTCGAGGGCATATTCCTAACAATCTCCCACTTGCACTCAATGCCACAAACTATGGTATCTAATACCCATACTCTCCAGATGTCTCTCTAAGACCTTATGAGATAGTGGTTTGGTGAGTGGATCAGCAACGTTATTTGATGTGTATACGCTCTGCAGTATAACATTCCCTTCCTGAACCATTTCTCTAACAAAATGATATTTTCTCGCAATATGTTTGGTGTTGTGGTGAGCCCTAGGCTCCATAGCCTATGCAACAGCTCCGTCGTTGTCACATAACAGCGTCACGGGCTTCTCCGCATTAGGAACCACTTTAAGTTCCTCAGTGAACTTCTTAATCCATAAAGCTTCTTTAGCAGCCTCCGTGGTTGCCTGATATTCGGCTTGACATGTAGAGATACCAGTTGAACTTTTCCTGGCACTTTTCCAAGATACTGCCACCATTCAGATTAAAGAAATACCATGATGTGGACATCTTAGCATCCATGTCCTCCGAACAATCTGAGTCTGTATAACCCATCACTCTAAGTTCTCCACCGCCGTATGTAAGAACCAAGTCTTTAGTCCTCCTTAGGTACTTAGGAATGTTCTTTAAAGCAGTCTAATGTTCCTGCCCTGGATTTGACTGAAACGGACTTACTACGCTGACAGCATAGGCAATGTCCGGTGTAGTGTAAATCATAGCTTACATGAGGCTACCTACTACCGAAGCATATGGCACCTTACTCATTTCCTTTCTGTCTTCCTCACTTTGAGGACACATCTCTAAGGAAAGTTTTGCACCATGTTGCATAGGAAGGAACCCTCTTTTATCATAAATCCCAAAGACCTAACATTCTTTTCGCTCTATCTCGGTAGAGGCGAATACCCAGAATATAGGTACCTTCTCCCAAGTCTTTCATTGAAAACTCTTTAGAAAGCCAAGCTTTTACAGAACTGAGCATTCCTACGTCGTTTCCTATAAGTAGAATGTCATCTACATATAGTATTAAGAACCTAATTTTTCTCCCACTAACTTTCTTGTAAATACAGGGCTCCTTTTCATTTTGGACAAAATCAAACTCTTTGACTGTCCCGTTAAAACGAAGATTCCAACTTCGTGAAGCTTGCTTCAGTCCATAAATGGCACACTGAAGTTTGCTTACTTTATGAATATTGGTTTGAGATATGAATCCTTTAGGTTGTTCCATGTAAATCTCCTCCTCGGGGAATCTATTTAGGAATGCTATTTTCACATCCATTTGCCATATTTCATAATCTAAGTGGGCTACTGGCAAGCATCATGCGAATAGACTTACTCATAGCTACAGGCGAGAAGGTCTTGAAGTAATAGATTGCTTCTCTTTGGGAATAACCCTTTGCCGCAAGCCTGACCTTATAGGTATCAACCTTGCCATCTCCACCAGTCTTTCTTTTATAGATCCATTTGTTTCCAATAGGCACTATGCCTTTAGGACGATCTACTAAAGTCCAGACCTGATTAGCATGCACTGAGTCTATCTCAGCTTTCATAGATTCTTCCCAGTTGGCGGAGTCAAAATCTACCATCACTTGATCGTATGTAGAAGGATCATTCTCTTGACTACTTTCTGTCATCTCATGGACACCCAGTTCCTCTTGATGCAGATAGCCATACCTCTCAGGTACTTGAGAAATTCTACTAGACTTGCGAGGTTGTGTTTGTATTTCAGAAGGTTCGGTTCTAATATCTTGCACAGGTGTCTCATTTGGTGTTTCTTTTATTTCTTCCAAAGAAATATTTCTACCTGCGCCTCCTTCCTGAATAAATTGATCTTCCAGAAAGTGTGCTTGTATAGCAATGATCATATGATCTTCATGCATGTAGAATAGATATCCCATGGAATCCCATGGATATCCTATGAAACGACCTTTCACAGACCTAGCTTCTAATTTCTCTACTTTAGTCTTCTTGACATAAGCAGGGCATCCCCAAATCCTGATGTGATTAAGACTTGGTTTCCTACCTCTCCACATCTCATCTGGAGTGTTTAGAATGGATTTTGAAGGACATCTATTCAAGATATGCACAGCAGTAATGAGCGTGTGACCCCACAGATAAATCGGTAGACCAGTATAGTTAAGCATGGAGCTAACCATGTCCAACAAGGTTCGGTTCCTTCTTTCTGATACACCATTTAATTGTGGAGTAGCTAGAGGAGTTAATTGTGACCCTATTCCAAGTTCCTTTAAAAACTCATCAAACTTGGTACTCATGTACTCACCCCCTCGGTCTGACCGAAGAGTCTTAACATGGTTACCTGTTTCATTTTCAACTAGGGCTATAAATTCCTTGAATTTATCAAAAGCTCCAGACTTATGTTTCATTAAGATCACGAACCCATACCTAGTATGGTCATCAGTGAATTTAATGAAATTCTGAAAGCCATCTTGTGCCACTTCAAAAGGGCCACAGACATTGGTATGGATCAATCCAAGTTTTTCAGCAGCTCTTTCAAAAGTCCTGCAAAGGGTAACTTAGTTATTTTGCTTTGAAGGCAAGATTCACAAGTTGGATAGGGATCCGATCCCAATGGACCCGTAAGTCTATCTTTCTCCATTTTATGAACCTTGGTCTGACCAATATGACCAAGTCTAAGATGCCACTTAAGTGCTTGGTTTGTTTCATCCCTACCACGTTTCCTAGTTTCAGTGTTCACAGTTGTTTTATTCTTTAGATTTAAATGGTATAAACCATTCAATAATGTAGCAGTACCAACCAATTTATTTCTAAAATAAATGCCACAGGATCCATCTCCTATAAAGAAGTGAAATCCCTTTCGGTCCATGACCGGAATCGATACAATATTTTATGCCCCTTGGGCAATACAAGTACATCTTCTGAAGTAAGAATAAAACTGGATTCTAAATCCAATAATAGTGATCCGATGTTAGTAGCCTCGACACTTTGCCCACTGCCAACTGTCACCATCACTTCTCCATCTCCATCTTTCTATTTTGTTCCAGATCCTGATTCATTGTACATATGTGAGAACTCGCACCAGAATCAAGCATCCAAGAAGTAGAATATACAGTTATAGAACAATTAGACAACAATTCATACGTTGTCGGCTAAACCTTTGGCCTTTAGTCGATGACAACAGCCGGTCGTCGGCCATTCTAGGGCTAGTTGTTGGCTAAAGTGATATTTTTGGTAGTGCTTATAGCATAAGTAAGGTTTCTCCCTTTGATTGGGACAAACACACATCCTTTATAGCATAAGCAAGGTTTCTCCCTTCATTCTCAACCGATGTGGGACAAAAACACATCCTTGAAAACACAACTACTGTTCGAGATCTATATCTATTACTAATAAAATCAAAATATAATCTCCACCGTTAATACTATGTTAACTATTAAAGAATAACATATCCAAAATTCATCATAATCCAACAGTTAAATCTTCAGAAATCTCCAAAATACAGAGACTTCCCAATACGAATCCCTAAAATAGAAGCCTCTCGTTTTTCTGATTATAAAACTCACATTGTATCAACATCCAATCTTCACTGTACAAAATAAACTTTATGGTTTGAAAACTTAATGCCAAAATTTTGTTGCAATCGTTAATAATTTTAATTTTATTTTGTAAAATTAAATATCATAAGATCGATCTATGTTCCGAGTAGATGATCGTGGTATATTCACTTTCTCTAACCGATTCCCAGTGAGTGAGAAATAGTAAATTAAAATTTGTCACTTAATTGTGAATAAATGAGGGATGACTATCCCACATTGAATAATGAGCTAGGCATTGGTCTTGCTTAAAGAATTTTTTGGACTAGCTCAACAATATTGTTGGGCTCGTATGTGCACATAAGGATGTCCAGGTACATCTCTCGAGCAGTTAAGGAGCTGAATACAGTCCAAGTGCGTCCTGGCTGTTCAAATTCAGTCCAAACCCGGAAGTAACCTCCCAGGTGTGATAGGAGGAGTAAATGGACGATTTGAATTCTGTAACTCCTGCCTGTTGAATTTTGAAACTCTAGTGTTCAATGCAGGCATGAATGCCTGCATTATCACAGCTATTAGTGCTGTGTTTAAAACCCCTACAGGTGTGAGATGGCCTATAAATAGGCAGGCATCTCATTACATCAGAACACACGAAAAATCGAAAAGCTTTTTCTGCATACTCTGCATTTCGCATTTCATAAGTCAGTCCAGTCCTCAGCTCGATCTTGTTTGTCGGAGCTCACCGGAATTGTGGTGCTACATCCGTCGAGACGAAAGTCATTTTACCTTTGGAGATAAATTGCCAAACCGAAGAGCACTACCGGGGCAATATTTGTCTTGCGGGAAGAGGGCTCCTCGACTCGACTTAATATAGAGTTTGTTATTTCATTTCTTGTAGTTCAATTATTTCCTTAGTAACCTCATTCTCTACATTTCTTTTCCAAGTTCTTTGTAATCACGAAACACGTAGCCCAGTTCTGACAAGCGCAAGACGAAAAAATTTACTTGTTGTCTTTACTAAATTCCACAACTGGAGATGTCGACTACCGCTTCCACCGACTCGAACACCACTGCTGCCACTGCCTCCGTGACCGCCGCCTCGACCATGGCAAACTCTTTTGCTGCAACTATGTCAAATCTGATGAGCTCAACTACCTCATCAACAACTCCATGGGCGTTTTCGAACCCCTTTCTGACTACCGGTAGATCCACCTCGAGTGGCACCGTTGGTTCTACTTTTAGTGGTACCGTAGGATCCATGTTAGGATCTACTATTTTGGAACACAAGTGGTTCTCTTTTTGGAACAACCTCGGGGCCTAGGATGATGCCTACCTCCGAGAAGCCGTCAAAGTTTGGTGGAACCGACTTTAAAAGATGGCAACAAAAGATGTTCTATTTGACAACATTGGGCTTTGCAAACATCCTTAAGAAAGATGAGACACCAGCGCCAAGTGCACAAGAGACAAGTTTTACTGTCCGAGCTACCTATGACAACTGGCACAGTGTAGATTATCTTTGTAAAAACTTTATTCTAAATTCTTTAGATGATAGTTTGTACAATGCATAATCTGTTGTAAACACATCAAAAGTAATGTGGGAAGCACTTGAAAAGAAGTACCGTAGTGATGATGCTGGTACAAAGAACTTTGTAGTCGCCAAGTATTTGGACTACAAGATGGTTGACACAAGGCCAATCATGGAACAAGTTCAAGAGTTCCAACTCGTCATTCATGATGTCAATGCCGAGGGGATGGTCCTATCGGACGCCTTCACTATTGCAACTGTGATCGAGAAGTTGCTCCTCAGTTGGAAAGACTTCAAGAGCTACCTCAAGCACAAGCGAAAGGAGATGACTCTTGAAGACTTGATTGTGAAATTGCGCATCGATTCAGACGTGCGCAAGAATAATCATAAACCGAAAGGCCTGATCGATGCTAAGGCCAATATGTTGGAGCAAGGCGGTCCCTCAATCAAATGAGCTCGCGCAAGTGTCCAAAACAAGAACAAAGGGAAGCAACCAGCCAAGAAGTTTAATGATGATTGCTTCAATTGTGGCAAACATGGGCACGCGGCGAAGGACTGCTGAAAGCTGAAGGCCAACAAGAAGAAGAAATATGTTGACAATATCGCCGAGATTAACGGCGTGTGGAAAGAGGACGATCTTGCTGTTGTGGTCACCGAAGAGGTCAACCACGTTGAGAACCAAGGTGGTTGGTACGTGGACACCGGTGCGACAGCCCATGTTGGTGCCGATAGGAGCCACTTTAAGTACTATCAAGTTGTTGAGGGGAGGAAGCTCAACATGGGGAATCCAGATTCATCTAATATTATCGGAGTTGGAGAAGTGGCCCTCAAACTAACGTCCGGACAAACACTCACCTTAAAGAATGTGCTTCATGTTCCTGATATGAGGAAGAACATGATCTCGGGCTCTATAGTAGTTAATAAGGGATGTAAACTAATGTTTGAGTGAGATAGAGTTATCATAAAGAAGTTTGTTAGGCTTCCTGGTAAGGGTTATTGACACGTTTTTAGTGTAACTATCGCAAGTGCACGATATCGTATCAAGTAGTAAAGTGGACTTTTTGAGTCTGGTTTATCGATCCCACAAGGAAGTTTGGTTATAATTTGAATTATACACTATTAGTCTATTTTTATAGATACTATGATAAGTGAAACACACAATTAAAAAGTTTGGTTTAATATATGCAAAGAAAATGCAATAATAGTTCTAATATTATAAGGAAATAAAAGATAGCAATAATAATGGATTGATTAATGATAAAATGAAATAGTTGGGATTACAAACTTAGTTCGTCATTTGTTATAAAAGATGTATAGGAGATCATAAAATGAATTTACTTATTATGTTGTGTAGATTCGATTTTTCTTAAAAAGACGGTTTCTCTTTCGAACTATAAAACGCCCCTTACATATTGAATCAATCCACTATATTTCTATGTTGATTGGCTTCAATACATAGCATTAGGATTTATGAAAATAACTCAAAGAATCATCTAAGGACTAGGGGTATATTTCTATCCCCTAGAACAACTTAGAGTGAAGATCATTTGATCTAATCAAACATATTTTCTTTCGAAACATATGAAGACCATAAATATCGTCATTTATTGGCCAAATAAATAAAGATTGTTAAAACAATGAAAATCACACACAATAATAAGTAATTCACAATAGATCTTTTATACAAACATAAATAACATGACTAACCTTGTTTATAATCCCAACTGAAGGTTACTTAGCCCATGAAGGGTTTATTACACATGTTACAAGCTTTGGTGGTCATTTTTAGTTGAATCAAGAGAAAGAATTGATCCTAACTCCCTTAGTAGATAAAGGAGATAGAAGCAATAAACTCTCTGAACAACATATACTATACCACACTTACAAAGATCACTCAAGAACACAAGTGTGTTCTTCACACAAAAAGAAAAGTTTACAAAAGATGGAAAATTATAAGATGAATGATGAATGATGAAGGATCTAAGGGGTCTATTTATACACCTAAAGTCATCTAATAACTCCAAAACTCCAGCATTATTACATTAGATCGGATCAATGCCAGCCATCCCCTCAATAATACACAAAAAGTATAAAAAATTAGACAAATCATAGCAATCTGTCAAGAGTTACGGCCGTAACATTCAGGAGTTACGGCCGTAACAAGGGTGACTTACGGCCGTAACTCCTGAATGTTACGGCCGTAACTTGACTTCGTAAATTTGTTCACTGGTTGCTTTGAAAGTTACGTTTTCAGCCCAGAATTCCTCAGACTTTGCGTTTTTGCCCCAGATCTTCTTCGGATGATAACTTTTGATATATAACTCTGATTTTGAATCCGGAAAGACTGCCGAATTCGTCTCGGAAAGACCTACAACATGAATATATCAAAATTCAATAAAGAGAATATTTATTAAACATGTTGTTTCTTGAGTAATTCAGTTATTTAATCCGATCATCATCCGATAAAAATAAAATTATTAAAACTAATAAATTAAAAGCAAAAAACGAGTAGACTAGCTCCATTATGGGTGAATTTTATCGATACAAACCATGGATTAGTGTACAAAACTGACACTTATCACACCCCCAGACTTGAATTCTTGCTAGTCCCGGGCAAGATTCTTTATTATTCATGATCCAAAAATAAAAATAAGAAAAATTAATACACACATAAATTAAAATATAAAAAGAGAAAAGGAGATCAAAATGCCATTAATAAACAACAACCAGCTTTATACAGTAGATAGAAATGAATCAAGATTCAAAATAAATCTACTAATGTTTTTGAAGTTAAAACACGGTTTTTATTTTGTAATTCCAAAATCAAGGTTTTCCCCCCAAAAGGTTGATTATTTCTTTCCCACTCGTGATACACACGACTCCCTTTAATGGTTGCTCTCGATCACTCGTTTATTTTTCGACTCAATATGAAGAAGAATTTCATTGGCGTCATCAAATATTGTGATTTTCACAAAATTGAGTGTATTGAAATTCAGCTGCTAATTAATTCAAATCTGCTCATAAACTACATCCCTTTTAGTGATAGCTTTCACACCGTTATTTGCTAACGTGTAGCTCTTTTCACTAACACAATTTCTATCTCATTATTTTTCTTTTTTGTAAAAAGGTGATAGCTTTCACACCGTTATTTGCTAACGTGTAGCTCTTTTCACCAATTTTTCTGAGACGGCAGCTACGCACCAACAATGGTTAGTCCTTTATTTTTCGCAAAATTTAAGACTTCCAAAATTAGGCAGCTGTTGCTGCTCAACACTTCTCCTTTTCGTCATTTATTTTTTTAGGTGATAGCTTTCACACCGTTATTTGCTAACGTGTAGCTCTTTTCACCAATGACTCCTTTTTTTTTAGGGAATAGAATTTTTGCAGAAAATTGTTTTTTAGTTAAGCATGAAAAATCAAAAACTCCACAAATTAAGTAAATTTCAGTTTTATTTTTCATCAACCAATTGATTCTTCTTTTCTCAAGGTAATGAATGACTCGGTTTTATATGATAATTACAAGGCTTGGAAAGAGAGATTAAGGCTCAAAAATTTTGGAATATACAATTTTTTTTACCGGTTAAAACGATTTAGAAGCTTGTATATAGCTAATTTATTGGTGTTATGGCCAGATCTATAAATCTCATAAATCAAAATACTATATATATATATATATAAAATAAAAAAAATTAAGGCAAATAACCAAATCAATCAAACACACACCAAAAACCAAATCAATCAAAACACACCAAAATTACAACACACCAAAATACTAAAACAATCCACCCCCAAACTTGAAAATAAAACTGTCCTCAGTTTAAAAATAAAAAAAAATAAAAATCAATGCAGAAAAGCAGAATACTCCCTGTTAAGAAAGTTGATGTCTGAGCTAACGCCTTTTAGAATCTGCAAGAGAATAAATATACGAGGCACACAACAAAAGAAAATAAAATATACTCGTAAGTATAACACAATTTTAAGATGCGCATCAAGAAAGTCCGAAGAGTCGCCTTACGCTGCCATCAAAGTTTTTATAAAAAAAAGACACAATAAACATTACAGTAATAAAATAACAATACATAAATCGCGAATAGATGCGCGTCAAGAGATCAAGAAGAAACTCCTTAAGCTGCCATCATTTAGCACGATTATTACACACGACAGAAAGTAAAAATACAAGAGGTCCGACATGGGTTATCAAAGGGAGAGGAATGAATCCACTTTTCGTTTTCTCACGGTAAAATCTTCTACCCAGACAATTTTAGCTAGAGCTGGATCTAGTTGAGGAACAAATTCATTGAGTTTTTTGATTAGTTCTTCTGGTGTTGTTGCAACGACTATGATTCATTTTGCACGCTCGGAAATAAAGCCCTTTTCAGCAGATTAGTCGATGAAAGACAGTAAACCATCAAAGAAACCATTGACATTAAGCACACCTATTGGTTTTTGATGAACATTTAGCTGGGCTCTGGTAACCACATGAAAAAGTTCCTCAAGGGTGCCAAAACCACCGGGAAGGGTGATAAAAGCGCCAGAATTATTTATCATGTGAGTTATGCGATCTTGCATATTCATAGATCTAAACTCATCTCCAATAGTTGACCCGGTGATTTTACTTTCAGCCAGAGGTTTTGGGATTATTCCCAACACTCTTACTCCTTCCATATAGGCGATGAGTGTACTCGTCCCATTAATCCTAGACTTCCTCCTCTGTAAACTACATGAATGCATTTTTCTCCTAAGGTACGACCCAAGTTGTGGGCTGCTTCAGTAAAGCATGCCTCTTTTCCAGAACTATCTCCACCAAAAATGCATACTGTGTTAAATTTTTTTGTTGAAGATGATGACTCCATTTTTGAAAAGAAAATTTTTTTTAGAGAGAAACAGAGAAAAGTGCAAGTTTGAGGGATGAATGAAAGAAACCAGTAGAAAGTTTATTTATAGAAGAAAAAGAAGGTAAAAATTGTTTAACAAGTTTGTGATTGCGTTTGATTGTGCTTCAACTACTCAATAGAATAATGAAAGCATTTATCGCGTATCACATTTTTTATTCGTAAAATCTCACCACACGACAAAAATAAAAGATACTTACGCGTATGTACAGTAGTTGTGATTGTGGCTCACATCTTCCTCTGATTTTACGTTCGTAAACGGCCTAAACGCCTTCTATGAGTCGGGAGAAGCTTCCCATCCAATTTTCTTACAAATTGGCAAACAGGTCTTTTAACGTCGATTCCCAAGACGTTGTTCATATTCCGGTTTGAATTTATTCCACAAACATTGAATTCCGTAATATACAAGTCCACTAGGATGCGTGTCAAGAGAAATTTCGATATTATCTAAATTCTCTTTATTCGTACCATCATTAATGAACCGAATTTTATCTTCTCTGTTTGTAGATGGAATTCCTAAAGATCGACATTTTACATTACAGCCCATCTAGCACATTTATAGCAAACGGCTAGCATCTTTGCTCGTCGTTTCTTGGCATATGAACTTTTTCCAAGCCCTGGTAAAATCTAGTCGGTGTTTCGTGAATTCACCTTCTATTCTTACTTTGGCTTCGATAATGAATCTTATGTCAAAAGGTATGCTTTTATTCATAAGCAACCTCATCCTTTCAAGCCTTGTCTTGTAAATTTTTAAAATTGCATTTTTGCTTAGAAAGGGAAATCTTTTTTCGATTTTATACAATGTTTCTTCCATGAAAAAAAATAAAAATAAAATGACAATGAAAATAATTTAATAAAATATCTACAAATATCGCTTGTTGTGGGAAATCAAAATCCGACTTTAATAGTCACGGAGTACCGTTATCCGCCACTTGACCGGACAAACACAATTGAGTACTAAGTTACAACGTCGAGAAATTTGTACCTATAAAAATAGTTTACAATGTAATATTTCAAATATAACTTATACTTCCCCGGCAACGGCGCCAAAAACTTGACACGTTTTTAGTGTAACTATCGCAAGTGAACGATATCGTATCAAGTAGTAAAGTAGACTTTTTGAGTCCGGTTTATCGATCCCACAAGGAAGTTTGGTTATAATTTGAATTATACACTATGAGTCTATTTTTATAGATACTATGATAAGTGAAACACACAATTAAAAAGTTTGGTTTAATATTTGCACAGAAAATGCAATAATAGTTCTAATATTATAAGGAAATAAAAAGATAGCAATAATAATAGATTGATTAACGATAAAATGAAATAGTTGGGATTACAAACTTAGTTCGTCATTAGTTATAAAAGATGTATAGGAGATCATAAAATGAATTTACTTATTATGTTGTGTAGATTCGATTTTCCTTAAAAAGACGGTTTCTCTTTCGAACTATAAAACGCCCCTTACATATTGAATCAATCCACTATATTTCTATGTTGATTGGCTTCAATACATAGCAATAGGATTTATGAAAATAACTCAAAGAATCATCTAAGGACTATGGGTATATTTCTATCCCCTAGAACAACTTAGAGTGAAGATCATTTGATCTAATCAAACATATTTTCTTTCGAAACATATGAAGACCATAAATATCGTCATTTATTGGCCAAATAAATAAAGATTGTTAAAACAATGAAAATCACACACAATAATAAGTAATTCACAATAGATCTTTTATACAAACATAAATAACATGACTAACCTTGTTTATAATCCCAACTAAAGGTTACTTAGCCCATGAAGGGTTTATTACACATGTTACAAGCTTTGGTGGTCATTTTTAGTTGAATCAAGAGAAAGAATTGATCCTAACTCCCTTAGTAGATAAAGGAGATAGAAGCAATAAACTCTCTGAACAACATATACTATACCACACTTACAAAGATCACTCAAGAACACAAGTGTGTTCTTCATACAAAAAGAAAAGTTTACAGAAAATGGAAAATTATAAGATGAATGATGAATGATGAAGGATCTAAGGGGTCTATTTATACACCTAAAGTCATTTAATAACTCCAAAACTCCATCATTATTACATTAGATCGGATCAATGCCAGCCATCCCCTCAATAATACACAAAATGTATAAAAAATTAGACAAATCATAGCAATCAGTCAAGAGTTACGGCCGTAACATTCAGGAGTTACGGCCGTAACAAGGGTGACTTACGGCCGTAACTCCTGAATGTTACGGCCGTAACTTGGCTTCGTAAATTTGTTCACTGGTTGCTTTGAAAGTTACGTTTTCAGCCCAGAATTCCTCAGACTTTGTGTTTTTGCCCAGATCTTCTTCGGATGATAACTTTTGATATATAACTCTGATTTTGAATCCGGAAAGACTGCCGAATTCGTCTTGGAAAGCCCTACAACATGAATATATCAAAATTCAATAAAGAAAATATTTATTAAACATGTTGTTTCTTGAGTAATTCAGTTATTTAATCCGATCATCATCCGATAAAAATAAAATTATTAAAACTAATAAATTTAAAGCAAAAAACGAGTAGACTAGCTCAATTATGGGTGAATTTTATCGATAAAAACCATGGATAAGTGTACAAAACTGACACTTATCAGTTATCTCATGGAGGGACTCTTTAAACTTAATGCTTTGGCTATGCACCATGTAACCAAGTCTGCAAATACTAATGAAAATGCTACTGCTTCCTCTTATTTGACTGGGTGTTCTGATTTATGGCAGTATAGATTAGGTCATGGGAATCTAAATGCTAAAAAAGAAATTAGTAAATTTAGATTTACTGAAATTAAATGATGTCAATACTCAAAACAAATATGAGATTTGTGTTGAGGCAAAAATGATGAAGCTTCCGTTTCATTCGGTAAAATGGAACACAAAACCCCTTGAATTAATTCACACAGACGTGTTTGGTCTTTTTCTTCTTATTCTTAGACCTCCGAGGTCCAAAAGAAATCACAAGGGCAAACTCCTTCATTCGCGGAGTCTTCATCTGAGACTGAGCGGTCACCAGTTTGTTCATTAGCCCAGCTAAGTTACATGCAATCTCATTGCAGTTGAAGTTCATAAAAAATTGTGAGAAGGAATCAGGGAGAGACTGTAGAATAAGGTCGGTTTGTAGAGAAGTATCCATTTTAAAATCAAGAGCCTCCAATCTCTCGATCATGGATATCATTTTGAGGACATGTTCCCCAACCTTCTCACCTTCCTTCATCCTTGCACCGAACAGTTGCTTGGATATCTCATATCTAGCAGTTCTGCTGTGCTCACCATAAAGTTCGGTTAAGTTAGATAGAATCTGCCTAGCAGAAGTCATTTTCTCATGAGCTCTCTAAAGCTCATTAGACATAGAAGCCATCATGTACGCACAGACTTTTATGTCATCCTTAACCCACTTTTCGTGGTTTTCAATCTCTTCCTGATTGGCTCGGTCTGCACAGGAGGCGCCAGAATGTCTGTCTCCAAGACGCATCCCAGTGCCTCTATACTGAGGACAATCATCAGATTGCGGAGCCAGTCCACAAAGTTAGATCTAATCAGGGTGTTCTTTTAGAGTAGAATTACGAGTGGATTCATTGTCACATTGAGAGTTATGTCTGCATTAAGTATAACAGATTAATTAGTGAGTTGTTATATTATGTTCTGAGTATAGAATTAAGGTCTTTTCTATTCTTGTTACCCAGCTCCCACTATATTTATCGGAATAACACACTCCCATGTGAAATCCGGAAGTATCGTCGCTCTACTTCATAGTGGTGATCGAGTTCTTTATGAATCTTAATAGAGGGTAACCGAACAGGTTTCTAGTCTATTAATTTTCATAAAGTTGTGTCCAACACCAACCCATCTAATGGATGATTCGATCTTCTTTTTCCCCTTGTTCAGTCCCCTCAACTATACGGTTTCTATTGTTCGTGAACAAGTTAAGTTTATACCATCGACGCAAATCGCCACAATCAATCTTATTCGGCAACCTATCAGGTTTCTAGGGATAAAATTTGCTCCAACCGAAGGCATCCAATGTGCTCCCGGTAATTTATCCGTCCTCCCCGAGCGACTACCGTGATAATTCGGAAGCATAGCACATCCGGTTTGGATTTCAATTTCCCGAAAGCTCGATGGAGGGAAGGAAAACCTTGAAACCTTATAAACTTAATAATTTGTCATGGGAGAATTTTTGCGATTAATATTACACTTTTCACATTAATTCATTTAAGCGCATTTGTGGCATTCATACAATATGAAACAACCATTCACAACCTAGTTGCTACCAACATGTGGTTCATGGACCGTTCCTAGAAAACAAAAACTTCGTGATCTAATTACAAGTCTTCGTCTTGAATCTTTGTCTTCTCGAAACGGATCTTCCTCCGGTCTTCGTCATTACATATAAATTTTACATTGAAGATTGCATCCTAGATACAAATATTTCTAGTAAAATAAATAGGCTCAAAACGGCCCTTACAACCCAATCGAATAAAACTGAACGATTCAAAAACTAGGTCCATGAACCACATCACCATTCAAAAATAATGCATCCAACACATTAAATAAATGGCATTCATAATGAATCTGAATATTGATTCAATCAATATTAAACAATCCATCCATAACGAATTAATCCAATTAATTCAAACAACTGTCAATTTTAACTTGTTCCGGACGAGAAAATATTTCATTAAATTTATTCCCCTAAGAATAAAATTACCAGAATTAAATCTTATCAAATCAAATCCAATTTAATTTGTGGGAAATTAATTATCGAACGAAATATAAAAAGCGAGTCGAAACACGGCCGCCAAGCAGAACATCACAAGAAAGTGGCGAGAACAGCCGCCGAGCATGTCCGTGAGGCTGTGACCGTGCTCCAGAGTGGCAGATCATGAGGCGCCGCCAGACAGACTCAATCTGCCGGGTCCGTGTACGTTTTTGGCTCGTTTTTTCACTCCGATTCCAAAAATAATATTTTTCTAATCTTTATACTACACATTTAAATTGGTTTTTAAAAAGAAAAATAGATTTATATTGTAACATAAAATCATGAAAAATTAATTCTTTAGATGAACAATAGAAAATTAACGATTAATACGATTATGATTCCAAATCATACACCATCTAATCAAGCATTCTAAATGCCAATATCTTATATAAGATCGCAAGACCTATGCTCCGATACCACTGTTGGGATTCGGTGCCTAAAACGAAGGCCCAGCGGAAGCGATAAAACAAAAATTAATTCGATCCGAATCCCTACGAGGATCGATCGAGCTACATATATACGAATATATAAACGAAAACACAAGAGATGTAAGAAACTCACCCTTGTAGTCCGTTGATTAAATGGATTCCTTCTCTTGAGCTATTCTCCAAGCTTTGCTTGATCTCTACGTATCCAATCCGCTCCAAGCTCTTGGATGATCCAACGTCGAAAAGACAATGTTTCTACTTGTCACGCGCCGGAGAAATGATCGGAACGACTAAACCTCGTTATCCTCCAAGGATACGGGTAGAACAAGATTATAGAAGCTTGTTTATCAAGATTATAACACTCTAAGTATATAATCTTTGATCTCTCTATATTGATCTCTTGATTTTTCTCCAAGAATAATCAAGAACTAATGAAGAAGAAGAAGAAGAAGACTACTGAGAAAACTATTTTCTCAATCTTGAACTCTCTCAATGAGCCGTGAGTTTCTCTCCCTTGAGTGAGAGTGGAAGTATTCATTTATTCCTTTATCAATATCTCCCCAAATCACCTTTCACATTATAATAAGAGATACCATATCTCTTCAGTCTTTGGTCTTCCATTTATAAAATGGAGACAAAGACCAAGTGGAAGGTTGGTGAATGGGGTTGGCCATCTAGAAGAACCGGGATGAGTTTGGTTCGTTTCGGAATCCCGAAAGTCCAAATAGATAAACTCCAATTCTGTTCCGATGTATTTATATCAATTAATTAATTCAATTAATTAATCATATCAAATACAAAATAACATAATTAATTTCTTCAAGAAATAATTATATTTATTAATTGAATTAATCACCCAGTAATTAATTTAATTCATTAGGCCGTAAATCAATTTATCCAATAAATCTATTAAGACATCCAATGTCCCAAAATTAGATATCCAATATCTAATATTCATAATGAGAGAATAAGCTCGATTCATTCCGTCGTTAATCCTATTGCGCAACTCGGTAGGTCCGTCTCAGTCACCAATGGGAGGAACCAAAGAGTAGTAGCACCACCTAGCTAGCCTGGCGTCCTACACTATACCCCAATTGAGAACGAATGATTGGGATCATTCAAGAACCATTCTGTCATGAATACCAGTAAATGTATAAACCCTTTTTTCAGACGTCCCGATCAAGATATAGGGTTACGGTCAGTCAACCCCATCTGTACTTGACTCTATACATGCGTTAATGCAAATCGAGATCATTGAGCTCTCGTGTATCCGATACAACTAGCTCCAATGCTTTGGCCAAAGACTTATGATCTCATCTGCCAATAACCGCAAAGGACATATAACCCGCTCACTAATGGGAGAAAGAATTCTATCTTGGTATTCAGTAGGACCTGCTACTTGCCCGTCAAGATGCACGTCGAGGTTGACCCCCACCTCCTGGTTTATAGGGTCGAACTATTCTAATAAAAATCTTGACGTCACCACCACATCCCTACTAAATCCTCAAGTCGAAGGTTCACGAATACCTATCACAACCTTTCGATTCCGTCATTGACTGTCCCGGAGTGAAATCCATGTGACGAATCGAGAGTGAGTCGGTTCGAGTATACTAATCCAATTAGCATACCTATAACGTGTGCTCCCACTAACCATTAGTATTCGACAGGCACTCTCCATGTCAAAGAACATGTCATACAAGTCTTCACATAAACTTAGCGCCCAGTCAAGTTTCATCGACTTGCGAACGATTTAAGTATTTGAGCTATAAACCTTTCCAGTGCCGACCCCTTTATCCAATAAGGAGTGGAACGTTTTGCTCTCAAATACACGAACTAGTTTCTATATGTATATTTACGAGTTAGGAATGCCAGTAACTACCGGTAAATAAAGAAACATTCATTGCCTTATATAAATGATTTACATAATTACAAGTACAATGCCTTCACTCAACATCCTCTGAGTGGCATTCGAGGGCATACTCCTAACATATGTAGCCCCATTTGAGGAATTATGCAACGAAACTGGTATAATTCATCAAACAACAACTCCATATGCACCGCAATCTAATGGCGTTTCTGAACGTAAGAATCGAACACTTAAAGATATGATGAATGCCTTATTGATTAGTTCAGGGTTGCCCTAGAACATGTGGGAGGAAGCTGTCTTGACAGCCAACTACATATTGAATAAGATTCCACGCAAAGTTAAGGATGTTACTCATTATGAGTTGTGGAAAGGTAGAAAACCTTCATACAAATATCACAAAGTGTGGGGGTGTTTGGCGAAGGTTGAGGTGCCTCTACCTAAACAAGTTAAAATCGGTCCTAAGACGGTCGATTGTATCTTTATTGGGTATGCACTGCACAGTAGTGCCTATTGGTTTGGTATCCACAACTGAGAAGTACCTGAAATGACTATGGGAACAACAATTGAATCAAGGAATGTTGTATTCTTTGAAAACATATATCTTTGTAAGGACAATGATAAAGTTGAGAACAATTCTAGCAATAGAGTCAAAGATGAAGAAACAAGTTCAAAACCTGTAGATGTAGATCCAAAGTCACGTAAGTGATCGAGATCTAATCTGGAAGATGTAGAACTGAGACGTGGTAGTAGGGTTAGGACACCCAAGACATTTGGATCTGACTACATAGCATTCATGTTGGATGAAGAACCAACATCGATCAAAGTAGCTTATGCTAGACCAGACGGGTTGCTCTGGAAAGAAGCTGTTCAGAGTGAAATTGACTCAATTTTACAAAACCAAACTTGGGTTTTAGTTGATTTACCCGAAGGTTGTAAGCCCTTAGGATGCAAATGGATCCTTAAAAGAAAGTACAAGGCTGATGGGTCAATTGCTAAGTATAAAGCTCGTTTAGTAGTCAAAGGTTTCAAGCAGAAGGAATGATATGATTTTTTCGATACCTATTCACCTGTAACGAGAATTACATCTATTCGAGTGCTTCTGGCGATTGCTGCTTTGAAAGATCTTGAGATTCATCAAATGGATGTTAAGACTGCTTTTCTGAACGGTGATTTGGATGAAGAGATCTATATGGAACAACCTGAAGGGTTTGTAATACCTGTAAAGGAGAAAAAGGTCTGTAAACTAGTTAAGCCTCTATGTGGATTGAAACAAGCTCCACTACAGTGGCACTTGAAATTTGAAAATATAATGTTATCAAATATAATGTTCTAAATGTGTTTATATTAAGAACACTAATAACAGGTATGTTATTGTGTGTCTTTATATAGATGACATGTTAATCATGAGTAGCAATATACAAGTGATTAACGACACTAAGAACATCTTAAAAAGAAATTTTGACATGAAAGACATGGGGCTAGCTGATGTGATTCTTGGAATGAAAATTTTGATAAAATATGATGGAATCAGCTTGACACAATCTCACTATGCCGAGAAAGTTCTCAAGAAGTTTAATGCTTTTGATAGATTGCCGGCTAAGACCCCAATAGAGTTCAATGTTCACTTGATCAAAAATTGAGGCGAGCCCGTTACAAAAGAAGAATATGCACGAGTCATTGGGTGTTTAATGCATCTTACAAATTGCACTCGACCCGACTTAGGTTGCACTGTGAACAAATTAAGTCGTTACACGAGCAATCTAAGCAAAGAGCATGGGAAAGCTCTTGTTAGAGTTTTGAGGTACTTAAAGTATACTCAAAACCTTGGGTTACACTATTCGAGATACCCCCCGGTACTTGAAGGGTACTGTGATGCGAATTGGATAACCGATACAAAAAGTTCATTTTCTACAAATGGTTACGTGTTTACCATTGGGGGTGGAACTATCTCATGGGAAGTCCGTGAAACAAACATGTATAGCCCGATCCATCATGGAATCGAACTTCATAGCTTTGGACAAAGCTGGTGAAGAATCCGAGTGGCTCATAAACTTTCTAGAAGATATTCCATGTTGATCAAAGCCAGTGCCTGCAGTGATGATACACTGCAATAGCCAATCAGCTATTGGTAGGGCGAAAAGTAACGTGTATAATGGAAAGTCTCGACATATTCGTTGACGCCATAATACCGTGAGACATTTGATCAAAAGTGGGATTATCTCTATTGACTATGTGAGGTTATTGGATAAACTTACAGAGGGTTAAACCGTGATCAAATGAATAAATTGCTAAAGGGAATGGGTTTAAAATCCACAAATTGAGAATTATCATAGTGGTAACCCAACCAAGATGACTGGAGATCCCAAGAACTTGGTTCAATGGGACAACTAAGCTATGAGAGTTCATGTGAAACACTCATCTAAGTTTATTCCATATAGAGCAATTGAGTGTTGAAAGCTTGCCTAGTGGTGAGGTTAAGTCTATGACTTTTAATGATTCCAAAAGACCTCGAGGAGGTTGAGTATGGCAAGATATTCGGTAAAGAAACACCTATATAGAAGTGGGGGCCGCTTCATGACATACACTTATGAATCCAAAGGGGTGTCCAAGGTGTTGTGTCAAGATTCATTCACCTCGACAGGCGATCGACTACAAGGCTGAGCGACCGAGTCCACAACCAGTCAAGCTACGGCGAACTCGCATAAAGCGAAGATACCAAACCACCTCCAGGCATCTAGCGATTGACTCCCATGGCGATCGCCCTTTGGCACCTAGCGATCGACTCTGGTGCCCGGCTATGGACGACAGTCCTATGCCCCGAACAGAAACCATCGTCCGTCAAAGTCCACGAAGACTGAGTCTCAAAGCAGCTCCCATGTGCAGATCCGCGACAGCCGCCGCGATTCCCGGATCGTTGACCACAGCCTGGTACCACCTTATCACCTACCGACAAGCCCGCTGAAAGGTACAAGATGGGGCCGCCCGTGATAGCGACTCGAACGCATGCAGGCTTCTCATTGGACCGCGCAGCCGGCTGCCAGCAACTCCTGCAGACTTTAAAGAGACAAGCCCATGTGCTAAAAGACGATCGCCCACTTATTATAATACAGCAAAGGCGATCGCCCAACATATCCAAGTGCTATAAATAGAGAAGACCCAGCAACTTGGAAAATAGGTTGGCAATTCATTGCAATCAGTTCACATATTCTCCACCAAGTTCAGAGAATACACTCAAATACTTACATATTTTCAAGCTCTTGGCTTGCTTGCCCGAATCTGCCTCAGGATTTCTCTCTCAGTACCTCTCAACCAGAAGACGATAGACAGAGGCAAGGAGTCTCCACAGGTCAGATTCACAAGCCCCGGAGCTCAAACAAATAGCTTATACATGCTGTGAGAGACGGTCGATCTCTCACCGCCGTCACAGCTCATCGACGTTGTTACGAGAACTCACAGAGCATCACATCTGGTTCTCCCGGCAATCTACACGCTCACTAGCTAAGATAACTAGAATCGTTACACTCATTGTAATAGTGTTCTAACATTAATACTTGTATCCCCGAATATTCGATTTAATAACATCTCGCGAGAGCATTCAAGCCCGGGACTAACAACCCCGACAAATCTTGTGTTATTTACTTTCTCTACGGAAGTGGTATCGCACTTTGTTTGCTATCCATCCATTCCAGCAATATCTATCTCCGGATAATATTTTGGGTAGCAACAATTAGCGCTAGAAGAAGGGCATCTAAACCTTCATTTTTATTCCTACCGTCCCGAAGAACACTCACTGTTCTCGAGGCATATATTTGAAGTGACACTCACTGCGCTTCAAATAAAGCCTTCAGAATCATGGCATCCACCTCTGCACCGAAGAAAGCCAATTTCCAAACCGCCGGACACCCAGTCCCGGCTCAATCCGAGCCCCAGCCGACGGCAGAGGGAAGTCGCAGGAATGTGAGGCTCTCGATACTGCATCTGAGGGGTGGTCCCAGCCTATCACTCGATCAGATCCAAACTACGGAGCAGATCGAGGAGGCTATGACCATCCTAAAGGAGCGACGGAGAGCATGCGCAACTCCCGCTATAACTCCCTCGGCCATCCGCCGCGTGGGTAAACGGAAATTCAAGGGGCTACTAGGCGAGCGATCGTCAGAAAGCCCCAAGTCGCGAGAAAAGGCTCTTGCTAGATCAGACGGTTCCATGTTCAGTCGCCTGGGGAGCGATCCATCATGGCGACCGGGGCAATCTGGCCCCATCCTCGAGACGACGGATTCCGAGTCCGTCACCAGGAGTTCGGCCTACCCAACTCTCAGCCGAAGGCAGATCAGCCTCTTGGCCCCCATTCCGAACGCCAGGGGGTCAGTACTAGATCGCCTCAGCTCCCACTCTGATCGCCTAGCCGCAAACAGCCAGGCCACGGCGATGGCCGCTATGCAACGCCAGCTCGACGAGATGAAAGCACTATTGGACACTGGGGCAAGCACCAACAGGAAGATTTTCCGGCCAACCGAGCCAATCGAGGCCCACATCGAGCGCGCCCCCGTGCAACCAAGAATCGCTCCTCCCAAAACGCCTCTATACGAAGGGAGGTCGGACCCCGAAACCCACCTAAGTAAATTCCGGATCTACATGACCGGGTGCGGGGCATCAGATGCAACCAAGTGCCGAATCTTCCCGTTAACATTAGGCGATCTGGCCCATAGGTGGTACGTCTCGCTCCCACCACGATCGATCATCTCCTTTGATAAAATGGCGAACGACTTCACGTCGTACTTCGCCGCCAAGGTCGCCAGACCAGAAGGCCCCCACCGCATGATGAAAATCAGGCAGGGGGAAGACGAATCCGACGCGAACTACATCGACCGAGTGGACGACATTGTGCTTTTGTATCCGAAATAGTTCCCAAGAATATATCCGAAGCTCTCGACGATGAAAGTTGGGTGATGGCAATGCAAGAGGAGCTTGCGCAATTCATGCGCAATAATGTATGGAATTTAGTTCCCGCTCCTAAAGATAAAACAATTATCGGAACTAAATGGGTGCATAAAATTAAGAGTGACGAAGACGGTTATCCAATTCGAAATAAATCTCGTTTGGTCGCTCAAGGGTATAATCAAGAGGAAGGTCTTGATTACGAAGAATGTTTTGCTCCCGTGGCTCGACTCGAAGCCATTCGCTTGTTATGTGCATTTGCTACCCACAAAAAGATCAAACTATTTCAAATGGATGTGAAAAGTGCATTCTTGAATGGCTACATTCAAGAAGCAGTCTACGTCAAGCAACCTCTTGGTTTTGAAGATCATCATTTTCCGGATCACGTCTACAAGCTCAACAAGGCACTCTACGGGTTGAAGCAAGCACCCCGAGAATGGTATGATCGTTTAAGTCAATTTTTAATTGCAAATGATTATAAAAGAGGCAAAGTCAATAATACCTTGTTTGTTAAAATATTGAATGATGATATACTTGTTTGTCAAATCTACGTTGATGACATTGTATTTGGAGCTACTAATGAATCTTTGTGCAAAGATTTTTCTAATCTTATGAAAGGAGAGTTCGATATGAGTATGATGGGAGAATTAACGTTCTTCCTCGGGCTTCAAATCAAGCAATGCGAAGATGGAATCTTTATCCATAAAACGAAGTACTCAAACGACCTCCTCAAGAAATTCAAAATGGAAAGTAGCAAGGTGATATCTACGCCAATGTCTTCATCATTAAAGCTTGAAAAAGATGAAAATGGCAAATCCGTAGATCAAAAATTATATCGAGGCATGATCGGATCTTTGTTAAATTTGACTGCATCTAGGCCAGATATAATATTTGCTACATGTCTATGTGCTCGATTCCAATCTAATCCCAAGGAATCACATTTAACTGCTTGTAAACTCATTTCTTGCTACTTGAAAGGGACTATCGGACTAGGTCTATGGTACCCTTCTTGCTTGGATTTTAATTTAATTGCATATAGTGACGCCGATTTCGGCGGATGTAAAATTGACAAAAAGAGTACTAGCGGTACGTGTCATTTCATTAGATCATGTTTAATATCTTGGGGAAGTAAAAAGCAAACCAGTGTAGCATTGTCTACAGCTGAGGCCGAATATGTCGCTGCAGGGAGCGCTTGTGCTCAGGTGTTATGGACTAAAAATCAACTCCGCGACTACGGCATATATTTTGAAAAACCCTTATTCTATGTGATAACACTAGTGCGATTAATCTGAGTAAAAATCTCGTACTGCATAGTAGAACTAAACATATAGATATTAGACATCACTTTCTACGCGATCATGTTTAGAAGAAAGATATCTGTTTAATTTTTGTCGCGACGAAGGACCAACTTGCTCATATTTTTACAAAACCTCTTGCCGAAGAATCGTTTAATTCAATTCTCTTACAACTTGGTATGGGACATATAGACAATTTTTGAAATAAGTTTTCTACTCAAGAAATCAATATCCTTGATTCGCTTCATTCGCTAGCGCGAGCTAGCTTCACTTTCTTAACGCGCGCTAGCTTCACTTTCTTAACGCGCACTAAAAACCGCTTTCGATAGCGTACGCTAATCGTCTCTGCCTTGTGTACGCTAATTAAAACCTTTCGTATTCCAAATCAGCTACTGGACAGTCCAGTAAGCTTATATTTTTACCTAGCGTACGCTAACCTTATGTTTCTTGCGTACATTAATTAAAACCCAGTTGACTATATATACTCCGTACGACCCAGAAACACTCTCACCCTTTTCTTAACGTACACAATCGCAAGAAACCCCTTTCAGCAAAACCCTAGCCATAAAATCCGAACCCTTATCTTCCGATTTCTCCCTCAAATCTTCAACTTCTCTCAGATTGATGTCAAGCAAGGGACGAAAAGCCATGGAAAAATCATACAAAAACCTAAAACGCCCTCTCAACGTAGAATACGATGCTACTCGATTCATCTCATCCACCGCATCGAAGGTATTTTTTGAAATCCTTCCACAAGAGCATATTACGGATTGCTATTTCTTCAACTTTCCGAGTCTGGAACGGGTAAATATTGTAATCACTGATTTCTTTTCTTCCATTGGAATTGCCCGATTCGTTGAATGTAAAGATCCTATTTTTCTTGAACTTGTCCGCGAATTTTACGCCAATCTTCATGTGGCTGAAAGTGAAGGGTCATCATCCCTAGTCTTAGGAAGTTTAGTTGGAGGAATGCGAGTGAAAGTTTCCTCAGAAATTTTAGCGCAAATTTTTGGTTTACCATCCGATGGATTTCTGTGTACTGGAAAAACGATTGCAGAATATACTGGAGTAAGGGAAATTGATGTTGAAGAGTTCCTCAGTTCAAAAGCTGTAATTAACATAACCGACGAATTCTTCGAGAACAATGACTTTGGGATCAACATCCGACTACTTTTAGTGGCTCTCACAAAGTGTAGAATGCCGAAGGTGAACACTCAACATAAATTAGTGGGACTTGACAAACACGTTGTGTACTGCGTGCTTAATGATGATAAAGTGAATTTTTCCGATATCGTCACTAGTTGGATGAAAGTGAAGGGCGACCTTTTTCGGTCAAAGAACTATGCGTCTTGCTTCCGCAAGGCTGGAATGCCTTATGGTTCCATTCTCACGGCAATATTCAGATTTCATCACGTGGATTTGTCGAAAGACAAGGCTGTCCCCATCTCTCTCGGCCATGAGATTTAGGACTATTCGTTAAAAGCCAGGCATTATGTCCGGACGTCCAACCGAGGCTGGATCCTATTCCCATATCTTCGCGATGACGACCAAGTGGAAAAATGGTCGCGCATGCCTACACCAGAGGAAGAATCACTCGTCGAGGACCACATACCCTTCGGGAGATGCAAACCGGGGAGTTCGTGCGGAAGCCCACTTCCAAAGGCAAGCGCCCGATGAAAGACTCCGTCACGGAGGAAGAATAAAGTGATCTTTGTGCTTGAATGCAGAGCATCGAGACCTCTCAGCTGGAAATTTGAGAGGATATTCGGTCTCTTCGCACGGAAGTCGGGTCTCTTCGTTCGGAAGTTGGGGAAGTTCGCGGGTTGATCTCCGATTTTATTCGATACACACATCCGTCGTTTCCATTCCCATCCTCCTCTTCCGATCCAGCACCTTAGAATCTAGGAATCTGATGCTTGATTGTAGAAACTTATCATTCGAATGGTCCTTATGTTTCATGTCTTGAAATTTTATATATTGCGTGAACCTTGTTTTAATGGAATTTGCATTTCGCTTCATTTGTTTAGTTAAAATTTGGCATTTTTTGTTTACATGTATTGTTGTTTCCGTGATTTTGTTTTAGTTAATGACATTTTCGTTGGTATTATTTGTTAAAAATGCAACAATTCAGGGGGAGTTCCTTTTTGTTTATGTCAAAAAGGGGGAGAATACTCCAAAAACCGAAATGCACTAATATATCGAACAAGTTACCTTGATTCAAATCATTTAAAATGTTTTTTGCAGGTATAGATTAAATGTTTTGACATCATCAAAAAGGGGGAGATTGTTGACTCAAAATGTATTTTGATGGTAATTTCATTCAAAACATTTAATAAAATCAATCTCAGCACGTTGTTACTTTGAAGGAGCAAAATGGTGTTAGCGCACGCTACCTATACCATAGTAGCGCACGCTATCGGGGAATGCTTATACAGCCTAGTCAGTCAGCTTCAATCCAGTGAAGTTACCTGATGGATAGCGCACGCAAGTCTTTCAACATTAGCGCACGCTAAATTACTACAGTTAGCGCACGCTACACAACAATATTAATGCACGCTATCGCATCATTCAGTCAGAGGACAGTAAGGTCTAGAAAGAAAAAGGAAACAGTCTTTCGCACGCTACGAACAAATTATTTACGTACGCTAATACAAGGACTTAGCGCACATTATTCTTCACTACTTGCGCACGTTACAGGATATCATGGTCAGTAGTCCAGTAGCTACTAGACTCAAGATAAAGGGCTTTACGTACGCTACACAGGGTAACGTACGTTACTGAAAGAAACATTTAGCGCATGCTACGATATAAACATTAGCGCACGCTAAATCAGTCAACAGCCTACCGTTGTATTTTCTACCATTGCAAAATCAAGAGTCAATGAAGATCCGTAAAATCTGGAAAAGCTGGAATTACTTAAGACTAGCGCACGCTATGTTCAAATTTAGCCATTGGCCAAAGAGACATTGAGAAGACAAACCAACACTTTCAAAGTCAAGATTGAAGACCTGTTGACCAGCCGACAACGCACGCTACGAGTACATAACTAGCGCACGCTAGCCATACAATTTTACCGTTGGAACAGTTTTATGACCGTTCAGGAAAGCCAAGTCAGAATCGATAGCGCACGCTAGAAGGCATTATTAGCGCACGCTAATAATATGATTTTCAGTATTTGAAGAATGGCTTTCACCTATAAATAGCCATATGACTTGGGTATCATATACATAACTTCAAGCATACAATCATACAAGCATACAAGCATTCTTGAGCTCAAATTACTACTGATTACTACATTATAAGTTGTGAGAAGAAAAGATACAAGAGTGATTTTCATTGTAATATCTATTATACTTTGTATTCTTTCATTGGATTGTAAGTGTTGCATCACTTACACTTGAGCGTAAGAGAAACGAATCAAGAGTCACTAATCCGGTGTTATTAGGATCTTTGATCCGGCATTGTTAGGATTATACTCCCATATTCGTATAGTGAGGATTATCTAGTTCCTATAGAAAACTAGATAAACAAAAGTTTATATTGAGAGAGAGGTTCAGCTTGGACCGATATAAGACAAACGGTTGTAACGGTTGTGATCTCGGACCGATCGAAGATGAGTCAAGTTTGTGGTTGTTCTTGAGCCAATAGAAAAGGAAGTCAGAGAGAGGACATAGGCAAGTTGTCGAACCTCTATTGGCGATTCGTGTCACATTTTTGGAAATCAGTTCATCGTTCCATGGGAACTCAGCTTAATTTCAGTACAACTTTTCATCCTCAGTCCGACGGACAATCAGAGAGAACTATTCAGACATTGGAGGGCATGTTGAGGGCATGCGTCCTCGATTGGAAAGATGATTGGGAAGCCTAACTACCTTTGATTGAGTTCACGTACAATAATAGTTGGCATGCTTCGATTAAGATGGCACCTTACGAGGCCTTGTACGGTCGTCATTGTCGATCTCCTTTGTGTTGGCATGACTTATCAGAATCAATCGGCACCGAGCCCGATATGCTTATAGCGCCCGTGAGAAGGTAGCTTTGATCAGGAGTCGTTTGTTGACCGCTCAGAGTCGACAGAAATCATATGCAGATAATCGTCATCGACCACTAGAGTTCGAGGCAGGTGACCACGTTTTGGTCAAGGTATCCCCGAGTCGGGGTATTTTCCGTTTCGAGAAACGGGGGAAGTTGAGTCCGAGATTCATTGGACCGTTTGAGATTTTGGATCGAGTAGGCAATCTAGCTTATCAATTGGCTTTACCTCCAGCGTTGAGCCGAATTCATAATGTGTTTCACGTCTCTCAATTGCGGAAGTATGTTGCCGACCCGAGCCACATACTTCAGTTCAATGAAATCGAGATCGCGGATGATCATTCGTATGAAGAGCATCCTATACGAGTTTTAGAGCGGCGAATCAAACAGTTAAGGAACAAGACGAATCCTTTGGTCAAGATTCAGTGGTCTAGACACGGAGTCGAAGAGGCTACTTGGGAAACCGAGGATAGTATGCAGGAGAGTTATCCCGAGTTGTTTGACCCTTAGTTTCGAGGACGAAACTCTTTTTAAGGGGGGGAGTATGTAATACCCTGTTGTAATTCATTCATTATCATTCAGTAATTATCAGTCAGTAATTGTCACTCAGTAATTTTCACTCATTAATAATCACTCATCATTCATGATTCATTCATTTGTGTTCGTCGTTGGCATAATGTAACCATGTATCAGTTACCGATCGTCATTCATCTCCGTTTGAGGATCGAGACAAGAGTATTATCACAATCATCGTGAATGGTAGTCTTGTGTTGGAAGTATCATCTATCACGTGTTATTGGACTTAATTACATTCATACAAGTATTGTATGTCAGATCATTCACCGTTTGTAGCGAGTAGACGGAGTTGTTGCATTTTCGTCACTTCCAACAATGAGTTACGGCCGTAACTAATCATACATTACGGCCGTAACATGCATTCGTTGGCTTAAGGTTGTTTTGGCCGAAGGTGAGATACGGCCGTAAGGATAGGCAGGCTATGGCCTTAACATGCGTTCGTGGTTTTCAGGACTTGTCGGACGAAGAGGGCTTACGGCCGTAATGGTTTCGGCATACGGCCGTAAGATGAGGCAGGTACGGCCGTAAGGCTTGGCTGGTTACGGCCGTACGATTCGAGCAGGGTGCCCGGTCAGTTTCGATGGAGGTTTCATACGCCCATAAGTCTTGCCGACTACGGCCGTATCATTCCAGTTACGGCCGTAAGGCATGTGCGGGTACGGCCGTATGACTGTCGGCAGGTGTTTTGACGAGGGCGAGTTACGCCCGTAAGGAGGGCTTTGTTACGGCCATAAGGCCATTGACCTTGGAAGTTACGGCCGTAAGAGAGGTGAGTTACGGCCGTAACTCGGAGTTGTATTTAAAGGATTGAATGGGATTTTTTGCTCATTTCACCACTTCTTCATCTTGTTTTCGAGAGAGAGAGAGCTCGAGAGAGAGATTTTTCATCATCAATCACTTGGGTGTTCGGTTTTCATCATCTTCATTCGTTTGGGAAGATTGGATAATCGATTTAACACGATTTCACCGAATCAAAGTGTTTGGATCTTCAAAGGTAATATTCTTCAACGCCCTAGATTTCGATTCTATGATGAAATATGATGTTTTGGTATGTTATAATCATGTTATATGAAGATATATATATATATATATATGATTATGAGTGTGTATGAATATTCATTGGATTATTGAATGATTATTCAAGAACACTTTGAATATTGAGTTGGATTTGGTGGTTTTCGATTAGTTGTTGTTGAAATCACGAATTGGATATTCATATTGGATTATTGGTTGTATTGAAGATGTTTTGTTGGTTTGAAACACTCCTTGGGGATTTGATATTGGTATAATTAAGGATTGGTTGTAAAAAAATAGAAGATTGTTTACAACGTGTTTGTCATAATGCCCCAATGAAGTTGGTTTTGTCGTATCGACGTTTTGAATTAGTAATAATCGTGTTTGATGCGTATATTGAGCGGATTGTTTGTAATTGTGTCATTCAAGGTTGTTCGAGCGGCCGACATCTCATTGTAGGACGTTTGTTCGAGGAAGAACATTCTTCATCGGTATTGTGTAAGTTAATTCTTACTCGGTTAAAAGGATAGTTATTCCTTTCGTTGTTGTTCATTCATAATCATAACTCATTCATAATGTATTAACCATATTGAGACTTGTAATTGTCAAGTAATCACTTCATTCACGAGGAACGACAGTTCCAATCATTTCATTGAGCTATCATTCACTTCACTATTATTTCATCTCGGTGAGTCATTCTTGACTTTATCGGATTGTTATTCATTAATATTCATCATGGTCATTCTTGTTCATATGAACTTCTGGGTTCGTATTGCGTGGTTGGGTTGGTTTGTGTGGATTTTTTAGTCGGGCACATGATAGTCATGTGTTCAGGTTCACCGACATAATGGACTGTGCACACGGTAACGTACCTCCGTGAGACTAATTAGGTACAAGAGCGGGTGTGTCCGGACACTCGTCTTGTGCACATGCACATTCCATTACGGGCGTAATATGATTCCCCTCTTCAGCTTAATTTCATAATTAAGATATATCATGATTGTGTATATTCAACTCTTGAGGATTGTTGTTCTGTGTAACTGACCCCGTTGGAGGATATTGTTTTCAGGTCATGGAAAGGCAAAAGCACGGGAAGAGAGCGTTGATGGCAAGGAGTCCCAATGATACTAGTAGGGGCCCCCAGTCCTTTCAGTCATAAATGTTGTCTTCATTTTATTTCCGCTGCAGATTTCCGTTTGGATACTCATTTTCATTAAGTGTTGTATATTTTATCTTCATATAAAATATACCTGTATTCTGTATTGTCTTGGGTGTATCGTAATGAAACTCCTCATCGGAGTAATAGATGATATAATGTATTTCGGTACTACGATTATATTATTTAAGTCATTAATTTTTATACGCCTGGTGGGTCCCAGTCGGGGGTCCACGACACTGTAATAGTCGCCTAGTTTGGGGTGTTACAAACAACATCGAGGAGATTACTTCAAGGATTTATAGGCTTACCTTAATAGATGAAGAACAATGAAGAGGGATAACGAATCAATAAGAGCCACGAGGAGAAACGAAGAGTGGATCGAAGGACTTGGATAATCTTCACCGGAGCTTACGAAATCACCTCCTCTATGTTAACTCAAGTGTATGAGAGGCCAAGAATCGAGTATAAGAATGGGTAAATGCTTCAAGAATGCTTCTCTTTAGGTTTGAGGTCGAGAGAAATGGAGGAGGGAGTATTATTTTATAACACTCGATCATGTTAACGTACATTAAAGCTCCAGGCTTTACGTACGTAAAGGGCATTACGTACGTAATATACTACCATTAACGTACGTAAAGGCCGTCTAGAGGCCACTGCCAGTAATACACCCATCTATTACGTACGTAATTTGTCATAACATACGTAAGGCACCTGACCGTAGCGTACGCTAAGCTTGGCGAATAACGTATGTTATAAGGGGTTGACTCGTATATCCTCTAGCCTAACTAAAGTACCCCGGTCCTTGTCAAAAGGAAGATTCTGGTCGGGAGACCAATCCTAGCATTACGTACGTAACAAGGAAGTGTTAACATACGTAATGTTACCGACTTAACGTACGTTATGCACATCATATAGCGTACGTTAGTGACTAGACCCTTAGTCATTTATCACATTTTAACCATCTCAGGTTGACCATCCTTCCCACTCGTCAACAATTCATCGGGGAACGAGACGTTGGCCACCGTCATATTCGCACCGACGATTGTCCAACGGCATCAAGGTACGTCACCTCTGTTCCATCCACATCACACAATTGTATCGCAAAAGCATTTAATGAAATCACATAATATAAAAAGGTAACATCACGCTACCAGAAATCACACAGTACAAGGTAATTAAGCATGAAATACCGGTGGTATTACACTTATGAAATGCGAAATGCAGAGTATGCATAAAAAACTTTTCGATTTTTCGTGTGTTCTGATGCAATGAGATGCATGCCTATCTGTAACACCCCCTAACCTAGCAGCTGAACCGCAAAGGGGTCCGTGCTACTAAGTTGGGGAGTATCACGCTTTTAAACTTTGAAAACCAATAAGAAGTAGATTTGGTAATGCGAGTACTCAGGGAAATAATGCAAACCGGTATTATTTATTCAAAACATTACACAACCTTAAGTTTAATACATAACAAAACCATAACAGAGTGATCTTATTAAAAACAAAACATAGTCTTCCAGCATAGGGGCGAAATAGCTGGGAATGGCATATGGACAAGTCTCCGGCTGTCAACACTGAAGAATATAGTTAACTCCTAAACATGAGCATCATCATCTGTATCATAAGAATCTAATGAGCTAATGGCTCAGTAAGATGAGACTTCTGTAATAGAAAAGTATCACGTAGCATATTTATCTACGAATAACTACTATATATATATATATAGTCATGTTCTTGTAAAATCCTTTCTTCGGGTACTCTTGAAGTGTGATACTCGACTGATAGTGATAGGCCATGGTTTTCGGAACCTATTCATATAATTGGCTAATAAAAGATGTATACGGGGGTTCCCATACTAGTTTTTCAACCAATGGTATTAGCCGTATTCAACCTTTTTCATTCAGTGTGGGTTTCCTTGACCGACTTTCAGCCGCAAGTATTTGCCACCATGTGTTGGGTCCGCCGGTCCCCCGCGTCCCGTGCCTACCCTCCATCAATCAAGTACCATACTTCCTGTTCTTAAACATTCTTTTACATACACATGTTATGCATGATCATTCAATAACAGTCACATATGAAAATATCAATCAATATATGATCCTTATGATACAGTAAGAAAAAGCATCATCTTACCTCAAGTCCTGTGCCTGTTGATGTGAAAAGATCAGTTTCTATAGATGGATGTGCTAAAATTCTTGAAGAAAAATTTGAAATCTCTTTGGGGACTTTTATCAAACACCTTGAAAAACTGTCAGATTTGAGCTTCCTGTTTGATCGTGCTTTTTATGGCTTTTATCATTTTTGGAAGAGAAATATGTTATGGGCGTCTTAAAGTAGAGATTCACAGCTTCAAAATAGTATATCATTTGTTGGTAAATACGTAGGTATACATATATTTATAGGAGACCAAAGTCGTTTGAAAATCAACCTTACCCGGACAGCTGGAGGCCTTATCCGGACAGCTGGCTGAGAAGGTTCTGTCGGTCGTGACCGACCTTATCCGAACAGCTAGACAGCCTTATCCGGATAGTGGCCGAGAATCTTCTATCGGTCGTGACTGACCTTATCCGGACAGCTGGACAGCCTTATCCGGATAGTGGCCACGAAGCTTCTGTCGGCCGTGACCGGCAGTTGTCAATCGGTTCGACCCCTTCCCGATGTCGGAATTCGATTTTCCGACCTGTTCCGAACTCGTCGTAGTTAAATCTTCGATATGCTTGGAACAGATTTTCGATAATATTAAAATAATAATTTAATATTATTTTTGCAGTATAAGTGTTTTGTAATGAAAATTTTATCGTATCAATTCGTAGAAAATTTTCGAAATTACTTTCATAAATTCTAAAATAATCCTTATAATTTATTTTGAAATCTTTTCTTTTTGAATCCTTCATTTTATGTTGGAAACATATCGGTCCAAGTATTGGACAACTTGTAAATATCGAAATCCATGATCATTAGCAAAATAAATAACATTTAATTAAGTCTTTGAATTTTCTAGGGTATTACAATTATTATTTTATAATCGTTTAGCACATCGATCTCCTTACTGAGAAACTGAGCTCCTCACTGCAATAAAACATCTCACAATGACTTTTATCATGTTAGATGAGATAATTAACATGTCGTATAAAACATAATGTGAATGGACATAGCAGTCACTCATGCTCCTGAAATGTATACTTGTATGCCATGCTTTCATAATGCATATTATGTAAATGCATTTAGGTATTAAATAGTTATTGGCTTAGGGGATAACCGGGCATTACACTATTTATAGGCCATCTCACACCTGCATGGGGTTTAAACACAGCACTAATGGCTGTCATAATGCAGGCATTCAAGCCTGCATTGAACATTGGAGTTTCAAAATTCAACAGGCAGGAGTTACAGAATTTAAATGGTCCATTTACTCCTCCTCATCACACTTGGGAGGTTACTTCCGGGTTTGGACTGAATTTGAACAGACAGGACGCACCTGGACTGTATTCATCTCCTTAACTGCTCGAGGAATGTACCTGGATATCCTTATGTGCACATACGAGCCCAACAACATTGTTGAGCTAGTCCAAAAAATTCTTTAAGCAAGCCCAATGCCTAGCCCACTACCAGGCCCAAAGAACAACCCAAAGACCACCCAAAGACCAATTGCCAAAATCTAAGATACAAGTCCAAGGCCAAGGCCAAGTCCAAGGTCCACGGTCCACGGCACGTGGCCGAGGCCGAGGCGAGGCGGGCGGGCGGCGGCGCACGCGCGTGTGCGCGCATGTGGGCTTTAAGCCCATACACATGTGCCATTAATTATTACATGAATAATGGTAACTCCTTATATATTTGAACACTGATAGCTCATTATTCAATGTGGGATAGTCATCCCTCATTTATTAACAATTAAGTGACAAACTTTAATTCACTATTTCTCACTCACCGTGAATCGGTTTAGAGAAAGTGAATATACCACGATCATCTACTCGGAACGTAGATCGATCCTACGATATTTATTTTACAAAATAAAATTAAAATTATTGACGATTCCAACAATCCCCCACATGAGTGAAAATAGCCCAAATGCAATATACAGACACAAGCTCAGTCCTCAAGAGGCGTTAAAGTATAAGGATAGGTAGTTCGTGGCTTTGAACCTTCCATAGTTAATACCATCGGGTACACAGGCGGATTAGTGGCGTCATGCTTTCAACTATTCGCCCACGGCATGCACCGAGACAATGGTGCTAACACTTGAACACCCCAACCTCATCCGTTCTCATGTTTTGTGTCCTTTGCGGGCCTTGTGTTGCTACCTAAAATATTATCCGGAGATAGATATTGCTGGAATGGATGGATAGCAAACAAAGTGCGAGAGCACTTCCGTAGAGAAAGTAAATAACACAAGATTTGTCGGGGTTGTTAGTCCCGGGCTTGAATGCTCTCGCGAGATGTTATTAATACGAATATTCGGGGATACAAGTATTAATGTTAGAACACTATTACAATGAGTGTAACGATTTTAGTTATCTTAGCTAGTGAGCGTGTAGATTACTGGAAGAACCAGATGTGATGCTCTGTGAGTTCTCGTAACAACGTTGATGAGCTGTGACGGCGGTGAGAGATCGACCGTCTCTCACAGCGTGTATAAGCTATTTGTTTGAGCTCCGGGGCTTGTGAATCTGACCTGTGGAGACTCCTTGCCTCTGCCGACCGTCTTCTGGTTGAGAGGAACTGAGAGAGAAATCCTGAGGCAGATTCGGGCAAGGAAGCCAAGAGCTTGAAAATATGTAAGTATTTGAGTGTATTCTATGAACTTGGTGGAGAATATGTGAACTGATTGCAATGAATTGCCAACCTTTTTTCCCAGTTGTTGGGTCTTCTCTATTTATAGCACTTGGATATGGTGGGCGATCGCCTTTGCTGTATTATAATAAGCGGGCGATCGTCTTTTAGCACATGGGCTTGTCTCCTTAAAGTCTGCAGGAGTTGCTGGCAGCCGGCTGGGCGGTCCAATGAAAAGCCTGCACGCATCCGAGTCGCTGTCACGGGCGGCCCCACCTTATACCTTTCGGCGGGCTTGTCGGTAGGTGATAAGGTGGTACCAGGATCTGGTCAACGATCCGGGAATCGCGGCGGCTGTCGCAGATCTGCACATGGGAGCTTCTTTGAGACTCAGTCTTCGTGGACTTTGACGGACGATGGTTTCTGTTCGGGGCGTAGGACAGTCGTCCATAGCCGGGCACCAGAGTCGATCGCTAGGTGCCAAAGGGCGATCGCCTTGGGAGTCGATTGCTAGATGCCTGGAGGTGGTCTGGTATCTTCGCTTTAGGCGAGTTCTCCGTAGCTTGACTAGTCGTGGACTCGGTCGCTCGGCCTTGTAGTCGATCGCCTGTCGAGGTGAATGAATCTTGACACAACAATTGCCCCCAAGCTCGCTCCTATGTTGGAAACGTGGGGTGAGGTGGTTCTGCTGGCGATCGCTGAATTTTGACGAGTGACTCTGCATTTTGCTGAACTGGCGATCGTCTCTGAGCTGATTGATTCCGAATTTGGACGACCCGATTTGTCGCTGTAAAGAGCGGGAAACGGCTGCGGATGCGGAAAAGTCTCTGGGGCACATGTCGGGTTCCTGTTGGAGGAGACCGACGGTCATTAATGACTCCTCGTTTGACGCGTCCTTGAAAAGACGCGTACGCGGGTCTCAAGGGGGTCAATAAATGCGACGGTTGCACTTCTGACCCCTGAGATTCTCCTTAACTGCGCAGGAGACCCTTCCACCTTCTATAAAAGGACGCAGGGACGCAGCGTCAAAACTCTTACGCGTTTTATACTGGAAAAAGAAGGACTTTACTGAAGAACATTTCTGAGAGACTCGACTACCGATCGTTGATCGATTCCATCTTTGGGTAAGAAAAAATCCTTTTCTCTTTTCTTTCTTCGAGAATGGCTGGAACATCTTCTTCACATGGAATGGGCACCAGTTCCGCCGCCGGGACATCGACTGTCCGGGGAGTACCCTCTTCTGACTTCCACCTGGAGACATCCGCTGAGGCTATCCGGGCCGGAATTGACCCTGCTGAAATCGAGGCTTTGTTTAATGAAGCCGACGTCGCTAAGGAGGCGGCCGTTAAACACAGGCGCTCGTAGATAGAGAGAGATCTGGCGGTGAGGGCCCATTGGGAGCGGCATAGTGCCTTTGGCCAGGCTTATGTGGCCTTTGCTGAGATTATGGAGAGGTTGGCCGGTCCGTCTCCAAGATTCGATTTCCGGGAGTATTCGATCGCTCATCCTTACCAGCTTGCTAAACGGTCACAATTTCGGGCTGCGTAGCGATCTCCGTGGTCTCTTGGCCAAATCAGGAGTTCGGCGACCAGGAAAGACCTGGCCGTCTGGAGGACGAGGTTCCACGTTCCTTCAGATGTGGATCTATTTGCCCCAGCGGAGAATGAGCGAGCCGACCAACCCCCGATGGGTATGGTCGCCGTGAACAAGGCGATTATGGAGGCCGGGCTGCATTTCTCTCTATCTTTTGCTATCTCCCACCTGCTGGCCGCTTGGAACGTGGCGCCACTCCAGCTGACGCCGAATGCTTGGCTTCAGATAATCTGTACTCTCATTTTGTTCGGCAGTCACCGCCTGTACCGCCTCCCTTCACCGTCGGAGATGAACCACTTGTTCAAGCTGACGGCTCAGAAAGGGTCGGTCGGAGGTCACCATATTTGTAACACCCCCAAAACCATCCGGGATATTACAGCGCCATGAGTCCCGCGCCGGAACCCACCAGGCTAAAAACGGTTTACAAACCAATTCAAAAACGCAAAAAGGCCGATGACGGTAATATTTTAAATACTCAAATATTTTCAAAAACATAATTCTGAAATACCGTCATGGAATACCATTTGAAAATACAAGGCGAGGTGCCAAATCTCAACAGTTTAAAATGTACGTTAAGCCACCACTTAAACGTACCGATAAAATAGTTTAGGAAAAGGTTTAACGAAATAACCCAGGTTCGCAAAGTTCCAAAAACCCCTTTTGAAAATACACACACACAGCGGATAAAAACATAATTAAATACATTTGCAGCGGAATTATAAAAACCAGAAAGAACACTCGAATCCCAACAACTACGCCATAGCCAGTATCACCGGAAAGCTCATCCCTTCACGACCGCTACTAGCTCGAACTCCGAGTACCTAAAAGATAAAGCCCACGACGGGGTCAGCCATAATACTCAACAATGATAACTATCACATCACAAAAACAATACATATCAATGTAATCTACAGAGTAAGAACATTCCCCATGTATTTTACCGAAGTAACCTTACCAACCTGTCACAACCATAACAATCAATTCTTACCATATCCCACGCCTCGTGTCCTTAAGTATGAACGAATTCAATGTAATCACCTGTACTGTATCCGAAACACTACCAAGATTTCCAATCATAAACATATCTCGAGTATAGAATAATCTGGCCAATTTCAACTATGCTGGCTGAGTCGCACAATTGGATCCCAATACTGATAGGAACTGATATCACACGATACATCTGCAAATCAACTGTCCCGAAACAATGGCAAGTCCCGAATATCAATACAAGCATGAATGCTCACACAATAAATAATGATAAACAATCAATGCATCACAACGGAAGTATCAATGACTTGATATTTCCGCACAAGATCGACAAAGGATCAACCACGAACGAGAATACCATTATGTGGTAACTCCAACAAGATCAATGAAGAATCAATAACCGAGAATACCGACGACACGGTAAGGATCAAGGAAGAATCAATAACCGAGAATACCGACGACACGGTAAGGATCAATGAAGAATCAATAACCGAGAATACCGACGACACGGTAAACTCTAACAAGGTCAATAAGAGTCGACAACCAGAAATACCAACGGTACGATAAACTTAAATAAGATCAATAAAGGGTCAACAACCGAGAATACTGACGACCCAGTAAACTCTAGCAAGATCAATAAGGACCAACAACTGGGAATACCAACGATACAGTAAACTCCAACAAGAGCAACAAGGAATCGACAAACGAGAATACCGACGCCACGGTAAACTCCAATAACATCAATCAAGGGCTAATAACCAAGAATACCAATGGTGAGACAACTCCCAAACGGAATCAATAAGGATCAATAACGAACGAGATTACCAATGACAGGGTGAATTCCAAACGAGATTTATAAAAGATTGATATCAATGAGTTGACCATCGATAAGGTAACTCCAAACGAGATCAGAAAAGGATCAACGGGGACAGATACACGAGAGAATAAAATCGTCAACCATATACAAATCATATATATACGGGATTTCAAGGACAACCCGAATATTGAACAGATCCAATTATACATGGACTGTGAATGACCAATCAATAAGACTCAAGATAGACGTCACGATGCAACATGACAACAAATCTCGAAGAAACGCATATCCATCAAGGATCAAAAGACTTCCCAAAAGAGCAACAGTAACTCGATCATGGAAGACCGACACGACCACAATGTCGTATTTCCATCAGACAACAGTCCACATCATGATCAACAATGGATATAATATTAACACATAAACCCCAAGGCAGCAGCCAAGGGTCACGGAAGCATCTCACAGGAATGCCCCGGAACATAGGTGCCATATAGGTCTTATCCCCTAACACAGTTCATGCAATCACAAAATACCCCAAGGTCGCAACCAAGGGTCACGAAAGTATCCACACAGGAATACCCCGGAACATAGGTGCCATATAGGTCTTATCCCCTAACACATCGGCCCAACAAATCACTGCTCACAAGAGAGCACATTACAAAACGTAACAAACAATGGTGCACACTCACCCCATGAAATATCAACACACACGTGCAATAATGCAACATGATGATTATCATAATCTAACAACATTAATTTACCTCAAGCTGAAGACGCCAACCTTTCCACGACCAACTGCCCTGAACGAATACACGGTTTATCCGACAATCCAAAATGAAGTACAGTCCATAACTAATACCAAACCACCATCCCGAATTCAACATCGACACGATAACTAACCTTGATATCCAACTTCTCATGCAATAGACCAAATTATAATTCACGTTCCCATTTCCACTAGACATCCTTAAAATCATATACATTATGATTTATCTTAGTCCAAAAATACCATACATACCACCATTCTGACAATTCATATATTCCATAACACCATTGCTATATGAATCATAAATGAAATGAAAACGAAATCATTTATTAACATTATGAACTGAGCAAACATAACTTGCCTTGATACCAATTCGACGAAGCCGCTATCAATCCCGCCGTCTTCGTCTACAAGCTCCGCAGCACAACGGTTAACTTTAACGATCACTAAACGCAGCCTAATGCAATAATCGATTAATGATACGTTCAATAACAATCAACAACCGAAATGACCAACTAATCAAACTCGATGGTTCAACGATATCTCGATCATACGAAACCAACCCATATCAACTCTTAACAATACGAACACAAGCCAAAATTCGGTGTTCAATAATCCTAACAATGTCTTCAACATATAGTTCATATAACCACAAGAATCGTAACAACAAAACCATAATCATCTTCATACGAATCCTTCTTCAACGATAACATCAAAATCCGAATTCAATGAGAGGATTATCGAACATACCTCTTGAAGATGAAATACACAAGTAATCACTTGTTTTGAATAGCACGGTGCGAAGAAATCGACAAAGGGGAAGGGTACCGATTCAACTTCCTTCAAAAGTTCATTCCTAAATCACAATAATATCAATTCAATCACCATTCATGCGAAAATGTATAGAATTTCCCAAGTTCTACTCATTGAGGTATTTCATCGAACACGTTGGAGGCATAGTCCAATTCAATCGATTATTCAAAGAAATACTCGAATTTGTTGCACAAAACTTCAAGAGTATTGAATGATTACGAGTATACAATCAAGTTCTACCAATAATCTGAATCAAAATGGGGCAAATCGGCCAAAACACCAAGAAACCTCAAGAACATCCAACAATCAAAAGTTCATGTGTTCTTACCTTCGATCCGGGTGGAGGATGATGTTAATCCATGATTCCAACTTCCAAAACATGTTGTTATAAGTTGATTCTACTCAAAACCATCATATTTGCTGAAGAAATCTCAGAAGGAACGAAGAAAAATGAAGAAATGAGCAGATGACTCGGTCCAGGCCTTATATAGGCCGAGACCTGCCGGCCAGTTACGTACGTAACCGGCGGGTCCTTACGTACGTAGCCGGCCGCGGCCTAACCTTCTATCCAGTTTGTTCGGCACCCTTATGTACGTAACCGGCAGCTCCCTTACGTACGTAATCGGCCATTACGGCCGTAACCGGCCACTGCCTACGTACGTAATCGGCCAGTCCTAGCCCCCAGCGAGTCACTACCGACCATGCTCGGCCATCCCAACGAGTCACGTCCGGCCATGCTCGGCAATCCAGGTCATCTCGGCCACGACTCGGCCAGTCGCCCCGTAACGTACGTAACACTTATTCCGTTGCGTACGTAATACGTACGTTGACTTGCTACAGTATAATAATCGTATTACGTACGTAATACACCCTGTATAACGTACGTAACTCCATCCGTTGACTCACCTGTCCACATCTGCGCCGAAAGCTGACGATCACGGGCCCCACTGTCCGATTCCTCTTGTTACGTACGTTATGTGCACTATATAACGTATGTAAGCTAACACATTTTACGTACGTAAGCTCCAAGGCTTAACGTACGTAATGGCTTTTATACTTAGCCAAAAATCCAATTGTTCCTGTCCGACGTCTCGACGTACAAAATACAAACATACGGCATACTGAATACACATACTGAATCCAAAAATATTCTAATACGGTATACCTGATATCCAAATCAGTTCAACCTGATACAACATATTCTGAATATATCTGTCAATCAAAAACGATAATCACACCAGTATAACTATCTCGGTTCTCAATTTATTTTATCCATACTGTATAGATACCAAACTATACAGTATATCTCAGATAAAATAACGCGAAAAATTTATACTAAAAATCCGGGTATTACAATATTCAAGGTCGATCTGGTCGGGTGAACCTCGGAGTCCCGAATAAGGCGCGGGGCGACCTGATGAAGTGGTTCTGGGTCGCCGGCGCGTGGAGGGCTTCTGCGAGCGACAGTCCTATGGGCGAGCTGGAGATCCCCACTGCCTTTGTTCGGATATGGGTTTAGACTCTGCCTTTGTTCGGATATGTTCTGAACTGATCTGATTTGATTTCGTTTTTGCAGATTTTCATATTCCGGCGATCGAGGAGTTGCCTTTTGATTTCCTGCTTGTCTTGGAGCGGATACGGAGCTTGTCGGACGATGACCTAGACGCTAGCCGGATCAACAAGGAGAGTCATTGGTTGTCGGCTCGGCTATTCCACTTCCCGAGACATCTCTCGGTATAAGGTATGAGTTTCTGCGACCTCCACTTTCTTGGCGATCGCCTTGCTTGAAGAAAATGTCTAACTGTTGATCGACTGTCTTCATTGTAGAGGTCCGTTTTCCTCGCTTTTTGGAGCCTCCACCGGAGATCGCCATGTCGAATCCTGGAGTTTTGGGCCGTCTCCGCCACAAGAAGTCATCTCAAGCTCCACCTGTTGCGTTGCCTATTATTCCGGAGGTGGAGCCTCGCGTGGAGCCGATCGTGGCTGAGGAGGAAGTTCCTGAGGAGGGGCTTCGAGCGAACCGCAAGCGGCCGAGGTCGGAAGAAACTCTGGTTTCTGCCCCTGCCAATGAGGTGCCGATCGCTGCGCCTCTGATCACCGTTCTTCCTCCGGAGAGTGAGCCGATTCCCTCAGTGACCTTCTTACGGGAGATGGCGATCGCCGATGCTGAGACCCCTCGAGGGAAACCATATTTCGGTCGCGATCCCGAGAAGGCTGAAAGGTAGGCATTGCTTGCTGAGTTGAAACTTGTTGTTCTCGTATGAGATGTGTTAATTTTTGTTGTTTTGATGCAGGGTCCGTAGAGCTGACCCGACTTGCCCGCCGATGGTGGTGGACTTCTTGGCGTGCCGATCTCCTCGCCAAAGCTGTGACGTTCCGTTATACATAAATCGGTCCGTCTCCGCTCTACCGAAGGCCTGGACGACGGATTTGGATGCGATCGCCCGTCAGCGATCTGGGAGCTCGATGCAGGCTGTTCTTGCCCTTTCTCTCCAGACGACGACAATGGCTGCCCAGGCCGTGCAGGAGTTTGAGGGGCGTCCTTCCACTATTCGCCTGCAGGCCGATCTCTAGGCGGCTCGGAAACATAACGCCGAGTTCGCTGATAAGATAGTGGCAATGGGGAAGGAGTCCCTGGAGGCTGCTAAGCGGGCGAGCCAGGAGCTTGAGCTGGCGAGAAAGGATGCCGAGCTATCCCGGGTGATGGTCGATCACTTTCGGGACCGGATGACAAATGCCGTGCGGGCGTAGAAGGCCGCTGAAAAGGAGGCCGATCGTTTGAAAGTGACTATCGCTCGGCTGACTAGTGAGCTGGCAGAGTCGAAGGGGGAGATGGCTGCAAAGGAGGCCGAGCTCCAGGGCGTGCAACAGGCGCTGGCCGAGCTGAAGGGAAAGCAAGAGGCGACCGAGGGCAATCCCTTTCGTAATGTGGATTTTGTCAGTGAGTTCGCCTATTATATGGCGCTCGCTGACTCTCTCCGAGTTTCTAAGAAAGGAGGATTGGAGGTCGGCCCTCTAGCCGAAAATTTCAAAGCGTACGCGCTGGAGCACCCTCTTCACCCTAACTTCTCCGTGCCGATCTTGGATCTCGCAGACATCGGTGTGGATCTGAGATGGTATCCGATTCCGGCGAACCTCATTCATTCTGATGCTCCGGAGGAGGGGGAGGCTGCTCCGCAGGCTGGCGAAGGGTCGCGAACGAGTCCGGGGGCTGAAGGCGAAGGCCAGGCAGGGGCCTAAGGCATTTTTCTTTTATTGCTTTAGCTGATCTCCTTGTAATTTGTAGCTTTCTTTTAGTACTTAGGCCTTCGGGCGACCTTGTATGTACCTTTAAGATTTTGAAGTAATGAAACGAACGTTTGGTTCTCGATTTATCACTTGAATTATTGCTATTTTTGAGTCTTTTGCTTGCCTTTGTACAAATGTGTGAGGAGAGATTGTTGCAAGCGTAGGTCTACATGAATTGATAAACTCATATAGATAACTTTTACAACAAATTCGATCGCTGCACAAACATCTGAATAATGTCGATCGCCGTATGTAATTGAATAGGTACGATCGTCGAGTATATATCTCCGCACTCTTTTCCCCCTTATTTTTGTTCACTTAGTGAAAGTAAGGGGACGAAAATAAATCGTTGAGTGAGCAGTCTTCAAATTTGTCGAATCCTCGAAAGGAGCCGTCCATCTCGGTCTTGAGGAGCCATGCACGATCGCAGAGTTCGATGGACCGACCTCCATGATCGTGTCTTATGCACGAGCGACATTCCGTCTGATGGCTAAGTTCTCGTGACTCACTTAATTGGTAGGGTCTTCCGAAGGCTGCGCCTCGCCTCGTATTTAAATGAAGGGCGTGTGGTCTCAGTCTGGAAGATTCCTTGCGCGGGGCGTTGTCGGATTAATCAACTCCACTTCCGCGGCTTGTTAACTCTGCTTCCACCTCGGTCTGCCATGACGATGTACGTTGAGACAGGGGTAGGGACGCGTCGCATTGTCCGGGTCCACCAAGTAAGATGATGAACCTTTGAGGGCGGGCGCTCGTATCCACTGATTAGTTTTGGAGGGCCCTCAGACTACGCCGGCCTCGTATTTAAACGAAGGATGGGAGATCTTGGCCCAAAGGGACCTTGCATGGCCGAAGCAGTCAGTTCCATCGACTACCAAGACCATGGTTGCACTCTTCTACCTCGGATCGTCATGTAGATGCCGACCTTCGACGGTGTACGTTGTGCGGTGGAGGCGATCTCATGCCTTAGTCCACCATGTTTAGATGATGAACTGTAGATAGCGAACGAGTCCTCCGGTTTTGAAGTGTCCGTCCAGGCAGTAGCCTTGGGTTTGATGAGGTGGGAAATCGGGGAGAGACGTCCGAGGTTCCCTTCTCTTGATTGAAGCATACGGTCGCCGAGGTCGATCGATGGGTCGGCTTGTATGAGCTTTCCAGCCTGTTCCCGTTCGACTCGGGCGACCGTGTTGGGAGATTGGAGGGGCTCCGGCTAAGCCAATAAGCTGTCCAACTTTCCTTCCTCGAACAACTTCTAGAGTTGTTTGAGGAGGTCGCGGCATTGGTTGGTGCTGTGGCCGGGACTCTTATGGTAGGCACAATATTGATTGTGGTCCAGATGACCGTGGTCCCTTATCGCCTTTGGCTTGTTCAGCGGTTCGCGCCCTTTGATGGCGTTGTAAATGCGGGACGGAGTTCGGTTGAACATATGAAGGAGATGGGCTTCCATGTCCTCGAAGGTCTTGCGATCTCCGGGTGGCTTGGCGATCGCCTTCTTGGTTTTGGTGATCACCGTCTTTCGGACAGGAGGTGGCGTTTTCTCGCCTAGGCGGAGGGTTAGCAGCTTCTGCCTGGCCAGAAAGTCAGCAGCCTTAGCGTGGAAGATCGCGTAAGTTGGGGGGATGTCCTTCGTCAGGTGTCTAAACATGGGTGAGTGACCGTAGAATCCCCCAGGACTGAATAGAGAGCGAGCTCGTCGCTGATGGGCTCGCCGGTGAGGATGCATCAACGTCATGAACTCGTTTGAAAGGATCTTTTGAGTTCTCGGTTTCGGTTTTCTTTATTTTGTCAAGATTGATAAGGGATTGTTCCCTTTTAAACGATCGAAACCAAGACCGTGTTTTAGCAATGGGGATTTTTGAATAGATAGAAGCCTTTCGAATTTCTCGTTTCCGAGAGTAAATTTGTTCAAAATATATTTTAGCTCCTTTTGAGTTTTCGTCAACTCGATTTTCAAAACACTTTCTTTTTCAAGGCATAAGGTATGGTTGATCTTAATAGTTTTGCCTTTGTTTTGAAGGTAGGAATTTTCGAGTTCTAGAGATTTTATTTTTCTCTTTATTGATATATTTAATTTACCATCTCGTCATACTCCGTGTTCAAGGATTCAAACGCACTTAATAACTCATCGTCATGATGAACGTCTTGTGAATCACAAAAATCAAAAGAATCATATTCGGCATCATTGAGTTTAGAGCTTACCTCGATATTGCTTTCGGAGTCGAGTGCCATGAATGCGAGATTCGCGTCTAGAGATCTTTCAATCTCCTCCTCGTCATCACTCCAAGAAGCGATTAGGACCTCTTTCTTTTTGAATCTTTCCGTTTGAGGTTTTGAAGAGGATCCTCGGCATTCTTTGGCATAGTGACCGGCTTGACCACATTTCTGACAATTATTGTCGAGCTTCTTTATAGGAGCATAGACACTCTTCTTTTGCTCCGTCTTGCCATCCCGACCAAGAAAACTTCGCCTCTTTTGAATTAGGCTTTTATACCTTATAAAGTACTTGGCGTAGGGAGCAAGTTCCTCGTCGTCTTCATCTTCGGGAACATCTTCCTCAACGTCGCTATCAATATTGAATGCGACTACTCTTTCCCAAGGCTTTGGTTTGGTGCCTCTAGACTTGAGAACGATCTCATAATTGATGAGTGACCCGATGAGGGCACTAAACTCGAGCTTGTTGAGCTCTTTGGATTCCATAATTGCGGTAACCGTAGCATCCCATTCTCGTGACAACGAGCGAAGAATTTTCTTTGCTTTGTCGCTGCTCGATATAGGCTTTCCGAAAGATGCAAGAACATTGGTTATAGCCGAAAATCGATCCAACATGTTTTTGATCGTTTCCTCGTCTTTCATGGAGAAAAGTTCATAGTCATGAAGCAGCATGTTGATTTTGGTTTCCTTGACTTGGGTGGTTCCCTCATGAGTGACTTCGAGAATTTCCCAAATTTCCTTTGCGCTTTCGTAGGATGATATCCTATTGAGTTCTTCGGGATTAAAAGCGCAATAGAGGAGTTGAGTAGCTCGTGAGTTGACGTGTCTGTTCCTCCAATCCTCGTCATTGAATTCGTTAAACTTTTTCAACGATCCATCCTCTCTCTTAGCAAGCTTCGGACCAAGATCAATAACTTTCCAAATTTCAATATTGTAGGCTTGAACGAAGATAGCCATTTTCTTTTTCCATGTCATGAAATTGGAACCGTCGAAGAAAGGAGGACGGTTGAGAGCATTTCCTTCGATTTGGCCAAGAAGTGCCATTTGCGGATCTTTTTCCCTTAGGTGGTTAAACCTTTAAAAAGAGACCCTCTCCGATACCAACTGAAGAGATAAATTTAGCAATAGAAGGGGGGTTGAATAGTGGTAGTACGGAATAACGAAATTTCTTGCGAATAAATGAAAGATAGTGCGGAAAATAAAGACTCAAAGATTTATAGAGGTTCGGCAACTTGCCTACGTCCTCTCTCCGACTTCCTTTTCTATTGGCTCAAGAACAACCACAAACTTGACTCGTCTTCGATCGGTCCGAGATCACAACCGTTCCAACCGCTTGTCTTCTATCGGTCCAAGCTCAACCTCTCTCTCAATATAAACTTTTGTTTATCTAGTGTTCTATAGGAACTAGATAATCCTCAATATACGAATATGGGAGTATAATCCTAACAATGCCGAATCAAAGATCCTAATAACTCCAGATTAGTGACTCTTGATTCGTTTCTCTTACGCTCAAGTGTAAGTGATGCAACACGTACAATCCAATGAAAGAATACAAAGTATAATAGATATTACAATGAAAATCACTCTTGTATCTTTTCTTCTCACAACTTATAATGTAGTAATCAGTAGTAATTTGAGCTCAAGAATGCTTGTATGCTTGTATGCTTGAAGTTGTGTATGTGATACCCAAGTCCTATGGGTATTTATAGGTGAAAACCATTATTCAAATACTAAAAATCGTATTTCTTAGCATGCACTAATAATGCCTTCTAGCGTGCGCTATCGATTCTGACTTGGCTTTCCTGAATGGTCACAAAACTGTTCCAACGGTAAAATTGTATGGCTAGCGTGCGCTAGTCATGTACTCATAGCGTGCGTTATCGGCTGGTCAACAGGTCTTCAATCTTGATTTTGAAAGTGTTGGTTTGTCTCCCCAACGTCTCTTGGGCCAACGGCTAAATTTGAACATAGCGTGCGCTAGCAAGCATGCATAGCGTGCGATAGTATTAATTAATTCCAGCTTTTCCAGATTTCACGGATCTTCATTGACTCTTGCTTTTCCAACGGTAGAAAATCCAACGGTAGGCTGTTGACTGATTTAGCGTGAGCTAATGTTTATATCGTAGCGTGCGCTAAATGTTTCTTTCAGTAACGTACGTTACCCTGTGTAGCGTATGTGAAGCCCTTTTTATCTCGAGTCCAGTAGCTACTGGACTACTGACCATGATATCCTGTAACGTGTGCAAGTAATGAAGAATAACGTGTGCTAAGTCCTTGTATTAGCGTACGTAAATAATTTGTTCGCAGTGTGCACAAGACCGTTTCCTTTTTCTTTCCAGACCTTACTGTCCTCTGACTGAATGATGCGATATCATGCGTTAATATTGTTGTGTAGCATGCGCTAACTGTAGTAATTTAGCGTGCTGTCACGCCCCACCTTAAGGCAGCAGGTATGGAACAGCATCCGGTCGAAGCCTTCTAGACGGGCGCGCAGCAGGCTCGCGCGCGTGCATGGACCGGGCCAAGCTCACAGAGGACTATCCCCCCTATAATAGGCTTAGACGGAAAAAGCCTTGTGACAGCAGTAGACATTGAAAAGCCGAGGAACCCACTCTTCAGAAAGAAGACCCTTGAAGCTTCAAGATGGAGACCAATCAATTCCAGAAGGTCAAAGAGGGTTCCAGAAGGTCAGAAATCAGGTCGGATTGCTACGGGCCGAATCGGGCCTTGGCCGGGCTGGGCCGGGACACTTCGGTCAGGCGGGCGGACGTTCAGAGAAGGAGACTCCAAGAAGACTTCTTAGAATTACCTAGAATTGTATAGATCATTCTAGATGATGGCATTCTTGTAAATACTTGGAATAGTAATGTTTTGTTGGTAATTTGTTAGCCTAGGAGGATTAGTATAAATACCCCCCCTTGGGGCCCATTTGTAACTCACTCTTGAGAAATCTGATTTGCTACAGTGTAATAAGAGAAAACCTTCCCCAAGCATTTCCTTACTTTCCTTCCTAGTAATCTTGTTTGTTGATCGGCTTACTACTTAGGCTTGAGACAACCTAAGATAGTGCCGCACGGTGAGGACTTAGCGAGGCGCAAGTATAACCTCGTGACAGTTGGTATCGGAGACAGGTTGAGACAACCAAGGCGGATTTTAGAAGATTGCTAGCTGATCGTGCAAGGAGTAAGATGGCACAATCATCCGACGTTACCCAACCCAACACTGAGGCCGAGAAGACCAAGAAGGGCAGAGGCAAGTCTGTCCACTGGGTTGCTGCCATGGACAGCCGAGTGACTCGACTGGCTACGATGAGGTTGCGAAGAGGGTGGATGACTTAGAAGAAGCTGGTGAGGAACTGCACAACCAGGTTCTTTCTACTATCAATGCTTGTGATGGGGACATGAAGCAGGAGTTGGCCGATTTTCGGGCCATGATCTTGGCCATGCAAGAAGGCATGGATGTTCTCAAGACGGAGATGGCAACAGTGAAGAGGGCGATTGCCAATGGAGAACATGTGGGTACGACACCCGCACGAATTGACATCCCAAGGCATGGGAAGTTCAACAGATCAGGAAACGCCAAGGAGATTGACAATTTCTTATGGAACCTGGAGCAGTACTTTAGTGCCTCAAACATCCGAGATGATGACACCAAGTTTAGGACGGCACCCTTGTACTTAGCCGACACAGCCGTACTGTGGTGGCGGACCAAGCAGGCCGACATTGAGAGTGGTGCGTGCAGGATGGCTTTCTGGGAAGACTTCAAGGCCGAATTGAAGAAGCAATCCTATCCTGAGAATGTGGAGTTCGAGGCTCGGGGCAGGCTAAAGAGACTTAGCCACACTCATACTATCAAAGACTACGTCAAGTAGTTCCAAGAAATTGTACTGGAGATACCAAGCTTGACGGCGACCGACAAGCTGTTTGCATTTATGGACGGACTCAAGCCGTTTGCGAGGCAAGAGATGGAAAGGCACAATGTTCAGGACGTGGCGACTTCCATTGCTGTGGCCGAGGGCTTAAGGGAGTTGAAAACCATCGAAAAGCCGAGGACTTTCCGCACAGATAAAGGCAAAGGTGGGGGAGACCGCCCATCAAGGTTCAGGCCAAACAAATACTTGGGCAAGCAACCAGTGGACGAGAGCGATAAGCCGAGAGGTTGTCACATTTGTCATAGTACCTCTCACATGAAGTACAATTGTCCATTTCGGAGGAAGAAGGTCGGAGCCATTCAAGAGACCACGGAGACCGAGGTTGCGGATGGTGTGCATATGGGCTCATTCAGTTTGCTCAATGTTGTCAAAGCCGTTGTGGAACCGGCGAAGGGACCCAGAAAGGGGTCTATGTTCGTGGATGCCTTGATCGGAGGCACACACATCAAAGCCTTAGTGGATACAGGAGCTACGCACAACTTCATGCGGGACGGCGTAGCCAAAGCATTACGACTTACCGTCACTCCAATGTTGCGATATTTGTTGAACGCAAGTGTACGTTATTGTATACAAGTAATAAAATGATGAGTGAGTATCGTTCCCACGAGGACTGAATCACTAACTACCGATTTTTATGTATTCCAGTTTTATTTGAACAATCGACTTTGGGCTTGCAATTAATTACTAAAAGAATTATTAAAAGACTAAATCGTAAAAACGATCGCTTGAGGAAAGAAAATCAAATGAGGAATAAGTCTAGGATTCTGAATCCACCTAGGTTTATCCGAATTTACTCTCGATTATCTGAAGTTAATAATTTTCCCAATTTATTGAAGGCGGAGATTGCTAATATGTTCTACCGCCTCTCCCGAGGTCAATAGATTTTTCTAAAGGCGAATAACGCACTCTATCCCTAGGTGAATTAATTCGTCAATAGGCAAAAAGCATAAAATCTCCAAAAGGCCACGTAGTTCCTATGAGTATATTCCTATCTCACAGAATAAAACGGTCCTCACCAATAGTTCCTCACCAATTCTCCTCTCCCGATTCGAATTGAATGATTAAATCAATACAACTATTGGCCAGATAATTGAAAGCATTAAACACGATTGGGAAAACTCAACAAAAAGGTAATTAATTAGATAATCTCAAGCAAATCCGTCAAAACGTAGGTTTCATCAAAATCCTAGATTAGGGTTTTAGCCTGACATGCTAATAAATGAAAATACAGAATTAATGAATGAAAGCATTAAAATCAAACGCAGATGAAGCTCGAATTCCTCCATTCTTCGGCTTCCGCCCTCTGCTCTTGAAGTCTTCTGCTTCTCTTCCTCTTCTGCCGTCTCCCCTCTGATTCCAAGATTTTCCAAGCTTAAAAAGATTTGAAGATTAGGGTCTTAAACCCTTATTTATAGCTTTGCACAGTCTCCAAATCGCGTCCGTGTGAGTAGGTCGAGAACTGGCTTTGAAACGGCCCAAATCCGCGCGAAGGACACAAAAACCGCCTAGTGTGCCGCGGCTCACTAAATCTGTGTCGCCTCGTTTTAGCTTCCGGACTCCAATCTCCTAACAAACATACAAAATTAAGGCATTACAAGCTCATTTAAGCAAATTTACTCACCAAAATAATACAAAATAATGATAAATAAGCGTATAAAAATACGCCTAACAAATACCCCCAAATTTAAGCCTTTGCTTGTCCTCAAGCAAAAAAAAAAAGAATTAAATTCAATCAAAAGAATGTCGTGAATAATCGTGCAACTCGTAGTGCTCTACCTAATCAATACTATCCTGAAATTCTCTCTGAAAAATACGAGTATCGTAATAGCGAGCTACACTCAGAACACTGATTCCACAAACTAATCAAATTCAGTCCTAATTACACGTTCATGAAGAAAATCCAGCTCAAAGATTAACAAACGTGAATCAAATCGACCGTCAATATGAAAGGTTAAAATAAACGAGCTAAATTCTTCCCGTTCCACAGTCTAATGCCAAAATTTTCACGAGTTTCATAAAAATAATCCTCGGACAGTATTCCCTTATATATATATATATATATATATATATATATATATATATATATATATATATATATATATATATATATATATGCTCAAGAAGTTGATTCGAGTTGACCACTAGGTTCGGATCTCGAGATGTTTCATCGGGATAATCCTAGGGTGGAACTTCCATTCTCATGTATTGGGAAACCGTTCGACGTAAAAGACATTCATGGGGCACATGGATGCTTCTAGTTACTAAGTTCCCCTGTACAGCGGAGAAACAACTCGAATAGCTAATTCCTGCATGTCCGAATCCAGGTCGCTGTTTTACGCGAGAGTAAACAATGGGTCACGCGAATACCCCCGGTTACTAGGCTCCCTATCATCGGCACATGTGAAATTTCTAAATCACTAGTCTAATCAGGGTCGTCGTTTTACGCGAGAGTAAACAATGGGTCACGTGAATACCCCCGGTTACTAGACTTCCCATCATAGAACAAATATTGTCTCGACTTGTGGGAAAAACTGACCGACTCTAAACTCAATCTAAGTGCCAACACGACTTATGTAACTGGACGACTAGCTAACCGAAAAATGCAATCAAACGTATCGACCGTGATTTTAAAACACGCATGTATCCTCTCTTATCCGCCAAGACCTCTACAATTACGAGAAAAATTTCGGACCTAAATGAATACTAAGCAGAAACAGAAATCACTGACTACAACACGACTAAAACTCGACCGTTTCTTCAGAGAGAAAAGCAGTGTCGTAACATCAGTATTACATAAATAGAAGCACGAAAAATTCATGAATAGAGAAAAATTAAGACAAGCAAGGCTATCGAAAAAAAATAACGCAAGGTAATGAAAAGTGCAACAAAAACAGTACATCAATGAATGTAGCAACTGAAAGTAAACCCCCCCAAACTTAGTACGTACATTGACCTCAATGGACAAAATATAGTATGCAATAAAAGTAAAAGGTCAAGTACTCCCCTCCAGTCCTCTCATGAGCTGGTGCCGGCATCATCCGGTGAGGAGGGTGGTGTGGCTGGCCGTGCGGGTGCAATGAATGGCTCGTCTGGATGCATGACATGGGCCGTCCATGCGGCAAGGTGCTCCTTATGGTAGGCGTCCCTCGCTGCCAGACGCCTCGCCTCTCGTCGGTTGGCCCGGCGGGCCTGCTCTCGCATCTCAGCTCTGACGGCAGCAATAAAGCTCTCTCGCTCCGTCCGCTGCTCCTCTCGCATGGCAGCCAGCATACTCTCCCTCTCTCTCCTCATCTCATCTCTCTCTCCTCAAATCCTCTCTCAGCCCGTCGAACATCGCCTGAAATCTCTCTTTGTCGGGCTGCGGTCCGGCATCTCCCTGCCCCTGTGTAAGCAAAAGAGGCTCGGGGGACCCCTCGTTGGCCTCATCCAGTAGAAATGCTCTCACCCGAGCGTGCGCCGGCGCTCCTCCCCACTGGTCAAAATGTGAGATGATGCGGTGGTCGATCGGGGCCTAGGGAGCAAGCATCAGCTCGTCGTCCGACCACGTCAGCCCCGACTGCCGGCACAGAGCACAGATAAGAGAGGGGTGCTTCAACCCCGTCTTGGCCCCTCCCTGAATGCACTGAAATATAGATCGGACCAAAAGAGGGGCCACATCGAACCTCAGCCCGGATGTGATAGCATATAGTGTCCGGGCGCGGGAGAGAAAAACAGTGCGGATCTGAGAAGTGGGGTCTATACGGGCGCAAATGAAATATAGCCAGGCACGCCCGAGCCGATTGAGGCGCGAGCTCTTGAAATGGAAAGTGGAAGAACCCGGTGCGTGCTGCTCCCAGTCGGAGTCGGGCTGCGCAATAGTCTCGAGCAAAGCCTCCTTCGTGAGGCTAGTCATAACTCGGTCATAGGCCGACTCATCTACCACCGGAAGCCCAAACAACCTCCGAATAGCAGCAGTGGAAAAATCAACTGTAACACCTCGGACATCGACCTGAGTCCGAGTGTCTGACGGCAGCAACATCTGGCCTGCTCGAATGTGCTTCAATAGCGCACTGGCGTAGAACTCCTGCACTATCGATATCACTGCTGGCTCGGGGGGTGCAGTGAATCGGGCCCACCCCATCTCATCTATCATCGTAAGCAATTCCCCGTCTTGGGGGGCTGGAGTAAATCCCCTTTCCGGGATAAGAGGTCGCGGCCGAATCTTCTCATTGAAGATTTTGTGGATTTCAGGGTCGGAAAACTGGTGCCCCTCTGACTCGGCGCGGCTATGAGAGGTTTCCCCTCGAGTGGGGGATGACTGAGTCCTGGCCCTCTTGTTCAACTTCTTAGTCCTAGCCATAGTGATTCCTGAAAAAAATTTTAAACACCAAAGGTTACTTACTCAAAATAATAACGAGAATAATCATCACTCGGCTAAGGATATCCGGTCGTAATCAACAATTTTTACGAGATAGCACAACCGTGAGAGAAAAATGAATTTGAACGATAACGTTTAAATTAGACGTACGGGTTGGGGTTGCTGTAATTCCAGAACGAATACGTTGCACAAAGATTCAAAATATCGCCTTAACAAAGAAAATTTTTCATTTAGACATTTCATCGAACACCTAATGGGCAAGAGTTTACTTGAAGAATAAACATGGCTATAGCTCGATTCAATCCCCAAGAACAAAAACACGAATCATTTACCATCAAAACTACATACTCAATTCATTCATAATCAAAAATAACCATCAAAAATCGATCAAAACATCATGTCCTCACTTAACTATCCTAGAACTTTCCAAGGAAATAAACATATTCAATCCATCAAATGCATACCACAACTTAAACTTTAAATTCATAAAACAATTTGATATTAGAGATTGGAACATACCTTGCTTGGTTTGTGAAAAGTGCAAGAAAAACCGCAAGAAGAAAACGCGAAGAAGAAGAGAGCTCCTCGGCCGATCGCGCGCGCAAGGGAGAGGGAAAGAAGAAAGGAAGCGTACCTGGAATGGCCGGCCGAATTCGGGTTATAAGGTACCTGGCTGTTTGAATTCCGCATGGTGTGCTGCGGCACAGCTCAAGTGAGCCGCGGCACCGAGTACAGTCCCTTTTTACCTGTTCGCATGTTTTGTCGTGTGCCGCGGCTCAGTTTCAGTGCGCCGCGGCTCAGGGCTCAAGTGTGCCGCGGCTCAGTATTGTTGTGCCGCGGCACAGGGTACAGTGGGTTTAGCTTTCCCTTTCGATTTGTGTGTGTCGCGACTCATTTTACTTGTGCCGCGGCTCAGGCATCAGTTTCTCCCCTAGGACTTTTCCTGCACAAAATTTCAAGAAGAACACGTCAAGAGCAAGAGGTAAAAGCAAATCAAAGCACAAAATGATGAAAAATAAAAAATTCAAGAATGCAAGAAAAATATCGAAATGCAAAAATCTACAACTACGAACTCGGGTTGCCTCCCGAGAAGCGCTAAGTTTATAGTCTTCAGCCGGACCTATTTAAAAAATTAGTTCGCTTTTCGCAAACTCCATTTGGTTTCCGCCCCGTTCATCGAACCGTCAATATGATTTTCAAAATTTTTACCATCAGTCATTAACGATTTGATTTTCGGTTCGGACACCCAATTTTGTTTGCAGAAAGGTGTTGACGTGAACAACTTCCCGAAACACCCGTTTTTCTCATGACTAGACGTCTGTTTGGCTTCCGACTTATTCCCCTCTTTCAAAAATGACTTTATGACCCCAGCAGACTTGTCCGAGTGCTCGAGAAATGCTACTCGTTCTACATCTTTCTTAAAAATTGGGCCATGTGACACAGAATCTGAATTTTTCGACCGATGATGTTTTCGGTGTTTTTCTTTTGCAACAGCCTCCAAACTTTCACTTTGAGAGCTTTTATCAACACCTCCCGGACATGGAAAAGATTTGAACACTTGGAACGTGACATGCTCCTCTTGAACCCGCAGAGTTAATTCTCCTTTTTCCACGTCAATAAGAGTTCTGCCGGTCGCCAAAAATGGTCGTCCCAAGATAATCGGGATATCTTCATCTTCCTCCATGTCGAGAACAATAAAATCCGCTGGAAAGATAAATTTATCCACTTTTACTAGCACATCCTCAATCACTCCTCTCGGATACTTAATAGATCGATTCGCTAATTGCAAGGAGACCGTCGTCGGCTTTGCTTCTCCAATTCCCAGCTTCTTGAAAATAGATAAAGGCATGAGGTTAATACTAGCACCGAGATCGCACAATGCCTTATTAAAAGAAAGATTCCCCATGGTGCATGGTATGTTGAAACTTCCCGGATCTTTCAATTTTGGTGGAAGCTTCTTTTGAAGAATTGCGCTGCATTCCTCTGTCAATGCGACTGTTTCAAACTCCTCGAGTTTTCTTTTCTTCGACAATATCTCTTTCATGAATTTATCGTAGCTCGGCATTTGTTCCAACGCGTCGGCAAATGGAATGTTAATATGAAGCTTTTTGAACACGTCGAGGAACTTAGAGAATTGTTTGTCTGCCTTTTTCTGCTGTAATCTCTGCGGAAACGGGACGGGGGGCACATATGCCTTCGGGTTATCTGGAAACGTTATCGAAGGTCTCCAATCTTGTGACTCCTCTGTCGCTAAATTTTCCTTTTCCTCAATTTCACACCTCTTTTCACTTTTCTCGGGCTGGTCACATACCTCCTTCCCGCTTCTCAAACTGATTGCATTTAGACTTTCTCTAGGATTTGTCTCGGTCGTACTGGGCAATGCTCCCTCCGGGCGGGCTGTCAACACATTAGCAATTTGGCCCAGCTGGACCTCCAAGTTTCGAATGGAAGCGGAATGATTCTGCAATGTCGCTTCAGTACGGGTCATGAATTGACTCGTATTCGCCGCCAATTTCGCAATTGCTTCCTCGAGAGAAAATTTTGGAGCGGGAGGGGGCTGCTGTTGGTTCTGAGCGAATGGGGGCTGGTTTGAGTTCTGTCCGTTTCTCCACGAAAAGTTGGGATGATTACGCCACCCCAGATTATACGTGTTGGAGTACGGATTATTTTGCCGGTTTCCGTTTCCTACAAACTGAGCTTGTTCAATTTGGGGCTACTCGAACGGATTTCCGACTTGACACTCCGCGCTAGGGTGGGATCCGTTACACCAATTGCATGTCTCAATGGTAACGGGGGAAGGAACATGCGAAAATGCTTGGAGTTGCTACGTTAATGCTGCGACTTGGGCTGACAATGTGGATATTGGATCATTACTAGAAACTTCCATAACTCGCTTCGGCGTTAATCTTTCAGATGGCCATTGATATGCATTTGCGGCCATAGCTTCCAACAACGAATGTGCCTCGGCCATAGTCTTTCCCATCAAAGCTCCACCGGCGGCTGCATCCACGAGAGTGCGTGTAGAGGCACACAATCCATTGTAAAACGTCTGAATTTGAAGCCAGTCTGGAAGGCCATGATGTGGGCATCTCCATAACAAATCTTTGTATTGCTCCCACGCCTCGTGGAGCGATTCCATATCATACTGTCCAAAGGTGGTGATCTCATTTCTCAATCTCGCCATCTTAGAAGGTGGGAAGAATTTAGCAAGGAAGGCTTGCGCTAACTCTGCTCATGTTGTGATCGACCCCGGCGGTAAGGAATTTAGCCAAAATTTCACTTTATCTTTCAAAGAGAAAGGGAAAAGCCGTAATCAGATAGCATCGTCGCTGACACCATTGTTCTTGAACGTGTCACAAATCTCAAGGAAAGAAGCAATATGAGCGTTTGGGTCGTCATTCGGCAATCCACAGAATTGGCTCGCCTGCACCATCTGAATGATCGCAGGCTTGATCTCGAAATTGTTCGCCTAAATGGTGGGACGCCGAATCCCCGAAAAATTAGCGTTAATTTGTGGCATGGCATAGTCTCGAAGAGCTAGTGCCGGTTGAACTTGCTGCACATGGTTATCTCTTCCTTGAATTTCGATATTCTCGGCCATGATCACCGTCGTCTGTAACTCTCGTTTCTCCTTCTTCTTTCTCCTAAGAGTGCACTCGAGCTCGGTATCCAAAGGTAGTAGGCCTTTGTTACCAAGTTTTCTCATGCACTACGCGAAAGATCCTGAAAGGAAAAACAATTAAAATAAATAAAATTAAATACACGAAAACAAGTAAATAAAAACGTTCAAACTAAGACTAGAAATACTGAAATCGATATTAGCAAAATTTCAGTCCCCGGCAACGGCACCAAAAACTTGTTGCGATATTTGTTGAACGCAAGTGTACGTTATCGTATACAAGTAGTAAAATGATGAGTGAGTCTCGTTCCCACGAGGACTGAATCACTAACTACCAATTTTTATGTATTCCAGTTTTATTTGAACAATCGACTTTGGGCTTGCAATTAATTACTAAAAGAATTATTAAAAGACTAAATAATAAAAACGATCCCTTGAGGAAAGAAAATCAAATGAGGAAAAAGTCTAGGATTCTGAATCCACCTCGGTTTATCCGAATTTACTCTCGATTATCTGAAGTTAATAATTTTCCCAATTTATTGAAGGCGGAGATTGCTAATATATTCTACCGCCTCTCCCGAGGTCAATAGATTTTTCTAAAGGCGAATAACGCACTCTATCCCTAGGTGAATTAATTCGTCAATAGGCAAAAAGCATAAAATCTCCAAAAGGCCACGTAGTTCCTATGAGTATATTCCTATCTCACAGAATAAAACGGTCCTCACCAATAGTTCCTCACCAATTCTCCTCTCCCGATTCGAATTGAATGATTAAATCAATACAACTATTGGCCAGATAATTGAAAGCATTAAACACGATTGGGAAAACTCAACAAAAAGGTAATTAATTAGATAATCTCAAACAAATCCGTCAAAACGTAGGTTTCATCAAAATCCTAGATTAGGGTTTTAGCCTGACATGCTAATAAATGAAAATACAGAATTAATGAATGAAAGCATTAAAATCAAACGCAGATGAAGCTCGGATTCCTCCGTTCTTCGGCTTCCGCCCTCTGCTCTTGAAGTCTTCTGCTTCTCTTCCTCTTCTGTTGTCTCCCCTCTGATTCCAAGATTTTCCAAGCTTAAAAAGATTTGAAGATTAGGGTCTTAAACCCTTATTTATAGCTTTGCACAGTCTCCAAATCGCGTCCGTGTGAGTAGGTCGAGAACTGGCTTCGAAACGGCCCAAATCCGCGCGAAGGACACAAAAACCGCCTAGTGTGCCGCGGCTCACTAAATCTATGCCGCGGCACATTGCCTTCAGCTGGATGCCTTGGCGCTATTTTAATTCGTCTGTGCCGCGGCTCACCTGGACTGTGCCGCGGCATAGAGTACAGTCTACTTTGTGCCCGCTGGTTGTCTTCCTGTGCCGCGGCCCTGCTTCCTTGTGCCGCGGCTCACGGCCAAAATTTGCCGTTTTCGCCCGTTTCGCCTCGTTTTAGCTTCCGGACTCCAATCTCCTAACAAACATACAAAATTAAGGCATTACAAGCTCATTTAAGCAAATTCACTCTCCAAAATAATACAAAATAATGATAAATAAGCGTATAAAAATACACCTAACATCCAACTAATGGATCGATCAAGACAGTGAACACCCATGCTAAACCGGTGACCGGCGAAGCACGAGGAGTGAAAGCAAAGATAGGTGACTGGTAGGGAATGATCACCTTCACTGTAGTGACCATCGATGACTACGATTTGGTTCTTGGGTTACAATGGTTCGATCAGGTACGGGCTTGCATTCTTCCATTTTCAGATTCCTTAGTCATTTTGGACTCCGACAGGACACAGGCCATTCCGGCCAAGAGGGAAGCAAAGGGAACAAGCACCCTTTCAGCCATGCAACTTAGTCGAGGACTTCGGAAGCAGGAAGAGACCTTCGCTGCATTTTACGTTCATGATGATGGAGACAATATTGAAGGGAAGGATGTACCAAAGGAAGTTCAAGCCGTTTTGGAGGAGTTCCAGGATGTGATGCCTGCGGAACTACCTAAGAAGTTGCCGCCTAGACGGGATGTGGACCACAAAATTGAACTTATTTTCGATGCGAAGCCACCTTCAAGGACACCCTATAGGATTTCACCACCTGAACTTAAGGAGCTGCAGAAACAATTGAAAGAGTTGATGGATTCCAAGATGATCCAACCATCCAAATCTCCTTATGGATCCCCCGTTTTGTTCCAAAAGAAGCATGATGGATCCTTGCGTATGTGCGTGGACTATAGGGCACTCAAAAAGCTGACGGTTCGCAACAAGTATCCCATTCCACTCATTGGAGAGTTGTTTGACCAACTGGGAGGTGCCAAATACTTTTCAAAGATCGACCTAAGATCCGGATATTGGCAGGCCCGGATAGCCGAAAGAGACGAACCCAAGACCGCCATGGCAACCAGGTATGGTTTGTTTGATTTCCTTGTGATGCCGTTCGGTCTTACAAACGCCCCAGCGACCTTTTGCACATTGATGAACAAGGTATTTCAACCATACAAAGACAAGTTTGTTGTCGTTTATTTAGACGATATTGTCATTTACTCATCATCGATGGAGGAGCATGTAGAACACTTGTGACAAGTGTTCCAGGCATTGCGGGACAATGAGATTATGCAAAGTTGGAGAAATGCTCATTCGCCCAATAGGAAGTGACTTTTCTGGGGCACCGTATCAAGGATGGACGCATAATGATGGACGAGGCCAAAGTGAAAGTCGTTCGAGATTGGGAACCGCCGACCACCGTAACCCAACTCTGATCATTTCTGGGACTCGTGAACTACTACCGGAAGTTGATCGAGGGATACTCTCGGATAGCAGCACCATTAACGGACCTATTGAAGAAGGACCACAAATGGGAGTGGACGGATAAGTGCCAAGAGGCCTTTGAGCGACTCAAAGGCAAAGTGACGGAGCAGCCAGTTCTTGCCTTGCCAGACCATGCCAAGGTATATGAGGTTCAGACCGATGCATCTGATTATGCCATCAGAGGAGTTTTGATGCAGCTAGGGCATCCCGTTGCCTACGAGAGCAGAAAATTGAATGACACCGAGAGACGGTACTCGGTACATGAGAAGGAAATGACCGCCGTGGTACATTGCCTTAGATCTTGGAAGCATTATTTACTTGGGAGCAAGTTTGTGGTACGAACAGACAACGTAGCCACAAGTTATTTTCAAACTCAGAAGAAGCTCACACCAAAACAAGCAAGATGGCAGGAATTCCTAGCTGAGTTCGATTATACCCTGGAGTATAAGCCTGGAGTACTTAACCGAGTAGCCGATGCATTAATCCAGAAGGCCGAGCTTGCAGCATTGACTAAGGCCGAGGGAAGCATCAAGGACCGCATACGCGAGGGACTGAGGCAGGACCCTTTCGAAAAAAACATCATGCAACTTGCCAGGAGCGGCAAGACAAGACGTTCTGGGAACGAGACGAGCTACTCTTCACCAAAGGCAATCGTTTGTACGTGCCCAAATGGGGGAACTTACGGAGGGACATCATGAAGGAATGCCACGATACATTATGGGCTGGACACCCAGGTATGCACCGTACAACGGCTTTAATTGACAATTCCTACTTTTGGCCCAGGATGCGTGAGGACGTTGAGGCATACGTCCGGACATGTCTTGTATGTCAACAAGACAAGGTGGAGCAACAACAACCTGGTGGACTACTTCAACCATTACCCATACCGGAACACCCTTTTGAAAGCATTTCAATGGACTTTATTTCGGCTTTGCCTAAATCAGATGGGTACGGGTCGATCATAGTTGTGGTGGACAGCTAACTGCTTCGGGGCCTGAGATGACGCAGTAGTAGGTTTGGAGTCCCTTCGGCAAAAACGGGCCTTATGCCCAGCAATCCCACAGTTATGGCATGTGATAGTCTGCCTCGGACACTTGGTGCTGACATGACCAAGTTCTCCACAGTTGACATAGGTGATGGCCGAACTGGCCGCTCGTGACTCTGATTCCGTGGGTCTGGGCACCACAGGAGGTCGCTCAAAGAAAGTAGAGCCCGCACGAGGCTTCTTGAATGTTGCGTGACCGCCTTCAGACTAATTACGATTCTTTGACTTATTGCTAGCAGATGAAGGTTGCTGCTTAGCAATCTCATTAGCAGTAAGCTCATAAGTAAGAGCTTTCTCGTGAATTCGACCAGAGTGGTGCAATTGTGATTAAGTAACTGCACCCGCATACGGGGTTTCAGCCTCTTGCTGAAATACTTGATTTTGTCCGCCTCAAATTGAATAATATATGAGGCGAAAGGAAGAAGTTCCTGAAATTTCTCGGCGATAGCAAGAACATCATCTTCCGCAAAGGGGGTCGGGAGTGAGTATTTCTGATAACTTGGCCTCTCTGAGTGGGGCCGGATAATACCTCTCCATCATGAGACTCTTGAATTGATCCCAAGTACATGAGCCGTCGGTGGGTTTCAACGATAACCACCATGAATGAGCACTCTTACCCAGATAGTAAGCCGCAACTGAAACTTTGTGCCCTTCGGGACACTCTACCATAGCAAATAACTTCTCGAAATGCTCGAGCTAGTGGACAATATCCTCCAGCTCAGATGAACCCTCAAAAGTAGGTGGCCTTTGGCGAGAGATGTTGCTAATAATACTGCTTACATCCCTCTCTTGCCCCTTAGGTGGCGGCGGAGGAGCCTGCTGATTCTGAGCTGTTGAGTTCTGCATCATCTCCATGAGGCGTGCCATCTGTGTCATCTGGGCCATCCTGCCCTGCATAAAAGCGAGTGTATCAACCCGAACACCTTCTGATTGAGCTATGTCCCGAGTACGACTCCCTGACAGTGAATGATCATTTCTGGGTGAATGAGTGGCAGCGTCGCTGCTCGATGAATTAGCGTTGTTCCTCGCGTTCGCGCGTGTATTCACACGAGCTCTCGGGTTTCGGCCTGCACCGCGGCCTCGTCCCTCACGTCCTCTGCCTGCCCTCTCCATACTGAAGTAGGAAAGTCACATGATAATTATAGCTCTCGTATGAATATCACATTATGATTACGTCATGAAATGATGAAAATGAGCATACGCGCTCTAACACAGTGATTACACGAATGATTAACTGAGGTGACATAATTATCTGATGATATTCTTTAAATGATTATCTTGAACAAGTTAACAAGATTAATGATATGATCCTCAAGATCAACAACTAAACAGTTAAATGAACTGAGTGATTAATGAGTTAACATGATCGACATGATCAAAATGAATGATGATGAGGATTATTGACTGTTGAATGATGAATGAGTGATTTTTAATGCCAGAAATTATACCATGGTGTTAGAAATCTTACAGTTCTTTCGGTCTGAGGGGCTCGGCATTTGCACAGGTCACAAGTGATGCGAAAGTCCAATGATACTAGTCTGATGATGATGATTTCAAATGAGACATGACTCGGAAGGTAGTATTCAAAACCACGCTCCGATACCAACTCTGTAACACCCCAAACTACGTGACTATTACAGTGCCGTGGACCCCCGACTGGGACCCACCAGGCGAATGAAAATTAATGACTTAAATAATATAATCGTAGTACCGAACCACATTATATCATCCATTACTCCAATGAGGAGTTTCATTACGATACACCCAAGACAATACAGAATACAGGTATATTTTATATGAAGATAAAATATACAACACTAAATGAAAATGAGTATCCAAACGGAAATCTGTAGCGGAAATAAAATGAAGACAACATGAATGACTAAAAGGACTAGGCCCCCTACTAGTATCATTGGGACTCCTCGCCGTCCACGTTCTCTTCCCGTGCTTTTGCCTTGCCATGACCTGAAAACAAGATCCCCCAACGGGGTCAGTTACACAGAGCAACAATCCTCAAGAGTTGAATATACACAATCATGATATATCTTAATTATGAAATTAAGCTGAAAAAGGGCATCATAGTACGCCCGTAATGGAATGTGCAAGTGCACAAGATGGGTGCCCGGACACACCCGCCCTTGTACCTAATTAGTCTCACGGAGGTACGTTACCGTGTGCACAGTCCATTGTGTCGGTGAACCCGAAAATATGACTATCATGTGCCCGACTAAAAATTCCACACAAACCCACCCGGCCACGCAATACGAACCCAAAAGGTCATATAAACAAGAATGACCATGATGAATATTAATGAATAACAATCCGATAAAGTCAAGAATGACTCACCGAGATGAAATAATAGTGAAGTGAATGATAGCTCAATGAAATGAATGGAACTGTCGTTCCTCGTGAATGAAGTGATTACTCGACAATTACAAGTCTCAATATGGTTAATACATTATGAATGAGTTATGATTATGAATGAACAACAACGAAAGGAATGAATATCCTTTTAACCGAGTAAGAATTAACTTACACAATACCGGTGAAAAATGTCCTTCCTCGAACAAACATCCTATAATGAGATGTCGGCCGCTCGAACAACCTTGAATAACACAATTACCAATAATACGCTCAATATACGCATAAAACACGATTATTACTCATTCAAAACGTCGATACGACAAAACTAAGTTCATTGGGGCATTATGACAAACACGTTGTAAATAATCTTCGATTGTTTACAACCAATCCTTAATTATTTACAACCAATCCTTAATTATACCAATATCAAATCCCCAAGGAGTGTTTCAAACCAACAAAACATCTTCAATACAACCAACAATTCAATATGAATATCCAATTCATGATTTCAACAACAACTAATCGAAAACCCCCAAATCCAACTCAATATTCAAAGTGTTCTTGAATAATCCTTCAATAATCCAATGAATATTCATACACACTCATAATCGTATGTATATATATATATATTCATATAACATGATTATAACATCCCAAAGCATCATATTCCATCGTAGAATCGAAATCTAGGGTGTTGAAGAATATTACCTTTGAAGATCCAAACACTTTGATTCGGTGAAATCGTGTTAAATCGACTATCCAAGCTTCCCAAACAAATGAAGATGATGAAAACCGAACACCCAAGTGATTGATGATAAAAAATCTCTCCCTCGAGCTCTTTCTCTCTCGGAAACAAGATGAAGAAGTGGCGAAATGAGCAAAAAATCCCGTTTAATCCTTTAAATACAGCTCCGAGTTACGGCCGTAACTCACCTCTCTTAGGGCTGTAACTTCCAAGGCCAACGGCCTTACGGCCGTAACAAAGCCCTCCTTACGGGCATAACTCGCCCTCATCGAAACATCTGCCGACAGTTATACGGCCGTACCCACACATGCCTTACGACCGTAACTAGACTGATACGGCCGTACTCGGCAAGACTTACGGGCATATGAAACCTTCGTCGAAACTGACCGGGCACCCTGCTCGAATCATACGACCGTAACCGGCCAAGCCTTACGGCCGTACCTGCCTCATCTTACGGCCATAAGCCCTCTTCGTCCGACAAGTCCTGAAAAACCACGAACGCATGTTACGGCCATAGCCTGCCTATCCTTACGGCCGTATCTCACCTTCGGCCAAAACAACCTTAAGGCAACGAATGCATGTTACGACCGTAATGCATGATTAGTTACGGCCGTAACTCATTGCTGGAAGTGATGAAAATGCGACAACTCCGTCTACTCGCTACAAACGGTGAATGATCTGACATACAATACTTGTATGAATGTAATTAAGTTCAATAACACGTGATAGATGATACTTCCAACACAAGACTACCATTCACGATGATTATGATAATACCCTCGACTCGATCCTCAAACAAAGATGAATGACGATCGTTAACTGATACACGATTACAATATGCCAACGATGAACACAAATGAATGAATCATGAATGATGAGTGATTATTAATGAGTGAAAATTACTGAGTGACAATTACTGACTGATAATTACTGAATGATAATGAATGAATTACAACCGGGTATTACATTGTTAATTATACTTGTTGGATTACGAGTACTTGGGTGGATTTCACTAACTCTCGTAGATAATCTAATCGGACGAACTTGTAGTAATCGAGACTATCATTGCTCGTATATTTCATTTTCATACAACTCGTTATAACAATCACATGCAAAAATTTCCATCTCAATCGACATTGGAAATATAAAACTTGACGAATCAATTGTAGGATAATTTCGTAAGAATCCATCACCGTATGTTAAACTAGTTGTAGCCACTCTTTCCTTACGATTATCAATGTTAAATGAACTAAGGGAAACAATTCGATAGTATTATTGTCATTGAAGATAAACCACCGAAATCATTGTGTAAAATGGCAACCCACCAATTGAAGTACTCGTAATAGAGAATTGAAATAGAAGTTATGGAATTCGATTATGCTAAGGTCGTTGTTGCTAGCCGAATGATGATTGGGATAATCTTGTTGAGCAAATCATTATAGTTAATGTTAATCATATAATTGAACGGCATAGTAGTACGTATCACTTGTGAACTATGAAGCACGATATTAGTTAAGGTGGAATCGGATTAAGTTAAGAATTAGGTTAGGAGAGGGAAGGGAAAACTAGTTTATTCATCTTTATCCGTACGAGATATTGATCAGGGATTACATTATTAGGTTAAGCTCGATCGATCATGGAAGCCCAAGTTATCGTAAGGCACCTACCGTCATATTAAAGGCAAGTGAAATCTTGCTCGAGAAATGCTAGTATTATTGAAATGTTTGTGTTCATGAATGTGCCATTGTTGATGAATGTCGAAGGTTGTCTTTGTCTAAAAATGTGTTATGAATGGGCCGATGTGTTGGGGATAAAACCAGTATGGTACCCATATGGAAATGTGTTGAGGGATAAGACCCAAATAGGGCACCAATGTTTTGGGGTATTCCTGTGTGGATACTTTCGTGACCCTTGGTTGCGACCTTAGGGTTTATGTGAAAAAAAAAAGAGAAAGACAACGTCGGTCATGCTGTGAATTATCTTCCGTTTGTTATGTGGCACGGTGTTGGTAAAATTGTGTATATCGTTGCTAATAATTGTTATTGGTATTCATTCTCTGACCCTAGTTATCTGGCATGATTTGTCGTGCCAGGTAAATTTCTTGATTATGTGCAGGACATTCTGGAGGAGTCCGGTCAGGATTGCACGGTGTTGGGATAAAATCTTGCCACTGCATGAATTAAATTTGATTTTTGAAACCTCTGTTATGTAATAATCGAACTTTGGATTATGTTCCTTCATAAAACATTTCGGCTCATGATATGTAACCGTGGATTTATCGTTTTATTATAATTTCTTTAAAATGTCTACTTCTTAAACTAGCCTTGTGGGTCCCACACGGGATTCAAGGCACTGTAATGCCTCTGGAGATTTTGGTGGTGTTACAATATGTCAGTCCAGTCGTCAGCTCGATCTTGTTCGCCGGAGATTGCCAGAATTGTTGTGCTACATCCGTCGAGACGAAATTCGTTTTACCTTTGGAGACAAATTCCCAAACCGAAGAGCACTACGGGGGCAATATTTGCCTTGCGGGAAAAGGCCTCCTCGACTCAACTTAATATAGAGTTTGTTATTTCATTTCTTGTAGTTCAATTATTTCCTTAGTAATATCATTCTCTTCATTTCTTTTCCAAGTTCTTTGTAATCACGAAACGTGTATCCCGGTTCTGACAAATTTCACATTAATCCAACGGTTGGATCTTCGTAAATTACGCTTGCAATATTTTTGCACGGGTGAAAGTCTTCACTCGAGAATTATAGTACAATTATTCCAGAAAGTGAAATTAAAACAGAACGAAATTCTCTAGATGCCGATGGTAGAATATTGTGCGGTAGAAAAAAAACTATATATGATAAATAACACCACATGAACGGTTCCAGACGAAGCGATCACATCGGATCAGATATGGGTCGTGTCAGTCGACAGAACTAAATTTCAGCAGATTGTTTCCACTAATTCGACCATATCTTTCTCGTTCTAACGATTGACTCATCATTTAGAACATTCAAAAGATAACTAGATGCTATTTCAAACTGTTAAGTTTCAGATTTTTTGAAGTTTTCAAGAATTGGTGGTGATTTTTCAAAGCCGACTTTGTGCATAATACTTTCTAGAAAATGTCCAATTTTATTTTCTCTAACACTTTCGGTACTCTTTTCGTAATGTAAACGGTCCGAGAACATAATTGCATCTCCATTATATCTATGACAACTCAAAAATCCCTTACTTAGTCCGGATAATTTATCTAACCTTCGCTAAATAATTATTGGAGAAGATAGCATTGTACACCACTGCATTCTACCAGCCATTATTCGATGGGATTATAAAGTACTATCTGACATCTTAAATTTCATTCACATTAAATTACAAATATAAATTCACCATATCAATATTTCAATAAAATCATCGAAAGAATACTACTTGAGATTCAGGATATTATATGTAATACCAGCTTTTTACTTTTCTGTATTGTGAACTATGTGTGTTGGTCGGGTTGATCGTTTTTTTAATTTATTTCTTAATTATTATTATCTTGATATGTCTTGGAGTTAATTCCTATTGTGAGTTACTTAATTTGTCTTATTGTGTTATCTAATTGATATAGTCGTTACAAGGATTATCCTTGTTTGCATGTTCGGAATTATGTTCGAGTCTTTTACTTGTCGACTCGCGAGCATTCTGACCAGAATATTTATAATTTTAATTTTGACATCTGGACAAGTTTACGAAACTATTATCCGTTCGTATTTCGTTATGAACCCAATAGGCCTAACCACATATTAGTATTAATATGAGAACCAGCCAACCCTTAGGAATAAAAACCTACCTCTCTTCTCCAAGGGACACAACCCTACTTCATTTTTCTTCTCCCGGTGATGGTTACAACAAGATGGTGATGGCAAGAAAGTGGGAACCTCCAACAGGCTGTGTGTGGCGGCCTGGGGTTGGCTTCAACGGGTTAGAAAGGTGCAGGAGAATTTCGCGATTGCAAAAATTCATCCGCGCAGCGATATTGCAAATGCTATTACAAAAATTCAACTGTCGGATCGAGGTGATATCTTTACAGTAAGTTCCTAGCACCTTCATGTTTATTTCGAATGGTGGAGATTGAATGTGTACTTCTAGTCTATGAGTTCCTAACGAATATCTTAGAAGTTTCTGTTTTCGAGATCTGTGTTGGGATATCTATGGATTTTAAATATTTCTGAATATTTAACTGTTGGATCGTGCTGCATTTTGGAGTTGATGATTAGGATATCATGTGGTATATTTTCACTAGAGGTATTCGTATTTAGATATATGAAGCGGGAAATATGACCCCGAACAGATGTGTAATTTTTCCAACAAAAACGAGGTTGTGGTTGATGAACGTGGATGGAACGAACGTGGTTTTTACATGTATGGTTGTTGAGGCAGGTTGCAGGTTGGAGCTTCCGGTGACCTAAATTATAAGAGGGCTGTCCGGTTGTATTCTGGGATGGGCTCGGTTCATCCATGTGGGCGGCGGGGTAGGCGACTGACTGACGAGGATGAGATCAATTTTTGGAGCGCGATATTGAAATTGTTGAAGGCAGTTAGTGGTTTCGGCATTTGACGGAACAACATTGTGGTTCCAAATTATGTTTAGCGGGCTCAGAATATATATGATTAGAACATCAAAATCTTAGTTGGGATTCCGACGAATAAACAAGAGTAGCAGTTTTTTATTTTTGTTTTTGATGGAAAAGCTGCAATCGAATGGTCTGATGAAGGGTAATAGCAGTCCGACTTGGATGAATTTTGGATAGTGTGTTGGAAATAGATAGACCTTCAATCTACCAGATGGATCTTGGTTTGGAGCTTCAGGGAATTATTAATATTTTTAAGTTGCTGGATAGATTTTGTCTCGGGGGAAGTTGAACTTCAAAATCGCGAGGATTGATCGAGGGAAGCTACCTCATTGACTTAGGTATACCCCCGATGAACAGCAAAAATCTTTCTTATACGTTTCATAGTTCCTTGAATATAAATATGCTCGTCTCTATTTGTGTTATCATGTTTACATGATTGTATTAAATGATGACTTTGTGGTCCGATTGTGTTGTTTGAAATAGATTGTATAAATGTGTTGTCTAATAAATATATATTGGCTTTAGAGCGTAGATATGAACTTGTGTGATTCCTCGAATCGATAATTTATGTAAATGATTATTGTAAATTTGAGTATATGGACTTCTTGGTGATTTTGTGGATCGTTGGATATGTAATATTAGTTTTATTGATCATAATTGTGTTATTCTTTGGTTGGGAAGTTGAATAAAGTGGCCATATATATCAAGTGCCTTGACTATATGTATTATAACTAACGATCGAGACATGATGAATTGTAAAAATATTAATTGTGTATTGTGTTGTGAGATGTCCGCCTCGAGACGGTCCAATGGGCCCTCGGGGGACCTGTGCTAAGGGGCATGGTTGTGGATGTGGTTTTTCCACCCCGGGATGGTTCAAGAGGACCCGAGGGATATGTGCTAAGGGGCCCGGTCATGGAAGTACCTTCAAGTGATGTGAAAGATGATGATGTTTTAATGATTAATTGTGATATATCCGGAATATCAGAATGTTTTGTTCTCGATGTTGAGATATATTATAAAGTCCTTAGTAAAGTGGTATATATATGATATGTGATTTGTAGTTTTAATAAAACTACCCGAGATTTTAAAAGTATCTTCCAAAATTTATTTCAATGATTGGTTTGTCTGTTGTTGTTGTTAAATGACTTGCCTGTTTATGTTCGGTATGTGGTTTGTATAACTCGAATACTTGTACTTGCAAAATTTCAATTTGCTAACTCCCGAGTTTTTGGGGGTGGGTGCGTTTTATGCATTCAGGTATTTAAGGTTCTGGAGCGTTCACATGGTCAGCACGGAAGATGATGAAAGACCATGATGCTAATCACAAGAGAGTCAGTATAGTGTGATTATTGTCATGTTGTATTTTTCTTCCGCTGTCGTGTTCTATCCTTGCATGAGTATGTTGACGTATCGTAGTATTGTGTGTCTAGGATACACATGTGTTGTCAGTTATTCTCATGTTGTATTGTTTATTGTTTGTGTAGATTGACCTTGTTCGTTAATTATGGTTTAAATTGTTCTATGTTTGCCTATGGATTCTTGCGAGAAAGGTCTACGGCTATAACAACCCAAAAATGGTCTGTTTGGTCGAGCAAGGTCATGTGTCGTTGTTGAAACCTATACTGTTTGGTCGAGTAAGGTCATCTGTCGTTGTGTAGTGTCGTGTTGTCTTCAGATTGTGATTAGTATCGTGGTGAGGCCATCATCTTCGTGCGACCTGTGATTTTATGTATTCCAAAGTATTTGTGGATCGTGAAGTTGTTTTGTGATAGTAGTGATCGTGGATGTTTCAGTCGTGGTCGTGCATGCAGTGGTCGTGATAATGGATGTGGTGGTAGAGATCGTGGATGTTGCGGTTGTGGTCGTGCACACGACTAGATGATGGGTTCGACTTTGATTTGTGCTCCTTTAAGAGAGTATCGATATCAATGTTTTGATTGTGAGGTGTTCTTTTCGTCGATTGATATTTTGAATGAGACGAAGAAGCATGAGACATCTGGTGCATTTTCACATAGTAAGGAAACTGGATTTTCTAAACTTGAACCCTATCGTCATTCGTGGTGGAGCCTCGCAAATCATTGGAGGAACTAACCATTTCAAGTTGGTGTCGTTGATGCCTCATGGCGTGAGGAAGCACTTTAACGGCAATGCTCAGGATCTTGTTCGTGCAATTGTCCTTCGCATCGTTTAGCTATTTCAAGTGCGGTCAAGTAGGACATCAAGCGGGTGTTTTGCTAGGCGGTCGCTGTTTGAGAAACGGGGTTCCTACTTCTACCCTGGAGATCATGACAATGCCAATGAAGAATTTGAGACTGATTTGTTAATCGAATTTTGTTTGAAGATTTGTTAACCGATGCATTGTTCCTTTTCGTTTTTTTATTTGGTATTTATGCCCTTTACATTCTAGGTTTCAGGGACGAAACTTTATTTTAATAGGGGAGAATGTAATACCGAGTTTTTATTTTTCCTGTATTGTGAATTATGTGTGTTGGTCGGGTGACTGCATTCTTTATAATTAATTTATTTATTATTATTATTTTATTATAAGTTTATTATTAGATGAAAAACAGTTTACAAGAAATTAGTGGGCAAGCGAGATATTATCTGGGTCTCCACTACTTTTGCAATAATAAAACCAACTCGAGTAAAGATATGAGCAGCAGCGCGTCTCCAAGCATCATGTGATACTGAAATCTTCTGAATCCGATTGAGTAAGGCAACCACACCCGCTTCCAACCCCACAGTGAAGAGAAAGAGAAGGGTAAGAAACCATATCACCGTGCCTCACACAAGTCCTGGTACTTGGCACATTTGCGCCGAACAACATCAACCACAACTCGTCCAGGTGCAAAGTCAGCCATATCAGACTGGGTTAAGGGGGAAGAACCAGTTAAATCTACACACATCCCGTCCCTTATCCCAAGAGTATAACAACAAATCCACAGGACGAAGGGGCTTGTCCTGCCCGTCGACCAAACCAACATCCACTTCCTTAGCCGCTGAAATCCCAGACCGAGAGTAGATATCCAATAGGGTGTCACGAACCAGGTTGTGGCGATGCTTAACCCCAATAGTACCAGAGCAGGACACAGCATGATCGCCGAAGATGTCGCCATGACAGGCCCGAGAACAGGCAAAACACGGACGAGATATTGGAAACAAGGGAATACCTAGACGATAGCTCAGGACACTGCAATAAGTCCGCCCATTCATAGTCTGCCCTAATCTAGAGATAGGAACCGCCCGAAGCTAATCAGAAGTCTGCCCACCCTGCTAGGACTTTCATAATGCAACCTGTCGAGTGGTTAAAGAGTAGTCGGATTCAGCAGTATCGGCCACCTTTGCGAAATATATACCTTCCAATTTCTTCATAAGATTGGGCGCAGCGATCTCACTCGGATGGCGTAGGATATCCGAACCCGTAGTCTTAGTGAACACTCTCACAGCAGCATCAAAAGAAGGTTTGGGGCCAACAATCCCGGAAGGATGAAGGAGCTTAGCCTGCAACGCAGCAGACTGCAGGCAAGACGCAAGAAAGGCATAATGAAGAACATCAGCAGCAACATAAACACCAACCCCCCCCCCCCCCCCCCCAAGTGAAGGGGAGAGTAGCAAGCCGCCAAAGCCCGGACCGGCCGCGGTAACAATACGTTCCATGTTAGAACGAAGCGCCGCATCAAAAGAAAACTGGGCCATCCCAAAAACCAGAGGGGGGCAAGTACGCAGGCAAAGTAGAGCTTAGAAATACTAGTACAAGCACGGAGAAGTAGCAAGTCGCACTGAGGGTCACCAATCCTCGCAATAGAGTCCATGAGCTCAACGGTACCAGTCACCCTCTTCAACACAAGCATGCTGCCAAAAGCGGGACACATACTGACCAGGCCACCCAGGACCTTGACACGTATGACGGTCCGAGCTATAGTAGGGGGGAAGATACCAGGAAGTCGAATCCTGGGATATTCTGTGGGCCATAAAAACTCACTTTTATCAACATTAAGGTGAAGACCCGACTGAGGTCCGACTTCTATAATCAACTGCAGAACCTTCCGCACAACCACAGTATCACCAATAATAGTGCCATCATCCAGGTACCAAGCCTGTAAACACAAATCGAATGAGTCTCGGATCGAACACACAAAGGGATGCAAAACTAAGGCAAACAGCAAAGGGCCCAAGGGGTCCCCCTGCTGAACCGCCTGAGAAGACAAATGACTATGCTTTCCATAATATAACCGAGCAAGAGCGGAATAACAAAACTCAACCCAGCGGGAGAGAACAGGGCAATGACAACGAACTCCATGTAACATAACCCCACAGTTGACCATGTTAAACACGTTCTGGAAGTCAACCAACAACATGGAAAGGCCCACATCATTGCCGCGCTCCTCAACAAACTGGTTCAAGGCATGCAGAATGGCCTCTCCTCCACCGAACACCCCGACACCAAACTGAAGACCCTCAAATAACCACACAATGATGGGCCAACTAAAGAAGCTCCAACCTTAAAGACAAGATGCCTCAAAACAGTGCCCACAACAATAGGACGGATGCCAGAATATTTATAACTTTAATTTTAGCGTCTGGACCAGTTTATGAACCTATTAACCATTCTTATTTCTGTATGAGCCCAATAGGCCCAACCACCTATTAGTACTAAGATGAGAATCGGCCCAACCCTTATGAATAGAAACCTACCTCTCTTCTCTAAGGGACGCAACCCTTCTTCATTTTTCTTCTCGGGGTGATGGCTGCAGCAAGCTAGCAATGGCGAGAAGGTTAGAACCTCCCACAATCTCTATGCGGTTGCTCCGGGTTGGATTAAATGGGTTAGTAAAGGTGTGGGAGAAATTCGCGAGTGCAGAAATTCATCCGCGCAACAATATTGCAGATGCGATCTACAAAAATACAACCGTCGGATCGAGGTGATATTTTTACAGTAAGTTCCTAACAACTTCAACTTTAGTTTGAATGGTGAAGATTGAATTTGGACTACTAGTTTATGCGCTCTAAGCGAATATCCGAGAGGTTTTTCTTTCCGAGATCTATGGGATATCTAGGTATTTCAAGATTTTTTAATATTTAACTGTTTAATTCTGCTGAATTTTGGAATGTTCAGGATATCATTTTGTATATTTTCATATATGACCCCGAACAGATGTGCATTTTTTCCAACAAAAAGGAGGTCGTGGTTGATGAACGTGGATGGAACAAACGTGGTTCTTACGTGTATGGGCTGCTGAGGCAGGTTGTGGGTTGGTGTTGTCAGTGACCTGAATTATGAACATACAATCTGGTTGTATTCTGGGTTGTGCTCCGTTCGTCCGTGAGGGCAGCGGTGTAGGTGAGTGATCGACGAGGATGAGATTAATTTTTGGAGCGTGATGGTGATATTACTGAAGGTGGTTAGTGGCTTTGGTGTCAACGGAATGGATAGTGGGGTCTAAGTTCGGTTCACTGGGCTCATAGTATATAAGACTGGAACATCGAAATCTTAGTTGGGATTCCAATGAACAAACAAGAGTACCAGTTTTTGTTTACATTTTTGGTGGAGCAGCTGCGATCGAGTGGTCTGATGAAAGGGTAATCGTGGTCCGATTTGGCTGAATTTGGGATAGTGTGTTCGTGACACATGGGCCTTCAACATTAACATATGGGTCTTGATTTGGAGCTTCAGATTGGGAATGATTAACGTTTTGAATTGCTGGATAGATTTTGTCTTAAACAAAGTTGAACTTCGGAATCGTGAGTATTGATCGAGAGAAGCTACATCATTTGTGTTACCATGTTTATGTTCTTGTATTAAATGATGACTATGTGGTCCGATTGTGTAGAATTTGTGTTGTTTGAAATAGATTGTAAAAATATATTATCTAGTAATTATGTATTGGCTTTAGACCGTAATTTTAAACTTGTGTTATTTCTTGAATCGAGAATTTATGTAAATGATTATTGTGAAATTGAGTATATGGACTGGTGATTTTATGGAATTGGTAATTTGTGGATTTTTGGACAGTTAATGTTAGTTATATTGCTCATAAATGTGCTGTCTTTGGTTGGGAATATGAGTTGAATAAAGAGGTAATTTATACTAAGTGCCTTGACTACATGTATTATACTTAATGCATGATGAATTTGTATTAATGTTAATTATGTATTGTGTTGTGAGATGTCCACCTCGAGACAGTCCGATTGGACATCAGAGGACCTGGTGGGGACGTGGTTTTCCCACCCCAGGATGGTTTGACAGGACCTCGGGGGGCCTGTGCCAAGGGGCTTGGTCACGGGAATTACCTTCGAGTGATGTGAACGATGATGATGTTACTTTAATGATCAACTGTGATATATCTGGAATATCACAATCTTTTGTTCTCGGTGTTGAGATATATTATATATAGGTCCTTAGTACTTGATTAGAATGGCACTGGAATAAAGTGGTATGTATATGAGCTTTGATTTGTAGTTTCAATAAAACTACCCGATATTTTAAAATTATCTTTCAACATTTATTTGTAGGCGAGCGACTGACGAGGATGAGATCAATTTTTGGATCACGATGTTGAAATTGTTGAAGGCAGTTAGTGGTTTGGGCGTTTGACGAAACAACATTGTGGTGCCAAATTAGGTCTAGCGGGCTCATAATATATGATTAGAACATCAAAATCTTAGTTGGGATTCCGACGAATGAACAAGAGTAGTAGTTTTTTATTTTTGTTTTTGATGGAGAAACTGCGAATGGTCTGATGAAGGGTACTAGTGGTTCGACTTGGCTGAATTTTGGATAGTGTGTTGGAAATAGATAGACCTTCAATATACCAGATGGATCTTGATTTGGAGTTTCGGGGAATTAAATGCGTTGTCTAATAATTATATATTGAATTTAGACCATAGATGTGAACTTGTGTTATTCCTTGAATCAAGAACTTATGTAAACTATTATTGTAAATTTGAGTATATGGACTTCTTGGTGATTTTGTGGATCGTTGGATATGTAATATTAGTTTTACTAATCATAATTTTGTTATTCTTTGGTTGGGAAGTCGAATAAAATGGCCATATCTATCAAGTGCCTTGACTATATGTATTATAACTAACGATCGAGACATGATGACTTTTAAAAAATTTAATTATGTATTGTGTTGTGAGATGTCCACCTCGAAACACTCCGACGGCCCCTCGGGGGACCTGTGCTAAGGGGCATGGTCGTGTATGTGGTTTTCCCACCTCGGAATGGTTCGACAGGACCCGAGGGATCTATGCTAAGGGGCCTGGTCACGGAAGTACCTTCGAGTGACGTGAAAGATTTTGATGTTTTAATGATTAACTGTGATATATCCGAAATATCATAATGTTTTGTTCTCGATGTTGAGATGTATTATATATAAGTCCTTAGTAAATTGGTATATATATGATCTGTGATTTGTCGTTTTAATAAAACTACCCGAGATTTTAAACGTATCTTCCAAAATTTATTTCAATGATTGGTTTGTTTGTTGTAGTTGTTAAATGACTTGACTGTTTAGGTTCGGCATGTGGTTTGTCTAACTCGATTACTTGTACTTGCCAAATTCAAGTTTGCTAACTCTCGAGTTTTTAGGGGTGGATGCGTTTTATGCATTTAGGTATTTAAGGTTCTGGAGCGTTCACAGGGTCAGCATGGGAGATGATGAAAGACCATGATGCAAATCAGAAGAGAGTCGGTATAGTGTGATTATTGTCATGTTGTATTTTTCTTCCGCTATCGTGTTTTATCCTTGCATGGGTATGTCGACGTATCGTAGTATTGTGTATCTAGAATACACATGTGTTGTCGGTTATTGTCATGTTGTTTTGTTTATGGTTTGTGTAGATCGACCTTGTTCGTTAATTATGGTTTGTCCTATGTTTGCCTGTGGATCCTTGCGAGAAAGGTCTACGGCTGTAACAACCCAAAAATGGTCTGGGGGTGTTACATTTATGCTATCAGGGCTTAGGTTGTTGAAACCTAGACTGTTGGGTCGAGTAAGGTCATGTGTCGTTGTGTCGTGTCCTGTTTTCTTTAGATTGTGATTAGTATCGTGGTGCGGCCATCATCTTCGTGCCACACGCGATTTTAAGTATTCCAAACTATTTGTGGATCGTGAAGTTGTTTTGTGACAATAGTGATCGTGGATGTTTCAGTCTTGATCATGCATGCAATGGTCGTGATGATGGATGTGGTGGTTGAGATCATGGATGTTGCGGTTGTGGTCGTGCACACGACTAGATGATGGGTTCGACTTTGATTTGTGCTCCTTTGAGAGAGTATCGATATCAATAGTTAGATTGTGAGCTGTTCTTTTCGTCGACTGATATTTTGAACTAGACGAAGAAGCATGGGACATCTGGTGCATTTTCACATAGTAAGGAAACTTGATTTTCTAAACTTGAAACCTATCATCATTCATGGTGGAGCCTTGCAAATCATTGGAGGAACTAACCATTTCAATTCGGTGTCGTTGATGCTTCATGGCGTGAGGAAGCTCTTTAACTGCAATGCTCAAGATCTTGTTCTTGCAATTGTCCTTCATATTGTTTAGCTATTTCAAGTGCGGTCAAGTAGGACATCAAGCGGGTGTTTTGCTAGGCGGTCGCTGTTTGAGAAACCGAATTCCTACTACTCTGGAGAGCATGACGACGCCAATGAAGAGTTTCAGACTGATGTGTTAATCGAATTTTGTTTGAAGATTTGTTAATTGATGCATTGATCATTTTCGTTTTTTAATTTGGTATTTCTGCCCTTTACATTCTAGGTTCCAGGGACGAAACTTTATTTTAATGGGGGAGAATGTAATACCCAGCTTTTTATTTTTCTTGTATTGTGAACTACGTGTGTTGGTCGGGTGACTGCATTCTTTTTAATTTATTTATAATTATTATTATTATTATTGTTATTATTATTATTATCATCTTGGAATTAATTCCTATTGTTAATTACATATTTGCCGTATTTTGTTATCTAATTGATATAGTTTCTATAAGGATTATCTTTGTTTCCATGTATGGAATTATGTTTGGGTCTTTAACTTGTTGACTCGCGAGCATTCTGACCAGAATATTTAACTTTAATTTTAGCCTCTGGACCAGTTTATGAACCTATTGACCATTTCTATTTCTGTATGATCCCAATAAGCCCATCCACCTATTAGTACTAAGATGAGAATCGGCCCAACCCTTATGAATAGAAACCTACCTCTCTTCTTCAAGGGACGCAACCCTTCATCATTTTTCTTCTTGGGGTGATGGGTGCAGCAAGCCGGCGATGGCGAGAAGGTGAGAACCTCCAACAAGCTGTATACGGTGACTCAGGGTTGGCTTCAACGGGTTAGGAAAGGTGCGGGAGAAATTCGCGAGTGCAGAAATTCATCCGCGCAGCAATATTCCAGATGCGATCTGCAAAAATACAACCGTCGGATATAGGTGATATTTTTACAGTAAGTTCCTAACAACTTCAAGTTTATTTTGAATGGTGAAGATTGAATTTTGGCTTCTAGTCTATGCACTAAGCGGATATCCAAGAGGTTTTTATTTTCGAGATCTGTGTTGGGATATCTAGGTATTTGAAGATTTCCGAATATTTAACTGTCGAATTGTGCTGAATTTTGGAATGTTCAGGATATCATTTGGTATATTTTCACCATAAGGATTCGTATTTCGATATCTGTAGCCAGAGATATGACCCCGAACAGACGTGCATTTTTTCCAACAAAAAGGAGGTCATGGTTGATGAACGTGAACAAACGTGGTTCTTACATGTATGGGTTGCTGAGACAGGTTTTAGGTTGGTGCTTTTGGAGACCTAAATTATGAGCGGGCTGTCTGGTTGTATTTTGGGCTGTGCTCCATTCGTCCGTGAGGGCAGCGGTGTAGGCGAGTGACCGATGAGGATGAGACTAATTTCTGGAGCATGATGTTGATATTGCTGAAGGCGGTTAGTAGTTTTGGTGTCAACGGAATAGATACTGGGGTCTAAGTTCAGTTCACCGGGCTCATAGTATATAAGACTGGAACATCGAAATCTTAGTTAGGATTCCGATGAACAAATGAGAGTAGCAGTTTTTATTTACATTTTTGGTGGAGCAGCTGCGATCGAGTGGTCTGATGAAAGGGTAATTGCGGTCCAATTTGGCTGTATTTGGGACAATGTGTTGGCAACACATTGGCCTTAAACATTAACAGATAGATCTTGATTTGGAGCTTCAGATTGGGAATGATTAACATTTTGAATTGCTGGATAGATTTTGTCTTAGAGAAAGTTGAACTTCGGAATCGTGAGGATTGATCAAGGGAAGCTACATCATCGACTTGAGCATACCACCAGTGAAAGGAAAGTATCTTGCTTATACTTCTCATATTTCATTGATATAAATATGCTCGTCCTTATTTGTGTTATCATGTTTATGTGCTTGTATTAAATGATGACTATGTGCTCCGATTATATAAAATTTGTGTTGTTTGACATACATTGTAGAAATATATTATCTAGTAATTATGTATTGGCTTTAGACCGTAATTTTGAACTTGTGTTATTTCTTGAATCGAGAATTTGTGTAAATGATTATTGTGGAATTGAGTATATGGACTTCGTGGTGATTTTATGGAATTGGTAATATGTGGATCGTTGGACAGTCAATGTTAATTTTATTGCTCATAAATGTTCTATTCTTTGGTTGGGAATATGAGTTGAATAAAGAGGTCATTTCTACCAAGTGCCTTGACTATATGTGTTATACCTAATGCATGATGTACTGTATAAATGTTAACTATGTATTGTGTTGTGAGATGTCCACCTCGAGACAGTCCGACTGGATGTCAGGGGACCGGGTTGGGGACGTGGTTTTCCCACCCCGGGATGGTTTGACGGGACCTAGAGGGACCTGTGCTAAGGGACATGGTCATGGGAATTACCTTCGAGTGATGTGAACGATGATGATGTTACTTTAATGATTAATTGTGATATATCTGGAATATCACAATCTTTTATTCTCGGTGTTGAGATGTATTATATATAGGTCCTTAGTACTTGACTAGAATGGCACTGGAATAAAGTGGTATGTATATGAGCTATGAATTATAGTTTCAATAAAACTACCCGATATTTTAAAATTATCTTTCAACATTTATTTGTAGGCGAGCGACTGACAAGGATGGGATCAATTTTTGGAGCGCAATGTGGAAATTGTCGAATGCAGTTAGTGGTTTCGACGTTTGACGAAACAACATTATCGTTCCAAATTAGGTTTAGTAACATCAAAATATTAGTTGGGATTCAACGAATGAACAAGAGTAGCAGTTTTTTATTTTTGTTTTTGATGGAGAAGCTGCAATTGAATCGTCTGATGAAGGGTAATAGTGGTCCGACTTGGCTGAATTTTTGATAGTGTGTTGGAAATAGATAGACCTTCAATCTACCAGATGTATCTTGATTTGGAGCTTCAGGGAATTATTAAAAAATTTAAGTTGCTGGATAGATTTTGTCTCGGGGGAAGTTGAACTTTAGAATCACGAGGATTGATCGAGGGAAGCTACCTCATTGACTTAGGTATACCCCCGGTGAACAACAAGTATCTTTCTTATACGTTTCATATTTCCTTGAATATTAATATGCTCGTCTCTATTTGTGTTATCATGTTTACATGATTGTATTAAATGATGACTATGTGGTCGATTGTGTTGTTTGAAATAGATTGTATAAATGTGTTGTCTAATAATTATGTATTGACTTCAGACCGTAGATGTGAACTTGTGTTATTCCTTGAATCGAGAACTTATGTAAACTTTATTGTAAATTTGAGTATATGGACTTCTTAGTGATTTTGTGGATTGTTGGATATGTAATATTAGTTTTATTAATCATAATTGTGTTATTATTTGGTTGGGAAGTCGAATAAAGTGGTCATATCTATCAAGTGCCTTGACTATATGTGTTATAACTAACGATCGAGACATGATGAATTGTAAGAATGTTAATTGTGTATTGTGTTGTGAGATGTCCACCTCGAGACAGTTCGATGGGCCCTCGGGGGACCCACGCTAAGTGGCATGGTCGTGGATGTGGTTTTCCCACCTAGGGATGGTTCGACGGGACATGAGGGATCTGTGCTAAGGGGCCTGGTCACGGAAGTACCTTCGAGTGATGTGAAAGACGATGATGTTTTAATGATTAACTGTGATATATCCGGAATATCACAATCTTTTGTTCTCGATGTTGAGATGTATTATATATAAGTCCTTAGTAAAGTGGTATATATATGATCTGTGATCTGTAGTTGTAATAAAACTATCCAAGATTTTAAAAGTATCTTCCATAATTTATTTCAATGATTGGTTTGTCTATTGTTGTTGTTAAATGACTTTCTTGTTTATGTTCGGTATGTGGTTTGTATAACTCGAATACATTTACTAGCAAAATTGAAGTTTGCTAACCCCCGACATTTTTGGGGTGGATGCGTTTTATGCATTCAGGTATTTCGAGTTCGAGAGCGTTCATAGGATTGGCATGGAAGATGATCAAAGACCATGAATCTAATCACATGAGAGTCGGTATACTGTAATTATTGTCATGTTGTATTTTTCTTCCCCTATCGTGTTCTATCCTTGCATGGGTATGTTGACGTATTGTAGTATTGTGTGTCTAGAATACATGTGTCTTGTCGGTTAATATCATGTTGTCTTGACCTTGTTCGTCCATTATGGTTTCAGTTGTTTGGTGTTTGCCTGTGGATCCTTGCGAGAAGGATCTACAGGTGTAACAACCCAAAAATGTTCGGGGGGTGTTACATTTATGGTATCAGAGCTTAGGTTGTTGAAACCTAGGTTGTTGAGTCGAGTAGGGTGATGTGTCGTTGTGTCGTGTCGTGTTGACTTCTGATTGTGATTAGTATCATGGTGCGGTCGTCATATTCGTGCGACCTTTGTTTTGTGGATCGTGAAGTTGTTTTGGGATAGTCCTGATCGTGTATGTTTCAGTTATGATCGTGTATACGGTGGTCGTGATGATGGATGTAGTGGTCTAGATTGTGGACATGGCGATTGTGGTGGTGTACGTGACTAGGTGATGAGTTCGACTTTGATTTGTGCTCCTTTGAGAATGTATCAATATCAATTGCTAGATTGCGAGGTGTTCTTTTCGCCGACTGATATTTTGAATGAGACGAATAAGCATAAGACCTCTGGTGATTTTTCGGGTAGTAAGGAAACTGAATTTTCTAAACTTCAACCCTCGCGTCATTCATGGTGGCGCATCGCAAATCATTGGAGGAACTAACCATTTCATGTCGGTGTCGTTGACTCCTCATGGCGTGAGGAAGCACTTCAACTGCAATGCTCAGGATCGTGTTCGTGCAATTTTCCTTCACGTCGATTAGCTATTTCAAGTGCGGTCAAGTAAGACATCAAGCAGGTGTTTTGCCAGGCGGTCGCTAGATGTTTGAGAAACTGGATTCCTACTTCTACTTTGGAGAGCATAACAATATCAATGAAGAGTTTGAGAGCAGATATGTGGATCGAGTTCTGTTTGAAGATTTGTTAATTGATGCATTGTTCGTTTTTGTTTTGTTATTTGGCATTTCGATCCTTTACATTGTATGTTTCGGGACGAGACTTTATTTTAGTAGGAGAGAATGTAATACCCAACTTTTTTTTCTTTATTGTGAACTATGTGTGTTGGTTGGGTCGAACACATTTTTTTAATTTATTTATTTATTTATTTATTATTATTATTATTATTATTATTATTATTATTATTATTATTATCATCATCATCATCATCATCTTGACATTCCTTGGAATTAATTCATATTGTGAGTTACATAATTTGTCGTATTGTGTTATCTAATTGATATAGTCTTTACAAGGATTATCCTTGTTTGCATGTCGTATTTGTGGATTGTTCGACAGTTAATGTTAATTTTATTGACCATAATTATGTTATTTTTTGGTTGGGAATATGAGTCGAATAAAGTGGCCATTTCTAGCAAGTGCCTTAACTATATGTATTATAACTAACGTTCGAGACATTATGAATTGTGAAAATATTAACTGTGTATTGTGTTTTGTGATGTGCACCTCGAGATGGTTCGACGGGACCTCGGAGGACCTTTGCTAAGGGGCTTGGTCGCGGACATGGTTTTTTCCACCTCAGGACGGTTCGAAAGGACCTCGGGGGATCTGTGCTAAGGGGCCTGGTCACGAGAATTACCTTTGGGTGATGTGAACGATGATGATATTGTTTTAATGATTGATTGTGATACATCCAGAATATCACAATATTTCGTTTTTGAAGTTGAGATGTATTATATATAGGTCCTTGGTATTTGGATAGAATGGCACTCGAATAAAGTGGTATGTATATGATCTATGATTTGTAGTTTTGATAAAACTACCCGAGATTTTAAAAGTATCTTTCAAAATTTATTTCAATGATTGGTTTGTATGAAACGTCCCTTCACGGACCTTGCTTCCAACTTCTCCACCTTAGTCTTCTTGACATAGGCAGGACAAGCCCAAATCCTAATATGATTAAGACTTGGTTTCCTACCCTCCCACATCTCATATGGAGTCTTAGGAACGGACTTGGAAGGACATCTGTTCATGATATAAGCAGCAGTAAGGAGTGCATAACCCCACAGGTAAATCGGTAAGTCGGTGTAGCTCAGCATGAAACGAACCATGTCCAATAAGGTTCGGTTCCTTCTTTCTGATACACCACTTAACTGAGGAGTTCCTGGAGGTGTGAGTTGTGACACTATTTTATGCTCCTTTAGGAACTCGTCAAACTCTATACTCATATACTCGCCACCTCTATCCGACCGAAGTGCTTTGATATGATTACCAGTTTGTTTTTCGACTAGGGCCTTAAATTCCTTGAATTCCTCAAAGGCCTCGGATTTATATTTCATTAAGTATACATAACCATACCTAGTATGATCATCCATAAACATAATGAAATACTGATATCCATCACGTGCTGCTTCCAAAGCATCACATACATCTGTATGGACTAATCCAAGTTTATCAGCGGCTCTTTCAAAAGTCCCTAAGATTCACAAGCTGGAAAGGGATCTGATCCAAATGGACCTATAAGTCCATCCTTTTCCATTTTGTAAACTTTGGTCTGACCAACATGACCAAGTCTAGGATGCCATTTCAAAACTTGATTAGTTTCATCCCTACCATGCTTCCTAGTCATAGTGTTTACAATGACTTTGCTACTTAGGTTTAGATGATACAGTCCATTTAACAACGTAGCAATGCCTACTAATTTATTTTTAAAATAAATTTTGCTAGTACCATTACCAATGAAAAATGAAAAGCTTTTCGATCCATGACCGGAATAGATACAATATTTTTATACCCCTAGGGCAAAACAACTACATCATCCAATGTTAAAACAAAGCCAGATTCCAAATCCAAAAGAAGTGATCCAATGTCAGTTGCTTCGACACTATGCCCACTTACGACAGTAATCATCACTTCCCCAACTCCAAGCTTCCTACTTTTTTCCAGATCTTGATTCATGGTACAAATGTGAGATCTAGCACCTGAATTAGGCATCTAAGAAGTAGAAAATATATAGTAGCATAACAATTTGTTTCCAAAACTAAAAGTTCCATACCTGAAGCGCCATGAAGGATCGGACAGTCTCTTTCCCAGTGGCCCAGCTCACCGCATTTGAGACATGCATCCGTCTTCTTGCTCTTAGGAACCATCGGGGCCTCGAACTTACACTTAAAAGCCTTACCTTGTGAGCCCATATGCTTCTTGGTCTTTTTGTTCTTGTTCTTGGACCTCCGAGATCCAGAAGAAATCACAAGGGCAGACTCCTTCACCCATGGGGTCTTCATTTGAGACTGAGCGGTTACAAGTTGTAACACCCCGAATTTCTAGGGGTAATTACTGGGGAAAATAAGTAAAAAGGTAAATTTTGACTAAAAATAATTTCTTTTGAGAATATTAAAATTCTCGCCTACAAATTTTGGTCGTCGTGGAGGGTGTTTTCACACCGTATATTCCATTGCGTTGTTTGTAACGTTTTGCCGTTGGGCATTAGTTACGCGTTTCTTGCGCATCTCGTTGAGTTTTCCTGGCGGGATATTGCTTCTCCCTACTTCTTTTAAGTTTCGGGTCGAAACTTCTTTTAAGGAGGGTAGAATGTAATACCCGTAATTTCGATTTCCGGTAATTTATTTTTTTCGGCGAAAGTCCGTATTGACGACTCAATCATGACCGTTTCGTCGTTCCGAGAATGATTAATTCTACACTTTTTGTCATCCAAGTTCGTTTCAGTGTCGTTTTGTTGAGTTCCGTGGTTTTTGGCGACTTTTCCGCACTTGAGTTTGATTCTTGCGAATCTCGTTCGAAACTGCTGTTTCGAGTTTCCCGTAAGTCCGTTTAACTTTGTTAGACGTGTTGTGAACTTCAGTTTGTTTATTAGATCACGTATCGTGATTTTCGGGCATTTTGGGCCATTTTGTAATTTACCCAAAGTTGTGGGTATCCTCATTCGTATTTGTTGTTTTGACCCTTTTCATGGTCACGTACGATTAATTGTTGCATGGTATTTCTTTTCGGATCGATGTTGTTGTCCGAGAGCATTTCGTCGTGTTCGTTTCGTGTGTTTTCGGGAATTCAAGTCGTCGAGTCTCGGCGGCTAGGCACTGACCGGCCACGTGCGGCAGGGACTGCCAGGCACGCACGAGCGTGGTGCACGATCCGGTACTCCTGCGGCCCTGACTGCACACGCACGAGCAAGTGCTCGTGCCCGGTACTCGTGCGTCCCGGCAGCTGGCTGGCAGTGGGCGTGCACGACCAGGCGCACGACCGGCCGCTCGTGCGTGCCTGCTCGTGCGTCCTGGGCAGTATTAATAATGGTCGGGCAGGTCATTTCTTCACCCGTTTTTCACTTCGTTTCTTTTCCTTCCACGGCTGGAAGCTTGGAGAGGTCGATGACATGATGTTGTTCTTCCAATCCATGAAGTTCTTGAGTTTCTAACATCAACCAATCATCCCATAACCTCCTCCGATCTACCGAATCAAGGTTAGATTTCTTGAAATCTAGTTTTGGGGAATTTAGGTATTTTGGTTGATTTCTTCCATTTAATCCGATTTAACTTAGGATTATGATGGATTGATGATTATTTAGATGTATTATATCATTTCCCTTGTTATTCCATGGTTGGATCGTATCGATTCGTTGTTTTGGTCGAGTTCTTGATCGACGCCTTGGTGTCCGATAGAATGTCTTAGAGGGGTTTTCAGATGTTCTACGATTATTCCTCCTCGTATGATCATTGATTTATTAATTATATGTTGTTAGGGTTGAGTTTCTTGCGAAGAAACCAAGTTGAGCCCTTCTGTTCATTGTCGTCTGCCTTTTCGAAAGCATCGGACGTTTCGAAGCTTATCCAATAAATCGATTTAAACATCTAATGTTCCAAAATTAGATATCCAATATCTAATATTCATAATGAGAGAATTAGCTTTATTCATTCCGTCGTAAATCCTATTGCGCGACTCGGAAGGTCCGTCTCAGTCAGCAATGGGAGGAACCAAAGAGTAGTAGCACCACCTAGCCAGCCTGGTGGCCGACACTGTACCCCAACTGAGAACGAATGATTGGGATCATTCAAGAACCATTCTGTCGTGAATACCAGTATACGTATAAACCCTTCTTTCAAATGTCCCGATCAAGTTATAGGGTCACGGTCAGTCAAACCCTATCATGCCTTGGCGCTATGCATGCGTTAATGCAAATCGAGATCATCGGTATCGCGTATCTAATACAACTAGCTCCAATGCTTTGGCCAAAGACTTATGATCTCATCTCGCCAATAACCGCATAGGGCATATAACCCACTCACTAACGGGAGAAAGAATTCTATCTTGGTATTGATGGACTGCTACTTGCCCGTCAAGATGCACGTCGAGGTTGACCCCCGCCTTCCGGTTTATAGGGTCGAACTACTCTAATGAAAATCTTGACGTCACAAGCACATCCCTACTAAATCCTCAAGTCGAAGGTCCACGAATACCTATCACAACCTTTCGATTCCGCCATTGATTGTCCCGGAGTGAAATCCGTGTGACGAATCGAGGGTGAGTCGGTTCGAGTATACTAATCCAATTAGCATACCTATAACGTGTGCTCCCACTAACCATTAGCGTTCGACAGGAACTCTCCATGTCAAAGAACACGTCATACAAGTCTTCACATAAACTTAATGCCCAGTCAAGTTTCATCGACTTGCGAACGATTAAGTATTTGAGCTATAACCTTTCCAGTGCCGCCCCCTTTATCCAATAAAGAGTGGAACGTTTTGCTCTCAAATACACAGACTAGTTTCTATATGTTTATTTACGAGTTAGGAATGCAGTAACTACCAGTAAATAAAGAAACATTCATTTGCCTTATATAAATGGTTTACATAATTACAAGTACAATGCCCTCACTCAACAACCTCTGAGTGGCATTCTAGGGCATAATCCTAACAGTTCCATACTTGGTGAAAACCTGTCATAGAAAAACTCAGTTGTACTTTTGTCTTAGTCAAACCTGACTGATGTTTTGTCTTGACCAAAACCGGACTGATGTTTTATCTGGTCAAATTTAGATGATATCTGCTTTGACCAAAAACCGACTAATATATAAATCTGGTCAACTTAGCTGATATTTGTCTTTGACCAAACCCGTCTGATGTTTGACTGTTCTATACTTGGCCAAAATTTATCTGATCAACATGATCAATACATAGCCTAATCTTTTTAGAAGGCCTATAGAATATACTTATTTGGTTCTTCTGTACAATTCCAAGTACTTAAACATACATTTGAAATAAACTCGAATACAGAGAAGACATCATCAAACTCAAAAAGGTATTCCTATCAAATTCCCCCTATTTTGGTGATGGCAAAACTTCAAGTTTCAAATGTAATTAAGGCATCACACACAAACAAAATAAGCTGAAATAAAACAAACTCAGTCTGTTTGATACAACTAAGGATTGTCATTCAGATCGACTGTATATACTTTTCTACTTCGAAGGTTCAATACATTACAGCCTTTCAAAAATAAAAAAATTACAAGTAATTGACAACAAAATCAAAAATCTATTTTTTTCCTCTTTCTCATACACTTCCTTAGAACCTTGTTGGATGGAGTGATTTCAAGGGTTTATGTAATGGGTCTTTATACCACTGGGATCAGCCTATACTTCTTTTTTACTACAATTGATGCAATTCTTGATCTTCATGGGAAGTATACTTGTTCTTGGTGCAAACTTCTTTTATTTCCTCCTAAAGTGCATCATCATCCAAGTTTCAATTCATATCTATTGGAGGATCCTGTGGCCTGAAAGAAGGAATGCTTCAGTATGCATTAAAGTATTATTCAGCTACGTTCGTCAGAATTTCCCACAAATTTGTGCAGTTCATCTCCATGTAGTCAACAAAGATTTGTTGAGGGGTACAGTTGGGATCTTGAAGGATTTCCAAAAATGTAATATTTTCCAATAAAGTCCTTCTTAGCTATACCCCACTTATCTCAGCTTCTTCTGGGATGAACTCCTCAACATAGTACAACTCCTTCCCTACCCAGCTAAGTGGTTTCACAGATTCCTGCCTGATTCTCTTCTTCTTTTCTGTAGGGGTTTCTCGAGGTTAAGTTGTGCTCATCCTTTTTTGAGAACTTGGAGATTCAGGATAGTGAATGACTTTGGGGGGTACACTTATGGGGACTACTGCGAAGGACTCTTGCTTCCATTTGGTTCTCATCTCTTTCCCCTTTTGCCAGCATCAATTATCTGAGCTAGCTGTTCTTCCACCATGGTCATGAAGTCCTGCATGCCAAGGGGCATTCTGACAGATGTAGGTGGCGGGGAAGGCTCCTTCTTCTTAAGCAGAGAAACCATTTTGCTGTTGAATTCTATGAGATGTGGTTCAAGTTTGGTGGCCAGAAATTTTTCTACCATTTCCTCCATGATTTTATGGATCAGTTCAGCTAAGCTGGAGGGTAGATGAACTACTGGTGCCTGTGCCTGTTGTGAATGTTCAGCTGTGTTTTCAAGTGAAGCTGATTTTTCAGTAGGAGAAGACTTGTCTGATGTATATTCCCCCTGTCTCTCAGTATCTTAGGCTTCTGATTGATCAGCTATGTTCATTCCTTGATCAGGTCCACCTTAATCCTCATCATAATCAACGTCAGCCTAATCATCCTTTTTTTTTTCCTCTTCTTCTTTTTCTTCTTTTTTTTCTTCTTTTTCTACTACTTCCTCTTCTTCTTCAGCCTCTTTTTCAACTCATATTTCATCTTTTTCTACTTCAATTTTTCTCTTTCAACCCCAATAATTTTTTCATTTTCAATTTGAGATACCCTTTCCATAATGTATAGAATGAATTGGTCCACATTTGATTTGAAATTGTTGATGAACCAATTTTTTTCTAAGAATAGTCTCATTTCAGTTTCATTATAGAATAATTGAATGAGCTGCTCAGTGGTAAGGGGGTAGTCCCAACCACTACTCTTAACCAAATCCTCAGACTATTGAAACTAAGTGTCTTCAATCTCTTTCAGTATTTATCGGCAGAAACAATAGAAAGCTTGCTGATGTGCTTTCTTACCATTTTGAGTTATTCTTTGCTGAGAATGGGTTGTTTTCCTTGAGATTGAATCTATAGTGAGTATTTATTTCCTCAAGGACTTCTTCAGCTTCTTCCTCCTCAGGGATGCTGGGGAGTTTAGGAACTGGTGCTTCAAGAATGAGGTCTTCCTGTTCATCAAGAATGATTAGCTCTGTTGACTGATCTGTGGATGATGCAGATGTAGTGATTAGAGTTGCAGCTTGGGTGTAGGAGACTTCAGGAATCTCAGCCGAGTGGCCTTCAGTCATGTTCTTGGCTGATGACTCAGATGAGTAATCGACCAGTCCCTTGTGTTTCTTGAAGGAAGATTCAGATGATGAAACTTGAATGATATCTTCCTTTTCAGGTGTCTTTCTCTTCCTGAATACTGTAGATACTCGGAGATGGTCACTGTCTTCATTCTCCTCAATGGTAGGTGCAACTTGGATTTCTTCAGGTGCAGCTGGGATTTCTGCAGCTAACTTTTCAGACATAATGTTATCTGCTGTAAGCTTAGCTGGGATTAGTCCAGGTATGGAAATATCAGTTGCATATTGAATGGCGGCAACTAATTCCACTTCATTTTCATCCTCTGATTTTGTTGCTTCCTTGTAAGATGATGTTCCTGATTTCATCTTAGCAAGAATTTCTACGACTCTTGGTTGCTGAGTTGAATACTGGGGGCAGTGCAGCTAGGTCCAAATGTCCAAGTAATTTGCTGCTATGGAAGGTCTCCGCTTTACCTTTGACTTTTCCCAGAAATTCAAGAATCTAGCTAATTTGTGTGTCGAAAGCTAATTTCTGGCTGAATTTCTTGTTAGTGGAATCCCATATGGCTTTATTAACTTCTCTGACTAATTGCCTGAAGATGTAATCAGGCCAGTTTATTCATTGCCTCTGCATCACTGCCCCCATCACTGAGTACTTAGATGAGGACATCTGATCAAAACTTCCTGACATCCCCATGACGATTTTATTGGTCGTCCATCAGGTATCTGAAATCCTTCTGCACATCAGATTTCCTGGTAGTGTTCTTCATCTTCATTAGTTGATCAGGTAACTTGATCCACTGCCATATGTGCATAGGGTTTTTTTGAGAGCTTCAACCGCTATTCCATGGTTCTTTAGTCCAAATGCATTTGCTACGGTTTGGTGGGTTATGGTGATAGGTTCGCTAAAAATAAAGCTTATGATGCCTTGTTCAGTCACATGGGCCTCTTTGTAATAGCAGATGACGACTTCTTGTAAAGCTCGAAAGGGTTGATGTCCAAATAATGGTAGACACCATTTTTCTTAATTGGAGAATCAAATCTACCATTAAAAGTGAGTTGTTCGCCTCCAGGAGTCCGAGGAAATCCACCACTATGCTGGATATTATTTTTCACTTCACGACTCTTAGATTGATGTTCTTGAAGTATGTTGCCACGTCCATTTCTGCAATTTTTTGAGAATTTTTAGTGTTGTCAAGTTTGGGTTTTTGCTTTATGAGAAACTAGGGTTCTTGATTGAGAAACTTTTATAGACGATAAGTTTTTGTCAAGTGATTTCAATCGCTTTAAATAGCTAATTTTGAAGTCGTTTTTTAAAATAATTAATTACAAAAGTGGTGGTTCATGTAACATGATTGGACAACGTGATATAGACGTGGTGTTACTGTGATCGTAAGTTTTAATCAACATGTGATATTTAAATAAATAAATATTTTAAAGTGATTAAGAACTTAGCTGGTTGACTGTTTGACTTCTCTTAGCTGTGTTTGGATCTCAACTGTGTTTGGATCTCATATGTGTTTTGATCTTGGCTGTGTTTCTGAGCAACTCGGTTCTTTATTCTTGGATGATATTTGGATCAACTAGGTTCTTCATTCTTGGATGACTTTCTGAGCAGCTAGGTTCTTCATTTATGGCTGAGATTTGGATCAGCTAGGTTTCTTTATTAGTTAGGTACTTGATTCCTAATCTAGGAGTCCAAGTTCCCTGCTTAGTTCGAGAAACCTTTCTTCCGACAAGGGCTTTGTGAAAATATCAGCTATTTGGTATTTAGTGCTAACTCTTTCCACCTTGACTCTTTTTTTAATCATGTGGTCTCTGATGAAATGATGCTTGACATATATATTATTTGTTCTTGAGTGCATGGCCAGATTCTCTGTGATAGCAATTACACTATTGTTGTCACACTATATTGGAACTTCATTTGCAATAATGTTGTAGTCCCTTAGCGTTTGTCTGATCCATAGTATTTGAGCACAACAAATACCTGCAGCTATTATTCCGACTCGGTTATGGATATTGAGTTAGAGACCTACTTTCTACTGAACCAAGATATTAGTCTGGTTCCAAGGAATTGACATGTTCTACTAATGCTTTTCCTGTTGATTTTATAGCCTGCAAAATCAGCATCAAAATATCCTGATAGTTCAAAGTTGTCATTTTTTGGATACCATAATCCAACATTGATTGTGGGTTTTAAGTATCTGATTGTTCTCTTTGCTGCTTCCGGATGGGACTGCTTCAGTTTGGATTGAAATCTTGTGCAGACTCCTACTGAATATGATATGTCAGGTCTGTTTGCAGTGAGGTATAATAATGATCCAATTAATCCTCTGTAGTGGGTTGGATCCACTGGAATGCCTCCATCATCTGAGTCAATGTGGAGAGATGTGCTCATTGGTACTCTTAAGGGCTCGACTGACTCCATGCCAAATTTTCTGGTTAGCTCCCTTGTATATTTTGCTTGGTTGATGAAAGTACCAATTTTGACTAGTTTGACTTGTAAACCAAGAAAGAAGTTCAGTTTACCCATCACGCTCATTTCAGATTCTCCTTGCATGAGGTTTGAGAAATTTTCACATAGTTCATGATTTGTTGAGCCAAATATGATATCATCCACATATACTTTGAACTAGTAATATGTGGTCTTCATGTTCCATTCTGAATAAGGTTTTGTCCACCTTTCCTTTGCAGAATCCATTTTTTTCAAGGAATATGGATAGTGTCTTATACCAGGATCTTGGTGCCTGTTTGAGTCCATATAAGGCTTTCAATAGCGTGTACACCTTGTCTCCTTTGACAAATCTAGGCGGCTGCTCAACATATAATTCCTCTTCCAGTACTCCATTGAGGAAGGCACTTTTCACGTCCATTTGATACACCTCACATTTCTTGAAGGCTGCATAAGCAAGAAATAATCTAATTTCTTCTAATCATGTTACTGGTGCGTGTGTTTCATCAAAATCTATTCCTTCACATTGAGCATATCCTTTAGCAACTAATCTGACTTTATTCCTAACAACAGCTCCATCTTCATCACATTTGTTCTTGTAAACCCATTTGGTGCCAATGACCTTCTTCTGATTTGGTTTGTCAATTAGTTCCCAGACATTGTTCTTTTCCATTTGATCCAATTCTTCTTCCATCAAAATTACCTATGTGTAGTCATTTAGAGCTTGTTCTGTTGTTTTGGGCTCCATTTGATACATGAAACAAGAGCGCATTGCCATTCCTATTGGTTCTCTTGACTTTCTGGTCTTGACTCCTTCAGATAGGTTCCCAATTATTTGTTGAATGGAATGATCTTTTAACCCTTTGGGAGTATCATCTTCTGTTTCTAGTTTTGGTTGTTGATTGTCATTGCTTGTTCCTTCTGTTTGATTGAGCTAAGGATTTGTTGAGTCTGACTATCCTTCAGCTATGTCTTGATGGATTTCAGCTGTGTCTGGTTCAACTGTGATTGGATCTTCTTCAGTTGTGGTAGGACCAGCTTAGATAGGTGAACCTGGCTGATCTGCATTTGTGTATTCTTCAGCTTGATCCGTCAAATTTGTGTCATTGATAACGACCTCTTCTAGAGAGGTGGTTTTGAGATTTTTCTCAATTTGTTCCACCTATTTCATGTACTCAACAGTAGATTCGTTAAATACAACATGAGGTATTTCTTCCACGACTAATGTTCTTTTATTAAAGACTTTGTATCCATTGCGTATCTATGAGTATCCCATAAACAGACCATCTTCAGTTTTTGCATCAAAGGCATTCAGTTGAGTTTTGTCATTGTTGTGGATAAAACACTTACAACCAAAAATATGAAAATATGAAACAGTTAGTCAACTGCCATTCCAAACTTCACAGGGAGTTTTATAGTGTGTCCCTACTATCATACTTCTATTCTGAGTGTGGCATGCTGTGTTGACAGCTTCAACCCAGAACCTTTTAGGAAGGTCAGCCTCCACAATCATTGTCCTGACTGCTTCCTTGAGGGTTTTGTTTCTTCTTTCAGCAGCATCATTTTGATGTGGTGTTCTTGCAGCTGACACTTCATGTTGAATCCCCTTCTGATAACAATATTCAGTTATTGATTTGTTGACAAATTCTCCTCTTTTTTCTAATTCTATTTTTATTCTGGATAGGGATTTCTCATCTTGAACTTTCTCATAAGCTCAGGTAGCTTGGTTAGAGTTTCACTCTTCTTTTAGAGGAAAACTATCCAATTGTATATTGAGTAATCATCCACAACTACCAATGCATGCTTCCTTCAACTTAATGTTATTGGCTTGATATGACCAAAAAGACATGTGAAGTAGATCTAGTACCCTGTTGGTTAGACTGGAAGGTTGAACAAACTTGAATGAGGCTATAGTCTGCTTTCCTTTCTGGCATGCATCACATAAAGTATCCTTCTTGAAAATTCTTTCTGGAAGACCTCTTACCAATTTTTGTGAGCTTAAATTGTTGAGTGTCTTGAATTTCACATGACTTAGTCTTCTGTGCCATAGCCATCCATTTTCAGCTATTGTCTTTGATATGAAACAAGCATTTGGTGTGTCTGTTTTCCAATCTATCATATAAACATCCCTTCTTCTGTAGCCTTGGAGTTTCACTTCTTCGGATGTGAGATCAATCACCATACATTTCCATTTAGTGAAAACTACTAGATTGTTCTCATCATAGTACAGGCTTATGCTCAAGAGATTGTACTTGAGTCCTTAGACACACTGTACCTTTGAAATGACAATGTTCCCTCTGTGCAGATTTACATAACATTTGGTTTGTCCACTTGAGCTATCCCCAATGGTTACATCCGGGCCTCTTTATTTGATATAGCTTGACAAAACTTTCTTATTTCCTGTCACATGTCTTGAGCAATTAGAGTCCAGAAACCATTCTTCACCTCCTACTAGTGATCTTGAGGTAACTTGATAGTAATCCTTCCATCTCTTCTGTAATCATTAAGAAAGCATTTATGTACCCAGATTTGAGGTGGTCCTCTAGGGTTAGTGGTTTTCCTAGAAAAGTGATTTCTCCTGTGTTTGTAAAACTCATTTTGGTAAGCATTCTTTTGCTTTCTATATCCCTAGTTTGGATTGTATATATGATATGACTTTTAATTTGTTCGGTATTAGCCATTGTTCATTCTTGGCTGAGACCTATGATTAAGATTTTGGGGTCTCCATACCTGATAATTTTGAAAATTTGGATTACCTAGAGGTCTCCATTTTCCTCTCTTATTTTGAAATCTTTTTTTTGGGAGTCTTTGCTAATAACTAGACTGATAATGTCTTGACTGCTGATGCTGTTTTGGCCATTGCCGAGTCCTTTGTCTAGGCTGCTGCCTTGATAATCTTGGTTGCTGCCTAAACTTTTGGCTGGGTTGCTGCCTATTTTTAAACACAGGTTTGATAGGCTCAGTAGTCTGGACAATTGTCTCTCCCTTTACGAAAGTGGTTTTTGAACTTGAGGGAGTATTGGGGTTATATCCAAGGCCTGGTTTTAAATAAAGTGGCCTTTGGTTTATACATAATCCATCTAAGGTTGTAGATGCTTTAGGGATCTTATTTCCTTGGCTTGTGCATTGCTCAACTGTGTTAGTTTTGAAAAATTGATTTTATTATGAGTGAGTGCAGCTGATTTCTCATTGTTTAAAATAGTCAGCCTGTTCTCAGCTATGGCTGTATCGATTTCAACTGAGTTTTTGAAGTTTAGTTTAGAGAGTCTTTCAAACTTAGCTCTTTTGTTTTCAGTAGTGGCTGACTCTTGGCTGAGTTGTCCAAGTCATTTTTTAGCTGCCTTTTCTCATTTTTCAGTTGAGTATTCTCAGCTGACAAAACTAGGCGGGCTGTTTTAAGAATTTCAAAGTATTTTAATAGTTGGTTTAGTGACTTGTGTAAATCAAGATATTCAGACATGTGTGAGCTAGAACATTCTAAAGTTTGGTGTTTAGAGCATACCTCTTCATCAGCTATGTTGGCCATTAAGCAGTTGTAGTCATCTTCTTCTTCAGAGAAAAATCCACTGCTTGATTCCACAGTTTCTAGGACCTGATTTTCTACAATCAGGGCTTCTTTTTGTCTTCTCCTTTGCCCATGTCCTTCTTTTGCTCATATTTCTTGAGGCCAGGACAATTATATTGGATATGCCATGTCTTAAGACAATTATAACATTCCACATTCTAGTTCCCAGCTTTTTGGTTCCTTCAGGGATTCTCCTTGTAATTCTTCTTGTACTTTGAGTAATTCTTTGTGGAATTATTGAATCTTTGCATTACAAATGCCATTTCTTCCTCAAAGTTTAGAGAGATTGGAGGGATAGCCTCAGCTAGGTTTTTTGCCGGTGACTCGGCTGCAAAGGCAATTCCTTTTTCTGCTAGTTCGTTTGATGATGAGCAAGGAAGTTGAAGCTCAGATGCCTTGATGTCTGAGAATAGATCTTGGATCTTTATTTTGTTAAGATCCTTATATTCCCTCATGGCTACTGCTATCATGCTCCATTCTGGATTAAGGGACCCAGGACTTCTAGGGCCATCTCTCGGTTGCCATAGGTCTTTTCGAGAGAGTTGATTTCATTGATAATTTCTCTGAACCTGGTATCCACATGATTAATGGTCTCTTCAGACTTCATCTTTAAGTTGTCAAATTTATGGGTAGTAATTGATGGTTTGTTCTCCTCGATAATCTAAGTTCCCTCACATATTACTGCTAATGTGTGCCATATCTCCTTAGCATTCTTGCCATTCTTGATTTTTATCATGGTGTCTTTATCAAGAGTTTGGTATAAATTATCTCTCGCCCTGTTGTCAAGGTTGGCCAGCTTCTTCGGTGGTTAGCTCTAATCTTTTCCTGGGAATATGCTCACGTTTCCCGACTACAATTCTTCATCTATATTGTCCTTTAGGTAGTTGAAGGGACCTTATTCTATTATGAACCACATGTCTTCATGTATGGATTATAAATGTGCCTACATTTTTATCTTCCATAGGTCATATTCACCAACAGAAGAAATAGGACGTCTAGAGTGCATGTGTTGCATATGTTCCATTTAATTAGAGATGATAAAATATACTTAAGTATAAGGATCTAGTTCGATGTTTTTGAACCAACCTCTCTGATACCACTTGTAGGTCACAAGTACATCTCTACAGGGGGTGAATAGACTTGTAAAAGTCTTTAATGAAAATAAACTGTTTAAAACACAGATGTAATTCAGTGCAGCTAAGTTTACTTGGCTGATTTTAATGCAGTTAGGTTCAGTTGGTATATCAGCTGTAAAAACATTTTGTGGAAGACAGCTGACTATCAATGCAACAGTTAAGATGAACGCAGCAGTTAAGTATGATGTTCAAAGCAACAAATCACACAATACTTACAGTGGTTTCAGAGGTGGGCTAATCCTTTACTAATCCACTTCTCTCCAATCCACTTGGAGATAAATTCATTATAACTTTCAACCAGTGAAACTTAGTTACAATGAACTTAGTTGCACCATCTTTCAACCAGTGAAAACCAGTGGGTGTTGCAACTGCTTCCCTTGGTTGCTTAACATCTCTTGGTCGAAAACCATTGGATGCCTCAACAACTCGCAAGTTGCCTATCACCTTCCAATCAAGAACCTGTGGATGCTTTACAACCTTTTACTGTCAATAACCTCGTTCAAGAAAGTACCCTATACTCGATCTTTAAGGCAAGAGTTTATATCTTCTCCAACTTCAAAGAACTTCTTATGATTTGTATCTTTAATATCTTTCTTCTTTCACGACGCTTGGCACATAGTGTATTGCTTGTTTGCTTTGTTTGCTTGAGAATGTTAATCACGTCATTCTTTTGCTCAAGTGTTCTTCCGATATTTATAGTATGATTCTTGAGGTCTTCATAGTTGTTGCATTTCTTAACAAATTAGTCCATTGGAGAGTGGACCTCATTGTTTTCCTCCTTGTCTCTTGCACAACTTTTGTCTCTTTCTTCAAATTCGACCATTTGAAGATGTATAGTAGTTTGCGCCCCTTTATTTTGATTACTATAATTGGAAAGTCTTCTAGGTGAGAATCCAAAGGAATATTTTACTCCTTAACTTCCGAAAATCAATCAGTTTGTCTCCTTGGAATTCTTTATGTCTGCATGTGATTTGATGTCTTGGTTGGCTTTTCAACGTTTGCTGACGTAGACATAGCCGATATCAATTCTTGGCAGTTTTTTTGCCTTGGTCAAACCCGGATGTTGTATCGGTCAAACTCGGCTGATGTTTCATCTTGATAAACTCGACTGATAATTTGCTATTCCATACTTGGTGAAAATCCCGCCTTGGAAAAACTCAGCTGTACTTCTCTCTTAGTCAAACCCAGCTGATGTTTTATCTAGTGAAACTTAGCTGATATTTGCTTTGACCAATAACCCAAATGATATATTTATCTGGTCAACTCAGCTGATATTTGTCTTTGACCAAACCGGTTGATGTTTGACTATTCTATACCTAGCCAAAATTTATTTTATCAACATGATCAATACATAGCCTAATCTTTTTAAAAGGCCAATAGAAGTGTTGGCCATGAAGTATAGAATAAAAAACTTAGAAGATAAATGTACAATAAGCTGTATGATTTCGAAGTTAGTTGGTTAGCAGAAGACTAAGTGAGTTGCTGTAAATATAGCAACTAGGTGTTCTCCTGTTAGCCTGATGCATACAGGTTTTTACAATGTATACTAATAAATCACAATAAAATGAAAACGGTAAAAGCTGAAAGTAAGTAACACATAGTTTAAAGTGGTTCGAGGTAAACCCCTCTACCTCCACTGGTCCTCCACACAGAAGTAAAGAGTTTATTAAAATCACTGCGTACACAACTACGTGACTTTAACTAAACCTGTCTCTGTATCGTTCACAGAGGCTGATACATGGACTATAGCATTCGTCGTTCACACAGATCAGCTTCAAGCTCTTTCTGACTCATTTCTTCTCACACAGATTAAAGCTGCATCTACAATGCTATTCTTCCCACACAGGTCGGAATACGCAAGGATCTTTAGTCCACATAGGGAAAGATAATCTCAATGGTAAGGGTAGAACAATTCCAAACAATAGCTAGATCTTTGATGAACGTTCGCTGTATGCTGGGATGTTTGCGTTGAGGACTTGTATATTTCTTCGCTTTAATATTTGCTGTATACTCACAACATATACTGCTATTGAATATCTAGATTGTTAGAGTAAACTGTCAGAGTTTACGCGAGAATGAATAATGCTTGTGTTTTGAAGTCTTCTTGCTTGGGGCTATTTATAACCTTGGTGATATATCCGTTATAAATATAGTCGTTGCTGGTTGGGGAGATGTTGGCGTCTGTCTCTGATTATCGGCTGGTGAATGTTTTGAATTAAAGCAGATCACATTTAATGCTTAAGAAATACTTTATGTCTTTGTATTAAATGCTCTTCAGAGCGTTCAGACTTGTTTCTCTCCAGCTGCATTAAATGCTGTCCTATCAGTAATAAATGCTGCTTTGACCGTGAATACTTTATGAATAAACATGTTTAGCTCACAATGGTTTAAATCTTTTTATATTCAGTCCTGTTGGATGTGTTTTACTTTTCCTAAGTAAAACGCCTTCAAATTGTTTGCTGTATCCAATGCATTAAGTCTCTTTGTTGTATGAAGTAGGCTCTGTAGGATGGACTGTAGAAGATCTCTTTGCTGTAGCGACGGGCTGTAGGGAGAGTCCAAACAGCTTCCATACTTAACGACATTCTGACTCCTTTTAGATTTCTTGCTGTATGTTGGCAATTATCAAAACAGGAATGATTATCCCAACAATTTCCCCCTTTTTGATATTGCCAAAACTCTCACTAGATGCCTTCTTCTAGATACAGAGAGGCTGCCTTCAAGTCTTATGTCCGATTGATTTGATCTTCAATACATAGTCTAGAAATGTGAACTGCTCACAGGCAAGTTCTAAAATTAAGAATCCTACATGATTAAGTCTATTAGAACTGAACTTATGATTGGCGCATAGGAACAATCTTATAGAGTTTAGTCTAGGTTGGATACAACTTAATTTATTAACTGTTCGCAGACAAGTTCTTACAGCTTTAAGACAACAAGTTTATACTTGTTCAAATATAGCAAAAGCTTTCGTAATCAAACAGTAAAGAGTAAATGTAGATTATGAGCTATAATATTTCAAGGAAAATAAATTTTATTGATAATGATGGAAAGTTACAAGTCTTGAAAGATAAAGATGCAAACAAATACTACCTACTATATTGATAAGATTACTGAAGAAACAAATACAGCGTAAAGGCTAATAGGCTAACTCCTATACTGAGAATATCTCCAGGGCCTTTTGTCAGGACCACTAGCAGTTCCTCTCCACCAGTTGACTAAGGAGTCCTTGCCTCAATCCCTATAGATATTTCTTCTTTTAGGGGATTGATCCTAAGCAAGGATCTAGTCTTCTGGATGGGTGAGGCGTTCACCTTTTTGGTACTTGGATTTCAACAGCATTTGTAGAGGGAGCCTTCCTTCTGCTAACAGCCTCGATAATTCATTTGCAGCTTCCTCCCGTGTCTTGCATCTATTGAACATGACAGAATCCCTGATGAGCGTACAAAAGTATCTCATTAGCTAATTTTTCTTCCAGTTCTTCAGATCATTGGCTGAAGGCTGACGGTCAATAGGGAGCAAAATCTCGACGGGCTTACGCACATTGTTCTTATAGTGGATGTTGGGATACTAGAACTCTGGTCGAGAGCCAGATATCATGTATACTCTGAAAGATTCACTAGACCTGGGTGAGGCCAGTCTACTAATAGCAGCAGCACACTCTCTTCCAGTGCTGCATCCAACTCTCTCTGTCCATTCTCCATCTCCGGCCAGCCTCTCTGGACTCTTCCCCCTTTTTGGTATCATCAAGATATGATACCTTGATATGAATCTCCTGTAGGAGTTTCATGGACTCGTCCTATTTGGTCGTCATACTATTGACTTTCTGAACCAGAGTACCGAGCACCAGAGATGTATCGTCTATCTTGTGATCGTGGTCAGTGAGCCTGGTGCTGGTATGGCCAAGGGCAGCAATCATTTTAGCCTTCGCAATCCTGAGCTTTTCCTTTTCTTGCTTTAGTATTTTCTCCTGATGCTGCTTGAGTTGATTTAGCGCTTGCCACAATGCGTTAGTCATTAGGCGGAACGCTTCTTCAGCGTCGCTCATTGCAGATTTCTATTTGGGGAGCTCATCCTGGGCAGTCTCTCTCATCCAATCGAGCTCATCCTGGACAGTGCCTTTATAGTGTCTTTCAGGAACACTGTCTGTCGGCCGGTGGCAAGGAGTTGCTCTATGCAGGCTTCGATGCGCGATTTTGGATTCCTCCAGTTTTCCAAGTTGACGAAGAAGTCGTGATCTCTCTTCCCGTAAGAAACCATCATTTGAATCTGATTTTGAGTTTACAGAGATGGGAGATGCAGGAGCATCTGGAGCAGGAGCCTTGGAAGAGGATCTTCAGAAGGAAGTGCTGTATGATCAGTCTAGGAGACAGGAGGGACTGATTCCTCCTGTTCGGTTTGTTCGTATGTAGTCTGAAGTACACGAGGGACTGAATCCTCCTTCCGACTCTCAGCTACCTCCTGATTCGAAAGAGGGACTGAATCCTCTTGGAGGATGGAGCAAGCGACATCTTCTTGTTACGGGACAGGCTGAGCATCCTATTTGGGAGCAGCTTGCTCTTCAGTGGTGACGGGAGGGACTGATTCCTCCTGTTGTTGGTCGTGAGCAGCTTCCTGTTGCGGGGGAGGGGACTTTTGTCTATCAGATGTCCCCTGACCCTGTTGGTTTTAGATATTGGCCATCTCACTTTTCCTGGCCTCTTCACGGTTGATCCTCAGACCGGCCTATAGGGCATCATCATCATCGTCCGAGTCAGGGTCAGAGTGGTGGCTGTTTGATGGAGCTTTGTCACTAGACTGTGACTTCCCTTTGAGTATAGCCTTTTCTTTTGCCGTGAAATAGTCAGAGATGAGCTCTTGGGAAAAGTGATCCTCCCAACGGATCAGGACTTTGACGTTCTGGGTGTCCGTGACCTCCAGATCAAATAATTCCTCATCCATCTAGTCGGCCCAGTTGTAACACCCCCAATCCGCTCAGGGATATTACACGCCGTAGAACCTTTCCTCAAGGATCTACCAGGCTGGTAACGACATATAACAACTCAACCATTCCTTTAAGGCTAAAATGACTCAGTAGACCGATTTGGTCTTTCAATAAATACATACAACTCAAATACAACTCATGCCCACGCAGGGGTCAAAACACAACCACACCCGTACAATGGGAAAATATATAGCAGCGGAAAATAAAGCACAACTGAACCAATACACAATGTACGGTTCCTCATGTGATTAGTATCGATCATCTTTCATCATCCTTCGTGCCGACCTTGTGTTATGCTCCAAAACCTGAATGCAAAAATAGACATCCACCCCCCGAATACTCGAGGGTTAGCAAAACTCCAATGTTTTGCTAGTGCAAGAACAAAGTGCAAATACGAGCCATACAATTCACATTCCACGAATAACAACAACCAAGGATCCTTAAGGATCCAAACGAAACGAAAAGCACTTCCCGAGGCAAGAATTTGAGAAAACGTTCCAAAATCGAAAGATCACAAATTAATGGAAAAATTTATAAAAACAGTTTAGAATGCCATCGAGAGTTTTAATAGAAAACAATTTAGGATTATCAAATCCTACTTTTCAAAATCCAAAAGACAAAATGGGTCACCGCCCCAAAGGTTTACTTTCCGAAAAATGACATTTACCAAACCGTTGGGATTTTAGCTCCAAATCCGTAAAATGACTTTTACAAAACCATTGGGATTTTAGCCCCAAATCTCATCAACTCACAATACACAAGAACGACCACAAGGTTCGTCTCCCAACATCAAAATCCACAAATAAAGGATTCAAAACAAACAACAAAATACTCTAGTGCCATCCTAGCCAAGTAAGCCAAACGAACAACTTACCTCTTACACACTTAGTCGATGCATGCAATCATGAAAACCATTCAAAAGCACTCATTTCCGGAAATGCCATAGTCAAATCACATTTGTAAAATGCACCACAATTAACCGTGGATCCACCCCTCCGTGGACCCCTACCGAGACCCCGTCGGATCTAACCGATATGGTTAAAAGCAAGCTCGCGGATCTACCCCTCCGTGGACCCCTACCGAGACCCCGTCAGATCTAACCCATAGTTAGCATACACACACACGTTACACATGCAATACTAATATGCTAAGAATGTAAGTTCATTAAGAATACTCACTAGAGATGGCCTCTAACTCGACACCATTATCAAACTCTTCAAAACACATTAACAAGATTACATACGGAATACACGATTCCATAACTTTAAACAACAGGGGGTATCATCAAAGCCTTCAACGTTCAAAATGATCAAATCATAATCAATTCCTAAAACACACCGTTCACAAAACACACGCGTTTTGAAAGAAAGCCTTTAACGAGGCCAAACCAAAATCTTTTGAAACTTCATTTCAAAAAAACAAACAAACACACCAAGACGATCACCGATCATCATATCCACAAAACGAGAAGCATATGAACAAGGTACTTGCCTCAAATAAGAACAACGCGGAGAATCGACCGAAGTAGGTTGACACGAACCGACTACGAACCCGCCGATTCCACCGATCGCCAACTCGCGTTCATAAACGATGAAGGGCAATAACAACAATGAAATGAATTCCCTAACGCGACTTAAAGCCGCTGAATTCAAAGAACGAATGACGAAAGTTCAAGCGTTTCCCCCAAAACGGCCAAGAACACGATTCATTCCGTCAAAACCCGAAAACGAAATTCCAAGTTGAAATATGGATATACAATCCATAGAATATGTTTAACAACATCATTTAACCACAATCGATCCATCAAAAATGGATGGAAAACGAGATCGAGAACAAATCCCCCAAAAAGTCGATTCGAAGGAAATCAAGAAATATTCTTCGATTCGACGAAGAACAATGGATTAAATGATGCTAAACACAAGAATACTACCAAGATTAATCATACCCATCATGAATTAATCAACAATACGGAACGAATCGGACAAAAACGCAAAAACCCCAAAATTCCAAGAACTAGGGTTCTAGAAAATCTCACCTTGATTCGCTGGATCAAAGGATGATAACAGATGATTGATTGATGTTATGAACTCAAGAACTTCGTGAATTTGTTGCCAAAAATCATGGCTCCAAGATTCCCAAGTCTCCAGCCGCGGAAGAGAAAGGGATGAAATGAAAAACGAGAGGAAATGTGACTGCTCTGTCACATTTATACTGGGCCGGACTAACGCGCGCTAGGCTGCCGAGCTAGTGTGCGCTATCGGCCCAGGCCGCAGTCCAGTGCCCACACTGCCCTACTGACTCGGCCAGGTAGCGTGCGCAGCCTTCCGGCCGTAGCGCGCGCTACCTGCCGGTCGTAGCGTGTGCAATGCCCGACAGTAGCGTGTGCTACCTGCCGAGCCTAACCGATTCCAGAACCCCTGGACTCCACTGTCCAGACCCGATAGCGTGCATTAGGCCAGCCGATAGCGTCCGGCCAGTCCCGAAACCGTCCGGCCAGTACCCGACCACCAGGGCTCGACGACCCGATTTCCGAAAACGTGCGGAACGAACACGACGAAAAGTTTGCGGACAACATCAACGACCCGAAATGAAAACATAATGCAATAATGAATCATACGCGACCAAGAAACGGGTCGAGACAACAATTACAGATACGGATACCCGTAACTTTTATGAAATTACAAAATGGCCCAAAACGCCCGAAAATCACGACACGTGATCGAATAACCAAAACGAAGTTCACAACACGTCTAACAAAGTTAAACGGACTTACAGGAAACTCGAAACAGTAGTTTCGAACGAGATTCACAAGAATCGAACTCAAGTGCGGAAAAGTCGCCAAAAAGCACAGAACTCAACAAAACGACACCGAAACGAACTCGGATGACAAAAAGTGCAGAATTAATCATTCTCAGAATGACGAAATGGTCATGAGCGAGTCGTCAAAACAGACTTCCGCCGAAAAAAAGAAATTACCGGAAATCGAAATTACGGATATTACATTCTACCCTCCTTAAAAGAAGTTTCGTCCCGAAACTTAAAACAAGTAGGGAGAAGCAATATCCCGCCAGGAAAACTCAATGAGATACGCAAGAAACGCGTAACTAACGCCCAACGGCGAAACGTTACAAACAACGCAAAGGAATATACGGCGTGAAAACACGCTCCACGACGACCAACACAATGTCGCCGTTAGGGATATAATAAAACCAACAAATGAAAAGCGTCATCAAACGGATAATATAGCCAAGTCAATTATCTGACAATCACAAAACACAACGAACGAAAATCAATATGATTGACCAACCCAACGGTACATCAATCAAAACGCGTGCCAACCGCTGAACAAATACGGAATTCCACCGCCCAAGGGTTGGAAGATCGAAAACGAGACTATTTTCCCGAACTTAAGGGAATTACGAAGGAGCCTGAACACTCAACAATCATGGGGCGAGATCAATAAAAACCGAACAATCAAACGATCGAACCACGACGATCGAGACAACAAAAATCGAAAAATCATGTCCGAAACACGAAGGATAATAAAATTCAAACAACAACTCCCAGGATGATCTGGTGAGAACTACAAGACATGCATTCCCATAAGATCCACAGGAAAGGGAATAGCGATTTAAAAGTCTCAACGACAAACGAGTTATTCTGAAACAATACCACACTCGTTCGATCAACAAAAGTAAGGGGCAGGACAAGCTCAGAAATGTCAACGAACATAATGAGTCGACAAAGTCGAAAACACAAGAGTTCCAAATCCGATCCACTTCGAATAAAAGAACTAATAGAACCAAATGATGTCACTCCCGAACAAGGTTCACAAGAATCGAACCGAACCCGAAAAAGTCACAACGATAACCAGATCGACCCACAACAAGATCACAGCTCGATCGGACGATGAAACCGAAATACAGAACAAGTTCATAAAGCATCAACGAACATGAGCGAATCGATAGACTGGAGAAAGAGAAAATAAAGAAGTCAAAATAGTACGGGTATTACCTCCGACCTCGTCCACGAAATTCACAAAAACGGGAGCAAGGTAACAAGACATTAAACAACCGACACAAAACGGAACCATCACCGATGCACACGATCATACCAAACAAAGATCTAACAGCTCGCATATGCACGACAACACAGAAATCACCACAAGGCGACAACATTCAACACCAACAACCCGCCTCTCACAGGGGGCTAACACAACAAGTGTGTGGAAAACGACTCAACGCTCACACCACCAATTCGATGATACATCGGGAGCAAACATTAAAATTACAACGCTAACATCATACATACATACCCAGCCCTCAAACGGGAATGGATAGGTTTTTAAAAAAAAAAAAATGAAAACCTCATTTTGAAAATAATTTAGAAGAACACCGGTTGATCTTGAGTATCACCTTTCAAAAAAAAATATACAAACGTGAAACATCGTTATCGAGACTTTGGAGAACCATTTCGGATTTGATAAAAATGAGGACACTTTCTCTTAGTGAAAACTTTCAAAATATTCGACCCTCGGGTCTAAATAAAAGTGTTTCTAAAACATTGAAAATATCTCAAAGCATTTTGGTCCTCGAGGTAGAAAATTTTTGAAATATATTGTGGCACCTTGGATGTACCACAAGAAAATAACTCATTTGAAAAGTATGTCTCGAAATTTATTTTTTTAAGATACTCAAGGTTTTCAAAAATCCAATAGGCCAGAATGCCCAAAACTCACACATATCGATGTTCATTAAAACAACTCATAGTACACGCATCAAAACTACTGCCCCCATTCGAGGCCTCTAAGGACCCTCCCACACTGGCTAGTGAACAAGTCGAACGCGTATAAGCACAAAGCTTCCACAATAGAACTTGTAAAACGTGTAAATCGATTCGAAAATCATCAGCAACGGACAAAAACAACAATAAAAAGACATCACAAGCGACGACACTCCTCGTATAAATCAAATACGAGAGTCGACTAAATACATATCGTGAAATCAAAATCCACATAAGGATTCCACCACTTAACAAATAATCATAAAAATAGCTCGTGTCACACGAGGCACAACACAAAGAAGGGAGACTTACTTCCACAGGTCGCACGAAGATGATGATCGCCCCACGATACTAATCACGACCAACAAACTCAAACGACGCGTCGCGACACGACTCAGTCAGATAAAATCCGACGAAACAAGACTCAAACAACACGACTTGACCCGACAGCCTAGGTTTCCTCAACCTAAGCTCCGATACCATTTATGTAACACCCCCAATCTGCTCATGGATATTACACGCCGTAGAACCTTTCCTCAAGGATCTACCAGGCTGGTAACGACATATAACAACTCAACCATGCCTTTAAGGCTAAAATGACTCAGTAGACCGATTTGGTCTTTCAATAAATACATACAACTCAAATACAACTCATGCCCACGCAGGGGTCAAAACACAACCACACCCGTACAACGGGAAAATATATAGCAGCGGAAAATAAAGTACAACTGAACCAATACACAATGTACGGTTCCTCATGTGATTAGTATCGATCATCTTTCATCATTCTTCGTGCCGACCCTGTGTTATGGTCCAAAACCTGAATGCAAAAATAGACATCCACCCCCCGAATACTCGGGGGTTAGCAAACTTCCACTGTTTTGCTAGTGCAAGAACAAAGTGCAAATACGAGCCATACAATTCACATTCCACGAATAACAACATCCAAGGATCCTCAAGGATCCAAACGAAACGAAAAGCACTTCCCGAGGCAAGAATTTGAGAAAACGTTCCAAAATCGAAAGATCACAAATTAATGGAAAAATTTATAAAAACAGTTTAGAATGCCATCAAGAGTTTTAATAGAAAACAATTTAGGATTATCAAATCCTACTTTTCAAAATCCAAAAGACAAAAGGGGTCACTGCCCCAAAGGTTTACTTTCCGAAAAATGACATTTACCAAACCGTTGGGATTTTAGCCGCAAATCCGTAAAATGACTTTTAGAAAACCATTGGGATTTTAGCCCCAAATCTCATCAACTCACAGTACACAAGAACGACCACAAGGTTCGTCTCCCAACATCAAAATCCACAAATAAAGGATTTAAAACAAACAACAAAATACTCTAGTGCCATCCTAGCCAAGTAAGCCAAACGAACAACTTACCTCTTACACACTTAGTCGATGCATGCAATCATGAAAACCATTCAAAAGCACTCATTTCCGGAAATGCCATAGTCAAATCACATTTGTAAAATGCACCACAATTAACCGTGGATCCACCCCTCTGTGGACCCCTACCGAGACCCCGTCGGATCTGACCCATAGTGGTTAAAAGCAAGCTCGCGGATCCACCCCTCCGTGGACCCCTATCGAGACCCCGTCGGATCTAACCCATAGTGAGCATACACACACACGTTACTCATGCAATACTAATATGCTAAGAATGTAAGTTCATTAAGAATACTCACTAGAGATGGCCTCTAACTCGACACCATTATCAAACTCTTCAAAACACATTAACAAGATTACATACGGAATACACGATTCCATAACTTTAAACAACAGGGGGTATCATCAAAGCCTTCAACGTTTAAAATGATCAAATCATAATCAATTCCTAAAACACACCGTTCACAAAACACACGCGTTTTGAAAGAAAGACTTTAACGAGGCCAAACCGAAATCTTTTGAAACTTCATTTCAAACAAACAAACAAACACACCAAGACGATCAGCGATCATCATATCCACAAAACGAGAAGCGTATGAACAAGGTACTTGCCTCAAATAAGAACAACGCGGAGAATCGACCGAAGTTGGTTGACATGAACCGACTACGAACCCACCGACTCCACCGATCGCCAACTCGCGTTCATAAACTACGAAGGACAATAACAACAATGAAATGAATTCCCTAACACGACTTAAAGCCATTGAATTCAAAGAACGAATGACGAAAGTTCAAGCGTTTCCCCCAAAACGGCCAAGAACACGATTCGTTCCGTCAAAACCCGAAAACAAAATTCCAAGTTGAAATATGGATATACAATCCATAGAATATGTTTAACAACATCATTTAACCACAATCGATCCATCAAAAATGGATGGAAAATGAGATCGAGAACAAATCCCCCAAAAAGTCGATTCGAAGGAAATCAAGAAATATACTTCGATTCGACGAAGAACAATGGATTAAATGATGTTAAACACAAGAATACTACCAAGATTAATCATACCCATCATGAATTAATCAACAATACGGAACGAATCGGATAAAAACGCAAAAACCCCAAAATTCCAAGAACTAGGGTTCTAGAAAATCTCACCTTGATTCGCTGGATCAAAGGATGATAACAGATGATTGATTGATGTTATGAACTCAAGAACTTCGTGGATTTGTTGCCAAACATCATGGCTCCAAGATACCCAAGTCTCCAGTCGCGTAAGAGAAAGGGAGGAAATGAAAAACGAGAGGAAATGTGACTGCTCTGTCACATTTATACTGGGCCGGACTAGCGCGCGCTAGGCTGCCGAGCTAGCGTCTTCTCGCCCGTGCCGCGATCCGGTGCCCACCGCCCCTACCGACTCGGCCAGTAGCGTGCGCAGCCTTCCGACGTAGCGCGCTACCCGCGGTCGTAGCGTCGCAATGCCCGACGATGGCGTCGCTACTGCCGAGCCTAACCGATTCCAGAACCCCTGGACTCCACTATCCAGACCCGATAGCGTGCGTTAGGCCAGCCGATAGCGTGCGCTACACATGACGGTTAGCGCGCGCAGCCTTCCGGCCGTAGTGTGCGCTACGCCGGTTCCTGCCGCACCCGTTCGGCCGGTGCCCGCAATCGTCCGGCCAGTCCCACAACCGTCCGGTCAGTACCCGACCACCAGGGCTCGACGACCCGATTTCCGAAAACGTACAGAACGAACACGACGAAAAGTTTGCGGACAACATCAACGACCCGAAATGAAAACATAATGCAATAATTAATCATACGCGACCAAGAAATGGGTCGAGACAACAATTACAGATACGAATACCCGTAACTTTTAAGAAATTACAAAATGGCCCAAAATGCCCGAAAATCACGACACATGATCGAATAACCAAACTGAAGTTCACAACACGTCTAACAAAGTTAAACGGACTTGCAGGAAACTCGAAACAGCAATTTCGAACGAGATTCGCAAGAATCGAACTCAAGTGCGGAAAAGTCGCCAAAAAGCACGGAACTCAACAAAACGACACCGAAACGAACTCGTATGACAAAAAGTGAAGAATTAATCATTCTCAGAATGACGAAACGGTCATGAGCGAGTCGTCAAAATGGACTTCTACCAAAAAAAGAAATTACCGGGAATCGAAATTACGGATATTACACCAGTGGTACAGAGTGTCATATGGGGTGACCCTGTAATACTTCCAGATTTGGAGGCATTCATACGCTTTTTCAATTTGTACCTGGAGGAGAATATTATTTATTATGTCAGTTGGGTACGGACTCCATACAGTAGTTGGGCCTACCGTCCGGATGGGATCCTCAATAGGTATAGGAGCCTGTTGTGGAGAGGGTTCCCGGACAGGGGATGGTAACCTGTGGGGAGAGGGACTCCTGTTAGGAGTAGCGGCTTTTGGCTCCGAAGGGGCAGCCGACTCACCGGATCCTTCCAGGTTCGCAAGCAGTTGGTCATCCATCATAGCCACCATAGGCTCAGGATTTGCTGTTTCAGCAGCAACTGCTTCTTCCACAGGGGTTGCTCCCATTGGGATTGGTTCAGCGACAAGAGCAGAGGGGGCCTCTACAATAACCGCTGCAGTTACTCTAGGCTCAGCTTTACAAGACTTTTTGGTCTTCTTCTTCTTCTTCTTCTTCTTCTTCTTCTTCTTCTTCTTCTTCTTCTTCTCGACATCATGAGTTGACCGGCTGTCAGAAGCACTTATTTTTATCTTCCTCTCCTCGTTCGAGGTTCTCACAGTGAAGTCCCTCGGGACACTTGAGATAGGCATGCTTTGAAGGAGCGGCCTGTTAGCAATCAGGTGTGACTGGTTGAACACTGTGGAAGTCATCCCACCAATGAATTTTTCGGGGGCAACCTTCTTGGCATCGGCAAATTGTTTAACTCCGCAGTGAGTAAGGATGTAGATCAGGATAAGACTGAATGATTTCTTTGCAGTTTCAGGTTTGGCATCCTCCTTCTGTATCATTTTCAACAGAACCTGACACCAATTTACCTTTTCTCCGGACATGATAGCCACCATCATTCTGAAGCGTAGGTTGGTACACATTTCGAAAGCTCCTGTCCGTTTCTCAACTACCCGGCAACAGAAGTCATGAAGGTACTCGTACGGTAGTGTGAATTTTTTCTTGTGGCAAGAGGGATGGACATTCTTCGCCCTCTCACCACCGGTGAACAACCTCCAGTAGGCTGTCAGCAAACTCTCCTACCCGAAGGTCTCTAATTCTTACATTTTCAGGCAATCAGAAGGTAGTCTGTACATTTTCTCCAGTAGTTCTCTATTCACAGAGACTTCGATCCCTTTAACTTTTGCTGAGCTCTCAGAAATATCGCCTCCTCTCCTGTGAGACAAGTATTTCAATGAAGCGTCCAAATAAAATTCTTCTACTATATGTTCATCATATAGTTCGGTATGGTGGCTAGCAAGACGGTACAGTCCTTGCTGTTTCACCTGTGAAACGACCACCTCCATTCCGTCAAAATCTTCTCCTTCAAGATTGATTCTTTCCATCACCACAGATATGACGAAGATGCGTCCGCCAATGATTGATCCTTTTTTCTCATGGAAAGGGAAGATGTCTGGGAAGTCGATATTTCTGCAGACAAAGAGTTGTGATGAAACAAAGAGTTTTGCAGAAAAATGCATGGAATCGCAAAAAATATGTAAACTGTTTGCTGAAGTCTCGTTTAATTTTTTGAAAGCGTAAAGAGTCTAAGGGAGCAAAGTACAGTCCTTTTATAGGGTGCAGAGAAGATTAGGGTTTCAAACAGTGAACGGTCATATTTAAGCGATGGGAACCGTCTTATTAAAGAACATTTAGGATGGATTCAGAGTAACTTATGCGTCTTATCCATCTATTTTTGAAATGATGACAAGTCCCACTTCTGATAGTTCGTCTTCCCTTATTGCACGAAATGATGGTTTGAAATTATTGAAATCGCAGTATTTGAGGAATTGAAGTCCAGGTGTTTTTAAAACCATTAAAGGGTAAGACATTTGAAATGTAAACAGGGCACGTGGACTTAAAAACATTTTCGGTACGAATAGAATAGTAAAATAATTTTAAGTGATATCATATTGTGTATGTGCTGTATCCGCGAACAATACAGCATTCCCCCTTAAAAGGTACATACAAGATTCAATTATTACACCAATGTTAGATTAATATTATATTCATGGGTCATACTGTATTCCTCCTTAATTAATGCACACGTCAGCTGTATGAAGGTTTTATGTCTCCTTTTTCCTACAATAAGATCTGACTTGTTCTGAGTGTATAGTTAATTAAAGTGGATACTGTATTCTTAGGTCTTACAGCAGTCCCCCTCAATTGATGAGTAATAGCGTTACTTACAGGGAGTCGAGCTGTAGCATTACCAATTCTTGATAAAGCATACAAAATATGGTTGTGCTGAGAGGTTTTGTAAAGATGTCGGTTAATTGAATGTATGTATGAATCTTCTCGATCCGAACAACTTTATTCTCAACATGATTCCTGATGAAATGATGCTTCATATCAATATGCTTAGTTCGCGAGTGAAATATAGGGTTGTGCGTTATAGCAATTGCACTCATGCTATCGCACATGATTGTCATCTCACTGGCACTGATTCCATAATTTGATAATTGTTGTTGCATCCAGACAATCTGCATACAACAACTTCCAGCGGCATAGTATTCCGACTCAGCTTTAGAAAGTGAGCTGTCCAATTGCTTCGTACTGAACCAGGACACAAGTCTATGTCCAAGAAAGTAACAAGTACCGCTTGTACTCTTCCTATCCAGCTTACAACTTCCGAGATCCGAGTCGCTCTATCCAACCAAATCGAATCCTCCTTCCTTAGGATACCAAAATACTACATCAACTGTTCCTTTTACGTACTTAAGGATTCATTTGAGTGTCGTGAAGTGTGAATCCTTAGGTACTACTTGATACCAATCACACAATCCCACAGCAAACTAGATATCGGGCCTTCTAGCCGTTAGGTACAGGAGTGAGCCTATAAGCTTCATGTAGAGTGATTGATCAACTGGCTTTCTAGCTTTGTCAGCACTAATTTGCGTGGAAGTGCTCATGGGGGTTGACGAGGATTTGGAGTTATCCATACCAAACTTGTTGAGTAGCTCCTTGTTGTACTTATCCTGGTTGATAAAGATTCATGTAGGTAGTTGCTTGACCTGCAATCCTAGAAAATAACTGAGTTCTCCCATCATACTCATTTCAAAACTGCATTGTATGAGATGAGAGAACCTTTGACATAAAGCAAGGTTAGTAGAACTAAATATAATATCATCGACATATATTTTCACCATTAATAGGTTATCTTCTTCGTGCATCTTAAATAGGGTCTTGTCCACAGCACCTTTCTCAAATCCACTATTGGTAAGGTACAGGGACAGGGTTTCATACCACGCTCTAGGTGCTTGCTTAAGTCCATACAGAGCTTATCGTAGTCTGTATACTAGGTCTCCGCCTTCAGTATTCACAAACCCTAGTGGTTGTTCAACATAGACTTCTTCGACAAGATCTCTATTCAGGAATGCGCTCCTAACATCCATTTGATATACTATAAAGCTCTTATGGGCGGCAAAAGCTAGGAATATCCTGATGGCTTCTAGCCTGGCTACATCGGCAAATGTCTCATCGTAGTCTATGCCTTCTTCCTGTCTGAAGCCTTGTGCGACTAGACGGGATTTATTCCTGATAACAAGTCCATTATCATCCTTCTTATTTATAAATACCCATTTTGTTCCAATTACATCTTGATGTTCTGACCTGGGTACTAGATACCATACATTATTTCTTTCGAAATTATTAAGCTCTTCTTCATAGAAGTGATCCAGCGAGAATTATTTAAAGCTTTATTGGTTGAAACAGGTTCGGATTGAGCTAAGAATACAGCTAGGGTGCACATAGCTAGTCTCCTAAGTTCATCTTGAGATTTCCATACCGGAAATGGAGATTTCTCAGAATCGGTTTCTTCTTGCGCGCATAGTACGGTTCCTAGTGTACTATGTATTCTTTTTTGTGTAGATATATCAACACCTATATCACCTATAATCAACTCATGTGGGTGATCTCTCAACCATCGCCTATAAGGTTCTAATTCAGCATCCCGTACTGTATCTTGTGGTGCTGTAGTCTCCACTTCAGCTTGTACAGCATTGGCTTCGACTACTTCTGATCTTACAGCTTCGGGATTGATTTGTAAGTCTACGAAAGTCTCTATTGGAGTTTGAGGGTCATTGATGGAAAGTGTTTGGATATTCTGGGTTAAGTCTTCTACTCCTCTAAGAACAAAATGAGGTTCATCAAACACTACGTAGACAGATTCCTCTATAGTCATCTTTCTTTTGTTAAAGATCCTGAAAGCTTTGCTGACAGAAGAATATCCTACAAATATTCCTTCAATTGAAGGTCTTGTGTTGATCTTTCCCATTATTCAGAACATAACACCTGCAACCAAAGATGTGAAATTATGCAACTATTGGAGTTTTGTTGTTCCATACCTCATATGCATTTTTGTTGTGATGCTTGTTGATAATACAACGGTTTGGTGTATAGCATGATGTATTTGTTGCTTCGCTCCAGAACCGCTGAGGCAACTTTCTTGCAGCAATCATGGTTCTTGTTGCTTCCTTGAGTGTCTTATTCTTTCGCTCGGCAACACCATTTTGCTGAGGAGTCTGTGCTGCTGAGTATTCGTGTTGTATTCCATTGTCCGAACAGTATTGTTCTATAAAGCAATTTGTGAATTCAGTACCTCTGTTGAAAGTTATGAACATGATACTCAACACTTTCTCATCCTGAAGCTTTCTCAGGTGCTCTGGCAACTTTGTTGTGGTTTCTTTCTTCTTCCCTAGGAAAATTGTCCAAGCATACCTGGAAAAATCATCAACAATAACGAGATAGTATATCTTACCTGCCAAAATTACAGGGTCTACAGGACCATAGATATCCATGTGTAGCATATCCAATACCCTATGGGTAGATAGGTATGATTTGCTTTGCAGGGTGGTTTTGACTTGTTTGCCTTTCTGGCAGTGTCCGCAGACGCTATCTTTATGGAATGACACATCGGTCAAACCTCTAACCATTCCCTATTTGGCGAGTTTTTTGATCATCTTGACGTTGATATGAGACATCCTCTTGTGCCATATCCAGCTTTGACATGCAGTGCCTTTGGAAACAAAACAAGGAATAGAGGAGCTCGTAGGCTTCCAGTCAGCAATATACATATTACCTGACCTGCTTCCTGTAAGGACGATTTCTTTGATGTCCTTCACAATACAGTGGTCTATATAGAATTTCACTGAGAACTCTTTGTCACAGAACTGGCTGACACTAAGTAGATTGTACTGTAAGCCTTCAACATAGGCCATGTCAGTGACTTTGAACTCTCCGACAAGCAGGGTTCCCTTCCCTCCTTTTCTTCCTTTGGACTTGTCACCTAAGCATACCCCTGGACTGTGGCCTTCTACATTATCTGACAGCTTGCTGATATCACTTGTCATGTGCGGAGAACATCAAATGTCAAAGTACCAGAAGTCCTTCTCTTTGATATATGTAAACAATTTAGGTAGATTCAAGTCCCCTTTGATTGTTGGGTCCATATGTGTTAGTGCCTTTTGGTACCTAAATTTTCCTAACAACAATTAGTTTGTTGTAGGTTACTTTTGGTCCTGTTTTGAGATGTCTATGTGGGGTAGGCATGTAGTCGCTATAACCTTGATTATCATGCATGTAAAATCTTGGGTTATTATTCTAGTACGGTTACCGTCTTAGAGGTGGAGCCATTTTCTTAGGCCTTACAACTTGTATTCTGGGTCTCCAGTTGGATTCCCATAGCTGTTATTTATACTATGTGGCGACCTACTTTCTAGATCGATAACAGAGCTCCTGTATCTAATATCTAGGCGCACTGTACTGTTTGAAGTACTGCGGTGCTTGCCTTTGATATTTGGGTACAACCTTCTATCTGAATGGCTGCTGGCGCTTATGATATGCTCGGGGAGCATGCTGATGGTTACGCCTTACAGGTCTTGGAGGATGATATTTTCGCTATCTGTGATAGTAACTTGGTGGCAGAATCGCAGTCTTTGCTATACGAGGGGTAGCTGTAGCCTTTACGGGACTTGGAATAGTGGGTTCCACACCCCTGACTAATACTGTACTAATTTTTCCCTTATTGGAGAATGAGTTATATCCTACGCCACGTTTATCATGGGCATGTTACCCAGTGCTTAGATTTTCTTCCATCCGTTTGGAAGATATTTCGAATTATTTCACGATGATCTGTAATTCTCTTTCTCGCTTCTCGAGAGTTTTTACTTTGGCTTCGAGTAAAGAAAAATCATTTGTCTTGATCTCATCGCCTCATTGAGATCGTGGGCAAGTTGATGATTGCTTTCCATGAGTTTTTCAAATATTACCTTGTTGTCTTCGCAATCAATATACATATTTTAATAGTTATTTTTCAGCAAGTCATTTTCATCTTTCAGCTGTAAGTTTGAAATTTCGAGTTATGTGTTTTCTCAGTTTAAAGTCTCATGGGACTTTGAATATTTTTAAATTCATTCATCATATTTTCAAAGGTATGCAATGTATTTAAAGGAATAGTTGAAGTTGAGCTTACTTCATCGTCACTATCCTCATCATCATGTATTTCTTTGGCCATAAAGCACATATATGCTTTATCCTCGATCTCATCATTGGAGGAGTCACTGTCAGTGATTGCCTGAAGGCACTCCTCGGTCTTGTTGGACACTGGCGAGGCTTCTGATTCACCAATCATGGCCTTGAGCTTGTTTTTCCAGACACGCCTTCTTTCGTCCTTTTCTTGTTGCTCAGCTTCTGGCAAATTTTGTATTTTCGGGTGTGGACATTTATTTGCATAATGTCCAGGTTTCCTACAGAACTTACCTTGTGAAAAGGCTTGGGCCAATATGGGGTCTTTCCAGACTGTTTGATGAACTTTTTGAACTTGTGCAGGAACACGGCCATTTCATCTTATGACAGGATATCATCATCACTGTTTACAGTGTTGTGTGCAGATTTGGATGTGCTGGGTGCAGAGCTGTGTCTCCTGTCAAATACAGCAGCTAGTGTTGTAGCCTTGGTAGGTGACTCTTCGACCTTCTCTCCCGTCAATATCATACTCAAAGGATTTGAGTTCAGAGAATAGGTCAAAAGTAGAAATATCATTAAGATTACAGGATACACGCATAGCTGTAGTCTTAATGTCCCATCGGGCAGGGAGTGATCTAAATATTTTTAAATTTTTCTCCTTTTGGGTATACACTTTACCCAATGCTTCAAGTTCACCGACAATGCCAGTAAATCTGAGATTAAGCTCCTCAAGCATTTTGGAAGATTTCATTTCAAAATATTCGAATTTCTGAGTAAGTTTTGAAAGTTTATTTTCTTTCGAGAGCTCAGTACCTTCGCAAATCAGCTTGAGTTTCTCCCAGATTTCCTTAGCTGTCTTACATCTCTTTACCTTTGGGAATGTGCCTTTGTGAAGAGTGTCACAAACAGCGCATTCTTAGCTACATTATCGAGGTTCGCACGCTTGCGATCGTCAGTTGTCCATTGCTCTCGCTCCTTCTCGAGCATTTCCGCATGAGGTTGTCCTTCTATCCTTGCGGCATGATTAACCTTTGTTGGCAACTAAGTATACAATAAACATCTTAGAAAGTAAGAGTACAATAAGCTGTACGATTTTCGAAGTTAATTGTGTTGCAGAAGTTTGTTATGTGAGTTCCTGTAAATACAACTTGTTGTTCTCCTGTTTGCTTGATGCGTACAGGGTTTAACAGTGTATATTACATAAATCACAGTAGAATGAAAATAGTAAAGGCAGAAGGTAAATGACACACAGTTTAAAGTGGTTCGAGGAAAACCCGTCTACGTCCAGTGGTCCTCCACACAGGAGTAAAGAGTTTATTAAAATCACTATGAACACAACCACGTGACTTTAATTACATCTGTCTCTGTATCGTTAACACAGATTGATACAGTGAATGTAGCTTTCGGCCATTCACACAGATTGGCTTGAGCTCTTTCTCGACTCGCTCCTTCTCATACAGATTGAAGCTTCGTCTAAAATACTATTATTCCTATACAGGTCTGAGTATGCAAGGATCTTTAGTCGACACAGGGCTAATGATAATCTCAACGGTAAGGGTATAACAAATCTCAAATAGCAACTTTATCTCGGATGAACAATCGCTGCATGTTGTGCTGTTTGCATTGATGACTTATATATTTCTTCGCTTGGATACTGCTGTATGATCATGAAATATACTTTTTTGTAATCGCTAAAATGTCAGAGTAATCTGCCAGAGCTTTCGCGATAATGAATAACTTCTGTGTATAAGTCCTCTGGCTTGGGAGTATTTATAACCTCGGAAATGTATCCATTATAAATGAAGCCATTGAAGGTTGGTGAGATGTTGACATCTGTCTCTTGATTGACGGCTGTTGAATGCTTGAATTAAATCAGATCGCATTTAATGATTCAGACATACTCTCTATCTATGCATTAAATGCTCTTCAGAGCATTCAGACGTGTCTCTCTCCGACCGCATTAAATACTGTCCTATCAGCAGTAAATGCTGCTTTAACCGTGAATACTTTATGAATAAACAATTTTTATCTCACAATAGTTCTGTCAGGATCATTTACGGTCCCTTTACACCAATTAACTATGGAGTCATTGTCTCGATCTTGTTAAATGCTTCTTCCTTCTAGTGTTTCATCAAAGACAAGTATACAGTCTTTAGGGTGGGTGATCCATTCAACTTTTTGATGCCTCGATTTCATCAGCATCTGCAGAGGGAGCACTCATTCTGCTAACGGCCTCGAAATTCATTTGCGGCTTCCTACAGCGTTTTGAACTTGTTGAACGGGGCAGACTCCCGGATGAGCGTACATAAGTATCTCATCAATTCATTTTTCTTCCAGTTCTTCATATCATCGGTTGAAGGCTGTCGGTCAATGGGTAGCATGATCTCAGACGGATTTCGCACATTGTTCTTCTAAGGAAAGTTTGGATTCTGGAACTCAGGTCGAGAAGCAGATACCCTGTATCCTCCTGAAGCTTGACTAGACCCGGGTGAGGCCAATCTACTAACAGCGGCAACACTATTTTCCAGCGTTGCTTCCATCTCTCTTTCTCTCTCCAATCTCCATCTTCGGCTTGCCTCTCTGGTTTCTTCCCCCTTTTTGGCATCATCAACGTCTGATACCTTGGTATGAATCTCCTGTAGGAGCTTAATAGTTTGTCTTTCTTGGTCATCAGATTATTGATTTTCTCAACCATATTACCCAGGACCAGAGACATATCGTCTATCTTGTGATCATGGTCTGTCAGTCTGGTTTCGGTCTCTTTAAGGGCAGCAACCGTCTTGGCTATGGCAATCCTGAGCTTTTTCTATTCTTGCCTAAGGATTTCTTCCTGATGCTGCTTGAGCTGATTGAGCGCTTGCCATGATGTATTAGGCATTAGGCAGAATGCATCCTCAACGTCGTTCATCGTGGATTTCAGTTTGGGGAGCTCATCCTGGGCTCATCCAATCGAATTCTTTCCCGACGTCATATAGTGCCTTCACAGAGTCTAGCAGGAACATTGTCTGTAAGCCAATGGCATGGAGTTGCTCGATGCGGGTTTCAGTGCGCAGGGATCTAGGGTGCGCAATCTTGGAATCCTTAGGCTCATTGAGTTTACGGATAACCACATGATGATGAGGTCGTCGTGGTCTGTCGTACGGTAAGAAACCATCATCGGAATATAATTTGGAGTTTCTGGAGGTGGCAGATGTAGGAGCATATGGAGAAAGCTCTTACGAAGCAGGGGCTTCCGAAGCAGGAGCTTCAGAAGCGAGAGATTTGGAAGAAGGTGCAGCAAATTCAGTCTCAAAGACAGGAGGGATTGATACCTCCTGCCGACTCTCAGCTTCCGCATGATCCGTAAGAGGGATTTAATCCTCTTGGTATATGGCGCAGGCGGCGTCTTCGTGTTGCAGGACATGCTGGGCTTCCTGTTCAGGATCATCTTTCTCTTCAGAGGTGACAGGAGGGACTGATTCCTCATGTTGTTGATCTTTGGTAACTTTTTGTTGTGGGGTAGGGGACTGGTGGATATCAGATGTCCCCTACCCTGTTGTTTTTGGTGATTGGCCATCTCACGTTCCCTGGTCTCTTCACGGCTGATCCTCAGATCGGACTGTAGGGCATCATCGTCAGCATCCGAGTCAGGGTGGCTGGTAGATGGAGCTTTGTCACCAGACTGTGACTTTCCTTTCAGTATAGCCTTCTCTTTTGCCTTGAAATAGTCATAGATTAGCTCCTACCAAAAGTGATCCTCCCAACGGACCAAGATTTTGACATTCTGGGTGTCCATGACCTCCAGAACAAATAATTCCTCTTCCTTTCAGTCAGCCCAATTGTACAGGGTGACGTATGGGGCGATCATGTAGGTCCTCCATATTTCGAAGCATTCGTATGCTTGCTCTATTTGTACCTGCAGGAGAGTATTATTTATTATTTCGGATGGGGATGGACTTCGTACAGTAGTTGGGTCTACCGTCCGGATGGGATTCTGAACAGGTATGGGAGCCTGTCTTGGAGAGAGATCCCGAACAGGGGATGGTACCTTGTAGGGAGAGGGATCCTGTATAGGGGTGGGTACCCTATCAGTAGTTGGGGGTTTTGGCTCTGAGGGGGCAGCCAACTCACAGGAACCCTCCAGCTTGGCAAACAATTGATCATCCATCATAGCCACCATAGGCTCGTGATTTGCTGTTTTTGCAGCAACTGTTTCTTCCATAGGGGTTGCGCCCTGTGGGATAGATCAGCGACAGGAGCAGAGGGGGCCCCTACAGTAACCGCTGCAGGTAATGTAGGCCCAGTCTTGGAAGACTTCTTGGCTTTCATCGTCTTCTTCTCGACAGCATGATGGGATCGTCTATCAGAGAAACTTCTTTTCTTGGCTTCTCCTCGCTCGTGATCCGCACAGTGACGTCCCCTGGGTTACTTGAGATAGGCATGTATTTAGGATGTGGTCTCTTAGCAACCATGGGTGACTTGTTGAACACTGTGGAATTCATCTCTCCAATGAACTTTCCAGGGCCAATCTTCTTGGCATTCTCAGATTGTTTGACTCCGCAGTTAGTGAGGATATAGTGCAGAATGACGCCGAATGATTTCTTTGCAGTCTTAGGTTTGGAAGACTCCTCCTAATCCTCTTCCACAAAATTTGGCACAAGTTAACCTTTTCTCCGGACATGATGGCTACCATCATCCGGAAGCCAAGGTTTGTGCACATCTCGAAGGCACCTGTCTAGTTCTCAACAACTCGGCAATAGAAGTCATGAAGATAGACATAGGGCAGGCAAAAATTCTTATTGTGGCATGAAGGGTGAACATTCTGTGCATTATCATCACCGTGAACAACCTCCAGTAGGCTCTGAACAACTTCTCCGGCCCGAAGGTCTCCAATTCTTCCATTTTTAGGCCATCAGACGATAGCCTGTAATGTTTTTCCAGCAAATCTCTGTTCATAGAGACCTCAATACCTTGAACAGTTGCAGAGATCTCAAAATTTTCTCCTCCTTGTCTCCTAGACGAGTATTTGAACGAGGCGTCAAATAATTCTTCCACTATATGCTCATCATACAAATCGGCATGACTACTAGCAAGGCGGTATAGGCTATATACTAAGTAGATAGAATTTTACTTAGAACTGTTTGTCATATAACTTGCTGATACTAAGTAGATTGTACTATAGAACTTCAACATAGGCTGCGTCGGAGACTTTGATGTAATATCCGTACCTTTCCATTTTTAGCAGTTTCCATTTTTGGTGTGTGTCTATTTTTATCGACTCGTTTGTAACCGTTTCGACATTTTGAATCTACTTTACTCTTGGAGTTTTTCCATTTGGTCGAATTTTGGTGATGTTTTCACGTAATTTCATTTTATGACATGCTTTGCCGTATGAACGTTCGATTCTCGTAAAACTCGTTTGTTTTCATTATTTCTTGGTTTGTGCAAGTTCGTATGGTTGAGTTGGTTGTGTGGAGACTTTTGGTTCGTTAATCCGACGTCGTTTCGTGATTTTCGGGCACTTGGGCCATTTTTGTAATTTCCTAATAGTTTAGGGAATCTCATTTTCGTTGTCGCATTAGGGACCCTCCGGTGGTCGGAATTATATTTTCTTTCAGCGCTTAGCTCCGTCGTCTTGCATACTTCGTGTTTATGTTTCTGGATTCTGGCCTTGTCGTGCGTTTTGAGAATTGTACCTTCGGCAGTAGCGTACTGCTGATGTGAGCAGTACTGAACTGCTGCGTAGGTAGCGCACGCTACTCCTTTCCCCTTGTGTGCGCTATCGATGTGCAGTTAGCGTACGCTAACTAGTTGTTGTTAGCGTGCGCTATCGTGTAGTATTTAGCGCGCGCTAAGCCTGTCTAGCGCACGCTAATGATGTCGGGCAGTAACTTCGGGACTGTTTATAAGCCTCGTTAGTGCGCACTACTTGTGTTAGTTAGCATGCGCTAACTATGCAATTTAAATAGAGGCAGTTCAGAAACAACATTTTTTTCATTCTTTTTCTTTCCTTCCCTTCCTACGGGCGATTTCGGCGATTTCAGAGCAGATTGTGGAGAGTAATCAGTGGAGTCTCCTTCGAGTCGGATTCTTGTGTCTCGAGCATAACACATCACCATCTAAATCCATCTCCTTCACTCCGATTCAAGGTATTTTCGTCTAGAACCCCAAATTGTCAATTTTGGGGGGGGTTTCCGGGTTTGGATTATTAGACTCGAATTATTCTAGTATGTTGTGATATTCCTCATCGATTGTTGTTATCGTATGGATCCCAATCCATTTCACCTAGTTAGATTCGTGAATTATCGATTCGGGGAGGTTTTAGGTAAACCCTCACCCGTATCGATTGATCGTTCATTATCGTAGTTTGTAATCGGGGTTATAGGTGTATTCCAATAGATTATTGTTGTCCGTTGGGACTGAACTACGTTGATTCTTTGTTTAGGAACCATCGTTTTCCACCCGGACCGTTGGTAGTCATGTTTCATTCCCGATTCTTCAAGAATGTCCAAAAGGCAAGTACTTTACATTTGTTTACATGTTCTAGTATTTGAATTATGGCTATTCGTGGTCGTTGTGGATAGATATGTGTATGTTCACCTAGGGACGGTCCGACGGGGCTCTAGGGATATGTATTGCCGTGTGTGTGAGTATCACGAACTGTGGTTAACCACCCAGGGATGTCCGACGGGGCTCTGCGGGGTACGATGGCCGTGAGCTCGTACCAAGGTTAACTTTGAATTGTTTTGTTGGATAAAATGTGTTTTGTGCTTGTGCATCGTAAATATTCCGGAATATAAATGATTTCTAAAAATGATTTTTGGCGCATATATTCATCTGATTAGAATGTAGTTCAAATGGATTGTACTTGCACTAGCAGTTGTCGCTAACCCCTTAAATGGGGGAAATACTCTTGTATTTCAGGTACAGGTCTTGGAGAAATGCGAGCACTCGAGCCGTATGAGGATTATGGGCAAGCATGATACTGTCCAGTAGTTGATTGTTGGTGTTCTGTCCTGTCATTTATTTTGATGTCGTGTTTTGGAGAATTCTGTTTTATGAAATTGGTTTAAGTACTCGAGTACTTCCTTTTTAAAATTGTTAGTGTTGTGTTCCCGTTTTGGGAAATGGATTTGATGTCAGATTTTATTTGTCGGATTGTAGTCTTTTATTTGAATTGTCATTTTGTTAATGATTGTATGTCGTTGTCGAATGTCTTGTTGCTACGTTAGCCTGGTGGATTCCATAGTGTGGGGTCCACAGCACTGTAATATGCCCTGATCGTCTTCGGGATGTTACAGAATATGGTATTAGAGCTTAGGTTTATGGATACCTAGGATGTCGGTTATTTGGGTCTAGTCGAGTGTCGTTTTGAACAGTATCACTGCTATGCCATCATCTCAGTACGCTAGTGCTCGTAAGTTTTCCCTAACTTGATTCATTACGTTATCCTGTTCTGTTTCCTTTCCAGATATCTTGTTGCATTTTGCGTTTGAATTGTACTCACCCGCTACTTCTTCAGAATTCATGCTGGTAGAGGACGCGGACGCGGTCGCGGACGCGGTAGGGGACGTGGCGCAGCTGGTGGGGCGGCCATGTCCGATAACTCCGGAACCGATTCGGCTATGCCTTCTTTGTCGAACAGTGTTCCGCCTAGTTCCGGGGGTCAGCAGGACCAGTCTGCTAGCTCCGGTAATGCACATGAGAATGTTGGAGTGGCGAACATTTTGTAGCAAGTAGCGAACCAGATGACGCTACTAACTTAGGCCGTCCTAGTCGGACAAGCTAATGCCACCCCGGTTCCGCCTACTGGATCCGGAAATGATAAGCTACTTCAGGACGTGATTCGCATGCGTCCTCTGCAATTTGATGGTGCTTCCGACCCCTCCAGTTGGGAGAGTTGGTTGTTTGAGATGGAAAAAGGTGTTTGAGGCTGCTAACTACTCTCAGGAGAGGAAGGTACCCATCGCTCAGTACTTCCTCGTCAAAGAGGCGGCAACGTGGTGCAAGCGTTGAAACCACGTGATCGGACAGCCACTTGGGCAGAATTCCAGGAGTTGATGGAAGATGAGTTTTGTCCATGGACAGTGAAAGAGGGGAGGATCCGAGCCTTCTTCGAGTCTAAGCCCTAGGATGTTCCGATTACGCAAGCAATCAAGGACTACAACCAACAACTTCATTACGTGAGAAACCAAAGTCCGAGATGAGCTTGATAAGATCCGCCACTTTGATATGCGGATGAAATCGAGGGTGCGTCATTACATATCTGGTCTGGGATGCACAACTTTGAAAGAGTATCAGAATAAGGCGATGGATTATGAGATGTCGTTAGCTGCGACAGAGATGGCAGCCGAGGGAAAGAAACAGAAGACCTCCGGCCAGTTTTTGGGAGGCAAGTCTGGTGGGCATTCGAAGGCTCAGTCTGGTTCGAGAGTCTTCGGGGTCAACCTTCATCATATGGGCGAGGAAACAGTTCCAAATCCGCTCCTACTGGTTCCGTTCGTGGTCCTACGTGTTTTAACTGTGGTCATCCCGGCCACATGATGAGTGAGTGTGATAGGCCCCCGATTCAGTGTCTTGCGTTCGGTCGGATGGGACATCATGCTCAGTTTTGTATGGATGCAGTTCGGGCGCCAGTTACTTAGATATCGTCCCCAGCTGCGGGAGAGCCGAGTGTGAATCAGGCACCGACAGTTCCTTAACCACAGCAGAGTTTTGGTAGAGGTCGAGGACGTGGATAGCCTTCTAGAGGGGGAGCTTCTAGTACGAGGTGTGTTCCGCCCCGAGTATATGAGATGAGACAAGCAGGAGACCCAGACATGACGGTGGCTACAGGTACCGTTCACATACTTGACCATCCTGTTTCCGTATTATTCGATTCTGGTGCTACGCATTCTTTCATATCTCTGGATTGTGTGCATCATCTGCATATTGATTGCCTAGTTGCATGTGAACCATTTGTTGTTAAACTGCCTAGTGGGGATAGCATCGTGGGGGATCGTAAGATTAGAGATTTTCCAGTGAGTATTGCAGGGAGGGTTTGGCCTTCTAATCTGATTACGGTAGATATTAGAGATGAGGATTTGATTCTGGGTGAGGATTGGCTGGACCGTCATGGAGCAATCATGAATTATAGAACGAGAACCATTTCGATGTTAGCCTCTGATGGTACCGAGCAGTCTTTTGTGGGGCGTAAGCGGAGTAGCCAGAGACTCCTGATCAGCGCCTTGAGGGCGGAGAGACTTCTTCGAGGAGGTTGCAAGGGTTATTGGTGTTACGCTTTGAGATCGGAATAAGGGGGAGTTGAGCTCTCGTCTATTCCGGTAGTGTGTGAGTATCCTGACGTCTTTCCAGACGAGTTTCCGGGTTTGCCGCCAGACCGAGAGGTTGAGTTTACCGTCGATTTAGAGCCAGGTGCAACACCGATTTCTAAGACGCCATATCGTATGGCGCCTGCCGAGATGCTTGAGTTGAAGAAACAATAGGGAGAGTTACTAGACATGGGGTATATTCGACCGAGCGCTTCACCTTGGGGCGCACCGGTCCTGTTTGTGAAGAAGAAAGATGGGTCACTTCGTTTGTGTATCGACTACCGAGAGTTGAACAAAGTGACTATCAAAAACAAGTATCCGCTCCTGAGGATCGATGATTTGTTCGACCAATTTCAAGGGGCAACCGTGTTTTCGAAGATTGATTTGAGATCGGGGTATTATCAACTCTGAGTGAAGGATACCGATATTCCGAAGACGGCCTTTCGGATGAGATACGGTCACTACGAGTTTGTGGTTATGCGTTTTGGGTTAACCAATGCCCCAGCCGTGTTCATGCAGCTTATGAACAAAGTCTTTATCGAGTACCTCGATAAGTGTGTAGTCGTTTTTATCGATGACATCCTGATTTACTCGAGGAGCGAGTAGGAGCACGCCCGTCATTTGCATATCGTGTTAGATATTTTGAGAACTCAGCATCTTTTTGCGAAGTTCTCAAAGTGTGAGTTTTGGTTACAGGAGGTTATGTTTCTCGGTCATGTGATCTCGGCTGAGGGTGTTCGTGTGGACCCACATAAGGTAGAGGCAGTGTTGGATTGGGCGCCACCGAAGAATGTGAAGGAGGTCCGTAGTTTTGTGGGTTTGGGTGGATATTACCGTAGATTCGTCGAGGGGTTCTCTAAGCTCGCTCGACCGCTGACTCAGTTGCTACAGAAGTCAGAGAAGTTTGTGTGGACCGATGAGAGACAGAATAGTTTTGAGGAGTTGAAGAAGCAGTTAACGACCACTCCTATTTTGGCTTTACCGAGTGGTAATGGGGGTTTCTCAGTTTTTCGTGATGCTTCGGGCCAAGGACTCGGATGTGTACTTATGCAGCACGGGAGGACGATTGCCTATGCTTCCCGTCAGTTGAAACCGTACGAGTTGAATTACCCTACGTAGGATCTTGAGTTGGCCACAATTGTATTTGCATTGAAGATCTAGCGTCATTACTTGTATGGCTCGTCGTGTCAGATTTTCACCGATCACAAGAGCCTGAAGTACATTTTTACGTAGAAAGAGCTTAACATGAGACAACGGAGGTGGTTGGAGTTGATTAAGGATTACGACCTCGAGATTCTCTATCATCCAGGCAAGACAAATGTGGTGGCAGATGCCTTGAGCCGGAAATCGATATCACTTCAGGCGCTTGAGTTACTTACGACTGAGTCGAGGCTTCAGCGAGAGTTTATGAGGTTGAGCATTGAGATTGTACTACCAGAGGGTTCCGGGCAGTTGCGTACACTTGAGAGTTCGTCGTCTTTAGTCGACGACATTAAGTCGGGACAGTTAGAGGACCCAATGTTTATTCGGATTCGTGATATATGAGGACGGTGTGTTGAGATTCCAAGGTTGGCTTTGTGTTCCGAACGACTTGGAATTGAGGCAAAATATTATGAGAGAGGCTCACGCGTCACCGTACTCAGTCCATCCGGGCTCGAGTAAAATGTATAAGGAGTTGAGGAAAATTTCTTGGTGAAAAGACATGAAAAATGAGGTAGTTCAGTTTGTGGCTAAGTGTTTGACTTGTCAGCAAGTCAAAATCGAGCATCAGCGGCCAGCGGGGTTGTTAAAACCACTCCCCATCCTGGAATGGAAGTAGGAGGATATCTCCATGGATTTTGTCACGAACTTGCCGAGGACGAAGACCGGAATGAATATAGTGTGGGTGATCGTAGACCGACTGACTAAGTTAGCACATTTTCTGGGCATCAAGGATACTTGGGGTCCAGAAAAATTGGCTCGTATTTTTATCGCGCAGATAGTGAGACTTCATGGTATGCCGAAGTCTATTATTTCGGACAGAGACGGCCGGTTTGTATCGCACTTCTGGCTGGCGGTACGTAAGGCATTAGGGGCACGTTTGCGTTTGAGTACATCTTTCCACCCTTAGACCGACGGGCAGTCCGAGCGTACCATTCAGACGTTCGAGGATTTGTTACGCGCGTGTGCGTTAGACTGGAGTAGTGACTGGGAAGAGCATCTAGCCTTGATTGAGTTTACATACAATAATAGTTGGCATGCGTCGATCAAGATGGCACCGTATGAGGCGCTTTATGGCCGACGTTGCTGATCACCGATATGTTGGGATGAGCCGTCCGATCTAGTTGGCACTGAGCCGGACCTTGTGTTGGAGACGAGGGAGAAAGTTAAATTGATTAGGAAGAGAATGTTGGCCGCTCAGAGTCGGCAAAAGTCTTATGCGGATGTTAGGCGTCGACCTTTGGAGTTTGAGGTGGGAGATCATGTTCTGTTGAGAGTGTCTCCGTCGAAGGGAGTTTTCCATTTTGGGAAAAAGGGGAAGCTCAGCCCGAGGTATATTGGGCCTTTCGAGATATTGGAGAGAGTCGGTGAGTTGGCATACCGTTTGGCTTTGCCTCTGTCGTTGAGTCATGTTCATAGCGTATTTCACGTCTCCCAGTTGAGGAAGTACGTTTCGGACCCATCCCACATTATTGATTTTGGAGACGTGGAGATCGAGAAGGATTTTATGTTTGAGGAGAGGCCCGTCAAGATTTTTTAGCGTCGAGACAAGCAGTTAAGGCACAAAACCATTCCTTCGGTTAAGGTGCAATGGTAGAGGCACGGAGTAGAAGAAGCGACGTGGGAGTTAGAGGAGGATATGTCTCACCCCACAAAGTCATGATCATGCATTAATAAATGGAACAAAAGACAATGGGAAGGTGGGTGGAAGAAAAAGGGTCGGCTATCATGAAAAATGGATGAGTTCTTCGTTTCGGACTCCCGTGAGTCCAAACAGATAAACTCTGATTCCGTTCCGATATATTTATGTCGATTAATTAATCCAATCAATTAATCACATTAAATACATAATAACATAATTAATTTCTCCAAGAAATAATTATATTTATGAATTAAATTAATCACCCAGTAATTTATTTAATTCATTAAGGCATAAATCAATTTATCCAATAAATCGATTTAGACATCTAATGTCCCAAATTAGATATCCAATATCTAATATTCATAAAGAGAGAACAAGCTTGATTCATTCCATCGTCAATCCTATTGCGCAACTCGGTAGGTCTGTCTCAGTCAGCAATGGGAGGAACCAAAGAGTAGTAGCACCACCTAGCCAGCCTGGCGGCCTACACTGTACCCCAACTGAGAATGAATGATTGGGATCATTCAAGAACCATTATGTCGTGAATACCAGTATACGTATAAACCCTTCTTTCAAATGTCCCGATCAAGTTATAGGGTCACGGTCAGTTAAACCCTATATGTACTTGACACTATGCATGCGTTAATGCAAATCGAGATCATTGAGCTCTCGTGTATCCAATACAACTAGCTCCACTACTTTGGCCCAAGACTTATGATCTCATCTGCCAATAACCGCATATGACATATAACCCGCTCACTAACGGGAGAAAGAATTCTATCTTGGTATTCAGTAGGACCTACTACTTGCCCATCAAGATGCACGTCAAGGTTGACCCCCACCTCCCGGTTTATAGTGTTGAACTACTCTAATGAAAATCTTGAGGTCACAAGCACATCCCTACTAAATCCTCAAGTCGAAGTTTCACGAATACCTATCACAACCTTTCGATTCCATCATTGACTGTCCCGGAGTGAAATCCGTGTGACGAAATGAGGGTGAGTCGGTTCGAGTATACTAATCCAATTAACATACCTATAACGTGTGCTCCAACTAACTATTAGTGTTCGACAGGCACTCTCCATGTCAAAGAACACGTCATGCAAGTATTCACATAAACTTAACGCCCAGTCAAGTTTCATCGACTTTCGAACAATTAAGTATTTGAGCTATAAACCTTTCGAGTGCCGACCTCCTTATCCAATAAGGAGTGGAACGTTTTGCTCTCAAATACATGGACTAGTTTCTATATGTATATTTACGAGTTAGGAATGCCAGTAACTACCAGTAATTAAAGAAACATACATTGCCTTATATTAAAGATATACATAATTACAAGTACAATGCCCTCACTCAACATCCTCTGAGTGGCATTCGAGGGCATACTCCTAACATGTCTTGCTCACTTCGGTGAGTCTATTGATCCTTATTGGATATGTGATTCCTTGAGTTTCATTGCCATATTGCATCGTGAAATATCTGGAGTCATCTCTGTGTGCGGATTGGTTATTGTGTAGGATTTTCAGTTGGGCACATGATAGTTATGCGTGGATGTTTCCGCATTAAACCGTGCACACGAGACGTAGTTCGTGAGGCAAATTAGGTACATGTCCCACGTATATCCTGGATTCCATATACGGGGTGGACATGTGCACGGACACATTTCCGGATTGGGCGTACTGTGATGTCCATATTTGAGCCATATTGTTTGGTCGTTCATAGTCCATGTATGATTGGATATGTTCGACGGTTTGTGACTGGTTGTTCATATGCCCGAGGGGTATGTTCGGCAGTCAGAGTTATTTCTTTGAGATCCATTATTGTTGATCATTGGGAGTTTACCTTGTTGATGGTATTCTCGGTTATTGTTGATCCTTTGTTGATCGTGTTTGGAGTTTACCTTGTTGAGGGTATTCTCGGTTATTGTTGATCCTTTGTTGATCGTGCCGTATTGGAGTTTATCATGTCGATGATATTCTTAGTTGATTTATTAGTTGATCATTGTTATTGATCGTATGCGCATTCGGAATGTACATCTATGTTTCGGGACTTGTTATCATTGTTTTGTGGTAGTTGATCTACATATATGTTGTGTGTTATTGGTTTATTGAGGTTGAGATTTGATTGTGTAATCCGACGGACATGATTTGGCACAGATGGTTCATTTCACACTTATGAGTTATGATGATGTTTTGAGGATACTTGGTATCGTTTGAATACAGTACAGATGGTTGTAGTTGAGTTCATTTCGTCATTTGAGAATGCGAAATGTGGGTTATGGTAAGGATTGAATTGTCATGGATTGTTATGTGTTGGTAAGATTACATTGGTAGTATTCTTACTTTGTTATTACATTGGTATGTAATTATTTAGGATGATGTGATCGATATCATTGTTGAATATTGTGGCTGACCCCGTCGTGGGATTTACTTTTAGGTACTCGGAGATCGAGCTAGTAGCGGTCGTGAAGGGATGAGCTTCCCAGGTGATACTGGCTATGGCATGTTTTCGTAGAATCTAGTATTCCTTTTGGCTGTTTATTCCGCTGCAATTATGTATTTTTGAATTGTATTTTATATCCGCTGCGTGTGTATTTTAAAATGGTCTTCCGGTATTTTTACCAAGTCATGTATACTTTCAAAATGGACCCTTGGTAGTTTGTGAACTTGGAACTGTCGACATTTGGCATTCCGCCTTGTACTTTTCAAATGGTATTTTTATGACGGTATTTGAGAACTATGTTTTTGAAAATATTTGAGTATTTGCAAAATGTTACCGTCATCGGCCTTTTGGTATTTTTAAATATTTTTGGAAATGGTTTTTAGCCTGGTGGGTTCCGGCGCGGGACCCACGGCACTGTAATGTCCCGAATGGTTTTGGTGGTGTTATAGAAGATGGTATCTGAGCTTGGGTTTTGTGAAACCCGGGTGTGTGTGTTATGTGGCTCTACCAGTACGGTAGTAACGTGATTTTTGAAAATGATTTTTCTGACCTTACAGTCAAACCGATTTTTGGAGTTTCCAAAATTTTTGAGATATTTTCAAATTGCTATTTGGAATATTAGTGTGTGTTGGTGTTGTATTGAGACTTCATATGGGAGTCGTGTTCAAGTATCACGGGAGATCATCGGCTTCATGTACCTGTAAGTATACTATTTTGGTTATTTGCTTGTAGCGATGATTGATTGCTTTTGTGATGAGTTGGAGATTTTGGATTGATCTGTTGTTTGTGGTAGGATTGCAAGTTTGAAGGACGAAACTTATTTTAAGGAGGGTAGTATGTAATACCCGGATTTTCAGTATAAATTTTTCGCGTTATTTTTTCTGAGATATACTAGATAGCTTGGTGTCTATATAGTATGGGTAAAATAAATTGAGAACTAAGACAGCTGTATTGGTATAATTGTCGTAGTTGGTCGACAATTACACTTGAGGATATCTTGTATCAGGTTATCGAACTTTTGATATTGGGTATATCATGTGAGAATATTATTGGAATGAATATATGTATTCAGTATGCCGTATGTTCGTATTCTGTTTGCCGAGATATTGGACAAGAATGGCTGAAAATGGCTAAGTACAGTATTTGAATTTAAATTTACTTCATCATCGCTGTCCTCATCGTCCTGTACTTCTTTGCCCATAAAGCACATATATGCTTTATCCTCGATCTCATCATCGGAGGAGTCAATGTCAATGATAGCCTAAAGGCACTCCTCGGTCTTGTTGGGCGCTGGCGAGGCTTCTGATTCACCAATCAGGACTTTACTTGTTTTTCCAGACACACCTTCTTTTGTCCTTTTCCTGTTGCTCAGCTTCTGTCAACTTTTGAACTTTCATTTGTGGACATTTATTTGCATAATGTCCAGGTTTCTTATAGTTATAGCATAAGTTAGAATCACCAAAGGATGGAGATTCGGAACTTACCTTGTGAAAAGGCTTGGTCCTGTAGGGGGTCTTTCCAGACTATTTGATGAACTCTTTGAACTTGTGCATTAGCAGGGCCATTTCATCTTGTGACAGGATGTCATCATCACTGTCTATAGTCTTGTGTGCGGATTTGGATGTGCTGGGTGCAGAGATGTGTCTCCTGTCAGATACAAAAACTAGTGCTATAGTCTTGGCAGGTAACTCTTGTAACACCCCCAAAATCATCTGGGACATTACAGCGCCGTGGGTCACGCACCGGAACCCACCAGGCTAAAAACCATTTCCAAAAACGTTTAAAAATGCCAAAAGGCCGATGACGGTAATATTTTGCAAATACTCAAATATTTTCAAAAACATAGTTCTCAAATGCCGTCATAAAAATACCACTTGAAAAGTACAAGGCGGAATGCCAAATCTCGACAGTTCAAAGTTCGCAAACTACCAAGAGGCCATTTTGAAAGTATACATGAGTTGGTAAAAATACCGGAAGACCATTTTAAAATACACACGCAACGGATATTAAACACAGTTCAAAAATACACAATTGCAGTGGAATAAACAACCAACAAGAATACTAGATTCTCCGAAAACATGCCACAGCCAGTATCACCTGGGAAGCTCATCCCTTCACTACCGCTACTAGCTCGATCTCCGAGTACCTAAAAGTAAAGCCCACGACGAGGTCAGCCACAATACTCAACAATGATATCGATCACATCATCATAAATAATTACATACCAATGTAATAACAAAGAATACTACCAATGTAATCTTACCGTCAGAATCTTACCAACCGATATCAATCCATGACAATTCAATCCTTACCATAACCCACATTTCGCATTCTCAAATGACGAAATGAACTCTACAGCAACCATCTGTACTGTATTCAAACGATACCAAGTATCCTCAAAACATCATCATAACTCATAAGTGTGAAATGAACCATCTGTGCCAAATCCCGTCCGTTGGATTACACAATCAAATCTCAACCTGGATAAACCAATATCACACAACATATTTGTAGATCAACTACCACAAAACAATGATAACAAGTCCCGAAACATCGACGTACTGTCCGAATGCTCATACTATCAATAACAATGATCAACCAATAAATCAACCGAGAATATCATCGATGTGATAACCTCCAATACGGCACGATCAACAAAGGATCAACACTCACCGAGAATACCCTCAACAAGGTAAACTCCAAACAAGATCAAAAAAGGATCAATAATAACCGAGAATACCATCAACAAGGTAAACTCCCAATGATCAACAATAATGGATCTCAAAGAAATAACTCCGACTGTCGAACATACCCCTCGGGCGTATGAACAACCAGTCGCAAACCGTCGAACATATCCATTCATACATGGACTATGAACGACCAAACAACATGGCTCAAATATGGACATCACAGTATGCCCGATCCGGAAATGTGTCCGTGAACATGTCCACCCTGTATACAGAATCTAGGATATACGTGGGACATGTACCTAATTAGCCTCACGAACTAAGTCTCGTGTCCACGGTTCAATGCAGAAACATCAACGCATAACCATCATGTGCCCGGCGAAAAATCCTACACAATAACCAATCGTCATGCAGATATGACTCCAGATATGTCACGATGCAACATGACAACGGAACTCAAAGAATCACATATCCAATAAGGATCAATAGACTCACCAAAGTGAACAATGACAAATAGATAATGGAAAATCGACACGACCGAGAATATCCAAAACAGTCATCCTGGGATCACCATTCCCAAAGAATGATCAAAACGATAAACGATCTCAATACAAACAGTCCTGGGATCAATATCTCCCAACGAACAACCAAATCGAATCTCATTATACGAATCCTCAACTTACAACATATATCACAACTCAACATAATAATTATCCTCATGGCTGAACAAGACTTAAATTACCTCAAAGCCGAAGACAATAACCTTTCCACGAACAAACCATCATCCCAACAATTCACCTTTATAATATCATTGCTATATGAATTATAAATGATATGAAAACGAAACCATTCATTATACATTATAACTGAACAAGTATAACTTGCCTCGATACCGATACCATGAATCCCTTACCAAAATCCATTGCCTTCGTCTATGACCTCCTCATCCCCGACCAAAAGCAATCTACGAACTCATCAACCTCAACCACAACACAATGGTTGTAATCAACGATCAATTATCACAACCTATTGCAATAATTTATTAACACACATTCGATAACAATCAACAACCGATATAACCATCCAATCAAACTCAGCGTCTCAACAATACCTCGATCATATACAAAATCGAACAATATAACTCAAACAATTATGAACTCATGTTCACAATACCAACCGCAACTCGACAATCATAATTAACAATCAATATTACTGATCAAAACCCAATGGTTCCACAATGTCTCGATTAAACACAGTCTGAACAATCCAAATCAAACCATCACGAATTCATAATCACAACACCAAAATACTGCACTGTCAGTCTACTTAGCACACGTTAAACACGTAACGTAGCGTGCGCTAAGTCGCTCCCGTTAGCGTGCGCTAGCCAGTAAGATTAGCGTGTGCTAATGCTGTACAGTTGCACGCATCCCAAGCATCGACTAACACTTTGCGACTACGAATCCGAATGAAAAGGAAATCATACTCCAAGATCAAACACAACCTATCCAAATTCAATATCATCATCATGATCCATATCTTATCATACGAACTCAATCACTAAAATCAACATAATGTTAGTTTCAATTATCTTATCCATGTTTATAATCAAACCAATATATATCCTTTCTCTTTGATGTGATATATACTAAGAACACCAAGAATACCATGATTCCATAATCATGTTCATGACAACCATCATAATCTGATATGCTAACATGTAAATAATCACCCAACTCATATATATCCATATATCATCTTAACATCAAAATCCGAAATGAAGGGAGACATAAATCGCCATACCTCTTGAAGATAAACAACACCATAACTATCATCATACGAAGAAAAACATCAATATCCATATATCGACAACAACATCAACATAGTTCGGTAATCCAATTCGAAATCATACTTATCAACTCATTAATATGATAATCATCAACTCAAGAACACCAATATTCAATCCTCAAAACGAAATCCAAAGTGAAGGCTAATTACCTCTTCGATGAAATGCGTTGATTCTCCAGGTTGAATCCATTTCCAACCGATTCCAAGCTCTAAACGTTGATAAGGACGATCAACTCCATCATAATCCAGTATTTGGAACCTCAAAACTCTCTCTATGAACTCCGTTCCATGAATCATCAATAATTTCAAGAACAAAGCTTTAATCTATGCTTTCCATCTTAATCTTGTTAAAGATCATCATCTCAGAGTGTTTAGGAACTTCAAGTACCTCCCAAGGCTCTCTATCGACTGAAGGAAGGAGAATGGACAAAATGCCTCTCAGCACCCGTCTGTCCCTTTTTATATAACAAATTACTAGCGTGCGCTAAACCTTATATCTAGCGTGCACTACAGCCCAATCGTGCGCTAACCCTCCTTGATAGCGTGCGCTATCGAGCAGTCCAGAGGCTACTGCCTTGCTTCGCATATCAGCTTACGTACGTAATATCCATGCAATAATGTACGTAAATACAGGCGTTGACTTTCTACAGTAATTCACCATTAGCGTGCGCTAATTGTCGTTGACCCGACAATCTTCACCTTCCTCGAAGATGCCCACATACGCCGAAAGCATCTGACAATGATAAGATTCCCCGTTGACCGATCTGATATTAGCGTGCACTATCAATATCCATTAGCGTGCGCTAAGTGCATATAATAATCAACCTGGGCCTACCTGTCGGCCACCTTCCGAACCTTATCCAGAATACCTTACGTACGTCAGGGGTCCTCCTTAGCGTACGTAACACAAACCTCTTAGCGTGCGCTAAGTATGCACCGTAGCATGTACTAAGTATACATCTTAGCGTGCGCTAGGCATACCTTGTAGCGCAAGTTGAAGTCAAATTAATTGTTGCTGCTGAATTTGTGAAAGAGGAAGAGATAATATCTAGAACAGTCGAAGATATGGAATCACTCCTAAAATTTAGCATGGATTACTTTGGTCAAAGTTCTCGTGATGAAATATTGCTCATGACATGATAATCATTAATGTCATACTAGTGACAAAGGTTGGTGTACTCATCTTGCTATAGTACTGATCTTGTTATATTTGGATAGGATCTTTGAACTAAAGAAGTTTGTAGAATAGTATTATTTGTGCAATTTTTGTAGAAGATAGTTGTGCTTTGTTTGCCATGTTTTTAGTTTACATCAACCAGGTGTGAGATCACAAACACCTTGGGGATTCCTTTATATCGAAATTTGGTATTTATTTACTAAGTTGTTCATTGACTCTTGTTGGATGATTAATAAAAGTTTATTATGATTTTTGCGCAGGATTTTTACTATCTTCTTGTAGCACTGCTGGCGTCTCACTGATTTCCTATGGCTAAGAGAACCAAGAAGGTTGGGATTGTTAGGAACTATGGCAACACCTGATATGGTGCTAGTTTGAGAAAGCAAATTAAGAAGATGGATGTTAGCAAGCACAACAAGTAATCTGTGAGTTCTGTGGAAAGTATGCCGTGACGAGAAATGCAGTCGGCTTCTGGCGATGCAAGGACTGCAGCGAAGTGAAGTCAGTCGGTGCGCTCACAACATGAATATATAGATTTCAAATGTAATAGATTTGATCACAATTGGATACCTGCATACAAAACTTTATTCTGTAACTTTATCATTTTTCTTCCAAAATTTGAACATTAATCTCTTCTTTTTGCAAGGTTCACATCGGGAGTGAGTGTGTAGGACTATTAGCACAAGCATAAGAGGTACATTCAAGCATTTTCCAAATGTAAGGAATGGGTAAGTTATTAACTTACACTTCAATTTAAACATGGAAATGAGTCCTATTTAGTTATATTTCTTCGCATACATTTGAAAACATGATGAATGGATTCATAAACATTCAAAAAGCCCATGAGACTTTAAAACGAGAAAACATACAGCTCGAAATTTCAAACTTAGAGCTGAAAGATGAAAAGGACTTGCCGAAAGATAACTATGAAAGTATGTCTATTGATTGCAAAAATAGCAAGGTCACATTTGCAAAACTCATGGAAAGCAATCATCAACTTGACCACGATCTAAATGAGGCTAAGTCTCATAATCACTAATAGAAAAAATGGCTTTAGTGACGCTCAAAAGTGTCACAATATGTGGTGTATTGTGACACTTTTGCTATAGTGACGCTTTTGAAAAGCGTCACCTCATTTGGCGTTTCAATAGTCTGTTGTTGTGACACTTAAAAGGCATCACAATAGATATCTAATGTGATGCTTTTCTACATATTGTGACCCTCTCCCTACATCACATCATTTAGCTTTAGTGATGCTTTTTGCCGCTTTTTGGTGACACTTTTTGGCTTCACAATAATGTATTGTAGTGACACTTTTTAATTGCATGTTGTAGTGACACTTTTTAATTACCTCTTTTAGTGATGCATTTTTGGGTCAGAAAAATCCATTAATTTCTTATTACAAGCTTCACTAAACATATCTCTTTTTCAATAAATTTTTAATGTAATATAAATTTGAAAATACAAAATGAAAGAATTGCAATCTTGAAAAATTCAATTACATTCATTAAATCAACTTATATCCATTACCTTAATTAGAGTACAATAAAATAAGAACATAATAAACAAAATTTTCCAATAAAACATGCTTTAACGTAACCAAAAGCTGTAAAAGAAAACTAACAATACCTATCTTGACAAGTTTTGAAAAAAACAGCAATTGAGAAACGGCAAAAAACATCCGGAAGTGTCCACAAAATTGACGATTATCGTATCGATCTCGCCCCATGTCGTAGGCCTTCGAATTAGCCTCCCATCGCAGCAAGAATCGACCCAATCCGATAAATAACGAAGGAGATATTGCCGAAACGGTGGCATGTGCCGGAAAAAGAAGCTCATCGGGGGCCTCCTCTAATTGCGTCGTCGTGGCCTCACTTTTACCAGAAACTGTTTTGACCATATCTCCTTCGTTACTTATCCGATTGGGACGATTCTCGAAGCGTTAGAAACCTTATTCGAAGACCTATAACTTTATGTGATCAAATATCGATTACGAACCGGAATCCAAAATTTCCAACTTTCGATCATTTCCCCTCACCTGAAAAATTTTCGAAATAAAAATTCAATTTTTTTGTCCAGGATTGCACGGATATTTATTTATAGTGTCCCGTGATGAGATTTTGTTATTTGGAAGAGTCTATCACCTGTAGATCCGCCGAATATATCCCAGAATGTGCCCTTCCTTTTATTTGAGCCTCTCACCATGAATCCGGGAATCAAATTTCGATTTTGATTTTTTAGATCTATAGTACTTTGAATAATATTTCCAACGCCGCTTGATTCGACCCAATCGGACGAATAACGAAGGAGATATGGCCAAAACAATGGAGGAACAGCAATTGAGAAACGGCAAAAAACATCCGGAAGTGTCCACAAAATTGACGATTATCGTATCGATCTCGCCCCATGTCGTAGGCCTTCGAATTAGCCTCCCATCGCAGCAAGAATCGACCCAATCCGATAAATAACGAAGGAGATATTGCCGAAACGGTGGCATGTGCCGGAAAAAGAAGCTCATCGGGGGCCTCCTCTAATTGCGTCGTCGTGGCCTCACTTTTACCAGAAACTATTTTGACCATATCTCCTTCGTTACTTATCCGATTGGGACGATTCTCGAAGCGTTAGAAACCTTATTCGAAGACCTATAACTTTTTGTGATCAAATATCGATTACGAACCGGAATCCAAAATTTCCAACTTTCGATCATTTCCCCTAGGGGTACCCCTAGGGAAAATCACCTGAAAAATTTTCGAAATAAAAATTCAATTTTTTTGTCCAGGATTGCACGGATATTTATTTATAGTGTCCCGTGATGAGATTTTGTTATTTGGAAGAGTCTATCACCTGTAGATCCGCCGAATATATCCCAGAATGTGCCATTCCTTATTTTAGTGTGCTTGTATTTTTGGATGTTATTTCAGCAATTGGTCAATGCTTTTAATTTTATTTTCGTAATGTAGAACTAACCTGTATAAAAAATATTATTTGATATGTTGTGTTCATTTTTTGTTGCACCTCTTCCAGCGATGTTGACTTGCATGCACAATCTTTGTTAAGTTGTTAATTATATACTGTTGGAGATTGGAATTGAATTTCCTTCAATTTGGCTTCTCCTTATAAGTTGTAAATGAAAGATCAAAATAAGTTGTACTTATACATGAAAGATCTTATTTTCTGATGATTTGATATATTGGAGGTTGGATATCAGTTCTCCTTAATGCCTCTCTTTAAATGCTTGCTATATAAGAATTTTGTTATTTTGTGCCGTGAAGTTTGTGGAAGTTTTTTTCTTTTTCAATTCAGACTGTCAAGAATTATGTTTTTACTTTCTTCTTTTTTTTCAGTTTATGATTTGATAGAATGACATTTTATGCTAAAATTTCTGATTTTGATAAGTGGATTCCCTATAATATTATTTTTATAAATAAATTTGCAGTTGTAGAAGTCTTGAACAGGTAAATACTCCTTAATCACTCATATTAGTTTTTGGGGCATCATTCATTTGGGTATCTTGAAATATCCTGGCTATACGTAAGAATGCTTAGCTTCACATTGAAAATCTTAGAAAGTTGGTAATTCTAATTTATGACTGATGTTTACTAATAGGCTATGCATGTCCATTGAGGTGCCAACTGCTAACTTGTGTTTATTAACTTCTTTTACCTCCATTTTTTTATAGGTTTGGTAATTTGTGTATCCAGTAGTTGGTTTTGTCAAAGTGGTTTAAAGGTTATGTAGCTCAAAGTCATCAGTTGTGTGTGTATTCTTTGCAAATATATTTTTCTATGGTTTATGATCCTATCATACACCTATTGTGATTAAAGATACTACCACTTTTTGATAGTGTTTTGAAGTTTAATTAGATGATGCTTTTTGATTATCAGGTGAGTTTTATTTTCCTTTCTTTTCTTAAGCTTTGATGATCATTGCGGATTTTGAGCCACTTAAAATTGTAGTATGTGTTGATTGAGAAGCTATTTATATATCCTAAGATTGTTGATGTGACATATGAAAGATATTTTTGCCTTTTGTGTTTGGATATGGTTTCTCAACCTTTTTTCGGTTCTCTATTTGCAGAGTAAAGGTGGAATATTTCATTTTAATTGTTCTCTATTTACAAAGTAAAGGTCGAATATTTTATTTTAACTCAATGATATAATTTTCTTGAGAGCATATAATTATTTGCATACCATATTGATATATATTGATTCAGGTTTTGCAAATAGCGAATTGATTTATAGCTTGTATTGTAGTGCTTCATGATATTATTTGAAATTTAGTTTCTCCTTTTGCTTTAATTTTGCATATTGCCTGAAAATTGCAGGAATTATTCATACAAGACCTTTCCAAAAAGTGGATTTTATTGTAAAAAGTATTTAGACAAGATCATATGGTGGCTTTGCTTTGATAGAATTGTCAATAACCATATTGAACTTCTGCTAGGCAGATTCTATCTCACTTAACCGTGCTTTATGGTGAGCACAGTCGAATGGCTAGATATGAGATATCCAAGCAATTATTCGGTGCTAGGATGAAGGAAGGAGAAAAGGTTGGGAACCCCGTCCTCAAAATGATATCCATGATCGAGAGATTGGAGGCTCTTGATTTTAAGATGGATACTTCTCTTCAGACCGACCTTATCCTAGAATCTCTCCTTGATTATTTCTCACAGTTTGTTATGAACTTCAACTGCAATGAGATTGCATGTATCATAGATGGGCTAATGAACAAACTAGTGACCGCTCAGTCTCAGATGAAGACTTCGCGGATGAAGGAGTCTGCCCTTGTGATTTCTTCTGGATCTCGAAGGTCTAAGAACAAGAAGAAAAAGACTAAGAAGCGGACGGGACCATAAGTCGAGGACCTTAAGGGTAAGGGCAAGGCCCCGATGGTTCCGAAGAACAAGAAGAAAAAGGACGCATGTCTCAAGTGCGGTGAGCTGGGCCACTGGGCAAGAAACTATCCAATTCTTCATGGCGCTTCAGGTACAGAACTTTTAGTTCTGGAAACAAATTGTTCTGCTACTATATTTTCTACTCCTTGGATACTGGATTCTGGTTTTAGTTCTCATATTTGTACCGTGAATCAGGATCTGTAACAAAGTAGGAATCTTGTGTAACACCCCCAATCCACTCAGGGATATTACACGCCGTAGACCCTCTCCTCGAGGATCTACCAGGCTGATAACTAAAATCAAACATCTAAACATCGCCTTTAAGGCTAAAATGACTCAGTAGACCGACTTGGTCTTTCAATAATAACATACAACTCATTCCCAAACACATACCCACGCAGGGGTCAAAATAAAATAAACTCCCGTACAACGGGGAAAAGATACCACAGCGGAAAAGAAAATACAACTGGACCAATACGACATCAACGGAACCTCGTGTGATTAGTATCGTTCATCTTTCATCATCCTTCATGCCGACCCTGTGCTATGCTCCAAAACCTGAATGCAAAAATAGACATCCACCCCGAATACTCGGGGGTTAGCAAAACTCCACTGTTTTGCTAGTGCAAGTACAAGTGCAAAAATACGAGCCATACAATACAAGTTCCAAGAACAATAATAATCAGGAATCGTCAAAGATCCAAACGTAAAGAAAAGTACTTCCCGAGGCAAGAGTTTTGGGTAAACATTTCCAAAACCGAAAGATCGCAAATAAGGGAAACAATTTACAAAACAGTTTAAAATGCCATCGAGAGTTTTAATAGAAAACAATTTAGGATTATCAAATCCTAACCTTTCCAAAATCAACAGTGGTCACACCAAAGGTTTTGTTTTCGCAATTAGAAAACCAACAAAGAATACACAAGGTTAAAACCCATGTCACGTGTCTTCGGCGGACATAACATCAATACAATATAATCACCCAAGATACGTAAACCTTGGTCACCAAAAATACAACATCAACTCGTGAATCCGTGGCTATACCATCGATTCCCTTCGTGGCCCCGTCGGACCCTCCCAAGGTGAGTAGAATGCGTTTCGAAATCATATACACCAATTCGTGAAGTTTTACTCGTGAATCCGTGGCTATACCATTGGAATTCCTCCGTGGCCCCGTCGAACCCTCCCGAGGTGAGCAAATACATTCACCAAACAAACAACCGCACTCGTGAATCCGTGGCTATACCATTGGAATTCCCTCCGTGATCCCGTCGGACCTCCCGAGGTGAGCGAAATACATTCACACAATTAACATGTCACAACAAGGATATTCATACAATCCACCAAAGGCAACAAACACAAAGCACGACATAATCGTCAAATTACAATGCACCAAAAATGAGATAATATATGCACACACGCGTTATCAAGCGCAACATCAACACCAAACATATCCATAGGATTCACATAGTCACTTACAACCCACACAATTTACAAAACGCACGCGTTTTGAAAGTGAGCCTTTAACGAGGCTAGTCGAATCTTTTGAAAAACCCGTTTCAAACAAACACACACACATACCAAGACGATCACCAATCATCATATCCACAAAACAAGAAATGTATGGACAAGGTACTTGCCTCGAATAATTAGACGATGACACGAACGGAACGGAAGAGTTGAACACGACCGCAAGGAACCGGCGGAAATGAACCTAACGATTCGAATAGCACAATCACAACCACTTCTAAACGATTACGGAAATGGAATACACCCGGAAACCCGCCTACGATTCATGTATATTCGCACAAAAATAACAACGAGGGCGGACCACAACCAAACCCTCTCGATTCCGTAAAAATCACGAAATATACCATGAATCCGTAGGGAAACTAAGAATACCAACAAGAATAATCATATTCATCAAGAATCCATCAACAAAACGGAAAGAATCGGACAAAACCCCAAAATCCCCAATTATCCAAAAAGGTAGGGTTTCAAGAGATATTACCTTGAGTGATTCAAGTATTAAGATCCGTAGAACACGCGTTAGATTGTTTATCCGAGCCTCACAACCGAAAAGAAATGATGAAAATCGACCCCCGGATGAAGAACTCTCTCCCTCTATATCTCCTCTCTCGCGGCGCAGTGGAAAAATGGGAAAGAAATGAGCTTCACGCTCAAAACAACGCATTTATAGTGTAACACAGCAGAACCTATCGGCCGGCCTATCGGCCGATAGGCCCAACCGATAGCCATACAGAATGTAGGCAGTAGAGTCTATCGACCCCCCCTATCGGCCGAAAGGCTCCTGGAAGTGCTCGGCCAAAAACTGAAACGACCATAACTCTCTCGTCCGGACTCCGATTGACTCACCGTTTGAACCATTGGAAAGCTAATTCGATGTTCTATAATATTGCAAAGATTTATAATTTTTGGAGTTACCAAAAATTAATGGTGATCTAACAAAGACGAACTCATACTTAGAAAAGTCGTTAAGTAATCCCGAATTCAACAAAACGACACCGAAACCCGAACCTGAATACGAACCGAAGATACGGTTACGAAGTACTCACAAAGACGAATCTAAGAGCTAGTAGGACACACAATTCCGACCACCCGAAGGCTCGAAATTCGACAACGGAAGGTAATTACCCCAAACTTTGGGAAATTACGAAAATGGCCCAAATGCCCGAAAATCACCATACGTGATCGAATAACCAAACCGAAGTTCACAACACGTCTAACAAAGTTAAACGGACTTGCGGGAAACTCAAACAATAGCTTGGTCGAGATTCGCAAGAATCGAACTCAAGTGCGGAAAAGTCGCTAAAAAGCACGAACTCAACGAAACGACACCAAACGAACTCGGATGTCAAAAAGTGTAGAATTAATCATTCTCGGAATGACGAAACGGACATGAGCGAGTCGTCAAAACAGACTTCCGCCGAAAAAAGAAATTAGGAAATCGAAAATTGCGGATATTACATTCTACCCTCCTTAAAAGAAGTTTCGTCCGAAACTTAAAACAAGTAGGAGAAGAAATATTCCGCCAGAAAACTCAACGAGATACACAAGAATGCGTAACTAACGCCCAACGGCGAAATGTTACAAACAACGCAAAGGAGTATACGGCGTGAAAACACGCTCCACGGCGACCAACACAACGTCGCCGTTAGGGATATAATAAAAACAACAAGTGACAAACGTCATCAAACGGATAATATAGCCAAGTCAATTATCCGACAATCACAAATCACAACGAACGAAAATCAATATGATTGACCAACCCAACGGTACACCAATCAAAACGCGAGTCAACCGCTGAACAAACACGAAATCCCACCGCCTAAGGGCTGGAGGATCGAAAACGAAACTAATTTCCCGAACTGAAGGGAATTACGAAGGAGCCTGAATGTTCGCCAATCACGGAACGAGGTCAATATAAACCGAACAATCAAACGATCAAACCACAACGATCGAGACAACAGAGATCGAAGAATCATGTTCGAATCACAAAGAACAATAAAGTTCAAACAACAACTCCAAGGTTCACATCTCGACTCGAGACAATATATGATCCGGTGAAAACAACAACGTATGCATTCACATAAGATCCACATGAAAGGGAATAGCAATAGAAAAGTCACAACGACAAACGAGTTATTCCGAAATAATACCACACTCGTTCGATCAACAAAAGCAAGGAGCAGGACAAGCTCAGAAATGTCAACGAACATAAACGAGTCGACAGAGTCGAAAATGTAAAAGTTCAAGATCCAGTCCCCTTCGAATAAAAGAACTCGTAGAACCAAAAGATGTTACTTCCGAACAAGGTTCACAAGAATCGAACCGAATTCGGAAAGTGACAGCGATAACCAGATTGACCCAAAACAAGATCACACTGCTCGAATGATGAACCCGAAATACAAACAAGTTCGATAAGCATCAACGAACACGAGCGAATCGATAGACTGGAGAAAGAGAAAATACGAAGTCTAAAAACAACACGGGTACTACATTCGACCTCTTATAAAAGAAGGTCGCCCCGCAACTCACAACAAAGAAAATCAAGGTGACGACACAACCAAAGAACCGACGTAAACATCCTTCAAAGGCCTCTCAAAGCCGATTCGATATCTCTTTGAAGCTCGCGCCCAAAGACTCGGAACCCAACTCGCAAAACTAGATCCCGTGACGAGAAAGATAATTGGTACGTGCATGCCCCGGCACACCACGGTTGAAACACCTCGGCTCGGCATACCGAAAATACAACCGCTCGATACAATGGATTTAAAACACCGCAAAACAACATACCGGAGATGCCAACTCAAGATCACCTATCAACGCATACAAAAATCACAACAACGGCATCATTCAAGATTACAACATCCCGAACGATGCCATCACACAATCACAAACATCATGAAACAATCACCCATGTGTATAACGCATAAAAATCCGCTTTAACAACCCACACTAGTGCGACAATACGCAAATCGCCACGAGGCGATAAACAAGAAACACCACCACACCTCTCACGGAGGGCCAACAAAACATATGCGTGGCGAACGACTCGACACTCACGCCACCAATTCAATCACAATTCGGGGTTGACACCGTAACGAAAGTTCGAAAACCATACACGCATTTCCGGTCCGCAAACAGAATGATAGGTTTTAAAAACGAGAACCACCTTTTGAAAACAGTTTGGAAACAACAGTTGATCTTAGTATCATTTTACAAAAAGTAGTACAAACACCATTATCGAGACTTTGAAAATCATCTTGCGTTTGAACAAAAATGAGGACACCTTTCCTTTAGTGAAAAACTTTCAAAAATATTCGACCCTTGGGTCTAAGCAATCGCATTTGAAAATATCTCAAAAACATTTTTGGTCCTCAACCGAATTTTTTTTTTTTTTGAAATGTATTGCGGCATTAGAAAACACCTTGAAAACACCGCAAGAAAATAATTCGTTTTAAAAGTACGTCTCGAATTTCAATTTTCTAAGATACTCAAGGTTTTCAAAAATAATTCAATGGGTTAGAATGCCCAAAAAGGTCAATGACGGTAGTACTTATCAAAACTCACAAAATCATTTGAAAACACCCAACTACCGTCAAAACGGTCAAGGCCAACAACTCGGTTAAAGGAATCGATTTTCAAATAAAATTCATCGGTAAGATACCGAAAGCTATTACAAAGGAACTCACGCAATGGAAAAAAAAATAGAGTCCAACATGCACAATCCAAAGAACTACTCCTCACATGAAAGAAATATGAGAGTCATATAGTCAAGTATCAAGATATCATAATCCATAAGTGGATTCCGTCACTTAGCAAATAAATCATAAAAATAGCTCGAGTCACACGATGCACAACACAAAGAAGGGAGACTAACAGCCACAGGTCGCTCGAAGATGATGATCGCCCCACGATACTAATCACGACTAACAAACTCAGACGACGCGTCGCGACACGACTCAGTCAGATAAAATCCGACGAGACAAAAACTCGATAGACATCACTGACCCGACAGCCTAGGTTTCCACAACCTAAGCTCCGATACCATTTATGTAACACCCCCAATCCACTCAGGGATATTACACGCCGTAGACCCTCTCCTCGAGGATCTACCAGGCTGATAACTAAAATCAAACATCTAAACATCGCCTTTAAGGCTAAAATGACTCAGTAGACCGACTTGGTCTTTCAATAATAACATACAACTCATTCCCAAACACATACCCATGCAGGGGTCAAAATAAAATAAACTCCCGTACAACGGGGAAAAGATACCGCAGCGGAAAAGAAAATACAACTGGACCAATACGACATCAACGGAACCTCGTATGATTAGTATCGTTCATCTTTCATCATCCTTCGTGCCGACCCTGTGCTATGCTCCAAAACCTGAATGCAAAAATAGACATCCACCCCCCGAATACTCGGGGGTTAGCAAAACTCCACTGTTTTGCTAGTGCAAGTACAAGTGCAAAAATACGAGCCATACAATACAAGTTCCAAGAACAATAATAATCAGGAATCCTCAAAGATCCAAACGTAAAGAAAAGTACTTCCCGAGGCGAGAGTTTTGGGTAAACATTTCCAAAACCGAAAGATCGCAAATAAGGGAAACAATTTACAAAACAGTTTAAAATGCCATCGAGAGTTTTAATAGAAAACAATTTAGGATTATCAAATCCTAACCTTTCCAAAATCAACAGGTCACAACCAAAGGTTTTGTTTTCGCAATTAGAAAACCAACAAGAATACACAAGGTTAAAACCCATGTCACGTGTCTTCGGCGGACATAACATCAATACAATATAATCACCCAAGATACGTAAACCTTGGTCACCAAAAATACAACATCAACTCGTGAATCCGTGGCTATACCATTGGATTCCCTTCGTGGCCCCGTCGGACCCTCCCGAGGTGAGCCGAATGCGTTTTGAAATCATATACACCAATTCGTGAAGTTTTACTCGTGAATCCAGGGCTATACCATTGGAATTCCCTCCGTGGCCCCGTCGAACCCTCCCGAGGTGAGCAAATACATTCACCAAACAAACAACCGCACTCGTGAATCCAGGGCTATACCATTGGAATTCCCTCCGTGATCCCGTCGGACCCTCCCGAGGTGAGCGAAATACATTCACACAATTAACATGTCACAACAAGGATATTCATACAATCCACCAAAGGCAACAAACACAAAGCACGACATAATCGTCAAATTACAATGCACCAAAAATGAGATAATATATGCACACACGCGTTATCAAGCGCAACATCAACACCAAACATATCCATAGGATTCACATAGTCACTTACAACCCACACAATTTACAAAACGCACGCGTTTTGAAAGTGAGCCTTTAACGAGGCTAGTTGAATCTTTTGAAAAAACCCGTTTCAAACAAACACACACACATACCAAGACGATCACCAATCATCATATCCACAAAACAAGAAATGTATGGAAAAGGTACTTGCCTCGAATAATTAGACGATGACACGAACGGAACGGAAGAGTTGAACACGACCGCAAGGAACCGGCGGAAATGAACCTAACGATTCGAATAGCACAATCACAACCACTTCTAAACGATTACGGAAATGGAATACACCCGGAAACCCGCCTACGATTCATGTATATTCGCACAAAAATAACAACGAGGGCGGACCACAACCAAACCCTCTCGATTCCGTAAAAATCACGAAATATACCATGAATCCGTAGGGAAACTAAGAATACCAACAAGAATAATCATATTCATCAAGAATCCATCAACAAAACGGAAAGAATCGGACAAAACCCCAAAATCCCCAATTATCCAAAAAGGTAGGGTTTCAAGAGATATTACCTTGAGTGATTCAAGTATTAAGATCCGTAGAACACGTGTTAGATTGTTTATCCGAGCCTCACAACCGAAAAGAAATGATGAAAATCGACCCCCGGATGAAGAACTCTCTCCCTCTATATCTCCTCTCTCGCGGCGCAGTGGAAAAATGGGAAAGAAATGAGCTTCACGCTCAAAACAACGCATTTATAGTGTAACACAGCAGAACCTATCGGCCGGCCTATCGGCCGATAGGCCCAACCGATAGCCATACAGAATGTAGGCAGTAGAGTCTATCGACCCCCCCTATCGGCCGAAAGGCTCCTGGAAGTGCTCGGCCAAAAACTGAAACGACCATAACTCTCTCGTCCGGACTCCGATTGACTCACCGTTTGAACCATTGGAAAGCTAATTCGATGTTCTATAATATTGCAAAGATTTATAATTTTTGGAGTTACCAAAAATTAATGGTGATCTAACAAAGACGAACTCATACTTAGAAAAGTCGTTTAGTAATCCTGAATTCAACAAAACGACACCGAAACCCGAACCTGAATACGAACCGAAGATACGGTTACGAAGTACTCACAAAGACGAATCTAAGAGCTAGTAGGACACACAATTCCGACCACCCGAAGGCTCGAAATTCGACAACGGAAGGTAATTACCCCAAACTTTGGGAAATTACGAAAATGGCCCAAATGCCCGAAAATCACCATACGTGATCGAATAACCAAACCGAAGTTCACAACACGTCTAACAAAGTTAAACGGACTTGCGGGAAACTCGAAACAGCAGTTTCGGTCGAGATTCGCAAGAATCGAACTCAAGTGCGGAAAAGTCGCTAAAAAGCACAGAACTCAACGAAACGACACCGAAACGAACTCGGATGTCAAAAAGTGTAGAATTAATCATTCTCAGAATGACGAAACGGACATGAGCGAGTCGTCAAAACAGACTTCCGCCGAAAAAACAGAAATTACCGGAAATCGAAAATTGCGGATATTACATCTTGGAGCTGGGGAAGTGATGGTCATTGTTGGAAGTAGGCATAGCGTCGAGGCAACCGACATAGGATCACTTCTTTTGGATTTAGAATCAGTTAGATGTATTTTTGTGCGTTTAATTATCATTATTTTATCTCCATTTTGGGTTTAAATCTGCGTAAATGATCTTTTAATGCATTATCTTTATATGTTTTGTAGGAAATTCGAGTCCGAAAGCTTAAACGGATAAAAACAAGCCAAAAAGACAATTTTTGGTGAAGGACCGCGGCACGCAGAGGCTGGGCCGCGGCACAGGAGGCGCCCAGAGGGAACCGGTACAAACTGTACCGGGGGCCGCGGCACGCTCGTTCTGAGCCGCGGCCCGTAAGGAATAAGCGCGCCTAGGCCTGGCAGCATGGGGACAGGGGCCGCGGCTCACTAAAGCAAGGCCGCGGCCCACGACGTGAATTTCATACGCCCAACCCTCGTTTTTGGCTGTTTCAGAGGCCGTGTTGACCTAATTGGCGGACGGGTTCTGGGAGGCGGAAGAGGAGTTATAAAAAGGCATTGAAGGTCAGAAAATATGATCATCAAACAGAAGGAGGAAAATACCTAGGAGCAGATGGCAGAAGCCAGAGAACTTTCAAGTTCTTCATTGTGTTTGGTTTCCTTTCCTATGTTTTATTCAATTGTTTGTGTATTGTTTTCTAGCATGTCGGGCTAGAACCCTTTTATAGGATTGTGATGAAACCAAGAGTTTGACGGATTAACTTTTGATTTTGCATTATTAATATATTTTCCTTTTCTATTGAGTTTTTCCAATTATTCTTAATGCTTTCAATTATGTGGACTATGATTGAATTGTTTGGATTACGCAACTCGAATCGGGAGAGGAGAGTTAGTAGGAAAAATTGGTGAGGAACATTTTATTTTGTGAGATAGGAATATACTCATAGGAATTTGATGAGTCGATTTTTGATCGTCTCATTCTGTTCTATCGAGCCGCACTTTCATTTGTTTTTCGAGTGTTTTTGCCCTTTTTACGCGTGGTATGTTGTGTTTTTGTTTTGTAGGTATCCTGACGAAGATTGTGGTGAAATATGAGCTTTCATAGCTAATATTGGAGTTTATGACAATCAAAAGCTAAAACGGGGCCTAAAACGACGAAAGATTTAAGCAATATCGGTCGAATCTCCTAAATACCAGAATCTCCACTCCGAATTGAGATGTATTCTCTTTTGATATAAATTCCTCGTGAAATTAGCTTCGAAACGGTATATCATATGCTAAAATCCGAGGTGAATTGATACAAGAACGAAGGATCAAGCCGAAGAAGACCAAAAACCGGACTAAGTGCACTGTGCAACCGGACTAGCCGCACTGTGCAACCGGACTAGGCTGCGACAGGCGCTCGGCTGCATCAGGTAACTCGGCCGTGCCATGGGACACGGCCGGGTCTCATTCCAGCGCAAACTGCACTTTCCGGATGAGAAGGACTCGACCGTGCCTTTTGGGACACGACCGAGTCACTTTCGGCCATTTCGGCTTTCCCGCATAGTGCTGCACGGCCGTGTCACGGGACACGGCCGAGCCCCTTGACAGACTACTTTCCGTTATTCAGCGCAGTGCGACACGGCCGTGTCCCAGGACACGGTCCGTGCCACTTTTTGATTCATGTCACTTTCCTTGACATTTTTGCATACTTTTAAGCCTTTGTCTTGAGTTTTTTTTGGCTATAAAACAAAGTGGAGTGACCCCTTGAGAGGTGTGCTTGTCTTGTGAAGAAGATATTTTGTGGAAAAACACAAGATTAGGGAGGAAAAACACCAAAAGAGTGGGAAAGAGAGAGATTTTCATCATCTTCCTTGTGTGTTCTTGGAGTGAGAAAAATACTTTAGTGAGATATAATAATTCCTTGTATAAATTTGTTGTGAGTTCTTGTAAGAAGATCATCAAACCTTCATCGGGAATTCGATTTCGGCATTTACAAGGGAAGTTTTTACCATGTTTTGTTCTTCAATTTCCATTATTGTTGTTGAATTAATCATGTGTGGCTAAACACTTCATATGGGTTTTTAGATATAGCCACACACATGTTTTTGATTGTTAGTTCCTTTTGATTTTCCGGATAAAGTTTGGGATTGTTCCTCTTGTTCGTTCTTCGTTTAAGAACTTTTGAATTAGATCATCAAACCTTTTTCATTGTTGTTATTATTATTCGAATCGAGGGTTTTTATCGATGTTCGCCATCAAACGACCCGAAAGAAACGATTGTGAATGTTCTCGAGCTTTTTTGCGCGATCTTTTAACGATTTACCTCATCAAAAGTAGTCGGTTAATTGATTGTTAGCTAGGGTTTCGTCCCCATCAAAAGAGTATCCCTTAATTTTCGTTGAGAACAATCGTAATTTTTAGAACTTCCGCCATCAAACGGATTTCTTTTAATCGTGAGCAATCGATAATTCCTAACCTTATTTATTTGAGTATCGGAACTAACAATTGATTACGTGTGTGTCGGTGACTCTAAATTCCCATATTAATCTCATTATTGTTATCTCTCATTTATCCGACTATCAAATTGGTGTTGTTATCACTTAGTTCAGTTTGAATTTTGTGCATTAGTAATTGTAATTATAATCAACCAATGATGTTTTTTAATTTAATTTACTTTTGTTCATTCGACTATTTGCCGAACATTATCGAATTTTAAACCGTTTCCAATTCCTTGAGAGATCGACCTCGGAGTTACTTGCCGCTTACTACAAGAGCGATTCGTACAATTGCGAGTATTTAATTTGAATCCATCAAGTTTTTGGCGCCGTTGCCGGGGAATTGGCGTTTAATTTTTGATCTTGTTTTAATAATAGTTGAATTGTTTTTCTTGATTATTTTTCCGTTTTCATTATTTTCGATAAAGTCTAAAAATTCGCTCTAATTTCTCTTGTTTATGCTTGGTAGGAGATCGTTGGGAAACCCGATTCTTCCACCCATATATGAGGTTCAAAGAATTAGAGCACCAAAAATAATAGCGCAATCATCAATGGCAAACGACGAGAATAACCCGGATCTTGAAGAGCACCAATTGCTTGAGAGAGAAAACATTCGTCAACCAAGGTTTCCGAGATATGATAATGTCGGGCGCAATCAAGGGATACCGGAAGCTCAACAAGGGAGGCACTTTTATCCGAGACAACCACCCGTCGGAATGCAATATGGAGCGAATTATTATCCCGGACCTCAATATGGGATGGAGGCGAACTATAACATGCCGCAACAACCTCCGGTCGAACATCTTATGTGGGACTATGGAAAGCCCGTAGCGAACACCGCCATTTCATGCATCCAATTAGCACCGGCCGCAAGGAACTACCACATAAGCAGATTTCACATCGAGCAATTGCCCTCATTTCACGGATTAGCACGAGAGGATCCGTTATCATTCATCCGAGATCTCTATGTTGCGATTGATAACTTCCCATTGAACGGGTTGAGCGAGGATCAACTAAGAATGAAGTGCTTCCCTTATACACTCAAGGATGGGGCGAAACAATGGTTGATGACTTTGGCGCCGGGCTCACTGAAAACGTGGGATGAAGTTTACGACAAATTCATTACCAAGTACTTCTCTCATTCGAAGACTACACAATTGAGAGCCCAAATCTCAACATTCGGACAACAAGACGGAGAGGCATTTCATGAAGCATGGGACCGATTCAAGATGCTCCTCATTCAATGCCCACACCATCACTATCCGCTTCAACTACTTAATCAATTCTTCTATGATGGGTTGATACAATATTGCCAAGGAGCGGTAGATAATGCCGCCGGTGGTTCGTTTTGGGGGTTAACGGAGAGACAAGCTTATGACGTATTTGAATTATTGGGGGCTAATTCTCAACAAAAAAATGTGCGTGTTCATAGAGGAGTTGTGAACCAAGTAAGCGAGAAGGACGAGATGCAATCTAAAATCGATGAGTTAATGAAGGAACTAAGACAACTCAAGATTCAAAATAAATCTTCGAGCTCACGAGTTTGCGAAATTTGTTGGGGACCCGGACATCATGCTAATTCTTGCCCTTATATTTTTCCGGGAGAACAAACCGAACAAGTTAATTGGGCTATGGGACAAAGCATGGGAAGGCCCGAGTGGGAGGAGAGGAGGAATAATTATGGCGGAAACGCAAGAAATGCACCTCTCCCAAATACTTATCACCTGATGGCATACGACGCAAATGTCCAAACTCAATACAACGGAGGAAACCGAGCCCAACAACCAACGCGAAGTGAACCACCTCCACAACAAAGGAACTCTCTTGAGGAGAGTATTGCGGCATTCATTAAGGAGGGCAAGGAAAACCGAGTAGAGAACAATAAAAGGTTTGAATCTTTAGAAGTTTCGATGAAGAAAATGGAGATTCAAATTGGGCAACTTGCTACCGAGGCATGCAAACAAGAAACGGGTAAACTACCAAGTCAACCCGAGCAAGTTCAAGCTATTACCACCATCCGAAGTGGTAAAGTGATAAATAAAGAGATAATTTCCGCGAAAGAGAGGGGCGGTGAGAAAGAAGAATTGCCGAGTCAATCGGAGAAATCTATGGTGATTGAAGAGGATGAGTCGAACGATGAAGAAATCCGAGTAACTGCTACCCAATCCTGCGAGACTCGAATTCCTTGGGACAAATCTAAAGATCCAATCGAGAAGCCAATTGAAGAGAATAAGAGCGAACCGGTCAAATCAATGCATCGAAAGGAGGACCTAGAAAGCTTTGACATGGAAGTTCTTTTCGTGGAGAAAGAAGTTCCCACTGTGAACTTAGGAGCGAGTATTAATTTAACACAAAAACCAATATACTCGCCACTAGGTTTGGGGGAGGTAATAGTCCCGATGGATTTCGTGATACCAAACGTAGAAGAAACATCACCAACAAAAATCACGTCACTTATTCTTCAAGGAAGACATTTCATGGTGACGATGATAATGAAAATTGAAATGGTGACAAAAGCGCTCACAATGGAAATCCATGGAACCACTCTCCACATCCTTACAAAGGAAAACGAGCGAAAAATGACGAGCTATATGGTTGGACCTAGCACATTTCCATTTAATCCCGGATAGAAGAATCCGAAGAAGTCGAGCTAAAGACTATAAAAAAGCGCTGCTTGGGAGGCAACCCAAGAGAGTTTTAATTTTTATCGCTTTTATTATTATTATTATTGCATTAATTTTGTTTTTTTCTGTGGCGTGTGTAGGTAATCTAATAAAGGAAGTATTCATCTGAGGAAGAAACCTAGCCTATTGAAAGTAGAGACCCGAGCACAAAAGCATGGTGCCCCGTGATCAAAAACCACACATCTTAATCCGGTAGTTTTATTTTCTTTCTTTTTAATTTGCATTTTCGCATTTTTTCTGACTTAATCTTTCTGCTTGGGGATAAGCAAAGGTTTAGGTTTGGGGGAGTGCAACTTCTTTGATTTTTATTTATTTTTTTTGTTTGCGTGATGTTTGTTTCCTTTCTTTATTTTTTTTCTTGCGTGATGTCGTAGTTGGATTGCAATAACCTTGTTAACTGTTGGGTATATGGATGATTAATCGTGTTTGTGTTTGGCTCGTAGAGTTTAATAAATCTAATTGATTGCTTGACCTTGCGTGTGAATGTATAGTTTTTGGTTACTTGATTTGACGTGTAACGAATGAGTATGGAAGTCCAAAAGCCGTGAGTCCTTGTGCCTAATTAAACCGTTCACTTTTAGCGGTGAAATTCTTTCATGAGTGATTTCTCTTCTTATGGATTGTATTCTTTAGAACTTGCATGATTCTGTCGGATGACGTGTTGATATTTACATACACGAGGAATGATTAGGGCTGCCCATTTTTTGTCTTGAACCTACTTATCTAAAAATATCCACCAATTCATATCAATATCCTTTGCTAGCCTCGTTGAGCCTTTAGCCGTAATTTTGTTCGAAAAACCCGCATCTTACTGCTCCATATCCAAAAGCCATAACTTACCCAAGTATTGGTCCACGTAAGAGCATGAGAGGGTATATTTGAAAAACGAAGGTGTGCAAAGTTTGTGCCCCCCCCCCCCCCCCCCCAAAAAAAAAAAAAAAAAAAGGGGTGATCCTAATAATAATAGTGGGATAGAAAAAATAGGGGAGGAGAGGAGTGAGCCTAAGAAAAATAAAAGGGAAGTCGTTGGGTTGTGAGAAATAGGCCAATATCATAAGAATTACACTTAACAAGGCCTAGAAAAAAAGAGGGAGATATATATACGGGAGAATTGAAGTAGAATGATCGATCTTGCTTTGAGTTTTTATTTCATATATATGAGGATCGTATATGCTCTACTTGGACTGAACTTGCAACTACTAGCCAAATTTTCCCAACCTGAGCCACAGCCCTGTTACAACCAAAAGTAAGACCCTATGACTCATGTTTTGTGAATATTGATGCGTTTGATGAAGAGAAGAAGTGCAAGCATATAGTAGAACTTTCCATTTGAATCGAGTTGAGCGTATTGACCTATCTAAACACTTGAGAGATGAGTGAATCGATATAATTCAGTGAGGGACTATTAAGACTTGTTTTCTTTCATGTTCAATCAAGTGCCATTGCTTTCCACTCATTTGTGAGTTCAGGCTTCCATGATGAATTACGAGACTTTACGATACTTTTACATTCTCGGTTGATTGTATGTATACCCGATGATTAACTTGATTATTTAATCCTTCTTGTTTATTTGTCGTGTGTTTTATTTCTTTTTGCTTGAGGGCAAGCAAAGTTTAGGTTTGGGGGGATTTGATGAGTCGATTTTTAATCGTCTCATTCTGTTCTATCGAGCCGCACTTTCATTTGTTTTTCGAGTGTTTTTGCCCTTTTTACGCGTGGTATGTTGTGTTTTTGTTTTGTAGGTATCCTGACGAAGATTGTGGTGAAATATGCACTTTCATAGCTAATATTGAAGTTTATGACAATCAAAAGCTAAAACGGGGCCTAAAACGACGAAAGATTTAAGCAATATCGGTCGAATCTCCTAAATACCAGAATCTCCACTCCGAATTGAGATGTATTCTCTTTTGATATAAATTCCTCGTGAAATTAGCTTCGAAACGGTATATCATATGCTAAAATCCGAGGTGAATTGATACAAGAACGAAGGATCAAGCGAAGAAGACCAAAAACCGGACTAGCCGCACTGTGCAACCGGACTAGCCGCACTGTGCAACCGTACTAGGCTGCGACAGGCGCTCGGCTGCATCAGGTAACTCGGCCGTGCCATGGGACACGGCCGGGTCTCATTCCAGCGCAAACTGCACTTTCCGGATGAGAAGGACTCGACCGTGCCTTTTGGGACACAGCCGAGTCACTTTCGGCCATTTCGCCTTTCCCGCATAGTGCTGCACGGCCGTGTCACGGGACACGACCGAGCCCCTTGACAGACTACTTTCCGTTATTCAGCGCAGTGCGACACGGCCGTGTCCCAGGACACGGTCCGTGCCACTTTTTGGTTCATGTCACTTTCCTTGACATTTTTGCATACTTTTAAGCCTTTGTCTTGATTTTTTTTTGGCTATAAAACAAAGTGGAGTGACCCCTTGAGAGGTGTGCTTGTCTTGTGAAGAAGATATTTTGTGGAAAAACACAAGATTAGGGAGGAAAAACACCAAAAGAGTGGGAAAGAGAGAGATTTTCATCATCTTCCTTGTGTGTTCTTGGAGTGAAAAAAATACTTTAGTGAGATATAATAATTCCTTGTATAAATTTGTTGTGAGTTCTTGTAAGAAGATCATCAAACCTTCATCGGGAATTCGATTTCGGCATTTACAAGGGAAGTTTTTACCATGTTTTTGTTCAATTTCCATTATTGTTGTTGAATTAATCATGTGTGGCTAAACACTTCATATGGGTTTTTAGATATAGCCACACACATGTTTTTGATTGTTAGTTCCTTTTGATTTTCCGGATAAAGTTTGGGATTGTTCCTCTTGTTCGTTCTTCGTTTAAGAACTTTTGAATTAGATCATCAAACCTTTTTCATTGTTGTTATTATTATTCGAATCGAGGGTTTTTATCGGTGTTCGCCATCAAAGCGACCGAAAGAAACGATTGTGAATGTTCTCGAGCTTTTCGCGATCTTTTAACGATTTACCTCATCAAAAGTAGTCGGTTAATTGATTGTTAGCTAGGGTTTCGTCCCCATCAAAAGAGTATCCCTTAATTTTCGTTGAGAACAATCGTGATTTTTAGAATTTCCGCCATCAAACGGATTTCTTTTAATCGTGAGCAATCGATAATTCCTAACCTTATTTATTTGAGTATCGGAACTAACAATTGATTACGTGTGTGTCGGTGACTCTAAATTCCCATATTAATCTCATTATTGTTATCTCTCATTTATCCGACTATCAAATTGGTGTTGTTATCACTTAGTTCAGTTTGAATTTTGTGCATTAGTAATTGTAATCATAATCAACCAATGATGTATTTTAATTTAATTTACTTTTGTTCATTCGACTATTTGCCGAACATTATCGAATTTTAAACCGTTTCCAATTCCTCGAGAGATCGACCTCGGAGTTACTTGCCGCTTACTACAAGAGCGATTCGTACACTTGCGAGTATTTAATTTGAATCCATCAGAATTACGTGGCCCTTCTGAAGATTTTATGTTGTTTGGCTATTGTTGAATTAATTCACCTAGGAATAGAATGATTTATTCACCTTAGAAAATTATAGTGTCCTCGGGAGAGGCATTAGAGTATCTTAGAAATCTTCCTCTTCAATAAATTGGGAAATTACTTAATTTATATAAATCAAGAGTAATTCGGATTAATCGAGGCGGATTCTCAATCCTAGATTATTCTCCTATTTGATCTTCTTTCTTCGAATTATCGATTTTATTATTTGTTTTTAGTTTATCGCTTTATTAGTTTTCTTTAATAATCCTTCCACCACCAAATTCGATCGTTCAAATAAAACTAGAATACGAATAAATTGGTAATTAGTGCATCAGTCCTCGAGGGAACGATATCTTTCTTATCACTTTATTACTTGCTTACGACAACATGCACTTGCGTTCCCTAAATTACGTAACAAGTTTTTGGCGCCGTTGCCGGGGACTGATTGTTTTACTAATATTAATTTCAGTATTTATAGTCTTAATTTGAACATTATTTTATTTCTGTGTAAATTTGTTTTTCTATTTTTTTCCTTTCAGGTGTTTCGTTTAGTGCATAAGAAAATTCGGTGATGAAGGTCTATTACCTTTGGATACTGAACTCAAGCGCACTAAACCCAAGAAGAAAAGGCGTGAGCTGTCAACAAAGGATACCATGGCCGATAACAATGGAAATCAAGGGGTTGACAACCCTATTCAGCAAGCTCAACCAACATTGGCACTCCGTGATTACACACTGCCACAAATCAATGCGAATTTTTCAGGGATTCGGCGTCCAACAATCCAAGCAAACAATTTCTATATTAAGCCAGCTATAATCCAAATGGTGCAAGCGAGCCAATTCTGCAGACTGACGAACGATGATCCTAACGCTCATATTGCATCCTTTCTCGAGATTTACGACACATTAAAAAATAATGGAGTTTATGATCACGCCATTCGTCTACGGCTTTTCCCATTCTCTCTAAGGGATAAAGCCAAGTTTTGGTTGAATTCACTTCCGCCGGGCTCTATCACGACTTGGGCGGAGTTAGCACACGCCTTTTTGTCTAAGTTCTTTCCGCCGGCAAAGACAGCGAGACTTCGGAATGAAATAACGACCTTTGGGCAATTTGAGATGGAATCGCTTCATGAAGCTTAGGAGCGATACAAGGATTTGCTAAGGAGGTGCCCACATCATGGTCTACCGGATTGGCTACAAATTCAGACATTCTATAACGGACTAAGTGCTTCTACACGCACTCTTGTTGATGCAGCCGCTAGAGGAGCTTTAATGGGCAAGACGATGGCGGAAGCTCATTCTTTATTGGAAGTGATGGCTGCAAATACTTATCAGTGGCCCTACGAACGTGTGAACCCAAAGCGAGTTATGGGAGTTTCCGACAACGATCTAATCTCTACACTATCAGCCCAAGTTGCAGTGCTAACTCAACAATTGCAAGCTTTTTCACATACCCCTTATACCAATACCATGAAAACATATAATTGGTGCAATGGGTCTCATCCCAGTGCTGAGTGCGAAGTCGGAAATCATTTCGACCAATCTTCGATGGAACAAGCTCAGTTTGTGGGGAACGGAAATTGGCAGAACAACCCATATTCAAACACTTACAATCAAGGGTGGCGAAATCATCCAAATCTTTTGTGGAGGAACGGGCAAGCTTTAAATAAACCTCCGCAAGCTCAATTCACGCAGCCCCCACAGCAGCCCCCTCAACCACCGAAAGTCTCTTTGGAAGATGCTCTTGCTCAAATGGCGGCTAACACTAGCCAATTCATGACTCGCACGGAGACTACTCTACAAAATCATTCCGCTTCTATTCGGAATTTGGAAGTGCAAATGGGGCAGATCGCGAATTTATTATCCTCTCGACCTCAAGGTGTATTACCTAGCGCCACCAAAATGAATCCCAATGAAAATGTGCAAGCAATCGAGCTACGAAGTGGAAAGGAGCTACATGAGCAGCCCAAGAGTAGTAAGGACAAGAGCAGCCCCATTGAGAAAACAAAGGACGAAGAGCCCAAGCCAAAGCATTCTCGACCACTCATCCCACACCATTAATTCCATTCCCACAACGCCTGCAAAAGCAAAAAATAGACAAGAAATTCTCCAAGTTTCTTGACGTCATCAAGAAACTACATATCAACATTCCATTTGCCGACACCTTTGAACAAATGCCGAGCGATGTGAAGTTTATGAAGGAGATATTATCAAACAAAAGGAAGCTCGAAGAGTATGGGATAATGGCATTGACGGAAGAGTGCAGCGCCATTTTACAGAAGAAGCTCCCACCTAAATTGAGGGATCCGGGCAGCTTTACTATTTCATGCACTATTGGAAATTCGTCCTTTGACAGAGCCTTATGTGATCTCGGAGCCAGCATTAATCTTATGCGTCTTTCCATTTTTAAGAAGCTGGGTATTGGGGAGGCCAAGCCGACTACGATCTCTTTGCAAAGGGGTGACAGATCTATTAAGTATCCAGGGGGGGTAATAGAAGATGTTTTGGTCAAGGTCGATAAATTCATCTTTCCTGCCGATTTTATTGTGCTTGATATGGAGGAGGAGCATGACATCTAAATTGTCTTGGGAAGACCATTATTAGCAACCGGCCGAACTCTAATTAATGTGGAAAAAGAGAAGCTTACTCTACGAGTTCAAGAAGAGCAAGTTACTTTCAATATATTTCGATCCTTGCAACATCCTAGTGATGTTGAGAATTGCTTTCAAATTGGCGTCATCGACTCATGTGTAAGTAAAGCTTTTCGGGAGAGTTATCCATCAGATCCATTGGAGTCCGTTTTATTTGGGTCCACTTCCGAATTGAATTCAGAGCATGTAGCCTATTTACGACACATGGATGCTTCACCACCATTTTTCACTCGTCAACCATGTGAGGAGATCGGAAGTTCACCAACTCAACCCATCCAATCAATAGAGAAACCCCCAAATCTAGAGCTCAAGCAGCTATCGAATCATTTAAAATATGCATTTTTGGGACCCGACGATTCCCTGCCAGTCATTCTTTCGGCCACTTTGGCGGGGGATCAAGAGGAGAAATTATTGAGGGTTTTGAGGGAGTACAAATATGCCCTTGGATAGTCTATTGCGGATATCTAGGGAATCAGACCGTCCATTTGTATGCACAGGATTCTTATAGAGGAAGACTACAAACCATTTGTGGAGCATCAACGCCGTTTAAATCCAAATATGAAAGAGGTGGTAAAAGTCGAGGTTTTAAAACTCCTCGACGTAGGTATGATCTTTCCTATTTCTGATAGCAAGTGGGTAAGTCCAGTTCAAGTTTTGTCAAAGAAGGGTGGGATAACGGTTATCCAAAATGATAATAATGAATTAATTCCCACTAGAATTGTTACGGGGTGGCGCATGTGCATAGATTATAGGAAATTAAATAAAGTCACTTTCCTTTACCATTTATTGATCAAATGTTGGATAGATTAGCCGGACAGGATTTTTATTATTTTCTTGATGGTTATTCTGGGTATAATCAGATTTATATAGCCCCATAAGACCAAGAAAGGACGACGTTTACATGTCCTTATGGCATTTTCGCTTATAGGCACATGCCTTTTAGTTTATGTAATGCGCCGACCACTTTTCAACGGTGTATGATGGCTATTTTTTCTGACACGGTAGAGCATTGAATTGAAAATTTTTTGGATGATTTTTCTGTTTTCGGTGATTCGTTTGATATATGTTTGCAGAATTTGCAGAAAGTCCTCAAAAGATGTGAAGAAACAAATTTGGTCTTGAACTGGGAGAAGTGCCATTTTGTGGTCCAGGAGGGCATTGTACTAGGCCACCGCATATCCACCCACGGGATTGAAGTCGAACGGGAAAAAATTGAAACAATTGAGAAGATGCCTCCGCCTACTTCTGTAAAGTGGGTAAGGAGCTTTTTGGGACATGCCGGTTTTTATCGCCGTTTTATTAAAGATTTTTCGAAGATCACGAAGCTGTTGTGTAATTTGCTAATGAAGGATGTTCCGTTTGATTTTGACGAGCCTTGTAAAGAAAGTTTCGACTTATTGAAGAAGGCTCTAAGCACCGCTCTAGTCATAGTCGCTCCAGACCGGTGCCTTCCATTCGAGTTGATGTGTGATGCTAGCAATTTTGCCATTGGGGCTGTTTTGGGACAGAAACGAGGGAAAGTGTTCCACGTCGTGTATTATGCAAGCCGAACTCTAGGCGACGCTCAAAGAAATTATGACACAATAGAAAAAGAATTATTGGCTGTAATTTTTGCTTTTGATAAACTTCAGGCGTATTTATTGGGGATGAAAGTAGTGGTATGGACTGACCATTCGGCGATCAAATACCTTTTGGAGAAGAAGGATGCTAAACCAAGGTTTATTAGGTGGGTGCTTCTCCTACAATAATTCAACTTGGAAATTCGCTACAAGAAGTGGACTGGGAATGTTATTGCCGATCACCTTTTACGCTTAGAGAATCCCCTCGGGAAGGGGGAGAGTCATCCACAAATTGTGGAAAACTTCCCTGATGAACAGCTCTACAAGTTGGGTTCGCAACACGCACCTTGGTACGCTGATCTAGTGAACTATCTGGTGAGCAAAATAATTTCGAATGATCTTTCACGTCATCAAAAGAAGAAGCTGATTTCAGATGCTAAGTATTGCTTGTGGGACGACCCCTTTCTGTTTAAAAGATGTCCTGATCGAATCATTCGCAGATGTGTTTCGGATGAGGAAATTCGCAGTGTGCTGAATCATTGCCATGCATCACCCTACGAAGGGCATTTTAGCGGAAATAGAGCGGCATCAAAGGTCTTGCAATCGGGTTTCTATTGGCCATCGTTATTCAAAGATGCTTATTCCTTTGTGTCCACGTGTGATCGGTGTCAACGGACGGGAAACATCTAAAAACGACATGAAATGCCGTTGAACACAATACCTGAGGTTGAATTGTTCGACGTATGATGGATCGACTTCATGGGTCCATTTCCTCCATCAAATAAGAACCTCTATATTCTAGCAGCAGTGGATTATGTCTCGAAATGGGTTGAAACGGTGGCACTACCAACAAATGGGTCTAATGTCGTGATCAAATTTATAAAAAAAATATATTTTCATGCGTTTTGGGACTCCACGTGCTATTATCAGTGATGGTGGTTCACACTTTGACAACAAATTTCTTGATGCGGTCTTAAGGAAATACAGAGTCACTCATCGTGTTGCTACATCCTACCATCCCCAAACGAGTAGTCAAGTCGAAATATCCAATCGAGAGCTAAAGTGGATCTTAGAAAAAACAATCAGATCGTCTCGAAAAGATTGGTCCTTTAAACTCGATGATGCACTTTGGGCATACCGTACTGCGTACAAAACGCCTATCGGCATGTCACCGTATAGATTGGTTTTTGGGAAAAGTTGTCATTTGCCGGTATAGATGGGGCATCGTGCATACTGGGCGATAAAGAAACTGAATTTTGATCTTAAATTAGCTGGTGAAAAGCGCTGTTTGCAGTTGAATGAGCTGGAGGAAATTCATCATGATGCGTACGAGAATGCGAAACTTTATAAGGAGTGGACAAAGATTTGGTACGATAAGCACATTACACATCTAGAGTTCGTTCCGGGTCAAGATATGTTATTGTTGAATTCTCGCTTGAGGTTGTTTCCTGGGAAATTACGTTCACGATGGTCAGGACCGTTTACTGTAGTTCAAGTATTCCCACACGAAGCAGTGGAAGTAGAAAAAGATGACCGAAAATTTAAAGTAAATGGGCAAAGGTTGAAGGCCTATACGGGTAATCCAATGGACGTGCAGAATACGAGAGTCGTCCTATCCACCGCAGAGTGAATTCTTGAGAAGTCCGGCTGAAGACTATAAACTTAGCGCTTCTCGGGAGGCAACCCGAGTATTAGTTGTAGATGTTAATTTTTTTCGTTGATTTCATTCATTTTAAGAGTCTCATTTTTTCGTCATATTTGCTTTGATATGCTTCTCTCTCATGTTATATGTGTTTTCGCTTTAAAATTCTGTGCAGGAACTTCCCAGGGATAAAAATCCATCAGGGGCCGCGGCACATACAGAGCGGGCCACGACACACAAAAGTCTAAAATCCTAGAAAACTTTCTGTACTCTATGCCGCGGCACGAGGATGCTGAGCCGCGGCACACTTTCCCCAAGAGCCGCGGCACGATGAAGCTGAGCCGCGGCACGCCGAAGACTAAAATATGTGCCCAGGAGCCTGTACTATGTGCTGCGGCATGCAAGCTCTGAGCCGCGGCACACTAACCTCAGTGGCCGCGGCACCCATTAAATGAGCTGCGGCACACGTCGAGACTCACCAACGCCCTAAACTAACTGTACTATGGGCCGCAACTCACTTGATACGTTCCACGGCCCCCGTCGAGAATTTAAACAGCCTACACACGACTCATAATTCAGTTGGCCGAAACACAGGATATTCCTCAAATTCACTCTTCTTCGCGTGGCGCAAGGATATCATCTTTAAATTTCTTCTTCTCACCTTCTTCAATCCAACACAAGGTAATTCTTATCCCTAAAACTTCATCGCAACATGGATTGATGATTGGGGTAATATTCTTCAATCATTGATGAACTCTCTTTTTGTTTTATTTCCTAAATTTCCTTCAGAATTTGTATCGGATTATGTTAAGATTATTGATTGATTGATGGTGTTTTGTTCTTTTGTCATGAATTGCTGTGATTATCGATTGAATTTTTTATTGTTGGGGATTGAATTAAGCAATTATTGTTTTTGTTCTTCATCTATGCTAACGCACGCAAGGTGTTCGATGAAATGCCCCAATTAAATTTTTTGAGCTAAACATCTCCAATTTGTATGCAACGAATACAAGTTTCGGAATATTATATACCCCCAATCCTTACATCATGTTTGAATTTAAATTTTGCCTCATATCACTCGTACGGAAGTGCGAGTTTCTTCGACGCTATATCCATTTTCCGCACATTATAAGTTGAGAGTGGTGTTATTTAAAGTCATCTAATCCATCATGCGTTTATTTTTTCAGGACGTCGTTATGGCTAGGAAAAGGAAGTTGAGCACAAGGGCTAGGATGCGATCATCCCCCACAAGAGGGGAAACGTCACAATACCAGACGGAAGTGGGATCCCACCTATTCTCTGACCCCGACATCCATAGAATATTTAACAAGAGAATCCGGCCTCGTCCAATAATTCTGGAGTGGGGATTCACTCCTGCCCCCCAAGACGGCAAGCTATTAGCAATGATCAATGAAATGGGATGGACTAGATTCATTGCGCCACCCGATCCGGCGGTAATCTCTATTGTCTAAGAGTTCTAAGCCAATGCATTATTACGACAAATCCAGGTGAAGCATATGATGGGACGACCGGATATACGTACTGAGGTCGTCATCCGAGGCCAAACAGTGGATTTCTCGGTAACCGCGATTCGGAGGCTGTACGAGCTACTGGAGGTGGAAGAATTGGCGTACCCACGGACTATGAGTGGCCTCACGAGGGAGGCTTTACTGGAGGCACTTGCTCAGCCGGGTTCCGTCTGGGAAACACGCGTACCGGGGTCCACAACTTTCTTCTTCAAGAGTTCCCGTCTCAGTAGACTCGGGCGTGCTTGGCTTTATTTCCTCTGTGCACGAGTCGACCCTACATCGCAGATCCGCTCGGTATTACTTCCACGTGCCCGATTGCTGTATGCCATCACGACAGGACTCCGATTTGATGTGGCCCCACGCCTGTCCCGTTCTATATTTCAGTGCGTCCAGGGATAGGCAAAGATGGGATTAAAACATCCCTCTGATTTGTGCCCTATGCCGCCAGTCGGGGGTGACTTTGTCCGACGACGAGCCTTTTATAGCGCCCCAGGGTCCGATCGACCACCGTATTATCTCCCATCTCGACCAGTGGGGTGGCGCGATGGCACACGTGCGGGGGCGAGGAGTTCTTCTCGATGAGCCACATGAGCACTCCCCTGAGCCACTTATTTTGACGCATGAGCCGGCGGCCGACACTAAGGATCAGACTGAGTCCACTCCACCGCCAGCGAGAGAGCACCGTCAGGCGATGTTTAACGGCCTGAGGGAAGAGATGTGGGCGGAGAGAGATAGTGTCCTCGCAGTCATTCGAGAGGAGATCCTCCCGGCCAACCGGCGTGCAGAGAGGCGCTTAGCGGCGAGGTATGCTTATCATCAGGACTATCTAGCTGCGTGGACGAGCCATATACTCCACCTAGACGGATCCTTCATTCCGCCAGTCAGGCCACCTACACCACCCTCCTCGCCAGACGAGGCCGGCACCGATGCCTGAGCTTATCTAGGGGAGTACTTGACCTTTCTCTTACTGCGTATTATTATTTGTTGTCCATTGATGTCAATGTACATCCCAAGTTTGGGGTGGTACTTTTTAGTATTTATTTACTTTTCATTGTTTTTAAATCTAGCCTTGCTTGTCTTCTATATTCTGGACTTTATCTGCATTCGTGAATATTTCATGCTGCCTTGTGTAAGACTGATTATATGATACTGATTTCTTTTTGAAGAAACGGATGAGTATTGACCGAGTTCGTATTATGCGATTTTTTTTCCCTTGAGTATTCATTTCGGTCTGAATTTTGTTTGCATCATTGTGGTAAAGCATAAAAGAAATGAGACATACTTGTTTACGAGCCACCGTCTATACGTTTGGTTACACTTTTCACGTATCTTGTCGTCCAGTAACATGAGTCTTCTTGGCATTTAATTTGAGTTTAGGCATAGATTCGGACAGTCTTTCCCAAAAATTTGAGAAATTATACATGTTCTATGATGGGAAGTCTAGTAATCGGGGGTATTCACATGACCCGTTGTTTACTCTCGCATAAAACGACAACCCTGAATAGATGAATGGTTCAGAAAAATCGCATCTCCGATGATGGGAAGCCTAGTAACCGGGGGTATTCACATGACCCGATGTTTACTCTCGCGTACTGTGACTCAATGGTACGACATCCATATTATTCTTTGAGATTTTTAGGGTAGTATTGATCAGTTAAGCACTATGGATTTGCACAATTGTCCACGATACTTGTCATCTTATTTGAAATTAATTTTCTGCTAGAAGACAAGCAAAGGCTTAAGTTTGGGGGTATTTGTTAGATGTATTTTTGTGCGTTTAATTATCATTATTTTATCTCCATTTTGGGTTTAAATATGCGTAAATGAGATTTTAATTCATTATATTTATATGTTTTGTAGGAAATTCGAGTCTGAAAGCTTAAACAGATAAAAATGGGCCAAAACGACAATTTTTGGTCAAGGACCGCGGCACGCAGAGGCTGGGCCGCGGCACAGGAGGCGCCCAGAAGGAACCGGTACAAACTGTACCGGGGGCCGCGGCACGCTCGTTCTTAGCCGCGGCCCGTAAGGAATAAGCGCGCCCAGGCATGGCAGCATGGGGACAGGGGCCGCGGCTCACTAAATCTGGGTCGCGGCCCGCCGCACGAATTTCATACGCCCAACCCGCATTTTTTGCTGTTTCGGAGGCCGTGTTGACCTAATTGGCAGACTCGTTTTGGGAGGCGGAAGAGGAGTTATAAAAAGGCATTGAAGGTCGGAAAAGATGATCATAAAACAAAAGGAGGAAAATACCTAGGAGCAGAGGGCAGAAGCTAGAGAACGAAGGAATTCAAGTTCTTCAATTATGTTTGATTTCCTTTCCTATGTTTTATTCAATTCTTTGTGTATTGTTTTCTAGCATGTCGGGCTAGAACCCTTTTCTAGGATTGTGATGAAACCAAGATTTTGACGGATTAACTTTTGATTTTGCATTATTAATATATTTCCCTTTTATATTGAGTGTTCCCAATTATTCTTAATGCTTTCTATTATGTGGCCTATGATTGAATTGTTTTGATTATGCAATTCGAATCGGGAGAGGAGAGTTAGTAGGAAAAATTGGTGAGAAACGTTTTATTTTGTGAGATAGGAATATACTCATAGGAATTACGTGGCCCTTCTGAAGATTTTATGCTGTTTGGCTATTGTTGAATTAATTCACCTAGGAATAGAGTGATTTATTCACCTTAGAAAATTCTACTGTCCTCGGGAGAGGCATTAGAGTATCTTAGAAATCTTCGCCTTCAATAAATTGGGAAATTACTTAATTTATATAAATCAGGAGTAATTCGGATTAAGCGAGGCGGATTCTCAATCCTAGATTATTCTCCTATTTGATCTTCTTTCTTCGAATTATCGATTTTATTATTTGTTTTTAGTTTATCGCTTTATTAGTTTTCTTTAATAATCCTTCCACCACCAAATTCGATCGTTCAAATAAAACTAGAATACAAATAAATTGGTAATTAGTGCATCAGTCCTCGAGGGAACGATATCTTTCTTAACACTTTATTACTTGCTTATGACAACGTGCACTTGCGTTCACTAAATTACGTAATAGAATCCGGCTTTGTTTTTTAGAAGATGTACTTGTTTTGCCCAAGGGGCATAAAAACATTGTATCCATTCCAGTCATGGACCGAAAAGGCTTTTCAGTTTTCATTGGTAATGGTTCCTGCAAAATTTATTTAAGAAATAAACCAGTGGGCACTGCTACATTATTAAATGGACTGTATCATCTAAACCTCAGTAACAAAGTCATTGTGAATACTATGAGTAGGAAGCATGGTAGGGATGAAACCAATCAAGTTTTGAAATAGGATCTTAGACTTGGTCATGTTGGCCAGATGATGGTTTACAAAATGGAAAAGGATGGACTTATGGGTCCATAGGGATCAGATCCCTTTCCTACTTGTGAATCTTCCCTTAAAGAAAAAATGACTAAGTCCCCATTCGCAGGGTCTTTTGAAAGAGCCACTGATAAACTAGGATTAAGTCATACTGACGTATGTGGTGCTTTTGGAAGCATCACGTCATGGATATCAGTACTTCATTACGTTTACAGATAATCATACTAGGTATGGTTATGTATACTTAATGAAACATAAATCCGAGGCCTTTGAGAAATTCCAGGAATTTAAGGCCCTAGTTGAGAAACAAACTGGAAATCATATCAAAGCACTTCGGTCGGACCGAGGTGGCGAGTATATGAGTGCGAAGTTTGACAAGTTCCATAAGGAACATGGAATAGTATCACAACTAACACCTCCAGGCACTCCTCAGTTAAATGGTGTGTCAGAACGAAGGAACCAGACCTTGTCGGACATGGTCCGTTCCATGCTAGGCTATTACGACTTACCGATTTACCTATGGGTGCACTCCTTACTGCCGCTTATATCTTGAACAAATGTCCTTCCAAATTCATTTATAAAACTCCACATGAGATGTGGGAGGGAAGGAAACTAAGTCTTAATCATATTAGGATTTGGAGATGTCCCGCCTATGTCAAGAAGACTAAGGTGGAAAAGTTGGAATCTAGGTCCGCAAAGGGACGTTTCATTGGATTCCCATCTGAGACGATGGGTTATATATTCTACATGCCCAAAGATCGAAATATCATTGTTGCTTTTGATGCACACTTCCTGGAAGAAGAGTTCATCCAGGAAGGTGGAGCAGGTAGAAATATTTCTTTGGAAGAATACAATGAAACTCCTTAGGAGACACCTGTGCAAGAAATTAGAACTGAACCTTCTGAAACGCAAGTACAACCACCTCATAGGTCTAGTAGGGTGTCTCAATTACCTAAGAGGTATAGTTTTATGCACTTGGAGGAACTGGGTTTCCACGAGGTTCCAGGTCATAAACAAGAGACCGACCCGCGACCAATGACCTAGCAATGGTGGATGTAGACTCCATGAAATAGACTATAGCAGTCTTCATGTAGTTGGGACCTTCAATTTGATGAGACAGTCAAAGAGTTTGACTTCATGCAAAATGAAGAGGAACCTTGTGTATACAAGAGGGTTAGTGGGAGCAAGATCACATTCTTACTACTATTTGTAGATGTCATTCTACTAATACGAAATGATGTGGGAATGATCAGTTCTGTGAAAACTTGGATTTCGAGTAATTTCTCCATAAAAGAATTGGGAGAAAAAACCTATATTCTTGAGATTCAAATCTACTGGGATAGATCGAAGAGAATGATAAGTTTTTCCTAATCCCTCTATATAGATAAGATCTTAAAGCAATTTAAGATGAAAGATTCTAAAAGAGGGTTCCGACCGATGCGACATGGAATAAAACTCTCCTTGAAGATGTGTTGTTGGGATAACAAATACCCGGTATCGAAGCTGTTGGGATAAACAATCCCTATATCGATCGTGTTGTCAGAATGTTTTGACAATATGCCAAATCCTGCATACCGCTAATAGTTGTATCGAAAAGCTGATCAAGTATCAACCTATATCGAAGACTTCTCGTAGTCCCTCCATACAGTAAATCTATCATACAGCAAAGAGTCCGGCAAAGCTAAGTATAGAAGCTGTCTCGAAACATCAATACAGCAATCCTTCCATACAGCCCTCAAACAGGACAAGAAGGAATCTTCAATATTCGCTAGAAGTCAAGTCCCATTTGATGAAGAAGTATTTAAATACTAAAGGATAAATTATTTAAATAATTTAAGTCATCAGAAGATCTTCAAATCCCGCAATATCTGGATCTCAGTCTATTCAAGTCAATTATCAATTTTTCACAGAATCTTGCTCAACGGATCTATTTCAACGGATATATTTCAGAGGCTATATATATCTCCAGAGTTTAAAGATCATATACAGACACAGAATAAACATGACTTACAAGTGCTTACACGAATATTCAGAGCAAAACATATCTCCCAAAGCTTTCTGCTATTCTGATAGAAGAGATATACAGTGCTCAAACCGTGAACAACACATCATCAACTATAAGCTCATAAATTCAAAGCTGTTGTTCAAATATTGTTCTAACCCTTGAACAAACCCATCAATCCTGTGTGGACTGAGAATCCTTGCTCTTCCCGAATTATGTGTGATGGACTTGCATTAAAGAAGATGAAGCTTCAGAACTGTGTGTGAAGAAGCCAGTCACGTGTTAGCTCAAACCAATCTGTGTGAACGTTTGAAAGCTAAGATCTTTATATCAATCTGTGTGAACGATATATTGATTAGGTTTGGTTATAATTACGTAGTTGTGTACGCAGTAATTATAATAACTTTTTACTCCTGTATGGAGGACCAGTGGACGTAGAGGAGTTTACCTCGAACCACTTTAAATATTATGTTATTTGCCTTCTGCCTTTATTGTTTTATTAATTGTGATTATTTAAGTATACACTGCACACATATTTAATGTATCCTCAGCAACTTAATGTATTAAAGACTTCCGCTACGCACTCAGGTTTAAAAACCGTACAACTTGTTATTTAAAACTCTTTCCAAGCTGTATCCTGCATATTTAGTGGCCAACAAGCGGTATCGGAGCGGTTGATTCTAAAAAGAATCAGTCGTATTTTTTTTATAAAATAGTCTTTTTCATTCCTACATTCTCATATGGATACATCAATGATCAACAAAGTTCCTATGTTCTCTATTAATGAGTTTGATGATTAGAGAATCAGGATGGAGGATCATCTTGCAGCAATGCACGAAGAGATGATTTTTGTTATACATGATGGCCCCATAAAGATAATGAAGGTAAATCCGGCCGCAAGAATTGAAGGCCAGGCTCATGCTGAGATGCTTGAGAAGGAGCGCGAACAATGGACTTCCGACGAAAGAAAGCGCGCCAACCTCGACAATGTTGCTAAGAACGCATTATTTATCACTCTTGATAAAGGCATGTTCTCAAAGGTAAAAAGCTGCAAAACAGCAAAGGAAATCTGGGATCAACTCAAGTTAATTTGTGAGGGAACTGAGCTCTCCAAAGAAAATAAAATTTCAAAATTAACTCAGCAATTTTAATCTTTTGAAATGAATCCAACTGAAACACTTGAGGAAATTGACCTCAGATTCACTGGAATTGTTGGTGAACTTGAAGCTTTGGGCAAAATTTATACTCAAACGGAGAAAAACCTAAAGATTTTCAGATCTCTCCCTGCCCGATGGGACATTAAGACCACAGCTATGCGTGTGTCGTGTAATCTTAGTGAAATATCTACTTTTGATCTCTTTTCTGACCTCAAAGCATTTGAGTACGATATAGATAGGAGAGAGAAAGCTGAAGAATCTCCCGCTAGGACTATAGCCTTAGCCGCTGTATCCAACCATCGACACAGCATGCCCAGCCCATCAAAGCCTAATTACAAGAATGCTGACAGCGACGACGACATCCTGTCGCAAGGCGAAATGGCGCTCCTCATGCACAAGTTCAAAAAGTTCATCAAGCAGTCTCAAAAGACTCCCTACAGGCCCAAGCCTGTTCGCAAGGTAAGTACTGAATCTTCCTCTGGTGACGCTAACCTGTGGTATAATTGCAGGAAACCAGGACATTATGCAAACAAATGTCCTCATCCCAAAGTTCAAAGGTTGCCGGAAGCCGAGCAACAAGAGAGGGATGAACGAAGACGTGCTAGGAAAAACAAGCTCAAGGCCCTGATAGTAGAATTAGAAGCCTCCCCCACACCATCCAAATCCGAAGAATGTCTTCAGGTAGTCACTGACAGTGACTCACCTGACGATGAATTCGAAGATAAGGCATATATGTGCTTTATGACAAAGGACATTCCGGAAGAAGAAGATAGCGACGATGAGGTAAGCTCAACCTCAATTATTCCTGTAAATGCATCGCACACTTTCGAAAACATGATGAATGAAATTAAGAACATTCAAAAAGCCCACGAGACTTTGAAAAATGAAAACATTCAGCTTCAACTTTCCAACATAGAGCTGAAAGAAGAAAACGACTTGCTGAAGATAAACTATGAAAATATGTCAATTGATTATGAAAACAGCAAGGTCGAACATGAAAAAACTCACGGAGAGCAATCATCAACTTGCTCATTATCTAAGTGAGATTAAGTCTCAGAATGGAAGCAAGACAAATGATTTTGTTTTACTTCAAGCAAAATTTAATACTCTCGAAAAACGAGAAAGCGAACTTGAGACCATTCTGAAATATTTCAAAAAATCATCTAAAACAATGGAGAAAATTCTAAGCACTGGGCAACATGCTCATGATAAAAGTGGCTTAGGATACAGCTCATTTTCCAACAAAGGGAAAACTAGTACTGTGTTTGTCAAGAGTGTGGAACACATTCCTGTATCGGAAGAAACTCCAAGTCCTATGAAGGAACCTGCTGCTCCGTGAAAAGAAAAGGCTGCCATTCTGCCCCCGCAATCCTATTCGAGACAGCGGAATCATAAGCCATTCCAACCTGTAAGGTGCACACAACAGCATGCTCCACGAGCATATCAACAGCGCCAACAGCCGTTCAGAAAGAAGGCTGTATCCAAATACCAAAGGCCCGCATGGCAGTACTTTGATGCAGACGCCTGCGTCTTGGATACAGGAGCCTCATTATCCATCAAGAAAGCAGGTGTCCACACAACATCGACAACAGCTTTGGGAATCTAACTGGAAACCCAGAAGGCAAGCTGTAAGACCAAAGAAAATGGCTCCACCTCCGAGACGGCACAAGTACTGGATTAATAATAATAACCCTGATTTTTACATGCATAATGATTATCATGGATACAGTAACTACGTACATGACCCAAGTAGATACCGCAAAACTGTACCTAATGTAACCTACAGTAAGCCAATTGCTGTCAGGAAAATATGGGTACCAAAAGGCACTAACCAGCATGGACCCAACAAACAAAGGGGACCTAAATCTACTTAAATTCTTTGCTTACAGGACATTCTGGAGAAGGGCATCTGGTACTTCGACAGTGGATGCTCCCAGCACATGACAGGAGATAGAAGCAAGCTATCAGATTTCGTAGAAGGTTGCGGTCCAAAAGTGCGCTTCGGTGATAAATCTAAAGAAAGAACAAGAGGAGAAGGAAACCTTCTTGATGGAAAATTCAAAGTCACCGATATAGCTCATGTTGAAGGATTACAGTACAATCTACTTAGTATTAGCCAGTTCTGTGACAAACAGTTCTCGGTAAAGTTCTATATAGACCACTATAGAGTCAAGAACATCCTGACCAAAGAAGTTGTGCTCACAGGCAGCAGATTAGGTAATATGTATATTGCTGACTCGATGCCTACGAGCTCCACAATTCCTTGTTTTATTGCCAAAGGCACTGCAGATCTAAGCTGGTTATGGCACAAGAGGATGTCTCACGTCAACTTCAAGACGATCAACAAGCTCTCAAGACAGGGACTGGTTAGAGGACTGCCGAATGTGTCATTCCAAAAAGGCAGTGTCTGTGGACCATGTCAAAAAGGCAAGCAAATCAAGTCCACCCTGAAGTGCAAATCCTACCTTTCAACCCACAGAATTCTGGAAATGCTACATATGGATCTCTATGGTCCTGTAAACTGGGTAAGTTTGGGAGGTAAGAAATACTGTCTCGTTATTGTTGATGATTATTCCAGGTATGCTTGGACAATTTTCCTAAGCAAGAAAAGGGAAACAACATCAAAGCTGCCCGAGCTCCTGAGAAAGCTTCAAAATGAAAAAGGATCGAGTATCGTGTCCATTCGTTCTGACAGAGGTAGAGAAGTCACTAACCTCTTTCTAGAGCAATACTATTCGGAAAATGGGATACAACATGAATACTCAGCTGCCCGTACACCTCAATAAAATGGTGTTGCCGAGCGGAAGAACATGACGCTGAAGGAAGCAACCACAACAATGATTGCCGCAAGCAAGCTGCCACAGCGTTTCTAGGGCGAAGCAACCAATACAACGTGCTACACTAAAAACCGTTGTATCGTCAACAAGCACCACAACAAAACAACATATGAGGTATGGAACAACAAAACTCCATTAGTTTCGTATTTTCACATTTTTGGATGCAGGTGCTATGTGTTGAATAATGGGAAGGATCAACTTAGAACCTTCGATGAGAAGTCGGATGAAGGAATATTTGTAGGATATTCCTCCGTCAGCCAAGCTTACAGGATCTTTTATAAAAGGAAGCTGACAATCGAGGAACCAGTTCATGTAGTATTCGACGAACCTCACCATGACCCTACAGGAGTAGAAGCTGTTACTCAGAACATCCAACAACTTTCCATCTTATCTCGACCGACTCCTATAGAACCTGTCGTTGACCTAGACATAAACCCCGCAGCTGTAAGAATCGACGTAGATGAAGCCGATGATGTACAAGATGAAGCCGAAACTACAGCAACTCAAGATACAGTACGGGACTCCAAATTAGAACCCGACCGAAGATGGTTGAGAGATCACCCGCAAGAGCTGATCATTGGAAACATTAATGCTGGTGTTTCTACCCGTAGGAGAATACAGAGTACACAAGGTAATGTACTGTGTGCAAAAGGAGAACTAGATACTGAGATATCACCATTTCCTGAATGGAAATCGCAATCCGAGCTTAGAAGACTCAATATGTGCACTATTGCAGTATTTTTAGCCCAGTCCGAACCTGTTTCTACCATAAAAGCTCTCAACAATTCTCATTGGATAATATCTATGGAAGAAGAGCTTAACGGTTTCGAAAGGAACAATTATGATATCTTGTACCCAGACCTACGCATCAATCAGTAATTGGAACCAAATGGGTATTTAGAAACAAGAAGGATCAAAATAGACTCATAATAAGGAATAAATCCCGACTAGTCGCCCAAGGCTACAGACATGAAAAAGGCATAGACTACGATGAAACATTTGCCCCTGTAGCCAGACTAGAAGCTATTAGGATATTTTTAGCCTTTGCCACCCATAAGAGCTTCATTGTATACCAAATGGACGTCAAAAGTGCATTCCTAAATGGAGACCTTGCCGAAGAAGTTTATGCTGAACAACCACCAGGGTTTGCCAACACAGACGGCGTAGACCTAGTATACAGGCTGAGGAAAGCACTGTATGGACTTAAGCAAGCCCCTAGAGCATGTTATGAGACCTTGTCCCAGTATCTAACCGATAATGGATTTGAGAAAGGTGCTGTGGACAAGACCTTGTTCAAAATACAGGAAGGCGATGACCTTCTAATGGTTCAAATTTATGTAGATGATATTATATTTGGTTCAACTAACCTTGCTTTATGTCAAAGGTTCTCTCATCTCATGCAAAGTAAATTTGAAATGAGTATGATGGGAGAACTTAGTTATTTCCTAGGATTGCAGGTAAAGCAGTTGCCTACAGGGATATTCATCAACCACGAAAAATACAGCAAGGAGCTTCTCAACAAATTTGGAATGAATACTTCCAAATCATCGTCAACCCCCATGAGCACTTCCGTGCAAATTAGTGCTGATGAAGCCGGAAAGCCGGTTAACCAATCACTCTAGAGAAAGCTTATTGGCTCTCTCCTGCACCTAACGGCTAGCAGGCCCGATATCCAGTTTGCTGTATGAGTGTGTGTGAGATATCATGTAGCAGCCAAAGAATCACACTTCAATACAGCTAAATGAATCCTGAAGTATATTAGAGGAACAGTCGATGTAGGACTATAGTATCCTAAAGAAGGCGGATTCGATTTAGTTGGCTACAACGACTCGGATATCGGAGGCTCAAGCTAGATAAGAAGAGTACAAGTGGAACTTGTCACTTTCTTGGACCTAGACTTGTGTCTTGGTTCAGCAAGAAGCAATTGGCAAACTCACTTTCAACGGCTGAATCAGAGTACTATGCTGCTGGTAGTTGCTATATGCAGATCCTTTGGACGCAGCAACAGTTGTCAGATTATGGGATTGAAGCCAAGGAAATGCCTATTATGTGCGACAGTACGAGTGCAATTGCAATAACGCACAACCCTGTATTGCACTCGCGCACTAAGGATATCAACATGAAGCGTCATTTCATCAGGAATTATGTCGAGAACAAGGATGTTCGGCTGGAAAAAGTTCATACGGATATCCAGTTGGTCGACATATTTACCAAGCCTCTCGACACAGCAAGATTCAACATGCTTCAACAAGAATTGAGATTGCTATAGCCTAACTCCCTGTTAGTATTTACTGTTTTTACTCAACAATTTAGGGGGAATGCTGTAAGACCCAAGAATACAGTATCCACCATTAATTATCTGTACACTCAGAGCCTTCAATAGAGCACTGTCGGGAACAAAGCTATGAATCATCCTACAGCTGACGTGTGCAACAATTAAGGGGGAATACAGTATGACCCATGAATACAGCATTAATCCAAAAGTTGATGTATGGAATTGAAACCCATATGTCCCTTTTAAGGGGGGAACGCTGTATCGTCGCGGATACAGCACATACTATGGGAAATCGATTCATTATATATTATAATATTTCATTTTAAAATAATTTTTGTCCACGTGCCCTGTTTTCATGTCAAACATCTTTTACATTAAATGCCTTACACGACATCTGGACAATCAAATCTTAAAAGCCGCGATGTTTCAAATTATTTAAAATATTTTATACCGCCGTTTCAGGCATTAAGTGTAATATGAAATGTCAGAAGTGGGACCCGCTCCTAATTTAAAATTCAATGAATAAGTCTACCACTTACACTCAGTCCATCGTAACCATTCATTTTAAACACCGGTTCCCATCCCTTAAATCTTACCATTCGTTCTCTGAAAACCTTTCTTCGCCGCGTACTATAAAAGGACTGTAAATGCCATTTGAGACTCTTTACGCCTTCTGCATATTTTAAGAGTTCTCGAGCATTCAGCCTACAAGATTTTTCTGTGTTTACTGCATTTTTCTTGAATCTTTTTCACCGTTCCTTGAGAAATCATCAATGGCGTCTACCAGACATCTTCCACCTCTCTCAAGAAATCACTCAACTTCATCGACGGACTGATCTTCTCTTGATCTGTTGTGCTGGAACGCATTCACGCTGAAGGTGATGACATTGATTCCATGGAGTTCGTCATTACAAGAATTTGTCAGCAAGGCCTCTACCACCTTGGGAGACACACCGCCGAAAAATATGACATTCATCTGGTTGAGGAATTCTACCTCAACACCGTAGTTTGTTTTCTGTCACTGGCTCAGGGAGGTCATTTCGCTGACATCACAGTCGTTATCCGCAGAGTGGAGATCCGCGTTGACCAAGAGCTTCTCCAGAACATCTTTAGGCTACTTGCTGATGACCTGACCATGGAAGATCTTGAGATCTTTGGGTCCCAAGAACTCTTGACCCAGTATTATGGCTTATTCACTGGTTCAGCAACGGTGGAAATGGTTCATACCACATGCCATAAGAAAAATTTTTGTTTACCTTTTGTTTACTTACATGATTTTTGCTGCCGTATTATTGAGAACCGAGCAGGTGCTTTAGAGATGTACACCAATCTCAGGTTCAGGATGATGGTCGCGATAATAACCTGCGAGAAGGTCAATTGGTGTCAAATCATCCTTAAGCGTTTGCAGGAAGAGGTGTCTAAGCCTGCTTCGCAGAAAAAATCGTTTGATTTGTTCTTGAACCATATTTTGACGAAGTGCGGACTTTCGCAAACCGCAGAGGCAAAGAAAATTAGTTCACGGATATTCTTAGGAGGCGTCAGGCCTACTGCCTTCAACCAGAGCATCTTGATTGCCAACAGACCTTTATCCGAAATTTGCCGCTATCTGCCAATCCGAGGGACATTTCTTCTAAGTCCCAAAGAGTTGAATCATCAAAGAAGAGAAAAAGATCTCACAGCAAAACTCCAATTTCTGTTGAGAAGCCGAAAAGGAAGCTAAGGAGGCTTACAAAAGTTAAAGCTACGGAACCCTCCGAGGATGCTCCTCTCGTGGCTCAACCCATTGATCAACTCCCCCAGGGCCCAACCCATGTGGAAGAGATGCCCACGACTGTCGATACAGTAGATCCCGAGCCCTTGGCAGCAACGACAGATGCTGGGACATCTGCCAACTCTAAAGACTCTGGCGAGTCGGCTACCTTTATGGAGCCAAAAGCTACCTCTCCTATACAGGATTCTACACCCGTTCAGGAGCCATCTCCTATCAGGGTACCATCCCCTGTAAGGAATCCCTCTCCGATACAGGATTCCACACCTGTAGAGGAACCCATGCCTATAACGAACCCAGGCGCTGTACGAAGCCCCTCCCTGGACACAATTACTTCCAAGACCCTACTTTCCGTGCAAATCGAACAGTCTTACGAGCAGTTTCTCCAATGGAAAAGTTACAGTCTAGCTCCGTACGAAATTCTGTACAACTGGAGCTAATGGAGTAACGAAGGAAAATTTGTTTTGGAAGTGACGGAGACTCAAGAAATTGCTGTCCTGATCCAATGGGACAACCTATTCATAAAAGAGTTTATTGAAAGCCATCTGTTTGAAAAGGCTGAAGCTCAAAGTAAAGGGAAAGCGACGTCCATGGAATATCCCGATAGTCTAAAGTCTGATCGTGATTCAGACGACGATGACAACGCACTCCAGGCTGGTCTGCGGATGAGTCGTGAGGAAGCCCAAGAAAAGAAAGATGAAGGGACATCTGCTCATCAGTCGCCCCCCTCGCCACAGCAAGACACTGTTGCTGACAATGAGGATTCAGTCCGTCATGTTGCGGAGGAACAATATGTTTCGCAACAGGCACCCGAGCATGTCGTCGCCCCCGCCGAATAAAGAGCTAGAGCTATCCACCAAGAGGAATCAATCCCTCTACCGGAGCAGGTGGATGCTGAGAGACAACAGTAGGAATTGGTCCCTCCTGTATCCATGTCTTCAGAAAACCCTTCGACACAGGAAGATGCAGCACCCCCTGTCTCCGAACCCGACTCTGATACTCCTGCACCATCAACCGCCTTGGAATCCGACGAAGGTATTATACCTGAGGATGTCCAACTCAATGCACGCCCAACTGTGAACTTGAGAAGGTTAAATGGAGTTGAGGACTTTGCCCAACCAGACTCTCCCAGAACAGCCGAAAGAAAAGAGCGATTACGCGCTCTTGGCCTCCAAAATGTCTTTATCCAGGATGCCATCAATGCCCTGTACTTTGTGGAAAAAGCTCATGATTGGATACACACTTCTGCCGTTGAAGAAATGACAGGACTACAGCACGAAGTCTCCCGAGTGGTTGAAGCCTTCACTGTCCTGCCAGAAGTCTACAAGCAGGCCATGAGCAAACTGCAAGAAAAACAGGAGCAGATCCTTAGAGAAGAGCTATCAAAGCTTTGAGTGTATGAGGCCAAGATAGCATCTGCTCTGATCGAATACGGTTCCCAACTTCGAGCCCACAATAAGAAAATCCAAGATATGTCGCAGGTGCTCTCCTCCCTTGTAGAGAAAACAATCCCTGTATCGATCGTGTTGTCAGAATGTTTTGACAATATGCCAAATCCTGCATACCGCTAATAGTTGTATCGAAAAGTTGATCAAGTATCAACCTGTATCGAAGACTTCTCGTAGTCCCTCCATACAGTAAATCTATCATACAACAAAGAGTCCCGCAAAGCTAAGTATCGAAGCTGTCTCGAAACATCAATACAGCAATCCATCCATACAGCCCTCAAACAGGACAAGAAGGAATCTTCAGTATTTGCTAGAAGTCAAGTCTCGTTTGATGAAGAAGTATTTAAATACTAAAGGATAAAGTATTTAAATACTATAAGTCATCAGAAGATCTTCAAATCCTGCAATATCTGGATCTCAGTCTATTCAAGTCAACTATCATGTTGTCACAGAATATTGCTCAATGGATCTATTTCAACGGATATATTTCAGAGGCTATATATATCTCCAGAGTTTGAAGATCATATACAGACACGGAATACACACGACTTACAAGTGCTTACATGAATATTCAGAGCAAAATATATCTCCCAAATCTTTCTGCTATTCTGATAGAAGAGATATATAGTGCTCAAACCGTGAACAACACATCATCAGCTATAAGCTCATAAAGTCAAAGCTGTTGTTCAAAAATTGTTCTAACCCTTGAACAAACCCATCAGCTCTGTGTGGACTGAGAATCCTTGCTCTTCCCGAACCTTGTGTGATGGACTTGCATTGAAGAAGACGAAGCTTCAGAACTGTGTGTGAAGAAACCAGTCACGTGTTAGCTCAAACCAATCTGTGTGAATGGTTGAAAGCTAAGATCTTTATATCAATCCGTGTGAACGATATATTGATTAGGTTTGGTTATAATTACGTAGTTGTGTGCGCAGTAATTATAATAAACTTTTTACTCCTGTGTGGAGGACCAGTAGACGTAGAGGGCTTTACCTCGAACCACTTTAAATATTGTGTTATTTACCTTCTCACTTTATTGTTTTATTAATTGTGATTATTTAAGTATACACTGCACACATAGTTGCTTTATTAAAGACTTCCTCTACGCACTCAAGTTTAAAAACCGTACACCTTGTTGTTTAAAACTCTTTACAAGTTGTATCCTGTATACTTAGTGGCCAACAAGTGTCATCAAAGTGAGGAACAATGAAAGGAAATGAGTAATATACCATATGCTTTGGAATTTGGGTAGCCTTATATATACTTTATTGTGTACGAGACCTGACATTGCGCATGCTGGGAGCGTGGTATGTAGGTTTCGGGCTAACCCAATTAGGGAACATTAGACCACCGTGTAGAATGTTCTCAAGTACTTTAGAAGGACTAGAGATCTAGTTCTTAAATATGGTGGTGGAGAACTGAATGTAATGGGATTCACTGTATTGGACTTCCAAGGATAGAAAGACGATTCTATGTCTACTTCTGGCTACATTTACTCTTAATGGAGGAGCAGTACCTTGGCATAGTGCCAAGTATAGCGCGACTGCTAATTCCACTTATTAGGCTGAGTATAAAGTGGCCTCGGAGGCCTCCAAAGGAAGGACTTAGAAGTTACTGGGTAAACTTCATGAGGCACCTTGTGCTGCGCTGCCAGAGCAGTAGCACATGCCTAGGAGCAGAGGTTTCACAACAGTACCAAACATATTGAGAGAGAGTATCATCTTGTAAGAGAATTTGTTCGCAAAGAGATACATTGTGCTGTATAGAGTAGAGTTAGCCAACTACGTCGCTGATCCACTGACCAAGCCACTTTCTCATATTAGCCTGGAGTGTCATCTGGAGAACTTGGGTATTTGATACCAGAGTGTGTGGCATTGAGTGCAAGTGGGAGATTTTTAGGAGTATGCTCTCGAATGCCACTCATATGATGTTGATTGAGGGCATTGTACTTGTAATTATATAAATCATTTATATAATGCAATGAATGTTTCTTTATTTACTGGTAGTTACTGGCATTCCTAACTCGTAAATATACATATAGAAACTAGTCCGTGTATTTGAGAGCAAAACGTTCCACTCCTTATTGGATAAGGGGTTCAATACTGGAAAGGTTTATTGCTCAAATACTTAATCGTTAGCAAGTCGATGAAACTTGACTAGGCGTTAAGTTTATGTGAAGACTTGTATGACGTGTTCTTTGACATGGAGAGTGCCTGTCGAACACTAATGGTTAGTGGGAGCACACGTTATAGGTATGCTAATTGGATTAGTATACTCGAACCGACTCACCCTCGATTCGTCACACGGATTTCACTCCGGGACAGTCAATGACGGAATCGAAAGGTTGTGATATGTATTCGTGAACCCTCGACTTGAGGATTTAGTAGGGATGTGCTTGTGACGTCAAGATTTTCATTAGATTAGTTAGACCATGTAAACCGGAAGGCGGGGGTCAACCTCGACGTGCATCTTGATGGGCAAGTAGCTCGTCCTACTAAATACCAAGATAGAATTCTTTCTCCCATTGGTGAGCGGGTTATATGTCATATGCGGTTATTGGTAGATGAGATCATAAGTCTTTGGCCAAAGCATTGGAGCTAGTTATATTGGATACACGAGAGCTCAATGATCTTGATTTGCATTAACTCCTGCATAGCGTCAAGTACAGATAGGGTTTGACTGACCGTGACCCTATAACTTGAACAAGACATTTGAAAGAAGGATTTATACGTTTACTGGTATTCACGACAGAATGGTTCTTGAATGATCTCATCATTCGTTCTCAGTTGGGGTACAGTGTAGGCCGTCAGGCTGGCTACGTGGTGCTACTACTCTTTCGTTCCTCCCATTACTGACTGAGACGGACCTACCGAGTCGCGCAATAGGATTGACGACGGAATGAATCAAGCTTATTCTCTCATTATGAATATTATATATTGGATATCTAAATTTGGGACATTGGATGTCTAAATTGATTTATTGGATAAATTAATATATAGCCTAAAGAATTAAATAAATTACCGGGTGATTAATTTAATTCATGAATATAATTATTTCTTGGAGAAATTAATTATGTCATTATGTATTTGATATAATTAATCAATTGGATTAATTAATCGATATAAATACATTGGAATGGAATCGAAGTTTATCTGTTTGGACTCACGGGAGTCCGAAACGAACCAAATTTGTCTGATTCCTTCTAGAGGCCGCCCCACTTTGATGCCTTACCTTTGGTCTTAGTCTTGATTTGGTTGGTGAAGGACTTTTGACCTTAGAGATAAGATATCTCTTAATATAAGGGTAAAGGGGATTTTGTGGGATTTGTAAGAATAATAAAGGAAGACTACTCCTCTCTCATCTCATCCCATTCCATATGTGAGTTCAGCTAAAGAGAGACAGAAAAAGTTTTCTCATTATGTTCTTCATTTTCTTCAAACATTTCTTAGAGAATTATTTTGAGAGATTGATAGAGAGATTATAGATTAAACACTTAGAGTGTTGTAATCTTGTTTTTGAAAAGCTTCTATAACCTTGTTCTAGCCGTATCCTTAGAGGATAATAAGGTTTAGTCATTTCAGTCGTTTCTCCGGCACGTGACAAGTAGAGACGTTGTCTTTTCGGCGTTGGATCATTCAAGTGCTTGGAGCACATTGGATCATAGGGAATTCATTTCAAGCTTGGGGAATAGCTCAAGAGAAGGAATCCATTTAATCAACGGACTACAAGGGTGAGTCTGTTATGTATCTTATATTTCATTTTAATATTCGTATATATGTAGCTCGATCGATCCTCGTAGGAATTCAGATCGAATTAATTTTTGTTTTACCGCTTCCACTGGGCCTTCGTTTTAGGCACCGAATCTAAACACTCCATTCAGGAATGCGCTCTTAACGTACATTTGATATACTATAAAGCTCTTATGGGCGGCAAAGGATAGAAATATCCTGATGGCTTCATGTAAAATTATTGTCTCAAGCATTATATCATTGTGCCATTCAAGATATGAGTGGATTACCAAAAGGGTGTTAATAGAAATACGAGTAGATATTTCTGGATTGTGATATGCGCAATGACTGACTTTGATCAATCACCATAAATTCTAGAAAATTCCAAAAATTCTAAAATTTTAAATAATTGTAGTTATTGAATTAGCTTTCCAATGGTTCAAATGGTGAGTCAATCGGAGCCTGGCCGAAGGAGTTATGGTCGAAATAGCATACTCTGGTACAGTAACTCGGCCGTGTGAAACGGGCCTTGCCGAACTATTGTGGTTAAGCAAAACTCTCTGGACAGTTGAAATGACCTATGAATCGACCGTGTCATTTGACGCGGCCGGGAAATGCTGAAATCTTGAAAATCCGACCGGATGAGTATAAATAGCTATCTCACTCATTTCTGAAGCGTTCTAGGGCATTCTTTCCACCCAACCTCATTCTCCATGAATATTTTCAGTTTTGTGCTCGAAAATCAAGCCATAAACTTGTTAGTATCATCGTAGAATCCGGATATCAAGGTTGTTCTCGAATAATCATCCATTTTTTTGGGTTAAATCAAGGTATGTGATAAAGTTCTTCAAGTTCCTCCAATATATTCTTATTAGTTCTTGTTTCTATGATGGTTCTTAGATGTTCTTGTATTTTTAGATGTTCTTGAGTGGTTTTCATCGATTCTAGCGGGGTACAGATCGGATTCTTCAACTATAACATTTCTTATAGACAAAATGCCCACTAGGTGTTCGATAAAAATCCCCTTAGAGTATGGATTCGAATTCCAAATGTTGTTGTGATTAGAATCAGTGGTCCTGATATGAGTCTTGCTATATTGATCATCTTAGGTTCGGATATTGGGGATTGATAGCTTCCTGTCCAAGTTTTACCGACCTCATTTAATTGTTGTAGTAATCGAGGCAAGTACATGGGTTACATTTTGTTGCGTATGATGCGTATTTGACATGAATGTTGCTTTGTGAAACCGTGTTTGTGCTTGCGATGTTGTTTTTCCACCCGGGGATGGAATGTGAGGCCTCTGGGGGCCGATACTAAGGGGTACGGCTGCGGAAGTTGATATGTGTGCGTGTGTGGTTGTTCTTCCACCCGGGGAGGGTCTGACGAGGCCTATGGGGGCCGTTACTAAGGGGTATGGCGGCAGAAGTGGTTTCCCACCTGGGGAGGCCTCTATGGGTCGATACTAAGGGGTACGGCCGCGGGTTACCAGGTATGGTTTTGTGATGACGAGTTGTGTTGCCATGGCTTGATGACGAAATGTTTTTGAAAGGAAAATGTTTTTGACAAAAAATTTTGTGATGACGAGTTGTGTTGCCATGGATTGATGGCGAAATGTTTTTGAATGGAAAATGTTTTTGACAAAAATATAGTATTCCGGACTATGACCCTTTCATAAATGTTTTCGAACTGTGACAGGAATGTTGATATGGATGTATGTAACGTTGTGTAATTATGTACTTGTACTAGCATTTCGTATGCTAATCCCTAGTATGGGGTGAAATGTTTTTACATTTCAGGTACCGTACGACCCGAGGAGCAAGCTAGGGAGGCGCACCCGAAGGATAGACAGGCATGATGAGGCTTGAGTCTTGGAAGTTGTTTTGTTTACATGTTGCTGTTTTGAGGTTGGAATAAATGGTTATTGTTTTATGGTGTAAGTCCCCTGCATGGGCAATGGATTTACGTTGTGTTAAGTATTGGAGTTAAAATGTTTTGGCCGAGGCCACTACCTGATATTTCTTTTGATGCATTTTTATGTCCTTGTCATGTCAGTAGTCATGTGTGTGTTTAGCCTGGTAGGCCTTGTGAAGGTCCTATGGCATGTAACAGCCCCAGGGTGGTTCGGGGTGTTACAAATATGGTATTGGAGCTTTGGTTATGAACACCTAGGCTATGGCTGAGTCGGGCCCATTAGTGTGTCATAAGAGTCAGTTGTTGATCCTAACATCATCGCGCTGTCATCCCTCCGTGTGACCCGTGGCTGTAAGTCTCCTCAAATTATTATGCTCTGTTCTAATTCATAATTGTGCATTGAGATACTGGGTATAGTGAACTTATGAACTGTGCTGATCATGTTCCGTTTCGCTTCTTATTCTACAGTATGTTGAAAGGTCGAGGTAGAAACAAAAACCATGAGGGCACGTATGTTGAAATAAGTGTTTCCGAGTTGCGCTTTTTGAATTGGTGATTTTGAATGCCGTATAGGCATGTGTTTGAGAATTGATGGTATTTAACTAATTATTGTTATTTACAACCAATGTGTTCCTATTGATAATTATGTCCGTTGCGTGCGTCTTAAAAATTATTTCCTAAAATTTCTTAGACCCGAGTATATTATGAAAAAAAATAGCTTTCGAAAATATTTTGACGGTACGATCAAAATGCGGCTTAATGTGGATTTTTAAAAGTGGTATGAATTTTGGCGAGCCGACCTTGTATTTTCGAATCAAACCTTGCGACGGTATTTGAAAGTTGTGTTTTAAAGCGTTTTGGGACATTTATAAAATGTTACCATCGTTAATCCATTGTCGTGAGAATTTTGAAGATGATTTTAACTTATTGGTTCTATTTTCAAATAACTCGGTATGCGATTTTAAAAATCTTTCACACCATAAAATTTTTATACTTCGAAGCAAAATGTGATTTTATTTCGAAAAATAAATAGTGAAAGATGAAAAATCTTACTCAATTTGAACTCTGAATTCAAATTTGGAAAATTTTCTAAATTAAGCACATGCTAACCGTAGGTCTAGCGCACGTTATGTTACGGTGCGTGTATGATATGGGTTTATCGCTTAAGGCGATAGGCTACAGTTGTGAGTAATGTGATTGTGTGTGAGGTCAAGTTGTTTTGGTATACTTGTCGGGTTACCATTCTCGTAGAATTTCGATTATGTGATGATATGTAGTGATAGGGTTATTTTGGTGATACTGTTTCGAGGAAATTTGATATTCCAAAATGTTGCTTTGCAAATGATTTCAAAACGAAATGGTTATGATAAATGGTTTATAGTTTTGGTAAAACAACCGAGGTATTAAAAGTATTTTCAAATTTTATTTTGGAAAATCATACGAACTCAAGGATTTTAAAATATTATCAATTGAATGAATACCTCATGGAATTTTAAAAGAATGTTACAATGGTTGACAACAATGATGTGTAGTTTTTTATGGCCGTGTTTATATCGGTAATGGTCGTAAGATTTCTATTGATATGGTCTTGCGATTCGTTACGACCATAAGTTCCATTTGTTGCAGTGGTAGTTCTTGTATTTGTGTAATTACCCGGAGCAGATATCTTCTAGGGTTGCTAATTTGTTGCTTCGCGTTAATATATTGTGCTGAGTTGGTGTCTCCGTTATGTTGTTTTACGACGTTATCTTCCATTGTACCTAGCGGTTGTATGTTCGGTATGTCAGGAAATGAGGTTGTGGTCGTGATCATAGCCATGAGCGTAGTGATGTGACAGATTCGTTATAGAGAACCAAATAGCCTAGTGCACATGGTCGTGAAGACCAGTCACGTGATCAGAGGCTAGTAGCTGGAGATAATGTCAATGTTGGCGGGAATCTAGCGTTCGAGTTGACTCTATCGTCGATGGAGCCTATGTCGTGGTATGGGATGTTTTTGTAGGTTATTGGTGCTACGCCTTGAAAGCGGGAGATGGAGGAGTCGAGCTGTCATCGATACCAATTGTTAATGAATACCCCGATGTATTTCCGGATGATTTACCGGGATTGCCACCGCAGCGGGAAGTTGAATTTCCTATTGATTAAGAGCCAAGTGCCACTCCGGTTACTCAGGTACCGTATCGGATGGCACCATTGGAAATGTTGGAGTTGAAGAAACAGTTGGGAGAATTATTAGATAAAGGGTACATCCGACTGAGTGCCTCGCCTTGGGGTGCACCTATACTTTTTGTTAAGGAGAAGGATGGGTCGCTTGGTTTATGTATCGATTATCGAGAATTAAACAAGTTGACCATCAAAAATAAATATCCATTACCTCGGATCGATGATTTGTTTGATCAACTTAAGGGCACGACTGTTTTCTCAAAGATTGACCTCCGATCGGGTAATTATCAGTTGAGGATTCGGGATACTGATATTTCGAAGACTACTTTTCGAACAAGATATGGCCATTATGGGTTCGTGGTTATGCCTTTTGGGCTAACCAATGCCCCAGTCGTATTTATGCAATTAATGAACAAAGTATTTATTGAATACTTAAACAAGTTCATGGTTGTATTCATTGACGATATTCTTATTTATTCCAAGAATCGGGAAGACCATGCGGAGCACCTTCGCATTGTTCTAGACACTTTGAGAACTAAACAGTTATATGCGAAATTTTCCAACTGTGAGTTTTGGCTCAAGGAAGTGACGTTTCTCGGACATGTGATTTCGGCATAAGGAGTCCGAGTTGATCCTCAAGAGATAGAGGCGGTACTGGCATGGGAACCGCCTAAAAACATGAAAGAAGTGAGGAGTTTCTTAGGACTTGTGGGTTATTACCATAGGTTCATCAAAGGATTTTACAAGATTGCTCGACCACTCACCCAGTTGCTTCAGAAAACTCAAAAATTTGAGTGGACTAGAGATACGCAAGATAGTTTTGAAGAGTTGAAGAGACGATTGACTACCGCACCGGTCTTATCCTTACCACAGGGGACCGATGATTTTGTAGTGTACAGTGATGCTTCGAGACTTGGACTAGGATGTGTTTTGAAGCAAAGGGATAGAGTGATTTCTTATGCATCTCGACAATTGAAGCCGTACAAAGAGAATTATGCTACCCATGATTTGGAATTGGTTGCAGTCGTGTTTGCTTTGAAGATTTAGACGCATTATCTCTATGGTTCGCCTTGTAAAATTTATACGAATCACAAGATTTTGAAGTATATTTTTAGACAGAAGGAATTGAATATGAGGCAATGAAGATGGTTAGTATTAATCAAAGATTATGATCTTGAAATTCTATACCATCCGGTCAAGGTGAATGTTGTGGTGAATGCCTTGAGTCGCAAACCGATATCACTTCAGATGTTGGAGGTACTTACACCTCAACAAAAAAAATTCGAAGGTATTTGTTCGGGCAAGGTATAGAAGTTTGGCTTCAGATAGTTCAGGGCCAGTTAAATACATTAGAAATCACTTCGTCCCTGATTGATGATATCAAGGCAAAGCAAGTTGAGGATCCATTCTTGGTTCAATTTGAGGAAGACGTAACAAAGGAGAAAGCTTCGGGATTCGTAATTCAAGATGATGGAGTTTTGAAATTTCAAGGAAGATTTTGTGTACCGTGCGATGACGATTTGAGACAGAAAATTCCGAAAGAAGCTCATACTACACCCTACTCTATGCATCTTGGTACTAGCAAAATGTATAAGGATGTAAAGAGTAACTTTTGGTGGAGTAACTTAAAAAAAAAGATGTTAGTGATTTTGTATCGAAGTGCTTGACCTGTCAACAAGTTAAGATCGAACACCAGCGACCCGTGGGATTAGTGAGACCACTTCCTATTCCCTAATGGAAGTGGGAAGAATTTTCTATGGATTTTATCACTGGCATGCCGAGAACCCACACTGGAATGAATATGATTTGGGTCGTTGTTGATCGACTAATTAAATCAGCTCATTTTCTAGGTACTAAAGACACTTGGGGACCAGAGAGGCTAGCTCGCGTTTATTGCGGAAATTATGAGACTGCATGGAACCCCCAAGAGTATAATTTCTGATGGAGATGGTCGGTTTATTTCGCATTTTGGCAGGCTGTTCATCGAGCCTTGGAGACTGAGTTAAAATTCAGTACATCGTATCATTCTCAGACGGACAGACAGTCAGAGCATACTATTCAGACACTTGAGGATATGTTATAAGCCTGTGTGCTAGACTGGAAGGATGATTGGGAGACACATTTACCGCTGATCGAATTTACATACAACAATAGTTGGCACGCCTCGATCAAAATGGCACCGTTTGAAGCTTTGTATGGAGGACGATGTAGATCACCACTTTGTTGGAATGATGCGTCTGAATTGATTGCCACTGAACCTGATTTATTAATCGAGATGAGGGAGAAAATCACACTTATTCGTATACTGTTGACTGCTCAGAGTCGACAAAAAAAATCATATGCAGTTGTACGTCGGCGCCCATTGGAATTTGATGTTGGTGACCATCTGTTGCTGAAAGTGTCGCCGACTCGGGGAGTTTATCGCTTCGGTCGAAAGGGTAAACTCAGTCCGAGATAGAGATTTTAGAGCGAGTCGGGGATCTTGCTTATCGATTGGGTTTGCCACCGTCTTTAAGCCTGTAAAATGTAATTCATGTTTCCCCGTTAAGGAAATATGTGCCAGACCCTAGTCATATTACTAATTTTAGAGAGATCGAGTTGGGTCCTGACATCGCCTTTGAAGAGAAACCAATTCAGATTTTGGAACATCGGGTGAAGCAACTTACGCATAAGACCATTCCCTTAGTCAAAGTCAAATGCTCGAGACACGGATCGGAGGAGGCCACATGGGAGACACAGGAGAATATGAGGTCGAAATACCCCAAGTTATTCACTTTGTAAGTTCCGGGACGAAACTTCTTTTTAGGGGGAGAGAATGTAATATACGAGATTATTATGCTTGCATAAACTTAGGTTTTTGGAACCTTCATGTAAAATTATTATCTCAAGAATTATATCATTGTACAATTCAAGATATGAGTGGATTACCAAAAGGGTGTTAATAGAAATATGAGTAGATATTTCTGGATAGTGATACGCATAAGGAATGACTTTGATCAATCACCATAAATTATAGAAAAATAAAAAATTCTAAAATTTTAAATAAATATATATTATTGAATTAGCTTTCCAATAGTTCAAATGGTGAGTCAATCGGAGCCCGGACGAAGGAGTTATGGTCAAGATAGCAGACTCTGGTGCAGTGACCTAGCCGTGTAATTTGACGCGGGCCGTGTCGAACTATTGTGGTTAAGAAAATCTCTCTGGATGGTTGACACGAAAAATGACTCGACCGTATCATTTGACACGGCCGGGAAATGCTGAAATCTAGAAAATCCGACCGGATGAGTATAAATAGCTATCTCACTCATTTCTGAAGTGTTCTATGGCATTCTTTCGACCCAACCTCATTCTCCACAAATATTTTCAGTTTTGTGCTCCAAAATCAAGCCATAAACTTGTTCCTATCATTGTAGAATCTGGATATCAAGGTTGTTCTCGAAGAATCATCCATTTTTCTGGGTTAAATCAAGGTATGTGATGAAGTTCTTCAAGTTCCTCCAATAGATTCTTATTAGTTCTTGTTTCTATGATGGTTCTTAGATTTTCTTAGATTCTTAGATGTTCTTGAGTGGTTTTCATCGATTCTAGCGGGTACAGATCGGATTCTTCAACTATAACATTTCTTATAGACAAAATGCCCGCTAGGTGTTCGATAAAAATCCCCTTAGAGTATGGATTCGAATTCCAAATGTTATTGTGATTAGAATCAGCGGTCTTGATATGAGTCTATCTATATTGATCATCTTAGGTTCGGATATTGGGGATTGATAGCTTCCTGTCCGAGTTTTACTGACCTCATTTAATCGTCGTAGTAATCGACGCAAGTACATGGGTTACATTTTGTTGCGTATGATGCGTATTTGACATGAATGTTGCTTTGTGAAACCGTGTTTGTGCTTGCAATGTTGTTTTTCCACCCGAGGATGGCTTGTGGGCTCTGGGGGCCGATACTAAGGGGTAGGGGCAAGGAAGTGGATATGTGTGCGTGTGTGGTTGTTCTTCCACCCGCGGAGGGTCTGACGAGGCCTCTGGGGGCCGATACTAATGGGTACGGCTGCGGAAGTGGTTTCCCACATGGGGAGGGCTCGACAGGGCCTCTAGGGGTCGATACTATTGGGTACAACTACGGGTTACCAGGTGTGGTTTTGTGATGATGATTTGTGTTGCCATGGCTTGATGATGAAATGTTTTTGAATGGAAAATGTTTTTGACAAAAATATGGTATTCCGGAATATGACCCTTTCATAAATGTTTTCGAACTGTGACAGGAATGTTGATATGGTTGTATGTAACGTTGTATAATTATGTACTTGTATTAGCATTTCATATGCTTACCCCTGGTATGGGGTGAAATTAATTTCTATTTTTCTTATTTTTATGTTTTGAATTGTTGAGAGCATTATGTATGCAATTGATACTCTGATGTGTGCATTTATACCTTCTAAGGGATAGAGACAACTGAAGCAGAATACTCGCTTACAAAATGAACCAGATATGTCACAACAAATGTTGACAATTACTGAAGGTCGTATTGCTCATGGTCGAAGTTTTAAGCCAAATCGTTGAAATACAAGTATCAACTCTTATTCTCTACTTGTAATTTTTTTAATGCAAGTTGGTAAACGTCTTCCTGATTACCTTTTCATTCAGGTTGAGTTAAACCGTTTTATCTTAGTAAACTAATACTTATTTTTCGTGTTTTTTAGCTTGTCTGTGCACCATGTCATGTACGTTAGTATGTTAATTATAATGATTTACAGGGATTATGATTAGGAATTGAGTGGGTAGAGGAATTTGTAATGGATACGTACTTCAAGAAGCTCCAACTATGTTCACACGTTCTGATCACAGCCGTGGGGCGGGCCACCATTAGAGAAGGAGAATAGGATTGATGGCGTCGAACAAGACTGATAACAGGTCATTTCCAAATATATTTTAGTTTGATTTTTACTGCATATTTATCTTATTTATGCAGGACAGGCCCATTTGAAACTGATAGCTGCCTGGTTTATGCTTGGGTGTTAGGTACTCTAAATTCTATGACTAATTATATTGTTAGTATAATTACTCCTGGTTGGTCATTCTTGTTAAGTTAATGAAGTTGCAATGTTTATGTTGAAACAATGGTAATTGTTGCGAATAATGACTTTTTCTAGGCATGTGTTATTGGTTGTCTATTTCTAAAAGAATTAGTAACTTAGTGCAATCTATACTTATTTTGGTATAAGAATGAATACATTAATAAAGGGGCTGCCAAGAAATTGGTTGCTAAATAGGTGGTTGAGATTTTGAAATATATTACTGGATTGATTGATGCTAATAAATATCATATGATATCTTCTCGCTCTTGTATCATATATACATTTCTAATGGATTTTCCATGTTGTGCCTGTAACACCCCCAGAACAGACCGGGAATATTACATGCCGCAGACCCTCTATGTGAGGATCCACCAGGCTAGACATCGAAACAACACATTACATTACATACCGACGTGACAAAATTATGAATCATTAGACCAATTAGGTCTTTCGTCACTGACATACAAATCAAAATACATAAACTCATCCAGACTCATACCCACGCAAGGGTAAAATACTTGTAAACAACAACCAATAAGACAGCGGAAAATACAATACAATGGACTTCGACTAACTGAATCCAAAATTGGCCCTCGTGTGATTAGTATCACTCGTCTTTCATCATCCCTCGTACCGATCCTGTCACTTGCTCCCGAAAACCTGCATGTACCTGGACACAATACAGATATCCACCCCCGATTACTCGGGAGTTAGCAAAACTCCACTGTTTCGCTAGTGCAAGTATAAAGTGCAAAAAATGATCCATACACAACATATTCCGAGAATACAATAATTTGAATAAATTGCAACTCAGCCAAGACAAAAGACTTCCCGATATTTCTCATTTAAATAAAATAGTTCAAACCGTAAACGTATAAAGGAAATGAGTGGTCATTTTGAGAATCAATTCAAGACCTCCTGAGTTTTGAAAAACATAAGTAATTGAATAATTCTCAACTTATCGAAAACCACTTAGGGTCACAACCCGGAACTTATTTTCCCAAAATACAAATCCGATAACAAAACACAGGGTCCACGACCCAACCGACTCGATTCAAATCATTACCACAGACAATTACACACCACACATTACACTTATGCCATTCTAGCCAAACACCAAGACTTAATATAATGTCTCACGACTCCAAGCACAAGGCATTGTGAAACTCCGGACATATCACAATTAATCAACAGTACAAACACTCTGGCAACTCTCGCCAAGACCACTCGGCCAAGTCCCTGTGCGCCCCGTCGAGCGACCCCAGGCGAGAATGCCCACTCGAAAGTAACTCTCGCACAAGACCACACGATCGAGTCCCTGTGCGCCCCGTCGAGCGACCCCAAGTGAGAGTACCCCGAGAATAACCTTACAACCCTCATCAGATCACAATTCCAAAAACACAAACCACGAGAGTCAAACACAATATATATAGTCGAGGTAATGTTAGAATGGCCAAATTATCCAACACATTTTCATGACCCAAAACTATAACAATCTACAAGGAAACACAATATCTCAACAGCACCGAAACGACACAACCAATGTCACACAAACTCACATATTCGTCGATAACCACGTGACTCCACACACACATCTTAACAAAGAATTTAACTTTACATTTACCGACGACATAATCCTACATAATGACATCACAAGGCAGTAAGAGATCCTATACTCAACACTAGCACACATATTCAATTAAGCATATTAAATCCCGAAACACACGGGTCACCTTTAAGAAAACCACGATAGTAAATATACCGATTCTTTTGAAAAATGGTTATAAATATTTATTTAGCACATATCGGCGATTAACAACCATTATATCCACAAATAACGTAATATATGGGCAAGATACTTGCCTCGAAAATCGATACCAGACGCTCTGATGGACACGGCTCAGTCGGGACACCTCGAACACCTAGAATTCTCCGGCGAAGACAATGAATACAGTCTCGATCGGAAGGCTTGAAGCAAACGACGAATGGAAGGGCTCCGACTCGAGTTCTTTGTGAGGAATTTGACCCTAACATCATACCATCAATAAATTAACGAACCAACGAGGAAGAATATTCGTAGAACGCCAGAATCCCCTTTGTGACATTTTATCGAACACCTTCAAGGTGTCGATAATAAACTCAATAAAACGATGAATCCTCGGCAATACAACCATGGAATAACAAGGAATTAGATATAATATAGCTTAAAAATCATCAATCCATAACTATTCTGAGTTAAAACGGATTAAACGGACAAATTGAACAAAATCCCCAAAAGTAGATTTTAAGAAAAGTTACCCTGATTCGGTCGATCGGAGAAAGTTATGGAAGGATTAATCGATGTTATGGACTCAGGAATTTCATGTTTTGGATAGATTAACAACTTGTCTTTGGTTTCCCTAAGACTTGGCTGCGGAAGGATTGAAAACGAAATGGGAAAAATGAGTGAAACCCGACTGCTTTGCCATATTTATACCCCTGCCGAACACGGCGCAGCAAACGGCCTAGACCTGCGCCGTGTCTACCGCAGGGTTGCGGGTCAGCGTGCGACCTGACCGACATGGCGCAACACCCGTCGCAAGGTGCCTGCGCGTATGTATCGGCCGTGTCCGACACGGCGCATCACCCGGTGCAAAACTTGCGCGGGTTCTCGGCTGTGTCTCGGCAAGCCTGCTAGTCGGCAACGCCGTTTTCACCGCCGTTTCGTACATGTCCGGCTAGAAAACCTCCGGTTGCAAAACGATTCCGACACAAACCGAAAAATATGATAGGACCACAACGACGATCCGGAAGAAGACGAATAATAACAAAATAGGACATATGATTAGCTCGACTTACGAAATGAAAAGTCATACCCGATGAATATCACGATCCGGTCTATCGTGCCGGACCAAGAAATCGTACACAGAACAAAATGACCGACACAACCGGCAAAATTTAAAAATGACCGGAACTGAGAATCTCGGGTATCACAGTGCCTTGGTTATACAGTTGAAGAAATTGCGTAAAAGAGTTGTCGAATTTCGAGCCTTCGGGTGGTCGGAATCGTGTGTTCTCTTAGTGCTCGAATTTGTCTTTGCGAGTACTTCATAATCCTATCTTCGATTCATATTCAGGTTTGGGTTTCGGGGTCGTCCGGGCTGTCGATTGGCCCCGGCCGAGTCGTGGTCGGGCATGTTGGGGCCAGGCCAGCCGTGGCCGAGTTACGGCCGGAAGGGCCCGGCAGTTACGTACGTAAGTCCGATTACGTACGTAAGCCGTGGCCGGCTACGTACGTAACGCTGCCGGTATTTCTGAGCAGTGAGTTCGGCCATGGCCGGTTACGTACGTAAGTCATGGCCGATTACGTACGTAAGGCGTCCGGCAGGCTGTGTATTTAAGACCCAGCGGACGGGTTTTTCATCATTTTTCTCACTCGTTTCATCCTCTTCCGCGGCTGGAGCTTTGATGATCATGGAGGGATGTTGTCAGGTGTTAAATCCATGAAGTCTTGGAGTTCATATCATCATTTATCCATCCTATAACATCCTTTGATCGAGCGAATCAGGTCAGATTATCTAGAAACCTAGTTTTGGGGAGTTTGGGTATTTTGGTTGTTTTCATCTGTTTAATCCGATTTAACTTAGGATTGTGATGGATTGATGATTATTTAGATGTATTATATCATTTCCCTTGTCATTCCATGGTTGGATCGTCTCGATTCGTTGTTTTGGTTGAGTTCTTGATCGATGCCTTGAAGGTGTCTGGTAGAATGTCATAGAGGGGTTTTCGGACGTTCTACAATTATTCTTCCTCGTATGATCGTTGATTTATTCATTATATGATTTATTCATTATATGATTTATTCATTATGTACGTAATGCTTCTAGAGGTAACGTACGTAATGAAGTTCGTATTTCAGTCAAGTAGCCTCTCGACTTAGCTTACGTACGTAACACTTTTGGCGTAGCGTACGTAAAGATGTTAACGTACGTTATCCTCTTGTGATAACGTACGTAACGAACTGTGCTGTTATAAAAAGACAACTTGTGTCTTTCATTTTGCACGTCCAAACTCCGATTTTCACCCATATAATCATCCCCCTTCATCCCTAGAGCAAGTTTACCTTGTTCCAACTCGTGTTGGAGCTTTACATTTTGATTTTGGAGCTTGTTGATTGGAAGTTGGAGACATTCTTGAAACTTATATTGTGTTCTTGTGGTTTGGTGTATTGTTCTTCATTTCCGAAGGTATGTTCTACGATTTAACCCTATAATCTCGTAATTATAATGATATTGATTAAGTATATTTCACCTAGTGATGAATTAATCAAAATAAACATGTTGTAGTTAAGCTTTCAACAAACTTAATGATGAACATGATGATTAGGGGATTTGTAATGGTGTGTTCTTGGTGTTTTAAAATGGTAAGGATCATGTTTAGTTTAACCACACTCTCCTTGCTAGACTAATAACACCATTGGTATAATAATAATCCTTGTTTCATTGTAATGTAAATGACTTGTTGGAATAATTACCATAAATGTTTTAAGAAACCCTTGTTGATCACTAGAAGAATGAAATGATCTTCTTGAACCTAGGTTAAGTGAATTCAGAGGTATGACGTTTGAATCTCCAAGTTAGTTGGAAGAGTATAAGGGTGGTGCTAAACTTGAGATAGTCTTCATAATCATGATATGGATTTACAACTAATTAACTCAACATAAGTAATTGTGTGTAGTGCAGATTTTACTTTTAATCATTTGAGATGTTCTTGATAAGATTAAAGGATAGGAGATTATTGTTTAACACATTATGGAATGATTCTTAATCCAACAAACATTTGGTATCATCTTGTAATAAATTGTAAGAATTGAATGGTATGAATAAGGTTCTTGAAGTAACACTCCAAAAGTTGAACTACTCAATCGGGAATTAAGATGTTAACTCGTTAAAATTCGGTATAGATGATCATATAAACGTATTAATGAGCAAAATATACTTCATTCAAGGTTGATTGTTCGAGTACACAATATTAGTCGAGGACCGTTCGTTCGTTCTGACAAGAAGAGGACTATTCTCGTCTCCGTTATCTTGCTTGGTTATAATGATGATTAGATTCTTGTGATGGTTATATATTTCATATGTATGAATTGTTCATGTAATGTTTGTCGTGATTTGACATTGTCCTTGACGTTATTCCATTTTCTTCATGGGGTGGCATTCCCAAGTACGTCGCTTTGAATCGTTGATCTCGTTGGTCTTATTTCACTTCGGTGAGTTTTTCTTGATCCTTAATAGGATATGTGATTTATTGAATTCGTTGTCATGTTGAATCGTGACATATCCGGAATCATATCTGCGTTCCGATTGGTCATTGTGTAGGATTTTTAGCCAGGCACATATATAGTCATGCGTAGATATTATTCCGCATTGGACTGTGCACACGAGACGTAGTTTCGTGAGGCTAATTAGGTACATTGTCCCACGTATATTCTGGATTTCGTATACGGGGCGGACATGTACACGGACACATTTCCGGATCGGGCGTACTGTGATGTCCATCTTGAGCCATTTGTTAATCGTCCATAGTATTGGATGTGCTTCACGGTTTGTGACTGATTGTTTCATACGCTCGAGGGGTATGATTAATAGTCGAAATGATTTCCTTGAGATCTATATATATGTGAATTGTATAATGTCGGAAGAATTAATTATCATGTATATCTGACCCTGTGTTTTGAGCGAAATACTTGTATTGTATTTTAGGTCGAGGCAAAGGCAAGGCACGGGAAGAGCATGTTGACGGCGAAGGGTACGAAGGATACTAGTTCGGGGGCCCCACATCATTTGTTGTCCGGTTATGTTAAACCGTGTCATGTTATTTTATTTTCTGCTTCATTTAAATTACTATCTAGTTGTATTGACATTTGAAGTATTTTCCATATCCATATGGTTTATACATGTTTTTCGGATCCTGTGTATAATAAGGCCGTTGGCCATTTCTTTTTGATAAACTCCTAATCGGAGTAATGACTATTCATTGTGATTCGGTATCACGAATAATATTTATTTAATATGTTTTGGTTATCGCCTGGTGGGTCCCAGTGTGGGATCCACGGCACTGTAATAGCCGCCTTTTGGGGTGTTACAGAAGATGGTATCGGAGAGTTGTTTCCTTTTTATGAGTCATGAACTAGTATCAAGAGACCTTCGTGTCACGTGTGACCTGTGCAAGCGCCTGACCCTACGAGCCAAATACGGTATGTACTTTACGAGCCATGATTTAATTACTGGCATGATATTGATATCAGTATGGGTCTCCTTGTTGATCATGATATTTCGAGGAATTGTGACAGGATTTATCTGATTGATAATCCGAGGTAAATGCTGAATTGATTATATGATTGGAATTGTTCGACTTGACGCCGATATAATATTTGGTGCGACATTCGTGGTATCGATAATCGTTTCCTTGAATATGTGATTCGTTGTTGCTATTAACTTAGCATGAATTTTAGTATCTTGAACTGTACTTATGGTTAACATTATGATTGATTCTTTCAGTATGGAAAGAAACCTGAGAGGTCGTGGCAGAGGGGGACGAGGTCGCGGAAGGGGCCTAATCCCGATATCTCGAGCCAACAGACGCGCGAATGTGGATCAGAGTTCTGCAGACAGTGGTTCACCTTCTAGGGAACAATCGCACCACAGTGGGCGCGGGGATGCGCGTGTCGATCCTTACGTCGTGATGCAGGGCATGATGACACAGATGACCCAGATGGGTCAACTAATGGAAGCTATGCAGAGGGCCGCTACTGGCCAGCAACAGGGGCCTCATCCTCCTCCTGTGATTGGCGGACCCGTGAGTCGGATTATCAGCGACATCTCTCGCCAGCGACCACCGACCTTTGAAGGCTCCTCTGAGCTTGCTGACATTGTGCATTGGATCGAGCATTTTGAGAAACTTTTCCAGATGGTGGACTGCCCGGAAGAGAACCGCCTCTCGGTAGCCGCGTATTATCTTAGCAAAGGCGCTCACACCTGGTAGCTTTCAGTAAGGCCAGCTGATGGTGTTTACACTTGGGAAGAATTTAAAAACCTCATGCTAGACAGTTACTGTCCAGGGCCACTCCGGGAGGCCAAACTGTCGGAACTACTGAACCCCAACCCGTCTGAAGACGATGATGTATTATTTGTTGCTGAGAAATTCCAGGCACTCCTTCCTTTCGCCACGACAATTATCCGAACAGAGGCCGATAAGATCAAATACTTTCTCAAGAGGCTTAAACCCCGAATGAGAATGCAGCTGTTAAATCACCATTGTACTACCTTACCAGAGTTCATCGAGAAAGCTCTGGAGTACGAACTCACCGCGAAGGAGATTTCCAAGAAACAACCACAGTCCAACAACAAAAGATCCATGAACCAGAACCAGACTGAGAGTAATCAGGGGACATTCAAGAAGCCCCACTCATTGCCAAACCCTGCTGATCGACCACCCATGGCATCAAAGCCCGCCGGATCGCACTCTCGAACGGTTCCCTCATCCGTGGTGTGTCATAACTGTGGGGGCCAGGGGCATATCAACTTCAAATTCCCAAAGCCTGCCATCACATGCCACACTTGTGGTAAGAATGGTCACCGTGCTCGTTTTTGCAGGAGTGGGCCCGGACAGGAACCAGTAGCGTCTCATGCTCCAGTTCAGTCCTCTGTCCAGAACCGGACGCCTCCATCCGATTCCTATCAGACCACCGGGGAGAATAGGGGAATGGGCCGTGGGAATCAAAGTGGTACACACAGTGCAAAGCGCAAAACCGATTTACGAGAGATGAAAAGGCGACAATCCGAGGCCAGCATGATTTCAGGTATACTCGAGATCCACTCCCAGCCTGTGTGTGTTCTTTTTGATACTGGCGCTTCACACTCCTTTATATCTTCTTCTTGTTTACGTCGTTTGCCTCTAAACCATGGACAGACCCGCATTGAGATCATTGTATGGGAATGTCATAAGTGAATCTCAATATAACAATATGTCAATAAATCCTTGAACCTACGTGATTGGTCTACCTAATGGTAGAAAAAATATTGGAAATCGTGAATTCCGGGACTGTCCGATTTGTTTGAACGACCGTGAGTGGTTGTCAAATATGATTGTAGTCGATTTACCTAAGGATGATATAATCTTGGGTATCGATTGGATGGATCGTCATGATGCAATACTCAGTGTCCGCAAGCGTATGGTAACCGTCACTTCTGATGATGGTTTCGAGTGTATCTTTCGAGGGGATAATCCCAGCCATTCTGGGAGAGTCATTAGCGCTATGAAAGCAGTGAAACTGCTTAAACAAGGGTGTATTGGTTATTGGTGCTACATGGCCAAAACAGCAGATCGACCAGTTTAATTGGCCGACATTCCGGTAGTCCGAGACTACCCAGATGTATTTCCAGACGAGTTGCCAGGCTTACCTCCTCACCGTGACGTGGAGTTTATTATTGAGTTAGAACCAGGGACATCCCCGCTTTCAAAAGCACCATATCATATGGCTCTGACTGAGATGCAAGAATTGAAGAACCAGCTTGAGGAGTTGACTTACAAGGGCTATATTCGACCTAGTGCGTCCCCTTGGGGAGCACCAGTGTTATTTGTACGAAAGAAATATGGATCGCTGCGCTTATGTATTGATTACCGTGAGCTGAATAGGGTAACCATCAAGAACAAGTATCCTTTGCCTCGTATTGATGATTTATTGGACCAACTTCAGGGAGCTGCCGTGTTTTCTAAGATCGACTTGAGATCTGGTTATCATCAGTTGAGGATTCGAGAGTCTGACATTTCGAAGACAGCATTCCTTACTCGCTATGGGCATTATGAGTTTGTGGTGATGCCATTTGGACTGACTAATGCACCGGCGGTATTCATGGAGTTGATGAATCGAGTTTTTAATAACTATCTGGATCGCTTTGTAGTCGTTTTTATTGACGACATTCTTATTTACTCTCGTGACCACGAAGAGCACGAGTGTCACCTCCACCAAGTTCTCGATACATTGAGGTGGGAACAGCTTTATGGGAAATTTTCTAAGTGTGAATTCTGGATGCCTGAGGTTGTCTTTCTCGGGCATGTGATATCAGCTGAAGGGGTGAGAGTGGACCCACAAAAGACGGAAGCCATTCTAGATTAGCTAACACCGAAGAACGTGAAGGAAGTTCGTAGTTTCCTCGGCCTAGCAGGTTACTACCGACGGTTCGTAGAAGGATTTTCTAAAATTGCGCAACCGATGACTAACTTGCTGCGGAAGGACAAGAAGTATTTGTGGTCAGAAGCATGTCAGCAAAGTTTTGATGAGCTCAAGAGTCGATTGATTTCGGCACCTGTTTTGGTCTTACCAAAAAGAACGGAAGGATTTGTGGTGTATAGTGACGCGTCGAGACAGGGTTTGGGATGTGTACTAATGCAGGAAGGGAAAGTGATTGCCTATGCATCGAGAAAATTGCGACCCTATTAAGTTAACTATCCGACCCATGACTTGGAGTTAGCAGCCGTGGTATTTGCTTTGAAAATCTGGCGTCACTATCTTTATGGAGTTACCTGCCAGATCTTTACAGACCACAAGAGCCTAAAGTACATTTTTACTGAGAAGGAGTTGAACATGAGACAGAGAAGATGGCTAGAATTAATCAAGGACTATAATCTCGAGATACTTTATCATCCGGGTAAAGCAAATGTGGTTGCCGATGCTTTGAGCCGAAAGACAGTGCAGGAGCAGATGCTGAGCCGTTTGACAGCACAAAGAGAGTTGCAGTTGGACCTTATGAGGCAAGAAATTGAAGTTTGGTTACAGCATGTTCAGGGACAACTTTGCACCCTTGATATTTCTTCGTCTCTTGATGATATGATCAAATCGAAGCAACTTATGGACCCATTCTTATCTCGAGTTTGGGATGAGGTAACCCAAGGGAAAGCCCCTGGATTTGTGATCCACGAGGATGGATTGATACGCTTTAGAAATCCAATTTGTGTACCCGCTGACGAAGAATTGAGGAACTCTATCATGAGAGAAGCTCATGCTACCCCGTACTCTGTTCACCCGGGCTCTAGCAAGATGTATAAGGATTTGAAGCAGAATTATTGGTGGGGGAATATGAAACGTGAGGTAGCCGAATTCGTTTCGAGATGTTTAACCTGTCAGCAGGTTAAGATTAAACACCAGCGACCCGCAGGAATGCTGAAACCGCTTCCGATTCCCGAGTGGAAATGGGAGGACATATCTATGGATTTTATCACTAGCTTGCCGACGAGTCATAGAGGAATGAACACAATTTGGGTGATTGTGGACCGTCTGACCAAATCAGCCCACTTCTTAGAGATTAAGGACACGTGAGGTCCCGAGAGATTGGCCCAGCTGTTTATTAAGGAAATCGTGAGATTGCATGGTACCCCCAAGAGTATTGTATCAAACCATGACGGGCGATTTGTATCGCACTTCTGGAAGGCAGTTCATCGTACGATGGGCAGGCAGTTGAATTTCAGTACGGCTTTTCATCCACAGACCGATGGTCAGTCCGAGAGAACTATCCAGACTCTAGAGGATATGTTGAGAGCATGTGCTCTTGATTGGAAGGACGATTGGGAAGCCCAGCTGCCTTTGGTGGAATTCACTTATAATAACAGTTGGCACGCTTCGATTCAGATGGCACCGTATGAGGCATTGTATGGCCGTCGCTGTAGGTCCCCTTTGTATTGGGACGAACTGTCAGAATCTCTGGGTACGGAACCCGATATGTTATTAGCAACCCGTGAGAAGATCACCTTGATTAGGAGCCGGTTGTTAACGGCTCAAAGTCGACAGAAGTCTTATGCTGACCACCTTCGACGACCGCTTGAGTTCGAGGTTGGTGACCATGTGTTAATGAAGGTGTCTCCTACCCGAGGAGTCTATCGTTTTGGGAAATGAGGCAAGCTGAGTCCGATGTATATCGGGCCGTTTGAGGTGTTGGAACGAGTAGGCGATTTAGCTTATCGCCTGGCTTTACCACCAGCCCTGAGCCGGATCCATAACGTGTTCCATGTCTCCCAGTTAAGGAAATACGTTGGTGATCCGAGTCATGTACTTCAGTTCGATGAGATCGATTTAGCGGAGGATCATTCGTATGAGGAGCGCCCCTTACGGATACTTGAGAGAAGGATCAAACAATTGCGGAATAAGACGATTTCCCTACTGAAGGTTCAGTGGTCACGACACAGGGTCGAGGAGGCCACATGGGAGACGGAGAGCAGCATTCAAGAGAGGTATCCTGAATTGTTTACCCCTTAGTTTCGAGGACGAAACCCCTTTTAAGGGGGTGAGTATGTAATATCCAACGAAAATTCTTACTTACTGTTGTACTATTCGCATAATTCAATACTGTTGTAGTCTTGTTGCATTTGTGAAATGAATATTGATGTTAGAATATATAATAATAGACTTAATATAAAATGATCACTCGCACTATGTTTGAATTTTCAGCGTTGTATAGATAAGTACATATTGAACTATTAAAACCTGAGCCTAACGTACGTTAATCATTAGTCATAGCGTACGCTATTTTGAGGCCTTTACGTACGTAAAGGGGTATCTGTTACGTACGTAACCTGTGCAATCGTATCCGATCTCAACTTTCGGCGTGTGGGGCCGGATGGGATTCGAATATCTGATCTTTTGGAGCCAACCTAGTTGACCTACATTACGTGCGTAATGCTTCTAGAGGTAACGTACGTAATGAAGTTCGTATTTCAGTCCAGTAGCCTCTGGACTTAGCTTACGTACGTAACACTTTTTGCGTAGCGTATGTAAAGATGTTAACGTACGTTATCCTCTTGTGATAACGTACGTAACGAACTGTGCTGTTATAAAAAGACAACTTGTGTCTTTCATTTTGCACGTCCAAACTCCGATTTTCACCCATATAATCATCCCCCTTCATCCCTAGAGCAAGTTTACCTTCTTCCAACTTGTGTTGGAGCTTTACATTTTGATTTTGGAGCTTGTTGATTGGAAGTTGGAGACATTCTTGAAGCTTATATTGTGTTTTTGTGGTTTGGTGTATTGTTCTTCATTTCTGAAGGTACGTTCTACGATTTAACCCTATAATCTCGTAATTATAACGATAGTGATTAAGTATATTTCACCTAGTGATGAATTAATCAAAATAAACATGTTGTAGTTAAGCTTTCAACAAACTTAATGATGAACATGATGATTAGGGGATTTGTAATGGTGTGTTCTTGGTGTTTTAAAATGGTAAGGATCATGTTTAGTTTAACCACACTCTCCTTGCTAGACTAATAACACCATTGGTATAATAATAATCCTTGTTTCATTATAATGTAAATGACTTGTTGGAATAATTACCATAAATATTTTAAGAAACCCTTGTTGATCACTAGAAGAATGAAATGATCTTCTTGAACCTAGGTTAAGTGAATTCAGAGGTATGATGTTTGAATCTCCAAGTTAGTTGGAAGAGTATAAGGGTGGTGCTAAACTTGAGATAGTCTTCATAATCATGATATGGATTTACAACTAATTAACTCAACATAAGTAATTGTGTGTAGTGCAGATTTTACTTTTAATCATTTGAGATGTTCTTGATAAGATTAAAGGATAGGAGATTATTGTTTAACACATTATGGAATGATTCTTAATCCAACAAACATTTGGTATCATCTTGTAATCAATTGTAAGAATTGAATGGTATGAATAAGGTTCTGGAAGTAACACTCCAAAAGTTGAACTACTCAATCGGGAATTAAGATGTTAACTCGTTAAAATTCGGTATAGATGATCATATAAACGTATTAATGAGAAAAATGTACTTCATTCAAGGTTGATTGTTCGAGTACACAATATTAGTCGAGGACCGTTTGTTCGTTCCGACAAGAAGAGGACTATTCTCTTCTCCGTATTGAGGCAAGTTATCTTGCTTGGTTATAATGATGATTAGATTCTTGTGATGGTTATTTATTTCATATGTATGAATTGTTCATGTAATGTTTGTCGTGATTTGACATTGTCCTTGACGTTATTCCGTTTTCTTCATGGGGTTGCATTCCCAAGTACGTCGCTTTGAATCGTTGATCTCGTTGGTCTTATTTCACTTCGGTGAGTTTTTCTTGATCCTTAATCGGATATGTGATTTATTGAATTCGTTGTCATGTTGTATCGTGACATATCTGGAATCATATCTGCGTTCCGATTGGTCATTGTGTAGGATTTTTATCCAGGCACATATATAGTCATGCATGGATATTATTCCGCATTGGACTGTGCACACGAGACGTAGTTTCGTGAGGCTAATTAGGTACATTGTCCCACGTATATTCTGGATTCCGTATACGGGGCGGACATGTACACGGACACATTTCCGGATCGGGCATACTGTGATGTCCATCTTGAGCCATTTGTTAATCGTCCATAGTATTGGATGTGCTTGACGGTTTGTGACTGATTGTTTCATATGCTCGAGGGGTATGATTAATAGTCGAAATGATTTCCTTGAGATCTATATATATGTGAATTGTATAATGTCGGAAGAATTAATTATCATGTATATCTGACCCTGTGTTTTGGGCGAAATACTTGTACTGTATTTTAGGTCAAGGCAAAGGCAAGGCACGGGAAGAGCATGTTGACGGCGAAGGGTACGAAGGATACTAGTTCGGGGGCCCCACATCATTTGTTGTCCGGTTATGTTAAACCGTGTCATGTTATTTTATTTTCTGCTTCATTTAAATTACTATCTAGTTGTATTGACATTTGAAGTATTTTCCATCTCCATATGGTTTATACTTGTTTTTCGGATCCTGTGTATAGTAAGGCCGTTGGCCATTTCTTTTTGATAAAATCCTAATCGGAGTAATGACTATTCATTGTGATTCGGTATCACGAATAATATTTATTTAATATGTTTTGGTTATCGCCTGGTGGGTCCCAGTGTGGGATCCACGGTACTGTAATAGCCGCCTTTTGGGGTGTTACACGCCTAACATCGGTAATTGGCAAGTCCAAAGCATCTGTCACAAAATCTCGGCTCTTCATCGTTCTATGGACGTCTCGTTTTCCCATATTTATCGGGAAGGGAATGCCATTGCGGACCTCTTGGCTAATGAAGGATACAAGTACAGAAACTTTCATCTCTATAGCCCGTCGGATCTATCCGGGCAGATTCGTGGTATGATTAGGATGGACAAAAATGAGTTTCCGTACGTTAGATTCAAATAGGCCGCTTGTTGGGCCGAGTTCCATGTCGTTTTAATTATTAATTGGGCGTGTAGAGGGGCTCGTCCTCCCTCAAACTCTTTGGGCGTGTAGTGGGCCTCGTTTTCTGATCCGTTTAATAAATTTCGGTTTTGTTTTTTAAAAAAAAAAAAGTCTACACACGGAAGACCATCCGCACTACAAACACAAAATATCATCACTGGGCATCACTGGGCCCTCCAGAAGTATGAACGGAACTCCGGTTCCCTACCATCTTAGCAACGGTCTCACAGTATTGATCTCGATGCCCTTTGCGTCCACAACTATAACAAGTTACCGGTGGTTTCTTACAACTTGCGCGCTCGTGGCCAAGTACATTACAGTTGAAACATCTTGGAGCACTGTCTGAAAGCAAAGACGCCGACCTGGGTCTTTTAGATTCTCTAGATGACCGAAAAGGTCCCATACTCATCTGACACAAGGCTTGGGTCTTTAAAATCCCAAATTCCTTACTTCCCGAGGCATCATCAGAAATTCTCTGTTTCTTCGTTACAGATACGACTCGGTAGACAATACAGCCATTTCAAATGCTTAGGCTCGGTCTTGATAATCCTTCAATGTAGTACACATAAAAGGAGCCATACACTGTCGAACATGAGGTTTCATACGCATATCGAAATAATGAACCTTATCTGTCTCATTTCTCACTTGATCTGAACATAACATAACTGCCGATTATAATTAACTATTGCCTGAGATATCGACACATCTTGGGGCGTCGCCGAGAAAAACTCGACAATCCGACGCTCTTTAACAGGCGGCGGACAATACTCGGCCTCCATGGTAGTCTTGAATTCAGCCCAAGTAGTTGCACGATCACTAGGCGCTACGGCTTCCCACCAGTCTGCAGCTTTATCGAGCAGGTATTAAGCAATCGGTACTCTTCTTTTGTCCAGACAAACTACAGCATCAAATATCCTGTCCAACTGGAAGAGCCAATTCTCCCAACCCAACGAGTCCGAAGATCCTACAAAACGAGGCGGGTGCATTCTCATCACATCTCATAACCATTTACTAGCTCCATTATCCCCATCTGGGTTCTCATCCTGGTGCACATTCTGATTCATCTGTGCCAACTGATCAACCACTTGACGAAGGACGGTGGTGAAGCCAACATCAACATTACCGCCGGTTGATTTCCCTGATCACGCGATGGGTCATCTCGACCATATGTACTGAGCTGATTGGCACTCGACGATGAGCGAGTCACCCGCTCATGCTCCTGATTACGACCATTATACTACGTCCATGTCCTCGTCCTCGACCTCTCGGCATACTAAATGGACCGATGATAAGAAAACAAAACAAACATCACATCGCACTAATCATTACCACTGGTCAATTATCACATCCGGATAACGTTATAGGATAATACAATTAAACCAACTATGTAGTCACAACATCGAAGTGTAGAACCCAAATTCGCTACCAAGTAAGGTAACAATTAATAACACGTCAATAATAACTAGGGAATCAACAATCGACAAAGAGCACGGATACCACTGTAATAATCATATTACTGCTATGACAGTCACAAGTTAACGGTCATAATAATGTGTAGTTTACGGTTGTAAAAACTAGGAGCTTACGGGTGTAATGCCTAGGAGTTTACGGCCATAATGGTAAACATATTATGGCCAAAATCACTAGTTGCAGGACAACCGAATTGTCCCAGCAGCCCCGAAACAACTCTGAAGGTTAAGGTTCGACTCCTAACAATATATCCTGCTATTTAGAAAAACTAAAAAATCCCCCGACGAGAATACGAACGTATAAAACTCGTCGCAACGACTCATACCCAACACGAACACATAACGTTTTAAATTCCGAAAATCAAAGTTGTTTTGAAAAGTAAAATTTTTCCAAAATCCTTTCAATCATATCTAAAAATGACGGTAGTGGTTTGCAATGTCCGTAGTATTTTAAAACACATTTTTAAGATACTGTCTGAAGCAGTAATTTGAAAATACATGACTTATTCATCAAAGTTCAACCGATTTCAAAATTCATGCAAAATCGTTGTTTATCCGCGTCATCGAAATATTTTCAAAAAAATCGATTCTTTTACGAACATACTCAAGATCGTAAAATCTTTTAGAAAACCGTTTTAAACCTACACGCGGTGGATATAATTAAGATAATCAAACTTGAAAACACATGCCTAATCGGCAAATGAGATTACCAATATAATCAAATATGACTCGTGAACACCAAGTTCAAACATATGTCAGAACCATCCGTCTGAGTTCATCACGAACTCTACCGTCGACGCAATCTCTGGATCACATCAAGGTTCACAACTTTCACATTATATTGCACTACTCGGTGCCCAATCCATCATTACATTCAACTAAATACTCAAGTGATGTAACACGAGCATCGAAACAGATTCCATTTCACAACACCATGCAAATAAAATCATGTACCACAATTATCGTACATATATGAAATCACGAAACACAGATGCCTCGCGTAAAAGAGGAGAATTACGTCCACAGGCCACACGGAGATGACGGTCGCCCACGATATTAATCTCGCCCGACAATACATACGACACCTGTGACCACGCACAACTCAACTTGTCACAACTCGAATGACATGACATCATATTACTCGACAAACCATGACTCGACTTGACCCGACAGCCTAGATTTCCACAACCTAAGCTCTGATACCATAACTGTAACACCCCCAGACCATATAGGAATATTACACACCGTAGACCCTCCCCGTGAGGACCTACCAGGCTAAGCAACACAGAACTACCAAAATTTGACCGATCGAAGTCAGTCGTTACAATAGTACATACCATTAAAGTCAATTACAATACAACCACACAGACTGATAAGGTCACACGACTAACACGAACAAGATGAAATACAAGTTTTTATAATAAATACCCACGCAGGGGTAAAGATACACGACAACGAAAGTCTGACAATAACTCGGTCGATACAACGTAACCCGACCAACTCTCAACTCTTGATTAGTATCGTAGCTCGTCACTTCCTGTGCCGATCCTGTAATGGCTCCTCCGAACCAGCATGTACCTGGACGCAAAACAGACATCCACCCCCCGATTACTCGGGGGTTAGTAAAACTCCATTATTTTACTAGTGCAAGTATAAAAATATACGAAATGTATCAAGCAGAAAGCAATCAGGAATCAAGTAACACAATTTAATTGTCAAAACATTCCCGAGAGGTTTTATTAATCAGAAAACAAGTGGTGAAGTTTTAAGAATTAAAACTCGGCATATCAGAAGTTTTTAGAACATAATTTCCTTTGGACCTCGAGTCCTAATTTACAAAACCTTTTTCGCAAATCATCAAGGCCTCAGCCCGGTTCTTGTTTCAAAACACAATAGTGAAATATCATCACGTGTGTGGGATCTTAACATCAAAACATTATCCACACAATCACTGTTCATACACATCATGTACCGAACTCCAAAGGTCACACGAACCGTACCTGGACCACACATACTGTTCGTACACCTCATGTACCGAACTCCACAGGTCATACGACCGTACCGGGACCACACACATTGTTCGTACACCTCATGTACCAAACTCCAGAGGACACATGACCGTACCTGGACCACACACACTGTTCGTACACCTCATGTACCGAACTCCAGAGGTCACACGACCGTACCTCAACCACACACATTGTTCGTACACCTCATGTACCGAATTCCAGAGGTCACACAACCGTACCTGGACCACACACACTGTTCGCACACCTCATGTACCAAACTCTAGAGGTCACACGACCATACCGGGACCACACACACTATTCGTACACCTCATGTACCAAACTCCAGAGGTCACACGACCGTACCTGGACCACACACTGTTCGTACACCTAATGCACTGAACTCCAGAGGTCACACGACCGTACCTGGACCACACACACTATTCGTACACCTCATGTATCGAACTCCGATGTCCCACGGACCGTACCTGGACTACACACACTCACATTTTCCAAGCACATACCAAACAACGCAACACATCACCACGAAAAACACACCTTAAACAAACATGTTCAAACATCCAATCATACACCGAAATTACATGTCCAAATATGTGATCACTCCAACACAATAATCATAATCATCGCCATACCTCAAATCCAAGCAATCAAGCCTAACACGAACCACGTAATTAGCATGTCCAACACGACTTCACAAGTTTAAACAAGCAAGAATGTCATGAATACCAACAAACATTCCATTAATCAAGTCGCACGAATCATATCCACGAAGATAAACCAAATCAACGTAAATAGAACATATAGCTCATTCACAAGACATAAATCGTATAAATAGAATACTTGCCTCAATAATCGATACCGAACACTCTGAAGAACAGGATTCAACTGGGAAACCTTGGACCCCAAAGAAGACAGTAAACGGAAGGGTCCCGTCTCGAGTTCTTCACAAAAATTATGTCCCTAAGACATATCATCAATAAATAAATGATCGTACGAGGAATAATAATCGTATAACGCCCGAATCTCCCCTCTAAGACATTTCACCGAACACCTTCAAGGCGTCGGTTAAGAACTCAACAAAACGACCATGGAACAACAAGGAAAATGATAGAATATAAATTAATAACCATTAATCCGTCACAAATCTAAGTTACTACAGTTAAATAGGACAAAACCAAACAAAACCCCCAATTTCCCAAAACTAGGATTTTCAGGAAATCTGACCTGATTCGCTCGATCAAAGGATGTTATAGAAGGATTAATCAATGACATGAACTCTAGGACTTCATGGATTCATTGCCTGACAACTTTCCATCGACCTCTCTAAACCTCCAGCCGCGGACAGAAAGAAAAGGAAATGGAAAACGAGTGAAAATATGACTGCTCAATATATTTATACTGGCATGTCCCTAGCGTGAACTAGCCTTCTGGACCAGCGTGCGCTATCGGCCAGTCTTGGCCTAGAACCTTCGGTCGGGGCCCGCACAACCCGGTACTGCTGACCCAAACTGCCGATGAGAACCTGCCTGCCCGACCGCAATAGCGCGCGCTGCGCGGACACTAGCGTGCGCTAGCCGACCTGTCCAGAACTCTCTGGACTAAACTGCTCGGCCAGGTAACGTGCGCTAGTCGGCCAACAGCGTGCGCTACACCTGCCGATTAGTGCGCGCCACGACCGACAGTAGCGTGCGCTACCTGTCGATCCTCCCTGAGTCCAGAACCTCAAAAACCTCTCTGCCCAGCCTGATAGCGTGTGCTGGTCGGCCGAATAGCATGCGCTATTTCTGCCAAGTTAGCGTGCACAACCTTCCGGCAATAGCGTGCACTATGCCGGTTCCTTCCGTGGCTGCCCGACCATTGCCCAGCCCTTCCGACAGTGCCTACTGCACTTGTTCGGACAGTGCCCAGCACTTTCGACAGTGCCTGCCGCACCTGTCCGGCCAGTGTCCAGCCTCCATGACCCGACGACTTGATTTCCGAAAATGCACAGAACGAACACGACGAAATGCTCGCGGACAACATCATCGTTCCGAATGAAATACCATGCAACAATTAATCACACGCAACCATATAAACACAAAAATCAATCATCGAGAAAATAATACCGACACTCGAAAAATGAGAAATATCCGGAGAAATCCCAAAATAACCGGAACAAAAATCTTGGGTATTACAATCGACACAAAGTCCGAACGCTCATACGATCAATAACCGTCATCAACCAAAACACCAACCGAGAATATTATAAACGTGATAAACTCCAATACGACTAATCACAGGTTAAACCACAACCGAGAATATCGTCAACATGATAAACTCCAAACCAGACCAACGAAGAACTGCGGTTACAGAAATTCGAGAGAATAAAATTATCAAAACGACATACAAATCATATACAATAGATCTCAAAGAAACAAACCCGACTGTCGAACATACCCCTTGGGCGTATGAACAATCAGTTGCAAACCTTCGAACATACCCAATCATACATGGCATATGAACGACCAATCATTATGGCTCAAGATGGACGTCACAGTACGCCCTATCCGGAAATGTGTTCGTGCACAAGCCACCAATGGGTATCGATCGAATACACGTGTGGTCTTGTACCTAATCAGTATCACGAAGTACGTCTTCGTGTGCACAACTCAATGTGAAGGTAATGACCCTACACATGACTATATGTGCCCGCCCTGAAAATCCTACACTATCGGCACGCAGATATGACTCTGGATATGTCACGATGCAGCATGACCACAAAACTCAAGGAAAACATATATCCAATAAGGATCACAAGACTCACCAAAGTTAAGAATGACACACAAAAAATGAAAGATCGACGCGACCAACAATATCCAAATCAACCATCCTGGGATCACCATCCCCGAAGAATGATCAACACGATCAACAATCTCAACACAACAGTCCTAGGATCTCATCCCTCAACGATCGATCAACACGACCATGAATACCAAACAATGGTCTTGGGATCAACATCCCTCAACGAACAGCCAATACGAATCTCATTATACAAAATCTCAACATACAACATATACAACAATCCAACTGAATAATTACCCTCATAACTGAAAAATACTTAAATTACCTCAAAGCCGAAGACAATATCCTTTTCACGGACAAACATCCCTGAACAAATACAGAGTTATTCGAATAATCTCGAATGAGGTACAATCCATTAATATCAACAAATCACCATCCCGACATCAATGTCGACACGATAAATTATTCTCGATATCCGACATTCCATATCACAGACCAAATATAACTCACATCTCCGTCTTCACCAAACACATTTAAATCGTATCCATTATGATTTAATCCAAACCAAAGCACAATATACAAACCATCATACCGACAATTTACATTTATAATATCATTGCTATATGAATTATAAATGAAATGAAATCAAAATCATTTATTAACTATTATGAACTGAACAAGTATAGACTTGTCTCAAATAGCCGGTCGGTAAAGCAAGTCCGTTAGAGTTCCTGAGGTTCGATTTCAAGCCTTGACAAAGTATATATATCGTGATATCAATAACTCACTAAAAGTAATATATTACGGATTCGATTTCCGCGATCAACGGCTATCCCAATTTTATAATTTTATTTTCCCCTTTCTCAAAATGACGATCCAGACTTTAACATTTTCATTACTAAAACTCCAACATATTATTTAAAATATAAAATAATATTCAATATTTTTCAGCCATATTTATGGTATAACCATTATTTATATCAATTTGATTGAATGAAAAACTTCGTATTATTTTAATGCGGGAAATATTTCAAAATCATCAATTTTTGAAAAAACATGATCCTCATATAGAAAAATATTAATAATCATCATTATTCAATTTTCCCGCACAATTACAAGGTATTCAACCCGTTCGATACATACAAAAATATAGAGTTGACTCGGTAATATATTGATAAATACAGGAGTCTTAGCAGTTGATAAAAATCTAAATAAAAACTGATTTATGATAACATGTATCTCAGAAACAAATTTCATCACACTTTATCAAAATTCGACTTGTATGTTCATAGATATACGTGTTCAAGTAAGACAACTCGATCAACTTTCAAAAGACAAGTTGCTGGAAATGACTAATACGAACAGGGCTGACTCAGTGTAAAATGGCTTATTTTGTTTAGATATTCTGATTCAATAGCAATGATACAGGCTCCTGTTATACTAACATGTATTGTCTACAAAATAGTCTACAAGGATTCTGAAAATAACTTACAGGTCGTGAGATAATAGAATACAAATAAGTAAACCAAGTCTCGAATTTTCAAACTCAATGAGGAAATTCATCGAACAGGTTCCAGTTAGTATCCTGTAAAAGCGGGTCTAACTCGCCAGAAAATAGCTCGTATTATCCAAGTATTCTGAATTAATACTACGATAAAAACAGAATTTATACTTATCGAGTTCAAAGATTGCAACCCAGACTGGAATTAACAGACTCTTTGGGGAATTTCGTCAAACATGTACCGGACGTCTCCTAGACTAGGCTGCTCATATTCACTGGGTGTTTGAGAATTTTGGAGGTCTTAGAAATCTCAAAACTAGGATATAGAAAGATGACCTTTAAGAGGTATACATTTTCTACAGATACTGATAAATGAAATGAGACAATAATAAAGGTAAGGTCGTTCTTTATGGGTTAAAATTCCGCTAGTCAGTCAAAACAGCATCCTGACTAGGCATCATGAGTAACGACCCGTGCATCGCTCGTGCGGGATTCCCGGATGCCTGTCGGGCGCTGACGCACGCAGTGACGCACGGTGCCCGACAGCTGGTAGTCTTCCACTAACTCACTGTTTGAACCGTTGGAAAGCTAACTCAATTATATATAATAATGCTAATTTGAAAATTTTTTAAACTTCCCAAAAATCCGTGGTGATTATTCAAAGTTGATACTTGTCCACGACACTTCACAGAAAATCTCCAATTTTATTTCTATTTACACTTTCGGTGCTCCTTTATTATTTTAAATGGTCCAAGATCAAAAATCTACCCTGATAGGTCCACATAAATTCACAAGCTCATATTTAGCCCGGATAATTTCTCTAATTTTCGTTGAATAATTTATGGGAGAATATAACGTTTGCCACCGCCACATTCTTACGAACAATTATTCGACAATATTAGAAAATACCACCCGACATATTACTCTCATTTACTCAATATCACTTCTTCTATTTCCGAAAAAAAAATCACATTACCAATTTTTCAACAAGGTCAATGATAAAATATTATTCTAACATTCAGGATATTACATATTACCCCTCTTAAAATAAGTTTCGTACTCGAAACTTGTCATCCTGTCATAAACAAGAATGCAATCCCGAAAATCCAAAATCATCAAAAAGGCAAACAATCACTGTCACAATCGAATAACCAAAATAATATACTTACAGGTCCGTGAAGTTGATGATCTCCCGGGATACTAGCATACGACTCCCATACGAATTCTTAACACAATACCAACATACACCAATATCGCAATTATAGCAATTTTGAAAACATCTCAAGAATTTTGGAACCTCCAAAAATCGGTTTGACTCAAAAGTTAGAAAAATAATTTTTTAAAAGTCACGCCACTACCGTACTCGTAGAGCCACATAACACACATGCCCGGGTTTCACAAAACCCAAGCTCCGATACCATCATCTGTAACACCCCCAAAACCATCTGGAGATATTACAGCGCCATGGGCCCCGCAGTGGAACCCACAAGGCTAAAAATCATTTTCACAATCGTTCAAAACACGCCAAAGAAAGCCGATGATGGTTATATCTTTCAAATACTCAAAGAGTCTCTAGAAATCTATTTTTCAAATTACCGTCATAAAGTTCCATTATAAAGTACAAGGCGAAATGCCAAATCTCGACAGTTTCAAAACGTACCTTAAGTCACAGCTTACACGTGCCGATAAGATAGTTTAAGGAAAAAGGTTTAACGAAATAAACCCAAGTTTGCAAAATACCAAAAAGGCTATTTTAAAGTATACATGAGTTGGTAAAATACCGGAAAGCTATTTTAAAATACACACGCAGCGAATATAGACATAGTTAAAAATATATTTGCAGCGGAATCATAACATCCAGGAAAAATACTCGATTCTCAAATACATGCCACGGCCAGTATCACCCGGGAAGCTCATCTCTTCACGACCGCTACTAGCTCGATCTCTGAGTACCTAAAAATATAGCCCACGACGGGGTCAGCCACAATACTAAACAATGATAACGATCACATCATCATAATAATTACATACCAATGTAATAACATAGTAAGAATACTACCAACGTAATCCTACCATCATAACCTCACCAACCCATATAAATCCATATCAAATCAATCCTTACCGTAGTCCCCATTTCGCATGCTCAACTGACGAATTGAACTCAACTACAACCATATGTATTGTATTCAAACAATACTAAGAATTCTCAAAACATCATCATAACTCATAAGAGTGAAATAATCCATCCATGCCCAATCCTGTCTGTCGAATCGCAAAATCAGATACCATCCTCATAAGAACCAAATATACACAATACAGTGACAGCAAAATCGTGAAACATCGACACAACGTCCGAACGCTCATACAATCAAAAACCGTGATCAACCAAAACACCAACTCAGAATATTATCAACATGATAAACTCCAATAAGACTAATCAAAGGTCAAAACACAACCAAGAATATCATCAACATGATAAACTCCAAACCAGACCAACGAAGAACCACAGTGATAGATATTCGAGAGAATAAAATTCTCCAAACGACATACAAATCATATACAATGGATCTCAACGAAACAAACCCGACTCTCGAACATACCCCTCGGGCGTATGAACAACCAGTCGCAAACCATCGAACATAACCAATCATACATGGCGTATGAACGACCAATCATTATGGCTCAAGATGGACGTCACAGTACGCCCGATCCATAAATGTGTCCTTGCACAAGCCACCAACGGGTATCGATCTAATACACGTGTGTTCTTGTACCTAATCAGTCTCACGAAGTACGTATTCGTGTGCACAGCTCAATGTGAAGGTAATGACCCTACATATAACTATACGTGCCCACCCTGAAAATCCTACATATAACCGATCAGCACGCAGATATGACTCCGGATATGTCACGATGCAGCATGACAATTGTTGTGTCGAGAATTATACTCTCCGACCGGGGATCGCCTCAGAGATCGGGCGACAGAGCTATAGCCGAGCAGCCGAGGCCGAACTTCCGACCGAAGGTCCCAGGACAAGTCTCGGTGCCGAGCGATCGACACCTAAGACGATCGTCTCTCGGTACTTGGCGATCGACTCCTGGTGGCCGACTAGCAGACGATCGTCTCTCGGCACTTGGCGATCGACCCTTGGTGACCGACGGATGCCGACCCCTGGTGACCGACCAATGACGATCGCCTCATGGCGCTCGAAGCCGATGGTCATCCAATCGAAAAAGGCCGAAGCCCAGGACAGAACCCACGCACAGTGTCGAGACAAGATCCGCATTTCATGGATCGTTGACCACAGCCTGTCAGCATCTTTCCACCAGCTGACAGGCCCGCCGAAAGGTGTCAGTAGGACCGTCCGTGACAGCAACTCCGGACGTGTGCTGGCTCCTCATTGGACCGCACAGCTGGCTGCCAGCAGCTGCCTTGGACTTTAGGCAGACAACCCATGTGACTTAAAGACGATCGCCCCATTATTATATTGGCCGAAAGGCGATCGCCCGCTAGAAAACAAGGCATCTCAGCCCCTATAAATAGAAGGCTCCCTGCACTCGGCCAACTCTCTGTCTCCCGCGATTTCAGCGCATAATACGGAAGCAATACACACAACTTGGCTTTCTCCTACTCTTGGCAACAGCTATCTCTCGGTTCTTTCTTCTCTCGGCCTCTCTCATACAGAAGACGATCGGCAGGGACGAAGAACACCAAGGCTTCGCTCAAGAGCTGGGTTAACAGGATCTTTTTACACTCATTGTACTTAGATTCTCACATTAATACTTGTATCCACGAATATTTGTATTAATAACATCTCGCGAGAGCATTCAAGCCCGGGCCTAACAAACCCAGCAAATCTTGTGTTTATTTACACCCTCGGGAGTGCTCCCGCAACCTTGTTTGTTGTTCGTCTATTCCAGCAGTATTTCATCTTCGGATAAATATTTTGGGCAACAACAATTGGCTCTAGAGGAAGGGGATCTAACCCTAAAATTTTTATTCCTACCGTCTCGAAGGACACTCACTGTTCTCGGAGTATATACCTGAAGAAACACTCACTGTTCTTCAGAGAAAGCTTTCAGAATCATGTCTTCCGCCTCCGCGTCAAAGAAAGTCGCTGGCCAGCCCGCCAGATGCCTCGTTCTGTCTGAGTCCGAGCCACAGCCGATGGAGGAAGGTATCCGCCGCGGACTGAGACGCTCGATCCCGCCCCTGGGCGGTGGCCCAAGTCTCTCACTCGATCAGTTCTAAACCGCGGAACAGATCGAGGAGGCCATGGCCGTCCTACGGGAGCAACGAGGTGCTCTCGACGTGCCTCCCGCTATCACCCCCTCAGCCATCCGCCGGAAGACCAAACGGAAGTTCGAGGAATTGCTGACCGGGCGATCGCCAGGAGGCTCCCATCCGCAAGAAGAGGCGCTCGACAGCCGGGGCACCTCTATTTTCGATGGCCTGGGCAGCGACCCATCTTGGCGACCGGGTCAGTCCGGCCCCAGCCACGAGACGACGGAGTTTGAGTCCGTCACCAGGAGCTCGGCCTATCCGACTCCCAGAAGGCAGCCCAGCCGTATGGCTCCCCCTCGCCAAATAGCCGAGGTCGGCAGCAGCGGAGTCAGGAGATCGGTACACGATCGCCTCGACTCCCGCTCCCAAGGCCGATCCGCGAGCGACCGAGCCACGGCGATGGCCGCGATGCAACTCCAGCTCGACGACATGAAGGCGCTCCTGGAATCCGGGGCAAGCGCCAAGAATAAGATCGCCGAGCCGAGCGAGCCGCTCGCGGTCCACATCGAGCTCGCCCCCGTGCAGCACAAGATCGCTCCTCCTCAAACACCCTTGTACGAGGGGAGATCGGACCCCGAAACACACCTGAGCAAGCTCAACATCTACATGACTGGGTGTGGGACATCAGACGCGACCAGGTGCCGAATGTTCCCTCTGACGCTGGACGACCTCGCCCACAGGTGGTACGCCTCATTGCCGCATCGGTCCATCGGTTCCTTTAATCAAGTGGCGAACGTCTTCACAGCTTACTTCGCCGCCAAGGTCGCTCGACCGGAAGGTCCCCTTCGCATGATGCAAATCAGACAGGGCGAAGAAGAATCCGACTGGGACTACATCGACCGGGTAGACGAGATCATCCTCAACGGCGAGCCCGTAAGCGATGAGATCACCCTCTACGCGGTACTAGGAGGATGCCATGGTCTTTCGCCTATGTTCAGGCATCTTACAAAGGACCAGCCATCAACCTACGCGATCTTCCGAGCTAAGGCCGCAAAGATAAAACGGCAACGTCTCGTAGGTAGTAGCACCACAAGACCTACGAGCTCCGGCGAACTGGAAGAGGTGAGGACAGAGCTCCGACTTATGATATGCAGAGGATGACAAGAAACTGTATGTTTATGCTCAGTTCGAAATTGCATGTTCTGATGCATATGAGATGCATGCCTATTTATAGGCCATCTCACCTGTAGGGGAGTTAATACAGCCACTAATGGCTATCATAATGCAGTCATTTATGCTGCATTATGGTCAGGAGTTACGAAATTCAAACAAATGGCAGGGGTTACGAAATTCAAACCTGCCATTAAGTCCTCCCCATAACACCTGGGAGGTTACTTCCGGGTTGGACTGAATTTGAACAGTCAGGACGCACCTGGACTGTATTTAGCTCCTTAACCATCGGACGGATGTACCTGGACATCCTTATGTGCACATCCGAGCCCAACTACGTTGTTGAGCTTGCCCAAAAAATTCTTTAAGCTAGCCCAAGGCCTAGCTCACGGCCAAGCCCACGAACAGGCCCAAAGACCAGCCCAAAGACCAAGATCCAAGATCCAAGACCAAGGCCAAGGCCAAGGCCAAGGTCCAAGGTCCACGGTCCACGGTCCACGGCACGCGGCACGCGGCTCGCGGCACGTGGCCGAGGCCGAGGCGAGGCGGGCGGGCGGCGGCGGCGCGCGCGTGTGGGCTTGAAGCCCATACACATGTGCTATTAATTATTACATGCATAAAGGTAACTCCTTATATACTAGAATAATGATGGTTCATTATTCAATGTGGGATTCTATCCCTTATTAATTCACAATTAAGTGAAACTTTAATTCACTATTTCTCACTCACGGGGAATCGGTTTAGAGAAAGTGAATATACCACGATCATCTACTCGGAACGTAGATCGATCCTATGATATTTAATTTTAAAAAATAAAATTAAAATCATTAACGATTCCACCAATCCCCCACATGAGTGAAAATAGCCCAAATGCAATATGCAGACTCAAGCTCAGTCCTCAAGAGGCGTTAAAGTATAAGGATAGGTAGTTCGTGACTTTGAACCTTCCATAGTTAACATCATCGGGTACACAGGCGGATTAGTGGCTTGATGCTTTGAACTATTCCCCCATGGCGTGCACCGAGACAATGGTGCTAACACTTGAACACCTCAACCTCATCCGTTCTCACGTTTTGTGTCCTTTGCGGGCCTTGGACACCCCTTTGGATTCATAAGTGTATTTCATGAAACGGCCCCCACTTCTCACTTATATAGGTGATTCTTTACCGAGTATCTTGCCATACTCAACCTCCTTGAGGTCCTTAGGAATCATTAAATGTCATAGACTTAACCTCACCACTAGGCAAGCTTTCAACACTCAATTGCTCTATAGGGAAGAAACTTAGATGAGTGTTTCACATGAACTCTCATAGTTTAGTTCTCCCATTGAAACAAGTTCTTGGGATCTCCAGTCATCTTGGTTGGGTTACCACTATGATAATTCTCAATTTGTGGATTTTAAACCCATTCCCTCTAACAATTTATTCATTTGATCACGGTTTAACCCTTTGGTTAGCGGATCCGCTAGGTTATCCATTGACCTCACATAGTCAATAGAGATAACCCCATTTTTGATCAAATGTCTCACGGTATTATGGCGTCGACGAATATGTCGAGACTTTCCATTATACACGTTACTTCTCGCCCTACCAATAGCAGCTTGGCTATCACAGTGAATCATCACTGCAGTAATCGGCTTGGACCAACATGGAATATCTTCTAGAAAGTTTCTGAGCCATTCGGCTTCTTCACCAGCTTTGTCCAAAGCTATGAATTCCGATTCCATGGTGGATCGGGCTATACACGTTTGTTTCGCGGACTTCCACGAGACAGTTCTACCCCCAATGGTAAACACATAACCACTTGTCGAAAATGAACTTTTCGTATCGGATATCCAATTCACATCACAGTACCCTTCAAGTACCGGGGGGTATCTCGAATAGTGTAGTCCAAGGTTTTGAGTATACTTTAAGTACCTCAAAACTCTAACAAGAGCTTTCCAGTGTTCCTTGCTTGGATTGCTCGTGTAACGACTCAATTTGTTCACAGCGCAAGCTAAATCGGGTCGAGTGCAATTTGTAAGATACATTAAACACCCAATGACTCGTGCATATTCTTCTTGTGCAACGGGGTCCCCTCGATTTTTGCTCAAGTGATCATTTAAATCTATTGGGGTCTTAGCCGGCAAGCTATCAAAAGCATTAAACTTTTTGAGAACTTTCTCGGCATAGTGAGATTGTGTCAAGATGATTCCATCTGATTTTCTCAAAATTTTCATTCCAAGAATCACATCGGCTAGCCCCATGTCTTTCATGTCAAAATTTCTTTTTAACATGTTCTTCGTATCGTTAATCACTTGTATATTGTTACCCATGATTAACATGTCATCTATATAAAGACACACAATAACATAACCGTTATTAGTGTTCTTAATATAAACACATTTATCACACTCGTTTATTTTAAAACCATTTGATAACATTACATTATCAAATTTCAAGTGCCACTGTAGTGGAGCTTGTTTCAATCCATATAGGGACTTAACCAGTTTGCATACCTTTTTCTCTTGTCCAGTACAACAAACCCTTCAAAGTTGTTCCATATAGATCTCTTCATCCAGATCACCATTCGAAATGCAGTCTTAACATCCATTTGATGAATCTCAAGATCGTGCAAAGCGACAATCGCGAGAAGCACTCGAATAGATGTAATTCTCGTTCTGGTGAATAGGTATCAAAAAATCACACCCTTCCTTCGTTTGAAACCTTTGACTACTAAGCAGCTTTATACTTGTCAATTGACCCATCAAGATTGTACTTTCTTTTAAGGATCCATTTGCATCCTAAGGGCTTACAACCTTCAGTAAATTAACCAAAACCCAAGTTTGGTTTTGTAAAATTAGTCAATTTCACTCTGAGCGACTTCTTTCCGCAGCAACCCGTGCAGTCCGGCATAAGCTACTTTAATCGACGTTGGTTCTTCATCCAACATGAATGCTATGTAGTCAGGTCCAAATGTCTTTGGTGTCCTAACCCTACTACCACGTCTCGGTTCTACATCTTCCAGATTAGATCTCGATCGCTTACGTGACTTTGGATTTACATCCACAGGTTTTGAACTTGTTCCCTCATCTTCAACTCTATTGCTAGAATTGTTCTCAACTTTATCATTATCCTTACAAGGATATATGTTTTCAAAGAATACAGCATTCCTTGATTCAATTGTTGTTCCCACAGTCATTTCAGGAACTTCTGACTTGTGGATAACGAACCGATAGGCACTACTGTTTAGTGCATACCCAATAAAGATACAATCGACCGTCTTAGGTCCGATTTTAACTTGTTTAGGTAGAGGTACCTCAACCTTAGCCAAACACCTCCACACTTTGAGATATTTGTATGAAGGTTTCTACCTTTCCACAACTCATAAGGGGTAATATCCTTACCTTTGCGTGGAATGTTGTTCAATATGTAGTTGGGTCATTAGGATGACTTCCCCACATGTTGCAGGGCAACCTGAACTAATCAATAAGGCATTCATCATATCTTTAAGGGTTCGATTCTTACGTTCAGCAACGCCATTAGATTGTGGTGCATATGGAGTCATTGTTTGATGAATTATACCACTTTCGTTGCATAATTCCTCAAAGCGGGGCTACATATTCGCCACCTCTATCGCTTGAACCATCTTAATACGACGGCTAATTGATTCTCGGCTTCATTCTTGAAGTTCTTAAAAGCTTCAATAGCCTCATCTTTACTTCTCAAAAGATAAAGATAACAATATCTTGTGCAATCATCTATAAAAGTGATAAAGTACTTCTTACCACCTCTAGTTTGCACAAACTTTAAATCACACACATCCGTGTGAATTAATTCAAGGGTTGTGTGTTTCGTTTTGCGAATGAAACGGAAGTTTCGTCATTTTTGCTTCAACACAAATTTCACATTTGTTTTGAGTATTGACTTCATTTAATTTTAGTAAATCTAAGTTTACTAATCTTTTTATAGCATTTAGATTAACATGACCTAATCTACAATGCCATAAATCGAACACTCGATCAAGTAAGAGGAAGCGGTAGCATTTTCATTAGCATTCTTGGACTTGGTTACATGGCATTTAGCCAAAGCATTAAGTTTAAAGAGTCCCTCGTGAGGTAACCCTTACCAAGAAACCTATCAAACTTTTTTATGATAATTCTATCCGACTCAAACACTAGTTTAAACCCCTTTTTCACTAGTATAGAGCCCGAGATCGATTCTTCCTCATATCCTAACATGAAGCACATTCTTCAAGGTGAGTGTCATCCGCACGTAAGTTTGAGGTCCACTTCTCCAACTCCGATAATTTCAGATGAAGCTGGATTTCCCATGTTGAGCTTCCTCCCCTCAACAACTTGATAGTTCTTAAACTGGCTCCTATCGGCACCAACGTGGGCGGTCGCACCGGTGTCGACGTACCAACCACCTTGGTTCTCAACATGGTTGACTTCTTCGGTGACCACGGAAGAAGGTCATCCTCTTTCCATTCGCCGTTAGTCTCGCGATATTGGCAACATGTTTCTTCTTCTTGCGGCCTTCGGCTTTCGGCGCCTTTCGCCGTATGCCCATGTTTGCCACAGTTGAAGCAATCGCCATCAAACTTCTTGACTGGTTGCTTCCCTTTGCTCCTGTTTTGGACACTTGGACGAGCCCTTTTATTGGAGGGTCCGCCATGCTCCAACAGATTGGCGTTAGCATCAATCAGGCCTTTTGGTTTATGGTCATTTTTGCGTACATCAGACTCGATACGCAATTTCACAATCAAATCTTCAAGAGTCATCTCCTTTCGCTTGTGCTTAAGGTAGCTCTTGAAGTCTTTCCAACTAGGGGGCAACTTTTCGATCACAGTTGCAGCAGTAAAAGCATCCGGTAGGACCATTCCCTCGGCATTGAAATCATGAATGATGAGTTAAAACTCTTGCACTTGTTCCATGACAGGCCTTGAGTCAACCATCTTGTAGTCCAGATACTTTGCGACTACAAACTTCTTTGTACCTGCATCATCACTACGGTACTTCTTTTCAAGTGCTTCCCACATCTCTTTTGATGTGTTTACAACAGAGTATACATTGTACAAACTATCCTCTAAAGAATTCAGAATAAAGTTTTTACAAAGATAGTCTCCATTGTGCCAATTATCATAGGCAGCTCGGATTGTGAAACTAGTCTCTTGAGCACTTGGCGCCGGTGGCGCATCTTCCTAAAGGAAGTTCGCAAAGCCTAGTGTTGTCAAATAAAACAACATCTTTTGTTGCCACCTTTTAAAGTCGGCCCCACCAAACTTTGGCGGCTTCTCCGCGGCAGGCATCATCCTTGGCCCCGAGGATGTTCCAAAAAAGGAACCACTCGTGTTGAACCCGTAGGCTCCAACACTAGATCCTAACATGGATCCAACGGTACCACTAAAAGTGGAACCTACGGTGCCACTCGAGGTGGATCCACCGGTAGTCAGAAATGGGTTCGAAAACACCCATGGAGTTGTTGAGGAGGTAGTCGAGCTCATCATGCTGAACAAGGTTGTAGCAATTGTGTTTGCCACGGTCGAAGCTTCGGTCGCGGAGGCAAAGGCAGCGGTGGTGGCGGAGTCGGTGGCAGCAACGGTCGTCATCTCCAGTTGTAGGATTTAGCAAGTAATACAGGAAAACAAATTTATCTGTTTTACAAACTTGTTGGGCGAAAATAAAATACAACTGGAAAAACAAATTACAACTCGAAACTCAGAAACTACAGGACTCAGCGAAGAAGAAAATTACAGAACTCGAAACAGAACTTAAAATACAAGAAAATAAAATATAAAACCGTAAAGTAATGCCGAGTCGAGGAATCCTCTATCCGCAAGACGAAATACGCCCCGGTAGTGCTCTCGGTTCTGACGTATCGCCCCCAAAGATAAAACGGCAACGTCTCGTAGGTAGTAGCACCACAAGACCTACGAGCTCCGGCGAACTGGAAGAGGTGAGGACAGAGCTCCGACTTATGATATGCAGAGGATGATAAGAAACTGTATGTTTATGCTCAGTTCGAAATTGCATGTTCTGATGCATATGAGATGCATGCCTATTTATAGGCCATCTCACCTGTAGGGGAGTTAATACAGCCACTAATGGCTATTATAATGCAGTCATTTATGCTGCATTATGGTCAGGAGTTACGAAATTCAAACAAATGGCAGGGGTTACGAAATTCAAACCTGCCATTAACTCCTCCCCATAACACCTAGGAGGTTACTTCCGGGTTGGACTGAATTTGAACAGTCAGGACGCACCTAGACTGTATTCAGCTCCTTAACCATCGGACGGATGTACCTGGACATCCTTATTTGTACATACGAGCCCAACTACGTTGTTGAGCTTGTCCAAAAAATTCTTTAAGCTAGCCCAAGGCCTAGCTCACGGCCAAGCCCACGAACAGGCCCAAAGACCAATTGCCAAGATCCAAGATCCAAGATCCAAGACCAAGGCCAAGGCCAAGGTCCAAGGTCCACAGTCCACGACACGCGGCTCGCGGCTCGCGGCCGCGGCCGAGGCGAGGCGGGCGGGCGGCGGCGCGCGCGTGTGGGCTTTAAGCCCATACACATGTGCCATTAATTATTACATGCATAAAGGTAACTCCTTATGTACTAGAATAATGATCGTTCATTATTCAATGTGGGATTCTATCCCTTATTAATTCACAATTAAGTGAAACTTTAATTCACTATTTCTCACTCACCGGGAATCGGTTTAGAGAAAGTGAATATACCACGATCATCTACTCGGAACGTAGATCGATCCTATGATATTTAATTTTAAAAAATAGAATTAAAATCATTAACGATTCCAACAATAATTTCCTGGTATAAGCTGATCTAAGCTGGTATGAAGTATATCATATATGATTTTAGCTTGGGTTAATGTGTTTATAATCGAGGTTATTTTGTTTGATGTATCATATGTGATATCACATGTGATATTTCATTTTGTTAGATGTATCATATATGATATCACATACTATATCATACACTCTGTTTTATTTGATATATCATATGTGATTTTTTACTTTTTGTCATGAAACAACTTATTTATGTTTTCATTTTTTTAATTTTTCTTACAAATATGTACAAAAAATCTAATGACACTGACTTTAAAGAACGACAAGGTCTGGAGCAGCTTGTTGGAGTTGCAAAGCCGCTTGTAGTTGTTGTTTAAAGAGAGGAAGAGTTGTTGTTTAACATGATCATCACTAATTTGTCAAACCATTATACTTGATGTTTTCTATTCTAATGCATTTATTTAGAAGTGATTATGAATGTGTGCAATAAAACTTTAACAAAATAGATATAATATCGAAAATCACATTTGTAAATGTTTCGCCATTTTTATTTCAATATAAACATCATGACATAATACCAAGAAAGTTAAACCATATTAGCAAGACATTGTATCAATGGCTTACAAAATCGTCCGTAGACGTCAAAACTCCATACAGAGATTACAAGAAAATAACGAAGAATACATTTTAAACGTGAAATGAAGATTCATGAGCTTCTTCAATGAGCTTCTTAGGCCTTTGGATTCTTGTAATATTCAAGATGCCTTGAAAACAGCCTTCTCTACACAAATAAGAAGATTTGATTAATTTTTCAAGCACATAATCATATATGATATATTATAATGGTAAAGAAGTTAACTTAGAAGCAGATTATCATATATGATATCATACACACAACTAACTTTTAATTACTCATCAGGAGATGACAGACTTGCTTGTATTTTAGTTTCAAGCACATTATCATATATGATATATTATAGTGTTAAAAAAGTTGGATTTCAAGCAGATTACCATATATGATATTATACACAAAACTAACTTGTAGTACTCACCAGGAGATCACAAACTGCTTGTATTTTATTTTCAAGCACATTATCATATATGATATAGTATAAATGCTTAAATCCTAGATTATATCATATATGATGCAGTACATAATTTTTTACAATTTTTTCAGGCAACTTATCATATATGATTTTTCACTAACAGGTCATCATCAACATATTTTCTTTATAAACATCAACATACTCGATCTAAAGCTTACTTATCACCATAACATCATCAAATATCAAAATATCATCAAAATATCTTCTTTATAAACCGTATAAACACAATAACTTGAACAAAAATCACAATATGTTTATCACAAACAATAAACAGTAACCTTCACCATTTATGCATAGATAACATTAAAATATGCAAATAAAGTGTTTTACATCTGAATTAGTGATGTTAAGCTTGTATTTCTTCTTCTTTTTTACTTGAATCTTCATCTACAAGCTTAATTGTTAAGATTTGTTCTTCAACGACATCATCGACATCTTTTTCTTCAATTTTTTGAAGCGATTTGTGGATTATTTTTTATGTGTGTGTATCTTTTGATTTGTGTAAAAGTATGTGTTGTGTGTGTTTTTAGTGTGTGTTTTGGAGAGAGAAAAAGTAGATCTGAGAATGAGAATGAGAAAATGACGGGGTGTGAGTGTGATGGTGCGTGGGTAGTTGGGGGTAATTTTACCAAATTACCCTTCTGCTTTCTTATTGTTTTATTTTTAATACAAAAATCCTTTTTAATCTGCACCCTTCTTTTTTTTAGATGGGTGGCTAGAATTTGTCCCTCAGTATCCAAGTAAAGTATGGTTTCTTAAATTATCTCCTCTATATATATAATGATTATGATAGATAGTTAGAACAAGTAGTAAAGTTTGTGAAATGTAACTCGTGATTTTGTTCTTTCTGATAATCTTTTTGATATCTAATTATTGTTCCTCATATTTAGCAGATATATATATATATACATATATATATATATAGGATGAAATGAGAATGGTTCTTATCCTGCGGATTGCGAATATACATGCATTTTGTACTAATTATGCATGAAATATATGCATTTCGTGCATCAAAATTGCAATGCATTAAAATATGTATTATATACATCAAAATATCAATGCATTGAAATATTACATTATATGCATCAAATTTTTGTGAGAATAAATCTAGGTCATCCATTTATCAAGATCTATGAATGAAGCTCATTCTTATTTCTTAACTTAAATTGCATTCTCACCTGAATCCACCTTTATATATGGGTTGGGGTGGGAATGCCTCTTACTTCTAACCTTAGATCTTACCAGTTATCACTATTAATAGTCTAGGTTTCATGTAAAATTTTCATTAAAATTCAATAGAAATTTCAGTTATCACATGACTAGGGCAAATTAGGAATATAATATTAAAACAAATCTATGCATGATCCGTTTTTTCCTCCCATCCACATATCTTTCCTAGAATATAGTTCCACATATCTTTCCTAAAAACTACTCACGATCTCTGTAACACCCCAAAAACTTTACGGGAGTATTACACGCCGTGGGCCCCGCGCCGGAACCCACCAGGCTAAAAACCAATTACAAAAACGCCCAAAAAGGCCGATGACGGTAGTATTTTCCAAAACTCACAAAATCATTTGAAAACACCAACTACCGTCAAGATAATCAAGGCCAAAAACTCGGTTAAGGGAATCGGTTTTCGAAATCAAACTCAGTTGGCATAAAACCGAAAGCCATTTGAAAGAACTCACACAGCGGATAAAAATACAGTCCAAGATACATATACATCAATAATGATATACACAAACAAAATACACGATTCCCCAACAATATGCCATAGCCAGTATCGTCCGGATTCCTCGCCTCACGACCGCTACCATCAAAGTCCTCAATACCTGAAAAACAAGTCCCACAACGGGGTCAGCAATAATGCCCGACAAATAACCACAAGTACATAAACATAAATATTCACATGCCATGCATCATGAGAATAATAACCTCAACGATAACCTTACCACTTAGTTTAATCCAACAATTCTCATCAAAATCCCAATATCACGATAATACCACATAATACCTCAATACCGAATACCTTCCCGTACACAATCTTCTATGTACGATTACCACAAAACATACCTCTATCCGGACTTTCTTCCGGAATGCATACACAGACCAAGAATATCCAAAATGACATCAACAATATCCGAATACTACAATCTTCCCAAGATTGTCCAAGTATCTCAACAATCATCAACCGTGCATTCTAATCCTTTTAGAACATCACTGAACATTCGTCAATATGCAATACAACATAAAATACTTATGAAATGTAAATGGAATTACTCATCAAAACATTACAACCGAACAAGTGAACACTTGCCTGGATACCAACATGATAAAACCAACACCGAACTCATCGTCCTCGTCTACGAGCTCTTCACCATTTGGATCGAACGAATCTACGGTCTTCCAACGAAGCACAACAGTTATACCTATTGATTAATCACCCTAGAACAATAATCATGTCAATAATCGGACCAACTCGGTAACAAGGATCAGAACATGCACAATCTGGAATTCAACCTCGTATTATGATCCAGAAATCCATCTCAAAACGGTTTAAACGAATCATCATCTTTAAAAATATGAAGAAACATTCGAAGTTCTTATCAAAATCCATAAAATCCCATATCACATCGTTATATGATTATCCAACATGTTCCTTACATGAAATCATCCAAGAAAAATGAACCATTTACCTGGTTTAGACGAACCAAAAAGAACACTAGAACTCCATCCAAAGAATCATGAACAACTTGAAGGACAAGGCTTGAATCCAAGCTCTCAATCTAATGTTGTTAAAGATTATCATTATACAGTGTTTGGGAATCCCAAATATATCCCAACTCTCTCTCTCTCTCTCTCGTCTGAAAGAAGAAAAATGACAAAATGCTTCTCAGCACCCTTCTGTCCCCTTTTATAATATTTATTATTAGCGTGCGCTAACATCTCATGTTTAGCGTGCGCTACCACCTTAGCGTGCGCTAACTGACTTTGTTAGCGTGCGCTATCGAAGCCCAGAGGCTACTGCCTCGCTTCGTAAATTAGCTTACGTACGTAATGCCCATGCATTAACGTACGTAAATCATCATGCCTAGCGTACACAAGTCCTTGACCTTAGCGTGCGCTATCTGAAGTTGACTTGCTACAGTATCGTGCCCCCACATGCCGAAAGCATCCGCGATTACCGGGATTCCTTTGACTGATCTGGAATTAGCGTGCGCTAATCATACGGTTTTAGCGTGCGCTAGCTCTACACGACAAACACTCGTTGACCTTATCTGGACACGCATCGAACATGGCCGGGTCCACCCGCCGAAAGCTAAGATTCCATTATTGGCGATCTGATGTTAGCGTGCGCTAACCAACATGCGTTAGCGTGCGCTAACTGAATATAAAAATCAACCTGGGCCTACCTGTCGGCCACCTTCCGAAACTAACCCAGCAAGTCGTTACGTACGTTAGTGGTCCTCCTTAGCGTACGTAACCGAACCTCTTAGCGTACGCTATCAATACTTCGTAACGTGCGCTACCTGTACCCAGTAGCGTGCGCTAATGAACACTTATAGCGCGCGTTATCGTTGCTGTGCCTAGCCATATTCACTTATCCTCAACCAATATCTCGACATACCAATCAAACATACGGCACAATGAATACATATACGCATTTAATAACATTATCAAACGTTCAGAACGTTCTCAAGCACAAATATCCATCAACGATATCCAACATATAAACGAAAAATATATATATATCCGAAAAGTCGGGGTATTACACTCTACCCCCCTTAAAAATAAGTTTCGTCCTCGAAACTTGCAATCTCTGTACAAACATCTCAACAAAAAATCCAAATCACCAAGGCAACCAAATAAATACTGAATAATATACTTACAGGTCTGTGAAGTCGAAGATCTCCCGTGATACTAGCATATGGCACCATTTCAAAAATCTCGACACAACAAGATTGCCAAAACAGGAATAATCACAATTTGAAAACGATTGGTCTCCGCCAAGACCACAACAAGTTTAGAGCACTGTCGAGTTTTGTGGGATCTGTGACGTTGTGTCTCCTCACCTAAAGCGCATGAGCCGCTCCTTGTCACATGCACGTATCACCGACGTTCCACTCCACATCGAAAGCCGCACATTGCACGTGCCTTGCACCGGCGTTCACTTCCCGATTGGAGCCGCACATTGCACATGACCACGACACCGGCGTTCACTCCCTGCCTCGTCGGTCTCGGGAACACCAACAATCCCCAAACCCACACATCACCACGACAGTACTCAAAAATCACACAGAACCAAAACAATACAGTTCAAAATAGCCAGAAATACAGCTACACAAAAATCACGCAACTACCACACTGGTAGAGCCACATAACACACATGCCCGGTTGTCACAAAACCATGGGCTCCGATACCATATTTGTAACACCCCAAAAACTTTACGGGAGTATTACACGCCGTGGGCCCCGCGCCGGAACCCACCAGGCTAAAAACCAATTACAAAAACACCCAAAAAGGCCGATGACGGTAGTATTTTCCAAAACTCACAAAATCATTTGAAAACACCAACTACCGTCAAGATAATCAAGGCCAAAAACTCGGTTAAGGGAATCGGTTTTCGAAATCAAACTCAGTTGGCATAAAACCGAAAGCCATTTGAAAGAACTCACACAGCGGATAAAAATACAGTCCAAGATACATATACATCAATAATGATATACACAAACAAAATACACGATTCCCCAACAATATGCCATAGCCAGTATCGTCCGTATTCCTCGCCTCACGACCGCTACCATCAAAGTCCTCAATACCTGAAAAACAAGTCCCACAACGGGGTCAGCAATAATGCCCGACAAATAACCACAAGTACATAAACATAAATATTCACATGCCATGCATCATGAGAATAATAACCTCAACGATAACCTTACCACTTCCGGTAATCCAACAATTCTCATCAAAATCCCAATATCACGATAATACCACATAATACCTCAATACCGAATACCTTCCCGTACACAATCTTCTATGTACGATTACCACAAAACATACCTCTATCCGGACTTTCTTCCTGAATGCATACGTACCAAGAATATCCAAAATGACATCAACAATATCCGAATACTACAATCTTCCCAAGATTGTCCAAGTATCTCAACAATCATCAACCGTGCATTCTAATCCTTTTAGAACATCACTGAACATTCGTCAATATGCAATACAACATAAAATACTTATGAAATGTAAATGGAATTACTCATCAAAACATTACAACCGAATAAGTGAACACTTGCCTGGATACCAACATGATAAAACCAACACCGAACTCATCGTCCTCATCTATGAGCTCTTCAGTCCCGACTGGAACGAATCTACGGTCTTCCAACGAAGCACAACAGTTATACCTATTGATTAATCACCCTAGAACAATAATCATGTCAATAATCGGACCAACTCGGTAACAAGGATCAGAACATGCACAATCTGGAATTCAACCTCGTATTATGATCCAGAAATCCATCTCAAAACGGTTTAAACGAATCATTATCTTTAATAATATGAAGAAACATTTGAAGTTCTTATCAAAATCCATAAAATCCCATATCACATCGTTATATGATTATCCAACATGTTCCTTACATGAAATTATCCAAGAAAAATGAACCATTAACAAAGGAATACGAAGATTACCTGGTTTAGACGAACCAAAAAGAACACTAGAACTCCATCCAAAGAATCATGAACAACTTGAAGGACAAGGCTTGAATCCAAGCTCTCAATCTAATGTTGTTAAAGATTATCATTATACAGTGTTTGGGAATCCCAAATATATCCCAACTCTCTCTCTCTCTCTCTCGTCTGGAAGAAGAAAAATGACAAAATGCTTCTCAGCACCCTTCTGTCCCCTTTTATAATATTTATTATTAGCGTGCGCTAACATCTCATGTTTAGCGTGCGCTACCACCTTAGCGTGCGCTAACTGACTTTGTTAGCGTGCCGTATCGAAGCCCAGAGGCTACTGCCTCGCTTCGTAAACTAGCTTACGTACGTAATGCCCATGCATTAACGTACGTAAAACATCATGCCTAGCGTACACAAGTCCTTGACCTTAGCGTGCGCTATCTGAAGTTGACTTGCTACAGTATCGTGCCCCCACATGCCGAAAGCATCCGCGATTACCGGGATTCCTTTGACTGATCTGGAATTAGCGTGCACTAATCATACGGTTTTAGCGTGCGCTAGCTCTACACGACAAACACTCGTTGACCTTATCTGGACACGCATCGAACATGGCCGGGTCCACCCGCCGAAAGCTAAGATTCCATTATTGGCGATCTGATGTTAGCGTGCGCTAACCAACATGCGTTAGCGTGCGCTAACTTAATATAAAAATCAACCTGGGCCTACCTGTCGGCCACCTTCCGAAACTAACCCAGCAAGTCGTTACGTACGTTAGGGGTCCTCCTTAGCGTACGTAACCGAACCTCTTAGCGTACGCTATCAATACTTCGTAACGTGCGCTACCTGTACCCAGTAGCGTGCGCTAATGAACACTTATAGCGCGCGTTATCGTTGCTGTGCCTAGCCATATTCACTTATCCTCAACCAATATCTCGACATACCAATCAAACATACGGCACAATGAATACATATACGCATTTAATAACATTATCAAACGTTCAGAACGTTCTCAAGCACAAATATCCATCAACGATATCCAACATATAAACGAAAAATATATATATATCCAAAAAGTCGGGGTATTACAATCTCCTCCCCTAAAATCTATTTCACCCTAATTTGATTCAATTTTGCATTTAGTTTCGTTTTTGTATTTATTGGTATTGTTTGAGGAGAAAAGTAAAGACAACAAATCAATTGTATGGATAAAAATGAATAGAGGGGCCTTTATATAGGCATTACAAAGAGAGTCCTTCCATACATAGGATTCCTAGTTAAGGTAAGACATCTAACAGGATCCTACTACTTATGGAAGAGTCTAAAACTTTCCATAACTCTTATCCCCCTACAGCTAGTATTAGGTAAGACACCGATACGGGAAGAATTTCCCGGAACACTCCCCCTATGTCGAACACTAATACTAACATGGTGCATAAGGTGTTGCCTCGGTAAAAAAACTTTCCAAGTCAAATAAAACCCTGTGGGAAAAACAAAGACTTTGGTGAGGAAAAAGAGCGCAACGCACCAACTACAAATGTCAGAATCATGTGAAGTATACTCCCCTTGAGGTATACATGACAGCTCATTCCGTTGAGCTATCATTAGTTGTAACACCCCCAAAATATCCCGAGGTATTACAGTGCCATGAATCCCACGTGGGACCCACAAGGCTAGTTAGAAAAATAGGCATTTTAAGAAAATCGCGATAAAACCTTAAATTCAAGGATTACATAACGTGAATCGAAAGATTTAAGGGAAATGTAATTTGAAGTCCAATTATTACACAACAAAGGTTTTCCCAAAGAAAACAATTTATTCCAATTAAAGCAGCGGCTAGAGATAATTCCAACACCGCTCATGTCTGACCGGACCCCTCGGGAATGTCCTGCACATGATGAACAATTTTACCTGGTACGACGAGTCATACACTACGCCACAAATGGCCTTTAGCAACGTTTATTTCGATGTTACAAGCAAAAGTGTTAGCATAGATGCCTTGAAATTGATCTACGCTAACACTTTTTTTTAGCGTTACAGTTGATAGTAACAGGTGTTGCCATAGTATCTATGGTAACACCAAATTACATTCTAGTTGATCTTTAAAAAAGTGTTACCAGGAAAGAAAAAAATAGGCAGGCTTACACTTAATATTTTGGCGGGTCAAAATCAATCTTCAATTTTTGCCCAAACAAATGAGCGACTATTTTATCCAAATAATTCACTCTGAAACCATATCACGCTCAGTTATTATTATATTTAAAAACTAAAAAATAAAACACTAGGGGGTGTTTGGTTCGTCGGATTCCGATGTAATTGGAATGGTCGATTCCATTGACTAAATTCCACTGTGATATTTTGTTACCTAAGGAATGGAATTGAAATCTCAACATTCCTTCAAATAAGGATTTGATCATTGCTTCTCAAAATGGATGGAATTGAAATCCATTCCATCTCAAAATTTATAAACGACATATATACCCTCATTAAATATAATGATCGGAAGAAGAAAAAACGGTGGTGTGATTGTTGCTTAAAAAATAATTTTATTATGATTTATTTGTAAAAATATTACATATTAATATTAAAAATATATTGAGAAATATTAATATTAAAAATATTAAATATTAATATTAATATTAATATTAATATTAAAAATAATGTTTTCCAACCTAACACTCAATTTCGGTTCCAAAAAAAATCATAAACAGCCTCCTTTCTCATCTCCACGACGCATACAACCTCCTCCATCTGCAATTAGGGTTCACAACGCAGCTTCCTCCACCTCTTTTCCACGATGCAGCCGGAGCTCCAATCGAAGGTTAGCGTTATCTCTCCCACCTCTTTCCTCGATTTTTTTTGGCTGAGTTGTTTTTTGTTTTCCTATCGGTGTCGTTCTAGGGTTTGGTTTTGTTGTTTACGGGCGTCTCGATTCCGTTTCTTTTTGGGTTTTCTGGGGTCATTATTTAGTAGGTATTTTTTTAGGGTTCCTGATTTTTACCTATTGTTGTCCTTTTTTTTGGGCGTTTTTTTAATTGGGTATGTTTTTCTTTTTATGCAGGCCTTTGGATCGGAATTTCTTGTGGTTTCTTTTGATTTTGGGAGCGAGGTTTGGGGTTTGTTTTTTGGAGGAGACCGTGCGGTCAGGTTTGTGGGTCTTTCTTTTTTTTCTTTGGCTTTTTTGCAAGCTGTGTTCGGTCTATTGGGTGGGTGATGTTTGTTTCGTATTTTCTGTTATTTTTAGTGTATTTGTGTGCTATTTTTTAATAGACTGTTGGGTAGGTTTTTTTGGGATTATGGAGATTATAATGTTGTTTGGGAAATTCTGTTCTTTGGCTGTTTCGGTAAACGGCATTTTTTCCTATATTTTGGGCTCTAGGTGAGCTCGCCTTCTTTTTTAGGTTTTAATGGGTGTGGGTTTTTTTGAGTGGGTGTGCCGCCGTTTGTGAATATTATGCTTCGTTTCTTTTGGGGGTTGCGGTGTGATTTTCAGAGAGCGTAAAGGGTGGTAATTCTCTGTTATGTCCTTTGCATGGTGTTTTTGGATTATTGGTTGAGAGTTGTTTGCGTTGGTTATTTTGTTCGCCTCAATATGTTTTAGGCGTGGTTTGTTTGTTTTGGTGGTGTTTTATCTCATATTTCTTTACAGAGGTATGTTCTTCAAAATAGGTTCTGTTGGTAAGTGTACATGTTTACACGGTGTCTGGATGTAGTTTTAGGATACAGATTATTGGGTTCAGGTTTCCTCTGTCTTCATTGCTGGGAAGGCCTGTTTTTGTTACGCTATTGAGTTTAATTGGATTTTTTTCGTTGTTAATATAGGTTGGCGTATTCATTAGCCACTGATAAACAAACTAAAGAAGACGAAATGATCGGAAAAAATGACGTGCACACAGAAATGAAAAAAAAATTAACTATACTTTGAAAGGACAGGGATTTGAGTAATGGAAAATTACATGTGCATAGAGATAATAAAAATAAATTATACTTTCAAAGGCTTATTATTAACCTTGTTAATCCCTAGAACAATTCCCTTTTCTTTTTTACAGGTATGAAATTATTTTATTTATGTGTTTATGTGGTTTCGATCGGTTTTCTGGTCTCTGTGTTTTACGATGTTAGAAATGTGCAATTTCATACGATATGAGTTTGAGTATGTGTGTTTTCATGTGTTTAGAGGTTTGCGTTACTTTAAAAGTGTTAGGGCCGTCCAGTTGAAAACGTATTTTGCCTTTTTTTTCCCAAAGCGTTTTCTGGCTTCTCTGTATTTTTTTCGCTGATCATCTCGGTAAAATTTGTTTTTTTCCTATTCTACTTATTAGATTTTTAGCGTCTTGGTTTTGGTTTTATATCTTCTTTGACAGTGAGCTTATTTCTTTTCTATTCCTCTCGCCGATTTGTTTTTCAGTTTCCTATCGTTGTTGCTGTAGTTTTTTGCTGTTTTTTTTTTACAGCTGTGTGGATCCCGTGTCTTTTTGTTTTCTTGCCTGTTATTTGCGAGTATCGACTTAGGTTTGTTTTGTTTTTGTGTCGTTTTTTACTTGTTTTTTATTTGGGTGCGTTAGTTTTTCCTGTTGCTGTCTCCTGTTTTTTGGGGCGTTTCTTTTGATTAGGTGTGTTTTTCTTTTACAAAGGCCCTGATTGCATTTGGTTTTGGGCTTTGGGTCATTGCTTATAACACTGGGCTTCGTTTCCTTAGAGGATATCGTGCGGTTTTGAGGACGTGGATCTTTTTTGTTGGAGGTATATGGTTCTCTCTTTTTTAGTGTTTAATTTAGTGATATAGGTTTTCTTCAGTGTTGTTTGATTGTTTTCGGTCTGCTTTTTTCCCATAGATTGTTGAGGTTGATTATTGAAAAGAGGCTGCCGGTTTTCAAATAGGTTTTCGTGGGAATTTCGCAGAGGTTGCTATTAGTTGTTTGGTTGAAATCTTGTTTCTTTGCTGTTTTGGTAAATCGGTTTCTTTGCTGTATTTTTCGCCGACTTTTGTTTCTTATCTTTTTCGCTCCGATTAGGAGTGTCACTAATTTTTGGTTTTGATTGCTCTTTTCTCTCGGCCTTTGTTTTTTGGCCAGTACTTATTTTTGCTCTTTTTTTACTGGTTTTTGATTTCAGTGGGTGTGTTTTTTTTGGGCAGCTATTCGGCTCGCGTTTATTTTTGGGTTTATTCGCCGCTGTTAGTGAACATTGTATGTGGTTTGTTTTGGATGATGCGTTGTGCTTTTCAGCAACCGGACCTTACTTGTTAAAGGCTGGTGGTTCTTTATTGTTTTCTTTTTTGCATAGTATTTTCGTGTCGTTGGTTCAGAGCTTTCTGTTTTGCATTTTTCTTGACTTTAGTTTCTTTGAGTGTGGTTTGTTTGTTTTGATTGTGTTTTATTCCATATTTCTTTATGAAGGTATCATAGTTGTTAAATATCGCGATACGCGATACGTATCGGCGATACGATACGCGATACGTATAGTGTCGATACGTATCGCATGGGAATATCGATTTCCTCCTCCGTATCGTGCGTATCGTACGTATCGCGTAGCGTATCATAAATATCGCCGATACGGCCGATACGTAATATCTGTAATAAGGTATGGTAGTCTTCCTATTTTGGATAGCAATCTTGCGTCTCTGTAATCATATTAATAAGCTCAGACTTATTTTGGCAGAGGAACACTTCAAGAATTAGCCGGTGCTTCCTCTAGGCAAGTTGCAATATATTAGAAGTTCAATTTTCTCGAAGTTGAAGTTTCGATTCCTGTGTTATGAATTGTAGTAGTTATTATAATAGCTTTGTTAATGAATGTTTGCTATTAGTAGCTGTGCTGCATCTAAGTTAACACTGCATGCTTGATAGTCATTGGAGGAATCAAGAAGCATTCTCTTTATAGTAAAATTATGTGAACACTCAGTCCAGTTGCTGGAAAATCTCTCTTTTGTGCAGTTTCTCTTACTCCAACTGCAGATAGCCAAGAGTTATCGACGTACATCAATCATAAAGGAATGGAAAAAAGAATCAACTGAATTCTTTTACAAGAAGTGGTATTTCTCCGCTAGAACACCTAGACTGAAATTTAGTTAGGTCTGCTTGCTCTTTTCAAATGCATCATATTTCCATATTTCTTTTATGTAAATTTTCATATTTTGCCAGGAATTCTTTCTTTAAACTGATTGATCCACTTTCATGATGGCAAAGAACACCACCATCATAATAATTGGGAGACTTATTCAGAAAAAGGAACTAAAATTGAAGTCTTCAGCATCACCATCCGTTCAAGTTGCTGATCAGTACGTGGCGGACCTAACTGCTAAGATCAGAGCTCAACTTCAACAAGATATGGATGAAAAAGTTGACCAAAAAGTTCGAGAAATGATGAAAATGTTGGCCGAGAAGAATCCAGATTTGAACTTAAAGATTGATGACTCTCAGAAATCAGTCGAGGAGTCCTATGGTGGTGACAATGTCACTCATTGACTGATCTCATCATTTTATATTATGCTAGCTAAGTGACTCAAGTAGTTTTGTTATATTTATGGATTGCGATCGTAACTTGTTCTTAGCTATTGTGGATTGAATATTAGTAGTCATGTATTTTGGATGTTGTTATGGTTGACAGTATTTTAATAGTATTGACTGTTTTATAGTAATATTTATTTTTCAATATAACATTTTGCTTTTTACCATGAAAAATGTTGGTAAAAACTTGCAAAAATGTAGCCATAAACTATAATTTATAATTCTTTTTGTTGGCAAAATATAAAAATTTTGTTGGCAAAGATTAAAAGTGTGTTGCAAAAAGTTAGAACTGTTTATATATAAGTGTAGCCATAGTGCTAAAATTGTTGGTGAAGATGTCAAAGTGTTTCACAATTTAATGTTACATTAGACCTCATGAGTGTTAGCATAGGCCTACGGCTACACAAATCATTGTGTCACTAAATATATAAAAGTGTGGCCTTAAGTCTACAGCAACACAAAATCTAGTGTAGCCACAGACAATAAAAGTGTTGGCATAGGGGTCTATTGCTACACTTTTTTAACATGTTACCAAAAACAAGAAAAGTGTTACCTTAGACCCCTATGGTTGCGGCCGTTTTTGTAACACTTTCGAATTTGGTCAAAGTGTAGCCATAGCTTGTTTTTCTGCCTTCAGCAACACTTTTTGGACTTTTGAACACAGTTTTTCAGGTGTTGCTGAAACCCATATATGGTGTACTGATACCAGGTAACCAGAGTCAGAGAATACATACCAAATAACAACTACTAACAACGATATACGACATCTTTACAATCACAGTACCTAGTAATCACAGGGAATATTTCATCACTTAACCGACGAGTCTTTCTCTTTAACACATAAGCCCCCAAGGTCGCAACCAAGGGTCACGGAAGTATCCACACGGGAATACCCCGGAACATAGGTGCCCAATTCGGGTCTTACCCCCTAACACATTTCCACACGGGTACCATACAGGTTTTATCCCCAACACATCGGCCCATTTATAACATCTTTAGAGAAAGACAAACGTCGGCTTTTATCAAAATGGCACGTACACACATACGGTATAACATTGATATTAGAAAATTCACGAGCAAGATTTCACTTGCCTGTGATCCGGTAGTAGGTGCTTTATGATAACGAAGTCCCCACGCCCGCTCGAACTTAACCTAGCCACGAAACATCCGATTAACACCTCATACGGATTATAATGAATAAACTAGTCTCCCTTTCCTAACCGGATCCCTAGTGTAGTTTTAATTGCCGGTATGAGTATCGTTTCTAAGTTTTCAAGTGTTGTGTATCATTATCTCGTTCAATCTTATAATTAACATTAGGTATATCGATATACTCAAGAAGATAATCCTATCATTCTTCGGTGTCAACGAATTGTTATGGCGAAATCGAATCTTATGCTTTCTAATACAATTCTATATCCCGAATACTACAATCGCCGGATTTTATTGCACAAAAACTTCGGTGGTTTGGCAACCAATATTGATTATACTATCGAATTATTTCCTTAGTTTGCTAAGTGTCAAAAATCACAAGGTAAGGGTGGCTACGGACAATGGAACATACGGTGACGGATTACTACGACTTTCCCCACAATTGATTTGTCAAATTTTACATTCCTAGTGATGATTTGAAGTGAAATTTCATTTGCACGAAACGAAACATATGAGAAACGAAATTTCCGGTTACTACAATTTCATCCGACAAGATTGTATACGAAGTTTAGCAAAATCTACCCAATACCCGCAATATAGTAAGTATAAATAAGAAAACATCGAAGATATAACTCCAGGGATTGGTGGCTTACCTTATTAGAAGAAGAATAATGAAGATGGTTGACGGATTCACAAGAACTACGAGGAAAACGAGAAGTGACTTGAACGACTTGGATAATCTTCACTGAAGCTCAAGAATCCACCTCCTCAATGTTAATTCATGTGTTTAAGAGGCTTAAGAACTGGGTATAGGGCTAGGAATTTCTCCAAGGGTGGTAGCTTGTGATGTTGGGTCGTGCAAATGAAGAAGGGAACTATCATTTTATAAAACTTGGTTTTGATAACGTACGTTAACGATAAGGGTGTTACGTACGTAAGGTGTATTACGTACGTAGCAGTGTGCTGACAACGTACGTAAAGAACTTGCTGCCCGAAATGTGCCCAAGTGTTACGTACGTTAAATTTGGGACATAACGTACATAACGAACAGTTGACTCGTTTGTCCTCTCGCCCGCCGAAAGTAGCCCTGTCCGTGTCAAAAGAAAGATTCTGGTCGGAAGACCGACCCACTCGTTACGTACGTAATGTAGCTGCCTTAACGTACGTAACGATCGAAATATAGTGTACGTTAGGCATCGGTTATAGCGCGCGTTAGACAGAACCTTTTAGCCTCAAACCACATTCTAACCATCTTGGGGTGACCATCCCTTCCACTCGTCAACAATTATCGGGGAACAAGACGTTGGCCACCGTCATATTCGCACCGACGATCGTCCCACGACGTCAAGGTGTGTCCCCCCCGTTTCATTCACATCGTACTATTATATAGCACTCAATGGAATACATAAATAGAAATGACGTCACATTACCAAACATTCACACAGTACAAAGTAATCAAGCATGGAATACCGGAGGTATTACATATCACCCCTCTTAAAATAGTTTCGTCACGAAACTTAAGAAAATAACTCGGGATGACTCTCCTTCATGCTCGACTCGGTTTCCCAAGTCACCTCTTCCGTGCCGTGGTGCGACCACTGAATCTTCACGAGGGGTATGGCTTTATTTCTTAACATCTTCACACGCCGGTCCAGAATGGCGGTCGGTACCTCCCTAAAGGTAGCGTCATCGGAAATTTCCACTTCTTCAAAATTGAGCTTGTGACTCAGGTCATAGACATACTTCCTCAACTGGGAGACGTGAAAAACATTATGCACTCCATCCAGATGCGGCGGTAGAGCTAATCGATACGCGAGCTTCCCTACCCGGTCCAATATCTCAAACGGACCTATAAATCTCGGGCTTAACTTGCCCTTCTGGCCGAAACGCCGAATACCTCGCATAGGTGATACTTTGACCCAAACATGAGCCCCGACCGTAAATTCTAACGGTCGTTGTTTGCTGCATAAGATTTCGCTGCTCAGGCGGCCAAAGATGTGCTTCCGAACTATAGAGATCTTCTTAATGGACTCTGGATAAGATCCAACTCGGTAACCGCGGTGTCGGAGGCATCATCCCAAAGATAACGGTGACTTGCACCTTCGCCCATACAGGCCTCAAACGGTGCCATGCCTATGCTTGCATGCCACCGTTGTTGTACGAGAACTCCACTAATCCCAAATGTCTAGCCCAATCCTTTCCCAATCGAGCACGCACGCCTCAACATATCTTCCAAGGTTTTGAATCGTACGCTCTGGCCTCGTCCATCTGTCTGAGGATGATAAGCCGTGCTAAAGTGTATTTGTGTCCCCATAGCTTTATGGACGGCTTTCCAAAACGAGACACATATCCGTGTCCCTATCCGAAATGATGGATGAGGGAACACCATGTAGCTCGACGATCTCTCGATGAAAATGACGGCCAGCTGCTCTGTCCCGGTTGTCTCTTGAATAGGAATGAAATGTGCTGATTTTGTCAATCGATCAACAATGACCCAAATCGTATCCTTTCCTCCCACCGCCGTAGGTAGCTTAGTGACAAAGTCCATTGATATGCTCTCCCATTTCCACTCCGGGATGGGTAGGGGTTTCATAATTCCGGCTGGTCTGCGGTTTTCGATTTTCACTTGTTGGCATGTCATACATCAGGCGACGAACCTAGCAACTTTCCACTTTATGTTCTTCCACCAAAAACTCTGTCGCAAATCCTTGTACATCTTGCTTGCTCCGGGGTGAATAGAATAGGGAGTGGAGTGCGCCTCCTTCAGTATAGTCTGCTTCAGTCTGTCATTCGGTGGAATACATATCCTGTTCTTGAACCTCACCAAATCACCCTGAATCTTATAGTCGGAAACATCTCCTTTCTCGATTCTTTCACCAATCTCACGTAATTCAGGATCTTCCATCTGTGCTAGATGTATCTCGTCTAGTAAGGACGAAAGTATATTGATTGAGCATAATCGTCCTTGCCTACGTTGTACCCATACTTCGGTGTTGCTTCTCCTGATCTCTTGCTGCAGTTTGGGCTGAACTTATGCCGATACCATCACCTCTTGTGTAGTTTTCCGACTAAGAGCATCAGCTACCACGTTGGCTTTTCCGGAATGATAAGAAATTTCCACATCGTAGTCCTTGATTAGCTCCAACCAACGCCTCTGTCTCATGTTTAATTCTCTCTGCGTGAAGATATATTTCAATCTCTTGTGATCCGTGAAAACTTTGCAAGTAACTCCGTAAAGATAGTGCCTCCAAATCTTGAGGGCATGCACCACCGCGGCTAGCTCCAAGTCATGTGTCGGGTAATTTACTTCGTACGGCTTCAGTTGTCGGGATGCGTATGCAACGACTCTGCCATTCTGCATGAAGACACACCCTATTCCATGCTTGGATGCATCCGTGTATATAATGAATCCTTCTGTACCCTGTGGTAACACTAGTACTAGGGCAGTCGTTAGCCTACTCTTGAGCTCGTCAAAGCTCTTCTGGCAGTCTGCAGTCCATACAAATTTGGTGCTCTTTCTCAGTAGGTTCGTTAACGGTCGGGCGATACAGGAAAAAGCCTCGACGAATCTTCGATAGTAACCCGCCAGTCCTAGGAAGCTCCTAACCTCTTTGACATTCTTTGGAGGTTCCCAACTCGTTATTGTCTCGATCTTTTGTGGGTCGACCTTGACACCTTCTGCCGAGACAACATGTCCGAGAAAAATTACCTCCCAGATCCGTAATACGCACTGACAGCCGCATAAAGTTGGTGTTGCCTTAACACGCCCAGTACTTGCCTCAAATGTTCCTTGTGTTCCTGTCGGCTTCGAGAATATATCAGGATGTCGTCGATAAAAATCACCACGCATTTATCGAGGAAATCAATCAAAACTCTATTCATAAGTTCCATGAAAACAGCTGGGGCATTAGTCAACCCGAATGATACCACGATATATTCGTAATGCCCATACCTCGACCGAAATGCAGTCTTGGGTATATCTTCCTCCCGAATCCTCAATTGGTGATATCCGGACCGTAAATCGATCTTTGAAAACACGACTGCCCCTTGTAACTGATCCAAGAGGTCATCAATCCTTGGTAGTGGATAACGATTCTTGATAGTAACCTTATTCAGCTCCCTGTAGTCGATGCACAAGCGTAGAGAGTTATCTTTCTTCTTAATGATAAGTACCGGCGCGCCCCACGGTGAGGTGCTTGGGCGGATCAACCCTTTCTCCAACAGATTTTCGAGCTGTATCTTTAATTCCTTCATCTCGGCCGGTGCCATTCTGTAAGGAGCTTTGGAAATAGGTCTCGTCCCCGGTTCGAGTTCAATGGAAAGGTCAACTTCTCGGTGCGGTGGCAGCCCTGGTAGTTCATCAGGAAAAACGTCTGGAAACTCATTCACCACCGGAATGTTTGTGATTGCAAGTTGTGAAGTGTCCTCTCGAAGAACATAACACCAGTAGTATTCACTTCGAGAGCTGCATGAGGCTTCCGATGCGATAATGCTGAGAGATCCTTTTGTACTAAAGTGTTCACGTCCGCTGATGACATATGTGGTACCGTCATGAGCCGAAATAGAAATAGTCAGGTGGTAGGTATCCAAGATTGTTCTGTGAAATGGCATCCAGTCCATTCCTAATATGATATCTTCATTCTGGAGTGGAAAGACCATAAGATTAGCGGTCCAACTATGATCGTCGATGCTGATCCGACAGTGTCGAACCTTTTAATCGCCGCTTAATCTACTACCCTCGGGTAGTTTAACAGTAAAGGGCTCACAAGGTACACAAACAAGATTTAAGCGTTCAACACATTCCACAGATATAAACGAATGGGTGGCTCCGGTATCAAATAGTACATGCACTGGCTGAGAGTTAACAAGAAGAGTACCTGAGATAGCTGGCGCAGGCTGACCATCCGTAGCCCTCAGCTTAAATACACGAGACGGTACTGACTCCGAAAAGGATGAGGTACCTCCGCCGCGCCCACGGCCTCGTCCGGCACCATGCAGTGGCGGTTGGCTCTGGTGGGATAGAGCTCTGTAGTTGGAAACAACAGGCGTCCTAGGGGATTGCACAGAGCCTTGTTGACTTGGTTGTGAAGCTGGGCTCTGAGTGGAATTGGCCCGCCAGCAGTAGCGAGACATGTGTCCACCCATTCCGCAAGTGAAACATTTGGTAGCCGTCTTCTGACACCGAACCTTAGTATGCCCGGTCATGCCACAGTTGAAACAGTCCCTACGGTAAGGCCGATCAGATACACCCTTCTGTTGGTACGAAACCGCCGGCTTAAAAGAAGATGCGGGCCCCGAATTCGTTTGGTTGTTGCTCCCAGGCTGAACTGATGTCTTATGCTTCTTCGAGTTATGCCCGATGTCGGTATTAACAACTGTACCGGCATATGCTGTGACTACGTCTTCGTATGCTCTCAGGGTCGTGCAGTGAAATCCGGCGGCATAGCGTTGTACATCCTCCGGTAACCTCCGCGCAAGATGGCATATTCGTTGATCTTCTGATGGAACCATCTGGGAGATGTAACTTAGCTCGGTTCGGTAGGCCCGAATGATCTCTGGTACTGGCATGTTCTGAGGGCCGGCACTGAAAAAGTCTCGTGCGCGAGCGGTTCGGGCTGATGTTGGTGATTTCTCTCTCCGTAGCTGTCGGGCAAATTCGGTCCACCCGACCACTCGGTCCTCTTGCCTGTAAGTCCTCCACCAACGTTCAGGAGTGTCAAGGAGTTGATTAATTGCGAGCGGCTCATTTCTGTTTTCTGGGCATCCGATTACTTCAAGGCGCTCCATTTCCGAAATCCGGCGTCCACGTGTTTCTTTCCGTCCCACAAATAATGGAGGCCTAGCCTTCAAAGATCTCTCCCAACCATCGATCTCTTCCCCGTTTTCTTCCACATTGATGACCGTATCCGTCTCGCCCGATTGACTGAGCAATTCCCATGGCGATAGCCTGGGCAAGGGCCTGAACAAAAGCTGGATCCATGCCTCCAGGGTTGTTATTTTGGCGTTCCGCCTCCTGATCTTTTTGGTTAACTGGTGGCGGCTGGCCCCCAGCAGGATGGGTCTCGGCGTTGTTCCCATCCTCATTGTGGTTCGCGGCGGAACCCTGAGCGTCATTCACCACCCTTCTAGCTCCTCGGCGTGCCATCACTAAAGGTATCAATCTAAAGCCAGTTCCACGCATGGTTTTCAATTAAATGTGTACAAATATGGAAACACACACATATCACTTACTTGCATTCCCACGAGGAGCTTCGATCGCTTGGGGTGTTGGATTTTGAGAGAAAGAAAAAAAATATAGGAGAAAGTTTTATTCAAACCAGGAGTTTGGCGCTCCGATACCATTTTCTATAACACCCCCAAAATATCCCGAGGTATTACAGTGCCATGAATCCCACGTGGGACCCACAAGGCTACTTAGAAAAATAGGCATTTTAAGAAAATCGCGATAAAACCTTAAATTCAAGGATTACATAACATGAATCGAAAGATTTAAGAGAAATGTAATTTGAAGTCCAATTATTACACAACAAAGGTTTTCCCAAAGAAAAAAATTTATTCCAATTAAAGCAGCGGCTAGAGATAATTCCAACACCGCTCAAGTCTGACCGGACCCCTCGGGAATGTCCTGCACATGATGAACAATTTTACCTGGTACGACGAGTCATACCAGGTAACCAGGGTTGGAGAATGCATACCAAATAACAACTACTAACAACGATATACGACATCTTTACAATCACAGTACCTAGTAATCACAGGGAATATTTCATCACTTAACCGACGAGTCTTTCTCTTTAACACATAAGCCCCCAAGGTCGCAACCAAGGGTCACGGAAGTATCCACACGGAATATCCTGCAACGTAGGTGCCCAATTCGGGTCTTACACGCTAACACATTTCAACACGGGTACCATACAGTTTTATCCCCAACACATCGGCCCATTTATAACATCTTTAGAGAAAGACAAACGTCGGCTTTTATCAAAATGGCACGTACACACATACGGTATAACATTGATATTAGAAAATTCACGAGCAAGATTTCACTTGCCTGTGATCCGGTAGTAGGTGCTTTATGATAACGAAGTCCCCACGCCCGCTCGAACTTAACCTAGCCACGAAACATTCGATTAACACCTCATACGGATTATAATGAATTAACTAGTCTCCCTTTCCTAACCGGATCCCTAGTGTAGTTTTAATTGTCGGTATGAGTATCGTTTCTAAGTTTTCAAGTGTTGTGTATCATTATCTCGTTCAATCTTATAATTAACATTAGGTATATCGATATACTCAAGAAGATAATCCTATCATTCTTCGGTGTCAACGAATTGTTATGGCGAAATCGAATCTTATGCTTTCTAATACAATTCTATATCCCGAATACTAAAATCGCCGGATTTTATTGCACAACAACTTCGGTGGTTTGGCAACCAATATTGATTATACTATCGAATTTTATTTCCTTAGTTTGCTAAGTGTCAAAAATCACAAGGTAAGGGTGGCTATGGACAATGGAACATACGGTGACGGATTACTACGAATTTCCCCACAATTGATTTGTCAAATTTTACATTCCTAGTGATGATTTGAAGTGAAATTTCATTTGCACGAAACGAAACATATGAGAAACGAAATTTCCGGTTACTACAATTTCATCCGACAAGATTGTATACGAAGTTTACCAAAATCTATCCAATACCCGCAATATAGTAAGTATAAATAAGAAAACATCGAAGATATAACTCCAGGGATTGGTGGCTTACCTTATTGGAAGAAGAATAATGAAGATGGTTGATGGATTCACAAGAACTACGAGGAAAACGAGAAGTGACTTGAACGACTTGGATAATCTTCACCGAAGCTCAAGAATCCACCTCCTCAATGTTAATTCAAGTGTTTAAGAGGCTTAAGAACCGGGTATAGGGCTAGGAATTTCTCCAAGGATGGTAGTTTGTGATGTTGGGTCGTGCAAATGAAGAAGGGAACTATCATTTTATAAAACTTGGTTTTGATAACATACGTTAATGATAAGGGTGTTACGTACGTAAGGTGTATTACGTACGTAGCAGTGTGCTGACAACGTACGTAAAGAACTCGCTGCCCGAAATGTGCCCAAGTGTTACGTACGTTAAATATGGGACATAACGTACGAAACGAATAGTTGACTCGTTTGTCCTCTAGCCCGCCGAAAGTAGCCCTGTCCATGTCAAAAGAAAGATTCTGGTCGGAAGACCGACCCACCCGTTACGTACGTAAAGTAGCTGCCTTAACGTACGTAACGATCGAAATATAGCGTACGTTCGGCATGGGTTATAGCACGCGTTAGACAGAACCTTTTAGCCTCAAACCACATTCTAACCATCTTGGGGTGACCATCCCTTCCACTCGTCAACAATTATCGGGGAACAAGACGTTGGCCACCGTCATATTCGCACCGACGATCGTCCCACGGCGTCAAGGTGTGTCCCCCCCGTTTCATTCACATCGTACAATTATATAGCACTCAATGGAATACATAAATAGAAATGACGTCACATTACCAAACATTCACACAGTACAAAGTAATCAAGCGTGGAATACCGGAGGTATTACATTAGTTGAGCTCGGATAATCGACACATGCCGATGCTTCTCACATGTTTCTCAAATGTAGATTTCGGCAGAGACTTAGTGAAAAAGTCTGCAATATTCTCATCGGAACTCACTTGTTTCACTTCGATATTCAGCAATTTCTGCTGCTGATTATAAAAGAACTTCGGCGCAATATGCTTGGTATTGTCACCCTTGATGAAACCTAACTTCATCTGCTCAATGCATGCCGCATTGTCCTCAAAGATGTATGTAGGGGTTGCTGTAGTGGGATCTAATCCACACGTTCCTCGTATATGGTCTATGACTGACCGGAGCCAAATGCACTCTCTTACGGATTCGTGCAATGCAATTATCTCTACATGGTTCGAGGAAGTAGCAACCAGGGTCTGCTTGGTAGATCGCCAAGATATCGCCGTATTCCTAATGGTGAACACATAACCAGTTTGGGAACGTCCTTTATGCGGGTCAGAGAGATAACCGGCATCAGCAAATCCAACTAATGTGTCGTTAGGATTCTCTGCATAAGGGGTAAGCTTGCTCGCATTAGCACTTCTGGTAGTCAAGCTACCATGCTTAGCTGCAATATCAGAGGAACATCGACGGTCGGTATGCATCGTCTTAACCTCAACAATTCCTTTCGGAATATCGCTCTCTCTTGCGTAGGGAAAGAACAATCCAAGGTCACTCGAGCCTTTCAAGTATCGAAATATGTGTTTTACTCCATTCCAATGCCTTATCGTGGGAGCGGAGCTAAATCTCGCTAACAGATTCACAGAGAACGCGATGTCTGGATGAGTACATTGAGCCAGATACAACAACGCACCGATTGCGCTAAGGTACGGTGTTTCTGCTCCAAGGACCTCTTCATCCTCCTCTTTGGGACGAAATGGATCCTTGTTCATTTCCAGACTTCGACCAATCATGGGGGTAGCAAGAGGATGTGCCTTGTCCATGCTAAATCGCCTGAGCATTTTGTGGACATAGGCATACTGATGAATGAGTATACCATCATCTCGATGTTCTAGCTCTAAGCCCAAGCAGAATCGAGTCCTCCCCAGATCTTTCATCTCGAATTCGGATTTAAGGTAGTGGGCCGTTTCATTGACCTCATCTATGGTACCGATAACATTTATGTCATCTATATAGACGGCTACAATCACGAATCCTGCATCTGTTCTTTTCACGAAAATGCATGGATAGATGTCACTGTTCTCGTATCCCTTCCCAACCAAGTATTCACTTAGGCGGTTGTACCACATCCTTCCGGATTGTTTCAACCCATATAGTGAACGACGTAATTTAACAGCGTAAGCGCTCCATGGTTTAGAGCTACTTGACTTGGGCAATGAAATCCCTTCGGGGACTTTCATATAGATATCCATATCTAGATCCCCATAAAGATACGCTGTAACCACATCCATAAGCTACATATTCAGTTTTTCGGACACTACCAAACTGACTAAGTAGCGGAAAGTTATGATATCCATAACGGGAGAATACATCTCCTCGTAGTCAATGCTAGGGCGCTGCGAGAAGCTTTGGGCAACTAGTCTCGCTTTGTAACGCATGACCTCATCCTTATCATTGCGTTTACGAACAAAGACCCACATATGTCCAACTGGTTTAACGCCCACGGGCATTGGCTCGATACGGCCAAATACCTCACGTTTAGCCATTGAGTCTAGTTCAGCCTGCATTGCATCTTTCCATTTCGGCCAATCGGCTCGTTGTTGACACTCAGCAACCGAGCGCGGCTCAGCGTCGTTGTCTTCAATAATTTCTTGAGCGACGGAGTAGGCAAAAGCATCATCGACTAGCGTGGACGACCTGTCCAATAGTACGTATTCACTCGTACATTGCATCGAGATTTCATTATTTTCTGACATCAACAAAGTTTCCGACGCGTCCGTCGAATGTTCCATTGTTGATTCGAAGACATATCCATAGACAGAGATAATCTCATGTGACGGAGTCACTGTGTCGATGATGAGAGGATTTTGTGCCTCCATTCCTCTTCTCTTTCGAGGTTCGGTATCCTTTCTACCCACCGCCTCCCCTCTTCGAAAGGTGGATAAGAGCACAAGCGCCGTCCCACCACTAAGGTTGACGCCGGGGCATCATTCCGTTGGGCGGTGAACCTTTTCCTATAATCGACTTCTAACCTTGCAGAACATTCGCAATGGGAATGGTAGATCTTGTCACTTTCGCAGACGCAAAGCCGGGCATCGAATCCGAAACTTTCTGAAGACTGAGAATACGTTGCACTTCTAGCTCGGATTCAGCTGTGCGGGGATCTTGATGAGCCAAGGAGGGAGCACACCAAACAATTTCCTGGCGTTCAACTGGAATCGTTCGATTACTCTCTCCCCCTAACGACGGGAAGTTTGTCTCCTCAAAGTGACAATCTGCAAATCTTGCAGTAAACAAATATCCTGTCAAAGGTTCCAAATAGCGGATAATTTTAGGCGATTCATAGCCAACATATATACCTAATCGTCTTTGCGGACCCATTTTAGTACGCTGTGGAGGCGTAATTGGCACATAGACTGCACAACCAAAAATGCGTAAGTGTGAAATATCAGGCTCATACCCAGTTACCAACTGGTACGCACTAAACGGTTGATTAGCAGTGGGTCGAAAGCGAATAAGTATAGCTGCATGCAAAATTGCATAACCCCAGGCAGAAATCGGCAAGTTGGTGCGCAATACCAATGCTCGGGCGATAAGCTGTAACCGCTTAATCATAGCCTCGGCAAGGCCATTCTGCGAATGAACATGGGGGATGGGATGTTCAACTTCAATCCCTATCGACATGCAATAGTCGTCAAAAGACTTTGACGTAAACTCTCCAGCATTGCCCAATCTTAATGACGAGATTGGGAAGTCGGGGTGGTTAGCCCGTAACTTGATGATTTGTGCTATGAGTTTAGCAAATGCAGCATTTCTCGTGGATAGCAGAGCGACGTGTGACCATCAAGTCGATGCATCAACCAGAACCATAAAATATCTGAATGGTCCGCACTCTGGCTGAATAGGTCCACTTATGTCCCCTTGAATTCTTTGTAAGAAGCGAATGTTTTGTGTTGAGTCTTTAGCAAAGGACGGAGAGGGTATCAACTTTGCTAGTGAACAGGCTTTGCAAAACGATTTATGGGCATTATAAATTGCCACGAAACCCTCGGGATTTACGAGAGATGCACCGTCATCCTTATCAGGGCGTGCAATCTTTATTCCCGGTGATACGGTTTCAAGCTCATTCACATCAATGCCGATATCGAGTTGTGCTTCCAATCGTTTTCTGGACTTGAAAAACGGATGACCATGTGAGTTTTTCAAAATGCGAATCATCATGTCGCGTCTAGGGTGACCGAGTCGGTCATGCCATAGTTGGTATGCTTCGGAATCACACAGTTCGTGACTCACAGCATAGGATTCAATAACTCTTATTGTAGTCTGGTATAAACCACTACTTAGGCTCATAAGTTTATCGAGAACGCGACGTCTTCCGTATTCTGCTAGAGTAACACACAAAAATTCTGTCCCATTCTCACAATGTGTATCAAGGTGATAACCGTTGGCACGGATGTCCCTAAAACTTAGCAAGGTTCGCTTTGCTCTTGGGGCATAGAGAGCATTTGTGACATTAATATGCGTACCATTAGGTAGAAAGAAATGAGCAGGTCCCCTCCCTTGAATTACTTGGGAGGAACCAATCATTGTTGTCACTGAGGATATATATGGCACAATATCCTTGAATAATTGCCTATTCCGAAGAATAGTGTGGGTTGTTCCACTATCAGCAAGGCACTCAATTTCGCCACGAGACATCTACAATAAGACATGAAACTCGATTAGTCTTGTGATTAAAGACATAGCGAAAACTCATTAACTTCGAGTTTGGGTAAATTCGACCAAGTTGGTTAGGATCAAAGTTAGCACAATCGCTGGAAATAATTTCCGCGCAGCTTGACCTTTGTTCACTAAAACAGCAATAACTTCTTCGTTAAGAAGGATATGGACGAACGGTCAGTTTTTCTGAAAACTAGACTCCCGTATCTTTCTGTCCATAGGTCGTGCACTTTCTGTATCATTAAACTCATATCTCAGTGCTCATTTAAATTTGCTATTTTGGTATTTTCCTATTGTTGAGTGATAGAGCAAGGTTGAAGCCTTTTTCAAAGGCATTATTGTTGATACAATACTATGGAGATATGGCCATATGAGCGTTTAAATACTTCAAAACGCATCATGGTGTTCGATTTATATCTGGACTAATGATCCTTTCGGTAACTCCAACTTGGTAGACTTGCAGAGAAAGTAGAAATGTCGGTACAGCTAAGGCTGTTTAAAAACGACTGATTCCGTTTGAACTCTCAAAGCATAAACAAATACTAAGGAGGATGCGCCTAGTTTTGATCAAAAGTTTTGATGAAATCCACCAATGTATCAAATTTAACCAAGCAATTCATTTACTGAGCAATTGTTTTGTGATAAACCAAACATGCTTTCGAAGGGAAAAATAAAATTCATCTTTGCACAATCACAGCAATTAAAAGAATTTTATTCATCATGGCCAACTTTATTACATTTATAGAAAATCCAAAGTAGTTCTCGAAAACTAGAAACAAGACAAAACATAACCAAAGCGTATAACTAGTCAAAGTCGGCAACATCCATATGTTGGTCTTTGTCCGCAATGGTGAGAGGAGGGATCTCAGTCTGGATCTCAATATGGTTCACCTCCATATTCTCATTATCTTCTTCCATGTAATTCGACTCTTGAGTTAAATATTGTTTATAGTGCTTGTAGTAAGCTTGGATGTTCTTTGGCGCTTTGCAATTGCGGTAAGTATGCTTCTTAGATCCGCAAGTATAGCAATTCCGGCCTTCCTTTGGAGTGGTTCCATTCCCAGCGAGAGGAGGCGGTCCACGTGGTTGGGTTCCACTGGGTCCCGTGGCCAAGCCACCTTGCCTCTTCCACACATTGGACCGAGAACCTCGTCTTTTCCCTCGCTTGCTCGAGTCATGCATCTGTGGTGCTTGCAAAAACTAAGTAGCGTTGCCTTTTCTATTTTCTCGTGGTGCTTTTCTGTGGGTAGCCTGATTCACTTCCGGAATCGGATTCATACCGGCTGGGCGCGCATTGCTATTGAGAATAATCTCATGGTGCTTTTCTTTTTTCGTGAGGTGGGAGATAAGGTCACTAAAGTTCCTAATTCTCCCTTCCTCATAGGCAACGCGCAGCTGATGAGCAATCACACTTGCTCCCACGGGAAACGTGTTAAGAGTCTTCTCGATCAAATCTTGATCAGACTTCTTGACACTACAAAAACCAAGATCAGCGCGAAGATCGAGGATAGCTTGATTATAGGCTTCCACATTCGCATAATCCAAAAATCGGATTTGCTCCCACTGAAGTTGCAATTTGGGGAAGCGCTGATCATGCACATTATTAAATCGTTGTTCGAGTGTATCCCATAGTTCTTTGGGAGTTTGCAAATTCATATAACACTTTTTTAACAACGGATGTATATGTCTACGCAAGTACATCAGTGCATTAGCCTTGGTTTCCTCGCTCGGTTCTTGAGCGGTAGGCTCGTTAGAGGGAAAGATGGTGGTGGTAAATCTCTTACCGACGAACGCCAAGCGAACGTCTGAGACCCACCTATGGTACTCCTTACCAGCATGGTCAAGGATGTCGAACTCCGGATGAACATTGGAGCTTTGTGCCATCTACAAGATATAAACAAGATGAAGATAGTCTTGTTGGATTTTCAGTGACAATGTAAACGGTTACAATCGATGCTTTTAAAAGCGTGTAACATAACTGTTACTCGATTTACTTCCCTTAATTGTTGTTTAGTAAAGTCGAAAAAAAAAGGCGATATCAGATCGCACCCAAATATGTGGTGTATGCAACAACCACAAGTATCGACTTTCAACAATTCCGTGACTCCCCCAGGACCGTCACACAGTTTTCTTCTACACGCAGAGATACCGACTTCTCTCGTGGTCTCATCCACCGCAAAGTAGCGTGGGAGATAAAGAACCCAAAACCCGTGTCCCCAAAAGAAAAAATCCCAAAAGGAGAGAATTGAAATAAGGACAAGTCAGATAATTACCTCGATTATAAAATTAGGCACGTGCTGAATTTGTGGTGTGCTTCGATATAGCGGTTGGTACTCGATGCGACGACGTGAAACCGGAGGCGCAATTTTGGCGGCTTCCGAAGATAAGTTGATGTTCGGGTTTTGGTCCGAGAGTCAGAACCGGGTCGGACTTGGCTGGACTGGAGCTGGCCGGCGGCGGCGGTCGGCGGTAGTGGTCCGGCGACGGAGGCGGCAAAGGCTGGCGGCGAGCCGGGCGGCGGCCGGTGGCGGCTCGGGCGGGCGGCGGCCGGCGGCGGCAAGTGAGGCGGCGGCAGCGGCAATGCTGCAGCAGGCAGAGCTCGCAGCGGGAGGCGGCAGTGGCAGCAGGCGGAAGCGGCAGCGGCATTGCCGGGCGGCGGGTGGCGGCAATGGCGCTGGCGCGGCGGCGGCAGCCAGTCTTCGGGTAGCTCTGGGCGGTGGCTGGCAGCGGTGGCGCTGGGCGGCGGTCGGCGGCAGGCTGGCAGCGGTGCTGGGTAGCTCTGGGCGGTGGCTGGCAGCGGTGGCGCTGGGCGGCGGTCGGCGGTGGCGGCAGGGCTGATGGCCGATTTTTTTTTCTTTCGAGCTACGTGCTGATAACGTGTTTGAGGAGAAAAGTAAAGACAGCAAATCAATTGTATTGATAACAATGAATAGAGGGGCCTTTATATAGGCATTACAAAGAGAGTCCTTCCATACGTAGGATTCCTACTTAAGGTAAGACATCTAACAGGATCCTACTACTTATGGAAGAGTCTAGAACTTTCCATAACTCTTATCCCCCTACAACTAGTATTAGGTAAGACACCAATACGGGAAGAATTTCCCGGAACAGGTATAATATTTTCGTGATTTTTAGATCGAGGGGTACAGTTGTGTTTTTTCCATGCGTTGTTCTACCAGTCGTTTCCCAAGAACGGCGCACGGTACCAAACTTCACGCCAAAGGAGGTGGCGCCATAGCCACCAGCCAGCGCCATTCGTTTTTTTTCTTTTTTTGAATTTGTGAACGTTGGCAACGGATAGATTGCTTATTTTTGAACGTTGCCAAACGACTAAATACCATATTTTCTAAATTTTTACCCCTAAAAATTCTATAAATACCTCATTATTCTACTATTTTTCACACACTCTTTCAATTTAATTTCTACTTCAATAATACTCAATTTTCTTTCAACTATGGATCCAAACAATCTCAACAACACCTCCACCTACGACCATTATGATGTTTATTTTCAAAACGACTGGAGCGATATATCCAGGGCTATGCGGCATATGAACAATTTCTAGGTATGTGTGATCAAGAAGCCGGGGGATCGGGATCAGCTATTAGGAGGACGAGGGCATACATACCACGTGAACGAGAATAGACGGAACAACGTTTAATTGACGACTATTTTGGCGACGATGACACTCTTCCTAAGTATTCAGAAGAGAATTTTAGGCGAAGGAATCGTATGAGTTGTACACATTTTAATAAAATAGTCAACATTATTTTAAGTTATGATGTTCACCCTCTTCCCGAGTACTTTTACTTTTTTAGATAACACTACGATGATACCAGTTGTTTAAGTATTGGTCCTCTTTTGAAGTGTACATCCGCCATCCGCCAACTAGCGTACGGCACTGCGCCTGATGCGTTTGATGAGTACTTGCAAATTGGTGAACGTTGTTCACGACAATGTTTAGAGAACTTTACTAAATGCGTATATATTTTATACGTTGAAAAGTATTTAAGAAAGCTCACTTCAGCGGTTGTTGAAAAAATATATGCATTGCACGAAAAAGAACATGGACTCTTGGGAATGCTCGGGAGTATTGATTGTATGCATTGGGATTGGAAAAATTATTCAAAGGTCTTACATGCTCAATTCAAAAGACGTGATCATAAATACCCAACTCTTATGATAGAAGCGGTTGCGGATCAAAAATTATAGATTTGCCATGCATATTTTGGGGTTCCGGGGGTAAATAATGATCTTAATGTGTTATATGGTTCCCCGTTATTTGATGATGAACTTACCGGTAGAGCTCCAGAATGCCCATTTGTAGTAAAAGGACATACATATAAGAAAGGTTACTATTTAGCCGACGACATTTGTCCAACATGGTTTGTGCTTGACAAAACGTTTTCTGTTGCAAGGCCTGAAAAAACGTTGAAATTTAAAAGAGTTCAAGAAAGTTATAGAAAAGATATTGAACGAGATTTCGGAGTCCTATAAGGTCGTTGGGAAATTATACGACAATTTGCACGTGCTTACGAAATCAACGCGTTGAAAAGAATCATGTATTGTTGTATAATGTTATATAACATGATATTGGAAGACGAAGGATTCGAGTGAATTTAAGAGATTTTTTCGTTGATCCAAGGCCGAACATAGCACACACTTGGATCGAAAGATGTGATTTACATGTTAGAAAAAGCAAAGAAATTCGAGATAGACAAGTGCACGACGATCTTCGACAAGACCTTGTGGAGCATTTATGTAACCTTTTTTTAATTAATGTAATGTCTTTTTTTATTTAATGAAGTTTATTTTAGTTAATATAGTGTATGTTTTATTTTATGTAAATGAAAAAAAAAACCCAACGACACCACATTTTCTGGTGCCAACGGTAACGACACAAAATGTGATGTCAAAAGATTTCTGGTGCCATAGAGAGTTTTGCTGATGTGGCACTGATTTTTGGCAACGACACCAACTCTATGGCTTGACGATACCCAGTGCTCTTAGGAAAGTCATAGTGTATCGCCTAATTTTTTATTCTATGCATAAGTCTGAAACAATTATGCATTCAGATGCTTTTTTATGCATTGAATATTGAATATATTTTCATATATGCATAAATTGGATTTATTCCTTTGTATGGATCAGATAAATACATTGTATGTATAATTTGATGCATACACAATTAAGGTTGGGTTGATTTTGTTATTGTGGATATGATGTGGATTTTTTTTATATGCATTTGGTAACTAATATTTATGCATTCAGTTTTCTCCAGTTGGAATGGGTTAGGTTTCGCAAATTTTATGTATTCAGTTTTTCTTTTTTATGCATTGTTTAGTGAACAGAATATTGTATATGCATAAATTGGATTAAAGTTTTTGCTTGCATAGATATTACACATTATATGCAAACTCATAATCTGTTTGATTTTATGCATCAGCTAACATAATTAAATACATCAATTTAATGCACATAAGTAATATACTTTCTGTAAAATATAATTCATGCAATATAATGAATAACTACATGCATAAGTGTTTGAAATATGCATAATATAAACCGTGATGTAGAATAATAAACCCTATTCGGGTAACAATAAACACCAATATGAGAGATATGACGCAATGCATTAGTCAATTTATGCATAAGTCTACCACGAGTTGTGCATGAAGGTATAGCCAGTTTTGTTGGAATACTAAACCATAATCGGGGAATGATTAACCCAAATTGGGAAATCTAAGCCCTAATTGGAAAATATAAATCCTTGTGGCAATATAAACCCACTTTTTTGCAAAAAAATTGATTCAAAGACATGTAAAAAACACATAAAACCATGCAAATTACCTTATTATTTCATGTAAAATACATTCAATTATTTCATGCATATCACATGTAGGAATATTATGACTAAATGACAGATTATGCAGTTGGTATTTCAATGACTAGAGATAAGAAAGATGAATTATCAAAGATTCAAGATACTGCCTAAGTTTAATACGTAAGTATAATTATATGCATAACGAGTAACGGTTGTATTCATAATATAACAAATCACTTTTTTTTCGTTTCCGTTATTAATATTCAAATGTATGCATAAATAACCATAATCTAATGCATGGTACTGAAAATTTAATACTTAAGTAAGAAAAAATCTAATGCATCGTAGTTACAATTGTGATGCATTGCACGTAAAGTTATGGTATATCAGCATATACATAGCATATGCTTCATATCTAATGCATCGTACTTAAATTTGTCATGCACCAGCATATACAATCAAATGCATTGATACATCTTTACTGTACGAAAATTAATGGTGAAACGATTCTTAATAAAATTCAAAACAATCAAATTATTAATTAAATTCACTCATATCAAAAAAATAATAACCATGAAAAGTACGAGTTTCATAGATACAGGAGATTTTACTACAGATATCAAAATAAAAACAAAGCATTCCATAACTACAGATATGACTCTCCTTTATTTTAGGTAATGGATGGATATAAAAAAACACAAATTACACTAAGAACCTTAATGATATGAAATTATGGTAATATTGATGAGTCATCCGTTTTGGATGAGATGAAATCTGAACCGTAAAATTGAACAAATATATGGTCACGATTCATTCTCAATTCACAAGATAAATGGCATTCGCATTTGATCCTTAATCTATATATAGTTAGATCAGATGAGAATGAATCTGAATCATTGATCTTTATGTGATTTACGGTTCAGATTGGCTTTTGCATACAATATATGTATTTCGTGCATCACAATTGCAATTCATTAAAACTATACATATATCGATTCATTAAAATATTGCATCCCATGCATATATTTTTGTGAGGATAAATCAAGGTCATTCATTTAATCAAGATCTATGGATCAACTTCATTTATATTTCTTAACTTAAATCTCATTCTCACCAAAATCACCCCATATATATATATATAATCGATTGTTAGAATATTGGCAATAATTTTTTCCCACTTAAATAATTATTACTCCTTCTCTGCTGCTCAGAGCTTGACAGATGGTGTATTTTTGGTATATTTTAGGTAATGATTGGTGTAAATAATTATGATATATGTATGGTGGAGATTGAAAAGTAAAACGTATTGATGATGAGTGTATGATGTAGGTTACAAAGTAAAAGATGTTGGTTGTTTTTATTGTGTAAAAGTGATAAATGTAAAGTTTTTAAAGGGACAAAAAGAATGGTAAGTTAAAGCTTTGAGTGGGACGGATGGAGTACTATTTTTGAAGTATCTAAAGATTATATTTTATTTCAAGAAAATGTCAAAAAACAGTAAAAGATGAGCAATCAAACAATCAATTGTATTTTGGTAATAGTGATAGATATACTTTTATACAGCCTTTTATATGAGACTCATTTCATATATTTGATTCCTCACAAGAAAAGACTTCTAACAAAATGCTACAATCTCTAAAAGATTTAAAACCTATCATCTATATATCTTAGTTTAAACAATATTAAGTAAAACACATTGGTAAATTACATAATATTATTCTAGAACAGAAATATCTGAACATATAAATATTGGTAGAATCCCCAATTCAATAATGCTGACAAAACAATTGATACTAATATTATTCATTTGTTAGTCATTTTTAGGAACTTTGTAATGTTATCAGTCAGAATTATTGTCCTAAATCATAATAATTTTTTGGCCGAAATTATACAATTTTAAATTGTAGTATTTGAACATGTTATTTTATTGAAAATTTAAATTATTTATAATGGCCGAATTTAGAAATCTTAACACTATCTGTACCTGATTCTACTCATCGGATAAACCATAATAGATTCGGGTATCGGCCGAGCCCAATAAATTATGATTAGGTATGGGTAAGATATGGGTATAGGATATTACTCAATTACCCAAATGTTAGGAATATAATTTTAAGATTTTGATAATGTCATACATGCATTCAAAATTACTTCAAATGTATGTACTTGGCATTGTAAAGAATAACCTAATGAGTATCTTCTATAGGCCTTTAAAAAGATTAAGCTAAGTATTGATCACGTTCATCAAGTAGAAATTTAGCTAAGTATAGAACAAACATATTATCAGCTGAGGTTTTAGTCAACGCAAGATATCAGCTGGGTTTGACCGACAAAATATCAGGCGAGTTTCGATCAAAGGAAAATATTAGTGGGGTTTGACCAAGTCTGAAGTATAGGTGAAATATCTCAGAAGACAAGTTTGGTTAAGTACATAACAGCCATAATATCAGCCGAGGTTTTGGTCAAAGCATAATATCAGTTGAGGTTGACCAAGGGAATATCAACCAACTTTCTACAGACCAGATATCAGACAGCTTTTGTCCAGGCAGAACATCAACCAGGTTTGACCAACATATTAGCCAGGTTTGACCAAAGCAAATATCAGATGAGTTTACCTCAGACGATATATCAATTAAGTTTTGGATACCAACTGTCCAAGTCAGTAAACGATGAAAAGTCAACAATAACAGCAAGACAAATGCAGACGCATAAGACAATGGGACAAAGTGATTGATTCTCAGAAGTTATGGAATATTTTATTCCTAAAGATTCGCGTCCTGAAGATGGTCTAATTATAGTTATAAAAAAAAGCGGCGCAATGGGAAGATACATCTTCAAACAGTCAGATTTGAAGAAAGAGACAATGCCTTGCAAAGAGATGAACAAATAAACAATAAAGTCCACTCTCCAATGTACAGAATTGTTACAAGATTCAATGGCTATGAAGAATCTCAAGGATCGTACTATAAAAAGCTGAAGAAAGATTGAGCAGAAGTACGATGCGAACAATACTTACAAGCAAACAAAGCAATCAAAACAATCAAAGCAAATCTATAGCATCGTGACGAGCTAGTTTCTAAAGTCATATACATAGAAGCTCTTAAGTTGGAGAAGACAAACCTCTTGTCTTAAAGTTTGAGTAAGGGGTACTTTCTTGAACGAGGTTCTTAAAAGTAAGAGGTTGTAAAATATCTGCGGGTTCTTAATTGGAAGGTGATAGGCAGCTTGCGAGTTGTTAAGGCATCCACGGGTTTTCGATCAAGAGGTGTTAAGCAACAAAGGGAAGGAGTTGCAACGGCCACGGGTTTCTACTGTAACACCCCCATAATTCAATCGGGACTATTACATGCCGTAAACCCTTCTCACAAGGATTTACAAGGCTACACGCAATAAAATGATCAAATGTTCGACTGGCCGGGGTCGAACTGGATAAAGACTCAGACTGATAAGGTCACACAACTAATTTAACTGCAATTATAGTTACAACTCATCCCACGCAGGGGTCCGAAATACAAAACAATACAACACAACGAAAGACTAAGAATAATACAATGAAATCATGACAACAACTGAATTCCATAACTCTTGATTAGTATCACAACCCATCATCCTTTATGCCGATCCTGTGACTGCTCCCACGAATCTGCATGTACCCGGACGCAATACAGATATCCACCCCTCGATCACTCGGGGGTTAGCAAAACTCCATTAGTTTACTAGTGCAAGTATCAAATCATGCAAAATATAACAAGCAATTATAAATCACAAGTCACACAACCACAACTCAACCAATCACAACTCTGACGATCACTACTCCACCAATAACATATTCCCGAGAAGTTTTAATAATCTAGAAACCAACCAAGTGGGATCATTGTAACATAAATTGTCGTCTCGGGACTTTTTAGAAAACATAAATCATTAGGATCTCATGTCTTAGGTTTGTAAAAATTCCCTTTTTGAAATTTTTAGGGTCTTAGCCCAAAACTCAAACTATACAACACGGAAAACATTTTCACAAATCGCTTGGGACTCGGCGCAACCTTTATTTTCATAAAACCTTTCCTTTCAAAACATTGATTCTCAAAACATAATCGTGACACCGTGATCCCCTGTCATATGTCTCCGTAGGTTCAACAACCCACACGGACTAAACCAAACAAAACAATCATAACATCATGAACTCTTGTCACGTATACCAAACACAACAATCATAACATCGTGAACTCTTGTCACGTGGCTCCGCAGGTTCAACTGTTAGGAATATGCCCTCGAATGCCACTCAGAGGATGAGAGAGTGAGAGCAATTGTATTGTAATTATGAATATTATATTTAATAAGGCAATTATTATTTCTATATTATTGAATATCATTGGCATTGTGATTTGGTATATATAATAGTCCTTACATTTGAGAGTGAACATTCTACTCCTTATGGAGATAAGGAGATAGGCACTAGAAGTGTTTAGAGCTCGAATGCTTAACTAGTTCGCAAGTCGATAAAACTTAACAGGACATTAAGTTTTAATAAGACTTGTATAATTGATGCTAGGATGTGTGCACGTCTTGATAGCATAGTTATAAGTATATTGGTGGGACCAGTATACTCGAACATGACTCATACTCGATTCAGTCACACGGTATTCACTCTCGGAGAGTCGATGACGAATCGAAAGGTTGTGATAGTATACGTGGACCTTTGACTTGAGGGTTCAGTAGAAGATGTGTCTGTGACGTTTAGTTTGTCATTAGAGTAGTTAGACTCATTTGCTTAATTGCTGAGTAGACCTCGAAGTGCGGACTATACGGGCAGGTAGCAGTCTTTACTGAACGCCAAGAAAGGATTCTATCTCCTCTTAGTGAGCAGGCGAATGTCCTATACGGTTAATGGCAAATAAGATCCTAAGTCTCTGGCCAAAGCATTCTGATATAGTCGTATTAGATACACTATTAATCAGTCGGTTTTGATTTGCATTAACACATGTATAGAGTTTAGTCAACAGTAGGGTTTGACTTTACCGTGACCCGAAGACTTGACCGGGACATCTGATGAAGGGTCTATACGTATATAGTATTCACGACATAATGGTTCTGGAATGATTCGTTCATTCGTTCTCGCCGGGTTTACAAAGGCGGCCCGCTAGGCTGGCTAAGTGCTGCCCGCACTCATTGGTTCCTCGCAATGCCCGCTGAGACGAACCTACGGAGTCGCGCAATAGGATCATTGATGGATAAATGTGAATTAATAATCTCTCTTATAATATTAGATATTAGATATCTAAGTTTGATTTATCGGATAAATCAAATAGCGGTCTTATGAATTGTAAGTAGGTTACTGGGTGATTACATTAATTCATAAATTATATTTCTTAGGGAAATATATATTTGTGTTTGATATAATTAATTAATTGGATTAATTAATTAGTCCAAACACATTGGAAATAAAACGGATTCGTTTGACGAACATCCGATACACGAGGGATTCGTTTTGACGAACATCCAGTACACGAGCCGAGTAAAATCGACCCGTCTTCTTGGAAATTTCCCTTAAGGCCGTACCCCTCCCTCTCTTGTCTCTTTTAAACTTATTTTATGTCACTATGTGACATATGTGAGGTGTATTTGATACCCTCAATCATGTGTTAAAGGAAGACTTTCATTTTTTTTTATAAATAAAAGTCTTTAAAAAGGAGAGAGGACAACTTCTTCTTGTAAGAACTCAAAAATCACGAATTTGAGTGAGAGATTAAGGTTGAAAACTTCATCTTGATCTTAGAGACAAGATATAAGAAGAATACATTGAGAGAGAAAATTCCTACAAGCTTCCCTAGCCGCATTCTTGAAGAAAGGAAGCTTGTCGATTTTTCCATCAAGTTCCGGCGTGTGAAGTAGAGGCATCTTGCTTTAGGTGCTTGGAACGAAGGGATCTTCATCATAATCATCATCATACGAAGGTTTTTCAGAGACATCATAGGTATGGGACTTTGATTCCTTGATCTTCGTATTTTTCTTTTCGTATATACGTTACTTGATCGATCCTCTTAGGGATTCCGTTATTCTTCCGCTGCGTTTATTTTCTGTGGAATCCCAACAGTGGTATCGGAGCGAGGTCAAATATATCGTATATACGATCATCTTTGCATTTGGAATGTTATTTGATGATGTTTATGATTTAGAATCATAATAGATATAATCGAAGAAATTTAATCGTTCGTAGTAAGTCAAGTTTCGAATATTTTATGTGAATTATAAATCTGAAAAATTTGATTTTTGTTGATTTATAAGTTCTTCATGAAGTTAAGAAACTTTTTCGTTTTGGAAGCGAGTCGAAAAAATGAGAAAAACGGGGGTTAAACACGAATACCGCACGAAGACGCAGCTGCCAGCAGCAGCTTACTGGACTGCTTCCTGGCCGGCCGAGAGTGACTCGGTATATCGTATATACGATCATCTTTGCATTTGGAATGTTATTTGATGATGTTTATGATTTATAATCATAATAGATATAATCGAAGAAATTTAATCGTTCGTAGTAAGTCAAGTTTCGAATATTTTATGTGAATTATAAATCTGAAAAATTTGATTTTTGTTGATTTATAAGTTCTTCATGAAGTTAAGAAACTTTTTCGCTTTGGAAGCGAGTCGAAAAAATGAGAAAACGGGGTTAAACACGAATACCGCACGAAGACGCAGTGCGGCGGCAGCTTCATCGGATCCGCTGGCCGCCGAGAGTGACTCGGTAGGCTATCAGAGCCGGTCGCCACCGCCGGCAAGGCCGAGAGTGACTCGTCCGGCGATTCTCGGGTTTTCGGCCCGATTTTGAATCGGGCCGTGGTGGGCCTCGACATCTTGATTTTACGGGACTCCATTTTTGTGTTTATATTTCGTTGTAATAATTTTCGAAATTTAAATTGGATTTAATTGGATTTAATAAAATATTTGGAATATCTTTTTATTAAGGGAAATTATTAGACGAGAATATTGTTTTGGCCAGATTACTTTGAACGGATTAAAATGACGATTATAAATATTAATTTGGTTAATATTGTACAAATTAAATAGATTAATTTTTATATTAATTGGATTAATATATTAATTGATTATTTAATTTCATTTACCGTTACATGTTGTATGGAATGCCTTATGTGATGGTGATATAGCTCGTGGACTTAATTGTTGATTTGTTCGATTCGATATGGTTGTAAAGGCCATTTTGAGCCTATTTATTTTTACTAGAAAATATGTATTATAGGACGTATTGTTCAATGATGTAATTATTCATATGGCTATGACGAAGACCGAAGACGACCGACTAGAAGACGAAGAATCAATACTGTATTTTTCCTTTCTTTATTTGTCTTGGCCCAATACTTAGGAAAAAGTCCATGAGCTATATGTTGGTAGTAACTAGGTTGCTATTTAATGTTTTTCATTTTGAATGATTGACAAACCACAAACCGTGCTTATAAATGGATTAATGTGCAAAGTGTAACATATAATCGCGTTAATACTCCCACTTACAAACACTAAGTTATAAAGGTTACGAGGTTTCCTACCCTCCGCCAAACTCATGGAAAATTGAAATCTAAACCGGAATATTATTCTTCCGAGTATGTCGGGGTAATATTTTTGGGGAAAGTTGATAAATTCCTAGAGTGCATTAGATGCCTTTGGTTGTGACAAATCAAACCCCTATAAACCGTATGGGTTGCCGGGTAAGATTCAATTGTCAGACTAATAGGAGTTGACGGTTTAAACTTAGATAGTTCAGCGAGCCATAGAAACCGAATGGGTTGAGGGCAAGTGAACTAGGGGTAAAAGAAGATCGAATCATCCATTAGATGGGTTGGTATTAGACACCACTTTATAAAGAATAATAGAATATAAACCGTATGGGTTGCCCTCTATTAAACTTTGTAAAGAAATCGATCACCACTATGAAGTCACCCAAGGCTTCCGGATTTAACATGGGAGTGTGTAAATGCCGATAAAATAGTGGGAGCCGAGTTATGAATAAAGAAAGTCCTTAAATTCTTTACTCGGATCATAATTAAACAATCACTAATGAATCTCATATTATTCTCTGCAGTTAACAAAACTCTCAATATGACAATGAACCCACTCGCTATACTACTTGAAAAAAATCCGAACTATGTGGACTGGCTTCGAAACTTGAGGATTGTCCTAACTATGGAAATGCTGGGATACGTCTTGGAGGCGGACATCCCAGCGGCTCCTGCAAGAACCCGAACCAATCAGGAAGATGTCGATGCCCATGAGAAATGGGTAAAAGACGACATAAGAGTGCGAGGTTACATGTTAGGCTCAATGACCAATGAGCTTCAACGTGCCCATGAAAAGATGACGTCTTCACGAGCCATCTTAGCGCACCTGGCTGAGCTCTATGGAGAGCATAGCCGAACTGCTAGATATGAGATATCAAAGCAATTATTCGGCGCCAGGATGAAGGAAGGAGAGAAGGTTGGGGACCATGTCCTCAAGATGATTTCGATGATTGAGAGATTGGAAGCTCTTGATTTTCAGATGCATGCATCTCTCCAAACTGACCTTATCCTGCAGTCACTTCCTGACTCCTTTTCCAAATTTGTCATGAACTTCAACTGCAGTGAGATTGCATGTAACTTAGCTGGGCTAATGAACAAACTGACGACGCATGCCCTCGATGAAGACAAAGGGAAAGGAAGCTGCACTTGTGATTTCTTCTAAGACTTGGAAGTCCAAGAATAAGAAGAAAAAGAACAAGAAGCAGTTAGGTCCGATAGCCAAGATCGACAAGGAAAGGGGCAAGGCCCCAATGGTTCAAAAGAGTAAAGTGGCCAAGAAAATGGATGTATGCCTCAACTGCGGTGAGCTAGGCCACTGGAAGAGGTATTGTCCAAAGCTTGACCGTAATGCGCCTTCAGGTACGGAACTACTAGTTTTAGAAAAAAATTGTTCTGTAACTGTATATTCTACTTCTTGGATACTTGATTCTGGTGCGAGTTCTCACATTTGTACAATAAATCAGGATCTGGAACGAAGTAGGAAGCTGGATTCAGGGGAGGTGATGGTCACCGTCGGAAGTGGGCATAGTGTCGAGGCTTATGATATCGGATCCCTTATGTTGGATTTAGAATCTGGTTTTATTCTCACTTTAGAAGATGTACTTGTTTTGCCCAAGGGGCACAAGAATATTGTATCAATTCCGGTCATGGACCGAAAGGGATTTCACTTCTTTATTGGAGATGGGTCCCGTCGTATTTATTTCAGAAATAAATTGGTTGGTACTGCTATATTATTAAATTGTTTATACCGTTTAAATTTAAAGAATAAGACAAGTGTGAACACTATAACTAGAAAGCGTGGTAGGGATGAAACGAACCAAGCACTTAAGTGGCATCTTAGACTTGGTCATATCGGTCAGACCAAGGTTCATAAAATGGAGAAAGATGGGCTTACGGGTCCATTGGGATCAGATCCCTATCCAACTTGTGAATCTTGCCTTCAAAGCAAAATGACTAAGTTACCCTTCGCAGGGACTTTTGAAAGAGTCAAAAAAACTTTGATTGATCCATACCGACGTCTGTGGCCCTTTTGAAGTGGCACGAGATGGCTTTCAGTATTTCATTACATTCACTGATGACCATACCAGGTATGGATTCGTGTACTTAATGAAACATAAGTCTGAAGCTTTTGATAAATTCAAGGAATTTAAAGCCCTAGTTGAAAATCAAACAGGTAAACGTGTTAAGACTCTTTGGTCAGACCGGGGTGGTGAGTACATGAGTACCAAATTTGATGAGTTCTTAAAATAACTAGGAATAATGTCACAATTCACTCCTCCAGCTACTCCACAATTAAATGGTGTATCAGAAAGAAGGAACCGAACCTTGTTGGACATGGTTCGCTCCATGCTTAACTACACTGATCTACCGATTTATCTGTGGGGTTACGCGCTCCTTACTGCTGTGCATATCTTGAACAGATGTCCTTCCAAATCCGTTCCTAAGACTCCCCATGAGATGTGGAGAGGTAGGAAACCAAGTCTTAATCACATTAGGATTTGGGGATGCCCTGCTTATGTCAAGAAGACTAAAGTAGAGAAATTGGAAACTAGGTCTGTGAAAGGTCGTTTCATAGGATATCCAGGGGATTCCATGGGATATCTATTCTACATGCATGAAGATCATAGGATCATCGTTGCTATATAAGCACACTTCCTGGAAGATCAGTTTATTCAGGAAGGAGGGGCAGGTAGAAATATTTCTTTGGAAGAAATAAAAGAAACACCAAATGAGACACCTATGCAAGATATAAGAACCGAACCTTCTGAAATACAAATACAACCTCGCAAGTCTAGTAGAATTTCTCAATTACCTGAGAGGTATGACTATCTGCATCAAGAGGAACTAGGTGTCCATGATATGACAGAAAGTAGTCAAGAGAATGATCCTTCTACATACGACCAAGCGATGGTAGACGTTGACTCCACCAAGTGGCAAGAAGCTATGGAAGCTGAGATAGACTCAATGCATGCTAATCAGGTCTGGACTTTAGTAGATCGTCCTAAAGTCATAGTGACTATTGTAAACAAATGGATCTATAAGAGAAAGTCTGATGGAGATGGCAAGTTTGATACCTTTAAGGCCAGGCTTGTGGAAAAGGGTTATTCCCAAAGAGAAGGAATCGATTACTTCGAGACCTTCTCGCCTGTAGCTATGATTAAGTCTATTCGCATGATGCTTGCTATAGCAGCCCACTTAGATTATGAAATATGGCAAATGGATGTGAAAATGGCATTCCTAAATGGATTCCTCGAGGAGGAGATTTATATGGAACAGCCTAAGGGATTCATATCTCAAACCAATATTCATAAAGTATGCAAACTTCAGCGTGCCATTTATGGACTGAAGCAAGCTTCACGGAGTTGGAATCTTCGTTTTAACGAGACAGTCAAAGAGTTTGATTTTGTCCAAAACGAAGAAGAGCCCTGTATTTACAAGAAGGTTAGTGGGAGCAATATTGCGTTCTTAATACTATATGTAGATGACATTCTACTTAAAGGAAACGACGTAGGAATGCTCAGTTCTGTGAAAGCTTGGCTTTCTAAAGAGTTCTCAATGAAAGACTTGGGAGAAGCTACCTATATTCTGGGTATTCGTCTCTACCGGGATAGAGCAAAAAGAATGTTAGGTCTTTCCCAAGCCCTATACATAGAAAAGATCCTGAAGCGATTTAGGATGGAAGATTCTAAAAGAGGGTTTCTACCTATGCAACATGGTGCAAAACTTTCCTTAAAGATGTGTCCTCAAAGTGAGGAAGATAGAAAGGAAATGAGCAAGGTACCTTATGCTTCGGCAGTAGGTAGCCTTATGTATGCAATGATTTGCACTAGACCGGACATTGCCTATGCTGTGAGCGTAGTAAGTCGGTTTCAGTCAAATCCAGGGCAGGAACATTGGATCAGTAAAGAACATTCTTAAGTACCTAAGAGGACTAAAGACTTGGTTCTTACATACGGCGGTGGAGAACTAAGAGTGATGGGTTATACAGACTCAGATTTTTCGGGGGACATGGATGCTCAGATGTCCACATCACGGTATATCTTTACTCTGACTGGTGGGGCAGTTTCTTGGAGAAGTGCCAAGCAAAGTTCGACTGCTATCTCTACATGTCAAGCCGAATATCAGGAAGCCACGGAGGCTGCTAAAGAAGCTTTTTGGATAAAGAAGTTCAATGAGGAACTTCAAGTGGTTCCTAACGCAGAGAAGCCCGTGACATCGCTTTTGTGACAACGACGAGTCATTACGTGCTAAGGAGCCTAGGGCTCACCACAACACCAAACATATTGCGAGAAAATATCATTTTGTTAGAGAAATGGTTCGGGATGGGATTGTTACACTGCAGAGAGTAGACACAGCAAATAACATTGCTGATCCGCTTACCAAGCCACTATCTCAGAAGGTCTTAGAGAGACATCTGGAGAGTATGGGTATTAGATACCATAGTTTGTGGCATTGAGTGCAAGTGGGAGATTGTTAGGAATATGCCCTCGAATGGCACTCAGAGGATGAGAGAGTGAGAGCAATTGTATTGTAATTATGAATATTATATTTAATAAGGCAATTATTATTTCTATATTATTGAATATCACTGGCATTGTAATTTGGTATATAGAATAATAGTCCTTGCATTTGAGAGTGAACATTCTACTCCTTATGGAGATAAGGAGATAGGCACTAGAAGTGTTTAGAGCTCGAATGCTTAACTAGTTCGCAAGTCGATAAAACTTAACAGGACATTAAGTTTTAATAAGACTTGTATAACTAATGCTAGGATGTGTGCACGTCTTGATAGCATAGTTATAAGTATATTGGTGGGACCAGTATACTCGAACATGACTCATACTCGATTCAGTCACACGGTATTCACTCTCGGAGAGTCGATGACGAATCGAAAGGTTGTGATAGTATACGTGGACCTTTGACTTGAGGGTTCAGTAGAAGATGTGTCTTTGACGTTTAGTTTGTCATTAGAGTAGTTAGACTCATTTGCTTAATTGCTGAGTCGACCTTGAAGTGCGGACTATACGGGCAGGTAGCAGTCTTTACTGAACGCCAAGAAAGGATTCTATCTCCTGTTAGTGAGCACGCGAATGTCCAATACGGTTAATGGCAAATAAGATCATAAGTCTTTGGCCAAAGCATTCTGATATAGTCGTATTAGATACACTATTAATCAGTCGGTTTTGATTTGCATTAACACATGTATAGAGTTTAGTCAACAGTAGGGTTTGACTTTACCGTGACCCGAAGACTTGACCGGGACATCTGATGAAGGGTCTATACGTATATAGTATTCAACACATAATGGTTCTGGAATGATTCGTTCATTCGTTCTCGCCGGTTTACAAAGGCGGCCCGCTAGTCGGGCTAAGGCCGCCCGCACTCATTAGTTCCACCCAATGCCGGCTGAGACGAACCTACGGAGTCGCGCAATAGGATCATTGATGGATAAATGTGAATTAATAATCGCTCTTATAATATTAGATATTAGATATCTAAGTTTGATTTATCGGATAAATCAAATAGCGGTCTTATGAATTGTAAGTAGGTTACTGGGTGATTACTTTAATTCATAAATTATATTTCTTAGAGAAATATATATTTGTGTTTGATATAATTAATTAATTGGATTAATTAATTAGTCCAAACACATTGGAAATAAAACGGATTCGTTTGACGAACATCCGATACACGAGGGATTCGTTTTGACGAACATCCAGTACACGAGCCGAGTAAATTCGACTCGTCTTCTTGGAAATTTCCCTTAAGTCCGTCCCCCTCCCTCTATTGTCTCTTTTAAACTTATTTTATGTCACTATGTAACATATGTGAGGTGTATTTGATACCCTCAATCATGTGTTAAAGGAAGACTTTTATTTTTTTTATAAATAAAAGTCTTTAAAAAGGAGAGAGGACAACTTCTTCTTGTAAGAACTCAAAAATCACGAATTTGAGTGAGAGAGTAAGGTTGAAAACTTCATCTTGATCTTAGAGACAAGATATAAGAAGAATACATTGAGAGATAAAATTCCTACAAGCTTCCCTAGCCGCATTCTTGAAGAAAGAAAGCTTGTCGATTTTTCCATCAAGTTCCGGCGTGTGAAGTAGAGGCATCTTGCTTTAGGTGCTTGGAACGAAGGGCTCTTCATCATCATCATCATCATACGAAGGTTTTTCAGAGACATAATAGGTATGGGACTTTGATTCCTTGATCTTCGTATTTTTCTTTTCGTATATACGTTACTTGATCGATCCTCTTAGGGATTCCGTTATTCTTCCGCTGCGTTTATTTTCTGTGGAATCCCAACATCAACAACCCGCACGGACTATGCCATACACAATAATCATAAAAACTAGTCCCGACTCCATGATGTCTTGCCACGAGTCACCGTAGGCCCCGTCGAACCCACACGGTTGGACGTACTATGCCCTAAACCCATGATCGATTGCCATGTGTCATATTAGGCCTTGTCAGACCCACACGATTAGACCTCAACACCACATACGAAGTTCCAATCCCATGGCCCCCCGCCAGGAATCCTCGTAGGCCCCGTCGAACCCGTATGAGTGAACTTAGTAACACAGCACATGACATTAACATTCACAATCAATCAATCACATTGATCACCACGAATCACGCATCATGCGTACACAACATAATCTCAACACGCAAATCATCCATCATCAACGACACACAACCAACATAACTCATAGTCATTGTAACATACATTGCACAACCATGTGCACAACCAACCTAATGCAATTATCACAATCCTGCACATATAACACAACACATAACACATATACCAAGGTAACACAACCATTATCAAGCCTTCATAACAATTATTACATAACTAACTCACACCGACCATATTCACGAAGGCAAACCAATCATCAAAACCCAACGTGCGATTTCTAATCACAAGACACAAGTCGTATAAGAAAGATACTTGCCTGGAAATCGGCATGCAAATACCCCGACGAACACGGCTCGACCGAAGTCCCTCGAAACCTACAACTTTCGCAAGAACAACATAAACACGATGATACGGAATTGAATAGTCCGAATAAAGAAACCGAAGCAAGCATCGACGTTAAAGGCCTTACAACGCGCCGTGCACGTGCGACTACATTTTTAGGCGAGAAAACGGACATAAGACGTAAAAGGACTATCCAACCTGCCGGAAAATGTCCAACCGGCCGGAAAATATCCAACCTGCCGGAAAATATCTCGCCTGCCGGAAAATATCGCACCTGCCGGAAATGGCCGAGCACTGCCGACCGAACCCGGCCGTGTCGTCCGACACGGCCCGTGCCGAGATGTGCCAGATAAGCCAAATCGATCGTTAACCCGACCGTGTCGTCCGACACGGTCGAGTCCTACTCTTCCGGAAATGCCGAAAATGACTGTCCAGACGCCCGATCGTGCTCCAGGACACGGTCGAGTCAATGCCGAGTCACTGTCGGTCAAGTCGCTGCCAGACGTCCTTGTCACGCCGCGACCGTGTCGCCTGGCACGGTCGAGTCATTGCCGAACGTCCCTGTCACGCCGCGCCCGTGTCGAGCCCTGCCAAACGTCCCTATCGCGCCGAGTCACTGTCGGACCAGTCGCTGTCGGACGTCCTCAGCCGCACTGCGACTGCCGGGCCGGACACGGTCGAGTCCCTGCCGGCCAGATGCGCGCCGCGGCCGTGTCAAGCGACACGGCCCGTGTCCGGGAGCCAGCCTACCTTTTTTACTTGCTGATTTTTGTGTGTTTTGTCTTCTCTTTTCCTTTCTTTACTTATTTTAGGGATTGTTTTCCCATATTTTGTGATTGATGTTTCTTGTTTGTATTTTATTTGATTTGTTTTGATTATTCAAAGATTTTATAAATCTTTGAATTATTTTCTTTTTTTGTTTGATTCCTTAGACTTAGGTTTCACCTCCTATAAGTAGATTGATTAGTCTTGTAATAAAGATATATAGAGTATTATGAATGTTGAATGAGAAAGAAAACACTTTGTGTTTCTATCATTGGTAAATGATTTTTACCGAAACTTGATTTTTATTCGACGCGTTTTCGAGTATTAATCCGATTGATTCTCAATAGGTCTTGAGATAAAATCACCTTATCGAATTATAGGTCTAATTCGATAAACCCTTGTTCTTGATCGTACAGGTCTTCTTGATCGATAGTATCACTTTTCCCGATATTACTTCCATTTTTCGTTAGTTCGAATTTTCATTGTCATATTCGATATTACTACGACAAAATACATCCAAACACACCCATACTCGTAAAAAGACTTCCGCTACGATATTATTACGCGCACTCCGACCGATACGTATCCTCTTCTCCCCGGATAATTCGTATCACACGATCACAATGAGGATCGAGGCCAATAACAACAGAAATCCCATCAAACTATCGAAGGAAAACTCATTGGAACATTTAATCGAACATTAACTTTTCAATATTTCCCAAGAACACTTGAATCGTCAATCAAATTAAACAATCTCGAAATATGGATATACAATCCATAGAACACGATTAATAGCATCATATAGGACCTACTGATTCATCAAAATTGGACTAGGATCGAAATCAAGAACAAAACTATAAAAAGTCAACTCTAGAGAAATCAAGAAAAATACCTTGATCGACGAATAACAACAGATTAGATGACGTTACAATCACCTAAACCCTCCAAAACACCCATGGATGGAGCAAAATCAGCTAAGAACTCGAACCATAATCGCCCTCGTCTCAAACCCTTCAAGAAAAGAAGAAATTAAGTGAAAAATGACGAAACATGATTGTTGTCAAGTTTATATACTGGACATCTTAGTGTGCGCTAATCATCACTACTAGCGTGCGCTATCGACGCATAAAAACAAAATGTTCTGCCGAAACACACTGTTAGCGTACACTGACCACAAGTGTTAGCGTGGCTACCGAGACCTCCAGACCCAGTCCAGTAGCTTCTGGACTGCCCCCAAACTACCAGTTAGCGTGCGCTACTGCTACACCTTAGCGCGTGTTATACCACTACATAGCATGCGCAAATCAACGTTCCAACCCAGTCCAGTAGTTTCTGGACTGTTTCTGCACCTCCAGTTAGCGTGTGCTAACTGTGTCTTAGAGTGCGCTAGCAATGCTGCACTAGCGTGCGCTATCCATGCACATAACGTGCGCTATCCTTGCTGCACAGGCAACAGAATCGCACCAAAACTAATCACAACAACGATCCTGCCAATGGAACGACAAACATGAAATAATCTGAATCAACACCATACATATGTCAATGCATGACACGCTATCATATGAGCAACAGCAACATAGAATCCATTAAATAGTAGAAAAATTCAACGCCAACCAGAAATGAACCGGAAATGAAAATCTCGGGAATTACATCCACTAGTTGGAAGCTGTTGTAATAAGATTCATTGTAACATTAAATTCACTGGTTGAAAGTTATAGTGAATACATCTCCAACTGATTTGGAGAGAAGCGGTATAGTAAGGGATTAACACACCTCTTAAACCACTATAAAAGTGATGTGTGATTTACTGCTTTAATCATCATACTTAACTGTTGCACTCATATTAACTGTTGCACTCAAAGTCATATGTCTTTCCGCAAACCATTTTACAGCTTACAAGGGTTACCTCCATTATTATCAGACGAGTAACCTAAGCTCCATTCACTTCAGCCGCGTTTTTGAAAACAATTATTTTAGCAAAAGTTTTATAAGCCTATTCACCCCCCTCTAGGCTTATACCTGACGCCTTATGAGCTACAAGTGGTATCATAGAGGTTGGTTCAATTTTACAGAACTAGATCCTTATACTGTAACACCCCCAGAATTCGACCGGAAATATCACATGCTGTAGACCCTTTTCACAAGGATCTACCAGGCTACACTCCAAAAGATTACTCAATGATTGACCGACCGGGGTCAAATTAATTACAAAACAAACTGACAAGGTCATTAAACAATTCATAAACTAACATAATTCATATCTCAATGACAATAATAAACTTGAACACAGAAAAGAATGGCAACTCAATTTAACAAATGAAAACTACACCCATGCAAGGGTGAATACTCGACCGAAAGAGAAAATACCGACCAAAATGAAACAAAAGAAAAGACTCTGACTCTTGTGTGATTATCATCATTGTCCTCCATCTCCTTTCAAGCCAATCCCATGACTGCGCCCGAGATGCAAAACCTGAGCGCATAACAGGCAACCACCCCCCGAAAACTCGGCGGTTAGCAAACTGGAATTTTGCTAGTGCAAGTACATAATATACAGGATATACGAAGAATATCAACACAAAATAGTCACAGAATAGCACTCGTTTACATAAGGTGAAAGATAATCACATAGTCATATTCTCTTTACGGAACAAAACACCAATGAAACTTTAAGCGAGCCCAATGAGTCAAAAGATCTATTTGAAAACCCCCTTTTAAAAAAGAAAAATATTTTGATAAGATAGTTTGTAAACGTTATTATTGGCTCGGGACGTCTTGGGGTTTTGAAAATCGAAAGAGAATACTTTTAGAAAATAACTTCAAAAGCTCTCGGGTCCTTGAGCCAGCATGTAGAAAACAATTTTACAAGAAAACCATTACAACATTATTCGGGGTCCTCAACCCAATTTATAGAACACTATTACAAATGGATCATTACAACATCTCATAGGGTTATCGATCCAATCCGAAGAATATCATCACGAGATCAATCATCTCAACATTTCACGAGGTTCCTGACCCGATTCCACAGAATATCATCACGACACAATCAATGACACAACCTCTCATATCGACAAATCCTACTCAAGACCCTTGATTAATTAACCCTCAGAGATCTCGTCAAATATCCTTGGTTAATTAACCGTGATATCAACTTTAAAATAAGTTGAAAAAAACTTCCGGAAACACAAATCTCGGTCTATATCAAGGCCAATATTTAAAACGAGTTGAATAAACTTTGAATTACGAACATCGTTCGGTAACGGGGTTGTAATATCCTAGAATTTCGTTACGAATTTTTCGCATTGTTTTATCTGAGTTGTACTGTACAGAGTGGGACCGATGCAGTATGGATGAAAAATTTTGGGAACTGTGATAGTTGTACCAATATATCTATCGAGGTTATATTTAATTCTAGGATATTACATGCTTGATATGTCTTTCGATGTCGGGTATACTGTAGTATTGATATACTTTGTACTTGGTCGATGATTGCATTTGAGGGTATTATGCATCAGGCTAATCGTATGAGAATCTTATCGGAGCGAGTGTATGTATTCAGTATGTCACGCGTACGTGTTCGGTATATTGAGACAGCAGACAGGAGCAAATATGACTAAGTATAAAAGCCATTACATACGTTAACCATAGGAGCTTACGTACGTAAAGGTGCAAGTGTAGCGTACGCTAAGCATAGGAGCTTACGTACGTAATGAGGGCAGCTTAACGTACATTATGATGAGTACAAAACATAAGTTATGATGGGAATCGAATAGGTCCGAGCTGTGGTCTGCAGGTAGGCCCGGTGTCGGCAACTTTTGGCGCGGATGTGGACAGGTGAGTCAACCTCGAGCCTTACGTACGTTAAGTATATGCCATTGCGTACATTAATCAAGTATGGCACTGTAGCATGTCAACCGCTACATTACGTACGCTACGGTAAGGGAATTACGTACGTTAAGGTTGGGTCTTAATGTACGTAACGAGTTGTGTAGATTATATATTAAGAATTGATCTTTCATTTCTTCACGAGAAAAAACACATTTTTTCCACCCCAGCTCGTCCCTCTTCACTTCAATCCCATTCCAGACCCTTCTACCTGTAACACCCCAAAATCCTATTGGGTTATTACAGTGCCGTGGACCCCACACCAGGAGATCCACCAGGCGAACATGATTAAAATATATTAAATTACACAATAAGGGAAAATCATAGTCCCTACCATGACATCCGACACAATATTCCGATAAGGAATTTCAACGACAAAGGTGGCCGACATGGCCAAAAATGAAATACAACAACATCCACGAACATCTGTTCGCGTAATACAACATTAAAACAACTGACAAGACTGGAGTACACTCCAAGTGACTGACTGACAATGAACAACTCGGACTAGTATCGCTCGAATGCCTCGTCGCCATCGTCATGCCCCTGTGTCTCAACTCTCTCCTCGCAAGCACCTAAAACATTAAAACATGTTCCGCCCCCACGGGGTCAGTCATCCAGATAATGAACATCAAGTACATGTGTAACATGATATGTATCCAAAGGCAGAATGAAATGGTACAATGATAATAATAATACGAGATGCTCACAAACCAAGGTAAGAACCGAGCATTCGTGAAATACTATGCCCACGGCATACTATTAATACCTGTTCGACAGGTTAGAACATAAGTGCCCAACGGCGAATCATAATCACATAATACCACAATGAATTACACGACATGAACCACACCAGGACTGAATTAATTATGAATCACAATGCCCGAAGGCTCCAATGAAATTACGAGGACAATAATAAAGGCTTGAAAGCCACTCAGCCGAAGCTGTCAAATTATCACAATCACATGAAGCCAAAACAGCCCGCAGCTGTTATTGATTAGGGCCGAAGCCACGGCACGAAGTCGTATCACAATTAGGGCCGAAGCCACGGCACGAAGCCGTATCACAATTAGGGCCGAAGCCACGACACGAAGCCGTATCACAATTAGGGTCGAAGCCACGACACGAAGCCGTATCACAATTAGGGCCGAAGCCACGGCATGAAGCCGTATCACAATTAGGGCCGGGCCACGACGACACGGCCGTATCACAATTAGGGCCGGGCCACGGCACGGCCGTATCACAATTGGGCCGGGCCACGCACGGCCGTATCACAATTAGGGCCGAAGCCACGACACGAAGCCGTATCACAATTAGGGCCGAAGCCACGGCACGAAGCCGTATCACAATTAGGGCCGAAGCCACGGCACGAAGCCGTATCACAATTAGGGCCGAAGCCACGGCACGAAGCCGTATCACAATTAGGGCCAAAGCCACGGCACGAAGTCGTATCACAAGTAGGGCCGAAGCCACGGCATGAAAGCCGTATCACAATTAGGGATAGCGTGCTGCCTTGATTCGGCCAACACGACGACAGTGATTCACGGATGAGTACCATCCTTGACAGTCCCAATTCAATACCCCGATTGCCTTAGAACGGCCAACCGATAACAATGATGTAGCTTATGATTTAATGAATGATTGAGCACTTCGATTACCTTGGAACGGCCAATCGATAAGAGTAATATGATGAATGATTGAATACCTCGATTGCCTTAGAAAGGTCAATCGATAACAATGATATATTGAATGATTGAACATTTCGATTGGCCTGAGAACGGCCAATCGATAACAATGATAGGAAGGATACCTCGGCACCTTTAATCGGTTACCGACGATGAAGATGAGAAATGAATACGCCAATGCCTTTAATTGGCCAATACAATTTTAATGACAACCCCAACAGGAATAACAATGATCTCAACGATGTTTTAGATTGACATCAATATTAGCAACATCGATACATCGATACCGCGAACCGTCTATCGACAATGACATTAATAACGAGTATCACGATGCCTTGAATCGGCCATTAACGAACAATAATAAACATTTGGCATAATTGCCGAAAGGTATCGTATCGAACGATCTCTTAATATCAATGAATTCATGAAGAGACTAAGTCTCGGAATGATACAACACATTCATACACATATATGATGACATTAATCTCATTGACTAGTACAAGTATAAAACTTGTCTCAAACCGAAGGCGAGAAAGTCCTTCCACGAAAAACGTCCTTAATGAAATTGTCGGCCGCTCGAACAACCTTGAACAACACATATACCAACAATTCGCTTGATATACGAATCAAACATGATCATAACTAATTCAAAAGTCGATACAACACTACCCAAAACTCATTGGGGCATTAAAACACGCACGTTGTAAACAATCTCCCATTGTTTACAACTAAACCCAATAATATCGAAAACCAATCTCCAATGAATGATTCAATCCAACAAAACTCCGTGAATACCATCAATAATACAATAGGAATACTTAAATCGAGATTTCAACAACATCTAGTCGAAAACCCCCAAAATTCCAAAGTCAACCCGTAAGGGTTCTTGAACACTTCTTCAATGATTCCAAAATTCCGAAAATTACACCAATGAATCCGTAAGAATACAAATATCCAAGATAGATAATCCATATCTAACATAATCCAACATAAAAGCAAGCTAATTCGAAGAGATCGGGGCTAAAACCTTCAAATCCCGAAATTCAAGATTCAATGAAAATTACCTTGATTTGGAGTGAAGAAACTGATTAAGTGATGATTAATCCAATCACCAAGCTTGGAGATGTTGATAGATGTTGGCAGCTCAAGGAGACCTTTCCGAATCGCCCAACCTCGTCCGAAATGGATGAGAAATGAAGAAAATGACAAAGGTTGGACTGAACTGTCCTACTTATACTATCCCAGCTTAGCGCGCGCTATCTCCTGATATTAGCGTGCGCTAACGGGTGTACCGGGTAGTCCAGTACCCCCTGACAGAATCGTTAGCGTGCGCTAAGTACCTTTGGTAGCGTGCGCTAACAGCCTTTCTTAGCGTACGTTAACCTTATGTTAGCGTGCGCTACCTGATAGTTGATGTCCAAAATCCTGGAGTCCGTAACCCATCGTCTCTGCGTTTCGAGCGTTAGCGTGCGCTACTCTGAAGTCTTAGCGTGCGCTACCTGCATAGTTAGCGTACGCTACTTAGCACTCGTAGCGTGCGCTATGAATTTCTTAAATCAGCCCAGTACCTTTTGGACTGTTTGTTTCACTTGCATTAGCGTGCGCTAATACTGAATCATAGCGTGCGTTACATGCACTCCTTTGGCGCACGCTAGACAGAATGTGTAGCGTGCGCTACCTCACAAAATGAAATTAAAACATGATGATGAAGATGACAATAATCTCTGCTCAATCTCAAACAGCGATGAATGACAACAACTACTGATATGATACCAAAATACGCCAAATGGTGGTTACAACTGAATGAACATGAGAGATGAATGGTTATTACTGAGTGAAAAAAATTCTGAGTGACAGTTACTGAGTGAAAATAAATGAATTCTCAACCGGGTATTACATACTCCCCCCCTTAAAAAGAGTTTCGTCCTCGAAACTAAGGGTAAACAACTCGGGATATGAACTATCCATCATGATCTGAAAACAATAATGCCCAAATAGTTCTCGGGACAAAATCAATCGCACGCCCAAGTCCCCAAGACTTGACGTCTCGGATCACAGTGAACGATTTCCCAAATTATCATGATGTCTTGAGTATAAAACCAAAGGGACGAATTCTCAACAAATTATCCAAATCTCAAGATTCCCGAATATGATCATAATAAAATAGATCAACAATAAATGATCTACAGTCACGATACATTAATATGGATAGATTTACACAGTCATCCAAAAACAAGGTTTCATCTCAAATGTACCCAACATCGATATCCTTCCATGTTATCGATCTCCCCTATCTCAACGATTTAAGATAGACCCAAATCTGAACTCACCGCACAATATGATCTCGGAAGGTCACAAGAACAAAATGATAACAATGAATGATAATGAATCGAAATCCCATAAGGATTAAGAATGACCCACCGAGGTGAATTAATAAATTAATGAGTGATAGCTCCATGAAATGATTGGAACCATCGTTCCTTGTGAATTGAATGATTAATCGATAATTATGAGTACCAACATGATTGATATATATAATGAATGAATTATATGAATGAATGAACGACAATGAAATGAATGATTATCCCATTAACGAACAAGAATTAACTTGTTCAAACCAGTGATGAATGTCCTTACCTTGGGCTCTCGAGGCCTGATAGGACCCCTTGAATGAAGTACGGACTGGAGTAACACAATCCTTCGAGGCTTGTGAGCCCTCTCGAGATCTACCGGCACTAGAAATCCTGCAGTATTTCTGAAGGTGTCCCGGGTTCCCACACAGAAAACAAACAATAGATGGTACCGTACACCGAGTATTAATGTGTCCTGCTGAATCACAGTTAAAGCAAACAACAGTCGAACTCGTCGTCTGAGAGGAAGATGCTTTCTCAGCACGAAGACGTCTGGAAAACGACCTCTTGGACGTCAGAGGCCGATGTCCCTCTGAACAAACCGACATCCTAGTCCTCTCACCATAAGAAACTGAAGGGTGTTTCTGAGTAAGCTCCTTGATCAAAAGCTCTGCTCCAAGAGCCTTCTCGATGAACTCACCCAGCGAATTACAATTGTGATTGAACAACTGCATTCTCAACTGCGGATTTAGCCTCTTGCTAAAATATTTGATCTTATCCGCCTCAGTACGGATAACTGACGAAGCAACTGAAGTAGTCCCTGAAACTTCTCAGCAATGACAATAACACCCTCGTCCTCGACGGATTCGGGGTTCAAAACCTTTGACAACTTGGCTTCACGAAGTGGAGCCGGATAATACCTCTCTAACATGAGAGTCTTGAACTCATCCCAACCACAATCGCGATCGGCGGGTTTCACAGAAAGCCACCACGAATAAGCACCCTTACTCAAGTAATAAGTCGCTACTGCCACTTTATTCTCTTCCAGACACTGAACCATGTCGAAGAGTTTATCAACATGCTCAAGCCAATGAACAATATCAGCTGGTTCCGACGAACCCTCAAAAGTAAGCGGCCTCTGACGAGAGATATCGCCAACAATCTGATTCACTCCTCCAGTCTGTCCATGAAACGGCACCTAGAATCCCTGTTGTGGTGGGCCACGAACCATCGAGGCCTGCATGGTCTCCATCATCTGCGTCATCTGAGTCATCTGGGCCATCATGCCCTGCATAAATAAGAATGGGTCCACCTGATCACCCTCCGATTGAGCTACTACTCGGGTACGACTCCCTGACAGTGAATGATCATCTGACCGTGAATGAGTAGCATAGCTGACTGATGAACACATGTTATCCCTCGCATTAGCGCGGGCATTCACACGAGATCCCAGTTTTCGGCCCGCACCGCAGCCTCTTCCCCTGCGTCCTCTGACAGCTCTATCCATACTGAAGCAGGAAAGCCACATGATAATTATAGATCCCGCATGAATATCACATTATGATTACGTGACGGAATGATAACAATGAGCATACACGCTATAACACAATGAATGTATTAATGATGCAATGAAATGATTGTCGACATTACGTCGGAATATGATGAGATCGTATGAAAGATCAAATGAGGTAACATGATTACCTGATGGAATTCCTGAAATGATTACCTTGAACAAGTTAACAAGGTTGAAAATTCGATCCGTAAGATCAACAACTGAACAATGAGATGGACCGGATGATTAATGAATTAACTAAACAATGAGATTGACTGAGTGACGAATGAATTAACTGAGCGATGAGATTGACTGAGTGATGAATGAATTAACTGAGCGATGAGATTGACTGAGTGATGAATGAATTAACTGAGTGGTGAATGAATTAAGTGAGTAATGATATTGACTGAGTGATGAATGAGTTAACTGAGTAATGATATTGACTGGGTGATGAATGAATTAACTGAGTGATGAATGAATTAACATGATCGACAAGATCAAAAGATGGTTGAGGATTATCAACTGATGAATGAGTTGATCCTTAACACTTACACAAGTCACACGTGCTCCAAAACAATTAGTCATGAATCACCCATAACACTAATATCACATATAGGTTTCAACAAAGCATGATTAATTAATGACATGATGAATGTATGAACATAAAGAGAATCGAGTCCTTACACAGGTCATACGAAGCTTCGAGGTCTCACGATACTAGTCCCAACTGACGACGACTCAATGAATGAATGACTCGTGCAGTCGTATTAATATTACGACTCAGAAAACCCGACTGTCCAGATTGTCATAACCTGACAGTCCCACTACTACCGCATTGGTAGAGCCACATAACTCACATATAAGGGTATCTCACAACCCAAACGCTCTGATACCATCTTCTGTAACACCCCAAAATCCTATTGGGTTATTACAGTGCCGTGGACTCCACGCCAGGAGATCCACCAGGCGAACATGATTAAAATACATTAAATTACACAATAAGGGAAAATCATAGTCCCTACCATGACATCCGACAGAATATTCCAATAAGAAATTTCAACGACAAAGGTGGCCGACATGGCCAAAAATGAAATACAACAACATCCACGAACATCTGTTCGGGTAATACAACACGACAACAACTGACAAGACTGGAGTACACTCCAACTGACTGACTGACAATGAACAACTCGGACTAGTATCGCTCGAATGCCTTGTCGCCATCGTCATGCCCCTGTGTCTCAACTCTCTCCTCGCAAGCACCTAAAACATGAAAACATGTTCCGCCCCCACCGGGTCAGTCATCCAGATAATGAACATCAAATACATGTATAACATGATATGTATCTAAAGGCAGAATGAAACGGTACAATGATAATAATAATACGAGATGCTCACAAATCAAGGTAAGAACCGAGCATTCGCGAAATATTATGCCCACGGCATACTATTAATACCTATTCGACAGGTTAGAACTTAAGTGCCCAACGGCGAATCATAATCACACAATACCACAATGAATTACACGACATGAACCACACCAGGACTGAATTAATTATGAATCACAATGCCCGAAGGCTCCAATGAAATTACCAGGACAATAATAAAGGCTTGAAAGCTACTCAGCCGAAGCTGTCAAATTATGACAATCACGTGAAGCCAAAACAGCCCGCAACAGTTATTGATTAGGGCCGAAGCCACAGCACGAAGCCGTATCACAATTAGGGTCGAAGCCACGGCACGAAGCCGTATCACAATTAGGGACGAAGCCACGGCACGAAGCCGTATCACAATTAGGGCCGGGCGACTGCACGGGCCATATCACAATTAGGCCGGCCACAAAGACGGCCGTATCACAATTAGGGCCGAAGCTATGGCACGAAGCCGTATCACAATTAGGCCGAATCCACGGCACGAAGCCATATCACAATTAGGGCCGAAGCCACGGCACGAAGCCGTATCACTCAAGATTCAATGAAAATTACCTTGATTTGGAGTGAAGAAACTGATTAAGTGATGATTAATCCAATCACCAAGCTTGGAGATGTTGATAGATGTTTGCAGCTCAAGGAGACCTTTCCGAATCGCCCAAGCTCGTCCAAAATGGATGATAAATGAAGAAAATGACGAAGGTTGGACTGAACTGTCCTACTTATACTATCCCAGCTTGGCGCGCGCTATCTCCTGATATTAGCGTGTGCTAACAGGTGTACCGGGTAGTCCAGTACCCCCTGACTGAATCGTTAGCGTGCGCTAAGTACCTTTGGTAGCGTGCGCTAACAGCCTTTCTTAGCGTACGTTAACCTTATGTTAGCATTTAGTTGATGTCCAAAATCCTGGAGTCCAGAACCTACTGTCCTCTACTCTGAGCGCGTTAGCGTGCGCTACTCTGAAGTCTTAGCGTGCGTTACCAGCATAGTTAGCGTACGCTACTTACCACTCGTAGCGTGCGCTACGAATTTCTCAAATCAGCCCAGTACCTTCTGGACTGTCTGTTTCACTTGCACTAGCGTGCGCTAATACTGAATCATAGCGTGCGTTACATGCACTCCATTAGCGCGCGCTAGACAGAATGTGTAGCGTGTGCTACCTCACAAACTGAAATTAAAACATGATGATGATGATGACAATAATCTCTGCTCAATCTCAAACAGTGATGAATGACAACAACTACTGATATGAACCCAAAATACGCCAAATGGTGGTTACAACTGAATGAACATGAGTGGTGAATGGTTATTACTGAGTGAAAAAAATTCTGAGTGACAATTACTGAGTGAAAATAAATGAATTCTCAACCGGGTATTACACTACCTTGGTGGAGACCTTGATAATTTGATTAGAAGCTTGAAGCTTGGAGTTCTTGATGTTTCTTGAATTGTTTGATCCTTGTAGTTCTTCTTCAAGAGGTATGCTGAAAAACTCCTCTCTTTGATTCGGATTTTGATATTGTTGTTGATGTTCTTCTTCGTATGATGATGGTTATGGTGAGTTGTTGTGATTCTTGAGGTTATATGAATTGTATATTGAAGAACAAAATGATATATGCCTTGGATTATGAATTAGATGATGGTTTAGATGTTAGAACACATCGGATTACGTTGTTTTGTTGGCTACTGTAATACTCGAGATTCTCGGTTCCAGTTATTTTTGAATTTTGCCAGTTGTGCCGGTCATTTTGTTCCGTGGACGATTTTTTGTTCCGGCATGATAGATTTGGTTGTGATATTCGTCGGGTACGACTTTTCGTTTCGTAAGTAGAGCTTATCGTATGTCCTGTTTTGTTATTATTCGTCTTCTTTCGGATCGTTGTTGTGGTCCTGTCGTAATTTTCAGTTTTTGTCGGAATCGTTTTGCAACTGGAGGGTTGCTGGCCTGACCTGTACGAAACGTCGGTGAAGATGGCGCTGCCGAGTGCCGTGTCCTGCACCGGGTCGTCCAGGACTAGCAAGCCTGCCGAGACACGGCCGAGAACCCGCGCCAGATTTGCACCGGGTGATGCGCCGTGTCGGATATAGCCGAGACACACGCGCAGGCGTCTTGTGCCGGGTGTTGCCCCGTGTCAGTCAGGTCGCGCACTGACCCCCAACCCGGCGATAAACTCGGCGCTAGTTGGGCCGTGTTCTGAGCCATTTCGCGCGCTGGTATAAATATGGCAGGACAGTCGGGTTTACACCCATTTTTCCATTCCTTTTCTTCCCTTTCCGCGGCTAGAGCTTGGAGGACACGAGAGCATGTTGTTCCACTATAAATCCACGAAATTAATGAGTCCATATAATCGAGTAATCCTTCTATAACTTGCTTCCATCGATCGAATCAGGGTAAGTTTTCTTAAAATATAGTTTTGGGGATTTCGTTCGATTTGTCCGTTTAATCCGTTTTAACTCAGAATAGTGATGGGTTGATGATTGTTAAACTATAATATATCGAATTCCTTGTTTTTCCACGGTTGGATTGCCGAGGATTCGTCATTTTATTGATTTTCTTATCGATGCCTATAAGGTGTTCGATAAAATGTCACAAAGGGGATTCCGGCGTTCTACGATTATTGTTGCACTTTATTCTTGCACTAGCGAAACAGTGGAGTTTTGCTAACCCCCGAGTAATCGGGGGGTGGATATATGTATTGTGTCCAGGTACATGCAGGTTTTTGGGAGCAAATCACAGGATCGGTATGAGGGATGATGAAAGACGAATGATACTAATCACACGAAGAACAGTTTTTGGTTCAGTTAGTCGGAGTCCATTGTATTGTCTTTTCCGTTGTTATATTGTTTTTTGTTTTAAAATATTTTACCCTTTCGTAGGTATGGGTCTAGATGGGATTTTGTATCTTGATTTGTAAGTCAGTGATGAAAGATCAAATCGGTTTAAGGATTCGTGATTTTGCCATGTCGGTATGTAATGTAACATGTTGTTTCGATGTCTGGCCTGGTGGATCCTCACAGAGAGGGTCTGCGGCGTGTAACATTCCCGGTTTGATTCTGGGGGGGGGGGTTACATTTATAGTATCGGAACTTAGGTTGCAGAAACCTAGGCTGTCGGTGTTGGGATTCGGTGATTAAAATCGAAATACGCAGCGGAAAATAAACCGGTCCAACCGGATAAAACCAAACCCCAAAAACGGACCGATCAAGCATCGTATAAACGAATAAAAATAATGAGAAATATAATCAAAGAATACTTACCCTCATAGCCTTTGATAATATAATCTTCGAAGGAAAATCCCGAGCAAGCCTTTTTCCCGATTACCGACACGAACACAAATCCAATTCGTTGTAGCTTACTGAATGATCCAACACCGAAAATGCTGAATGTCTCTATGTTATCACACGTCGAATATTCATCGGAAAAATAAAATATCAATTCGTTCTCAAAGAACACGGCTAGGAATTGATACGGTATTTTTCTTCTCTTCTCTTCTTCCTTTTCTTTCTCTCAAAGATGTACAAGAAAAATAAACTAAATTTTTCTCTTCTCAACCCAAGCTCATGGCTGATCTCTTCCAAGAAGTAAATTGATGTTTTCTTCACATGTTGGTGCATTATGATCATTACATATATAATACATAGAGATATCAAAAATAAACAAATGATGATATCTCATCTATTTGTCCAAAAGTGAGATGTCTTCCACCCCACCACATCACACACCACATGGAGTCAAGTTAGGAAGGTAAGAGGTAAGAGAGGGGCAGCCCACACTAGGTTTGTGAGAAAAACAAGTCGAGCCACTCGGTTCGTGTACCGGACGTTCGCGCGTCCAATACACTTCGTTTTATCTCAAATGTATTTATACTTCATTAATTAATCCAATTAATTAATTTTATCAAATACAAACTTATAATAATATATTTCTAAGAAATAATTATTTATGAATTAAATTAATCACCCGGTAATTAATTTCAATTCACTAGACCGCTTGATTTATCAAATAAATCAAATTAGATATCTAATATCCAATATTAATGAAGAGATAATAAATACATATTTATCCATCAAATATCCTTGTGCGCAACTCCGTAGGTCCGTCTTAGTCAGCAATGGGAGGAACCAAGGAGTACGGGTAACACTTAGCCAGTCTAGTGCTTCGTACCGTAACCCAACTAAGAACGAATGATCGGATCATTCCAAAACCATTATGTCGTGAATACCGTATACGCATAAACTCCTCAATCATATGTCCCAGTCGAGTATTATGGTCACGGTAAAGTCAAAACCTACTGTAACTTGACTCTATGCTTTCTGCTAATACAAACTGAGATCATCGAGCTCTCGTGTATCAAATACAAGTAGCTCTAAATGCTTTGGCCAAAGACTTATAATCTCATTTGCCATTAACCACATAGGACATTTAACTGCTCACTTACATGAGAAAGAATTCTATCTTGGTATTCAGTAGAGACTGCTACTTGCCCACTAAGTTGCATTTCCAGGTTGACCCCACCTACCGGCAATTGGATCGAACTACTCTAATGACTAACTTAATGTCACAAGCACATCTCCTACTGAAACCTCAAGTTAAAAGTCCACGTATACCTATCACAACCTTTCGATCCTGTCATTGACAAACCCTCAGTGATATCCATGTGACCGAATCGAGGTGAGTCATGTTCGAGTGTACTAATCTTAGTACCATACCTATAACGTGTGCTCCCACTAACCCTTAGTGAAGACCGGCACTCTACATGTCAAAGTACACGTTATACAAGTCTTGTCTAAACTTATTGCCCAGTTAAGTTTTATTGACTTGCGAACAATTTAAGCATTTGAGCTTTAAACACTTCCAGTGCCTATCTCCTTATTTCCATAAGGAGTATAATGTTTGCTCTCAAATACAAGGACTATTATTCTATATACCAAATCACAATGCCAGTGATATATAATAATGTAGAAATAATTATTGCCTTATTAAAATTCATAATTACAATACAAATGCCCTCACTCTCTCATCCTCTGAGTGGCATTCGAGGGCATATCCCTAACAATCTCCCACTTGCACTCAATGCCACAAACTATGATATCTAATACCCATACTCTCCAGATGTATCTCCAAGACCTTCTGATATAGTGGCTTGGTAAGCGGATCAGCAACGTTGTTTGATGTGTCTACTCTCTGCAGTATAACATTTCCTTCCTGAACCATTTCTCTCACAAAATGATATTTTCTCGCAATATGTTTGGTATTGTTGTGATCCCTAGGCTCCTTAGCCTGTGCAACATCTCCATCGTTGTCACAAAACAGCATCACGAGCTTCTCCGCATTAGTAACCACTTGAAGTTCCTCAGTGAACTTCTTAATCCAAAAAGCTTCTTTAGCAGCCTCCGTGGCTGCCTGATATTTTGCTTGACATGTAGAGATAGCTGTCGAACTTTGCTTGGCACTTCTCCAAGAAATTGCCTCACCATTCAGAGTGAATATATACCCTGATGTGGACATCTGAGCATCCATGTCCCCCGAATAATCTGAGTCTGTATAGCCCATCACTCTAATTTCTCCACCGTCGTATGTAAGAACCAAGTCTTTAGTCTTCCTTAGGTACTTAAGAATGTTCTTTATAGCAGTCCAATGTTCCTGCCATAGATTTGATTGAAACCGACTTACTATGCTCACAGCATAGGTAATGTCCGGTCTAGTGCAAATCATAGCATACATGAGGCTACCTACTACCGAAGCATAGGGCACCTTACTCATTTCCTTCCTATCTTCCTCACTTGAGGACACATCTCTAAAGAAAGTTATGCACCATGTTGCATAGGAAGGAACCCTCTTTTAGAATCATCCATCCTAAATCGCTTCAGGATCTTTTCTATATAGAGGGCTTGGGAAAGACCTAACATTCTTTTCGATCTATCTCGGTAGAGACGAATACCTAGAATATAGGTAGCTTCCCCCAAGTCTTTCATTGAGAACTGTTTAGAAAGCCAAGCTTTCAAAGAACTAAGCATTCCTACGTCGTTTCCTATAAGTAGAATGTCATCTACATATAGTATTAAGAATACAAATCTGCTCCCACTAACCTTCCTGTAAATACAGGGCTCCTCTTCGTTTTGGACAAAATCAAACTCTTTGACTGTCTCATTAAAACGATGATTCCAACTCCGCGAAGCTTGCTTCAGTCCATAAATGGCACGCTGAAGTTTTCATACATTATCAATATTAGTTTGAGATATGAATCCCTGAGGCTGTTCCATGTAACTCTCCTCCTCGAGGAATCCACTTAGGAATGCCGTTTTCACATCCATTTGCCATATTTCATAATTTAAGTGGGCTGCTATAGCAAGCATCATGCGAATAAACTTAATCATAGGTACAGGCGATAAGGTCTCGAAGTAATCGATCCCTTCTCTTTGGGAATAACCCTTTGCCACAAGCCTGGCCTTATAGGTATCAACCTTGCCATCTCCATCAGTCTTTCTTTTATAGATCCATTTGTTTCTAATAGGCTCTATGCCTTTAGGATGATCTACCAAAGTCCAGACCTGAATAACATGCATTGAGTCTATCTCATCTTCCATAGCTTCTTTCTACTTGGCAGAGTCAACATCTACCATCGCTTGGTCGTATGTAGAAGGATCATTCTCTTGACTACTTTATGTCATCTCATGGACACCCAGTTCTTCTTGATGCAGATAGCCATACCTCTCAGGTAATTGAAAAATTCTACTAGACTTGCGAGGCAGGTGTCTCATTTGGTGTTTCTTTTATTTCTTCCAAAGAAATATTTCTACCTACCTCTCCTTCCTGAATAAACTGATCTTCCAGGAAGTGTGCTTGTATAGCAACGATGATCCTGTGATCTTCGTGCATGTATAATAGATATCCCATGGAATCCCCTGGATATCCTATGAAACGACCTTTCACAGACTTAGCCTCCAATTTTTCTACTTTAGTCTTCTTGACGTAAGCAGGGTATCCCCAAATCCTAATGTGATTAAGACTTGGTTTCCTACCTCTCCACATTTCATGTGGAGTCTAAGGAACGGATTTGGAAGGACATCTGTTCAAGATATGCGCAGCAGTAAGGAGCGCATAACCCCACAGATAAATCGGTAGATCAGTATAGTTAAGCATGGAGAGAACCATGTCCAACAATGTTCGGTTCCTTCTTTATGATACACCATTTAATTGTGGAGTAGCTGGAGGAGTGAATTGTGACACTATTCCTAGTTCTTTTTAGAACTCATCAAATTCGGTACTCATGTACTCACCACCTCGGTCTGATCGAAGCGTTTTAACATGGTTACCTGTTTGATTTTCAACTAGGGCTTTAAATTCCTTAAATTTTTCAAAAGCTTCAGACTTATGTTTCATTAAGTAAACAAAATCCATACCTGGTATGGTCATCAGTGAATGTAATGAAATACTGAAATCCATCTCATGCCACTTCAAAAGGGCCACAGATGTCGGTATGGATCAATCCAAGTTTCTCAGCAGCTCTTTCATAAGTCCCTGCGAAGGGTAACTTAGTCATTTTGCCTTGAAGGCAGGATTCATAAGTTGGATAGGGATCTGATCCCAATGGACCTGTAAGGCCATTTTTCACCATCTTATGAACCTTGGTCTGACCAATATGACCAAGTCGAAGATGCCACTTAAATGCTTGGTTTGTTTCATCCCTATCACGCTTCCTAGTTATAGTGTTCACGATTGTTTTATTCTTTAGATTCAAATGGTATAAACCATTTAATAATGTAGCAGTACCAACCAATTTATTTCTGAAATAAATACGACAGGATCCATCTCCTATAAAGAAGTGAAATCCCTTTCGGTCCATGACCGGAATTGATACAATATTCTTATGCCCCTTGGGCAAAACAAATACATCATCTAAAGTAAGAATAAAACCAGATTCTAAATCCAACATAAGGGATCCGATATCAGAAGCCTCGACACTATGCCCACTTCCGACGGTGACCATCACCTCCCCTGAATCCAGCTTCCTACTTCGTTCTAGATCCTGATTCATTGTACAAATGTGAGAACTCGCACCGGAATCAAGTATACAAGAAGTAGAATATACAGTTAGAGAACAATTCGTTTCTAAAACCAGTAGTTCCGTACCTGAAGGCGCATTACGGTCAAGCTTTGGACAGTACCTCTTCTAGTGGCCTAGATCAGCGAAGTTGAGGCATACATCCATTTTATTGGCCCCATTGCTCTTTTGAACCATTGGGGCCTTGCCCTTTCCCTTGTCGATCTTAGCTATTGGACCTAACTACTTCTTGTTCTTTTTCTTCTTATTCTTGGACTTCCAAGTCCCAGAAGAAATCACAAGTGCAGCTTCCTTTCCCTTTGTCTTCATCTGAGACTGGGCAGTCGTCAGTTTGTTCATTAGCCCAGCTAAGTTACATGCAATATCATTGCAGTTGAAGTTCATGACAAATTATGAAAAGGAGTCAGGAAGTGACTGCAGGATAAGGTCAGTTTGGAGAGATGCATGCATCTGAAAATCAAGAGCTTCCAATCTCTCAATCATCGATATCATCTTGAAGATATGGTCCCCAACCCTCTCTCCTTCCTTCATCCTGGCTCCGAATAATTGCTTTGATATCTCATATCTAGCAGTTCGGCTATGCTCTCCATAGAGCTCAGCCAGGTGCACCAAGATGTCTCTCGAGGACGTCATCTTTTCATGGGCACGTTGAAGCTCATTGGTCATTGAGCCTAACATGTACCCTCGCACTCTTATGTCGTCTTTTACCCATTTCTCATGGGCATCGACATTTTCCTAATTGACTCGGGTTCTTGCAGGAGCCGCTCAGATGTCCGCCTCCAAGACGTATCCCAGCATTTCCATAGTTAGGACAATCCTCAAGTTCCGAAGCCAGTCCACATAATTCGGACCAGTCAGGATGTTCTTTTCAAGTAGTATAGCGAGTGGGTTCATTGTCATATTGAGAGTTTTGTTAACTGAAGAGAATAATTTAAGATTCGTTAGTGATTGTTTAATTAGGATCCGAGTAAAGAATTTAAGGACTTTCTTTATTCATAACTCGGCTCCCACTATTTTATCGGCATTTACACACTCCCATGTGAAATTCGGAAGTCTTGGGTGACTTCATAGTGGTGATTGATTTCTTTACAAAGTTTAATAGAGGGCAACCCATACGGTTTCTATTCTATTATTCTTTATAAAGTGGTGTCTAACACCAACCCATCTAATGGATGATTCGAACTTCTTTTACCCCTAGTTCACTTGCCCTTAACCCATTCGGTTTCTATGGCTCGCTGAACTATCTAAGTTTAAACCGTCAACTCCTATTAGTCTGATAATTGAATCTTACCCGGAAACCCATACGGTTTATAAGGGTTTGATTTGTCACAACCAAAGGCATCTAATGCATTCTAGGAATTTATCAACTTTCCCCATAAATATTACCCCGACATACTCGGAAGAATAATTTTCTGGTTTAGATTTCAATTTTCCATGAGTTTGATGGAGGGTACGAAACCTCGTAACATTTATAACTTAGTGTTTGTAAGTGGGAGTATTAACGCGATTATATGTCACACTTTGCACATTAATCCGTTTATAAGCGCGGTTTGTCGGTTTGTTTGTTTGTCATACAATATGAAAACATACACAACCTAAAACTAACAACATGCAGTTCATGGACCGTTCCTAGAACAAAAACATCGTAATCTAATTACATGTCTTCGGTCTTGAATCTTCGTCTTCTCGAGCGGATCGTCCTCCGGTCTTCGTTATTACATATAAATTTAACATTTGAAAAATTTCATCCTATACAAATTTTCTAGTAAAATAAGTAGGCTCAAAACGGCATTTACAACCCAATCGAACAAAACAAATGATTCAAAACTAGGTCCATGAACTACATCCCCATTCAAAATTAATGCAACAATTATATTGAAATAAATTGCAATAATGATTAATCTAAAATTGATCTAATCAACAAGAATTAATCCAATAATTAGAATTAATCCAATTAATTCACTTAACCGTTAATTTTAATTTGCTCCGGACAAAATAAATATTTCATTAAATTAATTCACTTAAAATAAATTACCATAATTATATTTTAGTCAAATTAAATCCAATTTAATTTGCGGGAAATTAATTTACCGTACGAAATATAAAAATGGAGTCGGAAAACACAAGGCCCGGGCCAAGCCCGTGGCCCGGCAGGGGGCTGCCCAGCCCAGCCCAGCAGCCCCGTGCGGCCGGGTCCTACCAATTCCCCGGCTCATTTTTTTCGTCCCGAATCCAAAAATAATATTTTTCTAATTTTTATATTACACAATTAAATCAGTTTTTCAAAAGAAAAATAGATTTATTTTGTAACATAAAATCATGAAAAATAATTTTTAGATGAACAATTAAACATCAAAAATTAAAAACAATTGATTCTAAATCATAAAAAATAACTGAGCATTCCAAATGAAAATATCGAATATACGATCGCATAAACCTGGCTCTGATACCACTGTTGGGATTCGGTGATTAAAATCCAAATACGCAGCGGAAAATAAACCGGTCCAACCGGATAAAACCAAACCCCAAAAACGGACTGATCAAGCATCGTATAAACGAATAAAAATAACGAGAAAGATAATCAAAGAATACTTACCCTCGTAGTCCTTTGATAATATAATCTTCGAAGAAAAACCCCGAGCAAGCCTTTTTTCCGATTACCGACACGAACACGAATTCAATTCGTTGTAGCTTGTTGAATGATCCAACACCGAAAATGCCGAATGTCTCTACATTATCACGCGTCGGATATTGATCGGAAAAACAAAATATCCATTCGTTCTAAAAGAACACGGCTAGGAATTGATACAATATTTTTCTTCGCTTCTCTACTTCCTTTTCTTTCTCTCAAAGATGTACAAGAAAAGAAAATAAATTTTTCTCTCCTCAACCCAAGCTCATGGCTGATCTCTTCCAAGAAGTAAATTGATGTTTTCTTTACATATTGGTGCATTATGATCATTACATATATAATACATAAAGAGATCAAAAATAAACAAATGATGATATCTCATCTATTTGTCCACAAGTGAGATGTCTTCCACCCCACCACACCACACACCACATGGAGTCAAGTGACGAAGGTAAGAGATAAGAGAGGGGCGACCCACACTAGGCTGGTTAGGAAAACGAGCCGAGCCACTCGGTTCGTATACCGGATGTTCGCACGTCCAATACACTTCGTTTTATCTCAGATGTATTTATACTTAATTAATTAATCCAATTAATTAATTTTATCAAATATAAACTTATAATAATATATTTCCAAGAAATAATTATTTATGAATTAAAGTAATCACCCGGTAATTAATTTCAATTCAATAGACTGCTTGATTTATCAAATAAATCAAATTAGATATCTAATATCCAATATTAATGAATAGATAATAAATACATATTTATCCATCAAATATCCTTGTGCACGACTCCGTAGTTCCGTCTTAGTCGGCAATGGGAGGAACCAAGGAGTACGGGTAACACTTAGCCAATCTAGTGCTTCGTACCGTAGCCCAACTAAGAACGAATGATCGGATCATTCCAAAACCATTATGTCGTGAATACCGTATACGTATAAACTCTTCAATCATATGTTCCGGTCAAGTATTAGGGTTACGGTAAAGTCAAACCCTACTGTAACTTGACTCTATGCTTTCTGTTAATGAAAACTGAGATCATCGAGCTCTCGTGTATCAAATACAAGTAGGTCTAAATGCTTTGGCCAAAGACTTATAATCTCATTTGCCATTAACCGCATAGGACATTTACCTGCTCATTTACAGGAGAAAGAATTCTATCTTGGTATTCAGTAGAGACTGCTACTTGCCCGTTAAGTTGCATTTCGAGGTTGATCCTACCCACTGACGATTGGATCGAACTACCCTAATGACTAACTTAATGTCACAAGCACATCGCTTACTGAAACCTCAAGTCAAAAGTCCACGTCTACCTATCACAACCTTTCGATCCAGTCATTGACAAACCCTGAGTGATATCCGTGTGACCAAATCGAGGTGAGTCGTGTTCGAGTATACTAATCTCATTAGCATACATATAACGTGTGCTCCCACTAACCCTTAGTGAAGACCGTTACTCTACATGTCAAAGTACACGTTATACAAGTCTTGTCTAAACTTATTGCCCAATTAAGTTTTATCAGCTTGCGAACGATTTAAGCATTCGAGCTTTAAACACTTCCAGTACCTATCTCCTTATCTCCATAAGGAGTAGAATGTTTGCTCTCAAATACAAGGACTATTACTCTATATACCAAATCACATTGTCAGTGATGTACAATAATATAGAAATAATTATTGCCTTATTAAAATTCATAATTACAATACAAATGCTCTCACTCTCTCATCCCCTGAGTGGCATTTGAGGGCATATCCCTAACAGTCGGGTCCAGTCGTGTATTGTTGGGTCTTGTCTTGTCAGATTGAGTCTAACTGATGTCGTGTCGTGACACATCGTCTGGGATGTCGGTCGTGATTAGTGTCAAGGTGCAGCCATCATCCTCGTACGATCTATAGATGTAAGTCTCCCTACTACATGTTGTACCACGAGGTATACAAGCCTGTGTGATTCTGTGATATGTCGTAAATTTTTAAAATGTCCTCCAAGGGAGGAAAAATTTTGATTTTCGTATGATGACCTCAAGGTCGAAATTTTTGAGACTTCAAACTACCGATATTTCATCTTTCACTCATATTATAAGTTTTCCAAACATGATGATGCTCTCGTTGTTGGGCAGTGGTGCCAGTTTTATGATTAAAATAGTGATGTGAATGTTGAGTCGATCGGTATGTATATGTTGAGATAGTCCTCTTTATCGAGAGGTGAAATTTCGGTTTTGAATGACATTTGTCTTTTGATGGTTGCTTGTGAGATGTTGTAATTATGTGAACTGGTGGCGTTTAGATTCGTATGTTGTTGTTGTCTATTTGTAACCTTCGGTTCTACTAATGGCGTATATATATTCGCAATTATGTTGCTGAATTAGTTATTGCACGCTAAGTCTGAGGCTAGCGCTCGCTAATTTGGCAGGAGTAACGCACACTAATCTTGTTGTACCACGCGCTAATCAGCCCGTGCAGAGGCTATGGAACCGCACTTTAGCCGTTATGTCTAATTTTGTGGTCAATCACCTGCAGTTGTATTCTATGCGTGGTGTCTAGTGATAACAACTGTTGTGCGTGAATGTGTGTTATGACTTTTCGTATTGCTAGGTGATATTTGATTATATTTGATGAATTGATAAATTATGTCTGTTGTGTGTGTGTTCAAAAAACACTTTCCTGAAAACTTCACAAAGATTTGACAGTTCCATTAATCGGCGGCTCCGTGTGTACTTTGAAAATTATTTAAAATTGGCGAGCCGGCCTCGGATTCTCAAATAAAACTTCGATGGTTTTTTAAGAGTTGTTTTATAGTGCATGTAGACATTTTGTAAAATGTTACCGTCGTTGATTTTCATGTAGTGTTGGGAGGATTTTTGAAAATGATTGTAACATATTGTATTAATAATTCGAGTACATGATTTTTAAAAAAAAAATCTTTCACACCATAAAAATATTTTATTTCAAAAACCAATACGATCTTTAGATTCAAAAGAAATATATAGTGAAAGATGAAAAAAAATCTCACTCGATGTAAACTTCAAACTCGGATTTGGGAAAGTTTCCTGTATTGATTAAAGTATGTACGAATGGTTTGATGACCTTGCGTGGTTACCTTGTTTGTTATTAACGTGATGCTGGTGTGTAGTGGCGTGGAGATTTTGACAATGCCGGTTGCATAGAAAATATTGTTTTGCAAATGATTTCAAAATGAGATGGTTAAAGTCTGTTGTTTACAAGTTTTGATGAGGCAACCCGAGGTACCAAAAATACTTTTAAAGTTTTACTTTGACTAGCACACAAATCCAAAGATTTTCAAATGCTATCATTTAAAAGAATACCTCGTGAATTTTCTTATCGAGTTGTTATTAGTTACCTTATGTGATATGCCGTGCTGAGTTGGTACTTTAGCATATTATTTTTGCGAAGTTGTACCACCGTATCGAGTGAGAATCCACTTCGTATGCCGAGGGACAGAGGACACGGTCGTGACCGCGGTACAGTTGGTCATGGAGATCAGATGCGGGACCAAGAGGATATGGCCGGGAAGGTTGCTATTCCAGCACTTCATTCTCGATGTTTAGGTTTAGGGGATGAAACCTCTTTTAAAGGTGATATGATGTAATACCCATTTTTTTTTCGTTTCCGTTTCGTTCGACCTTATCGACTCGGATCGATTCATGTGAACCGTGTGTGGAATTAGCACCTCGTGGTTCCTATGAGTTTATGGATTTGTTGATTTAAGGTGTGAACTTCAGAGTTGATCATTGTTGTTCAATCATTGCTATTCGTTCGTCGTTGACCAATCATTATTATTTGTTCTAGTAATCATGATTATTGAACATCTGGGCCATTTCGTAATTTCCATAAGTGTTGGGAAATTGTCTTCGTATTTGATCTTCCAAACATTCGAGGTTATTGGAATTACATTCTTATTCAACGTTGGACTTGTGTTTTGATTGTTGTATTGCTCGGGTTTATCAACCGTTGTGATTCATGTTCGTTGCTTTTCGTAAACACTCTTGCGTATTAATTCGGTCCGCAATAGCTTTGTACTGCATGAAGCTCTTGTGCGCTGTCAGCATCAGATAACGTGTATTATTTAGAGTCGCCTTGCTTTTGTTTTATGTTTCGGGACGAAATTTATTTCTAGTAGGGTAGAATCTAATACTCGAGATTCTCGGTTTCAGTTATTTTTGAATTTTGACGGTTGTGCCGGTCATTTTGTTCTGTGGACGATTTCTTGGTCCTGCATGATAGACCGGGTTGTGATATTCATCGGGTACGACTTTTCGTTTCGTAAGTCGAGCTTATCATATGTCCTGTTTTGTTATTGTTCGTCTTCTTTCGGATTGTTGTTGTGGTCCTATCGTAATTTTCGGTTTGTGTCGGAATCGTTTTGCAACCGGAGGGTTGCTGGCCTGACCTATACGAAACAGCGGTGAAAACGGCGCTGCCGAGCACCGTGTCCTGTGCCGGGTCGGCCAGGACTAGCAAGCCTGCCGAGACACGGCCGAAAACCCGCGCAAGATTTGCACCGGGTGATGCGCTGTGTCGGATAAAGCCGAGACACACGCGCAGGCGTCTTGTGCCGGGTGTTGCACCGTATCGGTCAGGTCGCGCACTGACACGCAACCCGGCGATAAACACGGCGCTAGTTGGGCCGTGTTCTGAGCCATTTCGCGCGCTGGTATAAATATGGCAGGACAGCCGGGTTTACACCCATTTTTCCATTCCTTTTCCTCCCTTTCTGTGGCGTGGGATTGGAGAAAACGAGGCCATGTTGTTCCACTATAAATCCACGAAATTACTGAGTCCATATCATCGAACATAACTTGCTCCGATCGATCGAATCAGGGTAAGTTTTCTTGAAATCTAGTTTTGGGGATTTCATTCGATTTGCCCGTTTAATCCGTTTTAACTCAGAATAGTGATGGGTTGATGATTGTTAAGCTATATTATATCGAATTCCTTGTTGTTCCACGGTAGGATTGCCGAGGATTCGTCGTTTTATTAAGTTTCTTATCGACGCCTTGAAGGTGTTCGATAAAATATCACAAAGGGGATTCGGGCATTCTACGATTATTCTTCCTCGTTTGTTCGTTAATTTATTGATGGTATGATGTTAGGGTCAGATTCCTCGCAAAGAACTTGAGTTGGAACTCTTTCATTCGTCAATTTCTTCAAGCTTTCCGATCGAGGGTGTATTCATTATCTTTGCCGGAGAGTTTTCGGTGTTCGAGGTTTCCCGGTTGAGCCGTGTTCTTTGGAGTGTCCGGTATCAATTGTCAAGGTAATTATCTTGCCCATACATTACGTTTTTGTGGATATAATGGTTGCTAATCGTCGATATGTGCTATATAAATATTTATAACCATTTTCAAAAGAATCGGTATATTTACCATCATGGTTTTCTTAAAGGTGACCCATGTGTTTCGGGAATAATATGCTTAATTGAATATGTGTGCTAGTGTTGAGGATAAGATCGCCTTACTTTCGTGTGATGTCATCATGTATGATTATGTCGTCGGTAAATGTAATGTTAATTCTTTTGTTAAAATATATGCGTCGAGTCACGTGGTTATGGATGAATATGTGAGTTTGTGTGATATTGGTTGTGTCGTTCGGTGCTATTGAGATCTTGTACTTGTAATATCCGAATTTATTACTGTGTATTTCATCTGTATTCAAACCCTGTATTATTCAGATTTATGGTTTTGATTATTGGAGTATGATATTTCTTGCATTGGCATCCTTATACTTGAGTATAACAACATGCAAATTTTCTCATGCAAACTCGTGATAGCGCACGCTATAAGAACGTAGCTTAACGCGCGCTATTGGCTATTACTAGCGCACGCTACGTATAGGAGTTGCGTGCGCTAGACACTGAATTATTGAGGTAGGTGGCTAGCACATGCGCCAGCCGGGACATGGGTCCGGATAAGATTCCCACGGACGAACCTGGATAGATTTGGAGTCAACGCTTATTAGCGCGCGCTAAGTATGTATTGTAGCGTGCACTAATTAGCTAAAATGCAGAATATTATAAATGGGACAACAAACCGTTTTTGGCTTTCATTTGTTTCGTCCATTCTTCATTCTTGAGAGGCCAGAGAGCTTTAATCATCCCTCTAACACACTTAGAACATATATTAGTGATCCTTGAATATTGGTTATCACTTGTGAGTGATCATTGAAGAGAAGTAACACCTTGGAGTGGCACATAACCAACCGGAGTCGGATTCTACCTTATGGTTCAGTGATTTCGTCATATTAAGGTATGCTGATTCTATCTTCAACTCTAGATTCGTGTTATGGAGAATAAGATGATCATGTTAACGAGATATTGAATTTCATTAGTGAATTATTCAACAACATCATGTTTAGAAGATTGGAATGTCTACAATTACGATATTATTTTTGGAACCCTGAAGTCGGAATCCTAGTACTTCAAATGATGAGAGAAACATTCTGAAGTTAACAATCCGTATGATTTATGTTATCTTTGTGATCATGAATTGGAGGTGATATTATAAGAACTTAAAGGAAGAATCATCTTAGGAAACATTCTTTCGTATAAGTTGGAATTGTTAGTTCACCTCAAGATGAAGTCTGAATATGTATAATGATAATAAAATCGAATACATAAACCGGAGATCACCAACTTCGCATGAGAATTGTAATCAAGATGGATTTTGGTGTTATGATGATTATAGGTATACTTGCATCTCGAAGTTGTTATTATCCTTGATATCATTCATAAGGGTTATGAACATAACATGAAGTCGGATAACAAACATCAAATCACTGAGGAATTCGCTTACTTCATCACCATTTGTATAATCTGATGCCCTCCAGTGAACTGCCATGCACTCTTAGCGTGCGCTAAGCTACGTGAATTAACGTGCGCTATCGAGTATGTTTAGCGTACGCCACATTTGCAACTTAGCGTGCGCTAAGTCATCAGGCGAGTCAATCGGCTGATCAGTGAGGTACTGACCGTGCATGATTAGCGTACGCTAGGCTGTGTGTATTGCGTCCGCTAACGAGTAGCATTAACGTACGCTACATAGGATACGTAGCGTGCGTTAAGCTATCCAGCCAGATTGCATATTAAGGACTTCCTACCGTAATTGTTGAATTGTTAGACGTTCGTACGGCATGAAATGAATTCTGTGCTATTTCTTTTGTTAAGGTTCGAGCTTAACACGTGATTGATCGAAGGGGACGACCTTCGAGTATTTTGATATTGTGGAAGTTTATTCTTGTCAACGAACCGAGGCAAGTACTCTAATTAGATTTGTTTATATTATGACAATTATGATGTGATTGTATCGTGTAAATATGTTGTGAATATATGTCCACCATGCGTTGATCCGACGGGAATCATCATGGGAATCTATAGCTGTGTGTGCTGGATCGTTGGACAGGTAGTTCCACCATGTGTTGGTTCGACGGGATCATCATGGGAATCTATAGCTGTGTGCGCTGGATCGTTGGAATACCATCAGTATGTTGAAACTGTTATGATACGATATCTGTTGTGAATATTTCTCGTTGGAGAAACTTGTCCTGATATAATTGTTGATTATATCACTGTTGTATGATTATTGTACTTGTACTAGCATCGTTGTGGTAACCCCTTCGGGGGTAAACATTTGTGTATGTTCAGGATCCAGGAGAGCGGGGAAACAACCACTGGAGATGCATGACGACGAGGGTGCATAGTGATATTCCAGCCGGGTTTATTGTCTGTTGTTTGTTGGTTATTTCAATAAGTACTCGAGTACGTCGTCGATTTATAATGTTTGGATTTTAGTGATGTAATAATAACCCTTCATGGGATATTTGTAATTTCGGTTTTTGAACCAGTCGGTTGAATTTTATTTCAGAAATTTCATAAACTGGTATTTGTTATTGTCATTTCCTTCATTCAGCCTTGTAAATTCTTATGTAAAGGATTTACGGCGCTGTAATATTCCTGAATACATCGGGGGTGTTACAGAATATGGTATCAGAGCTAAGATTTTGGATATGTTGGCCATTGGGTTAAAATAGGGGTCATTTACGTCTTTTGAGGTAACCGGCCGTGAATGACATCACTGTACTGCCTACGTCTTCATGCGAACGGTGGTTGTAAGTTCCTAAACTCTATCTCATTCTTTACATGTTGTATCTCTTTATGCTTGAACAATAGAACGATGTTGTTTCCTGTATATTAAGTATTTGTGCTTACAGTATGTTGAGAGGCGGACGTGGACGTGGTCGCGGTCGTGGACGCGGACGAAGGAATGCTGAAAGGGAGGCGTCGCCTTCTAATCAGGCTAGTTATAGCTCAGGCGAGCCGCAACAATCCATCAATAACGAACCGGAACCTGGTGTACCAGAAATCCTTCGTCAAGTCGTGAACCAGATGACTCAGTTCGCTCAGGTCGTGGACCGAATGCAAGTGGCGGCAGGAATTCAGCAGGGAGATGGACAACAAAGGATTCCAGAAATGGGAAATCGAGGTGACCGATGGTTACAAGAGGTGGCAAAGATGCAACCACCCAAATTTGACGGCTTTTCCGAGACTCCCACTTGGGACCATTGGTTGAAGGAACTGGAGAAAATTTTTACTGGAATTAATGCCCGGACGACAGGAGAGCCCCTATTGCCCAGTACTTTCTAATAGGGGAAGCATCCGAGTAGTGGGAAGCTATCCGACCTGCAGATCATGATGCCGATTGGACGGAATTTAAAATGATGATGGAAGCCCAGTATTGCCCTCGTCCTGTGAGGGAAGCCAAAATTCGAGAGTTTTTCTCCGCTCAGCCATCAGATGAACCCGTATCCCAGACGATTAAGACGTTTAACCAGCAGTTAGCATTTGTTCGACATCTGGTCAGAACAGATACGGAGATGATGATTCATTTTGAAATGAGGATGAAACCAGAAATCCAGAGGTACATGTCCGGTTTTGAATGTACCACTCTCCGCCAATGCAAGGATAAGGCGTTGGCGTACGAAATAAAAGAAGCAGCAATGGAGAAGTTTATGGAGTCGAAGAAACAGAAAGTCTCTGGTACTTTTACAGAGCACAAGAGCAGTGGGCCCCACAAGGCCCAGTCTTCTTTTTCTTTCAAGAAACCTCCGCACCCATCTAAGAGCGGAAAGAATTACGGAACAGTGTCAGCCACGACAGATACAGCTAGGAAGTGCTTTAATTGTGGTCGCCCAGGCCACCTTTGGCGTGATTGTTTGCGCACCCCAGTTATATGTTTTGAGTGCGGATAGGAAGGGCACCGTGCGACGTTTTGTAAGGACGCCACTAAATACAATGGAACCCGTTCATCACAGCCAGTTCAGAAAGAAACTAGTATCCAAAAGACGCAGCAAAGTGTTCAGATGCCTCTAAATTTTGGCCGCGGACGAGGCAGAGGACAATGGAACCGAAAGGGGACATCGAGTGCCGGATCTGTTCCCCCACATCTGTATGAGATGAGGAGGACAAACAATTAGGATGCTGCTGTCGCATCAGATACTGTCCAAATCCTTTCCCAGCCAGTTAGCGTTTTATTCGATACAGGAGCTACGCATTCTTTTATATCTTTGTATTGTGTAAATCGTTTGAATATTTCCAGTTTTCATACTTGTAAACCTTATGTTGTTGGTTTACCGAGTGGAGAGAGTATTGTTGGGAACTTAGAGACTAGAGATTTTCCTGTATTATTTGGGGGTAGGGAGTGGCTCTCAAATCTAATTGTGATAGAAATGCGAGATGACCTAATACTCGGAGACGATTGGCTTAATGGATATGGAGCAATTGTAAATTACCGAAGGAGGAATATTTCGCTGATCGCTGATGATGGATCTGAAGTACTGTTTGGAGGATGGAAACCAGGAAGCTCAGGAAAGTTGATCAAAGCAACGAAAGCTGTCAAATTGTTGAAGCAGGGCTGTACCGGGTATTGGTGCTATGCAATGAAGAAGGAAGATGAAATTATGGAACTTTCATCCATTCCTGTTGTGAATGAATTTCCAGATGTATTTCCTGACGAATTACCTGGACTACCTCCACGACGGGATGTAGAATTCACTATTGAGCTGGAACCCAGAGCTAAACCAATTTCTAAGGTGCTGTATCGTATGGCACCTACTGAGATGTACGAAGTGAAGAAGCAACTGGAGGAGTTACTGGACAAAGGCTATATTCAGCCAAGCGTTTCACCCTGGGGAGCGCCAGTTCTTTTTGTCCAAAAGAAGGATGGATCGCTTCGACTGTGTATTGACTATCGAGAGCTGAACAAGATGACGATTAAGAACAAATATCCATTGCCACGGATTGATGATCTGTTTGACCAGTTGCAAGGAGCAACAGTGTTTTCTAAAATCGATCTGAGATCAGGATACCATCAGCTGAGGATTAAGGAATCTAATGTTCCAAAGTCAGCATTCAGAACTCGTTATGGAAACTATGAGTTTGTAGTGATGCCGTTTGGTCTCACTAATGCACCTGCTGTATTCATGCAATTGATGAACCGAGTGTTCATCTAATATTTGGATAAATTTGTGGTTGTGTTCATTGAAGACATTCTGGTGTATTCTAAGAGCCCGGAAGAGCATGCGCAGCATCTGCGGATTGTATTAGAACTTTTGAGAAGCGAGCAATTGTACGCCAAACTCTGTAAGTGTGAATTCTGGCTAAAGGTAGTCATGTTCCTCGGTCATGTGGTATCAGCAGAAGGAGTCCGAGTAGACCCGCAGAAAATCGAAGCAATTATGGATTGGAAACCTCCAAAGAACGTGAAAGAAGTCCGAAGTTTCTTAGGACTTGCTGGGTATTATCGTCGGTTCGTGGAAGAGTTTTCCAAAATCTCCCGCCCACTTACTCGACTCATGCATAAAACTCAAAAGTTTGAGTGGAACGAGTCGTGTCAGACTAGTTTTGATGAATTGTAGAAGAGATTAACGATGGCACCGATTCCATCACTTCCACAGGGGACTGGAGGATTCATAGTTTACAGTGATGCTTCGAACCAAGGACTCGGATGCGTATTAATGCAGAATGACAAGGTGATCGCTTATGCTTCACGATAGCTGAAACCTTATGAAGTGAATTACCCAACACATGATTTGGAGCTAGCATCAGTAGTTTTTGCTTTGAAGATCTGGAGGCATTATCTGTACGAGACTCACTGTCAGATCTTTACGGATCACAAGAGTCTCCAATACATCTTCAGTTAGAAGGAATTTAACATGCGGCAAATAAGATGGTTAGAGCTGATCAAGGACTATGACATGGAGATTTTGTATCATCCAGGCAAAGCGAATGTAGTGGCCGATGCACTCAGCCGCAAGCCTGTTTCTATTCAGATGCTAGAGAAGCTGACCTCCCAACTTAGCCTTCAACGAGAGATGATTCGAGAAGGAACTGAAGTGTGGTTACAAAGAATCCAAGGACAACTGTGCGTAATGGAATTAACTTCGTCATTAACCGAAGAAATCAAATCTAGACAGGCGGACGATCCTCTGATGATTCGGTTACGTGAAGAAGTAATCAAGGGAAAGGCCCCCGGATTCCTAATTCATGATAATGGAGTTTTGAGATTCCAGAACCGACTCTGCGTTCCTGATATCGATGTTCTGTAACAGACGATTATGAAGGAAGCTCACAGTTCGCCCTATTCTATCCACCCGGGTACCAGTAAGATGTATAAAGACTTGAAGCAAAATTTCTAGTGGGGCAACATGAAGAAAGATGTAGCGGGCTATGTTTCGAAATGCTTGAGTTGTCAGCAGGTTAAGATCGAGCATTAACGGCCTACCGGAATGTTGAAGCCACTCCCGATTCCTGAATGGAAGTGGGAGGACATATCGATGGACTTTATCACTAGTATGCCGAGGACCAAGATGGGAGTGAACATGATTTGGGTGATAGTTGATCGTTTAACCAAATCAGCTCATTTCCTAGGCATTAAGGACACATGGGGACCAGAGAAATTGGCACGAGTATTTATATCGGAGATAGTTCGATTGCATAGTACGCCGAAGACCATCATTTCTGATCGAAATGGCCGTTTTGTGTCTCACTTTTGGAAAGCAGTTCATAAGGCCTTAGGGACCGAATTGAATTTCAGCACAGCTTATCACCCACAGACTGATGGACAGTCAGAGAGGACTATTCAAACAGTGGAAGATATGCTGAGGGCCTGTGCCTTAGATTGGTCAAACGATTGGGAAATTCACCTAGCGTTGATTGAATTTACCTACAACAATAGTTGGCAGGCTTTCATTAAGATGGCACCATTCGAGGCATTATACGGGAGGAGATGTAGATCGCCCCTATGTTGGGATGATTCATCAGACTTGATCGGGACAGAACCAGAGTTGATCGTGCAGACTCGAGAGAAGATAACCTTGATTCGTGAAAGGCTGTTAACCGCCCAAAGTCGCCAGAAATCTTACGCAAACGTACGCCGTCGCCCTTTGGAGTTCAGTACGGGAGACCACATACTTTTAAAGGTTTCTCCTACTCGGGGAATCTTTCGTTTTGGAAGGAAAGGAAAGCTGAGTCCGAGATATATAGGACCATTTGAGATCCTTGAAAGAGTTGGATAATTGGCATACAGATTAGCATTGCCGCCGTCATTGAGCCATGTTCATAACGTGTTCCACGTATCCCAGTTATGGAGGTATATATCAGATCCTAGTCATGTCATTGATTTCGGCGAGATCGAAGTTGATCGAGATGGGACGTTTGAAGAAAGACCAGTCAAGATACTCGAGAGTCGAGTTAAGCAGTTGAGGAACAAACCAATTGTTTTGGTCAAAGTTCAATGGTCACGCCACGGAGTGGAAGAAGCCACATGGGAAACGGAAGATGATATGAAGTCCAGATATCCCGAATTATTTTCGTCTTGAGTTTCGGGACGAAACTCCTTTTTAGTAGGAGAGTATGTAATATCCGAATTTATTACTGTGTATTTCATCTATATTCAGACCCTGTATTATTCAGATTTGTGGTTTTGATTATTGGAGTATGATATTTCTTGCATTGGCATCCTTATACTTGAGTATAACAACATGCAAATTTTCTCATGCAAACTCGTGATAGCGCACGCTAAGAACGTAGCTTAACGCACGCTATCGGCTATTACTAGCGCACGCTACGTATAGGAGTTGCGTGCGCTAGACACTGAATTATTGAGGTAGGTGGCTAGCACATGCGCCAGCCGGGACATGGGTCCGGATAAGATTCCCGCGGACGAACCTGGACAGATTTGGAGTCAACGCTTATTAGCACGCGCTAAGTATGTATTGTAGCGTGCGCTAATTAGCTAAAATGCAGAATATTATAAATGGGACAACAAACCGTTTTTGGCTTTCATTTGTTTCGTCCATTCTTCATTCTTGAGAGGCCAGAGAGCTTTAATCATCCATCTAACACACTTAGAACATATATTAGTGATCCTTGAATATTGGTTATCACTTGTGAGTGATCATTGAAGAGAAGTAACACCTTGGAGTGGCACATAACCAATCGGAGTCGGATTCTACCTTGTGGTTCAGTGATTTCGTCATATTAAGGTATGCTGATTCTATCTTCAACTCTAGATTCGTGTTATGGAGAATAAGATGATCATGTTAACGAGATATTGAATTTCATTAGTGAATTATTCAACAACATCATGTTTAGAAGATTGGAATGTCTACAATTACGATATTATTTTTGGAACCCTGAAGTTGGAATCCTAGTACTTGAAATGATGAGAGAAACATTCTGAAGTTAACAATCCACATGATTTATGTTATCTTTGTTATCATGAATTGGAGGTGATATTATAAGAACTTAAAGGAAGAATCATCTTAGGAAACATTCTTTCGTATAAGTTGGAATTGTTAGTTCACCTCAAGATGAAGTCTGAATATGTATAATGATAAAAGAATCGAATACATCAACTGGAGATCACCAACTTCGCATGAGAATTGTAATCAAGATGGATTATGGTGTTATGATGATTATACGTATACTTGCATCTCGAAGTTGTTATTATCCTTGAGATCATTCATAAGGGTTATGAACATAACATGAAGTCGGATAACAAACATCAAATCACTGAGGAATTCGCTTACTTCATCACCATTTGTATAATCTACTGCCCTCCAGTGAACTGCCATGCACTCTTAGCGTGCGCTAAGCTACGTGAATTAATGTGCGCTATCGAGTATGTTTAGCGTACGCCACATTTGCAACTTAGCATGCGCTAAGTCATCAGGCGAGTCAGTCGGCTGATCAGTGAGGTACCGACCGTGCATGATTAGCGTACGCTAGGCTGTGTGTATTGCATGCGCTAACAAGTAGCATTAACGTACGCTACATAGGATGCGTAGCGTGCGTTAAGCTATCCAGGCAGATTGCATATTAAGGACTTCCTACCGTAATTGTTGAATTGTTAGACGTTCGTACGGCATGAAATGAATTTTGTGCTATTTCTTTTGTTAAGGTTCGAGATTAACACGTGATTGATCGAAGGGGACGACCTTCGAGTATTTTGATATTGTGGAAGTTTATTCTTGTCAACGAACTGAGGCAAGTACTCTAATTAGAATTGTTTATATTATGACAATTATGATGTGATTGTATCGTGTTAATATGTTGTGAATATATGTCCACCATGCGTTGATCCGACGGGAATCATCATGGGAATCTATAGTATCTTGCTACTGGATCGTTGGACAGGTAGTTCCACCATGTGTTGGTCCGACGGGATCATCATGGGAATCTATAGCTGTGTGCGCTGGATCGTTGGAATACCATCAGTATGTTGAAACTGTTATGATACGATATCTGTTGTGAATATTTCTTGTTGGAGAAACTTGTCATGATATAATTGTTGATTATATCACTGTTGTATGATTATTGTACTTGTACTAGCATCGTTGTGCTAACCCCTTCGGGGGTGAACATTTGTGTATGTTCAGGATCCAGGAGAGCGGGGAAACAACCACTGGAGATGCATGACGACGAGGGTGCAGAGTGATATTCCGGCCGGGTTTACTGTCTGTTGTTTTTTGGTTATTTCAATAAGTACTCGAGTACGTCGTCGATTTATAATGTTTGGATTTTAGTGATGTAATAATAACCCTTCATGGGATATTTGTAATTTCGGTTTTTGAACCAGTCGGTTGAATTTTATTTCAGAAATTTCATAAACTGGTATCTGTTATTGTCATTTCCTTCATTCAGCCTTGTAAATTCTTATGTAAAGGATTTACGGCGCTGTAATATTCCTGAATACATCGGGGGTGTTACAGTACTTCCTTGTGAATTGTTATAGTTCTGGGTCGTGAGTATGTGTTGGATAATTTGGCCATTCTAGCAGAACCTCGACTATATATACTGTGATTAACTCTCGTGGTTTGTGTTATTGGAGATGTGATCTGATGAGAGTTGTAAGGTTATTCTCGGGGTACTCTCACCTGGGGTTGCTCGACGCGGCACACAGGGACTTGGCCTGTGGTCTTGTGCGAGAGTTACTTTCGAGTGGGCATTCTCACCTGGGGTCGCTCGACGGGGCGCACAGGGACTTGGCCGAGTGGTCTTGCGCGAGAATTGCCAGAGTGTTTGTACTGCGGATTAATTGTGATATGTCCGGAGTATCACAACGCCTAGTGCCTGGAGTCGTGAGACATTATATTATGTCATGGTGTTTGGCTAGAATGGCATAAGTGTAATGTGTGGTGTGTAATTGTCTGTGGTAATGATTTGAAACGAGCCGGTTGGGCAGTGGACCTTGTGTTTGGTTATCGGATTTGTATTTTGGAAATTAAGCTTTGGGCTGTGATCCTAAGTGGTTTTCAATAAGTTGAGAATTATTCAATTACTAATGTTTTTCAAAACTCCCGAGATCTTGAATTTATTTTCAAAATGACCACTCGTTTCATTTATACGTTTACAGTTTGAACTATCTTATTTAAATGAGAAATCTCGGGAAGTCTTTTGTCTTGGCTGAGTTGCGGATTATTTCAATTATCGTATTCTCGAAATGTGTTTTTTATGGCTCGTATTTGCACTTTATACTTGCACTAGCGAAACAGTGGAGTTTTGCTAACCCCCGAGTAATTGGGGGTTGGATATCTGTATTGTGTCCAGGTACATGCAGGTTTTTGGGATCAAATCACAGGATCGGTATGAGGGATGATAAAGACGAATGATACTAATCACACGAAGACCAGTTTTTGGTTCAGTTAGTCGGAGTCCATGGTATTGTCTTTTTCGCTGTCATATTGTTTGTTGTTTTAAAGTATTTTACCCTTGCGTGGGTGTGAGTCTGGATGGGATTTTGTATCTCGATTTGTAAGTTAGTGATGAAAGACCAAATCGGTCTAAGGATTCGTGATTTTGCCACGTCGGTATGTAATGTAACGTGTTGTTTCGATGTCTGGCCTGGTGGATCCTCACAGAGAGGGTCTGCGGCGTGTAACATTCCCGGTTTGATTCTGGGGGTGTTGCAGCTACAAACATGATTATGGATTAATTCATGTTCTTGAAGAACTCTTGAGTTATATATGCCATGATTTTACGGAATTTGGAAGGATTACAGTTAATTTTGTTATATGATTGTTCGTGATAATAAATGGTAATTGGTTTTCTATGAATTTACGAATATGAACAAGAAGTAACCTTGTTAAAACCGTAATTAAGGTTGAAGTCGGATTGGAGAATGTTAAAATTGATTGATTATCGAATTGTGGCTTGTATTCGTATTGTTTGAGATATAATTGTTTGGTTTCGTATGATCGAGATATCATTGAACCGTTGAGTTTGATTCGTCGGTTATATCGGTTGTTGATTGTTATCGAACGTATTTTTAATTGATTATTGCATTAGGTTGCGATAAGTGATCGTTGATGATTAACCGTTGTGCTGCGGTTGAGATCGAAGAATGCATGTATTGCCTTGGTCGGGGCTGAGGAGCTCGTGGATGAAGGAAAGGGAACTTGTAACAGCTTTGTCGTATCGGTATCGAGGCAAGTTATGCTTGTTCAGTTCATAATCTTTAATAAATGGTTTTGATTTCATTTCATTTATGATTCGTATAGCAATTATATTATGAATATGAATTGTCGGGATGAGGGTATGTATATTATGCTTGGACTGGGATAAATCATAATGTATATGATTTTAAATATGTCTAGTGGAAACGGAGGTGTGAATTACCTTTGGTCTATTGTATGAAATGGTGGATATCAAGGATAGTTTATCGTGGCAACATTGAACTCGAGATGGTGGTTTGGTAATAGTGATGGACTGTACTTCATTTTGGACTATTCGGATAACCGTGTATTCATTCAAGGATGTTGGTCGAGGAAGGGTTAGCGTCTCCGGCTTTGAGGTAATTTAGTATTGCTGAATTATGATAATTATAATGTTGCATTGTTGCATATGTATGTGTTGATGTTTCATGTAATGAGTGTGCATCATTGTTTGGTATATTGTGATGTGCTCTTTCTTTGAAATGTAATTTGTTGGGCCGATGTGTTGGGGATAAAACCTGTATGGTACCCATATGGAAATGTGTTGGGGGATAAGCCCCAAATTGGGCACCCATGTTCCAGGGTATTCCTGTGTGGATACTTTCGTGACCTTTGGTTGCGACCTTGGGGTAGTTTGTGATTGCATGCAATGTGTTGAGGGATAAGACCAAGATATGGCACCTATGTTCAGGAGTATTCCTGTGAGATGCTTCTGTGACCCTTGGCTGCGGCCTTGGGGTTTGTGTGCTAATATTATATGCATTGTTGAGCATGCTGTGAATTGTTATCTAGCGGGAATACGACATTGTGGTCGTGTCGATCGTTCATTATCGAACTGTCGTTGCTCACTTGGGAAGTTTTCTGATCCTTATTAGATATGCGTTTCTTCGAGTTTCGTTGTCATGCTGTATCGTGACATATCTGGAGTCAGATACGTTCTGATCGGTCATGTGTAGGATTTTCAGGGTGGGCACGTGTAACATGTGTTGGTTTCGACCTCATATTGAACCGTGCACATGAGACGTACTTCATGAGGCTGATTAGGTACGAGACCAGACGTGTATCTGATCAATACATGTGGTTGGCTTGTACACGGACACATTTCCGGATCGGGCATATCGTGACGTCCATCTTGAGTCATATTGATTGGTCATTCATAGTCCATGTATAATCGGATTTGTTCGATAGTCGGGTTTGTCTTCGAGATCCCATATATGTGATTTGTATGCGTTTGACGATTTTATTCACTAGTGTATCTTTCCCTGTTGATCCTTTATAGATCTTGTTTGGAGTTACCATATCGTTGGTAATCTCCTTTTTTATTGATTCCCTACTGATCTCGTTTGGAGTTACCATATCGTTGGTAATCTCGTTTGTTATTGATTCCCTACTAATCTCGTTTGGAGTTACCATATCGTTGGTAATCTTGTTGTTATTGTTCCCTACTGATCTCGTTTGGGGTTACCATATCAATGGTCAACTCGTTGTTATTGAACCTTTATTAATCTCATTTGGAGTTCACCCTATCGTTGGTTAACTCGTTTGTTATTGATCCTTTATTAATCTCATTTGAATTTTACCCTATCGTTGGTAATATCGTTCATTATTGATCCTTATTGATTCCGTTGGATTTTGCCTTACCGTTGGTATTCTCGGTCGTTGTTGATCCTTTATTGATCTTGTTGGAGTTTACCGTATCGTTGGTAATCTCGGTTGTTGATCCTTTATTGATCTTGTTAGAATTTACCGTATCGTTGGTATTCTCGGTCGTTGATCCTTTATTGATCTCGTTGGAGTTTACCACATCAATGGTATTCTCGTTCGTGGTTGGTCCTTTGTCGATCTTGTGTGGAGTTATCATATCATTGATATTCTCATTCTGATGCATTGGTTGTTTATTATTATCGATTGTGTGAGCATTCATACATTGTATCGATATCTGGGACTTGTCATTATTTCGGGGCAGTTGATCTACAGATGCATCGTGTGTTATCGATTTTATCATAATTGGGATTCGATTGTGCAATCCAGCGGACAGAATTGAACATGGACAGATTATTCCATATTGGATATATATTATGTTTGAGAATCTTGGAATCGTTTTGAATACAGTACAAATGGTTCACTACACCATTGATTGCATACAGCAACGTGTAAAATACATTGCAATATGCCCTAAATTCATTGCAATAGGGCCTATTGCAACTATTATGCAAAAATCAAGTGTGCACTTTGCTCTGGTTGCCATAGGGCTCTTATGGCAACGAATTTGGTACCATATTGCAACGCCATATTATCGTTGCAAATATAGTATATGGCAACGATTTAACGGCTATAGCAACATGTTTAACACCATTGCAATATCTTGGACTACCTATGGTAACATTTTTTTGCAACAATTTTTTTGTGTTAATTGTTGCAATACATGGACTCAAGCAGCCCTAAGGCAACATATATATGCCCAATTGCAATGTATTTAGAATCAAATACAATCTAATTTTATTAATGAAAATGACATATATGGCAACATTTAAGCTTCTATTGCAATGCTAAATAAAAAAACTGGCATGACCATTAGATTTATTTCGATTCGTATATCATAACATCAATCCAATTGAGCCATATTACTGATGTTCCATCATCAATAAATTCACTCAGAATAAGTTTAGGAAAATGACCAAGTTGAATCAAAATAACTAAGTTCAAGTGACACAATCTAACTTAGTAATACATAGACCAAATTCTTAGTTAAACATTATATAAACATGAGTCATGGCTCTTCTTCCTCTTCCTATTCCTCTTCACCTTCATCTTCATCTTCATCTCCATCTTCATCCGTCTCATCTCCGTCCTATATAGAAGTAGTAGCACACAATTCTCTTACAATAACTTTAATAACTGAAAACCAAAACATAGTTAATATTTGCTCTCTTCTCCATTTGTTTGCACCCGTTGATGTCCCAAAATTCTTGATGATGTACCAGTAGTCCTCTTTGTCCATGGTAGTTACTGTTGAAACATATTCTTGCCTGCATCCTTAGAGTGTTTACCTTTGAATGCCTGAAAGGAAAGTACAAACACAAGATTGTAAAGTTATATGTTAACAAAAAGCAAAAGAAACCACTTAGGTACCATTTTAAGTTTTCAATTTTAAACAATCAAAGCATGAAAGCATACGATCATTTCACAAAAGCATGGTAGCTTCAGGGCCTATGTATTACATATATGTAACAAGATGGATATTATAGGATGTTACTAATACATGAAACTTTTTTCTAATATTACCACTGAAAATATCCAAGGGAATCTGTTTATAACATCATATCATGCATGCACAAGCTTACTTTAAATGCTTTCACATAAGATAGACAGATTCCAACCAATCCAACCCCGAAACCAACCTGTTTATACATAGTAATCATAATTACATTAATTGACATAAGTTTCAGCAGCAGAAAAAAATCAGAAACTCCTGAAGATAACCACTTATTAAATAAAAAACAACAAACCTAATAACGAGATATCCGAGCATGTTCATTTTTTTAGTTCGATTCTTGAGATGGATTATCTATGTGTTCTTGATTTTTGTTTGAGGAATCGAATTGACAAGCATGTATCTGAGATGTATATGAGCATGTTATAATTTATCAGAAATTAATCGAGCATGTTAGAGGATACGACTTACACACACACACACGCGCGCGCAGATGCAAATAAACAAACAAACATAACTCCACCAAGAATTTCCCAGTCTGCAGAATGGGTGATGTGCTAAATGGTTCTATTTTTTTTAAAAAAAATAAAAAGATATTGATCTAGAGATTGAAGGGATGTACTACTGATTTACCTCAGTGTAAACTCCAGCAAAACCACTAAGAGGAGCCATTACCTTAAATGATCAACCAAGAGTCACTGAAGCTCAAACTAGGGGAGTGTAATAAAATAATTTACCTCAACAATTGGACTAAAAGAGGACATCAAAGACATGCTTGTTTGGATACAATGTGTTAAGACACTAACTAACCTATAACTTCCTTTTTATAGTCCGCAACTGAATTTAATAAGTGAAATGACTATTATTTTGTTCCCAAGGAATGTGAAATGGAACATTAGCTATCATGATTTTACTTTTCCTATTCCACTTTTCCTGCTAATGCTATCTAAGACAGTATTAACGTCTTGAAAAAAACATAATGCAAGAGATTTGAGTTTCAACTTACAATTGCCATCATCCAACCCTGCAAAGGTGTCTGCAACACTTTATCTGAACTGAGTAAGAATGATTAAAAAGAAAAGGTGAGGATGCCATAACGACATTGTCATTCCAAGATAAATCAGAATGAGAAAGTTGGAAAGAAAAATAATATATATGTGTGTGTATCTCATCAGCCTACATCAAATATGACAACATTGACAGTTACATGTAAACATGACGACACAGATACAGCCAATCCATTGAATAAGGAATGTTGAGGCTAGCGTAGATTATTAGGTCTCTCTCATATGACATTCTCAGGTACACTTTAACCTACATTAAAAGCCAAAGAAAATTTGGTACTAGACCAGATAGCTCAATGGAAAGGATCGAGTCAAACCTCTCACATCCTTACTTGGATTTAAGTTGTGCTGTAGTGCACCCTGCAGAAATGAGAGCAAAAGCTGCCCATTGAATCTCGCTCAACCTGAAAAGGTGTTCTTCTTTTAGTTTCACATTCTCTATGTTGGTTGAATATTGAACAGCATAACAAGAAACGTAATGACAACTTTGGTGGATAATGACATTTAAAATATCTTCAAAATTTTAAGATGAAGGCCACTCTCAGAAGCTGTTGTCATGTACAGATTACGGGATTTGGAACTTTGAAGTATAAACTCAATAAAAATAAGGTTCCACTAATAACTTACTTTCTCTTGAGAATGATATGGGCCGGATGTAGTGACCCGAACTGCTGTGGGATCTGGGACAGGTGCGAACCAACCAACCGGCGGATGCTAAGAAATTGATTGTGGTGAGGGCCGAGGAAACCCTGGATAGACGCCGCAAAAATGAGATCGGAACGGACTCACTGAGTTGGCTTCAGCGAGTTGAATCAGCAAAAGGGGTGGAAACCTCCGCTGTTGAACTCGGCGGCTGACCTGTAAACTCACGGCGAAGTCATCGCCCGACGACCGACACAAAAGCAATCTGTGCAGGTACAGCTATTGTAACCAGGCGGGCTCCGTGAAGAGGAAGAGTGGCTGAAATCTCTAGTGTGTGTAAATCGCACCTAGTGTGCGTGTAAATCGCTCAACAACGATTATTAAGCTTTTTTAATATGGGTTTTATTCAGCCGGCCAAATCTTTCAAAAGCCCGCTCAATTTTTTTAGTACCCGCCTCAATTTTAGGCTCCCAAATTGCTATGTACAGCAACGAATTCTTAAATTGTTGCAATAGAATGTAAATTTTACACTATTTCCAATTTTTTTTGCTTCAGTTGTAACACTTTATAAATGCATTGCAATATATCCGAGCTGGTCTATCAATAGCAACATTTTCTGACGAAATTTTTGAAATCTGGTTGCTATTGCCAATCTATGGTGTCGTGGTTATTTGCGAATTCATTCGTCACTTGAGAGTACGAGGCGTGAATTGAGGTGAGGGTTGATTTGATATGAGTTACCATGAATTGGTGAGGTTACTATGGTAAGATTACACTAGAAATTGATATGTAATTGTTTATGTTGATGTGATCGTTATCATTGTTGAGTATTATGGATGACCCTGTTGTGGTCTTTATCTTGTAGGTACTTGGATATCGAGCTAGTAGTGGTCGTGAAGGGATGAGCTTTCCGGTGATACTGGCTATGGCATGGTTATTGGGATTCGAGTATTCTTTCTGGTTTTTATAATTCCGCTGTAAACATATTTCTATCAGGTCTCTATCCGCTGCGTGTGTAATTTTATAATACTTTCAGTATTTTACCAACTCGTGTATACTTTCTAAACCTGAGATGCAAAACCTGAGCGCATAACAGGCACCCACCCCCCGAAAACTCGGGGGTTAGCAAACTAGAATTTTGCTAGTGCAAGTACATAATATATAGGATATATAAAGAATATCAACACAAAACTCAATAGCCGCGAAGCCTTAACACAAACCACGCATTCCCATGGTCAGCACAGAATGGCACTCGTTTACGCAAGGTGAAAGATAATCACATAGTCATATTCTCTTTATGGAACATAACACCAATGAAACTTTAAATGAGCCCAATGAGTCAAAAGATCTGTTTGAAAACCCCCTTTTAAAAAGGAAAAATATTTTGATAAGATAGTTTGTAAACGTTATTATTGACTCGAGCCGTCTTGGGGTTTTGAAAATCGAAAGAGAATACTATTAGAAAATAACTTCAAAAGCTCTCGGGTCCTTGACCCAGCATGTGGAAAACAATTTTTCAAAAAAACCATTACAACATTATTCGGGGTCCTCAACCCAATTTATAGAACTTTATTACAAACGGATCATTACAACATCTCACGGGTTTCTCGATCCAATCCAAAGAATATCATCACGAGATCAATCATCTCAACATTTCACGGGGTTCTCGACCCGATTCCACAAAATATCATCACAGCACAATCAATGACACTCTCTCATATCGAAAAATCCTGCTCAAGACCCTTGATTCATTAACCCTCGGAGATCTCGTCAAATATCCTTGGTTAATTAACCCTGACACCAACGTTTAAAACAAGTTGAAACAAACTTTTGGAAACACAAATCTCTGTCTATATCGAGACCAATATTTAAAACGAGTTGAAGGAACTTTGAATTACGAACATCGTTCGGTAACGGGGTTGTAATATCCTAGAATTTTGCTATGAATTTTTTGCATTGTTTTATTTGAGTTGTACTGTACAGAGTGGGACCGATGCAGTATCGATGAATAATTTTGGGAACTGTGATATATATACCAATATATCTATCGAGGTTATATTTAATTCTAGGATATTACATGCTTGATATGTCTTTCGATGTCGGGTATACTGTATGAGTATTGGTATAATTGCCGTACTTGGTCGACGATTGCATTTGAGGGTATTATGCATCAGGCTTATCGTATGAGAATGTTATCAAAATGAGTGTATGTATTCAGTATGTCACGTGTACGTATTCGGTGTATTGAGACGGCAGACAGGAGCACAAATGGCTAAGTATAAAAGCCATTACGTACATTAAGCATAAGAGCTTACATACGTAAAGGTGCAAGTGTAGCGTACGCTAAGCATAGGAGCTTACGTATGTAACCATAGGAGCTTAACGTATGTTAGGATGAGTACATAACGTATGTTATGACGGGAATCGAACAGGTCCGAGCTGTGGTCGGGAGGTGGGCCTGGTGTCGGCATCTTTCGGCGCGGATGTGGAAAGGCGAGTAAACCTCGAGCCTTACGTACGTTAAGGATATGCCATTGCGTACGTTAATCAAGTATGGCATGGTACCAAGTCAACTGCTACACTACGTATGCTACAGTAAGGGAATGACGTACGTAATGCATGCCATGAAATAGGACAGTTAACCCTGGATGACTATTACATACGCTATGCAGGACATGTAGTGTACGTTAAAGGGTCTTACGTACATTAAGGTTGGGTCTTAACGTACGTAACGAGTTGTGCAGATTATATATTAAGAGTTGGTCATTCATTTCTTCACGAGAGGGAACACATTTTTTCCACCCCAGCTCATCCCTCTTCACTTTCTAGACCCTTCTACCTTGGTGGAGACCTTGATAATTTGATTAGAAGCTTGAAGTTGGAGTTCTTGTTGTTTGTTGAAGTGTTTGATCCGTGTAGTTCTTCTTCAAGAGGTATGCTGAAAAATTCCTCTCTTTGATTCGGATTTTGATATTGTTGTTGATGTTCTTCTTCATATGATGATGGTTATGTCGTGTTGTTGTGATTCTTGAGGTTATATGAATTGTATATTGAAGAACAAAATGATATATGCTTGGATTATGAATTAGATGATGGTTTAGATGTTAGAGCACGTCGAATTACGTCGTTTTGTTGGCTACAAACATGATTATGGATTAATTCATGTTCTTGAAGAACTCTTGAGTCATATGTCGTGATTTTACGTAATTTGGAAGGATTACAGTTAATTTTGGTATATGATTGTTCGTGATGATAAACGGTAATTGGTTTTCTATGAATTTATGAATATGAACAAGAATGAACCTTGTTAAAACCGTAATTAAGGTTGACGTCGGATTCGAAAATGTTAAAATGGATTGATTATCGAATTGCGGGTTGTATTCGTATTGTTGGAGATATAATGGTTTGGTTTCGTATGATCGAGATATCATTGAACCGTTGAGTTTGATTGGTCGGTTATATCGGTTGTTGATTGTTATCGAACGTATTGTTAATTGATTATTGCATTAGGATGCGATAAGTGATCGTTGATGATTAACCGTTGTGCTGCAGTTGAGATCGGAGAATGCATGTATTGCCTTGATCGGGGCTGAGGAGATCGCGGATGATGGCAAGGGAACTTATAACGGCTTTGTCGTATCGGTATCGAGGTAAATTATGCTTGCTCAGTTCATAATGTTTAATAAATGGTTTTGATTTCATTTCCTTTATGATTCGTATAGCAATGATATTATGAATATGAATTGTCGGGATGAGGGTATGTATATTATGTTTGGACTGGGATAAATCATAATGTATATGATTTTAAAGATGTCTAGTGGAAACGGAGGTGTGAATTACCTTTGGTATATTGTATGAAATGGTGGATATCAAGGATAGTTTATCGTGCCGACATTGAACTCGAGATGGTGGTTTGGTAGTAGTGATGGATTGTACTTCATTTTGGACAATTGGAATAACCATGTTTTCGTTCAGGGACATTGGTGGAGGAAGGATTAGCGTCTCCGGCTTTCAGGTAATTTAGTATTGCTGAATTATGATAATTATCATGTTGCATTGTTGCATATGTGTGTGTTGATGTATCATGTAATGAGCGTGCATCATTGTTTGGTATATTGTGATGTGCTCTTTCTTTGAACTGTAATTTGTTGGGCCCACGTGTTGGGGATAAAATCTGTATGGTACCCATATGGAAATTTGTTGGGGGATAAGACCCAAATTGGCCACCCATGATCCGGGGTATTCCCGTGTGGATACTTTCGTGACCCTTGGTTGCGACCTTGGGGTATTTTGTGATTGCATGTAATGTGTTGAGGGATAGGACCAGGATATGGCACCCATGTTCCGGAGTATTCCTGCGAGATGCTTCCATGACCCTTGGCTACGGCCTTGGGGTTTGTGTGCTAATATTATATGCATTGTTGAGCATGTTGTGAACTGTTGTCTAGCGGGAATACGACATTGTGGTCGTATCGATCTTTCATTATCGAACTATCATTGCTCACTTGGGAAGTTTTCTAATCCTTATTATTGGATATGCATTTTTTCGAGTTTCGTTGTCATGCTGTATCGTGACATATCTGTAGTCAGATACGTTCTGATCGGTCATGTGTAGGATTTTCAGGGCGGGCACGTGTAGCATGTGTTGGTTTCGACCTCATATTGAACCGTGCACATGAGACGTACTTCGTGAGGCTGATTAGGTACGAGACCAGACATGTATCTGATCAATACCCATGGTTGGCTTGTACACGAACACATTTTCGGATAGGGCGTATCGTGACGTCCATCTTGAGTCATATTGATTGGTCGTTCATAGTCAATGTATAATCGGATCTATCTGATAGTCGGGTTTGTCTTCGAGATCCCATATATGTGATTTATATGCGGTTGACGATTTTATTCTCTAGTGTATCTGTCCCTGTTGATCCTTTATCGATCTCGTTTGGAGTTACCATATCGTTGGTAATCTCGTTTGTTATTGATTCCCTACTGATCCCGTTTGGAGTTACCATATCGTTGGTAATCTCGTTTGTTATTGATTCCCTACTGATCTCGTTTGGAGTTACCATATCATTGGTAATCTCATTCTTATTGATTCCCTACTGATCTCGTTTGGGGTTACCATATCGATGGTCAACTCGTTGTTATTGACACTTTATTAATCTCGTTTGGAGTTCACCCTATCGTTGGTCAACTCGTTTGTTATTGATCCTTTATTAATCTCGTTTGAAGTTTACCCTATCGTTGGTAATATCATTCATTATTGATCCTTATTGATTCCGTTGGAGTTTGCCATACTGTTGGTATTCTCGGTCGTTGTTGATTCTTTATTGATCTTGTAGGAGTTTACCGTTTCGTTGGTATTCTTGGTTGTTGATCCTTTATTGATCTTATTGGAGTTTACCATATCGTTGGTATTCTCGGTTGTTGATCCTTTATGGATCTTGTTGGAATTTACCGTATCGTCGGTATTCTCGTTCATTAATCCTTTATTGATCTCATTGGAGTTTACCACATCAATGGTATTCTCGTTCGTGGTTGGTCCTTTGTCGATCTTGTGTGGAATTATCATGTCATTGATATTCTCGTTCTGATGCATTGGTTGTTTACTATTATTGATTGTGTGAGCATTCATACATTGTATCGCTATTCGGGACTTGTCATTATTTCGGGGCAGATGATCTACAGATGCAATCGTGTGTTATCGGTTTTATCAGAATTGGGATTCGATTGTGTGATCCAGCGGACAGAATTGGACATGGACATATTATTCCATATTGGATATATATTATGTTTGAGAATCTTGGTGTCGTTTTGAATATAGTACAAATGGTTATTTGCGAATTCATTCGTCACTTGAGAATACGAGGCGTGAATTGAGGTGAGGGTTGATTTGATATGAGTTACCACGAATTGGTGAGGTTACTACGATAAGATTACAATAGAAATATTCTTACCTTGTAATTACATTGATATGTAATTGTTTATGTTGATGTGATCGTTATCATTGTTGAGTATTATGGCGACCCCGTTGTGGGCTTTATCTTTTGGATACTTGGATATCGAGCTAGTAGCGGTCATGAATGGATGAGCTTTCCAGTGATACTAGCTATAGCATGGTTATTGGGATTCGAGTATTCTTTCTGGTTTTTATAATTCCGCTGCAAATGTATTTCTATCATGTCTCTATCTGCTGCGTGTATAATTTTATAATGGCTTTCACTATTTTACCAACTCGTGTATACCTTCTAAATGCCCTTTTGGCATCTTTGTCTTGTGCTTTGAAATGGTATTTTATGACGGTAATTGGGAACTATGTTTTAAAAAATATTTGAGTATTTAAAACATTACTGTCTTCGCCTCTTTGGCGTATTTGAAACGTTTGCGAAAATAATTTTAGCCTTGTGGGTTCCAATATGGGGCCCACGGCACTGAAATATTCCCGGTTGATTTTGGGGTGTTACATGGGTCTTAGCTGTTACTCGAATATCCGTAACTAAAAAGCCTGCCAGGCGCCTCCCTTGCACACCTGTGCACCGGGGTTCATTCCACTATATTGGCAGCCCCTTGAACATTTCACCACGCCGGCGTTCACTCCCGCAAGAGATGCCCCTTGCACACGTATTGTAATACCCCGAGATATTCGGAATAATTACAGCGCCGTATATCCTATATATAAGAATTTACAAGACTAATTTAAGAAATGCGGAAATAATGCAAAAGTACCATTAAAATAAAGAATTCAATAACCAGTTCAAACAGTTCAAATGAATTCATTATTACATGCGTCTCGAAACATTAACAGGACACGCGTACTTGAGTACTGAAAATCAAACCAGAAAGACAAAGCAAAATAATTAACATCACTGAGCCCCTTCGTCATCATATCGGTACTGTGGTTGCTTCCGCGCTCCTTGGCTACCTGAACATCAAACCAAATATCCACCCCCGAAGGGGTTAGCAAAACGATGCTAGTACAAGTATCATAATACACAAAATCGGATATGCAATAATGATGCATAACAAAATACACAATATGGACTTCCGCTACCGGAATCCAACGATGCGAATCCACATGATTCCATAAACACAACATGGGTATTCCAATGATCCAGCGCCCTCAGCATAGATCCCATGATGATCCCGTCGGACCAACATGAGGTGGAAAACCCGTCCAATGATCCAGCACCCTCAGATAGATCCCAAGATGATCCTGTCGGACCAACACGAAGTGGAAATCCGATCCAGTGCCCTCAGCATAGATCGCTCGATCCCTTCGGATCAACAAAACATACACAAACATAACTATGCATACACATATGGGAAAATCGATATGTCCATCAACATGAACGTACAAGTAATCGATAACGAATAACCTGACAATTCAACGGAAATAATCTCATGCTCAACAACATGAATAAACAGTATGCATGATCAAAATCACCAATATTAACAAATTTCAAAATATGATACTTGCCTCAGAAATGACGATAAGGATTGCTACTACGAATAGGCTTCAACTCGCTCGAAGAATTCTCACTCGATCAGCTCACCAAAATCCAAACCTTCATCGAACAATAATACTGGTATAACTAATGGTTCCGGATAATCGTTCTAATCATCAAATGAATCATCAAAAGGCATGTTATACTCTATCATGGCAATTGAACTATTCAGTCCCAATTCATTTGTTTGAATTAACACTACGCTATTTCGGCCGAGCAACAATCTCATAGAATACTATCCAAGGTCAAACACATCTTTTTGGTCGAATGATACAATATGAAATGAAATTCATCTTAAGAGGATTCTAATCATGTTCTTCAATAACAAGATATCGGAAATACTTCGACGAATCATCATAAGAACTTATTCACGAGGTTCATCTTGATTATCATCTCCTTCTAGGGATTAACCTTAAGCTCAATCCACTAACTTCTCCAACGAAATGCTCGATCATATAATTCCTAAGAAAATAGATTATCTCCGAAAACTTGTTATAATTGGGTTCATAATCTCATGATTCTATATCCAAGAGTCTAATCACTATAATGTTCGTTCAACGTGTTCAACAACAAAAGAGAACCGAAGCACAACCGAATTTATTCTTCTAAAATCATGATGTTCGACTTCTCACGAATATAATTGATTTGATAATCTCAAAACATGTTCAAAACATCACCAAGACCACGTAATCAAGATGGTGAAGGATCACATACCTCAATATATATAGTGAAGAACAACGAAAAACCTGAAGAAACTCAACACCGGAAGCTTGAACACCAATCCACAAGGGTCTATGATCTTCAAAATCAAGCTAGGATGATGATATGGGAGTTATATTGTGGTGGATAGTCCTCAGATGGCGGAAAACAAAGATGGAGTGGGGAAGAAATGAAATGGGGGTTAAGGGTTATAAATATAATTCTAACCATTATGTATGTTACCTATTCTCCATTACGTACGTAATGGCCTTAGCGTACGCTATACTCAATCCTTAACATAGGTTAACGTTTGGCCAAAACTCACTGACTTGATTCTGGCATTCACTTCCGTACGTTATCATAGTGTTACGTACGTAACACTATGCACTTAGCGTGTGTTAACAATCCACTGTAATGTAGGCTAAGCCCAGTTGACTTGCTTAGCTGGAAAGCCAACCAGGTTCACACGGGGCAATATCAACGAATCTTCTTCCGGTCCCCACAAGCCGACCCTTGTCTGATCTCGAATTGACTGAAGCTTACATACGTTAAGCTTAAGCTATAACGAACGTTATATTATAATCATAGCGTACGTTAAGATCAACACCTAGCGTACGTTATGACGTGTAGAATCATGCATGAAAGAATATTGGAAATACAAAAATGTAGGGATACGAATATGGGAAGCTAATCTTCGATTAGTAATGCCACAAAGTCGAATGCGACAAGTTCGAAAACAGGATAAATATACAATAATTATCCGGGCATTACATACTACCCCTCTAAAAAGAATTTTCGGCCCAAGACTTAGAACGAAAGCAATTCTGGGTATCTTGACTTCATACTATCTTCAGTCTCCCAAGTTGCTTCCTCGATTCCATGTCGGGACCACTGAACTTTAACCAATAAGATCGGTTTATTCCTCAATTGTTTGACTCGACTATCGAGTATCTTGATTGGCTTTTCTTCGAACGAGCCATCATTAGCCACTTCAATCTCGCCAAAATCAATGATATACCTGGAATCCGGTACATATTTCTGTAACTGGGATACGTGGAATACATTATGAACGTGACTCAGCGATGGCGGTAAGGCCAACCTGTACGCCAACTCCCCAACTCTTTCAAGGATCTCGAATGGTCCGATATATCTCGGACTCAGCTTCTCTTTCTTCCCAAAGCGGAAAATTCCCCGAGTAGGAGAAACCATCAGTAGCACGTGGTCCCCAATTAAGAACTCTAACGGGCAACGGCACACGTCTGCATAAGACTTCTGTCGACTCTGGGCAGTCAACAGCCTTTCAGGAATTAGGGCTACTTTCTCTTGAGTCTGAATTATCAACTCTAGTTTAGATCCGGTCAAATCAGAAGAATCATCCCAGCACAGGGGCGATCTGCATCTTCTCCCATACAATGCTTCAAACGGTGCCATCTTAATGGAAGCATGCCAACTATTGTTGTAGGTAAATTCGATCAACGGAAAATGAACCTCCCAATCGGTTGACCAATCCAAGGCACAAGTTCTTAGCATATCTTCAACTGTCTATATAGTCCTTTCCGACTGTCCATCCATCTGAGGATGATAAGCTGTGCTAAATTTCAGCTCGGTTCCCAAGGCCTTATGAACTGCCTTCCAAAAGTGCGACACAAAGCGACCATCTCGATCCAAAATAATAGTCTTCGGCGTACCATTGAATCGGACTATCTCCGCAAAGAACACTCGTGCTAATCTCTCCGGCCCCCAAGTATCTTTAATTCCCAGTAAATGAGCCGACTTGGTTAGACAATCCACTATCACCCAAATCATATTCATCCCCATTCTGGTCCTTAGCATACTAGTGATAGAGTCCATCGAGATATCCTTCCACTTCCATTCAGGGATCGGAAGTGGTTTCAACATTCCGGCAGGTCGATGATATTCAATCTTGACCTGTTGACAAGTTAAGCACTTCTTGTTGGGATTCCGAAAATAAAACGAAATATGCAGCAGAAAATAAAAATAAATCCTAAACAGGATCGGTCAAGTAACATATATGCGAAAAATAAATACTAAGATAAAAATCATACCCTTGAAGCCTTTGAAATAAATCTTCGTAAAAATGGATGACGATCACGAACCCCATCCCGAAGACAAAATCCCTTCGTTTCAAGCACCGAAACTTCAAAGCCTCTACTTCACACGCGTCGGAAGTTACTCGGAAAAATTCGACAGCAATCCATTCTCTAAGAACACGGCTAGGAATTACTATATGAATTTATATCTCTTTTTCTTTCTTAATTTTGTATCACCTCAAAGATGATAAATTGAAGAAAAAAAATTCCTCCCTCACTCAAAAACTGCTCTCGGCAGGGCTGTTCTACTTTGCATGAAGATGGGTTATAAAGACATCTTATCTCATCATTTGTGTATTAAAATGTGATGATATATATTATAAAGGAATAATTATTCCTTTACAACTATCATTCACAATCACGTGGGAATCTCAACTCTAAGTGAGTTCCCACACACATGCAAGATCATGCCATGCTAATATGGTTGGCAGCCATAAGGAAGTTTTCTAGAAAACGAGTTGAGCCACTCGGCTCGTGTATCGGACGTTCGTCAAACGACTCCGTTAAATACACTCCGTTTAATCATCAATGTATTTATATTAATTAATTAATCTAATTAATTAATTATATAAAATACAAATATATTTCTCTAAGAAATATAATATATGAATTAAATTAATTACCCAGTAACTTAATTTTAATTCGTAAAACCGCTATTTGATTTATCCAATAAATCATAATTAGATATCCAATATCTAATATTAATAGAGAGATAATAAATTCACATTTATCCATCAACGCTCCTGATGCGCGACTCCGTAGGTCCGTCTCGGGGCATTGGGAGGAACGATGAGTCTTTGGCAAGACTTTGCCGACTAGCAGCCGCAGTAAACCCCGACTGAGAACGAATGAAGGGATTATTCCAGAACCATTATGTCGTGAATACTATATACATATAGACCCTTCCTCAGATGTCCCGGTCAAGTCTACGGGTCATGGTAAAGTCAAACCCTACTATTGACTAGACTCTATACATGTGTTAATGCAAATCAAGACCGACTGATTAATAGTGTATCTAATACGACTATATCTGAATGCTTTGGCCAAAGACTTATGATCTTATTTGCCATTAACCGTATAGAACATACGCCTTCTCACTAACAGGAGATAGAATCCTTTCCTGGCGTATAGTAAAGACTGCTACCTGGCCGTATAGTCCGCACTTCGAGGTCGACTAAGCAATTAAGCAAATGAGTCTAACTACTCTAATGACAAACTAAACGTCACAGGCACATCTTCTACTGAACCCTCAAGTCAAAGGTCCATGTATGATATCACAACCTTTCCATTCATCATCGACTCTCCGAGAGTGAATATCGTATGACTGAATCAAGTATGAGTCGTGTTCGAGTATACTGGCCCCACTAATATACTTATAACTATGCTATGAAGACATGCACATGTCCTAGCATCAATTATACAAGTATTATTAAAACTTAATGTCCATTTAAGTTTATTCACTTGCGAACGATTTACGTAAATAAACTTTAAACACTTCCAGTGCATTTTCTCTAATCCCAAAACGAGAATGGAATGTTCGATTTATTTACATGGACTTCACTTCAATGTTTACCAAGTCAAGAATGCAATTGAAATACAATAAACAGTGAATGAATCGAATTGCCTTTTTATTAATTATTCCATAATTACAAGTACAATGCCCCTACTCTCTCATCTCCTGAGTGGCATTCGAGGGCATATTCCAAGCACTTAGAGACGTATTCCACCACGTCCTTCTTCATATTTCCCCACCAGAAATTTTGTTTTAGACCCTTATACATCTTACTGGTGCATGTGTGAATAGAATAGGGCGTGCTGTGTGCTTCCTTCATGATGGTCTGCTTCAAAACATCGTCATCGGGGACGCAAAGTCGACTTTGGAATCTTAGAACTCCATCATCCTGTATCATAAATCTGGGGGCCTTTTCTTTGTTCACTTCCTTACGTAACCGACAAATTAGATAATCATCCAACTGTTTAGCTTTGATTTCTTCGATGAGTGATGAATTTAATTCCATCATACATATCTGCCCTTGGACTCTTTGCGACCATACTTCAATTCCTTCGCGAATCAGTTCTTGTTGAATGCTGGGTTGGGATGTAAGCGCTTCCAACACTCGAAGAGAAACAGGTTTGCAGCTCAGTGCATCTGCTACCATGTTTGCTTTGCCTGGGTGATAAAGAATCTCGAAGTCGTAATCTTTGATCAATTCCAACCATCTCCTCTGTCTCATGTTTGATTCATTCAGACTTAAAATATACTTGAGACTCTTATGATCTGTGAAGATCTGACAATGAGTGCCATACAGATAATGTCGCCAAATCTTCAGGGCAAAGACGACAGCTGCTAACTCTAAATCATGAGTCGGGTAGTTAACCTCGTACGGTTTCAACTGTCGAGAGGCATATGCAATCACTCTATCCTTCTACATCAACACGCAACCCAGACCCTTATTTGAAGCATCGTTGTATACCATGAATCCATGGGTCCCATCTGGTAGTGCTAGTACTGGCGCTGTTGTCAGTTTTCTCTTAAGTTCATCAAAGCTACTCTGACACTTCTCGTCCCACACAAATTTCTGAGTCTTCTACAACAACTGAGTAAGTGGACGAGCAATTTTGGAAAATCCTTCTACAAAACGGCGATAATATCCAGCAAGTCCTAAGAAACTTCGGACTTCCTTCATGTTCTTAGGAGATTCCCACTACAAGATTGCGTCGACTTTCTTCGGGTCCACCTGAACTCCGTCGGACGATATCACGTGCCCAAGGAACGTTACTTCCTTAAGCCAGAACTCGCATTTAGAAAGTTTCGCATAAAGCTGTTCATTCCTCAATGTATTCAAAACTATACGCAAATGCTCTGCATGCTCTTCTGGATCCTTCGAATAAATCAAGATGTCATCGATGAAAACGACCACGAATTTATCCAAGTATTCTAAGAATACCCAATTCATTAATTGCATAAACACCGCAGGAGCATTAGTAAGTCCGAATGGCATCACCGCAAATTTATAGTGCCCGTACCGGGATCTGAAAGCCGATTTCGGTATATCCGATTCCTTAATTCTCAACTGATGATATCCTTATCTAAAGTCGATCTTCAAGAATAACGATTCCCCCTGCAGTTGATCAAATAAGTCATCGATCCGAGGTAGTGGGTGTTAGGGTTGTATACGTCAAAACATACTTTATGCTTGTATTATCTAATTTCCCGGTCTTTATCTATGAGCATATTTAATTCATTTATCACATGTTTTACATATTTATTCATGCTATGGTTATGCAAATGTAGTCTAAATTACTTATATTGTAGATAATGTGGTGTGTCGTGTCGCACAGAAGATCACATTATCGGTTCCTTATATAGTAATATTTAGTTCACAACCTATATAACATTAGACCGTTATGTGAGAGGTTGTAGTATATGCTTGAGATTGGTTGGTCTTGACCATTAGCATATATTAGCGTATTCGGTATACGTTGAACAGGATCGAGGTGAGATAGATTCTTCTGTACTGACTATAAGAAGAATGTACATTTATTATTTCTCAATTCTATTGATTAATATTTAATTATATATATATTTAATATTTATTGCTTTGATTTATCCTGGGTGAGAGCCACAATAATTGACTCAATATGCTCGATATTTTGGGTAATATTATTCTTTATATGATAATTAATATTCTAGCTAGAAATCGTGTCCCGACCAGTCGAGTTGATCATGTCCCTTGAGACACTCGAAAGGATTATTATATTAAACCCTGCAGTAGATTAATTTTCCGGTATAAAAATAAAAGTTGAGTGGTATACTCATGTATAATATATTAATTAATTAAAAGCTGTCAGTAGCTTAAATTAATTAATGGACATAGAATATCTTAAACATGGGAAATAATTAATTCAAAAAGGAGCCCAATTTCGCAATTTGGGATTTTAGTAGGAAGTGCAATATCAACTTTTTAGGGGACTAAGTTGATATTTAATAGAGTCATTATATTAGAAAAAGAGTTCTAATATAGGAAGATGACATCTATTAAGAGTCATTACCATATCCTCCTTAAGGTCCCTAGAGTAGCCCAAAACACCTATAAATTGGTAGCATGGGGTGGCCGATTTTTTCACTTATTATTGAGCCAAAACTTTTGATTTTTTTGTGTGTGTTTAATTGTGGATTTTGACTTGTACCTTGGATTCCAAAATTTAGTTAACACAGTATTTTTCTAAAATACCACAAATATTCAAGAAAAATAGAGAAAAAATCGAAAGGAATTTTGAAAGACTAATTTCTGCCGATCCCTTTACTGTCCATGTAGTCCGGTAGATTGTTGCCCACACGACATCCGGATAATAGGCGGAATATACTTTAGAAGACTTTGAGGTAGAAATACAAGTAGATCAAGGAAGAATACAAATAGGTGTTCAATCGATCCAAAGGTGAATTTCTACCACTTCGCGTCAAAGGTATTAATTACCGACTCCCATGCGTAAATATATTTATTTGATAGTTTGTTAATCTGTTTAGTTAATTAATTGACAAGCCTAAATAGATCCGGTTTTTATGTTGCTTAGTTTATAAAACCGTTTATAAATTTTTTTCACCAACTAGCTTCCGCTGCGTTTTATATTCCAACAATTGGTATCGAAGTCGGTCTTTAGGTTCTGTTCAATTTAATTAATTTGGTGATTAACATGCTAGCAATTAAATATTCATATAATATGATTTTTGGAATATTTTGCTAGAATTTGTCTCGCAGGAGAATATGATCTTCAAAATCAAGCTAGGACGATGATATGGGAGTTATATTGTGGTGGATAGTCCTCAGATGGCGGAAAACAAAGATGGATTGGGGAAGAAATGAAATGGGGGTTAAGGATTATAAATAGAATTCTAACCATTATGTATGTTACCTATTCTCCATTACGTACTAATAGCCTTAGCGTACGCTATACTCAATCCTTAACATAGGTTAACGTTTGGCCAAAACTCACTGACTTGATTCTGGCATTCACTTACGTACGTTATCATAGTGTTACGTACGTAACACTATGCACATAGCGTGTGTTAACAATCCACTGTAATGTAGGCTAAGCCCAGTTGACTTGCTTAGCTGGAAAGCCAACCAGGTTCACACGGGGCAATATCAACGAATCTTCTTCCGGTCCCCACAAGCCGACCCTTGTCTGATCTCGAATTGACTGAAGCTTACGTACGTTAAGCTTAAGCTATAACGAACGTTATATTACAATCGTAGCGTACGTTAAAATCAACACCTAGCATACGTTATGACGTGGAGAATCATGCATGAAAGAATATTGGAAATACAAAAACGTAGGGATACGAATACAGGAAGCTAATCTTCGATTAATAATGCCACAAAGTCGAATGCGACAAGTTCGAAAACAGGATAAATATACAATAATTATCCGGGCATTACATACTACCCCTCTAAAAAGAATTTTCGGCCCAAGACTTAGAACGAAAGCAATTCTGGGTATCTTGACTTCATACTATCTTCAGTCTCTCAAGTTGCTTCCTCGATTCCATGTCGGGACCACTGAACTTTAACCAATAAGATCGGTTTATTCCTCAATTGTTTGACTCGACTATCGAGTATCTTGATTGGCTTTTCTTCGAACGAGCCATCATTAGCCACTTCAATCTCGCCAAAATCAATGATATACCTGGAATCCGGTACATATTTCTGTAATTGGGATATGTGGAATACATTATGAACGTGACTCAGCGATGGCGGTAAGGCCAACCTGTACGCCAACTCCCCAACTCTTTCAAGGATCTCGAATGGTCCGATATATCTCGGACTCAGCTTCTCTTTCTTCCCAAAGCGGAAAATTCCCCGAGTAGGAGAAACCATCAGTAGCACGTGGTCCCCAATTACGAACTCTAACGGGCAATGGCACACGTCTACATAAGACTTCTGTCGACTCTGGGCAGTCAACAACCTTTCAGAAATCAGGGCTACTTTCTCTTGAGTCTGAATTATCAACTCTAGTTTAGATCCGGTCAAATCAGAAGAATCATCCCAGCACAGGGGCGATCTGCATCTTCTCCCGTACAATGCTTCAAACGGTACCATCTTAATGGAAGCATGCCAACTATTGTTGTAAGTAAATTCGATCAACGGAAAATGAACCTCCCAATCGGTTGACCAATCCAAGGCACAAGTTCTTAGCATATCTTCAACTGTCTATATAGTCCTTTCGGAATGTCCGTCCGTCTGAGGATGATAAGCTGTGCTAAAGTTCAGCTCGGTTCCGAAGGCCTTATGAACTGCCTTCCAAAAGTGCGACACAAAGAGACCATCTCGGTCCAAAATAATAGTCTTCGGCGTACTATGCAATCGGACTATCTCCGCAAAGAAAACTCGTGCTACTCTCTCCGGCCCCCAAGTATCTTTAATTCCCAGTAAATGAGCCGACTTGGTTAGACAATCCACTATCACCCAAATCATATTCATCCCCATTCTGGTCCTTAGCATACTAGTGATAGAGTCCATCGAGATATCCTTCCACTTCCATTCAGGGATCGGAAGTGGTTTCAACATTCCGACAGGTCGATGATATTCAATCTTGACCTGTTGACAAGTTAAGCACTTCGTGTTGGGATTCCGAAAATAAAACGAAATATGCAGCGGAAAATAAAAATGAATCCTAAACAGGATCGATCAAGTAACATATATGCGAAAAATAAATACTAAGATAAAAATCATACCCTTGAAGCCTTTGAAATAAATCTTCGTAAAAATGGATGACGATCACGAACCCCATCCCAAAGACAAAATCCCTTCATTTCAAGCACCGAAACTTCGAAGCCTCTACTTCACATGCGTCGGAAGTTACTCGGAAAAATTCGACAGCAATCCATTCTCTAAGAACACGGCTAGGAATTACTATATGAATTTATATCTCTTTTTCTTTCTTAATTTTGTATCACCTCAAAGATGATAAATTGAAGAAAAAAAATTCCTCCCTCACTCAAAAACTGCTCTCGGCAGGGCTGTTCTACTTTGCATGAAGATGGGTTATAAAGACATCTTATCTCATCATGTGTGTATTAAAATGTGATGATATATATTATAAAAGAATAATTATTCCTTTACAACTATCATTCAGAATCACGTGGGAATCTCAACTCTAAGTGAGTTCCCACACACATGCAAGATCATGCCATGCCAATACGGTTGGCAGCCATAAGGAAGTTTTCTAGAAAACGAGTTGAGCCACTCGGCTCGTGTATCGGACGTTCGTCAAACGACTCCGTTAAATACACTCCGTTTAATCATCAATGTATTTATATTAATTAATTAATCTAATTAATTAATTATATAAAATAAAAATATATTTCTCTAAGAAATATAATATATGAATTAAATTAATTACCAGTAACTTAATTTTAATTCGTAAAACCGCTATTTGATTTATCCAATAAATCATAATTAGATATCCAATATCTAATATTAATAGAGAGATAATAAATTCACATTTATCCATCAACGCTCCTGATGCGCGACTCCGTAGGTCCGTCTCAGCCGGCATTGGGAGGAACCAATGAGTGCTGGCAGCACTTTGCGAGCCTAGCGGGCCGCACTGTAAACCCAGACTGAGAACGAATGAAGGGATTATTCCAGAACCATTATGTCGTGAATACTATATACATATAGACCCTTCCTCAGATATCCCGGTCAAGTCTACGGGTCATGGTAAAGTCAAACCCTACTATTGACTAGACTCTATACATGTGTTAATGCAAATCAAGACCGACTGATTAATAGTGTATCTAATACGACTATATCTGAATGCTTTGGCCAAAGACTTATGATCTTATTTGCCATTAACCGTATAGAACATATGCCTTCTCACTAATAGGAGATAGAATCCTTTCTTGGCGTATAGTAAAGACTGCTACCTGCCCGTATAGTCCGCACTTCGAGGTCGACTAAGCAATTAAGCAAATGAGTCTAACTACTCTAATGACAAACTAAACGTCACAGGCACATCTTCTACTGAACTCTAAAGTCAAAGGTCCATGTATGATATCACAACCTTTCGATTCATCATCGACTCTCCGAGAGTGAATACCGTGTGACTGAATCAAGTATGAGTCGTGTTCGAGTATACTGGCCCCACTAATATACTTATAACAATGCTATGAAGACATGCACATGTCCTAGCATCAATTATACAAGTCTTATTAAAACTTAATGTCCATTTAAGATTATTGACTTGCGAACGATTTACGTAAATAAACTTTAAACACTTCCAGTGCATTTTCTCTGATCCCAAAACGAGAATGGAATGTTCGATTTATTTACATGGACTTCACTTCAATGTTTACCAAGTCAAGAATGCAATTGAAATACTATAAACAGTGAATGAATCGAATTGCCTTTTTATTAATTATTCCATAATTACAAGTACAATGCCCCTACTCTCTCATCTCCTGATTGGCATTCGAGGGCATATTCCAAGCACTTAGAGACGTATTCCACCACGTCCTTCTTCATATTTCCCCACCAGAAATTTTGTTTTAGATCCTTAAATCTTACTAGTGCCTGTGTGAATAGAATAGGGCGTGCTGTGTGCTTCCTTCATGATGGTCTGCTTCAAAACATCGTCATCGGGGACGCAAAGTCGACTTTGGAATCTTAGAACTCCATCATCCTCTATCATAAATCTGGGGGCCTTTCCTTTGTTCACTTCCTTACGTAACCGAAAAATTAGATAATCATCCAACTGTTTAGCTTTGATTTCTTCGATGAGTGATGAATTTAATTCCATCATACATATCTGCCCTTGGACTCTTTGCGACCATACTTCAATTCCTTCGCGAATCAGTTCTTGTTGAATGCTGGGTTGGGATGTAAGCGCTTCCAACACTCGAAGAGAAACAGGTTTGCAGCTCAGTGCATCTGCTACCATGTTTGCTTTGCCTGGGTGATAAAGAATCTCGAAGTCGTAATCTTTGATCAATTCCAACCATCTCCTCTGTCTCATGTTTGATTCATTCTGACTTAAAATATACTTGAGACTCTTATGATCTGTGAAGATTTGACAATGAGTGCCATACAGATAATGTCGCCAAATCTTCTGGGCAAAGACGACAGCTGCTAACTCTAAATCATGAGTCGGGTAGTTAACCTCGTACGGTTTCAACTGTCGAGAGGCATATGCAATCACTCTATCCTTCTACATCAACACGCAACCCAGACCCTTATTTGAAGCATCGCTGTATACCATGAATCCATGGGTCCCATCTGGTAGTGCTAGTACTGGCGCTGTTGTCAGTCTTCTCTTAAGTTCAGCAAAGCTACTCTGACACTTCTCGTCCCACACAAATTTCTGAGTCTTCTACAACAACTGAGTAAGTGGACGAGCAATTTTGGAAAATCCTTCTACAAAACAGCGATAATATCCAGCAAGTCCTAAGAAACTTCGGACGCCCTTCACGTTCTTAGGAGATTCCCACTACAAGATTGCCTCAACTTTCTTCGGGTCCACCTGAACTCCGTCGGACGATATCACGTGCCCAAGGAACGTTACTTCCTTAAGCCAGAACTCGCATTTAGAAAGTTTCGCATAAAGCTGTTCATTCCTCAAAGTATTCAAAACGATACGCAAATGCTCTGCATGCTCTTCTGGATCCTTCGAATAAATCAAGATGTCATCGATGAAAACGAACACGAATTTATCTAAGTATTCTAAGAATACCCGATTCATCAATTTCATAAACACCGCAGGAGCATTAGTAAGTCCGAATGGCATCACCGCAAATTTATAGTGCCCGTACCGGGATCTGAAAGCCGATTTCGGTATATCTGATTCCTTAATTCTCAACTGATGGTATCCTTATCTCAAGTCGATCTTCAAGAATAACGATGCCCCCTGCAGTTGATCAAATAAGTCATCGATCCGAGGTAGTGGGTGTTAGGGTTGTATACGTCAAAACATACTTTATGCTTGTATTATCTAATTTCCCGGTCTTTATCTATGAGCATATTTAATTCATTTATCACATGTTTTACATATTTATTCATGCTATGGTTATGCAAATGTAGTCTAAATTACTTATATTGTAGATAATGTGGTGTGTCGTGTCGCACAGAAGATCACATTATCGGTTCCTTATATAGTAATATTTAGTTCACAACCTATATAACATTAGACCGTTATGTGAGAGGTTGTAGTATATGCTTGAGATTGGTTGGTCTTGACCATTAGCATATATTAGCGTATTCGGTATACGTTGAACAGGATCGAGGTGAGATAGATTCTTCTGTACTGACTATAAGAAGAATGTACATTTATTATTTCTCAATTCTATTGATTAATATTTAATTATATATATATTTAATATTTATTGCTTTGATTTATCCTGGGTGAGAGCCACAATAATTGACTCAATATGCTCGATATTTTGGGTAATATTATTCTTTATATGATAATTAATATTCTAGCTAGAAATCGTGTCCCGACCAGTCGAGTTGATCATGTCCCTTGAGACACTCGAAAGGATTATTATATTAAACCCTGCAGGTAGATTAATTTTCCGGTATAAAAATAAAAGTTGAGTGGTATACTCATGTATAATATATTAATTAATTAAAAGCTGTCAGTAGCTTAAATTAATTAATGGACATAGAATATCTTAAACATGGGAAATAATTAATTCAAAAAGGAGCCCAATTTCGCAATTTGGGATTTTAGTAGGAAGTGCAATATCAACTTTTTAGGGGACTAAGTTGATATTTAATAGAGTCATTATATTAGAAAAAGAGTTCTAATATAGGAAGATGACATCTATTAAGAGTCATTACCATATCCTCCTTAAGGTCCCTAGAGTAGACCAAAACACCTATAAATTGGTAGCATGGGGTGGCCGATTTTTTCACTTATTATTGAGCCAAAACTTTTGATTTTTTTGTGTGTGTTTAATTGTGGATTTTGACTTGTATCTTGGATTCCATAATTTAGTTAACACAATATTTTTCTAAAATATCACAAATATTCAAGAAAAATAGAGAAAAAATCGAAAGGAATTTTGAAAGACTAATTTCTACCGATCCCTTTACTGTCCAAGTAGTCCGGTAGATTGTTGCCCACACGACATCCGCATAATAGGCGGGATATACTTTAGAAGACTTTGAGGTAGAAATACAAGTAGATCAAGGAAGAATACAAATAGGGGTTCAATCGATCCAAAAGTGAATTTCTACCACTTCCGTCAAAGGTATTAATTACCGACTCCCATGCGTAAATATATTTATTTGATAGTTTGTTAATCTGTTTAGTTAATTAATTGACAAGCCTAAACAGATCCGGTTTTTATGTTGCTTAGTTTATAAAACCGTTTATAAATTTTTTTCACCAACTAGCTTCCGCTGCGTTTTATATTCCAACAATTGGTATCGAAGTCGGTCTTTAGGTTCTGTTCAATTTAATTAATTTGGTGATTAACATGCTAGCAATTAAATATTCATATAATATGATTTTTGGAATATTTGGCTAGAATTTATCTTGCAGGAGAATATGATCCAATTATCATGGCTATGTGATATTTTTTTATTTATTTACGCGTTTTTGGTAATTTGGCCCGTTTTTGAGGCATGTGTAAGTTTTTCCCGTGAGAAAATCCACAGGTAGAATATGATTTATTTTTCTTGTAATTTGCTGTAAATTCGATGTATTTTATTTCGAATAAAATTGTAATCGAATTGGAACACACAAAGTACGAAAGAGAAAGAAGTCCAGCGCGAAGAGGAGTCCCGATCGGACGAACCGACCGAGACCAGCAGGCTGCCGATCGGGACTCGGCCAGCAGCTGTCTCGGCCGACTGGACTGCTGCGCTCGGCCAGCAGCTCGGGTCGGGCAGCGGGTCGGGCAGTCGGGCAGCGGGTCGGGCAGTTCGGGCAGCGGGTCGGGCAGCGGGCAGCAGGTCGGGCAGCGGCCAGCGGGTCAAGTTGTCCGGATTCGGGTCGTTCGATTCGTTTTTCCGCGAGATGCTTGAAGCAGTGGGAGCAAACGAGCCGAAGATTTTCTCGTTATTCAAAACGAGGAATAAAACCCACGATCTATAGATTTAGTTATAATTGGATGTTTGCGTGATATGTTTCCTTGCATGTTAGGCCGACAAAATTAAAAACCTTAATTTTTCAAAATAACTAAGTGATTTTAAATTGATTTTTCAAAATCAAATTGGGCTCTGTTCTTTTGGACTAAATGAATCTGAACTGAACTGAACTGAACAGAATGGACCTAAACTGAACGGAACTGAATGGACCTTAACTGAACTGAACTAAATTGAAAAACTGAAAAATAAGTCCAAAAGGACAGGGCCTTGGCCTCCATAATTGGTTTAAATTGTGAAATAATTAGCATGCGCGTTGACATTAGAGTCTTCCTCCACATTATTGGCTCACTAGTCTTAAACTTCAAATTTGATAACAAAAAGGTGAATATTATTTTTTATGATAGGACCTCTCCATCTGTAGGACTATTATTATTAAATGATATTCTAAGGTTTGTTAAATTATGGTGTTCACTAAGGTATATTGATTAATAAGATCCCTATCAGAGTCTATGTTAAATGAATACATGGCCAAGAGGAACCAACTATTAATTTTACTTGTCAAAACCTATCTTGGCTAGATAGTAAAATTAAAGACGTTAAAATCTACTTGAAAATGTATGTGTAAACGTGCACACTATCGTGGCTTGCATGTACGGTTTTTCAAGGTGTTGGTTGATTGCATATATATTGTGTTTTAAGGTTTTTCAATATATTTTGCATCGAATATGTGATGAATGGTGTTTTTAATTTTATTCTCAGATGTCATTCAATCCACTAGTTGTTATTCTCAAAGAAAACAAACTTGATGGCACTAACTTTGCCGACGGGAAAAGAAATCTTGATAATGTCTTGACCGCCGAGGGGCACAAATTTGTTTTAACAGAGGAGAGTCATTTGGAACGAGAAACGGATGCCACTCCTGAAGAGTTGGCTGAATTATGGAAATGGAAAAAGTCTGATGAGATGGCTCGCTGTTATATTTTGGCTTCACTGAAAAATGTATTGCAACATCAGCATCAGATGATGAGCTCGGCCGCGGAAATGATGAAAAATCTCACTGAGATGTTTGGTCATCAGAACGGGCAGCTAGGCAAAATGCAATGAGGTTTTTGATGACAACCCAAATGTCTAAAGGGACCCCGGTAAGGGATCACGTTCTTAAAATGATGTCTCATTTGAACAAACTGAGCATACTGGGGGCCACTATCGATGCGGAGTCGCAGGTTGATATTATCTTGGGTAGTTTTCCAAGAAGCTTTGAGCAGTTCTGCCTCAACTAAAATATGAATCGTAGGACTTACACATTGGCGGAACTTCTGACAGAGCTTCAGTCTGCCGAAGGTCTCTTCGAACAAGGTTATCATTAAATTCTTGCGGCAACCGGTGCTGCTTCTTCAAAACCTAAATGGGGAAAGAAGAAAAAGCAGGTTGGCCAGAAGAAAATGGCAACCTTCAAAGCTAAGGGAAAGGCTCCTCAGTCCGAGGCGAACAAAAAGCCGAAGGGAAAGTGCTTCCATTGCTGTCTGAAAGGGCATTTTAAGAGTGACTACCCTAAGAAAGGTACGTCTCATGCACTAATAGACAAAACATGTTTGGCTGCCTGCTCTATCACTTCATGGATAGTGGATTTGGTCTCCACTGACCACGTTTGTTATGACTCGCAGGGGTTCCAAGTAACCAAGGTACTTAGTGCGTATGAGATTACAATAAGCTGGGGCGACTATTCCAGGTTGAAGGCTGTTGCAGTGGGAGTCGTGCAGTTAAAAGTTGAAGATAGGATTTTAGTTCTAAATAATGTATTATTGGTACCCAATTTTAGAATGAATTTAATTTAAGTTTCTAAATTGCGTCGCGATGGATATTCAGTTTCGTTTGACGATAATGCAATTATTAAAAAAAAATGGTGAATATGTTTACGGGAGTACCTATAATAAAGAACTTTATATCATTAATACTGCACCAGCTCCCTTGCATAATTATAAATCGCTTAATTCTTTGACTAATCCTAATAAAAGAAAAGAACCTTTGAGCATAGATCAAATATATTTGTGACATTTACGATTGGGTCATACTAACCTTAGAAGGATTCAAAGATTTGTGAGCCCCATTGCATTCGCTCCAAGTTGAGTCATTTCCAACCTGCGAATCCTGTCTAGAAGGTAAAATGACTAAAAGGGTTGTCCAAAGCAAAGGAAATCATGCACAAAATGTATTGGACTTAGTATACACCGATATATGTGGTCTAATGAACATCCAGGCTAAGGATGGTTTCGAATACTTCATCATGTTTATAGATGATTATTCGAGATATGGATACATCTATTTGATGCGAAGGAAGTTTGAATCTTTTGATAAGTTCAAAGAATTTCAAGCTGAAACGGAGAAGCGACATGGACAGAGTATCAAGTCACTACAATCTGATCGTGGTGGCGAGTACCTTAGTGGAGAGTTTTTGGATTTCTTGGCACATGAGGGGATTACTTCCCAGCTCACAGCGCTTGGTACTCCACAAAAAAATGGTGTTGCTGAACGAAGGGATCGTACTTTATTAGATATGGTTTGGTCAATGATGAGTTATTCTCATTTGCCTATTTCGTTTTGGGGATATGCCATGGAAACAGCAGCGTACATTCTAAACTTGGTGCCTTCGAAATCAGTTCCATAATCACCCAAAGAACTGTGGAATGGGCGCAAGTCCAGTCTAGGACATGTTCGGATTTGGGGTTCACCAGTACACGTGCTGAATAAGGAAGCTGATAAGTTGGCATCTCGTACTTAAGTACGTTTGTAGGATATCTGAATGGAACGAAGGGTGGCTTATTCTACAGTCCTAAAGATCAGAAGGTCATTGTTAGCACCAATGTCCGGTTCTTAGAGGAGGACTATGTAATAAGCCACAAGCCTAGGAGTGAGGTCATTCTCGAAGAACTTATGGGCGAGATTTCATAATACCAATTGTACAAACACCTAGTGTACCACATATCGACACCATTATGGATACACAAACCAAGGACACGCCTCGTCGTAGTGGGAGGGTTGTTCATCAACCTGAATGTTTCATAGGCGTTGGAGCATCTTCGGACCACTCCCCGGACCATGATGAAACAGATCCATGTACGTATAAGCAGGCAGTTCAAGACAAGGATGCTGAATCCTGGCAAACAGCAATGGAATCCGAAATGGGATCTATGGATTCTAATCAAGTGTGGGAGCTAGTAGAGCTACCCAATGGGGTAAAACCCATTGGAAGTAAGTGGGTCCACAAGCGTAAGAGAGGATCAAAAGGGAAGGTTGAAACCTTCAAAGAAAAGCTTGTTGCGAAAGGTTACACTCAGAAGGAGGGCATCGACTACGATGAGACCTTTTCGCCAGTAGCCATGCTTAAATCGATCCAGATTCTCTTAGCTATAGCTGCGCATTTAGATATTGAGATGTGGCAGATGGATGTCAAGACTGCGTTCTTGAATGGGAGTCTTGATAAGGAAATCTATATGCGCCAACCTGAGCGATTCATTGCGGAAGGAGAGGAGCACTTAGTCTGCAGTCTTAAAAGAGCCAATTATGGTCTCAATCAAGCATCAAGGTCTTGGAACATGCGATTTGATGAAGTTATTCAATCGTATGGTTTTGAACAGTGTCCTAGTGAGGTTTGTGTATATCAAAAGTACGATGGAAACATGCTAGTATTTTTTGTATTGTACGTAGATGATATACTTCTAATTGGAAACAATGTGAAGGTATTATGAGACGTAAGGGTATGGCTGTCTGAGCAGTTCGATATGAAGGATTTGGGAGAAGCCGGGCACATCCTTGGTATTAAGATCTTTCGAGATCGCAAGAAAAGGATGTTGTGCTTATCTCATGCATCCTATGTAATATTCGTACTTTCTATTTTTGGTAATTTATATTTTTGGTGTATGTTCATTTCGGACAACTCGCTTGTTACTCTTTTGGAATTCTCAATCTATTTTGTTCTTGGAATTTTTCCATTTGGACGAGTTTTGGAGATGTTTTTACGTATTTTCGCCTTGAGCTATGTTTTATCGCACCTTATAGCATACGTTAACTATTTGTGTTAACGTACGTAACGCACTGTCAGGTGTTTAAATCCTGAGTTGACTTCAGACGGGTTATTTCACTTTTTTTTCTTTCCCTTGCTCGCGACGGGAGTTCTTCGGGCGATTTGGAGCGATTCGTGCAGAGCAGTTCGTAGAGTTTCTCCGTAGATCGATCATTTTGTTCCAAGTGAGGTTTATCATCATAGTGGTCATCCTTCTCCGTCCGGATCGAGGTATATTTTGTTAGAATCCTAGTTTTTGGGGATTTCGGGATTTTGACATGATTTCACCCTTTGAACCCGATTTAACTTCGATAGGTTGTTAGATTGTGATTATATAGTCGTAGTTCCTTACTTTCAATATAGTTTATCGGATGTAACTTCTAGGTTTTCACCGTTAATAGATTGGAATCGTTTATGACTTCGTAGTGACCGAAAAATTGTTCCAATGGGTAGAATTAGGATGAATTCATATGTTTAGGCAATATTGAGATTGTTTGTATATCATTATTGTATTAGGAACGGATTTGTGAAGATTATTCGGACCGAAACCCTTCCTTTCACCGTTTCCGCCTCGTCGTGTATTCAAGACAAGTACATGTATTACATCCTGTTATGTGTGTTATGGTTTCAGTATGAATGATCAACTATGATCTTTTGGGTGTGTGAGTTATTTTTCCTTCCACCCGGAGTGTTCGACGGGACGTCTGGGGGTCGATACTAAGGGGTGCGGCCGCAGAAATGGACTTGGGTGCGTGTGTGGTTGAACTTCCACCTGGAGCGTTCGACGGGGCGTCTGGGGGCCGATACTAAGGGGTACGGCCGCAGAAGTGGTTTCCCACCCGGAGCGTTCGACGGGGCGTCTGGGGATCGATACTAAGGGGTACGGCCACAGGTTACCAGTTGTGAATGTTTGTGATATTGTGATGAATTCTTTAAATGTTCTGAATGGCAATGTGATATTCCGGAATATGGCTTTTCAAATATCTGAATGAGATGACTGTATAAATTGTATTTGTATATAATGTAGTGTAATTGTATACTTGCACTAGCTATTCGAATGGTAACCCCTTAAATGGGGGAAATGTGTCTTATGCATTTCAGGTATTGGTCGAGTTGAGGAGATGGCACGGGATACGCATGCAAAGGATGGACCGGCATGATGATGAGGCTCGAGTCTGTATTAGATGTTTTGTTATTATGTCTACTTGGCTGTTGGATATTATTTGGTTTCTTTAATCTTGGTTAAATTTTCCTGCGTGGGCAATGAACTCGTATTGACTCATACTTCTGGATGTCCAATTAAAATGTTTTGGCCGAGGCCACGACCCTATTTTACTATGATTATTATTTCTTATGAGAATTGTCTGTAATTTTTGTGTCATGTGTTACCCTGGTAGATCTTGTGAAGGTTTTACTGCGTGTAATGTCCCTTAAGTGATTTTGGAGTGTTACATTTATGGTATCAGAGCCTTAGGTTATGAATTCCTAGGCTGTTGGTTAATTTTGGGTCTGTCAGTCGTGTCATTAGAGTCAGTTGTTGAGCCTAATATCATTGTGCTACTACCATCTCTTCGTGCGACCCGTGGCTTTAAGTCTCCTCGAACTCTTATATTTCTGTAATTCATTTCCTTGTGTTGTTTGGAATTCTGAATTGTGTTACCGACTTTGCAAACTATGGATTTTTCTGATCTTGTTCCTTTTGAATCATTTATCCAGTATGTTGAGAGGTATCGGTAGACCAGCTAGGGGGCACGGCCGAGGCCGTGGTCGTGGTGCAGATAATGAGGAAGCTCCGCTTTCTCAGTCCTTTGTAGGTTCAGCCTCTCATTCAGTGCCGAACACTCTACCTCTGAGTTCTGATGGGCAGCAGAATTTGTCAGCCAGTCAAGAACTGCCATCGGGGAGTAATGCCGACATGGGAGCTACTGCTGTGCTTTAGTAGTTGGTAGCTCAGCTTGCCTAGATAGCTTAGGGTGGACGCCAGAATCCTCCCTCGACTCCTGAGGATGAAGCTAGTAAGTGGATTTAAAAGGTGACTAAGATGCACCGTCCTCGTTTCACTGGATCTTCTGACTCCCTCGGTTGGGAGAATTGGCTTTTTCAGTAGGGCAGAACTTTTGATGCCGTAGCTTGTCCTGATGACATGAGGATACATATTGCTCAGTACCTACTGGATAAGGAAGCTGCGAAATAGTGGGAGGCCGTGGCGCCCAGAGATTGCCAGTCAGAGAACGCAGTATTGCGGAATTCTTCACTGCAACACCTCAGGATGTGCCGATTTCTCAGGCCATCATCTCTTATAATCAGCAGTTGGGATTCGTGAAAGATCAGGTGAGGACTAAGGCAAAATCCGTTATTTCAATATGCGCATGAAGCCACATAAAAGGCAGAGTATGGCACCGCTCATGTGTGCCACCTTGAAGGAATACCAGGATTGCGCCCTAGCGATCGATATGGCTGTCCCGGAATCAGAGTTGGGTTCCGAGGCCAAGAAACAGAAGACAGGTGGCAGTTTTTCAGCCGGTAAGAGTGGTTGATTTTCGAAATCTCAGTCCGCTCCTACGTCTGGGAAGATGCCATTTCATCAGTACGGTGAATCTCAGAGTAACCATTCAGTTCAGTCTGTTGCATCTGGCGACAGAGATAGTTTTAACTGCAACCAATATGAACATTTGATGAAGGATTGTCCATTTTCTTTAGTTACTTGCTTTACTTGCGGACAGACCGGGCACCGAGCAACTCATTACGAGAGGGATACCAGAGCTGCCATAGCTCTGAATACCACTGCCGTTCAGAAGGAGCTTAGCATCGATAAGAACACTCCAGTTACTCAGGTTCCTCATAGTTCGGGCCGTGGTAGGGTTTGGGGTCATCCGGACCGTCGAGCTGCATCTAGTTCGGGATCAATCCATCCTTGCTTATATCAGATGAGGTGCACGGAGGAGTCAGATGTTCCCGTGGCGTCAGGTACCACTCAGATCATTTCTCATCCAGTTTCGGTGCTTTTTGATTCGGGTGCTACCCACTCTTTTATTGCTTCGGATTGTGTGTGCCGTATTAGTATTGACTGCTTGTTCGAGTGTGAACCGTTTGTAGTGGGTATGCCTAGTGGGGATCGTATGGTTGGGAACCGGGAGGTTAGGGATTGCCCAGTGAGGATCGAGAGCTGGTATTGGCCCTTGAATCTCATTGTTGTAGACCTTAAGGGCGAGGATTTGATCCTCGGGGACGATTGGTTGGATCATCACGGTGCCATCATGAACTATCGGACTCGTACTATCTCGATAGTGGCTGAGAATGGCACAGAGCATACACTTGTTGATTGTAAGCCAGGTAGATCGAGTAATGTGATTAGCGCCTTGAAGGCGATAAAACTTCTGAACCAGGGCTGTGTAGGCTACTGGTGTTACTCTTTGAAGGTGGAGAATGGTGGAGTTGACATTTCGTCAATTCCAATTGTTAGTGAATACCCCGACGTATTTCCGGATGACTTGCTGGGATTACCACCGCAGCGGGAGGTTGAGTTTCCTATTGATCTAGTGCCGAACGCGGCTCCTATTTCTCGAGCGCCGTACCGTATGGAACCATCGGAGATGTTAATTAAAGAAGCAGTTGGGAGAATTGCTAGATAAAGGGTATATTCGACCGAGCGCATCGCCTTGGGGTGCCCTTGTGCTTTTTGTTAAGAAGAAGGATGGGTCGCTTCATTTATGCATCGATTATCGAGAATTAAACAAGTTAACCATCAAAAATAAGTACCCTTTTCCCTGGATCGATGACTTATTTGATCAGTTTCAGGGAGCGATAGTCTTCTCGAAGATTGGTTTACGATCGGGCTACTACCAGTTGAGGATTCGGGTAGCGATATACCGAAAGCTGCTTTTCGGACGAGATATGGACATTACGAGTTTGTGGTTATGCCATTCGGGCTAAACAATGCCCCAGCAGTGTTCATGCAGTTGATGAATAAAGTTTTTATTGGGTATGTCGACATATTCGTAGTCGTCTTTATCGACGTCATTCTTTTCTATTCCCAGAGTCAGGAGGAGCACGCCTTACATCTCTGGACTGTGTTAGATATTTTGAGAGCTGAGCAGCTGTACGCGAAGTTCTCTAAGTGTGAGTTTCGGCTCAAGGAAGTGATATTCCTCGGGCATGTGATTTCAGTGGAGGGAGTTTGGGTAGATCCGCAGAAGATAGAGGCAGTGATAGCTTGGGAACCGCCGAGAAATGTGAAGGAAGTGAGGAGTTTTTTGGGACTTGCAGGCTATTACCGTAGATTCGTCGAAGGATTTTCTATGATTGCTAGACCACTCACCCATTTACTCCAAAAGACTCAAAAGTTTGAGTGGACCACAGAAAGGTAGACAATTTATATGAGTTGAAGAGACGATTGACTACCGCACCCATTTTCGCATTGCCTCAGGGGAACGAGGATTTTGTGGTTTATAGTGATGCTTTGGGCCTCGGACTTGGATGTGTCTTGATGCAGAGAGATAGAGTCATTGCTTATGTGTCCCATCAGTTGAAACCTTATGAAGCAAACTACCCTATGTATGATTTAGAATTAGCACCTGTCGTCTTTGCTTTAAAAATATGGAGGCATTATCTCAATGGGTTGTCGTGTATGATTTACACGGACCACAAGAGTTTGAAATATATCTTCAGTCAAAAGGAGTTGAGCGTAGATGGTTGGAGTTAATTAAAGATTATGACCTCAAAATTCTTTACCATCTGGGTAAGGCTAATGTGGTGGGATACACGTTGAGTCGTAAGCCGATGGCGCTATAGATGTTAGAGGTGTTAGGAGTATTCCCTCGAATGCCAGTCAGAGGATCTTGAGTGAGGGCATTGTATTTGTGATTATGTAAATCATTTATATAAGGCAATGAATGTTTCTTTATTTACTGGTAGTTACTGGCATTCCTAACTAGTAAATATACATATAGAAACTAGTCCGTGTATTTGAGAGCAAAACATTCCACTCCTTATTAGATAAGGGGGTAGTCAATGGAAAGGTTTATAGCTCAAATACTTAACCATTCGCAAGTCGATGAAAATTGACTGGGTGTTCATTTTATGTGAAGACTTGTATGACGTGTTCTTTGATATAGAGAGTGCTTGTCGAACACTAATGGTTAGTGGGAGCACAAATTATAGGTATGCTAATTGGATTAGTATACTCGAACCGACTCACCCTCGATTCGTCACACGAATTTCACTCCGAGACTGTCAATGACGGAATCGAAAGGTTATGATAGGTATTCGTGAACCTTCAACTTGAGAATTTTGTAGGGATGTGCTTGTGACGTCAAGATTTTCATTAGAGTAGTTCGACCCTATAAACCGGAAGGTGGGGGTCAACCTCGACGTGCATTTTGACGGGCAGGTATCAGGTCCTACTGGATACCAAGATAGAATTCTTTCTCCCGTTAGTGAGCGGGTTATATGTCCTATGCGGTTATTGGCAGATGAGATCATAAGTCTTTAGCCAAAGCGTTGGAGCTAGTTGTATTGGATACACGAGAGCTTGATAATCTCGATTTGCATTAACACATGCATAGAGTCAAGTACAGATAGGGTTTGACTGACCATGACCCTATAACTTGATCGGGACATGTGAAAGAAGGGTTTATACGTATACTGGTATTCACGACAGAATAGTTCTTGAATGATCCCAATCATTCGTTTTCAGTTGGGGTACGGTGTAGGCCGCCAGGCTGGATAGGTGGTGCTACTACTCTTTAGTTCCTCCCATTGCTGACTGAGACGAACCTACCGAGTTGCGCAATAGGATTGACGACGGAATGAATCTACCTTATTCTCTAATTATTAATATTAGATATTGGATATCTAATTTATTGGAAATTAGATGTCTAATTAGATTTGGGACATTGGATGTCTAAATTGATTTATTGGATAAATTGATTTACGGCCTAATGAATTAAATAAATTACTGTCCGATTGGATGTGCCGGAGCGGTACTTTCGGCGTTGGATCATCCAAGGGCTTGGAGCGGATTGGATTCGTAGAGATCAATATAAAGCTTGGGGAATAGCTCAAGAGAAGGAATCCATTTAATCAACGGACTACAAGGGTGAGTTTCTATATCTCTTGTGTTTTCGTTTATTATTCGTATATACATAGCTCGATCGATCCTCGTAGGGATTCGGATCGAATTAATTTTCGTTTTACCGCTTCCGCTGGGCCTTCGTTTTAGGCACCGAATACCAACAGTGGTATCAGAGCGTAGGTCTTGCGATCGTATATACGATATTGGCATTTGGAATGCTTGATTAGATGGTTAATTATCTGGAATCATTTTAGTCATAATCGTGGTATATGTTTTTCGTTCGTTATAGTTGTATTTTTCATAAGTTTATGTCTAAATATAAATCTTCTATTTCTTGGAAATATGATTTATAGTGATGATATGAATGTTGGAAAATATAGATATTGGATATCCAGTCGAAAATCTAGCCCCGAATTTCCGTTGGACGGTCCGGGAGTGGTCCGGAAGCAGGGGGCCGTGGCCCAGGGATCGGGGGCCGCAGCCCAGGGCTGTTGAAGCCCACATGGGTAGTTTTTATACTGTGGGCCGCGGTCCAGGGCTGCTGGGCAGCCATACTGCAGCCCAATGGTGTTTTTCGAGCACGGTTCAGCCCGTTTCGGACCCGTTTCGGGCTTGTTTTCTTTGTGTATTCCCAAAATTAATTTCCCACATTTTAAATTGGATTTAATATGATTAAAATGATATATAGTATTTAATTTTATAAGGGAAAATTGATTTATTGGAATACTTGTGATCGACCGAATTATTTGAACGTTTTTCATATTACCCCTTGTGGGAACCGATTGGATCGATTCGAATTGTTGATTGGATCAATGTATCTCTACGCTTTCCGTTTATATAGTATTTATTGTATGAATACTTTCGAATGGGGATGTGGTTCGTGGACTTAGTTTTGAATCGTTCGTTTTATTCGATTGGGTTGTAAAGGCCGTTTTGAGCCTATTTATTTTACTAGAAATATTTGTATCTAGGATGCAATTTTCAATGAAAAATTTATATGTAATGACGAAGACCGGAGGAAGATCCGTTTCGAGAAGATGAAGATTCAAGATGAAGACTTGTAATTAGATTACGGAATTTTTGTTTTCTAGGAACGGTCCATGAACCACATGTTGGTAGCAACTAGGTTGTGAATGGTTTTTTCATATTGTATTAATGCCACAAATGCGCTTAAATGATTAATGTGCAAAGTGTAACGTCAATCGCGAAAATTCTCCCACAACAAATAATTAACTTTATAAGGTTTCAAGGTTTTCCTTCCCTCCATCGAGCTTTCGGGAAATTGAAATCCAAAGATGTGCTATGCTTCCGAGTTATTGGGGTAGTCATTCGCGGAGGACGGGTAAATTATCGAGAGCGCATTGGATGCCTTCGGTTGGAGCAAATTTTATCCCTAGAAACCTGATAAGTTGCCGGATAAGATTCAATTGTGAAACTGATTTGCGTCGATGGTATAAATTAACTTGTTCACGAACCATAGAAACCGTATAGGTTGAGGGGAGTGAACAAGGGGAAAAGAAGATTGAATCATCCATTATATGGGTTGGTGTTGGACACCACTTTATGAAAATTAATAGAATAGAAACCTATTCGGTTGCCATCTATTAAGATTTATAAAGAACTCGATCACCACTATGAAGTAGAGCGACGATACTTCCGGATTTCACATGGGAGTGTGTTATTCCAATAAAAATAGTGGGAGATGGGTAACAAGAATAGAAAAGACCTTAATTCTATTCTCAGATCATAATATAACAAGTCACTAATTAATCTGTCGTACTTAGTGCAGAAATACCTCTCAATATGACAATGAATCCACTCGCAATTCTACTCGAAAATAACACTCTAATTAGACCTAACTTTGTGGATTGGCTCCACAATCTGATGATTGTCCTCTGTATAGAGGCACTGGGATACGTCTTGGAGACGGACATTCCAGCGCCACCTGTGCGGACCAGAGCCAATCAAGAAGAGATTGAAAACCACAAAAAGTGGGTTAAGGATGACGTAAAAGTCCGTGCATACATGATGGCTTCTATGTATAATGAGCTTCAGAGAGCTCATGAGAAAATGACTCCTGCTAGGCAGATTCTATCTCACTTAACCGAACTTAATGGTGAGCATAGCAGAACTGCTAGATATGATATATCCAAGCAACTGTTCGGTGCCAGGATGAAGGAAGGTGAGAAGGTTGGGGAACATGTCCTCAAAATGATATCCATGATCGAGAGATTGGAGGCTCTTGATTTTAAAATGGATACTTCTCTCCGAACCGACCTTATCCTTCAATCTCTCCCTGATTCCTTCTCACAATTTGTTATGAACTTCAACTGCAATGAGATTGCATGTAACTTAGCTGGGCTAATAAACAAACTTGTGACCGCTCAGTCTCAGATGAAGACTCCGCGGATGAAGGAGTCTGCCCTTGTGATTTCTTCAAGATCTCGGAAGCCCAAGAACAAGAAGAAAAAGACCAAGAAGCAGATGGGACCACAAGTCAAGGACCTTAAGGGTAAGGGCAAGGCCCCAATGGTTCCGAAGAACAAGAAGAAATAGGATGCATGTCTCGAGTGCGGTGAGCTGGGCCAATGGGCAAGAGACTGTCCGATTCTTCATGGCACTTCACGTACAGAACTTTTAGTTTTGGAAACAAACTGTTCTACTACTGTATTTTCTACTTCCTGGATACTAGATTCTGGTGCTAGTTCTCATATTTGTACCGTAAATCAGGATCTGGAACAAAGTAGGAAGCTTGGAGCTGGAGAATTTATGATCACAGTCGGAAGCAGGCATAGGTCGAGGTGACCGACATAGGATCACTTCTTTTGGGTTTAGAATCCGGCTTTGTTTTGACTTTAAAAGATGTACTTGTTTTTCCCAAGGGGCAAAAAAACATTGTATCCATTCCGGTCATGGACGGAAAAGGATTTTCATTTTTCATTGGTGATGGTTCCTGCAAAATTTATTTCAGAAATAAACTAGTGGGTACTGCTACTTTGTTAAATGGATTGTATCATCTAAAACTCAGCAATAAAGTAGTTGTGAATATTATGACTAGAAAATGTGGTAGGGATGAAACCAATCAAGTTTTGAAATGGCATCTTAGACTTGGTCATGTTGGTCAGACAAAGGTTTACAAGATGGAAAAAGATGGACTTATGGGTCCATTGGGATCGAATCCCATTCCTACTTGTGAATCTTGCCTTAAAGGCAAAATGACTAAGTCCCCCTTCACAGGGACTTTTGAAAGAGCCGCTGACAAACTGGGATTAATCCATACCAACGTATGTGGTGCTTTGGAAGCAGCACGTGATGGATATCAATATTTCATTATGTTTACAAATGATCATACTAGGTATGGTTGTGTATACTTAATGAAACATAAATCTGAGGCCTTTGAGAAATTCTAGGAATTTAAGGCCCTAGTCGAGAAATAAACTGGTAATCATATCAAAGCACTTCGCTCGGACCGAGGTGGCGAGTATATGAGTACAGAGTTTGACGAATTCTTTAAGGAACATGGAATAGTTTCACAACTAACACATCCAGGTACTCCTCAGTTAAATGGTGTGTCAGAAAGAACCGGACCTTGTTGAACATGGTCCGTTCCATGATGGGCTATACTGACTTGCCTATTTAACTGTGGGGGTATGCACTCCTGACTGTCGCTTACATCTTGAACAGATGTCCTTCCAAATCCGTTCCTAAAACTCCACATGAGATGTGGGAGGGCAGGAACCCAAGTCTTAATCATATTAGGATTGGGGGATGTCCCACCTATGTCAAGAAGACTAAGGTGGAGAAGTTGGAAGCTAGGTCTGCGAAGGGACGTTTCATTAGATTCGGATCTGGGACGATGGGATATCTATTCTACATGTCCGAAGATCGAAAAATCGTTGTTGCTTTACAAGCACGCTTCCTGGAAGAAGAGATTCATTCAGGAAGGCGGAGCAGGTAGAAATATTTCTTTGGAAGAATACAATGAAACTCCTCAGGAGACACCTGTGCAAGAAAATGGAACCGAGCCTTCTGAAACACAAGTACAACCACCTCGTAGGACTAGGTCGTACAACCGAGCCTGTCTCATTTACCTGAGAGGTATAGATTTATGCACTTGGTGGAACTAGGTTTCCACGAGGTTCCAGGTGATAAACAAGAGACCAACCCGGGACCAATGACCTAGCAATGGTGGATGTAGACTCCATGAAATGGACTGTAGCAGTCTTCATGTAGTTGGGACCTTCGTTTTGACGAGACAATTAAAGAGTTTGACTTTGTGCAAAATGAAGAGGAACCTTGTGTATATAAGAGGGTTAGTAGGAGCAAGATCGCATTCTTAGTACTACATGTGGATGATACTCTACTAATAGTAAATGATGTGGGAATGCTTAGTTCTGTGAAAGCTTGGCTTTCCAGTAATTTGTCCATGAAAGACTTGGGAGAAGCTACCTATATTCTTGGTATTCGACTCTACCGGGATAGAGCGAAGAGAACAATAGGTCTTTCCCAAGCCCTATATATAGATAAAATCTTAAAGCGATTTAAGATGGATGATTCTAAAAGAGGGTTCCTGCCGATGCGACATGGAATAAAACTCTACTTGAAGATGTGTCCTCAAAGTGAGGAACAACGGAAGGAAATTAGTAATATACCATATGCTTCGGCCGTGGGTAGCCTTATGTATGATATGTTGTGTACGAGACCAACATTGCGAATGCTGTAAGCGTAGTGAGTAGGTATCAGGTAAACCCAGGTAGGGAACATTGGACTGCCATAATGAACATTTTCAAGTACTTGAGAAGGACTAGAGATATGGTTCTGATGTATGGTGGTGGAGAACTGAATGTGATGGGATTCACTGTATTGGACTTCCAAGGTCAAAAAGATGATTCTATGTCTACTTCTGGCTACATTTACTCTTAATGGAGGAGTAGTATCTTGGCATAGGGCCAAGTATAGCGCGACTGTTGGTTCCACCTGTTAGGCTGAGTATAAAGCGGCCTCGGAGGCGTCCAAAGGAAGAATTTAGAAGTTATTGGGTATACTTCATGTGACACCTTGTGCTGTGCTACCATAGCGGTAGCACAGGCCTAGGAGCCAAGGTTTCACAACAGTACCAAACATATTGAGAGAGAGTATCATCTCGTAAGAGCATTTATTCGCAAAGAGATATATTGTGCTACATAGAGTAGAGTCAGCCGACTACGTCGCTGATCCACTGACCAAGCCACATTCTCAGATTAGCTTGGATCATAATCTGGAGAACATGGGTATTAGATACCATAGTGTGTGGCATTGAGTGAGTGAAAGTGGGAGATTGTTAGGAGTATGCCCCCGAATGCCACTCAGAGGATCTTGAGTGAGGTCATTGTACTTGTGATTATGTAAATCATTTATATAAGGCAATGAATGTTTCTTTATTTACTGGTAGTTATTGGCATTCCTAACTCGTAAACATACATATAGAAACTAGTCCGTATATTTTAGAGCAAAACATTCCACTTTTTATTAGAAAAGGGGGTAGGCACTGGAAAGGTTTATAGCTCAAATACTTAATCGTTCGCAAGTCGATGAAACTTGACTTGGCGTTAATTTTATGTGAAGACTTGTATGATGTGTTCTTTGATATGGAGAGTGCCTGTCGAACATTAATGGTTAGTGGGAGCACACATTATAGGTATGCTAATTGGATTAGTATACTCGAACCGACTCACCCTCAATTCGTCACACAGATTTCACTCCGGGACAGTCAATGACGGAATCAAAAGGTTGTGATAAGTATTCGTGAACCTTCGACTTGAGGATTTAGTCTGGATCTGCTTGTGACGTCAAGTTTTTCATTAGAGTAGTTCAACCCTGTAAACCGGAAGATGGGGGTCAACCTCGACGTGCATCTTGATGGGTAGGTAGCAGGTCCTACTGAATACCAAGATAGAATTCTTTCTCCCGTTAGTGAGTGGGTTATGTGTCCTATGCAGTTATTTGCAGATGAGATCATAAGTCTTTGGCCAAAGCATTGAAGCTAGTTGTATTGGATACACGAGAGCTCGATGATCTCGATTTGCATTAACACATGCATAGAGTCAAGTACAGATAGGGTTTGACTGACCGTGACCCTATAACTTGATCGGACATGTGAAAGAAGGGTTTATACGTATACTGGTATTCACGACAGAATTATTCTTGAATGATCCCAATCATTCATTCTTAGTTGGGGTACGGTGTAGGCCGCCAGGCTGGCTAGGTTGTGTTACTACTCTTTGGTTCCTCCCATTGCTGACTGAGATGAACCTACCGAGTCACGCAATAAGATTGACGATGGAATGAATATAGCTTATTCTCTCATTATTAATATTATATATTGGATATCTAATTTATTGGACATTGGATGTCCAATTAAATATGAGACATTGGATGTCTAAATCGATTTATTGGATAAATTGATTTACGGCCTAATGAATTAAATAAGTTACTGGTGATTAATTTAATTCATAAATATAATTATTTCTTGGAGAAATTAATTATATTATTATGTATTTGATATGTTTAATTAATTGGATTAATTAATCGATATAAATACATCGGAATGGAATCGGAGTTTATCTGTTTGGACTCGTGGGAGTCCGAAACGGACCGAACTCCTCCTACCAATAATCATGCCCCCCCACCCCCCCGCTTATATGCATGTGTGTGCTGACTTGTCCCCAATCATGATGTTTGGAATCTCATGTATTGAGGGGACAAGTATCATGCATATGATAGTGTTGGGGATTTTATATTATGAAATGAAAATAAAAGGAAGACTTGATCATCCCTACACTTCACTTGATGCTATGGTTGGTGAGTAAAATAGAGAGAGAAAAGTTCTTCCTCTAAAGTCTTCTTTCTTCATTTCATTTTTCTTCTTGGTTGTTCTTGGAGAAAAATCAAGAAATCAAAGAGAGATAGTGAATTATACACTTGGCGTGTTATAATCACAACAGAACAAGCTTCAATAATCTTGTTCTAGCCGTATCCTTGGAGGATAACGAGATTTAGTCGTTCCGGTCATTTCTCCGGCGCGTGGCAAGTAGAGACGCAGTACTTTCGGCGTTGGATCATCCAAGAGCTCGGAGCGGATTGGATTCGTAGAGATCAATCTAAAGCTTGGGAAATAGCTCAAGGGAAGGAATCCATTTAATCAACGGACTACAAGGGTGAGTATCTATATCTCTTATGTTTTTGTTTATTATTCGTATATACGTAGCTCGATCGATCCTCGTAAGGATTCAGATCGAATTAATTTTTGTTTTACCGCTTCTGCTGGGCCTTCGTTTTAGGCACCGAATCCCTACAAGAGGTACTTATGACTCAAAGCAAGATCTAGCGGGATTTGATTTGTCAGGATATCGAGGTTTGGGTCCAGAGAATTCAGGGCTAGTTATGTGCGTTAGAAATCACTTTGTCCTTGGTTGATGATATCAAGGCGAGGCAATATGATGATCCACTTTTAGTCCAGTTGAGAGAGGACATGAAGAAGGGGAAAGCCCATAGATTTGTGGTTCAGGATGATGGAGTTTTGAGATTTCGCGGCAGATTATGTGTACCGAGTGATATTGAGTTGAGACAGAAGATATTGAGTGAAGCTCATACTACACCGTACTCCATACATCCTGGTATGAGCAAAATGTACAAGGATGTAAGCAGTAACTACTGGTGGAGAAATTTGAAGACGGACGTTAGTGAGTTTGTGGCGAAGTGTTTGACCTGTCAGCAGGTTAACATTGAGCATTAGCGGCCCACGGGGTTACTACAGTCACTTTCCATTCCGGAGTGGAAGTGGGAAGACATTTATATGGATTTCATTACCGGTATGCCTAGGACTCGGACTGGAATGAACATGATCTGTGTTATTGTCGATCGATTAACCAAATCAGCTCATTTTCTGGGTAATAAGGACACTTGGGGCTGGAGAGGCTAGCACGAGTGTTTATTGCAGAAATCGTGAGGTTACATGGGACTCCTAGGAGTATTATTTTAGATCAAGATGGCTGTTCTGTATCACATTTTTTGGTAGGCTGTTCATAGAGCTTTGGGGACTGAGGTGAGACTCGGTACATCATACCACCCTCAGACATACGAGCAGTCAGAGCGGACGATTCGGACGCTGGAGGATATATTGAGAGCCTGTGCTTTTGACTGGAAGGATGATTGGGAGTCACACTTGCCACTAATCGAGTTCACGTACAACAATAGTTGGCACGCCTCGATCAAAATGGCACCATTTGAGGCATTGTATGGGAGGAGGTGCAGATCACTGTTGTGTTGGGATGATGCGTCCGAGTTTGTTGGTATCGAATCAGATATGGTAGTTGAGATGAGAGAGTAGATTGCTTTGATTCGCGGTAGATTTTTGACGGCCTAGAGTCGACAGAAGTCTTATGCCGACACGCGCCACCGGCCGTTGGAGTTTGAGATGGGAGACCATATGTTGCTTAAGGTGTCACCGACACGGGTAGTTTACCGCTTCGGACGGAATGGTAAACTTAGTCTGAGATATATTGGACCGTTCGAGATTTTAGAGAGAGTTGGAGAGCTTGCATATCGGGTAGGCTTGCCGCCGTCCTTGAGTCACATGCATAACGTGTTTCATATTTCCCAGCTTAGGAGGTATGTACTGGACCCTAGCCATATTATTGATTTTGGAGAGATTGAGCTGGGGCCCTACATTACCATTGAAGAGAGGCCGATTCAGATTTTAGAGCGTCGGGTGAAGCAACTTAGGCACAAAACTATTCCTTTGGTTAAGGTACAGTGGTCGAGACATGGATCTGAGGAAGCCACGTCGGATACGGAAGAGGATATGAAGTCGAGATATTGAGATTATTTGTATATCATTATTGTATTAGGAAAGGATTTATGAAGATTATTCGGTCAAATGATACATTATGAAATAAAATTCATCTTAGGAGGATTCTAATCATATTCTTCAATAACAAGATATCGTAAATACTCCGACGAATCATCATAAGAACTTATTCACTAGGTTCATCTTGATTATCATCTCCTTCTAGGGATTAACCTTAAGCTCAATCCACTAACTTCTCCAACGAAATGCTCGATCATATGATTCCGAAGAACTTATATAATCTCTGAAAACTTGTTATAATTGGAATCATAATCTCTGGATGCTACATTCAAGAGTCTAATCACTATAAGTTTCGTTCAACATGTTCAACAACAAGAGAGAACCGAAGCATAACTGAATTTATTCTTCTAAAATCATGATGTTCGACTTCTCACAGATATAATTGATTTGATAATCTCAAAACATGTTCAAAACATCACCAAGACAACATAATCAAGATGGTGAAGGATAACATACCTCAATATAGTGAAGAACAATGAAAAACTTGAAGAAACTCAACACCGGAAGCTTGAACACTAATCCATAAGGTTCTATGATCTTCAAAATAAAGATAGGACGATGATATGGGAGTTATATTGTGCTGGATAGTCCCCAGATGTTGAAAAACAAAGATGGAGTGGGGAAGAAATGAAATGGGGGTTAAGGGTTATAAATAGAATTCTAACCACTACGTACGTTACCTATTGTAATATCTGGATAATTGTTGAGTACTTCGTCTGTATTTGAACCATATATTATTCGAATTTGTTATATCAATAATCAAAGAATGATCTTTCCCGTATTCGTATCCATGTGCATGATCATATCAACCTTGTAAATTTATTCATGCATCTACGTCGTAGCGTACGCTAGCTAGTAAGCGTAGCGTACATTACGAGTCACAGGTAGCGTACGCTATGGACAAGGCATAGCGTACGTAAAGCAGTCAATTATTGATCAGATTGGTCGGTACATGGGACACCTCGAGACATGGACAAGATAAGATTCTTCCGCGTGGCCCGGTTAATTTTTAATATTAAACAGGTCAACGGAGATTAACGCACGCTAAGGGATGTGCATAGCGTACGCTAAGTATGTTTATTACGTACGTAACTTTGAGGATGTAGCATACGTAAGAGAGTACAGAATGAGGCAGTAAGCTATCAATGGACGATAGCGTACGCTAAGTATAACAGATAGCATACGCTAATTATAAAACATTATAAATGGGACAGCACCCCATTTCATTTGTTTACATTTTCTTCACTTGTCCTCCACTTGTTTGAAGTCCAGAGAGCCTCCCCTTTATACATAAACACCCTTAAACCATCTATACTTGATCATCGAAGTTGAGTAATATCCTGGATTGGCACACAAGCAACCGGAGTTGGACTCTAGCTATTGTTTCGGTGTTTTTTCATCTTAAGGTATGTTAATGCTATCTCCAACCTTGGATTCGTGTTCTTAAGGATGTTATGATCACACTATTGAGAATATTAGGTTCCATAGATGATTTATACAACCAAACATCATGTTTAGAGGTTGGGATGATTCTGCTTAGGTTACCATTGTTGAGAACATTATAGTTGGAGTCTTGTTATGGCAAACAATAAGAGTAGTGTTCTGAGATTGATAAAGGTATCGAATGGTGTTGCCATAATAATCGTAGGCTTGGTATGGATATCCATTTTTCTAAACGCACTTAAGGAAAGGATCATCGATTGTTGTATCATTTCTTATAAGTTAGATTGGTTAATTAATCTTCATGATGAAGTTTGAATGTATTGATGATATTGGTAACAAGTGTATCAACCTTAGATTACCTGAACTACACAAGAGAAGTTGTAATCAAGATTGAGTATAACATTATAATGTTATGTGTATCCTTGAATTTGAACATGTCTTAAACTGTAGGATCATTCAAGTTTGCATGAGTATAATATGTATGAGGATAACATATGCTAAACACTGAGAATTATGTACCCTATGTCATCAGACGAGACAGTCGTATGATCAGAGAAGACACTGTCAAATGCATGGTTAGCATGTGCTAGGCTTTGTAGCTTACGTACGCTAACGAGCAGGCTTAACGTACGCTACATTGGGTACGTAACGTACGTTATGTCGATCAGACAAGATACGTTTTGTTGAACTTTAGGCCATAGTTGGATTGTTAGATGTTCGTACGTTAGTTATTCGACGTGAGATGAAACCTATATTATTTCTTCTGTTTAAGATTCGAGCTTTGCAACGTTATTAATCGAAGGCGCGACCTTCGAGTGTATTGACATTCATCGAAGTTTTATCTTTGTCATCAATTCAAGGCAAGTACCCTAATTATAGTTGTTCGTATTATTTCGGTTATGTATTTGTTGTAACATGCATATGTGCTGTGATTAATTGTCCACCATGTGTTGGTCTGACGGGATCATGATGGGAATCTATAGCTGTGTGTGCTGGATCATTGGATAGGTAATTCCACCGTGCGTTGGTCCGATGGGATCATCATCAGAATCTATAGCTGTGTGCGCTGGATAGTTGGAATACCATCAGTATGTTGAGATTGTCGTAATGTGTTATGTGTTGCCATTATTTCCCGTTAGAGAAACTTGTCATGATTATTGTTGAATAAATCATTGTTGAATAATTATCGTACTTGTACTAGCATCGATGTGCTAACCCCTTCAGGGGTTAACATTTATTTTATGTTCAGGATCCAAGAGAGCGGGAAAACAACCACTGGAGTTGCATGATGACGAGGGTACAGAGTGATGATCCGGCCGGGTTTAATTGTCTGATGTTTGTGTGATTTAAATAAGTACTCTAGTACATTGTCTTTTATGATGTTGTATTTGGCTATGTATTAATGTTCTTGGCTAATTCACCCATGGGCCACTCTTTGAGAAATTATTTTCTCAAATGCCACCCTTTTCAAATTTAATACCAAAATGCCATCTTTTCACTTTCTCTCTCTTCTATTAAGAAAATCCCTCGTTTTTATCATTTTTATACTAATTCTCTTATCTCTTTAATCAATTAATTTTTAAACTTAATTAACCAAATAATTTGTTATTTTCTTATTAAATAAATTAATTTTTAAAACTAATTAGTGGGCTTGGACGTTTTTTTAAAACTAATTAGTTTTAAAATTAATTTTTAAAACTAATTAACTAACTAATTCTTTTTTAACTTACTAATTTATTTGTTAGTTATCTAATTAATTCATTATGTAATTTCTTATTTGAAAAATTGGTACAGTGGTGAATTTGCCAATGTTCTTCATTGGACGTTTGTATTTTTCAGTACTGGTTCAGAAACATTGTATTTTATTTCAGTTACTTTCATTTGTTGGTATTTGTTATTGTCTTTTTGTCTCATTAGCCTTGTAAATTCTTATGTAAAGGATTTACGGCGTTGTTATATTTCTGAATATATCGGGGGTGTTACAGAATATGGTATCAGAGCTAAGATTATGGATTTCTTGGCCCTTGGGTTAAAATTGGAGTCCTATATGTCTTTTGAGGTACCTGGCCGTGGATAACATCACTGTACTGCCTACGTCTTCGTGTGAGCGGTGGTTGTAAGTTCGTAAACTCTATATCGTTCTTTACATGTGATACCTCTTTATACTTGAACGTTAGAACGATATTGTTACCCGTATATTGAGTATTTTTGCTTACAGTATGTTGAGAGGAGGACGTTGATGTGGTCGCGGTCATGGATGCGGACGAAGGAATGCTGAGAGAGAAGCTTCACCTTCAAATCAGGCTAACCACAGCTCAGGCGAGCCACAAGTGTCTATTAACAATGAACCAGAACCTGCTGTTCCCGACATCCTTCATCAGGTGGTCAACCAGATGACTCAGTTTTCTAAGGTTGTGGACTGAATGCAGGTGGCATTCAGATTGCAACAGGGAGAGAGAAAGCTATGCATCCCAGACTTGGGAAATCGAGGAGACCGATGGCTCCAGGAGGTGGCGAAAATGCATCCGCCAAAGTTTGACGGTTTCTCGGAGACGCCGACATGGGATCACTAGCTTAGTATTCGCATGGATTAACTGCCCAGACGACCGGAGAGTTCCCAGAGCCCAGTACTTTCTGACAGGGGAAGCATCTGAGTGGTGGGAAGCCATCCTACCTATAGATCACGATGCTTACGTAGGAGAATTTAAATTGATGATGGAAGCTCAGTACTGCCCTCGTCCATTGAGGGAAGCCAATGTTCGAGAGTTTTTCTCCACGCAGCCTTCGGATGTACCAGTATCTCAGGCGATTAAGACGTTTAACCAGCAGCTGGCATTTGTTCGACACCTGGTTAGGACAGATGCAGAAACGATGATCCACTTCGATATGAGAATGAAACTGGAGATACAGAGGTACATGTCTGGTTTTGAATGCACCACTCTCCGTCAGTATCAGGATAAAGCGTTGGCATAGGAGATTAACGAAGCAACGATGGAAAAATTCTCAGAATCCAAGAAACAGAAAGTGTTTGGTAATTTCAGGAGCACAAGAGAACTGGGCCCCGCAAGGCCCAGTCATCCTATTATTCATTCAAGAAACCTCTGCATCCATCTAAGAGCGGAAAGAACATCACATCGGTGTCAACACCGATAGATGTGTCAAGAGCTATTTTAATTGTGGTCTCAATATGGTTAATACATTATGAATGAGTTATGATTATGAGTGAACAAGAACTAAAAGGAATGAATGCCCTTTTAACCGAGTAAGAATTAACTTACTCAACAGCGATGAAGAATGTCCTTCCACGAACAAATGTCTTAAATGAGATGTCGATCGCTCGAACAACCTTGAAAAACACAATTACCAACAATCCGTTCAACATACGAATCAAACACGATTATAACTAACTCAAAACGTCGATACGACTAAACCAAGCTCATTGGGGCATTATATCAAACACGTTGTGACCAATATTCGATTGTTTACAACCAATCCTTAACTACACCAATATAAAATCCCCAAGGAGTGTTCCAAACTAACAAAACATCCTCAATACAATCAATAATCCAATATGAACATCCAAATTCGTGATTACAACAACTAATCGAAAACCCCCAATTCCAACTCAATATTCAAAGTGTTCTTGAATAACCCTCCAATAATCCAATGAATATTCATACACACTCATAATCATATGTATATATCTTCTTACAACATAATTATAACTTCCAAAACATCATATCTCAACACAAAATCGAAATCCAAGATGTTTGAAGAATGTTACCTTTGAAGATCCAAACAATTTGATTTGATGAACTCGCGTTAGATCGACTATCCAAGCTTCACACACGAATGAAGATGAAGAAAAACGAGCACTCAAGTGACTGATGATGAAAAATCTCTCCCTCAAGCTCTCTCTCTCTCGGACACAAGGTGAATAAATGAGGAAATGAACTCAAAGTCCCGTCCAAGTCCTATATCAAACGTTGAATGTTATGGCCGTAACTCGGCCTTCTTACAGCCGTAACATCCAAGTCAATGGCCTTACGGCCATAACCAACCATCTCATACGGTCGTAACTCGGCTTCGTCCAGAATCTGCCGATAGTCATACGGCCGTACCTGCACCTGCCGTACGGGCGTAACTCGCCCTCGTCCAAGCACATGCTGGCAGTCATACGACCGTATCCGCATGTGCCTTACGGGAGTAACTCGACCGATACGGCCGTACCTGGCCAAACTTATGGGCGTATGAAGCCTACGTCGAAAGTGCCTGGGCACCCTGCCCGAATCGTACAGCCGTAACCGGCCAAGCCTTACGGCCGTACCAGCCTCACCTTACGGCCGTATGCCGCAACCCTTACGGCCATAAGTCCTGTTCGTCCGAACTGTCCTGAAATCAACGAACGCATGTTACGTCTGTATCCGACAATCCTTACGGCCATAGCTCACCTTCGTCCAAAACCACCTTGAGCCAACGAATGCATGTTACGGCCGTAATGCCTGACTAGTTACGGCCGTAACTCGCTGCTGGAAGTGACAAAAATCCGACAACTCCATCTACTCGCTACAACCGGTGAATGATCCGACGTACAATACTCGTATGAATGTAATTAAGTCCAATAACACGTGATAGATGATACTTCCATCACAAGACTATATTCACGATGATTATGATAATAATCTCGTATCGACTCTCAATGGAGTTGAATGACAATCGGTAATTGATACATGGTTACAACATGCCAATGATGAAAACAAATGAATGAATCATGAATGATGAGTGATTATTAATGAATGAAAATTACTGACTGATAATTACTGAATGATAATGAATGAATTACAATAGGGTATTACAACCTGTGCAAGCGCCAAGCCCCTCAGACTAAAAGAACCGTAAGATTTCTGACGCTATGGTATAATTTCTGGCAATAAGAATCACTCATTCATCATTCATCACTCAACAATCCTCAATGATCATCTTCATTTTTGATCTTATCGATCATGTTAACTCATTAATCACTCATGTCATTTCATTGCTCAGTTGTTGATCTTGTGGATCATATCATTAATCTTGTTAACTTGTTCAAGATAATCATGTCACCTCAATTGATCCTTCATGTAATCATTATGTTAGAGTGCGTATGCTCCTTATCATTATTTCATAACGTAATCATAATGTGATATTCATGCGAGATCTATAACTATCATGTGACTTTCCTACTTCTGTATGGACAGAGCTGTCAGAGGACGCAGGGGAAGAGGCCGCGGTGTGGGCCGAAACCTGTGAGCTCGTGTGAATACACGCGCAAACGCAAGGAATAATGCTAATTCAACGAGCAGCAACACTGCCACTCATTTACCTAGAAATAATCATTCATTGTCAAGGAGTCGTACCCGAGATACAGCTCAATCAGAAGGTGTTCGGGTTGATCCACTCACTTTTATGCAAGGCATGATGGCCCAGATGACTCAGATCGCACGTCTGATGGAGATGATACAGAACTCAACTGCTCAAAATCAACAGGATCCTCCGCCGCCACCTCAGAGGCAAGAGAGGGGTGTGAGCACTATTATTGGCGACATCTCTCGCTAGAGACCACCTACTTTTGAGGGCTCGTCTGAGCCGGCGGATATTGTTCATTGGCTTGAACACTTTGAGAAACTATTTGCTATGGTAGAGTGTCCCGAAGGGCACAAAGTTTCAGTCGCGGCTTACTATCTGGGTAAGAGCGCTCACTCGTGGTGGCTATCATTGAAGCCCACCGAAGAATCTTGCACTTGGGACCAGTTCAAGACCTTCCTGATGGAAAGATATTATCCGGCCCCACTCAGAGAGGCCAAGTTATCAAATTACTCATTACGGACCCCTCAGCGGAAGATGCTGTTCTCACCATCGCCGAGAAATTTCAGGAGCTACTTCCTTTCATCTCATCTATTATCCACTCCGAGGCGGATAAGATCAAGTATTTCAGTAAGAGGTTGAAACCTCGTATGCGGATGCCATCCTTAGTGTCTGTAAGCGTATGGTCACTATAATTTCAAACGATGGAGTCGAGTGTGTATTTTAGGGGGTAATCCCAGCTGTTCCGGAAGAATCATTGATATGATGAAAGCAGTGAAATTACTCAATCAGGGGTGTGTAGGTTATTGGTGCTATATGACCATGACCGAGAAATCATCAGTAATGTTGGCGGATATTCCTATAGTGAGAGATTATGCCGATGTATTTCCAGACGAGTTACCTGGTTTGCCTCCACATAGAGATGTGGAATTCGCGATAGAGTTGGAGCCTGGTACGTGCCCAATATCGAAGGCACCGTATTGGATGGCGCCGACCGAAATATAGGAACTGAAAAATAAATTGGAGGATTCGACCGAGAAGGGTTATATCCGACCGAGTGCATCCCCATTGGGAGCACCAGTATTATTTGTCAAGAAGAAGGACAGTTCATTTCACTTGTGTATTGATTATCGAGAGTTGAATAGGGTGACGATTAAGAGTAAATATCCTCTACCCCGTATTGATGATCTCTTAGATCAACTTCAGGGAGCTTCAGTATTTTCCAAGATCGATTTAAGATCTGGGTATCATCAGTTGTGAATTCAAGAGTCGGATATTGCAAGGACGGCGTTTCGAACACGCTATGGGCACTATGAGTTTATAGTGATGCCGTTTGGGTTAAATAATGCACCTGCGGTATTCATGGAGTTAATGAATCGGGTTTTCATCGACTATTTAGATCAGTTTGTGGTAGTTTTCATTGATGACATTTTGATTTATTCTCGTGACCGAGAAGAGCATGAAGTTCGCCTACATCAGGTTCTCGACGTGTTGAGACGAGAGCAACTCTATGGAAAGTTTTCCAAATGTGAGTTATGGATGTCTGAGGTGACATTTCTCAGATATGTGATTTCATCAGATGAAGTGTGTGTCGACCCTCAGAAGATGGATGCTATCCGAGATTGGCAACCTCCGAAGAATGTTAAGGAAATCCGAAGCTTTCTCGGATTAACAGGCTATTACCGGTGATTTTTGGAAGGATTTTCTAAAATCGCTCAACCTATGACGAACCTTTTCTGGAAGGATAAGAAATACACGTGGTCTGATGCGTGTCAACAAAGTTTTGAAGAACTCAAGAGCCGTCTAATTTCAGAACCTGTACTTTCCTTGCCACAAGGGACGGAAGGATTCGTGGTTTATAGTGACGCGTCCGGACACGGTATTGGATGTGTATTAATGCAGAACGGGAGAGTTATTGCCTGTGCTTCACGAAAATTGAGACCTTACAAGGTCAATTATCCGACCCACGACCTAGAGCTAGTAGCCGTGGTATTCGCATTGAAGATTTGGCGTCATTATCTTTATGGCATCACCTGTCAGATTTTCAACGATCATAAGAGTTTGAAGTATATATTTGCTCAGGAGTTAAATATGCGACAGAGACAGTGGTTGGAACTAATCAAAGATTATGATATTGAGATCCTATACCACCTGGGCAAGGCGAACGTTGTCGCCGATGCCTTGAGTCGTAAGTCCGTTCAGGAGGAAATGTGTGCTTGTTTGACTGCTCAGAGGGAACTTCAATAGGAATTCCTAAGACTCGAGATCGAGGTCTGGTTACAGCGAGTGCAAGGGCAGCTTTGCATGTTAGCGATTTCATCGCCACTTTACGAGGCAATCAGAATGAATCAGGGATGAGACCCGTTTTTGTTGCGCATCCGAGAGGATGTGGCTCAGGGGAAGCCCCTGGATTTGTGGTTCACGAGGATGGACTTTTGCGATTTAAGAACCGGTTATGCATACCGGCGTATGACGAGTTGAAAAACTCGATTTTGAGAGAAGCTCATGCTACCCTTTATTCCATTCATCCCGGGTCTAGCAAGATGTACAATGACTTGAAACAAAATTACTGGTGGAGTAAGATGAAGCGAGAAGTCGCAGAATTTGTTTCGAGATGTTTAACCTTTCAACAAGTCAACATAGAACACCAGCGACCGGTGGGTATGCTGAAACCACTCCCTATTCCAGAGTGGAAGTGGGAGGATATTTCAATGGACTTCATCACGACTTTGCCGACGAGTCGTCGTGGCATGAATACAATTTGGGTAATTGTGGACATCTTAACTAAGTCAGCTCATTTCCTTGAGATTAAGGATACATGGGGTCCCGACGGACTTGCCCAGTTGTTCATGAAAGAGAAAGTGAGATTGCACGGTACTCCTAAGAGTATCGTTTCTGATCGTGACGGGCGATTCGTGTCACACGTTTGGAAATCAGTTCCTCATGCCATGGGAACTCGGCTTAATCTCAGCACATCCTTTCACCCTCAGTCTGACGGACAATTAGAGCGAAACTATTCAGACGTTAGAGGACATGATGATAGCATGTGTTCTTGAATGGAAAGACGATTGGGAAGCCCAACTAGTGTTGATAGAGTTTACGTACAACAACAGTTAGCATGCTTCGATCAAGATGGCACCTTACGAGGCCTAGTATGGTCGTCGTTGTCGATCTCCCTTTTGTTGGGATGGCTTATCAGAATCAATCGGCACCGAGCCCAATATGCTTATAGCTGCCTGGGAGAAGGTAGCTTTGATCAGGAGTCATTTGTTGACCGCTCATAGTCGACAAAAATCTTATACAGATAATCGTATTCGACCATTAGAGTTCGAGGTAGGTGACCACGTTTTGGTCAAGGTATCCCCGAGTCGAGGTATCTTCCGTTTCGGGAAGCAGGGAAAGTTGAGTCCGAGATTCATTGGACCGTTTAAGATTTTGGATCGAGTAGGCATTCTGGCTTATCAATTGGCCTTACCTCCGGCGTTGAGCCAAATTCATAATATGTTTCATGTCTCTCAGCTGCGGAAGTATGTTGCCGACCCGAGTCACATACTTCAGTTCGAGGAAATTGAGATTGCGGATGATCATTCGTATGAGGAGCGGACTGTACGAGTCTTAGAGCGGCGAATCAAACAGTTGAGGAACAAGACAATTCCTTTGGTTAAATATTGTAACACCCCCAGTTCAGCCCGGGAATATTACACGCTGTGGATTCCGCACCGGAACCCACCAGGCTAAAAACCATTTACAAAACCATTTCAAAATACGCCAAAAGGCTGATGACGGTAGTATTTTCCAAAACTCACAAAATCATTTGTCAAACCATCATAAAACGTTCAAGGACAAAATGCCAAAACTCGATTTAGGATATCGGTTTTATGAAATAAAACTCAGTTTGCAAAATACCGAAAGTCATTTTCAAAGAACTCACGTAGCGGATAAAATACAGTTCGAAAATACATTTACATCAAGAATAAATAAATAGTCAATACACTATTCCCCACTATATGCCATAGCCAGTATCATCCGGGATCCTCGTCTCTTCACGACCGCTCTATCAAATCTTCAATCCCTGAAGAAAAATAAGTTCCAGAATGGGGTCAGCCATAATGTCCGACAAATAACCACTTATACATAACCGTAAATAATCATATGTCATGCATCGTGAGAATGATAACCACAAACTATAATAACCTTACCAGTTCCGGAAATCCAACGATCATCAGAATCCCAATACCACGACAATACCATATAAAATCCCAATATTATAACAATATCGTATAATACCTCAATACCGATACTTTCTCGTACATAATCCTCTATGTACGATTACCATAAAAACACACCTCGGTCCAGATTCCTTCCGAATGCATACCATAACCGTGAACATCCATAATCTCATCAAAACCAACTGTAACTACGATCTTCACAAGAATATCCAAGTATCTCAACAATCATCAACTGTATACTCTAATCCTTATAGAACATTACTAACCATTCGTAAATATGCAATACAACACAAAATATTTATGAAATGTAAATGGAATTACTTATCGACACATTACAACCGAACAAGTAAACACTTTCCTTGATTAACACGGTGCAAAGAAATCGATGAAAGAAAAGAGTCCCAATACAACCTCCTTCAAAAGTTCGTTCCTAAATCACAACGATATCAATTCAATCACAATCCTACGAAAACTTATAGAACTTCCCAAGTTCTACCCATTGAAGCGATTTATCGGACACTTTGAGTGCATAGTCCAATTTAATCGTTTAACGGTTGAATTCTAGAATTTGCTCCGCAAAACTTCAAAAATAATGAATGATTCCGAGAATACAACGAAATTCCATCAACAATTTGAGTTAAAACTAATGAAATCGGCCAAAACATCATGAAACCCCAAAAATCCCCAAAACCAAGGGTTCAAGTGTTCTTACCTTCGATCTGGACGAAACGAGGCGAAAAATGATGTTAGACATGAATAAAACTTCTAAAAAATGATGTTCTATGATGCTCCCATTTAAAACCCTCGATTTGTGTCGAAGGATCGCGAAAAACGAAGAAATTGTGGAAATGGCCGAGTGACCCGGTGCTTAGGCCTTAAATAGCCGATCCCTGTCGGGCACTTACGGCCATAACCGTCCATGGCTTACTGCCGTAACCGGCCTTCTCAACCCTTCTGCCCAATTTGGCCGACATCCTTACGGCCGTTATCGGCATCCCCTTTACTTACGTAATCGGCCTTAGTAACCAATCATTGTCGAACAATCTAAACAATATACTTACAGGTCCGTGAAGACGATGATCTCCCGTGATACTAGCATATGAATCCATTTCGAAAATCACAATACAACATAATACAAATACCAACAATTTGGTATTTTTTCACAATTACTCACACATTTTACAAACGATTGATCTCCGCCAAGATCACATTTTAGTTTAAAGCACTCTGGAGTTCTATGTGGAATTTGTGATGCTGTGTCCTCCTCACCTAGAGCGCATGAGCCGCTCCTTGACACATGCCCGTATCACCAGCGTTCCACTCCACATCGAAATCCGCACATTGCACGTGCCTCGCATCGGCGTTCACTTCCCGATTGGAGCCGCCTATTGCACATGACTACGGCACCGGCGACACTCCCTGCCTCGTCGGTCTCGGAAACACCAAAAATTCCCAAACCCACACATCACTACGACAGTACTCAAACATCACACAGTTCCAAAACAATACAGTTCAAAATAGCCAGAAATACAGTTACACAAATTTCACTTAAGGGACGTTACATGCCGTAAAACCTTCATAAGGTCTACCAGGCTAACACATGACACAAAATTCACACACAATTCTCATAAGACATAATAAACATAGTAAAATAGGGCCCTGGCCTCGGCCAAAATATTTTAATCAGACATCAAGAAGTATGAGTCAATATGAGTTCGTTGCCCACGCACGGGACTTTAACCAAGATTAATGAAACCAAATAACATCCAACTCCCAAGTAGACATAATAGCAAAACATCTAATACAGACTCGAGCCACATCATCATGCTGGTCCATCCTTTACATGCGTATCCCGTGCCAGCTCCCCAGCTCGACCAATACCTAAAATACATAAGATGTATTTTCCCCATTTAAGGGGTTATCATTCCAATAGCTAGTGCAAGTACACAATTACACTACATTATATACATATACGATTTATACAGTCATCTCATTCAGAAAACATTTGAAAAGCCATATTTCGGAATATCACATTGGCATTCAAAACATTTTAAGAATTCCTCACAATATCACAAGCATTCACAACTTGTAACCCATGGTAGTACCCCTTAGTATCGACCCCAGACGCCACGTCGAATGCTCCGGGTGGGAAACCACTTCCATTGCCGTACCCCTTAGTATCGGCCCCCAAACGCCCCGTCGAACGCTCCGGGTGGAAGTTCAACCACACACGCACCCAAGTCCACTTCTACGGCCATACTCCTTAGTATCGAACCCCAGACGTCCCGTAGAATGCTCTGGGTGGAAGGACAAATAACTCACACATCCAAAAGATCATAATTCATCATTCATACCAAAACCGTAACACACGTAACGGAATGTAATACATTTACTTTCCTTGAATACACGACGAGACGGAAACGGTGAAAGGAAGGGTTTCGGTCCGAATAATCTTCACAAATCCGTTTCTAATACAATAATGATATACAAATGGAACAATTCGCCGGTCACTACGAAGTCATAAACGATTCCAATCTATTAACGGTGAAAACCTAGAAGTTTAATCCAATAAACTATATTGAAAGTAAGGAACTACGACTATATAATCACAATCTAACAACCTATCGAAGTTAAATCGGGTTCAAGGGGTGAAACCATGTCAAAATATCGAAATCCCCAAAAACTAGGGTTCTAACGAAATATACCTCAATTCGGACGGAGAAGGATGACCACGATGATGATAAACCTCACTTGGAACACAATAATCGATCTACGAAGAAACTCTACGGACTGCTCTCCACGAATCGCTCTAAATCGCCCGAAGAACTCCTGTCGCGAGCAAGGGAAAGAAAAAGAAGTGAAATATTGCGTCTGAGGTCAACTCAGGATTTAAACACCTGACAGTGCGTTACGTACGTTAATACAAATAGTTAACGTACGCTATGAGGTTTACGTACGTAACCTCCCACAAGTTAACGTACATAAGAGCCCGGCAGAACATTCTATATTATCTGATGAAGGCCATAACATACGTACCTGTAAAGCATAACGTACATTATACAGGTATCGATAACGCACGCCAAGAAGCATGCATAATGTGTGTTATGCATGCAGCAGTTCCACACTGCTGAACACCGTTTCCTGTACAGGACGATACAAAGACGGAACGCAACACGAAGACAGAACCCAGAAGTGTAAACACAAGGTATCCATAATGACGAAGCTAAGTGCTGAAATAAAATACACTTCTAACTATCCGGGAATCCAAAATACAACAAAGAAGATAAAATTCCCTAAACTTCTAGGAAATTACAAAACGGCCGAAACGTCCGAAGAATCACGATACAACGTCGGATTAACAATCCGAAACTCACAACATGAACAACTCAACCATACGAACTCATGGAAAAAGGGAAATAACAAAATTGAATGAGTTTTACGAGAATGGAACGTACATGCGATAAAACATAACTCAAGACAAAAGTACGTAAAAACATCTCCGAAACTCGTCCAAATGGAAAAATTCCAAGAACAAATTAGATTCAGAATTGCAAAACAGTAACAAGCGAGTCATCCGAAATGAACATACACCAAAATAGAAATTACCAAAAATAGAAAGTATGGATATTACATTCTCTCCCCCTAAAAATAAGTTTCGTCCCGAAACTTACAACGCGAATAAGTCGGGGTATCTCAACTTCATATCCTCTTCCGTCTCCCACCTGGCTTCCTCGGATCCATGTCTCGACCACTGCACCTTAGCCAAAGGAATGGTTTTGTGCCTAAGTTGCTTCACCCGACGTTCTAAAATCTGAATCGGCCTCTCTTCGATGGTAATATCGGGCCCCAGCTCAATCTCTCCAAAATCAATAATATGGCTAGGGTTCAGTACGTACCTCCTAAGCTGGGAAACATGAAACACGTTATGCACGTGACTCAAGGACGGCGGCAAGCCTAATCGATATGCAAGCTCTCCAACTCTCTCTAAAATCTCAAACGGTCCAATATATCTCGGACTAAGTTTACCCTTCCGGATGGAGCGGTAAACTCCCCGTGTTGGCGACACCTTAAGAAACACATGGTCTCCCACCTCAAACTCCAATGGCCAGCAGCACGTGTCGGCATAAGACTTCTGTCGACTCTGGGCCGTCAACAATATATCGCGAATCAAAGCAATCTTCTCTCTCGTCTCAACTACCATATCTGGTTTGGTATGAACAAACTCGGATGCATCATCCCAACACAACGGCGATCTACACCTCCTCTCATACAATGCCTAGAATGGTGCCATTTTGATCGAGGCGTGCCAACTATTGTTGTCGTGAACTCGATTAATGGCAAGTGTGACTCCCAATCACCATTCCAATCTAAAGCACAGGCTCTCAACATATCCTCCAGTGTCTGAATCGTCCACTCTGACTGCCCGTCTGTCTGAGGGTGGTAGGATGTACTGAGTCTCAACTCAGTCCCAAAATCTCCTTGAACAGCCTGCCAAAAATGTGATACAAACCGCCATCTCGATGCGAAACAATACTCCTAGGAGTCCCATGTAACCTCATGATCTTTGGAATAAACACTCGTGCTAGCCTCTCCAGCCCCCAAGTGTCCTTAATACCCAGAAAATGAGCTGATTTGGTTATTCGATAGACAATAACCCTAATCATGTTAATTCCAGTCCAAGTCATAGGCATACTAGTAATGAAATCCATATAAATGTCTTCCCACTTCCACTCCAAAATGGGAAGTGGTTGTAATAACCCCACGGGCCACTGATGCTCAATCTTAACCTGCTGACAAGTCAAACACTTCGCCACAAACTCACTAACGTCCGTCTTCAAATTGCTCCACCAGTAGTTACTCCTTACATCCTTGTACATTTTCCTCGTACCAGGATGTATGGAGTAATGTGTAGTATGAGCTTCACTCAAGATCTTCTGTATCAACTCAATGTCACTCGGTACACATAACCTTCCGCGAAATCTCAGAACTCCATCATCATGAACCAAAAATCCAGGGGCTTTCCCCTTCTTCACATCCTCTCTAAACTGGACTAAAAGTGGATCATCATATTGCCTCACCTTGATAATGCACATAACTGTCCCTGAACTCTCTGGACCCAAACCTCGATATCCTGACAAATCAAATCCCAGGCGTAAGTACCTCTAACATCTGTATCACCATCGGCTTACGACTCAACGCGTCTGCCATCACATTAGCCTTACCCGGATGGTAAATAATTTCGAGGTCATAATCTTTAATTAACTCCAACCATCTACGCTGTCTCATATTCAACTCCTTTTGACTGAAGATATATTTCAAACTCTTGTGGTCCGTGTAAATATTATACGACAACCCATAGAGATAATGCCTCCAGATTTTTAAAGCGAAGACGACCACTGCTAATTCTAAATCATGCGTAGGGTAGTTTGCTTCATAAAGTTTCAACTGACAGGATGCATAAGCAATGACTCTATATCTCTGCATCAAAACACATCTAAGTCCAAGGCCCGAAGCATCACTATAAACCACAAAATCCCCGTTCCCCTGAGGCAATGCTAAAATGGGTGCGGTAATTAACCATCTCTTCAACTCATCAAAACTATCCTACCTGTCTGCGGTCCACTCAAACTGCTAGGTCTTTTGGAGTAACTGGGTGAGTGGTCTAGAAATCTTAGAAAATCCTTCGACGAATATATGGTAATACCCTACAAGTCCCAGAAAACTCCTCACTTCCTTCACATTTCTCGGCAGTTCCCAAGCCATCACTGCCTCTATCTTCTGCGGATCTACCCGAACTCCCTCTGCTGAAATCACATGCCCGAGAAATATCACTTCCTTGAGCCAAAACTCACACTTAGAGAACTTCGCGTACAGCTGTTCATCTCTCAAAATATCTAACACAGTCCGGAGATGTAAGGCGTGCTCATTCTGACTACGGGAATAGGTAAGAATGTCGTCGATAAAGACGACTACGAATTTGTCCAGATACTCAATAAAAACTTTGTTCATCAACTGCATGAATGCTGCTGGGGCATTGGTTAGCCCGAACGGGATAACCAAAAACTCGTAATGGCCATATCTCGTCCGAAAAGCAGCTTTTGGTATATCGCTATCCCGAATCCTCAACTGGTAGTAGCTCGATCGTAAATCAACTTTGGAAAAGACTGTCGCTCCCTGAATCTGATCAAATTAGTCATCGATCCGGGGCAAAGGGTACTTATTTTTGATGGTTAACTTGTTTAATTCTCGATAATCGATGCATAAACGAAGAGACCCATCCTTCTTCTTAACAAAAAGCACAGGTGTACCCCAAGGCGATGCGCTCGGTTGAATATACCCTCTATCCAGCAATTATCCCAACTGCTTCTTCAATTCTAACATCTCCGACGGTGCCATACGATACGGCACTCGAGAAACAAGAGCCGCATTCGGCTCTAGATCAATACGAAACTCAACCTCCCGCTGTGGCGGTAATTCCGGCAAGGCATCCGGAAATACGTCGGGATACTCACTAACAAGTGGGATCAACGACATGTCAACTCCACCATTCTCCACCTTCAAAGCGTAACACTAGTAGCCTACACAGCCGTGGTTCAGAAGTTTTATCGCCTTCAAGGCACTAATCACATTACCCAATCTACCCGGCTTACAACCAACAAGTGTAAGATCTGTGCCATCCTCAGCCACTATCGAGATCGTACGAGTCCGATAGTTCATGATGGCACCATGACGATCCAACCAATCGTCCCCGAGAATCAAATCCTCGCCCGTAAGGTCTACAATAATGAGATTCGAGGGCCAATCCCAGCTCCCGATCCTCACTGGGCAATCCCTAACTTCCCGGTTCCCAACCATACGATCCCCACTAGGAATACCCACTACAAATGGTTCACACTCGAACAAGCAGTCAATACCAATACGACACACACAATCCGAAGCAATGAAAGAGTGCGTAGCACCCGAATCAAAAAGCACCGAAACTGTATGAGAAATGATCTAGGTGGTACCTGACACCAACGGAACATCTGCCTCCTCTGTGCGCCTCATCTGATACAATCGAGGATGGACTAAGCCTGAACTAGATGCAGCTCGGTGGTCCAGATGACCCCGACCCCTACCACAGCTCGAACTCTGAGGAACCTGAGTGACTGGAGTCTTCTGATCGATGCTAAGCTCCTTCTGAACGGAAGTGGTATTCGGAGCCCTGGCGGCTCTGGTAGCCCTCTCGCAATGAGTTGCCCGGTGTCCGGTCTGTCCGCAAGTAAAGCAAGTAACTAAAAGAAATGAACAATCCTTCATCAAATGCCCATATTGGTTGCAGTTAAAACAAACTCTGCCGCCAGATGCAATAGACTAACTGAACGGTTACCCTGAGATCCCCCGGCCTGATGAAACGGCCTCTTCCCAGATGTAGTAGCAGATTGAGATTTCGAAAATCGACCACTCTTGCCGGCTGAAAAACTGCAAGCTGTCTTCTATTTCTTGGCCTCGGAACCCAACTCTAATTCCGGGACAGCCATCTCAATCACTAGGGCGCGATCCTGGTATTCCTTCAAGGTGGAACACATGAGCGGTGCCATACTCTGCCTAATATACGGCTTCATGTGCATATTGAAATAACGGATTTATCGGCCTTAGTCCTAACCTGACCTTTTACGAATCCCAACTGCTGATTATAAGAGATGATGGCCTGAGAAATTGGCACATCCTGAGGTGTAGCAATGAAGAATTTCACAATCCTGCATTCTTTGACTGGTGGTGGATAGTATTCTGCTTCCATAGCAGTCTTAAATTCCTCCCAAGTGGTTGGGCTGTCTCTGGGTGCCACAACCTCCCACCATTCCACAGCTTCCTTATCCAGGAGGTACTGAGCAATATGTACCCTCCTGTCATCGGGACAAGATACGGCATTGAAAGTCCTTCCCAACTGAAAAAGCCAATTCTCCCAACCTTGGGAGTCAGTGCTACTAGTGAAACAAGGAGGGTGCACCTTAGTCACCTTCTGAAGCCACTTACTAGCTTCATCCTCAGGAGTCGGGGGCGGATTCTGGCATCCCCCCTGAGCTATCTGGGCAAGCTGAGCTACCTACTACTGAAGCACAGCAGTAGCTCCCATGTCGGCATTACTCCCCGATGGCTGATCTTGACTGACTGACAACTTTTGCTGCCCATCAGAACTCAGAGGTAGAGTGTTCGGCACTGAATGAGAGGTCTAACCCACAGAGGACTGAGAAAGCGGAGCTTCCTCATTATCTGGACCACGACCATGGCCACGGTCGCGCCCCCTAGCTGGTCTACCTAGACCTCTCAACATACTGAAGAAAAGATATGAAAGGAACAAGATCAGAAAAATTCAAAGTTTGCAAGGTCGGTACCACAATTCATAATTCCAAACAACACGAAGGGATGGTAGCACGATGATATTAGGCTCAACAATTGACTCTAACGACACGACTGACAGACCCAAAATTAACCAACAACCTAGACATTCATAACCTAACGCTCTAATACCATACAATTTAGTGGTCTAGACACGGTGTCGAATAGTCTACTTGGGAAATCGAGGATAATATGCGGGAGAGTTATTCACTCAGTAATACCCGGTTGTAAATTCATTCATTATCATTCAGTAATTGTGACTCAGTAATTTTTCACTCAGTATTAATCATTCATCATTCACGTTCATTCATTAATATTCATCGTTGGCGTATTTGGAACCGTGTATCAGTTACCGATCGTCATTAAACTCCGTTTGAGAATCGAGACGAGAGTATTATCATAATCATTGTGATTGGTAGTCTTGTGTTGGAAGTAACACCTATTGCATGTTATTGGATTAATTACATTCATAGAAGTATTGTATGTCAGATCATTCATCATTTGTAACGAGAAGACGATGTTGTCGGATTTTTGTTATTTCCAGCAACGAGTTATGGCCGTAACTTATCATGCATTACGGCCATAACATGCCGTAAGGAGGAAGGTACGACTGTATGATTTGGAGACTATGGCCGTAGCATGCATTTGTTTGTGTAGGAAGGTGTTGTCAATAAAGACAAATTACGGCCGTAAGCTCGACAGGATACAGCCGTAAGTGTTTTTGTTACGACTGTAAGGTAGTTCTGGTATGGCCGTAACCCGGACAGTGCGGGCATTATTGTGTTTTCAATGAAGTGTTGTTACGGCCATATGTAATAGAGATTACGGCCGTAAGACCGTTGACTTGGGAAGTTACGGCCATAAGATGGCAGAGTTACGACCGTACCTCTGTGCAGTATTTAAAGACATGAACGGGATTTTCATGCTCATTTCACCACTTCTTCATTTTGGTTCCGAGAGAGAGATATTTTGGGAGAGAATTTTCATCATCAAACACTTGTGTGTTCGGGTTTAATCATCTTTATTCATTTGTTGAGCCTGGAAAGTCGATTAACATGAGTTTCGACAGATCGAAGAGGTTGGATCTTCAAAGGTAATTTTCTCCAAACCTTAGATTTTGATTTTAAGGTGTAAAATGATGTTTTGGGTGTGATAATCATGATATATGAAGAGATATACATATGATTATGAGTTGGTATGAATATTCATTGGATTATTGAAGGATTATTCAAAACCCTTTTGAAAGGTTGATTTTGGAGTTGGGGGTTTCGATTAAATGTTGTGGGAATCTCAAATTGTGTATTCATATTGAGTTATTTGATCGTGTTGAAGATATTTTGTTGGATTGAATCACTATTTGGAGGTTTGGTATCGATATAATTGAAATTGGTTACAATGTGTTCGTCATAATTCCCCAATAAATTTGGATGTCGTATGGACGTTTTGAGTTGGTTGTGATTATGCTTGATTCGTATTGTAAGTGGATTGTTGGTAATTGTTTTATTCAAGGTTGTTCGAGCAATCGACATTTCTACTTAGGACGTTTGTTCGAGGAAGGACCTTCTTCACCGGTATTATGTAAGTAAATTCTTACTCAGTTAAAAGGATACTCATTCTTTTTGTGGTTCTTCATTCATATTCATAATTCATTCATAGTACATTAATACTCGTCATGGTCACTTTTGTTCATGTGACCTTCTGGGTTCATATTGCGTGGCCGGGTGGTTATGTGTGAAATTTTTAGTCGGGCACACGATAGTCATGTGGCAGGTTCACCGACACAATGGACTGTGCACACGGTAACATGCCTCTGTCAGACTAATTAGGTACAAGTGCGGGTGTGTCCAAACACTCATCTTGTGCACTTGCACGTCCCATTACGGGTGTACTATGATGCCCCTATTCATCATAATTTCATAACTAAGATATATAATGATTGTGTTTATTCAACTCTTGAGGATTGTTGTTCTGTGTAACTGACCCCGTTGGGGATGTTGTTTTTAGGTCATCACAAGGCAAAAGCACGGGAAGAGAATGTTGACGGCGAGGAGTCTCAGTGATACTAGTAGGGGCCCCCCAGTACTTTCAGTCATTTATGTTTCTTCATTTTTATTTCCGCTGCAAATTTTCGTTTGGATATTCATTTTATTTAGTGTTGTATATTTTATCTTCATATAAAATATACAGGTATTCTGTATTTCCTGGGTGTATTGTACTTAAAAATCCTCATCGGAGTAATTGGTAATATAATGTGGTTCGGTACTACAGTTATATTATTTAATTCATGAATTTTCATTCACCTGGTGTCCCAGTCGGGGGTCCACGACACTGTAATAGCCGCCTAGTTTGGGGTATTACACCTTGGATTCGTGTTCTTAAGGATGTTATGATCACACTTCCGAGAATATTAGGTTCCATAGATGATTTATATAACCAAACATCATGTTTAGAGGTTGGGATGATTATGCTTAAGTTATCATTGTTGAGAACATTATAGTTGGAGTCTTGTTACGGCAAATAATAAGAGTAATGTTCTGATATTGATAATCCGTATCGAATGGTGTTGCCATAATAATCATAGGCTTGGTATGGATATCACTTATGCTGAATGGACTTATGCAAAGGATCATCGAAGGTTATATCATTTCTTATAAGTTGGATTGGTTAATTTGTAATACCCGGTTGTAACTCAGTCATTTTCATTCGGTAATTATCAGTCTGTATTTGTCACTCAGTAATTCTCACTCATTAATAATCACTCATCATTCATGAATCACTCAATTGCGTTCAATGTTGGCATGTTGTAACCGTATATCAGTTACCGATCGTCATTTCATCTCCGTTTGAGTGTCGGAACGGGAGTATTATCATTATCATCGTGATTGGTAGTCTTGTGCTGGAGTATCATTCTTTGGCATGTGTTAGACTTGTTCATTTCCACATTCGTATGATTTGTCGGATCATTCATCAGTCGTATCGAGGAATCGGAATCATCGGATTTAATCACCTTGGCCAACATTGAGTTACGGCCGTAAGGTTCTGGGATATGGCCGTAAGTCCAGCGGGTACGGCCGTAAGGCTGGCCGGTTACGGCCGTAAGTGGTCCAGCAGGATGCCCAGGCATTTTGGCCGAAGGTGAGTTACGGCCGTAAGGAAGGTGAGATACGGCCGTAAGTGGTGTTCGTAAATTTTGGGTGTTGCCGACCAAGGGTGACTTACGGCCGTAAGGGTTGCGGCATACGGCCGTAAGTCGAGGCAGGTACGGCCGTAAGGCTTGGCCGGATCTGTACCGTCTGACGCAGGATGGATGTCCGGCCATTTTTGACGAAGGCGGGTTACGCCCGTAAGGTTGGCCGGATACGGCCGTATCATCCGAGTTACGGCCGTAAGGTGTGCGGTACGGCCGTAAGGCTGTCGGCGGGTGTTTTGACGAAGGCGAGTTACGCCCGTAACTAAGGAACGGTTACGGCCGTAAGTCTGTCGGCAGGCTTTCGGACGAAGCCGAGTTACGGCCGCTGAGTTGGCGATTACGGCCGTAAGGCCGTTGACTTGTAAAGTTACGGCCGTAAGAGGGCCGAGTTACGGCCGTAACTTCCGGCAGATATATGGTTTGGCCGACACTTTTTCCTCATTTTCTTCATTGTCACTTCCTTCTTCCTTTTGTCCGAGAGAGAGCTTGGGAAAGGGATTCTTCCTTCATCAAACACTTGAGTACTTGAGTTTCTTCAATTCCATTCAATCACATAGCTCGGATACTCGTTTTAACTCGTGTTCATCGGATCGAAGTGGTTGGATCTTCAAGAGGTAATTTCTTCAACACCTTGGATTTCGATTTTGTGTTGAGATAAGATGTTTTGGACATTATAATCATGTTATATGAAGGGATATGTATATGATTATAAGTTTGTGTAAAGATTCATTGTATTATTGAAGGATTATTCAAGAACACTTTGAATATCGAGTTGAAATTGGGGGTTTTCGATTAATTGTCGTTATAATCACGTTTTGGATATTCGTTTTGGATTATTAATCGTATTGAAGATGTTTTGTGGGTTTGAAACCTTTCTTGAGGGATTTGATATTGGTATATTGAGGTTTGATTGTAAACAATCGGAGTTCGGACGCAACGTGTTTGATTTAATGCCTCAATGGACTTGGTTTAGTCGTATTGGCGTTTTGAGTTCGTTATATTCGTGTTTGATTCGTATATTGAACGGATTGTTGGTAATTGAATTGTTCAAGGTTGTTCGAGCGACCGATATCTCAATTAGGACATTGTTCGTGGAAGGATAATTGTCACCGGCGTTGTGTAAGTTAATTCTTACTCGGTTAAAAGGATATTCATGCCTTTTGTTGTTGTTCATTCATAATCATAACTCATTCATCATTATATTAACCGTATAAAAACTTGTTGTTATCAATTAATCATTTCAGTCATAAGGAACGACGGTTCCAATCTTTTCATTGAGCTGTCATTTATTTCATTACCATTCCCTCTCGGTGAGTCATTATTCATTTTCGATGTCACTTTTGTTATATCGTGGCATTCCGGGTCATACTGGCGTGCCGGTTGGTATGTGTTGGATTTTCATGTCGGGCACATTATAGTCGTGTGTTGGTTGGTGGCCTCACATTGGACTGTGCACACGATTCATATTGTCTCATGAGACTGATTAGGTACAAGACCACGCGTGTATTCGATCGATACTCGTTGGTGGCTTGTGCACGGACACATTTCCATCCCGGGCGTAGTGTGGTGCCATTTCCTTTGAGCCGTACTGTTAGTTGATTCATATAGCATGTTTGATTGCGTATGTTTCGACAGGATATTTCATAACTTCAGATATAATCATGATTGTGTATTTTCAACTCTTGAGGATTGTTGTTCTTTGTAACTGACCCCGTTTGGGGATTTTGTTTTTCAGGTCATGGCAAGGCAAACGCACGGGAATAGCATGTTGATGTCGAGGAGTCCTAGTGATACTAGTAGGGGCCCCGATCTTTCGATTATTCATGTTATTGTCCTTTATTTTCCGTATGAGACTTTCATTTGAATACTCCGTTTCATTCGGTGTTGTGTATTTTATCTTCATATAAAATACACCGGTGTCAATATTGTCTGGTGTGTTGTAACTAAACTCCTCATCGGAGTAATTATTGCCGTAATGTAGTTCGGTACTACATTTATCGGTGTAATTCATTCATTTTCTTTTGCACAGTGGGTCCCGGTTGGGGATCTACGGCCTTTGTAATATCCGCCTAGTTTGGGGTGTTACGAGTTGGTATCGGAGAGTGGTTTTGAATACTACCTTCCGAGTCATGTCTCATTTGAAATCATCGTCATCGACTAGTATCATTGGACTTTCGCGTCACGTGTGACTGTGCAAATGCCGAGCCAATCGGACCAAAGAACCGTAAGATTTCTAACGCCATGGTATAATTTACGGCAATAGTCATTCATTCATCATTCATCATTTCACAATCCTCAACATCATCATTTATTATGATTAAGACGATCATGTTAACTCATTAATCACTTAATTCATTTCATTACTCGATTAATGATCGTGACGACCATGTTAATTCATTAATCACTTAATTCATTTCATTACTCGGTTGCGATCTAGATGATCATATTATAAATCTTGTTAATTTATTCATAATAATCAATTCTAGAATATCATCAGATTTTCATGTCACTTCTGTCTATCATTCATTTAATCACTTAGTTAGAGAATGTATACTCATTTTCATCATCTCATGACTTAATCATAAATATATAATCATGCTTGTAATATAATAATTATGCGACCTTCCTACTTCGGTATGGAGAGAGTGTCAGGATGCACGGAAGAGGCCGCGGTGCGGGCCGAAACCCGAGGAATAATCACTCGTTGTCGGGAAATCGTGCCCAGGACTCGGCTCGATCGGAAGATGTTCGGGTTGATCCACTCACTTTTATGCAGCCATGATGACCCATGTGCGGTTGCTCAATCATCATTGTGCCACTCTGACCGGATTAATCGAGAGAACTCTTCCGTATGAGCCACCGCTAAGGAAAGTCTTGAACAACAACCTTCATTTGTCAACAAGAAATCAACGAAGCGTAATCAATCCAAGGCGGTCGGTCAACCTTCAAGAAGCCTCGTGTGAGCCCTATTGTTTCGAGCGACCTTCTACGGCGCATAATCGTGCGGGACCTCATTCCGGCGGCCGGTTAAACCATCACTGTTTCAATTGTGGGCAAGGTCATTTCAGACCGAGTGTCTGAAACCGTCTATCACGTGCTATAATTGTGGGAATTTTGGACATAAGGCCCGTTTTTGCCGAAAGGACTCCAAGTCGGCTCGCGGCATCTCGAGCCCCGAAGCAATCGGCGTTTGAATCGATGCTTTGTCAACGTCATTTAAGACAATGGAAGCAAATAGAGTTGGAGATCGTACTTATCGAGGAGGAGCGTCGGTTCGGGCGGCAAGTCCCGATTCATATGATGAGGAGGATCGGCGATCGGTGGTCGAATGATTTCGTATACTCGTAATTTTATTTCAACTTGTGTGTACCTTTTGATCTTGTACACCGCATTCATTCATTTTCGAATCATGCTTGAATAGACTTATTTCGGAATAGTCCTATTGCTTGTGGACTTCATACCATCGGTCTACCTGACGATGGAAGAATTTTCGAATTTTACCAAATTAAGCTTAATGACAACGATTGGTTGATGGATCTAATCGTGGTGAACTTATCTTAGGGCGATGTAATTTTCGATTTGTTGGTTCAACCGTCTTGATACTATCCTCGGTGATTGTTAGCGTTTGGTCACTATCTTTCCATCGTTGGTTGTCGATTGTGTGCTTCAGGGAAGTGATCCCCGTTGTTCCAGTAGAATTTTATTATGGCAGAGGCAGAGAGATTCCGCGATCGAACTATTCAATCATTCATTGTATCATTTTCATCGATTGGCCTTTCTAGGGCAATCGAGTTATTCAATCATTCATTGTATCATTTTCATCGATTGGCCTTTCTAGGGCAATCGAGTTATTCAATCATTCATTATATCACTTCCATCGATTGGCCTTTCTAGGGCAATCGAATTATTCAATCATTCATTGTATCATTTTCATCGATTGGCCTTTCTAGGGCAATCGAGTTATTCAATCATTCATTGTATCATTTTCATCGATTGGTCTTTCTAGGGCAATCGAGTTATTCAATCATTCATTGCATCATTTTCATCGATCGACCTTTAAGGGCAATCGAGTTATTCAAACATTCATTGTGTCATCTTCATCGATTGGCCTTTCTAAGGCAATCGAGTTGTTCAATCATTATTGGTATCTCTTTTTATCGATTGACCATCCTAGGACAATCGAAATGTTCAATCATTCGTGGTATCATTGTCATCGATTGACGATGTATTTACAGACGAGTTATCTGGTTGCCTTCACATAGAGTAGTGGAATTCAGGAGTGAGTTGGAACCGGTACGTTCCCTTTATCGAAGGCACCGTATCGGATGGCCCCGACTGTAATGCAAGAGTTGAAGATTCAACTTGAGGAGTAGTTCGAGAAAGGTTATCTCCGACCGATTGCGTCCCCGTGAGGAGCACCAGTGTGATCTGTCAAGGAGAAGGATGGCTCGTCTCGTGTGTGTATTAATTACCAGAAGTTGATCAGGGTAATGATCAAGAGTAGTATCCCTCACCCCGTATTGATGATCTTTTAGATCAACTTCAGGGAGCCTCAGTATTTTTTTCCAGGATCGACTTAAGATCTGGATATCACCAGTTGCGGATTCGAGAATCGGATATCGCGAGGACAGCGTTTCATACACGCTATGGTCATTATGAGTTTGTAGTTATGCCGTTCGGGCTAACTATTGCACCTGCAGTATTCATGGAGTTAATGAATCGAGTTTCCATCGACTTTTTAGATCAGTTGTTGTTGTCTTCATCGACGACATTTTGATTTATTCTCTTAGCCGAGAGGAACACGAGGTTCATCTTCTTCAGGTTCTCGACGTGTTGAGACGTGAGCAATTTTATGGAAGTTTTCTTAATGTGAGTTCTAGATGTCCGAAGTGACTTTTCTCGGGCAAGTAATTTCATCTGACAGAGTTCGTGTCGACCCTCAGAAGACGGAGGCTATCCGAGATTGGCAACCTCCGAAAGATGTTAAGTAAATACGAAGTTCCCCCGGATTAGATGATTAATTATCCAACCCACGACCGGAGCTAACAACCGTGGTTTTCGCGTTGGAATTTTGGCGTCATTACCTTTATGGCGCCACCTGTCAGTCATTCACCAATCACCAGAGATGAAGTATATATTTACTCACAAGGAGTTAAATATGCGACAGGGGCGGTGGTTGGAACTAATCAAAGATTTTGATCTCGAGATCCTTTACCACCCGGGCAAGGCGAACGTTGTCGCCGACGCCTTGAGTCGTAAGTCCGTTCAGGAGCAGATGCTTTCTCATTTAAGAGTTCAGAAGGAGCTTCAGCAGGAATTCCTTAGACCCGAGATCGAGGTCCGACTTCAGCAAGTTCAGGGACAGCTTTGTATGTTAGAGATTTCATCATCACTTGAGGAGGAAATCCGAGAAAATCAGAGTTCAGACCCTTCATTGATGCGCATCCGTGAGGATGTGACTCAGGGGAAAGCCCCTGGATTCGTGGTCCACGAGGATGGACTTTTGAGATTTAAGAATCGGTTGTGCGTACCGACAAATGACGAGTTGAAAAACTCGATTTTGAAGGAAGCTCATGCTACCCCTTATTCTGTTCATCCGGGGTCCAGCAAGATGTACAAGGACTTGAGACAAAATTACTGGTGGAGTAATATGAAGCGAGAAGTCGCAGAATTTGTTTCGAGATGCTTAACCTGTCAACAAGTTAAGATTGAACATCAGCGGCCGGCGGGTATGCTGAAACCTCTTCCTATTCCCGAGTGGAAGTGGGAAGACATTTCTATGGATTTCTTCACAAGTTTGCCGACGAGTCGTCGTGGCATGAATACGATCTGGGTGATCGTGGATCGCTATCTAAATCAGCTCATTCCCTTGAGATCAAGGATACGTGGGGTCCCGAGAGACTTACCCAACTGCTCAGCAGAGAGTCAGTGAGATTGCACGGTACCCCTAAGAGTTTTGTTTCTGATCGTGTCGGGCGATTCGTGTCTCGTTTAGGGAACCAGTTCATCGTGCTTTGAGAACTCAGCTTAATATCATTACCGTTTTTCATCCTCAGTCCGACGGACAATCAGAGAGGACTTTTCAGACAGTGGAGGACATGTTGAGGGCATGCGTCCTCGATTAGTAGAGGATCGGGAAGCCCAATTACCGTTACGGTTGTCGATCTCCCTTGTGTTGGGACGACCCATCAGAGTCAATCGGCACCGAGCCCGATATACTTATAGCCGCCCGGGAGAAGGTAGCTTTGATCAGGAGACGTCATTGATCGCCGAGTCGACAGAAATCATATGCAGGTAATCGTCATCGACCACTAGAGTTCGATACGGGTGATCCCGTTTTGGTCAAGGTATTCCCGAGTCGAGGTATTTTCCGTTTCGGAAAACGGGGGAAGTTGAGTTCGAGATTCATTGGACCGTGTGAGATTTTGAATCGAGTAAGCGAGTTAGCTTATCGATTTGCTTTACCTCTGTTGTTGGGCCGAATTCATAATGTGTTTCACGTCTCTCACATACTTCAGTTTGACGAAATCGAGATTGCGGATGATCATCCGTACGAGGAGCGTCCTGTACGAGTGTTGGAGCGGCAAATCAAACAGTTGAGGAACAAGATGATTCCTTTGGTCAGATTCAGTGGTCTAGACACGGAGTCGAAGAGGCTACTTGGGAAACCGAGGAGAATATGCGGGAGAGTTATCCCGAATTGTTTGACCCTTAGTTTCGGGGACGAAACTCTTTTAAGGGGGGGAGTATGTAATACCCGGTTGTAACTCAGTCATTTTCATTCGGTAATTATCAGTCTGTATTTGTCACTCGGTAATTCTCACTCATTAATAATCACTCATCATTCATGAATCACTCAATTGCGTTCAATGTTGGCATGTTGTAACCGTATATCAGTTACCGATCGTCATTTCATCTCCGTTTGAGTGTCGGAACGGGAGTATTATCATTATCATCGAGATTGGTAGTCTTGTCTTTGAGTATCATTCTTTGGCATGTGTTAGACTTGTTCATTTCCACATTCGTATGATTTGTCGGATCATTCATCAGTCGTATCGAGGAATCGGAATCATCGGATTTATTCACCTTGGCCAACATTGAGTTACGGCCGTAAGGTTCTGGGATACGGCCGTAAGTCCAGCGGGTACGGCCGTAAGGCTGGCCGGTTACGGCCGTAAGTGGTCCAGCAGGCTGCCCAGGCATTTTGGCCGAAGGTGAGTTACGGCCGTAAGGAAGGTGAGATACGGCCATAAGTGGTGTTCGTAAATTTTGGGTGTTGCCGACCAAGGGTGACTTACGGCCGTAAGGGTTGCGGCATACGGCCGTAAGTCGAGGCAGGTACGGCCGTAAGGCTTGGCCGGATACGGCCGTACGCTGCAGGATGGATGTCCGGCCATTTTTGACGAAGGCGGGTTACGCCCGTAAGGTTGGCCGGATACGGCCGTATCATCCGAGTTACGGCCGTAAGGTGTGCGGTACGGCCGTAAGGTCAGCCGGGAGTGTTTTGACGAAGGCGAGTTACGCCCGTAACTAAGGAACGATTACGGCCGTAAGTCTGTCAGCAGGATTTCGACGAAGCCGAGTTACGGCCGTACGAAGTTGGCGATTACGGCCGTAAGGCCGTTGACTTGTAAAGTTACGGCCGTAAGAGGGCCGAGTTACGCCGTAACCTGGCAGATATATGGTTTGGCCGACACTTTTTCCTCATTTTCTTCATTTTCACTTCCTTCTTCCTTTTGTCCGAGAGAGAGCTTGGGAAAGGGATTCTTCCTTCATCAAACACTTGAGTACTTGAGTTTCTTCAATTCCATTCAATCACATAGCTCGGATACTCGTTTTAACTCGTGTTCATCGGATCGAAGTGGTTGGATCTTCAAGAGGTAATTTCTTCAACACCTTGGATTTCGATTTTGTGTTGAGATAAGATGTTTTGGACGTTATAATCATGTTATATGAAGGGATATGTATATGATTATAAGTTTGTGTAAAGATTCATTGGATTATTGAAGGATTATTCAAGAACACTTTGAATATCGAGTTGAAATTGGGGGTTTTCGATTAATTGTCGTTATAATCACGTTTTTGGATATTCGTTTTGGATTATTAATCGTATTGAAGATGTTTTGTGGGTTTGAAACCTTTCTTGAGGGATTTGATATTGGTATATTGAGGTTTGATTGTAAACAATCGGAGTTCGGACGCAACGTGTTTGATTTAATGCCTCAATGGACTTGGTTTAGTCGTATTGGCGTTTTGAGTTCGTTATATTCGTGTTTGATTCGTATATTGAACGGATTGTTGGTAATTGAATTGTTCAAGGTTGTTCGAGCGACCGATATCTCAATTAGGACATTGTTCGTGGAAGGATAATTGTCACCGGCGTTGTGTAAGTTAATTCTTACTCGGTTAAAAGGATATTCATGCCTTTTGTTGTTGTTCATTCATAATCATAACTCATTCATCATTATATTAACCGTATAAAAACTTGTTGTTATCAATTAATCATTTCAGTCATAAGGAACGACGGTTCCAATCTTTTCATTGAGCTGTCATTTATTTCATTACCATTCCCTCTCGGTGAGTCATTATTCATTTTCGATGTCACTTTTGTTATATCGTGGCATTCCGGGTCATACTGGCGTGCCGATTGGTATGTGTTGGATTTTCATGTCGGGCACATTATAGTCGTGTGTTGGTTGGTGGCCTCACATTGGACTGTGCACACGATTCATATTGTCTCGTGAGACTGATTAGGTACAAGACCACGCGTGTATTCGATCGATACTCGTTGGTGACTTGTGCACGGACACATTTCCATCCCGGGCGTAGTGTGGTGCCATTTCCTTTGAGCCGTACTGTTAGTTGATTCATATAGCATGTTTGATTGCGTATGTTTCGACAGGATATTTCATAACTTCAGATATAATCATGATTGTGTATTTTCAACTCTTGAGGATTGTTGTTCTTTGTAACTGACCCCGTTTGGGGATTTTGTTTTTCAGGTCATGGCAAGACAAACGCACGGGAATAGCATGTTGATGTCGAGGAGTCCTAGTGATACTAGTAGGGGGCCCCGATCTTTCAGTTATTCATGTTATTGTCCTTTATTTTCCGCTGCAGACTTTCATTTGAATACTCCGTTTCATTCAGTGTTGTGTATTTTATCTTCATATAAAATACACCAGTATTCGGTATTGTCCTGGTGTGTTGTAACTAAACTCCTCATCGGAGTAATTATTGTTGTAATGTAGTTCGGTACTACATTTATCTGGTGTAATTCATTCATTTTCTTTTGCCTGGTGGGTCCCAGTTGGGGATCTACGACACTGTAATATCCGCCTAGTTTGGGGTGTTACATAATTAATCTTCATGATGAAGTTTGAATGTATTGATGATATTGGTAACAAGTGTATCGACCTTAGATTACCTGAACTACGTAAGAGAATTTGTAATCAAGATTGAATATAGCATTGTGATGTTATGTGTATCCTTGAATTCAAAGATGTCTTAGACCGTAGGTGTAATACCCCCAATCCGCTCAGGGATATTACACGCCGTAGAGCCTTTCCTCAAAAATCTACCAGGCTGGTAGCAAAAATCGAACATCTCAAAAATGGCTTCAAGGCTAAAATGACTCAGTAGACCGATTTGGTCTTTCAATTAATACATACAGCTCAATCTCATACATACCCACGTAGGGGTCGAATATAACACACTCCCGTACAACGGGAAACAATAACTGCAACGGAAATAAAGTACAACTAGCCATACGATAACATACGGGTCCTCATGTGATTAGTATCGATCATCTTTCATCATCCTTCATGCCGACCCTGTGTTATGCTACCCAAAACCTGAATGCAAATACAGACATCCACCCCCGATTACTTGGGGGTTAGCGAAATTCCACTATTTTGCTAGTGCAAGTACAAAGTGCTAAATACGAGTCATACAATTCAACTTCCAAGAATAACAATAATCAGGAATCCTCAAAGATTCAAACACAACGAAAAAAATACTTCCCGAAGCAAGAGTTTGTGTAAAACATTCCAGAACCGAAAGATCACAACTCCAGAGAAACAATTTACAAAATGGTTTAATAAGTCATCAGGAGTTTTAATAGAAAATAATTTAGATTATCGAATCCTTCTCTTTCCAAAATCAACAGGGGTCACAGCCCAAAGGTTTTGTTTTCACAAATAAAACCAACAACAATTCACAGGGTCACCCACGTCACGTGTCCTCGACGGACATAAAATGAACACAACATAATCACCCAAGATCCACAAATTTTGGTCAGACAAATACAACACCAACTCGTGAATCCAGGGCTATTCCATTGGATTCCCTCGAGGCCTCGTCGGACCCTCCCGAGGTGAGCAAAATACATTCACAAATCATATACACACCAACTCGTGAATCCAGGGCCATACCATTGGATTCCCTGGAGGCCTCGTCAGATCCTCCCGAGGTGAGCAAAACACATGTACATAACACCGTGAACACATGCCACATCATCTCACGGTTGGATCAATCACTTGTTACATCCTGACCACATGATCACAAGCCATGTGTCATCGTAGATTGTCTTAGGCTCTCACGGTTGGATTAATCACTTGTTGCATCCTGACCACATGGTCACGTGCCATGTGTAACCATAGACCTTCGACCATATCCACACATTCACACAAATAACATAGCATGCCAAGGATATCCGAACAACTCGCCCAAAGGCAAGAAACACATAGCACAACACAAGTGTCAAATGACAACACACCCAAATGAGATAATATATGTATATATATATATATATATTATCAAAGCACAACAACAACACCAAGTGTATTCATAGGGTTAGATTTACCATTCACGAAACACACCATTCACAAAACACACGTGTTTTAAAAAGGGAGCCTTTAACGAGGCTAAACTGAATCTTTTGAAAGTTCATTTCAAACAAACAAACAAACATACCAAGACGATCACCAATTATTATATCCACAAAACAATAAGTATATGAACAAGGTACTTGTCTCGATACCACGAGCAATGGAACAATGAACGGATACGGTCGGGTATCCCTAGAACATTGATAAGTGTCATTTTTGTACACTTATACATGGTTTGTATCGATAAAATTCACCCATAATTGAGATAGTCTACTCGTTTTTTGCTTTTAATTTATTAGTTTTAATAATTTTATTTTTATCGGATGATGATCGGATTAAATAATTGAATTACTCAAGAAATAACATGTTTAATAAATATTAGCTTTATTGAATTTTGATATATTCATGTTATAGGGCTTTTCGAGACGAATTCGGCAGCCTTTCCGGATTAAAAATCAGAGTTATATATCAAAAGTTATCATCCGAAGAAGATCTGGGGCAAAAACGCAAAGTCTGAGAAATTCTGGGCTGAAAACATTACTATCAAAGCTTCAAATGAGCAAATTTACGAAGCCACGTTACGTCCGTAACATTAAGGAGTTACGGCCATAAGTCACCCTTGTTACGGCCGTAACTCCTAAATGTTACGGCCGTAACTCTTGACAGATTGCTATGATTTGTCTAATTTTTTATACTTGTGGTGTATTATTGAGGGGATGGCTTGCATTGATCCGATCCAATATAATAATGTTGGAGTTTTGGAGTTATAAGATGACTTTAGGTGTATAAATAGACCCCTTAGATCCTTCATCATTCATCATTCATCTTATAATTTTCCATTTTTTGTAAACTTTTCTTTTTGTGTGAAGAACACACTTGTGTTCTTGAGTGATCTTTGTAAGTGTGGTATAACATATGTTGTTCAGAGAGTTTATTGCTTCTATCTCCTTTATCTAGTAAGCGAGTTAGGATCAATTCTTTCTCTTGATTCAACTAAAAATGACCACAAAAGCTTGTAACATGTATAATAAACCCTTCATGGGCTAAGTAATCTTTAGTTGGGATTATAAACAAGGTTAATCATGTTATTTATGTTTGTATAAAGATCTATTGTGAATTACTTATTATTGTGTGTGATTTTTATTGTTTTAACAATCTTTATTTATTTGGCCAATAAATGACGATATTTATGGTCTTCATATGTTTCGAAAGAAAATATGTTTGATTAGATCAAATGATCTTCACTCTAAGTTGTTCTAGGGGATAGAAATATACCCCTAGTCCTTAGATGATTCTTTGAGTTATTTTCATAAATCCTAATGCTATGTATTTAAGCCAATCAACATAGAAATATAGTGGATTGATTCAATATGTAAGGGGCGTTTTATAGTTCGAAAGAGAAACCGTCTTTTTAAGGAAAATCGAATCTACACAACATAATAAGTAAATTCATCTTATAATCTCCTATACATCTTTTATAACTAATGACGAACTAAGTTTGTAATCCCAACTATTTCAATTTATCGTTTAATAAATCTATTATTATTACAATATTTTTATTTCTTTAAAATATTAGAACTATTATTGCATTTACTTTGCAACAATTAAACCAAACTTTTTAATTGTGTGTTTCACTCATATTGGTATCTATAAAAATAGACTAATAGTGTATAATTCAAATTATAACCAAACTTCCTTGTGGGATCGATAAACCGGACTCAAAAAGTCCACTTTACTACTTGATACGATATCGTACACTTGCGATAGTTACACTAAAAGCGTGTCAAGTTTTTGGCGCCGTTGCCGGGGAAGTATAAGTTATAATTGAAAAAATTACATTATTAACTATTGTTATAAATACAATTTTTTCTTTGTTGTAGATTCTCTTGTCTATGCGAAGGACGTACAATCGCGATTTAGTTTCACTAGATCCCGAGATCGAAGCTACATTCAGAAGAAGGCGAAGAGAACAAAAGAAAAACATTATTTCTTCACCATCAATAGCGGACGAACTAAATCCACGTCTCCCCCAAGGAAATGATAACGAAATAATTCCTCCGGTGGGGGGAATACCTAATGTTCAAAACATTCAACATCAACAATATCCTATTGTGCCGGAAATAGATGAAGACAACATGCTCTTTGGAGAATTCATGAACCCCCCATCTTTGAGCGTTCAATCAAGTGTAATCTATCCACCATTTGGAGTGGACAATTTTCAAATTCGCCCAGATGTCATCAATCTCTTCTCCAACAACAACTCATTCTATAGAAGAACCGACGAAAATCCATATCTCCATATTAACCGTTTTGTGGAGATATGTGGAAATTTCAAATATCCAAATGTAAATGACGAGGCGATCAAAATGAGACTTTTCGTGCACACCTTGAAAGACAGAGCAAGAGAGTGGCTAGATACTTTGCCACCACGAAGCATAACAAATTGGCCCGAATTTGTCCAAAAATTCACCACTAAATACTTTCCACCAGTAAAAGTGGCGAAACTCAAATACGACATCTCTACATTTCGTCAACAAGATTCAGAATCATTCCACGAAGCATGGGAGAGATACAAAGATATGCTACGAAAATGTCCTAGCCATGGTTTCAATTTGGGAGCACAAGTCAATTACTTCTATTCTGGAATTTTACCTTCATGTCGAGCCAATGTCGATTCATCATCAAATGGCTCACTAGGCAACAAAACTATGAAAGAGGCTTATAATCTTTTTGAGGTTATAAGTGAACAAAGTGCAAGATGGCCAGACAGAAATATCCAAAAGAAATCAAATAGTGTTTTTGAAGTGGATTCTTATTCACTTATGTTGGCAAAAATTGAAGCTTTATCAAAGAAAGTCGAGGAGATGTCTTTTTCAACTCCTCAATCTGTGAAGACGGTGCAAACTCCACAAATTTCACCTTTTTCATGTGAAATTTGTGGAGCAACTCACAACAGCACTATTTGTCCCTTAGTACAACAGGAACAGTCACCACCACCACCAGAACAAGTGGCGTATGCTCAGAATTTCCAAAGGCAAGCATACAATCCTTACGGGCCAACATACAATCCAGGGTACAAAAATCATCCAAAATTTTCTTATGCAAACAACAACAATGTGTTGAATCCAACGCATCAAGAAAAGAAGCCCAGATGGGAAGAAGCAATCACGAAGCTAGCTGAACAACAACTGAAGTATCAACAACGCAATGATGCTTCAATTAAAAATCTGGAGACACAAGTTGGCCAAATGGCCAAAATACTTTCAGAAAGATCTCATGGCATGTTACCTAGCAATACCAAGGTAAATCCAAGAGAAAATGTCCAAGCTATCACAACAAGAAGTGGAGTGCAGTTGCCCGAAATTTCTATGGAAAATCATCTGGAAAAACAAAAAAATAAACAAAATCAAGAATCAGAAAAAGAATCTGATACAGGACCTTCATCTCAAAAAGGTCCAGTTGCTACAAAATCTTATGTTCCACCTATCCCATTTCCTCAACGGTTGAAGAATCACAAGCTCGATGCTCAATTCGGGAAATTCTTGGAAATTTTCAAAAAGCTACACATCAACATTCCTTTTGCCGATGCTCTAGCACAAATGCCAAGCTATGCCAAATTTATGAAAGATATTCTTTCCAACAAACGAAGGCTTGAAGAATACGAAATTGTTATGCTAACAGAGGAATGTAGCGCAATACTACAAAAGAAGTTGCCACCCAAGCTAAAAGATCCGGGAACTATCACAATCCCATGTACAATTGGTGAAGTGAATTTTGGCAAAGCTATATGTGATTTAGGGGCAAGTATCAGCTATATGTGTAAGTATTTTTCGCTGGGCACTCTCTCTCTCTCTAGGTTTTTTTTCTCTGCCTTCTCTCTAGAATTGTCCGCCGTCTGCTCCCTCTTTTTTCACGCTGAAGACCCGTTTTCTTCCTTTTCACTGATAACGTCTTTCATTCTTCACCTCACCGCCGCCTTTGAGCGGCGGTTCTCTTCTTCTTTTCGCCGATTCGGGCGATTTTGTCCATGGAATCGACCGGCAAACATGGTGAGGATGTTATTCCTCACTTCTCTTCTTTTAATCTCCCAAAAAATCTGACTACAAACTTCCTAAATTACAAAAAAACGCCCTCCTTCTCCAGCAAATCGGCGACCGACGGGAGGAAGGAGAAGATTTTCACTCAAAAAACTTCGATCCAGTCGAATCGAGATCTCTACAATATGAATGGACTTCATCCGACATCAACCGCTGCAGACCCATCGGAGGAGCGGTCCGGGGAAGCTCCCTTTCTGGAGCATTTTAATGTTAAAATCGGAACCCATGAGGTGGAGGAAGGGGAAATCCCGGACGTTGAGGAGTTCATTCCGGAAACTCCAAAAAGCGACCAAGGTAAAAATGTTCCTTCTTATTCCGGCGTCCAGGGCGGTCAGGTGGAGATGCATCCGGTTTCGTTTGCGGAAATAGTTAACAACCAGGTTCAAAAGGCGGCAACACTGGGTACTATTGACCTCTCGGGAGTCGCTGACTGTCTTCTCGCCGGAGGAGTGTGCTCAGGTATCGGACGTTTATAAAAACGCCCTTATTGGAAAATTCTCGTTTGGAAAACCTGATAATATATCTATTGCGAATTTCTTGCAAAAATCTGGTTTTGGTATGTGTAAAGTCCAGTTCTTGAACTTTAAGCATGTATTAATATCTCTGCAAAATGAAGATTTATATGCAAAATTATGCCTGAAACGGGAATTTAATCTGCTCGGATACCCGATGAGGCTTTTTAAATGGGATCCATTTTTCAACTTCAAACATGAACCGGCCTCGGCACCAATTTGGATCAAAATTTTTGCTTTGCCCATTCAATGGTTTGATCCGAGAGCGTTACAAACGGTCGGTTCCCTTGTCGGCAATTATATTAAAGCGGATAACCTTACTTTAAACCGATCCTGGTTGAATTTTGCTAGGATATGTGTGGAAATTAATCTGAAAAAGAGACCTCCAAAAACGGTTGCTATACGTTGTGGTGATGTTTTTACTAAACTCGAGGTAGAATATGAAAAACTACCTAAATTTTGCCACCATTGTCACCACATTGGACATGATATTGATGAGTGTTATGTCAAAAATCCGGAGCTTAAACGGAAAGTTTTTGTGAATAAGTTTGAAAACACGAACAATGTGAAAAAAGGTAAAAATAAAGAAGAATGGGTGCAGGTTCGTGCTGGAAACCATAAAAATATATCGACCGATAATATCAAGGGGCAAGGGTCCGAGTTAACCTGCACTCCCCTGCCTCCCCACTAACGTGTGTATTGTTGAGGATGACACAGGGATTCAAAAGAGGATGATGATATTCCAATCGACAACATGTTTGCCCTCCGTAACGCTAAGATTTGGAGCAAATTGAACAACAAATTCGAGAGACTCACTCCTCCAGTAAGAAAAACAAACTGTCACCTTCAACATCAGGTAACAAAAAAAAGAACCCCTCTGCCCAAAATGAGTCAGTAACGTTTCACAAAAATGAGGCAGGAAACAAAAAGGTTTCCACCACTGACGTTGAGTCAGGCAACAAAAATGAAGCAGGGCCGTTGCAAATTAATCATAATGGGCCAGGCCCAGTAGTTGAGGTTATTACATCCGCTCCGATTGCTCCTGATATTATTTTAAAATCTGTTGGCTCGACCTCGGGCTCGGGCTCCTCGGTCGCTAGTGGGGGATCAAATACCCACAGTGGCTCGCCCCAAGAACCCCAACGAATCACGAATGAACAGGAGTTATTATCCTCGGATAGTGACTCCGTACATAGAGATTCGAAGGATGATCTTGAGGACGCGGGATCCGAACCTTCTTTTGATCCGTTAGATGATGGTCTTTCTAAATCTTTCTCGGATGGTAAAGGAGAAGGAAAAGGGCGGAGAAAGTTAGTCATTGCTCTTCCTTTTTCTAATGTTTTGGAATCAAAATCGGAATCGTCTGGTAAAAAAACCAATAAAAACAATAAAAAAAATAATAATACTAATAAACAATCGGACATCTCAACTAAAAGGGAAACTAGACGATCCCGTAACCAATGATTAGTGTCATTATTTGGAATGTGAGAGGCATCGGGAATGAATCGGCCCAAAAAATTGTTAAATTACTTAAGAGGGATCATCGGCCTAATATTTTGGCCCTTATTGAGCCTAAAGTTGCTTTAAACGCTTCTTTTTTTTGTAGGTTGTTTGGTTTTGATAATGTCGTGGCGAATGCTAATAATCATATTTGGATTTTTTCGGACCATGACACTAACATTCGTGTTTTACATAATGCGGATCAAATGCTCCATACCCAAATTAATTATAAGGACTTGACTCATCCGTTTTTACTCACTGTTGTTTACGGCAAAAATACCAAAATTGAGAGACGTTCTCTTTGGGAGGATCTTATCTCGGTTAGTCAAAATCATACCCCTTGGATGGTAGGCGGTGATTTCAATATCGTCCTATATCCACAGGAAAAAAAAGGGGACACCCCTCCTATCCTTTCAGAAATGGAGGAATTTAGGGACGCGGTCCTTGAATGCGACCTCATGGACGGAGGATATGTGGGATCCCCTTTCACTTGGTATAGTAATTCGGTGTGGCAAAGATTGGATCGGATTTTCTTTTCTTCGGAATGGGTGAACAAATTTTCTAATTGTTGTGTGAGACATATCCCGAGGCATACCTCTGACCATAATTCACTTTTGTGCATTTTTAGCACGGATTTTAATCGGCCTAAAGCGTCTTTTCGTTTTCAAAACATGTGGGTTGAACACCATCTTTTTTTTCAAACCGTTAAAGACTCTTGGGATATTCCCTCGCCCTTCTCGGGCCTTCTTAAATTGTCGAACAAGCTTTTACGCCTCAAACTCACTCTTAAAGAGTGGAACAAATTCACCTTCGGCAATATTTTTAAAAATGTTGAAAAACATCAAAGGGAGGTTGCCGCGGCCGAAGAGCTTTTTGATTCCGATCCTACCACTGCCAACATGGTTAATCTTAAAAAACTAAATGCTTCCCTTATTCGCACATTGTCTATGGAAGAGTCCTTTTGGAAACAAAAGGCCCGTATGAAATGGACAATGGAAGGGGAAAGAAATAGTAAATTTTTCCATGATTTGGTTAAGAAAAAAAGGCACACCAACCACATCCATAGTATTCATGATAATGGGTCCGTCATCACGGATGAGATTGGAATCCATCAATCGGCCGTTGGGTATTTTTCGAATTTATTCAAAAATGATCCGGTTGACATTGATCAATTTGACAAGGATCTTATTTCCAATAATATTCTTGATTGTGACAATCTTTTTATGTGTTGTCCCCCTACCCTCGATGAGATTAAGATAATTGTTTTTGATATGGAGGGGGATAGTGTGGCCGGTCCCGATGGCTTTAATGCGAAATTTTTTCAATCTTGTTGGGATATTATTAAAGGTGATGTTTTGGAGGCGGTGTTAGATTTTTTTGGGGGGGCTGAGTCTATAACGCTCATTCCCAAAATCCCCTCCCCTAACTCTTGGAAAGATTTTAGACCGATTAGTTTGTGCAATACTACTTATAAAATCATTTCCAAAATTCTTAGCAAAAGGTTGAGCTCTATCCTTCCGAGGATCATCAATCCCGCTCAATCGGGTTTCATAAAGGACCGGTTAATCACGGATAATATTCTAACGGCCTTAGAAGTCGTCCATGACATATCTCGTTCTAAGGACAACTCGATTATTAAACTTGATATGGAAAAAGCTTATGATAGGATTAATTGGGGCTTTCTCTTCAAAGTGCTTACTAGTTTTGGTTTCTCCCCTAATCTTATTAAGTTAATTCAACAATGTGTTTGCAAGGCTTGGTTCTCTATTATGATTAATGGTTCATCCGTGGGTTTTTTTAAAAGTGAGAGGGGTCTTAGACAAGGGGATCCTTTATCCCCCCTTCTTTTTATTTTGGCCGAGGATTACCTTTCGAGGAAAATCGATCATACTTTCAAAAAAGACCCGGCCATGTTTTTCACTATTCGCAAAAACGTCCATATTACTCATCTTGCGTTTGCCGATGACATGCTCCTTTTCGTTAATGCGTCTCATAATAATCTTATTTTGCTTAGACGGTGCCTCCATCATTTTGAGGCGGTTTCGGGGCAAAAAATTAATAATGCTAAAAGTACTTTTCTTATGCATAACCCGACCGCCGGCGATGTCGCTCGGGTTAAGGATATCATGGGCTTATCTTTTTCGGAGCTCCCCATGAATTACCTTGGTGTACCTATTTGGAAAGGCAACCCCACTTTCAATATGTTTAGTAACGCCATCCTTAAAATCCAAAACAAAATTTGCACTTGGAATCATCACCTCCTTTCTTTAGGAGGGAGGATCGAGCTTATCATGTCGGTTCTCAATTCCATCCTCTTTTATAATCTTCAAGTTATCAAACCCCCGGCCAATGTTATCTTATTTTTTGAGAGGCTTTTTAATAAATTCCTTTGGGGTTCGAACGAGCGTAAGAAAAAAATGCATTGGGCCGCTTGGAAAAGACTTTGTTACCCTACTCATGAAGGAGGGATAGGGTGTCGTGATTTAAATGATTTAATACAAGCGGCGGAGTTTAAAATGTGGTGGAGATTTAGGACGAATAAGAATATTTGGTCTAACTTTCTTATGGCTAAATATTGCAAAAGGCTTCACCCCATGGTGGTCAAACCTAATCCTTTTGATTCTCCCAATTGGAAAAGGTTATGTGCCATTCGTGGGGAGGTTGTTAAATTCATTTTTTGGAATAGTGGCAATGCTAATTCATCTTTTTGGCATGATAATTGGTGCGACTTTAGTCCCCTTTCGAATTTGTTTCCCACGAAATCTAAAGATTGTCTTAATAAATTTTGGAATAACGGGGAGTGGAACTACTCCAAGCTTAAGGAGATCCTTCCCCAAGGCTATTGTGACTATATTTGCTCAGTTCCTTGTAATATAGCCAATTGCAAACCGAGTTGGAAGCTTTCCTCTAACGGGGATTTCTCGTTTAAATGTACTTGGGAGAAAGTCCGTCAAAAAAAACCCACCCATTTGATTCTTAAGAGGTGTTGGAATTTTGCTATTACTCCAACCATATCGATGTTTATGGTCCGGGTTTTTAATAATTGGATTCCCACGCCCGATTGTTTAATTCGTAGGGGGATGGTGGCCGATACTCGTTGTTTTTGTTGTAACGGAGATGAATCTCTCATCCACTTGCTTTGGGAGGGGCCCGTGGCTAGCAAAGTGTAGGATTATTTCCATTCTTTGGTGGGTTGGCCCAAACTCTTCACCAAGGATCTCAATCTTATCTTCCCATCTTGGTTCAACAAGACTTTTGGTAAGACTCATATTTTTCATATCATTCCCGTGCTTATATGTTGGTTTTTATGGTGTTGTAGGAATGATAAAAGAATGAAGCAAATTCCATTTACGGTTGATCGTGTGTGCTCCCGGATATGGAAGTACTTAAAATCCATCAAAATCGAAGGGAAGCATCGGGTGTATTTTTGGAAAGGGGCCGAGAATTTGGCGGCTACCCTTGGTATTAATCCGAATATCAATTTTACGCGCAAAGTGGTTAGTGTTCGTTGGATGAAACCGTCTCCCGGGTGGGTTAAGCTCAACACGGACGGGGCGGCCAAAGGGAACCCGGGTACCGCGGCCGCCGGCGGGGTTGTTAGGGATCATTTTGGGTCGCCTCTTTTATATTTTTGGGAATTTGTTGGGTCTCAAACTAACACATTTGCGGAGCTTCATGCCGTTTGGAGGGGGCTCAATCTTTGTGTGGAGAAAGGCTTTACTAATGTGTGGGTTGAAGTTGATTCTACCATATCTCTCAAATTAATCAAGGAGCACTGTTCATCTCCTTGGAATGTTCAAAGCTTAATTAGCAAAATTCGCAAACTTCTTTCGTGCATGAATGTTCGCCTTTCTCACATCTATAGGGAAGGGAACTCGGTTGCCGACTTTTTTGCCAACCAAGGATGCCACCATCGAGATTATTTTTATTCGGATGGCCATGATCTCAAGGGGAGGATCCTTGGTCTTATTCGTTTAGATAAAATGTGTTTTCCGTATTTAAGATGCAAAAAAATTGTTTCTTAGTTTGGGCTTTTTTGTGGCTCTCGTTGATATAATTTTGGGCGTGTAGAGGGGTTCGTCCTCCCTCAATTTTTTGGGCGTGTAGTGGGTTTCGTCCCCCCACACTTTTTTGGTCCGTCTAATATATGTGGTGTTTTTTAAAAAAAAAAAAAAAAAAAAAAAGTATCAACTTGATGCCCCTGTCAATTTTCAACAAATTGAACTTGGGAGAAGCAAAAGCAACAACAGTTTCACTACAATTAGCCGATCGGTCAATCAAGTATCCACGTGGGATAATAGAAGATGTGCTCGTCAAGGTTGATAAATTCATATTTCCAGCAGATTTTATCATCCTTGACATGGAAGAAGATCAGGATATTCCCATTATTTTGGGACGACCATTTCTCGCAACAGGACGTGCTCTTATTGACGTCTATGAAGGAAAGCTAATTCTTAGAGTAGAAGACGAACATGTCATCTTCGATGTCCTAAAAACTTTGAATCAACCCTCCACAGATGAGTATTGTCTAAGAATAGATGCAATCGAAGCCATGGTGAACAAGTCTTTAGAGAAAATTCTATCTAAAGATCCTCTTGATACATGTAGAGCAAATTCTCTAACCAGCATGGAAGAAGAATATAACTTTGCCGAAACAGTTAACTATCTAGAAGCACTACAACCCTTAAGAAGGCATTTATATTTTGAAAAACTGGGGACAAGCTCCGCTAAACCCCTCTCTTCTTTACAAGAAGCTCCAATACTTGATCTCAAACCTCTACCCACACATTTGAGATACACTTACTTGGGCATTTCCTCTACACTTCCGGTCATCATATCTAAAATATTGACCAAACATGAAGAAGGGAAATTACTAAGGGTATTGAGGAATCACAAAAGAGCAATTGGATGGACTATTGCAGACAAATGCGGTATGTACTCTACGAGCCATGATTTAATTACTGGCATGAGATTGATGTTGGAATAGATCTCCTTGTTGATCTTGTTATTTTAGAGGATTTGTGGCAGGATTTATCTGATTAATAATTCGAGGTAAATTATGGATTGATTATATGATTGAAATTGTTCGACTCAAAGTCGATATGATATTCTGTGTGACACTCGTAGTGTCGATAATTCATTATGAACTGTTTTCATGAATATGTAATTTCTTGTTGCTATTAACTTAGCATGAATTTTGATTGGTATCATAAACTGTACTTATGGTTATCATTATGTATTGATTCTTTCAGTATGGAAAGAAATCTGAGATGCCGTGGCAGAGGGGGATGAGGCCGCGGAAGGGGCCAAATCCCGATACCACGAGCCAACAGGCGTGCGAATGCAGAGCATAGTTCCGCAGGCAGTGATTCGCCTTTTAGGGACCAATCACACCACACTGGGCGTGAGGATGCACGTGTAGATCCTTATGTTGTGATGCAGGGCATGATGACTCAGATGACCCAGATGGGTCAGCTAATGGAATCTATGCAGAGAGCTACTACTAACCAGGAACAGAGGCGAACTCCTGTACATGGCGGACTGGTGAGTCGGATCATCAGCGACATCTCTCGCCAGCGACCTTCGACTTTTCAAGGCTCCTATGAGCCTGCTGATATCTTGCATTGAATTGAACACTTCGAGAAATTATTCGATATGGTAGATTGTCCAGCAGAGAATCATGTCTCCATAGCAGCTTACTACCTTGGCAAGGGCACACACACCTGGTCGCTTTCGGTGAGGCCAGCTGATGGCGTATGTATTTGGGAGGAATTTAAAATCTCATGCTAGACCGTTACTATCCGGGTCCTCTCCACGAGGCCAAACTATCAGAATTGCTGAATCCAGACCCGTCTGAAGATGATGATGTACTATCTATTGCCGAGAAATTCCAGGCACTTCTTCCTTTTGCCTCGACTATTGTCCAAACGGAGGCCGATAAGATCAAATATTTTCTCAATAGGCTTAAACATCGAATGAGAATGTAACTGCTTAGTCACCACTATACGACCCTACCGAACTTCATCGAGAAAGCTCTGGAGTACGAACTGACCGCGAAAGAAATTTCCATGAAGCAACCGCAGTCCAACAACAAGAAATTCAAGAACCATAACCAGACTAACAGCAACCGGGGAACATTCAAGAGGTCCCAACCAGTTCCAAATCCTTCTTAACGGAAACCCGTGGATCACAACCTTGAGCGGTCAGCTTATCTATTGTGTGCTAAACTATGGAGACCAGGGGCACATCAATTCTAAATGCCCGAGGCCGGTCGTTGCATGCCATACTTGTGGGAAGAATGGACATCGTGCTTATTATTGTAGGAGTGGACCAGGACGTACTCCAGCAGCACCTTATGCTCCAGTTCAGTCTTCCGTCTAGGATTGTGTACCTCCATCTGCTTCTTACCAGACTACCGGGGCGAACAGAGGGATGGGCCGTAGAAATCAAGCTGGTACATCTGGTATCGGGGATACAAAACCCAGAGTCTATGAGATGTAGAAGGCTGACGATCCCGAAGCCAGCATGATTGCAGGTACTCTCGAGATCTGATCTCAGCCTGTCTGTATTCTTTTTTATACTGGTGCTTCACACTCCTTTTTATCTGCTTCTTATTTGAGTCGTTTGCAATTAGATCATGTTACCAATTGTGAACCTTATATAATTGGTCTACCCAATGGTAGAAGAATTGTTTGGAATCGTGAAGTGCAGGACTGTCCGATTCGCATGAACGACTGTGAGTGGTTGTCGAATTTAATTGTGGTCTATTTACCTAAAGATGATATGATCTTGGGTATCGGTTGGATAGATCTTCATGATGCCACACTTAGTGTCCGCGAGCGAACAATGACCGTCACATCTGACGATGGTGTTGAGTTTACTTTTCAGGGTGACAATCCCAGCCGTTCTGGGAGAGTCACCAGCACTATGACAGCAGTGAAACTACTTAATCAGGGGTGTATTGGCTATTGGTGTTTCATGACCAAAACAGCGGATCGACCAGTCGAATTGGCCAATATTTCGGTAGTCGAGACTACCCAGACGTATTTCCAGATGAGTTGCCAGGCTTACCTCCACATCGTGATGTAGAGTCCAATATTGAATTAGAGATAGGTACGTCCCCACTTTCGAAAGCACCGTACCGTATGGCTCCAACTGAGATGCAGGAGTTGAAGAACCAGCTTGAGCATTTGACGGAGAAGGGCTACATTCGACCTAGTGAGTCCCCTTGGGGAGCACCAGTGCTATTTATACGGAAGAAAGATGGATCTCTGCGTCTGTGTATTGATTATCGTAAGTTGAATAGGGTAACCATTAAGAACAAATATCCATTGTCGTGTATTGATGATTTATTGGACCAGCTTCAGGAGGATGTTGTGTTTTCTAAGATCGACTTGAGGTCTGGTTACCATCAGCTGATGATTCGTGAGTCTGACATTTTGAAGACCGCTTTTCGTACTCGCTATGGGCATTATGAGTTCGTAATGATGCCTTTTGGATTGACTAATGCACTGGCAGTATTCATGGAGTTTATGAATCGGGTCTTTATTAATTATCTGGATCACTTTGTAGTCATTTTTATTGACGACATTCTGATCTACTCTCATGACCATGAAGAGCATGATCGTCATGTCCATCAAGTTCTCGAGGCTTTAAGACGGGAGCAGCTTTATGGAAAATTTTCCAAATTTGAATTCTGTTTGCATGAGGTTATTTCTGTCGGCCATGTGATATCAACCGATGGAGTGATAGTAGACCCTCAAAAGACAGAAGCTATTCGAGACTGGCTACCTCCGAAGAACGTGAAAGAAATTCGTAGTTTCGTGGGGCTAGCAAGTTATTACCGATGGTTCGTGGAAGGTTTTTCCAAGATTGCGCAACCAATGAGTAATCTTTTAAGGAAGAATAAGAAGTATTTATGGTCAGAGGCATGTCAGTGGAGTTTTGATGAACTCAAGAGTCTGTTGATTTCGGAACCTATTTTGGTTCTACTGAAAGGAACAGAAGGATTCGTGGTGTAGAGTGACGCGTCTAAATAGGGCCTTGGATGTGTACCAATGCAGAACGGGAAGGTGATCTCCTATGCATCAAGACAGCTACGACCTTATGAGGTCAACCACCCCACCCATGATTTGGAACTTGCAGCCGTGGTGTTTGCTTCAAAAATCTGGCGTCACTATCTGTATGGAGTTACCTGTCAGATTTTTACCGATCACAAGATCCTGAAGTATATTTTTACTCAGAAGGAGTTAAACATGAGGCAGAGAAGGTGGCTAGAACTCATCAAAGATTACGATATCGAGATCCTTTATCATCCGAGCAAAGCAAATGTAGTTGTCGACGCTTTGAGTTATAAAACAGTACAGGAGCAGATGCTTGCTCGCTTGACATTTCAGAGAGAATTGCAGTTAGAGTTGGTGAGGGCGGAAATTGAAGTTTGGTTATAGCGTATTCAGGGACAACTCTGCACATTTGAGATTTCATCATCCCTTGAGGATATAATTATATCAAAGCAGGTTACGGACCCATTCTTATCTCGAGTTCCGGATGAAGTAACTCAAGGGAAAGCCCTGGATTTGTGAACCACGAGGATGGATTGATACGCTTCAGGAATCGAGTTTGTGTACCTGCATGCGAGGAATTGAGGAACTCTATCCTGAGAGAAGATCATGCTACCCCGTACTCCATTCACCCGGGGTCTAGCAAAATATATAAGGATTTGAAGCAATATTATTGGTGGGGGAGTATGAAACGTGAAGTTGCAGAGTTCGTGTCGAGTTGTTTAACCTGTCAACAAGTTAAGATTGAGCATCAGTGACCCACAGGAATGCTGATACCGCTCCCGATTCCCGAGTGGAAATGGGAGGACGTATCGATGGATTTTATCACTAGCTTATCGACAAGTCGTCGAGGGATGCATACGATTTGGGTGATTGTGGACTGTCTGACCAAATCAGCCCACTTTTTGGAGATAAAAGACATATGAGGACCTGAGAGATTGGCCCAGCTATTTATCAAAGAGATTGTAAGGTTACATGGTACCCCTAAGAGTATTGTATCAGATCGTGACGGGCAATCGTGTCACATTTTTGGAAAGCAGTTCATCGTGCGATGGGTACGCAATTGAACTTCATCACAGCTTTTCATTCGCAGACTGATAGTGAGACTGAGAGGACTATCCAGACTCTAGAGGATATGTTAAGGGTGTGGGTTCTTGATTGGAGGATGATTGGGAGGCCCAACTACCTTTGGTGGAATTCACTTATAATAATAGCTGGCACGCTTCGATTCAGGTGGCACCTAATGAATAATTGTATGTCCGTCGTTGTAGATCCCCTCTGTGTCTGTCTGAATCTTTGGGTACAGAACCAGATATGTTGTTAGCATCCCATGAGAAGATCGCACTGATTAGGAGTCGTTTGTTGACGGCTCAAAACCGACAGAAGTCTTACGCAGACAACCGTCGACGAACAGTTGAGTTTGAGGTCGGCGGCCATGTACTAATGAAGGTGTCCCATACTCAAGGTGTTTTTCGTTTTGGGAAGAGAGGCAAGCTGATTCCGAGATATGTCGGGCCGTTTGAGGTTTTGGAACGAGTAGGCGATCTAGCCTATCGCCTGGCGTTGCCACCAGCTCTGAGCTAGATTCATAACGTGTTCCATGTATCCCAGTTAAGGAAATATGTTGCAGATCCGAGTCATATACTTCAGTTCGATGAGATCGATATAGCGCAGGATCATTCATACGAAGAGCGCCCCGTACGGATACTTGAGAGGAGGATCAAACAGTTGCGGAACAAGACGATTCCCCTACTGAAGGTTCAGTGGTCACGACACGAAGTCGAGGAGGCCACGTGGGAGACGGAGAGCAGTATGAAAGAGAGGTATCTCGAATGGTGTACCTCCCCGAAACTCCTTTTAAGGGGGGTAGTATGTAATATCCGATGGAAATTCTTACCTACTGTTGTATTATTCGGATAATTCAATACTCTTGTAGTCTTGTTGCATTTGTTTAATGTTTATTGATGGTGGAATATATCATAATAGACTTGAATATAACTATCATTTGCACTATGATTGATTTCTCGACGTTGTATAGATAAGTGCATTTTGGGGCTAACAATTATGTGTTTAACGTACGCTAACCTTTTAGCATAACGTACGCTATATTGTTGGTTTTACGTATGCAAAGAAGTGTTGTTTACGTACGTAAGGCTTGTAGTCTTATCCGATCTCAACTTTAGGCGTGTGGGGTCGGGCGTGATTCGAATATCTGACCTTTTTGGAGCAGCCTAGTTGACCTACATTACGTACGTAATGCTCCAAGTCATAATGTACGTAATGTTGTTCATGTTTTCAGTTAGTAGCCTCTGGATCTAGCTTACGTACGTAACACTTTTGGTGTAGCGTAAGTAAAGATGCTAACGTATGTAATCCTATTGTATATAACATACGTAACGAACTGTGCAGTTATAAAAAGACAACTTGTGTCTTTCATTTTGCACATCCAACTACGATTTTTCTCCCCTATAATCATCTCCCTGCCTCCCTAGACCAATTCTACCTCCTTCCAACTAGGGTTTGAGCTTTGCATCTTGATTTAGAGCTTGTTGATTGGAAGTTTAGAGTCATTCTTGAAGCTTAGAGTGTGTTCTTGTGGTTTTGGTGTATTGTTCTTCATTTCTGAATGTATGTTATACGATTTCACACTATAATTTCGTAGTTATAATGTTAATGATAAAGTATACTTCACCTAATGTTAAATTAATCAAGCAAAACAGGTTTGTAGTTAAGCTTTTAACAACTTAATGATGAATATGGTGACTAAGGGTTTGACATGGTGTGTTCTTGATGTTTTAAATAGTGGTAATCATGTTTATTAGAAACACACTCTCCTTGCTTGACTATTAACATCACTAGGACAATAACAACCCTTAGTTTTATTTTAGATGGATTGATTTGTAGAATTGTTATCATTATATTGAATCAAACTATCATGCTTAGGAAGATTTTGGACTAGATGAACTTAGGTTTTTATCAGATTTGGTTGAACCTTGAATTATATCAACATAATGTTATAGTTCGGAGATGTTTAACTCACATTGATGATGATTTCGTGATGATCGTGTAATGAATAACTCGACTATATCGTTAATCTAACTAGGTGAACTCATAACCGATGAACATAGTAATAATTTTACAAATTCTTGATTCGTTTGAACGATGATAGTCGCTGAGTAACCTTCATTTTGATCAATATTTTATGGAACATAGTTATTTGGATTATATCTTTCAAAACATTGATGTTATTTTTAAGAAATTCTACCGGCATATCAATTTTAGCAAAATTCTCCTTGATGATTGTTCTTGATAATTTTTATCTGTTTGAACCATACGAATAATCGAGAACACCTTGAATGATAACCGATAATGATAATAAACTGAAGCTAGTATGAATCCTTGAAATGGAATTATGATACAAAGATAGTTGAACCAAGCAAAATGAATTTAGGATATCGATTCATTGAACTATATATCGATAGTTATGAGAATGTGTTATTAAACGGAGTGTATCCCTTACAAGGTTGATTGTTCGAGTAACCGATATTTAAGTAGAGGACCGTTCGTTCGTTCGACAAGGAAGGATTATTCTCGTCTCCAAATTGAGGCAAGTTATCTTGCTTGGTTATAATGATATTTGGATTTTTATGATGGTTATGCGTTTCTTGTATATGAAACACTTATAAATTTATGATCCGTGACTTGATATTGTTCTTGATGATGCTTCGTTTTTCATCGTGGGATTTCATTCCCAAATTCGTCACTTTGAACCGTTGATATCATTGATCCTTATTGTCATTCGGTGAGTTCCTTGATCCTTAATAGGATATGTGATTTATTGAATGCGTTGTCATGTTGAATCGTGACATATACGGAATCATATCTGCGTTCTGATTGGTTATTGTGTAGGATTTTTAGCCAGGCACATATATAGTCATGCGTGGATGTTTCCGTATTGGACTGTGTACATGATACGTAGTTCGTGAGGCTAATTAGGTACATTGTCCCACGTATATCCTGGATTCCGTATACGGGGTGGACATGTGCCCTGACATATTTCCGGATCGGGCGTACTGTGATGTCCATCTTTAGCCATACTATTTTTGTTGTTCATAGTCCATATATATTTGGATGTGTTCGACGTTTTGTGACTAACCTTTCATACGCCCGAGGGGTATGTTCGTTAGTCGGGTTGTTTTCCTTGAGATCTAATATATGTAAATTGTATAATATCTTGAGAAATCATTTATCATGTATATCTGACCCTGTGTTGGGCGAAATACTTGTGTTGTATTTTAGGTTGAGGAAAAGGCAAGGCACGGGAAGATCATGGTGACAGTGAAGGGTTCGAAGGATACTAGTTCGGGGCCCCCAAGACTTTTGTTGTCCGTTTTGTTCGAACCGTGTAATGTTATCTTTCCGCTTTATTTAAATTGTGGACATATGTATTGTTATTTAAGGTATATTCCATCTGCATATGGATTATACTTGTATTTTGGATCCTGTGTATAATAAGGCCATTGGCCATACTACTGTAAACTCCTAATCGGAGTAAGTACTATATATTATGGTTCGGTATCACAAGTATTGCGTCGCCTGGTGGGTCCGAGTGTGGGATCCACGACACTGTAATGGCTGCCTTTTGGGATGTTGCAGTGTATGAACAAGGTACTTGCCTCGATACCACGAGCAATGGAACAATGAATGGATACAGTCGGGTAGCCCTCGAACTTCCAAGATCGACCAAAACCCCAACAATTCCACGGAAACTATGAAAATAATATCACCACGAATCAATAATGCTAACGGCATCCGAATCAATCCGAAAAATAACAAGAATCCGAGGGTTCTTCAAGGAAATCAGAAATCAAGTTCCGGGTGGTAAAAATCGATAAACAAGTTACAAAATTCGAAGATCATGACCAATACGACGAGATTACCATGAATAATTCATCAATCTCGGACAAAATCAATGAATCACGAAGAAACCCTCAAAATATACACAACAAGGGTTCTACGGATGAAATACCTCGATCCGGCGAAGAACAAGGATTTGATGTTGATCTAATCGACAAAGGCCTTCCAAAAGCCTTGGAAATGAGTAGGATCGGCCAAGAATATCTCTCCCCATCGCACCCGTCCGAGAGCCACCACCAGAGAAGAAAAATGTAGGAAATGAAGTCTGGCCCGTCACCAGGCCTATATATGGCCGGCAGTGTTACGGGTGTACCTCGGTCAACTGCCTGTAGCGCACGCAATGGCCGAAGCCTTGCGTACGCAACGATGGTACCTTACGGCAGTAATCGGCATAGCCTTACGGCCGTAACCGAACTCCTAGGGGCCACTGACTGAAATCTGCTGAGTCACTACGACCGTAACCAGCCAGCGCTTAGCGGCCGTAACAAAGCCTTATGACCGTAAACTAATAGACCTTACGGCTGTAGCTGAGTCCTCCCAAGCCAAGGTGTGCGGACGACTTATGGCTGTAATCGGCCCAGCCAGCCCTCCGACTGCCTGGCTCGATACTCGACGACGTCTCGATCACGCAAACGCACCGGATATGATCTAAAACAATAAGGAACGGGCTACGAAACTAAACGTACCACAGTACAAGCATGCGATTCCAAAGACGTGGACGACAACAGTTTGTTCGACCGAAGAAAATTCAACAAAACCGGAATGAAGATCTCGGGCATTATATTACCATAGTGTGCGCTAACAAATAAGTGTAGCGTATGCTAATAACTCAGAAGGACAGCAACAGTACCCTCGGAAATGGGTACGACGACGGATACCCACAACTTTGGGAAATTACAAAATGGTCCCAAAAGTCCGAAAAATCACGATTCGACAATGGATTATCAAACCGAAGCTGACAACACATATGACAATGTTAAATGAACTTACGAGAAACCTGAAATGACAGTTTCGAATGAGACTCGCAAGAATCGAACTCAAACGCGGAAAAGTCGCCTAAGAACACGGAACTCAACAAAACGATACCGAAACGAACTCGGATGTTAAAAAGTGCAGAATTAAATATTCCCAGAATGATGAAACGTTCACAAGCGAGCCGTTAAAATGGACTCCTGTCAAAAAAACAAATTTACCGAACATCGAAATTGCGGATATTACAGTAGGATCATTCAATGCATAAGTATAATATGTATGAGGATAACATATGTTAAAAACTGAGAATTACGACTACGAATGATCCGGAGGAAAAATGGCCGATCCTAACCGAAGGATTAACATAACTCAATCCTATACGATAACAATAATCGAATGGAACATGCCCATAACCCCGATTACAAGCTACAACAATACAGGTTCAATCGATATGGGCGAGGGTTTACGCAAAATCTCCCCAAATCGATAATTCACGGAATAAACTTGATGAAATCGGATTGGGAATCACCCAATAACAACAATCGGTAAGGAATAATACAACATACTTGAACAATTTGAGATTAATCAAGCAAAACCCGAAAAACACCCAAAATTGACAAGTTAGGGTTCTAGACGAAAATACCTTGAATTCGTATGGAGGAAGATGATTACGTTGATAATGATATGATAGTCCGACTCTGCGGTGATGAAAAGTGAAGAATACATGGATGAGAAGTGGAAGAAATCGCCCTAGAGGTTCTCTGATCGCCCGACGAGGAAAAACGAAAGAAAAAATGTGAAATGAAGTTTTTTACCTCTGCCCGCTGTTTAAGACAGCGAGCTGGTACGGCCGTAATAGGGGCTAGCTTACGGCCGAAACAAGGCCAACATTACGGCCATAATGAATGAGGTGTTACGGCCATAACACCCTACTGGAGAGCAGTCTAAGAAGCTGCTGTCCCAACTGTCCCGGACGACTCCGATACTCGGACCTGCTATCGAACCGAAAATATGGTTACGAAGTATTCTCGATGATGAATCTAAGCGTTAATAGAAAACACAATTTCAGTATCCCGAAGATTCGGAATTCGATTAAAGTAAATTTCCATTAAGTTTAAGGAAATTACAAAACAGCCCAAACGTTCGAAAAACACGATACGACTTCGGATTGACAAACCGAAACTCACAACACGAACAACTCAACCATACGAACTTATGTAAACAAAGAAACAACAAAAGCAAATGAGTTTAATGAGAATCGAATGTACATACGGCAAAACATAACATAAAATGGAATTATGTGAAAACATCTCCGAAACTCGTCCAAATGGAAACACTCCAAGAATAAAGTAGATTCAAAATGTCGAAATAGTACAAGCGAGTCGATAAAAATATACATACACCAAGAATGGAAACTTCTAAAAATGGAAAGGTACGGATATTACATTCTCCCCCTCTAAAAAGAAGTTTCATCCTAAAACTTAAGAATCAAAAAGTTCGGGGTGCCTCGAACGCATATCCTCATCAACTCCCATGTTGCTTCTTCTACTCTATGCCTTGACCATCACACTTTAACCAAAGGGATGGTTTAGTGCTTTAATTATTTGTCCCGATGCTCCAAAATTTTAACGGGCCTCTCCTCGAACGTGACCTCCTTCTCGATCTGCACGTCTCGGAAATCAATAACATGGGATGGGTCCGGAACATACTTCCTTAGACGAGAGACGGGAAAATCACTATGCACATGACTCAACGACGGAGGTAAAGCCAAGCGGTATGCCAACTCGCCGGCTCTCTCCAATATCTCGAAAGGTCCAATATACCTCGGGCTGAGCTTACCCTTTTTCCCAAAATGGAAAACTCCCTTCGTCAGAGACACTCTCAACAGAACATGATTTCCCACTTCAAACTCCAAAGCTAGACGCCTAACATCCGCATAAGACTTTTGTCGACTCTGAGTTGCCAACATTCTCTTTCTAATCAATTCAACTTTCACCCTCGTCTCTAACAAAAGATCCAGCTCAGTGCCAACTAGATAAGACGGCTCATCCCAACATATTGGTGATCGGCAACGTTAGCCATAAAGTGCCTCATACGGTGCCATCTTAATCGGCGCGTGCCAGCTATTATTATAAGTAAACTCGATCAAAGCCAGGTGCTCCTCCTATTCACTACTCCAGTCTAACGCACACACGCGTAACATATCCTTGAATGTCTGAAAGGTACGCTCGGACTGCCCGTCAGTCTGAGGATGGAAAGATGTACTCAAACACAACCGTTTCCCCAATGCCTTATATACTGCCTGCCAAAAATGCGATACAAACCGGCCATCTCTATCCGAAATAATAGTCTTCGGCTTACCATGAAGACTCACTATATGCGCAATAAAAATACGAGCTAATTTTTCTGGACGCCAAGTATCCTTGATGCCTAGAAAATGTGCCGACTTAGTCAATAGGTCTACGATCACCCACACCATATTCATTCTGGTCTTCGTCCTCGGCAAATTCGTGACAAAATCCATCGAGATATCTTTCCATTTCCATTCTGGAATGGGGAGTGGTTTCAACAATACGACTGGCCGCCGATGCTCGATTTTGACCTGTTGACAAGTCAAACACTTAGCCACAAATTGAACTACCTCATTCTTCATTTCATTCCACCAGAAATTCTTTCTCAAATCTTTATACATTTTACTCGAGCCCGGATGGACTGGGTAAGGTGACGCGTGAGCCTCTATCATAATACTCTGCCTCAATTCCAAGTGGTTCGGAACACAAAGACGACCTCGGAATCTCAACACACCATCCTCATGTATCATGAATCCCGGGGCTTTCCCCTTCCCCACATTCTCTCGAAGCTGAATAAACATCGGATCTTCCAACTGTCCCCATTTAATGTCGTCGACTAGAGACGATGAGATCTCAAGAGTACGCAACTGCCTGGAACTCCCTGGTAGTACAATCTCAACGCTCAACCTCATTAAATCTCGCTGAAGTCCCGACTGGGCTATAAGTAACTCAAGCGCCCGAAGCGATACCGATTTCCATCTCAAGGCATCTGCCACCATATTTGCCTTGCCCGAATGATAAAGGATCTCGAGGTCATAATCCTTAATCAACTCCAACCATCTCCTATGTCTAATATTTAGCTCTTTTTGCGTGAAAATGTACTTCAGACTCTTGTGATCAGTGAAAATCTGACACGACGAGCCATACAAGTAGTTACGCCAGATCTTCAACGCGAACAGAACTGCGGCCAATTCAAGATTGTGGGTAGGGTAATTCAACTCGTATGGTTTCAACTGACGGGAAGCATAAGCAATCGTCCTCCCATGCTGCATGAGTACACATCCGAGCCCTTCGCCCAAAGCGTCACTAAAAAGTGAGAAACTATCATTACCACTCGGTAAAGCCAAAACGGGGGCGGTCGTCAACCGATTCTTCAACTCCTAAAAACTCTTATGTCTCTCGTCGGTCCACACAAACTTCTCAGAATTTTGCAACAACTGAGTCAGCGGTCGAGTGAGCTTAGAGAACCCCTCGACAAATATACGATAATACCCGGCCAAACCCAGAAAACTACGGACCTCCTTCATGTTTTTGGGTGGCGCCCAATCCAGTACTGCCTCTATCTTATGTCGGTCCACACGAACACCCTAGGCCGAGATCACGTGACCGAGAAACATAACCTCCCGCAACCAAAACTCACACTTTGAGAACTTCGCAAAAAGATTTTGAGTTCTCAAGATTCCCAACACGATATGCAAATGGCGTGCATGCTCCTCCTCACTCCTCGAGTAAATTAATATATCGTCAATAAAGACAATTACACACTTATCGAGGTATTCGATAAAGACTTTGTTCATGAGCTGCATGAACACGGCTGGTGCGTTGGTTAGCCCAAAAGGCATAACCACAAACTCGTAATGACCATATCTTGTCCGAAAAGCCGTCTTCGGAATGTCGGAATCCTTCACTCGGAGATGATAATACTCCGATCTCAAATCAATCTTCGAAAAAACGGTTGCCCCTTGCAGTTGGTCAAACAAGTCATCAATCTTCGGGAGCGGATACTTGTTTTTGATAGTCAACTCTCGATAGTCGATACACAGACGAAGTGACCCATCCTTCTTCTTTACAAACAAGACCGGTGCGCCCCAAGGCGAAGCGCTCGGTCGAATATACCCCATGTCTAGCATCTATCCCAATTGTTTCTTCAATTCAAGCATCTCGGCAGGCGCCATACAGTATGCGTCTTAGAAATCCGTGCTGCACCCAGCTCTAAATCAACAGTAAACTCAACCTCCTAGTATGGCAGCAAACCTGACAACTCGTCTCGAAAGACGTCAGGATACTCACACACTACTGGAATGGACGAGAGTTCGACTCCCCCATCTTCCGATCTCAACGCATAACACCAATAACCATTGCAACCTCCTCGATGAAGTCTCAATGCTTTCATAGCGCTGATCAGAAATCTCTGACTGCTCCGCTTACGCCCCACAATAGAATGCTCGATACCGTCAGGGGCTAACATCGAAACGGTTCTCGTTCTATAATTCATGATCGCCCCATGACGGTCCATCCAATCCTCCCCAAGAATCAGATCCTCGTCTTTAATATCTACCGTAATCAGATTAGAAGGCCAATCCCTCCCTGCAATACTCACAGAAAAATATCTAATCTCACGGTCCCCCACGATGCTAACCCCACTAGGCAGTTTAACAACAAATGGTTCACACGCAACTAGGCAATCAACATGCAGACGACACACACAATCCAGAGATATGAAAGAATGTGTAGCACCAAAATCGAATAACATGGAAACAGGATGGTCAAGGATGTGAACGGTACCTATAGCCACAGTCGCGTCAGGATCTCCAGCTCGCCTCATCTCATATACACGGGGCGAAAAAGACCCCGCACTAAAAGCTCCCCTATAGAAGACTGCCCAAGTCCTCGACCTCTGCCAAAACTCTGCTCGGACTGAGAAACTGTCGGTGCCTGATCACTACACCATATATGGCTTTCAACAACATTTTTTTTGATGTTACAAGCAAAAGTGTAGCCTTAGATGCCTTAAAATTGGTCAAATTTGATTTAAGGCTACACATTTTTCTAACGTTATTATTGATATAAATTAGTGTTATCATAGACCAAATTGAATATCTACGCTAATACAAAATTTGGTGTAGCCATTGATATTTAAAAAAAGTGTAACTAAATACAAAAAGAAATAGGCCGTCTTGCTAAAATATTTTAGGCGGTCCAAATAAATTATTTTCAACTATAACGACCCGATTTTTCTAAGGTATTTTATCAATTGTCTTAATCGTGATCTTGATTCTCGTATTCTACAATCGGAATATAAATATGTGCGTAAATATTTAATTTGATTGGAGAATGTAATTTTAGTGAAAATAAAAATGACGACGAATTGATTTAGTTTGAAGGCTAAACTTAAGGGATCAAATCTGAAAAAGGGGAAATTTGACTCGGATGAAACTGAAAGAATTAAAATCTTAGGGACTAAAATTAAAATTTAGGTAAAATGATAGGATAAAATCCCTATCCCAATGAGAAATCGGTTCTGCATCTCAATCTCTCTCTTTCAGAAGTCGTCGTGACTCTCTCTCTCTCTCCAGGGAATCCCCTTTCCTCTTATCTTGTGGAAACTTTCTCGTGTGACACGATAGAAACTAAGCGACAATGGCAGCAACGAAGTGCCCAAGCGCTGCTCGGATCTCTGATGACATCGGTCTAAACAATGATTCGGCGAACTACCCTATCTTGTCGGAGGTGGCGCTGACCACCAGTACCGAGAGCCACCATCAGATCTCCCGTCAGGTGCTTTCTCGTTATGAGTTCTAGGTGGACGGAATCGAGAAAGTCAAGAAAATTTCTTCCATTTACCAGCCTACGGTAACGAAGGTCCCCTCCCCTTGTATCCTCGAGCACAGCTGGAACGCCATACGAGTTGATCCTGATGATGCTTTGTTATGGCATTTCAGGGGTGCAATGGTCGAAATGTTTCATGCTGATTTGTTTGCGGAATTTGATCTTGTTGAGCAGGTTCTTAGAAAAAATCTTGACAAGTTCCGAATGTGGTTTTATAGATGGTGGATTTTGTGAAGCTTGGAACTCGTGCTCTGAGCCGGGATCTTGAATTCACTGAGGATATTTTGCCCACAGATTCACAGAAAGGTCATGCTTGGAGTAGAGCTGCTTCCTAAAATACTCTCAGTTGAGGTCTCATTTTTTTATTGCTCAAGAGTTGTATTTGTGAAATTTTATGATTGTTTGATCCCCAGTTGTTTTTTATGGAGCCTTCGACTTTTATTGGCTTTATTCATGCGCCCCAACCATATTATAAAAGCTACATACTCTTAAACTGCTATTTTAGGTGTTTTGGAATCCCTTTGATGACATTGTTCCCAGGGTTATCCCTGCAAAGTCCTTACCATCTTCCAGAAAGCAAGAAACAAAGCAGAAGGTTAGCAAGTAGGTTGCTGGTGATAAGTAATGCCCTCAGTCATTACTTTTTATTTTCTTATAGTAGGAGTCTAAGACTAGTGATATCTTTTGATTTTTGGCACAAAAAGTTGAACTTGCTGTCATTTGGAGAAGAAGCTGAAGAAGAGGAGAAAGAAATTGCAGTTGCCAAGACTAGAATAAAGAGTAGTCATGATGTTTTGAATGATCCCCGCCTCCTTAAGGAAGGCCCTGAAACTGATTTGGTAATGATGTGGAGTTATTGGTAGAATATTGCTACTTTCCACTTCTCCACTTGGCTTTCTGCTGATGATTAGGGCCTATAGCATTAAAAAAATGAGAATATAGAGGATGAATGTAAATAAAAAAGATTCCCGTACATAAATTGACTGGACTCACTAAAACATTTTTGTAAATAGTGAAGTGTCCAACTGTAGTGCAGCAGTACTCTTAGATTGCAGCCACTTTATTTCTCTCATCTCTAACTGATATATGGGTTTCTATAAAAAAATGTCTGGTAATTTTTCACTGTTTATACATGGATATCAAGACATTTGAATGAGTTTACTTATCACTATTTGTACATCTATCTCCTAGCTACTAGCTCCAAGTGAGTAATTAAATTGTTATTCATCTGTCTATATGTACATATCTAGCTAATTATTATGTTATCATTAGAAATATATCATTTTTTGATTAGGGAAATGGCGGCTCATGATTTCTACACCAGTAAGGAACTAGTTCATGATTGGAAAGCCCAATCCCCAACTACTAAATTGCCTGGCAGGTTTGGGAACTTTAATTATTGATTTTTTATTTGTTCTTTTATCTTCCCATGCGTCCATGGAATTTGCATAATATATTGATTACAATTCTTGTGCAGGGAAAATGATGTGGTTGTCTAGGATCACGAGCTCATGTGCTTTATTGGTAGTAAATTCATCAAACTGTTCACCTCAATATTTATTCCTAATCTGAAAAATGCTCTGTATGATTGTTGTAGAATTCACATGTTGTTTCTAGGGCTATACGAGGTTTATAAGCTTAAATATATCTCAGATCTAATAGAAAGTGATGGGGTTATGCTATTTTCAATAATATAAGGTTAAATTATTTCACATCTGATGGAGAAAACTACATCCTTGTTCTCTCAGACTGCATACGTTCTTGTTACAACATCGAGGTATGAAACCAATGCCAAGTTGGAAAAAGGATACAAAACAAGCAGGGTCATTGAAAGTACAGAAAGATGTGGGGACGATTCTGGTTGGAGGTATGATGTTATATTATTTTTGATGTCGTTTTTTTTTCTTTTAATTTAATTTAATGGGGGTGGATGTAGTAAAACTGTTCAACATAGTTAAGCTGTGTATGCAATTGTGATAATGTTATACACTTGATTTTGGCAATGAAAAAGATAAGAATAATACCAAGGCGAAAACTTAAGTGTACATATTCACAACAAAGTGCCATGTATTTACAAGCAGGAGCAGAGTATATGAAACAAGCTTCTTCAGTAGTGAAAAATGGAATAAACTCCCTCAGGCTTGTGTCACTTGCATTAACATCTGAGGGTTTGTGATTGGTACATGCTGCATTCCCCCTTCTTAAAGGTCAATACATCTATACAAATGCAGCCATGATGGCAAACTACTATCTCAACGTCACTAGGTTCTCTCTTTCTAGTGTCTTATTTAAGTAAATTCTACTTTTTATTTTCAATATTTTAGAGGCTGAACCTCTGTCCCAAATATATGGCCATTCTTATTCTCAAAATGTTAGTATTTCTATAAATACTATGATTGTCAATTCCATGATTGCCAAGGGTGTAAGGTTCAATGCAGATAAAAAGCAAGTCGAAAACTATTATTCCATCAAGGTTAGCTAAAAGTCGCTATATATGCTCAACTAGATTTCTTAGTATCTGGCTATGATTTGGAGAAAGTCTGAGTTTGTGTGCTGAACTAGTTTGTTTCGGCATAAATCTATGCATGGTATTTTTCTGTCTTGAAAAGAATGTTTTACTACTTTAATGGTTTTTTATTTAAAAATCAGTGTTAGTGTTTTTGCATTCAAATATTGATTGCTTATAATGATAGTTTTTCACGCTTTAGTTCTAGTTTATCATGTCGTGTGTTTTGTATCGGAATTTAACTGATGTGCTCTGTAGTTTTTTTTTTCTAATTATTGTATTTTGTAGTTAACTATTGATAATAATGGGCCACAACTGGCCAGCATAGCAGTGGAGGTTGGGAACTTCCTTCAACTGCGGGAGATAATGCGGGCTCTTCTCAAATACAACAACATACTCTACAACTGAGAGTGCGATGAAAGAAGTCGGAGACGCAAAACGTTCTGCTCGACGTAGACCATGAGGCAACTAGAGCTGTCATTTTGGGGGACTGAGATGATGAAATTTTGCTAAGTGACTCAAGTAGTTTTGTTATATTTATCAATTGTGATGGCAACTTGTTCTTAGCTATTAAATAGAACTTAAGCTAATTGTTAAATGGCATTTTAAGTTAGACTTTGGATGTTGGGTTATGTAAGTGCATTTGGCTGTTTGATTATGGATTGAATATTTGGCAGTCATGTATTTTGGATGTTTTATGGTATTGACTATTTTGTGTAATATCAAATTCCCAATATAACATGTTGCTTTTTACCATGAAAAAATGTCGCTAAAAATCTGTAAAAATGCAGCCATATACTCTAATTTATAATTCTTCCTATTGGCAAAATATAAAAATTGTGTTGGCAAAGATTAAAAGTATGTTGGCAAAAGTTAGAACTGTTCATATATATAAATGTAGACACAGTGTTAAAGTTCTTGGTAATGTTACAAAATTTAATGTTACACTAGATCTCATGAGTGTTAGCATAGGTCTACAGCTACACAAACATTTGTGTCACTAAATATATAAAAGTGTGGCCTTAAGTCTACAGCAACACAAAATCTAGTGTAGACACAGACAAGAAAAGTGTTGGCATACGGGTCTATTGTTACACTTTTTTCACATGTTACCAAAAATAAGAAAAGTGTTACCTTAGACCCCTATGGTTACGGCCGTTTTTGTAACACCTTCAAATTTGGTCAAAGTGTAGCCGTAGCCTGTTTTTTTACCTTCAGCAACACTTTATGGACTTTTGAACAAAGTTATTCATGTGTTGCTGAAACCCATATATGGTGTAGTGGATTCACGCTCGGTTCCCCCGCAGCTGGGGCTGACACCCGAGTAACTAGTGCCCGAACCGCATCTGTACAAAACTTATCATGATGTCCCATCCGAAAGTAAGCAAGATACTGAATCGGAGGCCTGTCACACTCACTCATCATGTGTCCAGAACGACCGCTGTTAAAGCAGGTAGGACCACAAATGGAAATAGTAGGAGCAGACTTAGAACCATTCCCTCGACCAAATGACAGGGACTGACTCCCGAAGACTCGCGAACCAGACTGAGCCTTCTGATACCCGCCAGACTTTCCTCCCAAAAGCTGGCCGGAGGTCTTCTGTTTCTTTCCCTCGGTTGCCGTCTCTGTCGTAAAAAACGACATCTCATAAGCCATTGCCTTGTTCTGGTAATCTTTTAGAGTTGTAAACCCGATACAAGACATGTAGTAACGAACCCCCAGCTTCATCCGCATGTCAAAATGGCGGATCTTATCAAGTTCATCTCGGACCTGGTTTCTCACATAGTGAAGTTGTTGGTTACAGTCCTTGATCGCCTGCGAAATAGGAACGTCCAGGGGCTTAGCCTCAAAAAAGGCTCGGATCCTACCCTCTTTCAATGGCTACGGACAAAATTCGTCCTCCATCAACTCTCGGAACTCTTCTCACGTGGATGCCCGGTCACGTGGTTTCACCGCTTGCCACCACGTTGCTGCCTCCTTGGCGAGGAAGTACTGAGCGATGGGTACCTTCCTCTCCTCAGGGCAGTCATCCGCCTCGAACACTTTCTCCATCTCAAATAACCAACACTCCTTACCAAAAGGGTCGGAACTACCATCAAACTGTGGAGGACGCATACAAATCACGTCCTGAAATAACTTATCATTTCCGGATCCAGTAGGCGGAACCGGGTTAGCATTAGCTTGGCCGACCAAGACGGCCTGAGTCAGTAGAGTCATCTGGTTCGCTACTTGCTGCAAAATATTAGCCACTCCGATATTCTCATGAGCATTATCTGAGCTAGTAGACTGATCCTGCTGGCCTCCAGAACTAGGTGGAACACTGTTTGACAAGGAAGGCATCGCCGAATCAGTTCGCGAGTTATCGGACATGGCCGCCCCACTGGCTGCGCCACATCCCCTACCGCGTCCGCGACCGTGTCCGTGCCCTCTACCAGCAGGTATTCTGAAGAAGTAACGGGTGAGTACAATTCAACGCAAAACGCAACAAAATAGCAAGAAGGGAATAGAACAGAACAACCTAACGAGTAAAGTTAGGAAAAACTTACGAGCACCGGCATACTGAGATGATGGCGTAACAGTGATACTGTTCAAAAATGACACTCAACTAGACCCAAATAACTGACAGCCTAGGTATCCATAAAGCTAAGCTCTGATACCATATTCTGTAACACACCCAAGACGATCAGGGTGTATTACAGCGCCGTGGAACCCACCCAATGGAATCCACCAGGCTAACGTACCAATATGACATTCGACAAAGACAAACATAATTAACACACAGACAATTTCTCAATCCATGACATTTAAAACAAGAAACCGAAATTGACAATACAATTCGACATTAAATCCACTCCCAAAAGTGGTACACAATATTAATAAATTTAAGAAAGAAGTACTCGAGTACTTAAGCAAATGACATAATAAATAAACTCCAGAAACAAAACACCAACGGATAACCACTGAACAAAATCACACTTGCCCATCATCCTCGTACGGCTCGCATGCTCATTTGCTTCCATGACCTGTACCTGAAATACAAAAGTATTTCCCCCATTTAATGGGTTAGCGACAACTACTAGTGCAAGTACAATTCATTTGAACTACCATTATAATCAGATGAAAATATGCGCCAAAAGTCATTTTAGAAATCATTTATATTCCCGAATATTCACGGTGCACAAGCACAAAATACATTTCTCCAACAAAACAATTCAATGTTAACCGCTGGTACGAGACTCACGACCACCGTACCCCGCAGAGCCCCGTCGGACTTCCCTGGGTGGTTAACCCTAGTTCGTGATACGCACACACACGGCAATACGTATCCGTATAGGCCCCGTCGGACCATCCCTAGGTGAACATACACATATCCATCCACAATAACCACGAAAAGCCATAATTCAAATACTAGAACATTTATACAAATGTAAAGTACTTGCCTTTGAGACATCCTTGACGAAAGGGGAAAGAACAATGACTACGAATGATCCGGAGGAAAAACGGCCGTTCTTAAATGAAGGATTAACATAACTCAGTCCTATACGATAATAATAATCGAATGGAATACGCCCATAACCCCGATTACAAGCTACGACAATACAGGTTCAATCGATACGGGCGAGGGTTTACGAAAAATAACCCCGAATCGATAATTCACGGAATAAACTTGACGAAATTGGATTGGGAATCACCCAATAACAACAATCGGTAAGGAATAATACAACATACTTGAACAATTCGAGATTAATCAAGCAAAACCCGAAAGCCCCCCAAAATTGACAAGTTAGGGTTCTAGACGAAAATACCTTGAATTCGGACGAAGGAAGATGATTAGTTGATGATGATATGATAGCCCGACTCTACGGTGATGGAAAATGAAGAATACACGGATGAGAAGTGGAAGAAATCGTCCTGGAGGTTCTCTGGTGTGAAATTAGTTTTCTGACCTGTGCCCGCTGTTTTGGGACAGCGGGCTGTTACGTTCGTAACATGGGCTAGCTTACGGCCGTAACAAGGCTAACATTACGACCATAATGAATGGGGTGTTACGGCCGTAACACCTACCGATGCCAGCCTAAGAAGTCATTGTCCGAATCGTCTGGACGACTCCGAAACTCAGACCTACTATCAAACCAAAAATATGGTTACGAAGTATTCTCGATGACGAATTGAAGCGTTAAAAGAAAACACAATTCCGATCTCCCGAAGATTCATAATTCGACAACGAAAGTAAATTTCCCTTAAATTTAAGGAAATTACAAAACGGCTCAAACGTTCGAAAATCACGAGACGACGTCGGATTGACAAACCGAAACTCAAAACACGAATAACTCAACCATACGAACTTATGTAAAAAAAGAAACAACGAAAACGAACGAGTTTAACGAGAATCGAACGTACATACGGCAAAACGTAACATAGAATGGAATTATATGAAAATATCTCCGATACTCGTCCAAATGGAAAAACTCCAAGAATAAAGTAGATTCAAAGTGTCGAAACAGTGCGAGTTTATAGAAATAGACATACACCAAAAATGGAAACTGCTAAAAATGGAAAGGTACATATATTACATCACCGACTTGCGAATGATTAAGTATTTGAGCTATAAACCTTTCTAGTGTCGACCCTCTTATCCAATAAGGAGTGGAACGTTTTGCTCTCAAATACACGGACTAGTTTCTATATGTATATTTACGAGTTAGGAATGACATTAACTACCAGTAAATAAAGAAACATCCATTACCTTATATTAATGATCAACATAATAATAAGTACAATACCCTAACTCAACATCCTCTGAGTGGCATTCGAGGGCATACCCCTAACATTTTCCACATCTGAACATGATCCTTGCAAATTTTGTTCGAAGCTATTGTTCCCACATGTGCAATTAACTTTTCTAAATGTCTTATGTAATTGGATGCGGTTGGTCGAGCTCGAAACATGGTTTCAGGACGTCTGAGCCATTTTGTTATTTTCCTTAACTCTTGGAGCTTTTATCTCCAAACTCATACTCCTCCACCTCGGCTTCTCATGTTCACATATATTTTATCGCCTCGACTCACGTACCAGGTGCTTGCTAGGCCAGTTCATTGTATTTATAGGATCCCCGCGTTCCGCATTGCTCGTGATGTTTAGGGGTTGAGCAAGTAGTTATTTTTTTCTTTCTCTTGATTGTTTCCACCTTTCTCTATTTTATGTTTCGGGATGAAACTTATTTTAAGGGGTATAGAATGTAATACATGAGATTTTTATTCTGATTTATTTGAATTTTTCTTCTTAGACCGGAAATTTCTCGGTTGTCGAGCATTGGTATTATTTTTCTCAATGATTGATTTTCTGCTTATGGCCATATGTGGTGATTTGTTGTATGTTGGTTTTATTTCAGATTGATATTGTGGTCCGCGAGCATTTCATTATGTTCGTTTCCGTCGAGTCATGGCGGCTAGGCACCGGATGGTCAGGTGCGGCAATGACCGGCCAGGTACGCACGAGCAGCCCACACGGACCAGCGCTCGTGCGGGACAGGTAGCCTACTGGGCAGTCTCTGGGGCCGCGCACGAGCAGGGCGCACGAGCAAGGCGCACGGATCGGCGCTCGTTCCGTACAGGGCAAGAAGTAGCAGGCGCGCAAGAGCAGTGCTCGTGTGCGGTTCTCGTGTGGTGCGGCAGAGGCTAGGTAGTGCCGCGCATGAGCAGGCCACACGACCGGACGCCTGAGCATCAGGCTCGCGCTTGTCCGGAAGACTCCCAAACGTGTTCCGGCAGGTTCTTGGCCAACGAGTCACGCACGGCCGATGCTCGTGCGTGTCTGCTCGTGCGTCATGCGGGTTCTATATAAATAACCGGGCAGACGTGTTCCTCATCTATTATATTCCCCCAACGCAACTCTTCCGCAGCCAAGAATTGTAGAACACATAGGCATGGTGTATAACTACCGATCCACGTCGTTTGTGAGTTTATAACATAGATTAATCATCTTATAACTGTAACACCCCCAGATCCGACCGGGAATATTACAGCGCCGTGGGCCCCGAGATGGAACCCACAAGGCTGAAAGAAATTTTCGCAAACATTTACAAAACGCCCAAGAGGCTAACGACGGTATTATCTATTAAAACCATTCGAAGATTTATAAAACTCGTTTATCAAACCGTCGTAAAAACTCATTTGAAACCACAAGGCCCGAAATGCCAAGACTCAACAGTTTAAGTACATACGTTAAGCTATCGCTTACACGTACCGACAGAATAGATTTAGAGAACGATCGCCAAGGTAACCTAAGTTACCAAATACCAAAAGACCATTTAAAAATACTCACGCAGCGGAAAAAGACAAACGATTAAAATACTATAGCAATGAATACAACAACCGAACAAGCTCAATACACAAATACATGTTCTAGCCAAGATCCTCCGGAAGCTCATCTCTCCACGACCGCTACAAGCTTGATAATCCAAGAACCTAAAAAGAAAGCCCACGACGGGGTCAGCCATAATATCCAACAATGATAACCATCACATCACGTCAATAATTACATATCAATGGAAATACTAAGTAAGAATACGACCAATGTAATCTTACCGTCTTAACTTTACGAAAATCCACAATTCGTATCCTTAACATCACCATGAGATAATACCAAAATATCTGTACGGTATCTCAACAATACCCAAGGTTCTCAAAAACATTATCATAACTCGCGATACGGAAATTTTACCAACTCTGGCCAATTCAATCCATCGGATGACGTCGACAATTTCAATACGAAAATCGATTGTCCATCAAAGACAAGTATCAAGGAAATACGGAACATACCTCAAGATACGAAATACCATTTCCATCACGTCAGTCTAATCCGAGATCAGATCCACACAAGATACGGACATGGTCCTAACACAAGACCTACAAATGCATACTCATATGACAACGTCAATATGATCACAACAATAATGACAATGTATACTTATGGCAAATCCATAATATACGTATGCACAACAACAACACGTAGGTAATCCGATGATCCAGCGTTCACTGCCTAGATCCCACGATGACCCCGTCAGACCAACCGTGGTGGAAAACCTGTCCGATGATCCAGCGCGCGCTAGCATAGATCCCCCGATGATCCCGTCGGACCAACACGAGGTGGACATATGACAACAATGCACAACTGCACAAAACAACAATACACAATACACGACAACAACAATGCACAAATGCATGACAACAACGATACACGAATGTATCACGACATGATTGACACAATTGATAAAAATGATTAGAGTACTTGCCCCGAGTCCTTCGAGAACGATCTCAATGTCTAAACCATCATGAACCATTATCCTCAATACTCGACGGTCCAAAGTATCACGGATTGCAGATAATTCATATCTTCGTCTTTAGCACAATATATGCTCGATATACAAGTATACCAATAACAAAAGTAAATCATATACATTATGATTTAGATTCCCAAAACTCGAATACGATTTATAATCTCAAATCTCCTGTGATTACGATTATTAACATTGCTATACGAATTATACACGAATGAAACGGAAACCATTCATTAAATATTATGAACTGAGCAAGTAATAACTTACCTCGATACCGATGAAGCTGTTACCAATTCCATTGCCGTCATCTACAAGTCCCTCGGTCCCGACCAAAGCAATTCACGAACATACTCGAGCTCGACCGCAACACACGGTTGTAATCACCGATCAATATTCTAAACCTATTACAGTAGTCGATAGACAACAAGTTCGATAACAATCAACAATCGATAAAACCAACTCACAAACCCAACGGCTCGACAATATCTCGATTAAACACTAGTCGAATTAACCCTACTCAAACCAGCACGAATTTACAACCACAACACGAAAATACTGCACTTTCTGGCTTCTTAGCGCACGTTAATCACCTAACGTATCGTGCGCTAAGTTGCTCCCGTTAGCGCGCGCTAGGCAGTAAACGTAGCGTGCGCTAATGTCGATGATGCATGTTTTTCAGATACCGATCAACTTATGGCGATTTCAAGAACACTAAGTGATTCTGAATCATGTTCAAAGCTATCAAAACAACGAAATCCGATATCCTTTAACATATAAAAAATCATCCAACTTATAATCCAAGTTCTATATCCATATATCATCTTCCTTAATATTAATACACGAAACGTCAAGAACGTAACCACACTTCCTTAATCTTCCATTACAAAGAGTAATCATCTACAATAACATCAACATCCGAAACTGAGGAGAAGGATTAATCCACTTATCTCAAGAAAACGAACGACACAATCTAAATCACAAGAATCATATTAATATCATCATACTCCGGTATACCATCTCATAATCATGCTTGTCAAACTTGTTTATGTAATAATCATCAACATTCAATCCAAAACGAAATCCAAAGATGAAAAGTGATTACCTTTATGAAGGAATGGATTGATTTCCAAGGTTGAATCCATTTCCAAGAATCACCAATGATTTCAAGAACAAAGCTTTAATCCATGATTTCCATCTTTAATCTTGTTAAAGATCACCACCTCACCGTGCTTGGGAACCTCAAGAACCTCCCAAAGCTCTCTCTATCGACTGAAAGTGAAGGAATGGACGAAATGCTTCATAATACCCGTCTGTCCCTTATATAGACTGTATTACTAGCGTGCGCTAAGGCTTTAGCGTGCGCTAACTGACCTTTGTTAGCGTGCGCTATCGTAGTCCAGAGACTACTGTCTGGCTTCGTACATGAGCTTACGTACGTAATGCCCATGCATTAGCGTACGTAATTTACACTCTCTAGCATACGCAAGTCCTTGCGTTTAGCGTGCGCTAACATTAGTTGACTCGTTTGTCTGTATGCTCCGAACACGGGTCCACACGCCGACAGCTCTGACTAGGATAAGATTCCTTTTTGTCCCAATATACAGTTAGCGTGCGCTAATCAACATGCATTAGCGTGCGCTAACACTACATTACAACATCCGTTGACTTATCAGAACGTGCGCCGAAAGCAGCCGGGTCCACACGCAGATTCCTTCCGATCTGTCTGCACTAGCGTACGCTAACCTATAAACGTAGCGTGCGCTAATCTTGCACGATAGCGTGCGTTATGCATGAATATCAGCGTGCGCTAATAAGTCTATACTTAGCCATTTTCAGCTATTCTTGTCCAACGTCTCAACATACAGAATACGAACATACGGCATACTGAATACATATACTTCTTAAATGTAATTGTCAACCAAGTACGATAATTGTACCAATACAGATGTCTCAGTCCTTCATTTATTTTATCCATACTGTACAGATACCACACTGTACAACATAACTCGGATAAAATAATGTTAAATAACAGTAGTAGAATTTTCGGATATTACATACTACACCACTTAAAATAAGTTTCGTCCTCGAAACTTGCAATCCGTCATAAAAACAAATAAACCGTTCAACCAAAATATCCCAAAATAATCACGACAACGATGAATCATCATTATTACCGAATAACCAAAATAGCATACTTACATATGGCCAAGTCGACGATCTTCGAGATACTAGCAAGTGACTTTACCGAAAAGCCTCAACACGCTTGCAATAACAATTCCATAAGTCCCAACCATATATTATCGTCGGATGAAATAATCTATCCGTGTTAGATCTTGTCCACGATCGCACAATCAAATCCCAACTCGATACAAATCAATAATACACGATACATCTGTGAAACAACCGCCCAACACAATGGCAACGAATCCCAAATATCAACACAAAATCAACGCTCGATGATCACCAAGCAATGATCAACCCATAAATTAATCGAGAATATCATTGACATGATGAACTCTAATATGACCAATCCAAAGGTCGAAACGCAATCGAGAATATCATCACCATGATAAACTCCAACACGGTCAACACGGAACCACTAAATGGATATACGAAAGAATAGCATTCTCAAAACGACAAACCAATCACATACAGTGGATCTCAATAAACACACCTGACTGTCGAACATACTCCTCGGCATACGAACAACCAATCATAAACCGACGAACATATCCAATCATACATGGAGTGGGAATGACCACTCAATATCAAAACCCACCAGCATGGGGTCACCCTCCCCAAATCTATACTTACAAAGAAATCATTCAAAATTCACTATGATAAAATCGCGCTAATACCGTACCAATGGAATCACATAACACGCATGTCCCGGTTTCATAAAATCCACAGTTCCAAAATTACATCCTGTGCATGAATCTACAACACGCAACATATCTCTCTCATTCAATAGATCAACCGATCATCCCTGGATAACCAAACTGCCATACTAAAGTTCGAATCTCTTTTCCTCGTACCATACTGATGTCTTATCCAGTTCGTGAATCTCATTCAGAACTTCACCACGATATGCATTATGCATTAAATGCGTATGTACCTCGATCACATTTTCAAAACCAGTTTGAAATCATATATTTTTGTCACGAAGACAATTTTCGAAAGTTCTTTCAAAAATTTCAAAACTAAAAACATAAATTTTCGTAAGACTACGAAATTAATTTTCGAAAAATTAAACTGGCTCGCAAATGCCAAGTGTTCGATAACAGTATCCTTCGAATCCACACGATTTCGAAGTTTTAAAAATGAAAACTATGCAAATGATTGACCGCATCTATACTCCTGTATACCAATTCGACTCGTCACAAATTCCACTGACATTCCATTGGAAAACCACACGATAGAGTTTCAAAATCTCAATAAATAAACTCCGACCAAAACTCCTTTATCCACATATGGCTCACAACGTCGACCATATCCCATTCTGGATCACCTCAACTATGTTATGACAAAATATTGAAACAAATCAACACAGCGAAAGGCTTCCCGAGAAGTTTCATTTGAACAAGTAAGGCAAAACCTCGAAAGGCGGAAATAAAATCGATAAACGATTGGTAAAATATTTTACAAGTCTCGGGAGTTTTTTTTAAGAAAACAGAAAAGTCTTTTGAAATATTAGGGTCTCAGCCCGTATCTCGTTCCGCATTACAAGGAGTTTAAAAAGTAGGAAACTCTTTTTCGGACCCCAAGTCCCGAGTTATAAAACAATTTCAAAATCTATTGGGTCTCGGCCCAAAATCATTTACGGTGAAACATCTCAGAAACATTCATTTGAAAAGTACCATTTTCAAATGCTCAAAAGCAGTTTCATGTATTTCCAAAATGACTTAACATGACTACATGTTCTTCTCAACAATTCCCAGTCCTTCTCCCGAATACACAATTCTGTTCCAAAACTTAACCGACATATTGATTTTCCAAAATCATAGCTTCTCGAGATCATCAATCCTGTCCCAAATCATCAACTTATACCGTAACGCATGATATCTGCCGAACCTCAAAACATATCAACTTAGAACGGCAATAAATCTTAATGAAATTCAAAAATCCAATTACTTACAGATCGTGAAGCCGACGATTCCCCGTGATACTGGCACATGCCTCGACTCTAGAAATTACTCGACATGGATATTTTCAAAACACACATTTTGAAAACTCAGTGCAACTCGAGAACACAACACAACTTTATCTGAAGAAACACGTTAACACCATTTGAAAAAGTTACAACAATCCCAGACTACACCTTTGGTAAATCACATAACGCACAAGCCCGAGTGAACAACAAAACCCGAGCTCAAACACTTGTCAACCGACAACTCGAATGACACGACAAAAGCACGACCCAACTCGACCCAAATGCCTAGGTTTTCTCAACCTAAGCTCCGATACCATATTCTCGTAACACCCCGCATCCGACCGGAATATTACATAGCCGTGGCCCCGAGATGGAACCCACAAGGCCGAAAGAAATTTTCGCAAACATTTACAAAACGCCCAAGAGGCTAACGACGGTATTATCTATTAAAACCATTCGAAGATTTATAAAACTCGTTTATCAAACCGTCGTAAAAACTCATTTGAAACCACAAGGCCCGAAATGCCAAGACTCAACAGCTTTAAGTACATACGTTAAGCTATCGCTTACACGCACGGCGTAATAGATTTAGAGAACGATCGCCAAGGTAACCTAAGTTACCAAATACCAAAAGACCATTTAAAAATACTCACGCAATGGAAAAAGACAAACGATTAAAATACTATAGCAATGAATACAAAGAATCGAACATAAGCTCAATACACAAATACATGTTCTAGCCAAGATCCTCAGGAAGCTCATCTCTCCACGACCGCTACAAGCTTGATAATCCAAGAACCTAAAAAGAAAGCCCACGACGGGTCACCATAATATCCAACAATGATAACCATCACATCACGTCAATAATTACATATCAATGGAAATACTAAGTAAGAATACGACCAATGTAATCTTACCGTCTTAACTTTACGAAAATCCACAATTCGTATCCTTAACATCACCATGAGATAATACCAAAATATCCGTACGGTATCTCAACAATACCCAAGGTTCTCAAAAACATTATCATAACTCGCGATACGGAAATTATACCAACTCGCCAATTCAATCCATCGGATGACGTCGACAATTTCAATACGAAAATCGATTGTCCATCAAAGACAAGTATCAAGGAAATACGGAACATACCTCAAGATACGAAATACCATTTCCATCACGCCGCCTAATCCGAGATCGATCCACACAAGATACGGACATGGTCCTAACACAAGACCTACAAATGCATACTCATATGACAACGCCAATATGATCACAACAATAATGACAATGTATACTTATGGCAAATCCATAATATACGTATGCACAACAACAACACGTAGGTAATCCGATGATCCAATGCGTCACCGCCTAGATCCCACGATGACCCCGTCGGACCAACCGTGGTGGAAAACTCCGTCCGATGATCCAGCAAGGCGCTAGCATAGATCCCCCGATGATCCCGCTTGACCAACACGAGGTGGACATATGACAACAATGCACAACCGCACAAAACAACAATACACAATACACGACAACAACAATGCACAAATGCATGACAACAAATGATACACGAATGTATCACGACATGATTGACACAATTGATAAAAATGATTAGAGTACTTGCCCCGAGTCCTTCGAGAACGATCTCAATGTCTAAACCATCATGAACCATTATCCTCAATACTCGACGGTCCAAAGTATCACGGATTGTAGATAATTCATATCTTCGTCTTTAGCACAATATATGCTCGATATACAAGTATACCAATAACAAAAGTAAATCATATACATTATGATTTAGATTCCCAAAACTCGAATACGATTTATAATCTCAAATCTCCTGTGATTACGATTATTAACATTGCTATACGAATTATACATGAATGAAACGGAAACCATTCATTAAATATTATGAACTGAGCAAGTAATAACTTACCTCGATACCGATGAAGCTGTTACCAATTCCATTGCCGTCATCTACAAGTCCCTCGGTCCCGACCAAAGCAATTCACGAACATACTCGAGCTCGACCGCAACACACGGTTGTAATCACCGATCAATATTCTAAACCTATTACAGTAGTCGATAGACAACAAGTTCGATAACAATCAACAATCGATAAAACCAACTCACAAACCCAACGGCTCGACAATATCTCGATTAAACACTAGTCGAATTAACCCTACTCAAACCAGCACGAATTTACAACCACAACACGAAAATACTGCACTTTCTGGCTTCTTAGCGCACGTTAATCACCTAACGTAGCGTGCGCTAAGTTGCTCCCGTTAGCGCGCCAGGCAAGAACGAGCGCGTGCGCTAATGCCGATGATGCATGTTTTTCGATACCGATCAACTTATGGCGATTTCAAGAACACTAAGTGATTACGAATCATGTTCAAAGCTATCAAAACAACGAAATCCGATATCCTTTAACATATAAACAATCATCCAACTTATAATCCAAGTTCTATATCCATATATCATCTTCCTTAATATTAATACACGAAACGTCAAGAACGTAACCACACTTCCTTAATCTTCCATTACAAAGAGTAATCATCTACAATAACATCAACATCCGAAATCGAGGAGAAGGATTAATCCACTTATCTCAAGAAAACGAACGACACAATCTAAATCACAAGAATCATATTAATATCATCATACTCCTATACCATCTCATAATCATGCTTGTCAAACTTGTTTATGTAATAATCATCAACATTCAATCCAAAACGAAATCCAAAGATGAAAAGTGATTACCTTTATGAAGGAATGGATTGATTTCAAGGTTGAATCCATTTCCAAGAATCACCAATGATTTCAAGAACAAAGCTTTAATCCATGATTTCCATCTTTAATCTTGTTAAAGATCACCACCTCACCGTGCTTGGGAACCTCAAGAACCTCCCAAAGCTCTCTCTATCGATCGAAAGTGAAGGAATGGACGAAATGCTTCATAATACCCGTCTGTCCCTTATATAGATCAGACATTAGCGTGCGCTAACATCTCATGTTTAGCGTGCGCTAAGGCTTTAGCGTGCGCTAATCGACCTTTGTTAGCGTGCGCTATCGTAGTCCGAGACTACCGTCAAGCTTCGTACATGAGCTTACGTACGTAATGCCCATGCATTAGCGTCGTAATTTACACTCTCTAGCGTACGCAAGTCCTTGCGTTTAGCGTGCGCTAACATTAGTTGACTCGTTTGTCCGTATGCTCCGAACACGGTCCACACGCCGACAGCCTCGACTAGGATAAGATTCCTTTTTGTCCCAATATACAGTTAGCGTGCGCTAATCAACATGCATTAGCGTGCGCTAACACTACATTACAACATCCGTTGACTTATCAGAACGTGCGCCGAAAGCAGCCGGGTCCACACGCAGATTCCTTCCGATCTGTCTGCACTAGCGTACGCTAACCTATAAACGTAGCGTGCGCTAATCCTGCACGATAGCGTGCGTTATGCATGAATATCAGCGTGCGCTAATAAGGCTATACTTAGCCATTTTCAGCTATTCTTGTCCAACGTCTCAACATACAGAATACGAACATACGGCATACTGAATACATATACTTCTTAAATGTAATTGTCAACCAAGTACGATAATTGTACCAATACAGATGTCTCAGTCCTTCATTTATTTTATCCATACTGTACAGATACCACACTGTACAACATAACTCGGATAAAATAATGTTAAATAACAGTAGTAGAATTTTCGGATATTACAATAACCTTCTCCGATCCATCGAATCAAGGTATGATTTCCTAAAAATCTAGTTTTGGGGATTTTGGTTGACTTCATTCGTTTTAATCGTATTAACTCAGATTACTGATGGATAATTGAAGATTAAGTTTTGTTCTACCAATTTCATCATTTCTCATGGTTTTATCATTACCGACTCGTCGATTAAATGAGTTCCCAATTGATGCCCTCAAGGTGTCCGGGAAAATGCCGCAGAGGGAGATTCGGTTGTTTTATGATATTTTTCCTTGTGTGATTGATTGTTTATTTTATGATAGGATATTAGGGATGAATTCCCTGCGAAGATCTTGTGTTGAACCTTTTCGGTCGTCGTTTTCATTGGAATTCCCAGCTTGCTCCTATGTTGAAGACATGGGGCGAGGTGGTTCTTGCTGGCGATCGTGTAAGATGAGGACGGGCTATCCGTTGAGCTGACTCTGGATTCGGACTTGGGCGATCATGGTCGATTGGCTAGCTATCTTTCGGTATTGTACCTCCAAAAAACAACATTGGCCGATCCCCCTCAGAAACTTGATGGTTTCGTCGTTTGAGGAATCGTGCACAGTCGCGGAGTTCGATGGACCGACTCCATGACCATGTCTTGTGCGCGAAGACATTGAGTGTCTCGTGACTCATTTTATTGTGAGGGTCCTCTGTTAGGCTGTGCCTCGCCTCGTATTTAAACGAAGGGCGTGTGGTCTTGGTCTAGAGGAGTCCTTGCGCAGGGCAGCGTCGGATGAATCAACTCCACTTCCGCGGCTTGTTAGCTCTGCTTCCACCTCGGCCCGCCATGAAGATGGCGAACCTCGACGGTGTACGTTGATAGGAAGGTAGTGGCATGTCGCATTGTCTGGGCTCACCATGTTAGATGATGATCCTTTGAGGGAGGGCGATCGTGTCCACTGATTAATTTTGGAGGGCCCTCAGACTACGCCGGACTCGTATTTAAACGAAGGGCGGGCGATTTTGGCCGAAAGGGACCTTGCATGGCCGAAGCAGCCGGTTCCATCGACTACCAGGACCATGGATGTAAATTGCGCGGTGGAGGCGATCTCGTGCCTTAGTCCATCATGTTAGATGGTGAACTGTAGATGGCGAACAAGTCCTCCGGTTTTTGGTGATGTAGCGTGATGATGGCAATCGGGCTGGAAGACTGGCGATCGTCGCTCGGCTGCCGATCGCGTTATTCGTAGGGTGGTATCGGCGATCGGGCGGGAGATCGGTGATCGTCGTTCGGGCGCCGATCGCGCTGCTCATAGGCTGAGGAGAAACCTTTGCCTGGCCAGAAAGTCTGCGGCTCTAGCTCGGAAGGTCGCGTAGGTTGAGGGTTGGTCTTTTGTAAGGTGCCTGAGCATAGGCGAAAGGCCATGGAATCCTCCTAGGACCGTGTAGAGGGCGATCTCATCGCTTACGGGTTTGCCTTTGAGGATGATCTCGTCCACCCAATCGATGTAGTTCGAGTCGGACTCTTCTTCCCCTTGCTTGATTCGCAGCATGCGATGGGGACCTTCTGGTCGGGCGACCCTGGTGGCGAAGTACGCTGTGAAGACGTTCGCCAGCTGGTTAAAGGAGCCGATGGACCGAGGCGGCAATGAGGCGTACCACCTGTAGGCGAGGTCATCCAGTGTCATAGGGAAGATTCGGCACCTGGTCGCGTCTGATGCCCCACACCCGGTCATGTAGATGTTGAACTTTCTCAGGTGTGTGTCGGGGTCTGATCTCCCCTCGTACAAGGGTGTTTGCGGGGGAGCAATCTTGTGTTGCACGGGGGCGAGCTCGATGTGGACCGCGAGCGGCTCGATAGGCTCGGTGATCTTGTTCTTAGCGCCTGCCCCGGATTCCAGGAGCGCCTTCATGTCGTCGAGCTGGCGTTGCATCGCGGCCATCGCCGTGGCTCGGTCTCTCGTGGATCGGCTTTGGGAATGGGAGCCGAGGTGATCGTGTACCGATCCCCTGACTCCGCTGTTGCCGACCTCGGCTATTTGGCGAGGGGGAGCCAGACGGCTGGGCTGCCTTGTGGGAGTCGGATAGGCCGAGCTCCTGGTGACGGACTCAAACTCCGTCGTCTCGTGGCTGGGGCCGGACTGCCCTGGTCGCCAAGATGGGTTACTGCCGAGGCGATCGAAAACAGAGGTGCCCCAGGTGTCGAGCGCCTCTCCTTGCGGACGAGAGCCTCCTGGCGATCGCTCGGCCAGTAACGCCTTGAACTTCCGCTTGGTCTTCCGGCGGATGGCCGAGGGGGTGATAGCGGGGGGCGCGTCGAGAGCACTCTGTCGCTCCTGTAGGACGGCCATGGCCTCCTCGATCTGTTCCGCAGTTTGGAACTGATGGACTGAGAAACTTGGGCCGCCGCCCAGGGGCGGAATCGAGCATCTCGGACCGCGGCGGCTACGTTCCGCCATCGGCTGTGGCTCGGACTGAGATGGAACGAGGCGTCTGGCGGGATGGCCAGCGGCTTTCTTCGACGCGGAGGCGGAAGACATGATTTCTGAAAGATTTATTTGAAGCGCAGTGAGTGTCACTTCAGGTATATGCCCCGAGAACAGTGAGTGTTCTTCGGGACGGTAGGAATAAAATTGAGGGTTAGATGCCCTTCCTCTAGCGCCAATTGTTGTTGCCCAAAATATTTATCCGAAGATTAAATACTGCTGGAATGGACGGACAACAAACAAGTTTGCGGGAGCACTTCCGAGGGGGTGTAAATAAACACAAGATTTGCCGGGTTTGTTAGGCCCGGGCTTGAATGCTCTCGCGAGATGTTATTAATACAAATATTCGTGGATACAAGTATTAATGTGAGAATCTAAGTACAATGAGTGTAAAAAGATCCTGTTAATCCAGCTCTTGAGCGAAGCTTGGTGTTCTTCGTCCCTACCGATCGTCTTCTGTATGAGAGAGGCCGAGAGAAGAAAGAACCGAGAGATAGTTGTTGCCAAGAGTAGGAGAAAGCCAAGTTGTGTGTGAAATCCCGTGGGTGTTGAAGTTCTGAAGCCCAGAGAGTAAAAATGCGGTCCTTGGAAATGGCGCTGGCAGCCTTCTATATATAGGGGCTGAGAAGCCTTGTTTCCTGGCGGGCGATCGCCTTTCGGCCAATATAATAATGGGGCGATCGTCCTTAAGGTCACATGGTCTATCTGCCTAAAGTCCAAGGCTACAGCGAGCAGCCAGCTGTGCGGTCCAATGAGGAGCCAGCACGCGTCTGGGGTCACTGTTACATGCAGTCCTACTGACACCTTTCGGCGGGCCTGTCGGCTGGTGGGAAGACGCTGACAGGCTGTGGTCAATGATCCGTGAAATGCGGATCTTGTCTCGACGTTGCACGTGGGCTCTGTCCTAGATGATCATCGGCTTCGATCGGTCATGAGGCGATCGTCAATGGTCGGTCACCAGGGGTCGGCATCGGTCGGTCACCAATGGTCGGTCGGCAAGTGCCGAGAGATGATCGTCTGCTAGTTGGCCACCAGGAGTCGATCGCCATGCACCGAGAGATGATCGTCTTAGAAGTCGATCGCTCGGCACCGGGACTTGTCCTGGGACCTTCGGTCAGCCGATCTATCTTGGCAGCTGGGCTAAGGCTAGGTCGCCTGGTCGCTGTTCGGCAGTTCTGCCTTGCTGCTCGGCGATGGCTAGGTCGCCCGATCTCCGAGGTGATCGCCGGTCGGAGAGTATGATTCTCGCGAGGAGTCTCAGCGCCAGCGATCGCCATCTCTCGCATAAAAGCCGCAGAGGGCGGCTCATTCTCCGGAGAGAGAACGGTGATCGGAGGCACGGCGATCGGCACCTCATTGGCGGGGGTAGGAACTGGAGTTTCTTCCGGCCTCGGCCTTTTGCGATTCATTCGAAACCCCTCCTCCGGAACTCCCTCCTCAGCCACGATCGGCTCCACGCGGCGCTCCGCCTCCGGAATAATTGGCAGCGCAACAGGTGGGACCCGAGACGACTTCTTGTGGCGGAGATGGCCCAAAACTCCAGGATTCGACATGGCGATTTCCGGTGGGGGCTCCAAAAAGCGAGGAAAGTGAACCTCTATAGTTAAGATGATCGATCAACAGTTAGATATTTTCCTCAAGTAAGGCGATCGCCTAGAAAGTGAAGGTCGCAAAAACTCATACCTGGTACCGAGAGATGTCTCGGAAAATGGAATAGCCAAGCCGACAACCAACGACTCTCCTTATTGATCCGGCTAGCGTCAAGGTCGTCGTCCGACAAGCTCCGTATCCGCTCCCAGACAACCAGGAAATCAAAGGGCAGCTCCTCGATCGCCGGAATATGAAAACCTGCAAAACCGAAATCAAATTAGATCAGTTCAGAACACATCTGAACGAAGGGAGAGTCTAAACCCTTACCGGGATTCCTCTCCCGAAACTCAGTAGGGATCTCCAGCTTGCCCGAAGGATTGTCGCTCGCAGAAGCCCTCCACGCGCCGGCGATGCAGAACCACTTCGTCGGATCGCCCTGTGCCTTATTCAGGACTCCGAGGATTACCCGACCAGATCGGCCCTGTGGTGACCTCCGACCGACCCTTTCTGAGCCGTCAGCTTGAACAACTGGTTCATCTATGATGGTGAAGGGAGGCGGTACAGGCGGTGACCGCCAAACAGAGTGAGAGTGCAGATTATCTGGAGCCAAGCGTTCGGCGTCAGCTGAAGTGGTGCCACGTTCCAAGCGGCCAGCAGGTGGGAGACAGCAAAAGATAGAGGGAAGCGCAGCCCGGCCTCCATAATCGCCTCATTCACGGCGACCATACCCATCGGAGGTTGATCGGCTCGCTCATTCTCCGCCGGCGCAAGTATATCCACATCTGAAGGAACGTGGAACCTCGTCCTCCAGATAGCCAGGTCTTTCCTGGTCGCCAAACTCCTGATTTGGCCAAGCGACCACAGAGATCGCTGCGCAGCCCGGAAATGTGTGCGGAGACTTATCTACGCCCATTGCCATTTCCCACGCAGTTTAGCGGCCAACCAGGTCGTCCAAATTCAGTTTCAATCAGCTCAATGACGATCGCCAGTTCAGTAAAACGCAGAGTCGCTCGTCGAAAGTTCAGCGATCGCCAGCAGAACCACCTCACCCCACGTTTCCAACATAGGAGCGAGCTGGGGGGCAATTGTTGTATCGAGATTTATTCGACTCGACAGGCGATCGAATACAAGGCCGAGTGACCGAGTCCACACCAGTCAAACTATGGCTAACTCGCCTAATCGAAGATACCAGCCCACCATCAGGTACCTAGCGATCGACTCCCAAGGCAATCGCCCTTCGGCATCTGGCGATCGACTCTAGTGCCCGGCTAAGGACAATCATCCTACGCCCCGAACAGAGACGATCGCCCGGCAAAGTCATCGAAGACCGGATCTCAGGATAGCACCCACGTGTAGATCCACAAAAGGCACTGACAGACAAGACCTTTGACTCCAGCCTGTCACCTACCTCACCTACTGACAGGTCCGCTGAAAGTTACGAAGTGGGACCGCCCGTGACAATGACTCAGGACGCGTGCAGGCTCACCATTGGACCGTACAGCTGGCTGCCAGCAGCAGCCACGGACTTTAAGGGAACAAGCCCATGTGCTAAAAGACGATCGCCCGCTTATTATAATACAGCAAAGGCGATCGCCCGGCATATCCAAGTCCTATAAATAGAGAACCTCCTCCTACTGGAAAAAGGTTCCCAACTCATTCACTTACATTCCGAATTCATTCACAGAAATACAGAAGAACATACATACCATCAAGCTCCCAGCTTTCTCGCCAGAATCTATCTCAGGATTTCTCTCTCAGAATCACTCATCCAGAAGACGATCGGCAGAGGCAAGAAGTCTCCACAAGGCAGATTCCAAGAGATTCATAAGCCCAGGAGCTCAAGTATACAGCTAATACACACCGTGAGAGACTGTCGATCTCTCACCGACGTCACTGTTCATCTCCGTTGTTACAAGAACTCACAGAGCATCATATCTGGTTCTTCCGGCAATCTAAACACTCACTAGCTAAGATAACAAGAATCTTTACACTCATTGTAATTGTATTCTTACATTAGTACTTGTATCCTAGAATATTAGTATTAATAATATCTCGCGAGAGCATTCAAGCCCGGGACTAACAACCCCGGCAAATCTTGTGTTATTTACTTTTCCCACGGAAGTGTTCTCGCATTTGTTTGCTATCCATCCATTCCAGCAATATCTATCTCCGGATAATATTTTGGGTAGCAACACACAGTTCAACGAATATCGAAAGCCATTTTAAAAACATACACACGCAACGAATAAAAACATAATTAATTACATTTGCAGCGGAATTAGAAAACCAGAAATGAATACATAATCCCAACAATCACGCCATAGCGAGTATCACCGGAAAGCTCATCCCTTCAAGACAGCTACTAGCTCGAACTCCGAGTACCTAAAAGATAAAGCCCACGATGGGATCAGCCATAATACTCAACAATGATAACGATCACATCACAAAAACAATTACATATCAATTTCATCTACAGAGTAAGGACATTCCCCATGTATTTTACCGAAGTAGCATTACCAACCTGTCACAATCCGTAACAAATCAATTCTTACCATAACCCACGCCTCGTGTCCTTAAGTGATGAATGAATTCAAAAGTAGCCACCTGTACTGTAACCGAAACGATACCAAAATTTCCAAAGTTATCATATCTCAATTATAGAATGATCTGGCCAAGACTAACTCTGTCGGATGGGTCGCACCATCAGATCCCAATCCTGATAAAACCGATATCACATGGCACACCTGTAATCTAACTATTCCGAGACAATAGCAAGTCCCGAATATCAATGCAAAACATGAATGTTTACACAGTCAATAATGATAAACAATTAATGCGTCACAATGGAAATATCAATGACATGATATTTCCACACAAGATTGACAAAGGATCAACCAAGATTGAGAATACCATGATGTGGTAACTCCAACAAGATCAATGAAAGATCAACCATCGGGAATGCCAACAATACGGTAACTCCAACGAGATCAATAAAGAATCGACAACTAGAAGTACCAACGGTACGATAAACTCCAATAAGATCAATAAGGGTCAACAACCGAGAATACTGATGACACAGTAAACTCTAACAAGATCAATAAGGACCAACAACCGGGAATACCAATGATACGGTAAACTTCAACAAGAGCAATAAGGAATCGACAACCGAGAATACCGACGACACGGTAAACTCCAACAAGAGAAATAAGGAATAGACAACCGAGAATACCGATGACACGGTAAACTCGAATATGGATAATAAAGGATCAACAACCGAGAATACCAACGGTAAGTCAAACTCCCGAACGGAATCAATAAGGATCAATAACGAACGAGACTACCAATGATAGGGGAAACTCCAAACGAGATTAATAAAGGATCGATAACAAACAAGTTAACCATCGATAAGGTAACTCCAAACGAGATCAGAAAAGTTTCAACGAGAACAGATACACGAGAGAATAAAATCGTCAACCATATACAAATCATATATACGTGATTTCAAAGACAACCCGAATATCGAACAGATCCAATTATACATGGACTATGAACGACCAATCAATAAGTCTCAAGATGGACGTCACGATACGCTCGATCCGAACATGTGTCCGTGACAAGCCAACCACGGGTATTGATCAGGTACCCGTCTGGTCTCGTACCTAATCAGCCTCACGAAGTACGTCTCGTGCGCACAGTTCAATATGAGGTCGAAACCAACACATGCTACACGTGCCCGTCCCGAAAATCCTACACATAAATGATCAGAACGTATCTGACTCCAGATGTGCCACGATACAACATGATAACAAATCTCAAAGAATCGCATATCCATCAAGGATCAGAAGACTTCCCAAAAGAGCAATAGTAACTCGATCATGAAAGACCGACACGACCACAATGTCCTATTTCCATCAGACAACAGTCCACATCATACTCAACAATGCATATAATATTAACACATAAACCCCAAGGCATCCGCCAAGGGTCACGGAAGCATCTCACAGGAATACTTCGTAACGTAGGTGCCATTTAGGTCTTATCCCCTAACACATTTCCATTCGGGTACCATACAGGTTTTATCCCTAACAAATCGGCCCCACAGATTACATCTCAAAGAAATAGCACATCAGAAAACATAAGAACAATGGTGCACATTCACCGCATGAAATATCAACACACACATGCAATAATGCAACATGATGATTATCATAATCTAACAATATTAATTTACCTCAAGCTGGAGACGCTAACTTTTCCACGACCAACCGCCCTGAATGAATATACGGTTTATCCGACAATCTAAAATGAAGTACATTCCATAACTAATACCAAACCATCATCCCGAGTTCAACATCGATACGATAACTAACCTTCATATCCATCTTCTGATGCAATAGACCAAATTATAATTCACGTTCCCATTTCCACTGACATCCTTAAAATCATATACATTATGATTTATCCTAGTCCAAAAATACCATACATACCACCATTCCAACAATTCATATATTCCATATACCATTGCTATATGAATCATAAATGAAATGAAAACGAAATCATTTATTAACATTATGAAATGAGCAAGCATAACTTGCCTTGATACCCATTCGACGAAGCTACTATCAATTCCGCCGTCTCCGTCTACAAGCTCCGTAGCACCGGCTCGTACGCAGCACAACGGTTAACTTCAATGATCACTAACACAACCTAATGCAATAATCAATTAACGATACGTTCAATAACAATCAACAACTGAAATGACCAACTAATCAAACTCGATGGTTCAACGATATCTTGGTCATACGAAACCAACCCATATCAACTCTTAACAATACGAACACAAGCCGAAATTCGGTGTTCAATAGTCCTAACAATGTCTTCAACATATATACTTCTCCTAACATCATGAATCGCAACAAACTACCAAGAACATCGAGAATACTACGATTCCATAATCATAACAACATAATCGAGTCATTTGATCACCAATTCATTATCTTCCCTTAACAAAATTCTCATAAATACCAAGAATCATCACAACAATATCAATTCAACCATCATTCATACGAAAACGTATAGAATTTTCCAAGTTCAACTCATTGAGGCATTTCATCGAACACTTTGAAGGCATAATCCAATTTAATCATTTTAACGAAGAAATACTCGAATTTGTTCCACAAAACTTCAAGAGTATTGAATGATTACGAGTATACAATCAAGTTCTATCAATAATCTGAATCCAAACAAAGCAAATCAGCCAAAACACCAAGAAACCTCAAGAACATCCAAAAACCAAGAGTTCATGTGTTCTAACCTTCGATCCGGGTGGAAGATGATGTTAACCCATGATTCCAACATCCAAAACATGTTGTTATAAGTTTATTCTACTCAAAACCATCCATTTTGCTGAAGCAATCGCGAAGAGACGAAGAGAAAACATGAAAATGAGCAGATGGCTCGGTCCAGGCCTTATATAGGCGGGACCTGCCGGCACCTTACGAATGTAACCGAGGGGTCCTTACGTACGTAGCAGGCCGTGGCCTAACCTTCTGTCCAGTCTGGTCGACACCCTTACGTACGTAACTAGAAGCTGGCTTACGTACGTAACTGGCCCTTACGGCCGTAACCGGCCACTGCCTTACGTACGTAATCGGCCAGTCCTATCCATCCCTGCGAGTCACTGCCGACCGTGATCGTCCATCCATGCGAGTCACTGTCGTCCATACTCGGCCACTACAAGTCCTCTCGGCCACGACTCGGCCAGCCGCCCCGTAACGTACGTAACACTTATTCCGTTGCGTACGTAATACGTATGTTGACTTGCTACAGTACAATGGTCGTGTTACGTATGTAACACGTCCTGTATAACGTACGTAACACGTACGTTGACTCACCTGTCAACATCCTCCGCCGAAAGTTGTCGACACAAGGTCCCACCTACCGACCACGACTCGATTGTCTAATTCCCATGTTACGTACGTAATGTCGTGGCCATAACATACGTAACTCTACCAATTTAACGTATGTAAGCTTCAACACATAACGTACGTAATGGCTTCCATACTTAGCCATTTCCAGCAATTCATGTCCAACATCTCGACATAACAAATGTGAACATACGACAATACTGAACACATTTACGAAATCCCGAAAATATTCTCGTACGGTACGTCTGATGCACGATACCCCCAATTACAACTGTCGACCAAGTACGACAATCATACAAATACCCATACGGTATATCCGACATCGAAAAACACACCAAGCATGTAATATCCTAGAATCAAAATAACCTCGATGACATACTAGCACGACTCTCACGGTTTCCAAAATTATCCACTCATATCGTGTCGGTCCCACTCTGTACAGTATATCCCAGATAAAATAATGCGAAAAATTCATAGTGAAATTCTAGGATATTACATATACACCCACTTAAATAAGTTTCGTCCTCGAAACTCAACACCTGTCATAATTAGTATCTCAATTCCGAAATAGCTCAAAATCACGACACCATACTCAATAATCATCATCAAAACTGAAATAACTAAAAGAACATACTTACAGGTCCGTGAAGTCGATGATCTTCCGTGATACCAGCATACGACTCCCATACAAAGTCTCGACACACTAACAACACACCGACATCGCAAATACAACAATTTGAAAATATTTCAAAAATTTTGAAACCTCCAAAATCGGTTTGACTCAAAAGTCAGAAAATTATTTTCAAAAGTCACGCTACTACCGCACCGGTTGAGCCACATAACACACACGCCCGGGTTTTACGAAACCCAAGCTCCGATACCATCTTCTGTAACACCCCCAAAAGCATACGGGAATATTACAGCGCCGTGGGGCCCATATTGGAACCCACAATGCTAAAATCAATTTCGCAAACATTTCAAAATGTCAAAAGGTCCTTTGAAAGTACACACATACGCAGCGGATACAACAAAGTTCAAAGAATACCGAAAGCCATTTTAAAATCATACACACGCAACGGATAAAAACATAATGAATTACATTTGCAGCCGATTAGAAAACCAGAAAAGAATACACAATCCCAACAATCACGCCATATCCAGTATCTCCGGAAAGCTCATCCCTTCACGACCGCTACTAGCTCGAACTCCGAGTACCTAAAATATAAAGCCCACGACGGGGTCAGCCATAATACTCAACAATGATAACGTTCACATCACAAAAACAATTACATATCAATGTAATCTACAGAGTAAGGACATTCCCCATGTATTTTACCGAAGTAGCATTACCAACCTATCACAATCCGTAACAAATCAATTCTTACCATAACCCATGCCTCGTGTCCTTAAGTGAAGAATGAATTCAAAAGTAGCCACCTGTACTGTAACCGAAACGATACCAAAATTTCCAAACTTATCATATCTCAATTATAGAATGATCTGGCCAAGACTAACTCTGTCGGCTGGGTCGCACCATCGGATCCCAATACTGATAAAACCGATATCACATGGCACACCTGTAATCCAACTGTTCCGAGACAATAGCAAGTCCCGAATATCAATGCAAAACATGAATGTTTAGACAATCAATAATGATAAACAATTAATGCGTCACAATGGAAATATCAATGACATGATATTTCCACACAAGATTGACAAAGGATCAACCACAATTGAGAATACCATGATGTGGTAACTCCAACAAGATCACTGAAAGATCAACCACCGGGAATGCCAACAATACGGTAAATCCAACAAGATCAATAAAGAATCGACAACCAGAAGTACCAACGGTACGATAAACTCCAATAAGATCAATAAGGGTCAACAACCGAGAATAGTGACGACACAGTAAACTCTAACAAGATCAATAAGGACCAACAACCGGGAATACCAATGATACGTTAAACTTCAACAAGAGCAATAAGGAATCGACAACCGAGAATACCGACGACACGGTAAACTCCAACAAGAGCAATAAGGAATAGACAACCGAGAATACCGATGACACGGTAAACTCCAATATGGATAATAAAGGATCAACAACCGAGAATACCAATGGTAAGGCAAACTCCCGAACGGAATCAATAAGGATCAATAACGAAGGAGACTACCAATGATAGGGGAAACTCCAAACGAGATTAATAAAGGATCGATAATAAACAAGTTAACCATCGATAAGGTAACTCCAAACAAGATCATAAAAGGATCAACGAGAACAGATACATGAGAGAATAAAATCGTCAACCATATACAAATCACATATATGGGATTTCAAAGACAACCTGAATATCGAACAGATCCAATTATACATGGACTGTGAACGACCAATCAATAAGACTCAAGATGGACGTCACGATACGCTCGATCCGGACATGTGTTCGTGTACAAGCCAACCACGGGTATTGATCAGGTACCCATCTGGTCTCGTACCTAATCAGCCTCACGAAGTACGTCTCGTGCGCACGGTTCAATATGAGGTCGAAACCAACACGTGCTACACGTGCCCGTCCCGAAAATCCTACACATGAATGATCAGAACGTATCTGACTCCAGATGTGCCATGATACAACATGACAACAAATCTCAAAGAATCGCATATCCATCAAGGATCAGAAGACTTCCCAAAAGAGCAATAGTAACTCGATCATGAAAGAACGACACGACCACAATGTCATATTTCCATCAGACAACAGTCCACATCATACTCAACAATGCATATAATATTAACACATAAACCCCAAGGCAGCCGCCAAGGGTCACAGAAGCATCTCACAGGAATACTCCGGAACGTAGGTGCCATTTAGGTCTTATCCCCTAACACATTTCCATTCGGGTACCATGCAGGTTTTATCCCTAACACATCGGCCCCACATATTACATCTCAAGGAAAGAGCACATCAGAAAACATAACAACAATGGTGCACATTCACCGCATGAAATATCAACACACACATGCAATAATGCAACATGATGATTATCATAATCTAACAATATTAATTTACCTGAAGCTGGAGACGCTAACTTTTCCACGACCAACCGCCCTGAATGAATACACGGTTTATCCGACAATCCAAAATGAAGTACATTCCATAACTAATACCAAACCACCATCCCGAGTTCAACATCGACACGATAACTAACCTTGATATCCAACTTCTTATGCAATAGACCAAATTATAATTCACGTTCCCATGTCCACTAGACATCCTTAAAATCATATACATTATGATTTATCCTAGTCCAAAAATACGATACATACCACCATTCCAACAATTCATATATTCCATATACCATTGCTATATGAATCATAAATGAAATGAAAACGAAATCATTTATTAACATTATGAAGTGAGCAAGCATAACTTGCCTTGATACCAATTCGATGAAGCCACTATCAATCCCGCCGTCTCCGTCTACAAGCTTCGTAGCACCGGCTCGTCCGCAGCACAACGGTTAACTTCAACGATCACTAACGCAACCTAATGTAATAATCAATTAACGATACGTTCAATAACAATCAAAAACCGAAATGACCAACTAATCAAACTCGATGGTTCAACAATATCTCGGTCATACGAAACCAACCCATATCAACTCTTAACAATACGAACACAAGCTGAAATTCGGTGTTCAATAGTCCTAACAATGTCTTCAACATATATACTTCTCCTAACATCATGAATCGCAACGAACTACCAAGAACATCGAGAATACTACGATTCCATAATCATAACAACATAATAGAGTCATTTGATCACCAATTCATTATCTTCCCTTAACAAAATTCTCGTAAATACCAAGAATTATCACAACAATATCAATTCAACCATCATTCATACGAAAACGTATAGAATTTTCCAAGTTCAACTCATTGAGGCATTTCATCGAACACTTTGAAGGCATAATCCAATTTAATCATTTTAACGAAGAAATACTCGAATTTGTTCCACAAAACATCAAGAGTATTGAATGATTACGAGTATACAATCATGTTCTATCAATAATCTGAATCAAAACGAAGCAAATCGGCCAAAACACCAAGAAACCTCAACAACATCCAAAAACCAAGAGTTCATGTGTTCTTACCTTCGATCCGGGTGGAAGATGATGTTATTTCATGATTCCAACTTCCAAAACATGTTGTTATAAGTTGATTCTACTCAAAACCATCCATTTTGCTGAAGAAATCGCGAAGAGACGAAGAGAAAACATGAAAATGAGCAGATGGATCGGTCCAGGCCTTATATAGGCGGGACCTGCCGGCATCTTACGTACGTAACCGGCGGGTCCTTACGTACGTAGCCGGCCGCGGCCTAACAATCTGTCCTGTCTGGTCGACACCCTTACGTACGTAACCGGCAGCTGGCTTACGTACGTAACTGGCCCTTACGGCCGTAACCGACCACTGCCTTACGTACGTAATCGGCCAGTCCTAGCCATCCCTGCGAGTCACTGCCGACCGTAATCGGCCATCCATGCGAGTCACTGCCGGCCATACTCGGCCACTACAGGTCCTCTCGGCCACGACTCGGCCAGCCGCCCCGTAACGTACGTAACACTTATTCCGTTGCGTACGTAATACGTACGTTGACTTGCTACAGTACAATGGTCGTGTTACGTACGTAACACGTCCTGTATAACGTACGTAACACGTACGTTGACTCACCTGTCAACATCCTTAGCCAAAAGCTGTCGACACAGGGTCCCACCTGCCGACCACGACTCGATCGTCTGATTCCCATGTTACGTACGTAATGTCGCGGCCATAACGTACGTAACTCTACCAATTTAACGTACGTAAGCTTCAACACATAACGTACGTAATGGCTTCCATACTTAGCCATTTCCAGCAATTCCTGTCCAACATCTCGACATAACAAATGTGAACATACGACAATACTGAACACATATACGAAATCCCGAAAATATTCTCGTACGGTACGTCTGATGCACGATACCCCCAATTACAACTGTCGACCAAGTACGGCAATCATACAAATACCCATACGGTATATCCAACATCGAAAAACACACCAAGCATGTAATATCCTAGAATCAAAATAACCTCGATGACATACTGGCACGACTGTCACGGTTTCCAAAATTATCCACTCATATCGTGTCGGTCCCACTCTGTACAGTATATCCCAGATAAAATAATGCGAAAAATTCATATTCTAGGATATTACAATCTATCGACAATAACATTAACAACGAGTATCCCAATGCCTTGAACCGTCCATTAATAAACAATAATAAACATTTGGCATAATTACCTAAGAGTATCGTATCAAACGATCCCCTAATATCAATGAACTCATGAAGAGACTAAGTCTCGGAATGATACAACACATTCATACACATATATGATAACATTAATGTCATTAACTAGTACAAGTATAAAACTTGCCTCAAACCGAAGGCGAGAAAGTCCTTCCACGATCAACATCCTTAATAGAACTATCGGCCGCTCGAGCAACCTTGAATAACACAAGTACCAACAATTCGCTTAATATACGAATCAAGCATGATCACAACCTACTCAAAAGTCGATACAACACTACCCAAAACTCATTGGGGCATTTTAACAAACACGTTGTAAACAATCTCCCATTGTTTATAACTAATCCCAATTATACCAAAAACCAACCTCCAATGAGTGATTCAATAGAATAAAACATTATTAATACCATCAATAATCCAATAGGAATACTCCATTCGAGATTACGACAACATCTAGTCGAAACCCCTAATTCCAAAATCAAGATTCAATGTGTTCTTGAATATTCCTCCAACAATTCAATGATAATACATAAAAACCCATAATCATACGTATATCCTTCTCATATCATGATTATATCCTCCAAAACATCATACTCCAATTGAAAATCGAAATCCAGGGTTTGAAGAAATTACATTAGATTTAGGATGAAGAATCCAAGTAGGTGTTGTTAATCCACACCAACAACTCAAGGAGGATGAAATCTCTGAGATTGATGATGCTAAATCGCCCACAAATTCGCCTAAAAGTCGCCCAAAGAGAGGAGGAATGAAGGAAGAGATGAAATAAACTACTCCTCACAAAAATCCGCTGAAAAGAGGTGATCTGACCTGTGTGCCGCGGCCCGCGGCCAAAAAAAATGCTCCCAGCCAGCTTAGTGCCGCGGCCAGGACAGCAGAGGGCCGTAGCCCGCAGTACAGCCACGCCAGGCCCACTGTGTAGTCTTAGCTATTTCGACCCTAACTCCTTCATCCGGACTCCGATTGACTCACCGTTTTAACCATTGGAAAGATAACATGATGCTCTATAATACTGAAAGGATTCAGAACTTTTGTAGTTTCCATGAATTGATTTACAAAGTTGAAATCATACGTGGAAAAGTCGCTTAAGAACACGGAACTCAAAAGTGTAGAATTAATCATTCTCGGAATGACGAAATGGTCACAATAGAGTTACTAAGATGGACTTCCACCAAAAAAATAAAATTACCAGAAATCGAAATTTCGGATATTACATACTACCCTCCTTGAAAGAAGTTTCGTCCCGAAACTTAAAACAAGTAGGGAGAAGTAATATCCCGCCTGGAAAACTCAACGAGATACACCAGAACCAAAAACTCGCTTCTCATCGGCATCGGATGCCCAAAAAAACACTGATTCACACCTCCAAAGAAAAACATGAATGCACATATAGTCCTCGGGACCATATCAATCGCACGCCCAAGTCCCCATGACTTGACGTCTCGAATCACAATGAACAATTACCCTAATTATCACGAAATCTTGGGTACAATACAGAAGGAAAGAAAATCACATCAAATGACTCAAATCTGAAGATTCTCAATCACCATAGTTACAAGAAAAATCAACAACGGATGGTTCACAACCATAGTACTACAATGCAGATTAAGTTAAGCAGTAATCCGGAAAACAAGGCTACATCTCAAATGTACCCAACATCGATATCCTCCAAATCATCGATCCCCTCGATCTTATCGTTTCAAGGAAGACCCAAATCTGAGCTCATCGTTTAATATGATCCCGAAAGGTCACAAAAATGAGAGTGGCTTAGATCAATGATAAATGACTAGAAATCCGACAAAGATCAAGTATGACTCACCAAGGTGAATTAATAACACAATGCGTGATAGCTCAAATGAAGTTATTGGAACTGTTGTTCCTCGTGAATTGGATGATTAGTTTGATAATTATAAGTCTCAACATGATTGACGTATGATGAATGAATGAATGACAATGAAATGAATTATTATACTATTACCGAGCAAGAATTAACTTGTTCAAAACCGGCGATGAATGTCCTTACCTCTGGCTCTAGAAGCCTGATAGGACCCCCTGGGTGATGCACAGGCTGGAGTAACAAAATCCCTCGAGGCTTGTGAGCCCTCTCGATATCTACCGACACAAGAACTCCGACAGTATTTCCATAGGTGTCCCTACCTCCCACACAGAAAACAAACAATAGCTAGCACCATACACCGAGTACTAACGTGCCTTGCAGAATCACAGTTAAAGCAAACAACAGTCGAACTCGTCGTCTAAGAGGAAAATGCTTCCACAGCACGAAGACAACTAGAAAATGACCTCTTGGGCACCGGTGCCCGATGTCCCTCTGAACGAACCGACATCCCAGTCCTCCCACCAGAAGAAGCTGAAGGATGCTTCCGAGCAAGCTCCTTGATCAAAAGCTATGCTCCAAGAGCCTTCTCGATGAACTCACTAAGTGAATTACAATTGTGATTGGACAACTGCATCCTCAACTACGAATTTAGCCTCTTGCTAAAATATTTGATAATCTCTGCCTCAGTACGGATAACAGACGAAGCAAACTGAAGAAGTCCATAAAACTTCTCAGCAATGACAATAACACCCTCGTCCTCGACGGGTTCGGGGTTTAAAACCTCTGATAACTTAGATTCACGAAGTGGAGCTGGATAATACCTCTCTAACCTGAGAGTCTTGAAGTCACTCCAAACACAATCATGATCGGTGGGTTTCACAAAAAGCCACCAAGAATAAGCACCCTTACTCAAGTAGTAAGCCGCTACTGCAACCTTACTCTCTTCCGGACACTGAACCATGTCGAAGAGTTTATCAAAATGCTCAAGCAAATGAACAATATCAACTGGTTCCTACGAACCCTCAAAAGTAGGCGCCCTCTGACGAGAGATATCGCTGATAATCTGACTCACTCCTCTAGTCTGTCACGAACCATCGAGGTCTGCATGGTCTCCATCAGTCTCGTCATCTGAGTCATTTGGGCCATCATGCCCTGCATACATATGAATGGGTCCACCCGAACACCTTCCAATTGAGCTGCATCTCGGGTACGACTCTCTCACAGTGAATATCTGACAGTGAATGAGTTGCATAGTTAACTGATGAACAAATGTTATCTCTCGCATTCGCGTGGTTATTCACACGAGATCCCGGGTTTCGGCATGCACCGCGGCCTCTTCCCATGCGTCCTCTGACAGCTCTATCTATACTGAAGCAGGAAAGTAACATGATAATTATAGATCCCGCATGAAGATCGCATTATGGTTACGTTACGGAATGATAATAATGAGCATACACGCTCTATCACAATGAATGCATTAATAATGCAATAAAATGATCATTGGCAAGACGCCGGAATATGATAAAATCGCATGAAAGGTCAAGTGCAGTGACATGATTATCTGATGAAATTCCTGAAATGATTATCTTGAACAAGTAACAAGGTTGATAATTCGATCCACGAGATCACAAGTGAGTAATGAGGTTGACTGAGTGATTAATGAATTAACATGATCGACAAGATCAAAAATGATGATTGAGGATTGTTGACTGATGAATGAGTTGATTTTTATCGCTTGCACAGGTCACACATGATCCAAAACAATTAGTAATGAATCAATCGTAATCACTAACATCAAATATAGGTTTCAACAAAGCATGTATAATCAATGACATAATGATTATATTGTTCGGAGTATGCCCTCGAATGCCACTCAGAGGAAGTTGAGTGAGGGCATTGTACTTGTTATTATGTAAATCATCAATATAAGGCAATGGATGTTTCTTTATTTACTTGTAGTTACTGGCATTCCTAACTCGTAAATATACATATACAAACTAGTCCATGTATTCGAGAGCAAAATATTCCACTCCTTATTGGATAAGGGGGTTGGCACTGGAAAGGTTTATAGCTCAAATACTTAATCGTTCGCAAGTCGATGAAACTTGACTGGGCATTAAGTTTATGTGAAGACTTGTATGACGTGTTCTTTGAAAAGGAGAGTGCCTGTAGAACACTAATGGTTAGTGGGAGCACACGTTATAGGTATGCTAATTGGATTATTATACTCGAACCGACTAACCCTCGATTCGTCACACGGATTTCACTCTGGGACAGTCAATGATGGAATCGAAAGGTTGTGATAGGTATTCATGAACCTTCGACTTGAGGATTTAGTAGGGATGTGCTTGTGACGTCAAGATTTTCATTAGAGTAGTTCGACCCTATAAACCGGAAGGCGGGGGTCAACCTCGATGTGCATCTTAATGGGCATGTAGCAGGTCCTACTGAATACCAAGATAGAATTCTTTCTCCTGTTAGTTAACGGGTTATATGTCCTATGCGGTTATTGGCAGATGAGATCATAAGTCTTTGGCCAAAGCATTAGAGCTAGCTGTATTAGATACACGAGAGCTCGATGATCTCGATTTGCATTAACGCATGCATAGCATCAAGTACAGATGGGGTTTGACTGACCGTGACCCTATAACTTGATCGGGACATTTGAAAGAAGGGTTTATACGTTTACTGGTATTCAAGACAGAATGGTTCTTGAATGATCCCAATCATTCGTTCTCAGTTGGGGTACAGTGTAGGCCGCCAGGCTGGCGAGGTGGTGCTACTACTCTTTGGTTCCTCCCATTGTTGACTGAGACATACCTACCGAGTCGCGCAATAGGATTAACGACGGAATGAATCGAGCTTATTCTCTCATTATGAATATTAGATATTGGATATCTAATTTGGGACATTAGATGTCTAACTCGATTTATTGGATAACTTGATTTACGGCCTAAATGAATTAAATAAATTACTGGGTGATTAGTTTAATTCATGTATATAATTATTTATTGGAGAAATTAATTATATTATTTTGTATTTGATATGTTTAATTAATTGGATTAATTAATCGATATAAATACATCGAAATGGAATTGGAGTTTATCTGTTTGGACTTTCGGGAGTCCGAAACGAACCGAACTCGTCCGTTTTCTACATGGGCCGCCCCAACCCCTTCCACCCACCTTCCCATTGCCTTGTTGTTTCCTTTTTTTATATTAAGGAACATGGCTTGTGGGGCAAAATATGATATGGGATGATTTGTTTAGCATGTGAGTGGAAATTGAATTAAGAGAGGAAGACTTCTCATCAAACTCACTTCATTTTTTTTTTATTCCATATGTGAGGTTGCAAGAGGAGAGAGAGAGAGAGAGAGAGAGAGAGAGAGAGAGAGAGAGAGAGAGAGAGAGAGAGAGAGAGAGAGAGAAGTCTTCTTCATCATCTTCTTCTTTATACATCTTCTTCATAATTTCTTAGAGAAATTTTGTGAGGAAATATTGAGAGAGATAGATATTCATACACTCAGAGTGATATTAATATATATAACAAGCTTACTCACCTTGATCTAGCCGCATCCTTGGACGATAACGAGGTGATTATTGTTCCGAACGTTTTTCCGGTGTGTGGCAAGTAGAGACGCAGTGCTTTCGGCGTTGTATCGTTCAAGGGCTTGGAGCAGATTGGATTCGTAGAGATTAAGCAAAGCTTGGGGAATAGCTCAAGAGAAGGTTACCATTTAATCAACGGGCTTCAAGGGTGAGTTTCTTACAACTCTTGCTTTTCGTTTTATATTCGTATATACGTAGCTCGATCGATCCTCGTAGGGATTCAAATCGAATTAATTTTCATTTTACTGCTTCCGCTGGGCCTTCGTTTTAGGCACCGAATCCCAACAGTGGTATCGGAGTGTATGTCTTGCGATCGTATATACTATATTGACATTTGGAATGCATGATTAGATGGTGTATGATTTGGAATCATAATCGTATTAAATTGGATTTAATTTGACTAAGATTTAATTATGGTAATTTTAATCTTAGGGGAATTAATTTAATGAAATATTTTCTCATCCGAACAAGTTAAAATTGACGGTTGTTTGAATTAATGGGATTAATTCATTTTTAATCGATTGGATCGGTTCGTATTGTTGATTGGATCAATGTATCTCTACGCTTTCCATTTATATAGTATTTATTGGATGAATGTTTTTGAATGGGGATGTGGTTCGTGGACTTAGTTTTGAATCGTTCGTTTTATTCGATTGGGTTGTAAAGGCCGTTTTGAGCCTATTTATTTTACTAGAAATATTTGTATCTAGGATGCAATTTTCAATGTAAAATTTATATGTAATGACGAAGACTAGTGGAAGATCCATTTCAAGAAGATGAAGATTCAAGACGAAGACTTGTAATTAGATTACGGAGTTTTTGTTTTCTAGGAACGGTCCATGAACCACATGTTGGTAGCAACTAGGTTGTGAATGGTTGTTCATATTATATGAATGCTACAAACGCGCTTAAATGAATTAATGTGCAAAGTGTAACATTAATTGCGATAATTCTCCCACAACTAATTATTATGTTTATAAGGTTTCAAGGTTTTCCTTCCCTCCATCGAGCTTTCGGGAAATTGAAATCCAATCCGGATGTGCTATGCTTCCGAGTTATCGGGGTAGTCGTTTGGGGAGGACGGATAAATTACCAGGAGCGCATTGGATGCCTTCAGTTGGAGCAAATTTTATTCCTAGAAACCTGATAGGTTGCCAGATAAGATTCAATTGTGAAACTGATTTGCGTCGATGGTATAAACTTAACTTGTTCACGAACCATAGAAACCGTATAGGTTGAGGGGAGTGAACAAGGGGAAAAAGAAGATCGAATCATCCATTAGATGGGTTGGTGTTGGACACCACTTTATGAAAATTAATAGACTAGAAACCTGTTCGGTTGCCCTCTGTTAAGATTTATAAAGAACTCGATCACCACTATGAAGTAGAGCGACGATACTTCCGGATTTCACATGGGAGTGTGTTATTCCGATAAAAATAGTGGGAGCTGGGTAACAAGAATAAAAAGACCTTAATTCCATACACAGAACATAATTGAATGAGTCACTAATTAATCTATCGTACTTAATGCAGACTCAAATCTCAATATGACAATGAATCCACTCGCAATTCTACTAAAAAAGAACAGCCTCATTGGACCTAATTTTGTGGACTGGCTCTGCAATCTGATGATTGGCCTCCGTATAGAGGCACTGGGATACGTCTTCGAGACGGACATTCCGGTGCCTCCTGGGCGGACCAGAGCCAATCAGGAAGAGATTGAAAACCACGAAATATGGGTTAAGGATGACACAAAAGTCCATGCATACATGATGGCTTCTATGTCTAATGAGCTTCAGAGAGCTCATAACAAAATGACTTCTGCTATGCAGATTCTATCTCACTTAACCGAACTTTATGGTGAGCATAGCAGAACTGCTAGATATGAGATATTCAAGCAATTGTTCGGTGCAGGGATGAAGGAAGGTGAGAAGGCTGGGGAACACGTCCTCAAAATGATATCCATGATCGAGAGATTGGAGGCTCTTAATTTTAAAATGGATACTTCTCTCCAAACCGACCTTATCCTACAGTCTCTCCCTGATTCCTTCTCACAGTTTGTCATGAACTTCAACTGCAATGAGATTGCATGTAACTTAGCTGGGCTAATGAACAAGCTGGTGACCGCTCAGTCTCAGATGAAGACCCCGCGGATGAAGGAGTTTGCCCTTGTGATTTCTTTTGGACCTCGGAGGTCTAAGAACAAGAAGAAAAAGACCAAGAAGTAAACTGGACCACATGTCAAGGACTTCAAGGGTAAGGGAAAGGCCCCGATGGTTCCAAAAGGCAAGAAGAAGAAGGACGCTTGTCTTAAGTGTGGTGAGCTGGGCCACTGGGCAAGAGACTGTCCGATTCTTCATGGCACTTCAGGTACAGAACTTTTAGTTTTGGAAACAAATTGTTCTGCTACTGTATTTTCTACTTCCTCGATACTGGATACTGGTGCTAGTTCTCATATTTGTACTGTGAATCAGGATCTGGAACAAAGTAGGAAGCTTGAAGCTAGAGAAGTTATGATCACAGTCGGAGGCGGGCATAGTGTCGAGGCGATCGACATAGGATCACTTCTTTTGGGTTTAGAATCCGGCTTTGTTTTGACATTAGAAAATGTACCTGTTTTCCCAAGGGGCACAAAAACATTGTATACATTCCGGTCATGGACCGAAAAGGCTTTTCATTTTTCATTGGTGATGGTTCCTACAAAATTTATTTTAGAAATAAACTAGTCGGTACTGCTACATTGTTGAATGGATTGTATAATCTAAATCTCAGCAACAAAGTAGTTGTGAATACTATGACTAGAAAACGTGGTAGGGATGAAACTAATCAAGTTTTGAAATGGCATCTTAGACTTGGTCATGTTGGTCAGAACAAGGTTTACAAGATGGAAAAAGATGGACTTATGGGTCCATTGGGATCGGATCCATTTCCTACTTGTGAATCTTGCCTTAAAGGCAAAATGACTAAGTCCCCCTTCACAGGGACTTTTGAAAGAGCCGCTGATAAACTGGGATTAATCCATACTAACGTATGTGGTGCTTTGGAAGCAGCACGTGACGGATATCAATATTTCATTACGTTTACAGATGATCATACTAGGTATGGTTATGTATACTTAATGAATCATAAATCCGAGGCCTTTGAGAAATTCCAGGAATTCAAGGCCCTAGTCGAGAAACAAACTGATAATCATATCAAAGCACTTCAATCGGACTGAGGTGGCGAATATATGAGTACGGAGTTTGACGAGTTCCTTAAGGAACATGGAATAGTTTCACAACTAACACCTCCAGGTACTCCTCAGTTAAATGGTGTGTCAGAAATAAGGAACTGGACCTTGTTGAACATGGTCCGTTCCATGCTGGGCTATATTAACTTACCGATTTACCTGTGGGGGTATGCACTCCTGACTGCTGCTTACTTCTTGAACAGATGTCCTTCCAAATCAGTTCCTAAAACTCCACATGAGATGTGGGAGGGCAGGAAACCAAGTCTTAATCACATTAGGATTTGGGGATGTCCCGCCTATGTCAAGAAGACTAAGGTGGAGAAGTTGGAATCTTGGTCCGCGAAGGGACGGTTCATTGGATTCCCATCTGGGATGATGGGATATCTATTCTACATGCCCGGAGATCGAAAGATCGTTGTTGCTTTACAAGCACACTTCCTGGAAGATGAGTTCATTCAGGAAGGCGGAGCAGGTAGAAGTATTTCTTTAGAAGAATACAATGAAACTCCTCGGGAGACACCTGTGCAGAAACTGGAACCAAACCTTCTGAAACACAAGTACAACCACCTCGTAGGTCTAGTAGGGTGTCTCATTTACCTGAGAGGTATGGGCTTGTGCACTTGGAGGATCTGGGTCTCCATGAGGTTCCAAGTGATAGCCAAGAGACCGACCCGACGACCTATGACCAAGCGATGGTGGATGTAGACTCCGCGAAATGGCGTGAAGCTATGGAAGCTGAGATATACTCGACACATGTCAATCAGGTCTGGACTCTAGTAGACCGCCCCAAGGGCATAGTGCCTATTGGGAACAAGTGGATCTACAAGAGAAAGACTGATGGTGATGGCAAGGTTGACGCCTATAAGGCCAGGCTTGTGGCAAAGGGTTATACCCAGAAGGAAGGGATCGATTACCATCATACCTTCTCGCCCGTAGCCATGATCAAGTCTATTCGCATGATGCTTGCTATAGCTGCCTACCACGATTATGAGATATGGCAAATGGACGTAAAGACGGCTTTCCTTAATGGATTCCTCGAGGAGGAAATCTATATGGAGCAGCCTAAAGTCTTTGTGTCCGAAGTCGATATTCATAAAGTTTGCAAGCTTCAGCGTTGCATTTATGGACTGAAGCAAGCGTCGCGTAGTTGGAACCTTCATTTTGACGAGGCAGTCAAAGAGTTTGACTTCGTGCAAAATGAAGAGGAACCTTGTTTATACAAGAGGGTTAGTGGGAGCAAGATCGCATTCTTAGTACTATATGTGGATGACATTCTACTAATATAAAATGATGTGGGAATACTCAGTTCTGTGAAAGCTTGGCTTTAGAGTAATTTCTCCATGAAAGACTTGGGAGAAGCTACCTATATTCTTGGTATTCGGCTCTACCGGGATAGAACGAAGAGAACAATAGGTCTTTCCCAAGCCCTCTATATAGATAAAATCTTAAAGCGATTTAAGATGGATGATTATAAAAGAGGGTTCCTACCGATGCGACATGGAATAAAACTCCCCTTGAAGATGTGTCCACAAAGTGAGGAACAACGAAAGGAAATGAGTAACATACCATATGCTTCGGCCGTGGGTAGCCTTATGTATGCTATGTTGTGTACGAGACCTGATATTGCGCATGATGTAAGCATGGTGAGTAGGTTTCAGGCAAACCAAGGTAGGGAACACTGGACTGCCGTAAAGAACGTTCTCAAGTACTTGAGAAGGACTAGAGATATGGTTCTGATGTATGACAGTGGAGAATTGGATGTGGTGGGATTCACTGATTCGGACTTCCAAGGGATGAAGGACGACTCGATGTCTACTTCTGGCTACATATTTACTCTTAATGGAGGAGCAGTATCTTGGCGTAGCGCCAAGCAAAGCGCGACTGCTGATTCCACCTGTCAGGCTGAGTATCAAGCAGCCTCGGAGGCTTCCAAGGAAGGGTTCTGGATTAAGAAGTTTCTGGGAGAACTTCAAGTGATACCATGTCCGAGCCGCCTGCTCAACAGATCATGACAACGACAGAGCTGTAGCGCAGGCCAATGAGCCGAGGTTTCACAACAGCACCATACATATTGAGAGGAAGTATCATCTCGTAAGAGAATTTGTTCGCAAGGGATACATTGTGCTGCACAAAGTAGACTCGGCCGACAACGTCACCGATCCACTGACCAAGCCACTTTCTTAGACTAGCTTGGAGCGTCATTTGGAGAACATGGGTATTAGATACCATAGTGTGTGGCATTGAGTGCAAGTAGGAGATTGTTAGGAGTATGCCCTCGAATGACACTCAGAGGATGTTGAGTGAGGGCATTGTACTTGTTATTATGTAAATCATCAATATAAGGCAATGGATGTTTCTTTATTTACTGGTAGTTACTGGCATTCCTAACTCGTAAATATACATATAGAAACTAGTCCGTGTATTTTAGAGCAAAACATTCGACTCCTTATTGGATAAGGGGATTGGCACTGGAAAGGTTTATAGCTCAAATACTTAATCATTCGCAAGTCGATGAAACTTGGCTGGGCGTTAAGTTTATGTGAAGACTTGTATGACGTGTTCTTTGACAAGGAGAGTGTCTGTCGAACACTAATGGTTAGTGGGAGCACACGTTATAGGTATGCTAATTGGATTAGTATACTCGAACCGACTCACCCTCGATTCGTCACACGGATTTCACTCTCGGACAGTCAATGATGGAATCGAAAGGTTGTGATAGGTATTCGTGAACCTTCGACTTGAGGATTTAGTAGGGATGTGCTTGTGATGCAAGATTTTCATTATAGTAGTTCGACCCTATAAACTGGAAGGCGGGGGTCAACCTCGACGTGCATCTTGATGGACAAGTAGCAGGTCCTACTGAATACCAAGATAGAATTCTTTCTCATGTTAGTGAACGGGTTATATGTCCTATGCGGTTATTGGCAGATGAGATTATAAGTCTTTCGCCAAAGCATTGGAGCTAGTTGTATTAGATACACGAGAGCTCGATGATCTCGATTTGCATTAACGCATGCATAGTGTCAAGTACAGATGGGGTTTGACTGACCGTGACCCTATAACTTGATCGGGACATTTGAAAGAAGTCTTTATACGTTTACTGGTATTCACGACAGAATGTTTCTTGAATGATCCAAATCATTCGTTCTCAGTTAGGGTACAATGTAGGCCGCCAGGCTGGCTAGGTGGTGCTACTACGCTTTGGTTCCTCCCATTGCTGACTGAGACGGACCTACCGAGTCGCGCAATGGGATTGACGACGGAATGAATCGAGCTTATTCTCTCATTATGAATATTAGATATTGGATATCTAATTTGGGACATTAGATGTCTAAATTTATTTATTGGATAAATTGATTTACGGCGTAAATTAATTAAATAAATTACTGGGTGATTAATTTAATTCGTGTATATAATTATTTCTTGGAGAAATTAATTATATTATTTTGTATTTGATATGTTTAATTAATTGGATTAATTAATCGATATAAATACATCAAAACGAAATTGGAGTTTATCTGTTTGGACTTTCGGGAGTCTGAAACGAACCGAACTCGTCCCTTTTCTACATGGGCCGCCCCAACCCCTTCCACCCACCTTCCCATTGTCTTTTTGTTTCCTTTTTTATATTAAGGAACATGGCTTGTGGGGCAAAATATGATATGGGATGATTTGTTTTGCATGTGAGTGGAAATTGAATAAAGAGAGGAAGACTTCTCATCAAACTCACTTCATTTTTTTTGATTCCGTACGTGAGGTTGCAAGAGGAGAGAGAGAGAGAAGTCTTCTTCATTATCTTCTTCTTTATTCATCTTCTTCATAACTTCTTAGAGAAATTTTGTGAGGAAATATTGAGAGAGATAGATATGCATACACTTAGAGCGATATTAATATCTATAACAAGCTTACTCACCTTGATCTAGCCGCATCCTTGGACGATAACGAGGTGAGTATTGTTCCGATCGTTTTTCCGGCGCGTGGCAAGTAGTGACGCGGTGCTTTCAGCGTTAGATCGTTCAAGGGCTTGAAGCGGATTGGATTCGTAGAGATCAAGCAAAGCTTGGGGAATAGCTCAAGAGAAGGTTACCATTTAATCAACAGACTTCAACGGTGAGTTTCTTACAACTCTTGCTTTTTATTTTATATTTGTATATACGTAGCTCGATCGATCGTCATAGGGATTCGGATCGAATTAATTTTCGTTTTACCGCTTCCGCTGGGCTTTCGTTTTAGGCACCGAATCCCAACATATATGAACATAAAGAGAATAGAGTCCTTACACAGGTCATACAAAGCTTCGAGGTCTTGCGATACTAGTCTCCACTGATGATGACTCGATGAAAGAATGACTCATGTAGTCGTACAAATATCACGACTCACAAAACCCGATTGTCCAGATTGTCATAACCTGACAGTCCCACTACTACTGCATCGGTGGAGCCACATAACTCACATATCAGGGTATCTCACTACGCCATAAGTGCTCATATGTAACGCATATTTCCAGTGTTGCAAGGAAAAGTATTGCAATAGCCCTATTTAGGTCTTTTGTAATACTACTCAATTAGTGTTGCAGTAGAGCTGAATGCATTATTGCAAAAGACATTAATGCAACACCAACCTAAAGTGTTGGATTATACGTGAACTTAAAAGTGTTGCAATAGACTAAATCATATTAATAATTACGAAAAATAATTTAAATATTTTCAAAAAAAAATATCATCAAATTTAAATTTTTACACTAAAACAAAATAAATTATTTAAATTTGTTTAATAATTTTATAATGGATTTTTTATAAGAGCAGATATAGTATTTTACTTAAAAAAAATTTCGGATTAAAATTAATAAATTTAAAAATATTAAAAAAGAAAATAAATTTTTAAAATTATAATAAATAAAATATTATATGAATACATATATTTTTATTTTGAAATTCTAATTTAAAATTAAAATAAACACATGAATTTATACATTCAACTCTTTAAAATATAATAAGAAATGTAAATTAAAATTTATTTATGTTAATATTATAAAAAAAATTGAAAAATAATAATGCATTTTCCTACTTATATATACTATCTCCATCCCTATTTAGTTGTCCTGTTTTGACTTTCAATGATCAAATTAACCAACTTTTAACCAAAGATTATGAACAATTCTTTTATTATTTTTAGAAATTAAAAATTGCATTTTAAAATAGATTATATGTACTTTACAATGATATATTTTTTTTTTCGATTATATAAAATTCATAAATTTCAGTTAAATTTTAATCAATTTGAACGGTCAAAAGTCAAATTGGACAACTAAAAAGGGGATGAAGTATATCCTACTTTTTTTTTACTTTAAAGAAGGAGGGTTTGGTTGAAATCGTGTTTCTCAGCGCGACTTTCATTTCCCTTCATTAGCCGTGTCTTGCCTGCTTCATCTATCATTTTTCCACCAAGACGTCTGCTTCATCTATCCATTTTTCCACATTAGTCGTTACACATCTTCTCACCCATAAACTCTCGTCTCATGGAGGATGACTACAGCAATGGCAACACCACCCTCGATACGGCCAAAGCCGACCGATCTATTTGGCTTGTGAAGTGCCCGCCGGTTGTCTTCAAGGCGTGGCAGTCCTCCGCCGCCTCTGTCGCCGATCATCGCCAAATTCGTCACCTCCCTCGATATCCTTCGGCCTGAAGTCCCTCCTCCCTCGAGGTAAACATTCCCTTCTCCATTTTTTTCATACGCATATGCCTGATGCTTGTGTGATATTTATGCGAAATTTTTGTGTGATATTATGAAATTTGGGGTTTATTCTGCCTAACGTTCATTAGGCTGAGATATCTTTCTTAGCTTGTGAATGTTACATGCTCACAGTGGCCCATTTCCTGTGCTTAACCAGATACATAGCGCGCTGCCCTCTCTCTCTCTCTCTCTCTCTCTCTCTCTCTCTCTCTCTTAAGGGTGTGACGGTGTGAGAGAAGGTTAGATATGTGTGTTTGCGTATATTAGATGTGTTTCTATAGCATGACCTACTTTTTCTTTTTCTTGATATGCTTTTCTCCGTTCGAAAAAAGTTTGTCTTATTCAGTTCGGTCTGGATGATACATAGACACACTTACGAAGCCTTGGAATTGGGATTTTGAAGAATTATCTTCTTTTCTTCGTCCCCTAAGGTTTATATCTCTGATCCCATTTCACTCACTTTGAAATCATTCACGGTATCGGTAAATGCTTTTGTATTGCAAGTCGATCCTCCATTTAACTTTTATAGACCTTTCATCTATTTCTTAATTTCCTTTCTGAAAATTTTGGGTTAATTTTGTTGGCCTGGTAGAGGTCAAAATTTCATGGATCTGGTTCAAAATTAGTTTCTAGGGTTCTCCATTTGTTTTCGTCGCAATCATTTTTTTGGAGAATAGGGGTTGAGATTTTATGGTCACAACTTGATTTTGGTTATTTTTTATAAAGACAAATGATTAAATTTTGCGATAGTTTGTATTTGGCAGATACCCAAGCTTAAATTTTACTTAAAACTTTCTAATTTCTGTAGATCCTTGAAGCAATTGTAGAGCTTTGGTCTTTCTTACTGTCCTTGTAGCAGGTTTGCTACTTCTTCCTGGGCTACATTCCAGATTTGTTCGGTTATAATGTAATATTTTAATTCTTTCTAGGTGTGTTTTCTCGAATTGTAGCTCGATTTGTGGTTTGCAGTTGTATTTTGCAGCATTTTATTACTAATGTACTGTTGGTTTTTTGTACAGGAGCAAACCAGACATAATTACATTAAAAAAAGAAACTATAATCCCTGCATAGTGTAGCGCAGATTCTAGGAAATTTATTTCTTTGTTGGATTTTGTACTGCAAGTGGTCAATTTGAGTTCTTAGGTGGTGTTTGTTTTTTTTTCTTTCTCAGCAAGTGGAAATATTTAAACCAAGTCCACTTTCAGAACCTGTAATAGCTGCTATTTGATATAAAGTGTTTTGATTTACTATATAATAGTTCTTCCAAGTTAGGCTTCTCTTTATAACTTTTTCCTTCTCCTCGTCGTCTATGCGGTGTTAACTTTTTTTATTTCTACAAAATGATTTTTCTTTTTGTTCGTTTTCAGTTTTCTGGTCTGTCACATGCATGCTCTGGAGGTTAGCTTCGCCTTACTCTGTTGGAAAGGCTCTTCAAGACCAGTAATGGCTTCCCCGGGATATTAATTGGGCTAAAAAGCGCGGGCATTCCCTACCTTCAAAAAAGAGGGCTTCTCCATGGGTGGATTTCAAATACCATCCCCCCTTCACTAGGCAATGAGAAAACTATGCGAGAGTGAGAGCACATGAGAACAGTCACTGGGCTAATCTTCCTCCGGAGCTACTTTTTGACGTAATTAAAAGATTAGAAGAGAGTGAGAGCACATTGCCTGTCCAAAAGCACGTGGTTGCTTGTTCCGCTATTTGTCGGTAATGGAGGAGCATGTGCAAGGAAATTGTTAGAAGTCCCGAGTTGTGTGGGAAACTTACTTTTCAACTCCTATTGAAACAGATAACTTTTTTATTCTTGTAAGAAATTAACTGTTTTTAAGTGAAAATATTGAATTTGCTTCTTCTTGCGTACATCCAGGGTCTCGGGACGAAGCCATTCAATGCTTTATAAAGAGGGACAGGTAATTTAACATACCATCTCTTTTTGTGCCTCAGTCCAGGGAGTACTTAGCATTTTATGTTTTTATTGTACTTTTTATTTGCTTAGCACGAATGCGTAATTGTACTTGATGTAACAAATGTGGTAGTTTTCTGATTGAATGGCTTTTTTTTCAATTGTATCACTTGGTCTAATTGTACTCTTTATCAATTTCGGATTATGCCTGCACTATTTATGATTGTTGTCTTCGGATTTTGATTGTAGGTGATGTTTCTGTATGCCATTTCTTACATTTGCATGTAGCTTCTCTACCGTTTCGTGATATGATTTCCTCGAGAAATTCCTAATATCATGCATCTAAGAAATCCTAATACAAAGTACCCTCTGTCCTTTCTATTAGGGTTTCTCTGTGTTGCAATTTCTTTGATTTTTTTGCTTTTGGTTTTTTGAGTTTTCTATTAGGATTTGTCCCAGTTTTCTTGTTTTCATTCTTTTGTGAATTTTTTTGGGGGGTTAGGTTTTTAATTTGAGGGTGTACTCTAATTTTCTTTGGTTGGTCGTTTTTCTTGTATTTTTAATGGGGTTTTCAGTTTTCTTTTATTTAGTTTTCATTATTGATAGTTTCAGTTACTTATTAAGAGTTGTTATGTGTAGGTGTTTGATGTGTTAAGCGTGTTGTTTTTATTCTGGTATTTGTAATCTGGAGAGATGAGGGGCTGAGTCTATAGAAATAAAACCAAATATAGTCTTCGTTTCGGAAGATTTCTTTTCCATGGGTTTGTATACTGTATTTTTAGTCTTGTATTGATTCAGAAGTTCATTTTGATTCGTGGCTGTATTTATTAAATAAGTTTAGCTTAGCTATCTAGAGTCTAGACCTCTATTTATGGCAAAAAGTAGAAAGAAAAATCTAAAATCTATATTCATATTGTTCCTGGTTTTTATGTTTTTGGTGATAGATGAAAGAACCTTCCGTCAATGCCGTTACTTTACTGCAGAGTCCAGGATAGGAAGCTCTCCTCCTGCAGAAACTTTGAAACAAATGCGCAAATCCTTTTACACGAATGTTCCACCTCCATATGTGGAATTGTTTGAGAAAAACGAGTTATATCAAGTCAAGGTACTTACTCAGGAACTTGCTATGCGGGCAATATTTATATAATGTAGTTGTCTGACAAGACGCGACTTGATTCAACCATCTCATGCAAGTGTACTGTTGCAAATGCTGACGGCTGCTCACGGCTTTTGTACATCTACGTCCAAGATCGGCGGCGGCGGTGGAGAGAAGATCATCGCTGTCGTACTGGGTACAATATTATTAATCTCCTCACACGTAAAAGGGTAAGGCTTATGATGCTTGTTTAGTAGGGTGATCTATATAAGATAAAGAGTAGTACTAGACAACATTCTTTGCAGGACTTATTTGTTGATTGATGATAGTTAGTTACGGATATAATTAATATGTTCTAATTAATATGTTACGTACTGATATAGTATTATATTATATATTGAATATTGATTGTTTAATGATTACAGGCTATACACCTTGTTGAGTTGATGAATTCTCGTAATGTATACACAGGTTTGTAAATCAAACCTCAAACCACTTTATCTACTAGCATTATTGGAAACTTTGCAAGGTGAAAAAGCTATTGTTTTTTACAGGCTATACACCTTGTTGAATTTCTTCGGCGGCCTCCAAATTAAGATTAAAGAGTACTCTCGTCTTCAACGTCAGTCCATAATAAGGTGATTTGGACATATAAATATCACATGGGTCTTGAAAAGATTGAAAGATGCTAATCCCGATATAAAACTGGACAACGAAGACTTTGTCCAGTCTTGTCAAGTGAACAAGATGACGACGGTACACTTGTGACACAAGATGGCACTTCTACGTAGAAATCGAGATATTTAATTATGTCTTGTATTTAGAACTTTTGTCACTTGGTACTCTTGAATTAGACTTAGTAATTAGACTCTAGTTATGGTGTTGCGTGTCGAATTGTTAGTATAAGACTTGTTGGATAGTAGTTGGAGTTGGTATTTTGTGTTGACTGTTTGTTTGGATGTTAGTATTTAGTACCGATTGTTTGTTCGGATGTTGGTATTTGGTACTGAATGGCAGGGTGTGAATTTTGGAGGGTATTTTATATGTATGGAATGATGTACGTACTAAATGGTTATTACGAAATTTTTATTTAAAATGTTGCATTTATCTTTCACTTATTGTTGCATTTATCTTCAGTAGTGTTGCCTATTTTCAAATTAGTATTGCATATAATAACCATGTTACTGTTGGATATAAGAATGGAAGTGTTGCATTATGTTTGTTGGAACCTACTGATGACGTGGCAAAAGAGCCCACTACTGACGTGGGATCCATTTATGACATGGCAATAGGGTCCATTGTTGATGTGGATGAATGTGGGACCCACTACTAACGTGGATGAAGTGGGACACACTGGTGACATGGCCAAATGGCCCACTATTGACGTGTCGTTGGTTGTGGGGCCCACTTTTCTGAACTGTATTCTCCTCTAAGCCAACACTATTTTCTGTTGCATATATTTTGTTTTGTGTTGCACTATGTAGATAATGCAATATTTTCCCTCTGTTGCATTAGAAAGGAAAAGTGTTGGATTAGACATCAAATGCCACGCGATCAGATGCAACACCCACAAAGTGTTGGATATATCAATTTCTGGCCTAAGGAAATAGAACATGGGGCATAATGCAACAATAGAAAGCATTGCATATGAGCACTTATGGCGTAGTCACAACTCAACGGCTCTGATACCATCTTCTGTACCACCCCCAAATCCCATTGGGTTATTACAGTGTCGTGAACCCCACACCCAGAGATCCACCAGACAAACACGACTAAAATACATTAAATTAACCAACAAGGAATATCACAGTCCCTACCATGATATACGACACAATATTTCGATAAGGAATTTTAATGAAAAAAGTGGGCCTATATGGCCAAAATAAAATACGATGACATCCATGAGCCTTGCTCGAGTAATACAACATGACAACAACTGACAAAATTGGAGTGCACTCCAACTGACTGACCAACATGAATAACTCGGACTAGTATAGCTCGAATGCCTCGTCACCATCGTCATGCCCATATGTCTCAACTCTCTCCTCACAAGCACCTAAAACATGAAAACATGTTCTGCCCCCATGGGGTCAGTCATCCAGATAATGAACATCAAATACATGTATAACATGATATGCATCCAAAGGTAGAATGAAATGGTGTAATGATAATAATAAGACGAGATGCTCACAAACCAAGGTAAGAACCGAGCATTCGTGAAACACTATGCCCACAGCATACTATTAATACCTGTTCAATAGGTTAGAACATAAGTGCCCAAGGGCGAATCATAATTATAGAGCACCACAATGAATTACACGATATGAACCAAACCATAACTGAATTAATTATGAATCACAATGCCCGAAGGCTCCAATGAAATTACCAAGACATCACAAAGGCATGAAAGCCGCTCAGCCGAAGCTGTCAATCAACACAATCACCTGAAACCAAAACAGGCCGAAGTTGTACCAATGAGGGCCGAAGCCACGACACGAAGCCGTATCACAATCAGGGCCGAAGCCACGGCACGAAGCCGTATCACAATCAGGGCCGAAGCCACGGCACGAAGCCGTATCACAATCAGGGCCGAAGCCACGGCACGAAGCCGTATCACAATCAGGGCCGAAGCCACGGCACGAAACATTATCACAATGAGGTCATCCAATGACCGTGACCTACTGAACTGTAGGTGTTTCGAACCCAACCGTGAAGGTTCAAGCCCCAAACTTACCCATAATGAGCACTAGCCGATACTAGCCTCCAAAACACAATTAATCACAAACAGTAACGATCCTAAGATTACCGAATTCACAAGAATGATAGTGTGCTGCCTTGATTCGGCCAACATGATGACAGTAACTCACGGATGGGCACCGTCCTTGATAGTCCCAGTTCAATATCTCGATTGCCTTAGAATGGCCAACCGATTATAGTGATGCAACGGATGATCCAATACCTCGATTGCCTTAGAATGGCCAATCGATAACAATGATTCAATGAATGGTTGAACACCTCGATTGCCTTAGAACGGCCAATCGATAACAATGACATAATGAATGATTGAGCACTTCTATTGCCTTAGAACGGCCAATCGATAACAATGATACAATGAATGATTGAGCACCTCGATTGCCTTAGAACGGCCAATCGATAAAATGATACAATGAATGATTGAGCACCTCGATTGCCTTAGAACGGCCAATACAACATGAATGACAGGACGCCAACATTAATAGCAATGATTACAACAATGTCTTAGACCGATATCAATATTAACAATAACAATCAATACATCGATTCCGCGAACCAGCTATCGACAATAACATTAACAACTAGTATCCCAATGCCTTGAACCGGCCATTAATGGAAAATAATAAACATTTGGCATAATTGGAGAAGAGTATCGTACCGAACGATCCCCTAATATCAATGAACTCATGAGGAGACTATGTCTCGGAATGATACAACACATTCATACACATATATGATAACATTAATCTCATTGACTAGTACAAGTATAAAACTTGCCTCAAACCGAAGGCGAGAAAGTCCTTCCACGATCAACGTCCTTAATGGAAATACCGGCCGCTCGAGCAACCTTGAATAACACAAGTACCAACAATTCGCTTAATATACGAATCAAGCATGATCACAACCAACTCAAAAGTCGATACAACACTACCCAAAACTCATTGGGGCATTTTAACGAACACGTCGTAAACAATCTCCCATTGTTTAAAACTAATCCCAATTATACCAAAAACCAACCTCCAATGAGTGATTCAATCTAACAAAACATTATTAATACCATCAATAATCCAATAGGAATACTCCATTCGAGATTATGACAACATCTAGTCGAAACCCCCAATTCCAAAATCAACATTCAATGTGTTCATGAATATTCCTCCAGCAATTCAATGATAATACATAAAAACCCATAATCATACGTATATCCTTCACATATCATGATTATATCCTCCAAAACATCATACTCCAACTGAAAATCGAAATCCAGGGTTTGAAGAAATTACCATAGATTTAGGATCAAATATCCAAGTAGGTGTTGTTAATCCACACCAAGAACTCAAGGAGGATGAAATCTCTGAGATTGATGATGCTAAATCGCCCACAAATTCGCCTAAAAGTCGCCCAAATAGAGTAGGAATGAAGGAAGAGATGAAATGAACTACTCCTCCCAAAAATCCGCTGAAAAGAGGTGACGTGTGCCGCGGCCCGCAGCCGAAAAAAATGCTCCCAGCCAGCTTAGTGCCACAGCCCGGCCAGCAGAGGGCCGCGGCCCGTAGTACAGCCGTGCCAGGCTCACTGTGTAGTCTTAGCTATTTCGACCATAACTCCTTCGTCCGGACTCCGATTGACTCACCGTTTGAATGATTGGAAAGATAACTTGATACTCTATAATTTTTAAAGGATTCAGAACTTTTGGAGTTTCCAAGAATTGATGGTGATTTTACAAAGTCGAACTCATACATGAAAAAGTCGCTTAAGAACACGGAACTCAGCAGAACGACACCGAGACGAACTCGGATGACGAAAAGTGTAGAATTAATCATTTTCGTAATGACGAAATGGTCACAATAGAGTCACTAAGATGGACTTCCACCAAAAAATGAAAATTACTAGAAATCGAAATTCAAAATATTACATACTACTCTCCTTAAAAGAAGTTTCGTCCCGAAACTTAAAACAAGTAGGGAAAAGCAATATCTCGCCAGGAAAACTCAACGAGATACACCAGAACCGAAAACTCGCTTCTCATCAGCATCGGATGCCCATACAAACACTGATTCACACCTCCAAAGAAAAACAGCAATACACATATAGTCCTCGGGACCATATCAATCGCACGCCCAAGTCCCCATGACTTGACGCCTCGAATCACAATGAACAATTACCCAGATTATCACGAAATCTTGGGTACAATAAAGAAGGAAAGAAAATCACAGCAAATGACTCAAATCTCAAGATTCTCAATTACCATAGTTACAAGACAAATCAACAATGGATGGTTCACAACCACAGTACTACAATGTAGATTAAGTTAAGCAGTAATCCGGAAAACAAGGCTACATCTCAAATGTACCCAACATCGATATCCTCCAGATCATCGATCCCCTCGATCTCATCGATTCAAGGAAGACCCAAATCTGAACTCACCATTTAATATGATCCCGGAAGGTCACGAAAATGAAAGTGACTAAGATTATTGATAAATGACTAGAAATCCGACAAGGATCAAGAATGACTCACCGAGATGAATTAATAATGCAATGCGTGATAGCTCAAATAAAGTGATTGGAACTGTTGTTCCTCGTGAATTGAATGATTAGTTTGATAATTACAAGTCTCAACATGATTGATGTATGATGAATGAATTATACAAATGAATGAACAGCAATGAAATGAATGATAATACTATTACCGAGCAAGAATTAACTTTTTCAAAACCGGTGATGAATGTCCTTAACTCTGGCTCTCGAATAGGATCCCCTGGTTGACGCACGGGCTGGAGTAACAAAATCCCTCGAGGCTTGTAAGCCCTCTCGAGATCTACCGGCACTAAAACTCCTGCAGTATTTCCATAGGTGTCCCTGCCTCCCACACTGAAAACAAACAATAGCTGGCACCGTACACCGAGTACTAAGGTGCCCTGATGAATCACAGTTAAAGCAAACAACAGTCGAACTCATCGTTTGAGAGGAAAATGCTTCCCAGTATGAAGACGACTCGAAAAGAACCTCTTGGGCGCCAGAGCCCGATGTCCCTCTGAACGAACCAACATCCTAGTCCTCCCACCAAAAGAAGCTGAAGGATGCTTCCAAGCAAGCTCCTTGATCAAAAGCTCTGCTCCAAGATCCTTCTCGATGAACTCACTAAGTGAATTACAATTGTGATTGAACAACTGCATCCTCAACTGCGGATTTAGCCTCTTGATAAAATATTTGATCTTATCCGCCTCAGTATGGATAACAGATGAAGCAAACTGAAGAAGTCCCTGAAACTTCTCAGCAATGACAATAACACCCTCTTCCTCGATGGGTTCGGGGTTTAAAACCTCTGATAACATGGATTCATGAAGTGGAGCCGGATAGTACCTCTCTAACATGAGAGTCTTGAACTCACTCCAAACACAATCACGATCGGTGGGTTTCACAGAAAGCCACTAGGAATAAGCACCCTTACTCAAGTAGTAAGCCGCTACTACAACCTTACTCTCTTCCAGACACCGAACCATGTCGAAGAGTTTATCAAAATGCACAAGACAATGAAAAATATCAGCTGGTTCCGACGAACCCTCAAAAGTAGGCAGCCTCTAACAAGAGATATTGCCGATAATCTGACTCAATCCTCCAGTATGTCCATGAAACAACACCTGAAATCCCTGCTGTGGTGAACCATGAACCATCGAGGTCTGCATAGTCTCCATCAGTCGCATCATCTGAGTCATCTGGGCCATTATGCCCTACATACATATGAATGGGTCCACCCGAACACCTTCCGATTGAGCTGCATTTCGGGTACGGCTCCCTGGCAGTGAATGATTATCTGACAGTGAATGAGTAGCATAGCTAACTGATGAACAATTGTTATCCCTCACATTCGCGCGGGTATTCACACGAGATCCTGGGTTTCGGCCCGCACCGCGGCCTCTTCCCCTGCGTCCTCTGACAGCTCTATCCATACCGAAGCAGGAAAAGCACATGATAATTATAGATCACGCGTGAAGATCGCATTATGATTACGATACGGAATGATAATAATGAGCATACACACTCTTTCACAATGAATGCATTAGTAATGAAATAAAATGATCATTGACATGACCCCGGAATATGATAAGATCACATGAAAGGTCAAGTGCGGTGACGTGATTATCTGATGAAATTCCTGAAATAATTATCTTGAACAAGTAACAAGGTTGATAATTCGATCCACGAGATCACAACTGAGCAATGAGATTGACTGAGTGATTAATGAATTAACATGATCGACAAGATCAAAAATGATGATGGAGGATTGTTGACTGATGAATGAGTTGATTCTTATCGCTTGCACAGGTCACACGTGCTCCAAAATAGTTAGTCTTGAATCAATCGTAATCACTAACATCACATATAGGTTCCAACAAAGCATGTATAATCAATGGCATAATGAATATATGAACATAAAGAGAATAGAGTCCTTATACAGGTCATATAAAGCTTCGAGGTCTTGCGATACTAGTCTCCACTGATGATGACTCGACGAAAGAATGACTCATGCAGTCGTACAAATATCACTCACAAAACCCGACTGTCCAGATTGTCATAACCTGACAGTCCCACTACTACCGCGTCGGTAGAGTCACATAACTCACATATCAGGGTATCTCACAACCCAACGGCTATGATACCATCTTCTGGAACACCCCCAAATCTCATTGGGTTATTACAGTGTCGTGGACCCCACACCCAGAGATCCACCAGACGAACACGACTAAAATACATTAAATTAACCAACAAGGAAGATCACAGTCCCTACCTTGATATCCGACACAATATTTTGATAAGGAATTTTAATGACAAAAGTGGGCCTATATGGCCAAAATAAAATACAATGACATTCATAAGCCTTGCTCGGGTAATACAACATGACAACAACTGACAAAACTGGAGTGCACTCCAACTGACTGACCAACATGAATAACTCAGACTAGTATAGCTCGAATGCCTCGTCACCATCGTCATGCCCCTATGTCTCAACTCTATCCTCGCAAGCACCTAAAACATGAAAACATGTTCTGCCCCCATAGGGTCAGCCATCCAGATAATGAACATCAAATACATGTAAAATATGATATGCATCCAAAGCGGAATGAAATGGTGTAATGATAATAATAATAATACGAGATGCTCACAAACCAAGGTAAGAACCGAGCATTCGTGAAACACTATGCCCACGGCATACTATTAATACCTATTCAACAGGTTAGAACATAAGTGCCCAACGGCGAATCATAATTATAGAGCACCACAATGAATTACATGACATGAACCAAACCAGAACTGAATTAATATGAATCACAATGCCCGAAGGCTCCAATGAAATTACCAATACATCACAAAGGCATGAAAGCCACTCAGCCGAAGCTGTCAATCAACACAATTACCTGAAACCAAAACAGCTCGAAGCAACGGCACGAAGCCGTATCACAATGAGGGGCGAAGCCACAACACGAAGCCGTATCACAATGAGGGCCGAAGCCACGGCACGAAGCCATATCACAATGAGGTCCGAAGCCACGGCATGAAGCCGTATCACAATGAGGGCAGAAGCAACGACATGAAAAAGTATCACAATGAGGGCCGAAGCCACGGCACGAAGCCGTATCACAATGAGGTCATCCAATGACCATGACCTACTGAACTGTAGGTGTTGGGAACCCAACCGCAAAGGTTCAAGCCTCAAACTTACCCATAATGAGCACTAGCCGAGACTAGCCTCCAAAACACAATTAATCACAAACGGAAACGATCATAAGATTACTGAATTCACAAGAATGATAGTGTGCTTCCTTGAGTCGGCCAACACGACGACTCTAACTCACGGATGGGAACCGTCCTTGACAGTCCCAATTCAATACCTCGATTGCCTTAGAATAGCCAACTGATAACAGTGATGCAGCGGATGATCTAATACCTCGATTGCCTTAGAACGGCCAATTGATAACAATGATACAGTAAATGACTCAATACCTCGATTGACTTAGAACGGCCAATCGATAACAATGATACAATGAATGATTGAACATCTCGATTGCCTTAGAATGGCCAATCGATAGCAATGATATAATGAATGATTGAGCAGCTCGATTGCCTTAGAACGGCCAATCGATAACAATCATATAATGAATGATTGAGCACCTCGATTGCCTTAGAACGGCCAATCGATAAAAATGATATAATGAATGATTGAGCACCTCGATTGCCTTAGAACGGCTAATACAACATGAATGACAGGACGCCAACATTAATATAAATGATTACAACAATGTCTTAAATCGACATCAATATTAACAACAACAATCGATACATCGATACCGCGAACCGGCTATTGACAATAACATTAATAACGAGTATCCCAATGCCTTGAACCGACCATTAATGAACAATAACATTAATGGCATAATTGCCGAAGAGTATCGTATCGAACGATCCCCTAATATCAATGAACTCATGAAGAGACTAAGTCTCGGAATGATACAACACATTTATACACATATATGATAACATTAATCTCATTAACTAGTACAAGTATAAAACTTGCCTCAAACCGAAGGCGAGAAAGTCCATCCACGATCAACGTCCTTAATGGAAATAATGGCCGCTCGAGCAACCTTGAATAACATAAGTACCAACAATTCGCTTAATATATGAATCAAGCATGATCACAACCAACTCAAAAGTCGATACAACACTACGCAAAACTCATTGGGGCATTTTAACAAACACGTTGTAAAAAATCTCCCATTGTTTATAACTAATCCCAATTATACCGAACACCTACCTCCAATGAGTGATTCAATCCAACAAAACATCATTAATACCATCAATAATCCAATATGAATAGTCCATTCGAGATTACGACAACATCTAGTCGAAACCTCCAATTCCAAAATAAACATTCAATGTGTTCTTGAATATTCTTCCAACAATGCAATGATAATACATAAAAACCCATAATCATACATATATCCTTCACATATCATGATTATATACTCCAAAACATCATACTCCAACTGAAAATCAAAATACAGGTTTTGAAGAAATTACCTTAGATTTAGGATGATGAATCCAAGTAGGTATTGTTAATCCACACCAAGAGCTCAAGAAGGATGAAATCTCTAAGATTGATGATGCTAAATTGCCCACAAATTCGCCTAAAAGTCGCCCAAAGAGAGGAGGAATGAAGGAAGAGATGAAATGAAATACTCCTCCCAAAAATCCGTTGAAAAGAGGTGATCTGACCCGTGTGCCGCAGCCTGGACAGAGTGTGCTGCGGCACGTAGCCGAAAAAAATGCTCCTAGCCCGCAGTACAGCCGCGCCAGGTTCACTGTGTAGTCTTAGCTATTTCGACCATAACTCCTTCGTTCATACTCCTTCATGCTCTATAATACTGAAAGGATTCAGAACTTTTGGAGTTTACAAGTATTGATGGTGATTTTACAAAGTCGAACCCATACGTGGAAAAGTCGCTTAAGAACACGGAACTCAAGAGAACGACACCGAGACAAACTCGGATGATGAAAAGTATAGAATTAATCATTCTCATAATGACAAAACGGTCACAATAGAGTCACTAAAATGGACTTCCACCAAAAAATGAAAATTACCGGAAATCGAAATTGCGGATATTATAGGAAGAAGATTCGTTCATATTGCCCCACGTGAACCTGGACGGATTTCCAGCTAAGCAAGTCAACTGGGCTTAGCGTACGTTACAGTGGATTGTTAACGCACGCTAAGTGCATAGTGTTACATATGTAACACTACGATAACGTACGTAAGCGAATGCCAGAATCAAGTCAGTGAGTTTTATCCAGACGTTAACGTACGCTAAGGATTGAGTATAGCGTATGCTAAGGCCATTACGTACGTAATGGAGAATAGGTGTAACACCCCCGATATATTCAGGAATATTATAGCACCGTAAATCCTTTACGTAAAAATTTACAAGGCTAATGAGACGAAAAGACAATAACAAATACCAACAAATGAATGTAACTGAAATAAAATACAATGGTTCTGAAACAGTACTGAAAAATACAAACGTCCAACGAAGAACATTAATACATAGCCAAATCCAACACCATAAAAGACAACGTACTCGAGTATTTATTTAAATCACACAAACATCTGACAACTAAACCTGGCCGGAACATCACTCTGTACCCTCATCGTCATGCAAGTCCAGTGCTTGTCTTCCCGCTCTCGTGGATCCTGAACATAAAACAAATGTTTACCCCCAAAGGGGTTAGCACATTGAGTGAGGGCATTGCACTTGTTGTTATGTAGATCATTAATATAAGGCAATAGATGTTTCTTTATTTACTGGTAGTTACTGGCATTCCTAACTCATAAATATACATATAGAAACTAGTCCATGTATTTGAGAGCAAAACGTTCCACTCCTTATTGGATAAGAGGGTCGGCACCGTAAATGTTTATAGCTCAAATACTTAATCGTTCGCAAGTCGATGAAACTTGACTGGGCGTTAAGTTCATGTGAAGACTTGTATGACGTGTTATTTGATATGGAGAGTGCCTTTCAGACATTAATGGTTAGTGGGAGCACACGTTATAGGTATGCTAATTGGATTATACTCGAACCGAGACACCCTCGATTCGTCACATGAATTTCACTCCAGGATAGTCAATGATGGAATCGAAAGGTTGTGATAGGTATTCATGAACCTTCGACTTGAGGATTTAGTAGGGATGTGCTTGTGACGTCAAAATTTTCATTAGAGTAGTTCGACCCTGTAAACCGAAAGGCGGGTTCAACCTCGACGTGCATCTTGATGGGCAAGTAGGAGGTCCTACTGAATACCAAGATAAAATTCTTTCTCTTGTTAGTGAACGGGTTATATGTCCTCTGCGGTTATTGGCAGATGAGATCATAAGTCATTGGCCAAAGCATTGGAGCTAGTTGTATTGGATACACGAGAGCTCGATGATCTCGATTTGCATTAACGCATGCATAACGTCAAGTACAAATAGGGTTTTACTGATCGTGACCTTATATCTTGATCGGGACATCTGAAAGAAGGGTTTGTACGTATACTGGTATTCACGATAGAATGGTTTTGAATGATCCCAATCATTCGTTCTCAGTCGGGGTACAGTGTAGGCCGCCAGGCTGGCTAGGTGGTGCTACTACTCTTTGGTTCCTCCCATTGCTGACTGAGATGGACCTACCGAGCTTATTATCTCAGTGGATATCTAATTTGGGACATTGGATGTCTGAATCGATTTATTGGATAAATTGATTTACCGCCAAATGAATTAATATATTACTGGGTGATTAATTTAATTCATGAATATAATTATTTCCTGGAGAAATTAATTATGTTATTATGTATGTGATATGGTTAATTAATTGGATAAATTAATCGATATACATACATCGGAACGTAATCGGAGTTTATCTGTTTGGACTCTCGGGAGTCCGAAACGGACCGAACTTGTCCGGCTCCTTCTAGATGGCCGCCCCAAGTCACCTACTCCCTCACTTGTATTGGTCTTCACTTTGTGGGGTACTAGCTTTGTGGGAAATCAAGGGGACAAATATCACTTTTGGTGATATTGTCAAAAGGTGTGAGATATGGGGTGATATGATGAGAATATATATGTGAAGACCATATATCCTTGGCCACTAACTTGATCTCACGGTTTAGGCATAAGAAAGGAGAGAGGAATAGTTTTCCAAGGCTTCATACTATTTATCATCATCTTCACATAACATTCATAAGTTTTTCTTGGAGAAAAATATTGTGAGATAGAGAGATTATAGATTAAACACTTAGAGTGTTTTAATCTTGTTTTTGCAAAGCTTCTACAACCTTGTTCTAGTTGTATCCTTGGAGGATAACGAGGTTTAGTTATTCCGGTCGTTTCTACGGTGCGTGACAAGTAGAGACGTTGTCTTTTCGGCGATGGATCATTCAAGTGCTTGGAGCGTATTGGATCGTAGGGAATTCATTTCAAGCTTGTGGAATATCTCAAGATAAGGAATCCATTTAATCAACGGACTACAAGGGTGAGTTTCTTATATCTCTTGTATTTTGTTTTAATATTTGTATATACATAGCTCGATAGATCCTCGTATGGATTTGGATCGAATTAATTTTCGTTTTAACGCTTCCGCAAGGCCTTCGATTTAGGCACCGGATCCCAACAGAAAGACCACAATAATCCACGGAGTCAAACAAATAGCTCTGAAATTCGTTTGGAGGACGATAGGCTAAGTAGAACAGGGTAATTTAAAATTGTCGAGAGGATTACAGATGAATCACCAACAATGAAAGTCACCCAACACCGAAAATACTAAGAAGAGTATGGGTAATGCATTCCCCCATACTAAGAAGACATTTCGACCCCGAAACTTAGAACAACAAGAGTTGGAAACGTAAAGCAATGAAATGAAAAATGATCAGAGTCACGATTTTTGGAAACAGCAACGATTAAGACATTGTACAAAATCTTCATTCTCCCATGTTAGGCTCTTCAGTAGGAGACATAGGGTTTCGGGACATTCTCCTGTCACTTGCTCTGCTCGCCAACACGGTAGCATTCTTTTCCAATTCGGAAACTATCTCACAAGTCAAGAGTAGAAAGGGACAATTTGCATGAACATGTCCCTGACGGTTGCAGTTGAAGCACTCTATTTTCTTACCAAGAGTCAACGGTTCTGGCTTGGGATTCCCAGCACTCACTCCCGACCGTGAATACGACGTGTTCGAACGTCGTGGGGGTTCGGGAGCCTTAGTCCCTTCACCGCCCAAAATTTTTCCAGATGGTTATGTATACAACAATTATCAACACAAGGTTTAGTTAGCATCCTTAGAATAATGGTAATATCGTAAAGCCCAAAGTTTTCTGAAGTCAATTTCGAGTCCTTCGACGAGGACAATCATTATATGTATGCAGTCAGTGAAAACAAATCTTTGAAAAAGAGGGCGAGTCACGTTACGCCCAAAACTTGTAAATACTGCCTTTTATTTTGGAAGAGGAAGTTTATACATCGACTTTGAAAATTATTTTCGAATAATGTATAAAAGAAAATTGAAAATTAAATCGTAACTAATTTGAAATATTTTGAAAAGTGTTGAGTTCCAAATACCATAATTTTGAAAATCTCTCCTCTTCTACCAAATTATTTAATAAAAGAGGATTTTTCACCGGAATACGTGACCATTTGACATGACGACACTAAATCATGGGTTTTTACAATGTTTGAAAATTTCAAAACACCACTTTAAAATGTTCGTGCAGCAGATAAGATTAACACTGAAAAATTCATTCTAATGAAATGTAGAAATCGATAAGTATACTCGACTTCCAAAGCATACTACATAACCGTTCTCACTCAGACCGTATACGCATGTTATATCCTAAAACAATAATATCACAAACAAGTTCCAACCCCTTGTTCAACATTAAACACATTAGCGCAATATAATCAAATACACATATAAGGAGACTTACAATCGGGAGGCTTACCATCAAGGATTGCCTGTAGATGATGTCGGAACCACGATACTAATCACAACTCTGATGCGCGCGACTTACACAAGACATGGACTTGACCCAATGGCCTAGTTTTTTCGCAACACGAATAGATGAACGTTCTACTATGTCTTCTTCTTTCTTCATTGCATAACACTAATACCCGACACAACCCTGTTTAAGCAGTTTGATAACATTCATTGCTTTAATCACTTTTCCTGAACTCCCTGGTCTCCAATCCTTCAAATAAATATTCAGAGCCATCCCCAGCTATCATCGAGATGTTTCTCTTCCAGTAGTTCATAATAGCTCCATAACGGTTAAGCCAATCGTCTCCGAGAATCAGATCATCTCTTTGAATTTCCACCACGATTTGAAGGACAATTTTTGCATATGAAAGCTCTGATACCATATCTGTAACCCCCCCAAAATTCGACCGGGAATGTCACATGCCGTAGACCCTTCTCACAAGGATCTACCAGGCTAAACTCCAGAAGACTACTCAATGATTGACCAACCGGGGTCAAATTAATTACAAAACGGATCGATAAGGTCATTGAACAATTCTGAAACTAACATAATTCATATCTCAACGACAATAATAAACTTGAACACAAAAAGGAATGACAACTCAATTTAATAAATGAAAACTACACCCATGCAAGGGTGAATACTAGACCGAAAGAGAAAATACCGACCAAGATGAAACAAACGAAAAAACTGCGACTCTTGTATGATTAGCATCATTGTCCTCCATGTCCTTCCAATCCAATCCCATGACTGCTCCCGAGCTGCAAAACCTGAGCGCATAACAGGCACCCACCCCCCGAAAAGTCAGGGGTTAGCAAACTGGATTTTTTCTAGTGCAAGTACATAATATACAAGATATACGAAGAATATCAACACAAAACTCAACAGCCGCGAAGCCTTAACACAAACCACACATTCCTATAGTCACCACAGAATAGCACTCGTTTACACAAGGTGAAAGATAATCACATAGTTAGATTCTCTTTACGGAACATAACACCAATGAAACTTTAAACGAGCCCAATGAGTCAAAAGATCTAGTTTAAAAACCCCCTTTTAAAAAGGAAAAATATTTTGATAAGATAGTTTGCAAACATTATTATTGACTCGGGCCGTCTTGGGGTTTTGAAAATCGAAAGAGAATACTTTTAGAAAATAACTTCAAAAGCTCTCGGGTCCTTGACCTAGCATGTGGAAAACAATTTTACAAGAAAACCATTACAACATTATTCGGGGTCCTCGACCCATTTTATAGAACACTATTACAAACGGATCATTACAACATCTCATGGGGTTCTCGATCTAATCCAAAGAATATCATCACGAGATCAATCATCTCAACATTTCACGGGGTTCTCGACCCAATTCCACAGAATATCATCACAGCACAATCAATGACACAGCTTCTCATATCGATAAATCCTGCTCAAGACCCTTGATTAATTAACCCTCAGAGTTCTCGTCAAATATCATTGGTTAATTAACCCTGATACCAATGTTTAAAACAAGTTGAAACAAACGTTCAGAAACACAAAATTCGGTCTATATCGAGACCAATATTTAAAATGAGTTGAAGGAACTTTAAATTACGAACATCATTCGGTAACAAGGTCTTAGCTGTCACTCAAATATCCGTAACCAGTAAGCCTGTCGGGCGCCTCTCTTGCACACCTGTGCACCGGCTTCACTCCACTATGTTGGACGCCCCTTGAACATGTCACCACGCTGGTGTTTTTGGGATTCGGTGCCTAAATCGAAGGCCCAACGGAAGCAGTAAAAACGAAAATTAATTCGACCGAATCCCTACGAGGATCTATCGAGCTACGTATATACGAATATACAAACGAAAACACAAAAGATATAGAAACTCACCATTGTAGTTCGTTGATTAAATGGATTCCTTCTCTTGAGCTATTCCCCAAGGTTTAAACGAATTTCCCTACGATCCAAAGCACTCCAAGCACTTGAATGATCCAACGTCGAAATTACAATGCGTCTACTTGCCACATGCCGGAGAAACGAACGGGATGACAATCACCTTGCTATCTTCCAAGGATACGGCTAGAGCTAGGAAGATGAAGCCTTTTATTGTAACACTCTAAGTGTATAATCTATATCTCTTAAAATCTCTTGATGTTCCAAGAACCAAAATGAAGAAAGGGAAGAAGAAGACTTTGAGAAAAACGATTTTCTCTCTCTATGCTCTACACTCACGGATGGAATCAAAAATGGGTGTGTAAGATTTGGTCTTCTTTCCCTTTTATTTTTAACTCCCCCACATGTACAACTCATTTAATGAGAATCAAACCCCACCAACTCAATGATCATGCATTAAAGAATGGAACAAGAGTCCAAATAGAAAGTGGGTGGAAATGTGGGGGGCCCATGTAGAAATCGGACAAGTTCGGTTCGTTTCGGACTCCTGTGAGTCCAAACAGATAAACTCTAATTCCGTTCCGATGTATTTATATCATTTAATTAATCCAATTAATTAAACATATCAAATACAAAATATCATAATTAATTTCTCCAAGAAATAATTATATTCATGAACTAAAACCCAGTGATATATTTAATTCATTAGGCCGTAAATAAATTTATCTAATAAATCGATTTAGACATCTAATGTCCTAAATTTAGATATCCAATATCTAATATTCATATTGAGAGAATCAGCTTTATTCATTCCATCGTCAATCCTATTGCGCGACTCAGTAGGTTCGTCTCAGTCAGCAATGGGAGGAACCAAAGAGTAGTAGCACAACCTAGCCAACCTGGCGGCCTACACTGTACCCAACTGAGAACGAAAGATGGGATCATTCAAGAACCATTATGTCGTGAATACCAGTATACGTATAAACCCTTCTTTCAAATGTCCCGATCAAGTTATAGGGTCACAATCAGTCCAACCCTATTTGTACTTGACGTTATGCATGCATTAATGCAAATCGAGATCATCGAGCTCTCGTGTATCTAATACAACTAGCTCTAATGCTTTGGCCAAAGACTTATGATCTCATCTGCCAATAACCGCATAGGACATATAACCCGCTCACTAACGGGAGAAAGAATTCTATCTTGGTATTCAGTAGGACCTACTACTTGTCCGTCAAGATACACGTCGAGGTTGACCCCCACCGCCCGGTTTATAGGGTCAAACTACTCTAATGAAAATCTTGACGACACAAGAACATCCCTACTAAATCCTCAAGTCGAAGGTTCACGAATACCTATCACAAGCTTTGGATTTCGTCATTGATTGTCCCGGAGTGAGAAATCTGTGTGACGAATCAAGGGTGAGTCGGTTCGAGTATACTACCCCAATTAGAATACCTATAACGTGTACTCCTACTAACCATTAGTGTTCGACAGGCACTCTCCATGTCAAAGAACACGTCATACAAGTCTTCACATAAACTTAACGCCCAGTCAAGTTTCATCGACTTGCGAACGATTAAGTATTTGAGCTATAAACCTTTCCAGTGCCGACCCCCCTATCCAATAAGGAGTGGAACGTTTTGCTCTCAAATACACGGACTAGTTTCTATATGTATATTTATAAGTTAGGAATGCCAGTAACTACCAGTAAATAAAAAAACATCAATTGCCTTATATTAATGATTTACATAATTACAAGTACAATGCCCTCACTCAACATCCTCTGAGTGGCATTCGAGAGCATACTCCTAACAATCTCCCACTTGCACTCAATGCCACAGATTATGGTATCTAATACCCATGTTCTCGAGATGACGCTCCAAGCTAGTCTAAGAAAGTGGCTTGGTCAGTGGATCAGCGACATTGTCGGCTAAGTCTACTCTATGAAGCACAATGTATCCCGTGCGAACAAATTCTCTTACGAGATGATACTTCCTCTCAATATGCTTGGTACTATTGTGAAACCTCAGCTCCTTGGTCTATGCTACATCTCCGTCGCTGTCGCAGTACAACGGAACAGGAAGCTCAGCACATGGTATCACTTGAAGTTCTCCCAGAAACTCCTTAATCCAGAACCCTTCCTTGGAAGCCTCCAACGCTGCTTGATACTCAGCCTGACAGGTGGAATCAACAGTCGCGCTTTACTTGGCGCTACGCCAAGAAAATGCTACTCCATTAATAGTAAATATATAGCCAGAAGTAGACATCGAATTGTCCTTCAGTCCTTAGAAGTCCGAATCAGTGAATCCCACCACATCCAATTCTCCACCGCCATACATCAGAACCATATATCTAGTCCTTCTTAAGTACTTGAGAACGTTCTTTACGGCAGTCCAATGTTCCCTACCTGGGTTTGCCTGAAACCTACTCACCACATTTACAGCATGCGCAATGTCAGGTCTCGTACACAACATAGCATACATAAGGCTACCCAAGGCCGAAGCATATGGTATATTACTCATTTCCTTTCGTTATTCCTCACTTTGAGGACACATCTTCAAGGAGAGTTTTATTCCATGTCGCATAGGTAGGAACCCTCTTTTTGAATTATCCATCTTAAATCGCTTTAAGATTTTATCTATATAGAGGGATTGGGAAAGACCTACTGTTCTCTTCGCTCTATCCCGGTAGAGTCGAATTCCAAGAATATAGGTTGCTTCTCCCAAGTCTTTCATGGAAAAATTACTCGAAAGCCAAGCTTTCACAGAACTGAGCTTTCCCATATCATTTCTTATTAGTAGAATGTGTTGGGATTCGATGCCTAAAACGAAGGCCCGGCGGAAGCGGTAAAACGAAAATTAATTTGATCTGAAACCCTACGAGGATCGATCGAGCTATGTATATACGAATATATAAACGAAAAGCAAGAGTTGTAAGAAACTAACCCTCGAAGTCCGTTGATTAAATGGTAACCTTCTCTTGAGCTATTCCCCAAGCTTTGCTTGATCTCTACGAATCCAATTCGCTCCAAGCCCTTGAACGATCCAACGCCGAAAGTACCGCATCTCTACTTGCCATGCGCTAGAAAAACGACTGGAATGACAACACCCGATTAACCTATAAGGTTACGGCTAGAATCAAGTGATGAAGCTTTTGATTGTAACACTCTAAGTGTTTTAATGTTTGATCTCACAATATTTCTTGATGTTTCTCTAAGAACAATCAAGAGTTAATGAAGAAGAAGATGACTTAGAGAAAACTGGTTTCTCTCTATCTCTCTCTATATCTCACGGCTGATTCTCCAAATGGAGAAGTGAGGAATAGTCTTATAATGAGATTGTCTTCTCCTTCATTCTTTATTCACCTCCAACCAACCTACAACTCATCCACATGAGAAGTCACCCCACAAGTCCTTGTCTATCATTTAAAAATGAAAACATAAGACAAGATGAAGTTAGGTGGAAGGGGGAGGGCGGCCAAGATGAAAAGTCGGACGTGTTCGATTCGTTTCGGACTCCCGAGAGTCCAAACAGATAAACTCTGATTTTATTCCGATATATTTATATCGATTAATTAATCTAATTAATTAATCATATCAAATACATACTGACATAATTAATTTCTCCAAGAAATAATTATATTCATGAATTAAATTAATCACCCGGTAATTTATTTAATTAATTAGGCCGTAAATTAATTTAGCCAATAAATAAATTTAGACATCCAATGTCCCAAATTAGATATCCAATATCTAATATTCATAATGAGAGAATTAGCTTGATTCATTCCGTCGTCAATCCTATTGCGCGACTTGGTAGGTCCGTCTCGGTCAGCAATGGAAGGAACCAAAGACTAGTAGCACCACCTAGCCAGCCTGGCGGCCTACATTGTACCCCAACTGAGAACGAATGATTGGGATCATTCAAGAACTATTCTGTCCTGAATACCAGTATACGTATAAACCCTTCTTTCAAATGTCCCGATCAAGGTATAGGGTCACGGTCTGTCAAACCCTATCTATACTTGATGCTATGTATGCATTAATGCAAATCGAGATCATTGAGCACTCGTGTATCCAATACAACTAGCTCCAATGCTTTGGCTAAAAACTTATGATCTTATCTGCCAATAACCGCATAGGACATATAACCCGTTCACTAACGGGATAAAGAATTCTATCTTGGTATTCAGTAGGACTTGCTACTTGCCCGTTAGGATGCACGTTGAGGTTGACCCCCACCTCCCGGTTTATACGGTCGAACTACTATAATGAAAATCTTAATGTTACAAGCACATCCCTACTAAATCCTCAAGTCGAAGGTTCATGAATACCTATCACAACCTTTCGATTCTGTCATTGACTGTCCCAGAGTGAAATCCGTGTGACGAATCGAGGGTGAGTCGGTTCGAGTATACTAATCCAATTAGCATACCTATAACGTGTGCTCCCACTAACCATTAGTGTTCGACAGGCACTCTCCATGTCAAAGAACACGTCATACAAGTCTTCACATAAACATAATGCCCAGTCAAGTTTCATAGACTTGCGAACGATTAAGTATTTGAGCTATAAACCTTTCCGGTGCCGACCCCCTTATCAAATAAGGAATGGAACCTTTTGCTCTCAAATACACGGACTAGTTTCTATATGTATATTTACGTGTTAGGAATGCCAGTAACTTCCACTAAATAAAGAAACATCCATTGACTTATATTAATGATTTACATAATTACAAGTACAATGCCCTCACTTAACATCCTCTGAGTGGCATTCAAGGGCATACTCCTAACAATCTCCTACTTGCACTCAATGCCACACACTATGGTATCTAATACCCATATTCTCCAGATGACACTCCAAGCTAGTCTGAGAAAGTGGCTTGGTCAGTGGATCGGTGACGTTGTCAGCCGAGTCTACTCTGTGCAGCATAATGTATCCCTTGCGAACAAATTCTCTTACGAGATGATACTTTCTCTCAATATGTTTGGTGCTGTTGTGAAACCTCGACTCCTTGGCCTGCGCTACAGTTCCGTTGTTGTCGCAGTATAGTGGAATAGGCAGCTCAGCACATCGTATCACTTGAAGTTCTCCCAGAATCTTCTTAATCCAGAACCCTTCCTTGGAAGCCTCCGAGCCTACTTGATACTCAGCCTGACAGGTGGAATCAGCAGTCGCGCTTTGCTTGGCACTACGCCAAGATACTGCTCCTCCATTAAGAGTAAATATGTAGCCAGAAGTAGACATCGAGTCGTCCTTCAGTCCTTGGAAGTCCGAATCAGTGAATCCCACCACATCTAATTCTCCACCGCCATACATCAGAACCATGTCTCTAGTCCTTCTCAAGTACTTGAGAATGTTCTTTACGGAATTCCAATGTTCCCTACCTAGGTTTGCCTGAAACCTACTCACCGCACTTACAGCATGCGTGATGTCAGGTCTTGTACACAACATAGCATACATATGGCTACCCACGGCCGAAGCATATGGTATATTACTCATTTCCTTTCATTGTTCCTCACTTTGAGGACACATCTTCAAGGAGAGTTTTATTCCATGTCGCATCGGTAGGAACCCTCTTTTAGAATCATCCAACTTAAATGGCTTTAAGATCTTATCTATATAGAGGGCTTGGGAAAGACCTATTATTCTCCTCACTTTATCCCGATAGAGCCGAATACCAAGAATATAGCTTGCTTCTCCCAAGTCTTTTATGGAGAAATTACTCGAAAGCTAAGCTTTCACAGAACAAAGCATTCCCACATCATTTCCTATTAGTAGAATGTCATCCATATATAGTACTAAGAATGCGATCTTGCTCCCATTAACCCTCTTGTATACAAAAAGGTTCCCCTTCATTTTGCACGAAGTTAAACTCTTTGACCACCTCTTCAAAACGATAGTTCCAACTACGCGATGCTTGCTTCAGTCCATAAATGGAACGCTGAAGCTTGCACACTTTCTGAATATCGACTTCGGACACAAAGCCTTTAGGCTGCTCCATATAGATTTCCTCCTCGAGGAATCCATTAAGGAAAGCCGTCTTTACGTCCATTTTCCATATCTCATAATCGTGGTAGGCACCTATAGCAAGCATCATGTGAATAGACTTGATCATGGCTACGGGCGAGAAGGTATCGTGGTAATCGATCCCTTCCTTCTAGGTATAACCCTTTGCCACAAGCCTGGCCTTATAGGCCTCAACCTTGCCATCACCATCAGTCTTTATCTTGTAGATCCACTTGTTCCCAATAGGCACTATGACCTTGGGGCGGTCTACTATAGTCCATACTTCATTGACATGCATCGAGTCTATCTCAGCTTCCATAGCTTCACGCCATTTTGCGGAGTCTACATACACCATCGCTTGGTCATAGATTGTTGGGTCGGTCTCTTGGCTATCACTTGGAACCTCATGGAGACCCAGCTCCCCCAAGTGCACAAGCCCATACCTCTCAGGTAAATGAGACACCCTACTAGACCTACGAGGTGGTTGTACTTGTGGCATAGGTGTTTCCCGAGGAGTTTCATTGTATTATTCTAAAGAAATACTTCTACCTACCCTGCCTTCCTGAATGAACTCATCTTCCAGGAAGTGTGCTTGTAAAGCAACAATGATCTTTCGATCTTCGGGCATGTAGAATATATATCCCATCGTCCTAGATGGGAATCCAATTAAACGTCCCTTCGCGGACCTCGCTTCCAACATTTCCACCTTAGTCTTCTTGACATAGGCGGGACATCCCCAAATCCTAATATGATTAAGACTCGGTTTCCTGCCCTCCAACATCTCATGTGGAGTTTTAGGAACGGATTTGGAAGGACATATGTCCAAGATGTAGGCGTCAGTCAGGAGTGCATACCCCCACAAGTAAAATGGTAAGTCAGTATAGCCTAGCATGGAACGGACCATGTTTAACAAGGTTCGGTTCCTTCTTTCTGACACACCATTTAACTGAGGAGTACCTGGAGGTGTTAGTTGTGAAACTATTCCATGTTCCTTAAGGAACTCGTCAAACTCCGTACTCATATACTCGTCACCTCGGTCCGACCGAAGTGCTTTGATATGATTACCAGTTTGTTTTTCGACTAGGGCCTTGAATTCCTGGAATTTCTCAAAGGTCTCGGATTTATGTTTCATTAAGTTTACATAACCATACCTAGTATGATCATCTGTAAATGTAATGAAATATTGATATCCGTCACGTGCTCCTTCCAAAGCACCACATACATCGGTATGGATTAATCCCAGTTTATCAGCGGCTCTTTCAAAAGTTCCTGTGAAGGGGAACTTAGTCATTTTGCCTTTAAGGTAAGATTCACAAGTAGGAAAGGGATCCGATCCCAATGGACCCATAAGTCCATCTTTTTCCATCTTGTAAACCTTGGTTTGACCAACATGACCAAGTCTAAGATGTCATTTCAAAACTTGATTGGTTTCATCCCTAACACGTTTTCTAGTCATAGTATTCACAAATACTTTGTTGCTGAGATTTAAATGATACAATCCATTTAACAATGTAGCAGTACCCACTAGTTTATTTCTGAATAAATTTTGCAGGAACCATCACCAATGAAAAATAAAAAGCCTTTTCGGTCCATGACCGAATGGATACAATGTTTTTGTGCCCCTTGGGCAAAACAAGTACATCTTCTAACGTGCAAACAAAGCCAGATTCTAAACCCAAAAGAAGTGATCCTATGTCGGTCGCCTCGACACTATGCCCGCGTACGACTGTGATCATAACTTCTCCAGATCCAAGCTTCCTACTTTGTTCCATATCCTGAATCACATTACAAATATGAGAACTAGCACCAGAATCCAGTATCCAGGAAGTAGAAAATACAATAGCAGAACAATTTGTTTCCAAAACTAAAAGTTCTGTACCTGAGGTGCCATGAATAATTGGATAGTCTCTAGCCCAGTGGCCCAGCTCACTGCACTTGAGACAAGTGTCCTTCTTCTTATTGTTCTTTGGAACCGTTGGGGCCTTCCCCTTGCCCTTGAAGTCCTTCACATGTGGTCCAGTCTCCTTCTTGGTCTTTTTCTTCTTATTCTTAGACTTCCGAAGTCCAGAAGAAATCACAAGGGCAGACTCCTTAATCCAATGAGTCTTCATCTGAGACTGAGCGGTCACTAGTTTGTTCATTAGCCCAGCTAAGTTACATGCAATCTCATTGCAGTTGAAGTTCATAACAAACTGTGAGAAGGAATGAGGGAGAGACTGGTGGATAAGGTCGGTTTGGAGAGATGTATCCATTTTAAAATCAAAAGCCTCCAATCTCTCGATCATGGATATCATTTTGAGGACGTGTTCCCCAACCTTCTCACCTTCCTTCATCCTTGCACCGAACAGTTGCTTGGATATCTCATATCTAGCAGTTCTGCTGTTCTCACCATAAAGCTCGGTTAAGTGAGATAGAATCTGCCTGCCAGAAGTCATTTTCTCATGAGGTCTCTGAAGCTCATTAGACATGAAAGCCATCATATAAGCACGGACTTTCATGTTATCCTTAACCCACTTTTTGTGGTTTTCAATCTCTTCCTAATTGGCTCGGGTCCGCACAGGAGGCGCCAGAATGTCCATCTCCAAGACGTATCCCAGTGCCTCTATACTGAGGACAATCATCAGATTTCGGAGCCAATCCACAAAGTTAGGTCCCATTAAGGTGTTCTTTTCGAGTAGAATTGTGAGTGGATTCATTGTCCTATTGAGAGTTATGTCTGCATTAAGTATAACAGATTAATTAGTGACTTGTTATATTATGTTCTAAGTATAGAATTAAGGTCTTTTCTATTCTTGTTACCCATCTCCCACTATTTTTATCCGCATAACACACTCCCATGTGAAATCCGGAAGTATCGTCGCTCTACTTCATAGTGGTGATCGAGTTCTTTATAAATCTTAATAGAGGGTAACCGAACAGGTTTCTAGTCTATTAATTTTCATAAAGTGGTGTCCAACACCAACCCATCTAATGGATGATTCGATCTTCTTTTTCCCCTTGTTCACTCCCCTCAACCTATACGGTTTCTATGGTTCGTGAACAAGTTAAGTTTATACCATCGACGCAAATAAGTTTCACAATTGAATCTTACCGGAAACCTATTAGGTTTCCAGGGATAAAATTTGCTCCAATTGAAGGCATCCAATGCGATCCCGGTAATTTATCCGTCTTCCCCGAACGACTACCCCGATAACTCGGAAGCATAGCACATCCAGTTTGGATTTCAATTTCCCGAAATCTCGATAGAGGGAAGGAAAACCTTGAAACCTTATAAACTTAATAATTTGTCATAGGAGAATTTTCGCGATTAACCTTACACTTTGCACATTAATTTATTTAAGCGGGTTTGTGGGATTCATACAATATGAAACAACCATTCACAACCTAGTTGCTATCAACACGTGTTTCATGGACCGTTCCTAAAAAACAAAAACTCTGTAATCTAATTACAAGTCTTCTTCTTGAATCTTCATCTTCTAGAAATGGATCTTCCTCCGGTCTTCGTCATTACATATAAATTTTATATTGAAAATTGCATCCTAGATACAAATATTTCTAGTAAAATAAATAGGCTCAAACTGGCCTTTACAACCCAATCGAATAAAACGAACGATTCAAAACTAAGTCCACGAACCACATCCCCATTCAAAATCATTCATCCAATAAATACTATATAAATGGAAAGCGTAGAGATACATTAATCCAATCAACAACACGAACCGATTCAATCGATTCACACAATCGGTAATATGAAAACGATCAAAGTAATTCGGTCGATCACAAGTATTCCAATAAATCAATTTTCCCTTATAAAATGAAATACCACAAATCATTTTAATCATATTAAATCCAATTTAAAATGTGGGAAATTATTTTTAGGAATACACGAAGAAAACAAGCCCGTAACGGGTCCGAAAAGGGCTAGACCACGCCCGAAAACAACATTGGGCAGCAGTAGGGCTGCCCAGCAGCCCTGGGCCGCGGCCCCCTGAGCCCCGGGCCGCGACCTCCAGTCCAGAAAGTTCAACCTGGGCTGCAATAGCCCTGGGCCGCGGCCCCCGAGCCCTGGGTCGTGGCCCCCTACTTCCGGACCACTCCCGGACAGTCCAACGACAATTCGGGGCTAGTTTTTCGATCGGATATCTAATATCTATATTTTCCAACATTCATATCTTCAATATAAATCACATTTCCAAGAAATTAAGATTTATATTTAGACATAAACTTACGAAAAATATAACTACAACGAACGTAAAACATATACCACGATTATGACTAAATGATTCCAAATCATTTACCATCTAATCAAGCATTCCAAATGCTAATACCGTATATACGATCGCAAGACCTACGCTCCGATACCACTGTTGGGATTCGGTTCCTAAATCGAAGGCCCAGCGGAAATGGTAAAAATGAAAATTAATTCGACCGAATCCCTACGAGGATCTATCGAGCTACGTATATACGAATATACAAACGAAAACATAAGAGATATAAAAACTCACCCTTGTAGTCCGTTGATTAAATGGATTCATTCTCTTGAGCTATTCCCCAAGCTTTAAACGAATTTCCCTATGATCCAAAGCACTCCAAGCACTTGAATTATCCAACGTCGAAATTACAATGCCTCTACTTGCCAGGCGCCGGAGAAACGAATGGGATGACGATCACCTTGCTATCTTCCAAGTATACGGCTAGAGCTAGGATGATGAAGCCTTTGATTATAACACTCTAAGTGTATAATCTATATCTCTTAAAATCTCTTGATGTTCCAAGAACAACCAAGAACCAAAAGGAACAAAAGGAAGAAGAAGACTTTGAGAAAAACAATTTTCTCTCTCTATGCTCTACACTCACGGATGGAATCAAAAATGGGTGTGTAAGAGTTGGTCTTCTTTCCCTTTTATTTTTAACTCCCCCATATCTACAAATCATCTAATGAGAATCAAATCCCACCAACTCAATCATCATGCATTAAAGAATGGAACAAGAGTCCAAATAGAAAGTGGGTGGAAATGTGGGGCGGCGGCCCATGTAGAAATCGGACAAGTTCGGTTCGTTTCGGACTCTCGTAAGTCCAAACAGATAAGCGTTGATTCTGTTCTGATGTATTTATATCATTTAATTAATCCAGTTAATTAAACATATCAAATACAAAATAACATAATTAATTTCCCCAAGAAATAATTATATTCATGAATTAAAATAATCACCGAGTGATATATTTAATTCATTAGGCCATAAATCAATTTATCCAATAAATCGATTTAGACATCTAATGTCCCAAATTTAGATATCCAATATCTAATATTCATAATGAGAGAATTAGCTTGATTCATTCCGTCGTCAATCTTATTGCGCGACTCGGTAGGTTCATCTCAGTCGGCAATGGGAGGAACCAAAGAGTAGTAGCACCACCTATCCAGCCTGACGGCCTACACTGTACCCCAACTGATAACGAATGATGGGATCATTCAAGAACCATTATGTCGTGAATACCAGTATACGTATATACCCTTCTTTCAAATGTCCCGATCAAGTTATAGGTTCACGGTCAGTCAAACCCTATTTGTACTTGACGCTATTCATGCATTAATGCAAATCGAGATCATCGAGCTCTTGTGTATCCAATACAACTAGCTCCAATGCTTTGGCCAAAGACTTATGATCTCATCTGCCAATAACCGCATAGGACATATAACACTCACTAACGGGAGAAAGAATTCTATCTTGGTATTAAGTAGGACCTGCTACTTGTCCGTCAAGATGCACGTCGAGTTTGACCCCCACCTCCCGATTTATAGGGTCGAACTACTCTAATGAAAATCTTGACGTCACAAGCACATCCCTACTAAATCCTCAAGTCGAAGGTTCACGAATACCTATCACAACCTTTTGATTCCGTCATTGAGTGTCCCGGAGTGAAATCTGTGTGACGAATCGAGGGTGAGTTGGTTCGAGTATACTAATCTAATTAGCATACCTATAACATGTGCTCCCACTAACCATTAGTGTTCGACAGGCACTCTACATGTCAAAGAACACGTCATACAAGTCTTCACATAAACATAACACCCAGTCATATTTCATCGACTTGCGAACGATTAAGTATTTGAGCTATAAACCTTTCCAGTGCCGACCCCCTTATCCAATAAGGAGTGGAACGTTTTGCTCTCAAATACATGGATTAGTTTCTGTATGTATATTTACGAGTTAGGAATGCCAGTAACTACTAGTAAATAAAGAAACATCCATTGCCTTATATTAATGATTTACATAGTTAAAAGTACAATGCCCTCACTCAACATCATCTGAGTGGCATTCGAGGGCATACTCCTAACAGGTGTTCACTCCCGCAAGAGCCGCCCCTTGCACATGCATTAGGTAACACCGGTGTTCACCAACCATATGGAGCCTCTCATTGCAGTCCGGAGTACACGCCCCGCCCTCAGAGGCTCCTAGATACGACGTCTCTCACAACAAGTATTCACACTGTTATAAACATCAAGCACACAGTCAATCGTTGCAACAATTATCAAATTAGCACACCAATTCACATAAATTATCCGTCAGTCATAACCACACAAATAAACAACAATACGCACGTTATCAATCAAGACTCAACACAATAAGCCTTCAACATAATCAACCAACGCTAAACATATATCCTTATATCGTAACTCAACTGAATACATAAACCTTATTATATTATCTCTATCAATATGGTTCGTACTTTAATCCAAGTTGAGTACGTCAACTAGTATCGGTATTAATCACCCGACACTCACCGACATATATATATATATATATATATATATATATATATATACACGTACATCTATATACATACATATATTTAACATATAAATATAATATATATATATATATATATATTCGTAAAATGATTCACACACTTCGGCAACAATGGCTTCACGCAGTTATAATTCGTATATAAAGGTGCTTGCCTTGGTAATCTCTCGCGAATACTCAGAAAAATACGGTCGATCGGAAAAATACGGAACTCCAATGAAAATGACGATCGGAAAGGTTCAACACCAGATCTTCGTAGGGAATTCATCCCTAATATCCTATCATAAAATAAACAATCAATCACACAAGGAAAAACATCGTAAAATGACCGAATCTCCCTCTGCGGTATTTTCCTGGACACCTTGAAGGCGTCAATTGGGAACTCATTTAAATGACGAATCCGTAATGATAAAACCGTGGAAAAATGATGAAATTTATAGAATACAACTTAATCTTCGATTATCCATCAGTAATCTGAGTTAATACGATTAAAACAGATGAAATCAACCAAAATACCCAAAACTATATTTTTAGGAAATCATACCTTGATTCGATGGATTGGAGAAGGTTATAAGATGATTAATCGATGCTATAAACTCAAAAACGACGTGGATCGGTAGTTATACACCATGCCTTCATGTTCTCTAATTCTTGGCTGCGGAAGAGGTGAGTTGGGGGAAGAAAATAGGTGAGGAACACATCTGCCCGGACATTTATATAGAACCCGAATGACGCACGAGTAGTCACGCACGAGCACCGGCCGTGAGTGACTCATGCGCCAAGAACCTGCCGGAACACGCATGAGCATGATGCTCAGGCGTCCGGTCATGTGGCCTGCTCGTGCGCGGCACTGCCTGGCCTCTGCCGCACCACACGAGCGTGCGCCTTGCTCGTGCGCCTGCTACTTCCTGCCCAGTACCGCACGAGCGTCGGCCCGTGCGCCTTGCTCGTGCGCCCTGCTCGTGCGCGGCCTCATGGACTGCCCAGCAGGCTGCCTGCCCCGCACTAGCGCCGGTCCGTGTGGGTTGTTCGTGCATACCTGGCCTGTCACTGCCGCACCTGACCAGCCGGTGCCGAACCGCCATGACTCGACGACCCAATTTTCCGAAATCACACGGAATCGAACATGACGAAATGCTCGGGGACAACAATATCGATCCAAAATAGAAACAACATATAACCGAGAAATTTCCGGTCAAAGAAGAAAAATTGAAATAAATCACAATAAAAATCTCGTGTATTACATATACTTCAGTACATACATTTGAATCTCTTATTAAAATGAAACACATGCAACACATGCATTCTAGATTACCTGTGTTCTCTATTGATGAATATGATTTATGGAAAATAAGAATGCATGCACATCTATCATCCATCCATAATGATATGTGGTGTATAATTGAGGATACACATCTAGCCTGATACCGGGATAACTGGTGGGGTTATCTAATCCGGGTATGTCTTTCGGGGACTCCAAGGTTCGTGGCTTCTTAGCGCGATATCGGGATAACTTATGGTTGTGGTTTGGTAATGGTTCTGTGACTGTTGTCATGAGGACATGTGATTTGGTATGGTTTCCAAATAGGTTATTCACTGGGGTATGTTCTGCGGTAGCATCTGAGGTTCGTGGCTTGTTAGCACGGGACGCAAATAATCCTTAGGAATATGTGTTCTATGATTTGGGTCGTGGACCCTATGTTTTATGATTTGGGTCATGGACCATGTGTTTTATGATTTGGGTCATGGACCCTGTGTTTTATGATTTGGGTTGTGGATCCTGTGTTTCGTGATTTAGGTCTTAGACCCCATGTTTTGTGAATTGGGTTGTGAACCCGTGCTTTATTATCAGAATTGTATTTTGGGAAAGATAATTTTGGGCCGTGTCCCAAGTGTTTTCGAAAGACTTGGATATTCTTTAATCCCAAATGTTTTCAAAACTCCCAAGATCGTAAAATGTTTTGTAAGAGATACATTGGCTTTATTTTCCCACTTTCTATGATTCAAACTGTCTTGATCAAATAAATTATCTCGGGAAGTATGTTCATGATTATTATATTCTTGGAGTATATTTTGTATGGCTTGTATTCATATTTTATACTTGCACTAGCAAAACAGTGGAGTTTTGCTAACCCCCGAGTATTAGGGGGGTAGATGTCTGTATTTCGTCCAGGTATGCCGGGGAGCGAATCACATGATCGGTACGAGGGGTGATGGAAGACGACGATACTAGTCATATAAAGACCAATCGTAGATTATTTTGGATAGTCTTGTTGGTTATTTCTCCGATGTGTTATTATTCCGATATATGGGAGCGTTAATGTATTCTAGCCCCTGCATGGGTATGAATTCTGGTAAAGAATCTTGTATGTAATGATGTGTTTGTTGTGATAATAGACCAAATCGGTCTAGTGGTCCTTTATGTAGCCATGTCGGCATGTGAAGTGATGCATTGTTTTGTATTTAGCCTGGTAGATCATCACAGAGAGGGTCTACAACGCTGTAATATTCCCGAGTGGTTTGGGGGTGTTACAGAATATGGTATCAGAGCTTAGGTTGCAGAAACCTAGGTTGTCGGGTCGAGTTGTGTGTTGTTGGGTCTTGTCTTGTCTTGTCTTGTCAGATTTTGTCTAACTGAGTAGTGTCGCGACGCGTCGTCTGAGTTGTCGGTCGTGATTAGTATCGAGGTGCAACCATCATCTTCGTGCGATCTATGGATGTAAGTCTCCCTACTTTGTTGTGTCTCGTGTTATACGAGCTCGTGTGATTCTGTGTTATTATGTGGAGGTTAAACGTGCCTCGAGAATACGTACTCCATACTTGTTTGATTATCGTATTGTGCGGGAATGAAGAGTATTACCGGTATGTATGTATGTGTGTGTATATATATATATATATATATATCTTTGTGTGAAGTCGTTTTTACAGGAGTAATGTTTTTGATTGGTTACTCAATGAAAGTTTATCAATATGGTATTCTAGACTTCAAATGTTTTGAGGAAGTCACGTAAATTTTATTTAAAAATAACCTTCGAGGAGGGAAAATGGTTTGATTTTCGTATGATGACCACGAGACCGAAAATTTTGAGAATTTAAACTACATATATTTTATTTTCATCTTGCATTGAAAAATTTCAAAATTTGATTTTTAGATACCCAAACGAGGTCTATCAAAAGTTTACTTGAGACGTGACTTTCGCTTTCATCTTTTCGGTTTCATGAATTTTGGTTGAAAGGTATGTAGTGAGGATGTTATTATTTTGGTTATAATGCTCAGAGTTGTGATTAAAGTAATGATATGAACGCTAAGTCGTTCGGTGTGCTATCGCCGAGATAGTTCTCTCGACCGAGAAGTGGAGACTCGGTTCGGAATGTTATTTAACCTTTGATGGTTATTTGTGCAATGTCACAATGATGTGGACTGTTGGCGTTTGGATTCATATGTTGATGTTTATTTGTAACCTTCAACTTTTGGTATTATTTGGTATATGTTCATGAATGTGTTGCTGGATTAGAATAGTTAGCGCACGCCAAGTGTGGGACTAGGGCGCGCTAACGTGGCATGGCTAGCGCAGACTAAGTCCATGTTGGAGCACGCAATAATCAACCTGGGTAGAAGATAGGGAATTGCATTCTGGCCGTTGGTCTAATTTTTGTGATTGTTAGGCTGACCGTTTGTGACTGTATTCTATGTGTGTTATCGATAACAATTGTTGTGTGTGATTATGTGTATGTTGACCTGTGTTCTTATCTGATGCGTGTGTATATTTCAAAATGACTTTTTTGGTATTTTTGCCAAACCGTGTCTATTTTAAAATGACCTTTCGGGTATCTCGTAAACTTGGGTTATATCGTTAACCCTTTTTCCTAACTCTTTTGTCGGCACGTTTAAGGGGTTGCTTAACGTACATTTTGAAACTATTGAGTTTCGGCGTCTTCGCCTTGCAATTTCAAATGGTATTTTTACGACGGTATTTGGTATTTGGAAAATGACTTTTGGTGAGTATTTGGAAAGTATTACCATCATCGGCCTTTTTGGTATTTGTGAACGTTTCTGAAAATGATTTTCAACTTGGTGGGTTCCGGCGTGGAACCCGTACAGAAGGTGGTTTTGATATAATGAATGACTTTAATTTCATTGCAATTATGGTTCATATATCCATGATATTTTAAATGAAAATTGTCGGGATAATGGTTTGTATATTGTGCTCTAGTATGAATTAAATCGTAATGTATATATGATTTAATTGTGTTTGATTGAAGATGGAGATGTGAATATCTTTAATATGTGTTATGATCTTTCGTTGCGATAGGTTGTTGCTTGTTAGTATGCCGAGGGGCAGAGGTTGTGGTCGTAACCGTGGTGCCGTTGACCACGGGGACCAGATGCGGAATCGAGAGAATGTTGCCGGGAATGATATTGATATTGGTGTTGCTACTATACTGCAACAAGTAGCAAAGCAGATGACTCATTTGACCAAGACGGTTCAACGCAACACTGACGCGACTCAGAACGTTGGTGTAAATCAATGGATTCGAGAAGTAATTCGTATGAATCCCCCTCGATTCGCTAGTGTTGCGGATGCATTGGGCTGGCATGGTTGGCTTTTCCAGTTGGGAAAGATATTCGAGGCTGTCGATTGTCCTGAAGAGCGGATGGTACCTATTGCTCAGTACCTTCTTCACAAAGATTCTGTTAATTGGTGGGAAGCTGTTAAACCTCGTGATCGTGATGTCACGTGGGCGGAGTTCCAGGCATTTATGGAAGTTGAGTTCCGTCTGAAACCGATTAGAGAGCAGAGGATTCATGAATTTTATTTGGCAGAACCGTAAGATATATCGGTGTCGCAGACTATCATCGATTATAGCAAACAACTCAGTTATGTGCGAGATCGGGTGAGGACTGAGGAAGAGAGATCCTTCACTTTGATAGATGGACGAAGCCGGAGATTCGCTTGTATATGTCAGGATTCACTTGCACTTCGTTGAGGGACTATCAAGATCGAGCCTAAGCCCGTGAACTAGCTTAATTATCGTCGGAGTGGGTGCCCGAGTCAAAGAAGCAGAGGAAGCCCGATGACCTTTTGGACAGTGTGGGAGTTGATGTTTCTGGTTTGCAACATTGTAGTCTTTCCGCTGTGAAGCTGCATCGCTCGATGCACGGGACTGAGAGTTCCAAGTCGTCTGCTTTGACTCCTGGTAAAGCAAGGAGGTGTTTTAACTGCAATGTGTCGGGACATGTTCGTGCACATTGTCCTTCTACGCCAGTGATGTCTTACAAGTGCGGGCTCGAGGGACACCGGGTTCAGTTTTGCGAGTTGGTCGCCAAGCCTCCCGAGGCACGGACTTGAGCACTGATATCAGGACCGACTCTGAGGAGTCCATGATGGGCGTGGTCTATCAGTTGTATGTTATGTTATTTCCTTACTTTGTTGTTTCAAATTTCAGTGGTAAACTTCTTTTATCCGAAGTGGATCAGATTTTGAAGTTCTGTATTTTCAACTCTGTAGACTCGTTTATGTTCGTTGACATTTTCTGAACTTGTCCTGTCTTTTGCTTTTGTTGATCTAACGAGTGTGGTATTGTTTTTGAATAACCCAATTGCTATTCCATTTCCTGTGGATCTATGTGAATGCACATCTTGTTGTTTTCACCAGATCATATGTTGTCTCGAGTCGAGAAGTGAATTTAGGGATTGTTGTTTGAGTTTTATTGTTCGTCGTGATTCGAAAATGATTGTTCGATTGTTGTTGTCTCTATCGTTGTGGTTCGATCGTTTGATTGTTCAGTTTTTGTTGATCTCATTTCGTGATTGTTTAGCGTTCAGACTCCTTCATAATTTCCTTATGTTCGGGAAATTAGTTTTCTTTTCGATCTTCCAACCCTTGAGCTGTGGAAGTTTGTATTTGTTCTGCGATTAGCTCGTGTTTTGTTATTGTTCTCGTGTAGCGATTTAGATGGTAGCAGCTACGTGCTGCATGTGAGCCATCGCAGGTTGTCGGCAACAGATATCGTGTGCTATCTCAGTTTGTTTTGCATTGTTCGTTCTATGTTTCAAGTTTTGAGGACGAAACTTCTTTTAAGAGAGGTAGAATGTAATACGCGAGATCTTCATTCCGGTTTCGTTGAATTTTCTTCGGTCGAACAGACTGTTGTCATCCGCGTCGTTGGAATCGCATGCTTGTACTATGGTACGTTGAGTTTCGTAGCCTATTCATTATTGTTTTGGATCATAGTCGGTGCGTTCGCATGATCGAGATGTTGTCAAGTATCGAGTCGGATGGTCGGGTGTGGGCTGGATCGAGGTAGGGCCGTAAGGCCTGGCCGATTACAGCCATAAGACTTCCGAACACCTGGGCCTGGGACACTCGGTTACGGTCGTAAGGTCTATCTGGTTACGTCCGTAAGGCTTGTTACGGCCGTAGTGACTCGGCAGATTTCATCCAATGGTCTGGGATGCTCGGTTACGGCCATAAGGCTGTGTCGATTACGGCCGTAAGGTGTGATCGTTTCATATGCAAGTCTTCGGCCATTGCGTACGCTAATACGTGTTGACCGAGTTACGGCCGTAAGGCACTGCCGGTTACGGCCGTAACCCTGTCGGCCATATATTGTCCTGGGCTTCGGCCAGACCTTATTTTCACCCTCTTTCCTCATTTTTGTGGCGGCTGGCGATGGGAGACTCGGGAACTCGAGTTCTTGGCCGGTTTTAATCAATTCCAAGGTGTTTTGGAAGATTCTTGTTGATTATATCATCATCCAATTCGTGTTCTTCTTCGAATCAAGGTATTTCCTTACTTAGAACCCTTGTTAAGTATATTTTTGAGGGTTTCTTCGTGATTCATTGATTTTATCCGAGATTGATGAATTGGTTATGGTATTCTAGTTTTCTTGGCCATGATCTTCGGATTTTGTAACTCGTTTATCGATTTTTACCAACCTGGAACTTGATTTCCGATTTCCTTGAAGAATCCTCGGATCCTTGTTGTTTTTTGGGTTGATTCGGATGCCGTTTAGCGTTATTGATTTGTGGTGATATTATTTCGTAGTTTCCATGGACTTGTCGGGTTTTTGGTTGATCTTGGAAGTACGAGGGCTAACCGGACGTGTCCGTTCATTGTTCCATTGCTCGTGGTATCGAGGCAAGTATCTTGCCCATACGTTTCATGTTCTGCAGGCATAATTGTTGGTAAATGATTTTACGCAAAAATCTGAATGTTTAATGAATGTTAAAAAGGATCGGTATGTTCTCGATAAATGTTGTATTTCAACGATAACTCGTATGCTTCGTGAATAAGTGTGTTTTTGGAATATGTGTGTTAACTTCATTTGTTGAAAGACGTATGATCACATTTAGTGAATATAATAAATCGTAATCATTTATCGAGGATTACGTGTTGTTATGCGTGCTTGGTCGTCGAATATGTGATGGGTGATATTGGTTGTTACTCCTTTGAAAGGTGGTCGTGATGTTTAGTGTTGCTTGGCTTGATGTTTTGCTTATTGTTTTGTGATCGTTGAAAGTGACGTGCCTCCGGGTAAGATTGATGAATCTCCGGGATCCATATTTGCTGGTATGGGTCGGGTGTGACCGTAGGGTTATCTAATTGGGTATGTCTCGCAGGGACTCCGTGGTTTGGGTATTGCTAGCCTGATGCCGGGATAACTTGTGGGGTTATCCAATCCGGGTATGTATTGCGGGGACTCCGAGGTTCGTGGCTTGTTAGCGCGATACCGGGATAACTTATGGTTGTGGTTTGGTAATGGTTCTGTGACCGTTGTCACGAGGACATGTGATTTGGTATGGTTTCCTATTGGGTTATTCACTCGGGTATGTTCTGCGGGAGCATCTGAGGTTCGTGGCTTGTTAGCATGGGACGCGAATAATCCTTAGGAATATGTGTTTTATGATTTGGGTCGTGGACCTTGTGTTTTATGATTTGGGTCATGGATCCTGTGTTTTATGATTTGGGTCATGGACCCTGTGTTTTATGATTTGGGTCGTGGACCTTGTGTTTTATGATTTGGGTCGTGGACCCTGTGTTTTGTGATTTGGGTCTTGGACCCCGTGTTTTGTGAATTGGGTTGTGAACCTGTGTTTTATTATCGGAATTATATTTTGGGAAAGATGATTTTGGGTCGTGTCCCCAAGTGTTTTCGAAAGACTTGGAAATTCTTTAATCCCAAATGTTTTCAAAACTCCTGATACTGTAAAATGTTTTGTAAGAGATACATTGGGTTTATTTTCCCACTTTCCATGATTCGAACTGTCTTGGTCAAATAAATTATCTCGGTAAGTGTGTTCATGATTATTATATTCTTGGAGTATGTTGTGTATGGCTTGTATTCGTATTTTATGCTTGCACTAACAAAACAGTGGAGTTTTGCTAACCCCCGAGTATTCGGGGGGTGGATGTCTGTATTACGTCCAGGTACTTGTAGGTTGCTGGGGAGCTAATCATAGGATCGGTACGAAGGGTGATGGAAGACGACGATACTAATCACATAAGACTAATCGTAGAGTATTTTGGATAGTCTTGTTGGTTATTTCTCCGATGTGTTATTATTCCGATATATGGGAGCGTTAATGTATTCAGCCCCTGCGTGGGTATGAATTCTGGAAAGAATGTGATAAGAGACCAAATCGGTCTAATTATCCTTTACGTAGCCATGTCGGCATGTGAAGTGATGCATTGTTTTGTATTTAGCATGGTAGATCCTCACGGAGAGGCTGGAAAATAAGCCTGAGCACTAAGAAATTGTCCTACCCGCTCACAAAAGAAAGCCTTGTGGCCCGACTGACCACAAGTATGACAATTCAAGGGCGGACGAGGACACTCCCGGTTCCGATGGCCCAACTTGCCACAGTTAAAGCATTTGACATCCCGAACGAAGGCACTGACAGTGCCTAGATAGTCCCCAGAGAAAAAAAAACGAAGCACCCCCAGGAATATTTGCAGACTGAGATTTCTGTTAACCTCCACCCTTGTTACCGGAGAAATTTTGGACGGATTTCTGTTTCTTACTCTCCCGAACCGCCGCACTGGCCATCACAGACATATCATAGGCAAGAGCTCGACTCTAATAATCCTTCAAGGTAGTACATACGAGCCCAGACATGTAGTCCCGAATCGATAGCTTCATCCACCTGGAAAAGTGGAAGATTTTGTCGCTTTCCTCGATAAGTTGGGTCTTCACGTAGCCCAACTCCCGTTTGAAATCGTCAATAGCTTGAGAGACAGGAATATCCCGCGGTTGAGCACCATAGAAGGCATGGACTCGAGCCTGTCTAACCGGCCACGAGCAATACTTAGTTTCCATCAGGTCTTTGAATTCCGCCCATGAAGCAACATGGTCTTTAGGCCTAACTGCCTCCCACCAGTCAGTTGCGTCCCCAGTGAGAAAGTACTGGGCAATAGGGACCTTGCGGTCCTCGGGATAGTTGGTGGCAACAAAGACTTTGGATATATCCTTGATCCACCCCTCCCAGCCAATCGGGTCTGAGGCTCCCGTAAACTGAGGAGGATGCATCTTGATAATATCCTGAAGCCAACGGTCAGCACCATCCTGAGCAACATGGGCCGGATTCGGGTTCTAAATTGCCTGGGCTATCACCGCCATTTGGTTCATGTTGGTCCCCAGAATGATGAAGATTGTCCCCACTATACCAACACGAGTCTTTTCTAGCGCGTTTTGTCCTCACTCACGCGCACCTGAGAAACTTCCCAGGGGGTCACCATCCCATAACTAGTCCAGGCCCAGCACGCTTAACTTTGGAGTTTCTATGAGATGGATACCAGAAAAGAAGATGCATCTTGTTGGTATGAGTAGTCCAAATCAATTCATTTAACCACTTTCTAGTGCAGATCTCACAGGTCGAATCGCAAGCCGTGCCTTGCGCATTTTTAAGCTAATGCAGGGAGGATGCTGACCGAAGCCCAACAATCCCCCTGCCAGTATCTACCAGCATTTCCGCCCCATAGTCTGGAAACCTCCGCGAACTAGATTTGATCACACAGCCTTCTAGCGGCAAGATTCATTCACACAGTCCTCCAACACTTGACACCAGCATATGTTCCACCTCTGTTTACTTCCGCTGCGCCAGTATCTCAGTTCCAGCATACTAGATTTGATCACATAGCCCTCCAGCACCTGACAACCTCCACTGCACCAGCATCTCTGTTCCGGCCAAGTGGCAATATCTGCTGCATGCCCGCCTCTCAGTTCCAACATTCTGGCAGCCTCTATTTTCGGATACTCCGAGGGAATCCGCACCCGTGACTTGCTCCGATACCAATTGTTGGTCCCTAGAATGATGAAGACTGTCCCCACTGTACCAACACGAGTCTTTTCTAGTGCGCTTTATCCTTACTCACGCGCACCTGAGAAACTTCCTAGGGGTCACCCATCCCATAACTACTCCAGGCCAAGCACGCTTAACTTTGGATTTTCTATGAGATGGATACCAGAAAAGAATATGCATCTTGTTGGTATGAGTAGTCCAAATCAATTCATTTAACCACTTTCTAGTGCAGATCTCACACGTCGAATCGCAAGCCGCGCCTCATGCATTTTTAAGCTAATGCAGGCAGGATGCTAACCGAAGCCCAACAATTCACCATTTGCTGCCTAACAACCACAACACCAAGGTCGGCGCCATCTTGAGAAGTAGCATGGCTATGATGGTCACCGGTACTGCCGGATCCCGAATAATGCGACGTAGCTACCCCACCGGCTGCCCCACGTCCCCGGCCGCGTCTGCAACCACGACCACGGCCTCTTCCAGCATCCATACTGGTGTTAAAAGGTAGCAAAAGCAACTCGATGATAAGTAAGAGAGGAAAAACATCCACAATTCCAGAAATAGAAATACGATATGAGAAAACAAGGAATCGAGTAAGGAAACTTACGAGCACTGGAAGTACCGAGATGCTGGCAGCGGTGTGACAATGAGCAAAACAAATCACAACTAGACCCAAAATAACCGACAAGCCTAGGTATCCATAAACCTAGTTCTCTGATACCATTTTATGTAACACCCCCGAGATATTCAAGGCATATGACAGTGTTGTAGACCCCTACATGGGACCCACGAGGCTAGACACGAATTACCACAGTAAAAACACACATCACCTAGATGAAAATTAAATAACATGCCCGGTACAACCGGCAGAATAATCGACACCGACAAACATAATTAACTTCACGAATACAAATCACAATCCGAAGGGAAAAGCCTAAGTACTCGCGAGTACGATCTATAAGTTTATAAAGTAGACGACAATCATATCGAAGGGAACGACTGAAATAAAAGGACTAAAATGCACATGTCAACGACCCTGGACAGCATCCTCGTACTGTCCCAGTGCCCACTCGTCCGTCTGAACGTAACCTGACGTCCTAACAAGAATTTCCCCAAAATGGGTCCCCAGAGGGGTTAGCAATTACGCTAGTACAAGTAATCAAGGCAAACCATTCTCTTACACATTTCATAGTACATACCCCAAAAATATTTTAAAACCAAAAACCAGTCAATCAATTTGCCTAGGACCGGGGTGAAGCCACTGCTCCCACTCGAGGCCTCTAAGGACCCTCCCGAGCTGGCCATATCATAAAACATATCACGCACAGGTATCGCCTAGGACATGGGTGAAGCCACTGATCCCACTCAAGGCCTATAAGGACCCTCCCGAGCTAGCTAGCGAAACAAACTCGTGAATCCGGAGTGAAGTCATAGATTCCCTCGAGGCCCCGTCGGACCCTCCTGAGGTGTGCAAAGTACACACAATATATATTACCATTTCATGTTGAGCATAAAGGTTTCCAAAAATACTTGCCTTGAATAATTGACGACGCAACCAACGAAAAGAAAAATCACCGAAGAATGCTAGGAACCAACGAAACCGAACCTAACGATTCGAAGAATATAATCACAACCATTTCCAGACGAATACGAAAGAGGAATACACCCGAAAACCCGCCAACGATTCATGTAGATTCATACGAGAACAACAACGAGGGCGGACCACAACCAAACCCTCTAGTTATGAAAATACCATGAAATATACCATGAATCCATAGGAAAACCAATAATACCAACAAGATTAATCATATTCATCATGAATTAATCAACAACACGGGACGAATCGAACAATAAAATCAGAAACCCCCAATTTACCCAAAAGTAGGGTTCTTAGAAGATTTACCTTGATTCGGATGGAGGAAGACGATTGTGATAATGATGAACTACACTAGGAACACAATACTTGATTCCCTAAGAATTTCCATGGGCAAAACTTGAAGAATCGCTCAAAACCTCATTTGGATCGCAGCTCTCGGTCGGAGGAGAAGAAATGAAGAAAATGCCGAAGTGAAGGTCAACCCCAGTTTATAAAACGTGGACATTCGTTACGTACGTTAACATGACGATGTTAACGTATGTCACACACTTTACATACGTTACACTTGAGTGTTAGCGCACATAATAGATTGGCAGGAAATCCTGTCCAAAAACGATGAGTTCGATAGCGTACGCTACGTCAGATAGTTTAGCGTACGCTACCATGGGATTACGTACGTAACAAAGGTGTTAATGTACGTAACGGTTCGGACAGAACAATCTGTCTAATCTGCTGAAGGCCATAACATATGTTAGCGGTGAGCTATAACATACATTATGAAGGTGCCGATAGCACACACAAGAAGGCATGCATAACCTACGTTATGCATGCAGCAGTTCAACACTGCTAAACGAAGTTACCTCCATCGGGCGGTCCGAAAACAAGGCACAACACAAGGACATATTCCAACACGTAGATATTAAATATTCACAACGACGAGGCTGAATGTTGCAGGAGAATACAATTCCGACTACTGAGGAATCCGAGAAACGACAAGGAAAGTAAAATTCCCTAAACTTATAGGAAATTACAAAACATTCCCGATACGAGTATATCGGGTTGACTAATGCCCTAGCCGTTTTCATGGAACTGATGAACAGAGTTTTTATTAATTTCCTCGATAAGTGTGTGGTGGTTTTAATTGACGACCTTTTGATTTATTCTCGAACCCGACAGAAACCCGAGGACATTTGAGGCAAGTGCTGAGCGTGTTGAGGCAACACCAACTTTATGCGAAACTTTCCAGGTGCGAATTCTGGATGCCGGAGGTAATTTTTCTCGGACATGTTGTTTCGGCAGAGGGCGTCAACACGAGTTGGGAACCGCTGAAGAACGTCAAGGAGGTAAGGAGTTTCCTAGGATTGGCGGGTTACTATTGAAGATTCGTCGAGGCTTTTTCCTGTATCGCTCGACCACTAACGAACCTACTGAGAAAGAGCACCAAGTTTTTATGAGTTGGGAACCGATGAAGAACGTCCAGGAGGTAAGGAGTTTCCTAGGATTGGCGGGTTACTATCGAAGATTCGTCGAGGCTTTTTCCTGTATCGCTCGACCACTAACGAACCTACTGAGAAAGAGCACCAAGTTTTTATGGACTACGGACTGTCAGAAGAGCATTGATAAGCTCAAGAGGAGGCTGACTACTACTCCAGTGTTAGTGCTACCACAGGGAAAGGAAGGATTCATTATATACACGGATGAATCTAAGCATGGGCTGGGATGTGTCTTCATGCAGAATGACAGAGTCATAGCATACGCATCCCGAAAACTGAGGCCGTACAAAACAAATTATCCGACGCATGACTTGGAGCTAGCCGCAGTGGTGCATCCCCTCAAGATTTGGAGGCACTATCTTTACGGAGTTACTTGAAAGATTTTCACGGATCATAAGAGTTTGAAATATATCTTTACTCAAAGAGAACTAAACATGAGACAGAGGCGCTGGTTGGAGTTAATAAAGGACTACGATGTGGAGATCTCATACCACCCCGAAAAGGCCAATGTGGTAGCTGATGCTCTTAGTCGGAAAACTACACAAGAAATGATGTTATCCAGCATAACAGTTCAGCCCGAACTGCAGCAAGACATTAGGAGAAGCAGTACCGAAGTATGGATACAACGTAGGCAAGGAAAACTGTGCTCAATCAATATACATTCGTCGTTACTAGAGAAAAAATGTCTAGCACAGATGAAGGATCCCGAATTACGTGCGATTGGTGCAAGAATCGAGGGAGGAGATGTTTCCGACTATAAGATCCAGGGTGACTTGGTGAGGTTCAAGAATAGGATCTATATTCCGCCGAATGAAGAGCTGAAGCAAACGATACTAAGGGAGGCGCACTCCACTCCCTATTCTATTCATCAAGGAGCGAGCAAAATGTACAAAGATCTGTGACAGAGTTTTTGGTGGAAAAATATGAAGCGGGAAGTTGCTAGGTTCGTCGCCCGATGTATGACTTGCCAACAAGTGAAGATTGAACACCGTAGACCAGCGGAATCATGCAACCCCTACCCATCCCAGAGTGGAAATGTGAGAGCATATCGATGGATTTTGTCACCAAGTTACCAACAGCAGTGGGAGGAAGGGAAACAATTTGGGTTATTGTAAATTGATTAACGAAATCGGCACATTTCATTCCTATTCAAGAAACAACCGGGACAGAGCAATTGGCCGCTATTTCATCAGGAAGATCATGAGGCCGCACGACGTTCCCTCATCCATCATTTTGGATAGGGACACCATATACGTGTCCCGTTTTTGGAAAGCCATCCATAAAGCTATGGGGACCCAGATACATTTTAGCACAGCTTATCACCGTCAGACGAATGGACAGACCGAACATACGATTCAAACCTTGGAAGATATGCTGAGGTCATGCATGCTCGATTGGGGTAAGGATGGGGCTAGGCATCTGGGATTGGTGGAGTTTTCGTACAACAACTGGCATGCAAGCATAGGCATGGAACAGGAGTGAAGATGCAGGTCGCCATTATGCTGGGATGATGCTTCTGACACCGTGGTTACCGAGTTAGATCTGATACAGGAGTCCATTAAGAAGGTCTCTTTTGTTTGAAAGCACATGCTAGCAACACAGATCCGGCAGAAGTCTTATGCCAAAAAACAGCAGCATCCGTTAGAATTTGTAGTCGGGGATCATGATTGGGTCAAAGTATCACCTATGCGGGGTATCCAGCGTTTTGGCCAAAAGGGCAAGTTAAGCCCGAGGTTTATAGGCCCGTTCGAGATATTAGACCGGGTAGGGAAGCTTGCGTATCAATTAGCCCTACCGCCGCATCTGTATGGAGTGCATAACGTCTTTCATGTCTCCAAGCTAAGGAAGTATGTCTATGATCTGAGTCACAAACTCAATGTCGAAGAAGTGTAAATTTTTGACGACGCTACCATTAGAGAGGTACCGATCGCCATCTTGGATCGACGTATGGAGACATTGCGAAATAAAGCCATACCCCTCATGAAGGTTCAGTGGTCGCACCACGACATGGAAGAAGCAACTTGGGAGACCGAGTCGAGCATTAAGGAGAGTCATCCCAAGTTATTTTCTTAGTTTCGGGACGAAACTATTTTAAGAGGGTGATATGTAATACCACCGGTATTTCATGCTTAATGACCTTGTACTATGTGATTTCTTATAGCATGATATTTCCTTTTTATATTATGTGATTTCATTAAATGCCTTGCGATACAATTGTGTGATGTGAATAGAATGGAGGTGACGTACCTTGATGACGTTGGATGATCGTCGGTGCGAATATGAGGGTGGCCAACGTCTTGTTCCCCGATGAATTGTTGACGAGTGGAGAGAATGGTCACGCCGAGGTGGTTAAAATGTGATAAATGACTAAGGGACTGAGTGACTAACATACGCTATATGATGTTCTTAACGTATGCTAAGTCAGTGAAATTACGTACGTTAATGCTTCATTGTTACGTACGTAATGCTAGGATTGGTCTCCCGACCAGAATCTTCCTTTTGACAAGGACCGGGGTACTTTCGGTGGGCTAAAGGACAAACGAGTCAACCCCTTATAATGTACGCTATTCGCCAAGCTTAGCGTATGCTACGGTCAGGTGCCTTACATATGTTATGACAGCTTACGTACATAATAGATGGGCGCATTTCATCCAGAAACCTCTGGACGGCCTTTACGTACGTTAATGGTAGTACCTTACGTATGTAATGACCTTTACATATGTAATACATGACGTCTTAACGTACATTAACTAGATCATGTGTTATAAAATAACACTTCCCCTCTTCATTTGCTCGACCTCAACCGTGCAAGAAAACACTCTTGAAGTATATCCCCGACCTTATACTCGATTCTTGGCCTCTCATACGCTTGAATTAACATAGAAGAGGTGATTTATTGAGCTCCAGTGAAGATTATCCAAGTCATTCAAGCCACTCTTTGTTCCTCCTCATGGTTCTTGTTGATTAGTCATCCCTTTTCATTGTTCTTAATCTACTAAGGTAAGCATATCAATCCTTGAAGTAATCTCCTCGATGTTGTTGATTATACTTGTTGGATTACGCATATTTAGGTAGATTTTGCCAACTCTCGTAGACAATCTAATCGGATGGATTTGTAGTAACCGGAGTTATCATTGCTTGTATGTTTCGTTTTCATACAACTCATATCAATCACATGCGAAAATTTCATTTCAATCGACATTAGAAATATAAAACTTGAAGAATCAATTGTAGGAGAATTTCGTAGGAATCCGTCACCATATGTTGAATTACTCGTAGCCACTCTTACCTTACGATTATCAATGCTAAGTGAACTAGGGGAAACAATTTGATAGTATTATCGTCATTAAAGATCAAACCACCAAAATCATTGTGTAAAATAGTAATCCACCGATTGAAGTACTTGGAATAGAGAATTGAATTAGAAGTTATGGAATTCGATTATGCTTTGGTCGTTTGTTGCTAACCGAATGATGATTGGGATAATCTTGTTGAGCAAATCGATATAGCGAACGTTCATCCTAGAATTGAATGGCGTAGTGGTACGTATTGCTTGTGAACTTAGAAGGACGATACTAGTGTTGGCAAATAAGACTACGTTAGGAATACGGTTAGGGAATGGAAGGGAGACTAGTTTTATTCATCATGATCCGTACGAGATGTTAGTCAGATATTACGTGACTAGGTTAAACTCGATCGGGCATGGAGATCCCAGTTATCGTAAGGCACCTACCATCGGATCAAAGGCAAGTGAAATCTTGCTCGAGAAATGCTAGTATTATTGAAATGTTCGTATTCATGAATGTGCCATTGTTGATAAATACCGACGGTTGTCTTTCTCTAAAAATGTGTTATAATGGGCCGATGTGTTGGGGATAAAACATGTATGGTACCCGTATGGAAATGTGTTAGGGGATAAGACCCAAATTGGGCACCTATGTTCCGGGGTATTCTCGTGTGGATACTTTCGTGACCCTTAGTTGTGACCTTGGGGTTTATGTGATAAAAAGAGAAAGACAACGTCGGTCGTATGGTGAATTATTTTCTATTGGTTATGTGGCACTGGGTTTGGTAAAATTATGTATATCGTTGCTAATAATTGTTATTGGTATGCATTCTCTGACCCCGGTTATCTGGCATGAATGATTGTGCCAGGTAAATTTATTGATTATGTGCAGGACATTCCTGAGGGGTCCGGTCAGGCTTGAACGGTGTGTCTTACCTAATACTGATTAGATATGTATCATAGATGATAGGGATTCTAGATATTTTTAGAGGTAGTAGGATTCTACTTAATGTCTTTCCTTGTAAGAATCATATGTATGGAAGGGGTCTCGTTGTAAAGCCTATATAAAGGCCCATCTATCAATGTTATCAATATAATGTTTTACATCTTATGCTTTCTACTATTTCTTTACTACTTTTCCTGAAACACATTATCAGCATGTTTCTCTAACAGTAGAATTTTTCTTCCTCTCTGAAGTTTTGAAATTCCAAAAAAAAATCGCGATTTCCGAATGTCATTTTTGTACAATGCGAGACCACGCGGAAATTGTGTTTCCCTCTTGGTTAACCGTGGGATCAACGTGAAATTTTGTCAGCATGTGAATGATATAAAGAACCGTATTTCTCGACAAAACTGTACGCAAATAGAAGAAAATTTTTACAACAAAAAAAGTAAATTTGAGATTCAGCCCGTTGCAACACCGAACTGCACGTCAGCCGCCAACCGAACGCTGCCGCCGACTAGCCCGTCCGCCTCTGTCCACTAGCCGTCATCTTTGTGAATTGAAATAGGAGATCCGATCTAATTTACCATGGAGTCCCATCGAAATAAGCCGAAAACCATTGGATCTGAATAGATGCAACCCACCCCGACCTCTCTCAAATCTGTATTCACCGGTGCTGGTGGCCTAAACCGGCCACCTCGAACAGCCACTGAGTTTATGCCGCCACACGACAGACGTCTCAATCAGGCCAAACCAAATTCGAACACAAATCTCTATTCTCCATGCTCGTCGCAATCGGTTTCAGCCTTTTGACATCCGACCCTATAGCCCGATTCCAATGAAGGAAACAAATAAAAATGAAATAAAAAAGACCAGGAAATTGAGAAAAAATGAGAGACGAAAATATCCGCACATAAATTTTCTTTACAGCGCAGCCTACCAAATATCATATTTCCCGATTCGTTTACCATCGGATCAGTGTGAAATTTTTACAGCAACTTCCCAACACAAATATCTATATATCAAATGGTGGAGATCGAGTTTTGAATAATATTTCTCATTGAATCTATCGCCGAACATAAGTAGACTTTTATGAGAAAATTTGGTGATCCGACCTCATCCAACACCGAGCTGCTGCACCGCCATGCCCGAGTCCTTTTCTGGCTGATTATCAAGCCTAGTAGCTTATTTTCCGGGCGTTTCTCAATTCTCCATCTTTTCCTAATTAATGATTCATTTGTTCATTGATTTGTACACTTATGAATCTAACCGTGTTTATTATTTATGTGCATATAGGAAAATATATTGCTCTTGACGACATGCACGCAAAAGCCATATTTAGCATCCCTTTCTAAGATTAAAGCAAACATAGAACCAAGTACCCACGTAAGATTTTGTTAAAGTTCCAATTTTTCAATTCTTCCCATTGGGGATTTTTTTTTGGGAATCGGGTATTTGGGTTCGTTATCTCCCACACTACTTTGTGGTGGATAAGACTATTTCTTGTACCCAGTATTGAGGAGCAGCGTATTGTTGATAGTACTGAGGTGCATGCTGTTGGTGGTAATTGGGTACATTTTTAATGTTGTTCGAGGTAAACCCCTCTATATCCACAGGTCCACCACATAGGAGTAAAAAGTTTATTAAAACCAAAGCGCACACAACTGTATGATTTTAACTAAACCGATCATTGTATCATTCACATAGATTGATACTACCAACTATAGCTTAAGCCGTTCACACAGATTGGCTGTAGGCTTCTTTGTGCTTCTTATCACACAGATTGAAGCTTCGTCCTTGAACTCTCTTATTCCCACACAGGTCTGAATAGTTAAACTTAGTTCACACAGGTGTTTGGTGTATTTTTTGTAGTATTTTTAAAAGTATTATATATGTATTTATGTGTTTAATGTGATAATTTATAAATTTTACTGTATATTTATATTCTTTCACTTTTGTAGAATTATCTATAATTTTGCGTCATTTTTGGATAATTAATTAGAATTGAGTTCTACATATTAACCAACCAGTACAAGACATATCAATTGGTTCAAGGGCGATATTTTTCCAGAATTCAAATATAATTGTGACTAGCATCATTTTATTCATCTCATTGAGACGATCGTTTTAAAAAATTACATCCAAATCCGAGTTCGTATGAAGAAGTTATGGCCGTTCAAAGGACAATTAAATAGACGGACCATATTGTGCTATGTGTCAAGACCGGATTGGACAGTTAAGTCAACTATCGACTGATGTCATCCATGCCGTCAGCACCTCCTTGGCAGCAGTGAATTATTGATCAGTGGCAATTAAATATTTGTAAATTATTATTTTATTGATTTTGAAGTATTATAAATAGGGGATTTCGATTCTTTTATTACCATGGTTTGGTCGTTAGTGTTTCTCCGTTTGGTTGAGCTCGACCAAATTGATACCTGTAGGTCACAAGTCGTCAGAAATAAGTCTAGAGAGGGGTGAATAGACTTATTGAAACTCTTTTTCCAAATAAGAATTAAGGAGTTTCTCAGCTGATGGTACATATGACTTAGAGTCGTCTGTAGACAATATAAGTGCGGAAGTCAGCTGATGACGAATACAGAAATATAAACACTAAGTATGAATGCAGCAGTTAAATATGATTCTAAAACAGTAAAGTGCGCAGGCAGTTTATAGTGGTCTCAGAGGTGGGGTAATCCTCTACTAATCCACTTTCTCCAAACCAGTTGAAGATGAATCCACTATAATTTTCAACCAGTGATAAATATAACAGTGATTCTACAACTTAGCTACAACAACTTCCAACTAGTGGAAATCATGTCGTTGCAACTTTTTTCTGACTGCCTAGCACCACTCGATCTCCAAATCCTTGGATGCCTATCAGTCGTGTGACACGCTTTTTGTGTAACTATCGCAAGTGCACGATATCGTATCAAGTAGTAAAGTGGACTTTTTGAGTCCGGTTTATCGATCCCACAAGGAAGTTATGTTATAATTTGAATTATACACTATTAGTCTATTTTTATAGATACTAAAGATGAGTGAAACACACAATTAAAAAGTTTGGTTTAATAATTGCAAAGAAATTGCAATAATAGTTCTAATATTATAAGGAAATAAAAAGATAGCAATAATAATAGATTGATTATCGATAAAATGAAATAGTTGGGATTACAAACTTAGTTCGTCATTAGTTATAAAAGATGTATTGGAGGTCATAAGATGAATTTACTTATTATGTTGTGTAGATTCGATTTTCCTTAAAAAGACGGTTTCTCTTTCGAACTATAAAACGCCCCTTACATATTGAATCAATCCACTATATTTCTATGTTGATTGGCTTCAATACATAGCATTAGGATTTGTGAAAATAACTCAATGAATCATCTAAGGACTAGGGGTATATTTCTATCCCCTAGAACAACTTAGAGTGAAGATCATTTGATCTAATCAAACATATTTTCTTTGAAACATATGAAGATCATAAATATCTTCATTAATTGGCCAAATAAATAAAGATTGTTAAAACAATGAAAATCACACACAATAATAAGTAATTCATAATATATCTTTATACAAACATAAATAACATGACTAACCTTGTTTATAATCCCAACTTAAGAAACTTAGCCCATAAAGGGTTTATTACACATATTACAAGCTTTGGTGGTCATGTTTAGTTGAATCAAGAGAAAGAATTGATCCTAACTCCCTTAGTAGATAAAGGAGATAGAAACAATAAACTCTCTGAACAACATATGTTGTACCACACTAACAAAGATCACTCAAGAACACAAGTGTGTTCTTCACACAAAAAAAAAGTTTACAAGAAAATGGAAAATTATAAGATGAATGGTGAATGATGAAGGATCTAAGGGTCTATTTATACACCTAAAGTCATCTAATAGCTCCAAAACTACAGCATTATTACATTATATCGGATCAATGCCGGCCATCCCCTCAATAATACACAAAAGTATAAAAATTAGACAAATCATAGCAATCTGTCAAGAGTTACGGCCGTAACATTCGGGAGTTACGGCCGTGGCGAGTGACTTTACGGCCGTAACTTCACGAATGTTACGGCCGTAGCAACTTCGTAAATTTGCTCATTTGAAGCTTTGATAGTTACGTTTTCAGCCCGAATTCCTCGGACTTTGCGTTTTTGCCCCGGATCTTCTTCGGATGATAACTTTTGATATATAACTCTGATTTTGAATCCGGAAACACTGCCGAATTCGTCTCGGAAAGCCCTACAACATGAATATATCAAAATTCAATAAAGAGAATATTTATTAAACATGTTGTTTCTTGAGTAATTCAGTTATTTAATCCGATCATCATCCAATAAAAATAAAATTATTAAAACTAATAAATTAAAAGCAAAAAACGAGTAGACTAGCTCAATTATGGGTGAATTTTATCGATACAAACCATGGATAAGTGTACAAAAATGACACTTATCACCCCCCAAACTTGAATTCTTGCTAGTCCCGAGATAGACTATTTATTATTCTCACTACAAAAATTAAAATAAAAATAAAATATATAAGAAAATTAATACACACATAAATTAAAATATAAATTGAGAAAAGGAGATCAAAATGCCATTAATAAACAACAATCGACTTTATACAGTAGATAGAAATGAATCAAGATTCAAAATAAATCTACTAATATTTTTGAAGTTAAAACACGGTTTTTATTTTGTAATTCCAAAATGTAAGGTTTTCCCCCCAAAAGGTTGATTATTTCTTTCCCACTCGTGATACACACGACTCCCTTTAATGGTTGCTCTCGATCACTCGTTTATTTTTCGACTCAATATGAAGAAGAATTTCATTGGCGTCATCAAATATTGTGATTTTTACAAAATTGAGTGTATTGAAATTCAGCTGCTAATTAATTCAAATCTGCTCATAAACTACATCCCTTTTAGTGATAGCTTTCACACCGTTATTTGCTAACGTGTAGCTCTTTTCACTAACACAATTTCTATCTCATTTTTTTTCTCGTAAAAAGGTGATAGCTTTCACACCGTTATTTGCTAACGTGTAGCTCTTTTCACCAATTTTTCCTGAGACGGCAGCTACGCACCAACAATGGTTAGTCCTTTATTTTTCGCAAAATTTAAGACTTCCAAAATTAGGCAGTTGTTGCTGCTCAACACTTCTCCTTTTCGTCATTTATTTTTTTTTAGGTGATAGCTTTCACACCGTTATTTGCTAACGTGTAGCTCTTTTCACCAATGACTCTTTTTTTTTTTTTTAGGGAATAGAATTTTTTGCAGAAAATCATTTTTTTAGTTAAGCATGAAAAATCAAAAACTCCACAAATTAAGTAAATTTCAGTTTTATTTTTCATCAACCAATTGATTCTTCTTTTCTCAAGGTAACGAATGACTCGATTTTATATGATAATTACAAGGCTTGGAAAGAGAGATTAAGGCTCAAAAAAAAATTTTTGGAATATACAATTTTTTTACCGGTTAAAACGATTTTAGGAGTTTGTATATAGCTAATTTATTGGTGTTATGGCCAGATCTAAAAATCTCATAAATCAAAGTACTATAAATATATATATATTTAAAAATAAAAAAAATTAAGGCAAATAACCAAATCAATCAAAACACACCAAAATTATTAAACAAACCACACCAAAATTACAACACACCAAAATACTAAAACAAACCACCCCCAAACTTGAAAATAAAACTGTCCTCGCTTTAAAAATAAAAATCAATGCGAAAAGCGAATACTCCTGTTAAGAAAGTTGATGTCTGAGCCTAACGCCTTTTAGAATCTGCAAGAGAATAAATATACGAGGCACACACAAAAGAAAATAAAATATACTCGTAAGTATAACATAATTTTTTAGATGCGCATCAAGAAAGTCCGAAGAGTCGCCTTACGCTGTCATCAAAGTTTTTATAAAAGCAAAACACGAAATAAACATTATAGTAATGAAATAAAAATACATAAATCGTGAATAGATGCGCCAAGAGATCAAGAAGAAACTCCTTAAGCTGCCATCATTTAGCACGATTATTACACACGACAAAAAGTAAAAATACAAGGGGTCCGACATGGGTTATCAAAGGGAGAGGAATGAATCTACTTTTCGTTTTCTCACGGTAAAATCTTCTACCTGCACAATTTTAGCTAGAGCTGGATCTGGTTGAGGAACAAATTCATTGAGTTTTTCGATTAGTTCTTACGGTGTTGTTGCAACGACTATGATTCGTTTTGCACGCTCTAAATAAATCCTTTTCAGCAGAGTAGTCGATGAAAGACAAGAAACCATCAAAGAAACCATTGACATTAAGCATTCCTATTGGTTTTGATGAACATTTAGCCGGGCTCACAGTAACCACATGAAAAAGTTTCTCAAGGGTGCCAAAACCACCGGGAAGGGCGATAAAGGCGCCTGAATTATTTATCATGTGAGTTATGCGATCTTGCATATTCACAGATCTAAACTCATCTCCAATAGTTGACCCGGTGATTTTACTTTCAGCCAGAGGTTTTGGGATTACTCCCAACACTCTTACTCCTTCCATATAGGCGACGGCACTCGCCCCATTAATCCTAGACTTCCTCCTCCGTAAACTACATGAATGCATTTTTCTCCTAAGGTACGACCCAAGTTGTGGGCTGCTTCAGTGAAGCATGCCTCTTTTCCAGAACTAGATCCACCAAAAATGCAGACTGTGTAAAATTATTTTGTTGAAGATGATGACTCCATTTTTTAAAAGAAAAAAAAAAAAATTTTAGAGAGAAACAGATAAAAGTGCGTGTTTGAGTGATGAATGAAAGAAACAAGTAGAATGTTTATTTTTAGAAGTAATATAAGGTAAAAATTTTTTAACAAGTTTGTGATTGCGTTTGATTGTGATTCAACTACTCAATATAAAAATGAAAGCTTTTATCGCGTATCACATTTTTATTCGTAAAATCTCACCACACGACAAAAATAAAAGATACTTACGCGTATGTATGTAGTTGTGATTGTGGCTCACATCTTCCTCTGATTTTACGTTCAGAAACGGACTAAACGCCTTCTATGAGTCGGGGAGAAGCTTCCCATCCAATTTTCTTACAAATTGGCAAACAGGGTCTTTTAACGTCAGATTCCCAAGACGTTGTTCATATTCTGGTTTGAATTTATTCCACAAACATTGAATTCCGTAATACACAAGTCCACTAGGATGCGTGTCAAGAGAAATTTCGATATTATCTAAATTCTCCTTATTCAGACCATCATTAATGAACTGAATTTTATCTTCTCTGTTTGTAGATGGAATTCCTAAAGATCGACATTTTGCATTACAGTTCCATCTAGCACATTTATAGCAAACGGCTAGAATCTTTGCTCGTCGTTTCTTTGCATATGAACTTTTTCCAAGCCCTGGTAAAAATCTAGTTGGTGTTTCTGTGAATTCACCTTCTATTCTTACTTTGGCTTCGATAATGAATCTTATGTCAAAAGGTATGCTTTTATTCGTAAGCAACCTCATCCTTTCAAGCCTTGTCTTGTAAATTTTTAAAATTGCATTTTTGCTTAGAAAGGGAAATCTTTTTTCAATTTTAAACAATGTTTCATCCATGATAAAAAAAAACAAAAAAAAAAAATATATACAAATATCAGTTGTTGTGGGAAACTGAAAAATCCGACTTTAATAGTCACGGAGTACCGTTATCCGCCACTTGACCGGACAAACACAATTTAGTACTAAGTTACAACGTCGAGAAATTTGTACCTACACAAATAGTTTATAATGTAAGAGTTCAAATATAACTTATACGTCCCCGGCAACGGCGCCAAAAACTTGACACGCTTTTTGTGTAACTATCGCAAGTGCACGATATCGTATCAAGTAGTAAAGTGGACTTTTTGAGTCCGGTTTATCGATCCCACAAGGAAGTTATGTTATAATTTGAATTATACACTATTAGTCTATTTTTATAGATACTAAAGATGAGTGAAACACACAATTAAAAGTTTGGTTTAATAATTGCAAAGAAATTGCAATAATAGTTCTAATATTATAAGGAAATAAAAAGATAGCAATAATAATAGATTGATTATCGATAAAATGAAATAGTTGGGATTACAAACTTAGTTCGTCATTAGTTATAAAAGATGTATTGGAGATCATAAGATGAATTTACTTATTATGTTGTGTAGATTCGATTTTCCTTAAAAGACGGTTTCTCTTCGAACTATAAAACGCCCCTTACATATTGAATCAATCCACTATATTTCTATGTTGATTGGCTTCAATACATAGCATTAGGATTTGTGAAAATAACTCAATGAATCATCTAAGGACTAGGGGTATATTTCTATCCCCTAGAACAACTTAGAGTGAAGATCATTTGATCTAATCAAACATATTTTCTTTCGAAACATATGAAGATCATAAATATCTTCATTAATTGGCCAAATAAATAAAGATTGTTAAAACAATGAAAATCACAAAAAATAATAAGTAATTCATAATATATCTTTATACAAACATAAATAACATGACTAACCTTGTTTATAATCCCAACTTAAGAAACTTAGCCCATAAAGGGTTTATTACACATATTACAAGCTTTGGTGGTCATGTTTAGTTGAATCAAGAGAAAGAATTGATCCTAACTCCCTTAGTAGATAAAGGAGATAGAAACAATAAACTCTCTGAACAACATATGTTGTACCACACTAACAAAGATCACTCAAGAACACAAGTGTGTTCTTCACACAAAAAGAAAAGTTTACAAGAAAATGGAAAATTATAAGATGAATGGTGAATGATGAAGGATCTAAGGGGTCTATTTATATACCTAAAGTCATCTAATAGCTCCAAAACTACAGCATTATTACATTATATCGGATCAATACCAGCCATCCCCTCAATAATACACAAAAAGTATAAAAAATTAGACAAATCATAGCAATCTGTCAAGAGTTACGGCCGTAACATTCAGAGTTACGGCCAGAATCGAGGTGACTTACGGCCGTAACTTCCTGAATGTTACGGCCGTAACGTGGCTTCGTAAATTTGCTCATTTGAAGCTTTGATAGTTACGTTTTCAGCCCGAAATTCCTCGACTTTGCGTTTTGCCCGGATCTTCTTCGGATGATAACTTTTGATATATAACTCTGATTTTGAATCCGGAAACACTGCCGAATTCGTCTCGGAAAGCCCTACAACATGAATATATCAAAATTCAATAAAGAGAATATTTATTAAACATGTTGTTTCTTGAGTAATTCAGTTATTCAATCCGATCATCATCCAATAAAAATAAAATTATTAAAACTAATAAATTAAAAGCAAAAAACGAGTAGACTAGCTCAATTATGGGTGAATTTTATCGATACAAACCATGGATAAGTGTACAAAAATGACACTTATCATCGTGCAACTTCAACCAGTAAAGTACCCTGTACTCATATTTTAAGACAAGAGTGTTTTGTATTCTCCAACTAAGAGCATTCTCCATATGTGAAATGTGAATGCTGCTCTTCACGATGCTATAGTATTTCTTGATCGCTTGATTGCTTTAATTGCTTGAGAGTATAGTTCGCATCGTACATTGCTCTTTCAAATCTTAAGATATTTATATCTTGTCAATCCTTTTGAGCTTTTCCTCATAGCTGTTGCAAATCTGTAACAAATTCATCCGTTGGAGAAGTAGACTTCTTTGATTTTCTTTTTGAATGTTGCAAGGCTGGATTCCCTTATTTTAATCCATTTCCGACTGTTGTGAAGACTTTCACGTTGAAGCCCCGAATCTTTTGATTTTAATATGTTTAAAGTCTTCAGAGATGGGTCTTGATGAATTTTTAATTCATATCCTTCCGAGAATCTCTCCAATCTTTCCCTTATCGCCCGCATATGACTCTCCGTAATTATTAACTTTTCAATGGATGCTGACATGGACAGATTTAATTGGTTGATGACTTATCTGATCTCTTTAAGTCAATCTCTCTGAAGTGCAGTCAAACTTCTTTGTCATCGGACTTCTCTGACAATGACTTCTCTGATGTCCTGCCGAGACTTCTCTGATATGAAGTCTTCAGACCTGATGAACTTGACTTATCTGATGGTCAGACTTCAGATGACTTGGGCTCCGTCTGCTCTCTTGACTGCAGTTTGGTCAAACTTCTCTGATAAAAATTGTTGACCAGAACTTCTCTTATTTTCATTTGACTGTGACTCGGCTTTCTGCAGTGTTTGGTCAAAATTCTCTGATGTTGCTTGTCTGACCGAAACTTCTCTGATGTACTTATCTGCACTTTGTACTTAGCCAATTTTAAGCCTAACTTAAATGGCCTATAGAAGATACTCATTTGATTCTTCTTTACATTTTTTCAAGTATCTAACTTAACATAATTTGGCTTATGGAAGATACTTATTTGGTTCTTCCTTACATTTGCCAAGTAATAAGCATACATATGAATAAGCAAGTACAATGATGATATCATCAAAATCTAACAAGTACTCCAAACAAATTCCCCCTATTTTGATGATGGCAAAACTTTAAGCAAATTATTCAAATGAAGAACAGGTCTGCACATAATCAAGTGCAAGACACAAACTAAAATCAGTATTGTTTTGAGACAACTAGAGTTTGTCGTTCAAATGACTGTTATATTAATTTTCTGTATTGTTTAAAAGTACATAGCTTTCAGAAAAAATAACAACTACTTAAAAACAAAAAGAAATACATGAAAAAGTATAAGTACAATAAATCATATCCTATCTGCCTCTGCCTCTCCGGACAGTTTGCTTGGGAGGCCTATATAGTTTGGCTCTAATAGGCCTCTTACAGACAGGTTCAAGTCCGTACTTCCTTTTTATGATCTGGGATGCAAAGTTCTGCTCGTCTGTGGTTGAAAAATTATTCTTCTAGCACACTGCTGTAATTTCTTCTTGCAGCTCTAGCTCATCCAATTCTCCGTCCAATCTGGTAGGAGCTTCTCCTGCTCTGAATTCCGGGATCATGGGATAAGCATCCCAGTTGTTTGCATATTTAAGTGCGAGCTTCCAAAGAGTAGTCCATTTGGTATCCATATAGTTTATGAAAATTTGTTGAGGGGAGCTTTCGTTGTCCTGGGGTATCTCCCAGAGATGATACTTATCTGTGAACTCCTTTTTGGCATCCTCCCAAACAATCATAAACTCTGCAGGTAGAAATTCTTCAACATGCCACAATTGTTTGCCTTCCCATTCGAATCTGTGCTCATCCCCTTGCCTTGGTCTTTTCTTCTTGGGGTCAGGCTGGTCTTCAATATGCTCAGTATCAGCTACGTCCTTACTTTTTAGGCTTGATGATCCAGCTTCAAGTAAGACAACATCCTGCTTCTTTTTGGATATGAGATCCTGTCTAACTGCCTCAGCCTGATTATGAACTGTTCCTTCCCCTTGCTATTTCATTCCCCCTTTTTGCCAGCATCAACTAGCATAGTCAATTGCTGCTCAACTCTTATCATCCATTCTGACATGCCAAGAGGCATCCTGGAGTTTGTGGGAGGGGGAGGTACACCTCTTTGTATTAAGATGTCCATCTTGGAGTTTAGGGTGCGAACAACCTGCAGGTCAGGTTTGATTTATGTGGCAAGCAACTCCCCAATAGTTTCTTTGACAATTTTGCGGATCAGGTCAACCATCACAAGTGATATGGGTGATGCATGAGGAGAGTGCTAGCCTGAGCTTTCTGCGCCTGCAGGTAGGTGTGTAGTTGACCTACCTGTCTGCAGACTCCTGTCTGCAAGCGGCTGATCAGATGGGGTATTGTCTGGAGTTCCCGATTTGTATTCTTGATCATCTGAGCTGGGGTTTTGGGCAGGTGCCCCAGCCTCATCTTCTATGTCTTCTTCTTTATCTTCTTTTTCTTATGCCTCTTCTTTTTCCTTCTCTTTTTCCTCCTTTTCTTCTTCTTCTTCTTCTTCTTGTTCTTTCTCTTCTTCATCCTTCTTTTCCTCCTCCTCATCATCATCTTTTTCATCTTTTCCTTCCTTCTCAACTTCTTCTCCTTCATCATCTTCTTCTTCCTCCTCCAATTCTTCTGTCTTTTCTAGCTCTTCATCTTCAGCAGATTGTTTTTCATGTTTTTCAACTTCATTATTTTCTTCCTATTTTTCATCCTCTTCCTCCTCTCTCACTTTCTCTCCTTTTTATTCAACTATAATTTTTTCTTCATTTTCAACTTCTCTCTTCTCAAACTCTTCTATTTTTTCCACTTCTTCAATCCTAATGCTCTTCTCTCCACTACCATCCCCTTTACCAGGAACAGTGCCATCCAGGACACCATCCATTATTAGAAAAAACACATTTGTCCATGATGGTTTTAAAGTTGGGCAGAAACCAATTGGGTTTGAGCATTAAAAATATGTCAGACTCATGACAAAAATTCATGAGAAGTTGCTCTATATCCTAGGGAAGATCCCAGCTATTATTTTCTATAAGGATTTGCAATTGAGATAATGGAAGTGAATTAAAATATTTCCTTTCATCATAGACATTTATGAAAGATACTTGAAGAGCTTTTTGCTGTACCTCTTGGAGATGTTCCACTGTTAGCCCCAAAGGATTGATGTCTAGTAAATTGAGAGAGTATCCTGCATCAGGTATGTTGATCACACGATCAGCTTCTTCTTCTTCAGTCATGTCTGGCAGTGTGATCTGAGGGATCTCTTCAGCAATAAGGTTTTATTGGTCAGGAATAAGAACTGGTGAAGGGATGATCTACATCTGATCTACAGGGGCAGGTTCAGGTTCAGATTGGTGATCTGATTGCTCTTCCTCTTCAAAGATTAGACGCCTGGGCCTCTTGGGGGAGGGTTTCGGTGAGGATTGGATCCAAACTGGCTCTCCTGGGGCTGGTCCCCTTCTCTTTAAACGAAGGGCTATTGGAGTGTTGTCTGAGTCTGAGTCAGACTTATCTGTAGGTAAGTTATGGGCTGCAGCTTGGTCTTCATCAGACTCGTTTGAACTGGAGGGGTATTTGTAAGGTGTAGGATTTATGGGCATTTCCTCCAGAACTTTTTCTGCCTTCCTTACACTCCCCAATCTTCTCAAAGTTTCTTGGTGTAGGTGACCAAGTCTTTTGTTAACGTGGAAGGGATCTGCACTTCCCTTCGCAAGACCTAAATGCTCGAGAATCCAACTGACATGTGTCCTAAAGGCCAATTGGGTCTTGAATCTCTTCTCATCAGCTAGCCATTGAACTTTATTCACTTCATGAATCAATTGTCTATAGATGTAGTCTACCCAATCAATTGGCTCAGACTGAATTAGGGCTCCCATTACCGTAAACTTGGCTGATGACAGCTGATCGTAGCTGGCAGCCATACCCATCACTATCTTGTTGGTAATATCCAACGCATATCGATATTCTTTCCGTAGCTCACTACTCTTCGCAGTTAACTTCAATTTTGCTGGCTGGTCAACAGCCTTGATCTTCAGCCAGAGGTCGGCTACGTTCTGCTTCAATGCCTCTACGGCCACGCCTTGAGATTTCATCCCGAAAGCCTTTTCGACTGTATGCGGAGTAATTGTTACCGCTTCTCCAAAAGTCGAGCTCTTGATGCCCGATTCTAGCACTTCAACCTCATTGAAAAATGCGATAACCGCCTCCTTGAAGAGAGATTTAGGGCTGATGCTTAGGAATGGGTAGATCCCATTCATCTTCATGGAGCTGATAATGTCATACACTTCGTTGTACAGATTTTATTCAAGCAGCCCCTCGAAATTGACCACGAGACTAAAAATAATCTGGTCCTTCACAGCCTTCAGATTCACTCCGTCGAAGTACAATTCCATTTCTGCACAAGAAATTTGTTTCTGAGTGTATTGAAAGTTCCAAAGTTTTTCTACTTTTGAAAATTAGGGTTTGAGTGCTTTGAAGAAGGTAAAGTTTGTGAAATGATTTTCCCGTCTTTAAATAGAAAAGTGAAGAGATGTTTGGAATATAATACTCATTTATTTAAGCGGTGGTCCACATTTTGATATTTTTAAAATTTAAATTAAATTAATCGGTGGTCCAACTTTTGAAAATTTGAAAAAATGACGGTTTAATAATAATTTAATATTCAAGAGTCGGTCAGGGATAGAGAACTTAGTTGGTTTACCATTTGACTTGTTTGACTGATCTGCATCAGGTGAGTTGTATTGCCTGTAGTCTCGATCAGCAAGATTTCTTCGTCTGGCCTTCGTCTTCTTGCCTTTCGTCTTTTAGACTGGCCTGATCAGATAGCTTCCTTGGCTCGTCTGATCTGGTCTTCAGGTAGCTTTCTCACCTATACTAGATTCCCAATCTAGTAATCTAAGATCCCTGCTCAGTTCCAAAAACCTTTCTTCTGGTATGGGTTTGGTGAATATGTCAGCAATCTGGTATTCTGTGCTGACACTTTCTACTCTGACTCTCTTGTTAAGCACATGGTCTCTTATGAAATGATGTTTAACATCAATGTGCTTCGTCTTGGAGTGCAATACGGGGTTGTTGGTTATTGCGATTGCACTGTTGTTGTCACACCATATTCGGACTTCATTTGCAATGATGTTGTAGTCCCTTAGCTGTTGTCTGATCCATAAAATCTAGGCACAACAGCAACCTGCAGATAGGTATTCTGACTCTGTTGTTGGTATAGAGTTAGATACCTGCTTCTTGCTAAACCAGGATATCAGTCTAGTTCCTAGGAATTGGCACATTCCACTGGTGCTTTTCCTATTAATTTTGCATCCTTCAAAATCTGCATCTGAGTATCCTGATAGCTCGAAATTATTAACTTTAGGATACCATAGTCCAACATTGACTGTAGACTTAAGGTATTTGATTATCCTCTTAGTTGCATCCTGGTGTGACTGCTTCGGCTTGGATTGAAATCTAGCCCATACTCCCACGGCATAAGATATGTCTAGTCTTCTTGCAGTCAGATAGAGAAGTGATCTAATAAGTCCTCTGTAGTGGGTTGGATCCACTGATGTGCCTCCTTCATCTGCATCTAGATGTGTGCTTGTGCTCATAGGTATTCTTGCTGGTCTTCATCCTCCACTCTAAATAAGGTCTTGTCCACCTTTCCTTTACTGAAATCATTCTTCTCAAGAAACACAGATAATGTTTCATACCATGCTCTTGGTGCCTGCTTAAGTCCATATAGAGCTTTTAGAAGCTTGTAGACTTTGTATCCTTTGACAAATCCAGGGGTTGCTCCACATGGACTTCTTCTTCTAGAATTCAATTTAGAAAGGCACTTTTCACATTCATTTGGTAGACTTCAAATTCCTTGAATGCAGCATATGCAAGGAATAGTCTAATGGCTTCTAATCTTACAACAGGTGCATAGGTTTCATCAAAATCTATTCCTTCACACTATGCATAGCCTTTAGCAACAAGTCAGGCTTTATTCCTAACAACAGCTCCATCTTCATCGCATTTGTTCTTGTACACCCATTTGATGCCAATAACCTTCTTGTGATCTGGTCTGTCTGTTAGTTCCCAAACATTGTTCCTTTCCATCTGGTTAAGCTCTTCTTGCATTGCATTGATCCATGAGTAGTCTTCCAATGCTTGTTTTGTAGTCTTGGGTTCTAGTTGAGACATAAAGCATAATTCCACCTGTTTCCTGTACTCAGCAGTAGATTCATCAAATACACATGAGGTGTTTCCTCCACAGCTAAGGTTCTTTTGTTAAAGACTCTATATGCCTTGCTTCTTTGTGAATATCCCATAAAGAGACCATCATCAGTTTTAGCATCAAAGGCATTTAGTTGGGTTTTACCATTGTTGTGGATGAAACACTTGCAACCAAAAATATGAAAATATGCAACAGTTGGTGTTCTGCCATTCCAAACCTCATAAGGAGTTTTGCCATGTCTCCCTACTATCATACTCCTGTTCTGAGTGTGTCATGCTGTGTTGACAACTTCATCTCATAACCTCTTGGGCAGGTCTGCTTCTGAAATCATGGACCTGACTGCTTCCTTCAAGGTTCTGTTTCTTCTGTAAGCAACACCATTCTGCTGTGGAGTCTTGGCTGCAGAGAGCTCACGCTGGATCCCATTCTAATCACTGTACTCAGTGATTGCTCTTTTGAGAAATTCTCCTCCTCTATGTGATCTGATCTTGATGATTGAGAGAGATTTCTCATTTTGGATCCTTCTCAGCAGCTCAGGCAGCTTTGTCAAGGTTTCACTCTTCTTATATAGAAAGACAATCCATGTGTACCTTGAGTAGTCATCTACTACTACTAGAGTATGCTTTCTTCCACTTAGGGTCCTTGGATTGATAGGTCCGAATAAATCCATGTGAAGTAGATCTAAGATCTTTGTTGTGAGAGTGCTAGGTTGAACTGGCTTGAATGATGCTCTGGTTTGCTTCCCTTTCTGACATACATCACAGAGAGCTTCCTTTCTGAAAACTTCTTCTGTAAGTCCTCTGACGAGCTTCTGAGAACTAATCTTGTTGATGGCTTTGAAATTTAGGTGGCATAGTCTTTTGTGCCACAGCCATCCATTTTCTGCTATTGTCTTGGAAAGAAAGCAGGTGTTGGGAGTTCCTTTTTTCCAATCTATCATATAGACATCTCTCCTTCTGAATCCTTGTAGCTTCACTTATCCAGATAGAATATCTATCACCATACATTTCCAAATAGTGAAGACTACTAGATTCTTTTCATCACAAAATTGACTTATGCTCAGAAGGTTTTGTATTTGAGCCCTTTAACATAATGAACTTTAGATATAGTGATGTTTCCTCTGTGCAGCTCCCCAAAGCCTTTAGTCTAACCTCTAGAGCTATCTCCAAAGGTTACGGCTGGACCTATTTCTTTGATATAATTTGACAGCACCTTATTGTTCTCGGTCATGTGCCTTGAGCATCCAAAATCTACAAACCATTCTTCACCTCCAATATTTGAATTTGTGGAGATGTGGTAGTAGTCCTTCCACCTTTTCTGCAATCAAACAAGCAGAGATTTAGGTACCCAGATCTGTGTGGGTCCTCGGGGGTTAGTTGATTTCCTGGACAACTGATTTCTCTCGGGATTGTGAAAGTTGTTGTTATTGCCCCTAAATGGTGTGTGTTGTCTGGGCCTGTATCCTTTATTAGGATTGTGTATTGGAAATGCCTAATAAAATTGATGTGGGCCATTTCTAAATCTTGGATGAGACCATTTATAAAATCTTTGGGGTCTCCACATCTGTTCATTTTGAAAATTTGGATAACCTTGAGGTTTCCATTTGCCCCTCCCATTTTGAAATCTGTTTTTGGGGAGTCTTGATAATAATGGGCATGTTGTCTGGGTTGATGCTTCTGCCTTGTCCATTGCCTAGTCTCATGTCTAGGTGTCTGCCTTGTATACCTTGGATGCAGCCTAGACTTGTGACTTGACTGCTGACTATTTTGAAACACAGGTTTGTAATTAGGTTCAGCAGATGGGACAAGTGTTTCTCCCTTGATGAAAGTGGTTTTAGAACTAGAGGGAGTGTTAGGGTCATATCTAAGGCCTGATCTGGAATATAGTGGCCTTTTATTCATACACAATTCGTCCAAAGTTAGAGATGCCTTCAGGGAGGTTATTTTCTTCGCCTGAGTTTTACTTAGCTGAGTCAGTTTAGTAAACTCAACTTTGACATGAGCAAGTGCAACTGATTTTTCACTATTCAAAATAGTTAATCATTTTATCTCAGCTGTGGTGATATGAGTTTGGTTTTTAAAGTTGTCTGCAGCCTGTTTTTGAAGATTAGATTTGGTTTTATTCAACTCTAGGCTGAGTTTTTCAAAATCGTTTTTCAGCTGCCTATTCTCATCTTGCAGCTGAGTCTTCTCGGCTGATACAGATAGGTGTGCAGATTTTAATTTCTCAAAATCTTTGAGAAGCTGATTTACAGATTCGTGCAGGTCCATATCTTGTGACATGTCTGAACTATTATTTGAATTAGAGGGTTTTGATGTTACCTCTTCATCAGCTAGGTTGGCCATCATACAATCATTTTCCTCATCGTCATTAGAGAAGAATCTGCTGCTTGATTCCACTTTCTCTTGATCTTCTCCAATGAGGGCTTTCCTTCGGTCTTCTTTTCTGCTCACCTCCTTCTTTCCCTCGTCCTTCTTAAGATCAGGACAGTCGATTTTAATGTGTCCTGTCTTATAACAGTTATAGCATTCCACCTTCCGGCTTTTTGGTTTCTCCTTAGATTCTCCTTATAATTCTTCTTATATTTGGAGTAATTCTTTAGGAAATTGCTGAATCTTGCATTATAAACGCCATCTCCTCCTCGAAATCGAGTGGATTTGGAGGTTTGACATCAGACAGGTTCTTGGCGGGGGACTCGGCTGCAAATGCTATTCTCTTCTCTACAGTCTCGTTTGATGATGGACTTGGGAGTTCGAATTCATAAGCCTTCACGTCATAGAATAGTTCTTGAATCTTTATTTTATTGTGGTCTTTGATTCCCTCATGGCCACCGCCTTCATGCTCCATTCGGGGCTAAGTGATCTTAACACCTTTAAGGCCATCTCCCTGTTGCCATAAGTTTTTACAAGGGAATTTATTTTGTTGATGATCTCTGTGAACCTTCTGTCCACCTAGTCTATTAATTCTCCGATATTCATCTTGAAGTTGTCAAACTTTTGGGTAGCGATTGAAAACTTGTTTTCTTTTATCAGCTCTGTACCTTCACACATCACGGCAAGGGTATCCCAAATTTCTTTGTCATTTTGGCGATTCTTGATCTTGACCATTATTGATTTGTTAAGAGTTTGGTACAGCACATCTCTGGCTCGGTTGTCAAGGTTGGCCAGCTTCCTCTCTTCAATGGTCAGCTCCGTCCTCTTCTTGGGGATCTTCTCTGGCTTCCCGGCTGCTATCTCCTCAGGAGTGTTGTCCTTCTTGAAAATGAAAGGACCATCTTCGATTATGCACCACATGTCGTCATGGATAGAAGATAAATGTGCCTACATCCTTATCTTCCCAAGATCATACTCCTCAACTGAAAACACGGGTTGCCTAGAGTGCATGTGTTCCATTCTAACTGAGAGATAAAAATATATGCAAGATATATGGATCTGGTTCTGGAAATAAATGAACCAACCTCCCTGATACCATTTGCAGGTCACAAGTCGTCAGAAATAAGTCTAGAGGGGGAAGGTGAATAGATTTATTGAAACTCGTTTTCCAAGTAGGAATTAAGGAGTTTATCAGCTGATGGTACAGATGATGACGTATGTATACAATATAAGTGCGGAGGTCAGTTGATGACGAATACAGAAATATAAACAATGAAACACTAAGTATGAATGCAGCAGTTAAATATGATGCTAAAACAGTAAAGTGCGCAGGAAATTTATAGTGGTCTTAGAGGTGGGGTAATCCTCTACTAATCCACATTCTCCAAACCAGTTGGAGATGATTTCACTATAATTTTCAACCAGTGATAAATATAACAGTGATTCTACAACTTAGCTACAACAACTTCCAACCAGTGGAAATCCTGTTGTTGCAACTCCTTTCTGACTGCCTAGCACCACTCGATTTCCAAATCCTTGGATGCCTATCAGTCGTGCAACTTCAACCAGTGAAGTACCTCATACTCAGATTTTAAGACAAGATTGTTTTGTCTTCTCCAACTAAGAGCTTTCTCCGTATGTGAAATGTGAATGCTGCTCTTCACGATGCTATAGAATTTCTTGATCGCTTGATTGCTTTAATTGCTTCGGAGTATAGTTCGCATCGTACATTGCTCTTTCAAATCTTCAGATATTTATAGCTTGTCAATCCTTTTGAGCTTTTCCTCATAGCCGTTGCAAATCTATAACAAATTCGTCTATTGGAGAAGTAGACTTCTTTGTTTTTCTTTTTGAACATTGCAAGGCTGGATTCCCTTATTTTAATCCATTTCCGACCATTGTGAAGACTTTCACGTTCAAGCGCCGAATCTTTTGATTTTAATATGTTTAAAGTCTTCAGAGATGGGTCTTAATAAATTATTTAATTCATATCCTTCCGGGAATCTCTCCAATCTGTCGCTTATCGCCCTCATGTGACTCTCCGTAATTATTGAGTTTTCAATGCATGCTGACGTGGACAAGTTTACTTAGATGATGACTTATCTGATCTATTTAAGTCAATCTTTCTGAAGTGCAGTCAAACTTCTCTGTCATCGAACTTCTCTGACAATGATTTCTCTGATGTCCTGACGAGACTTCTCTGATCTGGAGTCTTCTGACCTAATGAACATGACTGATCTGATGGTCAGACTTCAGATGACTTGGGCTCCGTCTGATCTCTTGACTGCAGTCTGGTCAAACTTCTCTGATAAAAATTATTGACCAGAACTTCTCTGATTTTCATTTGACTATGACTCGGCTTTCTACAGTGTTTGGTCAAACTTCTCTAATGTTGATTGTCTGACCGAAACTTCTCTGATGTACTTATCTGCACTTTGTACTTAGCCGATTTTAAGTCTAACTTAAATGGCCTATAGAAGATACTCATTTGGCTCTTCTTTATATTTTGCCAAGTATCTAACTTAACATAATTTGGCCTATGGAAGGTACTCATTTGGTTCTTCCTTACATTTGCCAACTAATAAGCATACATTTGAATAAGCAAGTACAATGATGACATCATCAAAATCTAACAAGTATTCTTAACAATACCTTCAAAATGTCCATTGAAATGTCATGGTGGGGGATTTGGATGTTCTACAATTATTTTCCATCATATAAATATTGAATGAGTATTGATACAGTATTAGGGTCGAATTCCCTGTGAAAGACTTGAGTCGAAACCTTTCGTTCGTTATTTTCTTCGTACTCTAGCAAAAAGACAAGTATTTAATTATATGTAATATAATTTGTGCATTTATAATGGATGAATTGTGTACATGAGTGGGAAAGATTGTATTGTTCATCCAGGGATGCGTGATGGGGCATATGAAGAAGACTCGTACCTTGAGAGGCGGATCGCGAATGTGAGGTTATCCACCTAGGGATGTCCGATGGGGCATATAGGGTCTCGTACTTTGAGGGGCGGAATACAATTAACCATTGAGTGATGCGAATTCATTTTCGGGTTGATGAACCCTAATTTTTGAAATGCCTTGTGAAAATAATGAAATGACTTATTATTGAAAATGCCTTGTGAAAATAATTTGAAATGCCTTGTGAAAATAATTTGAACGATATTCCGGAATATTGAAATGCCTTGTGAGAATAATTTTTGGTAAATGACTTATTATATTTCTTATGATTATATACTTGCACTATTAGTTCCTGTACTAACCCCTTAAATGAAAAAAATACCTTTCATGCATTTCATGTGACACCCACATCAAGAATCCGGCATAGGAAGCGCATGCGAATGATGGACAACATGGGTGGTAGGCTCTCAAATAAATAATAGATGGACTTATGGCTTTATTTATGTTGTGATGTTTTACTTTATTATGGAAGGCATGTGAAATATTGGAGATATATAAATATGTTTTACTTAAAATATTTTGGCCGAGGCCACAACCCAACTGGTCATTTTATGTGTCATTTGAAATGGTATTGTGTCGCTTTGGTTTAAATGTTGATAGCCTGGTAGACCTCTGTGGAAGGTTCTATGGTGTTTAATAGCCCTAGTGAAGTTGGGGTGTTACAAAGAGATCAAAAAGAAACTTCTTAAGCTGCCATCATTTTCACAATTTTTCTTACACCCGCTAAAAAAATAAAAACAACAAGAGGACTGAAGTGGGATATCAAAGAGAAAGGAATGCATCAACTTTGTATTTTCGCACAGTGAAATATTCCATCTAAACTACATTAGCTAGAGCTGGATCTGGTTGAGGAACAAATGCAACAAGTTTTTTGATCAGTTTTTCTTGTGTAGATGAAACGACTATGATTCGTTTAACACTCTTAGAAATAAAACTTTTTCAGGAGAGTAGTCGATGGAAGATAGTAAACCATAAAAGATACCATTGACATTTAGCAGACCTATTGGTTTTTTATAAACATTTATCTGGGCTTTGGTAACCACGCGAAAAAGTACCTTAAGAGTGCCAAACCACCGAGAAGGGTGATAAAAGCATCAGCGTTGTGTATCATGTGAGTTATGAAATCTTGTATATTCAAAGCTCCGAACTCATCTCCAATGGTTTCCCCAGTGATTTTACTTTCAGCCAGAGGTTTTGGAATGATTCCCAATACTATTACTCCTTCCGTATAAGCAAAAGCAGCAGCGCGTCCCATTAATCTATAATACCCGAGATCTTTATTCTGGTTTTGTTGAATTTTTCTTCGGTTGAACGAACTATTTTCATTGCGTCCTTGGAATCACATGCTTGTATTGTGGTACGTTGAGTTTCGTAGCCTGTTCATTATTGTTTTGGATCATAGCCGGTGCGTTCGCATGATCGAGACGTCGTCGAGTATCGAGCCGGGCAGTTGGAGGGATGGCTGGGTCGAGTTATGGCCCTAAGGCCTGGCCGATTACGGCCGTAAGATGTCCGCACACCATGGCTTGGGAGGACTAGGTTACGGCCGTAAGGTTCATCAGGTTACGGCCGTAAGGCTAGTTTACGACTGCTAAGCACTGGCCGGTTACGGCCGTAGTGATTCGGCATATTTCAGTCAGTTTGCCCTGGGAGCTCGATTACAGCCGTAAGGCCATGCTGATTACGGCCATAAGGTATGATCGTTGCGTACGCAAGGCTTCGGCCATTGCGTACGCTATAGGCAATTGACCGAGTTACGACCGTAAGGCACTGCCGGTTACGGCCGTAACACTGTCGGCCATATATAGGCCTGGTGACGGGCCAGACCTCATTTCTTGCATTTTTTTTCTTCTGGTGGTGGCTCTCTGATGGGTGCGACGGGGAGTGAGGTTCTTGGCCGATTCTACTCATTTTCAAGGCTTTTGGAAGGCCTTTGTCGATTAGATCAACATCCAATCCTTGTTCTTCGCCGTATCGAAGTATTTCTTCCGTAAAACCCTAGTTGTTTATTTTTTTGGGGGGGTTTCTTCGTGATTCATTTATCTTGTCCGATCATGATAAATTGTTCATAGTAATCTCGTTGTATTGTTCATAATCTTCGGATTTTGTAAATCGTTTATCAGTTTTTACCATCCGGAACATGATTTCCAATTTCCTTGAAGAACACTTGCATTCTTGTTGTTTTTCGGGTTGATTTGGATTCCGTTTAGCGTTGTTAATATGTGGTGATATTATTTTCGTAGTTTTCGTGGAGTTGATGAGTTTTTGGTTGTTCTTGGAAGTTCGAGGGCTAACCGACCGTATCCGTTCATTGTTCCGTCGCTCGTGGTATCGAGGCAAGTATCTTGCCCATACGTTTCATGTTTCACAGATGTGATTGTTGGTGAATGATCTTATGCACATTTTTAATGTTTAATGAACTATAAAAAGGATCGGTATGTTATCGATAAATGTTGTCTTTCAAAAGATAACTCGTATGCTTTGTGAATAACTGTGTTTTCGGAATACGTGTGTTCATTACGTATGTTGTAAGATGTCATAATTTCACTTAGTGAATATAGTATGTCGTAATCATATACCGAGGATTGGGTATTGATATGTGTGCTTGTTCGGCGAATATGTGACGGGTGATATTGGTTGTTACTCCTTTGAAAGGAGGTCATAATGTTTAGTATTGTTTAGCTTGATGTTTGCTTATTGTTGTGTGATCGTTGAAAGTGATGTGCCTTTGGGTAAAATTGTTGAATCTCCGGGATCCATACTTGCTAGTATGGGTCGGGCGTGACCGTAGGGTTATCTAATCGGGAATGTCTTGCGGGGACTCCGAGGTTCGGGGCTTGCTAGCATAATGCCGGGATAACTTGTGGGGTTATCCAATTCGGGTATGTCTTGTGGGGACTCCGAGGTTCGTGGCTTGTTAGCGCGATTCCGGGATAACTTATGGTTGTGGTTTAGTTGTGTGATGTATGTGTCATGGGTTGTGCAGTCGGTTATGTCTCGTTGAGGCTCCGAGGTTCGTAGCTTGTTAGTGCGATGCCGGGATAACTATGAATGTATGTAGGGTTATGGTTACGTGAATGTTATCACGGAGACATGTGATTTGGTATGATTCCCATTAGGTTATTCACTCGGGTATATTCTGCGGGAGCATCTGAGGTTCGTGGCTTGGTAGCACGGGACGCGAATAATCCTCGGAAATATGTTATTATGGATGATTTGGGTCTTAGACCCCATGTTTCGTGATTTGGGTCTTGGACCCCGTGCTTTATTATAAGAATTATGGACCCGTGTTTTATTATCGGAATTGTATTTTGGGAAAAATGATTTTTGGGCCGTGTCCCCAAGTGTTTTCGAAAGACTTGGGAATTCTTAAATTCCAAATGTTTTCAAAAATCCCGAAATCTTGAAATATTTTGTAAGATGTACACCTTTCATGATTTCAACAGTTTTGATCAAGTGATTTATCTCGGGTAGTATATTCACGATTATTATGTTCTTGGAGTATGTTGTGTATGGCTTGTGTTCGTATTTTATACTTGCACTAGCAAAACAGTGGAGTCTTGCTAACCCCCAAGTATTTGGGGGGTGGATGTCTGTATTGTGTCCAGGTACTTTCAGGTTGCTGGGGAGCGAATCACAGAATCGGCACGAAGGGTGATGGAAGACGACGATACTAATCACATGAAGACCAATCGTAGAGTATTTTGATAGAGTCTTGTTGGTTATCTTTCCGCTGTGTTACTTTCCCGATATATGGGAGCGTTAATGTATTCCACCCCTTGTGTGGGTATGAGTTTCAGGAAAGAGTAATGTATGTAATGATGTGTGTGTTGTGATAAAAGACCAAATCGGTCTAATGGTTCATTATGTAGCCATGTCGGCATGTAATGTGATGTATTGTTTTTGTATTTAGCCTGGTAGATCCTCACCGAGAGGGTCTGCGGTGCTGTAATATTCCCGAGTGGTTTGGGGGTGTTACAGAATATGGTATTGGAGCTTAGGTTGAGGAAACCTAGGCTGTCGGGTCGAGTTGTCTGTTGTCAAGTCTTGTCTTGTCTTGTCAGATTTTGTCTGACTGAGTAATGTTGCGACGCGTCGTCTGAGTTGTCGGAAGTGATTAGTATCGAGGTGCAACCATCATCTTAGTGCGATTTGTGGATGTAAGTCTCCCTACTTTGTTGTGTCTCCTGGGATATGAGCCTGTGTAATTCTGTGTTATTATGTGGAGTTTAAATGTGCCTCGTGAATACGTACTCCATACTTGTTTGATTCTCGTATTGTACTGGAATGAAGAGTAGTACCAGTATGTATGTATATACGTATATATATATATATACATCTTTGTGTGAAGTCGTTTTTACAGGAGTAATGTTTTGGTGTGGTTACGCAATGAAAGTTTATCAATGTGGTATTTTAAACTTTAAATGTTTTGGAGAGTCATGTAAATTTTCATTCTAAAACATCCTTCAAGGAGGGAAAAGGTTTGATTTCCGTATGATAACCTCATGACCGAAAATTTTGAGAATTCAAACTACATATATTTTATTTTCATCTTGCATTTCAAATTTTCAAAATTTGATTTTTAATTACTCAAACGAGGTCTATCAAAAGTTTACTTGAGACGTGAGTTTCGCTTTCAACTTTTCGGTTTTATGAATTTCGGTTAAAAGGTATGTAGTGAGGATGTTATTATTTTGGTTATAATGCTCAGAGTTGTGATTAAGGTAATGGTGTGAACGCTGAGTTGTTCGGTGTGCTCTCGTCGAGATAGTTCTCTTGACCGAGAAGTGGAGACTCGGTTTGGAATGTTATTTAACCTCTAATGGTTATCTGTGCAATGTCATAATGATGTGAATTGTTGGCGTTTGGATTCGTATGTTGTTTATTTGTAACCTTCAACTTTTGTTATTATTTGGTATATGTTCATGAACGTGTTGTTGGATTAGAATAGTTAGCACATGCTAAGTCTCTGTTGGAGCACACACTAATCAATCTAGGCAGAAGCTCGGGAATTGCATTCTGGCCGTAGGTCTAACTTTTGCGATTGTTAGACTGGCCGTTTGTGACCGTATTCTATGTGTGTTGTCCAGTGATAACAATTGTTGTGTGTGATTATGTGTATTTTGAACAGTGTTCTTATCCGCTGCGTGTGTATATTTCCAAATGACCTTTTTGTATTTTTGCCAAACCGTGTATATTTTAAAATGATCTTTTTGGGTATTTCGAAAACTTAGGTTATTTCGTTAACCCTTTTTCCTAACTCTTTTGTCGGTACATTTAAGGGGTGGCTTAACGTATATTTTGAAACTATTGAGTTTTTGCATCTTCGCCTTGTAATTTCAAATGGTATTTTATGACGGTATTGGGTATTTGGAAAATGACTTTTGTGAGTATTTGGAAAGTATTACCGTCATCAGCCTTTTTGGCATTTTTGAATGTTTTTTTTTAAATGGTTTTCAGCCTGGTAGGTTCCGGCGCGGGACCCGTACAGAAGATGGTTTTGATATAATAAATGATTTTGATTTCATTCCATTTATAATTCTTATAGCAATGATATTTTAAATATATATTGTCGGGATAATAGTTTGTATATTGTGCTCCAGTTTGAATTAAATCATAATGTGTAAGATTTACTTGTGTTTGATTGAAGATGGAGATGTGGGATATCATTGGTATGTGTTATGATCTTTCGTTGTGATAGGTTGTTGATTGTTAGTATGCCGAGGGGCAGAGGTCCGTGGTCGTAACTGTCGTTCCGATTACCACGGGGATCAGATGCGGAATCGAGAGAATGTTGCTGGGAATGATATTGGTATTGGTGTTGCTACTATACTGCAACAAGTAGCAACACAGATGACTCATTTGACCCAGGCGGTTTAACGCAACACTGACGCGACTCAGAACGTCGGTGTAAATCAATGGCTTCAGGAAGTAATTCGTATGAATCCCCATCGATTCGCCGGTGTTGCGGATGCGTTGGGTTGGGATGGTTGGCTTTTCCAGTTGGGAAAGATATTCAAGGATGTCGATTGTCCTGAAGAGCGGAAGGTACGTATCGCGCAGTACCTTCTTGACAAAGATACCACTAATTGGTGGGAAGTTGTTAGACCTCGTGAACTAGCTTCATTATCGTCGGAGCGTGTGCCCGAGTCGAAGAAGTAGAGGAAGTCCGATGCCCTCGTGGACAGTACAAGAGTTGGTGTTTCTAGTCTGCAACGTCGTAGTCTTTCTGCTGCGAAGCTCCATCGCTCGATGCGTGGGACTGAGAGTTCCAAGTCGTCTTCTTTGACTCCTGGTAAAGCCAGGAGATGTTTTAACTGCAATGTGTCAGGACATGTTCGTGCACATTGTCTTTCTCCGCCAGTAACGTGTTACAGGTGCGGACTCGAGGGACACCGGGTTCAGTTTTGCGAGTTGGTTATTGAGCCTTTCGAGGCACGAACTTGAGCACTGATATCAGGATCGACTCCGAGGAGACCCTGAGGGGTGTGGTCTATCAGTTGTATGTTATGTTATTTTCTTACTTTATTGTTTTGAATTTCGGAGATGAACTTCTTTTATTCGAAGTGGATCGGATTTTGAGCTTCTGTATTTTTGACTCTGTCGACTCGTTTGTGTTCGTAGACATTTTCTGAACTTGTCCCGTCTTTTGCTTTTGTTGATCAAACGGGTGTGGTATTTTTTTGGAATAATCCGTTTGTCGGTGTGACTTTTCAATTGCTATTCCATTTCCTGTGTATCTTAGGTGAATGCACATCTTATTGTTTTCACCGGATCTTATATTGTCTCGAGTCGAGGTGTGAACTTTGGGGTTGTTATTTGAATGTTATTGTTTGTCGTGATTCGAACATAATTCTTCGACTGTTGTTGTCTCGATCGTTGTGGTTCGATCGTTTGATTGTTCGGTTTTTGTTGATCTCGTTTCGTGATTGTTGAGAGTTCAGACTCCTTCGTAATTTCCTTAAGTTTGGGAAATTAGTTTCATTTTCGATTTCCAACCCTTGGGGTGTGGAATTTCGATTACAGCCGTAAGGCTATGACGATTGCAGCCGTAAGGTATGATCATTGTGTACGCAAGGCTTTGGCCATTGCATACGCTATAGGCAGTTGACCGAGTTACGGCCGTAAGGCACTGCCGGTTATGGCCGTAACACTGTCGGCCATATATAGGCCTGGTGACGGGCCAGACCTCATTTCTTGCATTTTTCTTCTTCTGGTGGCGGCTCTCGGATGGGTGCGATGGGGAGTGACGTTCTTGGCCGATTCTACTCATTTTCAAGGCTTTTGGAAGGCCTTTTTCGATTAAATCAACATTCAATCCTTGTTCTTCGCCGGATCAAGGTATTTCTTCCGTAGAACCCTAGTTGTGTATTTCTTGGGGGGGTTTCTTCGTGATTCATTGATCTTGTCAGATCTTGATGAATTTTTCATAGTAATCTCGTTGTATTGGTCATAACTTCAGATTTTGTAAATCGTTTATCGGTTTTTACCACCCGGAACTTGATTTCCGATTTCCTTGAAGAACCCTCGGATTCTTGTTGTTTTTTGGGTTGATTCTAGCGTTGTTAATTCATGGTGATATTATTTTCATAGTTTTCGTGGAGTTGATGACTTTTTTGTTGTTCTTGGAAGTTCGAGGGCTAACGGACCGTATCCGTTCGTTGTTCTGTTGCTCGTGGTATCGAGGCAAGTATCTTGCCCATACGTTTCATGTTTCGTGGATGTGATTGTTGGTGAATGATCTTATGCACATTTCAAATGTTTAATGAACTATAAAAAGGATAGGTATATTCTCGATAAATGTTGTCTTTCAAAAGATAACTCCTATGCTTCGTGAATAAATGTGTTTTCAGAATACGTGTGTTCATTACGTATGTTGGAAGATGTTATATTTCACTTAGTGAATATAGTAGGTCGTAATTATATGCCTAGGATTGGGTATTGATATGTGTGCTTGTTCGGCGAATACGTGACGGGTGATATTGGTTGTTACTCATTTGAAAGGAGGTCGTGATGTTTATTGTTGTTTGGGTTGATGTTTGCTTATTGTTATGTGATCGTTGAAAGTGATGTGCCTCCAGGTAAGATTGTTGAGTCGCCGGGATCCATACTTGCTAGTATGGGTCGGGCGTGACCGTAGGGTTATCTAATCGGGTATGTCTTGCGGGGACTCCGAGGTTCGCGGATTCCTAGCCCGATGCCAGGATAACTTGTGGGGTTATCCAATCCGGGTATATCTTGCGGGGACTCTGAGGTTCATGGCATGTTAGCGCGATGACGGGATAACTTATGGATGTGTGATGTACGTGTCATGGGTTGTCTAATCGGTTATGTCTCGTGGAGGCTCCGAGGTTCGTAGCTTATTAGTGCGATGCCGGGATAACTATGAACGTATATATGGTTATGGTTACGTGACTGTTATCATGGTGACATGTAATTTGGTATGGATTTCCATTGGGTTATTCACTCGGGTATGTCCTGCGGGAGCATCTGAGGTTCATGGCTTGGTAGCACAGGACGCGAATAATCCTTGGGAATATGTTATTATGGTTGATTTGGGTCTTGTCCCCATTTTTCATGATTTGGGTCTTGGACCCCGTGTTTTATGATCTGGGTTGTGGACCCTGTTTTGTTACGGAATTGTATTTGGGAAAAATAATTTTTGGGTCGTGTCCCCAAGTGTTTTCGAAAGACTTGAGAAATCTTAAATTCCAAATGTTTTCTAAACTACCAAAATCTTTAAATGTTTTGTAAGATGTATATTGGGTTTATTCCCACCTTTCATGATTTGAACAGTTTTGATCAAGTGATTTATCTCGGGAAGTATATTCACGATTATTATGTTCTTGAAGTATATTGTGTATGGCTTGTATTCGTATTTTATAATTGCACTAGCAAAACAGTGGAGTTGTGCTAACCCCCGAGTATTCAGGGGGTGGATGTCTGTATTGTGTCCAAGTACTTGTAGGTTGCTGGGGAGCGAATCACAGAATCGGTACGAAGGGTGATGGAAGACGACCATACTAATCACATGAAGACCAATCGTAGAGTATTTTGATAGAGTCTTGTTGGTTATCTTTCCGCTGTGTTATTTTCCCGATATATGGGAGCGTTAATGTATTCCATCCCCTGTGTGGATATGAGTTTCGGGAAAGAGTTATGTATGTAATGATGTGTGTGTTGTGATAAAAGATCAAATCGGTCTAATGGTTCATTATGTACCCATGTCGGCATGTAATGTGATGTATTGTTTTTGTATTTAGCCTGGTAGATCCTCACGGAGAGGGCCTGCGGCGTTGTAATATTCCCGAGTGGTTTGGGGGTGTTACAGAATCTTAGAGTTCCTCCTCCATAAACTACATGAATGCATTTTTCTCCTAAGGTATGACCCAAGTTGGGGGGTGTTTCAGTAAAGAAAGCCTCTTTCCCATGACGAGCTCCACCAAAAATGCAGATGGAGTTACGTATTTTTGCGGAAGATGATGATTCTATTTTTGTTTTATGAAAATTATTTAGAGAGAAATGAGAGAAATGCAAGTTTGGGGGATGCAGAAAAAATACAAATGCAATGTTTATTTATAAAAGAAAAATAAAGTAAAAAGATTTATCAGATCTATGACTATGTTACTTGCGCTTCAACTACTTAATAGAATGATGAATGCATTTATTCGTGTCAATTTTTTTGTTCAGAAAATCTGACAAAACGTAAAAATGAAAGATACTCACGTGTAAATACTGTAGTTGTGATTGTGGCTCACATCTTCCTCTGATTTTACGTTTAGAAACGACTTAAACACCTTCTATGAGTCGGGGACAAGCTTCCCATCTAATATTCTTACAAATTTGCAAAGAGGGTCTTTTAATGTCAGATTCCCAAGACGTTGTTCATATTCTAGTTTTAATTTATTACACAAACAACGAATCTCGTAATGTACGAGTGCACTAGAACGCGTGTTTTAGAAATTTTCGAAATGACTTTCTTGCTAAGAAAGGGAAATCTTTTTTCAATTTTTTTCAAAGTTTCTTCCATAATTAAATAAATAAAAATATAAAATATCTACAAATATCAGTCGTTGTGGGAAACTGAAAAATCCAACTTTAATAGCCAGGGAGTATCATTATCCGCCACTTGACCGGACAAACAAATAGAGAATTAAATCATAATTTCGGGGTCCTTAAGAAGAACCTCTTCTACCTCAAAAGATTTTCATTCCAAATATGGTTTCAACTGTTGACCATTTACTTTAGAAATATTACCATTTTCGGATTTTTAATTTCTACAGCTCCGTGAGGACAGAGCGTATGGATAATAAATGGACTAGACCATCACAAATGCAACTTGCCAGGAAATAATAGAAAACGAGAGTTAAAGAAGGACCTTCTCACCAATAGAAAAAGTTTTTCTCATGATGTGTTTATCATGAAAAAACATTATTTCATCCTTATATTTCCTTGCACAATCGTAAGCATGATTCCCGCTTTTCTCCAATTCATTTAGTTGAAGTTTTTTATGAATTCCAGCTAAATTTAATGAAAAATTTAATAATTTTATGGACCAGTATGCTCTATGTTCTAAATCAACAGGCTCTATGTTCTAATACCCGAGATCTTTATTCTGGTTTTGTTGAATTTTTCTTCGGTCGAACGAACTTTTTTCATTGCGTCATTGGAATCACATGCTTGTATTGTGGTACGTTGAGTTTCGTAGCCTGTTCATTATTGTTTTGGTTCATAGCCGGTGCGTTCGCATGATCGAGACGTCGTCGAGTATCGAGCCGGGCAGTTGGAGGGATGGCTGGGTCGAGTTATGTCCGTAAGGCCTGGCCGATTACGGCCGTAAGATGTCCGCACACCATGGCCTGGGAGGACTAGGTTACGGACGTAAGGTTCATCAGGTTACGGCCGTAAGGCTAGTTTACGACCGCTAAGCACTGGCCGGTTACGGCCGTAGTGATTCAGCACATTTCAGTCAGTTTGCCCTGGGAGCTCGATTACAGCCGTAAGGCCATGCTGATTACGGCCGTAAGGTATGATCATTACGTACGCAAGGCTTCGGCCATTGCGTACGCTATAGGCAGTTGACCGAGTTATAGCCAGACCTCATTTCTTACATTTTTCTTCTTCTGGTGGCGGCTCTCGGACGGGTGCGACGGGGAGTGAGGTTCTTGGCCAATTCTACTCATTTTCAAGGATTTTGGAAGGCCTTTGTCGATTAGATCAACATCCAATCCTTGTTCTTCGCCAGATCGATGTATCTCTTCCGTAAAACCCTAGTTGTGTATTTTTTTGGGGGGGTTTATTCGTGATTCATTTATCTTGTCCGATCATGATAAATTGTTCATAGTAATCTCGTTGTATTGTTCATAATCTTCGGATTTTGTAAATCATTTATCGGTTTTTACAACCCGGAACATGATTTCCGATTTCCTTGAAGAACACTTGCATTCTTGTTGTTTTTCGGGTTGATTTGGATTCTGTTTAGCGTTGTTAATATGTGGTGATATTATTTTCGTAGTTTTCGTGGAGTTGACGAGTTTTTGGTTGTTCTTGGAAGTTCGAGGGCTAACCGACCGTATCCGTTCATTGTTCCGTCGCTCGTGGTATCGAGGCAAGTATCTTGCCCATACGTTTCATGTTTCGTAGATGTGATTGTTGGTGAATGATCTTATGCACATTTTTAATGTTTAATGAACTATAAAAAGGATCGGTATGTTCTCGATAAATGTTGTCTTTCAATAGATAACTCGTATGCTTTGTGAATAAATGTGTTTTCGGAATACGCGTGTTCATTACGTATGTTGTAAGATGTTATAATTTCACTTAGTGAATATAGTATGTCGTAATCATATACCGAGGATTGGGTATTGATATGTGTGCTTGTTCGGCGAATATGTGACGGGTGATATTGGTTGTTACTCCTTTGAAAGGAGGTCGTAATGTTTAGTGTTGTTTAGCTTGATGTTTGCTTATTGTTGTGTGATCGTTGAAAGTGATGTGCCTTTGGGTAAAATTGTTGAATCTCCGGGATCCATACTTGCTAGTATGGGTCGGGCGTGACCGTAGGGTTATCTAATCGGGAATGTCTTGCGGGGACTCCGAGGTTCGGGGCTTGCTAGCCCAATGCCGGGATAACTTGTGGGGTTATCCAATTCGGGTATGTTTTGCGGGGACTCCGAGGTTCGTGGCTTGTTAGCGTGATGCCGGGATAACTTATGGTTGTGGTTTAGTTGTGTGATGTATGTGTCATGGGTTGTGCAGTCCGTTATGTCTCGTTGAGGCTCCGAGGTTCGTAGCTTGTTAGTGCGATGCCGGGATAACTATGAACGTATGTATGGTTATGGTTACGTGAATGTTATCACGGAGACATGTGATTTGGTATGGATTCCCATTAGGTTATTCACTCGGGTATATTCTGCGGGAGCATCTGAGGTTCGTGGCTTGGTAGCACGGGACGCGAATAATCCTCGGAAATATGTTATTATGGATGATTTGGGTCCTGGACCCCATGTTTCATGATTTGGGTCTTGGACCCCGTGCTTTATTATCGGAATTATGGACCCGTGTTTTATTATCGGAATTGTATTTTGGGAAAAATGATTTTTGGGTTGTGTCCCCTAGTGTTTTCGAAAGACTTGGGAATTCTTAAATTCCAAATGTTTTCAAAAATCCCGAAATCTTTAAATGTTTTGTAAGATGTACACCTTTCATGATTTGAACAGTTTTGATCAAGTGATTTATCTCGGGTAGTATATTCACGATTATTATGTTCTTGGAGTATGTTGTGTATGGCTTGTATTCGTATTTTATACTTGCACAAGCAAAACAGTGGAGTCTTGCTAACCCCCAAGTATTTGGGGGGTGGATGTCTGTATTGTGTCCAGGTACTTTCAGGTTGCTGGGGAGCGAATCACAGAATCGGTACGAAGGGTGATGGAAGACGATGATACTAATCACATGAAGACCAATCGTAGAGTATTTTGATAGAGTCTTGTTGGTTATCTTTCCGCTGTGTTACTTTCCCGATATATGGGAGCGTTAATGTATTCCACCCCTTGTGTGGGTATGAGTTTCAGGAAATAGTAATGTATGTAATGATGTGTGTGTTGTGATAAAAGACCAAATCGGTCTAATGGTTCATTATGTAGCCATGTCGGCATGTAATGTGATGTATTGTTTTTGTATTTAGCCTGGTAGATCCTCACGGAGAGGGTCTGCGGTGCTGTAATATTCCCGAGTGGTTTGGGGGTGTTACAGAATATGGTATCGGAGCTTAGGTTGAGGAAACCTAGGCTGTCGGGTTGAGTTGTATGTTGTCGGGTCTTGTCTTGTCTTGTCGGATTTTGTCTGACTAAGTAATGTTGCGACGCATCGTCTGAGTTGTCAGAAGTGATTAGTATTGAGGTGCAACCATCATCTTAGTGCGATATGTGGATGTAAGTCTCCCTACTTTGTTGTGTCTCCTGTGATATGAGCCTGTGTGATTCTGTGTTATTATGTGGAGTTTAAATATGCCTCGTGAATACGTACTCCATACTTGTTTGATTCTCGTATTGTACTGGAATGAAGAGTAGTACCAGTATGTATGTATATAAGTATATATATATATACATCTTTGTGTGAAGTCGTTTTTACAGGAGTAATGTTTTGGTGTGGTTACGCAATGAAAGTTTATCAATGTGCTATTTTAAACTTTAAATGTTTTAGAGAGTCATGTAAATTTTCATTCTAAAACATCCTTCAAGGAAGGAAAAGGTTTGATTTCCGTATGATAACCTCATGATCGAAAATTTTGAGAATTCAATCTACATATATTTTATTTTCATCTTGCATTTCAAATTTTCAAAATTTGATTTTTAAATACTCAAACGAGGTCTATCAAAAGTTTACTTGAGACGTGAGTTTCGCTTTCAACTTTTCGGTTTCATGAATTTCGGTTAAAAGGTATGTAGTGAGGATGTTATTATTTTGGTTATAATGCTCAGAGTTGTGATTAAGGTAATGGTGTGAACGCTGAGTTGTTCGGTGTGCTCTCTTCGAGATAGTTCTCTTGACCGAGAAGTGGAGACTCGGTTTGGAATGTTATTTAACCTCTGATGGTTATCTGTGCAATGTCATAATGATGTGAATTGTTGGCGTTTGAATTCGTATGTTGTTTATTTGTAACCTTCAACTTTTGTTATTATTTGGTATATGTTCATGAACGTGTTGCTGGATTAGAATAGTTAGCGCATGCTAAGTCTCTGTTGGACCACACACTAATCAGTCTAGGCAGAAGCTCGGGAATTGCATTCTGGCCGTAGGTCTAACTTTTGCGATTGTTAGACTGACCGTTTGTGACCGTATTCTATGTGTGTTGTCCAGTGATAGCAATTGTTGTGTGTGATTATGTGTATTTTGAACAGTGTTCTTATCCGCTGCGTGTGTATATTTCCAAATGACCTTTTTGTATTTTTGCTAAACCGTGTATATTTTAAAATGATCTTTTTGGGTATTTCGAAAACTTAGGTTATTTCGTTAACCCTTTTTCCTAACTCTGTTGTCGGTACATTTAAGGGGTGGCTTAACGTATATTTTGAAACTATTGAGTTTTGGCGTCTTCGCCTTGTAATTTCAAATGGTATTTTATGACGGTATTGGGTATTTGGAAAATGACTTTTGTGAGTATTTGGAAAGTATTACCGTCATCAGCCTTTTTGGCATTTTTGAATGTTTTTTTTTAAATGGTTTTCAGCCTGGTGGGTTCCGGCGCGGGACCCGTACAGAAGATGGTTTTGATATAATGAATGATTTTGATTTCATTGCATTTATAATTCTTATACAATGATATTTTAAATATATATTATCGGGATAATAGTTTGTATATTGTGCTCCAGTTTAAATTAAATCATAATGTGTAAGATTTACTTGTGTTTGATTGAAGATGGAGATGTGGGATATCAATGGTATGTGTTATGATCTTTCGTTGTGATAGGTTGTTGCTTGTTAGTATGCCGAGGGGCAGAGGTCCGTGGTCGTAACTGTCGTGCCGATTACCATGGGGATCAGATGCGGAATCAAGAGAATGTTGCTGGGAATGATATTGGTATTGGTGTTGCTACTATACTGCAACAAGTAGCAACACAGATGACTCATTTGACCCAGGCGGTTCAACGCAACACTGACGCGACTCATAACGTCGGTGTAAATCAATGGATTCAGGAAGTAATTCGTATGAATCCCCATCGATTCGCCGGTGTTGCGGATGCGTTGGGTTGGGATGGTTGGCTTTTCCAATTGGGAAAGATATTCGAGGCTGTCGATTGTCCTGAAGAGCGGAAGGTACGTATCGCGCAGTACCTTCTTGACAAAGATGCCACTAATTGGTGGGAAGTTGTTAGACCTCGTGAACTAGCTTCATTATCGTCGGAGCGTGTGCCCGAGTCGAAGAAGTAGAGGAAGTCTGATGACCTCGTGGACAGTACAAGAGTTGGTGTTTCTAGTCTGCAACGTCGTAGTCTTTCTGCTGCGAAGCTCCATCGCTCGATGCGTGGGACTGAGAGTTCCAAGTCGTCTGCTTTGACTCCTGGTAAATCCAGGAGATGTTTTAACTGCAATGTGTCAGGCCATGTTCGTGCACATTGTCTTTCTCCGCCAGTAACGTGTTACAGGTGCGGACTCGAGGGACACCGGGTTTAGTTTTGTGAGTTAGTTATTGAGCCTTTCGAGGCACGGACTTGAGCACTGATATCATGATAGACTCCGAGGAGTCCCTGAGGGGTGTGGTCTATCAGTTGTATGTTATGTTATTTTCTTACTTTATTGTTTTGAATTTCGGAGATGAACTTCTTTTATTCGAAGTGGATCGGATTTTGAACTTCTGTATTTTTGACTCTGTCGACTCGTTTGTGTTCGTTGACATTTTCTGAACTTGTCCTGTCTTTTGCTTTTGTTGATCGAACGGGTGTGGTATTTTTTTGGAATAATCCGTTTGTCGGTGTGACTTTTCAATTGCTATTCCATTTCCTGTGAATCTTAGGTGAATGCACATCTTATTGTTTTCACCGGATCTTATATTTTCTCGAGTCGAGGTGTCAACTTTGGGGTTATTATTTAAATGTTATTGTTTGTCGTGATTCGAACATAACTCTTCGACTGTTGTTGTCTCGATCGTTGTGGTTCGATCGTTTGATTGTTCGGTTTTTGTTGATCTCGTTTCGTGATTGTTGAGAGTTCAGACTACTTCGTAATTTCCTTAAGTTTGGGAAATTAGTTTCATTTTCGATTTCCAACCCTTGGGGTTTGGAATTTCGATTACAGCCGTAAGGCTATGCCGATTGCGGCCGTAAGGTATGATCGTTGCGTACGCAAGGCTTTGGCCATTGCGTACGCTATAGGCAGTTGACCGAGTTATGGCCGTAAGGCACTGCCGGTTACGGCCGTAACATTGTCGGCCATATATAGGCCTGGTGACGGGCTAGACCTCATTTCTTGCATTTTTCTTCTTCTGGTGGCGGCTCTCGGATGGGTGCGATGGGGAGTGACGTTCTTGGCCGATTCTACTCATTTTCAAGGCTTTTGCAAGGCCTTTTTCGATTAAATCAACATTTAATCCTTGTTCTTCGCCGGATCAAGGTATTTCTTCCGTAGAACCCTAGTTGGGTATTTCTTGGGGGGGTTTCTTCGTGATTCATTGATCTTGTCAGATCTTGATGAATTGTTCATAGTAATCTCGTTGTATTGGTCATAATCTTCAGATTTTGTAAATCGTTTACCGGTTTTTACCACCCGGAACATGATTTCCGATTTCCTTGAAGAACCCTCGGATTCTTGTTGTTTTTTGGGTTGATTCTAGCGTTGTTAATTCGTGGTGATATTATTTTCATAGTTTTCGTGGAGTTGATGAGTTTTTTGTTGTTCTTGGAAGTTCGAGGGCTAGCGGACCGTATCCATTCGTTGTTCTGTTGCTCGTGGTATCGAGGCAAGTATCTTGCCCATACGTTTCATGTTTCGTGGATGTGATTGTTGGTGAATGATCTTATGCACATTTCAAATGTTTAATGAACTATAAAAAGGATAGGTATATTCTCGATAAATGTTGTCTTTCAAAAGATAACTCCTATGCTTCGTGAATAAATGTGTTTTCGGAATACGTGTGTTCATTACGTATGTTGGAAGATGTTATATTTCACTTAGTGAATATAGTAGGTCGTAATCATATGCCTAGGATTGGGTATTGATTTGTGTGCTTGTTCGGCGAATACGTGACGGGTGATATTGGTTGTTACTCATTTGAAAGGAGGTCGTGATGTTTAGTGTTGTTTGGCTGGATGTTTGCTTATTGTTATGTGATCGTTGAAAGTGATGTGCCTCCGGGTAAGATTGTTGAATCTCCGGGATCCATACTTGCTAGTATGGGTCGGGCGTGACCGTAGGGTTATCTAATCGGGTATGTCTTGCGGGGACTCCGAGGTTCGCGGATTGCTAGCCCGATGCCAGGATAACTTGTGGGGTTATCCAAGACGGGTATGTCTTGCGGGGACTCCGAGGTTCGTGGCATGTTAGCGCGATGCCGGGATAACTTATGGATGTGGTTTGGTTGTGTGATGTACGTGTCATGGGTTGTCTAATCGGTTATGTCTCGTGGAGGCTCCGAGGTTCGTAGCTTATTAGTGCGATGCCGTGATAACTATGAACGTATATATGGTTATGGTTACGTGACTGTTATCATGGTGACATGTAATTTGGTATGGATTTCCATTGGGTTATTCACACGGGTATGTCCTGCGGGAGCATCTGAGGTTCATGGCTTGGTAGCACGGGACGCGAATAATCCTTGGGAATATGTTATTATGGATGATTTGGGTCTTGGACCCCATTTTTCGTGATTTGGGTCTTGGACCCCGTGTTTTATGATCTGGGTTGTGGACCCTGTTTTGTTACGGAATTGTATTTTGGGAAAAATAATTTTTGGGTCGTGTCCCCAGGTGTTTTCGAAAGACTTGAGAAATCTTAAATTCCAAATGTTTTCAAAACTCCCAAAATCTTTAAATGTTTTGTAAGATGTATATTGGGTTTATTCCCACCTTTCATGATTTGAACAGTTTTGATCAAGTGATTTATCTTGGGAAGTATATTCACGATTATTATGTTCTTGGAGTATATTGTGTATGGCTTGTATTCGTATTTTATACTTGCACTAGCAAAACAGTGGAGTTTTGCTAACCCCCGAGTATTTAGGGGGTGGATGTCTGTATTGCGTCCAGGTACTTGTAGGTTGCTGGGGAGCGAATCACAGAATCGGTACGAAGGGTGATGGAAGATGACGATACTAATCACATGAAGACCAATTGTACAGTATTTTGATAGAGTCTTGTTGGTTATCTTTCCGCTGTGTTATTTTCCCGATATATGGGAGCGTTAATGTATTCTATCCCCTGTGTGGATATGAGTTTTGGGAAAGAGTTATGTATGTAATGATGTGTGTGTTGTGATAAAAGATCAAATCGGTCTAATGGTTCATTATGTAGCCATGTCGGCATGTAATGTGATGTATTGTTTTTGTATTTAGCCTGGTAGATCCTCACGGAGAGGGTCTGCGGCGTTGTAATATTCCCCAGTGGTTTGGGGGTGTTACAGAATCTTAGACTTCCTCCTCCATAAACTACATAAATGCAATTTTCTCCTAGGGTATGACCCAAGTTGTGGGGTGTTTCAGTAAAGAAAGTCTCTTTCCCATGACGAGCTCCACCAAAAATGCAGATGGAGTTACGTATTTTTGCGGAAGATGATGATTCTATTTTTGTTTTATGAAAATTATTTAGAGAGAAAATGAGAGAAATGCAAGTTTGGGGGATGCAGAAAAAATATAAATGCAATGTTTATTTATAAAAGAAAAATAAAGTAAAAAGATTTATCAGATCTATGACTATGTTACTTGCGCTTCAACTACTCAATAGAATGATGAATGCATTTATTGCGTGTCACTTTTTTTGTTCAGAAAATCTGACAAAACGTAAAAATGAAAGATACTCACGTGTAAATATTGTAGTTGTGATTGTGGCTCACATCTTCCTCTGATTTTACGTTTAGAAACAGCTTAAACACTTCTATGAGTCGGGGACAAGCTTCCCATCTAATATTCTTACAAATTAGCGAACAGGGTCTTTTAATGTCAGATTCCCAAGACGTTGTTCATATTCTAGTTTTAATTTATTACACAAACAACGAATCTCGTAATGTACGAGTGCACTAGAATGCGTGTCAACAGAAATTATGATATCATCTAAATCTCCTTATTCAAACCATTCTTGATGAACTGAACTTTATCTTCTATTTTTGTGGAAGAATTCCTAAAGATCGACGATTTTTAATCACAGTTCCACCTGGCACATTTGTAGCAAGCGGCCATTTTTTTGCTCCTCGTTTTTTGGCATATGGACTTTTTCCAAGCCCTGGTAAATATCTAGTAGGTGTTTCTATGAATTCAACTACTATTGTCACTTTGGCTTCAATAATGAATCTAATATCAAAAGGTATGCATTTATTAATAAGCAACCTCATCATTTCAAGTCTAGTTTTAGAAATTTTCGAAATGACTTTCTTGCTAAGAAAGGGAAATCTTTTTTCAATTTTTTTCAAAGTTTCTTCCATAATTAAATAAATAAAAATATAAAATATCTACAAATATCAGTCGTTGTGGGAAACTGAAAAATCCAACTTTAATAGCAGGGAGAATCATTATCCGCCACTTGACCGGACAAACAAATAGAGAATTAAATCATAATTTTGGGGTCCTTAAGAAGAACCTCTTCTACCTCAAAAGATTTTCATTCCAAATATGGTTTCAACTGTTGACCATTTACTTTAGAAGTATTACCATTTTCGGATTTTTAATTTCTACAGCTCCGTGAAGATAGAGCGTATGGATAATAAATGGACTAGACCATCACAAATGCAACTTGCCAGGAAATAATGGAAAACGAGAGTTAAAGAAGGACCTTCTCACCAATAGAAAAAGTTTTTCACATGATGTGTTTATCATGAAAAAACATTATTTTATCCTTATATTTCCTTGCACAATCGTAAGCATGATTCCGGCTTTTCTCCAATTCATTTAGTTGAAGTTTTTTATGAATTCCAGCTAAATTTAATGAAAAATTTAATAATTTTATGGACCAGTATGCTCTATGTTCTAAATCAACAGGCAAATGACATGGTTTTACAAAGATAAGCCTAAATGGAGTTCTATGGGAGTTTTAAAAGCAGTACGGTAAGCTCACAATGCAGGATTCAATGGTAAAGATTAATCTTTCCTTGTAGGACTAACAGTTTTTTCAAGAATATGGTTGATTTCTCTATTTGAAAATTCAACTTGTCCACTTGTTTGAGGGTGATAAGGAGTAGCAATTTTATGTGCAACACCATAACTTTTTAATAAATGATCCAAAAATTGGTTACAAAAATGTTATCATCCATCTTTCAAAAATTTTACCACGACTTTGTGGTTATTTGTTTTGCAAGCGATTGCTTCTACCCATTTTCAAACATAATCAATGGCCACATGATGTAAAGATTGACAAAATAAATTGCAAAGGTCCCATAAAACCGATGCCCCAGACATCAAATATTTCAATAATAAAAATTGGGTTTAAAGGGATCATATTTCTTTTAGAAATTCGACCTAATCTTTGATATCTATCACATGTGTTTCATTTTGAATATGTATCCTTGAAAAGTTTTGGGTAATAAAAACCACATTGCATAATTTTAGTAGTTATTTTCTTTGAGCTAAAATGACATCCACGTGCATGACAATGCCAAAAGGCAATGATATTTTGTTATTCATGTCCAGGACACATCTCCTAATGATTTGATCAGGATAATATTTGAACAAGTATGGATCATCCCAAAAGAATTTTTTTACTTCATTTATAAATATCATTTTATCTTGATTATTCCAATAAGATGGCATGTTACCAGTGACAAAGTAATTGACAATATCTGTATACCAAGGTATGTGAGAAACAGGCATGGGATGTTCATCAGGGAAAATTTCATTAATGGAAGGTTCTTTATTAGTAAAAACCGCGATTAGCCTAGACAAATGATCAACAAAACTATTTCCAGATCCTGTTTTATCTCGAATTTCTAAGTCAAGCTCTTCTAATATAGTACAATACAATGGATCAAGTGAGGTTTAACATCTTTCTTGGAAAGAAGATATTTTTATGCAGCATGATCAGAGTAAATTATGACTTTTGAACCAATCAAGTAAGGTTGAAATTTGTCCAAGGCAAAAACAACTGCAAGCAATTCTTTTTCAGTTGTAGAGTAATTTAATTGGGCATCAATTAGAGTACTTGCGTAATATATTACAGTTGGAAATTTGTTTTCTCTTTTACCCAATACTATACCAACGGCATAGTCAGATGCATCACACATTATTTCAAAAGGAAGATACCAATTTGGAGATTTGATGATAGGTGCAGAGCTCAACATAGATTTGAGTATCTTAAAAGCTTTTAAACAATGATCATCAAATACGAAATGCGTGTCTTTTGAAAGTAACATACGGGCCTTGAGATTTTGCTGAAATCTTTGATGAATCGATGGTAAAAACCAGCATGGCCTAAGAATGACCGGATTTCTTTAATTGTTCGTGGGGGTGGAAGACTGGATATTAAGTTAATTTTAGATTTATCCACCACAATTCCTTTTTTAACCATAAAATGACATTTTTTCCAGCTTAATACAAGATTTTTCTCCTCATACCTAACCAACACTAGGGTTAAGTGGTGTAAATATTCATGAAAGCTAGATCCGAATACAGAAAAATCATCCATAAAAATTTCTAAAAAAATGCTCAACCATGTTAGAGAAAATGCTCATCATACACCAATGAAAAATAGTAGGTGCATTGCACAAACCAAATGGCATTCGTCGGTAAGCAAAAGGGCCAAAAGGACATGTATAAGTGTTTTTATCTTGATCTTCAGGAGCAATGGAAATTTAGTTATAGTTGTAATATGTATCAAGAAAAAATAATAAGCATGACCGACTAACCTTTCTAGCATTTGATCAATAAAGGGAAGTGGAAAGTGATCTTTTCTTGTAACAAAGCCGAGTTTGAATTCTGGTTAGAACAAGTTCATTTTCTTCATTTGTGATTACAGTTATGCCAGATTACATTGGAACCATATGAAAAGGACTGACCCAAGAGCTATCATAAATAGGAAAGAGGATTCCTACATCTAAGAATTTCATTATTTCAGCTCTTACAACTTCTTTCAAATTAGAATTTAATCTTATTTGAAATTCTCGAGATGTTTTTGCATTTTCTTCAAGATGAATTCTATGAATACATATAGAAGGACCAATACCTTTAATTTCGGGGATGGTCCAGCCTATTGCTTCTTTATGTTCTTTAAGGATATTGATTAACTTATCTTCTCGTTCTTCATATAAATCATATGTTATGATGACATGTAGGGTTTATGATAGTCCTAAAAATGCATTATCTTAGAGACTCAGGTAATAGATTGAGATCTATGTTTGAATCTTCAGTGGTACTTTTTTATTCATTTGGCTCTCAAGTGGTTCAGTTTTAGCTTTAAATTTCTCATTATCCAAAAATGGTGTGGGCTCTAGTAAAGATTTTACTTCATTAATAGAACTGTCGATGTCAAAACCTGAGCCAAATTGAGAAGGATAGTTTTGAAAAAGATCATCATCATTAATTTTTTACGAGTTTTACCTTGATTCAGATGGTAAGAGAAGATCGATAATTGTTTAATCCGTGCTACGACTTCAAAAGTGACGTTAAATAGTGATGGTTGGTCGGAGTTTCGCCCTTTAATGCTCAGAATCACCTCTGGTCACCGAGGACGAGAAAATGGAGAAAAGCTGGCAAAATAAGGGTTGCAGCCCGTTTATATAGGCGGAAGCATCGAGACATACGCAACGTTCCTCTTGCTACGTATGTTAAGCTTTTAACGTACGTTAAGATATCCAAGTTGCATACACAATGGACTTCACAGAGGCACTGCCTCGATGCAACAGGTAATATTACATATGCTGTATGGATGCTAAGCGTACGTAAGGACTATTAACGTACGCTACGTTATTCAGGTAGATTACGCAAGGGTGCCATCAGAGGGTTTTGCCTCAAACCATAGGGTAAGTTAACATATGCTATAACTAGGATTAGCGTACGTCAAAGTCGACATTTACGTATGTTAGCACTGAACATAACGTGCGTAACATTCATGAATTTGCAACATCACTCTAGCATCTTGGTGCACATGACAACTACATGGCGAGGTATACACTATTCAGTCACAACAACGCATCCAACACAAGCATCGACTAATGGGCTCAAAAACTAATGAGTCTGACAAAAATATAACGATATACAATATGTAAATGTCACACCGAGTATGAATGAAGTACAAAGGTTGGAAAATACAAAAGTAAAAAAAGTATGGATATTATGTTGGGAATAGTGCCCTAGGACATTCGATGTACCTAGATTTGTAATTGTCACATTTAAATAAAGTTATTTAATATAATTTATTTCTCGTTGATTATTATAATGTGTGCATGTTTAAATAATATAATGATCGAATAATAGTTATTCACGAATAATAAGATTATTCAAAAGTCCCTAGTCCAATTGCATTGAGTAGACTCAAGTAATTAATGTACTAGTATATGTTTGATTGAAAATCATCAGATGATTATGCATGTGGTACGGATAAAACTTATGGGTATTGGTTGGAGGACCAATACTGGACAGACCAGCATTGAGATCACTGCATGGAACTGTCATAAGTGAATCTTAATATAACAGTTCGTCAATAAATCCTTGAACCTGAGACTGTCATAAAGTCCAACATGATAACTGTTATGTCTTTACGTAATCCAACGTTATCTGAAACATGGTGATCATAAATATTAGCGATCGATATTAGAGGGCAATGAATAATCAAGATGGGGATTTGTCCCTCTCTTTAGTGAGAGAGATATATATTGGGTCCCTCGATAAGTAGAACTGAAGGAAATGCATGGCCATGCTCAAATGAGAAGTCATTTGATTGAACATAATAAGTATGACAATTTCAATGACTTGGTTCAAAGATGATATCGGGTGAAAAAAGGATTTGACGCGTTAAATAGTTTAATGGACTACAAACTTATATTATTTGGGTAGTCATAATGCCTAGCTAGAGACCGCTTATAATTTATTATTTAATAAGGTATTAAATAATTTCCAACTCAATATAAGCCTTTTGGGTCACACATACCACAACCAAAGACAAACAAGAATAATTAATAGATATAATATTGGATATTATATTTATTAAAGAAATTAAATAATGAGTAATATATATTATAGAATATTATATATTATATTATTCAATTATATCAAGTGGGAAAGATAAAAATAATATTAGATATTATATTATTAGTGGATTAAATAATAAGTAGTATATAATAAAAGATATTATATATATTGTAGTATTTGATAAGTTGAGGGGAACTAAGCAAATACTAGAGTTTGATTCTAGGGTTTACTTAGTATAAATAAAGGGTCTTGCACAAGGAGTTGTCATAAGAAAAATTACACAACCCTAATTGTGTGTGATGAAAAAATTGGCCCTCCCCTTTACTGTTAGGCCGAATTGCTTTCGGTCCGGGAAGTCCGTTTCGGCCATCTCCGTCCTCTTCCTTTAGTTGATTTTGATCAACAGTACAAATCCTTATAGCAAGGAATTAATTGATATACGGTTTCTCAACATTATTCGTAAGGATCTAGCAATCTGACTTGTACCAGTTGTTCATGTGTGGATCACCAAAGAGGAAGAGGATCTAATCAGGTTCTGATCCTGGTTCAGACTTGTTCTTCGAATTAAGGTAATTCGACAAACTCTTAATAAATCAATTAAATTATTGCATGTAGATCCTCGTCTAGGATTTTCGTTAATTTATTCCGCTGCATCGTGCTCATATTTATTGTATTAGATACACGTAAAACCAACAGTGGTATCAGAGCCAACTTGCAGTAATTTAATTATTTATGTAGAATCTGTTTTATATATGCTTTGAATATATAAAAATTATGTTCTTGATCATATTTATGAAGTAGAGATTTTATAAATATTTTCCTGATTTAATTTGATTGAATCGTATCGTTCAAAATCAATTTTTTGGACTGTTTTTTTGCATAAACTATTGTCTAAAACTGTTCTGGAATAGCACAGTGATTCGGGCAGGTTTGGGCAGATTCAGGTCGGTTCTGAGTCGCCAGGACCTGCGGGCTACGGTAAAATAGCAAATATATACTGCACGTAAAGGGATTCGATCCCGCGCAGATTCACACCCACGACCGCATCCCGAATATATCGGCCGGCATACTTGTGAATTTTATTCACATTTATTTTATTTAACTCCTATTTTGTAAAATTAAAATAAATGTCTCAAAATGTATGTTTGCGGCCGGCGGGATTCGAACCCGCGCGGCCGTATGCAGGTGAAGAGCACTCGGCCATCTGGGCTAGTGTTTCAGATTATTGAATTTTGATCGGATATTAATCTTATACCTGACAGTCAGTCATATTCATATTCTGTTTAATTAATTATGCGATAATTAATTTTAATAGTATGTTTAATTAATTATGTGATGATTAATTTTAGTATATGTTTGGTGTATAGCATGACCATAAATTGACCCATGTGATTGGATGTTTCAGTTTAATTTTGGGTTGGTTTTATGGCCTGCGTATCATTTAATTATACTTAAGTTTTACGGCCTGCGAGTCGTTTTTTAATTTATTATTATAATATTTACGGCTTGCGTGTCATTTGCCCTCTTGTAATTTAATTTTACTAGTGTAGATGAAGACAAGAAGGAGACGAAGGACGGACTCGAGGGGCCAATTGATCGCGTATGACATTCTAAGGAGTTAGAAGATCAATGAAGAACAATTATACCATTTAGATTGACCCTTGTGATTTTCATGTTGGCTCATGAAAATTACGTTAGGATTATGGTCATGCTATACGCGGTCCTATGTTTACTATGTCATGTGATGCTATAAATGTTTAAATTTATGCATGTATGTGATGCGATGTATGTTTAGATGTATGTTAGCCAACATAAACATGCTACATAGGATAAAACCCCTCGTTAAAATTTTTTAATGTCGTTCAATTAAAATACCTATCAAGACTTCGATCATCTTGAGCAGGTCTTGCCAAAGCTGGGTGCTCGGATTATCTTGGTAAGGTAGGATGGGCAATGGTAATACCTATATGTTTTAATGAACTAAGAATTCAAAATAGTTTGAACCTTAAGGCATAAGATGAGATTATAACATGCTTGGGCATAAGATGCCAAATCCCATAAATATAATCTAAGAGTTACATATGATGTAATCGATAAATAGTTATCCACCTAAAGTAGCTCAATTCTAGGTGTCATGCCAAAGCTGAGTTTAGAACTGTGCAAAAAGGGGTTTTAGTCCACTAAAATTAAAAATGTTGTAAAATTGAGGGTACTTTGTTTTAGTGGGAGTATTTTTTGAGAAATAAAATAATGTGACTAAATAATTTGCATATTGATTTTTTGTTGATAGTATAATGACATCAAACAACACGTCCACCATTTCATTGCGATCCGTCCTTGAGAAGGACAAGCTCAAAGAAAATGGCAGCAACTATCTGGATTGGATCCGGAGATTGAGAATAGTTCTCAAGCAAGAAAGAAAGTTGTATGTTCTTGAGGAAGAAATTCCCAATGAGGCTGCTTACAATGCAAGCAAAGCAACAAAGTACAAATGGAAGAAATATTATGATGATTCCATTGATGTCAGTTGTCTTATGTCGGCTACCATTTGTCCAAAACTTCAGAAGAATCTGGAAGAAATGGAAGCTTGTGAGCTTAATGCTCACCTTAACGAAACTTTCTCGAAGCATGCTATGCAAGAGAGGTATGAGACCTTTCAAGCCTTGTACGCTTGCAAGATAGTTGAAGGGACATCTGTCAGCGCTCATGTACTCAAAATGAAAGGATTTATTGATCATCTTGATAGGCTTGGTTTTCCACTTTCTAAGGAGCACTCCAAGGATGTGATCTTAAACTCATTGCCAGATAGTTCCAGTCAGTTCATTATGAACTATAATATGAATGAGATGGATAAGTCCATTGCTAAGATGCAAGGGATGCTTAAAATAGCTAAGCAGAACATTAAGAAGAAACCAAGCCACGTGCTGATGGTCAGCAAAGGGAAGTGCTTCAAGAACAAAGGCAAAGGCAAAGGTAAAACAAAAGTTACTCAATTGGCTTTTGCTAGTTTTGAACAAAGCTATTATGTTCCTTCCATGAATAGGAATATTATTTCAGTTTCTACATTAGATTATGATGGTTATAGTTTTCTTAGTAAAAATAAGATTATTCGTATTTTCTTTAATGACTTGGTTTATGGCACTGCAAAGTTATATACTTGCCTTTACAATATTGATCTAAATGAGTCCAACACTTTAGAAGTCTATAACATTGCATCCAAGAAACCTAAGCTCAATGATTTTAATCCGACCTACATATGGCACTGTCGACTTGGTCACATAAATGAGAAATGCATTTCTAAACTCCATAATGATGGACTTTTAGACTCTTTTGACTATGAATCATATGGGACATGCGAATCTTGTTTATTGGGCAAGATGACGAAGAATCCTTTCACCGGTTATGGAGAAAGGGCTAGTGATCTATTACGCCGAGTACATACTGATGTATGCGGACCTCTTAGCACTCATGTCAGAGGCGGATACCAATACTTTATCACATTTCTCGATGATTTTAGCCAGTATGGATATGTTTATCTTATAAAGTATAAACATGAATCTTTTGAAATATTCAAAATATTCTAGAGTGAAGTACATAATCAACTTGGCAAGACAATTAAAGCCCTTCTATCGGATCGAGGTGGCAAATACTTGAGCCAAGAATTCGATGATCATCTTAGGAGTTGTGGAATTGTTTCACAACTTACTCCTCCTAGAACATCTCAACATGACTGAGTGTCCGAGAGGAGAAATTGAACTTTATTAGACATGGTTCGATCTATGATGAGTCGAATGGAGCTTCCATTATCATTTTGGGGCCACACCTTAGTGTAATATACGGGGGTAATTTTTTTATTTCGTTTCTACTGTTGGGTTGTACGTATTCAGTTGGAATTGTACACGAGTTGTTGTATTTGACTGATACAATGTATATTTTATTGGGATATCTCGGAATAGAAATATTTATACTTGTCGTCGGTATTGTATTTGCCGATTGGATGTTTCTTGATGAGTTTGGATATTTGGCTAAGTATACTAGCCATAGCTTATGTTATATGTATAACATTACGTACGCTACGTGTGTAGGATTACGTACGTTAAACCGAGAAGGTTATGTATGTAACAAAGGGTATCATATCGCATCTAATTTTAGGCGTGCAGGGCCATGCATGATCCGGATATTTGGCCTTTCTATACATCCAAGTCAACGAGCATTACGTACGTAATGCTTACGCTAATAACGTACATAATGCATGGTTCGTTTTGAGGCAGTGAGTTCTGGAAGGACTTAGAGTACGCTACGTAGAGGTGATAACGTACGTTGGACATATAACGTATGTTAAGTGGGTTGTATAGTGGCTGTAATGCGATGTGCAGATTATAAAGACATGTTTCGTCTTTCATTTCTTCATGACCTATTTTTGATTTCTCTCTCTAGAAATCATCCCTCTTAGTGTATTCCAGCCTCTTTCAACTTGATTTGGAGCTTCATAACTTGGATTGGAGCTTGGGAGATTGAAGTTCGGAGTGTTTCTTGATGGTTTGAGGTTGTTCTTCACTTCTTCAAGAGGTATGTGTTTAATCTTGTATTTATCTCGAGATTATGATGTTGTTGTTGTTGATTACTTCGTGTGTTGATTGATGGTTGGAGGATAGCATGATTCTTGATGAGTTTTTATAACTTATGATGAAGAACATGATGATTATGGCTTGAGGTTGATTGTGTTCTTGATGTTTAAGAATACTTGGAGATTATAATCATGTTTAGGAAGAGTTATGTTAAGATTGTTAGATGATTAACATAGCTTTGAGATTATTATTATTGTTGTTGGTTGTGTTCTTGAAAGAGTATAACCATTTTAGTAAAGGGTTATGATAAATTAGGAGATAATTATCATAATCTTGAAACGGTTAAGTTAATCTTGTTGATTAATCCAAAATTTTTGATGAATTGGTGATTGATATTGGTAGAGACATCTTGTTAGTGGAGTTGATGATGTTCTTGAGGTGATAGTGATGATATTGGTGATATTATCATTTTGGGATGATTAATATGATGTTATTCTTAATGATTCTTGTTGAATTGTTTTCATAAGTGTTAAGAACATTTTGATCATATTGATCATCGAGGTGTCGGAGGATGTTAGGATTCATAGTTGGGGACTATGATATTCGTTTGTATGGTTTGTTCGATTCGTGATTGAATGGGAGTGGTCTATTGTGTTGTTTTCGATCGATATTGTGTTATTGAATGAATTGTATTTCATTTAAGGTTGTTCGAGTGTTTGTGACTGTCAGAGGATGCCATTCGTCGTTCGTGGGTGGATTTCATTGCGTTCGGTTTGAGGCAAGGTTTATACTTGTACTGGTCAATGAGATAAATGTTATCATATATGTATATAAATGTGTTGTATCATTTTGAGACGTAGTTTCTTCATGATTTGTTGATATCAGGGAATTGTTCGATACAATACCCTTCGATAATTATGCCAAATGTTATTGTTGTTCGTTAATGGCCCGTTTAAGGCATTGAGACTATTATTATTATTGTTGTTGTCAATATCTGGTTTGTGGTATCGATGTATCGATTGTTATTGTTGATGTCGATGTACAATTAAGACATCGATAGGAATGTTGCTATTGATATTGGTGTTTTGCCATTGATGGTATATCGTCCGATTGAAGGCATTGACATATTCGATTATCATCTTCATTGTCGGTAACCGATTAAAGGTGCCAAGACATCTGTTATGTCATTGTTATCTACTGGGCATTCTAAGAAAATTGAGGTATTGAATTGGGATTGTCAAGGACACTTCCCATCCATGGTATTGTTGTTATCAATTAGCTGTTCTAAGGTAATTAAGGTATTGAATTGGGTTTGTTAAGGACACTTACCATCCGTGGTATTGTTGTTATCGATTAGCTGTTCTAAGGCAATCAAGGTATTGAATTGGGATTATCAAGGACACTTCCCATCCATGGTATTGTTGTTATCGATTAGCTGTTCTAAGGCAATGGAGGTATCCAATTAGGAATTTCAAGGACACTTCCCATCTGTGGTATTGTTTTTATCGATTAGCTGTTCTAAGGCAATCGAGGTATTGAATTGGGACTGTCGAGGATACTTCCCATCCGATGAGTCGTTGTTATCGACTGGTCGTTATAAGACAATTGAAGTATTGAATTGGGACTTTCGAGGATAATTTCCATTCGTTGAGTTGTTAATGATTGGTCATTCTAAGACAATCGAGGTGTTTAATTGGGACTGTCGAGGACGGTTTCCATCCGTTGTATCGTTGTTTTCGATTGGCCATTCCAAGGCAATTGAAGTATTTGAATTGGGACCACCAAGGATGGTGCCCATCCGTGAGTTATTGTTGTCGTGTTGGCCGACTCAAGGCACCATGCTATCATTCTTGTTAATTCAGTAATCTTCTGATCGTTTCCATTTAAGATTAATTGTGTTTTGGAGGCTAGTCTCGGATAGTGCTCGATGGGTAAGTTTGGGGCTTGAACCTTCGCGGTTGGTTTCCTAACACCTACAGTTCAGTATGTCACGGTCAATGGGTGATCTCATTATAGGTAAGTCTGAGGCTTGAACTTATCGTAGTTGCTTTCCCAGCACCTGCACTTCAGCTGGTCACGGTTATTGGATGACCTCATTGTGATACGGCTTCATGCCGTAGCTTCGGCCCTCATTGTGATATGGATTCGTCCCATGGATTCGGCCCTCATTGTGATACAGCTTCATGCCGTGGATTCGGCCCTCATTGTGATATGGCTTCATGCCGTGGCTTCGTCCCTTATTGTGATACGGCTTCGGGCCATGGCTTCGGCCCTCATTGTGATATGGCTTCATGTCGTGGCTTCGGCCCTCATTGTGATACGGCTTCATGTCGTGGCTTCGGCCCTCATTGTGATACGGCTTTGTGCCGTGGCTCGGCCCTCATGTGATACATTTTCAGGCTGTTTGGCTTCGGGCCATTGTGATGATTTGCAGCTTCGGCTGAGTGGATTTTGTAATATCCGGATTAATTATTGAGTATTTCATATGTAATTGAAGCTTGCATTATTCGGATTTGTGATATCGATAATCCAAGTATGATATTTCACGTATTCGTACCCATGTGCATGATAATATCAACATATGTATTTTCACATGCAAACACGTGATAACGTACGCTACCAAGTGAACATAGTGTACGTTATGTGCCAATATTAGCATATGCTACGAATGAAGCGTAGCGTACGTAAGGCATCCAATAATTGAGCAGGGCGGCTAGCACATGAGCCAGCTGGTCGGTGGGTCCGGATAAGATTCCCGCGGATGAACCTGGACAGTTTTAACTCAACGGATATTAACGTACGCTAAGGTAAGTATTTAGCGTACGCTATTGTATTAGTTACGTACGTAACATGATAAGCGTAACATACGTAATGAAGCTCAGAAACAAGGTAGTAAGCTATTTTGGACGATAACGTACGCTATGAGCAAAGGCCAGTACGTTATGCTCGGAAAGTTATGAATGGGACAGCACCCCATTTCAATTCATTTCGCTCCTTTTCACTTGGCCATCAACTTATCTCATTCCAGAGAGTTTCCAGCCTCTTTAAACACTTATAGGCAATCTATACTTCATCATTGGGGATTTGGATATCACTTTTACTATCTTTAATTGGCATACAAGCAACCAGAGTTGGATTCTACCTATTGTCTCGGTGTTTTCTTCATCTTAAGGTATGTTAATGCTATCTCCAACCTTGGATTCGTGTCCTTAAGGATATTATGATCATGCTATCAAGATATTCAGTTCCATGGATGATTTATTCAACCAAACATCATGTTTAGAAGTTGGGATGATTATGCTTAAGTTATAATTGTTGAGCACATCATAGTTGGAATCCTGTTACTCAAATGATGAGACTAATGTTCTGAGATTGATTATCCGTATTGAATAGTGTTGCCATAGTGGTCGTAGATTTAGTATTGGTATCACTTTTGCTAAACATAATTAGATGAAGGATCACCAAAGGTTGAAGTTGAATTAGTAAATTAGTCTTCATGATGAAGCTGGAATATATTGATGATATTGGTGACTAGAGTATCAACCTCAGAATAACCGAATTACGTAAGAGAATTTGTAATCAAGATTGGAGTATGAACTCATGATGATATGCTTATCCTTGAAGTTTTAAGACATTGAACACCATTAGATCATTTAAGTTTTCATGAGTGTAACATGTATGGAGTTAACGTACATTAACACTGAGAATTTCGTGCGGCGAGTCAGTTGTCTGATCAGGGAGGAGACTGTCGGATGCATGTTTAGTATGCGCTAGGCTCTGTAGCTTACGTACGGTAACGGGCAGAATTAACGTATGCTACGTTGGCTACGTAACGTGTGTTATATCGTCAGACAAGTCAGTCGTCTGATCAGAGTGGAACTGTCAAGTGCATGATTAGCGTACGCAAGGCTTCGTAGCTTACGTATGCTAATGCACCGACTTAACATACGCTACGCTGTGTAAGTAACGTACGTTAGGAAGGTCAGACAGGATACGTTTTGTTGAACTTTCGGCCGTAATTTGGATTGTATATGTTCGTACGTTAAATATTCGACGTGATATGAACTCTATATTATTTCTTTTGTTTAAGGTTCGAGCTTTGCAATGTGATTGATCGAAGGGGAGACCTTCGAGTGTATTCATATTCGTCGAAGTTTTATTCTTGTCATCAATTCGAGGTAAGTACTTTATTTATAATTGTTCGTATTATGTCGGTTATGCTATGATTGTACTGTGTACATGTGTTGTGATTAAATTGTCCACCATGTATTGATCCGACGGGAATCATCATGGGAAATCTATAGTTGTGTGTGCTGGATCGTTGGACATGTAGTTCCACCATGTGTTGGTCCGACGGAATCATCATGGGAATCTATAGTTGTGCGCGCTGAATCGTTGGAATACCATGAGTATGTTGAGACTGTCATGATGTGTTATGTGTTGTTATTATTTCTCGTTGGAGAAACTTATCATGATTCTTGTTGATTAAATCATTGTGGTATAATTATCGTACTTGTACTAGCATCGTTGTGCTAACCCCTTCGGGGGTGAACATTTGTTTATGTTCAGGATTCAGGAGAGCAGGAAAACAACCACTGGAGCTGCATGACGATAAGGGTGCAGAGTGATGTTCCGGCCGGATTTATTTGTCAGATGTTTGTGTTGTTTTTAATAAGTACTCGATTACATTATCTTTTGTGATGTTGGATTTTTCTATGTATTAATGTTTTTTTTTCGTGGGATGTTTGCATTTTTTGTACTAGTCCAGAACTTTTGTATTTTTATTTCAGTTATTGTCATTTATGGGTATTTGTTATTGTCTTTTCGATTCACCAACCTTGTAAATTCTTACGTAAAGGATCTACGGTGCTGTAATATCCCTGAATGTATCGGTGGTGTTACAAAATATGGTATTGGAGCTAAGATTATGTATATCTTGGCCGTTGGGTTAAAATAGGGGTCGAGTATCTCTTTTGAGATTATCGGGTGTGAATAACATCACTATACTACCTATGTCTTCGTGCGAGCGGTGGTTTTAAGATTCCTAAACTCTATCCCGTCGTACACATGATGTACCTCTTGTACTTGAAATTTGAACAATATTGCTCCATGTATATTGAGCATTTATGTTTACAGTATGTTGAGAGGTGGACGTGGACGTGGTCGCGGTCGCGGATGCGGACAAAGGAATGCTGAGAGAGAAGCTTCGCCTTCAAATCAGGCTAGCCACAGCTCAGGCGAGCCACAGGAATCCAATAATGATGAACCGGAACCTGCTATTCCCGACATCCTTCGTCAGGTGGTTAACCAAATGACTCAGTTTGCTCAGGTCATGGACCGAATGCAGGTGTCAGTAGGATTACAATAGGGAGAAAGACAGCAGGGCATCCCAGATGTGGGAAACTGAGGCGACCGATGGCTCGAGGAGGTGGCGAAAATGCATCCGCCAAAGTTTGACGGTTTCTCAGAGACACCGACGTAGGATCATTGGCTTAGGGAGCTGGAAAAAGTATTCGCAGGGATTAATTGCCCAGATGACGGGAGAGCCACTATTGTGCAGTACATTCTGATAGGGGAAGCGTCCGAGTGGTGGGAGGCCATTTGACCCTTGGATCATAATACCGACTGGGAAAAATTTAAAATGATGATGGAAGCACAGTACTATCCCATTCCATTGAGGGAAGCAAATATTCGGGAATTTTTCTCTGCACAGCCATCAGACGAGCCAGTATCCAAGATAATTAAAACGTTTAATCAGTAGATGGAGTTCGTTCGACACCAGGTGAGAACAGATGCGGAAATGATGATCCATTTTGATATGAGAATGAAACCAGAGATTCAGAGGTACATGTCTGGTTTCAAATGTACCACTCTCCATCAATATCAGGATAAAGCATTGGCGTATGAAATCAAAAAAGCAGCGATGGAAAAGTTTGCAGAATCAAAGAAGCAGAAAGTCTTTGGTAGCTTCCCAGAGAACAAGAGCAGTGGGCCCCGTAAATCTCAGTCATCCTTTCATTCATTCAAGAAACCTCCGCACCCATCCAAAAGCGAAAAGAACCTCAAATCAGTATTAACACCGACAGACGTGGTGAAGAACTGTTTTAATTGTGGTCGGCCAGGCCACCTTTGGTGTCATTATTTCCATACTCCAGTGACATGTTGTGATTGCGGACAGGAGGGACATCGTGCTATGCTTTCCAAGGATGCCACCAAGTTGAATGGAACTCGTACTTCACAACCGGCTCAGAAGGAAGCAAGTATTCAGCAAACGCAGCAGAGTGTTCAGCTGCCCCAAAATTTCGGTAGATGATGAGGCAGAGGACAGTTCGACCGAAAGGGGAAATCGAGTGTCGGGTCCGTACCTCCATGCCTATATGAGATAAGGAGGGCAGACGATCAGGATGCTGCTGTCGCATCAGGTACTGTTCAGATCCTTTTATAGCCAGTTAGCATTTTATTCAATACAGGAGCTACACATTCATTTATATCCTTGTCTTGTGTAAATCGTTTGAACATTTCTATTTTTATTATTGTGAGCCTTATGTTGTGGGTTTATCGAGTGGGGAGAGAATTGTGGGGAATTTGGAAACTAGAGATTTTCCCATATCAATTGGAGGCGGAGATTGGCCCTCAAATCTGATTATGATAAAAATGCAAGGCGACGACCTGATTCTCGGATATGATTGGCTTAATCGATATGGAGCTATTGTAAACTACCGGAAGAGGAATATCTCGACCAGGAAGCTCAGAAAAGTGGATCAAAGCGATCAAGGCTATTAAACTACTAAAACAGTGTTGTACTGGATACTGGTGCTACACAATGAAGAAGGAAGACGGAAAAGTAGAACTTTCATCCATTCCTGTTGTGAACGAATTTCCGGATGTGTTTCTTGATGAATTAACTGGACTACCTCCACGACGGGATGTAGAATTCACCATCAAGTTGGAACCAGGAGCTACACTAATTTCTAAGGCACCGTATCGTATGGCACCTACTGAGATGTATGAATTGAAGAAGCAACTGGAAGAGTTACTGGACAAAGGATATATCCGGCCAAGCATTTCGCCCTGGGGTGCACCAGTTCTTTTTGTCCGGAAGATAGATGGATCGCTTCGACTGTGTATTGATTATTGAGAGCTGAACAAGATGACGATCAAGACCAAGTATCCGTTCCCAGGTGCCGTTTCATGGGCAGGCTGGGGTGTGAGTAATATTGTTGGTGATATCTCTCGACAAAGGCCGCCTACTTTTGAGGGTTCCTCGGAACCAGCAGACATTATTCATTGGCTTGAACATTTTGATAAACTCATCGACATGGTTCAGTGTCCGGAAGAGAGTAAGCTTGCAACAGCTTCTTACTATTTGTGTAAGGGCGCTTATTCTTGGTGGATTTCTGTGAAACCCACTTATCCTGATTGTGTTTGGAGCGAGTTCAAGATTCTCATGTTAGAGAGGTATTATCCTGCTCCACTTCGTGAAGCCAAGCTATCAGAGGTTTTGAAACCCGAATCCTTCGAGGACGAGGGTGTTGTTCTCATTGCTGAGAAGTTTCACGGACTTCTTCAGTTTGCTTCGTATGTTTTCCGTACTGAGGCGGATAAGATCAAGTATTTTAGTAAGAGGCTAAACCCACAGTTGACGATGCAGTTGTTCAATCATAATTGTAACTCAGTTGGCGAATTCATTGACAAGGCTCTTCGAGCAGAGCTTTCGATCAAGGAGCTTGCTTGGAAGAACCCTTCAGTTTCTTCTGGTGAGAGGACCAGGATGTCAGTTCGTTCAGAGGTACATCGGACTTTGACGTCCAAGAGGTCGTTTTCTAGTCTTCTTCATGCTGGGAAAGCATCTTCTTCCCAGACAATGAGTTAGACTGTTGTTTGCTTTAACTGTGATTCAGCGGGGCATATTAGCACTCGTTATACTATGCCAGCATTTTTTTGTCGTTCATGTGGGAGGCAGGGACACCTTCAGAAATATTACAGGAGTTCTAGTGCCAGTATATCTCAAGAGAGCTCACGGGCCTCGAGAGATTTTGTTACTCCAGTCCGTACTTCACCCAAGGGGTCCTATCAGGCTTCGGGAGCCAGAGGTAAGGACAGCCGAGGAGGAGCAACTAGCTCAGATTTGGGTCTTCCTCGAATCTATGAGATGGAGGAGACCGATGTTGGGTACACTTGAGATGTAGCCTTGATTTATGTATTCCTTTCTTTGATTTTCGGATTAATGTTTAACTTAATTTGTATTGTGATATTGTGGTTGTGAACCATTTGTTGTCGATCTATCTCATAATGATAGTACTCGAGAATCTTGAGATTTGAGGTTGTTTGAATTGATTTTCTTTCCTTTTGGTGTTGTACCCGAGATTTTGTGATAATCTAGGGAATTGTTCATTGTGATTCGAGACATCAAGTCGTGAGGACTTTGGCATGCGATTGATATGGTCCCGAGGACTATATGTACGTTGTTGTTTTCCTTTTGTGGCGTGAGTTAGTGTTTGCATGGGCGTTCGATGCCGACGAGAACGGGGAAGTGTACACCGATGATTGTAGACATGTACAATGGGCGGCTCACGTGGGGTGTGTACGCCGGTGTTACAAGTCATGCGGTTGATACTGTAACACCCCCAATTTTAAACCGGGAATATTAGACGCCGCATACCCTCTCCGTGAGAATCCACCAGGCTAGACATCCAAACAACACAACTCATCACATACCGACATGATAAAATACCAAACCAACATACTAACTCGGTCTTTCATCACAAACATACAAGTTAAAATGCACATTTCTACCTCGACTCATACCTATGCAAGGGTAAAATACACTCTCAAACCAAAAATACGACAGAAGAAAGACCATACACAAACTCCGACTAACTGCATCCAACACTGGCCTTCGTGTGATTAGTATCATTCGCCTTCCATCATCCTTCGCGCCGATCCTGTGTCCCAAACCTGCATGTACCTGGATGCAAAAACAGACATCCACCCCCGAATACTCGGGGGTTAGCAAAACTCCACTGTTTTGCTAGTACAAGTATAAAGTGCAAATACGAACCATACAAAACACATTCCGAGAATACAACAAAAGACTTCCCGAGATATTTGATAATTAAAATAGTTCAAGTCTTGAAAGTAGAAACCAAAACAAGAAAGCACTTTGAAAACATTTTCAAATCTCGGGAGTTTTCGAAAACATTTGTAATAGTAAAGTTCTTAATTCTTCAAAAGCCTCTTAGGGTCACCGCCCTAAAGTTCATTTTCCAAAAATGCAAAACCGATTAACAAAACACGGGGTCCACAACCCAATTCATTCCAGTCACAAAACACAGGGTCCACGACCCAACCATTTCGATCACCAACACAGGGTCCACGACCCGTTCATTCACTTCAATTCACTACCCAAAAATACATTACACATAACACATTATGTTTATGCCATTTTAGCCAAACACCAAGACTCAATATATAATGTCTCTCGACTCCGACCAACAAGGATTGTGATACTCCGGACATATCACAATTAATCGTCGTTACAAACATTGTGGCAATTCTCGCGACCCGGTCCAGCCCTCAAGCCACCAAGTCCCTGTGTGCCCCGTCGAGCAATCCCCAGGTGAGAACGCCCACTCGAAGTAACTCTCGCGACCCGGTCCAGCCGCTAAGCCACCAGGTCCCCGTGTGACCCCGTCGAGTCAATCCCCGAGAAAAAAAACCTTACAATTCTCATCAATTCTCATTTTCCAAAACCGAAATCCTCAAGAGTCAATCACAATATATATAGTCGAGGTATTTTGCTAAAATGGCCAAATGTCCAACACACACTCACGACCCAAAGCTTATTCAATTAACAAGGAAGCACACCATCTAAACAGCACCAAACGACACAACCAATATCACACAAGTTCACATATTCACACACATCCGCATGACTCCACACGAAATCTCAACAAAATAATTGAACTTTAACTTACCAACAACAAAATCACATATAATGGAATCACTCGAAAATAATGTGATCCTATACTCGACACCAATATGCATAGTCAATTTAGCACATTAATTCCTGAACACAAGAATCCTCTTTTAATAAAACCATGATTATAGTTATAACGATTCTTTAGAAAAAATGGTTGTCACGTATCGTCAATTTTCAACGTAATGTATGGGCAAGATACTTGCCTCAGTAGTTGATACCGGACACTCCGACGAATGTGTCTTAACCGGAAAACCTCGAATGCCCAGAACTCTCCGGCAGAAACAACGGTAACACCACCAATCGGAAAACGGCGAACGGAAGAGTTCCGGCTCGAGTTTTTCGCAAGGAACCTGACCCCAACATCATACCATGAATAAATTGACGATCGAACGAGGAAGAATAATCGTAGAACGCCCGAATCCCCTTTGTGACATTTTATCGAACACTTTCAAGGTGTTGATTAGAAACTCAATAAAACGACGTATCCTCGGCAATCCAACCGTGGAAAAACAAGGGATTCGATATAAAACAACTTAATAATCATCAATCCATCACTATTCTAAGTTATAACGAATCAAACGGACGAAATCAACAAAATCCCCAATTTTTCCCAAAACTAGGATTTTAGGAAAACTCACCTTGATTCGCTGGATTGAACGATGTTATGGAGTGATTAATCAATGATATGAGCTCCCAAACTTCGTGGATTAATTGCATAACAACATGCCTTCATGAGCTCCAAGGATCCAGCCGCGGAAGAGAAGGATAGAAATGGGAAAAAATGACTAAAACTGGACTACTCGGTCATATTTATACTGGTTCAGCATAGCGTGCGCTAGACTGCCGAGCTAGCATGCACTAACGGGCGGTCATAGTCGAGAATGTTCGGCCAGGGCCCGTCATCATCCGCTGAACACGTGCGCTGTCGGCCCAGCCACAATCCAGAGACTTTCTGGCTCGGCCAGGTAGCGTGCGCAGCCTTCCGGTAGGTAGCGCACGTGCGCAGTGTCCGACAGTAGCGTGCGCTACCTGCCGATCCTCCCAGTCCAGAACCTTTCTACCCCTACTGCCTCGGCCGACTAGCGCGCGCAGCCAACCGGCCATAGCGTGCGCTGCTTCCTGGCCGTAGCTTGCGCTACCTTCTGGCCATAGCGTTCACTATGCCGGTTCCTGCCGCACCCGCCCGGCCGGTGCCTGCACTCGTCCGGCCAGTGCCCGCAACCGTCCGGCCAGTGTCCGACCACCATGATTCGATGACTCGATTTTCCAAAATCGCACGGAACGAACACGACAAAATACTCGGGGACAACATCATCGGTCCGAAATGAAAACAACGGATAACAAATCATCACCTACGGTCTTAAACGCCAAAATCAGTGGTTGAGAAAATAATACCGGGACTCGACAACCAAAAAATATCCAAAAAAATCCAAAATAACCGGAACGAAAATCATGGGTATTACATTCTACCCCCCTAAAAATAAGTTTCGTCCCGAAACTTAAAACAAAAGCAAGGCGACTCTCGACAACACACCAGAACTCCATGCAGTATAAAGCCACTACGATCCAATTCAATACGCAAGAATGCTTACGAAAAGCAACGAGCATGAATCGCTGCGGTTGATAAAACCGAGCAATACAAAATCAAATCACGATTCCAACGCTGAAAGGTATGAAATTCCAGTAACTCACAGATTTGGAAGATCAAATACGAAGACAATTTCTCAACACTTATGAAAATTACGAAATGGCCCAGATGTTCAATAATCACGATTTCGAGATCAAACAATAATGATTGTACAACGACGAACAAATAGCAATGATCGAACGACAATGATCAACTATCACGTTCACACCTCAAATCAAGACATCAATAAACTCATAGGAATCACGAGGTGTTAATTTCGAACACGGTTCACAAGAAATCTATCCGAACTTGGAGAGATCACAAAGATATACACATCAATTTGGAACAATATCAGAACTCGCTCGAATGACAAAGGTGAGAAATAATACAAGGTCAGAAGCATTAACGAACACAATCGCCTCAATACGATCGAACGAGATGGAAACGAGAAGAAAAAAAATGTGGGCATTACATCATATCACCTTTAAAAGAGGTTTCGTCCCCGAAACCTAAACAACGAAACGAAATGCTTGAATATCAACCTTCCCGGCCATATCCTCTTGGTCCCGCATCTAATATCCATAACCAACTGTACCGCGGTCACGATCGCGTTCGCTGTCCCTCGGCATACTAAGCAGATTCTCACTCAATACGATTGCACCACTTCGTGAAAACAATATGCTAAAGTACCAACTTAGCATGACATATCACATAAGGTAACCAATAACAACTTGGAAAGAAAATCCACGAGGTATCCTTTTAAAGGAAATCTTTTGAGAATCCTTGGATTTATATGCTATTCAAAATAAACTTTAAAAGTACTTTTGGTACCTCGGGTTGTTTCATCAAAACTTGTAAACAACATACTCTAACCGTCTCATTTGAAATCATTTGCCAAAATAATAATTCCTTGTAACAGGCGTTATCAAAATCATCATGCCTCTACGCATCATCATCACCGTTAACAACCAACAAGTTAACCATGCAAGATCATCAAACCATTCTTACATACTCTAACATTTACAAATCCGAGTTTGAACTTTACATCGAGTGAGATTTTTCATCTTTCACTATATATTTTTGAAAAAGAAATCGTATTGGTTTTTGAAAAAAAAAATTTGTGTGAAAGATTTTTGAAAATCATGTACTTGAATTATTCAAAAATACAATAGTACGTTAAAAGTCACTTCCTAAAATTCTTCCAACACTACACAAGAATCAACGACGGTAACATTTTACAAAATGTTCAAGGTACTTTTAAAAAAAACTCTTTCAATACCGTCGAGGTTTTATTTGAGAATCCTAGGCTGGCTCGCAAATTTCAAACAATTTCCAAAGTTCATACGAAGCCGCCGAATTAATCAAAACATCAAATTAGTTTCAAAATTGATTTCCGCAACTTGCACAAACTTATGAAAGTTTCAGAAAAACATTTTCGAACACACACACACAGCAGACATAATTTGTCAACTCACCGAACAAAATCAATTATCACTTAGCGTGAATGAAAGGTCACAACACACGTCCACATAAAACGGTTGTCATCACTAGACAACGCACATAGAATACGGTCACAGATGACTGACTGCAGAAAGTTAATCTTAACGGCTAAAATGTGGTTCCACATCCTCTGCCCAGGCTGATTAGTGCGCGTTACAACAACATTGGCGTGCGCTACTCATGCCACATTAGCGCGCGCTAGCCTTGTACTTAGCGTGCGCTAACAGCTCTAATTCAGCAACGTGATTGCGAATATATATACGACATTATTAGAACCAATAGTTACAAATGAACAATGACAGCATACGAATCTAAATGCCATCGATTCACATGCTTACAACACTTCGCGAGCAACCATCAAAGGACAACTGTCATCCAAGATTGAAATCCCATCTATTAATAAAGAGGACTATCTTAACTTATACCAAACGACTTAGCATTCACATCACTATTTTAATCTAAAACTGCCAATACTGCCCGAACAACAAGAACATCATCATGTATTTCTCGACTAACAGTCATAAAACCGATAAGTTGAAAAAGAGAGTCACGTCTTGTCTACATTTTGTAGACTTCACTTGAGTTCAAAAATCGTGTTTTGAAAACTTATAATACAAGATGAAAATAAAATATCGGTAGTTTGAATTCTTAAGAAAAAAAAAATTGACCTTGAGGTCATCATACGAAAATCAAACTTTTTCCTCCCTTTGGAGGATGTTTTAAAACAAAAATATACGTGTCTCTCCAAAAACATGTAAAGTTTTAAAATATCACATTGATGAATTTTTCTTTGCGTAACCACACCAAGGCTATTACTCTTGTAAAAACGACTTATATCAGGATGTGTGTATATATACATATACGTTGGTACCGCTTTCATTCTAGCATCATACGAGGATCAAACAACATAGGCCACATAATCACAAATCACCTTTAAACTCCACGTCATAACACAAAATCATACAAGCTCGTATATCACAAGGCACAATATAGTAGGGAGAGTTACATCCACAGGTCGGACGAAGATGATGGCTGCACCTCAATACTAATCACGGCCGACATCACAGACGACGCGTCGCGACACGACTTAGACAGACACAATCTGACAGAACAAGACACGACAATACCCGACTGGACCCGACAGCCTAGGTTTCCGCAACCTAAGCTCCGATACCATAAATGTAACACCCCCAATTTTAAACCAGGAATATTACAGGCCGCAGACCCTCTCCGTTAGGATCCACCAGGCTAGACATCCAAACAACACAACTCATTACATACCGACATGATAAAATACCAAACCAACATACTAACTCGGTCTTTCATCACAAACATACAAGTCAAAATGCACATTTCTACCTCGACTCATACCCATGCAAGGGTAAAATACACTCTCAAACCAAAAATACGACAGAAGAAAGACCATACACAAACTCCGACTAACTGCATCCAACACTGGCCTTCGTGTGATTAGTATCATTCGCCTTCCATCATCGTTCGCGCCGATCCTGTGTTTTGCTCCCAAACCTGCATGTACCTGGATGCAAAAACAGACATCCACCCCCGAATACTCGGGGGTTAGCAAAACTCCACTGTTTTGCTAGTACAAGTATAAAGTGCAAATACGAGCCATACAAAACACATTCCGAGAATACAACAAAAGACTTCCCGAGATATTTTATAATTAAAATAGTTCAAGTCTTGAAATTAGAAACCAAAACAAGAAATCACTTTGAAAACATTTTCAAATCTCGGGAGTTTTCGAAAACATTTGTAATAGTAAAGTTCTTAATTCTTCAAAAGCCTCTAAGGGTCACCGCCCCAAAGTTCATTTTCCAAAAATGCAAAACCGATTAATAAAACACGGGGTTCACAACCCAATTCATTCCAGTCACAAAACACAGGGTCCACGACCCAACCATTTCGATCACCAACACAGGGTCCACGACCCGTTCATTCACTTCAATTCACTACCCAAAAATACATTACACGTAACACATTATGTTTATGCCATTTTAGCCAAACACCAAGACTCAATATATAATGTCTCTTGACTCCGAACAACAAGCATTGTGATACTCCGGACATATCACAATTAATCTTCGTTACAAACATTGTGGCAATTCTCGCGACCCGGTCCGGCCCTCAATCCACCAAGTCCCTGTGTGCCGCGTCGAGCAATCCCCAGGTGAGAACGCCCACTCGAAGTAACTCTCGCGACCCGGTCCAGACGCTAAGCCACCAGGTCCCCGTGTGACCCCGTCGAGTCAATCCCCGAGTGAGAGTACCCGAGAAAAAAAAACTTACAATTCTCATCAATTCTCATTTTCCAAAATCGAAATCCTCAAGAGTCAATCACAATATATATAGTCGAGGTATTTTGCTAAAATGGCCAAATGTCCAACACACACTCACGACCCAAAGCTTATTCAATTAACAAGGAAGCACACCATCTAAACAGCACCAAACGACACAACCAATATCATACAAGTGCACATATTCACACACATCTGCATGACTTCACACGAAATCTCAACAAAATAATTGAACTTTAACTTACCAACAACAAAATCATATATAATGGCATCACTCGAAAATAATGTGATCCTATACTCGACACTAATACGCATAGTCAATTTAGCACATTAATTCCTGAATACAAGAATCCTCTTTTAATAAAACCATGATTATAGTTATAACGATTCTTTAGAGAAAATGGTTGTAAACAATTCGTTTAGCACGTATCGTCAATTTTCAACCATCATATTCACAAAACACGTAATGTATGCGCAAGATACTTGCCTCAGTAGTTGATACGGGACACTCCGACGAACGTGTCTTAACCAGAAAACCTCGAATGCCCACAACTCTCCGGCAGAAACGACGGTAACACCACTGATTGGAAAACGGCGAACGGAAGGGTTCCGGCTCGAGTTCTTCGCAAGGAACCTGACCCCAACATCATACCATGAATAAATTGACGATCGAACGAGGAAGGATAATCGTAGAACGCCCGAATCCCCTTTGTGACATTTTATCGAACATTTTCAAGGTGTCGATTAGAAACTCAATAAAACGACGTATCCTCGGAAATCCAACCGTGTAAAAACAAGGTATTCGATATAAAACAACTTAATAATCATAAATCCATCACTATTCTAAGTTATAACGAATCAAACGGACAAAATCAACAAAATCCCCAATTTTTTCCAAAACTAGGATTTTAGGAAAACTCACCTTGATTTGTTAGATTGAAGGATGTTATGGAGTGATTAATCGATGATATGAGCTCCCAAACTTCGTGGATTAATTGCATAACAACCTGACTTCATGATCTCCAAGGATCCAGCCGCGGAAGAGAAGGATAGAAATGGGAAAAAATGACTAAAACTGGACTGCTCGGTCATATTTGTACTGGTGCAGCCTAGCGTGCGCTAGACTGCCGAGCTAGCGTGCGCTAGCGGGCGGTCATGGTCGAGAATGTTCGGTCGGGGCCCACCATCATGCGCTGAACACGTGCGCTGTCGGCCCGGCCACAATCCAGAGACTTCCTGGCTCGGCCAGAAGCGTCTGCCTTTCCGGCCGTGGCGTGCGCTACTGCCGGCCAGAAGGCATGCAGTGTCCGACAGTAGCGTGCGCTACCTGCCGATCCTCCCAGTCCAGAACAATTCTGCCCCTACTGCCTCGGCCGACTAGCGCGCACAGCCAACCGGCCGTAGCGCGCGCTGCTTCCTGGACGTAGCGTGCGCTACCTTCAGGCCGTAGCATGCGCTACGCCGGTTCCTGCCGCACCCGCCCGGCCGGTGCCTGCACTCGTCCAGCCAGTGCCCGCAACCGTCCGGCCAGTGTCCGACCACCATGATTCGACGACTAGATTTTCCGAAATCGCACGGAACGAACACGAAAAAATACTCGGGGACAACATCATCGGTCCGAAATGAAAACAACAGATAACAAATCATCACCTACAGTCTTAAACGCCAAAATCAGTTGTCGAGAAAATAATACCGGGACTCGACAACCGGGAAATATCCGAAAAAATCCAAAATAACTGGAACGAAAATCGTGGGTATTACAGGTACGACTTTCCAACTGGTCTCTAGTGGAGGAGTCATGATTTGACTGATCTCGCACTTGGTTGAGTGTCTTATCCCTTGGTTTTCACCTTCTTCAGGCAGATGAGAAATTGAGACCCGGCAGGTTGGCCCATTTGCTCAGGCGAAGTGGTTCGCACTGAGGAGTATTCCTGGAGATGTTGTTTTCTGACCCCCAATAGATAGTTTATATCCCGAGTCGTGTACCCTTAGTCTCGGGGACGAAACTCTTTTAAGGGGGGAGTGTGTAATATTCGGGGGTAATTTTTTTTCGTTTCTACTGTTGGTTGTACGTATTCATTTGGAATTTCAATGTATATTATATTGGGATATTTTGGAATTGAAATATTTATACTTGTTGTCGGTATTGTATTTTCCGATTGGATGTTGGCTAAGTATACTAGCCATAGCGTACGCTATATGTATAGCATTACGTATGCTACGTGTGGAGGATTACGTACGTTAAACCGAGAAGGTTATGTATGTAATGAAGGGTATCAGATCGCATCTAATTTTAGGCGAGTAGGGCCATGCATGATCCGAATATTTGGCCATTCGAGACAGCTAAGTCAATGAGCATTACGTACGTAATGCTTATGCTAATAACGTACATAATGCATGGTTTGTTTTGAGGCAGTGAGTTCTGGCAGGACTTAGCATACGCTACGTAGAGGTGATAACATACGTTAGACATATAACATACGTTAAGTGGTTGTATAGCGGCCGTAATGCGATGTGCAGATTATAAAGACATGTTTCATATTTCATTTCTTCACGACCCATATTCAATTTCTCTCTCTAGAAATTATCCCTCTGCATCCTTTAGTGTATTTCAGCCTCTTTCAACTTGATTTGGAGCTTCATAACTTGGATTAGAGCTTGTGAGCTTGAAGTTTGGAATGTTTAATGATGGTTTGAGGTTGTTCTTCACTTCTTGAAGGGGTATGTTTTTAATCTTGTGTTTATCTCGAGATTATGATGTTGTTGTTGTTGTTGATTACTTAGTGTGTTGATTTATGGTTGAGGATAGCATGATTCTTGATGAGTTTTTATAACTTATGATGAAGAACATGATGATTATGGCTTGAGGTTGATACTGTTCTTGATGTTTAAGAATACTTGGAGATTATAATAATGTTTAGGAAGAGTTATGTTAAGATTGTTAGATAATTAACATAGCTTTGAGATGATTATTGTTGTTGGTTGTGTTCTTGAGAGATTATAACCATTTTAGTAAAGGGTTATGATGAATTAGGAGATGATTATCATAATCTTGAAATGGTTAAGTTAATCTTGTTGATTAATCCGAAATTCTTGATGAATTGGTGATTGATATTGGTAGAGACATCATGTTAGTAGAGTTGATGATGTTCTTGTGGTGATAGTGATCATATTGGTGATATTATCATTTTGGGATGATTAATATGATGTTGTTCTTAATGATTCTTGTTGAATTGTTTTCACAAGTGTTAAGAACATTTTGATCATATTGATCATCGAGGTGTCGGAGGATGTTAGAATTCATAGTTGGGGACTATGATATTCGTTTGTAAGGTTTGTTCGATTCTTGATTGAATCGGAATTGTCCATTGTGTTGTTTTCGATCGATGTTATGTTATTCAATGAATTGTATTTCATTCAAGGTTGTTCGAGTGCTTTTGATTGTCGGAGGACGCCATTCGTCGTTCGTGGGAGGATGTCATCGCCTTCGGTTTGAGGCAAGTTTTATACTTGTAATGGTCAATAAGATAAATATTATCATATGTGTATGAATGTGTTGTATCAGATCGAGACGTAGTCTCTTCATGATTTGTTGATATTAAGGAATTGTTCGATATAATACCCTTCGGCAATTATGCCAAATGTTATTGTTGTTCATTAATGGACGGTTTAAGGCATTGAGACTCTTATTGTTATTGTTGTTGTAGATAGCTGGTTCGCGGTATCGATGTATCGATAGTTATTGTTGATATTGATGTCCGATTAAGACATTGATAGGAATGTTGCTATTGATATTTGTGTTTTGCCATTGATGTTGTATCGGCCGATTGAAGCCGTTGAAGTATTCGATTATCATCTTCGTTGTCGGCAACAGATTAAAGGTGCCGAGACAACCGTTGTGTCATTGTTATCGATTGGTGTTCTAATGCAATCGAGGTATTGAATTGGGATTGTCAAGGACACTTCCCATCCGTGGTATTGTTGTTATCGATTAGCTGTTGTAAGGCAATCAAGGTATTGAATTGGGATTATCAAGGACTCATCCCATCCGTGGTATTGTTGTTATCGATTAGCTGTTATAGGCAATCGAGGTATCGAATTGGGATTGTCAAGGACATTTCCCATCCGTGGTCACTACCAAAAATCAGACTTTAGCCGACGACTTAAAGTGGTCGGCTAAACCCCAAAGTCGTCGGCTAATCATGCCAGCCGTCGGCTAAAAAATCGTCGGCCGATATTCGTCGGCCAAGGTTTAGCCGACGACCTTTGTGCAGTCGTCGGCTAAAGTTCAACCATTAGCCGACCACTAGTACACGGTCGTCGGCTAAACCTGTTGGAAAAAAAAAAAAATTAGCCGACGACCTTAACGAGACGGTCGGCTAAAACCATTTTTTAAAAAAAAAATATAGTTTAGCCGACGACTGTCTTATATGTCGTCGACTAAACTATTTTTAAAAAAAAATTAAATTATTTTAGCCGACGACCGTCTTACAGGTCGTCGGCTAAAACCCTATTTTTAAAAAAAAAATTACTTTAGCCGACGACCGTTTTATTTGTCGTCGGCTAAAACCCTTTTTAAAAAAAATAAATTACTTTAGCCGACGACCGTCTTATATGTCGTCGGCTAAAACCCTTTTTTAAAAAATTAATTCAGATTTTGGGATCCCAAAACCTGTATTTTTTGCACCTGCAATTTTTATACAACAGCTCTCATTATCAACAACAATCAACGCACAACATATTCAAGAACATTAATTTCATCAACATACTAGTAGCGTCAATAAAATCACTTACACAATTGTAACACAAATATAAATATACATGAGTACTACAACAACACAACTAGAATCCACTGCCAAAATCATCTAAATGTCGAAATGTAGTAGTAGAAGGATTACCACCATCCTCTAGATCCTCGTCACGAGGCTGTGAAGATGGGGTCTGTCCGAAGAGAGAAGGCGGTGGAGCAGGTGCCTGCAGTCCAGCCTGAGTAATGGTCTGAGTCAGCGTCATCATATAGTCCATCATGGCCTGCTGCTGTCTCTGGAAACTCTCTAACCGCGACTCAGTCCTCTACTTGCTCTCATGTAACCGCGTCTGAGTCCTCCTTTCATTCTCAGCCCGGAGCTCCCTCTCCGCCCTCAACTGCTCCTCGAGATAGGCAGTCCGTGCATCCCGTCCGCGAGGGCGCTGGAAGCCGGGGGTATCTTTCAATACATGGTGACCCTCGGCTCCCATCATCTTAGTGTGGTACCGACTACCTCTAGGAGGGTAGACGGTACCCCACACCCTAGCGCGAACATAAGGATCGGCCTGATCGATCTGTCCAATGGCAGAATCGAGGTCAGTCTCCGCTAAGTCCGGATACTGCTCCCGAGCAATCTCAGCAAGCATCCTATGAGACTCCTCCCGCACACGCTCCTAAGTTAATATGAAAATAAATATTTGAATATCAATAAAAGTATGATACAAAGGCATTTATTTTATTACTAAAATAAAATAAAAAAAGACTTACATGCTCCTCGGGACGGTTCGGAAATACTTTCTGAGTCACGTAGGCAAATGCATCCAACGCATCAGAAGAAATGGCCTCGTGCGCAACTCTGGCTAACGATCGAACCAGATCGTGATCGCTACCATACCAAGACGATTGGTCGTGTTGGTCAAGCTAGTCGCCTTCAAAAAATATTATTTACAATCGAGTTTATATTTAGAATTCAAAAAAATAAAAGCGAAATATTATTATTTTTATTAAATACTAGCATTTTTTAATAAATAAAATACAATATTCAGATTTTTATTTTTATGGAAAATAATATTCTAGTTTTTATTTTTATTAAAACAATTTATTTCCACTTTTGAATAAAAAAATCCGATTTTTTAATATTAATAATATTCCAGAATTTTAAAAATACATGAAGTTCCGATTTTTTCTAATTTAAAAAACCGAACTTCAAGTATTTTATATTCTCAAACATTAATTTAAAAAATGGAGTTTATATTTAGAATTCAAAAAATAAAATCAAAGAGGAAGAATGAAATGAGGGTATTTTAGTCATACCATGAACTCGGGTCGCGAAAATGGGCGCTTAGCCACTTCCACTCGTACTCCTAACTTGAATTCTTCCGGTAGCCTCTCGGTATCACCCAGTCATCTGAACATGTGCATCTCATTTTTCCAAGATTTGTACCTACAACACACGTTGCACAACATATATCATTCGTAAGAAAAAAATTACGCAAACAATGTAGATACAAAATAAATTAAAATGACTTACTTGGTAGATCGCACCTCGTCACACCAAGTACGCAGAGAGCGTCGGGAATGACAAACCACACCTATGAACAAGATAAATATGCAATAATTTAAAAACATCACATATTGCATTTTCAAGAACTACGTGTTGATTGAAAAACACTTATTAAATATTTATTAACTTACCGACATAGCATTATTCAAAGCATCCTTCACGCATCGCGCACGCCCCCAATCGGGCCACAAAACGGGACTCGTCCCGAATGACAAAGCCAACATTACGGCTATATGACGCCGCGCGTCAGAAGACATCACCGGCCGGCCGTGTCTGCAGAGGAATCTCATAACGGCCATGCTTACTTACGTACGAGTCGAGCGCTGCACTTTGGGCCACGAGTCTTCTTCTTTTTCTTCTCCTCCTCGACTACATTTTCCCCTTCTCCTTCTCCCTCTCTATCTCCTCATACAGTTTCGTCTTCGAAACCCGACAAGTGCGCCAAAACATGTTGTCTGGCCAAGACTCATAGACGTATGCCTCGTCAGGGCTAATCAATCGAACGGGAACTCGGGCTCCCGACTCATCGACCTCCGGAATAGTCGGAACCATCGGAGGCATGAATAGAGTCGGCGGCGGACCGTGGGGCACCGCGGACGAGGAACTCCGTACATCTCCTGATGTGTGAGGGCTAGATGTGGGTCGGTGGATGGGAGGCATACGAGTCTCCGGCTGCGAGGGAGTCGGCCGTGGTGTCTGAAAGGATAAACGCCGCGCTAGCGCAGCGGGCTCATCTGTCGCCCTATAAAAATCGTCCGCGTTCATGCCGGTAGCTTCTAGTATCTGGCGGGCACGAACGCTGCTCTGAGATATGTATAGTGTACCGGGATCCGCCTTACTAGAGGCTGCGGAACTCCCCCCCCGAATCGGGAGTGGTCGACTTTGTCGACTTCTTCCCCAACGCTTTCTTTATTCTATCCATAATCTAAACAAATAAATCAAATTCACAACTCAACACAACAGTAATTGTCAATGCCATACCACGTTAATCTTTCGATTAACGCCGGCTATAAAATTCCTTCCTCCTCAAACAAATTCATCAAATATTTCTAAACAAATTCATCAAATAATCGAAACAAATTCATCAACTAAACAATTCAACACAACAGTAATTATCAATGCCATACCACGTTAATCTTTCGATTAACGTCGGCTATACAATCCCTTCCTCCTCAAACAAATTCATCATATTCGCAACTCATTAAACACAAAATATTGAAAATACTAAATTCATCAAATATTGCATCACAACTCATTAAATATTTTATCTAATTCATCACATAATCTAAACAAATTCATCAAACAAATACAATAAATTCAACAAACAAAATAAAAAAAAAAGGACAAGGGTTACCGCGGCCGGGCTGGAGGGCGACCGGCGGAGCGGAGGGCGACAAAGTGAGGGCGACGGCCGGAGGGCGATGGGCGGCGGGCGGGCGGGCGGCACGGACCGGGCCGCGGGCGGAGGCTGGGGCGACGGACCGCGGCGGGCGGCGGGCGACGGACCGGAGAGGGGCGGGCCGACGATCGGCTAAACCGTAAGATTGGGCGACGGGTGACGATCGGCGGGCGAATGGCTAAGGGGGCAGAAGAAGAAAATAAGAAAAGGGAGGTACGAGACACGTATAAAAGGTGGGGGTTTAGCCGACGACAAGATCTACGTCGTCGGCTAAAGTTTAAAAAAAAATAAAAAATTATACTTTAGCCGACGACATATATGACGGTCGTCGGCTAAACCCGGAAGTGACCCGACCGTGTTAGACAACACGGCTGGCAGCAAACAGCTTGTTTTCAATTTCGGGGCGGGTGCGACACGGGTCGTGTTGATGGACACGGTCGGGGGTTTAGCCGACGACCTTCTTATAAGTCGTCGGCTAAAGTTCAATTTTTTTTTTAAAAACATTAGTCGATCGTGTCAGGGGACACGGGCCGTGTCGCATCTGCCGAGAATGGGAAAACACACTGTATGACTGACCCGACCGTGTTGTCTAACACGGTCGTGTCACTTCCGGGTTTAGCCGACGACCGTCATATATGTCGTCGGCTAAAGTATAATTTTTTTAAAAAACTTTAGCCGATGTAGATCTTGTCACGGCTAAACCCTGTGTTTTTTTTTAATAATATTATTGATATTATATTAATGTTATGATTATGATTATTATTATTACTATTTTTTTAATTATATTTAACAAATAAAAATATACATCTACTAAATTTATGGCTCATAGTTTGAGTCATCACTACGATCTGTCTCATTATCTCGAGTTGATATCCGGCAACATATGCCTCAAGTCGTCCACATTATCGTCATCAGAATTTTCAAGTAATTCGTTTGTATCAACGTCAACGTACCCGCGAGCATCACCACGGAGTCGGATGACTCGTCCTTCAGGAACATTATTCATTGTAATTGTCGTTGATGGTGGAATATTTGCTGCATTTGGCTCTTGATAAGCATCATCGTCATCGCACTGTTGTTTCTCCCGGTGTAGCAAAGACTACAAATATTCCTCGTTGTCACAACATTCACTACCTTCCATGTGCCTTTCTTCACCAAGTCGTCCAAAAATACACCGACTTTGCAGATGTAGCAAATACAAAAGGATCACTTTCATACCATGAAGTGGAAGTGTCAACAGATAACAGCCCGTAGTCGTCTTGCATATCGGTTCCAAGACTGGTGTCGTACCATCGACACTTAAACAAGTAAATTGTCATGCCTTCCCCGTAAATTAGTTCTACCACTTCCAAAAGAACACCGTAATATCCACCATCTATCATAACCCCAGAATTTTGACATCTTCTTTTTTGGTCTCTCCCAAGGCATACGAATGTGACACCGTTGACTTTGGCCATCGAATGAATTCTTGACATAACCGGCTTCATAGAAAGAAGCATAAGTTCACGCGACCAGTTAGGGTGTCCGTCATCTTGTATGTGTGTCATCTGTCGTAAATAAACTTTTTATGTAAAAAAATATCTTAAGTCCAAAATGCAATAGCAATTGAATGTATACGTACCCATTCTCCGAAATAGTCGGCAAAAGTGTCATTGTGGAATCTAGTGTCACCTCGCACCATATCGCATGACAAGTGGATGTCTTTCCAGTACTGAACTTCTGGACAATTGAGCAATATCCACCAATATGCAATTCGTGACTCGTACGGGTCTAATTGTCTTCCTGGCAACCTCCCATAGACGTCAACCTCAGTGGATATGATAGAAAGATTGAATTGTATTTTATCTGCTGGAATAGAGCAGGAAGGGGGATCGAAGTTGCCCAAATACAACTTGATATGCGTAATACACTCCGACGCAAGGTAAGATTCTGCAATGCATCCTTCTGGTGTAGACTTATTGGCCACGGAGTCTTTGTAATCACCGAGTTGCCTTTCAACCGGGTACATCCACGTGTAGTGCACTGGACCAGTGACCAATAACTGCCTCGGAAGGTGGATCATGAGGTGAGGCATGAGGTCAAAAAAGTTTGGAGGAAATATTCGCTCAAACTTGCACAAGATATAGATGATCTCATCTTGCATTTTACGCAAATCAGATCTCTTGACTTCTCTCGTACATAGTTTCTGTAAAAATCTTGACAATGCAACACACGGCTCGACCACCTGTTTTGGTAAGTACGGTCGAATAAATACCGGAAATAGGCGTTGGAGTAGGATATGACAATCATGACTCTTCAAACCAGTTAACTTGTTCTCCCTGAAATTAACACATCTTCCTATATTTCCAAAGATACCCTAGGATACCTAGCGATCTTTATCCAAAGAAATATCTCGGTTCTGCTTCTACAGTTGATGGTGTAAGCTGCCTTAGGCATTTTTTGTTTTCCCTTGACAATTTTCAACCACAAATGTTTTCTTATGCTCATTTCTTCCAAACCTTTGCGTGCTTTTGGCCCGTCTTTGGTCTTTCCATCCCAACCTAAGGTTGTCCCAACCACACTTTCGCAAACATTCTTTTCAATGTGCATGACATCCAAGAAGTTCCTTATGAGTAACTTGGACCAGTAAGGCAATTCCCAGAATATACTTTTGTGCGACCAATACTTATACATGTCGGGCCTTTCGGGGGTTCTTTGCAAGCACATCAGGATGGTTGCTAAGTGACCAAAATCGTACTCATTAAGAATTGATAGTATTTCATCACTGTCGTGGTGGCTCGCCCATTTCTACAGTGCCATCAAATGCTGCAGCATCCATACGCCACTCATGTTCCCTGTCAAGCCATATCCGATGACGCATTCGGATAACTTTCCTACAGTGGTACCTAGCACAATCTGCATTCAAACACACTGGACAACCTCTATATCCGCTAATAACAGATCCAGACTGTAATATCCGCAATTTCGAATTTCGGTAATTTTCTTTTTTCGGAAGAAGTTCGTTTAGACAACTCTATCATGACCGTTTCGTCATTCCGAGAATGATTAATTCTGCACTTTTTGTCATCCGAGTTCGTTTCGGTGTCGTTTTGTTGAGTTCCGTGTCCTTAATCGACTTTTTCGCGTGGGAGTTCGACTTTGTAAAGTCACCATTAATTCTTGGAAACTCCAAAAATTCTGAATCTTTGCAACATTATAGAGCATCAAGTTAGATTTCCAATGGTTCAAACGGTGAGTCAATCGGAGTCCAGACGAAGGAGTTATGGTCGAAATAGCGAAGACTGCACGGTGTGCCTTTTTGGTGTTGAAGGGGGCTGTACTGTGTGCCGCGGCACACTTCAGCTGTGCCGCGGCACTAAGCTAATTCCTGGGCATTTTTCTTGGCCCTGGGCCGCGGCACACTCATCCTGTGCCGCGGCACACGGGCTTTTTCTGCGTTTTTTAGCAGATTTGCGAGGAGAAAAACTTCATTTTTTCTCCTCTCTTCTTCCTCCTTCATCTTAGGCGATTGTGGGCAATTTTTGGGCGATTTTGAGTGCTCCCAAACTTGTAGAGATCATATACCTCAAGTCTTGTTGTAGATTTTCGACCTCTACTTGAATCATTCATCCAAATCAAGGTATTTTGGCTTGAACCCTTGTTTTTGTAGATTTGGGGATTTTCCTTTTTGATTTCAATTCCAATCCGTTTTTAATCAATTAATTGTTGTATAAACGTTGTTTTGAACTTTTTCTACGGATTGGATACTCGTATCTTAGGTTCGTTCGACCCGAGGGGTGATTTCTTTGTTCTTGAAGGGTCTTGAACATTTAATGTTCGATTAAATGTTCGAATGAGTTCCCTTTGATAGTTTGTTGGAATTTCCGTTGTTTTCGGCCTTGATTCTCGTCGTAATCATGTTTTATTATTCCTTACGGAGGATTATAGGTGCTCGATGATTCCGATGTTGAATTCCGTTGGTGATTAATGATTCATGTGGTGTTTTCCCGTAGTAATTTCGGTGTTATCGCGTTCTAGATAGTGTTCGGGGATTTGAGGGCTACCCGGCCGTATCCGTTCACTTTCCATTGCTCGTGATATCGAGGCAAGTACCTTGCCCATACTTTTCTTATTTTATGGATATGATGATCGGTGATCGTCTTGGTGTGTTTGTTTGGTTGTTTGAAATGAAGTTTCAAAGGATTTCGGTTTGGCCTCGTTAAAGGCTTCCTTTCAAAACGCGTGTGTTTTGTGAACGGTGTTTTGAGAATTGATTATGATTTGGTTATTTTGAACGTTGAAGGATTTTATGATGATACTCCTATTGTTTAAGTTATGGAATCGTGTATTCCGTATTTAATCTTGTTATTGTATTTTTGAAGAGTTTGGTAATGGTGTCGAGTTAATGGCCATCTCTAGTGAGTATTCTTAATGAACTTACATTCTTAGCATGTTAGTATTGCATGAGTAACGTGTGTGTGTGTATGCTCACTACGGGTTAGATCCGACGGGGTCTCGGTAGGGCTCCACGAAGCTGTGGAACCGCGAGCTTGCTTTTAACCACTGTGGGTTAGATCCGACGGGGTCTCGGCAGGGATCCACGAAGCTGTGGGTCCGCGGTTAATTGTGGTGCATTTTGCAAATGTGATTTGATATTGGCATTTCCGGAAATGAGCGCTTTTGAACGGTTTTCATGATTGCATGCATCGACTAAGTGTGTAAGAGGTAAGTTGTTCGTTTGGCTTACTTGGCTAGGATGGCACTAGAGTATTTTGTTGTTTGTGTTAAATCCTTTATTTGTGGATTTTGATGTTGGGATACGAACCTTGTGGTCGTTCTTGTGTACTGTGAGTTGATGATATTTGGGGCTAAAATCCCAACGGTGTTGTAAAGATCATTTTACGGATTTGGGGCTAAAATCCCAACGGTTTGGTAAAGGTTATTTTTACGGAAAGTAAACTTTTGGGGCGGTGACCCCTTTTGTCTTTTGGATTTTGAAAAGTAGGATTTGATAATCCTAAATTATCTTCTATTAAAACTCTCGATGGCATTCTAAACCGTTTTATAAATTATTTCCATTGATTTATGATATTTCGATTTTGAAATGTTTTCTCAAATTCTTGCCTCGGGAAGTACTTTTCGTTTCGTTTGGATCTTTGAGGATTCCTGGTTATTGTTATTCATGGAATGTGGATTGTATGGCTCGTATTTGCACTTTGTTCTTGCACTAGCAAAACAGTGGAGTTTTGCTAACCCCCGAGTATTCGGGGGGTGGATGTCTGTTTTTGCATTCAGGTTTTTGGAGCATAGCACAGGGTCGGCACGAAGGATGATGAAAGATGAACGATACTAATAACACGAGGATCTGTTGATGTCGGATTGGTCTAGCTGTATTTTCTTTTCCGCTGCAGTATATTTTCCCGTTGTACGGGTGTGGTTGTATTTTGACCCCTGCGTGGGCATGAGTTGTATTTGAGTTGTATGTAATTGTTGAAAGACCAAATCGGTCTACTGAGTCATTTTAGCCGAAAGGCATGGTTGAGTTGCTATATGTCGTTACCAGCCTGGTAGATCCTTGAGGAAAGGTTCTACGGCGTGTAATATCCCTGAGCGGATTGGGGGTGTTACATAAATGGTATCAGAGCTTAGGTTGAGGAAAACCTAGGCTGTCGGGTCAATTCGTGTTGTTTGAGTCTTGTTTCGTCGGGTTTTATCTGACTGAGTCGTGTCGCGACGCGTCGTTTGAGTTTGTTGGTCGTGATTAGTATCGTGGGGCGATCATCATCTTCGTGCGACCTGTGGAAGTAAGTCTCCCTTCATTGTGTTGTGCCTCGTGTGACACGAGCTATTTTATGATTATTTGTTAAGTGATGGAATCCTTATGTGGATTTTGATTTCACGATATGTATTTAATCGACTCTCGTATTTGATTTATACGAGGAGTGTCATCGCTTGTGATGTCTTTTATTGTTGTTTTTGTCCGTTGCTGATGATTTTCGAATCGATTTGCACGTTTTACAAGTTCTCTTGTGGAAGCTTTGTGCTTATGCACGTTCGACTTGTTCACTAGCCAGTGCGGTAGGGTCTTTAGAGGCCTCGAATGGGGCCAGTGGTTTTGTTCTGAATGTGGTTATTTGACTCTAATTTTTGTTCTTATGAGGAGTAGTGTTGCTGGATTGTGCATGTTGAACTGTATTTCTTTTATCCGCTGCGTGAGTTCTTTTGTAATGACTTTCGATATTTTACCGACCGAGTTTTATTTCGAAAACCGATTCCCTTAACCGAGTTTTTGGCATTATGGCCTTGATCATTTTGGCGAAATTCTTATGACGGTATTTAGCATTTTGTAAATGGCTTCTGTGAGTTTTTGAAATATTACCGTCATCAGCCTTTTTGGCATCGTCCTTTTTGGCATTGAATTATTTTCGAAAACTTGAGTATCTTAGAAATAAATTTCGAGACATATTTTTTTTTTCAAATGAGCTATTTTCTTGTGGTACATCCAGGTGCCACAATATATTTCAAAATTTTTTTGCCTCGGAGACCAAAATGTTTTGAGATATTTTTAATGTTTTAGAAACACTTTTATTTAGACCCGAGGGTCGAATATTCTGAAAGTTTTCACTAAGAGAAAGTGTCCTAATCTTTATCAAATGCGAAATGGTTCTACAAAGTCTCGATAACGATGTTTCACGTTTGTACTTTTTGAAAGGTGATACTCAAGATCAATCGGTGTTCTTCTAAATTATTTTCAAAATGAGGTTTTCGTTTTTAAAACCTATCCATTCCCGTTTGAGGGCTGGGTATATATGTATGATGTTCGCGTTGTCATTTTTATGTTTGCTCCCGAGTATGACCGAATTGGCGGTGTGAGCGTTGAGTCGTTTTCCACACATTTGTTGTGTTAGCCCCTTGTGAGAGGTGGGATGTTGGTGTTGAATATTGTCGCCTCGTGGTGATTTCTGCGTTGTCGCGCATGTATGAGCTGTTAGAGCTTGGGTTGGTATGGTCGTGTGCATCGGTGATCGTTCCGTTATGTGTCGGTTGTTTAACGTCTTGTTACCTTGCTCCTGTTTTGTGAATTTCGTGGATGAGGTCGGGGGTAATACTCGTACTATTTTGACTTCTGTATTTTCTCTTTCTCCAGTCTATCGATTCGCTCATGTTCGTTGAAACTTTATGAAATTGTTCTGTATTTCGGTTTCATCGTCCGAACGAACTGTGATCTTGTTGTGGGTCGATCTGGTTATCGTTGTGACTTTTTCGAGTTCGGTTCGATTCTTGTGAACCTTGTTCGGAAGTGACATCATCTGGTTCTATTAGTTCTTTTATTCGAAGTGGATCGGATTTGGAACTCTTGTGTTTTCGACTTTGTCGACTCATTTATGTTCGTTGACATTTTCTGAGCTTGTCTTGCCCCTTGCTTTTGTTGATCGAACGAGGGTGGTATTGTTTCGGAATTACTTGTTTGTCGTTGTGACTTTTCGATTGCTATTCCATTTCCTGTGGATCTTATGTGAATGCACATCTTGTTGTTTTCACCGGATCATATGTTGTCTCGAGTCGAGATGTGAACCTTGGAGTTGTTGTTTGAATTTCATTGTTCTTCGTGATTCGGACATGATTGTTCGATTTTTGTTGTCTCGATCGTTGTGGTTCGATCGTTTGATTTTTCGGTTTTTGTTGATCTCGTTCCGTGATTGGTGAACGTTCAGGCTCCTTCGTAATTCCCATCAGTTCGGGAAATTAGTCTCGCTGATCTTCCAACCCTTGGGCGGTGGAATTCCGTATTGGTTCAGCGATTGGCTCGCGTTTCGATTGATGTACCGTTGGGTTGGTTAATCATACTGACTTTCGTTCGTTGTGTTTTGTGATTGTCGGACAATTGACTTGGCTATATTATCCGTTTGATGACGCTTGTCATTTGTTGGTTTTATTATATCCCTAACGGCGACGTTGTGTTGGTCGTCGTGGAGCGTGTTTTCACGCCGTATGTCTCTTTGCGTTTCTTGCGCCGTTGGGCGCGAATTTTCTGTTTTTGGTGTATCTCGCCGAGTTTTCCTGGCGGGTATATTTCTCCCCCCTACTTGTTTTAAGTTTCGGGACGAAACTTCTTTTAAGGAGGGTAGAATGTAATATCCGCAATTTCGAATTTCGGTAATTTTCTTTTTTCGGAAGAAGTTCGTTTTGACAACTCTATCATGACCGTTTCATCATTCCAAGAATGATTAATTCTGCACTTTTTGTCATCCGAGTTCGTTTCGGTGTCGTTTTGTTGAGTTCCGTGTCCTTAATCGACTTTTTCACGTGGGAGTTTGACTTTGTAAAGTCACCATTAATTCTTGGAAACTCCAAAAATTCTGAATCTTTGCAACATTATAGAGCATCAAGTTATCTTTCCAATGGTTCAAACGGTGAGTCAATCGGAGTCCAGACGAAGGAGTTATGGTCGAAATAGCGAAGACTGCACGGTGTGCCTTTTTGGTGTTGAAGGGGGCTGTACTGTGTGCCGCGGCACACTTCAGCTGTGCCGCGGCACTAAGATAATTCCTGGGAATTTTTCTTGGCCCTGGGCCGCAGCACACTCATCCTGTGCCGCGGCACACGGGCTTTTTCTGCGTTTTTTAGCAGATTTGCGAGGAGAAAAACTTCATTTTTTCTCCTCTCTTCTTCCTCCTTCATCTTAGGCGATTGTGGGCGATTTTTGGGCGATTTTGAGTGCTCCCAAACTTGTAGAGATCATCTACCTCAAGTCTTGTTGTAGATTTTCGACCTCTACTTGAATCATTCATCCAAATCAAGGTATTTTGGCTTGAACCCTTGTTTTTGTAGATTTGGGGATTTTCCTTTTTGATTTCGATTCCAATTCGTTTTTAATCAATTAAATGTTGTATAAACGTTGTTTTGAACTTTTTCTACGGATTGGATACTCGTATCTTAGGTTCGTTCGACCCGAGGGGTGATTTCTTTGTTCTTGAAGGGTCTTGAACATTTAATGTTCGATTAAATGTTCGAATGAGTTCCCTTTGATAGTTTGTTGGAATTTCCGTTGTTTTCGGCCTTGATTCTCGTCGTAATCATGTTTTATTATTCCTTACGGAGGATTATAGGTGCTCGATGATTCCGATGTTGAATTCCGTTGGTGATTAATGATTCATGTGGTGTTTTCCCGTAGTAATTTCGGTGTTATCGCGTTCTAGATAGTGTTCGGGGATTTGAGGGCTACCCGGCCGTATCCGTTCACTTTTCCATTGCTCGTGATATCGATGCAAGTACCTTGCCCATACTTTTCTTATTTTATGGATATGATGATCAGTGATCGTCTTGGTGTGTTTGTTTGGTTGTTTGAAATGAAGTTTCAAAGGATTTCGGTTTGGCCTCGTTAAAGGCTTCCTTTCAAAACGCGTGTGTTTTGTGAACGGTGTTTTAAGAATTGATTATGATTTGGTTATTTTGAACGTTGAAGGATTTTATGATGATACTCCTATTGTTTAAGTTATGGAATCGTGTATTCCGTATTTAATCTTGTTATTGTATTTTTGAAGAGTTTGGTAATGGTGTCGAGTTAATGGCCATCTCTAGTGAGTATTCTTAATGAACTTACATTCTTAGCATGTTAGTATTGCATGAGTAACGTGTGTGTGTGTATGCTCACTACGGGTTAGATCCGACGGGGTCTCGGTAGGGCTCCACGAAGCTGTAGAACCGCGAGCTTGCTTTTAACCACTGTGGGTTAGATCCGACGGGGTCTCGGCAGGATCCACGAAGTCAGGTCCGCGGTTAATTGTGGTGCATTTTGCAAATGTGATTTGATATTGGCATTTAGGAAATGAGCGCTTTTGAACGGTTTTCATGATTGCATGCATCGACTAAGTGTGTAAGAGGTAAGTTGTTCGTTTGGCTTACTTGGCTAGGATGGCACTAGAGTATTTTGTTGTTTGTGTTAAATCCTTTATTTGTGGATTTTGATGTTGGGATACGAACCTTGTGGTCGTTCTTGTGTACTGTGAGTTGATGATATTTGGGGCTAAAATCCCAACGGTGTTGTAAAGATCATTTTACGGATTTGGGGCTAAAATCCCAACGGTTTGGTAAAGGTTATTTTTACGGAAAGTAAACTTTTGGGGCGGTGACCCCTTTTGTCTTTTGGATTTTGAAAAGTAGGATTTGATAATCCTAAATTATCTTCTATTAAAACTCTCGATGGCATTCTAAACCGTTTTATAAATTATTTCCATTGATTTATGATATTTCGATTTTGAAATGTTTTCTCAAATTCTTGCCTCGGGAAGTACTTTTCGTTTCGTTTGGATCTTTGAGGATTCCTGGTTATTGTTATTCGTGGAATGTGAATTGTATGGCTCGTATTTGCACTTTGTTCTTGCACTAGCAAAACAGTGGAGTTTTGCTAACCCCCGAGTATTCGGGGGGTGGATGTCTATTTTTGCATTCAGGTTTTTGGAGCATAGCACAGGGTCGGCACGAAGGATGATGAAAGATGAACGATACTAATCACACGAGGATCCGTTGATGTCGGATTGGTCTAGCTGTATTTTCTTTTCCGCTGCAGTATATTTTCCCGTTGTACGGGTGTGGTTGTATTTTGACCCCTGCGTGGGCATGAGTTGTATTTGAGTTGTATGTAATTGTTGAAAGACCAAATCGGTCTACTGAGTCATTTTAGCCGAAAGGCATGGTTGAGTTGCTATATGTCGTTACCAGCCTGGTAGATCCTTGAGGAAAGGTTCTACGGCGTGTAATATCCCTGAGCGGATTGGGGGTGTTACACAGACAGCATTTCATATGCAGGAAAATCACTAATAGTGCCGATACACATGGTGTGCAAGTAGAACGTCTCGGACGAATAACTGTCGTACGTGGGATGACCTTGCTCCCACAACAATTTCAGCTCCTCTATCAAAGGTCTCATATACACATCGATACACTTTCCCGGATATCCCGGCCCCGGGACTAACAAGGTCAACATATTATACTCCTTCCGCATACACATCCACGGAGGAAGATTGTAAGGAATCACTACAACAGGCCATATGGTATATGAAAGACTCATGTTACCAAAAGGGTTGAAACCATCAGATGCAATCCCGAGCCGCACATTTTGGATATCAGAAAAAAAAATCGGATACTCCCTATCTATATGCTTCCACGCTTCTCCATCTGAAGGGTGTATCATAGTATCCCTGTCATTAGTGCGCGGCTCGGCATGCCATCTCATTGCTTTTGCCGTGTGAGGAGACATAAAAAGCCGTTCCAACCTGTCCTTCAGTGGAAATTACCAAAGCACCTTAACCGGTTTCTCTTTTCCAGAAGGAGTGATCCTATATCTCTCTGTATCACATACAGGACATCTCGTGAGGTCTTCATTAAGATGCCCCCAGAATAAAATACAATCATACATGCAGACGTGGATCTTAATGTAGGAAATAGGCATGTCCACGGGTCGGACCCGCCGGGTCACCGGGTCCGACCCGCCGGGTCACCGGGTCCGATAAGGAGGACCCGAACCCTAACCCGGAAAAATGAACAACCGGCGGGTTCTAAACCCGTGGTCACGGTCAACCGCCGGGTCAACGGGTCTCGGTCGGTTTTTTTTTTTTTGTAATATAATTTTTTTTTTTGAAATACAATTGTTAATTTGTTATATAGTTTTTAATGAGGATAATATGGTTGTTTTTTAAAAAAAAAAAGAGGGGGAGTAAAGTTTAAGTAACTTTACAAAAGAAGACTACAACTTTAAAAAGACTTTGAAATACAGAAATTCGGATTATATCTAATTAACTTTACAAAAGAAGACTACAACTTTAAAAAGAAATTCGGATTAACTCAAAACAAAACTAATTAAACAATTATATCTTCAACTAAATTTTGCATTACAAAAAATTTTCTGTCTGATTAGACGTGCAAGCATGAAAAGGAGACTACAACTTTAAAAAGAAATTCGGATTTACAAAAGAAATAAGAAAAAGACAAGTTCCATAGCCATCGACTCGGGAGTGAGTGGTTCTTCATCTTCATCTTCATGCTTTGTATCCCCGACGCCCTTACCTTGGTGGTTACGTGCTTCCCGCGGATCCCTCCGATGGAGTGAGTGGTTCTTCATCTTCATCATCGTCAGTTGATTCGTTGTTTTTTTGTGTCTTCATTTCCGCTCTCCGACAATCACTTAGTAGCACTTGAGCTTCCAACGTCTCGGGCAACAAGTTTGACCTCGTGGGATCGAGAACCTTTCCACTCCGACTAAAGGTTTGCTCTACGGCTACCGTTGAGGCGGGAACGGCGAGAATTTGTGCCGCAATCTTGCTTAGAGTAGGAAACCTTGATCTCTCCGGTCGGCTCCACCATTCCAAGATGTCAAAGTCTTCTAACTCTTCTTCATGTCCAAACTCAAAGGTAATGGTTAGATAATCGTCGAGCTCCGAATTGGAACTCGACGTGGTTTTTTCCCTCTTTGGGGCAAATAAATCTCTAGCAATTGATGTCAAACGTCTACTAGTAGATGATGAAGAAGAAATGGGAGGTGGTTGTTGAGATGATTGAGCTTGATCGGAAATATGATAATGAGCATACAATTGTTCAAGTAAATTCCTAACGTTAGTAAGTATAGTAGAAACAATACATGCGGGATCATTTTGTATTTGTAGAAACGAATAATAATTTTCCAAAAATTGTTTCAAACCTTCCATTTTACGTCGAGGTCCAAAACAAATGCAATAAGGTAAACATCCGAATAATTTTGAAATAACTTAGCCATTTAATTCTCATATCACTTATGGCAACTTTAATGGAAGGTACGTTAAGACCGTCTTTAAGTGCAAATGCAATATTAATTGCTACGTAACAAAATAAGTTCGAAGTTGGTTTGTAAACATAACTAAAAATTTTAGTAGCCTCGTAGAAATGTTTAAAAACATCCATTACATCTCTTGCTAAAACCCAAGCTTCCCCGAAAACAAAATTACCATCAATGTGTTGTGCGGCAAAACCACTTAAAAGTTCTTTATAATCATATGATTCGGAAATCATTTTGTATGTAGAGTTCCATCTTGTGCAAACATCTTTTGGAAATTTTTTTGGATATACATTATGTTGTTTACAATATTGGTACCATTTACGACGAACACTTTTTTTAGTCCAAAGTTCATTAAGAATGCCTCGGATAGGTTTTACTAATTCTCCAACATAAGCTAAACATTCTTGAACACATAAGTTTAAAATGTGAGCCGCACACCTAATGTGAAAAAATTTACCTCCAATAGACGGCGTACAATAAGTGATTAGTTCTTGAATCGAAGCCGTGTTAGCGGATGCATTGTCAAATCCGATTGAAAAAACTCGTGAAACTAATCTATATTCTTCTAAAATATTTGCAATTAAACGAGCTATATTTTGCGCGGTGTGTGGGTCGTTAAAAACTCGTAATGCCAAAACTCTTTTGTTTAACACCCAAAACTTATCAATATAATGACATGTAATGCCCATGTAGGAATTTTTTTGAAATGAATCGGTCCAAATATCACTACAAATTGAAACTTGTAAATCACTATTTTCCATAAAATATTTAATCAAATTTTCTTTACGTGATTTATATCTATGCATCATTTTTCTTTTTGCGGTTTGTCGAGAAATTTGTTTATATGCGGGTTGAACATGATTTGTCACCCAATCATTAAAACCAATATTTTGTGCAAAGCTAAAAGACAATGAATCAACGGCTATCATTTCCGAAAAGGCATCCATAGATGAAGAATGATCATATGAAAATAAAGAAGGAGGTTGGTTAGAGGTTGATGCGTACCCGGATAGTTGCGTTTGTCCTCGTGCCAATCCGTATTTTTCGGGATGCTTCGTCCTAATATGTCGGTAGTAATTCCCGTATCCTTCGCCTTTTTTGTGCTTGTACTTTGAGCTACAAAATCTACATTTAACCATAGACACTTGATTAATATCGGGATCACTTTTAGTAAACCAGAATAGAAATACCGCCGCTCTAAGTTGAGCTTTTTCGATGACGTCCGTCTCCTCGGAGCCGGGCACTTGAGTCTCGGATTCTTGGGTGTTCAAGAAAGGAGGTGATTCCATATCGAACTCCTCCTCGTCCCTTAGTCCGGACATGCTTGAAGAACCACTCACGGAGTTACGTCTTCGGTTTGACATTATGAGAATAATTTGAATTTGTAAACTTGAGAATTAAAAATTGTGAACTTGAGATTATGATAGATAGAGTATAAGAGTATAAGTAAATGATTGTATGAATTGGTGTGAGATGAATGAAATAAATTTTGGGTATTTATAGGAAAAAATGTTAATTTGTTATAAAAAAAAAAAAAAAATCTGCACTGGGTGCAGAATGCCGTTGCATGAGCAAGCAATGCAACGGCTCTATTACTTTTCTAATTCTAACGTTTCATTTCAAAGTGGGGCCAGCCATTATTTTTTTTTTTAAAATTGGACCAAGCAACAAAGCCGTTGCCAACGGTCAGCTTAGGCAGTTTTTTTTTTTTAAAAAATGGTCGACCCGGCGGGTCAGCGGGTGGGAATTTGGTCGACCCTAACCCTAACCCGCAACCCGTGACCCGTATGACCTGTGACCCGGCGGGTCCGGGTCGGGACGGGTTCCCGCCGGGTCGTAACCCGCCGGGTCCGGGTCGACCCTTGACCCTTGGACATGCCTAGTAGGAAAGACCAAGATCTTTCAAAATTCGTCTCATTTTTGAATATGTATTAGGAAGATGATGACCCTGTGGAAGCATATTACTCGTAAGCTCCAAGTAATCATCTACAGACTTGATGGATAATTTGTTTTCCACCTTTAATCTCATCGTTTCCATGACACAATCAAGAACAGTCATGTTACACCCTGGGTATAGAGGGGTCTGTTGGAGTTGAATTAGCTTATTGTACCTGTCAAGCCCAGCAGTATTGCAAGGCAATGGTCTACGGGGTCGTGGGATTTGCTCAGTTGGTACAAACGTCTCGGAAAAACCAAACACATCATCAATCAACCTCCTCTTCGGATCGGTGAACCCGCCGTTACCACTAAATTGTCCGTGATCATACGGAATAACAGAATTCGGTGCTTCACCGTGGTATATCCAACATGTATATTTACTCCAAAAACCATTCTTCTTTAGGTGTTCCCAGACCTCATCAAATGGAAAACGAAACATATCACTGCGACATCTACATTTATTACATGGACAGTAGTGCAACGTATTACCACTGTCGTGCTCTTTTACAAATCTCATAAACTGCTTCATCCCATCCATTACACTTGGATCCCATTTTCGTAACCCAATCCAACTCTTATCCATCCTGAAAATGTATACATTTTCCAATATTAATCCAACGAACTAATATTGTTCAAATTATAAATGAAATCACAACAAACAATTAATCATAATGATTATCATCATAAAACTTAATCGTTTTACATAAAAGCTATCGAATGTAACATGAATAATACAAAGTTTCGAAATGACAATAAAAAATACAATAAATACATACCTTAATCGAAATGGTGATTATAACAACCGATAGAAACCTTCGGCACTACAGCTAGCACAACTCAAAGTAGCAACTCACAAGCTTTTTTCGGGAATAATTGAAAGAATCGGGAATAGAAATGTGCTCTTTAGCGAGGAGAGGTGCAAGATTGGGTTGGTGTTCCCTGAACTATAAATAATTTTCACTTTGAGGTTTAGCCGACGACCTAGATCTAGGTCGTCGGCTAAAGTATATTATTTTTTTTTTAAAAAAAAAGGGTTTAGCCGACGACCTATATCTCGGTCGTCGGCTAAACAATTACATTATTATTTTTTTTTTGGAAAGAGTTTAGCCGACGCCCTCGATATAGGTCGTCGGCTAAAGTATATTATTGTTTTTTTTAAAAAGTTTTAGTCGACGATCTAGATCTAGATCGTCGACTAAACCCTTACAATATTATTTTTCGGAAGGAGTTTGGACGACCTAGATGGAGGTCGGCGGCTAATGTAAATTTTTTTGTTTTTAGAAAGGGTTTAGCCGACGACCTCGATATAGGTCGTCGGCTAAAGTATATTATTGTTTTTTTAAAAAGTTTTTAGTCGACGATATAGATCTAGATCGTCGGCTAAACCCTTACAATATTATTTTTTCGGAAGGAGTTTAGCCGGCGACCTAGATCTAGGTCGTCGGCTAAAGTAAATTATTTTTTTTTTAAAAAGGGTTTAGCCGACGACCTAGATCTAGGTCTTCGGCTAAACCATTACATTATTATTTATTTTTCCGGAAGGAGTTTAGCCGACGACCTAGATCTAGGTCGTCGGCTAAAGTATATTATTTTTTTTTCTTTTCGGTCAGCTAAACGTTATGACGGTCGTCGGCTAAATCTCTTTAATATAGCCGACTACTATTTCGAGCTTTAGCCGACGACCTCCACCAAGTCGTCGGCTAAAACCCTTTAGCCGACGGTATTTTGAGTCGTCGGCTAAAGTGCGAAGTTTAGCCGACGACACTTTATAGTCGTCGACCGTTTTTTTTTAGTCGTCGGCTAAAGTACTTTTTTTGGTAGTGGGTATTGTTTTTATCAATTAGATGTTCTAAGGCAATCGAGATATTAATTGGGACTGTCGAGGATAGTTCCCATCCGATGAGTCGTTGTTATCGATTGGTTGTTCTAAGACAATCGAAGTATTGAAATGGGACTGTCGAGGATAATTCCCATCCACTGGGTCGTTATCGATTGGTCATTCTAAGACAATCGAGGTATTGAATTGGGACTGGCGAGGATGGTTTCTGTTTGTTGTGTCATTGTTATCGATTGGCCATTCTAAGTCAATCGAAGTATTTGAATTCGGTAATCTCGTGATCGTTGCCGTTTGTGATTAATTTTGTTTTGGAGGCTAGTCTCGGCTAGTGCTCGATGGGTAAGTTTGGGGATTGACCCTTCGCGGTTGGTTTCCCAACATCTACAGTTCAGTAGATCACGGTCACTGGGTGATCTTATTATGGGTAAGTCTGAGGCTTGAACTTATCACAGTTGGTTTCCCAGCACCTGCAGTTCGGCAGGTCACGATCATTGGATGCCCTCATTGCGATACGGCTTTGTGTCGTGGCTTCGTCCATCATTGTGATACGGCTTCGTGCCGTGGCCTCAGTCCTCATTGTGATACGGATTCATGTTGTGGCTTCGGCCCTCATTGTGATACGGCTTCGTGTCGTGGCTTCGGCCCTCATGTGATACAGTTTCGGGTTGTTTGGCTTTAGGCCATTGTGATGATTTGTAGCTTCGGTTGAGTGTAGAGGTGGCCATGGGCCGGGGCGGGCCGGCCGCCCAGGCTGGGCCGGGCCGGCCGGCCCGGCCGGGCTGTGACGGAGCCAGGGCCGGCCCATGTCTTTGGCCGTGGCCGGGTGGCCGCCTGGCTGACGAAGCCCACCGCCGCCCACTGGGCTTCCGGTGGCAGTCTGGCAGGCAAGGCCGATGGAGATGTAAAAAAATTAATATGTTGACAATAAATAAAAAATTAATTTGTAAAAATATATTTTGGATTTTTAAGATAAATTAATTAATATTAATTAAAAAAATTGTTTTGACTTTAAAAATTTGTAAAACTTAGTAAAAAAATTGTTTCAATCTGTTTAAGAAAATCCATTTTGAATTTTAAAATATGTAAATATTAAATTAAATAGGAAGAAAAGGGAAAAAAATGGACTTGGACTTAATTTGAAAAAAATAGATTATTTTTTGAAATTTAATCTAATTTTTAAAATTTGAATGGTTATTTATGTTAGCTTGGGGTGGGTTTAGGGTTGGGGTGGGTTTAGGGTTGGGGTGGGTTTAGGGTGGGCTTGGGTGGGCTGAGGGTGGGCTGGGGGTGGGCTGTGGGTGGGCCGGGCTGGGGGCCGGGCTGCGCTCGGAGGTGGGCCGGCTGGTGGGCACTGGAGAGTTCGGGCCAGGACCGCCGGGCGACCAGTGGGCTCGGTCTGGCCTTGATCGGCCGTGGGCCTAGAAAATCCCGGCCGGGGTGGCCGGCCGGCCGGCCCACCTCTAGTTGAGTGGCTTTCAGGCTATTGTGACATTTTTGCAGCTTCGGCTTAGTGGATTTTAGGCCATGTGCGATATATTGGTGTTCCCGTTAGAGCCTTCGGGCATTGTGGTTTGTATCTATTTCAGCTTTGGTTTGATTTACCTTCGGGTAATTCGTTGTTGTGTTCTATACTGATGATTCGTTGTTGGGCACTTGTGTTTTAACCTGTTGAGCAGGTATTGATCGTATGCCATGAGCATAGTGTTTCACGAATGCTTGGTTCTTACCATGGTTTGTGAGCATCTTGTATTACCATTGTTGTGCCGTTTATTTGCCTTTGGATGCATATCATGTTGTGCATGTATTTGATATTCATTATCTGGATGAATGATCCCGTGGGGGCATAACATGTTTTCATATTTTAGGTGTTTGTGAAGAGAGAGTTGAGACACAAGGGCATGATAATGGCGACGAGGCATTCGAGCGATACTAGTCCCGAGTTGTTTTGGTGTTCATGTGGGACAGTCAGTTTGGAGTGTTCTCCAGTTTGTCGGTTGTTGTCATTTTATGTTATCCGAGCGAGGGTCGTGGATGTTGTATTTTTATTTTGTCCATGTAGGCCATCGTTGTCATTGAAATTCCACATTGAAATATTTGGTCAGATATCATAGTAGGGGCTGTGATTTTCCTTGTTTGTCAGTTTGATGTATTTTAGTCGTGTTTGCCTGGTGGATTTCCTGTTCTGGGGTCCACGGCACTGTAATAACCCAATGGGATTTGGGGGGTGTTACACTTAAAAACAATATCATTCGCCCTTAACCGTGTTCCATCTAAAGCAGTTGAAAAGACACCATTTGAGAAATGGACAGTTGAAAAGACACCATTTAAGAAATGGACTGGTAAGAGACCAAACTTGTCTTTTCTAAAGATTTGGGGTTGCGAATCGTTCGTAAGGCGCCAAGTGTTTGACAAACTGACAGCCAGATCTGAAAGATATTAATTCGTGGGATATCCTAAGGAAACTAAAGGATACTACTTTTATAAGCCCGTAGAGAACAAAGTGTTTGTTGCTCGAAATGATGTCTTCTTAGAAAGGGAATTTATTTCCAAAAGAGAGAAGAGAAATTCTCGAGGAAACTCGAGAACCACAAGCGGACATTGCCTCACCGATCAAAACTGAACAGGCTCAACGATCAGTAGAAAAGCCAGTTCAAAGTACACAAGTCCCTCGCAGATCTGATAGGGTGCGAGATGAACCTGAAAGATATGTGTATCTTGTAATAGAGGATGACGACACATCGCTCATAGATGATGAGCCTAGTACCTATATAGAAGCTGCTTCAGGACCAGAGTCCGATCAATGGCTAGAAGCCATGAAGTCAGAGATGCAGTCCATGTATGACAATCAAGTTTGTAACTTGATAGATCCACTTGAAGGTGTTAAAACCAGTGGGTGCAAATGGGTCTTCAAAAACAAGAAAGACATGACGATAATCTGCAAGCCTATAAAGCTACACTAGTGGAAAAAGGTTATAAAGAGATTCATGGTGTTGACTATGATGAGACTTTTTCGCCAATATTCATGCTTAAATCAAGTAGAATTTTACTTGCCATTGCCGAATACTATGGTTATATAATATAATAAGTGGATGTAAAAACAGCATTCCATACTAGAAACTTTTTGTCCCATAAATGAAATCCAAAACAATCACTTTAATACATCCCCAATAATTAAAATAATTAATTTACTCTAACAAATAAAACCCAACAATTAAAATAATTAATCTACTCTAACAAATAAAACCAAAAAAAAATCAATTTAACACAAAAAACCAGTTTAACGCATCATCACAGCAGCTCAAAAGACCATGGACGGAAGGAATATATTTTAATCTCTATCTTCACGTTTCAAAACCTTTTTTTTTTTTTTTTTTTGATATAACGTTTCAAAACCTTTAAATATTCTATATTCTTTTCCTCGCTACTCCTCACATAGACCGGACTACATCCTGTCCAAGTTATAAAGGGAAACGATAGCTATTATGCAAGACCAGCGTCAATTCCTTAAAACTAATTTTTAGCTGATCATTAATTCAGTTAACAAAGCTACTCTCCACCAATTATAATTCACTACTAGATAATAAATAATTTTTAAATCATACTAACTGAAATTAATTTTTGGCCAACACTATAGTCTCAGAGAACAGTGCCTCACGATTACAAAAAAAAAAAAAAAAGATTATCTTTATCTTTAGCAGAGGACAAGTCAACCAACTTGCGGACAACCCCGGGAAATGCAGAACATTACACATCATCCCACACCTAAAACCAGCAAACACAAAAACACTTCTCACCACACATGCACGACAAAAGAATACCAAGATTATCAGCCAAACACGATAAGAACTCGAAGACGAACTAATTATTCATCCATCCCGTCATCGTCATTTCCTTCTTCAATCTTCATCCTCTTAACAGCTTGAGCAGCATCGGATCGAGCCCCATCCGGGAGCTGAATCAGTATATCAGACTTCTCACCGGTGGAAGCATTCACTAGTCCTCCGTTCTTCTCCACACGGTAAGTCAACTCTCTCCCATCTACATAAGCATCGATGTACACAGTCGAATTCTCATCTATTTCCTCTTGGATGAGCATCTTGGACAGCTCAGTCACTACCCTCTTCTCCAGCCATCTCCTGATGGGTCGTGCACCATATACCTGCAAAGACAAAAAAAAAAAAATATCAATATAAATAATATTGTTAAACTCTCATCCAATTTTGACCTGAAATTTACAAGTTATCTAAAAGCAGAAACTCAGAGCGATGTCCAGAGGAAGAGAACTCACCTTTCATTAATATCCCTAAATCACTATAATGTACACCAAAAACAAGCTACACATGTACAAATCCTCAACGACGTTATCTTACTTATCCCTAAAACAGGAAAGAACCATACATACCGGATCATAACTTTCAGCCAATATGACATCCAATGCAGTTTCAGTGACACCCAATGCAATACCCCTCTCCGCCAGGCGACTTGCAACGTCCTTCAACTGGAGGCGGCAAACTTTCCTAAGCTGGTCGTGAGAGAGAGGATCAAAAACTACAATTTCATCCAACCGGTTCAGCAACTCGGGCTTGAAATGCTTTCGTACCTGGTAAACAGCAACTAATTTAGTAAAACCACTTTCACCATTGCGGACAGCAAATATTTGAGTGCGTAGAACTACAAGGGGATATTACCTCTTGCATCACCATCTCACGGGCACTCTCCATCGTACACTTCCCGACCAGTCCCCTTAAGAGGTACTCGGCCCCGAGATTTGACGTCATGATAATAACAGTATTCGTGAAGTCCACCGTTCGACCCTGGCCATCGGTCAGCCTCCCGTCGTCCAAAACTTGCAGCAAAGTATTAAACACCGACGGATGCGCTTTCTCCACTTCATCAAATAAAACAACACTATATGGCCTCCTCCTAACTGCCTCTGTCAATTGCCCACCTTCTTCGTGCCCAACATATCTGGAAATAATGTACAAAAGGTCATTAACCAGTCACAGGTGACAATTATGGCTATCCTATGGGAGAACTAGAAAGTCCATCCCGGAGGGTTAATCAAAACCAAAACCAAAAAAAAAAAAAAAAAAAAGTAGAATCACCTCTGCAAATGTGATGAGGGTTGACATCATTTAAACTTATAAAGGAAGAAATATGTAAAACAAAATTAAGGAAAATTCAGACCCGTCTTCCGCAGGCCTCGAAACTCACCCAGGTGGAGCTCCAATCAAACGCGCAACTGAGTGCTGCTCCATGTACTCCCCCATATCAATCCTCACCATTAAATTATCATCATCAAATAGCTGCTCCGCCAGAGCCTTAGCAAGCTCCGTTTTTCCAACCCCCGTGGGGCCCAAGAAGAGGAACGAGCCCGTCGGCTGCTGGGGCCGACCAAGACCCGCACGCGACCTCAAAACAGCCTCAGCCACAGCAGTCACTGCTAGATCCTGCCCCACAACCCGCTCGTGCAGCCTACCACCAAGACCGGTTAATCGCACCTTCTCATTCTGACCGAGACGGGTCACGGGTATACCCGTCCAACGGCTCACTACCTCCGCAATTTGATCAGGCCCCACGGTCTCTGTTAGCATCCCGTTCTCATTTCCACCAGTTTCAAGCTTAGCTATTGCAGCTTCAACTTCTTGGATTGCTCCGTATCTCAAGTCGGCGGCCCTTGCAAGATCATATCTCCTTTCGGCTTCTTGTAAGGCGTATAAGAGTTCATCCCTCCTTTGCTTTAACCTTCTGAGCTCGTCAATTCTTTCCTTTTCTTTCCTATATCTCATCATTAGTGGTTGCAGTTTATCTCTCAAGTCGTCGAGTTCTTTCTGCACCTGAAAGAAAACAGCAGCTGATAAAATGCAGAAGATGAGATTTATAGAACGGGAACAATACAACAATACTTACTTCGACGAGCCGGGCTTTGCTAGCTTTATCTTTCTCCTTCTCGAGAGCATGGAGCTCAACCTCCAACTGAATCCTCTTTCTCTCCATATTATCAATCTCCTCAGGCTGACTGTCGAGCTGGACTCTCACATTCGCACACGCCTCATCAACCAAGTCAATTGCTTTGTCTGGCAGATGCCTCCCTGCAATCAAATTTCCAAATGTCAGATCAAGAAACTCTCCAAAAAAAGGTAGATAAACGAAAAATCTGTGCGTGTTATTGCAAGTCTTTGTGATTATCCCTAAAAAGAGATACTGTGCACAAACTTCAGCTGATACACATACCAGTAATGTAACGTGCCGAAAGCTGAGCCGCAACCACAAGCGCACGATCCTGGATTTTAACACCATGGTGCCCTTCGTACTTCTCTTTTAAGCCCCTCAGAATACTAATCGTATCCGTAACACTCGGCTCAGCCACATAAACCTGCTGGAAACGCCTCTCGAAAGCTGCATCCTTCTCCACATACTTCCTATACTCTTCAAGAGTAGTCGCACCAATACACTTCAACTGACCTCTTGCAAGCATCGGTTTGAACAAATTAGCTGCATCCATCGACCCCTCGGTCCTCCCGGCACCCAAAACCAAATGAATTTCATCGATAAACAAAATCACTTTTCCATCAGCTTCCTCAACTTCCTTCAAAACAGCTTTCAATCTCTCCTCAAATTCACCTCTATACTTCGCACCGGCTATCAAAGCTCCCATGTCGAGCGCTATTAGCCTCACGTCAGCAAGGTTGCTCGGAACGTCTCCATTCACTATCCTCTGAGCTAAACCCTCAACAACAGCAGTTTTACCCACACCCGGTTCTCCAATAAGTACCGGATTATTTTTAGTCCTTCTGGACAGAATCCTTACCACTCTTCGAATTTCCTCGTCCCGACCAATCACGGGATCAAGTTTCCCGGCTTGCTCGACAAGATCACGGCCGTACGTTTTTAGAGCTTGAAAAGCGGAATCTCCAGATGCACTCTCAACTTTCTTTCCTTCTTTGCCCCTCAATTTCTCAACTTCGGCTTTCACCTTAGCTATAATCACGCCAGCCTCTTTGAACAAATCTTGGATTTGGGGATCCTCTAGGAGGCCTAGAATCAACTGATCAACAGCTAGATGTGTGTCCCCACATGCTTTTTGCATGGACTGAGCCCGGCGGATGACTTTGATCAAAGAAGTGCTTGCGGGTATTTCGTCGGGAGGAGGTGTTTGTGAGGGAAGCTTTTTTATGGCTTTGTCAATGACTCTCTCGGCAGCATTAGCAGCTTCATCACCACCAGCAGCTCCGGCAATTGCCTGCCAAAAAATTCCCTGAGGGTCAGAAATCAGAGCAGCAGCAAAGTGAAGAGGGGTGAATTGAGCATGGCCGGCACTCAAAGCGAGTTCATGAGCCGAAGCCAAGGCCTCATTTGTCTTGTGGGTGAACTTTTCCGGATTCATTGCGGAAATACTTCTCAAGAGATCCTGTAAAAACATCAGAACAGTCAATACAACTTGCAATCAGGGGAGAAAAAGACACAATTTACACTAAAAATAGATGTTAAAAACGACACAAACCCGCAGCTCGTAATGTACGATAAATCAACAGTTCGGTGTTTCATAAAACAATGCTAATGTGCTCCTCCCCTGCTCAAAACTATTTCTCTCATTTAATTTTGGGATGCAATTAGGTGTTTTCATTGGGAGGTATGGGGAATTGGAATGGAATAGGGTCGAGTCACACAAAAGAAAAGGTTCTGTACTGATTTTGTACCTATGAGATAGAGGAAGAGGAAAAACCGAAGATCTCATGAAAATATCAGCAGGAGAAGAAGAATATTGAAAAAAAAAAAGGAAAAAAAACTGAGTTGCTCTATAGAAGCATTTCCCGTCAAATCAAAAATCAGGGAAGAACGTACAGAGGCAACAAAATAACGAAAACCAACGACAAAATTGTCACTGACATGCAATGATTTCTGCAGCAAAAATCGTAATATCGTGATCACAATTCAAATTTGCAAAAGGGCAACGAGAGGATTTCAACATCATAAAAAAATTAACCAAAAATGTAAAGAGTCAATCCCTGAATTATCTATCGATAGAATATATTCCATCGGTAGACCTCGGGGGAAAGAAAAAAGGACCGATCATGTGGCTCTGTTCGGCACTCAAAACAGAGGATATAATCAAAACAACATAAAAACCCACAAAGAGGTATCCAACATAAAATTAAACAAGGGAAGACTGACCAAGCGTAATCTCGACCGCATGTAGATCGTACAGAAAACAGACACGGCAATGAAAGTACAGAAACAAGTCATACCTTTATGAATAGACAGAGCAGAATAACAGAGTATGAAGCTTAATTGACGAAACACCAGTATAATAGATTTTCTGAATATTAACAAGATAGATTTTGAGTTTTTTGGTTTCCCGAAAGATTGTGAGCGCGTGTTGAATTACACCAGGGATGGAGAAGGTCTGGAAGGGGTGGTAGTTTTTGTTAAACTTAAAAGAAGAGTCTGGAATTGCCGAAGGGGTGGTAGAAACTACTAGACATGTTTATTTTGGTTCCCCTATTTATTTTCCGAGTTTCTTCTTTTTACTTTCCTTTTGTAATTACTATTTCACCCGTTGGGTTGCACGACCTCTTATTTTTTATGCACTATATGTCCTCCGATACGATGTACGGCGTAAAATATTAAATATTTTATTATATTAATAATATGTGATTGAATTTCAATAATATTGTAAATTTATTAAAAAATATAAATGGGCCAATAAACACACACATACACATAAATTATTATTTGATTTGCTTTAACTTATAAATCTAAGTGCACATGTTAGGAAAATCATAATCAATTAAGCATAGGCATTTATTTTCATTGTAGGACAATATGAGTCTTATATCTAATTTTATAAATAATAAATTAAATTATATTTATTATTATCAACTTTCATTAAAAGCATCCAACTCATATTCTTACTAATATAAATTTCTTTTATATGATTTGGTATTATTATAATTATTTTATTATTTTACAATCAGAACAAAATAATTCTGAAAAATCAAATAACTGTTGAAGTAAAAAAGTATGAAAATAAACTAAAAATAGTTTTTTTTCAATATTCTTATGTTTTTATATGGTAATATTTTAATCATCCAATATATTATTATTATATTTAAAGTACTTTATATGTATACTATATGGATGTCAAATTGAAGAGTACGAAGTAAGAATTTATTTGATATATTTTTTATCAAAAATAAAATTGATACGAAAAAGTTATAATTATTTAAAGTATTAAGTTAAAAATAAAAAGAATAAAATGAGAGAAAATTTTTAATTGGTAGATATTATATATGGAATAACCCTCTAACTTCCCTCCCAAACTAAATATCTATTTTTTTTAAGATTTTTAAAAGGAGAAATAATATGATGATGACACATGTCCTTTAAACTTTTTTGCGACTCTTTTTTAATATTAAGTATGGATTTTATTTTTTAATTAGTTGGGAAAAATAGTTGATGCATGTTCCTGTAAGAAAAATTTTAAAAAATGAAATATATTGTGAGCGATAAAATTAAATTTATTATCAGCCAGATTCATTATTATATATTTATAGATAATATCGCATTTCCACAATTACATTTGAACACAATCATATTAAAAACATTATTAATATGAAATTTGAAAAAAAAAAATGTTTCGGAAATTATTATTCTCGTGTCTTACCTAATACTGGTTGTAGATACATAGATGGAAGGTTCTAGATCCTTCTAGAGGTAGTATAATCCTATTAGATGTCGTACCTTATCTAGGAATCCTATGTATGGAAGGACTCTCATTGTAATGCATATATAAAGGCCCATCTATCAATGTTATGAATACAATTGATTGACTCGTATTTACAGTCTTTTACTTTCTCCTGAAACACGTTATCAGCATGTAATCTACCACCAGAGCTAGAAAAATCCGAAAAAAAATAATCTCGATTTCCGCGCGTCAATTTTCTGGACAGTGCACTCGTACCAAAATCATGTTTCCCGATTCGTTAACCGTCAGATCGGTGTGAAATTTTGACAGCAACTTCACAACACAAATATCTATATATTCAAAGGTGGAGATTGGATTTTGAGTAATGTTGCTTACTGAATCTGTCTCCGAACAGAAACAGATTTTTACGAGGAAATTTGGAGATCCGACCTCATCCAATACCGAGCTGCTGCACCGCCGCTCCCGAGTCCTTTTTCGGACGATTATCGAGCCCAGTAGCCTTTTCCGGGCATTTCTCAACTCTCCATCTTTTCCTAATTAATGATTCATTTGTTCATTGATTTGTACACTTAATCTTACCATATTTATGTTTTACTTGCATATAGGAAAATATGTTGCTCATGATGATATGCACACTATGGAGAAAAGCCATATTTGTTATTCAAGGATCAAAGTAAATATAGAACGGAGTACCCACAGAAATATGTTGCTCATATGGAGAGAAACCATATTTATTATCCGGTTCAAGGATCAAAGCAAATACGGAACCAAGTACCCACGTAAGATTTTATTAAAGTTCTCGTTTTTCAATTCCTCTCTTTTGGGAATTTTTTTTTGGGGAACTGGGTATTTGGGTTTTTTATCTCCCATGCTACTTTGCGGTGGATGAGACTATGAGAGGTGGTATCACTCTGGTATGTCGAAGTAAACTGTGTGACGGTCCTGGGGGAATCACGGATAATTGTTGGTCGATATTTGTGGTTGTTGCATACACCACATTTTGGGTGCGATTTGACGTCGCCGTTTTGTCGATTTTAAACCAACAATTGAGAAAAAAATGAATATTGTCGGTAACGGTAAAGTTATGACTTGTTCATGATTAGTCACGAATTTGTGACGTATAAATGGGACAAACATCGATTGCGATGGATATGTCGTGGTTAAAATCGATTTGTGACGGATTTGTCACATTGAATTGAGCGACCACCACGTTGGCTTGACCCAATCCCATACTTGGAAAACTCCATCTTTCATCCAATTAAAATAAAATATCGCATGTGAATGTAGTCATGCACCGTCTCCTTGCAATATGATATATGAAAGAGTGTAAGAGTAATTCTCATGAATTTTAACATGTAAAGAAATGGCATATTGCGTTAAGTACATGAATTCGTTGACCTCGATTATAGTTCGTGTGACTAGAGGTCCGAATACTTTTCCAAGTATTTGAAAAGGCATGTGCCTTATACATTTGACTATGTTTAGTCGATCTTATTGGATGGTCAAGACGAGTTGATTATGGTATATTCATTATGTCTCATGGTTCAAAATGCTTAATATTGATGCACCGCGTTGCATCCATATAACATGGCTATTATGACGTATACTTGTAAATTGAGAATAAAAATTCTTGGTTGATTTGATGCACTTTGGTGGATTTTGTCTACACTTTTGATCATGACTAGGCGCATCCTCCTTGGTATTTGTTTATGCTTTTAAAGTTCAAACGGAATCCGTGGTTTTTAAACAGCCTTAGTTGTACCGACATTCCTACTTTCTCTACAAGTTTACCAAGTTGGAGTTACCGAAAGGATCATTAGTCGAGATAAGAAATCAAACACCTACTGCGTTTAAACGCACCTATGGATGTCATTGACATGTTTTTGAATCAACACTTATGCCATTGGATATGGTCTCAACCTTGTTTTCTCACTAAACTTGGAAAATACTAAAGCAGCCAATTAAAACATGCACTGTGATCTGAGTTTAATGATCCGTGTGGTTCACAATATCTGGATAGAAAGATACGAAAGTCTAGTTTCCAGAATATCTCACTGTTCATCAATAGCCTTACTAACAAGGGAGTTACCGCTGTTTGAGTGAACAAAGGTCAAGCTGTGAAGAATTTTATTTCCAGCGATTGTGCTAACTTTTATCCCAACCAACTTAGTTCCCATCTTGAATTTGCAAGTGGTCTTATGACACATGTTTTTCAACCTCTTTTTGGCCGAATTTTCCATATATGATGCAATTTTTGGTATGCATTGCACGCTAAAATATCATCTTTCAAATGTTGAAAAATAGTTTCCTTGGGGAAACCCAAAATACGCACCCTTATAAGAAGGTCGAGTGTATGCATGGTAGTTTTACACCATGCTTGTGTTGTAATTTTGCCCCTTAGGCATATAATCTTGCCATGTTATGCACTCAATATGATAGATCATTTTGATCGTATCTGGTATAAAATCTCTATGTTGTTAGAGTGTTCGCTATGCTCATGTTTGAAAAATTTTGCAAGCGAAATTGAGTACATATTAAGCTATTTCCAAGGAACGCAATATTTTTGGATTTCGTGTTATAAATCCATTGTGAATATAATGACTAGGTCATCACAATCAATGAGTAGTACAATGCTCAAGTTGTTGAATGCCGAATGGCGTTTTCTAGTCACATATGTTCCGTAACAATTGAACCATGTTATGACTCGATGATATATATGCCAAAGTGTATCACTCATAGCATCTCATTGTGATTTGTGAGAAATAAAATCTTATGCATCACTTGTATCGGATATGTGAAAAAGAAAAATATTCATGAGTCACTATGGTCCGGCTTGCATCGGTTTTTGTAACCAGAAGATGTATTGGAATATTGACACATTTAGGCTTTAATAGTCCAGAGTTTGGACAGTTTGATGATCCAAACACCACGGTATTACCATGGACATCATTTTTTCTTTGAACAAAGAAGCTAGCTGGATCAAAGACACCAAAGTATGTTGGTGGAGTCGTGAGCAAAGCTCATGACCGATGATGATATTTATATCATCCGCGTCTTGTTTTCATAAGCATGTGACGCCAAAGACCCCCCAATTATCCTTCTTAGCCATGTTCATTGATTTAAGCCTATTCTTTGGCACGATTAGGAGCTGACACCCTCCTATGCTAAAGAAAATAATGTAGCGACTCGCATAAGCATGGTGCTGAGTCCTCCCTTTTCACCGAGTCCTTATACATACATGATCATAAGTGTTAGTCTAGGTGGCTTATGATGTTATGATGGTGTTCACAAATAGTCGTACTCAAGTGATAACATTTATATGTTATGTGGTTACTTTGACAATGATTGATAAGTTGATGAAACCTAAGTTTATGGTTGTCCAACTTGCCGAGCAGTCATTGTAAAGGTCAGTTCACCCACTTTTAGACCAAGTCTTAAAGTGAAATTTTAACAAGTACTTCCTAACATCCAAGGCTACCTTCTCACAAATTTTTGTGCCATTTGGAGACTTGGAAGGAGGTGAACCACTTTAATGAAGTTTCACATACCACCAGCCGTCCCAACAACCAGTTCGATGTCATTTCGATCGGTTTTTTACCACAAGGTTGATGGTTTTGGAATCCTAAACACCCGTTTATACATGCTCACAAAATTTTGAGGTGTTTGGGGCTAGTGAAGGGAGTGAACTCTTCAAGAAAGCACTAGAGGTTCGATAAAACCAATTGCCTATCATCGGTTCAATCATTTCTTTATGTTCAACCCCGGTGGTGCATGTGGCGGGTTTGTTGGATTCTCAAGACTAGTAGCTACGGTTATGTAGTATAGGTCAACATGTCATATTCACCTATACCTATCATCATTCAAATGCTAAGTTACAAGTGTAACCATATGCATTTTGTTTACTAGATTGTGTTAACACTGAAAACCTTTATCGTCCACATGTTCATGTGCCAAAGTGCGTCACCACAACGCATTATGACGGGTTATAAATGATGAATATGACATGCGCTTTCACTCATAGTCCGCTTACCTTGGCAGACGATCTCGTAAGTCACTTTGATGAGCCAGTCTTCCTGTCGTTAGGGGAGATGCGATCAATCATGTTCGAGTATAACGCCTTGGAATTATCGTAGTTTGTCCCTACTGTGCCTCACCAAATTCCCTAAAGTGATGAGATTAAATACATGCTGCAAACATGTTTGCAAGGATTGTATCCGGTCATAGACGTTCGTCACCTATAAATGGTGATATGGTAACACCACAAATTATGGTAGATGTTGTTACTAGGTCATGGATCTCATCGAGTATTGGGATGTCACTTGGTTCGATAAATACTCTCGCTAAGAATGTATGCGAGTTTGGTACATGAAATTTGATCATCTGATCAAATGAACTCATTTGTCTCATGTGATTATGGACTACAGTCATCATTGGGGGACGCCTCAATGAATAACAATCCATAAAGAGTACTCTATGAATAAAGCCGGTACATGAGGACGTGGAATGTGAGTTTAATCGAACCATACTTCGTTGAAAATCTACAACGTTGTAGCCTTGGCCTAAAATGGAAATATATACGACTCCAGTATGAACAAAGTGATAGCCCTTTGTTGAAGTGGTGCCAGCACTCCAAAGATAAGATCTATCTGTATACTTTGTTAAGGCGAGTGAGAGAAGGAGTTAAACTCACCTCATGGCACGAGGTTTCTCATGAACGCACTGGAATCGACTACGATGACACGAAACTAAGTTGTGCTATCGTAATGGATGTTATAGCATCCACTATCTTTTCAGTTAGATTAGTTTCCCAAAAACTAACGTGCAGCTTGTGGTTGAATCTTATCTTAGTAGGGAACTAAGTTAAGTGATAAAAAGGATCTCGTGGTGGATCAGACTCAAATCAAGTGGCTCCTGACCACGGAGCGCGTCGACAAGTGATTGTCGGGAACGCATACTAAGTATATACTTGATTTGGAAGAGATATGAAGCTTTTTGCGTGTAAAACTAAGGGTGTATAGTGATGTACTCTTGTGAGACTAAGAGATTCTGCTAAATCCAAAGTTAAGAATGAAAGGATCTTGGGGACACTTGATGATGCGTATTCATCAATCGGTTTAAGGCAATCTAAGGGACGGTTTCCCTACGAGACGATAAAGTAATGCCTATATGATTCCCGATGATTAGTCGAAGTCATCATAAGACTTGGCTCACTTAAATGATGATGCAGTCTTAAGAGAAAAGTACGGTATTATGTACTCATATTTGACTCGATGTACTCATTCGTAATAATTCGGTAAAGCCACTGTGATTATGGCCTAGGATGCGCTCATGCAATGTCTGTGATTGACAAGAAGCTTGAAGCTCGCTCTATCTCAATAAAAGGACAATTGAATATCGACACCCGAATTTCCCCTGAATATATTGGTATATCTCCCATATGACCTACAGTGTAGTTCACTTGCTGGAAAATGGTGAAATTGGTACCATTGGAAAGGTTTGTGTCTACTTTTCAAGGAAACCAACTATTTGATCACATCCATCATGTTGAGTGACATGTGACTATTATTGCAAAGTAGGATAGGATATGTCCGGTAATTTAATGAGTCAACTTCGATAGAGTTTTGTGATCTGCTCAGGTCGATCTAGGTTACGTACTGTATGTGAATGAAAAGCTATGAGTGTCTAGTTTTCATAAGTTCTTACAGTTTCGTTGATACCTATTGAATTGAAGAAGTTGTGACTGATTTGGTGCATGGAGGTCAAGATTTTGGAAAACTTGATAAGTCTTTAGCGACTCTGCACTTTGGATGCGTCGCGCTCTTTTTGTCCTTAGACCAAGGTTTGTTTTTTCCTATTGGGTTTTCACTTGGTAAGGTTTTTAACGAGGCGACCTATGAGAACATCCATACAATGATGTGTTGTACTTCTGTTCAACTTAGATCAAGAGGTACTTTTCCCACTAGGTTTTTATAGTTGTGAGGGCAACTTGGCATCCGACTCCTATGATTTGAGGAACTTATCAGGGGGAGTCGTTATGTATACATCAGGGGAGTATACATAACATGTTATGTTGGTGCGTTGCAATCTTTTCCTCATCAAGCCTTTATTTTTCCCATTGGGTTTTGTTTTGGCTTGGAATAGGTTTTTACAAAGACAACATCTTCTGCACCATTGTTGTATTAGTGCTCGACACAGGGGGAGTGTTCTGGGAATTATTATTCTCGTGATGTGTCTTACCTAATACTGGTTGTAGATACATAGATGGAAGGTTCTAGATCCTTCTAGAGGTAGTAGGATCTTATAAGATGTGTTACCTTATCTAGGAATCCTATGTATGGAAGGACTCTCATTGTAATGCCTATATAAAGGCCCCTCTATCAGTGTTATGAATACAATTAATTGACTCGTATTTACAGTCTTTTACTTTCTCCTGAAACAAAAACATCATTATAGATAGTATTTACTCAAAAATAACCAAACTTAGTAGCAGTAATTTGAACAATTTTAAGATTGCGAATTTCAAAAAAATCTTTATTATATAAATTTTTTTATTGAATAATTTTACATATTATTATTGTCACTCTCAAACAACAATATAAACTTATTATTTTTCAAGCAAAGTTCAATGATTGGACAAATCACATTTTTTTAATATATCTTTTACACCACATTTTTTTTTTCATTCCCGATTATTTTCTTTGTTCCTCTCTTGTAAATATACTTATCAAATAATAACACACTGAGACACTCTCAAATTTTATATTTCTCGATATATCGAAGACAAAGCATTATTTATCACAAAGGATAAAAATTTTGAGAAATTTGATTAATTAAATATAACGTAAATAATAATTATATAATTAGACAATAAAGTAATGAGATCAAATTTAGTCAAGTAAATATTAGCAATATTTTACAAAATATTTAAATAAATATATACAATTTGCAACAAGTAAAGTTCATGAATTAAAATCAAAAACTTCATTAAATAGTAATGATTATTCAACATCAACATGTATTAAAAACCAAACCAAACCAAACATACCCAGTATATTCCGCTCAGAGCAGTGTCTGGGGAGGGTAAGATGTACGCAGACCATGCCCCTACCTATTACGGTAGGGAGGTTGTTTCCGTGAAGACCCTCATCTTAGTGCACAACAACATATTGAGTGAAAAATACAAAGGGAAGCATATGATACGAAAAAACTCAATACCATACCTGAGCCCATGGATTAATCCATGGGACTTACCTAAGAGGAATTTCGCTACTTCACTCCCGATGAACGCTGCTCAAACAGAAGAGGTTGACTCCGCGCACAGCTCCTTGTTAAAAATACACCACACGCAAAAGGCAATAGGATCAAATATACAATAAATGAAAAAATGCAATGCTCTAGGTCAAATCTAACCGAGACAACTCAACCCTGAGGCTCTCAACTACAGCACCACTCCTAACTAAAGAATCCACAACTCTGATCTGGCGCCTGCAAGCGCACCTATCAACAGTCATGGTCTCGGAAAGGTTTAAGGCCTTCAAATCTAATCTCAGCTTCTCCTCCCACGTCCTTATCGGTCTGCCTCTCCTCCTCTCCCCGACAACTACTAAACTCTCGACCCTCCTCACCGGAGCAGATGCCTGCCTCCTGCGGACATGGCCAAACCATCTCAATCTCCCTTCCCTAACTTTCGCTGAAATGGGCGCCACTTCTAGCGCGTTCCTGAAGACCCCGTTCGAGATTCTATCTAACATTGTGCGACCACACGACCAGCGTAACATTCTCATTTCAGCCGCTTCAAACTTGCTCTCAAGCGACTTCTTCATCGCCCAACATTCAGAGCCATACAACATTGCAGGTCGGATTGCCGCTCAATAAAATTTACCCTTCAACTTTAGAGGGACTTTCTTATCGCACAGGACTCATGTCGCTGCTCTCCACCTTAGCCACCCCGCCTTGATGCGATGAGTGACATTATCTTCACACTCACCTTCCTTCTGAATGATCGAACCCAAATACTTGAACTTATCCGTACGAGGAATGATCTGATCCGCAATCATTACCTCTACATCTTCCTCGTTGGCCCCACCACTAAAGTTACACCAGAGATACTCTGTCTTAGACCGGCTCACACGCAAGCCCTGGGATCCTAACTTAGACCTTCATAGCTCCAACTTCGAGTTCACCTCCCTCCTGGACTCCGCCACTAACACAATGTCGTCAACAAAAAGCATGCACCACGGGACGCCATCTTGTATCCCCCGCGAAATGACGTCAATGATCAGAGCGAAGAGAAGAGGGCTTAGCGCCGACCCCTGGTGTAGCCCTATCTCAACCGGAAAATACTGGGTGTCACCAGCTGGGGTCCTAATGCACGTCCTAGCTTGGGAATACCTGTCTTGGATCGCCCTAACGAACGGCAACGACACCCTCCTCTCTACTAGGCTCCTCCAAATAACATCGCACGGAATGCTATCATAAGCTTTCTCTAGATCTATGAACACCATATGGAGGTCCTTACGCCGTTCTCTAAACTTCTCCATAAGGCGTCTGACGAGATGAATGGCCTCAGTCGTGGACCTCCCCGGCATGAAGCCAAATTGGTTCTTTGAGATCTCAACTTCTCTTCTAACCCTGCATTCCACCACTCTTTCCTAAAGTTTCATAGTATGATTGAGGAGTTTAATACCCCTATAGTTACTACAACTCTGAGCATCGCCTTTGTTCTTGAAAAACGGCACGACAATACTATGCCTCCACTCCGTCGGCATCTTAGAACCTCTGAGGAGGATGTTGAACAGCTCTACTAGCCACTGAACTCCGACTTCCCCCAGACAAAGCCAAACTTCAATAGGGATCTGATCCGGGCCTACCGCCTTAGCTCTACCCATTTTCATTAGAGCACCCTTTACTTCATCCTTGCTGATGCTTTCACAGGAACTAAACGAACGGGAAGAAGATAGACTAACTCCTTACACCACCGAGTCACTACCCCTAGCCTCATAGAAAAGTTCAAAAAAATACCTATTCCACCTCTCCTTAATAGACACATCGTTCACTAATACTTGGCCCAAATAATCCTAAATAAACTTAACGGGACCCAGGTCGCGCCACCCTCTTTCCCTAGCTTTCGCTAGTTTAAAAATAGCATTCGCTCCTTCTTTGGTGTCTAGGCGCTTGTACATCTCCTTGTAAGCCTCCCCTTTATCCTTAGCCACTGCCTTCTTAGCCTCTCTTTTCGCCACCTTATACGCTACAATCTTCAAGATTCTCTCATCCCCAGCACTAACCGACAAAAGCTCCTTAAATAGCGCTTGTTTATCTTTAACCTTCTTTTGGACCTCCTCATTCCACCACCACGCCTCCCTAGGTCCACTAGACCTGCCCGAAGAAACCCCCACCACCTTCTCGCCCACCCTCCTAATAGCATTGGCCATGCTGGTCCACATAAGGTTAGCATCGCCCCCTTGCAAAAAACCTCCTTCGCGGGTCAGAGACTCCTTGAAAATTGCCGCCTTCTCACCCTTCAGATCCTTCCAGAGAATCATAGGTTTAGCTTCTATAGCCCTGCTAACAACACGACCTCCCATGGATAAATCCATAGCCAGCAGCCGGTGTTGAGAAGCACAGGCTTCGCTCCGGAACACCTTGCAGTCCACACACGCCCTAGCATCACGATTGCACAAAAGAAGGTAGTCAATTTGGGTGTTGTGCCCCCCACTACTGAAGGTGATGAGGTGCTCAGCTCTCTTCTGAAAAACAGAGTTTGGAATTACCAAAACAACCCGCAAAACATCCACATCAACCCTTCTCTTACCTTCTCTTACCCAAAACATCCACGAGCTCCAAAAGCTTACCCGTCAAGGTACCTAAATTCCAACTACCAACCTGCAAACGGCGCGACATCAACCAACACAAAACAACAAACGCACTACGAAAATAAATAAAATGTGGTAGTGTGTAGCCAAAGTGAAAATACGATGAGAATGTAAAAAAAAAGAATTTAAGCAGGAAAAACGCAGAGCGAGCACAGTAAAATAATAGATATATATAAAAAATGAAATTTAACGGAAAAGTGCAATGATACCAGCCTTCGAGACGACTTGGAAAAGAGGAAGCCTTCGAGAGGATTCTGAGCAGCTTGAAAAATCGACAAGGGAACCTGCATTACAGCCAGCTATATGCTATACTACTGTTAGATTGAAGGAGAGAAAATAAATGCAGCATTATATTATTAATTTTCCGGCGATACGCCGGCCAGAAGTGGCCAATGCCGGCACAACAGGAATTAGGGTTCGCGGTTCACCGGTTAAATCGTAGGCTCAAATTTCCTGATGGATCGGGCGATTCCCTTCCCCAGAAAACAATAAACTTGCCAGGATGGCCACCGAGGCACAAATCTTGAAGCTCCAAACTCAAGATTACCGGCAGCAAAACAAAAATCCCTTCAAAAAACCCTTAAAAAAATCACTCAAAACACCTCACGAAGAACGATTGGATTCTTAGGATTCACAAAGGCGGATCCCTCCTTAACCACCGAGGGTAACTAAGAAAGCTTAATACTATATATATATATATATATATATATATATATATATATATATATATATAAATTAAAAGGAGATCTGGAGATGATGAAGTCGCGGCGTGATCTCCCAAAACAACTTATGATTAATCCTAATTAAGTTTATGAGCTTTTCTGTCTCTTGATAATCCAGTATATAGTATATATATATATATATATATATATATATGGTATTAAAATGCAACCCTAATAATGTAATCCTACAAAAATTTTAGAATTATTTTATTTATATATAATTATCAAATTAAAGATCGCAAAATAAATATTAATTTTAATATTTTGTGAAAAAAACGGATAAAAAATAGAAGTGGTATAAATTACTTATCGTAAAGAGAAAACATCACTAAAAAGAATCCAATATTTATTGTCAAAAATAAAAAATAAACCCAACATAAATACCTTCATGCCCATAACATAAATTCCTCCCGTGCCCCATAGGCCAATGCCCCCTCCCCTTATCCCCTGCACAGAACCACCCTCGCCATCATCCCATCAAATCCGAACTATAATATTATATATATATATATATATTGAAGGTAATTACAGAAATATCCATGTATTTTGGAGGGAATTTTTATTTTGTGGGTGTTGATGCCTCGTTTGGTTAACAAATGTGTGCTGATTTGAAATAAATAAATCAAAGTTACGTAGTAAATAGGGCTCAGAAATAGAAAGCCAATTGGAAAGGAGGATATGAAACTTTATTGATATCTTGTTTTTTTTACATAGAGTGCCGAGCTGATTTTTCAGGCCGTTTATTATACTTGATGTATTACAGTATGGGCCTAATTTTCTAGTGGAACTTTTCCAAAGTCCTTTTCTATCGTATATTTCGACTATTTATAGAGGACCCTAGCTAATCAGATGAAGGACAGCTCGGGAATATTTGAGATGCCTCCAAAAAACTTGTCAGAAGGAGAGAATGTTTCATGGACATGTAGCAGCTTCTGAAGGGATTTCGGGAAAAGACGAGAAAGATTGTTATAACTTTCCCGTGTGCCTGCTCCGTATGCTTGGGAAATGTTTATCCGTTGCCGCCTCAGTTAAGGTTCATCATCAGGGTCGACCGTTCGCTCCATGTTGATATGCTCGGTCCTGGTTCATTGGAGTTCTGGGACCCGACAAGCCCAACTCCTGGTCGGACCTCCATGGGGCCTACTTGCTCGGTTGGTCGACTCGGGTTTTGGCTGAATCGATCGAGAATGTGTGAGTGGATGCCAGATCGGATCGGCTATCATTAAGGGCCCCCGAGCCTAAAGCCGTGCAGAGGTTGTTGGGTCTGAGATCGACGTATCGCTTGGCTGGTCCGGGTTTGGGAGGAGGTTCTATGGAGGTGAGCCGAATCCCAAAGGGCGGTTGGTGTGTTGGAAGGGGCATGTTTCCTCAAAAGGCGCGTTGGTATAGATTAAAACTCGAAGGTATAATGATGAGGTACGCGTGGCATGATCTGATATGCTGGCGCCGCCCATGCACCTTCAAATTGTGCGATGGTTTGTCTTCAACCGACGCAGCCACGTGACAGGTAATTAAATGCCGTCCGTATTTTAAATAAGGGGTGTCCCCTTGTAGTCTTCATCTTCTTTACTTTGCCATTTTTGTTAGAGAGAGCAGCGATTTCCGACCAGTAATAAGCGATGGAGTTGCTCTTTTTCTCCTCTTTTTCCAAGTATTCGCCATGTCCGACTGGGATGATGAGAGGATAGTTGAGCTGGCCGTATTGCCGGATCGGATGGGGGTCACGGATATGACCATGGGGACACGCCCGTGAATTGTAATGATGAAGACAACGACGAGTTAGCGGGATCGTCGGGATTCTTAGAGACGGGGGAGGTGGTGCACTAGAGGCGGCCGGTGGCGTGACGGGTGTGGGAGGCAAGGAGGTCGCTTCCGAGGAGGTTGGGATTCAGCCAGAGCCGATCCCTTTTCAGGAGGTTCTATGGGACTCGGCTTTGATCTGTAGCATCATTACGAACGAGCGGCTGGCGACGTGGCGGCAGAGGTTCAAGATTCCGGTGGCAGTGCGGATGTTTGTCCGGCTTCTCGAGGAGAGGCCTCATCAGCCACTGATTGGCTGCACGGATGTATATTATCGTTCTTTATTGACGTGTCTGACCACTTCCTCTGGTTTTGTCTCGTTTCTTGAGGCGGTGGAGCTTCCCGATCGCCTAGGTCCAGCCCAACGCTTGGGCTCAGCTTGTGGGCATTTTTATCCTCTTTAATCAGAAAGGATGTTCCCCGCGAACCTTAGAGGAGTTCAATAGCCTTTTTCCATGGAGGTCATTCATCAAATCTGGCTCGGGTTGGTTTTATTTAATCACCCGGCACGCGATGCATAAGGAGATAGTGGACGTGCCAGAGACCATACACAGTTGGAAGGAGCAGTGGTTCTATGTTGGGGGGACTGGATGAGCCCGGAGGAGGAGGGCGAGCATAGTGTTGTGGACGAGCGGATGCGGGTCCAGGAACACTTTATTTCCAAAATCTGTAAGTATTTGTCTTTCGTGGTTTCATTCATTTTTTTATCTCACGCTGTTTCTTATACAGATCATATCTCGGCAGGGGAGACTTATTCCAAGTTCGACAACCGAGTTGACAAGCTGCTGGAGCTTCTGCTCCAGCAGAGGAAGTCGTATCTTTTGGCCACCGAGGAGAACCTTTAGGTAGCTGGTCTTCGGTCCACCGATCCAGGAATTATGTCTGAGTCTGGTATATATTTTTTCTTATTATTTTTATGGAGGCCTTTTTCTGAATCTTATCTTGTTCTTTATCCAGGTTCTGGGGCTAGGGCCGCACCCGGGAGGAGGGAAACCCCTGCACAGCAGGTTGAGAGATTAGCAGCTGAATCCGCCGAGAGGAGGAGGTGCGGTGGAGGCAAGCGGAAGAGAGGGGATATTGATCCAGTGGCTAGCGTCAATAAGGCTGGGACCCCACCCGCTCTTGTGATGCCTCCGATGCCTAGCCCCATTCAGATTGGCCGGGTGGCGGGAAATGCGGCTGCAATCGATCTGGAGGGGCATTACCTCCCCGTTAATAAGGACCAGTAGGACCCATGCACTAACATGAGGAGACGGAGGTCGTGTTGGTTCCTTAATTACGTCAAGACAGCTACGCCCATCGCTGAGATAATAGATAGGGTCCCAACAACCGTGGCCGAGTCCATCCATGTTCCTATTCGGGGGTGGACATCTAAGATGGAGTGGTGACTAATGATATGGGTCCAGCCGAGCAGATTCAATTTGGGGACATACGTGAAGGCTGTTGGGGAGGTTTAGGCCCTGGTTGAGAAGCATAAGAGGACAGTGGCCGAGCTCCAATCTCTTCGAGAGGAGCACCATGTCTGCCCATCCTTGGCTCAGTACTTAGAGGATAAAGTATCAGCCCCGAATGAGGAGATTGCAATCTTAGCAAGCCGAGCCAGTGAGACCGACCTCTGGAGTAAGAAGTCCATAGAGATGAAGGAGTTATCTGGGGCCACGCACAAGCAGTGTGATAAAGTCCTCACCGAGCATGAGGCCTTTCCGTTCGAATGTAAGACCGAGCGGATTGACACTTGTGAGGCCAAAGGTTATGCCAATGGGCTGGCTGTTGGGTGGCTGCTTTCAAGAAGACTACCGAGTATGAGGAGCTTCTCAACGTCAACTATATTTACACATGCTATGAGATGCTGGGGTTTATGAAGGAAGGCAAGTCGGTTGAGTAAGTTCACACATACATCAGGGGCTGAGCATCCGATCTGGAGGTGGAGCCTATGGACGTCGATGACCTGGGGAGGCCGACAAGGCTACTGGAGATGCGGACATGGGGGCCCTTAGCGAGGGTGAAGGCCATCTGGCCAGGGCGGTGGTGCAGAATATTTAGGTGTTTTTATTTAAGATTTATTCTGTGTGTATGGCCTGTGCCCCCTAATTTTCACATGCCTCAGCCTTTTAGCATGTTTTGTAATATTTAAGTAAATGAAAGTTTTTTAGCGTAAGTACCTATTTTGTTCTTTGATCTTTTTCGTATTTAGGCCAGGTCGATTCGGCCGTTGTTCCTCTATTATTCTTATGTTAAGGCCAGAAGGGCCGGTCATTCATTTTTATGCGGAGACGAGCTCGATCTTAATATTGTCAGAGACGCCGACCATTCATTTGTTGGGATTCCGGAAACAAAACAAAATACGAAGCGGAATAATAACGAATCCTAAATAGGATCGATCAAGTAACGTATATACGTAAAGACCCTTCATCAGATGTCCCGACTGAGAACGAATGAAGGGATCATTCCAGAACCATTATGTCGTGAATACTATATACGTAAAGACCCTTCATCAGATGTCCCGATCAAATCTTCGGGTCACGGTAAAGTCAAACCCTACTGTTTGACTAGACTTTATACATGTGTTAATGCAAATCAAGACCGACCTATTACTAGTGTATCTAATACGACTAGATCAGAATGTTTTGGCCAAAGACTTATGATCTTATTTGCCATTAACCGTATAGGACATTCGCCTGCTCACTAACATGAGATAGAATCCTTCCTTGGCGTACAGTAAAGACTGCTACCTGCCCGTATAGACCGCACTTCGAGGTTGACTCACAACTAAGAAAATGAGTCTAACTACTCTAATGACAAACTAAACGTCAAAGTCGCATCTTCTACTGAACCCTCAAGTCAAAGGTCCACGTATACCATCACAACCTTTCGATTCATCATCGACTCTCCGAGAGTGAATACCGTGTGACTGAATCAAGTATGAGTCATGTTCAAGTATACTGCTCCCACCAATATACTTATAACTATGCTATCAATACATGCACACATCCTAGCATCAGTTATACAAGTCTTACTTAAAACTTAATGCCAATTTAAGTCTATTGACTTACGAACGGTTTACGTAAATAAACTTTTAAACACTTCGAGTACATTTTCTCTTATCCGATAACGAGAATGGAATGTTCGATTTATTTACATGGACTTCACTTCAATGTTTACCAAATCAAGAATGCATTTGAAATACAATAAACAGTGAATGAATCATATTACCTTTTATTAATTATTTCATAATTACAAGTACAATGCCCTTACTCTCTCATCCCCTGAGTGGCATTCGAGGGCATATTCCTAACATCATTTTTCCGGAGGAGCCAGTCTTATAGTGCTGAGGTGAGCTCAGTCTTATTGTGCTGAGATGAGCTCGGTCTTAATGTTTCCGGAGGAGCCAATCATTCATTTTGCCAGAAGAGCCTGTCTTAGAGTGCCGAGGCGAGCTCGGACTTATTATGCTGAGGCGAGCTCGGTCCTATTGTTACCAAAGGAGCTGGTCCTATAGTGCCGAGATGAGCTCTGGCTTATTGTGCCGAGGCGAGCTCGGTCTTATTGTTGACGGAGGAGCCGATCTTTTAACGCCGAGGCGAGCTCGGGCTTATTATGCTAAGGCGAGCTGTTGGCCATAGTGTACAGTATAAACAGCTTCGTATGGGGGGTCGAATAAGATGTATCTTTTTTGAAGTCCGTTTGCATAGTGGAAGTCTAAGACTAAGTTGCTATAAATACACCAACTGAATGGTCTCCTGTTAGCTCTATGTATACTGGGTTTTTATGATATGTATACTAAAATCACACAAGAAGATAGAGAACAGTAAAGGCAGGAAGTAAAGACACACTGATTAAAGTGGTTCGGGGTAAATCCCTCTACGTCCACTGGTCCCCCACACAGGAGTAAATTGTTTATTAAAATCATGGCGTACACAACTATATGATTTTAAACCAAACACTGTTAGGAGTAGTGACCCAGGACATTCGATGTGCCTATATGTGTAATTGTCACATATAAATAAAGTTATTTGATATCATTTATTTCTCGTTGATTATTATAATGTGTGCATGTTTTAATATTATAATAATCGAATGATAGTTATTCACGAATAATAAGATTATTAAAATGTACCTGGTACAATTGCGTTGTGTAGAGACTCAAGTGATTAATATATGATTTAAGATCATTTGAGGACTAAATTTTTTTTACATATCAAGGGACTAATCTCCACCCTCCATCTTCCCTCCATCTTTATTTGATCTAATGGATGAGATTAATCCCAACAATTTAAAAAACCCACTTTCATCATTTTTTTTCAAATATCAATATCTTTCAAACTGTTAATCGTTAAGTCAAAAAAATATACCGTTACGCCGAGCATTTAATTATCTTTCTATAGACGGGCACTTTGATATACTTTCGAAATTTTTTTTTTCGCTTTTTTCACGTTTTTTTTTCGTGGCCGAAAAAATCACATATGATATATCACATATGATTTTTTCGGCCACGAAAAAAAACGTGAAAAAAACGAATTTTTTTTTGTCGAAAGTATATCAAAGTGCCCGTCTATAGAAAGATAATTAAATGCTCGTCGCGATGGTGTAATTATTTTCGCTTAACGATTAACGGTTTAAGAGATATTTAAATTATAAAAAATATGTGAAATATTAAATGCTTTTAATCTCAACCATTGATTTCTTTTTGGATGGATGGTGGGGATGAATCCCTTGGTATGTAAGAAAAGTTTGGTATTTAATATAACTCTACTCTTAATATATTAGTATAAGTTTGATTGATAAACATCGGATGATTATGCGTATGGTACGGATCAATCTTATGGGTATTGGTTGGAGAACTAATACTGGACAGACCCGCATTGAGATAACTGCATGAAAATGTCATAAGTGAATCTCAATATAACAGTATGTTAATAAATCCTTGAACCTGAGATTATCATAGAGTCCAACATGATAACTGCTATGCCTTGACGTAATCCAACGTCATCTGAAACATGGTGATCATAAAGGTTAGCGATCAAGATTAGTGGGAGTCATGCAGAGGGCAATGAATAATCGAGATGGGGATTTGTCCTCTCCTTAGTGAGAGAGATATCTGCTGGGCCCCTCGAAAAGTAGGACTGAAGGAAATACATGGCCATACTCAAATGAAGAGTCATTTGATTCAATCAGTCTACTTAAGATCGAGAAAGCATTTGAACATAAATAAGTATGACACACTCCATGACTTATTTCAAATATGATATCGCGTGACAAAGGGATTTGACATGTTAAAAGGTTTAATGGACTATTAACTTATATTATTTGGGTAATCATAATGTATTGCTAGAGGCCGCTTATGACTTATTATTTAATAAGGTATTAAATAATTGCCAACATAATATAAGCATTTTGGATCACATGTACGACAATTATAGACAAGTAGGAATAAGTATCAACTGAGAATAATAAATATAATATTGGATATTATATTTATAAGGAGATTAAATAATAAGTAATATATAATATTGGATTTTATATATATTCTATTATTTAATAAGTTGAGGGACAACTAAGCAAATACTAGAGTTTGACTCTAGGGTTTACTTAGTATAAATATAAGGTCTTGTACCAGGAGTTGTCATACGAAATCAAGACACAACCCCCAAGGAGAAAAAAAAACCGGCCACTTCTCTTACAGTTGGAGAACGACGTCGGTCATCTGATCTTCTTCCCTTAGTTGATCTTGATCGATAGTACAATTCTTCTGGTAAGGAATTTGTGTTGTACTATTCATCAATATTATTCGTAAGGATCTAGCAATCCGGCTTGTGGAATTGTTCGTGTGTGGATCACCCAAAGAGGAAGGAGATATTCATCTGCTTCTAGTCCGGTTCAGATCCGTTCTTCGAATTAAGGTAATTCGATGAAATCTTAGTAAATCAATTAAATTACTGCATGTAGATCCACGTCTGGATTTTTAGTTTATTAATTCTGCTGCGTTTTACTCCATTTTATTGTATTAGATACACGTAAAACCCAACAGTGGTATTAGAGCTAACTTGCATGTAATTTAATTATTTATGTAGAACATGTTTATGTGTATGTTCTTTAGTATGTTAATAAAATATAGATTTTATAAAATTATTTTCTGGTTTAATTTGATTAAATCGGATCGTCAAAAATTAATTTTCTGGACTGTTTACACAATAATCGGGAGATTTATTATTTGCGGCTTCTGGACGAGGTTTTTCCAAGGAAATTTAGGGTCGTGAAATTCCGGACGAGCTCCCTGTATCCTAACAGTGTGAGCAGGAGATGATAATCAAGAAATTTCAGCAGTAATGCTGTCTCCAAATGCAGCTTCCATCTCCTTTTCTTGTTCCAGCCTTAATCTCTTTGCAGCTTCCCTAGCCTCTTCCTCCATTTTGGCCTCATCAAGGTAAGAGACCTTCTCATCTAGGCTTTCCAGGATTCTTATTGTGTTATCCTGTTTGGTCTCAAAACTTGACATTTTATCAACTAGTGATTTGAGCACTAGTGACATATCATCAATCTTTTTGTCGTGGCTTCGAAGGTGGGATCCTGTTTCAATAAGAGCTGATGCAGTTTTGGCCTAAGATATGCGAAGCTTGGCTTCCAAAAGTATTTGCTCCTATCGTTGTTGAAGGAGATTGAGTCCCTGTTTGAAGACAGTGGGCAAGATACGGAAGGCTTCTTCCACTTTTGACACTTCGTGCCTGACACTGGTCATTTCTTCAATGGAAGATTGATGTAACCAATCAATTTCTTTTTCAACAGCATTCAAGGCATTAACAGCGTCTGAAGGAAGACGGTTTGACGACCTAAAGCATGTAGTTGCTCGTTCTTTTCAATTATCCTGGGAGAGTCGGGCTTGGCAAAGTCTTCAGCTCCATTCAGCTGTCTCAAGGCCACATGGGAGCGTGACTCGAGTTGGATATCCTCGGGTAAGTGACCGTCATCGGATTCCAAGACAGGTGAAGATGCGGGAGCATCAGATGTTGGAGTGGCAATAGGGGGGACTGAATTCTCCTGTTCCGGAATAGATGTGGTAGACATAGGTACAGGAGAGACTGATTCCTCCTGCTGTCTCTCAGCGTCCGCCTGCTCTGGCAGATGGACTGATTCCTCCTGCGGGATGGCATGGGTCTGGTCGTCCTGTTGGGTTGTGACAGGCTCGGGTGCCTGTTGAGAAGCTATTTGCTCTTCGGTGTCAGGAGGGATCGATTCCTCTTGTTCTTGTGCAACTTCTTGTTGTTGGAGAGAAGATTGTTGTTGGTTGGATGTCCCTTGACCCTATTGGTCGGATATTCTTGAGAATTCCTGGGCTTGAGCTTCCTCATGACTCATTCTCAGACCTGCCTGGAAGGCGTCGTCATCTGAGTCATGATCAGATTTTGGATTTTGTGGAGCCGAGTTAGTGGATTTTGATTTTCCCTTGAGTCAGGCCCTCTCCCTTGTCATAATACTGCTAGAAATAAGCTCATGACAGAACTTGTTGTCCCATTGAAGTAACAAGTGGATGTCCTGACAGTCTGTGACTTCCAAAATGAAGGCTTCTTTGTCCTTCCATTCGCTCCAATGGTACAAGGTGTCATATTGTGCAACTCTGTATGACTTCCACTGAACGAAGAGTTCAAAAGCTTGCTCAACCTGCAATTAAAACAAGGTGTCATTGATGAGTACTGTGGGGAAGGGACTCCGAACAGCACTTAGGTTTACTGTCGGCATTGGGTCCTTGACAGGTATCGGATCCTGTGTTGGAGATGGATCCTGTACGGTTGTGGAATCCCGTATAGGAGATGCGGTTTTTGGCTCAGTGAATGCAGCCGATTCACCAGTTCCTTCAATTTTGGCAAGCAGTTGATCATCCATCATAGCCGCCATAGGCTCGGGATCTGCACCATGTGTAGCAACTGTTTCTTCCGCAGGGGTTTCGCCCTATGGGTGTTGCTCTGCGGGTTGCACTGCAACATCTTCGATGGGAGTGACCGATTGAGTCACCGTGACCTTTGATTTTGATTTTGAAGCTTTCTTCATCTTCTTCTTTGCTGTGAGCGGTGACTCACTGTCAGACACACTCCTTTTCCTTTTCTTGTGGGATTTTTCTTCATCAGCAATCCTTCATGTGATATCCCTCGTATTATTAGAGGTTGTCATGTAGTTGACATGGGGTCAGTTGGCTTGAAGACTATCCTTGTTGAAAACTATGGGCTTGCTCCCACCAATAAACTTCCCTGAGCCAATTTTCTTAGTATCACGAGACTGTGGCATGCCAATTTTCATGAGAAGAGAATTCAAAAAAAGCCCAAACGATTTCTTCTGAGAAACAGGCTTCGAAACTTCTTCATGCAGCCTCTTCAGAATAACTTGACACCAGTTGACTTTTTCGCCGGACATAATGGCGACCATCATTCTGAACCTCAAGTTGGTGCACATCTCGAACGCACCGGTCCTGTTTTCAACAACATGGTAGCAAAAATCATGCAGATAAACATAAGGTAAACAGAAATGCTTCTTATTGCAAGAAGGATGCACGTTTCTATCCGAGGCATTTCCAGTAAACAATCCCCAATAAGTAGCCAGAAGATCCTGTGACCCGAAGGTCTCAAGGTCTTCCATCTTCAAGCCATCAGAAGGTAGCCTGAAAAGAGTTCCAAGAAGAGAGTATTCAATGCAGATTTGGACTCCGTGGAATATGGCAGGGATGTCACAGACATCACCTCCTTTCTTCAAAGAAAATAACTTCACAGATGCATCGAGATAAAATTCCTCAATGATGCGCTCGTCATATAGATCTAGGTGCTGGATACCAAGGCGGTATAAGCCTTGCTACTTAATCCTGGAGACGACATGCTCCATTCCATCGAGGTCTTCACCCTCAGATTTGATACATTCCATGACGATAAAGCGAACGAACAGACGTCCGTCGATGATGTTTTCCCTCTTTTTCATTGATTGAGAAGAAGTTTGAGATGATGCCATTTTTAGGGAGATAGGGGTTACAGAAAATAAGTGCAGAAAATTTGCAAAAAGCAATATAGGCTGTATGCTCTAAGACAGTTTAATTTTGCAGTAAGTGTAAAAAGTCGAAGGGAGCACGATACAGTCCTTATATATTTGTGGGCGGTGGAAGTTGTAGGGTTTTTGCAGACAGTGAACGGTCAAATTTAAGGAATGGGAACCGTTGTTTTAAATGAACGAACATGATGGAGTGAGCGTAACAGGTACATCTTATCCATCACATTTTGAAATTATAGCGGGTCCCACATCTGACGTTTAGTTTTCCCTTATTGCCCGAAACGGCGGTGTGAAATTGATGTGAATCAAGATATTATGAAGAACCCGGATGAGGACTTGAGCATGCCGACTGGACCAATAACGAGGTCTCGATCAAAGAAGTTCAAAAATAATTTATCGACACTCATCATTGATATGTTTAAAAAATAACTATGTTATCAAAGACAACAAATTCGTGAGTAGTGTCGAAGTTGTCGAACAATAAGTTTTTCGTTTACTTTATCTTGGTGTATTTTAATTTGAATTGTATTTCTTGAGTTGTATTTTTATATTTTGAGTTGTATATAATCGAGTCGTGTAATATTAATGTCGAAGACGATCGGAAAAGACGATCAAACAAACAAGGATCAAATTCTCGCGCGTAAGACTGACACGCAGCAGTCTCGTATTTTGGCCATAACTTACTCGTCCGAAATCCGATTCAGGTGATTCAGGTGTCTATGGAAAGCTAAGAAAGAGAGCTACAAATATTGTTCAGACCATAGGACCAAATTCGGAGACATTGGAGCTCAGAAATGATAAAACAGACAGCATCGGATTTATGGTGACTTGTTGTCCTTGTTTTCACACCTTAAAATCTTGGTCTTTGATATTTTGTCACCTAAACATATGTTGACTGACTTTGTATCAGATTTTAGGATCTTTGAATGTTGATTTTTCTATTTTGTAGGTTTCTAGTTGTTTCCTTGTTCACACTAGAGTTAGGTGTAAGATTTTGGCTATAAATAGCCTTGAAGTTTCATTGTAAGAGGACACCAAAGATTTTATGAATTTGAGAGTGTTTGTATTAACAAACCTTTGTGAGTGCTTTCTTGTTTTGTTGAGTGTGTCTCCAAAACATCCCTTGTGTGATTTATATACTTATCAAGTGCAATCTTGTTAGTATTTATATTCCACCCCTTCCGAGTTGCTACGGCGTGTCACGTAGAGGTTTGGAAGTAAAGCCCCATTTTGCTTATTTTGGAAACATCCTGGGAACGAATTCATCTAGCGGTGTCGGTTACCATAGCGTGTCGTGTGGGGGTCGCATCAGTTGGCTTGAGCTCGGTTATTACAAAAATATGTGTTATCATATATTTTCTTTCATTAACATAATCTTCCTATCTTATCATCATATTATTTCCTTTATCTTCTAAATCTTCCATCTTCTAAACACACAAAAAAAAAAAAAAAAAAAAAGAAAAAATATAAGTGGTGAAGGTTTTGATTGTTTTTGATAACTCTTCAAGCCGAGGCCGGGAAGAACTTGTTCCTTAGCCTTCAAGCGTCTGGTGATTTTAAGCTTGCGGATCGAATATCAAATATAAATCCATACATTACATTACTAAAAAAAAAAATATAATATATAAGAAGTGAAGGTTTTGATTGTTTTTGATAACTCTTCAAGCCGAGGCCAGGGGAAGAACTTGTTCCTTAGCCTTCGGGCGTCTGGTGATTTTAAGCTTGCGGATCGAATATCAAATATCAATCCATTCATTTCATTACCAAAAAAAAAAAAAAGAAGAGAAGAACGAATTTTGATCGATCTTATCAAACAATTATCATACTTTTCGTTCCGTTCCATATTCTATACTATTCCAAAATCTTTTGCTCCCATCTTTCCATTTTTTTTATCTTATCGTCATTCGCAATCGTTGGGGGGATCGTGGGATTTGAGTTCTTTCAAGAAGAAACTTGATTTGAATCACCAAAAATCACCTTGTAAGTTGTGTGGAAAAAGGCAAAAAAAAAAAAAAAAATTGTGAGGAATTAAGAAAAAGCCAAACGAGAGATACGCGAGTGTGAGCGATCGAGCGATACACGTGAGGATCTTGTGAGGAAATTTTCTTATAGAAAAAAAAAAGGAGAAAAACAAAAAAAAAAAAAAAAACAATAAAAAAAAAAAAAAAAAATATAAAAAAAAAAAAAAAAAAAAAAAATAAAAAAAAAAAAAAAAAAAAAAAAATAATTAAAAAAAAAAAAAAAAAAAAAAAAAAAAAAAAAAAAGAAAAAATGTCCAAGAAGGAAAGCAGGCAAAATCTTATCCTTCAAAATATTGTACAACAACTTGCTCAAATAGTGGAAGACTAGATAAACAAGAGGAAACAATTGCTACTCTCACGAAGGGTAGAGAAGAGGAGCCCGTCTGAAGGGGCCGAACCCATTCGATTTGGAGGCTATGATGATGAAGATTCGATGAATTAGGAGGAAACTCCGGGTTTGTACATCGAGGAGGCGAGAAGGACGAGGAGGAAGGAGAGAGTATGAAGGAAGACGAGGAAGATATGTCCGAAGCGAGGAGGATCGGAATATGGGAAACATCAAAATGAAAATCCCATCTTTCGAAGGGAGAAGTGATCCGGACACATATCTCGATTGGGAAAGGAAGTTGGAGACCATTTACGATTGCCACAACTATTCCGATGAGAAGAAAATGAGGTTAGCAATAACCGAATTTTCGAATATGCAAGCATTTGGTGGGACCAACTTGTGACGGAGAGAAGGAGGAGTCGGGATAGACCGGTTAGCGGTTGGGAAGAATTGAAGGTTGTTATGCGGAAAAGATTTGTTCTAATTACTATCTTAAGGAACTATTTTCTCGCTTACAAACTTTAAAACAAGGCTCGAGAAACATTGAAGATTTTCGAAAGGAAATGGAGATGTTGATGATCCGGCCAATGTTCGGGAATCGAGAGAGGCCACCATGGCGCGGTTTTACACGGGATGAGAGCCGATATAGCTAAAGAAGTTGACAAACAACACTTTGTTGAATTCGAGGACATGGTATATGCGGCGGTAAAAATCGAGCGGAGCTTACGAAGAGGAGCAATAACAACTATTCCACGGGATACTCTACCCCTTGGAAACAACAATCTCAAGTAAGTTCGGACAAATTTAAAAATTTTGATAAAAGAGAAGGGAGTGTCTTGAAAGGAAAGTTTGAAGTTGGGAGTACTAGCAAACCAAAATTTGATGGGAAACCTAAACCCGTCGAAAGCACCCAAAGGAGAAACCGGGACATCCAATGCTATAAGTGCCGGTCGTGGACATATAGCATCCGAATGCACCAACAAGCGGGTGATGGTACTTCGGGATGGGGAGATTGAAACGGAAGCGAAAAAGAAGAAGAAGAAGAAGAGACAAGAGAGGTGGAGAGTGATGATGAGACGTATGAGTATGCACCCGCACTTGTTGTTCGGAGGGTGTTAAGTTCTCAAGCAAAGAGGAGGAAGTTAACGAACAAAGAGAAAATCTATTTCACACACGTTGTTTTATTAAAAATAAAAATTGTAGTGTGATAATAGATAACGGAGTTGCACTAATGTCATTAGCGCTATGCTAGTGGAAGAACTCGATCTTCCAACAAGAAGACACCCTAAACCGTATCGTTTACATTGGCTAAATGATTGTGGGGAAGTTCGAGTTAATAAACAGTACTAGTGGCTCTCACCATCGGAAGGTATCAAGACGAAATCCTATGTGATGTCGTTCGATGCATGCTTGCCATATCTTGTTGGGAAGACCATGGCATTTTGATCGAGATGCTACTTTGAGCGGAAGGAAAATCGTTACTCATTCGAGAAGGACGGAAGAAAATTACCTTAGCTCCCATGACTAAGGTACAAATACAAGAAGATCAACTTCGTCTTGAAAAGGAAGTTGAAGGAAAATCGAGAAAAGAAAAGGAAAAGAAAAATGAAAAAAATGAAAAAGCGAGAAAAATGAAAAAATGAAAAAGCGAGAAAAATGAAAAAATGAAAAAGCAAGAAAAATGAAAAAATGAAAAAATTAGAAAAATGAAAAAAATGAAAAAAATGAAAAAAAGAAAGAAAAAGAAAATTTGAGAAAATGCATGCTTGTAAGTGCAAAGGAACTTGAAGAAGATATCAAGGAAAATGCACCCATATACTTGATTATTTTCCAAAAGTTTGCGCTACTACTAACCGGGAACCGGATAATTCCGAGTTCTATTGAATCTTTATTGCAGGAATTTTTGATGTTTTCTGAAGAACTACTGCGGGGTTGCCACCAATCCGAGGGATTCAACATCAAATACACATTGTGCACGGAGCGGTCATTCCAAATAGACCGGCATACCGACACAACCCCGAAGAGACCAATGAAATCCAAAGACAAGTCGAGGAGTTGTTAAGTCTTGGGTATATCCGGGAGAGTCTAAGTCCTTGTGCCGTTCCTGTGATCGTCGTGCCAAAGAAAGATGGAACGTGGAGAATGTGCACCGATTGCCGAGCGGTAAACAATATCACGGTTAAGTATCGACACCCTATTCCAAGGTTAGATGATATGTTAGATGAATTACATGGTTCATGTGTTTTCACTAAAATTGACCTAATGAAAGGATATCACCAAATTCGTATGAAAGAAGGAGATGAATGGAAACGGCTTTCAAAACTAAATACGGATTATACGAATGGTTGGTAATGCCCTTTGGACTAACGAACGCACCAAGTACTTTTATGAGATTAATGAATCATGTTTTACGTGCATACATCGGAAAATTCGTTGTTGTATACTTTGATGATATACTCATTTACTGACAAAAATGTTGAAGAACATGTTGAACATTTAAGATTAGCTTTAATTACCTTGAGAAGGGAACAATTATATGCTAGTCTTAAGAAATGTACTTTTGCATGAATGAAGTTATTTTTCTTGGATATGTCGTTAGTCTTTGACGGCATAAAAGTTGATGAAGAAAAGGTTAAAGCTATCCGAGAATGGCCTAGACCGACGAACGCATCCGAGGTAAGAAGTTTCCATGGCCTAGCAGGGTTTTACCGACGCTTCGTAAAAGATTTTAGCACAATTGCAGCCCCATTAAACGAACTTGTCAAGAAACATGCTAAGTTTAATTGGGGAAATGAACAAGAAAGAGCATTTAACACTCAAAGATAAATTGTGCACCGCACTGTCTTAGCATTACCCGATTTTTCTAACACTTTTGAAATTGAGTGTGATGCTTCAGAGTAGGAATAGGAGAGCAAGATTAATGCAGGGAAAAAGGCCGATAGCCTATTTTAGTGAGAAACTTGGAGGAGCTACATTGAATTACCCGACCTATGACAAGGAATTGTATGCTTTGGTTCGAGCCCTACGTACGTGGCAACACTACCTATGGCATAAGGAGTTCGTGATTCATACCGATCATGAATCCTTAAAGCATCTCAAAGGACAGGGTAAATTGAGCAAGAGACATGCCAAGTGGTTAGAGGAAATTGAATCCTTTCCTTACATCATCAAATACAAACAAGGTAAGGAAAACATTGTCGCCGACGCTTTGTCAAGAAGGTATGTATTACTCAATACACTTTCTTGTAAACTTTTGGGATTTGATTTATTGAAAGAAGCATATGAGGGGGATAAAGATTTCCACGATATTTATGTCGCTTGCGAAAAAAAAGGAGTAGAAAAATTTTATCGGGATAATGGATTCTTGTTCCGTGAAAATAAACTTTGCATTCCTTTTTGTTCAACCCGGGAATTATTGGTAAGAGAAGCACATAGTGGAGGTCTAATGGGACATTTTGGGATTGCTAAAACTTACGAAATATTGCATGAACATTTCTTTTGGCCAAAAATGAAACATGATGTTTTTAGAGTTGTAAATTCATGCATTGTTTGTAGGAAAGCAAAATCACGAGTGTTGCCGCATGGTTTATATATGCCACTTAGGTACCTTCCGAACCTTGGGTTGATCTTTCTATGGACTTTGTATTAGGATTACCTGCGAAATCCGGTTGTGACTCCATTTTTGTTGTAGTTGATAGATTTAGCAAAATGGCACACTTCATTGCATGTCATAAAGCAGACGACGCCACACATATTGCTAATCTATTTTTCAAAGAAATTGTTCGTTTGCATGGTATGCCCAAAAGCATCGTATCCGATAGAGATACCAAATTTTTGAGTCATTTTTGGAGAGTCTTATGGGCAAAATTGGGGACGAAATTGCTGTATTCTACAACATGACATCCCCAAACAGATGGACAAACCGAGGTTGTTAACGAACGCTTGGTCAATTGTTGCGAACTATTGTTAACAAAAATTTGAAAAATTGGGAAACATCTTTACCATTTATCGAGTTTGCCTATAATCGAACCGTACATTCTACTACGACATTTTCGCCATTTGAAATCGTGTATGGTTTTAATCCAATAACTCATTTAGACTTGTTGCCTATTCGATAGATGACAGGAGTAACCTTGATGGCAAGAAAAGGCGAGAGATGGTGAAGCAATTACATGCCAAAGTTCGTGAACAAATTGAGAAGCGCAACGAACACAATGCAAGAATGAAGAACAAGGGACGCAAACAAGTACTCTTTGAACCAGGTGATTGGGTTTGGGTTCATTTGAGGAAAGAACGATTTCCCATTTAAAGAAAATCCAAGCTAATGCCAAGGGGAGATGGACCGTTCCAGATCTTAGAGCGGATTAACGACAATGCCTATAAAGTATATCTACCTGGTGAGTATAATGTTTCCACTACTTTCAATGTTGCTGACTTAAGTCCTTTTGAAATTTCAGATTCGAGGACGAATCCTTTTGAGGAACGGGGGAATGATGTGAATCAAGATATTATGAAGAACCCGGATGAGGACTTGAGCATCTTATGGACCAATAACGAGGTCTCGATCAAAGAAGTTCAAAAATAATTTATCGACACTCATCATTGATATGTTTAAAAATAACTATGTTATCAAAGACAACAAATTCGTGAGTAGTGTCGAAGTTGTCGAACAATAAGTTTTTCGTTTACTTTATCTTAATGTATTTTAATTTGAATTGTATTTCTTGAGTTGTATTTTTATATTTTGAGTTGTATATAATCGAGTCGTGTAATATTAATGTCGAAGACGATCGGAAAAGACGATCAAACAAACAAGGATCAAATTCCCGCGCGTAAGACTGACACGCAGCAGTCTCGTATTTTGGCCATAACTTACTCGTCCGAAATCCGATTCAGGTGATTCAGGTGTCTATGGAAAGCTAAGAAAGAGAGCTACAAATATTGTTCAGACCATAGGACCAAATTCGGAGACATTGGAGCTCAGAAATGATAAAACAGACAGCATCGGATTTATGGTGACTTGTTGTCCTTGTTTTCACACCTTAAAATCTTGGTCTTTGATATTTTGTCACCTAAACATATGTTGACTGACTTTGTATCAGATTTTAGGATCTTTGAATGTTGATTTTTCTATTTTGTAGGTTTCTAGTTGTTTCCTTGTTCACACTAGAGTTAGGTGTAAGATTTTGGCTATAAATAGCCTTGAAGTTTCATTGTAAGAGGACACCAAAGATTTTATGAATTTGAGAGTGTTTGTATTAACAAACCTTTGTGAGTGCTTTCTTGTTTTGTTGAGTGTGTCTCCAAAACATCCCTTGTGTGATTTATATACTTATCAAGTGCAATCTTGTTAGTATTTATATTCCACCCCTTCCGAGTTGCTACGGCGTGTCACGTAGAGGTTTGGAAGTAAAGCCCCATTTTGCTTATTTTGGAAACATCCTGGGAACGAATTCATCTAGCGGTGTCGGTTACCATAGCGTGTCGTGTGGGGGTCGCATCAGAAATTAAATAATTTGAAATATTGCGGCGTTTGATAGAAAATAGTCCAGATGTCATGCAAACCATTTATTGCAAAGACATTTGATATAATGACATAGCACGTGGGCTAAAAATTATTTTTAAAAAGAATAACAGATTATTATATTATTAATTGATTTCCCACAGTATGTGCTGTATCCGCGAAAATACAGCGCTCCCCATTAAAAGGTACATACGGGATTCAATTTCATACAACAATCTTCGGATTAATACTGTATTCATGGGTCATACCGCATTCCCCCTTAATTAATGCACACATCAGTTGTAGGAAAAATGTCTTCGTTGTCCTACAGTGCTGTCGGAATGTTTCAGTGTACAGATAATTAATGGTGGATACTGTATTCGTGGGTCTTACAGCATTCCTCCTCAATTGTTGAGTAAAAGCATTAAAATCTTACAGGGAGTCAAGTTGTAGCAAACCCAATTCTTGTCGAAGCATACAAAATCTTGTTGTGCTGAGAGGTTTGGTAAAGATGTCGTCTAACTGAATATCTGTATGAACTTTCTCCAGCCGAACATCCTTGTTCTCAACATGATTCCTAATGAAGTGATGCTTCATATCGATATGCTTACTACGCGAATACAATATAGGGTTGTGCGTTATTGCAATTGCACTCGTACTGTCGCATATAATGGGTGTTTCCTTGGCTTCAATTCCATAGTCTGACATTTGTTGTTGCATCCAAAGAATCTGCATACAGCAACTACCAGCAGCATAGTATTCTGATTCTGCTATGGAAAGCAAGTTTGCTAGTTGCTTCTTACTGAACCAAGATACAAGTCTAGGTCCAAGAAAGTGACAAGTTCCGCTTGTACTCTTCCTATCTAGCTTGCAGCCTCCGAGATCCGAGTCGCTATAGCCAACTAAATTAAATCCGCCTTCTTCAGGATACCACAGTCCTACATCGACTGTTCCTTTGACGTATTTCAGGATTCATTTGGCTGTTGTGAACTGTGATTCTTTAGGTGCTACTTGATATCGAGTACAAACTCCTACAGCAAACTGGATATCGGGCATGCTAGCCGTTAGGTACAGGAGTTAGCCAATAATCTTCTTGTAGAGTGATTGATCAACCGGCTTTCCAGCTTCATCAGGAGTGAGCCAATAATTTGCACGGAAGTGCTCATGGGGGTTGACGGATTTAGAGCTATTCATTCCAAACTTGTTGAGAAGCTCCTTGCTTTATTTTTCTTGGTTGATAAAAATTCTTGTAGGCAACTGCTTTACCTGCAAACCTAGAAAATAACTAAGTTCCCCCATCATACTCACTTCAAATTTATTTTGCATGAGATGAGAGAACCTTTGACATAAAGCAAGGTTAGTTGAACCAAATATAATATCATCTACATATATTTGAACCATCAGGAGGTCCTCACCTTCCTGTATTTTAAATAAGGTTTTGTCCACAACACCTTTTCTCGAATCCATTATCGGTTAGATACAAGGACAGGGTCTCATACCACGCTCTAGGTGCTTGCTTAAGTCCATACAGCGCTTTCCTTAGCCTGTATACAAGGTCTCCGCCATCTGTGTTGACAAACCCTGGTGGTTGTTCAACATAGACTTCTTCGAAAAGTTCTCCATTCAAGAATGCACTCTTGACGTCTATTTGGTAAACAATAAAGCTCTTATGGGCGGCGAAGGCTAAAAATATCCTAATGGATTCTAGTCTGGCAACATGGGCAAAAGTTTCATCGTAGTGTATGCCTTCTTCCTGTCTGTAGCCTTGTGCAACTAGACGGGATTTGTTTTTGATAATGAGTCTATTTCCATCCTTTTTGTTTCTAAATACCCATTTTGTTCCAATTACGGATTGATGCGTTGGTCTTGGTACTAGATACCATACATTGTTTCTTTCGAAACCATTTAGCTCTTCTTCCATAGATGTAATCCAATGAGAATTGTCTAGAGCTTCTTTGGTGGAAACAGGTTCATATTGAGCTAAGAATACAGCGATCGTGCACATGTTAAGTCTTCTAAGTTCAGATAGGGACTTCCATACAGGAAATGGAGATGTCTCAGACTCGGGTTTTTCTTACGCACATAGTACATTTCCTTGTGTACTCTGTATTCTCCTACGAGTAGATACACCAGCATCAATATTTCCTATGATCAACTCATGCGGGTGATCTCTTAACCATCTTCTGTCGGGTTCTAATTCGGCGTCCTGTATTGTATCTTGAGTTGCTGTAGTGTTAGCTTCAGTTTGTACAGCATCGGCTTCATCTACATCTGTTCTTACAGCTGCGGGGTTGATTTCTAAGCCAACGACAGGTTCTATAGGAGTTGTAGGGTTATCAATGGTGAGTTGTTGGATATTCTGAGTGACATCCTCTACTCCTATAGGATTATGATGAGGTTCGTCGAACACTACATGTACTAATTCCTCAATTGTCAGCTTCCTTTTATTAAAGTTCCTATAAGCTTTTCTGATAGAGTAATATCCAACAAATATCCCATCATCCAATTTCTCATCGAAGGTTCTAAGTTGATCCTTCCCATTGTTCAAAACATAACATCTGCATCCAAAAATGTGAAAGTACAAAACTAATGGAGTTTTGTTGTTCCATACCTCGTATGCTACTTTGTTATGGTGTTTGTTGATGATACATCAGTTTTGTGTATAGTACGCTGTATTGGTGGCTTCGCCCCAAAAACGCTGTGGCAACTTGCTTGCGGCAATCACGGTCCTTGTTGCTTCTTTTAGCGTCATGTTCTTTCGCTCGGCGACACCATTTTGTTGAGGCATGCAGGCAGCTGAGTATTCGTGTTGTATCCTGTTTTTTGAATAGTATTGCTCTATAAAGCAGTTAGTAAATTCAGTGCCACTGTCAGAACGAATGGACATGATACTCAACCCTTTCTCATTTTGAAGCTTTTTCAGGTGCTCGGGCAGCTTTGATGTTGTTTCCTTCTTCTTGCTTAGGAAGATTGTCCAAGCATACTTGGAATAATCATCAACAATAACGAGACAGTATTTCTTACCTCCCAAACTTACCGGGTCTACAGGCCCATAGAGATCCATGTGTAGCATTTCTAGAACTCTGTGAGTGGAAAGGTAGGATTTGTTTTTCATGGTGGTCTTGATTTGCTTGCCTTTTTGACAGGGTCCACAGACGTTGTCTTTTTGGAATGTCACATTTGGCAATCCTCTAACCATTTCCTGTCTAGCGAGCTTGTTGATCGTCTTGAAGTTGACGTGAGACAACCTCTTGTGCCATAACCAGCTTAGATCTACAGCGCCTTTGGCAACAAAACAAGGATTGTGGAGCTCGTAGGCATCCAGTCAGCAATATACATATTACCTGATCTGCTTCCTGTGAGCACAACTTCTTTGGTTATGATGTTCTTGACTCCACAGTGATCTATATAGAATTTCACCGAGAACTGTTTGTCACAGAACAGGCTAATACTAAGTAGATTGTACTGTAAGCCTTCAACATAAGCTACATCGGTGACTTTAAATTTTCCCACAAGCAGGTTCCCTTCCCTCTTGTTCTTCCTTTAGATTTATCACCGAAGTGCACTTTTGGACCGCGACCTTCTACGTAATCTGACAGCTTGCTTTTGTCTCCTGTCATGTGCCGAGAACATCCGCTGTCGAAGTGCCAGATGCCCTTCTCTAAAATGTCTTGTAGGCAAAGGAATTAAGTAGGTTTAGATCCCCATTGAATGTTGGGTCCATGGGTGTTAGTGCCTTTAGGTACCCAGATTTTCCTGACAGCAATGAGTTTACAGTAGGTTACTTTAGGTACATTCTTGCGGTATCTACATGAGTCAGGTACGTAGTCGCTGTAACCTTGATAATTATTATGCATGTAGAATTCAGGGTTATTATTATTAATCCAGTACGAATGTTGTCTTGGAGGTGGAGCCATTTTCTTCGGCCTTATAGCTTGCCTTCTGGGTCTCCAATTGGATTCCCAAAAATGTTGTTGATACTGTGCAGTGATCTGCTTTCGCGATGGATAACGAGGCTCCTGTATCCAATATCTAGGCGCACTATACTGTTGGAAGTACTACTGTGCGGGCCTTTGATATTTGGGTACATCCTTCTTTCTGAATGGCTGCTGGCGCTTTTGATATGCTCGGGGAGCATGCTGTTGGTTACGCTGTACATGTATGAATGGCTGAGGATTCCGCTGTCTGGAATATGACTGTGGTGGCAAAATGGCAGCCTTTACTGTCCGCGGTGCAACAGGTGCCTTCACAGGACTCTGGATTTCTTCCGATACAGGAATGGGTTCCACACCCTTGAAGAACACAGTACTAGTTTTCCATTTATTGGAACATGAGCTGTATCCTAAGCCACTTTTATCATGAGCATATTGCCCAGTGCTTAGAATTTCTTCCATCCTTTTTGATGATTTCTCGTAAGATTTCAAGATGGTCTCAAGTTCTCCTTCTTGTTTTTCTAGAGTTTTTATTTTATCTTGGAGTAGAACAAAATAATTTGTCTTGCTTTCACTGTGAGATTTAGCCTAATTTAGTTCGTGAGCAAGTTGATACTTGCTCTCCATGAGTTTTTCGTGATCGACTTTGCTGTTTTCACAATCAACAGATATATTTTCGTAATTTACTTTTAGCAAGTCGTTTTCTTCCCTCAGCTCTAGGTTAGAAATTTGGAGTTGTATGTTTTCATTTTTCAAGGTGCCATGGGCCTTTTGAATGTTTTTAAATTCATTCATCATGTTTTCAAAGGTATGAGATGCATTTGCAGGAGTAATTGAGGTTGAGCTTACCTCATCATCGCTATCTTCATCTTTCGGTATGTCTTTGGCCATGAAGCACATATATTCTTTACATCGAATTCATCATCTGACGAGTCACTGTCAGTGACTGCCTGTAGACATTCTTCGGACTTTGTTGGTGCGGGGGAGGCTTCTGATTTGCCAATCAGGGCCTTGAGCTTGTTTTTCCAAGCACGTCTTCTTTCATCTTTTTCCTGTTGCTCGGCTTCCGGCAACCTTTGAACTTTAGGATGAGGATATTTATTTGCTTAATGTCCCGATTTCCTGCAATTGTAACACAGGTTAGCATCACCAGAGGAAGACTCGATACTTACCTTGTGAACAGGCTTGAGCCTGAATGGAGTCTTTCCCGACTGCTTGATGAACTTCTTGAACTTATGCATGAGGAGCGCCATTTCATCTTGTGACAGGATGTCGTCGTCGCTGTCAGCACTTTTGTGAGTAGGTTTTGATGAGATGGGCATGCTATGCCTTCTGTTGGATACAGCGGATAGCGCTGTAGTCCTTGCAGGTGGTTCTTCAGCTTTCTCTCTCCTGTATATATCATACTCAAATGCTTTGAGGTGAGAAAAGAGATCAAAAGTAGATATTTCATTAAGATTGCATGACACACGCATAGATGTGGTCTTAATGTCCCATCCGACCAGGAGAGATCTGAAAATTTTTAGGTTCTTCTCCTTTTGGGTATAAATCTTGCCTAATACTTCAAGTTCACCAACAATGCCAGTGAATCCGAGGTCAAGTTCCTCAAGTGTTTCAGTTGGTTTCATTTCAAAAGATTCAAATTGCTGAGTCAATTTTGAAATTTTGTTTTCTTTTGAGAGATCAGTTCCCTCACAAATTAACTTGAGTTTATCCCATATATCCTTGGCTGATTTACAGCTCTTTACCTTCGAGAACGTGCCTTTGTCAAGAGTGACAAATAGCGCATTCTTCACAACATTTTCGAGGTTGGTGCGTTTCCGATCATCTGTGGTCCACTATTCCGCGCTCTTTTTCGAGCATTTCGGCATGAGCTTGGCCTTTAATCCTTGGGGCCGTATTTACCTTCATGATCTTTATGGGGCCATCCTGTATAACAAAAATAATCTCTTCGTGCATTGCTGCAAGATGAGCCTCCATCCCAATTCTCCAATCGTCAAACTCGTTAATAGAAAACATAGGAACTTTATCGATGATTGATGTATCTATATGAGAATATAGGAAATAAAAATTGTGTGTTGAGCATAAAGGTTAGTGTTAGCCACTAAGTATACAGAATACAGCTTGGAAAGTGTTTGAGCAACAAGCTGTACGATTTTCAAATTAGAGTGCATACCAAAAGTCTTGTTGTAAGTTGCTGTAAATACAGTAACTCGGTATGCAGTGTATACTTAAAATAATCACAGTTATAAAAACAGTAAATGCAGAAGGTAATTAACACAGTAGATAAAATGGTTCGAGGTAAACCCCTCTACGTCCACCGGTCCTCCACACAAGAGTAAAAAGTTTATTATAAACACTACATACACAACTACGTGCCTATAATCACACATATCAATGTATCGTTCACACAGATTGATACAAAGATCGTAGCTTTCAACCGTTCACACAGATTGGTCAAAGCTAAAACTTGACTAGCTTCTTCACACACAGTTCCGAAGCTTTGTCTCTACAATGCAGATCCATCACACACAGTTCAGGAAAAGCAAGGCTTTCTCAGTCCACACATGGCTGATGGTTCTCTTCAAAGTAAGAACATTGGTTGAACAACAACTTGACTTTATTGAGATTTAGGCTGATGATGTGTTGTTCAGGAATGAGCACTTGTATATTTCTTCTCTCAGGATTGGCAGTTTGCTTGAAGAAATATTATTGCTCTAGATATACCATTCTTTAGAGGATCTCGTGGAATCTCAGTATATCTCAATTTTGCTCAGTTTAAATGTTCTTCACAGATGTATGATTGTGTGTTCGTGTGTGTCTGTATATATCTGTCTGTTTCTTGAACTTCAAACTTCGGGGTATATATAGCTTTTGGAATAGATCCGTTGAGAAAGATCCGTTGAGAAAAAGTCCATTCCAACTGGATGGTTGACTTGTATGGACCAAGATCTGGATTTTGCGCTGCCTGAAGATCTTTCTTGGATTTAGTATTTAAATACTTTATCTTTTCAGTATTTTAATACTTCCTTTTAAACAGGACTTGACTTTAGCGAATGAAGCAGATTCCGTCCTAATGGTCTTCAGTCCTGTTTGGATAAGTATTGAAGATCTCAATACTTACAGCTTGTATGGCGTATCCAATTATGCCATAGGCTATATAGAAGCTGCTGCTGTATGAAGTGTTTCTGTATGAAGGGACATCTTCCATACTTAGCGCTATATGACTCTGTTGCTGTATGATGGCAACGCGAAGGCTTGCTGTTGGCAGTTTATCAAAACATCGAACAGGGTTAATTATCCCAACAGTTAGCGATCAGGATTAGTGGGAGTCATGTAGAGGGCAATGAATAATTGATATGGGGATTTGTCCCTCTCCTTAGTGAAAGATATATCTGCTGGGACCCTCGATAAGTAGGACTGAAGGAAATGCATGGCCATGCTCAAATGAAGAGTCATTTGATTCAATTAGTCTACTTAAGATCGAGAAAGCATTTGAACATAAATAAGTATGACACACTCCATGACTTAGTTCAGATATGATATTGCGTGACAAAGGGATTTGACGCGTTAAAAGGTTTAATGGAATATTAACTTATATTATTTGGGTAATCATAATGTCTTGCTAGAGGCCGCTTATGATTTATTATTTAATAAGGTATTAAATAATTGCCAACATAAGATAACGTAACCGAATCAAGGAGATAAACAAGACTTACAAAAGAAAGTCGAACAAGAAAAAAAAGCCGAGATTATTCGAAGTTGGGGATTTAGTTTGGGTGCATTTGAGAAAAGAGCAATTTTCGAGTAAGCATAAAACAAGTTGATGTCGCGAGCTGAGGGACCGTTTAAAGTAGTTGCGAAGGTGAACGACAATGCATACACGTTATAACTTCCCAGAGATTATGGGGTGCATGCAACCTTTAATATTGGGGATCTTTCGCCTTACCTTGATGATGACGAAATTTCGAAATTGAGGACAATTCCTTTTAAAGGGGGAGGAGATGATACGGGATTGACTAATCCTAATGAAGAAGATGAGGTAAGGATCGACGTAAACGACCTTACAACACGCAATGCATGTACGACTACATATTTAGGTGAGAAAACGGACACAAGACGTGGAGTGACCATGGTGCTCGGTCTCGGCCGTGTCATATGACATGGCCCGTGTCGCACTATTCCAGAAAAACAAGACTTGCTGCCCGCCGAACCCGGCCGTGTCATGTGACACGGCCCGTGCCGAACTCTTCCAGAAAGTGCCGAAGGTGCTGCCTACCTAACCCGACCGTGTTTCGGGACACGGTCGAGTCCTGCTCGTCAAGATTCGCCAGCACATGCAGCCGCGTCCTTGTCAAGTGACACGGCCCGTGTCGAGTCGCCAGCCTCCTATTCTATATTCTTGTGTGTGTTGATTGTCTTCTTTTCTTTATTTATCTTTTCTAAAAGATTGTGTTCCCTTCCCTTTGATGTGATTTGATTTTGTGTTCCCCTTTACATTTTTATCTTGATTTTGTCTTTCTTTTCAAGATCATGTGATCTTATGTTTTTGTTTTCTTTATTTGATTTAAGAAGACTACATCTCTATAAGTAGTCTTGGTGATTCTTGTAATAAATATTGAATGTTGAAGAAAGAATACACTTTGTATTTTCATCCTTGTTGAATGAGTTTCATCAAACCCTTGATTATTATTCGATGCGTTTTTGAGTATTAATCCGATCGATTCTCAATAGGTCTTGAGAAGAAATCATCTTATCGGGTTATAGGGCTAATTCAATAAATATTTGTTCTTGTTCGGTCGAACCTCCTTGATTAAGATTGTTACTAGATTATCTCCATAATTTTACATTCGAAATACCCTATCCACAAAAATATATTTCCGCTACGATATACTTCAATACTATTACATTTTCCAACCGATACATATTCACATTCTGAGCGAATTCGTATTAGACGGTATGCCTTACTTTCTACTCTTGATGTTCGTTTGCATGACTTCGAGACATTGAAGGAATATTATGATGGTGATGCGGATTTTGGTGAGACTTTCACTCGTTGCAAATCTGGTCCGTTTGAAGAATTTTTGATACAAGAAGGCTTCCTCTTCAGAGGAAATCGTCTTTGCTTGCCTAAACACGCGGTTCGGGAATTGTTGGTTCGGGAAGCTCACGGTGGAGGCTTGGCTGGCCACTTTGGTTCGGCTAAGACATGGAAGGTACTTAAGGAACATTTTTATTGGCCGAAGGTGTAAGGGGCTGTAAATGATATAATTAGCAAGTGTGTGACATGCCATATTGCGAAGAGTTCATTCAAGCCAGGAGTATACATGCCTTTATGGATTCCGGAAAGGCCGTGGGAGGATGTCTCGATGGATTTTATTGTTGCTTTACCTCGTACTCAACGAGGGATAGATGCTATTATGGTTGTTATAGATCGATTTTCGAAGATGGCTCACTTTGTCGCTTGTCACAAGACGGACGACGCGAGTAACATCGCCGATTTGTATTTCCGAGAGATTGTACGATTGCATGGGGTCCCGAAGACGATTGTTTTGGATCGGGACTCAAAATTCCTTAGCTATTTTTGGAACACCTTGTGGAGAAAGGTGGGAACCAAGCTTCTATTTAGCACATCGCATCATCCGCAAACGGATGGCTAAACCGAGGTAACCAATTAAGCTTTGGGCACTTTATTACGTGGTCTTATGAGCAAGACACAAAAGGATTGGGATTTGAAGCTTGCATATGCGGAGTTTGCTTATAATCGTTCTCCTGCTCATGCCACCTTACATGTCGTTAGGTCTAATTCCATTGCCGACGAGTTGGTGCATAAGGATGCGAAGTCGAAACTGAAGTTAATGATGAAATTACACGAGCAAGTACGTAACCGAATCAAGGAGATAAACGAAACTTACAAAAGAAATTCGAGCAAGCAAAGAAAGCCGAGATTATTCGAAGTTGGTGATTTGGTTTGGGTGCATTTGAGAAAAGAGCGATTTCCGAGTAAGCATAAGAACAAGTTGATGCCGCGAGCTAAGGTCCATTTAAAGTAGTTACGAAGGTGAACGACAATGCATACAAGATAGAACTTCCGGGAGATTATTGGGTGCATGCAACCTTTAATGTTGGGGATCTTTCGCCTTATCCTGATGATGACAGGATTTCGGAATTGAGGACAATTCCATTTAAAGGGGGAGGAGATGATACAATAGGGGCTAGTGGAGGAGATGATTTGGTGATCGGCGTAGAAGACCATGCACGCCATACACATGCACATGCACGACGAATCACATACCTAGGCGAGAAGATGAGCTCGGAACTTAGAGTAACTTTGGTAGTCGGGCTCGAGATTACGTAATAATATGTTCGTTTTATTTATTTATTTACGTAGTAGGAGATATTATTCATAAGGATGCGACATGTGCATGCCTATGTTGCTTTACTTTGTTCGTTTTATTATTTTCCTTAGGCATTAGTAGCCTAAACTTGTTTAAGGGCGTTTTCGGAAATAGCCTTTTTGTTATTATGCTTGGCACTAGGGTTTGGCGGCTATAAATATCACATATAGCTCGGCCGATTTGCATATTGAATACACTTGATATTTTGTTCTCCCTAGAGTTCTACTTGTTTGATGAGTTTTCAAGCAAATATTTCGTTATTTTTTGACGCGTTTTTGAAGATTAGCGTGATCAATTCTCAATAGGTATTGGGAAGAGATCTTCTTTATCAAGTTATAGGTCTAACTTGATAAACCCTTGTTCCTTTTTGTCTTGTTGTGTTCGGCCGATCGAAATTATTCTGTGTTCGTCCGGACGGTGTTTGTTCGTTCGTGATTATTGATCCATCGAAGTGTTGTTTGTTTTACCTTGTTCGAGAAATTACTTCCGCTTCGTTCAAGAAGATTCACATCAGATTTGCCGTTATAGCCAATTTTGAATACAAAAGGCTCGAATCTAATCAATAAAACCCGAGTTCTCATAGAGTTCCGACTCAAATGCATGTAATGTGGTCTTATGTCCTATTAACAAGACTTAACCAAAAAGTAAAGGCTTAATTGGAGCCATTATATCCAATCCTTGCTACAAAAAGACTTTGTCAAGAAAAAAAAGATTAATCAGAGCTGTTATAGCCAATTCTGAGTACAGAAGGCTCGAATCTAATCAATATGAAACAAATTACCCGACACATGACTCAGAGCTAGTCACAGTGGTACACGCCCAAGATTTAGAGGCACTATCTTTACGGAGTTACTTGCAATATTTTAACGGACCATAAGAGCTTGAAATAAATCTTCACCCAAAGGGAATTAAACATGAGACAGTGGCGCTAAGTGGAACTAATCAAAGACTACGATGTGGAAATCTCATACCACCCCGGGAAGGCCAATGTCGTAGCTGATGCTCTTAGTCGGAAAACTACACAAGAAGTAATGTTATCTAACATAACAGTTCAAAGCAGTACTGAAGTATGGGTACAACGCAAGAAAGGACAATTGGGCTCAATCAATATACACTCGTCCTTACTAGACGAGATACGTCTAGCACAGATAGATGATCCCGAACTACGTGCGATCAGTGCGAGGATCGAGGGAGGATATGTTTCCAACTATAAGATCCAGTGGGACTTGGTGAGATTCAAGAATAGGATCTGTATTCTGCCGAATGACGAGCTGAAGCAAACTATACTGAGATAAGCACACTGCACCCCCTACTCCATTCATCCAGGAGCGAGAAAAATGTACAAACATCTGCAAAAGAGTTTTTGGTGGAAGAATATGAAGCGGGAAGTAGCTAGATTCGTCGCCCGATGTATGAGCAACAAGTAAAAATTGAACACCGCAGACCAACTAGAATCAAGCAATCCCTACCCATTCCAGAGTGGAAATGGGAAAGCATATCAATAGATTTTGTTACCAAGTTACCAATGGCGGTGGGAGGAAGGGACACCATATGGGTTATCGTTGATTGTCTAACAAAATAAGCACATTTTATTCTAATTCAAGAAGCAACCAGAACAAAACAGTTAGCCACTATTTTCATCAGGGAGATCGTGAGGCTGCACGGCGTTCCCTCGTCCATCATATCGGATAGGGACACTGGGTACGTGTCCCATTTTTGGAAAGTCGTTCATAAAGCTATGGGTACCCAGTTGCATTTTAGCACAGCCTGTCACCCTCAGACGGATGGACAGACCGAGTGCACGATACAAACCTTAGAAGATATGTTGAGGGCATGTGCGCTCGATTGGGGTAAGGATTGGGCTAGGCATCTGGGGTTGGTGGAGTTCCCGTACAACAACAGCTGGCATGCGAGCATAGGCATGGCACCATTTGAGGCCCTGTATGGATGAAGATGCAAGTCGCCATTATGCTAGGATGATGCTTCTGACGCCGTGGTTGCCGAGTTAGATCTGATCCAGGAATCTATTAAGAAGATCTCTGTTGTTCGAAAACACATTCTAGCAGCGCAGAGCCGGCAGAAATCATATGCCGAAAACCGGCAGTGACCATTGGAATTTGCAGTCGGGGATCACGTTTGGGTCAAAGTATCACCTATGCGAGGTATCAGGCGTTTCGGTCAGAAGGGCAAGTTAAGCCCAAGGTTCATAGGCCCGTTCGAGATATTGAACCGGGTAAGAAAGCTTGCGTATCGATTAGCCCTGCCGCCGCATCTGGATGGAGTGCATAAAGTCTTTCACGTCTCTCAGTTAAGGAATTATGTCTATGATCCGAGTCACAAACTCAATTTCAAAGAAGTGGAAATTTCCGACGACGCTACCTTTAGAGAGGTGCCGATCGCTATCTTGGATCGGCGTATGAAAACGTTGCGAAATAAATCCATACCCTTATAAAGGTTCAGTGGTCGCACCATGGCATGGAGGAAACAACTTGGGAGACCGAGTCGAGCATGAAGGAGAGTCATCCCGTGTTATTTTCTTAGTTTCGGGACGAAACTATTTTAAGGGGGATGGTATGTAATACCACCGGTATTTCATGCTTAATTACCTTGTACTATGTGATTTCTTATAGTGTGATGTTGCCATTTTTTATATTATGTGATTTCATTTAAAGTGCTATTACGATATAATTGTGTGATGTGAATAGATCGGAGGTGATGTACCTTGATGCCGTTGGACAACCGTCGGTGCGAATATGATGGTGGCCAACATCTTGTTCCCCGATGAATTGTTGACGAGTGAAAAGGTGGTCACCCCGAGATGGTTAAAATGTGGTGCATGACTAAGGCGCTGAGTGGCTAACGTACGTTATAGGATATGCATAATGTACGCCAGTTCCGTAACATTACATACGTTAACATCACTTGGTTACGTACGTAAGGCTTGAATTGGTCTTCCGACCAGAATCTATCTTTTGACGCGGATTGGGGTACTTTCGGCGGGCTAGACGACAAACGAGTCAACTGCTCGTACCGTACGCTAATTATCAAGCTTAACGTACTCTATGGTCACGTGTTTTACGTACGTTATGGCACCCTATAGCATCGACCCCCCCAGAGGTTTCGCCGAACCATACCCGGGTGGAAAACCGCTTGTGCTCGCACTAATCATTACCACTAATCAATTATCACATCCGAATAACGTCATGGGATAATAAAATTAAACCAACTATGTAGTCACAACATCGAAGTGTACAACCAAAATTCGCTACCAAGAAAGGTAACAATTAATAATAATATCCAGGGAATCAACAATCGACAAAGAGCACGGATACCACTATAATAATCAAATTACTGTTGTGACGGTCACAAGTTAACGGTCGTAATAATGTGTAGTTTACGGTTGTAAAAACTAGGAGCTTACGGGTGTAGCGCCTAGGAGTTTACGTCCGTAATGGTAAACATCTTACGGCCAAAATCACTAGTTGTAGGACAACAGAATTGTCCGAGCAGCCCCGAAACGACTCTGAAGGTTAAGGTTCGGCTCATAACAATATATCCCGGCATTTAGAAACACTACAAAATCCCCCGATGAGCATACCAACGTATCAAACTCGTCTCAACGACTCAGCCCCAACACGAACACATAACTTTTTAAATTCCGAAAATCAAAGTTGTTTTGCAAAGTAAAATTTTTCCAATCCTTTCGATCATATCTAAAAATGATGGTAACGGTTTGCAATGTCCGAAGTCTTTTAAAACACATTTTTAAGATACCATCTGAAGGAGTCATTTGAAAATACATAACTTATTCGTCAAAGTTCAACCGATTTCAAAATTCATGCAAAATCGTTGTTTAACCGCGTCATCGAAATATTTTAAAAAAAAAAAATCGATTCTTTTACAAACATCCTCAAGCTCGTAAAATCTTTTAGAAAATCATTTTAAACCTACACGCAGTGGACATAATTAAGATAATCAAACTTGAAACCACATGCCTAATCGGCAAACGAGATTACCAATTTAATCAAATACGACTCGTGAACACCTAGTTCAAACATATGTCAGCCATCCGTCTAATTTCATCACAAACTCTACCATCGACGCAATCTCTGGATCACATCAAGGTTCACAACTTTCACATTATATTGCACTACTCGGTGCCCAATCCATCATTACATTCAGCTAAATACTCAAGTGATGTAACACGAGCATCGAAATAGATATGTTTGAAAACGGTTGCTAGTTGTGTGGGTGATTTCATTAAAGTGGATGATGCTACACTGTCTAGAACTAGACTGAGCTATGCCAGGCTGTGTGTTGATGTGAATTTGCTTAATCCCCTACCCCCTAAAGTTGCTGTGGAATATGTATGTAATAGGTGGGGGCATTCTAGGCAGTAGCCTCTGGATGGCCTTTACGCACGTTAACTAGAGGGCATTACGTACGTAATCCCTGTTACGTACGTAAAAGATTGAGTTATAACATACGTTAACGTGATCGAGTGTTATAAAATAACACTTCCTCCTTCATTTTCCCTCGACCAAAAACCTCTTGAGAAGCATCGTTGAAGCTTTTTCCGACCCTTACATGATTCTTGGCCTCCCCAATCACTTGTATCAACATAGAGGAAGGGATTACTCAAGCTTCGGAAAAGATTATCTAGGTCAATCGATCCACTCTTCGTTCCTTCTCGTGGTTCTTCGTCGGATTGTCATCATTACTCATTGTTCTTCCTATATTAAGGTAAGACTACCAAACCTTGAGGCTATCTCTTCAATGTTGTCATTATGCCTATTAGATTACGGGTTTTCGGGTAGTTTGCTAACTCTCGTAGATAATCTAATCGGACGAACTTGTAATAATCGAAACTATCATTGCTCATATATTTTGTTATCATGCATCTCGTTATATTAATCATATGTGAAAATCCCCATCTCAATCAACCTTGGAAATGTAAAACTTGACGAATCAATTGTAGGAGAAATTGGGTAGGAATCCGTCACTGTATGTTAAACTAGTTGTAACACATTTTTGCCATATGATTATCAACGATAAATTAACTAGGAAGAATCAACTGGGTAGTATTACCATCATTAAGAATCGAGCACCAAAATCGTTGTGTGAAACGGTAACCCACCGAATGGAGCACTTGGAATAGAGAATTGGATTAGTAGTTATGGAATTCAATTACGCTATAGTTGATTGTTGTCAACCGGAATAATATTAGGGATAATCTTGTTGAGTAAATTATTGTAACAATCGTTAATCATAAAAATTGAACAACATGATAATACGTATTGCGTGTGAACTTAGAAAAATGATACTAGTTTTGGCAAGATCGAACGAAATTAAGAGTTCAGTTAGGAAAGGGAAGGGGAAACTAGTTTTATTCGTCTTTATCCGTACGAGATGTTAATCGGGGATTATCTGATTAGGTTAAGCTCGATCGGTCGTGGAAGTCCAAGTTATCGTAAGGAACCTACTGTTGGATTAAAGGCAAGTAAAGTCTTGATCGAGAAATGTTAATATTATTGCAATGTTCGTAATACATGAATGTGCCATTGTGTGATGAATGCCGACGATTGTCTTTCTCTAGAAAATGTGTTATGAATGGGCCGATGTGTTGGGGATAAAACCTGAATGGTACCCGTGTGTAAATGTGTTGAGGATAAGACCTAAAAAGGGTACCCACGTTCCGGGGTATTCCTGTGTGGATACTCCCGTGACCCTTGGTTGCGACCTTGGGGTTTATGTGTTAAAAGGAGAAAGACAACGTCGGTGATATTGCGAATGATCTTCTATCTGTTATGTGGCACGGTGTTAATAAATTGTGTATATCATTGCAAATTATTATTATTGATATTCATTCTCTAACCCCGGCTTGTCTGGCATGATTCGTCGCGCCAAATAAATTTGTTGAATATGTGCAAGACATTCCCGAGAGGTCCGATCAGGCTTGAACAGTGTTGGGATAAAGTCTTGTCGCCGCATGATTTAATTTTGATTTTCGAAACTTTCGTTTATGTAATAATCACGCCTTGAATTATGTTCTTTCAAAACATTTCGTCTTATGTTATGTAACCGCGGAGTCATCATTTTATAATAATTTCTTTAAAATAGCTATTGCCCAAAATAGCCTTGTGGGTCCCGCTCGAGATTCACGGCACTGTAATGCCCTGGGAAATTTTGGGGGTGTTACAGTTTTGGCCGTGGACACCATCCTGGTTCTGTGAGAGTTTCGAAAGAATTGTGCCTTTGCAATTCTCCTTTGAAGCGGCCCCTCTTCTCTCTAACATAGGTGATTCTCTTTAAGTGTTTTGAGTAAACCCGTATTATACTCCACCCGACTATACGTTTTCGACTTAAGAATCATTAAAAGCATAAGCTTAACCTCTCCCTACAGGTATCACTATTTCCATCCTAGGAATGGTCGGTTCGGGGAAACCTCCAAAGTGATCGTGCCCGGTTTTATGAATTGGTTGTCCCATTTGATGCCAAACGATACCCAACAGTGTTACCAATGCAGGAACTGTGGACAGCACACAGTAAAAGAAACGAAAAGCAAACTAAAAATAGTAACAATGGACAGCACTTCGATAGCCAACAACAAAAATCGGACAACACTTCGATACAACAATAATCGGATAGCACGTCGATACAGCAGCACTTCGATACAGCACTTCGATACACCAATATTCGGACAGCACTCCGATACAGTGAGAGTCGATTGCACTTCGATATAGCAATACCCGGACAGCACTTCGATACAGCTAGAATCGATTGCAATTCGTTACAGCGATAGCTGGACAACACTTCATTACAGAGACAATGGACTACACTTGATGCAAAGAATAATGGTACGCACTTGAACAAAGAATAATGAACGCACTTGATGCAGTGACAATGACCATGGAAATGACGAGGGCACTTCAAACCCTTAGAATTAATCACTATAATCCCCTTAGAATCCTGTTCTAAAGAAACGTTCGGAATTATTCTAAGAACTCAAGTTTCTGTGACTAAGACATAACAATTTTATGGACTAAACTTGTAAGAATGTAGAAGTGATAATTATAAGAATAATACTCAAGAAAATTCAAGCAACAACTCTTGATTCAAGCACAAGGCCGAAATATCTTTTTGATTTCAAAAGGTGATCTGTCTTTTCATTACCAAAAGGTCTTTTTTGTATAGGAGTGTACATAACAAACTATATTATCCCTGACATATTAAACTAAGGAAATAAAATCAAGAGTGTCCCTATTTCTAAGGCAACGAAGGGCGGTCACACATGTGACTATATTAAAAGGAAATAAACTAACATAAACTACACTAGAAAGTAAATAAAGAAGTCTTGAAAGGTCTTGGTCTTCACAACATCATGTTCATTTTGAAGCTCCAACATGCTAAAGTTCTTTTTACAAGACAAAACAAAACATCACAGCTTCCTTGATGCTTCCTCACGCCTAAGTCTAATTTCCAAGCTAGGATGGATTTTCCTTAATCATCAAGTCGACCTCCGGTTGTTCATCCTTTTATAGAGTATTTTCCTTTTCGAGTTTTATGATTTAACTCTCATTTTCAGGAAACACGACAAAGACGCCCTCATGCCATTATTTAGGCAATATCTGGGGCCCGCCCTCAAGCTTTCTATTTTTAGCTATATCTGGGCTGCCCTCAAGCAAAGCTATATCTGGGATTTGGATTTGAACAAATGTCGGGCCTTCTTGAATCTCAAGTAGATCCACCATCGCACAGTCACTAAACTTAGACATGATTTCCACTTCCAATTCGGGCAGCTTAAGGATTCTTCTTTTCTTTGGATGTGGATTCTTCTAGGCTCGGGGTCTTTATTCAGTGCACTCCAAGCAGCCTCAGTGTGAGGGTCATCAAGAGAGGATTTGATCGAGGCCATACAATAAACCTCTTGAGTCGGAACCGAGTTGTCTTCATAAGAGTTAGTAACATATAATAAGGTAACAGGTGTGGAATGTGCATTAAGTTTATTTCGTGAGGTGGTGCTAGTGTCACCCGTTTTCAATATTTCACTCGTTTGTTCTCTCAACTTCCTATCACGTGTACGTGTGATAGGACCAGTGGGGTCCATGACAGCTCCAACCGTTCCTAACTCTCTTGGTGGTACAACTGTGGTTGTATCATCCCCTCCCTCTTGAGGAGGATCTGCCCGCAGATCCGCGAGATCATCTGCTTCAAACAAAGACAAGTCAGAAACATTAAAAGTAGTAGATAAATTGTATTCCCTTGGTAAGTCTAGTTTGTAAGCATTATTATTTATTCTCTCCAAAATCATGAAAGGACCATCTCCTCTTGGCAGCAATTTCGATCTCCTTTGTATAGGAAACCTTTCATTCCTCATATGTAACCAAACCCAATCTCCAGGTTCTAAGACCACTTCCTTTCTCCCTCGGTTGGTGCACTCAACATACTGCTTAGTACGCCTTTCAATGTTAGCTCTTGCTTTCTCATGGAGTTTCTTAACTAGCTCGGCTTTCTTCTTCCCATCTGTACTAATCCTTTCAATCACAGGCAAAGGCACAAGATCAAGTGGGGTCAAAGGATTAAATTCATAAACAATTTCAAAAGGAGAAAATTGAGAAGCAGAATGCACTGTTCGATTATAAGCAAACTCAACATGTGGCAAACATTCTTCCCAAGTTTTAATGTTTGTTTTAATTATAACCCTTAACAATTTAGAAAGAGTTCTATTTACTACTTCAGTTTGCCCATCGGTTTGTGGGTGACAAGTGGTAGAAAATAGAAGCTTTGTGCCTAATTTAGCCCATAAGGTTTTCCAAAAATAACTTAGGAACTTATCATCACGATCAGAAACTATAGTCCTAGGCATTCCATGTAAACGAACGATCTCTCTAAAGAAAAGATTAGCCACGTGAGATGCATCATCAGTTTTGTGACAAGCTATGAAATGTGCCATTTTTGAAAATCTATCAACCACAACAAATATAGAATCCCTCCCATACCGGTTTCTAGGAAATCCCATCACAAAATCCATCGATATATCAGTCCAAGGAGTATTAGGAATGGGCAGTGGGGTATACAAACTGTGGGGCTGAACTCGACTTTTAGCCATTTTACAAGTGATACAGCGACCACAAATACGAATGACATATCGTTTCATACCCGGCCAGTAGAAATGTTCTTGCAAAATAGACAAGGTTTTATCAATGCCAAAATGACCCATCAACCCCCCCATGCGATTCGAGCAACAACAGTTCACGTATAGAGCTAGCGGGTATGTATAATTTATTTTCCCTAAATAGAAAACCATCGCTCTTATAGAACTTATCTACCCCAGACTTTTCACAAGTAATGAAAATCTCGCCAAAATCTATGTCTTTCTCATACAGATTTTTAATCAATTCAAAACCAAGTATTTTCGAATCTAAAGCAGTCACGAAGGTATACCTGCGAAATAGAGCATCAACAACGACGTTCTCTTTTCCCTGTTTGTACTTGATCACGTACGGTAACGTCTCTATGAATTCCATCCATCGAGCATGCCTCGTATTCAAATTTTGTTGCCCCTTCAGATGTTTCAAGGACTCGTGATCAGTGTGTATCACGAACTCTTTGGGCCATAAGTAATGTTGCCAAGTCTCGAGTGCTCGAACCAAGGCATATAGTTCCTTATCGTAAGTTGGATAGTTCAGCGAAGCTCCTACCAACTTCTCACTAAAGTAGGCAATCGGCCTACCCTCTTGCATCAAAACAGCTCTTATACCTGTACCGGATGCATCACACTCGATTTCAAAAGACTTAGCAAAATTCGGCAGGGCTAGCAGTAGAGCGTTCGTCAGTTTTTCTTTCAAGGACTTGAAGGCCGTCTCTTGTTCCTGTTCCCACTTGAATCCAATATTCTTCTTGACTACCTCGGTCAAAGGGGCGTCTGTAGTACTAAAGTTGGGTACAAACCGGTGATAGACTTGCCAAGCTGTGGAAGCTTCGGACTTTGCTCACATTTTTGGGGCTATCCCATTCTCTAATTGCCCTCACTTTCTCTTCATCGACCTGTATCCCCTGGGAACAACAAAATCAAGGAAAGCCAATTTCTCGGTGCCAAAGTTGCACTTTTGAATGTTAGCAAACAAGTGTTCCTTTCTAAGCACAAGCAACACATCTTTCAAATGTTTTATATGTTCATTCAAACTTTTGCTATATATTAGGATATCATCAAAGTATACAACAATAAATTTTCCAATAAAAGCACGTACAACATGATTCATTACCCTCATAAATGTGCTTGGTGCATTAGTGAGCCCAAATGGCATAACTAACCACTCATACAAACCATGTTTAGTTTTAAACACCGTTTCCACTCGTCTCCCTCTTTCATTCGAATATGATGGTACCCACTTTTAAATCAATTTTTGAAAATATTATGGAACCATATAATTCATCTAACATGTCATCAAGTCTAGGTATGGGATGTCGATATTTCACCGTAATGTTGTTTATTGCACGGTAGTCTATGCACATCCTCCACGAGCTATCTTTCTTTGGTACTAGCAACACCGGAACTGCACAAGGACTCATACTTTCCCTCACATGTCCCTTTGCTAGTAGCTCATCCACTTGCCTTTGCATTTCTTTAGTCTCTTCTGGGTTACTTCGGTATGCAGGACGGTTTGGTATTGAGGATCCTGGAACGAAGTCGATCTGGTGTTCTATGCCTCGAACGGGTGGCAATCCGGGTGGTGTCTCCTCGGGAAACACATCTTCAAACTCCTGCAATAAAGAGACAATCAATGGATCAGTAGTATCAGGAATAGATGGAATATTAAGCAATAAATCATGAAATAGTAATAGAACCACAGGCCGTCTTGCGAGCAAGGCCCGTTTAACCTCACTAGCCCTACAAAGGGCGACGGTTTTTATCCCTTTAGGGACTGCCGTGACTGTTTTATTTTCCTTCTCTTTTTTTTTTCGTTTTCTCTCAGTGCTTGCTCTAATATCCTCTGATCTTCAAGGATTTGTTTATGAGTCATAGGTGATAGGTTGAATTTATTCTTCCCAAAGATGAAGGAATACTTGTTCGAAAACCCATCATGAGTAACCTTGCGGTCGTACTGCCATGGTCTTCCTAAAAGTATCTGGGTGGCATGCATAGGGGCGACGTCGCAAACTACTTCATACTCATATCTACCTATCTTAAAGGGCATAGTGCATCTACTCACTACATTCAGCTCTCCAGCATTATTCATCCACATCAACTTATATGGTTTAGGGTGTCTTTCGGTTTTAAGTTCTAGTTTCTGCACCAAGGCTGTGCTAACGACATTAACACAACTACCCCCATCTATGATCATACTACAGAGGTTCTCCTTAATGTAGCACCTACACTGAAACAACTTCTCCCTCTGGCTATCCTCATCTTCCACTATCATAGCTGACAAGGACATTCTAAGCACTACATTAATCTTCCCTTCTAAGATCTCTTCGTTACATTCTTCTATCTCTTCTCCACTATTCTCATTCTTAATCTCTTCTTCACCCTCACTTCCAGTCGCTATTTCCCCTGACTTAATGACTGCAGCTCGCTTATTTGGACAGTTCGGGGCTATGTGACTTATACCTTGACACCTATAGCATCGGATCTCATGTGTCCTACGTTGAGGTTTGGAATTTGGTGAAGGTTGGGACTTAGTTGGCGGATTAGGGGATGACTGGACCCTATTGACCAACAGTTTAGGGTCTTCCTTATGGTTAGTGGGCTTTCTCGGTTTCCATGGGATACTAGGAGTGGTGTTCTTCCTAGTTTGACCCCTCCGAACTTGGGTTTCTATTTTCCTAGCCATGTGCACCATCTCTTCTAAGTCATGCATGGTCATGAGCTCTAATTGGTCTCTAATCTCAACATTAAGTCCAGCTAAGAACCTAGTCATGGTGCTATCGTGGTCCTCCTCTATACGACACCTAATTAGTCCAGCTTCCATCTCCTTATAGTAATCGTCTACTGACTTGGTCCCTTGCCTTAAAGTTTGAAGACTATACCTAAGGTCCCTCATGTAATAGCTAGGAACAAACCTTTCCTTCATCACTCGCTTAAGCTCTTCCCATGTATCTATAGGTCTTTCCCCACGTCGATGCCTACGTTGAACTACATGATCCCACCATACAAGAGCATATCCAGTGAACTCTACAGTAGCTATCTTAACCTTCTTAAGATCAGAAAAGTTTTGACACTCAAATTGTCCCTCGAGCTTCTTAACCCATTCAAAGTAAGTTTTGGGATCATATTTACCTTCAAAAGGTGGTATAGAAAACTTAACACTACTTAAGTTATCGTCTACCCGTCCTTGTTGTTCCCTAGGCTCTCGGTCGATCCTAAACTGCCTATCATCCTCAGAGTACTCGTCATATTCATCTTCCGGATAGTATTCAGGTGGTGGAGGGGCTGCCCTAACTCTACCCCATCCTCTACCTCTATACCGTGAATCCCTTCCTCCCATTGTGGGTTCTTTCTCTCGATCTTCCCTATTCCTAATAGTAGGTTCTGGAGTTTGTGAACTTCTATGGGATTTCAGCTCTTCTCTCATCTCCAACATCATGTTTCCAATCCTTGGTATGTAGGATGTCAGGCCATCAAGTTGGAATTGCACATCACGGAAGCTTTGGATTTTACTAGTAACTGGGTCATCGATTAGGGCATCTTCCTAATCTACGGGATCCTTCCCAGCTCGTCTAGGTCCTGGAGTTTCTCCATCCTTCGAGTTTCTTGATCCTGCCATCATGGTACCAAGTAATTCGAAACAGGAAAACAAGTATCGAATATCTTACCTAAAACACAACAACTTAACTCCAATGCGAACCAAAAAGTTATATATATATATATATATATATATATATATATATATGAGAATAAAAGATAAGAGAGGAACGACTAAACCATTCTCTGATGCCAAATGATGCCAAACGATACCCAACAGTGTTACTAATGCAGGGACTTTTCTGATTCGTGGTTGTACGAAGCGGAAGTAGGTTTCGTCGATTAAAAGGAACGAACATCAAACAACAAATAGTAACAACGGACAGAACTTTGGTAGGCCAACAACAACAATCGGACAACACTTCGATACAGCAATAATCGGACAGCACGTCGATACAGCAGCACTTCGATACAGCAATATTCGGACAACACTCCGATACAGCGAGAATCGATTGCACTTCGATATAGCAATATTCGGACAACGCTTCAATACAGTGAGAATCGATTGCACTTTTTTACAGCGATAGTTGGACATCACTTCATTACAGAGACAATGGACTGCACTTCAGTACAGCAACAATGGATTGCACTTCGGAACATCAACAATGAACTGCACTTCGGTACAGCGACAATGAACACGGAAATGACGAGGGCACTTCAAACCCTTAGAATTAATCACTATAATCCCCTTACAATCCTGTTCTAAAGAAACGTTCGGAATTATTCTAAGAACTCAAGTTTCTGTGACTAAGACTTAACAATTTTATGGACTAAAATTGTAAGAATGTAGAAGTGAGAATTATAAGAATAATACTCAAGAAAATTTAAGCAACAACTCTTGATTCAAGCACAAGGCCGAAATATCTTTTTGATTTCAAAAGGTGATCTGTCTTTTCATTACCAAAATGTCTCCTTTTATTGGAGTGTATAGAACAAACTATATTATCCCTGACATATTAAACTAAGGAAATAAAATCAATAGTGTCCTTATTTCTAAGACAATGAAGGGCGGTCACACATGTGACTAGATTAAAAGGAAATAAACTAACATCAACTATACTAGAAAGTAAATAAAGAAGTTTTGAAAAGGTCTTGGTCTTCACAACATCATGTTCATTTTGAAGCTCCCACATGCTAAAGTTCTTTTTCCAAGACAAAACAAAACATCACACCTTCCTTGAAGCTTCCTCACGCCTAAGTCTAATTTCCAAGATAGGATATATTTTCCTTAATCATCAAGTCGACCTCCGGTTGTTCATCCTTTTTATAGAGTATTTTCCTTTTCGAGTTTTATGATTTAACTCTCATTTTTAGGAAACACGACAAAGACGCCCTCATGCCATTATTTAGGCAATATCTGGGGTCCGCCCTCAAGCTTTCTGTTTTTAGCTATATCTGGGCTGCCCTCAAGCAAATCTATATCGGGGCTTAGGATTTGAACAGTTGTCGGGCCTTCTTGAATCTCAAGTTGATCCACCGTCGCACAGTCACTAAACTTAGACATGATTTCCACTTCCAATTCGGGCAGCTTAAGGACGAGCTTGTCTTCTTCTTTTCTTTGGACGTGAATTCTTCTAGGCTCGGGGTCTTTATTTAGTGCACTCCAAGCAGCCTCAGTGTGAGGGTCGTCAAGAGAGGATTTGATCGAGGCCATACAATAAACCTCTTGAGTTGGAACCGAGTTGTCTTCATAAGAGTTAGTAACAGATAATAAGGTAACAGGTGTGGAACATGCATTAAGTTTATTTCGTGAGGTGGTGCTAGTGTCACTCGTTCTCAATATTTCACTCGTTTGTTCTCTCAACTTCTTAGCACGTGTACATGTGATAGGACCAGTGGGGTCCATGATGGCTCCAACCGTTCCTAACTCTCTTGGTGGTACAACCGTGGTTGTATCACCATTGAACATAGATCTTGGGATCTCCAGTCAGCTTAGGTTGGGTATCCTCCATAAAACCATTAGCTCAAGGCAATAGACTTATTCCTCGTGATGATTTATCAACAAGATCTCTTGATAACCCTTTGGTTAGTGGATCCGCAATGTTATCCTTTGATGACACATAGTCAATAGAGATAACTTATGTTGATATCAATTGTCTAATGATATTATGTCTCCTCCTTATATGACGAGACTTGTCATTGTACATTACGCTCTGTGCCCTGCCAATCGCATATTGACTATAGCAATGAATGCATATTGCGGTCACAGGCTTTGCCCATCTTGGAATATCTTCTAGAAAATGGTGTAGCCATTCTCCTTCTTCTACACATTTATCTAAGGCTATAAACTTGGACTCCATTATTGACCGAGATATAAGTGTCTGTTTCGAAGATTTCCATGCTACTGCTGCACCAGCTAGTGTGAATACATATCCACTTGTTGACTTGGAGTCTTTTATATCAGATATCCAATTTGCATCACTATATCCTTCAAGTACTGCTGTATATTTGGTATAGTGCAGCCCATACTCATGAGTACCCCTTAAATATCTTAGTACCCTTATGATCGCCTTCCAGTGATCCTTTCCGGGGTTGCTCGTGTATCTACTTAGTCTACTAACTGAGTAGACTATATCTGGTCTTGTGCAGCTCATCAAGTACATCAGACTTCCTATTATGCGAGAGTACTCAAGTTGAGATACTCCTTCACCCTTATTCTTGGATAGTCTTAACGTCATATCCACCGAGGTTTTGGCTGTGCCAGAGTCATATTTGTTAAATCTTTCAAGGGTTTTATCCACATAGTGAGCTTGACTCAGCATGAGACCTTTTGATGTTAATGTGATCTTAATCCCTAAAATTACATCTGCGAGTCCCATATCTTTCATGTCGAATCTCGACCTCAGCATATCCTTGGTAGATTAGGTTATTCTTTCATTACTGCCAGTAATGAGCAAGTCATCTACATATAGACACAAAATGATATCCATCTTCTGTATCTTTCACATATACACACTTTCATATTCATTTATTTTGAAGCCATCGCTTAACATAACATAATCAAATTTTTCATGCCACTATTTTGGTGCCTGCTTCAATCCGTACAATGATTTTACCAGCTCACAGGCTTTCCTTTCTTGTCCAGGAGCAGAGAACCCCTCGAGTTGTTCCATATAGATTTCCTCTTCTAAGTCCCCATTAAGAAAGGCAGTCTTAACATCCATTTGATGAACTTCTAAACCTCGTAATGCGGCGATAGCAAGTATCATCCTGATGGAAGTTATTCTTGTCACAGGAGAGTAAGTATCAAAATATTCTAGGCCTTCATGTTGGTTATATCCCTTCGCTACGAGCCTAGTCTTATATTTATCAGTTGCTCCATCTTTCAATTTCTTTTTGAAAATCCACTTATTTCCTAATGGTTTACACATAGGAGGTAATTCCACTAGTTCCCAAGTATGATTCTGTAATATCGAATCAATCTCTTCTTTGATAGCCTCCTTCCATAGAGTTCCATCCGTCGAGCTTACAGCTTCTTTGTAAGTCTGAGGTTCCTTTTTGAGCAAGTAGGTGATGAAATCTGGTCCATAAGATTTCTCTGTCCTTTGTCGTTTGCTCCTTGTAGGTTCGTCCTCATTATCCATTCTTTGGTCTTCATTATCTTCATCCATTAGTTTAGAAGTCTGTTCGGATGAGATAAGGTGTTCACTTGCAGTCTTACAAGGAAAGTTATTCTCAAAGAATGACGCATTCCTTGATTCCATAATTGTATTCTTGTGAATCTCAGGCACTTCGGATTCATATACAGGAAATTGGTAAGCATTGCTGGTGTGTGCATATCCAATGAAAATGCAGTCAACCGTTTTTGGGCCTATTTTGACTTTCTTAGGAGTAGGTATCAGCACCTTTGCTAGACACCCCCACACTTTCATGTAATTGTAGGAAGGCTTGACTTCTTTCCACAATTCATACAGAGTTTTGTCCTTGTTCTTACGGCATATCTTGTTTAAGAGATAATTCGCCGGTATGATGGCTTCTCCCTACATATTTTGCGGCAGACTTGAATTTAGTAATATTGCATTCATCATCTTTTTCAGAGTATTCTTACGTTCCGCCACGCCATTTCACTGTGGTGCATATGGGGCAGTGACTTCATGAATAATACCATGTTGCGAACAATATTCGCCGAAAGGTTCCACGTATTCACCTCCACGGTCACTCCTCAAAACTTTTATCTTTGCATGTTATTGATTCCCATTTAATTGGCCTCCTAAGCAAACTGTCTGAAGAGGCAGAGGCAGATAAGATTTTCTTTGTAATTTTTTGCTTTTGAAGTACTTGTAATTTTTTCTGTATTTGTTTGTTCATTCGAAGCTGATGTACTTGTAAACAAACTCAGGAAAATTATATAAGCAGTCATTTGAATGACAACTTCTAGTTGGCTCAAAACAAGACATGATTTTAGTTTGTGTCTCGCACTTATGTGCAGACCTGTTATTCATTTGAATAATTGCTTTAGTTTTGCCACCATCAAAATAGGGGGAATTTGTTAGGAATACTTGTTAGATTTTGATGATGTCATCATTGTATTTGTTTATTTAAATGTATGTTTATTACTTGACAAAATGTAAGAAAGAACCATATGAGTATCTTCCATAGGCTAAACTGTGTTAAGTTAGATACTTGTAAAAATGTAAAGAAGAACCAAATGAGTATCTTCTATTGGCCATATAAGTTAGGCTTAAAAAATCGGCTAAGTACAAATCACAGATACGTATCTATCAGCCGAGTCTTGGTCAACTCAACAGTTCGGATAAGGTTGACCATAGACGAGCTTTATCAGGCAACCCTTATCAGAGAAGTTCTGGTCAACAATTTAATCAGCGAAGTTGGACCAGACTGCAGTCAAGGAGAAAAGTCAAGTCATCTGAAGTTTGACCATCAGATCAGTCAAGCTCAATCAGGTCAGAAGACTTCAGACAAGTCGGCACATCAGAGAAGTCGACATCAGAGGAGGTTGACTGCACATCAGACAGTTTGACCATAGAGAGATCAGTTAAGTGATCAGCCAAGTACTCCAGTCCACGTCAGCATGCGTTGAATAGTCAATATTTACAGAAAGTGACATGCGGGCGATAAGAGACAGATTGAAGAGATTCTCGGAAGGATATGATTTAAATAAATCATCTAGACCTACCTTTGAAGACTTTATTCATATTAAAACTAAAAGATTTGGCGCCATCACATGAAAGTCTTCACAACGGTCAGAAATGGATTAAAATAAGGGAATCCAGCCTTGCAACGTTCACAAAAATAAACAAAGAAGTCTATTTCTCCAACTGACGGATTTGTTAAAGATTTGCAACGGCTGTGAAGAAAAGCTCAAAGGATCGACACCTATATATATCTGAAGATTTGAAAGAGCAAAAGTACACACAATGGTGCGAACTATACTTTCAAGCGATCAAAGCAATCTAAGCAATCAGAAATCTATAGCATCATGAAGAGCAGTATTCTCATTCATATACGAAGAAAGCTCTTAGTTGGAAAAGACAAAACACTCTTGTCTTAAAACCTGAGTAAGGGGTACTTCACTGGTTGAAGTTTCGAGAGTGATAGGCATCCAAGGATTTGAAGAATTGAGTGGTGCTAGGCAGTCAGAAAGGAGTTACAACAACGGGATTTCCACTTATTGGAAGTTGTTGTAGCTTAGTTGTAGAATCACTGTAATATTTATCACTGGTTGAGAATTATAGTGGATTCATCTCCAACTGGTTTGGAGAAAGTAGATTAGTAAAGGATTACCCCACCTCTGAGATCACTATAAATTGCATGCATACTTTACTGTTTTTAGCATCATACTTAATTGCTGCATTCATACTTAAGTGTTCCATTAATTATTTTTGTATTCGTCATCAGCTGACTTCCGCACTTACATTAACTACAGACAACACTAAGTCATCTATACCATCAGCTGAGAAACTCATCCTTTGTGGAAAAGAGTTTCAATAAGTCTATTCACCTCCACTCTAGACTTATTCTTGGACGACTTGTGACCCACAAGTGGTATCAGATCGGTTGGTTCAATATTTCAAGAACCAGATCCATATATCGAGGATATATTTTTAATATCTCATTTTAGATATGGAACACATGCATTCTAGATTATCTGTATTTTCAGTTGACGAGTATGATATTTGGAAGATAAGGATGCGGGCACACTTATCTTCAATCCATGACGACATGTGGTGCATCATAGAGGACGATCCCTCATCTTCGAGAAGGACAACACAACTGAGGAGATTGCAGCCGGGAAGCTAGAAAAGATCCCAAAGAAGAGGACGGAGCTGACCATTGAAGAAAGAAAGCTGGCCAACCTTGACAACCAGGCCAGAGACGTGCTGTATCAAACTCTTGATAAATCAACAATGGTCAAGATCAAGAACTGCAAAAATGCCAAGGAGTTCTGGGACACCCTTGCGGTGATGTGTGAAGGTAGGTACAGAGCTGATCAAAGAAAACAAGTTCTTAATTGCTACCCAGAAATTTGACAACTTCAAGATGAAGACCGGAGAATCTATAGACCAGGTGGACACAAGGTTCGCAGAGATCATCAACGAAATTAACTCCCTTGGAAAATCATATGGCAACAGGGAGATGGCCTTGAAAGTGTTAATATCTCTTAGCCCCGAATGGAGCATGAAGGCGGTGGCCATGAGGGAATCGAAAGACCTCAATAAAATAAAGATCCAGAAGCTGTTCTCCGATTTAAAGGCTTATGAATTCGAACTCCCAAGTTCATCATCAACCGAGCCTGCAGAGAAGGGAATAGCCTTTGCAGCCGAGTCCCCCGCCAAGAAGCTATCTGATGCCAAACCTCTAAATACACTCGATTTCGAGGAAGAAATGGCATTCATAATGCAAAGGTTCAGAAACTGCAGAAAGAATTACTCCAAATATAAAAAGAACTATAAGGAGAATCCAAGGAGAAATCAAAAGGCTGGAAGCTGGAAGGTGGAGTGTTATAACTATCATAAGACAAGACACATTCAAATCGACTGTCCAGATCTTAAGAAGGACGAGAGCAAGAAGGAAGTGAGCAGAAAATAAGACCGAAGGAAAGCCTTCATTGGAGAAGATCAAGAGAAAGTAGAATCAAGCAGCGGATTCTTCTCTGATGACGATGAGGAATATGACTATCTGATGGACAACCTAGTTGATGAAGAGGTAACATCTAAACTCTCTAATTCAAATAATAGCTCAGACATGTCACAAGACATGGACTTGCATGAGTCTGTAAATCAGCTCCTCAAAGATTTTGAGAAATTAAAATCTGCACACCTATCTGTATCAGCCGAGAAGACCCAGCTGCAAGATGAGAATAGGCAGGTGAAAAATGATTTTGAAAAACTCAGCCTAGAATTGAATAAAACCAAATCTGATCTTGAAAAATAGGCTACAGATAACTTGAAAAACCAGGCTCATAATACTACAGCTGAGATAAAACGATTAACTGTTTTGAATAGTGAAAAATCAGATGCACTTGCTCATGTCAAAGCCGAGTTTGCTAAACTGACTCAGGTAAGTAAAACCCAGGCGAAGGAAATAACCTCCCTGAAGGCGTCTCTAACTCTGGACGAATTGTGTATGAATAAAAGGCCACTATATTCCAGATTAGGCCTTAGATATGACCTGAATACTCCCTTTAGTTCTAAAACCACTTTCATCAAGGGATAAACAATTGTCTCGTCTGCTGAGCTAATATACAAACTTGTGTTTCAAAATAGGCAGCAACCAAGTCACAGGCCTAGGCTACAGCCAATGTATACAAGGCAGCTACCTAGACATGAGACTAGGCAATGGCCAAGGCAGAAGCAGTAGCCCAGACAACATGCCCATTATTATCAAAGACTCCCCAAAAATAGATTTCAAAATGCGAGGGGCAAATGGAAACCTCAAGGTTATCCTAACTTTCAAAATGAACAGGTGTGGAGACCTCAAAGATTTAATAAATGGTCTCAGCCAAGATTTAGGCATGGCCTACACCATCAGTTTTATGAGGCATACCCAATACACAATCCTAACAGAGGATACAGGCCCAGACAATACACACCTTTTAGGGATAATAACGGCAACTTTCATAATCCCAGGAGAAATCAGTTCTCCAAGGAACCAACTAACCCCCGAGGACCCACACAGATTTGGGTACCTAAATCTCTGCTTGTCTGATTGCAGAAAAGGTGGAAGGACGGCTACCACATCTCCACAAATTCAAACTTTGGAGGTGAAGAATGGTTTGTAGATTCCGGATGCTCAAGGCACATGACCGGGAACAAGAAGGTGCTGACAAATTATATCAAAGAAAGAGGTCCAGGAGTAACCTTTGGAGATATCTCTAGAGGACAGACTAAAGGCTTTGGAGAGCTGCACAGAGGAAACATCACTACATCAAAAGTCCATTATGTTAAAGGGCTCAAATACAACGTTTTGAGCATAACCCAATTTTGTGATGAGAAGAATCTAGTAGTCTTCACCATTTGGAAATGCATGGTGATAGATATCCTATATGGAGAAGTGAATCTACAAGGATTCAGAAGGAGAGATGTCTATATGATAGATTGGAACACAGGAACTCCTAATACCTATTTTCTATCCAAGACAATAGCTGAGAATGGGTGGCTATGGCACAAGAGACTATGTCATCTAAATTTCAAAGCCATCAACAAGATTAGTTCTCAGAATTTGGTCAGAGGACTTCCAGAAGAAGTATTCAAGAAGGAAGCTCTCTGTGATGCGTGTCAGAAAGGGAAGCAAACAAAAGCATCATTCAAGCCAGTCCATCCTACCACTCTCACAACAATGATCTTAGATCTACTTCACATGGATCTATTTGGTCCCATCAAGCCAAGGACCATAAGTGGTAGAAAGCATGCTCTAGTTGTAGTGGATGACTACTCAAGGTACACATGGGTTGTTTTTCTTTATAAAAAGAATGAGACACTGACCAAGTTGCCTGAGCTGCTGAGAAGGATCCAGAATGAGAAATCCCTCTGAATTATCAAGATCAGATCAGATAGAGGAGGAGAATTTCTCAACAAAGCAATCACTGATTACAGTGATCGGAATGGGATCCAGTATGAAGTCTCTGCAGCCAGGACTCCACAGCAGAATGGTGTTGCCGAAAGAAGAAACAAAACCTAGAAGGAAGCAGCCAGATCCATGATTGCAGAAGCAGACCTGCCCAAGAGGTTCTGGGCTGAAGCTGTCAACACATCATGCCACACTCAAAACAGGAGTATGATAGTAGGGAGACATGGCAAAACTTCCTATGAGGTTTGGGATGGCAGAACACCTACAGTTGCTTATTTTCATATTTTTGGTTGTAAGTGTTTCATCCACAACAATGGTAAAACCCAACTAAATGCCTATGATGCTAAAACTGGTGATGGTCTCTTTATGGGATATTCACAAAGAAGCAAGGCATATAGAGTTTTTAACAAAAGAACCTTAGTTGTGGAGGAAACACCTCATGTTGTATTTGTTGAATCTTCTGTTGAGTACAGGAAAAGGTGGAATTAATTGAGAACAAACTCAAATCTTCCACCCTAGAATAAGTTATCATCCATGATACAGGAATGGTGGACTCTCCTGCAGACCAGCCTGAAGACCCATCTGTAGCTGATGAAGACCCAACTGTAGATCAGATAGGACCTCAGAACCTACCTGATCCAGTTGTTGATGATGAAGACCCATTTGCAGATGATAAAGACCCATCTGCAGACTAGACAGAACTTCCACCTGCAGATGACAAGACCGTAGCTGATCCAGTTGCAGATCAAGGAAGCCAGAATCAAGCTGATGCTGAGAGAGAAGAAGTTCACCAAAGCAAATCTACATGGGGAACAGACCCTGAAGAAGAAGACATTCCTAAGTGGCTTAAAGATCATCCCATCCAACAAATCATTGGGAAGCTAACTGATGGAGTCAAGACCAGACAGTCCACTCTACCCGCAGGAATGGCAATGTTCTCATGCTTTATGTCTCAAATAGAACCCAAGACTACAGAACAAGCTTTTGAAGACTTGCAATGCAAGAAGAGCTTAATCGGATGGAAAGGAACAATGTTTGGGAACTAACAGACAGACCAAATCATAAGAAGGTTATTGGCACCAAATGAGTGTACAAGAACAAATGCGATGAAGATGGAGCTGTTATTAGGAATAAAGCCAGACTTGTTGCTAAAGGCTATGCACAATGTGAATGAATAGATTTTGATGAAACTTATGCACCTGTTGCAAGATTAGAAGCCACCAGACTATTCCTTGCATATGCAGCATTCAAAGGTTTCATAGTCTACCAAATGGATGTGACGAGTGCCATTCTTAATGGAGTTCTAGAAGAAGAAGTCTATGTGGAGCAACCCCCTGGATTTGTCAAAGGAGACAAAGTCTACAAGATTCTAAAGGCCCTATATGGACTCAAGCAGGCACCAAGAGCATGGTATGTAACATTATCTGTGTTTCTAGAAAAGAACGATTTCAGCAAAGGATAGGTGGACAAGAACCCATTCAGAGTGGAGCATGAAGACCACATATTATTAGTTCAAATATATGTGGATAATATCATATTTGGATCAACCAATCCAGAGGTGTGTGAGAAATTCTCAAATCTCATGCAAGGAGAGTTTGAGATGAGTATGATAGGAAAGCTAAATTTCTTCCTAGGATTGCAAGTCAAGCAGATGGAAAATGTAATTTTCATCAATCAAGCCAAATATACCAGAGATTTAATCATGAGATTTGGAATGGAATCGACCAAGTCAGCAAAAATTCCTATGAGCACAAGCACACATCTATATACAGATGAAGAAGGCATATCAGTGGACTCAACTCACTACAGAGGACTCATTGTATCACTTATTTATCTGACTGCAAGGAGGCCAGACATTTCATATGCTGTAGGAGTATGTACACGATTTTAGTCCAAACCCAAGCAGTCACACCTGGAAGCAGCTAAGAGGATCATTAAATATCTCAAGTCTACCATTAATGTTGGATTATGGTATCCTAAAGATAACAACTTTGAACTGTCAGGATATTCAGATGCAGATTTTGCATGATGTAAGATTAATAGGAAAAGCACTAGTGGAACGTGCCAATTCCTAGGAACCGGAATGATATCCTGGTTTAGCAAGAAGCAGGTATCTAATTCTATCTTAATAACAGAGTCAGAATACCTAGCTGCAGGTAGCTGTTGTGCCCAGATTTTATGGATCAGACAACAGTTAAGGGACTACAACATCATTGCAAATGAAGTTCCAATATGGTGCGACATCAATAGTGCAATTGCAATCACCAACAACCCAGTATTACACTCTAGGACGAAGCACATTGATGTCAAACATCATTTCATAAGAGATCATGTGCTTAATAAGAGAGTCAGAATAGAAAGAGTCAGCACAGAATACCAGATTGCTGATATATTCACCAAACATTTACCAGAAGAAAGATTTTTGGAGCTGAGCAGGGAACTTGGATTACTAGATTGGGAATCTAGTACAGACGAGAAAGCTGACTGAAGGAGATCAGACGAAGGACGGACTAAGCTGACCACAGGTATCAGAACCTACCTGAAGCAGACAATAAGAGTTACCTGATGCAGAGCAGTCAAACAGTCAAACGGTCAACCAGCTAAGTTTTATAATCTTGACCGACTCCTGAATATTTTATTATTTATTTACACATGGCAATCTCATGTTCGCATGTTTACATGATGACACGCTCGCATGCTTACACGTTCACACGACCCCACTAATTCAAATTAAAAAATTCCAACCGTCATACATTTTTTAAAATTTGAACCGACTCAAAATTAAAATAATATTAAAATCCAAACGTCATTTCAATTTTCCTTTTAAAGACAGAAAAGTCATTTTCACTTTACCTTCTTCAAGCTTTCAAACCCTAGTTTTCGAGAGCAAAAATCCTTTCAAACTTTCAAATACACTCAGAAATTTTTCTAGCGCTGAAATGGAATCCTACTTCAACGGCATAAACCTGAAGGCGGTGAAAGACCAGATCATTTTCTCTCTGGTGGTCGATTTTGAGGGACTACTCGAAACCAACTTGGACAACAACGTACGTCATCTTATCAGATCTATGAAGTCGAATGGGATCTACCCATTTTTGGATATCAGCCCCAAATATCTCTTCAAAGAGGCTGTTATCGCATTCTACAGAGAAGCCAGAGTTCTCGAATCGGGTATTTGTAGGTCACAAGTCGTCCAGGAATAAGTCTAGAGGGGGGGTGAATAGACTTATTGAAACTCTTAAACTCTTTTTCACAAAGAGTAAGTTTCTTCAGCTGATAGATATGCAAATGACTTAGAGTCGTTTGTTCTCAATACGTGTGGAAGTCAGCTTATGACGAATACAAAACAACTAATGAAACACTTAACAATGAATGTAGTAGTTAAAGTATGATGCTAAAAAACAGTAAAATATGCAGGCAGTTATAGTGGTCTCAGAGGTGGGGTAATCCTCTACTAATCCACTTTTCTCCAAACCAGTTGGAGATGAATTCACTATAATTGTCAACCAGTGATAAATATTACAGTGATTCAACCAAATTACAACAGCTTCTAACCAGTGGAAATCCTTGCCGTTGCAACTCCCTTGACTGCCTTGCACCTCTTGATCCGCGATCCTTGGATGCATTTACAGTCTTGAACTTCAACCAGTGAAGTACCCCGAACTCAGGATTAAAGACACGAGCTTTTGTATTCTCCAACTAAAGAGCTTCTTCAAATATGAACTTTTGAGAACTGCTCTTTTCACGATGCTATAGTTCGCTTTTAGATTGCTTTGAATGCTTTGATTGCTTGAGATTATGTTCGCACCGGTAGTTGCTCAACTTCAAATCTTCGGATATATATAGGTGTTGATCCTTGAGCATTCTTCATAGCCGTTGCAAATCCTGTAACAAATCAGTTCGTTAGAGAGAGACTTCTTTGTTTATTCTTTTCTGAACGTTGCAAGGTTGGATTCCCATATTTTAATCCATCGATCGACTGTTGTGAAGACTTTGCATGTGAGGCGCTGAATCCTTTGAATATAATAAGATTAAAGTCTTCAGTGGTAGGCCTGGATAAATTATTCAATTCAAATCCTTGTGGGAATCTCTCCAATTTGTCTCTTCATGCTTGCATGTGACTTTCCGTAATATTTGACTTTTCAGCGCATGCTGACGTGGACTTTGGAGTACTTGGCTGATCTCAAGTTGGCTGATGTACATTCATCTTCTCTGCAGTTTTGGACTTCTCTGATGGTGGCTGTTTGGGACTCGCCTGATCAGATGACTTTGTCTAGAGTCACTGGACTGCAGTCTGGTCAAACATCTCTGATAATATTTGTTGACCAGAACTTCTCTGACTTGACTTGGCTGTACTTTTGTACTTAGCTGATTTGAGCCTAACTTATTTTGGCCTATAGAAGATACTCATTTGGTTCTTCCTTACATTTTGCCAAGTATCTTACTTAACATAATTTGGCCTATGGAAGATACTCATTTGGTTCTTCCTTACATATTGCCAAGTATTAAACATTTGAATTATATTAATGACATCATCAAAATCTAACAAGTATTCCTAACAAATTCCCCCGATTTTGATGATGGCAAAACTTAAGCAAACTATTCAAATAAACAAGTCTGCACTTGAGTGCAAGACACAAACTAACATCAGTCTAGTTTTTGAAACAACTGGGAATTGTCATTCAAAAGACTGTTATAAAATTTCTATATTGATTACAAATACATGTCTAAAAACATTTACAAAGAATTTTACAAGTACAAAAATGAATATAAATCATCTGCCTCTGCCTCTGCCTCTGCCTATTCGGATAGGCTGCTTGGCAGGTCTCAATGGTTTAGCTCCAATTGGTCTTATCTTAACAGGGGTAAGACCATACTTTCTTATGACAACTAGAGAGGCAAAGTCTTACTCTTCTTGTGATCTGAACTTATTCTCATCAGACAGTTTCTTTATTTTCTTTTGGAGAGCTAGTTCATTCAAATCATTATTTTCCAAAGTGGGGGGTTCTTTGGGCCTGAAAGGAGGGATCATGGGATATGCATTGCATGCCTTTGCATGTTTTAGAAGGATGGCCCAGAGTTGTGGATGTGCTTCCTCCATGAAATTGATGAAAATCTGCTATGGGGAGCAACTACTATCCTGGAGTAATTCCCAGATATAATAATCTTTGATGAACCTTTTCTTTCCAGATCCCCACATAGGTAAAGCTTAGGTAGGTACAAACTCTTCAACATTCCATAACTCTCTGCCTTCCCATTCTAGTGTAGGCTCGAATCCACTTCTGATCCTCCTTTTTTGCCTGCAGGCTGATCATCAGCCTGTTCTGATTCTGCTTCTCCCTTCCTCTTAGCTGAAGATGTCCCAGCAGTGATCATTTGGACATCTTGCCTCTTCTTAGTCCTCAGCTCTTGAACTTCCCTTATTTCTCCTTGCTTGCTGCCTTCCCCCTAAAACCTTTCTTCCCCCTTTTTGCCAGCATCAACCAGAGCGGTCAACTGCGGCTCCATTCTATGCATCCAGTCAGACATGCCAAAAGGCATTCTGTTGTTTGTAGGAGGAGGTTGAGGGACGTTCTGCTTCAGCAAGGTGTCGATTTTTGCATTGATAGATTGTAGATCAGGGGTGATCTGAGAAGCAAGCAGCTCTCCAATAGTGTCCTTAACAATTTGTCTGATCAGCTCGGTCATCGCAGGTGAAATCTGTGATGTTGGTGGAGAGTACTCGTCTGAACCCTCTACTCCTGCAGGTAGGTGCCCGAACGACCCACCTGTCTGCAGACTCCTATCTGCAGCTGGCATTCCAGATGGGGTCTCTTTAGGGGTCCCCGATCTGGAGTCTTCATCCAAGTCTACATCTAGGCTGGTATACCGGGCAGGCGCCCCAGCCTTGTTTGCAGCCTCCTTTTCTGGCTCTTTTTCTTGCTCCTCCTCTTTTTCTTCTTTTTCTAACTCCTTCTCTCCTTCTTCCTTCTTTTCTTCCTCTTTAACATTCTCTTTCGCTTTCTCAACCTCTTTTTCTCCTCCTTCATCCTTACCATCATCATCATCATCATCATCATTATCATCTTTATCATCCTTTTTATCTTTTTCATCATCTTTATCTTTTTCATCATCCTCCTTTTATTTTCCATCCTCCTGATCAACTTCTTCTCCTTCTTCTTCTTCTTCTTCATCTACTAATTCCACCGTTTTTTCAACTTATTCTTCTCCAGTTTCTTTTTCAACTAAGATATTTTCTTTTTCCCTTTCTTCCTGTCTCTCTTCTTCATCATCAATGACAATAATTTCTTCTTCTTCAACTTCTTCATCCACTTCTTCTATTCTTATCTCCTTTTCTTTTTCTTCCTCTTCTTCTTCTTTACCAAAGGATCCGTCAAAAATGCTATACATAATAGAGTGGATAAATTGGTCCATGTTGGTTTTGAAATTGGACATGAACCAATTTTCCTGAAGAATCAAAATTGTGTCTGACACTTTGCAAAAATGTATCAGCACATCTTCTGTGGCTTGGGGATATTCCCAACCACTGGTTTCAACATAAACTTCAAGTTGAGTGAGAGACAGTGATTTAAAAGCTTTCCATTCTTCAAAAATATGGACAAAAGAATGTTTTAGAGCTTGCAGTTTAACCAACTGAAGTTGCTCTAGGGATAAGTTGAAAATGTTGTTGTCAAGTAGGTGAAAAGTATAATTTGCCTCAGGTATGGAAATTATTAAACTTGCTTCCTCTTCTTCTGAGATGTACTGGGGGTTGATAAGAGGGATGATCTGGGTCTCCAGGCTGCCCGGAGCAGGCTGGTCCTCCAGGTGAATAGCTGACCTGGCTGCAGGACTGGGAAATTGTTCTGGATGCTCCTCGTCACTAAATTGCAAGCGCCTAGGCCTCTTTGGTGATGGTTCTGGTGAATAATGCATGATGGATGGCTCACCATGGGCTGGTCCCCTTCTCTTGAAATGAACAACAATGGGCGTATTGTCTGACTCCGAATCCGACTTGGCTGCAGGTGGGTTGCCGTCTGCAGGCTGGTCTGACTCATCTAATGAAGGGTATTTGTAGGTCCTTGAATCAGACAACTCTTTTATCATCTGGGCTGCTCTTCTATTGCTTCCTAGCTTCCTCAATGTCTCTTGGTCTAGATGACCAAGTCTCTTGTTGATGTGGAAGGGGTCAGTATTTCCCTTTGCCACACCCAGCTTCTCAAGGATCCAACTCAGCTGCGTTCCAAACGCCAGCTTGGATCTGAACTTCTTCTCTTCAACAAGCCACTCGGCCTTGTTGACCTCGCATACCAACTGCCTGAAAATGTAGTCTGACCAGTCAATCGGCTCGACCTGGATTAGTGCTCCCACCACCATGAATTTGGCCGACGACAGTTGGTCGTAGCTGCCGGCCATGCCCATGACGATTTTGTTGGTGATGTCCAACACATACCAATACACCTTTTTAATTTCACTCCTCCTGGCGGTGAGATTTAGCTTCGCCGGCTGGTCGTCCGCCTTAATCTTCAGCCAAGTATCGATTGTGCTTTGTTTAAGGGCCTCGACTGCTACGCCACGATTCTTCATACTAAAAACTTTTAGGATCGTCTCCGGCAATATGTCCACTTGTACTCCGCCGATGGTGCTTCTAATCCCCGCTTCAATCACATGGGCTTCGCGGAAAAATGCGATAACGTCCTCCTTGAACAGGTGCTTATGACTGATATCCAAAAATGGGTAGATCCCATTCAGCTTCATCGAACGGATAAGGTTGAGCACATCGTAGTCTTCCAGATTCGATTCCAAAAGTCCTTCAAAATCAACGACCAGAGAAAAAATGATCTGGTCCTTGACAGCCTTCATGTTTACGCCTTCAAAGTGGGCTTCCATTTCTGCAGTATAGGAGATTTCTTAGTGTATTTAGAGTTCAAAGGAATTTCTGCTCTGTAAATTAGGGTTTTTGAAAGACTGGTAAAGGTAAAGTGAGGGGTTTTTCCGTCCTTAAAAAGAAAGTGAAATGACGTTGGAATTAAATAATTATTTATTTTAAATCGGTGGTCCACCTTTTGAGATTCCTTTTTAAAATTCAAATTTTAATCGGTGGTCCAGGTTTTGAGTTTGAAAATGGACGGTTGGATTTTAATTGGTCACAGTGGAGGTCGATTTAACCTGTGATTGCCACGTGTAGTTAAAGCATATAGTATTATGCCACTTGTGAACCAAAAATAATATGATATTATTATACATATAGCATATAATAGTATAATATTCAGAAGTCGGTTAAGATTAGAAAACTTAGCTGGTTGACCGTTGACTGTTGACTGCTCTGCATCAGGTGAGTTGACTCCTTTGACTTCTCGCTTGAGGTTTTGATAAGCTAGGTTCCTTTGTCCGTCCTTCGTCTTCTTGTCTGCATCAGGTAGGGTCTGATTCCTATAATCAGCTAGGTCCGTCCTTCCTCTGATCTACTTCAGCTTGCTTTTTCTTCTGTACTAGATTCCCAATCTAGTAAACCAAGTTCTCTGCTCAACTCCAAAAACCTTTCTTCCGGCAAAGGTTTGGTAAAGATATCAGCAATTTGATAGTCTGTGCTGACTCTTTCAACCCTGACTCTCTTGTTAAGCACGTGATCTCTAATGAAGTGATGCTTAACATCAATGTGCTTGATCCTTGAATGCAAAACCGGGTTGTTAGTTATTGCAATAGCACTGTTGTTGTCACACCAGATGGGGACTTCATTGGAAATGATATTGTAGTCCCTCAGCTGTTCTATGATCCACAAGATCTGGACACAACAACTACCTACAGCTAGGTATTCTGACTCTGTGGTGGAGATAGAGTTAGAAACCTGCTTCTTGCTAAACCAGGATATCAGTCTGGTTCCTAGGAATTGGCACGTTCCACTAGTGCTTTTCCTATTAATTTTGCATCCTGTGAAATCTGCATCTGAATATACTGATAGCTCGAAGTTATCATCCTTCGGATACCATAGTCCAACATTGACTGTAGACTTAAGGTATTTAATTATTCTCTTGGCTGCATCTTGGTGCGACTGCTTTGGCTTGGATTGAAATTGCGCGCGTACTCCTACGGCATAAGATATGTTTGGTCTGCTTGCAGTGAGGTATAGTAGTGATCCAATAAGTCCTCTGCAGTGGGTTGAATCCACTGATATGCCTCCCTCATCTGCATCTAGGTGAGTACTTGTGCTCATAGGAATTTTTGCTGGTTTGGCAGATTCCATTCCAAATCTCTTGATTAGATTTCGGGTATATTTGGCTTGGTTGATGAAAATTCCATTTTCCATCCGCTTGACTTGTAATCCAAGAAAGAAGTTAAGCTTTCCCATCATACTCATCTCAAACTCTCCTTGCATGAGGTTTGAGACTTTCTCACATAGCTCTAGGTTGGTTAAGCCAAATAAAATGTCATCCACATATATCTGAACTATCAATATGTGGCCTTCGTGCTCCACTCTGAATAAGGTCTTGTCCAACTTCCCTTTGCAGAAACCGTTCTTCTCAAGAAATACAGATAAGGTTTCATACCATGCTCTTGGTGCTTGCTTAAGTCCATATAGAGCTTTCAACAGCTTGTAGACTTTGTCTCCTTTGACAAATCCTGGGGGTTGCTCCACATAGACTTGTTCTTCTAGGATGCCATTTAGAAATGCACTCTTTACATCTATCTGGTAGACTTCAAAATCTTTGAATGCAGCATATACGAGGAATAGTCTGATGGATTCTAATCTTGCAACAGGTGCATAGGTTTCATCAAAATCTATTCCTTCACACTATGCATATCCTTTAGCAACAAGTCTGGCTTTATTCCTAACAACAGCTCCATCTTCGTCGCTCTTGTTTTTGTACACCCATTTGGTGCCAATAACCTTCTTATGATCTGGTCTGTCTGTTAGTTCCCAAACGTTGTTCCTTTCCATTTGTTCTAGCTCCTCTTGCATGGCATTGATCCATGAATAATCTTTCAAGGCTTGTTCTGTTGTCTTGGGTTCTATCTGAGACATGAAGCAAGAGAACATAGCCATTCCTGCGGGTAGAGTGGATTGTCTTGTCTTAACTCCATCAGTCAGCTTCCCAATGATTTGCTGGATTGGGTGGTCTTTGAGCCACTTGGGGATATCATCTTCTTCAGGGTCTGTTCCCCCTGTAGATATGCTCTGGTGGATTTCCTCTATGTCTGCATCAGCTTGGATCTGGTCTCCTTGGTCTGCAACTGGATCAGCTACCATCTTGTCATCTTCAGGTTGGGATCTGTTCTGGTCTGCAGATGAGTCTTTATCAGCTACAGATGGGTCTTCATCAGCGGCAACTGGATCAGGTAGGTTTGGTGTTCCTATCTGATCTGCGGTTGGGTCTTCAGCAGCTATAGATGGGTCTTCAGGCTGATCTGCAGATGAGTCCACCATTCTTGTGTCATGTACAATGACTTCTTCGAGGGTTGCTGATTTGAGCTTATTCTCAATTAGCTTAACTTGCTTTCTGTACTCAACAGTAGATTCGTCAAATACAACATGGGGTGTTTCTTCAACAACTAAGGTTCTTTTGTTAAAGACTCTATATGCCTTGCTTCTTTTTGAGTATCCCATAAAGATACCATCATCGGTTTTAGCATCGAAGGCATTTAGTTGTGCTTTACCGTTGTTGTGGATGAAACACTTACAACCAAAAACTTGAAAGTAAGCAACAGTAGGAGTTCTGTTATTCCAAACCTCATAGGGAGTTTTGCCATGTCTCCCTACTATCATACTCCTGTTGTGAGTATGGCAAGCTGTGTTGACAGCTTCAGCCCAGAACCTCTTGGGCAGGTCTGCTTCTGCAATCATGGACCTGGCTGCTTCCTTCAGGGTTCTGTTTCTTCTTTCAGCAACACCATTCTGCTGGGGGGGTCCTGGCTGCAGAGATCTCATGCTGGATTCCATTCTGATCGCTGTAATCAGTGATCGTCTTGTTGAGAAATTCTCCTCCTCTGTCTGATCTGATCTTGATGATTGAGAGGGATTTCTCATTCTGAATCCTTCTTAGTAGCTCAGGTAGCTTGGTCAAGGTTTCACTTTTCTTGTACAGGAAGATAATCCAAGTGTACCTTGAATAGTCATCCACTACTACTAGGGCATGCTTTCTGCCACTTAGAGTCCTCGGATTGATAGGACCAAATAGATCCATATGGAGTAGATCTAAGATCCTTGTTGTGAGGGTCGTAGGCTGAACTGGCTTGAATGATGCTCTTGTCTGCTTTCCTTTCTGACATGCATTACAAAGAGCTTCCTTCTTCAATGCTTCCTCGGGTAGTCCTCTGACCAGGTTCTGAGAACTAATCTTGTTAATGGCTTTGAAGTTCAGGTGACATAATCTTTTGTGCCACAACCATCCGTTCTTAGCTATTGTCTTAGATAGAAAATAGGTATTGGGAGTTCCTGTGTTCCAATCTATCATATAGACATCTCTCCTTCTGAATCCTTGTAGCTTCACTTCTCCATATAGGATATCTATCACCATACATTTCCAAATGGTGAAGACTACTAGATTATTCTCATCGCAAAACTGGCTTATGCTCAGGAGATTATACTTGAGCCCTTTGACATAGTGAACTTTGGATATGACAATATTTCCTCGGTGCAGCTCTCCAAAGCCCTTTGTTTGTTCTCTAGAGCTATCTCCAAAAGTTACGTCACGACCTCTTCCTTTGGTGTATTTAGTCATCATCTTCTTGTTCCCCGTCATGTGCCTCGAACATCCAGAATCTACAAACCATTCTTCACCTCCAAAGTTTTAATTTGTGGAGATGTGGTAGTAGTCCTTCCACCTTTTCTGCAATCATACAAGCAGAGATTTAGGTACCCAAATCTGTGTGGGTCCTCTCGGGTTAGATGGTTTCCTGGAGAATTGATTTCTCCTTGGATTGTTAAAATTGTTATTATTATTACCCTTGTAAGGTGTGTAAGGTCTAGGTCTGTATATTCTGTTGGGATTGTATACCAGATATTCCTCAAAATATTGATAGTGTGGGCCATTTCTAAACCTTGGCTGAGACCATTTATTAAATCTTTGAGGTCTCCGCACTTGTTCATTTTGGAAATTAGGATAACCTTGAGGTTTCCATCTGCCCCTCCCATTTTGAAATCTGTTTTTGGGGAGTTGTTGATAATAGTGGGCATGTTGTCAAGAACTTTGTACGCCTTGGCCAATGCCTAGTCGCTTGTCTAGGTGGATGCCTTGTGAACCCTGGCTGCAGCCTAGACTTGTGACTTGGCTGTTGCCTGTTTTTAAATATCAGTTTGTATATAGGCTCAGCAGTCGAGACAATTGTTTCTCCCTTGATGAAAGTGGTTTTAGAACTAGAGGGAGTGTAAGGATCATATCCAAGGCCTGATCTGGAATATAGTGGCCTTTTATTGGTACACAGTTCGTCCAGAGTTAGAGATGCTTTCAGGGAGGTTATTTACTGTGCCTGAGTTTTACTTACCTGAGTCAGTTTAGTAAATTCGGCTTTGACATGAGCAAGTGCAGCTGATTTTTCACTATTTAAAACAGTTAATCGTTTAATCTCAGCTGTAGTGACATCAGCCTGGTTTTTCATGTTAACTGCAGCCTGGGCTTCAAGATCAGATTTGACTTTATTTATTTCTAGGCTGAGTTTTTCAAAATCATTTTTCAGCTGCCTATTCTCATCTTGCAGCTGAGTCTTCTTGGTTGATACAGATAGATGTGCAGATTTTAGTGTCTCAAAATCTTTAAGTAGCTGATTTACAGATTCGTGCAGATCCATATCTTGTGACATGGCTGAACTATTATTTGAACCAGAGGGTTTTGATGTTACCTCTTCATCAGCTAGGTTGGCCATCAGGCAGTCATACTCTTCATCATCATCAGATAAGAATCCGCTGCTTGATTCTACACGCTCTTGATCTTCTCCGATGAGGGCCTTCCTTATGTCTTCTTTTCTGCTCACCTCCTTCTTGCTCTCGTCCTTCTTAAGATCAGGACAGTTGATTTGAATGTGTCATGTCTTATGACAGTTGTAGCACTCTACCTTCCAGCTTCTGGTTTTCTGGTTTCTTCTGGGATTCTCCTTATAATTCTTCTTGTATTTGGAGTAGTTCTTCTGGAAGTTGCTGAACCTCTGCATTATGAACGTCATCTCTTCCTCAAAATCTAATGGATTTGGAGGCTTTACATCAGATAAGCTCTTGGCGGGGGACTCTGCTGCAAAGGCTATTCCCTTCTCTGCAGGCTCGGTTGAGGATGAACTTGGGAGTTCGAACTCATAAGCCTTCAGGTCGGAGAACAGCTCTTGGATCTTTATTTTATTAAGATCCTTGGATTCTCTCATGGCCACTGCCTTCATGCTCCATTTAGGATTGAGAGATCTTAGAACCTTCAGCGCCATTTCCCTGTTGCCATAAGATTTCCCAAGGGAATTGATCTCATTGATGATCTCAGTGAACCTTGTGTCCACTTGGTCTATTGATTCGCCATTCTTCATTTTGAAGTTGTCAAATTTTTGAGTAGCAATTGACAACTTGTTCTATTTGATCAGCTCTGTTCCCTCACACATTAAGGCTAATGTGTCCCAGATTTCTTTTGCATTCTTGCAGTTCTTGATCTTGACCATGGTGGATTTGTCAAGAGTTTGATACATCACGTCTCTGGCCCGGTTGTCAAGGTTGGCCAGCTTTCTTTCTTCAGGGGTCAGCTCTGTCCTCTTCTTTAGGATCTTCTCTGGCTTCCCTGCTGCAATGTCCTCTGGAGTGTTGTCCTTCTCGAAGGTGAATGGACCGTCTTCTATGATGCACCACATGTTATCATGGATTGAAGATAAGTGTGCTTGCATCCTTATCTTCTAAAGATCATACTCGTCAACTTAAAACACAGGTAGTCTAGAATGCATGTGTTCCATTATATAATGAGAGTAAAAATATATCTCTGATATAGATCTAGTTCGTGAAATAAATGAACCAACCTCTATGATACCACTTGTAGGTCACAAGTCGTCCAGGAATAAGTCTAGAGGGGGGGTGAATAGACTTATTGAAACTCTTAAACTCTTTTTCACAAAGAGTAAGTTTCCTCAGCTGATAGATATGCAAATGACTTAGAGTCGTTTGTTCTCAATACGTGCCGAATTCAGATGATGAAGAATACAAAACAACTAATGAAACACTTAACAATGAATGCAGCAGTTAAAGTTTGATGCAAAAAGCAGTAAAATACGCAGGCAGTTATAGTGGTCTCAGAGGTGGGGTAATCCTCTACTAATCCACTTTTCTCCAAACTAGTTGGAGATGAATTCACTATAATTGTCAACAAGTGATAAATATTACAGTGATTCAACCAAATTACAACAGCTTCCAACCAGTGGAAATCCTTGCCGTTGCAACTCCCTTGACTGCCTTGCACCTCTTGATCCGTGATCCTTGGATGCCTTTACAGTCTCGAACTTCAACTAGTGAAGTACCCCGAACTCAGGATTAGAGACACGAGTTTTTGTCTTCTCCAACTAAGAGCTTCTTCAAATATGAACTTTTGAGAACTGCTCTTTTCACGATGCTATAGTTTGCTTTTAGATTGCTTTGAATGCTTTGATTGATTGAGATCATGTTCGCACCGGTAGTTGCTCAACTTCAAATCTTCGGATATATATAGGTGTTGATCCTTGAGCATTCTTCATAGCCGTTGCAAATCCCGTAACAAATCAGTCCGTTGGAGAGAGACTTCTTTGTTCATTCTTTTCTGAACGTTGCAAGGCTGGATTCCCATATTTTAATCCATCGATCGACCGTTGTGAAGACTTTGCATGTGAGGCGCCGAATCCTTTGAATGTAATAAGATTAAAGTCTTTAGTGGTAGGCCTGGATGAATTATTCAATTCATGTCCTTGCGGGAATCTCTCCAATTTGTCTCTTTACGCTTGCATGTGACTTTCCATAATATTTGACTTTTCAGCGCATGCTGACGTGGACTTTGGAGTACTTGGATGATCTCAAGTTGGCTGATGTACAGTCATCTTCTCTGCAGTTTTGGACTTCTCTGATGGTGGCTGTTTGGGACTCGCCTGATCAGATGACTTTGTCTAGAGTCACTTGACTGCAGTCTGGTCAAACATCTCTGATAATTTTTGTTGACCAGAACTTCTCTGACTTGACTTGGCTGTACTTTTGTACTTAGCCGATTTGAGCCTAACTTATTTTGGCCTATAGAAGATACTCATTTGGTTCTTCCTTACATTTTGCCAAGTATCTTACTTAACATAATTTGGCCTATGGAAGATTCTCATTTGGTTCTTCCTTACATATTGCCAAGTATTAAACATTTGAATTGTATTACTGACATCATCAAAATCTAACAAGTATTCCTAACAGCATTAGGAGCTCAATTTTTGGAGTTCAAGTGGATATCACTCCGCAATCAGTCGGAAAAGTTTTTGGGATGAAATCTCATAGAATGGCCGTCGAAGCCCTAAGGCAAAACGAAGCTGACACGTGGCTGAAGATCAAGGCTCACGAGCAGCCGTCAAAGTTGAAGCTGACCGCCAAGAGAAGCGAGCTGAGGAAAGAGTATCGCTATGCGTTGGATATTACCAACAAAATAGTGATGGGGATGGCGGGCAGCTACGACCAATTGTCGTCAGCCAAGTTTATGGTGCTGGGAGCACTAATTCAGGTGCTGGGAAATCAGCTCAATTATTAAGGAAAATGTGTGTAGATCCAACTCCCAATAGATACCCATCAAGTTCAGGCGAGTCTGATGGAGATCAAGCTGCAGTCCGCGACCAACCTACAGACAAGTCTGATTCAGATTCAGACAACACCCTTATTGCCCTCCATTTCAAGAGAAGGGGACCAGCCCCTGGAGAGCCATCCGTGATTCATTCTTCACCAGAACCATCCCCCAAGAGGCCCAGGCAGATCACTACTCTACCCCTGCACCCACTCACATAGAGGATCAGCCTGCTCCCTCCAGCCTGGAAACTCAAATGGTTCCTATTTTAACCCCTTATTTCATGTCTGAAGAAGAGGAAGCAGGATTGATTATTCATATTGCTAAAGCAGACTACACTTTCAACCAACTCGAGATCAACTTCCTCAACAAGTCTATAAAGCAGCTGTTACTGGTAAAACAACACACTCTCAAACATTCTTTTGTCGATATTTTTGAGGAATGGAAAACCTTGAAATGTGTTCCATTTACTCAACGGCAAGCTTTTATTGAAATGAGTAGCTGGGAGTATCCCCAGGCTACGGAGGATCTACTCATGCATTTTTGCAATGAGTCAGACATAATTTTGATGCTCCAGGAAGACTGGGTCATGTCCAATTTTAAATCCAACATGGACCAAGTCATCCATATTATTATGGGAAGTGTTTTTAATGGTTCTCTCAATGAGGATGGAGAAGTAAAAGAAAGAGAAATTAGAATTAAAGAGATAGTGGAAGAAGAAGAAGTAGGAGTTGAAAAAGAAGAAAAAGAAGAAAACATTATAGTTAAAGAAACAGAAGCAGAAAAGGAAAACGGAGATGAAGATGAAAAACATTTTGGAGAAGAAGAACAAGAAAAAAGAGAGGAATTGGAAGAAGAAGAAGATGACGAAGGAGAAGAAGTCGAGCAGGAAGAAAAAGAAAATGATGATGATGATGATAATGATTATGAGGATGCTGAGGATAAGAAAAGGGATGAGGATGAAAAGAAGGATGATGAAGAAGAGAAGGAGGAAGAGAAAGAAGAAGAGAAAGAAGAAGAAAAGAAAGAGGAAGAAGAGAAGGAAAAGGAGGCAGAAAAAGAAAAAGAAGGCAAAGATGAAGCCAGAGCATATGAGGCTGGGGCACCTGCCCGCTACACCAGCCTAGATGAAGAAGAAGAAGACAGATCGGGGACCCCAGAACAGCATCTGATCAGCCACCTGCAGATAGGAGTCAACTGACAGGTAGTTCAACTGCACACCTACCTGCAGGCGTAGAAAGCTCAGGTGAGCACTCTCCTTAGACATCACCCATCTCCCCTGAGATGACTGAGCTGATTCGCAACATTGTCAAAGAATCTGTTGAAGAGTTGCTTGCCACAAAAATCTCACCTGACCTGCAGACCATAAATGCCAAAATTGATACCCTACTGCAGAGGAATGTTCCTCAACCTCCTCCTCCTACTACAAACTCCAGAATGCCCCTTGGCATGTCTGACTGGATGCACAGGGTTGAGCAGCAATTGACTATACTGGTTGATGCTGGCAAAAAGGGGGAAGGAAGTAAGCATGGGGAAGTAAGAGAAGTATCAAGTAAAGTACATGTTCAGGAGCTCATAATGAAGAAGAGGCAAGATATCCCATTAATTGAAGCTGGGACATCAAGCCAAAAGAGAAAGGAAGTAGCTGATCCTGAACAGACTGAAGATGAACCTACAGAGAAGCAGAGGAGAACAAGGCAAGGAGACGAGCCAAGGTTCGAATGGGAAGGCAAACAAATGTGGCATGTTGAAGAAATTCTGCCTTCAGAATTTATGAATAGATGGGCAGATGCCAAGAGGGAGTTCATAGAGAAGTATTATCTCTGGGAAATACTTCAGGACAAAGTATGCTCTCCTCAACAGTCATTCATCAACTAGATGGAGACCAAATGGCCTACTTTTTGGAAGATCACGCTTAAATATGTAGCCAAATGGAATGTTTATCCTATGATCCCTTCATTTAGAGCAGAAGATGCGCCTACCCATTTGGACAATGAATTGGATGAGCTAATCCTGCAGAAAAAATCAGAGCTCTCTGTGAGAAAAATAAATTCTCAACCACAGACGAGCAAGAGTTTGCCTCCCAGATCATCAAAGGAAATATGGTCTGGCACCTGTCTGTAAGAGGCCTATTGGAGCTAAGTTATTTAGGCCTCCTAAGCAAACTGTCCGAAGAGGCAAAGGCAGATAGGATTTTCTTTGTAATTTTTGTTTTTGAAGTACTTGTAATTTTTCCTGTATTTGTTTGTTCATTCGAAGTTGATGTACATGTAAAAAAACTCAGGAAAATTATATAAACAGTCATTTGAATGACAACCTCTAGTTGTCTCAAAACAAGACTGATTTTAGTTTGTGTCTCGCACTTATGTGCAGACCTGTTATTCATTTGAATAAATGCTTAAGTTTTGCCATCATCAAAATAGGGGGAATTTGTTAGGAATACTTCTTAGATTTTGATGATGTCATCATTGTATTTGTTTATTCAAATGTATGTTTATTACTTGGCAAAATGTAAGGAAGAACCAGATGAGTATCTTCCATAGGCCAAACTGTGTTAAGTTAGATAGTTGGCAAAATGTAAAGAAGAACCAAATGAGTATCTTCTATATGCCATATAAGTTAGGCTTAAAAAATCGGCTAAGTACAAATCACAGATAAGTATCTATCAGCCGAGTCTTAATCAACTCAACTATTCGGATAAGGTTGCCCACAGACAAGCTTTATCAGGCAACCCTTTGTAACACCCCCAAGACATTCAGGGCATATTACAGCGCCGTGGACCCCACACTATGGAATCCACCAGGCTAACGTACCAAACACGACATTCGACAACGACGAGCAATCATCAATAAAACAACAATTCAAGTAAAAGACTCCAAACCGACAAATAAAATCTGACATCAAATCCACTTCCCAAAGCAGGAACACAACATTAACAAATTCAAACAGGAAGTACTCGAGTACTTAAACCAATTTTATAATGCAGAAATCCCAAAATCAGACATCAACAATAATTGATAGACAGAACACCAATAATCAACTTCTGGACAATATCATGCTTGCCCATCATCCTCATACGACTCGGGTGCTTGGTTGTCCCCACGATCAATACCTGAAATACAAAAAATATTTCCCCCATTTAAGGGGTTAGCGACAACTGCTAGTGCAAGTACAATCCATTTGAACTACATTCTAATCACATGAATAATGCGCTAAAAATCGTTTTTAGAAAACATTTTATATTCCGGAATATTTATGATGTACAATCACAAAACACATTATCTCCAATAAATCACAATTCAAAGTTAACCTTGGTACGAGACTCACGGTCACCGTACCCCGCAGAGCCCCGTCGGACATCCCTGGGTGGTTAACCATAGTTCACGATACGAAACTCACGGCAACGTATCCCTAGAGGCCCCGTCGGACCGTCCCTAGGTGAACATACACATTTCCATCCACCACAACAACCACAATACAGCCATAATTCAAATACTAGAACATGTAAACAAATGTAAAGTACTTGCCTTCGTGACATCTTCGAAGAATCGGAAGTGAAAAACGACTATGGATGATCCGAATGGAAAACGACGGTTCCTAAACGAAGAATTATCATAACTCAGTCCCAACGGACATCAATAATCGGAAGGAATACTCCCAAAACCCCGATTACAAATCACGACAATAGACGTTCAATCGATACGGGCGAGGGTTTATGCAAAATCTCCCCGTATCAACAATACATTGATTAATTCGAGGAAAAACGGATTGGGAATCACCCAATAACAACAATCGGTAAGAAGTTTCGCAAAATACATGAACAATTCGGAATCAATCACGAAAAACCCGAAAAACCCCCAATTTATACAAGTCAGGGTTCCTGAAGAAAATACCTCGGATTCGACTGATGGAGAATGATAATGCTGTAGATTAATCTCCCTTGGTACACAATAATCAATTTCTAGAGGGAATCCACGGATTGCTCTGGACAAATCGCTCCAAAGGCGCTCGAGAACACTCACGTCGCGAGAAGGGTTGAAGAAGAATGAAAAGAAACGACTGAGGTTAAGTCAGGTTTAAAAACGCTGACAGCGCGTTATGTACGTTAACAGCTCGTGTTAACGTACGTTATGATGGTTACGTACGTAACCCAATACTGGTTAACGTACGTAACAAACTGCCTGTACTGAAATGGGAAAGGTCATAACGTACGTTATGGATCATGCATAACGTGTGTTATGCACGCAGCAGATCCCATTTCTAAACACGATTCTGCACAGTCGCTTCAATGACGAACCACAACACGAGGATAGAATCAAAAGTATAAATACGGGGTATTCATAGCAACGAAGCTGAGTGTTCGACAGTAAATGCACTTCCAACTACCGAGGAATCCAAAATACGACAAGAAGATGAATTTCCCTAAACTTATAGGAAATTACAAAAATGGCCCAAGTGCCCGAAAATCACGAAACGACGTCGGATTTACAAAACGAAAGTCTCAACAAGACCAACTCAATCGTACGAACTTGTACAAACCAAGAAACAATGAAAACGAGCGAGTTTTACAAGAATCGAACGTTCATACGGCAAAACATGTCATAAAAATGAAATTACGTGAAAACATCATCAAAACTCGTCCAAATGGAAAAACTCCAAGAACAAAGTTGATTCAAACTGCCGAAACGGTTACAAGCGAGTCGATAAAAATACACATACACCAAAAATGGAAACTGCTAAAAATGGAAAATTACGGATATTACATTCTCCCCCTCTAAAATAAAGTTTCATCCCGAAACTTAAGAATCAAAAAGCTCGGGGTGTCTCGAACGTATATCCTCCTCTAATTCCCACGTCGCTTCCTCTACTCCGTGCCTCGACCATTGCACCTTAACCAAAGGAATGGTTTTGTGCCTCAACTGCTTGTCTCGACGCTCCAAAATCCTGATGGGTCTCTCCTCAAACGTAACATCTTTCTCGATCTCCACGTCTCCAAAATCAATAATGTGGGACGGGTCCGGAACGTACTTCCTCAACTGGGAAACGTGAAATACGCTATGAACATGACTTAGCGACGGAGGCAAAGCCAAACAGTATGCCAACTCGCCGACTCTCTCCAATATCTCGAAAGGCCCAATATACCTCGGGCTGAGCTTCCCCTTTTTCCCAAAACGGAAAACTCCCTTCGTCGGGGATACCCTCAACAGAACATGATCTCCCACCTCGAACTCCAAAGGTCGACGCCTAACATCCACATATGACTTTTGTCGACTCTAAGCAGCCAACATTCTCTTTCTAATCAAATCAACTTTCTCCCTCGTCTCTAACACAAGGTCTGGCTCGGTGCCAACTAGATCGGACGGCTCATCCCAACATATTGGCGATCGGCAACATCGGCCATAAAGTGCCTCATACGGTGCCATCTTAATCGACGCGTGCCAGCTATTATTATAAGTAAACTCAATCAAGGCCAGTTGTTCCTCCCAGTTGCTACTCCAGTCTAACGCACACGCGCGCAACAAATCCTCGAACGTCTGAATAGTACGCTCGGACTGTCCATCGGTCTGGGGATGGAAAGAAGTGCTCAAACGTAACTGTGTCCCCAATGCCTTATATACCGCCTGCCAAAAATGCGATACAAATTGGCCATCTCTGTCCGAAATAATGGTCTTCGGCGTACCATGTAGCCTCACTATCTGTGCGATAAAAATACGAGCCAACTTTTCTGGACCCCAAGTATCCTTGATGCCTAGAAAATGTGCCGACTTAGTCAGTCGGTCTACAATCACCCACACCATATTCATACCAGTCTTCGCCCTCGGCAAACCCGTGACAAAATCCATAGAGATATCCTCCCACTTCCATTCCGGGACGGGAAGTGGTTTCAATAACCCGGCTGGCCGATGATGCTCTTGACTTGCTGACAAGTCAAACACTTAGCCACAAACTGAACTACCTCCTTCTTCAAATCGTTCCACCAAAAATTTTTCCTCAGATCTTTATACATTTTACTCGAGCCCGGATGGATTGAGTAAGGTGACGCATGAGCCTCTCGCATAATACTCTGTCTCAATTCCGAGTCGTTCGGAACACACAACCGACCTCGGAATCTCAACACACCGTCCTCATGAATAACGAATCCCGGGGCTTTCCCCTTCCCTACACTCTCTCGTAGCTGAATACACATCGGGTCCTCCAACTGTCCCGATTTAATATCATCGACCAGAGATGAAGAAATCTCAAGAGTACGCAACTGCCCGGAACTCTCTGGTAGTTCAACCTCAATGCTCAGCCTCGTAAACTCTCGCTGAAGTCCCGACTGGGCCGTGAGTAGCTCAAGTGCCCGAAGCGATACCGATTTCCAGCTCAAGGCATCTGCTACCACATTAGCCTTGCCCGGATGATAGAGGATCTCGAGATCGTAGTCCTTAATCAATTCCAACCACCTCCTCTTTCTCATATTAAGCTCTTTCTGGGTGAAAATGTACTTCAGGCTCTTGTGATCGGTGAAAATCTGACACGACGAGCCATACAAGTAATGACGCCAGATCTTCAATGCAAATACGACTGCGGCCAACTCAAGATCGTGCGTAGGGTAATTCAACTCGTACGGTTTCAACTGACGGGAAGCATAGGCAATCATCCTCCCGTGATGCATAAGTACGCATCCGAGCCCTTGGCCTGAAGCATCACTATAAACTGAGAAACCATCATTACCACTCGGTAAAGCCAAAACAGGAGCGGTCGTCAACCGCTTCTTCAACTCCTCAAAACTATTCTGCCTCTCATTGGTCCACACAAACTTCTCTGACTTCTGTAAAAACTGAGTCAGCGGTCGAGCGAGCTTAGAGAACCCCTCGATGAATCTACGGTAATACCCGGCTAATCCCAGAAAACTGCGGATCTCCTTCACGTTCTTGGGTGGCGCCCAATCCAACACTGCCTCTACCTTATGTGGGTCCACATGAACACCTTTGGCCGAGATCACATGACCGAGAAATATAACCTCCCGTAACCAAAACTCACACTTTGAGAACTTCGAAAAAAGATGCTGAGTTCTCAAAATGTCTAACACGATATGCAAATGATGGGCGTGCTCCTCCTCGCTCCTCGAGTAAATCAGGATGTCATCGATAAAAACGACTACACACTTATCGAGGTACTCAATAAAGACCTTGTTCATAAGCTGCATGAACACGGCTGGTGCGTTGGTTAGCCCAAAAGGCATAACCACAAACTCATAGTGACTGTATCTCGTCTTAAAGGCTGTCTTTGGAATATCGGTATCCTTCACTCGGAGCTGATAATACCCCGATCTCAAATCAATCTTAGAAAACACGGTTGCCCTTTGCAACTGATCAAACAAGTCATCGATCCTCGGGAGCGGATACTTGTTTTTTATGGTCACTTTGTTCAACTCTCGGTAGTCGATATACAAACGAATTGACCCATCCTTCTTCTTCACAAACAGGACCGGTGCGCCCCAAGGTGAAGCGCTTGGTCAAATATATCCCATGTCTAGCAACTCTCCCAACTGTTTCTTCAACTCAAGCATCTCGGCAGGCGCCATACGGTATGGCGTCTTAGAAATCGGGGCTGCCCCCGGCTCTAAATCGACGGTAAACTCAACCTCTCAGTCCGGCGAGAAACCCGGCAACTCGTCTGGAAAAACGTCAGGATACTCACACACTACCGGAATAGACGAGAGCTCGACTCCCCCTTCCTCCGATCTCAAAATGTAACACCAATAGCCTGTGCAACCTCCTCGAAGCAGTCTCACCGCCCTCAAGGCGCTGATCAGTAACCTCTGGCTACTCCGTTACGCCCCACAAAAGAATGCTCGGTACCGTCAGAGTCTAACATCGAAACGGTTATCATTCTATAATTCATGACCGCCCCATGACGGTCCAGCCAATCCTCACCCAGAATCAAATCATCATCTCTAATATCTACCGCAATCAGATTAGAAGGCCAAACCCTTCCCGCGATACTCACGGGAAAATCTCTAACCTCATGATCCCCCACGATGCTATCCCCACTAGGAAGTTTAACAACAAAAGGCTCACAAGAAACAAGGCAATCAACATGCATACGACGCACACAATCCATAGATATAAAAGAATGCGTAGCACCAGAATCGAACAATACGGAAACAGGATGATCAAGGATGTGGACGGTACCTGTAGCCACCGTCGCATCTGGGTCTCCTGCTCATATCATCTCATAAACCCGGGGCAGAACAGACCCCTCACTAGAAGCTCCCCCTCTAGAGGGCTGTCTACGTCCTCGACCTCAACCAAAACTCTGCTGCGGCTGAGGAACTGTCGGTGCCTGATTAATACTCGGCTTTCCCGCAGCTGGGGCTGATATCTGAGTAACTGGAGTCTGAGCTGCATCCGTACAAAACTTAGCACGATGACCCATCCGACCACAAGCAAGACACTGAATCGGAGGCCTATCACACTCACTCATTATGTGGCCCGGGCGACTACAGTTGAAGCACGTAGGACCACGGACGGAACCAGCAGGAGCAGATCTAGAACCGTTTCCTCGCCCAACTGATGGCGACTGACTCCCAAAGACTTGCGAACCAGACTGAGCCTTCGGATACCCTCCTGAATTGCCTCCCGAAAACTGACCGGAGGTCTTCTGCTGCTTTCCTTCGGTTGCCGTCTTTGTCGCAAAAAACGACATCTCATAAGCCATCGCTTTATTCTGATACTCTTTCAAAGTCGTGCACCCCAGACCAAACATGTAGTGGCGCACCCTCGGTTTCATCTGCATATCAAAGTGGCGGATCTTATCAAGCTCATCTCGGACTTGGTTTCTCACATAATGCAGTTGTTGATTGTAGTCTTTGATAGCTTGAGAAATAGGAACATCTTGGGGCTTAGCCTCAAAGAAGGCTCGGATCCTCCCCTCTTTCACTGGCCATGGACAGAATTCATCTTCCATCATATCCCAAAACTCTGCCCAGGTAGCTGCCCGGTCACACGGTTTCACCGCTTGCCATCACGTTGCTGCCTCCTTGGCGAGGAAGTACTGAGCAATGGGTACTTTCCTCTCCTCATAACAATTAGCAGCCTCAAATACTTTCTCCATCTCGAATAGCCAATTCTCCCAACCGGAAGGGTCGGAAGCACCATCAAACTATGGAGGATGCATACGAATCACGTCGTGAAGCAACTTATCATTGCCGGATCCAATAGGCGGAACCGGGTTGGCATTAGCTTGGCCGACTAGAACGGCCTGAGTCAGTAGCGTCATCTGGTTCGCTACTTGCTGCAAAATGTTGGCCACTCCAACATTCTCATGTGCATTACCGGAGCTAGCAGAATGGTCTTGCTGACCTCCGGAACTAGGGGGAACACTGTTCGACAAATAAGGCATCGCCGAATCAGTTCCCGAGTGATCGGACATGGCCGCCCCACCGGCTGCGCCACGTCCCCTTCCGCGTCCGCGACCGCGTCCGCGTCCTCTACCAGCAGGAATTCTGAAGAAGTAATGGGTAAGTACAATTCAAACGCAATACACAACAAGATACTAAGACAGGAATAGGACAGAACGGTGAAACGAGTCAAGTTAGGAAAAACTTACGAGCACCGACATACTGAGATGATGGCATAGCAGTGATACTGTCCCAAAAACGACACTCGACTAGACCCAATTAACCGACAGCCTAGGTATCCATAAACCTAAGCTCTGATACCATATTCTGTAACACCCCCAATACATTCAGGGCATATTACAGCGCCGTGGACCACACACTATGGAATCCACCAGGCTAACGTACCAAACACGACATTCGACAACGACGAGCAATCATCAATAAAACAACAATTCAAGTAAAAGACTCCAAACCGACAAATAAAATCTGACATCAAATCCACTTCCCAAAGCAGGAACACAACATTAACAAATTCAAACAGGAAGTACTCGAGTACTTAAACCAATTTTATAATGCAGAAATCCCAAAATCAGACATCAACAATAATTGACAGACAGAACACCAATAATCAACTTCTAGACAATATCATGCTTGCCCATCATCCTCATACGGCTCGGGTGCTCGCTTGTCCCCACGATCAATACCTGAAATACAAAAAGTATTTCCCCCATTTAAGGGGTTAGCGACAACTGCTAGTGCAAGTACAATCCATTTGAACTACATTCTAATCAGATGAATAATGCGCTAAAAATCGTTTTTAGAAAACATTTTATATTCCGGAATATTTATGATGTACAATCACAAAACACATTATCTCCAATAAATCACAATTCAAAGTTAACCTCGGTACGAGACTCACGGTCACCGTACCCCGCAGAGCCCCGTCGGACATCCCTGGGTGGTTAACCATAGTTCACGATATGAAACTCACGACAACGTATCCCTAGAGGCCCCGTCGGACTGTCCCTAGGTGAACATACATATATCCATCCACCACAACAACCACAATACAACCATAATTCAAATACTAGAACATGTAGACAAATGTAAAGTACTTGCCTTTGTGACATCTTCGAAGAATCGGAAGTGAAAAACGACTACGGATGATCCGAATGGAAAACGATGGTTCCTAAATGAAGAATTAGCACAACTCAGTCCCAACGGACATCAATAATAGAAAGGAATACTCCCAAAACCCCAATTACAAATCACGACAATAGACGTTCAATCGATACGGACGAGGGTTTATGCAAAATCTCCCCGTATCAACAATACATGGATTAATTCGAGGAAAAACGGATTGGGAATCACCCAATAACAACAATCGGTAAGAAGTTTCACAACATACATGAACAATTCGGAATCAATCACAAAAAACCCGAAAAACCCCCAATTTATACAAGTCAGGGTTCCTGAAGAAAATACCTCGGATTCGACTGATGGAGAATGATAATGTTGTAGATTAATCTCCCTTGGTACACAATAATCAATTTCTAGAGGAATCCACGGATTTCTCTGGACAAAGCGCTCCAAAGGCGCTCGAGAACACTCACGTCGCGAGAAGGGTTGAAGAAGAATGAAAAGAAACGACTGAGGTTAAGTCAGGTTTAAAAACGCTGACAGCGCGTTACGTACGTTAACACGAGCTGTTAACGTACGTTATGATGGTTACGTACGTAACCCAATACTGGTTAACGTACGTAACCAACTGCCTGTACTGAAATGGGAAAGGTCATAACGTACGTTATGGATCATGCATAACGTACGTTATGCACGCAGCAGATCCCAGTTCTAAACACGATTCTGCACAGTCGCTTCAACGACGAACCACAACACGAGGATAGAATCAAAAGTGTAAATACGGGGTATTCATAGCAACGAAGCTGAGTGTTCGACAGTAAATGCACTTCCAACTACCGAGGAATCCAAAATACGACAAGGAGATGAATTTCCCTAAACTTATAGGAAATTACAAAAATGGCCCAAGTGCCCGAAAATCACGAAATGACGTCGGATTTACAAAACGAAAGTCTCAACACGACCAACTCAATCATACGAACTTGTACAAACCAAGAAACAATGAAAACGAGCGAGTTTTACAAGAATCGAACGTTCATACGGCAAAACATGTCATAAAAATGAAATTACATGAAAACATCATCAAAACTCGTCCAAATGGAAAAACTCCAAGAACAAAGTAGATTCAAAATGCCGAAACGGTTACAAGCGAGTCGATAAAAATACACATACACCAAAAATGGAAACTGCTAAAAATGGAAAATTACGGATATTACACCCTTATCAGAGAAGTTCTGGTCAACAATTTAATCAGCGAAGTTGGACCAGACTGCAGTCAAGGAGAAAAGTCAAGTCATCTGAAGTTTGACCATCAGATCAGTCAAGTTCAACCAGTTCAGAAGACTTCAGACAAGTCGGCACATCATAGAAGTCGACATCAGAGGAGGTTGACTGCACATCAGAAAGTTTGACCACAGAGAGATCAGTTAAGTGATCAGCCAAGTACTCCGGTCCACGTCAGCATGCGTTGAATAGTCAATATTTATGGAAAGTCACATGCGGGCGATAAGAGACAGATTGGAGAGATTATCGGAAGGATATGATTTAAATAAATCATCCAGACCCACCTTTGAAGACTTTATTCATATTAAAATTAAAAGATTAGGCGCCATCATATGGAAGTCTTCACAACGGTCTGAAATGGATTAAAATAAGGGAATCCAGCCTTGCAACATTCACAAAAATAAACAAAGAAGTCTATTTCTTTAACGGACGAATTTGTTAAAGATTTGCAACGGCTATGAAGAAAAGCTCAAAGGATCGACACAGACACACACACACACACACACACACACACATATATATATATATATATATATATATATATATATATATATGAATATTTGAAAGAGCTAAAATACAAATAACAGTGCGAACTATACTTTCAAGCAATCAAAGTAATCTAAGCAATCAAAAATCTATAGCATCGTGAAGAGCAGTATTCTCATTCATATACGAAGAAAGCTCTTAGTTGGAGAAGACAAAACACTATTGTCTTAAAACTTGACTAAGGGGTACTTCACTGGTTGAAGTTTCGCGACTGATAGGCATCCAAGGATTTGAAGAATCGAGTGTTACTAGGCAGTTTGAAAGGAGTTACAACGACGGGATTTCCACTGGTTGGAAGTTGTTGTAGCTAAGTTGTAGAATCACTATAACATTTATCACTGGTTGAGAATTATAGTGGATTCATGTCCAACTGGTTTGGAGAAAGTGGATTAGTAGAGGATTACCCCACCTCTGAAACCACTATAAATTGCCTGCGTACTTTACTGTTTTTAGCATCATACTTAACTCCTGCATTCATACTTAAGTGTTCCATTGATTATTTTTGTATTCGTCATCAGCTGACCTCCACACTTACATTGACTACAGACGACTTTAAGTCATCTGTACCATCAGATGAGAAACTCATCCTTTGTGGAAAAGAGTTTCAATAAGTCTATTCACCCCCCCCCTCTAGACTTATTCCTGGACGACTTGTGACCTACACAATCCACTTCTTGGCTCCGGCATCCTCGATCTTGTACTTATGATCTAGTGAGTCCCATAATACCTTGGCTGATTTAGCACTATTGTACACATTGTATAGTGAATTGGTAAGGCCATTCATCTCATAGTTCCAACACAGATAGTCAGAAGTTTTCCAAGCGTCAATGGCCTTCAAAGTCTGTTGGTCACTGTCTTCATCATATTTTGGCGCGTCCTCCTTGAGGAATTGACACAAGCCTAGAGTGTTCAGATAGAACATCATCTTCTACTGCTATCTCTTGAAATTCTGCCCATTGAATTTCTCTAGTTTGTCTGCATGGTTGACCGGAACCGAAACCGAATTACTTATGGGAATCGAAGCAGAGTGGTTGGCTGAACCCGGTCCAGTTATCAGAGGCGCACCTCCAGTTGCTGAACCCGATCCAGTTATCATTGGCGCACCTCCAGTCGTGGAAGTCGATCCAGTTTTCTGAGGCGCACCTCCAGAAACATCAGTAGACAATGTTGGGTTTTGATAATTCATTATCTTAAACTTTTGAAATTTGATCTATTTTAATCAAGTAAACCAAAAAATAATTTGCTTTAAGAATGTTGGAAAAATATTTCAAAAAATCGAATACTTGAAAAACAATACAGAATATCGAAATTTTAATTTATTAAAACCCTGCAGAAAATCGTTAGCAAAACCAAAAATTTGCTGATCACGAAAACGAATAAGTCGATGTTGAGTCCAAAATATCTGCCTCCTTAAAGCAAATTCGCCATCACCACGGTGTGTGACGTCTGCCTCCCAGGATAGAACAACACCTCAATGCACTGAATCGATGATCCCTTACACCCTCAGCGAACTAGAATAAATCTGTATACTATCACCAACTCGGGGGAAAAGAAAAACGAAGAAGAAATTTTGGACCGAAAACAGCTCTGAAAAAATATGGAAGCAGTGAAAATCGAACCACTCAAGCCGGGTATTTATAGGTGAAGGCTGGAGGAGGATGTGTGCTGGAGAAACTCTAAACCGATTAGAATTGGTATCTTAATACTTATCCTAATCTGTTTAATTCGATAATTATCAATTAAATTGATGTTTACCCGGATCCGAAAAATTCGGAATTTAGAATTGAGGTTTTTCAGCAAAATGAAATTTTGCCGAATAAAATTGCAGTAAAAAGATAACTTCGAGACGCCGAGACATTTTGCCCAAATCGCCCTTTGATCGAGCCGAGCCGGATGGACGGACGGACAGCGGCAGTGCACGCGCCTGTGTGCGAGAGGGGCGCCTATTCACACATCCACTCATGTCTCACTTTTGAACAAGAGTTATATCTCCTTATATACTCACAATTTTTCTCTTTCTTTTTCCAATGTGGGATAACATCCCAAAACCCATTTCTAAAGGGTTCACTTTGGAACATTATATCTCATTCATACCTCAATTATTTTGAATGTTCTTATATGTTTTGGAAACCTCATATGGAGTACTACGTATTCCAACTAAGTCCCGACTTTAACTCATAGTCGAGCCCACTCAAAATTACCTCTCAAGTGGGCTGCTCAAAACAGCCCATTTCCTCTTTATTTCCAACATTTCCATCAAAAATGAACAGGTTTACTTTTTATTGTTAAGTTATAACATTGTAAAATATTCATTCTCTCTCTACACACACACACACACGCGCGCGCGCACACACACACACACACATATATATATATATATATATATATATATTAGATGATTATGAGATACTAAATACTACATTGTAGTGGTGTTTCAAAATTTCGTTGTTCATTCTCCTTGTTGGGTAGTCAATACATATAATTTTTAGTTGCTAATATTTGAGATTAGTTTTTCTTCATAGTTAGAGTAATTTGTTTGGATCTATTATTTTTCTTTTGCAATTGATGAGATGATTGATGTTATGAAGAACTATACCCCCACTGTGAGTAACTATGAGGATGTTCCATTTGTTGGTAAAATATTTAAGTTATTCGATGACGCTCTAATATTTTACAAGCATTATGCACAACAAGCTGGCTTCAATGTGCGCACACACAATAACAAACTAAGTGAAAGTGGGACAGGGCTACTGATGGTTTCAATTCACCTTCTCCACGCAGGATGTGACAAACTTAAAATATCATAAGATAAATAATCATCGTTTCTTTTTGTGGCATATCACAAATAATCTTTTCGCGAAGTTGGGTCCCAAACTATATGCTAATCATCAAGATGCACTCAACAAAGTTGTTTACGACTCTGAGACTCCCGAAGAGTTTGAGAGGAAATGGGAAGCGTTAATGACCCCCCACCCCTTTGGAAGGTAATGACTGGTCGGGCAGCATCTAAGGTATTCGGGACTGGTGGGTACTCACAAACGTGAAAGACTTCTTCACAGCCAGAATGTTGAGCAGTCGGAGGGTCGATGGTCATCATTTCTTCCTTAAAACATAGGTGATGCAAAAGAATTCACTTGTAGACTTCTTCGTCCGTTTTCGCATAACATTAACTCATCAGAGGGAACAAGTGATGAAGGCAGACCACATTTGTTTGATGTCGATATGAAGGATTATGAAGTAAAAAGGTGTAATGTAGTCTCGAATGCTCTTAGGCTGGTTACTTGGTCACTAACATCTAATTTCATGATTTGTAGTTGCAAGCCTTTTCAGTTTAGTGGATATCTTTGTCGCCACATTTTGTGTTTGATGAATACGATGAGCATATTTGTGAATATCCTTCTCGTAGTTTTCGGTGGTCTTTGCGGTGGGTCGTCGGGTGGTGATTTTTTTCAGCCCTTCTTCTTCGTCGTGAGTTGATAAAAAAGCCCTACCCCTCTTTTGTATTATGAGAGAAGTAACTTGTACAGAAGGTTAGAAATCACGTAGGCTTTTCTTTTATGTTCTTTCTGTTTGTTACAATTTAACCTCCAACTTTTTTTTACTTTTATATAAACCTAGCTCATTTGGCATCCCAAATGGCAGCCCCATCTGCCTCACCAGCGCCACATAGATACTGGTACATAAAACTTCTTTCTACGCTGAGATCGAAAAGGGACTGGTACGTCAAACTTCTTTTTTGCTAAATTTTGCTAGTAAATTATTGTAATATCCGGTATTTTTGTTTTCCGTTATCTTGGATTGTTTGTATTTTGACGCCGGACATTTTCTTGTTGATGTGAGTCGGAGTGATTTCTATCCTGATACTCTATCTTGTTACTATCGCATAGCCGTTTTAGTCGGGTGCGACTTGTTGTTACGTGTGTTTCTTGGATTAATGTGTGCATGTGATGTGTCTTTATTTGCTCGTTATTGTTTTGAACCATAGCCAGTGCGTTAGTGCGACCGGAACATTGTCGAATGCCTAACCGGACCGTCGGAATGACCGAGTCATGACTGCAAGACCTATCCGAGTTACGGCCGTAATACAGTGCCTGTTACGGCCGTAAGCCATGGCCGGTTATGGCCGACAGTGACTTGCAAGGACTGGCCGATTATGGCCATAAGGCCTGTTACGTACGTAAGCCCTGTCCGGTAACGTACGTAACGCGGTCGGCAGTTTTGGGCAGTAAGGTAGCCATGGCCTATTACGATCGTAACCGCTCGGCAGGACTCGGCTATTTAAGGCCTGGGCACCGGGTCACTCAGCCACTTCCTCATTTTTCTTCATTCTTTTGCGATCCTTCGACGGAGATTAAGGGTTTTGATCGGAAATCAGTAGTACATCAATTGGGAAGCTTGAATCATGATTATTATTATCATCTAATCCTTGTTCTTCGTCCGAATCGAGGTTTTTTGGCTTGAACCCATGTTTTTGAAGATTTTGGGGATTTTCCTTTTGATTTTGAATCCAATCCATTTTTGATCAATTAATTGTTGTATAAACGTTGTTTTGAACATGTTCTACAGATTGGATACTTATATCCTTGATTCGTTTGGCTCGAGGGGTGATTTCTTTGGTCTTGGAGGGTCTTGAATGTAAAATCCCAATATTTTACATTATATAAAATATAAATTAAATAATATTATATGAAAATAATTAGTGAAATTATTTATAAAAGTGATATCTTGATTTAAATGAATTATTCTAATACATAATAAATTTTAAAATATATATTTGGATATTTTCTGGAAAGTATCGTGGACAAGTATCAACTTTGAAAACATCACCAAGGATATTTGAGAAGCTAAAAAAATTCTAAAAATTAACAATGTTGTAGATAATTTAGTTAGATTTCCAATGGTTTAAACGGCGAGTCAATCGGAGTCCGAACGAAAAAGTTATGATCGATTTAGTGGAGACTGCCAACTGCCGAGCACCAGGAATCTTCCGGGCGGGACCTACGCACGTGGCTCGGTCGGGGCTGCCGATATTGACTCGCTAGGGCCCGCGCACGTGGCTCGGCCATGGCTGCCAGTAGTGACTCGGTAGGGCCCGCGCACGTGGCTCGGCCAGTGCTGTGTGACGTAGGGCGGCTGTGTCAAATTGACTGGGCACCTGTTTTGTGCTCTATAAATACAGCCTTTTTCTAGTTCATTTATACTCACAACTTATGTATATATATATACAGAAACTTAATATTTATAAATATATATCTTTATATTTCCGAGAAGAGTCTTTTCTGACGACGATACGGGATCGTTTTCCGGCAAGTCAGACCAGCTTTCCTGACATACTGACTGGAACCTGTCCGGTTGAAATCCCCAGTGAATTTCTGAAATCCAGATAAAGGTGCTATCTTTGAGTTCGATTATATACCAACAAGTAAGTGATTTTTGATATATTATTCGTGCGTTTTGTATATAAAATACATCATTAAAATATTTATTTTTGAAATCTCATATTAGACATCATTTAGATATGTAAAAATGAGTGATTATGGACAAGTCAAGGCTGATTTTAACTGCAGAAACATAACTTAAATCGCGAATAACTTTCGATCCGTAAATCATTCTTCGATTCTGTTTCGTGCATTTTTCTCTTGAAGTATTTATATATATTTAGTTATTTTTGTTTTAATTTTTGGAAATAATAAAATTTCCAACTCTGTTTCCGTGTTAATTAAACATAATTTTTTTTTAATGATAATAGATATTATGAACAATCGAACTACGTATCTGCCCATATGACGTACTTATATTTTTAACGACAATTTTAAGTATCATTTTCTATATATGCAATTATAAGATAATTAAACCGGAATAAATGAATTTATGTTCTTATATAAAATCTCCAGAATTAATCTAAGGAATATTTGAAATGGAAGAAATGGATTTCTATTTCAACTCAAGTTATTAAGTATTAAATTTGGAAATATTTGAGATTAATAAATTGAAATCATTCTCGGTGATACTTTGTTAAATAAATTATAAGGACTATTATTTGATTTATTACAGCATAAGTAATAGTTAAATTATAAATTGTTGAAAATATTTTTAAAAATATTCAAGGATGATATCTAAGAGCTATTTACCAATGCATTTAATTTTTAGACGATGATTTTGTTGAAATATAAAATAAAGGGCGAGCCATTAAATTAAATTGAGACGTCTTAACAAAATGCTAATAGCATATTATTATTAGGAGATCGACACCTTATCTAGGAGCGGACGGCCGAACTTTCGAGATTTAATTGGAATCATCTTATCGACGAATCACAATGCAAGTTCGTTCAACTTGCTCGGCCCTAGCATTATTGCAATTTTATGTGTTCATTGTGTATTGATTATGTTGTGCCAATTGTGATGCTGCGAATCTGTGTGTGAAGAGATGCAAAGTTACGCCGTTCGAGTGGGAACAAAGAGAAATTTATAACGAACGTTCGTTCTGCACCCGGATATTGGGGGGTGTGCACCCGGATATTGGGGATGGTAGAAATTGCACTATCCGGATATTGGGGATAGGTGCTTACGTGTTATTGTATGTATATGTGATTGTGTTGTTAGCTGATACTTTTGGAACTGCAAAATTCGTACATATGAGCATATTGTTGTAATGTGTTATGACTGACCCGTCTATGGGCTGGTATTGTTATACTTGCCAGTTGCAGGAACTTCAGAAATACAGGCTTGGGAATGCGAAAGGACGGGGCATGCTTGAGAACGACGACTGGATAACATTAAATTTTCCTTGGCAATTATTTCGGAAATAAAGAGCATGTATTAAATTTTAAAATCGTGTGTACTTCAACTTTCCTGTTCGTATGATGAAAATTTATTATCAATTCCAATATTATTATTTTTACTAAAAGTTCTTGTGAGGTAAAAACGAATAACCTAGCTTGGTGGGTCCCATGAGGGATCCACAGCGCTGTAGCTACCCAAGATTTTGGAGATGTTACAGTAGATGGTATGAGAGAGAGGTTAATCAAACTACACACTTTTTAAAAAAAAAAATTGTCTAAAAGCGAGGCAACTACACATATTTTCAAGAATAATATCTTTGTAGAAATATCTTTTCGACTACACTGCAATCATTCCAAGCGCGTCAAGCATCCACCGACTTCGCATACCCTGTACAAGTAAGTGTTATGTTTTGAAGTACTTTTTCATGTTGTTTGAATTTATTTTGAGAACATAAGTTGAAATAAAATCATATACTATTAAGTATAACACACAACCAAGATACGCTTCAATAGAGTCCGAGAAGTCTCCTGACTCTGCCATCAAAAATAAAAATAAAAATAATACTTAAAGATATCACATGATATCACAACAATCCAAAAGCGATCAACTAGAATGGAACACAACCCAATAAAAAAAACTAGTAAAACGACAAGGGATAAGGTATTTTAGAGGTTCAGGTCAATATTCAGCTTCCGTTTCTTTCCCTTTGACCACTCAATTCGAGCTACTGCAGGATCGGGCTCAGGAACATATGCTTTCAATATATCTAATAAGTCTTCAACTTTTGAAGCTGACATCAGAATACCGCGTGCAGACGGTGTAATAAAATGTTGTTCCACTGCATGGTCGAGAAAATTTAACAATCCATCATAGAATCCATTAATGTTCAACAATCCTATTGGTTTTTGATGGATGTTCAGCTGGGACCAAGACACCATGTGGAAAATTTCCTCAAGCGTTCCAAACCCTCCCGGTAACGCAATGAAAGCATCAGACTTGTCAAGCATGAGATTCATCCTTTCAGTTAAGTTGGACACCTGTACTTCATCTCCTATTGTTTTTCCAGCAGGTTCAGTAAGAGCACTAGGAATGATACCTTGAACTTGACCGCTTGCTTCATAAGCACCTTTTGCTACGTACCCCATCAACCCACAACTTCCTCCTCCATAAATCAACTTAATATTCCTTTCAGCTAATATTTTACCAAGAGTATATGCTTTAGTGATGGTATCACCACTTTTTTCGGGATTAGATCCAGAGAAAACGTAGATACTTGAAAATTTAAGATCACGGGTTACTTCCATCTCTTTTTCTTTCTTTCTTTTGTGTTTGCTAGAAATATGTGAGGTGTAAAGTGACGAAAAAAATGATAATATTTATAGAAGTATAAATTGAGGTGAAACATTATTTACATTAACTTATTAGGGGGAATTATAAAAACAATAATAGTAATTTTAACTTATTCGGCGAAAAAGTAAACGCGTTAATTGCGATTCACGTATTCGGTAGAATATTGAATGCATTTATTGCATGTCACTATTTTTTTAATTGGAAAGATAAACTTTAATGGAAATGACAAAATTAAAAGGTAAACGCTCATGTGAATGTAAAGTAGTCGTGATTGTGACACAGCTTCCTCTGATTTTATGTTCATAAATGACTTCAATACCTTTTATGAGTCAGGATGAGCTTCCATCTAATTTTCTTGTAAATTGGCAAACAGTGTCCTTTACCATCAGATTCTCGAGATGTTGTTCATATTCGAATATAAATCTCTTTCTAACAAAGAATTTCATGTTGCACATACCCACTAGACTGCGTTTCAAGAGTCATTACAACACTATCGAATGATTCCTTATTCAGGCCATCCTTAATGACCTTGATTTTGTCTTCTCTGATTGTGCAAGGAATTCCTAAAGTTCGACATTTCAAATAGCAATCCCAACGAGCGCATTTATAACAAATTCCCATTTTCTTCACTCGTTGTTTTTTTTTTCAAATATGAACTTTTCCAAGCCCTGATAAGAATTTAGTGGGCGCTTCTGTTAATTCACCTCCTATTCTTACCTTGACTTGAATTATGAATCGAACATCATAAGGTATGCCTTTATGCATTATCAATCTCTAACCAAAATTCTCCACAAGACTACTAAATACGAGTGGACCGAGGCATGTCAAAGAGCTTCGACAAACTCAAGTGGCGGCTGATGAGTGCTCCAGTGTTAATGCTTCCTCAAGGTACGGGCAACTTCGTCATCTATAGCGACACTTCTAAACAAGGACTGGGTTGCATTCTGATGCAACTCGGTAAGGTCATCACATACGCGTCACGCCCATTGAAACCTTACGAAGTCAACTACCCCACTCATGACTTAGAACTTACTGGTGAGATATATGCTTTGAAGATTTGGAGACATTAATTATATGGTTCCATGTGCCAAATCTTCATGGATCACAAAAGTCTCAAGTACATCTTTGTAACACCCCGAGATATTCGGAATAATTACAGCGCCGTAAACCCTTTAAGTAAGGATTTACAAGGCTAATTAAAAAAAGAAAGTAAATCTAAGACATCAATACTGCGGAAATTCAAGTTTGTGAAAACGCATTAAGGTTCAACGAGTAATTAATACAACCATATCGAATTAATATCAATAAGACACGCGTACTCGAGTACAGAAACCAAACCAAGAAAACAAATCTCCAATAACACTAAACATCACTGAACCCCTTCGTCGTCACGTCGGTACTGTGGCTGTTTCTCTGCTCCTCGGCTACCTGAACATCAAAACAAATGTCCACCCCCGAAGGGGTTAGCAAAACGATGCTAGTACAAGTATCATGTTAAACAATTCGAATATGCATCAACAATACATAACAAGATACACCACACGGACTTCCGCTACCGGAATCCGACAATGCGAATCTACAAGATTCCATTACACAGCATGGGTATTCCAATGATCCAGCGCCCTCAGCATAGATCCCAAGATGATCCCGTCGGACCAACACGAGGTGGAAATAACCCGTCCAATGATCCAGCGCCCTCAGCCTAGATCCCAAGATGATCCCGTCGGACCAACACGAGGTGGACATCCGATCCAGCGCCCTCAGCATAGATCGTACAACGTATACAAACACAACTCATGCATACACATATGCCAAATCATTATGTTCATCAACATGAACATATAAACACTATATAACGAATATCATGGCAAATCAACGAAGTGAATATTATGTTCAACAACATGAATAATCATACGCATGCTCCAAAAAATACCGATATTAACATATCACGATACTTGCCTCGAAGATGGCAAGAACGATATACTTCAATGATCTCAACACTTTCGAAAGTCGCCTCCTTCGATCAACGTAGCAAGCTTGAACCTTAACAAAAGGAATGATATACAAATCATCTCAAGTCGAACAATGGCCTAACAATTCGGCCTACGGCCGAAAAGCTCAAAATAAACAAGCTGTCTGGATTGCTTAGCGCGCGCTACGTACTCTACGTAACGTGCGCTAAGCCGGACTGTTAGCGTACGCTATCGTATAAGACTAGCGTGCGCTAGCCACGGACTGGCAGTCTGACTCGGCTGGTCTCATAACGTACGCTACGTACGTTTCGTGCGTTAACTGAACCCCGATAGCGCACGTTAACTCACACATGTTAGCGTGCGCTAATCTTGCATGGCAGAATACTGCAAACCGAAAACTGGGTTGAATGGTGAAGAACTCATGAATTCTACCGTGATAATACAAGTTATCCTCGGGCATATCATGCTAATAAGGTTTGTGGAAGTTTTATGATTATGAAATACAAATATACGGATAGTCATCTCAATATCATAATCCATCTACGATCTTCAAGAAATAATCTAAGTTCCGATCGTCTTACGTTCCAAAACACAAGATTCCAACGTGTACAACGTAGCAACTGGGTAATATCCGATTACTGATCATAAATCGATTTGAACATGCTTAGGAGTCCTTATAATAAGATGGTTCAAAGGTTCATACGATATATAGTGCCGATACGTCAAAAGTATTCTTCTAACATGTGATGACCGATTAAAACGAAATACTTGCTATCCAAACATGATTCAAACTTCCTTAAGAACATTACTAACATCGGTGAAGAATCACCCACCTCAAAGTAGTGAAGAACACGGAGGAAAATGAAGCAATCCAACACCGAAGGCTTGAACACCAATCTCCAATGATATACGATCTTCAATCTCGAACTAGTAGGTTGATACGAAGTGTTTAGGACGAAGGGAGTTATGATCTAAGTGTAAGAGTTCGGGTTATGGGAGGAGAAAGAACTGAAATCACGAATAGGATCTTTGTCTATTTATAATAAGTGGTCATTAGCGCGCTAGTCCACCTTTCGTAGCGTGCGCTAACGGCTGTCTGACTTAACTGAAGTCAGCACTTAGCGTGCGCTACGCATATGCCTATAGCCTGCGCTAAGGCGTAGACTTGGCTTTTCCCGAAAGCCGTCCAGGTTCATCCCGACACGATCCGACAGGGGTCCCCCGGCCAGATCTCACCTACCGCACGTCTCAATCATTTTGACCACGCATAGCGTGCGCTAATGATCCCCTGTAGCGTGCGCTATGAATCCCTGTTAGCGTACGCTACACGAAGCCTGTAGCGTGCGCTACATGCACAGAATTTCAATCTTTATATCACATATACGAAATTATACGCTCGACAACATCGGATTATGAAATACGGAGAATAGTACTCAGACAAAAGTACAATCATTACAATATCACAAGTTCCAATTACATAACCGAAATCTCGGGTATTACATCCTTCCTCCCTAAAAAGAAGTTTCGTCCCGAAACTTAGGATGAAAACAACTCCGGATATGTAGCCTTCATACCGTCCTCCGTTTCCCAAGTGGCCTCTTCGACTCCACGTCGTGACCATTGTACTTTAACCAAATGTATTGGTTTATTCCTCAATTGTTTGATCCGGCTCTCAAGTATCTTGATTGGTCTCTCTTCGAAGGTGCCATCATTAGCTATCTCGATCTCGTCGAAATCAATGACGTGACTGGGGTCCGGTACATATTTCCGTAGTTGGGATACGTGAAATACATTGTGAACATGACTCAGCGATGGCGGTAAGGCCAACCTGTATGCTAAATCCCCAACTCTCTCTAGGATCTCAAATGGTCCGATATATCTCGGACTAAGCTTGCCTCTTCTCCCAAAACGGAAAATCCCTCGTGTAGTAACGGTTGAGCCAATCGTTTCCGAGAATTAAATCGTCACCGTAGATGTCAACAACAATGAGATTCGACGGCCAATCTCTCCCTCCTATAGATACTGGAAAATCTCTAGCCTCTAGGGTTCCCACAATTCTCTCTCCACTCGGCAATCCCACAACATACGGTTCACAATCAATTAAGCACGAGATTTTTAAACGATTTACACAGTTCAATGATACAAAAGAATGTGTAGCTCCGGAATCGAATAAAACACTAACTGGTTGCAAAAGGATCTGAATCGTACCTGATGCAACAGCAGTGTTCTGATCGTCAGATCTCCTCATTTCGTACAGGCGCGGAGGAACGGACCCAGCACTGGATGTCTCTCTCTTCCCAACGTTCTGCTGCTGAAATCCACTCTGCTGCGTCTGGTTCACACTTGTTTCCTTCGGAACTGGCGCTGGAGTGCGAGTACCAAAAGATCTAGTAGCGGCTCCACAGAAGGCCGCACGGTGCCCTTCTTGCCCACAATCGTAACAAGTCACAGAAGATGCGGGGCAATCACGTCGAATATGCCCTGCTCGACCACAATTGTAGCATTTCCTTGATGCGTCCGAAACTGCTGATGTTGTCCGGAACTTCTTTCCGCCTTTAGAAGGATGTGGAGGTTTCCTAGCCGAATAAAAGGAAGACTGGCCCTTGCGGGCCCCACCACTCTTGTTTTCTGCAAAGCTGCCGGTCACCTTCTGCTTCTTTGCCTCTACTGATTTCTCCACCGCCGCCTCTTTCATGTCGTAGGCCAGCGCTTTGTCTTGATACTGTCGCAACGTAGTACACTCGAATCCGGACATGTACTGCTGAATCTCCGGCTTCATCCGCATATCAAAATGAAAAATCTTTTCTGCCTCCGTTCTGACCAAGTGTCGCACACAAGTCAGCTGATGATTAAAAGTTTTAATTACATCTGTCACAGATGCCTCCGAACTCTGTGGTGAGAAAAACTCTCGGATCTTTGCCTCTCTAACTGGACGAGGACAATACTGTGCTTCCATCATTAGTTTGAATTCCGTCCAATCCGCATTATGATTCTCGGGTCGAATAGCTTCCCACCAATCAAAGGCCTCCCCAGTCAGAAAATACTGGGCAATGGGAACCTTCCGGTCCTCGGGAAAGTTAAGACCCGCGAATATCTTCTCCAACTCCTTGAGCCAGTGAGCCCAAGTAAGTGCCTCAGCAGATCCGTCAAATTTTGGCGGGTGCAATTTAACCACCTCAGCAAGCCATCTGTCTCCCCGGTTATCCTCGTGGTACTGCTGTCCCATCGCCGTCTGCATGCGATCAACGACCTGAGCGAACTGGTTTATCTGCGCCACCACCTGTTGAAGCACTCCCGGCATGTTAGGATTTGCGTCATCATTCGCTGATCCTTGCTGCCCTCCAGAATGGGAATCGGTTCGACTAACCGATATTTCGGGGGTAGTTGCGGAATCCTCATGTCTCATGTTACCACGTCCGCGTCCACGACCGCGTCCGCGTCCACGTCCTCCTCTCAACATCAGAACGCAATTTCTCAATATCCGAACAAAATTTTTGAAATAAAGTCCGTCAATACTCACAAAAGCAAGAATTAAGTAAAGCGGTAGTATAAGAGATTAAGAGACTTACAACCACGGTCCACATGACGACTTGGTGAAACGGTGATGTTACAAGCGACCGTAAATCAAATAACGTAAACAGACCCAACTAAAACCCGACTGCCAAGATATCCATGAATCTTAGCTCCGATACCATATTCTATAACACCCCGAGATATTCGGAATAATTACAGCGCCGTAAACCCTTTAAGTAAGGATTTACAAGGATAATTAAAAAAAGAAAGTAAATCTAAGACATCAATACTGCGGAAATTCAAGTTTGTGAAAACGTACAACTGGTTCAACGAGTAATTAATACAACCATATCGAATTAATATCAATAAGACACGCGTACTCGAGTACAGAAACCAAACCAAGAAAACAAATCTCCAATAACACTAAACATCACTGAACCCCCTTCGTCACGTCACGCTTGCATCGTTTCTCTGCTCCTCGGCTACCTGAACATCAAAACAAATGTCCACCCCCGAAGGGGTTAGCAAAACGATGCTAGTACAAGTATCATGTTAAACAATTCGAATATGCATCAACAATACATAACAAGATACACCACACGGACTTCCGCTACCGGAATCCGACAATGCGAATCTACAAGATTCCATTACACAGCATGGGTATTCCAATGATCCAGCGCCCTCAGCATAGATCCCAAGATGATCCCGTCGGACCAACACGAGGTGGAAATAACCCGTCCAATGATCCAGCGCCCTCAGCCTAGATCCCAAGATGATCCCGTCGGACCAACACGAGGTGGACATCCGATCCAGCGCCCTCAGCATGGATCGTACAACGTATACAAACACAACTCATGCATACACATATGCCAAATCATTATGTTCATCAACATGAACATATAAACACTATATAATGAATATCATGGCAAATCAACGAAGTGAATATTATGTTCAACAACATGAATAATCATACGCATGATCCAAAAAATACCGATATTAACATATCACGATACTCGCCTCGAAGATGGCAAGAACGATATACTTCAATGATCTCAACACTTTCGAAAGTCGCCTCCTTCGATCAACGTAGCAAGCTTGAACCTTAACAAAAGTAATGATATACAAATCATCTCAAGTCGAACAATGGCCTAACAATTCGGCCTACGGCCGAAAAGCTCAAAATAAACAAGCTGTCTGGATTGCTTAGCGCGCGCTACGTACTCTACGTAACGTGCGCTAAGCGGATGTTAGCGTCGCTATCGTATAAGACTAGCGTCGCTAGCCACGGTAGCGATCGACTCGACTGGTGGTCTCATAACGTACGCTACGTGCGTTTCGTGCGTTAATCGAACCCCGATAGCGCGCACGTTAACTCACACATGTTAGCGTGCGCTAATCTTGCATGGCGAATCGCAAACCGAAAGCGGGTTGAATGATGAAGAACTCATGAATTCTACCGTGATAATACAAGTTATCCTCGGGCATATCATGCTAATAAGGTTTGTGGAAGTTTTATGATTATGAAATACAAATATACGGATAGTCATCTCAATATCATAATCCATCTACGATCTTCAAGAAATAATCTAAGTTCCGATCGTCTTACGTTCCAAAACACAAGATTCCAATGTGTACAACGTAGCAACTGGGTAATATCCGATTACTGATCATAAATCGATTTGAACATGCTTAGGAGTCCTTATAATAAGATGGTTCAAAGGTTCATACGATATATAGTGCCGATACGTCAAAAGTATTCTTCTAACATGTGATGACCGATTAAAACGAAATACTTGCTATCCAAACATGATTCAAACTTCCTTAAGAACATTACTAACATCGGTGAAGAATCACCTACCTCAAAGTAGTGAAGAACACGGAGGAAAATGAAGCAATCCAACACCGAAGGCTTGAACACCAATCTCCAATGATATACGATCTTCAATCTCGAGCTAGGAGGTTGATACGAAGTGTTTAGGACGAAGGGAGTTATGATCTAAGTGTAAGAGTTCGGGTTATGGGAGGAGAAAGAACTGAAATCACGAATAGGATGCTGTCCTATTTATAATAAGTGGCTATTAGCGCGCGCTAGTCCCTGCTCGTAGCGTGCGCTAACGGCTGTCTGACTTAACTGAAGTCAGCACTTAGCGTGCGCTACGCATATGCCTATAGCGTGCGCTAAGGCGTTGACTTGGCTTTTCCCGAAAGCCGTCCAGGTTCATCCCGACACGATCCGACAGGGGTCCCCCGGCCAGATCTCACCTAACGCACGTCTCAATCATTTTGACCACGCATAGCGTGCGCTAATGATCCCTTGTAGCGTGCGCTATGAATCCCTGTTAGCGTACGCTACACGAAGCCTGTAGCGTGCGCTACATTCACAGAATTTCAATCTTTATATCACATATACGAAATTATACGCTCGACAACATCGGATTATGAAATACGGAGAATAGTACTCAGACAAAAGTACAATCATTACAATATCACAAGTTCCAATTACATAACCGAAATCTCGGGTATTACAATCTTCACGCAGAAGAAGTTAAACATGAGGCATAGGAGGTGGTTGGAACTCATCAATGATTACGACGTGGATATCCAATATCACCCAGGGAAGGAAAATGTGGTAGCTGACGCTCTTAGCGGAAAGACCACCAGGAGCACATATTAGGTAGATTGACATCACAAGTGGAGCTGCAACGTGAGCTAACAAATAAGAACATTAGGTCTATATTCGTGAAAAACAAGGACAATTGTGCACCAACAACCTGCGATTATCATTGCTAGAATTCTTTAGGGGCAAGTTAAGCCCACTTTTCATCAGACCTTTTGAATACGTTGGAGACTTAGCTTATCGCTTAGCTCTATCATTATATATATAATGAGTCCATAACGACTTTCACGTATCACAATTGAGGCATTATGTTCACAATCCCAGTCACAAGTTAAATCACGAAATTTTGGATATTTCCAAGGATACTACTTTCGAGGAGATACTAGTTGCCATTTTAGATTATCGCATAAAGAAATTAAGGAATAAATCTATTCCTTTAGTTAAAGTCCAGTGGTCACACCATGGAAATGAAGAAGCCACTTGAGAAACTAAAGAAGCAATGCGTAACTGGTACCCCGAGTTGTTCCAAACATAAGTTTCGGGTCGAAACTTAATTTTTAGAGGGAGAGTATTTAATACTCAAATTGTTATCATTTTAAGAATGGAGGAGATAATTTTTAAAGATGCACTATGATCATATGCTTGGTGTATTTACTGCTATCAATGTTATACTTGATGTCTTTGCTATTTATTAGCTCCGCGAATGACGCAATGTGATAATATGCTTGGTGTATTTACTGCTATCAATGTTATACTTGATGTTTTTTCTATTTAAGTAATAATTTATGAGCTTCTTATTGATGTTGTACTTGATATTTTAAAGGAATCGAATAGCATTATCCATTAATCGTTGGAAAATCCACGATAGAACCCGGCGGTGCGCAACGTCGTGTTCTCCGGTAGAATTTTTCAGCGAATATTGGGAAATATACTCGAGAATGACTTAATGATTATAACATCCTTCCAAGTTTCGGGACGAAACTTATTTTTAGAGGGAGAGTATGTAAAATCCCAATATTTTACATTATATAAAATATAAACTAAATACTATTATATGACAATAATTAGTGAAATTATTTATAAAAGTGATATCTTGATTTAACTGAATTATTCTAATACATAATAAATTTAAAATATATATTTGGACATTTTCTGGGAAGTATCGTGGACAAGTATCAACTTTGAAAAAATCACCAAGGATATTTGAAAAGTTAAAAAAATTCTAAAAATTAACAATGTTGTAGAGAATTTAGTTAGCTTTCCAATGGTTCAAACGACGAGTCAATCGGAGTCCGAACGAAAAAGTTATGATCGATTTAGTGGAGACTGCCAACTGCCGAGCACCAGGAATCTTCCGGGCGGGACCTACGCACGTGGCTCGGTCGGGGCTGACGATAGTGACTCGCTAGGGCCGCGCACGTGGCTCGGCCATGGCTGCCAGTAGTGACTCGGTAGGGCCCGCGCACGTGGCTCGGCCAGTGCTGTGTGACGTAGGGCGGCTGTGTCAAATTGACTGGGCACCTGTTTTGTGCCCTATAAATACAGTCTTTTTCTAGTTCATTTATACTCACAACTTATGTACATATATACAGAAACTTAATATTTATAAATATACATCTTTATATTTCCGATAAGAGTCCGTTCTGCCGACGATACGGGATCGTTTTCTGGCAAGTCAGACCAGCTTTCCAGACATACTGACTGGAACCTGTCCGATTGAAATCCCCAGTGAATTTTTGAAATCCCGATCAAGGTGCTATCTTTGAGTTCGATTATCTACCAATACGTAAGTGATTTTTGATATCTTATTCGTGCGCTTTGTATATAAAATACATCACTAAAATATTAATTTTTGAAATCTCATCTTAGACATCATTTAGATATGTAAAAATGAGTGATTATGGACAAGTCAAGGCTGATTTTAAATGCAGAAATATAACTTAAATCGCGAATAACTTTCGATCCGTAAATCATTCTTCGATTCCGTTTCGTGCGTTTTATATATATTTAGTTATTTTTGTTTTAATTTTTGGAAATAATAAAATTTTCAACTCCATTTCCGTGTTGATTAAACTTAAATTTTTTTTTAATGATAATAGATATTATGAACAATCGAACTACGTATCTGCCCATATGACGTACTTATATTTTAAACGGCAATTTTAAGTATCATTTTCTATATATGCAATTATAAGATAATTAAACCGGAATAAATGAATTTATGTTCTTATATAAAATCTCCATAATTATTCTAAGGAATATTTGAAATGGAAGAAATGGATTTCTATTTCAACTCAAGTTATTACGTATTAACTTTGAAAATATTTGAGATTAATAAATTGAAATCATTCTCGGTGATACTTTGTTAAATAAATTATAAGGACTATTTTTTGATTTATTAAAGCATAAGTAATAGTTAAATTATAAATTGTTGAAAATATTTTTAAAAATATTCACGGATGATATCTAAGAGCTATTTACCAATGCATTTAATTTTTAGACGATGATTTTGTTGAAATATAAAATAAAGGGCGAGCCATTAAATTAAATTGAGACGTCTTAACAAAATGCTAATAGCATATTATTATTAGGAGATCGATACCTTATCTAGGAGCGGACGGCCGAACTTTCGAGATTTAATTGGAATCATCTTATCGACGACTCACAAGGCAAGTTCATTCAACTTGCTCGGCCCTAGCATTATTGCAATTTTATGTGTTCATTGTGTATTGATTATGTTGTGCCAATTGTGATGCTGTGAATCTGTATATTATGTGATGAATGTGAAGAAATGCAAAGTTATGCCGTTCCAGTGGGAACAAAGAGAAATTTATAACGAACGTTCGTTCCGCACTCGGATATTGGGGGTGTGCACCCGGATATTGGGGGTGGTAGAAATTGCACTATCCGGATATTGGGGATAGGTGCTTACGTGTTATTGTATGTATATGTGATTGTGTTGTTAGCTGATACTTTTGGAACTGCAAAATTCGTACATATGAGCATATTGTTGTAATGTGTGATGACTGACCTGGGTATGGGCTGGTATTATTATACTTGCCAGTTGCAGGAACTTCATAAATACAGGCTTGGGAATGCGAAGGGACGGGGCATGCTTGAGAACGGCGACTGGATAGAATTAAATTTTCCTTGGCAATTATTTCGGAAATAAAGAGTATGTGTTAAATTTTAAATTCGTGTGTACTTCAACTTTCCTGTTCGTATGATGAAAATTTATTATCAATTCGAATATTATTATTTTTACCAAAAGTTCTTGTGAGGTAAAACCAATAACCTAGCTTGGTGGGTCCCACGAGGGATCCACAGCGCTGTAGCTACTCAAGATTTTGGGGATGTTACATTGAACATTTAATGCTCGATTAAATGTTCGAATGAGTTTTTCCTTCGATAGTTTGATGAGGTTTCCGTTGTTTCCGGTTTTGATTCTCGTTGTAATCGTATCTTTGTTGTTTTTGCACGAGGATTGTAGGTATCTTTGATGTACATCGGGATGGTTGTACACTTGGTTGTGCAATGTATTGTGTATCGATTGTGAGTTATGTTGGTTGTGTTTCGTTGATCGATGACAGTTGTTGTGAGTGTTGAGATTGTGTTATGTGCGCGTGATGTACGATTTTGTGGTGATCAATGTGATTTATTAACTGTTCTCATGGTTGTATGAACTATGAATGTGAATATGTGTGTGACCGCTAAGTTCACTCGTGATGGTTCGACGAGACATACAAGGACTCGTGGCAGTGGACTACGGGGTCAGAACTTAGTTAGGTACTGAGGTCCAATCGTGCTGGTCTAACGAGGCCTACGATAACACATGGCAGTGTACCATGATTTTAGGGTGCAGTGCGTCCAACCGAGTGAGCTCGACAGGGCTTACGGTGACACGTGGCAGTGGACTACAGTGTTGGGACTCTGTGTGTGATTGTTGTGATTGTTCTAGTCCGTGCTGGTTATTGAACCTACGGAGACACGTGACAGCGGATCAAAGTGTCGGAATTGATTATGTTTGGTTATTTGTGTGTGGAATAGTCCGTGTGGATTGTTGATCCTATGGAGACATGTGACAGTGGATCACGATGTCAGAATTGATTATGTTTGGTTATTTGTGCGTGGAATAGTCCGTGCGAGTTGTTGTACCTACGGAGACACGTGACAGTGGATCACAGTGTCATGAATATGTTTTGACAATCAAGTTTTGAATGGAAAAGTTTTACGAAAATGAATGTTGGATCGAGTCCCGATCGATTGGGTAAATGTTTTTCATGTTGTGAACTGTTGAGTTATGAAACAAGATTTGGGTTAAGACCCTAAAGTTTTTCGAAAGGATTTATAACTTGGGACTTGAGGCCTTAAAGATTTTTGTTCCTAAAATTCCCGAGATGATAAGTTTAGTTTCAAATGCTTCTTAGCTTATTTTCCTTTGTTAAAACCTCCCGGGAATATTTTGCTACTTGGTTATTATATTTGATTCATGATTAATGTTTGCTCGTTACATTTCATATGATTTGATACTTGAACTAGTAAAAAGTGGAGTTTTACTAACCCCCGAGTAATCGAGGGGTGGATGTCTGTTTTGCGTCCAGGTACATGCAGGTTCAGGGGAGAAGCCACAGGATTGGCACAAGAGTATGACGATCTGCGATACTAATCAAGAGTTGAGAGTTGTTTTGATTTTCGTTGTGTTGTTAGAGTTGATTTCAGTCTTCCACTGTATTGTGTTTCGACCCTTGTGTGGGTAATGTTGTTTTAGTCAGTTCTGTTGATTGAGTTGTGTGACCTCATCGGTCTGTGTTGTTGTTGCCCAAAATATTTATCCGAAGATTAATACTGCTGGAAGACGGACAACAAACAACAATTTGCGGGAGCACTTCCGAGAGAATATGAATAAACAAGGTTTGCCGGGTTTGGTAGGCCTGGGTTTGAATGATCTCGCGAGATGTTATTAATACAAATATTCGTGGATACAAGTATTAACGTGAGAAATCTAAATACAATGAGTGTAAAAAGACTCTGTTAATCCGGCTCTTGGGCGAAGCTCGGTGTTCTTCGTCCCTACCGATCGTCTTCTTGATGAGAGTGTAATATCCGACGGAAATTCTTACTTACTGTTGTACTATTCGGATAATTTAATACTGTTTTAATCTTGTTGCATTTGTGAAATGAATATTTATGTTGGAATATATCATAATAGACTTGAATAAAATGATCACTCGTATTATGTTTGAATTTTCAGTGTTGTAGAGATAAGTGCATATTGAACTATTAAAAACCTGAGCCTAACGTACGTTAATCGTAAGTCATAGCGTACGCTATTTTGAGGCCTTTACGTACGTAAAGGGGTACCTGTTACGTACGTAACCAGTGCAATCGTATCCGATCTCAACTTTCGGCGTGTGGGGCCGGGTGGGATTCGAATATCTGATCTTTGGAGCCAACCTAGTTGACCCACATTACGTACGTAATGCTTCTAGCGGTAACGTACGTAATGAAGTTCGTATTTCAGTCCAGTAACCTCTGAACTTAGCTTACGTACGTAACACTTGTTGTGTAGCGTACGTAACGAACTGTGCTGTTATAAAAAGACAACTTGTGTCTTTCATTTTGCACGTCCAAACTCCGATTTTCACCCATATAATCATCCCCCTTCATCCCTAGAGCAAGTTCACCCTCTTCCAACTTGTGTTGAAGCTTTACATTTTGATTTTGGAGCTTGTTGATTGGAACTTGGAGACATTCTTGGAGCTTATATTGTGTTCTTGTGGTTTGGTGTATTGTTCTTCATTTCTGAAGGTATGTTCTACGATTTAACCCTATAATCTCGAAATTATTATGATAGTGATTAAGTATATTTCACCTAGTGATGAATTAATCAAAATAAACATGTTGTAGTTAAGCTTTCAACAACCTAATGAAGAACATGATGATTAGAGGGTTTGTAATGGTGTGTTCTTGGTGTTTCAATATGGTAATGATCATGTTTAGTTTAACCACACTCTCCTTGCTAGACTTATAACACCAATGGTATAATAATAATCCTTGTTCCATTGTAATGTAAATGACTTATTGGAATAATTACCATAAATGTTTTAAGAAACCTTGTTGATCGTTAGAAGAATGAAAAAAAATCTTCTTGAACCTAGGCTAAGTGAATTCAGAGGTGTATTGTTTGAATCCCCAAGTCAGTTGGAAGAGTATAAGAGTGGTGCTAAACTTGAGATAATCTTCATAACCATGATATGGATTTACAACTAATTAACTCAACATAAGTAATTGTATGTAGTGCAGATTTTACTTTTAATCATTTGAGATGTTCTTGATAAGATTAAAGGATAGGAGATTATTGTTTAAAACATTATGGAATGATTCTTAATCCAACAAACATTTGGTATCATCTTGTAATCAATTGTGAGAATTGAATGGTATGAATAAGGTTCTTGAAGTAACACTTCAGAAGTTAAATTACTCAATCGGGAATTAAGATGTTATCTCGTGAAAATTCGGTGTAGATGATCATATCAACATATTAATTAGCAAAATATACTTCATTCAAGGTTGATTGTTCGAGTACACAATATTAGTTGAGGACCGTTCGTTCGTTCCGACAAGAAGAGGACTATTCCCGTCTCCGTATTGAGGCAAGTTATCTTGCTTGGTTATAATGATGTGTGGATTCTTATGATGATTATGCATTTCGTGTATATGAAACACTTATAAACTTGTGCCTTGTGATTTGAGGTTGTTCTTAATGATATCCCGTTTTCATCATGGGATTGTATTCCCAAGTTCGTCACTTTTGGACCCTTGATATTGTTGATCTTGTTGTCATCTCGGTGAGTCCTCGATCCTCATTCGGATTTTGTGAATTCTTAAATTCGTTGTCATGTTGCATCGTGACATATCCGGAGTCATATCTACATTCTGATTGGATATTGTGTAGGATTTTTAGCCGGGCACATATATGGTCATGCGTGAATATTTTTCCGTGAAAGGCTGTGCACACGAGACGTAGTTCATTGAGGCTAATTAGGTACATTGTCCCACGTATATCTTGGATTCCGTATACGGGGTGGACATGTGCACTGACACATATTCGGATCGGGCGTACTGTGATGTCCCTCTTGAGTCGTACTATCTTAGTCGCTCACAGTCCATTTTTATACTTGGATGTGTTCGACGTTTTGTGACTGAACGTTCATACGCCCGAGGGGTATGTTCGTTAGTCGGGGCGTTATTCTTGAAATCTTATATGCGTGAATTGTATACTATCTTGAGAATCATTTATCATGTATATCTGACCCTGTGTTGGGCGAAATACTTGTGTTGTATTTTAGGTCGAGGAAAAGGCAAGACATGGGAAGATCAAGGTGATGACGAAGGGTTCGAAGGATACTAGTTTGGGGGCCCCAAGTCTTTCGTGTCTGGTCATGTTCGTACCGTGTAATGTTATTTTCCGCTTCATTTTAAGTTTGAACAAATGTATTGTTATTTAAGGTATAATTCATCTCCATATGGATTGTACTTATGTTTTGGATCCTGTGTGTAATAAGGCCGTAGGCCATACTGCTGTAAACTCCACATCGGAGTAAGTACTATGTTTTGTGGTCCGGTATCCCATGTATTGTGTATTTAATCTGTACTTTGGATATCGCCTGGTGGATCCCAGTGTGGGGTCCACGGCACTGTAATGGCCGCCTTATCGGGGTGTTACAGAAGATGGTATCGGAGAGAATTTTTTTTTTTTTTTTTGCTAGAGGTCGTTTCCTTTCTTTTTGAGTCTTTGTGTATTGAACTAGTATCAAGAGACCTTCGTATCACGTGTGACCCGTGCGAGCGCCTAATCCTACGAGCCAAATGCGGTACGTACTTTATGAACCATGAATAAATTATTGACACGATATTGATCTCTGAATAGATCTCCTTGTTGATCTCGGCATTTTAAGGGTTTGTGGAAGGAATTATCTGATTGATGATTCAAATGAAATTCTGGATTGATTATATGATTGAAATCATTCGACTCAAATGTCGATATGATATTTTGTGTGACTCTCGTAGTGATGATAACGCATTACGAACTGTTTTCTCGAATATGTAATTTCTTACTACCATTAACTTAGCGTGAATTATGATTGGTATCATGAACTATACTTATGATTATCATTACAAATTGATTCTTTCAGTATGGAAAGAAATTTGAGAGGCCGTGGCAGAGGGGGACGAGGCCGCGGAAGGGGCCGAATCCCGATACCGCGAGCCAACAGACGTGCGAACGCAGAGCATAGTTCCGCAGGCAGTGATTCGCCTTCTAGGGACCAATCGCACCACAATGGACGCGAGGATGCTCGTGTAGATCCTTACACTGTAATGCAGGGCATGATGGATCAGATGACCCAAATGGGTCAGTTAATGGAAACAATGCAGAGAGCTGCTACCGACCAGCATCAGGGGCCACCTCCTGTACATGGCGGGCCGGTAAATTGGATCATCAGTGACATATCGCGCCAACGACCCCCGATTTTTGAAGGTTCCTCTGAGCCGGCCGATATCGTGCATTGGATAGAACACTTAGAGAAGTTGTTCGATATGGTAGACTGTCCAGTAGAGAATCGCGTCTCCGTAGCAGCTTACTACTTGGGCAAGGGTGCCCACACTTGGTGGCTTTCGGTGAGGCCAGCTGATGGCGTATGTACTTGGGAAGAATTTAAACATCTCATGCTAGATCGTTACTATCCAGGTCCTCTCCGCGAGGCCAAATTATCAGAATTGCTGAATCCGTAACCGTCCGAAGATGATGACGTACTATCTATCGCCGAGAAATTCCAGGCACTTCTCCCTTTTGCTGCGACAATTGTCCACACAGAAGCTGATAAGATCAAATACTTTCTCAAAAGGCTTAAACCCCGAATGAGAATGCAGCTGTTGAACCATCATTGTGTGACCCTACCGGAGTTCATCGAAAGCTCGAGTATGAATTGGACCGTGAAGGAAATTTCCAAGAAGCAACCGCAGATCTAACAACAAGAAATTCGGGCAGAACCGATCTAGACAAAGAACGGGAACATTCAAGAGACCCAACCGAGGCGAATCCTTACGAGCGGCGGCTACGGCATCGAAGCCAACCGGATCGCAACCTCGAGCGGTCGGCCTATCCGTTGTGTGCTATAATTGTGGAGACCCGGGCACATCAATTCGAAATGTCCTAGGCCGGCCGTGTCATGCCATACTTGTGGGAAGAACGGACATCGTGCTCGTTATTGTAGGAGTGGACCGGGGCGTATTCCCGCGACACCTCATGCTCGAGACAATCTTGATTCGGGACCGTGTACCTCCATCCGCTTCTTATCGGACTCTGGGCAAACAAAGGGATGGGACGTGGAAATCAAGCGGTACATGCAGTGCAGGGCTGCAAAACCTAGAGTTTACGAAATGAAGAGAGGTGAAGATCCGGCTTGACATGATTGCAGTACTCTCGAGATCAATCTCGGCTGTCTGTGTTCTTTTTGATCTTGGTGCTTCACACTCCTATTTATCTACTTCTTGTTTGAGTCGTTTGCAATTAGAGCATGTTATCAATTGTGAACCTTATATAATTGGTCTACCCGATGGTAGAAGAATTGTTGGGAATCGTGAAGTTCAGGATCGCTCGATTCGAATGAGCGACCGTGAGTGGTTGTCAAACTTAATTGTGGTCGATTTACCTAAAGATGATGTGATCTTGGGTATCGATTGGATGGACCGTCATGATGCCATAATTAGTGTCCATAGCGACGATGTAGTCACATCGGCGATGGTATTGAGTGTACCTTCCAGGTGATAATCCCGGCCGTTCGGGAGAGTCATCGGCGCTATGAAAATGGTGAAACGCTTAATCAAGGATGTATTGGATATTGGTGTTACATGACCAAGACAATGGATCGACCAGTTGAATTGATCGATATTCCGGTAGTCCGAGACTACCCGCACGTATTTCCGGATGAATTGCCGGGCTTACCTCCGCATCGTGATGTAGAGTTCAATATTGAGCTAGAGCACAGTCGTCCCGCTCTCAAAAGCACCGTATCGCATGGCTCAAGCGGAGATGCGGGAGGCTGAAGAGCCAACTTGAGGATTTGGCCAGAAGGGCTACATTAGACCTAGTGCGTCCCCTTGGGAGCACCGGTGCTATTTGTACGGAAGAAGGACGGATCTCTACGTCTGTGTATTGATTATCGTGAGTTGAGCAGGGTAACCATTAAGAACAAATACCCATTGCCGCGTATTGATGATTTATTGGATCGGCTTCAAGGGGCTCTTTGTGTTTTCTAAGATCGACACAGGTCTGGTTACCATCGATTGAGGATTCGTGAGTCGATATTTCGAAGACCGCTTTTCGTACTCGCTATGGGCATTATGAGTTCGTAGTGATGCCTTTTGGGTGACGAATGCACCGCGGTATTTATGGAGCTGATGAATCGAGTGTTTATTAATTATCTGGATCGCTTTGTAGTCGTTTTTATTGACGACATTCGATCTATTCTCGTGACCATGAAGAGCACGAGCGTCATCTCCATCTAGTTCTCGAGGCGTTAAGGCGAGAGCGGCTTTATGGAAAATTTTCTAAATGTGATTTACGGATAAATGAAGTTATCTTTCTCGGGCATGTGATATCGGTTGATGGGGTGCGAGTAGACCCTTGAGAACGAAGCTATCGAGGCCGGTTACCACCAAAGAGCGTTAAGGAAGTACGCAGTTTCTTGGGACTAGCAGGTTATTACCGACGGTTCGTGGAGGGTTTTTCCAAAATTGCCCAACCAATGACTAATTTGTTGAGGAAGGATAAGAAATATTTATGTTCAGAGGCTTGTCAGCAGAGCTTTGATGAACTTAAGAGCCGGTTGATTTCGGCACCTATTTTAGTCCTACCGAAAGGAACGGAAGGGTTTGTAGTGTATAGTGATCCATCTAAACAGGGCCTTGGGTGTGCACTAATGAAAAACGGGAAGGTGATATCCTATGCATCGAGACAGCTACGACCTTACGAGGTCAACTACCCCACCCATGATTTAGAACTCGCAGCCGTGGTGTTTGCTTTAAAAATCTGGCGTCATTATCTGTATGGAGTAACCTGTCAGATTTTCACTGATCACAAGAGCCTGAAATACATTTTTACTCGGAAGGAGTTAAACATGAGGCAGAGAAGGTGGCTAGAACTCATCAAAGACTATGATATCGAGATCCTTTATCATCCGGGCAAAGCAAATGTAGTTGCTGACGCTTTGAGCCGTAAGACAGTGCGAGGCGAGATCTTGAGCCGTTTAACGGCACGAGAGAGTTGCAATTGGACCTTATGAGGCGAGAAATTGAAGTTTGGTTCTGACATATTCGGGGACAACTTTCCACCCTTGAGATTTCTTCATCTCTTGATGATATGATCGGTCGAGGCAAATTACGGACCCATTCTTATCTCGAGTCGGGATGAGGTAACCCAAGGAAAGCCCACAGATTCGTGATCCACGAGGATGGATTGATACGATTTAGAAATCGAGTTTGTGTACCGACATAGAGTTGAGGAACTCTATCATGAGAGAAGCCCATGCTACCCGTACTCTATTCACCGGGATCTAGCAAGATGTATAAGGATTTGAAGCGAGAATTATTGGTGGGGAAATATGAAACGTGAGGTTGCGAATTTGTTTCGAGATGTTTAACTGTCGTGAGTTAAGATTGAGCACCGGCGACCCGCGAGAATCTTTGAAACCGCTCCCGATTCCCGAGTGGAAATGGGAGGACATATCAATGGATTTTATTACTAGATTGCCGGCGAGTCGTCGAGGAATGAATACGATTTGGGTGATTGTGGACCGTCGACCAAATCAGCCCACTTCTTGGAGATTAAGGACGCGTGGGTTCGAGAGATTGGCCAAATTGTTTATTAAGGAAATTGTGAGATTACAGTACCCCAAGAGTATTGTATCAGGCCGTGACGGGCGATTCGTGTCACACTTACGGAAGGCGATTCATCGTGCGATGGGCACGCGATTGAATTTGATGCGGCTTTTCATCCACAGACCGATGGTCGATGCAGAGAACCATCCAGACTCTAGAGGACATGTTGAGAGCATGCGCTCTTGATTGGAAGGACGATTGGGAAGCCCAGCTGCCTTTGGTGGAATTCACTTATAATAATAGTTGGCACGCTTCGATTCAGATGGCACCGTATGAGGCATTATATGGCCGTCGCTGTAGGTCCCCTTTGTGTTGGGACGAACTATCAGAATCTCTGGGTACGGAACCCGACATGTTATTTGCAGCTCGAGAGAAGATCACTTTGATTAGGAGCCGGTTGTTAAAGGCTCAAAGTCGACAGAAGTCTTATGCTGACCACCGTCGACGACCGCGTGAGTTCGAGGTTGGTGACCATGTGTTAATGAAGGTGTCACCTACCCGAGGAGTCTTTCGTTTTGGAAAACGAGGCAAGATGAGTCCGAGGTATATCGGGCCGTTTGAGGTTTTGGAACGAGTAGGCGATTTGGCTTATCGCTTGGCTTTACCACCAGCCCTGAGCCGGATCCATAACGTATTCCATGTCTCCCAACTAAGGAAATACGTTGCTGATCCGAGTCATGTACTTCAGTTCGATGAGATCGACTTAGCGGAGGATCATTCGTATGAGGAGCGCCCCGTACGGATACTTGAGAGAAGGATCAAGCAATTACGGAATAAGACGATTCCCCTACTGAAGGTTCAGTGGTCACGACACGGGGTCGAGGAGGCCACATGGGAGTCGGAGCACAACATTCAAGAGAGGTATCCCGAATTGCTTACCCCTTAGTTTCGAGGGCGAAACCCCTTTTAAGGGGGGGAGTATGTAATATCCGACGGAAATTCTTACTTACTGTTGTACAATTCGGATAATTTAATACTGTTGTAATCTTGTTGCATTTGTGAAATGAATATTTATGTTGGAATATATCATAATAGACTTGAATAATATGATCATTCGTATTATGTTTGAATTTTCAGTGTTGTAGAGATAAGTGCATATTGAACTATTAAAAACCTGAGCCTAACGTACATTAATCGTAAGTCATAGCGTACGCTATTTTGAGGCCTTTACGTACGTAAAGGGGTACCTGTTACGTACGTAACCAGTGCAATCGTATCCGATCTCAACTTTCGGCGTGTGGGGCCGGGTGGGATTCGAATATCTGATCTTTGGAGCCAACCTAGTTGACCCACATTACGTACGTAATGCTTCTAGCGGTAACGTACGTAATGAAGTTCGTATTTCAGTCCAGTAACCTCTGAACTTAGCTTACGTACGTAACACTTGTTGTGTAGCGTACGTAGCAGTATCTTTATTATAAAGACAACTTGTGTCTTTCATTTTGCACCTCCAAACTCCGATTTTCACCCATATAATCATCCCCCTTCATCCCTAGAGCAAGTTTACCTTCTTCCAACTTGTGTTGAAGCTTTACATTTTGATTTTGGAGCTTGTTGATTGGAACTTGGAGACATTCTTGAAGCTTATATTGTGTTCTTGTGGTTTGGTGTATTGTTCTTCATTTCTGAAGGTATGTTCTACGATTTAACCCTATAATCTCGAATTTATTATGATAGTGATTAAGTATATTTCACCTAGTGATGAATTAATCAAAATAAACATGTTGTAGTTAAGCTTTCAACAACCTAATGAAGAACATGATGATTAGAGGGTTTGTAATGGTGTGTTCTTGGTGTTTTAATATGGTAATGATCATGTTTAGTTTAACCACACTCTCCTTGCTAGACTTATAACACCAATGGTATAATAATAATCCTTGTTCCATTGTAATGTAAATGACTTATTGGAATAATTACCATAAATGTTTTAAGAAACCTTGTTGATCATTAGAAGAATGAAAAAAAATCTTCTTGAACCTAGGCTAAGTGAATTCAGAGGTGCATTGTTTGAATCCCCAAGTCAGTTGGAAGAGTATAAGAGTGGTGCTAAACTTGAGATAATCTTCATAACCATGATATGGATTTACAACTAATTAACTCAACATAAGTAATTGTATGTAGTGCAGATTTTACTTTTAATCATTTGAGATGTTCTTGATAAGATTAAAGGATAGGAGATTATTGTTTAAAACATTATGGAATGATTCTTAATCCAACAAACATTTGGTATCATCTTGTAATCAATTGTGAGAATTGAATGGTATGAATAAGGTTCTTGAAGTAACACTTCAGAAGTTAAACTACTCAATCGGGAATTAAGATGTTATCTCGTGAAAATTTGGTGTAGATGATCATATCAACGTATTAATTAGCAAAATATACTTCATTCAAGGTTGATTGTTCGAGTACACAATATTAGTTGAGGACCTTTCGTTCGTTCCGACAAGAAGAGGACTATTCCCGTCTCCGTATTGAGGCAAGTTATCTTGCTTGGTTATAATGATGTGTGGATTCTTATGATGATTATGCATTTCGTGTATATGAAACACTTATAAACTTGTGCCTTGTGATTTGAGGTTGTTCTTAATGATATCCCGTTTTCATCATGGGATTGTATTCCCAAGTTCGTCACTTTTGGACCCTTGATATTGTTGATCTTGTTGTCATCTCGGTGAGTCCTCGATCCTCATTCGGATTTTGTGAATTCTTGAATTCGTTGTCATGTTGCATCGTGACGTATCCGGAGTCATATCTACGTTCCGATTGGATATTGTGTAGGATTTTTAGCCGGGCACATATATAGTCATGCGTGAATATTTTTCCGTGAAAGGTTGTGCACACGAGACGTAGTTCGTTGAGGCTAATATAGTACATTGTCCCACATATATCCTGGATTCCGTATACGGGGTGGACATGTGCACTGACACATATTCGGATCGGGCGTACTGTGATGTCCCTCTTGAGCCGTACTATCTTAGTCGCTCACAATCTATTTTTATACTTGGATGTGTTCGACGTTTTGTGACTGAACGTTCATACGCCCGAGGGGTATGTTCGTTAGTCGGGGCGTTATTCTTGAAATCTTATATGCGTGAATTGTATACTATCTTGAGAATCATTTATCATGTATATCTGACCCTGTGTTGGGCGAAATACTTGTGTTGTATTTTAGGTCGAGGAAAAGGCAAGACACGGGAAGATCAAGGTGATGACGAAGGGTTCGAAGGATACTAGTTGGGGGGCCCCAAGTCTTTCGTGTCCGGTCATGTTTGTACCGTGTAATGTTATTTTCCGCTTCATTTTAAGTTTGAACAAATGTATTGTTATTTAAGGTATAATTCATCTCCATATGGATTATACTTATGTTTTGGATCCTGTGTGTAATAAGGCCGTAGGCCATACTGCTGTAAACTCCACATCGGAGTAAGTACTATGTTTTGTGGTCCGGTATCACATGTATTGTGTATTTAATCTGTACTTTGGATATCGCCCGGTGGATCCCAGTGTGGGGTCCACGGCACTGTAATGGCCGCCTTATCGGGGTGTTACAGAGAGAGGCCAGGAGAAGAAAGGACCGAATGATAGCTGTTGCCAAGAGTTGGAGGAAGCCAAGTGTTGTGTGAAGTCTCGTGGGAATGCAGAGAGTATTTAGTGAGCAAAAATCCGAGAGCCAGTCCAAGTGCAGGGAGCCGTGTATATATATAGAGGCAGCCGAGTCTTGTCTTCAGGCGGGCGATCGCCTTCCGGCCATTATAATAATGGGGCGATCGTCTGCCGGCCAATATTATAATGGGGCGGTCACACGGGCTGTCGGACTAAAGTCCAAGGCAGTGGCTGGCAGCCAGCTGGGCGGTCCAATGAGGAGCCAGCACGCGTCCAGAGTCACTGTCACATGCGGTCCTACTGACAACTTTCGGTGGGCCTGTCGGCTGGTGGACGGATGCTGACAGGCTATAGTCAATGATCCGTGATATGCGGATCTTGTCTCGGCTCTTGCACGTGGGCTTAGTCCTGAGCTCGGCCTTTGCCGACTGGACGACTATCGGCATGATGCGGTCGTCTCTAGCTGGTCACTGAGGGTCGTCGTCGGCCAGTCACTGAGGGTCGGCATCGGTCGGTCACCAAGGGTCGGTCGGCAGGTGCCGAAAGATGATCGTCCGCTTGTCGGTCGCTAGGAGTCGGTCGCCGAGTACCGAGAGACGATCGTATTCGATGTCGATCGCTCGGCACTGGGACTTGCCCTGGGGCCTTCGGTTGGCCGATTTATCTTGTCTGCTGGGCTAAGGCTCGGCCGTCTGGTCGCTGGCCGGTTACGCCTCATTGCTTTCGCGATGCTTCGTCGCCCGATCTCCGAGGCGATCGCCAGTCGGAGAGTGTAATTCTCGACACAACAATTGCCCCCCAGCTTGCTCCGATGTTGAAGACACGGGGCGAGGTGGTTCTTGCTGGCGATCGTGTAGGATGAGGACGGGCGATCTTGCTGAGCCGACATTGGATTTGGACTTGGGCTATCATGGCCGATTGGGTAGCTATCTTTCGGTCTTGTACCTGCAAAAAAACAACATTGGCCGATCCCCCTCAGAAACTTGATGTTTTCGTTTGTTTGAGGAATCGTGCACAGTCGCGGAATTCGATGGACCGACTCCATGACCATGTCTTGGTGCGCGAATACATTGAGTGTCCCGTGACTCACTTTGTTATGAGCGTCCTCTGTTAGGCTGCGCCTCGCCTTGTATTTAAACGAAGGGCGTGCGGTCTCGGTCTAGAGGATTCCTTACGCGGGGCAGCGTCGGATGAATCAACTCCACGCCCGCGGCTTGTTTAGCTCTGCTTCCACCTCGGCCTGCCATGGAGATGGCGAACCTCGACGGTGTACGTTGAGACGGGGGTTGTGGAACGTGTCGCTTTGTCCGTGTTCACCAAGTTAGATGATGATCCTTGAGGGCGGGCGATCGTGTCCACTGATTAATTTTGGAGAGCCCTCAGACTACGCCGGCCTCGTATTTAAACGAAGGGCGGGCGATCTCGGCCAAAAGGACCTTGCATGGCCGAAGCAGCCGGTTCCATTGTCTACCAGGACCATGGCTTTATGATGTGAGGTGGAGGCGATCTTCATGCCTTAGTCCGTCATGTTAAATGGTGGACTGTCGATGGCGATCGTGTCCTCCGGGTTTTGGTGATGTAGCGTGATGATCAGCGATCGGGCTGGAAGACTGGCGATCGTCGCTCGGCTGCCGATCACTTTATTCGTAGGTCGATATCGGCGATCGGGCGGGAGATCGTCGTTCGGGCGCCGATCGCGCTGCTCACAGGCTAAGAAGAAACCTTTGCCTGGCCAGAAAATCTGCGGCTCTTGCCCGGAAGGCTGCGTAGGTCGTAGGTTGGTTCTTCGTGAGATGCCTGAACATAGGCGAAAAGCCCTCAAATCCTCCTAGGACCGCGTAGAGGGCGGTCTCATCGCTTACGGGCTCGCCGTTAAGGATGATCACATCTACCCGGTCGATGTAGTCCGAGTCAGACTCTTCTCCTCCTTGCTTGATTTGCATCATGCGAAGGGGACCTTCTGGTCGAGCGACCCTGGTGGCGAAGTATTCCATGAATACGTGCGCCAGCTGGTTAAAGCAGCCAATGGACCGAGGTGGCAATGAGGTGTACCACCGGTGGGCGAGGTCGTCCAGCGTCATAGGGAACATTCGGCACCTGGTCGCGTCTGATGCTCCACACCCGGTCATGTAGATGTTGAACTTGCTCAGGTGTGTTTGGGGGTCCGATCGCCCCTTGTATAAAGGTGTTTGCGGGGGAGCGATCTTGTGCTGCACAGGGGTGAGCTCGATGTCGATCGCGAGCGGCTCGCTTGGCTCGGCGATCGTCTTCATGGTGCCTGCCCTGGATTCCAGGAGCGCCTTCATGTTGTCGAGCTGACATTGCATTACAGCTATCGCCGCGGCTCGGTCGCATGCGGATCGGCTTTGGGAGCGGGAGCCGAGGCGATCGTGTACCGATCTCCGGACTCCGCTGCTGCCGACCTCGGCTATTTGGCGAGGGGGAGCAGGCTGAGGCCGCCTTGCGGGAGTCGGGTAGGCCGAGCTCACGGTGACGGACTCAAACTCCATCGTCTCGTAGGCCGGGGCGGACTTCCCGGTTGCAGTCGGGTCCTTTGCCAGACGATCAGCAGGTGCCCAGTGGCGAGCACCTCTTCTTGCGGGCGAGCCTCACAGCGTCGCTCGGCCCGATGCGCCTTGAGCTTCGCTTGGACTTCCGGCGGGCCGAGGGGTGATAGCGAGGCGCGTCGAGAGCACTCCGTCGCTCTGTCTGACGGCCATGACCTCGTCGTCTGTTCCTTGGTTCGAGCCGATCGGCGAGAGGCAGGCCGCCGTCGAGGGCGGATTGAGCGTCTCGACCGCGGCGGCTACCTTCCACCATCGGCCGTGGCTCGGGACGGGCCAGGCAGGCGTCGCCGGTGGCAGCGGCTTTCTTCGACGCGGAGGCGGAAGACATGATTTCAGAAAGATTTCTTTGAAGCGCAGTGAGTGTTACTTCAATTATATGCCCCGAGAACATTGAGTGTTGTTCGAGACGGTAGGAATAAAAATTTGAGGGTTAGATCCCCTTCCTCTAGCGCCAATTGTTGTTGCCCAAAATATTTATCCGAAGATTAATACTGCTGGAAGACGGACAACAAACAACAATTTGCGGGAGCACTTCCGAGAGAATATGAATAAACAAGATTTGCCGGGTTTGTTAGGCCCGGGCTTGAATACTCTCGCGAGATGTTATTAATACAAATATTCGTGGATACAAGTATTAACGTGAGAAATCTAAATACAATGAGTGTAAAAAGACTCTGTTAATCCGGCTCTTGAGCGAAGATCGGTGTTCTTCGTCCCTACCGATCGTCTGCTTGATGAGAGAGGCCGGGAGAAGAAAGGACCGAATGATAGCTGTTGCCAAGAGTTGGAGGAAGCCAAGTGCTGTGTGAAGTCTCGTGGGAATGCAGAGAGTATTTAGTGAGCAAAAATCCGAGAGCCAGTCCAAGTGCAGGGAGCCGTGTATATATATAGAGGCAACCGAGTCTTGTCTTCAGGCGGGCGATCGCCTTCCGGCCATTATAATAATGGGGCGATCATCTGCCGGCCAATATTATAATGGGGCGGTCACACGGGCTGTCGGCCTAAAGTCCAAGGCAGTGGCTGGCAGCCAGCTGGGCGGTCCAATGAGGAGCCAGCACGCGTCCGGAGTCACTGTCACATGTGGTCCTACTGACAACTTTCGGCGGGCATGTCGGCTGGTGGACGGATGCTGACAAGCTGTAGTCAACGATCCGTGATATGCGGATCTTGTCTCGGCTCTTGCACGTGGGCTTAGTCCTGAGGCTCGACCTTTTTCGACTGGACGACTATCGGCATGATGCGGTCGTCTCTAGCTGGTCACTGAGGGTCGTCGTCGGCCAGTCACTGAGGGTCGGCATCGGTCGGTCACCAAGGGTCGGTCGGCAGGTGCCGAAAGATGATCGTCCGCTTGTCGGTCGCCAGGAGTCAGTCGCCGAGTACCGAGAGACGATCGTATTCGATGTCGATCGCTCGGCACCGGGACTTGCCCTGGGGCCTTAGGTTGGCCGATTTATCTTGTCTGCTGGGCTAAGGCTCGGCCGTCTGGTCATTGGCCGACAGTTCTGCCTCGGCTGCTCGGCAGTGGCTAGGTCGCCCGATCTCCGAGGCGATCGCCGGTCGGAGAGTGTAATTCTCGACACAACAATTGCCCCCCAGCTTGCTCCGATGTTGAAGACACGGGGCGAGGTGGTTCTTGCTGGCAATCGTGTAGGATGAGGATGGGCGATCTTGCTGAGCCGACTTTCGATTTGGACTTGGGCTATCATGGCCGATTGGCTAGCTATCTTTCGGTCTTGTACCTGCAAAAAAACAACATTGGCCGATCCCCCTCAGAAACTTGATGTTTTTGTTTGTTTGAGGAATCGTGCACAGTCGCGGAATTCGATGGACCGACTCCATGACCGTGTCTTGGTGCGCGAAGACATTGAGTGTCCCGTGACTCACTTTGTTATGAGGGTCCTCTATTAGGCTGCGCCTCGCCTCGTATTTAAACGAATGGCGTGCGGTCTCGGTCTAGAGGAGTCCTTGCGCGGGGCATCGTCGGATGAATCAACTCCACGCCCGCGGCTTGTTTAGCTCTGCTTCCACCTTGGCCTGCCATGGAGATGGCGAACCTCGACGGTGTACGTTGAGACGGGGGTTGTGGCACGTGTCGCTTTGTCCGGGTTCACCAAGTTAGATGATGATCCTTGAGGGCAGGCGATCGTGTCCACTGATTAATTTTGGAGAGCCCTCAGACTACGCCGGCCTCGTATTTAAACGAAGGGCGGGCGATCTCGGCCGAAAGGGACCTTGCATGGCCGAAGTAGCCGGTTCCATTGTCTACCAGGACCATGGCTTTATGATGTGAGGTGGAGGCGATCTTCATGCCTTAGTCCGTCATGTTAAATGGTGGACTGTCGATGGCAATCGTGTCCTCCAGGTTTTGGTGATGTAGCGTGATAATCAGCGATGTAACACCCCCAATCCGCTCAGGGACATTACACGCTGTAGACCCTCTCCTCGAGAATCTACCAGGCTGATAACTAAAATCAAACATCTAAACCTCGCCTTTAAGGCTAAAATGACTCAGTAGACCGACTTGGTCTTTCAATAATAACATACAACTCAATTCCAAACACATACCCACGCAGGGGTCAAAATACAATAAACTCCCGTACAACGGGGAAAAGATACTACAGCGGAAAAGAAAATACAACTAGACGAAAACGACATCAACAAATCCTCGTGTGATTAGTATCGTTCATCTTTCATCATCCTTCGTGCCGACCCTGTGCTATGCTCCAAAACCTAAATGCAAAAATAGACATCCACCCCCCGAATACTCGGGGGTTAGCAAAACTCCACTGTTTTGCTAGTGCAAGTACAAAATACGAAAACGAGCCATACATATCATACTCCACGAAACATGTTAATCATAAACATACTTCCCGAGGTAAATCACTTAATCAAAACGGTTAAATCGAAAGATAGGGGTAAACCCGATATACATCTGTGAAAAACATTTTACAACCTCGGGAGTTTTGAATACATTGGGATTTAAGAATCCTCAGGCCTTTCGAAAACATTTAGGGACACTGCCCAAAAGTCATTTTCCCAAAACATAAATTCGATAACAACAAGTGGGGTCCACGACCCGATCATACCATAACAACCTGTTTCCACAGATTATTCGCGTCCCGTGCTAGCAAGCTACGGACCTCAGATGCTCCCGTAGAACAAACCCGAGTGAATAACCCACAGGGAAACTATGTCAAATCACATGTCACCGTAACCGCAGTCACGTGACTACAAGCACATATACGTACATAATCAAACCACAACCATAAGTTATCCCGGCATCGCGCTAACAAGCCACGAACCTCGGAGTCCCCGCAAGACATACCCGATGATAACCCCACAAGTTATCTCGGCATCGGGCTAACAAGCCACGAACCTCGGAGTCCCCGCAAGACATACCCGGATTGGATAACCCTACGGTCACGCCCGACCCATACTAGCAAGTATGGATCCCGGAGATTCAACAATCCTACCCGGAGGTACATCACATACATCAAGCACACAACAATAATCACTTATCAAGCCAAACAAGATTAAGCATCACAAACTCCTTTCAAGGAGTAACAACTAATATCACACACATTACGTTCTTACCGAACAAGTACATAATAACAATACGTAATCCCCAGCAAAGGATTACAGTCTATCAAACTCACTCGAAGTGATCATATTATCTTTCAACATACAAAACCAACACACATATTCCGAGAACACATATTCACAAAGTATATGAATTATCGTTGAAAGACAACATTTATCGAGAACATACCGATCCCTTTTTACGTTCATTAAACATTGGATTTCGCATAAAATCATTTATCAAGAATCATATCAACGAAACATGAAATGTATGGGCAAGATACTTGCCTCAAAACCACAGTCGCAACAAGATGACGGATAGGACGCGGTCGAATAGCCCCGAACCCCCGAACAATATCAAGAACGCGATAGCACCACGAGTATTACGAGAATAACACCACACGAATCATCAATCACCAAACGGGATTCAACATCGGAATCCTCGAACACCTATAAACCTCTGGAAGGAACAATAACACATGGTTACGACGAGAATCAAGGCCAAAACAACGGAAATCCCAACAAACTATCGAAGGGAAACTCATTGGGACATTTAATCGAACACTAAATGTTCAATAATTCCCAAGAACACTCGAATCGTCAATCGAGTTAAACAAACTTGATATATGGATATACAACCCATAGAACACGATTAATAACATCATACTACACCAATCGATGTATCAAAATCGGATTAGAAACGAAATCAAGAACAATTTCTCCAAAAAGTCAACTTGAAGGAAAATCAAGAATATACCTTGATTTGACGAAAAACACGGATTGGATGATGATATAATCAATAAGAATCTTCCAAAATGCCTTGGAAAAGATTAGAATCGGCCAAGATCTCCCGAGCCTCCCGTCGCCAGACGCCGAAAAAGGAAGAAAAACGCCTAAGAAATGAAGTCTGGCCGAGCCCAGGCTATATATAGCCGGCAGGGTTACGGCCGTAACCGGCAGTGCCTTACGGCCGTAACTCGGTCCCTTACGGCCGTACTCTGAAGGCCTTACGGCCGTAACCGGCATTCGTCAAAAATCACGCCAAGACCAGTGACACTTACGGCCGGAACTGCACACATTACGGCCAGAATCGCCGTCGAGAAGCCGCCCGGGCGCCATACGGCCGTGCCCGATCACGCCTTACGGCCGTAATCGCTGCACGTTACGCATGGCCGCACCTGCACCTTAACTCGGCCAGCTCGGCCAGGCCCCCGTGGCCGTGACGTGGCCACCCCGACGGCCCGGACGACCCCGAAACCCGAACATGAGTAAAAATCGAAGATACGGTTACGAAGTACTCGCAAAGACGAATCCAAGCGCTAAGAGAACACACGATTCCGACCACCCGAAGTGTCGGAATTCGACAACGGAAGTAATTACCCCAAACTTTGAGAAATTACAAAAATGGCCCAAAATGTCCGAAAATCACGATACGTGATCGAAACACCGAACCAAAACTCACAACATGAATAATAACATTAAATGAACTTGCGAGAAACTCGAAACAACATTTTCGGACGAGATTCGCAAGAATCGAGCTCAAGTGCGGAAAAGTCGCTAAAAAGCACGGGACTCAACAAAACGACACCGAAACGAACTCGGATGACAAAAAGTGCAGAATTAATCATTCTCGAAATGACGAAACGGTCATGAGCGAGTCGTCAAAACGGACTTCCGCCGAAAAAAAGAAAATTACCGAAATTCGAAATTGCGGATATTACATTCTACCCTCCTTAAAAGAAGTTTCGTCCCGAAACTTCAAATAAGTAGGGAGAAGCAATATCCCGCCAGGAAAACTCAACGATATACACAAGAAACGCGTAACTTACGCCCATCGGCGAAACGTTACAAGCAACACAAAGGAATATACGGCGTGAAAACACGCTCCACGACGACTAACACAACGTCACCGGTAGAGACATGATAAAATCAACAAGTGACAAACGTCATCAAATAGATAGTACAATCAGATCGATTATCCGAACAATCACAAAACACAACGAACGAAAATCAATACGATTGACCAACCTAACGGTTCATCAATCCAAACGCGAGTCAAACGCTGAACAAATACGGAATTCCACTGCCCAAGGGTTGGAAGATCGAAACGAGACTAATTTCCCGAACTTAAGGGAATTAGGAAGGAGTCTGAATGCTCAACAATCACGAAACGAGATCAACAAAAACCGAACAATCAAACGATCGAACCACAAAGATCGAGACAACAAAAATCGAACAATCATGTTCGAATCACGAGGAACAATAAAAATTCAAACAACAACTCCAAGGTTCACATCTCGACTCGAGACAATATATGATCCGGTGAAAACAACAACATATGCATTCACATAAGATCCACATGAGAGGGAATAGAAATTGAAAAGTCACAACGACAAACGAGCTATTCCGAAACAATACCACGCTCGTTCGATCAACAAAAGCAAGGGGCAGGACAAGCTCAGAAAATGTCAACGAACATAAACGAGTCGACAGAGTCGAAAATACAGAAGTTCCAAATCCGATCCACTTCGAATAAAAGAACTAGTAGAACCAAAAGATGTTACTTCCGAACAAGGTTCACAAGAATCGAACCGAACTCGGAAAAGTCACAGCGATACCAGGTCGACCCAAAACAAGATCACAACTCGTTCGAATGATGAACCCGAAATACAAAACAAGTTCAGACAGTATCAATGAACACGGGCGAATCGATAGACTGGAGAAAGAGAAAATGAAGAAGTTCAAAAACAATACGGGCATTACATTCGACCTCTTATAAAAGAAGGTCGTCCCCGCTACTCACAATAACGAAATCAAGGAGACGACACAACAGGCAATCGACAGAAACATCCTTCAAAGGCCTCTCAAAGCCGATTCTGATATCTGTGCTGAAGCGCGAACTCCGAAAGTCTCGGTAGCCAATTCGCAAAACTGAATTTGGTGACCCTCGAGTCCACACTCGAAATGTGTTACTGACGAGAAGGACAAATTGCACGTACATTCCCCCGGCACATCACGATTGAAATGCCTCGGCTCGAAATACCGAAAATACAAATGCTAGATACAATGGAACATAACACGCAAAACAACATACCAGAGATGCCAACTCAGCACAACAGGGAATCATAACACATATCATATACAACGGTTACCATCGTAAGGTAATACAAACACAAACACTACAACAACGACGGTACCGTTTGGCGACCTCAATGGCCCGAACGATAACCAGCATGTAATACAAACATCATGAAACAATCACATATGTACACCAACGTACAAACCCAAGCTTCAACATCTCACACTCGTGTGGGACACGCAATCCACCACGAGACGACAACCATTAAGTACCAGTTCACACCTCTCACAGAGGGCTAGTACAACAAAAACGTGGCAACGCCTCAACGTTCATGCCACCAACTCGATCATATTCGGGAGTTAACATCATAGCGACAAAGCCAACATCATACATACATACCCAGCCCTCAAACGGGAATGGATAGGTTTTAAAAACGAAAACCTCATTTGGAAAATAATTTAGAAAAACACCGGTCGATCTTGAGTATCACATTTCAAAAAAAATAAAAACGTGAAACATCATTATCGAGACTTTCGACAACCATTTCGCATTTGATAAAAATGAGGACACTTTATTTTAGTGAAAAGCTTTCAGAATATTCGACCCTCGGGTCTAAGTAAAAGTGTTTATAAATCATTGAAAATATCTCAAAACATTTTGGTCCTCGAGGTAGAAGAATTTTGAAACATATTGTGGCACCCTGGAAGTACCGCGAGAAAACAATTTATTTTAAACGTACGTCTCGAAATTTATTTCTAAGATACTCAAGTTTTCGAAAATAATTCAATGCCAAAGAAAAAGGACGATGCCAAAAAGGCTAGAATGCCCAAAAATTTCAGGTAATTACACAAAATTTTATAGCGCCGTGGGTCCCGCGCCGGAACCCACCAGGATAAAACCATTTACAAAAACGCCGAAAAGGCTGATGACGATAATATTTCAAAAACTCACAGAAGCCATTTACAAAATGCTAAATACCGTCATAAGAATTTCGCCAAAATGATCAAGGCCATAATGCCAAAAACTCGGTTAAGGGAATCGGTTTTCGAAATAAAACTCAGTCGGTAAAATACCGAAAGTCATTACAAAGGAACTCACGCAACGGATAAAAGAAATACGGTTCAACATGCACAATATAGCAACACTACTCCTCATATGTACGAAATATGAGAGTCAAATAACCACATATCAAGAAATCAAAATCCATAAGAGGATTCCGTCACTAATCAAATAATTATAAAATAGCTCGTGACACACGAGGCACAACACAAAGAAGGGAGACTTACAGCCACAGGTCGCACGAAGATGATGATCGCCCACGATACTAATCACGACCAACAAACTCAGACGACGCGTCGCGACACGACTTAGTCAGACATAATCCGACAAGACAAAACTCAATAGACACCACTGACCCGACAGCCTAGGTTTCCACAACCTAAGCTCCGATACCATTTATGTAACACCCCCAATCCTCTCAGGGACATTACACGCTGTAGACCCTCTCCTCGAGGATCTACCAGGCTGATAACTAAAATCAAACATCTAAACCTCGCCTTTAAGGCTAAAATGACTCAGTAGACCGACTTGGTCTTTCAATAATAACATACAACTCAATTCCAAACACATACCCACGCAGGGGTCAAAATACAATAAACTCCCGTACAACGGGGAAAAGATACTGCAGCGGAAAAGAAAATACAACTAGACGAAAACGACATCAACAAATCCTCGTGTGATTAGTATCGTTCATCTTTCATCATCCTTCGTGCCGACCCTGTGCTATGCTCCAAAACCTGAATGCAAAAATAGACATCCACCCCCCGAATACTCGGGGGTTAGCAAAACTCCACTGTTTTGCTAGTGCAAGTACAAAATACGAAAACGAGCCATACATATCATACTCCACGAAACATGTTAATCATAAACATACTTCCCGAGGTAAATCACTTAATCAAAACGGTTAAATCGAAAGATAGGGGTAAACCCGATATACATCTGTGAAAAACATTTTACAACCTCGGGAGTTTTCAATACATTGGGATTTAAGAATCCTCAGGCCTTTCAAAAACATTTAGGGACACTGCCCAAAAGTCATTTTCCCAAAACATAAATTCGATAACAACAAGTGGGGTCCACGACCCGATCATACCATAACAACCTGTTTCCACAGATTATTCGCGTCCCGTGCTAGCAAGCCACGGACCTCAGATGCTCCCGTAGAACAAACCCGAGTGAATAACCCACAGGGAAACTATGTCAAATCACATGTCACCGTAACCGCAGTCACGTGACTACAAGAACATATACATACATAATCAAACCACAACCATAAGTTATCCCGGCATCGCGCTAACAAGCCACGAACCTCGGAGTCCCCGCAAGACATACCCGATGATAACCCCACAAGTTATCTCGGCATCGGGCTAACAAGCCACGAACCTCGGAGTCCCCGCAAGACATACCCGGATTGGATAACCCTACGGTCACGCCCGACCCATAAGTATGGATCCCGGAGATTCAACAATCCTACCCGGAGGTACATCACATACATCAAGCACACAACAATAATCACTTATCAAGCCATACAACATTAAGCATCACAAACTCCTTTCAAGGAGTAACAACTAATATCACACACATTACGTTCTTACCGAACAAGTACATAATAACAATACGTAATCCCCAGCAAAGGATTACGGTCTATCAAACTCACTCGAAGTGATCATATTATCTTTCAACATACAAAACCAACACACATATTCCGAGAACACATATTCACAAAGTATATGAATTATCGTTGAAAGACAACATTTATCGAGAACATACCGATCCCTTTTTACGTTCATTAAACATTGGATTTCGCATAAAATCATTTATCAAGAATCATATCAACGAAACATGAAATGTATGGGCAAGATACTTGCCTCAAAACCACAGTCGCAACAAGATGACGGATAGGACGCGGTCGAATAGCCCCGAACCCCCGAACAATATCAAGAACACGATAGCACCACGAGTATTACGAGAATAACACCACACGAATCATCAATCACCAAACGGGATTCAACATCGGAATCCTCGAACACCTATAAACCTACGGAAGGAACAATAACACATGGTTACGACGAGAATCAAGGCCAAAACAACGGAAATCCCAACAAACTATCGAAGGGAAACTCATTGGAACATTTAATCGAACACTAAATGTTCAATAATTCCCAAGAACACTCGAATCGTCAATCGAGTTAAACAAACTTGATATATGGATATACAACCCATAGAACACGATTAATAACATCATACTAAACCAATCGATGTATCAAAATCGGATTAGAAACGAAATCAAGAACAATTTCTCCAAAAAGTCAACTTGAAGGAAAATCAAGAATATACCTTGATTTGACGAAGAACACGGATTGGATGATGATATAATCAACAAGAATCTTCCAAAATGCCTTGGAAATGATTAGAATCGGCCAAGAACTCGATTTCCCGAGCCTCCCGTCGCCAGACGCCGAAAAAGGAAAAAAAACGCCTAAGAAATGAAGTCTGGCCGAGCCCAGGCTATATATAGCCGACAGGGTTACGGCCGTAACCGGCAGTGCCTTACGGCCGTAACTCGGTCCCTTACGGCTGTACTCGGAAGGCCTTACGGCCGTAACCGGCATTCGTCAAAAATTTGCCCAGCACCAGCCGGACACTTACGACCGTAACTCGCACACATTACGGCCGAAACCGGCCTTCGTCAGGAAGCTGCCAGGCGCCATACGGCCGTACCCGATCACGCCTTACGGCCGTAACTGGCACACGTTACGGCCGTAACCGGCACCTTACGGCCAGGCCAGGCCCTGCTCCGGCCGTGACTCGGCCGTGGCCACTCCGACGGCCCGGACGACCCCGAAACCCGAACCTGAGTAAAAATCGAAGATACGGTTACGAAGTACTCGCAAAGACGAATACAAGCGCTAAGAGAACACACGATTCCGACCACCCGAAGTGTCGGAATTCGACAACGGAAGTAATTACCCCAAACTTTGGGAAATTACAAAAATGGCCCAAAATGTCCGAAAATCACGATACGTGATCGAAACACCGAACCAAAGCTCACAACATGAATAATAACATTAAATGAACTTGCGAGAAACTCGAAACAACAGTTTCGGACGAGATTCGCAAGAATCGAGCTCAAGTGCGGAAAAGTCGCTAAAAAGCACGGAACTCAACAAAACGACACCGAAACGAACTCGGATGATAAAAAGTGCAGAATTAATCGTTCTCGAAATGACGAAACGGTCATGAGCGAGTCGTCAAAATGGACTTCCTCCGAAAAAAAGAAAATTACCGAAATTCGAAATTGCGGATATTACAAGCGATCGGGCTGGAAGACTGGCGATCGTCGCTCAGCTGCCGATCGCTTTATTCGTAGGTCGATATCGGCGATTGGGTGGGAGATCGTCGTTCGGGCGCCGATCGCGCTGCTCACAGGATAAGAAGAAACCTTTGCCTAGCCAGAAAATCTGCGGCTATAGCCCGGAAGTCTGCGTAGGTCGTAGGTTGGTTCTTCGTGAGATGCCTGAACATAGGCGAAAAGCCCTGAAATCCTCCTAGGACCGCGTAGAGGGCGGTCTCATCGATTACGGGCTCGCCATTGAGGATGATCACGTCTACCCGGTCGATGTAGTCCAAGTGGTACTCTTCTCCTCCTTGCTTGATTTGCATCATGCGAAGGGGACCTTCTGGTCGAGCGACCCTGGTAGCGAAGTATTCCGTGAATACGTGCGCCAGCTGGTTAAAGGAGCCAATGGACCAAGGTGGCAATGAGGTGTACCACCGGTGGGCGAGGTCGTCCAGCGTCATAGGGAACATTCGGCACCTGGTCGTGTCTGATGCCCCACACCCGGTCATGTAGATGTTGAACTTGCTCAGATGTGTTTGGGGGTCCGATCGCCCCTCGTATAAAGGTGTTTGCGGGGGAGCTATCTTGTGCTGCACAGGGGCGAGCTCGATGTCGATCGCGAGCGGCTCGCTTGGCTCGGCGATCGTCTTCATGGCGCGCGCCCTGGATTACAGGAGCGCCTTCATGTCGTCGAGCTGACGTTGCATTGTGGCTATCGCCGCGGCTCGGTCGCATGCGGATCGGCTTTGGGAGCGGGAGCCGAGGTGATCGTGTACCGATCTCCGGACTCCGCTGTTGCCGACCTCGGCTATTTGGCGAGGGGGAGCCAGACGGCTGGGCTGCCTTCTGGGAGTCAGGTAGGCCGAGCTCCTAGTGACGGACTCAAACTCCGTCGTCTTGTAGCTGGGGCCGGACTGCCCCGGTCGCCAGGTCGGGTCACTGCCCAGGCCAATGAAAACAGAGGTGCCCCGGCTGGCGAGCGCCTCTTCTTGCGGACGAGAGCCTCCTGGCGATCGCTCGGCCCGTAACGCCTAGAGCTTCCGCTTGGACTTCCGGCGGACGGCCGAGGGGGTGATAGCAGGAGGCGCGTCGATAGCACTCCGTCGCTCCTGTAGGACGGCCATGACCTCGTCGATCTGTTCCTTGGTTCGGAGCTGATCGAGCGAGAGGCTTGGGCCGCCGTCCAGGGACGGGATTGAGTGTCTCTGACCGCGGCGACTACCTTCCACCATCTGTTGTGGTCGGACAGGATGAAAGCAGGCGTCGGCCGGGCCGGCGGCGGCTTTCTTCGACGGAGGCTAAGACATGATTTCAGAAAGATTTCTTTGAAGCACAGTGAGTGTCACTTCAAGTATATGCCCCGAGAACAGTGAGTGTTCTTCGAGACGGTAGGAATAAAAATTTGAGGGTTAGATCCCCTTCCTCTAGCGCCAATTGTTGTTGCCCAAAATATTTATCCGAAGATTAATACTGACGGAAGACGGACAACAAACAACAATTTGCGGGAGCACTTTCGAGAGAATTTGAATAAACAAGATTTGCCGGGTTTGTTAGGCCCGGGCTTGAATGCTCTCGAGAGATATTATTAATACAAATATTCGTGGATACAAGTATTAACGTGAGAAATCTAAATACAATGAGTGTAAAAAGACTGTTAATCCGGCTCTTGAGCGAAGCTCGGTATTCTTCGTCTCTGCCGATCGTCTGCTTGATGAGAGAGGCCGGGAGAAGAAAGGACCGAATGATAGCTGTTGCCAAGAGTTGGAGGAAGCCAAGTGCTGTGTGAAGTCTCGTGGGAATGCAGAGAGTATTTAGTGAGCAAAAATCCGAGAGCCAGTCCAAGTGCAGGGAGCCGTGTATATATATAGAGGCATTCGAGTCTTGTCTTCAGGCGGGCGATCGCCTTCCGGCCATTATAATAATCGGGCGATCGTCTGCCGGCCAATATTATAATGGGGCGGTCACACGGGCTGTCGGCCTAAAGTCCAAGGCAGTGGCTGGCAGCCAGCTGGGCGGTCCAATGAGGAGCCAGCACGCGTCCGGAGTCACTGTCACATGCGGTCCTACTGACAACTTTCGGAGGGCCTGTTGGCTAGTGGACGGATGCTGACAGGCTATAGTCAACGATCCGTGATATGCGAATCTTGTCTCGGCTCTTGCACGTGGGCTTAGTCCTGAGGCTCGGCCTTTGCCGACTGGACGACTATCGGCATGATGCGGTCGTCTCTAGCTGGTCACTGAGGGTCGTCGTCGGCCAGTCACTGAGGGTCGGCATCGGTCGGTCACCAAGGGTCGGCCGGCAGGTGCCGAAAGATGATCGTCCGCTTTTCGGTCGCCAGGAGTCGGTCGCCGGGTACCGAGAGACGATCGTATTAGATGTCGATCGCTCGGCACCGGGACTTGCCCTGGGGCCTTCGGTTGGCCGATTTATCTTGTCTGCTGGGCTAAGGCTCGGCCGTCTGGTCGCTGGCCGGCAGTTCTGCCTCGGCTGCTCGGCAGTGGCTAGGTCGCCCGATCTCCGAGGCGATCGCCGGTCGGAGAGTGTAATTCTCGACACAACATGTGTATTTACATGTAAGTGACCTTAACGGTCTGTATTATTTTATTGTTTGACCCTGGCCGGGCAAACATTTGGTCATTTTGTAAGGTTTAGCCTGGTAGATCCTCGTGAAAAGGGGTCTACGGCGTGTAATATTCCCATATGGTTTTGGGGGTGTTACATTTATGGTATCAGAGCTTTGGTTGCGGAAACCTAGGCTGTCGGGTCAATTCGAGTATTGTGTGGTTTTGTCATTCGAGATGTCGGGTGACAAGTTGAGTTGTACGTAGTTACAACGTGTTAGATATGTTGTCGGATGAGATTAGTATCATGGGCGACCGTCATCTCCGTGCGGCCTGTGGACGTAAGTCTCCTCTTTTATGCGAGGTACCTGTGTATCATGATTTTATCTAAGTGAGTTAATTGCGGTGCATAATTTTATTTGCACGGTGTTGTGTAATATAGTTGTATTTAATACTTGTGGCACATAGTATATGTATAAAACTGGGTGTATTGTTGTTTTACCTTTGAACCACCGTGTGGGGTGGTAAGGGGTGAAAGTTGTAAACCTTGATGGGTTTTGAAAAGGTATCGACGGTAGAGTTTGTGAGAAACTCCGATGAATGATTTTGTTGTGTGTTTAAACTTGGTGCCACGAGATGTATTTGATTGAATTGGCGACCCTGGTTGCCGTTTGAGCATGTGGTTTTAAATTCGACTGTTTTTGGAATGTTGTAATTTTGCCCTCTAAGGGTAGGCTTGAGAATGTTTACTGAAGGACTTTACGATTTGAGCATTTTTGTAGAAATCGATTTTTGAAAAATATTTTGGTGGTGCGGTCAAACTACGGTTTGTATGGATTTTAAAATCGATTAAATTTTGACAAATGGGTCGTGCATTTTCAAATGACATCATCAGACGGTATTTGGAAAATATGTTTTGAAGTACTTCGGACATTGTAAAATATTACCGTCGTTTTTGGTTATGAACTAAAGGATTTTGGAAAATTTTATTTTGCAAAACGATATGGGTTTTCGGAATTTTAAACGTTATGTGTTTGTGTGTTGGGACTAGTAGTTGTGGTAAGTTTGTTGTGTTGTTGTGCTCGCCGGAGAATGTTGTAGTATTTTCTAGATGTCGGGATACGTTGTTTGGTATCATTCCGTAACTCTCGAAGCCGTTTCGGGGCTGATGGGTTACTTCAGTCGTCTAACATCCAATAGTTACAGTCGTACGAAATCTGTGTTACGGCCGTAAGTTGGTAGTTACTACGGCCGTAAGATGTTGGTATTACGGCCGTAATCTTCTAGTTGTTACGGTCGTAAGTTGTGTGTTATTACGGTCGTAAGTTTATTGCTGTCACAACCGTAATCTTATTGTTACAGACATATCTGTACACTTTACCAGTCGTTCGATTCCTATGGATATAGTCGTGTGGTCTGCAGATGACGATTGTGAACTTTAGCTATTGCATCAGCAATGTCGCGCTCGGTCGTTTATCCTGTTTTGATATTATTGACATGTTGGCAATTGTTACCCTTCTTGTTAGCAAATTTGATTGTACACCTAAGTGTTGTGACGGCATAGTCTAATTTAATTGTATTGTACTATGACGTTATCCTGGACATGATAGCTTATCTATGGCAATTATTAGTGTGCTGGCAGATATTAATAAGGTCATTTTGCTGACATCAGTTATAGAGCGGATTTGATATTTCAACGTACTGTTGTGCAAGTGATTTCAATTCAAAGTAGTTTTGATAATGGGTCCATGGTTTTGGTTAAATGACCGAAGTATTAAGCAAAGTGTTTTCAAAATTTCATCCCAGCAAAATCTTTCAAACTCGCGAATGTTAAAATATTATCATTCGAACAAATACTTCGAAGAACTTGTTTTTAAGAATATTATCCATGTTGGACCACAATGGTATGCTTAATGTTTTAACCGTGTATGCTGAGGCATAAGTCGTACATCTCTGTCGATGTGAACGTGTGTATTACTTTTAAATTTAAGTTCTATTATTGCAAGTGTTAGTTCATGTATTCGAGTAGTGAATTGGTGTGAATATTGTATTGTGCTGCTGTTTGTAGGCTTATGTTGATTATGTGAGGTTCATTTTATCCTGTTATTCTGAATGGTTGTCCGTTCAGTATGCTGAGGGGTCGAGGCCGTGGTCGTGGCGGTGGTCATAATCAGGAGCATGATAGGGCGACTCACTCCTTGCCGATGTTGGGATTCGGTGCCTAAAACGAAGGCCCAACGGAAGCGGTAAAACGAAAATTAATTCGATCTGAATCCCTACGAGGATCGATCGAGCTACGTATATACGAATATCAAAAACGAATTCACAAGAGATATAAAAACTCACCCTTGTAGTCCATTGATTAGATGGATAACCTTCGCTTGAGTTATTCCCCAAGCTTTGCTTGATCTCTACGAATCTATTCCGCTCCAATCCATTGAACGATCCAACGCTGAAACCACCACGCCTCTACTTGCCACGCGCCGGAGAAACTACCGGAACGACAATCACCTTGCTATCCTCCGAGGATATGGCTAGAGCTAAGTGATGAAGCTTCCAATATGAAATTATAACACTCTAAGTGTATAACTCACAATCTCTCTTTTATTTCTCAATTTTTCTCCAAGAAAAAATCAAGAACTTGATGAATAAAGAAGAAGATGATGAAGTAGACCTCTCTCTCTCTTTCCTCTCTCTTATTCACGTAGGAATCAATGTGTATGAATGAAAGATGTCTTCATCCCTCTTATTCAACTTCTCCCACATGTTACAACTCATGCATGTGGGAATCCAACCCCACCTCCACAACTATCATTCATTAAAGAATGAAGACATAAGTCCAAAAGGAAGGTGGCTAGAAATGGGGGGGGGGGGGGGGCATGGAGAAAATGGATGAGTTCGGTTCGTTTCGGACTCCCGAGAGTCCAAACAGATAAACTCCAACTCCGTCCCGATGTATTTGTATAGTTTAATTAATCCAATTAATTTCATCATATCAAATACATTACAACATAATTAATTTCTCCAAGAAATAATTATATCCATGAATTAAATTAATTACCCAGTGATATATTTAATTCATTAGGCCGTAAATCAATTTATCCAATAAATCGATTTAGACATCTAATGTCCCAAATTTAGATATCCAATATCTAATAAACATAATGAGAGAATTAGCTTGATTCATTCCGTCGTCAATCCTAATGTGCGACTCGGTAGGTCCGTCTCAGTCAGCAATGGGAGGAACCAAAGAGTAGTAGCACCACCTAGCCAGCTTGGCGGCCTACACTGTACCCCAACTGAGAACGAATGATTGGGATCATTCAAGAACCATTCTGTCGTGAATACCAGTATACGTATAAACCCTTCTTTCAAATGTCCCGATCAAGTTATATGGTCACGGTCAGTCAAACCCTATCTGTACTTGACGCTATGCATGCGTTAATGCAAATCGAGATCATCGAGCTGTCGTGTATCTAATACAACTAGCTCCAATGCTTGGGCCAAAGACTTATGATCTCATCTGCCAATAACCGCATAGGACATATAACCCGCTCACTAACGGGAGAAAGAATTCTATCATGGTATTCAGTAGGACCTGCTACTTGCCCGTCAAGATGCACGTCGAGGTTGACCCCCGCCTTCCGGTTTAAAGGGTCGAACTACTCTAATGAAAATCTTGACGTCACAAGCACATCCCTACTAAATCCTCAAGTCGAAGGTTCACGAATACCTATCACAACCTTTCGATTTCGTCATTGACTGTCCCAGAGTGAAATCCGTGTGACCAATCGAGGGTGAGTCGGTTCGAGTATACTAATCCAATTAGCATACCTATAACGTGTGCTCCCACTAACCATTAGTGTTCTACAGGCACTCTCCATGTCAAAGAACACATCATACAAGTCTTCACATAAACTTAACGCCCAGTCAAGTTTCATCGACTTGTGAACGATTAAGTATTTGAGCTATAACCTTTCCAGTGCCGACCCCCTTATCCAATAAGGAGTGGAACGTTTTGCTCTGAAATACACGGACTAGTTTCTATATGTTTATTTGCGGGTTAGGAATGCCAGTAACTATCGGTAAATAAAGAAACATTCATTTGCCTTATATAAATGGTTTACATAATTACAAGTACAATGCCCTCACTCAACAACATCTGAGTGGAATTCGAGGGCATACTCCTAACAATCTCCCACTTGCACTCAATGCCACACACTATGGTATCTAATACCCATGTTCTCCAGATGACGCTCCAAGCTAGTCTGAGAAAGTGGCTTGGTCACTGGATCGGCGACGTTGTCGGCCGAGTCTACTCTGTGCAGCACAATGTATCCCTTGCGAACAAATTCTCTTACGAGATGATACTTCCTCTCAATATGTTTGGTGTTGTTGTGAAACCTCGGCTCCTTGGCCTGCGCTACAGCTCCGTCGTTGTCGCAGTACAGCGGAACAGGCAGCTCAGCACATGGTATCACTTGAAGTTCTCCCAGAAACTTCTTAATCCATAACCCTTCCTTGGAAGCCTCCGAGGCTGCTTGATACTCAGCCTGACAGGTGGAATCAGCAGTCGCGCTTTGCTTGGCACTACGCCAAGATACTGCTCCTCCATTAAGAGTAAATATGTAGCCAGAAGTGGACATCGAGTCATCCTTCCGTCCTTGGAAGTCCAAATCAGTGAATCCCACCACATCCAATTCTCCACCGCCATACATAAGAACCATATCTCTAGTCATTCTTAAGTACTTGAGAACGTTCTTTACAGCAGTCCAATGTTCCCTACCTGGGTTTGCCTGAAACCTACTCACCACGCTTACAACATGTGCGATGTCAGGTCTTGTACACAACATAGCATACATAAGGCTACCCACGGCCGAAGCATATGGTATATTACTCATTTCCTTTCGTTGTTCCTCACTTTGAGGACACATCTTCAAGGAGAGTTTTATTCCATGTTGCATCGGTAGGAACCCTCTTTTAGAATCATTCATCTTAAATTGCTTTAAGATTTTATCTATATAGAGGGCTTGGGAAAGACCTATTGTTCTCTTCGCTCTATCCCGGTAGAGTCGAATGTAACACCCCAAACTAGGCGGATATTACAGTGCCGTGAATCCCCGACTGGGACCCACCAGGTAAATGAAAATGATGAATTAAATAATATAATTGTGGTACCGAACCACATTATACTACCAAGTACTCCGATGAGGAGTTTAAGTACAACACACCAGGACAAAACCAAATACTAGTATATTTTATATGGAGATAAAATACACCACCCTGAACAATTAAACATCTCAAACGGAATTTGCAGTGGAAAATACAAATGACGGAAATGACTGAAATGACTGAAACAAACGGAATAACTGGGGGCCCCTACTAGTATCACTGGGACTCCTCGCCGTCAGCATGCTCTTCCTGTGCCTTTGCCTTGCCATGACCTGAAAACCAAAATCCCCCAACGGGGTCAGTTACACAGAACAAAAATCCTCAAGGGTTGAAAATACACAATCATGATTTAACTGAAGTTATGAAATATCCTTAGTTATGAATTACGCTGAAGAGGAGTATCATAGTACGCCCGTAATGTTCTGTGCAAGTGTACAAGACGAATGACTGGACACACACGTCCTTGTACCTAATTAGTCTCACGGAATTAAGCTTTACCGTGTGCACGGTCTAATATATCGGTGAACCCAATACATGACCATCGCGTGCCCGACTAAAAATTCCACACAGCCACACCCGGCCACGCAATATGGACCCAGAAGGTCATATGAACGAGAATGACCACAATGAATATCAATGAATAATAATTCGACAAGGCCAAGATGACTCACCGAGATGGAAATAATGGTGACGTGATTGATAACCCAATGAAATGATTTGGAACCGTCGTTCCTCGTGAATGAAATGATTATTCGACAATTACAAGTCTCAATGTGATTAATACCATGATGAATGAGTTATGATTATGAGTAATCAACAACAAAAGGAATGAACGTCCTTTTTAACCGAGTAAGAGTTAACTTACACAACACCGAAGAAGAATGTCCGTCCATGAACAACATCCTAAATGAAATGTCGGTCGCTCGAACAACCTTGAATCAATACAATTACCAACAATCCGTTCAATATACGAATCAAACACGAATATAACGAACTCAAAACGTCGATACGATTAAACCAAGTTCATTGGGGCATTATATCGAACACTTTGTGGCCAACTACAATTGATTACAACCAAACCTCAATAATACCAACATCAAAACCCCCAAGAAGTGTTTCAAACCAACAAAACATCTTCCAAATGATCAATAATCCAAAATGAATATCCGAAAACGTGATTATAACGACATTTAATATCCGAGAACCCCCAATTTCAACTCGATATTCAAAGTGTTCTTGAATAGTCCCTCAATAATCCAATGAATACTTATACAAACTCATAATCATATACATATGCCTTTATATAACATGATTATAACGTCCAAAACATCATATCTCAACACAAAATCGAAATCCAAGATGTTGAAGAAATTACCTCTTGAAGATCCAACCACTTCGATCCGATGAACACGAGTTAAAACGAGTATCCAAGCTTCCCAAATGAATGAAGATGATGAAAATTACACACTCAAATGATTGATGATGGCAAAATCTCTCCCTCAAGTCTCTCTCTCGGAACAAAGAAGAAAAAGGATGAAAAATGATGAAAAAGTCCCGGCCGGGTCCTTATATACTGCCGGAAGTTACGGCCGTAACTCGGCCCTCATACGGCCGTAACATCGCAGGTCAACGGCCTTACGGCCGTAACCGGCCAACTCGTACGGCCATAACTCGGCTTCGTCCAAAATCCTGCCGACAGACTTACGGCCGTAACCGCTCCTGAGTTACGGGCGTAACTCGCCTTCGTCAAAAACATCTGCCGACATCCTTACGGCCGTACCCGCACACCTTACGGGCGTAACTCGGAAGATACGGCCGTATCCGGCCAAACTTACGGGCGTAAGCCCCCTTCGTCGAAAATGACCAGGTACCTTGCCTGCAGCGTACGGCCGTATCCAGCCAAGCCTTACGGCCGTACCTTCCTCGACTTACGGCCGTATGCCGCAACCCTTACGGCCGTAAGTCCAACTTGCCTGACAACACCTGAAATTAACAAATACCACTTACGGCCGTATCCTCCCCTTCTTACGGCCGTAACTCGCCTTCAGCCAAAAATGCCTGGGCAGCCTGCTGGACACGTACGGCCGTAACCGGCCAAGCCTTACGGCCGTACCTGCTCAACTTACGGCTGTATTACAAGACCTTACGGCCGTAAGTCCCATTCGTCCAAAATGGCCTGAAAACAATGAACCCTTGTTACGGCCGTAACCTAAAATCCTTACGGCCTTAACTCAATGTCGGACGAGGTGAAAAAGCCGATAATTCCGGTTCTTCGCTACGACTGATGAATGATCCGACATATCATACGAATGTGAAAGTGAACAAGTCCAACACAAGCCAAAGATGATACTCCCAGTACAAAACTACCAAACACGGTGAAAATGATAATACACCCGTCTCGATCTATAAACGGAGATGAAATGACGATCACGGTTACAACATGCCAACAGTGAGCGCAAATGCCTGAATCATGAATGACGAGTGATTAATAATGAGTGAAAATTACAGAGTGACAATTACAGACTGATAATTACTGAATGAAAATGAATAAAATAGAACCGGGTATTACATACTCCCCCCCTTAAAAAGAGTTTCGTCCCCGAAACTAAGGGCCAAACAACTCGGGATAACTCTCCCGCATACTCTCCTCGGTTTCCCAAGTGGCCTCTTCGACTCCGTGTCTAGACCACTGAATCTTGACCAAAGGTATCGTCTTGTTCCTCAACTGTTTGATTCGCCGCTCTAAAATTTGTACGGGACGCTCCTCGTACGAATGATCATCCGCGATCTCGATTTCGTTGAACTGAAGTATGTGACTCGGGTCGGCAACATACTTCCGCAACTGAGAGACGTGAAACACATTATGAATTCGGCTCAATGCCGGAGGTAAAGCCAATCGATAAGCTAACTCGCCTACTCGATCCAAAATCTCAAACGGTCCAATAAATCTCGGACTCAACTTTCCCCGTTTTCCGAAACGGAAAATACCTTGACCAAAACGTGGTTACCTGACTCAAATTCTAATGGTCGACGACGATTATCTGCATAAGATTTCTGTCGACTCTGAGCGGTCAACAAACGACTCCTGATCAAAGATACCTTCTCACGGGCGGCTATAAGCATATCGGGCTCGGTGCCGATTGATTCTGATAAATCGTCCCAACACAAAGGAGATCGACAACGACGATCGTACAAGGCCTCGTAAGGTGCCATCTTGATCGAAGCATGCCAACTATTGTTATACGTGAACTCGATCAATGGTAGTTGGGCTTCCCAATCGTCCTTCCAATCGAGGACGCATACCCTCAACATGTCCTCTAATGTCTGAATGGTTTTCTATGATTGTCCGTCGGACTGAGGATGAAAAGCGGTACTGAGGTTAAGTTGAGTTCCCATAGCACGATGGACTGATTTCCAAAAATGAGACACAAACCGTCTGTCACGATCGGAAACGATACTCTTAGGAGTACCGTGTAGTCTCACTATCTCTTTGATGAATAACTGGGCAAGTCTCTCGGGACCCCAAGTATCCTTAATCTCAAGAAAATGAGCTGATTTAGTTAAGCGGTCCACAATCACCCAGATCGTATTCGTGCCACGATGACTCGTCGGCAAACTCGTGATGAAATCCATAGAAATGTCTTCCCACTTCCACTCTGGAATAGGGAGAGGTTTCAGCATACCCACCGGTCGCTGATGTTCAATCTTAACTTGTTGACAGGTTAAGCATCTTGAAACAAATTCTGCGACTTCTCGTTTCATATTACTCCACCAGTAATTTTGTTTCAAGTCCTTGTACATTTTGCTGGACCCCGGATGAACAGAATAAGGGGTAGCATGAGCTTCTTTCAAAATCGAGTTTTTCAACTCGTCATTCGCCGGTATGCACAACCGATTCTTAAATCTCAAAAGTCCATCCTCGTGGACCACGAATCCAGGGGCCTTCCCGTGAACCACATCCTCACGGATGCGTAACAATGATGGTTCCGAACCCTGATTCTCCCTGATTGTCTCCTCAAGTGACGATGAGATCTCCAACATACAAAGCTGTCCCTGAACTCGTTGAAGCCAGACCTCGATCTCGGGTCTAAGGAATTCCTGCTGAAGCTCCTTCTAAACTATTAAACGGGCAAGCATCTGCTCCTGAACGGACTTATGACTCAAGGCGTCGACGACCACATTCGCCTTGCCCGGGTGATAAAGGATCTCGATATCATAATCTTTGATTAATTCCAACCACCGTCTCTGTCGCATATTTAACTCCTTCTGAGTAAATATATACTTTAAACTCTTATGATCGGTGAATATCTGACAGGTAACGCCATAAAGATAATGACGCCAGATTTTCAAAGCGAACACCATGGCTGCTAGCTCCAGGTCGTGGGTCGGATAATTAACTTCGTAAGGTCTCAATTGTCGTGAAGCATAGGTAATAACCTTTCCATTCTGCATGAGCACACATCCGAGACCCTGTCCGGATGCATCACTATAAACCACGAATCCATCCGTCCCCTGCGGCAAGGAAAGTACAGGTGCTGACATTAACCTGCTCTTGAGTTCCTCAAAACTCCGTTGACACCCGTCGGACCACGTGTATTTCTTATCCTTTCGCAAAAGATTCGTCAAGGGTTGAGCGATTTTAGAAAATCCTTCCACAAACCGCCGATAATAACCGGCTAATCCGAGAAAGCTTCGGATTTCCTTAACATTCTTCGGAGGTAACCAATCCTGGATAGCCTCCGTCTTCTGAGGATCAACACGCACTCCATCTGATGAAATTACATGTCCGAGAAAAGTCACTTCGGACATCCAGAACTCACATTTGGAAAACTTCCCATAAAGTCGCTCTCGTCTCAACACGTCGAGCACTTGATGAAGGTGAAACTCGTGTTCCTATCGGTCACGAGAATAAATCAAGATGTCATCGATGAAGACAACAACAAACTGATCCAAAAAGTCGATGAAAACCCGATTCATTAACTCCATGAATACCGCAGGTGCATTAGTCAATCCAAACGGCATAACCACAAATTCATAATGACCATAGCGTGTTCGAAACGCTGTCCTCGCGATGTCCGACTCTCGGATCCGCAACTGATGATATCCAGATCTTAAGTCGATCTTGGAAAATACTGAAGCTCCCTAAAGTTGATCTAAGAGATCATCAATACGGGGTAAGGGATACTTATTCTTGATCGTCACCCGATTCAATTCCCGGTAATCAATACACAAACGGAACGAACCATCCTTCTTCTTGATAAACAGCACTGGTGCTCCCCACGGGGACATACTCGGTCGGATATAACCTTTCTCGAATAATTCCTCAAGTTGATTCTTCAACTCCTGCATTTCGGTCAGGGCCATCCGGTACGGTGCCTTCGATATCGGGGACGTACCGGGCTCCAACTCAATCGTGAATTCCACATCTATCTGTGGAGGCAAACCAGGTAACTCGTCTGGAAAAACATCGGCATAATCTCTCACTACCGGAATATCCGTCAACATTACTGATGATTTCTCGGTTTTGGTTATATAGCACCAATAACCAACACATCCCTGACTGAGTAATCTTACTACTTTCATCAAATTAATGACCTTACCAGAACAGCCGGGATTACCTCCCTGAAAAACACATTCAACCCCATCGTCTGAAATGATAGTGATCATACACTTACGGACACTAATGATGGCATCATGACGATCCATCCAATCAATACCCAAGATGACGTCGTCCCTCAGCAAATCTACTACGATTAGGTCCGCTGGCCATACACGACCATGAAACTGAATCGGACAATTCTGAATCTCACGATTACCGATAATTTGTCTACCATCAGGTAGGCCAATGACATAAGGCTCACAACTAGTAGCACTACCCAGACGTAGTCTACTCAAACATGACTCGGAAATAAATGAATGCGATGCACCAGTATCAAAAAAGGTACACACAGGTCGAGATAGAATATCGAGTGTACCTGAGATCATTCGGGCCTCTGGTTCATCGGTCTTCTTCATCTCATAAATCCGGGGCTTGCTAGTCCCAGACCGACGCTCCGTCTGCGGCTATAGGCTCCACCTTTAGTCGCTCCTATCGTTTTAAAGCAGCCGATTGAGTGGCACGATTACGAGCGGTTGATCGCTTAGGGGCACGAGATGACGTCGAGTAGGTTTGGAGTCCCTACGGCAAAAGCGGGCCTTATGCCCGGCAATCCAACAATTATGACCCGTGTTAGTATGTCTCGGACACTTGGTGCGAGATGACCATGATCCCTACTGATTAAAGCAGTGATGGCAGGCGGGCTCGAGACCGAGATTGCGGGTTTAGACGTCACAGAGGTCGCTCGGTAAAAGCATAGCCATACGAGGTTTCTTGAAAGTGGCACATTGCCGTCGGATGATTACGATTCTTCGATTTCTTGCTAGCGACGAAGGTTGCCTTTGTAGCAATCTCTTTAGCAGTAAGCTCATAGGTAAGAGCTTTCTCAATGAATTCGGCCAACGTGGTGCAATTATGATTAAGCAACTGTAATCTCATACGTGGTTTCAGCCTCTTGCTGAAATACTTAATCTTATCCGCCTCGGAATGAATGATAGATGAGGCGAACGAAAGAAGTTCCTGAAATTTCTCGGCAATGGCGAGAACATCCGCGTATGATGAGGGGTCGGGAGTGAGTAACTCTGACAGCTTGGCCTCTCTGAGTGGGGCTGGATAATACCTCTCCATCATGGGAGTCTTGAACTGATCCCAAGTACACGATCCTTCGGTGGGCTTCAACGGTAACCACCAAGAATGAGCGCTCTTACCCAGATAGTAAGCCGCAACTGAAACTTTGTGTCCTTCGGGACACTCTACCATCACAAATAACTTCTCGAAGTGTTCGAGCCAATGAACAATATCCGCCGGCTCAGATGAGCCTTCAAAAGTAGGTGGCCTTTGGCGAGAGATGTCGTCGATGATACTGCTCACATTCCTCTCTTGCCTCTGAGGTGGCGGCGCAGGAGCCTGTTGATTTTGATTGACTGAATTGTGCATCATCTCCATAAGTTGTGCCATCTGCGTCATTTGGGCCATCATGCCCTGCATAAAAGCAAGTGGGTCAACCCGAACACCTTCTGACTGAGCCGTGTCCCGGGTACGACTCCCCGATAGTGAATGATCACGTCCAGGTGAATGAGTGGCAGCGTCGCTGCTCGATGAATTAGCATTATTTCTCGCATTCGCACGAGTATTCACACGAGCTCTCGGGATTCGGCCCGCACCACGGCCTCGTCCTCCTCGTCCTCTTCTTGCTCTCTCCATACTGAAGTAGGAAAGTCACATGATGATTATATTCCCCGCATGAATATCACGTTATGATTATGACATGAGATGATGAAAATGAGCATACGCTCTAACACCGTGATTACATGAATGACTAACTGAGGTGACATGATTATTTGATGAAATTATTGAAATGATTATCTTGAACAAATTAACAAGGTTAATGATATGATCTTCCAGATCAACAACCGAGTAATGAAATGAATTGAGTGATTAATGAGTTAACATGACCGTCCTGGTCAAAATGAAAATGATGATTGAGGATTGTTAACTGATGAATTATGAATGAATGATTGCTGCCAGGAATTATACCATGGCATTAGAAATCTTACAGTTCTTGGTCTGATTGGCTCGGCATTTGCACAGGTCACATGTGACGCGAAAGTCCAATGATACTAGTCCGATGACGAAGATTTCAAACGAGACATGACTTGGAGGGTAGTATTCAAAACCACGCTCCGATACCAACTCTGTAACACCCCAAACTAGGCGGATATTACAGTGCTGTGAATCCTCGACTGGGACCCACCAGGCAAATGAAAATGATGAATTAAATAATATAATTGTGGTACCGAACCACATTATACTACCAAGTAATCCGATGAGGAGTTTAAGTACAACACACCAGGATAAAACCGAATACTAGTATATATTTTATATGGAGATAAAATACACCACCCTGAACAATTAAACATCTCAAACGGAATTTGCAGCGGAAAATACAGACGGAAATGACTGAAATGACTGAAACAAACGGAATAACTGGGGCCCCCTACTAGTATCACTGGGACTCCTCGCCGTCAGCATGCTCTTCCCGTGCCTTTGCATTGCCGTGACCTGAAAACCAAAATCCCCCAACGGGGTCAGTTACACAGAACAACAATCCTCAAGGGTTGAAAATACACAATCATGATTTAACTGAAGTTATGAAATATCCTTAGTTATGAATTACGCTGAAGAGGAGTATCATAGTACGCCCGTAATGTTCTGTGCAAGTGTACAAGACGAATGACCGGACACACACGTCCTTGTACCTAATTAGTCTCATGGAGTTAAGCTTTACTGTGTGCACGGACCAATATATCGGTGAACCCAATATATGACCATCGCGTGCCCGACTAAAAATTCCACACAGCCACACCCGGCCACGCAATATGGACCCAGAAGGTCATATGAACGAGAATGACCACAATGAATATCAATGAATAATAATTCGACAAGGCCAAAATGACTCACCGAGATGGAAATAATGGTGACGTGATTGATAACCCAATGAAATGATTTAGAACCGTCGTTCCTCGTGAATGAAATGATTATTCGACAATTACAAGTCTCAATGTGATTAATACCATGATGAATGAGTTATGATTATGAGTAATCAACAACAAAAGGAATGAACGTCCTTTTTAACCGAGTAAGAGTTAACTTACACAACACCGAAGAAGAATGTCCGTCCACGAACAACGTCCTAAATGAAATGTCGGTCGCTCGAACAACCTTGAATCAATACAATTACCAACAATCCGTTCAATATACGAATCAAACACGAATATAACGAACTCAAAACGTCGATACGATTAAACCAAGTTCATTGGGGCATTATATCGAACACTTTGTGGCCAACTACGATTGATTACAACCAAACCTCAATAATACCAATATCAAAAACCCCAAGAAGTGTTTCAAACCAACAAAACATCTTACAAATGATCAATAATCCAAAATGAATATCCGAAAATGTGATTATAACGACAATTAATCGAGAACCCCCAATTTCAACTCGATATTCAAAGTGTTCTTGAATAATCCCTCAATAATCCAATGAATCCTTATACAAACTCATAATCATATACATATCCCTTCATATAACATGATTATAACGTCCAAAACATCATATCTCAACACAAAATTGAAATCCAAGATGTTGAAGAAATTACCTCTTGAAGATCCAACCACTTCGATCCGATGAACACGAATTAAAACGAGTATCCAAGCTTCCCAAATGAATGAAGATGATGAAAATTACACACTCAAATGATTGATGATGGCAAAATCTCTCCCTCAAGTCTCTCTCTCGGAACAAAGAAGAAAAAGGATGAAAAATGATGAAAAAGTCCCGGCCGGGTCCTTATATACTGCCGGAAGTTACGGCCATAACTCGGCCCTCATACGGCCATAACATCCTAGGTCAACGGCCTTACGGCCGTAACCGGCCAACTCGTACGGCCGTAACTCGGCATCGTCCAAAATCCTGCCGACAGACTTACGGCCGTAACCGCTCCTGAGTTACGGGCGTAACTCGCCTTCGTCAAAAACATCTGCCAACATCCTTACGGCCGTACCCGCACACCTTACGGGCGTAACTCGGATAATACGGCCGTATCCGGCCAAACTTACGGGCGTAAGCCCCCTTCGTCGAAAATGACCAGGCACCTTGCCTGCGGTCTGGCCGTGTCAGATCCAAGCCTTACGGCCGTACCTTCCTCGACTTACGGCCGTATGCCGCAACCCTTACGGCCGTAAGTCCCCCTTGCCCGACAACACCTGAAATTAACGAATACCACTTACGGCCGTATCCTCCCCTTCTTACGACCGTAACTCGCCTTCGGCCAAAAATGCCTGGGCAGCCTGCTGGACACGTACGGCCGTAACCGACCAAGCCTTACGGCCGTACCTGCTCAACTTACGGCCGTATTACAAGACCTTACGGCCGTAAGTCCCATTCGTCCAAAATGGCCTGAAAACAACTAACCCTTGTTACGGCCATAACCTACAATCCTTACGGCCGTAACTCAATGTCGGACGAGGTGAAAAATCCGATAATTCCGGTTCTTCGCTACGACTGATGAATGATCCGACATATCATACGAATGTGAAAGTGAACAAGTCCAACACAAGCCAAAGATGATACTCCCAGTACAAAACTACCAAACACAGTGAAAATGATAATACTCCCGTCTCGATCTATAAACGGAGATGAAATGACGATCACGGTTACAACATGCCAACAGTGAGCGCAAATGACTGAATCATGAATGACGAGTGATTAATAATGAGTGAAAATTACAGAGTGACAATTACAGACTGATAATTACTGAATGAAAATGAATGAAATACAACCGGGTATTACATCGAATACCAAGAATATAGGTAGCTTCTCCCAAGTCTTTCATGGAGAAATTACTCGAAAGTCAAGCTTTCACAGAACTGAGAATTCCCACATCATTTCCTATTAGTAGAATGTCATCTACATATAGTACTAAGAATGCGATCTTGCTCCCACTAACCCTCTTGTATACACAAGGTTCCTCTTCATTTTGCACGAAGTCAAACTCTTTGATCGCCTCGTCAAAATGAAGGTTCCAACTACGCGACGCTCGCTTCAGTCCATAAATGGAACGCTGAAGCTTGCACACTTTCTGAATATCGACTTCGGACACAAAGCCTTTAGGCTGCTCCATATAGATTTCCTCCTCGAGGAATCCATTAAGGAAAGTTGTCTTTACGTTCATTTGCCATATCTCATAATCGTGGTAGGCAGATATAGAAAGCATCATGCGAATAGACTTGATCATGGCTACGGGCGAGAAGGTATCGTGGTAATCGATCCCTTCCTTTTGGGTATAACCCTTTGCCACAAGCCTGGCCTTATAGGCGTCAACCTTGCCATCACCATCAGTCTTTCTCTTGTAGATCCACTTATTCCCAATAGGCACTATGCCCTTGGGGCGGTCTACTAGAGTCCAGACCTGATTGACATGCATCGAGTCTATCTCAGCTTCCATAGCTTCACGCCATTTCGCGGAGTCTACATCCACCATCGCTTGGTCATAGGTCGTCGGGTCAGTCTCTTGGCTATCACTTGGAACCTCATGGAGACCCAGCTCCTCCAAGTGCATAAGCCCATACCTCTCAGGTAAATGAGACACCCTACTAGACCTACGAGGTGGTTGTACTTGTGTTTCAGAAAGTTCGGTTCCAATTTCTTGCACAGGTGTCCCTCGAGGAGTTTCATTGTATTCTTCTAAAGAAATACTTCTACCTGCTCCGCCTTCCTGAATGAACTCATCTTCCAGGAAGTGTGCTTGTAAAGCAACAACGATCCTTCGATCTTCGGGCATGTAGAATAGATATCCCATCGTTCCAGACGAGAATCCAATGAAACGTCCCTTCGCAGACCTAGCTTCCAACTTTTCCACCTTAGTCTTCTTGACATAGGCGGGACATCCCCAAATCCTAATGTGATTAAGACTTGGTTTCCTTCCTTCCCACATCTCATGTGGAGTTTTAGGAATGGATTTGGAAGGACATCTGTTCAAGATATACGCGGCAGTCAGGAGTGCATACCCCCATAGGTAAATCGGCAAGTCAGTATAGCCCAGCATGGAACGGACCATGTTTAACAGGGTCCGGTTCCTTCTTTCTGACACACCATTTAACTGAGGAGTACCTGGAGGTGTTAGTTGTGAAACTATTCCATGTTCCTTAAAGAACTCGTCAAACTCCGTACTCATATACTCACCACCTCGGTCCGACCGAAGTGCTTTGATATGATTACCAGTTTGTTTCTCGACTAAGGCCTTGAATTCCTGGAATTTCTCAAAGGCCTCGGATTTATGTTTCATTAAGTATACATAACCATACCTAGTATGATCATCTGTAAACGTAATGAAATATTGATATCCGTCACATGCTGCTTCCAAAGCACCACATACATCGGTATGGATTAATCCCAGTTTATCAGCGGCTCTTTCAAAAGTCCCTGTGAAGGGGGACTTGGTCATTTTGCCTTTAAGGCAAGATTCACAAGTAGGAAAGGGATCCGATCCCAATGGACCCATAAGTCCATCCTTTTCCATCTTGTAAACCTTGGTCTGACCAACATGACCAAGTCTAAGATGCCATTTCAAAACTTGATTGGTTTCATCTCTACTACGTTTTCTAGTCATAGTATTTACAACTACTTTGTTGCTGAGATTTCGATGATACAATCCATTTAACAATGTAGTAGTACCCACTAGTTTATTTCTAAAATAAATTTTGCAGGAACCATCACCAATGAAAAAAGAAAAGCCTTTTCGGTCCATGACCGGAATGGATACAATGTTTTTGTGCCCCTTGGGCAAAACAAGTACATATTCTAAAGTCGAAACAAAGCCAGATTCTAAACCCAAAAGAAGTGATCCTATGTCGGTCGCCTCGACACTATGCCCGCTTCCGACTGTGATCATAACTTCTCCAGCTCCAAGCTTCCTACTTTGTTCCAGATCCTGATTCACGGTACAAATATGAGAACTAGCACCGTAATCCGGTATCAGAAGTAGAAAATACAGTAGCAGAACAATTTGTTTCCAAAACTAAAAGTTCTGTACCTGAAGTGCCATCAAGAATCGGACAGTCTCTAGCCCAGTGGCCCAGCTCACTGCACTTGAGACAAGCATCCTTCTTCTTCTTGTTCTTCGGAACCATCGGGGCCTTGCCCTTTCCCTTAAGGTCATTAGCTTGCGGTCCAGTCCGCTTCTTAGTCTTTTTCTTCTTATTCTTAGACCTCCGAGGTCCAGAAGAAATCACAAGAGCAAACTCCTTCATCCGTGGAGTCTTCATCTGAGACTGAGCGGTCACAAGTTTGTTCATTAGCCCAGCAAAATTACATGCAATATCATTGCAGTTGAAGTTCATAACAAACTGTGAGAAGGAATCAGGGAGAGACTGTAGGATAAGGTCGGTTTGTAGAGAAGTATCCATTTTAAAATCAAGAGCCTCCAATCTCTCGATCAAGGATATCATTTTGAGGACGTGTTCCCCAACCTTCTCACCTTCCTTCATCCTTGCACCGAACAGTTGCTTGGATATCTCATATCTAGCAGTTCTGCTGTGCTCATCATAAAGTTCGGTTAAGTGGGATAGAATCTGCCTAGCAGAAGTCATTTTCTCATGAGCTCTCTGAAGCTCATTAGACATGGAAACGATCATATAAGCACGGACTTTCACGTCATCCTTAACCCACTTTTCGTGGTTTTCAATCTCTTTCTGATTGGCTCGGGTCCGCACAGGAGGCGCAGGAATGTCCGTCTCCAAGACGTATCCCAGTGCCTCTATACTGAGGACAATCATCAGATTGCGGAGCCAATCCACAAAGTTAGGTCCCATTAAGGTGTTCTTTTCGAGTAGAATTGCGAGTGGATTCATTGTCATATTGAGTTATGTCTGCATTAAGTATAACAGATTAATTAGTGACTTGTTATATTATGTTCCGAGTATAGAATTAAGGTCTTTTCTATTCTTGTTACCCAGCTCCCACTCTTTTTATCGGAATAACACACTCCCATGTGAAATCCGGAAGTATCGTCGCTCTACTTCATAGTGGTGATCAAGTTCTTTATAAATCTTAATAGAGGGCAACCGAACAAGTTTCTAGTCTATTAATTTTCATAAAGTGGTGTCCAACACCAACCCATCTAATGGATGATTCGATCTTCTTTTTACCCTTGTTCACTCCCCTCAACCTATACGGGTTCTATGGTTCGTGAACAAGTTAAGTTTATACCATCGACGCAAATCAGTTTCACAATTGAATCTTATCCGGCAACCTATCAGGTTTCTAGGGATAAAATTTGCTCCAACCGAAGGCATCCAATGCACTCCCGGTAATTTATCCGTCCTCCCCGAACGACTAGCCCAATAACTCGAAAGCATAGCACATCCGGTTTGGATTTTAATTTCCCGAAAACTCGATGGAGGGAAGGAAAACCTTGAAACCTTATAAATTTAATAATTTATCGTGGGAGAATTTTCGCAATTAGCGTTACACTTTGCACATTAATCGTTTAAGCGCGTTTGTGGCATTCATACAATATGAAACAACCATTCACAACCTAGTTGCTACCAACATGTGGTTCATGGACCGTTCCTAGAAAACAAAAACTCCGTAATCTAATTACAAGTCTTCGTCTTGAATCTTCATCGTCTCGAAATGGATCTTCCTCCGGTCTTCGTCATTACACATAAATTTTACATTGAAAATTGCATCCTAGATACAAATATTTCTAGTAAAATAAATAGGCTCAAAACGGCCTTTACAACCCAATCGAATAAAACGAGCGATTCAAAACTAAGTCCACGAACCACATCCCCATTCAAAAAGCATTCATCCAATAAATACTATATAAATGGAAAGCGTAGAGATACATTGATCCAATCAACAATACGAACCGATCCAATCGATTCACACAATCGGTAATATGATAACGTTCAAAATAATTCGGTCGACCATAAATATTCCAATTAATCAAATTTCCCTTATAAAATGAAATACCATAAATCATTTTAATCATATTAAATCCAATTTAACATGAGGGAGATTAATTTTCAAGAATACACGAAAAAAACCGAGCCGGGGCGAAAAAAGGCCTGCCATGGCCGAGTCACGCTCGGCATTGCCCAGTTGCCACAGATCCACAGGCCGCGGCCCCCGATCTGATGGTTTGCCTGGCCATTTGCACTCACAGGCTGCGGCCCCTTGCTCCCGGACCCCTCCCGGACCGTCCAACGGCATTTCGGGGCTAGTTTTTCGACCGGATATCCAATATCTATATTCTCCAACATTCATATCTTCAATATAAATCATATTTACAAGAAATTAAGATTTATATTTAGACATAAACTTACGAAAAATATAACTACAACGAACGTAAAAACATATAACACGATTATGACTAAAATGATTCCAAATCATTCACCATCTAATCGAGCATTCCAAATGCCAATATCGTATATACGATCGCAATACCTACGCTCTGATACCACTGTTGGGATTCGGTGCCTAAAACGAAGGCCCAGCGGAAGCGGTAAAACGAAAATTAGTTCGATTCGAATCCCTACGAGGATCGATCGAGCTACGTATATACGAATATCAAAAATGAATTCATAAGAGATATAAAAACTCACACTTGTAGTCCGTTGATTAGATGGATAACCTTCTCTTGAGCTATTCCCCAAGCTTTGCTTGATCTCTATGAATCTATTCCGCTCCAAGCCCTTGAACGATCCAACGCCGAAAGCACCGCGTGTCTACTTACCACGCGCCGGAGAAACGACCGGGACGACAATCACATTGCTATCCTCCGAGGATACGGATAGAGCTAAGTGATAAAACTTCCAATATGAAATTATAACAATCTAAGTGTATAACTCACAATCTCTCTTTTATTTCTCAATTTTTCTCCAAGAAAAAATCAAGAACTTGATGAATAAAGAAGAAGATGATGAAGTAGACTTCTCTCTCTCTTTCCTCTCTCTTATTCACGTAGGAATCAATGTGTATGAATGAAAGATGTCTTCATCCCTCTTATTCAACTTCTCCCACATGTTACAACTCATGCATGTGGGAATCTAACCCCACCTCCACAATTATCATTCATTAAATAATGAAGACATAAGTCCAAAAGTAAGGTGGCTAGAAATGGGGGGGCGGCCCATGGAGAAAACGGATGAGTTCGGTTCGTTTCGTACTCCCAAGAGTCCAAACAAATAAACTCCAATTCCATCCCGATGTATTTGTATAGTTTAATTAATCCAATTAATTTCATCATATCAAATACATTACAACATAATTAATTTCTCCAAGAAATAATTATATCCATGAATTAAATTAGTAACCCAGTGATATATTTAATTCATTAGGCCGTAAATCAATTTATCCAATAAATCAATTTAGACATCTAATGTCCCAAATTTAGATATCCAATATCTAATACACATAATGAGAGAATTAGCTTGATTCATTCCGTCGTCAATCCTAATGCGCGACTCGGTAGGTCCGTCTCAGTCAGCAATGGGAGGAACCAAAGAGTAGTAGCACCACCTAGCCAGCCTGGCGGCCTACACTGTACCCCAACTGAGAACGAATGATTGGGATTATTCGAGAACCATTCTGTCGTGAATACCAGTATACGTATAAACCCTTCTTTCAAATGTCCCGATCAAGTTATAGGGTCACGGTCAGTCAAACCCTATCTGTACTTGACGTTATGCATGCGTTAATGCAAATCGAGATCATCGAGCTGTCGTGTATCTAATACAACTAGCTCCAATGCTTGGGCCAAAGACTTATGATCTCATCTGCCAATAACCGCATAGGACATATAACCCGCTCACTAACGGGAGAAAGAATTCTATCATGGTATTCAGTAGGACCTGCTACTTGCCCGTCAAGATGCACGTCGAGGTTGACCCCCGCCTTCCGGTTTAAAGGGTCGAACTACTCTAATGAAAATCTTGACGTCACAAGCACATCCCTACTAAATCCTCAAGTCGAAGGTTCACGAATACCTATCACAACCTTTCGATTTCGTCATTGACTGTCACGGAGTGAAATCCGTGTGACGAATCGAGGGTGAGTCGGTTCGAGTATACTAATCCAATTAGCATACCTATAACATGTGCTCCCACTAACCATTAGTGTTCGACAGGCACTCTCCATGTCAAAGAACATGTCATACAAGTCTTCACATAAACTTAACGCCCAGTCAAGTTTCATCGACTTGCGAACGATTAAGTATTTGAGCTATAACCTTTCTAGTGCCGACCCCCTTATCCAATAAGGAGTGGAACGTTTTGCTCTCAAATACACGGACTAGTTTCTATATGTTTATTTACGAGTTAGGAATGCCAGTAACTACCGGTAAATAAAGAAACATTCATTTGCCTTATATAAATTGTTTACATAATTACAAGTACAATGCCCTCACTCAACAACCTCTGAGTGGCATTCGAGGGCATACTCCTAACAGCCGAGTACCAATCAGCTCAGTACAGATGGTCTTGATGACCAGTCACGAGATCAGGGACAATCAGCCAGCATTAATGTTGACGTTGGCGCCTCTGCCATCCTTCGTCAATTGGTTGACCAGTTAGTGTAGATGAATCAGGCCGTACATCAGAATGAGAACCCAGATGGGGATAACGGGGCTAGTAAGTGGTTACGAGATGTGATGAGGATGCAGCCGCCCCGTTTTGTAGGTTCTTCTAACTCGTTAGATTGGGAGAACTGGCTCTTACAGTTGGACATAACCTTCGATGCTGTAGCTTGTCCCGAGGAAAGGAGGGTACCCATTACTCAGTACTTGCTCGACAAAGAAGCTGCAGACTGGTGGCAGGCTGTAGTTCCTGCAGATCGTACACCTACATGGGCTGAGTTTAAGACCGCCATGGAGGCAAAGTATTGCCCGTTGCCTGTATGTGAGCACAGGATCGTTGAGTTTTTCTCGGCTACGCCTCAGGATGTGTCTATATCCCACGCGATAGTCGATTATAATTGACAGCTGGATTATGTTCGTGATCAGGTGAGAAGTGAAGCGGACAAGGTCCGATACTTCAGTATGCGCATGAAGCCCCATATCCGTGAGAGTATGACTCCGCTCATGTTGTTGTGCGGCAATTTATACGCCTCGACGGCAATCGGCATAAGGGCCGAGCGACCGAAGCCAGCATCAGATAATCCAAGGCAGACTTGCCAAGCGAATAGTCCAGACCGAGATCAGGTACCGAGCGATCGACGTCCAGGGCGATCGCCTCTTGGCACCTAACGATCGACTCTGGTGCCCGAAAAAAGACGACCGCCTCATGCCACGTGGGAATCCAGCACCCGTCAAGTCTACGAAGACCGAATCTCGGGATGAAGGCCCATGTGCAGATCCGCGAATGGCGCCGCAGAATAAGGATCTTTGACTCCAGCCCATCACATTTGTCATCAGCGACAGGGCGCCTCACCTACCCGAGACCCGCCGAAAGGTCCTAGGTGGGACCTCCCAAGACAGCGACATAGGTCGCGTGTTGTCTTCTCATTGGTTCGCACATCCGGCTGCCAGCAGCTTCTGCAGACTTTAAGGATACCAACGCATATGTTAAAGACGATAGCCTGCTTATTATAATACAGTAAAGGCGATCGCCCAACTACCTCCATTCCTATAAATAGGAAACCTCCAGCAACTGAAAAGAGGTTCAGAAACTGTTGATTTCACACGAGAAACCATCAGACTTCCATCACATGAATAACAGCTAAAAACACAGCACTCCATCGTTGTTACAAGAACTCACAGAGCATCAACTCTGATTCTTCCGGCAATCATCAGTACTGAAGAGCTAGATAACTAGGGTCTTTACACTCATTGTAATTGCACTCTAACATTAATATTTGTACTCCCAAGTATTCGTATTAATAATATCTCGCGAGAGCATTCAAGCCCGGGACTAACAACTCGGTAAATCTTGTGTTATTTACTTTCCCTCAGACGTGCTCTCGCATTTTGTTTGTTACTCATCCATTCCATCAAACTCTTCCGCATAATATTTTGAGTAACAACAATTGGCGCTAGAAGGAGGGCATTTACCCTCATTTTCATTCCGACCATTTCGAAGAACACTCTGTTCTCTGGAGCATATACTTGAAGAAACACTCACTGTTCTTCAAAGAAAAACCTTCAGAATCATGACGTCTGCCACCACCTCGAAGAGAGCCACTCTCCGATCTTCCGGACGTCTTATTCCGGCCCGAGCCGAGTCTGATACGAATTACGTATGAGAATAGACGTAAACTCGTATGGAATGCAGCGGAAATATAATTGATCCTCACAACACTCGAATATGTGTAACACTCGTAAGATATAACCGAAAGTAGGGCAATTCGGCTTACATAAACAAGAACAATATGAATGATTTATCAAACTAGACCTATAGTTTGATAAGATAATCTTTCCTCAAGACCTATTGAGAATCGATTCGATTAAAACTCGAAAACGCGTCGAATTATAACCAAGGTTTCGATGAAAAGCATTCACCAAGAAAACACAAGTGTATTTTTATTTCTTCAACATACAATCGAGGTTACAATGCTTACACAAGCCTATATATAGGAGACTTCAAGTCTTCCTATAATAAAAGAAAATAATTCAAAGATTTATAAAATCTTTGAATAATCAAAATAAAATATAAAAGGAACAACAATCCTAATTTTAGGGAAACACAATCCTAAAATGAGTAAAAACAAGGCAAAGACAAACACATAAAAGAAAATACAAAAAGTAAAATCTGCCGGCAGGACTCGGCCGTGTCGCTTGACACGGCCGCGGCGCGACAAGGACACTAAGCACGGCGCGGCCCGACAGGGCGTCGCGGTGACTCGGCCGTGTTCGCGGCACGGTCGCGGCGCTGAGGGCGTCCGGCGATGACCGGCACGGGCGCGGCGCTGACAAGGACGTTCGGCGTGGGCCCGATCGTGTCCTGGAACACGGTCGGGTCGTCTGGGCAGTCGGTTTTGGCTTATCCGGAAGAGTTCGACTCGACCGTGCCAGACAACACGGTCGAGTCCTTTGGGCAGTGACTTTTGCATTTCTGGACGAGTGCGGCATGGGTCGTGTCGGACGACACGGTCGGGTCTGGTCGGAAGTGCTCGGCCAGTTCCGGCAAGTGGTGATTTTTCCGGCAGGTGGTGAATTTTCCGGCAGGTTGGATATTTTCCGGCATATTGAACATTTTTCCGGCAGGTTGGATGTCGACCTTCCGGGACAGCATGACACGGGCCGCTGAGACCGATACTCCACGTCTTATGTCCGTTTTCTCGCCTAAATACATAGTAGTCCGTGCATGGCGTGTAGTAAGGTCATTTATATCGATCCTTCGTCTTCTTCGTTCATATCAAATGATTCCGTATCATCTCCTCCTCCTTTGAAAGGAATTGTCCTCAATTCCGAAATTCCGTCATCATCGATGTAAGGCGAGAGGTCCCCAACATTAAAGGTTGCATGAATCCCATAATCTCCCGGAAGTTCTAATTTGTAAGCGTTGTCGTTCACTTTCGCGATTACCTTAAACGGTCCCTCCGCTCGCGGCATTAATTTGTTCTTACGTTTACTTGGAAATCGCTCTTTCCTCAAGTGCAACCAAACCAAATCACCAACTTCGAACAATCTCGGCCTTCTTTGTTTGTTCGACTTTCTTTTGTAAGCCTCGTTTATTTCCTTGATTCGATTATGTACTTGCTCGTGTAATTTCATCATCGATTTCAATTTTGATTCCGCATCCTTATGCACTAACTCGTCACTTGGCAATGGAATTAGATCTAACGGCATATACGGGTTTAGTCCGTAAACTACTTCGAACGGAGAGTGTGCCGTGGCATGAGTAGGAGAACGATTATAAGCGAACTCTGCATGTGCAAGTTTCAAGTCCCAATCCTTTTGTGTCTTGTTCACAAGACCACGTAGTAAAGTGCCCAACGTTCGATTGGTTACCTCGGTTTGACCGTCTGTTTGTGGATGATGTGACGTGCTAAAAAGTAGTTTGGTCCCCACCTTTATCCACAAGGTGTTCCAAAAATAGCTAAGGAATTTTGAGTCCCGATCCGAAACAATCGTTTTTGGAACCCCATGCAATCGTATGATTTCTCGGAAATACAAATCAGCGACGTTACTTGCGTCGTCCGTCTTGTGGCAAGCCACAAAGTGATCGATCTTCGAAAATCGGTCTACAACAACCATAATAGCATCTATCCCTCGTTGAGTACGAGGCAAAGCAACAATGAAATCCATTGAGACATCTTCCCACGGCCTTTCCGGAATCGGCAAAGGCATGTATACTCCCGGCTTGAACGAGCTCTTAGCAATATGGCATGTTACACACTTATTAATTATGTCGTGTACATCCACTTGCGTCTTCGGCCAATGAAAATGCTCTTTAAGTACCTCCAACGTTTTAGCCGAACCAAAATGACCGGCCAAGCCTCCACCGTGAGCTTCCCGAACCAACAATTCCCGAATCGGGTGTTTGGGTAAACAAAGGCGATTCCCTTTGAAAAGGAACCCTTCTTGCAACGTAAACTCTCCAAATGGGCCAGATTTACACTGAATGAAAACCTCACCAAAATCCACATCCCCATCATAACACTCCTTCAATGTTTCGAACCCAAGCAACCGAATGTCAAGAGTAGAGAGTAAGGCATACCGTCTAGATAAAGCATCCGCCACAACGTTGCTCTTGCCATCTTTATATTTCGATGAAAAGTGGAATGATTGCAAGAATTCCACCCATTTAGCATGTCTCGGACTCAACTCTTGTTGGCCGTTAATATACTTTAAGGACTCATGATCCGAATGTAGGATGAAATGTTTCGGCCGAAGGTAATGGCTCCAATGATCAAGATCTCTCACAATGGCATAGAACTCCTTGTCATAAGTACAATAGTTGAGTCGAGCCCCACCCAATTTCTCCGAAAAGTATGCAATTGGTCGCCTCCCTTGGACGAGGACCGCCCCAATACCCACTCCACTTGCATCACATTCTACCTCGAAAGGTTGTGAAAAGTCGGGTAAAGCCAAAATAGGTGCTTCACACATTTTCGCCATCAATTTTTCAAACGCCCCTTGGGCAGCCCCGTTCCACACAAACGGTCCTTTTTTTAAGCATTCCGTTATCGGGCTAGAGATGGTACTAAAGTCTCGTATGAACCTCCGATAAAATGAAGCAAGTCCGTGAAAGGATCGGACTTACGTGATGGTTTTGGGCGTAGGCCAAGATTTAATCGCCTCGATCTTGGTTTGATCAACCGACACTCCTTCTTTAGAAACGATGTAGCCAAGAAAGGCTACACTCTCGACTAGAAACGAACACTTCTCCTTTTTCCCATAAAGTTTTTGATCCCTAAGGATCTCGAAGACTTTCCTCAAATGCCCAGTATGCTCTTGCAATGATCGACTATAAATCAAGATGTCGTCCAAGTATACGACGACAAATTTTCCCAAAAACGGCTTAAGTACCTCATTCATTAATCGCATGAAAGTACTTGGCGCATTTGTAAGGCCAAAGGGCATGACGAGCCATTCATATAATCCATGTTTTGTCTTGAAAGCCGTTTTCCATTCATCACCTTCCCGCATGCGAATTTGATGATAGCCGCTTCCCAAATCAACCTTCGAAAAAATCACCGAACCATGCAACTCGTCCAACATATCATAAAGTCTCGGAATTGGGAACCGATATTTGATGGTTATGTTGTTCACGGCTCTACTATCTATACACATCCGCCATGACCCATCCTTCTTTGGAACAAGTAAAACCGGAACCGCACAAGGGCTCAAACTTTCTCGAACGTACCCGCGGTTCATTAGCTCCTCGATTTGTTTTTGCAACTCCTTTGTCTCCTCGGGGTTACATCGATAGGCGGCCTTGTTAGGGAGTGATGCACCCGGTACAAGGTCGACTTGGTGTTCAATCCCACGTAAGGGTGGTAAACCCGGCGGTAAGTCTTCCGGGAAGACATCCGCAAATTCTTGTAGCAAGGTATCGATATCTCTCTTGCCTTGCACAACTACGTCAACATCTCGTGTTTCTTTAATCATCAATAAATACACACGCTCGCCACCGTCAATAGCGTGTCTCACCTCTTTCTTGCTAGCAAACATGGTGAGCTTCGGTTTCTCCATTTGATTAGAACTCATCGATCGAATGGCTTGGGGTGCCATCGGTTTAAGCACAATCTTCTTGCCTTTATCTCGTAATTTATATTCGTTACTCCTTCCTCGATGCAAAACATCTCGGTCGAACATCCATGGTCATCCTAAAAGTACGTGGCATGCATCCATCGGGAGTACGTCACATAACACATCGTCTCCGTATGATCCCATAGTTAAGTTGACCCGTACTTGTCTCGTCACCTTCACTTTGCTTCCATCATCGAGCCAATGTAAAGCATACGGTCTCGGGTGAGCCATAGTAGTTAGCCCGAGCTTGGTGACCATCTCGTTTGATGCTACATTCGTGCAACTCCCTCCGTCTATTATCAAGCTACACCACTTTTCTCCGACTTTGCATTTGGAATGAAAGATTTGGTCTCTTTGCTCCGTATCACTTGGAACGATTTTGGTATGTAGTGCTCGAAGCACTAAAGTAGTATCATATTCCGGAGCATCATAAGTCTCGCAATCCTCATTCTCTTCCTTGGCCTCCATGTTAAATACGTCACCAAGGCCTTCCTTCTCGTCCTCGACTAAAAGTTCGTCTCGGACCGCAAGAGCTTCTCTTAAAGTGACCACCCGTTTATTTGGACATGCATTTTGATAGTGACCAAAGCCTTGACATTTAAAACATCGTACTTTAGCCAAGCTCGTTTCCTTGGAAACGTGGGGAACCTTCGGGGCCGGGGTAGGGACTTGAAAAGGTACGGTAGGTTTCGTAGTCGAACTTGAGCCGACACTTGTATTTCCAAATTTGTATGGGAATTCGGGTTTGGTAAACTTCAACTTGTTTTGAGCTTCAATTTTTATGCATAGTCCGCATAAAGTGTCAAAATCTCCGTATGGGTATAATTCCACCGTATTTGCAATGTTTCGGTTTAGACCACGTAAGAAACGTGACATTCTTTGTTCTACATTTTCTTCAAGTTCTCCCATTAAGGCCAAGCCTTCAAATTCTTCGATATATTCTTCCACACTTAGTTTCCCTTGTACAAACTCCGCAATTTTTCGGTACAAGGTTAACCGATGTGATGTCGGGACATACCTTTTACGTAGTTTTTTCTTCAAAGAATCCCAAGAATGGATTTTCTCTTTTCCCGCACGAGCTCGTTGTGTTTTCATACCCTCGAACCATAAGGAAGCGCCCTTCCCTAACTTGAGAATTGCATATTTGCAACGTTTCTCATCGTTAAGGTGCTTGAAGTCGAACATACGTTCAATCTTCCTCTCCCACTCCAAGTAAACTTCGGGATTAGTACCTCCGACAAATTTTGGAAGTTCATTAACTTTAAATTCAACCACATGACGCGGTGAATGTGCATCATATCCTCCTCTTCTTGCTTGAAAACGTGGTTCTTGCATGCTGTGTAGTGCCTCACGTAGTTTCTCCATGAAATCGTCGGAAAAATCCATGATAAGATAGTTTTGATAAGAAAATCGCCAAGAGAAATTCGCCAAGGAAGTAACCTTGGGCTCCGATGCCACTAATGATACGAATTATGTATGAGAATGGACGTAACTCGTATGGAATGCAGCGGAAATATAATTGATCCTCACAACACTCGAATATGTGTAACACTCGTAAGATATAACCGAAAGTAGGGAAATTCGGCTTACATAAACAAGAACAATATGAATGATTTATCAAACTAGACCTATAGTTTGATAAGATAATCTTTCCTCAAGACCTATTGAGAATCGATTCGATTAAAACTCGAAAACACATCGAATTATAACCAAGATTTCGATGAAAAGCATTCACCAAGAAAACACAAGTGTATTCTTATTTCTTCAACATACAATCGAGGTTACAATGCTTACACAAGCCTATATATAGGAGACTTCAAGTCTTCCTATAATAAAAGAAAATAATTCAAAGATTTATAAAATCTTTGAATAATCAAAATAAAATATAAAAGGAACAACAATCCTAATTTTAGGGGAAACACAATCCCTAAAATGAGTAAAAAACAAGGCAAAGACAAACACACAAAAGAAAATACAAAAAAAAGTAAAATCTGGGCGGGACTCGGCGTGATGTCGCTGACACGGCGCGCGACAAGGACACTCGGCACGGGCGCGGCCGACAAGGACGTCAGCGGTGACTCGACCGTGTCTGCCCGGCACGGTCGCGGCTGTAACGAGGGCGTCAAGCGAGTCGTCCGATAGTGACCCGGCACGGGCGCGGCGCTGACAAGGACGTTCGGCGTGGGCCCGATCGTGTCCTGGAACACGGTCGGGTCGTCTGGGCAGTCGGTTTTGGCTTATCCGGAAGACTTCGACTCGACCGTGCTAGACTACACGGTCGAGTCCTGTGGGCAGTGACTTTTGCATTTCTGGACGAGTGCGGCACGGGCCGTGTCGGACGACACGGTCGGGTCCGGTCGGCAGTGCTCGGCCAGTTCCGGCAGGTGGTGATTTTTCCGGCAGGTGGTGAATTTTCCGGCAGGTTGGATATTTTCCGGCATATTGAACATTTTTTCGGCAGGTTGGATGTCGACCTTCCGGCACAGCATGACACGGGCCGCTGAGACCGATACTCCACGTCTTATGTCCGTTTTCTCGCCTAAATACATAGTAGTCCGTGCATGGCATGTAGTAAGGTCATTTATATCGATCCTTACTTCGTCTTCTTCATTCATATCAAATGATTCCGTATCAGAGTCCCAACCTACGGCGAAGGGTAGCCGCGGCAACGCGAGACTCTCAATCCTGCCCCTGAGGGATGGCCCTAGCCTTTCACTCGATCAGTTCCAAACCGCGGAACAGATCGAGGAGGCCATGGCCGTCCTAAGGGAGCGACGGAGAGCACGCGAAGCGCCCGCTATAACCCCCTCATCCATCTACCGCGCGGGCAAATGGAAGCTCAAGGATTTACTTGTCGAGCAATCATCAAGAAGCCCCGATTCACGAGAAAAGGCACTCGCGAGGCGGGACGGTTCCGTCTTCAGCCGCCTAGGAAGCGATCCATCATGGCGACCGGGGCATTCTGGCCCCAGCCACGAGACGACGGAGTCCGAATCCTTCACCAGGAGTTCGGCATACCCAACTCCCAATCAAAAACAGGTCGGCCGTTTGGCGTCCATTCGCCAAAGAATCGAGCCGCGCGGCAAAGACATCATCTACAGCGGAGCCAAGGGATCAGTACTTGATCACCTCGGCTCCCGCTCCGAGAGCCAGGCCGCAAGCAGCCAGGCCGCGGCGATGGCCGCTATGCAACGCCAACTCGACGAGATGAAAGCGCTCATGGAAACTGGGGCAGATGCCAGGAGAAAGGTCACCGGACCGAGTGATCCACTCGCAGTCCAGATCGAGCTTGCCCCCGTGCAACCAAAGATCTCTCCTCCTCAAACGCCTTTGTATGAGGGGAGATCGGACCCCAAGACTCACCTAAGCAAGTTCTGGATCTACATGACCGGATGTGGGGCGTCAGATGCGACCAGGTGCCGAATATTCCCGTTAACATTGGGCGATTTGGCACATAGGTGGTACATCTCACTGCCACCGCGATCAATCAATTCCTTTGAGAAACTGGCAAACGACTTCACGTCGTATTTCGCCGCCAAGGTCGCTCGGCCAGAAGGTCCCCACCGCATGATGAAGATCAGGCAGGGGGAAGACGAGTCCGATGCGGATTATATCAACTGGGTGGATGAAATATTCCTCACCGACGAGCCCATAAGCAACGAGCTTGCCCTCTACTCGGTCCTGGGGGGATTTTATGGTCATTCACCCATGTTTAGGCACCTCACGAAGGACATCCCCCCGACCTACGTGATTTTCCGCACCAAGGCTGCCGATTTTCTGGCCAGGCAGAGGCTGCTCACCCTTCGCCTAGGCAAGGGGACGCTGTCTCCCATCCAAAAGACGGTGATCGCTAAGTCCAAGAAGGCGGTCGCCAAGCCACCCGGTGATTTCAAGGCCTTCAAGGATGTGGAAGCCCATCTCCTCCACAACTTCAACCGAACTCCGGCCCATATTTTTTACGCCATCAAGGGGCGCGAACCACTAATCAAGCCAAAGGCGATAAGGGACAACGGTCATCTGGACCACAATAAATTTTGTGCTTACCAAAACTTAACGGTTGTGATGAAATGTTTATTTGACTCTCAACACTTATGGTTTTATCTAATAAAATAGCATTTAAAAAAAACAAATTCATCGTAATTTTTGGGGTGTTACAGTGTTCCTTGTCAATTATACCGTGCATTTGTTGTTTGACCGTTAATATGCCATATGGTTTAGTAGTTTGTGAAGTACATTTCGGTGAAACCCTTCCCGTTCATTGTTCTCTTTGCGTGTTTTCAAGCAAGGCAAGTATTTAATCATATGTTATGTATTTAGAGCATTTTCAAGTGATGAGCGGTGCATATGAGTGAGAAAGGTTGTAGCATTCAAGAGTCCCGGTCACAGCACTAACCAATGCCGCGACCTCCTCAGACGACTCTGGAGATTGTTCGAGAAGGACAAGCTGCACAGTTTGATAGGTTAGCTGGAGCCCCGTCAATCTCCCAAACCGGTCGCCAGAGTAGAACGCGACAGGCCGGAAGACTCATACGAGTCGACCCCCTATCAACCTCGGCGGCTAGATCTATATGCTTCAATCAAGAGGTGGGAACTTCGGAAGTCTTTCCCCGATTCCCACCACGTCAAACCAAAGGCTGCTGCCTGAGCAACGCCTCGAAAAAGAGGATGACTCGCTCGCCCTCAAAAGTTCTTCATCTAACATGATGGATCTAGGCAAGCGATCGCCTCCCACAGCACAACGTATACAGTTGAGGATGGTCACGGAGGTTGATGAAACCGACGATCCGTCCATGCAAGGTTCCTTTGGGCAGAGATTGCTCGCCCTTCGTTTAAATACGAGGCGGGCATAGCCGAAGGACCCTCCAAAACAAATCAGAGGATGACTCGCTCGCCCTCTATAGTTAGTCATCAACATGAAGGACATAGGCAAGCGATCGCCTCCCCTTGCACAATGTATACCGTCGAGGATCGCCATCTAACATGACGGTCCGAGGTAGAAAAGTGCCGACATGGTTGTGGAGGTCGATGGAACCGATCTCTGCAACCATGCAAGGTTCCTTTGGGCAGAGATCACTCGTCCTTCATTTAAATACGAGGCGGGCGTAGCCAAAGGGCCCTCGAAAATAGATCTGTGGACACGCTCGCCCGCCCTCAAAGGTCCATCATCTAACATGGTGGATCCGGACAATGCGACGCATCCCTCCCCCTGTTACAACGTATATCGTCGAGGATCGCCATCTTACATGACGATCTGAGGTAGAAAAGTGCTAACAAGCTGCGGTCGTGGAGTCGATTAATCCGGCGACGCCCCGTACAAGGACTCCTCCAGGCTGAGATCGCTCGCCCTTCGTTTAAATACGAGGTGGGCGTAGCCTACGGAGGACCCTCACAATTAAGTGAGTCGCGAGAAGTTGGCCATCAGACGGAATGTCGGTCGCGCACAAGACATGGTCACGGAGGTCGGCTCCATCGAACTCCACGATTGTGCACGGTTCCTCTCGGCCGGGATGGTCGGCCTTCCTCGAGGATCTGCAAAATTGAAGACTGCTCGCTAAACGATTTATTCTCGTTCCCTTACTTTCACCAAGTAAACAAAAACAAGGGGGAAGAGCGGAGCTATATATACCATGATCGTCTTTACTCAAATACACGTACGACAATCGGCATTGTTCAGAAATATGTGCAACGATCGACTTTGTTTCAAAAGTTACCAGTATGAGTTTATCAATTCACTTGGAGCTGTACGCACAACGATCGTTCCACAAACACTTGTATAAAGCCATGCAAAAGACTCAGAAAGACGACCGTACAAGCAAGAAATCAGAAGAAAACATATTATCCCATTTCATTCGAAATATGTGTACAAGCACGGTCGCCCGAAGGCAAAATACAACGAAAGCTACAAAAAATTACAAGTCAAAAAGCAGAAAAGCTCAAAGATCGGCGCCCGTTCCATCGCTAGCAGCAGGCTCTGAACCCCCATCCTCCGGGGCATCCGGATGAACAAGGTTGTTCGGCAATGGGTACCAGCTCAAATCGATCCCATGATCCGCGGAAAGGTCTAGGATCGGCACGGTGAAGTCTGTCTGCAGAGGGTGCTCAAGCGCATAGGCTTTGAAATTTTCAGACAAAGGGCCAACCTCGAGCCCTCGCTTCTTAGCAGCGCGGATTGCGTCAGCATAAGCCATATAGTAGGAAAATTCGCTGACGTACTCCACGTTAAGGAAGGGATCGACCTCAGTCGCCTTCAACTTTCCCTTCAGCTCCGCAACCGTTTGGCTCACGCCCTCGAGCTCGGCAGTTTTGGCGGCCACCTCTTCCTTCAAGGACGCCAGCTCGCTGTTCAGTCGGGCGACGGTCACCTTCATCTAGTCGGCCTCCTTCTGCGCGGCCGCGTGCGACCTGCGGGCTTCCGTCATCTGGTCCCGCATCCGGTCAGTCGCCGCCCGTGCCCGGTCAAGATCCTGCCTCGCCTTCTTAGCCGCCTCCACGGAGCTCTTCTCCATGGCCGCGAGCCGGTCGGCAAACTCAATGTTTTGTTTCCGTGCGTCTTCGAGGTCCACATGGAGACGGGTGGTGGACGGCCGCCCCTCATAGTCCCTCACGGCCTGAGAACCTATCGTCGTCGTCTGAAGGGCCAGTGCGAAAGTAGTCTGCATCGCGTCAGCAGATCGCCGGCGCGCGATCGCATCCATATCGGTCGTCCAGGCCTACGGCAGGGAGGCGGTAGCTCGAGCAACGTAAGAAGGGATATCGCTGACCTCGCGAGGAGCTTTGCTCGTCATGAAGTCAAACACCATCGGCGAGCAGTTCGGGTCGGAGTGGCAGATCCTGCACAAATGGCAAAAGAGTTAGTGTGTTTTCTACACAAGTTTCATAACTCGGCAAAGCGACCAAGCTTACCTTTCGACCTTCTATGGGTCACGACCGAAGAACGGCCTGCCACGTGGAATCTCGGCCTCAGCGGTCACCATGGACTGAAGGAAATCCAAAGATGGCGTGGACCCCTCCACCAGAGGAATTGCGGAAAGCGGAGGCACAGAGATCGGCGGCTCGTCAGTAGTAGCAGGGGCCGAGGGCTCCACAGTCCTCCGTTTCTTGCGGATGAGCTGAAGTTGCTCCTCCTCTCGAGGCTCCTGCTCTTCGACGACAGGCTCCTGGAGAGGTCTTGCCTCTGGGGTCGGTCGCAGCGGAGTAGAAGGAGCTCGGTTCTTCTTTTTCCCTTGACGAAGGCGGTTTATGACCCCCAGATTAGACATGTCAATCGCAGCAGGGGAGTCTGGGAAACAACGGAAGCAAATTTCTGGGAAAGAAAGCAATCGACAAAGTTAGTAATCTTTCTCAATCAAGACGATCGACATGTCAAAGAAGATCTCAAAAGTTCATACCTGGAACCTTTAGATGGCGAGGGTATCAAAATAGCCAAGCGGCCAACCAACAGACTTCGTTTTTGATTTGTCGTGCGTCTATATGGTCGTTAGGAAGACTCTGTATCTTCTCCCAGACGATCGCGAAATAAAAAGCGAGGTCGCCTGCCGCCGGAACAATGACACCTGCAAAAAGAAGGCCAAAATCAGATCTGTTCAGAATGTATCCGAACAAAGGGAGAGTCTAAATCCTTACTCGGACTCCTCTCCCGAAAGCCGATGGGAATATCCAACTCATCGGTTGGGTTGTCGCTTTCTGCCGACTTCCACGCGTTGCCGACCCAGAACCACTTCGATGGATCGCCCCTTTACTTTGTTCGGAACCCCAAGAATCACCCTGCCTGAGCGACCTTGGATGTGGTACCCGCCGACAGAGCCTTTTTGAACCGTCAATTTGAAGAGATGGTTCATCTCCAACGGCGAAGGAAGACGATACAACCTATGGCCAACAAACAAAGTGAGGGTGCAGACGATCTGCATCCAGGCATTTGGCGTCAATTGAAGAGGCGCCACGTTCCAGGCGGTCAGCAGGTAGGAGACAGTAAACGGCAACGGGAATCACAGTCCAGCCTCCATTATCGCCTCGTTGACGGCGACCATGCTCTCGGGAGGTTGATCGGCTCGCTCGTTCTCGATGGGCACATGGAGGCAAACATCAGAAGGAACATAGAACCTCGCCCTCCAACGGTCCAGATCCTTCCTGGTCGCCGAGCTCCCGATCTGGCCAAGGGTCCACGGAGAGCGGCGAGCAGCCCCGGAACAACGTACGCCTTACAGGTTCATAAGGATGGGAGATCGAGTATTCAGTAAAGTTAAATTTGGGGAGTGGTCCGACCAATCTCTCCATGAGTTCGTCAAAGTCTGTGAAGGCTTGGCCGAACGCGCTGTTCCGCTCCCAGTGCGCTTTCGCATCCATCTCCTCTTGTTTCAGCGAACGGATCCGCTCGGCCTCCGCCGCCTTGGCCTCGTCAGCTTCATTAAAAAGTTCTTTGACCTCCGCGGATTCAATCCCGGCGCGGATGGCCTCGACGGCGGTGTACACATGAAACTCCGCAGAAAGTTCATCCCGGGCGGTCGAAATCCCGGCGGCGGAAGTACTACCGACCCCATACATATTTGGTCTTCCTCCGGACATTTTCAGAAGAAAGGAAAGGAAGAGAGAAGTTTTTTGTTGTTACCTAAAGAGTCTGAGTCGAACGACGATCGTCACACGAAGCTTCAAGGGAATTCGGCTATGTCTTCTTCTCAGACGAAAATACATAAGGTTAGGCGGGGCTTCTGGGCAAATAAACCGAATCTCGGGGGCCGAAACGAAAAGGTCAGGGAAGTCAGCACTTAATCCCGTCCTTGAATCCTGCATGCGCTTCGTTTCGAGGGCACGCCAAAGGACAGAGTCTGACAAACTGTCGGACTCCCCCAGCAGAAACGCGACACGTGCCCCATGACGTTTTAAAACCGCTGTCATTTCCCGCTCATTTCAGCGACCGAGTAGGTCGTCCAAATCCAAAGTCAGTCCGCTCGAGAGATGATCATTTGTTCCATAAAATGCTTAGTCGCTCGTCTAAGTCAAGCGATCGCCAGTAGAACCACCGCACCCCACGTCTTCAACATCGAAGCTAGCTGGGAGGCAATTGTTGTGCGGCGATTTATACGCCTCAATGGCGATCGGCATAAGGGCCAAGCGACCGAAGCCAGCATCAGATAATCAAAAGCAGACTTGCCAAGAGAAGATTCCAGACCTAGATCAGGTACCGAGCGATCGACGTCCAGGGCGATCGCCTCTTGGCACCTAACGATCGACTCTGGTGCCCGACTAAAGATGACCGCCTCATGCCACGTGGGAAGCCAACATCCGTCAAGTCTACGAAGACCGAATCTCGGGATGAAGGCCCACGTGTAGATCTGCGAATGGCGCCGCAGAATAAGGATCTTTGACTCCAGCCCATCAACAGCTGTCAATGACAATGACTGCCTCACCTACCGACAGACCTGCCGAAAGGTCCTAGGTGGGACCTCCCAAGATAGCGACATAGGACGTGTGTTGTCTTCTCATTAGTTCGCACATCCGGCTGCCAGCAGCTGCTGCGGACTTTAAGGAGACCAACCCATGTGCTAAAGACGATCGCCCGCTTATTATAATACAGTAAAGGCGATCGCCCAACTACCTCCACTCCTATAAATAGGAAACCTCCAGCAACTGTAAAGAGGTTCAAAAACTTTTGATTTCACACTAGAAACCATCAAACTTCCATCACAGGAATAACAGCTAAAAAAACAGCACTCCATCTTGGTTACAAGAACTCATAGAGCATCAACTCTGATTCTTCCGGCAATCATCAGCACTTAAGAGCTAGATAACTAGGGTCTTTACACTCATTGTAATTGCACTCTAACATTAATATTTGTACTCCCAAGTATTCGTATTAATAATATCTCGCGAGAGCATTCAAGCCCGGGACTAACAACCCTGGAAAATCTTGCGTTATTTGCTTTCCCTCGGACGTGCTCTCGCATTTTGTTTGTTACTCATCCATTCCAGTAAACTCTTCCGAATAATATTTTCGGTAACAACACACGTGTACCACTCTGAAGGAATATCAGGACCAAGCTTTATCCATTGAGATGGCCGTTTCTGTGACGGAATCTAGTTCAGAGAGTAAGAGGCAGAAGACCTCAAGTAACTCTTCAAGAGGCCAGAGAAGTGAAATTCGTGAGCCTGTTGCTTCGCATTTTCCTTATGGGAGCACTCCTCATTCGGTTGACCAGTCTAAGAACCTTACTCCGGAGGTGAGTAAGACAAACGGTGTGAAGATATGCTTCAACTGCAGTCGTGTGGGCCATGCGAGACAGAATTGTCGTTCGCCACCGGTTAATTGTTTCAAGTGCAGTCAATTGGGGCACAAAGCGGTGCATTGTGAAGCTATTCAGGAATCAGGTTTTCGTTCCTACTTGTGGAGGGCCCAGTGGTGTCCAGTGATGTACCTGTGCATTGTACTTTGTATTGTATCTCGTGTGGAGATTTGATACTTGTTGTGTGAATCTTTTTGGTTTTGTTGGTATTCTACCCTGATGTTTTATTTTAAGTTTCGGGACGAAACTTATTTTTATTGGGGTAGAATGTAATATCCGGTATTTTCATTTTCCGTTATCTTGGATTGTTTGTGTTTTGACGCCGGACATTTTCCTGTTGATGTGAGTCAGAGTGATTTCTACCGTGATACTCTATCTTGTTACGATCGCATAGCCATTTTAGTTGGGTGCGATTTGTTGTTACGTGCGTTTCTTGGATTAATGTATGCATGTGATGTGTCGTTATTTGCTCGTTATTGTTTTGAATCATAAACGGTGCGTTAGTGCGACCGGAACATTGTCGAATGCCTAAACAGACCATCGGAATGACCGAGTCACGACTGCAAGACCTGGCCGAGTTACGGCCGTAATACAGTGCATGTTACGGCCGTAAGCCATGGCCGGTTACGGCCGATAGTGACTCGCAAGGACTGGCCGATTACGGCCGTAAGACTATGGCCGGATATGGCCGTAAGGCCTGTTACGTACGTAAGCCTGCTCGCAACGCATTTAACGCGTCGGCGCTGGGGCAAGGTAGCCATGGCCAGTTACGGCCGTAAGCCATGGCCTGTTACGGCCATAACCGCTTGGTAGGACTCGGCTATTTAAGGCCTGGGCACCGGGTCACTCGGCCATTTCCTTATTTTTCTTCATTCTTTCGCGATCCTTCGACGGAGATTAAGGGTTTTGATCGGAAATCAGTTGTACATCAGTTGGGAAGATTGAATAATGATTATTATCATCATCTAATCTTTGTTCTTCGTCCGAATCGAGGTATTTTGGCTTGAACCCATGTTTTTGAATATTTTGGGGATTTTCCTTTTGATTTCGATTCCATTCCGTTTTTGATCAATTAATTGTTGCATAAACGTTGTTTTGAACATGTTCTATGGATTGGATACTTATATCCTTGATTTGTTCGGCTCGAGGGGTTATTTCTTTGTTCTTGGAGGGTCTTGAACATTTAATGCTCGATTAAATGTTCGAATGAGTTTTTCCTTCGATAGTTTGATGAGGTTTCCGTTGTTTTCGGTTTTGATTCTCGTTGTAATCGTATCTTCGTTGTTTTTGCTGGAGGATTGTAGGTGTTCGGGGTTTTTTCGGGTTGTGCCGTATTCGTAGGAATATTCGGGCGCCGACAATCGAGGAAAGTATCTTATTATACGACTTGTATATTGCGACTAGAAATCACGCATTAGGTTAATGATGATTTTGCTTGCCTTCGTAAATATGATTCCGTTTGAGTTGGTTGTGTATTCCGCAATTTGAAGTCTTTGTGATGATAGTGTTATATTGGTATACATGTTAGGTGTTGTGCCATTTGTGCAGGATTGCAATGTACATCGGGATGGTTGTATGCTTGGTTGTGCAATGTATTGTGTATCGATCGTGAGTTATGTTGGTTGTGTGTCATTGATTGATGACAGCTGTTGTGAGTGTTGAGATTGTGTTATGTGCGCGTGATGTACGATTTTGTGGTGATTAATATGATTGATTAACTGTGTTCATGGTTGTATGAACTATGAATATGAATATGTGTGTGACCGCTAAGTTCACTCGTGATGGTTCGACGGGACCTACGAGGACTCGTGGCAGTGGACTACGGGGTCAGAACTTAGTGAGGTACTAAGGTCCAATCGTGGTGGTCTGATGAGGCCTACGATAACACATGGCAGTGGACCATGAGTTTAGGGCACAGTGCGTCCAATCGGGTGAGCTCGACGGGGCTTACGGTGACACGAGACAGTGGACTACGGTGTTGGGACTGTGTGTGTGACTGTTGTGATTGTTATAGTCTGTGTGGGTTGTTGAACCTACGGAGACACATGACAGCGGATCATGGTGTCGGAATTGATTATGTTTGGTTATTTGTGTGTGGAATAGCCGTGTGGGTTTTTGAACCTACGGAGACACGTGACAGTGGATCACGATGTCGGAATTGATTATGTTTGGTTATTTGTGCGTGGAATAGTCCGTGCGGGTTGTTGTACCTACAGAGACACGTGACAGTGGATCACAGTGTCATGAATATGTTTTGACAATCAAGTTTTGAAAGAAAAAGTTTTGCGAAAATGAATGTTGGATCGAGTCCCGAGCGATTGGGTAAATGTTTTTCGTGTTGTGAACTGTTGAGTTATGAAACAAGATTTGGGTTAAGACCCTAAAGTTTTTCGAAAGGATTTGTAACTTGGGACTTGAGGCCTTAAAGATTTTTGTTCCTAAAACTCCCGAGATGATAAGTTTAGTTTCAAATGCTTCATAGCTTATTTTCCTTTGTTAAAACCTCTCGGGAATATTTTGGTATTTGGTTATTATATTTGATTCATGATTAAATCTTTGCTCGTTACATTTCGTATGATTTGATACTTGCACTAGTAAAACAGTGGAGTTTTACTAACCCCCGAGTAATCGGAGGGTGGATGTTTGTTTTGCATCCAGGTACATGCAGGTTCAGGGGAGAAGCCATAGGATTGGCACAGGATGATGACGAGCTGCGATACTAATCAAGAGTTGAGAGTTGTTTTGATTTTCATTGTGTTGTTAGAGTTGATTTCAGTCCTCCGCTGTATTGTGTTTGGACCCCTGTGTGGGTAATATTGTTTTAGTTAGTTCTGTTGATTGAGTTGTGTGACCTCATCGGTCTGTGTATTCACGTGTAAGTGACCATAACGGTCTGTATTATTTTATTGTTTGACCCTGGCCGGGCAAACATTTGGTCGTTTTGTAAGGTTTAGCCTGGTAGATCCTCGTGAAAAGGGGTTTACGGCGTGTAATATTCCCATATGGTTTTGGGGGTGTTACAATTATCACTTATTAGTAGCGTAGAAATCTATTTCAAGGTTGGATTTTATTTAACAGTTGTACATGATCAAATATTGATCTTATAATTGCATTTTATTGATTTGTTTGAAATATGAATTTGTGTCGTTAGGCTTTTCAATATTAACTTTTGACATTTTTTTAATATTGTACCAAGACTTACATCGGTAAAATATTGTACCAAGACAATTAATAGTGAACAAGCGACAAAGGCAGACCACATTTTGTCTGATGTCGATACGAAGGATTATGAGGTAAAAATGTGTAATGTAGTCTTGAATGCTCTTAGGTTGGTTACTTGGTCACTAACATCTAATTTCATGATTTGTAGTTGCAAGCCTTTTGAGTTTAGTGGATATCCTTGTCGCCACATTTTGTGTTTGATGCATAGGAAGAGCGTATTTGTGGATATCCTTCTCGTCGTTGTCGGTGGTCTTCACTGTGGGTCATCAATGGTGATTTTTTTCAGCCCTTCTTATTCGTCATGAGTCGATAAGAAAAAACCCTAACCCTCTTTTCTTTTCTGAGAGAAGTAACTTGTACAGAAGGTGAGAAATCCCGTAGGCTTTTTTTTATGTTCTTTTTGTCTGTTACAACTTAACCTCCAACTTTTTTTATTTTATATGAACCTAGCTCATTTGGCATCCCAGATGGTAGCCCTACCTGCCACACTAGCGCCACGTAGACATTGGTACATAAAATTTCTTCCCACGCTGGGATCGAAAAGGGACCGGTAATTGCTTAGTAGGTATAAAACAGAATTACTTTTTTGGTAACTTTTGCTGTAAAGTATCAATTATTAGTAGCGTAGAAATCTATTTTAAGTTTGAATTTTGTTTAATGGTTCTGGGTGATCAAATATTGACTTTATAATTGCATTTTATTGATTTGTTTGAAATATGAATTTGTGTCGTTAGGCTTTTTCGATATTAACTTTTGACATTTTTTTTTAATTTTTTACCAAGACAATATAAAAATTACATCACCAAAAATATCTTCACGATATTATTTTTTAATAATTTTTATAATATAATTAGAAATTTATTCGTAACCAAATTTTCATCTCGAAAAGTAAAAATAATATCTATTTATATGAGGGAGTATTAAACATCCTTTTGCTAGAAAAGCCATTGCATTTAGGCTTAGCGATAAATGCTAAATTTAGCCATCGCATAAATTGCAAAACGACCTATTCAAACTCTCGAATAGAGATTAAAGGGGGTGTATTCAATTCAGATTTTAAAAAAATTTAACGGATTAATAATAATCTATGGATTTTAAAAGACTGTAGTTGATTTTAATCCATCATTTTATAAAATCCAAAATAATCCATGAGTATTTGAATATCATTAGATTTTAAAAGATAATTTAAAATCCTAATGGAATACCTCCAGATTTTTAAGGACAATTTAAAATCTTGATTGAATACACCCGGGTTTTAAAAGACTTTTTAAAATCCTTATTGAATGATTTTCATGGATTTTTTGAAATCCAAATTGAATACACATGGATTTTTAAAATCCAAAAAAAAATTTTAAAATCCAGATTGAATACACCCTCATAAAATTGAGATTTTAAAATAGTAAATACTTCACTATTTTTTGCATTTTGCAAAACCATACTTAAAAAGTTGAGACAGATTACAGGACTAATTTTTTGCCATTCTACTTGTAACAATCTCCGAAGTGTAGCGCACTTTAACAAGAGAGAGAAAAAAGAAGAGGAATGACTCGAATATCTTTGCGAGAAGAGGATCATGACAAGCATGCCCTATCCATTGACAAGAAAGGATAACAGTCGAGGGTTGCACTAAATTAAACAAGAATTTTGGATTGCACATAAAAGAGCTTATATCACACAGTAACTCGGTGCAGAGAAAATAGATTACTGAAAAATTATATAACAGGAGTATCAAAAGTTTACAGTGAAAGTCAGTCCGTCGGAGCTTCTAACTTCCAAGCAAACAACGGGCGCGCTGATTGGAAACTTTCACCCAGAAATTAAGCTCTTCCACATCATCATCAACATGATCCAGAGCTTTGTTCTGCCTGCATCATTTAGAATCCGTACCCCAAAACAAATAAATAATTGAAAGTTACAAGGTTTTGGAGGCTAGTGGAAGGGAGGGGGAAGAATTTGATGAACTCCTTGTTTGATTCATAAAAATGGAGGGAAGGGGAGGAGAGGGGAGAGAAAAATTTAATACATTTTCACTGTAATATCCGCAAATTCGATTTCCGGTAATTTTTCTTTTTTGGCGAAAGTCCGTTTTGACAACTCGCTTGAGACCGTTTCGTCATCCTGAGAATGATTAATTCTACACTTTTTGACATCCGAGTTCGTTTCGGAGTAGTTTTGTTGAGTTCCGTGCTTTTTAGGGACTTTTCAGCACTTAAGTTCGATTCTTGCGAATCTCGTTCGAAACTGCTGTTTCGAGTTTCCCGTAAGTCCGTTTAACTTTGTTATACGTGTTGTGAACTTCGGTTTGGTTATTCGATCATGTATCGTGATTCTCGGGCGTTTTGGGCCATTTTGTAATTTACCCAAAGTTATGGGTATCCGTATCTGTACTTGCTGTCTCGACTCTTTTCTTGGTCGAGTATGATTATTATGTTTTCATTTCGGGTCGTTGATGTTGCCTGCGAGCTTTTCGTCATGTTCGTTCCGTACGTTTCGGAAAATCGAGTCGTCAGGTCATGGCGGCTGAGCAGCTGGCCGGACCGGTGCGGCACTGTCGGAAGTGTTGGGCACTGGCCGAGCAGGCACAGCAGGAACTGGCATAGCGCGCGCTACGGCCGGAGGCTGCGCGCGCTAGCTCGGCAGTGTAGCGCACGCTGTCGAGCGGCCCAGCGTACGCTATCGGATCTGGGCAAAGGGGTTCTGAGGTTCTGGACTCGGGTTGGATCGGCAGGTAGCGCACGCTACTGTCGGTCGTGGCGCACGCTAACCGGCATGGGTAGCGCACGCTGTCGGCCGACTAGCGTACGTTACATGGGCGAGCTTTTTAGTCCAGAGGTTACTAGACAGGTCGGCTAGCGCACGCAGGCTTCCGGCCGTAGCGCACGCTAGCGGGGGCCGGGCGGACAGGTTATGGTCGACAGGATTGGTCGGTGGTGCCGGATCGTGCGGCCCCCGGCCGAGGGTACTGGGCCGATACTGGCCGATAGCACACGGTAGTCCGGGAAGGCTAGCGCACGCTAGTTCCGGCCCAATATATAAATGACAGAGCAGCCACTTTTTCATTCGTTTTTCGTTTCCTTTCTCTTCTGTCCGCGGCTAGAGCTTTGGAGGAGGTGAAGCCATGTTGTTAAACAACAAATCCATGAAGTTCCTGAGTCCATATCATTGATCAATCATCCTATAACATCCTTCGATCCAGCGAATCAAGGTTAGATCTTCAGAACCCTACTTTTGGGGAGATTTGGGGGTTTTCGCATTTTTGTCCGATTCATTCCGTTTTGTTGATTAATTCATGATGAATATGATTAATCTTGTTGGTATTCTTAGTTTCCCTGCGGATTCATGGTATATTTTGTGGTTTTTACGGAATCGAGAGGGTTTGGTTGTGGTTCGCCCTCGTTGTCGTTTTTATACGAATATACATGAATCATAGGCGGGTTTCCGGGTGTATTCCAATTCCGTATTCGTTTAGAATTGGTTGTGATTGTATTCTTCGAATCGTTAGGTCCGGTTTCGTTGGTTCCTAGCTTTCGTCGGTGACTTTCCTTTCCGTTCGTTGCGTCGTCAACTATTCAAGGCAAGTATATAATTATGATTGTACGTTCTCGACTTTGAAAGTAAGAAATATTAATGGCATGATTATTTATATCCACTCTGGGGCGGGCCGACGGGTCCCCTGAGGGTTTCGTAGCCTCTGGTGCGATTCCAAGGATGATATGAACGAACCACTCTGGGGCGGGCCGACAAGTCCCCTGAGGGTTCAGTAGCCTCTGGTGCGGTTCCACGGTATTCATATATGTATTGATGTGATGCTATGAGATTTAGTTATTCCAGAATACTAGTCTTGAATTGATGAATTGACGGTTACATTTACTTTATTGTCGAGGAGTATTGTATTTCATACTTGATATACTTGCACTAGCTATTCGACGGCTAACCCCTTTATGGGGGAAATATTTTTTATGTATTTCAGGTTCCAAGAGAACGGACAGGCGGCTATCAGGTCGGCATGAAGATGATGGGCAAGTGTGATACTGTGTCTTGTCTCCGGTTATATTGTTTTGGATTCCTCCATTCAGTGTTGTTGTACTGGAATGGATTTTAAATACTCGAGTATTGTATTTCAGTTTCCTTGATGTTCCGGCCTTTATTGCCGAGGTATTGATTTGTGTGGTGATGTATATGGTTTCATTGGTTATGGTTTTGAATACTATTTGTATTGTCCTTCTTTTCATTGTATCTAGACATTCTCGGTCAAGTTTTACAGTTCCGCGCATGAATAACCTTGTGGGTCCCACGGCGGGGCTCACGGCACTGTAATATACCCTGAATAAATTGGGGGTGTTACAGAATATGGTATCAGAGCTTAGGTTTATGGATACCTAGGCTGTCGGTCTTTTGGGTCGATTGAGTCGTCATTTGCCAACAGTATCACTACTCTGCCATCATCACAGTGCGACCGGTACTTGTAAGTCCTCTCACTCTTCTTGTGTTTTCTTAATCGTTTCGTTTTTAGCTTGGTATCCTTGGGAATTGGTCACTTCGAGAATGTGCGATTTGGATTATACTTACACACGTGTGTGCCCTTCAGAATGTTGGCTGTAAGGAGGAAGAGTCGTGGCCGTGGTCACGGACGTGAACTCTTCCTTGAGATTTTGTCAAATTGCTAATTGCAATATTAGTGTGTATCGGTATTGTGTTGAGACTTTGTTTGGGAGTCGCATGCTTATATCACGGGAGATCATCGACTTCACATACCTGTAAGTATATTGTTTTGGTTATTCGCTTGTGGCGGTGTTTGATTGCTTTCGTGATGAGTTTGGAAATTTTGGATTGATCTGTTGTTTGTGACAAGATTGCAAGTTTCGAGGACGAAACTCATTTTAAGGCGATATCCCGACTTTAAGTACGTAATATCCGGATTTCAGTATAAATTTTTCGCGCTATTTTATCTGAGATATACTGGATAGATTGGTGTCTATACAGTATGGATAAAATAATTGGAAGACTGAGACAGTTGTATTAGTATAATTGTCGTAGTTGGTCGACAATTACATTTGAAGATATCGTGTATCATGTTATCGTACTTTTGATATTGGGTATATCATATGAGAATATTATCAAGTTGTATATATGTATTCAATATGTCGTGTATATACATCTAGTATATCAAGACGACGGATAAGAATAGCGGGAAATGGCTAAGTACAGCCACGTTAGCGCACGCTACAAGGTATGCCTAGCGCACACTAAGACATATATACTTAGCGTACGCCACGGTGCATACTTAGCGCACGCTAAGAGGTTTCAGTTATGTACGCTAAGGAGGACCCCTAACGTACGTAAGGTATTCTGGATAAGGTCCGGAAAGTGGCCGACAGGTAGGCCCAGACTGTTTATTATAGGCGATTAGCGCACGCTAAAGCATGTTGGTAGCGCACGCTAATTTCAGATCGTCAACAGGGAATCTTGGCTTTATTGGTTGCTTTCGGCGTGTAGGACCCGGACATCTTCTGGGAAGGTACAAGTTGTCGGGTCAACGACGATTAGCGCGCGTTAAGGTCGAGGAATAGCACACGCTACTTAGCATTTCATTGTAGCAAGTCAACGCCTGTTTGCGTACGCTAATGCATAGGCATTACGTACGTTAGATGAATTTCGAAGCAATGCAATAGCTTCTGGACTGCCCGATAGCGCACGCTATCAAGGAAGGATAGCGCACGCTAGTTCTGTAGCGCACGCTAAATATAAGGTCTAGCGCGCGCTAGTGATGTGTTTTATAAAGAGGATAGACGAGTGCTGAGAGGCATTTTGTCCATTCTCCTTCTTTCAGTCAATACAGAGAGCCTTGGGAAGTACTTGAAGTTCCTAAACATTGAGAGACGATCCTCTTAAACAAGATTAAGATGGAGAGCTCGAATTTAAGTATTGTTCTTGAAGTTTTTGATGATTCTTGGAATGGAGTTCAATTATTCTTCTTCGTGGTGCGTCCATACAAGGTAATCCTCGTATCCCTTTGATAGTGGTTCGTTTTTTTAAGGATTACTACTTGGGAGGGAGCATGTTGGGATCATCATGTGATAATGTTATATGAGATTTATTGGAATTGTAATAAGAGATTTCAGATGTTGATATGATTATTGACATCTTCTTCATATGATGATAATGGTATTGTTGCGATTCTTGAGGTTGTATGAATGGCATGATGAAGAAAATGGTAATATGGAGATATATACCTCGGATATGTTGTTCTAAACGTGATTTCGGATATTTCATGCTCTTGAAGAACTCTTGAATTATATGAGGTGATGAAAATTTATAAGAAGCGTTGATGTTTTGAAAATGAATATGGAATATTCATATCTAGAGCTAAATTATGTGTTTGAAGTAATATTCGTATAGGAATACGAATGTGATTATGAGTTTGATGAGACTATTATTCATCTCTGAATTTGGAAACCCATACGTATGGAGCAAATATTCAAGTCGAATGATTGGATTGTTTGATAACCTTTTTAATATGATTATCTATTGTTTTGAACCAGTCGGATGGTTCGAATTAATGATAGTCATAGGTAATTTTTAACGATGGATTTACGAGAAGGGAACCTTGTCAATTCATAGTTAAGAATTGAGTTTGGAATCGATAACATTTAGACCCTTATTATTGGTCCGAATTGGTTGCTGATATGATCATCGGATTTCAGCTCGTATTGTGGATATGGATTCGTGAGGGTCTGAGTTGGATAGTTCAGACTGTGTTTAATCGAGATATTGTGGAACCGATGAGTTTGTGGCCTGGTTGTATTGATATTGATCGTCATCGAACCTGTTGATTATTAATCCTTCGTTTTACAATAAGATATGATGTTTGATCGTGGATAATGACTGTTGTGTTGCGGTTGAGGTTGAAGAGTTCATCGATTAGCTTGGTCGGGACTGAGGAACTCGTAGACGAAATCAACGGAATTGGTAGCAGTTCGTTGTATTGATATCGAGGCAAGTTTTATACTTGTACTAATCAATGAGATTAGTGTTATCATGTAGGTGTACGAATGTGTGTATCATTTCGAGACTTGGTCTCTTTATGATTTTGTTGATATCAAGGGATTGTTTGATACGACACCCGTCGGTTATGCCAAATGTTACTGTTGTTCGTAAATGGCCGGTTCAAGGCATTGCAATACTTGTTTGTAAGTTCCTGTCGATAGCCGGTTCGCAGTATCGACGTATCGATTGTTATTGTGATTAATGTTCCATTGAGATATTGTGGTGATCGTCGTTATTGATATCGGTGTTTTTCTATTGCTATTGTATTGGCCGATTGAAGGCATTGATGTATTCGATTATCATCTTCGTTATCAGTAACCGATTAAAGGTGCCGAGACATCCGTTGTATCGTTGTTGTCGATTGACCATTCTAAGGTAATAGAAGTATTGAATTAGGACTGTCGGAGATAGTTCCCATCCGTTGAGTCGTTATCGATTGGTCGTTCTAAGACAATAGAGGTATTGAATTGAGATCGCCGAGGATAGTGCCCATCCGTGAGTTATTATTGTCGTGTTGGCCGACTCAAGGCAGCACACTATTATTCTTGTGAACTCGGTAATTTTGTGGTCGTTGAGGGTTGAGAATTTCCCGGATTGTTGTGTTGTGATTGTTGCTCGTATTAATCGGTCCTTAGGGATTTTGATCCCAGAATGGTTGTTTTGGATATTGATGGTCGTGTCGATCTTTCATTATTCGTGTGTCATCGTTCATTGGTGAGTCGTATGATTCATATTGGATCTGTTATCCTTTGAGTTTTGTTGTCATGTTGTATCGTGGCATATCTGGAATCATATCTGCGTGCCGATTGGTTATGTGTAGGATTTTTAGCCAGGCACATGATGATCATGCGTGGATGTTTCCGCATTGAACCGTGCACACGAGACGTAGTTCGTGAGGCTAATTAGGTACATTGTCAAACGTATATTCTGGATTCCGTATATGGGGTGGACATGTGCACGGACACATTTCCGGATCGGGCGTACTGTGATGTCCCTCTTGAGCTTTATTGTTTGGTCGTTCGTAGTCCATGTTGTATTGGATATGTCCGACGATTTGCGACTGGTTGTTCATACGCCGAGGGGTATGTCCGACAGTCAGGTTTGTTTCTTTGAGATCTGTATTGTGATGATTTACTTGGCCATTCGGCTGAGCCATCATGATATACAGCTTCGGCTGAGGGGCTTTCAGGCCATTGTGATGTATTGGTATTTCTGTTGGAGCCTTCAGGCATTGTGATCCGTATTTATTTCAGCGTTGGCTTAGATTACCTTCGGGTAATGTATTGTTGTGTTGCTTGTAATGTTTCGTCGTTGGGCATAAGTTACCCGTTTCTTATGTATCTCGTTGAGTTTTCCTGGCGGGATATTGCTTCTCCCTAGTTGTTAAGTTTCGGGAAGAAACTTCTTTTAAGGAGGGTAGAATGTAATATCCGCAAATTTGATTTCCGGTAATTTTTCTTTTTTTGGCGAAAGTCCGTTTTGACGACTCGATTGGGACCGTTTCGTCATCCTGAGAATGATTAATTCTACACTTTTTGACATACGAGTTCGTTTCGAAGTCGTTTTGTTGAGTTCCGTGCTTTTTAGCGACTTTTCCGCACTTGAGTTCGATTCTTGCGAATCTCGTTCGAAACTGCTGTTTCGAGTTTCCCGTAAGTCCGTTTAACTCTGTTATATGTGTTGTGAACATCGGTTTGGTTATTCGATCATGTATCGTGATTCTCGGGCGTTTTGGACCATTTTGTAATTTATCCAAAGTTATGGGTATCCGTATCTGTACTTGCTGTCTCGACTCTTTTCTTGGTCGCGTATGATTAATTATTGTATTATGTTTTCATTTCGGGTCGTTGATGTTGCCAGCGAGCTTTTCATCGGGTTCGTTCCGTACGTCTCGGAAAATCGAGTCGTCGGGTCATGGCGGCTGAGCAGCTGGCCGGACCGGTGCGGCACTGTCGGAAGTGCTGGGCACTGGCCGAGCATGCACGGCAGGAACCGTCATAGCGCGCGCTACGGACGGAGGCTGCGCGCGCTAGCTCGGTAGTGTAGCGCACGCTGTCGAGCGGCCCAGCGTACGCTATCGGATCTGGGTAGAGGGGTTCTGAGGTTCTGGACTCGGGTTAGATCGGCAGGTAGCGCACGCTACTGTCGGTCGTGGCGCACGCTAACCGGCAGGGGTAGCGCACACTGTCGGCCGACTAGCGTACGTTACCTGGGCGAGCTTTTTAGTCCAGAGGTTACTAAACAGGTCGGCTAGCGCGCGCAGGCTTCCGGCCATAGCGCACGCTAGCGGGGGCCGGGCGGACAGGTTATGGTCGGCAGGATTGGTCGGTGGGGCCGGGTCGTGCGGGCCCTGGCCGAGGGTGCTGGGCCGATACTGGCCGAAAGCGCACGCTAGTCCGGGAAGGCTAGCGCACTGTCACGCCCCACCTTAAGGCAGCAGGTATCGAACAGCATCCGGCCGAAGCCTTCCGGACGGGCGCGCAGCAGGCTCGCGCGCGTGCATGGACCGGGCCAAGCTCACAGAGGACTACCCCCCCTATAATAGGCTTAGACGGAAAAAGCCTTGTGACAGCAGTAGACATTGAAAAGCCGAGGAACCCACTCTTCAGAAAGAAGACCCTAGAAGCTTCAAGATGGAGACCAATCAATTCCAGAAGGTCAAAGAGGGTTCCAGAAAGGCAGAAATCGGGTCGGATTGCTACGGGCTGAATCGGACCTTGGCCGGGCCGGGACACTTCGGGCCGGGCCGGGCCGGACGTTCCAGAGGGGGCTGGAGACTCCAAGAAGACTTCTTAGAATTACCTAGAATTGTATAGATCATTCTAGATGATGGCACTTGTAAATACTTGGAATAGTAATATTTTGTTGGTAATTTGTTAGCCTAGGAGGATTAGTATAAATACCCCCCCTTGGGGCTCATTTGTAACTCACACTTGAGAAATCTGATTTGCTACAGTGCAATAAGAGAAAACCTTCCCCAAGCAATTTCCTTACTTTCCTTCCTAGCAGTCTTGTTTATTAGTAGGCTTACTACTTAGGCTTGAGACAACCTAAGAGTGCCGCACGGCGAGGACTTAGCGAGGCGCAAGTATAACCCCGTGACAGTTGGTATCGGAGTCAAGGTTGAGACAACCAAGGCGGATTTTCGAAGATTGCTAGCTGATCGTGCAAGGAAGAAGATGGCTCAATCATCCGACGTTACCCAACCCAACACTCAGGCCGAGAAGACCAAGAAAGGCAGAGACAAGTCTATCGATCGGATTGCTGCCATGGACAGCCGAGTGACTCGACTGGAGGAGGTCAATGATGAGGTTGCGAAGAGGGTGGATGACTTAGAAGACGCTGGTGAGGAGCTGAACAACCAGGTACTTTCTACTATCAATGCTTGTGATGGGGACATGAAGCAATAGTTGGCCGATTTTCGGGCCATGATCTTGGCCATGCAAGAGAGCATGGAGGTTCTGAAGACGGAGATGGCAACAGTGAAAGAGTTGCTGGATTCCAAGATGATCCAACCATCCAAATCCCCTTATGGATCCCCCATTTTGTTCCAGAAGAAGAATGATGGATCCTTACGTATGTGCGTGGACTATAGGGCACTCAACAAACTGACGATTCGCAACAAGTATCCCATTCCACTCATTGAGAGTTGTTTGACCAACTGGGAGGTGCCAAATACTTTTCAAAGATCGACCTAAGATCCGGATATTGGCAGGTCCGGATAGCCGAAGGAGACGAACCCAAGACCGCCATGGCGAACAGGTATGGTTTGTTTGATTTCCTTGTGATGCCGTTCGGGCTTACAAACACCCCAGCGACCTTTTGCACATTGATGAACAAGGTATTTCAACCATACATAGACAAGTTTGTTGTCGTTTATTTGGATGATATTGTCATTTACTCCTCATCGATGGAGGAGCATGTAGAACACTTGCGACAGGTGTTCCAGGCATTGCGGGACAATGAACTTTATGCAAAGTTGGAGAAGTGCTCATTCGCCCAACAGGAAGTGACTTTTCTGGGGCACCGTATCAAGGATGGCCGCATAATGATGGACGACGACAAAGTGAAAGTCGTTCGAGATTGGGAACCGCCGACCAGCATAACCCAACTCCGATCATTTCTGGGACTCGTGAACTACTACCGGAAGTTCATCGAGGGATACTCTCGGATAGCAGCACCATTAACGGACCTATTGAAGAAGGACCACAAATGGGAGTGGACGGATAAGTGCCGAGAGGCCTTTGAGCTTCTCAAAGGCAAAGTGACGGAGCAGCCAGTCCTTGCCTTGCCAGACCATGCCAAGGCATATGAGGTTCAGACTGATGCATCTGATTATGCCATCGGAGGAGTTTTGATGCAGCTAGGGCATCCCGTTGCCTATGAGAGCAGAAAATTGAATGACACCGAGAGACGGTACTCGGTACATGAGAAGGAAATGACCGTCGTGGTTCATTGCCTTAGAGCCTGGAGGCATTATTTACTTGGGAGCAAGTTTGTGGTACGAACCGACAACGTAGCCACAAGTTATTTTCAAACTCAGAAGAAGCTCACGCCAAAACAAGCAAGATGGCAGGAATTCCTAGCTGAGTTCGATTATACCCTGGAGTATAAGCCTGGAGTACTTAACCGAGTAGCCGATGCATTAAGCCGGAAGGCCGAGCTTGCAGCCTTGACCAAGGTCGAGGGAAGCATCAAGGACCGCATACGCGAGGGACTGAGGCAGGACCCTTTCGCAGGAAACATCATGGAGCTTGCCAGGAGCGGCAAGACAAGACGGTTCTGGGAACGAGACGAGCTACTCTTTACCAAAGGCAATCGTTTGTACGTGCCCAAATGGGGGAACTTACGGAGGGACATCATGAAGGAATGCCACGATACACTATGGGCTGGACACCCAGGTATGCACCGTACAATGGCTTTAATTGACAATTCTTACTTTTGGCCCAGGATGCGTGAGAACGTTGAGGCATACGTCCGGACATGTCTTGTATGTCAACAAGACAAGGTGGAGCAACAACAACCTGGTGGACTACTCCAACCCTTACCCATACCGGAACACCCTTTTGAAAGCGTTTCAATGGACTTTATTATGGCTTTACCTAAATCGGATGGGTATGGGTCGATCATAGTTGTGGTGGACAGGTTCTCAAAATACGCAACCTTTATTCAAGCACCGGCGGACGTAACGGCTCTGGAGACAGCCAAGTTGTTCTTAAAGCATGTGGTAAAACATTGGGGCATACCAAGGACAATCGTGAGTGACCGAGACCCACGTTTCACAGGAAAGTTTTGGTCTGGACTTTTCAAGCTATTGGGCTCGAATTTAGCATTCTCAACAAGTTTCCACCCACAGACGGACGGGAAGACAGAACGAGTTAACGCACTGCTTGAGTGCTACTTGCGGCACTATGTGAGTGACAATCAGCGAGACTGGGCCAAACTCTTAGACACGGACCAATTCTCATACAATTTACAGAAGAGTGAATCAACGGGACGCAGCCCATTCGAGCTCGCTACAGGGATACAACCGGCGACAACGAACAACATTGCCACCGGATACACGGGACAGAGTCCCGCAGCATATACCATTGCTAAGTCATTACAGGAGGAATCGGACTTGGCTCGAGCATCCTTAGACAAGGTAGCCAAGAAGATGAAGAAATGGGCCGATCTCAAGCGGCGAGCGGTCGAGTTCAATGAAGGGGACTTGGTTATGGTGAAACTTCTCCCGCAGCAATTTAAAGCATTTCGGGCTGTGCATAAGGGACTTATCCGGAGATACGAGGGACCCTACAAGATCGAGGGGCGTGTTGGGACAGTTTCATATCGAGTGGAACTACTGCCGAAAATAAAGATACACCTGGTCTTTCATGTTAGCCAACTGAAGCCTTACCATCAGGACATGGAGGATCCGGGCCGAGCTCAGTCACACCGAGCGCCTACTGCCATGTTTACTTCCTTCGATAAGGAAGTAGCCGAGATCATTTCACATCGGGACGTTCGACGAAGGGGTGTGGCCCCATACACCGAGTACTTTGTGCATTGGAAGGGACTCCCAGACACTGAAAATAGCTGGGAACATGAGGATCGCCTATGGCAATTCCGGCAGAAGATTGAAGAATATCGGGACAGCATCGTGCCGAGGACGGTCACAACTTTGGTGGGGGAGAATGTCATGCCCCACCTTAAGGCAGCAGGTATCGAACAGCATCCGGCCGAAGCCTTCCGGACGGGCGTGCAGCAGGCTCGAGCGCGTGCATGGACCGGGCCAAGCTCACAGAGGACTACCCCCTCTATAGTAGGCTTAGACGGAAAAAGCCTTGTGACAGCAGTAGACATTGAAAAGCCGAGGAACCCACTCTTCAGAAAGAAGACCCTGGAAGCTTCAATATGGAGACCAATCAATTCCAGAAGGTCAAAGAGGGTTCCAGAAAGTCAGAAATCGGGTCGAATTGCTACGGGCTGAATCGGACCTTGGCCGGGCCGGGACACTTCGGGACGGGCCAGGCCGGACGTTCCAGAGGGGGCTGGAGACTCCAAAAAGACTTCTTAGAATTACCTAGAATTGTATAGATCATTCTAGATGATGGCATTCTTGTAAATACTTGGAATAGTAATGTTTTGTTGGTAATTTGTTAGCCTAGGAGGATTAGTATAAATACCCCCCATTGTGGCTCATTTGTAACTCACACTTGAGAAATCTGATTTTCTACAATGCAATAAGAGAAAACCTTCCCCAAGCATTTTCCTTACTTTCCTTCCTAGCAGTCTTGTTTATTAGTAGGCTTACTACTTAGGCTTGAGAAAACCTAAGAGTGCCGCACGGCGAGGACTTAGCGAGGCGCAAGTATAACCCTGTGATAGCACGCTAGTTCCGGCCCATTATATAAATGACAGAGCAGCCACTTTTTCATTCATTTTTCATTTCCTTTCTCTTCTGTCCGCGGCTGGAGCTTTGGAGGAGGTGAAGCCATGTTGTTAAACAACAAATCCATGAAGTTCCTGAGTCCATATTATTGATCAATCATCCTATAATATCCTTCGATCCAGCGAATCAAGGTTAGATCTTTAGAACCCTACTTTTGGGGAGATTTGGGGGTTTTCGCGTTTTTGTCCGATTCATTCCGTATTGTTGATTAATTCATGATGAATATGATTAATCTTGTTGGTATTCTTAGTTTCCCTACGAATTCATGGTATATTTCGTGGTTTTTATGGAATCGAGAGGGTTTGGTTGTGGTCCACCCTCGTTGTCGTTTTTTATACGAATATACATGAATCGTAGGCGGGTTTTCGGGTGTATTCCAATTCCGTATTCGTTTAGAATTGGTTGTGATTGTATTCTTCGAATCGTTAGGTTCGGTTTCGTTGGTTCCTAGCTTTCGTCGGTGACTTTCCTTTCTGTTCGTTGCGTCGTCAACTATTCAAGGCAAGTATATAATTATGATTGTACGTTCTCGACTTTGAAAGTAAGAAATATTAATGGCATGATTATTTATATCCACTCTGGGGCGGGCCGACGGGTCCCCTGAGGGTTTCGTAGCCTCTGGTGCGATTCTACGGATGATATGAACGAACCACTCTAGGGCGGGCCGACAGGTCCCCTGAGGGTTCCGTAGCCTCTGGTGTGGTTCCACGGTATTCATATATGTATTGATGTGATGCTATGAGATTTAGTTATTCCGGAATACTAGTCTTGAATTGATGAATTGACGGTTACATTTACTTTATTGTCGAGGAGTATTGTATTTCATACTTGATATACTTGCACAGTTGCACTAGCTATTCGACGGCTAACCCCTTTATGGGGGAAATATTTTTTATGTATTTCAGGTTCCAGGAGAACGGAAAAGCGGGTATCGGGTCGGAATGAAGATGATGGGCAAGTGTGATACTGTGTCTTGTCTCCGGTTATATTTTTTTGGATTCCTCCATTCAGTGTTGTTGTACTGGAATGGATTTTAAATACTCGAGTATTGTATTTCAGTTTCCTTGATGTTCCGGCCTGTGTTGCCGAGGTATTGATTTGTGTGGTGATGTATATGGTTTCATTGGTTATGGTTTTGAATACCATTTGTATTGCCCTTCTTTTCATTGTATCTAGACCTTCTCGGTCAAGTTTTACAGTTCCGCGCATGAATAGCCTTATGGGTGCCACGGCGGGGCTCACAGCGCTGTAATATACCCTGAATAACTTGGGGGTGTTACATTCACTCCCTTCCTTCATTTCATTTAAAAAACAAACAAACAAACAAACATACCCAGTATATCCCGCTCAGAGCAGGGTCTGAGGAGGGTAAGATGTACGCAGACCATGCCCCTACTTATTACGGTAGGGAGGCTATTTCCGTGAAGACCCCCAGCTTAGTGCACAGTAGAATCTTGTGTGATAAATACAAAGGAAAACATATGATTCGAAAAAGCTCGAGACCATACCTGAGCCCATGGCTTGATCCACATGGGACTTACCTAAGTGGAATTTGGCTACTTCACTCCCGATGAACGCTGCTCTAACAAAAGAGAGGTTGGCTCTGCGCACAGCTCACTGTCAAAAATACACCACACGCAAAGACAATAGGATAAAATATACAATAAAAGTAAAAATGCAATGCTCTAGGTCAAAGCTAACCGAGACAACCCAACCCTGAGGCTCTCAACTACAGCACCGCTCCCTACAAAAGAATCCACAACTCTGATCTGGCGCCTCCAAGCGCACCTATCAACAGTCATGGTCTCGGAAAGGTTTAAGGCCTTCAAATCTAATCTCAGTTACTCCTCCCACGTCCTCCTCGGTCTGCCTCTCCTCCTCTCCCCTACAACCATTAAACTCTCGACCCTCCTCACCGGAGCAGATGCCTGCCTCCTGCGGACGTGGCCAAACCATCTCAATCTCCCTTCCCTAACTTTCGCTGAAATGGGCGCCACTTCCAGAGCGTTTCTGAAAACCCTATTCGCAATTCTATCTAACATTGTGCGACCACACGACCAACGTAACATTCTCATTTCAGCCAATATTGGAGGGATTTAATATTGGAGAAATCTGGAGCGAGGTAAAATTTATTTATGTATTTACTTAAATACTTTTAATAAACTCTAAAATAAATATACAAATTACAAAGGTCTAGTAGTCTAATCTAGTTTATTTCCCCTCCCCTCCTTTCTCTTTACAAAACAAGGTGTTTCTACTTCCTCTCTTCTCCTCATATACAATCCTTCCAGACAAAGTAAATGTATTTTACTTTCCCTTCCCTCTCGCTTTTTATTTCCTCCATTAAAACCCTTCCATTCCCCTTCCCTCATTCGCTGTCATTTCATCGTAAAGGCGAAACAACAAACCTTTCAATTTCTGATCCCATGTCGATAGCCATATCCTTCAACTCTCCCAAAACATTACTTAAATCTATAAGGGCATCATCTTGTTTCACGGTTTCTACCTGTCGTGATTTAAGGCAATTACAAAAAAAAAATGTCAACATGCCAACACAACCACATTGTCGAATAAATAAACATTGAAATAATACTCCCTCCATCTCATTTAAGGTGGTAATTTGGTTAAGGTACAATTTTTAGTTATTTTAACGAAGTACATCTCGTGGATTCATGGCCCCACTGTAAAAAAAATATATATTAACTCACTTTAAACTATCTATTCTTACTCTTTTTTTAGAAATCTATAATATAAAGGATAGTGGCGTTTTTTAGTGGTAGTGTGCACATGTAAGTACCATTCTACCCCTCCTCTCCTCTTCCCTCCTCTTTGTGTTGATATTAATAATAACAATATCACACGTTCTACTCCTAACATATTAAATTAAATTAATTTAAATTAAATTAAAGGGACAATTATTTTTTCAAACAAAAAAATTCTTTTTTACGGGAATCTCCGACGGACTTCCGGCATATAGTTTTTTCGGCAGGGCCACAGGCAGCCATCCGATGGCCGACTATTTTTTTTAAATGCCAGGGAGGCGGCCTTCCGGCGTTCCGACGCGCCACTGTCGGCGGCCGGTAAATTTATATTTTTTATTATTTTTTAACGCTAGGTTGCCGACCTACTTTCCGGCTGACCACAACCACCGTGCTATTATGGCACGGGTAATTTGTAGTCTATAATATAAAGAACAACGGTGTTTTTTGGTAACGTGCATCTGAAAAGACATTCTACCCCTCCCCTCATCTTTGTGTTGAAAATAATAATATTAAATGTCCAACAACAATAAATTTAAAAAAATTCTTTTAAAATATTAAATTACACTGGGATCTCTCCGACCGACCAGTTGTTCCAGAAGGGCCGCTGCCGGCAGACTCCGACGGCCAGCCATTTTTTTTATTTTTTTAAACGCCAAGCCGCCAGCCTGCTTTCTGGCGGCCACCGCCAGACCATTTCTTTTACGCCAGGTCGCCAACCTGCTTTCCAAGGGTCCACCTTCGACGGCCGACCAATTTTATTTTTTAACTCCAGGCCATTAGCCTGCTTTCTAGCGGGACCACTGCTAGCGTCCGACGGACCTCCACGGACGGTCAGTTTGTTATTATCTTTTAATTTTTTATGCGCCATGCCCACCGGCCTGATTTCTGGCGGACCACCAGCGGTGGCCAGCAAACCTCCGCGACCGGCCAATATTTGTTTTTTTAATGGGGCTGCTCTCCGACGGGTCAACGCTGGTGGTCAGCCACTTTACTTTTTCTTACGCCAGGCCCCCGACCTCCTTGGAGGGCCACTTTTACCCAGGCCGCCTCGCTTTCCGGCAGCCACTGGTACCGGCACTGGGTCGTCGGTCATTTTTATGTTAGGCCACACCGCTTCTTGGCGTGCCATCTCTAGCAAACAAGAATTTATTTTTTTCTCTTAACGGCAAGCTCGTCGGGCTATTTTCCAGCAGCCGGAGATCATGATGTGCTACTCTAAAATTTCCACCAAAAATCACAGAGGCCAAACACATCTTATATTTAAGCCCTGTCCAATTTGAGTTAATGATTCCTTACTGATTTCAAAACAAAAATCATAAACCAAGGTTGAAGTTTGGATTACTAATTGATATGTTTAACACTTGAAATTGTAAAATCAGAAAAGACATTCTCTCGACTTCTAAAAATTACAAGACTTACATATTCAGAAAGTACTTTTCCAGAACTTGATTTTAGACTCAACAATCACCCAGAAAAACATTGGTATCATTAAAATGGACCCCTTTCAATATGACACAAACACCTAACAGCATACCTAGAGATAAATTCAATACAACCCTAACCCTTATTAGCCTTTTAACCTTTTTATCAGCTTTTATCTATGAACAGGTCACAACTTGACGAAATTTTGAACCACATCAGAACTCAAAAGTAAAATTCACAAAAAATCACAAAGGTACTTAAATGTCTGTAGATCCCACACGAATGTTCCCAAAATTTATTAGTTAGTTTAACCCCACACGAAAAATTCTCAAACTCAGACTATTCAGAAAACCGACCTGCAGTTGTACCCAAAAAGTATCCACCTCAACGACCTATCAAAACATCCAGGAAAAATACCTAAATATTCATGGTATTACTAATCTTATAGAAGTTACATACTGGATAGTTCCATGGCCCAACTCGTTATAGTTTTTAAATCAAAAATCGACAAATAGACTGATTTCAGACTCCCGAATTTCAGATCCAACACTTAATCACACAAAAATAAAAAACATGACCAAACCAACTCGAAATCACTCCAAAAGAATTGGAGAACTTAACTAAGACATAAAACTAGGTTTTCATCAAAAGAAGCTGAATTAAATCATTATATATCATGACCTATCTCATTCAAAAATTCAGGTATGCAAACTGTCTTAATTCTAGAATACATTTATGCCATCATATAACGTGTTTAATCATACCAATGCACCCGAGACCTTCAATCTACCACCAAGCCTTCCTTTTTGCATGGGTCGATCGAACGGGAATGGTAGAGAACTAGGTAGCCACCGTTTTTAGTTTTAGGTTTTAGAGTTTTTAGTTTTGTGAAGTATGTGTGTGTGATATATATAGGCGAGTGTGGAGGGATTTCAAAAAAGAAAATGCCTAAATTATGGGGATTTGATGGAAGACTTTGCCAAATTTAAAACCCATCACGAACCTTGACATGATTCACGATTCCATATGTTTGTGTACAGCATATCATTCGTCTAGGGACAAAAATAGAAAACGTGTGACAATTTTAAATATGTACAAATTATTTCAGTATAAGTCTTATATTCGTATTACATTAATTTGTTCAAATGTTAATGATTTAAATACTTAGGTTATAATCGTAATGCGATATTTTAAATAATTAAACGTCTTTTATAGATTCTAGATTAAAGGGTATTTTAACATGTTCAAAAATCTGGGTTTTACAACACTTCCCCTCTAAAAAAAATTTCGTCCGCGGAATTGAAATGAAAACGGAAATGAAGACGTACCAGACTACGAAAAGAAATGAGGGTAACTTGTTCACATCGATTCCTCGGTTTCTCAGGTAGATTCACGCTCTGGATGATTCTTCCAGAGAATTTTAACAAAGCGAAAGACTTTGTTTCTCATGACCCTATCTTGTCGATCTAAAATAGCTTCGGGTTCCTCAGAAAGAGACATATCAGCTTGAATCTGAACCAAAGGATAAAACACAACATGTAGCGGATGGTAATTGTATCCCCTCAGAAGAGATACATGGAAAACATCATGAACGTGTGATAACTACGGAGGTAGAGCCAGACGATAAGAAACCTCCCCAATACGATCAAGAATCTCAAACGGTCCAATGAATCGTAGCAAAGTCAAAAATAAAGATAAAGTACGGAAGGAAAAGATGAAGAAGGAAACTTAATGTCTACCCAATCCTCACAGGTCATAGCCTAAGCTCTACAGGTCGAACCTAGACTCCAATACCATAAATTGTAATGCCCTAACCCGACAAGGGTAGAAGCGTCACTTTATGGTGACATATCAGATACAACAGATTCAAATCAAACAGCGGAAGTCTTAATTAAAAATTATAAAAAGAGTATCAAAAGGGGACTAAAACAACACCAAGTGTCCCCGAAACCAAACAAAAGAAAGTACGATACAAATGTCCGAAATCCGGAAATAACGGTAAGGAAATAAAGTTCATTATTTAAATAAATCTACAGGGTGATCCACTCTCTCTCATCCCCAAGCTAATAACCTCGCTCCTAGCTTAAGTACCTGCCGTATGGAAAAGAAAAGCGGTTGAGCATAAAAAGCTCAGTGAACAGATATAAAGCAAATAACAAAACAGATCAAACGAGGTAAGATAATCAAAAGAATGCGAAGATAGAATACATATGGTGTCAATGGATAATCAAAAGGATATCCAAGTTTAAGTATAAAGTGTATGAATGTTGCTTCAGTATTTTACCACAGGCCCAAACAAATATCCAAACAAATAGTAGCCCAATGGAGTGATCAACTCCCAAATGTGAGGAGACTGCATGCACGCATGCCCAATCACCAAAAAATATAATATATATCCATATCATCATAGTAGTCAAAACAAATAACAAACAAATCTAGGATGCATCCATACGCCCCTGCAAACAGATCAAAATCATAAAAATGGCCATAGCAGATAGCGGATAAGGGACGGTGTGGTACATCTCTCCAACCACACTAGAGTCATAACATTGGTGCATCAATGCTACAGTCATGGACCCCCCATAACTGGGAGCAGATAATACCTGGGTAAATACTGAAGGGTCAAAACGTACAAGTCCAAATCAAAGTGTAGGTCATAATCATATAGTCAGAGTTCAATATCACAGGTTCGATGATCAAAGGGCTAATATTAAAGGTTCAATTCACATGTATCAAATCAAAGATGCAATGTCAAAGGTTCAAACGAAGAGCTCGAATATCAGCAGTCCAAAATAAGATAAGCAAATAATATAGAAGAGAGAGAAATGTCATGAGAGAGAAAGTAGTTGTACTCTTGCTGAAAGAGTACGGAATATCTGTACCTTATTCAACAGCAAAAGTAAACAAAGATAGATGGATCATAAGATACAGGATCACTCCCATTTCACGGAACCTATACGGATCAATAACCAAGTATTACTTTAAGTACAAATGAATTAGGTTACTCATTTTAGTAATATAATAGGCTTTGAGTGTGTACCACCTTTTTAAGAAAACTCAGCTTTTAGTATCAAAACATGTATCACGTTTTCGTATTTTTAAAGTATATTTGTTCACCTCCTGGAGCCTTAGAAAAATTACCCCAGGTAGGTACATATGTTTTATACTTTGTGTAATTTTTTGTAAAATTTCTAGGTAGTATAGCTATAGAAAAAAAAATTCCTTATCAAAACTAGTCCAGATTCGGTGACAGATCTGAGACTCAAAAAGTAAGCAATTAAGAGACCATGATGTGCTACTCTAAAATTTCCACCAAAAATCACAAAGGCCAAACACATCTTATATTTAAGCCCTGTCCAATTTGAGTTAATGATTCCCTACTGATTGCAAAACAAAATTCATAAACCAAGGTTAAATTTGGATTACTAATTGACAGGTATGACACTTGAAGTTGTAAAATCAGAAAAGACATTCTCTCGACTTCTAAAAATTACAAGACTTACATATTCACAAAGTATTTTTCCAGAACTTGATTTTAGACTCAACAATCACCCAAAAACACGTTGGTATCATTAAAATGGACCCCTTTCAATATGACCCAAACACCTGACAGCATACCTGGAGATAAATTCAATACAACCCGAACCCTTATTAGCCTTTTAATCTTTTTATCAGCTTTTATCTATGAACAGGTCACAACTTGACAAATTTTTGAAACACAACATATATCAAAAGTAAAATTCACAAAAATTCACACAGGTACTTCAATGTATGTAGATCCCACACGAATTTTCCCAAAATTTATTAGTTAGCTTAACCCCACACAAAAAATACTCAAACTTAGACTATTCAGAAAACCGACCTGCAGTTGTACCCAAGAAGTATCCACCTCAACGACCTATCAAAACATCCAGGAAAAATTCCCAAATATTCATGGTATTACTAATCATATAGAAGTTACATACTGGAGAGTTTCATGGCCCAACTCATTATAGTTTTTAATTCAAAAATCGACAAAGTGGACTGATTTCAGACTCCCGAATTTCAGATTCAACACTTAATCACACAAAAATCAAAAACACGACCAAAACAACTCGAAATCACTCCAAAAGAATAGGAGAACTTAAATAAGACATAAAACTAGGTTTTCATCAAAAGAATCTGAATTAAATCATTATATATCATGACTTATCTCATTCACAAATTCAGGTATACAAGCTATCTTAATTCTAGAATTCATTTAAGCCATCATATAACGTGTTTAATCATACCAATGCACCCGAGACTTTCAATCTACCACCAAGTCTTCCTTTGTGCACGCCTCGATCGAACGGGAATGGTAAAGAACTAGGTAGCCACCGTTTTTAGTTTTAATTTTAGAGTTTTTAGTTTTGTGAAGTATGTGTGTGTGATATATATAGGCGAGTGTGGAGGGATTTCAAAAAAGAAAATGCCTAAATTATGGGGATTTGATGGAAGATTTTGCCAAATTTAAAACCCATCACGAACCTTGACATGATTCACGATTCCATATGTTTGTGTACAACATATCATTCGTCTAGGGACAAAAATAGAAAACGTGTGACAATTTTAAATATGTAAAAATTATTTCAGTATAAGTCTTATATTCGTATTACATTAATTTATTCAAATATTAACGATTTAAATACTTAGGTTATAATCGTAATGCAATATTTTAAATAATTAAATGTCTTTTATATATTCGAGATTAAAGGGTATTTTAACATGTTCAAAAATCTGGGTTTTACAACTCTTCCCCTCTAAAAAAAATTTTCGTTCGCGGAATTGAAATGAAAACGGAAATGAATACGTACCAGACTACGAAAAGAAATGAGGGTAACTTGTTTCCATTGATTCATTGGTTTCTCAGGTAGCTTCACACTATGGGTGATTCTTTCAAAGAATTTTAACAAAGCGAAAGACTTTGTTTCTCATGACCCTATATTGTCGATCTAAAATAGCTTCGGGTTCCTCAGAAAGAGACATATCAGCTTGAATCTGATCCAAATGATAAGACACAACATGTACCGGATGGTAATTGTATCCCCTCAGAAGAGATACATGGAAGACGTCATGAACGTGTGATAACTGCGGAGGTAGAGCCAGACGATAAGAAACCTCCCCAATACGATCAAGAATATCAAACGGTCCAATGAATCGTAGCAAAGTCAAAAATAAAGATGAAGTACGGAAGGAAAAGATAAAGAAGGAAACCTAATATCTACCCAATCCTCACAAGTCATAGCCTAAACTACAGGTCGAACCTAGACTCCGATACCATAAATTGTAGCACCCCAACCCGGCAAGGGTAGAAGCGTCACTTTATGGTTACATATCAGATACAACAGATTCAAATCAAACAGCGGAAGTCTTAAATAAAAATTATCAAAAGAGTATCAAAAGGGGACTAAAACAATACCAAGTGTCCCCGAAACCAAACAAAAGAAAGTACGATACAAATGTCCGAAATCCGAAAATAACAGTAAGGAAATAAAGTTCATTATTTAAATAAAGCTACAGGGTAATCCACTCTCTCGCATCCCCAAGCTAATAACCTCGCTCCTAGCTTAAGTACCTGCCGTATGGAAAAGAAAAGCAGTTGAGCATAAAAAGCTCAGTGAACAGATATAAAGCAAATAACAAAACAGATCAAACGAGGTAAGATAATCAAAGGAATGCGAAGATAGAATACATATGGTGTAAATGGATAATCAAAAGGATATCAAAGTTTAAGTATAAAGTGTATGAATGTTGCTTCAGTATTTTACCACAGGCCCAAACAAATATCCAAACAAATAGTAGCCCAATGGAGTGATCAACTCCCAAATGTGAGGGGACTGCATGCACGCATGCCCAATCACCAAACAAATATAATTTATATCCATATCATCATAGTAGCCCAAACAAATAACAAACAAATCTAGGATGCATCCATACGCCCCTGCAAACAGATCAAAATCATAAAAATGGCCATAGCAGATAACAGATAAGGGACGGTGTGGTACATCTCTCCAACCACACTAGAGTCATAACATTGGTGCATCAATGCTACGGTCATGGACCCCCCATAACTGGGAGCAGATAATACCTGGGTAAATACTGAAGGGTCAAAACGTACAAGTCCAAATCAAAGTGTAGGTCATAATCATATAGTCAAAGTTCAATATCACAGGTTCGATGATCAAAGGGCTAATATCAAAGGTTCAATTCACATGTATCAAATCAAAGATGCAATGTCAAAGGTTCAAACGAAGAGCTCGAATATCAGCAGTCCAAAATAAGATAGGCAAATAATATAGAAGAGAGAGAAAGGTCATGAGAGAGAAAGTAGTTGTACTCTTGCTGAAAGAGTACGGAATATCTATACCTTATTCAACAGCAAAACTAAACAAAGATAGATGGATCATAAGATACAGGATCACTCCCGTTTCACGGAACCTATACGGATCAATAACCAAGTATTATTTTAAGTACAAATGAATTAGGTTACTCATTTTAGTAATATAATAGGCTTTGAGTGTGTAACCACCTTTTTAAGAAAACTCAGCTTTTAGTATCAAAACATGTATCACGTTTCCGGATTTTTAAAGTATATTTGTTCACCTCCTAGAGCCTTAGAAAAATTACCCTAGGTAGGTACATATGTTTTCTACTTTGTGTAATTTTTTGTAGAATTTCCAGGTAGTATAGCTATAGAAAAAAAATTCCTTATCAAAACTAGTCCAGATTCGGTCACAGATCTGAGACTCAAAAAGTAAGCAATTAAGAGACCATGATGTGCTACTCTAAAATTTCTACCAAAAATCACAGAGGCCAAACACATCTTATATATAAGCCCTGTCCAATTTGAGTTAATGATTCCTCAAAACAAAAATCATAAACCAAGGTTGAAATTTGGATTACTAATTGACAGGTATGACACTTGAACTTGTAAAATCAGAAAAGACATTCTCTCGACTTCTAAAAATTACAAGACTTACATATTCACAAAGTATTTTTCCATAACTTGATTTTAGACTCAACAATCACCCAAAAACACGTTGGTATCATTAAAATGGACCCCTTTCAATATGACCCAAACACCTGACAGCATACCTGGAGATAAATTCAATACAACCCTAACCCTTATTAGCCTTTTAATCTTTTTATCAGCTTTTATCTATGAACAGGTCACAACTTGACAAATATTTGAAACACAACAGATATCAAAAGTAAAATTCACAAAAATTCACACAGGTACTTCAATGTATGTAGATCCCACACGAATTTTCCCAAAAGTTATTAGTTAGTTTAACCCCACACGAAAAATACTCAAACTCAGACTATTCAGAAAACCGACCTGCAGTTGTACCCAAAAAGTTTCCACCTCAACGACCTATCAAAGCATTCAGGAAAAATTCCCAAATATTCATGGTATTACTAATCATATAGAAGTTACATACTGGAGAGTTTCATGGCCCAACTCATTATAGTTTTTAAATCAAAAATCGACAAAGTGGACTGATTTCAGACTCCCGAATTTCAGATTCAACACTTAATCACACAAAAATCAAAAAACTAGGTTTTCATCAAAAGAAGCTGAATTAAATCATTATATATCATGACCTATCTCATTCACAAATTCAGGTATACAAGCTGTCTTAATTCTAGAATTCATTTAAGCCATCATATAACGTGTTTAATCATACCAATTCACCCGAAACCTTCAATCTACCACCAAGCCTTCCTTTGTGCACGCCTCGATCGAACGGGAATGGTAGAGAACTAGGTAGCCACCATTTTTAGTTTTAGGTTTTAGAGTTTTTAGTTTTGTGAAGTATGTGTGTGTGATATATATAGGCGAGTGTGGAGGGATTTCAAAAAAGAAAATGCCTAAATTATGGGGATTTGATGGAAGACTTTGCCAAATTTAAAACCCATCACGAACCTTGACATGATTCACGATTCCATATGTTTGTGTACAACATATCATTCGGCTAGGGACAAAAATAGAAAACGTGTGACAATTTTAAATATGTACAAATTATTTCAGTATAAGTCTTATATTCGTATTACATTAATTTATTCAAATATTAACGATTTAAATACTTAGGTTATAATCGTAATGCAATATTTTAAATAATTAAATGTCTTTTATATATTCGAGATTAAAGGGTATTTTATCATGTTCAAAAATCTGGGTTTTACAACTCTTCCCCTCTAAAAAAAATTTTCGTTCGCGGAATTGAAATGAAAACGGAAATGAATACGTACCAGACTACGAAAAGAAATGAGGGTAACTTGTTTCCATTGATTCATTGGTTTCTCAGGTAGCTTCACACTATGGGTGATTCTTTCAAAGAATTTTAACAAAGCGAAAGACTTTGTTTCTCATGACCCTATCTTGTCGATCTAAAATAGCTTCGGGTTCCTCAGAAAGAGACATATCAGCTTGAATCTGATCCAAAGGATAAGACACAACATGTAGCGGATGGTAATTGTATCCCCTCAGAAGAGATACATGAAGACGTCATGAACGTGTGATAACTGCGGAGGTAGAGCCAGACGATAAGAAACCTCCCCAATACGATCAACAATCTCAAATGGTCCAATGAATCGTAGCAAAGTCAAAAATAAAGATGAAGTACGGAAGGAAACGATAAATAAGGAAACCTAATGTCTACCCAATCCTCACAGGTCATAGCCTAAGCTCTACAGGTCGAACCTAGACTCCGATACCATAAATTGTAATGCCCCAACCCGGCAAGGGTAGAAGCGTCACTTTATGGTGACATATCAGATACAACAGATTCAAATCAAACAACGGAAGTCTTAAATAAAAATTATCAAAAGAGTATCAAAAGGGGACTAAAACAATACCAAGTGTCCCCGAAACCAAACAATAGAAAGTACGATACAAATGTCTGAAATCCGAAAATAACAGTAAGGAAATAAAATTCATTATTTAAATAAAGCTACAAGGTAATCCACTCTCTCTCATCCCCAAGCTAATAACCTCGCTCCTAGCTTAAGTACCTGCCGTATGGAAAAGAAAAGCGGTTGAGCATAAAAAGCTCAGTGAACAGATATAAAGCAAATAACAAAACAGATCAAACGAGGTAAGATAATCAAAGGAATGTGAAGATAGAATACATATGGTGTCAATGGATAATCAAAAGGATATCAAAGTTTAAGTATAAAGTGTATGAATGTTGCTTCAGTATTTTACCACAGGCCCAAACAAATATCCAAACAAATAGTAGCCCAATGGAGTGATCAACTCCCAAATGTGAGGGGACTGTAACACCCCCAATCCACTCAGGGATATTACACGCCGTAGACCCTCTCCTCGAGGATCTACCAGGCTGGTAACAACGTTTAACATCTCGACAATGCCTTCAAGGCTACAATGACTCAGTAGACCGATTTGGTCTTTCCACAAATACATACAACTCAAATACAACTCATGCCCACGCAGGGGACAAAATACAACTACACCTGCATAACGGAACAATACAAAGAAATGAAAATAAAGTACAACTGAACCAACACACGATGTAAGGTTCCTCATGTGATTAGTATCGATCATCTTTCATCAACCTTCGTGCCGACCCTGTGTTATGCTCCAAAACCAGAAAGCAAAAACAGACATCCACCCCCCGAATACTCGGGGGTTAGCAAAACTCCACTGTTTTGCTAGTGCAAGAACAAAGAGCAAATACGAGCCATACAATTCACATTCCACGAATAACAATAACCAGGAATCCTCAAAGATCCAAACAAAACGAAGAATACTTCCCGAGGCAAGAGTTTGAGAAAACCTTTCAAAATCGAAATATCATAAATCAATGGAAATAATTTATAAAACGATTTAGAATGCCATCGAGAGTTTTAATAGAAAACAATTTAGGATTATCAAATACTACTTTTCAAAATCCACAAGACAAAAGGGGGTCACCGCCCCAAAGGTTTACTTCCCGAAAAATGATATTTACCAAACCGTTGGGATTTTAGCCCCAAATCCGTAAAATGACTTTTACAAAAACGTTGGGATTTTAGCCCCAAATCCGTCAACTCACAGTACACAAGAACGACCACAAGATTCGTCTCCCAACACCAAAATTCACAAATAAAGGATTTAAAACAAACAACAAAATACTCTTGTGCCATCCTAGCCAAGTAGGCCAAACGAACAACTTACCTCTTACACACTTAGTCAATGCATGCAATCATGAAAACCGTTCAAAAGCGCTCATTTCCGGAAATGCCATTATCAAATCACATTTGAAAAATGCACCATAATTAACCGTCGATCCACGTCTCTGTGGACCCCTACCGAGACCCCGTCGGATCTAACCCGTAGTGGTTAAAAGCAAGCTCGTCGATCCACGTCTCTTGTGGACCCCTACCGAGACCCCGTCGGATCTAACCCGTAGTGAGCATACACACGCACACGTTACTCATGCAATACTAATATGCTAAGAATGTAAGTTCATTAAGAATACTCACTAGAGATGGCCATTAACTCGACACCATTATCAAACTCTTCGAAACACAATAACAAGATTAAATACGGAATACACGATTCCATAACTTTAAACAATAGGAGTATCATCATCAAATCCTCCAACGTTCAAAATAATCAAATCATAATAAATTCCCAAAACACAACGTTCACAAAACACACACGCGTTTTGAAAGAGAGCCTTTAACGAGGCCAAACCGAAATCTTTTGAAACTTCATTTCAAATAACCAAACAAACGCATCAAGACGACCATCGATTATCATATCCATAAAACGAGAAAAGTATGGGCAAGGTACTTGCCTCGAATAAGAACAACGCGGAGAATCGACCGAAGTAGGTTGGCCCGAACCGACTACGAACCCGCCGACTCCACCGAGCGCCAACTCACGTTCATAAACTACGAAGGACAAATAATAACAATGAAATGAATTCTATAACACGACTCAAAGCCGTTGAATTCAAAGAACGAATGACGAAAGTTCACGGATTTCCCCCAAAACGGCCAAGAACACGATTCGTTCCGTCAAAACCCGAAAACGGAATTCCAAGTTGAAATATGGATATACAATCCATAGAATATGTTTAACAACATCATTTAACCATAATCGATCCATCGAAAACGGATAAAAAACGAGATCGGGGACAAATCCCCCAAAAAGTCAATTCGAAGGAAATCAAGAATTATACTTCGATTCGACGAAGAACAATGGATTAAATGATGTTAAACACAAGAATACTATCAAGATTAATCATACCCATCATGAATTAATCAACAACACGGAACGAATCTGAAAAAATTCAAAAATCCCCAAATTCACGAAATTAGGGTTCTAAGGAAGATTAACTTGATTCGCTGGATCAAAGGTTGATAACGGACGATCGATTGATGTTATGAACTCAAGGACTTCATGGATTTGTTGTTAAACAACATGGCTTCGTCACCGATGAATCGCCATTCGCGGAAGGGGAAGGAAGGGAATGAAAAACGAAGTGAAATGTGACTGCCACCACATTTATATCGGGCCGACTAGCGGCGCTAGCCTTCCGGACTAGCGTGCGCTATCGGCCAGATCGGCCGAGTACCCTCGGCCGTGGCCCACACGACCCGGCATCCCCTACCAACCCCGCCGACCAAACTGCCGACCCGACTCCCGCTAGCGTGCGCTACGGCCCGCGCGCAGCCGACTGGCCCAAGAGCCACCGGATCGAATCGCCCGGCTGTAATGTACGTTAGCCGGCCGACCAGGCGCTACGCCGCGACTAGCGCGCGCTACGCCAAGCGTAGCGTGCGCTACTCGCCGATCCCGACCGAGTCCAACCTCGTAAACCCCACCGCCTGTGCCCGATAAGGCGTTAAAGCCGCAGAAGGTGGCGCTACACTGCGAAGAAGCGCAGCCTTTCCGGCCAGAAGCGCGCTTACGCCGGTTCTCGCCGCACCCGTCCGGCCGGTGCCCGCAATCGTCCGGCCACCGTCGGCGATCCGCAACCGTCGAGGCTCGGCGAACCGATTTCCGAAATCGCACGGAACGAACACGACGAAAAGTTCACGGACGACATAAACGACTCGAAATGAAAACGTAATACCATATTTAGTCATACGCGACCAAGAAACGGGTCGAGGCAACAATTACAGATACGGATACCCGTAACTTTCAAGAAATTACAAAATGGCCCAAAACGCCCGGAAATCACGATACGTGATCGAATAACCAAACCGAAGTTCACAACACGTCTAACAAAGTTAAACGGACTTATGGAAACTCAAACAAAGTTAGCCAATGAGATTCGCAAGAATCGAACTCAAGTGCGGAAAAGTCGCTAAAAGCACTAACGCAACAAAACGACACCGAAACGAACTCGGATGTCAAAAAGTGTAGAATTAATCATTCTCAGAATGACGAAACGGTCATGAGCGAGTCGTCAAAACGGACTCCGACCGAAAAATAAATTTACCGAAAATCGAAAATTGCGGATATTACATTCTACCCTCCTTAAAAGAAGTTTCATTCCAAACTTAAAACAAGTAGGGAGAAGGAATATTCCGCCAAGTAAAACTCATCGAGATACACAAGAATGCGTAACTAACGCCCAACGGCGAAACGTTACAAACAACGCAATGGAATATACGGCGTGAAAACACGCTCCACGGCGACCAACACAACGTCGCCGTTAGCGATATAATAAAACCAACAAATGACAAGCGTCATCAAACGGATAATATAGCCAAGTCAATTATCCGACAATCACAAAACACAACGAACGAAAACCATTATGATTGACCAACCCAACGGTACATCAATCAAAACGCGAGTCAACCGCTGAACAAACACGGAATCCCACCGCCTAAGGTTGAAAGATCGAAAATGAAACTAATTTCCCGAACTGAAAGGAATTACGAAGGAGCCTGAATGTTCACCAATCACGGAACGAGATCAATAAAAACCGAACAATCAAACGATCGAACCACAACGATTGAGACAACAAAAATCGAAGAATCATGTTCGAATCACGAAGAACAATAAAGTTCAAACAACAACCCCGTGATGATCCGTGAGAACTACAAGACATGCATTCCCATAAGGTCCACAAAAGGGAATAGCGATTAAAAAGTCACAACGACAAACGAGTTATTCGAAACAATACCACACTCGTTCGATAAACAAAAACAAGGGGCAGACAAGCTCGAAATGTCAACGAACATAAATGAGTCGACAGAGTCGAAAACATAAGAGTTCCAAATCCGATCCACTTCGAATAAAAGAACTAATAGAACCAGATGATGTCACTCCCGAACAAGGTTCACAAGAATCGAATCAACTCAAAAAGTAACATCGATAACCGCACCGACCCACAACAAGATCACACTGCTCGGACGATGAAATCGAAATATAGAACAAGTTCATAAATTGCCACGAACATGGGCGAATCGATAGACTGGAGAAAGAGAAAATACGTAAGTCAAAATAGTACGGGCATTACCTCCGACCTCGTCCACGAAATTCACAAAAACGGGAGCAAGGTAACAAGACATTAAACAATCGACGCATAACGGAACCATCACCGATGCACACGGTCATACCAAACCAAGCTCTAGTAGCTCGCACATGCGCGACAACGCAGGAATCACTACGAGGCGATAATATTCAACACCAACATCCCGCCTCTCACAGGGGGCTAACACAACAAATGTGTGGAAAGCGACTCAACGCTCACACCGCCAATTCGGTCATACTCGGGAGAAAGTATCAAAATGACAACGCGAACCTCACACATACATACCCACCCTCAAACGGAATGGATAGGTTTTAAAAACGAAAACCTCATTTCGAAAATAATTTAGAAGAACACCGGTTGATCTTGAGTATCACCTTTCAAAAAGTACAAACTTGAAACATCGTTATCGAGACACTGGAGAACCATTTCGCATTTGATAAGAATGAAGATACTTTCTCTTAATGAAAACTTTCAAAATATTCGACCCTCGGGTCTAAATAAAAGTATTGCTAAAATATTGAAAATATCTCAAAGCATTTTGGTCCTCGAGGTAGAAAATTTTTGAAATATATTGTGGCACCTTGGATGTACCACAAGAAAATAACCCATTTGAAAAGTATGTCTCGAAATTTATTTTTCTAAGATACTCAAGGTTTTCAAAAATTCAATAGGCCAGAATGCCCAAAACTCACACATATCGATGTTCACTAAAACAACTCCTAGCACACGCATCAAAAAGTTTAAAATCAAGACAATATATGTTTTTAAACGGAAATAAACGATAAAATACCACATTCAGAACAAAACCACTGATAAAATACTCTCCCGCACTGGCTAGTGAACAAGTCGAACGCGTATAAGCACAAAGCTTCCACAAGAGACTTGTAAAACGTGCAAATCGATTCGAAAATCATCAACAACGGAGAAAAACAACAATAAAAAGACATCACAAGCGACGACACTCCTCGTATAAATCAAATACGAAAGTCGACTAAATACATATCGTGAAATCAAAATTCACATAAAGATTCCACCACTTAACAAATAATCATAAAAATAGCTCGTGTCACACGAGGCACAACACAAAGAAGGGAGACTTACTTCCACAGGTCGCACGAAGATGATGATCGCCCCACGATACTAATCACGACCAACAAACTCAAACGACGCGTCGCGACACGACTCAGTCAGATGAAATCCGACGAAACAAGACTCAAACAACACGACTTGACCCGACATCCTAGGTTTTCCTCAACCTAAGCTCCGATACCATTTATGTAACACCCCCAATCCACTCAGGGATATTACACGCCGGAGACCCTCTCCTCGAGGATCTACCAGGCTGGTAACAACGTTTAACATCTCGACAATGCCTTCAAGGCTACAATGACTCAAGAGACCGATTTGGTCTTTCCACAAATACATACAACTCAAATACAACTCATGCCCACGCAGGGACAAAATACAACTACACCGCATAACTAGAACAATACAAAGAAATGAAAATAAAGTACAACTCAACCAACACACGATGTACGGTTCCTCATGTGATTAGTATCGATCATCTTTCATCATCCTTCGTGCCGACCCCGTGTTATGCTCCAAAACCCGAATGCAAAAACAGACATCCACCCCCGAATACTCGGGGTTAGCAAAACTCCACTGTTTTGCTAGTGCAAGAACAAAGTGCAAATACGAGCCATACAATTCACATTCCACGAATAACAATAACCAGGAATCCTCAAAGATCCAAACAAAACGAAGAATACTTCCCGAGGCAAGAGTTTGAGAAAACCTTTCAAAATCGAAATATCATAAATCAGTGGAAATAATTTATAAAACGATTTAGAATGCCATCGAGAGTTTTAATAGAAAACAATTTAGGATTATCAAATCCTACTTTTCAAAATCCACAAGACAAAAGGGGGTCACCGCCCCAAAGGTTTACTTCCCGAAAAATGATATTTACCAAACCGTTGGGATTTTAGCCCCAAATCCGTAAAATGACTTTTACAAAAACGTTGGGATTTTAGCCCCAAATCCGTCAACTCACAGTACACAAGAACGACCACAAGATTCGTCTCCCAACACCAAAATCCACAAATAAAGGATTTAAAACAAACAACAAAATACTCTTGTGCCATCCTAGCCAAGTAGGCCAAACGAACAACTTACCTCTTACACACTTAGTCAATGCATGCAATCATGAAAACCGTTCAAAAGCGCTCATTTCCGGAAATGCCATTATCAAATCACATTTGAAAAATGCACCACAATTAACCGTCGATCCACGTCTCTGTGGACCCCTACCGAGACCCCGTCGGATCTAACCCGTAGTGGTTAAAAGCAAGCTTGTCGATCCACGTCTCTTGTGGACCCCTACCGAGACCCCGTCGGATCTAACCCATAGTGAGCATACACACGCACACATTACTCATGCAATACTAATATGCTAAGAATGTAAGTTCATTAAGAATACTCACTAGAGATGGCCATTAACTCGACACCATTATCAAACTCTTCAAAACACAATAACAAGATTAAATACGGAATACACGATTCCATAACTTTAAACAATAGGAGTATCATCATCAAATCCTCCAACGTTCAAAATAATCAAATCATAATAAATTCCCAAAACACAACGTTCACAAAACACACACGCGTTTTGAAAGAGAGCCTTTAACGAGGCCAAACCGAAATCTTTTGAAACTTCATTTCAAATAACCAAACAAACGCATCAAGACGACCATCGATTATCATATCCATAAAATGAGAAAAGTATGGGCAAGGTACTTGCCTCGAATAAGAACAACGCGGAGAATCGACCGAAGTAGGTTGGCCCGAACCGACTACGAACCCACCGACTCCACCGAGCGCCAACTCACGTTCATAAACTACGAAGGACAAATAATAACAATGAAATGAATTCTATAACACGACTCAAAGCCGTTGAATTCAAAGAACGAATGACGAAAGTTCACGGATTTCCCAAACGGCCAAGAACACGATTCGCTCACAAAACCCAAAACGGAAATCCAAGTTGAAATATGGATATACAATCCATAGAATATGTTTAACAACATCATTTAACCATAATCGATCCATCGAAAACGGATGAAAAACGAGATCGGGACAAATCCCCCAAAAAGTCAATTCGAAGGAAATCAAGAATTATACTTCGATTCGACGAAGAACAATGGATTAAATGATGTTAAACACAAGAATACTATCAAGATTAATCATACCCATCATGAATTAATCAACAACACGGAACGAATCGGACGAAAATGCAAAAATCCCCAAATTCACGAAATTAGGGTTCTAAGGAAGATTACCTTGATTCGCTGGATCAAAGGTTGATAACGGACGATCGATTGATGTTATGAACTCAAGGACTTCATGGATTTGTTGTTAAACAACATGGCTTCGTCACCCATGAATCGCCATTCGCGGAAGGAGAAGGAAGGGAATGAAAAACGAAGTGAAATGTGACTGCTCAGCCACATTTATACTGGGCCAGACTAGCGTGCGCTAGCCTTCCCGGACTAGCGTGCGCTATCGGCCGGTATCGGCCGAGTACCCTCGTCCAGGGGCCACACGACCCGGCATCCCCTACCAACCCTGCCGACCAAACCTGTCGACCCGACTCCCGCTAGCGTGCGCTACGGCCGGAAGCCTGCGCGCGCTAGCCGACTGGCCCAAAGAGCCACCGGATCGAATCGCCTGCCAGTAACGACGCTAGCCGGCCGACAGCGGCGCTACGCCGCCGACTAGCGCGCTACGCTCGCGTAGCGTGCGCTACCTACCGATCCCGACCGAGTCCAACCTCGAAACCCCACCGCCTGTGCCCGAGCAATGGCGTCGTTAGGCGGCCGGTAGCGTGCGCTACACTGCCGGTTAGCGGCAGCCTTCCGGCCGTGGCGTGCGCTTACGCCGGTTCTCGCGCACCCGTCCGGCCGGTGCCCGCAATCGTCCGGCCACCCCGCCACCGTCCGGCGCCCCGCAACTGCCGTGGCTCGGCGACCCGATTTCCGAAATCGCACGCGAACGAACACGATTTAAAAGTTCACGGACGACATAAACGACTCGAAATGAAAACGTAATACCATATTTAGTCATACGCGACCAAGAAACGGGTGGAGGCAACAATTACAGATACGGATACCCGTAACTTTCAAGAAATTACAAAATGGCCCAAAACGCCCTGAAATCACGATACGTGATCGAATAACCAAACTGAAGTTCACAACACATCTAACAAAGTGAAACGGACTTGCGGAAACTCAAACAAGTTAGCCGGTCGAGATTCGCAAGAATCGAACTCAAGTGCGGAAAAGTCGCTAAAAAGCACGGAACTCAACAAAACGACACCGAAACGAACTCGTATGTCAAAAAGTGTAGAATTAATCATTCTCAGAATGACGAAACGGTCATGAGCGAGTCATCAAAACGGACTCCGACCGAAAAATAAATTTACCGAAAATCGAAAATTGCGGATATTACAGGGACTGCATGCACGCATGCCCAATCACCAAACAAATATAATATATATCTATATCATCATAGTAGCCCAAACAAATAACAAACAAATCTAAGATGCATCCATACGCCCCTGAAAACAGATCAAAATCATAAAAATGGTCATAGCAGATAGTAGAGATGTTAAACGGGCTCGGGCCCATAGGGCTGGCCAGTTTAACCCGCCAAAAAACCGGGTTAGGGCCGATATTTCCTAGCCCGTTTAAATCCGGGCTTTTTTGGCCCGGACCGTTTAGCCCGAAGTCTGCTAGGCTAGCCCGGTCGCCAGTGGCTAGCCAAGCCCGATATATATATACACTATATTAATATTATATATATTAATATTATATATAATATATTATTACTGTATTTATTAATATAGTGTATATATATATATACATAAAAGTGTATTTTTTGTTATATTTATTATAGTATAGTTGTTACTATATATATAAAATATAATGTTATTTTTTTTTAACTTATAAAAAAATAAAAAATAGATTTTTTAAATATTTAGCCCGTTTAGCCCGAAACCCGTTAGGGTTAGGGTTAGGGCCAATATTTCCTAGCCCATTTAAATCCGGGCTTTTTTAGCCCGGACCGTTTAGCCCGAAGCCCGCTAGGGCTAGCCCGGAACCGCTAGGACTAGCCCGTTTAACATCTCTAGCAGATAGCAGATAAGGGACGGTGTGGTACATCTCTCCAACCACACTAGAGTCATAACATTGGTGCATCAATGCTACGGTCATGGACCCCCCATAACTAGGAGCAGATAATACCTGGGTAAATACTGAAGGGTCAAAACGTACAAGTCCAAATCAAAGTGTAGGTCATAATCAAATAGTCAAAGTTCAATATCACAGGTTCGATGATCAAAGGGCTAATATCAAAGGTTCAATTTACATGTATCAAATCAAAGATGCAATGTCAAAGGTTCAAACGAAGAGCTCGAATATCAGCAGTCCAAAATAAGATAGGCAAATAATATAGAAGAGAGAAAAATGTCATGAGAGAGAAAGTAGTTGTACTCTTGCTGAAAGAGTACGGAATATCTGTACCTTATTCAACAGCAAAAGTAAACAAAGATAGATGGATCATAAGATATAGGATCACTCCCGTTTCATGGAACCTATACGGATCAATAACCAAGTATTACTTTAAGTACAAATGAATTAGGTTACTCATTTTAGTAATATAATAGGCTTTGAGTGTGTAACCACCTTTTAAGAAAACTCAGCTTTTAGTATCAAAACATGTATCACGTTTCCGGATTTTTAAAGTATATTTGTTCACCACCTGGAGCCTTATAAAAGTTACCCCAGGTAGGTACATATGTTTTCTACTTTATGTAATTTTTTGTAGAATTTCCAGGTAGTATAGCTATAGAAAAAAAATTCCTTATCAAAACTAGTCCAGATTCGGTGACAGATCTGAGACTCAAAAAGTAAGCAATTAAGAGACCATGATGTGCTACTCTAAAATTTCCACCAAAAATCACGGAGGCCAAACATATCTTATATTTAAGCTCTGTCCAATTTGAGTTAATGATTCCTTACTTATTTCAAAACAAAAATCATAAACCAAGGTTGAAATTTGGATTACTAATTGACAGGTATGACACTTGAACTTGTAAAATTAGAAAAGACATTCTCTCGACTTCTAAAAATTACAAGACTTACATATTCACAAAGTATTATTCCATAACTTGATTTTAGACTCAACAATCACCCAAAAACATGTTGGTATCATTAAAATGGACCCCTTTCAATATGACCCAAATACCTGACAGCATACCTGGAGATAAATTCAATGCAACCCTAACCCTTATTAGCCTTTTAACCTTTTTATCAGCTTTTATCTATGAACAGGTCACAACTTGACGAATTTTTGAACCACATCAAATCTCAAAAGTAAAATGCACAAAAATTTACACAGGTACTTCAATGTATTTAGATCCCACACGAATTTTACCAAAATTTATTAGTTAGTTTAACCCCACACGGAAAATACTCAAACTCAGACTATTCAGAAAACCGACCTGCAGTTGTACCCAAAAAGTATCCACCTCAACGACCTATCAAAACATCCAGAAAAAATTCCCAAATATTCATGTTATTACTAATCATATAGAAGTTACATACTGGAGAGTTTAATGGCCCAACTCATTATAGTTTTTGAATCAAAAATCGACAAATTGGACTGATTTCAGACTCCCGAATTTCAGATTCAACACTTAATCACACAAAAATCAAAAACACGACCAAAACAACTCGAAATCACTCCAAACGAATTGGAGAACTTAACTATGACATAAAAATAGGTTTTCATCAAAAGAAGCTGAATTAAATCATCATATATCATGACCTATCTCGTTCACAAATTCAGTTATACAAGCTGTCTTAATTTCAGAATTCATTTAAGCCATCATATAACATGTTTAATCATACCAACGCACCCGAGACCTTCAATCTACCACCAAGCCTTCCTTTGTGCATGCCTCGATCAAACGGGAATGGTAGAGAACTAGGTAGCCACCGTTTTTAGTTTTAGGTTTTAGAGTTTTTAGTTTTGTGAATTATGTGTGTGTGATATATATATAGGTGAGTATGGAGGGATTTCAAGACAGAAAATGCCTAAATTATGGGGATTTGATGGAAGACTTTGCCAAATTTAAAACTCATCACGAACCTTGACATGATTCACGATTCCATATGTTTGTGTACAACATATCATTCGGCTAGGGACAAAAATAGAAAACGTGTGACAATTTTAAATATGTACAAATTATTTCAGTATAAGTCTTATATTTGTATTACATTAATTTGTTCAAATATTAACGATTTAAAGGATATAATCGTAATGAAATATTTTAAATAATTAAATGTCTTTTATAGATTCGAGATTAAAGGGTATTTTAACATGTTCAAAAATCTGGGTTTTACAACTCTTTCCCTCTATAAAAAAATTTCGTCCGCGGAATTGAAATGAAAGCGGAAATGAAGACGTACCAGACTACGAAAAGAAATGAGGGTAACTTGTTCGCATTGATTCCTCGGTTTCCCAGGTAGCTTCACGCTCCGGGTGATTCTTCCAAAGAATTTTAACAAAGCGAAAGACTTTGTTTCTCATGACCCTATCTTGTCGATCTAAAATAGCTTCGAGTTCCTCAGAAAGAGACATATCAGCTTGAATCTGATCCAAAGGATAAGACACAACATGTAGCGGATGGTAATTGTATCCCCTCAGAAGAGATACATGAAAGACGTCTTGAACGTGTGATAACTACGGAGGTAGAGCCAGACGATAAGAAACCTTCCCAATACGATCAACAATCTCAAATGGTCCAATGAATCGTAGCAAAGTCAAAAATAAAGATGAAGTACGGAAGGAAAAGATGAAGAAGGAAACCTAATGTCTACCCAATCCTCACAGGTCATATCCTAAGCTCTACAGGTCAAACCTAGACTCCGATACCATAAATTGTAATGCCCCAACCCGGCAAGGGTAGAAGCATCACTTTATGGTGACATATCAGATACAACATATTCAAATCAAACAACGGAAGTCTTAAATAAAAATTATCAAAAGAGTATCAAAAGGGGACTAAAACAACACCAAGTGTCCCCGAAACCAAACAAAAGAAAGTATGATACAAATGTCTGAAATCCGAAAATAACGGTAAGGAAATAAAGTTCATTAAATAAAGCTATAGGGTAATCCACTCTCTCTAATCCCCAAGCTAATAACCTCGCTCCTGGCTTAAGTACCTGCCGCATGGAAAAGAAAAGCGGTTGAGCATAAAAAGCTCAGTGAACAAATATAAAGCAAATAACAAAACAGATCAAACGAGGTAAGATAATCAAAGGAATGCGAAGATAGAATACATATGGTGTCAATGGATAATCAAAAGGATATCAAAGTTTTAGTATAAAGTGTATGGATGTGGCTTCACGTTTCCAGATTTTGAAAGTATACTTGTGCACCTCCTAGAGCCTTAGAAAAATTACCCCAGGTATGTACATATATTTTCTACTTTGTGTAATTTTTTATAGAATGAACAAAAATTCCTTATCAAAACTATTCCAGATTCGGTGACAGATTTGAGACTCAAAAAGTAAGCAATTAAGAGACCAAGATGTACTACTCTAAAATTTCCACCAAAAATCACAGAGGCCAAACACATCTTATATTTAAGCCCTGTCCAATTTGAGTTAATGATTCTTTACTGATTTCAAAACAAAAATCACAAACCAAGGTTGAAATTCGGATTACTAATTGACAGGTTTGATACTTGAACTTGTAAAATCAGAAAAGATATTCTTTCGACTTCTAAAAATTACAAGACTTACATATTCAGAAAGTACTATTCCATAACTTGATTTTAGACTCAAGAATCACCCAAAAACACGTTGGTATCATTAAAATGGACCCCTTTTAATATGACCCAAAAACCTGACAACATACCTGGAGATAAATTCAATACAACCCTAACCCTTATTAGCCTTTTAACCTTTTTATCAGCTTTTATCTATGAACAGGTCACAACTTGACGAATTTTTGAACCATACCAGAACTCAAAACTAAAATTCGAAAAAATGCACACCGGTACTCCAATGTCTGTAGTACCCACACAAATTTTTCCAGAATTTATTAGTTAGTTTAACGCAACAAGAAAAATACTCAAACTCAGACTATTCAGAAAATCGACCTGCAGTTGTACCCAAAAGGTATCCGCCTCAACGACCTAACAAAACATCCAGGAAAAATTTCTAAATATTCATGGTATTAGTCAATCCAGCTCCTCATCATACCACACCCCCAGTCCTACTGATGAATAAGTCTGAGGTGGGGGTCTTAAACTTCTAATCATATAGAAGTTACATACTGGAGAGTTTCATGGCCCAACTCGTTACAGTGTTTGAATCAAAAATCGACAAAGTGGACTGATTTCAGACTCCCAAATTTCAGATTCAACACTTAATCACACAAAAATCAAAAACACGACCAAAACAACTCGAAATCACTCCAAACCAATTGTAGAACTTAACTAAGACATAAAACTAAGTTTTAATCAAAAGAAGCTGAATTATATCATTATATATCATGACCTATATCATTCACAAATTCAGGTATACAAGTTGTCTTAATTTCAGAATTCATTTAAGCCATTATATAACGCGTTTAATCATACCAGTGCACCCGAGATCTTCAATGTACCACCAAGCCTTCCTTTGTGCACGCCTCGATCGAACGGGAATGGTATAGAACTAGGTAGCTGCCGTTTTTAGTTTTAGGTTTTAGAGTTTTTAGTTTTGTGAAGTATGTGTGTGTGATATATATAGGCGAGTGGGGAGGGATTTCAAAAAAGAAAATGCCTAAATTATGGGGATTTGATGGAAGACTTTACCAAATTTAAAACCCATCACGAACCTTGACATGATTCACGATTCCATATGTTTGTGTACAACATATCATTCGGCTAGGGACAAAAATAGAAAACGTGTGACAATTTTAAATATGTACAAATTATTTCAGTATAAGTCTTATATTCTTATTACATTAATTTGTTCAAATGTTAATGATTTAAATACTTAGGTTATAATCGTAATGTAATATTTTAAATAATTAAACGTATTATATAGATTCGAGATTAAAGGGTATTTTAACATGTTCAAAAATCTGGGTATTGCACATTTCATATTTTGTAGACGTAATATTCGGTAGTGGGTTATATATGCAATTCGAATGTTTTAATGAACGTTAAAAAGGATCAGTATATTCTCTATAAAAGGGTTTTCTCAAAAGATAACTCGTAAGCTTCGTGAATAAATGTGTTGTTGGAGCATGTGTGTTAGTTTCGTATGTTGGAAGATGTTATAATCATATTTTGGGAATATAGTGGACCGTATGTCGATAAGGGGGAGGAATTGGCCATCAAGTCTTATTATGGTCGATATCCATGGTGACGATTTAATTCTTGGAGATGATTGGTTCAATCATTATGGGGCTATTTTGAATTATCGAAAGAGAGTTATCTCGATTATTGCTGATGACGGATCTGAACATTTATTCGAAGGATGGAGACCAGGAAGCTCAGGGAAAGTGATCAAAGCCATGAAAGCAATTAAATTGCTGAAATAGGGTTGTGCGGGGTTTTGGTGTTATGCCATGAAGAAGGAAGAAGAAGTAAAGCTCTCATCTATTCCAGTTGTGAACGAATTCTTAGATGTATTCCCTGACGAACTATCTGGATTACCTCCGCGTAGAGCTGTAGAGTTTAATATTGATTTGGAACCGGGAGCCGCACCTATTTCCATAGCACCATACCGTATGGCGCCAACAGAGATGTATGAGTTAAAGAAACAGCTTGAAGAATTGTTGCATAAGGATTACATTCAACCTAGTGTTTCTACTTGGGGTGCGCTTGTTCTTTTTGTTCGAAAGAATGACGGATCACTCCGATTTTGTATAGATTACAAGGAGCTAAACAAGGTGACGATCAAGAATAAATACCCATTGCCTTAGTTTGATGATTTGTTTGATCAATTGCAGGGAGCAACGGTATTATCGAAGATCGATTTGAGATCAGGATACCATTAGTTGAGGATTAAGGAATGTGATATACCGAAGTCCACATTCAGATCTCGGTATGGGCACTATGAGTTTATAGTAATGCCATTTGGTCTTACTAATGCTCCTGCTGTGTTTATGCAATTGATGAATCGAGTATTCTTAGAATACTTGGAAAAATTCTTGGTCATTTTCATTGACGACATCTTGATTTATTCAAAGAATCCAGAAGAGCATGCAGAACATTTGCATATTATTTTGAAGATTTTGAGAAATGAACAGCTTTATGCAAAAATTTCCAAATGTGAGTTCTGGCTTAAGGAAGTAACGTTCCTTGGGCACGTGATATCAGCCGACGGAGTTCAAGTTGACCCGAAGAAAGTTGAGGCAATCTTGGAGTGGGAATCTCTTAAGAACGTGAAGTAAGTCCGAAGTTTCTTAGGACTTGCTAGGTATTATCCTGTTTTGTGGAAGGATTTTCCAAAATCGCTCATCCGCTTACTCAGATGCTACAAAAGACTCAGAAATTCATGTGGAGCGAGAAATGTTAGATCAATTTTTATGAACTCAAGAGGAGACTGACAACGGTGCCAATATAATATTAGCACTACCAGACGGAACTGAAGGGTTCGTAGTTTATAGCGATGCTTCAAATCAGGGCCTGGGTTGCGTATTGATGCAGAAGGATAGGGTGATTGCCTATGCATATCGACAGTTGAAACCGTATGGGGTTAACTACCCGACACATGATTTAGAGTTAGCAGCCGTTGTCTTTGCTCTGAAAATCTGGCGACAATATTTGTATGGGACTCACTGTCAGATCTTCACAGATCATAAGAGTCTCAAATATATTTTCAGTCAGAAGTAATTGAACATGAGACAGAGGAGATGGCTGGAATCGATTAAAGATTATGACATGAAAATTCTTTATCACCCAGGCAAATCTAACGTGGTAGCTGATGCACTAAGCCGCAAACCTGTTTCTATTCGAATGTTGGAAATGCTTACATCCCAATCCAGCATTCAACGACAGTTGATTCATGAAGGAATTGAAGTATGCTTGCAAGGAGTCCAAGGCCAACTGTGTGTGATGGAATTATCTTCGTCGTTAATTGAAGAAATAAAATCTAAGCAATTGGATGATCCTCTGATGATTCGGTTACGTGATGAAGTGGACAAGGGAAAGGCTCCAGGATTCGTAATATATGATGATGGAGTCTTGAGATTCCACAGTCGACTTGCGTCCCCGATGATGATGTGTTGAAATAGACAATCATGAAGGAAGCTTACAGTGCGCCCTATTCTATTCACCCATGCACCAGTAAGATGTATAAGGATCTAAAGCAGAATTTCTGGTGGGGAAACATGAAGAATGACGTAGCGGAATATGTCTCGAAGTGTTTAACTTACCAATAGGTTAAGATTGAACATCAGCGACCTGCCGGGATGTTGAAGCCACTTCTGATTCCCAAATGGAAGTAGGAAGATATATCGATGGACATTATCACCAATATCCAAAGACCAGGATGGGGATAATATGATTTTGATGATAGTTCATCGTCTAATCAAGTTGGCTCATTTCCTGGGCATTAAGGATACTTGGGGACCAGAGAGGTTGCCATGAGTGTTTATTGCAGAGATAGTCTGATTGCATGGTACACAGAAGACCATTATTTCAGATCGATATGGTCGCTTCGTGTCACATTTTTGGAAAGCGTTTCATGGACCCTTGGGAACCGAGATGAACTTTAGCACAGCTTATCATCCTCAGACTGACGGATAGTCCGATAGGACTATTTAGACAGTAGAAGACATGTTGAGAGCTTGTGCCTTATATTGGTCGACGAATCGGGAGATTCATCTACCGTTAGTTGAATTCAACTACAATAATAGTTGCCATGCTTCCATTAGGATGGCACCTTTTTAAGCATTGCACGGAAGAAGATGCAGGTCCCCCCTATATTGGGACGATTCGTCTGTAATTAGGACCGAACCAGAGTTGATAGTACAGACTCGAGAAAAGGTAGCTCTGATTCGTGAAAGACTATTGACTGCCCAGAGTCGGCAGAAATCTTATGCAGACGTGCGCCGTTGCCCAATAGAATTTGGAATTGGGGATCACGTACTCCTGGAAGTTTCTCCTACCCGATGAATTTTTTGTTTTGGGAGAAAAGGAAAGTTGAGTCCAAGATATATCGTACCATTCGAGATTCTTGAAAGAGTTGGGGAGTTGGCGTATAGGTTGGCCTTACCGCCATCGCATGTTTATAATGTATTCCACGTATCCCAATTACGGAAATATATACCGGATCCTAGTCATGTCATCGATTTTGGCGAGATCGAGGTGGATAATGATGGCACGTTCGAAGAGAAGCCAATCAAGATACTCGAGAGTCGAGTCAAGCAATTGAGGAATAAACCAATCTCCTTGGTTAAAGTTCAGTGGTCTTGACATGCAGTCGAAGAAGCAACTTAGGAGACTAAGGATAGTATGAAGTCGAGATACCTATAATTGTTTTCGTCTTAAGTTTCGGGACGGAACTTCTTTTTAGAGGGAGAGTATGTAATACCCGGATAATTATTGTGTATTTTATCTGTATTCAAAGCTTGTAGCATTTGATTATGTGTATTAATAATCGAAGTGTGATTACCCGTATTCGTATTCCTGTGTTTTTAAGTTTCCTATTCACACATGCATCTGCACGTCATAACGTACGCTATCTGTTGAGCATAATGTACGTTAAGAGCTGCAGATAACGTATGTTATAATCTAAGCATAGCATACGTAAACAGCAGTCAAAGGCAGATCAGATAAGGTCGGTGTGTGGAGCCAGGAGGAGATATGTCAGATTTTCCCCACGTGAGCCTGGACGGCTTTTTAATAAAGCAGGACAATGAGGCTTAATGTACGTTAGATATGGGTGATAACATGAGCTATGTTCATACGATTACGTACGTAAAGGTTTTGGATAGCATATGTAAGAGAAGACCAGAAACGAGACAGTGAGCTACTGTTGGACGTTACCGTACGCAAAGGATGTCAGATAGCATACGTTAAGACTGTAATGTACGTAAGGCTTTGAGGACAACATATGTAATGTTCAGAACTTTATAAATAGGACACCACCGCATTTCATTTCTCAATTTTCACTTCTCCCTTCACTGGATTTCCGAGACTTAGAGAGTTACCCTCTTGACCTAAACCCTTCATATCAGCCTCTAAACATAATCATTGAAGGTAAGGAGCTTTGGGGATTAGTGTTCAAGCGTTCGACGTTGAGTTCATCAAATGTTTCCATCATTTTCTTCTGTATAAGGTATGTCACGATTCATCAATCTAGATTTCGTGTTCTAGTTGTCGAATATGAACATGCTACTGAAGTTGTTGAGTTTGTTACAAGGATTATCAAGTTTATTATGAAAAATATGATCGAACAACGCGTATAAGGGAACTATGGGTATTGAACTTAGGATTTATTCCTTGTAGAAGAAGATGATGATCATGTTGAACCTACTATCGAGATATAGGTGATGATTATGGTGTTTTTCAAGATAATTACAAAATCATGTTGTGTTGAATTAATTGATGGGTATGGTTAGGATCCTTGTAGGAAGAACTATCATGAGGTATAATTGAAGAATTCAATATAAAGATGTGTTGAGACTTGATTGAATTATTATGAGATTATTGTTCGGATAAGTATTGTATTGATGATTCGGCCGGTATGGCTTGGGGCAGATTATGTGTTTATCATAATCGGATAGATTATGCCTTTTCATGTTCATTTGATGTTTAGAAGCGATAATTAAGGTTCATACATTGTGAATTGATCGAGTGAGAGTTCTTCAAGCGGGTTGAAGGTTATTAGAAGTATCGATCCTTGTCGTCTTTTCTGGGGCAAGTATCTTAATTTGATTTTGGTTTAATTTTGATGATATTGATCATGCGTATTATCATTCATGTTGTTGAACATGAGATCGTCCAAGTTGATTTGTCATAATGTCGTTCATGTTATTGATTCATTTGTTGTTCATGTTGATGAACATATTGATTTGCATATGTGTATGCATAGTTGTATTGTATATGTTGTACTGATCCGATGGGATCTATGCTGAGGGCGCTGGATCAGTTGTCCACCTCGTGTTGGTCCGACAGGATCATCTTGGGATCTATGCTGAGGGCACTGGATCATTGGACGGGTTTTCCACCTCGTGTTGGTCCGACAGGATCATCTTGGGATCTATGCTGAGGGCGCTGGATCATTGGATTACCTTGTGTTGATGGAATCACGTGGATTCGCATCGTTGGATTCCGGAAGAGGAAGTCCTTGTTTTGTATTTTTGCTATGCATTGTTGTTGCATAGCTAATTTTGGTACAATTTTGGTACTTGTACTAGCATCGTTTTGCTAACCCTTGTGGGGGTGGACATTTGTTTAATGTTCAGGTAGCCGAGGAGTGGGGAAGCAACCACAGTTTCGGCATGATGACGACGGGGCACAATGATGTTATCCGTCTAAATTGTTTTGGTATTCTAGTTTGTGTTAAGTACTCGAGTACGTGTGTTCTTTATGGTGATTTGAGAATTTTTTGATAAATGGGTCGTTTTGGAGGATTTGACCGGTTAGTAAATTACACAACTATTGGTGGTATCATTCGTATTTTTCAGTATTTCTTTTAATTTAGCCTTGTAAATTCTATATAAAAGGTTTACGGCACTGTAAATATTCCGAATATCCCGGGGTGTTACATGTCAAAGACCCTTTATTTATATTAAGTAAACCCTAGAGTCAAACTCTAGTATTTGCTTAGTTGTCCCTCATCTTATTAAATAATATAATATATATATATATATATAATATCTTATATATTACTTATTATTTAATCCTCTAATAAATATAATATCTAATATTATATTATCTTTCGCGATTGATATAATTAAATAATATAATATATAATATCCTATGTTATATATTACTCATTATTTAATTTCTTTAATAAATATAAATATCCAATATTATATTTATTAATTATTCTTGCTTGTCTTTAGTTGTCGTATGTGTTACCCAAATGGCTTATATTATGTTGGCAATTATTTAATAGCTTAAATAATAAGTCATGAATGGTCTCTAGCATGACACTATAACTACCCAAATAATATAAGTTTATAGTCCATTAAACTATTAACATGTCAAATCCCTTTGTCGCGCGGTATCATATTTAAACTAAGTCATGGATTGTCATACTTATTATGTACATATGCTTTCTCGATCTTAAGTAGGCTCTCTGCTGGGCCCTTCGATATGTAGGACTGAACGAAATGTATGTCCATGTTCAAATGAAGAGAGGGACAAATCCCCATCTTGATTAATGATTATTCATTACCCTCTACATGACTCCCACTAATACTGATCGCTAACCTTTATGATCACCATGTTTCAGATGACGTTGGATTACGTCAAGATATAGCAGTTTTCATGTCGTACTCTATAATAATCTCAGGTTCAAGGATTTATTGACATACTGTTATATTGAGATTCACTTATGATATTTCCAAGCACTGATCTCTATATTGGGTCTGTCCAGTATTGCGTTCTCCAACCAATACCCATAACTTTGATCCATACCATACACATAATCATCTGATGATTATCAATCAACCTTATACTAGTATGTTAATCACTTGAGTCTCCACTCAACGTGATTGGACCAGAGATATCTGAATAATCTCATTACTTGTGAATAACTATTATTCGATTATTATAATATTAAAATATGCACACATTATAATAATCAATAAGAAATTAAATATATCAGATAACTTTATTTAAATGTGATAATTACAAATCTAGGCACATCGAATGTCCTAGGGCACTATTCCCAACATTTTGAGCTAGTTGTATTTTATACATGAGAGATCGATGAGCTCGATTTGCACTAACAAATGTATCGAGCTCGATGAGCTCGATTATATTGAGCTTATTCTCTCTTGGTTGATATTAGACATTGGATGTCTAATTTAATTTATTGAATAACTAAAATTGGTCTCGTAAATTAAATAAATTACTGGATAATTAACTTTATTCATATTATTTCTTATAGAAATTATAGTTAATATTATTAATTAACTGGATTAATTAAATGTGTCAATGTTGAAACGTACCAAGGTCTATCTATCGGACTAGACACAGGAGATTCCATTTTACGAACCAAAGCGAGCCAACTCCTCAATTATATCACATGGCCACCGGTTCCCTTTCCACTTGGTGGATGATGATTTATCATCATTTTTGTCTTTATTAAGACATAATAATGTGAGGGATGACTTTGATCATACATGGTGTACAAATTAATAAAGTCTCATGGCATATAGTGATGAGTGAGGTGTGTTGACATATCGTATATAACAAAGACTTCATCCTCCTCTTAGGCTTGCAATTTTGGATGAGAGAGAGAGAGAGAGAGAGAGAGAGAGAGAGAGAGTTTCTCAACTTATAAGTTTAGAACTTATATTCAAATGTTCTTAAGGAAGAATTGTAATATACACTTAGTGTGCTTGAAAATATAGTATATAAGCTCCTTTTAATACTTCTAGCCATGTTCTTGGAGAATAAGAAGATAGGAGATTATTTCGGTTGACTTTTCCGATGCGTGATATATAGCGACACGGGGAATTTCGCAAAGCTTTGATCACTTGAAATTGTAATCAACATCAACATTTAATCAAACGTCTTCAAGGGTATAATTTCTAAATTCATTTATATTTTAAATTCGTATATATGATGCTTGATCGATCTTGTTTAGGAATTTGGTTTATTGATTGGATCAATATTACTATTCCACCATGCTTTCTGTTTTAGGCCCCAAATTCCTGCAGTGGTATCAGATCGAGGTTTATGCGATCATATATACAATACTAGCATTTGGAATGCTTGTTTGATGTCCTTATGATTTAGAATTATTATTGTTTTAATCGTTAATGTTTATTTGTTCGTCGAGAAATTTATTTTCATGATTTTATGTTAGAGTATAAATCTATTTTTCTTTGAAAAATGGATTTGTATGTGGAATATAAAACTTGAAAAAAAATATAATTTTTGAATTAGGGATGAAAATACGAGTTGTGAAATGACCTAGGCTCAACAGTTGTGTTGGGCAACGGGCTTGGCTGGTTGTTGTTTTCCGACTCTATTTTTATTTCGTATTTTGGAAAATTAATTTCTCGTAAATTAAATTGGATTTAATTGGACTAAAATATAAATATGGTACTTTTATTTTCAAGGGATTAATTTAATGAAATAATTTATTGTTATCTAGAACAAATTAAAATTATCGGTTGTGTGAATTAATTAAATTTATTTTAATAGATAGATTAATTTTATATTGATTGGATCAATATAGTGTTGCTACCCAAAATATTATCCGGAGATAGATATTGCTGGAATGGATGGATAGCAAACAAAGTGTATCCGGAGATAGATCTCGCTCTCGCGAGATATTATTAATACAAATACTTTGGAGTACAAATATTAATGTTAGAGTACAATTACAATGAGTGTAAAGGCCCTAGTTATCTTAGCTATTGGGCGTGAAGATTGCCGGAAGAACCAGATATGATGCTCTGTGAGTTCTCGTAACAACATTGATATGTTGTGACGACCGTGAGAAATCGACGGTCTCTCACGGTGTGTATTAGCTGTATGTCTGAGCTCCTGGGCTTGCGAGTCTCTTCGAATCTGTACTGCAGGGAATTCTTGCCTCTGCCGACCGTCTTCTGGATGAGAGGTGCTGAGAGAGAAATCCTGAGGTAGATTCAAGAGAGGAAGCTGAGAGCCTGAAAGAATGTACGTTTGTATGTATTTGCCAACGAGGTTCCGAACTGATTGGAACGAATTGCGAACCTTTTTCCAGTTGTTGGAGGTTCTCTATTTATAGGAATGGGAGATGTCGGACGATCGCCTCTGCTGTATTATAATAAGCGGGCAATCGTCTTTTAGCACATGGGCTGGTCTCCTTAAAGTCCACAGGAGTTGCTGGCAGCCGGCTGTGCGGTCCAATGAGAAGTCTGCACGCGTCTTGAGTCGCTGTCCGGGGAGGTCCCACATTGTACCTTTCGGCGGGTTTGTCGGTAGGTGATAAGGTGGTGACAGGCTGTGGTCAACAATCCATGTTATGCGGCGCCTTTCGCGGATCTGCACATGGGCGCTGTTTTGAGATCCAGTCTTTGTAGACTTTGACGGATGAAGGTCTTTGTTCGTGGCACAGGACGATCTTCCTAGGTCGGGCACCAGAGTCGATCGCTGGATGCTAAAAGGCGATCGCTGGATGCTCGAAGGTGGATTGCTACCTTTGTTTTAACAAGTTCGCCATAGCTCATTTGGTCGCAGACTCGGTCGCTCGACCCTTAATCCGATCGCCATCGAGGCATATAAATCGCCGCACAACAATTGCCCCCCAGCTCGCTCCGATGTTGGAAACGTCGGCTTGAAAGGAATACTGAGGTAGATTCAAGAATTGTAGAAACTCATACCTGGAACTCATACCCCCCAGATCACCAAGCAATTGGATATCGTAGGAACTCATACCTGGGACCGAGAGATGTCGTGGGAAACAGAATAGTCGGCATTTCCAACATCGGAGCGAGCTGGGGGGCAATTGTTGTGCGGCGATTTATACGCCTCGACGGCGATCGGATTAAGGGCCGAGCAACCGAGTCTGTGACCAAATGAGCTACGGCGAACTTGTAATATCCGGATTTATTACAGTGTATTTCATCCGTATTCAAACCATGTATTATTTGGATTGGTGATTTTGATTATTGAGTTATGATATTTCGTGCATTGATATCATTGTACATAAGTATAGAAACTTGCAAAATTGCTCTAGCAACCTCGTGATAGCGCACGCTAAGAATGTATCTTAACGCGCGCTATCGGGCTATTATTAGCGCACGCTATGCAGGTAGGAGTTGTGTGCGCTAAGGACTCAATTATTGAGCGGGACAGCTAGCACATGCGCCACTGACATGGGTCCGATAAGATTCCCATGACGCACCTTGACAATTCTGAAGTCAACTATTATTAGCGCACGCTAAGGAATGCTTAGTAGCGTGCGCTAACTTGTTAAAATGCAGAATATTATAAATGGGACAACAACCGTTTTGGCTTTCATTTCTTTCGCCCATTCTTCATCCTTGAGAGTTCAGAGAGCTGTAATAATACTCCTATACACTTAGAACACATATTGTTGGTGTTTATACATTGGTTATCACTTGGGAGAAATCATTGAATAGGAATAGCACCTTGGAGGGGCATACAACCAACCGGAGTTGGATTCTACCTTACGGTTCAGTGATTTTCATCATTTTAAGGTATGTTCAATCTATCTCCAGACTTAGAGTTGAATTCTAACGATTTGGATGATCATGTTAACAAGATATGGATTTTCATGGATGAATTATCCAAGTATATCATGTTTGGAATAGTGAGATGAATAAGCCTTAAATACCTTGATTATAATCATCATGATTCGAACCTTATTACACTGAATATGTGAAGAGAAGCTTCTATCATTAGTAAACCGAATCTAATAGATGATTTCATAGTGATCTTGGACTAGACGTTGACATCCTTATTGTTAGATAAATCTAAAGGTTTGATCATGGAAGGATTTATCTAGTATATATAGAACGTTTATCAACTTCAGTATGATAATATGGATTGATATAGTAGTGTTGATATCAACCGTTAAGCTTTTCGAATTGTCGTATGAAGATTTGAAGTTGGAATGGAATATGGTTTTATATTGGTATGCATATCCTTGAATCTAAAGTTGTCTTTATCCGTAAAATCATTCATAAGGGTATGAACATGGTATTCATGGAAGTAACATGAATTATCACGCAAGATTTCATTGTTTCAATCATGGCAAGAATAGTTTACTGCTCAGCAGTAAACTGCCATGCATAGTTAGCGCACGCTATGCTATGGAGTTTAACGTGCGCTATCGAGCTCGAGTTAGCGTGCGCTAAGTTTGGTACGTAACGTACGCTAGACCATCAGACGAGTCAGTTGGCTGGTCAGTGAAGTACTGACCATGCATAGTTAGCGTACGCTAGTCTTTGTTGTTTGCGTGCGCTATCGAGCAGACTTAACGCACGCTACACAGAGTACTTAGCGTGCGCTAAGCAGTTTGGGCAGATTGCATTTTATGAACTTTTGGCCGCGAATCGAATTGTTAAACATTCATACGACGTGAGATAAATCCTATATCATTTCTTTTGTTAAGGTTTGGTCTCGTTGCGTGATTGATTGAGGAGGACGACCTTCGAGTGTTCATTTTCGTGGAAGTGTTGTTATTGTCTTCAAATCGAGGCAAGTACTTTATTTGTTTTATGTATTGTTGTTATACATATTGTCGTGCATGTATGTCGTTGTTGTATGTCCACCTCGTGTTGGTCCGACGATCATCGGGATCTATGCTAGCGTCTACTGGATCATCGGACGGGTTTTTCCACCACGGGTTGGTCCGGGATCATCGTGGGTTCTAGGCGATGAACGCTGGATCGATGGAATTACCATGTGTATGTTATGATATCATGTTGTGATTATCGATTGTGTATATTATGTTTGAGTTTCGTAGGAGAAGACTCGTTGGTACTTTGTCGCTTACGTTATTATTCTTCGTGAGATATGAATAATATGTTGTGGTACTTGTACTAGCATCGTTGTGCTAACCCCTTCGGGGTGAACATTTTGTTTGTGTTCGGGATCCAGGAGAGCGGGGAAACAACCACTGGAACTGTATGACGACGAGGGTGCAGAGTGATGTCCCGACCGGGTTTATTTATCTGTTGTTTATTCGTTTTTTCAATAAGTACTCGAGTACGAAGTCATTTGTGATGATTTGAATTTGGTGATGTATTATTGAGTTCTGTTGAACAATTGTACTACTTCTGTATTGGGTCAGAACTGTTGTACCGTAATTCCGTTATTTCCATTCGTTAGTACCTTTTAATGTTTGTTAAATTCTTCAGCCTTGTAAATCCTTATGTAAAGGATTTACGGCGATGTAATATTCCTGAATATATCGGGGGTGTTACAGAATATGGTATCGGAGCTAAGATTATGGATATCTTGGCCGTTGGGTTAAAATAGGGGTCATTTATGTCTTTTGAGGTAACCGGCCATAAATGACATCACTGCACTGCCTACGTCTTCATGCGAACGGTGGTTGTAAGTTCCTAAACTCTATCTTGTTCTTTACATGTTGTGTCTCTTTATACTTGAATATTAGAACGATGTTGTTTCCTGTATATTGAGTATTTATGCTTACAGTATGTTGGGAGGCGGACGTGTGCGTGGTCGCAGTCGTGGACGCGGACGCAGAAATGCTGAAAGGGAAGCGTCGCCTTCTAATCAGGCCAGTCATAGCACAGGCGAGCCGCAACGATCCATCAATAACGAACCGGAACCTGGTGTACCAAAAATCCTTCGTCAAGTTGTGAACCAGATGACTCAGTTCGCTCAGGTCGTGGACCGAATGCAGGTGGCAGCAGGAATGCAGCAAGGAGATGGACAACAAAGGATTCTAGAAATGGAAAATCGAGGTGACCGGTGGCTGCAAGAGGTGGCGAAGATGCAACCACCCAAATTCGACGGTATTTCTGAGACTCCCACTTGGGACCATTGGTTGAAGGAACTGGAGAAAATTTTTCCTGGAATTAATTGCCCGGACGACAGGAGAGCTCCTATTGCCCAGTACCTTCTGATAGGGGAAGCATCCGAGTGGTGGGAAGCTATCCGACCTGCAGATCATAATGCCGATTGGACGGAATTTAAAACGATGATGGAAGCTCAGTATTGCCCTCGTCCTGTGAGGGAAGCCAAAATTCGAGAATTTTTCTCCGCTCAGCCATCAGATGGACCCGTATCCCAGACGATTAAGACGTTTAACCAAAGAATTAGCATTTGTCCGACATCCGGTCGTAACAGATGCAGAAATGATGATCCATTTTGAAATGAGAATGAAACCAGAAATCCAGAGGTACATGTCCGGTTTTGAATGTACCACTCTCCGCCAATACCAGGATAAGGCGTTGGCGTATGAAATGAAAGAAGCAGCCATGGAGAAATTTGCGGAAACCAAGAAACAGAAAGTCTCTGGTACTTTTACAGAGCACAAGAACGGCGGGGCCCGTAAGGCCCAGTCATCCTTTCACTCTTTCAAGAAACCTCCGCACCCAGTTAGGAGCGGAAATAACTTCGGAGCGACATCGACTATTACTGATGTTACCAGGAAATGCTTTAACTGCGCCCAGATGGGGCACTATCGACGGAATTGCCCCCTTCCTGCCGTGACTTGTTTTGATTGTGGACGAGAGGGACATAGGGCGGTGTTTTGTGAAGAGGCTGCAAAGTATTTTAGAGCCCGTACACCACAGCCAGTCCAGAAGGAGGCCAGTATTCCACAGACGCAGCAAAGTGTTCAGATGCCTCAGAATTTTGGCCACGGGCGAGGCAGAGGACAATGGGACCGAAAGGGGACATCGAGTGCCGGATCTGCTCCCCACGTGCATGCGAGATGAGAAGGACAGACGATCGTGATGCCGTCGCATCGTGCTTGTCCAGATCCTTTCCCAGCCAGTTAGCGTTTTATTCGATACAGGAGCTACACATTCTTTCATATATTTGTCTTGTGTAAATCGTTTGAATATTTCCAGTTTTCATGCTTGTGAACCTTATGTTGTTGGTTTACCGAGTGGAGAGAGGATTGTCCGAAATTTAGAAACTAGAAATTTCCCTGTATCATTTGGAGGCAGAGAGTGGCTCTCAAATCTGCTCATGATAGAAATGCAAGGAGACGACCTGATACTCGGAGACGATTGGCTTTATCGATATGGAGCAATTGTGAACTACCAAAGGAGGAATATCTCGCTGATCGCTGACGATGGTTCGAATTCTTTGAGGATGGAAACCGAAGCTCAGAAAATTGATCAAGGCGATGAAGGTCACAAATTGTTGAAACAGTATTGCACTGCGGTGTTACGCTATGAAGAAAGAAGACGAAATTGTGGAACTTTCATCCATTCCTGTTGTGAACGAATTTCCAGATGTATTTCCTGACGAGTTATCTGGACTACCTCCACGAAGGGATGTGGAATTTACCATTGAGCTGGAACCCGGAGCTACACCGATTCCAAGGCGCCGTATCGTATGGCACCTACGGAGATGTACGAACTGAAGAAGCAGCTGGAGGAGTTACTGTACAAGGGCTATATTCAGCCAAGCGTTTCACCACGGGAGCGCCATTCTTTTGTCCGAAAGAAGGATGGATCGCTTTGTGTATTGATTATCGAGAGCCGAACAAGATGACGATTAAGAACAAGTATCCGCTGCCACGGATTGATGATTTGTTTGACCATTTGCAAGGGGCAACAAGATTTTCTAAGATCGATCCGAGATCGATACCATCACCGAGGATTAAGGAATCGATGTTCAAATCAGCTCGTAACTCGCTACGGACATTATGAGTTTGTAGTGATGCCGTTTGTCTCACTAACGCACCTGCTGTATTTATGCAATTGATGAACCGTGTGTTCATTGAATTTTTGGATAAATTTGTGGTCGTGTTTATTGATGACATTCTGGTGTATTCTAAGAGCCCGGAAGAACATGCGCAGCATTTGCGGATTGTATTGGAACTTTTGAGAAACGAACAATTGTACGCCAAACTTTCTAAGTGTGAATTCTGGCTAAATGAAGTAATGTTCCTCGGCCATGTGGTGTCAGCTAAAGGAGTCCGAGTAGATCCTCAGAAGATCGAAGCAATATTGGATTGGAAGCCTCCAAAGAACGTGAAAGAAGTCCGAAGCTTCTTGGGACTTGCTGGATACTATCGTCGATTCGTGGAAGGGTTTTCTAAAATATCCCGTCCACCTACTCGACTCCTGCAGAAAACTCAAAAGTTTGAGTGGAATGAGTTGTGTCAGAGTAGCTTTGATGAATTGAAGAAGAGATTGACGACGGCACCGATTCTATCACTTCCGCAGGGAACTGGAGGATTCATAGTTTACAGTGATGCTTCGAACCAAGGACTTGGGTGCGTGTTGATGCAGAATGATAAGGTGATCGCTTATGCGTCGCGACAACTGAAACCTTATGAAGTGAATTACCCGACACATGATTTGGAGCTAGCAGCACTAGTTTTTGCTTTGAAGATATCGAGGCATTATCTGTACGGGACTCACTGTCAGATCTTTACGGATCATAAGAGTCTCAAGTAAATATTTAGTCAGAAAGAGTTGAACATGCGGCAAAGAAGATGGTTGGAACTGATTAAGGACTATGACTTGGAGATTTTATATCATCCAGGCAAAGCAAATGTAGTGGCCGATGCACTTAGCCGCAAGCCTGTCTCCATTCAGATGCTGGAGACGCTGACCTCCAAACTTAGCCTTCAGCGAGAGATGATTCGTGAAGGAATTGAGGTATGGTTACAAAGAGTCCAAGGACAACTGTGCGTGATGGAGATAACTTCATCTTTAACCGAAGAAATCAAATCTAGACAGGTAGATGATCCTCTGATGATTCGGTTACATGATGAAGTGATCAAAGGAAAGGCCCCCGGATTCATAATTCATGACGATGGAGTTTTGAGATTTCAGAACCGACTCTGCGTTCCCGATGTTGATGTTCTGAAACAGACGATTATGAAGGAAGCTCACAATTCACCCTATTCTATCCACCCTGGCACCAGTAAGATGTATAAAGACTTGAAGCAGAATTTCTGGTGGGGCAACATAAAGAAAGACGTAGCGGACTATGTTTCGAAATGCTTGACTTGTCAGCAGGTTAAGATCGAGCATCAACGGCCTGCTGGAATGTTGAAGCCGCTCCCGATTCCTGAATGGAAGTGGGAGGACATATCGATGGACTTTATCACTAATATGCCGAAAACTAGGACAGGAATGAACATAATTTGGGTGATAGTTGATCGTTTAACCAAATCGGCTCATTTTCTAGGCATTAAGGATACGTGGGGACCAGAGAGGTTGGCACGAGTATTTATTTCGGAGATAGTTCGATTGCATGGTACGCCGAAAACCATTGTTTCTGATCGAGACGGCCGTTTTGTGTCTCACTTTTGGAAAGCAGTTCATAAGGCCTTGGGGACCGAATTGAACTTCAGTACGGCTTATCACCCGCAGACTGACGGACAATCTGAGAGAACTATACAAACGGTGGAAGACATGCTAAGGGCCTGTGCCTTAGATTGGTCAACAGATTGGGAAATTCATCTACCGTTGATTGAATTTACCTACAATAATAGTTGGCATGCTTCCATTAAGATGGCCCCGTTTGAGGCATTATACAGGAGGAGATGCAGATTGCCCCTATGCTGGGACGATTCGTCAGACTTGATCGGAACAGAACCAGAGTTGATCGTGCAGACTCGAGAGAAGATAGCCTTAATTCGTGAAAGGCTGTTGACTGCCCAGAGTCGCCAGAAATCCTATGCGGACGTACGCCGCCGCCCATTGGAGTTCAGTACTGGAGATCACGTACTTTTGAAGGTTTCTCCTACTCGGGGAATCTTTCGTTTCGGAAGGAAAGGAAAGATGAGTCCGAGATATATCGGACCATTTGAGATCCTCGAGAGAGTTGGGGAGTTGGCATACAGATTAGCATTACCGCCGTCATTGTGCCATGTTCATAACGTGTTCCACGTGTTAGGAGTATGCCCTCGAATGCCACTCAGAGGTTGTTGAGTGAGGGCATTGTACTTGTAATTATGTAAACCATTTATATAAGGCAAATGATTGTTTCTTTATTTACTGGTAGTTACTGGCATTCCTAACTCGTAAATTAACATATAGAAACTAGTCCGTGTATTTGAGAGCAAAACGTTCCACTCCTTATTGGATAAGGGGGTCGGCACTGGAAAGGTTTATAGCTCAAATACTTAATCGTTCGCAAGTCGATGAAACTTGGTAGGCGTTAAGTTTATGTAAAGACTTGTATGACGTGTTCTTTGACATGGAGAGTGCCTGTCGAACACTAATGGTTAGTGGGAGCACACGTTATAGGTATGCTAATTAGATTAGTATACTCGAACCGACTCACCCTCGATTCGTCACATGGATTTCACTCCAGGACAGTCAATGACGGAATCGAAAGGTTGTGATAGGTATTCGTGAACCTTCGACTTGAGGATTTAGTAGGGATGTGCTTGTGACGTCAAGATTTTCATTAGAGTAGTTCGACCCTGTAAACCGGAAGGCGGGGGTCAACCTCGACGTGCATCTTGACGGCAAGTAGCGTGTCCTATCAATACCAAGATAGAATTCTTTCTCCCGTTAGTGAGCGGGTTATATGTCCTATGCGGTTATCGCGATGAGATCATAAGTCTTTGCCAAAGCATTGGAGCCATTGTATTAGATACACGACACTCGATGATCTCGATTTGCATTAACGCATGCATAGCGTCAAGTACGATAGGGTTTGACCGACCGTGACCCTAAAACTTGATCGGGACATTTGAAAGAAGGGTTTATACGCCATCGGTATTCACGACAGAATGGTTCTTGAATGATCCCAATCATTCGTTCTCGGGGTACAGTGTAGGCCGCCAGATCGGCTAGGTGGTGCTACTACTCTTTGGTTCCTCCCATTGCCGATCGAGACGGACCTACCGAGTCGCGCATTAGGATTGACGACGGAATGAATCGAGCTTAATCTCTCATTATAAATATTCGATATTGGATATCTAATTTGGGACATTGGATGTCTAAATCGATTTATCGATAAATTGATTTACGGCCTAATGGATTAAATAAATTACTTGGGTGATTAATTTAATTCGTGAATGTAATTATTTCTTGGAGAAATTAATTATATTATTATGTATTTAATGTGATTAATTGATTGATTAATTAATCGACACAAATACATCGGAACGGAATAGGAGTTTATCTGTTTGGACTCACGGGAGTCCGAAACGAATCGAACTCATCCGATTCCTTCTAGATGGCCACCCCATCACCTACTCCCTTACTTTGTCTTGGTCTACACTTTCAAGGATGGTGGACTAGTGACCAATCAAGGGGACAAATATCACACCTTGGTGATATTGTCTAAAGTAGGATATCATGGGGAGTTGAATAAGAATATAAGTGGAGACAAACTCTCACTTGCAACAGCTTAATTCCATTAGTGAGCTTTGAAGAAGTGAGAGAGAAAATTATTTTTCTTAGTCTTCATCTTCATCTTCTTCTTCACTTTTATTCTTGAGTTTTCTTGAGAAAATTCAAGATACATTAAGAGAGATATATTATACACTTAGAGTGTAATAACAAAAGCTTCACCACTTGATTCTAGCCGTAACCTTAGAGGTTAATCAAGTGTTGTTGTTCCGCTGCTTTTCCGGCGCGTGGCAAGTAGAGACGCTGTTTTCGGCGTTGGATCGCTCAAGGGCTTGGAGCGGATTGAACTCGTAGAGATCAAACTAAAGCTTGGGAATAGCTCAAGAGAAGGTTTCCATTTAATCAACGGACTTCGAGGGTTAGTTTCTTACGACTCTTGCTTTTCGTTTATATATTCGTATATACGTAGCTCGATCGATTCTCGTAGGATTCGGATCGAATTAATTTTCGCTTTACCGCTCCGCTGGGCTCGCTTTAGGCACCGAATCCCAACAAGGGTATCGGAGCGTAGGTCTTGCGATCGTATATACGATATTGGCATTTGGAATGCTCGATTAGATGGTGAATGATTTGGAATCATTTTAGTCATAATCGTGGTATATGTTTTTCGCTCGTAATAATTGTATTTTTCGTAAGTTTATGTCTAAATATAAATCTTAAATTTCGGGAAATATGATTTATATTGAAGATATGAAAGTCGTAAAATATTGATATTCGATATCCGGTCGAAAATCTAGCCCCGAATCGTCGTCGGACGACTTTTTGGACAAAAAGGGTATTTTGGCCGAGGATGACTCGACCGTGTCCCCGGTGACACGGCCGTGTCCGGCAAAGGTGGCCAAAGCATCGCTCGAGACCCGACCGTGTCGAGACACGGGCGTGAAACCGCCGAAGTGACTCGACCGTGTCCCGGTGACACGGCCGTGTCCTGGCACCGCCAAGTCATCGCCAGCGACCCGACCGTGTCCCGGTGACTTGCCGTGTCCCGGCCGGCATCTTTCGCCACAATGAATCTTATCCGGCAACCTATCAGGTTTCTAGGGATAAAATTTGCTCCAACCGAAGGCATCCAATGCGCTCCCGGTAATTTATCCGTCCTCCCCGAACGACTACCCCGATAACTCAGAAGCATAGCACATCCGGTTTGGATTTCAATTTCCCGAAAACTCGATGGAGGAAAGGAAAACCTTGAAACCTTATAAACTTAATTATTTGTTGTGGGAGAATTATCGCGATTAACGTTACACTTTGCACATTAATCGTTTAAGCGCGTTTGTGGCATTCATACAATATGAAACAACCAATCACAACCTAGTTGCTACCAACATGTGGTTCATGGACCGTAGAAACCGTATAGGTTGAGGGGAGTGAACAAGGAAAAAAAGAAGATCGAATCATCCATTAGATGGGTTGGTGTTGGACACCACTTTATGAAAATTAATAGACTAGAAACCTGTTCGGTTGCCCTCTATTAAGATTTATAAAGAACTCGATCACCACTATGAAGTAGAGCGACGATACTTCCGGATTTCACATGGGAGTGTGTTATTCCGATAAAAATAGTGGGAGCTGGGTAACAAGAATAGAAAGGACCTTAATTCTATACTCAGATCATAATATAACAAGTCACTAATTAATCTGTTATACTTAATGCAGACATAACTCAATATGACTATGAATCCACTCGCAATTCTACTCGAAAAGAACACCTTAATGGGACCTAACTTTGTGGATTGGCTCCGCAATCTGATGATTGTCCTCAGTATAGAGGCACTGGGATACGTCTTGGAGACGGACATTCCGGCGCCTCCTATGCGGACTCGAGCCAATCAGGAAGAGATCGAAAACCACGAAAAGTGGGTTAAGGATGACGTGAAAGTCCGTGCTTATATGATGGCTTCCATGTCTAATGAGCTTCAGAGAGCTCATGAGAAAATGACTTCTGCTAGGCAGATTCTATCTCACTTAACCGAGCTTTATGGTGAGCACAGCCGAACTGCTAGATATGAGATATCCAAGCAACTGGTCGGTGCAAGGATGAAGGAAGGTGAGAAGGTTGGGGAACACGTCCTCAAAATGATATCCATGATCGAGAGATTGGAGGCTCTTGATTTTAAAATGGATACTTCTCCAAACCGACCTTATCCTACGCCTCTCCCCGATTCCTTCTCACAGCTTGTTATGAACTTCAACCGCAATGAGATTGCATGTAATTTAGCCGGCTAATGAACAAACTTGTGACCGCTCGCCTCAAATGAAGACTCCGCGGATGAAGGAGTCTCGCTCTTGTGATTTCTTCCGACCTCGGAGGTCTAAGAATAAGAAGAAAAAGACCAAGAAGCAGATCGACCACAAGCTAAGGACCTTAAGGGTAAGGGCAAGGCCCCAATGGTTCCGAAGAACAAGAAGAAAAGGATACTTGTCTCAAGTGCGGTGAGCCGGGCCACCGGGCTAGAGACTGTCCGATTCTTCATGGCACTTCGTGCACGTAACTTTTAGTTTTGGAAACAAATTGTTCGCATCGTATTTTCTACTTCCTGGATACCGGATTCTCGTGCTAGTTCTCATATTTGTACCGTGAATCGTGATCTGGAACAAAGTAGGAAGCTTGGAGCCGGAGAAGTTATGATCACAATGGAAGCGGGCATAGTGTCGAGGCGACCGACATAGGATCACTTCTTTTGGGTTTAGAATCCGGCTTTGTTTTGACTTTAGAAGATGTACTTGTTTTGCCCAAGGGGCACAAAAACATTGTATCCATTCCGCCATGGACCGAAAAGGCTTTTCATTTTTCATTGGTGATGGTTCTGCAAAATTTATTTTAGAAATAAACTAGTGGGTACTGCTACATTGTTGAATGGATTGTATCATCTAAATCTCAAAGAACAAAGTAGTTGTGAATACTATGACTAGAAAACGTGGTAGGGATGAAACCAATCAAGTTTTGAAATGGCATCTTAGACTTGGTCATGTTGGTCGACCAAGGTTTACAAGATGGAAAAAGATGGACTTATGGGTCCATTGGGATCGGATCCCTTTCCTACTTGTGAATCTTGCCTTAAAGGCAAAATGACTAAGTCCCCTTCACAGGACTTTTGAAAGAGCCGCCGATAAACCGGGATTAATCCATACCGACGTATGTGGTGCTTTAGAAGCAAGACGTGACGGATATCAATATTTCATTACGTTTACGGATGATCATACTAGGTATGGTTATGTATACTTAATGAAACATAAATCCGAGGCCTTTGAGAAATTCCAGAATTCAAGGCCCTAGTCGAGAAACAAACCGGTAATCATATCAAAGCACTTCGGCGGACCGAGGTGGCGAGTATATGAGTACGGAGTTTGACGAGTTCCTTAAGGAACATGGAATAGTTTCACAACTAACACCTCCAGTACTCCTCGCTTAAATGGTGTGTCGAAAGAAGGAACCGGACCCCGTTGAACATGGTCCGTTCCATGCCGGGCTATACCGACTTGCCGATTTACCCGTGGGGTATGCACTGATCGCCGCGTATATCTTGAATAGATGTCCTTCCAAACTCCGTTTCCTAAAACTCCACATGAGATGTGGGAGGGAAGGAAACCAAGTCTTAATCATATTAGGATTTGGGGATGTCCCGCCTATGTCAAGAAGACTAAGGTGGAAAAGTTGGAAGCTAGGTCTGCGAAGGGACGTTTCATTGGATTCCCGTCTGGGACAATGGGATATCTATTCTACATGCCCGAAGATCGAAGGATCATTGTTGCTTTACAAGCACACTTCCTGGAAGATGAGTTCATTCAGGAAGGCGGAGCAGGTAGAAGTATTTCTTTAGAAGAATACAATGAAACTCCTCGAGAGACACCGTGCAAGAAACTGAACCGAACTTTCAAACACAAGTACAACCACCACGTAGGTCTAGTAGGGTGTCTCATTTACCTGAGAGGTATGGGCTTGTGCACTTGGAGGAGCTGGGTCTCCATGAGGTTCCAAGTGATAGCCAAGAGACCGACCCGACGACCTATGACCAAGCGATGGTGGATGTAGACTCCGCGAAATGGCGTGAAGCTATGGAAGCTGAGATAGACTCGATGCATGTCAATCAGGTCTGGACTCTAGTAGACCGCCCCAAGGGCATAGTGCCTATTGGGAACAAGTGGATCTACAAGAGAAAGACTGATGGTGATGGCAAGGTTGACGCCTATAAGGCCAGCTAGTGGCAAAGGGTTATACCTGAAGGAAGGAATCGATTACCACGATACCTTCTCGCCCGTAGCCATGATCAAGTCTATTCACATGATGCTTGCTATAGCCGCTACCACGATTATGAGATATGGCAAATGGACGTAAAGACGGCTTTCTTAATGGATTCTCGAGGAGGAAATCTATATAGAGCAAATTAAAGGCTTTGTATCCGAAGTCGATATTCGAAAGTGTGCAAGCTTCAGCTCCATTTATGGATCAAGCAAGCGTCGCAGTAGTTGGAATCTTCGTTTGACGAGGCAACAAAGAGTTTGACTTCGTGCAAAATGAAGAGGAACCTTGTGTATACAAGAGGGTTAGTGGGAGCAAGATCGCATTCTTAGTACTATATGTAGATGACATTCTACTAATAGGAAATGATGTGGGAATGCTCTACGTGAAAGCTTGGCTTTCGAGTAATTTCTCCATGAAAGACTTGGGAGAAGCTACCTATATTCTTGGTATTCGACTCTACCGGATAGAGCGAAGAGAACAATAGGTCTTTCCCAAGCCCTCTATATAGATAAAATCTTAAAGCGATTTAAGATGGATGATTCTAAAAGAGGGTTCCTACCGATGCGACATGGAATAAAACTCACCTTGAAGATGTGTCCTCAAAATGAGGAACAACGAAAGGAAATGAGTAATATACCATATGCTTCGGCCGTGGGTAGCCTTATGTATGCTATGTTGTGTACAAGACCCGACATTGCGCATGCCGTAAGCGTGGTGAGTAGGTTTCGTGCAAACCTGTAGGGAACATTGATCGCCAGAAAGAACGTTCTCAAGTACTTGATAAGGACTAGAGATATGGTTCGATGTATGGTGGTGGAGAATCGATGTGGTGGGATTCACCGATTCGGACTTCCAAGGACCGAAGGACGACTCGATGTCCACTTCGCTACATATTTACTCTTAATGGAGGAGCAGATCTTGGCGTAGTGCCAAGCAAAGCGCGACCACGATTCCACCTGTCAGCCGAGTATCAAGCACCTCGGAGGCTTCCAAGGAAGGGTTCTGGATTAAGAAGTTTCGGGAGAACTTCAAGTGATACCATGTGCCGAGCCGTCTGCTTCACTGCATCGCGACAACGACGGAGTCAGTAGCGCAGCCAAGGAGCCGAGGTTTCACAACAGACCAAACATATTGAGAGGAAGTATCATCTCGTAAGAGAATTCGTCGCAAGGGATACATTGTGCCGCATAGAGTAGACTCGGCCGATAACGTCGCCGATCCACCGACCAAGCCACTATCTCGGACTAGCTTGGAGCGTCATCCGGAGAACATGGGTATTAGATACCATAGTGTGTGGCATTGAGTGCAAGTGGGAGATTGTTAGGAGTATGCCCTCGAATGCCACTCGAGGTTGTTGAGTGAGGGCATTGTACTTGTAATTATGTAAACCATTTATATAAGGCAAATGATTGTTTCTTTATTTACCGGTAGTTACCGGCATTCCTAACTCGTAAATTAACATATAGAAACTAGTCCGTGTATTTGAGAGCAAAACGCTCCACTCCTTATGGATAAGGGGTCGCATCGAAAGGTTTATAGCTCAAATACTTAATCGTCGCAAGTCGATGAAACTTGACCGGGCGTTAAGTTTATGTAAAGACTTGTATGACGTGTTCTTTGACATGGAGAGTGCCCGTCGAACACTAATGGTTAGTGGGAGCACACGTTATAGGTATGCTAATTAGATTAGTATACTCCGACTCACCCTCGATTCGTCACATGGATTTCACTCCTGGATACCAATGACGGAATCGAAAGGTTGTGATAGGTATTCGGGAACCTTCGACTTGAGGATTTAGTAGGGATGTGCTTGTGACGTCAAGATTTTCATTAGAGTAGTTCGACCTCGTAAACCTAAGGCGGGGTCAACTCGACGTGCATCTTGACGGCAAGTAGCAGTCCTATCAATACCAAGATAGAATTCTTTCTCCCGTTAGTGAGCGGGTTATATGTCCTATGCGGTTATCGCGAGATGAGATCATAAGTCTTTGGCCAAAGCATTGGAGCCAGATTGTATTAGATACACGGCACTCGATGATCTCGATTTGCATTAACGCATGCATAGCGTCAAGCATGATAGGGTTTGACCGACCGTGACCCTAAAACTTGATCGGGACATTTGAAAGAAGGGTTTATACGCCATCGGTATTCACGACAGAATGGTTCTTGAATGATCCCAATCATTCGTTCTCGCTGGGGTACAGCAGTAGCCGCCAGCCGGCTAGGTGGTGCTACTACTCTTTGGTTCCTCCCATTGCCGATCGAGACGGACCTACCGAGTCGCGCATTAGGATTGACGACGGAATGAATCGAGCTTAATCTCTCATTATAAATATTAGATATCGATATCTAATTTGGGACATCGATGTCTAAATCGATTTATCGATAAATTGATTTACGCCTAATGGATTAAATAAATTATCGGGTGATTAATTTAATTCGTGAATGTAATTATTTCTTGGAGAAATTAATTATATTATTATGTATTTAATGTGATTAATTGATCGATTAATTAATCGACACAAATACATCGAACGGAATAGGAGTTTATCCGTTTGGACTCACGGGAGTCCAAACGAATCGAACTCATCCGATTCCTTCTAGATGGCCACCCCATCACCTACTCCCTTACTTTGTCTTGGTCTACACTTTCAAGGATGGTGGACTAGTGACCAATCAAGGGGACAAATATCACACCTTGGTGATATTGTCTAAAGTAGGATATCATGGGGAGTTGAATAAGAATATAAGTGGAGACAAACTCTCACTTGCAATGACTTAATTCCACTAGTGAGCTTTGAAGAAGTGAGAGAGAAAATTATTTTTCTTAGTCTTCATCTTCATCTTCTTCTTCACTTTTATTCTTGAGTTTTCTTGGAGAAAATTCAAGATACATTAAGAGAGATATATTATACACTTAGAGTGTAATAACAAAAGCTTCACCACTTGATTCTAGCCGTAACCTTAGAGGTTAATCAAGTGTTGTTGTTCCGGTCGTTTTTCCGGCGCGTGGCAAGTAGAGACGCGGTGTTTTCGGCGTTGGATCATTCAAGGGCTTGGAGCGGATTGAACTCGTAGAGATCAAACTAAAGCTTGGGGAATAGCTCAAGAGAAGGTTTCCATTTAATCAACGGACTTCGAGGGTTAGTTTCTTACGACTCTTGCTTTTCGTTTATATATTCGTATATACGTAGCTCGATCGATTCTCGTAGGGATTCGGATCGAATTAATTTTCGTTTTACCGCTTCCGCTGGGCCTTCGTTTTAGGCACCGAATCCCAACACCACGTATCCCAGTTACGGAGGTATATACCAGATCCCAGTCATATCATTGATTTCGGCGAGATCGAAGTCGCGCAGGATGGGACGTTTGAAGAAAGACCAGTCAAGATACTCGAGAGTCGAGTTAAGCAACTGAGGAACAAACCAATTGTTTTGGTCAAAGTTCAGTGGTCACGTCACGGAATGGAAGAATCCACCTGGGAAACGGAAGCTGATATGAAGTCTAGATATCCCGAGTTATTTTCGTCTTGAGTTTCGGGACGAAACTCCTTTTTAGTAGGAGAGTATGTAATATCCGGATTTATTACAGTGTATTTCATCCGTATTCAAACTATGTATTATTCGGATTGGTGATTTTGATTATTGAGTTATGATATTTCGTGCATTGATATCATTGTACATAAGTATAGAAACTTGCAAAATTGCTCTAGCAACCTCGTGATAGCGCACGCTAAGAATGTATCTTAACGCGCGCTATCGGGCTATTATTAGCGCACGCTATGCAGGTAGGAGTTGCGTGCGCTAAGGACTCAATTATTGAGCTGACAATGAAGACATGCGCCACCGGGACATGGGTCCGGATAAGATTCCCGCATGACGCACCCGGACAATTCTCAAGTCAACCATTATTAGCGCACGCTAAGGAATGCTTAGTAGCGCGCTAACTTGTTAAAATGCGTAATATTATAAATGGGACAACAACCGTTTTGGCTTTCATTTCTTTCGCCCATTCTTCATCCTTGAGAGTTCAGAGAGCTGTAATAATACTCCTATACACTTAGAACACATATTGTTGGTGTTTATACATTGGTTATCACTTGGGAGAAATCATTGAATAGGAATAGCACCTTGGAGGGGCATACAACCAACCGGAGTTGCATTCTACCTTACGGTTCAGTGATTTTCATCATTTTAAGGTATGTTCAATCTATCTCCAGACTTAGAGTTGAATTCTAACGATTTGGATGATCATGTTAACAAGATATGGATTTTCATGGATGAATTATCCAAGTATATCATGTTTGGAATAGTGAGATGAATAAGCCTTAAATACCTTGATTATAATCATCATGATTCGAATCTTATTACACTGAATATGTGAAGAGAAGCTTATATCATTAGTAAACCGAATCTAATAGATGATTTCATAGTGATCTTGGACTAGACGTTGACATACTTATTGTTAGATAAATCTAAAGGTTTGATCATGGAAGGATTTATCTAGTATATATAGAACGTTTATCAACTTCAGTATGATAATATGGATTGATATAGTAGTGTTGATATCAACCGTTAAGCTTTTCGAATTGTCGTATGAAGATTTGAAGTCGGAATGGAATATGGTTTTATATTGGTATGCATATCCTTGAATCCAAAGTTGTCTTTATCCGTAAAATCATTCATAAGGGTATGAACATGGTATTCATGGAAGTAACATGAATTATCACGCAAGATTTCATTGTTTCAATCATGGCAAGAACAGTTTACTGCTCAGCAGTAAACTGCCATGCATAGTTAGAGCACGCTATGCTATGGAGTTTAACGTGCGCTATCGAGCTCGAGTTAGCGTGCGCTACGTTTGGTACGTAACGTACGCTAGACCATCAGACGAGTCAGTTGGCTGGTCAGTGAAGTACTAACCATGCATAGTTAGCGTACGCTAGTCTTTGTTGTTTGCGTGCGCTATCGGGCAGACTTAACGCACGCTACACAGAGTACTTAGCGTGCGCTAAGCAGTTCGGGCAGATTGCATTTTATGAACTTTTGGCCGCGAATCGAATTGTTAAACATTCATACGACGTGAGATAAATCCTATATCATTTCTTTTGTTAAGGTTTGGTCTCGTTGCGTGATTGATTGAGGAGGACGACCTTCGAGTGTTCATTTTCGTGGAAGTATTGTTATTGTCTTCAAATCGAGGCAAGTACTTTATTTGTTTTATGTATTGTTGTTATACATATTGTCGTGCATGTATGTCGTTGTTGTATGTCCACCTCGTGTTGGTCCGACGGGATCATCGGGGGATCTATGCTAGCGTCATACTGGATCATCGGACGGGTTTTTCCACCACGGGTTGGTCTGACGGGATCATCGTGGGTTCTAGGCAGTGAACGCTGGATCGATGGAATTACCATGTGTATGCTATGATATCATGTTGTGATTATCAGTTGTGTATATTATGTTTGAGTTTCTCGTAGGAGAAGACTCGTTGGTACTTTGTCGTTTACGTTATTATTCTTCGTGAGATATGAATAATATGTTGTGGTACTTGTACTAGCATCGTTGTGCTAACCCCTTCGGGGTGAACATTTTGTTTGTGTTCAGGATCCAGGAGAGCGGGGAAACAACCACTGGAACTGTATGACGACGAGGGTGCAGAGTGATGTCCCGACCGGGTTTATTTATCTGTTGTTTATTCGTTATTTCAATAAGTACTCGAGTACGAAGTCATTTGTGATGATTTGAATTTGGTGATGTATTATTGAGTTCTGTTGAACAATTGTACTACTTCTATATTGGGTCAGAACTGTTGTACCGTAATTCCGTTATTTCCATTCGTTAGTACCTTTTAATGTTTGTTAAATTCTTCAGCCTTGTAAATCCTTATGTAAAGGATTTACGGCGCTGTAATATTCCTGAATATATCGGGGGTGTTACAGAACTTGTCAAAAAAAAGGTAGCAATCCACCTTCGAGCATCCAACGATCGCCTTTTGGCATCCAGCGATCGACTCTAGTGCCCGACCTAGGAAGATCGTCCTGTGCCACGAACAAAGACCTTCGTCTGTCAAAGTCTACGAAGACTGGATCTCAAAACAGCGCCTGTGTGTAGATCCGCAAAAGGTGGCGCATAACATGGATCGTTGACCACAGCCTGTCACCACCTTATCACCTACCAACAAACCCGCCGAAAGGTACAAGGTGGGACCTCCCCGGACAGCGACTCAAGACGCATGCAGACTTCTCATTGGACCGCACAGCCGGATGCCAGCAACTCCTACGGACTTTAAGGAGACCAGCCCATGTGCTAAAAGACGATCGCCCGCTTATTATAATACAGCAGAGGCGATCGCCCGGCATCTCCCAGTCCTATAAATAGAGAACCTTCAACAACTGGAAAAAGGTTCGCAATTCGTTCCAATCAGTTCGGAACCTCATTGGCAAATACATACAAACGTACATTCTTTCAGGCTCTCGGCTTCCTCTCTTTAATCTACCTCAGGATTTCTCTCTCAGCACCTCTTATCCAGAAGACGGACGGCAGAGGCAAGAATTCCCTGCAGTACAGATTCGAAGAGACTCGCAAGCCCAGGAGTTCAGACATATAGCTAATACACACCGTGAGAGACTGTCGATTTCTCACGGTCGTCACAACATATCAATGTTGTTATGAGAACTCATAGAGCATCATATCTGGTTCTTCCGGCAATCTTCACGCCCAATAGCTAAGATAACTAGGGCCTTTACACTCATTGTAATTGTACTCTAACATTAATATTTGTACTCCAAAGTATTTGTATTAATAATATCTCGCGAGAGCATTCAAGCCCGGGACTAACAACCCCGACAAATCTTGTGTTATTTACTTTCCCCACGGAAGTGCTCTCGCACTTTGTTTGCTATCTATTCATTCCATCAATATCTATCTCCAGATAATATTTTGGGTAGCAACATATAGTATACTGATTATTTATGTCATTACTTTAATGTATTTATTGTGTTTATTATGTGATGGTAATGTAGTTCGTGGACCTTGTTTTTTAATCTTTATTTGATGGGGTTGTAAAGGCTATTCTAGGCCAATTTATCTTTATTAAAAAAATTATAGGATGCAAGTTTAAACGATGTACAAAATTAGTATGACGAAGAGCCGAGGACACACCGCCACGAAGACGAAGATTCAAGACATATAATTTGATTACTTGCATTTTACCGGGTCGATGATGACTCAGTATTTAGGACCGTCCATGAACTGCATGTTGGTAGATACTGGGTTGTGGATGTTTTCATACTGTATGACAATTAAACAAACTAACAAACCATGCTTATAAATAGATTAATGTGCACAGTGTAACGTCTAATAGCATAAATACTCCCACTTAAAACACGAATTATAAAACTTACGAGATTTCCTACCCTCCATCAAACTCATGGAAAATTGAAATCTAAACAGAAATACTAGTCTTCTGAGTATGTCGAGTAGTGTTTTGTGGAAGGTCGATAAATTCCTAGTGCATTAGATGCCTTCGGTTGTGACAATTCAACCCTAGTAGCCGTATGGGTTGCCAGGTAAGATTCAATTGTCAGACTGATAGGAGTTGACGGTTTAAACTTGGATAGTTCAGCGATCCATATAAACTGTTTGGATTAAAGGCAAGTGAACTGGGAGTAAAAAAGATCGCATCATTCATTATATGGGTTGATGTTAGATAGCTATTAATAAAGAATGATAGAATAGAAACCGAATGGGTTGCCTTGTATTAAATTTTGTAAAGAACTCGGTCACCACAATGAAGTCAACCATGACTTCCGGATTCCATATAGGAGTGTGTAATACCGATAAAATAGTGGGAGCCAAGTTAATGAATATAGAAAGTCCTTAAATTCTATACTCCGATCATAATTAAATAATCACCAGGGAGTCTAGTATTACTTATGCTGTTAAACAAACAAGACTCTCAAAATGACATTAAACCCACTATAAATATTACTAGAAAAGAACACCCTGACAGGTCCCAACTTTATGGAATGGCTGCAAACTTGAGGATTGTCCTCGTGATGGAAATGCTGGGGTACAACTTGGAGGCGGACATCCCAGCGACTCCTACAAGAACCCGATCTAATCAAGAAGAAGTTGACGCCCATGAGAAATGGGTGAAAGGCAACGTAAGAGTGCACGGGTACATGTTAGGCTCAATGACTAATGTGCTTCAATGTTCTCATTCAAAGATGACGTCTTCGAGATCCATATTAGCGCACCTGACTGAGGTCTATGGAGAGCATAGTCGAACTGCTAGATATGAGATATAATAGTAACTATTCGACACCAGGATGAAGAAAGAAGAGAGAGTTGGGATCATGTCATAGAGATAACCTCGATGACTGAGAGATAGGAAGCTCTCGATTCTCAGACGCAAGTCTCTATCCAAACTGACCTCATTCTGCAGTCACTTAATGACTCCTTGTCCCAATTTGTCATGAACTTCAACTCCAATGAGATCGCATGCAACTTAATTGGGCTAATAAACAAACTACAGACTGCCCAGTTGCAAATGAAGACAAAGTAAAAGGAAGCTGCGATTATCATTTCTTATAGGCCTTGGAGGTCTAAGAATAAAAAGAGGAAGGACAGGAAGCATTTTGGTCCCAAAGCCAAGAGGAAGCATTTTGGTTCCAAAACATGACCACAACGCGCCTTCAGGTATGGAACTGTTAGTTTTATAAATGAATTGTTCTGTAACTGTATATTATACTTCTTGGATACTTGATTCTGGTGCGAGTTCTCACATATGTACAATGAATTAGGATCTAGAATGAAGTAGGAAGCTTGGAGCTGGAAAAGTGATGGTGACAGTCGGCAGCGGGCTTAATGTTGAGGCTATTGGCATCAGATCACTTATGTTGGATTTAGAATCCAGTTTATCATTACTTTGGATTATGTACTTGTTTTGCCCAAGGGTCATAACATGTATCAATTCTGATAATGGACCGTAAGGGATTTTATTTATTTATTTTAGTGGGTCTCGCCACATTTATTTTAGAAATTGGTTGCCACTGCTACATTGTCAAAAGGTTTATACCATTTGAATCTAAAGAATAAAACTAATGTGAACAGTATAACTATGAAGCGTGGTAGAGATGAAACAAATCAGGAACTTAAATGGCATCTTAGACTTGGATATATTGGTCAGACCAAGGTTCATAAAGTATAGAAAGATAGGCATATAGGTCCATTGGGATTGGATCTCTATCCGACTTGTGAATCTTTCCTTCAAGGCAAAATGACTAAGTTACTCTTCACAGACACTTTTGAAAGAGTTGTTGAAAATATTGGATTAATCCATACTGACATATGAGGCCCATTTTTAAAGGGGAACGAGATGGTTTTTAGTACTTCATTACGCTCACTGATGACCATACTAGGTATGGGTCTGTGTACTTAATGAAACATAAATCCATAGCCGTATATAAATTCAAAGAACTTAAGGCCCTAGTTAAAAACCAAATAGGTCATCATATTAAATCACTTCAGTTGGATTAAGGTGGTGAGTATATGAGTACCGAGTTTGTTGGGTTCTTGAAAGAACCAGTGTCACAATTTACACCTCCATCTACTCCATAATTAAATGGTGTGTCATAAAGAAGGAACCGAACCTTGTTGGATATGGTTTGATCCAATTTATCTGTGCGGTTATGCGCTCCTTACTGCTGCATGTATCTTGAATATATGTCCTTCCAAATCCATTACCCAGACTCCAAATGAGATATGTAGAGGTAGGAAGCAAAGTCTTAATCATATTAAAATTTGGCATGTCCATCTTATGTCAAGAAGATTAAAGTAGATAAGTTGGAAGCTAGGTTTGTGATGGGTCATTTCATAAGTTATCCAAGAGATTCCATGAGATATTGATTCTACATGCACAAAGATCATAGGATCATCATTGCTCTACAAGCACACTCCTTGAAGATGAGTTCATCTAGGAAGGAGGCGCAGGTAGAAATGTTTCTTGAGAAGAACTAAAAGAAACACCCAATGAGACATTTGTACAAGATATTACAACCGAACCTTCTGAAACACAAATACAACCTCGCATGTCTACTAAGGCTTCACAATTATTGACAGGTGTGTCTATCTTCATCAAGAGAAACTGGGTCTCTATGAGATGAAAGAAAGTAGCCAAGAGAATGATCCCTCTACGTTGGACCAAGTGATGGTAGATGTGGACTCCGTGAAGTGGTCACAAGCTATGGATGCTGAGATAGACTCTATGTATGTTAATCAGGTCTGGACTTTAGTAGATCATCCTAAAGGCACAATGCCTATTGGGAATAAGTGGATCTACAAGAGAAAGACCGGTGGAGATGGCAAGATTGACACCTATAGGGCTAGGATTGTGACAAAAGGTTATTCCTAGAGAGAAAGAATTGATTACTTCAAGACCTTCTCGTCTGTAGCCATGATTAAGTCGATCCGTATGGTGCTTGTCATAGCAGCCCAGTTGGATTATGAAATATGACAAATGAATGTGAAAACAACGTTCCTAAATAGATTCCTCGGGGAGGAGATCTATATGGAATATCCTAAGGGATTCATATCCAAAATCGACATTCATAAAGTGTGAAAGCTTCAACATGCCATTTATAGGATGAAGCAAGCCTCACGAAGTTGGAATCTTCATTTTAACAAGGCAGTCAACGAGTTTGATTTTGTCCAAAATGAAGTGGATCCCTATATTTACAAGAAGATTAGTGGGAGATAAATTGCATTCTTAATAATATATGTAGATGACATTCTACTTATAGGAAACGACGTTGGAATGTTCAGTTCTGTAAAAGATTGGCTTTCAAGCGAATTCTCAATAAAAGACTTGGGAGAAGCAACCTATATTTTGGGAACTCGTCTGTATCGGGATAGAGTGAAAAGAATGTTAGGTCTTTCACAAGCCCTCTATATAGAAAAGATCTAAAGGAATTTGGTATGGAATATTCTAAAAGAGGGTTCTCGCCAATGCGATATGGTATAAAACTGTCATTATATATGTGTCTTTTTCTTGGGGTCTTATGGATTGATTTCCATACTTTTCACCGTTAATCGATTATGGCCGATTGCGCCCTCGTAGTGTTCGATAAAGGGTTCTAATGGGTATACTTTAGTGCAATCAATTAATTTTTTCAGTAGCATTATGGTTGATTAAACATCGTTATGTGTTAGTATTGAATCATCGGGGAAAGTTTGGACTGAAGTCCTTTACGTTCACTGTTTCCTTGCGTAATACTAATCAAGGCAAGTACATGTATTAGATTATGCTATGTATGATGTTATTCTGATATGAATGATGATCTGTGAAAATGTTAACTGAGTGCGAATGATTCGTACACCCAGGGATGGCTCCGGAAGGGCGTCTGGGGATTTATGCTAAGGGCACTGGATCACGTACGTGGTCTCCCACCTGGGAATGATTCGATGGGACCTCTGGAGTTTTATGATAAGGGCCATGGCCTCGGGTTATCTTTGTTGGGATTCTCATTCAAAAAACGAAGGGCGCAGTGGAAGTAAAACACACAAAGTGCAATACGAATCCCTCATCGATACAAGCTACGTATATACGAATATGGAATGAACAAAGAGGAAGATACGAAATCATAACCTTGTAGTCCGTTGATTAAATGGTTGAAGTTGATGCCAGTGACTGCAAATCCAATTTGACAAGCCCTCGATGATCCAAATGCCAAAAACAATGCCTCTCTACTAGCCACACGCCAGGAGATTGTAATACCCGGTTCTAATTCAGTAATTACCATTCAGTAATTGTCACTCAGTAATTCTCAATCATTATTAATCATTCATCATTCATATTCATTCATTCTATTCACCGTTCAAGAGTAATTTGCTTCGTGTATCAGTTATTATTCGTCTTTCAACCCGGTTGGAGAGTCGGGCCGAGCGTATCATCATTGTCATCTTTGTAGTAGGCTGTGTGTGAGGAGTAGCGCATGCTACGTACTCTTCTTAGAGCGCGCTAATTGAATACGGGTAGCGCACGCAACCTCTACGCATTAGCGCACGCTACGGTAGTTCAGGCTGACAGTCGAGAAGGCACTGGACTGCAGTTGAGTTGTAGTAGCGCACGCTATGAATGGTAAGTAGCGCGCGCTAGTAATTTGGGTTAGAGCACAGTATGCAATCGCTGTAGCGCACGCTAAGGTCGATCAGGCAGAGTCCAGTGGATACTGGGCTGAATTGGAATAATTCATAGCGCATGCTATGAGTAGATATTAGCGTACGCTAATGGTGTTGTAGCGCACGCTGAGTTTTAGGCGTAGCGCACGCTATCGCGAGCAGGTTAGAGGATAAAAGGTTATGAACTTCAGTTACTGGGCATCAGATATTCAGTTAGCGCACGCTAACATTTTGGGTTAACGCACGGTATCGGGAAGGCGTTAGCGCACGCTACCAAGTTCGTAGCGTACGCTAATGAGGTAGTCAGAGATCACTGGACCGTATGGTTAACTCGCTAGCGCACGCTAAATATCAGGGCTTAGCGTGCGCTAAACTGGAACAGTATAAATAGGACAGTCAGTCCAGATTTCGTCATTTCTGACTCCTCATTTCGTTTTTGGGCATTTTCGGGCGATTTCGGACGATTTGGAGAGATCTCTTCGAGCTGCATCCACCTATCAACATCTTCAAGCTTATAATCTGGATTAATCATCATTTCATCCTCTCCAATACTTCAAATCAAGGTAAACATTTCTTGGATCTAGAATTTTGGATTTTTGAATGTTTTCCTTCCGATCTCTTCGTGTAAGCTTGGTTTTAAGTTGGAATATATTAGATATGGATTATCTACCTGGGATAAATGTATTCCTATGGATTTATTGGCGTATATTTCGGATTTCATGAATGTTGGGGTTTGATTCAAGAACACTTTAGAGTTGACTTTGATATTTTGGGGGTTTTCGATTAGATATTGTCGTTAACTCGAGTTGTGGATTCCTATGAGATTATTGATATCATTGAGGGTGTTTTGTCGGATTTTATTACTCACTTGGAGTTTGGTTTCGTTATTTTGGGGTTGGTGTAACCAAAGGGAAGAACGTTTACAAAGTATTTGTTAAAATGCCCCAATGAGTATGATTAGTGTTGTATCGACGTTTGAGTTGGTTATTACCGTGCTTGATACGTATATTGTGCGTTTGTTGGTAATCATGTTATTCAAGGTTGTTCGAGCGACCGGTATTTTTTCTTAGGACGATTATTCGAGAGAGGAGGTTTCAACACCGGTATTGAGGTAAGTCAATTCTTACTCGGTTAAAGGGATATTCATTCCTTATGTTTTTGTTCATTCATACATGTAATTCACTCATAATATATCATTCATGTCGAGACTTGTAATTATTAATTAATCATTCAATTCATGAGGAACGACGGTTCCAATCATTTCAATGAGCTACCATTCATTGCATTGTTATTTCATCTTGGTGAGTCATTCTTGACCCTTGTGGGATTATTATTCATTAATGTTCATTGGTCACTTTTGTCCTTGTGACCTTCTGGGCTCATATTGCGTGGCCGGGTGGGGATGTGTGGAATTTTTAGTCGGGCACTTGATAGTCATGTGATTGGGTTCACCGACACAATGGACTGTGCACATGGTAACGTACCTCTGTGAGACTAATTAGGCACAAGGGCGGGTGTGTCTGGACACTCATCTTGTGCACTTGCACATACCATTACGGGCGTACTATGGTGCCCCTGTTCAGCTGGAATTCATAACTAAGATATGTGATTGTTGTATATTGTTCAACTCTTGAGGATTGTCGTTCTGTGTAACTGACCCCGTTGGGGGATGTTGTTTTCAGGTCATGGCAAGGCTAAAGCACGAGAAGAGAACGTTGACGGCGAGGGGTCCCAGTGATACTAGTAGGGGTCCCCAGGCCTTTTTCAGACATTCATATTTCTTCATTTATATTTCCGCTGTAGATTTCCGATTAGATATTCATTTTCATTCAATATTGTATATTTTATCTTCATATAAAATATACATGTATTCTGTATTTTCCTGGCTGTGTTGTACTTGAAACTCCTCATCGGAGTAATTAATGATATAATGTGGTTCGGTACTACAATTATATTAGTTAATTCATTAAGTTTCATTCGCCTGGTGGGTCCCAGTTGGGGGTCTACGGCACTGTAATATCCGCCTAGTTTGGGGTGTTACAGAGTTGGTATCGGAGTGTAGTTTTGAATACTACCTTCCGAGTCATGTCTCATTTGAAATTATCATTCATCAGACTAGTATCATTGGATTTTCGCATCACGTGTGACCTGTGCAAGAGCCAAGCACCTCAAACCAAAGAACAGTAAGATTTCTGACGCCATGGTATAATTTTTGGCAATAAGAATCACTCATTCATCATTCAACAGTCAATAATCCTCAATCATCATTTTCATTTTTGATCATGTCGATCATGTTAACTCATTAATCACTCAGTTCATTTCATTGCTCAGTTGTTGATCTTAAGGATTGTATCATTAATCTTGTTAACTATTCAAGATAATCATTTCAGGAATTTCATCAGATAATCATGTCACATCAGTTGATCATTCATGTAATCATTGTATTAGAGCGCGTACGCTCGTTATTATCATTTCATGACGTAATCATAATACGGTATTCATGCGAGATCTATAACCATCATGTGACTTTCCTACTTCAGTATGGAGAGAGCTGGCAGAGGACGCGGGGGAAGAGGCCGCGGCACAGGCCAAAGCCCGAGAGCTCGTGTGAATACATGCGCGAATGTGAGGAATAATGCAAATTCATCGAGCAACGACGCTGCCACTCATTCACCCGGAAATGATCATTCACTGTCAGGGAGTCATACCCGGGACACAGCTCAATCAGAAGGTGTTCCTCGCTTTTATGCAGGGCATGATGGTCCAGATGACACAGATGGCATGCCTCATGGAGACGATGCAGAACTCAACCACCCAGAATCAGCAGGCTCCTCCGCTGCCACCTTAGGGGCAAGAGAGGAGTGTGAGCAGTATTATTGGTGACATCTCTCGCCAAAGACAACCTACTTTTGAGGGCTCGTCTGAGCCGGTGGATATAGTTCACTGGTTTGAGCATTTCGAGAAGTTGTTTGCTATAGTGGAGTGTCCCGAAGGGCACAAAGTTTCAGTCGCGGCTTATTATCTGGGTAAGAGCGCTCACTCTTGGTGGTTATCGTTGAAGCCCACCAACGGATCTTGTACTTGGGATCAATTCAAGACTCTCATGATGGAGAGGTATTATCCGGCCCCACTCAGAGAGGCCAAGTTATCAGAATTACTTATTCCAGACCCCTCAGCGGATGATGATGTTATCGCCATCGCTGAGAAATTTCAGGAACTTCTTCCTTTCGCCTCATCTATTATTCACTCCGAGGTGGACAAGGTCAAGTATTTCAGCAAGAGGTTGAAACCTCGTATGCGGATGCAGTTGATTAATCACAATTGCACCACCCTGGCCGAATTCATCGAGAAAGCTCTTACTTATGATCTTACTGCTAAGAAGATTGCTAAGCAGCAACCTAATCTGCTAGCAAGAAATCAAAGAATCGTAATCAGTTTGAAGGCAGTCAGGCAACCTTCAAGAAGCCTCGTGCGAGCCCTACTTTTTCTGAGTGACCTTCTGTGGCACCTAGACCCGCAGAATCTTAGTCCCGAGCGGCCAGTTCGGCCATCACCTATTTCAACTGTGAAGAACAGGGTCATTTCAGCACCAAGTGTCCGAGGCAGACTATCACATGCCATAACTGTGGGATTGCTGGGCATTAGGCCCATTTTTGCCGAAGAGACTCTAAACCTACTCTGGCGATATCTCAGGCCCCGAGGCAGTCAGTGGTTCAGAATAAGGCCACTCAGTCTACGTCGTTCAAGACGACGGGAGCAAACAAAGGTGGAGCCAAAAGCTATCATCCGGGAGCGTCCGGTTTAGGGGCCGGCAAGCCCCGAATTTATGAGATGAAGAAGGGCGACGATCTGGAGGCTCGGATGATCTCAGGTACACTCAAAATTCTATCTCAACCTGTGTGTACCCTTTTTGATACTGGTGCATCGCATTCATTCATTTCCGAGTCATGTTTGAGTAGACTTCATCTGGATAGTGCTACTAGTTGTGAACCTTTTATCATTGGTCTACGTGACGGTAGAAGAATTATCGGGGATCATGAGATTGATAATTGTTCGATTCTGCTTAATGGCCATGTTTGGTTGGAAAACTTGATCGTATTAGATTTACTGCGAGACGATGTTATCTTGGGTATTGACTGGGTGGATCGTCACGATGCCATCATTAGTGTCCGCAAGCGTATGGTCACTATCATTTCAGAAGATGGAGTCGAATGTGTATTCCAGGGAGGTAATCCCAGCTGTTCCGGTAGAGTCATTAATACGATGAAAGCAGTGAAATTAATCAGTCAGGGGTGTGTTGGTTATTGGTGCTATATGACCAAGACCGAGAAATCATCAATAATGTTGGAGGATATTCCGGTAGTGAGAGAATATGCCGATATTTTTCCAGATAAGTTACCTGGTTTGCCTCCGCAGAGAGATGTGGAATTCACAATAGAGTTGGAGCCTGGTATATCCCCAATATCGAAGGCACCGTATCAGATGCCCCCGACCGAAATTCAAGAATTGAAGAATCAATTGGAGTATTTGACTGAGAAAGGTTATATCCGACCGAGTGCGTCCCCATAGGGAGCACCTGTGTTATTTGTCAAGAAGAAGGATGGTTCGTTTCGCTTGTGTATTGATTACCGAGAATTGAACAGGGTGACAATCAAGAATAAATATCCCCTACCCCGCATCGATGATCTTTTGGATCAATTTCAGGGAGCTTCAGTATTTTACAAGATCGATTTAAGATCTGGGTATCATCAGTTGCAAATTCGAGAGTCAGATATTGCTAGATCGGCGTTTCGAACATGCTATGGTCATTATGAGTTTGTGGTAATGTCGTTTGGGTTAACTAATGCACCTGTGGTGTTCATGGAGTTAATGAATCGGGTTTTCATCAACTATTTGGATCAGTTAGTGGTTGTCTTCATTGATGACATTTTGATTTATTCTCGTGACCGAGAGGAGCCCAAATTTCACCTTCATCAGGTTCTTGAAGTGTTGAGACGAGAGCAACTTTATGGGAAGTTTTCCAAATGTGAGTTTTGGATGTCCGAAGTGACGTTTCTCGGACATGTGATTTCATCAGACGGAGTACGCGTCGACCCTCAGAAGACGGAGGCTATCCGAGATTGTCAACCTCCAAAGAATGTTAAGGAAATCCATAGCTTTCTCGTATTAGCTGGTTATTATCGGCTATTTGTGGAAGGATTTTCTAAAATCGCTCAACCCATGATGAACTTTTTGCGGAAGGATAAGAAATACTAGTGGTCTGATGCGTGTCAATAGAGTTTTGAGGAACTCAAGAGCCGATTAATTTCAGCACCTGTCCTTTCCTTGCCACAAGGGACGGAAGGATTTGTGGTTTATAGTGATGCATCCGGACACGGTCTTGGATGTGTATTAATGCAGAACGGGAAAGTTATTGCCTATGCTTCATGGCAGCTGAGACCTTACGAGGTCAACTATCCGACCCATGACCTAGAGTTAGTGGCCATGGTATCCGCATTGAAGATTTGGCGTCATTATCTTTATGGTGCCACCTGTCAGATTTTCACCGACCATAAGAGTTTGAAATATATATTTACTCATAAGGAGTTAAATATGCGACAGAGGCGGCGGCTGGAACTAATCAAATATTATGATATTGAGATACTATACCACCCGGGCAAGGCGAACGTTGTCGCCGACGCCTTGAGTAGTAAGTCTGTTCAGGAGCAAATGCTTGCTCGTTTGACTGTTCAGAAGGAACTCTAATAGGAATTCATAAGATCCGAGGTCGAGGTTTGGTTACAACGAGTACAAGGGCAACTTTGTACGTTAGAGATTTCATCACCACTTGAGGAGGCGATCAGATCGAATCAGGGTTCGGGCCTATCTTTGTTGCGCATTCGAGATGATGTGACTCAAGGGAAAGCCCCTGGATTTGTGGTCCACGAGGATGGACTTTTGCGATTTAAGAACCGATTATGCTTTCCGGCGAATGAGGAGTTGAAAAACTCGATTTAGAGAGAAACTCATGCTATCCCTTATTCCATTCATCCGGGGTCTAGCAAGATGTACAAGGACTTGAAACAGAATTACTGGTGGAGTAATATGAAGCAAGAAGTCGCATAATTTGTTTCATGATGTTTAACCTGTTAGCAAGTCAAGATAGAACATTAGCGACCAGCGGGTATGCTGAAACCGCTCCCTATCCCACAGTGGAAGTGTGAAGATATTTCTATGGACTTCATCACGAGTTTGCCGACGAGTCTTCGTGGCATGAATATAATTTGGGTAATTGTGGACCATTTAACTAAGTCATCTCATTTCCTTGAGATTAAGGATACATGGGGTCCCGATAGACTTGCCCAGTTGTTCATCAAAGAGATAGTGAGACTGCATGGTACTCCTAAGAGTACCGTTTCTGGTTGTGACGGGCGATTCGTGTCGCATTTTTGGAAATCAGTTCATCGTGCAATGGGAACTCACCTTAATCTCAACACAGCTTTTCATCCTCAGTCCGATGGATAATCAGAGAGGACTATTCAGACGTTGGAAGACATGTTGAGAGCATGTGTCCTCGATTGGAAAGATGAACGGGAATCCCAACTATCGTTGATTGAGTTCACGTACAATAATAGTTGGCATGCTTCGATTAAGATGGCACCCTACGAGGCCTTGTACGGTCGTCGTTGTCGATCTCCTTTGTGTTGGGATGACTTATTAGAATCAATCGACACTGAGCCCGATATGCTTATAGCCGCCCGTGAGAAGGTAGCTTTGATCAGAAGCCATTTGTTGACCGCTCAGAGTTGACAAAAATAATATGGAAATAATCGTCGTCGACCATTAGAGTTCGAGGCAGGTGATCACGTTTTGGTCAAGGTATCCCCGAGTCGAGGTATCTTCCGTTTCGGGAAGCGGGGAAAGTTGAGTTCGAGATTTATTGGACCGTTTGAGATTTTGGATCGAGTAGGCAGTCTGGCTTATCGATTGGCTTTACCTCCGGTGTTGAGACGAGTTCATAATGTGTTTCGCGTCTCTCAGTTGCGGAAGTATGTTGCCGATCCGAGTCACATACTTTAGTTTGACGAAATCGAGATCGCTGATGATCATTCGTATGAGGAGCGTCCTATACGAGTTTTAGAGCGGCGAATCAAACAGTTGAGTAACAAGACGATTCCTTTGGTTAAAATTCAGTGGTCTAGACACATAGTCGAAGTGGCTACTTGGGAAACTGAGGATAGTATGCGGGAGAGTTATCCCGAGTTGTTTGACCCTTAGTTTCGAGGACGAAATTCTTTTAAGGGGGGAGTATGTAATACCCGGTTCTAATTCAGTAATTATCATTCAGTAATTATCATTCAGTAATTATCACTCAGTAATTCTCACTCATTATTAATCATTCATCATTCATATTCATTTATTGTTTTCACCGTTCAGAGTAATTTGCATCGTGTATTAGTTATTATTCGTCTTTCAACCCGGTTGGAGAGTCGGGCCGAGCGTATCATCATTGTCATCTTTGTAGTGGGCTGTGTGTGAGGAGTAGCGCACGCTACGTACTATTCTTAGAGCGCGCTAATTGAGTACGGGTAGCGCACGCTACCTCTCAGCATTAGCGCACGCTACGGTGGTTCAGGCTGACAGTCCAGAAGGCACTGGACTGCAGTTGAGTTATAGTAGCGCACGCTACGAATGGTAAGTAGCGCGCGCTAGTAATTTGGGTTAGCGCACGGTATGCAATCGGTGTAGTGCACGCTAAGGTCTATCAGGCAGAGTTCAGTGGGTACTGGACTGAATTGGAATAATTTATAGCGCATGCTATGAGTAGATATTAGCGTACACTAATGGTGTTGTAGCGCACACTGAGTTTTGGGCGTAGCGCATGCTATCGCGAGCAGGTTAGAGGACAGAAGGTTCTGGACTTCAGTTACTGGGCATCAGATATTCAGTTAGCGCGCGCTAACATTTTGGGTTAACGCACGCTATCGGGAAGGCGTTAGCGCACGCTACCAAGTTCGTAGCATACACTAATGAGGTAGTCAGAGATCACTGGACTGTCTGGTTAACTCACTCGTGCACACTAAATATCAAGGCTTAGCGTGTGCTAAACTGGAACAGTATAAATAGGACAGTCAGTCCAGGTTTCGTCATTTCTGACTCCTCATTTTGTTTTTGGGCATTTTCGGGCGATTTCGGACGATTTGGAGAGATCTCTTCGAGCTGCATCCACCTATCAACATCTTCAAGCTTATAATCTGGATTAATCATCATTTCATCCTCTCCAATACTTCAAATCAAGGTAAACATTTCTTGGATCTAGAATTTTGGATTTTTGAATGTTTTCCTTCCGATCTCTTCGTGTAAGCTTGGTTTTAAGTTGGAATATATTATATATGGATTATCTAACTGGGATAAATGTATTCCTATGGATTTATTGGCGTATATTTTCGATTTCATGAATGTTGGGGTTTGATTCAAGAACACTTTTTGAGTTGACTTTGATATTTTGGGGGTTTTTGATTAGATGTTGTCGTTAACTCGAGTTGTGGATTCCTATGAGATTATCGATATCATTGAAGGTGTTTTGTCAGATTTTATTACTCACTTGGAGTTTGGTTTCGTTATTTTGGGGTTGGTGTAACCAAAAGGAAGAACATTTACACAGTATTTATTGGAATGCCCCAATGAGTATGATTATTGTTGTATCGACATTTGAGTTGGTTATTACCATGCTTGATACGTATATTGAGCGTTTGTTGGTAATCATGTTATTCAAGGTTGTTCGAGCGACCGGTATTTTTCCTTAGGACAATTATTTGAGAGAGGATGTTTCATCACCGGTATTGAGGTAAGTTAATTCTTACTCGGTTAAAGGGATATTCATTCCTTATGTTGTTGTTATTTCATACATGTAATTCACTCATAATATATCATTCATGTCGAGACTTGTAATTATCAATTAATCATTCAATTCATGAGGAATGACGGTTCCAATCATTTCAATGAGCAACCATTCATTTCATTGTTATTTCATCTCGGTGAGTCATTCTTGACCCTTGTCGGATTATTATTCATTAGTGTACATTGTGTAATATCCGCAATTTTCGATTTTCGGTAAATTTCTTTTTTCGGCCGGAGTACGTTTTGACGACTCGCTCATGGCCGTTTCGTCATTCTGAGAATGGTTAATTCTACACTTTTTGTCATCCGAGTTCGTTTCGGTGTTGTTTTGTTGAGTTCCATGCTTTTTAGCGACTTTTCCGCACTTGAGTTCGATTCTTGCGAATCTCGTCCGAAACTACTGTTTCGAGTTTCCCGCAAGTCTGTTTAACTTTGTTAGACATGTTGTGAACTTCGGTTTGGTTATTCGATCACATATCGTGATTTCGGGCGTTTTGGGCCATTTTGTAATTTCTTGAAAGTTACGGGTATCCGTATCTGTAATTGTTGTCTCAACCCGTTTCTTGGTCGCGCATGATTAATTATGGCGTTACGTTTTCATTTCGAGTCGTTGATGTCGTCCGCAAACTTTTCGTCGTGTTCGTTCCGTGCGTTTTCGGAAATCGAGGCGTCGGGTCGTGGCGGCCTGGTACCGCCGACCGGTGCGGCATCGCCGTAAGTGCCATCGCCGAGCAGCACGGCAGAACCGGGCGAGCGCACGCCACTGGCCGGACGCTGCGCGCTTAGCTCGGCAGTAGCGCACGCTGCCGAGTCACCAAACAGACGCTATCGGGCCCGGGCGCAGGGATTCGAGGTTCTCGACTCGGCCAGATCGGCAGTAGCGCACGCCATCGTTGCCAGTAGCGCACGCTAACCGGCAGGTAGCGCACGCTCCGGCCGACTAGCGACGTTACTGGGTGAGTTTGTTAGTCCGCAGGCTATCGACAGCCGCTAGCGCGCGCAGGCTTCTGGCCGTAGCGCACGCTAGCGGGAGTTGGGCGGACAGTCATGGTCGGCAGAATTGGTCGGTGGTGCCGGGTCATGCGGGACATGGTCGAGAGTGCTCGGCCGATACTAGCCGATAGCGCACGCTAGTCCGGGAAGGCTAGCGCACGCTAGTTCCGGCCCAGTATATATATGACAGACCAGCAACTTTTTCAGTCATTTTTCATTTCATTTCTCTTCGGTCATGGTACTGGGTTTTGGAGGAGACGAAACCATGTTGTTGGACAACAAATCCATGAAGTTTCTGAGTTTATATCACCGATCAATCCTCCTATAACATCCTTCGATCCAGCGAATCAAGGTTAGATCTTTAGAACCCTACTTTTGGGTAGATTTGGGGGTTTTCGCGTTTTTGTCCGATTCGTTCCGTTTTGTCGATTAATTCATGATGAATATGATTAATCTTGTTGGTATTCTTAGTTTCCCTACGGATTCATGGTATATTTCGTAATTTTTACGGAATCGAGAGGGTTTGGTTGTGGTCCGCCCTCGTTGTTGTTTATATACGAATATACATGAATCGTAGACGGGTTTTCGGGTGTATTCCAATTACGTATTCATTTAGAAATGGTTGTGATTGTATTCTTCGAATCGTTAGGTTCGGTTTCATTGGTTCCTAGCGTTCGTCGGTGACTTTCCTTTCCGTTCGTTGCGTCGTCAATAATTCAAGGCAAGTACTTTTGGAAACCTTTATGCTTAACGTGGAATGGTAATGTATTTTGTGTGTGATTTGCTCACCTCGTGTTGGTCCGACGGGATCAAGGAGGGAATCCAAAGGTGTTCGTCCCGGATTCATGAGTTTGTTTAGCTAGCCAGTGCGGGAGGGTCCTTAGAGGCCTCGTGCGGGAATCTATGATATGACTCTGTTCCCAAGGCGATGCATGTGCGTGTTTTGTTTTATAATATAGCCAGTGCGGGAGGGTCCTTAGAGGCCTCGTGCGGGAATTTATGATATGACTCTGTTCCCAAGGCAAATTATTTGACTGTTTATTTCCGGAAAAGACATGTCTAGTTTTGGTTTTTGAAATTGCTATTGGTGCATGTACTATGAAATGTGTAAGCGATTGGTTTGCCTTGAATATTTGTACTAGCGTAATTGCTAACCCCTTTGGGGACCCGTTGTCGGGGAAATTCTTGTTATGGATTTCAGGTTATGTTCAAATGCACGAGCTGCTACTGGGTTGGTACGAGGATGTCGGCCAAGGTTGTTGACACGTGCAATTGAGTCTTGTTATTTCCTAATGTCTCTTTTGATGTGGATGTTTTCCAAATTGTAAACTTATAGATTGTACTCGCGAGTACTTAGGCTTTTTCTTTCGGATTGTGATTGGTCTTCGTTGGAGTTACTGTATTTGTCGGTTGATGTTTATTATGTCGGTTGTACCGGACGTGTTGTTTTATATTCTTGTTGTTAACAATTGTTTCCTTGCTAACCGAGACGGTTAGTCGAGAGGTGTTTTCTTGTGTTAGCCTGGTGGATCCCATGTAGGGGTCCACAATGCTGTAATACACCTCGAATATCTTGGGGGTTTTACAGAAAATGGTATCGGAGCTCTAGGTTTATGGATACCTAGGCTTGTTGGTTATTTGGGTCTAGTTGTGTTTTGTTTTGCACATTGTCACACCGCTGCCGGCATCTTAGTACATCCAGTGCTCGTAAGTTTTCCTTACTCGATTCTCTTGTTTTCTCGTATTGAAATTCCACTTCTTGAACTGTGATTGCCTCTCTCGTACTTATCGTCGAGTTGTTTTTCGATCCATCCGGTTCGTGTACTTTTGATTCTAGTATTGCGCGATCCTTTGTCTCTCTCGGGAGTATGTGCGCTGCTCGGGCTTGACCGTTTGTCGTTTTGCGAGCCTTCCATCGCTAAACTTCCTAGCGTTGGTGGGATCGTTGGTGATCGAAAGATCCGAGTTTTGCTCCGTGGTATATTGTGAGAGGGCTTGACTCTCTAGTCTTTTGTTGTATGATGGAATCTGCGTTTGGTAATTGCGATATACCAAATGTATGTTGAGCTGAGTGTACTGAGGGTTTGGATATCGAGGGGTGCAGTGTGATGTAGAAGTTTTGAACATTGAAATGTTCTGGGAAAGGTATTGATGGCAGAGTTTGTTGAGAAACTCACGTAGCTGGTTTCGACATATGTCCAAAGCGGTGTTCATTAGTTATGCTGTTAAACTTGAAGAGATAAGTTTGACATATGCTTAGAATTAGTGTTTCTGAGTTGCGCTTGTTGAACTGGTGATTTTTGAATGCCGTATATGCGTGTGTTCAGGAATTGATGGTACTTGGCTAATTATTGTTATTTACAACCAATGTGTTTCTATTAATAATAATACACGCGGCGTGCATGCTTGAAAATTTCTTAGACTTGATCGTATTGTGGGTTTTTGAAAAGTGACATGAATTTGGGCGAGCCAGCCTTGTAATTTCAAATAAAACCTTGTGTCGGTATTTAAAGGTCGTGTTTAAAAGTGTTTTAGGACATTTTATAAAATGCTACCGCTGTTAAGCCCTTGTCGTGTTTGAAAGGGTCTTGAAAATGATTTTTAACTTATCGGTTTTATTTTCGAATAACTAGAGTATACGATTCTTTAAAAATGAAATTAGCTTGGGGAAACCTAGGCTGTCGAATCATGTTGTGTTTGTCGAGTTTTGTCTTAACGGATTTTGTCTGACTTAGTCGCATCGCGACGTGTTGTTTGAGATCATTGGTCTTTTTAGCATTTTCGAAATGAGATGGGAAATTGTGCTTAGACTGGTAAACCCGTGTGAGAAAGGTTTACGGCATGTAATTTTTCTGATATGTTCTGTTGTTGTCTCTGTGGGTCATTAGCACACGCTACGCTTTGCGGCTAGCGGGCGCAAGGGTGCGTTGGTAGCACGCTAAGGGGAGGATAGCGCACGCTACCTGGTAGTTCAGGGCAGTCCAGGAGCTACTGGACTGGGTCTGAAGTTCTCGTTAGCGCACGCTAACACTTGGGGTTAGCGCACGCTAACAGTGTATTTTTGGTCAGGAGTTTTGTTTGGTGCCGTGATAGCGCACGCTAACCTTAATGATTAGCGCACGCTAATTGTGTCCAGTATAAATACTGGACACCAGTCTAGAAGTTGCATTTTTCTTCATTTCTTCTTCTTCCTCCATGAGTTTGAGACGTAGCGACTAGGGTTCGCATCTGGGCTGATTTTTCTTCCATCCAAAGGTGTTTTGGAGTATCCTAGATGATTTTTAACATCATCTAATCCATTGTTCTTCGCCGAATCTAGGTGTTTTCTTGAATCCCTAGAGTTGACTTTTTGGAGTTTTGTTCTTAATATCGTTTTCCATCCAGTTTTGATAAACCGATTGTTGTTTTAACGATGTTGTTAAACATATCCTAAGGATTGTATATCACTGTCGTGATTTTGAGCGATTTGATGCGTGTGATATGATGTGTTTAAGTGAATGTTGATACGTGCGAATTTTGGGCATTTTGGCCTATTGTACTTCTGAAAAACCTTGGGTATCTTAGAAAATAAATCTCGAGACGTACTTTTAAAAACGAATTATTTTCTCACAGTGTTCTCAAGATGCCTACTAGCGCCACGCTATGTTTCAAAAATTTTCTACTTTGAGGATCAAAATATTTTGAGATATTTCTAATGATTTAGAAATGCATTCGCTTAGACCCGAAAGTCGAATATAGCTGAAAAGTTTTAATTTAACGAAAGGTGTCTTCATTTTTTATCAAACGCAAGATGATTTTTTTTTTTGGTCTCGATGACGATGTTTGTACTACTTTTTGATATATGATACTCAAGATCAACTGGTGCTTGCAAATTATTTTCAAAAGGTGGTTTTCGTTTTCAAAACCTATCATTCCTATTTGTGGTCCGGGAATATATGTGTGATGTTCGCACTCTCGTTAGGGTGTTAACCCCGAGTTGTTGTTGAATTGGTGGTGTGAGCGTTGAGTCGTTCGCCACACAGTTGTCGTGGTAGCCTCTGTGAGGGGTGTGATATTGGTATTGGATGTTGTCGCCTCGTAGCGGTTTATGCTTTATCGCATATATGCGAGCTGTTAGAGATCGGGTTGGTATGATTGTGTGCATCGGTGATGGTTCCGCGTTGTGTCGGTTGCTTGTTGTATTGTTACCTTGGTTCCATTGTTGTGAGTTTCGGGGGCGAGGTCAAAGGTAATACCCGTACTATTTTGACTTCTATATTTTCTCTTTCTCCAGTCTATCGATTCGCTCGTGTTCATTGATACCTTCTGAACTTGTTCTGTACCTTGGTTTCATCGTTCGAACGAGCTGTAATCTGGTTTTGAGTCGATCTGGTTATCGCTGTGACTTTTCCGAACTCGGTTCGACTATAGTGAACCTTGTTCGGAAGTAACATCTTTTGGTTCTAATAGTTCTTTTATTCGAAGTGGATCGGATTTTGAACTTCTTTATTTTTGGCTCTATCGACTCGTTTATGCTCGTTAACATTTCTGAACTTTCCCTATCCCTTGCTTTTGTTGATCGAACGAGGGTGGTATTATTTCGGAATAACTCATTTGTCGTTGTGGCTTTTCAATCGCTATTTCCTTTCCTGTGGATCTTATGGGAATGCACGTCTTGCTGTTCTCACCAGGTCATCCTGGGAGTTGTTGTTTGAATTTTATTATCCTACGTGTTTCGGACATGATTGTTCGATTTTTGTTGTCTCAATCGTTTATTTGTTCGGTTTTTGTTCTCGTTTCGTGATTGTTGAGCGTTCAGGCTCCTTCGTAATTCCTTTAAGTTCGGGAAATTAGTCTCGTTTTCGATCTTCCAACCCTTGGGCGGTGGAATTCCGTATTTGTTCAGCGTTGACTCGCGTTTTGGTTGATGAACCGTTGGGTTGGTCAACCGTATTGATTTTCGTTCGTTGAGTTTTGTGATTGTTCGGATAATCTACTCGATTGTATTGTCTATTTGATGACGCTTGTCACTCGTTGATTTTATTATGTCTCTACCGGTGGCGTTGTGTTAGTCGCCCTGGAGCGTATATTCACGTCGTATGTCTCTTTGCGTTTCTTGCAGCGTTTCGCCGTCGGGCGCGAGTTTTCGGTTTTTGTGTATCTTGTTGAGTTTTCCTGGCGAGATATTGCTTCTCCCTACTTGTTTTAAGTTTCGGGACGAAACTTCTTTTAAGGAGGGTAGAATGTAATATCCGCAATTTTCGATTTTCGGTAAATTTCTTTTTTCGGCCGGAGTCCGTTTTGACGACTCGCTCATGACCGTTTCGTCATTCTGAGAATGGTTAATTCTACACTTTTTGTCATCCGAGTTCGTTTCGGTGTTGTTTTGTTGAGTTCCGTGCTTTTTAGCGACTTTTCCGCACTTGAGTTCGATTCTTGCGAATCTCGTCCGAAACTACTGTTTCGAGTTTCCCGCAAGTCTGTTTAACTTTGTTAGACGTGTTGTGAACTTCGGTTTGGTTATTCGATCACATATCGTGATTTCCGGGCGTTTTGGGCCATTTTGTAATTTCTTGAAAGTTACGGGTATCCGTATCTGTAATTGTTGTCTCGACCCGTTTCTTGGTCGCGCATGATTAATTATGGCGTTACGTTTTCATTTCGAGTCGTTGATGTCGTCCGCGAACTTTTCGTCGTGTTCGTTCCGTGCGTTTTAAATCGAGCGTCGCGTCGTGGCGGCCGAAAGCACCGGTCGACCGGTGCGGCATCGTCGGAAGTGTTTGGGCACCGCCGAGCAGCACGGCAGGAACCGGCGTAGCGCACGCTACGGGCGGACGGCAGCGCGCTTAGCTTCGGCAGCAGCGCACGCTGCCGAGTCGGCCCAACAGACGCTATCGGCCCGGGGCGAGGGATTTTGAGGTTCTGACTCGGCCAGATCGGGCAGTAGCGCACGCCATCTTTGGCCGTAGCGCACGCTAACCGGCAGGGTAGCGCACGCCGGCCGACTAGCGACGTTACAGGTGAGTTTGTTAGTCCGAGGCTATCGGGCCGTCGGCTAGCGCGCGCAGGCTTCCGGCCGTAGCGCACGCTAGCGGGAGTCGGGCGGACAGTCATGGTCGGCAGAATTGGTCGGTGGTGCCGGGTCATGCGGGCCATGGCCGAGAGTGCTCGGCCGATACTAGCCGATAGCGCACGCTAGTCCGGGAAGGCTAGCGCACGCTAGTTCCGCCCCAGTATATATATGATAGACCAGCGACTTTTTTAGTCATTTTTCATTTCATTTCTCTTCGGTCCGCGGCTGGAGTTTTGGAGGAGACGAAACCATGTTTTTGGACAACAAATCCATGAAGTTTCTGAGTTTATATTACCAATCAATCATCCTATAACATCCTTCGATCCAGCGAATCAAGGTTAGATCTTTAGAACCCTACTTTTGGGTAGATTTGGGGGTTTTCGTGTTTTTGTCCGAATATTTCGTGATTTTTACGAAATCGAGAGGGTTTGGTTGTGGTCCGCCCTCGTTGTTGTTTATATACGAATATACATAAATCGTAGGCGGGTTTTCGGGGGTATTACAATTCCGTATTCATTTAGAAATGGTTGTGATTGTATTCTTCGAATCGTTAGGTTCGGTTTCATTGGTTCCTAGCGTTCGTCGGTGACTTTCCTTTCCATTCGTTGCGTCGTCAATAATTCAAGGTAAGTATTTTTGGAAACCTTTATGCTTAACGTGGAATGGTAATGTATTTTGTGTGTGATTTGCTCACCTCGTGTTGGTCCGACGGGATCAAGGAGGGAATCCAAAGGTTTTCGTCCCGGATTCATGAGTTTGTTTAGCTAGCCAGTGCGGGAGGGTCCTTAGAGGCCTCGTGCGGGAATCTATGATATGACTCTGTTCCCAAGGTGATGCATGTGCGTGTTTTGTTTTATAATATAGCTAGTACGGGAGGGTCCTTAGAGGCCTCATGCGGGAATTTATGATATGACTCTGTTCCCAAGGCAAATTGTTTGACTGTTTATTTCCGGAAAAGACATGTCTAGTTTTGGTTTTTGAAATTTCTATTGGTGCATGTACTATGAAATGTGTAAGCGATTGGTTTGCCTTGAATACTTGTACTAGCATAATTGCTAACCCCTTTGGGGACCCGTTGTCGGGGAAATTCTTGTTATGGATTTCAGGTTATGTTCAAACTGACGAGCGGGCTACTGGATGGTACGAGGATGTCGGCCAAGGTTGTTGACACGTGCAATTGAGTCTTGTTATTTCCTAATGTCTCTTTTGATGTGGATGTTTTCCAAATTGTAAACTTATAGAGTGTACTCGCGAGTACTTAGGCTTTTTATTTCGGATTGTGATTGGTCTTCGTTGGAGTTACTGTATTTTTCGGTTGATGTTTATTATGTCGGTTGTACCGGACGTGTTGTTTTATATTCTTGTTGTTAACAATTGTTTCCTTGCTAACCGAGACGGTTAGTCGAGAGGTGTTTTCTTGTGTTAGCCTGGTGGATCCCATGTAGGGGTCCACGACGCTGTAATACACCTCGAATATCTTGGGGGTGTTACACATTGGTCACTTTTGTCCTTGTGACCTTATGGGTTCATATTGCGTGGCCGGGTGGGGATGTGTAGAATTTTTAGTCGGGCACTTGATAGTTATGTGATCGGGTTAACCGACACAATGGACTGTGCACACGGTAACTTACCTCCGTGAGACTAATTAGGCACAAGTGCGGGTGTGTCCGGACACTCGTCTTGTGCACTTGCACATACCATTACGGGCGTACTATGGTGCCCCTGTTCAGCTGGAATTCATAACTAAGATATGTGATTGTTGTATATTGTTCAACTCTTGAGGATTGTTATTCTGTGTAACTGACCCCGTTTGGGAATGTTGTTTTCAGGTCATGGCAAGGCTAAAGCACGGGAAGAGAACATTGACGGCGAGGAGTACCAGTGATACTTAGTAGGGGCCCCCAGTCCTTTTTCAGTCATTCATGTTTCTTCATTTATATTTCCGCTGCAGATTTCCAATTAGATATTCATTTTCATTCAGTGTTGTATATTTTATCTTCATATAAAATATACATGTATTATGTATTTCCTGGGTGTGTTGTACTTAAAACTCCTCATCGGAGCAATTAATGATATAATGTGGTTCGGTACTATAATTCTATTATTTATTTCATTAAGTTTCATTCGCCTGGTGGGTCCCAGTTGGGGGTCCACGGCACTGTAATATCCGCCTAGTTTGGGGTGTTACAGAGATGACCGGAACAACATTCTACTCGATTATCCTCCAAGGATACAGCTAGAAAAGAGTAGTAGGAACTTTAGTTCTCAAGAATGAAATCACTCCAAGTGATGTATATATTGTTCTTGATATTATCTTTCAAGTATGTGATCACTCCAAGTGATATATGTTTTGTTCTTGTTTTTCTTTCTCTCTCTAAGAGTGTAAGATATAGAACAAAATGAACTCTCCCTCTCTCTTACATGTGTAGGCCGATTTTCCAAGTCTTATGATGGAGTGGATGAGCTTTGTTTTATAACAAAGTCCCCACATCATTCCAAAGTCACACCTAAGGGATGATCATGATAAGATCCCATCTTATCATCTCCTTTTGTCCCCAAGTGTTAGGAAGACTCCTCAACACATGCAAGAAGGGGACAAATGTCATATTACAAGATGATCAAGGTGTGGGCCCGCATAATAATAGAGTATGATTTGGTTCGTTTCGGTCCATGAAACGGACCGTCGTGTATCCAGTCCGACTGATGCATCTTGGTTCGTCTCAAATAAAATTAATACAATTGATTAATCTAATTAATCAATTACATCAAAATATTATTTATCCAAGAAATAATTATTTATGAGTTAAATTAATTACCTAGTAATTTATTTAATTCAGAAGACTGATTTAATTTATCTAATAAATTAAATTAGATTAGACATCCAATGTCTAAAATTCACAATAAGAGATCCAGTTCACTTATTCCGTCGTCTCCCTAATGCGCGACTCGGTAGGTCCGTCTCAGTAAGCAATGGGAGGAACCAAGGAGTAATAGCACCACCTAGCCAGTCCAGCAGCCTATGCTGTAATGTTACTGAGAACGAATGATAGGGATCATTCAAGAACCATTCTGTCGTGAATACCAGTAAACGTATAAACCCTTCTTTCAAAAGTCCCGATCAAGTTATAGGGTCACGATCAGTCAAACACTATCTGTACTTGATTCTATGTTTGAGTTAATGCAAATCGAGATCATCGAGCTCTCGTGTAAACAATATAACTAGCTCTAATGCTTTGACTAAAGACTTAATTGCTTTATTTATAAATCTAAGGGCACATGATAGACAAATCATAAGTTAATTAAGCATAGCATTTATTTTTCATGTATGACAATATGAGTCTTATATTTAATTTTATAAATAATAAATTAAATTATATTTATTATTATCAACTTTCATTAAAAGTATCCAACCCATTTTTTTACTGTTGTGCGGCGATTAATACGCCTCGATGGCGATCGGCATAATGATCTGAGAGCAAACCATAGAAGACGTACTCTGGGCAAACACCCAGCAGTCGGCACCCACGGCGATCGTCTTTTGGTATCTGGCGATCGTCTATGATGTCCAACCAGAGACGATCGTCTCGTGCCACGTATGAATCCAACATCCGTCAAAGTCGTCGAAGACCGAATCTTGGACGGTGACCCACGTGCAGATCCACAAAAGGCGCCGCAAGATAAGGCCTTTGACCCCAGCATGTCACCTACCTCACCTACCGACAAGGCCGCCGAAAGGTACAAAGTGGGTCCTCCCCGGACAGCAACTCAGGACGCGTGCAGGCTTCCCATTGGCTCGCACAGCTGGCTGTCAGCAGCAGCCTCATACTTTAAGGGAAGAGCCCCACGTGACGGGACGATCGCCCACTTTATTATAATATAGAAAACGGCGGTCGCCCGCGATCGCCGGAGAGTTCCAGCAACCTTGTCTCCTATAAATAGGAGGCTTACAACAGTATCCAAGGGATCATCCTAAATACAGCGAAAAACATACAAAGAGAGAATAAAGACTCATTTGGAAATTACTTACACATTCATAGTGATATTCATATACACTTACAGAACATCCAAAGCAAGAACTCACAGAGCTTCATATTTGGTTCTTCCGGTAATCTACACGCTCTACAACTTAGATAACTTGAAGTCTTTACACTCATTGTAATAGATTCTAACACTAATATTTGTACTCCAAAGTATCTATATTAATAACATCTCGCGAGAGCATTCAAGCCCGGGATTAACAACCTTGGCAAACCTTGTGTTATTTATTTTCCCATGGAAGTGTTCTCGCATTTGTTTGTTACTCGATCATTCCAGCAATATTATCTCCGGATAATATTTTGGGTAACAACAATTGGCGCTAGAAGGAGGGCATCTTAACCTTCATTTTTATTCCTACCGTCTCGAAGAACACTAACTGTTCTCTGGACATATACTTGAAGAAACACTCACTGTTCTTCAAAGAAAAGCCTTCAGAAACATGACATCTGCCACGACTTCCAAAAGAGCCACCCTGCGATCCGCCGGAAATCTCATTCCGGCCCGGACCGAATCCCAGCCCACGGCGGAAGGTGACCGCGGCGACGCTAGGCTCTCACTCCCGCCCCCGAGGGACGGTCCTAGCCTCTCACTCGATCAGTTCCAGACCGCAGAACAGATTGAGGAGGCTATAGCCATCCTCAGGGAGCGACGGAGGGCATGCGACTCGCCCACCATCACTCCATCAACCATCCGCCGAGCAGGCAAGCGGAAGCTCAAGGGGATATATGTTGAGAAATCGACATAAAGCCCCGAGCCGCAGGAGAAGGCTCTCGTAAGGCGGGATGATTCCGTCTTCATCCGCCTAGGGAGCGATCCCTCATGGCGACCCGGGCACTCGGGCCTCAGCTGGGAGACATCGGAGTCCGAATCCGTTACCAGGAGTTTGGCATATCCGATTCCCATAAGACAAGCCGGTCAGTGGGCCCCCATTCGCCCAAGAAATGAGCCCGCTGGCAGAGAACTCATCATCCACCATGGGGCCAGGGGATCAGTGCATGATCGCCTTGGCTTGCGCTCCGGGAGCCAATCAGCGAGCAGTCAGGCAACGGCGATGGCCGCCATGCAACGCCAGCTCGACGAAATGAAGGCGCTCCTAGAAACTGGGGCAGGCGCCAGGAGGTCGATCGCTGGACTGAGTGAGCAACTCGCGATCCAGATCGAGCTCGCCCCAGTTCAACCGAAGATCGCTCCCCCACAAACACCTCTATATAAGGGGAGATCGGATTCGGAGACCCATTTGAGAAAATTCCGGATTTACATGACCGGATGCGGAGCATCAGATGCGACGAAGTGTCGCATGCTCCCATTAACTCTGGGAGACCTCGCCCACAGGTGGTACATCTCACTACCACCTCACTCAATCAACTGCTTTGAGAAGCTGGCGAACGACTTCACGTCGTACTTCGCCGCCAAAGTTGCTCGCCCAGAAGGCCCCCACCGCATGATGAAAATCAGGCAGGGGAAGAACGAGCCCGATGAAGATTACATCGACCGGATAGACGAAATAGTCCTCACCGGTGAGCCCATTAGCGACGAGCTCGCTCTCTACTCAGTCCTGGGGGGATTCTACGGCCACTCGCCCATGTTCAGGCACCTCACAAAGGACATCCCCCCCGACCTACTCGGTCTTCCACGTCAGGGCTGCCGATTTCCTGGCCAGGCAGAGAATGCTCACCCTCCGCTTAGGCGAGGGATCCGCCGGAGAAGGGAGGGTGCCATCCCACGTCCAGAAGAAGGCGGTCGCCAAGCCCAGAAAGGCGGTCGCAAAGCCACCTGGAGAGTTCAAAGCCTTCGAGGATGTGGAGGTTCACCTCCTCCGCAACCTCAACTTGTCTCCGGCCCACATCTTTAATGCCATCAAGGGGCGCGAGTGGCTTAACAAGCCAAAGCCGATAAGGGACCACTGTTATCTAGACCGCAGCAAGTTTTATGCCTACCACAAGAGTCCCGGCCACAACACCATCCAGTGCCGCGACCTCCTCAGACAACTCTGGCAACTGTTTGAGGAAGACGAATTGGACAACTTGGTCACCAAGCCAGAACCTCGGACAGAGAGGACCGGAGGGCGCGAGCGCTGACAAAACGATGGGAACTCTCCCAATCCGGTTGCCAGTATCGAGCAAAACAAGCCGGAGTATTTCGACGAATCAATTCCACCGATCAACCCCGGAGGCCGGATCAATATGCTTCAAGCAGGAGGTGGAAACCTCGAGGGCCTTTCCCCGGTTTCCACCATGTCAAACAGGAAGCGAAAGGCCGAACTGAGGGTGTTCGCCGGGGTCCATGTTGTGGTACCTCGGAGCCGACCATCTCTAAAGACGCACTCATCACTTTCTCCAACAAGGATAGGGAGGGAGTGCAGTGCCCCAAAGAGGATGCATTGGTGATCTCTGCATGTATCCTTGGGAAAATGGTCGATCGTGTGCTGGTTGACAATGGGAGCTTCTGCAATATCATATTCAAGTATGCTCTTGACCAGCTCGGCAACCTGACGAAGTTCATTAAGCCATTTGACACCATGCTTCAAGGGTTCGACGACAGCACAGTCCAAGCCTATGGAAGGATCAAGCTCTCTGTCGAGCTGATATGCTTTTACGATCCCAAGGTTAGGATTACTAGGAACCTAAATTTTGTAATCATAGATAGGCCCAGTATCTATAATGGGTTTCTAGGTCATCCATTTCTAGAAACCTTCGAGGCGGTCGCCTCTTCTTTATTTTACTGTATCAAATTCCCCACTGCCGATGGGATGGTCGGTACTGTAAAAGGATATCAGCTAATGGCAATGAATTGTTTGAATTACTCCTATGTCGTAACTTCTTTCAATACTTCCCATGCTATTTGTAACATTGAAACGATCGACGATCAACCCATGGAGATCGACGAGCCAAGCACATCATACCAACCCGACTCAGAGGACGCCATCTCACATCGATTAACGGACGACATCGAGCCAAGGATCGGTTTCGAGCCAAGTCTCGACATCGATCCAAGGACCGAGTCCGGAAATCGTTCCAAACGAGAGGCAACCGTCCCCGTTGAAGAGTTGGAGAGTATAACGATAGATCCGGCTCGCCCGGAGCGGGAAGTATAGATTGGCGCAAGCATCGACCGCGAATTAAAAGAGGATCTGATCAATTTACTACGTAATAACATCGGAGTCTTTGCCTGGTCGCATCAAGATATGGTTGGCATAAGTCCTGAACACGCTTGCCACTATCTAAAGATCGACTCGGCAAGGAAGCCTGTTCACCAGAAACGTAGGAAATTCGGTCCTGAGAAGTACGCATCGCACGACATAGAAGTCAAATAGCTACTCAACAACAAATTAATCAGAGTAGCTACATACGAACCACAATGGGTAGCCAACGCGGTACTCGTCAAAAATCCGAACAGCTCTTGGAGGTTATGCATCGACTTCACCGACCTCAATGCGGCATGTCCAAAAGATCACTTTCCGATGCCTCATATTGATCACTTGGTCGATAGTACAGCAGGTTGCGAAATGATGTCGTTCATGGATGCCTTCGCCGGATACCATCAAATCCCAATGGCGGAGAAATACATTAAGCACACATCTTTCCACACGGAAAAAGACATATACATTTGGGTCCGAATGCCGTTAGGCTTGAAGAATGCGGGGCAACCTACCAGCGTCTAGTCAACGGAATGTTCGCCAATCAGATCGGAAAGACCATGGAGGTCTACATTGACGACATCGTGGTCAAAAGCCTCAAAAAGGAAGACCACCTCAATGACCTTGCCGAGACGTTCGCCATCCTCGAGAAGTTCAACATGAAACTGAACCCCAAGAAATGCAATTTCGGGGTGGGCTCCGGAAATTTCCTGGGGCACATTGTGAGACAAAGGGGGATCGAGGCGAACCCCACCAACGTTCAGGCGATCCTCGACATGCAGGAGCCACGGAATGTCAAGCAGGTACAACGCCTCACAGGTTGTCTGGCTGCCCTCAACCGTTTCATATCTCGGCTCGGGGATAAAAGCAAGCCTTTCTTCGCAACCATAAAGAACAAGAAGTTCTCATGGACGAAGGAGAGTCAAGTAGCGTTCGCCAAAATCAAGGAATATCTATCTAACCCCCAGATCTTAGCAAAGCCGATCCCCGGCGAAAATATGTTCCTTTACCTGGCAGCCTCGGAGGTCGCGTTGAGTGCTGTTTTGGTACGAGCAGAGGGGCAGACCCACTTGCCGATCTACTACGTTAGTCAAGCGCTCCATGACGCAGAAACACGTTATACACCTCTGGAGAAGATCACCTACGCTCTTGTCATGAGTGTTCGCAAGCTAAGGGCTTACTTCTTCGAACATCAAGTGGAAGTTCTGACGACTCTACCTCTAAGGCAAGTTCTACACTGGCCAGACACTAATGGGCGACTCCTCAAGTGGTCACTGGAGATCGCCCAATACGGTATCACATATGCTCCTCGCACAGCGATCAAAGGCCAGGCTCTGGCAGACTTCGTGGTGGAATTAACATTCCCTCACAGTCCGACCTAGATCGGCCGCCCTGCCTGGAAGCTGTACGTGGATGGCTCGGCGACCAACTCGCGAGCAGGGGCAGGGATTGTCCTCATTAGCCCCGACGGACAAAGTTTCACAAATGCAGTGCATTTCGGGTTTCGTGCGACCAACAATGAAGCTAAGTACGAAGCCTTGGTAGGCAGGCTCGATCTAGCCCTCGCCCTAGATGTTCGTCGCCTCCATATCTTCATGGACTCCCTCTTGGTCGTGAACCAAGTCAAGGGAGAATATGAGGCGCGCGGCGAACAGATGGTCAAATACCAAGAATTGGTCGCCAAAATGTGCACGAAATTTGAAGAAGTGATAATCGAACAAGTCCCGAGAGAGCACAACTCCCAGGCCGATGCCCTATCCAAGCTAGTGTCGTCAGATGAGGTAGCCGATTTCTCTAATATCCAAATCACAAAATCAGCAAGGTCGGCGATTGACAGAAACCCGGTTACCATAGTTGCCGTTGTCAAGGAGAACTGGATGACTCCATTCATCAAATACTTAACGGACGGAACGGTCCCTGACGACCGTATCAAAGCTCGCCAACTCCAGCTCCGCACGACCAGATACACCCTATTGGATGACCGACTTTACAAGTGAGCTTTCAGCCTTCCCCTCCTCAAGTGCATTACACCGGAGGAAGGTCGGATCGTTTTAGCCGAGATCCATGACGGGATCTGTGGAAACCATGCTGGCGGACGAGCTCTCATCCATAAAACAACCAGGCAAGGTTTTTTCTGGCCATCACTTCAGAAGGATGCGATCGCCTATGCCAGATCGTGTCAAAGGTGTCAAGTAATGGGTCCAAACATCAAACTCTCCCCCGAGTAGCTCACCTCAATGTACATCCCTTGGCCTTTCGCCTAATGGGGCATCGACCTTATAGGTCCCTTGCCGAAAGCGCCAGGGGGCTGTAAGTTTGCCATCGTAGGCGTTGATTATTTCACAAAATGGGCTGAGGCCGAGACGCTCAACAAGATCGGCCAAGAGCAAGTAATCAAGTTCATCTAGAAAAACATCATATGCTGATTCGGTCTGCCCCAGGCCATCATCTCCGACAACGGAAAGCAGTTCGATGGTTTAGAAGTCATGCAATTCTGTGAGAAGTGGGGAATAAAAAAGCTGTTCTCGGCCCCCTACCACCCTCAGACGAACGGGCAGGTAGAAGCCATAAACAAAATCCTCAAACACACGATTAAAGAACGACTCAAGTCCAGGCAAGGACGATGGGCAAGCGAGCTCCCAGACGTTTTGTGGTCTTATCGAATGACGACCCATAATTCAACCGGCGAAACCCTATTCGCCCTCGCCTTCGGGACTGAAGCTGTGATTCCCTCGGAGATCGCCGTCCTCAGCCACCGAACCGAACAAGACATGACGACAGACAATGATGTGGCCCGGTGGATCGACCTTGACATGCTCGAAGAACGACGACTGACCTCAGAAATAAAGAACACTATCCACAAAAGGAGTTCCCGGAAGTTCTTCAATTCGAAGGTCAAGGAAAGAAGGTTCCAAGTAGGCAACCTAGTCCTCAAAAAGGTCCAGACCCACACAGAAGTTTTTGGCCCGAATTGGGAAGGCCCCTTCAGGGTATCTAAATGGCTAACTAAGGGAGCCTACGAACTTGAACACCCTGACGGTACTCCGGACCAATATCCCTGGAACGCCGTACACTTGAAGAAATACTACCAGTGAAAACTTTGTATTCAGTTTCAACTACCCATTGTACAAAGAATATAATGAGATTTTTTCTATCCCATCTATTCAAGTGATCGCCCCACCAGGCACAACGTATACCATCAAGGATCGTCGTTCAACCTGGCGATCCGAGATAGAAAAAGTGCAGCCATGGTCTTGGAGGTCGATGGAACTGACAGCTTCACCCATGCAAGGTTCCTTCGAGCTGCAATCGCCCACCCTTCGTTTAAATACGAGGCCGGCGTAGCCGAAGGACCCTCCAAACTAATCTATGGACATGCTCGCACGCCCTCAAAAGTACATCGTCTAACATGGTGTACCCGTACAAGGCGGCGCGTCCCTACCCCATCACAATGTATACCGTCGAGGGTCGCCATCTAAACATGCCGACCCGAGGTAGAAAGGTGCTAACTAAGCCGCGGACGTGGAGTCAAATAAACCAACGATGCCCCGTGCAAGGACTCCTCCAGACCAAGATCGCCCACCTTTCGTTTAAATACAAGGCGGGCGCAGCCTAACAGAGGACCCTCACAATAAAGTGAGTCGCGGGAATGTCCCTCGCACACAAAGACACGGTTGTGGAGGTCGGTCCATCGAACTCCGCGACCGTGCACGGTTCCTCAAAATCGGAAAAACTGAAGATAGATCACCAAACATACTATTTTTGTTCCCTTACTTACAATAAGTAAACAAAAACAAGGGGCAAAGAAGTGGAGCTAGTCCTAGATACGAGAAAGAAGGGACCGTACCCGATCGGCTTCGTTCAAACACACGCAGGACGATCGGTTTTGTTCAACAATATTTACAAGTAAGAATTTCCAAGCATGTCAATACATTCAACATTCAAACAATCGATCAGGCGAACAAGGCATCAGAAGCAATTATATACACACTTGTATAAATTCACATGCAAACATTTAAAGGCGATCGCACATGTAAAGAATCAGATGCGAGAAAGGAATATTTTATTCAAATCAAGGAGTTCGTACAATACAAAGCCCGAAGGCAATACAAAGAAAAAGCAGAAAATTACAAAGCAAAAGAAGATAAAAGACACTCAGACTCCCCCCGGCTGGTCTTCGCCCCCAGGTGGCGGATCGGCACGTGCTCCCTCATCGGCTTAGGGATAGATAAGTTTATCCGGATTAGGATACCAACTCAAATCGATCCCCAAGTCAGTGAGGTCGAGGATCGGGTGGGAAAACTCCAGATGCAAAGGGTGCTCGAGTGCATAGGCCTTGAAGCTCTCCATCATAGGACCGACCTCGATCCCTACCTTCTTGGCGGCTCGGACAGCGTCGACGTAGGCCATATAGTAGGCGAACTCGCCGACGAGTGCCACATTGAGGTAGGGATCGGTCTCGATCGCCTTTATCTGCCCTTTCAAATCCGTGGTCGTCTTCTCAGCTTCCGCTAGCTCGACCACCTTGGCGGCCATTTCTCCCTTTGCCTTTTCCAGCTCTCCCTTTGCTTTCTCCAGCTCCCTGTTGAGCCAATCCACGGTCGCCTTCAGCCCGGTCGCCTCCTCCTGCGAGGCCACATGCATACAGCGAGCTTCCGCCACCTGGTCACGAAACCGATCAGACACTTCCTTGGAGCAGCTTAGCTCCTGCTTCATCCGATCGATGTCCTGCTTGGCTCTTTTGGCCGTCTCTAAGTATTCCTTCTCCATGGCCTGGATCCGGTTGGCGAACTCGACGTTTTCGTTCCGAGCGGCCTCGATATCCTGATGGAGGCGAGCATTAGAGGGTCGCCCCTCGTAATCCTTGGCGGCTTGGACGGCCATCATCGCCGCCTGGAGAGTCAGGGCGATGGTCGCCTGCATGGCATCTCCAGACCGCCGACGAGCGATCGCGTCGAGATCGGTCGTCCAAGCATTAGGAAGAGAGGCGATGGCCTTGGAGACGTAAGAAGGGACATCAAGGGACTTTTGCGGAGACTTGCTCGCCAGGAAATCCAGCACCATCGGTGAGACGTCCGGATCAGCAAGACGGACCCTGCAACACAAACAGAAAGAAACAAAGGAGTTAGTATATACCTTACGCAAATTCCCTAACTCGGAAAGATCAAACCGATCTTACCTGTTGACCAACTCGGGGTCGCAGCCAAAATAGGGCTTGCCCCGAGGAGCTTCAGCTTCGGCGATCGCCGCAGCCTTCAAGAAGCTGGCCGAGGGCCGGGAGCCCGACCCCTCCACCATCGGAAGAGCATAGATAGGTGGAGAGGCCACCGGCGGCTCCAAGATAGTTACGTCCGCCTCAGCCTTCGGCAGGGACCCCTCCGGCCTCCGCCTCTTGCGGTTGCGCTGGAGTTGTTCCTCCTCCTGAATTTTCAGCTCGGCGACCGGCACCACAGCGGGCCTCACCACAGGGACGGGGCGAGACATCGTCGCAGGAACGCGACCCGTCTTGTTTCCCTGGTGAAGACGACCGATTAGACCAGGGTTAGACATTGCGATCTCTTGCGGTGGCTCGACGTAGCGGGGAAAATGAATCTCTGTCAAATAAGGAATTCAGACAAGTTAGACATCTACTTCGACATTGCGATCTCTTGGAGACGATCATCATGCAGGAAAGAGGAAATAAAAATCCATACCCGGGGCCTTCAGGTGGCGAGGGTATCGAAACATTCGAGCTCCCAACTGATGGAGTTCGTGACTGACTGAGTGAACGTCAATGTAGGAGTCCGGCAAGGCGCGAATTCGCTCCCAGGCGATCAAGAAATCAAAGGGGAGATCGCCGATCGCTGGAACGACAAACCCTGCAAAAAGAAAACCAAAATTAGATCAGTCCAAGGTGTGTTCAAATAAGGGAGAGTTAAAACCCTTATTCGGATTCCTCTCCCGAAAATTGGTAGGGATATCCAACTCTTTCTCCAGCGCATCGCTCGATGCCGACCTCCATGCACCGCCGACCCAGCACCACTTCGCCAGGTCGCCCCGAACCTTGTTCGGCACCCCAAGGACCACCCTACCCAGGCGACCCTGGATGTGGTAACCTCCGACCGATCCCTTCTGCGCGGTCATCTTGAAAAGATAATTCATCTCCAGCGCAGAAGGCAGACGAAACAGCTGATGACCGCCGAATAATGTCAAGGTGCTGATAATATGCAGCCAGGCGTTCGACGTTAACTGGAGCGGCGCCACATTCCAGGCGATCAAGAAATTCGACATGGCGAACGGCAAGGGGAACCGCAATCCGGCCGCCAGGGTCATTTCATTGATAGCGACCATACCCTCGGGAGGTTGGTCGGCACGTTCGTTCTCCGAGGGCACGTGCAATGAAACATCAAAAGGAATGTGATATTTCGCCCTCCAACGACCCAAGTATTTCCGGGTCGCCGAACTCCGGATCTGACCGAGAGTCCACCGAGAAGGGTCAGCGGCTCGAAACGCCATCCGCTTCACGTGCTCATAGGGATGGGTGGCGGAATACGCTTCGAAATCAAATTCTGGACAGGGTCCGACGATCCCCTCCATAAGCTTAGCAAAATCCATATAAACAGGGCCAAATACGCTATCCCGTTCCCAAGACAACCGCACCAGTTCATCTTCATCCACCAGCAAGCCCCCCTGCTCTGCCGCCGCCGCCGATCTCGCCACTTCGGCCTCGTTGAAGAGCTCCTCAAGTTCTGCGGGTGCAATCCCCGAACGAATGGCCTCAACGGCCGTTTCTATATGAAGTCCCACGGGAATTTCCTCCCGGTCAGGCGAAGCTGCGGCGGCGGAGGAGCTTCCGGCCTCGAAGGTTTTAGATCCTCCAGACATGTTCTAAAAAAGTAAAGGGGGAGAGAAGATTTATGTTCTTACCTAAAAGGAAGGACGGTCGGCACAAGGATCATCGGAAAAATTCTGCAAAGTCTCGGCTAGAAAGCAAGGGTGCGTGAAGAGTAGGAATGAAGAAGCCATAGCCCCTTTTATAGGCAGGAGCGGGGGTCTCTGTGCAAATAGGCGAAATCCCGAGGGCTGGAGTGCAACCGTCGGGGGGTGGGGGGGACACACATTAAATGCAGCCCTCGAAACCCGCATACACGTCTTTTCGAGGGCACGCCAGGCGACAAGTCTGACAAAACCGTCAGACTCCCCCAATGGTAGCGCGACGCGTGTCCTTGCAACGTTTCGAGAGCCCGCCTTCATTTCCCGCCGCTTCCAGCGCAAAAAGAGATCGTCCAAATTTGAAATCAGATCGTCCTAACGATCGTCCTTGTCATAAACAAACGAGCTAATCATCTAAAACTGGCGATCGCCAACAGTGCCACCTCACCCCGTGTTTTCAACATCGAAGCGAGCTGGGGGGCAATTGTTGTGCGGCGATTAATACGCCTCGATGGCGATCGGCATAATGATCTGAGAGCCAACCATAGAAGACGTGCTCTGGGCAAACACCCAGCAGTCGGCACCCATGGCGATCGTCTTTTGGTATCTGGCGATCGTCTATGATGTCCAACCAGAGACGATCGTCTCGTGCCACGTATGAATCCAACATCCGTCAAAGTCGTCGAAGACCGAATCTTGGACGGTGACCCACGTGCAAATACACAAAAGGCGCTGCAAGATAAGGCCTTTGACCCCAGCCTGTCACCTACCTCACCTACCGACAAGGCCGCCGAAAGGTACAAAGTGGGTCCTCCTGACAAATGACTCAGACGCGTGCGAGCTTCCCATTGGCTCGCATGCCTAGTCCACCGTAATACCCGAGATTTATGTTATGTAATTGGAACTTGTGATATTGTAATGATTGTACTTTTGTCTGAGTACTATTCTCCGTGTTTCATAATCCGATGTTGTCGAGCGTTTAATTTCGTGGTTGTGATTTAAAGATTGTAAATCTGTGCATGTAGCGCACGCTATCGGTTATGTCTAGCGTGCGCTAACGTGGATTCATAGCGCACGCTACTGAGGGTCATTAGCGCACGTTATGCGTGGTCAATTTGATTGGGACGTGCGGTAGGTGAGATCTGGCCGGGGGACCCCTGTTGGATCGTGTCGGATGTACCTGGACGGCTTTCGGGAGAAGCCGAGTCAACGCCTTAGCGCACGCTACAGGTATATGCGTAGCGCACGCTAAGTGCTGAGTACAGTTTAGTCAGTGAGCCGTTAGCGCACGCTACGAGCAGGGTCTAGCGCGCGCTAATAGTCATTTCTTATAAATAGGACAGCATCCTATTCGTGATTTCAATTCTCTCTTCTCCCATTACCCGAATTCTTACACTTAGAACATAACTTCCTTCATCCTAAACACTTCATATCAACATCTTAGTTCGTGACTGAAGATCGTATACCATTGGAGATTGGTGTTCAAGCTTTCGGTGTTGGATTGCTTCATTTTCCTCCGTGTTCTTCACTACCTTGAGGTAGGTGATTCTTCACCAATACTAGTTGTGTTCTAAAGGATGTTGATCATGTTCGTCTAGTCAGTTAGATTCGTTATTAGTCGTTCATCATGTGTTAGAAGGATATTTTCGACGTTTCGACACTTATTCATCGTATAATCCATTGAACCTTTTAGTATGTGGATTCCTAAACATGTTATGTATCTTCAGAACCAATCGACCAATATGTGAAGATTACCTAGTTCGTATGTTTTACGTAAGGTATCATATGTTTTGGGACTTGGAATAATCGGAACTTAGAATATTTCTTGAAGATCTTAGATAAGATATGTTGTTAAGATGATTATCCGTATAAGTTGTACCTCTTGATCATGGAACTTCCACAAAACCTTTTTAGCATGACATGCTTGAGGATGACATGTTGTATCAACATAGAATTCGTGAATTCACCATCTTTCAACCCAATTTTTCCGGTAGCAGTATTCTGCCATGCAAGGTTAGCGCACGCTAACATATGTGAGTTAACGTGCGCTATCGGGGTTCAGTTAGCGCACAATACATACGTAGCGTACGTTATGTATCAGCCGATTCGAACTGTCAGCTCGTAGCTAGCGCACGCTAGTCTTACACGATAGCGTACGCTAACGGGACGGCTTAGCGCACGTTACGTAGAGTACGTAGCGCACGCTAAGCAGTCCAGGCAGATTGTTTGTTTTGAGCTTTTCGGCCGTAGACCGAATTGTTAGGACATCGTTCGACTTGAGATGATTTGTATATCATTCCTTTTGTTAAGGTTCGAGCTCGTTACGTTGATCGAAGGAGGCGGCCTTCGAGTGTGTCGAGATCATTGAAGTGTTTCGTCCTTGCCATTTTCGAGGCAAGTATCATATGTCGAGTTCGATTTATCATGTTTGTGGTTTTGTTCATATTGTTGAATATGAGATGTATTTCTGGAAATTCTCGTGATATTCGTTGTTATTGGTTCGTATTGATGAACATATTGAAATGCATATGTGTATGCATAGTTGATTGATTTATGGTATAAATGATCCGAGGGGATCATGAGGATCTATCTTGAGGCCGGATCGAATGTCCACCATGCGTTGGTCCGACGGATCATCATGGGGATCTATCTTTGAGGCGCCGGATCGTTGGACGGGTTTTCCACCATGCGTTGGTCGACGGAATCATCACGAGGATCTATCTTTGGCCTTGAATCATTGGATTACCTTGTATTGTGTTGATGGAATCGTGAGGATTCGCATCGTTGGATTCCGGCGGCGGAAGTCCGTTTTGTATGTTTCATGATGCATTGATGATTTATTGTATGATGATACTTGTACTAGCATTGTTTTGCTAACCCCTTCGGGGGTGGACATTGTTTTGATGTTCAGGTAGCCGAGGAGCAGGGAGGCAACCACAGTACCGATAGGACGATGGAATGGCTCAGTGATGTGATTGATGTTATTGTTACTGTGATTTGTCTTCTTGGTTCGTTTAGTACTCGAGTACGTCTGTTTTAATAAAGTCAATTCGATATGGTTGTATAAGTTAACTCATTTGATCGGTTGAATCAAATCTGTATTTGAACTTCAGTTGTTCGATTGTATTGTTTTTACACTTCTTTTAAAATTAGCCTTGTAAATCCTTATCTAAAGGGTTTACGGCGCTGTAATTATTCCGAATATCTCGGGATGTTACAGAATATGGTATCGGAGCTAAGATATATGGATATCTTGGCAGTCGGGTTGGTTGGGTCTGTTTATGTTATTTGATTATTGGTCGTTCGTAACATCACTGCTGAGCCAGCATCGTCGTGTGGACTGTGGTTGTAAGTTTCCTAATCCCGAATACTACTGTTTTATTTAATTCATGTCTTGTAAACATTGATGGATGTACTTTGAGAAAGTTTGTCCTGGATATTGAGTATTTATGTTTACAGTATGTTGAGAGGAGGTCGTGGACGCGGACGCGGTCGTGGACGCGGACGTGGAAATGCGAGGCAAGAAGAGTCGGTATCTACCCCAGAGATAGCCGCTAGTCGAACGGATTCCCATTCCGGGGGACAGCAGGGATCAGCAAATAATAATGCAGATCCTAACGTGTCGGGAGTGCTTCAACAGGTGGTTGCTCAGATAAACCAGTTTTCTCAGGTTGTTGATCGCATGCAGACGGCGATGGGACATCAGCATAACAAAGATAATCAGGGGGACAAATGGCTTACTGAGGTGGTCAAATTGCACCCTCCAAAATTTGACGGTTCTGCTGAGACACTTTCTTGGGATCACTGGCTGAAGGAGTTAGAGAAGATCTTTGCAGGGATTAACTGTCCCGACGACAGAAGGGTTCCGATCGCCCAATATCTTCTGACTGGGGAGGCTTTCGACTGGTGGGAGGCCATTCGACTTGAGAATCATAATGCTGACTGGACGGAGTTCAAATTAATGATGGAAGCGCAATATTGTCCTCGCCCAATTAGAGAGGCCCGAGTCCGGGAGTTTTTCTCACCACAAAATTTAGAGGCATCTGTGACAGACGTGATTAAGACTTTTAATCACCAGTTGACTTATGTGCGCCACTAGGTCAGGACCGAGGCGGAGAGGATTTTTCATTTTGACATGCAGATGAAGCCGGAAATTCAGCAATATATGTCCGGATTTGAATGTACCACCTTGCGACAGTATCAGGACAAGGCGTTGGCCTATGACATGAAGGAGGCAGCAGTAGAGAAATCGACGGAAGCAAAGAAACAGAAGGTGTCTGGCAACTTCACGGAGGATAAGAGTAGCGGGCCTCGCAGGGGTCAGTCCTCTTTTCATTCGTCCAGGAGACCTCCGCATCCTTCTCGAGGTGGAAAGAAGTTAGGCGGCACCAATCTGCTTTGAGACGCAGGAAAGAAGTGTTACAACTGTGTCAAAGCGGGACATGTTCGACGTGATTGTTTCGCGCCTGCTGTAACCTGTTTCGAGTGTGGACAGGAAGGACATCGCGTGACATTTTGTGGGAATGCGACCCGATCTTTTGGTACTCGCACTCCAGCTCGATTCGAAGGAGACGAGTGTGAACCAGACGCGAGTGGATTTCAGCAGCGTTGAGAAGAGAGAGACATCCAGTCTTTGGGTTTGTTCCTCCTTTATACGAAATGAGGAAATCGATGATCGAACACACTGTTGCATCGTGCGATTCGCATCTTTTTGCAACCAGATTAGTGTCTTGTTCGATTCGAGCTACGCATTCTTTTATATCTTTGAACTGTGTTAATCGTTTGAAAATCTCGTGCTTGTATAATTGTGAACCTTATGTTGTGGGATTACCGAGCGGAGAGAAAATTGTGGGAACCCTAGAAGCTAGGGATTTCCCAGTATCTATAGAAGGAAGAGAGTGGCCATCGAATCTCATTGTAGTCGACATCTACGGTGACAATTTAATTCTCGGAGATGATTGGCTCAACCGTTATGGAGTCATTACAATTACCGAGAGAGAGTCATTTCCATCATTGCTGATGACGGATCTGAACACTTATTCCGGGGATGGAGACTGGGAAGCTCGGGAAAATTGATCAAAGCAATGAAAGCCGTGAAATTACTGAAGCAGGGATGTCACGGACTTTGGTGCTATGCTATGAGGAAAGAGGAAGGAGTAGAGCTCTCGTCTATTTCAGTTGTGAATGAGTTCTCAGATGTATTTCCTGACGAACTACCTGGGGTACCTCCGCAGAGAGAAGTGGGATTCACTATCGAATTAGAGCCTGGAGCAGCTCCTATTTCCAGGGCACCATACCGCATGGCGCCAACCGAGATGTATGAACTTAAGAAGCAACTGGAGGAATTGTTACAGAAGGGCTATATCCAACCTAGTGTTTCTCCTTGGGGAGCGCCCGTTCTTTTTGTCCGGAAGAAAGACGGATCCCTCCGACTGTGTATTGATTACAAGGAACTCAACAAGATGACAATCAAGAATAAGTATCCTATACCTCGGATCGACGACTTGTTTGATCAACTGCAAGGGGCAAGGGTATTCTCGAAGATTGACTTGCGATCGGGAAACCACCAGTTGAGAATTAAGGAGTCAGATATACCGAAATCTGCTTCCAGATCCCAGTACGGGCATTATGAATTTGTAGTAATGCCGTTTGGACTTACCAATGCTCCTGCGGTATTCATGCAATTGATGAATCGGGTATTCTTGGAATACTTGGATAAATTTGTGGTCGTCTTCATTGACGACATCTTGATATATTCGAAGGACGCAGAGGAGCATGTCGAACATCTGCGTGTGGTTTTGAGCACCTTGAGGAAGGAACAGTTGTATGCAAAACTTTCAAAATGCGAGTTCTGGATTAAGGAAGTAACCTTCCTTGGGCATGTGATATCAGCCGACGGAGTTCAGGTGGACCCGAAGAAAGTCGAAGCAATCTTGGAATGGGAAGCTCCTAAAAACGTGAAAGAAGTCCGAAGCTTCTTAGGACTTGCTGGATATTATCGCCGCTTTGTAGAGGGATTTTCCAAAATTGCTCGTCCACCCAGCTGTTACAGAAAACTCAAAAGTTCATATGGAATGAGAAGTGCTAGGCTGGTTTTGACGAACTTAAGAGGAGACTGACGACAGCACCTATATTAGCACTGCCAGAGGGAACTGATGGATTCATGGTATACAGCGACGCTTCAAATCAGGGTTTGGGTTGTGTGTTGATGCAGAAGGATAAAGTGATTGCTTATGCTTCTCGGCAATTGAAACTGTACGAGATTAATTACCCGACTCATGATCTGGAGCTAGCAGCTGTGGTCTTTGCCTTGAAAATTTGGCGACATTATTTGTACGGCACTCATTGTCAGATCTTTACAGATCATAAGAGCCTCAAGTACATTTTCAGTCAGAAAGAATTAAACATAAGGCAGAGGAGGTGGCTGGAATTGATCAAGGATTACGACTTGGAGATTCTCTATCATCCGGGGAAAGCAAACGTAGTAGCCGATGCCTTGAGCCGAAAACCTATTTCTCTTCGAGTGTTGGAAGCACTTACGTCCCAAACCAAACGAGAACTAATCCGCGAGGGGATTGAAGTATGGGCACCAGGAATCCAAGGGCAACTTTATGTGATGGAACTGACTTCATCACTAGTCGAGGAGATCAAGTCTAAACAATTGAACGATTCTCTGATCCTTCGATTATGTGATGAAGTAAAGAAAGGAAAAGCCCCAGGATTTGTGATACAAGACGATGGAGTTGTGAGATTTCAGAGTCGACTTTGCGTTCCCGAGGATGATGATTTGAGACGGACAATTTTGAAGGAAGCTCATAGCGCGCCCTATTCTATTCACCCAGGCAGTAGTAAGATGTATAAGGATTTAAAGCAAAGCTTCTGGTGGGTGAATATGAAGAAGGACGTAGCGGAGTACGTTTGAAGTGTTTGACTTGTCACGAGTTAAGATTGAACATCGGCGACTGCCGAATGTTAAAGCCGCTTAGATCCCGAATGGAAGTGGGAGGACATCTCGATGGATTTCATCACCGGTATGCCAAGGACTAGAACGGAATGAACATGATTTGGGTTGTAGTTGATCGATTAACCAAGTCGGCTCATTTCACGGGAATTAAAGATACATGGGGACCCGAGAGCGCACGAATATTTATTGCGGAGATAGTCGGATTGCACGGACGCCGAAGACCATTATTTTGGATCGAGATGGTCGTTTCGTGTCACACTTCCGAAAGCGATTCATAAGGCTCGGGGTGAGCTCAATTTTAGTACGGCTTATCATCCCCAAACGGACGGTCAGTCCGAAAGGACTATTCAAACTGTAGAAGACATGCTTAGAGCTTGTGCTTTGGATTGGTCAACTAATTGGGAAGTTCATTTGCCATTAGTTGAATTCACCTACAATAATAGTTGGCATTCTTCAATTAAGATGGCACCATTTGAAGCTTTGTACGGGAGAAGATGCCGATCACCCCTATGTTGGGATGATTCTTCGGATTTGATCGGGATAGTACCAGAATTGATTATTCAGACTCAAGAGAAGATAGCTTTGATTCGAGAGAGGCTGACGCCTGCAGTCGGCGAAGTCTTATGCAGATGTACGTCGTCGCCCTCTAGAGTTCGACGCTGGAGACCATGTACTATTGAAGGTGTCTCCTACACGAGGGATTTTCCGTTTTGGGAGGAGAGGCAAGCTTAGTCCGAGATATATCGAACCATTCGAAATCCTCGAGAGAGTTGGAGATTTAGCATACAGGTTGGCCTTACCGCCATCGCTGAGTCACGTTCACAATGTGTTTCACGTATCCCAACTGCGGAAGTATGTACCGGACCCCAGTCACGTCATTGATTTCGACGAGATCGAAATAGCCAATGATGGCACATTCGAAGAGAGACCAATCAAGATACTTGAGAGCCGGATTAAACAATTGAGGAATAAACCAATACACTTGGTTAAAGTACAATGGTCACGACATGGAGTCGAAGAGGCCACTTGGGAAATGGAGGACAGCATGAAGACTAGATATCCAGAGTTGTTTTCATCTTAAGTTTCAGGACGAAACTTCTTTTTAGGGAGGAAGGATGTAATACCCGAGATTTCTGTTATGTAATTGGAACTTTTGATATTGTAATGATTGTACTTTTGTCTGAGTACTATTCTCCGTATTTCATAATCCGATGTTGTCGAGCGTTTAATTTCGTGGTTGTGATTTAAAGATTGTAAATCTGCGCATGTAGCGCACGCTATCGGCTATGTCTAGCGTGCGCTAACGTGGATTCATAGCGCATGCTACTGAGGGTCATTAGCAGACGCTATGCATGGTCAATTTGATTGGGACGTGCGGTAGGTGAGATCTGGCCGGGGGACCCCTGTCGGATCGTGTCGGATGTACCTGGACGGCTTTCGGGAGAAGCCGAGTCAACGCCTTAGCGCACGCTACAGGTATATGCGTAGCGCACGCTAAGTGCTGAGTATAGTTTAGTCAGTGAACCGTTAGCGCACGCTACGAGCAGGGTCTAGCGCGCGCTAATAGTCATTTCTTATAAATAGGACAGCATCCTATTCGTGATTTCAGTTCTCTCTTCTCCTATTACCCGAATTCTTACACTTAGAACATAACTTCCTTCATCCTAAACACTTCATATCAACATCTTAGTTCGTGACTGAAGATCGTATACCATTGGAGATTGGTGTTCAAGCTTTCGGTGTTGGATTGCTTCATTTTCCTCCGTGTTCTTCACTACCTTGAGGTAGGTTATTCTTCACCAATACTAGTTGTGTTCTAAAGGATGTTGATCATGTTCGTCTAGTCAGTTAGATTCGTTATTAGTCGTTCATCATGTGTTAGAAGGATATTTTCGACGTTTCGACACTTATTCATCGTATAATCCATTGAACCTTTTAGTATGTGGATTCCTAAACATGTTATGTATCTTCAGAACCAATCGACCAGTATGTGAATATTACCTAGTTCGTATGTTTTACGTAAGGTATCATATGTTTTGGGACTTGGAATAATCGGAACTTAGAATATTTCTTGAAGATCTTAGATAAGATATGTTGTTGAGATGATTATCCGTATAAGTTGTACCTCTTGATCATGGAACTTCCACAAAACCTTTTTAGCATGACATGCTTGAGGATGACATGTTGTATCAACATAGAATTCGTGAATTCACCATCTTTCAACCCAGTTTTTCCGGTAGCAGTATTGTGCCATGCAAGGTTAGCGCACGCTAACATATGTGAGTTAACGTGCGCTATCGGGGTTCAGTTAGCGCACAATACGTACGTAGCGTACGTTATGTATCAGCCGATTCGAACTGTCAGTTCGTAGCTAGCGCACGCTAGTCTTACACGATAGCGTACGGTAACGGGACGGCTTAGCGCACGTTACGTAGAGTACGTAGCGCCGCCTAAGCGATCGAGCATTGTTTGTTTTGAGCTTTTCGGCCGTAGACCGAATTGTTAGGACATCGTTCGACTTGAGATGATTTGTATATCATTCCTTTTGTTAAGGTTCGAGCTCGTTACGTTGATCGAAGGAGGCGGCCTTCGAGTGTGTCGAGATTATTGAAGTGTTTCGTCCTTGCCATTTTCGAGGCAAGTATCATATGTCGAGTTCGATTTATCATGTTTGTGGTTTTGTTCATATTGTTGAATATGAGATGTATTTCTGGAAATTCTCGTGATATTCGTTGTTATTGGTTCGTATTGATGAACATATTGAAATGCATATGTGTATGCATAGTTGATTGATTTATGGTATAAATGATCCGAGGGGATCATGAGGATCTATGCTGAGGGCGCTGAATCGTTGGACGGGTTTTCCACCATGCGTTGGTCCGACGGGATCATCACGGGGATCTATTCTGAGGGCGCTGGATCGCTGGATTACCTTGTATTGTGTTGATGGAATCGTGAGGATTCGCATTGTTGGATTCCGGTGGCGGAAGTCCGTTTTGTATGTTTCATGATACATTGATGATTTATTGTATGATGATACTTGTACTAGCATTGTTTTGCTAACCCCTTCGGGGGTGGACATTGTTTTGATGTTCAGGTAGCCAAGGAGCGGGGAGGCAACCACAGTACCGACAGGACGATGGAATGGCTCAGTGATGTGATTGATGTTATTGTTACTGTGATTTGTCTTCTTGGTTCGTTTAGTACTCGAGTACGTCTGTTTTAATAAAGTCAATTCGATATGGTTGTATAAGTTAACTCATTTGATCGGTTGAATCAAATCTGTATTTGAACTTCAGTTGTTCGATTGTATTGTTTTTACACTTCTTTTAAAATTAGCCTTGTAAATCCTTATCTAAAGGGTTTACGGCAGAATTATTCGAATATCTCGGGTGTTACACCAAGCAGACCTCGAGACTTTAAGGAACAAACGTGGCCAGGACGATCGTCCACCTTATTATAATATAGAAAACGGCGGTCGCCCGCGAAAGCCGAAGAGGTCCCAGCAACCTTGTCTCCTATAAATAGGAGGCTTACAACAATGTCCAAGGGATCATCGTGAATACAGCGAAAAACATATAGAGAGAGAATAAAGACTCATCTGGCAATTACTTATACATTCATAGTGATATTCATACACACTTACAGAACATCCAAAGCAAGAACTCACAGAGCTTCATATCTGGTTCTTCCGGCAATCTACACGCTCTACAGCTTAGATAACTAGAAGTCTTTACACTCATTGTAATAGATTCTAACATTAATATTTGTACTCCAAAGTATCTATATTAATAACATCTCGCGAGAACATTTAAGCCCGGGATTAACAACCCCGACAAACCTTGTGTTATTTATTTTCCCACGGAAGTGTTCCCGCAATTTATTTGTTACTCGATCATTCCAGCAATATTATCTCCGGATATTATTTTGGGTAACAACACTTACTAATATAATTTTTTTATATGATTTGGCATTATAATAATTATTTTATTATTTTACAGTCAGAACAAAATAATTCTGAAAAATCAAATAACTGTTGAAGTACAAAAGTATGAAAATAAACTAAAAATATATATTTATTTTAATATTCTTATATTTTTATATGGTAATATTTTAATCATCTAATATATTATTATATTTAAATTACTTTATTTATACTATATGGATGTCAAATTAAAGAGTACGAAGTAAGAATTAATTTAATATATTTTTTATCAAAAATAAAATTGATACGAAAAAGTTATACTCCCTCCGTCCCACCGATCTTGGTTCATATTCCTTTTTGGGCCGTCCCAAGATACTTGCTCATTTCCTTTTTAAGACACCTTTATCTCTTACAACTTTAAATAATATATATTTATACCATCACTTTATACACTACTTTTCATCTTTTCTTAAATCACGTGCCGAAAAGCAAATGCTCAAGATGTGTGAGACGGAGGGAGTAATTGTTTAAACTAGTAAGTTAAAAATAAAAGGAATAAAATGATAGGAAATTTTTAATTGATAAATATTATATATGGAATAACCCTATATCCACTCCCAAACTAAATATCCATTTCTTAAAAAATTTTAAAAATAGAAATAATATGGTGATGACATATGTTCTTTAAATTTTCTTGCGACTCTCTTTTAATATCAAGCATGGATTCGACTAGATTAGTACCTTGTATACCTTAAAAATTGTTTAGAAATATAATAAAGAGCGATGACCAAGCTTTGAAATTTTACGCATATGGCAATATCTCACCATCTTCAGACCTCACCCACTTTTACCAGTTCAATTCTATTGAAGAATTTCGTACACACTAATGCGTGTTAACCCCGTTGAATGACCGAGTACTTCAAAATTCGTTTTCCGCGTCTTTCCCACTGGCTCGAAATTGGAACCTTTGTATATAAAGAAGAACTCTTCGTTTCTATACAAGACAGATTATCCGTTTTTCTTTCTTGAAATTACAGGTACTCCCTCCAAGATTATTTATTTGTCGCAACTTTTAGTGTTTTTGAAGTAGATTTGTTGTTATCCTGCTGGGCCAATTGATCATGATTTCATTCAAAACCATGATTTGGATTAATTTCTATTTTTCCAGTATTTTTTCTTGGGTCTATTTTGTCATAACATTCTTTGATCCGGACGACCCAGTTCGTCTTTCTTAAGGAGATGATGTGATTCTTATGTGCGGTTATGCAGTTATATTTGTTTGCAGATTTCTTCTTCTTCTTCTTATTATTATTATTTTTATAAAATTCAAAGTCTTCAAGTTTTTTTAATTTTAGGGGAAGAAAATAGTTTTTTTTCCCCTCATGTATACTGTATGGACTTTTGACTTTGTTCTTTTCTTATCTGGATTTATTTGTTTTAATTGATATTTTAATTCAAAAGCGTTGTTTCTTATGACTTGAGAATTTTAATGTATTTGTTATCATGTTGGAACTTTTGTGCACCCTTTTGGCTTTGTTTCTTATTGTGTTTCTAATTTATAACATTAAAATGTGTATCTGGCTGCACATACCAAATTGTATAAGAACTTGGGATATCGTTTTTGAATCTTTTGTTTCTGGGTTTTTATCCTTTTTATCTTTCTTGCTGCATCAATTGTGAAAGAAATACGCCCTTCGCCCTACTTAAGAGTCTAATTTAGTTTTGTCCAACAGATAACTATTCTTATTTAATATAACAAAACATTAAGGAATAGTATTGTAGGATAAATTTTAATTAGATATTAATGTTTTATGTTGGAAGTGATGTCGTCTGTTGGGGCAAAAATCATTACTGAAATAAGACTTCAAATGGGACGAAAGGGGTACAATGAAAAAAAGGAAGAAAGAAAACAAAAGTTTTATGGTTATGAAATGCATACAAGGGCAAAGCTTTCAACTGTGCTGATCCTTATGAAAAATGAAATGATATTTTTTATAGTGGCTTTGTTTTGACAGCCACTCTATTTATCTTTTCATATGGTTTCTGATCCTCTTAATTTTTTTTTGCCCCATTTTTTGCTCGAGGCGTTTTCCCTTATTTGATCATGTCAGGTCATCTTCCCCATCAAGTAGATACTCGTGTGTCTATTCTTTCTTTTCAGTTTCCCCTTTTTTCGTTCCCAAGTTTTCTTAATATCATGCTATTTTTTTTTTCTGTTTTACCTTTCTGTTGCTTATGCTGTGTATCTATTGTTCATCAATAGTTTGTTTTGTACTTTCAGGAAACTCGTCAAAACAGTTTTGTTTTCAAAAGTTGACGTGATCCCCAGCAAAACGCACCTAATTGAATCCAATATTCTTTTCCAACTGCAAAATGTTTGGTCACATGAAATCTCCCTTGCATAGATTTTCTAAGCACATGTCAGCGGGACCTGAATTTCCTTCACATCGACATGCCAACCCTTTTAGTTCGGATGATGACTTGGATAATAAGAAAACTCTTAAAGCTTCCGGAAGAACATCATCAGAACCCTCTCTTATTACGTTAAGTTTGAGCACATATCCATTTGATGATGACGAGATTAAAGGAAACGCCTCGTCTCGAGGCTTTCTTGCTTTCTCCGAGAAAGCCAAATACAAGACTGATTTTCGTGACTCGGGAGGTTTAGAGAGTCAAACAGTAGAGGAGTTCGAAAGTTATGCTGTATATAAGGCTGAAGAGACTACGAAGACTGAATAACTGTCTGAAGATTGCTGAGGATATGAGAGAAGATGTTAATAAGACTTTGGTTACTTTGCATCAACAAAGAGAGCAAATTACGAGGACTCACATGGTTGCTGCTGACATGGACCATGATCTAAGCAGGGTATGTATTATCAGGTTATGCAATTTTGTATTCTGTTATTGCATTCAATATATGTCGTACTACAGCTGGAAAAGGCTCAAGATATTTTTTAGTTATTTATATATAAGGGTTGATTTCAAAAACTACCTCCAAGGTTTACTATAATTACAATAACCCCTTGATGGTCTCTATTTACCTAACAAATATACCCCACCCCCACCCCCCCATTCCTTGAGGATGCATTTTTGCAAGACAGATGTGAATGTTACGGGAAGTGGAGGCGGGGGGCAGTTTTTTATTTATGCTAAACCTCAGGGGTATAGTTTCTTTTTTTTTATTCCTTTTTTTTAATATACATGACGGATTGATATCAATTCGTGATGCAAACCTTCATCTTTTGCTACGTTAAGCTTTAGAACACACTCAAAAAAATTGTTGTGCTATGGACCTAATATACTTGCTATATATGTCATGTCGCATAAGTCATTTGTCGTGGCGCTAGCGCTACTCAGTGTTGAATTTTTTGCTTCATTTGCTTCTGATCATGTGGGATTCTAACATCTTGGTTAATATTGATTTTTATTTTTAGGGAGAGAAGCTTTTGGGGAATCTTGGTGGAATATTCTCGAAAACCTGGAAGCCGAAGAAGAGTCGCCACGTAACAGGTCCCATAATCACTAGAGGTACTTCGATCCATTTTTTCCGACCATATTAATATTAGTATATGGTCAAATATTCATCAAACGTGTCTAATTATAGTGGCTTTTTATTATGTAAGTCGTTGGCATGCGTTTTATGCATGACTTATGGTTTAATACATAAATGGTCCCTTTATGTAGATGATCCTGTACAAACAAAGGGTAACCACTTGGAACAGCGGGAGAGACTTGGATTGAATACTGCCTCAAAGCAAAGATCGCATACACGTAAACCACTTCCCAAACCAGCGAATGATTTGCAGAAAGTCGAGGTATATATACTCGTGATGTACAGTTGTATTAAGAACTGCACTTGAAACATTTTAACTTCTTGCAAATGTGCATCTCTAAGTGTTTAAAATGTTTCAATTTTGCTTAACTGGTTAGTGTACTTATTCAGGGGGTAACTAGAAAAACTATCCCCGGGATTGTCGCCAAATTACAAAAAACTGATTATCTTCTGTAATTACGAATACCCCTTTAGAGTGATACAAACACACTCCCTATTGAGGTTATTCATTTACCTAACAGGTTAACACATACCTCCACATGAAGGTGCAATTTGTAAACGAGAAACAAATGCCAAGGAGGTATTTGTAGATTTGAAAGATTAATGCTTCTTTTTGTGTGTGTGTAATTAAACTAAACTTATTGGGTAGTTTTGTAAATAACCCTTTTTCCACTCTTTTGGAAGCTTATTTGACATTTTTGGACCGTTAGTACTTCCTCAGTTCCTCTTTCCCACTTGAAGAGGGTAATTTGAAATTATGATTTTGTCCTGCTTTAGGTGGGTACTTTCAGAATAAAATCTTAATATCTAAGATTTATATAAAATTCCTTAAAATTTTAAGTTCTTTGTTATATAATATTAGATAACCCGTGCCATAATGGCCCGATAGCGGTGATATAATTTAATTAAGATAATTTAATTACCAAATTACTTGGTAGAAGAAAAATATATTTGGTTCCAAAAAGTCTATCGTCGACCGACGGGTCTACCGAAAAAAATGGAACAAAAAAGGACATCCAGCGAGCCTGACCTTCAAAAAAACAAATGGCCGGCCGCCAGAGGAAAGCAGGTCGGGGGGCCTGGCGCAAAACAAAAGGAAAGAAATAGTTGGCCGTCTACTGATCGCCGTCAGTGGCCTGGCGTAAAAAAAAATGTTTGGCCGCTGACGGACCGCCGGAAAGCAACCTGGCTTAAAAAAAAAGAAAAGATTAAACTGGCCGGCTGCTGGAGGTCCGTCGGAGATCTCCATAAAAAAAGATTTTTTTTTTTTAATATTAATTAGCCCTTTGATTAATTTAATACTCTAGGAGTATTTTTTAAAATATTTTGTTGTTGAACATTTTTCAATATTATTATTATCAAATTCAACACAAAAAAAAATGTAAAAGAGAGGTGTTGGGGACAATTGCCTTTTCAGGTGCACACTATCATCAAAGAACACCATTGTCCTTTATATTATATACTAGAGATAACTCGTGTCATAATGGCACAGTAGCTGTGATATAATTGAATTAAAATAATGATGCACACTATCATCAAAAAAATCAATGTCCTTTATATTATAAACTAAAAATAAAGCGTGCCATCATGGCACGGTGGCGGTGATATAATTGAATTAAAATAATTAAATTACGAAATTACTTTGCTAGAAAAAATATATTGATTACCTTGCCGTCAAAAAAAATAGCTTAATTGCTTACTTTTTGAGTCTCACATCTGTCACCGAACCTGGACTAGTTTTGATAAGGAATTTTTGTTCTATAGATATACTACCTAGAAATTCTATAAAAAATTACACAAAGTAGAAAACATATGTACATACCTGGGGTAATTTTGCTAAGGCTCCAGGAGGTGAACAATTATACTTTAGAAATCCGGAAACGTGATACATGTTTTGATACTAAAAGCTGAGTTTTCTTAAAAAGGTGGTTACACACTCAAAGCCTATTATATTACTAAAATGAGTAACCTAATTCATTTGGACTTAAAGTAATACTTGGTTATTGATCCGTATAGGTTCCGTGAAGCGGGAGTGATCCTATATCTTGTGATCCATCTATCTTTGTTTACTTTTGCTGTTGAATAAGGTACAGATATTCCGTACTCTTTCAGCAAGAGTACAACTACTTTCTCTCTCATGACCTTTCTCTCTCTTCTATATTATTTGCCTATCTTATTTTGGACTATTGATATTCGAACTCTTCATTTGAACCTTTGACATTGCATCTTTGATTTGATATATGTGAATTGAACCTTTGATATTAGCCCTTTGATTATTCGAACCTTTGATATTGAACTTTGACTATATGATTATGACCTACACTTTGATTTGGACTTGTACTTTTTGATCCTTCTGTATTTACTCAGGTATTATCTGTTCCCAGTTATGGAGTGTCCATGACCGTAGCATTGATGCACCAATGTTATAACTCTAGTGTGGTTGGAGAGATGTACCACACTGTCCCTTATCTGCTATCTGCTTTGGCCATTTTTATGATTATGATCTGTTTGCAGGGGCATATGGATGCATCCTAGATTTGTTTGTTATTTGTTTGGGATACTATGATGATATGGATATATATTATATTTGTTTGGTGATGGGGCATGCGTGCATGCAGTCCCTTCACATCTGGGAGTTGATCACTCCATTGGGCTACTATTTGTTTGGGTAAAATACTGAAGCGACATTCATACACTTTATACTTAAACTTTGATATCCTTTTGATTATCCATTGACACCATATGTATTCTATCTTCGCATTCCTTTGATTATCTTACCTCGTTTGATCTGTTTTGTTATTTGCTTTATATCTGTTCACTGAGCTTTTTATGCTCAATCGCTTTTCTTTTCAATGCGTCAGGTACTTAAGCTAGGAGCGGGGTTATTAGTGTAATGCCCGGATAAATGTTGTATTTACCTTGTACTCGACCTTGTATTATTTCGACTTCGTGATGTTATTAACCGTAGATTGGTTTCCCGTATTCGTGCCCTTATGTTTTTATATCTTCAACATTGCATGCATGGTTCTGCACGTACTTACGTACGCTACGGACTTGCGCTTAACGTACGCTAAGTCTGCTGTGTAACGTACATTATGTGTTGAGCTTAACGTACGTAAGCTCAGTCAAGTCAAGATCCGACAAGATTCGGCGTGTGGGGACCGGATGAAGATTCGTAGAGATTGCCAGCATGAACCTGGACGGTTTTCCAGCACATGCAAAGTCAACGGCTTAGCGTACGCTAGGAGAGATTTTTAACGTATGCTAAGATCCTATGTGTTACGTACGTAACACCTATAGCCTAACGTCGTGGCGTATGCCGAACGATCCGGTGAGTCAGCGGCGTTAACGCACGCAAATGTTCGAATATAGCGTACGCTAACCATGTTACGTACGTAATGGGCTTCGTTTAACGTACGTAATGGTTTAAAATCTATTTATAGGACCCGACCCTCACTTCATTTCCCACTCTTACCTTGGCCGATTTTTGTGTTCTTGAGACTATCCCTCACCTCATATCCCTCATATCATCATCTACATCCGATTTTGGGGAGCCTAGACCGTGTGAATTAGTGATCAAGCTTCCGGTGAAGAGTTTATTGAAGATTTTCTTCGTTCTTACATCTCTTAAGGTATGTTACGATTCACCAAGCTAGAATTTACGTTATTAGCTATGCTTTGAGCTTGTTTAGGAAATCATTGGACTAGTTAATGATCTTTTGCGTCCAGCACCATATTTTAGAGATTAGAACCCGATTATACCTTGTTTTTTCTTCCATTACTTAGAGTATTGATTTAGCCTCGGTGGATGAAAACCTTAGCATGTAGTATCCTTAATTCGTTGAAGTAATGAGCATGATTTCAGTTAGATTCTCTGAACCCTTTCGATGTTCCACTTATGTAATTCATGTATGTTAGAGGAATTTGTTTTGACAATATTCTCCATGTTCTTGAGGTTGATAAATCGGCCATGTCTTTGAACTCAAACCGGATCACCGTAGTATCATTTTCCTTGCGTAATACTTGAGCATGCTTGTCATCTTGAGTAACATTGGTGGTAAAAAATCATAATAGCCGAACATATGAGGATTTGGAATTGAATCCCTTATTTAAAACCCGAAATCTTCAATATCTTGTAAACCATTGAACTTTTAAACATCGGTACTTCACCTTCGAAATGATCGTTCAACTCTCATAAAGTGCATTATCATTTCCGGTTCAGTTCTTATCTAGTGTACTAACCGTGAACCGGCCTTACGTCACTACTTTACGATTCTAATATAAGTATTTGGTGATTGTACGTTAGTATCGAGTGGTATGTTAAGTTCCTTGTATCTCTTTTTGAACAAGGTCCGAGCCTTGCATAGGGGTCGATCGAGGGGCGGTGACATACGGGCGCGTGACATTTGTTGGAGTATTTCATTCTTGCCATTTTTGAGGCAAGTATCATATGTTGAGTTTGGTTTATATTGGAACTTTGATCATGCATATGGTTTTGTTCATGTTGTCGAGTATGAGATTAATTTTTTTGATTTTTCGTGGTATTCATTGTTAATTGTTCGTATTGACGGACATATTGAAATGCATATATGTACGCATAATTGCATGGTTTATATTATAAATGATCCGAGGGGGTCATGAGGATCTATGCTGAGGGCGCTGGATCGAATGTCCACCATGCGTTGGTCCGACGGGATCATCATGGGATCTACGCTGAGGGCACTGGATCGTTGGACGGGTTTTCCACCATGCGTTGGTCCGACTGGATCATCATGGGGATCTATACTGAGGGCGCTGGATCGTTGGATTACCCTGTATGTATTGATGGAATCGTGAGGATTCGCATCATTGGATTCCGGTGACGGAAGTCGGTTTTGTATGTTTTATGCTGCGGTGATGAAATTTGCATTGTGATACTTGTACTAGCATCGTTTTGATAACCCCTTCGGGGGTGGACATTTGTTTTGATGTTCAGGTAGCCAAGGAGCGGGGAAACAGCCACAGTACCGACATGACGATGAAGTGGTTCAGTGATGTGGATGATGTTTATTGTTAGTGTGATTTGCCTTCTTGGTTCATTTTTCAGTACTCGAGTACGCGTGTCTTATTAATATTTCGAGATGGTTGTAATATTGAATCATTTGATTTGTTTGAAACCGGTTTTGTATTTGGAGCTTTCATGGTACTGTTGTGTTATATTTATATTTCTTCTAATTAGCCTTGTAAGTCCTTACTTAAAGGGTTTACGGCGCTGTAATTATTCCGAATATCTCGGGGTGTTCCAGAATATGGTATCAAAGCTAAGATTCATGGATATCTTGGCAGTTGGGTTTTAGTTGGGTCTGTTTACGTTATTTGATTTTGGGTCGTTTGTAACATCCCTGCTGAGCCAACATCATCGTGTGGACCGTGGTTGTAAGTTTCCTAATCTCAAATACTACCGTTTTATTTAATTCATATTTTATGAATATTGACGGACTTTGTTTTTAGAAAGTTTGCCCTGGATATTGAGTATTTGTGTTTACAATATGTTGAGGGGAGGTCATGGATGCGGACGCGGACGTGGAAATGCGAGACAAGAGGATTCGGCATCTACCCCAGAAATTTCTGCTAGTCAAACCGATTCCCATTTTGGAGGGCAGCAGGGATCAGCAAATAATAATGCAGATCCTAACGTGTCGGGAGTGCTTCAACAGGTGGTTGCTCAGATAAACCAGTTTTCTCAGGTTGTTGATCGCATGCAGACGGCGATGGGACATCAGCATAACAAAGATAATCAGGGGGACAAATGGCTTACTGAGGTGGTCAAATTGCACCCTCCAAAATTTGACGGTTCTGCTGAGACACTTTCTTGGGATCACTGGCTGAAGGAGTTAGAGAAGATCTTTGCAGGGATTAACTGTCCCGACGACAGAAGGGTTCCAATCGCCCAATATCTTCTGACTGGGGAGGCTTTCGACTGGTGGGAGGCCATTCGACTTGAGAATCATAATGCTGACTGGACGGAGTTCAAATTAATGATGGAAGCGCAATATTGTCCTCGCCCAATTAGAGAGGCCCAAGTCCGGGAGTTTTTCTCACCACAAAATTTAGAGGCATCTGTGACAGACGTGATTAAGACTTTTAATCACCAGTTGACTTATGTGCGCCACTAGGTCAGGACCGAGGCGGAGAGGATTTTTCATTTTGACATGCAGATGAAGCCGGAAATTCAGCAATATATGTCCGGATTTGAATGTACCACCTTGCGACAGTATCAGGACAAAGCACTGGCCTACGATATGAAAGAGGCGGCAGTAGAGAAATCAACGGAAGCAAAGAAGCAGAAAGTGTCGGGCAACTTTATGGAGAACAAGAGTGGTGGGCCCCGCAAGGGCCAGTCCTCATTTTATTCATCTAGAATGTAATATCCGGATTTATTACTCTGTATTTTACCTGTATTCGAACCCTGTATTATTCGGTATTGTGATCTTGATGATTGGAGTATGATATTTCTTACATTGGAATCTTTGTACATAAGTATATCAACATGCAAATTTCTCATGCAAACTCGTAATAGCGCACGCTAAGAATGTAGCTTAACGCGCGCTATCGGCTATTACTAGCGCACGCTACGTATGTAGGAGTTGCGTGCGCTAGGCACTCAATTATTGAGCTGGGCGGCTAGCATATGCGCCATCCGGGACATGGGTCCGGATAAGATTCCCATGAGACGAACACAGGGACAGTTTTGAAGTCAACTCTTATTAGTGCGCGCTAAGGAATGCTTAGTAGCGTGCGCTAATCTGCTTTGTACAGAAAGTTTATATATGGGCCAACACTCCATTTTATTCTCATTTCTTTCATTTATCTTTCATTCTTGAGAGACCAGAGAGCATATCATCTTCCTCAGATACACTTATATCACATCTACATGATCATTGGACATTGGATACTTCTATGATTGATCATTGAGGAGAGGTAACACCTTGGAGTGGCATATAACCAACCGGAGTCGGATTCTACCTTGCGGTTCAATAATTTCGTCATATTAAGGTATGTCCAACCTATATCCAGCCTTAGATTTGGATTCTAAGGAATTAGATGATCATGCTAACGTGATATTGAATTTCATTCGTGAATTATTCAACAAACATCATGTTTTAAGATGGGAATGTCTATGCTTATGAAATTATCATTGGAACCTTGTAGTTGGAATCCTAGTACTTCAAATGATGAGGGAAATATTCTGAAGTTGGCTATCCGTGTCATTTATGTTATCTTAGTGATCATAAATTGAAAGTGATATTATTTTCGGTTATAAGGACTTAAGGGAAGAATCATCTTAGAAAATATTCTTTCGTATAAGTTGGAATTGTTAGTTCACCTCAAGATGAAGTCTGAATGTGTATAATGATAGTAGAATCTAATACATCAACCGGAGATCACCAAACTTCGCATGAGAATTGTAATCAAGATGGATTATGGTGCTGTGATGATTATACGTATACTTGCATCCGAAGTTGTTGTTATCCGTAAGATCATTCATAATCGTATGAACATGATATTCATGGAGGTAACATGAATTAACACTGAAGATTTCATTGGTTTGATCATGATGAGATCAGTCTAATACCTGTAATGAACTGTCATGCATAGTTAGCGCACGCTAAGCTATGTAGATTAACGTGCGCTATCAAGCGTGAGTTAATGTACGCTACGTTTTGTACGTAACGTACGTTACGCCATCAGGCTAGTTAGTCGGCTAATCAGTGAGGTACTGACCATGCATAGTTAGCGTACGCTAGGCTTTGTTGTTTGCGTGCGCTATCGAGCATCTTAACGCACGCTACACAGAATACTTAGCATACACTAAGAAGTTCAGGCAGATTGCATTTTATGAACTTTCGGCCGTAAATTGAATTGTTAGATATTCGTACGACGTGAGATAAATTCTTTATTATTTCTTTTGTTAAGGTTCGAGCTTGTTACGTGATTGATCGAAGGGGACGACCTTCGAGTATTTTGATATTCGTGGAAGTTTTATTCTTGTCAATGAACCGAGGCAAGTACTCTAATTAGAATTGTGTATATTATGACAGTTATGATGTGATTGTATTGTATAAATGTGTTGTGATTATATGTCCACCATGCGTTTATCCGACGGGAATCATCATGGGAATCTATAGCTGTGTGCGCTGGATCGTTGGACAGGTAGTTCCACCATGTGTTGGTCCGACGGGATCATCATGGGAATCTATAGTTGTGTGTGCTGAATCGTTGGAATACCATCAGTATGTTGAAACTGTTATGATATGATATGTATTGTGGATATTTCTCGTTGGAGAAACTTGTTATGATATAATTGTTGGTTATATCACTGTTGTACGATTATTGTACTTGTACTAGCATCGTTGTGCTAATCCCTTCGGGGGTGAACATTTGTGTATGTTCAGGATCCAGGAGAGCGGGGAAACAACCACTGGAGATGCATGACGACGAGGGTGCAGAGTGATGTTCCGGCCGGGGTTTATTGTCTGTTGTGTGTTGGTTATTTCAATAAGTACTCCAGTACGTTGTCAGTTTATGATGTTTGGATTTTAGTGATGTATTAATAATCCTTCATTGGATATTTGTATTCTCGGTATTGAACCAGACTGTTGTATTTTATTTCAATTATTTGGTAAGTTGATATCTGTTATTGTCATTTCATTTCTATAGCCTTGTAAATTCTTATGTAAAGGATTTACGGCGCTGTAATATTCCTGAATATATCGGGGGTGTTACAGAATATGGTATCGGAGCTAAGATTATGGATATCTTGGCCATTGGGTTAAAATAGGGGTCATTTACGTCTTTTGAAGTAACCGGCCGTGAATGACATCACTGTACTGCCTACGTCTTCATGCGAATGGTGGTTGTAAGTTCTTAAACTCTATCTCGTTCTTTACATGTTGTATCTCTTTATGCTTGAACATTAGAACGATGTTGTTTCCTGTATATTGAGTATTTATGCTTACAGTATGTTGAGAGGCGGACGTGGGCGTGGTCGCGGTCGTGGACGCGGACGAAGGAATGCTGAAAGGGAGGCGTCTCCTTCTAATCAGGCGAGTCATAGCTCAGGCGAGCCGCAACGATCCATCAATAACGAACTGGAACCTGCTGTACCAGAAATCCTTCCTCAAGTGGTGAATCAGATGACTCAGTTCGCTCAGGTCGTGGACCGAATGCAGGTGGCGGTGGGATTTCAGCAGGGAGATGGACAACAAAGGATCCCAGAAATGGGAAATCGAGGTGACCGATGGATGCAAGAGGTAGCAAAGATGCAACCACCTAAGTTTGATGGCTTTTCCGAGACTCCCACTTGGGATCATTGGTTGAGGGAATTGGAGAAATTTTTTGCTAGAATTAATTGCCCAGACGACAGGAGAGCTCCTATTGCCTAGTACTTTCTGATAGGGGAAGCATCCGAGTGGTGGGAAGCTATCCGACCTACAGATCATGATGTTGATTGGACAGAATTTAAAATGATGATGAAAGCTCAGTACTGCCCTCGTCCTGTGAGGGAAGCCAAAGTTTGGGAGTTTTTCTCCGCTCAGCCATCAGACGAACCTGTATCCCAGACAATTAAGACGTTTAGCCAGCAGCTAGCATTTGTTCGACATCTGGTCAGAACAGATGCAGAGATGATGATTCATTTTGAAATGAGGATGAAACCAGAAATCCAGAGGTACATGTCCGGTTTTGAATGTACCACCCTCCGTCAATACCAGGATAAGGTGTTGGCATACGAAATAAAAGAAGCTGCAATGGAGAAGTTTATGGAGTCGAAGAAGCAGAAAATCTCTGGTACTTTTACATAGCACAAGAGCAGTGGGCCCCGCAAGGCCCAATCTTCTTTTCATTCTTTCAAGAAATCTCCGCACCCATCTAAGAGCGGAAAGAATTTCGGAACAATGTCAGCCACGACGGATACCGCTAGGAAGTGCTTTAATTGTGGTCGCCCAGGCCACCTTTGGCGTGATTGTTTGCGCACTCCAGTTACATGTTTTGATTGCGGACAGGAAGGGCACCGTGCGACGTTTTGCAAGGATGCCACCAAGTACAATAGAACCCATTCATCACAGCCAGTTCAGAAGGAAGATAGTATCCAACAGACGCAGCAAAGTGTTCAGATGCCTCAGAATTTTGGCCGCGGACGAGGCAGAGGACAATGGGACCGAAAGGGGACATCGAGTGCCAAATCTGTTCCCCCACGTCTGTACGAGATGAGGAGGACAGACGATCAGGATGCTGCTGTCGCATCAGGTACTGTCCAGATCCTTTCCCAGCCAGTTAGCGTTTTATTCGATACAGGAGCTACACATTCTTTTATATCCTTGTCTTGTGCAAATCGTTTGAATGTTTCTGGTTTTCATATTTGTGAACCTTATGTTGTTAGTTTACCGAGTGGAGAGAGGATTGTTGGGAACTTAGAGACTAGAGATTTCCCTGTATCATTTGGGGGCAGGGAGTGACTCTCAAATCTGATTGTAATAGAAATACAAGGAGACGACCTAATACTCGGAGACGATTGGCTTAATCGCTATGGGGCTATTGTAAACTACAGAAGGAGGAATATTTCGCTGATCGCTGACGATGGTTCCGAAGTACTGTTTGAAGGATGGAAACCAGGAAGCTCAGGAAAGTTGATTAAGGCGATGAAAGCTGTCAAATTGTTGAAACAGGGCTGTACCGGATACTGGTGCTATGCAATGAAGAAAGAAGATGAAATTGTGGAACTTTCATCCATTCCTGTTGTTAACGAATTTCCAGATGTATTTCCTGACGAGTTACCCAGACTACCTCCACGACGGGATGTAGAATTCACCATTGAGCTGGAACCTAGAGCTACACCGATTTCTAAGGCGCCGTATCGTTTGGCACCTACTGAGATGTATGAACTGAAAAAGCAGCTGGAGGAGTTACTGGACAAAGGCTATATCCGGCCAAGCGTTTCGCCCTGGGGAGCGCCAATTCTTTTTGTCCAGAAGAAGGATGGATTGCTTCGACTGTGTATCGACTATCGAGAGTTGAACAAGATGACGATTAAGAACAAATATCCGTTTCCACGGATTGATGATTTATTTGACCAGTTGCAAGGAGCAACAGTATTTTCTAAAATCGATCTGAGATCAGGATACCATCAGCTAAGGATTAAGGAATCTGATGTTCCAAAGTCAGCATTCAGAACGCGCTACGGACACTATGAGTTTGTAGTGATGCCGTTTGGTATCACTAATGCACCTGCTGTATTCATGCAATTGATGAACCGAGTGTTCATCGAATATTTGTATAAATTTGTGGTCGTGTTCATTGATGACATTCTGGTGTATTCTAAGAGCCCGGAAGAAAATGTGCAGCAATTGCGGATTATATTAGAACTTTTGAGAAGCGAGCAACTGTACGCCAAACTCTCTAAGTGTGAATTCCGGCTAAAGGAAGTAATGTTCCTCGGCCATGTGGTATCATCTAAAGAAGTCCGAGTAGATCCTCAGAAGATCGAAGCAATTATGGATTGGAAGCCTCCAAAGAATGTGAAGGAAGTCCGAAGCTTCTTAGGACTTGTTGGATATTATCGTCGATTCGTGGAAGGGTTTTCTAAAATCTCCCACCCACTTACTCGACTCCTGCAGAAAACTCAAAAGTTTGAGTGGAACGAATCGTGTCAAACTAGTTTTGATGAATTGAAGAAGAGATTGACGACAGCACCAATTTTATCACTTCCACAGGGGACTGGAGGATTCATAGTATACAATGATGCTTCGAACCAAGGAATTGGATGCGTATTGATGCAGAAGTATAAGGTAATCGCTTATGCTTCACGACAGCTGAAACCTTATGAAGTGAATTACCCAACACATGATTTGGAATTGGCGGCAGTAGTTTTTGCTTTGAAGATTTGGAGGCATTATCTGTACGGGACTCACTGTCAGATCTTTACGGATCACAAGAGTCTTAAATACATCTTCAGTCAGAAAGAGTTGAACATGCGGCAAAGAATATGGTTAGAACTGATTAAGGAGTATGACTTGGAGATTCTGTATCATCCAGGCAAAGCAAATGTAGTGGCCGATGCACTCAGCCACAAGCCTGTTTCTATTCAGATGCTGGAGACGCTGACCTCTCAACTTAGCCTTCAACGAGAGATGATTAGAGAAGGAATTGAAGTGTGGTTACAAAGAGTCCAAGGACAACTGTGCGTGATGGAATTAACTTCGTCATTAACCGAAGAAATCAAATCTAGACAGGCAGATGATCCTCTGATGATTCGGTTACGTGATGAAGTGATCAAGGGGAAGGCCCCCGGATTCGTAATTCATGATGATGGAGTTTTGTGATTTCAGAACCGACTCTGCGTTCCTGATATCGATGTTCTGAAACAGAAAATTATGAAGGAAGCTCACAACTCGCCCTATTCTATCCACCCGGGCACCAGTAAGATGTATAAGGAATTGAAACAGAATTTCTGGTGGGGCAACATGAAGAAAGATGTAGCGAACTATGTTTCGAAATGCTTGACTTGTCAGCAGGTTAAGATCGAGCATCAACGACCTGCCGGAATGTTGAAGCCGCTCCCGATTCCTGAATGGAAGTAGGAGCACATATCAATGGACTTTATCACTGGCATGCCAAGAAGCAAGACAGGAATGAACATGACTTGGGTGATAGTTGATCGTCTAACCAAATCAGCTCATTTCCTAGGCATTAAGGACACGTGGGGACCAGAGAGGTTGGCGCGAGTATTTATTTCAGAGATAGTTCGATTGCATGGTACACCAAAGACCAGTATTTCTGACCGAGACGGCCATTTTATGTCTCACTTTTGGAAAGCAGTTCATAAGGCCTTGGGGACCGAATTGAACTTCAGTACAGCTTATCATCCGCAGACTGATGGACAATCCGAGAGGACCATTCAAACAGTGGAAGACATGCTAAGGGCATGTGCCTTAGATTGGTCAAACGATTGGGAAATTCATCTACCGTTGATTGAATTTACCTACAATAATAGTTGGCATGCTTCCATTAAGATGGCACCATTTGAGGCATTATATGGGAGAAGATGCAGATCGCCCCTATGCTGGGACGATTCATCAGACTTGATCGGAACAGAGCCAGAGTTGATCGTACAGACTCAAGAGAAGATAGATTTAATTCGTGAAAGACTGTTGACCGCCCAGAGTCGACAGAAATCTTATGCAGACGTACGCCATCGCCCTTTGGAGTTCAGTACGGGGGACCACGTACTTTTAAAGGTTTCTCCTACTCGGGGAATCTTTCGTTTCGGAAGGAAAGGAAAGTTGAGTCCGAGATATATCAGACCATTTGAGATCCTTGAGAGAGTTGGAGAGTTGGCATACAGATTGGCATTGCCGCCGTCACTGTGCCATGTTCATAACGTGTTCCACGTATCCCAGTTACGGAGGTATATACCAGATCCCAGTGATATCATTGATTTCGGCGAGATCGAAGTCGCTCAAGATGGGACGTTTGAAGAAAGACCAGTCCAGATACTCGAGAGTCGAGTTAAGCAGTTGAGGAATAAACCCATCGTTTTGGTCAAAGATCATTGGTCACGTCATGGAGTGGAAGAAGCCACATGGGAAACGGAAGATGGCATGAAGTCCAGATATCCCGAATTATTTTCGTCTTGAGTTTCGGGACGAAACTCCTTTTTAGTAGGAGAGTATGTAATATCCGGATTTATTACTGTGTATTTTACCTGTATTCGAACCCTGTATTATTCGGTATTGTGTTCTTGATGATTGGAGTATGATATTTATTACATTGGAATCTTTGTACATAAGTATATCAACATGCAAATTTCTCATGCAAACTCATAATAGCGCACACTAAGAATGTAGCTTAACGCGCGGTATCGGCTATTACTAGCGCACGCTACGTATGTAGGAGTTGCGTGCGCTAGGCACTCAATTATTGAGCTGGGCGGCTAGCACATGTGCCAGCCGGGACATGGGTCCGGATAAGATTCCCGCGGACGAACCTGGACAGTTTTGAAGTCAACTCTTATTAGCGCGCGCTAAGGAATGCTTAGTAGCGCGCGCTAAGGAATGCTTAGTAGCGTGCGCTAATCTGCTTTGTACATAAAGTTTATATATGGGCCAGCACTCCATTTATTCTCATTTCTTTCGCTTATCTTTCGTTCTTGAGAGACCAGAGAGCATATCATCTTCCTCAGATACACTTATATCACATCTACATGATCATTGGACATTGGATACTTCTATGATTGATCATTGAGGAGAGGTAACACTTTGGAGTGGCATATAACCAACCGGAGTTGGATTCTACCTTGCAGTTCAGTAATTTCGTCATATTAAGGTATGTACAACCTATCTCCAGCCTTAGATTTGGAATCTAAGGAATTAGATGATCATGCTAACGTGATATTGAATTTCATTAGTGAATTATTCAACAAACATCATGTTTTAAGATGGGAATGTCTATGCTTATGAAATTATCATTGGAACCTTGTAGTTGGAATCCTAGTACTTCAAATGATGAGGGAAATATTCTGAAGTTGGCTATCCGTGTCATTTATGTTATCTTAGTGATCATAAATTGAAAGTGATATTATTTTCGGTTATAAGGACTTAAGGGAAGAATCATCTTAGGAAATATTCTTTCGTATAAGTTGGAATTGTTAGTTCACCTCAAGATGAAGTCTGAATGTGTATAATGATAGTAGAATCTAATACATCAATCGGAGATCACCAAACTTCGCATGAGAATTGTAATCAAGATGGATTATGGTGTTGTGATGATTATACGTATACTTGCATCCGAAGTTGTTGTTATCCGTAAGATCATTCATAACCGTATGAACATGATATTCATGGAGGTAACATGAATTAACACTGAAGATTTCATTGGTTTGATCATGATGAGATCAGTCTAATACCTGTAGTGAACTGCCATGCATAGTTAGTGCACGCTAAGCTATGTAGATTAACGTACGCTATCGAGCGTGAGTTAACGTACGCTACGATTTGTACGTAACGTACGTTAGGCCATCAGGCGAGTTAGTCGGCTGATCAGTGAGGTACTGACCATGCATAGTTAGCGTACGCTAGGCTTTGTTGTTTGGGTGCACTATCGAGCAGCCTTAACGCACGCTACACAGAATACTTAGCGTACGCTAAGAAGTTCAGGCAGATTGTATTTTATGAACTTTCGGCCGTAAATTTAATTCTTAGATATTCGTACGACGTGAGATAAATTCTTTATTATTTCTTTTGTTAAGGTTCGATCTTGTTACGTGATTGATCGAAGGGGACAACCTTCGAGTATTTTGATATTTGTGGAAGTTTTATTCTTTTCAACGAACCGAGGCAAGTACTCTAATTAGAATTGTGTATATTATGACAGTTATGATGTGATTGTATTGTATAAATGTGTTGTGATTATTTATCCACCATGCGTTGATCCGACGGGAATCATCATTGGAATCTATAGCTGTGTACGCTGGATCATTGGACAGGTAGTTCCACCATGTGTTGGTCCGACGGGATCATCATGGGAATCTATAGCTGTGTGCACTGGATCGTTGGAATACCATCAGTATGTTGAAACTGTTATGATATGATATGTATTGTGGATATTTCTCGTTGGAGAAACTTGTTATGATATAATTGTTGGTTATATCACTGTTGTACAATTATTGTACTTGTACTAGCATCGTGGTGCTAACCCCTTCGGGGGTGAACATTTGTGTATGTTCAGGATCCAGGAGAGCGGGGAAACAACCACTGGAGATGCATGACGACGAGGGTGCAGAGTGATGTTCCGGCCGGGGTTTATTGTCTGTTGTGTGTTGGTTATTTCAATAAGTACTCGAGTACGTTGTCAGTTTATGATGTTTGGATTTTAGTGATGTATTAATAACCCTTCATTGGATATTTGTATTCTCGGTATTGAACCAGACTGTTGTATTTTATTTCAATTATTTGGTAAGTTGATATCTGTTATTGTTATTTCATTTCTATAGCCTTGTAAATTCTTATGTAAAGGATTTACGGCGCTATAATATTCCTGAATATATCGGGGGTGTTACATAGAAGACCTCCGCATCCTTCTCAAGGTGGAAAGAAGTTCCGGGTAGCATCAATAGTTTCAGACACAGCAAAGAAATGTTATAACTGTGGCAAAACTGGTTATGTTCGACGGGATTGTTACTCACCTGTTGTGACCTGCTTCGAGTGTGGAGAGGAAGGACATCGCGCAACGTTCTGTGGAAATGCTACTAGATCCTTTGGTACCTGCACCCCTGCACCGGTTCCGAAGGATACAAGCGTGAAGCAGACGCAGGAAAGTGGTTTCCAGCAGTAGAGTGTTGGGAAAAGAGAGGCGTCCAGCACTGGGTCCGTTCCTCCGCGCATTTACGAGATGAGGAAGTCAGACAATCAGCACATTGCTGTCGCATCAGGTACGATTCAGATTCTTTTGCAACCTGTCAGTGTCTTATTCGATTCAGGGGCTACACATTCTTTCATATCTTTGAACTGTGTTAATCGTTTGAAAATCTCGTGCTTATATGATTGTGAGCCTTATGTTGTGGGGTTACCGAGCGGAGAGAAAATTGTGGGAACCCCAGAAACTAGAGATTTTCCAGTGACTATAGGAGGGAGAGATTAGCCATCAAATCTTATTGTAGTCGACATACAAGGTGACGATTTAATTCTCGGAGACGATTGGCTCAACCGTTACGGAGCTATTTTGAATTACCGAAAGAGAGTCATTTCTATCATTGCTGATGACGGATCTGAACACTTATTCCGAGGATGGAGACCGGGAAGCTCGGGAAAATTGATCAAGGCCATGAAAGCAGTTAAATTGCTAAAGCAGGGTTGTTACGGGTTTTGGTGTTATGCCATGAAGAAAGAAGAAGGAATCGAGCTCGCATCTATTCTAGTGGTGAACGAATTCTCATATGTATTCCCTGACGAACTACCTGGGTTACCTCCGCAGAGAGAGGTAGAGTTCAATATCGAATTAGAGCCTGGAGCCGCTCCTATTTCCAGAGCACCATACCATATGGCGCCAACGGAGATGTATGAATTAAAGAAGCAGCTGTAGGAATTATTGCAGAAGGGTTACATTCAACCTAGTGTTTCCCCTTGGGGAGCACCCGTTCTGTTTGTCCGGAAGAAAGATGGATCCCTCCGACTATGTATTGATTACCGAGAGCTACACAAGGTGACGATCAAGAACAAGTATCTTATACCTCAAATTGACGACTTATTTGATCAACTGCAAGGGGCAAGAGTATTCTCGAAGATTGACTTGCGATCAGGATACTATCAGTTGAGAATTAAGGAATCAGATATACCAAAATCTGCTTTCAGATCCCGGTACGAGCACTATGAATTCGTGGTGATGCCATTCGGACTCACCAATGCTCCTGCGGTATTTATGAAATTGATGAATCGGGTATTCTTAGAATACTTGGATAAATTTGTGGTAGTCTTCATCGATGATATCTTGATCTATTCGAAAGACGCAGAGGAACATGCGGAGCATTTGCGTATCGTTTTGAGCACTTTGAGGAATGAACAACTTTATGCGAAATTTTCTAAATGCGAGTTCTAGCTTAAGGAAGTGACCTTCCTTGGGCATGTAATATCAGCTGACGGAGTTCAGGTGGACCCGAAGAAAGTCGAGGCAATATTGGAATGGGAATCTCCTAATAATATGAAAGAAGTCCGGAGTTTCTTGGGACTTGCTGGATATTGTCGCCGTTTTGTAGAAGGATTTTCCAAAATAGCTCGTCTACTTACTGAGCTGTTGCATAAAACCCAAAAATTCATGTGGAATGAGAAATGTCAGGCGGGTTTTGATGAAATTAAGAGAAGACTGACAACAGCGCCTATACTAGCATTACCAGATGGAACAGATAGATTCATGGTATATAGCGACGCTTCAAATCAGGGTCTAGGATGTGTATTGATGCAAAAGGATAAGGTGATTGCCTATGCCTCTCGACAGTTGAAACCGTACGAAGTTAATTACCCGACTCATGATCTGGAGTTACCCACTATAATCTTTGCTCTAAAAATTTGGCGACATTACTTGTACGGCACTCGTTGTCAGATCTTCACCGATCATAAGAGCCTCAAGTATATTTTTGTTCAGAAGGAATTAAATATGAGATAGAGAAGGTGGCTGGAATTGATCAAGGATTACGATTTGAAAATCCTTTATCATCCAGGCAAAGCAAACGTGGTAGCTGATGCACTGAGCCAAAAACCTGTTTCTCTTCGAGTGTTGGAAGCACTTACATCCCAAACCAACATTCAACAAGAACTAATCCGTGAAGGAATTGAAGTGTGGTCGCAAGGAGTCCAAAGGCAATTGTGTATGATGGAACTAACTTCGTCGTTGGTTGAAGAAGTCAAATCTAAGCAGTTGGATGATTCTCTGATTATTCGATTATGTGACGAAGTGAACAAAGGGTAGGCCCCAGGATTCGTGATACAGGATGATGGAGTTCTGAGATTTCAGAGTCGACTTTGCATTCCCAATGATGATATTTTGAGACGGACAATTCTGAAGGAAGCTCACAGCGCGCCCTACTCTATTCACCCATGCAGCAGTAAGATGTATAAGGATTTAAAACAAAACTTCTGGTGGGGAAATATGAAGAAGGACGTAGCAGAATACGTTTCGAAGTGTTTGACTTGTTAGCAGGTTAAGATTGAACATCAGAGACCTACCGGAATGTTGAAGCCACTTCCGATCCCTGAGTGGAAGTGAGAGGATATATCGATGGGCTTTCTCACCAGTATGCCAAGGACCAAGATGGGAATGAACATGATTTGGGTTATAGTTGATCGATTAACCAAGTCGGCTCATTTCCTAGGAATTAAAGACACTTGGGGACCCGAGAGATTGGCGCGAGTATTTATTGCAGAGATAGTCAGATTACATGGGACGCCGAAGACCATTATTTCAGAACGAGATGGTCGCTTCGTGTCGCACTTCTGGAAGGCAGTTCATAGGGCTTTGGGGACCAAACTGAACTTTAGCACGACTTATCATCCTCAAACGGACGGTCAGTCTGAAAGAACTATACAAACAGTAGAAGACATGCTTAGAGCTTGTGCCTTGGATTAGTCAATTGATTGGGAAGTTCATTTGCCCTTGATTGAATTCACCTACAACAATAGTTGGCATGCTTCTATTAAGATGGCACCATTTGAAGCTTTGTACGGGAGAAGATGCCGATCACCCTTGTGCTGGGATGATTCTTCGGACTTGATCGGGACGGAATCGGAATTGATAGTCCAGACTCAAGAGAAGATAGCCTTGATTCGGGAAAGACTGTTGACTGCCCAGAGTCGAATGAAGTCTTACGCAGATGCGTGTCGTCGCCCGCTAGAGTTCGACGTTGCGGACCACGTACTATTGAAGGTGTCTCCTACACGAGGAATTTTCCATTTTGGGAGAAAAGGTAAGCTAAGTCCGAGATATATCGGACCATTCGAGATCCTCGAGAGAGTTGGGGATTTAGCATATAGGGTGGCCTTACCACCATCGCTGAGTCATGTTCACAATGTGTTTCACGTATCCCAATTGCGGAAGTATGTACCAGATCCCAGTCATATTATTGATTTTGACGAGATCGAGATAGCTAATGACGGCACCTTTGAAGAGAGACCAATCAAGATACTCGAGAGTCGAGTCAAACAGTTGAGGAATAAACTGATCTCCTTGGTAAAAGTTCAGTGGTCTCGACATGGAGTTGAAGAAGCAACTTGGGAGATGGAGGAGAGTATGAAGTCGCGATACCCGGAATTGTTTTCGTTTTAAGTTTCGGGCCGAAACTTCTTTTTAGAGGGGTAGTATGTAATGCCTGGATAAATGTTGTATTTACCTTGTACTCGACCTTGTATTATTTAGACTTCGTGATGTTATTAATCCTAGATTGGTTTCCCGTATTCGTGCCCTTATGTTTTTATATCTTCAACATTGCATGCATGGTTCTGCACGTACTTATGTACGCTACGGACTTGCGCTTAACGTATGCTAAGTCTACTGTGTAACGTACGTTATGTGTTGAGCTTAACGTACGTAAGCTCAGTCAAGTCAAGATCCGACAAGGGTTGGCGTGTGGGGACCGGATGAAGATTTGTGGAGATTGCCAGCATGAACCTGGACGGTTTTCCAGCACATGCAAAGTCAACGGCTTAGCGTACACTAGGAGAGATTTTTAACGTACGCTAAGGTCCTATGTGTTACGTACGTAACACCTATAGCCTAACGTACGTAAGCGTATGCCAGGAACAGTCCAGTGAGCTCTGGTCGAGCGTTAACGCACGCTAATGTTCGAATATAGTGTACGCTAACCATGTTACGTATGTAATGGGCATTGTTTAACGTACGTAATGGTTTAAAATCTATTTATAGGACCCGACCCTCACTTCATTTCCCACTCTTACCTTGGCCGATTTTTGTGTTCTTGAGACTATCCCTCACCTCATATCCCTCATATCTGTAATACCCGAGATTTCTGATATGTATATGAACCTTGTGTTATTGTAATTGTTGCATTTTGATCTGAGTATTACCCTCCGTATTTCATGATCCGGTGTTGTTGAACGCATGATTTCATGAATGTGATTTATATTGTGATTCTGCGCAAGTAGCGCACGCTATCGACTAAGTGTAGCGTACGCTAATTTGGATTCGTATCGCATGCTGTGCATGAACCTTAGCGCACGCTATACGTAGTCAGCATGATTAAGACAGGGTGGTAGGTGTGATCGGCTGAGGATTTCGGTCGGATCATGTCGGGATGAACCTGGACGGCTTTCGGGAAAAGCCAAGTCAACCCGGTAGCGCACGCTAATGATATGAGGATAGCGCACGCTAAACGCTGAGTACAGTGAAGTCAGTAAGTTTCGTATGTCCGCTAGCGCACGCTATGGATAGGGACTAGCGCGCGCTAATAACCATTTCCTATATATAGGACAACTTACTTTTTCATTATTCAGATATTTTCACTTCCCTAATCCGAATTTTTGAGCTTAGAGAGTTACTTCCTCCCTCTTCAACCTCTCATATCATCCTCCTAGCACGAGTTTGAAGATTGTAGATCTTTGGAGATTGGTGTTCAAGCCCTCGGTGTTTGATTTCCTCAAGTTCCTTCGTGTTCTTTGCTACTTTGAGGTAGGTGATTCTTCACCAATATTAGTAGTATTCTGAAGGACATTTTGATCATGTTTTGGGATTATCTAGTCAGTTAAATTCGTAAGTAGTCGAACCTCATGTGTTAGAAGGATATTTTCGATGTTTCGGTACTTATTAATCGTATAATCCATTGAACCTATTAGTGTTTGAACTCCTAGCATATTCATGAAGCTTCAAAACCAATTATGACCAGTAGATGGAGATTACCAAGTTCTTATGTCTTTACATAAAGGAATCATACGTTTTGGGACATGTAATGGATTGAACTTAGGATATTCCTTAAAAATCAAGATGAATTATGGTGATGTCATGATTATGCGTAACCTTGTATCTCGTAGTCGTTTAATCCGTAAAGATCTTTCACAAACCATATGAGCATGATATGCACGGGGATGACATGTATTATCACCATAGGACTCATGAGTTTCATCACCATTAGATCAAGTTTTCTGCCAGTAGTAAACTGCCATGCACGGTTAGCGCACGCTAAAATATGTATATTAACTTGCGCTATCGGGAATGGGTTAACGTAAGCTACGTTTGGTACGTAATGTACGTTATGTTATCAGTCGAGTCAGTCGGCTGATCAGAGAGAACTGTCAGTACATGGCTAGCGTACGCTAGACTTGGTCATTTGCGTACGTTAACGGGCAGACTTAGCGCACGTTACGTAGAGTACGTAGCGTACGCTAAGTAGTTCAAGCAGATTGCATATTTAGAGCTGTTGGCAGTTGACCGGATTGATAGGCAGTGTAAGACTTGAGATGAATTCTATACCATTTCTTTTTTTAAGGTTCGAGCTTGCTACGTTGATCGAAGGAGGCGGCCTTCGAGTGTGTTGAGATCATTGGAGTGTTTCGTTCTTTCCATCTTCGAGGCAAGTATCGTAATGTGTTAATATTGGTATTTTGAGCATGCATGTGGTTTATTCATGTTGTTGAACATGAGATTTATTTCGTTGAAATTGTCATAATATTCGTTATCTAGTGTTTGTATGTTCATGTTGATGGACATAGCGATTTGGCATATATGTATGCATGAGTTGTGTTTGTGTATGTTGTACGATCTATGCTGAGGGCGCTAGATCGGATGTCCACCTCGTGTTGGTCCGACGGGATCATCTTGGGATCTAGGCTGAGGGCGCTGGATCATTGGACGGGTTATTTCCACCTCGTGTTGGTCCGACGGGATCATCTTGGGATCTATGCTGAGGGCGCTGGATCATTGGAATACCCTAGCTGTGTTAATGGAATCTTTTGGATTCGCATTGTCGGATTCCGGTAGCGGAAGTCCGTGTGGTGTATCTTAATATATATTGTTGATGCACATTGGATTTGTTTAAATATGATACTTGTACTTGCATCGTTTTGCTAACCCCTTCGGGGGTGGACATTTGTTTTGATGTTCAGGTAGCCGAGGAGCGGGGAAACAGCCACAGTACCGATGTGACGACGAAGGGGTTCATTGATGTTTGTTGTTATTTGTGATTTGTCTTCTTGGATTTAATTTCAGTACTCGAGTACGCGTGTCCTATTAATATCATTTCGATATGGTTGTATAAATTAACTCGTTGAACCAGTTGGAACCGGTTTTTTAATTTGAATTTCCGTGGTATTGATGGATTATATTTACATTTCTTTTATTTAGCCTTGTAAATCCTTACTTAAGGGTTTACGACACTGTAATTATTCCGAATATCTCGGGGTGTTACAGAATATGGTATCAGAGCTAAGATTCATGGATATCTTGGCAGTCGGGTTTTAGTTTGGGTCTGTTTACGTTATTTGATTTTCGGGTCGTTCGTAACATCACTGTTCAGCCAAAGTCGTCATGTGGACTGTGGTTGTAAGTCTCCTAATCTCTTATACTACCGTTTTACTTGATTTCTGCTTTGTGAGTATTTGACGGGCTTTATGTTTGAAAATTTCGTTCTCGATATTGAGAAATTGTGTTTACAGTATGTTGAGAGGAGGACGTAGACGCGGACGCGGTCGTGGACGCGGACGTGGTGACACGAGACAGGAGGATTCCGCAACTACCCTAGAATTATCGGCTAGTAGAACCGATTCCCATTCTGGAGGGCAGCAGGGATCGGCGAATGACAACGCGAACCCTAACATGCCGGGAGTGCTTCAACAGGTGGTGGCTCAGATAAACCAGTTTGCTCAGGTAGTTGACCGCATGCAGACGGCGATGGGACAGCAGCACCACGAAGATAACCGAGGAGACAGATGGCTTGCTGAGGTGGTCAAATTGCACCCACCAAAATTTGATGGATCTGCTGAGGCACTTGCTTGGATCATTGGCTAAAGGAGTTAGAGAAGATATTCGCGGGTATTAACTGTCCCGAGGACCGGAAGGTTTCCATTGCCCAGTATTTTCTGACTGGGGAGGCCTTTGACTGGTGGGAAGCTATTCGACCTGAGAATCATAATGCGGATTGGACGGAATTCAAACTAATGATGGAAGCACGGTATTGTCCTCGTCCAGTTAGAGAGGCAAAAATCCGAAAGTTTTTCTCACCACATAGTTCGGAAGCAACTGTGACAGACATAATCAAAACTTTTAATCATCAGCTGACTTGTGTGCGACACTTGGTCAGAACGGAGGCAGAAAAGATTTTTCATTTCGATATGCGAATGAAGCCGGAGATTCAGCAGTATATGTCTGGATTCGAGTGTACTACGTTGCGACAGTATCAAGACAAAGTGCTAGCCTACGGCATGAAAGAGGCGGCAGTGGAGAAATCGATGGAGGCAAAGAAGCAGAAAGTGATCGGCAACTTCTCGAAAAACAAGAGTGGTGGGCCCCGCAAGGGCCAGTCTTCCTTTTATTCAGCTAGGAAACCTCCACATCCTTCTAGAGGTGGAAAGAAGTTCCGGACAACATCAGCGGTCTCGGACGCATCAAAGAAGTGCTATAATTGTGGTCGAGCAGGGCATATTAGACGTGATTGCCCCGCATCTTCTGTGACTTGTTTCGATTATGGGCAAGAAGGGCACCGTGCGGCTTTCTGTGGAGTGGCGGCTAGATTGTTTGGTACTCGCACTCCGGCGCCAGTTCCTAAGGAAATAAGTGTGAACCAGACGCAGCAGAGTGGATTTCAGCAGCAGAATGTTGGGAAGAGAGAGACATCCAGTGCTGGGTCCGTTCCTCCGCGCCTGTACGAGATGAGGAAATCTGACGATTAGAACACTACTGTTGCATCAGGTACGATTCAGATCCTTTTGCAACCAGTTAGTGTCTTATTCGATTCCGGAGCTACACATTCTTTCATATCATTGAACTGTGTTAATCGTTTGAAAATCTCGTGCTTATTTGATTGTGAACCATATGTTCTGGGCTCGCCGAGCGGAGAGAGAATTGTGGGAACCCTAGAAACTCAAGATTTTCCAGTGTCTATAGGAGGGAGAGATTGGCCATCGAATCTTATTGTAGTTGACATCCATGGTGACGATTTAATTCTCGGAGACGATTGGCTCAACCGTTACGGAGCTATTCTGAATTACCGAAAGAGAGTCATTTCTATCATTGCTGATGACAGATCTGAACACCTATTCAGAGGATAGAGACCGGGAAGCACGGGAAAATTGATCAAAACAATGAAAGCTGTGAAATTACTGAAGCAGGGATGTCATGGAATTTGGTGCTATGCCATGAACAAAGAAGAAGGAGTAGAACTCTCATGTATTCCAGTTGTGAATGAATTTTCAGATGTATTCCCTGACGAACTACCTGGGTTACCTCCGCAGAGAGAAGTGGAGTTCACTATCGAATTAGAGCCTGGAGCCGCTCCTATTTCCAGAGCACCATACCGTATGGCGCCAACCGAGATGTATGAACTAAAGAAGCAACTGGAGGAATTATTACAGAATGGTTATATTCAACCTAGCGTTTCTCCTTGGGGAGCGCCCGTTCTCTTTGTCCGGAAGAAAGACGGATCCCTCCGGTTATGTATTGATTACAGGGATCTTAAGAAGGTGATGATCAAGAACAAATATCCTTTACCTCGGATCGATGACTTGTTTGATTAACTACAAGGAGCAAGGGTATTCTCGAAGATCGACTTGCGATCAGGATATCATCAGTTGAGAATTAAGGAATTGGATATACCGAAATCTGCTTTCAGATCCCGGTACGGGCACTATGAATTCGTGGTGATGCCATTAGGACTTACCAATGCTCCTGCGGTATTTATGCAACTGATGAATCGGGTATTCTTAGAATACCTAGATACGTTTGTGGTCGTTTTCATCGATGACATCTTGATCTATTCGAAAGACACAGAGGAGCATGCCGAGCATTTGCATGTGGTTTTGAGCACCTTGAGGAAGGAACAACTCTATGCGAAGCTTTCTAAATGTGAGTTCTGGCTTAGGGAAGTAACTTTCCTTAGGCATGTGATATCAGCTGATGGAGTTCAGGTGGACCCGAAGAAAGTCGAAGCAATCTTGGAATGGGATGCTCCTAAAAACGTGGAAGAAGTCCGAAGCTTCTTAGGACTTGATGGATATTATCGCCATTTTGTAGAGGGATTTTCCAAAATTGCTCGTCCACTCACTCAGCTGTTACAGAAAACTCAAAAGTTCACATGGAATGAGAAATGCCAGGCTGGTTTTGATGAACTTAAGAAGAGACTGACGACAGCGCCTATATTAGCATTACCAGATGGAACTGATGTATTCATGGTATATAGCGACACTTCAAATCAGGGTTTGGGATGTGTGTTGATGCAAAAGGATAAGGTGATTGCCTATGCCTCTCGGCAGTTGAAACCGTACGAAGTAAATTACCCGACTCATGAACTGGAGTTAGCAGCTGTGGTCTTTGCCTTGAAAATCTGGCGGCATTATTTATACGGTACTCATTGTCAGATCTTTACAGATCATAAAAGCCTCAAGTACATTTTCAGTCAGAAATAATTAAACATGAGGCAAAGAAGGTGGCTAGAATTGATCAAGGATTACGACTTGGAAGTTCTCTATCATCCGGGTAAAGCAAACATAGTAGCTGATGCATTGAGCCGTAAACCTGTTTCCGTTCGAGTGTTGGAAGCACTTACATCCCAAACCAGCATTCAACGAGAACTGATCCGTGAAGGGATTGAAGTGTGGTCACCAGGAATCCAAGGTCAACTATACGTGATGGAACTGACTTCGTCACTAGTCGAGGAAATCAAATCTAAGCAGTTGAACGATTCTCTGATCCTTCGGTTATGTGACGAAGTAAAGAAAGGAAAGGCCCCAGGATTCGTGATACAAGATGATGGAGTTCTGAGATTTCAGAGTCGACTTTGCGTTCCCAATGATGATGAATTGAGATGGACAATTCTGAAGAAAGCTCACAGCGCGCCCTATTTTATTCACCCGGGCAGTAGTAAGATGTATAAGGATCTAAAACAAAACTTCTGGTGGAGAAATATGAAGAAGGACGTAGCAGAGTTCGTTTCGAAGTGTTTGACTTGTCAGCAGGTTAAGATTGAACATCAGCGACCTGCCGGAATGTTAAAGCCGCTTCCGATCCCTGAGTGGAAGTAGGAGGATATCTCGATGGATTTCATCACCAACATGCCAAGGACCAAGACGGGAATGAACATGATTTGGGTTATAGTTGATCGACTAACCAAGTCGGCTCATTTCCTAGGAATTAAAGACACGTGGGGACCCGAGAAATTGGCACGAGTATTTGTTGCAGAGATAGTCAGATTGCACGGGATGCCGAAGACCATTATTTCAGATCGAGATGGTCGCTTCGTGTCGCACTTCTGGAAGGCAGTTCACAGGGCTTTGGGGACCGAGCTAAACTTTAGCACGGCTTATCATCCCCAAACAGACGGTCAGTCCGAAAGGACTATTCAAACAGTAGAAGACATGCTTAGAGCTTGTGCTTTTGGATTGGTCAACTGATTGGGAAGTTCACTTGCCATTAATTGAATTCACCTATAACAATACTTGGCATGTTTCTATTAAGATGGCACCGTTTGAAGCTTTGTACGGGAGAAGATGCCGATCACCCTTGGGCTGGGATGATTCTTCGGACTTGATCGGGACGGAACCGGAAGTGATAGTTCAAACTCAAGAGAAGATAGCTTTGATTCGGGAAAGACTGTTGACTGCCCAGATTCGACAGAAGTCTTATGCAGATGTGCGTCGTCGCCCTCTGGAGTTCGACATTGGGGACCACGTACTACTGAAGGTGTCCCCTACACGAGGAATTTTCCGTTTTGGGAGGAAAGGTAAGCTAAGTCCGAGATATATCGGGCCATTTGAGATCCTCGAGAGAGTTGGGGATTTAGCCTACAGGTTGGCCTTACCGCCATCGCTGAGTCACGTTCACAATGTGTTTCACGTATCCCAATTACGAAAGTATGTACCAGATCCCAGTCATGTCATTGAGTTAGATGAGATCGAGATAGCTAATGATGGCACCTTCGAGGAGAGACCAATCAAGATACTTGAGAGTCGGATCAAACAATTGAGGAATAAACCAATACCCTTGGTGAAAGTACAATGGTCACGGCACGGAGTTGAAGAGGCCACTTGGGAAACGGAGGACAGTATGAAGACTAGATATCCAGAGTTGTTTTCATCTTAAGTTTCGGGACGAAACTTCTTTTTAGGGAGGAATGATGTAATACCCGAGATTTCTGATATGTATATGAACCTTGTGTTATTGTAATTGTTGCATTTTGATCTGAGTATTACCCTCCGTATTTCATGATCCGGTGTTGTTGAACGCATGATTTCATGAATGTGATTTATATTGTGATTCTGCGCAAGTAGCGCACGCTATCGACTAAGTGTAGCGTACGCTAATTTGGATTCGTAGCGCACGCTGTGCATGAACCTGAGCGCACACTATACATAGTCAGCATGATTAAGACAGGGTGGTAGGTGAGATCGGCTGAGGATTTCGGTCGGATCATGTCAGGATGAACCTAGACGGCTTTCGGGAAAAGCCAAGTCAACGCGGTAGCGCACGCTAATGATATGAGGATAGCGCACGCTAAAAGCTGAGTACAGTGAAGTCAGTAAGTTTCGTATGGCCGCTAGCACACGCTATGGATAGGGACTAACGGGCGCTAATAACCATTTCCTATATATAGGACAGCTTACTTTTTCATTATTCAGATATTTTCACTTCCCTAATCCGAATTTTTGATCTTAGAGTTCAACCTCTCATATCATCCTACTAGCACGAGTTTGAAGATTGTAGATCTTTGGAGATTGGTGTTCAAGCCCTCGGTGTTGGATTTCCTCAAGTTCCTTCGTGTTCTTCGCTACTTTGAGGTAGTTGATTCTTCACCAATATTAGTAGTATTCTGAAGGACATTTTGATCATGTTTTGGGATTATCTAGTCAGTTAAATTCGTAAGTAGTCGAACCTCATGTGTTAGAAGGATATTTTCGATGTTTCGGTACTTATTCATCGTATAATCCATTGAACCTATTAGTGTTTGAACTCCTAGCATATTCATGAAGCTTCAAAACCAATTATGACCAGTAGATGGAGATTACCAAGTTCTTATGTCTTTACATAAAGGAATCATATGTTTTGGGACATGTATGGATTGAACTTAGGATATTCCTTAAAAATCAAGATGAATTATGGTGATGTGATGATTATGCGTAACCTTGTATCTCGTAGTCGTTTAATCCGTAAAGATCTTTCACAAACCATATGAGCATGATATGCACGGGGATGACATGTATTATCACCATAGGACTCATGAGTTTCATCACCATTAGATCAAGTTTTCAGCCAGTAGTAAACTGCCATGCACGGTTAGCGCACGGTAACATATGTATATTAACGTGCGCTATCGGGAATGGGTTAACGTACGCTACGTTTGGTACGTAACGTACGTTATGTTATCAGTCGAGTCAGTCGGCTGATCAGAGAGAACTGTCAGTACATGGCTAGCGTACGCTAGACTTGGTCATTTGCCTACGTTAACGGGCAGACTTAGCGCACGTTACGTAGAGTACGTAGCGTACGCTAAGTAGTTCAGGCAGATTGCATATTTAGAGCTGTTGGCCGCTGACCGGATTGATAGGCAGTGTAAGACTTGAGATGAATTCTATACCATTTCTTTGTTAAGGTTCGAGCTTGCTACGTTGATCGAAGGAGGTGGCCTTCGAGTGTGTTGAGATCATTGGAGTGTTTCGTTCTTGCCATCTTCGAGGCAAGTATCGTAATGTGTTAATATTGGTATTTTGAGCATGCATGTGGTTTATTCATGTTGTTAAACATGAGATTTATTTCGTTGAAATTGTCATAATATTCATTATATAGTGTTTGTATGTTCATGTTGATGGACATAGCGATTTGGCATATATGTATGCATGAATTGTGTTTGTGTATGTTGTACGATCTATGCTGAGGGCGCTTGATCGGATGTCCACCTCGTGTTGGTCCGACGGGATCATCTTGGGATCTATGCTGAGGGCGCTGGATCATTGGACGGGTTATTTCCACCTCGTGTTGGTCCGACGGGATCATCTTGGGATCTATGCTGAGGGCGCTGGATCATTGGAATACCCTAGATGTGTTAATGGAATCTTTTGGATTCGCATTGTCGGATTCCGGTAGCGGAAGTCCGTGTGGTGTATCTTAATATGTATTTTTGATGCACATTGGATTTGTTTAAATATAATACTTGTACTAGCATCGTTTTGCTAACTCCTTCGGGGGTGGACATTTGTTTTGATGTTCAGGTAGCCGAGGAGCGGGGAAACAGCCACAGTACCGATGTGACGACGAAGGGGTTCAGTGATGTTTGTTGTTATTTGTGATTTGTCTTCTTGGATTCAATTTCAGTACTCGAGTACGCGTGTCCTATTAATATCATTTCGAGATGGTTGTATAAATTAACTCGTTGAACCAGTTGGAACCGGTTTTGTAATTTGAATTTCCGTGGTATTGATGGATTATATTTACATTTCTTTTATTTAGCCTTGTAAATCCTTACTTAAGGGTTTACGGCGCTGTAATTATTCCGAATATCTCGGGGTGTTACAATATCATCATCAACATTCGATTTTGGGGAGCCTAGACCGTGTGAATTAGTGATCAAGCTTCCGATGAAGAGTTTATTGAAGATTTTCTTTGTTCTTACATCTCTTAAGGTATGTTACGATTCACCAAGCTAGAATTTACGTTCTTAGCCATGCTTTGAGTTTGTTTTGGAAATCATTGGACTAGTTAATGATCTTTCGAGTCCAGCACCATATTTTGGAGATTAGAACCCGATTATACCTTGTTTTTTCTTCCATTACTTAGAGTATTGATTTAGCCTCGGTGGATGAAAACCTTAGCATGTAGTATCCTTAATTCGTTGAAGTAATGAGCATGATTTCAGTTAGATTCTCTGAACCCTTTCGATGTTCCACTGATGTAATTCATGTATGTTAGAGGAATTTGTTTTGACAATATTCTCCATGTTCTTGAGGTTGATAAATCAGCCATGTCTTTGAACTCAAACCGGATCACCGTAGTATCGTTTTCCTTGCGTAATACTTGAGCATGCTTGTCATCTTGAGTAACATTGGTGGTAAAAAAATCATAATAGCCGAACATATGAGGATTTGGAATTGAATCCCTTATTTAAAACCCGAAATCTTCAATATCTTGTAAACCATTGAACTTTTCAACATCGGTACTTCACCTTCGAAATGATCGTTCAACTCTCATGAAGTGCATTATCGTTTCCGGTTAAGTTCTTGTCTAGTGTACTAACCGTGAACCGGCCTTACGTCACTACTTTACGATTCTAATATAAGTATTCGGTGATCGTACATTAGTATCGAGTGGTATGTTAAGTTCCTTGTATCTCTTTTTGAACAAGGTCCGAGCCTTGCAGAGGGGTCGATCGAGGAGCGGTGACATACGGGCGCGTGACATTTGTTGGAGTATTTCATTCTTGCCATTTTTGAGGCAAGTATCATATGTTGAGTTCGGTTTATATTGAAACTTTGATCATGCATATGGTTTTATTCATGTTGTCGAGTATGAGATTAATTTCTTTGATTTCTCATGGTATTCGTTGTTAATTGTTTGTATTGATGAACATATTGAAATGCATATATGTATGCATAATTGCATGGTTTATATTATAAATGATCCGAGGGGGTCATGCTGAGGGCGCTGGATCGAATGTCCACCATGCGTTGGTCCGATGGGATCATCATGGGGATCTACGCTGAGGGCGCTGGATCGTTGGACGGGTTTTCCACCATGCGTTGGTCCGACGGGATCATCATGGGGATCTATACTGAGGGCGCTGGATCGTTGGATTACCCTGTATGTATTGATGGAATCGTGAGGATTCGCATCATTGGATTCTGGTGACGGAAGTCGGTTTTGTATGTTTTATGCTGCATTGATGAAATTTGCATTGTGATACTTGTACTAGCATCGTTTTGCTAACCCCTTCAGGGGTGGACATTTGTTTTGATGTTCAGGTAGCCGAGGAGCGGGGAAGCAGCCACAGTACCGACATGACGATGACGTGACTCAGTGATGTGGATGATGTTTATTGTTAGTGTGATTTGTATTCTTGGTTCATTTTTCAGTACTTGAGTACGCGTGTCTTATTAATATTTCGAGATGGTTGTAATATTGAATCATTTGATTTGTTTGAAACCGGTTTTGTATTTGGAGCTTTCATGGTACTGTTATGTTATATTTATATTTCTTCTAATTAGCCTTGTAAGTCCTTACTTAAAGGGTTTACGGTGCTGTAATTATTTCGAATATCTCGGGGTGTTACAATTAGCTTGGGGATGAGACAGAGTGGATTACCCTGTAGCTTTATTTAAATAATGAACTTTATTTCCTTACTGTTATTTTCGGATTTTGGATATTTGTATCGTACTTTCTTTTGTTTGGTTTCGGGTACACTTGGTGTTGTTTTAGTCCCCTTTTGATACTCTTTTGATAATTTTTATTTAAGACTTCCGCTGTTTGACTTGAATCGGTTGTATCTGATCTGTCACCATAAGGTGACGCTTCTACCCTTGTCGGGTTGGGGCGTTACAATTTATGGTATCGGAGCCTACGTTCGACCTGTAGAGCTTAGGCTATGACCTGTGAGGATTGGGTAGACATTTGGTTTCCTTCTTCATCTTTTCCTTTCGTACTTCATCTTTATTTTTGACTTTGGTACGATTCATTGGACTGTTTGAGATTCTTGATTGTATTGGGGAGGTTTCTTATCGTCTGGCTCTACCTCCGCAGTTATCACACGTTCATGATGTCTTCCATGTATCTCTTCTGTGGGGATACAATTACCATCCGCTACATGTTGTGTCTTATCCTTTGGATCAGATTCAAGTTGATATGTCTCTTTCTGAGGAACCTGGAGTTATTTTAGATCGACAAGATAGGGTCATGAAAAACAAAGTCTTTCGCTTTGTTAAAATTCTTTTGTACACAAACATATGGAATCGTGAATCATGTCAAGGTTCGTGATGGGTTTTAAATTTGGCAAAGTCTTCCATCAAATCCCCACAATTTAGGCATTTTCTTTTTTGAAATCCCTCCACACTCGCCTATATATATCACACACACATACTTCACAAAACTAAAAACTCTAAAACCTAAAACTAAAAATAGTGGCTACCTAGTTCTCTACCATTACCGTTCGATCGAGGCGTGCACAAAGGAAGGCTTGGTGGTAGATTGAAGGTCTCGGGTGCATTGGTATGATTAAACATATTATATGATGGCTTAAATGAATTCTGGAATTAAGACAGCTTGTATACCTAAATTTGTGAATGAGATAGGTCATGATATATAATGATTTAATTCAGCTTCTTTTGATGAAAACCTAGTTTTATGTCTTAGTTAAGCTCTCCAATTCTTTTGGAGTGATTTCGAGTTGTTTTGGTCGTGTTTTTGATTTTTGTGTGATTAAGTGTTGAATATGAAATTCGGGAGTCTGAAATCAGTCCACTTTGTCGATTTTTTATTCAAAAACTATAATGAGTTGGGCCATGAAACTCTCCAGTATGTAACTTCTATATGATTAATAATACCATGAATATTTGGGAATTTGTCCTGATTGTTTTGATAGGTCGTTGAGGTAGATACTTTTTGGGTACAACTGCAGGTCAGTTTTCTAAATAGTCTGAGTTTGAGTATTTTTCGTGTGGGGTTAAACTAACTAATAAATTTTGGGAAAATTCATGTCGGATCTACAGACATTGAAGTTCCTTTGTGAATTTTTGTGAATTTTAGTTTTTAGTTCTGATGCGGTATAAAAATTCGTCAAGTTGTGACCTATTCATAGATAAAAGCTGATAAAAAGGTTAAAAGGCTAATAAGGGTTAGGGTTGTATTGAATTTATCTCTAGGTATGCTGTCAGGTGTTTGGGTCAAATTGAAAGAGGTCCATTTTAATGATACCTACGTTTTTGTGGGTGATTGTTGAGTCTAAAATTAAGTTCTAGAAAAATACTTTGTAAAATTATACAAAGTAGAAAACATATGTACTCTAGTGTGGTTGGTGAGATGTACCACACCGACCCTTATCTGCTATCTGCTATGGCCATTTTTATGATTATGATCTGTTTGCAGGGGCGTATGGATGTATCCTAGATTTGTTTGTTATTTGTTTGGGCTACTATGATGATATGGATATATATTATATTCGTTTGGTGATTGGGCATGCGTGCATGCAGTCCCTTCACATTTGGGAGTTGATCACTCCATTGGGCTACTATTTGTTTGGAAATTTGTTTGGGCCTGGGGTAAAATACTGAAGCCACATTCATACACTTTATACTTAAATTTGGATATCCTTTTGATTATCCATTGACACCATATGTATTCTATCTTCACATTCCTTTGATTATCTTACCTCGTTTGATCTGTTTTGTTATTTGTTTTATATCTGTTCACTGAGGTTTTTATGCTCATCCGCTTTTCTTTTCTATGCGGCAGGTACTTAAGCTAGGAGAGGGGTTATTAGCTTGGGTATGAGACAGAGTGGATTACCCTGTAGCTTTATTTAAATAATGAACTTTATTTCCTTACCGTTATTTCTGGATTTCGGATATTTGTATCGTACTTTCTTTTGTTTGGTGTCGGGGACACTTGTGTTGTTTTAGTCCCCTTTTGATATTCTTTTGATAATTTTTATTTAAGACTCCCGTTGTTTGATTTGAATCTGTTGTATATGATATGTCACCATAAAGTGATGCTTCTACCCTTGCCGGGTTGGGACGTTACAATTTATGGTATCGGAGCCTAGGTTCGACCTGTAGAGCTTAGGCTATGACCTTTGAGGATTGGGTAGACATTAGGTTTCCATCTTCATCTTTTCCTTTCGTACTTCATCTTTATTTTTGACTTTGGTACGATTCATTGGACTATTTGAGATTCTTGATCGTATTGGGGAGGTTTCTTATCGTCTAGCTCAACCTTCGCAGTTATCACACGTTCATGACGTCTTCCATGTATCTCTTCTGAGGGGATACAATTACCATCCGCTACATGTTGTGTCTTATCCTTTGGATCAGATTCAAGCTGATATGTCTCTTTCTGAGGAACCCGAAGCTATTTTAGATCGACAATATAGGGTCATGAGAAACAAAGTCGTTCGCTTTGTTAAAATTCTTTGGAAGAATCACCCAGAGCGTGAAGCTACCTCGGAAACCGAGGAATCGATGCAAACAAGTTACCCTCATTTCTTTTCGTAGTCTGGTAGGTCTTCATTTCCGTTTTCATTTCAATTCCACGGACGAATTTTTTTTAGAGGGGAAGAGTTGTAAAACCCAGATTTTTGAACATGTTAAAATACCCTTTAATCTCGAATCTATAAATACATTTAATTATTTAAAATATTGCATTACGATTATAACCTAAGTATTTAAATCGTTAATATTTGAACAAATTAATGTAATAAGAATATAAGACTTATACTGAAATAATTTGTACATATTTAAAATTCACACATTTTCTATTTTTGTCCCTAGCTGAATGATATGTTGTACACAAACATATGGAATCGTAAATCATGTCAAGGTTCGTGATGGGTTTTAAATTGGCAAAGTTTTCCATCAAATCCCCATAATTTAGGCATTTTCTTTTTTGAAATCCCTCCCCACTCACCTATATATATCACACACACATACTTCACAAAACTAAAAACTCTAAAACCTAAAACTAAAAATGTCGGCTACCTAGTTCTCTACCATTCCCGTTCAATCTAGGCATGCACAAAGGAAGGCTTGGTGGTAGATTGAAGGTCTCGGGTGCATTGGTATGATTAAACACGTTATATGATGGCTTAAATGAATTCTGGAATTAAGACAACTTGTATACCTAAATTTGTGAATGCGATAGGTCATGATATATAATGATATAATTCATCTTCTTGTGATGAAAACCTAGTTTTATGTCTTATTTAAGTTCTCCAATTGGTTTGGAGTGATTTCGAGTTGTTTTGGTCGTGTTTTTGATTTTTGTGTGATTAAGTGTTGAATCTGAAATTGGGGAGTCTGAAATCAGTCCACTTTGTCGATTTTTTATTCAAAAGATATAATGAGTTGGGCCATGAAACTATCCAGTATGTAACTTCTATATGATTAGTAATACCATGAATATTTGGGAATTTTTCCTAGATGTTTTGATAGGCCGTTGAAGTGGATACTTTTTGGGTACAACTGCAGGTCAGTTTTCTGAATAGTCTGAGTTTGAGTATTTTTCGTGTGGGGTTAAACTGCCTAATAAATTTTGAGAAAATTTGTGTGGGTTCTACAGACATTGCGGCACCTGTCAGAATTTTTGTGAATTTTACTTTTGAGTTATGATGTGGTTCAAAAATTCATCAAGTTGTGACATGTTCATAGATAAAAGCTGATAAAAAGGTTAAAAGGCTAATAAGGGTTAGGGTTGTATTGAATTTATCTCCAGGTATGCTGTCAGGTTTTTGGGTTATATTGAAAGGGGTCCATTTTAATGATACCAACGTGCTTTTGGGTGATTGTTGAGTCTAAAATCAAGTTCTGGAAAAGTACTTTCTGAATATGTAACTCTTGTAATTTTTAGAAGTTGAGAGAATATCTTTTCTGATTTTACAATTTCAAGTGTCAAACCTATCAATTAGTAATCCAAATTCCAAACTTGGTTTATGATTTTTGGTTTTGAAATTAGTAAGGAATCATTAACTCAAATTGGACATGGCTTAAATATAAGATGTTTTTGGATTTTTGGTGGAAATTTTAGAGTAGCACATCATGGTCTCTTAATTGCTTACTTTTTGAGTCTCAGATCTGTCACCGAATCTGGACTAGTTTTGATAAGGAATTTTTTTCCTATAGCTATACTACTTGGAAATTCTATAAAAAATTATACAAAGTAGAAAACATATGAACCTACATGAGGTAATTTTTCTAAGGCTCCAAGAGGTGCACAAGTATACTTTAAAAATCTGGAAACGTGATACATGTTTTGGTACTAAAAGCTGAGTTTTCTTAAAAAGGTGGTTACACACTCAAAGCCTATTATATTACTAAAATGAGTAACCTAATTCATTTAAATTTAAAGTAATACTTGGTTATTGATCCGTATAGGTTCCGTGAAGCGGGAGCGATCCTGTATCTTGTGATCCATCTATCATTTTTTACTTTTGCTGTTGAATAAGGTACAGATATTCCGTACTCTTTCAGCAAGAGTACAACTACTTTCTGTCTCATGACTTTTCTCTCTCTTCTATATTTTTGCCTATCTTATTTTGGACTACTGATATTCGAACTCTTCGTTTGAACCTTTGACATTGCATCTTGGATTTGATACATGTGAATTGAACCTTTGATATTAGCCCTTTGATTATTCGAACCTTTGGTATTGCACTTTGACTATATGATTATGACCTACACTTTGATTTGGACTTGTACTTTTTGACCCTTCAATATTTACCCAGGTAGTATCTCTACCATTCCCGTTCGGTCGAGGCGTGCACAAAGGAAGTCTTGGGGGTAGATTGAAGGTATCGGGTGCGTTGGTATGATTAAACACGTTATACGATGGCTTAAATGAATTCTGGAATTATGACAGCTTGTATACCTAAATTTGTGAACGAGATAGGTCATGATATATAATGATTAAATCAGCTTCTTTTGATGAAAACCTAGTTTTATGTCTTATTTAAGTTTTTCAATTGGTTTGGAGTGATTTCAAGTCGTTTTGGTCGTGTTTTTGATTTTTGTGTGATTAAGTGTTGAATCTGAAATTCGGGAGTTTGAAATCAGTCCACTTTGTCGATTTTTGATTCAAAAACTATAATGATTTAAGACATGAAACTCTCCAGTATATAACTTCTATATGATTAGTAACACCATGAATATTTGGGAATTTTTCCTAGATGTTTTGATAGGTCGTTGAGGTGGATAATTTTTGGGTACAACTGCAGGTCGGTTTTCTGAATAGTCTGAGTTTGAGTATTTTTCGTGTGGGGTTAAACTAACTAATAAATTTTGGGAACATTCGTGTGGGTTTTACAGACATTGAAGTACCCGTGTGAATTTTTGTGAATTTTACTTTTGAGTTCTGATGTGGTTCAAAAATTCATCAAGTTGTGACCTCTTCATAGATAAAAGCTGATAAAAAAGTTAAAAGGCTAATAAGGGTTAGGGTTGTATTGAATTTATCTCTAGGTATGCTGTCAGGTGTTTGGGTCATATTGAAAGGGGTCCATTTTAATGATACCAACGTGGTTTTGGGTGGTTGTTGAGTCTAAAATCAATTTCTGGAAAAGTACTTTCTGAATATGTAAGTCTTGTAATTTTTAGAAGTCGAGAAAATATCTTTTCTGATTTTACAAGTTCAAGTGTCAAACCTATCAATTAGTAATCCAAATATCAACCTTGGTTTATGATTTTTGTTTTGAAAGCAGTAAGGAATCATTAACTCAAATTGGACAGGGCTTAAATATAGGATGTGTTTGGCTTCTGTGATTTTTGGTGGAAATTTTAGAGTAGGACATCATGGTCTCTTAATTGCTTACTTTTTGAGTCTCAGATCTGTCATCGAATCTGGACTAGTTTTGGTAAGGAATTTTTGTTCTATAGCTATACTACTTGGAAATTCTATAAAAAATTATACAAAGTAGAAAACATATGTACCTACATGGGGTAATTTTTTTAAGGCTCCAGGAGGTGCACAATTATATTTTAAAAATCTGAAAACGTGATACATGTTTTGATACTAAAAGGTGAGTTTTCTTAAAAGGGTGGTTACACACTCAAAGCCTATTATATTACCAAAATGAGTAACCTAATTCATTTGAACTTAAAGTAATACTTGGTTATTGATCCGTATAGGTTCCGTGAAGCGGGAGTGATCCTGTATCTTGTGATCCATCTATCTTTGTTTACTTTTCCTGTTGAATAAGGTACAGATATTCCGTACTCTTTCAGCAAGAGTACAACTACTTTCTCTCTCATGACCTTTCTCTCTCTTCTATATTTTTGCCTATCTTATTTTGGACTACTGATATTCGAACTCTTCGTTTAAACCTTTGACATTGCATCTTTGATTTGATACATGTGAATTGAACCTTTGATATTAGCCCTTTGATTATTCGAACCTTTGGTATTGAACTTTGACTATATGATTATGACCTACACTTTGATTTGGACTTGTACTTTTTGACCCTTCAGTATTTACCCAGGTATTATCTGTTCCCAGTTATGGGGGGTCCATGACTGTAGCATTGATGCACCAATGTTATGACTCTAGTGTGGTTGGAGAGATGTACCACACCGTCCCTTATCTGCTATCTGCTATGGCAATTTTTATGATTATGATCTGTTTGCAGGGGCGTATGGATACATCCTAGATTTGTTTGTTATTTATTTGGGATTCTATGATGATATGGATATATATTATATTTGTTTGGTGATTGGGCATGCGTGGATGCAGTCCCTTCACATTTGGGAGTTGATCACTCCATTGGGCTATTATTTGTTTGGATATTTGTTTGGGCCTGGGGTAAAATACTGAAGCCACATTCATACACTTTATACTTAAACTTTGATATCCTTTTGATTATCCATTGACACCATATGTATTGTATCTTCGCATTCCTTTGATTATCTTACCTCGTTTGATCTGTGTTGTTATTTGCTTTATATCTGTTCACTGAGCTTTTTATGCTCAGCCGCTTTTCTTTTCCATGCGGCAGGTACTTAAGCTAGGAGCGGGGTTATTAGCTTGGGGATGAGTGAGAGTGGATTACCGTGTAGCTTTATTTAAATAATGAACTTTATTTCCTTACCGTTATTTCCAGATTTCGGATATTTGTATCGTACTTTCTTTTGTTTGGTTTCGGGGACACTTGATGTTGTTTTAGTCCCCTTTTGATACTCTTTTGATAATTTTTATTTAAGACTTCCGCTGTTTGATTTGAATCTGTTGTATCTGATATGTCACCATAATGTGACGCTTCTACCCTTGCTGGGTTGGGGCGTTACAATTTATGGTATCAGAGCCTAGGTTCGACCTGTAGAGCTTAGGCTATGACCTGTGAGGATTGGGTAGACATTTGGTTTCCTTCTTCATCTTTTCCTTTCGTACTTCATCTTTATTTTTGACTTTGGTACGATTCATTCGACCGTTTGAGATTGTTGATCGTATTGGGGAGGTTTCTTATCGTCTGGCTCTACCTCCGTAGTTATCACACGTTCATGACGTCTTCCATGTATCTATTCTGAGGGGATACAATTACCATCTGCTACATGTTGTGTCTTATCCTTTGGATCAGATTCAAGCTGATATGTCTCTTTCTGAGGAACCCGAAGCTATTTTAGATCGAAAAGATAGGGTCATGAGAAACAAAGTCTTTCGCATTGTTAAAATTCTTTGGAAGAATCACCCGGAGCGTGAAGCTACCTGGGAAACCGAGGAATCGATGCGAACAAGTTACCCTCATTTCTTTTCGTAGTCTGGTATGTCTTCATTTCCGTTTTCATTTCAATTCCGCGGACGAAATTTTTTTTTAGAGGGGAAGAGTTGTAAAACCCAGATTTTTGAACATGTTAAAATACCCTTTAATCTCAAATCATTAAAATACATTTAATTATTTAAAATATAGCATTATGATTATAATCTAAGTATTTAAATCGTTAACATTTGAATAAATTAACGTAATACGAATATAAGACTTATACTAAAATAATTTGTACATATTTAAAATTGTCACACGTTTTCTATTTTTGTCCCTAGCCGAATGATATGTTGTACACAAACATATGGAATCGTGAATGATGTCAAGGTTTGTGCTGGGTTTTAAATTTGGCAAAGTCTTCCATCAAATCTCCATAATTTAGGCATTTTCTTTTTTGAAATCCCTCCCCACTCGCCTATATATATCACACACACATACTTCACAAAACTAAAAACTCTAAAACCTAAAACTAAAAACGGCGGCTACCTAGTTCTCTACCATTCCCGTTCGATCGAGGCGTGCACAAAGGAAGTATTGGGGGTAGATTGAAGGTCTCGGGTGCGTTGGTATGATTAAACACGTTATATGATGGCTTAAATGAATTCTGGAATTAAGACAGCTTGTATACCTAAATTTGTGAACGAGATAGGTCATGATATATAATGATTTAATCAGCTTCTTTTTATGAAAACCTAGTTTATGTCTTAGTTAAGTTTTTCAATTGGTTTGGAGTGATTTCAAGTTGTTTTGGTCGTGTTTTTGATTTTTGTGTGATTAAGTGTTGAATCTGAAATTCGGGAGTTTGAAATCAGTCCACTTTGTCGATTTTTGATTCAAAAACTATAATGATTTAAGACATGAAACTCTCCAGTATGTAACTTCTATATGATTAGTAACACCATGAATATTTGGGAATTTTTCCTAGATGTTTTGATAAGTCGTTGAGGCGGATACTTTTTGGGTACAACTGCAGGTCGGTTTTCTGAATAGTCTGAGTTTGAGTATTTTTCGTGTGGGGTTAAACTAACTAATAAATTTTGGTAAAATTATTGTGGGTTCTACAGACATTGAAGTACCCGTGTGAATTTTTTTGAATTTTACTTTTGAGTACTGATGTGGTTCAAAAATTCATCAAGTTGTGACCTCTTCATAGATAAAAGCTGATAAAAAGGTTAAAAGGCTAATAAGGGTTAGGGTTGTATTGAATTTATCTCGAGCTATGCTGTCAGGTGTTTGGGTCATATTGAAAGGGGTCCATTTTAATGATACCAACGTGTTTTTGGGTGATTGTTGAGTCTAAAATCAATTTCTGGAAAAGTACTTTCTAAATATGTAACTTGTAATTTTTAGAAGTCGAGAAAATGTCTTTTCTGATTTTACAAGTTCAAGTGTCAAACCTATCAATTAGTAATCCAAATATCAACCTTGGTTTATGATTTTTGTTTTGAAAGAAGTAAGGAATCATTAACTCAAATTGGATAGGGCTTAATATAGGATGTGTTTGGCTTCTGTGATTTTTGGTGGAAATTTTAGAGTAGGACATCATTGTCTCTTAATTGCTTACTTTTTGAGTCTCAGATTTGTCACCGAATCTGGACTAGTTTTGATAAGGAATTTTTGTTCTATAGCTATACTACTTGGAAATTCTATAAAAAATTATACAAAGTAGAAAACATATGTACCTACATGGGGTAATTATTTTAAGGCTCCAGGAGGTGCACAATTATACTTTAAAAATCTGGAAACGTGATACATGTTTTGATACTAAAAGGTGAGTTTTCTTAAAAGGGTGGTTACACACTCAAAGCCTATTATATTACTAAAATGAGTAACCTAATTCATTTGAACTTAAAGTAATACTTGGTTATTGATCCGTATAGGTTCCGTGAAGTGGGAGTGATCCTGTATCTTGTGATCCATCTATCTTTGTTTACTTTTGCTGTTGAATAAGGTACAGATATTCCGTACTCTTTCAGCAAGAGTACAACTACTTTCTCTCTCATGACCTTTCTCTCTCTTCTATATTTTTGCCTATCTTATTTTGGACTACTGATATTCGAACTCTTCGTTTGAACCTTTGACATTGCATCTTTGATTTGATACATGTGAATTGAACCTTTGATATTAGCCCTTTGATTATTCGAACCTTTGGTATTGAACTTTGACTATATGATTATGACCTACACTTTGATTTGGACTTGTACTTTTTGACCCTTCAGTATTTACCCAGGTATTATCTATTCTCAGTTATGGGGGGTCCATGACCGTAGCATTGATGCACTAATATTATGACTCTAGTGTGGTTGGAGAGATGTACCACACCGTCCCATATATGCTGTCTGTTACGGCCATTTTTATGATTTTGATTTGTTTGCAGGGGCGTATGGATGCATCCTAGATTTGTTTGTTTGGGCTACTATTATGATATGGATATATATTATATTTGTTTGGTGATTGGGCATGCGTGCATGCAGACCCCTCACATTTGGGAGTTGATCACTCCATTGGGCTACTATTTTTTTGGATATTTGTTTGGGCTTGTGGTAAAATACTGAAGCAACATTCATACACTTTATACTTAAACTTTGATATCCTTTTGATCATCCATTGACACCATATGTATTCTATCTTCGCATTCCTTTGATTATCTTACCTCGTTTGATCTGTTTTGTTATTTGCTTTATATCTGTTCACTGAGCTTTTTATGCTCAGCCGCTTTCCTTTTCCATGCGGCAGGTACTTATGCTAGGAGCGGGGTTATTAGTTTGGGGATGAGACAGAGTGGATTATCCTGTAGCTTTATTTAAATAATGAACTTTATTTCCTTACCGTTATTTCCGAATTTCGGATATTTGTATCGTACTTTCTTTTGTTTGGTTTCGGGGACACTTGGTGTTGTTTTAGTCCCCTTTTGATACTCTTTTAATAATCTTTATTTAAGACTTCCGCTGTTTGATTTGAATTTGTTGTATCTAATATGTCACCATAAAGTGACGCTTCTACCCTTGCCGGGTTGGGGCGTTACAATTTTTGGTATCGGAGCCTAGGTTCGACCTGTAGAGCTTAGGCTATGACCTGTGAGGATTGGGTAGACATTAGGTTTCCTTCTTCATCTTTTCCTTTCGTACTTCATCTTTATTTTTGACTTTGCTACGATTCATTGGACCGTTTGAGATTCTTGATTGTATTGGGGAGGTTTCTTATCGTGTGGCTCGACCTCCGCAGTTATCACACGTTCATGACGTCTTCCATGTATCTCTTCCGAGGGGATACAATTACCATCCGCTACATGTTGTGTCTTATCCTTTGGATCAGATTCAAGCTGATATGTCTCTTTCTGAGGAACCCGAAGCTATTTTAGATCGACAAGATAGGGTCATGAGAAACAAAGTCTTTCGCTTTGTGAAAATTCTTTGGAAGAATCACCCAGAGCGTGAAGCTACCTGGGAAACCAAGGAATCGATGTGAACAAGTTACCCTCATTTCTTTTCGTAGTCTGGTACGTCTTCATTTCCATTTTCATTTCAATTCCACGGACGAAATTTTTTTTAGAGGGGAAGAGTTGTAAAACTCAGATTTTTGAACATGTTAAAATACCTTTTAATCTCGAATCTATAAAAGACGTTTAATTATTTAAAATATAGCATTACGATTATAACCTAAGTATTTAAATCGTTAACATTTGAACAAATTAATGTAATACGAATATAAGACTTATACTAAAACAATTTGTACATATTTAAAATTTTCACACGTTTTCTATTTTTGTACCTAGCCGAATGATATGTTGTACACAAACATATGGAATCGTGAATCATGTCAAGGTTCGTGATTGCTATAGTTCATATAGCCCCGAGTGTTAGGGTTGTATACTACAAAGCATACTTTATGCTTGTGTTAGCTTATTTCTTGTAACTACCTATGAGAATATTAATTACATTTAATCACATGTTTTGCATATTTATTCACGTTATGGTTATATAAATGAAATGTCTAATTATTTTATATTGTAGATAATGTGGTGTGTTCGTGTCACACAAAAGATCACATTATCGGTACCTTATACAATAATATAATAGTTCACAACCTATATAATTATTAGACAAATTATATGAAAGGTTGTAGTGTATGCTTGAGATTAGTTGGTCTTGACTATTAGCATAAATTAGCGTATTTGCATACGTTGAACTGGATCGAGGTGAGATAGTGTCTTGTGTACTGACTGTAAGAAGAGCGTAAATCTCGGATAATTATTATTTCTTAATTCTAATTATATAATATTTAATGGTGTATTTATAATACTTGTTGCTTTGATTTACCATGGATGAGAGTCAAAATGATCGACTAAATAAGCCTCGTATCTTGGGCAATAATATTATTTATATGACAATTATTATTATTACTAGAAATCGTGTCCCGACTCGTGCGGGTTGATGATGTCCCCTTGAGGAGCTCATTAATGATTATTATATTAAATCCTGCATGTGGATTTTGTAACACCCCAATATATTCAGGAATATTACAGCGCCGTAAATCCTTTACGTAAGAATTCACAAGGCTAATGAGACGAAAAGACAATAACAAATACCAACTAATGAAAGTAACGGAAATAAAATACAATGGTTCTGAATCAGTACTAAAAAATACAAACGCCCAACGAAGAACATTAATACATAGCCAAATCCAACATCATAAAAGACAACGTACTCGAGTAATTATTTAAATGACACAAACATCTGACAATTAAACCCGGCTGAAACATCACTCTGTACCCTCTTCGTCATGCAACTCCAATGGTTGTTTTCCCGCTCTCCAAGATCATGAACATAAAACAAATGTTCACCCCCAGAGGGGTTAGCACAACGATGATAGTACAAGTACGATAATTATGCAACAATGATTTATTCAACAATAATCATGACAAGTTTCTCCGACGAGGAATAATAGTAACACATTACACATTACGACAATCTCAACATACTGATGATATTCCAACGATCCAGTGCATACAGCTATAGATTCCCATGATGATCCCGTCGGACCAACGCATGGTGGAATTACCTGTCCAACGATCTAGCGCACACAGCTATAGATTCCCATGATGATCCCGTCGGACCAACACATGGTGGATAATTAATCACAACACATATACACATTACAACAAATACATAAACGACATAATACGAACAACTATAATTAGGGTACTTGCCTCGAGTTGATGACAAGGATAAAACATCGACGAATGTCAATACACTTGAAGGTTGCCCCTTTGATTAATCACGTTGAAAAGCTCGAACCTTAAACGTAAGAAATAATATAGAGTTCATCTCACGTCGAATAACTAACGTACGAACATCTAACAATCCAACTATGGCCAAAAGTTCAACAAAATGTATCTTGTCTGATCGACATAACGTACGTTACATACCCAACGTAGTGTACGTTAAGCCTGCTCGTTAGCGTACATAAGGTACGAAGCCTAGCGCATGCTAAGCATGCATTTGACAGTGTCTTCTCTGATCAGACGACTGTCTGGTTTGATGACATAGCGTATGTAATTCTCAGTGTTTAACGTACGTTATCCTCATACATATTATACTCATGCAAACTTGAATGATCTTACGGTTTATGACATCTTCAATTCTAGGATACACCTAACATCACAACGCTATACTCAATCTTGATTAAAGCTTCTCTTATGTAGTTTAGGTAATCTAAGGTTGATACACTTGTTACCAATATCATCAATACATTCAAACTTCATCATGAAGATTAATTAACAAATCCAACTTATAAGAAATGATACAACCTTCGATGATCTTTTCCTTAAGTCCGTTTAGCAAAAGTGATATCCATACTGTAACACCCCCAAACCACTCGGGAATATTACAGTGCCACAGACCCTCTCCGTTAGGACCTACCAGGCTAAATACAAAACAATGCATCACTTCATATGCCGACATGGCTACGTAAAGGACCATTAGACCGATTTGGTCTTTTATCATAACACACACATCATTACATACAAGATTCTTTCCCAGAACTCATACCCACGCAGGGGGTGGAATACATTAACACTCCCATATATCGGGATAATAACACATCGGAGAAATAACCAACAAGACTATCCAAAATACTCTACGATTGGTCTTTATGTGATTAGTATAGTCGTATTCCATCACCCTTCGTACCGATCCTGTGATTCGCTCGCCAGCAACTTGCTGGGGTTAGCAAAACTCCACTGTTTTGCTAGTGCAAGTATTAAATACGAATACAAGCCATACACAACATACTCCAAGAATATAATAATCATAAACATGTTTCCCGAGATAAATTATTTGACCAAGACGGTTCGAATTAGGGAAAGTGGGAAAATAAACCAAATGTATCTCTTACAAAACATTTTACGATCTCGGGAGTTTTGAAAACATTTGGGATTAAAGATACTCAAGTCTTTCGAAAACACTTAGGGACACGACGCAAAGATCATTCTTCCAAAATACAAGTTCCGATAACAAATCACGGGGTCTATAACCCATTTCACGAAACACAGGGTCCACGACCCAAATCATAAAACACAGGGTCCACGACCCAAATCATAAAACACATATTCCTAAGGATTATTCGCGTCCCATGCTAACAAGCCACGAACCTCAGATGCTCCCAAAGAACACTCCCGAGTGAATAACCCAATAGGAAACCATACCAAATCACATGTCCTCGTGACAACAGTCACAGAACCATTACCAAACCATAACCATAAGTTATCCCGGCATCGCGCTAACAAGCCACGAACCTCGGAGTCCCAGCAAGACATACCCGGATTGGATAACCCCACAAGTTATCCTGGCATCGGGCTAGCAAGCCCCGAACCTCGGAGTCCCCGCGAGACATACCCAGTTAGATAACCCTAGGTCACGCCCGACCCATACTAGCAAGTATGGATCCCGGAGATTCATCAATCTTAACCGGAGGCACGTCACTTACAACAATCACTCATAATGACAATCCAATACCAATACCAAACAACACTTAGGATCACAACTTCCTTACCAAGGAGAATAATTAATATCACACACAATGTCATGTTCTTGCAGAACAAGTACACATAACAACACGTAATCCTCGGCAAATGATTACGGTATATTATATTCACTAGATGTGATTATAACGTCTTTCAACAAACGAAACTAACACACATATACCAAAAGTACACCTATTCACGAAGCATACAATTTATCGTTGAAAGAGAATATTTATCGAGAACATACCGATCCTTTTTAACATTCGTTAAACATTCGGATTTTTGCATAAAGTCATTTACCAATAATTATCCATACGAAACATGAAACGTATGGGCAAGATACTTGCCTCGATACCACGAGAAATGGAACAACGAACGGGTAGCCCTCGAACTTCCAAGATCGACCAAAAACCCGACAACTCCAGGGAAACTATGAAAATAATATCACCACGGATCAATAATGTTAAATGGCATCTGAATCAACCCGAAAAACAACAAGGATCCGAGGGTTCTTCAAGGAAATTGGAAATCGAGTTCCAGATTGGTAAAAATCGATAAACGAGTTACAAAATCCGAAGTTCATGGCCACGAAAACAACAATACCATAACCAATTCATCAATCTAGGATAAAATCAATGAATCACGAATAAACCCTCAAAAATATACACAACAAGGGTTCTAAGTAAGGAAATACCTTGATTCGACGAAGAACACGGATTGGATGATGATGTAATCAACAAGAATCTTCAGAAACGCCTTGGAATTGACTAGAACCGGCCAAGAACTTGAGCTCCGAGTCTCCCGTCGCCAACTGCCATAAAAATGAGGAAAGAGGGTGAAAAATAAGGTCTGGCCGAAGCCCAGGCCAATATATGCCGACAGTGTTATGCCCATAACCGGCAGTGCCTTACTGTCGTAACTCGGTCAACGCGCCTTAGCATATGCAACGGCTGAAAAATTGCGTACACAATGATTTACGGCCATAATCGGCACAGCCTTACGGCCGTAACCGAGCATCCCATACCACTGGACGAAATCTATCGAATCATTATGGCCGTAATCGGCCAGCGCCTAGCGGCCGTAACCAGATAGTCCTTACGGCCGTAACCGAGTGTCCCAGGCCCAGGTATTCGGAACTCTTACGGCCGTAATCGGATAGGACTTACGGTCGTAACTCAATCCAGCCAACACCCGACCATCCGGCTCGATACTCGACGATGTCTCGATCATGCGAACGCACCGACTATGAACCAAAACAATAATGAACAGGCAACGAAACTCAACGTACCACAGTACAAGCATGCGCTTCCAACGACGCGGACGACAATAGTCCGTTCAACCGAAGAAAATTCAACGAAACCGGAATGAAGATCTAGGGTATTACATTCTACCCCTCTTAAAAGAAGTTTCATCCCCGAAACTTGAAACATAGAACGAACAACGCAAAACAAACTCAGACAACAACGATATCTGTTGCTGACAACCAGCGGCGACTCACATGCAGCACGCAGCTGCTATAATCCAAATCGCTACAGCAGAACAATAACAAAACACAACGAACGAAAATCTATATGATTGACCAACCCAAGAGTACATCAATCAAAACCCGAGCTAATCGCTGAACAAATACGAAATTCCACAGCCCAAGGGTTGGAAGATCGAAAACAAAACTAATTTCCCAAACTTAAGGAATTACGAAGGAGTTTGAACACTCAACAATCACGAAATGAGATCAACAAAACCGAACAATCAAATGATCGAACCACAATGATCGAGACAACCACAGTCGAACAATCATGTTAAAATCACGACGAACAATAAAATCCAAACAACAACCCCAAAGTTCACACCTCGACTCGAGACCATATATGATCCGGTGAAAACAATAAGATGTGCATTCACATAAGATTCACAAGAAATGGAATAGCAATTGAAAAGTCGCAACGACAAACAGATTATTCCAAAACAATACCACACTATTTCTATCAACAAAAGTAAAAGACAGGACATGTTCAGAAAATGTCCACGAACATAAACGAGTCGACAGAGTTGAAAATACAGAATTTCAAAATCCGATCCACTTCGGATAAGAGAAGTTTATCTCCGAAATTCTAAACAACAAGGTAAGGAAATAACATAACATACAACTGATAGACCATGCCCCTCAGGGACTCCTCGGAGTCGGTCCTGATATCAGTGCTCAAGTCCATGCCTCGGAAGGCTCGGTGACCAACTCGCAAAACTGAACCCGGTGTCCCTCGAGCCCGCAATTATAACACGTTACTGGCGGAGAAGGACAATGTGTATGAACATGTCCCGACACATTGCAGTTAAAACACCTCCTGGATTTACCAGGAGTCAAAGCAGACGACTTTAAACTCTCAGTCCCGCCTATCGAGCGATGGAGCTTCACAGCGGAAAGACTATGACGTTGCAAACTAGAAACACCAACTCCTGCACTGTCCACAAGGTCATCGGACTTCCTCTGCTTCTTTGACTCGGGCACCCGCTCCGACGATAAAGTTCACGGGCTAAGGCTCGATCTTGATAGTCCCTCAACGAAGTGCAAGTGAATGTTGACATATACAAGCGAATCTCCAACTTCATCCGTCTGTCAAAGTGAAGGATCCTCTCTTCCTCGGTCCTTACCCGATCTATCACATAACTGAGTTGTTTGCTATAATCGATGATAGCCCGAGACACCGATATATATTGTGGTTCTGCCAAATAAGATTCATGAATCCTGTGCTCTCGAATCGGTATCGGACAGAACTCAGCTTCCATAAATGTCTGGAACTCTGCCCACGTGACATCACGATCACGAGGTTTAACATCTTCCCACCAATTAGCGGCATCTTTGTCAAGAAGGTACTGAGCGATAGGTATCTTCCGCTCTTCAGGACAAGCGACAGCCTCGAATATCTTTCCCAACTAGAAAGCCAACCATCCCAGCCCAACGCATCCGCAACACCGGCGAATCGAGGGAGATTCATACGAATTACTTCCCGAAACCATTGATTTACATCGACATTCTGAGTCGCGTCAGTGTTGCGTTGAACCGCCTGGGTCAAATGAGTCATTCGTGTTGCTGCTTGTTGCAGTATAGTAGCAACACCAATACCAATATCATTCCCGGAAACATTCTCTCGATTCCGCATCTGGTCCCCGTGGTCAACGGCACCACGGTTACAACCATGACCTCTGCCCCTCGGCATACTAATAAGCAACAACCTATCGCAACGAAAGATCATAGCACATACCAAAGATATTCACATCTCCATCTTCAATCAAACACAATTAAATCATATATACAATATGATTTAATTCAAACTAGAGCACAATATACAAACCATTATCCCGACAATTTATATTTAAAATATCATTGCTATATGAACTATAATTGCATTGAAATTAATTAATTCATTATATCAAAACCACCTTCTGTATGGGTCCCGCGCCGGAACCCACCAAATTGAAAACCATTTTCAAAAACGTTCAAAAATGACAAAAAGGCCTATGACGGTAATACTTCCCAAATACTCACCAAAAGTCATTTTCCAAATACCAAATACCGTCATAAAATACCATTTGAAATTTCAAGGTGAAGACGCCAAAACTCAATAGTTTCAAAATGTACGTTAAGCCACCCCTTAAACGTACCGACAAAAGAGTTAGGAAAATGGGTTAACGATATAACCTTAGTTTACGAGATACCCGAAAGGTCATTTTAAAATAGACACGGTTTGGCAAAAATACCAAAAAGTCATTTTGAAATAAACACACGCAGCAGATAAGAACACAGTTCAAAACACACATAATCACATACAACAATTGTTGTTCCTGGACAACACACATAGAATACAGTCACAACCGGTCAGCCTAACAATCGCAAAACTTAGACCTACGGCCAGAATGCAATTCCCGATCTTCTGCCCAGGTTGATTAGTGCGTGCTCCAACATAGACTTAGTGTGCGCTAGCCATGCCACGTTAGCACGCGCCAGTCCACACTTGGCGTGTGCTAACTATTCTAATCCAGCAACACGTTCTTGAACATATACCGAATAATACCAAAAGTTGAAGGTTACAAATAAATAGCAACATATGAATCCAAACGCCAACAGTTCACATCATTATGACATTGCACAAATAACCATCAGAGGTTCAATAACATTCCGAACCGAGTCTCCACTTCTCGGTCGAGAGAACTATCTCGACGAGAGCACACCGAACGACTCAGCGTTCATACCATTACTTAATCACAACTCTGAGCATTATAACCAAAATAATAACATCCTCACTACATACCTTTTAACCGAAATTCATGAAATCGAAAAGGTGAAAGCAAAAGTCACGTCTCAAGTAAACTTTTGATAGACCTCGTTTGAGTATTTAAAAATCCAATTTGAAAATTTTCAATGCAAGATGAAAATGAAATATATGTAGTTTGAATTCTCAAAATTTTCGGTCTCGAGGTCATCATACGAAAATCAAACCTTTTTCCCTCCTCGTAGGATGTTTTTAAATAAAATTTACGTGACTTCCCCAAAACATTTGAAGTTTAAAATACCATATTGATAAACTTTCATTGAGTAACCAATCCAAAACATTACTCATGTAAAAACGATTTCACACAAAGATGTATATATATATATACATACATACATACATACATACATACCGGTACTACTCTTCATTCCAGCACAATACGAGAATCAAACAAGTATGGTGTACGTATTCTCGAGGCACGTTTAAACTCCACATAATAACACAGAATCACACAAGCTCGTATAACACGAGACACAACAAAGTAGGGAGACTTACATCTACAGATCGCATGAAGATGATGGTTGCACCTCAATACTAATCACGACTGACAACTCTAATGACGCGTCGCGACACTACTCAGTCAGACAAATTCTGACAAGACAAGATAAGACAAGACCCGACAACACGCAACTCGACCTGACAGCCTAGGTTTCTACAACCTAAGCTCCGATACCATATTCTGTAACACCCCAAAACCACTCGGGAATATTACAGCACCGCAGACCCTCTATGTGAGGATATACCGGGCTAAATAAAAAACAATGCATCACTTCACATGCCGACATGGCTACGTAAAGGACCATTGGACCGATTTGGTCTTTTATCACAACACACACATCATTACATACAAGATTCTTTCCCAGAACTCATACCCACACAGGGGCTGGAATACATTAACGCTCCCATAAATCGGGATAATAACACATCGGGGAAATAACCAACAAGACTATCCAAAATACTCTATGATTGGTCTTTATGTGATTAGTATCATCGTCTTCCATCACCCTTCGTACTGATCCTGTGATTCATTCCCCAGCAACCTGCAGGTACCTGCAAATAAACCTATATTTCTTACAAAACATTTTACGATCTCGGGAGTTTTGAAAACATTTGGGATTAAAAAATTATCAAGTCTTTCAAAAACACTTAGGGACACGGCCCAAAGATCATTCTTCCAAAATACAAGTTCCGATAACAAATCACGGGGTCCATGACCCATTTCACAAAACACAGGGTCCACGACCCAAATCATTAAACACAGGGTCCACGACCCAAATCATAAAACACAGCGTCCACGACCCAAATCATGAAAGACAGGGTCCACGACCCAAATCATAAAACACATATTCCTAAGGATTATTCGCGTACCAGGCTAACAAGCCACGAACCTCAGATGCTCCCACAGAACATACCCGAGTGAGTAACCCAATAGGAAACCATACCAAATCACATGTCCTCGTGACAACAGTCACAAAACCATTACCAAACCACAACCATAAGTTATCCCAGCATCGCGCTAACAAGCCACGAACCTCGGAGTCCCCACAAGATATACCCGGATTGGATAACCCCACAAGTTATCCCAGCATCGGGCTAGCAAGCCCCGAACCTCGGAGTCCCCGCGAGATATTCCCGATTAGATAACCCTACAGTCACGTCCGACCCATACTAGCAAGTATGGATCATGGAGATTCATCAATCTTACTTGGAGGCACGTCACTTACAACAATCACTCATAATGACAATCCAATACCAATACCAAACAACACTTAGGATCACAACTTCCTTACCAAGGAAAAATTAATATCACACACAACGTCACGTTCTTACCGAACAAGTACACATAACAACACGTAATCCTCGGCAAATGATTACGGTCTATTATATTCACTAGATGTGATCATAACGTCTTTCCACAAACGAAACTAACACACATATACCAAAAACACACCTATTCACGAAGCATATCAGAATAGACCGACCCACAGGATACCAAAAACACACCTATTCACGAGAACTTCAGACCCAGTCCAGTAGCTCCTGGACTTCTCTGAACTACCAGGTAGCGTGCGCTATTCTCCCCTTAGCGTGCTACCAACGCACTCTCGCGCGCGCTAGCCGCAAAGCGTAGCGTGCGCTAACGACCCACAGAGACAACAACAGAACATATCAGAAAAATTACATGTCGTAAACCTTTCTCACAAGGATTTACCAGGTTAAGCACAATTTCCTACGTCATTTCGAAAATGCTAAAAAGACTAATGACGGTAATATTTTCCAAAACTCGCAAACTCATTTGTCAAACCGTCATAAAATGTTCAAGGCCAAAATGCCAAAACTTGATTTAGGGAATCGATTTTACGAAATAAAACTCACACTACACCATAGATTGGCTATAGCAACCAGATTTCAAAAATTTCATCAGAAAACGTTGCTATTGATAGACCAACTCAGATATATTGCAATGCATTTATAAAGTGTTACAATTGAAGCATAAAAATTGGAAATAGTGTAAAATTTACATTCTATTGCAACAATTTGAAAATTCGTTGCTGTACATAGTAATTTGGGGCCCAAATTTAGGCGGGTAATAAAAAAATCGAGCGGGATTTTGAAATATTTTGCCGGCAGAATAAAACCAATATTAAAAAAGTTTAATAATCAATTTCTTTGGCGATTTACACACACTAGGTGCGATTTACACACACTGGGGATTTCTTCCTCTCGGCCAGCCCAGATTTTAGTATCGATTCTGGATTTTCTCCATCGTGATTTCAGCCGCTCTTCCTCTTGTGTGTCGGTCGTCGGGCGACGACTTCGCCGTGAGTTTGCAGGTCAGCCGCCGAATTCAACAGCGGCGATTTCCGCCCCTTTTGCTGATTCAACTCGCTGAAGCCAACTCAGTGAGTCCGTTCGGATCTCGTTTTTGCGGCGTCTATCCAGGGTTTCCTCGACCCTCACCACAATCGATTTCTTAGCATCCGACCCGGTTGGTTGGTTCTCACCCGTCCCAGATCCCACAGCAGTAGTTCTCCACAGGGTAGTGCCTTGATACACCCTCCACCATCCACAATGTAAAGCGCGCACGCGCGCACACACACACACACCTACATGAGTATGTGTTGATTGTATGGTAGGAAAGTGCTATTGCCCCATAGTGTAGCATAGTCATATTCGATTTTGAGCTTGTGCGGAGTGATTGTGTTTCTTTAATGTTTATTTTGAATAGGTACTGAATCTTTGATTGCCTAATTGTTTGAAACAGGTCACTTATTCCGTGCCTTTTTTATTTAAGAATGCATGTATAAGATTAAGTAAATTAAGCCATATGTTGTGACCCCAATTTTTTCCTACATTGGAACTGGATGAAAGTAAAATCCACAGTATGTTTACGGAACATCTTTTACAACTGAAACTGAACTTAAAACCGTGGACAAAAAATATAATCATTGAAATTAGCATTGGAATGCGCTTGAGTACCCATTGTTATCTATGTTTAACATTGGTTTTTTCTTTTTTTTTTCTTTAAAAAAAATCATGAGGCTGGAGTCGTGAGAATCATTCAATTTCTTGGTCAATTTAGTGTGGTTACTCCTCCCCGACACAGTCTGCTATCACAAGAGATCTCAAGCTCACAATCTCACAGGTTAATGATAGTATACTATTTATTATAATGATACACCAGTATAAGTAGAACATTATAATTTATAATTTAATGTAACCAATTCAAGTGATTGGAACAGTTCTCCATATTCGGTTCTTTATCAAATGTGGGAGCTATGGTTGGAGCCGTAGCCGGTCAGTGATCAGTTAAGTACATTGGGCGAAAGGGTACGAGTTGTTTTTAGTCTTAGTGCCTTAACTATAATTATTTCGTATTTTCTAAACTATGCTCATAAATTTGATCGGTTTGTCCAATTGTGCGATCTTTAATGATCATTGCCATACCTAATATCATTGGTGGCTTGTAATATCATTTGCCCGAGTGTGTTTCCTTTTAATCTTTTTCCACCTCTACTTCTTTTAGTTCACTAAATGCTTTATTTCTTTATCAGTCTTTTTTATTTTAGTTTCCAATTATTAGGACTCTTCGTTTCTCTACATGGGAAGACTGTTGGAAGGATTTGGTGTGGGTATAATATCTTACACGGTAAGCACAACGGTTTAGACGCTGTTATATTAAATAAAGAGTCTTGTCTCGATCGATTTATACTTTTTGTTCGATTTACTATTATTCTGGTACAGGTCCCTGTATACATAGCCGAGATAGCACCTCAGAGTCTCATAGGAGCTTTGGGTTCGGTGAACCAGGTTTGGCGAATGTACTGTTTTACCTTCACGTTACACAGTGTACATTTGCTTCACTACAAGATGCCACTTAACTGTACTTGCTTCTATGGTGTAGCTCTCTATAACTATTGGGATCATGCTATCGTATTTGCTGGGACTATTTGTTGGTTGGAGACTGCTCTCGATTCTAGGTGATTTGTCATGTAACTTGTGACTTTATGTAGCTGATTTTGATAATTTCCCATGAAATAATTTAGTTTATTCTATTAACTGTGTACTAGAAAAAATATACTTTAGTTCTCTTTAAATTGGACTAATAGAAATCAAAAGTTCGATTATACCATCTTCAGTTATATTTTTTTTTGCAACTCTTAGTTAATTATTATTATTATTAATATTAATATTAATATTATTATCCGTTGTTTGAAAATAAATATAGACGTGTTTATGTAAGCAATTTTTTTACTGAAGATACATTTTTTTTTCAGAGTGATTTATATACTTATACTAATTTACAGGAACATTACCTTGTCTAATATTGATAACTGCCCTCTTCTTCATCCCGGAATCTCCTAGGTGGTTGGTGAGGCTACAAAAAAATTAATAATTTATGTATGCTAAATTTTAAATTGAAAAACAGATAGAAGCACTGAACTCTATCTCCCATGTGAGACTAGGCTAAATGTAATTGAGGTTTTACTTATGAAACTCACAACTCAAACTTATAAAATACGCACCAAATTAGGTTAACTCGATTTTTCCCACTGTTAAATCGTGTTTGATTCAAGAATATTTACCTGGTACGAACAGGAATCTCATCGGGCAATCTTTGCTTGATTGGAGTCGGTGCAATTCAGGTTAAGCTTGGAAAAAGCTACTTGCTTGGTTTTGTTTGTTTACAGTCAAATTTCTTGCTTTTTAAAAAATAAACTCTTAACTTAGACGAGCCTAAATCGCTCCCGCTACTTATCAGAAATTATATCAGATGGTTGAACCCTTAACTTATATCATTATGGCCTATGTTTTGCCTTGGTGAATGGCTTAAAATTGACATTGCTCTTTGCTTTATTTGTTGCTAACTGTATATATAGGTGCTGTATTTGGCCATCGAGTCTTTTCACTTGATATGTGTGCTACATGTACATTAGTGTGTTCACTTGATCCTCTGTGAATGATTTCATGGTGCAGGTGATACTAAGTGATGGCGACTTATCAACTTTATCAACTATGAAAGTTAACTTGGAACTAAACCACTTGAAGACAGGAAATCAGACGTGGTTTAGTTGCCTGACAACATCTTTATACACATTATTAATGTTTCAACCTAACTGCCGAATGGTATCATTGTGTTCTTTGGTGACACCTCTACGCGTGCATTGACCTGTGCGTGTGTTGGTGTATTTGAATCTGTATTCTAATCTTGGCAAGTTTACATGTTGGAATAGTTACAAAAATGACCCTTTGAGATTTGTCCAAATCACAAGAAGTCCGCTAACTTTGAAAATTACCAAAACCATCTTTAAGGTTACATCCATCTTACGTTTTGCACTGCCGTCAGTAGAGCTAATGGAAATTGCTAACATCATCAGATATTTCACAATTAAATAACTTAACCTTTTTATACATTACAAATAATCCTAGCTTCCCATCTTACATTTACATCCCTCATTTTTTCCTCAGTATTATAAACAGCCACATGTTCAGGCTATTTGTAACATTTTGAAATGTTGAGGTGTATGTAGTTTTAAGTTCTAAAATACTTAATGACGTTGTCTCAGGTATATTATGGTTGGGGCAAATGTAAGACGAGATAAAGTTACAAGGGTGGTTTTTGTAATTTTGGAACTTGCATGTTTTTTTTTTGGTAAATACCCCAGAGCTCAGGGGTAATTTTTGTAATTATCCCCTACATGTTTAACAGATTCAAACAAATTCTTGCTAGTTTGTATAATTTTTCTGATAGGTGCTGACTACAGTCGATTGTGGATTTAGATGCTAAAAGCTTTGAAGGTTGAGAAGCTTGTTATATCTGCGATTCCGACTTTGGTGGATACCTGGACTATTGGCTTTGGCTTCCAACCTTTGGAAGAGGATGAGACGCGTAGCCTTTGTAAACTTAACATAATGGTGTTCCCTGGTGCCGTAACAGTCTTGCCACAACTCCTATGTCCATGAAACCAGTGACATGACAAGAAACATCTGTAGTGAATCAGAAAATGTTGGATCCAATGAAGAGAAAGACTTGGATGTTTGGCCAAATCAACCGTCCAAACTTGATGAAGCTGCAAATATTGTTAGGGAGGCGAGATTTGAAGACCCGAAGAATGTGCAATTTGCAGAGAAGCAAAAACCTGTCTATTTTCTTGATGAATTATCGGAACACTGCGATGTTGTACAGGATCGTGGCATTTTGGACAATCTAAATATGGCCAGTTGAGTGTTCTGTACAAATGTAATCTCTCAGGGAAAACCGGAAAATGTTAATAATGAAGATTAATATTTCCGCAGTTAACTAAACCACGTGAAGATGAAGAGGAAGAGGAATAGGAAGAGGAAGAAGAGCCATGACTCATGTTTATATAATGTTTAGCTAAGAATTTGGTCTATGTATTACTAAGATAGATTGTGTGTCACTTGAACTTAGTTATTTTGCTTCGATTTGGTCATTTTCCTAAACTTAGTCTGAGTGAATTTATTGATGTTGGAACAGCAGTAATATTGCTCGGTTGGATTGCTGTTACAATATACCAATTGAAATAAATTTAATGGTCATGCTAGTTTTTTTATTTAGCATTGCAATAGAAGCTTAAATGTTGCCATATATGTCATATTCATTAATAAAATTAGATTCCATTTGATTCTAAATTCGTTGCAATTGGGCATATATATGTTGCCTTAGGGTTGCGTGAGTCCATGTATTGCAACAATTAACACAAGAAAATCGTTGCAAAAAAATGTTGCCATAGGTAGTCCAAGATATTGCAATGGTGTTAAACATGTTGCTATAGCCGTTAAATCGTTGCCATATATTATATTTGCAACGGTAATATGACGTTGCAATATGGTACCAAATTAGTTGCTATAAGGGCCCTATGGCAACCAGGGCAAAGTGCACGCTTGATTTTTGCATAATCGTTGCAATATGACCTATTGCAATGAATTTAGGGCATATTGCAACGTATTTTACACGTTGCTGTATGCAATCTATGGTGTAGTGTCAGTTTGCAGAATACCGAAAGCCGTTTGAAAGAACTCATGCAGCGGATAAAATGCGGTACGAAAATACATCAGCAGTGACGACACTCCTCGTATAAACCAAATACGAGAGTCTAATACACATATCGTGAAATCAAAATCCACAGAAGGATTCCATCGTTTAACGACTAATCATACAAATAACTCGTGTCACACGAGGCACAACACAAGAAAGGGAGTTTTACATCCATAGGTCGCACATAAGTGACGACCGCCCCTCGATACTAATCACGACCAATGATCTCAAACGACGTGTCGCGATGCGACTAAGTCAGACAAAATCCAACGAGACAGAACTCAACAAACACAACTTGACTCGACATCCTAGGTTTCCCCAGGCTAATCTGATTTTAAAATCGTATACTCTAGTTATTCGAAAATAAAATCGATAAGTTAAAAATCGTTTTCAAGACCCCTTTCAAACACGACAAGGGCTTAACAGCGGTAGCATTTTATAAAATGTCCTAAACACTTTTATACATGACCTTTAAATACCGACACAAGGTTTTCTTTGAAAATACAAGGCTGGCTCGCCCAAATTCATGTCACTTTTCAAAAACCCACAATACGATCAAGTCTCAGAAAATTTCAAGCATGCACGCCGCATGTATTATTATTAATAGAAACACAATGGTTGTAAATAACAATAATTAGCCAAGTACTAACGATTTCCGAACACATGCATATACGGCATTCAAAAATCACCAGTTCAACAAGCGCAACTCGGAAATACTAATTCCAAGCATATGTAAAACTATCTCTTCAAGTTTAACAGCGTAACCAAAGATCACCGATTTGGACATATGTCGAAACCAGCTATGTGAGTTTCTCAACAAACTCTGCCATCAATACCTTTCCCAAAACATTTCAATCTTCAAAACTTCTACATCATACTGCACCCTTCGGTGTCCAAACCATCAGTACATTCGGCTCAACATACATTTAGTATATCGCAATTACCAAACACAGATTCCATCATACAACAAAAGACTAGAGGGTCAAGCCCTCTCACAGTATACCACGGAGCAAAACTCGGATCTTTCGATCACCAACGATCCCACCAACACTAGGAAGTTTAGCGATGGAAAGCTCGCAAAACGACAAACGGTCAAGCCCAGAACGGCGCACTACTCCATAGAGATAAAGGACTGCGCAATACTAGAATCAAAAGTACACGAACTGGATGGATCGAAAAACAACTCGACGATAAGTACGAGAGAGGCAATCACAGTTCAAGAAGTGGAATTTCAATACGAGAAAACAAGAGATTCGAGTAAGGAAAACTTACGAGCACTGCATGTACTGAGATGCCGGCAGCGGTGTGACAATGTGCAAAACAAAATACAACTAGACCCAAATAACCAACAAGCCTAGGTATCCATAAACCTAGAGCTCTGATACCATTTTCTGTAACACCCCCAAGATATTCGAGGTGTATTATAACGTCGTGGACCCCTACATGGGATCCACCAGGCTAACACAAGAAAACACCTCTCGACTAACCGTCTCGGTTAGCAAGGAAACAATTGTTAACAACAAGAACATAAAACAACACGTCCGGTACAACCGGCATAATAAACATCAACCGACAAATACAGTAACTCCAACGAAGACCAATCACAATCCGAAAAGAAAAGCCTAAGTACTCGCGAGTATAATCTATAAGTTTACAATTTGGAAAACATCCACATCAAAAGAGACAGTAGGAAATAACAAGACTCAATTACACATGTCAACAACCTTGGCCGACATCCTCGTACCATCCCAGCGCCCGCTCGTCTGGCTGAACATAACCTGAAATCCATAACAAGAATTTCCCCGAAAACGGGTCCCCAAAGGAGTTAGCAGAAGTCTTATGCAGATGTATGTCGTCGCCTTCTAGAGTTCAACGCTGGGGACCATGTACTATTGAAGGTGTCTCCTACATGAGGGATTTTCCGTTTTGGGAGGAGAGGCAAGCTTAGTCCAAGATATATCGGACCATTCGAGATCCTCGAGAGGGTTGGAGATTTAGCATACAGGTTGGCCTTACCGCCATCGCTGAGTCACGTTCACAATGTGTTTCACGTATCCAAATTGCGGAAGTATGTACCGGACCCCAGTCACGTCATTGATTTCGACGAGATCGAGATAGCTAATGATGGCACCTTCGAAGAGAGACCAATCAAGATACTTGAGAGTCGGATCAAACAATTGAGGAATAAACCAATACACTTGGTTAAAGTACAATGGTCACGACACGGAGTCGAAGAGGCCACTTGGGAAACGGAGGACAGTATGAAGGCTAGATATCCAGAGTTGTTTTCATCTTAAGTTTCGGGACGAAACTTCTTTTTAGGAAGGAAGGATGTAATACCCGAGATTTCTGATATGTATTTGGAACTTGTGATATTGTAATTGTTGTACTTGATCTGAGTATTATTCTCCGTATTTCATAATCCGATGTTGTCGAGCGTATGATTTCATGTATGTGATTTAAAAATTGTAATTCTGCGCATGTAGCGCACGCTATCGGCTATGTGTAGCGTACGCTAACATGGACCCATAGCGCACGCTACAGGGGAACATTAGCGCACGCTATGCGTGGTCAATTTGATTGAGACGTGCGGTAGGTGAGATCAGGCCGGGGACCCTTGTCGGATTGTGTCGGGATGAACCTGGATGGCTTTCGGGAAAAGCCAAGTCAACGCCTTAGCGCACGCTACAGGCATGTGCATAGCGTGCGCTAAGTGCCGAGTACAGTAAAGTCAGTAGCCGTTAGCGCACGTTACGAGCAGGGGCTAGCGCGCGCTAATAATCATTTCCTATAAATAGGACAACATCCTTTTCGTATTTTCAGTCCTTTCTTTTCCCACATCCGAATTCTTATACTTAGAGTATAACTTCCTACATCCTAAACACTTCATATCAGCATCCTAGCTCGCGATTGAAGATTGTAGATCATTGTGGAGTGGTGTTCGAGCCTTCGACATTGGATTTCTTCGATTTCCTCCGTGTTCTTCACTACTTTGAGGTAGGTGATTCTTCACCGATATTAGTAATGTTCTTAAGGACGTTTGATCATGTTTTGATAGCCAGTTATTTCGTTTATAATCGGTCATCGCATGTTAGAAGGATACTTTTGACGTATCGGCACTATATATCGTATGAACCCTTGAACCTTTTTAGTTTATGGACTCCTAAGCATTTTCAAACCGATTGGTGATCAGTAAATGGATATTACCTAGATTGTTACGTTTTACACATTGGAATCATGCATTTTGGAACGTAGGACGAACGGAACTTAGAATATTCTCTTGAAGATCTAAGATGAATTATGGTGTTGAGAGGATTATCCGTATCTTTGTATCTCATAGTCATTCAGTACGTATAGAACTTCCACAAACCTTATTAGCATGATATGCTCGGGAATGACTATATTATCACCATAGAATTCATGAGTTCATCACCATTAGCTCCAGTTTTCTTTCAGTAGTAATCTTCCATGCACGGTTAGCGCACGCTAACATACGTTAGTTAACGTGCGCTATCGGGGATAAGTTAACGCACGCTACGTTTGGTACGTAACGTACGTTATGATGTCAGCCGAGTCAGTCGGCTACTGTCAGTCCATGGATAGCGTACGCTAGGCTTAGACGATAGCGTACGCTAACAGGCAGGCTTAGCGCACGTTACGTAGAGTACGTAGCGTACGCTAAGTGGTTCAGGTAGATTTTTTATTTTGAGCTTTTGGCCGTAGACCGAAATGTTAAGCCATTGTTCGACTTGAGATGATTTGTATATCATTCCTTTTGTTAAGGTTCGAGCTTGCTACGTTGATCGAAGGAGGCGGCCTTCGAGTGTGTTGAGATCATTGAAGTGTTTCGTTCTTGCCATCTTCGACGCAAGTATCGTAATGTGTTAAAATTGATATTTTGAGCATGTTTGTGGCTTGTTCATGTTGTTGAACATGGAAATTAATTTGTTGAATTGTCATGATATTCGTTATCTAGTATTTGTATGTTCATGTTGATGAACATAATGATTTGGCATATGTGTATGCATGAGTTGTATTTGTGTACGTTGTACGATCTATGCTGAGGGCGCTGGATCGGATGTCCACCTCGTGTTGGTCCGACGGGATCATCTTGGGATCTAGGCTGAGGGCGCTGGATCATTGGACGGGTTATTTACACCTCGTGTTGGTCCGACGGGATCATATTGGGATCTATGCTAAGGGCGCTGGATCATTGGAATACCCTTGCTGTGTTAATGGAATCTTGTGGATTCGCATTATCGGATTCCGGTAGCGGAAGTCCGTGTGATGTATCTTGTTATGTATTGTTGATGCATATTTGATTCGTTTAAATGATACTTGTACTAGCATTATTTTGCTAACCCCTTCGGGGGTGGACATATGTTTTGATGTTCAGGTAGCCGAGGGGCAGGGAAACAGCCACAGTACCGACGTGATGACGAAGGGGTTCAGTGATGTTGGTTTGTTGTTGGTGATTTGTTTTCTTGGTTTGATTTCAGTACTCGAGTACGCGTGTCTTATTAATATCATTTCGATATGGTTGTATTAATTACTTGTTGAACCAGTTGAATGGTTTTGTAAACTTGAATTTCCGCAGTATTGATGTCTTATATTTACACTTCCCTTAAATTAGCCTTGTAAATCCTTACTTAAAGGGTTTACAGCGCTGTAATTATTCCGAATATCTCGGGGTGTTACATAGAGATGATGTCCAAATAACACAGATCCCTGTTCCTCCTACCGAAGAAGAAGAAAATGCTTCATAGTAGTTATGCATATTATTTAACTAAGTGACTACTATTTATTGTACTGCTTCTTAAGGGACTTTTGACACTTCTTTTTAATATAATGCTTTTTGTTTAAGTGGCAATATAAATTAAACTGATAATTACTATATTGTTTAAGATTTTAAATGCAGAGTGCTTTTTGTTAGGATTTTAGTTTATTGCTCAATGTATTCAAGATTATGTTGTCTGCACTTGCATTTAAATTATGTACTTCATCATGGTAATTTTAGTTTACTTCTTAATATATTCACAATTATGATCTCTGCACTTGCATATAATTGATTATGCTCTCTGCACTTGCATAATATTATGCTCTCTGCACTTGCATATAATAATTACTTTATATCTTGATTATAATGTAAGTTTCTCCATTTTTTTACAGGATGGAAGATAAATATGTGCATCTCAGGTTTCACCACCATGGGAAATTTCTGAATGGTATATATGTTGGAGGACAAGAGACTTGAATTATGAATGTTGATCTTGATAAGTTCTCTTACACAGTACTGCTGGAACATGTTAAGGATGACCTTGGGTACACTGAAATCGGAGGAATATATACGAGCAAAAATAAGATGGGTGGGTGGAAATTATGTGAGAAGGATGCAGTCTTGACTGAATTGGTTAATAGATCAAAAGATGGAGACTACATGGATTTTTTTATCGACAACGTGGTTGATGATAAAATAAAGCCTCTGAAACAGACGCAGCCTCATGTGATCATATGACCGAGGCCAAATTTATTTGCAGGTACTGGTTAAGTTTACGATTGGACAAGGTTTGTGTTATCGATTTTTATGCTTTCGTTGATTTGGATAGTTGTTATCGAATGTTGAGTTGTTTCAGACATTGCAACTCCCAGTATGAATTACACGTGTAATTTTGTCTATGTGTAGAGGTATTTAGTAATACAAAAACCCCATTATCATTTAAATTGATCATACAGCATTTAATTGATCATATTGCATATATTAAACGAGTAGTGATAGCACTGTGCATTCGTGTAATTTAAATTGACCATACTGCATTTTGTTTGGATTACTGTTATGATCCTACTGCATTTTATTTTCTCACTCTTATGATTACTCTTTTGTTGCAGCTAAGAACCAACCGAAACGCATTTTTGTGACCACTCACCAACTCCTGCAACAGAAAAATAAGAAGTCAACTGCTGTACTTAGTCCTCGAAAGTCACCACACCTTAAGAATCAACCACAAACTAACAGTCCTCGGAGGTCAGCACGACTGAATGAAATACAAGTCAACAGTCCTAGGAAGTCATCCCGACTGAATAACCAAGAGCTCAATAGTCGTCGGAAGCCAGCACAAGTTGACGATGAACAAAATTATGCAACTGTGAATCTAAAAGCTGCAAGTGTTAAGAGGAAATTGTATTTATACAATCCACCAGCTGCAGATGAAGATATGGGAGAGAATGGAGACATGGGAGAAAATAGAGATAGGCGAGAGAAGGAACACATGGGGGGGAAGGAAGATATAGGAGAATCTGAAGAAATGGGAGAGGAAGATACTGGCGAAAGCGAAATTGAAGTAAGAATGCATACTTGTGAGCTTTTTTTGTCAGTTAAATAGATATTCAGTGTACAAATATTTATTTGTTGCATCCTATTTTACTTGCAGGTACTACCTCCCCCACCTACTCTAACAGATTATGAAAGAGAGCGAGTTGTAAATGTCACTGCGAATAATCAAGTGTACAAGATGCTAGGTTTGCCTACACTAGCTGAAAGTTTTAAAGAGGTGGAGAAAGGTAAAGGAAAAGAAAAAGGAAAGATTCATGATGAAGGCTCTGAATATGACCCTCGAGCAGATGAACAAATTGGAGATGATGCTGGATAAGCATCAAGAAAGGTGCATCATCACTAGTCATTCATTTTAATTTATTTTCATTGCATAATTAAGTTATCATCGTCATGACCAAAATTTAATTTCTTGCATAATTCACATTTACACTTTAGAGAAGTAAAAAAACATTGAAGACGAAGCTTCCTGGTGGACCAACAACTCGTTCACGGTCCAATATTGTAACTGCCCCTCAGAGAGATGCAACAGAGCAGGATGCAAGGAACTCAATTCTTGTGGAGCCCGCTGCAAAAATCCAGCTGCCACTGAATGAAGGAGTAGGATCAATGGCTGCGTAAAAAGAAAGAAAATGCCACGGAGAAAGCTACAATTGCTAATGGAAGTGGAACAGCAAATGAGCCGGTTGACGTTGTTGATGGAGAAAATGTCTTTCCTGACATTGGAGATGAAGCTGAAGAAGGTTAGCATCTAATCTTTATTTTAACAAAATTAGAAATTTATACCGTGACATATATCTGAAATTCATTACACTACTAAGTAAAATTTGACCAAAGTCCGTAGCAATTAACCTCATCCAATATATGTAAATAAACATAATATATACTACAAAAGTTTGTTTTTACTTTAATTGTTTGTGAAATAATTTGATGCTAGTTTTCTGACCTTTTGAACATGTGTCCTTGGTAATATCAATTGTAGTTCTTAAAAGAACCCGAGGAAAAACACACATGAGTAAAGTTCATAGGAGGCCCTTTGACAAAAGAATCATCGTGAACATGAATGAGAAATTCCAACCTATTTCCGATGATGACAAAGTTGTGTGTGAACTTGGTTACTTTCTGGGGACATTAAAGAGGTCTGTTCCACTTTCTTACAAATCTTGGAGAGATGTTCATGACAATTTGAAGAACACTTTGTTGAATTATGTTAAGGTAACATGTAAACTACAATTTACCTCAAATTTTTGGTTATATAAATAATATTATTCACACACTAGGTGCCCTTTATTTAATTATGAAAATTTATTTTGTGTTTGATTTATATGTAAGCAACGGTATATTTTTCCCGAGGGATTGAAGAAGTGGGTGATGAGGTCAATTAATGTAGCTTGGAGGGGCTACAACAGTCGTATGAAATACGGACATTATACCGCTTACTCCACTGATGACGAGAGGCTGGAAAACAGGCCTGACAACATTCCAATTGAGGATTTCAAACTGCTCATAAAGTATTGAGGAGATGAAGAAATTCAGGTATATGAATAAATAGAAAGATAAATTATCTTGTTTGTTATGTATTCAGTTTCACGGAAATAAACAAGTGCTCTTTATCATTGTTTTCAATAGGTCAAGGCCAAGAGAAATTCTGAAAGTCGGAAAAAGTATGTAGACGCACACACTGCTGGTCCAAAATTATTTTCCCAAATTCGACACAAAATGTTATATTTCTGGACTCTTTTATCGTTTCATGTGAGCAGAATTTGTGTAAATTATATGATAAAATTACACGACAGCGTAATTGTCAGTTTATGTAATATTTCTGGACAGTGTAATTGTCAGTTCATTTTTTTTTACTTCTGTTTTAGATATCTTCAAGTAATGCCAAAGTTCCATTTAATTGTTCCAATTTCAAGTGTTCAGGCCATCTGTTCATTTTCATTTTTTTGCTTCTCAAATGAAAAATACATTTCAAGTGTTCAGGCCATCTGTTCATTTTTTTGCCATCTGTTCATTTTCATTTTCATCTGTTAATTGCTTCTCAAATGAAACTTCATTTTCATTTTTTTTTTTACTTCCGTTTTAGAATTACCATATAACCTTTTAGTGTTCAGGCCATCTGATGCTACACATTTTCATGATCAACTGTCTGTTGCTTCTCAAATGAAAATTACATCAGTTCAATTTCATTTTTTTTACTTATGTTTTAGATATCTTCAAGTAATGCCAAAGTTTCATTTAATTGTTCCAATTTCAAGTGTTCAGGCCATCTGTTCATTTTCATTTTTTTGCTTCTCAAATGAAAATTACATTTCAAGTGTTCAGGCCATCTGTTCATTTTTTTGCCATCTGTTCATTTTCATTTTCATCTGTTAATTTCTTCTCAAATGAAAATTACATCAGTTCATTTTCATTTTTTTTACTTCTGTTTTAGATATCTTCTGTTTTAAAATTACCATATAACCTTTTAGTGTTCAGGCCATCTGATGCTACATATTTTCATGTTCAAGTGTCTGTTGCTTCTCAAATGAAAATTACATCAGTTCATTTTCATTTTTTTCACTTCTGTTTTAGATATCTTCAAGTAATGCCAAAGTTTCATTTAATTGTTCCAATTTCAAGTGTTCAGGCCATCTGTTCATTTTCATTTTTTTGCTTCTCAAATGAAAATTACATTTCAAGTGTTCAGGCCATCTGTTCATTTTTTTGCCATCTGTTCATTTTCATTTTCATCTGTTAATTGCTTCTCAAATGAAATTACATCCGTTCATTTTCATTTTTTTTTACTTCTGTTTTAGACATTATTTTACGTGATGTTTGTAATTTTGAGTTCAGGCCAAATAATCAGATGGAGCACTTTTTGTTAAGACTCGTAAGCGAAAAGAGGGTCGCGAGTACATGACTGATGGGAAAGTAACTGTAATACCCGAGATTTCTGATATGTATTTGGAACTTGTGATATTGTAATTGTTGCATTTTAATCTGAGTATTCTTCTCCGTATTTCATAATCCGGTGTTGTTGAGCGTATGATTTCATGAATGTGATCAAAATTGTGATTTTGCACATGTAGCGCACGCTATCGACTAAGTGTAGTGTACGCTAATTTGGATCCATAGCGCACGCTGTGAAGGAACCTTAGCGCACGCTATACGTGGTCAATATGATTGAGACGTGTTAGTAGGTGAGATCAGGCCGGGGATATTGGTCGGATTATGTCGGGATGAACCTGGACGGCTTTCGGGAAAAAGCCAAGTCAACGCAGTAGCGCATGCCACTGATATGAGGATAGCGCACGCTAAATCCGAGTCTGATGAAGTCGATGGCCGTTAGCGCACGCTATGAATATGGACTAGCGCGCGCTAATAACCACTTTCTATAAATAGGACATCATCCTTTTTCATATTTTCAGCCTTTTCACTTCCCACATCCGAATCCTTGGACTTAGAGAGTCACTCTCTTCATCCTAAACCCTTCATATCATCATCCTAGCCCGAGTTGAAGATTGCAGATCATTGGAGATTGGTGTTCAAGCTCTCGGTGTTGGATTTCTTCAAGTTCCTTTGTGTTCTTCGCTACTTTGAGGTAGGTGATTCTTCACCAATATTAGTAATATTCTGAAGGACGTTTTGATCATGATTTGGGATTATCTAGTTAGTTAAATTCGTTAGTAGTCGAACATCATGTGTTAGAAGGATATTTTTGACGTTTCGGTACTTATTCATCGTATAATCCATTGAACCTTTTTAGTGTATGGACTCCTAAGCATATTCATGTATCTTCAAAACCGATTATGACCAGTATATAGAGATTACAAAGATCTTAAGTCTTTACATAATGGAATCATACATTTTGGTACATGAAATGGATTGAACTTAAGATATTTTCTTGAAGATCAAAGATGAATTATGGTGTTGTGATGATTATACGTATCCTTGTGTCTCATAGTCATTTAATACGTAAAGATCTTTCACAAACCGTATGAGTATGATATGCACGGAGATGGCATGTATTAGCACTGAAGATTTCATAAGTTTCATCACCATGAGATTAAGTTTTCTGCCCAGTAGTAAACTGCCATGCACGGTTAGCGCACGCTAAGATGTGTATATTAACGTGCGCTATCGGGAATGAGTAACGCACGCTACGTTTGGTACGTAACATACGTTATGTCACCAGGCGGGACAGTCGGATGATCAGAGAGGACTGTCGGTACACAGCTAGCATACGCTAGACTTGGTCAATTGCGTACGTTAACGGGCAGGCTTAGCGCACATTACGTAGAGTACGTAGCGCACGCTAAGTAGTTCAGGCAGAATTCATTTTTAGAGCTTTAGGCCGTAAACCGGATTGTTAGACATTCGTACGGCATGAGATGAATTCTTTATTATTTCTTAGGTCCGAGCCTTGCATAGGGGACGATCGAGGGGCGGTGACATACGGACACGTGTCATTTGTTGGAGTATTTCATTCTTGCCATTTTCGAGGCAAGTATCATATGTTGAGTTTGGTTTATATTGGAACTTTGATCATGCATATGGTTTTGTTCATATTGTCGAGTATGAGATTGATTTCTTTGTTTTCTTGTGGTATTCGTGGTTAATTGTTCGTATGAATGGACATATTGAAATGTATATGTGTATGCACGATTGCATGGTTTATATTATAAATGATCCGAAAGGGGTCATGAGGATCTATGCTGAGGGCGCTGGATCGAATGTCCACCATGCGTTGGTCCGACGGGATCATCATGGGGATCTATGCTGAGGGCGCTGGATCGCTGGACGGGTTTTCCACCATGCGTTGGTCCGACGGGATCATCATGGGGATCTATACCGAGGGCGCTGGATCATTGGATTACCCTGTATTGTGTTGATGGAATTGTGAGAATTCACATCGTTGGATTCTGATGACGGAAGTCCGTTTTGCATGTTTTATGATGCACTGATGATTTATGTATTATGATACTTGTACTAGCATTGTTTTGCTAACCCCTTCGGGGTTGGATATTGTTTTGATGTTCAGGTAGCCGAGGAGCGGGGAAGCAACCACAGTACCGACAGGACGATGAAATGGCTCAGTGATGTGGTTGATGTTTATTATTATTGTGATTTGTCTTCTTGTTTCATTTAGTACTCGAGTACGTATGTTTTAATAATGTCATTTTCGATATGGTTCTATAAGTTAACTCATTGGATCAGTTGAACAAGTTCTGTATTTTGAACTTCAGTTGTACGGTTGGAATATATTTACATTTCTTTTAATTAGCCTTGTAAATCCTTACTTATAGGGTTTACGGCGCTGTAATTACTCCGAATATCTCGGGGTGTTACAGAATATGGTATCGGAGCTAAGATTCATGGATATCTTGGCAGTCGGGTTAGTTGGGTCTGTTTACGTTATTTGATTATTGGTCGTTTATAACATCACTGCTGAGCCAGCATCGTCGTGTGGACCGTGGTTGTAAGTTTCCTAATCTCATATACTACCGTTTTATTTAATTCATGTTTTGTGAATATTGACGGACCTTCTTTTAGAAAAGTTGCCCTGGATATTAAGTATTTGTGTTTACAGTATGTTGAGGGGAGGTCGTGGACGCGGACGCGGACGTGGAAATGCGCGACAGAAAGATTCGGTGTCTATCCCAGAGATAACCGCTAGTCGAACAGATTCCCATTCCAGAGGACAGCAGGGATCAGCAAATAATAATACAGATCCTAACGTGCCGGGAGTTCTTCAACAGGTGGTTGCCCAGATAAATCAGTTTGCTCAGGTTGTTGATCGCATGCAGACAGCGATGGGACAGCAGCATAACGAGGGCAACCGGGGAGACAAATGGCTTACTGAAGTGGTCAAATTGCATCCTCCAAAATTTGACGGTTCTGCTGAGATGCTTTTTTGGGATCACTGGCTGAAGGAGTTAGAGAAGATTTTTGCGGGGATTAACTGTCCCAACGACAGAAAGACTCCGGTCGCCCAATACCTTCTGACGGGGGAGCCTTTCGACTGGTGGGAGGCCATTCGACCTGAGGAGCATAATGTTGACTGGACGGAGTTCAAATTAATGATGGAAGCGCAGTATTGTCCTCGCCCAGTTAGAGAGGCACGAGTCCGGGAGTTTTTCTCACCACAAAATTCAGAGGCATCTGTGACAGACGTGATTCAGACTTTTAATCACCAGCTGACTTATGTGCGCCACTTGGTCAGGACTGAGGCGGAGAGGATTTTTCATTTTGACATGCGGATGAAGCCGGAGATTCAACAATATATGTCCGGATTTGAATGTACCACCCTGCGATAGTATCAGGATAAGGCGCTGGCCTATGATATGAAAGAGGCGGCAGTAGAGAAATCAACGGAAGCAAAGAAGCAGAAAGTGGCTGGCAACTTCACGGAGAATAAGAGTAGTGGGCCCAGCAGGGGCCAGTCCTCATTTCATTCATCCAAGAGGCCTCTGCATCCTTCTCGAGGTGGAAAGAAGTTCCGGGCAGCACCGATTGTTTCAGACGCAGGAAAGAAATGTTATAACTGTGGCAAAGCGGGGCATGTTCGACGTGACTATTTCGCGCCTGCTGTGACCTGCTTCGAGTGTGGACAGGAAGGGCATCGCACAACATTTTGTGGAAATGCGACTCGATCTTTTGGTACTCGCACTCCTGTACCGGTTCCGAAGGACACTAGTGTAAACCAGACGCAGCAAAGTAGTTTCCAGCAGCAGAATGTTGGGAAAGAGAAGCATCTAGCGCTGGGTCCGTTCCTCCGCGTATTTACGAGATGAAGAAGTCAGACGATCAGAACACATTTGCATCGTGCGATTCAGATCCTTTTGCAACCAGTTAGTGTCTTATTCGATTCAGGAGCTACGCATTCTTTTATATCTTTGAACTGTGTTAATCGTTTGAAGATCTCGTGCTTGTATGATTGTGAACCTTATGTTGTGAGATTACCGAGCGGAGAGAAAATTGTGGGAACCCTAGAAACTAGAGATTTTCCAGTGTCTATAGGAGGGAGGGATTGGCCATCGAATCTTATTGTAGTTGACATCTACGGTGACAATTTAATTCTCGGAGGCGATAGGCTCAACCGTTATGGAGATATTCTGAATTACCGAAAGAGGGTCATTTCTATCATTTATGATGATGGGTATGAACACTTATTCAGAGGATGAAGACTGGGAAGCTCGGGAAAATTGATCAAAGTAATGAAAGCCGTGAAATTACTGAAGCAGGGATGTCATGGACTTTGGTGCTATGCCATGAGGAAAGAGGAAGGAGTAGAGCTCTCATCTATTTCAGTTGTGAATGAGTTCTCAAATGTATTTCCTGACGAACTACCTGGGTTACCTCCGCAGAGAGAAGTGGAGTTCACTATCGAATTAGAGCCTGGAGCCGCTCCTATTTCCAAAGCACCATACCGCATGGCGCCAACCGAGATGTATGAACTAAAGAAGCAACTGGAGGGATTATTACAAAAGGGTTATATTCAACCAAGCGTTTCTCCTTGGGGAGCGCCCGTTCTCTTTGTCCGGAAGAAAGACGGATTCCTCCGATTATGAATTGATTACAGGGAGCTCAACAAAGTGACGATCAAGAATAAGTATCCTATACCTCGGATCGACGACTTGTTTGATCAACTCCAAGGGGCAAGGGTATTCTCAAAGATTAACTTGCGATCAGGATACCATCAGTTGAGAATTAATAATGAATCGGATATACCGAAATCTGCTTTCAGATCCCGGTACGGGCATTATGAATTTGTAGTGATGCCATTTGGAGTTACCAATGCTCCTGCGGTATTTATGCAATTGATGAATCGGGTATTCTTAGAATACTTGGATAAATTCGTGGTCGTCTTCATCGATGAAATCTTGATCTATTCGAAAGACACAGAGGAGCACGCTGAGCATTTGCGTGTGGTTTTGAGCATCTTGAGGAAGGAACAACTGTATGCAAAGCTTGCCAAATGCGAGTTCTGGCTTAGGGAAGTAACTTTCCTTGGGCATGTGATATCAGCTGACGGAGTTCAGGTGGACCCGAAGAAAGTCGAAGCAATCTTGGAACGGGAAGCTCCTAATAACGTGAAAGAAGTCCGGAGTTTCTTGGGACTTGCTGGACATTATCGCCGTTTTGTAGAGGGATTTTCCAAAATTGCTCGTCCGCTCACTCAGCTATTACAGAAAACTGAAAATTTCACGTGGGATGAGAAATGCCAGGCTGGTTTTGACGAACTTAAGAAGAGACTAACGACAGCACCTATATTGGCGTTACCAGATGGAACTGATGGATTCATGGTATACAGCGACGCTTCAAATCTGTAACACCCCAACTAGGCGGATATTACAGTGCCGTGGACCCCCGACTGGGACCCACCAGGCGAATGAAAACTGATGAATTAAATAATATAATTGTAGTACCGAACCACATTATATTACCAAATACTCCGATGAGGAGCTTAAGTACATTACACGAGGACAAAAAAGAATACTAGTATATTTTATATGAAGATAAAATACACTACCCTGAATAAATAAACGTCTCAAACGAAATTTGCAGCGGAAATACAAATGAAGAGAAATAAGAACGACTGAAATGACTGAAATGACTGAATTAAGCGGAATGACTGGGCCCCCCTACTAGTATCACTAGGACTCCTCGCCGTCAACATGCTCTTCCCGTGCCTTTGCCTTGCCGTGACCTGAAAACAAAATCCCCCAACGGGGTTAGTTACACAGAACAACAATCCTCAAGGGTTGAAAATACACAATCATGATATAACTGAAGTTATGAAATATCTTTAGTTATGAATTACGCTGAAGAGGAGTATCATCGTACGCCCGTAATGTTCTGTGCAAGTGTACAAGACGAATGACCGGACACACCCGTCCTTGTACCTAATTAGTCTCACGGAGTTAAGCTTTATCGTGTGCACGGTCCAATGTATCGGTGAACCCAATACATGACCATCGTGTGCCCGACTAAAAATTCCACACAGCCACACCCGGCCACGCAATATGAACCCAGAAGGTCATACGAACGAGAATGACCACAATGAATATCAATGAATAATAATTCGACAAGGCCAAGATGACTCACCGAGATAAAAATAATAGTGACGTGATTGATAACCCAATGAAATGATTTGGAACCGTCGTTCCTCGTGAATGAAATGATTATTCGACAATTACAAGTCTCAATATGATTAATACCATGATGAATGAGTTATGATTATGAATAATCAACAACAAAAGGAATGAATATCCTTTTAACCGAGTAAGAATTAACTTACACAACACCGATGAAGAATGCCCGTCCACAAACAATGTCCTAAATGAAATGTCGGTCGCTCGAACAACCTTGAATAACACAATTTACCAATAATTCGATCATTACACGAATCAAATACGATCATAACCGACTCAAACGTCGATACAACAATATCCAAACTCAAATATATCGAAACCAACTCCAAGATGAGTATTTCAAACCATCAAAACACTATCAATGATATCAATAATCTCACAGGAATGCACAATTTCAAGATTACAACAACGTCAAACGGAAATCCCCAAATTATCCGAAGTCAACCCCAAGGGTTCTTGATATAAATCCCCAAAATAGCCATTAAATTCGTAGGAATACATTTATCCAAGGTAGATAATCCATATCTAATATATTCCAACAACAATCCAAGCTTACACGGAGAAATCGGAAAGAAAATCCCAAAAATCCGAAATTCTAGATCCAAGAGATTAATATCTTTGATTTGATGAGATGAAGATGATGAAATGATGATTAATCCAAATGATGAGCTTGAAGATGATGATAGATGAATACACCTCGAAGAAAACTCTCCACATCGTCCGAAATCGCCCAAAACGGAAGAGAAAATGAGAAGGAATGATAAATGACGAAATCTGGGCTACACTGTCCAATTTATAGTCACTCCAGGTTAGCGTGCGCTAGCCCTTGTGCGTAGCGTGCGCTAACGGGTATTTTGGGTAGTCCAGTACCCACTGACCGAAAACGGTAGCGCGCGCTACGTACCTTCTGTAGCGTGCGCTACGGCTGTACACTTAGCGTGCGCTAACCCCAAAATGTTAGCGTGCGCTAACGAAATATCCGATACCCAGTACTGGAGTCCAGAACCTTCTGTCCTCTGATCTGATCTCGGTAGCGTGCGCTACAACCAACAATTAGCGTGTGCTACTACACCGTTTGCGTACGCTAAAAACCACTCATAGCGTGCGCTATGAATTAATCTAATGCAGTCCAGTAGCCACTGGACTCAACCTGATCTGTCCTTAGCGCGCGCTACACCAAATATTAGCGTGCGCTACCACAACCCACTAGCACGCACTACTTACCATTCGTAGCGTGCGCTACTTATAACTCACCTGCAGTCCAGTACCTTCTGGACAGCAGCCAGGGTAACATTAGCGTGCGCTAATGCTGAGTGGTAGCGTGCGCTACCTGTACTCAATTAGCACGCGCTAAAAGAGTACGTAGCGTGCGCTACTCCTCACGCACAGCCCACAATGAAAATGACAATGATGATAAACACGGCACGAAACTCCAATTAGATTAGTGATGAATGACGATTGATACACGATACAATTACTCTGGACGATGAATACCATGATTGAATATGGGTGACAAATGATCATTAATGAGTGAAATTACTGAATGATAAATACTGAATGATAATTACTGAATTGCAACCGGGTATTACATACACCCCCCCTTAAAAGAGTTTCATCCCCGAAACTAAGGGTCAAACAACTTGGGATAATTCTCCCGCATACTATCCTTGGTTTCCGAAGTAGCCTCTTCGACTCCGTGTCTAGACCACTGAATTTTAACCAAAGGAATCGTCTTATTCCTCAATTGTTTGATTCGCCGCTCTAAAACTCGTATAGGATGCTCCTCATATGAATGATCATCGGCGATCTCGATTTCGTCGAACTGAAGTATGTGACTCGGGTCGGCAACATACTTCCGCAACTGAGAGACGTGAGACACATTATGAATTCGGCTCAACGCTGGAGGTAAAGCCAATCGATAAGCTAACTCGCCTACTTGATCCAAAATCTCAAACAGTCCAATGAATCTCGGACTCAACTTTCCCCTCTTCCCAAAACGGAAGATACCACGACTCGAGGATACCTTGACCAACACGTGGTCACCTGTCTCGAACTCTAGTGGTCGACTACGATTATCTGCATATGATTTCTGTCGACTCTGAGCGGTCAACAAATGACTCCTGATCAAAGCTACCTTCTCACGGGTGGCTATAAGCATATCGAGCTCGGTGCTGATTGATTCAGATAGGTCATCCCAACACAAAGGAGATCGACAAAGACGACCGTACAAGGCCTCGTAAGGTGTCATCTTAATCGAAGCATGCCAACTGTTATTATATGTGAACTCAATCAATGGTAGTTGGGCTTCCCAATCGTCTTTCCAATTGATGACGCATGCCCTCAACATGTCCTCTAATGTCTAAATAGTCCTCTTTGATTGCCCATCGCACTGAGGATGAAAGGCGGTACTGAGATTAAGCTGGGTTCCCATAGCACGATGAACTGGTTTCCAAATATGCGACACAAACCGTCTGTCACAATCGGAAATGATACTTTTAGGAGTACTGTGCAGTCTCACTATCTCTTTGATGAATAACTGGGCAAGTCTCTCAGAAAATCTACTACGATTAGGTCCGCTAGCCATACATGACCATGAAACTGAATCGGACAATTCTGAATCTCACGATTACCGATAATTCGTCTACCATCAGGTAGGCTAATGACATAAGGCTCACAACTAGTAGCACTACCCAGACGTAGTCTACTCAAACATGACTCGGAAATGAATGAATGTGATGCACCAGTATACAAAAGGGTACAAACAGGTTGAGATAGAATATCGAGTGTACCTGAGATCATTAGGGCCTCTGGATCATCGGTCCTCTTCATCTCATAAATCCGGGTCTTACTAGTCCCGGCACCAGACGCTCCCGTATGCTGGCTATAGGCTCAACCTTTAGTCGCTCCTGTCATTTTAAACGACGCTGATTGAGTGGCCTAATTCTGAAGGGCTGACTGCTTAGGGGCCTGAGATGACGTCTGAGTAGGTTTGGAGTCCCTACGGCAAAAACGGGCCTTATGCCCAGCAATCCCATAGTTATGACACGTGATAGTCTGCCTCGGGCACTTGGTGCTGACGTGACCCGGTTCTCCACAATTAAAACAGGTGATGGCCAAACTGGCCGCTGGTGACTGAGATTCCGCGGGTTTAGACGTCACAGGGGGTCGCTCAGAAAAAGCAGAGCCCGCATGAGGTTTCTTGAAGGTTGTCTGACCGCCTTCAGACTGATTACGGTTCTTTGATTTCTTGCTAGCAGACAAAGGTTGCTGCTTAGCAATTTCCTTAGCTGTAAGCTCATAGGTAAGAGCTTTCTCAATGAATTCGGCCAATGTGGTGCAATTATGATTAAGCAACTGAAGTCTCATACGGGGTTTCAGCCTCTTGCTGAAATACTTGATTTTATCCGCCTCTGAATGAATGATGGATGAGGCGAAAGGGAGAAGTTCCTGAAATTTCTCGGCAATGGCGAGAACATCCTCGTTTGCTGAGGGGTCGGGTGTGAGTAAGTCTGACAGCTTGGCCTCTCTGTGTGGGGCCGGATAATACCTCTCCATCATGAGAGTCTTTAACTGATCCCAAGTACATGATCCTTCGGTGGGCTTCAACGACAACCACCAAGAATGAGCGCCCTTACCCAGATAGTAAGCCACAACTGAAACTTTGTGTCCTTCGGGACACTCTACCATCGCAAATAGCTTCTCGAAGTGTTCGAGCCAATGAACAATATCCGCCGGCTCAGATGAGCCTTCAAAAGTAGGAGGCCTTTGGCGAGAGATGTCGCCGATGATACTGCTCACATTCCTCTCTTGCCTCTGAGGTGGCGGCGGAGGAGCCTGTTGATTTTGATTGACTGAGTTATGCATCGTCTCCATTAGCTGTGCCATCTGGGTCATTTGGGCCATCATGCCCTGCATAAAAGCAAGTGGGTCAACCCGAACACCTTCTGACTGAGCCGTGTCCCGGGTACGACTCCCCGATAGTGAATGATCGCGTCCAGGTGAATGAGTGGCAGCGTCGCTGCTCGATGAATTAGCATTATTCCTCGTATTCGCATGTGTATTCACATGAGATCTCGGGATTTGGCCCGCACCACGGCCTCGTCCTCCGCGTCCTCTTCTTGCTCTCTCCATACTGAAGTAGGAAAGTCACATGATGATTATATTCCCCGCATGAATATCACGTTATGATTATGACATGAGATGATGGAAATGAGCATACACGCTCTAACACAGTGATTACATGAATGATTAACTGAGGTGACATGATTATCCGATGAAATTATTGAAATGATTATCTTGAAAGAGTTAACAAGATTAATGATATGGTCTTCGAGATCAACAACCGAGTAATGAAATGAATTGAGTGATTAATGAGTTAACCTGACCGTCCTGGTCAAAATGACAATGATGATTGAGGATTGTTAACTGATTAATTATGAATGAATTATTGCCAGAAATTATACCCTGGCATTAGAAATCTTACAGCTCTTTCGGTCTGATTGGCTCGGCATCTGCACAGGTCACACGCGACGCGAAAGTCCAATGATACTAGTTCGATGACGATGATTTCAAATGAGACATGACTCGGAAGGTAGTATTCAAACCACTCTCTGATACCAACTCTGTAACACCCCAACTAGGCGGATATTACAGTGCCGTGGACCCCCGACTGGGACCCACCAGGCGAATGAAAAATGATGAATTAAATAATATAATTATAGTACCGAACCACATTATATTACCAAATACTCCGATGAGGAGCTTAAGTACATTACACCAGGACAAAACAGAATACTAGTATATTTTATATGAAGATAAAATACACTACCCTGAATAAATAAACGTCTCAAACGGAATTTGCAGCGGAAATACAAATGAAGAGAAATAAGAACGACTGAAATGACTGAAATGACTGAATTAAGCGGAATGACTGGGGGCCCCTACTAGTATCACTGGGACTCCTCGCCATCAACATGATCTTCCCGTGCCTTTGCCTTGCCGTGACCTGAAAACAAAATCCCCCAACGGGGTCAGTTACACAGAACAATAATCCTCAAGGGTTGAAAATACACAATCATGATATAACTGAAGTTATGAAATATCCTTAGTTATGAATTACGCTGAAGAGGAGTATCATAGTACGCCCGTAATGTTCTGTGCAAGTGTACAAGACGAATGACCAGACACACCCGTCCTTGTACCTAATTAGTCTCACAGAGTTAAGCTTTACCGTGTGCACGGTCCAATGTATCGGTGAACCCAATACATGACCATCGTGTGCCCGACTAAAAATTCCACACAGCCACACCCGGCCACGCAATATGAACCCAGAAGGTCATATGAACGAGAATGACCACAATGAATATCAATGAATAATAATTCGACAAGGCCAAGATGACTCACCGAGATAAAAATAATAGTGACGTGATTGATAACCCAATGAAATGATTTGGAACCGTCGTTCCTCGTGAATGAAACGATTATTCGACAATTAGAAGTCTCAATATGATTAATACCATGATGAATGAGTTAAGATTATTAATAATCAACAACAAAAGGAATGAATATCCTTTTAACCGAGTAAGAATTAACTTACACAACACCGATGAAGAATGCCCGTCCACGAACAATGTCCTAAATGAAATGTCGGTCGCTCGAACAACATTGAATAACACAATTTACCAATAATTCAATCATTACACGAATCAAATACGATCAAAACCGACTCAAACGTCGATACAACAATATCCAAACTCGAATATATCGAAACCAACTCCAAGATGAGTATTTCAAACCATCAAAACACTATCAATGATATCAATAATCTCATAGGAATCCACAATTTCAAGATCACAACAACGTCAAACGGAAATCCCCAAATTATCCGAAGTCAACCCCAAGGGTTCTTGATATAAATCTTCAAAATAGCCATTAAATCCGTAGGAATACATTTATCCAAGGTAGATAATCTATATCTAATATATTCCAACATTAATCCAAGCTTACACGGAGAAATCGGAAAGAAAAACCCAAAAATCCGAAATTCCAGATCCAAGAGATTAATACCTTCGATTTGATGAGATGAAGATAATTAAATGATGATTAATCCAAATGATGAGCTTGAAGATGATGATAGATGAATACACCTCGAAGAAAACTCTCCAAATCATCCGAAATCGCCCAAAACCGAAGAGAAAATGAGAAGGAATGATAAATGATGAAATCTGGGCTACACTGTCCAATTTATAGTCACTCCAGGTTAGCGTGCGCTAGCCCTTGTGCGTAGCGTACGCTAATGGGTATTTTGGGTACTCCAGCACCCACTGACCGAAGCCGACAGAGATCTTCAGACAAGGAGCAAAATCCGGATCTTGTTCTATACAAGTCAATCATCCTGTTGGAATGGACTTTTTGCTCAATGGATCTATTCCCTATGGATCTAGTCCAAAGGCTATTTAAACCCCGGAGTTTGAAGATCAGTTTAATCAAAAAAATACAAGCTTACAAGCAATACGCGAACGATCTATGGACTGAATATTCATTATCATCAGATCAAGCTTACAAGAGCAAAGTATATTTCCTGTAGTATCATTCATATATGAAAAGAATAAATATACTCAGTCAATCAAGAAAAGCCATCATCAGCTCAAGATCTTCATCGTCAAGCTGTTGTTCTTACCTGGTTACTTTACCTTTTACCTTCGAGTAAAAACCTAGTTCTGTGTGAACTAAAGAAGTTATTCCGACCTGTGTGGGACGAATAGGACGAAGCTTTGGAACTGTGTGCGAATAAGCAAGTCAAGAGTTAGCTTTGACCAATCTGTATGAATGGTTGAAAGCGACAGTCTTTGTATCAATCTGTGTGAACGATACAAGGATTGGTCTGATTATAGACACGTAGTTGTGTACGTAGTGGTTATAATAAATATTTTCACCACTGTGTGGAGGACCAGTGGACGTAGAGGGGTTTTCCTCGAACCCCTTTAAAACAGCGTGTCATTTACCTTATGCACTTACTGTTTTCATTACCGTGATTATTTTACAAGTATAGACTACATACCCTGTACGCACCAAGCAAACAAGAGAAAACCTACTTGCTGTATTTACAGCAACTTACTGTTTCAAGACTTCCAATATGCATTCCTATTTGAAAATCGTACAGCTTGTTGCTTAAACACTTTCCAAGCTGTATTCTGTATACTTTGTGGCCAACAGAGATTATATCCCATAAATCTTGAAAGTTCCAAATATGTCTGTAACATAAATGTCAAAAGACTTAAATCAAATGATTTAAACCAAGCATATTTCTAGCATTATCGTTTGGGCCATATAAACGAGAAACATATAACCAAACTCCATAAAGATGGAATCTTGGAGACATTTGATTTAGAATCATATGATACGTGCGAATCTTGCTTAGTAGGCAAAATGACCAAACGTCCTTTCACGGGTCATACTGAGAGAGCTGCAGATGTATTGGGCTTAATACATACTGATGTATGTGGACCAATTAATACAAATGCTAGATGAGGTTTCCAAACACTATTTTTGTAGGTACCGACAACAAAGAAAAGCATGTGGTACATTGATAGCGGATGCTTAAGGCACATGTGCGGCTCCGAGGATTTGTTTGAAGACCTCGAATATCAAGAACAAGGACATGTGACCTTTGGCGACAATCAAAAAGGAAAAATTAAGGGCATCGGTAAAGGCGATAAGAAACCTTCTCCCTATATCGATAAAGTATTATTTGTTGAAGGTTTGCATCACAATTTACTTAGCGTTTCTCAACTATGTGATGAAGGTTTTAAAATTCTCTTTGAACAAATGAATTGCACGGCATTTAGAAATAATAAAATTGCATTCATCGGTTTGAGATGTGGAAATATTTATATTGTTGATCTTAATGATAGAAGTTCATTTAATGAAAAGTGCCTTATTAAATTAGATGATAATGCAATACTTCATAACATTCACGGACGATTTAAGCAGATTCGGATATATCTACTTAATGAGTCATAAGTCTGAGTCGTTTACGAAATTCAAGCAATTTCAAAATGAAGTACAAAATGAGTTAGGCAAAACTATTAAAGCACTACAATCAGATCGTGGTGGTGAATATTTGAGCCATGAATTTGACGATCATCTCAAAAATTGTGGAATTATTTCACAACTAACTCCATCTGGAACATCTCAATGGAATGGTGTGTCGGAACGGAGAAATCGAACCTTGTTAGACATGGTTAGATCGATGATGGGTCAAGCTGATCTTCTAATTTCTTTTTGAGGTTACGCCTTAGAGACTGCTGCATTCATTTTAAATCGAGTACCATCTAAATCAGTTCAAAGCACACCATATAAGATATGGACAAGGAAACAACCTGTTTTGTCTTTCCTGAAGATTTGGGGTTGTGAAGCCTATGTGAAGCGGCTTATCACTGATAAATTATCACCCAAATCGGATAAATGTCTTTTTGTGGGATATCCTAAGGAAACTAAATGATATTAATTTTACATCCCATCAGAGAACAAAGTGTTTGTTGCTCGATTTGGAGTATTCCTTGAGAAGGAATTTATTTTCAAGAGAAATAGTGGGAGTAAAATAACTCTTCATGATATGAGAGAACCACAAATAGATATTGAACCTTTAGATAAAACTGATATAAACTCACATAGAAATGTTGAGACCACTTCGTCTATACCAGCTCCGCGTAGGTCTATACTTAATCATCATGAACCTGAGAGATATGGATTTCTCATCACAGATGACAACAATGTGGAACTCATGGATCTAGAAGAGCCCACAACCTACAATGAAGCAACTACTAGCATTGAATGCGAAAGTTGGCTTTAAGGGATGAAATCCGGAATGCAATCCATGTATGATAATCAAGTGCGGACTAATTTAATTGATCTTCCTAAAGGTTACAAAGCAATTGATTGCAAATGAATCTTTAGAAAGAAAAAGAACATGAATGACATTGTACAAACATACAAATCACGACTCGTGGTGGAAGGATACAGACAGACTCATGGTATTGACTATGACGAAACCTTTTCGCCAGTCATAATGATGAAATCAATTAGAATTATACTTGCCATAGCAGCATATTATGACTATGAGATATGGCAAATGGAGGTCAAAACCGCTTTCTTAATGGGAAGTTAGATGAGTATGTGTATATTATATAGCCCGAATGTTTTGTCGATCCTAATAATCCTAATAAAGTATGTAAGCTTCTAAGATCCATTTATGGTTTGAAGCAGGCATCTCGGATTTGGAATATTCGTTTTGATGAAAAAAATCAAAGAGTTTGGTTTCATTAGAAATAAAGACGAACCTTGTGTATAGAAGAAGATTAGTGGAAGCGCAATTACTTTTCTAGTACTCTATGTGGATGATATTCTACTCATTGGAAATGACATCCCTACTTTGGAAAGTGTTAAGCTTTGGCTAAGTAAATGTTTTACAGTGAAGGACTTAGGGGAAGCTGCTTATATACTGGGTATAAGGATTTATAGGGATAGATCTAAAAGGTTTCTTGCCCTAAGTGAAAGTACATATGTTAACAAGGTACTGAAACGGTTCAGTATGCTTAATAGTAAGAAAGGGTTCTTGCCTATGTCACATGGCATAAAGCTCAATAAAACTCAATGTCCTTGTTCGAAGGAAGATTCAAGAGAGAGATAGAATGAGCTTGATACCTTATGCTTCGGTTATAGGATTTATCATGTACGCCATGATATGTCTAGACTGGATGTATCATTTGCATTGTATAACGGTACATTGTCGCTTCAGAAGTAGCTAAAGAAGCTGTTTGGATGAGGAAGTCCATTGGTGAACTGGATGTGGTTCCTAGCATTGTTGATCTAGTAAATTTGCACTGTGGTAACAATGAAGCTATTGCACAAGCTAAAGAACTAAGATCACAACAACCATCCAAACACGTAGCTAGAAAGTTTCACCTCATTCGAGAGATTGTCACTCGTGGCGATGTGAGGATATGCAAAGTCACACGGATCATAACATAGCGGATCCTTTAACCAAGCCGCTTGCTCAAGCATATAATGATAGTCATATAAAGGCTATGGGTCTTCAGTTTATGTTTGTATAGGACTAAGAGCAAGTGGGTGATTGTTAGTATTATGCTCTAAGTCTACTGTTTAATAATATAATGTGGAGACATTTATTATTATAATAATAATTATATTATTGAGTTAATATTCTGCTCACGATCATCAAGTATGTGACTCGATAGTAAAGCTCATTAAAGCATTAAAGAATATTTATTCTAGATATCCCTAGAAATATGATTACTAGTATGATAATGATACGATGACTATGTTTTACTGGTCACGAACATGAGATTTTATATCACGTCATAGATACATGTAGGGACATCGTATTGGATATGACCTAACAAAAGAATTATATATGGATTAAGTCATTATAATTCCTCTGATTGTTATATATTATTTAAGTCCTTATTCCCTAAAGACACTACAAATTCCTATAAATGAGTATAGTATTTTAACACAATACCAACATCTTCTATAATAAGGGACCATACAGTTTGTGATTGGATACGGTACGATTTCTACAGAGGGAAGTAGTTTGTCCAGAGGGGACTTGTCCCTCCTATAAAACGGAGAAGATATCCACGGGCCCTTGATAAGTTAAATTGTTTAAATACATGGCCATACTCAAATTAATCAATAAAGAGTTATTGATAATTGGAAAATTGTAACTTAAGATCAAGAATATAAATGAAACTGTATAAGGTCGACTTATCCATGCTTTATGCTTAATTAGGATATCGCGTGACGAGAGGATTAAATATTATACAGTAACAGGATTTTGTTTGTGCCGTCGAATTAATTCTTTTAATGCGGGTAGTCATAATGTATAGATAGAGGCCGCTTATGATTTATGAATCGTGAAATTGTATTTATACTCATTGCTGTATTAATTAGAACCTACAGGGTCACACACTTAAACGAGCAGAGCAGCTATTTTGTTCCGATTGATTATGGTTGGTAAAAGGGTTGGTGAACCCTTAGCCATGTAGAGGGCTATATAATAGTGCCTTGTGATATCCCTGACACTTGACCAAACACAAGAGAAGACATAATTTGTGTAGAGAGAATCAAAAAATTGATTTTGATATTTCTCTCACTAAAGGTCTTGAAGATAATATTCAAGAGTTGAATAATCAAAAGGATCAAGAATATATCTTCATATCTTTGAAGATTGATTCTTTGATGAAGAAAAGTATTTCGAATACTCATCTTATCTTCATCTTATCTTGTGAGTTTGATCTTTAATAACATATTGAATAAAATTCATAGTTGTTATTTTAGATCAAAGTTCAAGAACATTTGAATAAAATTCTTGGTGTTCTTGTTCTTACCATAATCAAGAACATACCTATATTCAAATTGATTTAAGTGAAATCTTTATTAAATCAGAGATAGCAATCCGTTAGACGCTCGGGACTTGTTCGTTGTGTGGATACCGTAGAGGACGCTCGCTTCTTGCAACGTCTCTAGAAGGCTCGATCGAAAACACGGTACAAGAGGTAACAATCTTGTTCTTCGTACTTTGATAATATACTTGGATCCTCTGAGGGTTTATTATATTTATACTTCCGCTGCACTATTTCTATATATGATGAGATCATAAATCTTATTAGTTCAATAAGAACCCAACATTGGTATCGGAGCGACTAGTATATTTTCATTGTTTCGATTTTCATATATATTGATATATGATGTTCATATATGTGATGTATTATGTTTATGTATATGATATATGAATTTTATCTATTTATAGTTATATATATGGTGATATATATAATTTTAATAGATTTGTGTTTCGATCTCTCTCTCTCTATATATATATATATATATATATATATATATATATATATGATGCCTATCTTAATATGTATATGGCGATATATATATTTTGATATATATGTTTGATCTTGACATATATGGTTCTTTGATATATGGATATTCATGTGATGATTTAGTTCTACTAATAATCCTAGAATCAAAGAATATATGATTTGATCTACATATAATTTTATGTTAGGATTATGAATTTTAAGAGGTGCATATGAACATAGATTTATTTATGTAAAGATTATGCTACTTTAAAAAAATTTCATATGAACATAATTATATTTTGATTCCGAGGTTGTACAAATATAGATTTGATCTACTTGATTTATACATTTATATTGTTCAAGAGGTATTAGTTGAAGTATATGCGTCTGCCAAAGCAAGTGTATGGATTTTATCTTAAAGAGGCGAGATGAATAAACAAGGTTATACATATGTTTTAAATGGTTAAGACTTATATAGGTTATACAAATGATTTTGGACCTATGGCTTAATTGGGATTAATACGATTAAAACGACATAAGATGTCATCCCAAATGATAATCTAAAGCATCTTTTAATTACATGGGACATGCCAAAGCTGTGTGTGTGGTTATTTGATCGTTAGATTATAATTCATATATGTGTATGTGATACATAATGTTTGAGACTAACATGTTGACATAAGATGTCATCTCTATGGATAAATACCAAACTGCTTTTATCTGCGAGGGAGATGCCATAGTTGTGCTTGCATTTACTTTGATCTTTAGATTTTAAAATTAATATATTTCACAAATAACTTTACATATTAATATTGTAGAATCAATGGCGTCAATCAATACAAACTCATTGCTATCAATTCTTGACAAAGAAAAACTTCCTGGCACTAATTACCTTGATTGGTCAAGGTGTAACACCCCGAGATATACAGGATTATTACAGCGCCGTAAACCCTTGTAGTCAGGATTTAATAGGCTAAGAATTTTAAAACAACATTACTAAATACCAACTATAAAGTTTATTATTACATCACGAGTATGAAAAGTACAAATCGACCAACATCCAATTATAAATTTCAAAGGAAGAACAAAACGACAACGTACTCGAGTACTTTATTAAAAACAAAACGCAACTGACAAACAATCCCGGCCATAACATCACTCCGCACCCTCGTCATCATGCAACTCAAGTGGTTGCTTTCCCCTCCTCCTATATCTTGAACATAAAACAAATGTCCACCCCCGAAGGGGTTAGCACAACGATGCTAGTACAAGTACGATAATTATACAACAACGGATTATTCAATATCTCGCGAAGAATAACAACATCCTCAACGACAACAATAACAACGAGTCCCTACTATGAGAAGACTCACAATACCATACACAACATGATATACATAACATGATACAACATACACATGGTAATTCCGATGATCCAGCGTTCACTGCATAGATCCCAAGATGATCCCGTCGGACCTACACGAAGTGGTAAAACCTGTCCAATGATCTAGTGCATGCTATCATAGATCCCAAGATGATCCCGTCGTGTAACACCCCCAAGATATTCAGGGTATATTATAGCACCGTGGACCCCTACATGGGACCCACCAGGCTAAATAAGAAATACCACTCGTCTAACCATCTCGGTTAGCGAGAAAACACACATCACCAAGACGAAAATTAAATAAAATTCCCGACATAACCGGCGAAACAAACATCACCTGACAATCATAAATAACATTTAACGATACAAGCCATAATTCGAGTAAAATTGCCTAAGTACCCGCGAGTACTATATATAAGTTCACAAGTTGGAAAACAACCACATCGAAATGGACAACGGAAATAAAGAAACTCATTTGCACATGTCAACAACCCTGGCCAGCATCCTCGTACTGTCTCAATGCCCGCTCGTCCGGCTGAACATAACCTGAAATTCATAACAAGAATTTCCCCAAAACGGGTCCCTAAAGGTGTTAGCAATTACGCTAGTACAAGTAATCAAGACAAACCATTTGCTTACACATTTCATAGTACATGCATCAAGTTATTTCAAAACCAAAACCAGATATGTCTTTTTCGAAAAATGAACAGTTAAATAATCAATTTGCCTAGGACCGGGGTGAAGCCACTGGTCCCACTCGAGGCCTATAAGGACCCTCCTGAGCTGGCCATATCAAAAACAAATCACGCACAGGCATTGCCTAGGATCGGGGTGAAGCCACTGATCCCACTCGAGGCCCCTAAGGACCCTCCCCAACTGGCTAGCGAATCAAGCTCGTGAATCCAGAGTGAAGTCAGAGATTCTGCCAAGGCCTCGTCAGACCCTCCCGGAGTGAGCAAAGCACCCCATATACATACATCACCATTTCATGTTAAGCATAAAAGTTTCCAAGAGTACTTGCCTTGAGTAATTGGCGACGACACGAACGGAAAAGAAAAACCAACCACGATCGTTAGGAACCAACGAACCCGAACCTAACGATTCGAAGAATACAATCACAACAATTTCTAAATGAGTATGGAAATGGAATACACCCGGAAACCCACCTACGATTCATGTAAATTCGTACAAAAACAACGAGGGCGGATCGCAACCAAATCATCTCGATTCCACAAATACCATTAAATTTACCATGAACTCGTAGGGAAAACATGACCACCACTAAGATTAATAGCATACATCATGGATTAATCAACAACATGGAACGAAACGGACAATAAATCTAAAATCCCTAATTTCCCAAAAGTAGGGTTCTAAGAGATTTTACCTTGATTCGAAGATGAAGAACGGATGATTAGTGATAGGTTGATGTTATGACGCTTTAATATACTTCTCCAACGAAGTTTGAGTGAAAATCGGATGAACCACAGGCCTGAAGATCGCTCTTGTCGTGAAGAGAGGAGAGAAAATTGAGAAATGAGGAAAAGTTGGCCGCTGCCAGTTTATATACTGGCAGGTGTTACAGCTGTAACATCACTTACATACGGCCGTAACATAAGGACATTACGACCGTAACATGCCTGACTTACGGCCGTAACTGGACCTGGAGAAGGATCTGGACAATTCAACGAAGCTCACCTACGACCGTTTAACTATATGGTTATGACCGTAACATCTCTTACGGCCGTATCTGACGGATATTACGCCCGTAAGTGGCCACTGGACCAAATGCAGAAAAATGAAGTCAGGTTAGGCCGTACAAGGAAGAACTTATGGCCGTAATTGATGAGAATTATGGTCGTATTAGCCTTCGCTTAGTGCCGTAATGTGCCTCTGGAATCACGCCAGATATGCACGACGCTTCGATGAAGGTCGATCGGAGGGTACAAAAGTGTACCAACGGATACACTCACAACGAGTTCGAGGCAGGAACTAAAACGCTAAAATGAAATGTGATTCCGACTACCCGAGGGTTCGGAAATGACAAGGATAGTAATTACCCCATAACTTTGGGAAATTACAAAACGGCCCAAAACATCCGAAACACAAAATAAACGATCGAAACATCAAACAAAAGTTCACAACACGCATAATAACATAATATGGATTTACCGCAACCCCAAAACGGTGGTTCCGAACAACGATTATGAGAATCAAACCAAATAGCGACGAAAATGACGTAAAATGCAAAATGGAGTAAAACAAGTCCGAAACAAGCTCGGAAGACAAAAAGTCCAGTATTAATTATTCTCGAAATATCAATACGGTTAGAAGAGAGTCACTAAAAACGAGAAATACACCAAAATGAAAAATACTGGAAAAAGGAAAAAATGCGGATATTACATTCTATTCCTCTAAAAATATGTTTCGTCCCGAAACTTAAGAAACAAACAACTCGGGGTTCCTAGCACGCATGCTATCCTCGGTTTCCCAAGTTGCCTCCTCGACACCATGTCTCGACCACTGCACCTTGATCAAAGGAATGGTCTTATACCTCAGTCGCTTCTCACGGTGCTCCAAAATCTTCAAGGGACACTCCTCGAAGGTAATATCCTCGGCGATATCGATACCATAGTCGATGACATGACTAGGATCCGGAACATATTTCCTCAGCTGGGAAACATGGATAACGCTATGAACATGGCTCAACGCCAGAGGCAACGCCAAACAGTTTGCCAACTCGCCGACCCTTTCGAGAATCTCAAAGGTCCAAATAAATCTTGGACTCATCCCTTCTTCCCGAAGCGGAAAACTCCTCTTGTTGGTGACACTTTTATCAAAATGTGGTCTCCCACCTCGAATTCCAAAGGTCGACGACGAACATCGGATAGGATTTCTATCGACTCTGAGCAGTCAACATCATTTCCCGAATCATTTCCACCTTCCACCTTGTCTCCATAGCGATATCCGGTTCGGTCCCAACCAAATTGGACGCCTCGTTGCATCAAATCGGCGATGGACATCGCCGCCCATAAAGCGCCTCACACGGTGCCATCCGAATCGACGCATGCCAACTATTTCTGTATGTGAACTCGATCAACGGCAAATGCTCCTCCCAATCACTACTCCAGTCGAGAGCACAAGCATGCAACATATCCTCAAATGTGTAGATAGTACGCTCCGACTGCCCATCCGACTGAGGATGAAAAGAAGTTCTCATACCCAAATGAGTACCCAGCGCCTTATGTACCGCCTGCCAAAAGTGTGATATAAAGCGGCCATAACGATCCGAAACAATAGACTTCGGAGTACCGTCAAGCCTCACAATCTGCACAATAAATACACGAGCCAACTTTTCCGCACCCCAAGTATCCTTGATGCCCAGAAAATCTACCGACTTGGTCAGACGATCCACAATCACCCAAACCATATTCATACCATACTTTGATCTCGGTAAGCTCGTGACGAAGTCCATCGAAATATCTTCCCATTTCCATTCCGGAATGGGAAGCAACTGCAATAACCCAGCTGGTCGCTAATGCTCGATTTTGACATGTTGACAAGTCAAACATCTCGCTACAAACAGTGCGACCTCCTCCTTCATGTCGTTCCACCAAAATTTCCTCCTCGGGTCCTTGTACATCTTACTCGAACCAGGATGAACTGAGTAAGGTGTAGAATGGGCCTCACGCAAAATACTCTGCCTCAATTCCAAGTCGTTCGGTACACAAACCCGACTCTGGAATCTCAACACACCATCTTTGTGAATCACAAACCCAGGAGACTTTCCCTTAAGAACATTCTCTCATATTTGAGTAATCATCGAATCCTCCAACTGCTTCACTTTAATTTCATCGATCAACGACGACGACATCTCCAAAGCGCAAAGTTGCCCGACAGCTCCCGGCAACAAAATCTCAACACTCAACTCAATCAAATCCCGCTGAAGATCCGATTGATACATAAGGATCTCAAGTGTCCTCAACGCAACCGGTTTCCGACTCAAGGCATCAGCCATGACGTTCGCCTTGCCCGGATGATAAAGGATCTCGAGTTCATAATCCTTAATCAACTCCAACCACCTCCTCCGCCTCAAATTCAACTCCCGCTGAGTGAATATGTACTTCAGAATTTTATGATAGATAAAAATCTGACATGAAGAGCCAAAAAGATAGTGACGCCAATTCTTGAGCGCAAAAACAACTGTCGCTAGCTCCAAATCGTGAGTATGGTAGTTGAGCTCAGACGACCTCAACTGTCTCAACGCATATGCGATATTCTTGTTGTGTTGCATCAACACGCACCCAAGACCCTGACCCGAAGCATCGCTATAAACGGCAAAACCCTCGTTGCACACGACAACGCTAAAATCGGGGCTGAAGTCAAACGTCTCTTCAACTCCTCAAAACTCGTCTGCCTTTCTTCATTCTAGACGAACTTCTCGGATTTCTAGAGCAACTGTGCAAGTGGCCGAGCTAGTTTCGAGAACCACTCGACGAACCTACGATAATAGCCAGCTAAACCTAAGAAACTACGGACCTCCTTCACATTCTTAGGCGGTGCCCAGTCCAGCACTGCCTCAATCATCTGTGGATCCACATGGTGTAACGTCCCCAAATCCCATTAGGTTATTACAGTGCTGTGGACCCCACACCAGAAGATCCACCAGGCAAACATGACTAAAACACAACAAACTGACCAAAGGGAAAAATCATAGTCCCTACTATGATATTCGACATAATAATCCGATATGGAATTTCAACGACAATGATGGGCCTACATGGTGAAAATAAAATACAACAACATCCATCAGCCTTGCACGGATAATACAAATGACAACAACTGACGAAACTGGAGTACTCCAAACTATTGACATGCATACTGAAACAACTCGGACTAGTATCGCTCGAATTCCTCGTCACTATCGTCATGCCCCTGTGTCTCAACTCTCTCCTCGCAAACACCTAAAACATGAAAACATGTTCCTCCCCCACGGGGTCATTCATCCAGATAATGAATATCAAATATACGTACAATATGATATGCATCCAACGGCAGAATAAACGGTACAACAATGGTAACACGAGATGCTCACAAACTAAAGTAAGGATCGAGCATTCGTGAAACACTATGCCCACGACATACGATCGGTAGGTTAAACACAAGTGCCCAACAGCGAGTCATCAATGTAGAACACAACAATGAATTACCCGAATGTAAACCAAACTAGAGCTGAAATAAATACGAATCAAAATGCCCGAAGACTCCAACGGAAATAGCAAAACATCACAATGGCCTGAAAGCCCTCAGCTAAAGCTGCCAGAATATCACGATGGTCTGAAAACCACTCAGCCGAATCTGCCAATCATCATAATGGCCTGAAAGCCAAACAGCCCGTAACAGTATATCATCATAATGCGGAACTCAAAGAAACAACCCGACTATCGAACATACCCCTCAGCATATGAACAACCAGTCACAAACTGTCGGACATATCCAATACAACATGGATTATGAATGACCAAATCAATAAGGCTCAAGAGGGACATCACAGTACGCTCGATCCGGAAATGTGTCCGTGCACATTTCCACCCCGTATACGGAATCCAGAATATATGTGGGACAATCACTAGTAGAATAAACATCAAAGACTTCGGTACATCTCACTTCGGTAATGTATATTAGCAAAGTAAAAACGAACAACAACTTCACTTTTCAATTTACTGAAGTAAAAAACCAACATAGACTTCAGTAAATGGTACCAAACAAAAAAGTAGGAGCTAGTTAGAAATTTTAAGTTACAAAGACTTCGCTAATTTGATAATTACTGAAGTAAAAAATGTGAAATTTTATTTTTTACCAAATAAATTTTACAATAGCGAAGTGTGTGTCTTGATACCGGGAATTAATATTTTCAGGTTCAATCTGAAGAGATTAGAAGCTGACTGAGGTTAAAAATCATAAGTTCTGAAACTTAAGGGCTAGATTGAATTAACCTAAAAAAGTAAATTTAAATTTAATTCGACATTTTTAATATACCGTTTCAATCTAAATTGATCCAAAGTAAATAAAATTTTCTCTGCCAAGTTTGAGTAGACCACTTTTATAAGTCCCCGTATTTTCAGGAATCAGAAAAATAGAACATCAAAAAAATGGTTGAAGGCCTGAGGCGACATTAAAGTTTGGACTCTCATCTTTATCCTTTTCATTTATTTCACTAGGGATTGAACCGAAGATAATGGAAATAACGAAGATCCCCATGCACTTTTACAGTATGGATTCATACTCCCATTAATTGAAATTGTCATGTATGAAGAAGGTCCATTAACCCTTCACATAGTTTCATCGGCCCGCATAAAAAAGTACAAGGGGAAAAAAAAGTTATAGAAAAAGGAGAACCCTAAGCAATGTGCTCTTCAATGTCAACCTTATCGTTCTGCTTGCCCTCGAGGATCCCTTTTCTGTTACGCCACCGTTCCACTTTCAGTTTTCCGGGCAACCCATTATACTTCGGGCCGAAAAACCCTAACCACATTCTGCTGTCAACTCCAGTTGCTGAGAAAATGTCGAGCCTTGAAGTTTCTTGGATTTTGTGGGACAAAATTGCCCTTGATGACTATAATGGTTGGGCCATTGAGGAATCTTCTCCCGAACCTGTGAAAAAGACGGGTAAGTGTTTGATACATGGGCTTTTTGTGAACCTTACTTTTGGATTATTTTTGTTTTATTTTGTTGTAGTTTTTAAGCAGTGTGGATTGTTGTGAAATGGGTTTTTGTACGATTTTGCAGATTGTCTGTAATTGGTCTTGGGAGTTCAGTTGTTGCAGTTCTTGGTTTACTTGCATATTTTTCATTCTCCAACAGAGGTTGAGTTTTTCTATCACTAAGGTTTCCACTTAATGTATTATTAGGTTAATTTCAAGTGTAGTTGACCTTGCTTTTGCTTCATCGGGCTATATGTTTCATCTCAGAAGCCCGTTTAGTACTTTACATGGATTTCCAGCACCTTCTTCAACTATTACAGATGATACGGAAAGTGAAGAAGTTATTCATGATGTGTTATTTGGAGATGCTCGGGTGCCTGATGAAAATGTGATTGATGTTTCAGATTCAATTGTGAGGACACGTGATTTTTGCTAACAAGCTATTTCGAAGTTAATCCACGTAATTTCTAATAAGGTCTAATGCACTTTGGAAAGACATTGTCTAATTACCAATGCTGTAAAATGATTTTTGGTTAGAGTGAATCCATATTTGTAGCATCAGGTAGCATCATTCTTGAGGCGATTCTATCGTTGTACTACTTTTCTATATCTTAGTGTCCCTATCGAGCTAATCTGCGCTTCATTTATGTAAGAGACAAGCTTAAATACAATGAAAGAACAAAAGCTCGAGCGTATTATAGTTCCGCTTGCTGTGGATTCTGCTCAACAAGAAGCTCTCATGTCCCTAAAGACACTCAAGGTATATGTATTCAGTGGCTTCATATTATAATACTTTTATCTTCTACAACGTTCAATTTACATAAGTTCCGTTTTTTTAATTATTTCATATGTTCCACATAAAAAGTCATGTTCTAAAAATAAACTCCGTTTCCTTTTAATGAGTCATGTTTCTATTTTCTTACATGTCATGTCTATATGGACATGTGGGGTATGAAATAATTCCCTAACTAATAAGTAAGGATATAATTGAAAAAATGTGTAAAATTATGCGTCGTCTAAAGTGGAATCTTTACGTGGAACGGAGAGAGTACTATTATTCAGTTGGATAATTCTATTTTCACAACTTATAAGACAATATTCTTATATATTTCATCGTAACATATATTTCTCAGTTCTGCGCTTTTCTTCTTACTGTTCTGGTTAAGGTTTGCAGATTATTGAAGATGATGTTAAAGCAGATGAGCTATGTACCAGACGAGAATAATGCTCGGTGGTTAGTTTGGGCGAATTCACAACTGGAGAGGTACTCGTAGAATCATACATTTATAATCTTAAACTAAGTCCTGTTATATGATCCTCAATCACCCATGTTGTACTCGGTTCGCAGGAGTAGGAAGCATCGTATAAATGCGTCAGTTGTGCTTTCTGGATCTAGAATTACCGCCTTTGATGATTTGGGGATTGAAGACCCTGATTTTGAATATATTCTGTGTAAGACTTGGTTAAGAAATCACCCGGTTTGTGATCCTGTATTTACTAAATAAAAAATAAATAAAGTATCGTATAAATTGTGTGTTGAAGCCTAAATTTAGCTCTAGCTGAAGCTGGTGTTATAAGAAGCAAACTTTCAGATAGAAATTCCAGCTCAAATTCGAATGTGGAGACCAAGGATGTTCCAAGTTTTTTCCCGAGAGGTACCTCAAGTCTTAAATTTCATTTAACCCCCCTTCATTAGCCCGTTGGCGGCTAAAGATGGAGAATAAGATACCGTTTGCATTATTTTAACCAACAATCGTACGGTTTAATGTAATAATAGGTTTATGTATCGCCATGATCTGATTAGTTGGAAGGCAAAAATAGAGTATAGAGTCACGCCGCGAGTCCATGAAGAGGTAGGAGTTGTTGTAGACATCTAAATACAATTGTTAGTTTTCATTTGTTTCTAAGAAACTGACTTTTCTTGCAGTTCAGATGTGTCTGAAGAAAATTGGTCTTCTAGATGTGAAGAAAATTGGTTTTCTGGATGTGCTGAAGAGAGATTTTGTCGTTTCGAAGTATATGATCTTTTTTAATCCTTTTTGTCCTATTTGTGGTATTCATGATGAAATAGATAGAAACTTATTATACATTCTTTATCTTTGTTATGGTATGTATCTGGTTTTGAATTGGTTGGAACGCATCTTATTTTTTTTTTAAGATGGGATGATATGAAATTGTTGGTTCTTATATTATTGAGCTCTTGTGGTTGATGGTTAGTTATAGTTGAATGTAGATTTTGGCAATGAATTTTAAATTGAAATGTAAACTATTGATATATATTACTGCAGAAAATACTAATATATATTATACAATAACTGAGGTAAAAAGTTCTTTATTTACTACGCCAATTATAAAATAATCGAAGTTAAAGGCATTATTTTACTTCACTTATTCCCCACATTTGGATCATAATTAGAAAAAAACCGAGATAGACTTCGGTTATTAGGATATTAGACTTTGCATAAAAAGCGAAGTCTAAAGTATACCTTTTACTACATGAACATAGACTTCGGTAATTATGACGTTTTTACTTCACATATTATCTGAAGTCTTTGATGTTTATTCTTATAGTGAATGTACCTAATTAGCCTCACGAACTACATCTCGTGTGCACAGTCCAATGCGGAAACATCCACGCATGACCATCATGTGCCTGGCTAAAAATCTTACACATAACCTGTTGGGAAAACAAGAACCCTTTATCGAAACAGCCGGGATATTCAATCCCTGTATCGAATAGTATTTTATAAAAGGTTTTGACATATATGCCAATCTGCATACAGTAAAGGAAACTGTATCGAAGTGTTGAGGCATCATCCTGTATCGAAGACCTGTCTCGAATCCAGCATATAGTGAAGCCCTTCAGTACAGCAAGAAGTCTTATAAAGACCAAGTATGGAAACTGTCTCGAATCACCAATACAGTTATCTTCCATACATCTCTCAACAGGACAAGAAGGAATCTTCAGAAGTCAAGTCCCGTTGAATAAATAAGTATTTAAATACTCAAGGTTAAAGTATTTAAATACTGTCAGTCAACAGATCTTTAAATCCTGCTAAATTCGGATCGTGCTTTTAATCCCGTTGGAACGAAATCTTGCTCAACGGATATATCTCAACGGATATATACCTCAGAGACTATATATATCACATCAAGATGCTGAAGATCAGTAACCCAAGCTATCGAAATTATCAAGCTATCAAAGTCATAATTAGAGCAAAACATATCTCCAAAGCTTACTGCAACTCAGATCTAAAGAGATATACAGTGCTCATCATCTTGAACAACACTTCATCAGCTGAGAGCTCTTAAAGTCAAAGTTGTTTTTCATCCTCTGTTCTATACTTTGAACAAACCCAGATCAGCCCTATGTGGACTGAGTAATCTGTGCTTCTCCGGAACTATGTGTGAAGGATTTGCATTGAAGAAGACGAAGCTTCAGAACTGTGTGTGAAAAGTCAAAGCATTAGCTCAAAACCAATATGTGTGAACGGTTGAAGCTAAGATCTTTATATCAATCTGTGTGAACGATATATTGATTGTGTGTTGTTATAATTACGCAGTTGTGTACGTAGTAATTATAATAAACTTTTTACTCCTGTGTGGAGGACCAGTGGACGTAGAGGGGTTTACCTCGAACCACTTTAATTACTGTGTTATTTACATTCAGTTTTTACTGTTTTTAATTACTGTGATTAATTAAGTATACACTATACATTTAGTGGCTGTATCCACAGCGACTTACTGTATCTAAGACTTCCGCTACGCACTCAGATTTAAAATTAGTACAATTTGTTGCTTAAACTACTTCCCAAACTGTATCCAGTATACTTAGTGGCCAACAAGTGGTATCAGAGCGGTTGATTCTAAAAAGAATCAGTCGTATTTTTAACCGAATCAGATCCAAACTCACTCACTCTTTAAAATAGTCTCTTTCATTTCTGTATTATCACATGGATACTTCTATGATCAACAAAGTGCCTATGTTCTCTATTAACGAATTTGATGATTGGAGAATTAGGATGGAGGCTCATCTTGCAGTAATGCACGAAGAGATGATTTTTGTGATATAGGATGGTCCTATCAGGATCTTGAAGGTAAACACGGCCACAAGGATTGAAGGCCAAGCCCATGCTGAGATGCTCGAGAAGGATCGCGAGCAATGGACCACAGATGAAAGAAAGCGAGCCAACCTTGACAATGTGTCTAAGAACGCGTTATTTGTCACCCTTGACAAAGGCACGTTCTCGAAGGTAAAGAGCTGTAAATCAGCCAAGGAAATCTGGGATAAACTCAAGTTGATTTGTGAGGGAACTGAGCTCTCAAAATAAAAGAAGATTTCAAAACTGACTCAGCAATTTGAATCTTTCGAAATGAAACCAACTGAGACACTTGAGAAACTTGACCTCAGATTCACTGGTATTGTTGGTGAACTTGAAGCGTTGGGCAAAATTTATACCCAAAAGGAGAAGAATTTAAAAATTTTCAGATCTCTCCCAGCCCGATGGAACATTAAGACCACACCTATGCATGTATCTTGCAATCTTAATGAAATATCTACTTTTGATCTCTTCTCTGACCTCAAAGCTTTTGAGTATGATATTGACAGAAGAGAGAAAGCTGAAGAATCTCCTTCAAAGGTCACATCACTAGCCGTTGTATCGAATCGTCGACACAACATGCCCAGCCCATCGAAGCCTAGTCACAAGAATGCTGACAGTGAAGACGACATCCTGTCTCAAGATGAAATGGCGCTTCTCATGCAAATGCAAAAAGTTAATCAAACAGTCTGGAAAGACTCCATACAGGCCCAAACCTGTCCACAAGGTAAGTACCGAAACATCATCTGGTGATGCTAACCTATGCTATAATTGCAGGAAACCAGGGCATTATGCAAATAAATGTCCTCATCCTAAAGTCCAAAGGTTGCCTGAGGCCGAGCAACAAGAGAGAGATTAAAGAAGACGTGCTTGAAAAAACAAGCTCAAGGCCCTGATTGGAGAATCAGAAGCCTCCCCCACACCATCCAAATCTGAAGAATGTCTTCAGGTGGTCACCGAAAGTGATTCATCTGATGATGAGTTCGATGATAAAGCATATATGTGCTTTATGGCAAATGACATTCCGGAAGATGAAGATAGCCATGATGAGGTAAGCTCAACCTCAGCTATTCCATTGAATGCATCTCATACCTTTGAAAACATGATGAATGAGTTTAAAAACATTCAAAAGGCCCATGAAACATTGAAAACCGAGAATATGCAGCTCCAACTGTCTAACCTAGAGCTCAAAGATGAAAACGATTTGCTGAAGATAAATTATGAGAATATGTCTCTTGACTGTGAAACCAGCAAAGTCGATTTTGAAAAACTCATTGGAGAGCAATCATCAACTTGCTCATGAACTAAGTGAGGTTAAAACTCACAACGAGAGCAAGACAAATGATTTGGTTATACTTCAAGCCAAAGTCAAAACTCTCGAAATACGAGAAGATGAACTTGAGACCATTCTGAAATCGTTCGAGAAATCGTCCAAAAGAATGGAAGAAATTCTGAGCACTGGGCAATATGCTCATGATAAAAGTGGCTTAGGATACAGCTCATGTTCAAACAAAGGGAAAACTAGTACAGTGTTCGTCAAGAGTGTGGAACACATTCCAGAATCGAAAGATTCCCCTAGTCCCGTGAAGGAACCTATTGAACCGAGAAAACCGAAGGCTGCCATTCCGCCCCCGCAATCCTATTCCAGACAGCGGAATCATAAGCCGCTCCAACCTGTGATGCGCACTCAACAACATGCTCCCCGAGCATATCAACAACGCCAACAGCCGTTCAGAAGGAAGGCTGTATCCAACTACCAAAGGCCCGCACCGCAGTACTATCAGTACAGCACGCCTAGGTATTGGATACAGGAGCCTCGTTATTCCTCGAGACAGCAAGTGCCCGCTCATTATCAACAACAGCATTGGGAATCCAACTGGAGACCCAGAAGGCAAGCTGTTAGGCCAAAGAAAATGGCTCCACCTCCAAGACGGCACTCGTACTGGATTAATAATAATAACCCTGAATTTTTCATGCATAATAATTATCATGATTATAGCGACTACGTGTATGCCCCACATAGATACCGCAACACTGTATCGAATGTGACCTACAGTAAACCTATTGCTATCAGGAAAATTTGGGTACCTAAAGGCACTAACACACATGGACCCAAAAATCAAATGGGACCTAAAACTACTTAATCCTTTTGCATACATAACATTCTAGAGGAGGATACCTGGTACTTTGATAGTGGATGCTCTCGGCACATGACCGGAGATAGGAGCAAGCTATCAGATTTTGTAGAAGGTCTCGGTCCAAAAGTTCGTTTCAGTGATAAATCTAAAGGAAGAACAAAAGAGAAAGGAAACCTACTTGTCGGAAAATTCAAAGTCACCGATGTTGCATATGTTGAAGGCTTACAGTACAATCTACTTAGTATCAGCCAGTTCTGTGATAAACAGTTCTCGGTGAAATTCTATATAGATCGCTATAGAGTCAAGAACGTCCAAACCAAGGAAGTTGTGCTTACAGGAAGCAGATCAGGTAACATGTATATTGCTGACTCGAAGCCTATGAGCTCCTCAATTCCATGCTTTGTTCCCAAAGGCACTGCAGATCTTAGCTGGTTATGGCACAAGAGGATGTCTCATATCAACTTCAAGACGATCAACAATCTCTCAAGACAGGGAATGGTTAGAGGTTTGCCAAATGTGTCATTTAAGAAGGACAGCATCTGCGGACCGTGTCAGAAAGGCAAGCAAATCAAGTCAACCCTGAAGAGCAAATCCTACCTTTCAACCCAAAGAGTGTTGGAAATGCTACATATGGATCTCTTCCTGTAGACCCAGTAAGTTTGGGAGGTAAGAAATACTGCATGGTTGTTGTTGATGATTATTCCAGGTATGCTTGGACGATTTTCCTTAGCAAGAAGAAGGAAACAACATCAAAGCTGCCCGAGCTCCTGAGAAAGTTGCAAAATGAAAAGGCATTGAGTATCGTGTGCATTCGTTCCGACAGAGGTACAGAATTTACTAACTGCTTTATAGAGCAATACTGTTTGGAAAATGGGATACAACACAAATACTCAGTTACCCGTACACCTCAACAAAATGGTGTCGCTGAGCGAAAGAATAGGACGTTGAAAGAAGCAACAAGGACAATGATCGCTGCAAGCAAGTTGCCACAGCGTTTCTGGGGTGAAGCAACCAATACAGTATGCTACACTCAAAACCACTGTACCATCAACAAGCACCACAACAAAACAGCATATGAGGTATGGAACAACAAAACTCTGTTAGTTTCATATTTTTACATTTTTGGATGCAGGTGTTACGTGTTGAACAATGGGAAGGACCAACTTAGAACCTTTGATGCGAAATAAGATGAAGGAATATTTGTAGGATACTCCTCTGTCAGCAAAGCTTTCAGAATCTTTAATAAAAGGAAGCTGACGATCGAGGAATCAGTTCATGTAGTGTTCGACGAACCTCATCATGACCCTACAGGAGTGGAAGATGTTACCCAAAACATCCAACAACTACCTATCTTGAATCCTCCAACTGTCATAGAACCTGTAGTTGATTTAGAAATAAACCCCGCAGCTGTAAGAATCGACGTGGATGAAGCCGACGCTGTACAAGCTGAAGCGGTATCCACAGAATCTCTCGATACAGTACGGGATCCTGAATTAGAACCCGACTGAAGATGGTTGAGAGATCACCCGCAAGAGTTGATCATTGGAAACATAAATGCTAGTGTTTCTACTCGTAGGAGAATACAGAGTACACAAGGAAATGTACGTTGTGCACAAGAAGAATCTGATACTGAGATATCAGAATTTCCTGAATGGAAATCTCAATCCGCGCTTAGAAGACTCAATATGTGCACTATCACTGTATTCTTAGCCCAGTCCGAACCTGTTTCGACCATAAACGCTCTTAATAATTCTCATTGGATAACATCTATGGAAGAAGAGCTTAACGGTTTCGAAAGAAACAATGTATGGTATCTTGTACCCAGGCCTACACATCAATCGGTTATAGGAACCAAATGGGTATTTCAAAACAAAAACGATCGAAATGGACTTATTATAAGGAATAAATCCAGACTAGTCGCACAAGGCTATAGTCAGGAAGAAGGCATAGACTATGATGAAACCTTCGCCCCTGTAGCAAGACTAGAATCCATTAGGATATTTTTAGCCTTTGCCGCCCATAAAAGCTTTATTGTATACCAAATGGACGTCAAGAGTGTATTCCTGAATGGAGACCTTGCTGAAGAAGTTTATGTTGAACAACCACCAGGGTTTGCCAACACAGACGGTGTCGACTTAGTATACATGCTAAGGAAAGTGCTGTATGAACTTAAACAAGCCCCTAGAGCCTGGTACGAAATCTTGTCCCGGTATCTAACCAACAACGGATTTGAGAAAGGTGCTGTGGACAAAACCTTGTTCAAAATACAGGAAGGTGATGACCTTCATATGGTGCAAATTTATGTAGATGATATAATTTTTGGTTCAACTAACCTTGCTTTATGTCAAAGGTTCTCTCATCTCATGTAAAGTAAATTTGAAATGAGTATGATGGGGGAACTTAGTTATTTCCTAGGTTTGAAGGTAAAGCAGTTCCCTACAGGTATTTTCATCAACCAGGAAAAATACAGCAAGAAGCTTCTCAACAAATTTGGTATGAACAATTCCAAATCATCATCAACCCCCATGAGCACTTCCGTGCAAATTAGTGCAGATGAAGCCAGAAAGCCGTTTGACCAATCACTCTACAGGAAGCTCATTGGTTCGCTCCTGTACCTAACGGCTAACAGGCCCGATATCCAGTTTGCTGTTGGAGTGTGTGCGAGGTATCAAGTAGCACCTAAGGAATCACACTTCAATACAGCTAAACGAATCCTGAAGTACATTAAAGGAACAGTCGATGTAGGACTATGGTATCCTAAGGAAGGCGGATTCGATTTAGTTGGATACAGCGACTCGGATCTCGGAGGCTGCAAGCTAGATAGGAAGAGTACAAGTGGAACTTGTCACTTTCTTAGACCTAGACTCGTTTCTTGGTCAGTAAGAAGCAATTGGATAATTCTCTTTCCACGGCTGAATCAGAGTACTATTATGCTGGTAGTTGGTGTATGATGATCCTTTGGATTCAGCAACAGTTGTCAGATTATGGAATCGATGCCAGAGAGACTCCAATCATGTGTGATAGCACGAGTGCAATTGCAATCACGCACAATCCTATCCTACACTCGCGCACTAAGCATATCAACATGAATCATCATTTTATAAGGAATCACGTCGAGAACAAGGATGTTCGCCTTGAGAAAGTTCATACAGATATTCAGTTGGCCGACATCTTCACCAAGCCGCTCGACACAGCCAGATTCAACATGCTTAGACAAGAATTGGGAATGCTACAGCCCGACTCCCTGTGAGAAATTTACTGTTTTTACTCAACAAATTGAGGGGGAATGCTGTAAGACCCAAGAATACAGTATCCAACGTTAATTATCTGTACACTCAGAACCGTCAATACAGCATTGTAGTGAGCGAAGACATATGAATCCTACAGCTGACGTGTGCAATAATTAAGGGGGAATACTGTATGACCCATGAATACAACATTAATCCACAAGTTGCTGTATGGAATTTAAAACCTATATGTACCTTTTTAAGGGGGAATGCTGTATCGACGTGGACACAGCACATACTATAGGATTTCGATTCAGTATATATATATATTATATTATATTGTTTCATTTTAAAATGATTTTTGTCCACGTGCCCTGTTTTTATGTCAAACGCCGTGTACATTAAATGCTTACACGACATCTGGACAACTGAATCTCAAAAGCCGCGATGTTTTAAATTGTTTATTGTTTTAAAACCGCCGTTTCAGGCATTTAGGGTGACACAAATGTCAGAAGTGGGACCCGCTTATATAAACATTTTAATGGATTAGCGTACCAGTTATACTCAGTCCATCTTAACCGTTGATTTCAAAAAATGGTTCCCATCCCTTAAAATCTGAACATTCGTACTCTGCAAAACCCTATTTCGCCGCCCAACTATAAAAATACTGAATCTGCCATTAGATACTCTTTACGCTTTATGCAAATTTAAGAGTTCTCAAGCAAAAACAGCCTACATACTTTTCTGCATTTTACTGCATATTTCGGTTATTCTCTTTCACTTTTTCTTGAAAAATCATCAAATGGCTGGACAAACTTTTTCTCCCGCTCTCAAGAAAACCAATAACATCATCGATGGACGGATAGTCTCAAGATCTGTTGTCATTGAACGTCTTCTCACTGAAACCAATGATGTCGAACCCATGGAGTACATCATCACTCGTCTTCGTCAACAAGGCCTCTATCGCCTTGGAAGTCAAACCGCTGAGAAGTACGATGCTCATCTGGTTGAGGAATTCTACCTCAACGCCGACGTACGCTTTTTGTCGCTGGCCCAAGGAGGTCACGTTGCTGACATAACCGCTACAATTCAAGGAGTTGAGATCTGTGTTGATAGCGATCTGCTCCAGAATATCTACAGGCTACCCGCTGATGGCCCGACAATGGATCAACTTGAGACATTTGGGTCTCAAGAGCTAATAACTAAGTTTTATGGGCTGTTCACAGGCTCAAAAGTTGTTGACATGGTTCAAACCACCTGTCACAAAAAGAATTTATGTCTGCCTTACGTATACTTGCATGATTTCTGCTGCAGGATCATTGGGAATCGAACCGGTGCATTCGAAATGTGTACTAATCTGAGGTTCAGGATGATGGTGGCAATTCGAACCTGTGAAAAGGTCAACTGGTGCCAGATAATCCTGAAGCGCTTGCAATAGGAGGTACGCAAGCCTGCTACCCAGAAGAAATCATTTGGTTTAATGTTAAACCATATCTTGACCAAATGCGGACTGTCGCAATCTGCTGATGCTAAGAAGAATAGCTCCAGGATATACCTAGGAGGCGTCAAGCCTACTGCGAATAACCAAACCACTATGGTCTGCAACCACCCGAAAACCGGAAGTATGCCAGTTTCCGCAAACCCAAGAGATGAGTCTTTGAAGTCCCAGGACGTGGAATCTTCAAAGAAGAGAAAAAGATCTCACAGCAAGAAACCCATTGTTGGTGAGAAGCCAAAGAAGAAACTTAGGAGGCTTTCTAATGTTAAATCTGCCAAGCCCTCCGAAGAAGTTTCCACCATTGCTCAACCCACTGAAGAACAACCCCAGGGCCCAACCCCTGTGGAAGAGGTGTCCACTACTGTATCGACAGTAGATCCTGAGCCTTTGGCGGCTAGGACGGATGATGGGGCATCTGCCAACGAGAAAGACTCTAGCAATTCGGCTGCCCCTACGAAGCTAAATGCTAGCTCTCCTATGCGGGATTCCACACCCGTACAGGATCAAACTTCCTTCGGGGCACCATCCCCTGTAAGGAATCCCACTTCCCCACAGGATCCCACACCTGTAGAGGAATCCCTCGCTACAGCGGACCTAGCCGTTGTACGCAGTCCCTCCCCTGACACCATTATTCACAAAACCCTTCTCGCTGTTCCGATAGGCCATGCTTACGAAAGATTTCTGAAATGGAAAGGCTACAGGCTAGCTCCGTATGAAACATTGTACAACTGGAACGATTGGAGCCAAGAAGAGGGATTTGTATCAGAAGTGACGGACTCAATGGAAATTGAGGCCCTCATCCGATGGGATAACCCTTTCTACAAAGAACTAATTGAAAGCCATCTTTTGCAGAAATCTGACGCAATGAGGAAAGGTAAGGATAAGTTAGAGGACTCTCCCCCAAATCCAAAAGACGACAATGACAATGACTCAGACGACGAAGACGATGATTTACAAGCTGGTCTGAGAATGAGTCGTGAAGAGGGTCAACTCGAAGCAATCCCCCTTCGCCACAACAAGAGAAAATTCCCGACGAGGGGGAATCAGTCCCTCAAGTCGAGGAAGTAGAAGCAGTTTGTCACTGAGAGACAATAGGAGGATTCAGTCCCTCCTGTATCCATGTCTACCGACGAAACTTCGCAATAGGAAGCCACTGAACCCCTTGCCGCCAAACCAGAACAAGCTCCTCCCGCCCCTTCAATCGTGGAATCCGAGGATGGTCTCGTACCTGAGGATGTCCAACTTAGTTCCCGTGAACCTAAGGAGGTTGAATAGTGTCCAAGATTTTGCTCAACCAGATTCTCCGATTTCTGCCGCTAGGAAAGAGCGCCTGCATGCTCTTGGTCTTCAAACTGTATTCATTCAGGATGCAGTGAATGCTCTGTCTTCAGTTGAAAAATCCTTGAACTGGATGCATACTTCTGCCGTGGAAGAGATGACCACTCTACATCATGAAGTTTCTCTAGTAGTCGAGGCCTTCATTGTTTTTCCAGAAGTATTCAAACAAGCACTGAAAATCATGGAAGACAAGCAAGAGCAACTCCTGAAGGAAGAGGCAACAAAAACGTGAATTGCTGAAGCCAAGACCGCATGTGCTATGATTGAAAACAGTTCTCAATTGCGAGCCCACAACAAATGTATCAAGGACATGTCGCAGGCACTCTCCTCCCTTGTAGAAAGAATGACTAACATCGAGACGAAATAGGATGCTGCATTACAGATCCTAGGACGTCTTGATGACGCCAAAAATGGGGAAGAAGCAAGAGAAGCTGCTAGGAGAATCAAGTTACAGCACGAAAGGGAATTCGAGGCTGCTCAAGATAGCATCACTGACGAATTAAACAAGCTAGCCCCTCCCTCCCAGAGTTTTAAGATTTCAGGCTCCCGACCAGAATTCCATGATCCAAATGTTCCGTGGCAAAACCTAATCCAAAGACCTTCTGAGATTCGTCTGCTGACCAACCGCAATCCTACTGCCGATGAAGTGAAGCAATGGAGGAAGAAAGAACTAATGAGATACTTAGTTAAACTCGTCAAGGAATCAGCCATCTTCAAGAACTATAAAACTTTAGCGGAGGCCGCAAATAAATTTACGAAGATGCTAGAAGACGGAAAACTCCCTCTCCAGATCGAGATGAAATCCAAACACAAAAGAGGAGATCGGATCACCCATCCAGAAGACTGGATTCTTGCCGTTGACAGATCCTATGAAGGAAGAGCTATATACCAGGATCGAGGCAGCGATTCCCTACAGAACTGGTGGCGTAGTATCGAGAATGATCCAGGGAGAAAACCATGGAGACATGTAGACTACAGATAAGAGCTGAAATCCTTGTATATTACTTTTTGTTTTTGTAATTTTTCCTTCGAAACAACAAACCATGTACTCAATTTATTTTGAATATCAATAAAAGTGTTTGTTTGTCTTGAAATATTACAACTCGTAATCTACTGTGTTGATGTATGATTACTTAAATTGTTTGATAAACAATCTCAAGTATAAAAACATGATTGAAAAATAAGTTGTACGAACTAGTCTACGAACAGTTCATAATTTCAGTTGTAAGCTTAGAAAACATTGTAAGATTGTGCCTCCACGCCAATCATAAGCTTAAGTTGTAAAAGTCCTTAGCTGTATCGAACTCGCCTGCGAGCAGTTCATTAAATTAGACTAAGTTGCTGAAAGACAGACCTTTTCACAAAAGACCAAGAAATCTGCCAGAAGTCATCAAAGAAGATTTTTTTTCTTGAAGAAGGTTTTGGCATCATCAAGAAGACTTGAATGTTATAAAGTTAAAGTCTTGGCAAATTGTCAAAAAGGGGGAAATTGTTGGGAAAACAAGAACCCTGTATCGAAACAGTCGGGATATTCAATCCCTGTATCGAATAGTATTTGATAAAAGGTTTTGACATATATGCCAATCCGCATACAGTAAAGGAAACTGTATCGATGTGTTGAGGCATCATCCTGTATCGAAGACCTGTCTCAAATCCAGCATATAGTGAAGCCCTTCAGTACAGCAAGAAGTCTTATAAAGACCAAGTATGGAAACTGTCTCGAATCACCAATACCGTTATCTTCCATACAGCTCTCAATAGGACAAGAAGGAATCTTCAGAAGTCAAGTACCGTTGAATAAAGATGTATTTAAATACTCAAGGATAAAGTATTTAAATAGTGTCAGTCAACAGATCTTAAAATCCCTCTAAATCCGGATCGTGCTTTTAATCCCGTTGGAACGGAATCTTGCTCAACGGATACATCTCAACGGATATATACCTTAGAGACTATATATATCACATCAAGATGCTGAAGATCAGTAACCCAAGCTATCGAAATTATCAAGCTATCAAAGTCATAATCAGAGAAAAACATATCTCCAAAGCTTACTGCAACTCAGATCTAAAGAGATATACAATGCTCATCATCTTGAACAACACTTCATCAGCTGAGAGCTCTTAAAGTCAAAGTTGTTGTTCATCCTCTGTTCTATACTTTGAACAAACCTAGATCAGCCCTGTGTGGACTGAGTAATCTGTGCTTCTCCGGAACTGTGTGTGAAGGATTTGCATTGAAGAAGACGTAGCTTCAGAACTGTGTGTGAAGAAGCAAGTCAAAGCATTAGCTCAAAACCAATCTGTGTGAACGGTTGAAGCTAAGATCTTTATATCAATCTGTGTGAACGATATATTGATTATGTGTTATAATTACGTAGTTGTGTACGTAGTAATTATAATAAACTTTTTACTCCTGTGTGGAGGACCAGTGGACGTAGAGGGGTTTACCTCGAACCACTTTAATTACTGTGTTATTTACCTTCAGTTTTTACTGTTTTAATTACTGTGATTAATTAAGTATACACTATATATTTAGTTGCTGTATCCATAGCGGCTTACTTTATCTAAGACTTCCGCTACGCACTCAGATTTAAAATCAGTACAGTTTGTTGTTTAAACTACTTCCCAAACTGTATCCAGTATACTTAGTGGCCAACATAACCAATCGGCATGCAGATATGATTCCAGATATGTCACGATGCAACATGACAATGAAACTCAAAGGATAACACAGCTAGTAATGATCAAAAGACTCACCACAGTGAAACAATGACACACGGATAATGAAAGATCGACACGACCAACAATGTCCAAAACAACCATCTTGGGATCACAATCCCTACGGACCGATTAACACGATCAACAATCACAACACAACAATCCTGGAATCCTCAACCCTCAACGATCACAAAATTACCGAGTTCACAAGAATGATAGTATGCTGCCTTGAGACGGCCAACATGACTATAATAACTCAGGGATGGGCACCGTCCTTGAAAGTCCCGATTCAAATACCTCGATTGACTTGGAATGGCCAATCGATCACAACGACTCAACGTATGGGAACTATCCTCGACAGTCCCAATTCAATACCTCAATTGTCTTAGGACGACCAATTGATAACAATGATACCACGGATGGGAAATGTCTTCGACAGTCCCAATTCAAGACATAGATTACCTTAGAACGGCCAATCGATAACAATGATACAACGGATGGGAAATGTCTTCGACAGTCCCAATTCAATACATCAATTACCTGAGAACGGTCAATCAATAACGACTCAACGGATGGGAAATGACCTCGACAGTCCCAATTCAATACATCGATTACCTTAAAACGGTCAATCGATAACGACTCAACGGATGGGAAATGTCCTCGACAGTCCCAATTCAATACATCGATTACCTTAGAATGGTCAATTGATAAACAACAACGATCACAAATGATGTCTCAGTGAAACATCAGTCAACAATAACCATCGATACATCGATACCGCAAATCGACTATCGATAACATCATAATCCAACAAGTATCTCAATGCATTGAACCAGCCATTAACGAACAGGAATAACATTTGGCATAATTTGCCGAAGGGTATTGTATCAAACAATCCCAAGGTATCAACAAAATCATAAAGAGACCAAGTCTCGAAATGATACAACACATTCATATACGTACATGATAACATTAATCTCATTGACTAGTACAAGTATCAAAATTACCTCAAACGAAGGTGATCAAATCCTCCAACGAATGACGACTGGCGTCCTCTGATGATCACAAGCACTCGAACAACCTTGAATGAAATACAATTCATTCAATAACACAAAATCAATAGAAAACAACACCAAAGACAATCCCAATTCAATCACGAATCGGTTAAACTCCACAAACGAATATGATAGTTCTCAACTATGAATTCTAACATCCTCCAACACCTCAATGATCGATATGATCAAATGTTCTCAGCACTTGTGAAAACAATTCAATAACAATCACTTAAGAACAACATTATACTAATCATCCAAAATGATAACCTCGCCAATATTAACACTAACACCTCAAGAACATCATCGACGCCACAAACATGATGTCCAACCAATAATCCTCCACCAATTCATCATGAATTCGGATTAATCAACAAGATTAAATCAACCATTTCATGATTATGACAATCATCACATAATTCATCATAATTTTATACCAAAACGATTATAATCCCTCAAGAACACAACCAACAACAATAATCATCTCAAAGCTATGTTAATCATCTACCAATCTTAACATAACTCTTCCTAGACATGATTATAACCTCCAAATATTATTAAACATCAGGAACACAATACAACTCAAGCTATATCATCATGGTCATCATCATAAGTTCATCAAAACTATGAAGAACCATACTATCCTCCAACAAATCATCAAAACACGAAGTAACCAACAATAACAACATCATAATATAGAGTTCAACACCAGATTAATGACATACCTCTTGAAGAAGTGAGAGAAACCTCAAACCATAAAGAAACACTCCAAACTCCAAGTTCCTAAGCTTCAATCCAAGTTATGGAGATCCAAATCAAGTTGGAAGAGGATAAGTATTAAGAACAAGTCTAGAAAAACGATTCTAGGGAGAGGAAACCGGTTTTGGTTCGTGAAGAAATGATACACGAAACCAAAATATATAATCTGACAAGCTCATTACGGCCGCTACAGCACCACCTTAACGTACGTTATGCCCTTAACGTACGTTATCGCCTCTACGTAGCGTACGCTACGTAGTCCAAAACTCACTGCCTCAAAACGGGGTATCCATTACGTACGTTAACAAAATTACGTACGTAAACATCCTATGCATTACGTACGTTAACCACAAGGTATAGCGTACGTAATGTGCGTTGACCAGCCTGTCCCAATTGAACTCCGCAAATCCATCCTGGCCCGGTCCCACACGTTGAAAGATATATCTGATCCGATATCCTGTGTTACGTACGTAACCAACACAGCTTAACGTACGTAACACTCCGACCGTAGCATACGTAATGATGTACATATAGTGTACGCTATGGCTAATATACTTAGCCAAAAATTCCAAACTCACCAAGCAACAACCAAATGACGAAACGAAACCGACGACAAGTAAAATTATTTCGATTCCGAAATATACCAATACAATATATATTGTATCAGTCCAATACAACAACACTTGTAGAATTCAAAACAAATACGTACAACACAACAGTGGGACGAACAAAAATTACCACCGGATATTACATACTCCACCCCTTAAAAAGAGTTTCGTCCCCAAAACTAAGGGTAAACAACTCGGGATATGAATTATCCACCAGGATCTGAAAACAACATCTCCAGGAATACTCCTCACTGCAAACCACTTCGCCTGAGCAACTGGGCCAACCCCTCGGGTCCCCACTTCCACTCTGCCTGAACACGATGAAAGTCAAGTGATAAAAACACTCAACTAAGTGCGAGGTCAGTCGAATCATGACTCCTCCGACAGAGACCATCCAGAAATTCGTACCGACCGCATGACTCGTAACACCGGCGTACACACCCCATGGGAGCCGCCCATTGTACATGTCTACAATCATCGGTGTACACTTCTCCGTCCATGTCGGCATCGGAAGCCCATGCACTCACTGAATCACGCCACAAAAGGAAAATAACAACGCACATATAGTTCTCAGGACCATATCAATCGCATGCCCAAGTCCTCACAACTTGATGTCTCGAATCACAATGAACAGTTACCCACACTATCACAAAATGTCGGGCACAAAACCGAAAGAAAAGAAAATCACATCAAATGACTCAAATCTCAAGATTCTCAATTACTATTATTACAAGATAGATCAACAAAAAATGGTTCATAACCACAATACTACAATACAGACTGAGTTAAGCATCAATCCGAAAAACCAGGAAAATACAAATCAAGGTTACATCTTCAAGTGTACCCAACATCGATATCCTCCAGATCATCAACATCCTCGATCTCAATGACTCGTGGAAAACCCAAATCTGAACTGGCTCCTCCTCCTCGGCTGTCCTTACCTCTGGCTCCCGAAACCTGATAGGACCCCTTAGATGAAGTACAGATTGGAGTGACAAAATCTCTCGAGGCCCGTGAGCTCTCTCAAGACCTACTGGCACTAGAACTCCTGCAGTATTTCTGAAGGTGTCCCTGCCTCCCACACAGAAAACAAACATTAGCCTGCATCGAGCACCGGGTATTGCGAAGTCCTATTGTATCACAGTTAAAGCAAACAACGATCGAACTCATCGCCTGAGAAGAAGATGCTTTCCCGGCACGAAGACGACTAGAAAATGACCTCTTGGATGTCGGAGCCCGATGTTCCTCTGAATGAACCGACATCCTAGTCCTCTCACCTGAAGAAACTGAAGGGTCCTTCCAAGTAAGCTCCTTGATCAAAAGCTCCACTCCAAGAGCCTTCTCGATGAATTCACCCAGTGAGTTACAATTATGATTGAACAACTACATCCTCAACTGCGGGTTCAGCCTCTCGCTAAAATAAATGATCTTATCCGACTCAGTACGGATAACAAACGAAGCAAACTGAAGAAGTCCTTGAAACTTTTTAGCAATGACAATAACACCCTCGTCCTCAACGGATTCGGGGTTCAGAACCCCTGACAACTTGGCTTCACGAAGTGGAGCCGGATAATACCTCTCTAACGTGAGAGTCTTGAATTCGCTCCAAACACAATCACTATCGGTGGGCTCTACAGAAAGCCACCAAGAATAAGCGCCCTTACTCAAATAGTAAGTCGCTACTGCCACCTTACTCTCTTCTTGATATTGAACCATATTGAAGAGTTTATCAAAATGTTCAAGCCAATGAATGAAATCAGCTGGTTCTGATAAACCCTCGAAAGTAGGCTTCTGACGAGAGATATTGCCAACAATCTGACTCACGCCCCCAGCCTGACTATGAAACGGCACCTGGGCTCCCTGCTGCGGTGGACCACGAACCATCGCGGCCTGCATGGTCTCCACTATCTGTGTCACAGAGTCATCTGGGCCATCATGCCCCTCATATATATGTACAACATGATATGCATCAAACGGAAGAATAAACAGTAAAACAATGGTTATACGAGAAGCTCACAATCTAAAGTAAAGATTGAGCATTCATGAAATACTATGCCCACGACATACCATCGGTACCTGCTCCACAGGTTAGAAGACAAGTGCCCAACAGCGAATCATCAATGTAGAACACAACAATGAATTACCCGAAGGTAAACCAAACCAGAGCTGAAATAAATACGAATCACAATGCCTGAAGGCTCCAACATAAATACCAAAACATCACAATGGCCTGAAAGCCCTCAGCTGAAGCGGCCAAAATATCACGATTGTCTGAAAACCACTCAACCGAAGCTACCAATCATCACAATGGCCTGAAATCCAAACAGCCCGAAACTGTATATTATCATAATGAGGATCTCGAATAAATAACCCGACTGTCGAACATATCCCTCGGCGTATGAACAACCAGTCGCAAACTGTCGGACATATCCAATACAACATGGATTATGAACGACCAAATCAATAAGGCTCAAGAATGAAATCACAGTATGCCCGATCCAGAAATATGTTCGTGCACATATCCACTCTGTATAGGGAATCCAGAATATACGGGGGACAATGTACCTAATTAGCCTCACGAACTACGTCTCTTGTGCACGGTCCAATGCGGAAACATCCACGCATGACCATCGTGTGGCTGGCTAAAAATCCTACACATATCCAATCGGAACGCAGATATGATTCCACATATGTCACGATGCAACATGACAACGGAACTCAAAGGATAACACATCCAATAAGGATCAAAAGACTCACCACAATGCAATAATGACACACGGATAATGAAATATCGACACGACCAACAATATCCAAAACAACCATCCTGGGATCACAATCCCTACAAACCGATTAACACGATCAACAATCACAACACAACAATCCTGGAATCCTCAACCCTCAACGATCACAAAATTATCGAGTTCATAAGAATGATAGTATGTTGCCTTGAGACGACCAACATGACTATAATAACTCATGGATGGGCACCGTCCTTGACAATCCCAATTTAAATACCTCGACTGCCTTGGAATTGCCAATCAATCACAACGACTCAACGGATGGGAACAATCCTCGACAGTCCAAATTCAATACCTCAATTATCTTAGAACGACCAATTGATAACAACGATACCACAGATGGGAAATGTCTTCGACAGTCCTAATTCAATACATCGATTACCTTAGAACGACCAATCGACAACAACGATACAACGGATGGGAAATTTCTTCGACAGTCCCAATTCAATACATCGATTACCTGAGAGCGGTCAATCGATAACGATTCAACAGATGAAAAATGTCCTCGACAGTCCCAATTCAATACATCGATTGCCTTAGAACGGTCAATCGATAATGACTCAATGGATGGGAAATGTCCTCGACAGTCCCAATTCAATACATCGATTACCTTAGAACGGTCAATCGATAAACAACGACGCAATTAGAACAGATGTCCCGGTGCCTTTAATCGACCACCAGAAACAGAGATGCTAATCAAATACGTCAATGCCGTCAATCGGCCAATACGACATCAACAGAAAAACACCGATATCAATAACAACGATCACAACGATATCTCAATGGAACATCAGTCAACAATAACCATCGATACATCGATACCGCGAACCGGCCATCGACAACATCATAATCCAACAAGTATCTCATTGCCTTGAACCGGCCATTAACAAATAGCAATAACATTTGGCATAATTTGTAGAAGGGTACCGTATCAAATAATCCCCAGGTATCAACAAAATCATAAAGAGACCAGGTCTCGAAATGATACAACACATTCATACACGTACATGATAACATTAATCTCATTGACTAGTACAAGTATAAAACTTGCCTCAAACCGAAGGTGATGAAATCCTCCAACCAAGGACGAACGGCATCCTCCGATGATCACAAGCACTCGAACAACCTTGAATGAAATACAATTCATTTAATAACACAAAATCGATGGAAAACAACGCCAAAGACAATCCCGATTCAATCACGAATCGGTTAAACTCCACAAAATAATACCATAGTTCTCAACTATGAATTCTAACATCCTCTAACACCTTAATGGTCGATATGATCAAATGTTCTTAACACTTGTGAAAACAATTCAACAAGAGTCACTTAAGAACAACATTATACTAATCATGCCAAAATGACAACCTCAACCAATTCATCATTAATTCGGATTAATCAACGAGATCAACCATTTCAAGATTATGACAATCATCACATAATTCATCATAATTCTATACCAAAATGGTTATAATACCTCAAGAACATATCTAACAACAATAATCATCTCAAAGCTATGTTAATCATCTAGCAATCTTAACATAACTCTTCGTAGACATGATTATAACCTCCAAGTATTCTTAAACATCCAGAACACAATAAAACTTAAGCTATATCATCATTTCTTCATCATAATCTCATCAAGACTTTGAAGAACCATACTATCCTTCAACAAATCATCAAAACACGAAGTAACCAACAATAACAACATCATAATCTCGAGTTGAACATCAGATTAATGACATACCTCTTGAAGAAGTGAAGAACAACCTCAAACCATGAAGAAACACTCCAAAGTCCATGTTCATAAGCTTCAATCAAAGTTATGAAGCTCCAAATCAAGTTGAAAGAGGCTAAGTATCAAGAACAAGTCCAGAAGGACGATTCTAGAGAGAGGAAATCGGTTTTAGTTCATGAAGAAATGAAACACGAAACCAAAATATATAATCTGACAAGCTCATTATGGCCGCTACAGCACCACCTTAACATACGTTATGCCCTTAACGTACATTATCGCCTCTATGTAGCGTACGCTATGTAGTCCAAAATTCACTGCCTCAAAATGGGGTATCCATTACGTACGCTAACAAAATTATGTACGTAAACATCCTATGTATTACATACGTTAACCACAAGGTATAGCGTAAATAATGTACGTTGACCACCCTGTCCCAATCGAACTCCGCGAATCCAACCTGGCCCGGTCCCACATGCTAAAAGATAGATCTGATCCGATACCCTGTGTTACGTACGTAACCAACACAGCTTAACGTACGTAACACTCCGACTATAGCATACATAATGTTGTACATATAGCGTACGCTATGGATAATATACTTTGCAAAAAATTCCAAACACACCAAGCAATAACCAAACGACGAAAGGAAAATGAGGACATGTAAAAATATTTCGATTCCGAAATATACCAATACAATATACATTGTATCAGTCCAATACAATGACACTTGTACAATTCCAAACAAAGACGTACAACATGGACCCCCTCGGTTGAAATCACGTGACCACAAACATCACTTCCTTAAGCCAGAACTCACATTTCGAGAACTTCGCATAGAGTCGCTCGGTCCTCAAAATGTCTAACACCACAAGCATGTGATGCGCATGCTCCTCCTTGTTCTTCAAATAAATAAGAATATCGTCAATGAAGACGACGACATACTTATCCAAATACTCGATGAAGACCTTGTTCATCAACTGCATGAACACTTTCGGCGCATTAGTTAACCCGAAGGGCATAACCACAAACTCATAATGTCCGTATCTCGTTCGAAAGGCTATTTTCGGGATATCAGACTCCTTCACCCGAAGCTGATAGTACCCTGATCTCAAGTCGAACTTCGAGAATACCGCAGCTCCCTACAACTTATCGAGCAAGTCATCAATCCTTAGCAAGGGATACTTGTTCTTGATGGTCACCTTGTTTAGCTCGTGATAGTCGATATATAAACACAGTGAACCATCCTTCTTTCGGACAAACAGAACCGGTGCGCCCCAAGGCGAAGCACTCGGTCGAATATATCCCGACTCAAGAATCTCACTCAACTGCTTCTTCAACTTAGCCATCTCGGAGGGTGCCATGCGGTACGGCGCCCTCGAAATTGGTGCCGCACCTGGCTCTAGCTCGATAGCAAACTCTACCACACGGTCCGGTGGCAACCTCGGTAACTCATCAAGAAAGACATTGGGGAACTCACTGATGACTAGAATTGATGAAAACTCGACTCCACCATCCCTCGCCTTCAGGCCGTAGCACCAATAACCAGTACACCCCTTCCGTAGGAGTCTCATCGCCTTCAAGGCGTTAATCATGAATTTCTGGTTTCCCCTCTTTCGCCCCGCAAAAGAGTGCTTGGTGCCATCCTCGGCTAACATGGTGATGATTCTCGTGCGGTAGTCCATGATCGTACCATGCTGCTCGAGCCAATCATCACCGAGAGTCAAATCCTCACCCTCAATACTCACAACAATAAGATTAGACAACCAAGCCCTCTCACAAATAAACACAAAACAGTCTCGGACCTCTCAATCACCAACAATTCTATCACCGCTAGGAAGTTTAACGATGAATGGCTCACAAGGCGACAAATAGTGAAGACTCAAACGGCGCACACACTCCAGAGAGATGAATGAATGCGTAGCACCCGAATCAAGAAGCACACTGACAGGATGAGACTGAATATGAACGGTACCTGTGGCCACGGTGGCTGCTGGATCGTCGGCCCTCCTCATCTCATAAACACGCGGATGAGAAGAGCCAACACTGGAAGCTCCCCCTCTAGCAGGCTGACCCCGACCTCTCCCTAGACTGGAACTCGGTGGAGACTGCAGAGAAAACGACCCCTGGTTCACACTCGGCTCCTTAGGCACTGGAAAAGAATCCTGGGCACCAAGAATCTGCCCTACCCACTCACAAAAAGAAGCCTTGTGGCCCGACTGACCACAAGTATGACAAGTTAACGGCGGATGGGGACACTTTCGGTTCCTGTGGCCCGACTTGACACAGTTAAAGCATCTGACATCACGAGCGGAGGCACTGGAAGTTCCTCGATAGCCCCCAGAGAAACGATCCGAACTGCCCGCAGGAATATTTACAGACTGAGATTTCTACTGAGCTCCACCGTTGTGACCCGAAAAGTTACCGACAAAATTCTGCTTCTTACTTTCTCAAGCCGCCTCACTGGCCGTCAAGGACATATCATAAGCAAGAGCTCTACTCTGATAATCCTTTAGGGTGGTGCAGGTGAGCCCAGACATGTTGCGAATCTTTGGTTTCATCCGCATAGAAAAGTGGCAAATCTTGTCATCCTCCTCCTTAACCTGGGCCTTCACATAGCCCAATTCCCAGTTGAAGTCCGCAATGGCCTGAGAAACCAGAATATCTTGAGGCTGAGCATCATAAAAAGCATGGACTCGGGCCTAACGAACCAGCCACAGACAGTATTCAGCTTCCATAAGGTCTCTGAACTCGGCCCATGAAGCAACGTGATCCCAAGGCTCAATGGCCTCCCACCAATCAGCGGCCTCCCCAGTGAGAAAATATTGGGCGATAGGGACCATACGATCCTCAAGGCAGTTGTGGCAACAAAGATCTTAGACATCTACTTGATCCACCTCTCCCAGTAGATCGGGTCTGAAGCCCCTGATAACTAAGAAGGATGCATCTTGGTGACTCCTGAAGCCAGCGATTTGTTCCGGCCTAAGCAGTACGCGCCAGAGCCGGGTTCTGAACCACCTGGGATATAGTAGCCATTTGGTTCACCATTTGTTGCATCATAGTTGCAACACCAATGTCGGAGTCATTGCCGACTATATCGTCTTGACTGGCAGTACGGCCCTGACGACCATGATTACTGCCGGTTCCCTAAGAGTGTGACATGGCCGCCCCACTGGCTGTCCCACGTGCCCGGCCGCGTCCACGACCACAGCCACGACCTCTACCACGGCCTCTTCTAGCATCCATACTGGAGATAAGGAGTAGCAAAAGTAATTTGATGATAAGTACGAGAGGAAAAACAGTCACAATTCAAGAATTGGAAGTACGATATAAGAAAAAAAAGGAATCGAGTAAGGAAAACTTATGAGCACTGGAAGTACCGAGATGATGGCAGCGGGGTGACGATGTGCAAAACAAAACGCAACTAGACCAAATTAACCAACAAGCCTAGGTATCCATAATCCTAGGGCTCTGATACCATTTTCTGTAACACCCCCAAGATATCCAGGGTATATTACAGCGCTGTGCACCCCTACATGGGACCCACCAGGCTAAATAACAAATACCACTCGTCTAACCATCTCGATTAGCGAGAAAACACATATCACCAAGACGAAAGTTAAATAAAATGCCCGGTATAACCGGTGAAACAAATATCACCTGACAATCATAAATAACATTTAACGATACAAACCATAATCCGAGTAAAATTGCCTAAGTACTCGCGAGTACTATCTATAAATTCACAAGCTGGAAAACAACCACATCGAAATGGACAACAGAAATAAAAAAACTCATTTTCACATGTCAACAACCCTGGCCAGCATCCTCGTACTGGCCCAATGCTCGCTCGTCCGGCTGAACATAACCTGAAATTCATAATAAGAATTTCCCTAAAATGGGTCCCCAAAAGGGTTAGAAATTAAGCTAGTACAAGTAATCAAGGCAAACCATTCGCTTACACATTTCATAGTACATGCATCATGTTATTTCAAAACCAAAACCAGACATGTTTTTTTGGGAAAACGATCAATCAAATAATCAATTTACCTAGGACCGGGGTGAAGCTACTTGTCCCACTCGAGGCCTCTAAAGACCCTCCCGAGCCGGCCATATCAAAAACAAATCACGCACAGGCATCGCCTAGGACCGGGGTGAAGCCACTAATCCCACTCTAGGCCTCTAAGGACCCTCACGAGATGGCTATAGAATCAACCCCGTGAATCCAGAGTGAAGTCATAGATTCCCCTGAGGCCTCGTCAGACTCTCCCGGAGTGAGCAGAGCACACACATATACATACATCACCATTTCATGTTAAGCATAAAAGTTTCCAAGAGTACTTGCCTAGTAATTGACAACGACAGGAACGGAAAGGACAATCAACCACGATCGGTAGGAATCGACGAACTCGGACATAACGATTCGAATAATACAATAACAACCATTTCTAAATGAGTACGGAAATGGAACACACATGGAAACACACCTACGATTCATGTAAATTTGTACAAAAACAACAACCAGGGCGGATCCAAACCGAACCCTCTCGATTCCACAAATACCATGAAATTTACCATGAACTCGTAGGGAAAACATGACTACCACTAAGATTAATCGCATAGATCATGGATTAATCAACAACACGGAACGAAACGAACAATAAATTGAAAATACCCAATTTCCCAAAAGAATGCTTCTAAGAGATTTTACCTTGATTCGAAGATGAGAACGGACGATTAGCGATATGATGTTATGATGCTTGAATATACTTCTCAAATGAAGTTTGAGTGAAAATCGGACAAACCCTAGGCCTCAAGATCGCTCCCGTCGTAAAGAGAAGAGAGAAAAGTGAGAAATGAGGAAAAGTCTGCCGCTGCCAGTTTATATACTGGCAGGTGTTACGGCCGTAACATCACTTACATATGGCCATAACATAAGGACATTACGGCCATAACGTGCATGACTTACGGTCATACTGGCCCTGTGGAAGGATCTGGACAATTCAACAAAGCTGACCTACGGCCGTATAACTATATGGTTACGGCCGTAACATCTCTTACGGCCGTATCTGACGGATATTATGCCCGTAAGTGCCCACTGGACTAAATGCAGATAAAAGAAGTCAGGTTATGGCCGTACAAGGAAGAACTTACGGCCATAACTGATGAGCATTATGGTCGTAACAGCCTTCGCTTACGGCCGTAATGTGCCTCTGGCAGCAGGCCAGATATGCACGACGCTTCGACAATGGTCAATCAGAGGGTACAAAGGTGTACCAACGGATACACTCACAATGAGTTCGAGGAAGGAACTAAAATGCTAAAATGAAACGTGATTCCGACTACCTGAGGTTTCGAAAACGACAAGGATAGTAATTACCCAATAACTTTGGGAAATTTCAAAACGGCCCAAAACATCTAAAGCACACGATACACGATAGAAACATCAAATAAAAGCTCACAGCACGCATAATAACATAATATGGATTTACGGCAAGCCTAAAACGGCGGTTCCGAACAGCGATTACGAGAATCAAACCTAATAGCGACGGAAATGACGTAAAACATGGAATGGAGTAAAACAAGTCCGAAATAAGCTCGGATGACAAAAAGTCCAGTATTAATTTTCTCGAAATATCAATACGGTTACAAGCGAGTCACTAAAAACAAAAAATACACCAAAATGAAAAATACCGGAAAAGGGAAAAAAATGCGGATATTACACGTCGGACCAACACGAGGTGGACATATAGCAACAACACATATGCACGACAACATATATAACATCAATACCTAAAACGTAATTAAAATACTTGCCTTAAAAAGATGGCAAGGAATAAACACTCCAATGACTTCAATAAACACAAGGGTCGTTCCTTCGATCAACCATTCGCAACCTCGAACCTTACAAAAAGAAAGTAATGGCAACTAAACTTTCGTAACAATTCTAACGTTCGAACATCTAATGCCTACTACGGCCGAGTTACAATCTAAGTTAGCTAATTCACGGTTCAACTATTCGACGAACGCTCGGCCGAACTAATGACATACCTCATGCCAATCAAATGACCATAACGGAGATGAAAAGTCGATGTCTACAAATTAAAGGATATTAAAATCATCATAAACTCACACTTCGGTTCCTGATCATCAATTCCAATACTTGGTTCGGTTATTTAACACATTTCAATTGAGTACTAATTTAATTCATCTCAACGGTTTCGTTCTTCCGCAAGCAATACTTCTTGCCAAAGTCTTAAGTTCAAACCCATTAACACCAACCTAATCACTACATTCTATCCAGCAATATGAAGGTTAACGAGAAAATTTTGCAAATCATGAACTATACTTGAAGAACACCATCCACCTTAATCTTCTTGAATTCATCTAACACATGTGATAACCTAAACAAATCATTCCCCAAAAGAGTGTTTCAAAACCATTGTTAAAGGCATGTTATGAATTCAGTAGACTCCATCTCGATGTTTAACAAAATAAAGGTGTAACCCAAATTCCATTTAACCATGAAGATCCTAGTATAAATCCCCTCAATTCTCCTAAAGCATGGTATATGATTTGCTAAGTTGTCAAATAAATCTTAATAACTCCAGTAGCATGCTCATAAGTAGTACAAGAATACAAATTATAGGCTAGGATAGCTTCACATAACTTATTTCGGAGAGAATGATGAAATACTCGGCGGAACTCAACACCCAGAGCTTGAACACCAAACCAAGATGCTTCCTAACTTCAACCACCAAGTAGAAAGTCTAAACAAGGATTATAATGTGGGGGAAGGCTCTCTGGACTTGCAGAAATTGGACAAGGCATGAAGGAGAACAATGGTGAAATGAAATGGGGGTGATGTCTTATATATAAGACCCTGATATTTACATATGTACGCTATAGCCTTAACGTACATTATGTGCTACTCCTTACGTACGTTAACGTTCGCCAGTAGCTACTACCTCATTTTCTGACCTCCTTAGCGTACGTTAACCAACATCTTTACGTACGTAATATGCTCTGCGTAGCATATGATATCTTAATCCTTTAACATACGTTATGCCTCGTTGACTTGCTTTTTCAAAAAGCTGTCCGGGATCACACAGGAATCTTATCCGGACCCCATCCCAAGCTGGCCCATGCGCCAACCAACCTGATCTACTTGACTGCCTGTTACGTACGCTATGCATCACCCATAACATACGTTATTTGCAGTTCATGCTCGCCAGTTAACGTACGTTATGACGTAGTTGCATGCATGAATTTTAGAATACGAATGATCATGAATGTTAGAATACGAATACGGGAAAAATCACACTTCAATTATTAGTACCCCAAAATAAAATGCTACAAGTTTGAATACAGGCAAAATACGCGATAATTATCCGGGCATTACATATTCTCCCTCTAAAAAAAAGTTTCGTCCGGAAACTTAAGACGAAAACAATTTTGGGTATCTTGACTTCATAGTATCCTCCATCTCCCAAGAGGCTTCTTCGAATCCGTGTCGCCATCATTGAACTTGAACCTAGGAGATTGGTTTATTCCTCAATTGCTTGACTCGACTATCGAGTATTTTGATTGGCTTTTCTTAGAACATGCCATCATTACCTACTTCGATCTCGCCGAAATCGATGACATGTCTGGGATCTGGTATATACTTCCGTAACTGAGATATGTGAAACACATTATGAACAAAACTAAGCAATGGCGGCAAGGCCAACCTGTTTGCCAACTCCCCAACTCTTTCAAGAATCTCGAATGGTCCGATGTATCTCAGACTCAACTTCCTCTTCCTTCCAAAGTGAAAAATCCCCCGAGTAGGAGAAACCTTCAGAAGTACGTGATCCCCAATTCCAAATTCTAATGGTCGACGACGCACGTCTGCATAAGATTTCTGCCGACTCTGGGCAGTCAACACCCTTTCACGAATCATAACTACCTTCTCTTGAGTTTGTACTATAAACTCTGGTTCCGTCCCAATTAAGTCATACGAATCATCCCAGAATAGGGGTGATCTGCATCTTCTTCGTATAATGCTTCAAAAGGTGCCATCTTAATGGAAGCATGCCAACTATTGTTGTAGGTGAATTCAATCAGCGGTAGATGAATTTACCAATCTGTCGACCAATCTAAAGCACAAGCTCTCAACATGTCTTCTACTGTCTGAATAGTCTTCTCGGACTGTCCATCAGTTTGAGGATGATAAGCCATGCTAAAGTTCAGCTCAGTCCCTAAGGCTCTATGAACCGCTTTCCAAAAATGCCATGCAAAGCTACCATTTTGGTCTGAAATAATGGTCTTCGGTGTACCATGCATTCATACTATCTCTGCAATAAACACTCATGCCAACCTCTCTGGTCCCCAAGTATTCTTAATGCCCAGAAAATGAGCCAACTTGGTTAGACGATCAACTATCACCCAAATTATGTTCATCCCTGTTTTGGTCTTCGGCATACTGGTGATAAAGTCCATGGATATATCTTCCCACTTTCATTCAGGAATCGGAAGTGGCTTCAACATTCCGGCGGGTCACTGATGTTCAATCTTAACCTACTGACAAGTTAAACACTTCGAGACATATTCCACCACATCTTTCTTCATGTTGCCCCACCAAAAATTCACTTCAGATCCTTATACATCTTACTAGTGTCTGGGTGAATAGAATAGGGCATACTGTGAGATTCCTTCATGATTGTATGCTTAAAAACATCAATATCAGGGACACAAAGTCGACTTTAAAATCTCAAAACTCCATCTTCATGAGTTACAAATCCTGGGGCCTTTCCCCTGCTCACTTCATCACGTAACCAAATCATCAGAGGATCCACCAATTGCTTAGATTTGACTTCTTCGATTAACGATGGAGTTAATTCCATCACACACAGATGCCCTTAGACTCCTTGCAACCATAATTCAATTCCTTCGCGAATCAACTCTCATTGAATGCTGGGCTGGGACGTGAGCGTTGATCGCTAGTTTTCGCGTAGTATGGTTTTCAAATCCGATCAATTTTAAAATTTGTAAAACCTCGGAGTAATTCCAAGGTGTCGAACCCAAGGGAATTGATGTGTCGAAAATAAAGGAATTAACTCTACTCAAAATTTGACTGCTATTTAGGAATCCGAAAAATTGTTTTGATTCTAATTATCTAACTTTAAAAATCGTTGAACAAAAATTAAATAAAAGATGAATTATCTAAATTAAGCAAATAAAGCAAATTAGCAATATAAAATCACAAGTCTAAAGATAATTGATCCTAGGGTAGTATCATCTAATTGAGTTCACACAATCCATTCACTTGATTCCTTTTCCCCAAATTTTAATTCAATCCTAGAAATAATCACTCAGCCGATCTAGAATTCCGATCAAGGCAACCTAGAAAGATAGTTAATTTAAACCCTTTTCCCCGCCAGGGCTCAAAGAATTTAAATCACTTAAAAAGCACCAACTTATTTATCTATGGTTTATCTTTCTCCGCTAGGTCTCAAGATAAAATCATATTGTGCATCAAGTATTTCCACTAATCAATTACTCCTTCCGGACAAAATCAATTAGCTAACATGCATCGATTAAGGGCCCTTTAATCTAACATGAGATTCAACACAACTTGAACACAAGCCTAGGATGAAAGGTCAAAAGGTAATCAAAGGAACATCATGTGAACATCAATTAAAATTACTAACCCTAGAATCAATCAATGAATTAGCCAGACATACTTGAAATTAAACAAGAAATTGATGAAGAATGCATATTATTAATATGAAAAGAGAGATTACAACCCTTACGGATGAACTCCGAGTCTTCAATCTCCGAAAAACAATAATAATTCTGCTCTCCAAAAAGTTCTTGTATCCCAAGAATTAATCTTGCTAAAAAGATGTAAAATTATAAAAGATGAAAAAGAATCGTAAAAGATAGATGAAAGATGATGGAAGATGATAAAAGAATCATAAACTAGGGCTAGGAGGAGGTTTATATAGCCTAAGGGGGTTACAATCCCGATTAGCCCTAATCTAGGAAACAAAAACTATCCAAAAGAGTCAAAATCCGTCAAAACACGAGTGTCAGCTGGGCACTTATCGGATCGCCTATCGGCCGATAGTCGCCGATAGTTGGTTCGCCGATCTCTTCACTTGGCAGGCGTAATCTCCTTTTCGACGGCCTATCGGCCGATAGCCGGCCGATAGGTGTGTCTGTCTTCGCAAAACTGCTTTCTTCGCTTGTTTGACTCGACTCTTGGTCCTTTGTCTCGCTTTTGGGTCCTTTTGGCTCTAAAACCTGCAAACACACTAAAACCAACCCAAACGCGTAATACGGCTCGACTAATCATAAATAAGCTAAATACGAGCACATTAATCACGAAACGAGATAAAAACCTAGTATAAAATCCTAGAAATAAGTGGTAAAATTACCACTAATCAAACCCCCCCAAACTTAAGCCTTGTTCGTCCCGAACAACAAAAAGAAAAGAAAAAGAAAAGAAAAAGAAAGTCGTGAATCATCGTGCAACTAATAGTGTTCAACCTAATCAATACTATCCTGTAATTCTCTCTAAATAATCCGAGTGTCGTAAAAGCGAGCTGCACTCAGAATAATGATTCCGCAAAGTAGTCAAGTTCAGTCCTAATCATTCGTTCATGAAGAAAATCCAGCTCAAAGATTAACAAGACGTGAGTCAAATCGACCAATCAATATGAAAGGCTAAAATAAACAAGCTAGTTCGTCCTGCTACATACGCCTAGTGGCACAATTTTCACGAGTTTCATAACAAATAAACCTCGATGTATTCCCTTATATATATGTTTAAGAATTTGATTCGAGTTGACCACTAGGTTAGGATCTCGGGATGTTTCATCGGGGTAATCCTAGGGTGGAACTTCCATTCTCATGTATTAGGAAACCGTTTGACGTAAAAGACACTCATGGGGCACATGGATGCTTCTAGTTACTAAGTTCCCGTCTACAGCGGAGAAACAACTCGAATATATAATTTCTGCATGTCCGAATCAAGGTCGCCGTTTTATGCGAGAGTAAACAGCGGGTCACGCGAATACCCCCGGTTACTAGGTTCCCTATCCTTGGCACATGTGAAATATCTAAATCACTAGTCTAATCAGAGTCGTCGTTTTACGCGAGGGTAAACAACGGGTCACGCGAATGCCCCCGGTTACTAGACTTCCCTTCATAGAACAACATTATCTCAACTTTTGGGAAAAACTGACCGCCTCTAAACTCAATCTAAGTGCCAACACGACTGACGAAACAGTACGACTCACTATCCGGAAGATGTAACCAAACGTATTGCCGGTGATTCTAAAACAAGTATGTATCGTATCTTATCTGCCAAGACCTCTACAATCACGAAAAATTTTGGACCTAAATGAATACTATGCAAAACAGAAATAACTGACTACAACTCGACTAAAACTCGACCGTTTCTTCAGAGAGAAAAACAGTGTCGTAACATCGGTATCACACAAATAGAAGCACGAAAAATTCACTAATAAAGAAAAACTAAGACAAGCAAGGCTATCTAAAACAAACAGCGAAAAGCAAATAAAAGCAAACACGAAATGCAAAAAACTACTACGACCTAAAAAATAGAAACTAGCAAACACACCAACCGAAAATGAATATCAAAATCTAAAAACTAAGCAACCAAAAGCCAAATCCACGAAACACCAATATGATAAGCACAAATAAAAACAACGGGCACCGACATGAGCAAATAATGATACAAGGCAAACAAGGTACTCACACGTAAAGAAATTAACAAAGCCGCACTTCTCCCCCCCCCCCAAACTTATTTCGCATCCCAAAGGAGGAATAAGTTTGAAAAGAGAAAGGAGTGGCTTTGTTAACGGAGTACCTGATTACTGTGGCGGAAATTCATCAAGTCTAACAAAAGCCTCCAAAAAGCGGATCCCCAATAAGAAATTCATCAAAACTCCAAACAGAATCCGTCAAAGTGCTCATATCGGGCGGGCTATCGGTCGATAGGGTCTGCCTATCGACCACTGCTTTCAACATGTAATTTTTTTAATTTTCCTCGGCCTATCGGCCGGGCCTATCGGCCGAGAGGATCGCCCGATAGGATCTTCTGTCTTGCAAAATTTTTCCAGCTTTTACTCTTTGCATAATTGGTCCCGTTTTTGCTTGGATATGGCGATTAAAGACCTGCAAGTATCCAAAACTCGGCGTGCATGGATTAGAACTTAACAAAAACTAGCAAAGCTACTACGAAACTAGAAACTACAAAAATCACGCAAACGAAAAATCGAAAACAAACGAATAAAACGAACTAATATACATACGTTGGGTTACCTCCCAACAAGTGCTACGTTTAGCGTCTTTAGCTAGACGATACCTCATTCATCCCAGATCTTCAGCGACAACTCCCCCTTGAATGGGTTTGTTGATATCAAGATAGCATACGTCCTTCTCATTAGATCGACTCTCGTTCGCCTCCATCATTCGAACATACTCTAGTAATTCCTCGTAAATTTCTTCAACCTCAGAATGTGAGTAAATGGAGTGTGAAATACAATGCTCCAACAAGTCGGTCGGGGGCGGCATAATAGACTCAATTTTAAAACATTCCTCGGGCGCATCGTCGGGCTTCTTCATCGCGTCATAGATGGAAATTTTCAAATTTTTATCATTAACCCGGAAAGTAAGATCACCCTCCTGGACATCGATAAGTGCTCTCCCCGTCGCCAGAAACGTTCTCCCAAAGATCAATGGTTGATTCTCGTCCTCGGGCATATCAAGAACTACGAAATCGGCCGGGAAGACCAAGTGTTGGACTCTAACGAGCACATCCTCCACATTTCCCCTCGGATTTGTGATCGACCGGTCCGCCATGAGTAGAGAAATGGTAGTCGGCTTCATCTCCCCAATCTTCAACCTCTTAAAGATGGATAGAGGCATAAGATTGATGCTTGCCCCGAGATCACACAACCCATTACGGAACGTTTGGTCGCCAATCATGCATGTCAAAGTAAAACGTCCCGGATCCTTCTGCTTGAGCGGAAGTTTGTTTTGAATGATAGCGCTACACTCCTCTGTCATATTTATTGTTTCAAACTTCCTCAACTTCCTCTTGCTTGCCACAACGTCTTTCAAGAATTTCACGTAACCCGGCATGTCTCTCAAAGCGTCTAGAAGTGGAATGTTGATATTCACCTTTTGAAACATGTCGATAAATTGTTGAAGTTTTCATCATATCTCGACTTGGCCAATCGCTGTGGAAATGGAGCTTTTTCCTCAAAATTCTTCGCATTCGAACTTCCAGGAGCCTTTCGGCCGATAGGTGGGTCGATAGGCTCCACTGCCGGCATTCTGTATGGGTATCGGTTGGGCCTATCGGCCGATAGGCTTGGCCGATGGGCCTGCTGCATTTCATCTTCTTTCTTGTTATCGGCTCCCGTCTCTAATACATCCTCGTTTCCAGATCCCTTAACTCCAGCCCCATGATTACTGTACCTTGTCCCACTCCGAAGCTCGATTGCGTTGCATTGTTGCGTCTTCGGGTTGGTCTCGGTGCTGCTCGGAAAATGGCCCGGCTTATGAAATCCGGCTTGGGCGTTCGCCATTTGACTCATTTGGGTCTCCACCATCGACATCTCCTTTGTCAAGGCTATCACTGAGTTTCCAATTGATGTCACACTATGCTCGAGAGCCCCGAACCTCTTGTCTACTTTATAAATAAAATCTTTTTGGCTCGCCTCCAATCGTTCCAACATCTCTTCCATAGGTGTCTTAGCAATCGGCTCTTGAATAACCCCATTTTTCACGTTAAATCCCGGTGGTGGCTGGAGAGCATTGTTTGTAACAACCCGAGATATTCGGAATAATTACAGCGCCGTAAACCCTTTAAATAAGGATTTACAAGGCTTATTAAAAGGAAAAGTAAATACAAGACATCAATACTGCGAAAATTCAAGTTTATGAAAACGTATAACTGGTTCAACGGGTAATTAATACAACCATATCGAATTAATATCAAAATGACACGCGTACTCGAGTACAGAAACCAAACCAAGACCACAAATCTCCAATAACAATAAACATCACTGAACCCCTTCGTCGTCACGTGCATCGTGGTCGCTTTCCCGCTCCTGGCTACCCGAACATCAAAACAAATGTCCACCCCGAAGGGGTTAGCAAAACGATGCTAGTACAAGTATCATATTTAAACAATTCGAATATGCATCAACAATACACAACAAGATACATCACACGGACTTCCGCTACCGGAATCCGACAATGCGAATCTACAAGATTCCATTACACAACCTGGGTATTCCAATGATCCAGCCTCAAGATAGATCCCAAGATGATCCCGCGGACCAACACGAGGTGGAAATAACCCGTCCAATGATCCAGCGCCTCACCTAGATCCCAAGATGATCCCGTCGGACCAACACGAGGTGGACATCCGATCCAGGCGCCTCGGCATAGATCGTACACGTATACAAACACAACTCATGCATACACATATGCCAAATCATTACGTTCATCAACATGAACATATAAACGAATATCATGACAAATCAACGAAGTAAATATCATGTTCAACAACATGCATAATCATACGTATACTCCAAAAATACCGATATTAACATATCACGATACTTGCCTCGAAGATGGCAAGAACGATATACTTCAATGCTCTCGACGCACTCAAGGCCGCCTCCGATCAACGTAACAAGCTCGAACCTTAACAAAAGGAACGATATACAAATCATCTCGAGTCGAACAATGGTTTAACACCTGCCTACGGCAAAAGCTCAAACTAAACAATGCTGGATTGCTTAGCGCGCGCTACGTACTCTACGTAACGCGGCGCTAAGCCGATCATAGCGACGCTATCGTATAAGACTAGCGTCGCTAGCCACCACGAATCGCGGTCGACTCAGCTGTATCATAACGTACGCTACGTACGTTTTGTGCGAAAACCGAACCTCGATAGCGCACGTTAACTCACAAATGTTAGCGTGCGCTAATCTTGCATGGCAGAATACTGCAAACCGAAAACTGGGTTGAATGATGAAGAACTCATGAATCCTATGGTGATATTACAAGTTATCCTCGGGCATATCATGATAATAAGGTTTCTGGAAGATTTATGATTATGAAATACCAATATACGGATAGTTATCTCGATATCACAATACCTCTATGATCTTCAAGAAATAATCTAAGTTCCATCGTCTTACGTTCCAAAACACATGATTCCAACGTATACTAACGTATCAACTGGGTAATATCCGATTACTTGATCATAAATCGATTTAAACATGCTTAGGTGTCCTTATAATAAGATGGTTCAAAGGTTCATTCGACATCTAGTACCGATACGTCAAAAGTATCCTTCTAACATGTGATGAACGAAATACTTGCTATCCAAACATGATTCAAATCTTCCTTGTGAACATACTAATCATTGGTGAAGAATCACCTACCTCGAAGTAGTGAAGAACACGGATGAAATGAAGCAATCCAACACCGAAGGCTTGAACACCAATCTCCAATGATGTATGATCTTCAATCTCGAACTAGGAGGTTTAGGAGGTTGATACGGAGTGTTTAGGACGAAAGTAGTTATGTTCTAAGTGACAAAGTTCGGGTTGTGGGAGGAGAAGGAACTGAAATCACGAATAGGATCTTTGTCTATTTATAATAAATGGCTATTAGCGCGCTAGACTGTTCAGTAGCGTGCGCTAACGGCTCACGCTAAATCAGACTCGGCACTTAGCGTGCGCTACGCATCGACCAGAGCGCGGCGCTAAGGCGTTGACTCGGCTTTTCCCGAAAGCCGTCCAGTACATCCGACACGATCCGACAGGGTCCCCGGCCGATCTCACCTACCGCACGCCTCAATCAATCGACCACGCATAGCGTGCGCTAATTACACTCGGTAGCGTGCGCTTATGAAACCACGTTAGCGTCGCTACCCTCAGCTGTAGCGTGCGCTACATGCATGATTTCAATCTTTATATCACATATACGAAATTATATGCTCGACAACATCGGATAATGAAATACAGAGAATAGTACTCATACAAAAGTACAATCATTACAATATCACAAGTTCCAATTACATAACAGAAATCTCGGGTAGTACATCCTTCCTCCCTAAAAGGAAGTTTCGTCCCGAAACTTAGGATGAAAACAACTCCGGATATTTAGCCTTCATACCGTCCTCCGTTTCCCAAGTGGCCTCTTCAACTCCATGTCGTGACCATTGTACTTTAACCAAATGTATTGGTTTATTCCTCAATTGTTTGATCCGGCTCTCAAGTATCTTGATTGGTCTCTCTTCGAAGGTGCCATCATTAGCTATCTCGATCTTGTCGAAATCAATGACGTGACTGGGGTCCGGTACATACTTTCGCAGTTGGGATACGTGAAACACATTGTGAACATGACTCAGCGACGGCGGTAAGGCCAATCTGTATGCTAACTCTCCAACTCTCTCGAGGATCTCGAATGGTCCGATATATGTCGGACTGAGCTTGCCTCTCCTCCCAAAACGGAAAATCCCTCGTGTAGGAGACACCTTCAATAGCACATGATCCCCAACGTCGAACTCTAGAGGACGACGACGTACATCGGCATAAGACTTCTGTCGACTCTGGGCAGTCAATAGTCTCTCTCGAATCAAAGCTATCTTCTCTTGAGTCTGAATAATCAATTCCGGTTCCGTCCGATCAAATCCAAGAATCATCCCAACACAGGGGTGATCGGCATCTCCTCCCGTACAAAGCTTCAAATGGTGCCATTCTAATAGAAGCATGCCAACTATTATTGTAAGTGAATTCGATCAAGGGCAAGTGAACCGCCCAATCGGTTGACCAATCCAACGCACAAGCTCTAAGCATGTCTTCTACATTTGAATAGTCCTTCTGACCGACCGTCTGTTGGGGATGATAAGTCATGCTAAAGTTGAGCTCAGTCCCCAAAGCCTTATGGATCGCCTTCCGAAGTGCGACACGAAACGACCATCTCGATCCGAAATAATGGTCTTCGGCGTCCCATGCAATCGACTATCTCCGCAACAAATACTCGTGCCAATCTCTCGGGTCCCCATGTATCTTTGATTCCTAGGAAATGAGCCGACTTGGTTAGTCGATCAACTACGACCCAAATCATGTTCATTCCTGCTCTAGTCCTTGGCATACTTGGTGATGAAATCCATCGAAATGTCCTCCCACTTCCATTCGGGGATCGGGAGCGGCTTTAACATCCCGGCAGTCGCCGATGCTCAATCTTGACCTGCTGGAAAGTCAAACACTTCAAACGTATCTGCTACGTCCTTCTTCATATTCCCCACCGGAAGTTTTGTTTAAGATCCTTATACATCTTACTGCTGCCCGGGTGAATAGAATAGGGCGCGCTATGAGCTTCTTTCGTAATAGTCCATCTCAAGTCATCATCGTCGGGAACGCAAAGTCGACTCAAATCTCGTAACTCCATCGTCTTGTATCACGAATCACGGGCTTTTCCTTTCTTTACTTCATCACATAATCGAAGGATCGGAGAATCGTCAACCGCTTGGACTTGATCTTCTCGACTAGTGATGAAGTCGGTTCCATCACATAAAGTCGCCTCGATTCCTCGGTGCCCATACTTCAATCCTTCGCGGATCGGGCTCGTTGAATGCCGGTCCAGGCGTAAGAGCTTCCAACACTCAAGAGAAACAGTTTACGGCTCAAAGCATCGGCTACTACGTTTGCTTTCCCGGATGATAGAGAATCTCCAAGTCGTAATCCTTGATCAATTCCACCACCTTCTCCGCCTCATGTTTAATTCTTTCGATCAAAATGTATTTGAGGCTCTTATGATCTCAAAGATCGACAATGAGTGCCGATGTATAATGTCGCCAAATTTTCAAGGCAAAGACCACATTGCTAGCTCCGGATCATGAGTCGGATAATTAACTTCCGACGATTTTAGTTGCCGAGAAGCATAAGCAATCACTTTATCCTTTTGCATCAACACGCAACCCAAACCCCGATTTGAAGCGTCGCAGTATACCATAAATCCGCGGTTCCTTCGGCGCTAATATAGGTCTTGTCATCGGTCTCTTCTTAAGTTCACAAAACCACTGCACTTCTCATTCCACGCGAACTTTTGAGTTTTCTGTAACAGCTGAGTGAGCGGACGAGCAATTTTGGAAAATCCCTCTACAAAGCGGCGATAATATCCAACTAGTCCTAAGAAGCTTCAGACTTCCTTCGCGTTCTTAGGAGCTTCCCATTCCAAGATTGCTTCGACTTTTTTCGGGTCCACCTGAACTCCATCGGCTGATATCACATGCCCAAGGAAGGTTACTTCCTTAAGCCAGAACTCGCATTTAGAAAATTTTGCATATAGCTGTTCCTTTCTCAAGATGCTCAAAACCACACGTAGATGTTTAGCATGATCCTCTGCGTCCCTCGAATATATCAAAATGTCGTCAATGAAAATGACCACAAATTTATCCAAGTACTCCAAGAATACCCGATTCATCAATTGCATGAATACCGCAGGAGCATTGGTAAGTCCAAATGGCATCACTACAAATTCATAATGCCTGCATCGATCTAAGCGATTTCGGTATATCCGATTCCTTAATCCTCAACCGATGGTATCCCGATCGCAAGTCAATCTTCGAGAATACCCTTGCCCTTGCGCTTGATCAAACAAGTCGTCGATCCGAGGTATAGGATACTTATTCTTGATCGTCATCTTGTTAAGCTCCCTGTAATCAATACACAGTCGGAGGGATCCGTCTTTCTTCCGGACAAAGAGAACGGGCGCTCCCCAAGGGGAAACGCTCGGTTGAATATAGCCCTTCTGTAACAATTCCTCCAGTTGCTTCTTGAGTTCATACATCTCGGTTGGCGCCATGCGGTATGGTGCCCTGAAAATAGGGGTTGCTCCAGGCTCTAATTCGATGGTGAATTCGACTTCTCTTTGCGGAGGTAACCCTGGTAGCTCGTCAGGAAATATATCTGAGAACTCATTCACAACTGGAATAGACGAGAGCTCTACTCCTTCCTCTTTCCTCATGGCATAACACCAAAGTCCATGACATCCCTGTTTCAGTAATTTTACTGCTTTCATTGCTTTGATCAATTTCCCCGAGCTTCCCGGTCTCCATCCTCGGAATAAGTGTTCAGATCCGTCGTCAGCAATGATGGAAATGACTCTCTCTCGGTAATTCAGCACAGCTCCATAACGGTTGAGCCAATCATCTCCGAGAATTAAATCGTCACCGCAGATGTCAACTACAATAAGATTCGATGGCCAATCTCTTCCTTCTATAGATACTGGGAAATCCCTAGCTTCTAGTGTTCCCACAATTTTCTCTCCGCTCGGTAATCCCACAACATAAGGTTCACAATTATACAAGCACGAGATGTTCAAACGTTTAACACAGTTCAAAGATATAAAAGAATGCGTAGCTCCCGAATCGAACAAGACACTAACTGGTTGCAAAAGGATCTCGAATCGCACTGATGCAACAAAGCAGGTGTTCGCCGTCGATCTCCTCATTTCGTACAAAGCGCGGAGGAACGGACCCGGACTGGATGTCTCTCTCTTCCTGCCGTTCACTGCTGAAATCCACTCTGTGTCTGGTTCACACTTATCTCCTTAGGAATCTGCCGGGGTGCGGGTACCAAAAGATCTAGCAGCGGCTCCACAGAAGGCCGCACGGTGCCCTTCTTGCCCACAATCGTAACAAGTCACAGAAGATGCGGGGCAATCACGTCGAATATGCCCGGCTCGACCACAATTGTAGCATTTCTTTGATGCGTCCGAAACTGCTGATGTTGCCCGGAACTTCTTTCCGCCTCTAGAAGGATGTGGAGGTTTCCTAGCCGAATAGAAGGAAGACTGGCCCTTGCGGGCCCCACCACTCTTGTTTTCTGCGAAGCCGCGGCCACCTTCGCTTCTTTGCCTCTACCGATTTCTCCATCGCCGCCTCTTTCATGTCGTAGGCCGCTTTGTCTTGATACTGCCGCAACGTAGTACACTCGAATCCGACATGTACCTTGAATCTCCGCTTCATCCGCATATCAATATGAAAAATCTTTTCTGCCTCCGTTCGACCAAGTGTCGCACACAAGTCACCGATGATTAAAAGTTTTGATTACATCCATCACAGATGCCTCCGAACTCTGTGGTGAGAAAACTCTCGGATCTTCGCCTCTCTAATCGGACGAGGACAATACGTGCTTGCATCATTTGTTTGAATTCCGTCCAATCCGCATTATGATTCTCGGGTCGAATAGCCTCCCACCAATCAAAGGCCTCCCACTGTAAAATACCGGGCAATAGGAACCTTCCGTCCCTGGGACGATTAAGACCCGCGAATATCTTTTCCAACTCCTTGAGCCGGTGATCCCAAGTAAGTGTCTCACAGATCCGTCAAATTTTGGCGGGTGCAATTTAACCACTTCCGCAAGCCATCTGTCTCCCGGTTATCCTCGTGGTGCTTCTGTCCCATCGGCTGTCGCATGCGATCAACGACTTGGGCGAATCGATTTATTTGCGCCACCAACTGTTGAAGCACTCCTGGCATGTTAGGGTTTGCGTCATCATTCGCTGATCCTTGCTGCCCTCCAGAATGGGAATCGGTTCGACTAGCCGATATTTCTGGGGTAGTTGCGGAATCCTCATGTCTCATGTTACCACGTCCGCGTCCACGACCGCGTCGCGTCCACGACCTCCTCTCGGATACCGTAAACGTAATTTCTCAATATACAGAACAAAATTTTTGAAATAAAGTCCGTCAATACTCACAAAACAGTAATTAAGTAATACGGTAGTATAAGAGATTAAGAGACTTACAACCACGGTCCACATGACGACTTCGACTGAACAGTGATGTTACAACGACCCGTAAAGCAAATAACGTAAACAGACCCAATTAAAACCCGACTGCCAAGATATCCATAAATCTTAGCTCCGATACCATATTCTGTAACAACCCGAGATATTCGGAATAATTACAGCGCCGTAAACCCTTTAAATAAGGATTTACAAGGCTAATTAAAAAGAAAAGTAAATACAAGACATCAATACTGCGAAAATTCAAGTTTATGAAAACGTATAACTGGTTCAACGGGTAATTAATACAACCATATCGAATTAATATCAAAAGGACACGCGTACTCGAGTACAGAAACCAAACCAAGACCACAAATCTCCAATAACAATAAACATCACTGAACCCCTTCGTCGTCACGTCGGTACTGTGGCTGTTTCCCTGCTCCTTGGCTACCTGAACATCAAAACAAATGTCCACCCCCGAAGGGGTTAGCAAAACGATGCTAGTACAAGTATCATATTTAAACAATTCGAATATGCATCAACAATACACAACAAGATACATCACACGGACTTCCGCTACCGGAATCCGACAATGCGAATCTACAAGATTCCATTACACAGCCTGGGTATTCCAATGATCCAGCGCCCTCAGCATAGATCCCAAGATGATCCCGTCGGACCAACACGAGGTGGAAATAACCCGTCCAATGATCCAGCGCCCTCAGCCTAGATCCCAAGATGATCCCGTCGGACCAACACGAGGTGGACATCCGATCCAGCGCCCTCAGCATAGATCATACACGTATACAAACACAACTCATGCATACACATATGCCAAATCATTACGTTCATCAACATGAACATATAAACGAATATCATGACAAATCAACGAAGTAAATATCATGTTCAACAACATGCATAATCATACGTATACTACAAAAATACCGATATTAACATATCACGATACTTGCCTCGAAGATGGCAAGAACGATATACTTCAATGCTCTCGACGCACTCGAAGGCCGCCCCCTCCGATCAACGTAACAAGCTCGAACCTTAACAAAAGGAACGATATACAAATCATCTCGAGTCGAACAATGGTTTAACAATTGCCTACGGCCGAAAAGCTCAAACTAAACAATGCTGGATTGCTTAGCGCGCCACGTACTCTACGTAACGCGGCGCTTAAGCTGACTGATAGCGACGCTATCGTATAAGACTAGCGGCGCTAGCCACGAATCGGCTGACTGTTGTCTCATAACGTCACGCTACGTACGTTTTGTGCGAAAACCGAACCTCGATAGCGCACGTTAACTCACACATGTTAGCGTGCGCTAATCTTGCATGGCAGAATACTGCAAACCGAAAACTGGGTTGAATGATGAAGAACTCATGAATCCTATGGTGATATTACAAGTTATCCTCGGGCATATCATGATAATAAGGTTTCTGGAAGATTTATGATTATGAAATACCAATATACGGATAGTTATCTCGATATCACAATACCTCTACGATCTTCAAGAAATAATCTAAGTTCCATCGTCTTACGTTCCAAAACACATGATTCCAACGTATACAACGTATCAACTGGGTAATATCCGATTACTTGATCATAAATCGATTTAAACATGCTTAGGTGTCCTTATAATAAGATGGTTCAAAGGTTCATTCGACATCTAGTACCGATACGTCAAAAGTATCCTTCTAACATGTGATGAACGAAATACTTGCTATCCAAACATGATTCAAATCTTCCTTATGAACATACTAATCATTGGTGAAGAATCACCTACCTCGAAGTAGTGAAGAACACGGATGAAATGAAGCAATCCAACACCGAAGGCTTGAACACCAATCTCCAATGATGTATGATCTTCAATCTCGAACTAGGAGGTTGAGGAGGTTGATACGGAGTGTTTAGGACGAAAGTAGTTATGTTCTAAGTGTCAAAGTTCGGGTTGTGGGAGGAGAAGGAACTGAAATCACGAATAGGATGCTGTCCTATTTATAATAAATGGCTATTAGCGCGCGCTAGACCCTGTTCGTAGCGTGCGCTAACGGCTCACAGTCTAAACTGTACTCGGCACTTAGCGTGCGCTACGCATCGACCTGTAGCGTGCGCTAAGGCGTTGACTCGGCTTTTCCCGAAAGCCGTCCAGGTACATCCGACACGATCCGACAGGGGTCCCCCGGCCAGATCTCACCTACCGCACGTCTCAATCAATCTGACCACGCATAGCGTGCGCTAATTACACTCGGTAGCGTGCGCTATGAAACCACGTTAGCGTACGCTACCCTCAGCCTGTAGCGTGCGCTACATGCACAGTATTTCAATCTTTATATCACATATACGAAATTATATGCTCGACAACATCGGATAATGAAATACAGAGAATAGTACTCATACAAAAGTACAATCATTACAATATCACAAGTTCCAATTACATAACAGAAATCTCGGGTATTACATTGTTCGGGTTGGCATAGGAGAAATTAGGGTGGTTTCGATTGTTCGGATAATAGTTCCCCATATTTCCCCCTTGCCGGAAGTTTCCTCCTTGCATGTAATTCACATCCTCCTTAACTGCAATAGGCTCGTTTAACTCTTCAAAAACTGAATTGACGCCCAAAGTATTCTTTCTTAGCATCTCAAGCTCTTTTTGTTGTTTTTCAAATTTTGCCTTCAAATCACCGTAGGCGTCCTCGTCACCGGATGGAACTTTTCTTCTCGTCATCTTCCTATCGGTCACCTCCTCGTAATCATTGTTGACTGCTAGCTCGATGAGATTCTTGGCCTCTTCATAATCGTTAGCAAGAAATCCCCCTTTCGATGAATAGTCCAACTCTATTCTAGCCTTCCTCGTCAAACCCCGATAAAACCGAATGTAGATCTCCTCCTTATCAATTCCATGCTGTGGGCATTTGCGAAGTAGCTTCTTAAATCGGATCCATGCCTCGTATAAGTATTCATCCTCATATTGCTCGAATTGCAAGATATCGTTGATTTGTTTTTGTACCTTCGAGGGAGGATAGAACTGTGCTAAGAACAACCGAGTCATCTCTCTCCAAGTACCAATTTCCTTCCGATCTAGGCTCTTGTACCAATCTAGCGCATCATCTTCTAAAGAAAACCGGAATAGGCGGAGCTTAATGACATCCGGAGGCACTCCGTTTTGCTTGATGGTGGCACATATGTCCAAAAACGACTCAAGGTGAGCGTTTGGATCTTCATTAACTCCCCCTCCGTATGTTTGAGACTTCACTGTAGCAATGAGGGACGGCTTAAGCTCGAAGTTGTTGGCATCAATCTTTCCCCAACCTCCTTCTTGATAATCGTCCAGCTTAGGTCGAAAGCGGGCATTCAAAGGGATCTTCTCGGGACGAGCGAGTTCACGTGGTGGGTCAACAATGCCAGCCATGGTATCAACGAAAGGTATATAAATAGTCTCGGTTCTCGCTTCTTGCTTCTTCCTCCTCAACGACTTCTCGATTTCCGGATCCAAAGGAAATAAGTCCTTTCCTTGGGATCTTGTGATCATGCACCGCCTACAAGGAAGAGAAAACAAGATGTGAGGAAACGAGATCGAATATTGATAATAATAGTAAACAACCTAAAGTAACAATCTCTTCTTTTTCGAATTATTCCCTTAAATTTTCTATCAATTCCCCGGCAACGGCGCCAAAAATTGATCGCTAGTTTTCGCGTAGTATGGTTTTCAAATCCGATCAATTTTAAAATTTGTAAAACCTCGGAGTAATTCCAAGGTGTCGAACCCAAGGGAATTGATGTGTCGAAAATAAAGGAATTAACTCTACTCAAAATTTGACTGCTATTTAGGAATCCGAAAAATTGTTTTGATTCTAATTATCTAACTTTAAAAATCGATGAACAAAAATTAAATAAAAGATGAATTATCTAAATTAAGCAAATAAAGCAAATTAGCAATATAAAATCACAAGTCTAAAGATAATTGATTCTAGGGTAGTATCATCTAATTGAGTTCACACAATCCATTCACTTGATTCCTTTTCCCCAAATTTTAATTCAATCCTAGAAATAATCACTCAGCCGATCTAGAATTCCGATCAAGGCAACCTAGAAAGATAGTTAATTTAAACCCTTTTCCCCGCCAGGGCTCAAAGAATTTAAATCACTTAAAAAGCACCAACTTATTTATCTATGATTTATCTTTCTCCGCTAGGTCTCAAGATAAAATCATATTGTGCATCAAGTATTTCCACTAATCAATTACTCCTTCCGGACAAAATCAATTATCTAACATGCATCGATTAAGGGCCCTTTAATCTAACATGAGATTCAACACAACTTGAACACAAGCCTAGGATGAAAGGTCAAAAGGTAATCAAAGGAACATCATGTGAACATCAATTAAAATTACTAACCCTAGAATCAATCAATGAATTAGCCAGACATACTTGAAATTAAACAAGAAATTGATGAAGAATGCATATTATTAATATGAAAAGAGAGATTACAACCCTTACGGATGAACTCCGAGTCTTCAATCTCCGAAAAACAATAATAATTCTGCTCTCCAAAAAGTTCTTGTATCCCAAGAATTAATCTTGCTAAAAAGATGTAAAATTATAAAAGATGAAAAAGAATCGTAAAAGATAGATGAAAGATGATGGAAGATGATAAAAGAATCATAAACTAGGGCTAGGAGGAGGTTTATATAGCCTAAGGGGGTTACAATCCCGATTAGCCCTAATCTAGGAAACAAAAACTATCCAAAAGAGTCAAAATCCGTCAAAACACGAGTGTCAGCTGGGCAGCCTATCGGACTGGCCTATCGGCCGATAGGCTGGCCGATAGTTGGTTCGTCGATCTCTTCACTTGGCAGGGCAGAATCTCCTTTCGGACGGGCCTATCGGCCGATAGGCTGGCCGATAGGTGTGTCTGTCTTTCGCAAAAATCTGTTTCTTCGTCCGTTTGACTCGACTCTCGGTCCTTTGTCTCGTTTTGGGTCCTTTTTGTCTCTAAAAACCTGCAAACACACTAAAACCAACCCAAACGCGTAATACGGCTCGACTAATCATAAATAAGCTAAATACGAGCACATTAATCACGAAACGAGATAAAAACCTAGTATAAAATCCTAGAAATAAGTGGTAAAATTACCACTAATCAAGCGTTTCCAGCATTCAAATAGAAACAGTTTTGCAGTTTAGTGCACCAGCCACTATGTTCGCTTTGCCTGGATGATAAAGAATTTCCAAGTCATAGTCTTTACTCAATTCCAGCCATCTCCACTGCCGCATGTTTAACTCTTTCTCACTGAAGATGTATTTGAGACTCTTTTGATCTGTGAAGATCTGACAGTGAGCCACGTACAAATAATGTCTCCATATCTTCAAGGCAAAAAACACAGCTGCCAGATCCAAATCGTGCGTTGGATAATTTACTTCAAATGGCTTCAATTGCCGTGAAGCATAGGCAATCACCTTCTCATTCTACATTAGTACACAACCAAGACCTTGGTTTGAAGCATCACTGTAAATTATTAATCCTTCAGTTCCTTGTGGTAGTTCTAAAATTGGTGCCATCGTCAATCTCTTATTCAATTCATCCAAAATGGTCTGACACATATAGTTCCATTCAAACTTTTGTAAAACCCTTCCATTAAACGATGATAATACCTAGCAAGTCCTAAGAAACTTCTGATATCCTTCACGTTCTTAGGAGACTTCCATTCCAAAATTGCCTCGACTTTTTGGGGATCTACTCGGACCCTTCCGCTGATACCACATGACCAAGGAACATCATTTCCTTTAGCCAGATTTCACACTTGAAAAGTTTGGCATATAACTGCTCGCTTATCAAGAGGTTCAAAACGATCCGTAAGTGCAGCGTATGTTCTTCCGGACTCTTGGAACAAACCAAAATATCATCGATGAACACAACTAAAAACTTGTCCAAGTACTTTATGAACACTCGATTCATTAACTGCATAAACACAACAGGTGCATTAGTAAGACCAAACGGCATCACCACAAACTCATAGTGTCCGTATCGAGTTCTGAATGCTGATTTCAGAACATCTGATTCTTTAATCCTCAATTGATGGTATCCCAGTCTCAAATCGATCTTCGAAAATACTGTCGCTCCTTGCAACTAGTCAAACAAATCGTCAATTCGTGGCAATTGGTACTTATTATTGATCATCATCTTATTCAGCTCTCGATAATTGATGCACAACCGAAGCGATCCGTCTTTCTTTCGAACAAAAAGAACTGGTGCACCCTAGGGCAAAACACTGGGCTGAATATACCCTTTGTCCAGTAACTTTTCCAGTTGCTTCTTTAATTAATACATCAGTAGGTACCATACAATACGGCGCCTTAGAAATCCGTGTAGCTCCTTGTTCTAGCTCGATGGTAAACTCTACTTCTCTTCGTGGATGTACTCTTGGTAATTCATCGGGGAACACGTCCAGAAATTCATTCACTATAGGAATGGATGAAAGCTCTACTTTTCCTTCTTCTTTCTTCATCGCGTAACACCAGCATCCAGTACAGCCCTGTTTTAGCAGTTTGACGGCTTTCATAGCTTTGATCATTTTTCCTAAGCCTCCTGGTCTCCATCCCACAAACAATAATTCAGAACCATCTTCGGATATCATCGAGATATTTCTCTTCTAGTAGTTTACAATAGCTCCATATTGGTTAAGCCAATCGTCTCCAAGAATCAAATCGTCTCCTTGTATCTCTACCACAATCAGATTTGAGGGCCACTCTTTGCCTCCAGTTGATACCTGAAAATCTCTAGTTTCGAAGTTCCCCACAATTCTTTCCTCACTCGGTAAACCCATAATATAAGGCTCACATTCATGAAAACAAGAAATGTTCAAGCGATTAAAACAAGACAATGATATAAACGAATGTGTAGCTCCTGTATCGAACAAAACATAATTGGTTGATAAAGGATCTGAACTGTACCTGATGTGAGTTGCATTCCGATCGTATACCCTTCTCATCTTATGAGGACGTGGAGGAGAGGACCCTGCACTCGATGCTTCTTTCCGGTCATACTGTCCTCTGCCTCTACCTTGGCCGAAATTATGGGGCTGCTGAACACTCTGTTGCGTCTGAGGGATGCTCGCCTCTTTATGGACTGGCTGCGAATTACGAGCTCCAAAAGATTTTACAGCCTCTTCATAGAACACCGCACGATGTCCTTCTCGTACACAATCATATCACATCACGACGGGGAGTGAGCAATCACGTCGATTGTGTCCTGTCCGACCACAGTTAAAACACTTCCTGACTGCATCAGTCATGGCTGATACTGCTCTGGAGTTCTTCACACCCATGGATGGATGCGGAGGTCCCTTGAATGAATGAAAGGATGACTGGGCTTTACGGGGCCCACTACTTTTGTGCTCTGTGAAACTACCAAAGACTTTCTTCTTTTTGGACTCCGAGAACTTTTCCATAGCTGCTTCTTTTATTTTATACGCTAGAGCTTTGTCTTAGTACTGGCGGAGAGTGGTCCATTCAAAACCTCACATGTACATCTGTATCTCCGGCTTCATTCTCATATCAAAGTGAATCATCATTTCTGTGTTGGTTCTAACCAGGTGTCGTACAAATGCCAGTTGTTGATTAAATGTCCTAATCGCCTGAGCCACTGGCACATACGAAGGCTGTGCGGGGAAAAAATCTCGAACCTTAGCTTCTCTCACCGGACGAGGGCAGTACTGAGCTTCCATCATAAGTTTGACCCCCCAATTGGCATTATGATCAACAATCCGATGGCTTCCCACCACTCAGATGCTTCTCCTGTTATAAAATACTGGGCAATGGGGGCTCTCCGGTCCTTTGGACAGTTAATCCCAACATATACTTTCTCCAGTTATCTCAACCAGTAATGCCATGTCGTGTCTCAGAAAAACCATTGAATTTCGGTGGGTGCATCTTTGCCATCTCCTGAAGCCATCTGTCTCCTCGAAGTTCTTGAGTTTCTAACGTCGATTAATCATCCCATAACCACCTCCGATCGACCGAATCAAGGTTAGATTTCCTAAAAATCTAGTTTTGCGGAAATTTGGGATTTTGTTTGATTTCGTCCGTTTGACCCGTAATAACTTAGATTAGTGTTGGATTATTGATTATTAAGTTGTATTCTACCAATTTCCTTGTTGTTCCATGGTTTGATTACTAAGGATTAGTCGTTTTGTCGAGTTCCTAATCGACGCCTTGAAGGTGTCCGGTAAAAGATCTTAGAGGGGGATTCGGGCATTATACGATTATTACTCTTCCATCGGTCGTTGATTTATCGATGATATGTCTTAGGAACGAAATCCTTGTGAAGAAATCGAGCCGAAACTCTTCCGTTCATTGTCTTCTTCGGGGTCTGAGGTTTCCCGGTTGAACCATGTTCTTCAGAGTGTTCGGTACCAATTATTGAGGCAAGTATTTTCTTATACGATTTGTGTCCTGCAAATAGAGTTTACATGTTGGATTTATGATGGTTAGTTTATCCTCGTGAATATGAGTCGTTGAATTGATTATGATTTGATTATTTTGAGCGTTGAGGGCTTTAATGATACCCTTGCTTGTATAATGTTGTAGAATCGCGTATTCCGTGTTAATTGTGTTATTGTATTATGATGAGTAAGATAATGGCGTCGGGTAAGTGGCTATCTCTAGTAAGTATTCTTGATGAGCTTACATTCTTAGCATATTAGTATTGCATGAGTATCGTGTGTGTGTATACTCACTACGGGTTATATCCGACGGGGTCTCAGTAGGGGTCCACGGAGTGGTGGATCGACGAGCTTTGCTTTTAACCACTACGGGTTAGATCCGATGGGGTCTCGGTAGGGGTCCGCGGAGGGGTGGATCGACGGTTAATTGTGGTGCATTTTACAGATGTGTTTTGGGTTATAGCATTTCCGGAAACGAGTGTTTTTGAACGGTGATTTCATGATTGCATGTATTGACTAAGTGTGTAAGAGGTTAGTTGTTCATTTGGCTTACTTGGCTAGGATGGCCCTAGAGTATTTTTGTCGTATGTGTTTAGTCCTTTAGTTGTAGGGATTTGATGTTGGAAAACGGACCTTGCTATTGTCCTCTGGTACTGTGATTTGATGAAATTTGGGATGAGATCCCAACGGTTTTTTAAAGGTCGTTTTGCGGAAAGTGGTTTTGGGCCGAAACCCATTCGTCTTGAAATGGTTATTTTTCAACTAAGGACTTGAGGTCCAATAAGGTTTCTACATTTAAAAAATCCCCTAGATGAGGAATTTATTTTCAAACACTTCATTGATTGCTTTCTAATTAATAAAACCTCTCAGGAAGGCTTTGGTAGTAATTTGTCGTACCCGGTTCGTGATCTCTTTTTGTTTGTTACATTTCATATGATTATGTACTTGCACTAGCAAAATAATGGGATTTTGCTAACGCCCGAATAATCGGGGGGTGGATGTCTGTATTGCATTCAGGTTTTGGGGAGCATAACACAGGGTCGGCACGAAGGATGATGAAAGATGATAGATACTAATCACATGAAGGTCCATACGATGTCGTATTGGTTTGGTTGTACTTTATTTCCACTGCAGTATTTTTCCCGTTACACGGGAGTGTGTTGTATTTTGACCCCTGCGTGGGCATGTAATGAGATTGAGTTGTATGTATTAACTGAAAGACCAAATTGTTCTACTGAGTCACTTAAGCCTTAAAGGCGATGTTGGGATGTTGGATTTCAGTTACCATCCTGGTAGATCCTTGAGGAAAGGGTCTACAGCGTGTAATATCCCTGAGTGGATTGTGGGTGTTACATAAATGGTATCAAAGATTAGGTTGTGGAAACCTAGGCTGTCGTGTCAAGTTGTGCCTGCTGAGTTTTGTCTCGTCGGATATTGTCTGGCGGAGTGGTGTCGCGACGCGTCGTCTGAGTTTGTTGGTCGTGATTAGTATCATGGGGCGATCATCATCTTCGTGCGACCTGTGGATGTAAGTCTCCCTTCTTTGTGTTGTGCCTCGTGTGACATGAGCTTCATGTATGATTATTTGTTAAGTGATGGAATCCTTCTGTGGATTTCGATTTCGCAATATGTGGTCTTTCGACTCTCATATTTTGTTTATATGAGGAGTGGTGTCGCTGCTAATGTATTTTTTACTGTTTGGTTTTCGAGAGAAGAGAGGTCTTGCCTTGAATTTGAACGATTTGATGTGTGTACTATGATGTGTATAAACGGATGTTGATGCGTGTGAGTTTTGGGGCATTCTGGCCTATTGGATTTCTGAAAACCTTAAGTATCTTAGAAAATAAATTTCGAGATGCACTTTTAAAATGGATTAATTTCACGCAGTATTTCCAAGCTGCTTACTAGTGCCACTGTATGTTTCGAAATTATTCCACTTTGAGGACCAAAATATTTTGAGATACTCTCAGTAATTTAGAAACGCATTTGCTCAGACCCGAGGGTCGAATATTCCTGAAAGTTTTTAACCAAGCAAAGGTATACTCATTTCTATCAAACGCAAGTAGTCTCGATAATGATGGTTGTGTTACTTTTTTGAAATATGATACTAAAGATCAACTGATGTTCCCAAAATTGTTTTCGAAAAGGTGGTTTTTGTTTTTAATATCTATCATTCCTGTGTGCAGTCCGGGAATGTATTTATGATGCTCGCACTGTCGTTAAGGTGTTAACCCCCGAGTTGTGATTGAGTTGGTGGTGTGAGCGTTGAGTCGTTCGCCACGCATTTGTGTGTTAGCCCTCTATGAGAGGTGTGATGTTGGTCTTTAATGTTATCGTTTCGTGGAGATTTGTGTGTTATCGCACCTCTGTGAGCTGTTAGAGCTTGGGTTTGTATGTTGTGTACATATGTGGTTGTTTCATGATGTTTTGTGATTGTGTGCTGGTTATCATTCGGGCCGTTAAAATCGCCGAATGTATGCCGTCATTGATGTGATTATGTGTATGTGGGTTACCTTATGTTGATATGTTTTGTTGAATTGTAAGGCCCTGACTATTACGGTCGTAACACTGTCGGCCATATATAGGTCTGGGTTTCGACCAGACCTCATTTGCTCGCGATTTCTTCACTTGGTGGCGGCTGTGGACGGGAGTGTTAGAGGGGAGAAGTTCTTGGCCGGTTCTAGCCAATTCCAAATCGTTTTGGAAGATCCTTTTCGATTATATCATCACCGAATCCTTGTTCTTCGCCGAAACGAGGTATTTCTTCCGTAGAACCCTAGTTGTGTATATTTTTTTGGGGGATTCTTCGTGATTCGTTGATTTTGTCTGAGATTGATGAATTATTCTTGGTATTATTATTGTATTTATCGTGGTCTACGTATTTTGTAACTCATTTATCGATTTTTATCACCCGAACCTTGATTCTCGATTTCCTTGAAAAAACCCTCGGATTCTTGTTGTTTTTCAGGTTGATTCGGATTTCGTTTAGCGTTATTGATTCGTTTTGATATTATTTTCATAGTTTTCATGGAGTTGACGAGTTATTGGACTCTTAGGAGTTCGAGGGCTACCCGACCGTGTCCGTTCGTCGTTTCATTGCTCATGGTATCGAGGCAAGTATCTTGCCCGTACTTTTCATGTTTCATAGATGGAATCATTCATAAATGATTTTATGTGCAACCCGAATGTTTAAATGAACTTTAAAAAGGATCGGTATGTTCTCGATAAATGTTGTCTTTCAAAAGATAACTCGTATGCTTCGTACACAAATGTGTTTTCGGTATATGTGTGTTGGTTTCGTATGTTTGTAGATGTTATAATAATATGTAGTGATTATAATAGATCGTATTATTTGCCGAGGATTGTGCCGTGGTAAGTGTAATTGTCATGAGAAAATGGGATACCATGGTGATGTTCCTTGTGGATTGTAAATGGTATGTGCTTGATATTGCGTGATCATTGTAAGTGATGTGCTTCCGGGTAAGATTGTTGAATCTCCGGATCCATACTTGCTAGTATGGGTCGGGTGTGACCGTAGGGTTATCCAATTGGGTATGTCTTGCGGGGACTCCGAGGTTCGTGGCTTGTTAGCGCGATGCCGGGGTAACTTGTGGGGTTATCTATCGGGTATGTCTTGCGGGGACTCTGAGGTTCATGGCGTGTTAGCACGATACCGGGATAATTTATGGTTGTGGATTGATTGTATGATCTACGTGTCATGGGTTGTCCAATCGGGTCAGTCTCGTGAAGGCTCCGAGGTTCGTAGCTTGCTAGTGCGATGCCGCGACAACTATGGACGTACGTATGGTTGTGATTGTGTGACTGTTGTCACTGTGATATGTGATTTGGTATGGATTCACATTGGGATATTCACTTGGGTATGTTCTACGGGAGCATCTGCGGCTCGTGGCTTGGTAGCACAGAACACGAATAATCCTTGGGAATATGATGTCATGGATGATTTGGGTTGCGGTCCCCGTATTTCGTGATTTGGCTCGTGGACCCCGTGTTTTTGTTATCGGACACTACGCCATATATGGGGTTTAACAACGCTTTTTTTAATGTTACAAGCAAAAGTGTAACCATATATGCCTTGAAAGTGATCTAGGCCTACACTTTTTTTCAGTGTTAACATTGCTATAAATCACTATTACGGTAGACGTTATTCAGTATCTACGGTAACGTTGAAATCGGTGTAGCCACTTTAAAAAATGTGTAGCCGTTGGTCTTTAAAAATCAATAAAAAATAGGCGAGCTCAATGATTGTCCGAATATTAGTCGATTAAATAGGCGGGCTCAATCTTTGTCCAAATATTTCAATTAAGCGGATCAAATTTCAATTATTCACTCTCAACTCTCAACTCTTTCTCTCAACTCTCTCATAGCTCAACCGTTGACCAGCCAACCGGCAAATACATTTCGTATCATATATCTTATGTGTGTATATATATATATATATATACATATATTATCAAATGAGAATGGTTCTTATCCTGTTAATTGTGAATATGCATGAGTTTTGTACTAATTATGCATGAAATATATGCATTTCGTGCATCAAAATTGCAATGCATTAAAATATGCATTATATGCATCAAAATATCGATGCATTAAAATATTTCATTATATGCATCAAATTTTTGTGAGAATAAATCTAGACCATCTATTTATCAAGATCTATGGATGAAATTCATTCTTATTTCTTAACTTTAATTGCATTCTCACCTGAACCCACCCATATATATATATATATATATATATATATATATATATATATATATGCGCACACACACACACACACTACTCTAAAAGTGTGAAGGGTGATTTGGTCGAAAACCTACATTTTCAGTTATTTCCTCGCTGAAAACGTTCTTCTTTTTTGCTTGTCTCGCCATTTCATTTTCCTACTGAACATGTCTTCCTCTTTTTTCATCTTCTCACCGCTCTGCCTCATTTTTTCCAGCGATGTGTTCTTATACAGGATACGTGTTCGTCTATAGATGCGTCTGAATCTGAATTTCTTTTTTCTCGTGACTGTTGTTTGCGAACATTGATCTCGGTTTCTTCTGCAGGATACGGTTTGATTTTCGGTAATATTACCCTCTTTGGTAAAGGGTTTAGTCTCGTTCAGTTGAAGGATTGCTTTGCGGCGATTATTATATGTAGAGGTTATGTTTTTTTTGGTTTTAGGTATATTTGCTATTATTTTTTTGGGGTGTTTTTTTCTGTGAAATATCGGCCTGTAGAGAATCTTGGTTTTCTTCCTGTCATGTTTTTCCTCTTTCTTTTTCGTTGATATTGTAGGAGATTTCTCTATTTGTGAAACTTTGCAATTCTTATTCTCGGTTCTCTTTTGTCTCAACTTTTTGTATTTGTGTATATGTTTCTTTTTTTTATTTTATTTATCTGTGAAAGTTTGCAGATTTTATTTTGTTTTTCTCACATTTTGTCTTACGTATATGTTTCCCTTTTTCCCGTTTTAGATCATCTTCCTTAGAAAATTTTTGTTTTTGTGTATATGTTTCTTTTTTTAGTTTCTTTCTGTGAAAGTTTGCATATATTAATTTTGTTTTCCTCATATTTTGTTTTAGATAGATGTTTTTTTTTTTTTTTGGAAACTATCAGAACTCTAAATTACTTCAATTTTTTTTAAAATTCTCAAAAAATGGGTATAAAAAAGAAGGGAGGAGTTGCTTTCCGTAGAGTATTTTGGAGGTATTGTTTAATCGTTTGTGAGATTGAGAATGTAATGTCTGTTAACCTTGCAAGAAAGGCCTCTTTGGAGGACGATTATGACTCCTTAGAAGAACTGGTTTAATATGTAGTTGTTTATATACATAGTTATAGTGATAATTGATGTTTATTTTCATATGTAGCTAAACCTAGCCTGTCAACTTTTGTTTTCTTGTATTTGATTGTTATTATTAGTAGTTCTTGTTACCTAGGAGTTGCTTTGGGTAGGTGTTTTATGAGTGCAGTGAGTTGTGGTTGAGGTAGGCTCTTGGGGCATGTTTGTTTTTGGGTGTTTTGTGTTTCATTAGTTTTCTCGCTTCTGGTATTTAAAAAAATGATTTGGGTTTCTGTTATTATAGATTTTGCATTTGTGTGGCTGCTTTATTCCTTATATTTGTATCGTTATTTATTAAGCATTGTTTTGTGTAGGCGTTGGGTGATTGCTTTGAGGATTAGCGCACGCTAACACTCCCTAGCTATATAAACCAGGGAGTTGACCGAGATGAACGTATTTTCTCATTTCTTCCTCCTCTCCGCGGCTGTGGCGATTCTTGGCGATTTTCTTGGCGATTTTCTTCCTCCAATGATCTCAACCATCATCTTCTTCGAGTTCTTGGTGTATAATAACAACATCAACGCGAATATTTCATCCTAATCCAAGATAAATCTCTTAGAACCCTACTTTTGGATAATTTGGGGGTTTTGGGATTTTCGTCCGATTCGTCCCATTTTGTTGGTTATTTCTTGACGAGTTTGATTAATCTTGTTGATATCATTGGATTTCCTATGGATTCATAGTATATTTTGTGGTTGTTGCGTATTCAAGAGGGTTCGGTTGTGGTCCTCCCTCGTTGTTATTTTTACACGAATATACATGAATCATAGAGTTGGTTGTGATTATGTTCTTCGAATCGTTAGGTTCGTGATTGACGGTTCCTAACGTTCGTCGGTGTCTTTCCTTCCATTCATTGCGTCCTCAATTATTCAAGGCAAGTATTTTTGGAAACCTTTATGCTTAACATGTAATAGTGATGTATTTTGTGTGTGCTTTACTCACCTCGGGAGGGTCCGACGGGGCAACGGAGGGAATCCAATGGTATAGCCCTGGATTCACGAGTTTGTTTCGCTAGCCAGCTCGGGAGGGTCCTTAGAGGCCACGGAGCGGGATCAATGGTATAGCCCTGTTCCCAAGGCGATGTATGTGCGTGATTTGTTTTATAATATGGCCAGCTCGGGAGGGTCCCTAGGGGCCATGAAGCGGGATCAATGGTATAGCCCTGTTCCCATGGCAAATCGATTGACTGTTTGTTTTCGGAAAAGACATGTCTGGTTTTGGTTTTTGAAATTATATTGGTGCATTGTACTATGAAATGAGTAAGGAAATAGTTTGCCTTGATTACTTGTACTAGCGTAATTGCTAACCCCTTTGGGGACCCGTTGTGGGGAAATTCTTGTTATGGATTTCAGGTTATGATTATCCGGACGAGCGAGTGCTGGGACAGTACGAAGATGTTGGCCAGGGTCGTTGACATATACATTTGAGTCCTTTTATTTTCGTTATTTCATTCGATATGGTTGTTGTCCACTTCTGAAACTTATAGATTGTACTCACGAGTACTTAGGCTTTTCTCTTTGGATTATGGTTTGTATTCGTCAAGTTATTTATGTTTGACATTATTGATTATTCCGCCGGTTGTACCGGGCATGTGATTTGATTTTCAAATTGATGATGTGTATTTTTATTGTGGTAAATTGTGTCTAGCCTGGAGGATCCCATGTAAGGGTCCACGACATTGTAATATACCTTGAATATCTCGGAGGTGTTACAGAAAATGGTATCAGAGCGCTCTAGGTTTGTGGATACCTAGGCTTGTCGGTTATTTGGGTCTAGTTGTGTTTTGTTTTGCATATTATCACACCGCTGCCAGCATCTCGGTACTTCCAGTGCTCGTAAGTTTTCTTATTCACCCCTTTTGTTTCTTGCATTGTATTTCTGCTTCTTGAATCGTAGTTGCTTTTTCCTCCCTTACTCATCATCGATATACTTCTATTATCTCTTAACACCAGTATGGATGCCGGAGGAAACCGTGGTCGTGGTCGTGGTCGTGGTCGTGGATGCCGCCGAGGACGTGGGGCAGCAGGTGGGGCGGCCACGTCGCATTCTTCGGGAGCCAACAGTACCGGTGACCGTCAGAGTCATTCTTCTTCTTAGGAGCGCGCCGATCTTGGTATTGCGGCCGTTATGCAGTAAATGGTTAACCAAATGGCGGCGATAGCCCAGGTGGTCCAGAACCCAATCCGACCCATGCTAATCGGGGCGGAACGGATCGTTGGCTCCAAGATGTCATGAAGATGCATCCTCCTCATTTTTCGGGTGCTTCGGACCCGATCGACTGGGAGGGGTGGATCAAGGAGATATCTAAAGTCTTCAATGCTACCAACTGTCCCGAGGACCGTAAGGTCCCTATTGCCCAGTGCTTTCTCACTGGGGACGCTACGGATTGGTGGGAGGTCGTTGGGCCCAAAGATCGTGTTGCTTTGTGGGCCGAATTTCAGGAATTGATGGAGACTGAATATTGCCCGTGCCCGGTTAGATAGGCTCGAGTCCATGCTTTCTATGATGCTCAACCACGGGATATTCCCGTATCCCAAGCAATTGTCAATTTCCACAAGGACCTAGGTTATGTGAAGACCCAAGTTGTCGAGGAGAGCGAAAAAATTTTCACTTTTCCAGACGGATGAAACTGTCGATTCAGGACTACATGTCTGGACTCATCTGCACTACCCTGAAAGATTATCAGAGTCGAGCTCTTGCCTATGACATGTCGGTGACGGCCAGTGCGGCGGTTCGGGAGAGTAAGAAGCAAAAATCCGCTGGGAATTTCTCGGGTCACAAGGGTGGAGGCCAGTAGAAATTTCAGTCTGCAAGTGCCCCTGCGGGCCGTTTGGCTCATTTTTCTGGGAGTCCTCGAGGTGCTGCTAGAACCTCCATTCGTGAACTCATATGCTTTAATTATGGCTTCTCGGGTCATAAGAACCGGGAGTGTCCTCGTCTGCCTTTGACTTGCCATACTTGTGGCCAGCACCTATGGAGCCGAGTACCTATGGAGCCAAGTGTGAACCAGGGCTCGTTTGCTCCGCAGCCTCAGCCGAGTGCAGGTCGAGGTAGAGGTCGGGGTCAGCCCGCTAGGGGAGGAGTTTCCAGTGTCGGCTCTGCCCAGCCGCGTATCTATGAGATGAGGAGGGCCGATGATCCAGCAACCACTGTGGCGACAGGTACCATTCATATCCATTCTCATCCTGTCAATGTGCTTTTCGATTCTGGTGCTACACATTCGTTCATATCGCTGGAGTGTGTGCGCCGTTTGAGTCTCGACTTTTTGTCTCCTTGCGAGTCTTTCATCGTTAAACTTCCTAGCGGTGATAGGATCGTTGGCGATCGAGAGGTCCGAGACTGCTCTGTGTTTATTGGTGAGAGGGCTTGGCTCTCTAATATTATTGTCGTTAATATTGAGGGTGAGTATTTGATTCTTGGAGATGATTGGCTCGAGTGGCATGGTGCGATCATGAACTACCGCACGAGAATCATCACTATGTTCTCCGAGGATGGCACCGAGCACTCTTTCGCGGGGCGAAAGAGGGGAAAGCAGAAGTTCGTTATTAACGCCTTGAAGGCGATGAGGCTCCTGCGAAAGGGGTGTACTGGTTATTGGTGATACGCCTTGAAGGCGGAGGATGGTGGAGTCGAGTTTTCATCGATTCGAGTCGTTAGTGAATTTCCTGATGTATTTCCTGACGAGTTACCGGGATTGCCACCGGACCGTGATGTCTAGTTTGCTATAGAGTTAGAGCCGGGTGTGGCTCCAATTTTGAAGGTGCCGTATCGCATGGCACCTTCAGAGATGGCCGAGTTGAATAAGAAGTTGAGTGAGCTTCTTGAGTTGGGGTATGTTCGACCGAGCGCCTCGCCTTGGGGCGCACCGGTCTTGTTTGTGCGGAAGAAGGATGGTTCACTACATTTGTGTATCGACTATCGCGAACTAAACAAGGTGACCATCAAGAACAAGTATCCTTTGCCAAGAATTGATGACTTGTTAGATCAGTTGTAGGGAGTTGCGGTATTCTCGAAGATTGATATGAGATTAAAGTACTATCAGCTCCGGGTGAGGGAGTCCGATGTGCCGAAAACAGCTTTTCGGACGAGATACGGACATTATGAGTTTGTAGTTATGCCTTTCGGGTTAAATAATGCGCCGAAGATATTCATGCAGTTGATGAACAAAGTCTTTATCGAGTATTTGGATAAGTGTGTCGTCGTCTTCATTGACGATATTCTTATTTATTCGAGGAATGAGGAAGAGCATGCCCATCATTTGCGGGTAGTGTTAGACATTTTGAGGACCGAGCAACTCTATGTGAAGTTCTCGAAATGTGAGTTCTGGCTGAAGGAAGTGATGTTTTTAGGCCACGTGATTTCAGCCGAGGGGGTTCGAGTGGATCCGTAGAAGATTGAGGCAGAGTTGGATTGGGCACCGCCCAAGAATGTGAAGGAGATCTGTAGTTTCTTGGGTCTGGCCGGCTACTACCATAGGTTCGTCGAGGGTTTCTCGAAACTGGCTCGGCCGCTTACAGAGTTGCTCCAGAAGTCTGAGAAGTTCGTCTGGAATGACGAGAGAGAGTCGAGTTTTGAGGAGCTGAAGAGGCGTTTGACTTCAGCCCCACTTTTAGCATTGCCGTGTGGCGACGGGGGTTTTGCTGTTTATAGTGATGCATCGGGTCAAGGTCTTGGGTGCGTATTGATGCAGCACGGCAAGACGATCGCATATGCGTCGAGACAGTTGAGCCCGTATGAGATTAACTACCCTACTCATGATTTGGAGTTAGCGGCAGTTGTTTTTGCACTCAAGATTTGGCGTCACTATCTTTTCGGCTCTGCATGTCAGATTTTTACCGATCATAAAAGTCTGAAATACATATTAACTCTGCGGGAGTTGAATATGAGGCAGAGGAGGTGGTTAGAGCTGATTAAGGATTATGACCTCGACATCCTTTATCATCCGGGCAAGGCGAACGTCGTGGCCGACGCCTTGAGTCAGAAACCGGTTGCGTTGCGAACGCTTGAGATCCTTACGTCTCAGTCAGAGCTTCGACGAGTTTTGATCGAGTTAGATGTTGAGGTTTTGTTGCCTGGAGCTATCGGGCAACTTTGTGCTTTAGAGATTTCGTCGTCTCTGGTTGACGAAATTAAACTGAAACAGCTGGAGGATCCGATGATTGTCCAAATCCGAGAGAATGTTCTTAAGGGAAAGTCTCCTGGGTTTTTGATTCATGAATATGGTGTGTTGAGATTCCAGAGTCGGCTTTGTGTACCGAACGACTTGGATTTGAGGCAGAGTATTTTATGTGAGGCCCATGCTACACCTTACTCCGTTCATCCTGGTTCGAGTAAGATGTACAAGGACCTGAGAAGGAATTTCTGGTGGAATGATATGAAGGAGGAGGTCGCACAGTTTGTAGCGAGATGTTTGACTTGCCAGCAGGTCAAAATCGAGCATCAGCGACCAGCTGGGTTATTGGAGTCACTTCCCATTCCGGAATGGAAATGGGAAGACATATCGATGGACTTCATTACGAGTTTTCCGAGATCGATATCGGGCATGAATGTGGTTTGGGTGATTGTTGATCGCCTGACCAAGTCGGCACATTTTCTGGGCATCAAGGATACTTGGGGCCCGGAGATGTTGGCTCTTGTGTTTATTGCGCAGATTGTGAGGCTTCACGGTACTCCAAAGTCTATTGTTTCGGATCGTGATGGCCTTTTTGTATCGCATTTTTGGCAGGCGGTGCATAAGGCTGGGTACTCGTTTGCATTTGAGTACCTCTTTTCATCATCATACAGATGGACAGTCGGAACGCACTTTCCAGACGTTCGAGGATATATTGTGTGCTTGTGCTCTCGATTGGAGCAGTGACTGGGAGGAGCATTTGCCATTGATCTAATTCACGTACAACAATAGTTGGCACGCGTCGATTCAGATGGCACCATATGAGGCACTATATGCGCGGCGTTGTCGATCACCGATTTGTTGGAATGAGGCGTCTGATTTGGTCGGGACCGAGCTTGATATCGTTCTAGATACGAGGCGGAAGATAGAATTAATTCGGGAACGGATGTTGACTGCCCAGAGTCGACAGAAGTCATATGCTGATGTCCGTCGTCGACCTTTGGAATTCGAGGTGGGAGACCACACTTTGCTAAAGGTTTCGCCGACGAGAGGAGTTTTCTGTTTTGGAAAAAGGGGAAGTTGAGTCCGAGATTTATTGGACCTTTCTAGATTCTCGATCGGGTTGGTGGGTTGGCTTACCGTTTGGCGTAACCCCCGGCCTTGAGTCATGTTCATAGCATTTTTCATGTTTCCCAGCTGATGAAATATGTCCCGGATCCTATTCACGTCATCGATTATGGTGAGATTGATGTCGCCGAGGATATTACTTTTGAGGAGCGTCCTTTGAAGATTTTGGAGCATCGTGAGAAGCGACTGAGGCATAAGATCATCCCTTTGGTCAAGGTGCAGTGGTCGAGGCATGGTGTCGAGGAGGCAACTTGGGAAATCGAGGATAGCATGCGTGCTAGGTACCCTGCGTTGTTTGTTTCTTAAGTTTCAGGACGAAACTTATTTTTAGAGGGGTAGAATGTAATATCCGCATTTTTCTTCCCCCCGGTATTTTCATTTTTCGGTGTATTTCTCTTTTGTAGCAACCCTCATGTATCTTTATGTGTATTTCTTCTGTCATCTATTGATCTGATGCTCGTAATTGTTATGCAGAACCGCCGTTTCGGGGTTGCTGTGGATCCATTCCATGTTATTATGCATTTTGAGGTGTTCTGTTTGATGTTTTGTTCATATTCCGCTGTTTTGGGCCATTTTTATTTCGTATCTAGCGCGCGTTAATTTTTCTAGATAGCGCATGCTAGAGGTCCCTTAGTAGCGCACGCTACGTCTGTTTTGTAGCGCGCAGTAGCAATCTAACACTGGGAGTGGCAGTGCTGATTCCAGCCCTCTGGACTGGCGGATTAGCGTACGCTACGTAGTCTAGCGCAAGCTAATTTCGGGGGCTAGCGCACACTGAGATGCCCGATAGCGTGCGCTAGAGTGACTGTCCAGTACTGGACAGTTTGCTACTGGACTCGATCAGGTGCCCAGGTAGCCCATGCTATTGGCCGATAGCGCGCACTACCGATACACTTTTAGCACACGCTACGTTTGGTCGATAGCGCGCGCTAACTGGATCAGGTGTGTACTGACAGTTTGCTTCTGGCTATATAAACCAGGGAGTTGACCAAGATGAACGTATTTTCTCATTTCTTCCTCCTCTACGCGGCTGTGGCGATTCTTGGCGATTTTCTTCCTCCAATCATCTCAACCATCATCTTCTTCAAGTTCTTGGTGTATAATAACAACATCAACGCGAATCTTTCATCCTAATCCAAGGTAAATCTCTTAGAACCCTACTTTTGGATAATTTGGGGGTTTTGGGATTTTCGTCCGATTCGTCCCGTTTTGTTGGTTATTTCTTGACGAGTACGATTAATCTTCTTGATATCATTGGTTTCCTACGGATTCATAGTATATTTTGTGGTTGTTGTGTATTCGAGAGGGTTCGGTTGTGGTCCGCCCTCGTTGTTATTTTTACACGAATATAGATGAATTGTAGGTGGGTTTTCGGGTGTATTCCATTTCCATATTCGTTTAGAGTTGGTTGAGATTATGTTCTTCGAATCGTTAGGTTCGTGATTGACGGTTCCTAACGTTCGTCGGTGTCTTTCCTTCCATTCGTTGTGTCGTCAATTATTCAAGGCAAGTATTTTTTGAAACCTTTATGCTTAACATGTAATAGTGATGTATTTTGTGTGTGCGTTACTCACCTTGGGAGGGTCCGACGGGGCCACAGAGGGAATCCAATGGTATAGCCCTGGATTCACGAGTTTGTTTCTCTAGCCAACTCGGGAGGGTCCTTAGAGGCCACGGAGCGGGATCAATGGTATAGCCCTGTTCCCAAGGCGATGCGTGTGCGTAATTTGTTTTATAATATGGCCAACTCGGGAGGGTCCTTAGGGGCCACGGAGCGGGATCAATGGTATAGCCCTCTTCCCATGGCAAATCGATTGACTGTTTGTTTCCGGAAAAGAGATCTCTAGTTTTGGTTTTTGAAATGATATTGGTGCATTGTACTATGAAATGAGTAACCAAATGGTTTGCCTTGATTACTTGTACTAGCGTAATTGCTACTTCCTTTGGGGACCCGTTGTGGGGAAATTCTTGTTATAGATTTCGGGTTATGATCATCCGGACGACCGAGCGCTGGGACAGTACGCGGATGTTGGCCACATTTGAGTCCTTTTATTTTCGTTATTTCATTCGATATGGTTGTTGTCCACTTTTGAAACTTATAGATTGTACTCGTGAGTACTTAGGCTTTTCTCTTCGGATTATGGTTTGTATTCGTCAAGTTATTTATGTTTGCCATTATTGATTATTCCGCCGGTTGTACCGGGCGTGTGATTTGATTTTCAAATTGATGATGTGTATTTTTATTGTGGTAAATTGTTTCCCTTTTATATATTCGTCATTAATAGTAGTTTTTATTACTTAGTAGGGGTTGTCTGGTATAGGTGTTTGGTGAGTCCAGCGTGTTCAAGCTTCCTTCTATTCAGGTGGTTGTGATTGGAAAGTATTGTATTTTTTCCTCTGGGTGTTTATGTGGTTCTTTATGTTTTCGGGTTTCATTTTGTTTACAACTTGTTGCTTTTATTCAGGTTGTCGTAATCATGAGGTATTGTTTTTGGTTGTTGTGTTCTATAAGAATGAGAATGTGATATCCCATATGTTTAGAGGTATATAGGTGACTATTGTACGCATGCAATATCAATCAATTAATCAATTAATCTCCCACTCTCTCTCTCTCTCTCTCTCTCTCTCTCTCTCTCTCTCTCTCTCTCTCTCTCTCACTCGCTCCCTCTCTCTCTCACTCAATTAATTATTAGTCACTTGATACTAACTTTCATTGCAATTACACCGCACTGTAGGGAGGGCGAATGGAAAAAATTCATGTAATGGACGTTGAATACATTATTCACTATGTATTCCCAATACTAGGGGAATCATCTGAACTATAAGGTTTCTTATTCATTCATTTTTATTAATGAAATTTACGTAAATCAAATATTTGCACACTATATTTGTTCTATATTCTTAATTACAGCAAGAACCATTACCCTACCACCATCCTCATGCAATCAACCAAAGAATTGAGGTAAGTGATTTTGCAACATGTTTTTTTTTTTTCTGATCACTTTTTGATATATTTTTTCATAGGTGAGAGGACATTCGTTTAATGAGTACGAAGTGTTCAAGAGGCGGTGGAATGGGGCGACTGAGCAAAAACTCAATCACACCTCTACCACTTGGCCTAACATGTGAAATCTTTTTATTTTTCCATATTTAGTAGTTTTGTTTTTCTTAAGCTTATAGTATTGTGTTTATATACATGTGTGAGAGTGTGTTGGTATGTGCGCTTAGTTAAATATAATGGATTGTGATAGATGATCACATTCGAGAACCAATTTCCAAAAAGGTTTGACTATCTTACAAATATTAAAGTTATTTTTAACCACCACTTTTTATTGTTATTTGGAGGAAACATTGTAATTAGAGGTACATTAGAAATTTATTTAGTCTTAGGAAGAAGGCAGGTTTTTCTTAACTAGTGGCTGTTCATTTTGCTAATATCTTCTTTTGATTTATCTTGTTTATGGATGTTATATAAAATGTTTAAGGAATTCTGTTTTAGAAATTGTATCACAATTGTTTCTTGTGATTGTTCTTCATATGCTGCATCTTTTTTGTTACTATTGATATTTCTGCGTAGTTTGCTCATTCTTTTTTTTGGTTGTTCTCATAAACATACATTTCTCCTATTCATTATCTTCTTTATTTAACACCGAGACAGACACCCCTTAACATTGCTCGACATGCTGTGCATGTCACACCTTACTAGTTTACTTTAAAAGAGTGAAGGAGGGTTTGATCGAAAACATGTTTCCTCCTTTTTCCCTCGCTGAAAACGTCCTCTTTTGCCTCTCTCTTCATTTTCTTTTCTTCCAACGCTTTCTTTCTCTTTCTTTCATTCTCACTAATCCCTCACCGAGTGCCGTTTAACCTATCTGCTTCCTCAGCAACATGCCTGCTTCATGTACCCTGAATTCTTCCTCTTTAATTTTTACGACACCACATACAAACTCCCCTGTTGCTTTCTTCCTTCGCGGCCGACCTCTCCTCGTATCTTTTTTCTTTTGAGTTTACTGTTGTGATTTACTATGGATTTGGTGGATTATTATTTTTTATTTTTTAATTTGTGAATCGTTGGCTGAAATGCATTTTTTGTTGAAAATGAGAGTTTGGTCGAAAATGTCGTTCCTCCTTTTTGGTCGAAATCGTGTCTCTTAATATACTGGTTGAAATTTGAGGATGAAGAGGAACTGTTTTTTATGTCAAGGGATGAGATAGAGAGGTGCTCTCCTTCTAGAAAAGACGTTATTGATGTGCTGCACGAGACACGTTAGCGATACTCGTATTGTGCCTTCCTTCAGAATCTTGGAGTTCGACTGGATCTGTAGCTATTTTATCTTGCACGTTACACACACACACACACACACTTGTCAAATTATATTGTGGTGACAGACTTCTATTGCATTTGCAGACCACAAATTACTATTGGAACTGAAATGGTTTTGTGCCATCACTTCTTTGTTCGCTGCTCTCAGGCTACACATGACAAATTTGTATGTTTCTCTTCTATAAACCTTTTTTTTTTTTGAAAATGATTTTTAAGATTCAATATTGATTTTCTCTTGGTTTGAATAAACCTTATTTGAGATCTGAAGACATTTTTGATTTAATAACTTTGGTTATTGTTTTGCTGTTCTTACCCATAGTTTCTCGATTTTGTAGGTACTGCAAAAACTATACTTTAAAAGAAATTCAAATTCGTTTTTGACGTCCATGATTTGAAGAAAACAAAAAAAAAAGGACTACAATGTTATGGAATTTGAACCCGACCGGACAAAACACCGAAAACCGTCAGCCTCTCCTTCTCTCAACTGTTATATTATCCGACATCGATCTTTTATAGACCGGCCTTGTTAGAGAGAAATAGTCTGTCAATTTCTTTAGTCAGATGTCAGGATTCTTAATTGTCTTATTGTATAAATATAAAGTATACAAGTTCAAGCGATAGTATAAAATATACAGGTTCATAACACCAGAAACTGTGATGAGTATCACCATTTTTTGTAACGGGTGGATATACTCGACCCTTTTGTGATTTGAATCATTGCGATAGGATCCTTAACATCCTTATATTCATTTTGGATTTATATAGTTAGTTCGGATGGTTTATGTATTTGGATGGTTGTTTGATAACTTTTTATGTATTGGGATGTTTGGATTTATTTTTAATGGGTAACTCTATTTTTAAATACCATATGTTGATTTTTAGCATTTAGAGTGTTGGTAAAATACCTGCGAAAATGTAGTGATTGACCCCAAAAATATACTCTTTGCGTGTTGGCAAAAGAATAACTTAGTGTAGCCAAAGATATTAAATTGTTTATGAAACAAGTGTAGCCATAATGATAAAGGGTGTTGCCAACAATATCGAAGTGTTTCACAATTTTATGTTACAGTAGTGCTAACAAGTGTAGCCATAGGTCTACAATTATACTTTTAATGGTGTCACCACATAGATAACGGTGTTGGCATAGGTCTACAACACCTCTTAAGGTGTAGGAACAGAACCAAAAAGTGTTGGCATAGGGGTCTACAGCTACACCTTCCCGTAGTGTTACGAGAAACTATAAAAGTGTTAGTGTAGACCCCTATGGTAGCGGCTATTTTTGTAACACCCTCAAATTTGGTCAAAGTGTAGCCGTATCCTGTTTTTTTCTTATACCAACACTTTTTGGGCTGTGAACACATTTTTTTTAGGTGTGACTGAAGCTCATATATGGCGTAGTGGGAATTGTATTTTGGAAAATAATCTTTGGGCTGTGTCCCTAAGTGGTTTCGAAAAACTTGATCAAATGATTTATCTCTGGAAGCATGTTCACGATTATTATGTCCTTGAAGTACGTTAAGTATGGCTTGTATTTCTTGTTTTATACTTGCACTAGCAAAACAATGGAGTTTTGATATCCCACGAGTATTCGGGGGGTGGGTGTCTGTGTTGCGTCCAGGTGCTTGCAGGTCGCTTGGGAGCAATTCACAGGATCGTTACGAAGAATGATGGAAGACGGAGATACTAATCACATGAAGACCAGTGTCGAGTATTTTGGTGAAGTCTTTTTGTTTCTTTCTACCGTTGTGGTATTTTCCGTCTCCTAGAAATGTTGTTGTACGTTAACCCCTGTGCGGGTATGAGTTGTGAGAAAGAGTTATATGTGCTTCACGTGTATGCTGTGTAAAAGACCAAATCGGTCTAATGGTTTGTTATTTAGCCATGTCGGCATGTATTGTACGTTGTGTTTTCTTTATTTAGCCTGGTAGATCCTCGTGGAGAGGGTCTGCGGCGCTGTAATATTTCCGAGTGGTTTGGAGGTGTTACAGAATATGGTATGAGAGCTTAGGTTGCGGAAACCTAGGCTGTCGGGTCGAGTTGTGTGTTGTCGGGTCTTGTCTTGTATTGTCTTGTCAGATTTTGTCTGATTGAGTCGTGTCGCGATGCGTCGTCTGAGGTTTCGGTCGTGATTAGTATCGAGGTGCAGCCATCATCTTCGTGCGATCTGTGGATGTAAGTCTTCCTACTTTGTTGTGTCTCGTGTTATATGAGCTTGTGTGATTTTCGTGTTATGGTGTGGAGTTAAATGTGAATCGTGAATACGTGATCCGTGCTTGTTGATTCTCGTACTGTGCTGGAATGAAGAGTGTATATATATATATATATATATATATATATATATAAATCGTTTTTAAAGGAGCAATGTTTTGGTTTGGCGACTCTATGAAAGTTTATCGATGTGATATTTTGAAACTTTGAATGTTTTGTGGAGTCACGTAAATTTTATTTCAGAACATCATTCAAGAAAGGAAAAGGGTTTGATTTTCGTATAATGACCTCGAGACCGAAATTTTGAAAATTTAAACTACTTACATTTTATTTTCGCCTTGCATTGCAAATTTTCAAAATGTGAAATTTGATTTTGAAAACTCAAACGAGGTCTATCGAAAACATTATTCGAGGCGTGACTTTCGCTTTCAACTTTTCGGTTTCATGAATTTCGGTTAAAAGGGTTTGTGGCAATGATGTTATTATTATTTCGACTATAATGCTCAAAACGGTAATTAAGTGGTGGTGTGAACGCTGAGACGTTCGGTATGCACGCGTCGAGATAATTCTCTTGACCGAGAGGTGGAGACTCGGTTTGGAATGTTGTTTAACTTCTGATGGTTATTTGTGCAATGTTTTAATGATGTGAATTGTCAGCGTTTGGATTCGTATGTTGTTGTTTATTTGTAAGCTTCAGCTTTTGATACTGTTTGGTATATGTTCATGAACGTATTGCTGGATTGGGACAGTTAGCGCACGCCAAGTGAGGAGCTAGCGTGCGCTATAGTGGCATGGCTAGCGCACGCTAAGTCTCTGTCGGAGCGCATGCTAATCAGTATGAACAGGAGCTTTGGACTGCATTTTTGGCCATTATGTCTAACTTTGCGATCGTTAGACGGATCATCTGTGACCGTATTCTATGACTGCTGTCCGATGATAATAATCATTGTGTGTGATTATGTGTTGTGATTTTACGTTGCGTTAGGTTGTTGCTTGATGAATATGCCGAGGGGCAGAGGTCGTGGTCGTAACCGTGGTACCAATGACCACGGGGACCAGATGCGGAATCGAGAGAATATTGTCGGGAACGATATTGGTCTGGCTGTTGCTACTATATTGCAACAAGTAGTAGCACATATGACTCAGTTGACCCAGGCGGTTCAACGCAACACTGATGCGACCCAAAACGTCGGTGTAAATCAATGGCTTCGAGAGGTAGTTCGTAGGAATCCCCCTCGATTTGCCGGTGCTGTGGATGTGTTGGGCTGGGATGGTTGGCTTTTCCAATTGGGGAAGATATTCGAGGATGTCGATTGTCCCGAAGAGTGGAAGGTACCTATAGCTCAATAACTTCTTGACAAGGATGCCGCTAATTGGTGGGAAGCTGTTAAACCTCGTGATCGTGATGTCACGTAGGCAGCATTCCAGGCATTTATGGAAGTTGAGTTCTGTCCGAAACCGATTAGAGAGTAGAGGATTCGTGAATTTTATGTGGTAGGACCGCAAGATATCTCGGTGTCGCAGGCTATCATCGACTATAGTAAACAACTCAGTTATGTGCGAGATCGGGTGAGAACCGAGGAAGAGAGGATCCCTCACTTTGACAGACGGATGAAGCCGAAGATTCGCCAGTATATCCCGGGACTCACTTGCACTTCGTTGAGATATTATCAGGATCGAGCCTTAGCCTATGAGCTAGCTTTGTTATTGTCAGAACGTGTGCCCGAGTCACAGAAGCAGAGGAAGTCTGATGACCCTATGGGTGGTACAGGAGTTGGTGCTTCTGGGTTGCAACATCGTAGTCTTTCCGCTGTGAAGCTCCATCTCTTGACATATGGGGCTGAGAGTTCAAGTCGTCTGCTTTGACTCCTGGTAAATCCAGGAGGTGTTTTAATTGCAATGTGTCAGGGCATGTTCGTGCACATTGTCCTAATCCGCCAGTAACATGTTACCGGTGCGGACTCGAGGGACACCAGGTTCAGTTTTGCGAGTTGGTTACTGAGCCTTCCGAGGCACGGACTTGAGCACTGATATCAGGATTAACTCTGAGGAGTACCTGAGAACTAGTCGTATGTTATGTTATTTCCTTGCTTTGTTGTTTCGAATTTCTGAGATAAACTTCTTTTATTCGGTTTGGATCGGATTTTGAACTTCTGTATTGTTCAACTCTATCGACTCGACTGTGTTTGTTGATATTTTCTGAACTTGTTCTATCCATCACTTTTGTTGTTCGAATGAGTTGTGGTATTGTTTGGATTATTCCACTTGTCGTTGTGACTTTTTTCGAATGTGATTCCATTCCTATGAATCTAATGTGGGTGCATGTCTTATCGTCCTTACCAGATCACCTATTGTCTCGAGCCGAGGTGTGAACTTCGGAGTTGTTATTTGATTCGTGTTGTTCATAGCGATTCGGACATGATTGTTCGACTGTTGTCGTCTTGATCGTTGCGGTTCGACCGTTTGTTGTTCGATTTTTGTTGAGCTCGTATCGTGGTTGTTAATCATTCAGACTCCTTCGTAATTTCCACAATTTTGGGAAATTAACTTCGTTTTCGATCTTCCAAACCTTGGGTTGTGGAAATTCGTAATTGTTCAACGATTAATTCATCATTTGATTATTGTACTGTTTGGGTTGGTCAACCGTATTGAATTTTGTTCGTTATGTTTTGTTATTGTTCTGGTGTAGCGATATGGATGATAGTAGCTGTTGGGATTCGGTGCCTTAATCGAAGGCCCAGTGGAAGCAGTAAAATGAAAATTAATTTGATCCGAATCCCTACGAGGATTGATCGAGCTACGTATATACGAATATATAAACGAAAACACAAGAGATATAAGAAACTCACCCTTGTAGTCCGTTGATTAAATAGATTCCTTCTCTTGAGCTATTCCCCAAGATTTACCTGCATATCCCTACGATCCAACATGCTCCAAGCCCTTGGATGATCCAACGTTGAAAAACGCCTCTACTTGCCATGCGCTGGAGAAACGAATGGTATGCCGATCACCTTGCTATCCTCCAAGGATACGGCTAGAGCTAGGTGATGAAGCTATTGATTATAACACTCTATGTGTATAAATCACACACTCTCAATATATCTTGAATTTTCTCCAAAAGAACTCAAGAACAAGGTGAAGAAGAAGATGATAAAGACTTGATAAGAATTATTTTCTCAATCTCTCTCTTGAACTTACAGGTGTGATTGTCTAGTAAGAAAGGGGAGTTAGTCTTCCTCTTATTCTTCTTTCTTTAAGACTTACCTACCCCCAAGATATCCCACATATCTGTTGTCCCCTAGATACCTTATGTCATCCACCAATTAAGGTGGAGACAAGGACTAAGGAACAGGGGAGGAAATGGGCGGCCCATCTAGAAGGAATGGAACGAGTGTAATACCAGGTTGTAATTTAGTCATTATTCAGTATTTGTCATTCAGTAATTGTCACTCAGTAATTTTCACTCATTAATGATCACTTGTCACTCATATTCAATCATCGTATTCATCGTTCAGAGTAATTGTATCGAGTATTAGTCGTCATTCATCATCAATCTAGACGGAGTTTCGTGCCGTGTTTATCACCGTTGTCATATTCATAGTGTGCTGTGTGTGAGGAGTAGCGCACGCTACGTACTCTCTTTAGCATGCGCTAATCGAGTACGGGTAGCGCACGCCACCTCTCAACACTAGCGCACGCTAGTGTAGTTGAGCAGGTAGTCCAGAAGGCACTGGACCGTAGATGGGATTGTAGGTAGCGCATGCTACGAATGGTAAGTAGCGTGCGCTAGTGATCCGGAGTAGCGCACGCTATACAGTCGGTGTAACGCGTGCTAAGGTCAGATCAGGTGAGTCCAGTGGCTACTGGACTGAATTGAATTAATTCATAGCGCACGCTACGAGTGGTTTTAGCGTACGCAAATGGTGTAGTAGCGCACGCTAATTGTTGGATGTAGCGCACGCTACCGAGACCAGATCAGAGGACAGAAGGTTTCTGGACTCCAGTACTGGGCATCAGATAATTCGTTAGCACACGCTAACATTTGGGGTTAGCGCACGTCAATTGTACACCCGTAGCGCACGCTACCAAAGGTACGTAGCACGCGCTACCGTTGTCGGACAATGGGTACTGTACTACCCAAAACACCCGTTAGCGCATGCTAAGCATAGTGGCTAGCGCGCGCTAAACTGGAATCACTATAAATTGGACAGTTAGCCCAGATTTTGGCATTTGTCATTTCTTCTCATTCTCTCATCGGTTCCAGACGATTTCGAGCAATTTGAAGAGTATTTTTCGAGGTGTAATCATCAATCATCATCTTCAAGTCTTTGAGTTGGATTAATCATCACTTCATCATCTCCAAAACATCAAATCAAAGGTATTAATCTCTTGGATCTAGAATTTTGGGGTTTTCCTTCCGATTTCTTCGTATAAGCTTGGATTGTTGTTGGAATATGTTAGATATGGATTATCTACCTTGGATAAATATATTCCTACGGATTTATTCGCTATTTTGGGGATTTATTTCAAGAACCCTTGGGGTTGACTTCGGTTAATTTTGGGATTTCCGATTGATGTTGTTGTAATCTTGAATTGTGAATTCTATTGTATTATTGATGCCATTGATATTGTTTTGCTGGTTTGAATCAATCATTTGAAAGTTGGTTTCGATAATTTGGGTTTTGGTTGTAACCAATGGGAAGGATATTTTCAACGTATTCGTTAGAGTACACCTACGAGTTTGGATATTGTTGTATTGACGTTTGAGTTGTTTATAATCGTGTTTGATGCGTGTATTGATCGAATTATTGGTAATTGTGTTATTCAAGGTTGTTCGAGCGACCGACTTTTCATTTAGGACGTTGTTCGTGGACGGACATTCTTCACTGGTTGTGTAAGTTAATTCTAACTCAGTTAAAAGGATATTCATTCCTTTCGTTGTTGTTCATTCATAATCATAATTCATTCATAAGGTACTAACCGTTTCAAAACTTGTAATTGTCACTTAATTACTTCATTCACGAGGAACAACGGTTCCAATCATTTCATTGAGCTGTCATTCATTTCACCATCATTTCATCTTGGTGAGTCATTAGTCATTTTTGTTGTCACTTTTGTTATATCGTGGTATTCCGGGTCATAGTGGCGTGCCGGTTGGTATGTGTAGGATTTTCATATCGGCCACATTATAGTCGTGTGTTGGTTGGTGGCCTCACATTGGACTGTGCACACGAGTTGATGGCTTCGTGAGACTGATTAGGTACAAGACCACACGTGTATTCGATCGATACTCGTTGGTGGCTTGTGCATGGACACATTTCCATCCCGGACGTAGTGTGGCGCCATTCCTTTGAGCCGTACTGTTAGTTGATTCATATAGCATGTTTGATTGCGTATGTTTCGACAGGATATTTCATAACTTCAGATATATGATGATTGTGTATATTCAACCCTTGAGGATTGTTGTTCTGTGTAACTGACCCCGTTTGGGGATACTATTTTTCAGGTCATGGCAAGGCAAAGGCACGGGGAAAACACGTTGACGGCGAGGAGTCCCAATGATACTAGGAGGGGGCCCCAGTCCTTTCAGTCATTTATGTTCCCTTCATTTATTCCGCTGCAGACATTCCGTTTGAATACTCATTTCACTCAGAGTTGTATATTTTCTCTCCATATGAAATATACATGTATTCTGTATTATCCTGGATGTGTTGTATGAAAATCCTCATCGGAGTAATTATTGTTGTAATGTGGTTCGGTATGGCATTTACCCTATGTAATTCATTCATTTTCATTCGCCTAGTAGGTCCCAGTCGGGGGTCCACGGCACTGTAATATCCACCTAGTTTGGGGTGTTGCAGAGTTGGTATCGGAGCGTGGTTTTGAATACTACCTTCCGAGTCATGTCTCATTTGAAATCATCATCATCGGACTAGTATCATTGGACTTTCGTGTCACGTGTGACCTGTGCAAATGCCGAGCCAATCAGACCGAAAGAACTGTAAGACTTCTAACGCCATGGTATAATTTCTGGCAATAATCATTCATTCATAATTCACTAGTTAACAATCCTCAAAAATCATTTTCATTTTAATCATGTTGATCATAGTAAATCATTAATCACTCAATTCATTTCATTACTCAGTTGTCGATCTGGAAGATCATATCATTAATCTTGTTAACTGGTTCAAGATACTCATTTCAAGAATTTCATCAGATAATCATGTCACCTCAGTTAATCATTCAAGTAATCACTGTGTTAGAGCGCATATGCTCATTTTCATCATTTCATGACGTAAATCATAATGCAGTACTCATACGAGATCTATGATTATCATGCGACCTAACTACTTCAGTATGGATAGAGCTGTCAGGGGATGCACGGGGAGAGGCCGCGGTGCGGGCCGAAACCTGGGAAATAATCACTTGCTGTCGGGAAATCGTACCCAGGACTCGGCTCGATCAGAAGATGTTCGGGTTGATCCACTCACTTTTATGCAGGTCATGATGACCCATATGCAATTGCTCAATCATCATTACGCCACTCTGGCCGGATTAATCGAGAGAACTCTCCTGAATGAGCCTGTTGCTAAGGAAATTGCTGAGCAACAACCTTCATCTGTCAGCAAGAAATCAACGAAGCGTAATCAATCCGAAGGCGGTCAGTCAACCTTCAAGAAGACTCGTGCGGGTCCTATCGTTTCTGAGCGACCTCCTACGACACATAATCGTGCGGGATCTCAGTCTCGAGCGGCCAGTTCAGCCATCACCTGTTTCAACTGTGGAGCGCCGGGTCATTACACCACTAAGTGTCTGAAACCATCTATCACGTGCCATAATTATGGGAATTTTGGGCATAAGGCCCATTTTTTCCGAAAGGACTCCAAGTCGGCTCCGGTAGCATATCAGACCCCGAAGCAATCAGCGATTCAGAATCAGACTGCTCTGTCAGCGTCGTTTAAGACAATGGAAGCAAATAAAGGCGTAGCTCATATTTATCAGACGGGAGCGTCCGGTTCGGGGGCCGACAAGTCCCGGATTCATGTGATGAGGAGGATCGACGATTCAGTGGCCCGAATGATCTCAGGTATACTCGTAATTTTATTTCAACCGGTGTGTACCTTTTGATACTGTTGCACCACATTCATTCATTTTCGAATCATGTTTGAATAGACTTAATTTAAATAGTCCTATTGCTTGTGAACCTCATACTATCGGTCTACCTGATGATGGAAGAATTTCCGGAAATCATGAGGTTAAGAACTGACTGAATTAAGCTTAATGACCGCGATTGGTTGGCGGACCTAATCGTGGTGAATTTATCTAAGGACGATGTAATAATGGGTATTAGTTGGATGGATCGTCATAATACCATCCTCAGTGATCGTAAGCGTTTGGTCAATATCATTTCAGTCATTGGAGCCGAGTGTGTATTTCAGGGAGGTAATCCCCGTTGTTCCAGAGGAATTATTAATATGAGGGAGACAGTGTAATTACTCAATCGACGTGTTTAATAATTTATCGTATTATTTTCTTCGATTGTCCGTTCTAAGGCAATCGAAGTGTTCAATCATTCACCGTATTATTTTCATCGATTGGCCGTTCTAAGACAATCTAAGTGTTTAATCATTCATTGTATCATTTTCATCGATTGACCATTCTAAGGCAATCGAGGTGTTCAATCATTCATTGTATCGTTGTCGTCGATTGGCCATTCTTAGGTAATCGAGGTGTTCAACCATTCGTGGTATCATCATTATCGCTTGACGATATACTCCCAGACGAGCTACCTGTTTTACCTCCACCGAGGGATATGGAATTCACGATAGAGTTGGAGCCTGGTATGTCCCAATTATCGAAGACACCGTACCGGATGGCCCCGACCGAAATACAGGAATTAAGGAATCAATTAGAGGATTTGACCGAGAAGGTTATGTCCGACCGAGTGCGTCTCCGTGGAGAGCACCAGTGTTGTTTGCCAAAAAGAAGGATGGTTCATTTCGCTTGTGTATTGATTATCGGGAGTTGAACAGGGTGACGATCAAGAATAAGTGTCCCTTACCCCGTATTGATGATCTATTAGATGAACTTCAGGGAGCTTCAGTATTTTCCAAGATCGACTTAAGATCTGGATAACATCAGTTGCGAATTCGAGAGTCGGATATCGCGAGGACGGCGTTTCAAACACGCTATGGCCATTATGAGTTTGTGGAGTAAATTAATGCACTAATGCACCTGCGGTATTCATGGAGTTAATGAATCGGGTCTTCATCGACTTTTTGGATCAGTTCATGGTTGTCTTTATTGATGACATTTTAATTTATTCTCGTGACTGGGAGGAGCACGAGCTTCACCTTCATCAAGTTCTCGACGTGTTAAGACGAGAGCAACTTTATGGAAAGTTTTCCAAATGTGAGTTCTGGATGTCCGAAGTGACTTTTCTCGGGCATGTAATTTCATCAGATGGAGTGCGTGTTGATCCTTAGAAGATGGAGGCTATCCAAGATTGGTTACCTCCGAAGAATGTTAAGGAAATCCGAAGCTTTCTCGGATTCTCCAGTTATTATCGGCGGTTTGTGGAAGGATTTTCTAAAATAGCTAAACCCTTGACGAACCTTTTGCGAAAGGATAAGAAATACACGTGGTCCGACGCACGTCAGCGGAGTTTTGAAGAACTCAAGAGCCGGTTAATTTCAGCACCTGTACTTTCCTTGCCGCAAGGGACGGAAGGATTTGTGGTTTATAGTGATGCGTCCGGGCAGAGTCTCGGATGTGTACTCATGTAGAATGGGAAGGTTATTGCCTATGCTTCTCTGCAATTGAGACCTTACGAGGTTAATTATCCGAACCACGACCTGGATTTAGCAGTCGTGGTGTTCGCATTGAAGATTTGGCCTCATTATCTTTATGGCATTATCTGTCAGATATTCACCGATCATAAGAGTTTAGAATATACTTACTCAGAAGGAGTTAAATATGCGACAGAGACGGTGGTTGGAACTAATCAAAGATTATGATATCGAGATCCTTTACCACCCGGGCAAGGCGAACGTTGTCGCCGACGCCTTGAGTCATAAGTCCGTTCAGGAGCAGATGCTTGCTTGATTAACAGTTCAGAAGGAACTTCAGCAGGAATTTCTGAGACCCGAGATCGAGTTCTGGTTACAACGAGTACAAGGGCAACTTTGTACGTTAGAGATTTCATTGCCACTTGAGGAGGCGATCATGGAGAATCAGGGTTTAGACCCATTATTGTTGCGCATCCGTGAGGATGTGGCTCAGGGGAAAGTCCCTGGCTTTGTGGTCCACGAGGATGGACTTTTGCATATTAAGAATCGGTAGTGCATACCGGCGAATGACGAGTCGAAGAACTCGATTTTGAGAGAAGCTCATGCTACCCCTTATTCCGTTCATCCGGGGTCTAGCAAGATGTATAAAGACTTGAAACAAAATTACTGGTGGAGTAATATGAAGCGAGAAGTCGCGGAATTTGTTTCGAGATGCTTAACCTGTCAGCAAGTCAAGATAGAACATCAGCGACCGGCGGGTATGCTGAAACCTCTCCCTATTCCAGAGTGGAAGTGGAAGGGTATTTCTATGGACTTCATCACGAGTTTACCGACGAGTCGTCGTGGCATGAATACAATCTGGGTAATTGTGGATCGCTTAACTAAATCGGCTCATTTCCTTGAGATTAAGGATACGTGGGGTCCCGAGAGACTTGCCCAGTTGTTTATCAAAGAGATCATGAGATTGCACGGTACTCCTAAAAGTATCGTTTTCGATCGTGACGGACGATTCGTGTCTCATTTTTGGAAATCAGTTCATCGTGCTATGGTAACTCAGCTTAATCTCAGTACAGCTTTTCATCCTCAGTCCGACGGACAATCAGTGAGGACTATTCAGACTTTGGAGGACATGTTGAGGGCATCTGTCCTCGATTGGAAAGATGATTGGGAAGCCCAACTACCGTTGATCGAGTTCACGTACAATAATAGTTGGCATTCTTCGATTAAGATGGCACCTTACGAGGCCTTGTACGGTCGTCGTTGTCGATCTCCTTTGTGTTGGGATGACTTATCAGAATCAATCGGCACCGAGCCCGATATGCTTATAGCCGCCCGTGAGAAGGTAGCTTTGATCAGGAGTCGTTTGTTGACCGCTCAGAGTCGACAGAAATCTTATGCAGATAATCATCGTCGACCATTAGAGTTCGAGACAGGTGACCATGTTTTGGTCAAGGTATCCCCGAGTCGCGGTATCTTCTGTTTTGGGAAGAGGGGAAAGTTGAGTCCGAGATTCATTGGACCGTTTGAGGTTTTGGATCGAGTAGGCGAGCTAGCTTATCGATTGGACTTACCTCCGGCATTGAGCCGAATTCATAATGTGTTTCACGTATCTCAGTTATGGAAGTATGTTTCCGACCCGAGTCACATACTTCAGTTTGACGAAATCGAGATCGCCGATGATCATTCATATGAGGAACATCCTATACGAGTTTTAGAATGGCGAATCAAACAGTTGAGGAATAAGATGATTCCTTTAGTTAAAATTCAGTGGTCTAGACACGGAGTCGAAGAGGCTACTTGGGAAACCAAGGATAGTATGCGGGAGAGTTATCCCGAGTTGTTTGTCCCTTAGTTTCGGGGATGTATGTAATACCCGGTTGTAATTCAGTCATTATTCAGTGTTTATCATTTAGTAATTTTCACTCATTAATGATCACTTGTCACTCATATTCAATCATCGTATTCATCGATCACAGTAAATGTATCGAGTATCAGTCGTCATTCATCATCAATTTAGACGGAGTTTCGTGCCGTGTTTACACCGTTGTCATATTCATAGTGTGCTGTGTGTGAGGAGTAGCGCACGCTACGTACTCTCTTTAGTGTGCGCTAATCGAGTACGGGTAGCGCACGCCACCTCTTAACACTAGCGCACGCTAGTGTAGTTGAGCAGGTAGTCCAGAAGTCACTGGACTGCAGTTGGGATTGTAGGTAGCACACGCTACGAATGGTAAGTAGCGCGCGCTACTGATCCGAAGTAGCGCACGCTATATAGTCGGTGTAGCGCGCGCTAAGGTCGGATCATGTGAGTCCAGTGGCTACTGGACTGAATTGAATTAATTCATAGCGCACGCTACGAGTGGTTTTAGCGTAGGCAAATAGTGTAGTAGCGCACGCTAATTGTTGGATGTAGCGCACGCTACCGAGACCAGATCAGAGGACAGAAGGTTTCTGGACTCCAGTACTGGGCATCAGATAATTCGTTAGCACACGCTAACATTTAGGGTTAACGCACGCCAATTTTACATCCGTAGCGCACGCTACCAAAGGTACGTAGCGCACGCTACCGTTGTCGGACAGTGGGTACTGGACTACCCAAAACAACCGTTAGCGCACGCTAAGCATAGGGGCTAGCGCGCGCTAAACTGGAATCACTATAAATTGGACAGTTAGCCCAGATTTCGGCACTTGTCATTTCTTCTCATTCTCTCATCGGTTCCGGGCGATTTGGAGCGATTTGAAGAGTATTCTTCGAGGTGTAATCATCAATCATCATCTTCAAGTCTTTGAGTTGGATTAATCATCACTTCATCATCTCCAAAACATCAAATCAAAGGTATTAATCTCTTGGATCTAGAATTTCAGATTTTTGGGGTTTTCCTTCCGATTTCTTCATATAAGCTTGGATTGTTGTTGGAATATGTTAGATATGGATTATCTACCTTGGATAAATATATTCTTACGGATTTAATGGCTATTTGGGGATTTATTTCAGGAACCCTTGGGGTTGACTCCGGTTAATTTGGGGATTTCCGATTGATGTTGTTGTAATCTTGAATTGTGAATTCCTATTGAATTATTGATGCCATTGATAATGTTTTGCTGGTTTGAATCAATCATTTGAAAGTTGGTTTCGATAATTTGGGTTTTGGTTGTAACCAATGGGAAGGATATTTTCAACGTATTCGTTAGAGTACACCTACGAGTTTGGATATTGTTGTATCGACGTTTGAGTTGGTTATAATCGTGTTTGATGCGTGTATTCATCGATTTGTTGGTAATTGTGTTATTCAAGGTTGTTTGAGTGACTGACTTTTCATTTAGGACGTTGTTCGTGGACGGACATTCTTCACCGGTTGTGTAAGTTAATTCTTACTCAGTTAAAAGGATATTCATTCCTTTCGTTGTTGTTCACTCATAATCATAATTCATTCATAAGGTACTAACCGTTTCAAAACTTGTAATTGTCACTTAATTACTTCATTCACGAGGAACGACGGTTCCAATCATTTCATTGAGCTGTCATTCATTTCACCATCATTTCATCTTGGTGAGTCATTCATTTTCGTTGTCACTTTTGTTATATCGTGGCATCCTGGGTCATACTGGCGTGCCGGTTGGTATGTGTAGGATTTTCATTTCGGGCACATTATAGTCGTGTGTTGGTTGGTGGCCTCACACTGGACTGTGCACACGAGTTGATGGCTTCGTGAGACTGATTAGGTACAAGACCACATGTGTATTCGATCGATACTCGTTGGTGGCTTGTGCACGGACACATTTCCATCCCGGACGTAGTGTGGCGCCATTCCTTTGAGCCGTACTGTTAGTTGATTCATATAGCATGTTTGATTGCGTATGTTTCGACATGATATTTCATAACTTCAGATATATCATGATTGTGTATATTCAACCCTTGAGGATTGTTGTTCTGTGTAACTGACCCCGTTTGGGGATATTGTTTTTCAGTTCATGGCAAGGCAAAGGCACGGGGAGAACACGTTGACGGCGAGGAGTCCCAATGATACTAGGAGGGGGGCCCAGTCTTTTCAGTCATTTATGTTTCCTTCATTTATTCCACTGCTGACATTCCGTTTGAATACACATTTCACTCAGAGTTGTATATTTTATCTCCATATAAAATATACATGTATTCTGTATTATCCTGGATGTGTTGTATGAAACTCCTCATCGGAGTAATTATTGTTGTAATGTGGTTCGGTACTACATTTACCCTGTGTAATTCATTCATTTTCATTCGCCTAGTGGGTCCCAGTCGGGGGTCCACGACACTGTAATATCCGCCTAGTTTGGGTGTTACAATGAGTCCGATGTATTTATATCAATTAATTAATCCAATTAATTAATCATATCAAATACATAATAACATAATTAATTTCTCTAAGAAATTATTATATTCATGAATTAAATTAATCACCTAGTAATTTATTTAATTCATTAGGCTGTAAATCAATTTATCTAATAAATCGATTTAGACATCCAATTTCCCAAATTAGATATCCAACATCTAATATTAATAATGAGAGAATAAGCTCAATTCATTCCTTCGTCAATCCTATTGCGTGACTCGGTAGGTCAATCTCAGTCAGCAATGGGAGGAACCAAAGAGTAGGCGCACCACCTAGCCAGCCTGGCGGCCTACACTGTACCCCAACTGAGAACGAATGATTGGGATCATTCAAGAACCATTCTGTCGTGAATACTAGTATACGTATAAACCCTTCTTTCAAATGTCCCGATCAAGTTATAGGGTCACGGTCAGTCAAACACTATCTGTACTTGACGCTATGCATGCATTAATGCAAATCAAGATCACCGAGCTCTCGTGTATCGAATACAACCAGCTCCAATGCTTTGGCCAAAGACTTATAATGAGTTAAGATTTATCTTGGTATTCAGTAGGCCTTGCTACTTGCCCGTCAAGATGCACGTCGAGGTTGACCCCCGTCTCGTGGTTAACAGGGTCGAATTACTCTAATGAGAATTTTGACGTCACAAGCACATCCCTACTAAATCCTCAAGTCGAAGGTTCACGAATACCTATCACAACCTTTCGATTCCGTCATTGACTGTCCCGAAGTGAAATCCATGCGACGAATCGAGGGTAATTCGGTTCGAGTATACTATTCTAATTAGCATACCTATAACGTGTTCTCCCATTAACCATTAGTGTTCGACAGGCACTCTCCATGTTAAAGAACATGTTATACAAGTCTTCACATAAACTTAACGCCCAGTCAAGTTTCATCAACTTGCGAACGATTAAGTATTTGAGCTATAAACCTTTCCAGTTCCGACCCCCTTATCCAATAAGGAGTGGAACATTTTGCTCTCAAATACATGGACTAGTTTTCATATGTATATTTATGAGTTAGGAATGCCAGTAACTACCAGTAAATAAAGAAACATCCATGGCCTTATATTAATGATTTACATAATTACAAGTACAATGCCCACACTCAACATCCTCTCAGTGGCATTCGAGGGCATACTCCTAACAATCACCCACTTGCACTCAATGCCAGACACTAGGCTATCTAATACCCATGTTCTCTAGATGACGCTCCAAGCTAGTCTGAGAAAGTGGCTTGGTCAGTGGATCAGCGACGTTGTCAGCTGAGTTTACTCTGTGTAGCACGATGTATTCCTTGCGAACAAATTCTCTTACGAGATGATACTTCCTCTCAATATGTTTAGTGTTGTTATGAAACCTTGGCTACTTGGCCTGTGCTAGAGCTCCGTTGTTGTCGCAGTACAGCAGAACAGGCAGCTCAGCACATGGTATCACTTGAAGTTTTCCCAGAAACTTCATAATCCAGAACCCTTCCTTGGAAGCCTCCGAGGCTGCTTGATACTCAGCCTGACAGGTGAAATCAGCAGTCGCACTTTGCTTGGCGCTAGGCCAAGATACTGCTCCTCCATTAAGAGTAAAGATGTAGCCAGAAGTAGACATCAAGTCGTCCTTCTATCGCTGGAAGTCCGAACCAGTGAATCCCACCACATCCAATTCTCTATCGCCATACATCAGAACCATATCTCTAGTCCTTCTCAAGTATTTGAGAATGTTCTTTACGGTAGTCCAATGTTCCCTACCTGGGTTTGCCTGAAACCTACTCACCACGCTTACAGCATGCGCAATGTCAGGTCTCGTACACAACATAGCATACATAAGGCTACCCACGACCGAAGCATATGGTATATTACTCATTTCCCGTCGTTGTTCCTCACTTTGAGGACACATCTTCGAGGTGAGTTTTATTCCATGTCGTATCGGAAGGAACCCTCTTTTAGAATCATCCATCTTAAGCCTCTTTAAGATCTTATCTATACAGAGGGCTTGGGAAAGACCTATTGTTCACTTCGCTCTATCCCGATAGAGCCGAATACCAAGAATATAGGTTGCTTCTCCCAAGTCTTTCATGGAGAAATTACTCAAAAGCCAAGCTTTCACAGAACTGAGCATTCCCACATCATTTCTTATTAGTAGAATGTCACCCACATATAGTACTAAGAATGCGATCTTGCTCCCACTAACCCTATTTTATACACAAGGTTCCTCTTCATTTTGCACGGAGTCAAACTCTTTGACCGCCTCGTCAAAACGAAGGTTTCAACTACGCGACGCTTGCTTCAGTCCATAAATAGAACACTGAAGCTTGCACATTTTCTGAATATCGACCTCGGACACAAAGACTTTAGGCTATTCCATATAGATTTCCTCCTTGACAAAACCATTAAGGAAAGCCGTCTTTACATCCATTTGCCATATCTCATAATCGTGGTAGGGAACTATAGCAAGCATCATGTGAATAGACTTGATCATGTCTACGGGCGAGAAGGTATCATGGTAATCGGTCCCTTCGCTTTGGGTATAACCCTTTGCCACAAGCCTGGCCTTATAGGCGTCAACCTTGCCATCACCATCAGTCTTTTTCTTGTAGATCCACTTGTTCCTAATAGGCACTATACCCTTGGGGTGGTGTAGTAGAGTCCAGACCTGATTGACATGCATCGAGTCTATCTCAGCTTCCATAGATTCACGCCATTTCGTGGAGTCTACATCCACCATCGATTGGTCATAGGTCGTTGGGTCGGTCTCTTGGTTATCACTTGGGACCTCATGGAGAGCTAGCTCCTCCAAGTGCACAAACCCATACCTGTAACACCCCCAGAATACGTCCGGAAATGTTACACGTCGTAGGCCCTTCTCACAAGGATCTACCAGGCTAAACTCCACTAGACTACACAATGATCGACCGACCGGGGTCAATCTAAATACAACGCAGACCGACAAGGTCATTAAACAATTCAGAAACTAATAAATTTAATATCTCCATGACAAAGAATAAACTTTCACACAAAAAGGGATGACAACTCCATTTAATAAAGGAAAACCTACACCCGTGCAAGGGTGAGTACTCAACCAAATGGAAAATACCGACCCCGATGGAATAAATGCAAAGACTCTGACTCTTGTGTGATTAGCATCGTCGTCTTCCATCTCCTTCCAAGCTAATCCCGTGACCGCTCCCGAGCTGCCAAAACCTGAGCGCATAACAGGCACCCACCCCCCGAAAACTCGGGGTTAGCAACCGGAATTTTGCTAGTGCAAGTACATAATATACAAGATATACGAACAATAACAACACAAAATTCAACCATCGTGAAGCCTTAACACAAGCCATACATTCCAAAAATCAACACATTATAGCACTCGTATACACAAGGTGAAAAATAATCACATAGTTATATTCTCTATATGGAACATAACGCCAATCAAACTTTGGACGAGCCCAAGGAGTCAAAAGATTAAGTTCGAAAATCCATTTTTATAAAAGGAAAAGTATTTTGATAAGATAGTTTAAAAAATATTATTAATGACTCGGGCCGTCTTGGGATTTTGGAAATTGAATGGGAATACCTTTAGAAAATAATTTCAAAAGCTCTCGGGTCCTCGACCCAATTTATAGAACACTGTCACAAACGAAATCATTACAACATCTCACGGGGTTCTCAAACCAATCCAAATAACATCATCACGACATCAATCATCTCAGCATTTCACAGGGTCCTCGACCCAAATCACAGAATAGCACCACAATACAATCGAAGGCACAAGCTCTCATTCGACATATCCTGCTCAAGACCCCCGATTAATTAACCCTCGGAGATTTCGTCAAACCTCATTGGTTAATTAACCCTGATACAAACGCTTCAAAAACAAGTTGAAACAAACTTTTCAAAAACGCGAATCGCGGTCTATATCAAGACAAACGTTTAGGAGAGAGTTTGAAAGATTTTAGATACGAACATCGTTCGTAGCAGAAGTCTTAGCGATCTCACAAATACCCGTAACCAATAAGCCTGCCAGGCGCCTCCCTTGCGCACCTGTGTACCGGCGTTCACTTCCATCATGTTGGCCTCTCATTGAACATGTCACCGCACCGGCGTCACTCCCGCAAGAGCCGCCCCTTGCGGGCGCATTAGGTGACATCGGCGTTCACCACCCATATGAAGCCGCACATTGCAGCATACACCAGGCCGGAGTGCACGCCCCGCCCTCAGAGGTTCCCGGATACGACGTTTCTCACAACAAATATCCACATTATCACAAACATCAAGCACATGGACAAACGTCACAACAATTTTCAACTCGGTACATCAAGTTACACAATTTTCTCCGCCAATCCATAACCACACAAATAAACAATAACACACACGTTATCAATCAAACTCAATCACAATAAGCCTTCAAGCATAACCAACCAACACCGCACATATATCCCATTATTGCGACTCAACTGAATATATATATATATATAACCTTACTATATTATAAGAGTAAATATAGTTTACCCATCAATCCAGGTCGAGTACGTCATCTAGTGTTAGTATTCATCACTCGCCATTCACCAATATAGGTGCTTATATCAATATATGTATATACATACATATATTTAACATATAAATATATATACATATATAAAACTAGACATATATATACATACATACATATATATATATACACACATTTATACATCCATATAAATTCATACACTTCGACAACAATGATTTCACGCGATTCTGATTCGTATATCAAGGTACTTGCCTTGGAAATCTCTCACGAATACTTGAAAATGCGGTTGATTGGAGAAATCCGAACTCCAATGAAAACGGCGATCGGAAAGGCTCAACACTAGATTTTTGTGGGGAAATCGTCCTAGTATCCTATCATCAAATAAACAACAAATCACATGAGGAAAACATCGCAAAAGCGACCAATTTTCTCTCTGCGGCATTTTCCGGACACCTTGAAGGCGTCAAACGAAAGTTCATATAAGCAGCGAATCGGAAATGGTAAAACCGTGGAAAGATGATGAAAATGATAGAATACTACTTAATCTACAATTATCCATCGAAATATGAGTTAAAACGATCAAATCGGACAAAATCAACTAAAACCCCAAAACTAGATTTCTAGAAAATCGACTGATTCGATAGATCGGAGGGTGTTATAGGATGGATGATTGGTGATATGAACTCCAAAACTTCATGGATTGATTGTCCAACAACATCTCTCCATGATTTACCAAGCTCCAGCCGCGGAAGAGAAGAAAAGAATGAGAAAATGGCTGAAGAAAAAACGCTGCCAGGCCTTAAATAGCCGACAGACTCGACCGTGTCCGCTCGACACGGTCGTGGCGCGCAAGGCGGCGAGGACTCGACCGTGTCCTGCTAGACACGGTCGCGCCGCCGAGGGGCCTACCGATAGTGACCTGTCCTCGGCGCTCGGCATTGACTCGACCGTGTCCTGGAACACGGTCGGGCCTCTGGGCAGTCGCTTCCGGCTTATCCGGAAGAGTTCGGCTCGGCCGTGCCAGACGACACGGTCGGGTCCTGAGGCAGAGACTTCCGGCTTATCCGGACGAGTACGGCACGGGCCGTGTCGGACGACACGGCGAAGTTCGCCGCGTGATCGCCAATAACGAGCGGTGAGCTAAAGCGACCATAACTCTCGTCCGGACTCCGATTGACTCACCGTTTGAACCATTGGAAAGTTAACTTGATGCTCTATAATGTTGCGAAGATTCAGAATTTTTGGAGTTTCCAAGAATTAATGGTGACGTTACAAAGTCGAACTCCCACGTGCAAAAGTCGATTAAGGACACAGAACTCAACAAAACGACACCGAAACGAACTCGGATGACAAAAAGTGCAGAATTAATCATTCTCGGAATGACGAAACGGTCATGATAGAGTTGTCAAAACGAACTTCCTCCGAAAAAAAAAAATTACCGAAATTCGAAATTGCGGATATTACAATACCTCTCAGGTAAATGAGACACCTTACTAGACCTACGAGGTGGTTCTACTTGTGTTTCAGAAGGTTCGGTTCCAATTTCTTGCACAGGTGTCTCCTTAGGAGTTTCATTATATTCTTCCAAAGAAATACTTCTACCTGCTCCGCCTTCCTGAATGAACTCATCTTCCAGGAAGTGTGCTTGTAAATCAACAACGATCTTTCGATCTTCGGGCATGTAGAATAGATAACCCATCTTCCCAGATGGGAATCCAATGAAACTTCCCTTTGCGGACCTTGCTTCCAACTTTTCCACCTTAGTCTTCTTGACATAGGTGGGACATCCCCAAATCCTAATATAATTAAGATTTGGTTTCCTGCTCTCCCACATCTCATGTGGAGTTTTAGGAATGGATTTGGAAGAGCATCTGTTCAAGATGTAAGCGGTAGTCAGTAGTGCATACCCCCACAGGTAAATCGGTAAGTCAGTATAGCCCACCATGGAACGGACCATGTTCAACAAGGTCCGGTTCCTTCTTTCTGACACACCATTTAACTGATGAGTACCTGGAAGTGTTAGTTGTGAAACTATTCCATGTTCCTTAAGGAACTCGTCAAACTTCGTACTCATATACTCACCACCTCGGTCCAACCGAAGTGCTTTGATATGATTCCCAGTTTGGTTCTCAACTAGGGCCTTGAATTCCTGGAATTTCTTAAAGGCCTCGGATTTATGTTTCATTAAGTATACATAACCATACGTAGTATGATCATCTGTAAATGTAATGAAATATTGATATCCGCCCCGTGCTACTTCCAAAGCACCACATACGTCGGTATGGATTAATCCCAGTTTATCAGCGACTCTTTCAAAAGTCCCTGTGAAGGGGGACTTAGTCATTTTGCCTTTAAGGCAAGTTTCACAAGTAGGAAATGGATCCGATCCCAGTGGACCCATAAGTCCATCTTTTTCCATCTTGTAAACCTTGGTCTGACCAACATGACCAAGTCTAAGATGCCATTTCAAAACTTGATTGGTTTCATCCCTACCACGTTTTCTAGTTATAGTATTCACAACTACTTTGTTGCTGAAATTTAGATGATACAATCCATTTAACAATGTAGCAGTACCCACTACTTTATTTCTAAAATAAATTTTGCAGGAACCATCACCAATGAAATGAATGGGATGACGATCACCTTGCTATCCTCCAAGGATACGGCTAGAGCTAGGTGATGAAGCTATTGATTATAACACTCTAGGTGTATAAATCACATACTCTCGATATATCTTGAATTTTCTCCAAGATAACTCAAGAACAAGGTGAAGAAGATGATGAAGACTTGAGAAGAATTATTTTCTCACTCTCTCTCTTGAACTTACGGGTGTGATTATCTAGTAAGAGAGGGGAGTTAGTCTTCCTCTTATTCTTCTTTCTTTAAGACTCACCTACCCCCAAGATATCCCACATATCTTTTGTCCCCTAGATGCCTTATGTCATCCACCAATTAAGGTGGAGACAAGGACTAAGGAAAATGGGAGGAAATGGGTGGCCCATCTAGAAGGAATGGAATGAGTCCGACTCGTTTCGGACTCCCGTGAGTCCAAATAGATAAACTCTAATTCCGTTCCGATGTGTTTATATCAATTAATTAATCCAATTAATTATTCATATCAAATACATAATAACATAATTAATTTCTCCAAGAAATAATTATATTCAAGAATTAAATTAATCACCTAGTAACTTATTTAATTCATTAGGCCGTAAATCAATTTATCCAATAAATCGATATAGACATCCAATATCCCGAATTAGATATCCAATATCTAATATTACTAATGAGAGAATAAGCTCAATTCATCCCGTCGTCAATCCTATTGCGCGACTTGGTAGCTCCGTCTCGGTCAACAATGGGAGGAACCAAAGAGTAGTAGCACCACCTAGCCAGCCTGGCGGCCTACACTGTACCCCAACTGAGAAAGAATGATTGGGATCATTCAAGAACCATTCTGTTGTGAATACCAATATACGTATAAACCCTTCTTTCAAATATCCCGATCAAGTTATAGGGTCACGGTCAGTCAAACCCTATCTGTACTTGACGCTATGCATGCATAAATGCAAATTGAGATCATCGAGCTCTCGTGAATCCAATACAACTAGCTCCAATGCTTTGCCCAAATACTTATGATCTCATCTGCCAATAACCGCATAGGACATATAACCCGCTCACTAACGGGAGAAAGAATTCTATCTTGGTATTCAGTAGGACCTGCTACATGCCCGCCAAGATGTACGTCGAGGTTGACCCCTGCCTCACGGTTAATAGGTCGAACTACTCTAATTAAAATCTTGACGTCACAAGCACATCCCTACTAAATCCTCAAGTCGAAGGTTCACGAATACCTATCACAACCTTTCGATTTTGTCATTGACTGTCCCAGAGTGAAATCCGTGCGACGAATCAAGGGTGAGTCGGTTTGAGGATACTAACCCAATTAACATACCTATAATGTGTGCTCCCACTAACCATTAGCATTCGAGAGGTAATATCCATGTCAAAGAACATGTTATATAAGTCTTCACATAAACTTAACGCCCAGTCAAGTTTCATCGACTTGCGAACGATTAAGTATTTGAGCTATAAACCTTTCCAGTGCCGACCCCCTTATCCAATAAGGAGTGGAATGTTTTGCTCTCAAATACATGGCTAGTTTCTATATGAATATTTACGAGTTAGGAATGCCAGTAACTACCAGTAAATAAAGAAACATCCATTTCCTTATATTAATGATTTACATAATTACAAGTACAATGCCCTTACTCAACATCCTCTGAGTGGCATTCGAGGGCACACTCCTAACAGCAGCTACGTGCTGTATGTGATTCGTGCAAGTCGTCTACAATGGATAGCGTGTGTTATCTGGGATTTTTTTAGATTGATCATCTATGTTTTAAGTTTCGGGGACGAAACTTCTTTAAAGTGGGGTAGAATGTAATCCCCGAGATCTTCGTTGCGGTTTTGTTAAATTTTTCTTCGATCGAGCGGATTTTTGTCATCCGCGTCTTTGGAATCGTGTGCTTGCACTGTGGTACGTTGAGTTTCGTAGCCTGTTCGTTATTGTTTCCGATCTTAGTCGGTGCATTACGTGATCGAGACGTCGTCGAGTATCGAGTCGGATGGTTGGTGTTGGCTACTAGGATCGAGTTACGGCCGTAAGGCCTGGCCGAATATGGTCGTAAGACTCTTGCACACGTTGGCTTGGGAGGACTCGGTTACGGCCGTAAGGGTTCACCTGTTTTGGCCGTAAGGCTTCGTTACGGCCGTTAGGCATTGGCCGGTTACGGCCGTAATGCATCGGCAGATTTCGGGCAATAGCCTTAGGGACCTGGTTACGGCTGTAAGGCCGCGTGGAGTACGGCCGTAAGGCGTGCTTGTTACATACGTAAGGCAGCGGTCGTTACGTACGTAAAGGCAGTTGACCGAGTTACGGCCGTAAGGACCTGCCGATTAGGGGCGTAACACTGTCGGCCATATATAGGCCTGGGTTTCGTCCAGACCTCATTTGCTCGCGATTACTTCAACTGGTGGCGGCTGCGGATGGGAGTGTTCGAGGGGAGGAGTTCTTGGCCAGTTCTAGACAATTCTAAGGCGTTTTGGAAGATCCTTTCCGATTATATCATTATTGGATCCTTGTTCTTCGCTGGATGGAGGTATTTCTTCCGTAGAACCCTAGTTGTGTATATTTTTTGGGGGTTTCTTCGTGATTTGTTGATTTTGCCCGAGATTAATGAATTGTTCTTGGTATTCTTGTTGTATTGATCGTGGCCTACAGTTTTTGTAACCCATTTATCGATTTTTATCACCCGGACCTTGATTCTAAATTTCCTTGAAAAAAACCCTCGGATTCTTGTTGTTTTCGGGTTTATTCGGATTCCGTTTAGCGTTATTAATTCATGGTGATATTATTTCCGTAGTTTTCATGGAGTTGACGAGTTATTGGACGTTCTTAGGAGTTTGAAGGCTACCCGACCGTGTCCGTTCGTCGTTTCATTGCTCGTGGTATCGAGGCAAGTATCTTGCCCATACTTTTCATGTTTTGTAGATGGAATCATTGATAAATGATTTGATGTGCAATCCGAATGTTTAAATGAACTTTAAAAAGGATCAGTATGATCTCGATAAATGTTGTCTTTCAAAAGATAACTCGTATGCTTCATAAACAAATGTGCTTTCGGTATATGTGTGTTGGTTTCGTATGTTTGGAGATGTTACAATAATATTTAATGATTATAATAGACTGTATTATTTGCCGAGGATTGTGCCGTGGTAAGTGTAATTGTCATGAGAAAATGAGATGCCGTGTGATATGATCTGTGACTCCTTTATAAGGAGGTGGTGATATTCCTTGCGGCTTGTAAATTGTATGTGCTTGATATTGCGTGATCGTTGTAAGTGACGTGCCTCCGGGTAAGGTTGTTGAATCTCCGGGATCCATACTTGCTAGTATGGGTCGGGCGTGACTGTAGGGTTATCCAATCGGGTATGTCTTGCGGGGACTCCGAGGTTCGTGGCTTGTTAGTTCGATGCCGGGGTAACATCTGGGGTTATCCATCGAGTATGTCTTGCGGGGACTCTGAGGTTCCTGGCTTGTTAGCGCGATGATGGGATAACTTATGGTTGGGGATTGATTGTATGATGTACGTGTCATGGGTTGTCCAATTAGGTAAGTCTCGTGGAGGCTCCGAGGTTCGAAGCTTGCTAGTGTGATGTCGGGATGACTATGGACGTATGGATGGTTGTGATTGTGTGACTGTTGTCACTGTGATATGTGATTTGGTATGGATTCCCATTGGGTTATTCACTCGGGTAAGTTCTACGGGAGCATCTGAGGTTCGTGGCTTGGTGGCATAGAACGCGAATAATCCTTGGGAATATGATGTTATGGATGATTTGGGTTGTGGAACCCGTATTTCGTGATTTGGGTCGTGGACCCCGTGTTTTTTTTATCGGAATTGTATTTTGGAAAATAATCTTTGGGTTGTGTCCCTAAGTGGTTTCGAAAAACTTGAGAATCCTTTAAACCTAAATGTTTTCAAAACTCCCTAGATTGTAAATCTTTTGGAAGATGTAATTTGGGTTTATTTCCCACCTTTTATTGTTTGAACTGTCTTGATCAAATGATTTATCTCGGGAAGCATGTTCACGATTATTATGTTCTTGGAGTATGTTAAGTATGGCTTGTATTTCGTGTTTTATACTTGCACTAGCAAAACAGTGGAGTTTTGCTAACCCCCGAGTATTCGGGGGGTGGATGTCTGTGTTGCGTCCAGGTGCTTGCAGGTCGCTTGAGAGCAATTCATAGGATTGTTACAAAGGATGATGGAAGACGGCGATACTAATCACATGAAGACTAGTGTCGAGTATTTTTTTGAAGTCTTGTTGTTTCGTTCTACCATTGTGGTATTTTCCGTCTCATAGAAATGTTGTTGTACGTTAACCCCTGCGCGGGTATGAGTTGTGAGAAATAGTTATGTATGCTTGACGTGTATGCTGTCTAAAAGACCAAATCGGTCTAATGGTTTGTTATTTAGCCATGTCGGCATGTATTGTACGTTGTGTTTTCTATATTTAGCCTGGTAGATCCTCGTGGAGATGGTCTTGTAACACCCCCAAAACCAATTGGGGATATTACAGCTCCATGGGCCCCACATTGGAGCCCACAAGGCTAAAATTATTTTTCGCAAATGTTTTAGATATGTCAAACAGGCGAAGACGGTAATGTTTTAAATACTCAAATATTTGTCAAAACATAGTTCCCAATTACCGTCAGAAAATACAATTTGAAAGCACAAGGCAAAAGCGCCAAAAAGGGCATTCAGAAAGTATACACGAGTTGAAAGAAATACTGAAAGCCATTATAAAATTATACACGCAGCGGATAGAGACATGATTAAATACATTTGCAGCGGAATCATAACAACCAGAAAAGAATACTCAAATCCCAATAACCATGCCATAGCCAGTATCACCGGAAAGCTCATCCCTTCACGACCGCTACTAGCTCGATCTCCGAGTACCTAAAAGATAAAGCCCACAATGGGGTCAGTCATAATACTCAACAATGATAGTGATCACATCAACATAAACAATTACATATCAATGTAATCAGAAGGTAAGAATACACCCAATATAATCTTTATCGTAGTAACCTTACCAATACGCGGTAACTCATTCCAAACCAATCCTTACCACAAAACCACACTTCACATTCTCGGTTAACGATGAATTCAGAAATGCCCATCAGTACCATATTCAACAATGTCAAGATCCTCAACATAATTATGGAATAATCGGTACACATCCAATTCTGTCCACCGTATTGCACAATCGAATCTCAATCTGATAAACTGATAATACACAATGCATCTGCAGATCAACTGTCTCGAAAGAGTGACTAGTCCCGGATATCAATATAAAGGATGAATGCTCACACAAGTAATAATGATAAATAATTAATGCATCAAATGAGAGTATCATTGACATGATTACTCCACACAAGATCCACAAAGGACCAACCACGAACGAGAATACCATCGATGCGGTAAACTCCAACAAGATCAATGAAGAATCAGCACAACTGAGAATACCAACGACATGGTAAACTCCCACAAAATCAATAAAGGATCGACGATGACCGAAAATACCAACGACATGGTAAATACCCAACAAGATCAATGAAGAGTCAACGACAACCAAGAATACCAATGATATAGTAGACTCCCAACAAGAACAACAAAGAATCAATGACAGCCAAGAATACCAATGATACGGTAAGCTCCCAACAAGGTCAATAAATGGTCAACGACAACCGAGAATACCAACGATATGGTAGACTCCAAACAAGGTCAATAGAGGATCAACGACAACCGATAATACCAACGATATGGTAAACTCCAAACGAGATGTATAAGAGACCAGTAACGAACGAGATTACTAACGAAATGGTGAACTCCAAACGAGATCAATGAAGCATCAACAGCAAATGAGAATGCCAACAACATGGTAAACATCTCACAAGATCGATAAAGGTCCACAGGAACAGATACACGAGAGAATGAAATCGTCCAACGTATATAAATGGGATTTCAAAGACAACCTCGACCATCGAACACATCCGATTAAACATGGATTATGAATGACCAATCAATATGACTTAAGATGGACGTCACGATACGCCCGACCTGGAAATGTGTCCGTGTACAAGTCAACCACGGGTATCGATCTCATACACGTCTGGTCTCATACCTAATCAGTCTCACGAAGTACGTCTCGTGTGCACGGTTCAATATGAGGTCGAAACCAATACATGCTACACGTGCCTGCCCCGAAAATCCTACACATGACCGATCAGTACGTATCTGACTCCAGATATGTCAAGATATAAGATGGCAACGAAACTCGAAGAAACGCATATCCAAAAAAGACCAGAAGACTTCCCAAATGAACATCGACAGTTCGAACATGAAAGATCGACATGACCACAATGTCGTATTTCCATCAGACAACAGTTCACAGCATGCTCAACAATGCACAATATTAGCTCCCAAGGCCGCAGCCAAGGGTCAAGGAAGCATCTACTCAGGAATACTCCGGACGTAGGTACCATTCAGGTTTTATCCCACAACACAGTACATGCAAACACAAAATACCCCAAGGTCGCAACCAAGGGTCACGGAAGCATCTTACAGGAATACTCTGGAACGTAGGTGCCATTTAGGTCTTATCCCCTAACACATTTCCATACGGGTACCATACAGGTTTTATTCCCAACACATCGGCCCCACAGATTTACAGTTCACAGAAAGAGCACATCACAATATACCAAACAATGATGCACACTCATTACATGAAACATCAACACACACATATGTAACAATGCAACATGATAATTATCATAATTCAGCAATACAAAATTACCTCAAAACTGGAGACGCTAACCCTTCCTCGATCAACGTCCCTGAACGAATACACAGTTATTCGAATAGTCTAAAATGAAATACAGTCCATTACTATTACCAAACCACCATCTCGAGTTCAATGTTGGCACGATAAACTATCCTTGATATCCACCATTTCATACAATCGACCAAAGGTAATTCACATTTCCATTCCCACTAGATATCTTTAAAATCATATACATTATGATTTAATCCAATCCCGAAGCATCATATACAAATCATCATTCTGATTTGTCATATTCATGATATCATTGCTATACAAATCATAAATGAAATGAAACCAAAACCATTTATTAAGAATTATGAACTGAGCAAGTGTAACTTGCCTCGATATCGATACGATGAAGCCGTTGCCAATCTCACCGTCTTCATCTACAAGATCCTCAGCCCCGACCAAGACGATTAATGTATTCTCCAATCTCAATCACAGCACAATGGTTAAATCAGTGATCGCTTGTTACAACTAATCAAAGTTGACGGTTCAACGATATCTCGATCGTATACGAAACCAAACCATTTCAACTCAACAATACGATTACAAGCCGCAATTCGATAATAAATCAATTCTAACATGTGTCTCGATATTCCCAATTTCGTCTTCAATCTTAATTACGGCTTAACACAGCTCATCTTTGTAAATTAATAGGAATACAATTACCGGTTATCATCACGAATAATCATATACCAAAATTAACCGTAATCCTTCCACTTTCCATAAAATCACGACATATATCACTCAAGAGTTCTTCAAGAACATGAATTAATCCATAATCATGTTTATAGCCAACAAAACGACGTAATCCGATGTGTTCTAACATATAAACCATCATCAAATTCATAATCCAAGGCATATATCATTTTGTTCCTCAATATACAATTCGTACAACCTCAAGAATCACGACAACAACATCGTAACCATCATTATATGAAGAAGAATGCCAATAACAATACCAAAATCTGAATCAAAGAGAGGATTACCCGACACACCTCTTAGAAGATGTAATACACAAGTAACCACCTCAAGAATCAATGATATCTCCATATCTCAAACTCCAATCCCATGTTTCCAAGCTCATAATCGACTTAGAAGGACTGAAAAATCCATCTCTAAGTGTTTGACGGCAAAAACAAAATGAAATTCTGAAGAAAAATGGAATGACGGGCATCCATTTAGATAAACCTCCAACTCATTACGTACGTAACACACCAAGGTTAATGTACGTAACACACTCCTACGTACGCTATCTGACCTTGGTAGCATACGTAATGATGGTTCATATGTCACTGACTCATTTCGTTCAAAGACTTAGGTACGTAATCCCTTCTCCGTCGCGTACGTAATACGTACATTGACTTGCTATAGTAACATACTCGTATTACGTACGTAATACACCATGCATAGCATACGTAATGCTCGAGGTTGATTCGCCTGTCCACATCCGTGCCGAAAGCTGCCGACACCGGGCCCTACATGCCAACCACAGCTCGGTCCTGTCCGATTCCCTTTGTTACATACGTAATGCCTTAAGCATAACGCACGTAAATCATAGACATTAACGTACGTAAGTCCTTAATCTTAACGTACGTAATGACCTTCCATACTTGGCCAAATTCCAATTGTTCCTGTCCGTCTCGACATACTGGATACGTATACTCACATACTGAATACTTATGCTCGTTCCGATAACATTCTCATATGGTACATCTGATGCACGATATCCTCAAGTGTAATTATCGACCAAGTGCGATAGTTGTACAAATATTCATGCAGTATATCTGACATCGAAAAAAATATCAAGCATGTAATATCTTAGAATTACATATAGCCTCGGTAGATATACTGGCACGTCTGTTACAATTCCCAAAATTATTTTCCCATATTGTATCGGTCCCACTCTATACAATACAACTCAGATATAATAATGCGAAAAATCATAGCGAAATTCTAGTATATTACAAGTCTGCGGCGCTGTAATATTCCCGAGTAGTTTGGGGGTGTTATAGGTATGAACTTCAGCATATATATCATAATCGGCTTTGGGAGACCTTTGAAAGGTGTTTCTATCATTTACTTGTTGTGTTGTTACCTTGCTTCCGTTGTTGTGAGTTTCGGGGACTACACTTCTTTTAAAAAGGGAGTCACCAAGCCGTGCGTTGCGAAACGATAGCTGAGAGGTTTGGGGATCGAGTTTGCGTGTCTGCTCCGAAAGGTCACGGAGATGCCTAGTGTGGTTTTCGAGAATTTTGGCGTGGTCAGAGTTTTCTGTGGTTACCTTTGCAGATCGTTGTACGTTTCATTTCCATCTTCAACGGTGCATGATTTCTTGTATTAGATACTTTTTTTTTTTGTGATTGTTAGGACAATTGACTTGATTGCGTATCTATTTGGTGGTGCTTGGCACTTGTTGATCGTGTTATGCCCCTGCTTGTGGCATCGTGATGGTTGTCGTTGAGCGTGTTTCCACGCCGTGTGTCGCTTTGCATTCTTGTAAAGTCTCGCCGATGGGAGTAAGCTATGCATTCTTATGTATCTCGTTGAGAGGTTCCTGGTGGGATATTGTTCCTCCCTACTTATTTTTAAGTTTCGGGACGAAACTTCTTTTAAGTAGGGTAGTATGTAATATCCGCAATTTCGATTTTTGGTAAATTTCTTTTTTGGCAGGAGTCCATTTTAACGGCTCGCTTGTGACAATTTCATCATTTTGAGAATGATTAACTCTGCACTTTTTGACATCTGAGTTCGTTTCGGTGTCGTTTTACGGAGTTCCGTGCTTTTTGGCGACTTTTCCGCATTTGAGTTCGATTCTTGCGAATCTCGTTCGAAACTATTGTTTCGAGCTTCTCGTAAGTTTATTTAACGTTATTATGCATTATGCGGGCTTTTACTTGGTGTTGCGATCATGTATCGTGTATTTCGGATGTTTTGGGCAGTTTTCGTAATTTCCCTAAGTTTGAGGTTATTACTTCCATTGTCGAATTTCGAGCCTTCGGGTGGTCGGAATCGTGTGTTCTCTTAGCGCTAAGATTAGTCTTGGCGATTTGTATGTTTGAGCGTGGCGTTTTGCTAGCACTGTGATATCTTTTTTTTAAGTTTCGGGACGAATGTTATTTTTAATGGCGGAGAATGTAATACCCGGGATTTTCATTCCGGTTAATTTGGATTTTTTCCGGATATTTCTCGGTTTCTGAGTATCGGTATTATCTTTCTCGACGATTGATTTTTATGTTTATTGTAGTACTCGAGACTTTTATTAAGGTTGCCTTGAACTATTTGTCGGTTGGTGTCGGTTATTTCGCGTCGTTATAATTATGTGGAATTCATTTTTCTGTTATGAACGGTACATTATGTTTCATAATTTTGCTCATTATTGTTTTGAATCATAACCGGTGCGTTAGTGTGACCGAGTCGTTGTCGAACGCCTAACTGGGCCGTCGGATTGGCCACAGCCGAGTCACGGCCGCATGTTTTGGGCTAGAGACTCGCCTGGCCGGGTTACGGTCGTAAGGTGTCGGCTACGGCCGTAAGTGCTTGGCAGGCGCTGGGCAGCATCCGGACGAATGACGATTACGGCCGTAAGGCGTGATCGGCTACGGCCGTAAGGGCGCTGGGCAGCATCCGGATGAAGGCCGGTTATGGCCGTAAGGTGTGATCGGATACGGCCGTAAGCGCGCTGGGCAGAATCCAGACGAAGGCCGGTTACGGCCGTAAGGGTGCCGATTACGGCCGTAAGTGATCGGCACACGCTAGGCAGTATAAATATGATCGAGCAGATGGGTTTACACCCATTTTTCTCATTTCTCTCCTTTCCTTTACGTGGCTGGGGCTTGGAGGACACGGTGATATATTTTTCAACTATCAATCCACGAAGTTATTGAGCTTCTAACGTCGATTAATCATCCCATAACCTCCTCCGATCGACCGAATCAAGGTTAGATTTCCGAAAAATCTAGTTTTGGGGAAATTTGGGATTTTGTTTGATTACGTCCGTTTGACCCATAATAACTTAGATTAGTGATGTATTATTGATTATTAAGTTGTATTCTACCAATTTCCTTGTTGTTCTATGGTTTGTTTTGTCGAGTTCCTAATGGACGCCTTGAAGGTGTTCGGTAAAAGGTCTTTGAGGGGGATTCGGGCGTTATACGATTATTACTCTTCGATCGGTCGTTGATTTATTGATGATATGTCTTAGGAACGAAATCCTTGTGAATAACTCGAGTTGGAACCCTTCCGTTCATTGTATTATTCGGGGTCCGAGGTTTCCTGGTTGAACCGTGTTCTTCGGAGTGTTCGGTACCAATTATTGATGCAAGTATTTTCTTATACGATTTGTGTCCTGCAAATAGAGTTTACATGTTGGATTTACGATGGTTGGTCTACCCTCGTGAATATGAGTCGTGTGAATTGATTATGATTTGATTATTTTGAACGTTGAGGGCTTTAATGATACCCTTGCTTATATAATGTTGTGGAATCGCGTATTCCGTGTTAATTATGTTATTGTATTGTGATGAGTGAGATAATGGTGTCGGGTAAGTGGCCATCTCTAGTAAGTATTCTTGATGAGCTTACATTCTTAGCATATTAGTATTGCATGAGTAACATTTGTGTGTGTATGCTCACTACGGGTTAGATCCGACGGGGTCTCGGTAGGGGTCCACGGAGGGGTGGATCGACAAGCTTTGATTTTTAACCACTACGGGTTAGATCCGACGGGGTCTCGGTAGGGGTTCGCAGAGTGGTGGATCGACGGTTAATTGTGGTGCATTTTACAGATGTGTTTTGGGTTATAGCGTTTCCGGAAACGAGTGTTTTTGAACGGTGATTTCATGATTGCATGCATTGACTAAGTTTGAAAGAAGTAAATTGTTCATTTGGCTTACTTGGCTAGGATGGCACTATAGTATTTTTGTCGTATGTGTCTAGTCCTTTAGTTGTGGGGTTTTGATGTTGGAAAACGGACCTTGCTATTGTCCTCTGGTACTGTGATTTGATGAAATTTGGGATGAGATCCCAACGGTTTTGTAAAGGTCGTTTTACGGAAAGTGGTTTTGGGCCGAGACCCATTCGTCTTGAAATGATTATTTTTCAACTAAGGACTTGAGGTCCAATAAGGTTTCTACTTTTAAAAAATCCCCGAGATGAGGAATTTATTTACAAACACTTCATTGATCGCTTTCTAATTAATAAAACCTCTCGGGAAGGCTTTGGTAGTAAATTATCGTACCCGATTCGTGATTTCTTTTTGGTTGTTACATTTCGTATGATTATGTACTTGCACTAGTAAAATAGTGGGATTTTGCTAACCGCCAAGTAATCTGGGGGTGGATGTTTGTATTGCATTCAGTTTTTGGGGAGCATAACACAGGGTCGGCACGAAGGATGATGAAAGGTGATCGATACTAATCACATGAAGGTCCATACAATATCGTATTGGTTTGGTTGTACTTTATTTCCGCTGCAATATTTTTCCCGTTGCACGGGAGTGTGTTGTATTTTGACCCCTACGTGGGCATGTAATGAGATTGAGTTGTATGTATTAATTGAAAGATCAAATCGGTCTACTGAGTCACTTAAGGCTTAAAGGCGACGTTGAGATGTTTGATTTCAGTTACCAGCCTGGTAGATCCTTGAGGAAAGGGTCTACGGCGTGTAATATCCCTGAGTGGATTGGGGGTGTTACACATAAATAGTCAATATACAAGGAACAACATCTACTAACATTCAAAAAGTATAACATGTAAAGGACAAGTTAGAGTTTAGGTAACTTACAAGGGATTTTCTTAGAATAGGTAGACATTGTAATACCTGTATGTAGGTAAGTATTAGGATCGCAGTGAATAAGTATATAAAATATAAATTTAAAATTGTTTAAGTACAAAAATAACCTTAAGTTGAGAAAAGAAATAAATAAATAGAAAATTTCTCTTCTTTTATTTTTACAATGTAAATTACACAAAAAAAATCATCTGAATTATAAAATAATTTTCAAAAATTATAATAAAATTTATATGAATTTTAGAATTCATAAATAAATATAAGAAACTACAGAATAAATCCAATCAAGTATAATAATATTTGAGAAAATACCAACAAATTCTAAACAATACAAATAAATGTTAAAAATATAAAAAATAAATTCTAAAATAATAATTAGGTAAAAATTACAAAAAATCATAAAAATATATCCATATTAGTAATATAAATTAAATAAATCTGTAGAATAAAAATATTGTACAAATAAATCCAAAAAATACAAGGGTATTACATATAAATTTATATTTAAAATTAATTTGTATTTTTACAGTTATTTTTTTAGCATTTTCAGTTTTTCAGAATTCATTTATATACAACTTTTCTAATTATTAATTAATGTTTTTTGAATTCTAAAATAATTTTACTTTATCTGATAATTTAGTTAATATATTTTGGAGTTGAATTTTTAAGTATAAAATTAATAATTCTAATAATATGATTATGTCATGAAAAATTACTTTAACAAATTAACATTAGATTTGTGACTTTTTAAGGGTATTACGGGAATTTCATATTTACCAGTTTCTTTTTTCAAAATTATAAATAAACAATAAAAACTACAACATAATTTTGATAACACTACACCATATAGATTGTAGTATTAATGATCAATGATCATGATTAATTTTGATTTGATCTGATGGATATAAGAAGGAAACATGTATACATGTAACATCCCAACCCGACAAGGGTAGAAGTATCACATTGTGGTGGCATATCAGAACTTACATAATAGAACGCAAGCGGAAGTCTAATCATAAATACCAAAATGTAAGTCGACAAGACTTAAAAGAAAGACATAAGTTCCATAATCCAAAATGAAGGAAACATAATCCAAGTCTAAATAATGAAAACATAGTCCAAAAGCTAGGAAGTCTAGGGTAGATAAGTCCACACACAGCTCCTACTCTCAACTCAAAGATAGCCCTGCTCCCAGCTTAATAACCTACCGCGGAAGAAAAGAAAATGCGGCTGAGCTTAAAAAGCCTAGTGAACAGATATATATAGCAAAGTACTGAAACTAAATTGAGAAATACAGAATGTGGTGCAATAAGAAAATATCAGAAGGTATAACATAAGTGTAGTAAATGGTGTAAGGGTTATAGAATTCTACCACGAGCGCAGAGACATATCATCATAACATCATATCATCGTAATATCATAAATGGAGTAGCAAACACCTAGAGTGTGAATGACGTGTATGGCACACAATCACCATTCACCATAGATATAGCATATACATATCGGATCAGATGGAGGATGCATCCATACGCCCCTGCATAAATCATAATGGCTAGAAACATAATACTTGAGCTCATAATACATAACAGAAAGGGATGCAGTGGGTATCACTCGCCTGCCGTGGAGTCATGCTATTGGTGCCTCAATGACATGGTCATGGAACCCCCCTGACTAGTGAAAGCTCGGGTAGCAAACTGAAGGGTCAAACAGAATGTCATAGCAATGACACAGAATAAATAAGTCATCAGAAAAACATCATAACATAGGTTCATATAAAGGCTCATATCAAAGGCATAAGTGTAGTATCAAAAGTGTCATTATAGAAGGCTCAAAGCAAAGGTATAATAATCGGAAATAACTAATAATCAAAAGATGTATGAGAGTCATGACAAACCTTAAGAGAAAGGTCAAAATATCTGTACCTTATGAAAAGCAAGCAATGATAAAAAGGATCACAAGAGAATGAGTCACTCCTTATTCGGGGAATCTACAGAATTTATAATCATATATTACTTATACATTCATTAAAGTCATAACAGATTTTAAATACTTATTAGCTCATTCATTAATGTGTTTTAGGGTTTCATATGTGAAATAGTAAGTATTCATAACATAGGTTTAAAAGTATCTTGGATTGGTATTTCAAATGAATTAGGAGCTCATTCATTAATGTGTTTTAGGGTTTCATATGTGAAATAGTAAGTATTCATAACATAGGTTTAAAAGTATCTTGGATTGGTGTTTCAAATGAATTAGGAGCAAAACATGTTAGGTTAAACCAAACCCTTAGCTTATGTTATAATTCAGATTTTATCACATTCAGATCTCTTAATTTATGAATTTGAAACCATACTTATGTACTTATTGAAGTGATCAATAATTATCATAGATACTTATATGCGTTAATTTTTCTAGATTTTATTTCGAAGGTAAGTACCACATCAAAATCATCTTTCCAGACCTACCCAGGAAGGTAACTGCACATATATACAGAAAGTTTGCCTTTAATTATCCTATTTAAACACTTCATAAAAGTCCACAAAAATTCTGGGAACTCTCACATAACCTCAATATCATTCCTGTAGAAGGAGAACTCTTAACTCCTTGTGGTTTGAAAACTAAAAATCAAAAACATCGACTGATTTTCAGACTCGATTTCCTAGTTTTGACACTTGAACTCCCAAAAATCAAAAGAGCACATTCCCCACCTCCAATAGTATACATCAAGAACATAGTTTTAGGCTCAAGAATTATGCAAAAACATGTGGTTATCATTAAATTACACCTTGTGCAAAAAGACCCAATTTCTGGACAGCCTGTTCACATGAAATCACAACCAATTCCTAAACCCTTTTAAACCCTACGTCTAACTTATTTGAGATCTGATTAATCGACAAGTTTCATGATGCATAAGTCGAATCAAAGAGATCAAAAGCAGAACATCAAGAACCTGATGTCGACTAGGGCAAAAGAAATCGAATGGAACAAGGACTTAGGCTCGAATCAAACACCACAAACACTCCAACATTTAGCACTTCACACTCGACGCCGAGACCTGCTTCTCTTCTTCTTCTTTAGCCGTGAGATGATGATGTGTGTGTGTGTTTTCTGGTTGTGGTTCGATTCAAAAGATGGGAGGGGCGGCTTATGGAATTATAGGGCAAGGCATGTAGTAATTAAGGTATAACCGTGTATGGTTGTCAGGGATAATAATGCAGGGAATATTTATTATAGGAAGGTATTGAAAGCTCATAATTGGGTTTGAATGGGGTGTAAATGGTCGGTTATGATATGTGATATTTATCCGAGATTAGTGGGATTCCAATCATCATTCGGATGTTGCAAATTATTTATTATAGGTATAAACTTAGGTTGGTAAATTTTAATTTAATTTTAATACATAACCCATAGTTAGGGTTTAAAATAAATCATTACAAAGTTTAGGGAAAAATTCGAAATTAGACGTAAATTAGGAATTCGAATTTTAGGGTCTTACAACTCTTCCCCTCTAAAAAAAATTTCGTCCACGAAATTGAATTGAAGGTGAAATAGAGACGTACCAGACTACGAAAAGAAATGTGGATAACTAGTTCACATCAATTCCTAGGTTTCCCAGGTAGCTATGATTCTTCTTGGGACAATCTTTGATTTTGTGCTGTGTGGACCCGCAAGAAAAACAACCAACTGAAGCTATGTAACACGGACCCCCATGAGCTTTCCCACAAGTAGTACATATGGTAGTCGAGGAAGAAGAATCTGATGGCCTCCTCTAATCAGTAGATCCAGAAGAACGGTTTTGTTGACTAACACGTGCCTGCTGGTCTCTATCCTTCCACGACCTATGGTTGTTGTTGTTGTTCTGCCGGTCGTACCTAGGCTCATCTGAACTCTTCCGATCCTGACCTCTCGGTTCGTGTCTCCTCTGGTCGTTACCCCTATCATGCTGACCTCTCTGCTCATCACCCCTGTGATTACTACTCTGACCCCTCGAATGTATACGATCACCATCGCGATTCCTCTTGTTTTATCCCCCTCCTTAATGTAGAATCTCAATATTACGGGCGGCATTGGAAACTTGTGCCACATCAGAAAAGTCGATGTTGATAACCCGATCGAGTACCCATTTCTTCAAACCCCACTTAAAATGCCTCGTTTTTCGGCGAGCATCTCCAGCTATCGGACCCAGAAAACTGGACAGTCGTAGAAACCTCTGCATGTAGTCCCCAGAAGACTCTCTCTCAAACTGATAAATTGCATTGTACTCTCGTTCAAATCTATGTTGCTCGGACAAAGGGAAGTATTGTAGAAAGAATATGTCACGTAAATCATTCCATGAACTAGTGGTGACAAAGGCCTCTCCTCACTTAGCCTGTATATATGCATTCCACCAACTAATCGCATCTCCTTAGAGTTTAAACGTAGCCTATCTGGTCATAAAATGATCCGCACATCCCAAGACATCGAATAACTTCTCTATATGGGTTATCCAGTCCTATGCCTCAGTAGGGGTGGCAGCAGAACTAAATGAAAGTGGCTTGATCTTACCAAACCGCTCAATCCATACATGTATCAGTGGGTGGAGCACCCCCACCACCACCATTAGACGAACCAGCACTGTTACGGATATCATTAGTGATCCGTGTGGTCAACTATGTAGTAAGATCCGAAAGTATTGTAGCAAGGGCATTAGCTATCATGGCCTCAATGTTTGGGGCTCATCAACCCCATTAGCATACGTAAGATACAGGGCCTAGCCTATGCTGAACACACATATGACAGTTTCTCACAGAGCAGACGATTGTCTCGATTTGTGATGAAGCGTATGAAATCCTTAGTGCTTAACGTACGTTATCCTCATACATATCATGCTCATACAATTATGAATGATCTTACGGATTAAAACATCTTCGAATTCAAGGATACGTATATCATCATGATGTCATACTCCAATCTTGATTACAAATTCTCATATATAATTCGGAAGGCCTATAGTTGATATCAATATCTTATATCATTCAAACTATCATCTTGAAGATTGTTTAACAATCCACATTTACAAGATACAGCAAATCCTTCCATGATCAACCTCCTAGGTTCGTCTAACAACAATGATGTTAATACTGTAATTCCCCAATTTTTCGGATATATTTTTCATTTATATGTTGGATATCATTTTTGGATAATTGTGCTTGAGGATGTCGTGAACGTATGATAATGTTATTGAAGTGCGTATATGTATTTATTGTGCCGTATGATCGTTTGGTATGTCGAGATGTTGGTCGAGGATAGCTGAATATGGCTAAGCACAGCCACGATAGCGCCCGCTATGAGATATGTTTGGCGCACGCTACGAGGCACGAGTAGCGCACGCTACGTTGTGTAGTTAGCGTACGCTAATAGGTTCGCATTATGTACGCTGAGGAGGGTCCTTAACGTATGTAAGACTTCCTGGGAAAGGTTCGGAAGGCGGCCAACATGTAGGCCCGGGTTGATGTTTATCGGCATTTAGCGCACGCTAATATCAGGTCGTCCGACAAGGAATCTTGGCTTTCGGCGAGTGGACCCGGCCACTTGCGATGCGTGTCCAGATAAGGTCAATGGGTGTTTGTCAGGTAGGGCTAGCGCACGCTAGACCGTATGGTTAGCGCATGCTAATTCTAGATCGGTCAGATGAATCCCGATAATCGCGGATGCTTTCGGCATGTGGGGGCATGAGTGGTAGGTGTGTACTGTAGCAAGTCAACTTCGGATAGCGCACGCAGGTCAATGAATTGCATACGCTAGGCAGGATGTTTTACGTACGTTAATGCATGGGCATTACGTACGTAAGCTAGTTTACGAAGCGAGGCAGTAGCCTCTGGGCTGCGATAGCGCACGCTAAAAAAGTCAGTTAGCGCACGCTAAGGCTGTAGCGCACGCTAAACATGAGATTTTAGCGCACGCTAATAATGAATATTATAAAAGGGGACATATGGGTGCTGAGAGGCATTTCGTCCATTTTTCTTCCTTCATTCGGGAGAGAGAAAGTTGGGATGTATTTGAGGTTCCCAAACACTGTATAATGATAATCTTTAACAACATTATATTAAGAGCATGAATTCAAGCCTTGTTCTTCAAGTTATTCATGATTCTTGGAATAGAGTTCAAGTGTTCTTCTTTTTGGTTCGTCTAATCCAGGTAAATTTGGTATCCCTTTTGTTTATGGTTCGTTTTTAAGGATGATTACATGTGAGGAACATGTTGGATAATCATATAACGATATTATATGAGATTCGGATGTTTCTTCATATTATAAAGATGATGGTTCGGTTAAACCATTTTGAGATATATTTCTGGATCATGATAATTTTAGTGATCGATTTAGAGGAGTTAAATCATGATACGAGGTTGAATTCCGGATTGAATATGTTATGATCATTGTTACCAAGTTGGTTTGATTATTGATATGATTATTGTTCTATGTTGATTAACCCATATGTATAACCGATGTGCCGTGTTGAAGGCCGTAAATTCAGTTCAGTCAAGGTTGTAGAGCTAGTAGATGAGGACGATGAGTTCGGTGGTGGTTTTGTCATATTGATATCCAGGCAAGTGTTTACTTGTTCGGTTGTAATGTTTTGATGAGTAATTCCATTTACATTTCATAAGTATTTTATGTTGTATTGCATATTGACGAATGTTCAGTGATGTTCTAAAAGGATTAAAATGCACATTTGATGATTGTTGAGATACTTGGACAATCTTGGGAAGATTGTAGTATTCGGATATTGTTGATGTCATTTTGGATATTCTTGGTATGTGGTATGCATTCCGGAAGGAAGTCCGGATAGAGGTATGTTTTATGGTAATCGTACATAGATGATTATGTACGATAAAGTATTCGGTATTGAGGTATTATACGGTATTGTTGTGATACTGGGATTTTTATGGTATTGTTGTGATACAGGGATTTTTATGGTATTGTTGTGATATTGGGATTTTGACGAGAATCGTTGGATTACCGGAAGTGGTAATGTTATCGTTGAGGTTGTTATTCTCATGATGCATGGCATGTGAATATTTATGTTTATGTACTTGCGGTTATTTTTCGGGCATTATTGCTGACCCCGTTGTGGAATTGTTTTACAAGTATTGAGGACTTTGATGGTAGCGTTCGTGAGGCGAGGATTCCGGACGATACTGGCTATGGCATATTGTTGGGGAATCATGTATTTTGTGTGTGTATTAATTATTGATGCATATGTATCTTGTACAGTATTTCTTTCCGCTGCGTGAGTTTTTTCAAATGGCTTTCGGCTTTTTGCCAATTGAGTTTCATTTCGAAAACCGATTCCCTTAACCGAGTTTTTGGCCTTGATCGTTTTGACGGTAGTTGGTGTTTTCAAATGATTTTGTGAGTTTTGGAAAATACTACCGTCATCGGCCTTCTTGTCGTTCTTGAAATTGGTTTTTAGCCTGGTGGGTTCCGGCGTGGGGCCCACGGCGTGTAATACTCCCGGTTGGTTTCGGGGGTGTTACAAATACCAAGTCTGTGATTACTACGAAGACATCTTCCAAATTTGGATTATCAATCTCAGAAAACTTCCTTTACTTGTTCATCGTAACAAGATTCAAATTATGATGCTCTTAACCGAGGTACTTAAAGCATAATCATCTCAACTTCCTAGACATGATGTTGGTTGAATAATTCATCCATGGAACTTAATATCTTGATAGCATGATCGTTATATTCTTAATGATACGAATCCGAGGTTGGAGATAGCATTAACATACCTTAAGATGAAGAAAACACCAAGACAATAGGTAGAATCCAACTCCGGTTGCTTGTGTGCCAATTAAAGATGATTCTCCACTTCAATGATCAAGTATAAGTATTATCCAATCTTCAATGACCATGTAATAAGTGATCTAAAGTTGTAAAAGGTGGTTGGGAACTCTCTGGGGATGAAATATGTTGAAAGCCAAGTGAAAGAAACGAATGAAATGAAATGGCACTACAAAAAAACAGTTTTTACCGAGGCCAAACGCCATTGGTAAACCAGAAAATGGAGTCGGTAAAAAATTTACCAACGCCATTACCGACGGCAATCCGCCGTTGGAAAAACGCTTGACGGTAATTTTTTACCGACGCCGCAATTTACCGACGCCATTTTTGGCGTTGTTAAATAAAAAATAAAAAATCTAAAAAAGTCAGGTGAGGACTCAAGCGGGTCACTTCCGGGCTCAGGCGGGTTAGGTCTGGGCTCAGGCGGGTCAGGTTCGGTCTGGTCAAGGCGGGTCAAGCCCGGGTCCGGGTGGGTCAGGTTCGGGCTCCATTCAATTGAAATATTTTGGTATATAAACCACATAAAACACTACTGTTTTTTCGATGTGGGATAGTGTAAAAACTTTATCGACGCCATTTCGGCATCGGTAATGGCGTCAGTAGCTACCGACCTCGGTAAACGGTGTCATTAATTATAAAAAAATATAAAAAAATTAAAAAAAAATTACCAACGCCAAAATGGCATCGGTAAAGGCGTCGGTAAATGGCGTCGGTAAACGGTGTCGTTAATTGTGAAAAAAGAAAAAAAGATAATAATAAAAATTTACCAATGCCAAAATGGCGTCGGTAAGGGCGTCGGTAAATGGCGTCGGTAAACGGCATCGTTAATTGTGAAAAAAAAGAAAAAAAATAAGTCTGCGAACCGGTCGTCGGCAATGGCGTCGGTAAATCAATTAAATAACGGGCATCAGTAATGGCATCGGTAAATTATAAGTTTAATAACGGCGGATACGGGCGTCGGTAAAAACTGTTTTTTTTCCTAGTGTTTGGTGCTATCCCATTTATAACTTTCTGAGCATAACGTACGCTAGCCTTTGCTCATAGCGTACGTTATCGTCCAAAATAGCTTATTGTCTTGTTTCTGAACTTCATTACGTACGCTAATCTTATCATGTTACATACGTAACCAGTACCATTAGCATACGCTACATACTTACCTTAGCGTACGTTAATATCCGTTGACTTAAAAAGTGTCCAGGTTCATGTCTTGCGAATATGGTAAGTATCTGGCCGAGCCCACCACCAGCTGGCTCATGTGCTAGCCACCCTGCTCAATTATTGGCTGTCTTACATACGCTACGCTTCATTCGTATCGTACGCTAACTTTGGCGGATAACATATGTTAAGCTTCCTTCTTAGCGTACGTTATCACGTACTTGCATGGAAAAATTTACATGTTGATATAATGATGCACAAGGATACAAATACGATAAATATCATACTTCCATTATTGATATCACAAATCCGAATAATACAGGGCTCAATTACAGATGAAATACTCAATAATTAGTCCGGATATTACATCTATGGGAGGACATATCGATGGATTATATCACAAACTTGCCGACAAGTAGTCGAGGTATGAATACGATTTGGGTGATTGTGCATCGTCTGACCAAATCAGCTCACTTCTAGGAGATCAAAGACTCATGGGGTCCTGAAAGATTGGCCCAGATGTTCATTCGAGAGATCATAAGTTTTGCAGGATGCCCCCACGAGTATCGTATCGGATCGTGATGGATGGTTCTGTCATATTTCTGGAAGGCAGTTCATCGTGCGATGGGTACACAATTGAATTTTAGTACGAAATGTCATCCTGAGACCGAATGCCAGTCTGCGAGGACTATGTAGACTCTATAGGATATGTTAAGATCTCATGCTCTCGATTGGAAAGATGATTGGGAATCCCAACTACCTTTGGTGGAATTGACCTATAATAATAGTTGGCATGATTCGATTAAGATGGCACCTTATGAGGCATTGTATGGCCATCTTTGCATCTCTCCTTTGTGTTAGGACCACTTTTCTAAGTCTCTCGATACGAAACCTAATATGTTGTTAGCAGCTCGTGAGAAGATCACTATAGTCGTTTGTTAACGGCTCAAAGTCGACAGAAGTTGTATGCAAATAACTGTCGACAACCTCTTTAGTTCAAGGTTGGTGACCATGTACTGGTTAAGGTATCTCATACGCGAGGCATATTTCATTTTATAGAGGTAAGCAGAGTCCAATGTATATAGGACTGTTTGAGATTTTGGTCTGTGGCCGGGCATAATAAAGGACGGTGATAACCCTTTATTGAAGCCTGTATTATTGAGTTCCTGTTCCGTGTATGTTTTAAAGAGTGCTTTAGAAGGTCGACTCCCTTGACTTTTAGCCAAGACCGATCACCTTTGGATAGGTTAATAAGAGCTGGTCCTAGACATGTAATCTCCAGTTTGTTAGGCCACTGGCCTACCGTATAGCTTGCCACCGGCTTTGGGTCGGGTTCGCAATGTGTTTCATGTTTAGTTGAGGAAGTATGTTGCCGACGCGAGCCACATTTTTAGTTCGAAGAGATTGAGATAGTTGATGACCATTCGTGCGAACAGTGTCCTGTACAAAAACTATAGAAGAGGATCAAACCATTGAGAAACAAGATGATTCCCCTGCTGAATATTCAATGGTCGAGACACAGAGTCGAAGAGGCTACATGGGAAATGAGGATAGCATACGGGAGAGATATCCCGATTTGTTTACCCCTTAGCTTCAAGGATGAAAGTTTTTTAAGGGGGAGTATGTAATATCCGGTTATAATTTTTCTTTTTTTCTATATATTATTGTGCTATACATATTGTACAAGTATCATTGTATTGTATTTGGATTTATAAAATGTTTATTGTATTGAGATATTTCGAAATCAAACTATTCATGTTTGGCATCCGTATTGTCTTGTATGTTGGATGTTACTTGGTGAGTTGCATTTTTTGGCTAAGTTAAGCCTAAGTAGACCGCGTTATGTAGAGTGCTAATGCAAGCTTGCTTACAAATATAGTATATGGTAATGTTCAACATTAGCGCAAGTTAGGCCTAATCAGACAAAGATCCAGGCCGTAGCCGACAGGTGGGTTCCATGGCTGACAACTTTCGGCATGCATGTGCATGGATGAGACAACAGGTGCTTAGCGCGCGCTAATGCTGGGGACTAGTACACGCTTGATGCAGATCAGTCCACAGGAATCTATCGTGTGGTCCCGAATGTTTTTGGCGCATGCATAGTTTATTCAACGGATGTTTGTTCATGTTTGGTATGGGTGATTGGCGCACGCTAAGGCATGTCATTAGCGTATGCTAATGGGGTCAAAAAACTAGTTTCCTTTCAACGTTATCTTAACACATGCTAGTAGTGAATATTATATACACATATATATATATATATATATACACACACCTACAGAAGAGAAATTTGTTGTCACTTCAGCTATTATTTCATTTCATCCGAGAGGGATGTCCTTAGAGTGATTTTTGAGACCCAAAGACGTGAGTGTGGATTAATCCTTCTTAGTGTTTGGGAAGCGATTGGACGCAGATTCAACCTTGGTATTCCATTCATTTCATCAAGTGTGGAGTAATCGTTCTTAATGTTTGGGAAGCAATTGGACGCAAATTCAACCTTAGGATTCCATTCATTTTATCAAGGAAACACTTGTTCTTCATTTTCAAGAGGTATGTTGTTTATCTTGTGATTAATTCTGAGATGATGATATTATTGAGGAATAATTCATATGTTGCTGGATTGTTGGAACATATCGGGTTTATTATTTGTTTTTTTGATAACATGATGAAGAACATGATGATTATGATTTGAGGATGAGTATGTTGTTGATGTTAAAAATACTTAAATGTTATAATCATGTATGGAAGGGTTATGTCAAGATTATTAGATGATTAACATAGTTTGGAGGTGATTTTTTATCAATAATGGTTTTGGGAGGGTATAACCATTTATTGAAAGATTATGATGAGTTATGAGATAATTATCATGTTCTTCAATTGGTTTAATTAAGATTGAGGTTAAATCCGAAATTCTTGATGAATTGTTAATTGATGATTATTTAAGACACCATGTTTAAATGTTGGTAATGTCCTTGAGAAGATAATGATGATATTGTCATAATAGGATAATTATTTGAATGTTGTTTGTTGAAGAACATTATGAATATGTTAGCTTGATTAGATGAATTGGGAATGTTGGGATTCATAAACTAGGACCTTGGTGTTCATTGGAATAGTTTTAACTATTCGTGTTGAATTATGGATATCAATTTCCATGAATTCGATATTGATATTATAAATTGTGTTATTGAATAAATTTTATCTCATTCAAGGTTTCTTGCCCGATTTAGTGTTGTTGAGGACGTCGTTCCTTCCTTCGTTCGTTTGAAGAAGTCGACTTTTCATCTTAGGAATTGAGGCAAGTTATCTTGCTTGGTTATAATGATAAATGATTCTAGTGAATGTTATACAATGCAGTTTATGTGTATGCTTTATGAACTGTGATTCATATTGAGATGTTGTTGCTGACCGTGTCGGTCGTTTCATTGTGGGACTGAAATCCCAAGTTCATTACCTTTGATATTGTTGATTCCTTTGGTCGTTGTTGTCTCTATGGTGAACTTTCTTGATCCTATTTGGATAGGTTGATTATTTAAATCTCGTTTTCGTTTTGTGTAGTGACATTTCTGGGATCATATCTGCATGCTGATTGGTCATGTGTGGGATTTTTAGACGACCACATATGGTCATGTGTTGATGTTTCCACATTGGACTATGCACACGAGACGATTACTTCGTGAGACTAATTAGGTACATTGTCTCATGTATATCTAGATCTCGTATACGAGGTGTACATGTGCACGACCACATTTCCATTTCGGTTGTACTGGTGGTGTCCGTCTTGAGCCATATTGATTGATCGTTCGTACACCATGTGTGACTTGGTATGTTCGATAGTTTTCAATTGGTAGTTCATACACCCGAGGGGTATGCTCGATAATCGGGTTCGATTCTCTGAGATCTATGTGATTTGTATAACATCTTGTGATTTATGATCATGTATATCTGGCCCTGTGGTTTGGGCGAAATACTTGTTGTTTATATTTTAGGTCAAGGGAAGCCAAAGCATGGGAAGAGTATTGTAACAACAAAGGCTTTGAAGGATACTAGTTTGGGGGGGCGAGTCTTTTTTTCTCCGATTTGGATTAAACCGTGTATTTTTATTTCGGATTTGTAGTATTCCTTTGCAGTTGTATTATTTTTGTATACTCCATCTTAATATAGTTTATACTTGTATTTGGATCCCGTGTGTTGTGGCAATTGTAGCTGTATGATGTAAAAACTCCTCGTCGAAGTGATGGTTAATATTTTGTGGTTTCGTACTACAATTATATTATGGTTGGTTTGTGTAGTTGTATCACCTGGTGGGTCCTAGTATGGGGTCTACGGAACTGTAATAGCTGATGTGTTTGGGGTGTTACTGTTGGGATTCGGTGCCTAAAACGAAGGCCCAGCGGAAGCGGTAAAACGAAAATTAATTCGATCCGAATCCCTACGAGGATCGATCGAGCTACGTATATACGAATATCAAAAACGAAATACAAGAGATACGAGAAACATACCCTCGTAGTCCGTTGATTAAATGGATAACCTTCTCTTGAGCTATTCCCCAAGCTCTTGAACGATCCAACGCCGAAAACACCGCGTCTCTACTTGCCACGCGCCGGAAAAACGATCGGAACAACAACACTCGATTAACCTCTAAGGTTACGGCTAGAATCAAGTGATGAAGCTTTTATTACTACACTCTAAGTGTATAATATATCTCTCAATAATTTTCTCTCAATTTTTCTCCAAGAAAAATGAAGAAGAAGTGAATGAATGGAAGAACACAAAAAAAAATTTCTCTTCCCACTTCAATTATGATGCCGTAGTGAGATGCTAAAATGAGGAGAGTTAAGATGCTTTTATTTTGGTCTTCAAAATTTATTCACATGATTAAGTCACCCACCATATCTCCTTTTCCCTTAATATAAGAGATATGAAATCTCAAATGTCAAAAGTCTTCCAACAAGAAAACAAGACTATGATCAAGGTAGGAAATTAAGGTGGGGCCGGCCTCTAGAAGAAATCGGACGAGTTCGGTTCGTTTCGGACTCCCGAGAGTCCAAACAGATAAACTCCGATTCCGTTCCGATGTATTTATATCGATTAATTAATCCAATCAATTAATCACATTAAATACATAATAACATAATTAATTTCTCCAAGAAATAATTATATTTATGAATTAAATTAATCACCCACAAATTTAATTAATTCATTAGGCCGTAAATTAATTTATCCAATAAATTAATTTAGACATCTAATGTCCCAAAATCAATTAGACATCCAATGTCCAATAAATTAGATATCCAATATCTAATATTTATAATGAGAGATTAAGCTCGATTCATTCCGTCGTCAATCCTAATGCGCGACTCGGTAGGTCCGTCTCAGTCAGCAATGGGAGGAACTAAAGAGTAGTAGCACCACCTAGCCACCTGGTGGCCTACACTGTACCCTGATCGAGAACGAATGATTGGGATCATTCAAGAACCATTCTGTCGTGAATACCAAGAACGTATAAACCCTTCTTTCAAATGTCCCGATCAAGTTATAGGGTCACGGTCGGTCAAACCCCATCTGTACTTGGCCTATGCATGCGTTAATGCAAACCGAGATCATCGAGCCGCCGTATCTAATACAACTAGCTCCAATGCTTTGGCCAAAGACTTATGATCTCATCTCGCCAATAACCGCATAGGACATATAACCCACTCACTTACGGGAGAAAGAATTCTATCTTGGTATTCGGTAGGACTGCTACTTGCCGTCAAGATGCACGTCGAGGTTGACCCCGCCTTAGGTTTATAGGGTCGAACTACTCTAATGAAAATCTTGACGTCACAAGCACATCCCTACTAAATCCTCAAGTCGAAGGTTCACGAATACCTATCACAACCTTTCGATTCCATCATTGACTGTCCCGGAGTGAAATCCGTGTGACGAATCGAGGGTGAGTCGGTTCGAGTATACTAATCCAATTAGCATACCTATAACGTGTGCTCCTACTAACCATTAGCGATCGACAGGCACTCTCCATGTCAAAGAACACGTCATACAAGTCTTCACATAAACTTAACGCCCAGTCAAGTTTCATCGACTTGCGAATGATTAAGTATTTGAGCTATAACCTTTCCAGTGCCGCCCCCTTTATCCAATAAAGAGTGGAACGTTTTGCTCTCAAATACACGGACTAGTTTCTATATGTTTATTTACGAGTTAGGAATGTCAGTAACTACCAGTAAATAAAGAAACATTCATTTGCCTTATATAAATGGTTTACATAATTACAAGTACAATGCCCTCACTCAACATCCTCTGAGTGGCATTCGAGGGCATACTCCTAACAATCTCCCACTTGCACTCAATGCCACACACTATGGTATCTAATACCCATGTTCTCCAGATGACGCTCCAAGCTAGTCTGAGAAAGTGGCTTGGTCAGTGGATCGGCGACGTTGTCGGCCGAGTCTACTGTGCGGCCTGATGTATCCCTTGCGAACAAATTCTCTTACGAGATGATACTTTCTCTCAATATGTTTGGTCTTTGTTGTGAAACCTCGGCTCCTTGGCACATGCTCTGACTCGTCGTTGTCGCGATGCAGTAGACAGGCGGCTCGGCACATGGTATCATTTGAAGTTCTCCTAGAAACTTCTTAATCCGTAACCCTTCCTTGGAAGCCTCCGAGGCCGCTTGATACTCGGCTGACAGTGGAATCGGCGATCGCGCTTTGCTTGGCACTACGCCAAGACACTGCTCCTCCATTAAGAGTAAATATGTAGCCAGAAGTGGACATAGAGTCGTCCTTCAGTCCTTGGAAGTCCGAATCAGTGAATCCCACCACATCCAAATCTCCACCGCCATACATAAGAACCATATCTCTAGTTCTTCTCAAGTACTTGAGAACGTTGTTTCTGACGAGTCAATGTTCCCTACCAGGTTTGCACGAAACCTACTCACCACGCTTACGGCATGCGCGATGTCGTCTTGTACACAACATAGCATACATAAGGCTACCCACGGCCGAAGCATATGGTATATTACTCATTTCCTTGCGTTGTTCCTCACTTTGAGGACACATCTTCAAGGTGAGTTTTATTCCATGTTGCATCGGTAGGAACCCTCTTTTAGAATCATCCATCTTAAATCGCTTTAAGATCTTATCTATATAGAGGGCTTGGGAAAGGCCTATTGTTCTCTTCGCTCTATCCCGGTAGAGTCGAATACCAAGAATATAGGTAGCTTCTCCCAAGTCTTTCATGGAGAAATTACTCAAAGCCAAGCTTTCACGTAATCGAGCATTCCCACATCATTTCCTATTAGTAGAATGTCATCTACATATAGTACTAAGAATGCGATCTTGCTCCCACTAACCTTCTTGTATACACAAGGTTCCTCTTCATTTTGCACGAAGTCAAACTCTTTGACCGCCTCGTCAAAACGAAGGTTCCAACTACGCGACGCTTGCTTCAGTCCATAAATGGAACGCTGAAGCTTGCATACTTTCTGAATATCGACTTCGGACACAAAGCCTTTAGGCTGCTCCATATAGATTTCCTCCTCGAGGAATCCATTAAGGAAAGCCGTCTTTACGTCCATTTGCCATATCTCATAATCGTGGTAGGCGGCTATAGCAAGCATCATGCGAATAGACTTGATCATGGCTACGGGCGAGAAGGTATCGTGGTAATCGATCCCTTCCTTTTGGGTATAACCCTTTGCCACAAGCACGGCCTTATAGGCGTCAACCTTGCCATCACCATCGGTCTTTCTCTTGTAGATCCACTTATTCCCAATGGGCACTATGCCCTTGGGGCGGTCTACTAGAGTCCAGACTGATTTACATGCATCGAGTCTATCTCGGCTTCCATAGCTTCACGCCATTTCGCGGAGTCTACATCCACCATCGCTTGGTCATAGGTTGTTGGGTCGGTCTCTTGGCTATCACTTGGAACCTCATGGAGACCCGGCTCCTCCAAGTGCACAAGCCCATACCTCTCGAGTAAATGAGACACCCTACTAGACCTACGAGGTGGTTGTACTTGTGTTTGAAAGTTCGGTTCGAGTTTCTTGCAGTGTCTCTCGAGGTGTTTCATTGTATTCTTCTAAAGAAATACTTCTACTCGCTCCGCCTTCTGAATGAACTCATCTTCCAGAAGTGTGCTTGTAAAGCAACAATGATCCTTCGATCTTCGGGCATGTAGAATAGATATCCCATCGTCCCGAGATGGGAATCCATTAAACGTCCTTCGCAGACCTAGCTTCCAACTTTTCCACCTTAGTCTTCTTGACATAGGCGGGACATCCCCAAATCTTAATATGATTAAGACTTGGTTTCCTGCCCTCCCACATCTCATGTGGAGTTTTAGGAACGGATTTGGAAGGACATCTGTTCAAGATATACGCGGCAGTCAGGAGTGCATACCCCCACAGGTAAATCGGCAAGTCAAGATAGCCCGGCATGGAACGGACCATGTTCAACAGGGTCCGGTTCCTTCTTTCTGACACACCATTTAACTGAGGAGTACCTGGAGGTGTTAGTTGTGAAACTATTCCATGTTCCTTAAGGAACTCGTCAAACTCCGTACTCATATACTCGCCACCTTGGTCCGACCGAAGTGCTTTGATATGATTACCAGTTTGTTTCTCGACTAGGGCCTTGAATTCCTGGAATTTCTCAAAGGCCTCGGATTTATGTTTCATTAAGTATACATAACCATACCTAGTATGATCATCTGTAAACGTAATGAAATATTGATATCCGTCACGTGCTACTTCCAAATCACCACATACGTCGGTATGGATTAATCCCAGCTTATCAGCGGCTCTTTCAAATGTCCCTGTGAAGGGGGACTTAGTCATTTTGCCTTTAAGGCAAGATTCACAAGTAGGAAAGGGATCCGATCCCAATGGACCCATAAGTCCATCTTTTTCCATCTTGTAAACCTTGGTCTGACCAACATGACCAAGTCTAAGATGCCATTTCAAAACTTGATTGGTTTCATCCCTACCACGTTTTCTAGTCATAGTATTCACAACTACTTTGTTGCTGAGATTTAGATGATACAATCCATTCAACAATGTAGCAGTACCCACTAGTTTATTTCTAAAATAAATTTTGCAGGAACCATCACCAATGACAAATGAAAAGCCTTTTCGGTCCATGACCGGAATGGAGACAATATTTTTGTGCCCCTTGGGCAAAACAAGTACATCTTCTAAAGTCAAAACAAAGCCGGATTCTAAACCCAAAAGAAGTGATCCTATGTCGGTCGCCTCGACACTATGCCCGCTTCCGACCGTGATCATAACTTCTCCAGCTCCAAGCTTCCTACTTTGTTCCAGATCCTGATTCACGGTACAAATATGAGAACTAGCACCAGAATCCGATTATCCAGAAGTAGAAAATACATGTAGCGAGAACAATTTGTTTCCAAAACTAAAAGTTACGTACGAAGTGCCATGAAGAATCGGGAGTCTCTAGCCCGGTGGCCCGGCTCACGCACTTGAGACAAGCATCCTTTTCTTCTTGTTCTTGGAACCATCGGGGCCTTGCCCTTACCCTTAAGGTCCTTAACTTGTGGTCGGTTGCTTCTTGGTCTTTTTCTTCTTGTTCTTAGACCTCCGAGGTCGAAGAAATCACAAGAGCGAGACTCCTTCATCCATGAGTCTTCATCGAGGCGAGCGGTCACAAGTTTGTTCATTAGCCCACTAAATTACATGCAATCTCATTGCAGTTGAAGTTCATAACAAACTGTGAGAAGGAATCAGGGAGAGACTGCAGGATAAGGTCGGTTTGGAGAGAAGTATCCATTTTGAAATCAAGAGCCTCCAATCTCTCGATCATGGATATCATTTTGAGGACGTGTTCCCCAACTTTCTCACCTTCCTTCATCCTTGCACCGAACAGTTGCTTGGATATCTCATATCTAGCGATTCTGCCGTGCTCACCATAAAGTTCGGTTAAGTGAGATAGAATCTGCCTAGCAGAAGTCATTTTCTCATGAGCTCTCTGAAGCTCATTAGACATAGAAGCCATCATGTATGCACGGACTTTTACGTCATCCTTAACCCACTTTTCGTGGTTTTCAATCTCTTCCTGATTGGCTCGGGTCCGCACAGGAGGCGCCGGAATGTCCGTCTCCAAGACGTATCCCAGTGCCTCTATACTGAGGACAATCATCAGATTTCGAGCCAATCCACAAAGTTAGGTCCCATTAAGGTGTTCTTTTCTTGTTGCATTGCGAGTGGATTCATTGTCATATTGAGTTATGTCTGCATTAAGTATAACAGATTAATTAGTGACTTGTTATATTATGTTCTCAGTATAGAATTAAGGTCTGTTCTATTCTTGTTACCCAGCTCCCACTATTTTTATCGGAATAACACACTCCCATGTGAAATCCGAAGTATCGTCGCTCTACTTCATAGTGGTGATCGAGTTCTTTATAAATCTTAATAGAGGGCAACCGAATGTGTTTCTAGTCTATCAATTTTCATAAAGTGGTGTCCAACACCAACCCATCTAATGGATGATTCGATCTTCTTTTTTCCCTTGTTCACTCCCCTCAACCTATACGGTTTCTATGGTTCGTGAACAAGTTAAGTTTATACCATCGACGCAAATCAGTTTCACAATTGAATTTTATCCAAGAACCTATCGTGTTTCTAGGGATAAAATTTGCTCCAACCGAAGGCATCCAATGCGCTCCCGGTAATTTATCCGTCCTCCCCGAACGACTACCCCGATAACTCGGAAGCATAGCACATCCGGTTTGGATTTCAATTTCCCGAAAACTCGATGGAGGGAAGGAAAACCTTGAAACCTTATAAACTTAATAATTTGTCGTGGGAGAATTTTCGCAATTAACGTTACTCTTTGCACATTAATCATATTAGCGCGTTTGTGGTATTCATACAATATGAAAAAAAAAACCATTCACAACCTAGTTGCTACCAACATGTGGTTCATGGACCGTTCCTAGAAAACAAAAAACTCCGTAATCTAATTACAAGTCTTCGTCTTGAATCTTCGTCTTCTCGAAATGGATCTTCCTCCGGTCTTCGTCATTACATATAAATTTTACATTTAAAATTGCATCCTAGATACAAATATTTCTAGTAAAATAAATAGGCTCAAAACGGCCTTTACAACCCAATCGAATAAAACCGAATGATTCAAAAACTAGGTCCATGAACCACATCACCATTCAAAAATAATGCATCCAACACATTAAATAAATGGCATTCATAATGAATCAATATTGATCCAATCAATATAAAACAATCCATCCAAAACGAATTAATCCAATTAATTCAAACAACCGTTAATTTTAACTTGTTAGGACGAGAAAATATTTCATTAAATTAATTCCCTAAGAATAAAATTACCATAATTAAATCTTAGTCAAATTAAATCCAATTTAATTTGTGGGAAATTAATTATCGAACGAAATATAAAAACGGAGTCGGAAAACACGGCTGCCAAGCCAGGACATCGCTTGCCAGCCGCCGAAAGGTGGCCGCACAGGTGCCGAGAACGGCCGGATGCTGCCGACTGTGACTCGCTCCCGCCGCTGCATCATGAGGTAAGGCTCTGGCGACTCCAAGCCGCCGGTCCGTTTACGTTGCCTGCTTTTTCGCCCGATTCCAAAAATAATATTTTTCTAATCTTTATATTACTCATTTAAATCAGTTTCTCAAAAGAAAAATAGATTTATATTGTAACATAAAATCATGAAAAATTAATTTTTAGATGAACAATAGAAAATCAACGATTAATACGATTATGATTCCAAATCATACACCATCTAATCAAGCATTCCAAATGCTAATATCGTATATACGATCGCAAGACCATGCTCCGATACCACTGTTGGGATTCGGTGCCTAAAACGAAGGCCCAGCGGAAGCGGTAAAACGAAAATTAATTCGATCCGAATCCCTACGAGGATCGATCGAGCTACGTATATACGAATATCAAAAACGAAATACAAGAGATACGAGAAACATACCCTCGTAGTCCGTTGATTAAATGGATAACCTTCTCTTGAGCTATTCCCCAAGCTCTTGAACGATCTGTTGTGCCAAAGAATTAACACCTTCCGACCGGCGATCGCCTAGGAGGTCGGGCAACCGAGTCACTGTCGAGCGGCCAAGGCAGATCTGCCGATCAGCGACCAGGCGACCAAGCCTTAACCCAGCGGACAAGCTAAATCGGCCAACTGAAGGTCCCAGGACAAGTCCCGGTGCCGAGCGATCGACCTCAGATACGATCATCACTCGGTACTCGGCGACCGACTCCTGGCGATCGACTAGCGGACGATCCTCTCTCGGCATCTGCCGATCGACCCTTGGTGACCGACCTCTCTCGGCATCTGCCGACCGACCCTTGGTGACCGACCATTGCCGACCTTCAGTGACTGGCCGAGAACGATCCTCGGTGTCCAGCTAGAGACGACCGCATCATGACGATCTGGGCCGATGGCCATCCAGTCGGTCAAGGCCGAGCAAACAGGACAGCACCCACGTGCAGATCCACAAAAGGCGCTGACAAACCTGTCACCTACCTCACCTACCAACAGGGCCCAGGCGTGCGAAAGGAGCTGACGGACAAGACTGGTGACCACAGCCTGTCACCTACCCTGCCTACTGACAAAGTCCGCCGAAAGCAACAAAGTGGGACCTCCTGTGACAGTACTTCCGGACGCGTGCCGGCTCCTCATTGGGCCACTCACCGGCCGCCAGTGGATCTCTGGACTTTGGCAGCGGCCCATGTGACCTTTAGGACGATCGCCCCATTACATTAATGGCCGAAAGGCGATCGCCCACTAGGAAACAAGGCATCTCAACCCCTATATAAAGAGGGCAGCCTGCACTTGGAAAAAGGGTCTGCATTCTCGCATTTCACACCATACAGAAGCAAAATACTTACACTTGGCAAACATCCAACTCTTGGCAACAGCTATCTTTCGGTCTTACTTCTCCCGGCCTATCTCATCCAGCAGATTACCGGTGGGGCGAAGAACACCGAGCTTCGCTCAAGAGCCGGATTAACAGAGTCTTTTTACACTCATTGTATTTAGATTTCTCTCATTAATACTTGTATCCACGAATATTCGTATTAATAACATCTCGCGAGAGCATTCAAGCCCGGGCCTAACAAACCCGGCAAATCTTGTATTATTTATCTACTCTCGGAAGTGCTCCCGCAATTGTTGTTTGTTGTCCGTCTTCCAGCAGTATTAATCTTCGGATAAATACTTTGGGCAACAACAATTGGCGCTAGAGGAAGGGGATCCAAACCTCGATTTTTTATACCTACCGTCCCGAAGAACACTCATTGTTCTCGGGGCAGATACTTGAAGTGACACTTACTGCACTTCAAAGAAATCCTTCAGAAATCATGTCTTCCGCCTCCGCGTCGAAGAAAGCCGCTGACCAGCCGGCCAAACCCCCTGTTCCGTCGGCCCGAGCCACACCCGATGGTGGAAGGTAGCCGCCGCGATCGAGACGCTCGATCCGTCCTCGGACGGCGGCCTCTCGCTCGATCGGTTCCAAACCAAGGAACAGATCGAAGGGGCCCCCGCCGTCCTACAGAGCGACGGAGTGCTCTCAACGCGCCTCTGCTATCGCCCTCGGCCCGCCGAAGTCCAAGCGGCCAAGGCGTCATCGCCGAGCGATCGCTGTGAGGCTCCGTCCGCAGAAGAGGCGCTCGCGCCGGGCACCTCTCGTCTTCGATCGCTCAGGCGGTGACTCACAGCTACGGGCGGCCGGCCCGGCCTACGAGACGACGGAGTTTGAGTCCGTCACCGGGAGCTCGGCCTACCCGACTACTGAGGCAGCCTAGCCGTCTGGCTCCCCCTCGCCGAATTGCCGAGGCCGGCGGCAGCGGAGCCCGGAGATCGGTACACGATCGCCTCGGCTCCTGCTCCCAAAGCCGATCTGCAAGCGATCAAGCCACGGCGATGGCTGCGATGCAACGTCAACTTAACGACATGAAGGCGCTCCTGGAATCCAGGGCAGGCGCCAAGAAAGCGATCGCCGGGCCAAGCGAGCCGCTCGCGATCGACATCGAGCTCGCCCCCGTGCAGCACAAGATCGCTCCCCCGCAAACACCCGTGTACGAGGGGCGATCGGACCCCCAAGTGCACCTGAGGAAGTTCAACATCTACATGACCGGGTGTGGGGCATCTGACGCGACCAGATGCCGAATGTTCCCTCTGACGCTGGACGAGCTCGCCCACCGGTGGTACACTTCATTGCCACCTCGGTCCATTGGCTCCTTTAACGAGCTGGCGCACGTCTTCACGGAGTACTTCGCCACTGTGGTCGTCTGCCCGAAGGTCCCCTTCGCATGATGCAAATCAAGCAGGGAGAAGAAGAGTCCGACTCGGACTACATCGACCGGGTAGACGTAATCATCCTCAATGGCGAGCCCATAAGCGATGAGACCGCCCTCTACGCGGTCCTAGGAGGATTTCAGGGTTTTTCGCCTATGTTCAGGCATCTCACGAAGTCCCAACCTACGACCTACGCAGCCTTCCGGGCTAGAGCCGCAGATTTTCTAGCCAGGCAAAGGTTTCTTCTTAGCCTGTGAGCAGCGCGATCGGCACCCGGACGACGATCTCCCGCCCGATCGCCAATATCGACCTACGAATAAAGCGATCGGCAGCCGAGCGACGATCGCCAGTCTTCCGGCCCGATCGCCGATCATCACGCTACATCATCCGCAACCCGGAGGACGCGATCGCCATCTACAGTCCAGCATGTAACATGACGGACTAAGGCATAAGATCGCCTCCACCGCGCATCATAAAGCCATGGTCCTGGCAGTCGATGGAACCGGCTGCTTCGGCCATGCAAGGTCCCTTTCGGCCAAGATCGCCCGCCCTTCGTTTAAATACGAGGCCGGCGTAGTCTGAGGGCTCTCCAACATTAATCAGTGGACACATGCCACAATCCCCGTCTCAACGTACACCGTCGAGGTCGGCCATCTCCATGGCTGGCCGAGGTGGAAGCAGAGCTAACAAGCCGCGGGCGTGGAGTTGATTCATCCGACGCTGCCCCGCGCAAGGACTCCTCTAGACCAAGACCGCACGCCCTTCGTTTAAATACGAGGCGAGGCACAGCCTAACAGAGGACCCTCATAATAAAGTGAGTCACGAGACACTCAATGTCTTCGCGCACCGAGACACGGTCATGGGGTCGGTCCATCGATCTCCGCGACTGTGCACGATTCCTCAAACAAAGCGAAACCACCAAGTTTCCATGGGGGATCGGCCAATGTTGTTTTTGCAGGTACAAGACCGAAAGATAGCTAAGCCAATCGACCATGGTAGCCCAAGTCCGAAATCATAAGTCAGCTCAGATCGCCCGTCCTCATCCGAACACGATCGCCAGCAAGAACCACCTCGCCCCATGTCTTCAACATAGGAGCAAGCTGGGGGGCAATTGTTGTGCCAAAGAATTAACACCTTCCGACCGGCGATCGCCTAGGAGGTCGGGCAACCGAGTCACTGTCGAGCGGCCAAGGCAGATCTGCCGATCAGCGACCAGGCGACCAAGCCTTAACCCAGCGGACAAGCTAAATCGGCCAACTGAAGGTCCCAGGACAAGTCCCGGTGCCGAGCGATCGACCTCAGATACGATCATCACTCGGTACTCGGCGACCGACTCCTGGCGATCGACTAGCGGACGATCCTCTCTCGACATCTGCCGATCGACCCTTGGTGACCGACCTCTCTCGGCATCTGCCGACCGACCCTTGGTGACCGACCATTGCCGACCTTCAGTGACTGGCCGAGAACGATCCTCGGTGTCCAGCTAGAGACGACCGCATCATGACGATATGGGCCGATGGCCATCCAGTCGGTCAGGGCCGAGCAAACAGGACAGCACCCACGTGCAGATCCACAAAAGGCGCTGACAAACCTGTCACCTACCTCACCTACCAACAGGGCCCAGGCCTGCGAAAGGAGCTGACGGACAAGAATGGTGACCACAGCCTGTCACCTACCCTGCCTACTGACAAAGTCCGCCGAAAGCAACAAAGTGGGACCTCCTGTGACAGTACTTCCGGACGCGTGCCGGCTCCTCATTGGGCCACTCAGTTGGCTGCCGGCTGGATCTCTGGACTTTTGGCAGGCAGCCCATGTGACCTTTAGGACGATCGCCCCATTACATTAATGGCCGAAAGGCGATCGCCCACTAGGAAACAAGGCATCTCAACCCCTATATAAATAGGGCAGCCTGCACTTGGAAAAAGGGTCTGCATTCTCGCATTTCACACCATACAGAAGCAAAATACTTACACTTGGCAAACATCCAACTCTTGGCAACAGCTATCTTTCGGTCTTACTTCTCCCGGCCTATCTCATCCAGCAGATTACCGGCGGGGACGAAGAACACCGAGCTTCGCTCAAGAGCCGGATTAACAGAGTCTTTTTACCCTCATTGTATTTAGATTTCTCTCATTAATACTTGTATCCACGAATATTCGTATTAATAACATCTCGCGAGAGCATTCAAGCCCGGGCCTAACAAACCCGGCAAATCTTGTATTATTTATCTACTCTCGGAAGTGCTCCCGCAATTGTTGTTTGTTGTCCGTCTTCCAGCAGTATTAATCTTCAGATAAATACTTTGGGCAACAACACGATCAAACGCCGAAAACACCGCGTCTCTACTTGCCACGCGCCGGAAAAACGATCGGAACAACAACACTCGATTAACCTCTAAGGTTACGGCTAGAATCAAGTGATGAAGCTTTTATTACTACACTCTAAGTGTATAATATATCTCTCAATAATTTTCTCTCAATTTTTCTCCAAGAAAAATGAAGAAGAAGTGAATGAATGGAAGAACACAAAAAAAAAAAAAATTCTCTTCCCACTTCAATTATGATGCTGCCGTGAGATGCTGAAATGAGGAGAGTTAAGATGCTTTTATTTTGGTCTTCAAAATTTATTCACATGATTAAGTCACCCACCATATCTCCTTTTCCCTTAATATAAGAGATATGAAATCTCAAATGTCAAAAGTCTTCCAACAAGAAAACAAGACTATGATCAAGGTAGGAAATTAAGGTGGGGCCGGCCTCTAGAAGAAATCGGACGAGTTCGGTTCGTTTCGGACTCCCGAGAGTCCAAACAGATAAACTCCGATTCCGTTCCGATGTATTTATATCGATTAATTAATCCAATCAATTAATCACATTAAATACATAATAACATAATTAATTTCTCCAAGAAATAATTATATTTATGAATTAAATTAATCACCCAGTAATTTATTTAATTCATTAGGCCGTAAATTAATTTATCCAATAAATTAATTTAGACATCTAATGTCCCAAAATCAATTAGACATCCAATGTCCAATAAATTAGATATCCAATATCTAATATTTATAATGAGAGATTAAGCTCGATTCATTCCGTTGTCAATCCTAATGCGCGACTCGGTAGGTCCGTCTCAGTCAGCAATGGGAGGAACCAAAGAGCGAGAGCACCACCTAGCCACCTGGTGGCCTACACTGCACTCGATCGAGAACGAATGATTGGGATCATTCAAGAACCATTATGTCGTGAATACCAAGAACGTATAAACCCTTCTTTCAAATGTCCCGATCAAGTTATAGGGTCACGGCGACCAAACCCCATCTGTACTTGACGCTATGCATGCGTTAATGCAAACCGAGATCATCGAGCTGTCGTGTATCTAATACAACTAGCTCCAATGCTTTGGCCAAAGACTTATGATCTCATCTGCCAATAACCGCATAGGACATATAACCCACTCACTTACGGGAGAAAGAATTCTATCTTGGTATTCAGTAGGACCTGCTACTTGCCCGTCAAGATGCACGTCGAGGTTGACCCCGCCTTCCGGTTTATAGAATCGAACTACTCTAATGAAAATCTTGACGTCACAAGCACATCCCTACTAAATCCTCAAGTCGAAGGTTCACGAATACCTATCACAACCTTTCGATTCCATCATTGATCGTCCCGAGTGAAATCCGTGTGACGAATCGAGGGTGAGTCGGTTCGAGTATACTAATCCAATTAGCATACCTATAACGTGTGCTCCTACTAACCATTAGCGATCGACAGGCACTCTCCATGTCAAAGAACACGTCATACAAGTCTTCACATAAACTTAACGCCCAGTCAAGTTTCATCGACTTGCGAATGATTAAGTATTTGAGCTATAACCTTTCCAGTGCCGCCCCCTTTATCCAATAAAGAGTGGAACGTTTTGCTCTCAAATACACGGACTAGTTTCTATATGTTTATTTACGAGTTAGGAATGTCAGTAACTACCAGTAAATAAAGAAACATTCATTTGCCTTATATAAATGGTTTACATAATTACAAGTACAATGCCCTCACTCAACATCCTCTGAGTGGCATTCGAGGGCATACTCCTAACAGTTACATTTAGCTTCATCCACACCACTCTTTTCTTGCTCCTTTTTCAAGACACATGCCTGTTGTTCTTGGAATTATTGAAGGACTTTTTAAATAGCACTCGGCAAAACCCTTAATGCATCAGTGACAGTCTGTACAGCCCTTTGCAGATCAGTGAATTCATCCAAGATGGTGTCTCTCATCCAGTACAACTCATTTCCTACATCATACAGGGCTTTGATAGCATCCTAAAGGAAGACTGTTTGAGAGCCTATGGCTTGCATCTGAGCAGGTGACGATCCTCCTTCCTCGATGATGAAAACATGTGCTTCGGCTTTGGTGGAGTGTCATCGGAAAGATAGTCCTCATCGGGGTCAGATGTCGCAGAACCTATAAGGATAGGAAGTTCTACCTTTTTAAGGGCATGGGACTCTATCGGCTCAGCCCGAACATCTGTCTGTGAGATAGAAGGGACTGATTCCTCCTGCCTGTTTTAAGGTTTTGCAGCCTATTGGATAGGAAGGGCTGAATCCTCTTATTGTCTTTTAGCGATTTCTGGCTCCGTCGGAGGGAGTGAGTCCTCTTATCAAATGGCTGAAACTTATTCTTCTATTGGAGGGACTGTAACCTCCGGATGATTGCAGATGCCGATATTTACGGTTATAGGAGGGACGATTCCTCCTATAAGTTGTCTGTTACTTCTTGTTGAGCGGGGGACTTATGCATTTCTGAGTATTGCCTGGAAGTCCCCTGGCCATGGGTAGCTTCAATCTTCCTAAATTCCTTCTCACAAGCCTCCTTGTTGCTCATACGAAGTCCTGTGTGCATGGCCTCATTATCACCATCAGAATTATGGTCGGAGTGGTGGATCGAGCTCCGATTTCCTTTTTGAGAAGGTTGCTTTCCCATTAGTCGGGCCTTATATTTATTCACATAGTATTTGACTATCATTTCGTGGCAGAAAGGACATTATTGGTGTCAGTCACACCTAGTGTAGATTTTTCCTCGTTCTCCAGTCCTCTCAGTTGTACAGGGTGTAATATCTGGCAACCTATAGCTCTTCCAAGTATTGAAATGCTCAATTACAGCATCAATCTGTACTGTGCGAATGGTCAAATTTATCACGATTGATAGGGAAGGACTGCGAACATTAGAGGGTTCTAATGCTTGGTTTGGGTCCTTGACAAGTATGGAGCCTCTTGAGGAGATGGTTCCCTAATAGGTGGGGTGCCCTATTGGGAGAGGGATTCCTGATAGAGTTAGAGGCCCTGTTAGGAGAGGTGTCTATCGGATCCAAAAGGGCAGCCGATTCACCAACTTCCTCTAGTTTGCAGAACATTTGGTCACCCGTGACAGCCCCAGCTGCCTCTAGAACTACTGTGGGAGCAACCGATGTCTCTTCCATGAGACCATCTCCAGATAGGATATCCACTGTGGGGACAGATTCAGTGGCCGGAACCTCAGAGGCCGATGTAGCCTACTGAAGTGCTGTAGGAACAGTTTCCGACTTTGCAGACTCCTTCTGAGTCTTTTGCTTATTTCTCTTCTTGTCGACAATTATAGGCGAGCTGTTGTCGGGAATTAATCTCTTCTTACTGGTAGGTTTCTTTTTCTTTTCAACTCCTCCAATATTTACCTTATAGAATGTCCACTCGCATCACGTGAATCACTCGACATGGGCATGGTGTTATGGTCTGGTATGTGTTCAATTGGCATGGCTTTATTGTACAGGGTGGTCTTCGATCTACCCAATAAATTCCCTGCAAGAATCTCCTTGGCAGAAGATGATTGCTGAATTCAACAGCTTATGAGAATAAAGTTTAGCATAAGGCCGAAAGATTTCCTAACAGTCTATGGTTTCGCGGTCTCTTCCTATAGGCGCTTCATTACAATTTGGCACCAGTTAACCTTATGACACCTCATGATGGCCATCATCATCATCTGGGACTAAAAGTTCGTGCATATTTAGAAGCTCATGTCAGTTTTTTCAACAACCTGGCAAAAGAATTAGTGCAAGTAGAAGTATGGAAGGGTAAAAATTTTCTTGTGGCACGAAGGTTGTGCATCTCCAGCAATAGATTCTCCAGTAAACAGCTTCCAAAAGGACTCAATTATTTTGTCATCCCCAAATGTTTCCAAATCCTCCATAGTGAGGCCGTTAGAGGGAAGTTTGTACAGTTTCTCCAGTAGTTCCCCATTAACAGAAGCCTTATTTACCCGCATAGTACTTACATTTGAAGTAAGAAGAGCACATTTGTTCTCAGATTCACTAGAAAATAGCATCGACATATAATTCCTCAATGATAGTTTTGTCATAGTTCTCATGGTGAAAGTTTCCAAGCATGTACAAACCCTGTTGTCTGATGCAGGTAACAACAATGTTCATCCCAGTCATGTCCTAAAAGTAGTAAAACAGATGCTCCTGGAGCACAGATATGGCAAATATTCTACCATCAATGATGGTTTCCTTCTTGTTCAGAGCTAGAGAGAGAGAAGATGTCCATGATGAAGTCATTTTTAGAGAATAAGCTTAAAAGAAATAGAGAGAGATTTTACAAAAAACGGCTTCAATGTTTAAGCTGTATGATGTAGGCCCATACTATTGTTATATGATGCTCTAAGTATATTGTTTAATAATAATATGGAGACATTTATTATTATATAATATTAATTATATTAGTGAATTAATATTTTGCTTACGATCATCAAGTATGCGAGTTGATAATAAAGCTCGTTAAAGCATTAAAGAATATTTATTCTAGATATCCCTAGTAATATGATTACTAATATGATGATGATACGATGACTATGTTTTACTAGTCATGAACATGAGATGTTATATCACGTCATAGATACATGTAGAGGCATCGTATTGGATATGACCTAACAAAGAGAATTATATATAGATTAAGTCATTATAATTCCTCTAATTGTAATATATTATTTAAGTCCTTATTACCCAAAGACACTACAGTTTCCTACATAATGAGTATCGTATTTTCACACAATACCAACGTTTTCTGTAACAATGGACCATATAGTTTGTGATTGGATACGGTATGATTTATGCAAAGGGAAGTAGTTTGACCAGAGGGGACTTGTCCCTCCTATAAAACGGAGAAGATATCTACGGGCCCTTGATCAGTTAAATTGTTGAAATGCATGGCCATGCTCAAATTGTTCAATAAAGAGTTATTGATAAATATTTGAATTGTACAATTGTAACTTGAGATCAAGAATATTAATTAAGCTATATAAGGTCTAATTACCCATGCCTTATGCTTAATTAGGATATCGCCCAACGAGATGATTAAATATTATACAGTAACAGGATTTTGTTCGTGCCGTCGAATTAATTCTTTTAATATAGGTAGACATAATGTCTAGCTAGAGGCCGCTTATGATTTATGAGTTGTAAAAATTGTTTTATACTCATTGCCGTATTAATTAGAACCTACATGGTCACACACTTAAACGAGTAGAGCAGCTATTTTGTTCCGGTTGATTAAAAGTTGGTGAAAGGGTTGGTGAACCCTTGGCCATGTTGAGGACTATAAAAGAGTGTCTTGTGATAGCCCTCATATAAGACTAAATCACAAGTGAAGACATATTTGTGGAGAGAGAATCAAAAATCTGATTTTGATATTTCTCTCTCAAAGTCTTGAAGATATATTCAAAAGTTGAATAATCAAAAGGATCACGAATATATCTTCATATCTTTGAAGGTTGATTCTTTGACCAAAAGAGTATTTAGAATACTCTTCTAATCTTCCTCTAATCTTGTGACATTGATCTTTAATAACATATTGAATAAGATTCATAGTTGTTATGTTAGATTAAAGTTTAAGAATATTTGAATAATGTTCTTGGTGTTCTTGTTCTTACCATAATCAAGAACATGTCTATATTCAAATTGATTTAGGTGAAATCTTTGTTGAATCGGAGCTACCAATCCGTTAGATGCTCGGGACTTGTTCGTTGTGTGGGCAACATTATTCATACGGATAATCAATCTCAGAATATTCCTCTCATCATTTGACGTACTAGGATTCCAACTACGATGTTTCAATGACGATATCATAAGCATAATCATTCCAACATCTAAACATGATATTTGTTTGAATAATTCACCAATGGAACTCAATATCTTGATAGCATGATTCATCTTATTCTTCAGAACATGAATCTAAGGCTGGAGAAAGAATTAACATACCTTAAGATGAGGAAAACACTGAAACAATAGGTAGACTTCAACCCCGGTTGCTTGTATGCCAATCCAAGGTGCTTCTCCACTTCAATGATCAATCACAAGTGACATACAATCTTTAATGATCAAAAAGAGATGGTCTAACTATGTTTAAGGAGGTTACAAGGCTCTCTAGTCTCTCAAGAATGAAGGACAAGTGAAGGAAATGTAAACAAAGTAAAATGGGTTGATGTCCCTTTATAACATTTTTGTACGTACGTTATTTAGCGCACGCTATCGCAATATCCTTAGCGTACGCAAATTAGCGTTGACTCCAAATATATCCAGGTTCAATCTTATCCGGACCCACGTCCGGCTGGCGCATGTGCTAACTGCCCAGCTCAATAATTGACTGATTAACGCACGCTAAGCTACATCCGTAGCGTGCGCTAATTCTGACAGATAACGTATGTTAAGCTATCCTTGTTAGCGTACGTTATCACGTATTTCCATGGGAAAATTTATATGTTGCCATAATCATGTACAAGGGTTCAAATACGAGAATATCATACTTCAATTATCGATATCAAAATTTTGAATAATACAGGGTTCAAAACAGATGAAATACACAATAATAAATCTGGATATTACATACTCTCCTACTAAAAAGGAGTTTCGTCCCGAAAATCAAGACGTAAATAACTCTGGATATCTGGACCTCATAATATCTTTCGTTTCCCAAGTGGCTTCTTCCATTCCGTGGCGTGACCACTGAACCTTGACCAAAGCGATCAGTTTGTTCCTCAATTGCTTAACTCGACTCTCGAGTATCCTGATTGGTCTCTCTTCAAATGTGCCATCTTGAGTGACTTCGATCTCATCGAAATCAATGACATGACTAGGGTCTGGTATATACTTCCGAAGCTGGGATACGTGGAACACATTATGAACATGGCTAAATGACGGCGGTAATGCCAATCTGTATGCCAATTCCCCAACTCTCTCAAGAATTTCGAACGGTCCGATATATCTTGGACTAAACTTCCCCTTTCTTCCGAAATGAAAGATTCTCCAAGTAGGAGAAACCTTTAAAAGTACGTGATCTCTAGTACTGAATCCCAATGGGCGGCGACATATGTCTGCGTAAGATTTCTATCGACTCTGGGCGGTCAACAACCTTTTGTGAATCAAAGCTATCTTTTCTCGTGTCTGCACGATCAATTCCGGTTACGTCCTGATCAAGTCTGATGCATCGTCCCAACATAGGGGCGATCTGCATCTCCTCCTGTATAATGCCTCAAATGGTGCCATCTTAATAGAAGCATGCCAACTATTGTTGTAGGTAAATTCAATCAACGGTAGATGAACTTCCCAATACGTTGACCAGTTTAAGGCACAAGCCCTCAACATGTCTTCCACTATTTGAATAGTCCTCTCAGACTGTCCGTCTGTCTGTGGATGATAAGCTGTGCTGAAGTTCAACTCGGTCCCCAAGGCCTTATGAACTGCTTTCTAAAAATGCGATACAAAGCGACCGTCTCGATCAGAAATAATGGTCTTCAAAATACCGTGCAATTGGATTATCTCTGAAATAAATACTCGTGCTAACCTCTCTGGTCCACAAGTGTCTTTAATGCTTAGAAAATGAGCCGATTTGGTTAAACGATCAACTATCACCCAAATCATGTTCATTCCTATCTTGGTTTTTGGCATATTAGTGATAAAGTCCATCGATATGTCGTCCCACTTCCATTCAGGAATCGGGAGCGGCTTCAGCATTCCGGCAGGTCGTTGATGCTCGATCTTAACCTGCTGACAAGTCAAACATTTCGAAACATAATCCGCTACATCTTTCTTCATGTTGCCCTACCAAAAGTTCTGCTTCAAGTCCTTATACATCTTACTGGTACCCGGGTGGATAGAATAGGGCGAGCTGTGAGTTTCCTTCATAATAGTCTGTTTCTGAAATCTCAAAACTCCATCATCATGAATTACGAATCCGGGGGCGTTTCCCTTGATCACTTCATCACATAACCGAATCATCAAATTGTCATCTGTTTGCTTAGATTTGATCTCTTCGGTTAACGATGAAGTTATTTCCATCACGCACAGTTGTCCTTGGACTCTTTGAAACCACTTATATTCCTTCTCGAATCATCTCTCGTTGAATGCTAAGCTGGGAGGTCAGAGTCTCCAGCATCTAAATAGAAATAGGTTTGCGGCTAAGTGCATCAGCCACTACATTTGCTTTGCCTGGATGATAAAGAATCTCCAAGTCATAGTCCTTAATAAGTTCCAGCCATCTTCTTTGCCGCATGTTCAACTCTTTCTGACTGAAGATGTATTTGAGACTCTTGTGATCCGTAAAGATCTGACAGTGAGTCCCGTACAGGAAATGTCTCCAGATTTTCAAAGAAAAAACTACTGCTGCTAGCTTCAAATCATGCGTTGGGTAATTCACTTTATAAGGTTTCAGCTGTCATGACGCATAAGCAATCACCTTATCATTATGCATCAACACGCATCCGAGTCCTTGGTTCGAAGCATCACTATAAATTATAAATCCTCCAGTTCCCCGTGGGAGTGCTAAAATCGGAGCCGTCGTCAATCTCTTCTTCAATTCATCGAAGCTATTATGGCACAACTCGTTCCACTCAAACTTTTGAGTTTTCTGCAGTAGTCGAGTAAGTGGGCGGGTAATTTTGGAAAACCCTTCCACGAACCGACGATAATATCCAGCAAGTCCTAGGAAACTCCGTACTTCTTTCACGTTCTTTGGAGGCTTTCAATCCATAACTGCTTCGATCTTCTGAGGATCTACTCAGACTCCTTCAGCTAATACCACATGGCCGAGGAACATTACTTCCTTTAGCCAGAATTCACACTTAGAAAGTTTGACGTACAATTGTTCATTCCTAAACAGGTCTAACACAATCCGTAAATGCTGTGCATGCTCTTTCGGGCTCTTAAAATACACTAGAATGTCATCAATGAACACAACCACAAATTTATCCAAATATTCGATGAATACTCGGTTCATCAATTGCATGAATACAGCAGGTGCGTTATTGAGACCAAACGGCATCACTACAAACTCATAGTGTCCGTAGCGAGTTCTGAACGCAGATTTCGGAACATCAGATTCCTTAATCCTCAGCTGATGATATCCTGATCTCAGGTTGATTTTAGAAAAAACCGTTTCTCCTTGGAACTGGTCAAACAAATCATCAATCCGTGGAAACAGATACTTGTTCTTAATCGTCATCTTGTTTAGCTCTCGATAGTCAATACACAGTCGAAGCGATCTATCCTTCTTCCAAACGAAAAGAACTGGTGCTCCCCAGGGCGAAACGCTTAGCTGGATATAGCCTTTGTCCAGTAACTGCTCCAGTTGCTTTTTCACTTCGTACATCTCAGTAGGTGCCATACGATACGGCGCCTTAGAAATTGGTGTCGCTGCGGGTTCCAGCTCGATGGTGAATTCTACATCCCGTCGTGGAGGTAGTCCAGGTAACTCGTCAGGAAATACATCCAGAAATTCGTTCACAACAGGAATGGATGAATGTTCCACAATTTCGTCTTCTTTCTTCATTGCATAGCACCAATATCCAGTACAGCCCTGTTTCAACAATTTGACAGCTTTCATCGCCTTGATCATCTTTCATGAGCTTCCTGGTTTCCATCCTTCAAACAGTATTTCGGAACCATCGTCAGCGATCAACGAGATATTCCTCTATCAGTAGTTTACAATAGCTCCATATCGATTGAGCCAATCATCTCCAAGTATCAGGTCGTCTCCTTGCATTTCTATCACAATCAAATTTGAGATCCACTCTCTGCCTCCAAACGATACAGGGAAATCTCTAATTTCTAACTTTCCAACAATCCTTTCTCCGCTCGGTAAACCCACAACATAAGGTTCACAATCATGAAAAGTAGAAATATTCAAACGATTTACACAAGACAAGGATATAAATGAACACGTAGCCACTGTATCGAATAAAACGCTAACTAGTTGGGAAAGGATCTGAACAGTGCCTGATGCGACAGCAGCATCCTGATCGTCAGTTCTCCACATCTCGTACAGACATGGGGGAACAGATCCGACACTCGATGTACCCTTTCGGTCCCACTGTCCTCTGCCTCATCCGCCGCCAAAATTCTGAGGCATCTGAACACTTTGCTGCGTTTGTTGGATACTGGCTTCCTTCTGAACTGGTGTGGTGTACAGGCTCTAAAAGACTTTGCAGCCTCTTCACAGAACACCGCATGATGTCCCTCTCGACCACAATCAAAACAAGTCACGACAGGTAGGGGGAAATTCCGTCGATAGTGCCCTATCGGGGCACAGTTAAAGCATTTCCTGGTGACATCCGTCGTGGTTGGTGCTGCTCCGAAGTTCCTTCCGCTCTTGGATGGGCGCGGAGGTTTCTTAAATGAATGGAAGGATGACTGGGCCTTGCGAGGCCCGCTGCTCTTGTGCTCTGTGAAACTACCAGAGACTTTCTGCTTCTTGGATTCTGTAAATTTCTCCATTGCTGCTTCCTTGATATCATACGCCAATGCTTTATCCTGGTATTGACGGAGAGTGGTACATTCAAAACTGGACATGTACCTCTGGATTTCTGATTTCATTCTCATATCAAAATGGATCATCATTTCTGCAACTGTTCTGACCAGATGTCGAACAAATGCCAGCTGCTGGTTAAACATCTTAATTGCTTGAGATACTGGCCCATCTGAAAGCTGAGCGGAGAAAAACTCCCGAACTTAGATTATCATCTCGGGAATTTTTAGATTTTCATCTCGGGAATTTTTAGATTTTCCAAAACCTTTAAGACCTCAAATCCTGATTCACAAAACCTTTCGAAAAACTTTAGGGTCTTAACCCAAATATTGTTTCATAACTCAGCAGTTTACAATACGGGAAACAATTATTCAAGCTTAGGACTCGGTCCAACATTCATTTTCATAAAACTTTGATTTGAAGAGTATCATGCTCATGACACCGTGATCCACTGTCACGTGTCTCCGTAGGTTCGACAACCCGCACGGACTACACCACGCACAACTAAACAAACATAATCAATTCCGACACCGTGATCCACTGTCACGTGTCTCCGTAGGTTCAACAACCCGCACGGACTATTATCCAGACATAACCAGTTCCGACACCATGATCCACTGTCACGTGTCTCCGTAGGCTAAACAACCCGCATGGACTATATCAATCACAACAATCACACACACAGTCCTGACACCGTAGTCCACTGCCACGTGTCATCGTAAGCCCCGTCGAGCTCACCCGGTTGGACGCACTGTGTCCGAAACTCACGGTCCACTGCCATGCATTATTGTAGGCCTCGTCAGACCAGCACGATTGGACCTCAGTACCTCACTAAGTTCTGACGTCGTAGTCCACTGCCACGAATCCTCCTAGGTCCCGTCGAATCAACATGAGTGAACTTAGCGGTCACACATATATTCACATTCACATTCACATTACATACAACAATGAGCACAATTAATCAATCACATTGATCACCACAAAATCGTACATCGTACGCACATAAAACAACCTCAACACTCGCAACCACTATCATCAATCAATGACACACGTTCGGTGCACAATACATTGCACAACCACGTGTACAACCATCTCATATGTATATCGCAATCCTGCACAAATGGCACAACGCCTAACACGTATACCAATATAACACTATTATCACAAAGCCTTCAAATTGCGGAAAACACAACCAACTCAAATGGAACATATTTACGAAGGCAAGCAAAATCATCATAAATCTCATACGTGATTACTAGTCGCAAGATACAAGTCGTATAGTAAGATACTTGCCTTAATAACCGCTACCAAAAGCTCCGAAGAACATGGTTCGACCGGGAAGCACGGACCCCGAAGAAGACAACGAACGGAAGGGTTCAACTTGGTTTCTTCGCATGAAACTCGACCCTAACAACATATAATTAATAAATCATCGATCATACGAGGAAGAATAATCGTAGAACGCCTGAAAACCCCTCTATGACATTTTACCGGACACCTTCAAGGCGTCGATCAAGAACTCGACCAAAATAACGAATCGATACGATCCAACCATGGAATAACAAGGGAAATGATATAATACATCTAAATAATCATCAATCCATCACAATCCTAAGTTAAATCGGATAAAACGGACGAAATCGAACAAAATACCCAAAATCCCCAAAATTAGATTTCTAGAAAATCTGACCTGATTCGCTCGATCAAAGGAAGTTATAGGACGGATGATTGATGATATGAACCTCAAACTTCATGGATTCATTGTATAACAACATGCCTCCATGATTGACCAAGCTCCAGCCGCGGAAGGGAAGAAAACGAGTGAGAAAATGGGTGAGAAAAACGCCTCCTGGCCTTAAATAGGCCCACTGCACAGTGTGCCGCGTCCCAGCCGAAGTGTGCCGCGGCATAGGGCCGAATATGCCCCCAGTGATCGGCAGCGTGCCGCGGCCCTGCCGGCGCGTGCAGCGGCTCACGGTACAGGCTGCTCGGCCAAAACTGGAAAATGAGTGTCTGAGCTATTTCGACCATAACTCTCTCTTCCGGACTCTGACTGACTCACCGTTTGAACCATTGGAAAGCTGACTTGATTCTCTATAATATGAAAAGATTCAAAATCTTTGGAGTTTCCAAGAATTTATGGTGATTTTACAAAGTCGAACTCATACTCGGAAAAGTCGTTTAATAACACTGAACTCAAGAAAATGACACCGAAACCCGAACCTGAATACGAATCGAATATACGGTTACGAAGTACTCGCAAAGAAGAATCTAAGAGCTAAGAGAAAACACGATTCCAACCACCCGAAGGCTCGAAATTCGACAACGGAAGGTAATTACTCCAAACTTTGGGAAATTACGAAAATGGCCCAAAACGTCCGAAAATCAGGATACGTGATCGAATAATCAAACCGAAGTTCACAATAACAAAGTTAAACGGACTTACGGGAAACTCGAAACAGTAATTTCGGACGAGATTCACAAGAATCGAACTCGGGTGTGGAAAAGTCGTTAAGAAACACGGGACTCAACAAAACAATACCGAAACGAACTCGGATGACAAAAAGTGCAGAATTAATCATTCTCAGAATGATGAAACGGTCCCAAGAGAGTCGTCAAAACGGACCTCCGTTGAAAAAAGAAAATTACCAGAAATCCGAAATTGCGGATATTACATTCTACCCTCCTTAGAAGAAGTTTCGTCCCGAAACATAAATCAAGTAGGGAGAAGTAATATCCCACCAAGAAAACTCAACGAGATACACAAGACCGAAAAAAAATCGCGCCCAACGGCGAAACATTACAAGCAACGCGAAAGAACATACAGCGTGAAAATACGCCCCACGACGACCAACACGACGCCACCGGTAGAGACATAATAAAATCAACAAGTGACAAGCATCATCAAACAGATAATACAATCAAGTCGATTATCCGAACAATCACAAAACACAACGAACGAAAATCAATATGATTGACCACCCCAACGGTATGTCAATCAAAACGCGAGCCAATCGTTGAACAAATACGGGATTCCGCCACCCAAGGGTTGGAAGATCAAAAAACGAGACTAATTTCCCGAACTTAAGGGAATTACGAAGGAGTCTGAACGATCAACAATCACGAAATGAGATCAATAAAAACCGAACAATCAATGATCGAATCACGACGATCGAGTCAACAAAAATCGAATAATCATGTTCGGATCACGAAGAACAATAAGGTTCAACCGACAACTCCAAGGTTCACATCTCGACTCGAGACAAAACATGATCCGGTGAAAACAACAAGATGCGCACTCACATAAGACCTACAGGAAATGGAATAGCAATTGAAAAGTCACAGCGACAAACGAGTAATTCTGAAACAATACCACCCTCGTTCTATTAACAAAAGTAAGGGACAGGGCAAGCTCAGAAAATGTTAACGAACATAAACGAGTTGACAGAGTCGAAAATACAGAAGTTCCAAATCTGATCCACTTCGAATAAAAGAACTAGTAGAACCAAAAGATGTTACTTCCGAACAAGGTTCACAAGAATCGAACCGAACTGAGAAAAGTCACTGCGATAACCAGATCGACCCAAAACAAGATCACATCTCGTTTGAACAATGAAACCGGAATACAGAACAAGTTCAGACAGTATCAACGAACACGAGCGAGCCGATAGAATTGAGAAAGATAAAATGCAGGAGCTAAAAATAATATGGGTATTATATTTGACCTCTTCTAAAAAAAGTGTCGTTCCCGAAACCCACAACACGAAATCAAGGTGACAACACAACAAGCAACCGACAGAAACATCCTTCAAAGGCCTCTCAAAGCCGATTCTGATGACTGTGCTAAGCGCAAACACTGAAAGTCTCGGTAACCAATTCGCAAAACTGAATTCTGTGTCCCTCGAGTCCACACTTGAAATGTGTTACCGACGAGAAGGACAATTTACACGTGCATGCCCCGGCATATCACGGTTGAAACGCCTCGGCTCGGCATACCGAAAATACAATGGGGCATAACGTCGCAAAACAACATAGCGGAGATGCCAACTCAGCACAACAAAGAATCATAACACATATCATATACAACGATTACCATCGTAAAGTAATACACACACAAACACTACAGCAATGACGGTATCGTTCGGCGACCTTAACGGCCCGAACAATAACCAGCACACAATTACAAACATCATGAAACAATCACATATGCACACAAACGTACAAACCCAAGCTTCAACATCTCACACTCGTGTGACACACGCAATCCACCATGAGGCGACAACCATTAAATACCAGTTCACACCTCTCACAGAGGGCTAGTACAACAAATACGTGGCAATGCCTCAACGTTCATGCCACCAACTCGATCATATTCGGGAGTTAACATCATAACGACAAAGCCAACATCATTCATACATACCCAGCCCTCAAACGGGAATGGATAGGTTTTAAAAACGAAAACCTCCTTTGGAAAATAATTTAGAAAAACACCGGTCGATCTTGAGTATCACCTTTAAAAAAAGGTACAAACGTGAAATATCATTATCAAGACTTTGGAGAACCATTTCGCATTTGATAAAAATGAGGACACTTTCTCTTAGTGAAAAACTTTCAGAATATTCGACCCTCGGGTCTAAAGAAAAGTACTTCTAAAACATTGAAAATATCTCAAAACATTTTGGTCCTCGAGGTAGAAGAATTTTGAAACATATTGTGGCATCTTGGATGTACCACGAGAAAATAATTGATTTTAAAAGTACGTCTCGAAATTTATTTTCTAAGATACTCAAGGTTTTCAAAAATAATTCAACGGGCTAGAATGCCCAAAAATTTCAGGTAATTACACGGAATCATGATACAGCTGTGGGTCCCGCGCCGGAACCCACCAGGATAAAAACCATTTACAAAAATGCCAAAAAGGCCGTTGACGGTAATATTTCAAAACTCACAAAAGCCATTTACAAAATACTAAATACCGTCATAAGAATTTCGCCAAAATGATCAAGGTCATAATGCCAAAAACTCGGTCAAGGGAATCGGTCTTAGAAATAAAACTCAGTCGGTAAAATACCGAAAGCCATTACAAAAGAACTCACGCAGCGGATAAAAGAAAGACAGTCCAACATGCACAATCCAAATGAATACATCTCACAACATCAAGTTTAAACATATAACAAAACCATTCCTCGGAGTTTCTCACGAACTCAATCGTCGATACCTTTTCGAAATCCATCAAGGTTTACCACTTTCACACCATACCAAACCACCCGGTGGTTCGAAGATAAAACAATAATGTATTCAGTTCTATACACATACTATGTGCCACAAGTACTAAACACAACTATATTACACAATACTGTGTAAATAAAATCATGCACCGTAATTAACTCACTACGATAAAATCGAGATACACAGGTACTTCGCATAAAAGAGGAGACTTACATCCACATGTCGCACGGAGGTGACAGTCGCCCACGATACTAATCTCGTCCGACAACATAACCGACACATTACTACGCACAACTCAATTTGTCACTGACGACTCGAACGACAAGACAACACATTACTCGACAAATCACGACTTGACTCGACCCGACAGCCTAGGTTTCCGCAACCTAAGCTCTGATACCATAAATGTAACACCCCAAAAACCATATGGGAATATTACACGCCGATCTACCAGGCTAAACATCCATAAACAACCAAATACTTGCCCGACCAGGGTCAAACAATAAAATAATATAGACCGTTATGGTCACTTACACGTGAATACACATACCGATGAGGTCACACAACCCAATCAACAAAACTGACTTAAACGACATTACCCACACAGGGGTCGAAATACAATACAGCGGAAGACTGAAATCAACTCTGACAACACAACAAAAATCAAACAACTCTCGACTCATGATTAGTATCGCAGCTCGTCATCCTCTTGTGCCAATCCTGTGACTGCTCCCCTAAATCTGCATGTACCTGGACGCAAAACAGACATCCACCCCACGATTACTCGGGAGTTAGTAAAACTCCACTGTTTTACTAGTGCAAGTATCAAAGCATACGAAATGTAACAAGTAAATAATAATCGTGAATCAAATATAAGAATCAAGTATCAAAATATTCCCATGAGATTTTCACAAGGAAAGATAAGTTGTGAAGCATTCGAAAATAATATTATCATCTCGGGAATTTTTAGATTTTCCAAAACCTTTAAGACCTCAAATCCTGATTCACAAAACCTTTCGAAAAACTTTAGGGTCTTAACCCAAATATTGTTTCATAACTCAGCAGTTTACAATACGGGAAACAATTACTCAAGATTAGGACTCGGTCCAACATTCATTTTCATAAAACTTTGATTTGAAGAGTATCATGCTCATGACACTGTGAACCATTGTCACGTGTCTCCGTAGGTTCGACAACCCGCACGGACTACACCACGCACAATTAAACAAACATAATCAATTCCGACACCGTGATCCACTGTCACGTGTCTTCGTAGGTTCAACAACCCGCACGGACTATTATCCAGACATAACCAGTTCCCACACCGTGATCCACTGTCACGTGTCTCCGTAGTCTTAACAACCCGCACGGACTATATCAATCACAACAATCACACACACAGTCCTGACACCATAGTCCACTGCCACGTGTCACCGTAAGCCCCATCGAGCTCACCCGGTTGGACGCACTGTGTCCGAAACTCATGGTCCACTGCCATGCGTTATTGTAGGCCTCGTCAGACCAGCACGACTGGACCTTAGTACCTCACTAAGTTCTGACCCCGTAGTCCACTGCCACAAATCCTCGTATGTCCCGTCAAACCAACACGAGTGAACTTAGCGGTCACACATATATTCACATTCACATTCACATTACATACAACAATGAGCACAATTAATCAATCACATTGATCACCACAAAATCGTACATCGCACGCACATAACACAACCTCAACACTCGCAACCACTATCATCAATCAACGACACTTAACCAACATAACACATGTTCGGTGCACAATACATTGCACAACCACATGTACAACCATCTCATATGTACATCGCAATCCTGCACAAATGGCACAACGCCTAACACGTATACCAATATAGCACTATTATCACAAAACCTTCAAATTGTGGAAAACACAACCAACTCAAACGGAACATATTTACGAAGGCAAGCAAAATCATCATAAATCAAATACGTGATTACTAGTCGCAAGATACAAGTCGTATAGTAAGATACTTGCCTTAATAACCGCTACCAAAAGCTCCAAAGAACACGGTTCGACCGCGAAGCACGAACCCCGAAGAAGACAACAAACGGAAGGGTTCAACTTGGTTTCTTCGCATGAAACTCGACCCTAAAAACATATAATTAATAAATCATCGATCATACGAGGAAGAATAATCATAAAACGCCCGAAAACCCCTCTATGACATTTTACCGGACACCTTCAAGGCATCGATCAAGAACTCGAACAAAATAACGAATCGATACGATCCAACCATGGAATAACAAGGAAAATGATAAAATACATCTAAATAATCATCAATCCATCACAATCCTAAGTTAAATTGGATAAAACGGACGAAATCGAACAAAATACCCAAAATCCCCAAAATTAGATTTCTAGAAAATCTGACCTGATTCGCTCGATCAAAGGATGTTATAGGACGGATGATTGATGTTATGAACCTCAAAACTTCATGGATTCATTGTATAACAACATGCCTCCATGATTGACCAAGCTCCAGCCGCGGAAGGGAAGAAAACGAGTGAGAAAATGGGTGAGAAAAACGCCTGCTGGCCTTAAATAGGCCGACTGCACAGTGTGCCGAGGCCCAGCCGAAGTGTGCCACGGCACATGGCCGAATCTGCCCCCAGTGATCGGCAGCGTGCCGCGGCCCTGCCGGCGCGTGCCGCGGCTCACGGTACAGGCTGCTCGGCCAAAACTGGAAAATGAGTGTCTGAGGTATTTCGACCATAACTCTCTCGCCCGGACTCCAATTGACTCACCATTTGAACCATTGGAAAGCTGACTTGATACTCTATAATATTGAAAAGATTCAAAATCTTTGGAGTTTCCAAGAATTTATGGTGATTTTACAAAGTCGAACTCATACTCGGAAAAGTCGTTTAATAACACTGAACTTAAGAAAACGACATCGAAACCCGAACCTGAATACGAATCGAATATACGGTTACGAAGTACTCGCAAAGACGAATCTAAGAGCTAAGGGAACACAGGATTCCGACCACCCGAAGGCTCGAAATTCAACAACGGAAGGTAATTACCCCAAACTTTGGGAAATTACGAAAATGGCCCAAAACGTCCGAAAATCACGATACGTGATTCAATAATCAAACCGAAGTTCACAATACGTCTAACAAAGTTAAAAGGACTTACGGGAAACTCGAAACAGTAATTTCGGACGATATTCACAAGAATCGAACTCGGGTGTGGAAAAGTCGTTAAGATACACGGGACTCAACAAAACAATACCGAAACGAACTCGGATGACAAAAAGTGCAGAATTAATCATTCTCATAATGATGAAACGGTCCCAAGCGAGTCATCAAAATGGACCTCCACTGAAAAAAGAAAATTACCAGAAATTCAAAATTGCAGATATTACAGTAGATCCTCACGAAGAGGGTCTGTGGCGCTGTAATATTCCCAAGTGGCTTGGAGGTATTACAGAATATGGTATCATAGTTTAGGTTGTGGAAACCTAGGTTGTCGGGTCGAGTTGTGTGTTGTCGAGTCTTGTCAGATTTTGTCTGACTGAGTCGTGTCGCGACGCGTCGTCTGGAATGTCGGTCGTGATTAGTATCAAGGCACAACCATCATCTTCGGGCGATCTGTATATGTAAGTCTCCCTACTTTATTGTGTCTCGTGTTATACGAACTTGTGTGATTTTGTGTTATGATGTGGAATTTAAATGTGAATTGTGAATACATAGTCCATAATTGTAGATTCTCGTATTGTGCTGGAATGAAGAGTGGTGCCGGTGTATATGTATATATATATATGTATATCTTTGTATAAATCGGTTTTACAGGAGTAATGGTTTTGGTGTGGTTACGCAAGGAAAGTTTATCAACGTGATATTTTAAAGCTTTAAATGTTTTGGGAAGTCACGTAATGTTTATTTTAAAACATCCTTCAAGAGAAGAAAGAGTTTGATTTTCGTATGATGACCTTGAGGCCGAAATTTTTGAGAATTCAAACTACTTATAATTTATTTTCATCTTGTATTGCAAGTTTTCAAAAAAAACTTGATTTTAAAAACTCAAATGAGGTCTACCAAAAATTTACTTGAGACGTGACTTTCGCTTTTAACTTTTTGGTTTCATGAATTTCGGTTAAAAAATATGTGTTAATGATGTTATTGTTATTTCGATTATAATGCTCAGAGTTGTGATTAAAATGGTGGTGTGAATGCTGAGTCGTTCGGTGTGCACAAGTTGATATAGTTAATTAACTTCTGATGGTTACTTGTGTAATATTATAATTATGCGAACCGTTGGCATTCAGATTTGCACGCTTTTGTTTATTTGTAACATCCGGTCTAGTACTGTTAGTAGGTGATTATGTTTTTTGTTGCGTTAAGTCGTTGCTTGTTAGTATGCTGAGGGGCAGAGGTCATTGTCGTAACCGTGGTACTGATGGCCACGGGGAGCAGACGGGGGTCGAGAGAATAGTGGCGGGAATGATATTAGTATTGGTGTTGCTACTATATTGCAACAAGTAGCAGCATAGATGACTCAGTTGACCCAGGCGGTTCAATGCAACACTGACGCGACTCAGAACGATGGTGTAAATCAATGGCTTCGAGAGGTAGTTCGTATGAATCCCCCTCGATTCACCGGTACTGCGGATGCGTTGGGATGAGATGGTTGGCTTCTTCAATTGGGAAAGATATTCGAGGCAGTTGATTGCCCCGAGGACCGGAAAGTGCCTATCGCTCTGTACCTTCTGGATAGAGATGCCACTAATTGGTGGGAAGCTGTTAAACCTCATGACCGTGTTGTCACGTGGGCGGAGTTCCAGGAATTTATGGAAGCTGAGTTTTGCCCGAAACTGATTAGAGATCATGAGGATTCGTGATTTTTATTTTTCAGAACCGCAGGATGTATCGGTATCGCAAGCTATCACTGACTATAACAAACAACTCAGTTATGTGCGAGATTAGGTGAGGACTAAAGAAAAGAAGATTCGTCATTTCGACATGCGGATGAAGCCAGAGATTCACCAGTATATGGCGGGATTCACTTGCACTTTGTTGAGATATTATCAGGATCGAGCCTTAGCCTACGAGCTAGCTTCGTTATCATCAGATTGTGTTCCCGATTCGATGAAGTATAGGAAGTCCGATGATGTTGTTGTCAGTTCAAGAGCTGGAGGTTCTAAACTTCTACGCTGTAGTCTTTCTGTTGTGAAGCTCCATCGCTCGATGAGTGGAACTAAGAGTTCTAAGTCGTCAGCTGTGACTACGGGTAAAGCCAGGAGGTGTCTTAACTGCAATGTGTCGGGGGCATGTTCGTGCACATTGCCCTTCTCCGCCAGTAACGTGTTACAAGTGCGGACTCGTGGTACACCAGGTTCAATTTTGCGAGTTGGTCATCGAGCCTTCCGAGGCATGGACTTGAGCACTGATATCTGGATCGACTCTGAGAAGTCCCTAAGAGGTGTAGTCCACCAGTTGTATGTTATGTTATTTCTTTGCTTTGTTGTTTCGAATTTCGGGGATAAACTTCTTTTATTAGAAGCGGATTAGATATTTGAACTTCAGTATGTTCTGTAATATCCATGTTTTTTATTTTTGGTAATTTCTATTTTTGGTGTATGTTTGTTTCGGACAACTCGCTTAATACTGTTTTGGAATTCTGAATTTATTTTGTTCTTGGAGTTTCTCCGTTTGGACGAGTCTCGATGATGTATTTGCGTAATTTCATCTTGAGTTATATTTTATTGCATGTGTATTCGATTCTCGTTAAACTTGTTCAATTTCGTCATTTACCTATTTCCATGAGTTCGTATGGTTGAGTGGAGCATGTTGTGAGTTTCGGATTGTTAATCCAACCTTGTATCGTGATTTGCGGACGTTTGGGCCGTTTTGTAATTTCTTAGAAGTTTAGGGTGCTTTTATCCTCCTTGTCGTATTTTGGATTCCCCGGAAGTTGGTAGTGTATTTTCTTTCAAAACTCAGCTTCGTTGTTATGGATACCTCATGTTTACACTTTTGAATCTATCCTTGCGTTGCATTTCGTCGTTGTATCGACTGTGCAGAGTTAAGTGTTTAGCAGCGCTGAACTGCTGTGCATGCTCCCTTACGTACGTTATAGAGGCATCATAACGTACGCTATACCCCATTGGTAACGTACGTTATGGTTTCCGCAGTTGAGTACAGATTTGTTCGTTACGTACGTTAACCTGTGAGAGGTTACGTACGTAAACTTCATAACATACGTTAACAACTTGCGTTAACGTACGTAACGCGCTGTCAGGCCTTTTAATTCCTGACTTATCCTCAGTCGCGTTATTTCGTTCCTTCTCATCCCTTTGTGTAAGACGTGAGTTCCTTGAGCGATTTGGAGCAATTTGCTCAGGGCAATCCTTAGAGTTCCTTTGGAGATCGATTGTTGTGCTTCAAGCAAGGTTTATCATCATCATAATCATTCTCCATCCGTCTGAATCGAGGTATATTTCCTTAGAACCCTAACATTTGGGGAATTTGGGGTTTTATTTTAGGTTTCACCCTTCTAGTCCGATTTGCCCCTTATGATTGTTAGATTTCGATAGCGTAATCACCATCCCTTGTTTCTTTTGTGGTTTTGCGGATTAAACTCGATGTTTTCCGCATTATTGAGACTTGTTGTATACCGTTATTGTGTTAGGAACGGATTTGGAAGAATTGTTCGGACCGAAACCTATTCCTTCGTCGTTTCCTTCGTTTCGTCTTATTCAAGGCAAGTACATGTATTACATTTCGTTATGTATGTTGTGATTTTCGAAATGAATGATGAATTGTGGTATTCGGGTGCGTGAGTTGTGTTCCCTTCCACCCGGAGTGTCCGACGGGATGTCTGGGGGTCGATACTAAGGGTACGGCCGCGGAAGTGGACTTGAGTGCGTGTGTGGTTGAACTTCCACCCGGAGTGTCCGACGGGATGTCTGGGGGTCGATACTAAGGGGTACGGCCGCGGAAGTGGTATTCCACCCGGAGCGTTCGACGGGATGTCTGGGGGTCGATACTAAGGGGTACGGCCACGGGATACCAGTTGTGATTTTGTGGTATAGTGATGATTGAAAACTGATTTGATTGCCAATGTAGTATTCCGGAATATTTATGGCAAATGATTTATGATTGAAATGATTGTGTAAAACTGTATTTTGTATATAATGTTGTGTAATTGTGTACTTGCACTAGCTATTCGAATTCTAACCCCTTAAATGGGGGAAATGCGTCTTATGCATTTCAGGTACCGGGAGAGCTGAGGAGTAGGCACGGGACGTGCACGCAAAGGATGGGCTGGCTTGATGATGTGGCTCGAGTCTGTATTTTTATGATTTGTCATTGCATTTGTCGAGTAATGGAGTAGACTGTTTACTTCTAAACTTGGTTTAAGTCCCCTGTGTGGGTAATGAATTGATGTTTACATTATGTTCATGTACTCCGTTGAAATGTTTTGGCCGAGGCCACGGCCCTATTTACTTTTCGAGTGCATCTTTTGGGATTTCATTGTGGTTATGTGTCTTGTGTTAGCCTGGTAGACCTCACAAGGGTTCTACGGCGTGTAATGTCCCATTTTGTGAATTGGGGTGTTACATTTATGGTATCGGAGCTTAGGTTTTGAATGCCTAGGCTGTCGGTAAATTTTTGGGTCTGTCAGTTGAGTCGTTAGAGTCAGTCGTTGAGCCTAATATCATCATGCTACCGTCTTTTCGTGCGACCCGTGGCTGTAAGTCTCCTCGAACTCTTATATTTATGTAATTCATTTTCTTGCGTTGTTCGGAATTGTGAATTGTGATACCAACGTTGTCAATTGTTAATCTTCCTGATCTTGTTCTTTTCATTTTTCCTTCAGTATGTTGAGAGGTCGTGGTAGACCAGCTAGGGGAAGCGGCCGAGGCCGTGGTTGGGGTGCTGATAATGAGGAGGGCTCACTTTCTCAGCCCTCTGTGGACTCAGCCTCTCACTCAGTGCCGTCGAGTAATAATGCCGATGCCGGGGCTACTGCCGCACTTCAGCAGTTAGTAGCCCAACTTACTCAGATAGCTCAGGGTGGACGGCAGAATCCGCCCCAGACACCTGAAGAGGAAGCTAGTAAGTGGCTTCATATGGTGACTAAGATGAATCCACCTCGTTTCTACAGATCTTCTAACTCCCTCGGTTGGGAGAATTGGCTCTTTCAGTTGTCCAGGACCTTCGATGCCGTAGCTTGTCCCGAGGACAGGAGGGTACATATTGCCCAATACCTCCTGGATAAGGAAGCTGTGGAATGGTGGGAGGCCGTTGCGCCTAGAGACCGTCGAGCTACATGGGAGGTATTCAAGGCTGCTATGGAAGCAGAATATTGTCCACCGCCAGTTAAGGAGCGCAGAATTGTGGAGTTCATCACCGCTACACCTCAGGATGTGCCTATTTCTCAGGCCATCATTACTTACAATCAGCAGTTGGGTTTCGTGAGAGATCAAGTGAGAACAGAGGTGGATAAAATCCGTTACTTCAATATGCGCATGAAGCCGCATATGAGGTAGAGTATGGCACCGCTCATGTGTGCCACTTTGAAAGAGTATCAGGATCGCACACTAGCGATCGAGATGGCCGCACCGGAATTAGAATTGGGTACCGAGGCCAAGAAACAGAAAACGTTTGGTAGCTTTTCAGCCGGCAAGAGTGGTCGATTTTCGAGAGCAAAGTCTGCCCCTACACCTGGGAAGAGACCGTTTCACCAGGCTGGGGGATCTCAGGGTAATCGTTCAGTCCAGTCCGTTGCTTCTGGTGGGAGGGTTTGTTTTAACTGCAACCAATATGAGCATTTGATGAAGGATTTCCCTTTTCCTCCAGTTACTTGCTTTACTTGCGGGCACTGCATCGGCACCATTGTGAGAGGGCCGCCAGGGCTGTTAGAGTTCCGTCTACCACTGCCGATCAAAGGGATCACAGCACTCCAGCTACTCATGTTCCGCAGAGTTCGGGTCGTGGTAGGGTACGGGGTCAGCCGGATCGCCGCGCAGCATCGAGTTCGGGTTCAGTTCACCCCCGATTGTATCAGATGAGGCGCACAAAGGAGGCAGACGTTCCGGTGGCGTCAGGTACCACTCAGATCCTTACTCATCCAGTTTCAGTGCTTTTTGATTCGGGTGCTACCCATTCCTTTATTGCATCGGATTATGTGAGTCGTATTGGTTTTGACTGCTTGTTTGAGTGTGAGCCATTTGTAGTGAGTACGCCCAGCGGGGATCGTATGGTTGGGGATCAGGAAGTTAGGGATTGCCCAGTGAGGATCGGGAGCCGAGATTGGCCCTCGAATCTCATTGTTATAGACCTTAAGGGTGAGGATTTGATCCTCGGGGACGATTGGTTGGATCGTCACGGTGCTATCATGAACTATCGGACTCGTACCATCTCGATAGTTGCCGACGACGGCACCGAGCATACCCTCGTCGGTTGTAAGCCGGGTAGATCGGGTAGTGTGATTAGCGCCATGAAGGCGACGAAACTTCTGAACCAGGGTTGTGTCGGCTACTGTTGTTGTGCTCTGCAGGCGGAAGATGGTGGGGTTGACATGTCATCGATCCCAGTTGTTAGCGAGTATCCCGACGTATTTCCGGACGACTTGCCGGGATTACCACCACAGCGAGAGGTGGAGTTTCCTATTGATCTTGAGCCGAATGCGGCCCCTATTTCTCGAGCACCGTACCGTATGGCACCATCGGAGATGTTAGAGTTGAATCAGTTGGGAGAGTTGTTAGATAAAGGGTACATTCGACCGAGCGCATCGCCTTGGGGTGTGCCCGTACTCTTTGTTAAGAAGAAGGATGGATCGCTTCGTTTATGCATCGACTATCGAGAATTAAACAAGTTAACCATCAAAAATTAATACCTTTTGCCACGGATTGACGACTTGTGTGATCAGCTTCATGGGGCGACAGTCTTTTCGAAGATTGATTTGCAATCGGGCTACTACCAGTTGAGGATTCGGGACACCGATATACCGAAAGCTGCCTTTTGGACCAGATATGGCCATTACGACTTTGTGGTTATGCTTTTCGGGCTAACCATTGCCCCGGCAGTGTTCATGCAGTTGATGAACAAAGTTTTTATTGAGTATCTGGACAAATTCGTAGTCGTCTTTATCGACGACATTCTTATCTATTCACAGAGTCGGTAGGAGCACGCCTTACATCTCAGGATTGTATTAGACATTTTGAGAGCTGAGAAGTTGTACGCGAAGTTCTCTAAGTGTGAGTTTTGGCTCAAAGAAGTGATGTTCCTCGGACACGTGGTCTCAGCGGAGGGAGTTCGGGTAGACCCACAGAAGATAGAGGCGGTGATGGCTTGGGAACCGCCCAAGAACGTGAAGGAAGTGAGGAGTTTTCTGGGACTTGCAGGCTATTATCGTAGATTCGTTGAGGCATTCTCTAAGATCGCTAGACCGCTCACTCAGTTACTCCAGAAAACTTAGAAGTTCGAGTGGGCCGCAGACAGACAGAGTAGTTTTGACGAGCTGAAGAGACGACTAACTACCGCACCCGTGTTAGCGTTGCCTCAGGGGAACGAAGATTTCGTGGTATATAGTGATGCTTCGGGCCTCGGGCTCAGATGCATTTTGATGCAGAGAGAGAGGGTTATTGCTTATGCATCCCGCCAGTTGAAACCGTATGACGCGAATTACCCCACGCACGATTTGGAGTTAGCTGCGGTCGTTTTCGCCTTAAAGATCTGGAGGCATTATCTCTATGGGTCGTCGTGTAAGATATTTACGGATCACAAGAGTTTGAAGTATATCTTCAGTCAGAAAGAGTTGAATATGAGACAGCATAGGTGGTTGGAGCTAATTAAAGATTACGACCTCGAGATACTCTATCATCCGGGTAAGGCTAACGTAGTGGCTAATGCGTTGAGCCGGAAACCGATGACGTTACAGATGTTAGAGGTACTTACGCCACAGAGTAGGATCCGGTGGGATTTTATTCGTCAGAATATCGAGGTTTGGGTTCAGAGAGTTCAGGGTCAGTTATGTGCGTTGGAGCTCACATCGTCCTTGGCTGACGATATCAAGGCGAAATAGTATGATGATCCGTTTTTGGTCCAGCTGAGGGAGGATGTGAGGAAGGGGAAAGCCCCTGGATTTGTGGTTCAGGATGACGGAGTTTTGAGATTTCGCGGTAGACTATGTGTACCGAATGTTATTGAGCTGAGACAGAAGATCTTAAGTGCAGCTCATACCATACCGTACTCCATACATCCTGGTACGAGTAAAATGTACAAGGATGTGAGGAGTAACTACTGGTGGAGTAATTTGAAGACAGACGTTAGCGATTTTGTGTCGAGATGTTTGACCTGTCAGCAGGTTAAGATCGACTATCAGCGGCCCGCGGGGCTTTTGCGACCACTTCCTATCCCGGAGTGGAAATGGGAGGATATTTCTATGGATTTCATTACCAGTATGCCTAGGACTCGGACTGGAATGAACATGATTTGGGTTATTGTCGATCGACTGACCAAATCAGCTCATTTCCTGGGTATTAAGGACACTTGGGGACCAGAGAGACTGGCACGAGTGTTTATTGCAGAGATCGTGAGATTGCATGGGACTCCTAAGAGTATTGTTTCGGATCCTGATGGCCGGTTTATATCACATTTTTGGCAGGCCGTTCATAGGGCCTTAGGGACCGAGTTGAGACTCAGTACATCCTACCACCCTCAGACTGACGGACAGTCAGAGCGGACGATCTAGATGTTGGAGGATATGTTGAGAGCCTGTGCCTTAGATTGGAAGGATGATTGGGAGTCGCACTTTCCGTTGATCGAGTTCACGTACAACAATAGTTGGCACGCCTCTATTAAAATGGCACCATTTGAGGCATTATATGGGAGAAGGTGGAGATCGCCGATGTGTTGGGATGATGCGTCCGAGCTGATTGGTACCGAGCTCGATATGGTAGTTGAGATGAGAGAGAAGATTGCTCTGATTCGCGATAGATTATTGACGGCCCAGAGTCGGCAGAAGTCTTATGCCGATACGCGTCGCCGGCCGTTGGAGTTTGAAGTGGGGGATCATGTTTTGCTTAAGGTGTCGCCGACACGGGAAGTTTAACGATACGGCAGTAACTGTAAACTTAGTCCGAGATATATTGGACTGTTTGAGATTTTAGAGAGGGTTGGAGAGCTTGCCTATCGGTTAGGCTTGTCGCCGTCCTTGAGTCACGTGCATAACGTATTTCATGTTTCCCAACTTAGGAAGTACGTCTCGGACCCTAGCCATATTATCGATTTTGGAGAGATCGAGTTGGGGCCTGACATTACCTTCGAGGAGAGGCCGATTCAGATCTTAGAGCGTCGAGTGAAACAACTCAGGCACAAAACCATTCCTTTGGTCAAAGTGCGATGGTCGAAGCATGGATCCGAGGAAGCCACGTGGGAGACGTAAGAGAGTATGAGGTCGAGATACCCCAATTTATTCGCATTATAAGTTTCGGGACGAAACTTATTTTTAGGGGGGAGAATGTAATATCCATGTTTTCTATTTTTGGTAATTTCTATTTTTGGTGTATGTTTGTTTCGGACAACTCGCTTAATACTGTTTTGGAATTCTGAATTTATTTTGTTCTTGGAGTTTCTCCGTTTGGACGAGTCTCGATGATGTATTTGCGTAATTTCATCTTGAGTTATATTTTATTGCATGTGTATTCGATTCTCGTTAAACTTGTTCAATTTCGTCATTTACCTATTTCCATGAGTTCGTATGGTTGAGTGGAGCATGTTGTGAGTTTCGGATTGTTAATCCGACCTTGTATCGTGATTTGCGGACGTTTGGGCCGTTTTGTAATTTCTTAGAAGTTTAGGGTGCTTTTACCCTCCTTGTCGTATTTTGGATTCCCCGGAAGTTGGTAGTGTATTTTCTTTCAAAACTCAACTTCGTTGTTATGGATACCTCATGTTTACACTTTTGAATCTATCCTTGCGTTGCATTTCGTCGTTGTATCGACTGTGCAGAGTTAAGTGTTTAGCAGCGCTGAACTGCTGCATGCATAACGTACGTTATGCATTCTCCCTTACGTACGTTATAGAGGCATCATAACGTACGCTATACCCGATTGGTAACGTACGTTATGGTTTCCGCAGTTGAGTACAGATTTGTTCGTCACGTACGTTAACCTGTGAGAGGTTACGTACGTAAACTTCATAACATACGTTAACAACTCGCGTTAACGTACGTAACGCGCTGTCAGGCCTTTTAATTCCTGACTTATCCTCAGTCGCGTTATTTCGTTCCTTCTCATCCCTTTGTGTAAGACGTGAGTTCCTTGAGCGATTTGGAGCAATTTGCTCAGGGCAATCCTTAGAGTTCCTTTGGAGATCGATTGTTGTGCTTCAAGCAAGGTTTATCATCATCATAATCATTCTCCATCCGTCTGAATCGAGGTATATTTCCTTAGAACCCTAACATTTGGGGAATTTGGGGTTTTATTTTAGGTTTCACCCTTCTAGTCCGATTTGCCCCTTATGATTGTTAGATTTCGATAGCGTAATCACCATCCCTTGTTTCTCTTGTGGTTTTGCGGATTAAACTCGATGTTTTCCCCCGTTGATAGTTTGGATTTGGTTGTGACCTTGTATGACCGACAAACTATTCCAACGGGTAGAGTTAGGATGAATTCTTACCTTTCCGCATTATTGAGACTTGTTGTATACCGTTATTGTGTTAGGAACGGATTTGGAGGAATTGTTCGGACCGAAACCTATTCCTTCGTCGTTTCCTTCGTTTCGTCTTATTCAAGGCAAGTACATGTATTACATTTCGTTATGTATGTTGTGATTTTCGAAATGAATGATGAATTGTGGTATTCGGGTGCGTGAGTTGTGTTCCCTTCCACCCGGAGTGTCCGACGGGATGTCTGGGGGTCGATACTAAGGGGTACGGCCGCGGAAGTGGACTTGAGTGCGTGTGTGGTTGAACTTCCACCCGGAGTGTCCGACGGGATGTCTGGGGGTCGATACTAAGGGGTACGGCCGCGGAAGTGGTATTCCACCCGAAGCGTTCGACGGGATGTCTGGGGGTCGATACTAAGGGGTACGGCCACGGGATACCAGTTGTGATTTTGTGGTATAGTGATGATTGAAAACTGATTTGATTGCCAATGTAGTATTCCGGAATATTTATGGCAAATGATTTATGATTGAAATGATTGTGTAAAACTGTATTTTGTATATAATGTTGTGTAATTGTGTACTTGCACTAGCTATTCGAATTCTAACCCCTTAAATGGGGGAAATGCGTCTTATGCATTTCAGGTACCGGGAGAGCTGAGGAGTAGGCACGGGACGTGCACGCAAAGGATGGGCTGGCTTGATGATGTGGCTCGAGTCTGTATTTTTATGATTTGTCATTGCATTTGTCGAGTAATGGAGTAGACTGGTTACTTCTAAACTTGGTTTAAGTCCCCTGTGTGGGTAATGAATTGATGTTTACATTATGTTCATGTACTCCGTTGAAATGTTTTGGCCGAGGCCACGGCCCTATTTACTTTTCGAGTGCATCTTTTGGGATTTCATTGTGGTTATGTGTCTTGTGTTAGCCTGGTAGACCTCACGAGGGTTCTACGGCGTGTAATGTCCCATTTTGTGAATTGGGGTGTTACATTTATGGTATCAGAGCTTAGGTTTTGAATGCCTAGCCGTCGTAAATTTTTGAGTGCATCGGTTGAGTCGTTAGAGTCAGTCGTTGAGCCTAATATCATCATGCTACCGTCTTTTCGTGCGACCCGTGGCTGTAAGTCTCCTCGAACTCTTATATTTATGTAATTCATTTTCTTGCGTTGTTCGGAATTGTGAATTGTGATACCAACGTTGTCAATTGTTAATCTTCCTGATCTTGTTCTTTTCATTTTTCCTTCAGTATGTTGAGAGGTCGTGGTAGACCAGCTAGGGGAAGCGGTCGAGGCCGTGGTTGGGGTGCTGATAATGAGGAGGGCTCACTTTCTCAGCCCTCTGTGGACTCAGCCTCTCCCTCAGTGCCGTCGAGTAATAATGCCCGATGCCGGGGCTACTGCCGCACTTCAGCAGTTAGTAGCCCAACTTACTCAGATAGCTCAGGGTGGACGACAGAATCCGCCCCAGACACCTGAAGAGGAAGCTAGTAAGTGGCTTCAGATGGTGACTAAGATGAATCCGCCTCGTTTCTACAGATCTTCTGACTCCCTCGGTTGGGAGAATTGGCTCTTTCAGTTGTCCAGGACCTTCGATGCCGTAGCTTGTCCCGAGGACAGGAGGGTACATATTGCCCAATACCTCCTGGATAAGGAAGCTGCGGAATGGTGGGAGGCCGTTGCGCCTAGAGACCGTCGAGCTACATGAGAGGTATTCAAGGCTGCTATGGAAGCAGAATATTGTCCACCGCCAGTTAAGGAGCGCAGAATTGTGGAGTTCTTCACCGCTACACCTCAGGATGTGCCTATTTCTCAGGCCATCATTACTTACAATCAGCAGTTGGGTTTCGTGAGAGATCAAGTGAGAACAGAGGCGGATAAAATCCGTTACTTCAATATGCGCATGAAGCCGCATATGAGGTAGAGTATGGCACCGCTCATGTGTGCCACTTTGAAAGAGTATCAGGATCGCACGCTAGCGATCGAGATGGCCGCGCCGGAATCAGAATTGGGTACCGAGGCCAAGAAACAGAAAACATTTGGTAGCTTTTCAGCCGGCAAGAGTGGTCGATTTTCGAGAGCAAAGTCTGCCCCTACACCTGGGAAGAGACCGTTTCATCAGGCTGGGGGATCTCAGGGTAATCGTTCAGTCCAGTCCGTTGCTTCTGGTGGCAGGGTTTGTTTTAACTGCAACCAATATGAGCATTTGATGAAGGATTTCCCTTTTCCTCCAGTTACTTGCTTTACTTGCGGCACTGCATCGGGCACTCATTGTGAGAGGGCCGTGGTCGTTAGAGTTCCGTCTACCACCGCGATCGGAGGATCACGGCCTCCACCTACTCATATTCCGCGAGTTCGGCCGTGGTAGGTGCGGAGTCGGCCGGATCGCAAAGATCGAGTTCGGGTTCAGTTCACCCCCGATTGTATCAGATGAGGCGCACAGAGGAGGCAGACGTTCCGGTAGCGTCAGGTACCACTCAGATCCTTACTCATCCAGTTTCAGTGCTTTTTGATTCGGGTGCTACCCATTCCTTTATTGCATCGGATTGTGTGAGTCGTATTGGTTTTGACTGCTTGTTTGAGTGTGAGCCGTTTGTAGTGAGTACGCCCAGCAGGGATCGTATGGTTGGGGATCAGGAAGTTAGGGATTGCCCAGTGAGGATCGGGAGCCGAGATTGGCCCTCGAATCACATTGTTATAGACCTTAAGGGTGAGGATTTGATCCTCGGGGACGATTGGTTGGATCGTCACGGTGCTATCATGAACTATCGGACTCGTACCATCTCGATAGTTGCCGACGACTGCACCGAGCATACCCTCGTCGGTTGTAAGCCGGGTAGATCGGGTAGTGTGATTAGCGCCATGAAGGCGACGAAACTTTTGAACCAGGGTTGTATCGGCTACTGTTGTTGTGCTCTGCAGGCGGAAGATGGTGGGGTTGACATGTCATCGATCCCAGTTGTTAGCGAGTATCCCGACGTATTTCTGGACGACTTGCCGGGATTACCACCACAGCGAGAGGTGGAGTTTCCTATTGATCTTGAGCCGAATGCGGCCCCTATTTCTCGAGCACCGTACCGTATGGCACCGTCGGAGATGTTAGAGTTGAATCAGTTGGGAGAGTTATTAGATAAAGGGTACATTCGACCGAGCGCATCGCCTTGGGGTGCGCCCGTACTCTTTGTTAAGAAGAAGGATGGATCGCTTCGTTTATGCATCGACTATCGAGAATTAAACAAGTTAACCATCAAAAATAAATACCTTTTGCCACGGATTGACGACTTGTGTGATCAGCTTCAGGGGGCGACAGTCTTTTCGAAGATTGATTTGCAATCGGGCTACTACCAGTTGAGGATTCGGGACACCGATATACCGAAAGCTGCCTTTTGGACCAGATATGGCCATTACGACTTTGTGGTTATGCTTTTCGGGCTAACCATTGCCCCGGCAGTGTTCATGCAGTTGATGAACAAAGTTTTTATTGAGTATCTGGACAAATTCGTAGTCGTCTTTATCGACGACATTCTTATCTATTCACAGAGTCGGTAGGAGCACGCCTTACATCTCAGGATTGTATTAGACATTTTGAGAGCTGAGAAGTTGTACGCGAAGTTCTCTAAGTGTGAGTTTTGGCTCAAAGAAGTGATGTTCCTCGGACACGTGGTCTCAGCGGAGGGAGTTCGGGTAGACCCACAGAAGATAGAGGCGGTGATGGCTTGGGAACCGCCCAAGAACGTGAAGGAAGTGAGGAGTTTTCTGGGACTTGCAGGCTATTATCGTAGATTCGTTGAGGGATTCTCTAAGATCGCTAGACCGCTCACTCAGTTACTCCAGAAAACTCAGAAGTTCGAGTGGGCCGCAGACAGACAGAGTAGTTTTGACGAGCTGAAGAGACGACTAACTACCGCACCCGTGTTAGCGTTGCCTCAGGGGAACGAAGATTTCGTGGTATATAGTGATGCTTCGGGCCTCGGGCTCGGATGCATTTTGATGCAGAGAGAGAGGGTTATTGCTTATGCATCCCGCCAGTTGAAACCGTATGACGCGAATTACCCCACGCACGATTTGGAGTTAGCTGCAGTCGTTTTCGCCTTAAAGATCTGGAGGCATTATCTCTATGGGTCGTCATGTAAGATATTTACGGATCACAAGAGTTTGAAGTATATCTTCAGTCAGAAAGAGTTGAATATGAGACAGCATAGGTGGTTGGAGCTAATTAAAGATTACGACCTCGAGATACTCTATCATCCGGGTAAGGCTAACATAGTGGCTAATGCGTTGAGCCGGAAACCGATGACGTTACAGATGTTAGAGGTACTTACGCCACAGAGTAGGATCCGGTGGGATTTTATTCGTCAGAATATCGAGGTTTGGGTTCAGAGAGTTCAGGGTCAGTTATGTGCGTTGGAGCTCACATCGTCCTTGGCTGACGATATCAAGGCGAAATAGTATGATGATCCGTTTTTGGTCCAGCTGAGGGAGGATGTGAGGAAGGGGAAAGCCCCTGGATTTGTGGTTCAGGATGACGGAGTTTTGAGATTTCGCGGTAGACTATGTGTACCGAATGTTATTAAGCTGAGACAGAAGATCTTAAGTGAAGCTCATACCACACCGTACTCCATACATCCTGGTATGAGTAAAATGTACAAGGATGTGAGGAGTAACTACTGGTGGAGTAATTTGAAGACAGACTTTAGCGATTTTGTGTCGAGATGTTTGACCTGTCAGCAGGTTAAGATCGACTATCAGCGGCCCGCGGGGCTTTTGCGACCACTTCCTATCCCGGAGTGGAAATGGGAGGATATTTCTATGGATTTCATTACCAGTATGCCTAGGACTCGGACTGGAATGAACATGATTTGGGTTATTGTCGATCGACTGACCAAATCAGCTCATTTCCTGGGTATTAAGGACACTTGGGGACCAGAGAGACTGGCACGAGTGTTTATTGCAGAGATCGTGAGATTGCATGGGACTCCTAAGAGTATTGTTTCGGATCCTGATGGCCGGTTTATATCACATTTTTGGCAGGCCGTTCATAGGGCCTTAGGGACCGAGTTGAGACTCAGTACATCCTACCACCCTCAGACTGACGGACAGTCAGAGCGGACGATCTAGATGTTGGAGGATATGTTGAGAGCCTGTGCCTTAGATTGGAAGGATGATTGGGAGTCGCACTTGCCGTTGATCGAGTTCACGTACAACAATAGTTGGCACGCCTCTATTAAAATGGCACCATTTGAGGCATTATATGGGAGAAGGTGGAGATCGCCGATGTGTTGGGACGATGCGTCCGAGCTGATTGGTACCGAGCTCGATATGGTAGTTGAGATGAGAGAGAAGATTGCTCTGATTCGCGATAGATTATTGACGGCCCAAAGTCGGCAGAAGTCTTATGCCGATACGCGTCGCCGGCCGTTGAAGTTTGAAGTGGGGGATCATGTTTTGCTTAAGGTGTCGCCGACACGGGAAGTTTACCGCTTCGGCCGGAAGGGTAAACTTAGTCCGAGATATATTGGACTGTTTGAGATTTTAGAGAGGGTTGGAGAGCTTGCCTATCGGTTAGGCTTGTCGCCGTCCTTGAGTCACGTGCATAACGTATTTCATGTTTCCCAACTTAGGAAGTACGTATCGGACCCTAGCCATATTATCGATTTTGGAGAGATCGAGTTGGGGCCTGACATTACCTTCGAGGAGAGGCCGATTCAGATCTTAGAGCGTCGAGTGAAACAACTCAGGCACAAAACCATTCCTTTGGTCAAAGTGCGATGGTCGAAGAATGGATCCGAGGAAGCCACGTGGGAGACGTAAGAGAGTATGAGGTCGAGATACCCCAAGTTATTCGCATTATAAGTTTCGGGACGAAACTTATTTTTAGGGGGGAGAATGTAATATCCATGTTTTCTATTTTTGGTAATTTCTATTTTTGGTGTATGTTTGTTTCGGACAACTCGCTTAATACTGTTTTGGAATTCTGAATTTATTTTGTTCTTGGAGTTTCTCCATTTGGACGAGTCTCGATGATGTTTTTGCGTAATTTCATCTTGAGTTATATTTTATCGCATGTGTATTCGATTCTCGTTAAACTCATTCGATTTCATCATTTACCTATTTCCATGAGTTCGTATGGTTGAGTGGAGCATGTTGTGAGTTTCAGATTGTTAATCCGACATTGTATCGAGATTTTCGGACGTTTGGGCCGTTTTGTAATTTCTTAGAAGTTTAGAGTGCTTTTATCCTCCTTGTCGTATTTTGGATTCCCCGGAAGTTGGTAGTGTATTTTCTTTCAAAACTCAGCTTCGTTGTTATGGATACCTCATGTTTACACTTTTGAATCTATCCTTGCGTTGCATTTCGTCGTTGTATCGACTGTGCAGAGTTAAGTGTTTAGCAGCGCTGAACTGCTGCATGCATAACGTACGTTATGCATGCTCCCTTACGTACGTTATAGAGGCATCATAACGTACGCTATACCCCATTGGTAACGTACATTATGGTTTCGGCAGTTGAGTACAGATTGTTCGTTACGTACGTTAACCTGTGAGAGGTTACGTACGTAAACTTCATAACGTATGTTAACAACTCGCGTTAACGTACGTAACACGCTGTCCGGCCTTTTAATTCCTGACTTATCCTCAGTCGCGTTATTTCGTTCCTTCTCATCCCTTTGTGCGAGACGTGAGTTCCTTGAGCGATTTGGAGCGATTTGCCCAGGGCAATACTTAGAGTTCCTTTAGAGATCGATTGTTGTGCTTCAAGCAAGGTTTATCATCATCATAATCATCCTCCATCCGTCCGAATTGAGGTATATTTCCTTAGAACCCTAACATTTGGGGATTTTGGGGTTTTGTTTTAGGTTTCACCCTTCTAGTCCGATTTGCCCCTTATGATTGTTAGATTTCGATGGCGTAATCACCATCCCTTGTTTCTCTTGTGGTTTTGCGGATTAAACTCGATGTTTTCCCCCATTGATAGTTTGGATTTGGTTGTGACCTTGTATGACCGACAAATTGTTCCAACGGGTAGAATTAGGATGAATTCTTACCTTTCTGCATTATTGAGACTTGTTGTATACCGTTATTGTGTTAGGAACGGATTTGGGAGAATTGTTCGGACCGAAACCTATTCCTTCGTCGTTTCCTTCATTTCGTCTTATTCAAGGCAAGTACATGTATTACATTTCGTTATGTATGTTGTGATTTTCGAAATGAATGATGAATTGTGGTATTCGGGTGCATGAGATGTGTTCCCTTCCACCCGGAGTGTCCGAAGGGATGTCTGGGGGTCGATACTAAGGGGTACGGCTGCGGAAGTGGACTTGGGTGCGTGTGTGGTTCAACTTCCACCCGGAGTGTCCGACGGGATGTCTGGGGGTCGATACTAAGGGGTACAGCCGCGGAAGTGGTATTCCACCCGGAGCGTTCGACGGGATGTCTGGGGGTCGATACTAAGGGGTACGACCACGGGATACTAGTTGTGATTTTGTGGTATAGTGATGACTGAAAACTGATTTGATTGCCAATGTAGTATTCTGGAATATTTATGGAAAATGATTTCTGATTGAAATGATTGTGTAAAACCGTATTTTGTATATAATGTTGTGTAATTGTGTATTTTCACTAGCTATTCGAATGCTACCCCCTTAAATGGGGGAAATGCGTCTTATGCATTTCAGGTACCGGGAGAGCTGAGGAGCAGGCACGGGACGTGCACGCAAAGGATGGGCTGGCTTGATGATGTGGCTCGAGTCTGTATTTTTATGATTTGTCATTGCATTTGTCGAGTAATGGAGTAGATTGTTTACTTCTAAACTTGGTTTAAGTCCCCTGCATGGGCAATGAATTGATGTTTACATTATGTTTCATGTACTCCGTTGAAATGTTTTGGCCAAGGCCACGGCCCTATTTACTTTTCGAGTACATCTTTTGGGATTTCATTGTGTTTATGTGTCTTGTGTTAGCCTGGTAGACCTCACGAGGGTTCTACGGCGTGTAATGTCCCATTTTGTGAATTGTGGTGTTACATTTTCAACTCTATCGACTCGTTTATGTTCGTTGATATTTTCTGAAATTGTTCTATTCTTCACTTTTGTTGTTCAAACGAGTTGTGGTAGTGTTTCAGATTAATCCATTTGTCGTTGTGACTTTTTCCAAATTCGGTTCCATTCCCGCGAATCTTATGCAAATGAATATCTTGTAGTTTTTACCAGATCATCTATTGCCTTGAGTCGAGGTGTGAACTTCTAAATTTCTATTCGATTTTTGTTGTTCGTTGTGCTTTGAATTTGGTTGTTCGACCGTTGTCGTTTCGATCGTTTGTTATCCGGTTTTTGTTGATCTCGTATCGTGATTTTTGAACGTTCGAATCACCTCGTAATTTCCTTAAGTTCAGGAAATTAGCTTCATATTCGATCTTCCAAACCTTGGGTTGTTGGAAATTGGTATTTGTTCAGCAATTAACTTGTGTTTTGATTGTTGTGCTATTCGGGTTGGTCAACCATATTGATTTTTGTTCATTACGTTTTGTTATCATCCTGGTGTAGCGATATGGATGGTATCAGCTACGTACTGCATGTGATTCATTGAAGGTCGTCAGCCGCAGATAACGTGTGTTATCTGAGATTGCCTTGCGTTGATTATTTCATGTTTTAAGTTTCGGGGACGAAACTTCTTTTAAGAGGGTCGAATGTAATACCTGAGATCTTCGTTCCGGTTTCGTTGAAAATTTCTTCGGCTAAGCAGATTGTTGTCGTCCACGTCTTCGGAAACATGCGCTTAGGTTGTGGTACGTTAGGTTTTGTATCCTGCTTGTTATTTCTTTGAATCTTAGACGATGCGTTAGTGTAATCGAGCCGTCGTCGAGCATCTAACCAGACTGCCGGATGGTGGCCTGGGTCGAGTTACGGCCGTACGGCTGTTGCGATATTTCCTACACGCAAGTGCACGTCATCGTTTACAAGTAATAAAGTGATAAGTAGAGTATCGTTCCCACGAGGATTGAGTCTCTAACTACCGACGTTTTCGTATTCCAATTTTATTTGAACAATCGAAGTTGGGTTTTTGGATTAATAACTACAAGAATGAATAAAAGACTAAACAGAAAGCGATAGCTTGAATAAAAGGAATCAAATGATAAATAAGTCTAGAGTTCTGAATCCACCTTAATTTATCCGAATTTAATCTTGATTATCCGTAATAAATAATTTTCCCAATTTATTGAAGGCGGAGATTGCTAATATATTCTACCGCCTCTCCCGAGGTCAATAGATTTATCTAACGGCGACTAACGCACTCTATCCCTAGGTGAATTATCTCGTCGCTAGGCAAAAAGCATGAAATCTCCTAAAGGCCACGTAGTTCCTATGAGTATATTCCTATCTCACGAATAAAACGGTCCTCACCAATAGTTCTCACCAAATCTCATCTCCCGATTCAAGTGAATGATTAAATCAATACAACTATTGGCCGATAATTGCAAGCATTAAACATAATTGGGAAAACTCAATAAAAAGGTAATAAATTGGATAATCTTAATCAATTCGTCAAAATAAAGGTTTCATCAAAACCCTAGATTAGGGCTTTAGCGACATACTAAAAGCGAAAATACGAAGAAATAAATGAAAGCATAAAATTCAAACGCAGATGAAGCTCGGATTCCTCCGTTCTTGACTCCCGCCTTCGCCCTTGAATTCCTCTGCTTTCCTCCTCTTCTCTGTCTCCAAGCTTAAGCTCTCCTAGGTTTAGCTTCAATGATTTTCTGATTCCAAGGTTCCAAGATAATTAAATTAGGGTCTTAAGCCCTATTTATAGCTCAGCACTTCCATAAATCGCGTCCGTATTAGTTGGTTGAAAACGGCTTCAAACGCCCAAAATCCGCATGCACGTACCAAACCCGCTAAGTGTGCCGCGGCTCATCAACTCGTGCCGCGCACATCGCCAAAATCAATACCGGGCGTAATTAAATCCTTCGTGCCGCGGCTCACATGGGCGTGCCGCGGCACGTAGTACTGACTACTCGCCCTTCGGCCGGTGTCTTCCTTTGCCGCGGCTCGGCTTCCTTGTGCCGCGGCTCATAGTCCATTTTGCCGCTACCCGCTTTGCCTCGTTTAAGCTTCGGACTTCAATTTCACATCAATCATACAAAATTAAGGCATTAAAAGCTCATTTAGATGATTTCACCCTCCAAAATACTACAAAATAATGATAAATAAGCGTATAAAAATACGCCTAACAAATACCCCAAACTTAAGCCTTTGCTTGTCCTCAAGCAAAAAGAATTAAAGTCAATAAAAGAATGTCGTGAATCATCGTGCAACTCATAGTGTTCAACCTAATCAATACTATCCCGCCATCCTCTCTAAATAATACGAGTGTCATAAAAGCGAGCCGCACTTTCGAATAATGATTCCGCAAAGAAGTCAAGTTCAGTCCTAATCATTCGTACATGAAGAAAATTTCAGCTCAAAGATTAACAAAACATGAGTCAAATCATCCGTCAATATGAAAGGCCAACACAACCAAACTAGTTCCTCCTGTTCCACAGTCTAAAGGCACCAATTTTACGAGTCTTATAACAAATAAACCTCGGACAGTATCCCCTTATATAACTATGCTCAAGAATTTGATTCAAGTCGGCCACTAGGTTAGGATCTTGGGATGTTTCATCGGGATAATCCTAGGGTGGAACTTCCATTCTCATGTATTCGGAAATTGTTTGACGTAAAAGACACTCATGGGGCACATGGATGCTTCTAGTCACTAAGTTCCCGTCTACAGCGGAGAAACAACTCGAATACATAATTTCCGCATGACCGACTCAAGGTTGCCGTTTTACGCGAGAGTAGACAGCGGGTCACGCGAATGCCCCCGGTTACTAGGCTCCCTATCATTGGCACATGTGAAATATCTAAATCAATAGTCTAATCAGGGTCGTCGTTTTACGCGAGAGTAAACAACGGGTCAAGCGAATACCCCCGGTTACTAGACTTCCCTTCATAGAACACATTATCTCGACTTTTAGGGAAAAACTGCCCGACTCTAAACTCAATTTAAGTGCCAACACGACTAAAGAAACAGTACGACTCAATATCCGGAAAATGTAGCCAAACGTATTGATGGGGATTTAAAAACAAGTATGTATCGTCTCTTATCTGCCAAGTCCTCTACTATCACGAAAAATTTCGGACCTAATTGAATACTAAGGCAATGTAAATAATCGACTACAACTCGACTAAAACTCGCCCGCTTCTTCAGAGAAAGACAGTGTCGTAACATCGAGATCACACATAATAGAAGCACGAAAATTCACGAATAAAGAAAACTACGGCAAGCAAGGCTATTAAAAAAATTTTCGCAAAGAAAGAAAAGTGCAACAAAATATAATGTACAAAGAAGAAAATAGAGTACAAAGAATGAATGCAGATCAATGTAAAGCCCCCAAACTTAGGACGTACATTGACCTCAATGGACAAAAATGAAATGCAAGAAAAGTAAAGGTCAAGTACTCCCCTCCACCGCTCAGAGCCGGTGCCAGCATCGTCCGGTGAGGAGGGTGGTGTGGCCGAATGATCAATTTTACATTGCTGCAATTTATCAAACATCTTGTGTGCACAAGTTAAAATGAAGAACAAAAATTTTGATGGTTAATTCCAAATCCCAAAAATAATAACACAGATTATAGCCATGAATTACAAAAACCCATCATCAACAATTAGTTCATAAACATCAATTCTACCACAATAACAAATTCCCATATTCCAACTCCATTTCGAAACAACAATGAAGAACAACTAGCAATATAAAACTCCAAATCTTTTCACATCAATAATCACCTATGATTTAGAAATCAAAAATTACGGAGAATCGGAAAAGGAGATCGATAGAATGGACCCGACTAACCTCATCGTGTGCAGGAAGGAAGGAATGAAGGGAAGAAGTATACTATGCAAAGCCGATCGATCAAAGAGCTTGACCTGGCTGCTCTTATTTTGCGACGGTGCCGCGCCCAATAAACGTGAGCCGCGCCCAAAGTATACCGGATTTGACGTTTTGATATGCCGCCGGTGCCGGGGCTCCGATTTCGTATGTCGCGGATCAGTGTTATAGTGTGCCGCGGCTCGACATAGTATGCCGCACAAAGCATGTGCGCCACAGGCGTTTCTTGACCATTTAGTGTGCCGCGGCTCGGTTTTGGTGCCGCGCTCGGCGACTGGTGTGCCGCGGCTCGTAAGATCATGCCGCGGCACAGGCGATTTGATCGGCCATTTTTCCTCACCGGTGTGTGCCGCGGCTCACTGGATCAGGCTGCCCATTATTGAATTTATCCCCTTTTGCCGATTCTGCACATAAATTTTACGAATTCATTAAAATGAGAGGAAAGGATGGATCCAAGAGGAAAGAAGACAAAAAGAGACTCTAAAAATGCAAGCAAACAACAAAGAATCTACAACTAATACTGGGTTGCCTCCCGAGAAGCGCTAAGTTTATAGTCTTCACTAGGACCTATTGAACAACATTAGTTCGCGCAAACTCCACTTGGCTTCCGCCCGTTCATCGAACCGTTTGTATTTTGGTTAAAATTATGACCGTTGGTCATCACCGTTCAACTTTCGGTTCAGTCATCAAATGTAGTTTTCGAAAAGGTTTCGACTTGAGAAACTTCCCGAAACACCCGATTTCTCCATGACTAATTTTTCTCTTGGCTTTCGGCTCACTCTCCTCCTTCACAACCGAACTCACAAGCTGCAGATTTTTCTTCATGGTCGAGAAACGCCACTAGTTCTACATCCTTCTTCAAACTTGGGCCATTTAACACAAAATCAATTTTCCCAACGACGATTTTTTCGATGCTTTCCTCTTTCACAAACATCCACAACCTCACTTTGTGATCCTTTATCAGCACTTCCGGACATGGGAACGATTTGAATACTTGAAAAGTAACTTCCTCGTCTTGGACCCTCGAGTTAGCTCTCCTTTTCCACGCCTATGAGGGTTCGCCCGTCGCTAGAAATGGTCGTCCCAAGATGATCGGAATATTGTCATCTTCCTCCATGTCTAGTACGATGAAGTCGGTGGAAAGATGAACTTGTCAACCTTAACTAATACATCCTCGATCACTCCTCGGATACTTTATCGATCGGTCCGCCAATTGTAATGAGACTGTGGTTGGCTTAGCTTCCCAATATTCAGCTTTTGAAAAATCGATAGAGGCATGAGGTTGATACTTGCACCAAGATCGCATAGTGCCTTATCAAACGAAAGATTCCCCATGGTGCACGGTATGTTAAAGCTTCCCGGATCTTTCAATTTAGGTGGGAGCTTCTTTTGAAGAATTGCACCGCACTCCTCTGTCAAGGCAACCGTTTCAAACTCCTCAAGCTTTCTCTTCTTCGATAATATCTCTTTCATGAATTTGACATAACTCGGCATCTGCTCCAATGCGTCAGCGAACGGAATATTTATGTGAAGCTTTTTGAACACCTCAAGGAACTTAGAAAATTGTTTGTCCGCCCTCCTTTGCTGTAGTCTCTGCGGAAACGGAACGGGGGGAACACATGTCTTTGAGTTATCCGGCTGAACTTCCTTCGACCCCTCTAGCTTTAATTTCATCTCTTCCTCAATCACCTTCTTCTCTTTACCCAGCTCGGGCTGATCTAGCACATCTATCCCGCTTCTCAAGCTAATTGCATTTAGACTCTCTCGAGGATTTGTCTCTGTGGTACTCGGCAATGCTCCCTCCGGACGAGCTGTCAACACATTAGTGATTTGGCCCAGCTGAACCTCCAAATTCCGAATGGAAGCAGAATGATTTTGTAGTGTAGCTTCCGTCCGAGTCATAAATTGACTCGTATTTGCCGCCAATTTTGCAAGCGCTTCCTCGAGAGACACTTTGGGAGCGGAAGGGGGCTGCTGTTGATTCTGGGCGAAAGGGGGCTGGTGTGTGTTCTGTCCGTTTCTCCATGAAAAGTTGGGATGATTGCGCCACCCCGGATTATAAGTATTGGAGTACGGGTTATTCGGTCGATTCCCATTTCCTACGAATTGAGCCTGCTCCATCTGATTTTGCTCGAACGGATTTCCAAATTGACACTCCGCACTCGGGTGTGATCCGTTACACCAATTACATGTCTCAATGGTAACGGGGGCTGGTGCGTGCGAAAAGTTCTGGAGCTGTTGTGTCAAAGCGGCAACTTGAGCTGACAAGGTGGAAATCGGATCATTGCTCGAAACTTCCATTACCCTCTTCGGTGTCAATCTTTCTGCTGGCCATTGGTAAGCGTTTGCCAGCCATATCTTCCAACAAAGACGTGAGCCTCGCCATAGATTTTCCCATGAATGTTCCTCCTAAGTCGTGCATCCACTAAAGTGCGTGTAGAAGCACTCAAACCACCATAAAATGTATGCACTGAAGCCAATCAGAATGCCGTGATGAGGGCATCTTCGAAGCAATTCTTTATATCGCTCCCACGCCTCGTGGAGCGATTCCATATCGATCGGGCAAAAGTGGTTATCTCGTTTCTTAACCGCGCCGTCTTAGCCGGTGGGAAAAATTTTGCAAGGAAGGCTTGCACTAACCTCTCCCAAGTTGTAATCGACCCGTGAAAGGAATTCAACCATTTTGCTTTATCCCTCAAAGAAAAAGGGAAAAGCCTCAATCGGATGGCATCGTCGGTGACACCATTAGTTTTGAAAGTGTCGCATATCTCAAGGAAAGAAGCAATGTGGGCATTCGGATCGTCCTTCGGTAGTCCACGTAATGGGCTCGCCCGCACCATCCGAATAATGGCGGGCTTGATCTCAAAGTTATTAGCTTGGATGGTGGGACGCCGAATTCCGAAAATTTGCGTTGACTTGCGGCATGGCATAATCTCGAAGAGCGAGTTCCGTTGAGCTTGCCGCACTTGGTTGTCTCCTCCTTGGATTTCAATATTCTCGGCCATGTTGACTGTCGTCTGCAGCCTCTCTTTTCTCCTTTTTATTCCTTCTTAGCGTGCGCTCGAGCTCGGTGTCCAAAGGTAGTAAGCCTTCACCGAGCCTTCTCATGCACTACACGAAAGGTCCCGAAAGGAAAACGAATAAAATAAAAAAATTAAATACACAAAAATAAAAATAAAACGCTCAAATTAAGACTGAAATACTTAAGTCGATATTAGAAAAATTTCAATCCGACAACGGCGCCAAAAACTTGTTGCGATATTTCCTACACGCAAGTGCACGTCATCGTTTACAAGTAATAAAGTGATAAGTAGAGTATCGCTCCCACGAGGATTGAGTCTCTAACTACCGACGCTTTCGTATTCCAATTTTATTTGAACAATCGAAGTTGGGTTTTTGGATTAATAACTACAAGAATGAATAAAAGACTAAACAGAAGCGATAGCTTGAATAAAAGGAATCAAATGATAAATAAGTCTAGAGTTCAATCCACCTTAATTTATCCGAATTTAATCTTGATTATCCGTAATAAATAATTTTCCCAATTTATTGAAGGCGGAGATTGCTAATATATTCTACCGCCTCTCCGAGGTCAATAGATTTATCTAACGGCGACTAACGCACTCTATCCCTAGGTGAATTATCTCGTCGCTAGGCAAAAGCATGAAATCTCCTAAAGGCCACGTAGTTCCAATGAATATATTCCTATCTCACAGAATAAAACGGACCTCACCAATAGTAACTCACCAAATCTCATCTCCCGATTCGAAGTGAATGATTAAATCAATACAACTATTGGCCAGATAATTGCAAGCATTAAACATAATTGGGAAAACTCAATAAAAAGGTAATAAATTGGATAATCTTAATCAATTCGTCAAAATAAAGGTTTCATCAAAACCCTAGATTAGGGCTTTAGCCTGACATACTAAAAACTGAAAATACAGAAGAAATAAACGAAAGCATAAAATTCAAACGCAGATGAAGCTCGGATTCCTCCGTTCTTCAGCTCCCGCCTTCTGCCCTTGAATTCCTCTGCTTTCCTCCTCTTCTCTGTCTCCAAGCTTAAGCTCTCCTAGGTTTAGCTTCAATGATTTTCTGATTCCAAGGTTCCAAGATAATTAAATTAGGGTCTTAAGCCCTATTTATAGCTCAGCACTTCCATAAATCGCGTCCGTATTAGTTGGTTGAAAACTGGCTTCGAAACGGCCCAAAATCCGCGCAGACGTACCAAACCCGCTAAGTGTGCCGCGGCTCACTGAACCTGTGCCGCGGCACATCGCCAAAATCTGAATACCTGGGCGTAATTAAATCCTTCTGTGCCGCGGCTCACATGGGGCCGCGTGACGCAGTACAAACTTACTCGCCTTCGGCTGGTGTCTTCCTTTGCCGCGGCTCAGCTTCCTTGTGCCGTGGCTCATAGTCCAGTTTTGCCGTTTTCGCCCGTTTTGCCTCGTTTAAGCTTCCGGACTTCAATTTCCTGTCAATCATACAAAATTAAGGCATTAAAAGCTCATTTAGATGATTTCACCCTCCAAAATACTACAAAATAATGATAAATAAGCGTATAAAAATACGCCTAACAACGGCATGGCCGATTACGGCCGTAAGGGATTCACACATTTTGGGCAGCGGCCTTGGGGAACTTAGTTCCAGCTGTAAGGAGTGTACGGTTATGGCCATAATGACGCGTTACGTCCGCAAGGCATGGGCCGATTACGGCCGTAACGCACCAACAGGTTTTGGGGAGTAGCCCCGAGAAATACAAAAATTTTATGGTGTGAAGGTTTTAAAATGGCTCACTCAAATCATTTGAAAATAGCACCGCTACGCGGATATTATTTTCTTAAAATTCTTTCAAACACAATAAGAGATTGTTAACGGTAACATTTTATAAAATGTCCTAAAACACTTTAAAACACAACTTTCAAACACCGTCGCAAGGTTTTCATTTGAAAATAGAAGGCCGGCTAGCCAAATTCATACCACTTTTTAAAATCCACACTAAGTCGCCATTTGACCGCATCGTCAAAACATTTTCCAAAACTGATTTTCCACAATATACTTATGTCTATGAAAGTTTAGTAAACCGTTTTCAAAAATGCACGCAGCGGATAGAATTATCAATAGGGACACGTCGGTTGCAAATAACAGCAAATAGCCAAACACAATGGATTCTCAAATATATGCCCAAACAGCATACAAACTCACCAGTTCAACAAAAACAACTTACGAACGCCAATTCCGAACACATGTCAGTCCGTCTATAGCGACCAACTCTGATACCAATACGCCTTCGAAACACATCAATGTTCAAAATTTCATAACACCACACAGTACTCGGTGTCCAAACCATCAATATACCTAGTTCGTTACCCACATAATATGCCACAAGTATCCAGTACAAATTCCATTTCACAACAGGCATATAATAAAGTCACCAACCACTAGATATGAAAGAGTAGACTTACATCAGAGGTCGCACGAAGATAACAGTCGCCCACAACAACTCGAATGACTCAACAACAACGCAACTCAACTTGACCCGAAAGCCTAGGTTTCCACAACCTAAGCTCCGATACCATAAATGTAACACCCCCAAATCCATCTGGGAATATCACACGCCATGGACCCTACACTCAAGGATCCACCATGCTGAGCATAACCAAACGACCAACTATTTGACTGGCCGGGGTCAAATAGGGTAACGACATGGACCGATAAGGTCAACAACTAAAATAACCAAAATACATCCTTACAACTCGTGCCCACACAGGGGTCCAAATATAACACGATACAACACAGCGGAAGACTGAGAATAATACAATGACGCAAAAACAACAACTGAACTCCATAACTCTTGATTAGTATCGCGGCCCATCGTCTTTCATGCTGACCCTGTGACTTCTACCATTCACCAAGCATACCTGAAATGCATGAAACGCATTTCCCCCATTTAAGGGGTTAGCATTTGAATGGCTAGTACAAGTATCATACTATACGAAATTAAACAAGAAATTTACAACCACGAATCAGATAAGGACAACCATTCACCAAGTACTTCCCGAGAGGTTTTAGTAATCTATAAAACAACACAACTGGAGTCTTTGAAAAAAAAAACTATCATCTCGGGAGTTTTAAACAATAGAAGTCATTAGGAACTCATGTCCTAAGTTTGTCAAAATCGCTATCAAACATTAGGGTCTCAGCCCAAAATCCCATTTCAACACTCAATAGTTGTACAACACAAAAACCTTACGGATATGCTTGGGTCTCGGCCCAGTCATTCCATTTTCATAAAAACATTCTTTTCAAAATCTTTGTTTAACAAAATTGCTCTCGACTCCGTGATCCACTGTTACGAGTCACCGTAGGTTCAACAACCCACACGGTCTTAACCAAATACAATAATCACAAATATCAATCTCGACTCCGTGATCTACTGTCATGAGTCACCGTAAGTTCAGCAACCCACGCGGTCTTAACCAAACACATCAGTCACACTTACCAGTCCCGACTCCGCGATCCACTGTCACGAGTCACCATAGGCCCCGTCGAACCCACACAGTTGGACGTACTGTACCCTGACCTCATGATCTTCTGTCATGTGTTATCGTAGGCCTCGTCAGAACCGCATGATTGGACCAGTACCACATACTAAGTTCCGATCCCATGGTCCTCTGCCATGAATCCTCGTAGGTCCTGTCGAACCCACACCAGTGAACTTAGCATTACAACACATAACATTCACGTTCACATTACCTCAATGATGGACACGGTAAATCAATCACATCGATTACCACAATCTATACCATCCAGCACACATAGCACAATCTCAACGATCCAGCCGTTATCATTAACAATACTCAACCAACAATAAACAACCAATTAATACATCACGATCGACACGCACCGGAGTACACACCCAAGCCATCATGATTATCACAAGTAACACAATTTCACCACATTGAACATTGAAGAACAACACCAATAACATCAAACATTTATGACAAGTAATACATAACCAATTCACATGAACCAGGTTTACGAAGGTAAATCAGTCATCACAAACCTAACACGTGATTTAAAGTCACAAGATACAAGTCGTATAGGTAAGATACTTGCCTCTGAATCGGTACGCAAATACTCCGACGAACATGGCTCGACCGAAAAGCCATGAAACCTACAACCTCCACGAGAAAATAATGACAACACAATTACTACGCACATAGTGACCAAATACGATGGCAAAAACATCCAACATCCGAAGGGAAACTCATTGAAACATTTAATCGAACATTAATTGTTCAATAATTTCCAAGAACACTCAAATCGCCAATCGAGTTAGACTAACTCGAAATATGGATATACAATCCATAGAACATGATTAATAACATCGTATAACACCAATCAATTCATAAAGATCAGACTAGAATCGGAACCAGGAACAAATCTCCAAAAAGTCAACTCTAGGGAAATAAAGAAAAATACCTCGATCCGAAGACGAACTGAAACACACCCACACTAACTACCTTACCTAACCTATCTTATATCATATTAGTACTTATAAATTACGGTGAAATTTTGGCAAAATTTCCCCTAAACTAGTACCTATCCCATACCTACGACATAAAACCAACACAAGTATCACACAGAGACATCTACCTCAATCCGATTCAAACTCATGACATCAATATCCTTGTAGATATGACTACAAGAGATTAGTAAACAACAAAACTTTGAGCTTCCCAAATCACTCACTTATTTATTTTACATTATGATTTTAAACAACCTCACAGGTTACACAAACATACTAGGTGAACTTAAAGTACCCCTCACACCATCAACGACACTCGAACACATGAGTACATTACTACAATACATATTTATAAAACAAAGTTCAGAAACAAGAACTAAAACATGTTAAGCCCATGGTTAAGCCCGACAGGTCGTCATCTATGTACATTGACCCTCAGCAACAGTAAGACTCCAACCCATCCAGCGAGGGAACATGCTCAAGCATCAGGATCACCTACAATGCATAAACTACGTGAGCTAAAGCCCAATAAGTAGAAATCATGCATGTATCATGTCTGATGCAACATATGACATATGATCGTCAATGAGAATCTCTCAAAATCATTTTATTATCCTTGGGCCCATTGAACCATGTACTAAGCACCGTAATGAGCTCAATATCATGTCATATCATAAGGCATGCATCTACCATGCCAGATATATAAGGCATGCATCTACCACACCAAATATATCGTGAGAACATGCATCTACCATGTCCCACACATCATATAAGCACGCATATACCATGCTAAAATATCATAAAAGCATGCATCTACCATGCCTCGATGCTCAAGCACCGGCCAACAAAACATTTTTCTTTTCTTTCTTTCCATGATCGTACCATGCATGCAGACACTAGTGAGTCTCCTGTTATGCATGCATGTGGAGATTCTAATGGATGTTATGATCATGTAAGGTGCAAAAATCATAATACAGATCAATCATACAATACAATAGAACACTCTCAAGATATCATCAAGTTCAACAACTAGTTATACAAACAATACTATGTTTATGCATTGTAGTTGGAGATGGATTTCTACTCACCTTGATTGGGTAATACCCTTACGTTTATACCAATAGGGGGTGTTTGTGATGATATATCTTCAGAACCTGTTTAAAGGAATGTGTTTAAAGGATTTACATACCACACACAAGGTTTAAGTCTCTTTATATCGAAGGGGTTTACTACTTCCTATGTAGATGCATAACGGTGTTCTACATATTTTATGTCTATTTATCGTTATATACCAGCCCATTAACCAATCAATTTTGGACTTATAATTTACTAATTAATCTATTAGTCTCTGTTTATAAAGTCCATTCAACTCTCACAACTTAAAATTCCAAGGTTTTATAAGAATACCCTTGATTAAGAGAGTTCATCAAAGTCTTGTCATAATCATATTTTGTTTTGCTTATAACCACTAGAATATAAGTCGGATTTGCACCAATTTTTGAAATAATATCCCTAAGGTACTTAAGAACAAGTATATTGAAACTCCTGCCCCTGAAACACACGGATCAAGTAACATATACCATTAATTCTAAAAGGTGGCAAAATTGATTCCTTTATTGCCTTAGTGACTTTTTAAGCCTTATAAATCCATATTAAACACAAGGATAAGCCATGGCTGAATTCGTAACATCATTATAACATGTCTAGAAATATATAAAAGCTCTCACACCTTAGAAATAGCTAAGAAACATAGCAAGAACAAGGAAGAAACAAAGGAAACTCACCTTGATTGTCAAAGGAATTGAGGTGTTGATGTTTTGATGATTTCTTCTTGAATTTTTGGTGAATTTTTGAAGGGTGAAGCTTCTTGATAATGTTCAGACAGTATATGAGGGTGTAGGGTCGGTTTTAGTATTTATCTAAGAGAGAAAGTCAGTTATAAAGAGGAAATTACAAAACTACCCTTTGTAAGCTCTAGAAAACCATCTTCCGTGGTGTAGGCCGGTTTGGGCATATTAGGTCAAGTTCTTGGAGTGATTGGACGGGTTCCTAGTATATCCTGACCTAATTTAGGTTATGTATGATCTTTGAAAGGGTTTAGTAGAAGTTTTGGGTGTATTTTTATTGCTTAAACTCGATTACTCATGCGAACAATGTTGAAAATGCTAGTGAAGGAGTTTATTGTCAAACTTTCTAAAACTTCACAAATGCGTCACTGTAGATAATAATGGAAGGAATCATTTATTAAAAACATATAATTAATACAATAAACTAAAAGATAAGTTCAATTCCTACCGCAGTTCGAACGAATTAGGTATAAACATATCACAGTATTTTACCACCGTTACCACATGAAATCACAGATTGCATCCTATAGGGTATTGACAAGAATCAAGGTACTTGACATGCGTTAGTATATTAAATGATGTTTATTCACTTGAATCATCAATCTAAAGTGACCCAGTACATGCGCCGACTAAAATCTCGAGATAAGCTAGTTAACCCCCGATAGACACGTTAGTGACACCTTTATGACTTCTAGGCTTACCACGTGTACTTAGAGTTTTATAAGATCTTTACATATATTTTATTTTCGTATTAGAAATACTATGAATAACATAACTTAGTCCCGTAACATATACCACGATTGTGTATTTCTATGTAGTGAAATTAACTATAAGATCAACTGAACCATGAAACATCAAGTAATCCAAATAACGCATAATTAACAAGTTATGCATCAATCATATTGACCAAGTGAGTAGTGTTAGGCTCGGGTATCACATCTGTAATACCACTGGTATTTCATACTTTATTACTTTGTACTGTGTGAATTTTTGTAATGTGACGTCATTTCTATTTATGTATTCCATTGAGTGCTATAAAATTATGCGATGTGGATGAAACGGAGGTGACACGCCTTGATGCCGTTGGACGATCGTAGGTGCGAATATGATGGTGGCCATCATCTTGTTCCCCAATAATTGTTGACGAGTGGAAAGGACGGTCACCCCGAGATGGTTAAAATGTGTTATGTGGCTAAAGAACTGAATATCTAACGCATGCTATAGCATATGCCTAACGTACGCTAGAATTCAAGTGTTATGTACGTTAAGGTTTCTTTCTTACGTGCGTAATGGGTGAGTTTCCGACCAGAATCGTTCTTTTGATGCGGAGGAAGCTACTTTCGGCAGGCTAGAGGACAAACGAGTCAACCCTTGATAGCGTACGCTATTCTCCAAACCTAACATAAGCTACCGACTGGAGCTTTACGTACGTAACAACGACTTACGTACGTAACACTTCGGCACATTTCAGTAGTGACCTCTGGACGGACTTTACGTATGTTAGTCTTGAAGTATTACGTACGTAACTAGCTTTACGTACGTAATCTCTGTATCATTAACGTACGTTGTCCAAACCGAGTGTTATAAAATAACTCTTCACCTCTTCATTTACACGACCCCAACCTTGCAAGAAGACGCCCTTGGAGCATTTCCTAGCCTTATACTCGGTTTCTCGCCTCTCATATACTTGAATTAGCATTAAGGAGGTGGTTTCTTGAGCTCCGGTGAAGATTATCCAAGTCATTCAAGCCACTTTTCGTTCCTCCTCATAGTTCTTGTGGATTCGTCAACTCTCTTCATTATTCTTCATCTTCTAGGGTAAGCCTATCAATCCTTAAAGTAATCTCTTCAATATTATTGATTATTACTCGTTAGATTACGGGTATTTGGGTAGATTTTGCTAAAATCTCGTAGACGATCTAAACGGACAAACATGTAGAATCGGAGTTATCATTGTTCGTATATTTCATTTTCATACAACTCGTTGTAACAATCACATGCAAGAACTTCCATCTTAATTTACATTGGGACCATATATAATCGATGAATTAATTGTAGAAAGATTTCGTAGGAATTCATCACCGTTCGATAAACTAGTCGTAACTTACTCTTGCAAATGATGATCAACGTTAAACGTTAATAGGGGAATTAATTCGGTGATATTAATGTCATTGAAATCGTTAGCCGAAATCATTGTGTAAAATGATAGTTTATCGATTGTAGTACTCGTAATAGAGACTTGGATTAGGAGTATAGGATTTGGTTATGATATGGTCAATTGTTGCCAACTGAATAGTGGTAGGGATGATATTGTTGAACGAATTGACGTATTTAACATTAACCGTAGAATTGAATGGTAAATGGAACGTAATGCTTATGAACTTAGAAAAACAATACTAATGATGGTAATTAAGACTACGTTAGGAATCCGGTTGGGAAAGGGAGACTAACTTTATTCATCATGATCCGTATGAGGCGTTAATCGGATATTACGTGATTAGGTTAAGCTCGAGCGGGCTTGGGGATTTCGGTTATCATAAAGCTCCTATCGTCGGATCACAAGCAAGTGAAATCTTGCTCGAGAAATGCTAATATTATTGTAATGTTGTATTTATATATGTGCTATTGTTGATAGATGCCGACGGTTGTCTTTCTCTAAAATGTGTTATAAATGGGCCGATGTGTTGGGGATAAAACCTGTATGGTACCCGTATGGAAATGTGTTAGGGGATAAGACCCGAATTTGGCACCTATGTTCCGGGTTATTCCCGTGTGGATACTTTCGTGACCCTTGGTTGCGAGCTTGGGGTTTATGTGATAAAAGAGAAAGAAGACGTTGGTCGTGTGATGAAATATTCTCGGTTGGTTATGTGGCACTGTACTTGGTAAAATTGTGTTTATCGTTGCTAGTAATTGTTATTGGTATGCATTCTATAACCCTAGTTATCTGGCATGATTTGTCGTGCCAGGTAACTTTGTTAATCTTGTGCAGGACATTCCCGAGGGGTCCGGTCAGACTTGAATGGTGTTGGAATAATCTCTTGCCACTGTTTAAATTAAATTTGATTTCAAAAACCTCCGTTGTGTAATAATCGAACTTTTAATTATTTTTCTTTTTAAAACCTTTAGTCTCGTGATACGTAACAGTGGACTTATCGTTTTATTGTAATTTCCTTAAATTATTGTATTTCCTAAACTAGCCTTCTGGGTCCCACACGGGATTCACGGCACTGTAATACCTCGGAAAATTTTGGGGGTGTTACAACATCCTCCCCTACTTGTAAAAATTTCGTCCACAAAATTTAACTTACCTGAAAAGATCGGGGTATTTAGCCATTATTTCATCTTCTCTCTCCCAAGTGGCTTCTTCTACAAGTTGATTTCTCCACAACACTTTGACTAGTGGCACTTCTTTATTTCTGAGTTTCTTTACTTCTCTTAGTAAGATTTGTTCTGGTATCTCCTTGTAACTCAAATCTGCCTCCAGATCAACTGGTTCATTCTTGAGAATGTGGGATGGATTCGCAATGCATTTTCTTAGTAGAGAAATGTGAAATACATTGTGTATCTCAGACATTGATGCTGGAAAATCTAGTCGATAAGCCACTTCACCAACCCCCTCAGTAATAGGAAATGGCTCAATGTATCTTGGACTCAGTTTTCCTTTCTTACCAAATCTCATTATTCCCATCATTGGAGAAACTTTCAGGAATACTCGATTATCCAAGGCAAATTCCAGTGCTCTCCTTCTGGTATCTGCATAACTCTTTTGTCTACTTTGAGCTGTTCTCATTCTTTATGTGATTAGTGAAACTGCTACTGTCATTTCTTGAATCATATCAGGACCTAAAACTCTTCCTTCACCAACCTCATCCCAATCTACTGGTGATCGACACTTCCGGCCATACAGAGCTTCATAAGGAGCCATTCCAATTGTACTATGATAACTGTTATTGTAGAAGAATTCAATTAGGGGTAAATGTTTACTCCACTGGCCTTGAAAGTCCATAACACATGATCTGAGGATATCTTCAAGAGTTTGTATAGTTCTTTCTGATTGCGCATCCGACTGTGAATGATAAGTAGTGCTGAAAGACAAGTGGGTACCCAATGCTCTATGAAAGCTATTCCAAAAAGCTGATACAAATCGTGAATCTCTGTCTGATACAATAGATAATGGGACTCCATATAGCCTAACTATTTCCTGTATATATAGTTGAGCATAGCGATCGATGGAGTACGTCATACAAACTAGGAGAAAGTGGGCAGATTTTGTCAATCAATCAACTATAACCCAGATAGAATCGTGTCCCTTCACCGTTCTTGGTAAACCTGTCACAAAATCCACCGTAATGTCCTCCAACTTCCATTTTGGAACAAATAAAGGTTGCAAGGTGCCTGCTGGTCTTTGATGCTCTACTTTTACCTGTTGACATGTTTGACATTGATCCACATATTATGCAATATATTGTTTCATACCTGTCCACCAATAGTGTGATTTCAAGTCTCTGTACATTTTGGTTGCTTATGGATGTACTAAATATGGTGTTGAGTGCGCCTCTAGTAATATTTCTTTGCGAACATCTTTGAAATTAGGCACACATAAACGATTTCTAAATCGAATAATACCATTTTCTTACAATTGGAAGTCTGACGAGGTTCCTAATTTAATGTTCTTCTTTATTTTCTCTAACTCTTGATCCTCTTTCTGACCTTGCTGAATTCTATCTATTAAAGTAGATCGAAGGGTTAGTGCTGAAAATTTTGCTTCCAGCCATCCATGTTGGATAATTTCTACATTCATATTCATCAAATAGTGTAATTCTGGCTTCTGGATCAAGGTCATGGCCGCAATGGATTGTGCTGGTTTTCTGCTTAGGGCATCTGCTACCACATTAGCTTTACCAGGGTGGTAGTTGATGACATAGTCATAGTCTTTAACAAGTTCTAACCATCTCCGCTATCTCATATTCAATTCTTTCTAAGTGAAGAAATATTTCAGGCTATTGTGATCAATATAAATTTCACAGTGTTCTCCATATAGGTAATGCCTCCATATTTTAAGTGTAAACACCACCGCAGCAAGTTCCAAATCATGTTTCGGGTAGTTCTTTTCATACTCCATCAGTTGTCTAGATGCATATGCTATTACTTTACCATTCTGCATCAATACACAACCCAGACCATTCTTTTAAGCATCACTGTAGACTTTAAAACCTCCAGTTCCCACTGGAATGGTCAAGATCGGTGCCGATGTCAACAGCCTCTTTAGTTCTTGAAAGCTCTGCTCGTATGACTTTGTCCACTTGAAGGAAACATTCTTTCTAGTCAATTGTGTTAATGGAGAGGCAATCTTGGAGAATCCCTCTACAAATCGACGGTAATATCCAGCTAGACCAAGAAAGTTGCGTACTTCTGTAGAATTTGTGGGTTGTGTCCAGTTATTGATTGCTTCAACTTTGCTTGGGTCTACTGAAATCCCTGATCCAGATATAATATGCCCCAAGAATACCACTCGGTCTAACCAGAATTCGCACTTTTTCAACTTATCATATAACTGTTTCTGTTTTAAGACTTCTAAAACATTCCTTAGATGCACTGTATGGTCTTCCTTGGTCTTCGAATATATGAGAATATCATCATTAAACACGATAACAAACTTATCCAAGAAGTCTTTAAACACTCTATTCATTAAATCCATAAATGCTGCTGGGGCATTTGTTAGGCCAAATGGCATCACCAAAAACTCATAGTATCCATACCTCGTACTGAATGCCGTTTTTGGGATGTCTTCTTCCTTTATCCTTAATTGATGGTACCCTGATCGCAGATCAATTTTTGAAAATATAGATGGGCCTTGAAGTTGATCAAACAAGTCATCAATTCGAGGCAAAGGATACTTGTTATTGATCGTGACTTTGTTGAGCTCTCGATAGTCTATACACATCCTCAAGGAGCCATCCTTCTTAAGAACGAACAATATTGGCGCTCCCCATGGCGAATAACTAGGCCTAATGATGCCTTTATCTAACAGCTCTTGCAACTAGGCCTTTAATTCATTTAATTCAGCTGGTGCCATTTTGTATGGTGACTTTGATATTGGTACCATTTCTGGCTACAAGTTAATTACAAACTCTATTTCACGATCTAGTGGCAATCCAGGTAGATCATCAGGAAACACTTCAGGGTATTCTTTCACCACTGGTACTTCATTGACGTTCGAGTAATCTTGCTTTTCAATGCTCATTACACTTATTACATAGCCTTCACAGCCACTGTTTAATAGACGTTGTGCCTTCATTGCTGAGATTACTGGAAATCTAGAATTCTTAGTAACCCCGACAAAATAAAAAGGTTCTTCCCCAGGTGGTTGAAGTGTCACAATCTTTCTCCGACAGTCAACAGTAGCATAGTAATTCATGTCCAACACAATTAAATCAGCATATAGTTCCCTATTTTCAATAGGAATACTACACGCTCGTATGATCTCATTTGTTTGTCTTGGATCTCCAGAGGGGGTAACTACATTATAACCTACCTCAATCGTTTCTGGTACTCTACCCAGTCTTCTCACATACTCGGTAGATGCAAATGAATGTGTAGCACCAGGGTCAAATAATACCGATGTTGAAATACCAAAGATAAGAAGGTTACATGTGATAATAGATGGATTAGCTTCAGCATCTTCTATGGTTATGGTGTAAACTCTAGCTGGTACCCTTTCATGCGCTTTAGCTTTTGTCTTGTGTAAACGTTCGCCATATGTCCAGGTTGTCCACATGAAAAGCATACTTTAGAACCCAATAAGCAAACTCCACTATGTTGTTTTCAACAATTAGGGCATGCCGGTAATGGTACAAAGGGTCTACCCTCTTCAGACTTCATACGCTTACTTGGATCTCCTTGTTCTTGCCCCTTTTTAGATGGAAAATCAGCCTTTGGATTCTGAGATTGAGGTGGCCTCTTATTTTCATTCTTAAACCAGCATTGGCGTTGTCGTTGGGTAAATTGCCGCCAAACCTCTTGTGCTTATCGAATCCTCAGTTCTGCTTGTTCTGCGACCAATGCTCTCTCAACAATTATTGAATAAGTCGTTCCTTGAATTCCTGCCATGCTAACATCTCTATATAGCTACGGTCTCAAGCCTTCAAGGAACCTCTCCACTTTTAGTGTTTTCGTGCTAACCATATGCTCAGCAAACCTGGACAGCATTTCGAATTTACAGATGTAGTCTGAAATCGTCATGCTTCCCTGTTTCAACTGTATAAATTCGTTCATCTTCATTGCAGGAACAGGAGCTGTAAAGTACTTATTTCTGAAGAGTTCCTTGAACTTAGCCCAAGTCATTGTTGCCACATTTTCAATAGCGCTTATCGTATCCTACCAATGACCTGCACTGCCTCGTAACAGGAAGGATGCCCAAAGTACCTTGTTCTCTTCAGAAACCTTACTATATTGGAACATGTTTTATATAGTCCTTAGCCAATCCTCTGCTTCTGTAGGATCCACTGCGCTCTCAAATGTTGGGGGATTCAACTTCCTGAACCTTCATCCATCTAATTCAACTTGTTCTACTCGAGGTGGTGGTCGATTCATATTATCTTCCTGCTGTCCTCGCATGTCTCTTGGTTGGATGAGTTGTTGTATTTGTTGAGATTGCCATTCTACTAGTTCAGTGAATCGACCAATGATCAGATCATGATCAGAACTTGTGGACGTCATCTCTGGATTTGTGTTCTACCCCCATCACTGCCTTCAGTTCTTGTTCTCGGCATTATTTTCTAGTTATGACTGATCCCTATATCATATGGTCAATATAATTCATGAAATATTAGTGCACACAAATAAAACAACACCTACTGGATTTGCTGTGCTCCACATGCTCTGAGCTCGTGTACATGGACAGTCTACAGAGAACAAACCGGGCTCCGATACCACCTGAAACAGACCCACACTAACTACCTAACCTAACCTATATTATATCATATTAGTACTTATAAATTACGGTGAAATTTTGGCAAAGTTTCCCTAAACTAGTAAGTATCACATAGAGACATCTAGTCTCAATCCGAATCAAACTCATGACATCAATATCCCCGTAGCTATGACTACAAGAGATTAGTAAACAACAAAACTTCCAGCTTCCCAAATCACTGACTTATTTATTTTACATTACGATATTAAACAACCTCACATGTTACACAAACATACTAGGTGAACTTAAAGTACCCCTCACACCATCAACGACACTCGAACACATGAGTACATTACTACAACACATATTTATAAAACAAAGTTCAGAAACAAGAACTAAAACATGTTAAGCCCATGGTTAAGCCCGACAGGTCGTCATCCATGTACGTCGACCCTCAGAAACAGTGGAACTCCAACCCATCCAGCGAGGGAAAATGCTCAATCATCAGGACCACCTACAATGCATAAACTATGTGAGCTAAAGCCCAATAAGTAGAAATCATGCATGTATCATGTCTGATGCAACATATGACATATGATCATCAATGAGAATCTCTTAAAATCATTTTATTATCCTTGGGCCCATTGAACCACGTACTAAGCACTGAAATGAGCTCAATATCATGACATATCATAAGGCATGCATCTACCATGCCAGATATATAAGGCATGCATCTACCACACCAAATATATCGTGAGAACATGCATCTACCATGTCCCACACATCATATAAGCATGCATCTACCGTGCTAAAATATCATAAAAGCATGCATCTACCATGCCTCGGTGCTCTAGCAGCGGCCAACAAAACATTTTTCTTTTCTTTCTTTCCATGATCGTACCATGTATGTAGACACTAGTGAGTCTCATGTTATACATGCATGTGGAGATGCTAATGGATGTTATGATCATGTAAGGTGCAAAAATCATAATACAGATCAATCATGCAATATAATAGAACACTCTCAAGATATCATCAAGTTCAACAACTAGTTATACAAACAATACTATGTTTATGCATTGTAGTTGCAGATGGATTTATACTTACCTTGATCGGGGTAATACCCTTACGTTTATACCAATAGGGGGTGTTTGTGATGATATATCTTCAGAACCTGTTTCAAGGAATGTGTTTAAAGGATTTACATACCACACGCAAGCTTTAAGTATCTTCATATCGAAAGGGTTTACTACTTCCTATGTAGATGCATAACGGTGTTCTACGTATATTATGTCTGTTTATTGACATATACAAGCCCATTAACCACTCAATTTTGGACTTATAATTCAATAATTAATCTACTAGTCTCTGTTTATAAAGTCCATTCAATTCTCACAACTTAAAATTCCAAGGTTTTATAACAATACACTTGATTAAGAGAGTTCATCAAAGTCTTGTCATAATCAGATTTTGTTTTGCTTATAACCACTAGAATATAAGTTGGATTTGTACTAATTTTTGAAATAATATCCCTAAGGTACTTAAGAACAAGTATATTGAAACTCCTGCCCCTGAAACACACGGATCAAGTAACATATACCATTAATTCCAAAAGGTGGCAGAATTGATTCCTTTATTGCCTTAGTGAGTTTTTAAGCCTTATAAATCAATATTAAACACAAGGGTAAGCCATGGCTGAATTTTTAACATCATTATAACATGTCTAGAAACATATACAAGCTCTCACACCTTCGAAATAGCTAAGAAACATAGCAAGAACAAGGAAGAAACAATGGAAACTCACCTTGATTGTCAAAGGAATTGAGGTGTTGATGTTTTGATGATTTCTTCTTGAATTTTTAGTGAATTTTTGAAGGCTAAAGCTTCTTGATAATGTTCAGACAGTATATGACACTACCAATGTTTATACTTTAGCCGACAGCAAAAAGTCGTCGGCTAAAGTCGAAAATCGTTGGCTAAAGTGGTCAGCTGTCGGCTAAAAGTCGGTCGGCCGAGGTCAGTCGGGTAAAGTTTAGCCGACGGCTAATAGGGAAGGTCGTCGGCTAAAGTTGGAGTTTAGCCGACGGTTACACGTTCGTCGGCTAAAGAATATAGGTTTTAGCCGACGACGACGTCGTCGGTTAAAGTTTTTTTTTAATGAAAACTTTAGCTGACGGTTACACTGTCGTCGGCTAAAGTGATTTATTTTATAATTTTAATTAAATACTTTAGCCGACGGTCTGTGCAAATGCCGTCGGCTAAAGTCCACTGAAAAAAAAAATTCAGATTTCGAAATCACCAAACCTATTCAGATAACCTGTTATTCCGAATGTAAAATACACCACCATACATCACAATAAAAATAAATCAATTACGAAAAGCATAATTTAAATACAAACCATATCAACATGTTATGTAGCAACATCAACAAACTCAATAAACAGCAACATTAACGAACACTAGTCTAAACAAAAAATATTTAGCAAAAGAACTACTACAATGACAACCAAAATCCTCAAAGATCCATCAAATTCTTAAAGATAGAAGAAGGATTACTACCGTCTTGCATGTCGTCGTCCTGAGGCTGTGAAGAAGAGGGGGTGTTTGTGAATCGAAGAATTGAGGTGGTGGTACCGAAATTCCCGATTGACACACGGTCTGACTCAATGACATCATATACTGCATCATGGCCTGCTGCTGAGCTAACATCTCTTGTTGAACCTTCCTTTGTCCCTCTTGGAATTTCTGGAACTGGTCTTGAGACTTCCTTTGCTCCTCAGCTCGGAGCTCCCTCTCGATCCTCAATTGCTCCTCCAAATAGGCCTTTTGAGTGTCGCCCCTTTGATTGCACTGAAACCCTGCAGTATTCTTCAATAATCCGGTGCCTTCAATTCCCATCATCGGCGTCCGGTGATGACTCCCTTTAGGAGGGTAAATGGTAGCCCACACCCTTGCCCTAATGTAGGGACAGGCCTGATCGATCTCTCAGCGTGCTAACTCGAGACCAGTCTCGTCCAAATCCGGATGCTCCTCCCTCGCCATCTCTATCAACATCCTCTCAGACTCTTCAGTCACTCTCTCCTAATTAAGTGGGAATAAAAAAAGTAACCGAATATTAATAAAGTTCAGAGGTAAAGATTGATAGCATTATTAAAATGGTTAAGATATATTTACAACTTACAAGTCTATCCGGATAGTTAGGATATGCCTTCCGAGTCACGTAGACAAAGGCATTCGCCACATTTTCATCAGAAGTGGCCTCGTTCGAAACTCTCGCTAACGACCGCGAACCTAAACTATGGTGCTCCGTCAAACCCTTATGGTTAACAGTGTTGGTTGAACTGCTCGCCTACATATAGAAACATGTAATTTTCATTTAACAAGGCGAAAAATTACCACAAGTAAGTTTCATATATGTTACATATCTTTAAACAACAATAGCATTACGAAAATATTTAGAGCTCGATTATATACAATATAGTCCGGGTCGCTAAAATGAGCGCATAGCCACCTCCACTCGTACTCCCGATACTTGAACTCCTCTGTAGTAGCCTCGCGGGAATTACCCCAAGCTGACCAAAACATGTGTAGCTCATTTTTCCAAGATTTGTACCTATAACAAATATTTATAAATAATAATCAAACATTAGTCAAATATATTTGTAAAGTATTTTGTAAACATCATGTATTTATTTACTGTGATTTTGTGTTATTGTTTTATTCTAATTCATAATGTTATTTGTTTATTATATTATTCATAAATAATCTATTGTGTGTATACAATTGTTATTATGCAGTTGAATATGTCGATACAACAATAACCAAACTCATTGGGACATTCTAACGAATACGTTGCCAACATACTTCCATTGGTTACAACCAACCCCAATTATATTGAAACCAACCTACAAATGAGTACCATAATCCAACAAAACACCTTCAATGATATCAATAATCCAATAGGAAATCACAACTCAAGGTTATGACAACTTTAATCGGAAACTCCCCAAAATAACCAAAGTCAAACATCATGGGTTCTTGAATAATTCTCCAAATATTCATCAAACCCGAACTATACACCAATAAATCTATATAAATACATGTATCCAAGGTAGATAATCCATATCTAACATATTCCCTCATAATAGCAAGCTCACACGAAGAGATCGGAAGGAAAACACTCAAATCTTGAAATTCTAGATTCAAGAAATGTTTACCTTGATTTGGTGTGTTGGAGAGGATTAGATGGTGAATAATCCGAACTAGAAGCTTGAAAATGATGATAGTTGAATGCCGCTCGAAGAACACTTCACGAAATGTCCAAAATCGCCCAAAACCGACGGGAGGAGGAAGAGATATGATGAAATGACGAAATGGGGCTAAACTGTCCTATTTATAGTAAACCCAGTTTAGCGCGCGCTAGCTCCTGTGCTTAGCGTGCGCTAGCGGATTTACCGGGTAGTCTAGTACCCACTGTCTGCATCGTTAGCGTGTGATACATACCTTGTGTTAGCACGCGCTACCTGATGGTTGATGTCCAGAATACTGGAGTCTAGAACCTACTGTCCTCTCGTCTGATTGAGCCATAGCGCGTGATACCCGATGCTTAGCGTGCGCTACCAAACTAAACCTTGGGTATGCTAGACCCACACCTAGCGTGCGCTATGAATTATTCCATCTCAGTACAGTACCCACTGGATTGTCTATTCCAATACGCTAGCGCGCGCTGATGGATTCCGTTAGCGTGCGCTACAAACACCATTAACATATGTTATACTCCAATTGTAGCGTGCGTTATGAATCTCACTAATCCAGTCCAGTGCCTTATAGACTGTCTCCCTGAACCACACTAGCGTGCGCTAATGCTGAGAGGTAGCGTGCGCTACCCGTACTCAATTAGCACGCGCTAAAGAGAGTATGTAGCGTGCGCTACTCCTCACACAGAGCCCACTACAAAGATGACAAAGATGATATTCTCGGCCCGATTTTCCAACCAGGTTGAATGATGAATAATAATTGATACACAATACAAATGTAACACCCCAAAATCACATTGGGTTATTACAGTGCCGTGGACCCCACACCCGGAGATCCACCAGGCGAACACAACTAAAAATATATTAAATTAACCATCAAGGGAGATCACAGTCCCTACCATGATATCCGATACAATATTCCGATAAGGAATTTCAATGACAAAAGTGGGCCTACATGGCCAAAATAAAATACAATGACATCTATGAGCCTTGCTCGAACAATACAACATGACATCAACTGACTAAACTGGAGTACACTCCAACTGACTAACCAACATGAATAACTCGGACTAGTATCGCTTGAATGCCTCATCGCCATCTTCATGCCCCTGTGTGTCAACTCTCTCCTCGCAAGCACCTAAAACATGAAAACATGTTCCGCCCCCATGGGTCAGTCATCCAGATAAGAACATCAAATACATGTATAACATGATATGCATCCAAAGGCATAATGAAACGGTACAATGAATATAATAATACGTGATGCTCACAAACGAAGGTAAGAACCGAGCATTCGTGATACATTATGTCCACGACATACTATTTTATACCTGTTCAACAAGTAGAACATAAATGCCCAACGGCGAATCATAATTGTAGAGCACCACAATGAATTACACGACATGAACCAAACCAGAACTGAATTAATTATGAATCACAATGCCCAAAGGCTCCAATGAAATTACCAAGACATGAAAAAGGCCCGAAAGCCAGTCAGCCGAAGCTGTCAATCGACACAATCACCTGAAACCAAAACAGCCCGAAGCTGTATCAATGAGGGCCGAAGCCATGGCACAAAGCCGTATCATAATGAGACCATCCAATGGACGTGACCTACTGAACTGTAGGTGTAGGAAAACAAACCGCAAAGGTTCAAGCCCCAAACTTACCCATAATGAGATCAAGAACATGACCGTGACCTACTGAGTTGTAGGTGTTCGGAAACCAATCACGAAGGTTCAAGCCCCAAACTTACCTATAATGAGATCACAGTGACCGTGACCTGCTGAATTACAGGTGCTGGGAAACCAACCGCAAAGGTTCAAGCCCCAGACATACCCATAATGAGATCATCAACGTGATCGTGACCTACTGAGCTGTAGGTGTTGGGAAAGCAACCACGAAGGTTCAAGCCCCAATCTTACCAATCGAGCACTAGTCGAGACTAGCCTCCAAAACACAATTAACCACAAACGGCAACGATTCAAAGATTACCAGATTCACAAGAATGATAGTGTGCTGCCTTGAGTCGGCCAACACGACGACAGTAATTCTCCGATGGGCACCATCCTCAAAAGTCCCAATTCAATACCTCGATTACCTAAGAATGGCCAACCGATAACAATGATGCAGTAGATGATTCAATACCTCAATTGCCTTAGAATGGCCAATCGATAACAATGATACAACGAATGATCGAAACACCTCGATTGCCTTAGAACGCCTAATCGATAATGATGATACAATGAATGATTGAGCACCTCGAATGCCTTAGAATGGCCAATCTATAACAATGATACAATGAATGCCTCGGCACCTTTAATCGGTTACCGACGACGAATATGTGGAACGAATACGCCAATGCCTTTCGGCCAAAACAACATCTATAACAAAACGCCAACATAAATAGAAATGATTTCAACAACGTCTTAAGTCCACATCAATATCAATAACAACAATCGATATATCGATACCGCAAATCGGCTATCGACAATGACATTAACAACAAGTATCCCAATGCCTTGAAATGGCCATTAATGAACAAAAATAAACATTTGGCATAATTGCCGAAGAGTATCGTATCAAACGATCCCTTAATATCAATGAACTTATGAAGAGACTAAGTCTCGTAATGATGCAACACATTTATACACATATATGATAACATTAATCTCATTGACTAGTATAGGTATAAAACTTGCCTCAACCGAAGGCAATGAAATCCTTCCACGAACAACGAACGGCATCCTCCAATAAACACAAGCATTCGATCAACCTTGAATGAAATATAATTCATTCAATAACACAATATCAATCGAAAACAACACAACGACCGAAGGAAAACTCTTCGAGACATTTAATCGAACACTATTTCTTCAAAGTTCCTCAAGAACTGTAGAATCATCAATCGGGTTAAATGAGTCGAAGATATGGATATACAATCCATAGAACATGTCTAACAACATCTAATAACCTCAATCGGTACATTAAAATCGGATGGAAAATGAAATCAAAACCAAAACTCCGATAATGTACAATTCTAGGAAAACCAAGAGAATTACCTCGATTCGACAAAGAAGAAGGATTAGATGTTGATATGATCACCTAAAGCCTTCCCAAAACATGATTGAATGGAGTAGAATCAATCATAACCACACACCCTGGTCGAATCGCACGACTACCGCGAGAAGAAGGAGAGAAAGGGGTGAAATGAGGTGAAAAACTCGTTTGTCCCCTTAAATACTCTAGCAACGCACGACCAACACGCACGACCAAAAGTCCGTGTGTTTGGTTGTGCGCTAGGCCACTGCCCGACCACTGACCTCACGCACGAGCAGCATGCACGAGCACCTGCTCGTGTGTCATGCTCGTGTGTTCTGTAATATCCGCATTTTTTTTCCTTCCCTTGTATTTTCATTTTCAGTGTATTTCTCGATTGTAGTAACCCTCGTGTATCTTTCAGTGTATCTTTCCTGTCATCTATTGATCTAATTCTCGTTGTTGTCGTGCAGAACCGCCGTTTCGTGGTTGCCGTGGATCCATTTCGTGTTATTGTTTTCCAAATATTGATTCCTATTGCTTTTATTCTCTTCCCGGATCATTTTTTCATCATTTTTAGGACCCAAATAGGGTGTGGGCCGCGGCACAAGGAGTGTGCGCCGCAGCACACACATTCCTCCAGTTTTGGCCAAGCGGACTGTACTGTGTGCCGCGGCACACCCATCCGGTGCCGCGGCACAGTGCCGAGTCAGTGCCGCGGAACACCCATCCGGTGCCGCGGCACAGTGCCGAGTCAGTGCCGCGGCACATCCGTCCGGGCAGCGGCACACTCGTGTGGCATTTTCGGCCAAAACCCGACTGTACCGGGTGCCGCGGCACATGTAGGCTGTGCCGCGGCACACTTACGAACCCTGGGAGCAATTTTTTGGCCTGTGCCGCGGCACACCTCAGCTGATCCGCGGCACACAATGCGGCCAACCCTCTATAATTGTGTTGTTTTGAGCGAGAGCAGCTCATTTTCCTTCTTCTTCTTCCATTTACGCGAGAGAGAGTGAGAGAGGAGGAGAGCTTCTCATCATTCATCAATTGGGGGTTGATTTTCATCATTCTTCTTCGGTTGTGAAGCCTGGATAATCAATCTAACGCGTGTTCTACGGATCTTAATACTCGAATCTTCAAGGTAATGTCTCTTGGAACCCTACCTTTTGAATAATTTGGGGTTTTAGGGTTTTTGTCCGATTCTTCCCGTTTTGTTGGTGGATTATTGATGAATACGATTAATATTGTTAGTATCATTAAGTTTCCTATGGATTCATGGTATATTTTGTGGTTTTTACGGAATCGAGAGTGTTTGGTTGTGGTCCGCCCTCGTTGTTATTTTTGTACGAATATACATGAATCGTAGGCGGGAATTCAGGTGTATTCCATTTCCGTGTTCGTCTAGAGTTGGTTGTAATTATGTTTTTCGAATCGTTAGGTTCGGTTCCATTGGTTCTTAACGTTCGTCGGTGATTATCCTTTCCGTTCGTTGCGTCGTCAATTACTCAAGGCAAGTAATTCTTGGAAACCTTTATGCTTAACGTGAAATGGTAATGTATATTGTGTGTGCTTTACTCACCTCGGGAGGGTCCGACGGGACCTCGAGGGAATCTATGGCTTCATATTGTATTCATGAGTTTGATTCGCTAGCCAGCTCAGGAGGGTCCTTAGAGGCCTCGAGTGGGATTCGTAGCTTCGTCCCGGTCCAAGGTGACGTGTGGTGCTTAATTTATTTTGTGAATGTGGCCAGCTCAGGAGGGTCCTTAGAGGCCTCGAGTGGGATTCGTGGCTTCGTCCCGGTCCTAGGCAAAATTATTGTGACTGTTTGTTTACGGAAAAGACATGTCTGGTTTTGTTTTTGAAATGATATTGGTGCATGTACTATGAAATGTGTAAGCGATTGGTTTGCCGTGATTACTTGTACTAGCGTAATTGCTAGCCCCTTTGGGGACCCGTTTTGGAGAAATTCTTGTTATGGATTTCAGGTTATGATTATCTGGACGAGCGGGCACCTGGACAGTACGAGGACGTTGGCCAGGGTCGTTGACATGTGCATTTGGGTCTTTTCATTTCTTTTGTCCGTTTCGATTTGGTTGTTCTCACCATTATAAACTTATAGATTGTACTCGCGAGTACTTAGGCCTTTCATTTCAAACTCCATATTGTATTACTTTAAAATTGTTACATTGTCGGGTGATGCTTATTTCGCCGGTTGCTCCGGGCGTATCTTTTTATGTCATATCATTTAAATGTGTGTCCTCACTAACCGAGATGGTTAGTCGAGTGGAGTTTTCCTGATTGTAGCCTGGTGGGTCCCATGTAGGGGTCCACGGCGCTGTAATATACTCTGAATATCTCAGGGTGTTACAGAAAATGGTATCGGAGCACTAGGTTTATGGATACCTATGCTTGTCGGCTATTTGGGTCTAGTCGTTTTTTGTTTTGCACATTGTCACACCGCTGCCGGCATCTCAGTACTTCCAGTGTTCGTAAGTTTCCTTATTCGATTCTTTACTTTCTCGTACTGTATTCCGTTTCTTGAACTGTGGTTATTCTCCCTCCTTTGCTTATCATCATAGTTGCTTTTTTTTTCCTTCCTTACTTATCCTCGATATACTTCTGTTATCTCTTAACACCAGTATGGATGCCGGAGGAAACCGTGGTCGTGGTCGTGGTCGTGGTCGTGGATGCGGCCGAGGACGTTCGGCAGCCGGTGGGGCAGCCACGTCGCATTCTTCAAGAGCCGGCAGTACCGGCGACCGTCACAGTCATGCTTCTTCTCAGGAGCGCGCCGATCTTGGTATTGCGGCTGTTATGCAGCAAATAGTTAACCAGATGGTGGCTATAGCTCAGGTGGTCCAGAACCCCGATCAGGCCCATGCTAATCGGGGTGGAGCGGATCGCTGGCTTCAGGATGTCATCAAGATGCATCCTCCTCAGTTTTCGAGAGCTTCGGACTCGATCAGCTGGGAAGGATGGATCAAGGAGATATCTAAAGTCTTCATTGCCACTAACTGTCCCGAGGACCGCAAGGTCCCTATTGCCCAGTACTTTCTCACTGGGGACGCTATGGATTGGTGGGAAGCCGTGGGGCCCAAAGATCATGTTGCTTCGTGGGCCAAATTTTAGGAATTGATGGAGACCGAATATTGCCTGTGGCCGGTCAGACAGGCTCGGGTACATGCTTTCTATGATGCTCAACCACGGGATATCCCCGTATCTCAAGCCATTGCCGATTTTAACAATGAATTGGGCTATGTGAAGACCCAAGTTGTCGAAGAGAGCGACAAAATTTTTCACTTTTCCAGGAGGATGAAGTTGTCCATTCCAGACTATATGTCACGACTCGTTTGCACCACTTTGAAGGATTATCAGAGTCGAGCTCTTGCTTATGATATGTCCGTGACGGCTAGTGATGTGGCTCGTGAGAGCAAGAAGCAGAAGTCGGTCGGAAATTTTTCTGGTCCCAAGAGTGGAGGCCAGCAGAAATCTCAACCTGTAAACATTTCTACGGGTGGTTCGGCTCGTTTCTCTGGGAGTTTCCGAAGTGCCGCCGGAACCTTCGTCCGGGACCCCAGATGCACTGTGGCAAGCCAGGCCACGTCCACCTTTAACTTGTCATACTTGTGGTCAGTCGGGCCACAAGGCTTCTTTTTGCGAGAAGCTCAGACAGTTTCGCGGCGCCCGTTCTTCTCACCCAGCACCTATGGAGCCGAGTGTGAACCAGGGCTCATTCGCTCCGTCGCCACCACCGAGTGCCGGCCGAGGTAGGGGTCGGGGTCAACCCGCTAGAGGAGGATCTTCCAGTGTCGGCTCTTCCCAGCCGCGTATATACGAGATGAGGAGGGCCGATGACCCAGCGGCTACTGTGGCGACAGGTACCATTAATATCCATTCTCATCCTGTGAGTGTGATTTTTGATTCGGGTGCTACGCATTCATTCATTTCTCTAGAGTGTGTACGCCGTTTGAGTCTCGACTGCTTGTCACCTTGCGAGCCTTTCATCATTAAACTTCCTAGCGGTGATAGAATTGTCGGTGATCAAGAGGTCCGGGACTGTTCTGTGTTTATTTGTGAGAGGGTCTGGCCCTCTAATCTTATTGTTGTGGGTATCGAGGGAGAGGATTTGATTCTCGGGGATGATTGGCTCGAGCAGCATGGTGCAATCATGAACTACCACACGAGGATCATTACCATGTTAGCCGAGGATGACACTGAACACTCTTTCGTGGGGCGAAAGAGAAACCAGAAGTTTGTTATTAACGCCTTGAAGGCGATGAAACTCCTGCGAAAGGGGTGTACTGGTTATTGGTGCTACGCCTTGAAGGCGGAGAATGGTGGAGTCTAGTTTTCGTCGATTCCGGTCGTTAGTGAGTTTCCTGATGTTTTTCCTGACGAGTTACCGGGATTGCCACCGGATCGTGAGGTCGAGTTTGCTATAGAGTTAGAGCCGGGCGCGGCTCCAATTTCGAAGGCACCGTATCACATGGCACCTTCAGAGATGGCCGAGTTGAAGAAACAGTTGAGTGAACTTCTTGAGTCGGGGTATGTTCGACCGAGCACCTCGCCTTGGGGTGCACCGGTCCTGTTTGTGCGTAAGAAGGATGGTTCACTGCGTTTGTGTATCGACTATCGCGAACTGAACAAGGTGACCATCAACGACAAGTATCCTTTGCCGAGGATTGATGACTTGTTCGATCAGTTGCAGGGAGCGGCGGTATTCTCAAAGATTGATATGAGATTGGGGTACTATCAGCTCCGGGTGAGGGAGTCCGATGTGCCGAAAACAGCTTTTCGGACGAGATACGGAAATTATGAGTTTGTAGTTATGCCTTTCGGGTTAACGAATGCGCCGGCGGTGTTCATGCAGTTGATGAACAAAGTCTTTATCGAGTATCTGGATAAGTGTGTCGTCGTCTTCATTGACGATATTCTTATCTATTCAAGGAATGATGAAGAGCATGCCCATCATTTGCGGATAGTGTTAGACATTTCGAGGGACGAGCAACTCTATGCGAAGTTCTCGAAATGTGAGTTCTGGCTGAAGGAAGTGATGTTTTTAGGTCACGTGATTTCAGCCGAGGGAGTTCGTGTGGATCCGCAGAAAATTGAGGCAGTGTTGGATTGGGCACCGCCCACGAATGTGAAGGAGGTCTGTAGTTTCTTGGGTTTGGCTGGCTACTACCGTAGGTTCGTCGAGGGTTTCTGAAAACTAGCTCGGCCACTTACACAGTTGCTCCAGAAATCCGAGAAGTTCGTCTGGAATGACGAGAGACAGTTGAGTTTTGAGGAAGTGAAGAAGCGTTTGACTTCAGCCCCGGTTTTGGCATTGCCATGTGGCAACGAGGGATTCGTCGTTTATAGCGATGCTTCGGGTCAAGGTCTTGGGTGCGTATTGATGCAGCACAGCAAGACCATTGCCTTTGCGTCGAGACAGTTGAGGCCGTATGAGCTTAACTACCCTACTCACGATTTGGAGTTAGCGGCATTTGTTTTCGCGCTCAAGATTTGGCGTCACTATCTTTTTGGATCTACATGTCATATTTTTACCGATCATAAAAGTCTGAAATACATATTTACTCAGCTGGAGTTGAATATGAGGCAGAGGAGGTGGTTAGAGCTGATTAAGGATTATGACCTTGAAATCCTTTATTATCCGGGCAAGGCGAACGTCGTGGCCGACGCCTTGAGTCGGAAACCGATTACGTTGCGAATGCTTGAGGTCCTTTCATCCCAGTCTGAGCTTCGGAGGGCTTTGATTGAGTTAGATGTTGAGGTTTTGTTGCCTGGAGCTGTCGGGCAACTTTGTGCTTTAGAGATTTCGTCGTCTTTGATCGATGAAATTAAGCTGAAGCAATTAGAGGACCCGATGATTACTCAAATCCGAGAGAACGTTCTTAAGGGAAAGTCTCCTAGATTTGTGATTCACGAGGATGGTGTTTTGAGATTTTAGAGTCAGCTTTGTGTGCCGAACGACTCAGAGTTGAGACAGAGTATTTTGCGTGAGGCCCATGCTACGCCTTATTCCGTTCATCCTGGTTCGAGTAAGATGTACAAGGACCTGAGGAGGAATTTTTGGTGGAATGATATGAAGGAAGAGGTCGTGCAGTTTGTAGCGAAGTGCTTGACTTGTCAGCAGGTTAAAATCGAGCATCAGCGGCCGGCTGGGTTATTGCAGCCACTTCCCATTCCAGAATGGAAATGGGAAGATATATCGATGGATTTCATTACGAGTTTGCCGAGGTCGAGGTCGGGCATGAATATGGTCTGGGTGATTCTTGACCGTCTGACCAAGTCGGCACATTTTCTGGGCATCAAGGACACTTGGGGCCCGGAGAAGTTAGCTCGTGTGTTTATCGCATAGATTGTGAGGCTTCACGGTACTCCGAAGTCTATTGTTTCAGATCGTGATGGCTGATTTGTATCGCACTTTTGGTAGGCAGTGCATAAGGCATTGGGTACCCGTTTGCATTTGAGTACCTCTTTTCATCCCCAATCAGATGGACAGTCGGAACGCACTATCCAGACATTCGAGGATATGTTGCGTGCTTGTGCTCTCGACTGGAGTAACAACTGGGAGGAGCATTTGCCATTAATTGAATTCACGTACAACAATAGTTGGCACGCATTGATTCGGATGGCACCGTATGAGGCACTTTATGGGCGGCGATGTCAATCACCGATTTGTTGGAACGAGGCGTCCGATTTGGTCGGGACCGAGCCGGATGTCGTTTTAGAGACGAGGCGGAAGATAGAATTGATTCGGGAACGGATGTTAACTGCCCATAGTCGACAGAAGTCATATGCCGATGTCCGTCGTCGACCTTTAGAATTCGAGGTGGGAGACCACGTTTTGCTGAAGGTGTCGCCGACGAGAGGAGGTTTCCGTTTCAGGAACAAACGGAAGTTGAGTCCGAGATTTATTGGACCCTTCGAAATTCTCGAGCGAGTCGGTGGGTTAGCATACCGTTTGGCGTTACCCCCGACCCTGAGTCATGTTCATAGCGTTTTCCATGTTTCCCAGCTGAGGAAATATGTCCTGGATCCGAGTCACGTCATCTGATTATGATGAGATTGATGTCGCCGAGGATATTACTTTTGAAGAACGTCCCTTGAAGATTTTGGAGCATCGTGAGAAACGACTGAGGCATAAGACCATCCCCTTGGTCAAAGTGCAGTGGTCGAGACACGGTGTCGAGGAGGCAACTTGGGAAACCGAGGATAGCATGCATGCTAGGTACCCTGAGTTGTTTGTTTCTTAAGTTTCAGGACGAAACTTATTTTTAGCGGGGTAGAATGTAATATCCGCATTTTTTTTCCTTCCCTTGTATTTTCATTTTCGGTGTATTTCTCGATTGTAGTAACCCTCGTGTATCTTTCAGTGTATCTTTCCTGTCATCTATTGATCTAATTCTCGTTGTTGTCATGCGGAACCGCCGTTTCGGGGTTGTCGTGGATCCATTTCGTGTTATTGTTTTCCAAATATTGATTCCTATTGCTTTTATTCTCTTCCCGGATCATTTTTTCATCATTTTTAGGACCCAAAGGGGGTGTGGGCCGCGGCACAAGGAGTGTGCGCCGCGGCACACACATTCCTCCAGTTTTGGCCAAGCAAACTGTACTGTGTGCCACGGCACACCCGTCCGGTGGCGCGGCACAGTGCCGAGTCAGTGCCGCGGCACACCCTTCCGGTGCCGCGGCACAATGCCGAGTCAGTGCCACGGCACACCCGTCCGGTGCCGCGGCACAGTGCCGAGTCAGTGCCGCGGCACATCCGTCCGGGCCGCGGCACACTCGTATGGCATTTTCGGCCAAAACCCGACTGTACCGGGTGCCGCGGCACACTGCCGAACCCTGGGAGCAATTTTTTTGCCTGTGCCGCGGCATACCTCAGCTGAGCCGCGGCACACAATGCGGTCAACCCTCTATAATTGTGTTGTTTTGAGCTAGAGCAGCTCATTTTCCTTCTTCTTCTTCCATTTACGCGAGAGAGAGTGAGAGAGGAGGAGAGCTTCTCATCATTCATCAATTGGGGGTTGATTTTCATCATTCTTCTTCGGTTGTGAAGCCCGGATAATCAATCTAACGCGTGTTCTACGGATCTTAATACTCGAATCTTCAAGGTAATGTCTCTTGGAACCCTACCTTTTGAATAATTGGGGGTTTTGGGGTTATTGTCCGATTCTTCCCATTTTGTTGGTGGATTCTTGATGAATACGATTAATATTGTTAGTATCATTAACTTTCCTACGGATTCATGGTATATTTTGTGGTTTTTACGGAATCGAGAGGGTTTGGTTGTGGTCCACCCTCGTTGTTATTTTTGTACGAATATACATGAATCGCCGGCGGCAATTCGGGTGTATTCCATTTCCGTGTTCGTCTAGAGTTGGTTGTAATTATGTTCTTCGAATCGTTAGGTTCGGTTCCATTGGTTCTTAACGTTCGTCGGTGATTATCCTTTCCGTTCGTTGCGTCGTCAATTACTCAAGGCAAGTAATTCTTGGAAACCTTTATGCTTAACGTGAAATGTTAATGTATATTGTGTGTGCTTTACTCACCTCGGGAGGGTCCGACGGGGCCTCGAGGCAATCTATGGCTTCGTCCTGGATTCATGAGTTTGATTTGCTAGCCAGCTCGGGAGGGTCCTTAGAGGCCTCGAGTGGGATTTGTGGCTTCGTCCCGGTCCTAGGTGACGTGTGGTGCTTAATTTGTTCTGTGAATGTGGCCAGCTCGGGAGGGTCCTTAGAGGCCTCGAGTGGGATTCGTGGCTTCGTCCCGGTCCTAGGCAAAATTTTTGTGACTGTTTGTTTCCGGAAAAGACATGTCTGGTTTTGTTTTTGAAATGATATTGGTGCATGTACTATGAAATGTGTAAGCGATTGGTTTGCCGTGATTACTTGTACTAGCGTAATTGCTAACCCCTTTGGGGACCCGTTTTGGGGAAATTCTTGTTATGGATTTCAGGTTATGATTATCCGGACGAGCGGGCACCTGGACAGTACGAGGACGTTGATATGTGCATTTGGGTCTTTTTATTTCTTTTGTCTGTTTCGATTTGGTTGTTCTCACCATTATAAACTTATAGATTGTACTCGCGAGTACATAGGCTTTTCATTTCAAACTCCATATTGTATTACTTTAAAATTGTTACATTGTCGGGTGATGCTTATTTCTCCGGTTGCTCCGGGCGTATCTTTTTATGTCATATCATTTACATGTGTGTCCTCACTAACCGAGATGGTTAGTCAAGTGGAGTTTTCGTGATTGTAGCCTGGTGGGTCCCATGTAGGGGTCCACGGCGCTGTAATATACTCTGAATATCTCGGGGTGTTACATGTTCCTGATGAGTGCCAAATTACACTGCCCGAATACTGGAATGCCGCATGAGCTGCACACGAGTACCTGCTCGTGTGCCTTGCTTGTGTGCAACAAACAAGGGCTAAATTCGAGCCCGACACGGCTCTAAAAGCACCCGAAACATCACCAACTCGAAAGGGTAGATAACAAGAGTTCACAACCCTCAAAGAGACCAAAAACGACAATGGAAAACAATATGTCATGCCACGCATGCATACACACAACCTGCACGACTTACACGATAATAAGTCACGTCCAATCGGTGAAACAATACCGACGACAACAAAAATATTTCGATTTCGAAATATCCCAATACAATCTGCATTGTATCAATCCAATACAACAGTACTTGTACAATTCCAAATGAATACGTACAATACAGCAGTAACAATGAAATAAATAAAATAAAAAAATTGCCACCGTATATTACATACCCCCCCTCCTAAAAAGAGTTTCGTCCTCGAAACTGAGGGTACACAACTCGGAATATGAAATATACAACCGGATCTGAAAACAACATATCCAAGAATACTTCTCAATGCGAATCACTTCGCTTGAGCAACTGGGCCAACCCCTTGGGTCCCCATATCTTCTTTGCCTGAATAAGGCGAAAGAGAAGTGATAAAACACCCAACCAAAATACGAGACGAACCGACCCATGACTCCTCTGCTAGAGGCCAGCCAGAAAGTTGTACCAACCGCATGATTCGAAACACCAGCGTACACATCCCGAGGGAGCCGCTCATTGTACATGTCTACAATCCATCGGTGTACACTTCCCCGTCCTCATCGGGGTCAGACGCCCACGCAATCACTGACTCGCGCCTCAAAAGAAAAGCAACAACGCGCATATAGTCCTCGGAACCATATCAATCGTACGCCAAAGTTCCCATGACTTGACGTCTCGAATCACAATGAACAATTACTCAGATTATCCCAAAATATCGGGTACAACACCAAAGGGAAGAAATCCCAACCAATGACCCAAATCTCAAGACTCTGAAATGCTATAGTTACAAGATAAATCAACAACAGATGGTTCACAACCACAATACTACGATGCAGATTAAGTTAAACAGTAATTCGAAAAACAAGGCTACATCTCAAATGTACCCAACATCGATATCCTCCCGATCATCGATCCCCTCGATCTCATCAGTTCAAGGAAGACCCAAATCTGAACTCATCGCTTAATATGATCCCAAAATGTCACAAGTACGAGAGTGACTATGATGAATGATAAATGACTAGAAATCCGACAAGGATCAAGAATGACTCACCGAGGTGAACTAATAACGTAATGAGTGATAGCTCAAATGAAGGGATTGGAACCGTTGTTCCTCGTGAATTGAATGATTAGTTTGATAACTACAAGTCTCAACATGATTGATGTATGATGAATGAATTATCCGAATGAATGAACGACAATGAAATGAATGATTATACTATTACCGAGCAATGAAATGAATGATTATACTATTACCGAGCAAGAATTAACTTGTTCAAAACCTGTGATGAATGTCCTTACCTCTGGCTCTCGAAGCCTGATAGGACCCCTTGGATTAGGGGTGTCGAGTGGTTCGGTTCCGATTAGCTGAACCATAATTTTTGGTTAACCGGAACCATAAACCCCCCAAAATATGAACCACTAACCACACCACTTTAAATTTCGGTTAACCGGAACCACACCGATTATATATGGTTCCGGTTCGGTTAACCTTAAAAACCATTTTTCTTTTTTTTTTTTTATCCGAAAAAACTGAAATAATCAATTCTAAAATGCTAAAATTAATCTTTTAAAACAAAAATAGTAGACAAGAACACAATTAATCCATAAATCCAATAACTATAAGTCAAAATTAATCCATAAATCCAACAATTAAAAATGCAACACAATCACAAATGGAGAATTGATGTTGGGGTAATTAATTTACATATTATTAATTCAATTGAATTTCATTTTAGGATAAAAATATATAATTATAATTTATTAATTTATTATAATTTCGGTCTGTGGTTCTGTGGTTCTGGAACCATTCGGTTCCGGTTAACCACCATATTTTTCTTTGAAGTAGGAACCACAAACCGCACCCTAACCACAAATAGTAGTTCTCGGTTAACCGGAACCACGTCGGTTCGGTTCGGTTCCGATTAAAACCACTAACCACGAACCTTTTAGATAGCCATACCTTGGATGATGCACGGGCTGGAGTAACAAAGTCTCTCGAGGTTTGCGAGTTCTCTAGAGATCTACTGGCATTAGAACACCTGTAGTATTTCTGAAGGTGTCCCTGCCTCCCACACAGAAAACAAACAACGGCCTGCATCGAGCACCGGGTACTGCGATGTCCTACTGTATCACAGTTAAAGAAAACAATAGTTGAACTCGTCGTCTGAGACGAAGATGCTTTCTTAGCATGAAGACGACTATTAAACGACCCCTTGGACATCAGAGCCAGATGTCCCTCGGAATGAACCGTCATCCTAGTCCTCCCACCTGAAGAAACTGAAGGGTACTTCTGAGTAAGATCCTTGATCAAAAGCTCTACTCCAAGAGCCTTCTCGATGAACTCACTAAGTGAATTACAATTGTGATTGAACAACTTCATCCTCAACTGTGGATTTAGCCTCTTGCTAAAATACTTGATCTTATCCGCCTCAGTACGGATAAGAGACGAAGCAAATAGAAAAAATCCCTGAAACTTCTCAGCAATGACAATAACACCCTCGTACTCGACGGGTTAGGGGTTTAAAACCTCTGATAACTTGGCTTCACGAGGTGGAGCCGGATAATATCTCTCTAACATGAGAGTATTGAACTTACTCCAAACACAATCACGATCGGTGGGTTTTACAGAAAGCCACCAAGAATAAGCACCCTTACTCAAGTAGTAAGCTGCTACTGCCACCTTACTCTCTTCTTAACACTGAACTATGTCGAAGAGTTTATCAAAATGTTCAAGCCAATGAACAATATCAGCTGGTTCCGACGAACCCTCAAAAGTAGGCGGTCTCTGACGAGAGATATCGCCAACAATCTGACTCACTCCTCCAGTCTGTCCATGAAACAGAACCTAGAATCCCTGCTGTGGTGGACCACGAACCATCAAGGTCTGCATGATCTCCATCAGTCGTGTCATCTGAGTCATCTGGTCCACCATGCCCTGCATACATATGAATGGGTCCACCTGAACACCTTCCGATTGAGCTGCATCTCGGGTACGACTCCATGACAGTGAATGATTATCTGATAGTAAATGAGTAGCATAGCTAACTGATGAACACATGTTATCCCTCGCATTTGCGCGGTTATTCACACGAGATCCCGGGTTTCGGCCCGCACCTCGGCTTCTTCCCATGCGTCCTCTGAGAGCTCTATCCATACTGAAGCAGGAAAGTCACATGATAATTATAGATCCTGCGTGAAGATCGCATTATGATTACGTTACTAAATGATAATAATGAGCATACACGCTCTAACGCAATGAACGCATTAATAGTGCAGTAGAATGATTACCGACATGACGCCGGAATATGATAAGATTGCATGAAAGATCAAGTGAGGTGACATGATTCTATGATGAAATTCCTGAAATGATTATCTTGAACAAGTTAACAAGATTGATAATTCAATCCACAAGATCAACAACTAAGCAATGAGATTGACTGAGTAATTAATGAATTAAAATGATCGACGAGATCAAAAATGATGATTGAGGATTGTTGACTGATGAATGAGTTGATCCTTTTCGCTTGCACAGGTCACACGTGCTCCAAAACAATTAGTCATGATTCAATCGTAACATTAATATCACATATAAGTTTTAACAAAGCATGTATAATTAATGACATGATGAATGTATGAACATAAAGAGAATCGAGTCATTACACAGGTCATAGCGAAGCTTCGAGGTCTTGCGATATTAGTCTTCACTGACGACGGCTCGATGAATGAATGACTTGTGCAGTCGTACAAATTTCATGACTCACAAAACCCAACTGTCCAGATTGTCATAACCTGACAGTCCCACTACTACCGCATCGGTAAAGCCACATAAATCACATATCAGGGTATCTCACAACCCAACGCCCTATGATACCATTTTCTGTAAGACCCCCAAATCCCATTGGGTAATTACAGTGCCGTGGACCCCACACCCGGAGATCCACCAGGCGAACACGACTGAAAATACATTAAATTAACCAACAAGGAAGATCATAGTCCCTACCATGATATCCGACACAATATTCCGATAAGGAATTTCAACGACAAAAGTGGGCCTACATGGCCAAAATAAAATACAATGACATCCATGAGCCTTGCTCGGACAATACAACATGACATCAATTGACAAAACTGGAGTACATTCCAACTGCCTGACCAACATGAATACATCGGACTAGTATCGCTCGAATGCCTCATCGCCATCGTCATGCCCCTGTGTCTCAACTCTCCTCGCAAGCACCTAAAACATGAAAACATGTTCCTCCCCCACGGGGTCAGTCATCCAGATAATGAACATCAAGTACATGTATAACATGATATCTATCCAACGGCAGAATGAAACGGTACAATGATAATAATAATACGTGATGCTCACAAACGAAGGTAAGAACCGAGCATCCACTCACCCGAAGCTGTCAATCGACACAATCACCTGAAACCAAAACAACCCAACTGTATCAATGAGGGCCGAAGCCATGGCACGAAGTCGTATCACAATGAGACCATCCAATGGCTGTGACCTACTGAACTATAGGTGTTGGGAAACCAACCGCAAAGGTTCAGGCCCCAAACTTACCCATAATGAGATCATGAACATCACCGTGACCTACTGAGCTGTAGGTGTTGGGAAACCAATCGCGGAGGTTCAAGCCCCAAACTTAGCCATAATGGGATCACCCAGTGACCGTGACCAGCTGAATTACAGGTGCTGGGAAACCAACCGCAAAGGTTCAAGCCCCAGACTTACCCAGCATGAGATCATCAACATGATCGTGACCTACTGAGCTGTAGGTGTTGGGAAACCAACCACGAAGGTTCAAGCCCCATTCTTACCCATCGAGCACTAGTCGAGACTAGCCTCCAAAACACAATTACCCACAAACGGCAACGATTCAAAGATTACCGGATTCACAAGAATGATAGTGTGCTGCCTTGAGTCGGCCAACAACGACGACAGTAATTCACGGATGGGCACCGTCCTCGACATTCCCAATTCAATACCTCGATTGCCTTAGAATGTCCAATCGATAACAATGATGCAGTAGATGATTCAATACCTCGATTGCCTTAGAACGACCAATCGATAACAATATACAATGAATGATCGAAACACCTCGATTGCCTTAGAACGGATAATCGATAACAATGATACAATGAATGATTGGGCACCTCGATTGCCTTAGAATGGCCAAGCGATAACAATGATACATTGAATGCCTCAGCACCTTTAATCGGTTACCGACGAAGAATATGAGGAACGAATATGCCGATGCCTTTAATCGGCCAAAACAACATCTATAACAAAACGCCAACATCAATAGCAATGATTTCAACGTCTTAAGTCGACATCAATATCAATAACAACAATTGATACATCGATACCGCAGACCGGCTATCGGCAATGACATTAACAACGAGTATCCCAATGCCTTGAACCGGCCATTAATGAACAAAAATAAACATTTGGTATAATTGCCGAAGAGTATCGTATCAAACGATCGCTTAATATCAATGAACTTATGAAGTGACTAAGTCTCATAATGATACAACACATTCATACACATATGTGATAACATTAATCTCATTGACTAGTACAAGTATAAAACTTACCTCAACCAAAGGCGATGAAATCCTTCCACGAACAACGAACGGCGTCCTCCGATAAACACAATGAACAACCTTGAATGAAATACAATTCATTCAATAACACAATATCAATCAAAAACAACACAACAACCGAAGGAAAACTCTTTGAGGCATTAAATCGAACACTAAATGTTCAAAGTTTCTCAAGAACCTTAGAATCATCAATCGGATTAAATAAGTCAAAGATATGGAAATATAATCCATAGAACATGTCTAACAACATCTAATAACCTCAATCTATCCATTAAAATTGGATGGAAAATGAAATCAAAACCAAAACTCCCAAAATGTATAATTCTAGGAAAACCAAGAGAATTACCTTGATTCGACAAACAAGAAGGATTAGATGTTGATATGATCACCCAAAGACTTCCCAAAACATGATTGGATGGAGTAGAATTGATCATAACCACAAACCCTAGTCGAATCGCACGACTACCGCGAGAAGAAGGGGTGAAAGGGGTGAAATGAGGTGAAAAACCCGTATGTCCCCTTAAATACTCCAGCAACGCACGACCAACACGCACGACCAAAAGTCCGTGTGTTTGGTCGTACGCTAGGCCACTACCCGGCCACTGACCTCACGCACGAGCAGCACGCACGAGCACCTACTCGTGTGTCATGCTCGTGTGGTCCTGATGAGTGCCAAAGTGCACTGCCGGGATACTGGAATGCCGCATGAGCTGTGCACGAGTACCTGCTCATGTGCCTTGCTTGTGTGCCTTGCTAAAATCGAGCCCGTCATGGCTCCGAAAGCACCCAAAACATAACCAACTCAAAAGGCACGATAACAAGAGTTCACAACCCTCAAAGAGACCATAAACGACAATGGAAAACAATATGTCATGCCACGCATGCATACACATGACCTGCACAACTTACACGATAATAAGTCACGTCGAATCGGTGAAACAATACCGACAACAACAAAAATATTTCGATTTCGAAATATCCCAATACAATCTGCATTGTATCAATCCAGTACAACAGTACTTGTATAATTTCAAATGAATACATACAATACAACAGTAACAATGAAATAAATAAAATAAAATAAAAAAATTACCACCGGATATTACATACTCCCCCTCTTAAAAAGAGTTTCGTCCTTGAAACTGAGGGTACACAACTCGGAATATGAAATATACAACCGGATCAGAAAACAACATCTCCAAGAATACTTCTCAATGCGAATCACTTCGCTTGAGCAACTGGGCCAACCCCTTGGTTCCCCACATCTCCTTTGTTTAAATAAGGTGAAAAACAAGTGATAAAACACCCAACCAAAATACGAGACCAACCAACCTATGACTTCTCCGCTAGAGGCCGGCCAGAAAGTTGTACCAACCGCATGATTCGAAACACCAGCGTACGCATCCCGAGGGAGCCGCTCATTGTACATATCTACAATCCATCGGTGTACACTTCCCTATCCTCATCGGCGTCGGACGCCCAGGCAAGCACTGACTCGCGCCTCAAAAGAAAATCAACAACGCACATATAGTCCTCGGAACCATATCAATCCTACGCCAAAGTTCCCATGACTTGACGTCTCGAATCACAATGAACAATTACTCAGATTATCACGAAATCTCGGGTACAACACCAAAGGGAAGAAATCCCAACCAATGACCCAAATCTCAAGATTCTCAAATGTTATAGCTACAAGATAAATCAACAACAGATGGTTCACAACCACAATACTATGATGAAGATTAAGTTAAACAGTAATCCAGAAAACAAGGCTACATCTCAAATGTACCCAACATCGATATCCTCCCGATCATCGATCTCGTCGATCTCATCAGTTCAAGGAATACCCAAATCTGAACTCACCACTTAATATGATCCCGAAAGGTCACAAGAACGAGAGTGACTATGATGAATGATAAATGAATAGAAATCCGACAAGGATCAAGAATGACTCACCGAGGTGAAGTAATAACGTGATGAGTGATAGCTCAAATGAAGGGATTGGAATCGTTGTTCCTCGTGAATTGAATGATTAGTTTGATAACTACAAATTTTAACATGATTGATGTATGATGAATGAATTATACGAATGAATGATGGAAAATGACATGAATGATTATACTATTACCAAGCAAGAATTAACTTGTTCAAAGCCGGTTATGAATGTCCTTACCTCTGGCTCTCGAAGCCTGATAGGACCCCTTGGATGATGCACGGGCTAGAGTAACAAAATCTCGAGATTTATTGGCACTAGAACTCCTGCAGTATTTCTGAAGGTGTCCCTGCCTCCCACACAGAAAATAAGCAACGGCCTGCATTGAGCACCGGGTACTGCGATATCCTATTGTATCACAGTTAAAGCAAACAACAGTCGAACTCATCATCTGAGATGAAGATGCTATCTCAGCATGAAGACGACTATTAAATGACCTCTTGGATGTCAGAGCCTAATATCCCTCATAATGAACCGGCATCCTACTCCTCCCACCAGAAGAAACTGAAGGGTACTTCTCAGTAACCTCCTTGATCAAAAGCTCTACTCCAAGAGCCTTCTCGATGCACTCACTAAGTGAATTACAATTGTGATTGAACAACTGCATCCTCAACTGCGAATTTAGCCTCTTGCTAAAATACTTGATCTTATCCGCCTCAGTATGGATAACAGACGAAGCAAACTAAAGAAGTACCTAAAACTTCTCAGCAATGACAATAACACCCTCGTCCTCGATGGGTTCGGGGTTTAAAACCTCTAATAACTTGGATTCACGAAGTAGAGCCGGATAATACCTCTCTAACATGAGAGTCTTGAACTTACTCCAAACACAATCACGATCGGTGGGTTTTACAGATAGACACCAAGAATAAGCACCCTTACTCAAGTAGTAAGCTGCTACTGCCACCTTACTTTCTTCCGGACACTGATCCATGTCGAAGAGTTTATCAAAATGCTCAAGCCAATGAACAATATGAGCTGGTTCCAACGAACCCTCAAAAGTAGGCAGTCTCTGACGAGAGATATCGCCAACAATCTGACTCACTCCTCCAATTTGTCCATGAAACCGAACCTGAAATCCGTGCTGTAGTGGACCACGAACCATCGAGGTCTGTATTGTCTCCATCGGTCGCACCATCTGAGTCATCTGCACCATCATGCCATGCATGCATATGAATGGGTCCACCCGAACACCTTCCAATTGAGCTGCATCTCGGGTACGACTCCATGATAGTGAATGATTATCTGACAGTGAATGAGTAACATTGCTAACTGATGAACACATGTTATCCCTCGCATTCGCGTGGGTATTCACACGAGATCCCGGGTTTTGGCCCGCAGCACGGCCTCTTCCCCTGCGTCCTCTGACAGCTCTATCCATACTGAAGCAGGAAAGTCACATGATAATTATAGATCCCACGTGAATATCGCATTATGATTACGTTACGGAATGATAATAATGAGCATACACGCTCTAACATAATGAACACATTAATAGTGCAGTAAAATGATCTCATGTTAGGCGTATTTTTATACGCTTATTTATCATTATTTTGTATTATTTTGGTGAGTAAATTTGCATAAATGAGCTTTTAATGCCCTATTCTTGTATGTCTGGCAGGAAATTGGAGTCCGAAAGCCGAAACGATGAAAAACGGATGAAAACGGCAAATTTTGGTCTGGGGCCGCGGCATAAAGCAAGCGTGCCACGGCACACACAGAGGACCAGCAGGCATCATAGTAGACTGTACTCTGAGCCGCGGCACAGATTTAGTGAGCCGCGGCCCAGAGAAAAATTATAGCGCCCAGGTTTTAATCTGAGTGTCGTGAGCCGCGGCACAGATTAAGTGAGCCGCGGCACACGGGGCGGTTTTGGTGTACTCCGCGCGGGTTTGGGCCGTTTTGGAGCCTGTTCTCGACCTAATCACACGGACGCGATTTGGAGGCTGCTGGGAGCTATAAATAAGGGTTTAAGGCCATAATTAATGAGCTTTTGGAAGATCGATAAATCTTAGAGGAGGAATATCGCAGAAGAGAAGGATAAGCAGAAGACATCAAGAGCAGAGGGCAGAAGCCAGAAGAACGGAGTAATCCGAGCTCTTCATCTGCGTTTGATTTTCATGCTTTCATTCATTAATTCTGTATTTTTATCTTTTAGCATGTCAGGCTAAAACCCTGTTCTAGGATTTTGATGAAACCTAAGTTTTTACGGATTTGCTTTAGATTATATATATAATTCCCTTTTTCTGTTGAGTTTTCCCAATCGATTTTAATGCCTTCAATTTTCTGGCCATAATTGGATTGTTTTAATTACCTTACTCGAATCGGGAGAGGAGAGTTGGTGAGGAACTATTGGTGAAAACCATTTTATCTTGTGAGATAGGAATATACTCATAGGAACTACGTGGCCTTTTGAGGATTTTGTGCTTTTTGCCTATTGTCGAATTAATTCACCTAGGGACATAGTGCGTTATTCGCCTTTAGAAAAATCTATTGACCTCGGGAGAGGCGGTAGAATATATTAGCAATCTTCGCCTTCAATAAATTGGGGAAATCATTACCTTCAGATAATCGAAAGTAAATTCGGATAAACCAAGGTGGATTCAGAATCCTAGACTTATTCATCATCTGATTTTCTTTCTTCAAGCGATCGTTTTTACTGTTAGTTCTTTTATTGATTTTATTTAGTTATTAATTGCAACTAAAATTTTGACTGTTCAAATAAAATTAGAATACATAAAAATCGGTACTTAGTAATTCAGTCCTCGTGGGAACGATACTCACTCATCACTTTATTACTTGTCTGCAATAATGTGCACTTGCATTTAACGAAATACCGCAACAAGTTTTTGGCGCCGTTGCCGGTGACTGATTTATTTACTAATATCGATTTCAGTATTTCTGGTCTTAGTTTGAACGTTTTTTTTATTATTTTTTTTATTTGTTTGTTTGTCCTTTCAGGAGTTTCTGGTTAGTGCATGAGAAAATTCGGTAACGAAGGCCTACTACCTTTGGATACCGAACTTGAGCGCACTCTTCGGAGGAACAAAAAGGAGAAACGAGAGTTACCAACCACAGTCACCATGGCCGAAAATACCGAAAATCACGGAGGTGATAATCTTGTACAACAAGCTCAACCGGCACTAGCACTTCGAGACTATGCTATGCCTCAAATCAACGCGAACTTTTTGGGGATTCGGCGTCCCACCATCCAGGCGAACAATTTTGAAATCAAGCCTGCAATTATTCGGATGGTGCAATCGAGCTAGTTCTGTGGATTGCCAAACGATGACCCCAACGCACACATTGCGTTTTTTCTCGAGATTTGTGACACCTTTGAAAACAACGGTGTCACCGATGATGCTATCCGTCTACGGCTTTTCCCTTTCTCTTAGAGGGATAAAGCCAAATTTTGGTTGAATTCTTTACCACCGGGCTTGATCACTACGTGGGCTGAATTAGCGCAAGCCTTCCTTGCTAAATTCTTCCCACCTTCGAAGACAGCAAGGTTAAGAAATGAAATCACTACCTTTGGGCAGTTCGATATGGAGTCGCTTCACGCAGCTTGGGAGCGATACAAGGACTTACTAAGGAGATGCCCACATCACGGCCTTCCGGACTGGCTCCAAATTCAAACATTTTACAACGGATTGAGTGCTTCTACATGCACTCATGTGGATGCGGCCGCTGGATGAGCCTTAATGGGAAAAACTATGGCCGAGGCACACTCTTTGTTGGAAGCTATGGCCGCAAATGCTTATCAATGGCCATCCGAATGAGTAAATCCGAAGCGAGTTATGGAAATTTCGAATAATGATCCGATCTCTACATTGTTGGCCCAAGTCGCTGCATTGACGCAACAACTTCAAGCCTTTTCGCATGCTCCTTCTCCCGTTACCATTGAATCGTGTAGTTGGTGTAACGGATCCCACCCTAGCACAGAGTGCCAAGTCGGAAACCCTTTCGAGCAGCCCCCAATTGAACAAGCTCAGTTCGTAGGAAACGGGAATCGATAAAGCAATCCGTACTCCAACACGTATAATCTGGGATGGCGTAATCATCTAACTTCTGATAGAGAAACGGACAAAACTCGAACCAGCCCCCGTTTACTCAACACCAACAGCAGCCTCCTCCCGCTCCAAAAGTTTCTCTAGAGGAAGCAATAGCGAAATTGGCAGCGAATACGAGTCAGTTTATGACCCGTATGGAAGCAACATTGCAAAACCATTCTGCTTCCATTCGTAACTTGGAAGTCCAACTAGGCCAGATAGCAAATGTATTAACAGCCCGCCCGGAAGGTACCTTGCCAAGTACCACTGAAACGAATCCCAGAGAGAGTGTCAATGCCATTGGTTTGAGAAGTGGGAAGGAATTGTGCGAGCTGCCCGGGCAGAACAAAAAGAAAAGTGAGGATGAGGAGAATAAAAATTCAGCGACTGAGGAACCACAAGATTGGAAACCCTCGATACTATTTCCGGACAATCCAAAGGCATATGTACCACCCGTCCCGTTTCCGCAGTGATTACAACAGAAAAAGGTGGACAAGCAATTCTCACAGTTCCTCGACGTCTTCAAGAAGTTGCATATTAACATCCCATTTGCCGATGCCTTGGAGCAAATGCTGAGTTACGCGAAATTCATGAAAGAAATCTTGTCCAATAAAAGAAAACTCGAGGAGTATGAGACAGTCGCATTGACGGAGGAGTGCAGCGCTATTCTTCAGAAAAAGCTTCCGCCAAAACTGAAGGATCCGGGAAGTTTTAATATACCTTGCACGATGGGAAATCTGACTTTTGAAAGGGCATTGTGCGATCTCGGCGCTAGTTTTAATCTCATGCCTCTGTCTATTTTCAAGAAACTTGGAATGGAGAAGCAAAACCGACGACTGTCTCCTTATAATTAGCTGATAGATCCATTAAGTATCCGAGGGGAATAATCGAGGACGTCTTGGTAAAAGTTGATAAATTCATCTTTCCGGCCGAGCATTGTGCTTGACATGTAGGAGGACCACGACATCCCAATTATCTTGGGAAGACAATTTTTGGCAACCGGCCGAACTTTAATCGACGTGGAAAAAGGGGAACTAACTCTAAGGATTCAAGACGAGCATGTCACTTTTCAAGTATTTAAATCCTTTCCACGTCCGGGTGGTGTTGAGAAGAGCTCGCAAATTGAAAGTGTGGATACCATTGCGAAAGACACACACCGGAAGTATCATCGGTCGAAAAACTCAGAATCCGTTTCAGAGGGTCCCATGCCTAAGAAAAATTTAGAACGAGTTGCATATCTCAGGCATGTGGACACGCCATCATCATCAACCGTTCATCCATCAATGAGATGTCCCGATGCTGTCATTTCGTTCGAGAAAAAGGAGAATAAGCTGGACGTACAACGGAGGCCAAACCATGAGAAAAATGGGTGCTTCGGAAAGTTGTTTGTGTCAAAACCTTTTCGCAAACAACATTTGGTGTCCGAACCGAAAATTGAATCGTTAAAGACTAATGGTCAAAATTTTAAAACACATATTAACGGTTCGATGAACGGGGCGGAGTCCAAATGGAGTTTGCGAAAAGCGAACTGATTTTCAATAGGTCCGGCTGAAGACTATAAACTTAGCGCTTCTCGGGAGGCAACCCGAGTTTCAGTAGTAGATTTTTGTGTTACAGTATTTTCTTGCATTTTCGAACATTTATTTTTCATCATTTTTGCTTTGATTTGCTTATCCCTCTCGTTCTTGACGTGTTCCTTTTAAAATTCTGTGCAGAAAAAGCCATAGGGGAAAATTTTTTGCCTGAGCCGCGGCACAAGGCTTGTGAGGCGCGGCACACACAAATCGAACCAGAAGTCTAAACATTCTGTACTATGTGCCGCAACACAACCCAACTGAGCCGCGGCACACTTGATTCCTGAGCCGCGACACGTTGATGCTGAGCCGTGGCACACCAATTGCCAGATGAAGAGCCCAGGATGCTATACTCTGTGTCGCGGCACAAACAAAGTGAGCCGCGGCACATCAACACTCTGAGCCGCGGCACCCGAGTGATGAGCCGCGGCACATGGCGATGGAATAAGGAAGACCAGGCGGATTGTACTCTGGGCCGCGGCTCACTTAAGCTGTGCTGCGGCCCACCGTTCGGAATTTTAACAGCCCAGGTATTTTTATAAAACGAACACGGCCGGCACTCAGGTACCTCCTTCCCCTCTTCTCTGCACAAGCGATCGGACAATTTTTTTTTTTCATCTTTTTGCATTCTTCTTGCACTCTTCAAGAACTAAGCAAGGTAACTCTGAATTCCTACTCTTAATTTCCTTATGAATTGAATGGTGAAGTTTTGTTATTCATTTGATGGTTGATTATGTTTTTTTTTCCCTTTTTTTCAAAAGTTCTATCAAGTTGAGTTGAGAATATGATGATTTTGATTGATTATTGATGATTATCTTTCGATTATGAACGAATGGATTATGTTTGTCATGATACTCGATTCAGGATGTTGTTTTTGGGGATTGAATGAAGCTTTAGTCATATTTGTTCTTCAATTAAAAGGATGCACTCAAGGTGTTTGCTGAATTGCCTGAATGAAATTTTTTTATTATTCGCGTGACCCGCTGTTTATTCTCGCGTAAAACAACAACCTTGAATCGGACATGCGGGACTAGGTATTCGAGTTGTTTCTCCACTGTGGAGGGGAACTTAGTAACTAGAAGCATCCATGTACCCCATGAGTGTCTTTTACGTCAAACGGTTTCCCAATACATGATAATGGAATTTCACCCTAGGATTATCCCGATGAAACATCCTGAGATCCGAACCTAGTGGTCAACTCGAATCAATTTATTGATCATATATAAGGGAACACTGTCCGAGGGTTATTTTTGATGAAACTCTTGGAATTTTTGCCATTAGACTTTGGGACTGGGTGAATTGGTTTGTTTATTTTAACCCTTCATATTGGCGGTCGATTAAATTCACACTTGTTAATCTTTGAGCTGGATTTTCTTCATGAACGATTGATTAGGACTGAATTTGGTTACTTTGTGGAATCAATGTCCTGGATGTGACTCACTATTATGATATTTGTACTATTCTTTGAGATTTTCAGGGTAGTATTGATTAGGTTGAGCACTATGAGTTGCACGATTATTCACGATATTCTTTTGTTGAAATTGATTATTTTTGCTTGAGGACAAGCAAAGGCTCAAGTTTGGGGGTATTTGTTAGGCGTATTTTTATACGCTTATTTATTATTATTTTGTATTATTTTGGTGAGTAAATTTGCATAAATGAGCTTTTAATGCCCTATACTTGTATGTCTGGCAGGAAATTGGAGTTCGAAAGCCGAAACGATGAAAAACGGATGAAAACGGCGAATTTGGGCCTGGGGCCGCGGCACAAGGCAAGCAGGCCGCGGCACACACAGAGGACCAGCAGGCACCATAGTAGACTGTACTCTGAGCCGCGGCACAGATTTAGTGATCCGCGGCCCAGAGAAAAATTATAGCGCCCAGGTTTTAATCTGAGTGCCGTGAGCCGCGGCACAGATTAAGTGAGTCGCAGCACACGGGGCGGTTTTGGTGTACTCCGCGCGGGTTTGGTCCGTTTTGGAGCCTGTTCTCGACCTAATCACACGGACGCGATTTGGAGGCTGCTGGGAGCTATAAATAAGGGTTTAAGGCCATAATTAATGAGCTTTTGGAAGATCGATAAATCTTGGAGGAGGAATATCGCAGAAGAGAAGGATAAGCAGAAGACAACAAGAGCAGAGGGCAGAAGCCAGAAGAACGGAGGAATCCGAGCTCTTCATCTGCATTTGATTTTCATGCTTTCATTCATTAATTCTGTATTTTTATCTTTTAGCATGTCAGGGTAAGACCCTGTTCTAGGATTTTGATGAAACCTAAGTTTTGACGGATTTGCTTTAGATTATCTATATAATTCCCTTTTTCTGTTGAGTTTTCCCAATCGATTTTAATGGTTTCAATTGTCTGGCCAATAATTGTATTGTTTTAATTACCTTACTTGAATCGGGAGAGGAGAGTTGGTGAGGAACTATTGGTGAGAACCGTTTTATCTTGTGAGATAGGAATATACTCATAGGAACTACGTGGCCTTTTGAAGATTTTGTGCTTTTTGCCTATTGTCGAATTAATTCACCTAGGGATGGAGTGCGTTATTCGCCTTTAGAAAAATCTATTGACCTCGAGAGAGGCGGTAGAATATATTAGCAATCTTCGCCTTCAATAAATTGGGGAAATCATTAACTTTAGATAATCGAAAGTAAATTCGGATAAACCAATGTGGATTCAGAATCTTAGACTTATTCATCATCTGATTTTCTTTCTTCAAGCGATCATTTTTACTGTTAGTTCTTTTATTGATTTTATTTAGTTATTAATTGCAACTCAAATTTCGACTGTTCAAATAAAATTAGAATACATAAAAATCGGTACTTAGTAATTCAGTCCTCGTGGGAACGATACTCACTCATCACTTTATTACTTGTCTACGATAACGTGCACTTGCGTTTAACGAAATATCGCAACATCGCAGATATGACGTCGAAATATGATAATATTGCATGAAAGATCAAGTGAGGTGACATGATTATCTGATGAAATTCCTGAAATGATTATCTTGAACAAGTTAACAAGATTGATAATTCGATCCACAAGATCAACAACTGAGCAATGAGATTGACTGAGTGATTAATGAATTAAAATGATCGACGAGATCAAAAATGATGATTGAGGATTGTTGACTGATGAATGATTTGATCATTTTCACTTGAATAGGTCACACGTGCTCCAAAATAATTAGTCATGAATCAATCATAACACTAATATCACATATAAGTTTTAACAAAGCATGTATAATTAATGACATGATGAATGTATGAACATAAAGAGAATCGAGTCCTTACACAGGTCATAGCGAAGCTTCGAGGTCTTGCAATATTAGTCTTCACTGACGACGACTCTATGAATGAATGACTCGTGTAGTCGTACAAATTTCACGACTCACAAAACCCAACTGTCCAGATTGTCATAACCTGACAGTCCCACTACTACCGCATCGGTTGAGCCACATAACTCACATATCAAGGTATCTCACAACCCAACGCGCTATGATACTATCTTCTGTAACACCCACAAATCCCATTGGGTTATTCAGTGCCATGGACCCCACACCCAGAGATCCACCAGGCGAACATAACTAAAAATACATAAAATTAACCAACAAGGGAGATCACAATCCCTAACATGATATCCGACACAATATTCCGATAAGGAATTTCAACGACAAAAGTGGGCGTACATGGCCAAAATAAAATACAATGACATCCATGAGCCTTGCTCGGATAATACAACATGATATCGGCTGACAAAACTGGAGTACACCCCAACTGACTGACCAACATGAATAACTCGTACTAGTATCGCTCGAATGCCTCGTCGCCATCGTCATGCCCCTGTGTCTCAACTCTCTCCTCGCGTGCACCTAAAACATGAAAACATGTTCTGCCCCCACGGGGTCAGTCATCCATATAATGAACGTCAAATACATGTATAACATGATATGCATCCAAAGGTAGAATGAAACATTATAATGATAATAATAATACGAGATGCTCACAAACCAAGGAAAGAACTGAGCATTCGTGACACATTATGCCCACGGCATACTATTAATACCAGTTCAACAGGTAGAACATAAATGTCCAACGGCGAATCATAATTATAGAGCACCACAATGAATTACACGACATGAACCAAACCATAACTGAATTAATTATGAATCACAATGCCCGAAGGCTCCGATGAAATTACCAAGACATCACAAAGGCATGAAAGCCACTCAGCCGAAGCTGTCAATTGACACATTACCTAAGCACCCTTACTCAAGTAGTAAGCCGCTACTACCATCTTACACTCTTCCGGACACTGAACCATGTCGAAGAGTTTATCAAAATGCTCAAGTCAATGAACAATATCAGCTGGTTCCAACGAACCCTCAAAAATAGGCAGTCTCTGACGAGAGATATCACCAACAATCTGACTCACTCCTCTAGTCTGTCCATGAAACGGCACCAGGAATCCCTGTTGTGGTGGACCACGAACCATCGAGGTCTGCATGGTCTCCATCAGTCGCGTCATCTGAGTCATCTGGGACATCATGCCCTGCATGTATATGAATGGGTCAACCCGAAGACCTTCCGATTGAGCTGCATCTCGGGTACGACTCCCTGATAGTGAATGATTATCTGACAGTGAATGAGTAGCATAGCTAACTGATGAACACATGTTATCCCTCGCATTCGCACGAGTATTCACACGAGATCCCGGGTTTTGGCCCGCACCGCAGCTGCTTTCCCTACGTCCTCTGACAGCTCTATCCATACTGAAGTAGGAAAGTCACATGATAATTATAGATCCCACGTGAAGATCGCATTATGATTACATTATGGAATGATAATTATGAGAATACACGCTCTAACACAATGAACGCATTAATAGTGCAGTAAAATGATCGCCGACATGACGACGGAATATGATAAGATTGCATGAAAGATCAAATGAGATGATATGATTATCTGATGAAATTCCTGAAATGATTATCTTGAACAAGTTAACAAGATTGATAATTCGATCCACGAGATCAAAAACTGAGCAATGAGATTGACGGAGATCAAAAAGTGAGCAATGATCGACGAGATCAAAAATGATGATTGAGGATTGTTGACTGATGAATGACTTGATCCTTTTCACTTGCATAGGTCACAGGTGCTCCAAAACAATTAGTCATGAATCAATCGTAACACTAATATCACATATAGGTTTCAACAAAGCATGTACGATTAATGACATGATGAATGTATGAAGATAAAGAGAATCGAGTCCTTACACAGGTCATAGCGAAGCTTCGAGGTCTTGCGATACTAGTCTTCACTAACGACAACTCGATGAATGAATGACTCGTGCAGTCATACAAATTTCATGACTCACAAAACCCGACTGTCTAGATTGTCATAACCTGACAGTCCCACTACTACCGCGTCGGTAGAGTCACATAACTCACATATCAGGGTATCTGACAACCCAACGCACTGTGATACCATCTTCTGCAACACCCCCAAATCCCATTGGGTTATTACAGTGTCGTGGACCCCACACCCAGAGATCCACCAGGCGAACATGACTAAAAATACATTAAATTAATCACCAAGGGGGATCACAGTCCTTACCATGATATCCGACACAATATTTCGATAAGGAATTTCAACAACAAAAGTGGGCCTACATGGCCAAAATAAAATATAATGACATCCATGAGACTTGCTCGGACAATACAACATGACATCAACTGACAAAACTGGAGCACACTCCAACTGACTGACCAACATGAATAACTCGGACTATTATCGCTCGAATGCCTCGTCGCGATCGTCATGACCCTGTGTCTTAACTCTCTCCTCGCAAGCACCTAAAACATGAAAACATGTTCCGCCCCCATGGGGTCAGTCATCCAGATAATGAACATCAAATACATGTATAACATGATATGCATCCAAAGTCAGAATGAAACAGTACAATGATAATAATAATATGAGATCCTCACAAACCAAGGTAAGAACTGAGAATTCGTGAAACATTATGCCCACAAAATACTACTAATACCTGTTCAACAGGATGCCCAATGGCTAATCATAATTATAGAGCACCATAATGAATTACACGACATGAACGAAACCAAAACTGAATTAACTATGAATCACAATGCCCGAAGGATCCAATGAAATTACCAAGACATCACAAATGCTTGGAATCCACTCAACCGAAGCTGTCAGTTGACACAATCACCTGAAACCAAAACAGCCCGAAGCTGTATCAATGAGGGCCGAAGCCATGGCACGAAGCCGTATCACAATTAGACCATCCAATGGCCGTAACTTACTGAACTGTAGGTGTTGGGAAACCAACCGCAACGGTTCAAGCCCCAAACTTACCCATAATGAGATCATGAACATGACCATGACCTACTGAGCTGTAGGTGTTGGGAAACCGCGAAGGTTCAAGCCCCGAACTTACCCATGATGAGATCGCCCAGTGACCGTGACATGCTGAATTGCAGGTGCTGGGAAACCAACCGCAAAGGTTCAAGCCCCATACTGTAGGTGTTGGGAAACCAACCGCGTGTAATATCCATACCTTTCCATTTTTAGTAGTTTCCATTTTTGGTGTATATCTATTTTATCGACTCGCTTGTAACCGTTTCGACATTTTGAATCTATTTTATTCTTGGGGTTTTCCATTTGGTCGAGTTTTGGTGATGTTTTCACATAGTTTCACTTTATGACATGTTTTGCCGTATGAACGTTCAATTCTTATAAAACTCATTCGTTTTCATTGTTTCTTGGATTGTGTAAGTTCGTATGGTTGAGTTGGTCGTGTTGAGACTTTCGGTTCGTTAATCTGACGTCGTTTCGTGATTTTCGGGCACTTGGGAAATTTTTGTAATTTCCTATAAGTTTGGGAAATTCAATTTTTGTTGTCGCATTACGGACCCTCCGGTGGTCGGGATTATATTTTCTCTCAACGCCTAGCTTTGTTGTCTTGTATATTTCATGTTTATGTTTTCTGGATTCCGGCCTTATCGTGCGTTTCGAGTTTTGTACCTTCGGCAGCAGCGTACTGATCTGAGCAGTACTGGACTGCTGCGTGGGTAGCGCACGCTACTCCTTATTCCCTTGCGTGCGCTATCGGTGTGCAGTTAGCGTACGCTAACTAGTTATTGTTAGAGCGTGTGCTATCGAGGGGTATTGAGCGCACGCTAGCGACGTCGGGCAGTAGCTACTGGACCGTTGTAGCACCGTTAGCGCGCGCTACCTTTTGATGGTTAGCGTGCGCTAACTATGCATTTTAAATAGATCAACGGGCAGTTCAGAAACAGCAGTTTCCATTCTTTTCTTTCGTTTTCTTCACCGGGCGACTCTAGAGGGCGATTCCATTAAGTTTTGATCGGAGAATTCTTCATATTCCATCACCATAGGTTCGTTCTAACATATCATCATCAACATAATCATCCTCCATCGTCCGAATCCGAGGTATTTCCTTCAGGAACCCTAAACTTGTCTAATTTGGGGGGTTTTCGGGTTTTTCGTGATTGATTCCGAATTGTTCATGTATGTTATGAAATTTCTTATTGATTGCTGTTATTTGGTGATTCCCAATCCGTTTTTCTCTAGTTTAATCCGTGAATTGTTGATACGGGGAGATTTTGCATAAACCCTCGCCCGTATCGATTGAACGTTTTTGTCATGAATTGTAATCGGAGGTTATGGGTGTATTCCAGTTGATTATTATCGTGCATATGGACTGAGTTATATTTATCCTTCATTTAGGAACCGTCGTTTTCTGTCCGGATCATTCGTAGTTGTTGTTCATCCCCATTTCGTCGGAGATGTCTCAAAGGCAAGTACTTTACATTTGTTTACCTGTTCTAGTATTTGAATTATGGCTATTCGTGGTTGTGTGGATGGATATGTGTATGTTCACCTAGGGACGGTCCGACGGGGCCTCTAGGGATACGCATTGTCGTGTGTGTGCGTATCACGAACTATAGTTCACCACCCAGGGATGTCCGACGGGGCTCTGAGGAGTACGGTGGCCGTGAGTCTCGTACCAAGGTTAACTTTGAATTGTTTTGTTGGATAAATGTGTTTTGTGCTTATGCACCGTAAATATTCCGGAATATAAATGATTTCTAAAATGATTTTGGTGCATATATTCATCTGATTAGAATGTAGTTCAAATGGATTGTACTTGCACTAGTAGTTGTCGCTAACCCCTTAAATGGGGGAAATACTTTTTTGTATTTCAGGTACAGGTCTTAGAGGCAAGCGAGCATTCGAGCCGTACAAGGACGATGGGCAACCATGATACTGTTCAGTGGTCGTCTTTTGGTGTTCTGTTTTGTTGTTTACTTATTATGTCAATTGTTTAAGTACTCGAGTACTTTTTGTTGAATTTATTTATGTTGGTGCCCTTTTTGGGGAAGAGGTTGTATTGTCGTATTCTTATTTTGGTTTGGATGTCTTGAATTGTGAAATGGTTATTTTGTTAATGGTTGTATGTCTTCGTCGGACGTCATTTTGGTACGTTACCCTAGTGGATTCCACAGTGTGGGGTCCACGGCGCTGTAATATGCCCTGATCGTCTTGGGGGTGTTACAGAATATGGTATCAGAGCTTTAGGTTTATGGATACCTAGGTTGTCGGTTATTTGGGTCTAGTCGAGTGTTGTTTTTGAACAGTATCACTACTATGCCATCATCTTAGTACACCGGTGCTCGTAAGTTTTTCTTAACTTGACTCGTTGCGTTGTTCTGTTCTATTCCTTTCTTGGCATCTTGTTGTGTTTTGCGTTTGAATTGTACTCACCCACTACTTCTTCAGAATTCCTGCTGGTAGAGGACGCGGACGCGGTCGCAGACGCAGTAGGGGACGTGGCGCAGCCAGTGCGGCGGCCATGTCCGATAACTTGGGAACCAATTCGGCTATGCCTTCCTTGTCGAACAGTGTCCCACCTAGTTCCGGGGGTCAGCATGACCAGTCTGCTAGCTCCGGTAATGCACGTGAGAATGTTGGAGTGGCGAATATTTTGCAACAAGTAGCGAACCAGATGACGCTACTAACTCAGGCCGTCCTGGTCGTCCAAGCTAATGTCAACCCAGTTCCGCCTACTGGATCCGGAAAAGATAAGCTACTCCAGGATGTGATTCGCATGCGTCCTCCGCAGTTTGATAGTGCTTCCAACCCTTCCGGTTGGGAGAATTGGTTGTTTGAGACGGAAAAGGTGTTTGAGGCTACTAACTGCTCTGAGGAGAGGAAGGTACCCATCGCTCAGTACTTCCTCCCCAAAGAGGCAACAACGTGGTGGCAAGCGGTGAAACCATGTGATCGGGCAGCTACGTGGGCAGAATTTCGGGAGTTGATGGAAGACGAGTTTTGTCAATGGCCAGTGAAAGAGGGGAGGATCCGAGCCTTCTTTGAGGCTAAGCCCCAAGATGATTCTTTACCCATCACTAAGAGCTGAGAAGGGCTCCTATTTCTCAAGCGGTCAAGGACTACAACCAACAACTTCATTATGTGAGAAACCAAGTCCGAGATGAGCTTGATAAGATCCACCACTTCGATATGAGGCTGAAACCGAGGGTGCGTCACTACATGTCTGGTCTAGGATGCACAACTTTGAAAGGGTATCAGAATAAGGCAATGGCTTATGAGATGTCATTTGCTGCGACAGAGACAACAGCCGAGGGGAAGAAACAGAAGACCTCCGGCCAGTTTTCGGGAGGCAAGTCTGGTGGACATCCGAAGGCTCAGTCTGGTTCGAGAGTCTTCGGGGTTCAGTCTTCGTCATTTGGGCGAGGAAACGGTTCTAAGTATGCTCCTACTGGTTTCGTTCGCGGTCCTACGTGCTTTAACTGTGGTCGTCCCGGCCACATGATGAGTGAGTGTGATAGGCCCCCGATTTATTGTCTTGCGTACGGTCGGATAGGGCATCGTGCTAAGTTTTGTACGGATGCAGTTCGGGCGCCAGTTACCCAGATATCAGCCCCAGCTGCGGGAGACCCGAGTGTGAATCAGACACCGACAGTTCCTCAGCCACAGCAGAGTTTTGGTAGAGGTCGAGGACGTGGACAACCTTCTAGAGGGGGAGCTTCTAGTGCGGGGTCTGTTGCGCCCCTAGTATATGAGATGAGACGAGCAGGAGATCCTGACGCGACGGTGGCTACAAGTACCGTTCACATCCTTGACCATCCTATTTCCATATTATTCGATTCTGGTACTACGCATTCTTTCATATCTATGGATTGTGTGCGTCGTCTGCATATTGATTGCCTAGTTGCGTGTGAACCATTTGTTGTTAAACTGCCTAATGGGGATAGCATCGTGGGGGATCGTGAGATTAGAGATTTTCCAGTGAGTATCGCAGGGAGGGTTTGGCCTTCTAATCTGATTGCGCTAGATATTAGAGATGCGGATTTGATTCTGGGCGAGGATTGGCTAGACCTTCATGGGGCAATCATGAACTATAGAATGGAACCGTTTCGATGTTAGCCTCTGACGGTACCGAGCATTCTTTTGTGGGACGTAAGCGGAGTAGTCAGAGGTTCTTGATCAGCGCTTTGAAAGCGGTGAGACTTCTTCGAGGAGGTTGCACGCTTTGAGATCGGGAGAAGGGTGAGTCGAGCTATCGTCTATTCTAGTAGTGTGTGAGTATCCTAACATCTTTCCAGACGAGTTGTCGGGTTTGCCGCCGGACCGAGTAATTGAGTTTACCGTCGATTTAGAGCCGGGTGCAGCACCGATTTCTAAGACACCATATCGTATGGGGCCTGTCGAGATGCTTGAGTTGAAGAAATAGTTTGGAGAGTTTCTAGACATGGGGTATGTTCGACCGAGCGCTTCGCCTTGGGGCGCACCGGTCCTGTTTGTGAAGAAGAAGGATAGGTCGCTACGTTTGTGTATCGACTACCGAGAGTTGAACACAGTGACTATCAAAAACAAATATCCGCTCCCGAGGATTGATGATTTGTTCGACCAACTGCAAGGGGCAACCGTGTTTTCAAAGATTGATTTGAGATCGGGGTATTTATCAGCTCCAAGTGAAGGATACCGATATTCCGAAGACGGCCTTTCGGACGAGATACGGTCACTACGAGTTTGTGGTTATGCCTTTTGGGCTAACCAACGCCCCAGCCGTGTTCATGCATCTTATGAACAAAGTTTTTATCGAGTACCTCGATAAGTGTGTAGTCATTTTTATCGATGTCATCCTGATTTACTCGAGGAACGAGGAGGAGCATGCCCGTCATTTGCATATCGTGTTAGACATTTTGAGAACTCAACATCTTTTTGCGAAATTCTCAAAGTGTGAGTTTTGGTTACGGGAGGTTATGTTTCTCGGTCATGTGATCTCGGCCGAGGGTGTTTGTGTTGACCCACATAAGGTAGAGGAAATGTTGGATTGGGCGCTGCCCAAGAATGTGAAGGAGGTCCGTAGTTTTCTGGGTTTGGCTGGATATTACCGTAGATTCGTCGAAGGTCTCTCTAAGCTCGCTCGACCGCTGACTCAGTTGTTATAGAAGTCAGATAAGTTTGTGTGGACCGATGAGAGGAAGAATAGTTTTGAGGAGTTGAAGAAGCGGTTGACGATCGCTCCTGTTTTGGCATTACCGAGCGGTAACGAGGGTTTCTCAGTTTTTAGTGATGCTTCGGGCCAAGGGTTCGGATGTGTACTTATGCAGCATGGGGGGACGATTTCCTATGCTTCCCGTCAGTTGAAACCATACGAGTTGAATTACCCTACGCACGATCTTGAGTTGGCCGCAGTTGTATTTGCGTTGAAAATCTGGCGTCATTACTTGTATGGCTCGTCGTGTCATTTTTTCACCGATCACAAGAGCCAGAAGTACATTTTTACACAGAAAAAGCTTAACATGAGACATCGGAGATGGTTGGAGTTGATTAAGGATTACGACCTCGAGATTCTCTATCATTCGGGCAAGGCAAATGTGGTGACAGCTGCCTTGAGTAGAAAATCGGTATCGCTTCGGGTGCTTGAGTTGCTTACGGATCAGTCGGGACTTCAGCGAGAGTTTATGAGGTTGAGCATTGAGATTGTGTTACCAGAGATTTCCGGGCAGTTGCGTACACTTGAAATTTCATCGTCTTTAGTCGACGACATTAAGTCGGGATAGTTTGAGGACCCGATGTTTGTTCAGCTTCGAGAGAATGTGGGGATGGGGAAAGCCCTGGGATTCGGGATACATGAGGATGGTGTGTTGAGATTCCAAGGTCGGCTTTGTGTTCCGAACGACTTGGAATTGAGGCAGAATATTATGAGAGAGGCTCACGCGTCGCCTTACTCAGTCCATCCGGGCTCGAGTAAAATGTATAAAGATTTGAGGAAAAATATTTGGTGGAACGACATGAATAATGAGGTAGTTCAGTTTGTGGCTAAGTGTTTGACTTGCCAGCAAGTCAAAATCGAGCATCAACGGCCAGTCGGATTGTTGAAACCACTTCCCGTCCCGGAATGGAAGTGGGAGGATATCTCCATGGATTTTCTCACGAACTTGCCGAGGACGAAGACCGGAATGAATATGTGTGTGTGATCATAGACCGACTGACTAAGTCGGCACATTTTATCGCTCAGATAGTGAGACTTCATGGTACGCCGAAGTCTATTATTTCGGATAGAGATGGCCGGTTTGTATCGCATTTCTGGCAGGCGGTACATAAGGCATTAGGGACACATTTGCATTTGAGTACATCCTTCCACCCTCAGATCGACGGACAGTCCAAGCGTACCATTCAGACGTTCGAGGATATGTTGGGCGCGTGTGCGTTAAACTGGAGTAGTGACTGGGAGGAGCACCGGGCCTTGATTGAGTTTAGGTATAATAATAGTTGGCATACGTCGATTAAGATGGCACCGTATGAGGCACTGTATGGCCGACGTTTACGATCACTGATATGTTGGGATGAGTCATCCGATCTAGTTGGCACCGAGCCAGACCTTGTGTTAGAGACGAGGGAGAAAGTTGCGTTGATTAGAAATAGAATATTGACTACTCAGAGTCGACAAAAGTCTTATGCGGATGTTAGGCGTCGACCTTTGGAGTTTCCGATGGGAGATCATGTTATGTTGAGACTATCTCCATCGAAGGGAGTTTTCCGTTTTGGGAAAAGGGGAAGCTCAGCCCGAGGTATATTGGGCCTTTCGAGATATTGGAGAGAGTCGGTGAGTTGGCATACCGTTTGGCTTTGCCTCCATCGTTGAGTCATGTTTATAGCGTATTTCACGTCTCCCAGTTGCGGAAGTACGTTCCGGACCCGTCCCACATTATCGATTTCGGAGACGTGGAGATCGAGAAGAATGTTACGTTTGAGGAGAGGCCCGTCAGGATTTTGGAGCGTCGAGACAAGCAGTTAAGGCACAAAACCATTCCTTTGGTTAAGGTGCAATGGTCGAGGCACGGAGTAGAAGAAGCGACGTTGGAGTTAGAGGAGGATATGCGTTCGAGGCACCCCGAGCTTTTTGATTCTTAAGTTTCGGGATGAAACTTTATTTTAGAGGGGGAGAATGTAATATCCATAACTTTCCATTTTTAGCAGTTTCCATTTTTGGTGTATATCTATTTTATCGACTCGCTTGTAACCGTTTCGACATTTGGAATCTATTTTATTCTTGGAGTTTTCCATTTGGTCGAGTTTTGGTGATGTTTTCACGTAATTTCACTTTATGACATGTTTTGCTGTATGAACGTTCGATTCTCGTAAAACTCGTTCGTTTTTTACAGCTAATACACGCCGTGAGAGACTGTCGATCTCTCACCGCCGTCACAGCTCATCTACATTGTTACAAGAACTCACAGAGCATCTCGTATGATTGAGTTTGTCGTGTTGAGACTTTCGGTTCGTTAATCTGACGTCATTTTGTGATTTTCGGGCACTTGGGCCATTTTTGTAATTTCCTATAAGTTTGGGAAATTCCATTTTTGTTGTCGCATTATGGACCATCCAGTGGTCGTAATTATATTTTCTTTCAACGCCTAGCTCTGTTTTCTTGTATATTTCGTGTTTATGTTTCTGGATTCTGGCCTTGTCGTGCGTTTCGAGTTTTGTACCTTCGGCAGCAGCGTACTGATCTGAGCAGTACTGAACTGCTGCGTGGGTAGCGCACGCTACTCCTTATTCCCTTGCGTGCGCTATCGGTGTGCAGTTAGCGTACGCTAACTAGTTATTGTTAGTGTGCGCTATCGAGGGGTATTCAGCGCACGCTAAGCATGTCTAGCGCACGCTAGCGACGTCGGGCAGTAGCTACTGGACTGTTGTATCCCCGTTAGCGCGCACTACCTTTTGATGGTTAGCGTGCGCTAACTATGCGTTTTAAAAAGATCAGCGGGTAGTTCAGAAACAACAGTTTTCATTCTTTTCTTTCATTTTCTTCACCGGGCGACTCCAGAGGGCGATTCCCTTCAGTTTTGATCGGAGAATTCTTCGTATTCCATCACCGTAGGTTCGTGCTAACATATCATCATCAATGTAATCATCCTCCATTGTCCTAATCCGAGGTATTTCCTTCAGGAACCCTAAACTTGTCTAATTTGGGGGTTTTTCGTGTTTTTCGTGATTGATTCCGAATTGTTCATGTATGTTACGAAATTCCTTACCGATTGTTGTTATTGGGTGATTCCCAATCCATTTTCCTCTAGTTTAGTCCGTGAATTGTTGATACGGGGAGATTTTGCGTAAACTCTCGCCCGTATCGATTGAACGTTTTTGTCATGAATTCTAATCGGGGGTTATGGGTGTATTCCGTTCTATTATTGTCATGTGTAGGGACTGAGTTATTTTGATCCTTCATTTAGGAACCGTCGTTTTCCGTCCGTATCATTCGTTGTCGTTGTTCGTCCCCATTTCGTCTGAGATGTCTCAAAGGCAAGTACTTTACAATTGTTTACCTGTTCTAGTATTTGAATTATGGCTATTCATGGTTGTGTGGATGATATGTGTATGTTCACCTAGGGACGGTCCGACGGGGCCTCTATGGATACGTATTTCCGTGTGTGTGCATATCACGAACTATGGTTAACCACCCAGGGATGTCCGACGGGGCTCTGAGGAGTACGGTGGCCGTGAGTCTCGTACCAAGGTTAACTTTGAATTGTTTTGTTGGAGAAATGTGTTTTGTGCTTATGCACCGTAAATATTCCGGAATATAAATGATTTCTAAAATTATTTTGGCGCATATATTCATCTGATTAGAATGTAGTTCAAATGGATTGTCCTTGCACTAGCAGTTGTCGCTAACCCCTTAAATGGGGGAAATACTTTTTGTATTTCAGGTACAGGTCTTAGAGGCAAGCGATCATTCGATCCGTACGAGGATGATGGGCAACCATGATACTGTTCAGTGGTCGTCTTTTGGTGTTCTGTTTTGTCGTTTACTTATTATGTCAATTGTTTAAGTACTCGAGTACTTCTTGTTGAATTTATTTATGTTGGTGCCCTTTTTGGGGAACGGGTTGTATTGTCGTATTCTTATTTTGGATTGGATGTCGTGAATTGTGAAATGGTTATTTTGTTAATGGTTGTATGTCTTCGTCGGATGTCATTTTGGTACGTTAGCCTGGTGGATTCCACAGTGTGGGGTCCACGGCGCTGTAATATGCCCTGATCGTCATGGGGGTGTTACACCACGAAGGTTCAAGCCCCAAGCTTACCCATCGAGCACTAGTCGATACTAGCCTCCAAAACACAATTAACCACAAACGGCAACGATTCAAAGATTACCGGATTCACAAGAATGATAGTGTGCTGCCTTGAGTCGGCCAACACGACAACAGTTATTCACGGATGGGCACCGTCCTCGACAGTCCCAATTCAATACCTCGATTGCCTTAGAATGGCCAACCGATAACAATGATGCATCGGATGATTCAATACCTCGATTGCCTTAGAACGGCCAATCGATAACAATGATACAATGAATGATCGAAACACCTCGATTGCCTTATAACGGGCAATCGATAACAATGATACAATGAATGATTGAGTACCTCGATTGCCTTAGAACGGCCAATCGATAACAATGATATAATGAATTCCTCGGCACCTTTAATCGGTTACCGAAGACGAAGATGAGGAACGAATACTCCAATGCCTTTAATCGGCCAAAACAACATCTATAACTAAACGCCAACATCAATAGCATTGATTTCAACAATGTCTTAAGCCGACATCAATATTAATAACAACAACCGATATATCGATACCGCAAACCGGCTATCGACAATAACATTAACAACGAGTATCCCAATGCCTTGAACCGGCCATTAATGAACAAAAATAAACATTTGGCATAATTTCGGATGAGTATCGTATCAAACGATCCCTTAATATCAATGAACTTATGAAGAGACTAAGTCTCGGAATGATACAACACATTCATACACATATATAATAACACTAATCTCATTGACTAGTACAAGTATAAAACTTGCCTCAACCAAAGGCGATGAAATCCTTCCACGAACAAAGAACGGCGTCCTCCGACAAACACAAGAACTCGAACAACCTTGAATGAAATACAATTCATTCAATAACACAATATTAATCGAAAACAACGCAACGACCGAAGGAAAACTCTATGAGACATTTAATCGAACACTAAATGTTCAAAGTTCTTCAAGAACCTTAGAATCATCAATCGGGTTAAATGAATCAAAGATATGGAAATACAATCCATAGAACATGTCTAACAACATCTAATAACCTCAATCGATCCATTAAAATTGGATGGAAAATGAAATCAATACCAAAACTCCCAAAATGGACAATTCTAGGAAAACCAAGAGAATTACCTCGATTCGACGAAGAAGAAGGATTAGATGTTGATATGATCACCTAAAGCCTTCCCAAAACATGATTGGATGGAGTAGAATCTATCATAACCACAAACCCTAGTCGAATCGCATGACTACCGCGAGAAGAAGGAGAGAAAAGGGTGAAATGATGTGAAAAACCCGTTTGTCCCCTTAAATACTCCAGCAACGCACGACCAACACGCACGACCAAAAGTCCGTGTGTTTGGTCGTGCGCTAGGCAACTGCCCGGCCACTGACCTCACGCACGAGTAGCACGCACGAGCACCTGCTCGTGTGTCATGCTCGTGTGTTCCTAATGAGTGCCAAAGTGCACTGCCCGAATACTGGAATGCCGCACGAGCTGTGCACGAGTACCTGCTCGTGTGCCTTGCTTGTGTGCAATAAACAAGGGCTAAAATCAATCCCGACACGGCTCCGAAAGCACCCAAAACATAACTAACTCGAAAGGGACGATAACATGAGTTCACAACCCTCGAAGAGACGAGAAATGACAATAGAAAACAATATGTCATGCCATGCATGCAAACACACGACCTGCACGACTTACACGATAATAAGTCACGTCCAATCGGTGAAACAATACCGACGACAACAAAAATATTTCCATTTCGAAATATCCAAATACAATCTGCATTTTATCAATACAATACAATAGTACTTGTACAATTCCAAATGAATACGTACAATACAACAATAACAATGATATAAATAAAATAAAATAAAATAAAATTACCACCGGATATTACTACAAATTACAATACATTGAATGAATATGATTGATGAATGACTAATACTGAGTGAAAAATTACTGAGTGACAATATACTGAATGCCGATTAATGAATTTACAACTGGCTATTACATACCCCCCCACCCCTTAAAAGAGTTTCGTCCTCGAAACTAAAGGTCAAACAATTCGGGATGACTCTCCCGCATACTATCTTCAGTTTCCCAAGTAGCCTCTTTGACTCCGTGTCTAGACCACTGGATCTTGACCAAAGGAATCGTCTTGTTCCTCAACTGTTTGATTCATCGCTCTAAGACTCATACAGGATGCTCCCCGTACGTATGATCATCCGCAATCTCGATTTCATCGAACTAAAGTATGTGACTAGGGTCGGCAACATACTTCCGCAACTGAGAGACATGAAACACATGCCTCGGACTCAATTTTACCCGATTCGGAATCTCAAACGATCCAATGAATCTTGGACTCAACTTTACCCGCTTCCTGAAATGGAAGATACCTCGACTCGAGAATACCTTGACCAAAACGTGGTCACCTGCCTCGAACTCTAGTGGTCGATGATGATTATCTGCATAAGACTTTTGTCGACTCTGAGTGGTTAACAAAAGACTCCTGATCAAAGCTACCTTCTCGCGGGCGGCTATAAGCATATCGGGCTCGGTGCCAATTGATTCTGGGTCATCCTAACATAAAGGATATCGACAACTATGACCGTACAAGGCCTCGTAAGGTGCCATCTTTATCGAAGCATGCCAACTGTTATTGTACGTGAACTCGATCAACGGTAGTTGGGCTTCCCAATCGTCTTTCCAATCGAAAATACATGCCCTCAACATGTCCTCCAGCGTCTGAATAGTCCTCTCTGATTGTCCTTCAGACTGAGGATGAAAAGTTGTGCTGAGATTAAGCAAAGTTCCCATAGTGCGATGAACAGATTTCCAAAAATGTGACACGAATCGCCTGTCACGATAAAAAGCGATACTCTTAGGAGTACCGTGCAGTCTCACTATCTCTTTGATGAACAACTAGGCAAGTCTCTCGGGACCCCACGTATCCTCAATCTTGAGGAAATGACCTGACTTAGTTAAACGGTCCACAATTACCCAAATTGTATTCATGCCACGATGACTCGTCAGAAAACTCGTGATGAAGTCCATTGAAATATCCTCCCACTTTCACTCTGGAATAGGGAGCGGTTTCAGCATACCCGCCGGTCGCTGATGTTCTACCTTGACTTGCTGACAAGAAAGACATCTCCAAACAAATTCTGCGACTTCTCGCTTCATATTACTCCACCAGTAATTTTGTTTCAAGTCCTTGGATATCTTTCTAGAACCCGGATGAATGGAATAAGGGGTAGCATGAGCCTCTCCAAAATCGAGTTTTTCAACCCATCATCCGCCAGAACACAAATCCGGTCTTTAATCGCCATCCTTGTGGACCACAAATTCAGGGGCTTTCCCCTGAGCCATATCATCTCGAATGCGCAAAAAAAATGGGTGTGAACCCTGATTCGCTCTGATCGCCTCCTTAAGTGGCGATGAAATCTCTAACATACAAAGTTGCCCTTGCACTCGCTGTAACCAGACCTCGATCTCGAGTCTTAGGAATTCCTGTTGAAGTTCCTTCTGAACAGTCAAACGAGCAAGCATTTGCTCCTGAACGAACTTACGACTCAAAGCGTCGTCGACAACGTTCGCCTTACCCAGGTGGTATTGAATCTCAATATCATAATCCTTAATCAGTTCTAACCACCGTCTCTGACGCATATTCAACTCCTTCTGAGTAAATATATACTTCAAGCTCTTATGGTCGGTGAAAATCTGACAGGTGACGCCATAAAGATAATGATGCCAAATCTTCAATGCGAATACCACGGCCGCTGGCTCTAGATCGTGGGTTGGATGATTGACCTCGTGAGGTCTAAGTTGTCGCGAAGAATAGGTAATAACTTTCCCGTTCTGCATTAGTACACATCCGAGACCCCGTCCGGACGCGTCACTATAAGGCGCTGAGATTAAACGACTCTTGAGCTCCTCAAAACTCCGTTGACATGCATCAGACCACATGTATTTCTTATCCTTCCGCAAAAGGTTTGTCATGGGTTGAGTAATTTTAGAAAATCCTTCCACAAATCGCTGATAATAACCAGCTAATCCGAGAAAGCTTTGGATTTCCTTAACATTCTTCGGAGGTTGCCAATCTCGGATAGCCTCCATCTTCTGAGGGTCGATGCATACTCCGTCTGATGAAATCACATGTCCGAGAAATGTCACTTCGGACATCCAGAACTCACATTTGGAAAATTTTCCATAGAGTTGTTCTCGTCTCAATACGTCAAAGACCTCATGAAAGTGAAATTCGTGCTCCTCTCAGTCACGAGAATAAATCAAAATGTCATCAATAAAGACAACCATGAAGTGATCCAAATAGTTGATGAAAACTCGATTCATTAACTCCATGAATACCGCAGGTGCATTAGTTAACCAAAACGGCATTACCACAAACTCGTAATGACCATAGCGTGTTCGAAACGCCGTTCTATCGATATCCGAGTCTCGAATTTGCAACTGATGATACACAGATCTTAAATCGATCTTGGAAAATACTGGAGCTCCCTGAAATTGATCTAAAAGATCATCGATACGGGGTAGGGGATATTTATTCTTGATAGTCACCCTGTTCAAATCTCTCTAATCAATGCATAAGCGAAAAGAACCATCATTCTTATTGACAAATAATACAGGTGCTCCCCATGGGGACGCACTCGGTCAGATATAACCTTTCTCAGACAATTCCTCCAGTTGATTCTTTAATTCCTGCATTTCGGTCGGGGCCATCCGATACGGTGCCTTCGATATTGGAGACGTACCAGGCTCCAACTCAATCGTGAATTCCACATCTATCTGTGGAGGCAAACCAGGTAACTCATCTGGAAATACATCGGCGTATTCTCTCACTATCGGGATATCCGCCAATGTCACTGATGGTTTCTCGGTCTTGGTCATATAGCACCAATAACTGATGCAACCTTGATTGAGTAATTTCACTGCTTTCATCATATTGATAACCCTTTCGGAATAGATTGGATTACTCCCCTAAAATACACATTCGACTCCATCGTCTGAAATAATAGTGACCATACGCTTACAGACACTAAGAACGGCATCGTGACGATCCATCCAATCAATACCCAAAATAACGTCGTCTCTAGGTAAATCTACCATGATCAGGTCTGCCAACCATACACGGCCATTAAGCTAAATTGGACAATTCTTAATCTCATGATCTCCGATAATTCTTCTACCATTAGTTAGACCAATGATATAAGGTTCACAACTGGTAGCACTATCCAGGTGAATTCTACTCAAGCATGACTCGGAATTGAATGAATGCGATGCACCAGTATCAAAAAGGGTACACACAGGTTGAGATAAAATTTCGAGTGTACCTGAGATCATTCGGGCCTCTGGATCATCGGCTCTCTTCATCTCATAAATTCGGGGCTTGCCAGCCCCGGAACCGGATGCTCTTATCTAATAGTTGTGGGCTCCACCTTTGTTCGCTCCCGTAGTCTTGAATGATGCAGACTGAGTGGCCTGATTGATTCTGAACTACTGACTGCTTCGGGGCCGGAGATGTCACCGGAGGTTTGGCATCTCTCCAGCATAAACGGGCCTTATGCCCAGCAATCCCACAGTTATTACATGTGATAGTCTGCCTCGGGCACTTAGTGCTGAAATGACCATATTCTCCACAGTTGAAACAGGTGATGGCCGAATACGAGGTTTCAACCTCTTACTGAAGTACTTGATCTTATCAGCCTCGTAGTGGATAATAGATGAGGCGAATGGAAGTAGCTCGTCAAATTTCTCGGCAATGGTAAGTACATCTTCTTCCGTTGAGGGGTCGGGACTGAGTAACTCCGACAACTTGGCCTCCCTGAGTGGGGCCGGATAATATCTTTCCATCATGAGGGCCTTGAACTGGTCCCAAGTACAAGATCCATCGGTGGGCTTCAGAGATAGCCACCAAGAGTGAGCGCTCTTACCCAGATAGTAAGCCGCAACTGAAACTTTGTGCCCTTCACGACACTCCACCATTGCAAACAACTTCTCGAAATGCTTAAGCCAGTGAACAATATCCGCCGGCTCAGACGAGCCCTCAAAAGTGGGTGGTCTCTGGCGATAGATGTCGCCAATAATACTACTCACACTCCTCTCTTGCCTCTGAGGTGGCGGCGGAGGAGCCTGCTGATTCTGAGTGGTTGAGTTCTGCATCGTCTCCATTAGACGTGCCATCTGAGTCATTATGGCCATCATGCCCTGCATAAAAGCAAGTGGGTCCACCTGAACACCTTCTGACTAAGCTGCATCTCGGGTACGGCTCCCCTAACAGTGAGCGATTATTTCTAGGTGAATGAGTGGCAGCGTCGCTGCTCGATGAATTAGCATTATTCCTCGCGTTCGCGCGTGTATTCACACGAGCTCCCGGGTTTCGGCCCACACCGCGGCCTCTTCCCCTCCGTCCTCTGACAGCTCCTTCCATACTGAAGTAGGGAAGTCACATGATAATTATAGATCTCGCATGAATATCACATTATGATTACATTATGAAATGATAATAATGAGCATACGCGCTCTAACACCGTGATTACATGAAGGATCAATTGAGGTGACATGATTATCTGATGAAATTCTTGAAATGATTATCTTGAACAAGTTAACCAGATTGATGATACGATCCACAAGATCAACAAATGAGCAATGAAATTGACTGAATGATTAATGAGTTAACATGATCGACATGATAAAAAATGAAAATGGTGATTGAGGATTGTTGACTGATGAATGATGAATGTGTGATTCTTATTGCCAAAAATTATACCATGGCGTCAGAAATCTTACTGTTCTTTTGGTCTACGTGGCTTGGCTCTTGCACAGGTCACACGTGACGCGAAAGTCCAATGATACTAGTACGATGAATGATTATTTTGAATGAGACATGACTCGAAAGGTAGTATTCAAAACCACGTTCCGATACCACCAAATGGGACCCACTCGGTGAATGAACATTTAATGAATTAAGTAATATATTGTAGTACCGAACCACATTATATCATCAATTACTCCGATGAGGAGTTTCAAATACAACACACCCAGGAAATACAGAATACATGTATATTTTATATGAAGATAAAATATACAACACTGAATAAAATGAATATCCAAACAGAAATCTGCAGCGGAAATAAAAATGAAGAAACATGAATGACTGAAAAGGATTGGGGCCCCCTACTAGTATCACTCGGACTCCTCGCCGTCAAAGTTCTCTTCACGTGCTTTTGCCTTGCCATGACCTGAAAACAACATCCCCCAACGGGGTCAGTTACACAGAACAACAATCCTCAAGAGTTGAACAAGCACAATCATTAAATATATATGACATGAAATGAAGCTGAAGAGGGGCATCATAGTACGCCCGTAATGGGATGTGCAAGTGCACAAGATGAGGGTCTGGACACACCCGTGCTTATACCTAATTAGTCTCACAGAGGCACGTTACCGTGTGCATAGTCCATTGTGTCAGTGAACCCTCCACATTACTATCATGTGCCCGACTAAAAATTCTCCACATAACCACCCGGCCACGCAATATAAACCCATAAGGTCACAAGAGCAAAAGTGATCATGATGAATATCAATGAATACCAAATCTACAAGGGTCAAGAATGACTCGCCTAGATGAGATAATAATGAAATGAATGATAGCTCACTGAAATGATTAGAACCGTCGTTCCTCGTAAATTGAATGATTAGTTTGATAATTACAAGTCTCGACATGAATAATATATCATGAATGAATTATGAATATGAATGAACAACAACGAAAGGAATGAATATTCTTTTAACCGAGTAAGACTTAACTTACACAAATACCGGGAATGAAATGTCCTCCCTTGAACAAACGTCCTATGCGGGAAAATACCGGTCGCTCGAACAACCTTGAATAACATGATTACCAACAAATGCTCAATACATGTATCAAGCATGAATCACGAACAATTCAAAGGTCAATACAACAATAACCAAACTCATTGGGACATTCTAACGAATACGTTGCCAACATATTTCCATTGGTTACAACCAACCCCAATTATATTGAAACCAACCTCCAAATGAGTAACACAATCTAACAAAACACCTTCAATGATATCAATAAGCCAATAGCAAATCACAACTCAAGGTCACGACAACTTTAGTCAAGTCAAACATCAAGGGTTCTTGAATAATTCTCCAAATATTCATCAAATCCGAAATATACACCAATAAATCTGTAAGAATACATGTATCCAAGGTATGCAATCCATATCTAACATATTCCATCATAATAGCAAGCTCAAACGAAGAGATCGGAAGGAAAACATTTAAATCCCGAAATTCTAGATTCAAGAAATGTTTACCTTGATTTGGTGTGTTGGAGAGGATTAGATGATGAATAATCCAAACTAGAAGCTTGAAAATGATGATATTTGAATGCGGCTCAAAGAACACTTCACGAAATGTCAATAATCGCCCAAATCCGACGGAAGGAGGAAGAGATATGATGAAATGACGAAATGGGGCTAAACTATCCTATTTATAGTAAACCCAGTTTAGCGCGTGCTAGCTCGTGTGCTTAGCGTGCGCTAGCGGATTTACCGAGTAGTCCAGTACCCACTGTCCACATCGTTAGCATGCACTACGTACCTTGGCAGCGTACGCTAACATCCCTTCTTAGCGTGTGTTAACCTTGTGTTAGAGCGAGCTACCTGATGGTTGATGTCCAGAATACTGGAGTCCAAAACCTAATGTCCTCTGGTCTGATTGAGCCTTAGCGTGCGCTACCAAACTAAACCCTGCGTATGCTAGACCCACACCTAGCGTGCGCTACGAATTATTCCATCTCAGTCCAGTACCCACTGGACTGTCTGTTCCAATACGCTAGTGCGGGCTGATGGATTCCATTAGCCTGTGCTACAAACACCATTAACGTACGTTATACTCCAATTGTAGTGTGCGTTATGAATCTCACTACTCCAGTCCAGTGCCTTCTGTACTGTCTGCCTGAACCACACTAGCGTGCGTGTAATACCACCGGTATTTCATGCTTAATTACCTTGTATTATGTGATTTCTTGTAATGTGATGTTGTTTTTCCTTATTTATTATTTGATTAAATGCTATGCAACTGTACAATGTGGATGAAACGGAGGTGACACGCCTTGACGCCGTTGGACGAATGTCGGTGCGAATATGACGGTGGCCAACATCTTGTTCCCCGATAATTGTTGACGAGTGGAAAGGACGGTCACCCCGAGATGGTTAAAATGTGATATGTGGCTAAAGGATTAAATGTCTAACGCACGCTATAGTATATGCCTGACGTACGCTAAAATTTGAGTATTACGTAGGTTAAGATAACTAGCTTACGTACGTAACGGGTGAGTTGGTCTCCCGACCAGAATCTTTCTTTTGACGCAGATGAAGCTACTTTCGGCGGGTTAGAGGAGAAACGAGTCAACTCTTCATAGCGTATGCTATCCTTCAAGCTTAACGTACGCTACGGACTGGAGCCTTACGTACGTAAAGACGACTTACATACGTAACACATGGGCACATTTCAGTCAGTGGCCTTTGGACGGCCTTTACGTACGTTAACCATTATACATAACATACATAAAACGCATTACGTACATAAATCCTGGAAGGTTAACGTACGTTAATGAAATTGAGTGTTATAAAATAACACTCCCACCTTCATTTCTACCGTCCCAAAACTTGAAATGAAGAACTCTTCAAGCTTTTCCAGAGCCTTATACTTAATTCTTGGCCTCTCATACACTTGAATTAACATAGAGGAGGTGATTTCGTAAGCTCCGGTGAAGATTATCCAAGTCATTCAACCCATTCCTCGTTTCTTCTCGTGGATCTTGTTGATTTGTCATCTCTCCTCATTGTTCTTCATCTTCTAAGGTAAGTCTATCAATCCTTGGAGTAATCTCTTCAATGTTGTTGATTATTACTCGTTAGATTATGGGTACTTGGGTAGATTTTGCTAAAATCTCGTAGATGATATAAACGGACGAACTTGTAGTAATCGGAGTTATCATTGTTCGTATATTTCATTTTCATACAACTTGTTATAACAATCACATGCGAGAACTTCGATCTCAATTTACATTTGGATCATATATAATCGACGAATCAATTGTAGAATGATTTCGTAGGAATTGATCACCGTTTGATAAACTAGTCTAACTTACTCTTGCATAAACATTAACATTAATAGGGGAATTAATTCGGTAGTATTAATGTCATTGAGAATCCAATGCCGAAATCATTGTGTAAAATGATAGTCTATCGATTGAAGTACTCATAATAGAGAATTGGATTAGGAGTATGGGATTTGATTATGCTATGGTGGTTTGTTGCCAATCGAATGATGATAGGGATAATCTTGTTGAGCAAATCGATGTATCTAATGTTAACCGTATAATTGAATGGTATAATGGTATGTAATGATTATGAACTTAGAAAAACGATACTAATGTTGGTAATTAAGACTACGCTAGTTTTATTCATCATGATCCGTATGAGGTGTTAATCGGATATTACGTGACTAGGTTAAGCTCGAACGGGCATGGAGATCCCAGTTATCATAAAGCACCTACCGTCGGATCATAGGCAAGTGAAATCTTGCTCGAGAAATGCTAATATTATTGTAATGTTCGTATTTATGAATGTGCCATTGTTGATGAATGCCGACGGTTGCCTTTCTCTAAAATGTGTTATAAATGGGCCGATGTGTTGAGGATAAAACCTGTATGGTACCCGTATGGAAATGTGTTAGGGGATAAGACCCGAATTGCGCACCTATGTTCCGGGGTATTCCCGTGTGGATACTTTCGTGACCCTTGATTGCGACCTTAGGGTTTATGTGATAACAAGAGAAAGACAACGTCGGTTGCGTATATGGCATTGTGATCGGTAAAATTGTGTATATCGTTGCTAATGACCGTTATTGGTATGCATTCTCTGACCCTGGTTACCTGGCATGAATTGTCGTGCCAGGTAAATTTGTTGATTATGTGCAGGACATTCCTGAGGGGTCCGGTCGGACTTGAACGGTGTTGGAATAAACTCTTGCCGCTGCTTAAATTAAACTTGGTCTCCAAAACCCCCGTTATGTAATAATCAAACTTTGAAATATGTTTCTCCTTAAAACCTTTCGGCTCATGTTATGTAACCGTGAACTTATTGTTTTATTACAGTTTCTTTAAAATATCTATTTTCTAAACTAGCCTTGTGGGTCCCACGTGGGACTCACGGCACTGTAATACCTCGGGAGATTTTAGGGATGTTAGAGAAAATGGTATCAGAGCCATCGGCTCCTGGCTTAAGTAAAATTTCTCCTAATTTCCAAAGTTATTCCAGTCCAACACCCCAAGCGACTGTAACTCCTCGTGGAAATGCAAAGTAATTGATATGTGTGTTTTCTGTCTAGAAACTACATTTAATTGTAAACTGTGTGTGAAATTGGCTTTAGATTAATACTATCAGTAATGGCGCGCCGAGAAGATAGGAGAGTGGCAAATGATGTTCCGGGTTCCGCCGCAAACCACGATGGGGACAGGAATACTGCCAAGACCCATCCTGCTGGGCACCAGCCGCCACCAATTAATCAAAATGATCAGGAGGCGGAACGCCATAATAACAACCCGGGAGGCATGGACTCGGCTTTCGTTCAGGCCCTTGCCCAAGCTATCACCATGGGAATTGCTCAGGTCAACTATGTAATATCCGCAATTTTCGATTTTCGGTAAATTTCTTTTTTTTTCGGCCGAAGACCGTTTTGACGACTCGCTCTTGACCGTTTCGTCATTTCTAGAATGATTAATTCTTCACTTTTTGTCATCCGAGCTCGTTTCGGTGTCGTTTTGTTGAGTTCCGTGCTTTTTAGCGGTTTTTCCGCACTTGAGTTCGATTCTTGCGAATCTCGTCCGAAACTGTTGTTTCGACTTTCTCGTAAGTTCATTTAATGTTATTATTCATGTTGCGAGCTTTGTCTTGCTGTTTCGATCACGTATCGTGATTTTCTGGCGTTTTGGGCCATTTTCGTAATTTCCCAAAGTTTGGGGTAATTACTTTCCGTTGTCGAATTTCGAGCCTTCGGGTGGTCGGAATCGTGTGTTCTCTTAGTGCTCGGATTCGTCTTTGCGAGTACTTCGTAACCGTATCTTCGATTCGTACTCAGGTTCGGGTTTCGGGGTCGTTCGGGCCGTCGGAGTTGGTCCCGGCCGAGTCATGGCCGGCATGCCGGGCCAGCCACCGCCGAGTAACGTACGGTAGTGATCGGCAGTTACGTACGTAAGGCCGGTTACATACGTAAGGCCCTGGCCGGTAACGTACGTAATGCTTCCGGCATTTCCAGGCAGTGAGTTCGGCCATGCCGGTTACGTACGTAAGCCATGGCCGGTTACGTACGTAACCCGGCCGGCAGTCAGCCTATTTAAGGCCTGGCAGCGTATTTTTCACCCAGTTCCTCATTCTTTTTCTTCCCGTACGCGGCTGTGGGTGTGTATATCATGGAGAGATGTTGTTGGACAATCAATCCATGAAGTTTTGAGGTTCATATCATCAATCATCCGTCCTATAACATCCTCCAATCTACCGAATCAGGTCAGATTTCCTAGAAATCTAGTTTTGGGGAATTTGGGTATTTTGGTTGTTTTCGTCCGATTAATCCGATTTAACTTAGGATTATGATGGATTGATGATTATTTAGATGTATTATATCATTTCCCTTGTTATTCCATGGTTGGATCATATCGATTCGTTATTTGGGTCGAGTTCTTGACCGACGCCTTGAAGGTGTCCGGTAAAATGTCTTAGAGGGGTTTTCGGGCGTTTTACGTTTATTCTTCCTCGTATGATCGATGATTTATTGATTATATATTGTTAGGGTCGAGTTTCTTGCGAAGAAACCGAGTTGAACCCTTCCGTTCGTTGTCGTCTTTCTTTTCGATTGCATCGGGCGTTTCGAAGCTTTCCGGTTGAGCCGTGTTCGTCGGGATACTTGCGTGCCAATTTTGAGGCAAGTACCTTGTCCATATAATTCTTGTTTTATGGATATGATAATTGGTGATCGTCTTTATATGTTTGTTTGATTGTTTGAAACGAGTTTTCAAAAGATTCGATTAGCCTTGTTAAAGGCTCTCTTTCAAAACGCGTGTGTTTTGTAATTGTGTGGGTTGTAAGTGACTACGTGGATCTTTTGGATATGTTTGGAGTTTATGTGGTGTTTGATAATGCGTGTGTACATATATGGCTTCATTTCAATGTATTGCGGTTTTGACATGATGTGATGTTAGTTGTTACTCATTTGAAAGGAGGTTGCGATGTTTAATGTTGTTTGGCCTCATAATCGATTATTGTTGTGTGCTTGTTATACGTGATGTGCCTCCGGGTAGGATTGTTGAATCTCCGGGATCCATACTTGCTAGTATGGGTCGGGCGAGACCGTAGGGTTATCCAATCGGGTATGTCTTGCGGGGACTCCGAGGTTCATGGCTTGTTAGCCCAATGCCGAGATAACTTGTGGGGTTATCATCGGGTACGTCTTGCGGGGACTCCGAGGTTCGTGGCTTGTTAGCACGATGCCGGGATAACTTATGGTTGTGATTTGGTTGTGATGTATGTGTCATGGGTTATCCAATTGGGTATGTCTTGCGGGGACTCCGAGGTTCGTGGCTTGTTAGCCCGATGCCGGGATAACTAGTGGGGTTATCATCGGGTACGTCTTGTGGGGACTCCGAGGTTCGTGGCTTGTTAGCCCGATGCCGGGATAACTTATGGTTGTGATATGTGTTTGATTTGTTTAGCTAGCCAGCTCGGGAGGGTCCTTCGAGGCCTCGGGCGGGATCTATGGTATTACCCTATTCCCAAGGTGATGCATGTGTGTGATTTGTTTCGCTAGCCAGCTCGGGAGGGCCCTAGAGGCCTCGAGTGGGATTTGTGGCTTCGTCCCGGTCCTAGACGATGCGCATGCGCGATTATGTTTTGTTGATTTTTATGTCCGTCGAGGACACATGATGTTGGGCTCTGGCCCTGTGAATTGTTGTCGGTTTTCTATGTGTGAAAACAAAAACCTTTGGGCTGTGACCCAGTTGATTTTGGAAAGAGAAGGATTTGATAATCCTAAATTGTTTTCTATTAGAACTCCCGAGGGTATTTTAAACCATTTTGCAAACCGTTCTCGTTATTTGTGATCTTTCGGATTTGGAAAGTTTTACTCAAACTCTTGCCTTGGGAGGTATTCGTTTCATTGTATTTGAATCTTTGAGGATTCCCGGATATTGTTATTCTTGGAACATGAATTATATGGCTCGTATTTTCACTTTGTATTTGCACTAGCAAAACAGTGGAGTTTTGCTAACCCCCGAGTATTCGGGGGGTGGATGTCTATTTTTGCATTCAGGTTTTGGAGCATAGCACAGGGTCGGCACGAAGGATGATGAAAGATGAACGACACTAATCACACGAGGATCCGTTGATGTCGTATTGGTCTAGTTGTATTTTCTTTTCCGCTGCAGTATCTTTTCCCCGTTGTACGGGAGTTTATTGTATTTTGACCCCTGCGTGGGTAAGTGTTTGGAATTGAGTTGTATGTTATTATTGTTGGGTTTTCTATGTATCGAATACAAAATAATCGGAGTAAAAACGCAGCGGAACAATAAATGTGAAAACCCAATTTAGGATCTCATGCAGTAATTTAATTGTTTAATAAAAGAGTTAATCGAATTACCTTAATCCGATTGAACAATTCTAGATCCGGACTAGAAGTAGATGAATATCTCCTTCCTCTTTTGGTGATCCACACACGAACAATTCCACAAGCCGGATTGCTAGATCTCATTTAATAATATTGATAAATAGTACAACACAAATTCCTTACTAGAAGGATTGTACTATTGATCAAGATCAACTAAGGGAAGAGAGACGACCGACTCCGTTCTCCTACAATATGATGTAGATGGCCGATTTTTCTTCTCCTTGAAGGGCCGATTTTTAGGTCTTGTATTCTCATGACAACTCCTTGTCCAAGACCTTATATATATACTAAGTAAACCCTAGATTCAATAATCTAGTATTTGCTTAGTTGCCCCTCAACTTATTAAATAATACAATATATATAATATCCAATATTATATATATTACTTATTATTTAATCTCCTTATAAATATAATATCCAATATTATATTTATTATTCACAGTTGATATTTATTCCTACTTGTCTATAATTGTCGTATGTGTGACCCAAAAGGCTTATATTATGTTGGCAATTATTTAATACCTTATTAAATAATAAATCATAAGCGGCCTCTAGCAAGACATTATGATTACCCAAATAATATAAGTTAATAGTCCATTAAACCTTTTAACATGTCAAATCCCTTTGTCACGCGATATCATATTTGAACTAAGTCATGGAGTCTGTCATACTTATTTATGTTCAAATGCTTTCTCGATCTTAAGTAGACTGATTGAATCAAATGACTCTTCATTTGAGCATGGCCATGCATTTCCTTCAGTCCTACTTATCGAGGGGCCCAGCAGATATCTCTCTCACTTAAGAGAGGGACAAATCCCCATCTTGATTATTCATTGCCCTCTACATGACTCCCACTAATCCCGATCGCTAACCTTTATGATCACCATGTTTCAGATGACGTTGGATTACGTCAAGGCATAGCAGTTATCATGTTGGACTCTATGATAATCTCAGGTTCAAGAATTTATTGACATACTGTATTGAGATTCACTTATGACATTTCCATGCAGTGATCTCAATGCGGGTCGGTCCAGTATTAGTTCTCCAACCAATACCCATAAGATTGATCCGTACCATACGCATAATCATCCGATGATTATCAATCAAACTTATACTAGTATATTAATCACTTGAGTCTCTACTCAACGCGATTTTACCAGGGACATTTGAATAATCTTATTATTCGTGAATAACTATTATTCGATTATTATAATATTAAAACATGCACACATTATAATAATCAACGAGAAATAAATGATATCAAATAACTTTATTTAAATGTGACAATTACAAATCTAGGCACATCGAATGTCCTAGGGCACTATTCCCAACAATTATTGAAGGACCAAATCGGTCTACTGAGTCATTTTAGCCTTAAAGGCGATGTTTAGATGTTTGATTTTAGTTATCAGCCTGGTAGATCCTCGAGGAGGGGGTCTACGGCGTGTAATATCCCTGAGTGGATTGGGGGTGTTACCGAATGGTATCGGAGCTTAGGTTGTGGAAACCTAGGCTGTCGGGTCAGTGGTGTCTATTGAGTTTTTGTCTCGTCGGATTTTGTCTGACTAAGTCGTGTCGCGACGCGTCGTCTGAGTTTGTTGGTCGTGATTAGTATCGTGGGCGATCATCATCTTCGTGCGACCTGTGGATGTAAGTCTCCCTTATTTGTGTTGAGCCTCGTGTGACACGAGCTATTTTTATGATTATTTGTTAAGTATCGGAATCCTCTTATGGATTTTGATTTCTTGATACGTGACTATTTGACTCTCATATTTCGTTCGTATGAGGAGTATTGTTGTTGGACTGTGCATGTCGACCTGTATTTCTTTTATCCGCTGTGTGAGTTCTTTTGTAATGGCTTTCGGTATTTTACCGACTGAGTTTTATTTCGAAAACCAATTCCCTTAACCGAGTTTTTGGCATTATGGCCTTGATCATTTTGGCTAAATTCTTATGACGGAATTTAGTATTTTGTAAATGAATTTTGTGAGTTTTTGAAATATTACCGTCATCGGCCTTTTTGGTAGTTTATAAAAGGTTTTTAGCCTGGTGGGTTCTGGCGTGGGGCCCACGGCGTTATAATGTTCCGCGTAATTACCTGAAATTTTTGGGCATTCTAGCCCATTGAATTATCCTTGAAAAACTTGAGTATCTTAGAAAATAAATTTCGAGACGTACTTTCAAAATGAATTATTTTCTCGTGGTACGTCCAAGGTGCCACAATATATTTCAAAATTCTTCTAACTCGAGGACCAAAATATTTTGAGATATTTTCAAATGTTTTATAAACACTTAGACCCGAGGGTCGAATATTCTGAAAGTCTTTCACTAAGAGAAGGTGTCCTCATTTTTGTTCAAACGCAAGATGATTTTCAAAGTCTCGATAATGGTGTTTGTACTACTTTTTGTAAAATGATACTCAAGATCAGTTGTTGTTTCCAAACTGTTTTCAAAAGGTGGTTTTCGTTTTTAAAACCTATCATTCCTGTTTGCGGACCGGAAATGCGTGTATGGTTTTCGAACTTTCGTTCCGGTGTTAACCCCGAATTGTGATTGAATTGGTGGCGTGAGCGTCGAGTCGTTCGCCACGCATATATTTTGTTAGCCCTTGTGGGAGGTGTGATGACGATCCTTAATGTTGTCATTTCGTGGTGGCTTGCGAGTTATCGCACCTGTGTGAGCTGTTAAAGCTTGGGTTTGTACGTTTGTGTACATATGTGATTGTTTCATAATGTTTGTAATTATGTGCTGGTTATTGTTCGGGCCGTTGAGGTCGCCGAACGATACCGTCGTTGCTGTAGTGTTTGTGTGTATTATTTTACGATGATAATCGTTGTATATGATATGTATTATGATTCCTTGTTGTGCTGAGTTGGCATCTCCGCTATGTTGTTTTGCGACGTTATGCCCCATTGTATCTAGCATTTGTATTTTTGGTATGCCGAGCCGAGGCGTTTCAACCGTGATGTGCCGGGGCATGCACGTGTAAATTGTCCTTCTCGTCAGTAACACATTTCAAGTGTGGACTCGAGGGACACCGAATTCAGTTTTGCAAATTCACTACCAAGACTTTCGGAGTTCGCGCTTCAGCACAGTTATCAGAATCGGCTTTGAGAGGCCTTCGAAGGATGTTTCTATCGGTTGCTTGTTGTGTTGTCACATTGATTTCGTTGTTGTGAGTTTCGGGGACGACACTTCTTTTAGATGAGGTCGAATATAATACCCGTATTATTTTTGGCTTCTGCATTTCCTCCTTCTCAAGTCTATCGACTCGCTCGTGTTCGTTGATACTTTCTAAACTTGTTCTGTATTTCGGTTTCGTCGTTCGAACGAGCTCTGATCTTGTTTTGGGTCAATCTGGTTATCGCTGTGACTTTTTCGAGTTCGGTTCGATTCTTGTGAACCTTGTTCGGAAGTGACATCATCTGGTTTTATTAGTTCACTTATTCGAAGTGGATCGGATTTGGAACTCTTGTGTTTTCGACTCTGTCGACTCGTTTATGTTCGTTGACATTTCTGAGTTTGTCCTGCCCCTTGCTTTTGTTGATCGAACGAGTGTGGTATTATTTCGGAATAACTCGTTTGTCGTTGTGACTTTTCTATTGCTATTCCCTTTCCTGTGGATCTTATATGAATGCACATCCTGTTGTTTTCACTGGATCATATATTGTCTCGAGTCGAGATGTGAACCTTGGAGTTGTTGTTTGAATTTTATTATCCTTCGTATTTCGGACATGATTGTTCGATTTTTGTTGTCTCGATCATTTGTTTGTTCGGTTTTTGTTCTCGTTTCGTGATTGTTGAGCGTTCAGGCTCCTTCCTAATTCCCTTAAGTTCGGGAAATTAGTCTCGTTTTCGATATTCCAACCCTTGAGCGGTGGAATTCCGTATTTGTTCAGCGATTGGCTCGCGTTTTGATTGATGTACCGTTGGGTTGGTCAATCGTATTGATTTTCGCTCGTGTTTTGTGATTGTTCGGATAATTGACTTGATTGTATTATCCAATTGATGACGCTTGTCACTTGTTGGTTCTATTATATCCCTAACGGCGACGTTGTGTTGGTCGTCGTGGAGCGTGTTTTCACACCGTATTTTCCGTTGCGTTGTTCGTAACATTTCGCCGTTGGGCGTTAGTTACGCATTTCTTGCGTATCTCGTTGAGTTTTCCTGGCGGGATATTGCTTCTCCCTACTTGTTTTAAGTTTCGGGACGAAACTTCTTTTAAGGAGGGTAGAATGTAATATCCGCAATTTTCGATTTTCGGCAAATTTATTTTTTTTCGGCCGAAGACCATTTTGAGGACTCTCTCATGACCTTTTCGTCATTTCGAGAATGATTAAACCTTCACTTTTTGTCATCCGAGCTCGTTTCAGTGTCGTTTTGTTGAGTTCCGTGCTTTTTAGCGGTTTTTCCGCACTTGAGTTCGATTCTTGCGAATCTCGTCCGAAACTGTTGTTTCGACTTTCTCGTAAGTTCATTTAATGTTATTATTCATGTTGCGAGCTTTGTCTTGGTGTTTCGATCCCGTATCGTGATTTTCGGGCGTTTTGGGCCATTTTCGTAATTTCCCAAAGTTTGGGGTAATTACTTTTCGTTGTCGAATTTCGAGCCTTTGGGTGGTCGGAATCGTGTGTTCTCTTAGTGCTCGGATTCATATTTGCGAGTACTTCGTAACCGTATCTTCGATTCGTACTCAGGTTCGGGTTTCGGGGTCGTTCGGGTCGTCGGAGTTGGTCCCGGCCGAGTCATGGCCGGCATCTTGCCGGGCTAGGCGCCAGCGAAGTAACGACGGTAGTGATCGGCAGTTCCGTACGTACGGCCGGTTACGTACGTAAGGCCCTGTCCGGTAACGTACGTAACGCCCGGCATTTCAGCGATGAGTTCGCCATGCCGTTACGACGTAAGCCATGGCGATTACGTCGTAACGGCCGATCACCTATTTAAGGCCTGGCAGCGTATTTTTCACCCAGTTCCTCATTCTTTTTCTACCCGTACGCGGCTGTGGGTGTGTATATCATGGAAAAATGTTGTTGACAATCAATCCATGAAGTTTTGAGGTTCATATCATCAATCATCCGTCCTATAACATCCTCCAATCTACCGAATCAGGTCAGATTTCCTAGAAATCTAGTTTTGGGGAATTTGGGTATTTTGGTTGTTTTCGTCCGATTAATCCGATTTAACTTAGGATTATGATGGATTAATGATTATTTAGATGTATTATATCATTTCCCTTGTTATTCCATGGTTGGATCATATCGATTCGTTATTTGGGTCGAGTTCTTGACCGACGCCTTGAAGGTGTCCGGTAAAATGTCTTAGAGGGGTTTTCGGGCATTCTACGTTTATTCTTCCTCGTATGATCGATGACTTATTGATTATATATTGTTAGGGTCGAGTTTCTTGCGAAGAAACCGAGTTGAACCCTTCCGTTCGTTGTCGTCTTTCTTTTTGATTGCATCGGGCGTTTCGAAGCTTTCCGGTTGAGCCGTGTTCGTCGGGATACTTGCGTGCCGATTTTGAGGCAAGTACCTTGTCCATATAATTCTTGTTTTATGGATATGATAATTGGTGATCGTCTTTATATGTTTGTTTGATTGTTTGAAACGAGTTTTCAAAAGATTCGATTAGCCTTGTTAAAGCCTCTCTTTCAAAACGCGTGTGTTTTTTAATTGTGGTGTTTGGAGTTTATGTGGTGTTTGATAATGCGTGTGTACATATATGGCTTCATTTCAATGTATTGCGGTTTTGACATGATGTGATGTTAGTTGTTACTCCTTTGAAAGGAGGTTGCGATGTTTAATGTTATTTGGCCTCATAATCGATTATTGTTGTGTGCTTGTTATACGTGATGTGCCTCCGGGTAGGATTGTTGAATCTCCGGGATCCATACTTTCTAGTATGGGTCGGGCGAGACCGTAGGATTATCCAATCGGGTATGTCTTGCGGGGACTCCGAGGTTCATGGCTTGTTAGCCCGATGCCGAGATAACTTGTGGGGTTATCATCGGGTACGTCTTGCGGGGACTCCGAGGTTCGTGGCTTGTTAGCACGATGCCGGGATAACTTATGGTTGTGATTTGGTTGTGATGTATGTGTCATGGGTTATCCAATCGGGTATGTCTTGTGGGGACTCCGAGGTTCGTGGCTTGTTAGCCCGATGCCGGGATAACTAGTGGGGTTATCATCGGGTACGTCTTGAGGGGACTCCGAGGTTCGTGGCTTGTTAGCCCGATGCCGGGATAACTTATGGTTGTGATATGTGTTTGATTTGTTTAGCTAGCCAGCTCGGGAGGGTCCTTCGAGGCCTCGGGCGGGATCTATGGTATTACCCTGTTCCCAAGGCGATGCATGTGTGTGATTTGTTTCGCTAGACAGCTCGGGAGGGTCCTTAGAGGCCTCGAGTGGGATTTGTGGCTTCATCCCGGTCCTAGGCGATGCGCGTGCGCGATTATGTTTTGTTGATTTTTATGTCCGTCGAGGACACATGATGTTGGGCTCTGGCCCTGTGAATTGTTGTCGGTTTTCTATGTGTGAAAACAAAAACCTTTGGGCTGTGACCCAGTTGATTTTGGAAAGAAAAGGATTTGATAATCCTAAATTGTTTTCTATTAAAACTCCCAAGGGTATTTTAAACCATTTTGCAAACCGTTCTCGTTATTTGTGATCTTTCGGATTTGGAAAGTTTTACTCAAACTCTTGCCTTGGGAGGTATTCGTTTCATTGTATTTGAATCTTTGAGGATTCCCGGTTATTGTTATTCTTGGAACTTGAATTATATGGCTCGTATTTGCACTTTGTATTTGCACTAGCAAAACAGTGGAGTTTTGCTAACCCCCGAGTATTCGGGGGGTGGATGTCTATTTTTGCATTCAGGTTTTGGAGCATAGCACAGGGTCGGCACGAAGGATGATGAAAGATGAACGATACTAATCACACGAGGATCCATTGATGTCGTATTGGTCTAGTTGTATTTTCTTTTCCGCTGCAGTATCTTTTCCCCGTTGTACGGGAGTTTATTGTATTTTGACCCCTGCGTGGGTAAGTGTTTGGAATTGAGTTGTATGTTATTATTGAAGGACGAAATCGGTCTACTGAGTCATTTTAGCCTTAAAGGCGATGTTTAGATGTTTGATTTTAGTTATTAGCCTGGTAGATCCTCGAGGAGGGGGTCTACGGCGTGTAATATCCCTGAGTGGATTGGGGGTGTTACAAACTAGGTGGAACGGATACTGGTCATCAATGTGGAAGAAAACGCAGTAAGGGACCGATGGTTGGGAGATATGCTGAAGGCTAGGCCTCCATTGTTTGACGGGGCTGGGGAGAAACACGTGGATGACTGGATTTCTGAAATGGAGACTACTTTCGAGCTGATCGGATGCCCAGAGAACCGAAAGGTGCCGCTCGGAGTTAATCAACTCCGTGACACCGCTGCCCGCTGGTGGAGGAGTTACAGGCCAGAGGATCGAGTGGTCGGATGGACCGAATTTGCACGACTACTGCGGAGCGAGTACCATCCCAGATCAGCCCAAACCGCTCGCATGCGAGACTTTTTCAGTGTTGGACCACAAAATATGCCAGTTCCATAAATCATTCAGGCCTACCGAACCGAGCTAAGTTACATCTTGCAGATGGTTCCATCAGAAGATCAACGAATATGCCACCTTGCACAGAGGTTGCCGGAGGATGTACAACGCTATGCCGCCGGATTCCACTGCACGACTCTGAGGGGGTACGAAGACGTGGTCACAGCTTATGCTGGTACTATTGTTAATATCAACACCGGACATAACTCGAAGAAGCAAAATACATCGGCTCAGCCAGGGAGCAACAACAAAACGAACTTGGGGCCCGCATCTTCTTTCAAGTCAGCAGTTTTGCACCAACAGAAGGGTGCATCTGATCGGACTTACCGTAGGGACTGTTTCATGGATCTAGCACTGTTTGAATCATAATCTAAATCCAAGTGAGGTTTTTCTAGTACTGATAGAAAGCTAGAGTGGTTGATTCCTTATCTGGTAGAAAAGGAAAACGGTTTATCTTGGACCGACATAAAGACAAAATTGTAACGGTTTCCCTCGGACCGATAGAAGACAAGGGGAAAGGTTTATTTTAAGCCAATAGAAAAATATACTGAGATCGGACGTAGGAATATTTGGCCGAACCTATATAAATCTTGTGTCGCTTATATTCTGCATTAAAATACGCTTCCGTATATTGCAAGAGAGTTTAAAAACTCTACACCACACTATTAACCTCCCTTCAAGTGGCGGTACCAAACTAAACAATTAGTATCAGAGAGGGTATCTCTTATATTAGGATTAACATCCAAGGAGAAAAAGATCCAATGGCGCTTCATTATGCCCGATCGAAGGCCTCGCCTTAAACCGACCTCCATTTGATGGATTAAATTTTATGACATGGAAAAAGAAGATGTCAACATTCGTCCGAGCTTATGATATCGAGCTTTGTAAGGTTATTTGCCTTGGTCCAAAGGTTCCGACAAAATTGGATGGCTCTCACAAAATCTTTGAAGATTATAGTGATGAAGATTGGAAAAACGATCATCACAATTGTAAAGCAACGCAATTGCTTTAGTGTGCATTAAATCTGGAAGAACATAATCGTATTTCCTCGTGTGATAGTGCCAAAGAAGTTTTGGAAAATGTTAGAGGTAACTCACGAAGGAACGAATCTAGTCCGGGAGACGAGGAAAAATATGCTTCTCCACGACTACGAGCTTTTCATGATAAAAGACGAAGAATCCATCATAAATATGCTAGACCGATTTTTGGTTATTACAAAGGGATTAGCATGCCTTGGAAAACCTTTATCGAGTAGTGAAAAGGTCAAGAAAATATTACGATCACTACCTCGCGAATGGGATGGGAAGGTTACGGTAATTATTGAATCTAAAGATCTCAATACTCTTGATTTTGGCTCTCTTGTTGGTTCACTAATAAATTACGAGATTGTCCTTAAATCTCGGAATGCCAAGCCAAAACCCAAAGAGAAAACAATAGCTTTAAAAGCTAAAAAGATGTCAAGAAATGAAGAAGATATGCTGGTTGATGATCACGATGAAGAATCGGCGTTTTATGCCAAGAACATCAATAAATACCAAAATTTATTGAACCGTAGAAGAAAAGACATCAAATCGCAAAGCCATAACGAGACAAAAAGGTTCGACAATAATTATCAAAATTTTGGAATACCCGGCCACTTTGCGAAGAACTGTTATATGGCTCGACTTCCGAGAAAGATGTCTTAATAGCCACCTGGAGTGATGAAGAAGATGAAGATGAAAATATTCAAAATAATCTCTCACTCATGGAAAGGAGCTCGTTTGACGACAGTGACGATGAAAGCCAGTTAAGTACCTCATCTCAAGATGAACTTTTTAATGCTTTCGAATAATTACATACAGATTTCCAAAATTCGTTTAAAGATAATAAATCCCTCAAAATGAAAAATAAATTTTTGGAAGACGAAATATCCAAATTAAACAAAAAAGGGAAAATAATTGAAAATTAATATTCTCTTTGTTTAGAAAAAGAAAATAAATTAAAATATGATTTGTTAAAAGTTCAAATGAACTCCAAAATCTAATGACCAAATTTTCTCTCAGAAATGAGAAAATTTTAGAAATTATTTAGCGTTCAAAAAGTTTCTTTAAATAAACAAGGTTTAGGATTCAAACATATTGATAAAAATGAATCCTTAAATTTCAAAATATCCTAATGTGGTAAATATTTAAAAATTGGGCATCACATTTCAAACTGTAAAACTCCAAGACGAACAATCAAAATGAGGAAAATATGGATGCCAAAAGGAACCATAATACCAAACATCGTCTATTTACTAAATGAAAAATAACCAAAAATCGGTTGGATTCCCGAAATTCAAAATTAAATATTTCAAAATATTGGTATTTAACTCAGGGGGAGTTATTTTTGTAAAGGGGGATATTTAAGGGGGAGTTTTACCGAGTTCCTTTCATAGTTAATTTTTCATTGATTTTATAATTTTTCATGCACTTTTTGCTAATGACCAAGGGGGAGAAGAGTGAAGAGAAAAATGAGGATAAAAATATAATGGGGGGAAATGGAACAGGTATGATGGGGAAGACTAAAAAAAATGGACAAAGCCGAAAATTTTGATCTGTTTATTCTTATACTTTACAAGTATTAATCCATTCGAAGATTTGTTGTTTTGTCATAATCAAAAAGGGGGAGATTGTTGGAATATTTTATTCCACACACCTATATTAAAGGTTTTGATGATAAGTTGATGAAATCAAAATAAAACAACAAAGGATCAACAAGTAGTCGAAGATGTGAGAGTTCTGCATTCTGCAATCAAACAATTCAGGTACGCTATGATGAATGATAATGCACGCTAGATGTTGTGAATAACGCACGCTAAATGCAGAGATTAATGCATGCTAATGAGTTTGAAAATTGCTCGTTGGAGGATTTTGGAAGGTCAAACATCACAACGGTCACAACAAATAGCACATGCAATATGAAGGACAGAGCACGCTATTATACATTAACGTACGATATACGATATGAATAACGTACACTTCGAGTATTTAAATTCAAACTTGGATCGATGACATCGCTTAGTAAGTCATCATTTCAGATGGCTACATTGACGATACATTAGCGCACGCTACAATGGAATTCACGTATGCTAAAGATAGAGGCGAAAGCTACTGGACTAATCTAACCAACATGTAACGTACGCTACCATGCAAAGTTAATGTTCGCAAGACGAATTAGCACATGCTAATAGTGGAAATAGTGCACGATAGAGAAGACAGTCAGCAACGACTAGTTAAGCTTTGAACTCTATAAATACCAATGCATTTGGTATTATTCAGTACAACAACTTCAAGAAAAGTATACATACATCAGATATTGTTATATTCATTATTTTTGTTGTAGTTGAGATTAATTCGTAATATTTAGAGTGTTTAATTCACTCAACCATACACGAGAGAAAAGAAAGGATTTTAGATTTGATTTGGTGTGATTAGGATCATGGATCCAGCATTGTTAGAATCATAATCTAAATCTAAGCGAGGTTTTTCTAGTACCGATAGAAATCTAGAAAGTTTGATTTCTTATCCGATAGAAAAGAAAAATGGTTTATCTTAGACCGACATAACGACAAGATTGAAACGGTTTTCCTCGGACCGGTAGAAGACAAGGCAAAAAGGTTTATGTTAAGCCTATAGAAAAAGATACGAAGAGAGGATGTAGGCATAATTGGCTGAACTTCTATAAATCTTTTGTCGTTTATATTCCGCATTTAAATACGCTTCCGCATATCTCAACAGAGTTTAAAAACTCTACATCGCACTATTAACCTTCCTTCAAGTGGCGGTACTAAATTCAATAGTTTGATCCTTCATTCATCGTTTTGGGAGTTTATCATGTTGATGGTATTCTTAGTTGTGTTTGACCTTTAGTTGGTCATATTGGTGTTTATCATGTTGATGATATTCTCGGTCGTGGTTGACCCTAAGTTGGCCGTATTGGAGTTTATCATGTTGATATTCTCGTTTGTGGTTGACCTTCGGTTGGTCGTGTTGGAGATTATCGTGTCAATGATATTCTCGGTTGATTTCTTGGTTGTCATTGTTATTGGTCGTATGAACATTCAGACTTTGCATCAATGTTTCGGGACTTGTTGCCATTGTTTTGGGCAGTTGATTCACAAATGTATTATGTCTTATTGGTTTTTATCATAATTGATAATCTTTTATTAGGATTGGTATTTGATTGTGCGATCCGCTGAACAGGATTTGGCACAAATTGGATATTCCATATTTGAGTTATGATGATGTTTTGAGGATTTTTGGTGTTTTTTGAATACCGTACATATGGTTGTAATGGAGTTTATTTCGTCATTTAAGAATGCGAGATGTGGAATATGATAAGGATTGATTTGATATGGTTTATATAAGATGGTAAGGTTGTGATGGTGAGATTACAATAGTAGTATTATTACTTTGTAATTACATTGGTATGTAATTGTTTATGAACTTTATCATTATTGAGTATTGTGGCTGACCGCATTGTGGGCTTTATTATTAGATTCTCGGAGATCGGGCTAGTTGCAGTCGTGAAGAGATGAGCTTCTCAGGTAATTCTGGCTATGACATGTATTTGGGAATATATACTTTGATTGTTCATTATATTCCGCTGCAAATGTATTTTTATCATATCCGTTTCATGCGTGTATCTTTCAAAATGATTTTCTGGTATTTCACCAACTTTGGTATATTTTTTTGGAAACCTTTTTCCATAAACTATTTTATCGGTACGTGTAAATATTGACTTAACATACATTTTGAAAGTGTTGAGTTCTGACATTTTTAGCCTTGTACTTTCAAATGGGATTGTGTGACGGTATTTGGAAAATGGATTGTGGAAAGTAATCAAGTATTTGAAAAATATTACTCTTATTTACCTTTTTGGTATGTTTGAAATGGTTGTGAAAATAATTTGTAGCCTGGTAGGTTTCTGTGCGGGCCCCACGATGCTGTAATATCCCTAGATAGTTTTGGGGGTGTTACAAAAGATGGTATCAGAGATTGGATTTTGTGAGACCCGGACATGTGTATTATGTGGCTCTACCGGTGTGGTAGCAGTGAGATGTTTGTAAAAAATGATTTCTTGACTTTTGACTCAAACATATTTTGGAGTTGCCAAAACTTTTGAGATATTTTCTAAATTCCCATAATTATGGTATTGGCATTTTAATGTTTTTGCCGAAACTTGTGCAATAGTGTTTACAATGGTATTGAGATTTTGAAAGTAGGGTCGTATGCTAGTATCACGGGAGATCATTGACTTCACGCACCTATAAGTATACTATTTTGGTTATTCACTTGTGGTGATGATTGATCATTTTTTCGTGATGATTTTTGGATATTCTAGTTGAGCTATTTATGACAGAATTGCAAGTTCTGAGGACAAAACTTATTTTAAAGGGGTAGTATGCAATATCGTGAATTTTCAAGCATTATTTTTTTCTCCAATGATTTTATTGGAGTATTGATCTGGTGAATTTATTTTCGTAATTTTATGTGAATTGAATTTAAGATGGCGGATGGCTAATCCTGTCGAATAATCGTTGATAGAATGCAGCAGTGTACAACGTTATATTCTCTGATAAATTATTTGATGAAGGTTGAGAATTTACCCGAATGAGGTAAGGGATTCCTGACTTCTCATAGATATAATGGGGATGCAATTATGTTCTAGCACCATTTAAAATACGAAAAGAGTACCAACAGTGTTAGTGAAAATACGGTTGGATATTTATTTGGAAGGTGTTGTGCATAAGATTCGTCATTGAAAAATCACCACCAATTTTCGAAGCAACATCGAATTATCATTATAATGTTCAAAATGGTGAGTCAATCCGAGTTTGGACAAGAATGTTTTGGTCGAATTAGTGGAAACTATCTGCAAAAATTTAGTTTTGTCGATGGACACGACCCGTATCCAATCCGATATGACTGCGTCGTCTGGAAGCAGTTTTGTGGTACTATTTATTAAATGTGAATTTTTTTGTAGTGCATGGTATCGTACCATCGGCATCCAGAAAATTTCGTTCAGTTTTAATTTTGATTCTTGAAGAATTGAACTATAATTCACGAGTGAAGACATTTATTCATGCAATAATGTTATAGAAGTAATTTAAGGTATCCAATAGTCGGATTAATGTGAAATTTTGATAGTATGTTCGAGACACCGTAAAGTTTACTTTTAATGATGGAGACTGGATTTTTATTTACAACGTGAGTGTTATAATAATAAAACGAGATGTTCTTGTTTTTCGGATTCGTATTGGGAAGTCTTGGTATTTTGTAGATTTACTAGGATTTAATCATTAGATTTTGCTGAATTTTGGAGATGTTATTCATTAAATGGTTTAGTATAATATGAACAGTGGAGATTATATTTGGATTTTAGTAGTAAGAGTTATGTCTCTCGGGCTGTAGTTGTGTTTTGAAGGATGTATTTTTGTCCCACATTGACTGGGAATGAAAGGGAGAAGCCTTGCTTATGCTATAAGGATGTGTGCTTGTCCCACATTGATTGAGAATGGAGGGCATAGCCTTGATTATGTGTGTATATCCCATATCGGTTGAGAGTAAAGGTGAGAAGCCTTGCTTATGCGATAAGGATGTACTTTTATCCCACATCGGTTGAGGACGAAGTGGAGAAGCCTTCCTTCTTCTATATATGGAGTCTCGGTGTCTTTGTTAAAAGTTCACCCAAGTAATACACTTTAATCTTATATTTGATTATAGTTAAATTCCTTTCTTGTATTCTCTTTTGAGAGAGCGGTGAGAAGGGTGATCATCATATAGACTTGTAATAGTGTAGGGGAGTTGAGTTAAGCGAAAGAAATCCTATCTGATTGTAGAAATTTATCATATAATGAAGTCTCTTTTGAGTAGATCGTGGTTTTCCTCCATATTTGGTGTTTCCATTTTTGATGGAGCAGCCGTGATTGATTAGTTTGATGAAGGGGAAACCATGTTCTGATTTCACTGAATTGTTGACAGCATGTTTCCAACTAACAGTCCTTCATTTTGACCTGTTGGATCGTGATTTGGAGTTCTAGTGCTGCATCAATAACTCATGATCTCAATTCGTAAAACACAAAATAATGTATATCACTATGTACAACATCATCAATAATCATTATCTTCATAACCGAGTAATAATTACTTATCTCAAATCCCCTGACGAATGTCCTTTTCAGGAACAAACGTCCTTGAATGAATAAACAATTATTCGAAGAAGCTCAAATGAAATATAGTCAATTCAGTATCAATAAACCATTATCTAGATGTCAATATCTTCATGCTAAACTACCCTCGATATCCGACATTCCATATCACAGACAGAAGATAACTCACATCTGCGTCTTGTATACTTAATACTCAAGTATACTAATAACACATTTAAATCTTATACATTATGATTTAACCGAAACTGAATTGAGATTTTTGATGATCATATGGATTGTTTGTTGAGGGATGTTGATCCCAGGACCATTGTTTGGTATTGTTGATCGTGTTTGTAACACCCCCGAGATATTCAGGGTTATTACAGCGCCGTAAATCATTTATGTAAAGATTTATTAGGCTAAATAAATAAAAACAATTACTTATTAAATGCCAACATTGGAGTTATTATCACAAACCGGGTTTTTTTAAAGTAAACAATGACACTGAATAGAATTCATCAATACATAATGATGTAACTGAAATGATCTGTCACCAAGAACTTGATCAATCTTAGAGGTTTGAGATAAGAAACCACCAGGAAGATTTCCGGCCTAGGTCTCCCCGATGCTCTGATTAGGATAAGCTCCAGATAAACCATAAAATGTGATCAAGTCTTTATAGAAGGGAGGAGGAGCTTATTCAGAGATCTTGTACCTAGATTAAGGGGGATCCCTGATTTTCTAGGATCTAGCTACGGCCCTCAATCCCTAGATATCTGGGATCTTTGTCATGATGGTAAATTTCCAGCTTTCCGGGGATTATCCTTATATATCAGGACTCTTCCTAGCTCATTTATCTTGCTGATGTATGAACTTTGACCTTCGAGCAAGCGGCAGATACACGAAGCTCAGGATGCAAATACAGAGCTTGAAATCTCTTACGAAGAGACCCCCCTACGGGGGTGTTTTACCTCTCCTGATTTTGCCCGACCTCCTATGAACCGGGAGGTCAGTAGGTTTACTGGGGATCGGGTTTTCTAGACCGGGCTCTTAAGAGGTCAACATATATTGTCATATCACATATTCATTCAGATCAAACAACGATGTACTCGAGTACTTATTTAAAAACGGACACAAATTGAAAGAACTTCTCCAGACCACCAACAATCATTGTGCACCCTCGACAACATGTTGCCCCTGCAGTTGTTTTCATGCTCCTCTATATCCTGAACATAAAACTCATGTCCACCCCCGAAGGGGTTAAAAAAATGATGGTAGTACAAGTGCGATAATATATATAACAAGATATTATTCAACAATTCAACGAAGAACAATAACAACTTACAAACTTCTCTAACGAGAAGACATACAATGCATTAGTCAACATGACAATTTCAACATACATATGGTAATATGTGATCCAAAGTTCACTGCTTATATCCCAAGGTGATCCCGTCGGATTAAGACATGGTCTAAAACCCATCCAATGATCTGCCGCATGCTATCATAGATCCCAAGATGATCCCATCGGACCAACACGTGGTGGACAAACAACAATGACACATATATGCACGACAATATGAATGACATTAATATAGAAAACATAATTAAAGTACTTGCTTTAGAATGATGATGGTTATTCAATACTCTAGACGAACGTTCACACAATCGAATGACGTTCCTTCAATATACCTCTTTGCAACACCCGAACCTTAGTAATCAAGTTAACACCATAATTACTATCGATTTTGGATAATTAACTCATAACACTACTTATTACAATCCGGTAAAAAACATGAACATGATCACGGGAGCTCCTACAATACGTATCCAATTCAGCTATCTTGTATCATCGAATAACACCACGAACAATGTTGAATCGACCATGATTCATGCTATTCGATTCACTGCAAGATTAATCGTGACTTTATTAAGACTTCAATTCTTTCTTTGTGATAAATCCTCGACAAGGGTTCTAGTTGTTCAGCATACGTATCATCATCACATTCATATTATTTGATTTAGGAAGAATACTCAATCTATCAATCTGTACAAGGGCAAAGATTATACTTTTGATGAAGTCTCCTATATTCTCATTATCCTTCACCTATGATGAGTGATTTCAACTTCAAGTCACCTAATCCCCATGAAATTCAAAATCATCAATGAAAAGACATGAATATTATTGCCTTCATCATACTACTCAAGATAATCATAGGCCAACATATAAATATCGTAACACAGGAATATCCTAGGTTTAATAATCTCAAGCCTCCTAAATCATGGTGTCTAGATCATTAAGTCATCAACAAGCCTAATAAACTTAGACGCATGCTCATAACATATCTAGAAACATAAACTCAAGTCTGGAACAACATCAACATACCTTATACGGAGGTAAATGATGAAAACGATCAGTAGGACTCAGCACCGGAAGCTTGAACACTTATCCAAGATGCCTACGTTCTTCAAGAATCAAGTTGAGAGGCTGATATAAGGGTTTTGTAAGGCTATAAGGACTGTCAAAGGGGCATAGCTCTGACAAGATAAATGAAATAAATGAAAGGGGGTTGGTGTCTTTAAATAGGATATTATACCTTGCGTATGCTATCGGCTGGAGTTAATGTATGCTACTTAACGCACGCTAATTCACAAAGATTGCGCACGCTAGTGATCTTCATATCTCACTGTATCATTATGTCCTTGTCTTTGTGTACGTTTCCAAGTTGAGTTATGTATTCTAAATGTTGATTTACCGCACATTATTTACATCATGTAACGCACGTTAATAGTCAATTTATCTTTTCAAAAGTTTTCCAGTTGCATGCGATAAAATCTGATAAGATCCGACATATGGCTCCACACGCCGACCACACCTTATCTGATCTTCACTACCTCTTACGTACGTTAGGTAGGTGTCTTAACGTACATCAGCTCTGACCATTAGCATATGATAGTTAGATCAGTTAGCGTATGCTAGTATCATGCAAGTACGTGCATGAAATAACAATGTTTACAAAATATGATCATGAATACTGGATTATGAATATTATAAAAAATATCTTTTATAATAATTACTCAACGTAATCATGCACCACATGATTCCAATACAGATAGAAATACAAACTAAGTATCTAAGTATTACATACTCTCCCTCTAAAAAGAAGTTTTGTCCCGGAACTTAAGATATGAATAACTCTGGATATCTAGCTTTCACACTATCTTCAATCTCCCAGGTTTTTGCTTCAATTGCTTGATTCGACTCTCAAGTATCTTGATCAGTTTCTGTTCAAACATTCCATCATTATCCACTTTAAACTCGCTGAAATCAATGACATGACTGGGATCTGATATGTACTTCCTCAACTCGGATACATGAAACACATTATGGATGTAACTTATCGATGGGGGCAAGGCCAATCTATATGCCGATTCTCCAACTCTTTCGAGAATCTTGAATGGCCCGATATATCTCGGACTCAACTTTACCTTCCATTTGAAATGAAAAAGTCCCTGGGTAGGAGAAACTTTTATAAGTACATGGTCCCCAACTTCAAATTCTAGCGGGCGATAGCGTACATCCGCAGAAGACTTCTGACGACTTTGGGAGTCAACAATATTTCAATAATAGGGTTATCTTCTCCTGAGTCTGTATTATCAATTCTGGTTCCATCCCAATTAAGTCATATGAATCATCCCAACATAAGGGTGATCTACATCTTCTCCCGTACCATGCTCCGAAAGGTGCATCTTAATTGAAGCATGCCAACGGCAAATGAGTTTCCAAATCAGTCTACCAATCTAGGGCACAAGCTATCTACATGTCTTCTACTGTTTGGATGGTCCTCTCGGATTGTCCATCGGTTTGAAGATGGTAAGCAATGTTAAATCTCAATTCGGTCCAAAAGCCTTATGAAACGCTTTCCAAAAATGCGACACGAAACGACCATCTGGATCTGAAATAATGGTCTTCGATGTTCCATCTAATCAGACTCTTTCTGCAATAAATACCCGATCCAATCACTCCGGTCCCCATGTATCCTTGATACCTATAAAGTGAGTCGACTAGGTTAAATGATCGACTATCACCCAGATCATATTCATTCTAGTCCTGGTCCTAATCATGTTGATGATAAAGTCAATCGAGATATCCTTCCACTTCCATTTAGGAATTAGAAGTGGTGTAACGTTTTGATACCTCACTAATGCTCGATTTTGACCTATTGACAAGTTAAATACTCAGAGACATATTTCACTACTTATTTCTGTAATACCTGTACTTTTTATTGACTGTTTGACCTTGCTGTTTTTCCTATTTTGTCGCTCTGTAAACTCTTTGTGAAGTTGTCGATGTTGTTATAGAGATTTGTACCTTGTTTGGATAATGATCATGTTGTTTAGACCTTTCAGAAGTGTTCTGGGTCAGAGAGATAGCGCACGCTAGGCCTAGGCTAACGCACGTTAATTCTTCTTGAGTAGCGCACGCTAGCTTTGAGCCGTAGCGCGCGCTAAGGGACCAGACAGGACAGAGGCAGTAGCTAATTCTGCTCTCTGGACTAGCAGTTAGTGCACGCTAGGATTTAGCTAGTGCACGCTATTTGTGGTCAATAGTGCACGCTAACATGTCCGTAGCGCACGCTAAAGAGCTGGGTCGGCAGAGACAGTGAGGTTGTCAGGCTGTCTGGACTATCAGGTAGTGTATGCTAAGCTTTGGCTAGCGCACGCTAAAATTGTTGCATAGCTCATGCTAAGCTATCACAACAATGCACGCTAAGACTCGAGCAGGGCAGAGGACAGTAGGTTCTGGACTCCAATTTCTGGACACCAACTCCCAGGTAGCACACGCTAACTTTCGGCTAGCGTACGCTAAAGGAAGGTGATTAGTGCACGTAACGTTTTTACCTAACGCACGCTAATGAGGCTGGCAGAAGCCACTGGACTAACCGGTGACCCCACTAGCGCATGCTAATATTGAGGCGTAGCATGCGCTAGACTGGGCGCAGTATATATTGGACAGTTGACTTTCACTCGTCACTATTTTCATCTTTTCACATTTTCAATCGGGAGCAGCGGAATTTGGGCGATTCGAGGAGTTTGGAGGCGATCTTTCTTCAGATATCAACATATTTGGTTGGAGAACAAAGATTTCACAACATCTAATCCATTCTATCTTCCAAAACAAGGTAAAAATCCTTAGAACCCTAATTTTGGGAATTTTGGGGGTTTTCTTAGATTCATTCGATTTATCCATTTTGGAGCTTGATAACCTTGAGATTATGATGTATCTACCCCGCATACATGTTTTCCCTACGATTTTACGGATTGGTTTGTGCCGTGTTCGGACTTGTGAGGGTTTGGGTGATTTTTCCAACCTCTAGTTGTTTACCCTTGTAGTTTCGTGAATCGTAGACGGGTTCCGGGAGTTTCTTCGTGAGTTATGCGTATAGATTATTTATCATCATATCCCTTGAAAATCGTTTAGGAACTGGAAGTGCGTTCTTGGACCTACCGAACTCATACTCTTTTCCGTTCGATATCTCGATGTCTAAAAGGCAAGTATATATTTATGATTGTACGTTCTCGACTTTGAAAGTAAGATATATGAATGGAATGATTGTTTATATCCACTCTGGGATGGGCCGAATGGTCCTATGATGGTTTCATAGCTTCTCGTGTGATTCCACGGATAATATGAGTTAACCACTCTGGGACGGACCTGTAACACCCCGAGATATTCGGAATAATTACAGCGCCGTAAACCCTTTAAATAAGGATTTACAAGGCTAATTTAAAAGAAATGTAAATATAATCCAATCGTACAACTGAAGTTCAAAATACATATTTGGTTCAACCGATCAAATGAGTTAACTTATACAACCATATTGAAATGACATTATTAAAACAGACGTACTCGAGTACTAAATGAACCAAGAAGACAAATCACAATAACAATAAACATCAACCACATCACTGAGCTATTTCATCATCCTGTCGGTACTGTGGTTGCTTCCCCGCTCCTCGGCTACCTGAACATCAAAACAATGTCCACCCCCGAAGGGGTTAGCAAAACAATGCTAGTACAAGTATCATAATACATAAATCATCAGTGCATCATAAAACATGCAAAACGGACTTCCGTCACCGGAATCCAACAATGCGAATCCTCACGATTCCATCAACACAGTACAGGGTAATCCAGCGATCCAGCACCCTTGGTATAGATCCCCATGATGATCCCGTCGGACCAACGCATGGTGGAAAACCCGTCCAGCGCCCTCAGCATAGATCCTCATGATCCCCTCGGAGCATTTATACCATAAATCAATCAATTATGCATACATATATGCATTTCAATATGTTCATCAATACGAACAATTAACAACGAATACCACGAGAAATTACAGAAATACATCTCATATTCGACGACATGAACTGAAGAGATAAATTCACCACTAGAAGGGGGGTTGAATAGTGGTGATGCGGAATACCGAAATTTCTTGCAAATAAAAAGAAAATAGTGCGGAATTTAAAGACTCAAGAATTTATAGAGGTTCGGCAACTTGCCTACGTCCTCTCTCCGACTTTCTTTTTCTATTGGCTTAAGAAAAACCACAACCTTAACTCGTCTTCTATCGGTCCGAGTTTGCAACCGTTACAATCCGCTTGTCTTCTATAGGTCCAAGCTCAACCTTTCCTTTAATATAGATGATTGTTTATCTAGTGTTCTATAGGAACTAGATAATCCTCACTATACGAATATGGGAGTATAATTCTAACAATGCCGGATCAAAGATCCTAATAACACCGGATTAGTGACTCTTGATTCGTTTCTTTTTCGCTCAAGTGTAAGTGATGCAACACTTACAACCAAATGAAAGAATACAAAGACTAATAGATATTACAATTGAAATCGCTCTTGTATCTTTCTTTTCTCACAACTTGTAATGCAATAAAGTATATAAATCTGAGCTCAAGAATGCTTTGATTGCTTGTATGCTTGAATGCTTGAAGTTGTGTGTTTGATACCCAAGTCCTTCAGGTATTTATAGGTGTGAGACAGCCTTCAAGTTCTGAAAAACATACTATTAGCATGCGCTAATAGTGCCTTGTAGCGTGCGCTAACGAATTTTGACTTGAAATCTCTGAACGGTCACAAAGACTGTTGTAACGGTAAAATATTATGACTAGCGTGCGCTAGTAATGAAGTGGTAGCGTGCGCTAGCGTCTTGGTCAACTAGTCTTCGATCTTGACTTTGGCAATATCCGATTTTCTCTCCAACGACTCTTTTTCCAACGGCTAAATTTATGATTAGCGTGCGCTAGCAAGTATGCATAGCGTGCGCTAGCATTAATTAAATCCAATTTTTCCAGATTTTCCGGATCTGCATTGACTCTTGCTTCCAACGGTTGAAATTCAAACGGTAAACTGCAGATTCCATTTAGCGTGCGCTAATAACTTTCTCTTAGCGTGCGCTACTGAGTTGTTTCATTAACGTACGTTACCTTGTGTAGCGTACGTAAAAGCCTTGACGAAGTGAGTCCAGTAGCTACTGGACTACTAACCATAATTTTGGTAGCGTGCGCTATAGATGATCAGTAACGTGCGCTATGTCTTCACTTTAGCGTTCGTAAGAATATATGAGTAGCGTGCGCAACGTCCAATTTTGATTTCCTTCCAGACTTCACTGATCTCTGGAGACTTGCGATAGCGTGCGTTATATTTGCTATATAGCGTGCGCTAACTTTAGGTTCTTAGCATGCGCTATCCTGGAATAGCTTGCGTGCGCTATCGATCAGGCGACTTGAGTAGGCTGCAGCTGACTTGACTGGATTGTATAAGCATGTCCCGATAGCGTGCGCTACGATATGATACGTAGCGTGCGTTAGCCATATTTGGCTCCTTCAAAATATTATCGAGCCGAGATAGATCCAATTAAATGTTTTGTATGTAACCATCATCAAAATACATTTTGTGTCAACAATCTCCCCCTTTTTGATGATGTCAAAATATTTAATTAATACACCAAAAGCGTTTTGAAATAATTCGAATCAAGGTAAACTTGTTCGATATATTAGTAAATTTTCGTTTTTGGAGTATTCTCCCCCTTTTTGACATAAACAAAAAGGAACTCCCCCTGAATTGTTGCGTTATTAAATATTAACGAAATTTGCCATTATTCAAGGTGCAATCAATAGAAAACAACAACAACAATACTTGAAAACAAATGCCAAATTAAGAAATGCGAATTTCATTAAAAATGCAGGAAATACAACGAGTTTTCATGACAAACGACATATATATTATTTGAACAACAAGTTTCTACATCAGACATCAGAGATCATCAAATCTAAGGATCGGAGGAAGACGAAGGAAAAGGGAACGAGGGGTGTGTGAAACGTATGAACTCGGATATCAGCCCACGAACTTCCCGGACTTCTGAACGCAGAGCCCGAACATCCTCTCGTATCTCAGCGTGTGAGGTCTCGATGCCCCGCATCCGAGCACAGAGATCACTTTCCTCCTCTTCTGTCACCACGTCTCTCATCGGGCGTTTTCCTTTCGTTCTTGGATGACGAACAAAAGACTTGGACTGCAGCTCCTTAAGCGTGTGGAGTCCTCGGTGCATGACTTGCTCGGTCGGTGTAGGCATCCGTGTGCCTTTCGGCACTTGGTCGTCATCTCGGAGATATGGAAACAAAACCCAGCCTCGATTGAAGGTCTCGACATAGTGCATGGCCTTGAGGGTTATGTCACTTATCTCGTGTCCCGAGACACCGAACGTGAGCGTCATTGGACAAATCAACCGAAATGACGAAAAATCACCGTAAGGATTGACCGTATGGCGATCCGGACTTCACGGTTCTCGACATATAGTTCTTTGACCGAAAGGACTCCCCTTTAGCCTTCATCCAACTTAACACAATCCCAGTGAAATCTACTCGATCATCCTTCAGCACCCTGTATACGACATTCTTATCAACGCCAACTAGCTTATGTTGGGTGTTGACCTTTGGCATTAGGCATTTCGTTAAAGCGGCCAACAGCAACCGAATGTGTATACCGAAATCATTGTTTTCGAAAATGTCATCCGTGACTTCGATGACAGTTTTCGAACACAGAAAATTAGCAATCTCTCCATCTGACACCGCAGATTCCTCATCAATGATTTTACCATAGCAATCAAATCCTTCCTTCGACAGCCCAAACAACTCGTGAAGGATTTCTGACGAAACCTTCACTATAGTTCCGTTCACGAGGCTTTCGAGCACGAAACCTCCATTACCACTTTCACCAAAATGCAAGTTCGCATAGAATTGACGAACACACTCAGGGTACACAATTTCCTTACACTCGACAAAACGTGCAATACCCAAAGCTTCAAAAAAATCGCGAATGCTTACCTTGACCCGTTCAAGGCTACTGAAGTTGAAATAGTAGCAATCGGTCAAGGTTTCTTGCGGAAGAACATCGAAGAAAATTTTCGACGCACTGAAGGAGAAGAATCGATTGCTGTCGAAATCGTTATTGCGAGGACGTTTATAGTTCTTCTCCATAGCCTTGCGTTTTTTGCTAGACATAATGAAGGAAAGACGAAAAATCGCAGATTGGATCGGATGTGTGTCTAGGGTTTTTGCAAGAGAGAAGTCGATTGCGTACGTTAGGGATGAGATGTGTTTTAGGGTTGTACGGAAATATATATATAGTCAGCAAGCTTTAACTTAGCGTACGCTAGGATTGTAGAGTTAGTGTACGTTAGGCGAAAAAGAAGGGCTTACTGGACTGTCCAGTGGTATTCGAAAAAAAAACTTTAATTAGCGTACGCTAGAAGGTAGAATTGAGCGTACGTTATCGAATGCAGATTTTAGCGCGCGTTAAGAATATTAAGCTAGCGCGCGTTAGCGATTGATCTGACTCACTGATTTTGATGTTTTGAGTAGAAGCTTATTTCAAAAGTTGTCTATATGTCCCATGCCAAGTTGTAAACGAATGGAGTTAAAAGATTCTTCGGGAAGAGGTTTTGTAAAGATGTCAGCAAGTTGATCCTTCGTCCCGACAAAAATTAAACATATATCTTTCTTTTGAACATGATCACGTAAAAAATGATGTCTAATATCTATATGTTTGGTTCTCTTTGTGCAAAAGCAGGATTTTTGCTCAAATTAATAGCACTAGTGTTATCACATAAGATAGGGGTATTTTCAAAATGAATGCCGTAGTCGCGTAGTTGATTTTTAATCCATAGCACTTGAGCACGGGCGCTCCTGACGACATATTCGGCCTCAGTGTAGACAATGCTACTGTTGGTTTGCTTTTACTTCCCAAGATATTAAACAAGATCCAACAAAATGACATGTACCACTAGTACTCTTTTTATCAATTTTGCATCCGCTAAATCGGCGTCACTATAGGCAATTAAATTAAAATCCAAGCAAGAAGGATACCATAGACCTAGTCCAATAGTTCCTTTCAAATAGCGAAAAATGCGTTTACAAGCAATTAAATGTGATTCCTTGGGATTAGCTTGGAATCGAGCACATAGACACGTAGCAAATATTATATCTGGCCTAGATGCAGTCAAATATAGCAAAGATCCGATCATAGCTCGATATAGTTTTTGATCTACGGATTTGCCATTTTCATCTTTCTCGAGCTTTAATGATGACGACATTGGCGTAGATATCACCTTGCTATTTTCCATATTGAATTTCTTGAGGAGGTCGTTTGAGTACTTCGTTTGGTGGATAAAAATTCCATCTTCGCATTGTTTGATTTGAAGCCCGAGGAAGAACGTTAATTCTCCCATCATACTCATTTCGAATTCTCCTTTCATAAGATTAGAAAAATCTTGGCACAAGGATTCATTAGTAGCTCCAAAAACAATGTCATCAACGTAAATTTGGCAAACAAGTATATCATCATTTAGTATTTTAACAAACAAGGTATTATCGACTTTGCCTCTTTTATAGTCATTAGCTATTAGAAATTGACTTAAACGATCATACCATGCTCGGGTTGCTTGCTTCAACCCGTAAAGTGCCTTGTTGAGCTTGTAGACATGATCCGGAAAATGATGGTCTTCAAAACCGGGAGGTTGCTTGACGCAGACTTCTTCTTGAATGAAACCATTCAAGAATGCACTTTTGACATCCATTTGAAATAGTTTAATCTTCTTGTGGGCGGCAAATGCACAAAGCAATCGAATGGCTTCGAGTCGAGCCACGGGAGCAAAACTTTCTTCGTAATCAAGGCCTTCTTCTTGATTATATCCTTGAGCGACCAAACGAGATTTATTTCGAATAGGATAGCCGTCTTCGTCACTCTTGATTTTATGCACCCATTTAGTTCCGATAATTGTTTTATCTTTAGGCGCGGGAACTAAATTCCATACATTATTGTGCTTGAATTGCACAAGCTCCTCTTGCATTGCCATCACCCAACTTTCATCATCGAGAGCTTCGGATATATTTTTGGGAACTATTTCGGATACAAAAGCACAATGGGCCATAAATTCGGTGGTCCTCCTTCGGGTTTGAACACAGTCTTCAATGTTTCCGATCACGAGATCCTTCGGATGGTCTTTGATGTGCCTCCAATCTTTCGGTAAATCAACGATTGTGTTTGTTTCGATTTCTGAAATTTTCTTCACTTCGGGTGAGGGATCCGGAAAGGTACCTGCATCATCAAAATATTCTACCTTTCTCGGGGGTGAGATCATACCATTGAATTTAACATGTATGGATTCTTCAACTTTATTCGTTCTAATATTATACACACGATATGCTTTGCTATTAGTACAATAGCCAAGAAAAATTCCGGAGTCGGATTTGGCATCAAACTTGCCCAAGTTATCCTTTCCATTGTTCAAAATAAATACATTGCAACCAAAAGGATGAAAGTAAGCAATATTGGGCTTTTTGCCCTTCCATAATTCATACGGAGTTTTAAGATGAGTTCTACGAACGTGAACTCGGTTAATCACATAACATGCCGTAAAAATTGCTTCGGCCCAAAAATATCGTGGAAGAGAATATTCATTTAGCATTGTCCTCGACATTTCTTCCAAAGATCGGTTTTTCCTTTCAACAACTCCATTTTGTTGAGGCGTTCTAGGAGCCGAAAAATTATGATTAATACCGTATTTATCACATAAAAGTTCAAACGGGGTGCAATTAAATTCACCTCCGTGGTCGGTGCGAATAGAGATTATGGAGAGGTTTTTCTCATTTGATACCAAACGACACCATTTAGAAAACTCGGAAAATGCATCATCTTTATGAGCTAAAAATCTAACCCAAGTAAATCGAGAGAAATCATCAACAATAACCAAAGTATAAAGTTTACCATTTAAACTAACATGTCTTGATGGTCCAATCAAATCCATATGCACGAGTTCAAGAACTCGACTAGTGGAAACCTCGAATTTTGGTTTAAACGATTCTCGAGTATGTTTCCCTTTAATGCATGATTCACACAAATGTTTTCTATCGAATTTGAGTTTGGGCAATCCACGAACAAGGTCGTGTCTAGATAAAATAGAAATAATAGGTAGAGAGGTATGCCCCAATTTTCGATGCCATAAATATGCATTGTCATCCAAGGTAATAAGGCATTTTTCATTGAAAGAACTCTTATCATTAAGATCGACAATATAGATGTTTCCACATCTCAAACCAATGAATGCAATTTTATTATTTCTAAATGCCGTGCAATGCGTTTGCTCAAATAGAATTTTAAAACCTTCATCACAAAGTTGCGAAACGCTAAGGAGATTATGATGCAAACCTTCAACAAATAGTACTTTGTTGATAGAAGGAGAAGGTTCCTTACCGACTTTGCCGATTCCTTTGATTTTTCCCTTTTGATTGTCTCCAAAGGTCACATGTCCTTGATCTTGATATTCGAGGTCTTCAAATAAGTCCTCGGAGCCGCACATGTGCCTTGAGCATCCGCTATCAATGTACCACTTGTTTTTCCTTGGTGCCGGTACCTATAAAAGTAGAATTTCTCGGTTGTTTCGGTACCCAAGCTCGTTTGGGTCCTCCAAAGTTAACTATGCTTATAGCATTCGGAACAATCGTCCCTTTCGGAACCCATATTTGCTTAACTTTGATAGTTCTTAACTTTGAATGAATATTAACATTGTGAACTCGTTTGAGCGGATCTTTTGAGTTCTCGGTTTCGGTTTTCTTTATTTTGTCAAGGTTGATAAGGATTGTTCCCGTTTAAAAGGGTCGAAACCAAGACCGTGTTTGAGCAAGGGCGATTTTTGAATGGATAGGAGCCTTTCGAGTTTCTCATTTCCAAGAGTAAATTTGTTCAAAATATATTTTAGCTCCTTTTGAGTTTTTGTTAACTCAATTTTCAAAACATTTTCTTTTTCAAGACATGAAGTATGGTCGGTCTCAATAGTTTTGCCCTTGTTTTGAAGAGAGGAGTTTTCGAGTTCTAGAGATTTTATTTTTCTCTTTAAAGATATATTTAACTTGACCATCTCATCATACTCCGTATTTAACGATTCAAACGCACTCAACAGCTCATCATCTTGATGAACTTCTTGTGAATCACAAAAATCAAAAGAGTCATATTCATCATCATTGAGCTTAGAGCTTACCTCGATATTGCTTTCGGAGTCGAGGGCCATGAATGCAAGATTTGCGTCTAGAGATCTTTCAATCTCCTCCTCGTCATCACTCCAAGAAGCGATTAGAACCTCCTTCTTTTTGAATCTTTCCATTTGCGGTTTTGAAGAGGATCCTCGGCATTCTTTGGCATAATGACCGGCTTGACCACATTTCCGACAATTATTGTCGAACTTCTTGATAGGAGTGTAGCCACTCTTCTTTTGCTCCGGTTTGCCATCCCGACCAAGAAAGCTTCGCCTCTTTTGAATTAGGTTTTTGTACCTTCTAAAGTTTTTGGCATAAAGAGCGAGTTCCTCGTCGTCTTCATCTTCGGCAACATCTTCCTCAACGTCGCTATCAACATTGAATGCGACTACTCTTTCCCGAGGCTTTGGTTTTGTGCCTCTAGACTTGAGAACGATCTCATAGTTGATGAGTGACCCGATGAGGGCACTAAATTCGAGTTTGTTGAGATCCTTGGATTCCATGATCGCGGTGACCGTGGCATCCCATTCTCGTGGCAACGATTGAAGAATTTTCTTAGCTTTGTCGCTGCTCGATATAGGCTTTCCGAAAGATGCAAGACCGTTTGTTATAGCCGAAAATCGATCCAACATATTTGTGATCGTTTCCTCGTCTTTCATGGAAAATAATTCGTAGTCATGGAGTAACATATTAATTTTGGTCTCCTTGACTTGGGTGGTTCCCTCGTGAGTGACTTCGAGAATTTCCCAAATTTCTTTTGCACTTTCATAGGACGATATCCTATTAAGTTCTTCGGGATTGAGCGCAATAGAGGAGTTGAGTAGCTCGGGAGTTGACATGCGTGTTTCTCCAATCCTCATCGTTGAATTCTTCGATCTTTTTCAACGATCCATCTTCTTTCTTAGCAAGTTTAGGACCGAGAGCAATAACTTTCCAGATTTCAATATCGTAGGCTTGAACGAAGATCGCCATTTTCTTTTTCCACGTCATGAAATTGGAACCGTCGAAGAAGGGAGGACGGTTGAGAGCATTTCCTTCAATTTGGCCAAGAAGTGCCATTTGCGGATCTTTTTCTCTTAGGTGGTTAAACCTTTAAAAAGAGACCCGCTCCGATACCAACTGAAGAGATAAATTCACCACTAGAAGGGGGGTTGAATAGTGGTGATGCGGAATACCGAAATTTCTTGCAAATAAAAAGAAAATAGTGCGGAATTTAAAGACTCAAGAATTTATAGAGGTTCGGCAACTTGCCTACGTCCTCTCTCCGACTTTCTTTTTCTATTGGCTTAAGAAAAACCACAACCTTAACTCGTCTTCTATCGGTCCGAGTTTGCAACCGTTACAATCCGCTTGTCTTCTATAGGTCCAAGCTCAACCTTTCCTTTAATATAGATGATTGTTTATCTAGTGTTCTATAGGAACTAGATAATCCTCACTATACGAATATGGGAGTATAATCCTAACAATGCCGGATCAAAGATCCTAATAACACCGGATTAGTGACTCTTGATTCGTTTCTTTTTCGCTCAAGTGTAAGTGATGCAACACTTACAACCAAATGAAAGAATACAAAGACTAATAGATATTACAATTGAAATCGCTCTTGTATCTTTCTTTTCTCACAACTTGTAATGCAATAAAGTATATAAATCTGAGCTCAATAATGCTTTGATTGCTTGTATGCTTGAATGCTTGAAGTTGTGTGTTTGATACCCAAGTCCTTCAGGTATTTATAGGTGTGAGACAGCCTTCATGTTCTGAAAAACATACTATTAGCGTGCGCTAATAGTGCCTTGTAGCGTGCGCTAATGAATTTTGACTTGAAATCTCTGAACGGTCACAAAGACTGTTGTAACGGTAAAATATTATGACTAGCGTGCGCTAGTAATGAAGTGGTAGCATGCGCTAGCGTCTTGGTCAACTAGTCTTCGATCTTGACTTTGGCAATATCCGATTTTCTCTCCAACCACTGTTTTTCCAACGGCTAAATTTATGATTAGCGTGCGCTAGCAAGTATGCATAGCGTGCGCTAGCATTAATTAAATCCAATTTTTCCAGATTTTCCGGATCTGCATTGACTCTTGCTTCCAACGGTTGAAATTCAAACGGTAAACTGCAGATTCCATTTAGCGTGCGCTAATAACTTTCTCTTAGCGTGCGCTACTGAGTTGTTTCATTAACGTACGTTACCTTGTGTAGCGTACGTAAAAGCCTTGACGAAGTGAGTCCAGTAGCTACTGGACTACTAACCATAATTTTGGTAGCGTGCGCTATAGATGATCAGTAACGTGCGCTATGTCTTCACTTTAGCGTTCGTAAGAATATATGAGTAGCGTGCGCAACGTCCAATTTTGATTTCCTTCCAGACTTCACTGATCTCTGGAGACTTGCGATAGCGTGCGTTATATTTGCTGTATAGCGTGCGCTAACTTTAGGTTCTTAGCGTGCGCTATCCTGGAATAGCTTGCGTGCGCTATCGATCAGGTGACTTGAGTAGGCTGCAGCTGACTTGACTAGATTGTATAAGCATGTCCCGATAGCGTGCGCTACGATATGATACGTAGCGTGCGTTAGCCATATTTGGCTCCTTCAAAATATTATCGAGCCGAGATAGATCCAATTAAATGTTTTGTATGTAACCATCATCAAAATACATTTTGTGTCAACATGAACAAAACCATAAGCATGATCAAAGTTTTAATATAAATCGAACTCGACATATGATACTTGCCTCGAAAATGGCAAGAATGGAAATACTCCAACAAATGACACGCGTCCGTATGCCACCGCCCCTCGATCGTCCCTTATGCAAGGCTCGGACCTAAGAAATAATAAAGAATTTCTCTCAAGTCGTACGAACGTCTAATAATCCGCTTTACGACCGCAAGCTCTAAAAATGAATTCTGCCTGAACTACTTAGCGCGCACTGCGTACTATACATAACGTGCGCTAAGCCTGCCCGTTAACGTATGCAAAAGACCAGGTTTAGCGTGCGCTAGCTGTGTATTGACAGTCTTCTCTGAACAGTCGACTACCCTGCCTGATGATATAACGTACGTTACGTATCCAACGTAGCGCACGTTACTCGTTCCCGATAGCGCACGTTAATATATACATCTTAGCGTGGGCTAATCGTGCATGGCAGGTGATGAAAACTCATGAAATCCTCAGTGTTAATACATGCCAACTCCGTGGATATCATGCTCATACGGTTTATGAAAGATCTTTATGGATTAAATGACTACGAGACACAAGGATACGTATCATCATTACTACACCATAATTCATCTTGATCTTCAAGAAAATATTCTAAGTTCCGTTCATTCCAAGTCCCAAAACATATGATTCCTTACGTAAAACATACGAACTAGGTAATCTTCATATACTGGTCACAATCGGTTTTGAATATACATAATATGCTTATGAGTCCACATACTAAAAAGGTTCAATGGATCATACGATAAATAAGTGCCGAAACGTCGAAAATATCCTTCTAACACATGATGCTCGACTATTAACGAATCTAACTGACTAGATAAACATGATCAAACGTCCTTTAGAACACTACTAATATTGGTGAAGAATCACCTACCTCAAAGTAGTGAAGAACAAGGAGGAAATCGAAGCAATCCAACGTCGAAGGCTTGAACACCAATCCTCAATGATCTACAATCTTCAACACGAGCTAGGATGCTGATATGAAGTGTTTAGGATGTAGAGAGTAATACTCTAAGTATAAGGATTCGGATGTGGGAAGAGAAAAGACTGAAAATACGAAAAGGATGCTGTTCTATTTATAGAAAATGGTTATTAGCGCGCGCTAGTCCATACTCGTAGCGTGCGCTAACGGCTTACTGACTTCACTGTACTCAGCACTTAGCGTGCGCTATTCTCATATCAGTAGCGTGCGCTAAGGCGTTGACTTGGCTTTTCCCGAAAGCCGTCCAGGTTCATCCCGACACAATCCGACCAAGATCCCCGGCCTGATCTCACCTACCACACGTCTCAATCATATTGAACACGTATAGCATGCGCTAAGGTTCCTTTGTAGCGTGCGCTATGAATCCAAGTTAGCGTACGCTACACATAGACGATAGCGTGCGCTACATGCGCAGAATCACAATTTGCAAATCACATTCATGAAGTCATGCGCTCAACAACACTGGACTATGAGATACGGAGAATAATACTCACATTAAAGTGCAACAATTACAATATCACAAGTTCCAAATACACATCAGAAATCTCGGGTATTACATCCTTCCTCCCTAAAAAGAACTTTCGTCCCGAAACTTAAGATGAAAACAACTCTGGATATCTAGCCTTCATACTGTCCTCTGTTTCCCAAGTGGCCTCTTCAGCTCCATGTCATGACCATTATATTATAACCAAGTGTATTGGTTTATTCCTCAATTGTTTGATTCGACTCTCAAGTATCATGATTGGTCCCTCTTCGAAGGTGCCATCATTAGCTATCTCAATCTCGTCGAAATCAATGACGTGACTGGGGTCCGGTACATATCTCTAGGACCTCAAATGGCCCAACTCTCTCTAGGACCTCAAATGGCCCAATATATCTCGGACTTAGCTTACCTCTCCTCCCAAAACGGAAAATCCCTCGTGTAGGAGACACCTTAAATAGTACATGGTCCCCAACGTCAAACTCTAGAGGGCGACGACGTACGTCTGCATAAGACTTACGCCGACTGCAGGCGATCACCATCTTTCCCGAATCAAAGCTATCTTCTCTTGAGTCCGAACTATCAATTCCGGTTCGTCCCGATCAAGTCCGAAGAATCATCCCGGCCACGGGGGTGATCGACATCTTCTCCGTCAAAGCTTCAAATGGTGCCATCTTAATAGAAGCATGCCAACTATTATTGTAGGTGAATTCAATGAATGGCAAATGAACTTCCCAATCGGTTGACCAATCCAAAGCACGGGCTCTAAGCATGTCTTCTCATGCTTGTATAGTCCTTTCGGATGACCGTCCGTTTGGGGATGATAAGCCGTGCTAAAGTTGAGCTCGATCCCAAAGCCTGTAAATCGCCTTCCATAAGTGCGACACGGCGACCATCTCGATCCGAAATAATGGTCTTGACGTCCCATGCAATCGACTATCTCCGCAACAAATACTCGCGCCAATCTCTCGGGTCCCCATGTATCTTTAATTCCTAGGAAATGAGCCGACTTGGTTAGTCGATCAACTATAACCCAAATCATGTTCATTCCGTTCTAGTCCTTGGCATCGGTGATGAAATCCATCGAGATATCCTCCCACTCCCACTCGAGGATCGGAGCGGCTTTAATATTCCGGCGGTCGGATGTTCAATCTTAACCTGTGACAAGTCAAACACTTGAAGCATTGCTCTGCTCGTCCTTCTTCATATTCCCCCACCAGAAGTTTTGTTTAAGATCTTTATACATTTTACTGCTGCCCGAGTGAATAGAATAGGGCGCGCTGTGAGCTTCCTTCAGAATTGTCCGTCTCAAATCATCATCATCGGGAACGCAAAATCGACTCTGAAATCTCAGAACTCCATCGTCTTGTATCACAAATCCTGGGGCCTTTCCTTTTTTTACTTCGTCACATAACCGAAGGATCAGAGAATCGTTCAACTGCTTAGATTTGATCTCCTCGACTAGTGATGAAGTCAGTTCCATCACATATAGTTGCCCTTGGATTCCTGGTGCCCATACTTCAATCCCTTCATGATCGGTTCATTGAATCTTTGGTTTGGGATGTAAGTGCTTCCAACACTCAAAGAGAAACATGTTTACGGCTCAAAGCATCGGCTACTACGTTTGCTTTCCCCGGATGATAGAGAATCTCCAAGTCGTAATCCTTGATCAATTCCAGCCACCTTCTCTGCCTCATGTTTAATTCTTTCTGACTGAAAATGTACTTGAGGCTCTTATGATCTGTAAAGATCTGGCAACGAGTGCTGTACAAATAATGTCGCCAAACTTTCAAGGCAAAGAACACAGCTGCTAGCTCCAGATCATGAGTCGGGTAATTAACCTCATACGGTTTCAATTGCCGAGAAGCATAGGCAATCACCTTATCCTTTTGCATCAACACACATCCCAGACCCTGATTTGAAGCGTCGCTATATACCATGAATCCATCAGTTCCATCTGGTAACGCTAATATAGGCGCTGTTGTCAGTCTCTTCTTAAGTTCATCAAAACCAGTCTGGCATTTCTCATCCCACGTAAACTTTTGCGTTTTCTGCAATAGCTGAGTGAGCGGACGAGCAATTTTGGAAAATCCCTCTACAAAGCGGCGATAATATCCAGCAAGTCCTAGGAAACTCCGAACTTCTTTCACGTTACTAGGAACTTCCCATTCCAAGATTGCTTCGAATTTCTTGAGTCCACTGAACTCGTCGGTGATATCACATGCCCAAGGAAAGTTACTTCCCTAATCCAGAACTCGCATTTGGAAAGCTTTGCATACAGCTGTTCCTTCCTCAAGGTGCTCAAAACCACACGCAAATGTTCGGCATGCTCCTCTGCGTCCTTCGAATATATCAAGATGTCATCAATGAAGACGACCACAAATTTATCCAAGTATTCTAAGAATACCCGATTCATCAATTGCATGAATACCGCAGGAGCATTGGTAAGTCCAAATGGCATCACTACAAATTCATAATGCCCGTACCGGGACCTGAAAGCAGACTTCGGTACATCCGATTCCATAATTGGACTTACCATTCCAAGATTGCTTCGACTTTCTTCGGGTCCACCTGAACTCCGTCAGCTGATATCACATGCCCAAGGAAAGTTACTTCCCTAATCCAGAACTCACATTTGGAAAGCTTTGCATACAGCTGTTCCTTCCTCAAGGTGCTCAAAACCACACGCAAATGTTCGGCATGCTCCTCTGCGTCCTTCGAATATATCAAGATGTCATCAATGAAGACGACCACAAATTTATCCAAGTATTCTAAGAATACCCGATTCATCAATTGCATGAATACCGCAGGAGCATTGGTAAGTCCAAATGGCATCACTACAAATTCATAATTCCCGTATCGGGACCTGAAAGCAGACTTTGGTACATCCGATTCCATAATTCTCAACTGGTGGTATCCTGATCGCAAGTCAATCTTCGAGAATACCCTTGCCCCTTGCAGTTGATCAAACAAGTCGTCGATCCGAGGTATAGGATACTTATTCTTGATCGTCATCTTGTTGAGTTCCCTGTAATCAATACACAGTCGGAGGGATCCGTCTTTCTTCCGGACAAAGAGAACGGGCGCTCCCCAAGGAGAAACGCTAGGTTGAATATAACCCTTCTGTGACAATTCCTCCAGTTGCTTCTTGAGTTCATACATCTCGGTTGGCGCCATGTGGTATGGTGCTCTGGAAATAGGAGCGGCTCCAGGCTCTAATTCGATATTGAATTCCACCTCTCTCTGCGGAGGTAACCCAGGTAGTTCGTCAGGAAATACGTCGGAGAATTCATTCACAACTGGAATCGATGAGAGCTCTATTCCTTCCTGTTTCCTCATGGCATAGCACCAAAGTCCATGACATACCTGCTTCAGTAATTTCACGGCTTTCATTGCTTTGATCAATTTTCCCGAGCTTCCCGGTCTCCATACTCGGAATAAGTGTTCAGATCCGTCATCAGCAATGATAGAAATAACCCTCTTTCGGTAATTCAGAATAGCTCCATAACGGTTGAGCCAATCGTCTCCGAGAATTAAATCGTCACCGTAGATGTCAACTACAATAAGATTCGATAGCCAATCTCTCCCTCCTATAGACACTGGAAAATCCCTAGCTTCTAGGGTTCCCACAATTTTCTCTCCACTCGATAAACCCACAACATAAGGTTCACAATTATACAAGCACGAGATTTTCAAACGATTAACACAGTTCAAAGATATAAAAGAATGCGTAGCTCCCGAATCGAACAAGACACTAACTGGTTGCAAAAGGATCTGAATCATACCTGATGCAACAGCTGTGTTTTGATCATCCTTCTTCATCTCGTAAATACGCGGAGGAACGGACCCAGCGCTGGATGCCTCTCTTTTCCCAACATTCTGCTGCGGGAAACCGCTCTGCTGCGTCTGGTTTACACTAGTGTACTTCGGAACCGGTACAGGAGTGCGAGTGCCAAAAGATCTAGTCGCATTCCCACAAAATGTTGCGCGATGTCCTTCCTGTCCACACTCGAAACAGGTCACAGCAGGCGCGAAATAGTCACGTCGAATATGCCCCGCTTTGCCACAGTTATAACATTTCTTCCCTGCGTCTGAAACGGTTGGTGCTGCCCGGAACTTCTTTCCTCCTCGAGAAGGATGCGGAGGCCTCCTGGATGAATGAAAAGAGGACTGGCCCCTGCGAGGCCCACTACTTTTATTCTCCGTGAAGTTGCCAGCCACTTTCTGCTTCTTTGCTTCCGTCGATTTCTCTATTGTTGCCTCCTTCATATCATAGGCCAACGCCTTGTCCTGATACTGTCGCAAAGTGGTACATTCAAATCCGGACATATATTTATGAATTTCCGGCTTCATTCGCATGTCAAAATGGAAAATCCTCTCCGCCTCGGTCCTGACCAAGTGGCGCACATAATTCAGCTGGTGATTAAAAGTCTTAATCACGTCCGTCACGGATGCTTCTGAATTTTGTGGTGAGAAAAACTCCCGAACTCGGGCCTCTCTAACTGGGCGAGGACAATACTGCGCTTCATCATTAATTTGAATTCCGTCCAGTCAACATTATGCTCCTCCGGTCGAATGGCCTCCTACCAGTCGAAAGCCTCCCCTGTCAGAAGATACTGGGCGACCGGAACCTTTCTATCGTTGGGACAGTTAATCCCCGCAAAAATCTTTTCTAATTCCTGCAGCCAGTGATCCCAAGAAAGCGTCTCAGCAGAACCATCAAATTTCGGAGGATGCAATTTGATCACCTCGGTAAGCCATTTATCTCCCCGATTATCCACGTTATGCTGTTGTCCCATCGCCGTCTGCATGCGATCCACAACTTGAGCAAACTGGTTTATCTAGGCAACCACCTGCTGAAGCACTCCCGGCACGTTAGGATCTGCATTATTATTTGCTGATCCCTGTTGTCCCCCGGAATGGGAATCCGTTCGGCTAGCGGTTATTTCTGGGGTAGACACTGAATCTTCTTGTCTCGCGTTTCCACATTTGCGTCCACGACCGCGTCCGCGTCCACTACCTCCTCTCAACATACTGTAAACACAAATACTCAATATCCAGGGCAAATTTTCTAAAAGTACATCCATCAATGTTCACAAAACATGAATTAAATAAAACGGTAGTATTTGAGATTTAGGAAACTTACAACCACGGTCCACACGACGATGCTGGCTCAGCAGTGATGTTACGAACGACCAATAATCAAATAACGTAAACCGACCCCACTAACCCGACTGCCAAGATATCCATGAATCTTAGCTCCGATACCATATTCTGTAACACCCCGAGATATTCGGAATAATTACAGCGCCGTAAACCCTTTAAATAAGGATTTACAAGGCTAATTTAAAAGAAATGTAAATATAATCCAATCGTACAACTGAAGCTCAAAATACATATTTGGTTCAACCGATCAAATGAGTTAACTTATACAACCATATAGAAATGACATTATTAAAACAGACGTACTCGAGTACTAAATGAACCAAGAAGACAAATCACAATAACAATAAACATCATCCACATCACTGAGCCATTTCATCGTCCTGTCGGTACTGTGGTTGCTTCCCCGCTCCTCGGCTACCTGAATATCAAAACAATGTCCACCCCTGAAGGGGTTAGCAAAACAATGCTAGTACAAGTATCATAATACATAAATCATCAGTTCATCATAAAACATGCAAAACGGACTTCCGTCATCGGAATCCAACGATGCGAATCCTCACGATTCCATCAACACAGTACAGGGTAATCCAGCGATCCAGCGCCCTTGGTATAGATCCCCATGATGATCCCGTCGGACCAACACATGGTGGAAAACCCATCCAGCGATCCAGCGCCCTCAGCATAGATCCCCATGATGATCCCGTTGGACCAACGCATGGTGGACATTCGATCCAGCGCCCTCAGCATAGATCCTCATGATCCCCTCGGATCATTTATACCATAAATCAATCAATTATGCATACAGATATGCATTTCAATATGTTCATCAATACGAACAATTAACAACGAATACCACGAGAAATTACAGAAATACATCTCATATTCGACAACATGAACAAAACCATAAGCATGATCAAAGTTTTAATATAAATCGAACTCGACATATGATACTTGCCTCGAAAATGGCAAGAATGGAAATACTCCAACAAATGACACGTGTCCGTATGCCACCGCCTCTCGATCGTCCCTTATGCAAGGCTCGTACCTAAGAAATAATAAAGAATTCCTCTCAAGTCGTACGAACGTCTAATAATCTGGTTTACGACTGCAAGCTCTAAAAATGAATTCTGCCTGAACTACTAAGCGCGCGCTATGTACTATACGTAACGTGCGCTAAGCCTGACCGTTAACGTACGCATCGGCCGTGTTTAGCGTCGCTAGCCGTCTTGTGATCTTCTCGAGCAATAGACTACCCTGCCTGATGATATAACATACGTTACGTATCCAACGTAGCGCACGTTACTCGTTCCCGATAGCGCACGCTAATATATACATCTTAGCGTGTGCTAATCGTGCATGGCAGTCACTACTGGGTAAAATTTGAGCTAAAGGTGATGAAAACTCATGAAATCCTCGGTTTTAATACATGCCAACTCCGTGCATATCATGCTCATACGGTTTATGAAAGATCTTTATGGATTAAATGACTACGAGACACAAGGATACGTATCATCATTACTACACCATAATTCATCTTGCTCTTCAGGAAAATATTCTAAGTTCCGTTCATTCCAAGTCCCAAAACATATGATTCCTTACGTAAAACATATGAACTAGGTAATCTTCATATACTGGTCATGATCGGTTTTGAAGATACATAATATGCTTAGGAGTCCACATACTAAAAAGGTTCAATGGATCATACGATGAATAAGTGCCGAAACGTCGAAAATATCCTTCTAACACATGATGCTCGACTATTAACGAATCTAACTGACTAGATAAACATGATCAAATGTCCATTAGAACACTACTAATATTGGTGAAGAATCACCTACCCCAAAGTAGTGAAGAACAAGGAGGAAATCGAAGTAATCCAACGTCGAAGGCTTGAACACCAATCCTCAATGATCTACAATCTTCAACACGAGCTAGGATGCTGATATGAAGTGTTTAGGATGTAGAGAGTAATACTCTAAGTATAAGGATTCGGATGTGGGAAGAGAAAAGACTGAAAAAACGAAAAGGATGCTGTCCTATTTATAGAAAATGGTTATTAGCGCGCGCTAGTCCATACTCGTAGCGTGCGCTAACGGCTTACTGACTTCACTGTACTCAGCACTTAGCGTGCGCTATTCTCATATCAGTAGCGTGCGCTAAGGCGTTGACTTGGCTTTTCCCGAAAGCCGTCCAGGTTCATCCCGACACAATCCGACCAAGATCCCCGGCCTGATCTCACCTACCACACGTCTCAATCATATTGACCACGTATAGCATGCGCTAAGGTTCCTTTGTAGTGTGCGCTATGAATCCAAGTTAGGGTACGCTACACATAGACGATAGCGTGCGCTACATGCGCAGAATCACAATTTGTAAATCACATTCATGAAATCATGCGCTCAACAACACTGGACTATGAGATACGGAGAATAATACTCAGATTAAAGTGCACCAATTACAATATCACAAGTTCCAAATACATATCAAAAATCTCGGGTATTACAGGACCGACGGGTCCTCTGAGGGTTCCGTAGCCTCTGGTGCGGTTCCCCGGTTGATCATGTATGTATTGATGTGATGCTATGAGATTTAGTTATTCCGGAATACTAGTCTTGAAATGATGAATTGACGGTTACCTTTACCTTATTGTCGATAAGTATTTTAATTCATATTCGATATACTTGCACTAGCTATTCGACGGATAACCCCTTTATGGGGGAAATACTTTTTATGTATTTCATGTTCCAGGAGAGCGGACAGGCAGGTATCGGGTCGGCGTGAAGATGATGGGCATACATGATACTGTGTATTATCTCCAGTTATATTTTGTGTTTCTCCGTTCAGTGTTGTTGTACTGGAATGGTTATTGAATACTAGGGTATTGCTTTTCAGTCTTCTTGATGTTCCGACCTATGTTGCTGAGGTATTGCTTTATGTTGTGATGTTTTTTGATACATTGGTTATGTATTGAATACCATTTTTATTGTCCTTCATTTCATTGTATTTGGACCTTCTTGGTCAAGTTTTATAGTTCCGCATACGATTAGCCTTGTGAGTCCCACGGCGGAGCTCACGGCGCTGTAATATACCCTGAATAACTTGGGGGTATTACAGAATATGGTATCAGAGCTTAGGTCTACGGATACCTAGGTTGTTGGTCTTTTGGGTCGAATGAGTCATTGCTTGTCTATAGTATCACTACTTTGCCATCATCACTGTGCGATCGGTACTTGTAAGATCTCTTACTCTTCTGGTGTTTCCTTAATCGTTTTTCTTCTATTTTGGTATTTTTGAAGATCGGTCACTTCGATGACGTGCAATTGAATTGTACTTACGTGCCTTGTGTGTTCTTCAGTATGTCAGCTGGTAGGGGACGAGGCCGTGGTCGTGGCCGTGGACGTGGACGAGGACGTGGCGCGGCCGTCTCCCTCAGTTCCGTTACGGGATCGACCAACCACTGAGGGTTCCATAGCCTCTGGTGCAGTTCCACGGTTGATCATGTATGTATCGATGTGATGCTATGAGATTTAGTTATTCCGGAATACTAGTCTTGAAATGATGAATTGACGGTTACCTTTACTTTAGTTTCAAGAAGTATTCATATTCGATATACTTGCACTAGCTATTTGATGGCTAACCCCTTTATGGGGAAATACGTTTTATGTATTTCAGGTTCCAGGAGAGCGGACAGGCAGGTATCGGATCAGCATGAAGATGATGGGCAAACGTGATACTGTGTATTATCTCCGGTTATATTTTGTGTTCCTCCATTCAGTGTTGTTGTACTGGAATGGTTATTGAATACTCGAGTATTGCTTTTTAGTCTTCTTGATGTTCCGACCTGTGTTGCCGAGGTATTGCTTTGTGTTGTGATGTATTTGGATACATTGGTTATGGATTGAATACCATTTTTATTGTCCTTCATTTCATTGTATTAAGACCTTCTCGGTCAAGTTTTATAGTTCCGCGTACAATTAGTCTTGTGGGTCCCACGGTGGGGCTCACGGCGCTGTAATATACCCTGAATAACTTGGGGGTGTTACACTTTCTTCATGTTACTTCACCAAAACGTTTGCTTCAAATCTAATGGCTTAGATTTAATTTCATCATTCAATTATGAAGTTAATTCCATTACACTTAGTTGTCCTTGAACTTTGTAACCATACTTCAATTTCTTCACGAATCAATTCCTGTCGAATCTTTGGTTGTTTTGTGAGGGACTCCAGGCTTTGAATATACACGTGTTTGCGACTCAAAGCGTCATCTACTACATTCGCTTTGCTTGGGTGATAAATAATCTCCAGGTCATAGTCTTTATTCAATTCCATCCATATCCTCTGTCGTATGTTTAACTCTTCCTGACTGAAAATGTTTTTAAGACTCTTGTGATCTGTGAAGATCTGACAATGAGTTTCGTACAAATAGTGTCGCCATATTTTCAGTGAGAAAACAACAGCTGCTAACTCCAAATCATGGGTTGGATAATTAACCTCGTACCCGGCGTGAGGCATATGCGATCACCTTATCATTTTTCATTAACACAAACCCTAGACCTTGATTAGAAGCATCACTATAAACTATAAAGACCTCAGTTCCTTGTGGTAGTGCTAATATGGGATCCGTTTTCAGTCTTCTTGAGTTCGTAAAAGCTAACCTAACACTTCTCATTCCACTCAAACTTTCGGGTTTTCTGCAATAATTGAGTAAGTAGGCGAGTGCTTTTGAAAAATCCTTCCACGAACCGCCGATAGTATCAAACAAGTCCTAAGAAGCTTCTGATTTCATTCACATTCTTAGGAGACTCTCACTCTACGATTGTCTCAACTTTCTGTGGATCTACTCGGACTCCTTCCGGTGATCCTACATGCCAAGCAGCATTACTTCCTTTAGCTAGAATTCACATTTAGAAAGCTTTGCATACAAATAATCATTACTCATGATGTTCTAAATAATTTGCAAATGTTCCGCGTGCTCCTCTAAACCTTTAGAGTATATCAACATGTTGTCGATGAAACAACTACAAATTTATCCAAGTACTCTATGGATACTCGATTCATTAACTACATAAACACATTAGGCGCATTGGTGCGACCGAATAGCATTACCACAAATTCATAGTGGCCGTAGCGAGTTCTAAATGCTGACTTTGGACATCGGATTCTTTAATCCTCAACTGACGGTATACCTATCTCAAATAGATCTTCGAGAACACTGTCGATCCTTGCAACTGGTCGAACAAATTATCATCTAAGGCAACATGTACTTATTCTTGATCGTCACTTTTTCTAGCTCCCGATAGTCGATGCACAATCGAAGCGACCCATCTTTCTTTCGAACAAATAGAACTGCTGCACCCTAGGGGGAAACACTTGGCTGGATATTAACCTTTGTTCAACAGATCTTCAAGTTTCTTCTTTAACTTATACCTCTCGGTGGGTGCCATTCGATATGGCGCCTTGGGAATTGGTGTGGCTTCCGGTTCTAGCTCGATGGTAAACTCTACATCCTTTTGTGGAGGTAATTTGGGTAATTCCTCAGGGAATACATCCAGAAATTCGTTTACAACATGAGTGGATGAAAGTTCTACTCTTTCTTCTTCTTTCTTCATCGCATAACACCAGTATCCGACACAACCCTATTTCAGCAGTTTGATAGCCTTCATTGCTTTAATCACTTTCCCTGAGCTCCCTGGTCTCCATCTTTCAAATAAATATTAAGAGATGTCCTCAGCTATCAGCAAAATATTTCTCTTCCTGTAGTTCACAATAGCTCCGTAACGGTTAAGCCAATCGTCTCCGAGAATCAGGTCATCTCATTGAATATCTACCACGATCATATTTGAGGCTAATTTTTGCCTCCGATTCATCCAGGATAGTTTCTAGTTTCTAAATTTCCCACAATCCTTTCCCCGCATGGCAAACCCACCATATAAGACTCACATTCATGAAAATAATAAATTTTCAAATGATTTACACAAGATACTGATATGAAAGAATGAGTAGTTCCTGTATCGGACAAAACACTAATGGGTTGTAAAAGGATTTGAACCGTACTTGATGCATCAACCATACTCTGATCATCTGTCCTCTTCATATCATAAAGGTGCTGAGGAATGGTCCCATCACTCAATGCTTACTTCATGTCACTAGTAGAAAAACACCATTTCACATCGGACTTTCAACATCGGTTATGTTGGAACCGATATAGAAAGTGTCGCTGCCATTTTCTAGATCGGTTTTTTTAGAACCAATCTAGAAAGTGGACTTTCTAGATCAGTTGTTTTAGAACCGATCTAGAAAGTGGACATTCTAGATCGGGTGTTTTAGAACCGATCTAGAAAGTGGACTTTCTAGATCGGTTATTTTAGAACCGATCTAAAACCCACTCAAGAAATTATATTTAAATTTAATATAAATATAATTTATTCAAACAAATCACTATAGCCTAGTGGTTGGGACTTGACTCCACAACCACAGGGTCAAGGGTTCAAACCCTCATGGTGACAAATTGCAATATATTGATATTTCAGGACCGGGTTGGGCCCGGTCTTGATCCAGGCCGTGGCCGGGACTGGGTGGGGACGTTACCAGGCCTGGGTCGGGACGGGTCATAGCCTGACTCGGGTTGGGTCGGGTCTGGGCTGGGTCCGATTACTTTTTTTAAAGTAAGACATTCTAGATCGGTTAAATAACCGATGTAGAATGTGGACTTTCTAGATCGGTTGTTCAGAACCGATCTAGAAAGTACAGACTTTCTACATCCGCTAGATCTATATTGGTTAAACAACCGATTTATAAAGTCTTTTTTACCCGATTTAGAAAGTGCTTTTTCTAGTAGTATGTCATACTCACCTCTGTCTCTTCCTCGTCCAAATTTCTATTGTGGCTGGCCACTTTGCTGGGTTTGATTAACACATGTTACTTTCTGGACCTATGCTGAGGTATGAGCTCCAGAATATTTTGCCATATCCCTACAGAATGTCGCACAATTCATTCTTTCCTGCATTCATAGCATGTCACGGATGGGAATGGGCAGTCGCATCGGAAACACCCTGATCTGCCACAGTTGAAACATTTCATTGTTGCATCTGTAACTGTATATACTGGTCTTGAATTATTTCCACCTCTGGAAGGATTCGGGGGCCTCCTAGATGAGTGCAAAGATGAGTGAGATTTATTGCCCCCACCATTTTTATGTTTGGAAACTCCACCAGAGACTTTCTGCTTTTTGGACTCTAAAATTTTTTTTACCTCTATTTCTTTCATTTCATATGCCAGGGATTTATCTCGATACTAACAAAGAGCAGTGCATTAAAATCCTGACATGTATTGTTGTATCTCCGGTTTCATCCTCATGTCAAAATAGTACATCTTTTCTGCATCGGTCCTCACCAAGTTTCGAACAAATACCAGATGATGATTACAGGTCTTAATCACATGAGCCACGGGTAAGTCCATAGGTTGCGTGGATAATAATTCTTGAACTTTAGCCTCCCTGATCGGATGAGGGCAATACTGAGCTTCCATCATTAGCTTGAGAATTCTCCCCAACTGGCATCATGGATGTAGGTCACAAGTCGTCCAGGAATAAGTCTAGAGGGTGGGTGAATAGACTTATTGAAACTCTTAAACTCTTTTTCTCAAGGAGTAAGTTTCTTCAGCTGATAGATAAACAAATGACTTGGAGTCGTTTGTTCTTAATACGTGCGGAAGTCAGTTGATGACGAATACAGAACAACTAATGAAACACTTAGTAATGAATGCAGCAGTTAAAGTATGATGCTATAAAACAGTAAAGTATGCAGGCAATTATAGTGGTCTCAGAGGTGGGGTAATCCCCTACTAATCCACTTTTCTCCAAACTAGTTGGAGATGAATTCACTATAATTTTCAACCAGTGATAAATATTACAGTGATTCAACCAAACTACAATAGCTTCCAACCAGTGGAAATCCATGTTGTTGTAACACACTTGACTGCCTTGCACCTCTTGATCCTCGATCCTTGGATGCCTTACAGTCTCGAACTTCAACCAGTGAAGTACCCCGAACTCAGGATTTAAGACACGAGTTTTTGTCTTCTCCAACTAAGAGCTTCTTCAAGTATGAACTTTTTAGAACCGCTCTTTTCACGATACTGTATTTCGCTTTTAGATTGCTTGAATGCTTTGATAGCTTGAAAGTATGTTCGCACCGGTAGTTGCTCAACTTCAAATCTTTGGATATATATAGGTGTTGAACCATGAGCATTTCTTCATAGCTGTTGCAAATCTGTAACAAATCAGTCCGTTGGAGGGAGACTTCTTTGTTTATTGTTTTCTGAACGTTGCAAGGCTGGATTTTCATATTTTAATCTATCTTCCGACCGTTGTGAAGACTCTGCATGTGATGCGCCGAATCTTTTGAATATAATACGATTAAAGTCTTCAAGGTGGGTCTGCATGAATTATTTAATTCATATCTTTTGCGGGAATCTCTCCAGTTTGTCTCTTCACTTTGCATGTGACTTTCCGTAATTTTTGACTTTTCAACGCATGCTGACGTGAACTTGGAGTACTTGGCTGATCTCGACTAGGCTGATGTAAGGTTAAATTCTCTGCAGTCTGGACCTCTCTGATGTTCACTGTTTAGGACTTGTCTGATCAGATGACTTGTCTAAGGTGTCTTGACTGCAGTCTGGTCAAACATTCCTGATGATTTTTGTTGACCAGAACTACTCTGACTTGGAATATTCAGGTAACCCGTTGTTTACTCTCGCGTAAAATAGCGCCCTTGATTTGGTCATGCAGGAATTATATATTCGAGTTGTTTCTCCGCTGTAGAAGGGAACTTAGTAACTAGAAGCATCCATGTGCCCCATGAGTGTATTTTACGTCAAACGGTTTCCGAATACATGAGAATGGAAGTTCCACCCTAGGTTTATCCCGATGAAACATCCCGAGATCCTAACCTAGTGGTCAACTCGAATCAATTTCTTGAGCATATATATATAAGGGAATACTGTCCGAGGATTATTTTTTATCAAACTCTTGAAAATTTTGCCATTAGACTGTGGAACGGGGCGAATTAGCTTGTTTATTTTAGCCTTTCATATTGACGGCCGACTTGATTCACGTTTGTTAATCTTTGAGCTAGATTTTCTTCATGAACGAGTGATTAAGACTGAACTTGGTTACTTTGTAGAATCAGTGTTCTGAGTGCAGCTCGCTATAACAATACTCGTATTATTCAGAGAAAATTTCAGGATAGTATTGATTAGGTTGAACACTACGAGTTGCACGATTATTCATTTGATTCTTTTATTGAATTTGATTCTTTTTTCTTGAGGACAAGCAAAGGCTTAAGTTTGGGGGTATTTGTTAGGCGTATTTTTATACGCTTATTTATTATTATTTTGTATCATTTTGGAGAGTGAAATTGTTTAAATGAGCCTTTAATGCCTTAATTTTGTATGTTTGTCAGGAAATTGAAGTCCGGAAGCTAAAATGAGGCGAGACGGGCGAAAACGGCAAATTTTTGCTGTGAGCCGTGGCACAACGAAGCAGGGCCGCGGCACACGCAGAAGATCAGCAAGCACAGAGTAAACTGTACTCTGTGCCGCGGCACAGTCCAGGTGAGCCGCGGCACAGAAGAATTAAAGGACGCCCAGGCATCCAGCTGAAGGCAGTGTGCCGCGGCACAGATCTAGTGCGCCGCGGCACACTAGGCGGTGTTTGTGTTTTCCGCGTGGATTTGGGCCGTTTCGAAGCCAGTTTTCGACCTACTCACACGGACGCGATTTGGAGGATGTGCAAAGTTATAAATAAGGGTTTAAGACCCTAATTAAGGATCTTTGAATCTTGAACCTTTGGGTCTTGAGCTTGGAATCAGAGAGGAGAGACGACAGAAGAGGAGGGAAGCAGAAGAATTCAAGAGCAGAGGGCGGAAGCCGAGGAACGGAGGAATCCGAGTTTCATCTGCGTTTGATTTTAATGCTTTCGTTCATTTATTCAGTATTTTCCTGTATTAATATGTCAGGCTAAAACCCTAATCTAGGATTTTGATGAAACCTATGTTTTGACGAATTGCTTGAGATTATCCAATTAATCACCTTTTTGTTGAGTTTTCCCAATTGTGTTTAATGCTTGCAATTATCTGGCCAATAGTTGTATTGATTTAATCATTCAATTCGAATCGGGAGAGGAGAATTGGTGACGAACTATTGGTGAGGACCGTTTTATTCTGTGAGATAGGAATATACTCATAGGAACTACGTGGCCTTTTGGAGATTTTATGCTTTTTGCCTATTGACGAATTAATTCACCTAGGGATAGAGTGCGTTATTTGCCTTTAGATAAATCTAGTGACCTCGGGAGAGGCAGTAGAATATATTAGCAATATCCGCCTTCAATAAATTGGGAAAATTATTACTTCAGATAATCGAGAGTAAATTCGGATAAACCGAGGTGGATTCAGAACCCTAGACTTATTCACCATTTGACTTTCTTTTCTTCAAGCTGTCGTTTTCTACTGTTTAATCTTTTATTAATTCTTTTAGTTATTAATTGCAAAACCCAAATTCGATTGTTCAAATAAAACTGGAATGCATAAAAATCGGTAGTTAGTGATTCAGTCCTCGTGGGAACGATACTCTACTTATCAATTTATTACTTGCAAACGATAACGTGCACTTGCGTGTAAGAATTATCGCAACAAGTTTTTGGCGCCGTTTCCGGGGACTGAAATTTTCTAATATCGATTTCAGTATTTCTAGTCTTAGTTTGAACGTTTTTATTTTATTATTTTGTGTATTTAATTTTGTTTATTTGTTTTTCGTTTCAGGATCTTTCGCTTAGTGCATGAGAAAACTCGGTAACGAAGGCCTACTACCTTTGGATACCGAGCTCGAGCGCACTCTTAGAAGGAACAAGAAGAAGAAATGAGAGTTACAGACGATGGTGATCATGGCTGAGAATATCGAGATTCAAGGAGGATATAACCATGTGTGGCAAGTTCAACCGGAACTAGCTCTTCGAGACTATGCCATGCCGCAAATTAATGCTAATTTTTCGGGAATTCGGCGTCCCACCATTCAGGCGAACAACTTCGAGATCAAGCCTGCTATCATTCAGATGGTGCAGGCGAGCCAATTCTGTGGATTGCCGAATGACGACCCAAACGCTCATATTGCTTCTTTCCTTGAGATTTGTGACACGTTCAAGAATAATGGTGTCACCGACGATGCTATCCGACTACGGCTTTTCCCTTTCTCTTTGAGGGATAAAGCTAAATTTTGGCTAAATTCCTTACCGCCGGGGTCGATCACAACATGGGCAGAGTTAGCGCAAGCCTTCCTTGCCAAATTCTTCCCACCTTCGAAGACGGCGAGATTGAGAAACGAGATCACCACTTTCGGTCAGTATGATATGGAATCGCTCCACGAGGCATGGGAGAGGTATAAAGATTTGTTACGGAGATGCCCACACCACGGCCTTGCAGACTGGATTCAAATTCAGACGTTCTACAATGGTTTAAGTGCTTCTACACGCACTCTCGTAGATGCAGCCGCCGGTGGGGCTTTGATGGGAAAGACTATAGCCGAGGCACATTCGTTGTTGGAAGCTATGGCCGCAAATTCATATCAATGGCCATCTGAAAGATTGACGCCGAAGCGAGTTATGGAAGTTTCTAGTAATGATCCGATTTCCACATTGTCAGCTCAAGTCGCCGCCTTAACCCAACAGCTTCAAGCATTTTCTCATGCTCCTTTTCCCGTTACCATTGAGACATGCAATTGGTGTAACGGATCCCACCCGAGCTTGGAGTGTCAAGTCGGGAACCCGTTCGAGCAACATCCGATGGAGCAAGCTCAATTCGTGGGAAATGGAAATCGAAAAAATAATCCGTACTCCAACAAGTACAATCCGGGGTGGCGTAATCATCCCAACTTTTCATGGAGAAACGGACAAACTTCAAACCAGCCTCCGTTCGCTCAGAACCAACAGCAGCCCCCTTCCGCTCAAAAAGTTTCTCTCGAGGAGGCAATCGCGAAATTGGCAGCGAATACGAGTCAATTCATGACCCGTACTGAAGCGACATTGCAGAATCATTCCGCTTCCATTCGAAACTTGGAGGTCCAGCTGGGCCAAATTGCTAATGTGTTGACAGCCCGCCCGGAGGGAGCATTGCCAAGTACAACAGAGACAAATCCTAGAGAGAGTCTAAACGCAATCAGCCTGAGAAGCGGGAAAGAGGTGTTGGACCAGCCCGAGCGGTGTGAAAAGAGGAATGAAATTGAGGAAAAGAATAATTTAGCGACAGAGGAGTCACAAGATTTGAGACCTTCGATAACCTTTCCGGATAACCCGAAGGCATATGTGCCCCCCGTCCTGTTTCCGCAGAGATTACAGCAGAAAAAGACGGACAAACAATTCTCTAAGTTCCTTGATGTGTTCAAAAAGCTTCACATTAACATTCCATTCGCCGACGCGTTGGAACAAATGCCGAGCTATGCTAAATTCATGAAAGAGATATTGTCGAAGAAAATAAAACTCGAGGAGTTTGAAACAGTCGCCTTGACGAAGGAATGCAGCACAATTCTTCAAAAGAAGCTCCCACCAAAATTGAAAGATCCGGGAAGTTTCAACATATCGTGCACCATGGGAAATCTTTCTTTTAATAAGGCATTGTGCGATCTCGGTGCTAGTATTAACCTCATGCCTTTGTCTATTTTTAAGAAGCTGGGAATTGGAGAAGCCAAGCCGACAACAGTCTCCTTACAATTGGCCGATAGGTCCATTAATTATCCGAGAGGAGTGATCGAGGATGTGCTAGTAAAAGTGGATAAATTTATTTTTCCAGCAGATTTTATTGTTCTCGACATGGAGAAAGACGAAGATATCCCAATTATCTTGGGACGACCATTTTTGGCGACCGGCAAAACCCTTATTGACGTGGAAAAAGGAGAATTAACTCTGCGGGTTCAAGAGGAGCATGTCACGTTCCAAGTGTTCAAATCTTTTCCATGTCCCGGAAGTGTTGATGAAAGGTCACAAATTGAAAGCGTTGATGCTGTTGAAAAAGAAAAACACCGAAAACATCGTCGGTCGAAAAATTCAGATTCTGTGTCAGATGGTCCAATTTTTAAGAAGGATGTAGAACGAGTAGCATTTCTCGAGCATGTGGACAAGTCTTCTGCAGTCTTGAGTGCATTCGGGAAGGAGAGAAATCAGCCGGAAGCCAAACGGACGTCTAGTCATGTGAAAAACGGGAGTTTCGGAAAGTTATTCTTGTCAAAACCTTTCCGCAAACAACATTCGATGTCCGAACCGAAAGTCGAATCGTTAACGACCGATGGTCATAATTTTGAAAACCAATTTAACGGTTCGATGAACGGGGCGGAAACCAAATGGAGTTTGCGAAAAGCGAACTAATTTTTAAATAGGTCCGGCTGAAGACTATAAACTGAGCGCTTCTCGGGAGGCAACCCGAGTTCGTAGTTGTAGATTTTTGCGTTTCTATATTTTTCTTGCTTTCCTGCATTTTTATTTTTCATCTGTTTGTGCTTTGATTTGCTTTTACCTCTCGCTCTTGACATATTCTTCTTGAAATTCTGTGCAGGAAAAGTCATAGGGGAGAAACTGATGCCTCAGTCGCGGCACAAGTATTGTGAGCCGCGGCACACACAAAACGAACGGATAAGCTAAACCCACTGTACCCTGTGCCGCGGCACGGCATAAATGAGCCGCGGCACACTTGAGCACTGAGCCGCGACACACGAAATCGGTGCCGCGGCGCACGGCAAAACGAACAAACAGGCAAAACGGAACTGTACTCGGTGCCGCGGCACACTTGAGCACTGAGCCGCGGCACACGAAATCGGTGCCGCGGCGCACGGCAAAACGAACAATCAGGCAAAACGGAACTGTACTCGGTGCCGCGGCACACTTGAGCTGTGCCGCGGCACACCATGCGGAATTCGAAGGGGCCAGGTACCTTATAACTCTCATTCTGCCGGCCACCACAGGTAAGTTTCCTTCCCTTCTCTCCCTTGCGCGCGCGAATCGGCCGAACTCTTCCTCTTCGCAAATTTCTTCTATCGAATTTTCTTGCACTTTTCACAAACCAATCGAGGTTTGTTCCAATCTCTAATCTCTACTTGTTTCATGAATTTAAATTTGAAGTTGTTTATGCATTGGATGGATTGAATATGTTTATTTTCCTTCAAAAGTTCTAGGATGGTTTAGGGGATAACATGGTGGTTTTAATCGAATTTTCATGGTTAGTTTGGAATATGAATGAATTGAGTGCGTTGTTTTGATGATGAATGAATTGTGTTTCTGTTCTTGGGGGTTGAATCGAGCTATAGCCATGGTTATTCTTCAAGTAAACTTGTGCCCTTAAGGTGTTTGATGAAATGTCTAAGTGAAAAATTTTCTTTGTTAAAGCAATCTTTTGAATCTTTGTGCAACGTATTTGTTCTGAAATTACAGCAAGCCCAACCCTTACGTCCAGTTTAAACGTTAAAGTCCAAATTCATTTTTTCTCTCACAAATGTGCTATCTTGTTAAATTATTGATTTACGGCTGGACATCTTTAGCCGAGTGATGATTATTGTTGTCATTATTTGCGTAAATAACCCCTGGTGTTGTATTTTTCAGGACTGACTATGGCTAGGATGAAGAAGCTGAGCAAGAGAGCCAGGACTCAGTCATCCCCCACTAGAGGGGAAACCTCTCGTAGTCGGTCCGAGTCGGAGGGGCACCAGTTTTCGGACCCTTAGATTCACAAAATCTTCAATGAGAAGATTCGGCCGCGACCTCTTATCCCGGAGAGGGGATTTACTCTAGCTCCCCAAGACGGGGAACTGCTTATGATGATAGACGAGATGGGGTGGGCCCGATTCGCTGCACCCCCCGAGCCAGCGGTTATTTCGATTGTGCAGGAGTTCTACGCCAGCGCATTACTGAAGCACATTCCGGCAGGCCATACGTTGCCATCGTTAGACTCTCGGACTCAGGTCGATGTCCGAGGTGTTACAGTTGATTTTTCCACTGCTGCTATTCGGAGGTTGTTTGGGCTTCCGGTGGTAGATGAGTCGGCCTATGACCGAGTGATGACTAGCCTCACGAAGGAGGCCCTGCTCGAGACTATTGCACAGCCCGACTCCGAATGGGAGCAGCGCGCACAGGGTTCTTCCACTTTCCACTTCAAGATCTCGCGCCTCAGCAGGCTCGGGCATGCCTGGCTATATTTTATTTGCGCACGCATTGACCCCACCTTTCAGATCCGCACTGTCTTTCTCTCCCGCGCCCGGACTCTATATGCTATCTCGTCCGGGTTGCGTTTCGATGTGGCCCCTCTTTTGGTCCGATCTATATTTCAGTGCATTCAGGGAGGGGCCAAGACGGGGTTGAAGCACCACTCTCTCATCTGCGCTTTGTGCCGGCAGTCGGGGCTGACGTGGTTAGACGACGAGCCGATGCTTGCTCCCCAGGCCCCGATCGACCACCACATCATCTCACATTTTGACCAGTGGGGAGGAGCGCCGGCGCACGCTCGGGGGAGAGGTTTTCTGCTGGAGGAGGCCCACGAGGGGTCCACCGAGCCTCTTTTGCTGACACATGGAGATGCCGGCCCGCCGCCCGACAGAGCGAGATTGCAGGAGATGTTTGATGGGCTGAGGGAGGATCTGAGGAGAGAGAGAGAGGAGCTGAGAGAGGAGACGAGGAGAGAGAGAGGATATGAGAGAGGATTTGAGGAGAGAGAGATGAGATGAGGAGAGAGAGGGAGAGTATGCTGACTGCCATGCGAGAGGAGCAGCGGACGGAGCGAGAGAGCGTTATTGCGGCCGTCAGAGCTGAGATGCGAGAGCAGGCCCACCGAGCCAACCGACGAGAGGCGAGGCGTCTGGCAGCGAGGGACGCCTATCATCAGGAGCACCTTGCCGCATGGACGGCCCATATCATGCATCCCGACGGGCCATTTATTGCACCCGCCCATCCAGCCACACCACCCTCCTCACCGGATGATGCCGGCACCAGCTCGTGAGAGGACTGGAGGGGAGTACTTGACCTTTTTACTTTTATTGCATATCATATTTTGTCCATTGAGGTCAATGTACGTCCTAAGTTTGGGGGGGTTTACTTTCAGTTGCTACATTCATTGCTGTACTGATTTTGTTGCACTTTTCATTATTTTTTTTCGATTGCCTTGCTTGTCTTAATTTTACTCTTATTCATGAATTCTTCGTGCTTCTATTTGTGTAATATTGATGTTACGACACTGTTTTTCTCTCTGAAGAAACGGTTAGTTAGTCGCATTGTAGTCAGTGATTTCTGTTTCTGCTTGGTATTCATTTAGGTCCGAAATTTTTTTTCGTGATTGTAGAGGTCTTGACGGATAAGAGAGGATACATACTTGTTTTAAAATCACCGTCGATACGTTTGGTTACATTTTCCGGTTAGTTAGTCGTCCAGTTACATTAGTCGTGTTGGCACCTTGATTGAGTTTAGAGTCGGTCAGTTTTTCCCAATAGTCGAGAAATATTTATTCTATGATGGGAAGTCTAGTAACCGGGGGTATTCACGTGACCCATTGTTTACTCTCGCATAAAACGACGACCCTGATTAGACTAGTGATTTAGAGATTTCACATGTGCCGATGATAGGGGGCCTAGTAACTGGGGGTATTCACGTAACCCGTTGTTTACTCTCGCGTAAAACAGCGCCCTTGATTTGGTCATGCAGGAATTATATATTCGAGTTGTTTCTCCGCTGTAGAAGGGAACTTAGTAACTAGAAGCATCCATGTGCCCCATGAGTGTCTTTTACGTCAAACGGTTTCCCAATACATGAGAATGGAAGTTCCACCCTAGGATTATCCCGATGAAACATCCCGAGATCCGAACCTAGTGGTCAACTCGAATCAATTTCTTGAGCATATATATATAAGGGAATACTGTCCGAGGATTATTTTTTATAAAACTCTTGAAAATTTTGCCATTAGACTGTGGAACGGGGCGAATTAGCTTGTTTATTTTAGCCTTTCATATTGACGGCCGACTTGATTCACGTTTGTTAGTCTTTGAGCTGGATTTTCTTCATAACGAGTGATTAGGACTGAACTTGGTTACTTTGCAGAATCAGTGTTCTGAGTGTAGCTTGCTATTACGATACTCGTATTATTCAGAGAAAATTTCAGGATAGTATTGATTAGGTTGAACACTACGAGTTGCACGATTATTCACGACAATCTTTTATTGAATTTGATTCTTTTTGCTTGAGGACAAGCAAAGGCTTAAGTTTGGGCGTATTTGTTAGGCGTATTTTTATACGCTTATTTATCATTATTTTGTATCATTTTGGAGAGTGAAATTGTTTAAATGAGTCTTTAATGCCTTAATTTTGTATGTTTGTCAGGAAATTGAAGTCCGGAAGCTAAAACGAGGCGAGACGGGCGAAAACGACAAATTTTGGCTGTGAGCCATGGCACAACGAAGCAGGGCCGCGGCACACGCAGAAGATCAGCAAGCACAGAGTAAACTGTACTGCGTGCGGCCTGATCCCACCTGTGAGCCGCGGCACGTAAGAATTAAAGGACGCCCTGTATCCAGGTGAAGGCGGTGTGCGCGGCACGCATCTAGTGCGCGCGGCTTTGTTAGGTCTTTGTGTTTTCCGCGTGGATTTGGGCCGCTTCGAAGCCAGTTTTCGACCTACTCACACGGACGCGATTTAGAGGATGTGCAAAGCTATAAATAAGGGTTTAAGACCCTAATTAAGGATCTTTGAATCTTGAACCTTTGGATCTTGAGCATGGAATCAGATAGGAGAGACGGCAGAAGAGGAGGGAAGCAGAAGAGTTCAAGAGCAGAGGGCGGAAGCCGAAGAACGGAGGAATCCGAGTTTCATCTGCGTTTGATTTTAATGCTTTCGTTCATTTATTCTGTATTTTCCTTTATTAATATGTCAGGCTAAAACCCTAATCTAGGATTTTGATGAAACCTATGTTTTGACGAATTGCTTGAGATTATCTAATTAATCACCTTTTTGTTGAGTTTTCCCAATTGTGTTTAATGCTTGCAATTATCTGGCCAATAGTTGTATTGATTTAATCATTCAATTCGAATCGGGAGAGGAGAATTGGTGACGAACTATTGGTGAGGACCGTTTTATTCTGTGAGATAGGAATATACTCATAGGAACTACGTGGCCTTTTGGAGATTTTATGCTTTTTGCCTATTGACGAATTAATTCACCTAGGGATAGAGTGCGTTATTCGCCTTTAGATAAATCTAGTGACCTCGGGAGAGGCAGTAGAATATATTAGCAATCTCCGCCTTCAATAAATTGGGAAAATTATTACTTCAGATAATCGAGAGTAAATTCGGATAAACTGAGGTGGATTCAGAACCCTAGACATATTCACCATTTGACTTTCTTTTCTTCAAGCTGTCGTTTTCTACTGTTTAATCTTTTATTAATTCTTTTAGTTATTAATTGCAAAACCCAAATTCGATTGTACAAATAAAACTGGAATATATAAAAATCGATAGTTAGTGATTCAGTCCTCGTGGGAACGATACTCTATTTATCACTTTATTACTTGCAAACGATAACGTGCACTTGCGTGTAAGAATTATCGCAACACATACCACAACTCCTTGCCTTCCCACTCTAGAGTAGGCTCAAATCCTCCTCTAGTCCTCCTTTTCTTGCTTGCAGGCTGATCATCCTGTTCTTCTGGTTCTGCTCCTCCCTTCCTCTTAGCTGAGGATGTCCCAGCAGTGATCATCTGAACATCCTACCTCTTCTTCGTTCTAAGCTCCTCCCTTATCTTTCCTTGAATGCTGCCTTCCCCCTGTATTCTATCTTCCCCTTTTTGCCAGCATCAACTAACGTGGTCAGCTGTTTCTCCATCCTGTGCATCCAGTCAGACATGCCAAATGGCATTCTGTTGTTTGTAGGGGGAGGAGGTTGAGGGACTTCTCGTTGCAGCAAAGTATCAATCTTGGAATTGATGGATTGGAGGTCAGGAGTGACCTGAGATGCAAGCATCTCTCTAATGGTATCCTTCACTATTTGTCTAATCAGCTCAGTCATCACAGGTGAGATCTGCGATGGTGGAGAGTGCTCGCCTGAGCCTTCTGCAAATGAACCACTAGACTGCAGGCTCCTATCTGCAGCTGGTACTCCAGATGGGGTCTTTTCTGGTGTCCCTGATCTGGAGTCCTCAGCCAACTCGGCGTCCAGGCTGGTATACCGGGCAGGCGCCCCAGCCTTGTCTGCAGCCTCTACTTCTGGCTCTTTCTCCGGATCCTTTTCCTTCTCCTCTTCTTCTTTTTATTTTTCATCTTTTTCCTTTTCTTTCTCAGCTCCTTGATCTCCTCCTTCATCCTTATCATCATCCTCATCATCATTATTATTATCATCATCCTTTTTCCCATCTTTTTTATCTTCTCCTTCATTCTCATCATCTTTTTCACCTTCATCATCATCCTTCTCTCCTTCATCATCCTTCTGTTCTACCTCTTCCCCTTCTTCTTCTTCTTCTTCTTCTTCATCAATTAACTCCTCTGTTTTCTCAACTTCCTCAGATTGTTTTTCAACTAAAATGTTTTCTTCTTCTCTTTTATCTTCCTGCTCCTCTTTTTCGTCATCTTTGACAATGACTTCCTCATCTTCTTCTCCATTTACTTCTTCAATTCTAATTTCTTTTTCTTCTTCCTCCTCATCTTCTTTTTCAAATGAACCATCAAAAATACTATACATTATAGAAATGATGAATTGGTCCATGTTGATTTTGAAATGAGACATGAACCAATTCTCCTGGAGGATCAAAACTATGTCTGATACTTTACAAAAATATATCAGTACATCCTATGTGGCTTGGGGATATTCCCAACCACTGGTTGCAATATAAGTTTGAAGTTTCGCAAATTAAAGTGATTTGAAAAATTTCCACACTTCAAAAACGTTAACAAAAGAGTGTTTTAAGGCTTGTGGTTTAACAAGCTGTAATTGTTCAATGGACAGGTTGAAAACATTGTTGTCCAGCAGGTTAAAGGTGTAATTTGCTTCAGGGATTGAGATGATTAAACCTGCTTCTTCCTCATCTGGAATGTATGCTGGAGTGAGGACAGCCACGATCTGAGTTTCCAGGCTTCCTGGAGCAGGCTGGTCTTCCAAGTGAGTAGGAGACCTGGCTGCAGGACTGGCATAATGATCTGACTGCTCCTCCTGACTAAACTGCAGTCGCCTGGGCCTCTTGGGAGAGGGTTCTAGAGATGACTGCATGATGGATGGCTCTCTAGGGGCTGGTCCCCTTCTCTTAAAACAGACAGCTATCGGAGTGTTGTCTGACTCGGAGTCTGACTCGACTGCAGTTGGGTTGACGGTTGCAGGTCGGTCTGACCCGTCTGATGAAGGACATTTGTAGGGCGGTGAATCAGACAGTTCTTTGAGTATCCGAGCTGCTCTCCTGTTGCCTCCCAACTTCCTTAAGGTCTCTTGGTCCAGATGACCAAGTCTCTTGTTGATGTGGAAGGGATCAGTACTTCCCTTCGCCAGACACATCTTTTCAAGAATCCAACTCAGCTGTGTTCCAAACGCCAGCTTGGATCTGAATCTCTTTTCATCAGCAAGCCATTCGGATTTGTTGACTTCTCGAACAAGCTGCCTAAAGATATAGTCAGCCCAATCAATCGCCTCATCTTGAATAAGTGCTCCCAGCACTGTGAATTTCGCCAACGACAGTTGGTCGTAACTGCCGGCCATACCCATAATGATCTTGTTGGTAATATCCAACATATATCGGTACTCCTTTTTAATCTCGCTCCTTTTAGCAGTGAGTTTCAGCTTCGTCGGTTGGTCAATCGCCTTAATCTTTAGCCAAACGTCGGCTGCTGTCTGTTTGAGAGCTTAGACGGCTATGCCGCGGTGCCTCATACCAAAAACTTTCCGAATTGTCTCCGGCGAGATGTCGACTTGAATTCCGCCGACTGTGCTCCTGATTCCTTCTTCAATCACATGGGCCTCGCGATAGGAAGCGATGACGTCTTCCTGTTAAAGGTGCTTGGGACTGATATCCATAAATGGATAGATCCCATTCTTCATCATCGAATGGATAAGGAAGAGTACGTCATTGTTGTAACACCCCGAGATATTCGGAATAATTACAGCGCCGTAAACCCTTTAAGTAAGGATTTACAAGGCTAATTTAAAAGAAATGTAAATATAATCCAATCGTACAACTGAAGTTCAAAATACAGATTTGGTTCAACTGATCCAATGGGTTAACTTATACAACCATATCGAAATGACCTTATTAAAACATACGTACTCGAGTACTAAATGAACCAAGAAGACAAATCACAATAACAATAAACATCAACCACATCACTGAGCCATTTCATCGTCCTGTCGGTACTGTGGTTGCTTCCCCGCTCCTCGGCTACCTGAACATCAAAACAATGTCCACCCCCAAAGGGGTTAGCAAAACAATGCTAGTACAAGTATCATAATACATAAATCATCAGTGCCTCATAAAACATGCAAAACGGACTTCCGTCATCGGAATCCAACGATGTGAATCCTCACGATTCCATCAACACAATACAGGGTAATCCAGCGATCTAGCGCCCTTGGTATAGATCCCCATGATGATCCCGTCGGACCAACGCATGGTGTAAAACCCGTCCAGCGATCCAGCGCCCTCAGCATAGATCCCCATGATGATCCCGTTGGACCAACGCATGGTGGACATTCGATCCAGCGCCCTCAGCATAGATCCTCATGATCCCCTCGGATCATTTATACCATAAACCAATCAATTATGCATACATATATGCATTTCAATATGTTCATCAATACGAACAATTAACATTGAATACCACGAGAAATTACAGAAATACATCTCTTATTCGACAACATGAACAAAACCATAAGCATGATCAAAGTTTCAATATAAATCAAACTCAACATATGATACTTGCCTCGAAAATGGCAAGAATGAAATACTCCAACAAATGACACTCGTCTGTATGCCACCGCCCCTCGATCGTCCCCTATGAAAGGCTTGGACCTAAGAAATAATAAAGAATTCCTCTCAAGTCATACGAACGTCAAACAATCCGGTTTACGGCCGCAAGCTCTAAAAAAAATGAATTCTGTCTGAACTACTTAGCGCGCGCTACGTACTCTACGTAACGTGCGCTAAGCCTGCCCGTTAACGTACGCATATGACCAGATTTAGCATGCGCTAGCTGTGTACTGGCAATCTTCTCTGAACAACCGATGATATAACGTAGGTTACGTATCCAACGTAGCGTACGTTACTCATTCCCGATAGCGCATGTTAATATATACATCTTAGCGTGCGCTAGTCGTGCATGGCAGTCACTACTGGGTAAAACTTGAGCTAAAGGTGATGAAAACTCATGAAATCCTCAGTGTTAATACATGCCAACTCCGTGCATATCATGCTCACACGGTTTATGAAAGATCTTTATGGATTAAATGACTACGAGACACAAGGATACGTATCATCATTACTACACCATAACTCATCTTGATCTTCAAGAAAATATCCTAAGTTCAATCATTCCAAGTCCCAAAACATATGATCCTTTACGTAAAACATAAGAACTAGGTAATCTCCATACACTGGTCATGATCGGTTTTGAAGATACATAATATGCTTAGGAGTCCACATACTAAAAAGGTTCAATGGATCATACGATGAATAAGAGCCGAAACGTCAAAAATATCCTTCTAACTCATGATGATCGACTACTTTTCAATCTAACTGACTAGGTAAATCCCAAAACATGATAAAAAACGTCCCTCAGAATACTACTAATATTGGTGAAGAATCACCTACCTCAAAGTAGTGAAGAACAAGGAGGAAATTCGAAGCAATCCAATGCCGAAGGTTTGAACACCAATCCTCCAATGATCTACAATCTTCAACACGAGCTAGAATGCCGGCAAGAAGTGTTTAGGATGAAAAGAGTGTCTTTCTAAGTTCAAGAATTCGGATGGGGGAGTGAAAAATATGAAAATATGAAAAAGGATGCTGTCCTATATATAGAAAATGGTTATTAGCGCGCGCTAGTCCATATTCATAGCGTGCGCTAATGGCTATTTGAAACGTTACTGATTTCACTGTACTCAGCCTTTAGCGTGCGCTACCCTCATGTGAGTAGCGTGCGCTAACACGTTGACTTGGCTTTTTCCCGAAAGCTGTCCAGGTTCATCCCGACACAATCCGACCAAGATCCCCGGCCTGATCTCACCTACCACACGTCTCAATCATATTGACCACGTATAGCGTGTGCTAAGGTTCCTTTGTAGTGTGCGCTATGGATCCAAGTTAGCGTACGCTACACATAGAAGATAGCGTGCGCTACATGCGCAGAATCACAATTTTAAATCACATTCATGAAATCATACGCTCCACAAAACCGGACTATGAAATACGGAGAATAATACTCGGATTAAAGTGCAACAATTACAATATCACAAGTTCCAAATACATATCAGAAATCTCGGGTATTACATCCTTCCTCCCTAAAAAGAAGTTTCGTCTCGAAACTTAAGATGAAAACAACTCTGGATATCTAGCCTTCATACTGTCCTCTGTTTCCCAAGTGGCCTCTTCAGCTCCATGTCGTGACCATTGTACTTTAACCAAGTGTATTTGTTTATTCCTCAATTGTTTGATCCGACTCTCATGTATCTTGATTGGTCTCTCTTCGAAGGTGCCGTCATTAGCTATCTCGATCTCGTTGAAATCAATGACGTGACTGGGGTCCGGTACATACTTCCGCAATTGGGATACGTGAAACACATTGTGAACGTGACTCAGCGATGGCGGTAAGGCCAACCTATATGCTAAATCCCCAACTCTCTCGAGGACCTCAAATGGTCCGATATATATCGGACTTAGCTTACCTTTCCTCCCAAAATGGAAAACCCCTCATGTACGAGACACCTTCAATAGTACATGGTCCCCAACGTCGAACTCTAGAGGGCGACGACGTACGTCTGCATAAGACTTCTGTCGACTCTGGGCAGTCAACAGTTTTTCCCGAATCAAAGCTATCTTCTCTTGAGTCTGAATTATCAATTCCGGTTCCGTCCCGATCAAGTCCGAAGAATCATCCCAGCACAGGGGTGATCAACATATTCTCCCGTACAAAGCTTCAAATGGTGACATCTTAATAGAAGCATACCAACTATTATTGTAGGTGAATTCAATCAATGGCAAATGAACTTCCCAATCAGTTGACCAATCCAAAGCACAAGCTCTAAGCATGTTTTCTATTGTTTGTATAGTCCTTTTGGACTGACCATCCGTTTGGGGATGATAAGCCGTGCTAAAGTTGAGATTAGTCCCCAAAGCCCTGTGAACTGCCTTCCAGAAGTGCGACACGAAGCGACCATCTCGATCTGAAATAATGGTCTTCGGCGTCCCATGCAATCTGACTACCTCTGCAATGAATACTCGCGCTAATGTCTCCGGTCCCCAAGTATCTTTAATTCCTAGTAAATGAGCCGACTTGGTTAGTCGATCAACTATAACCTAAATCATGTTCATTCCCGTTTTGGTTCTTGGCATACTGGTGATGAAATCCATCGAGATATCCTCCCACTTCTATATAGGTATCGGAAGCGGCTTTAACATTCCGGCAGGTCGCTGATGTTCAATCTTAACCTGCTGACAAGTCAAACACTTCGAAACGTACTCTGCTACGTCCTTCTTCATATTCCCCCACCAGAAGTTTTGTTTAAGATCCTTATACATTTTACTGCTGCCCGGGTGAATAGAATAGGGCGCGCTGTGAGCTTCCTTCAGAATTGTCCGTCTCAATTCCTCATTATCGGAACGCAAAGTCGACTCTGAAATCTCAGAACTCCATCATCTTGTATCATGAATCTTGGGGCTTCCCTTTCTTTACTTCGTCACATAACCGAAGGATCATAGAATCGTTTAACTGCTTAGATTTGATCTCCTCGATTAGTGATGAAGTCAGTTCCATCACATATAGTTGCCCTTGGATTCCTGGTGCCCATACTTCAATCCCTTCGTGGATCAGTTCCCGTTGAATGCTGGTTTAGGATGTAAGTGCTTCCAATACTCGAAGAGAAACAGGTTTACGGCTCAAAGCATCGGCTACTACATTTGCTTTACCTGGATGGTAGAGAATCTCCAAGTCGTAATCCTTGATCAATTCCATCCACCTTCTCTGCCTCATGTTTAATTCCTTCTGGCTGAAAATGTACTTGAGTCTCTTATGATCTGTAAAGATCTGACAATGAGTGCCGTACAAATACTGTATCCAAATTTTCAATGCAAAGACTACAACTGCTAGCTCCAGATCATGAGTCGGGTAATTAACCTCGTACGGTTTCAAATGCCGAGAAGCATAAGCAATCACCTTATCCTTTTGCATCAACACACAACCCAGTCCCTGATTTGAAGCGTCGTTGTATACCATGAATCCATCAATTCCCTCTGGTAGTGCTAATATAGGTGCTGTCGTCAGTCTCCTCTTAAGTTCGTCAAAACCAGCCTGGCATCTCTCATCCCACGTGAGCTTTTGAGTTTTCTGTAATAGCTGAGTGAGCGGACGAGCAATTTTGGAAAATCCCTCTACAAAACGGCGATAGTATCCAGCAAGTCGTAAGAAACTCCGGACTTCCTTCACGTTATTAGGAGCTTCCCATTCCAAGATTGCTTCGACTTTCTTCGGGTCCACCTGAACTCCGTCAGCTGATATCACATGCCCAAGGAAAGTTACTTCCCTAAGCCAGAACTCGCATTTGGAAAGCTTTGCATACAGCTGTTCCTTCCTCAAGGTGCTCAAAACCACACGCAAATGTTCGGCATGCTCCTCTACGTCCTTCGAATATATCAAGATGTCATCAATGAAGACGACCACAAATTTATCCAAGTATTCTAAGAAAACCCGATTCATCAATTGCATGAATATCGCAGGAGCATTGGTAAGTCCAAATGGCATCACTACAAATTCATAATGCCTATACCGGGACCTGAAAGCAGGCTTTGGTATATCCGATTCCTTAATTCTCAACTGATGGTATCCTGATCGCAAGTCAATCTTCGAGAATACCCTTGCCCCTTGCAGTTGATCAAACAAGTCGTCGATCCGAGGTATAGGATACTTATTCTTGATCGTCATCTTGTTGAGCTCCCTGTAATCAATACACAGTCGGAGGGATCCGTCTTTCTTCCAGACAAAGAGAACGGGCGCTCCCCAAGGAGAAACGCTAGGTTGAATATAACCCTTCTATAACAATTCGTCCAGTTGCTTCTTGAGTTCATACATCTCGGTTGGCGCCATGCGGTATGGTGCTCTGGAAATAGGAGCTGCTCCAGGCTCTAATTCGATAGTGAACTCCACTTCTCTCTGCGGAGGTAACCCAGGCAGTTCATCAGGAAATACATCTGAGAACTCATTTACAACTGAAATAGACGAGAGCTCTACTCCTTCCTCTTTCCTCATAGCATAGCACCAAAGTCCATGACATCCCTGCTTCAGTAATTTTACGGCTTTCATTGCTTTGATCAATTTTCCTGAGCTTCCCGGTCTCCATCCTTGGAATAAGTGTTCAGATCCGTCATCCGCAATGATAGAAATGACTCTCTTTCGGTAATTCAGAATAGCTCCATAACGGTTGAGCCAATCGTCCCCGAGAATTAAATCGTCACCGTATATGTCAACTACAATAAGATTCGATGGCCAATCTCTCCCTCCTATAGACACTGGAAAATCTCTAGCTTCTAGGGTTCCCACAATTTTCTCTCCGCTCCGTAATCCCACAACATAAGGTTCACAATTATACAAGCACGAGATTTTCAAACGATTAACACAGTTCAAAGATATAAAAGAATGCGTAGCTCCCGAATCGAACAAGACACTAACTGGTTGCAAAAGGATCTGAATCGTACCTGATGCAACCGCTGTGTTCTGATCATCCTTCTTCATCTCGTAAATACGCGGAGGAACGGACCTAGCGCTGGATGCCTCTCTTTTCCCCAACATTCTGCTACGGGAAACCGCTTTCGGAACCGGTACAGGAGTGCGAGTACCAAAAGATCGGGTCGCATTCCCACAAAATGTTGTGCGATGCCCTTCATGTCCACACTCGAAACAGGTCACGGTAGCGAAAGCATCCACGTCGAACATGCCCGCTTTGCCACGCTTATAACATTTCTTCCTGCGTCAAAGCGGTTGGTCTTGCCGGAACTTCTTTCCACCTCGAGACGGATGCGGAGGCCTCCTGGATGAATGAAAAGAGGATTGGCCCCTGCGAGGCCCGCTACTCTTATTCTCCGTGAAGTTTCCATCCACTTTCTGCTTCTTTGCTTTCGTTGATTTCTCTACTGCCGCCTATTTCATATCATAGGCCAGCGCCTTGTCCTGATACTGTCGCAAGGTGGGACATTCAAATCCGGACATATATTGCTGAATTTCCGGCTTCATTCGCATGTCGAAATGAAAAATCCTCTCCACCTCGGTTCTGACCAAGTGACGCACATAAGTCAGCTGGTGATTAAAAGTCTTAATCACGTCCGTCACAGGTGCTTCTGAATTTTGTGGTGAGAAAAACTCCCGAACTCGGGCCTCTCTAACTGGGCGAGGACAATACTGCGCTTCCATCATTAATTTGAATTCCGTCCAGTCAACATTATGCTCCTCCGGTCGAATGGCCTCCCACCAGTCGAAAGCCTCCTGTCGAGAAGATACTCGGCCAGGAACCTTTCTATCGTTGGGACGATTAATCCCATAAAAATCTTCTCTAATTCCTTCAGCTAGTGATCCCAAGAAAGCGTCTCAGCCGAACCGTCAAATTTCGGAGGATGCAATTTGATCACCTCAGTAAGTCATTTATCTCCCCGATTATCCACGTTATGCTGCTGTCCCATCGCCGTCTGCATGCGATCCACAACTTGAGCAAACTGGTTTATCTGAGCAACCACCTGCTGAAGCACTCCCGACACATTAGGATCTGCATTATTATTTGCTGATCCCTGTTGTCCTCCGGAATGGGAATCCGTTCGACTAGCGGTTATTTCTGGGGTAGACACCGACTCTTCTTGTCTCGCATTTCCACGTCCGCATCCACGTCAAGCGTCCACGACCTCCTCTCAACATACGTAAACACAAATACTCAATATCCAGGCAAACTTTCTAAAAGGAAGTCCATCAATGTTTACAAAACATGAATTAATTAAAAGCGGTAGAATTTGAGATTAGGAAACTTACAACCACGGTCCACACGACGATCTTTGGCTCAAGAGGTGATGTTACAACCAACCAATAATCAAATAACGTAAATGCACCCAACTAACTTTGATGCCAAGATATCCATGAATCTTAGCTCCGATACCATATTACGTAACACCTGAGATATTCGAATAATTACGGTAGTAAACCCTTTAAGTAAGGATTTACAAGGCTAATTTAAAAGAAATGTAAATATAATACAATCGTACAACTGAAGTTCAAAATACAGATTTGGTTCAACTGATCCAATGGGTTAACTTATACAACCATATCGAAATGACCTTATTAAAACATACGTACTCGAGTACTAAATGAACCAAGAAGACAAATCACAATAACAATAAACATCAACCACATCACTGAGCCATTTCATCGTCCTGTCGGTACTGTGGTTGCTTCCCCGCTCCTCGGCTACCTGAACATCAAAACAATGTCCACCCCCGAAGGGGTTAGCAAAACAATGCTAGTACAAGTATCATAATATATAAATAATCAGTGCATCATCAAACATGCCAAACGGACTTCCGTCATTGGAATCCAATGATGTGAATCCTCACGATTTCATCAACACAATACAGGGTAATCCAGCGATCCAGCGCCCTTGGTATAGATCCCCATGATGATCCCGTCGGCCCAACGCATGGTGGAAAACCCGTCCAGCGATCCAGCGCCCTCAACATAGATCCCCATGATGATCCCGTCGGACCAACGCATGGTGGACATTCGATCCAGCGCCCTCAGCATAGATCCTCATGATCCCCTCGGATCATTTATACCATAAACCAATCAATTATGCATACATATATGGATTTCAATATCTTCATCAATACGAACAATTAACAATGAATACCACGAGAAATTACAGAAATACATCTCCTATTCGACAACATGAACAAAACCATAAGCATGATCAAAGTTTCAATATAAATCAAACTCAACATATGATACTTGCCTCGAAAATGGCAAGAATGAAATACTCCAACAAATGACACGCGTCCGTATGCCACCGCCCCTCGATCGTCCCCTATGAAAGGCTCGGACCTAAGAAATAATAAAGAATTTCTCTCAAGTCATACGAACGTCTAACAATCCGGCTTACGGCTGCAAGCTCTAAAAAAAATGAATTCTGTCTGAACTACTTAGCGCGCGCTACGTACTCTACGTAACGTGCGCTAAGCCTGCCCGTTAACGTACGCAAATGGCCAGGTTTAGCGTGCGCTAGCCGTATGCGAGCATCTTCTCTAAGCAGATCGCCTCGCTTAATGATATAACGTACGTTACGTATCCAACGTAGCGTACGTTACTCATTCCCGATAGCGCATGTTAATATATACATCTTAGCGTGCGCTACTCGTGCATGGCAGTCACTACTGGGTAAAACTTGAGCTAAAGGTGATGAAAACTCATGAAATCCTCAGTGTTAATACATGCCAACTCCGTGCATATCATGCTCACATGGTTTATTAAAGATGTTTATGGATTAAATGACTACGAGACACAAGGATACGTATCATCATTACTACACCATAATTCATCTTGATCTTCAAGAAAATATCCTAAGTTCAATTCATTCCAAGTCCCAAAACATATGATCTCTTACGTAAAACATAAGAACTAGGTAATCTCCATACACTGGTCATGATCGGTTTTGAAGATACATAATATGCTTAGGAGTCCACATACTAAAAAGGTTCAATGGATCATACGATGAATAAGTGCCGAAACGTCAAAAATATCCTTCTAACGCATGATGATCGACTACTTGTGAATCTAACTGACTAGGTAAATCCCAAAACATGATCAAAAACGTCCTTCAGAATACTACTAATATTGGTGAAGAATCACCTACCTCAAAGTAGTGAAGAACAAGGAGGAAATTCGAAGCAATCCAACGCCGAAGGTTTGAACACCAATCCTCCAATGATCTACAATCTTCAACACGAGCTAGGATGCCGGCAGGAAGTGTTTAGGATGAAGAGAGTGTCTTTCTAAGTTCAAGAATTCGGATGGGGGAGTGAAAAATCTAAAAATATGAAAAAGGATGCTGTCCTATATATAGAAAATGGTTATTAGCGCGCGCTAGTCCATATTCATAGCGTGCGCTAACGGCTATTTGAAACGTTACTGATTTCACTGTACTCAGCCTTTAGCGTGCGCTACCCTCATGTGAGTAGCGTGCACTAACGCGTTGACTTGGCTTTTTCCCGAAAGCCGTCCAGGTTCATCCCGACACAATCCGACCAAAGATCCCCGGCCTGATCTCACCTACCACACGTCTCAATCATATTGACCACGTATAGCATGCGCTAAGGTTCCTTTGTAGCGTGCGCTATGGATCCAAGTTAGCGTACGCTACACATAGACGACAGCGTGCGCTACATGCGCAGAATCACAATTTTAAATCACATTCATGAAATCATACGCTCAACAACACCGAACTATGAAATACGGAGAAAATACTCAGATTAAAGTGCAACAATTACAATATCACAAGTTCCAAATACATATCAGAAATCTCGGGTATTATAATTGTTGTCCAGATTTACTTCCAAAAGGCCTTCGAAATCAACGACCAGAGAAAAGATAATCTGGTCTTTGACCGCCTTCATGTTAATGCCTTCGAAATATGATTCCATTTCTGAAACAAAGGATTTTTAGTGTATTTGGAGTTCAAAGAATTTTTGCTCTGTAAATCTAGGGTTTTGAAAGACTGGTAAGCGTAAAGGTAAAGTGAAGGGTTTCCGTCCTTTTAAAGAAGATGAAAAGACGTATGGATTAAATTATTATTTCTTTTGAAACAGTGGTACGCCTTTTGAGATTCTATTTAAATTTCAAATTCGAATCGGTGGACCAGGTTTTAATTTTAAAATTGGACGGTTGGATTTTAACTGGTCACCGTGGAGGTCGATTTATCAAGTGATTAACACGTGTATTCAAATGCCACTTGCGAACCTAAAATTAATATAATATTATTATACATATAGCAGACAATAATAAATATTCAGAGGCCGGTTTGTTGTTGGATGATGGCGAACGAGTCCTCCGGGTTTTGGATGATGTAGCTTGATGATCGACGATCGGGCTGGAAGACTGGTGATCGTCGCTCGGCTGCCGATCGCATTATTCATAAGTTGATACTGGCGATCGAGCGGGAGATCGTCATTCGGGCGCCGATCGCGCTGTTCAAAGGTTGAGAAGAATCCTTTGCCTGGCTAGGAAGTTTGCGGCCTTAGCTCGGAAGATCGCGTAGGTCGTGGGTTGATCATTCGTGAGATGCCTGAACATAGGCGAAAGACCATGGAATCCTCCTAGGACCGAGTAGAGGGTGATCTCATCGCTTACGGGCTCGCCGTTGAGGATGATCTCGTCTACTCGGTCGATGTAGTCTGAGTCGGACTCTTCTTCTCCCTGCTTGATTTGCATCATGCGAAGGGGGCCTTCCGGCCGAGCGACCCTGGTGGCGAAGTATGCTGTGAAGACGTTCGCCAGCTGGTTAAAGGAGCCAATGGACCGAGGTGGCAATGAGGTGTACCACCTGTAGGCGAGGTCGTCCAGCGTCATAGGGAACATTCGACACCTGGTCGCGTCTGATGCCCCACACCCGGTCATGTAGATGTTGAACTTGTTCAGGTGCATTTCGGGGTCTGATCTCCCCTCGTAGAAAGGTGTTTGCGCGGGAGCGATCTTGTGCTGCACGGGGGCGAGCTCGATGTCGAACGCGAGCGGCTCGCTCGGCTCGGTGATTCCAGGAGCGCCTTCATGTCGTCGAGCTGACGTTTCATCGCAGCTATTGCCGTGGCTCGGTCGCTTGCGGATCGGCTTTTGGAGCGGGAGCTGAAGCGATCGTGTACCGATCTCCGGACTCCACTGCTGCCGACCTCGGCTATTTGGCGAGGGGGAGCCAAACGGCTGGGCTGCCTTCTGGGAGTCGGGTAGGCCGAGCTCCTGGTGAAAGACTCAAACTCCGTCGTCTCATAGCTGGGGCCGGACTGTCCCGGTCGCCAAGACGGGTCGCTGCCCAGGCGATCGAAAACAAACGTGCCCCGGCTGGCGAGCGCCTCTCCTTGGGGATGAGAGCCTCCTGGCGATCGCTCGGCCAGTAATGCCTTGAGCTTCCACTTTGTCTTCTGGCGGATGGCCGAGGGGGTGATAGCGGGAGGCGCGTCGAGAGCACTCCGTCGCTCCTGTAGGACGGCCATGGCCTCATCGATCTGTTCCGCGGTTCGGAACTGATCGAGCGAGAGGCTTGGGCCGCCGCCTAGGGGCAGGATCGAGCATCTCGGACTGCGGCAGCTACCTTCCGCCATCGGCTGTGGCTCGAACTGGGACGGAACGAGGCGTCTGGCGGGCTGCCCAGCGGCTTTCTTCGATGCGTAGGCGGAAGACATGATTTCTGAAAGATTTCTTTGAAGTGCAGTGAGTGTCACTTCAAGTATATGCCCCGAGAACAGTGAGTGTTCTTCGAGACGGTAGGAATAAAAATTTGAGGGTTAGATGCCCTTATTCTAGCGCCAATTGTTGTTGCCCAAAATATTTATCCGAAGATTAAATACTGCTGGAATGGACGGACAACAAACAAAGTTGCGGGAGCACTTCCGAGGAATATGAATAAACACAAGATTTGCTGGGTTTGTTAGGCTCATGCTTGAATGCTCTCGCGAGATGTTATTAATACAAATATTCATGGATAAAAGTATTAATGTGAGAATCTAAGTACAATGAGTGTAAAAAGACTCTGTTAATCCAGCTCTTGAGCGAAGCTCGGTGTTCTTCGTCCTTGCCGATCGTCTTCTGTATGAGAGAGTCCGAGAGAAGAAAGAACCAACAGATAGTTGTTGCCAAGAGTAGGAGAAAGCCAAGTGCTGTGTGAAATCTCGTGGGAATTGAAGTTCTGAAGCCTTTCGGTGGTAAAAGTTCGGTCATTTGACAAGTGCAGGCTGCCTTATATTTATAGGGGCTGAGGAGCCTTGTTTCCTAGCGGGCGATCGTCTTCCGGTCAATATAATAATGGGGCTATCGTCCTTAAGGTCACATGGGCAGTCCGCCTAAAGTCCAAGACTGCTGCTGGCAGCCAGCTGTGCGGTCCAATGAGGAGCCAGCACGCGTCCGGAGTCACTGTCACATGCGGTCCTACTGACACCTTTCGGCGGGCCTGTCGGCTGGTGGACGGATGCTGGCAGGCTGTGGTCAATGATCCGTGAAATTCGGATCTTGTCTCGGCGCTGCACGTGGGGTCTGTCCTGGGCTTCGGCCTTTGCCGACTCGATGGCCATCGGTTCTGATCGGCATGAGGCGCTCGTCAATGGTCGGTCACCAGAGGTCAGCATCGGTCGGTCACCAAGGTCGGTCGGCAAGTGCCAGGAGATGATCGTCTGCTAGTCGGCCACCAGGATTCGATCGCCAAGTACCGAGAGACGATCGTCTTAGATGTCGATCACTTGGCACCGGGACTTGTCCTGGGACCTTCGGTTGGCAGATCTATCTTGGCTGCCGGCAATGGCTAGGTCGCCCGATCTCCGAGGCGATCGCCGGTCTGAGAGTATAATTCTCGACACAACACGGTTAAGTTTAGAAAGCGTAGATGGTTGACTGTTGACTGCTCTGCATCAGGTGAGTTGACTCCATGGACTTCTCGCCTGAGATTCTGATCAGCTAGGTTCCTTTGTCCGTCCTTCGTCCTCTTGCCTGCATCAGCTAGGATCTGATTTCTTTAATCAGCTGGGTCCGTCCTTCCTCTGAGATGCTTCAGCTTGCTTCTGTACTAGAATCCCAATCTAGTAGACCAAGATCTCTGCTCAGCTCCAAAAACCTTTCTCCTGGCAAAGGTTTGGTAAAGATGTCAGCTATCTGGTAGTCTGTGCTGACTCTTTCAACTCTAACTCTCTTGTTAAGCACGTGGTCTCTGATGAAGTGGTGCTTAACATCAATGTGCTTGGTCCTCGAATGCAAAACCGGATTGTTGGTTATTGCAATAGCACTATTGTTGTCACACCAGATAGGGATTTCATTGGCAATGATATTATAATCCTCACCGTTGTCGATCCATAAGATCTGTGCCTGTGACTACTGCCTAGGTATTCTCGACTGTGGTGGAGATAGAGTTAGAAACCTGCTTCTTGCTAAACCAGGATATCAGTCTGGTTCCTAGGAATTGGCACGTTCCACTAGTGCTTTTCCTATTAATTTTGCATCCTGCGAAATCTGCATCTGAATATCCTGACAGCTCGAAGTTATCATCCTTGGGATACCATAGTCCAACATTGACTGTAGACTTAAGGTACTTAATTATTCTCTTTGCTGCATCTAGATGTGACTTCTTAGGCTTAGATTGGAATCGCACACAAACTCCTACGGCATAGGATATGTCTGGCCAGCTTGCAGTGAGGTATAGCAATGATCCAATGAGTCCTCTATAGTGGGTTGAATCCACTGATATGCCTGCCTCATCTGCATCTAGGTGGGTACTTGTGCTCATAGGAATTCTTGCTGGTTTGGCTGATTCCATTCCAAATCTCTTGATTAGATCTTTGGTATACTTAGCTTGGTTTATGAAAATTCCATTTTCCATCTGCTTAACTTGTAATCCGAGAAAGAAGTTAAGCTTTCCCATCACACTCATCTCAAATTCTCCTTGCTTGAGGTTAGAGAATTTCTCACTTAGCTCTGGATTGGTTGAGCCAAATATTTTGTCATCCACATATATCTGAACTATCAATATGTGGCCTTCGTGCTCCACTCTGAATAGGGTCTTGTCCACCTTTCCTTTGCAAAAACCATTCTTCTCAATAAACACATACAGTGTTTCATACCATGCTCTTGGTGCTTGCTTTAGTCCATAGAGAGCCTTCAACAGCTTGTAGACTTTGTCTCCTTTGACAAAACTTGGGGGTTGCTCTACATAGACTTCTTCTTCTAGGATGCCATTTAGAAAATCACTCTTTACAGCCATCTGATAGACTTCAAAATCTTCGAATGCAGCATATGCGAGGACTAGTCTGATGGCCTCTAATCTTGCAACTGGTGCATATGTTTCATAAAAATCTATTCCTTCACACTGTGCATATCCTTTAGAAACAAGTCTGTCTTTATTCCTGACAACAGCTCCATCTTCATCACTCTTGTTTTTGTATACCCATTTGGTGCCAATTACCTTCTTGTGATCTGGTCTGTCTGTTAGTTCCCAAACTTCGTTTCTTTCCATCTGCTCCAGTTCTTCTTGCATGGCATTTATCCAAGAATAATCTTCCAAAGCTTGTTCTGTTGTCTTGGGTTCTATCTGTGACATGAAGCATGAGAACATAGCCATTACTGCGGGTAGAGTTGACTGTCTTGTCTCAACTCCATCAGTCAGCTTCCCGATGATTTGCTGGATTGGATGGTCTTTGAGCCCCTTGGGGATATCGTCTTCTTCTGGTTCTGTTCCCCCTGTTGAATTGCTCTGGTGGATTTCTGCATCAGCTGGGTTCTGGTCTCCTTGGTCTGCAGCTGGATCAGCTACCATCTTGTCATCTGCAGGTTGGGTCTGATCTGCAGATGAGTCTTTATCAGCTACAGCTGGGTCTTCATCAGCGGCAACTGGATCAGATAGGTTTGGTGATCCTGTCTGATCTGCAGTTGGGTCTTAAGCAGCTACAGTTGGATCTTCCGGCTGGTCTGCAGGTGAGTCCACTATTCCAGTGTTATGTATAATGACTTCTTCAAGGGTTGCTGATTTGAGCTTATTCTCAATTAGCTCAACTTACTTCCTGTACTCAACAGTAGATTCATCAAAAACAACATGGGGTGTTTCCTCCACAACTAAGGTTCTTTTGTTAAATACTCTATATGCCTTGCTTCTTTGTGAGTATCCCATAAAGAGACCATCATCAGTTTTAGCATCAAAGGCATTTAGTTGTGTTTTACTGTTGTTGTGGATGAAACACTTACAACCAAGAACATGAAAGTAAGCAATATTAGGAGTTCTATTATTCCAAACCTCATAGGGAGTTTTGCCATGTCTCCCTACTATCATACTCCTGTTCTGAGTATGGCAAGCCGTGTTGACAGCTTCAGCCCAGAACCTCTTGGGCAGGTCCGCTTCTGCAATCATGGACCTTGCTGCTTCCTTCAGGGTTCTGTTTCTTCTTTCAGCAACGCTATTCTGCTGGGGAGTCCTGGCTGTAGAGAGTTCATACTGGATCCTATTCTGATCGCTGTAATCAGTGATCGCCTTGTTGAGAAACTCTCCTCCTCTATCTGATCTGATCTTAATGATGGATAGGGATTTCTCATTCTGGATCCTTCTCAGCAGCTCAGGTAGCTTGGTCAAGGTTTCACTCTTCTTATACAGGAAGATGATCCAAGTGTACCTTGAGTAATCATCTACTACAACAAGTGCATGCTTTCGGCCGCTTAGAGTCCTTGGTTTGATGGGACCAAATAGATCCATGTGGAGTAGATCTAAGATCCTTGTTGTGACGGTTATAGGCTGGACTAGCTTGAATGATGCTCTGGTCTGCTTTCCTTTATGACAGGCTTCACAAAGAGCTTCCTTCTTGAATGCTTCCTCTGGGAGTCCTCTGACCAGCTTCTGAGAACTAATCTTGTTGATGGATTTGAAGTTCAAGTGACATAATGTTTTGTGCCACAGCCATCCGTTCTCAGCTACTGTCTTGGATAGAAAACAGGAGTTAGGTGTTCCTATGTTCCGATCTATCATGTAGACATCTCTCCTTCTGAATCCTTGTAGCTTCACTTCGACAGATAGGATATCTATCACCATGCATTTCCAAATGGTGAAGACTACTAGATTCTTCTCATCGCAAAACTCGCTTATGCTCATTAGATTATACTTGAGCACTTTGACATAATCAACTTTGGATATTACAATATTTCCTTGGTGCAGCTCTCCAAAGCCCTTTGTTTGTCCTCTACAGCTATCTCCAAAGGTTACATCAGGACCTCTTTCTTTGGTGTATTTGGACAGCATCTTCTTGTTCCTGGTCATGTGCCTCGAGCATCCAGAATCTACAAACCATTCTTCACCTCCAAAGTTTGAGTTTGTGGTGATGTGGTTGTAGTCCTTCCACCTTTTCTGCAATCAAACAAGCAGAGATTTAGGTACCCAGAACTGTGTGGGTCCTCTAGGGTTAGTTGGGTTCCTGGAGAATTGATTTCTCCTTAGATTATAAAAATTGTTATTATTATTACCCTTATAAGGTGTGTAAGGTCTAGGTCTGTATCTCCTGTTGGGATTGTATACCAGATATTCCTCAAAATATTGATAGTGTGGGCCATTTCTAAACCTTGGCTGAGACCATTTATTAAATCTTTGAGGTCTCCACACTTGTTCATTTTGGAAATTAGGATAACCTTGAGGTTTCCATCTGCCCCGCCCATTTTGAAATCTGTTTTTAGGGAGTTGCTGATAATAGTGGGCATGTTGTCTGGGTTGCTGCTTCTGCCTGGGCCATTTCCTATTCGCTTGTCTAGGTGGCTGCCTTGTGAACCCTGGATGCAGCCTAGACTTGTGACTTAGTTGTTGCCTATTTTTAAATATCAGTTTGTATGTAGGCTCAGTAGTCGAGACAATTGTTTCTCCCTTGATAAAAGTGGTTTTAGAACTAGAGGGAGTGTGAGGATCATATCCAAGGCCTGATCTGGAATATAGTGGCCTTTTATTGGTACACAATTCTTCCAGGGTTGAAGACGCCTTCAGGGAGGTTATTTCCTGCGCCTGAGTCTTATTTGCCTGAGTCAGCTTAGTAAATTCGGCTTTGACATGAGCAAGTGCAGCTGAATTTTCTTTAAATAAAACAGTTAGTCAATTTGTCTCAGCTGTATTGACATCAGCCTGGTTTTGCAAGTTACCTGCAGTTATCTCAACTGTATTCAGTTCTATGCTGAGTTTTTCAAAATCATTTTTCAGCTGCCTATTCTCATCATGCAGCTGAGTCTTCTCTGCTGATACAGATAGGTGTGCAGATTTTAGTGTTTTAAAATCTTTAAATAGCTGATTTACAGATTCATGTAGATCCATATCTTGTGACATGGCTGAACTATTATTTGAACTAGAGGGTTTTGATGTTACCTCTTCATCAGCTAAGTTGGCCAGCAGGCAGTCATACTCTTCATCATCATCAGAAAAGAATCCGCTGCTTGATTCTCCATGTTCCTGATCTTCTCCGATGAGGGCCTTCCTTCTGTCTTATTTTCTGCCCAACTCCTTCTTGCTCTCATCCTTCTTAAGCTTAGGACAGTCGATCTGAATATGTCTTGTCTTGTGACAATTGTAGCATTCCACCTTCCAGCTTCCGGCTTTCTGGTTCCTTCTGGGATTCTCCTTATAATTTTTCTTGTATTTGGAGTAGTTTTTCCGGAAGTTGTTGAACCTTTGCATTATAAACGCCATTTCTTCCTCAAAATCTAATGGATTTGGAGGCTTTACATCAGATAAGCTCTTGGCGGGGGATTCGGCTGCAAAGGTTATTCCCTTCTCTGCAGGCTCGGTTGAGGATGAACTTGGAAGCTCAAACTCATAAGCCTTCAGATCAGAGAACAGCTCTTGGATCTTTATCTTATTAAGATCCTTGGATTCTCTCATGGATACTGCCTTCATACTCCATTCAGGATTGAGAGATCTTGGAACCTTCAACGCCATCTCCCTATTGCCATAAGATTTGCCGAGGGAGTTGATTTCATTGATAATCTCAGTGAACCTTGTGTCCACATGGTCTATGGATTCGCCATTCTTCATTTTGAAGTTGTCAAATTTTTGAATAGCAATTGACAACTTGTTTTCCTTGATCAGCTCCGTTCCTTCACACATTAGGGCTAATGTGTCCCATATTTCTTTGGCATTCTTGCAATTCTTGATCTTGACCATGGTGGACTTGTCAAGAGTTTGATATAGCACATCTCTGGCCCGGTTATCAAGATTGGCCAGCTTTCTTTCTTCGGGAGTCAGCTCTCTCCTCTTCTTTGGGATCTTCTCTGGCTTCCCTGCTGCGATCTCCTCTGCAGTGTTGTCCTTCTTGAAGATGAATGGACCGTCCTCTATGATGCACCACATGTCATCATGGATTGAAGATAAGTGTGCCTGCATCCTTATCTTCCAAAGATCATACTCGTCAACTGAATTCACAGGTAGTCTAGAATGCATGTGTTCCATTATAAAAATGAGAGTAAAGATATATCTCTGATATAGATCTGGTTCGTGAAATAAATGAACCAACCGCTCCGATACCACTTGTAGGTCACAAGTCGTCCAGGAATAAGTCTAGAGGGGGGGTGAATAGACTTATCAAAACTCTTAAACTCTTTTTGTCAAGGAGTAAGTTTCTTCAGCTGATAGATAAACAAATGACTTGGAGTCATTTGTTCTTAATACGTGCGGAAGTCAGCTGATGACGAATACAGAACAACTAATGAAACACTTAGTAATGAATGCAGCAGTTAAAGTATGATGATATAAAACAGTAAAGTACGCAGGCAATTATAGTGGTCTCAGAGGTGGGTAATCCTCTACTAATCCACTTTTCTCCAAACCAGTTGGAGATGAATTTACTATAATTTTCAACCAGTGATAAATATTACACTGATTCAACCAAACTACAACATCTTCCAACCATTGGAAATCCGTGCCGTTGTAACACACTTGACTGCCTTGCACCTCTTGATCCTCGATCCTTGGATGCCTTTACAGTATCGAACTTCAACCAGTGAAGTACCCCGAACTTAGGATTTAAGACATGAGTTTTTTTCTTCTCCAACTAAGAGCTTCTTCAAGTATGAACTTTTTAGAACCGCTCTTTTCACGATGCTGTATTTCGCTTTTAGATTGCTTGCATGCTTTGATCGCTTGAAAGTATGTTCGCACCAGTAGTTGCTCAACTTCAAATCTTTGGATATATATAGGTGTTGATCCATGAGCATTTCTTCGTAGCCGTTGCAAATCTGTAACAAATCAGTCCGTTGGAGGGAGACTTCTTTGTTTATTCTTTTCAGAATGTTGCAAGGCTGGATTCCCATATTTTAATCTATCTTCCGACCGTTGTGAAGACTCTGCATGTGATGCGCCGAATCTTTTGAATATAATACGATCAAATTCTTCAAGGTGGGTCTGGATGAATTATTTAATTCATATCTTTTGCGGGAATCTCTCCAATTTGTCTCTTCACGTTGCATGTGACTTTCCGTAATTTTTGACTTTTCAACGCATGCTGACATGGACTTGGAGTACTTGGCTGATGTCGACTAAGCTGATGTAAGGTTAACTTCCCTGCAGTCTGGACCTCTCTGATGTTCACTGTTTAGGACTTGTCTGATCAGATGACTTGTCTGAGGTATCTTGACTGCAGTCTGGTCAAACATCCCTGATGATTTTTGTTGACCAGAACTACTCTGACTTGACTCGACTGTACCTCTATGATTAACTCAGCTGATCTTTAGTACTTAGCCGATTTTTAGCCTAACTTATTTTTGGCCTATAGAAGATATATTTGGTTCTTCTTTACATTTTGCCAAGTTTTACACTTAACATTATTTGTGTAACACCCCCAAGTTATTTAGGGATATTACAGCGCCGTAAGCCCCGCCGTGGGACCCACAAGGCTATATATACGCATAATCATAAATTTTGACCGATAAGGTCTACACACAATGGAACGAAAACGATACAAAGGTATTCGAAATATAACCAATGTATTCACAGACATCACAACTCAATTCAATACTTCGGCAAACACAGGCCGGAACATCAAGGAAAAAGGAAAACAATACTCGAGTATTCAAAAGACAATCCAGTACAACAACACTGAACCGGAACTCCAAACATAACTGGAAGAGAAACACAGTATCACACTTGCCCACCATCCTCGTGCCGACCCGATACCTGCCTGTCCGACCTCCTGGAACCTGAAATACATGAAACGTATTTCCCCCGTAAAAGGGGTTAGCCGTCGAATAGCTAGTGCAAGTATAACAATATGAAACATAATACTCCTCGACAATAAAGTAAATGTAATCCGTCAATTCATCAATATCCGTCAATTCATCAATTTAAGACTAGTATTCCGGAATAACTAAAATCTCAAGACGTATGTGAATGCCGTAAAAACGGTTCGTTCATATCATACGCCGTTACATGTAGGAATGCCACAAACGGTTCGTTCATTACATGCCAACATTATTTCATATGAATGCCGTACAAACGGTTCGTTCATATCAACCATGGAATCGCACTGCAGGCTACGAAACCCTCGAGAGGACCATAGGCCCGTCCCGGAGTGGCTAGAAATAATCATATCATCAATATTTCATACTTTCAAAGTCGAGAACGTACAATCATAAATGTATACTTGCCTTTGAGACATCGAGAAATCGAACGGAGGAAAGGTATGAGTTCGGTATGTCCGAGAACGCGCTTCCGGCACCTAAACGATTCGCAAGGAATATTACAATTAATTATCCATACTCAAAATATACGAAGAGACTCCCGAAACTCGTCTACGATTCCAGAAAATATACGGGTGGATAACTAAAGGTTGGGAAATCGCCCAAACTCCCACAAGTCCGAAAACGGCACAATCCAACCCGTAAAATCGGAAGAAAACACTCATATGGTAAAGATATATCAAAAATCTCAAGGTTCCCAAACTTCAATCGGACAAAACGGACGAATCTACGAAAACCCCCAAAATCCAACACAAAATTCAAAGTGTTCTTGAATAATCTTTCAATAATCCGATGAATACTCAAACATGTCCATAATCACGCATAAATCACATCATACACCCTGATTTTATCATCCAAAACGTCAAAACCCACACAAAATCGAGAAGTCAAGATGTCGAAGGAATTACCTCTTGAATATTCGAGCGCTATGATCCAAGGAATACGCGATAGATCGATTATCCGGGCTTCCCAACCGAGTGAAAGTGGTAAATCTTCAACCCACAAGTGATAGATATGAAAAGAACTCCTCCCTCAACACTCTCTCTCGCGATGGAAGAAGAAATGGAGAAAGAATGGCTGAAATCTCGCTTAAAAAGCCGAATTATGTAGTTGACCGCATTGTGTGCCGCGGCTCAGCCCAGGTGTGCCGCGGCACAGGCCTAAAAATTGTTCCCGTGTTTCGGAAGTGTGCCGCGGCTCACTCAGTGTGCCGCGCACCGGCACAGCGGTTTGGGCCGGGATGCAACACCGGTGTGCCGCGGCTCAGAGTAGGTGTGCCGCGGCAATGACTCGGCAGTGTGCCGCGGCTCAGCTCATGTGTGCCGCGGCACCGGGTACAGCCTGCTTGGCCAAATATAGGAAATGTGTGTGCCGCGGCGCACACTCCTTGTGCCGCGGCTCACACCCCCTTCGGGTCCTAAAATGATGAAAATTGACCCGGAAAGAGAATAAAAGCAATATAATTCAATGTCTGGACAACAATAACACGAAATAGAAATACGGGAACCCCAAAACGGTGGTTCCAAGCAATGATTACAAGGGTTCGCTCAACAAATCACGATCCGAAGAATATGAAAGGTTTGAAATGACATGACTTTCGACCGGATATTACATTCTCCCCCTCTAGAAAGAAGTTTCGTCCCGAAACTTAAGAAACAAATAGTTCGGGGTATTCCACCCGCATCTTCTCTTCCGTCTCCCAAGTCGCCTCTTCGACTCCATGCCTCGACCATTGTACTTTAACCAGTGGAATGGTCTTATGCCGAAGCAGTTTCTCGCGATGCTCAAGGATCTTCACGGGTCTCTCCGGAAAGGTAATATCCTTGGCTACATTAATCTCACTGTAGTCGATAATGTGGCTCGGATCCGGTACGTACTTCCTCAACTGGGACACATGAAAAACACTATGGACGTGACTCAAAGCAGGGGGTAATGCCAAGCGATAAGCTAAGTCTCCAACTCTGTCCAAAATCTCAAAAGGTCCGATATACCTTGGGCTGAGTTTTCCCTTTTTACCGAAGCGGAAAACTCCTCTGGTCGGTGATACTTTGAGCAAGACATGATCCCCCACTTCAAACTCCAAGGGTCGACGACGAGCATCGGCGTAAGATTTCTGACGACTCTGGGCAGTCAGTAATCGATCTCGGATAATAGAAATCTTTTCCTTGGTCTCCAACAACATATCTGGTTCCGTCCCAACTAGCTCAGAAGCCTCGTCCCAACATAATGGCGACCTACATCGCCTACCATAGAGAGCCTCGAAGGGTGCCATTTTTATCGATGCATGCCAACTATTATTGTAAGCAAACTCGATCAACGGCAAGTGAAGCTCCCAATCATTACTCCAGTCTAAGGCACAAGCCCGCAACATATCCTCCAACGTCTGAATCGTCCTCTCTGTCTGACCGTCCGACTGAGGATGAAAGGAAGTGCTCAATCTCAACTCGCACCGAGCACGATGAACGGCCTGCCAAAAATGCGATACGAAACGGCCGTCTCGATCAGAAACAATGGTCTTGGGGGTACCGTGTAACCTCACGATCTCAGCAATAAAGGTTCGAGCCAGTCTATCCGGTCCCCAAGTATCCTTAATACCCAAGAAATGTGCAGACTTGGTCAACCGATCGACAATTACCCAAATCATATTCATTCGGCCCAGAGTTCTCGGCATGCGATGATAAAATCCATTGAGATATCTTCCCAATTCCACTCGGGAATGGTGAGTGGTTTCAACAACCCCGCTGGTCGTTGATGTTCGATCTTGACTTGTTGACACGTCAAGCACCGTAATACGAACTCCGTAACATCCTTCTTCATGTTATTCCACCAAAAATTTCGCTTCAAATCTTTGTACATCTTACTCGTCCCGGGGTGGATTGAGTAAGGCGTAGCATGAGCTTCTCGGAGAATCCTCTGTCTCAATTCCAAATCATTCGGAACGCAAAGCCTGCCCTGAAATCTCAAAATACTATCCTCGTGTACCATAAAGCCAGGAGCTTTTCCTTTAATCACATCTTCCTTCAGTTGAGAAATCATCGGGTCACTCCACTGTTTCCCTTTGATATCGTCAACCAAGGACGAAGTAATTTCGAGAGTACACAACTGTCCCTGTACTCTCTGAAGCCACACTTCGATCCCTTGTTCAATTCAATCCTGACGAATCTTCGTCTGAGACGTAAGAACCTCAAGCATTTGAAGAGATGCCGATTTGCGGCTCAAAGCATCCGCAACGAAGTTGGCTTTTCCGGGGTGGTAAAGAATCTCCAAATCATAATCCTTTATCAATTCTAACCAACGTCTCTGCCTCATATTTAGCTCCTTCTGACTGAAAATATATTTCAGGCTCTTGTGATCGGTATAAATCCGACACGGTGAACCGTACAAATAATGCCGCCAAATCTTGAGTGCGAAGACAATTGCGGCCAACTCTAAATCGTGAGTAGGATAATTCATCTCATAAGGTTTTAATTGTCGAGACGCAAAAGCTATCGTCTTATCATGCTGCATAAGCACACACCTGTGCCTTGACTCAAGCATCACTATAAACCGCAAACCCTCGCTACCATGCGGTAAAGTTAAAATCGGCGCCAAGTCAATCGTCTCTTCGATTCATCGAAGCTCTGTTGTCTCTCATCCGTCCAGATAAACTTTTCGGTCTTCTGGAGTAATTTTGTAAGCGGTCGAGCGAGTTTCGAGAACCCCTCGACGAACCGACGGTAATACCCATCAAGGCCCAAAAAGCTACGAACCTCTTTAACATTTTTAGGCGGTGCCCAACTTAGCACTGCCTCGATCTTCTGCGGGTCTACACGAACCCCTTCGGCCGAAATCACATGGCCGAGAAACATAACTTCTTCCAACCAAAACTCACATTTCGAGAACTTTGCATAGAGGTGCTCGGTTCTCAAAATGTCTAAGACCAAATGCAAGTGCCGGGCATGTTCCTCCTTATCTCGAGAATAGATCAAGATGTCGTCAATAAAGACGACTACACACCTGTCGAGGTACTCAATGAATATTTTATTCATTAACTGCATGAATACTGCCGGCGCATTCGTCAACCCAAAAGGCATAACTACAAATTCATAATGCCCATATCTCTTCCGGAACGCCGTCTTCGGAACGTCGGACTCCCTCACCCTGAGTTGATAATACCCGGATCTTAAGTCAATCTTCGAGAAAACCGCAGCTCCTAGCAACTGATCAAATAAATCATCTATACGCGGTAGAGGGTACTTGTTCTTGATGGTTACTTTGTTCAGCTCGCGGTAGTCGATGCATAAACGTAGTGAACCATCTTTCTTCCTCACGAAAAGAACAGGCGCGCCCCAAGGCGAAGCGCTCGGTCCGATGTACCCTCTTTCCGAGTTCTCCCAACCGATTCTTCAATTCTTGCATTTCGGAAGGTGCCATCCGGTAAGGTGCTTTAGAAATCGGAGCCGCGTCGGCTCTAAGTCTACAGTAAATTCTATCTCTCGATTCGGTGGTAATCCCGGAAGATCGTCCGGAAAAACATCGGGATACTCATTAACAACCGGAATTGAAGAGAAATCGACTTCAATTCCTTCCATTTTCAACGCATAACACCAATAGCCCGTACAACCTTTATTCAAAAGTTTTACGGCCTTCATGGAACTGATAAGTAACTTGGATTGGCCCAACTTACGTCCCAAAAATGAGTACTCAGATCCGTCCTTAGTCATCATAGTGATAACTTTGGTACGGTAATTCATAATCGCCTGATGATTATTAAGCCAATCCTCGCCGAGGATTACGTCCTCGCCTTCCATATCAACTACAATTAAATTTGATAACCATTCCATACCGGATATAACCACCGGAAATTCTCTAATCTCCTGATTCCCCACAATCCTATCCCTGCTAGGCAGTCTCACGATAAAGGGATCGCAAGCAGTTAAACAAGTTATATTCAAACGGCGTACACACTCCAAAGAAATAAAGGAATGTGTAGCACCCGAATCAAAAAGTACACTGACTGGATAGGATAGAATATGGATGGTACCTGTAGCCACCGCCGCATCGGGTTCGTCTGTTCGACGCATCTCATAAACCCGTGGTTGCACCGAACCGACGCTAGAGTTCCCCCCTCCAGCGTTCTGACCCCGTCCTCGGCCCCTGCCAAAATTCTGCTGAGGTTGACCAGCTGGGGCAGAAGCCCGAGTGTCCAAAGTCCGATTCGGCCTAACAAAAAGTCGCTCTATGTCCCATCTGTCCGCACGTGTGACACTTCAACGGTGGAAAGTGGCATTCCAAATTAATGTGGCCTGAACGGCCACAATTATAGCAAGTCACCGCGCGATTTGAGGTACCCGAAGTGGGGCGGTAACTCCTCTTCCCCTTATTAGAACGTGACGACTGTCCGGCAAAACGGTTAGTCGTCTGTGACTTCTGAAAGTTGCCACCCTTAGAGCCAGAAAAATTTCCCCCGACTTTCTGCTTCTTCAGTTCTTCAACGGTATCATTGTCGGGGCTCAACATATCATGGGCTAAAGCTCTGTCCTGATACTCTTTCAGTGTGGTACAAGCAAATCCGGCCATGTACCGCCGCAAGTCCAAATTCATCCGCATATCAAAATAACGGATCTTATCACGCTCGCTACGTACTTGATCCTTCACATGGATTATTTGTTGGTTATACTCCACGATTGCCTGCAAAACGGGAATATCTTGTGGTTTAGCCTCGAAGAAGGCTCGGATTCGGCTTTCTCGTACCGGCCAAGGACAAAACTCGGCCTCCAAGAGCTCCTTAAATTCATCCCATGAGGCAATACGATCCTGTGGCTTGATGACCTTCCACCAAGTAGCGGCCTCCTTAGTGAGGAAATACTGAGCAATCGGTACTTTCCTCACCTCGGGGCAATCAACTGCCTCGAAAATCTTCTCCAACTCTGCTAGCCAATACTCCCAGCCTAACGGGTCTGTGGCACCGCCAAACTGTGGAGGGTGCATACGGATTACGTTCTGAAGCAGGGCATCCGTGTTTGGGTTCGGGTTATTCAGCTGAACAGTCTGGGCCAAAATAGTCATCTGAGTAGCCAATTGTTGAAGTGCATTCGCCACTCCAACGTCTGCGTTGTTCCCCTGACCATTTGACTGGTCGTGCTGACTCTCGGTATCGGGATGCACCGAGTTCGACAAACTGGGGTTGGTCGACCCCGCAACCGAACTGATGGAAACGGCCGCGCCACGACCTCTTCCTCGCCCACGGCCACGACCACGGCCACGGCCCCTACCAGCTGACATACTGAAGAACACACAAGTCACGTAAGCACAATTCAATCACGCATCAACAAAGTGTCCGATTCTCAAGAATACCGATAAAAAGAAGCAAAACGAATAAGGAAACACCAGAAGAGTGAGAGGTCTTACAAGTACCGGTCGCACTGTGATGATGGCAGAGTAGTGATACTGTGGACATTTAACGACTCGATCGACCCAAAAGACCGACAGCCTAGGTATCCATAGACCTAAGCTCTGATACCATATTCTGTAACACCCCCAAGTTATTCAGGGATATTACAGCACCGTAAGCCCCGCCGTGGGACCCACAAGGCTATATATACGCGTAATCATAAATTTTGACCGATAAGGTCTACACTCAATGGTTCGAAAACGATTCAAAGGTATTCGAAATATAACCAATGTATTCACGACATCACAACTCAATTCAATACTTCGCAAACACAGTAGGAACATCAAGGAAAACGAAAACAATACTCGAGTATTCAAAAGACAATCCAAGACAACAACACCGAACCGGAACTCCAAACATAATCGGAAGAGAAACACAAGATCACACTTGCCCACCATCCTCGTGCCGACCCGATACCCGCCTGTCCGACCTCCCGGAACTCGAAATACATGAAACGTATTTCCGTAAAAGGGGTTAGCCGTCGAATAGCTAGTGCAAGTATAACAATATGAAACATAATACTCCTCGACAATAAAGTAAATGTAATCCGTCAATTCATCAATATCCGTCAATTCATCAATTTAAGACTAGTATTCCTAATAACTAAAATCTCAAGACGTATGTGAATGCCGTAAAACGGTTCGTTCATATCATACGCCGTTACATGTAGGAATGCCGTCAAACGGTTCGTTCATTACATGCAAACATTATTTCATATGAATTCCGTAGAAACGGTTCGCTCATATCAACCATGGAATCGCACTGCAGGCTACGAAACCCTCGAGAGGACCATAGGCCCATCCCGGAGTGGCTAGAAATAATCATATCATCAATATTACATACTTTCAAAGTCGAGAACGTACAATCATAAATGTATACTTGCCTTTGAGACATCGAGAAATCGAACGGAGGAAAGGTATGTGTTCGGTATGTCCGAGAACGCTTAGGCACCTAAACGATTCGCAAGGAATATTACAATTAATTATCCATACTCAAAATATACGAAGAGACTCCAAACTCGTCTACGATTCCGGAAAATATACGGGTGGATAACTAAAGGTTGGGAAATCGCCCAAACTCCCACAAGTCCGAAAACGGCACAATCCAACCCGTAAAATCGGAAGAAAACACTCATATGGTAAAGATATATCAAAAATCTCAAGGTTCTCAAGCTTCAATCGGACAAAACGGACGAATCTACGAAAACCCCAAAATCCAACACAAAATTCAAAGTGTTCTTGAATAATCTTTCAATAATCCGATGAATACTCAAACATGTCCATAATCACGCATAAATCACATCATACACCCGATTTTATCATCCAAAACGTCAAAACCCACACGAAATCGAGAAGTCAAGATGTCGAATGATTTACCTCTTGAATATTCGAGCGCTATGTTCCAAGGAATACTAGATAGTTCGATTATCCGGCTTCCCAACCGAGTGAAAGTGGTAAATCTTCAACCCACAAGTGATAGATATGAAAAGAACTCCTCCTCAACACTCTCTCGCGATGGAAGAAGAAATGGAGAAAGAATGGCTGAAATCTCGCTTAAAAGCCGAATTATGCGATTGACCGCATTGTGTGCCGCGGCTCGGCCAGTGTGCCGGCACGAGCCTAAAATTGTTCCTGTGTTTCGGAAGTGTGCCGCGGCTCAGTGTGCCGCGGCACCGGTCACAGCGGTTTTGGGCCGGGATGCAACACCGGTGTGCCGCGGCTCGAGTAGGTGTGCCGCGGCAATGACTCAGCAGTGCCGCGGCTCGGCTCATGTGTGCCGCGGCACCGGCACACTTGGCCAAATATAGGAAATGTGTGCCGCGGCGCACACTCCTTGTGCCGCGGCTCACACCCCCTTCGGGTCCTAAAATGATGAAAATTGACCCGGAAAGAGAATAAAAGCAATATGATTCAATGTCTGGACAACAATAACACGAAATAGAAATACGGGAACCCCAAAACGGTGGTTCCAAGCAATGATTACAAGGGTTCGCTCAACAAATCACGATCCGAAGAATATGAAAGGTTTGAAATGACATGACTTTCGACCGGATATTACAATTTGGCCTATGGAAGATACTCATTTGGTTCTTCCTTACATTTTTGCGAAGTAATAAACGTTTGAATTTATATTAATGACATCATCAAAATCTAACAAGTATTCCTAACAATGGCCAGCAGGTCCGATGGCCTCCCACCATTCATATGCTTCTCCAGTCAGAAAATATTGGGCGATGGGGTCTTTTCGGTCATTCAGGCAGTTGATTCCTGCAAAGACATTCTCCAATTCCATTAGCCCGTGATCCCATGTTGGTACCTCAGAAATACCATCAAATTTCGGTGGTTACATTTTAACTACTTCTTGTAATCACTTGTCTCCACGATAGCCCAGGTTGGAATGCCTTGATATCATTCTCCTGGTTGTAGACCTATCGCCAATTGCATTCAGTCCACCACTTGAGAAAATTGGGTTATCTGGTGGACCACTTGATGAAGCACATCTAGAACATCAAGATTATCGTTTACCTCCACAGTTCGCTTTAGATTACTGTTGACAGATTCTTGTTGCTCGCCAGAATTGAGATTAGCCTATTTCGACAGAGAATCAGAAACAGATGGTGAAGCTACCCTTCAAGCATTCCCACATCCGCGTCCACGACCGCGACCACATCATCGACCTCCTCTCAATATACTGTAAGCATACATATTCAATATATGAGGAACAATATCATTCTGGAGTTTAATTATCATAAAAGGCATAATATTAAAGGACAATAATTGAGTGTTAGAAAACATACAACCACGGTTCGCATGATGGTGTAGGCGGTACAATGATGTTATTTGCAGCCGGTTAACCAAAAGACACATATGGACCCTAAATTAACTCGACTGCCAAAATATCCATAATCTTAGCTCCGATACTATATTCTGTAACACCCACGAGATATTTAGGGTTATTAGAGTGCCGTAAATCTTTTATTTAAAGATTTACTAGGCCAAATAAATAAAATGTTTACTTATTAAATACCAACACTGGATTTATTATTACAAACCGAGTTTTTTAAAAGTAAACGAAGACACTGAACATAATTCATCAATACATAATCATACAAATCAAACAAAGAAATGGTGTACTCGAGTACTTATTTAAAAACAGACACAAACTGAAAGAACTTCTCCGGAGCACCAACAATCATTATGCACCCTCGACATCATGTTGCCCCTGTGGTTGTTTTCCTGCTCCTTTATCCTGAACATAAATCACATGTCCACACTCGAAGGGGTTAGCAAAAAGATTCTAGTACAAGTATAATAATTTATACAACAAAATATTATTCAACAATTCAACAAAGAATAATAACAACTAACAACTTTCATACGACAAGACCTATAATGCGTTACTCAACATGACAATCTCAACATACACATGGTAATCCATGATCCAGTGTTTACTTCCTACATCCCAAGATGATCCCATCGGACCAACACATGGTGGAAAACCCATCCAATGATCCAGCACATGCTAGCATAGATCCCATGATGATTTTGTCGGACCAACATGTGGTGGACAAACAACAATGACACATATATGCACGATAACATGAATGACATTAATATAGAAGACGATGGCTATTTAATACTCTAGACGAATGTTCACACACTCGAAGGGCGTTCCTTCGATATACCTCTTTGCAACACCCAAACATTAATTATCATGTTAACACTGTAATCACTATCGGTTTTGGATAATCGACTCATAACACTTCTTATCACAATCTGGTACAAAACATGAAAAAAATCACAAGAGCTCCTAAAATACGTATCCAATTTAGCTATCTTCTATCATCGAATAACACCACGAACAACTTTTAGTCGACCATGATTCATGATATTTGATTCCATTAAAGATTAATTGTGACTATAATAAGACTTCACTTATCCCTTCGTGATCTCCTACAAGGGTTCTCGTAGTTCAGCATAATTATCATCATCACATTTATCTACTAACGATGATTGATATGGGAAGGATACTCAATCTATTAATCTCTAAAAAGGGCAAAGATTATACTTTTGATGGAGTCTTCTATATTCTCATTATCCTTCTGCTATCTTGAGTAATTTCAACTTCAAATCACCTAATCCCCGTGAAATTTCGAATCATCAATAAGACAACATGAATATTACTGAAAACTTCATTATATTACTCAACAAAATCATATGCCAACATATAAATGTCTTAACAAAGGAATATACTAGTTTTAATCGTCTCAAGCCTCCTAAATCATGGTATTCAATTCATTAAGTCATAACAAGCCTAATAACCTTAGAAGCATGCTCATAACATTCATATAAATATGAACTCAAGGCTGGAACTGTTAGGAAGACTTATTAGATTTTGATGATGTCATTAATATAAATTCAAATGTTTATTACTTGGCAAAAATGTATGGAAGAACCAAATGAGTATCTTCCATAGGCCAAATATGTTAAGTATAAAACTTGGCAAAATGTAAAGAAGAACCAAATGAGTATCTTATATAGGCCAAAAATAAGTTAGGCTAAAAATCGGCTAAGTACTAAGTACAGCTAAGTCCATCAGAGAGGATCAGCCGAGTCAAGTCAGAGTAGTTCTGGTCAACAAAAATTTATTAGAGATGTTTGACCAGACTACATCCAAGGTACCTCAAACAAGTCACCTGATCAGTCAAGTCATAAACAATCCATCAAAGAGGTCTAGACTGCAGAGAAGCTAACTGCTCATCAGCCTAGTCGAGATCAGCCAAGTACTCCAAGTCCACGTCAGCATGCGTTGAAAAGTCAAGTATTACGGAAAGTCACATGCAACGTGAAGAGACAATTTGGAGAGATTCCCGCAAGAGATATGATTTAAATAAATCATCCAGACCCACCTTGAAGACTTTAATCGTTTTATATTCAAAAGATTCGGCGCATCACATGCAAAGTCTTCACAACGGTCGGAAGATAGATTAAAATATGGGAATCCAGCCTTGCAACGTTCAGAAAAGATTAAACAATGAAGTCTACCTCTCCAACGGACGGATTTGTTCAAAAGATTTGCAACGGCTATAAGGAAAAGCTCAGAGATCATGCCCTATATATATCTGAAGATTTGAAAGCTGAGAATACCTTACGATAACAACTACCGGTGCGAACATACTTTCAAGCTATCAAAGCATTCAAGCTATCAAAAAGTGAAATACAGCATCGAGAAAAGAGCGGTTCTAAAAGTTCATACTTAAAGAAGCTCTTAGTTGGAGAAGACAAAAACTCTTGTCTATAATCCTGAGTTCGGGGTACTTCACTGGTTGAAGTTAGTGACTGTAAAGGCATCCGAGGATCGAGGATCAAGATGTGCAAGGCAGTCTAGTGTGGTACAATGGCACGAATTTCCACTAGTTGGAAGCTGTTGTAGTTTTGTTAAATCACTGTAATATTTATCACTGGTTGAGAATTATAGTGAATTCATCTCCAACTGGTTTGGAGAAAAGTGGATTAGTAGAGGATTACCCCACCTCTGAGACCACTAGAATTGCCTGCGTTCTTTACTGTTTTATTGCATCATACTTTAACTGCTGCATTCATTGTTAAGTGTTTCATTAGTTGCTTTATATTCGTCATCACCGACTTAGATATATTAAAGAACAAACGACTCCAAGTCATTTGTTTACCTATCAGCTGAAGAAACTCACTCTTTGAGAAAAGGAGTTTAAGAGTTTCAACAAGTCTATTCACCCCCCACCCCCCCTCTAGACTTGTTCCTGGACGACTTGTGACCTACAAGTGGTATCGGAGAGGTTGGTTCATTTATTTCACGAACCAGATCTATATCAGAGATATATCTTTACTGTCATTTTATAATGGAACACATACATTCTAGACTCCCTATGTTTTCAGTTGACGAGTATGATCTTTGGAAGATAAGGATGCAGGCACACTTATCTTCGATCCATGATGACATGTGGTGCATCATAGAGGACAGGCCATTCATCTTTGAGAAGGACAACACAGCAGAGGAAATTGCAGCAGGGAAGCCAGAGAAGATTCCAAAGAAGAGGACAAAGCTGACTCCCGAAGAAAGAAAGCTGGCCAACCTTGACAACCGGGCCAGAGATGTGCAATATCAAACTCTTGACAAATCCACCATGGTCAAGATCAAGAACTGCAAGAATGCCAAGGAAATCTGGGACACATTAGCTTTAATGTGTGAGGGAACGGAGCTAATCAAAGAGAACAAATTGTCAAACGCTATTCAAAAGTTTGACAATTTTAAAATGAAAAATGGCGAATCTATAGATCAAGTGGACACAAGGTTCACTGAGATTATTAATGAGATCAAATCTCTCGGCAAACCCTATGGCAACAGGGAAATGGCACTGAAGGTTCTCATATCTCTCAACCCTGAATGGAGCATGAAGTCCGTGGCCATGAGAGAGTCCAAGGACCTGAATAAAATAAAAATTCAAGAGTTGTTCTCTGATCTAAAGGCTTATGAGTTCGAGCTTCCAAGTTCATCCTCAACTGAGCCTGCAGAGAAGGGAATAGCATTTGCAGCCGAGTTCCCTGCCAAGAGCCTATCTGATGTAAAACCTCCAAATCCATTAGATTTTGAGGATGAAATGGCGTTTATAATGCAAAGGTTCAGCAACTTTAGAAAGAACTACTCCAAATACAAGAAAAATTATAAGGAGAATCCCAGGAGAAATCAGAAAGCTGGGAGCTGGAAAGTAGAGTGCTACAATTGTCACAAGACAGGACACATCCAAATGGACTGTCCTGATCTCAACAAGGACGAGAGCAAGAAGGAGGTGGGCAGAAAAGAAGACAGAAGGAAGGCCCTCATCGGAGAAGACCAGGAGCATGTAGAATCAAGCAGCGGATTCTTTTTTGATGATGATGAAGAGTATGACTGCCTGATGGCCAACCTAGCTGATGAAGAGGTAACATCTAAACCCTCCGGTTCAAATAATAGTTCAGCCATGTCACAATATATGGATCTGCACGAATCGGTAAATCAGTTATTTAAAGATTTAGAAACACTCAAATCTGCACACCAAACTGTATCAGCCGAGAAGACTCAGCTGCAAGATGAGAATAGGTAGCTAAAAAACGATTTTGAAAAACTCAGCCTAGAATTAAATAAGGTTGAGATAACTGCAGCTGACTTTAAAAACTAGGCTGATGTTAATACAGCTGAGATAAATCGACTAACTATTTTACTTAAAGAAAAATCAGCTGCACTTGCTCATTCCAAAGCCGAGTTTACTAAGCTGACTGTGATAAATAAGACTCAGGCGCAGGAAATAACCTCCCTGAAGGCGTCTTGAACTCTGAAAGAATTGTGTACCAATAAAAGGTCACTATATTCCAAATCAGGCCTTGGATATGATCCTCACACTCCCTCTGGTTCTAAAAGAAAGTTTATCAAGGGAGAAATAATTGTCTCGACTGCTGAGCCTACGTATAAACCGATATTTAAAAATAGGCAACAACCAATTCACGTGTCTAGGCTGCAGTCAGGTTATACAAGGCAGCCACCTAGACAGGCGACTAGGCAATGGCACAGGCAAAAGCAGCAGCCCAGACAACATGCCCACTATTATCAACAACTCCCTAAAAACAGATTTCAAAATGGGAGGGGCAGATGGAAACCTCAAGGTTATCCCAATTTCCAAAATGAACAAGTGTGGAGACCTCAAAGATTTAATAAATGGTCTCAGCCAAGATTTAGAAATGGCCCACACTATCAAAATTTTGAGGAATATCCACTATACAATCCCAACAGGAGATTCAGACCTCGACCTTACACACCTTATAAGGGTTATAATAATAACAACTTTCACAATCCAAGGAGAAGTCAATTCTCCAGGAAACCAGCTAACCCCAAAGGACCCACACAGATTTGGGTACCTAAATCTCTGCTTGTCTTATTGCAGAAAAGGTGGAAGGACTACAACCACATCTCCACAAGCTCAAATTTTGGAGGTGAAGAATGGTTTGTAGATTCTGGATGCTCGAGGCACATGACCGGGAACAAGAAGATGCTGTCCAAATACACCAAAGAAAGAGGTCCTGATGTAACCTTTGGAGATAGCTCTAGAGGACAAACAAAAGGCTTTGGAGAGCTGCACCGGGGAAATATTGTGATATCCAAAGTTCATTATGTCAAAGGGCTCAAGTACAACCTCCTGAGCATAAGCCAGTTTTGCGACGAGAAGAATTTAGTAGTCTTCACCATCTGGAAATGTATGGTGATAGATATCTTATCTGGAGAAGTAAAGCTCCAAGGTTTCAGAAGGAGAGATGTCTATATGATAGATTGGAACACAGGAACACCTAACTCCTGTTTTCTATCCAAGACAGTAGCTGAGAACGGATGGCTGTGGCACAAAAGATTATGTCACCTGAACTTCAAAGCCATCAACAAGATTAGTTCTCAGAAGCTGGTCAGAGGACTTCCAAATGAAGCATTCAAGAAGGAAGCGCTTTGTGATGCATGTCAAAAGGGAAAGCAGACCAGAGCATCATTCAAGCCAGTCCAGCCTACAACTATCACAACAAGGATCTTATATCTACTCCACATGGATCTATTTGGTCCTATCAAGCCAAGGACTTTGAGCGGCCTAAAGCATGCACTTGTTATAGTAGATGATTATTCAAGGTACACTTGGATTATCTTCTTGTACAAGAAAAGTGAAACCTTGACCAAGCTACCTGAGCTGCTGAGAAGGATCCAGAATGAGAAATCCCTATCCATCATCAAGATCAGATCAGATAGAGGAGGAGAGTTTCTCAACAAGGCAATAACTGATTACATGATCGTAATGGGATCCAAAGATGAGCTCTGCAGCCAGGACTCCCCAGCAGAATGGCGTTGCTGAAAGAAGAAACAGAACCCTGAAGGAAGCAGCAAGGTCCATGATTGCAGAAGCGGACCTGCCCAAGAGGTTCTAGGCTGAAGCTGTCAACACAGCTTGTCACACCCAGAACAGGAGTATGATAGTAGGGAGACATGGCAAAACTCCCTATGAGGTTTGTAATAATAGAACTCCTATTGTTGCTTACTTTCATGTTTTTGGTTGTAAGTGTTTCATCCACAATAACGGTAAAACACAAATAAATGCCTTTGATGCTAAAACTGATGACGGTCTCTTTATGGGATACTCACAAAGAAGCAAGGCATATAGAGTATTTAACAAAAGAACCTTAGTTGTGGAGAAAACACCCCATGTTGTTTTTGATGAATCTACCATTGATTACAGGAAGCACGTTGAGCTAATTGAGAACAAGCTCAAGTCAGCAACCCTTGACGAAGTCATTGTACATGACACTGGAATGGTGGACTCACCTGCAGACCAGCCTGAAGATCCAACTGTTGCTGCTGAAGACCCAACTGCAGATCAGACAGGATCACCAAACCTATCTGATCCAGTTGCCGCTGATGAAGACCCACCTGTAGCTGATAAAGACTCACCTACAGATCAGACCCAACCTGCAGATGACAAGACGGTAGCTGATCCAGTTGCAGACCAAAACCCAGCTGATGTAGAAATCCACCAGAGCAATCCAACAGGGGGAACAGACCCAGATGAAGACGAGATCCCCAAGTGGCTCAAAGATCACCCAATCCAGCCAATTATCAGGAAGCTAACTGATGGAGTTAAGACGAGACAGTCAACTCTACCCGCAGGAATGGCTACGTTCTCATACTTTATGTCACATATAGAACCTAAAACAACAGAACAAGCCCTGGAAGATTATTCATGGATAAATGCCATGCAAGAGGAATTGAAGCAGATGGAAAGAACCAAAGTTTGGGAACTAACAGACAGACCTGATCACAAGAAGGTTATTGGCACCAAATGGGTGTACAAAAATAAGAGTGATGAAGACGGAGCTGTTGTTAGGAATAAGTCCAGACTTGTAGCAAAAGGTTATGCACAGTGTGAAGGAATAGATTTTGATGAAACCTATGCACCCGTTGCAAGATTAGAAGCTATCAGACTATTCCTCGCATATGCTGCATTCAAGGATTTTGAAGTATATCAGATGGACGTAAAGAGTGCTTTTCTAAATGGCATCCTAGAAGAAGAAGTCTATGTAGAGCAACCCCCGGGTTTTTTCAAAGGAGACAAAGTCTATAAGCTGTTGAAAGTTCTCTATGGACTTAAGCAAGCACCCAGAGCATGGTATGAAACATTGTCTGTGTTTCTTGAGAAAAATGGTTTTTGCAAAGGGAAGGTGGACAAGACCCTATTCAGAGTGGAGCACGAAGGCCACATATTAATAGTCCAGATATATGTGGATGACATCATATTCGGCTCAACCAATCCAGAGTTATGCGAGAAATTCTCCAACCTCATGCAAGGAGAATTTGAGATGAGTATGATGGGAAAGCTTAACTTCTTTCTCGGACTACAAGTTAAGCAGATGGAAAAAGGAATTTTCATCAACCAAGCTAAATATACCAAAGACCTAATCAAGAGATATGGAATGGAATCAACCAAGCCAGCAAGAATCCCTATGAGCACAAGTACTCACCTGGATGCAGACGAGGCAGGCATATCAGTAGACTCAACCCACTACTGAGGACTCATTGGATCTCTTCTGTACCTCACTGCATCCTATACCGTAGGAGTTTGTGCGCGATTCAGTCCAAGCCGAAGCAGTCACACCTAGATGCAGCCAAGAGGATAATAAAATACCTTAAGTCTACAATCAATGTTGGACTATGGTATCCCAAGGATGATAACTTCGAGCTGTCAGGATATTCAGATGCAGATTTCGCAGGTTGCAAAATCAACAGGAAGAGCACTAGTGGAACGTGCCAATTCCTAGGAACCAGACTGATATCCTGGTTTAGCAAGAAGCAGGTTTCTAACTCTATCTCCACCACAGAGTCAGAATACCTAGCTGCAGGTAGCTGTTGTGCTCATATTTTATGGATCAGACAACAGCTAAGGGATTATAATATCATTGCCAATGAAGTTCCTATCTGGTGTGACAACAATAGTGCTATTTCAATAACCAACAATCCGGTTTTGCACTTAAGGACGAAGCACATTGATGTTAAGCACCACTTCATCAGAGACCATGTGCTTAACAAAAGGGTTAGAGTTGAAAGAGTCAGCACAGGCTACCAAATAGCTGACATCTTTACCAAACCCTTGCGAGAAGAAAGGTTTTTGGAGCTGAGCAGAGATCGTGGATTACTAGATTGGGAATCTAGTACAGAAGAAAGCTGAAGAATCAGATCCTAGCTGATGCAGGCAAGAAGACAAAGGACGGACAAAGGAACCTAGCTGATCAGAATATCAGGCGAGAAGTCCATGAAGTCAACTCACCTGATGCAGAGCGGTCAACAAGTCAGACCAACTAAGTTTTCTGAACTCAACCGACCTCTGAATATTTAATTATTATCTGCCATATTTATAATATTATTATATTAATTTTGGTTCACAAATGGCATTTAAATATATTAATGTTCGATTCACAAGTGGCAATTTAAATACACGTGTCAATCGCTTATTAAATGGACCTCCAAGGTGGCCAATCAAAACCAACCGTCAAATTTTAAAATGGACCACCGATTCAAATTTGAAATTCAAAAGAATCTCAGAAGGCGTACCACCGTTTCAAATATATAATAAATTAATCCATATGTCTTTTCATCTTTTTTATAAGGAAAGAAACCCTTTCACTTTACCTTTTACGCTTACCCTAGATCTACAGAGCAAAAATTTACAGAGCAAAAAATTCTTGAACTCCAAATACACTAAAAATCCTTTATTTGCAGAAATGGAATCGTACTTCGAAGGCGTCAACCTGAAGGCGGTCAAGGACCAGATTATTTTCTCGCTGGTCGTCGATTTCGAAGGATTATTGGAAGCAAATCTGGAGGATTACGACGTTCTTAACCTAATCCGCTCGATGAAGCTCAATGGGATCTACCCATTCCTGGACATCAACCCTCAACATTTGTACAAGGAGGATGTTATCGCGTTCTATCGCGAAGCCTGTTTGATTCAAGATGGAATTTGGAGCACAGTCGGTGGAAGACAAGTCGACATATCGCGTGAGTCGATTCGCATAGTGTTTGGTATGAAACACCACGGTATAGCTGTCGAAGCTCTCAAGCAGTCCGCCGCCGAAACCTGGAAGAAGATCAAGGTGGAGAATTTGCTGGAAAAACTGAAACTCACTGCTAAAAGGAGTGAGATTAAAAAAGTTTATCGTTTTGCGTTGGACATAACCAACAAAATCATCATGGGGATGGCCGGCAGTTACGACCAACTGTCGTCGGCGAAGTTCATGGTGCTGGGAGCACTAATTCAAGATGAGGAAATTGATTGGGCAGATTACATATTTAGGCAACTCGTTCGAGAAATAAACAAAGCCGAATGGCTTTCTGATGAAAATAGATTTAAAACAAAGCTGGCGTTTGGAACGCAGCTGAGTTGGATTCTGGAAAAGACAGGAATGGCGAAGGGAAGTACTGACCCATTCCACCCCAACAAAAGACTTGGTCATCTGGACCAAGAGACGCTGAGAAAATTGGGAGGCACAAGGAGAGCAGCCCAGATGTTGAAGGAGCTGCCTGACACAAGGACCTACCCGAGATATTATTTGTCAGGCGAGTCGGACCGACCTACAGCCGACAACCCAACTGCAGTCGAGTCATACTCCGAGTCCGCTAACACTCCCATAGCAGTCCGATTTAAGAGAAGGGGACCAGCCCCTGAAGGACCTTCCATCATGCAGTCATCACCAGAACCGTCTCCCAAGAGGCCCAGGCGACTGCAGTTTAGTGAGGAAGAGCAGTCAGATCATCATGCTAGCCCTGCAGCCAGGTCACCTACTCACCTGGAAGACCAGCCTGCCCCATGCACCCTCGAGACTCAGATTGTGGCTGTCCTCACCCCAGCTTACATTCCTGAGGAAGAAGAAACATGTCTAATCATTTCAATCCCTGAAGCCAACTATATCTTTAACCTGCTAGAAAACAATATTTTCAATCTATCCATCGAACAACTACAGCTTGTTAAGCCACAAGCATTAAAACACTCTTTTATCAATATTTTCGAAGAGTGGAGGTTTTTTAAATCCTTGTCATTTATAGATTTTCAAGCTTATATTGAAACTAGTGGCTGGGGATATCCCCAAGCCACGGAGGATGTACTGATTCATTTTTGTAAAGAATCAGACTTAGTGTTGATCCTCCAGGATAATTGGTTCATGTCTCATTTTAAAAACAACATGGACCAATTCGTCCATTCCATTATGCTTAGTATTTTTAATGGTTCCTTTGGACAAGAGGATGAGGAGGAAGATGAGAGAGAAATTAGGATTGAGGAGGTGGATGGAGAAGAAAATGAAGAAGTTGTTGTTTTAGACGATGAAGAAGAAGAGCAGGAAGAGAGAAGAAAAGAAGAAAAGATTTTAGTTGAAAATCAACCTGAGGAAGTTGAGAAGACAGAAGAGTTGAATGAAGAAGTTGAAGAAGAAGGAGAAGAAGTAGAACAAGAGAAGGAAGAAGGAGATAAGGAGGATGATGAAGGTGATAAGGATGATGAGGATGAAAGAGAAAAAGATGAAAAAACTGATGATGATAATGATGATGATGATGATGATAAAGATGAAGGAGGAGACCAAGGAGCTGAAAAAGAGAAGGAGAAAGATGAAGGAAAGGAAAAAGAAAATATTGAAGAAGAAAAGGAGGAAGAGCAGGAGAAAGAGCAAGAGAAGGAAGAAGGAGAAAAGGAGCCGGATCCAGAGCCAACACAAGAGGCTGCAGATAGGACTGGTGCACTTGCCCGGTACACCAGCCTAGACGCGGAGTTAGCTGAGGACTCCAGATCAAGGACCCCAAAGAAGACCCCATCTGGAGTACCAGCTGTAGATAGGAGCTTGCAGTCCAGTGGTTCCATTGCAGAAGGCTCAGACGAGCACTCTCCACCAACTCAGATCTCACCTGCCGTGACTGAGCTGATCAGGCAGATAGTGAAGGATACGATTGGAGAGCTGCTAGCATCTCAGGTCACTCCTGACCTCCAAACCATCAATGCAAAGATTGACACTTTGCTGCAGAGATAAGTTCCTCAGCCTCCTCCCCCTACCAACAACAGAATGCCATTTGGCATGTCTGACTGGATGAGCAGAATGGAGCAGCAATTGACTACGTTAGTTGATGCTGGCAAGAAGGGGGAAGATAGAATTCAGGGGGAAGGAAATGATCAAGAAGAGATAAGGAAGGAGTTTAGATCGAAGAAAAGCCAGGATGTCCAGATAATCACTGTTGGGACATCCTCAGCCAAGAGGAAAGGAGGAGCAGATCCAGAAGAACAGGCTAACCAGCCTGAAGGCAAGAAGAGGAGGACTAGAGGAGGTTTTGAGCCTACTCTAGAGTGGGAAGGAAAGGAGCTGTGGTTTGTGGAGGATTTTGTTCCATATGAAGCTCTGGACATGTGGGGATCTGCAAGAAAGAAATTCATCAGAGACTACTACATCTGGGAAATATTCCAGGATGATAACCTCTCCCCACAACAGATCTTCATAAATTTCATAGAAGAAGCTCATCCGAATCTCTGGGCTATTCTGAAGAAACATGCGGAGGAACTAAATGCCTATCCCATGATTCCTCCTTTCAGTGCCAAAAATCCTCCTACTTTGGAAAGAGGAGGTGCGTTGGATGAACTTGCGCTACAAAGGAAAATCAAGAAGCTATGTCTTGAGAACAAATTTTCATCCCAAGAAGAGCAAGCCTTCGCAGCTCTTGTCGTGAAAAGGAAGTATGGTCTTGCCACAGTCAAGACAAGACCAATCGGAGCTAAACCCTTCATATCTGCCAAACAGCCTATTCGAAGAGGCAGAGGAAGAGGCAGAAGACTCTCACTTATTTTGAACTTGTAATGTTTTATGTACTTGAAAATTTTCTTGTAAAATTCAGTCATGTACTTGTAATCAACAGAAAATTAATTTGATAACAGTCTTATTGAATGACAATTCCCAGTTGTCTCAAAAATTAGACTGACTTGAGTTTGTGTCTTGCACTTAAGTGCAGACTTGATCATTTGATTACTTGTTTCAAGTTTTGCCACCATCAAAATAGGGGGAATTTGTTAGGAATACTTATTAGATTTTGATGATGTCATTAATATAAATTCAAATGTTTATTACTTGGCAAAAATGTAAGGAAGAACCAAATGAGTATATTCCATAGGCCAAATATATTAAGTATAAAACTTGGCAAAATGTAAAGAAGAACCAAATGAGTATCTTCTATAGGCCAAAAATAAGTTAGGCTAAAAATCGGCTAAGTACTAAGTACAGCTAAGTCCATCAGAGAGGATCAGCCGAGTCAAGTCAGAGTAGTTCTGGTCAACAACAATTTATCAGAGATGTTTGACCAGACTGCAGCCAAGGTACCTCAGACAAGTCACCTGATCAGTCAAGTCATAAACAGTCCATCAGAGAGGTCCAGACTGCAGAGAAGCTAACTGCTCATCAGCCTAGTCGAGATCAGCCAAGTACTCCAAGTCCATGTCAGCATGCGTTGAAAAGTCAAGTATTACGGAAAGTCACATGCAACGTGAAGAGACAATTTGGAGAGATTCCCGCAAGAGATATGATTTAAATAAATCATCCAGACCCACCTTGAAGACTTTAATCGTTTTATATTCAAAAGATTCGGCGCATCACATGCAGAGTCTTCACAACGGTCGGAATATAGATTAAAATATGGGAATCCAGCCTTGCAACGTTCAGAAAAGATTAAACAATGAAGTCTACCTCTCCAACGGACGGATTTGTTCAAAAGATTTGCAACGGCTATAAGGAAAAGCTCAGAGATCGTGACCTATATATATATCCGAAGATTTGAAAGCTGAGATTACCTTACGATAACAACTACCGGTGCGAACATACTTTCAAGCTATCAAAGCATTCAAGCTATCAAAAAGCGAAATACAGCATCGAGAAAAGAGCGGTTCTAAAAGTTCATACTTCAAGAAGCTCTTAGTTGGAGAAGACAAAAACTCTTGTCTAAATCCTGAGTTCGGGGTACTTCACTGGTTGAAGTTAGTGACTGTAAAGGCATCCGAGGATCGAGGATCAAGAGGTGCAAGGCAGTCTAGTGTGGTACAACGGCACGAATTTACACTGGTTGGAAGCTGTTGTAGTTTTGTTGAATCACTGTAATATTTATCACTGGTTGAGAATTATAGTGAATTCATCTCCAACTGGTTTGGAGAAAAGTGGATTAGTAGAGGATTACCCCACCTCTGAGACCACTATAATTGCCTGCGTTCTTTACTGTTTTATTGCATCATACTTTAAATGCTACATTCATTGTTAAGTGTTTCATTAGTTGCTTTATATTCGTCATCAGCTGACTTCCGCATATATTAAAGAACAAACGACTCCGAGTCATTTGTTTACCTAGCAGCTGAAGAAACTCACTCTTTGAGAAAAAGAGTTTAAGAGTTTCAACAAGTCTATTCACCCCCCCTCTAGACTTGTTCCTGGACGACTTGTGACCTACAGGAACAACATCAACATACCTTATACGGAGGTAAATGATGAAAATAATTTATAGAACTCAACACCAGAAGCTTGTACACTAATCCAAGATGCCTACGATCTTCAAAAATTAAGTTTGAGAGGCTGATATAAGGGTTTTGTAAGGAAGGACCATCAAAGGGGCTGATATAAGGGTTTTGTAAGCTTGAACACAAACATGAGCATTATAGCGATCTTCGTAACTCACTGTCCCATTGTGTCCTTGTATTTGCATACATTTCCAAGCCGAGTTACATATGATACATGTTGATTTAGCACACGTTATTTACATCACGTTGATGGGATTCGTAGCCTAAACCGCCGGAAATAAAATAATAATAAACCGAACCCCTAAAACGGACCGATCATGCATCGTATATACGAATATAAATAGACAAGAGTAAAGTAATCTAAAAACATACCCTTGTAGTCCTTTGATTAAATGTTGATGAGAAGTTTTTCCACAAACCAAATTTTGTAAGCCTTCTTGAAAAATTCCCGAGCATCGAAAATATTGTGCTTCACTAGACACGGGTCAGAAGATGGCCAGAAAAACTTATATATATTTATTCTCTAAGAATACGGATAGAAATATATATAGGAGCTTATTTAAATTTATTTGTAACACTCTAAGTTTATAAATATATTATTCTCTCAATTTTTTTTCTTCAATTTTTCTCAAAGAAAATGATGAAGAAAAATGAATAAAACTCCCTCTTCCTTATCCTTCGTGGCTGCCGTGAGGTTGTGTAGATGTGGGGGTGTGATGATGATAATTGAAGATCATTTTATTAAGAAAGTCAAGTCCACACCTCACGCCAAAGTTTCCACATAAAATAAACATAAACCATTTTATTCTTAACCACACCAAATACAATCACATCTCACATAAAACCAAAACATGTAGATATATTAAAAAAAGGTGGGTGGGGGGGGGAGGCACTACGAAAAAAATAAAAGTTGTTTCGTTACGGTCCGTGAAAAGTACCGTCGTGTATCTAGTCCGATATGTAAATCTTATCGGGATGTTGCGTCATCTGGTTTGGCCGAGCAGGGACGTTTGGGCTCTGCAGATCTCTCTGGTGATTTCCCTGTCGCTGTCTTCACCACAGAAGAATGTGATCAGGTTTCGGAGGCATACCCATTGGTAAATTCTCTTCCGGCAAACCCTCAAATGAGTATATTTCAAAAAATTTGTTTGATCTTGGATTTGGTAAATGTAAAGTGCAGTACCTAAATGCTAAACATGTTTTGATTACTTTTGGAAGTGCCGAATATGTATCTAAGTTGTGGTTGAGATGTGAACTAAACTGTCTTGGTTATCCTATGCAATTATTTATATGGTCCCCATATTTTTATTTTAAACATGAACCTATGATTGTTCCCATTTGGATAAAAATTCTTGCCCTACATGTACAATGGTTTTATTTACATGCTCTACAAATGGTTTCGCGACTGGTAGGGAATTTTCTAACAGCGGATATTCACACATTGAATAAAAATAGACTGAATTATGCTCGCGTCCGCGCTGAAGTAAACTTAGAGCATAGCCTACCTAAAAAAGTTAGGGATATAATGTGGAGATTTTAAAACTGAACATGAGGTTGAATATGAAAAACTTCCGAAATATTGTTTTCATTGTCATCACATTGGTCATGATATTGATGCCTGCTATATTGAACATCCCTCCCTCAGACCTAATTTTCCTCCGAGAAAGTTTGCAGGACCTCCTACGAAAAACAATACTTTACTGGCCATATCTGTTTCAAATGAAGAACCGGGCCCAACTGTCATAGGGCCGATTAGTGTTTCTAATGATGTTTTGGGAGATGCTGCGTAAGTTATCTCTGCTGAGGACAAGGGCAAGAAGCCGCAGGTCGTGACGAGCAATATGTTCGAGGCTTTACAAAATGAGGAGGATTGAGAAGGCAAAAATGAAAACGAGGATGATTGGACTGCTCGTGTGTTATGCCCTCCCCAAAAAAACATTTTCTGTAATAAACCCTCACCGCCTAAAGTAGTTTATGTAATTGTGGTAGACCCCCTCCCCCCCCCCCCCCCAAAATGACTGGTGCATGTTTGTTAATCCCACCCCGAAGGCCCCTCCAATCATTTCGGGTATTTGTAATACTGTCCCTTGTAACCCAAGATCAGATGGCTCTGCTGAGGACATCCCGGAACATCTGCTTTTGGCTCCTGAAGTGCTGGATCCTTCTCCCAGGGCAGGTATTTCTCTTAACACATTAGTTGTTGATAGTGTTGTCCGGAAGGTTTGTTCACCTAAAAATACCAAGGATGTTCCTCTAGAGGACAAGAATGGTTTATCTTTAGAAGGCTGCTCATTTGGTCTGTCATCTGCGATTGTCCTTTGAGAAAATCCTTCGGTATTTTTTGCTGCCTCCCAACTTTGTGTGGGGGATGAAGTGGCAAGGTTCTTTGATTCTTCCGAAGAAGATATAGACCTACCTTCTAATTGCAACTCCCAACCTGAAGCTAACTCTAAGTCTATTAAATATCTTGTTAAACCTAAAACGCCTGGCTGTAATATATACACTGCGGATGACAATGGTAAGGAATTAGAGTATAATAAAGGTAATAATAAAAGCAGTAAAAAAGATAATAAAAACAAGGGGAGCGTTACTTTTAGAGTCAGAACTAAGAGTAGTAGTAATAATTAATGATAAATATACTCATTTCGAATATTAGAGGGGCGGGCATTCCTTCGTCTCAGAAAATTCTTAAAAGTTTAAATAAGGAACTTAGCATTAAGATATTGGCTTTAGTTGAACATAAAGTTGACCTCAAACCACAATTTTTCTGTAGATTGTTTGGGTTTAATAAGATGGTTTCGAATATTAACAATCATATATGGCTGTTCTCCGACCATAATAATCAGGTTGAAGTCCTTAATAATTGTGAGCAGATGCTGCATGTTAGAATTAGATCTACTTCGCTCCCCTTTACATTCTTGCTTACTATTGTCTATACTAAAAATACGAGAACGGAACGAAGAATCCTATGGAATCAATTAGTTTCCATTAGTCACCACCAGGATCCGTGGATGGTGGGAGGTGATTTAAACATCATCCTCCACCCGCATGAAAAAAAGGGTGGCACTCCCCCCATCACGTCTGAAATTGAGGAATTCAATAATTGCATTATTGATTGTAATCTTTCAGATGAGGGATACGTGGGTTCCCCTTTTACCTGGTATAATGATAACATTTCGCAATGATTGGATAGAATTCTTGTTTTCGCGGCCTGGCTGGATTTCTTCCTTGTTTTCTCTACTTTGCATACTCCTAGACATACATCCGACCATAGTCCCATGTTATCTAGATTAAATAATGTGTCTGAGAAGCCTAAATATAGATTTAGATTCCAGAACATGTGGATCAAGCACCATGATTTTAAAAATATTGTTAAAGACTCCACTACTAATGTTTATACTTTAGCCGACAGCAAAAAGTCGTCGGCTAAAGTCAAAAAACGTCGGCTAAAGTGTTCAGTTGTCGGCTAAAAGTCGATTGGCCGAGGTCGGTCGGCTAAAGATTAGCCGACGGCAAATAGAAAAGGTCGTCGGCTAAAGTTCCAGTTTAGCCGACGCAAAATTTTCCGTCGGCTAAAACCAATATATTTTAGCTGACGGTCTATGTCGTCGACTAAAGTTCTACATTTTAGCCGACGACAGAAAGTTTCGGTCGTCGGCTAAAGTGTTTTTTTTTAAATAAAAACTTTAGCCGTCGGTCTGTGCAAATGCCGTCGACTAAAGTCCAGTAAAAAAATTACAGATTTCGGAATCCCAAACCTGTTCAGATAACTTGTTATTCCAAATGTACAATACACCACCATACATCACAATCAAAATAAGTCAATGTACGAAAAGCATAATTTAAATACCAACAATATAAAAATCACACCATACCAACATGTCATGTAGTAACATCAACAAAATCACTATAAACACCAATGTTAACGAACACAAGTCTAAATAAAAAATATTTAGCAAAAGAACTACTACAATGACAACTAAAATCCTCAAAGATCCGTCAAATTCTTAAAGATAGAATAAGGATTACTACGAGCTTGCATATCGTCGTCCCAAGGCTGTGAAGAGAAGGGGGTGTTTGTGAATCGAAGAATTGAGGTGGTGGTACCGACAATATTTAGAGCTCGATTACATATAGTATAGTTTGGGTCGCTAAAATGTGTGCATAGCCACCTCCACTCACACTCCCGATACTTCAACTCCTCGGGAGTAGCCTCGCGGGAATTACCCAAAGCTGACCAAAACATGTGTAGCTCATTTTTCTAAAATTTGTACCTACAACAAACATTTATAAATAATAATCAAACATTAGTCAAATATGTTTGTAAAGTATTTTGTAAATTTGATGTATTTATTTACTGTGATTTTGTGTTATTGTTTTATTCTTATTCATACTGTTATTTGTTTATTATGTTATTCATAAATAATCTGTTGTGTGTATACAGTTGTTATTATGCAGTTGAATGTTAAGATTTACGTTTAGTGCTTATGTTACATGTTAGTTTATATTTGTTGTTTGTGTATGATTATATAATGTTAATGTGTTAGTTTTATTATTTTTATGTATAATTAATATTATAATGTTTTATGTAATTCTAAAAGTGTATGTTATAATACTCATAATTACAAGTAAATTCGAATGTTTACCATGTTTAAATTCATCAATCAAATTACCTTCCATTTGTACAAGTTGTGAATTTTAAATTACAAATTATTTTGTATTAATAAAAAATTTATTAAAACATTTGACAAATTCATATTTTTAACCATAACTAAAATGATGCAAAAAAATCTCGAGTAATTACTCAACTACGTATTGTGAAAATAACTTACTTGATTGTTTGCACCTCATCACACCAAGTATGTAATAGGAAAGAAGGAACCTCAAACCAAACCTACAATTAGCATATAATATATATTACTAAAATTTTTCCGAATTTAAATACACAAAGTAGCTTTCGGAATTGAGATAAACTTACCGACATAGCATTGTTCAATGCATCCTTCACACCTTGTGGCACATCCTTCCACTCAGCCCACAGTACCGGAACTCTATCGCATATGACAAACCCAACATTACGACAATATGCCGTACAGGCATATAGGCCAAAATGGGTCGTCGATACTTTTCATCTATTGTTATCTTGTGACGGCCATTTTTGAAACATATGCGTCAAGTGCTAGACCCTTCGATGGGCCACGAGTCTTCTTCTTCTTTTTCGGTTCGGTTTAGGTACACCCCTCCTCATTCGCAAGTTCCTCAAGCGTCGCGTACAACTTCGTCTTAGATATCTGACATGTCCGCCAAATCATTTTCTCAGGCCACGCCTGGAAAACATACGCCTAACCAAGTTGTATGTCCGGCGGACTCCTTTCTCATTGACGCCTAGAATCGACAGTACCATAGAGGGCATAAATAGAGTCAACGGCGGACCGGAAGGCACCTCGGATGACGTGCTCGGTGCAGATCGGACGCTCCCATATGTAGTAGGAGGGGAGGAAATGCGGTGTATAGGAGGCATACGAGGCTGAGTCGTCTCAACAGTAGTGGAGGTCTTCCGCAATCTGGGAGTCTGATACGATAAGTGCCTCGCAATAGTATGTGCGTCACCCGCCGGATACAAGTTCCCATCCTTAAACTTTAGTCCACTATTCTCTACTAGCCCACGTATGCGAGCGTTACTCTGATTCAAATATTTACCGACAGGATCCACACGATTGGAAGTTGCGGAACTATCCCCTGACTCCGGAGTCTTCGATATTTTCTTACCGCACGCTAGTCTCTTAATTTTATCCATTTAACCTGTACAAATTCTAAAACAGAAATCAATTTTTTTTACATCATAAAACATCATAAACCCTAAACAGATAATGATTAACCCTAAACATCATAAACATCATAAACCATAATCATCATAAACCCTATAATTAGTAAAACATCATTAACCTGTAAATGTATGTTTATCTAACCGTATACGAGCCGTGCACATTTTGCATACCTTTCTTCCATCCCACACCAAAAAAAAGGGGGGAGGGGGGAAACAAATTAAAAAAGGTTCGAAAGATCATCAAGCAAACCATAACCACCCGGAATAAGTGATTAAAGATCAAAATGTTGCCATCTACAATCAATGGGCAGAAAATAATTGATTTCGGATTGGCGATAAGTTATGTGAGTATACAATGTTCGCTTCTAAATAGAGTTTTTGGCAGATTAGCCTCCCCTGTTCTTCAAAATAACATATTTACCCCGTATGCTCGTATAATTCAGTTACGTCTTCAAAGCAGCCACGATAACCAAAATAGTACACGAATTCAAAGCAGTACCAGCCCCGATAACCAAAACCATCAAATAAAAACATCCGAGGAAATAAAAAAAAAACGAGAAATCAAAACTGAAAAACTAAAAAAAAAAAAAACAGAAATCAAAACTGAAAAAAAAAAACAGAAATCAAATTCCAGAAGATACGGACAGACGGGGCGAGGACAGAAATCAAATTCCTGAAATAAAAGAAACTTACCTATGGCGGACGACGGAAGGCGGCGGAGGACGAGCTGACGGCGGACAGTCGGACGAGGGTTCCAGATGGACGGTCGGATGAGGGTTCCAGACGGACGGGACGAGGCAGACGGATGGGACGAGGCGGACAGGCGATGCGGACAGACGACGGGAGGAGCAGCGGACGGGCAGCAGGAAGAAAAGAAAAAAATGGGCGGACGGACGACGGGAGGGGCGGCGGAGGGTTCCTGGGGAAGAAAGGAAAAAAAATGATTGAGTGGGGTATATATATATATATATATATATATATATATATATATATATATATATATATATATATATGTGTGTGGGGGGACTTTGTGACGACATCGTCATTGAAATAAAAAAGGAGCTAGCCCGACTTGACTGTGTCGATCGACTCGATCGGGTTACACGTCCAGAAACTTTTTGGAAATGTAGAACACATCGACACGGGCAGTGTCATTTGACGCGGGCCGTGTCACTTTAGCCGGCAACAACCATCGGCTGAACTAAATCCCGAAAAAAAATTATAAATAATATATTCTTTTGAATTTAATTATAAATAATATATTTATATATATATATATTTATATATATATGTATGTATATATTTATACAATTTTTATAAAATGATATTTATATATTTATACAGTTTTTATATAATAATATAGATATATTTAATACAAAATTAAGATATCTAAATATTTAAATTTAATAATAGTTTTTTGACTTTAGCTGACGGCCATCGTCGGCTAAAATAAATTCTAAAAATATATTTATACATATAATAATATTTGAAGTTGTTAGAATTTTATATATAAATTTAATTATAAATATATTTAATAAAAATTAAAATGTCAATACTTTAGCCGACGACCGCCGTCGGCTAAAGTCCAAAAAGTTTAGCCGACGACAGCCATCGGCTATTCATAATCCCAAAAAAAAAATGACCCAGTAGCTGCCGGGATTCAAACCCGGGCCATTTATGTAAGTGATATGACATTTTGTCACTGAGTCATATTTATCATTCGAACATTTTAACCTAGTTTTTATATTTATATATATCTTTTATATAATAATATTTTACATATTTGAATTTAATTATAAATATATATATATATATGTGTATAATATGATTATATATCTTTATATTTATATAGTTTTATATAATAATATTTTATATTTTGAGATATGTTTTGATATAATAATATTTTATATATATTTGAATTTAATTATAAATTTATCTTATAAATAGTTATACATGATTATATATTCGTACATTAATTTATACAGTTTTTATAAAATAATATTTTATAAATTTATACTTGTTCTTTATATAATATTAATTGTTTATATATTTATACTTGTTTTATTATATAGATAATAGCTTATATATATGAAAAAATCATCAATCGAACAACGAATATAACAAACTAAAAAAAATCAGGTAATAATATCACTTTTTCGATTCGTTTGAGCGGCACACAATAATGAATATTTAAGGAAATTTTACAAATGATATGTCCTTCTAAGGTTCGTAGTCAGAATCACTACTTGAGTTTGTCTCTGTGTCGGAGTTGATAACTGGCAGCATATGTCTGAACTCATCCTCATCATCTTCATGAGAGTCTGCACGTAATTCATTTGTACCTACATCTATGAACCCACGTCCTTCACCATGTAGTCGATGTAATATCCGCAATTCTCGATTTCCGGTAATTATTTTTTTTCGGCGGAAGTCTGTTTTGACGACTCGCTCATGTCCGTTTCGTCATTCTGAGAATAATTAATTCTACGCTTTTTGGCATCCGAGTTCGTTTCGGTGTCGTTTCGTTGAGTTCTGTGCTTTTTAGCGACTTTTCCGCACTTGAGTTCGATTCTTGCGAATCTCGTCCGAAACTGTTGTTTCGAGTTTCCCGCAAGTCCGTTTAACTTTGTTATACGTGTTGTGAGCTTCGGTTTGATTATTCGTTGTCGTATGGTGATTTTCGGGCATTTGGGCCATTTTCGTAATTTCCCAAAGTTTGGGGTAATTACCTTCCGTTGTCGAATTTCGAGCCTTCGGGTGGTCGGAATCGTGTGTCCTACTAGCTCTTAGATTCGTCTTTGTGAGTACTTCGTAACCGTATCTTCGGTTCGTATTCGTGTTCGGGTTTCGGTGTCGTTTTGTTGAATTCGGGATTACTAAACGACTTTTCTATGTATGAGTTCGTCTTTGTTAGATCACCATTAATTTTTGGTGACTCCAAAAATTATAAATCTTTGCAATATTATAGAACATCGAGTTAGCTTTCCAATGGTTCAAACGGTGAGTCAATCGAGTCCCACGAGAGAGTTATGGTCGTTTTAGTTTTGGTAGAGCACTTCCAGAGCCTTTCGGCCGATAGGGGGTCGATAGACCCTACCGGCATTCCGTAAGGCTATCGGTTGGGCTATCAGTAGATAGCCGCCGATAGGTCTGTTGTGTTACACTATAAATGCGTTGTTTTGAGCGAGAAGCTCATTTCTTTCCCATTTTTCCATGCTGCGCGAGAGAGGAGATATAGAGGAGAGAGTTCTTCATCCGGGGGTCGATTTTCATCACTTCTTTTCGGTTGTGAGGCTCGGATAATCAAGCTAACGCGTGTTCTGCGGATCTTAACACTTGGATCACTCAAGGTAATCTTCTAAGAACCCATTTTTGGGAGATTTTGGGGATTTTGGGTATTTTGGTTGTTTTCGTCCGATTAATCCGATTTAACTTGGTATTATGATAGATTGATGATTATTGAGATGTATTACATCTTTTCCCTTGTTATTCCATAGTTAGATCGTATCGATTCGTTGTTTTCGTCGAGTTCTTGATCGACGCCTTGAAGGTGTCCGATATAATGTCATAGAGAGGATTCGAGCGTTCTACGATTATTCTTCCTCGTTCGTTCGTTAATTTATTGATGGTATGATGTTAGGGTCGATTTCGCAAAGAATTCGAGTCGGAACCCTTCCGTTAAGTCGTTTTCTTCAAGCTTTTCGATTGTGGGTGTATTCGTTGTCTTCACGGAGAATCGTAGGTGTTCGAGGTGTCCCGACTAATCCGTGATTGTGGGAGTGTCCGCATCGATTATCGAGGCAAGTATCTTGCCCATACATTACGTGTTTTGTGGATATAGTGGTTGTTAATCGTCGATATGTGCTAAATAAATATTCATAACCATCTTTTTCAAAAGTATCGGTATATTTACCAACATGGTTTTCTTAAAGACGACTCGTGTGTTCCGAGAATTAATATGCTTAATTGAATACATGTATTAATGTTGGGTATAAGATCGTAATACTTTCGGGTGATGCCATTGTGTGTGATTAAGTCGGTAAGTTTTGAAGTTTAGTCTTTTGTTTAAGGTGCGTGGAGACATGTGGTTATCGATGAATTATATGAATTTATGTAATATTGGTTGTGCCGTTCGGTGCTTTTGGAATAGGGTGCTTTCTTGTTGATAGTATTAGTTCGGGTTATGAGTATATGTTGGATGAACTGCCATTCTAGTAAAGTACCTCGACTATATATCTTGTGATTGACCTTCGAGGCTTGTGGTTTGCAACCGTGATTTTGGAACGTGTGTGTGTGTTGTTCCTTCCACCGGAGTGTCGACGGGATGTCCGGGGTCGATACTAAGAGTACGGCCACGGAAGTGGACTTGGGTGCGTGTGTGGATGAACTTCCACCGGAGTGTCCGACGGGATGTGCGGGGTCGATACTAAGGGGTACGGCCGCGGAAGTGGTTTCCCACCGGAGTGTCCGACGGGATGTCCGGGGAGTCGATACTAAGGGGTACGGCCGCGGTTACAGTGTGGTTTTCATCTTGAGGATGACGTTGATGTTTTCGTTAATTGTGATATTGTCGGAGTATCACAATGCTCGTGCTCGGGGTCGAGAGACATTATATTTCGAGTCTTGGTGCTTGGCTAGAATGGCATAGGATTAATGTGTTATGTGAAATGTGACCATGTAAGTGATTTGAAGTGGATGATCGGGTCGTGGACCCTGTGTTTTGTGACAGGAATGGTCGGGTCGTGGACCCCGTGTTTTGTTAAACGGATTTGTATTTTGAAAAATGAACTTTGGGACTGTGACCCTAAATGACTTTCGAGGAATTAAGAACTTTTCAATCTCAAATGTTTTCAAAACTCCCGAGGTTTGGAAATGTTTTCACAATGCTTACTTGCTTCGTTTCTGCTTTCAAGACTTGAACTATTTTTAACTAAATATATCTCGGGAAGCCTTTCGTTATATTCTCGGAATGTGTTGTGTATGGCTCGTATTTGCACTTTATACTTGCACTAGCGAAACAGTGGAGTTTTGCTAACCCCCGAGTAATCGGGGGGTGGATATCTGTATTGTGTCCGTGCACATGCAGGTTTTCGGGAGCAAGACACGGGATCGGCACGAGGGATGATGAAAGACGAATGATACTAATCACACGAAGGCCAGTTTTGGGTTCGATTAGTGAGTCCATTGTATTGTCTTTTCCGCTGTCTCATTGTTCGTTGTTGCAAGTATTTTACCCTTGTGTGGGTATGAGTCTGGATGAGTTTATGTATTTTGATTTTTATGCCAGTGACGAAAGACCAAATCGGTCTATTGGTCCGTTATTTTGATTCGTCGGTATGTAATGTAATGTGTTGTTTTGATGTCTAGCCTGGTGGATCCTCACGGAGAGGGTCTGCGGCGTGTAATATTCCCGGTTTGATCTGGGGGTGTTACATTTATGGTATCAGAGCTTAGGTTGAGGAAACCTAGGCTGTCGGGTCGAGTTATGTGTTGTTGAGTCCCGTTTTGTCAGATTTTGTCTGACTGATGTCGTGTCGCGACGCGTCGTTTGGAATGTCGGTCGTGATTAGTATCAGGATGCAGCCATCATCTTCGTGCGATCTGTGGATGTAAGTCTCCCTTCTTTGTGTTGTGCCTCGTGTGACACGAACTATATTTTTTATGATTATTTATTAAGTGACGGAGTCCTTTTATGGATTTTGATTTCTTGATACGTGACTATTTGACTCTCATATTTCTTTCATGTGAGGAGTAGTTCTTTGGATTGTGCATGTTGGTGTATTTCCTTTTCCCACGAGTGGGTTCCTTTGTAATAGCTTTCGGTATTTTACCGATCAATTTTTATTTCAAAACCGATTCCTTTAACCGAGTTGTTGGCCTTGACCGTTTTGACGGTAGTTGGGTGTTTTCAAGTGATTTTGTGAGTTTGATAAGTACTACCGTCATCGACCTTTTTGGGCATTTTTGTAATTGGTTTTTAGCCTGGTGGGTTCCGGTGCGGGACCCACGGCGCTATAATATTCCGTGTATTTACCTGAAATCTTTGGGCATTGTAGCCCATTGTATTATCTTTGAAAACCTTGAGTATCTTAGAAAATAAAATTCGAGACGTACTTTTAATGATTGTATTTTCAAGGCGCCTACTAGCGCAACTATCTGTTTCAAAATTTTTCTACCTCGAGGACCAAAATGTTTTGAGATATTTTCGATGTTTAGAAATATTTATACTTAGACCCGAGGGTCGGATATTACGAAAGTTTTCACTAAAAGAAAGGTGTCCTCATTTTAGTTCAAACGCAAGATGAATTACTGAGTCTCAAAACGATGTTTGTTTAACTTTTTGTAAATGATACTCAAGATCAACCTGGTGTTTCCAAATTGTTTTCAAAAGGTGGTTCTCGTTTTAAAACCTATCATTCTGCTTTGACCGAAATGCGTGTATGGTTTTCGAACTTTCGTTGCGGTGTCAACCCCGAATTGTGATCGAATTGGTGGCGTGAGCGTCGAGTCGTTCGCCACGCATATGTTTTGTTGGCCTCTGTGAGAGGTGTGAACCAGTGTTCTTGTTTATCGCCTCGTGGTGATTGCGTATTGTCGCCTTTGGTGTGGGTTGTTAAAGCACTGGATTTTTATGCGTTATACACATGGGTGATTGTTTCATGATGTTTGTGATTGTGTGATGGTGTCGTTCGGGATGTTGTAATCTTCGAATGATGCCGTTGTTGTTGTGATTTTTGTATGCGTTGATTATGTTATCTTTGAGTTGGCATCTCCGGTATGTTGTTTTGCGGTGTTTTGATCCATTGTATCGAGCATTTATATTTTCGGTATGCCGAGCCGAGGCATTTCAATCGTGATGTGCCGGGGCATGCACGTGTAAATTGTCTTTCTCGTCGATGACACGTTTCAAGTGTGGACTCGAGGACACTGAATTCAGTTTGTGAATTGGCTACCGAGACTTTCGGAGTTCGCGCTTCAGCACAGATATCAGAATCGGCTTTGAGAGGCCTTTGAAGGATGTTTCTGTCGGTTGCTTGTTGTGTCGTCACCTTCTTTTATAAGAGGTCGAATGTAGTACCCGTGTTGTTTTTAGACTTCTGTATTTTCTCTTTCTCCAGTCTGTCGATTCGCTCGTGATCGTTGGTACTTTATGAACTTGTTCTATATTTCGGTTTCATCGTCCGAACGAGCTGTGATCTTGTTGTGGGTCGATCTGGTTGTCGATGTTACTTTTTCGGGTTCAGTTCGATTCTTGTGAACCTTGTTTGGGAGTGACATCATCTGGTTCTACTAGTTCTTTTATTCGAAGTGGATCGGCTTTGGAACTCTTGTGTTTTCGACTCTGTCGACTCATTTATGTTCGTTGATATTTCTGAGCTTGTCCTGCTCCTTGCTTTTGTTGATCGAACGAGTGTGGTGTTATTTCGGAATAACTCGTTGTCGTTGTGACTTTTCAATCGCTATTCCCTTTCCTGCGGATCTTCGGCAATGCACGTCTTGTAGTTCTCACCAGATCATCCTGGGAGTTGTTGTTTGAACTTTATTGTTCTTCGTGATTCGAACATGATTCTTCGATTTTTGTTGTCTCGATCGTTTGTTTGTTCGGTTTTTGTTCTCGTTTCGTGATTGTTGAACGTTCAGGCTCCTTCGTAATTCCCTTTAGTTCGGGAAATTAGTTTCGTTTTCAATCTTCCATCACTTAGGCGATGGGATTCCGTGTTTGTTCAGCGGTTGACTCGCGCTTTGATTGATGTCCCGTTGGGTTGGTCAATCATATTGATTTTCGTTCGTTGAGTTTTGTGATTATCGGATAATTGACTTGACTATAGTATCCGTTTGATGACGCTTGTCACTTGTCGGTTTTATTATATCCCTAACGGCGACGTTGTGTTGGTCACCGTGGAGCGTGTTTACACGCCGTATATTCCTTTGCGTTGTTTGTAACATTTCGCCGTTGGGCATTAGTTACGCATTCTTGTGTGTCTCGTTGAGTTTTCTGGCGGAATATTTCTTCTCCTACTTGTTTTAAGTTTCGGGACGAAACTTCTTTTAAGGAGGGTAGAATGTAATATCCGCAATTCTCGATTTCCTAATTATTTTTTCGGCGGAAGTCCTGCTTTGACGACTTCGCTCATGTCCGTTTCGTCATTCCGAGAATAATTAATTCTACGCTTTTGGCATCCGAGTTCGTTTCGGTGTCGTTTCGTTGAGTTCTGTGCTTTTTAGCGACTTTTCCGCACTTGAGTTCGATTCTTGCGAATCTCGTCAAACTGTTGTTTCGAGTTTCCCGCAAGTCCGTTTAACTTTGTTATACGTGTTGTGAGCTTCGGTTTGATTATTCGTTGTCGTATGGTGATTTTCGGGCATTTGGGCCATTTTCGTAATTTCCCAAAGTTTGGGGTAATTACCTTCCGTTGTCGAATTTCGAGCCTTCGGGTGGTCGGAATCGTGTGTCCTACTAGCTCTTAGATTCGTCTTTGTGAGTACTTCGTAACCGTATCTTCGGTTCGTATTCATGTTCGGGTTTCGGTGTCGTTTTGTTGAATTCAGGATTACTAAACGACTTTTCTATGTATGAGTTCGTCTTTGTTAGATCACCATTAATTTTTGGTGACTCCAAAAATTATAAATCTTTGCAATATTATAGAACATCGAGTTAGCTTTCCAATGGTTCAAACGGTGAGTCAATCGAGTCCTGACGAGAGAGTTATGGTCGTTTAGTTTTGGCCGAGCACTTCCAGAGCCTTTCGGCCGATAGGGGGTCGATAGACCCTCACGGCATTCCGTAAGGCTATCGGTTGGGCCTATCGGCCGATAGCCGGCCGATAGGTCCTCTGTGTTACACTATAAATGCGTTGTTTTGAGCGAGAAGCTCAATTCATTCCCATATTTCCACAGCGCCGCTAGAGATGAGATATAGAGGGAGAGAGTTCTTCATCAGGGTCTATTTTCATCACTTCTTTTCGGTTGTGAGGCTCGGATAATCAAGCTAACGCGTGTTCTGCGGATCTTAACACTTGAATCACTCAAGGTAATCTTCTAAGAACCCATTTTTGGGAGATTTTGGGGATTTTGGGTATTTTGGTTGTTTTCGTCCGATTAATCCGATTTAACTTGGTATTATGATAGATTGATGATTATTGAGATGTATTACATCTTTTCCTTGTTATTCCATAGTTAGATCGTATCGATTCGTTGTTTTCGTCGAGTTCTTGATCGACGCCTTGAAGGTGTCCGATATAATGTCATAGAGAGGATTCGAGCGTTCTACGATTATTCTTCCTCGTTCGTTCGTTAATTTATTGATGGTATGATGTTAGGGTCGATTTCTCGCAAAGAATTCGAGTCGGAACCCTTCCGTTCGTCGCTTTCTTCAAGCTTTTCGATTGTGGGTGTATTCGTTGTCTTCACCGAGAATCGTAGGTGTTCGAGGTGTCCCGACTAATCCATGATTGTGGGAGTGTCCGCATCGATTATCGAGGCAAGTATCTTGCCCATACATTACGTGTTTTGTGGATATAGTGGTTGTTAATCGTCGATATGTGCTAAATAAATATTCATAACCATCTTTTTCAAAAGTATCAGTATATTTACCAACATGGTTTTCTTAAAGACGACTCGTGTTCCGAGAATTAATATGCTTAATTGAATACATGTATTAATGTTGGGTATAAGATCGTAATACTTTCGGGTGATGCCATTGTGTGTGATTACGTCGTCGGTAAGTTTTGAAGTTTAGTCTTTTGTTTAAGGTACGTGGAGACATGTGGTTATCGATGAATTATATGAATTTATGTAATATTGGTTGTGCCGTTCGGTGCTTTTGGAATAGGGTGCTTTCTTGTTGATAGTATTAGTTACGGGTTATGAGTATATGTTGGATGAACTCGCCATTCTAGTAAAGTACCTCGACTATATATACCGTGATTGACCTTCGAGGCTTGTGGTTTGCAACCGTGATTTTGGAACGTGTGTGTGTGTTGTTCCTTCCACCGGAGTGTCCGACGGGATGTCCGGGGTCGATACTAAGGGGTACGGCCACGGAAGTGGACTTGGGTGCGTGTGTGGATGAACTTCCACCGGAGTGTCCGACGGATGTCTGGGGTCGATACTAAGGGGTACGCGGAAGTGGTTTCCACCGGAGTGTCCGACGGGATGTCCGGGGTCGATACTAAGGGGTACGGCGGGTTACCAGTGTGGTTTTCATCTTGAGGATGACGTTGATGTTTTCGTTAATTGTGATATTGTCAGGAGTATCACAATGCTCGTGCTCGGGTCGAGAGACATTATATTTCGAGTCTTGGTGCTTGGCTAGAATGGCATAGGATTAATGTGTTATGTGTAATGTGACCTTGTAAGTGATTTGAAGTGGATGATCGGGTCGTGGACCTGTGTTTTGTGACCGAATGGTCGGGTCGTGGACCCCGTGTTTTGTTAAACGGATTTGTATTTTGAAAAATGAACTTTGGGACTGTGACCTAAATGACTTTCGAGGAATTAAGAACTTTTCAATCTCAAATGTTTTCAAAACTCCCGAGGTTTGGAAATGTTTTCACAATGCTTACTTGCTTCGTTTCGCTTTCAAGACTTGAACTATTTTTAACTAAATATATCTCGGAAGCCTTTCGTTATATTCTCGAATGTGTTGTGTATGGCTCGTATTTGCACTTTATACTTGCACTAGCGAAACAGTGGAGTTTGCTAACCCCAGTAATCTGGGGTGGATATCTATTGTGTCCGTACATGCAGGTTTTCGGGAGCAAGACACAGGATCGGCACGAGGGATGATGAAAGACGAATGATACTAATCACACGAAGGCCAGTTTTGGGTTCAGTTAGTCGGAGTCCATTGTATTGTCTTTTCCGCTGTCTCATTGTTCGTTGTTGCAAGTATTTTACCCTTGTGTGGGTATGAGTCTGGATGAGTTTATGTATTTTGATTTTTATGCCAGTGACGAAAGACCAAATCGGTCTATTGGTCCGTTATTTTGATTCGTCGGTATGTAATGTAATGTGTTGTTTTGATGTCTAGCCTGGTGGATCCTCACGGAGAGGGTCTGCGGCGTGTAATATTCCCGGTTTGATCTGGGGGTGTTACAGTCGAACCACTCGACCTTTTACAACAAACAAAAAACACGATTCGCAAAATGAAGAGATTTGAAATGACATGAATTTCAACCGGGTATTACACACAATGCGGTCAACCCTCTATAATTGTGTTGTTTTGAGCGAGAGCAGCTCATTTTCCTTCTTCTTCTTCTATTTACGCGAGAGAGAGTGAGAGAGGAGGAGAGCTTCTCATCATTCATCAATTGGGGGTTGATTTTCATCATTCTTCTTCGGTCGTGAAGCCCGGATAATCAATCTAACGCGACATAGACTCGGGTGTGGGATCCACCACGCCTAAATAGAACTTCGTATATGTTACACACTCCCTTGCAAGATATGCTTCGGCTATACATCCTTCTGGTGCAGACTTATTAGTCACACACTCCTTGTACTCATCAAGTTGTCTTTCTATTGGAATCATCCACGTGTAGTGGACCAGGCCTGTTAGTAAAAGTTGGCGAGGGAGATGGATCATGAGGTGAGGCATGAGCTCAAAAAAATTCGGTGGAAACATCCTCTCAAATTTGCATAAGATATAAATGATCTCATTTTGCATGAGACGGAGATCTGACTTCCTTACTTCCCTAGTGCATAACTTTTGAAAAAACCTAGATAACGATACACAAGGCTCGACCACCTCTTTGGACAAGTATGGTCGAATAAACACAGGAAACAAACGTTGCAATGGGATATGGCAATCATGGATCCTCAGCCCAGTTAACTTGTTCTCCTTGAAGTTAACACACCTCCCTATAATTCCAGCATATCCTGTGGGATACCTTGCAGCCTTCATACACGAAAAAATCTCAGCCTTTTGCTCAGGGGTGGCGGTGTAAGCAGCTTTCAGCATTTTATGTTTTCCCTTCCCATCCGTCAGCCATAAATGTTTTCTAATGTTCATTTCTTTTAAACCAATTCGTGCCTTAGGGTCGTCTTTAGTCTTCCCTTCCCAACATAACATTGTGCCGACAACACTTTCACAAACAATTTTTTCTCTGTGCATCACATCTAGGTAGTTCCTAATCGACAACTTACTCCAATACGGTAGATCCCAGAAAATACTTTTGTCGAACCAATACTTGTACCTGTCAGGTCTTTCAGGAGTTGTCGCTACTATACCAGGATGGTTGCTCAACTGCCCAAAATCATACTTATTCAGCACGGCCAAAACTTCCTCACCAGTGCACTCCCGTGGTGGATCACCAACCTCTTCAGTCCCATCAAATGCTGCAGCATCCGTATGCCAGACATGAGTCCTCTCAAGCCATATATGGTGACGCATTCTGATAACCTTCCAACAATGATACCTTGCGCAGTCAGCATTCAAGCACACTGTACATCCTCTATATTCACTAATAACAGATCCGGACAGCATCCCGTGTAATATCCGGTATTTTTCTTTCCCTTGTATTTTCATTTTTGGTATATTTCTCGGTCATAGTGACCCTCGTGTACTTTTCAGCGTGTCCTTCCTGTCAAACTGTTGAACTGTATTCTTGTTATTGTTGTGCGAAACCGCCGTTTCGGGGTTGCCGTGGATCCATTTCGTGTTATTAGTCCCCAAATATTGATTCCTATCGTTTCATTCTCTTTCCGGATCATTCTTATCATTTTGGAACCCATAAGGGGGTGGGGCCGCGGACAAGGTGTGTGCGCCACACAAATCCTCCGATTGTTGGTCGATTTAATCAGACTGCGTGTGCCGCGGCACACCCATCCGTGCCGCGGCACAGATGCCGGCAGCCGCGGCACAAGCAGCCGGCGGCCGCGCACACCGCCGGTGCCGCGGCACACTCGTGTGTCTTCGCGACCAAAACCCAATCAGACGGTGCCGCGGCACACGCAGTGGCCGCGGCACAATGCCAAAACCAGGAGTAAATTTCGGCTGTGCCGCGGCACACTTCGGCCGTGCCGCGGCACACGGCGGTCAATCGCGCAACTCGTCTTTAATAGACGAAATCGACCGCCTTCTTCCTCATTTTCACCTGCAGCCGAGAGAGAGTGAGAGAGAGGGGAAGAGTTCCTCATCCTTATCCTTTGGGGGTCGATTTTCACCATTTTTCTTCTAGTGAAGCCCTGCAATCAATCTAACGCGTGTTCTACGGATCTTGGTACTTGAATCTCCTAAGGTAATATTCTAAAACCCTATTTTCGATTAATTTGGGGTTTTCGGGTTTTTCTTCCGATTCGTTCCGTTTTGTTGGTGGATTCATGATGTATACGATTAATATTGTCAGTATCTTTAGTTTTCCTACTGATTCATGGATATTTTGTGGATTTTTACGGAATCGGGAGGGTTTGGTTGTGGTCCGCCCTCGTTGTTATTTTGGTATGAATATACATGAATCGTAGGCGGGTTTCGGGGTGTATTCCATTTCCGTAATCATCTAGAGTTGGTTGTGATTGTGTTATTCGAATCGTTAGGTTCATTCGTCGGTTCCTCACGGTCGTGCTTGATTCTTCCGTTCCGTTCGCGTCACCGTCTATTAATCGAGGCAAGTATTTTTGGAAACCTTTATGCTTAACATGAAATGGTAATGTATATTGTGTGTAATTTGCTCACCTTGTGTTGGCCCGACGGGGTCAAGGAGGGAAATCTATGGTGCCGCCCTGGATTTCACGAGTTTCGTACCGCTAGCCAACTCGTTAGGATCCTTGTGAGGCCTCGAGTGAGAATGTATGCTGCCGCCCTGTTCTCACGGCATAGCGTGTGCGTGGTTTTGTTTTTCTGTAATTGTAGCCAACTCGGTAGGGTCCCTATGAGGCCTCGAGTGAGAATGTATCCGCCGCCTGTTCTCAAGGCTAATTGTGGACTGTATCTTTTCCGGAAAAGACATGTCTAGTTTTGGTTTTTGAAATGATATTGATGCATGTACTATGAAATGTGTAAGCGATTGGTTTGCCTTGATTACTTGTACTAGCGTAATTGCTAACCCCTTTGGGGACCCGTTTTGGGGAAATTCTTGTTATGGATTTCATATTATGCTAAACCGGACGAGCGAGCACCAGACAAGACGAGGATGTTGGCGTGGTCGTTGACATGTGCATTTGGGTCTACTTATTTCCTTTGTCCATTTCGATATGGTTGTTCCCACAGTTTTAAACTTATAGATTGTACTCGCGAGTACTTAGGCCTTTTTGTTTCAAACTCCGTATTGTATTGCCTTAAATTGTCATGTTATTGGTTGATGATTATTTTGCCGGTTGTTCCGGGCGTATCTTTATATGTCATATTATTTAATTGTGTATCCTCGCTAACCAAGATGGTTAGTCGAGTGGAGTTTTTCTATTGTAGCCTGGTAGGTCCCATGTAGGGGTCTACGGCGCTGTAACATATTCCGAATATCTCGGGGTGTTACAGAAAATGGTATCGGAGCTCTAGGTTTATGGATACCTAGGCTTGTTGGTTATTTGGGTCTAGTCGTGTTTTGTTTTGCACATTGTCACACCGCCAAGATCCCAAGACTTCGGTGCTCGTAAGTTTTCTTATTCGGCTCTTTTGTTTCTTGCATTGTATTTCCACTTTTGAATCGTAGTTGCTTTTCCTCCCTTTCTCATCATCGATATACTTCGTTATCTCTCAACATCGGTATGGATGCCGGAGGAAACCGTGGTCGTGGTCGTGGTCGTGGACGCGGCCGGACGTGGCGGCCGGTGGGGCGGCCACGTCGCATTCTTCGAGCCGGCAGACGGTGACCGCCACAGCCATGCTTCTTCTCGGGAGCGCGCCGATCTTGGTATTGCGGCCGTTATGCGGCAAATGGTTAACCAAATGGCGGCTATAGCTCAGTGGTCCAGAACCCCAACCAGGCCCATGCTAATCGGGCGGAGCGGATCGGGGCTTCGTGGATGTCATCAAGATGCATCCTCCTCAGTTTTCAGGAGCTTCGGACCCGATCGGCTGGGAAGGGTGGATCATGGAGATATCCAAAGTATTCACTGCTACCAACTGCCCCGAGGACCGTAAGGTCCCTATTGCTCAATATTTTCTCACGGGAGATGCTACAGATTGGTGGGAGGCCGTTGGTCCCAAAGATCACGTTGCTTAGTGGGCCGAATTCCAAGAATTGATGGAGACCGAATATTATCCGTGGCCGGTCAGACAGGCTCGAGTGCATGCTTTCTATGATGCTCAACCACGGGATATCCCCGTATCTCAGGCCATTGCCGACTTTAACAAGAAGTTGGGTTATGTGAAGACCCAAGTTGTCGCTGAGAGCGACAAAATTTTTCATTTTTCCAGGAGGATGAAGCTGCCCATTCGGGACTATATGTCTGGGCTCGTCTGTACTACCTTGAAGGATTATCAGAGTCGAGCTCTCGCTTATGATATGTCGGTGACGGCTAGCGACTTGGCTCGTGAGAACAAGAAGCAGAAGTCGGTCGGAAATTTTTCTGGTCCCAAGGGTGGAGGCCAGCAGAAATCTCAAGCTGCAAATATTTCAACGGGCGGTTCGGCTCGTTTCTCTGGGAGCTTTCGGGGTGCCGCCGGAACCTCCGCTCGTGAACCCACATGTTTTAACTGTGGTGTGCAGGGCCATAGGAGCCGGCAATGTTCTCGTCCGAATCTTACCTGTCATACTTGTGGACAGCTAGGCCACAAGGCCCCTTTTTGTGAGCAGATCAAACAGCTTCGCGGCGCCCGTTCTTCTCAACCAGCCCCGTTGGAGCCGAGTGTGAACCAGGGCTCATTTGCTCCGCCGCCTCCACCGAGTGCCGGCCGAGGTAAGGGTCGGGGTCAGCCCGCTAGGGGTGGAGTTTCCAGTGTCGGCTCTGCTCAGCCGCGTATCTATGAGATGAGGAGAGCCGATGATCCAGCAGCTACTGTGGCGACAGGTACCGTTCATATTCATTTCCATCCTGTCAGTGTGCTTTTTGATTCGGGTGCTACGCATTCATTCATTTGTCTAGAGTGTGTACGCCGTTTGAGTCTCGACTGTTTGTCACCTTGCGAGCCTTTCATCGTTAAACTTCCTAGCGGTGATAGAATTGTCGGTGATCGAGAAGTCCGGGACTGTTCTGTGATCATTTCTGAGAGGGCGTGGCTCTCTAATCTTATTGGTGTGAGTATCGAGGGCGAGGATTTAATTCTCGGGAATGATTGGCTCGAGCGGCATGGTGTAATCATGAACTACCGCACGAGGATTATTACTATGTTAGCCGAGGACGGTACTGAACACTCTTTCGCGGGGCGAAAGAGAAACCAGAAGTTTGTTATTAACGCCTTGAAGGCGGTGAAACTCCTGCGAAAGGGGTGTACTGGTTATTGGTGCTACGCCTTGAAGGCGGAGAATGGTGGAGTCGAGTTTTCGTCGATTCCAGTCGTTAGTGAGTTTCCTGATGTATTTCCTGACGAGTTACCGGGATTGCCACCGGATCGTGAGGTTGAGTTTGTTATAGAATTAGAGCCGGGCGCGGCTCCGATTTCAAAGGCGCCGTATCGCATGGCACCTTCAGAGATGTCAGAGTTGAAGAAGCAGTTGAGTGAGCTTCTTGAGTCAGGGTATGTTCGACCGAGCGCCTCGCCTTGGGGTGCACCGGTCCTGTTTGTGCGAAAGAAGGATGGTTCACTACGTTTGTGTATCGATTATCGCGAATTAAACAAAGTGACCATCAAGAACAAGTATCCTTTGCCGAGGATTGATGACTTGTTCGATCAGTTGCAGGGAGCTGCGGTATTCTCGAAGATTGATTTGAAATCGGGGTACTATCAGCTCCGGGTGAGAGAGTCCGACGTGCCGAAAATAGCTTTTCGGACGAGATACGGACATTACAAGTTTGTAGTTATGCCTTTCGGGTTAACTAATGCGCCGGCGGTGTTCATGCAATTGATGAACAAAGTCTTTATCGAGTATTTGGATAAGTGTGTCGTCGTCTTCATTGACGATATTCTTATCTATTCGAAGAATGAGGAAGAGCATGCCCATCATTTGCGGATAGTGTTAGACATTTTGAGGGCCGAGCAACTCTATGCGAAGTTCTAGAAATTTGAGTTCGTCAAGGAAGTGATGTTTCTGGGTCACGTGATTTCAGCCGAGGGAGTTCGAGTGGATCCGCAGAAGATTGAGGCAGTGTTGGATTGGGCATCGCCCACAAATGTGAAGGAGGTCCGTAGTTTCTTGGGTTTGGCTGGTTACTACCGTAGGTTCGTCGAGGGTTTCTCAAAACTAGCTCGGCCACTTACACAGTTGCTCCAGAAATCCGAGAAGTTCGTCTGGACCGATGAGAGGCAGTCGAGTTTCGAGGAGCTGAAGAAGCGTTTGACCTCAGCCCCGGTTTTGGCGTTGCCGTGTGGCAACGAGGGATTCGCCGTTTATAGCGATGCTTCGGGCCAGGGTCTTGGGTGCGTATTGATGCAGCACGGCAAGACCATTGCCTATGCGTCGAGACAGTTGAGACCGTATGAGCTTAACTAGCCTACTCATGATTTGGAGTTAGCGGCAGTCATTTTTGCGCTCAAGATTTGGCGTCACTATCTTTTCGGCTCTGCATGTCAGATTTTTACCGATCATAAAAGTCTGAAATATATATTTACTCAGCGGGAGTTGAATATGAGGCAGAGGAGGTGGTTAGAGCTGATTAAGGATTATGACCTCGAAATCCTTTATCATCCGGCAAGGCGTCGTAGCCGACGCCCTGAGTCGGAAACCGATTGCGTTGCGAACGCTTGAGGTCTTCACGTCTCGGTCTGAGCTTCGGCGGGCTTTGATTGAGTTTGGTGTTGAGGTTTTGTTGCCTGGAGCTGTCGGGCAACTTTGTGCTTTAGAGATTTCGTCGTCTTTGATCGATGAAATTAAGCTGAAACAATTAGAGGATCCGATGATTACTCAAATCCGAGAGAACGTTCTTAAGGGAAAGTCTCCTGGGTTTGTGATTCACGAGGATGGTGTTTTGAGATTCCAGAGTCGGCTTTGTGTGCCGAACGATCCAGAGTTGCGACAGAGTATTTTGCGTGAGGCCCATTCCACACCCTATTCCGTTCATCCGGGTTCGAGTAAGATGTACAAGGACCTGAGGAGGAACTTCAGTGGAATGATATGAAGGAGGAGGTCGCACAGTTTGTGGCGAGATGTTTGACTTGCCAACAAGTCAAAATCGAGCATCAGCGACCGGCTGGGTTATTGCAGTCACTTCCCGTTCCAGAATGGAAATGGGAGGATATATCGATGGATTTCATTACGAGTTTGCCGAGATCGAGATCGGGCATGAATATGGTTTGGGTGATTGTTGATCGTCTGACCAAGTCGGCACATTTTCTGGGCATCAAGGACACTTGGGGCCCGGAGAAATTGGCTCGTGTGTTTATCGCGCAGATTGTGAGACTTCACGGTACTCCGAAGTCTATTGTTTCGGATCGTGATGGCCGTTTTGTATCGCACTTTTGGCAGGCGGTGCATAAGGCGTTAGGTACCCGTTTGCACTTGAGTACCTCTTTTCATCCCCAATCAGATGGACAGTCGGAACGCACTATCCAGACATTCGAGGACATGTTGCGTGCTTGTGCCCTCGATTGGAGTAGCGACTGGGAAGAGCAATTGCCATTGATCGAATTCACGTACAACAACAGTTGGCACGCGTCGATTCGGATGGCACCGTATGAGGCACTTTATGGGCGACGATGTCGATCGCCGATTTGTTGGAATGAGGCGTCCGATTTGGTCGGGACCGAGCCGGATGTCGTTTTAGAGACGAGGCGGAAGATAGAATTAATTCGGGAACGGATGTTGACGGCCCAGAGTCGACAGAAGTCATATGCCGATGTCCGTCGTCGACCTTTAGAATTCGAGGTGGGAGACCACGTTCTGCTGAAGGTGTCGCCGACGAGAGGGGTTTTCCGTTTCGGGAAGAAGGGGAAGTTGAGTCCGAGATTTATTGGACCCTTCGAGATTCTCGAGCGGATCGGTGGGTTAGCATACCGTTTGGCGTTGCCCCCGGCCTTGAGTCACGTTCATAGCGTTTTTCATGTTTCCCAGCTGAGGAAATATGTTCCAGATCCTAGTCACGTCATCGATTATGGCGAGATTGATATTGCTGAAGATATTACTTTTGAGGAGCGTCCTTTGAAGATTTTGGAGCATCGTGAGAAACGACTGAGGCATAAGACCATCCCTTTGGTCAAAGTGCAGTGGTCGAGACACGGTGTCGAGGAAGCAACTTGGGAAACCGAGGATAGCATGCGTGCTAGGTACCCTGAGTTGTTTGTTTCTTAAGTTTCGGGACGAAACTTATTTTTAGAGGGGTAGAATGTAATATCCGGTATTTTTCTTTCCCTTGTATTTTCATTTTTGGTATATTTCTCGGTCATAGTGACCCTCGTGTACTTTTCAGCGTGTCCTTCCTGTCAAACTGTTGAACTGTATTCTTGTTATTGTTGTGCGAAACCGCCGTTTCGGGGTTGCCGTGGATCCATTTCGTGTTATTAGTCCCCAAATATTGATTCCTATCGTTTCATTCTCTTTCCGGATCATTCTTATCATTTTGGAACCCATAAGGGGGTGTGGGCCGCGGCACAAGGTGTGTGCGCCGCGGCACACAAATCCCTCCAGTTGTTGGTTGGACGAACTGTACTGTGTGCCGCGGCACACCCATCCGGTGCCGCGGCACAGTGCCAGGCCGGTGCCGCGGCACACCTGCCCGGTGCCGCAGCACACTCGTGTGTCTTCTGCGACCAAAACCCAACTATACCGGGTGCCGCGGCACACGCAGGCTGTGCCGCGACACAATGCCAAAACCTCGGAGTAAATTTTCGGCCTATGCCGCGGCACACGAAGCGGTCAACAGCGCAACTCGTCTTTAATAGACGAAATCGACCGTCTTCTTCCTCATTTTCACCTGCAGCGCGAGAGAGAGTGAGAGAGAGGGGAAGAGTTCCTCATCCTTATCCTTTGGGGGGTCGATTTTCACCATTTTTCTTCGGTAGTGAAGCCCGGGCAATCAATCTAACGCGTGTTCTACGGATCTTGGTACTTGAATCTCCTAAGGTAATATTCTAAAACCCTATTTTCGATTAATTTGGGGGTTTCAAGTTTTTCTTCCGATTCGTTTCGTTTTGTTGGTGGATTCATGATGTATACGATTAATATTGTTAGTATCTTTAGTTTTCCTACGGATTCATGGATATTTTGTGGATTTTTACGGAATCGGGAGGGTTTGGTTGTGGTCCGCCCTCGTTGTTATTTTGGTATGAATATACATGAATCGTAGGCGGGTTTCCGGGTGTATTCCATTTCCGTAATCGTCTAGAGTTGGTTGTGATTGTGTTATTCGAATCGTTAGGTTCATTCGTCGGTTCCTCACGGTCGTGCTTGATTCTTCCGTTCCGTTCGCGTCACCGTCTATTAATCGAGGCAAGTATTTTTGGAAACCTTTATGCTTAACATGAAATGGTAATGTATATTGTGTGTAATTTGCTCACCTTGTGTTGGCCCGACGGGGTCAAGGAGGGAAATCTATGCTGCCGCCCTGGATTTCACGAGTTTCGTACCGCTAGCCAACTCGTTAGGGTCCTTGTGAGGCCTCGAGTGAGAATGTATGCTGCCGCCCTGTTCTCACGGCATAGCGTGTGCGTGGTTTTGTTTTTCTGTAATTGTAGCCAACTCGGTAGGGTCCCTATGAGGCCTCGAGTGAGAATGTATGCCGCGCCCGTTCTCAAGGCTAATTGTGGACTGTATGTTTTCCTAAAAGACATGTCTAGTTTTGGTTTTTGAAATGATATTGATGCATGTACTATGAAATGTGTAAGCGATTGGTTTGCCTTGATTACTTGTACTAGCGTAATTGCTAACCCCTTTGGGGACCCGTTTTGGGGAAATTCTTGTTATGGATTTCAGGTTATGCTTATCCGGACGAGCGAGCACCAGGACGACGAGGATGTTGGCTGTGGTCGTTGACATGTGCATTTGGGTCTACTTATTTCCTTTGTCCATTTCGATATGGTTGTTCCCACAGTTTTAAACTTATAGATTGTACTCGCGAGTACTTAGGCCTTTTTGTTTCAAACTCCGTATTGTATTGCCTTAAATTGTCACGTTATTGGTTGATGCTTATTTTGCCGGTTGTTCCGGGCGTATCTTTATATGTCATATTATTTAATTGTGTATCCTCGCTAACCAAGATGGTTAGTCGAGTGGAGTTTTTCTATTGTAGCCTGGTAGGTCCCATGTAGGGGTCTACGGCGCTGTAACATATTCCGAATATCTCGGGGTGTTACATCCCGTACGCAGGAAAATCACCGATGGTACCAATACATATAGCACGTACGTAGAACATCTCATGTGAGTAACTGTCGTACATCGGATGACCTTGCTCCAACAACAACTTCAGCTTCTCTATCAAAGGTCTCAAATAAACATCAATACACTTTCCTGGATACCCAGGACCAGGTACTAAGAGAGTCAGCATATTATACTCCTTCTTCATGCACATCCATGGAGGAAGGTTGTAAGGAACCATTATCACTAGCCATATTTTATACGAAAGGCTCATGATGCCAAAAGGGTTGAATCCATCCAATGCAAGTCCGAGTCTTACATGTCGGACATCTGATGCAAATCCTAGAAACTCCCTATCTATATGCTCTCAAGCCTCTCCATCAGAAGGGTGTATCATAATATCCTCGTCAGTCACCCGAGGCTCAGCGTGCCATCTCATCGCCTTGGCTGCGTGAGGAGACATGAAAAGCCTTTCCAATCTATCTTTCAGAGGGAAATACCAAAGAACCTTCATAGCTTTCTCTTTACCAGAAGGAGTGAACTTATACCTCTCTATGTCACATACCGGACATCTCTTTAGGTCATCATTGGGCTTTCTCCAAAATAAAGCACAATCATATATGCATACGTGGATCTTGATGTACGATAGCCCAAGACCTTTTAGGATACGTCTCATTTTACTGTGATTACTAGGATGATGATGACCTTGTGGGAACATTTTCCCTGTAAGTTCCAAATAATCATCCACAACTTTAATCGAGGTTTTGTTCTCCACCACGACTCTCATAGTCTCTATGACACTATCAAGAACCGTCATGTGACACCTAGGATTAAGAAGAGTCTATTGGAGCTGGATTAGCTTGTTGTATCTATCAACAGAAATTGTGTTAACGGGTATCAATATAGGCGTTCGGATGACTGGTTGATCAGCTATATGGTATTCTTGACCTTCAGCCGATACGTCCGTCGTAATAACCAAACACGTCGTCAATCAACCTTCTTGTGGGGTCATTAGATGTGTTACCGCTGTACTGTCCGTGATCATGGGGAATAATTGAATTCGATCTTTCACCGTGGTAAATCCAACATGTATATTTATCCCAAAATCTATTTTTTTCAAGTACTCCCATACGACGTCAAGTGTAAAATGGTACATATCGCTGCGGCATTTACATTTATTGCATGGACAGTAATGAATCATACTATCACTGTCATGCTGCTTCACAAATCGAATAAACCCTCGCATTCCATCTATGACCCTTGGATCCCATTTTTGCAGACCAATCCAACTTTTATCCATCCTATAACGAAAATAACAACAATATTACACATCGTATTTATCAAGAACATATAAAAATTAAGAATAAAATTATCATATATAGCTCGGATTCAAGATGTCAAATCCATATATATATATACACACACACACACACACCAAGAAATATTCGAGAAAACGAACTAATTCTTAAACATTTTCATAATCATCCAAATAGATATATTATATGCGTAATATAATTATAATTGATATTAAAATTCAATAAATATACCTTCAAATATGATTTATTGAATGATCAAACCAGAGAAAATTGTTGTTTTTCATTTTCTTGTTCTGTAATTTCCGAATGTGTTGTAAGTGCTGTATTGAAGTGTTAGATGGTAATATATTCTGCAAGAAAAACATGTAAGACTTTAGCCGACGGCATGTCTTCGGCTAAAGTATACTAGTCGTAGGCTAAACTTGACTTTAGCCAATGGCATGTCGTCGGCTAAAGTATACTAGTCGTTGGCTAAACTACATAACTTTAGCCGACGACTAAATTGTATTTAGCCGACGACCAATAGTAAAGTCATCGGCTAAACTACTTTAGCCGACAATAAGTTAGCCGTCTGCTAAACTTGCTGACTTTAGCTAACGACGTCGGTCATCCGTCGGCCGTTCTCCGGCTAGTCGTTGGCTAAATTGTTATTTTTGGTAGTGCTCCTAGAGGATTCATACTCCAACCATGTGTCTCCACAAACTCATTACTAAACTTGGTAGGCTTAAATAAACCCTGAAGGATTGGAATAGGTATTACTTTGGGAATATTTTTGCTAATGTCACTAGGGATAAGAATCTAGTCGAGGAAGCGGAAAAATCTTTTGATATGAACCCGACTGATTCCAATCTCATTAAATTGAAAAAAGCGAATGACTTTCTGAACCAGACTCTGACCATGGAAGAGAAATTTTGGAAACAAAAGGTCGGAATTAAGTGGGCTCATGAAGTGAAAGAAATACTAACTTTTTACACTCCTTTGTTAAACGTAAAAGGATTAAAAACGTTATCCATAAAATTCACAATAATAGCAGTATTCTGAATAGGCCAGAGGACATTCGGCAATCGGCCGTTAATTATTTATCCTCGTGCTTTGCAGATAGTAATCCTACTCTTGATGATTTCCATCCCAATGTTATTCCCTGCTTGGTCACGGATAATGATAATTTTGTACTTTGTAACCCTCCTGACCTCGAGGAAATTAGATTAGCTATTTTTGATATGCCGACGGATAGTGTAAATGGGCCTGACGGTTTTAATGCTAAATTTTTTCAAACTTGTTGGGACATCATACGCCAGGACATTTTGAAGCTGTCCTCGATTTCTTTAATAGGGCATAGCTGAATCAGGCGTATAGGGCTACCACCATTACTCTTATCCCAAAAATTACATCTCCTAATTCGTTGAAGGATTTTAGACCGATTAGTCTTTGCAATACCTCTTATAAAATCATTTCCAAAATATTATGCAAAAGAATTAGTTGCCTTATCCCTTCCCTAGTTAGCCCGGCTCAATCTGGTTTTATCAAAAATAGGCTTATCATGGATAATATCCTCGCTGCCCATGAGGCTGCTCATGATATCTCTACTGCTAACTCCAATATTATTATCCAATTGGATTTGGAGAAAGCTTATGATAGGATTAATTGGAATTTCATTTATAAAGTCATGGTCGGCTTTGGCTTTTCTCAAAATTGGATCAATTTAGTCAAAACATGCATTAACAGTTGCAAATTCTATTTTAATCAATGATCAGCCATGTGGTTTTTTCAAAAATGATAAAGGCATTAGACAAGGAGACCCTATATCTCCTTTGATATTTGTACTTGCGAGGGACTACTTTTCGAGATTTATCGATCTGACTTTCCGCAACAACCCTGGTATGTACTATTCTGGCATAAAGGGATTTAAACTGACGCATTTGGCCCATGCTGATGACATGCTTCTTTTTTTCAAGGCATCTAATAATAATGTTCTTAAACTCATTAATTGCATTAACCAATTTGAGAATGTGTTGGGTCAAAGGATTAATAAGCACAAAACTCACTTTATTATGCACCAGCCCCCGGAAGATCTTGAAAACCTTGTTCACCAATTAACTGGTTTCAATAGAGCTAATTTTCCGATTCAATATGGAAAGGGAGGCCTACTTTTGATATGGTAGGTAATTTGATTTCCAAGGTCAAAAGCAAAATCCTGAGCTGGAATCATTACCTCCTTTCTACGGGTGGACGATTGGAGCTTAATAAAACCGTTTTAAATTCTATCACGTGCTATAGTTTTCAAGTTGTCAAACCCCCTAAAAATGTCATTACTTGTTTGGAAAGAATTTTCAACCGATTTTTGTGGTGAACCACTGATAATCGTCAGAAAATGCACTTGGCCTCGTGGGATAAACTTTGTTTTCCTATGAGGAGGGGGGGTGGGATGTTGTGGGCTCAATGACATCATTATGGCCGCCAAATCAAAATTTGGTGGCATTTTCGCACTCATAATAATATTTGGTCAGAGTTGATGAAAGATAAATATTGTAAAAGACTCCATCCCACTATTGTTAAATCCAACCATTATGATTCTCGTGTTTGAAAAAACATGTGTGTTACTAGAACAGTCGTGGATAAGTGGATCTTTCGGAATAGCGGTAATGGTAAAGTCTCTTTTTTGCATGATATTTGGTGTGACATGGGCCCTTTATCGAATATTATTCATACCAAATCCAATAAGTACCTTGTTTATTTTTGGGCTGATAATAATTGGGATATGGCTAAATTGCGGGCTGCCCTCCCTAATGATGTTTGTGATATTATTTGCAATATTCCTACCCACCATTCGACTAATCATGTAATTTGGAAATTCACTCCTCATGGTCGTTTCTCTTTTAAACAGGCTTGGGAAACTAGTAGGAATATGAAAATTACTAATCTTATTCTTAAATTTTGCTGGAACTCCCTCATTACCCCTACCATCTCTTTGTTCATGGTTAGGGTTTTAAATAAGTGGATTTCCACCCCTGATTGCTTGGCTACTAGAGGCATTGTAGCTGAAGCCAATTGTTTTTGTTGCAATGGTACTGAAAGTTTTGCTCATTTACTCATTAATGGTCTGATTGCTTCACAAGTCTGGAGTAATTTTCACTCTTTGATGGGACTGCAGAAACTCTCCACAGACAGTTGCTATCTTTTATTATCATTTGGTTTGGTCAGGCCAAAGCAAAATTGCATGTTTTCCACATATTGCCTATCCTTATTTTGTGGTATTTGTGGTGTTCCAGAAATGACAAGAGAGCTAATAATATCCTATTCACTAGCTATAGAGTTTGTCAGCGTCTTTGGAATCACCTTTCGGACATCAACTATTCTGGCAAAGCTAGTATGTCCTTTTGGGAGTGCGCTGATAGCATTTCTGAGCTACTTCATATATGCCCTTCGCGGAAGAAATCTCCAATTGTGATTATCATTCGTTGGCATAAACCAGAATATAGGTGGTTCAAGCTCAACACGGATGGAGCTTCTAGAGGAAACCCGGGATGTGCTGGAGTGGGTGGCATCCTTCGTGATTACCGCGGAAAAATGATTCTTTGTTTTTCAAAGTTCTTGTGTAATTTTTCCAATACCTACGAAGAAATCTATGCAATATGGAGAGGTCTCAACTTATGTCATGAGAGGAATATTACCAAAGTGTGGGTCGAGTGTGAATCCATAATAGCCATCCGGATCATCAATGCCGCTAATGGCGGTAACTGACAAGTTTCTAACATTACCATCAAAATCCACAAGCTTATGAGATCTAGGGACATCAAATTTTCTCACATCTTCCGTGAAGGAAACAAGACTGCGTACTTTCTCGCTAACAAGGGTAGCGATGGTCTTGAGTTAACAGTTATGCATAATAGGGACATTAGAGGTTTTATTGTGGGCTTGATCCGTTTGGATCAAAGCATGTTCCCTTATGTGAGATCCAAAAGCACTTGCACCAAATATGGGCTGGACTGTGTTAGCCATTTTAGATAGTCTTCTTTGCTGGTTTGTTGCTCGCTATGTAGGGGATTAGCGGCCCCATTTTTCAATATTAATACATAGACGTTTCTTTAAAAAAAAACATTTCAAAATTAATACAATTAATTAATCCAATTAGTTAATTATATTAACTAAGTTCCTCAATGAACTTCTTAATAAAAAAAAATGTCTCAACCAAAATTAATACAATTAAATAATCTAATTAATTAATTATATTGAAATATTATTTCTCCATAAATAATTATTTACAAATTAAATTAATTACCTAGTTATTTATTCACTTCACTGAACCCATTTAATTTATCCAATAAAGTAAATTAGACATCCAATGTCTAAAAATCATTAAGAGACAATAAGATCAAATTTATCCGACGTCTCCATAATGCGCGACTTGATAGGTCTGTATCGGTAAGCAACGAGAGGAACTAAAGAGTTATAGCACTAACTAGCCAGTCTGGCTGCCTATACAGTAACCTTACTGAGAACGAATGATATGGATCATTCAAGAACCATTATGTCGTGAATACAGTATATGTACAAACCCTTCTTTCATATGTATATAGGGTCATGGTCAGTCAAACACTATTTGTATTTGATGTTATGCCTGCGTTAATGCAAATCGAGATTATTGAGCTCTCATGTGTCCAATACAACTAGCTCCAATACTTTGGCCAAAGAGTTATGATCTCATCTGCCAATAACTGCATAAGACATATACCAGTTCACTTACAGAAAAAAAATCCCATCTAGGTATTTAGTAGATACTGCTACTTGCCCATCAAGATGCATGTCGAGGTTGACTCTCACCTTTCGGTTTTTTGGGTCGAATCACTCTAGTGAAAATCATAACATCACAAGTAAATCCCTACCAAATCCTCAATTCGAAGGTTCACGAATACCTATCACAATCTTGCGATTCCGTCATTGACTGTCCGGAGTGAAAAATCCAGTGTGAGTCGGTTTTCATTAGCATACCTACAACGTGTGCTCCCACTAACCATTAGTGACAACATGCACTCTCGTCAACAAGCACGTCATACAAGTCTTCACATAAACTTAATGCCTAATCAAGTTTCATCGACTTGCGAACGATTAAGTATTTGAGCCATAAACGTTCCAGTGCCGATCACTTTATCCACTAAGGAGTGGAATGATTTCTTTCAAATACATGGACTAGTTTCTATATATATTTATGAGTTAGGAATACCAGTGACTTTCAGTAAATAAAGAGATAAATAATTTCCTTTTTATAAGTATTTACATAATTACAAGTACAATGCCCTTACTCATCATTCCTCTGAGTGCATATCCCTAACAATCTCCCACTTGCACTCAATTCCACACAATATGGTATCTAATGTTGGGAATAGTGCCCTAGGACACTCGATGTGACTTGATTTGTAATTGTCACATTTAAATAAAGTTATTTAATATCATTTATTTCTTGTTGATTATTAAAATGTGTGTATGTTTTAATATTATAATAATCGAATAATAGTTATTCAAGCACTTACTGAATTTGGCAAAGAGTTTCTCCGTTCTTAGTGTTTCCAATACTATCTTGAGATGTTCTTCATGCTCTTTCTCATTTCTAGAGTAGATGAGAGTATCAGCTATGAACATCAAAACAAACTTATCCGAGTACGGGTGGAAAACTCTGTTCATAAGGTCCATGAATACTGCAGGGGCATTAGTTAATCCAAATGGCATGACTATAAACTCATAGTGTCCATATCTTGTTTGAAAAGCTGTCTTGGGTATATCCTCTGGTCGAATCTTCAACTGATGATACCCAGACCTAAGGTCTATCTTAGAAAACACAGTTGTTCCCTTGAGTTGGTCAAACAAGTCATCTATCCTTCGCAGAGGATACTTGTTCTTGAGTGTGAGCTTGTTCAGCTCCCTGTAATCTATACACATTCTCAGTGTATCATCCTTCTTTTTCACAAAAAGGACAGGTGCTCCCCATGGAGAAACACTCGGTCTAATGAAACCTAAATCTAATAGCTCTTGTAGTTGGATCTTAAGTTCTTGTAGTTCCTTCGGTGCCATCCTATATTGTGCTTTCGAGACTGGGGCTGACCCTGGATCCAGGTCGATGTTGAAATCCACTTGTCGAACTGGTGGTAAACCCGGTAACACTTCTGGGAATACATCCTCAAATTCTCGCACAATTGGCATATCACCTATCGTCTGCTCTTCTCCAGCTTCTCCATTAAGGTAAACAAGGAAAGCCTGACAATCCTTCTTTCTCATCATCTTCTTGGCTTGGAGAGTAGAGATAACGGGTGATCCTCTACCCATTCTTATGCCGTGAAAGTCTGTGGGCTCCTTTCCCAGTGGTCTGAAAGAAGATTTCCTCTCATAACAAAGAATTGTGGCATAATTCTCAGCTAACCAATCCATTCCTAGGATTACATCAACATCCCACATCAGCATAACATTGAGATTATTAGTTACCACTTTAAGATTCCTGAGTTCTAATTCCAGATTAGAACAGACATATGTGGTAGTTGAAATTCCTCCTGGTGGTGAAGATACTCTCATGACATGACTAGCACGTTCCGGTATAATACTAAGATTATCCACACATGCTCTAGAAATAAACAAATGCGATGCTCCAGTATCAAACAAAACAATTACAGGTAGGTTAAGAGGTTTTCCCATACCTGCCAAGTTACCCTTATTCTTATCGGGTTGCTTCTGATTGATGGCATATGACCTAGCATTTTGATTCTGCTGTTTAGGTGGTGGCGGCAGTTGCGGCTGTCCTTGTATTGCTCTCAGTGGCTGGGGTTGACCCTGGTGGTTTGGTCTCTCTCCCTGCTGCTGCTTAGGACAATTCCTCATAATATGGCCTTTCTGACCACACGTGTAACAACTTCCAGTGCCCAACAGACAGGCACCATGATGCTACTTGTTACACTTGGGGCATACGGGGTTGGCAACTCGTCCTTGATTATTGCCTCCCTGAGCAGGAACCATCTGCCATCCCTGATTATTGCATCCATGTGCCTGAGGCTGTCTATGAGGTATATTTCCCTGCCACAGCTTCCTGTTAGCCTGGTTGTTCGCATTGCAACCATTGTTTCGTCCTTCCCACTTACGCTTCCCTTTATATTCGTGGGAATTTGTCTGAGTGGGTGGTGGTGTAACTGTGGGCGCTCGCTTCTCTTCTGGCATTGCTGCCTCAATATCCAGAGCTATGTTCAACGATTCAATGTAGATCATCCTTCCATGGATAGCTAGGGGCATGCCTATCTCATGCCTCAGTCCTGATATAAATTTTCCTGCCATCTTCTCATCCATATCAACTTGGTCTGGATCATACCTTGATAACTCACAAAACATTCTATCATACTCGGTCACTGACATCCTTCCTTGCTTCAGATTATAGAACTCATCTTCCTTCTTGACCTTGAAGGTGTTTGGAACATACTTGTCATACAGTGCCTCCTTGAATTCCTCCCAAGAGCAGTTTCCCAGTTGCTCAGCCGTCAGGATCTTCCTGCGCGCTTCCCACCAGAAGTCTGCAGATCCAGTGAGTTGGAAGAGCACACAAGAAAGACACTCTTGGTTGGAACACCTTAGGAAGTTAAAAATTCATTCCATAGCTCTAACCCAAATCTCAGCATCGCTTGGGTTTCCTGACCCATTGAAAGTAGGAGGATTTTGCTTGAGGAAGAGCTCTTCAATAGCCTGTTGGGGTGAAGGAGGAGGTGGTGTAGGGGCGCGTTCATGCCCTCCTCTCCTTCTTTCTCATCTGGGTGGCATTCCGTGGTGCACATAATCATCATTAGTTCATTCTCATCGGTCCATAATTATTGTCATACTAGATCATAGAAAAGAGTTTGCGACTACATAATCATAATGCATCGACACATACTCATAGATAACTCTCGTAGCAAGGTTGAGAAAGAGATCAGAAATAACAACATCATATTCATGAAAAGAAAAGCCCATCAAGGGTCAAAATATATATCAATATATATCATATGCATCATAATAGTACAATTGCCTTCAACGAGGTCTTAGTGACTATTAATATAAGCATATCTAGGCTACCTGCCTACACATATGCCAAAATACGGGATGCTCTAACAAATAGCACTGCCGTCTATAAGATAACAAAGTGCTAGACATCGGAACGACACGTATAATCAAAAGAAGTGACGTTCCGCATACAAAATACAAAATAAATGGCTAGCACCATCCTGAGCTATCTCAAGTCGCCCTCGACTCGACGGTCGAGCTATCCTCTTTGGTAACAATGTCTTCAACAATCTTGGTCCCGAAATTCATAGAAATTTTAACACGGCTCATCTTTGTAAATTCATAGAAATTCAATTACCGATTTTCATCACGAATAACCATATATCGAAATTAACCGTAATCCTTCCAATTTCCATAAAATCACGACATATATAACTCAAGAGTTCTTTAAGAATATGAATTAATCCATAATTATGTTTGTAGCCAACAAAACAACGTAATTCGGTGGGTTCTATCATCTAAACCATCATCTAATTCATAATACAAGGTATACATCATTTTGTTTTTCAATATAAAATTCATACAACCATAAGAATCACAACAACAACACCGTAACCATCATTATACAAAGGAGAACGTCAACAACAATATCAAAAGCTAAATCAAAGAGAAGTGTTATCCAACATACCTCTTGAAGAAAAATCCCAAAGATCAAACACTTCCAAAAACATTAAGAACTCCAAGCTTCAAGCTTCTAATCAACTCGCCATGGTCTTAACCAAGGTACAAGGGTCGGAATTGGGGCCAGGAGTGAGGTGGAATGAAGTTTGGGAGGAAGAGATGTGTTTCCTCTCGTGAGGAAATGAAAGACCGATTCTTAATATATAACCTGCACAGCTTGTTACGTACGTTAAGACCCAACCTTAACGTACGTAAGCCTCTTTAACGTACGCTACATGTCCTGTATACCGTACGTAATCGGCATCCAGGGCTCACTTTCTTATTTTGCACCTTATGTTATGTACGTAATACCCTAGCTGTAGTGTACGTAATACACAGTTGACTTGCTACAGTAACACACCTTCTTAACGTACGTAATGATACATCCTTAACGTACGTAAGGCTCGAACTTGACTCGCCTGTCCACATCCACACTGAAAGCTTCCGACACCGGGCCCACCTGCTGACCACAGCTCGATCCTGTCTGATTCCCTTATTAACGTACGTTGTCTACACAACTTAACGTACGTTAAGCTTGCTTAGTTACATACGTAATCTCCGTTATGTAGCGTACGTAATGGCTTTCATACTTAGCCATTTATGCTCCTGTCTACCGTCTCAATATACTGAATACGTACACGTGACATACTGAATATGTGTGCTCATTCCGATAACATTCTGATACGATACATCTGATGCACGATATCCTCAAACACAACTGTCGACCAAGTACGATAATTGTACAATACTCAAATAGTATATCCGACATCAAAAACATATCAAGCATCTAATATCCTAGAATTAAATATAGCCTCTATAGATATACTGGCACGTCTGTCACAGTTCCTGAAATTATTTATCCATATTGTATCGGTCCCACTCTGTACAGTACAACTCAGATAAAATAATGTGAAAAATCGTAATGAAATTCTAGGATATTACAACGTCATGAGTGCATTCCTGAATGGATACCTTGCCGAAGAAGTATATATTGAACAACCACTAGGGTTTGTCAATTGGAACAATCGATGTAGGACTGTGGTATCCTAAAGAAGGCGGATTCAATTTAATTAGCTATAGCGACTTGGATCTCGGAGGTTGCAAGCTAGATAGGAAGAGTACAAGCGGAACTTGTCACTTTCTTGGACCTAGACTTGTATCTTGGTTCAGTAAGAAGCAATTGGCAAACTCATTTTCCACGGCAGAATCAGAATACTATGCTACTGGTAGTTGCTGTATGCAGATCCTTTTGGATGTAACAATAGCTGTCAGCCTAAGGAATTGAAGCCAAAGAAACGCCGATAATGTGCGATAGCACGAGTGCAATTGCAATAACGCACAACCCTGTATTGCACTCGCATACTAAGCATATTCACATGAAGCATCACTTCATCAGGAATCATGTTGAGAACAAGGATGTTCGGCCGGAAAAAGTTCATACAGATATCCAGTTAGCCGACATCTTTACCAAACCTCTCGACACAGCAAGATTCTACATGCTTTGACAAGAATTGGGATTGCTACAGCCTGACTCCCTGTAAGTTTTTAATGCTTTTACTCAACAATTGAGGGGGAATGTTGTAAGACCCAAGAATACAGTATCCACCTTTAATTATCTGTACACTCAGACTATCAGAACAGCACTGTAGGAACAAAGAGACATGAATTTTCCTACAGCTGACGTGTGCAATAATTAAGGGGAAATACAGTATGACCCATGAATACAGCAGTAATCCGAAAGTTGCTGTATGGAATTGAAACCCGTGTGCACCTTTTAAGGGGTAACACTGTATTTTCGCGGATACAGCATATACTATGGGAAATCAATTAATATATTATTACTTTTAAAACGATTTTTAGTCCACATGCCCTATTTTAATTAAAACGGCTTTTGAATTAGATGCTTTACACGACATCTGGACATTGGTATCCCAAAAGCAACGATGATTCAAATCATTTTATAATTTCACACCGCCAAGTACGACAATTGTACAATACTAACATAGTATATCCGACATCGAAAAACATATCAAGCATGTAATATCCTAGAATTAATTATAGACTCGATAGATATGCTGCCACGTATGTCACAGTTCCCGAAATTATTTATCCATACTGTATCGGTCCCACTCTGTACAGTACAACTCAGATAAAATAATGTGAAAAATCGTAATGAAATTCTAGGATATTACAACGTCAAGAGTGCATTCCTGAATGGAGACCTTGCCGAAGAAGTATATATTGAACAACCACCAGGGATTGTCAATCCAGAAGGCGGAGAGCTCGTATACAAGATAAGGAAAGCGATGTATGGACTTAAGCAAGCCCCCAGAGCATGGTATGAGACTCTGTCCCAGTATCTAATCAATAAAGGATTCGAGAAAGGTGCTGTAGACAAGACCTTATTTAAAATACAGGAAGATGATGACCTCCTGATGGTTCAAATATACGTGGATGATATTATTTGTGGTTCAACTAACCTTGCTTTGTGTCAAAGGTTCTCTCATCTCATGCAAAGTAAATTTGAAATGAGTATGACGGGAGAACTTAGTTATTTCTTAGGATTGCAGGTAAAGCAGTTGCCTATAGGTATATTCATCAACCAGGAAAAATACAGCAAGGAGCTTCTCAACAAGTTTGGAATGAATACTTCCAAATCATCATCAACCCCCATGAGCACTTCCGTGCAAATTAGTGCTGATGAAGCTGGAAAGCCGGATGATCAATCACTCTACAGGAAGCTTATTGTCTCACTCCTGTACCTAACAGCTAGCAGGCCCGATATCCAGTTTGCTGTAGGAGTGTGTGCGCGATATCAAGTATCACCTAAAGAATCACACTTCGCAACTACCAAACGAATCCTGAAATACGTCAAAGGAACATTCGATGTAGGACTGTGGTATCCTAAAGAAGGCGGATTCGATCTAGTTGGCTACAACGACTCGGATCTCGGAGGTTGCAATCTAGAGAGGAAGAGTACAAGCGGAACTTGTCACTTTCTTGGACCTAGACTTGTATCTTGGTTCAGTAAGAAGCAATTGGCAAACTCATTTTCTACGGCAGAATCAGAATACGATGCTGCTGGTAGTTGCTGTATGCAGATCCTTTGGATGCAACAACATCTGTCACGCTATGGAATTGAAGCCAAAGAAACACCGATAATGTGCGATAGTACGAGTGCAATTGCAATAATGCACAACCCTGTATTGCACTCGCATACTAAGCATATTCACATGAAGCATCACTTCATCAGGAATCATGTTGAGAACAAGGATGTTCGGCTGGAAAAGTTCATACAGATATTCAGTTAGCTGACATCTTTACCAAAGCTCTCGACACAGAAAGATTCTGCATGCTTCAACAAGAATTGGGATTGCTACAGCCCGACTCCCTGTAAGTTTTTAATGCTTTTACTCAACAATTGAGGGAGAATGTTTTAAGACCTAAGAATACAGTATCCACCATTAATTATCTGTACACTCATACTATCAGAACAGCACTGTAGGAACAAAAAGACATGAATTATCCTACAGCTGACGTGTGTAATAATTAAGGGGGAATACAGTATGACCCATGAATACATAAGTAATCCGAAAGTTGTTGTATGGAACTGAAACTCGTATGTACCTTTTAAGGGGGAACACTGTATTTTCGCGGATACAGTACATACTATGGGAAATCAATTAATATGTTATTACTTTTAAAATGATTTTTAGTCCACGTGCCCTGTTTTAATTAAAACGTCTTTTGCATTAGATGCTTTACACGACATCTGGACATTGGTATCTCAAAAGCCGCGATGTTTCAAATCATTTTATAATTTCACACCGCCAATTCGGGCAATAAGGGAAAGTGATACGTCAGATGTGGAACCCGCTCTCATTTCAAAATTGGATGAATAAGCTGTACCCGTTACACTTAGTCCATCCTGTTCGTCTATTTTAAACACCGGTTCCCATCCCTTAAATCTGACCGTTCACTATCTGGAAACCCTTTACCGCGAAACCATTTACCGCTGCCCACTATAAAAGGACTGTTAATGCCTCTTTTGACTCTTTACGCTTTTTGCAAATTGAACGAGTCTTTTAGCATACAGCCTACAAGTTTTATTGCTTTTACTGCAATTTTCTTTGAATCTTCCTCACTTTTATTCAAGAAACAACAATGGCATTTTCACAGACTTCCTCGCTCTCTCCGAAGAAGACCTCAAACATCATTGACGGATGGAGCTTTGCTAGATCTGTAGTTGTTGAATGTGTTCGTTCTGAAGGAGATGATGCCGAATCCATGGAGTTTGTTGTTTCGAGGATTCGTCAAAAAGGCCTCTATCGCCTTGGGAGTCACACCACTGAGCGTTACGATGCTCAAATGGTTGAGGAATTTTACCTCAATGCTGCTGTCAGTTTCTTCTCTCTTGCTCAGGGAGGAAACGTTGCTGACATCACTGTTGTCGTTCGCGGAGTGGAGATCCGCATTGACCATGAACTGCTGAAGAATCTTTACAGGCTACTTGCTGATGGTCTTTCCATGGAGGAACTTGAGACCTTTGGGTCCCAAGGAATACTAACCAGATACTATGTCTTATTCATCGGTTCAGCATTAGTTGAAATGGTTCATACTTCATGCCACAAGAAATATTTTGTCTTCCTTTTGTTTACTTACACGATTTTTGTTGTCGTGCAACTGAAAATCAAACAGGTGCGTTCGAAATGTGCACCAATTTGAGGTTCAGGATGACGGTCGCCATCATGACCTGTGAAAAGGTCAACTGGTGCCAGATTATTCTCAAGAGACTTCAAGAAGAAGTATCCAAACCTGCCTCTCAAAAGAAGTCCTTTGGTTTATTTCTTAATTATATCTTGACAAAATGCGGTGTTCCGCAAGCCAAAGAAGCGAAGAAAATAAACTCTCGGATATACATTGGAAGCATCAGGCTCCGTTTTCAACAAAGGAACCCTGATTGCGAACATACCTTTTGTCCGAACTTTGCCCCTTTCTGCTGATCCAAGGGACGTGTCTTCGAAATAAAGGAGCGAGGAGACCTCGAAGAAAAGGAAGAAATCTCATAGCAAAACTCACATTGCTGGTGAGATGCCGAAAAGGAAGCTAAGGAAGCTTTTGAAATCAAAACCAGCGGCCCAACCCTCTGTATCGAGCCCCCATAGCGCAACCCCTGCGGAAGAGATGCCTGCTACTGTCGAGACAGTAGATCCCGAGCCTTTGGCGGCTACGATGGATATACAGACATCTGCCAACTTAAAAGACTCTGGCGAGTCGTCTGCCTCTTTGGAGCCAATAGCCACATCTCCTATACGGGTTTCCACACCCGTGCAGGATCCATCTCCCCTCAGGGTACCAACCCCTGTACCGGATCCCGCTCCAATACAGGAACCCACACCTGTAGAGGAACCTTTGCATACAGCGGACATATGCGCTGTACGCAGCCCCTCCCCGGACACCATAATTGACAAAACATTGATTTCTGTGCAAATCGAGTAGGTATATGATCATTTTGTCTAGTGGAAAGCTTACAGGCTTCCTCCATACAACATGTTGTACAATTGGAGCGAATGGTGCGAAGAAGAGAGGTTTGTGTTGGAAGTGACGGACTCTCAAAATGTTGAAGTGCTGATCTAATGGGACAGCCTTTGCTGTAAGGAGTTGATAACAAGCCACCTTATGGACAAAGCCGATGCCCGCAAGAAGGGAAAATACAAATCCACTGACTCAGCTCCCCAAAGTCCTAAATTTGATCATGACTCGGACGACGACGACGACGCCTTCCAGGCAGGTCTGAGAATGAGTCGTAAGGAAACTCAACACCAACCGGATCAAGGGACCTCAAACCAATAGCAATCTCCTCCCCATTCATGAGATAATGTTCAAGACATCAAGGATTCAGTCCCTCCTGTCGCGGAGGAACAACTAGCCACTCAACAGGAAACCGAGCCAGTCGCCACCGACGACCAGACCCGTGCCATCCCGCATGAGGAATCAGTCCCTCTGCCGGAGTAGGCGGACGCTGAGAGACAACAGGAGGATTAAATCCCTCCTGTATCTATGTCTATAGAACCCATTCCAGAACAGGAGGATACAGCCACTCCTGTTGCCAAGCCCACATCGGATGCTCCCATACCTTCAACTGTATTGGAATCTGACGACGGTATCACACCTAAGGATATCCATCTCGAGTCACGCACCCATGTGAACTTGAGACAGATTAACGGAGTTGAAGATTTTGCCCAGCCTGACTCTCCCTGAACCGTAGACAAGAAAGAGCAACTGTATGCTCTTGGCCAACAAACTGTTTTCTTGTAGGACGCCGTTAATGCCCTATATGGTGTTGAAAAGTAGATTGATTGGTTATATCAGTCTGTCGTTGAAGAAATGAGAGGTATGAGGTACAAAGTTTCCAAAGTGGAAGAAGCCTTCCGTATCCTGCCTACCATCTTCAAACAGGCCCTTAGCCAATTGCAACAGCGTCAGGAGAAGATCTTGTTGAATCAAAGCTTCGTATTTCTGAGGCAAAGACAGCATCCGCTCTTATTGAATCAAGTTCCCATCTTCGAGCACATGACAAAAAGATTCAAGATATGTCGCAAGTGCTCAACTCCCTAGTTAATAAAATGTCAAGTTTTGAGACCAAACAGGACGCTGCTATGCAAATCCTGGAATGCTTGGATGAGAATGTCTCTTACCTTGATGACGCCAAAAAGGGGGAAGAAGCTAGAGAAGCTGCGAGGAGAACAAGGATCGAGCAACAGAAGGAGATAGAAGCTGCTGCATTTGGAGATAGCATCACTGGTGCTAGCTATTTCTCGATTATCATCTCTTACTCACAATGTCAGGATACAGGGAGATCGTCCGGAATTTCATGACCCTAATTTTCCGTGGAAAAACCTCGTCAAGAAGCCGCAAGCAATAAACCTCCCAGCTAACCGACAACCAACTGCCGACGATATAAAGAATTGGAGGAAGAATGAACTGTTAAGATACTTCGTAATTCTTATCAGGGAATCCTCCATATTCAATAGTTGTAAGACTGTGCAGGAAGCCGCCGCGGAATTCAAAAAGAGATTGAACGAAGGAACACTCCCCCTACAGCAAAAGATAAAATACAAGAATAGGCAAGGTGACTTGGTTACCCACTCAGAAGATTGGATCCTAGTGTTCGATAAATCTTATGAAGATCAAGCCATCTATCTAAATCGAAACAGGGATGTACTACGAAATTGGTGGAAGGGAACCAAGAACGACCCTAGAAGGCCTTGGAGGCATTCTGATTATAGGAGCTAGATTCCTTCCTGTATTTTTATTTTTTGTTAGACAACAAAATCTTGTATGCTTGCTATACATTATAAACTTTGCCATACATCAATAAAATATTTTTGTCTTGAGATATTACAACTCGTAATCTACTATGTTCCTGTATGATTATGATATTCAATTCATTTGCTGAAATAATACAACTGTAAAGACTTGTTAAATATATAACGCTATAAGAACTTGTCTTCGAACAGTTCATAGATTAAGTTGTATGTATCTAGATTACACTGTAAGATTGTGCCTGCGCGCCAATCATAAGTTTAAGGATGTAATGATTTTTTTTTTTAAAATTGAACTCGCCTGCGAGCAGTTCTTAGGGTTAGACTAATTGCTGAAGGCCAGAACATTCGACAGAAGACCAAGAAGTATGTCCTCCTGTAAGATGTTTCATTAGGTGTCAAGGTTTTGGCATCATCAAGAATTTTTGGAAAACATCAAAAGGATTTAAGGAGACTTGGCAAATTATCAAAAAGGGGGAAATTGTTGGGATAAAACAATCCTGTATCGAAGTTTTGATAAAGAGCCAACCTAGCATACAGCAAGCAGTTGTATCGAAAGACGATCAAAGTTGTCAATCCTGTATCGAAGACTTCTCATAATGCCAGCATACAGCGAAAGTATAAAGTGTCTTCATACAAGCCTTAGCGTCGCCATCATACAGCAACTGAGTCTAAATACGCCAAGTATGGAAGTTGTCTCTTCATATAGCAACATTCCATGCAACGACTACTCCAATATAGCCTACAGCATAAATGGATACAGCATTCAAGCTGTAAAGTATTGAGATATTCAATACCTATCGAAACAGGACTGAAGACCGTTTGAAAAGAAATATTTGTTATTCACTAAAGTCAAAGTACCATTTGAAAAGAAGTATTTAAATACTGAAAGGATAAATTATTTAATTACTAAAACCGACAGAGATCTTCAAACAATGCAAAATCCGGATCTTGGTCTATACAAGTCAACCATCCAGTCGTAACGGACTTTTGGTCAACGGATCTTTCTCAACGGATCTTTTCAGAGGCTATATATACCCCGCAGTTTGAAGATCAAAAACAGACGAACGAATACAACAAGCATTTAAACGAAAACAAGACGAACTGCCCAATGATATAGACACGAATATATACATCTGAGCAAACATATTTCTTCAAGCATACTGCCTATTCTAAGAGAATAAATATACAAGTGCTCAACCTTGAACAACACATCATCAGCTCCAAGCTCAAGAAAGTCAAGCTTTTGTTCAACCAGTGATCTTACATTGAATAAAATCGTCGCCCTATGTGGACAGAGAAAGTCTTGCTTTTCCTGAACTGTGTGTGACGGATCTGCATTGAAGAGACAAATCTACGGAACTATGTGTGAAGAAGTTAGTCAAGTGAAAGCTTTGACCAATCTGTGTGAACGTTTGAAAGCTACGATCTTTGTATCAATCTGTGTGAATGATACATTGACAGGTTTGATTATAAATACGTAATTGTGTACGTAGTATTTATAATTAACATTTTCACTCCTGTGTGGAGGACCAGTGGACGTATAGGGGTTTACCTCGAACCACTTTAATTACTGTTTCGTTTACCTTCTCCATTTACTATTTTAATAACTGTGATTATTTTAAGTATACACTGCATACCGAGTTGCTGTATTTACAGCAACTTACTGTTATAAGACTTCCGCTATGCACTCTAACTTGAAAAACGTATAGCTTGTTGCTTAAATACTTTCCAAGCTGTATTATGTATACTTAGTGGCCAACAAACTGACATAGCCAACCAATCAAATTCAACGGTTCAACAATACCTCGATCATACACAAAACCGAACAATACAACTCAAACAATTATGAACTCATATCCACAATACAAACCGCAACTCGACAACTCATAAATAACAATCAATATAACCGATCAACAAACCCAATGGTTCCACAATATCTTGATTAAATACAAATCTAACAACCCAAATCAATCAACCATAATACGATTTCACAATCCGATAATCATATCAACAATCAATTTAAACCAATAACAAGAATCTAAACATTACCAATTCCAAATTCAATCTTAAATACGATTACGAGTTTCCTCCTTGTAAATTCATAATCAAAACCAATTACCAATTATCATCATCAATCCGGACAATCCGATTAATTCAACATTATAGATAATCATATTCCAAGGGTTTCAAATAACTCAATCATTCGATTTGAACACTTGTTCTATACGTATGAACTTCCCAACTAAAAGATGCATAATAATCTCATCAAACTCGAAATCATATTCGTATTCCTATACGAATATTGTACCAAAACACATAACTTAGTTTGAGATACGAATATTCCATATTCATATCTAAAACACCAGCACCTCCTAAACACATTCATCATATCAATGATCAATTTGTCTCTATACTAAGGATTTCATAACATATCTTCAACTTTAAACACGAATCGACAAGATTCCTTTTTGTTCATACTTGTAAACAATATTATCGGCATAATAGACAATCCGAACTACCCAAATAGTTCAATACCATTGATAATCTTGTTATGAGATTAACCATAATCTTTCCGGATTCAAACTTGTTATCATGATTCATATTTCGTCAAGAACATACGAATTCTACCACTACAAACATAGTATTGGTTTCAATCATCAAATCCACGATTATACTTAAAAACCATTATGTATCGTATCATATATTTCTCTTTGATGTGATATATATAACAAGAATACCATGATTCCAGAATCATGATTAACATATATCGCACCAATACTCATATATCGACAACAAAACTCGATAATATATCATACAAGCATGATTGAACGAATTGCAACCCTTACAACATGAATAACCTTAATCAATATCTTCAATCTCTTGTCACAATACCATTCATTCATGTATAACATCATAATAACAATAAGGTAGATTAACATGCTTCCTAACATGTAATCATCATTCCAAACTCGAGCTATACTTAGAGGTTCACAAAGTTTACCTGATATTGAAGAACCACGATGAAGAACAATCGAACTCCTTCCAATGATTGTTATCAACTCTAAGAACAACTCCAATACAAGCTCCCAAGCTCATAATCAAGTTAGAAGATCCAAAAATCGGTCTTAGAGGGGTGAAGGATGAAGAAACAAGGTGAAACCTCTTCAAAATGATGAAATAACGGGCCTTATATATATATATATATATATATATATATATATATATATATATATATATATATATATATAAACACATCCCTTACGTACACTATATGAACTATCTAGCGTACGTAATAGCCATTACGTAAGTTATCCTTCATTGGTAGCATACGTAATGATAGTCCAGAACCTCCTGTCTCAATTCGTTCGATGAATTACGTACGTAAAACAAGTGCCATATCGTACGTAACACATACGTTGACTTGCTACAGTGAATATCCAGTTAGCGTACGTTATACACTAATCGTAGCGTATGCTAACCTCAGCGTTGACTCGCCCGTCCACATCCACATCGAAAGCTGCCGACCGCAGGCCCACCTGTCGATCATATCTCAGATCCTGCCTGATACGAACTTTACGTATGTTAACTCATCCACTTAATGTACGTAATAGCTGTGCACCTTACGTACGTTAAGTATCCTTCTTAACGTACGTAATCCTTATGCATTAGCGTACGTTAAGTATACATCGTAGCGTGCGCTATCATGGCTGTACTTAGCCATTTTCAGCTATTCTTGTCCAACATCTCGACATACAAAATACGAACATATGGCATACTGAATACACATACTCCTCCCAAAAATATTCTCATATGATACCTCTGATACACGATATCTTCATATATAATTGTCGACCAAGTACGACAATTATACAAATACAGCTGTCTCAGTCTTCAATTTATTTTATCCATACTGTATAGTCACCAAGCTATACAATTTATCTCAGATAAAATAATGCGAAAAATTTATACTGAAAATCTGGGTATTACATACTACCCCCCTTAAAATAAGTTTTATCCTCGAAACTTGCAATCCTGTCACAAACAACTAATCAACCAAAAATTTCCGAACTCATCACAAAAGCAATCAATCGTCGCCACAGGCGAATAACCAAACCATTACAGGTGCGTGAAGCCGATGATCTCCCTTGATACTAGTACACGACTCCCATACGAAGTCTCAACACAACCAACACACACCAATATCAGAACTAGCAATTTGCAAAGAATCTCAAATATTTGGAACCTCCAAAAATCAGTTCGACTCAAAAGTGAGGAAAATCATTTTAAAAGGTCACGCTACTACCGTACTGGTATAGCCACATAACACACACATCCGGGTTTCACAAAACCCAAGCTCCGATACCATATTCCGTAATGCCCCCAAAACCATCCGGGATATTACAGCGCTGTGGGTCCCACGTCAGAACCCACCAGGCTAAAAACCAATTCAAAAACGTTTAAAAACGCCAAAAGGCCGATGACGGTAATATTTTAAATGCCCAAAATATTTACCAAAACATAGTTCTCAAATACCATCATCAAATACTATTTGAAAATACAAGGCGAAATGCCAAATCTCGACAGTTTCAAAATGTACGCTAAGCCACCACTTAAACGTACCGACAAAATAGTTTAGGAAAAAGGCTTTAACAAAAAAACCCAAGTTTGCAAAATACCACAAAGCCATTTTGAAAGTATACATGAGTTGGTAAAAATACCAAAAAGATATTTTGAAATACACACACGCAGCGGATAAAAACAGAGTTCAAAATATACATTTACAGCGGAATAAAACAACCAATCAAATACTCGGTTCCCAAATAATACCACAGCCAGTATCACCCGGGAAGCTCATCCCTTCACGACCGCTACTAGATTGATCTCCGAGTACCAAAAAATAAAGCCCACGATGGGGTCAGCCACAATACTCAACAATGATAACGATCACATTATCATAAATAATTACATACAAATGTAATAATACTGTAAGAATACTACCAACGTAATCTTACCGTCATAACCTTACCAACCCATAGCAGTCCATATCAAATCGATCCTTACCATAATCCACATTTCGCATCCTCAAATGAAGAAATGAACTCAACTACAACCATTTGTACTATATTCAGACAATACCAAGAATCCTCAAAACATCATCATAACTCCTAAGCATGAAATAATCCATTCGTGCCAAATCCTGTCTATCGGATCGCATAATCAAATACCAATCCTGATAAGAACCAAACATACATAATACATTTGTATATAAACTACCATAAAATAATGATAACAACTCTCGAACATCAACGTACAGTCTGAATGCTCATATGATCAAAAACCATGATCAACCAAAATATCGACCAGGAATATCATCGACACGATAACTCCAATACGACCAATCAAAGGCCAACCACAACCAAGAATATCCTCAACATAATAAACGCCAATACTACCAACGAAGAATCAACAATAATCGATAATACCATCAACATGATAAACTCTAACACGATCAATAGAGGATCAACAACGACCGAGAATACCATCAACAAGGTAAACTCCAAACGATCAACAAAGGATCAACAACGACCGAGAATACCATCAACAAGGTAAACTACAAACACGATCAACAATAATGGATCTCAACGAAATAAACCTGACTGTCGAACATACCCCTCAGGCTTTTGAACAACCAGTCACAAACCGTCGAACATGTAACACCCCCAGACCACTCGGGAATATTACAGCGCCGTAGACCCTCTCCATGAGGATCTACCAGGCTAAATACAGAAACACCACAATACAATATGATACATTACATATCGACATAGGTAATTAATGGACCATTAAACCGATTTGGTCTTTACCACAACATACACATCAACCCTACATTACTCTTTCTCGTAACTCATACCCACGCAGGGGTTAACATAAATCAACGTTCCCACATAGGGAAAAGTAAACACAACGGAAGGACAAAACAAGACATCACCAAATACTCAACACCGGTCTTCATGTGATTAGTATCGCCGTCATCCATCATCCTTCGTAACGATCCTGTGAATTGCTCCCCAGCAACCTGCAAGATCCTGGACGCAAAATAGACATCCACCCCCCGAATACTCGGGGGTTAGCAAAACTCCACTATTTTGCTAGTGCAAGTATAAATACACGGACAAGCCATACATATCATACTCCAAGAACATAGAAATCATGAATATACTTCCCGAGATAATTCGCTTGATCAAACAGTTTGAATTATGAAATATAGGAAATAAAACCATTTTACATCTTACAAAACATTGTACGATCTCAGGAGTTTTAAAAGCATTTGGGGTTTAAGAATTTTCAAGCCTTTCGAAACACTTAGGGACATAGACCAACAATCGTTTATTTCAAAATACAATTCCGATAGCAGATAACAGGGTCCACAACCCAATCATAACATTCCAATCACAACACAGGGGTCCACGACCCAAATCATCCACATCACATACTCGCAAGAATAACCCGGTGGAAATTACACCGTGTCAAACATTACCATGACAACAGTCTCACTCAACATATCACAGAGCTACAATGCACAGAGCAACCACAGGACTCACGTACCCATACCAAATTATCACAACCAAGAGACGAATCATACACAACACATTTATTGGTGCCATTCCAGCCAAGTACGATACCATTTGAACTGCCATTCTAATCAGACGAAATATGCGCCAAAGATCACAATTCTCCAACAAAACATTTCAAATTAACCTTGGTACGAGACTCACGGCCACCGTACCCCGCAGAGCCCCGTCGGACATCCGTGGGTGGTTAACCATAGTTCACAATACGAAACTCACGGCAACGTATCCCTAGAGGCCTCGTCAGACCGTCCCTAGGTGAACATACACATATCATCCACAACGCCACGAGAAGCCATAATTCGAATACTAGAATATGCATACAAATGCTAGGTACTTCGCTAGAATGGCCACTTTAACCGACATATACTCACAATCAACGTCACACAACGACAAGCAAATAACAATGTCAAACGACACCAAGTGTCCCAACCTCCTTACGAAGGAGTAACAACTAATATCACACAACGTCACATATTCACCGTACAATTACACATCTCAATACACAATACTCGGCAACTATTTACGGTCTACTAAATTCACTAAAATATGTTCAATATCTTCCATCACACAACACTGAAATACTTAACCAGAAAACACATTTATTCATAAAGCCTATGAGTTATCTTCGAAGGAAAACCTTTATCAAAAGCATACCGATCCTTTTAAAAGTTCATTAAAACATTCGGATTGCACATAAAATCATTTATCAATGATTCCGTCTACGAAACATGAAAAGTATGGGCAAGATACTTGCCTCGGTACCGCGAGCAACGAAACAACGAACGAACACGGTCGGATAGCCCTCGAACTTCCGAAAACGACCAAGAATTCGACAACCCCACGATCGCTACGAAAATAACATCACCACGGATAAATAACGTTAAACGGAATCCGAATCAACCGGAAAAACAACAAGGATCCGAGGGTTCCTTCGAAGAAATCGGAAATCAAGTCCCGGGTGATAAAATCGATATATGAGTTACAAAATCCGAAGATCATGGCCAAGACAACAAGAATACCATAATAAATTCATCCACCATGGATTAAATCGAAGAATCACGAAGAAACCCCCAAAATTACATAACTAGGGTTCTACGGAAGAATTACCTCGATCCGACGAAGAACAAGGATTGGATGATGATATTGTAACACCCCCGATATATTCAGGAATATTACAGCGCCGTAAATCCTTTACATAAGGATTTACAAGGTTGAAGAATTGAACAGACATTAAAAGGTACTAACGAATGAAAATAATGAAATTAAGATACAACAGTCTTGACCAAATACTGAAAGTACAGTTGTTCAACATGAACTTAATAATACATCACCAAATTCAAATTCAGCATAAATGACTTCGAACTCGAGTACTTATTGAAATAACCAATAAACAACAGACAAATAAACCCGACCGAAACATCACTCTGCACCCTCGTCGTCATGCAGCTCCAGTGGTTGTTTTCCTGCTCTCCTGAATCCTGAACATAAACAAAATGTTCACCCCCGAAGGGGTTAGCACAATGATGCTAGTACAAGTACCACAACATATTATTCATATCTCACGAAGAATAATAACGTAAACGACAAAAATACCAACGAGTCTTCTCCTACGAGAAACTCAAAAATAACATACACAACTGATAATCACAATATGATATCATAACATACACATGGTAATTCCGTCGATCCAGCATTCACTGCCTAGAACCCACGATGATCCCGTCAGACCAACCCGTGGTGGAAAAACCCGTCCGATGATCCAGCGCACGCTAGCATAGATCCCCCGATGATCCCGTCGGACCAACACGAGGTGGACATACAACAACGACATACATGCACAACAATATGTATAACATCAATACATAAAACAAATAAAGTACTTGCCTCGATTTGAATACAAGAACAACACTTCCACGAAAATGAACACTCGAAGGTCGTCCTCCTCAATCAATCACGTAACGAGATCAAACCTTAACAAAAGAAATGATATAGGATTTATCTCACGTTGTACGAATGTTTAACAATTCGATTTACGGCCAAAAGTTCATAAAATGTAATCTACCTGAATTTCTTAGCGCACGCTAAGTACTCTGTGTAGCGTGCGTTAAGTCTGCTCGATAGCGCACGCAAACAGCAAAGCCTAGCATACGCTAACTATGCATGGTCAGTACTTCACTGATCAGTCGACTGACTCGTCTGATGGTCTAGCGTACGTTACGTACCAAACGTAGTGTACGCTAACTCGTGCTCGATAGCGCACGTTAATCTATATAGCTTTGCGTGCGCTATCTGTGCATGGCAGTTTACTGCTGGGCAGTAAACTGTTCTCATCATGATCAAAACAATGAAATCTTCCGTGATAATTCATGTTACCTCCATGAATATCTTGTACATACGATTATGAATGATCTTACAGATAACAACAACTTCGGATTCAAGGATATGCATACCATTAAAACCATATTCCATTTCGACTACAATTCTTCATATGACGATTTGAAAGGCTTAATGGTTGATATCAACACCTTATATCCATCGAAATTATCATGCTGTAGTTGTTTAACATTCCATCTATACTAGATAAATCCTTCCATGATCAATCCCTTAGATTCATCTAACAATAATGATGTTAAAGTCGAGTCCATGATTGTTATGAAGTCATCTACTAGATTCGGATTACCAATGATAGAAGCTTCCTTTACTTGTCTATTGAAATAAGATTCGAATCATGATGATCATAATCAAGGTACTTAAGGCTTATTCATCTTAATATTCCAAACATGATATACTTTGGATAATTCATTTATGAAAATCAATATCTCGTTAATTTGGTCATCCAATTCTTTAGAATCCAACTCTAAGTCTGGAGATAGGTTGAACATACCTTAATATGATGAAAATCACTGAACCGTAAGGTAGAATCCGACTCCGGTTGGTTGTATGCCACTCCAAGGTGCTATTACACTTCAATGCTTACTCCCAAGTGATAACCAATATACAAAGACCAACAAGATGTGTTCTAAGTGTGTAGAGGGATTATTACAGCTCTCTGGCCTCTGAAGGATGAAGAATGGACGAATGAAATGTAAGCCAAAACGGGTTGTTGTCCCATTTATAATATTCTGCATTTTAACAAGTTAGCGCACGCTTCTAAGCTTCCTTAGCGCGCGCTAATAAGAGTTGACTTCAGAACTGTCCAGGTTCATCCGCGGGAATCTTATCCGGACCCATGTCCCGGCTGGCGCATGAGCTAGCCGTCCCGCTCAATAATTGAGTTCTTAGCGCACGCAACTCCTACATGCATAGCGTGCGCTAGTAGTAGCCCGATAGCGCGCGTTAAGCTACATTCTTAGCGTGCGCTATCACGAGTTTGCATGATAAATTTTGCATGTTGTTATACTTATGTACAAAGATATCAATGCAAGAAATATCATACTCCAATAATCAAAACCACAAATCCGAATAATACAGGGTTTGAATACATATGAAATACACCGTAATAAATTCGGATATTACATACTCTCCTACTAAAAAGGAGTTTCGTCCCGAAACTCAAGGTGAAAATAATTCGGGATATCTGGACTTCATACCATCTTCCGTTTCCCATGTGGCTTCTTCCACTCCGTGGCGTGACCATTGAACTTTGACCAAAACAATTGGTTTGTTCCTCAACTGCTTAACTCGACTCTCGAGTATCTTGACCAGTCTTTCTTCAAACGTCCCATCTTGAGCAACTTCGATCTCGCCGAAATCAATGATCTGACTAGGATTTGGTATATATCTACGTAACTGGGATACGTGGAACACATTATGAACATGGCTCAATGACGGCGGCAATGCTAATCTGTATGCCAATTCTCCAACTCTCTCAAGGATCTCAAATGGTCCGATATATCTCCGACTCAGCTTTCATTTCCTTCCGAAACGAAAGATTCCCCGAGTAGGAGAAACCTTCAAAAGTACATGGTCTCCAGTATTGAACTCCAATGGGCGACGGCGCACGTCCGCGTAGGATTTCTGGCGACTCTGGGCGGTCAACAGCCTTTCACGAATCAAGGCTATTTTTTCTCGAGTCTGCACGATCAACTCTTGTTCTGTTCCGATCAAGTCTGACGAATCATCCCAACATAGGGGCGATCTACATCTCCTCCCGTATAATGCCTCAAACGGTGCCATCCTAATGGAAGCATGCCAACTATTGTTGTAGGTAAATTCAATCAATGGTAGATGAACTTACCAATCGTTTGACCAATCTAAGGCACAGACCCTTAGCATGTCTTCCACCATTTGTATAGTCCTCTCGGATTGTCCGTCAGTCTGCGGGTGGTAAGCTGTGCTGAAGTTCAATTCGGTCCCCAAGGCCTTATGAACTGCTTTCCAGAAGTGAGACACAAAACGACCGTCTCGATCAGAAACAATGGTCTTCGTCATACCATGCAATCGAACTATTTCCGAAATAAATACTCGTGCCAACCTCTCTGGTCCCTACGTATCCTTAATGCCTAGGAAATGAGCTGATTTGGTTAAACGATCAACTATCACCCAAATCATGTTCATTCCTGTCCTGGTTCTCAGCATATTAGTGATAAAGTCCATCGATATGTCCTCCCACTTCCATTCAGGAATTGGGAGCGGCTTCAACATTCCGGCAGGCCGTTGATGCTCGATCTTAACCTGCTGACAAGTCAAGCATTTCGAAACATAGTCCGCTACATCTTTCTTCATGTTGCCCCACCAGAAATTCTACTTCAAGTCCTTATACATTTTACTGGTGCCCGGGTGGATAGAATAGGGCGAACTGTGAGCTTCCTTCATAATCATCTGTTTCATAACATCGATATCAGGAACGCAGAGTCGGTTCTGGAATCTCAAAACTCCATCATCATGAATTAGGAATCTGGGGGCCTTTCCCTTGATTACTTCATCACGTAACTGAATCATCAGAGGATCATCCGCCTGTCTAGATTTGATTTCTTCGGTTAATGACGAAGTTAATTCCATTACGCACAGTTGTCCTTGGACTCTTTGTAACCACACTTCAATTCCTTCTCGAATCATCTCTCGTTGAAGGCTAAGTTGGGAGGTCAGCGTCTCTAGCATCTAAATAGAAACAGGCTTGCGGCTGAGTGCATCGACTACTACATTCGCTTTGCCTGGATGATATAAAATCTCCAAGTCATAGTCCTTAATCAGTTCTAACCATCTTCTTTGCCGCATGTTCAATTATTTCTGACTGAATATGTACTTGAGACTCTTGTGATCCGTAAAGATATGACAGTGAGTCCCGTACAGATAATGCCTCCAGATCTTCAAAGCAAAAACTACTGCTGCTAGCTCCAAATCATGTGTTGGGTAATTCACTTCATAAGGTTTCAGCTGTCGTGAAGCATAAGCGATCACCTTGTCATTCTGCATTAATACGCATTCAAGTCCTTGGTTCGAAGCATCACTGTAAACTATGAATCCTCCAGTCCCCAGTGGAAGTGATAGAATTGGTGCCGTCGTCAATCTCTTCTTTAATTCGTCAAAACTAGTCTGACACGACTCGTTCCACTCGAACTTTTGAGTTTTCTGCAGGAGTCGAGTAAGTGGGCGGGAGATTTTGGAAAACCCTTCCACGAACCGACGATAATACCCAGCAAGTCCTAATAAACTTCGGACTTCTTTCACGTTCTTTGGAGGTTTCCAATCCATAATTGCTTTGATTTTCTGCGGATCTACTCGGACTCCTTCCGCTGATACCACATGCTCGAGGAACATTACTTCCTTTAGCCAGAATTCACACGGTTGCTCGCTTCTCAAAAGTTCTAATACAATCCGCAAATGTTGTGCATGCTCTTCTGGGTTCTTAGAATACACCAGAATATCATCAATGAACACGACCACAAATTTATCCAAATATTCGATGAACACTCGGTTCATCAACTGCATGAATACAGCAGGTGCATTAGTGAGACCAAATGGCATCACTACAAACTCATAGTGTCCGTAGCGAGTTCTGAATGCTGACTTTGGAACATCAGATTCCTTAATCCTCAGCTGATGGTATCCTGATCTCAGATCGATTTTAGAAAATACTGTTGACCCTTGCAGCTGGTCAAACAGATCATCAATCCGTGGCAACGGATACTTGTTCTTAATCGTCATCTTGTTCAGCTCTCGATAGTCAATACACAGTCGAAGCGATCCATCCTTCTTTCGGACAGAAAGAACTGGCGCTCCCCAGGGTGAAACGCTTGGCTGAATATAGCCTTTATCCAGTAACTCCTCCAGCTGCTTCTTTAGTTCATACATTTCAGTAGGTGCCATACGATACGGCGCCTTAGAAATTGGTGTAGCTCCGGGTTCCAGTTCAATGGTAAATTCTACATCCCTTCGCGGAGGTAGTCCAAGTAACTCGTCAGGGAACACATCTGGAAATTCATTCACAACAGGAATGGATGAAAGTTCCATAATTTCGTCTTCCTTCTTCATTGCATAGCACCAATACGATCTGACACTGCTTCAACAATTTGACAGCTTTTATTGCTTTGATCAACTTTCCTGAGCTTCCTGGTTTCCATCCTTCAAACAGTACTTCAGAGCCATCATCAGCGATCAGCGAAATATTCCTCCTTCGGTAATTTACAATTGCTCCATATCGATTAAGCCAATCGTCTCCGAGTATTAGGTCATCTCCTTGCATTTCTATCACAATTAGATTTGAGAGCCACTCCCTACCCCCAAATAATACATGAAAATCTCTAGTCTCTAAGTTCCCAACAATCCTCTCTCCACTCGGTAAACCAACAACATAAGGTTCACAAGTATGAAAACCGGAAATATTCAAACGATTTACACAAGACAAAGATATAAAAGAATGCATAGCTCCTGTATCGAATAAAACGATAACTGGCTGGGAAAGGATCTGGACAGTACCTAATGCGACAGTAGCATCCTGATCGTCTGTCCTCCTCATCTCGTACAGACGTGGGGGAGCAGATCCGGCACTCGATGTCCCCTTTCGGTCCCATTTTCCTCTGCCTTGTCCGCGGCCAAAATTCTGAGGCATCTGAATACTTTGCTGCATCTGTTGGATACTGGCTTCATTATGGACTGACTGTGGTGTACGGGCTCTAAAAGACTTTGCAGCCTCTTCACAAAACACTGCCCGATGTCCCTCTCGTCCACAATCAAAACAACTCACGGCAGGAAGGGGGCAATTCCGTCGATAGTGCCCCGTCTGGGCGCAGTTAAAGCATTTCCTGGTAACATGAGTAATGTCGCTCCGAAGTTCTTTCCGCTCCTAACTGGGTGCGGAGGTTTCTTGAAAGAGTGAAATGATGACTGGGCCTTACGGGGCCCGCTGCTCTTGTGCTCTGTAAAAGTACCAGAGACTTTCTGTTTCTTCGACTCCATAAACTTCGCCAATGCCTTATCCTGGTATTGGCGTAGAGTGGTACATTCAAAACCGGACATGTACCTCTGGATTTCTGGTTTCATCCTCATTTCAAAATGAATCATCATCTCTGCATCTGTTCTGACCACATGTCGAACAAATGCTAACTGCTGGTTAAACGTCTTAATCGTCTCGGATACGGGTTCATCTGATGGCTGAGTGGAGAAAAACTCCCGAATTTTGGCTTCCCTCATAGGACGAGGGCAATACTGAGCTTCCATCATCATTTTAAATTCTGTCCAATCGGAATCATGATCTGCAGGTCGGATAGCTTCCCACCACTCGGATGCTTCCCCTATCAGAAAGTACTGGGCAATTGGAGCTCTCCTGTCGTCCGGGCAATTAATTCCAGCAAAAATTTTCTCCAGTTCCTTCAACCAATGGTCCCAAGTGGGAGTCTCGGAAAATCCGTCAAATTTGGGTGGTTGCATCTTTGCCACCTCTTGTAACCATCGGTCACCTCGATTTCCCATTTCTGGAATCCTTTGTTGTCCATCTCCCTGCTGAATTCCTGCCGCCACTTGCATTCGGTCCACAGCCTGAGCGAGCTGAGTCATCTGGTTCACGACTTGACGAAGGATTTCTGGTACACCAGGTTCCGGTTCGTTATTGATGGATTGTTGCGGCTCGTCTGAGCTATGACTAGCCTGATTAGAAGGCGACACCTCCCTTTCAGCATTCCTTCGTCCGCGTCCACGACCGCGACCACGTCCACGTCCGCCTCTCAACATACTGTAAGCACAAGTACTTAATATACAGGAAACAACATTATTCTAATGTTCAAGTATAAAAAGTAAAACATGTAAAGAACGAGATAGAGTTTAGGAACTTACAACCACCGTTCGCATGAAGACGTAGGCAGTACAGTGATGTCATTCACGGCCGGTTACCTCGAAAGACATAAATGACCCCTATTTTAACCCAACGGCCAAGATATCCACAATCTTAGCTCTGATACCATATTCTTTAACACCCCCGATATATTCAGGAATATTACAGCGCCGTAAATCCTTTACATAAGGATTTACAAGGCTGAAGAATTGAACAGACATTAAAAGGTACTAACGAATGGAAATAACGAAATTAAGATACAACAGTCTTGACCAAATACTGAAAGTACAGTTGTTCAACAGGAACTTAATAATACATCACCAAATTCAAATTCAGCATAAATGACTTCGTACTCGAGTAATTATTGAAATAACCAATAAAAAACAGACAAATAAACCCGGCCGAAACATCACTCTGCACCATCGTCATCATGCAGCTCCAGTGGTTGTTTTCCTGCTCTCCTGGATCCTTAACATAAACAAAATGTTCACCCCCGAAGAGGTTAGCACAACGATGCTAGTACAAGTACAACAACATATTATTCATATCTCACGAAGAATAATAACGTAAACGACAAAAATACCAACGAGTCTTCTCCTACGAGAAACTCAAAAATGACATACACAACTGATAATCACAACATGATATCATAACATACACATGGTAATTCCGTCGATCCAGCGTTCACTGCCTAGAACCCATGATGATCCCGTCAGACCAACCCGTGGTGGAAAAACCCGTCCGATGATCCAGCGCATGCTAGAATAGATCCCCCGATGATCCCGTCGGACCAACACGAGGTGGACATACAACAACGACATACATGCACGACAATATGTATAACATCAATACATAAAACAAATAAAGTACTTGCCTCGATTTGAAGACAAGAACAACACTTCCATGAAAATGAACACTCGAAGGTCGTCCTCCTCAATCAATCACGTAACGAGATCAAACCTTAACAAAAGAAATGATAAAGGATTTATCTCACGCCGTACGAATGTTTAACAATTCGATTTACGGCCAAAAGTTTATAAAATGTAATCTGCCTGAATTGCTTAGCGCACGCTAAGTACTCTGTGTAGCGTGCGTTAAGTTCGCCGATAGCGCCGCATAAGCGGCAAAGCCTAGCGTACGCTAACTATGCATGGTCAGTACTTCACTGATCAGTCGACTGACTCGTCTGATGGTCTAGCGTACATTACGTACCAAACGTAGCGTACGCTAACTCGTGCTCGATAGTGCACGTTAATCTATATAGCTTAGCGTGCGCTATCTGTGCATGGCAGTTTACTGCTGGGCAGTAAACTGTTTTCATCATGATCAAAACAATGAAATCTTCCGTGATAATTCATGTTACCTCCATGAATATCATGTACATACGATTATAAATGATCTTACGGATAACAACTTCGGATTCAAGGATATGCATACCATTAAAACCATATTCCATTTCGACTACAATTCATCATATGACGATTCAAAAGGCTTAACGGTTGATATCAACACCTTATATCCATCGAAATTATCATGCTGTAGTTGTTTAACATTCCATCTATACTAAATAAATCCTTCCATGATCAATTCCTTAGATTCATCAAACAATAATGATGTTAAAGTCGAGTCCATGATTGTTATGAAGTCATCTACTAGATTCGGATTACCAATGATAGAAGCTTCCTTTACTTGTCTAATGAAATAAGATTCGAATCATGATGATAATAATCAAGGTACTTAAGGCTTATTCATCTCAATATTCTAAACATGATGTACTTTGGATAATTCGTTTATGAAAATCAATATCTCGTTCATATGATCATCTAGTTCTTTAGAATACAACTCTAAGTCTGGAGATAGGTTGAACATACCTTAATATGATGAAAATCACTGAACCGTAAGGTAGAATCCGACTCCGGTTGGTTGTATGCCACTCCAAGGTGCTATTCCACTTCAATGCTTACTCCCAAGTGATAACCAATATACAAAGACCAACAAGATGTGTTCTAAGTGTGTAGAGGGATTATTACAACTCTCTGGCCTCTCAAGGATGAAGAATGGACGAATGAAATGTAAGCCAAAACGGGTTGTTGTCCCATTTATAATATTCTGCAATTTAACAAGTTAGCGCACGCTACTAAGCTTCCTTAGCGCGCGCTAATAAGAGTTGACTTCAGAACTGTCCAGGTTCATCCGCGGGAATCTTATCCGGACCCATGTCCCGGCTGGCACATGTGCTAGCCGTCCCGCTCAATAATTGAGTTCTTAGCGCACGCAACTCCTACATGCATAGCGTGCGCTAGTAGTAGCCCGATAGCGCGCATTAAGCTACATTCTTAGCGTGCGCTATCACGAGTTTGCATGAGAAATTTTGCATGTTGTTATACTTATGTACAAATATATCAATGCAAGAAATATCATACTCCAATAATCAAAACCACAAATCCGAATAATACAGGGTTTGAATACAGATGAAATACACCGTAATAAATTCGGATATTACAGATATAATTGACAAGGATCTTCCAAAACGTCTTGGAATTGAGTAGAATCCACCAAGAACCCTATTTCCCGTCGCACCCGTCCGATAGCCGCAAAAAAAGTGAAGAAATGAGTAAAAACGGGCTGCCCAGGCCTTATATAGCCGGTCACTGCCGGACACTTACGGCCGTAACCGGCAGTGCCTTACGGCCGTAACTCGGCCCATACGGCCGTACTCGGCAAGCCTTACGGCCGTAACCGGCATTCGTCAAAAAAACTGCCCAGCGACTGTCGGACACTTACGGCCGTAACTGGCACACATTACGGCCGTAACCGGCCTTCGTCCGGAAGATGCCCAGCGCCCGTACGGCCGTACCTGATCACGCCTTACGGCCATAAATGGCTCAAATTACGGTCGTAACTGTAATATCCGGAATTTCTATTACTATTGTTTAATGTTATTTTATCCAAGTTATGTTGTACAGCGTGGAATCTGTACAGTATGGATAAAATAATGAAGGACTGAGATGTTAGTATTGGTATAATTGTCGTACTTGGTTGACAATTGGATGTAAGCAGTATATGTATTCAGTATGTCGTATGTTCGTATTCTATATGTTGAGAAGTTGGACAAGAATAGCTGAAAATGGCTAAGTGTAACATTATTAGCGCACGCTAATAATCATGAGTAGCGCACGCTATCGTGCAGGTTTAGCGCACGCTACGGATATAAGATAACGCACGCTAATGCAGTCAGATCGGAAGGAATCTTCGTGTAGACCAGGCCACTTTCGGCGCACGTTCTGATAAGTCAACGGATGTTTGTAATGTAGTACTAGCGCACGCTAAACCCTAAAGGTTAGCGCACGCTAACTGTATATCGGACAAGAAGGAATCTTATCCTCGTCAGCACTTTTGGCATGTGGACCTGTCTTCGAAAGCATACAGACAAGCGAGTCAACTATGAGTAGCGCACGCTAAGGTTGGACACTTGCGTACGCTAAATAGAGGCATTTACGTACGCTATTGCATGGGCATTGCGTACGTAAATCATTTCATAGAGTAAGACAGTTGCCTCTGGACTTCGATAGCGCACGCTAACAAAGACAGTTAGCGCACGCTAAGTGTGTAACGTACATTAACTGAAGATGTTAGCGTATGTTAGTAATGTACAATATATATATAAGTGCAGTTGGCCATTATTCATTATTTCCGTCCATTTCTTCATGTGAACCGATAGATAGAGATCTTAGAGAGAAGTTTAGGTTCCAAACACTTGAGTTGATCATTCCTAACAACATTTGAAGCTTGGAAGTGATTGAAAACGGATTTAACCTTGGGATTCAATCCATTCCTTCAAAGAGGTAATTACTCTTCACTTTGAGATTTCATTTTGGATTGTATATGATGTTCTTGAGCTGATGATTATCATATAGACAAGTTGATAAGTATGATTATGAGTTGGATTACCGGATTATGATGATGTTATGGTTGATATGAAGATATTGATATGAATTGGATGGTTTCGAATGTGTTGTTTATCTTCAAAGAGATATGTTGGCTAATGTCTTCCTTCAATTCGGATCTTTGATGTTGTTGTTGGTTTCTTCATATGATGGTGAACATGGCATGATTATGAGTTCTTGGTGTTTAGGTTGTTGATATTAAGGAAGATGAAATATGAATATATGACTTGAATTAAGAGTCGGATGATTACCTATATGTTAAAGGATATTGGATTTCGTTGTTTGATAGCTATGAACATGGTTTTGGATCACCTAATGTTCTTGATAATCGTCATATGTTGATCGGTATCCGAAATACATGCAACTGTACAGCATTAGCGCACGCTAAGCTTACTGCCTAACGCGCGCTAACGGGAGCAACTTAGCGCGCGCTACGTTAAGTGATTAACGTGCGCTAAGAAGGCAGAAAGTGCAGTATTTTCATGTTGTGGTTATGAATTCGTGCTGGTTTGAGTTGGATTGATCCGACTAGTGTTTAATCGAGATATTGTCAAGCCGTTGGCTTTGTGATTTGGTTTTATCGATTATTGATTGTTATCGAACTTGTTGTCTATCGATTACTGTAATAGGTTGAGAATATTGATCGGTGATTACAACCGTGTGTTGCGGTCGAGCTCGAGTATGTTCGTGGATTGCTTTGGTCGGGACCGAGGGACTTGTAGATGACGGCAATGGAATTGGTAATAGCTTCATCGGTATCGAGGTAAGTTATTACTTGCTCAGTTTATAGTATTTAATGAATGGTTTTCGTTTCATTCGTTTATAATTCGTATAGCAATGTTTATAATCGTAATCACAGGAGATTTGGGATTATAAATCATATTCGAGTTTTTGGAATCTGAATCATAATGTATATGATTTACTTTTGTTATTGGTATACTTGTATATCGAGGATATATTGTGATAAAGACGGAGATATGAATTATCTGCAATTCGTGATACTTTGGACCGTTGAGTATTGAGGATAATGGTTCGTGATGGTTTAGACATTGAGATCGTTCTCGAAGGACTCGGGGTAAGTACTCTATTCATTTTGATCATTTGTGTCGATCATGTCATGATACATTCGTGTATCGTTGTTGTCATGCATTTGTGCATTGTTGTTGTCGTGTATCGTGTACTGTTGTTTTGTGCAGTTGTGCATTGTTGTCATATGTCCACCTCGTGTTGGTCCGACGGGATCATCGCGGGATCTATGCTAGCGTGCGCTGGATCAACGGACGGGTTTTCCACCTCGGGTTGGTCTAACGGGATCATCGGGGGATCTAGGCAGTGAACGCTGGATCATCGGATTGCCATGTATTGTTGTTGTGCATATGTATATTATGGGTTTGCCATAAGTATACATTGTCATTATTGTTGTGATCATATTGACGTTGTCATATGAGTATGCATTTGTAGGTCTTGTGTTAGGACCATGTCCGTATGTTATGTTGATCTGATCTCAGATTAGACTGACGTGATTGTCATGGTATTTCGTATCTTGAGGTATGTTCTGTATTTCCTTGGTACTTGTCTTTGATGGACAATCGATTATCGTATTGGAATTGTCGATGTTATCCGATGGATTAAATTGGCCAGAGTTGGTATAATTTCCGTATCGCGAGTTATGATAATGTTTTGAGAACTGTGAGTATTGTTGAGATACCGTACAGATATTTCGGTATTATCTTAATGTGTTGGTAAGGATACGAATCGTGGATTCTCGTAAAGTTACGACGGTAAGATTACATTGGTCGTATTCTTAATTAGTATTTCCATTGATATGTAATTACTGACGAGATGTGATGGTTATCATTGTTGGATATTATGGCTGACCACGTCGTGGGCTTTCTTTTTAGGTTCATGGATTATCATGCTTGCAGCGGCCGTGGAGAGATGAACTTCCCGGAGGATACTGGCAAGGGCATGTATTTGTGTTTTAAGTTTTTGATCAGTTGTTGTATTCCGCTACTGGAGTATTTTAATTGTTTGTCTTTATCCGCTGCGTGAATATTCTTAAATGGCCTTTTTGGTATCCGGTAACTTAGGTTACTTTGGCAATCATTTTCTAAATCTATTCTGTCGGTACGTGTAAGCGATAACTTAACGTATGTTTTTAAACTGTTGAGTTTTGGCATTTTGGGCCTTGTGGTTTCAAATGAGTTTTTACGACGGTTTGATAAACGAGTTTTATAAATCTTCGAATGTTTTTAATAGATAATACCGTCTTTAGCCTCTTGGGCGTTTGTAAATGTTTGCGAAAATTTCCTTCAGCCTTGTGGGTTCCATCTCGGGGCCCACGGCGCTGTAATATTCCCGGTCGGATCTGGGGGTGTTACAGAATATGGTATCAGAGCTTTGGTTGTGAAAACCTAGGCAGTCGGGTCGAGTTGAGTCGTGCTTTTGTCGTGTCATTCGAGTTGTCGGTTGACAAGTGTTTGAACTCTGGGTTTTTGTTGTTCACTCGGGCTTGTGCGTTATGTGATTTACTAGTGTGGTACTGGGATTGTTGTAACTTTTTCAAATGGTGTTAACGTGTTTCTTCAGATAGAGCTGTGTTGTTTTCTCGAGTTGATCTGAGTTTGCAAAATGTGTGTTTTGAAAATATCTGTGTCGAGTATTTTCTTGAGTCGAGACATGTGCCAGTATCACGGGGAATCGTCGGCTTCACGATCGGTAAGTATTGGATTTTTGAATTGCATTGAGATTTATTGTCGTTCTAAGTTGATAGGTTCTGAGGTTCAGAAAGATATTATGCTTCACAGTATGAGATGACAGGATTGGGACAGGATTGATGATCTTGAGAAGTTATGATTTTGGAAATCAATATATCGGTTAGATTTCGGAACGGAGCTGTGCATTTGGGGGAAATATTTTGGATTGTTCATGAGAACATGTAGTCATGTTAGTTCATTTTTAGATATATGAATTGTTTTTGAGCATTTGAAAATGATACTTTTCAAAATGAATGTTTGACGGATGTTTTACCGTAAATGATTTTTGGGCCGAGACCCAATAGATTTTTTGAAATTGTTTTATAACTCAGGACTTGGGGTCCGAAAAAGAGTTTCCTACTTTTTAAACTTCTTGTAATGCGGAACGAGATACGGGCGGAGACCCTAATATTTCAAAAGACTTTTCTGTTTTCTTAAAAAATCCCGATACTTGTAAAACACTTTATCAATCGTTTATCTATGTCGTTCCTGCCTTTCGGGGTTCTGGATTACTTATTCAAGATAAACCTCTCGGGAAGTCTTTCGCTGTGTTGATTTGTTTCAATGCGTTGTCATAGCATATTTGAGGTGATCCAGGATGGATTAATGGTTGACTTTGCGAGTCATAGGTGGAAAAGGAGTTTTTGGTTGGAGTTTATATATTGAGATTTTGGAACTCTATCGTGTAGTTTTCCGATGAAATATCAGTGGATATTGGTGACGAACCGAACTGGTATATAAGAGTATGGAGGTGGTCAATCATTTGCATAGTTTTCATTTTAATCTTCGAAATCGTGTGGATTCCAAGGACACTATTATCGAATACTTGGCATCAGCGAGCCAATGTAATTTTTCGAAAATTTATGTTTTGAGTTTTGAAATTTTTGAAAGAACTTTCAGAAATTTGTCTTTTGACGAGAGTATATGATTTCAAACTGGTTTTGAAAATATGATCGATATAAATACGTATTTAGTGCATAATGCATATCATGATGGAGTTATGAGTGTGACTCACAAACTGGATAAGGCATCAGTACGGTACGATAAATAAAGATTCGAACTTCCGTATGGTAGTTGGTTATCTAGGGATGATCGGTTGATTGATCGGATAAGAAGAATATGCTACAGGATGTAGAATTCATGCACAGGATGTAATTTTGGAACTGTGGGTTTTGTGAAACTGAGACATTGGAGATGGTGACCCCATGCTGGTTGCTTTGAATTCGTTCCCACTCCATATAGGATTGGATATGTTCGCCAGTCGGGTATGTTTATTGAGATCTACTGTACGTGATTGGTGTGTCATTTTGAGAATGTTATTCTTTCGTATATCTGCTTTAGTGGTTACGTGTTGACCATGTTGGAGCTTACTGTGTGAAAGTAATCTCGAAGTGTGTTTTGACCTTTGGATGGTCGAATTAGAGTTTATCATGTCGATGATATTCTTGGCTAATTTGTTGATTGATCATCGTTAACGATCGTATGAGCGTTTGGACGTTATGTCGATATTTCGGGGTCTGTTGTCATTGTTTTGGACAGTTGTTTCACAGTTATATTGTGTATTATTGATTTGTATCCGGATTGGGATTTGATTGTGCGATCAGGCAGACAAGATCTGACACGGATAGATTATTTCATCTGACGATAATATATCTGGTTGGGACTTATGGAATTGTTATTGTAAGCGTGTTGAGGCTTTTCAGTGAAGTCACTTGCTAGTATCTCATGAGATCGTCGACTTGGCGCATATGTAAGTATGCTATTTTGGTTATTCGGTAATAATGATGATTCATCGTTGTCGTGATTATTTCGGGATATTTTGGTTGAACGGTTTATTTGTTTTTTATGACGGATTGCAAGTTTCGAGGACGAAACTTATTTCAAGTGGTGTAGTATGTAATATCCGGGATTTCTATTACTATTGTTTAATGTTATTTTATCCAAGTTATGTTGTACAGCGTGGAATCTGTACAGTATGGATAAAATAATGAAGGACTGAGATGTCAGTATTGGTATAATTGTCGTACTTGGTCGACAATTGGATGTAAGAAGTATATGTATTCAGTATGTCGTATGTTCGTATTCTATATGTTGAGACGTTGGACAAGAATAGCTGAAAATGGCTAAGTGTAACATTATTAGCGCACGCTAATAATCATTAGTAGCGCACGCTATCGTGCAGGTTTAGCGCACGCTACGGATATAAGATAACGCACGCTAATGCAGTCAGATCGGAAGGAATCTTCATGTGGACCAGGCCACTTTCGGCGCACGTTCTGATAAGTCAACGGATGTTTGTAATGTAGTACTAGCGCACGCTAAACCCTAAAGGTTAGCGCACGCTAACTGTATATCGGACAAGAAGGAATCTTATCCTCGTCAACACTTTCGGCATGTGGACCTGTCTTCGAAATCATACAGACAAGCGAGTCAACTATGAGTAGCGCACGCTAAGGTTGGACACTTGCGTACGCTAAATAGAGGCATTTACGTACGCTATTGCATGGGCATTGCGTACGTAAATCATTTCATACAGTAAGGTAGTTGCCTCTGGACTTCGATAGCGCACGCTAACAAAGACAGTTAGCGCACGCTAAGTGTGTAACATACGTTAACTGAAGATGTTAGCGTACGTTAGTAATGTACAATATATATAAGTGCAGTTGGCCATTATTCATCATTTCCGTCCATTTCTTCATGTGAACCGATAGAGAGAGGTCTTAGAGAGAAGTTGAGGTTCCAAACACTTGAGTTGATCATTCCTAACAACATTTGAAGCTTGGAAGTGATTGAAAACGGATTCAACCTTGGGATTCAATCCATTCCTTCAAAGAGGTAATTACTCTTCACTTTGAGATTTCATTTTGGATTGTATATGATGTTCTTGAGCTGATGATTATCATATAGACAAGTTGATAAGTATGATTATGAGTTGGATTACCGGATTATGATGATGTTATGGTTGATATGAAGATATTGATATGAATTGGATGGTTTCGAATGTGTTGTTTATCTTCAAAGAGATATGTTGGCTAATGTCTTCCTTCAATTCGGATCTTTGATGTTGTTGTTGGTTTCTTCATATGATGGTGAACATGGCATGATTATGAGTTCTTGGTGTTTAGGTTGTTGATATTAAGGAAGATGAAATATGAATATATGACTTGAATTAAGAGTCGGATGATTACCTATATGTTAAAGGATATTGGATTTCGTTGTTTGATAGCTATGAACATGGTTTTGGATCACCTAATGTTCTTGATAATCGTCATATGTTGATCGGTATCCGAAATACATGCAACTGTACAGCATTAGCGCACGCTAAGCTTCTTGCCTACGCGCTAACGGAGCAACTTAGCGCGCGCTACGTTAAGTGATTAACGTGCGCTAAGAAGGCAGAAAGTGCAGTATTTTCATGTTGTGGTTATGAATTCGTGCTGGTTTGAGTTGGATTGATCCGACTAGTGTTTAATCGAGATATTGTCAAGCCGTTGGCTTTGTGATTTGGTTTTATCGATTATTGATTGTTATCGAACTTGTTGTCTATCGATTACTGTAATAGGTTGAGAATATTGATCGGTGATTACAACCGTGTGTTGCGGTCGAGCTCGAGTATGTTCGTGGATTGCTTTGGTCGGGACCGAGGGACTTGTAGATGACGGCAATGGAATTGGTAATAGCTTCATCGGTATCGAGGTAAGTTATTACTTGCTCAGTTTATAGTATTTAATGAATGGTTTTCGTTTCATTCGTTTATAATTCGTATAGCAATGTTTATAATCGTAATCACAGGAGATTTGGGATTATAAATCATATTCGAGTTTTTGGAATCTGAATCATAATGTATATGATTTACTTTTGTTATTGGTATACTTGTATATCGAGGATATATTGTGATAAAGACGGAGATATGAATTATCTGCAATTCGTGATACTTTGGACCGTTTAGTATTGAGGATAATGGTTCGTGATGGTTTAGACATTGAGATCGTTCTCGAAGGACTCGGGGTAAGTACTCTATTCATTTTGATCATTTGTGTCGATCATGTCATGATACATTCGTGTATCGTTGTTGTCATGCATTTGTGCATTGTTGTTGTCGTGTATCGTGTACTGTTGTTTTGTGCAGTTGTGCATTGTTGTCATATGTCCACCTCGTGTTGGTCCGACGGGATCATCGGGATCTATGCTAGCGTGCGCTGGATCAACGGACGGGTTTTCCACCTCGGGTTGGTCTAACGGGATCATCGGGGGATCTAGGCAGTGAACGCTGGATCATCGGATTGCCATGTATTGTTGTTGTGCATATGTATATTATGGGTTTGCCATAAGTATACATTGTCATTATTGTTGTGATCATATTGACGTTGTCATATGAGTATGCATTTGTAGGTCTTGTGTTAGGACCATGTCCGTATGTTATGTTGATCTGATCTCAGATTAGACTGACGTGATTGTCATGGTATTTCGTATCTTGAGGTATGTTCTGTATTTCCTTGGTACTTGTCTTTGATGGACAATCGATTATCGTATTGGAATTGTCGATGTTATCCGATGGATTAAATTGGCCAGAGTTGGTATAATTTCCGTATCGCGAGTTATGATAATGTTTTGAGAACTGTGAGTATTGTTGAGATACCGTACAGATATTTCGGTATTATCTTAATGTGTTGTTAAGGATACGAATCGTGGATTCTCGTAAAGTTACGACGGTAAGATTACATTGGTCGTATTCTTACTTAGTATTTCCATTGATATGTAATTACTGACGAGATGTGATGGTTATCATTGTTGGATATTATGGCTGACCCCGTCGTGGGCTTTCTTTTTAGGTTCATGGATTATCAAGCTTGCAGCGGCCGTGGAGAGATTAACTTCCCGGAGGATACTGGCAAGGGCATGTATTTGTGTTTTAAGTTTCTGATCAGTTGTTGTATTCCGCTGCTAGAGTATTTTAATTGTTTGTCTTTATCCGCTGCGTGAGTATTCTTAAATGGCCTTTTTGGTATCCGGTAACTTAGGTTAATTTGGCAATCATTTTCTAAATCTATTCTGTCAGTACGTGTAAGCGATAGCTTAACGTATGTTTTTAAACTGTTGAGTTTTGGCATTTTGGGCCTTGTGGTTTCAAATGAGTTTTTACGACGGTTTGATAAACGAGTTTTATAAATCTTCGAATGTTTTTAATAGATAATACCGTCTTTAGCCTCTTGGGCGTTTGTAAATGTTTGCGAAAATTTCCTTCAGCCTTGGGCGCTGTAATATTCCCGGTCGGATCTGGGGTTGTTACAGTAACCGGCACCTTACGGCCGTAACTCGGCCAGGCCAGGCCCTGCTCCGGCCGTGACTCGGCCGTAGCCATTCCGACAGCCCGGAAGACCCCGAAACCCGAACCTGAGTAAAATCTGGAGATACGGTTACGAACTACTCGCAAAGACGAATCCAAGCGCTAAGAGAACACACGATTCCGACCACCCGAAGTGTCGGAATTCGACAACGGAAGTAATTACCCCAAACTTTGGGAAATTACAAAAATGGCCCAAAACGTCCGAAAATCACGATACGTGATCGAATAACCAAATTGAAGTTCACTACACGTCTAACAAAGTTAAACGGACTTACGGGAAACTCGAAATAGCAGTTTCCAACGAGATTCGCAAGAATCGAACTCAAGTGCGGAAAAGTCGCCAAAAAGCACGGAACTCAACAAAACGACACCGAACCGAACTCGGATGACAAAAAGTGCAGAATTATTCATCTCGGAATGACGAAACGGTCATGAGCGAGTCGTCAAAATGGACTTTCGCCGAAAAAAAGAAATTACCGGAAATCGAAATTACGGGTATTACAGAACATACCCAACCATAAATGGAGGATGAATGACCAAACAATATGGCTCAAAGATGGACGTCACAGTACGCCCGATCAGGAAATGTGTCCATGAACATGTCCACCCCGTATACGGAATCTAGGATATACGTGGGACATGTACCTAATTAGCCTCAAGAACTATGTCTCGTGTGCACGGTCCGATGTGGAAATATCTACACATGACCATAGTGTGCCCAGCTAAAAATCCTACACAATAACCAATCGGCACGCAGATATGACTCCAGATAGGTCACGATGCAACATGACAACGAAACTCAAACAATCACATATCTAATAAGGATCAAGAGACTCACCGAAGTGAACAAAGACACACGGATAATGAAAATCGACACGACCGACAATATCCGAAACAACCCTCATGGGATCACAATCCCTAAAGGATAATCCATACGATCAACAATCTCAGACAACAGTTCTGGGATCAACATCCTTTAATGAAACAATCAACACAACCATTAATACCAACAATAGTCCTAGGATCAACATCTTTCAACGAACAACCAATACGAATCTCATTATACGGAACCTCAACATACAACACATACAACAATTCAACAGAATAATTATCCTCGTAACTGAACAGTACTTAAATTACCTCAAAGTCGAAGACAATATCCTTTCCACGAACCAACATCCCTGAACGAATACACAGTTATACGAATAATCCCGAAATAAGTATAGTCCATTTATACCAAAAAACCACCGTCCCGACATCAATGTCCACACGGTAAACCATCCTCGATATCCGACATTCCACATCACTGACCAAAGATAACTCACATCTCCGTCCTTACTAAACACATTTAAACCATATATACTATGATTTAATCCAAAACAACGCATAATATACAAACCATCATCCCAACAATTTACATTTATAATATCATTGCTATATGAATTATAAATGAAATGAAATCGAAATCATTCATTAAATATCATAAACTGAACAAGTATAACTTGCCTCGACACTGATACCACGAAGCCGTTACCAAAATCTATTCCCTTCGTCTACGAGCTCCTCAGCCCCGACCAAAAGCAATCTACGAACTCTTCAACCTCAACCGCAACACAACGGTCGTAATCCACGATGAAACATCTCAAGCTATTAAAGTAATCAATCAACAACAATCCGATAACAATCAATAACCGACATAGCCAACCAATCAAACTCAACAGCTCAACAATACCTCGATCATACACAAAACCGAACAATACAACTCAAATAATTACGAACTCATATCCACAATACAAACTGCAACTCGACAACTCATAAATAACAATCAATATTACCGATCAACAAACCCAACGGTTTTACAATATCTCGATTAAATACATATCCAACAACCCAAATCAATCAATATAATACGATTTCACAATCTGATAATCATATCAACAATCAATTTAAACCAATAATAAGGGTATAAACATTACCGATTCCAAATTCGATCATAAATACGAATACGAGTTTCCTCCTTGTAAATTCATAATCAAAACCAATTACCGATTACCATCATCAATACGGACAATCCAATTAATTCAACATTATAGATAATCATATTCCAAGGGTTTCAAATAACTCAATCATTCAATTTGAACACTTGTTCTATACGTATGAACTTTCCAACTAAAAGATGCATAATAGTCTCATCAAACTCGAAATCATATTCGTACTCCTATACGAATATTATACCAAAACACATAACTTAGTTCGAGATATGAATATTCCATATTCATATCCAAAACACCAACACCTCCAACACATTCATCATATCAATCATCAATTCGTCTCGATATTAAGGATTTCATAACATATCCGATTCCAACTTTAACTTTAAACACGAATCAACAAGATTCCTTTTTGTTCATAGATGTAAACAATATTATCGGCATAATAGACAATCTGAACTACCCAAATAGTTCAATACCATTGATAATCTTGTTATGAGATTAACCATAATCTTTCCGGATTCAAACTTGTAATCATGATTCATATTTCATCAAGAACATATGAACTCTACCACTACAATCAACATAGTATTGGTTTCAATCAGCAAATACACGATTATACTTAAAAACGATTATTTATCTTATCACATATTTCTCTTTGATATGATATATATACCAAGATTACCAAGAACACCAAGAATACCATGATTCCATACTCATGATTAACATAATAAAAACATAGATCATCATATCATTATCTTCTTCGACATGCATTATTCATAACACCACAAATCATAGCAATACTAACATAATCGTCATCATAAGGGGTAAATAACGGCAATAACATCAAGAATCCGAAATGAAGGATGGAATTACATCTACATATATTTTAATCACGATCTAAAACCACTACAATCGCACCAATACTCATATATCAACAACAAAACCCGATAATTTATCATACAAGCATGATTGAACGAATCGCAACCCTTACAACATGAATAACCTTAATCAGTATCTTCAATATCTTGTCACAATACCATTCATTCATGTATAACATCATAATAACAATAATGTAGATTAACATGCTTCCTAACATGTAATCATCATTCCAAACTCGAGCTATACTCAGAGGTTCACAAAGGTTACCTGATATTGAAGAACCACGACGAAGAACAATCGAACTCCTTCCGATGATTGTTATCAACTCTAAGAACAAATCCAATCCAAGCTTCCAAGCTCATAACCAAGTTAGAAGATCCAAAAATCAGTCTTGGAGGGGTGAAGGATGAAGAAACAAGGTGAAACCTCTTCAAAATGACGAAATGACGGGCCTCATATATATATAAACACATCCCTTACGTACGCTATATGAACTATCTAGCGTACGTAATAGCCATTACGTACGTTGACCTTCCTTGGTAGCGTACGTAATGATAGTCCAGAACCTCATGTCTCAATTCGTTCGATGCATTGTAAAATAAAAGCCATAGCGTACGTAACACATACATTGACTTGCTATAGTAAATGTCCAGTTAGCGTACGTTATACACTAATCGTAGCAAATGGTAACCTCAACATTGACTCGCCCGTGCACATCCACGCCGAAAGCTGCCGACCGCGGGCCCACCTGTCGATTATATCTCGGATCCTACCTCATACCAACTTTACGTACGTTAACTGATCCACTTGACGTACGTGATAGTTGTGCACCTTACGTACATTAACTATCCTTCTTAATGTACGTAATCCTTATGCATTAGTGTACGTTAAGTTTACATCGTAGCGTGCGCTATCGTGGCTGTACTTAGCCATTTTCATCTATTCTTATCCAACGTCTCGATATACAGAATACGGACACACAGAATACTGAATACACATACTCCTCCCGAAAATATTCTCATAGGATACCTCTGATACACGATTTATTCATATACAATTGTCGATCAAGTACGACAATTATACAAATACAGCTGTCTCAGTCTTGAATTTATTTTATCCATATTGTATAGTCACCCAGCTATACAATTTATCTCAGATAAAATAACGCGAAAAATTTATACTGAAAATCCGGATATTACAACTCATTGAATATAATAGTTGTTAAAATCTAATAATAACAATAATAATAAAATTACATGGGATAAAATATTGGATACTATAATCGGTCAAAATATATCAACATGACTAGAAACATACCATCCGATATCAATTATGAAGATCAATATTTTAGGGAAAAAAAATGAATCAAGATACATATAAAATGTAAAATAAATATCAGAGGTATTACATCTTCGAGCTTGATTTCCCCTCTTCGAGCTTGATTATTCGAGCTTGAGTTTTGTCTACGTGTGTTTGTGTTGTGTATGGGTTGGGTTGGGTCTTTGTGTGTTGTGGCTGTGTATTGTGTCTGTCTTCTGTTTGTTTATTCTTTTTTCTTTTGTTATTTTTGGTAAGCCCGGCAAAAAAGATTTTAGAAATCCCGCTCACATTTTACAAGCCCGCCAACATTTAGCCCCCAAAGTGAATAGATACTGCAACGATTTTAAAAAAGTATTGCAATAGAATGCATGTTTTTAACTTTCTTAGTTTTTTTCAATGGAATTTCAATGCTTTTCAATAACATTGCAATTCATGTGATTTGGTTTCTCAATAGCAATGGTTTTTGACAGTTTTTTAGAAATGTGGTTCCGATAGGCAATCTATGGTGTAATGGCTGTAGAAGATCTCTTTGCTGTATGGACGAACTATATGGACAGTCCTAACAGCTTCCATAGTTAATATAATTCTGACTCCTTTGAGACTACCTTGCTGTATGTTGGCAATTATCAAAACAAGAATGTTTTCCCCAACAATTAATGTCCTAGCTTGGTAGACCTTGATGAAGGTTGCACGGCGTGTATGACCCTTATGAGAATTGGGGTGTTACATAAGTTCCAGAGTAAAGCAAAAGATGGAACGTTGGCTACAGCAAAGATGATGTAGGTGTTTTACTGAGGAAAAGTAAACCATAAATCCAACAGGACATAGACTGAACTTTAAACCATTATGAAATAACCTTTCTTAATTCATAAAGTATTCATGATTTTAAAGTAGCATTTAATGCTGACAGGACAATATTTAGTGCAATTGAAGAGACTACAAACAGAAGAGCGTTTAATGCAGATCAAAGAAAATTTCTGAATCATTAAATGCGAAACATCTTTAATTCAAACATTCTGAAGCCGCCAATCAGAGCTGTCTAAATCTCACCAAGCGGCCAACGACTGCATTTATAATGGATCTGTATTTCCAAGGTTATAAATAGCCCAGGCAAGAGGACATTGCTAAAAGTTACACATACTGAACACCGAGATTATTATCAAGAGCAACATATTTCTTCAAACATACAGCGAATATCTTGAGTGAAGAAATATCTAAGTCCTCAACAAAGAACAGCACAACTACAACGACGCTTACAAATCCTACAATTGATGTTTGTACTCGTGATACTTCAAAACCTCATCGTTGTGACCCTTAGCCTTGTATGGACTAAGTCAAGCTATTCCGACCTGTGTGGAAAGAATAGTATTCAAGGACGAAGCTTTAATTTGTGTGAGAAGAAGCAACTCAAAGAAGCCTACAGCCAATTTGCGTGAACAGATAAAGGTACAGTCGACTGTATCAATCTGTGTGAACGATACAACAACTGGTTTAGTTAAAATCATATAGTTGTGTATATTTTGATTTTAATAAACTTCTTACTCCCATGTGAAGGACCTATGGACGTAGAGGGGATTACGTCAAAGCACATTAAAATGTGTGTTATAACCTTCTGTCCTTATCTTTTTCTTACTGCCTGTGATTTTATACCTTCCTTTTCAAAAATTTCTGTCAGAATGGAAGCAAAAGGCAGTCTATATTTTCTTTGGCAATTTTTCTTAGCATATCCTTTTTTGTGGAAAATAATCCCTTTGTACACAAACCATTTCATGACAACTCCACCAAAATTAACTTGCTCATCCTTTAACACGTGATTGATGATCTCCACGTCAATACTAACCAATTTTTATTGCGCATTCACTTTTGGCATCAAACCCTGAGTGATGGCGTCATGAAGTAAATGAATATTTAGACCAAAATCATTGTTTTCAAATTTATCAGAGTTTACCTCAATCACAATCGGGGACTTGAGGTAGTCATGAATAGCGATTACGTTCAAATTATCGTCCTCCTCACCATTATTTGAGGAAAAGTTCGGTGCACAAGACACCATCGTTTATAGACCAAAAATGTTCGAGATTTTGACGGAATAAAAGCTCATAGGTTTTCCCCGAACCAATGAATGAACAATGACTGCTCCATTTGAAATGTAACTAATCGAAAAATTAGTATAGAATTCCTTAACCAATTCTTCAAAAAGGGCCTGGCCAAACTAACAAATTTTCCTATCCCCAAAATATCAAAGAAATCCTCAATATTAACCCAATACTTCTCAAAGATTTAAAATTGAGGTGGTGGCGTGGAGTTATATCTTCATCTATAAGGATTTTGAGGATACCTTTTCAGCTTAGGGATTGACGAATCGGGCCGAATCCAATGGATTGGATGAAGAATGTCCTTCTCTTTTCTTTCCTGAGTGTGTGTTTGTCATGATTTTTCGAGATTGATATATAGTTCTGGTTGAGGTTTAGAGAGGATTTAGAGAGGGGAAATCGGGACTAGGGTTTTGGTTTATAGGATAATCAAGGAAGTAAGCCTCGATCAGGTTTTTATGTTCTAGAAATATCATGTAACGTATGTTAGGTCTTATAGCAGCCATAAGCGTGTACTCATAGCGCATGCTACGTAATAAGTTAGCGACCGTAAGAGTGGTTCCAGTAGCTACTTTCCTCGATCCCTGGATAGTGTAACGTATGCAATTCTTATGGTGTAGCGTATGTTATAATGCTTAACGTATGGTCAGATTTGCATATTGCGTATGCCAGGATACCTTAATGTTTTGGAATCAAAATAAATTGTAGCGGCCGTAAGTGAAGTTCCGTAATGGCCAACTAAAGGTTTATGGGATTAAAATTATTGATAGCGGTCATAAGGTGGAATAAATAGTGGTCGTTAGGTTGACCAAATGAATAGTAATATGATTTATGTCCGTTTTTCATGAACATTTTGCTACATATGTAAATATGCAGATTTAAAAATGATCAACATGTCCCATTCCTAAATTTATTCTTATAAAATTGAATGATTCTTCGGGCAATGGTTTTGTAAAAATATCAGCCAAGTGTCCATTTGTACCCACAAATTAGAGACAAAAATTTCCATTTTGGACATGATCACGAATAAAATAATGATGGATTCCGATTTGCTTTGTCCTACTATGCAAAATGGGATTCTTATTCAGATTTATGGCATTATTATAATCACAAAAATAGGTGTATTTTTAATAGTAATGCCATAACCCAGTAATTGATTTTTAATCCATAGTACATGTGCACATGCACTTCCAACAGTCATATATTCGGCTTCAGCTGTGGAAGTAGCCACACTAGTCTGTTTCTTACTGTAATACTCGAATATTTGTCATGTATTCTCGCCCTTATTTGAATCTATTGGTATTTGATTTTGTCGTACAATTAATCAAAGTATGATTTTTCGTATCAGTAATCCATTGTTCACGAATGTATGTTGTAAAGGATGCTAATTCATGCATGTGTTTGCATGAATTAGCGCACGCTAATATACAGACTTAGGGCACGCTATACTTTGAGCATTAGCGTACGTTATATCGTTAGGGTAACGCGCGCTATGTGCAGTCAACATGATTGAGACAAAGGTTGGTAGGTGAGATCAGATCACGGATTTGGATAAGGATATGTCGGAATGAACCTGGACGGCTTTTGGAAAAGTTAAGTCAATGGTGTTTAGTGTGTGCTAGAGATTATAGTTAACGCACGCTAAAGCCATGGACAGTAGAGACAGTAAGCTCCGTGAGGCCGTTAACGTGCGCAACAATGAGTGTTAGCGTATGCTAATCATAGTATTTAATGTACTTAATGGTTGTATAACATACGTAAGGCCGATGTCAGAAAGAGACAGTGAACTGTGAGCCCGTTAGCGCATGCTGAGTGGATCAATAGCGCACGCTAAGGGTCATTTCCTATAAATAGGACATTACATTCATTTCATTTCTGACTTTACCCTTCGTCCATTATCCGACTTCTACAACTTGGAGAGTTACCGTCACGACATTAACCCCTCATATTAGCCTCTGAATGTGATTGTTGAAGACGAGGAGCATTGGGGCTTAGTGTTCAAGCATCCGACGTTGAGTTTCATCAAGTGTTTCGTCGTTTCCTTCCATAGTAAGGTATGTGATGCTTTAAGCACCTGAAATTCATATCCTCAATGTCGATTATGAACATGCTACTGAGATTATGGAGTTTTTTATGAACATTATGAATCAATCAACATGTTTTTGAAGATCGGATTGGATGAACGTAGGCTTTTCATTGGTAAAACACTAGTAAAAAAACCCTGATAGTGACTTTTTTTAATGATGCTTCTAACTAAGTGTCGCATTATTTCAATATCTTGACACTTCCATTGTTTAGTTACATATTGTGATGCCTTATGATAATATGAAATCATTTCAAACCCGAGTTCAATTTCCAAACAACACATAAATACTTTTAAAATATCTATAGTGTCGCTAAAAAATTGATTTGATACATTCGTGAAAAATTCCAAAGCCGACAAATAATTATTTTAATTAGGGCTGTAAAACTAGTCGAGTCGAGTCGAATATTGCCGAGTTCGAGTCGAGTTTTGGATTAATTTTGGGCGAGTCGGGTTTCTGACGGGTCGGGTCGAGCATGTGAGGTGCTGGCCGAATTCGTCTTAGGTCAAATCCCTTGGGTCCCGGCGAGATACCCGGGTTCGGACAGAAACAACAAATGTGAGGGTAATTTCTCGGATCCTACTTGCGTCAAGAATAAAAAGGGCCAAATATATGGGCATTATATATAATCATCAAAACCTATTACCTAAACCTATTTTTTCTTCCTCTTTCCACTACTACAAAAATAGCATTTAACAGCGGTTCTGGAGCCCTTTTAACAGCGGTTCTGGAACCACTGTTAAATGTCCCGCTGTTAAATTTAACAGCGGTTTTTAAAAACCACTGTTAAATTTTGAATTTAACAGCAGTTTTTAAAAACCACTGTTAAATTAATTTTTTTTAAAATAAATTGAAATTATTTTTTTAACAGCGGTTCTTGTAGAACCGCGGTTAAAATTGTTGGAATAAAAAAAATTATATTGCTCTGCCCAGATCCCCCACACTCGACCGGCCGCCCGCCTCCGAGCCTTCCCGCTCGCGAGCCGCACATACCTGCTCGCCCACGTCCGAGCCCACCCGCTAGCGACCCCGCACATATATATGAATAAATGTGCATTTCTGCTACTCACCGAATTTGAACCTGAGACCTCCATAAGATGGAGGTGGTATCAACCACTCAGACAAAGTCATTTGTTGTACTTTTGTTGATCTATATTATATAAGTGTACAATAAACCACATATATATATATATATATATATATATATATATATATTCAGAATTATATTATATACATTAAAGTATAATGTATATTATATAAAAAAATTGATGAACTGAGTATTAAGCTTTTATGATTTATATTATTAATTATTATTATTATAGAATAATAATATAAAATAATTAAAATTATTACATATTAAAAATTATAATGTATATATTGTATATAGCCATGCTGAAATTATAAATTTGTATCATATATTAAATATTAATAAGTTATATTAATAAGTCAACAATTATAATATATTTGAAGAATTATATTATATTATATATATTAATATTCAATATCATCCACATTTAATATAATATAATTCACAAAACAATATGTATTATAATTTTTAATATATAATATCATATAATTTTAATATTAATATATAACAAAATATATTGATATTCAATATATTGCACATTTAATATAATATAATTCATAAAACAATATGTATGTATTAGAATTTTTCATATATAATGTAATATAATTTTTAATATTAATATATCACAAAATATATTAATATTCAATATATTGCACATTTAATATAATATAATTCACAAAACAATATGTATTATAATTTTTAATATATAATGTCATATAATTTTAATATTAATATATAACAAAATATATTAATATTCAATATATTGCACATTTAATATAATATATATCATAAAATAATATGTATGTATTATAATTTTTAATATTTATTGTAATATAATTTTTAATATTAATATATCACAAAATATATTAATATTCAATATATTGCACATTTAATATAATATAATTCATAAAACAACATGTATGTATTATAATTTTTAATATATAATGTGATATATTTTTTAATATTAATATATCACAAAATATATTAATATTCAATATATTGCAAATTTAATATAATACAATTCATAAAACAATATGTATGTATTATAATTTTTAATATAAAATGTAATATAATTTTTAATATTAATATATCACAAAATATATTAATATTCAATATATTGCACATTTAATATAATATAATTCACAAAAGAATATGTATGTATTATAATTTTTAATATATAATGTAATATAATTTTTAATATTAATATATCAGAAAATATATTAATATTCAATATATTGCACATTTAATATAATATAGTTCATAAAACAACATGTATGTATTATAATTTTTAATATATAATTTTATATAATTTTTAATATTAATATATCACAAAATATATTAATATTCAATATATTGCAAATTTAATATAATATAATTCATAAAACAATATGTATGTATTATAATTTTTAATATAAAATGTAATATAATTTTTAATATTAATATATCACAAAATATATTAATATTCAATATATTGCACATTTAATATAATATAATTCATAAAACAACATGTATGTATTATAATTTTTAATATATAATGTAATATAATTTTTAATATTAATATATCACAAAATATATTAATATTCAATATATTGCAAATTTAATATAATATAATTCATACAACAATATGTATGTATTATAATTTTTAATATAAAATGTAATATAATTTTTAATATTAATATATCACAAAATATATTAATATTCAATATATTTCAAATTTAATATAATATAATTCATAAAACAATATGTATGTATTATGATTTTTAATATAAATTGTAATATTATATTTAATATTAATATATCACAAAATATATTAATATTCAATATATTGCACATTTAATATAATATAATTCATAAAACAATATGTATGTATTATAATTTTTAATATATAATGTAGTAGAATTTTTAATATTAATATATAACAAAATCTACTAATATTCAATATATTGCACATTAACCTAGAACCGCTGTTAATACAAGTTTAACAGCGGTTCTAAAAGAACTGCTGTTAAATGTACAGATTTAACAGTGGTTGTCGAAGAACCGCTGTTAAATGTACAAGTTTAACAACGGTTCTTATAGAACCGCTGTCAAAGTACAATTTAACAGCGGTTCTTCTAGAACCGCTGTTAAATATGCAGATTTAACAGCGGTTCCAAGAAAAAACGCTCTTAAAATGCCGCTGTTAAATGCTGTTTTTGTAGTAGAGATCTCAAACGCCACTCTCTCCATTCGAAACCTAAGGAAGCCCTGTTCTTCTCTTGTCTTCTCTTCTTCTCATTTATTCTCTTCATCTCTCATGGCTTCCATACAAGCAAGCAGTGGATCGATTTGGGCAGTGGATCGATTGTTTTTGTCCATACTTTTTTGTCCTCGATTTCATATAATACTAGTCAGATTGAGTAGATCTTGGGCTCTTTTCATTTGAGAAGTCATAAATAGAGTAGATTAGTGATTAGGGGTAATATTTCTCAATGACTCTGTACACCCTTAAAAATGTAACATCCGCATTTTTCTTTCCCTTGTATTTTTATTTTCGATGTATTTCTCGGTCGTAGTGACCCTCGTGTATCTTTCAGTGTATCTTTTCAGTCACCTGTTGATCTGATTCTCGTTATTGTTGTGCGGAACCGCTGTTTCGGGGTTGCCGTGGATCCATTCTATGTTTTGATGCGTCTTGAGATGTTCCGTTTGACGTTTTGTTCATATTCCGGTGTTTTGGACCGTTTATATTTCGTACCTAGCGCACGCTATCTTTTTTGCATAGCGCACGCTATGTAACACCCCCAATCTTCTTAGGGATATTACACGCCGTAGACCCTCTCCTCGAGGATCTACCAGGCTGATAACTAAAATCAAACATCGCCTTTAAGGCTAAAATGACTCAGTAGACCGATTTGGTCTTTCAATAAATACGTACAACTCAAATACAACTCATGCCCACGCAGGGGTCAAAATACAACCACACCCGTACAACGGGAAAAATATACTGCAGCGGAAAAGAAAATACAACTAGACCAATACGACAGCAACGGATCCTCGTGTGATTAGTATCGTTCATCTTTCATCATCCGAAGTTCACAACACGTCTAACAAAGTTAACGGAAGTTCACAACACGTCTAACAAAGTTAAACGGACTTGCGGGAAACTCGAAACAGCAGTTTCGGACGAGATTCGCAAGAATCGAACTCAAGTGCGGAAAAGTCGCTAAAAAGCACGAAACTCAACAAAACAACACCGAAACGAACTCGGATGACAAAAAGTGTAGAATTAATCATTCTCGGAATGACGAAACGATCATGAGCGAGTCGTCAAAATGGACTCTAGCCGAAAAAAGAAATTTACCGAAAATCAAAAATTGCGGGTATTACATTCTACCCTCCTTAAAAGAAGTTTCGTCCCGAAACTTAAAATAAGTAGGGAGAAGCAATATCGCCTGCCAGGAAAAATCGACGAGATACACAAAAGCCGAAAACTCGTGCCTGACGACGAAATACTGCAAGAAACGCAAAGAGACATACGGCGTGAAAACACGCTCCACGGCGACCAACACAACGGCGCCGTTAGGAATATAATAAAACCAACAGATGACAAGCGTCGTCAAACGGATAATATAGTCAAGTCAATTATCCGAATAATCACAAAACACAACGAACGAAAATCAATAAGATTGACCGAGTTATTCCGAAAGGGAAAAGCGATTGAAAAGTCACAACGACAAACGAGTTATTCCGAAACAATACCACCCTCGTTCGATCAACAAAAGTAAGGGATAGGGAAAGTTCAGAAAATGTTAAGGAGCATAAACGAGCCGACAGAGTCGAAAATACAGAAATTCAAAATCCGATCCACGTCGAATGGAAGAGTTAGTAGAACCAAATGATGTCACTTCCGAACAATTTTCACAAGAGTCGAACCGAACTCCAAAAAGTCACAGCTCGTTCGGACGATGAAACCGAAATACAGAACAAGTTCATAAAGTATCAACGAAAACGAGCGAGTCGGTAGAATTGAGAAAGAGAAAAATGCAGAAGCCAAAAATAATACGGGTATTATAGGACTTCTTCTAAAAGAAGTGTCGTCCCCGAAACTCACAACAATGAAATCAAGGTGGCGACACAACAAACAACCGACAAAAACATCCTTTGAAGGCCTCTCAAAGACGATTCTGATAACTGTGCTGAAACGCGAACTCCGAAAGTCTCGGTAGCCAATTCGCAAAATTGAATTCGGTGTCCCTCGAGTCCACACTCGAAATGTGTTACTGTCGAGAAGGACAAAATGCACGTACATTCCCCCGACACATCACGGTTGAAATGCCTCAGCTTGGCATACCGAAAATACAAATGCTAGGTACAATGGAACATAACATCACAAAACAACAAACCGAAGATGCCAACTCAGCGCAACAAAGAATCATAACACATATCATACACAACGATTACCATCGTAAAGTAATACACACACAAACACTACAACAACGACGGTATCGTTCGGCGACCTCAACGGCCCGAACGATAACCAGCACATAATTACAACCATCATGAAACAATCACACATGTACGCAAACGTACAAACTCAAGCTTTAACAACTCACACAGGTGCGATAACACGCAAGCCCCCACGAAATGACAACATTAAAGATCGTCATCATACCTCCCACAAAGGGTTAACAAAACATGAGCGTGGCGAACGACTCAATGTTCACACCACCAATTCAATCATAATTCGGAGGGCTAACACCCTAACAACAATACCAACATCATACACACCTTCCCCGACCACAAGAAGGAAATGATGGGCTTTGAAACGAAAACCACCTTATGAAAACAGTTTGGAAACACTAGTTGATCTTGAGTATCATTTTACAAAAAGTTGAACAAAATCATTGTCGAGACTTTGAAAACCATCTTGCGTTTGATAAAACGAGGACACTTTCCTTTTTGTGAAAACTTTCAGAAATATCCGACCATCAGGTCTAAGTATAAGTGTTTCTAAAACATTGAAAATATCTCAAAATATTTTGGTCCTCGAGGTAGAAGAATTTGGAAACATATTGTGGCACCTTGGAAGTACCACGAGAAAACGATTCATTTTAAAAGTACGTCTCAAATTTATTTTCTAAGATACTCAAGGTTTTCAAAATAATTCAATGGGCTAGAATGCCCAAAAATACTCATGTAACAATATTCGTTTAAACATATTATAATATATGCATCAAATCGCACAAAGTCAAGACAATACATGTCTTTTACCGGGAAGGCAAACAATCAATTATCATAGTAAAAAAGACATAATTAATGACAACACTCCTCATACAAACGAAATAAGAGAATCACACGAACGCATCACGAAACCAAGAATCTACATGAAGGTTCCATCACTTAACACAAAATCAAACAAATAGCTCGTGTCACACGAGGCACAACACAAAGAAGGGAGACTTGCAGCCACAGGTCGCACGAAGATGATGATCGCCCCACGATACTAATCACGACCAACAAACTCAGACGACGCGTCGCGACACGACTCAGTCAGACAAAATCCGACGAGACAAAACTCAGCAGACACCACTGACCCGACAACCTAGGTTTCCACAACCTAAGCTCTGATACCATTCTGTAACACCCACAATCTGCTTAGGGATATTACACGTCGTAGACTCTCTCCTCGAGGATCTACCAGCTGATAACTAAAATCAAACATCGCCTTTAAGGCTAAAATGACTCAGTAGACCGATTTGCTCTGTCAATAAATACGTACAACTCAAATACAACTCATGCCCACGCAGGGGTCAAAATACAACCACACCCGCATAACGGAAAAATATCTTGCAGCGGAAAAGAAAATACAACAAGACCAATACGACAACGGATCCTCGTGTGATTAGTATCGTTCATCTTTCATCATCCTTCGTGCCGACCAGTGCTATGCTCCAAAACCCGAATGCGAAAATAGACATCCACCCCGAATACTCGGGGGTTAGCAAAACTCCACTATTTTGCTAGTGCAAGTACAAGTGCAAAAATACGAGCCATACAATTCACATTCCACGAATAACAATAACCAGGAATCATCAAAGATCCAAACATAATGAAAAGTACTTCCCGAGGCAAGAGTTTGGGTAAAACATTCCGAAACCAAAAGAGCACAATTAAGGGGAACAATTTGTAAAACAGTTTAAAATGCCATCGAGAGTTTTAATAGAAAACAATTTAGGATTATCAAATCCTAATCTTTCCAAAATCAACGGGGTCACAGCCCAAAGGTTTTGTTTTCGCAATTAGAAAACCAACAGCAATACACAGGGTTAAAACCCATGTCACGTGTCTTCGGCGGACATAAAATCAATACAATATAATCGCCCAAGATACGTAAACCTTGGTCACCAAAAATACAACACCAACTCGTGAATCCAGGGCTATACCATTGGATTCCATTCGTGGCCCCGTCGGACCCTCCCAAGGTGAGTAGAATGCGTTTTCGAAATCATATACACCAATTCGTGAAGTTTTACTCGTGAATCCAGGGCTATACCATTGGAATTCCCTCCGTGGACCCGTCAAACCCTCCCGAGGTGAGCAAATACATTCACCAAACATACACACGCACTCGTGAAGTTTTACTCGTGAATCCAGGGCTATACCATTGGAATTCCCTCCGTGGCCCCGTCGAACCCTCCCGAGGTGAGCAAATACATTCACAAAACAAACAACCGCACTCGTGAACCCAGGGCTATACCATTGGAATTCCCTCCGTGATCCCGTCGGACCCTCCCGAGGTGAGCGAAATACATTCACACAATTAACACGTCACAACAAGGATATTCATACAATCTACCAAAGACAACAAACACCAAGCACGACATAATCGTCAAATCACAACGCACCAAAAATGAGATAATATATGCCCACACGCGTTATCAAGCGCAACATCAACACCAAACATATCCATAGGATTCACATAGTCACTTACAACCCACACAATTTACAAAACACACGCGTTTTGAAAGTGAGCCTTTAACGAGGCTAGTCGAATCTTTTGAAAAACTCGTTTCAACAAACACACACACATACCAAGACGATCACCAATCATCATATCCACAAAACAAGAAATGTATGGACAAGGTACTTGCCTCGAATAAGAACAACGCGAAGAATCGACCGAAGTAGGTTGACACGAACCGACTACGAACCCGCCGACTCCGCCGATCGCCAACTCGCGTTCATAAACTACGAAGGACAATAACAACAATGAAATGAATTTCCTAACACGACTTAAAGCCATTGAATTCAAAGAATGAATGACGAAAGTTTAAGGATTTTCCCCAAAACGGCCAAGAACACGATTCGTCCCGTCAAAACCCGAAAACGGAATTTCAAGTTGAAATATGGATATACAATCCATAGAATATGTTTAACAACATCATTTAACCATAATCGATCCATCGAAAACGGATGAAAAACGAGATCGAGGACAAATCCCCCAAAAAGTCAATTCGAAGGAAATCAAGAAATATACTTCGATTCGACGAAGAAAAATGGATTAAATGATCTTAAACACAATAATACTACCAAGATTAATCATACCCATCATGAATTAATCAACAACACGGAACCAATTGGACAAAAATGCAAAAACCCCCAAATTCACGAAATTAGGGTTCTAAGGAAGATTACCTTGATTCGCTGGATCAAAGGATGATAACGGATGATTGATTGATGTTATGAACTCAAGAACTTCATGGATTTGTTGTTAAACAACATGGCTTCGTCACCCATGAATCGCCAGCCTCGGACGAAGAAGGAAGGAAATGAAAAACGAAGGGAAAAGTGGCTGGTCTGTCATATATATACTCGGCCGGAACTAGCGTGCGCTAGCCCTCCCGGACTAGCGTGCGCTATCGGCCAGTACCGGCCGAGCACTCTCGGCCATGGCCCTCATGACCCGGCACCACCGACCAATTCTGCCGACCATGACTGTCCGCCCGACTCCCACTAGCGTGCGCTACGGCCGAAAGCCTGCGCGCGCTAGCCGACCTGTCCAGTAGCATCTAGACTAACAAACTCACCCAGGTAACGTACGCTAGTCGGCCGACAGCGTGCGCTACCCCTGCCGGTAGCGTGCGCTACAACCGGCGATGGCGTGCGCTACTGCCGATCCGACCGAGTCCGTAACCTCGTAACCCCACCGCCTGCACCGATAAGCGTCGTTAGGCCACCCGATAGCGTGCGCTACACTGCCGATTAGCGCGCGGCCTTCCAAAGTGAAGGCGTGCGCTCGCCGGTTCTCGCGCACTGTCCGGCCGGTGCCTGCAATCGTCCGGCCGATCCATAACCGTCGGCCCGATCCAATCGCTGTGGCTCGACAACCCGATTTCCGAAAACACACGGAACGAACACGACGAAAAGTTCGCGGATGACATCAACGACCCGAAATGAAAACATAATACCATAATTAATCATACGCGACCAAGAAACGGGTCGAGACAACAATTACAGATACGGATACCCGTAACTTTCAAGAAATTACAAAATGGCCCAAAACGCCCGTAAATCACGATACGTGATCGAATAACAAAACCGAAGCTCACAACACGTCTAACAAAGTTAAACGGACTTGCGGGAAACTCGAAACAGCAGTTTCGGACGAGATTCGCAAGAATCGAACTCAAGTGCGGAAAAGTCGCTAAAAAGCACGGAACTCAACAAAACAACACCGAAACGAACTCGGATGACAAAAAGTGTAGAATTAATCATTCTCGGAATGACGAAACGATCATGAGCGAGTCGTCAAAATGGACTCTAGCCGAAAAAAGAAATTTACCGAAAATCAAAAATTGCGGGTATTACATTCTACCCTCCTTAAAAGAAGTTTCGTCCCGAAACTTAAAATAAGTAGGGAGAAGCAATATCGCCTGCCAGGAAAAATCGACGAGATAGACAAAAGCCGAAAACTCGTGCCTGACGACGAAATACTGCAAGAAACGCAAAGAGACATACGGCGTGAAAACACGCTCCACGGCGACCAACACAACGGCGCCGTTAGGAATATAATAAAACCAACAGATGACAAGCGTCGTCAAACGGATAATATAGTCAAGTCAATTATCCGAATAATCACAAAACACAACGAACGAAAATCAATAAGATTGACCGAGTTATTCCGAAAGGGAAAAGCGATTGAAAAGTCACAACGACAAACGAGTTATTCCGAAACAATACCACCCTCGTTCGATCAACAAAAGTAAGGGATAGGGAAAGTTCAGAAAATGTTAAGGAGCATAAACGAGCCGACAGAGTCGAAAATACAGAAATTCAAAATCCGATCCACGTCGAATGGAAGAGTTAGTAGAACCAAATGATGTCACTTCCGAACAATTTTCACAAGAGTCGAACCGAACTCCAAAAAGTCACAGCTCGTTCGGACGATGAAACCGAAATACAGAACAAGTTCATAAAGTATCAACGAAAACGAGCGAGTCGGTAGAATTGAGAAAGAGAAAAATGCAGAAGCCAAAAATAATACGGGTATTATAGGACTTCTTCTAAAAGAAGTGTCGTCCCCGAAACTCACAACAATGAAATCAAGGTGGCGACACAACAAACAACCGACAAAAACATCCTTTGAAGGCCTCTCAAAGACGATTCTGATAACTGTGCTGAAACGCGAACTCCGAAAGTCTCGGTAGCCAATTCGCAAAATTGAATTCGGTGTCCCTCGAGTCCACACTCGAAATGTGTTACTGTCGAGAAGGACAAAATGCACGTACATTCCCCCGACACATCACGGTTGAAATGCCTCAGCTTGGCATACCGAAAATACAAATGCTAGGTACAATGGAACATAACATCACAAAACAACAAACCGAAGATGCCAACTCAGCGCAACAAAGAATCATAACACATATCATACACAACGATTACCATCGTAAAGTAATACACACACAAACACTACAACAACGACGGTATCGTTCGGCGACCTCAACGGCCCGAACGATAACCAGCACATAATTACAACCATCATGAAACAATCACACATGTACGCAAACGTACAAACTCAAGCTTTAACAACTCACACAGGTGCGATAACACGCAAGCCCCCACGAAATGACAACATTAAAGATCGTCATCATACCTCCCACAAAGGGTTAACAAAACATGAGCGTGGCGAACGACTCAATGTTCACACCACCAATTCAATCATAATTCGGAGGGCTAACACCCTAACAACAATACCAACATCATACACACCTTCCCCGACCACAAGAAGGAAATGATGGGCTTTGAAACGAAAACCACCTTATGAAAACAGTTTGGAAACACTAGTTGATCTTGAGTATCATTTTACAAAAAGTTGAACAAAATCATTGTCGAGACTTTGAAAACCATCTTGCGTTTGATAAAACGAGGACACTTTCCTTTTTGTGAAAACTTTCAGAAATATCCGACCATCAGGTCTAAGTATAAGTGTTTCTAAAACATTGAAAATATCTCAAAATATTTTGGTCCTCGAGGTAGAAGAATTTGGAAACATATTGTGGCACCTTGGAAGTACCACGAGAAAACGATTCATTTTAAAAGTACGTCTCGAAATTTATTTTCTAAGATACTCAAGGTTTTCAAAAATAATTCAATGGGCTAGAATGCCCAAAAATACTCATGTAACAATATTCGTTTAAACATATTATAATATATGCATCAAATCGCACAAAGTCAAGACAATACATGTCTTTTACCGGGAAGGCAAACAATCAATTATCATAGTAAAAAAGACATAATTAATGACAACACTCCTCATACAAACGAAATAAGAGAATCACACGAACGCATCACGAAACCAAGAATCTACATGAAGGTTCCATCACTTAACACAAAATCAAACAAATAGCTCGTGTCACACGAGGCACAACACAAAGAAGGGAGACTTGCAGCCACAGGTCGCACGAAGATGATGATCGCCCCACGATACTAATCACGACCAACAAACTCAGACGACGCGTCGCGACACGACTCAGTCAGACAAAATCCGACGAGACAAAACTCAGCAGACACCACTGACCCGACAACCTAGGTTTCCACAACCTAAGCTCTGATACCATTCTGTAACACCCACAATCTGCTTAGGGATATTACACGTCGTAGACTCTCTCCTCGAGGATCTACCAGGCTGATAACTAAAATCAAACATCGCCTTTAAGGCTAAAATGACTCAGTAGACCGATTTGCTCTGTCAATAAATACGTACAACTCAAATACAACTCATGCCCACGCAGGGGTCAAAATACAACCACACCCGTACAACGGGAAAAATATACTGCAGCGGAAAAGAAAATACAACAAGACCAATACGACAGCAACGGATCCTCGTGTGATTAGTATCGTTCATCTTTCATCATCCTTCGTGCCGACCCTGTGCTATGCTCCAAAACCTGAATGCGAAAATAGACATCCACCCCCCGAATACTCGGGGGTTAGCAAAACTCCACTATTTTGCTAGTGCAAGTACAAGTGCAAAAATACGAGCCATACAATTCACATTCCACGAATAACAATAACCAGGAATCATCAAAGATCCAAACATAATGAAAAGTACTTCCCGAGGCAAGAGTTTGGGTAAAACATTCCGAAACCAAAAGAGCACAATTAAGGGGAACAATTTGTAAAACAGTTTAAAATGCCATCGAGAGTTTTAATAGAAAACAATTTAGGATTATCAAATCCTAATCTTTCCAAAATCAACGGGTCACATTTCAAAGGTTTTGTTTTCGCAATTAGAAAACCAACAAGAATACACAGGTTAAAACCCATGTCACGTGTCTTCGGCGGACATAAAATCAATACAATATAATCGCCCAAGATACGTAAACCTTGGTCACCAAAAATACAACACCAACTCGTGAATCCGTGGCTATACCATCGATTCCATTCGTAACCCGTCGGACCCTCCCAAGGTGAGTAGAATGCGTTTTCGAAATCATATACACCAATTCGTGAAGTTTTACTCGTGAATCCGTGGCTATACCATTGGAATTCCTCCGTGGACCCGTCAAACCCTCCCGAGGTGAGCAAATACATTCACCAAACATACACACGCACTCGTGAAGTTTTACTCGTGAATCCAGGGCTATACCATTGGAATTCCCTCCGTGGCCCCGTCGAACCCTCCCGAGGTGAGCAAATACATTCACAAAACAAAAAACAGCACACGAGAACCTGTGGCTATACCATTGGAATTCCTCCGTGATCCCGTCGGACCCTCCCGAGGTGAGCGAAATACATTCACACAATTAACACGTCACAACAAGGATATTCATACAATCTACCAAAGACAACAAACACCAAGCACGACATAATCGTCAAATCACAACGCACCAAAAATGAGATAATATATGCCCACACGCGTTATCAAGCGCAACATCAACACCAAACATATCCATAGGATTCACATAGTCACTTACAACCCACACAATTTACAAAACACACGCGTTTTGAAAGTGAGCCTTTAACGAGGCTAGTCGAATCTTTTGAAAAACTCGTTTCAACAAACACACACACATACCAAGACGATCACCAATCATCATATCCACAAAACAAGAAATGTATGGACAAGGTACTTGCCTCGAATAAGAACAACGCGAAGAATCGACCGAAGTAGGTTGACACGAACCGACTACGAACCCGCCGACTCCGCCGATCGCCAACTCGCGTTCATAAACTACGAAGGACAATAACAACAATGAAATGAATTTCCTAACACGACTTAAAGCAATTGAATTCAAAGAATGAATGACGAAAGTTTAAGGATTTTCCCCAAAACGGCCAAGAACACGATTCGTCCCGTCAAAACCCGAAAACGGAATTTCAAGTTGAAATATGGATATACAATCCATAGAATATGTTTAACAACATCATTTAACCATAATCGATCCATCGAAAACGGATGAAAAACGAGATCGAGGACAAATCCCCCAAAAAGTCAATTCGAAGGAAATCAAGAAATATACTTCGATTCGGCGAAGAAAAATGGATTAAATGATCTTAAACACAATAATACTACCAAGATTAATCATACCCATCATGAATTAATCAACAACACGGAACCAATTGGACAAAAATGCAAAAACCCCCAAATTCACGAAATTAGGGTTCTAAGGAAGATTACCTTGATTCGCTGGATCAAAGGATGATAACGGATGATTGATTGATGTTATGAACTCAAGAACTTCATGGATTTGTTGTTAAACAACATGGCTTCGTCACCCATGAATCGCCAGCCTCGGACGAAGAAGGAAGGAAATGAAAAACGAAGGGAAAGTGGCTGGTCTGTCATATATATACTCGGCCGGAACTAGCGTGCGCTAGCCCTCCCGGACTAGCGTGCGCTATCGGCCAGTACCGGCCGAGCACTCTCGGCCATGGCCCTCATGACCCGGCACCACCGACCAATTCTGCCGACCATGACTGTCCGCCCGACTCCCACTAGCGTGCGCTACGGCCGAAAGCCTGCGCGCGCTAGCCGACCTGTCCAGTAGCATCTAGACTAACAAACTCACCCAGGTAACGTACGCTAGTCGGCCGACAGCGTGCGCTACCCCTGCCGGTTAGCGTGCGCTACAACCGACAGTAGCGTGCGCTACCTGCCGATCCTGACCGAGTCCAGAACCTCAGAACCCCACTGCCTGCACTCCGATAGCGTCGTTAGGCCACCCGATAGCGTGCGCTACACTGCCGATTAGCGCGCAAAGCAAAGAAGGCGTGCGCTCGCCGGTTCTGCCGCACTGTCCGACCGGTGCCGCAATCGTCGGCCATCCGCAACCGTCCGGCGATCCCCGCAATCGCTGTGGCTCGACAACCCGATTTCCGAAAACACACGGAACGAACACGACGAAAAGTTCGCGGATGACATCAACGACCCGAAATGAAAACATAATACCATAATTAATCATACGCGACCAAGAAACGGGTCGAGACAACAATTACAGATACGGATACCCGTAACTTTCAAGAAATTACAAAATGGCCCAAAACGCCCGTAAATCACGATACGTGATCGAATAACAAAACCGAAGCTCACAACACGTCTAACAAAGTTAAACGGACTTGCGGGAAACTCAAAGCAATAGCTTTGACGAGATTCGCAAGAATCGAACTCAAGTGCGGAAAAGTCGCTAAAAAGCACGGAACTCAACAAAACAACACCGAAACGAACTCGGATGACAAAAAGTGTAAAATTAATCATTCTCGGAATGACGAAACGGTCATGAGCGAGTCGTCAAAATGGACTCTAGCCAAAAAAAGAAATTTACCGAAAATCGAAAATTGCGGGTATTACACACTAGGGGTCACTTAGTCGCGCACGCTACGACTGCTTCGTAGCGCGCACTAGAGAGCAGCCCTGGGAGTGCCAGTGCTGTTTCCAGCCCCCTAGACTGACGAATTAGCGTACACTACGTAGTCTAGCGCACGCTAATGGCGGGGGTTAGCGCACGCTGATATTCCCGGTAGCGTGCGCTAGCGTGGGTGTCCAGTACTGGACAGTTTGCTACTGGACTCAATCTGTTGCCCAGGTAGCGCACGTTACTGGTCGATAGCACGCGCTACCGATACACTTTAGCGCACGCTACGGTTGGTGGATAGCGCGCGCTAACTGGATTAGGTGTGTACTGGACAGTTGCTTCTGGACTCGGTTGATGTCCAGGTAGCGCACGCTATTGGTCGATAGCACGCGCTACCGAGAGATTATTAGCACACGCTACGTTTCGAGTAGTGCACGCTAACGGCCAGAAATCTGGCTACTGGACTGGGACACTAACTGTTTGGCCTGTAGTTTTACCCCGTTAGCGCACGCTAACCTTGAGGATTAGCGCGCGCTAACACTCCCTGGCTATATAAACCAGGTAGTTGACCCAGATGAACGTATTATGTTCATTTCTTCTCCTCCCCGTGGCTTAGAGCTCCTTTGGAAATTTTGGGCGATTCTTGGCGATTTCTTCTTCCAATCATCTCATCCAACATCTTCCTTGAGTTCTTGGTGTATTATAACAACATCAACACGAATATTTCATCCTAATCCAAGGTAAAATCTCTTAGAACCCTACTTTTAGATAAATTGGGGGTTTTGGGATTTTCGTCCGATTCGTTCCGTTTTGTTGGTGGGTTCATGATGAATATGGTTAATCTTGTCAATATCATTAGTTTTCCTATGGATTTATGGTATATTTTCATGATTTTGTGAAATCGAGAGGGTTTGGTTGTGGTCCGCCCTCGTTATTATTTTTGTACGAATATACATGAATCGTAGGCGGGTTTGCAGGTGTATTCCATTTCCGTATTCGTCTACAGTCGGTTGTGATTATGTTCTTCGAATTGTTAGGTTCGGTTCCGTTGATTCATAGCGTTCGTCGGTGATTATCCTTTCCGTTCGTTGCGTCATCAATTATTCAAGGCAAGTATTTTTGGAAACCTTTATGCTTAACGTGGAATGGTAATATATTTTGTGTGTGATTTTCTCACCTCGGGATGGTCCGACGGGATCACGGAGGGAGTCCAAAGGGTTGAGTCCTGGATTCATGAGTTTGTTTAGCTAGGTAGCTTGGGAGGTTCCTTAGAGGCCTCGGGCGGGATCAATGGTATTACCATGTTCCCAAGGCGATGCATGTGCGTGTTTTGTTTTATGATATGGCCAGCTCGGGAGGGTCCTTAGAGGCCTCGGGCGGGATCAATGGTATTACCTTGTTCCCAAGGCAAATTGTTTGACTGTTTATTTCCGGAAAAGACATGTTTGGTTTTGGCTTTTGAAATTGATATTGTGCATGTACTATGAAATGTATAAGTGATTGGTTTGCCTTGATTACTTGTACTAGCGTAATTGCTAACCCCTTTGGGGACCCATTTTGGGGAAATTCTTGTTATGGATTTCAGGTTATGATTATCCGGACGAGCGAGCACCGGGATAGTACGAGGATGTTGGCCAGGGTCGTTGACATGTGCATTTGGGTCTTCTTATTTCTTTTGTCCATTTCGTTAGGGTTGTTCCCACAGTTATAAACTTATAGATTGTATTCGCGAGTACTTAGGCTTTTCATTTCAAACTCCGTATTGTATTACTTTAAATTGTTACATTGTCGGATGGTGCTTATTTCGCCGGTTGCTTCGGGCGTATCTTTATATGTCATATCGTTTAAATGTGTGTCCTCGCTAACCGAGATGGTTAGTCGAGTGGTGTTTTCTTGTTATAGCCTGGTGGGTCCCATGTAGGGGTCCACGGCGCTGTAATATACTCCGAATATCTCGGGGTGTTACAGAAAATGGTATCGGAGCTCTAGGTTTATGGATACCTAGGCTTGTCAGTTATTTGGGTCTAGTCGTGTTTTGTTTTGCACATTGTCACATCACTGCCGGCATCTCAGTACTTCCAGTGTTCGTAAGTTTCCTTACTCGATTCTTTACTTTCTCGTACTGTATTCCGTTTCTTGAACTGTGGTTATTCTCCCTCTTTTGCTTATCATCGTAGTTGCTTTTTCCTCCCTTACTCATCCTCGATATACTTCTATTATCTCTTAACACCAGTATGGATGCCGGAGGAAACCGTGGTCGTGGTCGTGGTCGTGGTCATGGTCGTGGACGCGGCCGAGGACGTGGGGCAGCCGGTGGGGCGGCCACGTCGCATTCTTCGGGAGCCGGCAGTACCGGCGACCGTCACAGTCATACTTCTTCTCAGGAGCGCGCCGACCTTGGTATTGCGGCCGTTATGCAGCAAATGGTAAACCAAATGGCGGCGATAGCTCAAGTGGTTCAAAACCCCGATCAGGCCCATGCTAATCGGGGCGGTGCAAACCGTTGGCTCCAAGATGTCATCAAGATGCATCCTCCTCAGTTTTCGGGAGCATCAGACCCGATCGGCTGGGAGGGGTGGATCAAGGAGATATCTAAGGTCTTCGTTGCCACCAACTATCCCGAGGACCGGAAGGTCCCTATTGCCCAGTACTTTCTCACTGGGGACGCTATGGATTGGTGGGAGGTTGTGGGGCCAAAAGATCATGTTGCTTCGTGGGCCGAATTTCAGGAGCTGATGGAGACTGAATATTGCCCGTGGACAGTTAGACAGGCTCGAGTCCATGCTTTCTACGATGCTCAACCTCGAGATATTCCCGTGTCCCAAGCCATTGCCAATTTTAACAAGGAGTTGGCATATGTGAAGACCCAAGTTGTCGAAGAGAGCGACAAAATTTTCCATTTTTCCAGGAGGATGAAGTTGTCCATTCGGGACTATATGTCTGGACTCGTCTGCACTACTTTGAAGGATTATCAGAGTAGGGCCCTCGCTTATGATATCTCGGTGACGGCTAGTGATGTGGCTCGTGAGAGCAAGAAGCAGAAGTCGGTCGGAAATTTTTCTGGTCCCAAGAGTGGAGGCCAGCAGAAATCTCAGGCTGCAAACATTTCTACGGGCGGTTCGGCTCGTTTCTCTAGGAGCTTTCGGGGTGCCTCCGGAACCTCCGCTCGTGAACCCACATGCTTTAACTGTGGTGTGGAGGGCCATAGGAACCGGCAGTGTTCTCGTCCGAAGTTTAATTGTCATACTTGTAGACAGTTGGGCCACAAGGCCCTCTTTTGTGATCAGATCAGACAGCATCGCGACGCCCGTTCTTCTCACCCAGCACCTATGGAGCCGAGTGTGAACCAGGGCTCATTTGCTCCGCCGCCTCCACCGAGTGCCGGCCGAGGTAGGGGTCGGGGTCAGCCCGCTAGGGGAGGAGCTTCCAGTGTCGGCTCCGCCCAGATGCGTATCTATGAGATGAGGAGGGCCAATGACCCAGCAGCTACTGTGGCGACAGGTAACGTTCATATCCATTCCCATCCTGTCAGTGTGCTTTTTGATTCGGGTGCTACGCATTCATTCATTTCTCTAGAGTGTGTACGCCGTTTGAGTCTCGACTGCTTGTCACCTTGCAAGACTTTCATCATTAAACTTCCTAGCGGTGATAGAATTATCGGTGATCGAGAGGTCTGGGACTATTCTGTGTCTATTTGTGAGAGGACTTGGCTCTCTTATCTTATTGTCGTGGGTATCGAGGGTGAGGATTTGATTCTCGGGGATGATTGGCTCGAGCGGCAGGGCGCAATCATGAACTACCGCACGAGAATCATCACTATGTTAGCTGACGATGGCACCGAGCACTCTTTCGCGGGACGAAAGAGGGGAAACTAGAAGTTTGTTATTAACGCCTTGAAGGCGATGAGACTCCTGCGAAAGGGGTGTACTGGTTATTGGTGCTATGCCTTAAAGGCGGAGAATGGTGGAGTCGAGCTTTCGTCGATTTCAGTCGTTAGCGAATTTCCTGGTGTATTTCCTGATGAGTTGCCGGGATTGCCACCAGACCGTGAGGTCAAGTTTGCTATAGAGTTAGAGCCGGGCGCGGATCCGATTTCAAAGGCGCCATATCGCATGGCACCTTCAGAGATGTCAGAGTTGAAGAAGCAGTTGAGTGAGCTTCTTGAGTCGGGGTATGTTCGGCCGAGCGCCTCGCCTTGGGGCGCGCCGGTCCTGTTTGTGCGAAAGAAGGATGGTTCACTGCGTTTGTGTATCGACTATCGCGAACTAAATAAGGTGACCATCAAGAACAAGTATCCTTTGCCGAGAATTGATGACTTGTTCGATCAGTTGCAGGGAGCTGCGGTATTCTCGAATATTGATTTGAGATCGGGGTACTACCAGCTCCGGGTGAGAGAGTTCGATGTGCCGAAAACAACTTTTCGGACGAGATACGGACATTATGAGTTCGTAGTTATGCTTTTCGGGTTAACCAATGCGCCGGCGGCGTTCATGCAGTTGATGAACAAAGTCTTTATCGAGTATTTGGATAAGTGTGTCATCGTCTTCATTGACGATATTCTTATTTATTCGAGGAACGAGGAGGACCATGCCCATCATTTGCGAGTAGTGTTAAACATTTTGAGAACTGAGCAACTCTATGCGAAGTTCTCGAAATGTGAGTTCTGGCTGAAGGAAGTAACGTTTTTAGGTCACGTGATTTCAGCCGAGGGGGTTCGTGTGGATCCGCAGAAGATGGAGGCAGTGTTGGATTGGGCGCCGCCCAAGAATGTGAAGGAGATCCGTAGTTTCTTGGGGCTTGGCCGGTTACTACCTTAGTTTCGTCGAGGGTTTCTCGAAACTAGCTCGGCCACTTACACAGTTGCTCCAGAAATCCAAGAAGTTCGTGTGGAATGACGAGAGGCAGTTGAGTTTTGAGGAACTGAAGAAGCGTTTGACCTCAGCCCCAGTTTTGGCGTTGCCATGTGGCAACGAGGGTTTTTTCGTTTATAGTGATGCTTCGGGTCAGGGTCTTGGGTGCGTATTGATGCAGCACGGCAAGACCATTGCCTATGCGTCGAGACAGTCGAAGTCGTATGAGTTGAACTACCCTACTCATGATTTGGAGTTAGCGGCAGTTGTTTTTGCGCTCAAGATTTGGCGTCACTACCTTTTCGGCTCTGCATGTCAGATTTTTACCGATCATAAAAGTCTGAAATACATATTTACTCAGCGGGAGTTGAATATGAGGCAGAGGAGGTGGTTAGAGCTGATTAAGGATTATTGTAATACCCATAATTTTGATTTCCGGTAATTTCTTTTTTTTCGGCGGAGGTCCATTTTGACAACTCTCTCATGACCGTTTCGTCAATCCGAGAATGATTAATTCTACACTTTTTGTCATCCGAGTTCGTTTCGGTGTCGTTTTGTTGAGTTCCGTGTCCTTAATCGACTTTTTAACGTGTGAGTTCGACTTTTTAAAGTCGCCATTAATTCTTGGAAACTCCAAAAATTCTGAATCTTTGCAATATTATAGATCATCAAGTTAGCTTTCCAATGGCTCAAACAGTGAGTCAATCGGAGTCCGGACAAAGGAGTTATGGTCGAAATAGCTAAGACTGTATGATCTGCCTTTTTGGTGTTGGAGTAGGCCGTACCGTGTGCCGCGGCACACTTCGGCTGGGCCGCAGCACTAAGCTAGTGCTGGGCAGTTTTTTTGGCCGTGGGCCGCGGCACACTTGTCCTGTGCCGCGGTACACAGTGCAGATCAGCCTATTTAAGGTCTGGCAGCGTGTTTTTCACCCATTTTCTCAACCTCTTCCTTCTCTTCCGCGGCTGGAGTTGTGGGGATCATCGAAAAATTTTGTTGGACAATCAATCCATGAATCTTGTAGTTCATATCATCAATCATCCATCCTATAACATCCTCCGATCTACTGAATCAGGTCAGATTTCCTAGAAATCTAATTTTGGGGATTTTGGGTATTTTGTTCGATTTCGTCCGTTTAATCCGATTTAACTTAGGATTGTGATGGATTGATGATTATTTAGATGTATTATATCATTTCCCTTGTTACTCCATGGTTAGATCGTATCGACTCATTGTTTTGGTCGAGTTCTTGACTGACGCCTTGAAGGTGTCTGGTAAAATGTCATAGAGGGGTTTTCGGGCGTTCTACGATTATTCTTCCTCGTATGATCAATGATTTATTGATTATATGTTGTTAGGGTCTAGTTTCTTGTGAAGAAACCAAGTCGAACCCTTCCGTTCGTTGTCGTCTTCCTTTTCGAAAGCATCGGGCGTTTAGAAGCTTTCCGGTTGAGCCATGTTCGTCGGCATACTTGCGCGCCGATTTTGAGGCAAGTATCTTGCCCATACATTTCATGTTTCGTTGATATAATTATTGATAAATGATTTTATGCAAAATCCAATGTTTAATGAACGTAAAAAGGGATTAGTATGTTCTCAATAAATGTTGTCTTTCAACGATAATTCGTATACTTCGTGAAAATGTGTTCTCGGAATATGTGTGTTGGTTTCGTATGTTGAAAGATAATGATCTTTTTGGGTGAGTTAATAGACTGTAATCCTTTGTTGGGGATTACGTATTGTTATTGTGTACTTGTTCGGTAAGAACGTAATGTGTCTGATATTAGTTGTTACTCCTTGAAAGGAGGTTGTGACGCTTAATGTTGTTTGGATTCATAAGTGATTATTGTTGTGTGCTTGATGCATGTGATGTGCCTCCGGGTATGATTGTTGAATCTCCGGGATCCATACTTGCTAAGTATGGGTCGGGCGTGACCGTAGGGTTATCCAAATCGGGTATGTCTTGCGGGGACTCCGAGGTTCGTGGCTTGTTAGCCAGATGCCGAGATAACTTGTGGGGTTATCATCGGGTATGTCTTGTGGGGACTCCGAGGTTCGTGGCTTGTTAGCACGATGCCGGGATAACTTATGGTTGTGGTTTGATTATGTACGTATATGTGCTTGTAGTCACGTGACTGCAGTTACGGTGACATGTGATTTGATATAGTTTCCCTGTGGGTTATTCACTCGGGTTTGTTCTACGGGAGCATCTGAGGTCCGTGGCTTGCTAGCACGGGACGCGAATAATATGTGGAAATAGGTTGTTATGGTATGATCGGGTCGTGGACCCCACTTGTTGATATTGAATTTATGTTTTGGGAAAATGACTTTTGGGCTGTGTCCCTAAATGTTTTTGAAAGGCCTGAGAATTCTTAAATCCCAATGTATTCAAAACTCCCGAGGTCATAAAATGTTTTTCACAAGATGTATATCGGGTTTACCCTATCTTTCGATATAATCATTTGATTTAGTGATTCACCTCGGGAAGTATGTTTATGGTTAACATGTTTCGTGGAGTATGATATGTATGGCTCGTTTTCGTATTTTATACTTGCACTAGCAAAACAGTGTAGTTTTGCTAACCCCCGAGTATTCGGGGGGTGGATGTATGTTTTTGCATTCAGGTTTGGGAGCATAACACAGGGTCGGCACGAAGGATGATGAAAGATGAACGATACTAATCACACGAGGACCCGTTTGATGTTATATTGGTTTAGTTGTATTTTATTTCCGCTGCAGTATTCTTTCCCCAATGTATGGGAGTGTGTTGTATTCGACCCCTGCGTGGGCATGTATTGTAATTGAGTTGTATGTATTTATTGAAAGACCAAATCGGTCTACTGAGTCATTTTAGCCTTAAAGGCATTGTTGAGTTGTTCGGTTTTGTTACCAGCCTGGTAGAACCTTGAGGAAAGGTTCTACGGCGTGTAATATCCCTGAGCGGATTGGGGGTGTTACATAAATGGTATCAGAGCTTAGGTTGTGGAAACCTAGGCTGTCGGGTCAGTGGCGTCTGTTGAGTTTTGTCTCGTCCAATTTTGTCTTACTAAGTCGTGTCGCGATGCGTCGTCTGAGTTTGTTGGTCGTGATTAGTATCGTGGGGCGATCATCATCTTCGTGCGACCTGTGGCTGTAAGTATCCCTTCTTTGTGTTATGTCTCGTGTGACACGAGCTATTTTTATGATTATTTGTTCAGTGACGGAATCCTCTTATGGATTTTGATTTCTTGATACGTGATTATTTGACTCTCATATTTCGTTCATGTGAGGAGTAGTGTTGCTGGATTGTGCATGTTGGACTGTATTTCTTTTATCCGCTGCATGAGTTCTTTTGTAATGGCTTCCGGTATTTTACCGACTGAGTTTTATTTCGAAAACCGATTCCCTTAACCTAGTTTTTGGCATTATGGCCTTGATCATTTTGGCGAAATTCTTATGACGGTATTTAGTATTTTGTAAATGGCTTTTGTGAGTTTTTGAAATATTACCGTCATCGTCCCTTTTGGCGTTTTTGTAAATGGTTTTTATCCTGGTGGGTTCCGGCGCGGGACCTACAGCGCTATAATGTTCCGTGTATTTACCTGAAATTTTTGGGCATTCTAGCCCATTGAATTATCTTTGAAAACCTTGAGTATCTTAGAAATAAATTTCAAGACGTACATTTAAAATGAATTGTTTTCTCGGTACTTCCAAGGTGCCACGATATGTTTCAAAATAATTCCAATTGAGGACCAAAATATTTTGAGATATTTTCAATTATTTTTAGAAATGCAGTTGCTTAGACCCAAGTGCCGAATATTCTGAATGTTTTTCACTAAGAGAAGGTGTCCTCATTTGTGTTCAACCGCAAGATGATTTTCAAAGTCTCGATAACAATGTTTGCACTACTTTTTGTAAAATGATACTCAAGATCAACTAGTGTTTCCAAACTATTTGCAAAAGGTGGTTTTGGTTTTTTCTAAAACCCATCATTTCCTGCTTGTGGTCGGAGAAAGTGTGTATGATGTTGGCATTGTTGTTAGGATGTTAACCCTTCGAATTGTGATTGAATTGGTGGTGTGAACGTTGAGTCGTTTGCCACGCATATGTTTTGTTAGCCCTTTGTGGGAGGTGTGATGACGATCTTTAATGTTGTCATTTCGTGGTGACTTGCGTGTTATCGCACATGTGTGAGCTGTTAAAGCTTGAGTTTGTACGTTTGTGTACATGTGTGATTGTTTCATGATGTTTGTAATTATGTGCTGGTTATTGTTCGGGCCGTTAAGGTCGCCGAACGATACCGTCGTTGCTGTATTGTTTGTGTGTGTATTACTTTACCATGGTGATCGTTGTATATGATATGTGTTATGATTCTTTGTTGTGCTGAGTTGGCATCTCTGCTATGTTGTTTTGCGACGTTATGCCCCATTGTATCTAGCATTTGTATTTTTGGTATGCCGAGCCGAAACGTTTCAACCGTGATGTGCCGGGGCATGCACGTGTAAATTGTCCTTCTCGTCGGTAACACATTTCAAGTGTGGACTCGAGGGACACCGAATTCAGTTTTTCGAATTGGCTACCGAGACTTCTGGAGTTCGCGCTTAGTACAAATATCAGGATTGGCTCTAAGAGGCCCATGGGAAATGTTTCCGCCGACTGCTTTTTTGTTGTTGCCTTGTTTCCATTATTGTGAGTTGCGGGGACGACCTTCTTTTATAAGAGGTCGAATGTAATACCCGTATAGTTTTTGGACTTCTGCATTTCCTGTTTCTCAGGTCTATCGACTCGCTCGTGTTCGTTGATACTTTATGAACTTGTTCTGTATTTCGGTTTCATCGTCCGAACGAACTGTGATCTTGTTGTGGGTTGATCTGGTTATCGCTGTGACTTTTCGAGTTCGGTTCGATTCTTGTGAACCTTGTTCGGAAGTGACATCATTTGGTTCTATTAGTTCTTCCATTCGAAGTGGATCGGATTTGGAACTCCTGTGTTTTCGACTCTGTCGACTCGTTTATGCTCGTTAACATTTTCTGAACTTTCCCTATCCCTTGCTTTTGTTGATCGAACGAGAGTGGTATTGTTTCGGAATAACTAGTTTGTCGTTGTGACTTTTCAATCGCTATTCCCTTTCATGTGGATCTTATGGGAATGCATGTCTTGTTGTTCTCACCAGATCATCCTGGGAATTGTTGTTTGAATTTTATTATCCTTCGTGTTTCGGACATGATTGTTTGATTTCTGTTGTCTCGATCGTTTGTTTGTTCGGTTTTTGTTCTCGTTTCATGATTGTTGAGCGTTCAGGCTCCTTCGCAATCCCCTTAAGTTCGGAAAATTAGTCTCGTTTTCGATCTTTCAACCCTTGGGCGGTGGAATTCCGTATTTGTTCAGCGATTGGCTCGCGTTTTGATTGATGTACCGTTGGGTCGGTCAATCTTATTGATTTTCGTTCGTTGTGTTTTGTGATTGTTCGGATAATTGACTTGACTACACTATACATTTGCTGACGCTTGTCATTTGTTGGTTTTATTATATCCCTAACGGCGACGTTGTGTTGGTCGCCGTGGAGCGTGTTTTCACGCCGTATATTCCTTTGTGTTGCTTGTAACGTTTCGCCGATGGGCATAAGTTATGCGTTTCTTGTGTATCTCGTTGAATTTTCCTGGCGGGGATATTACTTCTCCCTACTTGTTTTAAGTTTCGGGACGAAACTTCTTTTAAGGAGGGTAGAATGTAATACCCGTAATTTCGATTTCCGGTAATTTCTTTTTTTTCGGCGGAAGTCCGTTTTGACAACTTGCTCATGACCGTTTCGTCAATCCGAGAATGATTAATTCTACACTTTTTGTATCCGAGTTCGTTTCGGTGTCGTTTTGTTGAGTTCCGTGTCCTTAATCGACTTTTTCACATGTGAGTTCGACTTTGTAAAGTCACCATTAATTCTTGGAAACTCCACAAATTCTGAATCTTTGCAATATTATATATCATCAAGTTAGCTTTCCATTGGCTCAAACGGTGAGTCAATCGGAGTCCGGACGAAGGAGTTATGGTCGAAATAGCTAAGACTGCACGATGTGCCTTTTTGGTGTTGGAGTAGGCTGTACCGTGTGCCGCGGCACACTTCGGATGGGCCGCGGCACTAAGATAGTGCTGAGCAGTTTTTTTGGCCGTGGGACGCGGCACACTTGTCCTGTGCCGCGGCACCCAGTGCAGATCAGCCTATTTAAGGTCTGGCAGCGTGTTTTTCACCCATTTTCTCATCCTCTTCCTTCTTTTCCGCGGCTGGAGGTGTGGGGGTCATGGAAAAATGTTGTTGGACAATCAATCCATGAAGTCTTGGAGTTCATATCATCAATCATCCATCCTATAACATCCTCCGATCTACCGAATCAGGTCAGATTTCTTAGAAATCTAATTTTGGGGATTTTGGGTATTTTGTTCGATTTCGTCCGTTTAATCCGATTTAACTTAGGATTGTGATGTATTGATGATTATTTAGATGTATTATATCATTTCCCTTGTTATTCCATGGTTAGATCATATCGACTCGTTGTTTTGGTCGAGTTCTTGACTGACGCCTTGAAGGTGTCCGGTAAAATGTCATAGAGGGGTTTTCGGGCATTCTACTATTATTCTTCCTCATATGATCAATGATTTATTGATTATATGTTGTTAGGGTCGAGTTTCTTGCAAAGAAACCAAGTTAAACCCTTCCGTTCGTTGTCGTCTTACTTTTCGAAAGCATCGGGCGTTTCGAAGCTTTCCGGTTGAGCCGTGTTCGTCAGGATACTTGCACGCCGATTTCGAGGCAAGTATCTTGCCCATACATTTCATGTTTCGTTGATATAATTATTGATAAATGATTTTATGCGAAATCCAATGTTTAATGAACGTAAAAAGGGATTGGTATGTTCTCGATAAATGTTGTCTTTCAACGATAATTCGTATACTTCGTGAAAATGTGTTCTCGGAATATGTGTGTTGGTTTCGTATGTTGAAAGATAATATGATCTCTTCGGGTGAGTTAATAGACTGTAATCCTTTGTCGGGGATTACATATTGTTATTGTGTACTTGTTCGGTAAGAACGTAATGTGTGTGATATTAGTTGTTACTCCTTGAAAGGAGGTTGTGACGCTTAATGTTGTTTGGATTCATAAGTGATTATTGTTGTGTGCTTGATGCATGTGATGTGCCTCCGGGTATGATTGTTGAATCTCCGGGATCCATACTTGCTTAGTATGGGTCGGGCGTGACCGTAGGGTTATCCAAATCGGGTATCTCTTGTGGGGACTCCGATGTTCGTGGCTTGTTAGCCCGATGCCGAGATAACTTGTGGGGTTATCATCGGGTATGTCTTGCAGGGACTCCGAGGTTCGTGGATTGTTAGCACGATGCCGGGATAAGTTATGGTTCTGGTTTGATTATGTACGTATATGTGCTTGTAGTCACGTGACTGCGGTTACGGTGACATGTGATTTGATATAGTTTCCCTGTGGGTTATTCACTCGGGTTTGTTCTACGAGAGCATCTGAGGTCCGTGGCTTGCTAGCACGGGACGCGAATAATCTGTGGAAACAGGTTGTTATGGTATGATCGGGTCGTGGACCCCACTTGTTGTTATTGAATTTATGTTTTGGGAACATGACTTTTGGGCTGTGTCCCTAAATGTTTTTGAAAGGCCTGAGAATTCTTAAATCCCAATGTATTCAAAACTCCCGAGGTCATAAAATGTTTTTCACAAGATGTATATCGGGTTTACCCTATCTTTCGATATAATCGTTTGATTAAGTGATTCACCTCGGGAAGTATGTTTATGGTTAACATGTTTCGTGGAGTATGATATGTATGGCTCGTTTTCGTATTTTATACTTGCACTACCAAAACAGTGGAGTTTTGCTAACCCCCGAGTATTCGGGGGGTGGATGTCTGTTTTTGCATTCAGGTTTGGGAGCATAACACAGGGTCGGCACGAAGGATGATGAAAGGTGAACGAAACTAATCACACGAGGACCCATTTGATGTTATATTGGTTTAGTTGTATTTTATTTCCGCTGCAATATTCTTTCCCCGATGTATGGGAGTGTGTTGTATTCGACCCCTGCGTGGGCATGTATTGTAATTGAGTTGTATGTATTTATTGAAAGACCAAATCGGTCTACTGAGTCATTTTAGCCTTAAAAGCATTGTTGAGTTGTTCGGTTTTGTTACCAGCCTGGTAGAACCTTGAGGAAAGGTTCTACGGCGTGTAATATCCCTGAGCGGATTGCGAGTGTTACATAAATGGTATCAGAGCTTAGGTTGTGGAAACCTAGGCTGTCGGGTCAGTGGCGTCTGTTGAGTTTTGTCTCGTCGGATTTTTTCTGACTAAGTCGTGTCGCGACGCGTCGTCTGAGTTTGTTGGTCGTGATTAGTATCGTGGGGCGATCATCATCTTTGTGCGACCTGTGGCTGTAAGTCTCCCTTCTTTGTGTTGTGCCTCGTGTGACTCGAGCTATTTTTATGATTATTTGTTCAGTGACGGAATCCTGTTATGGATTTTGATTTCTTGATACGTGATTATTTGACTCTCATATTTCGTTCATGTGAGGAGTAGTGTTGCTGGATTGTGCATGTTGGACTGTATTTCTTTTATCCGCTGCGTGAGTTCTTTTGTAATGGCTTTCGGTATTTTACCGACTGAGTTTTATTTCGAAAACCGATTCCCTTAACCGAATTTTTGGCATTATGGCCTTGATCATTTTGGCGAAATTCTTATGACGGTATTTAGTATTTTGTAAATGGCTTTTGTGAGTTTTTGAAATATTACCGTCATCATCCCTTTTGGCGTTTTTGTAAATGGTTTTTATCCTGGTGGGTTCCGGCGCGGGACCCACAGCGCTATAATGTTCCGTGTATTTACCTAAAATTTTTGGGAATTCTAGCCCATTGAATTATCTTTGAAAACCATGAGTATCTTAGAAATAAATTTCGAGACGTACATTTAAAATGAATTGTTTTCTCGTGGTACTTCCAAGGTGCCACGATATGTTTCAAAATTATTCCAATTGAGGACCAAAATATTTTGAGATATTTTCAATTATTTTTAGAAATGCAGTTGCTTAGACCCAAGTGTCGAATATTCTGAAAGTTTTTCACTAAGAGAAGGTGTCCTCATTTGTGTTCAAACGCAAGATGATTTTCAAAGTCTCGATAACAATATTTGCACTACTTTTTGTAAAATGATACTCAAGATCAACTGGTGTTTCCAAACTGTTTTCAAAAGGTGGTTTTCATTTTTTCTAAAACCCATCATTTCCTGCTTGTGGTCGGAGAAAGTGTGTATGATGTTGGTATTGTTGTTAGGGTGTTAGCCCTTCGAATTGTGATTGAATTGGTGGTGTGAACGTTGAGTCGTTTGCCGCGCATATGTTTTGTTAGCCCTTTGTGGGAGGTGTGATGACGATCTTTAATGTTGTCATTTCGTGGTGACTTGCTTGTCATCGCACATGTGTGAGCTGTTAAAGCTTGAGTTTGTACGTTTGTGTACATGTGTGATTGTTTCATGATGTTTGTAATTATGTGCTGGTTATTGTTCGGGCCGTTAAGGTCGCCGAACGATACCGTCGTTGCTGTATTGTTTGTGTGTATTACTTTACCATGGTAATCGTTGTATATGATATGTGTTATGATTCTTTGTTGTGCTGAGTTGGCATCTCCGCTATGTTGTTTTGCGACGTTATGCCCCATTGTATCTAGCAATTGTATTTTTGGTATGCCGAGCCGAAACGTTTCAACCGTGATGTGCCGGGACATGCACGTGTAAATTGTCCTTCTCGTCGGTAACACATTTCAAGTGTGGACTCGAGGGACACCAAATTTAGTTTTTCCAATTGGCTACCGAGACTTCCGGAGTTCGCGCTTAGTACAAATATCAGGATCGGCTCTAAGAGGCCCATGGGAAATGTTTCCGCCGACTGCTTTTGTGTTGTTGTCTTGTTTCCATTATTGTGAGTTGCGGGGATGACCTTATTTTATAAGAGGTCGAATGTAATACCCGTATTGTTTTTGGACTTCTGCATTTCCTGTTTCTCAGGTCTATCGACTCGCTCGTGTTCGTTGATACTTTATGAACTTGTTCTGTATTTCGGTTTCATCGTCCGAACGAATTGTGATCTTGTTGTGGGTTGATCTGGTTATCGCTGTGACTTTTTCGAGTTCGGTTCGATTCTTGTGAACCTTGTTCGGAAGTGACATCATTTGGTTCTATTAGTTCTTCCATTCGAAGTGGATCGGATTTGGAACTCCTGTGTTTTCGACTCTGTCGACTCGTTTATGCTCATTAACATTTTCTGAACTTTCCCTATCCCTTGCTTTTGTTGATCGAACGAGGGTGGTATTGTTTCGGAATAACTCGTTTGTCGTTGTGACTTTTCAATCGCTATTCCCTTTCATGTGGATCTTATGGGAATGCATGTATTGTTGTTCTCACCAGATCATCCTGGGAATTGTTGTTTGAATTTTATTATCCTTCGTGTTTCGGACATGATTGTTTGATTTTTGTTGTCTCGATCGTTTGTTTGTTCGGTTTTTGTTCTCTTTTCATGATTGTTGAGCGTTCAGGCTCCTTCGCAATCCCCTTAAGTTCGGGAAATTAGTCTCTTTTTCGATCTTCCAACCCTTGGGCGGTGGAATTCCGTATTTGTTCAGCGATTGGCTCGCGTTTTGATTGATGTACCGTTGGGTCGGTCAATCTTATTGATTTTCGTTCGTTGTGTTTTGTGATTGTTCGGATAATTGACTTGACTACATTATCCATTTGATGACGCTTGTCATTTGTTGGTTTTATTATATCTCTAACGGCGACGTTGTGTTGGTCGCCGTGGAGCGTGTTTTCACGCCGTATATTCCTTTGCGTTGCTTGTAACGTTTCGCCGATGGGCGTAAGTTATGCGTTTCTTATGTATCTCGTTGAATTTTCCTGGCGGGGATATTACTTCTCCCTACTTGTTTTAAGTTTCGGGACGAAACTTCTTTTAAGGAGGGTAGAATGTAATACCCGTAATTTCGATTTCCGGTAATTTCTTTTTTTTCGGCGGAAGTCCGTTTTGACGACTCACTCATGACCGTTTTGTCAATCCGAGAATGATTAATTCTACACTTTTTGTCATCCGAGTTCGTTTCGGTGTCGTTTTGTTGAGTTCCGTGTCCTTAATCGACTTTTTCACTTGTGAGTTCGACTTTGTAAAGTCACCATTAATTCTTGGAACTCCAAAAATTCTGAATCTTTGCAATATTATAGATCATCAAGTTAGATTTCCAATGGCTCAAACGGTGAGTCAATCGGAGTCCGGACGAAGAAGTTATGGTCGAAACAGCTAAGACTGCACGATGTGCCTTTTTGGTGTTGGAGTAGGCTGTACCGTGTTCCGCGGCACACTTCGGCTGGGCCGCGGCACTAAGATAGTGCTGGGCAGTTTTTTTGGCCGTGGGCCGCGGCACACTTGTCCTGTTCCGCGGCACCCAGTGCAGATCAGCCTATTTAAGGTCTGGCAGCGTGTTTTTCACCCATTTTCTCATCCTCTTCCTTCTCTTCCGCGGCTGGAGGTGTGGGGGTCATGGAAAAATGTTGTTGGACAATCAATCCATGAAGTCTTGGAGTTCATATCATCAATCATCCATCCTATAACATCCTCCGATCTACCGAATCAGGTCAGATTTCCTAGAAATCTAATTTTGGAGATTTTGGGTATTTTGTTCGATTTCGCCCGTTTAATCCGATTTAACTTAGGATTGTGATGGATTGATGATTATTTAGATGTATTATATCATTTCTCTTGTTATTCCATGGTTAGATCGTATCGACTCGTTGTTTTGGTCGAGTTCTTGACTGACGCCTTGAAGGTGTCCGGTAAAATGTCATAGAGGGGTTTTCGGGCGTTCTACGATTATTCTTCCTCGTATGATCAATGATTTATTGATTATATGTTGTTAGGGTCGAGTTTCTTGCGAAGAAACCAAGTTGAACCCTTCCGTTCGTTGTCGTCTTCCTTTTCGAAAGCATCGGGCGTTTCGAAGCTTTCCGGTTGAGCCGTGTTCGTCGGGATACTTGCGCGCCGATTTAGCGGCAAGTATCTTGCCCATACATTTCATGTTTCGTTGATATAATTATTGATAAATGATTTTATGCAAAATCCAATGTTTAATGAACGTAAAAAGGGATTGGTATGTTCTCGATAAATGTTGTCTTTCAACGATAATTCGTATACTTCGTGAAAATGTGTTCTCGGAATATATGTGTTGGTTTCGTATGTTGAAAGATAATATGATCTCTTCGGGTGAGTTAATAGACTGTAATCCTTTGCCGGGGATTACGTATTGTTATTGTGTGCTTGTTCGGTAAGAACGTAATGTGTGTGATATTAGTTGTTACTCCTTGAAAGGAGGTTGTGACGCTTAATGTTGTTTGGATTCATAAGTGATTATTGTTGTGTGCTTGATGCATGTGATGTGCCTCCGGGTATGATTGTTGAATCTCCGGGATCCATACTTGCTAAGTATGGGTAGGGCGTGACCGTAGGGTTATCCAAATCGAGTATGTCTTGCGGGGACTCCGAGGTTCGTGGCTTGTTAGCCCGATGCCGAGATAACTTGTGGGGTTATCATCGGGTATGTCTTGCGGGGACTCCGAGGTTCGTGGCTTGTTAGCGCGATGCCGGGATAACTTATGGTTGTGGTTTGATTATGTACGTATATGTGCTTGTAGTCACGTGACTGCGGTTACGGTGACATGTGATTTGATATAGTTTCCCTGTGGGTTATTCACTCGGGTTTGTTCTACGGGAGCATCTGAGGTCCGTGGCTTGCTAGCACGGGACGCGAATAATCTGTTTAAACAGGTTGTTATGGTATGATCGGGTCGTGGACCCCACTTGTTGTTATTGAATTTATGTTTTGGGAAAATGACTTTTGGGCTGTGTCCCTAAATATTTTTGAAAGGCCTGAGAATTCTTAAATCCCAATGTATTCAAAACTCCCAAGGTCATAAAATGTTTTTCACAAGATGTATATGGGGTTTACCCTATCTTTCGATTTAATCGTTTGATTAAGTGATTCACCTCGGGAAGTATGTTTATGGTTAACATGTTTCGTGGAGTATGATATGTATGGCTCGTTTTCATATTTTATACTTGCACTAGCAAAACAGTGGAGTTTTGCTAACCCCCGAGTATTCGGGGGGTGGATGTCTGTTTTTGCATTCAGGTTTGGGAGCATAACACAGGGTCGGCACGAAGGATGATGAAAGATGAACGATACTAATCACACGAGGACCCGTTTGATGTTATATTGGTTTAGTTGTATTTTATTTCCGCTGTAGTATTCTTTCCCCGATGTATGGGAGTGTGTTGTATTCGACCCCTGCGTGGGCATGTATTGTAATTGAGTCATTTTAGCCTTAAAGGCATTGTTGAGTTGTTCGGTTTTGTTACCAGCCTGGTAGAACCTTGAGGAAAGGTTCTACGGCGTGTAATATCCCTGAGCAGATTGGGGGTGTTACATAAATGGTATCAGAGCTTAGGTTGTGGAAACCTAGGCTGTCAGGTCAGTGGCGTCTGTTGAGTTTTGTCTCGTCGGATTTTGTCTGACTAAGTCGTGTCGCGACGCGTCGTCTGAGTTTGTTGGTCGTGATTAGGATCGTGGGGCGATCATCATCTTCGTGCGACCTGTGGCTGTAAGTCTCCCTTCTTTGTGTTGTGCCTCGTGTGACACGAGCTATTTTTATGATTATTTGTTCAGTGACGGAATCCTCTTATGGATTTTGATTTCTTGATACGTGATTAGTTGACTCTCATATTTCGTTCATGTGAGGAGTAGTGTTGCTGGATTGTGCATGTTGGACTGTATTTATTTTATCCACTGCGTGAGTTATTTTGTAATGGCTTTCGGTATTTTACCGACTGAGTTTTATTTCGAAAACCGATTCCCTTAACCGAGTTTTTGGCATTATGGCCTTGATCATTTTGGCGAAATTCTTATGACGGTATTTAGTATTTTGTAAATGGCTTTTGTGAGTTTTTGAAATATTACCGTCATCATCCCTTTTGGCGTTTTTGTAAATGGTTTTTATCCTGCTGGGTTCCGGCGCGGGACCCACAGCGCTATAATGTTCCGTGTATTTACCTGAAATTTTTGGGCATTCTAGCCCATTGAATTATCTTTGAAAACCTTGAGTATCTTAGAAATAAATTTCGAGACGTACATTTAAAATGAATTGTTTTCTCATGGTACTTCCAAGGTGCCACGATATGTTTCAAAATTATTCCAATTGAGGACCAAAATATTTTGAGATATTTTCAATTATTTTTAGAAATGCAGTTGCTTAGACCCAAGTGTCGAATATTCTGAAAGTTTTTCACTAAGAGAAGGTGTCCTCATTTGTGTTCAAACACAAGATGATTTTCAAAGTCTCGATAACAATGTTTGCACTACTTTTTGTAAAATGATACTCAAGATCAACTGGTGTTTCCAAACTGTTTTCAAAAGGTGGTTTTTATTTTTTCTAAAACCCATCATTTCCTGCTTGTGGTCGGAGAAATTGTGTATGATGCTGGTATTGTTGTTAGGGTGTTAGCCCTTCGAATTGTGATTGAATTGGTGGTGTGAATGTTGAGTCGTTTGCCACGCATATGTTTTGTTTGCCATTTGTGGGAGGTGTGATGACGATCTTTAATGTTGTCATTTCGTGGTGACTTGCGTGTTATCGCACATGTGTGAGATGTTAAAGCTTGAGTTTGTACGTTTGTGTACATGTGTGATTGTTTCATGATGTTTGTAATTATGTGCTGGTTATTGTTCGGGCCGTTATGGTCGCCGAACGATACCGTCGTTGCTGTATTGTTTGTGTGTGTATTACTTTACCATAGTAATCGTTGTATATGATATGTGTTATGATTCTTTGTTGTGCTGAGTTGGCATCTCCGCTATGTTGTTTTGCGACGTTATGCCCCATTGTATCTAGCATTTGCATTTTTGGTATGCCGAGCCGAAACGTTTCAACCGTGATGTGCCGGGGCATGCACGTGTAAATTGTCCTTCTCGTCGGTAACACATTTCAAGTGTGGACTCGAGGGACACCGAATTCAGTTTTGCCAATTAGCTACCGAGACTTTCGGAGTTCGCGCTTAGTACAAATATCAGGATCGGCTCTAAGAGGCCCATGGGAAATGTTTCCGCCGACTGCTTTTGTGTTGTTGTCTTGTTTCCATTATTGTGAGTTGCGGGGACGACCTTCTTTTATAAGAGGTCGAATGTAATACCCGTATTGTTTTTGGACTTATGCATTTCCTGTTTCTCAGGTCTATCGACTCGCTCATGTTCGTTGATACTTTATGAACTTGTTCTGTATTTCGGTTTCATCGTCCGAACAAACTGTGATCTTGTTGTGGGTTGATCTGGTTATCATGTGACTTTTTCGAGTTCGGTTCGATTCTTGTGAACCTTGTTCGGAAGTGACATCATTTGGTTCTATTAGTTCTTCCATTCGAAGTGGAACAGATTTGGAACTCCTGTGTTTTCGACTCTGTCGACTCGTTTATGCTCGTTAACATTTTCTGAACTTTCCCTATCCCTTGCTTTTGTTGATCGAACGAGGGTGGTATTGTTTCGGAATAACTCGTTTGTCGTTGTGACTTTTCAATCGCTATTCCCTTTCATGTGGATCTTATGGGAATGCATGTCTTGTTGTTCTCACCAGATCATCCTCGGAATTGTTGTTTGAATTTTATTATCCTTCGTGTTTCGGACATGATTGTTTGATTTTTGTTGTCTCGATCGTTTGTTTGTTCGGTTTTTGTTCTCATTTCATGATTGTTGAGCGTTCAGGCTCCTTCGCAATCCCCTTAAGTTCGGGAAATTAGTCTCGTTTTCGATCTTCCAACCCTTGGGCGGTGGAATTCCGTATTTGTTCAGCGATTGGCTCGCGTTTTGATTGATGTACCGTTGGGTCGGTCAATCTTATTGATTTTCGTTCGTTGTGTTTTGTGATTGTTCGGATAATTGACTTGACTACATTATCCATTTGATGACGCTTGTCATTTGTTGGTTTTATTATATCCCTAACGGCGACGTTGTGTTGGTAGCCGTGGAGCGTGTTTTCACGCCGTATATTACTTTGCGTTGCTTGTAACGTTTCGCCGATGGGCGTAAGTTATGCGTTTCTTGTGTATCTCGTTGAATTTTCCTGGCGGGGATATTACTTCTCCCTACTTGTTTTATGTTTCGGGACGAAACTTCTTTTAAGGAGGGTAGAATGTAATACCCGTAATTTCGATTTCCGGTAATTTCTTTTTTTTTGGCGGAAGTCCATTTTGACGACTCGCTCATGACTGTTTCGTCAATCCGATAATGATTAATTCTACACTTTTTGTCATTCGAGTTCGTTTCGATGTCGTTTTGTTGAGTTTCGTGTCCTTAATCGACTTTTTCACGTGTGAGTTCGACTTTTTAAAGTCACCATTAATTCTTGGAAACTCCAAAAATACTGAATCTTTGCAATATTATAGATCATCAAGTTAGCTTTCCAATGGCTCAAACGGTGAGTCAATCGGAGTCCGGACGAAGGAGTTATGGTCGAAATAGCTAAGATTGCACGATGTGCCTTTTTGGTGTTGGAGTAGGCTGTACCGTGTGCCGCGGCACACTTCGGCTGGGCCGCGGCACTCAGATAGTGCTGGGCAGTTTTTTTGGCCGTGGGCCGCGGCACACTTGTCCTGTTCCGCGACACCCAGTGCAGATCAGCCTATTTAAGGTCTGGCAGTGTGTTTTTCACCCATTTTCTCATCCTCTTCCTTCGCTTCCGCGGCTGGAGGTGTGGGGGTCATGTAAAAATGTTGTTGGACAATCAATCCATGAAGTCTTGGAGTTCATATCATCAATCATCCATCCTATAACATCCTCCGATCTACCGAATCAGGTCAGATTTCCTAGAAATCTAATTTTGGGGATTTTGGGTATTTTGTTAGATTTCGTCCGTTTAATCCGATTTAACTTAGGATTGTGATGGATTGATGATTATTTAGATGTATTATATCATTTCCCTTGTTATTCCATGGTTGGATCGTATCGACTCGTTGTTTTGGTCGAGTTCTTGACTGACGCCTTGAAGGTGCCCGGTAAAATGTCATAGAGGAGTTTTCGGGCGTTCTACGATTATTCTTCCTCGTATGATCAATGATTTATTGATTATATGTTGTTAGGGTCGAGTTTCTTGCGAAGAAACCAAGTTGAACCCTTCCGTTCGTTGTCGTCTTCCTTTTCGAAAGCATCGGGCGTTTCGAAGCTTTCCGGTTGAGCCGTGTTCGTCGGGATACTTGCGCGCCGATTTCGAGGCAAGTATCTTGCCCATATGTTGTGTCAAGAATTAACACCTTCCGACCGGCGATCGACTAGGAGGTCGGGCGACCGAGTCACTGCCGATCGTCCAAGACAGATCTACCGATCAGCGACCAGGCGACCGAGCCTTAGCCCAGCTGACGAGCTAAACTGGCCAACCGAAGGTCCCAGGATGGATCCCGGTGCCGAGTGATCGACATCAAGACGATCGCCTCTCGGTACTCGGCGATCGACTCCTGGCGACCGACTGGAGGCGATCATCTCTCGGCACCTGGCGACCTACCCTTGGTGACCGACCATTGGCGACCTCCATCCACTGGCCGATGGCGACCTCGGATGATCAGCTAGAGACGACCGCTCATGTCGATCACCACCGATGGACATCCAGTCGGCGAAGGCCGAGCCTCAAGACTGGCACCACGTGCAAGGACCGAGACAAGATCCGCGAATCTCGGGCCATTGACCACAGTCTGGCAGATTCTCTCCACCAGCCGACAAGCCGCCGAAAGATGTCAGTAGGGCCGCATGTTGACTGACTCCGGACACGTGATGGCTCCTTATTGGACCGCGCAGCTGTGGCAGCCTCTTCCTTGGACTTTAGCCCGACAGCCAGCATCTTTCTTGGACTTTAGCCCGACAGCCCAGGAGATCGCCCCATTATAATATTGGCCGGCAGGCGATCGGCACATTATTATAATGGCCGGCAGGCCATCGGCCACTACAGGACAGGACCCGGCTGCCCCTATATAAGCAAGGCACCCTGCACTTGGACACTTCTTCAACTCCCTTCGGATTTCACACTATACAGAAGCAAACATCAAGCACTTGGCTAATCTCCAACTCTTGGCAACAACTATCATTCGGTCTTACTTCTCCCGGCCTTTCTCCTCGAGCAGATTACCGGCAGGGACGAAGAACACCGAGCTTCGCTCAAGAGCCGGATTAACAGAGTCTTTTTACACTCATTGTATTTAGATTTCTCACATTAATACTTGTATCCACGAATATTTGTATTAATAACATCTCGCGAGAGCATTAAAGCCCGGGCCTAACAAACCCGGCAAATCTTGTATTATTTATCTTCTCTCGGAAGTGCTCCCGCAATTGTTGTTTGTTGTCCGTCATCCAGCAGTATTAATCTTCGGATAAATATTTTGGGCAACAACAATTGGCGCTAGAGGAAGGGGAACCCTCGAATTTTTACACCTACCGTTCCGAAGAACACTCAGTGTTCTCGGGGCAGATACTTGAAGTGACACTCACTGCACTTCAAAGAAATCCTTCAGAAATCATATCTTCCGCATCCGCGTCGAAGAAAGCCGCCGCCCGGCTGCACTGTTCCGTCCCAGTCCGAGCCGCAGCCGATGGTAGAAGGTAGCCGCCGCGGTCAGAGACGCTCGACCCCGTCCCGGGAAGGCGGCCCGAGCCTCTCGCTCGATCAGTTCCGAACCAGTGAACAGATCGAAGAGGCCATAGCCGTCCCTCAGGAGCGACGGAGTACTCTCGACGCGCCTCCTGCTATCACCCCCTCGGTCTCCCGCCGGAAGACCAAGCGGAAGCTCAAGGCACTACTGGCCGAGCGATCGCTGTAATATCCGTATTTTTCTTTCCCTTGTATTTTTGTTTTTGGTGTATTTCTCGATCATAGTGACCCTCGTGTACTTTTCAGCGTGTCCTTCCTGTCAAACTGTTGAACGGTATTCTCGTTATTGTTGTGCGGAACCGCCGTTTAGGGGTTGCCGTGGATCCATTTCGTGTTGTTGATTCCCGAATATTGATTCCTATCGTTTTATTCGCTTTCCGGATCATCTTTATCATTTTAGAACCCAAAAGGAGGTGTGGGCCGCGGCACAAGATGTGCGTGTCACGGCACACAAATTCCTTCAGTGTTGGTCGATCCAACTGTACTGTGTGCCGCGGCACACCCATCCGGTGCCGCGCACAAGGTGCGAGCCGGTGCCGCGCACACTCGTGTGTCTTCGCGACCAAAACCCAATCAGACTGGTGCCGCTGCACACGCAGCCGTGGCCGCGGCACAATGCCAAAACACAGGAGTAAATTTTCGGCTGTGCCGCGGCACACTTCGGCTGTGCCACGGCACACGAAGCGGTCAACTGCGCAACTCGTCTTTAATTGACGAAATCGACCGTGTTCTTCCTCATTTTCACCTGCAGCGCGAGAGAGAGTGAGAGAGAGGGGAAGAGTTCTTCATCTTTATCCTTTGGGGGGTCGATTTTCACCATTTTTCTTCGGTAGTGAAGCCCGGGCAATCAATCTAACGCGTGTTCTACGGATCTTGGTACTTGAATCTCCTAAGGTAATATTCTAAAACCCTATTTTCGATTAATTTGGGGGTTTCGGGTTTTTCTTCCGATTCGTTCCGTTTTGTTGATGGATTCATGATGTCTTCGATTAATATTGTTAGTACCTTTAGTTTTCCTACGGATTCATGGATATTTTGTGGATTTTTACGGAATCGGGAGGGTTTGGTTGTGGTCCGCCCTCGTTGTTATTTTGGTAGGAATATACATGAATCGTAGGCGGGTTTCCGGGTTTATTCCATTTCCGTAATCGTCTAGAGTTGGTTGTGATTGTGTTACTCGAATCGTTAGGTTCATTCGTCGGTTCCTCACGGTCGTGCTTGATTCTTCCGTTCCGTTCGCGTCACCGTCTATTAATCGAGGCAAGTATTTTTTGGAAACCTTTAAGCTTAACATGAAATGGTGATGTATATTACTTGTGTGTAACTCACCTTGTGTTGGCCCGACGGGGTCAAGGAGGGAAATCTATGCTGCCGCCCTGGATTTCACGAGTTTGTTTAGCTAGCCAGTGCGGGAGGGTCCTTAGAGGCCTCGTGCGGGAATCTATGATATTACTCTGTTCCCAAGGCGATGCATGTGCGTGTTTTGTTTTATAATATAGCCAGTGCGGGAGGGTCCTTAGAGGCCTCGTGCGGGAATCTATGATATTACTCTGTTCCCAAGGCAAATTGTTTGACTGTTTGTTTCCGGAAAAGACATGTCTAGTTTTGGTTTTTGAAATGATATTGATGCATGTACTATGAAATGTGTAAGCAATTGGTCTGCCTTGATTACTTGTACTAGCGTAATTGCTAACCCCTTTGGGGACCCGTTGTCGGGGAAATTCTTGTTATGGATTTCAGGTTATGATTATCCAGACGAGCGGGCACTTGGACAGTACGAGGACGTTGGCCAAGGTCGTTGACATGTGCATTTGGGTCTTTCTATTTCTTTCGTCCATTTCAATTTGGTTGTTCTAATAATTATAAACTTATAGAGTGTAGTCGCGAGTACTTAGGCTTTTCATTTCAAACTCCGTATTGTATTGCCTTAAATTGTCACGTTGTTGGTTGATGCTTATTTTGCCGGTTGCTCCGTGTTGTTGCCCAAAATATTTATCCGAAGATTAATACTGCTGGAAGACGGACAACAAACAACAATTGCGGGAGCAGTTCCGAGAGAAGATAAATAATACAAGATTTGCCGGGTTTGTTAGGCCCGGGCTTGAATGCTCTCGCGAGATGTTATTAATATAAATATTCGTGGATACAAGTATTAATGTGAGAAATCTAAATACAATGAGTGTAAAAAGACTCTGTTAATCCGGCTCTTGAGCGAAGCTTGGTGTTCTTCGTCCCGCCGATAATCTGCTCGAGGAGAAAAGGCCGGGAGAAGTAAGACCGAATGATAGCTGTTGCCAAGAGTTGGAGATTAGCCAAGTGCTTAATGTTTGCTTCTGTATTGTATGAAATCCGTAGGTGGTTGAAGGAAGCTGAAGCCTTTTTTGTGGTAAAGGTTCGATCCAGAAGAATTTCGGGCCCTCGACAAGTGCTGGGAGCCTTGTTTATATAGGGACAATGGTCCCGTCCTCAGAAGCGCGACCGCCCGGCCAATATTATAATGGGGCGATCTCTGGTCACAAAGCTAAAGTCCAAGGAAGATGCTGGCTGTCGGGCTAAAGTCCAAGGAAGAGGCTGCCACAGCTGGGCGGTCCAATAAGGAGCCATCACGTGTCCGGAGTCAGTCAACATGTGGCCCTACTGACAAGCTTTCGGCGGCCGTCTACCGGTGGAGGGAATCTGTCAGGCTTTGGTCAATGGCCCGAGATTCGCGGATCTTGTCTCGGCCCTTGCACGTGGTGCCAGTCTTGAGGCTCGGCCTTCGCCGACTGGGTGTCCATCGGTGGTGATCGACATGAGCGGTCGTCCCTGGCTGATCATCCGAGGTCGCCAATGGTCGGTCACCAAGGGCAGGTCGCCAATGGTCGGTCACCAAGGGCAGGTCGCCAGATGTCGGTCGCCAGGAGTCGGTCGCCGAGTACCGAGAGACGATCGTATCTGAGGTCGATCGCTCGGCACTGGGACTTGTCCTGGGACCTTCGGTTGGCCAGTCTAGCATGTCCGATGGGTTAGGGCTCGGTCGCTCGGCAGTAAGCTGGTCGCTCGGCCTCGGAGGCGATCGCCGGTCGGAAGGTGTTAAAACTTGACACGACAATTGCCCCCCAGCTTTCTCCTATGTTGAAGACATGGGGCGAGGTGGTTCTTGCTGGTGATCGTGTATGGATGAGGACGGGCGATCTGAGCTGACTTAGGACTCGGACTTGGGCTATCATGGTCGATTGGCTTAGCTATCTTTCGGTCTTGTACCTGCAAAAAACAACATTGGCCGATCCCCCATGGAAACTCGGTGGTTTCGCTTTGTTTGAGGAATCGTGCACAGTCGCGGAGATCGATGGACCGACCCCATGACCGTGTCTTGGTGCACGAAGACAATGAGTGTCTCGTGACTCACTTTATTATGAGGGTCCTCTGTTAGGCTGCGCCTCGCATCGTATTTAAACGAAGGGCGTGCGGTCTCGGTCTAGAGGAGTCCTTGCGCGGGGCAGCGTCGGAGGAATCAACTCCACGCCCGCGGCTTGTTAGCTCTGCTTCCACCTCGGCCAGCCATGGAGATGGCCGACCTCGACGGTGTACGTTGAGACGGGGTTGTGGAATGAGTCCACTGATTAATGTTGGAGAGCCCTCCGACTACGCCGGCCTCGTATTTAAACGAAGGGCGGGCGATCTCGGCCGAAAGGGAGCTTGCATGACCGAAGCAGCCGGTTCCATCGATCGCTGTGGCCATGGCTTTATGATGTGCGGTGGAGGCGATCTTATGCCTTAGTCCGTCATGTTATATGCCGGATCGTAGATGGCGATCGTGTCCACCGGTTGCCGATGATGTTGTGATTCGCCGAAGATCGCGATCGTCGCCGGCGGCCGATCGCTTTATTCGTAGGTCGATATTGGCGATCGGTCGGCGGCTAGTCCTCATGTCGAATGGACTATAGGCGGGATCGAGTCCTCCGGCTCGCCGGGTAGTAGCGATCGGGCCGGAGATCGGAGGTCGCTGACGGCGCCGACCGATCTACTCCTAGCCGAGAAGAAGCCTTTGCCAGACAGAAATCTACGGCTCTAGCCCTAAGGCTGCGTAGGTCGCCGGCAGGTCTTCGTGAGATGCCTGAACATAGGCGAAACCCTGAAACCCCCAGACCGCGTAGAGGGCGGTCTCATCGCTACGGGCTCGCCGTTGAGGATGATCATGTCAACCCGGCCGATGTAGTCCGAGTCGGACTCCTGTTCTCCTTGCCTGATTTGCATCATGCGATGGCGACCTTCTGCCGGCGACCCTGGTGGCGAAGTGTTCCGTGAAGACGTGCGCCACTCGTTAAAGGAGCCAATGGACCGAGGTGGCAATGAAGTGTACCACCGGTGGGCGAGGTCGCCCAAAGGTCGAGGGAACATTCGCACTGTCGCGTCCGATGCCCCACACCCGGTCATGTAGATGTTGAACTTGTGCAGGTGTGCTTGGGGGTCCGATCGCCCTTGGTACACGGGTGTCTGAGGAGGGGCGATCGTGTGTTGCACCGGGGCGAGCTCGATGTCGATCGCGAGCGGCTCGCACGGCGCGGCGATCGTCTTGGCGGCGCCTGCCCCGGATTGCAGGAGCGCCTTCATGTCGTCGATCTGACGTTGCATCGCGGCGATCGCCGCGGCTCGGCTGCTTGCGGATCGGCTTTGGGCGCGGGGGCCGAGGCGATCGTGTACCGATCTCCGACTCCGCCGACCTCGGGAATTTGGCGAGCGGAGCCGTGCACTGGATCGTCTTGTGGGAGCCGGTAGGCCGAGCTCCCGTGACGGATACCAACTTCGCTGCCTCGTAGCCGGGCCGGATCGCCGGCCGCTGTGTCGGGTCACTGCCCAGGCGATCGAAGACAGAGGTGCCCCGGCTGCCGAGCGCCTCTTCTTGCGGGCGAAAGCCTCCTGGCGATTGCTCGGCCAGTAGTGCTTTGAGCTTCCGCTTGATCTTCCGGCGAGAGACCGGGGGGGCGGTAGCTGGAGGCGCGTCGAGAGCACTCCGTCGCTCCTGTAGGATGGTCAGGGCCCCTTCGATCTGTTCCTTGGTTCGGAACCGATCGAGCGAGAGGCTTGGGCCGCCGCGTGCACGGATCGAGCGTCTCGACCGCGGCGGCTACCTTCCACCATCGGGCCGCGCTCGGACCGGGATGGAACAGGTCCGCCGGCCGGTCGCCGCTTTCTTCGACGCGGAGGCGGAAGACATGTTTTCTGAAGGATTTCTTTGAAGTGCAGTAAGTGTCACTTCAAGTATCTGCCCCGAAAACAGTGAGTGTTCTTCGGGACGGTAGGTATAAAAATCGAGGGTTGGAGGGGCCCTTCCTCTAGCGCCAATTGTTGTTGCCCAAAATATTTATCCGAAGATTAATACTGCTGGAAGACGGACAACAAACAACAATTGCGGGAGCACTTCCGAGAGAAGATAAATAATACAAGATTTGCCGGGTTTGTTAGGCCCGGGCTTGAATGCTCTCGCGAGATGTTATTAATACAAATATTCGTGGATACAAGTATTAATGTGAGAAATCTAAATACAATGAGTGTAAAAAGACTCTGTTAATCCGGCTCTTGAGCGAAGCTTGGTGTTCTTCGTCCCGCCGATAATCTGCTCGAGGAGAAAAGGCCGGGAGAAGTAAGACCGAATGATAGCCGTTGCCAAGAGTTGGAGATTAGCCAAGTGCTTAATGTTTGCTTCTGTATTGTATGAAATCCGTAGGGGGTTGAAGGAAGCTGAAGCCTTTTTTGTGGTAAAGGTTCGATCCAGAAGAATTTCGGGCCCTCGACAAGTGCTGGGAGCCTTGTTTATATAGGGACAATGGTCCTCGTCTCAGAAGGGCCGACCGCCCGCCGGCCAATATTATAATGGGGCGATCTCCTGGGCCGTCAAGCTAAAGTCCAAGGAAGATGTTTGCCGTCGGGCTAAAGTCCAAGGAAGAGGCCGCCACACTGGCGGTCCAATAAGGAGCCATCACGTGTCCGGAGTCAGTCAACATGTGGCCCTACTGACAAGCTTTCGGCGGCCTGTCGGCTGGTGGAGGGAATCTGTCAGGCTTTGGTCAATGGCCCGAGATTCGCGGATCTTGTCTCGGACCTTGCACGTGGTGCCAGTCTTGAGGCTCGGCCTTCGCCGACTGGGTGTCCATCGGTGGTGATCGACATGAGCGGTCGTCCCTGGCTGATCATCCGAGGTCGCCAATGGTCGGTCACCAAGGGCAGGTCGCCAATGGTCGGTCACCAAGGGCAGGTCGCCAGATGTCGGTCGCCAAGAGTCGGTCGCCGAGTACCGAGAGACGATCGTATCTGAGGTCGATCGCTCGGCACCGGGACTTGTCCTGGGACCTTCGGTTGGTCAGTCTAGCATGTCCGCTGGGTTAGGGCTCGGTCGCCTGATCGCTGGTCGGCAGACTCGCCTTGGTCGCTCGGCAGTAAGCTGGTCGCTCGGCCTCTGAGGCGATCGCCGGTCGGAAGGTGTTAAAACTTGACACGACACTCCGGGCGTATCTTTATATGTCACATTATTTAATTGTGTATCCTCGCTAACCAAGATGGTTAGTCGAGTGGAGTTTTTCTATTGTAGCCTCGTAGGCCCCATGTAGGGGTCTACGGCGCTGTAACATATTCCGAATATCTCGGGGTGTTACAGAAAATGGTATCGGAGCCCTAGGTTTATGGATACCTAGGCTTGTTGGTTATTTGGGTCTAGTCGTGCTTTGTTTTGCATATTGTCACACCGCTGCCAGCATCCCAGTACTTCCAGTGTTCGTAAGTTTTCTTATTCGGCTCTTTTGTTTCTTGCATTGTATTTCCACTTTTGAATCATAGTTGCTTTCCCTCCCTTACTCATCATCGATATACTTCTGTTATCTCTCTACATCAGTATGGATGCGGGAGGAAACCGTGGTCGTGGTCGTGGTCGTGGACGCGGCCGGGGACGTGGGGCAGCCGGTGGGGCGGCCACGTCGCATTCTTCGGGAGCCGGCAGTACCGGTGACCGCCACAGTCATGCTTCTTCTCAGGAGCGCGCCGATCTTGGTATTGCGGCTGTTATGCAGCAAATGGTTAACCAAATGGCGGCTATAGCTCAGGTGGTCCAGAACCCCAACCAGGCCCATGCTAACCGGGGCGGAGCGGATCGCTGGCTTCAGGATGTCATCAAGATGCATCCTCCTCAGTTTTCGGGAGCTTCGGACCCGATCGGCTGGGAAGGGTGGATCAAGGAGATATCCAAAGTATTCACTGCTACCAACTGCCCCGAGGACCGTAAGGTCCCTATTGCTCAATATTTTCTCACGGGAGATGCTACAGATTGGTGGGAGGCCGTTGGTCCCAAAGATCACGTTGCTTCGTGGGCCGAATTCCAAGAATTGATGGAGACCGAATATTGTCCGTGGCCGGTCAGACAGGATCGAGTGCATGATTTCTATGATGCTCAACCACGGGATATCCCCGTATCTCAGGCCATTGCCGACTTTAACAGGGAGTTGGGTTATGTGAAGACCCAAGTTGTCGCTGAGAGCAACAAAATTTTTCATTTTTCCAAGAGGATGAAGCTGCCCATTCGGGACTATATGTCTGGGCTCGTCTGTACTACCATGAAGGATTATCAGAGTCGAGCTCTCGCTTATGATATGTCGGTGACGGCTAGCGATTTGGCTCGTGAGAGCAAGAAGCAGAAGTCGGTCGGAAATTTTTCTGGTCCCAAGAGTGGAGGCCAGCAGAAATCTCTGGCTGCAAATATTTCTACGGGCGGTTCGGCTCATTTCTCTGGGAGCTTTCGGGGTGCCACCGGAACCTCCGCTCGTGAGCCCACATGTTTTAACTGTGGTACACATGGCCATAGGAGCCGACAGTGTTCTCGTCCGAAGTTTACCTGTCATACTTGTGGACAGCTAGGCCACAAGGCCCCTTTTTGTGAGCAGATCAAACAGCTTCGCGGCGCCCGTTCTTCTCAACCAGCCCCGTTGGAGCCGAGTGTGAACCAGGGCTCATTTGTTCGCCGCCTCCACCGAGTGCCGGCCGAGGTAAGGGTCGGGGTCAGCCCGCTAGGGGTGGAGTTTCCAGTGTCGGCTCTGCTCACCGCGTATCTATGAGATGAGGAGAGCCGATGATCCAAAGACTCTTTGTGGCGGCAGTGTACCGTTCATATTCATTTCCATCCTGTCAGTGTGCTTTTTGATTCGGGTGCTACGCATTTATTCATTTCTCTAGAGTGTGTACGCCGTTTGAGTCTCGACTGCTTGTCACCTTGCGAGCCTTTCATCGTTAAACTTCCTAGCGGTGATAGAATTGTCGGTGATCGAGAAGTCCGGGACTGTTCTGTGATCATTTGTGAGAGGGCGTGGCTCTCTAATCTTATTGTTGTGAGTATCGAGGGCGAGGATTTAATTCTCGGGAATGATTGGCTCGAGCGGCATGGTGCAATCATGAACTACCGCACGAGGATTATTACTATGTTAGCCGAGGACGGTACTGAACACTCTTTCGCGGGGCGAAAGAGAAACCAGAAGTTTGTTATTAACGCCTTGAAGGCGGTGAAACTCCTGCGAAAGGGGTGTACTGGTTATTGGTGCTACGCCTTGAAGGCGGAGAATGGTGGAGTCGAGTTTTCGTCGATTCCAGTCGTTAGTGAGTATCCTGATGTATTTCCTGACGAGTTACCGGGATTGCCACCGGATCGTGAGGTTGAGTTTGTTATAGAATTAGAGCCGGGCGCGGCTCCGATTTCAAAGGCGCCGTATCGCATGGCACCTTCAGAGATGTCAGAGTTGAAGAAGCAGTTGAGTGAGCTTCTTGAGTCAGGGTATGTTCGACCGAGCGCCTCGCCTTGGGGTGCACCAGTCCTGTTTGTGCGAAAGAAGGATGGTTCACTACGTTTGTGTATCGATTATCGCGAATTAAACAAAGTGACCATCAAGAACAAGTATCCTTTGCCGAGGATTGATGACTTGTTCGATCAGTTGCAGGGAGCTGCGGTATTCTCGAAGATTGATTTGAAATCGGGGTACTATCAGCTCCGGGTGAGAGAGTCCGACGTGCCGAAAACAGCTTTTCGGACGAGATACGGACATTACGAGTTTGTAGTCATGCCTTTCGGGTTAACTAATGCGCCGGCGGTGTTCATGCAATTGATGAACAAAGTCTTTATCGAGTATTTGGATAAGTGTGTCGTCGTCTTTATTGACGATATTCTTATCTATTCGAAGAATGAGGAAGAGCATGCCCATCATTTGCGGATAGTGTTAGACATTTTGAGGACCGAACAACTCTATGCGAAGTTCTCGAAATGTGAGTTCTGGCTAAAGGAAGTGATGTTTCTGGGTCACGTAATTTCAGCTGAGGGAGTTCGAGTGGATCCGCAGAAGATTGAGGCAGTGTTGGATTGGGCATCGCCCACAAATGTGAAGGAGGTCCGTAGTTTCTTGGGTTTGGCTGGTTACTACCGTAGGTTCGTCGAGGGTTTCTCAAAACTAGCTCGGCCACTTACACAGTTGCTCCAGAAATCCGAGAAGTTCGTCTGGACCGATGAGAGGCAGTCGAGTTTCGAGGAGCTGAAGAAGCGTTTGACTTCAGCCCCGGTTTTGGCGTTGCCGTGTGGCAACGAGGGATTCGCCGTTTATAGCGATGCTTCGGGCCAGGGTCTTGGGTGCGTATTGATGCAGCACGGCAAGACCATTGCCTATGCGTCGAGACAGTTGAGACCGTATGAGCTTAACTACCCTACTCATGATTTGGAGTTAGCGGCAGTCGTTTTTGCGCTCAAGATTTGGCGTCACTATCTTTTCGGCTCTGCATGTCAGATTTTTACCGATCATAAAAGTCTGAAATATATATTTACTCAGCGGGAGTTGAATATGAGGCAGAGGAGGTGGTTAGAACTGATTAAGGATTATGACCTCGAAATCCTTTATCATCCGGGCAAGGCGAACGTCGTAGCCGACGCCCTGAGTCAGAAACCGATTGTGTTGCGAACGCTTGAGGTCCTCACGTCTCGGTCTGAGCTTCGGCGGGCTTTGATTGAGTTTGGTGTTGAGGTTTTGTTGCCTGGAGCTGTCGGGCAACTTTGTGCTTTAGAGATTTCGTCGTCTTTGATCGATGAAATTAAGCTGAAACAATTAGAGGATCCGATGATTACTCAAATCCGAGAGAACGTTCTTAAGGGAAAGTCTCCTGGGTTTGTGATTCACGAGGATGGTGTTTTGAGATTCCAGAGTCGGCTTTGTGTGCCGAACGATCCAGAGTTGCGGCAGAGTATTTTGCGTGGGGCCCATTCCACACCCTATTCCGTTCATCCGGGTTCGAGTAAGATGTACAAGGACATGAGGAGGAACTTCTGGTGGAATGATATGAAGGAGGAGGTCGCACAGTTTGTCGCGAGATGCTTGACGTGCCAGCAGGTCAAAATCGCACATCAGCGACCGGCTGGGTTGTTGCAGTCACTTCCCGTTCCGGAATGGAAATGGGAAGATATATCGATGGATTTCATTACGAGTTTGCCGAGATCGAGATCGGGCATGAATATGGTATGGGTGGTTGTTGATCGTCTGACCAAGTCGGCACATTTTCTGGGCATCAAGGACACTTGGGGCCCGGAGAAATTGGCTCGTGTGTTTATCGCGCAGATTGTGAGACTTCACGGTACTCCGAAGTCTATTGTTTCGGATCGTGATGGCCGTTTTGTATCGCACTTTTGGCAGGCGGTGCATAAGGCGTTAGGTACCCGTTTGCATTTGAGTACCTCTTTTCATCCCCAAATGATGGATAATGGAACGCACTATCCAGACATTCGAGGACATGTTGCGTGCTTGTGCCCTCGATTGGAGTAGCGACTGGGAAGAGCATTTGCCACTGATCGAATTCACGTACAACAATAGTTGGCACGCGTCGATTCGGATGGCACCGTATGAGGCACTTTATGGGCGACGATGTCGATCGCCGATTTGTTGGAATGAGGCATCCGATTTGGTCGGGACCGAGCCGGATGTCGTTTTAGAGACGAGGCGGAAGATAGAATTGATTCGGGAACGGATGTTGACGGCCCAGAGTCGACAGAAGTCATATGCCGATGTCCGTCGTCGACCTTTAGAATTCGGGGTGGGAGACCACGTTCTGCTGAAGGTGTCGCCGACGAGAGGGGTTTTCCGTTTCGGGAAGAAGGGGAAGTTGAGTCCGAGATTTATTGGACCCTTCGAGATTCTCGAGCGGATCGGTGGGTTAGCATACCGTTTGGCGTTACCCGGCCTTGAGTCACGTTCATAGCGTTTTCATGTTTCCCACCGAGGAAATATGTTCCAGATCCTAGTCACGTCATCGATTATGGCGAGATTGATATTGCTGAAGATATTACTTTTGAGGAGCGTCCTTTGAAGATTTTGGAGCATCGTGAGAAACGACTGAGGCATAAGACCATCCCTTTGGTCAAAGTGCAGTGGTCGAGACACGGTGTCGAGGAAGCAACTTGGGAAACCGAGGATAGCATGAGTGCTAGGTACCCTGAGTTGTTTGTTTCTTAAGTTTCGGGACGAAACTTATTTTTAGAGGGGTAGAATGTAATATCCGCATTTTTCTTTCCCTTGTATTTTCGTTTTTGGTGTATTTCTCGATCGTAGTGACCCTCGTGTACTTTTCAGCGTGTCCTTCCTGTCAAACTGTTGAACGGTATTCTCGTTATTGTTGTGCGGAACCGCCGTTTCGGGGTTGCCGTGGATCCATTTCGTGTTGTTGATTCCCGAATATTGATTCCTATCGTTTTATTCGCTTTCCGTATCATCTTTATCATTTTGGAACCCAAAAGGAGGTGTGGGCCGCGGCACAAGATGTGCATGCCGCGGCACACAAATTCCTTCAGTGTTGGTCGATCCAATCAGACTGCAGCCGCGGCACACCCATCCGTGCCGCGCACAAGCAGCCGCCGTGCCGCGCGCACACTGTCCGTGCCGCGGCACACTCGTGTCTTCTCGCGACCAAAACCTAATCAGACGGGTGCCGCGCACACGCAGTCGTGCCGCGGCACAATGCCAAAACCACAGGAGTAAATTTTCGGCCTGTGCCGCGGCACACTTCGGCTGTGCCGCGGCACACGAAGCGGGCAACTGCGCAACTCGTCTTTAATAGACGAAATCGACCGTCTTCTTCCTCATTTTCACCTGCAGCGTGAGATAGAGTGAGAGAGAGGGGAAGAGTTCTTCATCCTTATCCTTTGGGGGGGCGATTTTCACCATTTTTCTTCGGTAGTGAAGCCCGGGCAATCAATCTAACGCGTGTTCTACGGATCTTGGTACTTGAATCTCCTAAGGTAATATTCTAAAACCCTATTTTCGATTAATTTGGGGGTTTCGGGTTTTTCTTCCGATTCGTTCCGTTTTGTTGATGGATTCATGATGTATACGATTAATATTGTTAGTACCTTTAGTTTTCCTACGGATTCATGGATATTTTGTGGATTTTTACGGAATCGGGAGGGTTTGGTTGTGGTCTGCCCTCGTTGTTATTTTGGTAGGAATATACATGAATCATAGGCGGGTTTCCGGGTGTATTCCATTTCCGTAATCGTCTAGAGTTGGTTGTGATTGTGTTATTCGAATCGTTAGGTTCATTCGTCGGTTCCTCACGGTCGTGCTTGATTCTTCCGCTCGCTCGCCACCGCTCATTAATCGAGGCAAGTATTTTTTGGAAACCTTTAAGCTTAACATGAAATGGTGATGTATATTACTTGTGTGTAACTCACCTTGTGTTGGCCCGACGGGGTCAAGGAGGGAAATCTATGCTGCCGCCCTGGATTTCACGAGTTTGTTTAGCTAGCCAGTGCGGGAGGGTCCTTAGAGGCCTCGTGCGGGAATCTATGATATTACTCTGTTCCCAAGGCGATGCATGTGCGTGTTTTGTTTTATAATATAGCCAGTGCGGGAGGGTCCTTAGAGGCCTCGTGCGGGAATCTATGATATTACTCTGTTCCCAAGGCAAATTGTTTGACTGTTTGTTTCCGGAAAAGACATGTCTAGTTTTGGTTTTTGAAATGATATTGATGCATGTACTATGAAATGTGTAAGCAATTGGTTTGCCTTGATTACTTGTACTAGCGTAATTGCTAACCCCTTTGGGGACCCGTTGTCGGGGAAATTCTTGTTATGGATTTCAGGTTATGATTATCCGGACGAGCGGGCACTTGGACAGTACGAGGACGTTGGCCAAGGTCGTTGACATGTGCATTTGGGTCTTTCTATTTCTTTCGTCCATTTCAATTTGGTTGTTCTAATAATTATAAACTTATAGAGTGTACTCGCGAGTACTTAGGCTTTTCATTTCAAACTCCGTATTGTATTGCCTTAAATTGTCACGTTGTTGGTTGATGCTTATTTTGCCGGTTGCTCCGGGCGTATCTTTATATGTCACATTATTTAATTGTGTATCCTCGCTAACCAAGATGGTTAGTCGAGTGGAGTTTTTCTATTGTAGCCTGGTAGGCCCCATGTAGGGGTCTATGGCGCTGTAACATATTCCGAATATCTCGGGGTGTTATAATCGCTAGGAGGCTCTCGCCCGCAAGAAGAGGCGCTCGGCAGCCGGGGCACCTCTGTCTTCGATCGCCTGGGCAGCGACCCGAACTGGCAACCGGGGCAGTCCGGCCCCAGCTACGAGACGACGGAGTTTGTGTCCATCACCAGGAGCTCGGCCTACCCGGCTCCCACAAGGCGATCCAGCCGCCTGGCTCCCGTTCGTCAAATTCCCGAGGTCGGCAGCAGCGGAGTCCGGAGGTCGGTACACGATCGCCTCGGCCCCCGCTCCCAAAGTCGATCCGCAAGCAGCCGAGCCGCGGCGATTGCCGCAATGCAACGTCAGATCGACGACGTGAAGGCGCTCCTGCAATCCGGGGCAGGCGCCGTGATGACGATCGCCCCGTCGAGCGAGCCGCTCGCGATCGACATCGAGCTCGCCCCCGTGCAGCACAAGATCGCTCCTCCTTAGACACCCGTGTACCAGGGACGATCGGACCCCCAAACACACCTGCACAAGTTCAACATCTATATGACCGGGTGTGGGGCATCGGACGCGACCCGGTGCCGAATGTTCCCTCTGACGCTGGACGACCTCGCCCACCGGTGGTACACCTCATTGCCACCTCGGTCCATTGGCTCCTTTAACGAGCTGGCGCACGTCTTCACAGAATACTTCGCCACCAGGGCCGCTCGGCCAGAAGGTCCCCATCGCATGTGGCGGATCAGGCAAGGGGAAGAGGAGTCCGACTCGGACTACATCGACCGGGTAGACGTGATCATCCTCAACGGCGAGCCCGTAAGCGATTAGACCGCCCTCTACGCGGTCCTAGGAGGTTTTCAGGGCTTCTCGCCTATGTTCAGGCATCTCACGAAGACCCTACCGACGACCTACGCAGCCTTCCGGGCTAGAGCCGCGGATTTCCTGTCCAGGCAAAGGCTTCTTCTTGGCCTAGGAGTAGAGCGATCGGCGCTCGCGCGACGACCTCCAGTCTCCCAGCCCGAGCGACGACCTCCACTCTTCCATCCCGATCGCGACTATCCAGCCGAGCCGGAGGACTCGCTCACCGCCTACAGTCCACCATTTTGAACAAGGGACTAACTCCCGCCGATCGCCGATATCGACCTACGAATAAAGCGATCGGCTGCCGAGCGGCGATCGCCAGTCTTTCGGCCCGATCGCCGATCATCACGCTACATCATCAGCAACCCGGTGGACACGATCGCCATCTACAGTCCAGCATATAACCTGACGGACTAAGGCATAAGATCGCCTCCACCGAACATCATAAAGCCATGGTCCTGGCAGTCGATGGAACCGGCTGCTTCGGCCATGCAAGGTCCCTTTCGGCCGAGATCGCCCGCCCTTCGTTTAAATACGAGGCCGGCGTAGTCTGAGGGCTCTCCAACATTAATCAGTGGACACATGCCACAACCCCGTCTCAACGTACACCGTCGAGGTCGGCCATCTCCATGGCTGGCCGAGGTGGAAGCATAGCTAACAAGCCACGGGCGTGGAGTTGATTCATCCGACGCTGCCCCGCGCAAGGACTCCTCTAGACCGAGACCGCACGCCCTTCGTTTAAATACGAGGCGAGGCGCAGCCTAACAGAGGACCCTCATAATAAAGTGAGTCACGAGACACTCAATGTCTTCGCGCACCAAGACACGTTCATGGAGTCGGTCCATCGATCTCCGCGACTGTGCACGATTCCTCAAACAAGCGAAACCACCAAGTTTCCATGGGGGATCGACCAATGTTGTTTTTTGCAGGTACAAGACCGAAAGATAGCTAGCCAATCGACCATGATAGCCCAAGTCCGAGTCCTAAGTCAGCTCAGATCGCCCGTCCTCATCCATACACGATCACCAGCAAGAACCACCTCGCCCCATGTCTTCAACATAGGAGCAAGCTGGGGGGCAATTGTTGTGTCAAGAATTAACACCTTCCGACCGGCGATCGACTAGGAGGTCGGGCGACCGAGTCACTGCCGATCGTCCAAGACAGATCTACCGATCAGCGACCAGGCGACCGAGCCTTAGCCCAGTGGACGAGCTAAACTGGCCAACCGAAGGTCCCAGGATGGATCCCGGTGCCGAGCGATCGACATCAAGACGATCGCCTCTCGGTACTCGGCGATCGACTCCTGGCGACCGACTGGAGGCGATCATCTCTCGGCACCTGGCGACCTACCCTTGGTGACCGACCATTGGCGACCTCCATCCACTGGCCGATGGCGACCTCGGATGATCAGCTAGAGACGACCGCTCATGTCGATCACCACCGATGGACATCCAGTCGGCGAAGGCCGAGCCTCAAGACTGGCACCACGTGCAAGGACCGAGACAAGATCCGCGAATCTCGGGCCATTGACCACAGTCTGGCAGATTCTCTCCACCAGCCGACAAGCCGCCGAAAGATGATGTTGACTGACTCCGGACACGTGATGGCTCCTTATTGGACCGCCCAGCTGTGGCAGCCTCTTCCTTGGACTTTAGCCCGACAGCCAGCATCTTTCTTGGACTTTAGCCCGACAGCCCAGGAGATCGCCCCATTATAATATTGGCCGGCAGGCGATCGGCACATTATTATAATGGCCGGCAGGCGATCGGCCACTACAGGACAGGACCCGGCTGCCCCTATATAAGCAAGGCACCCTGCACTTGGACACTTCTTCAACTCCCTTCGGATTTCATACTATACAGAAGCAAACATCAAGCACTTGGCTAATCTCCAACTCTTGGCAACAGCTATCATTCGGTCTTACTTCTCCCGGCCTTTCTCCTCGAGGAGATTACCGGCAGGGACGAAGAACACCGAGCTTCGCTCAAGAGCCGGATTAACAGAGTCTTTTTACACTCATTGTATTTAGATTTCTCACATTAATACTTGTATCCACGAATATTTGTATTAATAACATCTCGCGAGAGCATTCAAGCCCGGGCCTAACAAACCCGGCAAATCTTGTATTATTTATCTTCTCTCGGAAGTGCTCCCGCAATTGTTGTTTGTTGTCCGTCATCCAGCAGTATTAATCTTCAGATAAATATTTTGGGCAACAACACCATACATTTCTTGTTTCGTTGATATAATCATTGATAAATGATTTTATGCGAAATCCAATGTTTAATGAACGTAAAAAGGGATTGGTATGTTCTCGATAAATGTTGTCTTTCAACGATAATTCGTATACTTCGTGAAAATGTGTTCTCGGAATATGTGTGTTGGTTTCGTATGTTGAAAGATAATATGATCTCTTCGGGTGAGTTGATAGACTGTAATCCTTTGCCGGGGATTACGTATTGTTATTGTGTACTTGTTCGGTAAGAACGTAATGTGTGTGATATTAGTTGTTACTCCTTGAAAGGAGGTTGTGACGCTTAATGTTGTTTGGATTCATAAGTGATTATTGTTGTGTGCTTGATGCATGTGATGTGCCTCCGGGTATGATTGTTGAATCTCCGGGATCCATACTTTCTAAGTATGGGTCGGGCGTGACCGTAGGGTTATCCAAATCGGGTATGTCTTGCGGGGACTCCGAGGTTCGTGGCTTGTTAGCCCGATGTCGAGATAACTTGTGGGGTTATCATCGGGTATGTGTTGCGGGGACTCTGAGGTTCGTGGCTTGTTAGCACGATGCCGGGATAACTTATGGTTGTGGTTTGATTATGTACGTATATGTGCTTGTAGTCACGTGACTGCGGTTACGGTGACATGTGATTTGATATAGTTTCCCTGTGGGTTATTCACTCGGGTTTGTTCTACGGGAGCATCTGAGGTCCGTGGCTTGCTAGCACGGGACGCGAATAATCTGTGGAAACAGGTTGTTATGGTATGATCGGGTCGTGGACCCCACTTGTTGTTATTGAATTTATGTTTTGTTAAAATGACTTTTGGGCTGTGTCCTTAAATGTTTTTGAAAGGCCTGAGAATTCTTAAATCCCAATGTATTCAAAACTCCCGAGGTCATAAAATGTTTTTCACAAGATGTATATCGGGTTTACCATATCTTTCGATTTAATCGTTTCATTAAGTGATTCACCTCGGGAAGTATGTTTATGGTTAACATGTTTCGTGGAGTATGATATGTATGGCTCGTTTTCGTATCTTATACTTACACTAGCAAAACAGTGGAGTTTTGCTAACCCCCGAGTATTCGGGAGTGGATGTCTGTTTTTGCATTCAGGTTTGGGAGCATAACACAGGGTCGGAACGAAGGATGATGAAAGATGAACGATACTAATCACACGAGGACCCGTTTGATGTTATATTGGTTTAGTTGTATTTTATTTCCGCTGCAGTATTCTTTCCCTGATGTATGGGAGTGTGTTGTATTCGACCCCTGCGTGGGCATGTATTGTAATTGAGTTGTATGTATTTATTGAAAGACCAAATCGGTCTACTGAGTCATTTTAGCCTTAAAGGCATTGTTGAGTTGTTCGGTTTTGTTATTGTACTGGTAGAACCTTGAGGAAAGGTTCTACGGCGTGTAATATCCCTGAGCGGATTGGGGGTGTTACATAAATGGTATCAGAGCTTAGGTTGTGGAAACCTAGGCTGTCGGGTCAGTGGCGTCTGTTGATTTTTGTCTCGTCGGATTTTGTCTTACTAAGTCGTGTCGCGACGCGTCGTCTGAGTTTGTTGGTCGTGATTAGTATCGTGGGGCGATCATCATCTTCGTGCGACCTGTGGCTGTAAGTCTCCCTTCTTTGTGTTGTGCCTCGTGTGACACGAGCTATTTTTATGATTATTTGTTAAGTGACGGAATCCTCTTATGGATTTTGATTTCTTGATACGTGATTAGTTGACTCTCATATTTCGTTCATGTGAGGAGTAGTGTTGCTGGATTGTGCATGTTGGACTGTATTTATTTTATCCACTGCGTGAGTTCTTTTGTAATGGCTTTCGGTATTTTACCGACTGAGTTTTATTTCGAAAACCGATTCCCTTAACCGAGTTTTTGGCATTATGGCCTTGATCATTTTGGCGAAATTCTTATGATGGTATTTAGTATTTTGTAAATGGCTTTTGTGAGTTTTTGAAATATTACCGTCATCGTCCCTCTTGGCATTTTTGTAAATGGTTTTTATCCTGGTGGGTTCCGGCGCGGGACCCACAGCGCTATAATGTTCCGTGTATTTACCTGAAATTTTTGGGCATTATAGCCCATTGAATTATCTTTGAAAATCTTGAGTATCTTACAAATAAATTTCGAGACGTACATTTAAAATGAATTGTTTTCTCGTGGTACTTCCAAGGTGCCACGATATGTTTCAAAATTATTCCAATTGAGGACCAAAATATTTTGAGATATTTTCAATTATTTTTAGAAATGCAGTTGCTTAGACCCAAGTGTCGAATATTCTGAAAGTTTTTCACTAAAAGAAGGTGTCCTCATTTGTGTTCAAACGCAAGATGATTTTCAAAGTCTCGATAACAATGTTTGCACTACTTTTTGTAAAATGATACTCAAGATCAACTGGTGTTTCCAAACTGTTTTCAAAAGGTGGTTTTCGTTTTTTCTAAAACCCATCATTTCCTGCTTGTGGTCGGAGAAAGTGTGTATGATGTTGGTATTGTTGTTAGGGTGTTAGCCCTTCGAATTGTGATTGAATTGGTGGTGTGAACGTTGAGTCGTTTGCCACACATATGTTTTGTTAGCCCTTTGTGGGAAGTGTGATGACGATCTTTAGTGTTGTCATTTCGTGGTGACTTGCGTGTTATCGCACATGTGTGAGCTGTTAAAGCTTGAGTTTGTACGTTTCTGTACATGTGTGATTGTTTCATGATGTTTGTAATTATGTGCTGGTTATTGTTCGGGCCGTTAAGGTCGCCGAATGATACCGTCGTTGCTGTATTGTTTGTGTGTGTATTACTTTACCATGGTAATCGTTGTATATGATATGTGTTATGATTCTTTGTTGTGCTGAGTTGGCATCTCCGCTATGTTGTTTTGCGACGTTATGCCCCATTGTATCTAGCATTTGTATTTTTGGTATGCCGAGCCGAAACGTTTCAACCGTGATGTGCCGGGGCATGCACGTGTAAATTGTCCTTCTTGTCGGTAACACATGTCAAGTGTGGACTCTAGGGACACCGAATTCAGTTTTGCCAATTGGCTACCGAGACTTCCGGAGTTCGCGCTTAGTACAAATATCAGGATCGGCTCTAAGAGGCCCATGGGAAATGTTTCCGCCGACTGCTTTTGTGTTGTTGTCTTGTTTCCATTATTGTGAGTTGCGGGGACGACCTTCTTTTATAAGAGGTCGAATGTAATACCCGTATTGTTTTTGGACTTCTGCATTTCCTGTTTCTCAGGTCTATCGACTCGCTCGTGTTCGTTGATACTTTATGAACTTGTTTTGTATTTCGGTTTCATCGTCCGAACGAACTGTGATCTTGTTGTGGGTTGATCTGGTTATCGCTGTGACTTTTTCGAGTTCAGTTCGATTCTTGTGAACCTTGTTCGGAAGTGAGATCATTTGGTTCTATTAGTTCTTCCATTCGAAGTGGATCGGATTTGGAACTCCTGTGTTTTCGACTCTGTCGACTCGTTTATGCTCGTTAACATTTTCTGAACTTTCCTTATCCCTTGCTTTTGTTGATCGAACGAGGGTGGTATTGTTTCGGAATAACTCGTTTGTCGTTGTGACTTTTCAATCGCTATTCCCTTTCATGTGGATCTTATGGGAATGCATGTCTTGTTGTTCTCACCAGATCATCCTGGGAATTGTTGTTTGAATTTTATTATCCTTTGTGTTTCGGACATGATTGTTTGATTTTTGTTGTCTCGATCGTGTGTTTGTTCGGTTTTTGTTCTCGTTTCATGATTGTTGAGCGTTCAGGCTCCTTCGTAATCCCCTTAAGTTCGGGAAATTAGTCTCGTTTTCGATCTTCCAACCCTTGGGCGGTAGAATTCCGTATTTGTTCAGCGATTGGCTCGCGTTTTGATTGATGCACCGTTGGGTCGGTCAATCTTATTGATTTTCATTCGTTGTGTTTTGTGATTGTTCGGATAATTTACTTGACTACATTATCCATTTGATGACGCTTGTCATTTGTTGGTTTTATTATATCCCTAACGGCGACGTTGTGTTGGTCGCCGTGGAGCGTGTTTTCACGCCGTATATTCCTTTGCGTTGCTTGTAACGTTTCGCCGATGGGCATAAGTTATGCGTTTCTTGTGTATCTCGTTGAATTTTCCTGGCGGGGATATTACTTCTCCCTACTTGTTTTAAGTTTCGGGACGAAACTTCTTTTAAGGAGGGTAGAATGTAATACCCGTAATTTCGATTTCCGGTAATTTCTTTTTTTTCGGCGGAAGTCTGTTTTGATGACTCGCTCATGACCGTTTCGTCAATCCGAGAATGATTAATTCTACACTTTTTGTATCCGAGTTCGTTTCGGTGTCGTTTTGTTGATTTCCGTGTCCTTAATCGACCTTTTCACGTGTGAGTTCGACTTTGTAAAGTCACCATTAATTCTTGGAAACTCCAAAAATTCTGAATCTTTGCAATATTATATATCATCAAGTTAGCTTTCCAATGGCTCAAACGGTGAGTCAATTGGAGTCCGGACGAAGGAGTTATGGTCGAAATAGCTAAGACTGCATGATGTGCCTTTTTGGTGTTGGAGTAGGTTGTACCGTGTGCCGCGGCACACTTCGGCTGGGCCGCGGCACTAAGCTAGTGCTGGGCAGTTTTTTTGGCCGTGGGCCGTGGCACACTTGTCCTGTGCCGCGGCACACAGTGCAGATCAGCCTATTTAAGGTCTGGCAGCGTGTTTTTCACCCATTTTCTCATCCTCTTCCTTCTCTTCCGCGGTTGGAGGTGTGGGGATCATGGAAAAATGTTTTTGGACAATAACTCCATGAAGTCTTGGAGTTCATATCATCAATCATCCAGCCTATAACATCCTCCGATCTACCGAATCAGGTCAGATTTCCTAGAAATCTAATTTTGGGGATTTTGGGTATTTTGTTCGATTTCGTCCGTTTAATCCGATTTAACTTAGGATTGTGATGGATTGATGATTATTTAGATGTATTATACCATTTCCCTTGTTATTCCATGGTTGAATCGTATCGACTCATTGTTTTGGTCGAGTTCTTGACTGACGCCTTGAAGGTGTCCGGTAAAATATCATAGAGGGATTTTCGAGCGTTCTACGATTATTCTTCCTCGTATGATCAATCATTTATTGATTATATGTTGTTAGGGTCTAGTTTCTTGCGAAGAAACCAAGTTGAACCCTTCCGTTCGTTGTCGTCTTCCTTTTCGAAAGCATCGGGCATTTCGAAGCTTTCCGGTTGAGCCGTGTTCGTCGGGATACTTGCGTGCCGATTTTAAGGCAAGTATCTTGCCCATACATTTCATGTTTCATTGATATAATAATTGATTAATGATTTTATGCGAAATCCAATGTTTAATGAACGTAAAAAGGAATTGCTATGTTCTCGATAAATGTTGTCTTTCAACGATAATTCGTATACTTCGTGAAAATGTGTTCTCGGAATATGTGTGTTGGTTTCGTATGTTGAAAGATAATATGATCTCTTCGGGTGAGTTAATAGACTATAATCCTTTGCCGGGGATTACGTATTGTTATTGTGTACTTGTTCGGTAAGAACGTAATGTGTGTGATATTAGCCCGAGGTTCGTGGCTTGTTAGCCCGATGCCGAGATAACTTGTGGGGTTATCATCGGGTATGTCTTTCGGGGACTCCGAGGTTCGTTGCTTGTTAGCACGATGCCAGGATAACTTATGTTTGTGGTTTGATTATGTACGTATATGTGCTTGTAGTCACGTGACTACGGTTACGGTGACATGTGATTTGATATAGTTTCCCTGTGGGTTATTCACTCGGGTTTGTTCTACGGGAGCATCTGAGGTCCGTGGCTTGCTAGCACGGGACGCGAATAATCTGTGGAAATAGGTTGTTATGGTATGATCGGGTCGTGGACCCCACTTGTTGTTATTGAATTTTTGTTTTGGGAAAATGACTTTTGGGCTGTGTCCCGAAATGTTTTTGAAAGGCCTGAGAATTCTTAAATCCCAATGTATTCAAAACTCCCGAGGTCATAAAATGTTTTTCACAAGATGTATATCGGGTTTACCCTATCTTTCGATATAATCATTTGATTAAGTGATTCACCTCGGGAAGTATGTTTATGGTTAACATGTTTCGTGGAGTATGATATGTATGGCTCGTTTTCGTATTTTATACTTGCACTAGCAAAACAGTGGAGTTTTGCTAACCCCCGAATATTCGGGGGGTGGATGTCTGTTTTTGCATTCAGGTTTGGGAGCATAACACAGGGTCGGCACGAAGGATGATGAAAGATGAACGATACTAATCACACGAGGACCCGTTTGATGTTATATTGGTTTAGTTGATTTTATTTCCACTGCAGTATTCTTTCCCCGATGTATGGGAGTGTGTTGTATTCGACCCCTGCGTGGGCATGTATTGTAATTGAGTTGTATGTATTTATTGAAAGACCAAATCGGTCTACTGAGTCATTTTAGCCTTAAAGGCATTGTTGAGTTGTTTGGTTTTGTTACCAGCCTCGTAGAACCTTGAGGAAAGGTTCTACGGCGTGTAATATCCCTGAGCGGATTGGGGGTTTTAGAATTATGACCTCGAAATCCTTTATCATCCGGGCAAGGCGAACGTCGTGGCCGACGCCTTGAGTCGGAAACCGATTGCGTTGCGAACGCTTGAGGTCCTTACATCTCAGTCTGAGCTTCGTCGGGCTTTGATCGAGTTAGATGTTAAGGTTTTGTTGCCTGGAGCTATCGGGCAACTTTGTGCTTTAGAGGTTTCGTCATCTTTGATCGATGAAATTAAGCTGAAGCAGTTAGAGGATCCGATGATTACTCAAATCTGAGAGAACGTTCTTAAGGGAAAGTCTCCGGGGTTTGTGATTCATGAGGATGGTGTTTTGAGATTCCAGAGTTAGCTTTGTGTACCGAACGACTTAGAGTTGAGACAGAGTATTCTGCGCGAGGCCCATGCTACACCTTACTCCGTTCATCCTGGTTCGAGTAAGATGTACAAGCACCTGAGGAGGAATTTCTGGTGGAATGATATGAAGGAAGAGGTCGCGCGGTTTGTAGCGAGATGTTTGACTTATCAGCAGGTCAAAATTGAGCATCAGCGATCGGCTGGGTTATTGCAGTCACTTCCCGTTTCGAAATGGAAATGGGAAGATATATCGATGGATTTCGTTACGAGTTTGCTGAGATCGAGGTCGGGCATGAATATGGTATGGGTGATTGTGGATCATCTGACCAAGTCGGCACATTTTCTGGGCATCAAGGACACTTGGGGCCCGGAGAAGTGGGCTCGTGTGTTTATCGCGCAGATTGTAAGGCTTCACAGTACTCCGAAGTCTATTGTTTCGGATCGTGATGGCCGATTTGTATCACACTTTTGGCAGGCGGTGCATAAAGCGTTGGGTACTTGTTTGCGTTTGAGTACCTCTTTTCATCCCCAGTCAGGTGGACAGTCGGAACGCACTATCCATACATTCGAGGATATGTTGCATGCTTGTGCTCTCGATTGGAGTAGTGACTGGGAGGAGCATTTGCCATTAATTGAATTCACGTACAACAATAGTTGGCACGCGTCGATTCGGATGGCGCCGTATGAGGCACTTTATGGTCGGCGTTGTTGATCACCGATTTGTTGGAATGAGGCGTCCGATTTGATTGGGACCGAGCTGGATGTCGTTTTAGAGACGAGGCGGAAGATAAAATTAATTCGGGAATGGATGTTGACTACCCAGAACCGACAGAAGTCATATGCCGATGCCCGTCGTAGACCTTTGGAATTCGAGGTGGGAGACCACGTTTTACTAAAGGTGTCGCCGACGAGAGGAGTTTTCCGTTTCGGGAAAAAAGGGAAGTTGAGTCCAAGATTTATTGGACCCTTCGAGATCCTTGAGCGATTCGGTGGGTTGGCATACCGTTTGGCGTTGCCCCCGGCCCTGAGTCATGTTCATAGCGTTTTTCATGTTTTCCAGCTGCAGAAATATGTTCCGGATCCTAGTCACATCATCGACTATGGGGAGACTGATGTCGCCGAGGATATTACTTTTGAAGAATGTCCCTTGAAGATTTTGGAGCATCGCGAGAAACGACTAAGGCATAAGACCAACCCTTTGGTCAAAGTGCAGTGGTCGAAACATGGTGTCGAGGAGGCAACTTGGGAGACCGAGGATAGCATGTGTTGGGAAAACAAGAACCCTGTATCGAAACAGCCAGGATATCCAATCCCTGTATCGAATGGTATTTGATAAGAGGTTTTGACATATATGCCAATCCGCATATAGTAAAAGAAACTGTATCGAAGTATTAAGGCATTATCCTGTATCGAAGACCTGCCTCGAATCAGCATATAGTGAAGCCCTTCAGTACAGCAAGAAGTCTTATAAAAGACTAAGTATGGAAATTGTCTCGAATCTCCAATACAATTATCTTCCATACAGCTCACAACAGGACAAAGAAGGAATCTCCAGAAGTCAAGTCCCGTTGAATAAAAAAGTATTTAAATACTCAAGGATAAAGTATTTAAATACTGTCAGTCAACAGATCTTCAAATCCCGCTAAATCCGGATCGTGTTATAATTCCGTTGGAACGAAATCTCACTCAAACGGATACATCTCAACGGATATATATTTCAAAGTCTATATATATCACATCAAGATGCTGAAGATCAGTTACCCAAGCTATCGAAATTATTATCAGAGCAAAACATATCTCCAAAGCTTACTGCAACTTAGATCAAAAGAGATATACAGTGCTCATCATACTGAACAACACTTCATCAGCTGAAAGCTCTTAAAGTCAAAGTTGTTGTTCACCATCCGTTCTATACTTTGAACAAACCCAGATCAGCCCTGTGTGGACTGAGCAATCTGTGCTTCTCCGGAACTGTGTGTGAAGGATTTGCCTTGAAGAAGACGAAGCTTTAGAACTGTGTGTGAAGAAGCAAGTCAAAGCATTAGCTCAAAACCAATATGTGTGAACGGTTGAAGTTAAGATCTTTATATCAATCTGTGTGAACGATATATTGATTGTGTGTTGTTATAATTACGTAGTTGTTTACGTAGTAATTATAATAAACTTTTTACTCCCGTGTGGAGGACCAGTGGACGTAGAGGAGTTTACCTCGAACCACTTTAATTACTGTGTTATTTACCTTCAGTTTTTACTGTTTTAATTACTGTGATTAATTAAGTATACACTATACATTTAGTTGCTGTATCCACAGCGACCTATTGTACTTAAGACTTCCGCTACGCACTCAGAATTAAAATCAGTACAGTTTGTTTAAACTATTTCCCAAACTGTATCCAGTATACTTAGGGGCCAACAAGTGGTATCGGAGAGGTTGATTCTAAAAAGAATCAGTCGTATTTTTAACCGAATCAGATCCAAAATCACTTATTTTCAAAACAGTCTCATTCATTTCTGTATTATCACATGGATACTTCTATGATCAACAAAGTACCTATGTTCTCTATTAACGAATTTGATGATTGGAGAATTAGGATGGAGGCTCATCTTGCAGCAATGCACGAAGAGATGATTTTTGTGATACAGGATGTCCCTATCAAGATCATGAAGGTAAACACGGCCGCAAGGATTGAAGGCCAAGCCCATGCTGAGATGCTCGAAAAGGATCGCGAGCAATGGACCACATATGAAAGAAAGCGAGGCAACCTTGACAACGTGGCTAAGAACGCGTTATTTGTCACTCTTGACAAAGGCACGTTCTCAAAGGTAAAGAGCTGCAAAACAGCCAAAGAAATCTGGGATAAACTCAAGTTGATTTGTGAGGGAACTGAGCTCTCAAAAGAAAACAAGATTTCAAAACTGACTCAACAATTTGAATCTTTTGAAATGAAACCAACTGAGACACTTGAGGAACTTGAAGCGTTGGGCAAAATTTATACCCAAAAGGAGAAGAATTTAAAAATTTTCAGATCTCCCCCATCCCGATGGGACAATAAGACCACAGCTATGCGTGTATCTTGCAATCTTAATGAAATATCTACTTTTGATCTCTTCTCTGACCTCAAAGCTTTTGAGTATGATATTGACAGAAGAGAGAAAGCTGAAGAATCTCCTTCAAAGGTCACAGCACTAGCCACTGTATCGAATCTTCGACACAGCATGCCCATCTCATTGAAGCCTAGTCACAAGAATGCTGACAGTGACGACGACATCCTATCTCAAGATGAAATGGTGCTTCTCATGCACAAATTCAAAAAGTTCATCAAACAGTCTGGAAAGACTCCCTACTGGCCCAAAAAATGTCCACAAGGTAAGTACCGAAACATCATCTGGTGACGCTAACCTGTGCTATAATTGCAGGAAACCAGGGCATTATGCAAATAAATGTCCTCATCCTAAAGTCCAAAGGTTGCCTGAGGCCGAACAACAAGAGAGAGATGAAAGAAGACGTGCTTGGAAAGACAAGCTCAAGGCCCTGATTGGAGAATCAGAAGCCTCCCCCACACCATCCAAATCAGCAGAATGTCTTCAGGTGGTCACTAAAAGTGATTCATCTGACGATGAGTTCGATGAGAAAGCGTATATGTGCTTTATGGCCAAAGACATTCCAGAAGGTGAAGACAGCGACGATGAGGTAAGTTCAACCTCAGCTATTCCGTCAAATGCATCTCATACTTTTGAAAACATGATTAATGAATTTAAAAACATTCAAAAGGACCATGAGACACTGAAAACTGAGAATATACAGCTTCAATTAACTAATTTAGAGCTTAAGGATGAAAATAACTTGCTGAAAATAAATTATGAAAATATGTCTCTTGATTGTGAAACCAGCAGAGTCGATTTTGAAAAGCTCATGGAGAGCAATCATCAACTTGCTCATGAACTAAGTGAGGCTAAAACTCACAATGAGAGCAAGACAAATGATTTGGTTCCACTTCAAGCCAAAATCACAACTCTCGAAAAGCGAGAAATTGAACTTGAGACCACTCTGAAATCGTTCGAGAAATCGTCCAAAAGAATGGAAGAAATTCTGAGCACTGGGCAAAATGCTCATGATAAAAGTGGCTTAGGATACAGCTCATGTTCAAACAAAGGGAAAACTAGTACAGTGCTCGTCAAGAGTGTGGAACACATTCCAGAATCGGAAAATACCCCTAGTCCTCTGAAGGAACCTGCCGTACTGAGAAAACCAAAGGCTGCTATTCCGCCCCCGAAATCCTATTCCAGACAGCGGAATCATAAGCCATTCCAACCTATGAGGCGTACTCAACAGCATGCTCCCAGAGCATATCAAGAGCGCCAACAGCCATTCAGAAGGAAGGCTGTATCCAACCACCAAAGGCCCGCACGGCAGTACTATCAGTACAGCACGCCGAGGCATTGGATACAGGAGCCCCGTTATCCCTCGAGACAGCAGATGCCTGTTCATTATCAACAACAGCATTGGGAATCCAACTGGAGACCCAGAAGGCAAGATGTTAGGCCTAAGAAAATGGCTCCACCTCCAAGACGGCACTCGTACTGGATTATTAATAATAACCCTGAATTTTTCATGCATAATAATTATCATGGTTATAACAACTACGGATATGCCCCCCGTAGATATCGCAACACTGTACCGAGTATGCCCTACAGTAAACCAATTGCTGCCAGGAAAACTTGGGTACCTAGAGGAACTAACAATCATGGACCCAAAAATCAAAGGGGACCTAAATCTACTTAATTTCTTTGTTACTGGACATTCTAGAGGAGGATACCTCGTACTTTGATAGTGGATGCTCTCGACACATGACCAGAGATAGGAGCAAGCTATCAGATTTTGTAGAAGGTCACGGTCCAAAACTTCGTTTCGGTGATAAATCTAAAGGAAGAACAAGAGGGAAAGGAAACCTACTTGTCGGAAAATTCAAAGTCATCGATGTTGCATATGTTGAAGGCTTACAGTACAATCTACTTAGTATTAGCCAGTTCTGGGATAAACAGTTCTCGGTGCAATTCTATATAGATCGTTGTAGAGTCAAGAACATTCAAACCAAGGAAGTTGTGCTTACAAGAAGCAGATCAGGTAACATGTATGTTGCTGAATGGAAGCCTATGAGCTCCTCAATTCCATGCTTTGTTGCCAAAGGCACTGCAGATCTTAGCTGATTATGGCATAAGAGGATATCTCACGTCAACTTCAAGACGATCAACAAGCTCTCAAGACAAGGAATGGTTAGAGGTTTGCCAAACGTGTCATTCAAGAAGGATAGCATCTGCGGACCATGTCGGAAAGGCAAGCAAATCAAGTCAACCCTGAAGAGCAAATCCTACCTTTCAACCCAAAGAGTGTTAGAAATGCTACATATGGATCTCTACGGTCCTGTAGACCCAGTAAGTTTGGGAGGTAAGAAATACTGCATGGTTGTTGTTGATTAATATTCCAGGTATGCTTGGACGATCTTTCTTAGCAAGAAGAAGGAAACAACATCAAAGCTGCCCGAGCTCCTGAGAAAGTTGCAAAATGAGAAGGCATCGAGTATCATGTGCATTCGATCCGATAGAGGTACAGAATTTACTAACCGCTTTATAGAGCAATACTGTTCGGAGAATGGAATACAACACGAATACTCAGCTGCCCGTACACCTCAACAAAATGGTGTTGCCGAGCGAAAGAATAGGACGTTGAAAGAAGCAACAAGGACAATGATTGCCGCAAGCAAATTGCCACATCGCTTCTGGGGTGAAGCAACCAATACATCATGCTACACTCAAAACCGTTGTATCGTCAACAAGCACCACAACCAAATGGCATATGAGGTATGGAACAACAAAACTCCATTAGTTTCATATTTTCACATCTTTGGATGCAGGTGTTATGTATTGAATAATGGGAAGGACCAACTTAGAACCTTTGATGAGAAATCAGATGAACGAATATTCGTAGGATACTCCTCCGTCAGCAAAGCTTTCAGAATCTTTAATAAAAGGAAGATGACGATCCAGGAATCAGTTCATGTAGTGTTCAACGAACCACACCATGACCCTACAGGAGTAGATGATATCACTCAGAACATTCACCATCTATCTATCTTCGATCCTCCAACTCACACAGAACCTGTCGTTGATTTAGAAATCAACCCCGCAGCTGTAAGAATCGATGTGGATGAAGCCGACGCTGTACAAGCTGAAGCTGTATCCACAGAATCTTTCGATACAGTACGGGATCCTGAATTAGAACCCGACCGAAGATGGTTGAGAGATCACCCGCAAGAGCTGATCATTGGAAACATAAATGCTGGTGTTTCTACTCGTAGGAGAATACAGAGTACACAAGGAAATGTACTTTGTGTACAAGAAGAATCTGATGCTGAGATATCACAGTTTCCTGAATGGAAATCTCAATCCGAGCTTAGAAGACTCAATATGTGCACTATCGCTGTATTCTTAGCCTAGTCCGAACCTGTTTCGACCATAGACGCTCTTAATAATTCTCATTAGATAACATCTATGGAAGAAGAGCTTAACGGTTTCGAAAGAAACAATATCTGGTATCTTGTACCCAGACCTACACATCAATCGGTTATAGGAACCAAATGGGTATTTCGAAACAAAAAGGATCGAAATGGACTTATGATAAGGAATAAATACAGACTAGTCGCACAAGGCTATAGTCAGGAAGAAGGCATAGACTATGATGAAACCTTCGCCCCTGTAGCGAGACTAGAAGCCATCAGGATATTTTTAGCCTTTGCCACCCATAAGAGCTTTATTGTATACCAAATGGACGTCAAGAGTGCTTTCCTGAATGGAGACCTTGCAGAAGAAGTTTATGTTGAACAAACACCAGGGTTTGCTAACACAGACAGTATCGATCTAGTTTACAGGCTAAGGAAAGCGCTGTATGGACTTAAACAAGCCCCTAGAGCCTGGTACGAAACCCTGTCCCGGTATCTAACCAACAACGGATTTGAGAAAGGTGCTGTGGACAAGACCTTGTTCAAGATACAGGAAGGTGATGACCTTCTTATGGTGCAAATCTATGTGGATGATATTATTTTTGGTTCAACTAACCTTGCTTTATGTCAAAGGTTCTCTCATCTCATGAAAAGTAAATTTGAAATGAGTATGATGGGGGAACTTAGTTATTTCCTAGGTTTGCAGGTAAAGCAGATGCCTACAGGTATTTTCATCAACCAAGAAAAATACAGCAAGGAGCTTCTCAACAAATTTGGAATTAACACTTCCAAATCTTCGCCAACCCCCATGAGCACTTCCGTGCAAATTAGTGCTGGTGAAGCCAGAAAGCCGTTTGACCAATCACTCTACAGGAAGCTCAATGGTTCGCTCCTGTACCTAACGGTTAGAAGGCCCGATATCCAGTTTGCTGTTGGAGTGTGTGCGAGATATCAAGTTGCACCTAAGGAATCACACTTCAATACAGCTAAAAGAATCCTGAAGTACATTAAAGGAACAGTCGATGCAGGACTATGGTATCCTAAAGAAGGAGGATTCGATTTAGTTGGATACAGCGACTCGGATCTCGGAGGCTGCAAGCTAGATAGAAAGAGCACAAGTGGAACTTGTCACTTTCTTGGACCCAGACTCGTTTCTTGGTTCAGTAAGAAGCAATTGGCTAATTCTCTTTCCACGGCTGAATCAGAGTACTATGCTGCTGGTAGTTGCTGTATGCATAACCTTTGGATGCAGCAACAGCTGTTAGACTATGGAATCGATGCCAGAGAGACTCCAATCATGTGTGATAGCATGAGTGCAATTGCAATCACGCACAATCCTGTCCTGCACTGGCGCACTAAGCATATCAACATGAAGCATCATTTTATAAGGAATCATGTCGAGAACAAGGATGTTCGCCTTGAAAAAGTTCATACAGACGTTCAGCTAGCCGACATCTTCACCAAGCCTCTCGACACAGCCAGATTCAACATGCTCAGACAAGAATTGGGAATGCTACAGCCAGACTCCCTGTAAGTGATTTACTGTTTTTACTCAACAAATTGAGGGGGAACGCTGTAAGACCCAAGAATACAGTATCCAACGTTAATTATTTGTACACTCATAACCGTCAATACAGCACTATAGTGAGCGAAGACATATGAATCCTACAGCTGACGTGTGCAATAATTAAGGGGGAATACTGTAGGACCCATGAATACAGCATTAATCCTCAAGTTGTTGTATGGAATTTAAAACCTATATGTACCTTTTTAAGGGGGAACGTCAGACGACGCTAAACAGACATACTATAGGATTTCGATTCAGTATATATATAATATAATATTATTTCTTTTCAAAATGATTTTTGTCCACGTGCCCTGTTTTTATGTCAAACGTCATGTACATTAAATGCCTTACACGACATCTGGACAACTGAATCTCAAAAGCCACGATGTTTTAAATTGTTTATTGTTTTAAAACCACCGTTTCAGGCATTTAGGGTGACACAAATGTCAGAAGTGGGACCCGCTCATTTTTTTTAAACATTTTAATGGATTAGCGTACCAGTTACACTCAGTCCATCTTAACCGTTGATTTCAAAAACCGGTTCCCATCCCTTAAAATCTGGCCATTCGTACTCTGCAAAACCCTATTTCGCCGCCCAACTATAAAAGGACTGAATCTGCCATTAGAGACTCTTTACGCTTTCTGCAAATTCAAGAATTCTCAAGCAAAAAGCAGCCTACATACTTTTCTGCATTTTACTGCATATTTCGGTTATTTTCTTGCACTTTTTCTTAAGAAATCATCAAATGGCTGGACAAACTTCTTCTCCCGCTCTAAAGAAAACTGCTAACATCATCGATGGATGGATCTTTTCAAGATCTGTTATCATTGAGCGCATTCTGTCTGAAACCAACGACGCAGAACCCATGGAGTACATCATAACTGGTCTTCGTCAACAAGGCCTCTATCACCTTGGAAGTCAGACTGCTGATAAGTATGATGCTCATCTGGTTGAGGAATTTTACCTCAACGTCGCCGTACGCTTTTTGTCATTAGCCCAAGGAGGTCATGTTGTTGACATTACCGCTACAATCCAAGGAGTTGAGATCTGTGTTGATAACGATCTGCTCCAGAATATCTACAAGCTACCCGCTGATGGCCTGACAATGGATCAACTTGAGACATTTGGGCCTTAAGAGCTAATAACTAAATTTGATGGACTGTTCACAGGCTCCAAAGTTGTTGACATGGTTCAGACCACATGTCACAAGAAAAATTTTTGTCTCCCTTATGTGAATCTTCATGTTTTTTGCTGCAGGATAATTGAGAATCGAACTGGTGCGTTCGAAATGTGTACCAATCTGAGGTTCAGGATGATGGTGGCTATTCTGACCTGTGAAAAGGTCAACTGGTGCCAGATAATCCTGAAGCGCTTGCGAGAGGAGGTGTGCAAGCCTGCCACCCAGAAGAAATCTTTTGGTTTGATGTTAAACCATATCCTGACGAAATGCGGACTATCGCAATCCGGTGATGGTAAGAGGAATAACTCCAAAATATACCTAGGAGGCGTCAAGCCTACTGCGTATAATCAAACCGCTATGGTCTGCAACCACCGAAAAACTGGAAGTATGCCAGTTTCCGCAAATCCACGAGATGAGTCTTTGAAGTTCCAGGATGTGGAATCTGCAAAGAAGAGAAAGAGATCTCACAGCAAGAAACCCATTGCTGGTGAGAAGACCAAGAAGAAACTTAGGAGGCTTTCTAAAGTCAAATCTGCCAAGCCCTCCGAAAAAGTTTCCCCCGTGGCTCAACCCACTGAAGAACAACCCCAGGGCCCAACCCCTATGGAAGAGGTGTCCATTACTGTATCGACAGTAGATCCTGAGCCTTTGGCGGCTAGGACGGATGATGAGACATCTGCCAACGAACAAGACTTTAGCGAGTCGGCTGCCCATTTGGAGCCAACAGCTACTTCTCCTCTGCGGGATCCCACACCCGTACAGGATCCATCTTCCTTCAGGGCACCATCCCCTGTAAGGAATCCCACTTCCATACAGGATCCCATACCTGTACAGGAATCCCTCGCTACAGCGTCTCCAGACGTTGTATATAGTCCCTACCCTGACACCATTATTCATAAGACCCTTCTCTCTGTTCAAATTGAACATGATTACGAAAGATTTCTAACATGGAAAGGCTACAGGCTAGCTCCGTATGAAATGTTGTTGCCCAAAATATCTATCCGAAGATTAAATACTGCTGGGGACGGACAACAAACAACAATTGCGGGAGCACTTCCGAGAGAAGATAAATAATACAAGATTTGCCGGGTTTGTTAGGTCGAGGCTTGAATGCTCTCGCGAGATGTTATTAATACGAATATTCGTGGATACAAGTATTAATGTGAGAAATCTAGATACAATGAGTGTAAAAAGACTCTGTTAATCCGGCTCTTGAGCGAAGCTCGGTGTTCTTCGTTCCTGCCGATCGTCTGCCTGATGAGAGAGGCCGGGAGAAGAAAGGACCAAATGATAGCTGTTGCCAAGAGTTGGAGATAGCCAAGTGCTGTGTATTTTGCTTGTGAAATGCGAGAATGCCAGAGCCAGAGTCCAAGTGCAGGCTGCCTTCTATATATAGGGGTTGAGGTGCCTTGTCTCCTAGCGGGTGATCGTCTTTCGGCCATTAATATAATGGGGCGATCGTCCTAAAGGTCACGTGGGCAGTTTTCCAAAAGTCCAAGGCTACAGCCGGCAGCCAGCTGTGCGGTCCAATGAGGAGCCAGCACGCATCCGGAAGTACTGTCATAGGTGGTCCCACTTCGTTACTTTCGGCGGACTCGTCAGTAGGCGAGGTAGGTGACAGGCTGTTGTCACAGGTCTTGTCTGTCAGCTCCTTTTGCAGGTCTGCGGCCCTGTTGGTAGGTGAGGTAGGTGACAGGTCTGTCAGCGTCTTTTGTGGATCTGCACGTGGGTGCTGTCCTGTGGCTCGGCCTTTGCCGACTGGATGGCCATCGGCACTGATCGGCATGAAGCGGTCCCTTCTAGCTGGACACCGAGGGTCGTCCTCGGCCAGTCCTTGAGGGTCGGCACTGGTCGGTCACAAAGGGTCGGTCGGCAAGGCGCCGAGAGATGATCGTCCATAAGTCGGTCGCCAGAACAGGCGCCGAGAGATGATCGTATTGGATGTCGATCTCTCGGCACCGGGACTTGTCCTGTGACCTTCGGTTGGCCGATTCATGTTGTCTGCGGGGCTAATGCTAGGCCGCCTGGTCACCGGTCGGCAGCTCTGTCTCGGCTGCTCGGCAGTGGCTAGGTCGCCCGATCTCCGAGGCGATCGCCGGTCGGAGAGTGTAATTCTCGACACAACAATTTCCCCCCAGCTTGCTCCTATGTTGAAGACATGGGGCGAGGTGGATCTTGCTAGCGATCGTGTAAGGATGAGGACGGGCGATCTTGCTGAGCTGACTTATGATTCGGACTTGGGCTATCATGGTCGATTGGCTAGCTATCTTTCGGTCTTGTACCTGCAAAAACAACATTGGCCGATCCCCCTCGGAAACTTGGTGGTTTCGCTTGTTTGAGGAATCGTGCACAGTCGCGGAATTCGATGGACCGACTCCATGACCGTGTCTTGATGCGCGAAGACATTGAGTGTCTCGTGACTCACTTTATTATGAGGGTCCTCTGTTAGGCTGCGCCTCGCCTCGTATTTAAACGAAAGGCGTGCGGTCTCGGTCTAGAGGAGTCCTTGCGCGGGGCAGCGTCGGATGAATCAACTCCACGCCCGCGGCTTGTTTAGCTCTGCTTCCACCTCGGCCCGCCATGGAGATGACGAACCTCGACGGTGTACGTTGAGACGGTGGTAGTGGCACGTGCCCACTGATTAATTTTGGAGAGCCCTCAGACTACGCCGGCCTCGTATTTAAACGAAGGGCGGGCAATCTTGGCCGAAAGGGACCTTGCGTGGCCGAAGCAGCCAGTTCCATCGACTACCAGGACCATGGCCTTATGATGTGCGGCGGAGGCGATCGCGAGACTTAGTCCATCATGTTAAAGGGTGGATGGTAGATGGCGAGCGAGTCCTCCGGGTTTTGGTGATGTAGCGTGATGATCGGTGATCGGGCCGGAAGACTGGCGATCGACGCTCGGCTGCCGATCGCTTTATTCGTGTGTCGATATCGGCGATCGGGTGGGAGATCGTCGTCCGGGCGCCGATCGCGCTGCTCACAGGCTAAGAAGGAACCTTTGCCTGGCCAGAAAATCTACGGCTCTAGCCCGGAAGGCTGCGTAGGTTGTAGGTTGGTTCTTCGTGAGATGCCTGAACATAGGCGAAAAACCCTGAAATACTCCTAGGACCGCGTAGAGGGCGGTCTCATCGCTTACGGGCTCGCCGTTGAGGATGATCACGTCTACCCGGTCGATGTAGTCCGAGTCGGACTCTTCTTCTCCCTGCTTGATTTGCATCATGTGAAGGGGACCTTCTGGCCGGACGACCCTCGTGGCGAAATACTCCGTGAAGACGTGCGCCAGCTGGTTAAAAGAGCCAATGGACCGAGGCGGCAACGAGGCGTTCCACCTGTGGGCGAGGTCGTCCAGCGTCAGAGGGAACATTCGGCACCTGGTCGCGTCTGATGCCCCACACCCGGTCATGTAGATGTTGAACTTCCTTAGGTGCATCTGGGGTCCGATCGCCCCTCGTACACGGGTGTTTGCGGGGGAGCGATCTTGTGCTGCACGGGGGCGAGCTCGATGTCGATCGTGAGCGGCTCGCTTGGCCCGGCGATCGTCTTCTTGGCGCCTGCCCTGGATTCCAGGAGCGCCTTCATCTCGTCGAGTTGACGTTGCATCGCAGCCATCGCGGTGGCTTGGTCCCTTGCAGATCGGCTTTGGGAGCAGGGGCCGAGGCGATCGTGTACCGATCTCCGGACTCCGCTGCTGCCGGCCTCGGCTATTTGGAGAGGGGGAGCCAGACGGCTGGGCTGCCTTCTGGGAGTTGGGTAGGCCGAGCTCCTGGTGACGGACTCAAACTCCATCGTCTCGTAGCTGGGGCCGGACTGCCCCGGTTGCCAGTCGGGTCACTGCCCAGGCGATCGAAGACAGAGGTGCCCCGGCTGGCGAGCGCCTCTTCTTGCGGACGGGAGCCTCCTGGCGATCGCTCGGCCAGTAATGCCTTGAGCATCCGCTTGGACTTCCGGCGGACGGCCGAGGGGGTGATAGCAGGAGGCGCGTCGAGAGCACTCCGTCGCTCCTGTAGGACGGCCAGGGCCCCTTCGATCTGTTCCTTGGTTCGGAACTGATCGAGCGAGAGGCTTGGGCCGCCGTCCAGGGGCGGGATCGAGCGTCTCTGACCGCGGCGGCTACCCTCCACCATCGGCTGTGGCTCGGACTGGGACGGAACGCGGCTTCCGGCCGGCTGGCCGGCGGCTTTCTTCGACGCGGAGGCGGAAGACATGATTTCTGAAAGATTTCTTTGAAGTGCAGTAAGTGTCACTTCAAGTATCTGCCCCGAGAACAGTGAGTGTTCTTCGAGACGGTATGAATAAAAATTGAGGGTTAGATGCCCTCCTTCTAGTGCCAATTGTTGTTGCCCAAAATATCTATCCGAAGATTAAATACTGCTGGGGACGGACAACAAACAACAATTGCGGGAGCACTTCCGAGAGAAGATAAATAATACAAGAGTTGCCGGGTTTGTTAGGCCCGGGCTTGAATGCTCTCGCGAGATGTTATTAATACGAATATTCGTGGATACAAGTATTAATGTGAGAAATCTAGATACAATGAGTGTAAAAAGACTCTGTTAATCCGGCTCTTGAGAGAAGCTCGGTGTTCTCCGTTCCTGCCGATCGTCTGCCTGATGAGAGAGGCCGGGAGAAGAAAGGACCGAATGATAGCAGTTGCCAAGAGTTGGAGATAGCCAAGTGCTGTGTATTTTGCTTGTGAAATGCAAGAATGCCAGAGCCAGAGTCTAAGTGCAGGCTGCCTTCTATATATAGGGGTTGAGGTGCCTTGTCTCCTAGCGGGCGATCGTCTTTCGGCCATTAATATAATGGGGTGATCGTCCTAAAGGTCACGTGGGCAGTCTGCCAAAAGTCCAAGGCTACAGCCGGCAGCCAGCTGTGCGGTCCAATGAGGAGCCAGCACGCGTCCGGAAGTACTGTCACAGGTGTTCCCACTTCATTACTTTCGGCGGACTCGTCAGTAGGCGAGGTAGGTGATAGGCTGTGGTCACAGGTCTTGTCTGTCAGCTCCTTTTGCAGGTCTGCGGCCCTGTTGGTAGGTGAGGTAGGTGACAGGTTTGTCAGCGCCTTTTGTGGATCTGCACGTGGGTGCTGTCCTGTGGCTCGGCCTTTGCCGACTGGATGGCCATCGGCCCTGATCCGCATGAAGCGGTCGCTTCTAGCTGGACACCGAGGGTCGTCCTCGGCCAGTCACTGAGGGTCGGCACTGGTCGGTCACCAAGGGTCGGTCGGCAAGGCGCCGAGAGATGATCGTCCATAAGTCGGTCGCCAGAAGTCGGTCGCCTGGCGCCGAGAGATGATCGTATTGGATGTCGATCTCTGGGCACCGGGACTTGTCCTGGGACCTTCGGTTGGCCGATTCATGTTGTCTGCGGGGCTAATGTTAGGCCGCCTGGTCGCCGGTCGGCAGCTCTGTCTCGGCTGCTCGGCAGTGGCTAGGTCGCCCGATCTCCGAGGCGATCGCCGGTCGGAGAGTGTAATTCTCAACACAACATGAAACATTGTACAACTGGAGCGATTGGAGCCAAGAAGAAAGATTCGTATCAGAAGTGACGGACTCAATGGAAATTGAAGCCCTGATCCGATGGGACAATCCCTTCTGCAAGGAGCTGATTGAAAGCCATCTTTTGCAGAAATCTGACGCAAGAAGGAACGGAAAGGATAAGTCAGAGGACTCTCCCAAAAAATCCAAAAGACGATGACAATGACTCAGACGACGACGACGATGCTTTTCAAGCTGGTCTGAGGATGAGTTGTGAAGAGGCTCAAGCTAGAGACGCCTCTCCACCAAAAGGTGATGAAGGGCCATCGACTCGAAGCAATCCCTCTTCGCCACAGCAAGAGTTAATTCCCGACGAAGAGGAATCAGTCCCTCTAGTCGAGGAAGTTGAAGCAGTTTTGGAACAGGCACCTGAGCCTGCTGCCACCGAAGAATTTGTCACTAAGAGACAACAGGAGGATTCAGTCCCTCCTGTATCCATGTCTACTGAGGAAACTTCGCAACAAGAAGCCACTCAACCCCCTGCCGCCGAACCAGAACAAGCTCCTCACGCCCCTTCAACCGTGGAATCCGAGGATGGTATCGTACCTGAGGATGTCCAACTTACTTCACTCCCAACCGTGAACGTAAGGAGGTTGAAAAGCTCTGAAGACTTTGCTCAACCAGTTTCTCCGATTTCTGCCGCTAGGAAAGAGCGCCTGCGAGCACTTGGTCTTCAAACTGTATTCATCCAGGATGCAGTGAATGCTCTGTCTTCTGTTGAGAAAGCATTGAATTGGATGCATACTTCTGCCGTGGAGGAGATGACCACTCTACAACATGAAGTATCTCCTGTTGTCGAGGCATTCGTCATTTTTCCAGAAGTGTTCAAACAAGCTCTGAAAATCATGGAAGACAAGCAGGAGCAACTCCTGAAGGAAGAAGCAACCAAAACGCGAATAGCTGAAGCCAAGACCGCATGTGCCATGATTGAAAACAGCTCTCAATTGTATCCAGAACATGTCGCAGACGCTTTCCACCCTTGTAGAAAGAATGACTAACATCGAGACGAAACTGGATGCTGCATTAGAAATCCTAGAACGTCTTGATGAAGCCAAAAAGGGGGAAGAGGCAAGAGAAGCTGCTAGGAGAATCAGGATACAGCAAGAAAGGGAATTCGAGGCCGCTCAAGACAGCATCACTACCGAATTAAACAAGCTAGCCCCTCACTCCCAAAGTTTTAAGATTTCAGGCTCCCGACCTGAATTTCATGATCCAAATGTTCCGTGGCAAAATCTAATCCAGAGACCTTCTGAAATTCATTTGCTGACCAACCGCCATCCTACTGCCGATGAAGTGAAGCAATGGAGGAAGAACGAACTAATGAGATACTTTGTTAAACTCATCAGGGAATCCGCCATCTTCAAGAACTATAAAACGTTAGCGGAGGCCGCAGACAAATTTACGAAGATGCTAGAAGATGGAAAACTCCCTCTCCAGCTTGATATGAAGAGCAAGCACATGAAAGGAGATCGGATCACCCATCCAGAAGACTGGATTCTTGCCTTTGATCGATCCTATGAAGGAAGAGCTATATACCAGGATCGAGGCAATGATTCCCTACAGAACTGGTGGCGTGGTACCGAGAATGATCCAGGGAGAAAACCATGGAGGCATGCGGACTACAGATAGGAGCTGAAATCTCTGTATATTATTCTTGATTTGTAATTTTTCCCTTCGAAACAGCGAACCATGTACTCAATTTATTTTGAATATCAATAAAAGTGTTTGTTTGTCTTGAAAGATTACAACTCCTAATCTACTGTGTTGATGTATGATTACTTAAATTGTTTCATAACAATCTCAAGTATACAAATTTGATTGATAATTAAGCTATACGAACTAGTCTACAAACAGTTCATGATTTCAGTTGTAAGCTTAGAATACATTGTAAGATTGTGCCTGCGCACCAATCATAAGCTTAAGTTGTAAAAATCCTTAACTATATCGAACTCGCCTGCGAGCAGTTCATTATTTAGACTAAGTTACTGGAAGACAGACCTTTTGACGAAAGACCAAGAAATCTGCCAGAAGACATCAAAGAAGATCACTTCATAAAGAAGGTTTTGGCATCATCAAGAAGACTTGAAAAGTTAAGAAAGTAAGTCTTGGCAAATTGTCAAAAAGGGGGAAATTGTTGGGAAAACAAGAACCCTGTATCGAAACAGCCGGGATATCCAATCCCTGTATCGAATGGTATTTGATAATAGGTTTTGACATATATGCTAATCCGCATACAGTAAAAGAAACTGTATCGAAGTATTAAGGCATTATCCTGTATCTAAGACCTGCCTCGAATCAGCATATAGTGAAGCCCTTCAGTACAGCAAGAAGTCTTATAAAAGACCAAGTATGGAAACTGTCTCGAATCTCCAATACAGTTATCTTCCATACAGCTCACAACAGGACAAAGAAGGAATCTCCAGATGTCAAGTCTCGTTGAATAAAGAAGTATTTAAATACTCAAAGATAAAGTATTTAAATACTGTCAGTCAACAGATCTTCAAATCCCGCTAAATCCGGATCGTGTTATAATCCCGTTGGAACGAAATCTCACTCAAACGGATACATCTCAACGGATATATATTTCAAAGTCTATATATATCACATCAAGATGCTGAAGATCAGTTACCCAAGCTATCGAAATTATTATCAGAGCAAAACATATCTCCAAAGCATACTGCAACTCAGATCAAAAGAGATATACAGTGCTCATCATACTGAACAACACTTCATCAGCTGAAAGCTCTTAAAGTCAAAGTTGTTGTTCACCATCCGTTCTATACTTTGAACAAACTCAGATCAGCCCTGTGTGGACTGAGCAATCTGTGCTTCTCCGAAACTGTGTGTGAAGGATTTGCATTGAAGAAGACGAAGCTTCGGAACTGTGTGTGAAGAAGCAAGTCAAAGCATTAGCTCAAAACCAATCTGTGTGAACGGTTGAAGCTAAGATCTTTATATCAATCTGTGTGAACGATATATTGATTGTGTGTTGTTATAATTACGTAGTTGTGTACGTAGTAATTATAATAAACTTTTTACTCCTGTGTGGAGGACCAGTGGACGTAGAGGGGTTTACCTCAAACCACTTTAATTACTGTGTTATTTACCCTCAGTTTTTACTATTTTAATTACTGTGATTAATTAAGTATACACTATACATTTAGTTGCTGTATCCACAGCGACCTACTGTACTTAAGACTTCCGCTACGCACTCAGATTTAAAATCAGTACAGTTTGTTGTTTAAACTATTTCCCAAACTGTATCCAGTATACTTAGTGGCCAACAATATGCGTGCTAGGTACCCAGAGTTGTTTGTCTCTTAAGTTTTGGGACGAAACTTGTTTTTAGAGGGATAGAATGTAATATCCGCATTTTTCTTTCCCTTGTATTTTTATTTTCGATGTATTTCTCGGTCGTAGTGACCCTCGTGTATCTTTCAGTGTATCTTTTCAGTCACCTGTTGATCTGATTCTCGTTATTGTTGTGCGGAACCGCTGTTTCGGGGTTGCCATGGATCCATTCTATGTTTTGATGCGTCTTGAGATGTTCCGTTTGACGTTTCGTTCATATTCCGGTGTTTTGGACCGTTTATATTTCGTACCTAGCGCACACTATCTTTTCTGCATAGCGCACGCTAGGGGTCACTTAGTAGCGCACGCTACGACTGCTTCATAGCGCGCGCTAGAGAGCAGCCCTCGGAGTGGCAGTGCTGTTTCTATCCCCTTGGAGTGACGATATAACGTACGCTACATAGTCTAGTGCACGCTAATGGCGGGGGCTAGCGCACGCTGAGATTCCCGGTAGCGTGCGCTAGCGTGGGTGTCCAGTACTGGACAGTTTGCTACTGGACTCAATCTGTTGCCCAGGTAGTGCATGTTATTGGTCGATAGCGCGCACTACCGATACACTTTAGCGCGCGCTACGGTTGGTGGATAGCGCGTGCTAACTGGATCAGGTGTGTACTGGACAGTTGCTTCTGGACTCGGCTGATGTCCAGGTAGCGCACGCTATTGGTCGATAGCGCGCACTACCGAGAGATTATTAGCACAAGCTACGTTTCGAGTAGCGCACGCTAATGGCCAGAAATCTGGCTACTGGACTGGGACACTAACTGTTTGGCCTGTAGTTTTACCCCGTTAGCGCACGCTAACCTTGAGGATTAGCGCGCGCTAACACTCCCTGGCTATATAAACCAGGTAGTTGACCCAGATGAACGTATTACGTTCATTTCTTCTCCTCCCCGTGGCTTAGAGCTCCTTTGGCGATTTTGGGCGATTCTTGGCGATTTCTTCTTCCAATCATCTCATCCAACATCTTCCTTGAGTTCTTGGTGTATTATAACAACATCAACACGAATCTTTCATCCTAATCCAAGGTAAAATCTCTTAGAACCCTACTTTTTGATAAATTGGGAGTTTTGGGATTTTCGTCCGGTTCGTTCGGTTTTGTTGGTGGATTCATGATGAATATGGTTAATCTTGTCAATATCATTAGTTTTTCTACAGATTCATGGTATATTTTCATGATTTTGCGAAATCGAGAGGGTTTGGTTGTGGTCTGCCCTCGTTATTATTTTTGTACGAATATACATGAATCGTAGGCGGGTTTGCGGGTGTATTCCATTTCCGTATTCGTCTAGAGTCGGTTGTGATTATGTTCTTCGAATCGTTAGGTTCGGTTGTCGGTGATTATCCTTTCCGTTCGTTGCATCATCAATTATTCAAGGCAAGTATTTTTGTAAACCTTTATGCTTAACGTGGAATGGTAATGTATTTTGTGTGTGATTTGCTCACCTCGGGATGGTCCGACGGGATCACGGAGGGAGTCCAAAGGGTTGAGTCCTGGATTCATGAGTTTGTTTAGCTAGCCAGCTCGGGAGGGTCCTTAGAGGCCTCGGGCGGGATCAATGGTATTACCCTGTTCCCAAGGCGATGCATGTGCATGTTTTGTTTTATGATATGGCCAGCTCGGGAGGGTCCTTAGAGGCCTCGGGCGGGATCAATGGTATTACCCTGTTCCCAAGGCAAATTGTTTGACTGTTTGTTTCCGAAAAAGACATGTCTGGTTTTGGCTTTTGAAATTGATATTGGTGCATGTACTATGAAATGTATAAGCAATTGGTTTGCCTTGATTACTTATACTAGCATAATTACTAACCCCTTTGGGGACCAGTTTTGGGGAAATTCTTGTTATGGATTTCAGGTTATGATTATCTGGACGAGCGAGCACCGGGACAGTACGAGGATGTTGGCCAGGGTCGTTGACATGTGCATTTGGGTCTTCTTATTTCTTTTGTCCATTTCGTTATGGTTGTTCCCACAGTTATAAACTTATAGATTGTACTCGCGAGTACTTAGGCTTTTCATTTCAAACTCCGTATTGTATTACTTTAAATTGTTACATTGTCGGATGATGCTTATTTCGCCGGTTGCTCCGGGCGTATCTTTATATGTCATATCGTTTAAATGTGTGTCCTCGCTAACCGAGATGGTTAGTCGAGTGGTGTTTTCTTGTTGTAGCCTGGTGGGTCCCATGTAGGGGTCCACGACGCTGTAATATACTCCGAATATCTCGGGGTGTTACAAAAAACTTCTACAACCATTTTCTTAAAGACAATGGATAAAACTCAAACTGGAGTATCTATTCCGATATATTTCAACAATTTCACCCAACTAGACTAAATGGGAAGAACAACATTATATATCGTATTATAAAATAATTTTATTACCCAATTGATTGGGAATTAAGGCTTGAAATATACAATTATGACTGAGCTTGTAAACAAATTAAACAAACAATTAAAGAATAATATCACAACCATCAAACAATCATCACAACAAACAATTATCACGCATCAATTTCAAAAGACGAATTGAGAAAGCAATTTGAACAACAGAAATCGTTGCTTCAGAAATTGCCATTTAACGAACTGCTTCAGAAATCGCTGCATCAAAGATCGCTACCTGGAGCTGCTTTAGAAATTGAGGTACCCAATTAATAAAACATTGCTTTCAGGGAAGCCCACGATCGATCTAGATTAGGGCTCACAATAAGAAGATTGATAGAACAAATTAGGGCTCAATGAGAATGTGAATTTGATATAGGTCTCCCGAGCTCGACTGTGACTCGTATCGTGCCTCAAAATTGAGTCGAACTCGACAGTAAATGAAGACCCGATTACCAACCCAGCCGAGGCAATTTTCATCTAAACTCGACTCGAAAGGCTCGCGGGTAGCCCGATTTTGTCTCAAAATCGAGTTTGCTCCAACTCAACTTGATAAATTTGAAAATATTTTTCAACCACCATTGCAGATTTATGCTTAGAATGGAGAGATCATCTAAGATCTATTTTTTTAATGAACTGTTGTCCAAAATATGACATTTAAACTCTTATGTTTGTTAATTAACAATCTCTTATGTTTTTCTCTTACGATTGATGTTCGGTTCCTTGATTACATGATTAAATATGTTGTGCAAAGAGTGAAACACCCTTACACAATTTCGGTCAGTAGGTTGTTAGTAGCTTAGGATGTTTAGTTCTTAGTTAAAGAATGAATAGAATAATGGCTTAGATGTGTTGTATTTGTATGTGCTAGATATATACTATATAGGACCAAAAGTGAAGTTGTTTCTTGATAAAACTACTTCCCTGTTTTTGAAAGAATTTTAGTTAGATACTTTTCATGGTTATGTTCTAATTGAAGTTTAGTATAACATAATAAAAGATGATATTTAATAGAGCCACCAATTAGGAGTGCATTTATAATTCACATGACTCTTTTAATGAATTCATTGGACTGTTTTGACAAAGTTTAAACTTGTTCCAAATGTATTACTTTTGAGTGTTAATTGTTATTTTAGTAAAGTACATACAAGAGGAGATTACCTACACAGGTAACACAAGGTTTACTAGAAAAAGAGCACATGTTATTATCACGACACAAGAAAATATATGAAAGAATCCTGCATGAAAAAATATTTTGAAAACATTCAACTATAAGTTTAATCACTAGATTGTATATTGCTTCCTTGCAAGTGTCATTATCATGCATTTATGATTTAACAATATAAAATATCAATGGTAGTAATCTACATCATATAGTTGTCTGCATAGTTATTTAGTCCTACTCAACTAAGAAGCATTCTTCCATTAACTGAAATGCTGAGTAGCAAAAGGATGATATTCTGTCGATTTCTTAAAATTTCATTTTCCTGTTCTTAAATAAATAAAAGATAGTCACTGGCCATGAACAATTAAGATAATCACAAGACACAACGAAGCATTTTTCTTGATAAAATTGAACGCCATTAGATTACAAATTATTCCTAATTGTTATGATCTTTTTCTTGTCAACCCTTACTGTTTAAATGTGTGATAATTACTAAAAATTAGCCTAATTAAAATGTTCTGGTGTACAATATTGACATTATTTTCAGTGTATTTATGCCATTTCATTGGAGTGACTAGTGGAGACAAATTTGTAAAACTAAAATACAACTTTTTACTTGAGAACATCAAATCCTGCTCTGATTAATAGACTCGAACCCTACTCCCGAAAGTATCTCTTCTTCTTTACATCATTGGAGGTACGATTAGAATGGTCCAGGTGGAAGATCATGTTTGAGGTCAGAAGTTCACCCTTCTTAGATTCATTATCTTAGAGTATATATCACTAGTGTAATGTGCATGCTTATGGAATTGTAAATGGTCTTTATTTGTTATATATGTAATTGATTTATTTTTTATCCTAAGAAGTTTTTGCAGGAAATACTTAATGGGAATTGACATGGTGAAATATGCGAACAAGAATAATGCATCACATGTTCTTTATGGAGCTCTTAGTCTTGTGAATTTTATTTCTTTTAAATCAGAAGCATTATAAGTTTTGCGATGAAAAGTAAATGTAGATGACATCTTTTTACATGCTCTTTAAAATTATATGACTGAATACTTACGTGGGTTTCAAATATTGCTTGCTGAAATGCCATTAACTACTTATTAGCTTGGTTATTAGCTTATTTTCATAATAAAGACATAAAATTTATGTAATTATGCTGAGACTGAGGTGGAAGCACATGACTAGGCAAATAAAAACTAGAAGAGTAAAAAGGTATTGGAAGGACTGATTATTTTCATAGAAGGCGTGTTTGTGTTGTTGTATAAACATGCCTAAGTTTTTATATTTGCATCGGTTATTCTGTCGGACATATCTCCCTAAAATTTGTCCATCCAAAAAAAATGAAAGATTAATATATCTGGTGAGTTTGTTCTTTGCAGAAGAGATGAGCATTCCAATATCTACTTTAAATGTGATGGATGAAAAAAAGGTATAATCAACATGACTATAGATCATAATATTTTGGAAAGTCCAATATGGTGCTCATATGGTAGGATATGATTTTTTAGCGTCACTATAGCCATTTTTTCTAGTAGTGATAGTTGAACCATGATTATACCCATCAGAAGGATGTGATTTTTGAAGATTATTACGTTCCTTGATGATTAGTTCGTGATGATTATAGGATGAACGAATCGATTAGTTTATCACCTAGACTAGGTGAATTCGATATGATGAACGTAGGGATTGTTCTTTAGGTATAATCGAGGATTTGTAAAGATTGTTTGGATTGATAATCTTCATATGAATGGTTAGAATGATATGATCATGTTGTAACAATCGTGGTGAACGTAGAACTTGGTTTAGATGAATTTACTTGCCAAGTTATTGTACTTACAGCACCTTAGTCTATAGACTTCTGCTATGCAAATCAAACATCAAAAAAGAGTACAGCTTATTCAATCTCCCTTCTAAGTTGTAAGATAGTATACTGTTACCAACACCCTATCCTCAACATGAGGTAAGGTACCTCCATCAACCAAATGTGACTGCACATATCACATTGTCCTAAGGGTTTCTTCATGAGTCATATGCCCTCTTGGGATTGTTATTCCATGAACGGTCAGATTTATACCTTCCTTTTCAAAAATTTCTGTCAGAATGGAAGCAAAAGGTAGTCTATATTTTCTTTGGCAATCTTTCTTAGCATATCCTTTTTTGTGGAAAATCATCCCTTTTTACACAAACCATTTCATGACAACTCCACCAAAATTAAATTGTTCATCCTTTAACACGTGATAGATGATCTCCACGTCAATACTAACCAATTTTTATTGCGCATTCACTTTTGGCATCAAACCCCGAGTGATGGCGTCATGAAGTAAATGAATATTTAGACCAAAATCATTGTTTTCAATTTTATCAGAGTTTACCTCAATCACAATCTGGGACTTGAGGTAGTCATGAATAGCGATTACGTTCAAAGTATCGTCCTCCTCACCATTATTTGAGGAAAAGTTCGGTGCACAAGACACCATCGTTTATAGACCAAAAATGTTCGAGATTTTGACGGCATAAAAGCTCATAGGTTTTCCCCGAACCAATGAATGAACAACGACTGATCCATTTGAAATGTAACTAATCAAAAAATTAGTATAGAATTCCTTAACCAATTCTGCAAAAAGGGCCTCACCAAACTAACAAATTTTCCTATCCCCAAAATATCAAAGAAATCCAATATTAACCCCAATACTTATCAAAGATTTAAAATTGAAGTGATGGCGTGGAGTTATATCTTCATCTATAAGGATTTTGAGGATACCTTATCAGCTTAGGGATTGACGAATCGGGCCGAATCCAATGGATTGGATGAAGAATGTCCTTCTCTTTTCTTTCCTGAGTGTGTGTTTATCATGATTTTTCGAGATTGATATATAGTTCCGGTTGAGGTTTGGAGAGGATTTAGAGAGGGGAAATCGGGACTAGGGTTTTGGTTTATAGGATAATCAAGGAAATAAGCCTCGATCAGGTTTTTATGTTCTAGAAATATCATGTAACGTATGTTAGGTCGTATAGCAGCCATAAGCGTGTACTCATAGCGCATGCTACGTAATAAATTAACGACCGTAAGAGTGGTTCCAATAGCTACTTTTCTCGATCCCTGGATAGTGTAGCGTACGCAATTCTTATGGTGTAGCGTATGTTATAATGCTTAACGTACGGTCAGATTTGCATATTGCGTATGCCAGGATACCTTAATGTTTTGGAATCAAAATAAATTGTAGCGGCCGTAAGTGAAGTTCCGTAATATTGATTTTTAATCCATAGTACTTGTGCACATGCACTTCCAACAGTTATATATTCGGCTTCAGCTGTGGAAGTAGCCACACTAGTCTGTTTCTTACTGTAATACTCGAATATTTGTCATGTATTTTCTCCCTTATTTGAATCTAGTGGTATTTGATTTTGTCGTACAATTAATCAAAGTATGATTTTTCGTATCAGTAATCTATTGTTCACGAATGTATGGATGCTAATTCATGCATGTGTTTGCATGAATTAGCGCACGCTAATATACAGACTTAGGGTACGCTAGACTTTGAGCATTAGCGTATGTCATATCTGTAACACCCCCGAGATATTCGAGGTGTATTACAGTGCCGTGGGCCCCTACATGGGACCCACCAGGCTAACACAAGAAAACACCACTCGACTAACCGCCTCGGTTAGCAAGGAAACAATTGTTAACAACAAGAACATAAAACAACACGTCCGGTACAACCGGCATAATAAACATCAACCGACAAATACAGTAACTCCAACGAATACCAATCACAATCCGAAAGGAAAAAGCCTAAGTACTCGCGAGTACAATCTATAAGTTTACAATTTGGAAAACATCCACATCAAAAGAGACAGTAGGAAATAACAAGACTCAATTGCACATGTCAACAACCTTGGCCGACATCCTCGTACCATCCCAGCGCCCGCTCGTCTGGCTGAACATAACCTGAAATCCATAACAAGAATTTCCCCGACAACGGGTCCCCATAGGGGTTAGCAATTACGCTAGTACAAGTATTCAAGGCAAACCAATCGCTTACACATGTCATAGTACATGCACCAATATCAATTTCAAAAGCCAAAACCAGACATGTCTTTTCCGGAAACAAACAGTCACAATTAATTTGCCTAGGACCGGGACGAAGCCAAGAATCCCACTCGAGGCCTCTAAGGACCCTCCAGAGCTGGCCACATTCATAAAACAAATCAAGCACCACACGTCACCTAGGACCGGGACGAAGCCACGAATCCCACTCGAGGCCTCTAAGGACCCTCCCAAGCTGGCTAGCGAATCAAACTCATGAATCCAGGACGAAGCCATAGATTCCCTCGAGGCCCCGTCGGACCCTCCCGAGGTGAGTAAAGCACACACAATATACATTACCATTTCACGTTAAATATAAGGGTTTCCAAGAATACTTGCCTTGAATTATTGATGACGCAACGAACGGAAAGGAAGGTCACCAACGAACGCTAGGAACCAATGAAACCAAACCTAACGATTCGAAGAATACAATCACAATCATTTCTAAATGAATACGGAATTGGAATACACCCGAAAACCCGCCTACGATTCATGTATATTCGTATATAAACAACAACGAGGGCGTACCATAACTAAACCCTCTCGATTCCGTAAAAACCACGAAATATACCATGAATCCATAGGGAAACTAAGAATACCGACAAGATTAATCATATTCCCAAAACAAGAATAGTATGGACAAGGTACTTGCCTCGAACAACCACAACGCAGAGAATCGACCGAAGTAGGTTGGCACGAACCGACTACGAACCCGCCGACTCCACCGAACGCCGACTCGCGATAATAAACTACGAAGGACAATAACAACAATGAAATGAATTCCATAACACGACTCAAAGCTGTTGAATTCAAAGAACGAACGACGAATGATCAAGTGTTTTCCCCAAAACGGCCAAGAACACGATTCGTTCCGTCAAAACCTGAAAACGGAATTCAAAGTTGAAATATGGATATACAATCCATAGAATATGTTTAACAACATCATTTAACCATGATCGATCCATCAAAAACGGATGAAAGACGAGATCGAGGACAAATCCCCCAAAAAGTCGATTCGAAGGAAATCAGGAAATATGCTTCGATTCGACGAAGAACAATGGATTAAATGATGTTAAACACAATAATACTACCAAGATTAATCATACCCATCATGAATTAATCAATAACACGGAATGAATCGGACAAAAACGCAAAAACCCCCAAATTCACGAAATTAGGGTTCTAAGGAAGATTACCTTGATTTGCTGGATCAAAGGATGATAACGGATGATTGGTTGATGATATGAACTCAAGAACTTCATGGATTTGTTGTTAAACAACATGGATCCATGGTAAGATCGCCCTCAGCCGCGGAAGAGAAGGAGAAAAATGGCCAAAAACCCGTGTGCAGGGCCATAAATAGGCTGCACAGTGTGCCGCGGAGTGTGCCGCGCACAGCCCAAAATGGCTCCAGTGGTCGGCGGTGTGCCGCGACCGTCTGATCGGTTTGGCCGAAAAATGCCACAGTATGCCGCGCCCGCCCGGATGTGCCGCGGCCCTACGCAGACGGCTTTGATCGTGGAAGCTGCCGAGCACGACCAGCCGTGACTCGGCGGAAGCCGCCAAGCACTACCGGCCGTGACTCGGCGATCTGCCACTGGGCCCAGATTGCGTGGCCATGTCGGCCGGGGCCAACTCCGACGGCCCGAACGACCCCGAAACCCGAACCTGAAAATGAATCGATGATACGGTTACGACGTACTCGCAAAGACGAATCTAAAAGCTAAGAGAACACACAATTCCGACCACCCGAAGGCTCGGAATTCGACAACGAAAGTAATTACCCATAACTTTGGGAAATTACGAAAATGGCCCAAAACGTCCGAAAATCACGATACGCGATCGAAACACCAAACCAAAGCTTGCAACAAGAATAATAACATTAAATGAACTTACGAGAAACTCAAAACAACAGTTTCGGACGAGATTCGCAAGAATCGAACTCAAGTGCGGAAAAGTCGCTAAAAAGCTCGGAACTCAGCAAAACGATACCGAAACGAACTCGGATGACAAAAAGTGCAGAATTAATCATTCTCGAAATGACGAAACGGTCATGTGCGAGTCCTCAAAACGGACTTCCACCGAAAAAAGAAAATTACCGAAATTCGAAATTGCGGATATTACATTCTACCCTCCTTAAAAGAAGTTTCGTCCCGAAACATAAAATAAGTAGGGAGAAGCAATATCCCCTGCCAGGAAAACTCGACGAGATACGCAAAAACCGAAAACTCGCGCCCGACGGCGAAACGCTGCAAGAAACGCAAAGAGACATACGGCGTGAAAACACGCTCCACGATGACCAACACAACGTCGCCGTTAGGAATATAATAAAACCAACAAATGACAAGCGTCATAAAATGGATAATATAGTCAAGTCAATTATCCGAACAATCACAAAACACGACGAACGAAAATCAATATGATCGACCATCCCAACGGTACATCAATCAAAACGCGAGCCAATTGCTGAAGAAATACGGAATTCCACCGCCCAAGGGTTAGAAGATCGAAAACGAGACTAATTTCCCGAACATAAGGAAATTAGAAAGGAGTCTGAACGCTCAACAATCACGAAGCGAGATCAACAAAAACCGAACAATCAAACGATCGAACCACAACGATCGAGACAACAAAAATCGAATACTCATATTCGAATCACGAAGAACAATAAAATTCAAACAACAACTCCAAGCTTCACATCTCAACTCGAGACAATATATGATCCGGTGAAAACAACAAGATGTGCATTCACATAAGATCCACAGGAAAGGGAGTAGCAATTGAAAAAAAATCACAACGACAAATGAGTTATTCCGAAACAATACCACACTCGTTCGATCAACAAAAGCAAGGGGCAGGACAAGCTCAGAAAATGTCAACGAACACAAACGAGTCGACAGAGTCGAAAATACAGAAGTTCCAAATCCGATCCACTTCGAATAAAAGAACTAGTAGAACCAAAAGATGTTACTTCCGAACAAGGTTCACAAGAATCGAACCGAACTCGGAAAAGTCACACGATAACCGGATCGACCCAAAACAAGATCACGGCTCGTTCGAATGAAGAACCCGAAATACAAAACAAGTTCGAGACGGTATCAACGAACACGAGCGAATTGATAGATCGGAGAAAGAGAAAATACGAAGTCAAAATAGTATAGGTATTACTCCGACCTCATCCACGAAATTCAAAACAGGAGCAAGGTAACAAGACATTAAACAACCGACACATAACGGAACGATCACCGATGCACACGGTCATACCAAACCAAGCTCTAACGGCTCGCACATGCGCGACAACGTAGAAATCACTACGAGGCGGCAACATTCGACACTAACATCCCACCTCTCACAACAAATGCGTGGCCACGCCTCGGCGTTCATGCCACCAATCCGATCATACTCGGAGCAAACATCATAACGACAACGTGAACATCATACATACATACCGGCCCTCAAACGGGAATGGATAGGTTTTAAAACGAAAACCTCATTTTGAAAATAATTTAAAAGAACACCGGTTGATCTTGAGTATCACTTTTCAAAAGTACGAACGTGAAACATTGTTATCGAGACTTTGGAGAACCATTTCGCATTTGATAAAAATGAGGACACTTTCACTTAGTGGAAACTTTCAGAATATTCGACCCTCGGGTCTAAATAAAAGTGTTTCTAAAACATTGAAAATATCTCAAAGCATTTTGGTCCTCGAGGTAGAAGAATTTTGAAACGTGTTGTGGCACCTTGTATGTACCACGAGAAAATAATTCATTTTAAAAGTACGTCTCGAAATTTATTTTTCTAAGATACTCAAGGTTCTTAAAGATAATTCAATGGGCTAGAATGCCCAAAAATTTCGGGTAATTATACGGAACATTATAGCGCCGTGGGTCCCGTGCCGGAACCCACCAGGCTAAAAACCATTTACAAAAACACCAAAAAGGCCGATGACGGTAATATCTCAAAAACTCACAAAAGCCATTTACAAAATGCTAAATACCGTCATAAGAATTTCGCCAAAATGTTCAAGGCCATAATGCCAAAAACTCGGTTAAAGGAATCGGTTTTCGAAATAAAACTCAGTCGGTAAAATACCGAAAGCCATTACAAAAGAACTCACGCAGTGGATAAAAGAAATAAAGTCAAACATGCACAATCCAGCAACGCTACTCCTCATATGAATGAAATATGAGGGTCAAATAACCACATAGCAAGAAATAAAAATCTATAAGAGGATTCCACCAATTAACAAATAATCATACAAATAGCTCGTGTCACACGAGGCACAACACAAATAAGGGAGACTTACAGTCACAGGTCGCACGTAAGTGACGACCGCCCCTCGATACTAATCACAACCAATGATCTCAAACGACGCGTCGCGATGCGACTAAGTCAGACAAAATCCGACGAGACAAAACTCAACAAACACAATTTGACTCGACAGCCTAGGTTTCCCCAGGCTAAACTGATTTTAAAATCGTATACTCTAGTTATTCGAAAATAAAACCGATAAGTTAAAAATCATTTTCAAGACCCTTTCGAACACGACAAGGGCTTTACAGCGGTAGTATTTTATAAAATGTTCTAAACACTTTTATACACGACCTTTAAATACCGACACAAGGTTTTATTTGGAAATACAAGGCTGGCTCGCCCAAATTCATGTCACTTTTCAAAAACCCACAATACGATCAAGTCTAAGAAATTTTCAAGCATGCACGCCGCATGTATTATTATTAATAGAAACACATTGGTTGTAAATAATAATAAATAGCCAAGTACTAACAATTCCCGAACACACGCATATACGGCATTCAAAAATCACCAGTTCAACAAGCGCAACTCGGAAACACTAATTCTAAGCATATGTCAAACTTATCTCTTCAAGTTTAACAAAGATAAGCGATGAACACCGATTCGAACACATGTCGAAACCATCTATGTGAGTTTCTCAACAAACTCTGCCATCGACACCTTTCCCGGAACATATCAATGTTCAAAACATTCACATCATACTGCACCCCTCGGTGTCCAAACCATCAGTACGTTCGGCTCAACATACATTTAATATATCGCAATTATCAAACACAGATTCCAGCATACAACAAAAGACTAGAGAGTCAAGCCCTCTCACAATATACCACGGAGCAAATCTCGGATCTTTCGATTACCAATGATCCCACCAACGTTAGGAAGTTTGGTGATGGAAGGCTCGCAAAACGATAAACGGTCAAGCCCAGAACGGCGCACATACTCCAGAGAGATAAAGGACTGCGTAATACTAGAATCAAAAGTACATGAACCGGATGGATCGAAAAACAACTCGACGATAAGTACGAGAGATACAATCACAGTTCAAGAAGTGGAAATACAATACGAGAAAACAAGAGGATCGAGTAAGGAAAACTTACAAGCGCTGGATGTACTGAGATGTCGGCAGCGGTGTGACAATGTGCAAAACAAAACGCGAATAGACCCAAATTAACCGCCAAGCCTAGGTATCCATAAACCTAGAGCTCTGATACCATTTTCTGTAACACCCCCGAGATATTCGAGGTGTATTACAGCGCCGTGGACCCCTACATGGGACCCACCAGGCTAACACAAGAAAACACCACTCGACTAACCGCCTCGGTTAGCAAGGAAACAATTGTTAACAACAAGAACATAAAACAACACGTCCGGTACAACCGGCATAATAAACATCAACCGACAAATACAGTAACTCCAACGAATACCAATCACAATCCGAAAGGAAAAATCCTAAGTACTCGCGAGTACAATCTATAAGTTTACAATTTGGAAAACATCCACATCAAAAGAGACAGTAGGAAATAACAAGACTCAATTGCACATATCAACAACCTTGGCCGACATCCTCGTACCATCCCAGCGCCCTGTCACGGGACGGGAGTTCCGAAGCCCGTGCGGCGTCCCAGGGGCCCTCACACCCCGGGACCAGCCTATCCCACATAGCATGCCAACTGGTTTCGCCCTGCCATGGGCTCATCAGGGAGACGGCATTAGTCCCCGACCCAGTGCCCTACCAAAGAACGATCCCCTTCATAGTCAAGTCCTCGACTAGCGACAAGCTCTCCGGACTAAACCGGGTCGGCATGCCTGACTCGGCCAGACCGATGCATCCGGGCAAACAACGCCTTAACGCTAATGTCGCCCCCTTTACCCCACTTGTGGCAAGCTAACCAGAAGGCACGCCTCATTTGGACGGTCAACACAGACACGACATATCGGGTCGTGACATCCCCCCCACTCAAATCGCAGCACGTCCTCGTGCTGGGGAAGAATGTTTCTTTCCGCACACTGTATTGTCCCACGCACACAAAACGATCGTGGCCATTAACATACGGCACCATACCCTTGATGGACAGGCTCTTCACTCGCGCGCCTCGCGCTAGCCCGCAGTGCGCCACGCACATACCGCATCACCAATCGACATCAACCTTCACCCTACGCGCTTCCTGGCGTTAGTACCTCGGTTGAACGGCATTCCCTCGCCGCTGCATTTTTCCCGCATGTCGAGGTTCCCACAGTGGCCCACGATGATCCACGCTCTTACACCCCGGTCACCGAAAGGTGGAGCTACCAAAAGTGCGCAATACAAGTGTGTCCACATACCGGACCGTCTGATCTCACAAGCCTAGGACCACCTCTCATTCCGGCATAGAATCGGTTCATGTTCTCCGCCTAGAAGCCTTGTCAGGAGCCGCACTTTGTCCGTGCCCTCTTTGCACCGGCGAGCACTCCCCGCCCTCATCGGTTTCGGCAGAACTTGACCACACCCGAACCATGCCGTACTGAGAGAGGTTTCGGCTCCGATACCATTTGTCACGGGACGGGAGTTCCGAAGCCCGTGCGGCGTCCCAGGGGCCCTCACACCCCGGGACCAGCCTATCCCACATAGCATGCCAACTGGTTTCGCCCTGCCATGGGCTCATCAGGGAGACGGCATTAGTCCCCGACCAGTTGTGCCCTACCAGCAACGATCCCCTTCATAGTCAAGTCCTCGACTAGCGACAAGCTCTCCGGACTAAACCGGGTCGGCATGCCTGACTCGGCCAGACCGATGCATCCGGGCAAACAACGCCTTAACGCTAATGTCGCCCCCTTTACCCAACTTGTGGCAAGCTAACCAGAAGGCACGCCTCATTTGGACGGTCAACACAGACACGACATATCGGGTCGTGACAGCCCGCTCGTCTGGCTGAACATAACCTGAAATCCATAACAAGAATTTCCCCGACAACGGGTCCCCATAGGGGTTAGCAATTACGCTAGTACAAGTATTCAAGGCAAACCAATCGCTTACACATTTCATAGTACATGCACCAATATCAATTTCAAAAGCCAAAACCAGACATGTCTTTTCCGAAAACAAACAGTCACAATTAATTTGCCTAGGACCGGGACGAAGCCACGAATCCCACTCGAGGCCTCTAAGGACCCTCCCGAGCTGGCCACATTCATAAAACAAATAAAGCACCACACGTCACCTAGGACCGGGACGAAGCCACGAATCCCACTCGAGGCCTCTAAGGACCCTCCCGAGCTGGCTAGCCAATCAAACTCATGAATCCAGGACGAAGCCATAGATTCCCTCGAGGCCCCGTCGGACCTTCCCAAGGTGAGTAAAGCACACACAATATACATTACCATTTCACGTTAAGCATAAGGGTTTCCAAGAATACTTGCCTTGAATTATTGACGACGCAACGAACGGAAAGGAAGGTCACCGACGAACGCTAGGAACCAATGAAACCGAACCTAACGATTCGAAGAATACAATCACAATCATTTCTAAATGAATACGGAATTGGAATACACCCGAAAACCCGCCTACGATTCATGTATATTCGTATATAAACAACAACGAGGGCGGACCACAACCAAACCCTCTCGATTCCGTAAAAACCACGAAATATACCATGAATCCATAGGGAAACTAAGAATACCGACAAGATTAATCATATTCCAAAAACAAGAATAGTATGGACAAGGTACTTGCCTCGAACAACCACAACGCGGAGAATCGACCGAAGTAGGTTGGCACGAACCGACTACGAACCCGCCGACTCCACCGAACGCCCACTCGCGATAATAAACTACGAAGGACAATAACAACAATGAAATGAATTCCATAACACGACTCAAAGCCGTTGAATTCAAAGAACGAACGACGAATGATCAAGTGTTTTCCCCAAAACGGCCAAGAACAAGGTTCGTCCCGACAAAACACGAAAACGGAATTCCAAGTTGAAATATGGATATACAATCCATAGAATATGTTTAACAACATCATTTAACCATAATCGATCCATCAAAAACGGATGAAAAACGAGATCGAGGACAAATCCCCCAAAAAGTCGATTCGAAGGAAATCAAGAAATATACTTCGATTCGACGAAGAACAATGAATTAAATGATGTTAAACACAAGAATACTACCAAGATTAATCATACCCATCATGAATTAATCAATAATACGGAACGAATCGGACAAAAACGCAAAAACCCCCAAATTCACGAAATTAGGGTTCTAAGAAAGATTACCTTGATTCGCTGGATCAAATGATGATAACGGATGATTGATTGATGATATGAACTCAAGAACTTCATGTATTTGTTGTTAAACAACATGGCTCCATGGTAAGATCACCCCCAGCCGCGGAAGAGAAGGAGAAGAAGGAGAAAAATGGCCAAACACCCGTGTGCAGGGCCATAAATAGGCTGCACAGTATGCCTGGCCATGTCGGCCGGGGCCAACTCCGACGGCCCGAACGACCCCAAAACCCGAACCTGAAAACGAATCGATGATACGGTTACGATGTACTTGCAAAGACGAATCGAAGAGCTAAGAGAACACACAATTCCGACCACCCGAAGGCTCGGAATTCGACAACGGAAGTAATTACCCATAACTTTGGGAAATTACGAAAATGGCCCAAAACGTCCGAAAATCACGATACGCGATCGAAACACCAAACCAAAGCTTGCAACAAGAATAATAACATTAAATGAACTTACGAGAAACTCAAAACAACAGTTTCGGACGAGATTCGCAAGAATCGAACTCAAGTGCGGAAAAGTGGCTAAAAAGCTCGGAACTCAGCAAAACGATACCGAAACGAACTCGGATGACAAAAAGTGCAGAATTAATTATTCTCGAAATGACGAAACGGTCATGAGCGAGTCGTCAAAACGGACTTCCGCCGGAAAAAAAAATTACCGAAATTCGAAATTGCGGATATTACAATATCGTTATGGTAACGCGCGCTATGTGCAGTCAACATGATTGAGACAAAGGTTGGTAGGTGAGATCAGATCACGTATTTGGATAAGGATATGTCGGAATGAACCTGGACGGCTTTTGAAAAAGTTAAGTCAATGGTGTTTAGTGTGTGCTAGAGATTATAGTTAACGCACGCTAAAGCCATGGACAGTAGAGACAGTAAGCTCCGTGTTTAATGTACTTAATGGTTGTATAACATACGTAAGGCCGATGTGAGAAAGAGACAGTGAACTGTGAGCCCATTAGCGCAGGCTGAGTGGAGCAATAGTACACGCTAAGGGTCATTTCCTATAAATAGGACATTACATTCATTTCATTTCTCACTCTACCCTTCGTCCATTATCCGACTTCTACGACTTGGAGAGTTACCCTCACGACATTAACCCCTCATATTAGCCTCTGAATGTGATTGTTGAAGACGAGGAGCATTGGGAATTAATGTTCAAGCATCCGATGTTGTAACACCCCAAATCCACTCAGGGATATTACACGCCGTAGACCCTCTCCTCGAAGATCTACCAGGCTGGTAACAACATTTAACATCTCGACAATGCCTTCAAGGCTAAATGACTCAGTAGACCGATTTGGTCTTTCAATAAAAATATAAAACTCAATTACAACATATACCCACGCAGGGGTCAAAATACAATAAACTCCCGTACAATGGGAAAAAGATACTGCAGCGGAAAAGAAAATACAACTAGACCAATACGATATCAACGGATCCTCGTGTGATTAGTACCGTTCATCTTTCATCATCCTTCGTGCCGACCCTGTGTTATGCTCCAAAACCTGAATGCAAAAATAGACATCCACCCCCCGAATACTCGGGGGTTAGCAAAACTCCACTGTTTTGCTAGTGCAAGTACAAAGTGCAAATACGAGCCATACAATTCACATTCCACGAATAACAATAACCAGGAATCCTCAAAGATCCAAACGAAACGAAAAGTACTTCTCGAGGCAAGGGTTTGAGAAAGCCTTTAAAAATCGAAATATCATAAATCAATGGAAATAATTTATAAAACAGTTTAGAATGCCATCTAGAGTTTTAATAGAAAATAATTTAGGATTATCAAATCCTACTTTTCTAAATCCAAAGGACAAGAGGGGTCACCGCCCCAAAGGTTTACTTTCCAAAAAAATGTCATTTACCAAACCGTTGGGATTTTAGACCCAAATCCATAAAATGGCTTTTACAAAACCATTGGGATTTTAGCCCCAAATCTCATCAACTCACAGTACACAAGAACGACCACAAGGTTCGTCTCCCAACATCAAAATCCACAAATAAAGGATTTAAAACAAACAACAAAATACTCTAGAGCCATCCTAGCCAAGTAGGCCAAACGAACAACTTACCTCTTACACACTTAGTTAATGCATGCACTCATGAAAACCGTTCGAAAGCACTCATTTCCGGAAATGCCATAAATAAGTCACATTTGTAAAATGCACCACAATTAACCGTCGATCCACGTCTCTGTGGACCCCTACCGAGACCCCGTCGGATCTAACCCGTAGTGGTTAAAAGCAAGCTCGTCGATCCACGTCTCTGTGGACCCCTACCGAGACCCCGTCGGATCTAACCCGTAGTGAGCATACACACACACACACATTACTCATGCAAAACTAACATGCTAAGAATGTAAGTTCATTAAGAATACTCACTAGAGATGGCCATTAACTCGACACCATTATCAAACTCTTCAAAACACAATAACAAGATTAAATACGGAATACAGGATTCCATAACTTTAAACAATAGGAGTATCATCATCAAATCCTTCAACGTTCAAAATAATCAAATCATAATCAATTCCCAAAACACGCCGTTCACAAAACACATACGCATTTTGAAAGAAAGCCTTTAACGAGGCCAAACCGAAATCTTTTGAAACTTCGTTTCAAACAACCAAACAAACACACCAAGTCGATCACCGATCATCATATCCACAAAATAAGAAAAGTATGGGCAAGGAACTTGCCTCGAATAAGAATAACGCGAAGAATCGACCGAAGTAGGTTGACACGAACCGCCTACGAACCCGCCGACTCCACCGATCGCCAACTCGCGTTCATAAACTACGAAGGACAATAACAACGATGAAATGAATTCCATAACACGACTCAAAGCCGTTGAATTCAAAGAACGAACGACGAATGTTCAAACGTTTTCCCCAAAACGGCCAAGAACACGATTCGTCCCGACAAAACACGAAAACGGAATTCCAAGTTGAAATATGGATATACAATCCATAGAATATGTTTAACAACGTCATTTAACCATAATCGATCCATCAAAAACGGATGAAAAACGAGATCGAGGACAAATCCCCCAAAAAGTCGATTCGAAGGAAATCAAGAAATATACTTCGATTCGACGAAGAACAATGGATTAAATGATGATAAACACAAGAATACTACCAAGATTAATCGTACCCATCATGAATTAATCAATAATACGGAACGAATCGGACAAAAATGCAAAAACCCCCAAATTCACGAAATTAGGGTTCTAAGAAAGATTACCTTGATTCGCTGGATCAAAGGATGATAACGGATGATTGATTGATGATATGAACTCAAGAACTTCATGTATTTGTTGTTAAACAACATGGCTCCATGGTAAGATCACCCCCAGCCGCGGAAGAGAAGGAGAAGAAGGAGAAAAATGGCCAAGAACCCGTGTGCAGGGCCATAAATAGGCTGCACAGTGTGCCGCGGCACGAGCCCAAAAATGGCTCACACGGTGGTGGCGGTGCAGCGTGTGCCGCGGCACGCGGCACGTCTGATCGGTTTGGCGAAAAATACCATAGAGTGTGCCGCGCCGCCAAAGATGTGCCGCGGCCCACTGCGGCTCCGCCGGCCAAGCCGCTGAGCACTGCCGGCCGTGACTCGGCCAGAAGCTGCCGAGCACTACCGGCCGTGACTCGGCCAGTGCCGGCTTGGGCCCAGATTGCCCGGCCATGACTCGGCCGGGTCAACTCCGACGGCCCGAACGACCCCGAAACCCGAACCTGAATACGAATCGTTGATACGGTTACGACATACTCACAAAGACGAATCTAAGAGCTAAGAGAACACACAATTACGACCACCCGAAGGCTCGGAATTCGACAACGGAAGTAATTACCCAAAACTTTGGGAAATTACGAAAATGGCCCAAAACATCCGAAAATCACGATACGCGATCGAAACACCAAACCAAAGCTCGCAACATGAATAATAACATTACGAGAACTTACGAGAAACTCGAAACAACAGTTTCGGACGAGATTCGCAAGAATCGAACTCAAGTTCGGAAAAGTCGCTAAAAAGCTCGGAACTCAACAAAACGATACCGAAACGAACTCGGATGACAAAAAGTGCAGAATTAATCATTCTCGAAATGACGAGACGGTCATGAGCGAGTCGTCAAAACGGACTTCCGCCCAAAAAAAAAAATACCGGAAATCGAAATTACGGATATTACATTCTACCCTGCTTAAAAGAAGTTTCGTCCCGAAACTTAAAACAAGTAGGGAGAAGAAATATTCCGCCAGGAAAAACTCAACGAGATACACAAGATTGCGTAACTAATGCCCAACGGCGAAATGTTACAAGCAACGCAAAGGAATATACGGCGTGAAAACACGCTCCACGGCGACCAACACAACGTCGCCGTTAGGGATATCATAAAACCAACAAGTGACAAGCGTCATCAAATAGATAATACAATCAAGTCAATTATCCGAACAATCACAAAACACAACGAACGAAAATCAATACGATTGACCAACCCAACGGTTCATCAATCCAAACGCGAGCCAAACGCTGAAGAAATACGGAATTCCACCGCCCAAGGGTTGGAAGATCGAAAATGAGACTAATTTCCCGAACTTAAGGAAATTAGGAAGGAGCCTGAATGCTCAACAATCAAGAAACGAGGACAAAAACCGAACAAACAAACGACCGAGACAACAAAAATCGAACAATCATGTCCGAAACACGAAGGATAATAAAATTCAAACAACAACTCCCAGGATGATCTGGTGAGAACTACAAGACATGCATTCCCATAAGATCCACCGGAAAGGGAATAGCGATTGAAATGTCACAACGACAAACGAGTTATTCCGAAATAACACCACCCTCGTTCGATCAACAAAAGCAAGGGATAGGGAAAGTTCAGAAAATGTCAACGAACATAAACGATTCGACAGAGTCGAAAACACAGGAGTTCCAAATCCGATCCACTTCGAATAAAGGAACTAATAGATCCAGATGATGTCACTTCCGAACAAGGTTCACAAGAATCGAACCAAACTCGAAAAAATCACAGCGATAACCAGATCAACCCACAACAAGATCAAAGTTCATTCGGACGATGAAACCGAAATACAGAACAAGTTCAGAAAATATCAACGAATATGAGCGAGTCGAAAGAATGGAGAAAGAGAAAATACAGAAGTCAAAATAGTACGGGTATTACCTCCGACCTCATCCACGAAATTCACAAAAACAGGAGCGAGGTAACAAGACATTAAACAACCAACACATAACGGAACGATCACCGATGCACACGGCCATACCAACCCAAGCTCTAATAGCTCGCACATGCGCGACAACGCAGAAATCGCCACGAGGCGACAATATTCAACACCAACATCCCGCCTCTCACAAGGGGCTAACACAACAAATGTGTGGAAAACGACTAAACGCTCACGCCGCCAATTCGGTCATACTCGGGAGCAAACATCAAAATGACAACGCGAACATCATACATACATACCCAGCCCTCAAACGGGAATGGATAGGTTTTAAAAACGAAAACCTCATTTTGAAAATAATTTAGAAGAACACCGGTTGATCTTTAGTATCACTTTTCAAAAAGTACAAACATGAAACATCGTTATCGAGACTTTGAAAACTATCATGCATTTGGTAAAAATGAGGACATCTTTTTTTTTTTTTTTGCGAAAGACTTTCAGAAATATTCGACCCTCGGGTCTAAGTATAAGTGTTTCTAAACATCGAAAATATCTCAAAATACTTTTGGTCCTCAATTGGAAATTTTTTTGAAATATATTGCGGAACGAGAAAGCACCTCGAAAACACCGCAAGAAAATAATTCGTTTGATAAGTACGTCTCGAAATTTGAATGCCCAATAGGCCAGAATGCCCAAAACTCACACATATCGACGTTCACTAAAACAACTCCTAGTACACGCATCAAAACGTTTAAAACCAAGACAATACATGTCTTTAAACAGAAATAAACGATAAAATACCACATTCAGAACAAAACCACTGACCCCATTCGAGGCCTCTAAGGACCCTCCCGCACTGGCTAGTGAACAAGTCGAACGCGTATAAGCACAAAGCCTCCACAAGAGAACTTGGAAAACGTGAAAATTGATTCGAAAATCATCAGCAACGGATAAAAACAACAATAAAAAGACATCACAAGCGACGACACTCCTCATATAAATCAAATACGAGAGTCGACTAAATACATATCGTGAAATCAAAATCCACATAAGGATTCCATCACTTAACAAATAATCATAAAAATAGCTCGTGTCACACGAGGCACAACACAAAGAAGGGAGACTTACTTCCACAGGTCGCACGAAGATGATGATCGCCCCACGATACTAATCACGACCAACAAACTCAAAACGACGCGTCGTGACACGACTCAGTCAGATAAAATCCGACGAAACAAGACTCAAACAACACGAATTGACCCGATAGCCTAGGTTTCCTCAACCTAAGCTCTGATACCATTTATGTAACACCCCAAATCCACTCAGGGATATTACACGCCGTAGACCCTCTCCTCGAAGATCTACCAGGCTGGTAACAACATTTAACATCTCGACAATGTAACACCCCCGATATATTCAGGAATATTACAGCGCCGTAAATCCTTTACATAAGAATTTACAAGGCTGGTTAAAAGAAAAGACAATAACAGATGCCGCTTTATGAAATTTCTGAAGTAAAATACAATCGTCTGGTTCAAAAACCAAAATACAAATATCCAATGAAGAGTTATTATTACATCACTAAAATCCAAACATTATAAACGGACGACGTACTCGAGTACTTATTGAAATAACCAACAAATAACAGACAGTAAACCCAGCCGGAACATCACTTTGCACCCTCGTCGTCATGCATCTCCAGTGGTTGTTTCCCCGCTCTCCTGGATCTTGAACAAACACAATGTTCACCCCCGAAGGGGTTAGCACAACGATGCTAGTACAAGTACAATAATCATACAACAGTGATATAATCAACAATTATATCATAACAAGTTTCTCCAACGAGAATGTCCACAACACATATCATATCATAACAATTTCAACATACTGGTGGTATTCCAACGATCCAGCGCACACAGCTATAGATTCCCATGATGATCCCGTCGGACCAACACATGGTGGAACTACCTGTCCAACGATCCAGCGCACACAGCTATAGATTCCCATGATGATTCCCGTCGGATCAACGCATGGTGGACATATATTCACAACATATTTACACGATACAATCACATCATAATTATCATAATATAAACAATTCTAATTAGAGTACTTGCCTCGATTAGAAGACAGAACAATACTTCCACGAAAACGAGACACTCGAAGGTCGCCCCTCTCGATCAATCACGCAACAAGATCAAACCTTAACAAAAGAAATGATATAGGATTTATCTCACGTCGTACGAATGTTTAACAATTCGATTCACGGCTAAAAGTTCATAAAATGCACCGCCTGACCGCTTAGTGCACGCTAAGTACTCTGTGTAGCGTGCGTTAAGTCTGCTCGATAGCGCACGCAAACAACAAAGCCTAGCGTACGCTAACTATGCATGGTCAATACTTCACTGACCAGCCAACTGACTCGTCTGATGGTCTAGCGTACGTTACGTACTAAACGTAGCGCACGCTAACTCGTGCTCGATAGCGAACGTTAATATTCACAGCATAGCGTGCGCTATCTATGCATGGCGCTTCTTTGGCGATAAGCTTGTTCTTGCCATGATCGAAACAATGAAATCTTCCGTGATACTTCATGTTACCTCCATGAATATCATGTACACACAATTATGAATGATCTTACGCATAATAACATCTTCGGATTCGAGGATATGCATACCATTATAAAACCATATTCCATTTCGACTACAAATCTTTATACGACAACTCAAAAGACTTAACGATTGATATCAACATCTTATATCAATCAATATTATCATGCTGAAGTTGTTAAACGTTCCATCTATACTAGATAAATCCTTCCATGATCCATCCTTTAGATTTATCCAACAATAATGATTGTTAAGGTCAAGTCCATGATTATTATGAAGTCATCTACTAGATTCGAATTACCAATGATAGAAGCTTCTCTTTACATATTCAGTGTAATAAGATTTGAATCATGATGATTATAATCAAGATACTTAAGGCTTATTCATCTCACTATTCCAAACATGATATACTTGGATAATTCATCTATGAAAATCCATATCTTGTTAACATGATCATCCAAATCGTTAGAATCCAACTCTAAGTCTTGAGATAGATTGAACATACCTTAATATGATGAAAGTCACTGAACCGTAAGGTAGAATCCAACTCCGGTTGGTTGTATGCCACTCCAAGGTGCTATTCCTCTTCAATGATTACTCCCAAGTGATAGCCAATATATAAACACCAACAATATGTGTTCTAAGTATGTAGTAGGATATCTCAGCTCTCTGGCCTCTCAAGTATGCAGAAGGAACGAGTAAAATGTAAGCCAAAACGAGTTGTTGTCCTATTTATAATATTCTGCATTTTAACAAGTTAGCGCATGCTACTAAGCATTCCTTAGCGTGCGCTAATAATGGTTGACTTCAAAATTGTCCGGGTGCGTCCGCGGGAATCTTATCCGGACCCATGTCCCGGCTGGCGCATGTGCTAGTCGTCCCGCTCAATAATTGAGTTCTTAGCGCACGCAACCCCTATCTGCATAGCGTGCGATAATAGTAGCCCGATAGCGCGCGTTAAGATACATTCTTAGCGTGCGCTAACACGAGTTTACATGAGAAATTTTGCATGCTTCTATACTTATGCACAATGATATTAATGTAAGAAATATCATACTCCAATAATCAAAATCACCAATCCGAATAATACAGGGTTTGAATACAGATGAAATACACAGTAATAAATTCGGATATTACATACTCTCCTACTAAAAAGGAGTTTCGTCCCGAAACTCAAGACGAAAATAACTCGGGATATCTAGACTTCATATCAGCTTCTGTTTCCCAAGTGGCTTCTTCCATTCCGTGACGTGACCATTGAACTTTGACCAAAATGATTGGTTTGTTCCTCAGCTGCTTAACTCGACTCTCGAGTATCATAACCGGTCTTTCTTCAAACGTCCCATCCTGCGCGACTTCGATCTCGCCGAAATCAATGATATGACTGGGATCTGGTATATACCTCCGTAACTGGGATACGTGGAACACGTTATGAACAGCGGCAATGCTAATCTGTATGCCAACTCCCCAACTCTTTCGCGGATCTCAAATGGTCCGATATACCTCGGACTCAGCTTTCCTTTCCTTCCGAAACAAAAGATTCCCCGAGTAGGAGAAACCTTCAAAAGTACGTGGTCTCTAGTACTGAACTCCAATGGGCGGCGGCGTACATCTGCGTAAGATTTCTGACTACTCTGGGCGGTCAACAACCTTTCACGAATCAAGGCTATCTTCTCTCGAGTCTGCACGATCAACTCTGGTTCTGTTCCGATCAAGTCCGATGAATCGTCCCAGCATAGGGGCGATCTGCATCTCCTTCCGTATAATGCCTCAAACGGTGCCATCTTAATGGAAGCATGCCAACTATTGTTGTAGGTAAATTCAATCAACGGTAGATGAACTTCCCAATCGTTTGACCAATCCAAGGCACAGGCCCTCAGCATGTCTTCCACCGTTTGTATAGTTCTCTCAGATTGTCCGTCAGTCTGCGGGTGGTAAGTCAGATCAAGTTCAATTCGGTCCCCAAGGCCTTATGAACTGCTTTCCAAAAGTGAGACACAAAACGGCCGTCTCGATCAGAAACAATGGTCTTCAGCGTACCATGCAATCGAACTATATCCGAAATAAATACTCGTGCCAACCTCTCGGGTTCCCACGTATCCTTAATGCCTAGAAAATGAGCTGATTTAGTTAAACGATCAACTATCACCCAAATCATGTTCATTCCTCCTCCCACTTCCATTCAGGAATCGGGAGTGGCTTCAACATTCCGGCAGGCCGTTGATGCTCGATCTTAACCTGCTGACAAGTCAAGCATTTAGAAACATAGTCCGCTACATCTTTCTTCATGTTGCCCCACCAGAAATTCTTCTTCAAGTCCTTATACATTTTACTGGTAACCGGGTGGATAGAATAGGGCGAACTGTGAGCTTCCTTCATAATCGTATGTTTCAAAACATCATCATCGGGAACACAGAGTCGGTTCAGAAATCTCAAGACTCCATCATCATGAATTATGAATCCGGGGGCCTTTCCTTTGATCACTTCATCACGTAACCGAATCATCAAAGGGTCATCTGCCTGTCTAGATTTGATTTCTTTGGTTAATGATGAAGTTATCTCCATCACGCACAGTTGTCCTTGGACTCTTTGTAACCACACTTCAATTCCTTCACGAATCATCTCTCGTTGAAGGCTAAGTTGGGAGGTTAGCGTCTCCAGCATCTGAATAGAAACAGGCTTGCGGCTAAGTGCATCGGCCACTACATTTGCTTTGCCTGGATGATACAAAATCTCCAAGTCATAGTCCTTGATGAGCTCTAACCATCTTCTTTGCCGCATGTTCAACTCTTTCTCACTGAATATGTACTTGAGACTCTTATGATCCGTAAAGATCTGGCAGTGAGTCCCGTACAGATAATGCCTCCAAATCTTCAAGGCAAAAACCACTACTGCTAGCTCCAAATCATGTGTTGGGTAATTCACTTCATAAGGTTTTAGCTGTCGCGACGCATAAGCGATCACCTTATCATTCTGCATCAATACGCACCCAAGTCCTTGGTTCGAAGCATCACTGTAAACTATAAATCCTCCAGTTCCCTGTGGAAGTGATAGAATCGGTGCCGTCGTCAATCTCTTCTTCAATTCATCAAAGCTAATCTGACACAATTCATTCCACTCAAACTTTTGAGTTTTCTGCAGGAGTCGAGTAAGTGGGCGGGAGATTTTAGAAAACCCTTCCACGAATCGTCGATAATATCCAGCAAGTCCTAAGAAGCTTCGGACTTCTTTCACGTTCTTTGGAGGCTTCCAATCCATAATTGCTTCGATCTTCTGAGGATCTACTCGGACTCCTTTAGATGACACCACATGGCCGAGGAACATTACTTCCTTTAGCCAGAATTCACACTTAGAAAGTTTGGCGTACAATTGCTCGTTTCTCAAAAGTTCCAATACAATCCGCAAATGTTGCGCATGTTCTTCCGGGTTCTTAGAATATACCAGAATATCATCAATGAACACGACCACAAATTTATCCAAATATTCGATGAACACTCGGTTCATCAACTGCATGAATACAGCAGGCGCATTAGTGAGACCAAATGGCATCACTACAAACTCATAGTGTCCGTAGCGAGTTCTGAATGCTGACTTTGGAACATCAGATTCCTTAATCCTCAGCTGATGGTATCCTGATCTTAGATCGATTTTTGAAAACACTGTTGCTCCTTGCAACTGGTCAAACAGATCATCAATCCGTGGCAACGGATACTTGTTCTTAATCGTCATCTTGTTCAGCTCTCGGTAGTCAATACACAATCGAAGCGATCCATCCTTCTTTCGAACAAAAAGAAATGGCGCTCCCCAAGGTGAAACGCTTGGCTGAATATAGCCTTTGTCCAGTAATTCTTCCAGTTGCTTCTTCAGTTCGTACATCTCCGTAGGTGCCATGCGATACGGCGCCTTAGAAATTGGTGTAGCTCCGGGTTCCAACTCAATCGTGAATTCTACGTCCCGTCGTGGAGGTAGTCCAGGTAACTCGTCAGGAAATACATCTGGGAATTCATTCACAATAGGAATGGATGAAAGTTCCACAATTTCATCTTCTTTCTTCATTGCATAACACCAGTACCCGATACATCCCTGTTTCAACATTTTGACAGCTTTCATTGCTTTAATCAACTTTCCTGAGCTTCCTGGTTTCCATCCTTCAAACAGTACTTCGGAGCCATCATCAGCGATCAGCGAAATATTCCTCCTTCGGTAATTTACAATTGCTCCATATCGATTAAGCCAATCGTCTGCGAGTATTAGGTCATCTCCTTGCATTTCTATCACAATTAGGTTTGAGAGCCATTTTCTACCCCCAAATAATACAGGAAAATCTCTAGTCTCTAAGTTTCCAACAATCCTCTCTCCACTCGGTAAACCAACAACATAAGGTTCAAAAGTAAGAAAACCAGAAATATTCAAACGATTTACACAAGACAAAGATATAAAAGAATGCGTAGCTCCTGTATCGAATAAAACGCTAACTGGTTGGGAAAGAATCTGGACAGTACCTGATGCGACAGCAGCATCCTGATCGTCTGTCCTTCTCATCTCATACAGGCGTGGGGGAACAGATCCGGCACTCGATGCCCCCTTTTGGTCCCATTGTCCTCTGCCTCGTCCACGGCCAAAATTTTGAGGCATCTGAACACTTTGCTGCGTCTGTTGGACACTTGCTTCCTTTTGAACTGGCTGTGATGAACGGGTTCCTTTGTATTTGGTGGGGTCTTTGCAGAACGTCGCACGGTGCCCTTCCTATCCGCAGTCAAAACATGTAACTGGGGTGCGCAAACAGTCGCGCCAAAGGTGGCCCGGGCGACCAAAATTAAAGCACTTCCTAGCTGTATCCGTCGTGACTGACATTGTTCCGTAATTCTTTCCGTTCTTAGATGGGTGTGGAAGTTTCTTGAAAGAAAAAGAAGATTGGGCCTTACGGGGCCCACTGCTCTTGTGCTCTGTAAAAGTACCAGAGACTTTCTGTTTCTTCGACTCCATAAACTTCTCCATTGCTGCTTCTTTAATTTCATATGCCAACGCTTTATCTTGGTATTGGCGGAGAGTGGTACATTCAAAACCGGACATGTACCTCTGGATTTCTGGTTTCATTCTCATTTCAAAATGAATCATCATCTCCGCATCTGTTCTGACCAGATGTCGAACAAATGCTAATTGCTGGTTAAACGTCTTAATCGTTTGGGATACGGGTTCATCTGATGGCTGAGCAGAGAAAAATTCTCGAATTTTGGCTTCCCTCACAGGACGAGGGCAATACTGAGCTTCCATCATCATTTTAAATTCCGCCCAATCGGCATCATGATCTGCGGGTCGGATAGCTTCCCACCACTCGGATGCTTCTCCTATCAGAAAGTACTGGGCAATAGGAGCTCTCCTGTCATTCGGGCAATTAATTCCAGCAAAAATTTTCTCCAGTTCCTTCAACCAATGGTCCCAAGTGGGAGTCTCGGAAAAGCCGTCAAATTTGGGTGGTTGCATCTTTGCCACCTCTTATAACCATCGGTCATCTCGATTTCCCATTTCTGGAATCCTTTGTTGTCCATCTCCCTGCTGAATTCCTGCCGCCACTTGCATTCGGTCCACGACCTGTGCGAACTGAGTCATCTGGTTCATGACTTGACGAAGGATTTCTGGTACACCCGGTCCCGGTTCGTTATTGATGGATTCTTTGCGGCTACTTTGAGCTATGACTAGCCTGATTAGAAGGCGACACCTCCCTTTCAGCATTCCTTCGTCCGCGTCCACGACCGCGACCACGTCCACGTCCGCCTCTCAACATATTATAAGCACAAGTACTTAATATACAGGAAACAACATTGTTCTAATGTTCAAGTATAAAGAGACACAACATGTAGAGAATGAGATAGAGTTTTAGGAACTTACAACCACCGTTCGCATGAAGACGTAGGCAGTGCAGTGATGTCATTCACGGACGGTTACCTCAAAAGACATAAATGAGCCCTATTTTAACCCAACAGCCAAGATATCCATAATCTTAGCTCCGATACCATATTCTGTAACACCCCCGATATATTCAGGAATATTACAGCGCCGTAAATCCTTTACATAAGAATTTACAAGGCTGATTAAAAGAAAAGACAATAACAGATGCCGCTTTATGAAATTTCTGAAGTAAAATACAACCGTCTGGTTCAAAAACCGAAATACAAATATCCAATGAAGAGTTATTATTACATCACTAAAATCCAAACATTATAAAAGGACGACGTACTCGAGTACTTATTGAAATAACCAACAAATAACAGACAGTAAACCCGGCCGGAACATCACTTTGCACCCTCGTCGTCATGCATCTCCAGTGGTTGTTTCCCCGCTCTCCTGGATCCTGAACAAACACAATGTTCACCCCCGAAGGGGTTAGCACAACGATGCTAGTACAAGTACAATAATCATACAACAGTGATATAATCAACAATTATATCATAACAAGTTTCTCCAACGAGAATGTCCACAACACATATCATATCATAACAATTTCAACATACTGGTGGTATTCCAACCTGTCCAACGATCCAGCGCACACAGCTATAGATTCCCATGATGATTCCCGTCGGATCAACGCATGGTGGACATATATTCACAACATATTTACACGATACAATCACATCATAATTATCATAATATAAACAATTCTAATTAGAGTACTTGCCTCGATTAGAAGACAGAACAATACTTCCACGAAAACGAGACACTCGAAGGTCGCCCCTCTCGATCAATCATGCAACAAGATCAAACCTTAACAAAATAAATGATATAGGATTTATCTCACGTCGTACGAATGTTTAACAATTAGATTCACGGCCAAAAGTTCATAAAATGCAATCTGCCTGAACTGGTTAGCGCACGCTAAGTACTCTGTGTAGCGTGCGTTAAGTCTGCTCGATAGCGCACGCAAACAACAAAGCCTAGCGTACGCTAACTATGCATGGTCAGTACTTCACTGACCAGCCAACTGACTCGTCTGATGGTCTAGCGTACGTTACATACTAAACGTAGCGCACGTTAATATTCACAGCATAGCGTGCGCTATCTATGCATGGCAGTTTACTGCTGAGCAGTAAACTGTTCTTGCCATGATCGAAACAATGAAATCTTCCGTGATACTTCATGTTACCTCCATGAATATCATGTACACACGATTATAAATGATCTTACGGATAATAACATCTTCGGATTCGAGGATATGCATACCATTATAAAACCATATTCCATTTCGACTACAAATCTTTATACGACAACTCAAAAGACTTAACGGTTGATATCAACATCTTATATCAATCAATATTATCATGCTGAAGTTATTAAACGTTCCATCTATACTAGATAAATCCTTCCATGATCCATCCTTTAGATTTATCCAACAATAATGATTGTTAAGGTCAAGTCCATGATTATTATGAAGTCATCTACTAGATTCGAATTACCAATGATAGAAGCTTCTCTTTACATATTCAGTGTAATAAGATTTGAATCATGATGATTATAATCAAGATACTTAAGGCTTATTCATCTCACTATTCCAAACATGATATACTTGGATAATTCATCTATGAAAATCCATATCTTGTTAACATGATCATCCAAATCGTTAGAATCCAACTCTAAGTCTTGACATAGATTGAACATACCTTAATATGATGAAAATCACTGAACCGTATGGTAGAATCCAACTCCGGTTGGTTGTATGCCACTCCAAGGTGCTATTCCTCTTCAATGATTACTCCCAAGTGATAGCCAATATATAAACACCAACAATATGTGTTCTAAGTATGTAGTAGGATATCTCAGCTCTCTGGCCTCTCAAGTATGCAGGAGGAACGAGTAAAATGTAAGCCAAAACGAGTTGTTGTCCTATTTATAATATTCTGCATTTCAACAAGTTAGCGCACGCTACTAAGCATTCCTTAGCGTGCGCTAATAATGGTTGACTTCATAATTGTCCGGGTGCGTCCACGGGAATCTTATCCGGACCCATGTCCCGGCTGGCGCATGTGCTAGTCGTCCTGCTCAATAATTGAGTTCTTAGCGCACGCAACCCCTATCTGCATAGCGTGCGCTAATAGTAGCCCGATAGCGCGCGTTAAGATACATTCTTAGCGTGCGCTAACACGAGTTTGCATGAGAAATTTTGCATGCTTCTATACTTATGCACAATGATATTACTGTAAGAAATATCATACTCCAATAATCAAAATCACCAATCCGAATAATACAGGGTTTGAATACAGATGAAATACACAGTAATAAATTCGGATATTACAGACAATGCCTTCAAGGCTAAATGACTCAGTAGACCGATTTGGTCTTTCAATAAAAATATAAAACTCAATTACAACATATACCCACGCAGGGGTCAAAATACAATAAACTCCGTCTAACGGGAAAAGATCTTGCGGCGGAAAAGAAAATACAACTAGACCAATACGACATCAACGGTTCCTCGTGTGATTTGTATCGTTCATTTTTCATCATCCTTCGTGCCGACCCGTGTTATGCTCCAAAACCCGAATGCAAAAATAGACATCCACCCCGAATACTGGGGTTAGCAAAACTCCACTGTTTTGCTAGTGCAAGTACAAAGTGCAAATACGAGCCATACAATTCACATTCCACGAATAACAATAACCAGGAATCCTCAAAGATCCAAACGAAACGAAAAGTACTTCTCGAGGCAAGGTTTGAGAAAACCTTTAAAAATCGAAATATCATAAATCAATGGAAATAATTTATAAAACGGTTTAGAATGCCATCGAGAGTTTTAATAGAAAATAATTTAGGATTATCAAATCCTACTTTTCTAAATCCAAAGGACAAAAGGGGTCACCGCCCCAAAGGTTTACTTTCCAAAAAAATGTCATTTACCAAACCGTTGGGATTTTAGCCCCAAATCCATAAAATGACTTTTACAAAACCATTGGGATTTTAGCCCCAAATCTCATCAACTCACAGTACACAAGAACGACCACAAGGTTCGTCTCCCAACATCAAAATCCACAAATAAAGGATTTAAAACAAACAACAAAATACTCTAGAGCTATCCTAGCCAAGTAGGCCAAACGAACAACTTACCTCTTACACACTTAGTTAATGCATGCACTCATGAAAACCGTTCGAAAGCACTCATTTCCGGAAATGCCATAAATAAGTCACATTTGTAAAATGCACCACAATTAACCGTCGATCCACGTCTCTGTGGACCCCTACCGAGACCCCGTCGGATCTAACCCGTAGTGGTTAAAAGCAAGCTCGTCGATCCACGTCTCTGTGGACCCCTACCGAGACCCCGTCGGATCTAACCCGTAGTGAGCATACACACACACACACATTACTCATGCAAAACTAACATGCTAAGAATGTAAGTTCATTAAGAATACTCACTAGAGATGGCCATTAACTCGACACCATTATCAAACTCTTCAAAACACAATAACAAGATTAAATACGGAATACACGATTCCATAACTTTAAACAATAGGAGTATCATCATCAAATCCTTCAACGTTCAAAATAATCAAATCATAATCAATTCCCAAAACACGTCGTTCACAAAACACACACGCATTTTGAAAGAAAGCCTTTAACGAGGCCAAACCGAAATCTTTTGAAACTTCGTTTCAAACAACCAAACAAACACACCAAGACGATCACCGATCATCATATCCACAAAATAAGAAAAGTATGGGCAAGGTACTTGCCTCGAATAAGAATAACGCGAAGAATCGACCGAAGTAGGTTGACACGAACCGCCTACGAACCCGCCGACTCCAACGATCGCCAACTCGCGTTCATAAACTACGAAGGACAATAACAACGATGAAATGAATTCCATAACACGACTCAAAGCCGTTGAATTCAAAGAACGAACGACGAATGTTCAAACGTTTTCCCCAAAACGGCCAAGAACACGATTCGTCCCGACAAAACACGAAAACGGAATTCCAAGTTGAAATATGGATATACAATCCATAGAATATGTTTAACAACATCATTTAACCATAATCGATCCATCAAAAACGGATGAAAAACGAGATCGAGGACAAATCCCCCAAAAAGTCGATTCGAAGGAAATCAAGAAATATACTTCGCTTCGACGAAGAACAATGGATTAAATGATGTTAAACACAAGAATACTACCAAGATTAATCATACCCATCATGAATTAATCAATAATACGGAACGAATCGGACAAAAATGCAAAAACCCCCAAATTCACGAAATTAGGGTTCTAAGAAAGATTACCTTGATTCGCTGGATCAAAGGATGATAACGGATGATTGATTGATGATATGAACTCAAGAACTTCATGGATTTGTTGTTAAACAACATGGCTCCATGGTAAGTGTTGTTGCCAATAATATTTATCCGAAGATTAATACTGCTGGAAGACGGACAACAAACAACAATTGCAGGAGCACTTCCGAGAGAAGATAAATAATACAAGATTTGCCGGGTTTGTTAGGCCCGGGCTTGAATGCTCTCGCGAGATGTTATTAATACAAATATTCGTGGATACAAGTATTAATGAGAGAAATCTAAATACAATGAGTGTAAAAAGACTCTGTTAATCCGGCTCTTGAGCGAAGCTCGGTGTTCTTCGTCCCCGCCGATCGTCTTCCTGATGAGAGAGGCCGGGAGAAGTAAGACCGAATGATAGTTGTTGCCAAGAGTTGGATATAGCCAAGTGCTGGGTGTTGATTCTGTATGATGAAATCGCGATATTGCAGAGAGTGTTTTTGTGAGCCAAAATCTCGGTCCTTTGGACAAATGTAGGGAGCCGTGTATTTATAGTGGCAGCCCAGTCTTGTCCTCTGGCGGCGATCGACTTCCGGCCATTATAATAATGGGGCGATCGTCCGTCGGCTAATATTATAATGGGGCGATCACCCGGGCTGTTGGGCTAAAGTCCAAGGAAGAGGCTGGCACCAGCTGGGCGGTCCAATGGGGAGTCAGCACGCGTCCGGAGTCAGTCACATGCGGCCCTACTGACAGCTTTCGGCGGAATCAATTGTCACATGCGGCCCTACTGACAGCTTTCGGCGGCTTGTTGGCTGGTGGAAAGATTCTGCCAGGCTGTGGTCAATGACCCGTGATTCGCGGATCTTGTCTCGGTTCTTGCACGTGGTGCCAGTCTTGAGGCTCGGCCTTTGCCGACTGGATGGCCATCGGTGCTGATCGACATGAGGCGGTCGTCTCTAGCTGGTCATCAGAGGTCTCCATCGGCCAGTTGCTGAGGGTCGGCATTCGGTCGGTCACCAAGGGTCGGTCGGCAGAAGCCGAGAGAAGATCGCCCGCTTGTCGGTCGCCAGGAGTCGGTCGCCGAGTACCGAGTGACGATCGTATCTGAGGTCGATCGCTCGGCACCGGGACTTGTCTTGGGACCTTCGGTTGGCCGATTTAGCTTGTCCGCTGGGTTAAGGCTTGGCCGCCTGGTCGCCGGTCGGCCGTTCTGCCTCGGCTGCTCGGCAGTGACTCGGTCGCCCGATCTCCGAGGCGATCGCTGGTCGGAGAGTGTTAATTCTTGACACAACAATTACCCCCCAGCTTGCTCCTATGTTGAAGACATGGGGCGAGGTGGTTCTTGCTGGCGATCGTGTAAGGATGAGGACGGGCGATCTTGCTGAGCTGACTTAGGATTCGGACTTGGGCTATCATGGTCGATTGGCTAGCTATCTTTCGGTCTTGTACCTGCAAAAAACAACATTGGCCGATCCCCCACGGAAACTTTGTGGTTTCGCTTGTTTGAGGAATCGTGCACAGTCGCGGAATTCGATGGACCGACTCCATGACCGTGTCTTGATGCGCGAAGACATTGAGTGTCTCGTGACTCACTTTATTATGAGGGTCCTCTGTTAGGCTGCGCCTCGCCTCGTATTTAAACGAAGGGCGTGCGGTCTCGGTCTAGAGGAGTCCTTGCGCGGGGCAGCGTCGGATGAATCAACTCCACGCCCGCGGCTTGTTAGCTCTTCTTCCACCTCGGCCAGCCATGGAGATGGCCGACCTCGACGGTGTACGTTGAGAGGGGGTTGTGGCACGTGTCCACTGATTAATGTTGGAGAGCCCTTAGACTACGCCGGCCTCGTATTTAAACGAAGGGCGGGCGATCTCGGCCGAAAGGGACCTTGCATGGCCGAAGCAGCCGGTTCCATCGACTGCCAGGACCATGGCTTTATGATGTGCGGCGGAGGCGATCGCGAGCCTTAGTCCCTTATTTAAAATGGTGGACTGTAGGTGGTGAACGAGTCCTCCGGCTCTGTTGGATAGTAGCGATCGGGCTGGAAGACTGGAGGTCGTCGCTCGGGATGGGAGACTGGAGGTCGTCGCTCGGGCGCCGATCGCGGTACTCCTAGGCTAAGAAGAAGCCTTTGCCTGGCCAGGAAATCTGCGGCTCTAGCCCGGAAGGCTGCGTAGGTCGTCGGTTGGGTCTTCGTGAGATGCCTGAACATAGGCGAGAAGCCCTTAAAACCTCCTAGGACCGCGTAGAGGGCGGTCTCATCGCTTACGGGCTCGCCGTTGAGGATGATCCCGTCTACCCGGTCGATGTAGTCCGAGTCGGACTCTTCTTCTCCCTGCTTGATTTGCATCATGCAAAGGCGACCTTCTGGCCGGACGACCCTGGTGGCGAAGTACTCCATGAAGACGTGCGCCAGCTCGTTAAAGGAGCCAATGGACCGAGGTGGCAATGATGTGTACCACCAGTGGGCGAGGTCGTCGAGTGTCAGAGGGAACATTCGGCACCTAGTCGCGTCAGATGCCCCACACCCGGTCATGTAGATGTTGAACTTGTGCAGGTGTGTTTGGGGGTCCAATCGCCCCTCGTACACAGGTGTCTGAGGAGGAGCGATCTTGTGCTGCACCGGGGCGATCTCGATGTCGACCGCGAGCGGCTCGCTTGGCTCGGCGATCGTCTTCATGGCGCCTGCCCTGGATTGCAGGAGCACCTTCATGTCGTCGATCTGACGTTGCATCGCAGCCATCGCCGTGGCTCGGTCGCTTGCTGATCGGCTTTGGGAGCGGGAGCCGAGGCGATCATGTACCGATCTCCGGACTCCGCTGCAGCCGACCTTGGCAATTTGGCGAGGAGCGGGCAGGCTGGCCGCCTCCGGGAGCCGGGTAGGCCGAGCTCCTGGTGACGGACTCAAACTCCGTCGTCTCGTATCTTGGGCCGGACTGCCCCGGTCGCCAGGTCGGGTCACTGCCCAGGCGATCGAAGACAGAGGTGCCCCGGCTGCCGAGCGCCTCTTCTTGCGGACGAGAGCCTCCTGGCGATCGCTCGGCCAGTAATTCCTTGAGCTTCCGCTTGGACTTCCGGCGGGAGGCCGAGGGGGTGAAAGCAGGAGGCGCGTCGAGAGCATTCCGTCGCTCCTGTAGGACGGCCATGACCTCGTCGATCTGTTCCTTGGTTCGGAGCTGATCGAGCGAGAGGCTCGGGCCGCCGCCCAGGGATGGGATCGAGCGTCCCTGACGGGGGGTCTGGCCGGCTGGTCAGCGGCTTTCTTCGACGCGGAGGCGGAAGACATGATTTCTGAAAGATTTCTTTGAAGTGCAGTGAGTGTCACTTCAAGTATCTGCCCCGAGAACAGTGAGTGTTCTTTGGGACGGTAGGTATATAAATTTGAGGGTTAGATGCCCTCCTTCTAGCGCCAATTGTTGTTGCCCAAAATATTTATCCGAAGATTAATACTGCTGGAAGACGGACAACAAACAACAATTGCGGGAGCACTTCCGAGAGAAGATAAATAATACAAGATTTGCCGGGTTTGTTAGGCCCGGGCTTGAATGCTCTCGCGAGATGTTATTAATACAAATATTCGTGGATACAAGTATTAATGAGAGAAATCTAAATACAATGAGTGTAAAAAGACTCTGTTAATCCAGCTCTTGAGCGAAGCTCGGTGTTCTTCGTCCCCGCCGATCGTCTTCCTGATGAGAGAGGCCGCGAGAAGTAAGACCGAATGATAGCTGTTGCCAAGAGTTGGAGATAGCCAAGTGCTGGGTGTTGATTCTGTATGATGAAATCGCGATATTGCAGAGAGTGTTTTTGTGAGCTAAAATCTCGGTCCTTTGGACAAGTGTAGGGAGCCGTGTATTTATAGTGGCAGCCCAGTCTTGTCCTCTGGTGGGCGATCGACTTCCGGCCATTATAATAATGGGGCGATCGTCCGCCGGCCAATATTATAATGGGGCGATCACCCGGGCTGTTGGGCTAAAGTCCAAGAAAGAGGCTGGCGCCAGCTGGGCGGTCCAATGGGGAGTCAGCACGCGTCGGGAGTCAGTCACATGCGGCCCTACTGACAGCTTTCGGCGGAATCAATTGTCACGTGCGGCCCTACTGACAGCTTTCGGTGGCTTGTTGGCTGGTGGAAAGATTCTGCGAGGCTGTGGTCAATGACCCGTGATTCGCGGATCTTGTCTCGGTTCTTGCACGTGGTGCCAGTCTTGAGGCTCGGCCTTTGCCCACTGGATGGACATCGGCGCTGATCGACATGAGGCGGTCGTCTCTAGCTGGCCATCAGAGGTCGCCATCGGCCAGTTGCTGAGGGTCGGCATTCGGTCGGTCACCAAGGGTCGGTCGGCAGAATCCGAGAGAGGATCGCCCACTTGTCGGTCGCCAGGAGTCGGTCGCCGAGTACCGAATGACGATCGTATCTGAGGTCGATCGCTCGACACCGGGACTTGTCCTGGGACCTTCGGTTGGCCGATTTAGCTTGTCCGCTGGGTTAAGGCTTGGCCGCCTGGTCTCCGGTCGGCCGTTCTGCCTCCGCTGCTCGGTAGTGACTCGGTCGCCTGATCTCCGAGGCGATCGTCGGTCGGAGAGTGTTAATTCTTGACACAACAGTAAGATCACCCCCAGCCGCGGAAGAGAAGGAGAAGAAGGAGAAAAATGGCCAAAAACCCGTGTGCAGGGCCATAAATAGGCTGCACAGTGTGCCGCGGCCCAGCGGGAGTGTGCCACGGCACAGGCCCAAAAATGGCTCCCAGTGGTCGGCAGTGTGCCGCGGCCCGGCCGGCGTGTGCCGCGGCACCCGGTACAGTCGGTTTGGCCGAAAAATGCCACAGAGTGTGCCGCGGCCCTGCCAGCATGTGTCGCGGCCCACGGTGCGGCCTGCTCGGCCAGAAGCTGCCGAGCACTACCGGCCGTGACTCGGCCAAGTGCCGGCTTGGGCCCAGATTGCCCGGCCATGACTCGGTCGGGTCAACTCCGACGGCCCGAACCGAAACCCGAATACGAATCGATGATACGGTTACGACGTACTCGCAAAGACGAATCTAAGAGCTAAGAGAACACACAATTCCGACCACCCGAAGGCTCGAATTCGACAACTAAGTAATTACCCAAAACTTTGGGAAATTACGAAAATGGCCCAAAACGTCCGAAAATCACGATACGCGATCGAAACACCAAACCAAAGCTCGCAACATGAATAATAACATTAAATGAACTTAAAAGAAACTCGAAACAACAGTTTCGGACGAGATTCGCAAGAATCGAACTCAAGTGCGGAAAAGTCGCTAAAAAGCTCGGAACTCAACAAAACAATACCGAAACGAACTCGGATGACAAAAAATGCAGAATTAATCATTCTCAAAATGACGAGACGGTCATGAGCGAGTCGTCAAAATGGACTTCCGCCGAAAAAAAAAGAAATTACCGGAAATCGAAATTACGGATATTAAAGATGTTGAGTTTCATCAAGTGTTTCGTCGTTTCCTTCCATAGTAATGTAATATCCGGATTTATTACGGTGTATTTCATCTGTATTCAAACCCTGTATTATTCGGATTGGTGGTTGTGATTATTGGAGTATGATATTTCTTGCATTGATATCATTGTACATAAGTATAGAAGCATGCAAAATTTCTCATGAAAACTCGTGATAGCGCACGCTAAGAATGTATCTTAACGCGCGCTATCGGGCTACTATTAGCGCACGCTATGCAGATAGGAGTTGCGTGCACTAAGAACTCAATTATTGAGCGGGACAGCTAGCACATGCGCCAAATGACATGGGTCCTGGATAAGATTCCCATGACGAGCCCGGACAATTCTGAAGTCAACCATTATTAGCGCACGCTAAGGAATGCTTAGTAGCGTGTGCTAACTTGTTAAAATGCAGAATATTATAAATGGGACAACAACCGTTTTGGCTTTCATTTCTTTCGCCCATTCTTCATCCTTGAGAGTTCAGAGAGCTGTAATAATACTTCTATACACTTAGAACACATCTTGTTGTGTCTATATATTGGTTATCATTTGGGAATAGTCATTGAAGTGGAATAGCACCTTGGAGTGGCATACAACCAACCGGAGTCGGATTCTACCTTGCGGTTCAGTGATTTTCATCATATTAAGGTATGTTCAATCTATCTCCAGACTTAGAGTTGGATTCTAACGATTTGGATGATCATGTTGACGAGATATGGATTTTCATAGATGAATTATCCAAAGAATATCATGTTTGGAATATTGAGATGATTAAGCCTTAAGTACCTTGATTATGATCATCATGTTTCGAAATCTTATTACATTGAACAAAGTAAAGGAAGCTTCTATCATTGGTAATCCGAATCTAGTAGATGACTTCATAGCAATCTTGGACTTGACTTTAACATCATTATTGTTAGACAAATCTAAAGGATTGATCATGGACAGATTTATCTAGTATAGATGGATTGTTAAACAACTTCAGCATGATAATATTGATTGATGTAAAGGTGTTGATATCAACCGTTAAGCTTTTCGAATTGTCGTATGAAGATTTGTAGTCGAAATGGAAAATGATTTTATAATGGTATGCATATCCTCGAATCCGAAGTTGTTGTTATCCGTAAGATCATTCATAATCGTATGTACAAGATATTCATGGAGGTAACATGAATTATCACGGAAGATTTCATTGTTTTGATCATGATGAGAACAGTTTACTGCCCAACAGTAAACTGCCATGCACAGATAGCGCACGCTAAGCTATATATATTAACGTGCGCTATCGAGCACGAGTTAGCGTACGCTACGTTTGGTACGTAATATACGCTAGGCCATCAGACGAGTCAGTCGACTGATCAGTGAAGTACTGACCATACATAGTTAGCATACGCTAGGCTTTTTTGTTTGCTTGCGCTATCGGGCAGACTTAACGCACGCTACACAGAGTACTTAGCGTGCGCTAAGCAGTTCAGGCAGATTTCATTTTATGAACTTTTGGCCGTAAATTGAATTGTTAAACATTCGTACGATGTGAGATAAATCCTATATCGTTTCTTTTGTTAAGGTTTGGTCTCGTTACGTGATTGATAGAGGAGGACGACCTTCGAGTGTTCATTTTCGTGGAAGTGTTGTTATTGTCATCAAATCGAGGCAAGTACTTTATTTGTTTTATGTATTGTTGTTATACATATTGTTGTGCATGTATGTCGTTGTTGTATGTCCACCTCGTGTTGGTCCGACGGGATCATCGGGGGATCTATGCTAGCGTGCGCTGGATCATCGGACGGGTTTTTCAACCACGGGTTGGTCTGACGGGATCATCGTGGGTTCTAGGCAGTGAACGCTGGATCGACGGAATTACCATGTGTATGTTATGATATCATGTTGTGATTATCAGTTGTGTATGTCATTTATGAGTTTCTCGTAGGAGAAGACTCGTTGGTATGTTGTCGTTTACGTTATTATTCTTCGTGAGATATGAATAATATGTTGTGGTACTTGTACTAGCATCGTTGTGCTAACCCCTTCGTGGGTGAACATTTTGTTTGTGTTCAGGATCCAGGAGAGCGGGGAAACAACCACTGGAACTGTATGACGACGAGGGTGCAGAGTGATGTCCCGACCGAGTTTATTTATCTGTTGTTTATTTGTTATTTCAATAAGTACTCGAGTACGAAGTCATTTGTGATGGATTTGAATTTGGTGATGTATTATTGAGTTCTGTTGAACAATTGTACTATTTCTGTATTTGGTCAGAACTGTTGTACCGTAATTCCGTTATTTCCATTCGTTAGTACCTTTTAATGCATGTTCAATTCTTCAGCCTTGTAAATCCTTATGTAAAGGATTTACGGCGCTGTAATATTCCTGAATATATCGGGGGTGTTACAGAATATGGTATTGGAGCTAAGATTTTGGATATCTTGGCCGTTGGGTTAAAATAGGGGTCATTTATATCTTTTGAGGTAACCGGCCGTGAATGACATCACTGCACTGCCTACGTCTTCATGCGAACGGTGGTTGTAAGTTCCTAAACTCTATCTCGTTCTTTACATATTGTGTCACTTTATACTTGAATATTAGAACGATGTTGTTTCCTGTATATTAAGTATTTATGCTTACAGTATGTTGAGAGGCGGACGTGGACGTGGTCGCGGTCGTGGACGCGGATGGAGAAATGCCGAAAGGGAAGCGTCGCCTTCTAACTAGGCCAGTCATAGCTCAGGCGAGCCGCAACAATCTATTAATAACGAACCAGATCCTGCTGTACCAGAGATCCTTCGTCAAGTGGTGAACCAGATGACTCAGTTCGCCCAGGTCGTGAACCGAATGCAAGTGGCGGTGGGACTACAGCAGGGAGAGAGACAGCAAGGGATCCCAGACATGGGAAATCGAGGTGACCGGTGGCTGTAAGAGGTGGCGAAGATGCAACCACCCAAATTCGACGGTATTTCTGAGACTCCCACCTGGGACCATTGGTTGAACGAGCTGGAGAAAATCTTTGCCGGAATTAACTGCCCAGACGACCGGAGAGCCTCTATCGCTCAATATTTTCTGATAGGGGAAGCATCCGAATGGTGGGAAGCCATCCGGCCTGTAGACCATGATGCTGATTGGACAGAGTTTAGATTGATGATGGAAGCTCAGTATTGCCCTCGTCCTGTGAGGGAAGCCAAAGTTCGGGAGTTTTTCTCCGCTCAGCCTTCTGATGTGTCAGTATCCTGGGCGATTAAGACGTTTAACCAACAGCTGGCATTTGTTCGACATCTGGTCAGAACAGATGCAGAAATGATGATCCATTTTGATATGCGAATGAAACCAGAAATCCAGAGGTACATGTCCGGATTTGAATGTACCACACTCCGTCAATACCAGGATAAGGCGTTGGCGTATGAGATCAAGGAAGCAGCCATGGAGAAATTTTCGGAATCCAAGAAACAGAAAGTCTCTGGTACTTTTACAGAGCACAAGAACAGCGGGGGCCGTAAGGCCCAGTCATCCTTTCACTCTTTCAAGAAACCTCCGCACCCAGTTAGGAGCGGAAAAAACTTCGGAGCGAACTCGACTATTACTGATGTTACCAGGAAATGCTTTAACTGCTCCCAGACGGGGCACTATAGACGGAATTGCCCTCTTCCTGCCGCGACTTGTTTTGATTGCGGACGAGAGGGACATCGGGCCGTGTTTTGTGAAGAGGCTGCAAAGTCTTTTAGAGCCCATACACCACAAACACCCGCATGGAAGCCGATATCAATGACGTAGCAAAGTGTTCAGATGCCTCAGAATTTTGGCCGCGGACGAGGCAGAGGACAATGGGACCGTAAGGGGACATCGAGTGCCGGATGTGCTCCCCCACGTCTGTACGAGATGAGGAGGACAGACGATCGTGATGTCATTGCCGCTGTGCATCGGCCCGCATCCTTTCCCAGCCAGTTAGCGTTTTATTCGATACAGGAGCTACGCATTCTTTTTTATCTTTGTCTTGTGTAAATCGTTTGAATATTTTCAGTTTTCATACTTGTGAACCTTATGTTGTTGGTTTACCGAGTGGAGAGAGGATTGTCGGAAATTTAGAAACTAGAAATTTCCTTGTATCATTTGGAGGCAGAGAGTGGCTCTCATATCTGATTGTGATAGAAATGCAAGGAGACGACCTGATACTCGGAGACGATTGGCTTAATCGATATGGAGCAATTGTGAACTACCGAAGGAGGAATATCTCACTGATCGCTGACGATGGTTCCGAAATATTGTTCGAAGGGTGGAAACCGGGAAGCTCAGGAAAATTGATCAAGGCGATGAAAGCTGTCAGATTGTTGAAACAGGGCTGTACCGGATATTGGTGTTATGCAATGAAGAAAGAAGACGAAATTGTGGAACTTTCATCCATTCCTGTTGTGAACGAATTTCCAGATGTATTTCCTGATGAGTTACCTGGACTACCTCCACGAAGGGATGTAGAATTTTCCATTGAGCTACACCAATTTCTAAGGCGCCGTATCGTATGGCACCTACTGAGATGTACGAACTGAAGAAGCAACTGGAGGAGTTACTGGATAAGGGCTATATTCAGCCAAGCGTTTCACCCTGGGGAGCGCCAGTTCTTTTTGTCCGAAAGAAGGATGGATTGCTCCGACTGTATATTGACTATCGAGAGCTGAACAAGATGACAATTAAGAACAAGTATCCGTTGCCACGAATTGATGATCTGTTTGACCAGTTGCAAGGGGCAACAGTATTTTCTAAAATCGATCTGAGATCAGGATATCATCAGCTGAGGATTAAGGAATCTGATGTTCCGAAATCAGCATTCAGGACTCGCTACGGACATTATGAGTTTGTAGTGATGCCGTTTGGTCTCACTAACGCACCTGCTGTATTTATGCAATTGATGAACCGTGTGTTCATTGAATTTTTGTACAGATTTGTGGTCGTGTTCATTGATGACATACTGGTGTATTCTAAGAGCCCGGAAGAACATGCGCAGCATTTGCGGATTGTATTGGAACTTTTGAGAAACGAGCAATTGTACGCCAAACTTTCTAAGTGTGAATTCTAGCTAAAGGAAGTAATGTTCCTCGGCCATGTAGTGTCAGCTGAAGGAGTCCGAGTAGATCCTCAGAAGATCGAAGCAATTATGGATTGGAAGCCTCCAAAGAACGTGAAAGAAGTCCGAAGCTTCTTAGGACTTGCTGGATATTATCGTCGATTCGTGGAAGGGTTTTCTAAAATCTCCCGCCCACTTACTCGACTCCTGCAGAAAACTCAAAAGTTTGAGTGGAATGAATTGTGTCAGATTAGCTTTGATGAATTGAAGAAGAGATTGACGACGGCACCGATTCTATCACTTCCATAGGGAACTAGAGGATTTATATTTTACAGCGATGCTTCGAACCAAGGACTCGGGTGCGTATTGATGCAGAATAATAAGGTGATCGCTTATGCGTCACGACAGCTGAAACCTTATGAAGTGAATTACCCGACACATGATTTGGATCTAGCAGCAGTAGTTTTTGCTTTGAAGATCTGGAGGCATTATCTGTACGGGACTCACTGTCAGATTTTTACGGATCATAAGAGTCTCAAGTACATATTCAGTCAGAAAGAGTTGAACATGCGGCAAAGAAGATGGTTAGAACTGATTAAGGACTATGACTTGGAGATTTTGTATCATCCAGGCAAAGCAAATGTAGTGGCCGATGCACTTAGCCGCAAGCCTGTTTCTATTCAGATGCTAGAGGCGCTGACCTCCCAACTTAGCCTTCAACGAGAGATGATTCGTGAAGGAATTGAGGTGTGGTTACAAAGAGTCCAAGGACAACTGTGCGTGATGGAGATAACTTCATCATTAACCGAAGGAATCAAATCTAGACAGGCAGATGATCCTCTCATGATTCGGTTACATGATGAAGTGATCAAAGGAAAGGCCCCCGGATTCATAATTCATGATGATGGAGTTTTGAGATTTCAGAACCGACTCTGTGTTCCCGATGATGATGTTCTGAAACAGACGATTATGAAGGAAGCTCACAGTTCGCCCTATTCTATCCACCCAGGCACCAGTAAAATGTATAAGGACTTGAAGCAGAATTTCTGGTGGGGCAACATGAAGAAAGATGTAGCGGACTACGTTTCTAAATGCTTGACGTGTCAGCAGGTTAAGATCGAGCATCAGCGGCCTACTGGAATATTGAAGCCGCTCCCAATTCCTGAATGGAAGTGGGAGGACATATCGATGGATTTTATCACTAATATGCCGAGAACCAGGACAGGAATGAACATGATTTGGGTGATAGTTGATCGTTTAACCAAATCAGCTCATTTTCTAGGCATTAAGGATACGTGGGGACCAGAGAGGTTGGCACGAGTATTTATTTCGGAGATAGTTTGATTGCATGGTACACCGAAGACCATTGTTTCTGATCGAGACGGCCGTTTTGTGTAATATCCGTGTTTTCTATTTTCGGTAATTTCTATTTTTGGTGTATGTTCGTTTCAGACAACTCGCTTAGCACTGTTTTGGAATTCTGAATCTATTTTGTTCTTGGAGTTTTTCCGTCTGGTCGAGTTTCGAGGATGTTTTTGCATAATTTCATTTTGAATTATATCTTGTCGCATGTGCGTTCGATTCTCGTAAAACTTGTTCGTTTTCGTTGTTTCTCGATTCGTATAAGTTTGTATGGTTGAGTTGGTCGTGTGGGAACTTTCGGTTTGTTAATCCGACGTTGTATTGCGATTTTTCGGGCACTTGGGCCGTTTTTGTAATTTTCATAAGTTTGGGGAATTTCGCTTTATTTGCTTCGTTTCAAACTCTCTAGTGATCGAGAATATATTTCTTTCAACGCTCAACTTTGTCGTCTTGATTATTACGTGTTTATGATTCTGGATTCTGGTCTTGCTTCATTTTTCGGCACTTTTGCGCTGTTGGCAGCAGTGTACTGTGCAGAACTACTGCCTGAGTAGCGCACGCTACTCAGGATTTACTTGCGTGCGCTATCATTGTGTGTTTAGCGTACGCTAACCTGTGGTTCGTAGCGTGCGCTATCGATTTCAGCAGTCTGGGACAGTGGGTTCGATTTGATCGACTGTGCAACAGACGCTAATCAGCGTTAACGCACGCTAATCCCTAGTACTAGCACACGCTAACCATGTTAGCTTGCGTACGCTAACGGGAGGATAGTAGGCAGACTGTTCTGCCATGCCCCGCTAGCGCACGCTAATGCTTGTGTGTAGCGTGCGCTAAGTCTGTTAAATATAAATAGGACAGCAGCAGTCAACTTCGTCATTTTTTCTTCATTTCCTATCCTTCTCGGCTTTGAGCGATTCCAGGCGGGGGTTAGGGCCGATTCCGACTGTAGATCATCATTCACTACCACCGTGCATTCCTTGCGTGAATTCTTCAAGTTCCTAATCACTTTCCACCATCCGAATCAAGGTAAATATTCCCATAACCCTTGTTTTGAGATTTTGGGGATTTCTTCGGATTCGACTCTTTTAGTCCGAATTATTACTGGGTTATAGCTAGACTTCGATCGTGTACTTGTAATCCTTCATTTTATTGATGATTTGTGGTTTTAACCTCCAAGTTCTCCATTGTTCGTCACTTATAGTCGACGATACCCAAGTTATGTTCGACTAAGGGTTTCAGCGGGTAGAACTAGGATGTATTCCATCATATACGTAGTTTTAAGATTGTTGTCCATCGTTATTGTGTTAGGATCGGATTTGTGAAGGTTGTTTGGGCCAAAACCTTTCCGTTCGCCGTTTTCCTTCACATAGTATTGATCAGGCAAGTACATGTATTACATTCCGTTATGTGTGTATGATTTTGATGCGAATGATGTAAATGGTGTTATTGAACGAATGTGATTGTTTCTCTTCCACCTGGGGATGGCGTGTGCCCTCTGGGGGCCGATACTAATGGGTACGGCCATGGAAATGGACTGGGGTGCGTGTGTTGATGTTCTTCCACTTGGGGACGGTTCGACGGGACCTCTGGGGGCCGATACTAATGGGTACGGCCGCGGAAGTGGTTTCTCACCTGGGGAGGGTCCGACGGGACCTCTGGGGACCGATACTAATGGGTACGGTCGTGAGTTACCAAGCGTGGATAATTGTGATGTGGGAAAACTTGTTGATATACTATTTTGGTGTTAATGTGATATTCTGGAATATTGATTTTCAAAATGATTTTTCCTAACGATTTATTTGCGTTGAATCGTATATGTATATAATGTTGTGTAATTATGTACTTGCACTAGCTATTCGAATGCTAACCCCTTAAATGGGGGAAATGCGTCTTATGCATTTCAGGTACTGGTCGAGCTGAAGAGCTGACACGGGATGCGCATGCAAAGGATGGGTTGGCATGATGATGTGGCTCGAGTCTGTATTTTTTTTTGTTTTGTCATTGCATCTGTTGAGTACTGGAGTTAGACTGTTTATTTTTAAACATGGTTTAAATCCCCTGCGTGGGCAATAATTTGGTATTTAACTTATGTCTCATGTATTCCGTTAAAATGTTTTGGCCGAGGCCACGGCCTTATTTACTTTTCGGGTGGATCTTTCGGGTTATCATTGTGGTTCATGTGTCACGAGTTAGCCTGGTATACCTCACGGGGGTTCTACGGCGTGTAATGTCCCATTTGTGAATTGGGATGTTACAATTATGGTATCAGAGCCTAGGTTTTGAATACCTAGGTTGTCGGTGAAATGTGGGTCTGTCAGTTGCGTCATTAGAGTCGGTTGTTGAGCCTAATATCATCATGCTACCGTCTTTTCGTGCGACCCGTGGCTGTAAGTCTCCTCGAACTCTTATATTTCGCACTGCTTTCTTGCACCGCTCGAATCGTGACTTGTGTTACCAACTTTGTGAATTGTGAATCTTTCTGATCTTGTTCTTTTCTTATTTTCCTTCAGTATGTTGAGAGGTTGTGGTAGACCGGCTAGGGGACGCGGCCGAGGCCGTGGTCGTGGTGCTGATAATGAGGAGGGCTCAGTTTCCCAATCCTCTGCGGACTCAGCCTCTCACTCAGTGCCGTCGGGTAATAATGCCGACGCTGGCTATCACAGATTTGCCAGCTTGGTAGCCCAACTTACTCGGATAGCTCGGGGTGGACGCCTTAATCCGCCCCGACACCGGAGGAGGAGGCTAGTAAGTGGCTTCAGACGGTGACTAAGATGCACCCTCCTCGTTTCTCCGGATCTTGACTCCCTGGTTGGGAGAATTGGCTCTTTCGGTTGTCCAGACCTTTGATGCCGTAGCTTGTCCCAAGACAGAGGGTACTTATTGCCCAAGTACCTCCCGGATAAGGAAGGCTGCGGAATGGTGGGAGGCCGTTGCGCCCGAGACTGTCGGGCCACTTGGGATGAGTTCGGGCTGCTATGGAAGCGTAATATTGTCCGCCGCCATTCAAGGAGCGCAGATTGTGGAGTTCTTCACCGCTACACCTCGGGATGTGCCTATTTCTCGTGCCATCATTTCTTACAATCAAGATTGGGTTTCGTGAGAGATCAAGTGAGAACGGAGGTCGATAAAATCCGTTACTTCAATATGCGCATGAAGCCGCATATTAGACATGCAGTATGGCGCCGCTCATGTGTGCCACTTTGAAGGAATACTGTGATCGCGCTGGCGATCGAGATGGCTGTCCCGGAATCAGAGTCGGTTTCGGAAGCTAAGAAGCAGAAGACTACTGGTGGGTTCTCGGCCGGAAAAGGTGGTCAGTTTTCGAGGTCTCGTTCTGCTCCTACACCTGGGAGGAGGCCGTTTCATCAGGCCGGTGGATCTCAGGGTAACCGTTCAGTCCAGTCTGTTGCACCTGGCGGGAGAGTTTGTTTTAATTGCAGTCAGCCCGAGCACGTTGTGAAGGATTGCCCACTTCCGTTAGTTGCTTGCTTTACTTGCGGACAGACCGGGCATCGAGCAGTTCATTATGAGAGGGCCACCAGGGCCGCTAGATTTACGACTACCACTGCCGATCAGAGGGATCACAGCTCACCAGCTACTCATGTTCCGCAGGGTTCGAGTCATGGTAGAGGTCGGAGTCAGCTGGATCGCCGCGCAGCGTCGAGTTTGGGCTCAGTCCATCCCCGATTATATCAGATGTGGCTCACGGAGGAGGCAAACATTCCGGTGGCGTCAGGTACCACTCAGATCCTTTCTCATCCAGTTTCAGTGCTTTTTGATTCGGGTGCAACCCATTCCTTTATAGCTTCGGATTGTGTGAGTCGTATTGGTTTTGACTGCTTGTTTGAGTTTGAGCCGTTTGTAGTGGGTACGCCCAGCGGGGATCGTATGGTTGGGGACCGGGAAGTTAGGGATTGCCCAGTGAGGATCGGGAGCCGGGATTGGCCCTCGAATTTCATTGTTATAGACCTTAAGGGTGAGGATTTGATCCTCGGGGACGATTGGTTGGATCGTCATGGTGCTATCATGAACTATCGGACTCGTACCATCACGATAGTTGCCGAGGACGGCACCGAGCATACTCTCGTCGGCTGTAAGCCGGGTAGATCGGGGAGTGTGATTAGCGCCTTGAAGGCGATGAAACTTTTGAACCAGGGTTGTGTCGGCTATTGGTGTTTCGCTCTGCAGGCGGAAGATGGTGGGGTTGACATATCGTCTATCCCGATGTATTTCCGGATGACTTGCCGTGATTACCACCACATCGAGAGGTGGAGTTTCCTATTGATCTTGAGCCGAATGCGGCCCCTATTTCTCGAGCACCGTACCGTATGGCACCGTCGGAGATGCTAGATTTGAAGAATCAGTTGGGAGAGTTGTTAGATAAAGGGTATATTCGACCGAGCGCATCGCCTTGGGGTGCGCCTGTACTTTTTGTTAAGAAGAAGGATGGATCGCTTCGTTTATGCATCGACTATCGAGAATTAAACAAGCTAACCATCAAAAATAAATACCCTTGTTGGCCACTTAAGTATACTGGATACAGTTTGGAAAAGTAGTTTAAACAACAAACTGTATGGAATCTAAATCTGAGTGCGTAGCGGAAGTCTTGGATACAGTTAGTTGCCGTGGATACAGCAACGACGTATTAGGTGTATACTTAATATATCACAGTTATTTCAAACAAGAAAAGGTAAGGTAAATAACACAAGAATTTAAGTGGTTCGAGGTAAACCCTCTACGTCCACCGGTCCTCCACACAGAGTAAAAGTTTATTAAATAATTATCGCGTACACAACTACGTAATTATAAACAAACCTATCCTTGTATCGCTCACAGATTGATACAAAGAATATCACTTTCAACCGTCACACGCATTGGTTAAAGCTTCCTTCTTGACTAACTTCTTCTCACACGCCCAAAGCTTCGTCCTTATTCGTCCCACACAGTCGAATAACTTGTTGAGTTCACACAGAGCTCGGTTTTTACACAGAGGTAAAAGGTTAGGTAACTGTAAGAACAAAGAACTTTGAATATCAAGATCCGATGATAGCCGTTTCTTGATGTTTGAGCACCGTATATCTCTTTCGCTTTAACTTGCGCTAGCTCGAGATATATTTGCTTAGATGATAACTTGATAGCTTTGAGAGTTATATTGCTTGGGGTGACTGATCTTCAATGTCTTCAAGGATATATATAGCCTCTGAAGAAAGTATCCGTTGAGATGTCCGTTTGAATAAGATTTCCTTCAACGGGAATATGACATGATCCGGATTTCGCGGGATTCTGAAGATCTGAAGACTGACAGTATTTAAATACTTTATCCTTGAGTATTTAAATACTTCTTTGTTCAACGGAACTTGACTTGTGTTCTTTCTTGTCCTTTTGTGAACTGTATGGAGAATGACTGTATTAGGGCATCGAGACAGTTTCCATACTGGGTTTTCTTACAAGTCTTCTTGCTGTACTGACGAGCTTCACTTATGCTGATTCGAGGCAGATCTTCGATGATAAATCCTTGACTCCTCGATACAGTTTTCCTTTACTGTATTTGGCATATATGTCAAAACCTTTTCAATAACAAATAACAATCGATACAGGGATCGGGTATCCCGGCTGAATCGATACAGGGTGTTTGTTTTTCCTAACAACCCTTTGCCCAGGATTGACGATTTGTTTGATCAGCTTCAGGGGGCGACAGTCTTTTCGAAGATTGATTTGCGATCGGGCTACTACCAGTTGAGGATTCGGGACGTCGATATTCCGAAAGCTGCCTTTCGGACGAGATATGGCCATTACGAGTTTGTGGTTATGCCTTTCGGGCTAACCAATGCCCCAGCAATGTTCATGCAGTTGATGAACAAAGTTTTTATTGAGTACCTGGACAAATTCGTAGTCGTTTTTATCGACGATATTCTTATCTATTCACGGAGTCGGGAGAGCACGCCTTACATCTCCGGATTGTATTAGACACTTTGAGGGTTGAGCAGTTGTACGCGAAGTTCTCTAAGTGTGAGTTTTGGCTCGAGGAAGTGACGTTCCTCGGGCATGTGATTTCAGCAGAGGGACTTCGGGTAGATCCGCAGAAGATAGAGGCAGTGATGGCTTGGGAGCCGCCTAAGAATGTGAAGGAGGTGAGGAGTTTTCTGGGTCTTGCCGGCTATTACCGTAGATTCGTTGAGGGATTTTCTAAGATCGCTAGACCACTCACTCAGTTGCTCCAGAAAACTCAGAAGTTCGAGTGGACTGCAGACAGGCAGGACAGTTTTGACGAGTTAAAGAGACGTTTGACTACCGCACCCGTGTTAGTGTTGCCTCAGGGGAACGAGGATTTCGTAGTGTTCAGTGATGCTTCGGGCCTTGGTCTAGGATGTGTTTTGATGCAGAGAGACAGAGTGATTGCGTATGCGTCCCGCCAGTTGAAACCTTATGAGGTGAATTACCCCACGCACGATTTGGAGTTAGCTGCGGTCGTTTTCGCCTTAAAGATCTGGAGGCATTATCTCTATGGGTCGTCGTGTAAGATTTTTACAGATCACAAGAGTTTGAAGTATATCTTCAGTCAGAAAGAGTTAAATATGAGACAGCGTAGGTGGTTGGAGCTAATTAAAGATTACGACCTCGAAATACTTTACCATCCAGGTAAGGCTAACGTAGTGGCTGATGCGTTGAGCCGTAAGCCGATAGCGTTACAGATAGAGGTACTTACACTACAGAGTAGGATCCAGCGAGATCTTATTTGTTAGAATATTGAGGTTTGGGTTCAGAGAGTTCAGGGCCAGTTATGTGCATTAGAGATCATTTCGTCCTTGACTGATGATATCAAGGCGAAACAGTATGATGATTCGTGTTTGGTCCAGTTGAGGGAGGATGTGAGGCAGGGGAAAGCCCCTGAATTTGTGGTTCAGGATGATGGCATTCTGAGATTTCGCGGCAGACTATGTGTACCGAATGATATTGAGCTGAGACAGAAGATCTTGAGTGAAGCTCATACCACACCTTACTCCATACATCCTGGTACGAACAAAATGTACAAGGATGTGAGGAGCAACTACTGGTGGAGTAATTTGAAGACATACGTTAGCGAATTTGTGTCGAGGTGTTTGACCTGTCAGCAGGTTAAGATCGAGCATCAACACCGCGGGTTTTTGCGACCACTTCCTATCCCGGAGTGGAAATGGGAGGATATTTCTATGGATTTCATTACTAATATGCCTAGGACTCGGAATGGAATGAACATGATTTGGGTTATTGTCGATCGACTGACCAAATCAGCTCATTTTCTGGGTATTAAGGATACTTGGGGCCCGGAGAGGCTGGCGCGAGTATTTATTGCAGAGGTCGTGAGATTGCATGGGACTCCTAAGAGTATTGTTTCAGATCGTGATGGCCGGTTCGTGTCACATTTTTGGCAGGCTGTTCATCGAGCTTTGGGGACTGAGTTGAGACTCAGTACATCTTATCACCCTCGATCGACGGCAAATGAGCGGACGATCCAGATGTTAGAGGATATGTTGAGAGCCTGTGCCCTAGAATGGAAGGATGATTGGGAGTCGCACTTGCCGTTGATCGAGTTCACGTACAACAATAGTTGGCACGCCTCGATCAAAATGGCACCATTTGAGGCGTTGTATGGGAGGAGGTGTAGATCGCCGTTGTGTTGGGACGATGAGTCCGAGCTGATTGGTACCGAGCCCGATATGGTAGTTGAGACGAGAGAGAAGATTACTCTGATTCGTGATAGATTGCTAACGGCCCAGAGTCGGCAGAAGTCTTATGCCGACACGCGTCGCCGGCCATTGGAGTTTGAGGTGGGAGATCATGTTTTGCTTAAGGTGTCGCCGACACGGGGAGTTTACCGCGTCGGCCGAAAGGGTAAACTTAGTCCGAGGTTTATTGGGCCGTTTGAGATTTTAGAGAGAGTGGGAGAGCTTGCCTATCGGCTAGGCTTACCGCCGTCCCTGAGCCACGTTCATAACGTATTTCATGTTTCCCAGCTTAGGAGGTACGTATCGGACCCTAGCCATATTATCGATTTTAGAGAGATCGAATTGGGACCCGACCTTACCATCGAGGAGAGGCCGATTTAGATTTTAGAGGGTGAAGCAACTTCGTCATAAAACCATCCCTCTGGTTAAAGTTCAATGGTCGAGACATGGGTCCGAGGAAGCCACATGGAAGACGGAGGAGAGTATGCAGTCGAGATACCCCGAGTTGTTCGCGTTGTAAGTTTCGGGACGAAACTTATTTTTAGGGGGAGATAATGTAATATCCGTGTTTTCTATTTTCGGTAATTTCTATTTTTGGTGTATGTTCGTTTCAGACAACTCGCTTAGCACTGTTTTGGAATTCTGAATCTATTTTGTTCTTGGAGTTTTTCCGTCTGGTCTAGTTTCGAGGATGTTTTTGCATAATTTCATTTTGAATTATATCTTGCCGCATGTGCGTTCGATTCTCGTAAAACTTGTTCGTTTTCGTTGTTTCTCGATTCGTATAAGTTTGTATGGTTGAGTTGGTCGTGTGGGAACTTTCGGTTTGTTAATTCGACGTTGTATTGCGATTTTTTGGGCACTTGGGCTGTTTTTGTAATTTTCATAAGTTTGGGGAATTTCGCTTTATTTGCTTCGTTTAAAACTCTCTAGTGATCGAGAATATATTCTCTTTCAACGCTCAACTTTGTCGTCTTGATTATTACGTGTTTATGATTCTGGATTCTGGTCTTGCTTCATTTTTCGGCACTTTTGCATTGTTGGCAGCAGCGTACTGTGCAGAACTGCTGCCTGAGTAGCGCACGCTACTCAGGATTTACTTGCGTGCGCTATCCTTGTGTGGTTAGCGTACGCTAACCTGTGGTTCGTAGCGTGCGCTATCGATTTCAGCAGTCTGGGACAGTGGGTTCGATTTCCGATCGGGACTGTGCAACAGACGCTAATCAGCGTTAACGCACGCTAATCCCTAGTACTAGCGCACGCTAACCATGTTAGCTTGCGTACGCTAACGGGAGGACAGTAGGAAGACTGTTCTGCCATGCCCCGCTAGCGCACACTAATGCTTGTGCGTAGCGTGCGCTAAGTCTGTTAAATATAAATAGGACAACAGCAGTCAACTTCGTCATTTTTTCTTCATTTCCTATCCTTCTCGGCTTTGAGCGATTCCAGGCGGGGGTTAGGGCTGATTCCGACTGTAGATCATCATTCACTACCACCGTGCATTCCTTGCGTGAATTCTTCAAGTTCCTAATCACTTTCCACCATCCGAATCAAGGTAAATATTCCCATAACCCTTGTTTTGAGATTTTGGGGGAATTTTGGGGATTTCTTGGGATTCGACTCTTTTAGTCTGAATTATTACTGGGTTATCGCTAGACTTCGATCGTGTACTTGTAATCCTTCATTTTATTGATGATTTGTGGTTTTAACCTCCAAGTTCTCCATTGTTCGTCACTTATAGTCGATTTATACCCAAGTTATGTTCGACTAAGGGTTTCAAATGGGTAGAACTAGGATGTATTCCATCATATACGTAGTTTTAAGATTGTTGTCCATCGTTATTGTGTTAGGATCGGATTTGTGAAGGTTGTTCGGCCAAAACCTTTCCGTCGCCATTTTCCTTCACGTAGTATTGATCGTGCAAGTACATGTATTACATTCCGTTATGTGCGTATGATTTTGATGCGAATGATGTAAATGGTGTTATTGAACGAATGTGATTGTTTCTCTTCCACCAGGGATGGCGTGTGGCCTCTGGGGGCCGATACTAATGGGTACGGCTATGGAAATGGACTGGGTGCGTGTGTTGATGTTCTTCCACCGGGACGGTTCGACGGACTCTCGGGGCCGATACTAATGGGTACGGCCGCGAAGTGGTTTCTCACTGGGATATCCGACGGGACCTCTGGGGACCGATACTAATGGGTACGGTCGCGAGTTACCAAGCGTGGATAATTGTGATGTGAGAAAACTTGTTGATATACTGTTTTGGTGTTAATGTGATATTCCGGAATATTGATTTTCAAAATGATTTTTCCTAACGATTTATTTGCGTTGAATCGTGTATGTATATAATGTTGTGTAATTATGTACTTGCACTAGCTATTCGAATGCTAACCCCTTAAATGGGGGAAATGCGTCTTATGCATTTCAGGTACTGGTCGAGCTGAGGAGCTGGCACGGGATGCGCATGCAAAGGATGGGTTGGCATGATGATGATGTGGCTCGAGTCTGTATTTTTTTTTTGTTTTGTCATTGCATCTGTTGAGTACTGGAGTTAGACTGTTTATTTTTAAACATGGTTTAAATCCCCTGCGTGGGCAATAATTTGGTATTTAACTTATGTCTCATGTATTTCGTTAAAATGTTTTGGCCGTGGCCACGGCCTTATTTACTTTTCGGGTGCATCTTTCGGATTATCATTGTGGTTCATGTGTCACGAGTTAGCCTGGTAGACCTCACGGGGGTTCTACGGCGTGTAATGTCCCATTTGTGAATTGGGATGTTACATTTTGTGTCTCACTTTTGGAGAGCAGTTCATAAGGCCTTGGGGACCGAATTGAACTTCAGTACAGCTTATCACCCGCAGACTGACGGACAATCTGAGAGAACTATACAAACGGTGGAAGACATGCTACGAGCCTGTGCCTTAGATTGGTCAAACGATTGGGAAGTTCATCTACCGTTGATTGAATTTACCTACAACAATAATTGGCATGCTTCCATTAAGATGGCACCGTTTGAGGCATTATACGGAAGGAGATGTAGATCGCCCCTATCCTGGGACGATTCGTCAGACTTGATCGGAACAGAACCAGAGTTGATCGTGCAGACTCGAGAGAAGATAGCCTTGATTCGTGAAAGGCTGTTGACCGCCCAGAGTCGCCAGAAATCTTACGCAGACGTACGTCGTCGCCCATTGGAGTTCAGTACTGGAGATCACGTACTTTTGAAGGTTTCTCCTACTCGGGGAATCTTTCGTTTCGGAAGGAAAGGAAAGCTGAGTCCGAGATATATCGGACCATTTGAGATCGTCGAGAGAGTTGGGGAGTTTGCATACAGATTGGCATTGCCGCCGTCGTTGTGCCATGTTCATAACGTGTTCCACGTATCCCGCCACGGAGGTATATACCAGATCCTACCATATCATTGATTTCGTGAGATCAAGTCGCACAGATGGGTCGTTTGAAGAAAGACCGGTCAAGATACTCGAGAGTCGAGTTAAGCAGCTGAGGAACAAACCAATCGTTTTGGTCAAAGTTCAATGGTCACGTCATGGAATGGAAGAAGCCACCTGGGAAACGGAAGCTGATATGAAGTCTAGATATCCCGAATTATTTTCATCTTGAGTTTCGGGACGAAACTCCTTTTTAGTAGGAGAGTATGTAATATCCGGATTTATTACGGTGTATTTCATCTGTATTCAAACCCTGTATTATTCGGATTGGTGGTTGTGATTATTGGAGTATGATATTTCTTGCATTGATATCATTGTACATAAGTATAGAAGCATGCAAAATTTCTCATGCAAACTCGTGATAGCGCACGCTAAGAATGTATCTTAACGCGCGCTATCGGGCTACTATTAGCGCACGCTATGCAGATAGGAGTTGCGTGCGCTAAGAACTCAATTAGTGAGCGGGACAGCTAGCACATGAGCCAGCCGGGACATGGGTCCGGATAAGATTCCCATGACGAGCCTGCATAATTCTGAAGTCAACCATTATTAGCGCACGCTAAGGAATGCTTAGTAGCGTGCGCTAACTTGTTAACATGCAGAATATTATAAATGGGACAACAACCGTTTTGGCTTTCATTTCTTTCGCCCATTCTTCATCCTTGAGAGTTCAGAGAGCTATAATAATACTTCTATACACTTAGAACACATCTTGTTGGTGTCTATATATTGGTTATCATTTGGGAATAATCATTGAAGTGGAATAGCACCTTGGAGTGGCATACAACCAACCGGAGTTGGATTCTACCTTACGGTTCAGTGATTTTCATCATATTAAGGTATGTTCAATCTATCTCTAGACTTAGAGTTGAATTCTAATGATTTGGATGATCATGTTAACGAGATATGGATTTTTATAGATGAATTATCCAAAGAATATCATGTTTGGAATATTGAGATGATTAAGCCTTAAGTACCTTGATTATGATCATCATGTTTCGAAATCTTATTACATTGAACAAAGTAAAGGAAGCTTCTATCATTGGTAATCCGAATCTAGTAGATGACTTCATAGCAATCTTGGACTTGACTTTAACATCATTATTGTTAGACAAATCTAAAGGATTGATCATGGAAAGATTTATCTAGTATAGATGGAATGTTAAACAACTTCAGCATGATAATATTGATTGATGTAAAGGTGTTGATATCAACCGTTAAGCTTTTCGGATTGTCGTATGAAGATTTGTAGTCGAAATGGAATATGATTTTATAATGGTATGCATATCCTCGAATCCGAAGTTGTTGTTATCCATAAGATCATTCATAAACGTATGTACATTATATTCATGGAGGTAACATGAATTATCACGGAAGATTTCATTGTTTCGATCATGGCGAAGCGATTCTTATCGTCAAAGAAGAACTGCCATGCACAGATAGCGCACGCTAAGCTATATATATTAACGTGCGCTATCGAGCACGAGTTAGGGTACGCTACGTTTGGTACGTAACATACGCTAGGCCATCAGACGAGTCAGTCGACTGATCAGTGACGTACTGACCATACATAGTTAGCGTACGCTAGGCTTTGTTGTTTGCGTGCGCTATCGGACAGACTTAATGCACGCTACACAGAGTACTTAGCGTGCGCTAAGCAGTTCAGGCAGATTTCATTTTATGAACTTTTGGCCGTAAATCGAATTGTTAAACATTCGAACGACGTGAGATAAATCCTATATCGTTTCTTTTGTTAAGGTTTGGTCTCGTTACGTGATTGATTGAGGAGGACGACCTTCGAGTGTTCATTTTCGTGGAAGTGTTGTTATTGTCTTCAAATCGAGGCAAGTACTTTATTTGTTTTATGTATTGTTGTTATACATATTGTCGTGCATGTATGTCTTTGTTGTGTGTCCACCTCGTGTTGGTCCGACGGGATCATCGGGGGATCTATGCTAGCGTGCGTTGGATCATCGGACGGGTTTTTCCACCACGGGTTGGTCTGACGGGATCATCGTGGGTTCTAGGCAGTGAACGCTGGATCGACGGAATCACCATGTGTATGTTATGATATCATGTTGTGATTATCAGTTGTGTATGTCATTTTTGAGTTTCTCGTAGGAGAAGACTCGTTGGTATTTTGTCGTTTACGTTATTATTCTTCGTGAGATATGAATAATATGTTGTGGTACTTGTATTAGCATCGTTGTGCTAACCCCTTCGGGGGTTAACATTTTGTTTGTGTTCAGGATCCAGGAGAGCGGGGAAACAACCACTGGAACTGTATGACGACGAGGGTGCAGAGTGATGTCCCGACCGGGTTTATTTATCTGTTGTTTATTCGTTATTTCAATAAGTACTCGAGTACGAAGTCATTTGTGATGGATTTGAATTTGGTGATGTATTATTGAGTTCTGTTGAACAATTGTATCTTGCTTACGTATTTGGTCAGAACTGTTGTACCGTAATTCCGTTATTTCCATTCGTTAGTACCTTTTAGTGCCTGTTCAATTCTTCAGCCTTGTAAATCCTTATGTAAAGGATTTACGGCGCTGTAATATTCCTGAATATATCGGGGGTGTTACAAGTAAGGTATGTGATGCTTTAAGCACCTGAAATTCATATCCTTAGTGTCGATTATGAACATGCTACTAAGATTATGGAGTTTTTTATGAACATTATGAATCAATCAACAAGTTTATGAAGATCGGATTGGGGCTTTTCATTGGTAATACACTACTGAAAAAACCCTAATAGTGACACTTTTTTTAATGATGCTTCTAACTAAGTGTCGCATTATTTCAATATCGTGACACTTCCATTGTTTAGTTACATATTGTGACGTCTTATGATAATATTAATTCTTTCAAACCCGAGTTCAATTTCCAAACAGCAGATAAATACTTTTAAAATAACTATAGTGTCGCTTAAAAAATTGATTTGATACATTCGTGAAAAATTCCAAAGCCGACAAATAATTATTTTAATTAGGGCTGTAAAACGAGTCGAGTCGAGTCGAATATTGCCGAGTTCGAGTCGTGTTTTGGATTAATTTTGGGCGAGTCGGGTTTCTGACGTGTTGGGTCGAGCATGTGAGGTGCTGGCCGAATTCGACTTAGGTTAAATCCCTTGGGTCCCGGCGAGCTACCCGGGTTCGGACAGAAACAACAAATGTGAGGGTAATTTCTCGGATCCTACTTGCGTCAGGAATAAAAAGGGCCAAATATATGGGCATGATATATAATCATCAAAACCCATTACCTAAACCTATTTTTTCTTCCTCTTTCCACTACTACAAAAATAGCATTTAACAGCGGTTCTAGAGCCCTTTTAACAGCGGTTCTGGAACCACTGTTAAATGTCCCGCTGTTAAATTTAACAGCGGTTTTTAAAAACCACTGTTAAATTTCGACTTAACAGTGGTTTTTAAAAACCGCTGTTAAATTAATTTTTTTTTAAATAAATTGAAATTATTTTTTTAACAGCGGTTCTTGTAGAACCGCGGTTAAAATTGTTGGAATAAAAAAAATTATATTGCCCTGCCTAGATCCCCCGCACTCGACCGGACACCCGCCTCCGAGCCCTCCCGCTCGCGAGCCGCATATACCTGCTCACTCGCGTCCGAGCCCACCCGCTAGCGACCCCGCACATATATATGAATAAATGTGCATTTCTCCTACTCACTGGATTTGAACCTGTGACCTCCATAAGTTGGAGGTGGTATCAACCACTAAGCCAAAGTCATTTGTTGTACTTTTGTTGATCTATATTATATAAGTGTACAATAAACCACATATATATATATATATATTCAGAATTATATTATATACATTAAAGTATAATGTATATTATATAAAAAAAATTGATGAACTGAGTATTAAGCTTTTATGATTTATATTATTAATTATTATTATAGAATAATAATATAAAATAATGAAAATTATTACATATTAAAAATTATAATATATATTGTATATAGCCATACTGAAATTATAAATTTGTATCATATATTAAATATTAATAAGTTATATTAATAAGTCAACAATTATAATATATTTGAAGAATTATATTATATTATATATATTAATATTCAATATATTGCACATTTAATATAATATAATTCACAAAACAATATGTATTATAATTTTTAATATATAATGTCATATAATTTTAATATTAATATATAACAAAATATATTAATATTCAATATATTGCACATTTAATATAATATAATTCATAAAACAATATGTATGTATTATAATTTTTCATATATAATGTAATATAATTTTTAATATTAATATATCACAAAATATATTAATATTCAATATATTGCACATTTAATATAGTATAATTCACAAAACAATATGTATTATAATTTTTAATATATAATGTCATAGAATTTTAATATTAATATATAACAAAATATATTAATATTCAATATATTGCACATTTAATATAATATAATTCATAAAATAATATGTATGTATTATAATTTTTAATATATAATGTAATTAAGTTTTTAATATTAATATACCACAAAATATATTAATATTCAATATATTGCACATTTAATATAATATAATTCATAAAACAACATGTATGTATTATAATTTTTAATATTAATATATCACAAAATATATTAATATTCAATATATTGCAAATTTAATATAATATAATTCCTAAAATAATATGTATGTATTATAATTTTTAATATTAATATATCACAAAATATATTAATATTCAATATATTGCACATTTAATATAATATAATTCACAAAACAATATGTATGTATTATAATTTTTAATATATAACGTAATATAATTTTTAATATTAATATATCACAAAATATATTAATATTCAATATATTGCACAGTTAATATAATATAATTCATAAAACAACATGTATGTATTATAATTTTTAATATATAATGTAATATAATTTTTAATATTAATATATCACAAAATATATTAATATTAAATATATTGAAATTTTAATATAATATAATTCTTAGAAAAATATGTATGTATTATAATTTTTAATATAAAATGTAATATAATTTTTAATATTAATATATCACAAAATATATTAATATTTGATATATTGCACATTTAATATAATATAATTCATAAAACAACATCTATGTCTTATAATTTTTAATATATAATGTAATATAATTTTTAATATTAATATATCACAAAATATATTAATATTCAATATATTGCAAATTTAATATAATATAATTCATAAAACAATATGTATGTATTATAATTTTTAATATAAAATGTAATATAATTTTTAATATAAATATATCACAAAATATATTAATATTCAATATATTGCAAATTTAATATAATATAATTCATAAAACAATATGTATGTGTTATAATTTTTAATATAAAATGTAATATTATTTTTAATATTAATATATCACAAAATATATTAATATTCAATATATTGCACATTTAATATAATATAATTCATAAAATAATATGTATGTATTATAATTTTTAATATATAATGTAGTAGAATTTTTAATATTAATACATAACAAAATCTATTAATATTCAATATATTGCACATTAACCTAGAACCGCTGTTAATACAAGTTTAACAGCGGTTCTAAAAGAACTGCTGTTAAATGTTCAGATTTAACAGCGGTTGTCGAAGAACCGCTGTTAAATGTACAAGTTTAACAACGGTTCTTATAGAACTGCTGTTAAAGTACAATTTAACAGTGGTTCTTCTAGAACTGCTGTTAAATATGCAGATTTAACAGCGGTTCCAAGGAAAACCGCTCTTAAAATGTCGCCGCTTCATTTTAACAGCGGTTTTTTTAGAACCGCTGTTAAAATGCCGTTGTTAAATGCTGTTTTTGTAGTAGTGTTCTCAAACGCCACTCTCTCCATACGAAACCTAAGGAAACCCTGTTCTTCTCTTGTCTTCTCTTCTTCTCATTTCTTCTCTTCATCTCTCATGGCTTCCATACAAGCAAGCAGTGGATCGATTTGGGCAGTGGATCGATTGTTTTTGTCCATACTTTTTTGTCCTCGATTTCATATAATACTAGTCAGATTGAGTAGATCTTGGGCTCTTTTCATTTGAGAAGTCATAAATAGAGTAGATTAGTGATTAGGGGTAATATTTCTCAATGACTTTGTACACCCTTAAAAACTGCTACAACCATTTTCTTAAAGACAATGGATAAAACTCAAACTACAGTATCTATTCCAATATATTTCAACAATTTCACCCAACTAGACTAAATGGGAAGAACAACATTATATATCGTATTATGAAATAATTTTAATACTCAATTGATTGGGAATTAAGGCTTGAAATCTACAATTATGACTGAGTTTGTAAACAAATTAAACAAACAATTAAAGAATAATATCACGACCATCAAACAATCATCGCAACAAACAATTATCACGCACCAATTTCAAAAGACGAATTCAGAAAGCAATTTGAACAACAGAAATCGTTGATTCAGAAATTGCCATTTAACGAACTGCTTCAGAAATCGCTGCATCAAAGATCGCTACCTGGAGCTGCTTTAGAAATTGAGGTACCCAATTATTAAAGCGTTGCTTTCAGGGAAGCCCACGATCGATCTAGATTAGGGCTCACAATAAGAAGATTGATAGAACAAATTAGGGCTCAATGAGAATGTGAATTTGATATAGGTCTCCCGAGCTCGATCGTGACTCGTATCGTGCCTCAAAATTGAGTCGAACTCGACAGTAAATGAAGACCCGATTACCAACCCAGTCGAGGCAATTTTCATCTAAACTCGACTCGAAGGCTCGCGGGTAGCCCGATTTTGTCTCAAAATCGAGTTTGCTCCAACTCAACTTGATAAATTTGAAAATATTTTTCAACCACCATTGCAGATTTATGCTTAGAATGGAGAGATCATCTAAGATCTATTTTTTTAATGAACTGTTGTCCAAAATATGACATTTAAACTCTTATGTTTGTTAATTAACAATCTCCTATGTTTTTCTCTTACGATTGATGTTCTGTTCCTTGATTACATGATTAAATATGTTGTGCAAAGAGTGAAACACCCTTACACAATTTCGGTCAGTAGGTTGTTAGTAGCTAAGGATATTTAGTTCTTAGTTAAAGAATGAATAGAATAAGGGCTTAGATGTGTTGTATTTGTATGTGCTAGATATATACTATATAGGACCAAAAGTGAAGTTGTTTCTTGATAAAACTACTTCCCTGTTTTTGAAAGATTTTTAGTTAGATACTTTTCATGGTTATGTTCTAATTGAAGTTTAGTATAACATAATAAAAGATGATATTTAATAGAGCCACCAATTAGGAGTGCATTTATAATTCACATGACTCTTTTAATGAATTCATTGGACTGTTTTGACAAAGTTTAAACTTGTTCCAAATGTATTACTTTTCAGTGTTAATTGTTATTTTAGTAAAGTACATACAAGAGGAGATTACCTACACAGGTAACACAAGGTTTACTAGAAAAATAGCACATGCTATTATCACGACACAAGAAAATATATGAAAGAATCCTGCATGAAAAAATATTTTGAAAACATTCAACTATAAGTTTAATCATTAGATAGTATATTGCTTCCTTGCAAGTGTCATTATCATGCATTTATGATTTAACAATATAAAATATCAATGGTAGTAATCTACAGCATATAGGTGTATGCATAGTTATTTAGTCCTACTCAACTAAGAAGCATTCTTCCATTAACTGAAGTGCTGAGTAGCAAAAGGATGATATTCTGTCGATTTCTTAAAATTTCGTTTTCCTGTTCTTAAATAAATAAAAGATAGTCACTGGCCATGAACAATTAAGATAATCACAAGACACAAAGAAGCATTTTTCTGCATTTTTCTTGATAAAATTGAATGCCATTAATTATGAGCTTTTTCTTGTCAACCCTTACTGTTTAAATGTGTGATAATTACTAAAAATTAGCCTAATTAAAATGTTCTGGTGTACAATATTGACATTATTTTCAGTGTATTTATGCGATTTCATTGGAGTGACTAGTGGAGACAAATTTGTAAAACTAAAATACAACTTTTTACTTGAGAACATTAAATCCTGCTCTGATTAATAGACTCGAACCCTACTCCCAAAAGTATATCTTCTTCTTTACATCATTGGAGCACTACAAAAAAACAAGGCATCTGTGACAAGAATATTCCAACGAATTTTTGTGTCGTCGCTAATAGCAACGGACTGCCTACCAAATAGCAACAATTTTATTTCACAGGTACTTCATACGTTATTCGCAACGCCATACTAACAAAATCTCCTACAAATTTTATTTTTGTTGCAAAACATGTTATTTCCGACGATGACATTCCAACAGAATTTTAAGTCGTCACTAGTAGCAACAAAATACCTACTAAATACCAACGAATTCTTTAGAATAAATTTTCATGTGCGATTAGCAACAACATACAAACAAAACTTCCTACAAAGAGATTTTTTTCTAAATTTCCAACAAGTTTCTTCACACTAATCCGTTGGTATTAAAAATTTAATGTAAATTACTCAAAACACTTAGGAGAATATTACTTAAATAACAAAAACTATTATTTTTAAGCAAGTTACAAGAAACCAATTTTTCAGTATAACAAGATCACGACTTTATTTAACACAATGCAATAGACAAGACAATTCGACACACGTAGTTGTTTGTTAAAGGACAACCATTTTTTTTGAACCAGTAGAGGCCAAGATTAGGGGTATTCAAAAATATCCGATATCCGATATCCGATCCGAAATATCCGAAAATCCGAAGTTTCGGATATCCGGAACTTCGGATTCGGATATCGGATAGTAGTTTTCAGAAAAATCGGATATTCGGATATCCAAAATATCCGAAAAATCCTAAATTTTTTATTTTTTTATATTTTAAATAATAAAAAGTATTCGGATATTCAGATATCCGATATCCATATCCAAAGTTTTTTTCGGATATCCGATATCCAAATCCGAATATTTTTTTCGAATATAAGAATATCCGAATAAATTTTTATTTTTTTCCGGATATTCGGATATCCGATTTTGAACACCCCTAGCCAAGATATTTCATTTAGAAAAAATTGAAGGATCTGAATGTCAAGATGTGGTCTGACAATACACCAAGTCTCCGGAATAGATAAAATAAGTCTTAAACATATAAAGTATAACATTAAAATTTACTGTAACCTACAAGATGCTCCTAAGCATGTTCATCTTCATATACGAAACCTCTTCCCCAAAACCACGGACAATTGTGGCCCACATTAGATTATTGGGGTGATGGTTGAGCCCATTATTTGATGAATCACGGATGAATCACATGAATAATTTCAACTCCATCTCATTCATTATCTTCGCTCCATCTCACCATCTTCTCCAAAACCATACGCGCGGCGATGAAAACTCTTCCGAATCCACGAAATTTCTTCAATTTTTTTGTCATCCCGCCAAATTATATCGTCCCTTCATAATTTAGAGTCCATATGGTAATGGAGTCGTTCGCCCAATTACTAACGGATGGAAACCCTAATTTTGGCTATTTATACTCACACCGTCTCACAGTCTTCAATCGTCCTCAGCTCTATACTATTTTTCAACTCGAAGAACAATGTTTGTGTCCATTTAACTATGTGATGGTCTCTTCATTTATCTATATGAATGGGTCTGCATTTGTCTTACTTAAATGACCTTGTCTCTGTTTTGTGTTTTGCTCGCTTGGCTATAGAGTTATCGTGTTGTTAAGTTTGTAAAAGGGCTGGTTTCGTTTAGTTGCAAGCTGGCTGTAATGTTTCTTGGTTTTGGAATTTTGGTGTGTATTTTGAACACTTCTTATGTTGGGAATATATTGATATTTTAATTTCTTAAAAAGACAAAAAATTGTCTCGGTTAGATGAATGGTTTTAGTTTGTTTCTTGGATTTTTTTTTTTTTGGTTTCTATTCGGGTAATTTGTTATAGGAAGTCATTGTGTATTGGACTTCTTCTGGTATTGGCATGATGAAGAGAGTAGATAAGTATTAGACTTCTAGGATTGAGATGTCTGTTTGCTGTTAATGAACCACATATTTATATATGTTATACTACGAAGTATGTTCGAATCTCATAAGCATATCCTATCCGTTTATGCAGTATGGCAAGAAAAGTCAAGAAGACGAGTAAGGGTGCAAATAGTTCTCGCAAGCGAAATGGTGGCAGGACCCCAGTTGTGGAGGATGCATTTTCACCCATTCGCGAAACGGATGAGCGAAATGATGAACTTCAAGTGAGTGATGGTGATGATGCTTCTAGTAACGAGGGCAGCAGTACTCGTCCCACTAGTCTTGCTGCATCACCAGGACGAGAAGAGGACTTGGATTCGGAAGATGATGAGTCTGTGGAGCTGCACAAGACATGAGGACCAAACCGTGGAATGGATGTTCCTGAAGACTTAGAAGATCGTCCTACAATTTTTACCGTTGGTGGCAGGTTATTCACTTCCTTTTCTTTTATATCATTTTGCTTTCCTTTTTTCACTGTGTAAGCTGATATTTTTTTCTTCTAAATATACTTAAAGAGGTTCCCAGATACACGTGTAACTTCTGATATCTAAGTTACTATAAAGGCAAATTTTGAGGATGCATGGCCTACATGGAGGAAAGTACCTCAAAGTATGAGGGAGCTATACTGGGATAAGTTCAAGATAAATTATTAAAACATGTCTTTTTGGGTAAGTCTTGAACAGATGTATATAAGATGTTATACACTTAGTTTGTTACTAATTTTCTGAGTACTAGTTCAAGCTAGCTTACGGATACTACTACTATGAAAGTAACATATATTATTCCATGAAACTATACATTATAGTCATGTTTCATGAATAAATGCATTAGTATCCCTCTGATTTCTTATAATTTTATTAGTTGAGTTCACACAAATTACACTATTTTTCCGTTTTCAAACATCGATGAAAATCATTTTTATAAAATGCATCATTTGCCTAGCAATAAATATTTTGAAGATATTTTTCGTCCAGCCCCCACCGGGCCACCAGCCACACACTTCCACCATTTTCAAATTTTCAGACTCGGTTCTAGCTCCCATTCGCCGGTAAATCAGAAATCCGACTTCGTATCGAGGTTGAGCTGGTGATGGTGATGGTGTGAAGTCCTGAGCTAGATTCCCATGATAGCCCAGATATATATGTCATCATACATATATATCAACTACCCTTTCTGTTGCCAGTACCTCGCACACCATATCTGATTGATGTTATTGAGGTCGTTGATGAACTTGTTATATGATCACTAGATCTCGGTTATTGACTCTTTCTGAGATGTGTTGCTGTTTCTTTTTTACCTAAGGTCTCAGTTTTAAATAATCTTAGTCCTGTTGATGTCATTTAAGTTGGTTGAATAATTTATTGTGAATAGTGTAACACCCCCAATCCACTCAGGGATATTACACGCCGTAGACCCTCTCCTCGAGGATCTACCAGGCTGGTAACAACATTTAACATCTCGACAATGCCTTCAAGGCTAAAATGACTCAGTAGACCGATTTGGTCTTTCCACAAATACATACAACTCATGCCCACGCAGGGGACAAAATACAACCACACCCGTACAATGGGAACAATATAACAGTGGAAAATAAAGTACAACTGAACCAACACACGATGTACGGTTCCTCATGTGATTAGTATCGATCATCTTTCATCATCCTTCGTGCCGACCCTGTGTTATGCTCCAAAACCTGAATGCAAAAACAGACATCCACCCCCCGAATACTCGGGGGTTAGCAAAACTCCACTGTTTTGCTAGTGCAAGAACAAAGTGCAAATACGAGCCATACAATTCACATTCCACGAATAACAATAACCAGGAATCCTCAAGGTTCCAAACGAAACGAAAAGTACTTCCCGAGGCAAGAGTTTGAGAAAACCTTTCAAAATCGAAATATCATAAATCAATGGAAATAATTTATAAAACGGTTTAGAATGCCATCGAGAGTTTTAATAGAAAACAATTTAGGATTATCAAATCCTACTTTTCAAAATCTAAAAGACAAAAGGGGTCACCGCCCCAAAAGTTTACTTTCCATAAAATAACCTTTACCAAACCGTTGGGATTTTAGCCCCAAATCCGTCAAATGACCTTTACAAAAACGTTTGGATTTTAGCCCCAATTTCATCAACTCACAGTACACAAGAACGACCACAAGGTTCGTCTCCCAACATCAAAATCCACAAATAAAGGATTCAAAACAAACAACAAAATACTCTAGTGCCATCCTAGCCAAGTAAGCCAAACGAACACTTACCTCTTACCCACTTAGTCGATGCATGCAATCATGAAAACCGTTCAAAAGCACTCATTTCCGGAAATGCCAATATCGAATCACATTTGTAAAATGCACCACAATTAACCGCGGACCCACAGCTTCGTGGATCCCTGCCGAGACCCCGTCGGATCTAACCCACAGTGGTTAAAAGCAAGCTCGCGGTTCCACAGCTTCGTGGAGCCCTACCGAGACCCCATAGGATCTAACCCGCAGTGAGCATACACACACACACGTTACTCATGCAATACTAACATGCTACGAATGTAAGTTCATTAAGAATACTCATTAGAGATGGCCATTAACTCGACACCATTATCAAACTCTTCAAAACACAATAACAAGATTAAATACGGAATACCCGATTTCATAACTTTAAACAATAGGAGTATCATCATCAAATCCTTCAACGTTCAAAATAATCAAATCATAATTAATTCCCAAAACACACCGTTCACAAAACACACACGCATTTGAAAGAAAGCCTTTAACGAGGCCAAACCGAAATCTTTTGAAACTTCGTTTCAAACAACCAAACAAACACACTAATACGATCACCGATCATCATATCCACAAAATAAGAAAAGTATGGGCAAGGTACTTGCCTCGAAATCGGCACGCAAGTATCCCGACGAACACGGCTCAACCTAAAGCTTCAAACGCCTTGCTTTGAAATGGAAGACGATTTACGAACGGAAGGGTTCAACACGGTTTCTTCGGAAGAAACACGACCCTAACATCATACAATTAATAAATCAACGATCATACGATGAAGAATAATCGTAGAACGCCCGAAAACCCCTCTATGACATTCTACCGGACACCTTCAAGGCGTCGATCAAGAACTTGACCAAAACAACGAATCGATACGATCCAACCATGGAATAACCAGGTAAATGATATAATACATCTAAATAATCATCAATCCATCATAATCCTAAGTTAAATCGGATTAATCGGACGAAAACAACCAAAACACCCAAATTCCCCAAAACTAGATTTCTAGGAAATCTGACCTGATTCGGTAGATCGGAGGGTGTTATAGGATGGATGATTGATGATATTGTTGTGTCAAGAATTAACACCTTCCGACCGGCAATCTTCTAGGAGGACTGGCGACCGAGTTACTGCCGAGCGACCAAGGCAAGTCTGCCGACCAGCGACCAGGCGACCGAGCCTTAACCCAGCGGACATGCTAGACTGGCCAACCGAAGGTCCCGGGATGGATCCCGGTGCCGAGCGATCGACATCTAGACGATCGCCTCTGGTACTCGGCGATCGACTCCTGGCGACCGACTGGAGGCTATCATCTCTCGGCACTTGCCGACCTACACTTGGTGACCGACCGATGCCGACCCTCGACAACTGGCCAATGGCGACCTCCGATGACCATCCAGGGACGACCGCCTCATGTCGATCACCACCGATGGCCATCCAGTCGGCGAAGACCGAGCCTCAAGACTGACACCACGTGCAAGATCCGAGACAAGATCCGCGAATCTCGGGCCATTGACCACAGTCTGGCAGATTCTCTCCACCAACTGACAAGCCGCCGAAAGCTTGTCAGTAGGGCCGCATGTTGACTGACTCCGGACACGTGATGGCTCCTTATTGGACCGCCCAGCTGTGGCAGCCTCTTCCTTGGACTTTAGCCCGACAGCCAGCATCTTTCTTGGACTTTAGCCCGACAGCCCAGGAGATCGCCCCATTAAAGTATTGGCCGGCAGGCGATCGGCAGATTATTTTAATGGCCGGCAGGCGATCGGCCACTAAAGAACAGGACTCGGCTGTCCCTATATAAGCAAGGCACCCTGCACTTGAACACTTCTTCAACTCCCTTCGGATTTCACACTATACAGAAGCAAACATCAAGCACTTGGCTAATCTCCAACTCTTGGCAACAGCTATCATTCGGTCTTACTTCTCCCGGCCTTTCTCCTCGAGCAGATTACCGGCAGGGACGAAGAACACCGAGCTTCGCTCAAGAGCCGGATTAACAGAGTATTTTTACACTCATTGTATTTATATTTCTCACATTAATACTTGTATCCACGAATATTTGTATTAATAACATCTCGCGAGAGCATTCAAGCCCGGGCCTAACAAACCCGGCAAATCTTGTATTATTTATCTTCTCTCGGAAGTGCTCCCGCAATTGTTGTTTGTTGTCCGTCTTCCAGCAGTATTAATCTTCGGATAAATATTTTGGGCAACAACAATTGGCGCTAGAGGATGGGGATCCAACCCTCGAATTTTTATACCTACCGTTCCGAAGAACACTCACTGTTCTCGGGGCAGATACTTGAAGTGACACTCACTGCACTTCAAAGAAATCCTTCAGAAATCATGTCTTCCGCATCCGCGTCGAAGAAAGCGGCCGCCACCGGCCAGACTGCCTGGCCCCACCCGAGCCGCGGCCGATGGTGGAAGGTAGCCGCGCGGCCGAGACGCCGACTCGGCCCCGGGAAGGCGGCCCGAGCCTCTCGCTCGATCGGTTCGAACCGGTGAATGATCGAAGAGGCCATAGCCGTCCTTCAGAGCGACGGAGTACTCTCGACGCGCCTCCTGCTATCACCCCTCGGTCTCCCGCCGAAGACCAAGCGGAAGCTCAAGGCACTATCGGCCGAGCGATCGCCAGAGGCTCTCGCCCGCAAGAAGAGGCGCTCGGGCCTGGGCACCTCTGTCTCGATCGCACGGCGACCCGACACAGCGACCGGGCGGCCCGGCCTACGAGACGACGGAGTTGGTGTCCGTCACCAGGAGCTCGGCCTACCCGGCTCCCACAAGGCGATCCAGCCGCCTGGCTCCCGCTCGCCAGATTCCCGAGGTCGGCAGCAGCGGGGTCCGGAGGTCGGTACTCGATCGCCTCGGCCCCCGCTCCCAAAGCCGATCCGCAAGCAGCCGAGCCGCGGCGATTGCCGCAATGCAACGTCAGATCGACGACGTGAAGGCGCTCCTGCAATCCGGGGCAGGCGCCGTGAAGACGATCGCCCCGCCGAGCGAGCCGCTCGCGATCGACATCGAGCTCGCCCCCGTGCAGCACAAGATCGCTCCTCCTCAGACACCCGTGTACCAGGGACGATCGGACCCCCAAACACACCTGCACAAGTTCAACATCTATATGACCGGGTGTGGGGCATCGGACGCGACCCGGTGCCGAATGTTCCCTCTGACGCTGGACGACCTCGCCCACCGGTGGTACACCTCATTGCCACCTCGGTCCATTGGCTCCTTTAACGAGCTGGCGCACGTCTTCACAGAATACTTCGCCACCAGGGCCGCTCGGCCAGAAGGTCCCCATCGCATGTGGCGGATCAGGCAAGGGGAAGAGGAGTCCGACTCGGACTACATCGACCGGGTAGACGTGATCATCCTCAACGGCGAGCCCGTAAGCGATGAGACCGCCCTCTACGCGGTCCTAGGAGGTTTTCAGGGTTTCTCGCCTATGTTCAGGCATCTCACGAAGACCCTACCGACGACCTACGCAGCCTTCCGGGCTAGAGCCGCGGATTTCCTGTCCAGGCAAAGGCTTCTTCTTGCCTAGGAGTAGAGCGATCGGCGCTCGCACGACGACCTCCAGTCTCCCAGCCCGAGCGATGACCTCCACTCTTCCATCCCGATCGCGACTATCCAGCCGAGCCGGAGGACTCGCTCACCGCCTACAGTCCACCGTTTTGAACAAGGGACTAACTCCCGCCGATCGCCGATCATCACGCTACATCATCAGCAACCCGATGGACACGATCGCCATCTACAGTCCAGCATATAACCTGACGGACTAAGGCATAAGATCGCCTCCACCGCACATCATAAAGCCATGGTCCTGGCAGTCGATGGAACCGGCTGCTTCGGCCATGCAAGGTCCCTTTCGGCCGAGATCGCCCGCCCTTCGTTTAAATACGAGGCCGGCGTAGTCTGAGGGCTCTCCAACATTAATCAGTGGACACATGCCACAACCCCGTCTCAACGTACACCGTCGAGGTCGGCCATCTCCATGGCTGGCCGAGGTGGAAGCAGAGCTAACAAGCCGCGGGCGTGGAGTTGATTCATCCGACGCTGCCCCGCGCAAGGACTCCTCTAGACCGAGACCGCACGCCCTTCGTTTAAATACGAGGCGAGGCGCAGCCTAATAGAGGACCCTCATAATAAAGTGAGTCACGAGACACTCAATGTCTTCGCGCACCAAGACACGGTCATGGGGTCGGTCCATCGATCTCCGCGACTGTGCACGATTCCTCAAACGAAGCGAAACCACCAAGTTTCCATGGGGGATCGGCCAATGTTGTTTTTTGCAGGTACAAGACCGAAAGATAGCTAAGCCAATCGACCATGATAGCCCAAGTCCGAGTCCTAAGTCAGCTCAGATCGCCCGTCCTCATCCTTACACGATCGCCAGCAAGAACCACCTCGCCCCATGTCTTCAACATAGGAGCAAGCTGGGGGGCAATTGTTGTGTCAAGAATTAACACCTTCCGACCGGCAATCTACTAGGAGGACTGGCGACCGAGTTACTGCCGAGCGACCAAGGCAAGTCTGCCGACCAGCGACCAGGCGACCGAGCCTTAACCCAGCGGACATGCTAGACTGGCCAACCGAAGGTCCCAGGATGGATCCCGGTGCCGAGCGATCGACATCCAGACGTTCGCCTCTCGTACTCGGCGATCGACTCCTGGCGACCGACTGGAGGCGATCATCTCTCGGCACTTGCCGACCTACACTTGGTGACCGACCGATGCCGACCCTCGACAACTGGCCAATGGCGACCTCCGATGACCATCCAGGGACGACCGCCTCATGTCGATCACCACCGATGGCCATCCAGTCGGCGAAGACCGAGCCTCAAGACTGACACCACGTGCAAGATCCGAGACAAGATCCGCGAATCTCGGGCCATTGACTGTAATATCCGCAATTTCGAATTTCGGTAAATTTCTTTTTTCGGAGGAAGTTCGTTTTGACAACTCTATCATGACCGTTTCGTCATTCCGAGAATGATTAATTCTGCACTTTTTGTCAACCGAGTTCGTTTCGGTGTCGTTTTGTTGAGTTCCGTGCTTTTTAACGACTTTTCTAAGTATGAGTTCGACTTTGTAAAGTCACCATTAATTTTTGGTAACTCCAAAAATTCTGAATCTTTGCAATATTATAGAGCATCGAGTTAGCTTTCCAATGGTTCAAACGGTGAGTCAATCGAGTCCTGGACGAGAGAGTTATGGTCGCTTTAGCTCACCCGCTCGTTATTGGCCGATCATCGCCGGCGGACCCGACCGTGTCGTCCGACACGGCCTGCGTGCATTTCGTCCGGAAATGCCGAAGTTTCGCCGACCGACCTCGGCCGTGTCGTCCGACACGGCCCGTGCTGTACTCTTCCGGATAAGCTCGAGACGATCGCCGACACGCCCGACCGTGTTCCGGGACACGGTCGAGTCGTCGAAGTCGCCGCCGGATGGGTCATCGCCCCCTGTCGGCCAGGTATGCGACACGGCGTGCCGATCGGCACGGGCCGTGTCCGGCAGGCAGTCAACCCCTATAAAAGGCCCTGCAGACGTTTTTCTTGCCATTTTTCACCTTCTTCTTCTCCTCTTCCGAAGCTGGGCGTGTTCTAAGCTTGAAGCCATGTTGTTTAACAACATATCCATGAAGTTTGGAGGTTCATATCGTCAATCATCCGTCCTATAACATCCTTTGATCGAGCGAATCAGGTCAGATTTCCTAGAAATCTAGTTTTGGGGAATTTGGGGGTTTTGGTTGTTTTCGTCCGATTAATCCGATTTAACTTAGGATTATGATGTATTGATGAATATTTAGATGTATTATATCATTTCCCTTGTTATTCCATGGTTGGATCGTATCGATTCGTTATTTGGGTCGAGTTCTTGACCGACGCCTTGAAGGTGTCCGGTAAAATGTCTTAGAGGGGTTGTCGGGCGTTCTACGATTATTCTTCCTCGTATGATCGATGATTTATTGATTGTATGATGTTAGGGTCGTGTTTCTTGCGAAGAAATCGTGTTGAACCCTTTCGTTCGTCGTCGTCTTCCGTTTCGATAGCATTGGGCGTTTCGAAGCTTTCCGGTTGAGCCGTGTTCGTCGGGATACTTGCGTGCCGATTTTGAGGCAAGTATCTTGCCCATACATTTCATGTTTCGTTGATATAATTCTTGATAAATGATTTTATGCAAAATCCAATGTTTAATGAACGTAAAAAGGGATCGGTATGTTCTCGATAAATGTTGTCTTTCAACGATAATTCGTATACTTCGTGAATATGTGTTCTCGGAATATGTGTGTTGGTTTTGTATGTTTAAAGATAATATGATCACTTCGAGTGAGTTGATAGACCTTAATCCTTTTAAGCGGATTACGTATTGTTATTGTGTACTTGTTCGGTAAGAACGTAATGTGTGTGATATTAGTTGTTACTCCTTGAAAGGAGGTTGTGATACTTAATGTTGTTTGGCTTGATAAGTGATTATTGTTGTGTGCTTGATGTATGTGATGTGCCTCCGGGTAGGATTGTTGAATCTCCGGGATCCATACTTGCTAGTATGGGTCGGGCGAAACCGTAGGGTTATCCAATACGGGTATGTCTTGCGGGGACTCCGAGGTTCGTGGCTTGTTAGCCCGATGCCGAGATAACTTGTGGGGTATCATTGGGTATGTCTTGCGGGGACTCCGAGGTTCGTGGCTTGTTAGCGCGATGCCGGGATAACTTATGGTTGTGGTTTGATTATGTACGTATATGTGCTTGTAGTCACGTGACTGCGGTTACGGTGACATGTGATTTGATATAGTTTCCCTGTGGGTTATTCATTCGGGTTTGTTCTACGGGAGCATCTGAGGTCCGTGGCTTGCTAGCACGGGAGGCGAATAATCTGTGGAAACAGGTTGTTATGGTATGATCGGGTCGTGGACCCCATTTGTTGTTATCGTATTTATGTTTTGGGAAAATGACTTTTGGGCTGTGTCCCTAAACGTTTTTGAAAGGTTTGAGAATTCTTAAATCCCAATGTGTTTTCAAAACTCCCGAGATCGTAAAATGTTTTAACAAGATGTATATCGGGTTTACCCCTATCTTTCGATTTAACCGTTTTGATTAAGTGATTTACCTCGGGAAGTATGTTTGTGATTAACATGTTCCGTGGAGTATGATATGTATGGCTCGTTTTCGTATTTTATACTTGCACTAGCAAAACAGTGGAGTTTTGCTAACCCCCGAGTATTCGGGGGTGGATGTCTATTTTTGCATTCAGGCTTTGGAGCATGGCATAGGGTCGGCACGAAGGATGATGAAAGATGAACGATACTAATCACACGAGGATCCGTTGATGTCGTATTGGTCTAGTTGTATTTTATTTTCCGCTGCAAGATTTTCCCGTTAGACGGGAGTTTATTGTATTTTGACCCCTGCGTGGGTATGTGTTTGTAATCGAGTTGTATATTTTATTGAAAGACCAAATCGGTCTACTGAGTCATTTTGCCTTGAAGGCATTGTCGAGATGTTAAATGTTGTTACCAGCCTGGTAGATCCTCGAGGAGAGGGTCTACGGCGTGTAATATCCCTGAGCGGATTGGGGGTGTTACAGAATGGTATCAGAGCTTAGGTTGTGGAAACCTAGGCTGTCGGGTCAGTGGTGTCTGTTGAGTTTTGTCTCGTCGGATTTTATCTGACTGAGTCGTGTCGCGACGCGTCGTTTGAGTTTGTTGGTCGTGATTAGTATCGTGGGCGATCATCATTCTCATGCGACCTGTGAATGTAAGTCTCCCTTCTTTGTGTTGTGCCTCGTGTGACACGAGCTATTTTTATGATTATTTGTTAATTGATGGAATCCTCTTATGGATTTTTACTTCTTGATATGTGGTTATTTGACCCTCATATTTCGTTCATATGAGGAGTAGTGTTGCTCGATTGTGTATGTTGAACCGTATTTCTTTTATCCGCTGCGTGAGTTCTTTTGCAATGACTTTCGGTATTTTACCGACCGAGTTTTATTTCGAAAATCAATTCCCTTAACCGAGTTTTTGGCATTATGGCCTTGATCATTTTGGCGAAATTCCTATGACGGTATTTAGTATTTTGTAAATGACTTTCGTGAGTTTTTGAAATATTACCGTCATCGGCCTTTTTGGCGTTTTTGTATATGGTTTTTAGCTGGTGAGTTCCTAAGCGGGACCACGGCGCTATATTGTTCCTTGTAATTACCTGAAAATTTTGGGCATTCTAACCCATTGAATTATTTTTGAAAATCTTGAGTATCTTAGAAAATTAAAATTCGAGACGTACTTTTAAAACGAATTATTTTCTTGCGGTGTTTTCAAGGTGTTTTCTAATGCCGCAATACATTTCAAAAATTTTCCGGTTGAGGACCAAAAATATTTTTGAGATATTTTCAAATGCAGTTGCTTAGACCCAAGGGTCGAATATTTTTGAAATTTTTTCACTAAAGGAAAGGTGTCCTCATTTTTGTTCAAACGCAAGATGATTTTCAAAGTCTCGATAATGGTGTTTGTACTACTTTTTGTAAAATGATACTCAAGATCAACTGTTGTTTCCAAACTGTTTTCAAAAGGTGGTTTTTGTTTTTAAAACCTATCATTCCTGTTTGCGGACCGGAAATGCATGTATGGTTTTCGAACTTTCGTCACGGTGTTAACCCCGAATTGTGATCGAATTGGTGGCATGAACGTCGAGGCATTGCCACGCATTTGTTGTACTAGCCCTCTGTGAGAGGTGTGAACTGGTATTTATTGTTTATCGCCTCGTGGTGATTTGCGTGTTGACACGCGAGTGTGAGTTGTTGAAGCTTGGGTTGGTATGTTCGTGTATATGTGTGATTGTTCCATGATGTTTTGTGATTATGTGCTGGTTATCGTTCTGGCCGTTGAGATTGCTGAACGATACCGTCGTTGCTATGATTTTAGTATGCATGTTGCTTTACGATGGAAATTGTTGTATGTGGTATATGTTATGATTTGTCTATTGTGCTGAGTAATTACTTATTCAGTATGCCGAGGGGCCGAGGTCGTAGTCGTGGCAATCAGACGCGTAGTCGAGATCATGCTGCCGGTGATGATGCCGGTATCGGTGTCGCTACTATTTTACAGCAGGTAGCTACACAGATGACTCAGTTGACTCAGCGATTCAGCGCATTACGGATGTGACTCGTAACACTGGTGTAAACCGGTGGCTTCGGGAGGTAATTCGTATGAATCCCCTCGATTCGCCGGTGTTGCGGATGGGTTGGATCGGGATGGTTGGCTTTTCCGGTTGGGAAAGATATTTGAAATTGTCGATTGTCTGAAGAATGGAAGGTACCTATTGCGCGTACCTTCTTGACAAAGATGCCGCTAATTGGTGGGAGGCATTAAGCCTCATGATCGTGATGTCACGTGGGCGAGTTCCGAGCATTCATGGAAGCCGAGTTACGTCAAACCGATTAGAGAGCAGAGGATTCACGAATTTCATTCGGCGAGAACCACAAGGTGTTTCGGTGTCACAAAGCTATCATCGATTATAGCAAACAACTCGGTTATGTGCGAGATCGGGTGAGAACCGAGGAAGAGAGGATCTTTCATTTTGACTGCACGAATGAAGCGAGATTCGCGTGTATATGTCGGGACTCACTTGCACTTCGTTGAGGACTACCAAGATCGAGCATTGGCCCGTGAATTAGCTTCGTTATCGTCGGAGCGTGTGCCGAGTCGAAGAAGCAGAGGAAGTCCAATGACCTTGTGGATAGTGCAGAGTTGGTGTTTCTAGTTCGCAACGTCGTAGTCTTTCTACCGTGAAGCTCGTCGCTCGTTGCGTGGGGTGAGAGTTCTAAGTCTTCGCTTTGACTCTGGTAAAGCCGGGAGGTGTTTTAACGCAATGTGGCGGGGCATGTCCGTGCACATTGCCCTCTCCGCTAGTAACGTGTTACAAGTGCGGGCTTGAGGGACACCGAGTTCGGTTTGCGAGTTGGTCACCGAGCCTTCCGAGGCACGGATTTGAGCACTCAAATCGGGACCAACTCCGAGGAGTCCCCGAGGGCGTGGTCTATCAGTTGTATGTTATGTTATTTCCTTACCCGGTTGTTTGAATCTCGGAGATAAAGTTCTTTTATTCGAAGTGGATCGTTTTGTGTTTATTTTCGTTTTCTCAACCATGCACGGTGCTTAGTGTTTTGTGATTGTTCGGATAATTGACTTGATTGTATTATCTATTTGATGACGTTTGTCACTTGTTGATTTTATCATGTCCCTAACGGCGACGTTGTGTTGGTCGTGGAGCGTGTTTTCACACCGTATATTCCGTTGCGTTGTATGTAACGTTTCGCCGTTTGGCATTAGTTACGCTGCGTTTCTTGCGTATCTCATTGAGTTTTCTGGCGGGATATTGCTTCTCCCTACTTGTTTTAAGTTTCGGACGAAACTTCTTTTAAGGAGGGTAGAATGTAATATCCGCAATTTAATTCGGTAAATTTCTTTTTCGGAGGAAGTTCGTTTTGACAACTCTATCATGACCGTTTCGTCATTCCGAGAATGATTAATTCTGCACTTTTTGTCAACCGAGTTCGTTTGGTGTCGTTTTGTTGAGTTCCGTGCTTTTAACGACTTTTCTAAGTATGAGTTCGACTTTGTAAAGTCACCATTAATTTTGGTAACTCCAAAATTCTGAATCTTTGCAATATTATAGAGCATCGAGTTAGCTTTGCAATGGTTCAAGCGGTGAGTCAATCGGAGTCCGTGCGAGAGAGTTATGGTCGTTTTAGCTCACCCGCTCGTTATTGGCGATCACGCCGGCGGACCCGGCCGTGTCGTCGACACGGCCCGTGCCGTACTCGTCCGGAAATGCCGAAGTTTCGCCGACCGAACTTCGGCCGTGTCGTCCGACACGGCCCGTGCATACTCTTCCGGATAAGCTCGAGACGATCGCCGACACGCCCGACCGTGTTCCAGACACGGCCGAAGTCGTCGAAGTCATTGTCGGACGGAGTCAGCCCCTGTCGGCCAGTATGCGACACGACCGTGCCGATCGGCCGCAGCCGTGTCCGTGACGATCAACCCCTATAAAAGGCCCGCAGACGTTTTCTTGCCATTTTCACCTTCTTCTTCTCCTCTTCCGAAGGGGCGTGTTCTAATCTTGAAGCCATGTTGTTTAACAACATATCCATGAAGTTTGGAGGTTCATATCGTCAATCATCCGTCCTATAACATCCTTTGATCGAGCGAATCCAGTCGATTTCCTAGAAATCTAGTTTTGGGAATTTGGGGTTTTGGTTGTTTTCGTCCGATTAATCCGATTTAACTTAGGATTATGATGTATTGATGAATATTTAGATGTATTATATCATTTCCCTTGTTATTCCATGGTTGGATCGTATCGATTCGTTATTTGGGTCGAGTTCTTGACCGACGCCTTGAAGGTGTCCTAAAATGTCTTAGAGGGTTGTCGGGCGTTCTACGATTATTCTTCCTCGTATGATCGATGATTTATTGATTGTATGATGTTAGGGTCGTGTTTCTTGCGAAGAAATCGTGTTGAACCCTTTCGTTCGTAAATCGTCTTCCGTTTCGATAGCATTGGGCGTTTGAAGCTTTCGGTTGAGCCGTGATCGTCGGGATACTTGCGTGACGATTTTGAGGCAAGTATCTTGCCCATACATTTCATGTTTCGTTGATATAATTCTTGATAAATGATTTTATGCAAAATCCAATGTTTAATGAACGTAAAAAGGGATCGGTATGTTCTCGATAAATGTTGTCTTTCAACGATAATTCGTATACTTCGTGAATATGTGTTCTCGGAATATGTGTGTTGGTTTTGTATGTTTAAAGATAATATGATCACTTCGAGTGAGTTGATAGACCGTAATCCTTTGCCGGGGATTACGTATTGTTATTGTGTACTTGTTCGGTAAGAACGTAATGTGTGTGATATTAGTTGTTACTCCTTGAAAGGAGGTTGTGATACTTAATGTTGTTTGGCTTGATAAGTGATTATTGTTGTGTGCTTGATGTATGTGATGTGCCTCCGGGTAGGATTGTTGAATCTCCGGGATCCATACTTGCTAGTATGGGTCGGGCGAAACCGTAGGGTTATCCAATACGGGTATGTCTTGCGGGGACTCCGAGGTTCGTGGCTTGTTAGCCCGATGCCGAGATAACATGTGGGGTATCATCGGGTATGTCTTGCGGGGACTCCGAGGTTCGTGTCTTGTTAGCGCGATGCCGGGATAACTTATGGTTGTGGTTTGATTATGTACGTATATGTGCTTGTAGTCACGTGACTGCGGTTACGGTGACATGTGATTTGATATAGTTTCCCTGTGGGTTATTCACTCGGGTTTGTTCTACGGGAGCATCTGAGGTCCGTGGCTTGCTAGCACGGGACGCGAATAATCTGTGGAAACAGGTTGTTATGGTATGATCGGGTCGTGGACCCCATTTGTTGTTATCGGATTTATGTTTTGGGAAAATGACTTTTGGGCTGTGTCCCTAAACGTTTTTGAAAGGTTTGAGAATTCTTAAATCCCAATGTGTTTTCAAAACTCCCGAGATCGTAAAATGTTTTCACAAGATGTATATCGGGTTTACCCTTATCTTTCGATTTAACCGTTTTGATTAAGTGATTTACCTCGGGAAGTATGTTTGTGATTAACATGTTCCGTGGAGTATGATATGTATGGATCGTTTTCGTATTTTATACTTGCACTAGCAAAACAGTGGAGTTTTGCTAACCCCCAAGTATTCGGGGGGTGGATGTCTATTTTTGCATTCAGGTTTTGGAGCATGGCATAGGGTCGGCACGAAGGATGACGAAAGATGAACGATACTAATCACACGAGGATCCGTTGATGTCGTATTGGTCTAGTTGTATTTTCTTTTCCGCTGCAGTACCTTTTCCCCGTTGTACGGGAGTTTATTGTATTTTGACCCCTGCGTGGGTATGTGTTTGTAATCGAGTTGTATATTTTATTGAAAGACCAAATCGGTTTACTGAGTCATTTTGCCTTGAAGGCATTGTCGAGATGTTAAATGTTGTTACCAGCCTGGTAGATCCTCGAGGAGAGGGTCTACGGCGTGTAATATCCCTGAGCGGATTGGGGGTGTTACATTGACCACAGTCTGGAAGATTCTCTCCACCAGCCGACAAGCCGCCGAAAGCTTGTCAGTAGGGCCGCATGTTGACTGACTCCGGACACGTGATGGCTCCTTATTGGACCGCCCAGCTGTGGCAGCCTCTTCCTTGGACTTTAGCCCGACAGCCAGCATCTTTCTTGGACTTTAGCCCGACAACCCAGGAGATCGCCCCATTAAAGTATTGGCCGGCAGGCGATCGGCAGATTATTTTAATGGCCGGCAGGCGATCGGCCACTAAAGGACAGGACCCGGCTGTCCCTATATAAGCAAGGCACCCTGCACTTGAACACTTCTTCAACTCCCTTCGGATTTCACACTATACAGAAGCAAACATCAAGCACTTGGCTAATCTCCAACTCTTGGCAACAGCTATCATTCGGTCTTACTTCTCCCGGCCTTTCTCCTCGAGCAGATTACCGGCAGGGACGAAGAACACCGAGCTTCGCTCAAGAGCCGGATTAACAGAGTCTTTTTACACTCATTGTATTTAGATTTCTCACATTAATACTTGTATCCACGAATATTTGTATTAATAACATCTCGCGAGAGCATTCAAGCCCGGGCCTCACAAACCCGGCAAATCTTGTATTATTTATCTTCTCTCGGAAGTGCTCCCGCAATTGTTGTTTGTTGTCCGTCTTCCAGCAGTATTAATCTTCGGATAAATATTTTGGGCAACAACAGATATGAACTCCAAAACTTCATGGATTGATTGTCCAACAACATCTCTCCATGATTTACCAAGCTCCAGCCGCGGAAGAGAAGAAAACCGAGTGAAAATGGATGAAGAAAACGTCTGCAGGGCCATAAATAGACTGCACAGTGTGCCGCGGCTCAGCGGGAGTGTGCCGCGGCACAGGCCCAAAAATGGCTCCCAGTGGTCGGCAGTGTGCCGCGACTCGGCCGGAGTGTGCCGCGGCACCGTCTGTCAGTTTGGTCGAAAAATGCCACAGAGTGTGCGCGGCCTGCCCGGCTGTCTGCGCGGCCCGAGCTGCTCGGCGAAGCGCCGATCACGCCGGCCGTGACTCGGCGAAGCTGCCGAGCACTACCGGTCGTGACTCGGCGATGCCTGGCAGGCCTGAGTTGCCCGGCCATTACTCGGCCGGGGCCAACTCCGACGGCCCGAACGACCCCGAAATCCGAACCTGAATATGAATCGATGATATGGTTACGACGTACTCGCAAAGACGAATCTAAGAGCTAAGAGAACACACAATTCCGACCACCCGAAGGCTCGGAATTCAACAACGGAAGTAATTACCCAAAACTTTGGGAAATTACGAAAATGGCCCAAAACGTCCGAAAATCACGATACGCGATCGAAACACCAAACCAAAGCTCGGAACATGAATAATAACCTTAAATGAACTTACGAGAAACTCGAAACAACAGTTTCGGACGAGATTCGCAAGAATCAAACTCAAGTGCGGAAAAGTCGCTAAAAAGCTCGGAACTCAACAAAACGATACCGAAACGAACTCGAATGACAAAAAGTGCAGAATTAATCATTCTCGAAATGACGAAACGGTTATGAGCGAGTCGTCAAAACAGACTTCCGCCAAAAAAAAGAAAATTACTGAAATTCGAAATTGCGGATATTACATTCTACCCTCCTTAAAAGAAGTTTCGTCCCGAAACTTAAAACAAGTAGGGGGGAGCAATATACCCACCAGGAAAACTCGACGAGATACACAAAAACAGAAAACTCATGCCCAACGGCGAAACGCTGCAAGAAACGCAAAGAGACATACGGCGTGAAAACACGCTCCACGACGACCAACATAACGTCGCCGTTAGGGATATAATAAAACCAACAAGTGACAAGCGTCATCAAATGGATAATACAATCAAGTCAATTATCCGAACAATCACAAAACACAACGAATGAAAATCAATACGATTGACCAACCCAACGGGTCATCAATCCAAACGCGAGCCAAACGCTGAAGAAATACGGAATTCCACCGCCCAAGGGTTGGAAGATCGAAAACGAGACTAATTTCCCGAACTTAAGAAAATTAGGAAGGAGCCTGAATGCTCAACAATCACGAAACGAGGACAAAAACCGAACAAACAAACGACCGAGACAACAAAAATCGAACAATCATGTCCGAAACACGAAGGATAATAAAATTCAAACAACAACTCTCAGGATGATCTGGTGAGAACTACAAGACATGCATTCCCATAAGATCCACCGGAAAGGGAATAGCGATTGAAAAGTCACAACGACAAACGAGTTATTCCGAAACAACACCACCCTCGTTCGATCAACAAAAGCAAGGGATAGGGAAAGTTCAGAAAATGTCAACGAACATAAACGAGTCGACAGAGTCGAAAACACAGGAGTTCCAAATCCGATCCACTTCGAATAAAGGAACTAATAGATCCAGATGATGTCACTCCCGAACAAGGTTCACAAGAATCGAACCGAACCCGAAAAGTCACGGCGATAACCAGATCGACCCATAACAAGATCGCAGTTCGTTCGGACGATGAAATCGAAATACAGAACAAGTTCATAAAGTATCAACGAACATGAGCGAATCGATAGACTTGAGGAAGAGAAAATACGGAAGTCAAAATAGTACGGGTATTACCTCCGACCTCGTCCACCAAATTCACAAAAACAGGAGCAAGGTAACAAGACATTAAACAGCCGACACATAACGGAACCATCACCGATGCACACGGCCATACCAACCCAAGCTCTAACAGCTCGCACATGCGCGACAACGCAGAAATCACCACGAGGCGACAATATTCAATACCAACATCCCACCTCTCACAGAGGGCTAACACAACAAATGTGTGGAAAACAACTCAACGCTCACGCCGCCAACTCGATCATACTCGGGAGCAAACATCAAAATGACAACGCGAACATCATACATACATACCCAGCCCTCAAATGGGAATGGATAGGTTTTAAAAACGAAAACCTAATTTGAAAATAATTTAGAAGAACACCGGTTGATCTTGAGTATCACCTTTCAAAAAGTACAACGTGAAAAATCGTTATCGAGACATTGGAGAACCATTTCGCATTTGATAAACATGAGGACACTTTCTCTTAGTGAAAACTTTCAGAATATTCGACCCACGGGTCTAAATAAAAGTGTTTCTAAAATATTGAAAATATCTCAAAGCATTTTGGTCCTCGAAGTAGAATTTTTTTGAAATATATTGTGGCACCTAGGATGTACCACAAGAAAATAACTCATTTTTAAAAGTATGTCTCGAAATTTATTTTTCTAAGCTACTCAAGGTTTTCAAAAATCCAATAGGCCAGAATGCCCAAAACTCACACATATCAACGTTCACTAAAACAACTCCTAGTACACGCATCAAAGCGTTTAAAATCAAGACAATACATGTCTTTAAACGGAAATAAACGATAAAATACCACATTCAGAACAAAACCACTGACCCCATTCGAGGCCTCTAAGGACCCTCCCGCAGCTGCTAGTGAACAAGTCGAGCAGCGTTTAAGCACAAAGCCTCCACAAGAGAACTTGTAAAACGTGCAAATTGATTCGAAAATCATCAGCAACGGACAAAAACAACAATAAAAAGACATCACAAGCGACGACACTCCTTGTATAAATCAAATACGAGAGTCGACTAAATACATATCGTGATATCAAAATCCACATAAGGATTCCATCACTTAACAATTAATCATAAAAATAGCTCGTGTCACACGAGGCACAACACAAAGAAGGGAGACTTACTTCCACAGGTCGCACGAAGATGATGATCGCCCCACGATACTAATCACGACCAACAAACTCAAAGCGGCAGCGTCGCGACGACTCGATCGAGATAAAATCCGACGAAACAAGACTCAAACAACACGACTTGACCCGACAGCCTAGGTTTCCACAACCTAAGCTCCGATACCATTTATGTAACACCCCCAATCCACTCAGGGATATTACACGCCGTAGACCCTCTCCTCGAGGATCTACCAGGCTGGTAACAACATTTAACATCTCGACAATGCCTTCAAGGCTAAAATGACTCAGTAGACCGATTTGGTCTTTCCACAAATACATACAACTCATGCCCACGCAGGGGACAAAATACAACCACACTCGTACAATGGGAACAATATAACAGTGGAAAATAAAGTACAACTGAACCAACACACGATGTACGGTGTTGCTACCCAAAATATTATCCGGAGATAGATATTGCTGGAATGGATGGGATAGCAAACAAATGCAAGAGCACTTCCGAGAGAAAGATAAATAACACAAGATTTGCCGGGGTTGTTAGTCCCGGGCTTGAATGCTCTCGCGAGATATTATTAATACCAATATTCGGGGATACAAGTACTAATGTAAGAATACAATTACAATGAGTGTAAAGATTCTTGTTATCTTAGCTAGTGAGCGTGTAGATTGCCTAAGAACCAGATTTGATGCTCGTGAGTTCTTGTAACAAAGGAGATGAATAGCGATTGCGGCGGTGAGAGATCGATCGTCTCTCACGGCGAGTATTTAGCCTGGATGCTTGGGCTCTGGGCTTGTGAATCTCTTGGAATCTGTCTAGTGGAGACTTGCTGCCGATCGTCTTACGGGACGAGAGATTTAGAGAGAAGTCTGAGATGGATTAGGTGAGATAGCCGGAGCTTTGATGATATGTATGTTCTTGATATTTAGTGAATGTATCGGAATGTGAGAGAATGTGAACCTTTTTCCAGTAGGAGGAGGTTCTCTATTTATAGGGCTTGGATACGCCGGGCGATCGCCTTCTCTGCAATATAATAATCGGGCGATCGTCTTTTAGCACATGGGCCTGTCCCCTCAAAGTCTGCAGGAGTTGCTGGCAGTCAACTGTGCGGTCCAATGGGGAGCTTACACGCGTCCTGAGTTGCTGACACGGGTGGTCCTACTGACAACTTTCGGCGCGCATGCTGGTAGGTGAGGTAGGTGGCAGGCTGTGGTCAAAGGTCTTGTCGGCTAAAGATCTTATGCCTACGAAGATCTTGTCAGCGCCTTTGGTGGATCTGCACGTGGGTGCTTTTCTGAGACCAAGTCCTTGATGACTTTTGACGGGCGATCGTCTTTGCTCGGGGCGTAGGTCGATTGCCCTTAGCCGGTAACTAGAGCAGATCGCCAGCTGCCAAAGGGCGATCGCCTGGGAGTCGATCGCCAGTGCACGATGGTGGTCGATATCTTCGACTTGGCGAGCTAGCCATAGTTTGACTGGAGTTGACTTGGTCGCTCGGCCTTATAGTCGATCGCCTTTGTCGGGATGAATAAATCGTGACACAACAATTGCCCCGGCTCGCTCATACGTTGGAAACGTGGGGTGAGGTGGCTCTCTTAGCGATCGCTGAACTTTTGACGAGCAACTTCGTGTTTTATTGAAGCGCGATCGTCTTTGGTGATATATCCCGAGTTCGGACGACTGGTTGGCGGCCAATCTAGCGGGAAAAAGCAACGGCGTTGAAAAGTCTCGCGCACGTGTCGGGCTTCTATTGGAGGACACCAACGGTCATTAATGACTCCTCGGCCGACGCGTCCTCGAAAAGACGCGTACGCGGGTCTCGAGGGGTCAACTAGTGCGTCGTTTGAGATCCGACCCCGAGGTTTTCCCTTATTGCTAACGGGTCCCTGCCTTCTCCTATAAAAGGGGCGCGGGGCGTGATTCACTCACGCGTACTTATCTGGAGAAAGAAGGACTTGCCGCCGAATTTTCGAAGATCTTAGTGCCGATCGTCGCTCGATTCCACTTTAGGGTAAGAAAAATCCTTTTCTCCTTTTCCGTTTCAAAATGGCGGAACCTCATCATCATTTGGAGCGGGAACCGATTCTGCCGCCGGGACATCGATCGTCCAGGAGAAACTTCTTCCGTCTTCCACACAGGCAATGGTGAAGCTATTCGGGCGGAATCGGCCGAGTGAAGTCGAGGCTTTATTCAATGAGGCCGATATTGCTAAGGAGTCGGCTGCTGAGGAGAGACAATCGCAGATCGAGAGAGACCTGGCGATCAGGGCTTACTGGGAGCAACACAGCGTTTTCGGTCGGGCCTATAGGGCCTTTGCTGAAATAATGGAGAGGTTAGCCGGTCCTACTCCGAGATTCGATTTCCGGGAATACTCGGTCGCTTATCCATATGTGCTTCCCAAGCGGTCGCAGTATCGTGCCGCGCAGCGATCGTTGTGGTCGCTCGGCCAAATACGGAGCTCGACAACCAGGAGAGATCTGGCCGTCTGGAGGACAAGATTCCATGTTCCTTCAGATGTGGACATGTTCGCGCCGGCGGAGAATGAACGAGCCGACCAGCCTCCGATGGGTATGGTCGCAGTGAGTGAGGCCGTTATGGAGGCCGGGCTACGCTTCCCTCTGTCCTTTGCGGTCTCCCATCTGTTGGCCGCTTGGAATGTGGCGCCCCTTCAGCTGACGCCGAACGCCTGGCTCCAAATTATTTGCACCCTCACCCTTTTCGGCGGTCACCGCCTGTACCGCCTCCCATCGCCGTTGGAGATGAATCATTTGTTTAAACTGACGGCTCATAGAGGGTTGGTCGGCGGTTACCATATTCAAGGCCGATCTGGCCGGGTGATTCATGGAGTCCCGAATAAGATACGGGGCGATCGGGACGGTGGTTCTGGGTCGCCGGCAAGTGGAGAGTTTCGGCGAGCGACAATCCCACGGGCGAGCTGGAGATCCCCACTGAATTTCGGGAGAGGAATCCCGGTAAGGGTTTAGACTCTCCCTTCGTTTGGATGCGTTTTGGACTGATCTAATTTGATTTCTGTTTTGCAGGTTTTCACATTCCGTCGGTCGAGGAGCTGCCTTTCGACTTTCTCGTTGTCTGGGAGCGGATAAGGAGCTTGTCGGACGACGACCTAGACGCCACTCGGATCAACAAGGAGAGTCGCTGGTTGTCGGCTCGACTATTCCGTTTCCCGAGACATCTCGCGGTGCCAGGTATGTGTTTATGTGACCTTCACTTCTAGGCGATCGCCTTACTTGAGGAAAGTGTCTGACAGTTAGTCGATCGTCTTTAACTGCAGAGGTTCGTTTTCCTCGCTTTTTGGAGCCTCCGGCGGAGATCGCCATGTCGAACCCAGGAGTCCTAGGCCGTCTTCGCCATAAGAGGTCGACTCGGGCCCCTCCCGTTGCATTGCCTATAGTTCCGGAGGCGGAGCCTCGCGTGGAGCCGGAGCCTAGCGTGGAGCCGGTCGTTGTTGAGGAGGAAATTCCGGAGGAGGGGCTTCGGGCGAATCGCAAGAGGCCTAGGCCGGAGGAAACTTCGGTTCCTGCCCCGGGCGATGAAGTGCCGATCGCCGCGCCTCCGATCACCATTGTTGCTCCGGAGAGCGAGCCGCCCTCTGCGGCTTTTATGCGGGAGATGGCGATCGCGGACGCCGAGACCCCTCGAGGGAAACCGTTTTTCGGTCGGGATCCCGAGAAGGCTGAGAGGTAGATAGCATTCTTGTGTTGAAAATTGCATCTGCGTAGGAGTTGTATTAACTTAGCTGTTTTGATGCAGGATCCGTCGTGCAGACCCGTCTTGTCCACCGATGGTCGTGGATTTCCTGGCGAGTCGATCTCCTCGCCATTCCTGCGACATCCCTCCATACGTTAGCAAGGCTGCTTCCGCTCTGCCGAAGGCATGGACGACTGACCTGGATGCGATCACTCGACAGCGATCGGCGAGTTCGATGCACGCTGTTCTCGCCCTTTCTCTTCAGACGGCGACCATGGCCGTCCAGGCTGCTCAGGAGTTTGAGGGGCGGCCCTCCACCATTCGCCTGCAGGAGGATCTCGAGGCGGCTCGGAAAGAGAACGCCGAGTTTGCTGACAAGATCGCGGCGATGGAGAAGGATTCTCTGGAGGCGGCCAAGCGGGCGAGCCATGAGCTTGAGCTGGAGAAGAAGGAGACTGAGAAATATCGAATGGCGGTCGACCGATTTCGGGACCAGATGCAGAGTGCCGTCCAGGCGCGGAATGTTGCTGAAGAGGAGGCCGATCGCCAGAAGGTGACGATCGCTCGGCTGACCAGCGAGCTGGCGGAGGCGAAAGAGAAGGTTGCTGCGAGGGAGGCCGAGCTCCAGGGATCGCAACAGGCGATGGCCGAGCTGAGAGGAGAGGTTGAGGCGACCAAGGCCGATCCCTTCCAAAACTTGGAGTATGTCAGCGAGTTCGCCTATTATTTGGCGTTCGCCGACTCGATCCGAGCGGCTAAGAAGGGAGTCTTCGAGGTCGGTCCTCTTGCCGATAAATTCAAGGCGTATGCGTTGGAGCATCCTCTCCATTCAGCTTTCTCCTTGCCGATCCTGGATCTTGCGGACATCGGCGTGGATTTGAGCTGGTATTCGTCTCCAGCCAATCTTTCTCATCCCGACGCTCCGGAAGATGAGGGGACCGCGCCGAATGCCGAAGGCGAAGGCCAGGCTGGGGCCTGAGGCACTTTATTTTTTACGTTTTAGCTTGCTTACTTGTAGTTTTGTAGCTTTCTTCCTTGTAGTTTTTGTAGTTTTCTTTTGTAGCACTTAGGCCTTCGGGCGACCGTGTACTATGACCTTCTCAAGCAATGAACTGAATGTTTGGATTTCTGTCTTATCACTTGAATGAATGGTTATTTTTGAGTCTTTGTTTGACTTTGTACAAATGTGTGAGGAGAGATCGTTGCGAGGGTAGTTCCAAATGAATCGATAAACTCATAACGACAACTTTTTACAACAAATTCGATCGCTGCACTACATCTGAAAAATGACGATCTCCGTATGTGGTTGAATAGCGACGATCGTCGTGTAGGTAGTCCGCACTCTTATTGCCCCTTGTTTTTATTCACTTAGTGGAAGTAAGGGGATGAAAATAATTCCTTGAGTGAGCGGTCTTCAACTTTGTCGAATCCTCGGGGACGGTCGTCCATCTTGAGGAACCGTGCACGATCGCGGAGTTCGATGGACCGACTCCTTGATCATGTCTTGATGCGCGAAGACATTGAGTGTCTCGTGACTCACTTTATTATGAGGGTCCTCTTATAGGCCGCGCCGCCTCGTATTTAAACGAAGGGCGTGCGGTCTCGGTCTAGAGGAGTCCTTGCACGGGGCAGCGTCGGATGAATCAACTCCACGCCCGCGGCTTGTTAGCTCTGCTTCCACCTCGGCCAGCCATGGAGATGGCCGACCTCGACGGTGTACGTTGAGACGGGGGTTGTGGCACGTCGTATTGTCCGAGTTCACCATGTTAGATGATGAACCTTTGAGGGCGAGCGATCGTGTCCACTGATTTATTTTGGAGGGCCCCCAGACTACGCCGGCCTCGTATTTAAACGAAGGGCGGGCGATCTTGGCCTAAAGGGACCTTGCATGGCCTAAGCAGTCGGTTCCATCGACCACCAGGACCATGGCTGCACTCTTCCACCTTGGATCGTCATGTAGATGCCGACCTTCGAGGGTGTACATTGTGCGGGGGAGGCGATCTCGTGCCTTAGTCCATCATGTTAGACGGTGAACTGTAGATGGCGATCGAGTCCTCCAGTTTCTTAAATGAGGAGGGAGATCGAGGAGACTTCCGAGCTCTCCTTTTCTTGATTAAAGCATGTAGGGACGGTCGCCGAGGTTGATCCAGGGGTCGGCTCATATGAGCTTTCCAGCCTGTTTTGTGTTCGACTCGGACGATCGTCTGTAGAGATTGGTAGGGGCTTCGGCTAAACCAATAAGCTGTCCAACTTGCCCACCTCGAACAATCTCCAGAGATGTTTGAGGAGATCGCGGCATTTGTTGGTGCTGTGGCCGTGACTCTTATGGTAGGCACAATATTGATTGTTGTCCAGGTGACCGTGGTCCCTTATCGCCTTTGGCTTTTTGAGCTCTTCGTGCCCCTTGATGGCATAGAAAATATGTGCCGGAGTTCTGTTGAACGTATGGAGGAGATGGGCTTCCATGTCCTCGAAAGCCTTGAGATCTCCGGGTGTCTTGGCGATCGCCTTCTTTGCTTTGGCGATCGCTATCTTCTGTACAAGAGGTGGCGTTTCCTCGTCTAAGCGGAGGGTGAGTAGCCTTTGCCTGGCCAGGAAGTTGGCAGCTTTAGCGCGGAAGATCGCGTAAGTTGGGGGAATATCCTTGGAGAGATGTCTAAACATGGGAGAGTGACCATGAATCCCCCATGACCGAATAGAGAGCGAGCTCACATCGACGGAGTTCGCCGGTGAGGACGATTTCGTCCACTCGGTCAATGTAATTTGCGTCTGATTCGTCTTTCCCCTGCTTGATTTTTATCATGCGGTGGGGGCCTTCTGGTCTAGCGACCTTGCTGGCGAAGTATGACGTGAAGTCATTCGCCAGTTTCTTAAAGGAGTTGATTGATCGTGGTGGTAGTGAGACGTACCACCTATGGGCCGGCTACCCAATGTCAGCGGGAAGATCCGGCAATTGGTAGCATCAGATGCCCCACACCCAGTCATGTAAATTCGGAATTTACTCAGGTGGGTTTCGGGGTCCGATCTCCCCTCATACAGAGGTGTTTTGGGAGGAGCGATCGTTGTTTGTATGGGGGCAAGCTCGATGTGGACCGCGAGTGGCTCGGTCGGCCCGGCGATCTTCTTGCTGGTGCTTGCCCCAGTGTCCAAGAGTGCTCTCATCTCGTCGAGCTGGTGTTGTATGGCGGCCATTGCCGTGGCCTGGCCGCCGCTGCGGCTCGGCGCGGAGCGGTGCCGAGGCGATTGAGTACCGATCTCAGCGATCGGGCGGAGTCGGATGGCCGACTGCGTTCGGCCGTGAGGTGGGTAGCCGAACTTCCGTGACGGATTCGGGTTCCGCTTTTCGAGGTTGGAAACAGAGTGCCCGGTCGCCAGATGGGTCGCGCCCCAAGCGATCGAATATGGATCCCTCCGGTCGTGCGAGAGCCTTTCCTCGCGAATTCGGGCTTTCTGACGATCGCTCGTTCAGTAGCCCGTTGAATTTCCGTTTTCCCATGCGGCGGATGATCGAGGGAGTTATCGCAGGCGACGCACATGCTCTCCGTCGCTCCTCCAGGATGGCCATAGCCTCCTCGATCTGTTCCTCGGTTTGGAACTGATCGAGTGAGAGGTTGGGGCCATCTCTCGGATGCGGGATCGAGAGTCTCGCGTTGTCGCGCTTCCCCATCGTTGGTGGGGTTCGGATTGAGCCGGGATATGGTGTCCGGCGGTTCGGAGAGCAGCTTTCTTCGATGGACCGGCGGATGTCATGATTCTGAAGGTTTTCTTTGAAGTGCAGTGAGTGTCACTTCAAGTATATGCCCCGAGAACAGTGAGTGTTCTTCGGGACGGTAGGAATAAAAATGTGAGGGTTAGATGCCCTCCTTCTAGCGCCAATTGTTGCTACCCAAAATATTATCCGGAGATAGATACTGCTGGAATAGATGGGATAGCAAAAAAATGCAAGAGCACTTCCGAGAGAAAGATAAATAACACAAGATTTGCCGGGGTTGTTAGTCCCGGGCTTGAATGCTCTTGCGAGATATTATTAATACCAATATTCGGGGATACAAGTACTAATGTAAGAATACAATTACAATGAGTGTAAAGATTCTTGTTATCTTAGCTAGTGAGCGTGTAGATTGCCGGAAGAACCAGATTTGATGCTCTGTGAGTTCTTGTAACAAAGGAGATGAACAGTTGCGGCGGTGAGAGATCGATCGTCTCTCACGGCGAGTATTTAGCTGGATGCTTGGGCTCCTGGGCTTGTGAATCTCTTGGAATCTGTCTAGTGGAGACTTGCTGCTTCTGCCGATCGTCTTCTGGACGAGAGATTTAGAGAGAAGTCCTGAGATGGATTCCGGTGAGATAGCCGGGAGCTTTGATGATATGTATGTTCTTCAGTATTTCCGTGAATGTATCGGAATGTGAGAGAATGTGAACCTTTTTCCAGTAGGAGGAGGTTCTCTATTTATAGGTCTTGGATACGTCGGGCGATCGCCTTCTCTGCAATATAATAATCGGGCGATCGTCTTTTAGCACATGGGCCTGTCCCCTCAAAGTCTGCAGGAGTTGCTGGCAGTCAACTGTGCGGTCCAATGGGGAGCTTACACGCGTCCTGAGTTGCTGACACGGGTGGTCCTACTGACAACTTTCGGCGCGCATGCTGGTAGGTGAGGTAGGTGGCAGGATGTGGTCAAAGGTCTTGTCTGTCAGCTAAAGATCTTGTCTGCTACGAAGATCTTGTCAGCGCCTTTGGTGGATCTGCACGTGGGTGCTTTTCTGAGACCCAGTCCTTGATGACTTTTGACGGGCGATCGTCTTTGCTCGGGGCGTAGGTCGATTGCCCTTAGCCGGTCACTAGAGCAGATCGCCAGCTGCCAAAGGGCGATCGCCTTGGGAGTCGATCGCCAGGTACCTGATGGTGGTCTGATATCTTCGACTTGGCGAGCTAGCCATAGTTTGACTGGAGTTGACTTGGTCGCTCGGCCTTATAGTCGATCGCACTGTCGGGATGAATAAATCGTGACACAACATACGGTTCCTCATGTGATTAGTATCGATCATCTTTCATCATCCTTCGTGCCGACCCTGTGTTATGCTCCAAAACCTGAATGCAAAAACAGACATCCACCCCCCGAATACTCGGGGGTTAGCAAAACTCCAGTGTTTTGCTAGTGCAAGAACAAAGTGCAAATACGAGCCATACAATTCACATTCCACGAATAACAATAACCAGGAATCCTCAAGGTTCCAAACGAAACGAAAAGTACTTCCCGAGTCAAGAGTTTGAGAAAACCTTTCAAAATCGAAATATCATAAATCAATGGAAATAATTTATAAAACGGTTTAGAATGCCATCGAGAGTTTTAATAGAAAACAATTTAGGATTATCAAATCCTACTTTTCAAAATCTAAAAGACAAAACGGGTCACCGCCCCAAAAGTTTACTTTCCGTAAAATAACCTTTACCAAACCGTTGGGATTTTAGCCCCAAATCCGTCAAATGACCTTTACAAAAACGTTGGGATTTTAGCCCCAATTTCATCAACTCACAGTACACAAGAACGACCACAAGGTTCGTCTCCCAACATCAAAATCCACAAATAAAGGATTCAAAACAAACAACAAAATACTCTAGTGCCATCCTAGCCAAGTAAGCCAAACGAACACTTACCTCTTACCCACTTAGTCGATGCATGCAATCATGAAAACCGTTCAAAAGCACTCATTTCCGGAAATGCCAATATCGAATCACATTTGTAAAATGCACCACAATTAACCGCGGACCCACAGCTTCGTGGATCTCTGCCGAGACCCCGTCGGATCTAACCCACAGTGGTTAAAAGCAAGCTCGCGGTTCCACAGCTTCGTGGAGCCCTACCGAGACCCCGTCGGATCTAACCCGCAGTGAGCATACACACACACACGTTACTCATGCAATACTAACATGCTAAGAATGTAAGTTCATTAAGAATACTCACTAGAGATGGCCATTAACTCGACACCATTATCAAACTCTTCAAATCACAATAACAAGATTAAATACGGAATACACGATTTCATAACATTAAACAATAGGAGTATCATCATCAAATCCTTCAACGTTCAAAATAATCAAATCATAATCAATTCCCAAAACACACCGTTCACAAAACACACACGCATTTGAAAGAAAGCCTTTAACGAGGCCAAACCGAAATGTTTTGAAACTTCGTTTCAAACAACCAAACAAACACACTAATACGATCACCGATCATCATATCCACAAAATAAGAAAAGTATGGGCAAGGTACTTGCCTCTAAATCGGCACGCAAGTATCCCGACGAACACGGCTCAACCGGAAAGCTTCGAAACGCCCGGTGCTTTCGAAATGGAAGACGACGACGAACGGAAGGGTTCAACACGGTTTCTTCGCAAGAAACACGACCCTAACATCATACAATTAATAAATCAACGATCATACGGTGAAGAATAATCGTAGAACGCCCGAAAACCCCTCTATGACATTCTACCGGACACCTTCAAGGCGTCGATCAAGAACTTGACCAAAACAACGAATCGATACGATCCAACCATGGAATAACAAGGTAAATGATATAATACATCTAAATAATCATCAATCCATCATAATCCTAAGTTAAATCGGATTAATCGGACGAAAACAACCAAAACACCCAAATTCCCCAAAACTAGATTTCTAGGAAATCTGACCTGATTCGGTAGATAGGAGGGTGTTATAGGATGGATGATTGATGATTTGAACTCCAAAACTTCATGGATTGATTGTCCAACAACATCTCTCCATGATTTACCAAGCTCCAGCCGCGGAAGAGAATAAAACCGAGTGAAAATGGATGAAGAAAAGGTCTGCAGGGCCATAAATAGGCGCACGGTGTGCGTGGCTCACGGGAGTGTGCCGCGGCACGAGCCCAAAAATGGCTCCCGGTGGTCGGCGGTGTGCCGCGGCTCGGCGGAGTGTGCGCGGCACCCGTGCGATCGGTTTGGTCGAAAAATGCCACAGAGTGTCTGGCGGCCACTGCCCGGCTGTCTGCGGCCCGAGGCTGCTCGGCGAGCTGCGCGATCCGCTGCCGGCCGTGACTCGGCCAGAAGCTGCCGAGCACTACCGGCCGTGACTCGGCCAGTGCGGCTGGGCCTGTGTTGCCGGCCATTACTCGGCCGGCCAACTCACGGCCGAACGACCCGAAATCCGAACACGAATACGAATCGATGATACTGATTCTGACGTACTCGCAAAGACGAATCTAAGAGCTAAGAGAACACACAATTCCGACCACCCGAAGGCTCGGAATTCAACAACGGAAGTAATTACCCAAAACTTTGGGAAATTACGAAAATGGCCCAAAACGTCCGAAAATCACGATATGCGATCGAAACACCAAACCAAAGCTCGCAACATGAATAATAACATTAAATGAACTTACGAGAAACTCGAAACAACAGTTTCGGACGAGATTCGCAAGAATCGAACTCAAGTGCGGAAAAGTCGCTAAAAAGCTCGGAACTCAACAAAACGATACCGAAACGAACTCGGATGACAAAAAGTGCAGAATTAATCATTCTCGAAATGACGAAACGGTTATGAGCGAGTCGTCAAAACAGACTTCCGCCAAAAAAAAAAGAAAATTACTGAAATTCGAAATTGCGGATATTACAAATAGCGGTCTTGGATTTTGTTGGCTTTGGTTGTTGGTATACAAACTGTTGGATTCCTTTACACGTGATTGACACTTTGCTTGGTTGGTGTTCAATCTGTGGAAACCATTTTTAAGTGACTATTACACTGGTTTTTGGGTTGTCCTACGGCTGTGTCCACTTTCCCTTTCATGAATGTCCCGCCTCGGTTTATTGCTTGAAAAAAAATATATTTTGAAGATGGCATATGATTTTGTTTATGATATCCCATCTGTGTTTGTAGAAATATTTTAAATGGCCTTTGCGGGGAGAAAGTCGAATATATAGCGCATGGTGTAAGACTTCCTCTGATCGGTTTAGAGACATACTTGGCTCCGCCAGAAAGAAGGCAAAAAAGTTGTCGGGCTCAAAAAATGCCAAGGAGTGGATTGACTTAAATCCAGAACGGATGAATAGCATTATGGAATAAGTTAATTAAAGATTTTTGGTCGAAGAAGGAATGGCAAAACAAGTATGATTCTGGAACTAAGAATCGTTTCGGCGGAAATGATAAGGCTTCACCAACTTACACAGGTTGTTCCATCCCAATTTCGGCACATGAGATTAGGATGGTAAGTAAAATATCGGTATGCTTGTTTCTTGATTATTTCATTTTAGATATGTTCTTACATTGTTATAAAATTATAATTTTATAGAGGAAAGAGCTTAAACGTAATCCAACTGAACTGGAGTTATTTGACCGCACACACAAGACGGATGGAAAATACGTTTGTCCAAAAGCTAAATAAGTGCGGGTAAGTAATTCTAATTTGTTGAAGTTTTTTTTTAAATGTCAATCTCATTCCCTCTCACCTTGCAACTTCGGTGAATCTTCTTGGTTTTTAGTTATGTAATGGAAGCCAACATATTGATCAGTATTGTATAATATATCATGATAGAAATCTACATATTCATTGTTCAACAAATAAGTTAATTAATGGTCTAGCTAAAATTTTAACAAACTTGTGTGTTTTTGTATAGTGCTATTTATTAACTGTATCATCATTATACAGGAGACATATGAAACAATTATAGAAGAAAAATATCCCGATCCAGAGTCACGTCCGAATTTTGATGTCATAGCTTGGAAAGATGCATCTGGAAGAGATAAAAGGAGGAGACTTTATGGATTTGGAAACACTCGACAAAACCTTGACTATGAATGTGATAGGGTAGATGTAGAAGGAAGTAGTTTAGACCAAGGAGCCTTGGAAGATATGATTAAATTAAAGATTGCTGAGTGCACAAAGGAGGTGGTCGGAAATCTGAAGACTGTTTTACCAGATATGGTGTGCGAGGTACTGGAACGTCTCCGACACAGTGATTTGGAAGATGAAGAAAATAGAAATTCTTATGTCTCTTACGACAGTTATGAAGATGATTTCGAGATAAATATAGATAATTCAAGAAGGCATCGCATTTACGCAAAGAAGTATGGCAAAAATCATGCATATGGCAAAAGAAGTAATGGTGATCAGCATGAGAGGTCTCAAAAGCATAAGAAGGCTCGTAAGCAAAAGTAGTTGGTGCAATTGGTGATGGACGATCTAGGTCATAGTTATTTATTTGAACAATGGTTTTGTTTGCACTTTATGGTTATTTTAGTTGGTGTCTTTGGCAATGGACGATCTAGGTCATAGTTATTTATTTGAACAATGGCTTTGTTTGCACTTTATGGTTATTTTGTTATGAATGGAATCATTTCTCCATACCAAATGTCCTACAATTTTCCTTTTTGTTACTTTGAAGCTAAATTTGTAATTGAGCTTCAACATGTAAGTAGTGACAAAATATTTGTTATCATGCGTTAGAAGTTTCCTAATTTGTTTATATCAAAATAGCAACAATACTGTTTGTTGCAAATTTGATTGAATCTTTAACATATTTGCGACGTAAAATTGTGTAGCTAACTTTCCAACACTTAATTTTTGTTGCTAAGTTTGTTGTTACAACCTCGTACACTTGTAACAAGATACCAACAAAAAATTTAGTAGCAGATTTTTCAACAAAAAAGTGGTTGCTAAAATTTGATGGTAAAAATGCAATGCTCGTAGTTGACTTTCCAACAAAAAAATTGTGGCTAGAATTGGTTGATAAATTTGCAACGAATTTGCGGACATACAATTTTGTTGTAGAAAGCGAAAGTGCTTCGTTGATCTTTTTCACCATCACCAACAAAACACCAACATTTCACCACCAAAAAGCTGTCGTTGCTATATTTTCCAACAAAAATCCTTTTCGTAGCGGTTGTTTAGCCACACCACTTTCAAAAACAAATCTGCCACGACAAAATCTGTTGGTGATAGTCATCTCCATCGAAATAGCAACACAAATCACTGTCATTGAAGGCGTTTTTTCTTGTAGTGGAGGTACGATTAGAATGGTCCAGGTGGAAGATCATGTTTGAGGTCACAAGTTCACCCTTCTTAGATTCATTATCTTAGAGTATATATCACTAGTGTAATGTGCATGCTTATGGAATTGTAAATGGTCTTTATTTGTTATATATGTAACTGGTTTATTTTTTGTCCTAAGAAGGTTTTGCAAAAGATACTTAATGGGAATTGACATGGTGAAATATGCGAACAAGAATAATGCATCACGTATTCTTTATGGAGCTCTTAGTCTTGTGAATTTTATTTCTTTTCAATCAGAAGCATTATAAGTTTTGGGATGAAAAGTAAATGTAGATGACATCTTTTTACATGCTCTTTAAAATTATATGACTGAAGACTTACGTGGGTTTCAAATATTGCTTGCTGAAATGCCATTAACTACTTATTAGCTTGGTTATTAGCTTATTTTCATAATAAAGACATAAAATTTTTGTAATTATGCTGAGACTGAGGTGGAAGCACATGACTAGGCAAATAAAAACTAGAAGAGTAAAAAGGTATTGGAAGGACTGATTGTTTTCATAGAAGGCGTGTTTGTGTTGTTGTATAAACATGCCTAAGTTTTTATATTTGCATTGGTTATTCTGTCGGACATATCTCCCTAAAATTTGTCCATCCAAAAAAAATGAAAGATTAATATATCTGGTGAGTTTGTTCTTTGCAGAAGAGATGAGCATTCCAATATCTACTTTAAATGTGATGGATGAAAAAAAGGTATAATCAACATGACTATAGATCATAATATTTTGGAAAGTCCAATATGGTGCTCATATGGAAGGATATGATTTTTTGGCGTCACTATAGCCATTTTTTCTAGTAGTGATAGTTGAACCATGATTATACCCATCATAAGGATGTGATTTTCGAAGATTATTACGTTCCTTGATGATTAGTTCGTGATGATTATAGGATGAACGAATCGATTAGTTTATCACCTAGACTAGGTGAATTCGATATGATGAACGTAGGGATTGTTCTTTAGGTATAATCCAGGGTTTGTAAAGATTGTTTGGATTGATAATCTTCGTATGAATGGTTAGAACGATATGATCGTGTTGTAACAATCGTGGTGAACGTAGAACTTAGATTAGATGAATTTACTTGCGGAAGAACAAAAATCATAAGTGGGATTAACTTAGAATTCGGTTGAACGTACTTTTATGATTACAAATTTGTTTATATAACCGACACATGCATTAGAAATAGTTGGACAAATTTAAAAGTGAATTATAACGATTTAAATATGATGGAAATCCGTATACATCAACGTGTTATCCCCGTTATGACCTTTCGCTTCGCATGTAGTATGGTATTCATTCGACGTAGTGTTCTTTGAGTACATAGCCGGGAATCAGCTAAACAATGATGATTATACTCAGTCACTATTGGCCTGTTTAGAATGTTCCCGTTATGACCTTTCGTTTTGCATGTAGTATGGTATTCGTTCGACGTAGTGTTCTTTGAGTACTTAGCCTCGGCCGAACAATGATGATTATACTCGGTCACTATTGTACCGTTTAGAATGTTCGAGTGATAGTCTTGTTACGTAATTTGAGTTGTCATTTTTTCCTTTTGTGTAAGGTTCGAGGTTTGCTAACGGTTGATCTGAGGGGCAGCCTTCGAGTTTGTTGAAGTCGTTGAAGTATTTATTTCTTGCCATATTTTAAAGGCAAGTACTTTAATTATGTTGTATGCATTAATGTTATACATGTTGTCGTGCATATCTGTCGTCGTTGTATATCCACCTTGTGTTGGTCCGACGAGATCATCTTGGCATCTATGCTAGCATGCGCTGGATCATTGGACAGGTTTTTCCACTTCGTGTTGGTCCGAAGGGATCATCTTATGATCTTTGCAGTGAACGATGGATCATCGGAATTACCATGTGTATGTTGTAAGGTCATGTTGTGGTATCATGTTGTGTACGGTATTGTGAGTCTTCTCATAGTAAAGACTCGTTGTTATTGTTTTCATTGATGATGTTGTCCTTATTCTTCATGAGATGTTGAATAATCTATTATTGTATAATTATCGTACTCATAATAGCATCGTTGTGCTAACCCCTTCGGGGGCGGAAATTTGTTTATTGTTCAGGATACAGGAGGATGGGGAAACAACCACTAGAGCTGCATGAGGACGAGGGTGCAGAGTGATGTTACGTCCGGGATGGTTTGTGTAATGCCCGAGATTTTTGATATGTATTTGAACCTTGTGATATTGTATTTGTTGAATTTTGATCTGAGTATTATTCTCCGTAGTTCATGATCCGGTGTTGTGATCGTATGATTTCATCAATGTGTTCAAAATTGTGATTTTTGCACTTGTAGGGCACGCTATCGACTAGGCGTAGCGTACGCTGATATGTGTTTCGTAGCGCACACTATGTATGAACCTTAGCACGCGCTATACGTAGTCAACTTGATTAGGACAGGGTGGTAGGTGAGATCAGCAGCGGATCTTGATCAGGACATGTCGGGATGAACCTGGACGGCTTTTGGAAAAATCCGAGTCAACGCTATTAGCGCACGCTATTGGCATGAGGATAGCGCACACTAAATGTTGAGTACAGGGAGGTTAGTAAGCTTCGTATGGACGTTAGCGCACGCTATATAAGTGGTAACGTACGCTAATTCCTGTACTTAACGCACGTAAGGGAGATGTTAGCGCACGCTAAGTCAAGACCAGGCAGAAATAGTAGATTGCAGGCCCGTTAGCGCACGCTATGGATATGGACTAGCGCGCGCTAATAACCATTTTCTATATATAGGACTGCACTCTTTTTTAACCGATTATCCGGAACCGTTAGTTATATCGATATTATTATTCGTTGAAGGTTCGGGTTTTGGTGGATTGATCGAGTGAGAGTTCTTCGGGCTGGTTGAAGATTTCTTCTTCGTAGTAACAACTCTTACCGCCATTCTAAGGCAAGTATTGTAATTTTGTTAATATTGGTATTTTGAGCATGCATGTGATTTATTCATGTTGTTGAACATGGGATTTATTTCGTGAAATTGTCATGATATTCGTTATCAAGTGTTTGTATGTTCATGTTGATGGACATAGTGATTTTGCTTACATGTATGCATGAGTTGTGTTTGTGTATGTTGTACGATCTATGCTGAGGATGCTGGATCGGATGTCCACCTCGTGTTGGTCCGACGGGATCATCTTGGGATCTATGCTGAGGGGCGCTGGATCATTGGATGGCTTTTTCCACCTCGTTTTTGTAATATCCGCATTTTTCTTCCCCTTGTATTTTCGTTTTTGGTGTATTTCTCGATCGTAGTGACCCTCGTGTACCTTTCGGCGTGTCCTTCCTGTCAAACTGTTGAACTGTATTCTCGTTATTGTTGTGCGGAACCGCCGTTTCGGGGTTGCCGTGGATCCATTTCGTGTTATTGGTTCCCAAATATTGATTCCTATCGTTTTATTCTCTTTCCGGATCATTTTTATCATTTTGGGACCCAAAAGGGGGTGTGGGCCGCGGCATATAAATTTCTTCAGTTGTTGGTCGAACAAACTGTACTGTGTGCCGCGGCACACCCATCCGGTGCCGCGGCACAGTGCCAGGCCAGTGCCGCGGCTCACCTGTCCGGTGCCGCGGCACACTCGTGTGTCTTCTGCGACCAAAACCCAATTGTACCGGGTGCTGCGGCACAGGAAGGCTGTGCCGCGGCACAATGCCGAACCCTGGGAGTAAATTTTTGGCCTGTGCGATTCAATGTCCCGAAGTCAACATTCAGAACTCGTTACGGGCACTATGAGTTTATAGTGATACTGTTTGGTCTGACTAATGTGCCTGCTGTGTTTATGCAGTTAATGAATCGAGTATTCATAGAGTACTTGGACAAATTTTTAGTCATGTTTGTCGATGATATCTTGGTCTACTCTAATAGTCTGGAAGAGCATATCCAGCACTTACGGATCGTTTTGAACCTCTTTAAGAGCAAGCAGTTATATACCAAAATTTCTAAATGTGAATTCTGGCTAAAGGAAGTGGTGTTCCTTGGTCACGTGCTATCAGCGGAAGGGGTCCGAGTAGATCCCCAGAAAGTCGAGGCAATTTTGGAATGGAAGTCTCCTAAGAACGTGAAGGAAGTCAGGAGTTTCTTAGGACTTCCTAGGTGTGATCGTCGGTTTGTGGAAGGGTTTTCCAAAATTACCCATACACTTACTCAATTACTGTAGAAAACATCGAGATGTGTCAGGCCAATTTTGACGAACTGAATAAGAGATTGACGACGGCTCAAATTCTAACATTACCACAAGGAACTGAAGGATTCATAGTTTACAGTGACGCTTCAAATCAAGGTCTCGGTTTTGTACTGGTGCAGAATGAGAAGGTGATCGCCTACGCTTCATGGCAGTTGAAGCCATACGAAGTTAATTATCTAACGCACGATTTGGAATTGGCAGCTGTTGCTTTCGCCGTGAAGATATGGAGACACTATTTGTACGGGACTCACTGTCAGTTCTTCACATATCATAAGAGTCTTAAATACATCTTTAGTCAGAAAAGAGTTGAACATGCGACAGAGAAGATGGCTAGAATGATTGAAGACTATGACTTGGAAATTCTTTATCATCCAGGAAAAGCGAACATAGTGGCTGATGCACTGAGCCGCAAACTCGTTTCTATTTGAATGCTGGAGACGTTCATGTCCCAGTCCAGCATACATCAATAATTGATCCGTGAAGGAATTGAAGTATGGTTATATGGCGTTCAAGGACAATTATGTGTGATGGAATTAACTTCATCGTTGATCGAAGAAATCGAATTAGCAATTAGATGATCCTCTGGTGATTCGGTTATGTGATGAAGTGGGCAAGGGAAAGGCCCCAGGCTTTGTAATCCATGAAGATGGAGTTTTCAGATTTCAAAGTTGAATTTGTGTTCCCGATATTGATGTTTTGAAGCAGACAATCATGAAGGAAGCTCACAGTACACCTTATTTTATTCACCCAGGCACCAGTAAGATGTATAAAGATCTGAAGCAGAATTTTTGGTGGGGCAACATGAATAAAGATGTGGCGGAATATGTCTCGAAGTGTTTAACCTGTCAGCAGGTTAAGATTAAACATCAGCGACCCGCCGAAATGTTGAAGCCACTTCCGATTCCTAAATGGATGTAAGAAGATCAATGGACTTTATCACCAATATGACGAAGACCAGGATGGGAATGAATATGATTTGGGTGTTAGTTGATCGCCTAACCAAATCGGCTCATTTTCTGGACATTAAGGATACTTGGGGATCAGAGAGTTTGGCACGAGTGTTTATTACGGAGATAGTCCGATTGCATGGTACACCGAAGACCATTATTTCAGATCGAGATGGTCGCTTCCTATCACATTTTTGGAATGCGGTTCATAGATCCTTGGGAACCGATCTGAACTTTAGCACATCTTATCATTCTCAGACTGATAGACAATCCGAGAGGACTATTCAGATAGTAGAAGACATGTTTAGGGCTTGTGCCTTAGATTGGTCGACTGATTGGGAAACTCATCTACCATTGATTGAATTCACCTACAATAATAGTTGGCATGCTTCTATTAAGATGGCACCTTTCGAAGCATTGTACGAAAGAAGATGTAGATCACCCTTATGTTGGGACGATTCGTCTGACTTAATCTGGACAGAACCAGAATTGATAGTGCAGACCCAAGAGAAGGTAGCTCTGATTCGTGAAAGGTTGTTGACTGCCCAGAGTCGACAGAAGTCTTATGCCGACGTGCGTCGTCGCCCGTTGAAATTGGGGATAATGTACTTCTGAAATTTTCTCATACCCGAGGAATTTTTTGTTTTGGGAGGAAAGGAAAGTTGAGTCCGAGATATATCGGACCATTCGAGATTCTTGAAAGAGTTGGGGAGTTGGCATACAAGTTGTTCTTGCCGCCATCGCTGAGTCATGTTCATAATATGTTTCACATATCTCGGTTACGGAAGTATGTACCGGAACCGATTCATGTCATTGATTTCGGCGAGATCGAAGTAGCTAATGATGTCACATTCGAGGAGAAGCCAATTAAGATACTCGAGAGTCGAGTCAAGCAAGTGAGGAATAAATCCATCTCCTTGGTTCAAGTTCAATGGTCACGACATGGAGTCGAAGAAGCAACTTGGGAGACTGACGATAGTATGAAGTCGAGATACCCAGAATTATTTCCATCTTAAGTTTCGGGATGAAACTTGTTTTTAGAGAGGAAGTATGTAATACTGGGATATTTGTCATGTATTTTCGCCCGTATTTGAATCTGGTGGTATTTGATTTTGTCGTACAATTAATCAAAGTATGATTTTCCATATCAGTAATCCATTGTTCACAAATGTGTGTTGTAAAGGATGTTAATTCATGCATGTGTTTGAATGAATTAATGCACGCTAATATAAAGACTTACCGTACGCTATACTTTGATCATTAGCGTACTTATATCGTTACGGTAGTGCGCGGTATGTGCAGTCAACATGATTGAGACAAATGTTGGTAGGTGAGATCGGATCACGGATTTAGATAAGGATGTGTCGGAATGAACCTGGATGGCTTTTGGAAAAGTTAAGTCAACGGTGGTTAGCGTGCGCTAGAGATTTGTAACACCCCAAGAGGCGGCTATTACAGTGCCGTGAATCCCACACCGGGACCCACCAGGCGATATCCAAAACAGGTTAAATAAATATTATTTGTGATACCGAATCACAACGAATAGTCATTTCTCCGATTAGGAGTTTATTAAAATATGGCCAACGGCCTAACAACACACAGGATCCGAAAAACAAGTATAGACCATATGGGGATGGAAAATACTTCAAATGTCAAATACAACCCAATAACAATTTAAATGAAACGGGAAATAACATAACACGGTTTAACATAACCGGACAACAAAGATGAGGGCCCCCCGAACTAGTATCCTCCGAACCCTTCGCCGTCGACATGCTCTTCCCGTGCCTTGCCTTTGCCTCGACCTAAAATACAATACAAGTATTTCGCCCAACACAGGGCCAGATATACATGATAACCAATTCTTCCGACATTATACAATTCACATATATAGATCTCAAGAAAATCATTCCGACTATTAATCATACCCCTCGGGCGTATGAAACAATCAGTCACAAAATATCGAACACATCCAATCATACATGGACTATGAACGATTAACAATATAGCTCAAGATGGACATCACAGTACGCCCGATCCGGAAATGTGTCCGTGTACATGTCCACCCCGTATACGGAATCCGAATATACGTGTGACAATGTACCTAATTAGCCTCACGAACTCGTCTCGTGTGCACGATCCAATACGAAACATCCACGTATGACTATACAAGTGCCCGGCTAAAAATCCTACACAATATCCAATCGCACGCAGATATGATTCCGAAATGTCACGACACAACATGACAACGAAGTTCAATGAAATACACATCCAATTAAGGATCAAGAAAAACTCACCAAAGTGAAAATAAGGACCAACGAGATCAACGATTCAAAAGCGGCGTACTTGGGAATGCGGTCCCATAATGTCAAGGACAATATCAAATCACGACAAAGCGTCACATGGACAATTCATACACAGAAATATATAATCATCACAAGAATCTAATCATCATTATAACCAAGCAAGATAACTTGCCTTAATACGGAGACGAGAATAGTCCTCTTCTTATCGGAACGAACGAACGGTCCTCGACAAGTTTTACTCGAACAAACAACCTTAAACGAAATACATTTTACTCAAAACATATTCGTATAATTATCAATATAGGATTAGTAAGACGTCAACCTACAATCCTTTAGAATAGTTTGTTACTACCAATTATTGAAGCCTTATGCCAGGAGTCCTTCTAACATCATTACAACCATAAGAATCGGTTTACAATATTTACCGAATGTTCGCATGGTTCATCATAAGCAAGAGTTCTATCAAGGGTATGTTGAATAACCAATTATGATGTTAAGATCATCTTATGATGATTAAACTTTCCAAAACATTAAAAGGTTGAAAGGTAAAATCTGCACATTATGATTATTCTCCTCTCATCTAAATTGACTTTAAGCTAACAACAAGTTCATAAGTTCTGAGATTACACCATACCCATGAGGATTATCAAAGTCTTTGTTTACAAGGCTGGAGGATTCATTAACATGATGGTGAATTTACCATTTATCTAGTATGATGATCAAACATTCTAAGTTCTCAACACATTAGATTCATGAAAAGTTATTGTTGTAATTATCAAGATCCTTATCAATCTTCAAAGACTTGTGCAACTGAACAAATATGATTTGTTAAAGCTTCTAAGATTTCTGAACTAGATCATCTAATCTTATCTTTAACATTATCAAGTTCTTCTCAAGGCAAATAAATACCTAAAATGGTGTTTAAACACTTTATGATATCAAGTTCTTGATAAAATCCAGTTATGAAGAAGCTAACCGATCCAACAATGTCCTACTGAGCTAAATTCGTCTAGAAGGTGAGTAATGACAATTACAAACATGATTAAAATCACTATATCATCAAGAACACCTCCATCTCAAACCCTTATTTAACATATTCATCAAAAGTGCTTAAAGAGTTTAATTATAACCATGTTTTACTTGCTTAATCTAACTCTAGGTGAAGTATAATTCGTCATTAATAATCGACATAAGAAAATAATGCAGAGAAGAAAATACACCAACCTCCAGAAATGAAGAACAACTTCAATGCTATGAGAGAATATATTCCAAGCTTAAAAACAACTCCAAATCTCCAAGAAAATGAGCTCCACTCCGAGATTCAAGGCTTAGAAACAATTTGGTGAAGGTTTATATCGTTTTGGTAGTGCAGATGTATGATATGTGAAGAGAGAAATTCGGTTTGGGTTGTGAAGAAATGAAAAACAGGCTGGTCCTATTAATAGATGCGAGACTTAGCGCACGCTATCGGAGACATTAGCGTACGCTAATGAACTTACGACGCTATCCGGTCGATATTACGTACGTAAACGGCTTACTGATGGCTCTGTCTTGAATTATCGCAGGCCGTTAGCGCACGCTAATGATAAATGGGTTACGCACGCTAATAAAAGTAGATTCTCACCGACACGACAGCTCAGACTTAGATCTCATGCATGCTAACGGTTAAAAGGGTTCACGTGCTGAAGTCAACTGCTGCCAGATTCCCTCTTAGCGTACGCAACAGAGGAAACCTTACGCACGCTAAGTCACATGATTAGCGTACGTTAATAGTACTATGTAGCGTACGCTACATTAACAAAAATTCGAAAATGCAACACTCTAATAACATCGAATCATCACATATGAAATGAAATAACAACAATATGATATTTAAATCTATAATACCACGACATAATACTAAATGCAACGATTCTTGATAATCAGATTATCCGAATAATACAATGACAGGTAAAAATGAAAAGTTACAGTCGGATATTACATACTCCCCCCCCCCCCCTTAAAAGAGTTTCGTCCTCGAAACTAAGGGGTAAATAACTCGGGGTATCTCGCTCGCATACTATCCTCGGTCTCCCACGTAGACTCCTCGACTCCGTGTCGTGACCACTGAACTTTCAGTAGGGGAATCGTCTTGTTCCGCAATTGCTTGATCCTCCTCTCGAGTATCCGTACAGGACGCTCCTCGTACGAATGATCCTCTGCTAAATCAATATCTTCGAATTGAAGTACGTGGCTCGGATCAGAAACATATTTCCTCAGCTAGGAGACATGAAACACGTTGTGAATCTTACTCAAGGTCGGTGGCAAGGCTAGTCGATAGGCCAGATCACCTACACGCTCCAGAACCTCAAACGGCCCAATGTACCTTGGGCTCAGCTTGCCCCTCTTCCCGAAACGAAAAACACCTCGAGTAGGAGACACCTTCATTAACACATGGTCACCAACCTCGAACTCAAGCGGTCGTCAACGATGGTCAGCATAAGACTTCTGTCGACTTTGAGCCGTTAACAACCGACTCTTAATCAAAGTGATCTTCTCACGGGCGGCTAACAACATATCGGGTTCCGTACCCGGAGATTCGGCATTTCGTCCCAACACAAAGGGGACCTACGGCGGCCATATAATGCCTCATACGGTGCCATCCGAATCGAAGCGTGCCAACTATTATTATAAGTGAATTCCACCAAAGCGGTGGGCTTCCCAATCGTTCTTCCAATCAAGAGCACATGCTCTCAACATATCTTCTAGAGTCTGTATGGTTCTCTCCGACTGACCATCAGTCTGTGGATGGAAAGCCGTACTGAAATTCAACTGCGTGCCCATCGCACGATGAACTGCCTTCTAGAAGTGTGACACAAATCGCCCGTCACGGTCTGATACAATGCTCTTGGGGGTACCGTGTAGTCTCACAATTTCCTTAATAAACAGCCGGGCCAATCTCTCGGGGCCCCATGTATCCTTAATTTCCAAGAAGTGGGCTGATTTGGTCAGACGGTCCACAATCACCCAAATCGTATTCATTCCTCGACGACTCGTCGGCAAGCTAGTGATAAAATCCATAGATATGTCCTCCCATTTCCATTCAGGAATCGGGAGCGGTTTCAGATTCTGCGGGTCGCCGGTGCTCAATCTTAACCTGCTGACAGTGCAAACACCTCGAAACGAATTCGGCAACCTCACGCTTCATATTCCCCCACCAATAATTCTGTTTCAAATCCTTATACATCTTGCTAGAGCCCGGGTGAATAGAGTACGGGGTAGCATGGGCTTCTCTCATGATAGAGTTCCTCAACTCTTCGTCAGCGGGTACACAAACTCGATTTCTAAAACGTATCAATCCATCCTCGTGGATCACGAATCCAGGGGCTTTCCCCTGGGTTACTTCATCCCGAATTCGAGATAAGAATGGGTCCGTAATTTGCTTCGATTTGATCATATCATCAAGAGACGAAGAAATCTCAAGGGTGCAAAGTTGTCCCTGAACACGCTGTAACCAAACTTCAATTTCTGGCCTCATAAGTTCCAACTGCAATTCCCTCTGTGCTGTTAAACGGCTCAAGATCTGCTCTGCCTTTGTCTTACGGCTCAATGCGTCGGCAACCACATTTGCTTTACCCGGATGATAAAGGATCTCGATATCATAGTCCTTGATTAATTCTAGCCACCTTCTCTGCCTCATGTTCAACTCCTTCTGAGTAAAAATGTACTTTAGGCTCTTGTGGTCCGTAAAGATCTGGCAGGTAACTCCATAAAGATAGTGACGCCAGATTTTCAAAGCAAACACCACGGCTGCTAACTCCAAGTCGTGGGTCGGATAGTTAACTTCGTAGGGTCGCAATTGTCTCGATGCATAGGCGATTACTTTTCCTTCCTGCATTAGTACACATCCCAGACCCTGTCTCGACGCGTCACTATACACCACAAATCCTTCCGTTCCCTTTGGTAAGACCAAAACAGGTGCCAAAATCAATCGACTCTTGAGCTCTTCAAAACTTTGCTGACATGCTTCTGACCACAAATACTTCTTGTCCTTCCGCAGTAAGTTAGTCATCGGTTGCGAAATTTTAGAGAATCCCTCCACGAATCGTCGGTAGTAACCTGCTAGGCCGAGGAAACTATGAACTTCCTTCACGTTCTTCGGTGGTAGCCAATCTCGAATGGCTTCCGTCTTTTGTGGGTCCACTCTCACCCCTTCAGCTGATATCACATGCCCGAGAAAGACAACCTCAGGCATCCAGAATTCACACTTAGAAAATTTCCCATAAAGTTGTTCCCGCCTCAATGTATCGAGAACTTGGTGGAGGTGACTCTCGTGCTCCTCGTGGTCGCGAGTAAATCGTAATGTCGTCAATGAAAACGACTACAAAGCGATCCAGATAGTTAATAAAAACTCGATTCATCAACTCCATGAACACCGCCGGTGCATTAGTCGATCCAAATGGCATCACCACGAACTCATAATGCCCATAGCGAGTACGGAATCTGTCTTGAAATGTCGACTCTCGAATCCTCAATCGATGATAACCGGATCTCAAGTCGATCTTAGAAAACACGGCGGCTCCACGAAGTTGGTCCAATAAATCATCAATACGAGGCAAGGGATACTTGTTCTTGATGGTTACCCTGTTCACTCACGGTAGTCAATACACAATCGTAGAGATCCATCTTTCTTCCGCACAAATAACACCGGTGCTCCCCAAGGGACGCACTAGGTCGAATATAGCCTTTGTCACCAACTCCTCAAGTGGTTCTTCAATTCTTGCATCTCGATTGCGGCCATACGATGCGGTGCTTTTGAGAGCGGGGACGTACTGGTTCTAACTCAATAATAAACTCCACGTCACGATGAGGAGGTAAGCCTGGCAACTCGTTTGGAAATACATCTGGGTAGTCTCGGACTACCGAATGTCGGCCAATTCAATCGTCGATCACTGCTTTGGTCATGTAGCACCAATAACCAATACACCCTTGATTAAGCGGTTTCCTTTGTTTTCATAAGCGATGACTCTCCCGAGCAGTGGGATTATCACCTCGAAAAATACACTCGAATCCATCATCAGAAGTGACGGTAACCATCCGCTTGCGGATATTGAGTATTGCATCGTGACGATCCATCCAATCGATACCCAAGATTATATCATCCTTAGGTAGATCGACTACAATCAGATTTGACAACCACTCACGGTCGTTCAAACGAATCGGACAGTCCTGGACTTCACGACTCCCAATAATTCTTCTACCATCAGGTAGACCAATCACGTAGGGCTCACAATTGATAACATGGTCTAGAGGCAAACGACTTAAACAAGAAGATGATATAAAGGAGTGCGAAGCACCGGTATCAAAAAGAACACATACAGGCTGGGAGTGGATCTCGAGTATACCTGAAATCATGCTGGCCTCGGGATCGTCAGCTTTCTTCATCTCAAAAATCCTGGGTTTCACAGTTCCGGCACCAGGTGTACCACCTTGATTCCCACGGCTCATTCCCCTATTCGCCCCGGTGGTCTGATAGGAAGCGGACGGAGGCATCCGGTTCTGGACAGAAGATTGAACTGGGGCATGAGACGCTACTGGTTCAGGTCCGGGTCCACCCCTGCAAAAGCGAGCACAGTGACCATTTTTGCCACAAGTATGGCATGTGACGGCAGGCTTCGGGCATTTGGAGCTGATATGCCCCTGGTCTCCACAGTTATAGCACACAACAGAGGAGGGGACCGCTCGAGAGTGCGATACAGCTGGCTTCGACGCCATGGGTGGTCGATCAGAAGGGTTTGGCAATGACTGGGGCTTCCTGAATGTCCCCCGGTTACTCTCGATCAGTTACGGTTCTGGATCTTTTGTTGTTGGGTGGGGTTGTTTCTTGGAAATCTCCTTCGCGGTGAGTTCGTACTCGAGCCTTCTCGATGAACTCGTAAGGTAGTACAGGTGATTCAATTTGCATTCTCATTCGGGGTTTAAGCCTCTTGAGAAAGTATTTGATCTTATCGGCCTCTGTTCGGATAATTGTTGTGGCAAAAGGAAGGAGTGCACGGAATTTCTCGGAACAGATAATACATCATCGTCTTCGAGACGGGTGGGGTTCAAAAGTTCCGACAGTTTGGCCTCACGGAGTGGCCCCGATAGTAACGGTCTAGCATGAGGTTTTTAAATTCCTCCCAAGTGTAAACACCATCACCGGCCTTCTTGAAAGCCACCTGTATGAGCGCCTTTGCTAAGATAATACGCAGCTACCGAGACGCGATTCTCTTCCGGCAGTCCACCATCTGGAAAAGTTTCTCAAAATGTTCGATCCAATGCACAATGTCGCAGGCTCGGAGGAGCCTTCAAAAGTCGGTGGTGGTCGCCGCGAGATGTCGCGATAATCCGACTCACGGGTCCGCCAATCACGGGAGGAGGATGAGCCCCCTGCTGGCGGCCGCAGCGGCCCTCGCATAGCTTCCATTAGTTGACCCATCTGGGTCATCGTGTCATCATGCCCCGCATTACGGCGTAAGGATCGACATGTGCATCCGCGCCCCGTGGTGCGATTGTTCCCTAGAAGGTGAACCACTGTCTGCGGAACTCTGATCCGCATTCGCGCATCTGTTGGCTCGAGGTATTGGGATTCGGCCCCTTCCGCGGCCTCGTCCCCCTCTGCCACGACCTCTCAGGTTTCTTTCCATACTGAAAGAATCAATCATAATGATAACCATAAGTACAGTTCAAGATACTAAAATTCATGCTAAGTTAATAGCAACAAGGAATCACATATTAAAGGAAAACGGTTATCGATACCACAAATGTCGCACCGAATATCATATCGGTGTCAAGTCGAACAATTTCAATTGTATAATCAATTCAGCATTTACCTCGAATTATCAATCAGATAAATCCTGTCACAATTCCTTGAAATAACATGATCAACAGGGAGACCCATACTGATATCAATATCATGCCAGTAATTAAACCATGGCTCATAAGGTACATACCGTATTTGGCTCGTAGGGTCAGGCGCTTGCACAGGTCACACGTGACACGAAGGTCTCTTGATACTAGTTCATTTCTCAATGACTCATAAAAAAACGACTCTCTGATACCATCTTCTGTAACACCCCAAGAGGCGGCTATTACAGTGCCGTGAATCCCACACTGGGACCCACCAGGCGATATCCAAAACAGGTTAAATAAATATTATTTGTGATACCGAATCACAACGAATAGTCATTTCTCCGATTAGGAGTTTATTAAAATATGGCCAACGGCCTAACAACACACAGGATCCGAAAAACAAGTATAGACCATATGGGGATGGAAAATACTTCAAATGTCAAATACAACCCAATAACAATTTAAATGAAACGGGAAATAACATAACACGGTTTAACATAACCGGACAACAAAGATGAGGGGCCCCCGAACTAGTATCCTCCGAACCCTTCGCCGTCGACATGCTCTTCCCGTACCTTGCCTTTGCCTCGACCTAAAATACAATACAAGTATTTCGCCCAACACAGGGTCAGATATACATGATAACCAATTCTTCCGACATTATACAATTCACATATATAGATCTCAAGAAAATCATTCCGACTATTAATCATACCCCTCGGGCGTATGAAACAATCAGTCACAAAATATCGAACACATCCAATCATACATGGACTATGAACGATTAACAATATAGCTCAAGATGGACATCACAGTACGCCCGATCCGGAAATGTGTCCGTGTACATGTCCACCCCGTATACGGAATCCAGAATATACGTGTGACAATGTACCTAATTAGCCTCACGAACTACGTCTCGTGTGCACAGTCCAATACGGAAACATCCACGTATGACTATACAAGTGCCCGGCTAAAAATCCTACACAATATCCAATCGCACGCAGATATGATTAGGAAATGTCACGACACAACATGACAACGAAGTTCAATGAAATACACATCCAATTAAGGATCAAGAAAAACTCACCAAAGTGAAAATAAGGACCAACGAGATCAACGATTCAAAACGGCGTACTTGGGAATGCAGTCCCATAATGTCAAGGACAATATCAAATCACGACAAACGTCACATGGACAATTCATACACAGGAAATATATAATCATCACAAGAATCTAATCATCATTATAACCAAGCAAGATAACTTGCCTTAATACGGAGACGAGAATAGTCCTCTTCTTATCGGAACGAATGAACGGTCCTCGACAAGTTTTACTCGAACAAACAACCTTAAACGAAATACATTTTACTCAAAACATATTCGTATAATTATCAATATAGGATTAGTAAGACGTCAACCTACAATCCTTTAGAATAGTTTGTTACTACCAATTATTGAAGCCTTATGCCAGGAGTCCTTCTAACATCATTACAACCATAAGAATCGGTTTACAATATTTACCGAATGTTCGCATGGTTCATCATAAGCAAGAGTTCTATCAAGGGTATGTTGAATAACCAATTATGATGTTAAGATCATCTTATGATGATTAAACTTTCCAAAACATTAAAAGGTTGAAAGGTAAAATCTGCACATTATGATTATTCTCCTCTCATCTAAATTGACTTTAAGCTAACAACAAGTTCATAAGTTCTGAGATTACACCATACCCATGAGGGTTATCGAAGTCTTTGTTTACAAGGCTGGAGGATTCATTAACATGATGGTGAATTTACCATTTATCTAGTATGATGATCAAACATTCTAAGTTCTCAACACATTAGATTCATGAAAAGTTATTGTTGTAATTATCAAGATCCTTATCAATCTTCAAAGACTTGTGCAACTGAACAAATATGATTTGTTGAAGCTTCTAAGATTTCTGAACTAGATCATCTAATCTTATCTTTAACATTATCAAGTTCTTCTCAAGGCAAATAAATACCTAAAATGGTGTTTAAACACTTCATGATATCAAGTTCTTGATAAAATCCAGTTATGAAGAAGCTAACCGATCCAACAATGTCCTACTGAGCTAAATTCGTCCAGAAGGTGAGTAATGACAATTACAAACATGATTAAAATCACTATATCATCAAGAACACCTCCATCTCAAACCCTTATTTAACATATTCATCAAAAGTGCTTAAAGAGTTTAATTATAACCATGTTTTACTTGCTTAATCTAACTCTAGGTGAAGTATAATTCGTCATTAATAATCGACATAAGAAAATAATGCAGAGAAGAAAACACACCAACCTCCAGAAATGAAGAACAACTTTAATGCTATGAGAGAATTTATTCCAAGCTTAAAAACAACTCAAAATCTCCAAGAAAATGAGCTCCACTCCGAGATTCAAGGCTTAGAAACAATTTGGTGAAGGTTTATATCGTTTTGGTAGTGCAGAGCTATGATATGTGAAGAGAGAAATTCGGTTTGGGTTGTGAAGAAATGAAAAACAGGCTGGTCCTATAAATAGACTGTGCAAACTTAGCGCACGCTATCGGGACAGATTAGCGTACGCTAATGAACTTACGTACGCTATCCGGTCGATATTACGTACGTAAACGGCTTACAGTGGCTACTGTCTTGAATTATCGCAGGCCGTTAGCGCACGCTAATGATAAATGGGTTACGCACGCTAATAAAAGTAGATTCTCACCGACACGACAGCTCAGACTTAGATCTCATGCATGCTAACGGTTAAAAGGGTTCACGTGCTGAAGTCAACTGCTGCCAGATTCCCTCATAGCGTACGCAACAGAGGAAACCTTACGCACACTAAGTCACATGATTAGCGTACGTTAATAGTACTATGTAGCGTACGCTACATTAACAAAAATTCGAAAATGCAACACTATAATAACATCGAATCATCACATATGAAATGAAATAACAACAATATGATATTTAAATCTATAATACCACGACATAATACTAAATGCAACGATTCGTGATAATCAGATTATCCGAATAATACAATGACAGGTAAAAATGAAAAGTTACAGTCGGATATTACAAGATTATAGTTAACGCATGCTAAAGCCATGGACAATAGATATAGTAAGCTCCGTAAGGCCGTTAACATGCGCAACAATGAGGGTTAGCATACGCTAATCATGGTATTTAACGTATGTAATGGCTGTATGACGTACGTAAGGCCGATGTCAGAAAGAGACAGTGGACTGTGAGCCCGTTAGCGCATGCTAAGTGGAGGAATGGCGCACGCTGAGGGCCATTTCCTATAAATAGGACATTACCTTCATTATATTTCTCACTTTACCCTTCGTCCATTATCCAACTTCTACGACTTGGAGAGTTATTTTCACGACATTAAACCCTCATATCAGCCTTTGAATGTGATTGTTGAAGACGAGGAGCATTGGGGATTAGTGTTCAAGCATCCGATGTTGAGTTTCATCAAGTGTTTCGTCATTTCCTTCTGTAGTAAGGTATGTGATGCTTTAACCACCTGAAATTCATATCCTTAGTGTCGGTTATGAACATGCTACTGAGATTATGGAGTTTGATATGAACATTACGAATCAAAAAACAAGTTTAGGAAGATTTGATTGGATGAACGTAGTCTTTTCATTTGTAATAGTTGAACCTTGATTATGCCTATCATAAGGATGTGATTTTTGAAGATTATAACCTGCCTTGATGATGAGTTCGTGATGATTATAGTATGAACGAATCGATTAGGTTATCACCTAGACTAGTTGAATTCGAGAGGATGAACGTAGGGATTGTTCTTCAAGTATAAGAGTTTGTAAAGATTGTTTGTATTGATAATCGTCATATGAATGGTTAGAACGGTATGATCATGTTGTAACAATCGTGGTGAACATATAACTTGGATTAGATGAATTTACTTGCGGAAGAACGAGAATCATAAGTGGTATTAACTTAGAATTCGGTTGAACGTACTTTCAAGATTATGAATTCGTTTAGATAACCGACACATGCATTAGAAATAGTTGGACAGATTTAAAAGTGAATTGTAATGATTTGACTATGATGAAAATCCATAGACATCAACGTGTTATCCCCGTTATGACCTTTCGTTTCGCATGTAGTATGGTATTCGTTCGACGTAGTGTTCTTTGAGTAGTTAGCCGGGAATCGGCCGAACAATGATGATTATACTCGGTCACTATTGGAACGTTTAGAATGTCTGTGTGATAGACTTATTACGTAAGTTGAGTTGTCGTTATTTCCTTTTGTGTAAGGTTCGAGGTTTGCTAAAAGTTGATCGAAGGGGAGGCCTTCGAGTTTGTTGAAGTCGTTGAAGAAATTATTTCTTGCCATGTTTCAAAGGCAAGTACTTTAATTATATTTTATGCATCATTGTTGTATGTCCACCTTGTGTTGGTCCGATGGGATCATCTTGGTGTTTATGCTAGCGTGCACTGGACCATTGCACAAGTTTTTCCACCTCATGTTGGTCCGATGGGATCATCTTAGGATCTATGCAGTGAACGCTGCATCATCGGAATTACCATGTGTATGTTGTGATGTCATGTTGTGGTTACCATGTTGTGTACGGTATTGTGAGTCTTCTCGTAGTAGAGACTCGTTGTTATTGTTGTCATTGATGATGTTGTCTTTATTCTTCATGATATGTTGAATAATCTGTTGTTGTATAATTATCATACTTGTACTAGCATCGTTGTGCTAACCCCTTCGGGGGTGGACATTTGTTTTATGTTCAGGATATAGGAGGATGGGGAAATAACCACTAGGGCTGCATGATGACGAGGGTGCAGAGTGATGTTACGGCCGGGATGGTTTGTCAGTTGTGTTTTGTTTTAATAAAGTACTCGAGTACGCTGTCGTTTAGTTTGTCTTTTGAGGTTTACTTTCGGGTGTTGGCCGAATTGTACTTTTCAGACTTGTGATGTAATAATAAATTTTATGGTTGGTATTTAATAATATTGTTTTTAAATTCTTAGCCTAGTAAATCCTTATATCAAGGATTTATGGTGCTGTAATAATTTTGAATATCTCGGGGTGTTACACATACTACCCGATATATCAAGCAAGAACGCATAAAATGACAAGTCCCACTGTTTCTTTCAATTTTATATCCACCAAAATCAACGTCACTTTATGCAAATATTTTAAAATCAATGCTTGACGGATACCATAATCCTAAGCCAGTAGTACCTTTCAAATATCAAAAAATTCTTTTACAGGCAATTAAATGAGATTCTATAGGATTAGCTTGAAATCTAGTACATAAATATGTTGCAACATAATATCGGGTCTAGAGACAGTTAGATAAAGTAGATATTTGATCATACCTCAATATAGTTTTCGATCAACCGGTTTACCTTTCTCATCTTTATTGAATTTTAGAACGGATGACATAAGTGTAGATACTTCCTTGCATCCTTCCATCTTGGATTTCTTTAATAGCTCGTTGACGTACTTTGTTTGATGCATAAATATTCACTCTTTGAGTTGCTCTATTTGAACTCCGAGAAAGCATTTTAATTCACTCATCTTGGCTCATTTAGAATTCTCCTTTCATAAGATTCACAAATTCTTGGGACAGAGAATCGCTAGTAGCACCAAATACAATATCATCGATATATTTGACAAATAATCACATCATTATCAAAGTTCTTGACAAATAGCATATTATCTACATGTCCTCTATTATATCCATTAGAAATAAGAAAAGTACTTAGCCTTTCATATCATGGTCTATGTGCTTGTTTTAATCTATAGAGAGCTTTATGGAGCTTGTACAGATAGTCTGGATGATCATAATCTTCAAAGCTAGGAGGTTGCTTGACATAGACTTCTTCTTGAATAATTCCATTCAGAAAGGCGCTTTTCACATCCACTGATGAAGTTTGATCATTTATATGAATCAACACATAGAAGCCGAATAGAGTCAAGATGAGCAACCAATCCAAAAGTCTCTTCGTAGTCTAGTCCTTCCTTTTGGTTGTACCCTTGAGCGAACATTCTTGATTTGTATTTGATCGGAAGATCGTGATCATCTGTCTTCACTTTATGAACCCATTTAGTTCTGATGATTGTTTTCTCTGTGGGTGCCGGAACCAATTCCCATGCTTTGTTTCTTTCGAATTGATTAAGTTCTTCTTGCATAGAAATGACCCAACTTTCGTCATTTATTGCTTCGTCAAGATTCTTCCGCTCCATGAGAGAAATAAATGCATGATTGTTTGAAAAATTATTATATTCCTCCTTGTTTGCACATCTTCACTGATTTTATAGAGAAATTGTTCTATTGGATGATTTTTCACATTTTCCCACTCTTTAAGATGAGTATGTGGAATTTATTCAAGTTTCTCAGGATTTATGTCAACGTTCTCTAGCTTTTTGATTCTTAGGAAACTTTATTTGCTGGAATCATACATGCCTTATGTTAGGCATATTTTTATACGCTTATTTATCATTATTTTGTATTCTTTTCATAATTAAATCTACATAAATGAGCTTTTAATGCCCTATTCTTTTATGTTTTGCAGGAAATTGGAGTCCGGAAGCTAAAACGATGAAAACGGGCGAAAACGGCAAATTTTGGCCCGGAGCCGCGGCACAAGGATGCTGAGCCACGGCACAAGAAGGTGACCTAAAAGGGGCCGAACCAACTGTACCCTGAGCCGCGGCACAAGTATGCTGAGCCACGGCCCAGGAGGAAAATGGCGCTCCCAGGCATCCCGCTGAACATGGTGAACCGCGGCACAGATTAAGTGAGCCGCGGCCCACGTGGCGGTTTTGGTGTGTTCTGTGCAGTTTTGGGCCGTTTTGGAGCCTGTTCTCGACCTAATCACACGGACGCATTTTGGAGGCAGAGAGAGGTTATAAATAAATATTGAAGGTCAGATTATAAAAGGAGGGAGATGGCGGAAGATAGGAATCGATCATCATCAAGGAGAAGAAACAGAAGACATCCAGGAGCAGAGAGCGGAAGCCAGAAGAACGGAGGAATCCGAGTTCTTCATCTGCGTTTGATTTCAATGCTTTCATTCATTATTTCTTTATTTTTATCCTTTTGCATGTCAGGCTAAAACCTTGTTCTAGGATTTTGATGAAACAAAAGTTTTGACGAATTTGCTTTTGATTATCTATATAATTCCCTTTTCTGTTGAGTTTTCACAATCGTTTTTAATGCTTTCAAAAGTGCGGCCTATAATTGGATTGTTTGAATTATGCAACTCGAATCGGGAGAGGAGAGTTGGGGAGGAACTATTGGTGAGAACCATTTTGTCTTGTGAGATAGGAATATACTCATAGGAACTACGTGGCCTTTTGAAGATTTTGTGCTTTTTGCCTATTGTCGAATTAATTCACCTAGGGATACAGTGTATTATTCGCCTTAGAAAAATCTACTGACCTCGGGAGAGGCGGTAGAGTATTTTAGCAATCTTCGCCTTCAATAAATTGGGGAAATCATTAACTTCAGATAATCGAGAGTAAATTCGGATAAACCAAGGTGGATTCACAATCTTAGACTTATTCATCATTTGATTTTCTTTCTTCGAGCGATCGTTTTTACTGTTAGTTCTTTTATTGGTTTTCTTTAGTTATTAATTGCATCCCAAACTTCGACTGTTCAAATAACATTAGAATACATATAAATCAGTAATTAGTAATTCAGTCCTCGTGGGAATGATAACTCACTCATCACTTTATTACTTGTCAACGATAACGTGCACTTGCGTTAAACGAAATATCGCAACAAATTTTTGGCGCCGTTGCCGGGGACTGATTATTTTACTAATATCGATTTCAGTATTTCTAGTCTTAGTTTGAACATTTTTTTTACTGTTTTTGTGTAATTTTATTAATTTGTTTTTTTTCTTTCAGGAGTTTCCGGTTAGTGCATGAGAAAGTTTGGTAACGAAGGCCTACTACCTTTAGATACCGAACTCGAGTGCACTCTTCGGAGAAGCAAGAAGGAGAAAAGAGAGTTACCAGCAAAAGTGACCATGGCCAAAAATACCGAAAATCACGGAGGAGATAATCTTGTGCAGCAAGTTCAACCGGCATTAGCACTCCGCGATTATGCTATGCCACAAATAAATGCGAACTTTTCGGGGATTCAGCATCCGACAATCCAAGCCAACAACTTCGAAATCAAGCCTGCTATCAAGCGAGCCAGTTTTGTGGTTTGGCGAACGATGACCCCAACGCTCATATCGCGTCTTTTCTCGAGATTTGTGACACCTTTAAGAACAACGGTGTCACAGATGATGCTATTCGTCAACGGCTTTTCCCTTTTTCTTTGAGGGACAAAGCCAAATTTTGGTTAAACTCTTTACCGTCGGGCTCGATCACGACATGGGCAGAATTAGCGCAAGCCTTCCTAGCTAAATTCTTCCCACCATCAAAGACGGTGAGGTTAAGGAACGAAATTACTACCTTTGGGCAATTTGATATGGAGTCGCTTCACGAAGCTTGGGAGCGATACAAGGATTTATTGAGGAGATGCCCACACCACGGCCTACCGGACTGGCTACAAATTCAGACGTTCTATAATGGATTGAGTGCCTCTACACGCACTCTTGTGGATGCAGCCGCTGGAGGAGCATTGATGGGAAAAAAGATGGCCGAGGCACACTCTTTATTGGAAGCGATAGCCGCAAATGCTTATCAGTGGCCTTCTGAACGAGTAATCCCAAAACGAGTTATGGAAATCTCCAATAATGATCCGATCTCTACCTTATCATCTCAAGTTGCCGCATTAACTCAGCAACTTCAAGTCTTTTCACATGCTCCTTCCCCCGTTATCATTGAATCGTGCAATTGGTGTAATGGATCTCATCCTAGCGCAGAATGCCAAGTCGGAAACCCTTTCGAGCAACCTTCGATGGAACAAGCTCAGTTCGTGGGGAACGGGAACCGGAAAAATAATCCGTACTCCAACACTTATAATCTGGGATGGTGAAATCATCCTAACGTCTCATGGAGAAACGGACAAAACTCGAACCAGCCTCCGTTTGCTCAACACCAACAGCAGCCGCCTCTCGCTCCAAAAATCTCTCTAGAAGAAGCAATGGCGAAATTGGCAGCGAACACGAGTCAATTCATGGACCGTATGGAAGTGACCTTGCAAAACCATTCCACTTCTATACGCAACTTGGAAGTCCAATTGGGCCAGATTGCTAATGTATTAATAGCCCTCCCGGAGGGTACCTTGCCAAGTACGACCGAAACAAATCCCAGAGAGAGTGTCAATGCCATTGGGTTGAGAAGTGGGAAAGAATTGGGTGAGCTGCCCGGGCAGAACAAAAAGAGAAGTGAGGATGAGGAGAAGAAAAATTCAGCGACTGAGGAATCACAAATGTCTAGACCCTCGATACTGTTTTCGGATAATCCGAAGGCATATGTGCCACCCGTCCCGTTTCCGGCCGATTGCAATGAAAAGGTGGACAAGCAATTCTCTAAGTTTCTCGACATGTTCAAGAAACTGCATATCAACATTCCATTTTCCGACGCCTTGGAACAAATGCCGAGCTATGTCAAGTTCATGAAGGAAATCATATCGAATAAAAGGAAGCTCGAGGAGTATGAGACAGTCGCATTGCCGGAGGAGTGCAGCGCTATTCTTCAGAAAAAGCTTCCGCCAAAATTGAAGGATCCGGGAAGCTTCAATATACCGTGCACCATAGGGAACCTCTCTTTTAATAAGGAGTTGTGCGATCTCGGGGCCAGCATTAATCTGATGCCACTTTCCATATTTACGAAGCTAAACATTGGGGAAGCAAAGCCGACGACAATCTCGCTGCAATTAGTCGATAGATCGATCAAATATCCGAGGGGAGTAATAGAGGACGTCTTAGTAAAACTAGATAACTTCATATTCCCGGCCGATTTCATTGTGCTCGACATAGAGGAGGATCAAGACATCCCAATTATTTTGGGACGACCATTCTTAGCTACCGGCCGAACTCTCATAGACGTGGAAAAAGGGAGACTTACTCTGCGTGTTCAAAATGAGCAAGTCACTTTTCAAGTATTTAAATCTTTTCCATGTCCAAGTAGTATTGAGAAGAGCTCGCAAATTGAAAGTGTAGATACCATTGCGCAGGACACACACCGGAAGAAGTATCGGTCGAAAAAGTCAGAATCCGTTTCAGCTGCCCCGACGCCTAATAAGAATGAAGAGCAAGTCACATATATTAGGCATTTGAATATGTCGTCTTCAATATCCGTTCATCCACAATCGGAAAAATTCTCCTTCTGTCCTAAGTTCGCCCGTGAAGTTGAAAATTAAGCCGGATGTCAAACGGGCGCCAAGTCATGTGCAAAATGGGTGCTTCGGAAATTTGTCTTTGTTAAAATCTTTTCGCAAAGAACATTGGGTGCCCAAACCAAAAATCGAATTGTTAAAGACCAATGGTCAAAATTTTAAAACACATATTAACGGTTCGATGGACGGGGCGGAGTTCAAATGGTCTTTGCGAAAAGCAAATTGATCTTCAAAAAGTCCGGCTGAAGACTATAAACTTAGCGCTTCTCGGGAGGCAACCCGAGCTATAGTTGTAGTTTTTTTTGGTGTTTCAGTATTTTCTTGTATTTTGGGATCTTTATTTTTCGTCATTTTAGCTTGGATATGCTTATCTCTCACGCTCTTGATGTTTTCTGTTGAAAATTATGTGCAGAAATTATCCCGGGGGAAAATTCAGCATTGGGCCACGGCACAAGGATTGTGAGCCGCGGCACACACAAGTCGAAAAAGAGTGCTAAACTTCCTATACTCTGTGCCGCGGCATATATGTGCTGAGCCGCGGCACACTAGCACTCTGAGCCACCGCACCCGTATGCTCAGCCGCGGCACATGGCGATGGAACATAAGAGCCTGAACAAGCTGTACTCTGGGCCGCGGCTCATTTAAGCTGTGCCGCGGCCCCCGTCGCAAATGGGAAAGCCCAGGTATCCTTCATATACACGATCGGCCGGCTCACATCAGGTAAAGTCCCTTCCTTCCTTCACACAAGCACTCGGCCGATATCTTCTTCTTCTCCTTCTTCTTGAATTCTTCATTCCAAGTCAGGTAATTCTCAATCTCTTAATCATATTTGATTGCATGATTTGAAAAGTAAGTTCTTGTTATTTGTTGCTAGTGTTCTTCACATTTCTCTCATAAATGGAGTTGGAATATGGTGAATATGGTATTTAATTGTGATGGTATTTGTGATTATAAACGAATTGGTGATGATAGTTGTCGTTTATCAGGGATATATATCTATGTTGTTATTTTTGGGGATTTGGAGTTAGCCATTAAAATTCTTGTTCTTCATTTAAACTTGTGCATACCAAGTGTTTGAAAAATTGCAGCAATGAAAAATTGTTAAGCCAAGCATTTTCAAACTATATGCAACGAATCATTTTATCGGATTACATTATCTCCCAACCCTTACATCATGTTTAAACTTGAGAGATCATACTTAATTTCCTCTTTGATGATGCAAGCTCATTCATTCACGTTCCGCATGGTGTAGTCGAGAAGCGTGCATCCTCGCCGGACGACGCCGGCACCAGTTCGTGAGCAGACTGTAGGGGAGTACTTGACCTTTTTCTTTTATTGCATATTATTCTTTTTCTCCATTGAGGTCAATGTACGTCCTAAGTTTGGGGGGGTTTCTTTCTGTTGCTATTATTATTGCTGTACTTATTCGTTTGCACTTTCATTATCTTTTTGTTCTTAGCCTTGCTTGTCGTGATATTATTTGCATTCGTGAATTTTTCGTGCTTATTTTTGTGTAAAACTGATGTTACGATACTTATTTCTCTCTGAAGAAATGGTTGAGTTTTAGTTGAGTTGTAGTCAGCGATATCTGTTTCTGTTGAGTATTCATTTAGCTCCGAATTTTTATTTGTTTTTGTAGAAATCTTAGCGGATAAGAGGAGACATACGTGTTTTCAAATCACCGTCTATACATTTGGTTACACTTTTCGCGTAGCTAGTCATCCAGTAACATAAGTCGTGTTGGCACTTGCTTTGAGTTTAGAGTCGGACAGTTTTTCCCAAAAAGTCGAGATATTATTTGCTCTATGATGGGAAATCTAGTAACCGAGAGTATTCACGTGACCCGTTGTTTATTCTCGCGTAAAACGACAACCCTGATTAGACTAGTGGTTTTGAGATTTCGCATGTGCCAATGATGGGGAGCCTAGTAACCGGGGGTATTCGCGTGACCCGTTATTTACTCTCGCGTAAAACAGCAACTTTGAATCGGACATACGGGAATAGCTATTCGAGTTGTTTCTCCGCTGTGGATGGGAACTTAGTAACTAGAAGCATCCATGTGCCCCATGAGTGTCTTTTACGTCAAATGGTTCCCCAATACATGAGAATGGAATTCCACCCTAGGATTATCCTGATGAAACATCCCGAGATCCGAACCTAGTGGTCAACTCGAATCAATTTATTGATTATATATAAGGGAATACTGTCCGAGGGTTATATTTGATGATGAAACTCTTGAAATTCTTGCCATTAGACTGTGGGACTAGGCGAGTTAGCTTGTTTATTTTAACCCTTCATATTGACGGTCGGTCAAATTCACGCTTGTTAATCTTTGAGCTAGATTTTCTTCATGCACGATTGATTAGGACTGAAATTGGTTACTTCGTGGAATCAGTGTCCTGGATGTGACTCACTATTAGGATACTTGTACTATTCTTTGAGATTTTCAGGGTAGTATTGTTTAGATTGAGCACTATGAAATTGCACGATTATTCACGATTATTCTTTTATTTGTAATCAATTCTTTTTACTTGAGGACAAGCAAAGGCTCAAGTTTGGGGGTATTTGTTAGGCGTATTTTTATACGCTTATTTATCATTATTTTGTATTCTTTTCATAATTAAATCTGCATAAATGAGCTTTTAATGCCCTATTCTTTTATGTTTTGCAGGAAATTGGAGTCCGGAAGCTAAAACGATGAAAACGGACGAAAACGGCAAATTTTGGCCCGGAGCCGCGGCACAAGGATGCTGAGCCGCGGCACAAGAAGGCGACCTAAAAGGGGCCGAACCAACTGTACCCTGAGCCGTGGCACAAGTATGCTGAGCCGCGGACCAGGAGGAAAATAGCGCTCCCAGGCATCCCGCTGAACATGGTGAGCCGCGGCACAGATTAAGTGAGCCGCGGCCCACGTGGAGGTTTTGGTGTGTTCTGCGCGGTTTTGGGCCGTTTTGTAGCCTGTTCTCGACCTAATCAAACGGACGCGTTTTGGAGGCAGAGAGAGGTTATAAATAAACATTGAAGGTCAGATTATAAAAGGAGGGGGATGGCGGAAGAGAGGAATCGATCATCATCAAGGAGAAGAAACAGAAGACATCCAGGAGCAGAGAGCGGAAGCCAGAAGAACGGACGAATCCGAGTACTTCATATGCGTTTGATTTCAATGCTTTCATTCATTATTTCTGTATTTTTATCCTTTAGCATGTCAGGCTAAAACTCTGTTCTAGGATTTTGATGAAACCAAAGTTTTGACGAATTTGCTTTTGATTATCTATATAATTCCCTTTTCTGTTGAGTTTTCCCAATCGTTTTTAATGCTTTCAATTGTGTGGCCTATAATTGGATTGTTTTAATTACGCAACTCGAATCGGGAGAGGAGAGTTGGTGAGGAACTATTGGTGAGAACCGTTTTGTCTTGTGAGATAGGAATATACTCATAGGAACTACTTGGCCTTTTGAAGATTTTGTGCTTTTTGCCTATTGTCGAATTAATTCACCTAGGGATAGAGTGTATTATTCGCCTTAGAAAAATCTACTGAACTCGGGAGAGGCGGTAGAGTATTTTAGCAATCTTCGCCTTCAATAAATTGGGGAAATCATTAACTTCAGATAATCGAGAGTAAATTCGGATAAACCAAGTTGGATTCACAATCCTAGACTTATTTATCATTTGATTTTCTTTCTTCGAGCGATCGTTTTTACTGTTAGTTCTTTTATTGGTTTTCTTTAGTTATTAATTGCATCCCAAACTTCGACTGTTCAAATAAAATTAGAATACATATTAATCGGTAATTAGTAATTCAGTCCTCGTGGGAACGATAACTCACTCATCACTTTATTACTTGTCTACGATAACGTGCACTTGCGTTAAACGAAATATCGCAACACATTATCATCAAACACAACCTTTCTTGAGGGTAAAACTGTATCATCGAATTTTACATGAATAGACTCTTCTACAGACCCTCTTCTATAGTTAAAAAATCGATAAGCTTTAATGTTTTGTAAATATCCAAGCAATATGCCATCATCGGATTTAGAATCGAATTTTTTCAAATTATCTTTGCCATTATTGTGAATGAAAACTTTACAACCAAACGGATGAAAATCAGATAAATTGGGTTTTTTACCTTTAAATATTTCATATGGCGTCATCATCTTATTTCTCCGAAGGTGAACTTGGTTTATGACATAACAGGCGATGTTGACATCTTCAGCCCAAAAGTAGTTTGGAAGCCCCTATACATTAAGCATTATCCGGCTCATTTCTTCTAGTGTGCGATTTTCCCTCACGACAACTCCATTTTGTTGAGGTGTCCGTGGTGCCGAAAAATTATACCCAATGCTATACTTGTCACACCATTCTTCAAAGTCATTTGAGTCGAATTCTTCGCCGTGTACAGTTTTAACAGTGATAATTGGTTAATATTTTCTTTTTGTGTTGGTTTACACCACTTAAAAAATTCATTAAATGCATCACTTTTATTTGCTAAAAAATTTGCCCACGTAAATCGGCAAAAATAATCAACTAACTAAATTAAAAAGCTTACCACTCAAGCTAGCATGCCGAGATGGTCCTATTAAGTCCATATGGATTAATTCGATAATCTGGCGGTGGAAATTTTCATTTTCGGTTTAAATGGTCCACTGGCATATTTACCTTTAATACAAGCTTCATATATGTGATCTTTTCTAAAATTTAAATTTGATAGACCACGAACAATATCTTATTTAGCTAACTTTGAATGTAAAGGTAAAGAGGCGTGTCCCAGTATCGATGCCAAATTATAGTGTTTTCATCGTATGAAATTAAAAAAAAATTCATTGAATGATGATTCATCCTAAAGATCCACAATATAAATATTTCCATACCTTAATCAGTAAATTTTATTTTATCTTTTCTCATTGCAGTGCAATGAGTGATTTAAAAAATTAATTTTAGTCCCGTAACACATAATTGGGAAACATTAAGTAGATTACGAAATAGACCATTAACAAACTCAACATTATTAATAGTTGGTAAAGGTTCCTTAACCACTTTATTTGTACCATTGATTTTATCTTTTTTATTATCACTCAAAGTGACAAATGCTCATTCTTCTCTTTCGAACTCCATAAAGATATGCTCGTTTCCACTCATATGGTTTGAACATATGCTATAAATTGTACCATTTAATTGATGGTACAATTGTTCTTGCTTGCGTCTACAGAATTTAATTTTCTTTTATTTTATAGGTACCGAATCTAATTTGGGTCCTCTAGATCTAGAGTTAGACATACATACTTTTTTTGGAACTATTGTCCCTTTAGGTATCCATATCTGTTTTACTTTGATTGTTCATCTAGGACTAGTACAAAAGGTTTCAGTATGTCTGTTGCAGTTTATCTAAGGACTTTTTCATTGGAAAAGAGTTATATCCAAGTCCTTGTTTTGATAATAAAAATCTTTGAAGAGATAATAGTTGTTCAAATATATCATTACCATAAGATAATTTTTTGATATAAAGTATAAGTTCTCATTGTGTTTTGTGTAAATCGTCTCTCAGATTTTTCTCAGTTTCAAGACAGTAGGAATGATCAATTAAATATCTTCTTCCTTATTTAAAATTTTAGATTATTCATCTTTTATTTTCTTTTTCAAATCTTTATTTATTTTTCAAACTTCTGCAAATCCATTATTTAAAGATTCAAATGCATCAAGAAGTTCTTCATGAGATGAATCACTTACCTCACTTTATGTGTTACTGTCGACCATTTCCCGAGCCATGAGAGCTACGTTGCTTTGCTCGTGTGGTTCCTAAAAATCCTCATCGTCACTCCATGTGGAGACATATACTTCCTTATCTTTAAATTTTTTATGTGGAGGTTTGGATGAGCTAACGGGAGTAGGAAATGTCCGGGGATACAACATCTCCGACAAATATTGTCGAACTTCTTTTTTAGGGAAATGAGTATTTTAGATTCATCCTTAGGTTCCCGAGATATATCCTTCCGCCATCTATGTAAAATTTTTTATATTTTTTGATATTTCTGGCATAGAGAGCAGCTTATTCATCTTCTTCTTCGATCGGTTCATCTTCCGTATCACAGTCTTCTTTTCTGAACGATATTGGCCTTTCTCGTTCCTTGGGCTTCAGATTAGAGTTTCGAGATTTAAGGACAATCTCATAATTAATAATAGATATAATGAGTGCACCGAATTCCATAATGTTGAGATCCTTCGACTCCATAATAGGCATTACTGTTGCATCCCATCCTCTCCGTAGTGATCTTTGAATTTTCTTAGCTTTATCACTACTCGAGATAGGTTTGCCAAATGATGTTAGCCCATTTGTGATAGTTGAGAATCAGTCAAGCATGGTAGTGATGCTTTTGTCTTCCTTCATTATGAATAATTCATAATCATGAAGAAGCATATTTATTTTAGTCTCTTTGACCTGGCTCGTGCCTTCGTGAGTGATCTCCAGCATTATCCAATTATTTGGCCATCTCACAAAATAAAATTCTGTTATGATCTTCTGGATTAAGAGCATAGTAAAGTAGTTGAGTAGCTTTATAGTTGAAGTGATCATTTTTCCAGTCGGTCTCATCATATTCTTCAAAACGTCAGTTTTATTTGGACATGTTGGTCCAAGAGAAATGAGTGTATGAATATCATGAGCCCGAATGAAGATAGACATTTTTTTCTTCCAAGTGATAAAATTTGAACCGTCAAATAAGGGAGGATGATTTAGAGCATTGCCTTCAAAAGTAGGAAAGTAGGCCATTTCTGGATCTTTTCTCTAGCGGGTGTTAGATCGATGAAAAAGAGACCACTCTGATACCAATTGTTGAGTTGGTACCGCACTAGAATGGGTGTTGAATAGTGCGGTGTAGAGTTTTGAACTCTTTTCGCGCGAAAGCAACTATAGGAGTAATGAAAAAATGCGGAGAAAAGAAGACACAAGAAATTGTTGTAGAGGTTCGGCTATGTAAAACCCTATGTCCCCTACATAGCGTTATCAACTAGGACTTTTCTCAAAACTGAATGCACTTTATAGTTCACTACCAACTCTTTACAATAGCACTTTCGAGATTAGTGCCGAACTTTAATTTCTTGATTTTCGGGCTCAAGAACAACCATAACTTCACACACTCTTGTTTTTCTGGGTACAAGACAACCTCACATAATTACAATGAATATTGTGAGTACAGTTACTCGACTCAAAGAATAACCGCTCAGAGTGATACAAGAATATATATATATATATATATATATAGAGAGAGAGAGAGAGAGAGAGAGTAATGTTCTAATAATTCTTATTGTATCAGTTATAATATGAAATATTATCTCTCTAAGTATATGCTATTTTTAAGATCAAATGAATCAGATAATTGCTTGATATATTTAGAGAATTCTTGTGTATTTAAACCCCTCCAAATGCCCGTATTTATAACATTTAGGTGCCTTTTTACTGTTGGTATAATTGTACTCTTCGACGTACGTTATGTAACAAGCTTTAAGTAGTTTAATATCATAACGTACGTTATTTTATCATTGTAACATCCGCAATACTAGTCCAGTAGCATCCAGTAGCCTACAACTTCTTTCCTTGTGTATGTTAATTCCCATGTTTGTGTACGTTATTGTTTTCCTCGGTTAGCCGTTTGATTTGCTGACCTTCTAGATTTCATCAGCGGTTTGATTTTGAATTCAGTTTCAAATGCTTAACGACTGTTAATATATATCTGTAGCGTACGATATCGTGTAGATGACCGTTCCATGTGTTGACCTTCTGGAAACTGCACAACGATTCATTTTCGAACTTAGCGTACGTTACACTAAAGCCTTAGCGTACGTTATGGTTGTCCTTATAACACCCCAAACTAGGCGAATATTACAGCGTTGTGGACCCCCGACTGGGACCCACTAGGCGAATGAAAATTAATGAATTAAGTAATATAATTGTAGTACCGAACCACATTATATCATTAATTACTCCGATGAGAAGTTTCAAGTACAACACACCCAAGATAATACAGAATACATGTATATTTTATATGAAGATAAAATATACAACACTGAATAAAATGAATATTCAAACGGAAGTCTGCAGCGGAAATAAGATGAAGAAAACATGAATGACTGAAATGGACTGGGGCCCCCTACTAGTATCACTGGGACTCCTCGCCGTCAACGTTCTCTTCCCGTGCCTTAGCCTTGCCATGACCTGAAAACAACATCCCCCAACGGGTTCAGTTACATAGAACAACAATCCTCAAGAGTTGAATAAACACAATCACGATATAATCTTAATTATGAAATTAAGCTTAAGAGGAGCATCATAGTTCGCTCGTAATGGTATGTGCAAGTGCACAAGACGAGTGTCCGGACACACCCGTACTTGTACCTAATTAGTCTCACAGAGGTACGTTACCGTGTGCACAGTCCATTGTGTCGGTGAACCCAATCACATGACCATCATGTGCCCGACTAAAAATTCCACACATCCCCACCCGGCCACGTAATATGAACCCAGAAGTTCATATGAACAAGAATGACCATGAAGATTATTAATGAATAACAATCCGACAAAGTCAAGAATTACTCACCGAGATGAAATAATAGTGAAGTGAATGATATCTCAATGAAATGATTGGAACCATCGTTCCTCGTGAGTGAAGTGATTATTCGACAATTACAAGTCTCAATACGGTTAATACATTATGAATGAGTTATGATTATGAATGAACAACAACGAAAGGAATGAATATCCTTTTAACCGAGTAAGAATTAACTTACACAACACTGGTGAAGAATGTCCTTCCTCGAACAAACGTCCTACAATGAGATGTCGGTCGTTCGGACAACCTTGAAACACAATTACCAATAATCCGCTCAATATACGTATCAAGCATGAATTACGACTAACTCAAAGGTCGATACAACAATATCCAAACTCATTGAGGCATTCAAACAAACACTTAGCGAACATCAACCCTTGATTATAACCAAAACCCAAATATATCGAAACCAACTCCAAAATGAGTAGTTCAATCCAACAAAACACCTTCAATGATATCAATAATCCAATAGGAATCCACAAATCGAGTTAACGGCAACATCTAATCGAAAACCCCCAATATCAAAGTCAACTCTAAAATTTTCTCGATTAATTCTCCAAATATTCTTCAAATCCGAAAAACACATCAATAAAACCGTAGGAATACATGTATCCAAGGTAGATAATCCATATCTAACATATTCCAACATAATAGCAAGCTTACACGAAGAGATCGGAAGGAAAATACTCAAAATCTGAAATTCTAGATCCAAGAGATCATTACCTTGATTTGATGTGCTGGAGAGGATGAAATGATGATTAATCCGAATGATAAGCTTGAGGATGATGGTAGATGGATTCAGCTCAAAGAAATCTCTCCAAAATGCCCGAAATCGCCCCAAACTGTCGAATGAATGAAGAGAGAATGAAAAATGACAAAACTGGGCTGTCCAATTTATACTGTTCCAGTTTAGCGCACGCTAAGCCCTGATATTTACCATGCGCTAGCGAGTTAACCGGACAGTATAGTGCCTACTGACTTCCTCGTTAGCGTGCGTTAACCCTAAAATGTTAACGTGCGCTAACTGATATCTGATGCCCAGTGACTGGAGTCCAGAACCTCCTGTTCTCTGATCTGCTCTCGATAGCGTATGCTACACCCAAATTCAGCGTGCGCTACTACACTATTAGCGTACGCTAAAATCTACTCATAGCGTGCGCTATGAATTATTCCCGATCAGTCCAGTACCCTACTAGACTCTGCCTGATCGTCCTTAGCGCGCGCTACACTGACTGCATAGCGTGCGCTATCTAAACTTACTAGCACGCGCTACTTACCATTCGTAGCGTGCGATACTATAACTTGACTACAGTCCAGTGCCCACTAGACAGTTTGCCCGAACCATGCTAGCGTGCGCTAATGCTGAGAGGTAGCATGCACTACCCGTACTCAATTAGCGCACGCTAAATAGAGTACGTAGCGTGCACTACTCCTCACGCACAACCCACTACGAAAATGACAGAGATGATTAACACAGCTCGATCCTCCAACCAGGTAGAAAGATGAATAATAACTGATACACGATACAAATACTCTAAACGGTGAATACAATGATTGACTATGAATGATTGTTAATGAGTGAAAAATACTGAGTGACAATTACTGAATGATAATTACTGAATGATGATGACTGAATTACAACCGGGTATTACATACACCCCCCCATTAAAAGAGTTTCGTCCCCGAAACTAAGGGTCAAACAACTTGGGATAACTCTCCCGCATACTATCCTCGGTTTCCCAAGTAGCCTCTTCGACTCCATGACTAGACCACTGAATTTTAACCAAAGGAATCGTCTTGTTCCTCAACTGTTTGATTCGTCGCTCTAAAACTCGTATAGGATGCTCCTCATACGAATGATCATCAGCGATCTCGAATTCGTCGAACTGAAGTATGTGACTCAGGTCGGCAAAATACTTCTGCAACTGAGAGACGTGAAACACATTATGAATTCGGCTCAACGTCGGAGGTAAGGCCAATTATAAGCTAGCTCGCCTACTCGATCCAAAATCTCAAATGGTCCAATGAATCTCGGACTCAACTTTCCCCTCTTCCCAAAACAGAAGATACCTCGACTCGGGGAAACCTTGACCAAAACATGGTCACCCGCCTCGAACTCTAATGGCTGACAACGGTTATCTGCGTATGATTTCTGTCGACTCTGAGCGGTCAAAAAACGACTCTTGATCAAAGCTACCTTCTCACGGGCGGCTATAAGCATATCGGGCTCGGTGCCGATTGATTCTGATAAGTCATCCCAACACAAAGGAGATCGACAACGAAGACCGTACAAGGCCTCGTAAGGTGCCATCTTAATCGAAGCATGCTAACTATTGTTGTACGTGAACTCAATCAACGGTAGTTGGGCTTCCCATTCATCTTTCCAATCTAGAGCACATGCCCTCAACATGTCCTCCAAAGTCTGAATAGTCTGTAGGTCACAAGTCGTCCAGGTACAAGTCTAGAGGGGGGGTGAATAGACTTGTAGAAACTCTTAAACTCTTTTTCACGAAGAGTGAGTTTCTTCAGCTGATAGGTAAACAAATGACTTGGAGTCGTTTGTTCTTTAATATATGTGGAAGTCAGCTGATGACGAATAGAAAGCAACTAATGAAACACTTAACAATGAATGCAGTAGTTAAAGTATGATGCAATAAAACAGTAAAGAACGCAGGCGATTATAGTGGTCTCAGAGGTGGGGTAATCCTCTACTAATCCACTTTTCTCCAAACTACTGAGATGAATTCACTATAATTCTCAACCAGTGATAAATATTACAGTGATTCAAACAAAACTACAACAGCTTCCAACCAGTGGAAATCCATGCCGTTGTACCACACTTGACTGCCTTGCACCTCTTGATCCTTGATCCTCGAATGCCTTTATAGTCACTAACTTCAACCAGTGAAGTACCCCGAACTCAAGATTATAGACAAGAGTTTTTGTCTTCTCCAACTAAGAGCTTCTTTAAGTATCAACTTTTAGAACTGCTCTTTTCACGATGCTATAGATTGCTTTTTGATTGCATGAATTCTTTGATCGCTTGAAAGTATGTTCGCACCGGTGATTGCTCAGTTTCAAATCTTCGGATATATATAGGTCACGATCTCTGAGCTTTTTCCTTGTAGCCGTTGCAAATCTTTTGAACAAATCCGTCCGTTGGAGGGAGACTTCTTTGTTTAATCTTTCTGAACGTTGCAAGGCTGGATTCCTATTATTTTAATCTATCTTCCGACCGTTGTGAAGACTCTGCATGTGATCCGCCGAATCTTTTGATTAGAAAACGTTTAAAGTCTTCAAGGTGGGTCTGGATAGCTTTTTTAATTCATATCTCTTGCGGGAATCACTCCAATTTGTCTCTTCACGTTGCATGTGACATTCCGTAATACTTGACTTTTCAATGCATGCTGACGTGGACTTGGAGTACTTGGCTGACTTCGACTAGGCTGATGAGCAGTTAACATCTCTGCAGTCTGGACCTCTCTGATGTTCACTGTTTGTGACTTATCTGATCAGGTGACTTGTCTGAGGTACCTTGGCTGCAGTCTGGTCAAACTTCTCTGATAAATTGTGTTGACCAGAACTACTCTGACTCGACTCGACTAATCCTCTCTGATGGACTTAGCTGTACTCAGTACTTAGCCGATTTTAGCCTAACTAATTTTTGGCCTATAGAATACTCATTTGGTTCTTCTTTACATTTTGCCAAGATTTATACTTAACATATTTGGCCTATGGAAGATACTTATTTGGTTCTTCCTTACATTTTTTCCAAATAATAAACATTTGATTTTATATTAATGACATCATCAAAATCTAACAAGTATTCCTAACATAGTCCTCTCTGATTGTCTGTCGGACTGAGGATGAAATGTTGTGCTGAGATTAAGCTGAGTTCCCATCTGAGGCGAACAAGATCAAGTATTTCAGCAAGATGTTGAAACCTCGTATGCGGATGCAGCTGCTTAATCACAATTGCACCACTCTGGCCGAATTCATCAAGAAAGCTCTTACTTATGAGCTTACTGCTAAGGAGAATGTCATCTTGGAGTATTTCCAGATGTAGTAGTCTCTGATAAACTTCTTTCTTGCATATCCCCACATTTCCAGAGCTTCATATGGAACAAAATCCTCCACAAACCACAACTCCTTTCCTTCCCACTCTAGAGTAGGCTCAAGACCTCCTCTAGTTCTCCTTTTCTTGCCTTCAGGTTGGTCAGCCTGTTCTGGATCTGATCCTCCCTTCCTTTTCAGGCTTGATGGTCCTTCAATTTGAAGGATATCTTGCCTCTTTTTTGTTCTTAGCTCTGCCCTTATCTCTCCTTGATTACTTCCTTCCCCCTGAACTCTATCTTCCCCCTTTTTGCTAGCATCAACTAGGGTAGTTAATTGCTGCTCCATTCTGCTCATCCAATCAGACATGCCAAATGGCATTCTGTTGTTGGTAGGGGGAGGGGGCTGAGGAACTTCTCTCTGCAGCAAAGTGTCGATCTTTGCATTGATGGATTGAAGGTCAGGAGTGACCTGAAATGCGAGCAGCTCTCCAATTGTATCTTTCACTATTTGCCTGATCAGCTCAGTCACGGCAGGTGATATCTGAGCTGGTGGAGAGTGCTCTCCTGAGCCTTCTGCAATTGAACCACTGGACTACAAGCTTCTGTCTGCAGCTGGTACTCCAGATGGGGTCTTCTCTGGGGTCCCTGATCTGTAGTTCTCAGCTAACTCCGCGTCTAGGCTGGTGTACCGGGCAGGTACCACAGTCCTATCTGCAGCTTCTTGTGTCGGCTCTGGCTCCGGCTCCTTTTCTTCTTCTACCTTTTCTTCCTCTTTCTCCTGTTCCTCCTCCTTTTCTTCTTCTGCCTTATCTTCCTCTTTCTCCTTTTCTTCTTCAATATTTTCCTTTTCTTTTTCCTCATCCTTTTCTTTTTCTTTTTCTTTTTCAGCTCCTTCATCTCCTCCATCATCATCATCATCATCATTATCATTATCATCATCATCATTATTGTCATCATCCTTCCCGTCTTTTTCTCCTTCATCATTCTCCTTTTCATCATCATCATCCTCCTTCTCTCCTTCATCTTGTTCTACTTCTTCTCCTTCTTCTTCTTCTTCATTCAACTCTTCTATCTTCTCCACTTCCTCAGGTTGATTTTCAACTAAGATCTTTTCTTCTTCTCTGCTCTCTTCCTGCTCTTCTTCTTCATCGTCCAAAACAACAACTTCTTTATTTTCTTCTCCACCTACCTCCTCAATCCTAATTTCCTTTTCAACTACCTCCTCAACAACCTTCTCATAAGATCCATCAAAGATACTAAGCATAATGCAGTGGATGAACTGGTCCATCTTGGTTTTAAAATTGGACATGAACCGGTCCTCCTGAAGGATCAAAATTGTGTCTGATGTTTTACAAAAATTTATCAGCACATCCTCTGTGGCTTGGGGATAGTCCCAACCACAAGTGTCAATAAAAGATTGAAGTTTGACAAAAGATAGGGATTTCAAAAATTTCCATTCTTCAAAAACTTCAAGGAACGATTGTTTTAAGGCTAGAGGCTTAACAAGTTGTAGTTGTTCGATGGATAGATTGAAAGTATTATTTTCTAAGAGGTTAAAGATATAGTTGGCTTCAGGGATAGAAATTATTAGACCTGCTTCTTCTTCCTCAGAGATGTAGGCTGGGGTGAGTACAGCCACAATCTGAGTCTCGTGGGTGCTTGGGGCAGGCTGGTCTTCCAGGTGAGTTGTTGACCTGGCTGAGGGGCTGGCAAGATGATCAGACTACTCTTCCTCACTAAACTGCAGTCTCCTGGGCCTCTTGGGAGAGGGTTCTGGTGATGACTGCATGATAGAAGGTCCTTCAGGGGCTGGTCCCCTTCTCTTAAATCGGACTGCTATGGGAGTGTCGTCGGACTCGGTGTGTGACTTGACTGCAGTTGGGATGTCGGCTACAGGTCGGTCCGACTCTCCTAACGAATAATATCTTGGATATGGCCTTGTGTCAGGTAGGTCCTTCAGCATCTGGACTGCTCTCCTTGTGCCTCCCAATTTTCTCAGCTTCTCTTGGTCCAGATGACCAAGTCTTTTGTTGGGATGGAAGGGGTCAGTGCTTCCCTTCGCCATGCCTGTCTTTTCCAGCATCCAACTCAGCTGCGTTCCAAACGCCAGCTTTGTTTTAAATCTCTTCTCATCAACAAGCCATTCGGCTTTGTTGACTTCTCGAACGAGTTGCCTGAATATGTAATCTGCCCAATCAATTTCTTCTTCCTGAAGTAGTGCTCCCAGCACCATAAATTTTGCCGACGACAGTTGATCATAACTGCCAGCCATCCCCATGATTATTTTGTTGGTTATGTCCAACGCAAAATGATAAACTTTCTTAATCTCATTCCTCTTGGCAGTGAGTTTCAGTTTTTACGGCAAATTCTCCTCTTTAATCTTCTTCCAGATTTCGGCAGAAGACTGTTTGAGTGCTTCGACGGCTATGCCGCGGTGCTTCATACCGAAAACAGTACGGATCGACTCTCGAGATATGTCGACCTGATTTCCTCCGACTGTGCTCCGAATTCGGTCTTGAATTATACAGGCTTCGCGATAGAACGCGATAACATCCTCCTTGTACAGATGTTGAGGATTGATGTCTAGGAATGGGTAGATCCCATTGAGATTCATCGCGCGGATTAGGTTAAACACGTCGTAATCCTCCAGATTAGCTTCCAATAAACCTTCAAAATCGACGACCAATGAGAAAATAATCTGGTCCTTGACCGCCTTCAGGTTGACGCCTTCGAAGTAGGATGCCATTTCTGCAAACAAAAGATTTTAGTGTATTTGGTGTTCAAGGAATTTTTGCTCTGAAAAATCTAGGGTTTCTGGTAAGCGTAAAAGGGTAAAGTAAAGTGTGTTCTTTCCTTATAAAGAAGATAAAAAGACATATGGATTAATTTATAATATATTTGAAACGGTGGTACGCCTTTTGAGGTTCTTTTGAATTTCAAATTTGAATCGGTGGTCCATTTTAAAATTTGACGGTTTGTTTTGATTGGCCACCGTGGAGGTCGATTTAATAAGCGATTGACGCGTGTATTAAAAACACCACTTGGCTTAGAAAATATATATTTAAATGCCATTTGTTAACCAAAATTAATATAATAATATTATAAATATGGCAGATAATAATTAAATATTCAGAGGTCGGTTTAGAAAACTTAGCTGGTGTGATTTGTTGACTGTTGACCGCTCTGCATCAGGTGAGTTGACTTCTCGCCTGACATTCTGATCAGCTAGGTTGCTTTGTCCGTCCTTCGTCTTCTTCAGTTGGGTCCGTCCTTCCTCTGAAATGCTTCAGCTTGCTTCAGTACTAGATTCCCAATCTAGTAATCCAAGATCTCTGCTCAGCTCCAAAAATCTTTCTTCTGGCAAGGGTTTGGTAAAGATGTCAGCTATCTGGTAGTCTGTGCTGACTCTTTCAACTCTAACCCTTTTGTTAAGCACATGATCTCTGATGAGGTGGTGCTTAACATCAATGTGCTTCGTCCTTGAGTGCAAAACCGGATTGTTGGTTATTGCAATAGCACTATTGTTGTCACACCAGATAGGAACTTCATTGACAATAATATTATAATCCCTTAGCTGCTATCTAATCCATAAAATTTGTGCACAACAGCTACCTGCAGCTAGGTATTCTGACTCTGTAGTGGAGATAGAGTTAGAAACCTGCTTCTTGCTAAACCAGGTTATCAGTCTGGTTCCTAGGAATTGGCACGTTCCACTAGTGCTCTTCCTGTTGATTTTGCATCCTGCGAAATCTGCATCTGAGTATCTTGACAGCTCGAAATTATCATCCTTGGGATACCATAGTCCAACATTGATTGTAGACTTTAGGTATTTTATTATCCTCTTGGCTGCATCTAGGTGTGATTGCTTCGGCTTGGACTGGAATCGCGCACAAACTCCTACGGCATAGGATATGTCTGGCCTGCTTGCAGTGAGGTACAGAAGAGATCCAATGAGTCCTCTGTAGTGGGTTGAGTCCACTGATATGCCTGCCTCGTCTGCATCCAGGTGAGTACTTGTGCTCATAGGAATTCTTGCTGGCTTGGCTGATTCCATTCCATATCTCTTGATCAGATCTTTGGTATACTTAGCTTGGTTGATGAAAATTCCTTTTTCCATCTGCTTAACTTGTAGTCCAAGAAAGAAGTTAAGCTTTCCCATCATACTCATCTCAAATTCTCCTTGCATGAGGTTGGAGAATTTCTCGCATAGCTCTGGATTGGTTGATCCGAATATGATGTCATCCACATATATCTGGACTATTAATATATGGCCTTCGTGCTCTACTCTGAATAGTGTTTTGTCCACTTTCCCTTTGCAAAAACCATTTTTCTCAAGAAACACAGACAATGTTTCATACCACGCTCTAGGTGCTTGCTTAAGTCCATAGAGAGCCTTTAATAGCTTATAGACTTTGTCTCCTTTGACAAAACCTGGGGGTTGCTCAACATAGACTTCTTCTTCTAGGATTCCATTTAGAAAAGCACTCTTTACATCCATCTGATATACTTCAAAATCCTTGAATGCAGCATATGCGAGGAATAGTCTGATGGCCTCCAATCTTGCAACAGGTGCATAGGTTTCATCAAAATCTATTCCTTCACACTGTGCATAACCTTTTGCTACAAGTCTGGCCTTATTCTTAACAACAGCTCCGTCTTCATCACTCTTATTTTTGTACACCCATTTGGTGCCAATAACCTTCTTGTGATCAGGTCTGTCTGTTAGTTCCCAAACTTTGTTTCTTTCCATCTGCTCCAATTCCTCTTGCATGGCATTTATCCAAGAATAGTCTTCTAAGGCTTGTTCTATAGTTTTAGGTTCTATTTGTGACATAAAGCATGAGAACATAGCCATTCCTACTGGTAGGGTTGACTGTCTTGTCTTAACTCCATCAGTCAACTTTCCGATGATTTGCTGGATTAGGTGATCTTTGAGCCACTTGGGGATGTCGTCCTCTTCTGGGTTTGTTCCCCCTGTTGGATTGCTCTGGTGGATTTCTGCATCGGCTGGGTTCTGGTCTGCAACTGGATCAGCTACTGTCTTGTCATCTGCAGGTTGGTTCTGATCTGCAGATGAGTCTTTGTCAGCTACATCTAGGTCTTCATCAGCGGCAACTGGATCAGATAGGTTTGGTGATCATGTCTGATCTACAGTTGGGTCTTCAGCAGCTGCAGCTGGATCATCAGGCTGGTCTGCAGGTGAGTCCACCATTCTAGTGTCATGTACAATGACTTCTTCAAGGGTTGCTGACTTGAGCTTGTTCTCAATTAGCTCAACTTGCTTCCTGTACTCAACGGTAGATTCATCAAAAACAACATGGGGTGTTTCCTCCACAACTAAGGTTCTTTTATTAAAAACTCTATATGCCTTGCTTCTTTGTGAATATCCCATAAAGAGACCGTCATCAGTTTTAGCATCAAAGGCATTTAGTTGTGTTTTACCGTTGTTGTGGATGAAACACTTACAACCAAAGACATGAAAGTAAGCAACAATTGGAGTTCTATTATTCCAAACCTCATAAGGAGTTTTGCCATGTCTCCCTACTATCATACTCCTATTCTGGGTGTGACAGTCAGGTTGACACTTCACTTCGTAACCTTTTAGGGCAGTCCGCTCGCAATCATGGACCTTGCCGCTTCCTTCGTGGTTCTGCTTCTTCTTTCGTAAACACCATTCTCAAGGGCGCCCGGCCGCAGAGCTCATGCTGGATCCCATTCTGATCGTTGTAATCAGTTATCGCCTTGTTGAGAAACTCTCCTCCTCTATATGATCTGATCTTGATGATGGATAGGGATTTCTCATTCTGGATCCTTCTCAGCAGCTCAAGTAGCTTAGTCAAGGTTTCACTTTTCTTATATAGGAAGATAATTCAAGTGTACCTTGAATAATCATCTACTATTACAAGTGCATGCTTTCGGCCGCTCAGAGTCCTTGGCTTGATAGGACCAAATAGATCCATGTGGAGTAGATCTAAGATCCTTGTTGTGAGAGTTGTAGGTTGGACTCGCTTGAACGATGCTCTGGTCTGCTTTCCTTTATGACATGCATCACAAAGCACTTCCTTCTTGAATGCTTCATTTGGAAGTCCTCTGACCAGCTTCTGAGAACTAATCTTGTTAATGGCTTTGAAGTTCAGGTGACATAATCTTTTGTGCCACAGCCATCCATTCTCAGCTACTGTCTTGGATAGAAAACAGGAGTTAGGTGTTCCTGTGTTCCAATCAATCATATAGACATCTCTCCTTCTGAAACCTTGTAGCTTTACTTCTCCAGATAAGATATCTATCACCATACACTTCCAGATAGTGAAGACTACCAGATTCTTTTCGTCACAGAACTGGCTTATGCTCAGGAGGTTATACTTGAGCCCTTTGACATAATGAACTTTGGATATCACAATATTTCCTCAGTGCAGCTCTCCAAAGCCCTTTGTTTGTCCTCTAGAGCTATCTCCAAAGGTTACATCGGGACCTCTTTCTTTGGTGTATTTGGACAGCATCTTCTTGTTCCCGGTCATATGCCTCGAGCACCCAGAATCTACAAACCATTCTTCACCTCCAAAATTTGAGCTTGTGGAGATGTGGTTGTAGTCCTTCCACCTTTTCTGCAATCAGACAAGCAGAGATTTAGGTACCCAAATCTGTGTGGGTCCTTTGGGGTTAGCTGGTTTTCTGGAGAATTGATTTCTCCTTGAATTGTGAAAGTAGTTATTATTATTATAACCCTCATAAGGTCTGAATGGTCGATGTCTGAATCTCCTGTTGGGATTGTATACTGGATATTCCTCAAAATTTTGATAGTGTGGGCCATTTCTAAATCTTGGTTGAGACCATTTATTGAATCTTTGAGGTCTCCACACTTGTTCATTTTGGAAATTGGGATAACCTTGAGGTTTCCATCTGCCCCTCCCATTTTGAAATCTGTTTTTAGGGAGTTGTTGGTAATAGTGGGCATGTTGTCTGGGCTGCTGCTTTTGCCTGGGCCATTGCCTAGTCGCCTGTCTAGGTGGCTGCCTTGTGTAACCTGACTGCAGCCTAGACATGTGACTTGGTTGTTGCCTGTTTTTAAATATCGGTTTATATGTATGCTCAACAATCGAGACAATTGTTTCTCCCTTGATAAACTTCCTTTTAGAACTAGAGGGAGTGTGAGGATCATATCCAATGCCTGATTTTGAATATAGTGGCCTTTTATTGGTACACAATTTTTCCAGGGTTGAAGACGCCTTCAGGGAGGTTATTTCCTGCGCCTGAGTCTTATTTACCTGTGTCAGCTTAGTAAACTCAGCTTTGGCATGAGCAAGTGCAGCTGATTTTTCTTTAAGTAAAATGGTTAGTCTGTTTATCTCAGCTGTATTAACATCAGCCTGGTTTTTAAAGTCAGCTGAAGTTATCTCAACCTTATTCAGATCTAGGCTGAGTTTTTCGAAATCATTTTTCAGCTGCCTATTCTCATCTTGAAGCTGAGTCTTCTCTGCTGATACAGTTTGGTGTGCAGATTTGAGTGTTTCAAAATCTTTAAATAACTGATTTACCGATTCGTGCAGATCCATATCTTGTGACATGGCTGAGCTATTATTTGAACCGGTGGGTTTAGAAGTTACCTCTTCATCAGCTAGGTTTGCCATCAGGCAGTCATACTCTTCATCTTCATCAGAAAAGAATCCGCTGCTTGATTCAACATGCTCCTGGTCTTCTTCGATGAGGCCCTTTCTTCTATCTTCTTTTCTACCCACCTCCTTCTTGCTTTCGTCCTTCTTGAGCTCAGGACAGTCCATTTGGATGTGTCCAGTCTTGTGACAATTGTAGCACTCTACTTTCCAGCTTCCAGCTTTCTGGTTCCTTCTTGGATTCTCCTTATAATTTTTCTTGTATTTGGAGTAGTTCTTTCTAAAGTTGCTGAACCTTTGCATTATAAACGCCATTTCTTCCTCAAAATCTAATGGATTTGGAGGCTTTACATCAGATAGGCTCTTGGCAGGGACTCGGCCGCAAATGCTATTCCCTTCTCTCGCAGCTCGATTGAGGATGAACTTGGAAGCTCGAACTCATAAGCCTTCGCATCGAGAACTCTTGGATCTTTATCTTATTCAGGTCCTTGGACTCTCTCATGGCCACGGCCTTCATGCTCCATTCAGGGTTGAGAGATCTGAGAACCTTCAGTGCCATTTACCTGTTGCCATAGGTTTTGCCGAGGGAGTTGATCTCATTAATAATCTCAGTAAACCTTGTGTCCACTTAATCTATGGATTCACCGTTCTTCATTTTGAAATTGTCAAACTTTTAAATGGCGATTGACAATTTATTTTCTTTGATTAGCTCCGTTCCTTCACACATTAAAGCTAATGTGTGTTGTGTCAAGAATTAACACCTTCCGACCGGCGATCGCCTAGGAGGACCGGCGACCGACTTACTGCCGAGTGGCCAAGGCAGACCTGGAGACCAAGCCTTAGCCCAGCGGACATGCTAGACTGGCCAACCGAAGGTCCCAGGATGGATCCCGGTGCCGAGCGATCTACATCAAGACGATCGCCTCTCGGTACTCGGCGATCGACTCCTGGCGACCGACTGGAGGCGATCATCTCTCGGCATCTTGCCGACCTACCCTTGGAGACCGACCATTGCCGACCTTCATCCACTGGCCGATGGCGACCTCTGATGATCAGCTAGAGACGACCGCCTCATGTCGGTCTCCACCGATGGCCATCCATTCGGCGAAGACTGAGCCTCAAGACTGACACCACGTGCAAGATCCGGGACAAGATCCGCGAATCACGGGCCATTGACCACAGTCTGACAGATTCTCTCCACCAGCCGACAAGCCGTCGAAAGCTTGTCAGTAGGGCCACATGTTGACTGACTCCGGACGCGTGTTGGCTCCTTATTGGACCGCCCAGCTGTGGCAGCCTCTTCCTTAGACTTTAGCACGACAGCCAGCATCTTTCTTGGACTTTAGCCCGACAGCCCAGTAGATCGCCCCATTATAATAATGGCCGGCGGACGATCGGCAGATCATAATAATGGCCGGCAGGCGATCGGCCACTACAGGACAGGACCCGGCTGTCCCTATATAAGCAAGGCGCCCTGCACTTGGACACTCCTTGAGCTTCCTTCCGCAATATCGCGATTCAAGCACACAATACAGAGACAATATACAGCACTTGGCTAACATCCAACTCTTGGCAACAGCTATCTTTCGGTCTTACTTCTCCCGGCCTATCTCATCCAGCAGATTATCGGCGGGGACGAAGAACACCAAGCTTCGCTCAAGAGCCGGATTAACAGAGTCTTTTTACACTCATTGTATTTAGATTTCTCTCATTAATACTTGTATCCACGAATATTTGTATTAATAACATCTCGCGAGAGCATTCAAGCCCGGGCCTAACAAACCCGGCAAATCTTGTATTACTTATCTACTCTCGGAAGTGCTCCCGCAATTGTTGTTTGTTGTCCGTCTTCCAGCAGTATTAATCTTCGGATAAATATTTTGGGCAACAACAATTGGCGCTAGAGGAAGGGCATCCAACCCTCGATTTTTTATACCTACCGTCGAAGAACACTCATCGTTTCTCGGGCAGATACTTGAAGTGACACTTACCGCACTTCAAAGAAATCCTTCAAAACATGTCTTCCGCCTCCGCGTCAAGAAAGCCGACGACCTGACTGCCTGCCCCGGGCCCGAGCCGCAGCCGATGGTGGAAGGCGCCGCCGCGGTCGAGACGCGATCTCGTCCGACGGCGGCCCGAGCCTCTCGCCGATCGGCCCGAACCAATGAACAGATCGAAGAGGCCATAGCCGCTTCAGAACGACGGAGTGCTCTCGACGCGCCTCCGCTATCACTCCTCGGTCTCCCGCCGGAAGTCCAAGCGAAGCTCAAGGCATTGCCGCCGAGCGATCTCCAGAGGCTCGCCCGCAAGGAAAGGCGCTCGGCCTGGGCACCTCGTCTTCGATCGCACGGCGCGACTCCGACTCAGCGACTGGGCGTCGGCCCAGCTACGAGACGACGGAGTTGGTGTCCGTCACCGTGAGCTCGGCCTACCCGGCTCCCACAAAGCGATCCAACCGCCTGGCTCCCGCTCGCGATTCCCGAGGTCGGCAGCAGCGGGTCCGGAGGTCGGTACACGATTGCCTCGGCCCCGCTCCCAAAGCCGATCCGCAAGCGGCCGAGCCGCGGCGATTGCCGCAATGCAACGCCGATCGACGACGTGAAGGCGCTCCTGCAATCCGGCCGCGCCCAAGACGATCGCCGCGCCGAGCGAGCCGCCGCGATCGACATCGAGCTCGCCTGCGGCAGGCAGATCGCTCCCGCAAACACCCATGTACGAGGGGCGATCGGACCCCGCACGCACCTAAGCAAGTTCAACATCTACATGACCGGGTGAGGGGCATCGACGCGACCAGTGCCGAATGTTCCTCCGACACCGGACGACTCGCCACCGGTGGTACACCTCACTGCCACCTCAGTCCATTGGCTCCTTTAACGAGCTGGCGCACGTCTTCACGGAACACTTCGCCACCAGGGCCGCTCGGCCAGAAGGTCCCCTTCGCATGATGCGAATCAAGCAGGGAGAAGGAGAGTCCGACTCGGACTACATCGACCGAGTAGACGTGATCATTCTCAACGGCGAGCCCGTAAGCGATGAGACCGCCCTCTACGCGGTCCTAGGAGGTTTTCAGGGCTTCTCGCCTATGTTCAGGCATCTCACGAAGACCCTACCGACGACCTACGCAGCTTTCCGGGCTAGAGCCGCAGATTTCCTATCCAGGCAAAGGCTTCTTCTCAGCCTAGGAGTAGAGCGATCGGCGCCCGTACGACGACCTCCAGTCTCCGAGCCCGATCGCTACTACCCAGCAGAGCCGGAGGACTCGATCCCCGCCTACAGTCCATTTTAAATGAGGGACTAGACGCCCCCCGATCGCCAATATCGACCCACGAATAAAGCGATCAGCCGCCGAGCGACGATCGCCAGTCTTCCGGCCAGATCGCAACATCATCAGCAACCCGATGGACACGATCGCCATCTACAGTCCAGCATATAACATGACGGACTAAGGCATAAGATCGCCTCCACCGCACATCATAAAGCTATGGCCCTGGCAGTCGATGGAACCGGCTGCTTCGGCCATGCAAGGTCCCTTTCGGCCGAGATCGCCCGCCCTTCGTTTAAATACGAGGCCGGCGTAGTCTGAGGGCTCTCCAACATTAATCGGTGGACACATGCCACAACCCCGTCTCAACGTACACCGTCGAGGTCGGCCATCTCCATGGCTAGCCGAGGTGGAAGCAGAGCTAACAAGCCGCGGGCGTGGAGTTGATTCATCCGACGCTGCCCCGCGCAAGGATGTTGTTGCCCAAAATATTTATCCGAAGATTAATACTGCTGGAAGACGGACAACAAAAAACAGTTGCGGGAGCACTTCCGAGAGAAGATAAATAATACAAGATTTGCCGGGTTTGTTAGGCCCGGGCTTGAATGCTCTCGCGAGATGTTATTAATACAAATATTCGTGGATACAAGTATTAATGAGAGAAATCTAAATACAATGAGTGTAAAAAGACTCTGTTGATCCGGCTCTTGAGCGAAGCTCGGTGTTCTTCGTCCCGCCGGTAATCTGCTCGAGCAGAAAAGGCCGGGAGAAGTAAGACCGAAAGAAAGCTGTTGCCAAGAGTTGGATGTTAGCCAAGTGTAAGTGATTTGCTTCTGTATGGTGTGAAATGCGGGAATGCAGACAGTTCAGAGAGTCAGAGTCCCGGTCCCTTTTACAAGTGCCTGCTGCCTTGTATATATAGAGGCTGAGGGGCCCTGTCCCCTAGTGGGCGATCGCCTTTCGGCATTTAATGTAATGGGGCGATCGTCCTAAAGGGCACATGGGCTGCCTGCCAAAAGTCCATGGATCCAGCCGGCAGCTAGCTGAGTGGCCCAATGAGAAGCCGGCACGCGTCCGGAAGCACTGTCACAGGAGGTCCCACTTTGCTACTTTCGGCGGACTTTGTCAGGGTAGGTGACAGGCTGTAGTCACATGTCCTGTCCGTCAGCTCCTTTCGCAGGTCTGGGCCCTGTTGGTAGGTGAGGTAGGTGACAGGTTTGTCAGCGCCTTTTGTGGATCTACACGTGGGTGCTGTCCTGTTTGCCCGGCCTTGGCCGACTGGATGGCCATCGGCCAGTCCCTGAAGGTCGGCAATGGTCGGTCACCAAGGGTCGATCGGCAGATGCCCAGAGAGGTCGGTCACCAAGGGTCGATCGGCAGATGCCGAGAGAGGTCGGTCACCAAGGGTCGATCGGCAGATGCCGAGAGAGGATCGTCCGCTAGTCGATCGCCAGGAGTCGGTCGCCGAGTACCGAGTGATGATCGTATCTGAGGTCGATCGCTCGGCACCGGGACTTGTCCTGGGACCTTCATTGGCCGATTTAGAATGGTCCGGGTTGAGGCTCTGGCCGCGAAGCAGCGGCTGCTCGGCCTCGGAGGCGATCGCCGGTCGGAAGGTGTTAAATCTTTACACAACAATTGCCCCCCAGCTTGCTCCTATGTTGAAGACATGGGGCGAGGTGGTTCTTGCTGGTGATCGCGTCTGGATGAGGACGGGCGAACTGAGCCGACTTAGGACTCGGACTTGGGCTATCATGGTCGATTGGCTTAGCTATCTTTCGGTCTTGTACCTGCAAAAAACAACATTGGCCGATCCCCCATGGAAACTTGGTGGTTTCGCTTTGTTTGAGGAATCGTGCACAGTCGCGGAGATCGATGGACCGACCCCATGACCGTGTCTTGGTGCGCGAAGACAATGAGTGTCTCGTGACTCACTTTATTATGAGGGTCCTCCGTTAGCCGCGCCGCCTCGTATTTAAACGAAGGGCGTGCGGTCTCGGTCTAGAGGAGTCCTTGCGCAGGGCAGCGTCGGATGAATCAACTCCACGCCCGCGGCTTGTTAGCTCTGCTTCCACCTCGGCCAGCCATGGAGATGGCCGACCTCGACGGTGTACGTTGAGACGGGGTTGTGGCACATCGCATTGTCCGGGTTCACCATGTCAGATGATGAACCTTTGAGGGCGAGCGATCGTGTCCACTGATTAATGTTGGAGAGCCCTCAGACTACGCCGGCCTCGTATTTAAACGAAGGGCGGCCGATCTTGGCCGAAAGGGACCTTGCATGGCCGAAGCAGCCGGTTCCATCGACTGCCAGGACCATGGCTTTATGATGTGCGGTGGAGGCGATCTTACGCCTTAGTCCGTCATGTTATATGCTGGACTGTAGATGGCGATCGTGTCCTCCGGACTGCGGATGATGTAGCGTGATGATCGGCGATCGGCCGAAGATCGCGATCGCCGCCGTTGCCGATCGCTTTATTCGTAGGTCGATATCGGCGATCGGTCGGGAGATCGTCGCCCGGCGCCGATCGCGCCGCCACAAAGCTAAGAAGGAACCTTTGCCTGGCCAGAAAATCTGCGGCTCTAGCCCGGAAGGCTGCGTAGGTCGTCGGTAGGGTCTTCGTGAGATGCCTGAACATAGGCGAGAAGCCCTGAAAACCTCCTAGGACCGCGTAGAGGGCGGTCTCATCGCTTACGGGCTCGCCGTTGAGGATGATCATTTCAACCCGGTCGATGTAGTCCGAGTCGGACTCCTGTTCTCCTTGCCTGATCCGCCACATGCGATGGGGACCTTCTGGCCGAGCGGCCCTGGTGGCGAAGTATTCCGTGAAGACGTGCGCCAGCTCGTTAAAGGAGCCTATGGACCGAGGTGGCAATGAGGTGTACCACCGGTGGGCGAGGTCGTCTAGTGTCAGAGGGAACATTCGGCAACGGGTCGCGTCCGATGCCCCACACCCGGTCATGTAGATGTTGAACTTGTGCAGGTGTGCTTGGGGGTCCGATCGCCCCTCGTACACGGGTGTTTGCGGGGGAGCGATCTTATGCTGCACGGGGGCGAGCTCGATGTCGATCGCGAGCGGCTCGCTTGGCCCGGCGATCGTCTTCTTGGCGCCTGCCCTGGATTCCAGGAGCGCCTTCATATCGTCGAGTTGACGTTGCATTGCAGCCATCGCCGTGGCTTGGTCGCTTGCCGATCGGCTTTGGGAGCAGGAGCCGAGGCGATCGTGTACCGATCTCCGGGCTCCGCTGCCGCCGACCTCGGCAATTCGGCAAGGGGGAGCCAGACGGCTAGGCTGCCTTCTGGGAGTCGGGTAGGCCGAACTCTGGTGACGGACTCAAACTCCGTCGTCTCGTAGCTGGGGCCGGACTGCCCCGGTTGCCAGGTCGGGTCACTACCCAGGCGATCGAAGACAGAGGTGCCCCGGCTGCCGAGCGCCTCTTCTTGCGGGCGAAAGCTCCCTGGCGATTGCTCGGCCAGTAGTGCCTTGAGCTTCCGCTTGATCTTCCGGCGAGAGACCGGGGGGGCGGTAGCTGGAGGCGCGTCGAGAGCACTCCGTCGCTCCTGCAGGACGGCCAAGGCCCCTTCGACCGCTTGGTTCGAACCGATCGAGCGAGAGGCTTGGCCGCCGCCCGTGGACGGATCGAGCGTCTCGATCAAGCGGCTACCTTCCACCATCGGCCGTGGCTCGGATCGACGGAACAGGTCCGCCGGCCGGGTGCCGGCTTTCTTCGACGCGGAGGCGGAAGACATGTTTTCTGAAGGATTTCTTTGAAGTGCAGTGAGTGTCACTTCAAGTATCTGCCCCGAGAACAGTGAGTGTTCTTCGGGACGGTAGGTATAAAAATCGAAGGTTGGGCCCCCTTCCTCTAGCGCCAATTGTTGTTGCCCAAAATATTTATCCGAAGATTAATACTGCTGGAAGACGGACAACAAACAACAGTTGCGGGAGCACTTCCGAGAGAAGATAAATAATACAAGATTTGCCGGGTTTGTTAGGCCCGGGCTTGAATGCTCTCGCGAGATGTTATTAATACAAATATTCGTGGATACAAGTATTAATGAGAGAAATCTAAATACAATGAGTGTAAAAAGACTCTGTTGATCCGGCTCTTGAGCAAAGCTCGGTGTTCTTCGTCCCGCCGGTAATCTGCTCGAGGAGAAAAGGCCGGGAGAAGTAAGACCGAAAGAAAGCTGTTGCCAAGAGTTGGATGTTAGCCAAGTGTAAGTGATTTGCTTCTGTATGGTGTGAAATGCGGGAATGCAGACAGTTCAGAGAGTCAGAGTCCCGGTCCCTTTTACAAGTGCCTGCTGCCTTGTATATATAGAGGCTGAGGGGCCCTGTCCCCTAGTGGGCGATCGCCTTTCGGCATTTAATGTAATGGGGCGATCGTCCTAAAGGGCACATGGGCTGCCTGCCAAAAGTCCATGGATCCAGACGGCAGCTAGCTGAGTGGCCCAATGAGAAGCCGGCACGCGTCCGGAAGCACTGTCACTGGAGGTCCCACTTTGCTACTTTCGGCGGACTTTGTCAGGGTAGGTGACAGGCTGTAGTCACATGTCCTGTCCGTCAGCTCCTTTCGCAGGTCTGGGCCCTGTTGGTAGGTGAGGTAGGTGACAAGTTTGTCAGCGCCTTTTGTGGATCTACACGTGGGTGCTGTCCTGTTTGCCCGGCCTTGGCCGACTGGATGGCCATCGGCCAGTCCCTGAAGGTCGGCAATGGTCGGTCACCAAGGGTCGATCGGCAGATGCCCAGAGAGGTCGGTCACCAAGGGTCGATCGGCAGATGCCGAGAGAGGTCGGTCACCAAGGGTCGATCGGCAGATGCCGAGAGAGGATCGTCCGCTAGTCGATCGCCAGGAGTCGGTCGCCGAGTACCGAGTGATGATCGTATCTGAGGTCGATCGCTCGGCACCGGGACTTGTCCTGGGACCTTCAGTTGGCCGATTTATGGGTCCGCCGGGTTGAGGCTCGGCCGCCGCAGCAGAGCGGCTGCTCGGCCTCGGAGGCGATCGCCGGTCGGAAGGTGTTAAATCTTGACACAACAAAGGACTCTTCTAGACCGAGACCGCACGCCCTTCGTTTAAATACGAGGCGAGGCGCAGCCTAACAGAGGACCCTCATAATAAAGTGAGTCACGGGACACTCAATGTCTTCGCGCACCAAGACACTGTCATGGAGTCGGTCCATCGATCTCCGCGACTGTGCACGATTCCTCAAACAAGCGAAACCACCAAGTTTTCATGGGGGATCGGCCAATGTTGTTTTTGCAGGTACAAGACCGAAAGATAGCTAGCCAATCGACCATGATAGCCCAAGTCCGAGTCCTAAGTCAGCCCTGATCGCCCGTCCTCATCCAGACACGATCGCCAGCAAGAAACCACCTCGCCCCATGTCTTCAACATAGGAGCAAGCTGGGGGGCAATTGTTGTGTCAAGAATTAACACCTTCCGACCGGCGATCGCCTAGGAGGACCGGCGACCGACTTACTGCCGAGCGGCCAAGGCGCACTGAGACCAAGCCTTAGCCTGCGGACATGCTAGATCAAGCAACCGAAGGTCCTGTGATGGATCCCGGTGCCGAGCGATCTACATCAAGACGATCGCCTCTCGGTACTCGGCGATCGACTCCTGGCGACCGACTGGAGGCGATCATCTCTCGGCATCTTTCCGACCTACCCTTGGAGACCGACCATTGCCGACCTTCATCCACTTGCCGATGGCGACCTCTGATGATCAGCTAGAGACGACCGCCTCATGTCGGTCTCCACCGATGGCCATCCATTCGGCGAAGACCGAGCCTCAAGACTGACACCACGTGCAAGATCCGGGACAAGATCCGCGAATCACGGGCCATTGACCACAGTCTGACAGATTCTCTCCACCAGCCGACAAGCCGCCGAAAGCTTGTCAGTAGGGCCACATGTTGACTGACTCCGGACGCGTGTTGGCTCCTTTATCGACCGCCACCGTGGCGCCTCTTCCTTGGACTTTAGCACGACAGCCAGCATCTTTCTTGGACTTTATCCCGACAGCCCAGTAGATCGCCCCATTATAATAATGGCCGGCGGACGATCGGCAGATCATAATAATGGCCGGCAGGCGATCGGCCACTACAGATGTGACCCCATTGCCCTATATAAGCAAGGCGCCCGCACTGACACTCCTTGAGCTTCCTTCCGCAATATCGCGATTCAAGCACACAATACAGACAATATACAAGACTTGGCTAACATCCAACTCTTGGCAACAGCTATCTTTCGGTCTTACTTCTCCTACCTATCTCATCCAAATAGACATCTACGGGACGAAGAACACCAAGCTTCGCTCAAGAGCCGGATTAACAGAGTCTTTTTACACTCATTGTATTTAGATTTCTCTCATTAATACTTGTATCCATGAATATTTGTATTAATAACATCTCGCGAGAGCATTCAAGCCCGGGCCTAACAAACCCGGCAAATCTTGTATTATTTATCTACTCTCGGAAGTGCTCCCGCAATTGTTGTTTGTTGTCCGTCTTCCAGCAGTATTAATCTTCGGATAAATATTTTGGGCAACAACAATGTGTCCCAGATTTCCTTGGCATTCTTGCAGTTCTTGATCTCGACCATGGTGGATTTGTCAAGAGTCTGATATAATACATCTCTGGCCCGGTTATCAAGATTGGCCAGTTTTCTTTCTTCGGGAGTCAGCTCTGTCCTCTTCTTTGGAATCTTCTCTGGCTTCCCTGCTGCGATCTCCTCTGTTGTGTTGTCCTTCTCGAAGATGAATGGACCATCCTCTATGATGCACCACATGTCGTCATGAATCGAAGATAAGTGTGCCTGCATACTTATCTTCCATGTATCATACTCACAATCAAAACACAGGGAGTCTAGAATGCATGTGTTCCATTATAAAATGAGAGTAAAGATATATATCTGATATAGATCTGGTTCGTGAAATAAATGAACCAACCTCTCCGATACCACTTGTAGGTCACAAGTCGTCCAGGTACAAGTCTAGAGGGGGCGTGAATAGACTTGTAGAAACTCTTAAACTCTTTTTCACGAAGAGTGAGTTTCTTTAGCTGATAGGTAAACAAATGACTTGGAGTCGTTTGTTCTTTAATATATGCGGAAGTCAGCTGATGACGAATAGAAAGCAACTAATGAAACACTTAACAATGAATGCAGCAGTTAAAGTATGATGCAATAAAACAGTAAAGAACGCATGCGATTATAGTGGTCTCAGAGGTGGGGTAATCCTCTACTAATCCACTTTTCTCCAAACCAGTTGGAGATGAATTCACTATAATTCTCAACCAGTGATAAATATTACAGTGATTCAAACAAAACTACAACAACTTCCAACCAGTGGAAATCCGTGCTGTTGTACCACACTTGACTGCCTTGCACCTCTTGATCCTCGATCCTCGGATGCCTTTACAGTCTCTAACTTCAACCAGTGAAGTACCCCGAACTCAGGATTATAGACAAGAGTTTTTGTCTTCTCCAACTAAGAGCTTCTTTAAGTATCAACTTTTAGAACCGCTCTTTTCACGATGCTATAGATTGCTTTTTGATTGCTTGAATGCTTTGATCGCTTGAAAGTATGTTCGCACCGGTGATTACTCAGTTTCAAATCTTCGGATATATATAGGTCACGATCTCTGAGCTTTTTCCTTGTAGCTGTTGCAAATCTTTTGAACAAATCCATCTGTTGGAGGGAGACTTCTTTGTTTAATCTTTTTGAACGTTGCAAGGCTGGATTCCCATTATTTTAATCTATCTTCCGACTGTTGTGAAGACTCTGCATGTGATGCGCCGAATCTTTTGATTATAAAACGTTTAAAGTCTTCAAGGTGGGTCTGGATAGCTTTTTTAATTCATATCTCTTGCGAGAATCACTCCAATTTGTCTCTTCACGTTGCATGTGACTTTCCGTAATACTTGACTTTTCAACGCATGCTGACGTGGACTTGGAGTACTTGGCTGACTTCGACTAGGCTGATGAGCAGTTAACATCTCTGCAGTCTGGACCTCTCTGATGTTCACTGTTTGTGACTTATCTGATCCGGTGACTTGTCTGAGGTACCTTGGCTGCAGTCTGGTCAAACTTCTCTGATAAATTGTGTTGACCAGAACTACTCTGACTCGACTCGACTGATCCTCTCTGATGGACTTAGTTGTACTTAGTACTTAGCCGATTTTAGCCTAACTAATTTTTGGCCTATAGAAGATACTCATTTGGTTCTTCTTTACATTTTGCCAAGATTTATACTTAACATATTTGGCCTATGGAAGATACTTATTTGGTTCTTCCTTACATTTTTTCCAAGTAATAAACATTTGATTTTATATTAATGACATCATCAAAATCTAACAAGTATTCCTAACATAGTCCTCTCTGATTGTCCGTCGGACTGAGGATGAAATGTTGTGCTGAGATTAAGTTGAGTTCCCATAGCACGATGAACTGATTTCCAAAAATGTGACATGAATCGCCCGTCACGATCAGAAACGATACTCTTAGGAGTAACGTGCAATCTCACTATCTCTTTGATGAACAACTGGGCAAGTCTCTCGGGACCCCACGTATCCTTAATCTCAAGGAAATTAGCTCATTTAGTTAAGCAGTCCATAATTACCCAAATTGTATTCATGCCATGACGGCTCGTCGGCAAACTCGTGATGAAGTCCATCGAAATATCTTCCCACTTCCACTCTGGAATAGGGACTTGCTGACAGGTTAAGCATCTTGAAACAAATTCCGCGACTTCTCGCTTCATATTACTCCACCAGTAATTTTGTTTCAAGTCTTTGTACATCTTGCTAGACCCCGGATGAATGGAATATGGGGTAGCATGAGCTTCTCTCAAAATCGAGTTTTTCAACTCGTCATTCGCCGGAACGCATAACCAATTCTTAAATCGTAAAGTCCATCCTCGTGGACCACAAATCCATGGGCTTTTCCCAGAATCACATCCTCCCGGATGCGCGACAAAAACGGGTCTGAACCCTGATTCTCCCTAATTGCCTCCTCAAGTGGCGATGAAATCTCCAACATGCAAAGCTGCCCTTGCACTCGTTGTAACCAGACCTCGATCTCGGGTCGAAGGAATTCCTACCGAAGCTCCTTCTAAACTGTTAAACGAGCAAGCATTTGCTCCTGAATGGACTTACAACTTAAGGCATCGGCGACCACGTTCGCCTTGCCCGGGTGGTACAGGATCTCAATATCATAATCTTTGATTAGTTCCAACCACCGCCTATGTCACATATTTAACTCCTTCTGAGTAAATATATACTTCAAACCCTTATGATCGGTCAATATCTAACAGGTAACGCCATAAAGATAATGGCGCCAAATCTTCAATGCGAACACCACAACTGTTAGCTCCAGGTCGTGGGTCGGATAATTAACCTCGTAAGGTATCAATTGTCGTGAAGCATAGGCAATAACTTTCCCGTTCTGCATTAATACACATCCAAGACCGTGTCCGGATGCGTCACTATAAACCATGAATCCCTCCATCCCTTGCAGCAAGGAAAGGACAGGTACTGAAATCAAACGACTCTTGAGTTCCTCAAAACTCCGCTGACACGCATCGGACCACGTGTATTTCTTATCCTTCCGTAAAAGGTTCATCATGGATTGATCAATTTTAGAAAATCCTTCCACAAATCGCAGATAATAACCAGCTAATCCGAGGAAACTTCGGATTTCCTTAACATTCTTCGAATGTTGCCAATCTCGGATAGCCGCCGTCTTCTGAGGGTCAACATGAACTCCGTCTAATGAAATTAGATGTCCGAGAAACGTCACTTTGGACATCCAGATCTCACATTTGTAAAACTTTCCATAAAGTTGCTCTCGTCTCAACACGTCGAGAATCTGATGAAGGTGAAACTCGTGCTCCTCCCGGTCATGAGAATAAATTAGAATGTCATCAATAAAGACAACCACGAACTGATCCAAATAGTCGATGAAAACCCGATTCATTAACTCCATGAATACTGCAGGTGCATTAGCTAACCCAAATGGCATTACCACAAACTCATAATGACCATAGCGTGTTTGTAACGCCGTCCTTGCGATATCCGACTCTCGAATTCGCAACTTATGATATCCAGATCTTAAGTCGCTCTTGGAAAATACGGAAGCACCCTGAAGTTGATCCAAAAGATCATCAATACGGGGTAGAGGATATTTTTTCTTGATCATCACTCTGTTCAACTATCGATAATCAATAAACAAACGAAATGAACCGTCCTTCTTCTTGACAAATAACACTGGTTCTCCCCACGGGGATGCACTCGTTCGGATATAACCTTTCTCGATCAAATCCTCCAATTGATTCTTCAACTCCTGCATTTCGATCGGGGCCATCCGGTATGGTGCTTTTCATATTGGATACGTACCAGGCTCCAACTCAATCGTGAATTTCCCATCTCTCTGTGGAGGCAAACCAGGTAACTCGTCTGGAAATACATCGGCAAATTCTCTCACTACCGGAATATCCTCCAACATGATTGATGATTTCTCGGTCTTGGTCATATAACACCAATAACCGACACACCCCTGATTGAGTAATTTCACTGCTTTTATCAAGTTGATGACTCTCTCGGAACAACTGTGATTACCTCCCTGAAATACACATTCGACTCCATCGTCTGAAATGATAGTGACCATATGCTTACGGACACTAATGATGGCATCGTGATGATCCATCCAGTCAATACCCAAGATGACATCGTCTCTCGGTAAATCTACCAAGATTAGGTCTGCTAACCAATCACGGCCATGAATTTGAATCGGACAATTCTTAATCTCACAATTCCCGATAATTCTTCTACCATCAGGTAGACCAATGATATAAGACTCACAACTAGTAGCATTACCCAGACGTAGTCTACTCAAACATGACTTGGAAATGAATGAATACGATGCACCAGTATCAAAAAGGGTACACACAGGTTGAGATAGAATATCGAGTGTACCTGAGATCATCCGGGCCTCTGGATCGTCGGTCTTCTTCATCTCATAAATTCAGGGCTTGCCGGCCCCCGAACCGGACGCTCCCGTCTGATAGATCTTGGCTCCGCCTTTGTTTGCTCCTGTCGTCTTGAACGACGCTGACTGAGTGGCCTGATTCTGGATCGCTGACTGCCTCGGGGCATGAGATATCGCCGGAGTAGGTTTAGAGTCCCTTCGGCAAAAACGGGCCTTATGACCAGCAATCCCACAATTATGGGATGTGATAGTCTGCCTTGGACACTTGGTGCTGAAATGGCCCTGTTCTTCATAGTTGAAACAGGTGATGGCCGAACTGGCCGCCCGAGACTGAGATTCCGCGGGTCTAGGCGCCATAGGAGGTCGCTCAGAAAAAATAGAGCCCGCACGAGGCTTCTTGAAAGTTGCCTGACTACCTTCAGACTGATTACGATTCGTAGACTTCTTGCTAGCAGATGAAGGTTGCTGCTTAGCAATCTCCTTAGCAGTAAGCTCATAAGTAAGAGCTTTCTTGATGAATTCGGCCAGAGTGGTGCAATTGTGATTAAGCAGTTGCATCCGCATACGAGGTTTCAACATCTTGCTGAAATACTTGATCTTGTTCGCCTCAGAGTGAATAATAGACGAGGTGAAAGGAAGAAGCTCCTGAAATTTCTCGGCGATGGCGAGAACATCATCGTCCGCTAAGAGGTCGGGAGTGAGTAATTCTGATAACTCGGCCTCCCTGATTGGGTCCGGATAATACCTCTCCATCATGAGAGTCTTGAATTGATCCCACGTACAAAATTCGTCGGTAGGCTTCAATGATAACCACCATGAATGAGCACTCTTACCCAGATAGTAAGCCACGACTGAAACTTTGTGCCCTTCGGGACACTCCACCATAGCAAATAACTTCTCAAAATGCTCAAGCCAGTGAACAATATCCACCGACTCAAACGAGCCCTCAAAAGTAGGTGGTCTCTGGCGAGATATGTCGCCAATGATACTGCTCACACTCCTCTCCTGCCCCTGAGGTGGCGGCGGAGGAGCCTGTTGATTCTGAGTAGCTGAGTTCTGCATCGTCTCCATGAGGCGTGCCATTTGAGTCATCTGGGCCATCATGCCCTGCATAAAAGTGAGTGGATTAACCCGAACACCTTCTGATTGAGCTGTGTCCCGGGTACGACTCCCTGACAGTGAATGATCATTTCCGGGTGAATGAGTGGCAGCGTCGTTGCTCTATGAATTAGCATTATTCCTCGCGTTCGCGCGTGTATTCACACGAGCTCTCGGGTTTCGGCCCGCACCACGGCCTCTTCCCTCGCGTCCTCTGTCAGCTCTTTCCATACTGAAGTGGGGAAGTCACAAGATGATTATATATCTCGCATGAATATCACATTATGATTACGTTATGAAATGATGAAAATGAGCATACGCGCTCAAACATAATGATTACATGAGCGATCAACTGAAGTGACGTGATTATCTGATGAAATTCTTGAAATGATTATCTTGAACAAATTAACAAGATTAATGATACGATCCTCAAGATCAACAACTGAGCAATGAAATGAACTGACTGATTAATGAATTAACATGATCGACATGATCAAAAATGAAAATGATGATTGAGGATTGTTGACTGTTGAATGATGAATGAGTGATTCTTATTGCCAGAAATTATACCATGGCGTCAGAAATCTTACTGTTCTTTGGTCTGAAGGGCTTGGCTCTTGCACGGGTCACACGTGACGCGAAAGTCCAATGATACTAGTCTGATGAATGATGATTTCAATGAGACATGACTCGGAAGGTAGTATTCAAAACCACGCTCTGATACCAACTCTGTAACACCCCAAACTAGGCGAATATTACAGTGCCATGGACCCCCGACTGGGACCTACTACGCAAATGAAAATTAATGAATTAAGTAATATAATTGTAGTACCGAACCACATTATATCATTAATTACTCCGATGAGGAGTTTCAAGTACAACACACCCAAGATAATACAGAATACATGTATATTTTATATGAAGATAAAATATACAACACTAGATAAAATGAGTATTCAAACGGAAGTCTGCAGCAGAAATAAAATGAAGAAAACACGAATGACTGAAACGGACTGGGGGCCCCCACTAGTATCACTGGGACTCCTCTCCGTCAACGTTCTCTTCTCGTGCCTTATACTTGCCATGAATTGAAAACAACACCCCCCAACGGGGTCAGTTACACAGAACAACAATCCTCAAGAGTTGAATAAACACAATCACGATATAATCTTAGTTATGAAATTAAGCTGAAGAGGAGCATCATAGTACGCCTGTAATGGTATGTGCAAGTGCACAAGACGAGTGTCCAGACAAACCCGTCCTTGATTTGACGGAACATATTCCAACATAATATCAAGCTTACACGAAGAGATCAGAAGGAAAATACTCAAAATCCGAAATTCTAGATCCAAGAGATCATTACCTTGATTTGATGTGTTGGAGAGGATGAAATGATGATTAATCCGAATGATAAGCTTGAGGATGATGGTAGATGGATTCATCTCGAAGAAATCTCTCCAAAATGCCCGAAATCGCCCAAAACCGTCGAATGAATGAAGAGAGAATGAAAAATGACGAAACTGGACTAGACTGTCCAATTTATACTGTTCCAGTTTAGCGCACGCTAAGCCCTGATATTTAGTGTGTGCTAGCGAGTTAACCGGACAGTACAGTGCCTACTGACTGCCTCGTTAGCGTGTGTTAACCCCAAAATGTTAGCGTGCGCTAACTGATATCTGATGCCCAGTGACTGGAGTCCAGAACCTCCTGTTCTATGATCTGCTCGCGATAGCGTACGCTACACCCAAATTCAGTGTGCGCTACTACACCATTAGCGTACGCTAAAATCTACTCATAGCGTGCGCTATGACTTATTCCCGATCAGTCCAGTACCCTACTGGACTCTGCCTGATCGTCCTTAGCGCGCGCTACACTGACTGCATAACGTGCGCTATCCAAACTTACTAGCGCGCGCTAGTTACCATATGTAGCGTGCGCTACTACAACTTGACTCCAGTCCAGTGCCCACTGGACTGTCTGCCTGAACCACACTAGCGTGCGCTAATACTGAGAGGTAGTGTGTGCTACCCGTACTCAATTAGCGCATGCTAAAGAGAGTACGTAGCGTGCGCTACTCCTCACACACATCCCACTACGAAAATGACAGAGATGATAATCACGGCTCGATCCTCCAACCAGGTAGAAAGATGAATAATAACTGATACACGATAGAAATACTCTGAACGGTGAATACAATAATTTACTATGAATGATGAATGATTATTAATGAGTGAAAAATACTGAGTGACAATTACTGAATGATAATTACTCAATGATGATGACTGAATTACAACCGGGTATTACAGTCCTGTAACATAGTTTCTGCAGCTATGTAACCCTGCATCATTTTAACACTTTCACAAATACAAGTGAGTGACTTTTAGGTACGTTAAACTATAGGTATAGAGTACTTTATCTTTGAGATTTAACATGTTGAATGTTAACTAAGTGAAGATTTTGAAATGAGTTGCAGAAAGTTATAATGTACGAAAAATCTAGAGTTTAAAGATGGATTTTCAAACCTATCTGCTTTCCAAATAAGAGTTGACAATCCATAGAAATCCATCATTTTATGAATCGTTCACAATTCATAAACTTTTTGAATACATGTGGTCTAGTGAACTTATTAATAGTAATAAACAGTCTATATTGAATACTCCCTCGGTCCCTTAATACTAGTCTTATTTTAAAATTGCACAAATATTAAGAAAACTTAATGATAATTAACTAATTTTATATTTGCCCTTATTAACTACATTAATTTAATAAACCAGCTATATTAATTATTGTTTTTGTATATGTTGAAGTTGAAGAGTCCATAATAAATTAAGAGTATTCTTGGAATTTTTTTTACAAATTTGGATGAAAAATAAAAAATAACATGTATTATGGGACAAATTTTATTTACAAACAGGACTAATATTGAGGAACGGATAGAGTATTTCCTACTTTCATAGATTTGAAATATGTTTATAAGAATCCAAATTGTATATCCTATAACTTCTAAAGATTACAAAATTATTAAAATATCATGAAAATCCAAATATAATACGCCCCCTAAATATATTTGATTTTATAATATTTTTTAGAATTTAAAAGTCTTATCTTTAATTTTCTGAAATTTTTATGTAAGGTTAAGCATATGTGCCAAAAATCTAACCTTATATCGCAACTACATACCACGATGGCCAATCCGAAAAAGCTCATAAATCGTACGTTGTTAATCCGTAATTGACCATAAACCACATATACTACATACTGAAATAACATTTTCTTGACCGGAGTAAATATGTGAGCAGTGTGAAAGTCCCAACCTATAAAATTAGGCGGAAATGACCCATTATTACGAAGTAAAAGAGTGACTCCCCAAACATAGTTGCTTGAATTTCTTTACCCTACACATAATTTTTATACGTATCACCCAAAATATCCTTGCTACATATACTTAACCCTCAACTCTCCTCATTTACTCTATTTCTTCTCCACCACGCCCCATTTTTTCTTTCTTTCTCCTCTTTCTTTTTCTTTCTTCTTCTCCCTTCTCCCAAATTGTTCTTCTCATTCCTCTCCTCCTGTAACTCAGCGCGTGTGCACACACACACTGTTGGAAATAATACGTAATGGAAGCGGCAAGTTTGGATTTACTAAAATCGGCCTTCAAGAATCGGATCTATTTAGGCTCGTCAAATAATTAATTATACAGATTAATAAGCAATTTAAACGAGCAATATTTATTTGCGCGTCTAAACATTATAATTCATAGTATTCTACCTAGATCTAGGAGATCGTAGAATACGTTACCTTTGAAGCAAAGTCTTCGAATTTCTCCTTGACCTTCTTGTATTTCTACCTTTAGATCTTCTAGAGTATATCCCGCCTATATTTGTATGTCGTGTGGGCAACAATCTACCAGACTTCCTTGAACAACAACTGGGATCGACCTAACCCTTTCCAAGAAAACTACCTTACGATTTTCTCTCTATTTTTCTTCAATATATTGTTATTTTAGAAAAATATTGTGTTATCCAATTATAAAATCGAAGACACAAGTGAAGATTCACAATTAAACACAAAGCAGAAAAATCAAAATTTCTTGGACTATAATAATATGCAATTCGCCCGACCCTTCTGTCTCATTTATAGGTGTTATGGCTACTCTAGGGATCTTAAGGAGGATTAGGGAAATGACTCCTAATAGACCTCAAATTTTCATATTAGGCCATTTCCTAATATATTGATTCTATTAAATATCAACTCAGTCCACTACAGAGTTAATATTGTACTTCCTACCCAAATCCCAATTTATAAAATCGGGCTTCTTATTTAAATATATTATTTCTCGTATTTAAGATATCGAATGTCCATTAATTAATTTAAGCTACCGGCAGCTTTAATTAATTAATATCATATCCAAGAGTAGTATTATTATATCGGAATTAAATCTACTTGCAGGGTTTAATATAATAAATCATTTTCTAGCTCCTCAAGGGGACATCATCAACCCGCACGGGTCGGGAGATGATTTCTAGTTATAATAATAATTGTCATATAAATAATATTTGCACAAAATACGAAGCTTATTGAGTCAATCACTTTAACTCTTACCCATGGTAAATCAAAGCAATAAATATTCTAAATACACAATTTAATTTTATATACTTAGAAATAAAAAATAATAATTATCCGAGATTTACGTTCTTCTTATAGTCAGTACAGAAGACACTATTTTACTTCGATTCAGTTCAACATATGCAAATACGCTAATGCATGCTAATAGTCAAGACCAACGAATCTCAAGCATACACTACAACCTTTTAGATAATTCATCTCATAATTATATAAGTTGAGAACTATTATATTATTTTATAAAGCACCGATAATGTGATCCTCCATGCGAAACCAACACACCACATTAGCTACAATATAAAATAATTAGATATTTCATTTGCATAACCATAACGTGAATAAATATGCAAAACATGTGATTGAATGTAATTAATATTCTCATAAGTAGTTAGAGGGAAATAAGTTCATACAAGCATAAAGTATGCTTTGCAGTATACAACCCAGGAAATCTCCCACTTATACTCAAAGCATACTTTTAAGTATACTACTCTATTACATAGTCTCTCATTTCTCCCACTTATACTCAAAACAATGCTGCATACATCGTAATCCCATTTCTTCCACATGCCTTTCAAAAAATTTTGAGGGTAGGCCTTTCATGAAAGGATCAGCAAGATTATCTTCTGATGTAACCATGGCTATAACTACGTCTCCTTCCTTTACAAAGTGTCGTATGATGTGGTACTTGTGGTTGATATGTTTACTTGCCTTATGGGCTTGTGGTTCCCTCGAATTTGCGACTGAACTGGTATTATAACAATAAAGTGTAATACCCTTTGGCAAATCGGTAATCACATCTAAGTCCTGTAGGAAGTACTTGAGCCATACTGCCTCTTTGGATGCCTCAGAGCCTGCCACATACTCGACTTCTATGGTAGAGTCTGAGATACATTTCTGCTTCACACTCCTCCAATTAATAGCTCCACCTCCCAAGCTAAACATATAACCTGAAGTAGACTTGGACTTTTATTTGTCTGATGAAAAATCTGAGTCAGTATAACCCATTGGACACCGGTTGTCTGATTGACATACTAGTATATACTCCCTAGTCCTTCTCAGGTACTTGAGTATGTGCTTGACAGCAGACCAGCATCCTGGTCCTAGGTTCGACTGGTATCTAGCAACCATACCTACGGCATGACAGATATCTAGCCTAGTGTAAAGTATAACATACATGAAGGCTTCCCCCAGCTGATGCATAATGGATCAGCTTCATGTCATCTATCTCCTTTTGTGTCTTGGGACACATATCCTTAGATATTTGGATTCCATGTCTGTAAGGTAGAAAACCTTTCTTGGAATTTTCCATGCTAAGCCGCTTTAACACTATATCGATATAGGATACTTGCGATAAGCACAACATCTTTTTCTTCCAATCACGAAAGGTCCTGATTCCAAGGATGTGTCCTACTTCTCCCAAAACCTTCATATCAGACTGCTCAGATAGCCATACCCGTACGTCTCACAACTCCTTCACGTTGTTTCCAATTAGAATGATATCATCTACATACATTACAAGAAATACCAACACGTTTCCATCGCATTTCTTATACACACAACTATCACTCAGACATTGGATGAATCCATATGAATGGACAACCTCGTCAAATTGAGTGTTCCAAGATATAGGTGCCTGCTTAATTCTATAAATGGATCTCTTAAGCTTGCACACTAAGTGCTCTTCTCCTTCAGTAATAATCCCTCTAGTTGGCGCATGTAGATTTCCTTGTCTAGACTTCCATTCAAGAATGCAGTCTTGACATCTATTTGCCAAATCTCCAGATCCAAATGCGCAGCTATATCTAAAAGAATCCGGATTGACTTAAGCATGGCTACCGGCGAAAAGGTTTCATCATAATTGATACCCTCTTTCTGAGTGTAACCTTTCGCTACAAGCCTCACTTTGAAGGTTTTAACCCTCTCGTAACCTCCTTTTTTTCGCTTGTAGATCCACTTACTACCAATGGCTTGTACCCCATCAGGTAGTTCTACTAGCTCCTACACTTGATTCGAATCCATAGATCCCATTTCTGACTCTGTTGCTACTTGCCAGGAGTCAGCATCTTTATCTTGGATTGTCTCATTGTAAGTCCAGGGATCTGATTCATCTCCACCTGGGATTTAATATGAAGATTGTCCCACATCTATGAATCATTCTGATTGACGAACAACCCTCCCACTACGACAAGGCAAATCCTGAGTTGGTGTAAAAGTCTCAAAATTGATATGTGGTGTAGTGTTAGTTGGCACTTGTACGATTGGTATAGACAGAGTCTCGCCCATCAACTTTTCCATAATTATTTTTCTCAAGGGCTTATGACTAATCATATAATATTCTTCCAGGAATTAGGCATTGATGCTAACAATGACCTTCTGATCCTGGGGACGATAAAACAAGCTATCCTTCATTCCCTTAGGATATCCTACAAACACTCGTACCTCTATACGATATGCCAAATTATCAGCTTCCTTATTCAGCACATGTGCTGGAGTTCCCCAAATCCTAACATGTCCTAAACTAGGATTTCGCCCACTTCACAGTTCTGTGGGTGTTTTTGGAACTGATTTTGAAGGCACCAGGTTTAGATTATACGCCTCTGTTTTCAAGGAATATCCCCAAAACGAAATAGGTAGATCCGAATAACTCATCATTGACCCATTTCTAAAAGAGTTCTGTTTATTCTCTCAGCAAACCATTTTGTTGTGGAGTTCCCGGCTCAGTGAGATGGGACGAAATCCACTCATTTGCCAAGAAATCCAAAAACTCTCCACTAAGGTATTCGCCACCACGATCAGATCATATTGACTTGATACTCTTCCCATCACGCTTCTTTGTTGTAGTCTTAAAATCTCTAAACTTGTTAAAGGCTTCAGACTTACGTCGCATCAAATAAATATATACATATCTCGAATAATCATCTATAAATATGATGAATTATTCAAAACCACCCCTACCCTAGATATTCATTGGACCACATACGTCCGTATGAACTAATTCTAACACATTCTGAGCACGGTTTCCCTTGGTCTTTAAAACCCTTTTGGTCATTTTACCTTTCAGACAGGATCCACAAATTGGAAATCACTCAACTTGGAGGTCATCCAATGGGCCATCATATACCAATCTTTAAATCCTCCTAAGGTTTACATGAGCTAACCGTAAATACCACAAATATATTTTGTTTATGCTCGAAGGTTCTTTTCTCTTTTTAGGTTTAGACAAAGAGTTAAGCGATTTATGTTTATACATGGGGGTTTGTGCAGTATTAATGACATACACTCCATCAGTATAACTACCACTGCAAATATATTCACCATTTTTTCTAATAATAGAATCACCATCAAAAGAAACTGAATAACCATCACAACTTAATTTAGAAACCAAAATCAAATTCATTCTAAAATTTGGTCATAATAATACATTATTAAGGACTAATATTTTATCATTAAAATTCAATTGCACGACTCCAACTGCAATAGCTATAAGCCTGGAATAATCGCCTCAGTTGATGGTTATCTCGCCCGTAATAAGCTGCTTGGTTACCTAAAAACTATGCGAGTCAAAGCAAACATGATCAGTGGAGCCTGAATCAACTATCCACGAAGTGGAAGAACAAGCTGTCAAACAGGTTTTGATTACTAGTGCACGAGACATACCTTTCTTAAGAGCAGGGCGGTCCACTTTAAAATATCCTTCCTGACCGCACTTGTAGCACTTTCCTATTGGATTTTTATTCGCCTCAGGCTGAGGACCTTACTTTTTACCTTGAGAGTTACCACTTGCTTCTGGCCTACTTGTTTATTCTTCTTCCCCCACTTGGGTTTAGAAGTCGAAACACTAATAGCCATAAGAACTTGATACCCTTGCCTGAAGAGACCTTCTTCAGCTTAAAGCTCTGTCAGCAATTCCGCCAAGGTATACTCCCTATGATTCATATTGTATTTTAGGCGGAACTGCTCAAAGCTCCTAGGTAAGCTACCTAGGATGATATCGACCTGCATTTCCACATGATAGTTGCCCGTAAGATATCAAGTTCGTTTAGATGGTAAATCATCTTTAGAACATTATCCCTTACCGAGGTTCTGTCAGGCATTTGGGTGGTCATCAGGACCCTTATAGCATTTTTCCTAGCCGCTCAGATCTGATGACCAAACATATCGCCGAGATTTTTTTATCATTTTCGTGGTCGTGCCCATACTCAGATGCTGATGCTGCAATACATTTGCTAAAGAAGCCAAGACGTAACAGCGAGCCGTCTCATCGGATTTCTTCCATTTGTGGTATTCTTTCACCTCCTCGGGCGTCGAATACGCATTTGGTTCCAATGGGCATTCCGCAGTTCCAACAAACTTGCATTCCTCAGCAGTCAGGACAATATTAAGATTACGTTTCCAATCAGTAAAGTTAGTGCCATCTAGTTTGTTTTCTTTGAGAATTACAGCAAGTGGATTGAAAAACATCTGAGATAAAATTAAAAATATTCATCACATAGTGCATAGTAAAATATATTCAAAAACTTCAAAACACAATATATATGCTAGCAATCAACACCTCGAAAAACCCGTATATGCAAGCCAACAATAAAAAAAATGAATAATTAAATCTAATTATCATGACTTTTATTCCTCGTTTTGAATAACGAGAAAATCTTAAGCTCAAAATCTCCCACTACTTCAAGCATCTCGTCACCTCTTCCCGGTTGGCCCACAAAATTTCCAAATTTAGAAACTCTTTTTTGATGAAAAATTAATTGCGTAAGAAAATTCCAAATTTAAGCTCAATAATCGGATCTATTTAGGCTCGTCAAATAATTAACTACACAAATTAATAAGCAATTTAAATGAGTCTACGCATCTAGACATGATAATTCGCTACCTAGATCTAAGAAAGCTTAGAATAGATTACCTTTGAAGCAAAGTGTTCGAGTTTCTCCTTGATCTTCTTGTATTTCTACCTTTAGATCTTCTAGAGTATATATAGCCTATATCCGGATGTCGTGTGGGCAACAATCTACCAGACTTTCTTGAACAACAACTGGGATCGGCCGAACCCTTTCCAAGAAAATTACCTTACGGGTTTCTCTCTATTTTTCTTGAATATATTGATATTTTACAAAAATATTGTATTATCCAATTATGGAATCGAAGACACAAGTCAAGATCTACAATCAAACACAAACCAGAAAAATCAAAATTTCTTGGACTGTAATAATGTGTAATTCGGCCGATCCCTATGTCCTATTTATAGGTGTTATGAGCTACTTTAAGGATTTTGAGGAGGATTAGGAAATGACTCCTAATAGACCTCAAATTTCCATATTAGGCCCTTTCCTATCATATTGAGTATATTGAATATCAACTCAGTCCACTATAGAGTTAATATTGCACTTCCTACCCAAATCCCAATTTACAAAATCGGGCTCCTTATTTAAATATATTTTTTCTCGTGTTTAAGACATCAAATATCTATTAATTAATTTGATCTACTGACAGCTTTAATGAATTGATATCTTATCTGTGATATCCATACTGTAATATCCGTAATTTCGATTTCCGGTAATTTCTTTTTTCTGGCGAAAGTCCATTTTGATGACTCACTCATGATCGTTTCGTCATTCCGAGAATGATTAATTCTGCACTTTTTGTCATCCGAGTTCGTTTCGGTGTCGTTTTGTTGAGTTCCGTACTTTTTGGCGACTTTTCCGCACATAGGTTCGATTCTTGCGAATCTCGTTCGAAACTGCTGTTTCGAGTTTCCTGTAAGTCCGTTTAGCTTTGTTAGACGTGTTGTGAACTTCGGTTTGGTTATTCGATCACGTATCGTGATTTTCGGGCATTTTGGGCCATTTTGTAATTTACCCAAAGTTATTGGTATCCATATCTGTATTTGTTGTCTCGACCCTTTTCTTGGTCGCGTATGATTAATTATTGCATTTTGTTTTCATTTCGGGTCGTTGATGTTGTCTGCAAACTTTTCGTCGTGTTCGTTCTGTACGTTTTCGGAAATCGAGTCGTCGGGTCATGGCGGCGAGTACCGGCCGGACAAAGTGCATCGCTGGCGGCCGGGCACCGCCGAGCAGGAACGGCAGGAACCGGCGTAGCGCACGCTACAGCCGGAAGGCTGCGCGCGTTAGCTCGGCAGGTGTAGCGCACGCTGTCGGCCGGCCCAGCGTACGCTATCGGGCTGGGCAGAGGGGTTACTGGAGTACTGGACCCGGGGAGGATCAGTAGGTAGCGCACGTTACGGTCGGTTGTGGCGCACGCTAATCGGCATGTGTAGCGCACGCTGCCAGCCGACTAGCGTACGTTACCTGGACGAGCTATTTAGTCCAGAGGTTACTGGACATGTCGGCTAGCGCGCGCTAGCGTCCACGCAGCACACGCTAGCGGGGGTCGGGCGGGCAGGTCACGGTCGGCAGGTTTGGTCGGTAGTGACAGGTCGTGCGGGCCCTGACCGAGGGTGCTGGGCCGATACTAGCCGATAGCGTACGCTAGTCCGGGAAGGCTAGCGCACGTTAGTTCCGGCCCAGTATATATGTGACAGAGCAGTCGCATTTTCACTCGTTTTTCATTTCCTTTCTTTTCTGTCCGCGACTGGAGTTTCGGAGGAGGCAAAGCCATGTTGTTGAACAACAAATCCATGAAGTTCTTGAGTTCATATCATTGATTGATCATCCTATATCATCCTTTGATCGAGCGAATCAAGTAATCTCTTCTTAGAACCCTAGTTTCTTGAATTTTAGGGTTTTTGCGTTTTTGTCCGATTCGTTCCGTATTGTTGATTAATTCATGATGGGTATGATTAATCTTGGTAGTATTCTCGTGTTTAACATCATTTAATCCTTTGTTCTTCGTCGAATCAAAGTATATTTCTTGATTTCCTTTGAATCGACTTTTTGGGGGATTTGTTCTCGATCTCGTTTTCCATACATTTTTGATGGATCGATTGTTGTTAAATGATGTTGTTAAACATATCCTATGCATTGTATATCCATATTTCGATTGGGGTTTTTGTTTTTGTGGTTTGACGGGACGAATCGTGTTCTTGGCCGTTTTGGGGGAAACACTTGAATTTTCGTTTTTTGTTCTTTGAATTCAACGACTTTAAGTCGTGCTAGGGAATTCATTTCATTGTTGTTATTGTCCTTCGTAGTTTATTATTGCAAGTTGGCGTTCGGTGGAGTCGGCGGGTTCGTAGTCGGTTCGTGCCAACCTACTTCGGTCGATTCTCCGTGTTGTTCTTATTCGAGGCAAGTACCTTGTCCATATAATTCTTGTTTTGTGAATATGATAATTGGGGATCGTCTTTATGTGTTTGTTTGATTGTTTGAAATGATTTTTCAAAAGAGTCGGCTAGCCTCGTTAAAGGTTCACTTTCAAAATGCGTGTGCTTTGTAAATTATGTGGGTTGTAAGTGACTACGTGAATCCTTTGGATATGTTTGGTGTTGATGTTGCGCTTGATAATGCGTGTGTACGTATATTGATTCTTTTCGTCGTGTTATGGTTGACGTGGTGTTTTGCTAAGTGTTTGATGCCTCTGGGTGAATTGTTTGGATATCCTTGGTGTGATGTGTTATTTGTGCATGATTGCTTCGCTCACCGCGGGTTGGTTCGACGGGGCCACGGCGGGAGTCCAATGGTAGAGCCCTGGATTCACGAGTGGTGAATGTATTTTACTCACCGTGGGTTGGTTCGACGGGGCCACGGCGGGAGTCCAATGGTAGAGCCCTGGATTCACGAGTAAAAACTTCACAGGTTGGTGTATATTTAGTGAATGTATTTTACTCATCGTGGGTTGGTTCGACGGGGCCATGGCGGGAGTCCAATGGTAGAGCCCTGGATTCATGAGTAAAACTTCACGAGTTGATATTGATTTTTATGTCCGTCGAGGACACGTAACGTGGGTTTTAACACTGTGAATTGTTGTCAGTTTTCTATTTGCGAAAACAAAATCTTTGGGCTTTGACCCCTATTGATTTTGGAAAGAGAAGGATTTGATAATCCTAAGTTGTTTTCTATTAAAACTCTCGATGGCAAATTTTAAACTGTTTTATAAATCGTTTCCCTTGATTGGTGATCTTTCAGTTTTGGAACGTTTCACCCAAACTCTTGCCTCGGGGAGTACTTTTCGTTATGTTTGGATCTTTGAGGATTCCTGGTTATTGTTATTTGTGGATATGTGAATTGTATGGCTCGTATTTTGCACTTTGTTCTTGCACTAGCAAAACAGTGGAGTTTTGCTAATCCCCGAGTGTTCGGGGGGTGGATGTCTGTTTTTGCATTCAGGTTGGGAGCATAACATAGGGTCGGCACGAAGGATGATGAAAGATGAAAGATACTAATCACACGAGGATCCGCATGATGTCATTGGTTGAGTTGCGTTTTATTTCCGCTGCAGTATTCTTTCCCGTTGTACGGGAGTGTGTTGTTTTCGACCCCTGCGTGGGCATGTAATGTGTTTGAGTTGTATGTATTTATTGAAAGACCAAATTGGTCTACTGAGTCATTTTAGCCTTGAAGTCATTGTTGAGATATTCTATGTTGTTACCAGCCTGGTAGATCCTTGAGGAATGGTTCTATGGCGTGTAAGATCCCTGAGTGGATTGGAGGTGTTACATTAATGGTATCAGAGCCAGGTTGTGGAAACCTAGGCTGTGGGGTCAAGTTGTGTCTATTGAGTTTTGTCTCGTCGGATTTTGTCTGACTGAGTTGTGTCGCGACGCGTCGTCTGAGTTGGTTGGTCGTGATTAGTATCGTGGGGCGATCATCATCTTCGTGCGACCTGTGGATGTAAGTCTCCCTTCTTTGTATTGTGCCTCGTGTGACACGAGCTAGTTGTTTGATTTTCTATTAAGTGATGGAATCTTTATGTAGATTCTCGGTTTCGTGATGCGTATATGTGACTCATGTTTCATTTATATGAGGAGTGTTGTCATTATTTACGTCCTTTTGACTGTGATATTTAACTGTTGTTTTCGGTAAAAGACAGGTGTTGTCTTGATTTTGAGCGAGTTGATGCGTGTATTATGATTGTATGTAAGTGAATATTGTTACATGTCAGTTTTTAGGCATTCTAGCCTAATAGATTTTCGAAAACCTTGAGTATCTTAGAAAAATAAAATTCGAGACGTACTTTTAAATGGATTGTATTTTCTAGGCGCCTACTAGCGCAACTATCTGTTTCAAAATTCTTCTACCTTGAGTACCAAATTATATTTTCTTTATTTCCAGTAATTTTAGAAATGCTTTGCTTAGGCCTGAGGGTCGAATATTTTTGAAAGTTTTTCACTAAAAGAAAAGTGTCCTCATTTTTGTTTAAACGCAAGATGATTTTCAAAGTCTCGTCAATGATGTTTGTTCAACTTTTTGTAAAATGATACTCAAGATCAACTGGTGTTTCCAAACTGTTTTCAAAAGATGGTTTTCGTTTTTAAAACCCATCATTTCCTGCTTGTGGTCGGAGAAGGTGTGTATGGTGTTGGTGTTGTTGTTAGGGTGTTAGCCCTCCGAATTTTGATTGAATTGGTGGTGCGAACGTTGAGTCGTTCGCCACGCATATGTTTTGTTAGCCCTTTGTGGGAGGTGTGATGATGATCTTTAATGTTGTCATTTCGTGGTGGCTTGCGTGTTATCGCACCTGTGTGAGCTGTTAAAGCTTGGGTTCGTATTGTGTACATGTGTGATTGTTTCCTGATGTTTGTGATTATGTGCTGGTTATTGTTCGGGCCGTTGAGGTCGCCGAATGATACCGTCGTTTCTATAGTGTCTGTGTGTGTATTACTTTACGATGGTAATCGTTGTATATGATATGTGTTATGATTCTTTGTTGTGCTGAGTTAGCATCTCCGCTATGTTGTTTTGCGACGTTATGCCCCATTGTATCTAGCATTCGTATTTTCGGTATGCCGAGCTGAGGCATTTCAACCGTGATGTGCCGGGGCATGCACGTGTAAATTGTCCTTCTCGTCAGTAACGCGTTTCAAGTGCGGACTCGAGGGACACCGAATTCAGTTTTTCGAATGGGCTACCGAGACTTTCGGAGTTTGCGCTTCAGCACAGTTATCAGAATCGGCTTTGAGAGGCCTTTGAAGGATGTTTCTGTCGGTTGCTTGTTGTGTTGTCACCTTGGTTTCGTTGTTGTGAGTTTCGGGGATCACACTTCTTTTAGAAGAGGTCGAATATAATACCCGCATTATTTTTGGCTTCTGGATTTTCTCTTTCCCAATTCTATCGACTTGCTTGTGTTCGTTGATACTTTCTGAACTTGTTCTGTATTTCGGGTTCATCGTTTCAACGAGCTGTGATCTTGTTTTGAGTTGATCTGGTTATTGTTGTGACTTTTCCGAGTTCGGTTCGATTCCTGTGAGCCTTGGAGTTGTTGTTTGAATTTTATTGTTCTTCGTGATTCGAACATGATTGTTCGATTTTTGTTGCCTCGATCGTTGTGGTTCGATCGTTTGATTGTTCGGTTTTTGTTGATCTCTTCTCATGATTGTTGAACGTTCAGACTCCTTCGTAATTCCCTTAAGTTCGGGAAATTGGTCTCGTTTTCGATCTTCCAACCATTGGACGGTGAAATTCCGTATTTGTTCAGCGATTGGCTCGTGTTTTGATTGATGTACTGTTGGGTTGCTCCATATTGATTTTCGTTCGATGTGTTTTGTGATTGCTCGGATAATTGACTTGACTATATTATCCGTTTGATGACGCTTGTCATTTGTTGGTTTTATTATATCCCTAACAGCGACGTTGTGTTGGTCGTCGTGGAGCGTGTTTTCACACCGTATATCCCTTTGTGTTGCTTGTAACGTTTCGCCGATGGGCATAAGTTACGCGTTTTTTGTGTATCTCGTTGAGTTTTCGTGGCGGGATATTGTTTCTCCCTACTTATTTTAAGTTTCGGACGAAACTTCTTTTAAGAAGGGTAGTGTGTAATACCCGTATTTTCGATTTCCGGTAATTTCTTTTTTTTGGCGAAAGTCCGTTTTGACGACTCGCTCATGACCATTTTGTCATTTCGAGAATGATTAATTCTGCACTTTTTGTCATCCGAGTTCGTTTCGGTGTCGTTTTGTTGAGTTCCGTGCTTTTTGGCGACTTTTTCGCACTTGGGTTCGATTCTTGCGAATCTCATTCGAAACAACTGTTTCGAGTTTCCCGTAAGTCCGTTTAACTTTGTTAGACGTGTTGTGAACTTCGGTTTGGTTATTCGATCACGTATCGTGATTTTCGGGCGTTTTGTTACCCAAAGTTATGGGTATCCGTATTTGTATTTGTTGTCTCGACCCTTTTCTTGGTCGCGTATGATTTATTATTGCATTATGTTTTCATTTCGGGTCGTTGATGTTGTCCGCGAACTTTTCTTCGTGTTCGTTCCGTACGTTTTCGGAAATCGAGTCGCCGGGTCATGGCGGCGGAGCAGCTGGCCGGACAGGTGCGGCACTGTCGGAAGTGCTGGGCACTGGCCGAGCAGGCACGGTAGGAACCGGTGTAGCGCACGCTACGACCGGAAGGCTGCGCGCGCTAGCTCGGCAGGTGTAGCGCACGCTGTCGGCCGGCCCAGCGTACGCTATCGGGCTGGGCAGAGGGGTTACTGGAGTACTGGACCCGGGGAGGATCGGTAGGTAGCGCACGCTACGGTCGGTCGTGGCGCGCGCTAATCGGCATGTGTAGCGCACGCTGCCGGCCGACTAGCGTACGTTACCTGGACGAGCAATTTAGTCCAGAGGTTACTGGACATGTCGGCTAGCGCGCGCTAGCGTCCGCGCAGCGCACGCTAGCGGGGGTCTGGCGGGCAGGTCACGGTCGGTAGGTTTGGTCGGTAGTGACGGGTTGTGCGGGCCCTGGCCGAGGGTGCTGGGTCGATACTAGCCGATAGCCCACGCTAGTCCGGGAAGGCTAGCGCACGCTAGTTCCGGCCCAGTATATATGTGACAGAGCAGTCACATTTTCACTTGTTTTTCATTTCCTTTCTTTTCTGTCCACGGCTGGAGTTTCGGAGGAGGCGAAGCCATGTTGTTGAACAACAAATCCATGAAGTTCTTGAGTTCATATCATTGATTGATCATCCTATACCATCCTTTGATCCAGCGAATCAAGGTAATCTCTTCTTAGAACCCTAGTTTCTTGAATTTTGGGGTTTTTGCGTTTTTGTCCGATTCGTTCCGTATTGTTGATTAATTCATGATGGGTATGATTAATCTTGGTAGTATTCTTGTGTTTAACATCATTTAATCCTTTGTTTTTCATCGAATTGAAGTATATTTCTTGATTTCCTTCGAATCGACTTTTTGGGGGATTTGTTCTCGATCTCGTTTTTCATCCGTTTTTGATGGATCGATTGTTATTAAATAATGTTGTTAAACATATCCTATGGATTGTATATCCATATTTCGATTGGGGTTTCCATTTTTGTGGTTTGACGGGACGAATAGTGTTCTTGGCCGTTTTGGGGGAAACACTTGAATTTTCGTCTTTTGTTCTTTGAATTCAACGACTTTAAGTCGTGCTAGGGAATTAATTTCATTTTTGTTCTTGTCCTTCGTAGTTTATTATCGCAAGTTGGCGTTCGGTGGAGTCGGCGGGTTCGTAGTCGGTTCGTGCCAACCTACTTCGGTCGATTCTCCGTGTTGTTCTTATTCGAGGCAAGTACCTTGTCCATATAATTCTTGTTTTGTGAATATGATAATTGGTGATCGTCTTTATGTGTTTTTTTGATTGTTTGAAATAATTTTTCAAAAGAGTCGGCTAGCCTCGTTAAAGGCTCACTTTCAAAACGCGTGTGTTTTGTAAATTGTGTGGGTTCTAAGTGACTACGTGAATCCTTTGGATATGTTTGGTGTTGATGTTGCGCTTGATAATGCGTGTGTACGTATATTGCTTCTTTTCGTCGTGTTATGGTTGACGTGGTGTTTTGCTAAGTGTTTGATGCCTCTGGGTGAATTGTTTGGATATCCTTGGTGTGGTGTGTTATTTGTGCATGACTGCTTCACTCACCGCGGGTTGGTTCGACGGGGCCACAGCGGGAGTCCAATGGTAGAGCCCTGGATTCACGAGTGGTGAATATATTTTACTCACCGTGGGTTGGTTCGACGGGGCCACGGCAGGAGTCCAATGGTAGAGCCCTGGATTCACGAGTAAAACTTCATGAGTTGATATTGATTTTTATGTCCGTCGAGGACACGTAACGTGGGTTTGAACCCTGTGAATTGTTGTCAGTTTTCTATTTGCGAAAACAAAACCTTTGGGCTTTGACCCCTATTGATTTTGGAAAGAGAAGGATTTGATAATCCTAAGTTGTTTTCTATTAAAACTCTCGATGGCAAATTTTAAACTGTTTTATAAATCGTTTCCCTTGATTGGTGATCTTTCGGTTTTGGAACGTTTCACCCAAAATTTTACCTCGGGGAGTACTTTTCGTTATGTTTGGATCTTTGAGGATTCCTGGTTATTGTTATTCGTGGAAATGTGAATTGTATGGCTCGTATTTTGCACTTTGTTCTTGCACTAGCAAAACAGTGGAGTTTTGCTAACCCCCGAGTATTCGGGGGGTGGATGTCTGTTTTTGCATTCAGGTTGGGAGCATAACACTGGGTCGGCACGAAGGATGATGAAAGATGAACGATACTAATCACACAAGGATCCGCATGATGTCATTGGTTTAGTTGTGTTTTATTTCCGCTGCAGTATTCTTTCCCGTTGTACGGGAGTGTGTTGTTTTCGACCCCTGTGTGGGCATGTAATGTGTTTGAGTTGTATGTATTTATTGAAAGACCAAACCGGTCTATTGAGTCATTTTAGCCTTTAAGGCATTGTTGAGATATTCTATGTTGTTACCAGCCTGGTAGATCCTTGAGAAAAGGTTCTATGGCGTGTAAGATCCCTGAGTTGATTGGGGGTGTTACACATACTTCTTATTTCCATTTATCCCAACCGTTTTGATCCATTTGTACTCGATGCGAGTTTTTCGTATTTTATATCGTACATTGTACTCATTGTGAATCGTGGATTCTTGAGCTATTTAATTATGTTCGTATTTGAAAGTATCATTATGAATGGATAGTTGTATGTTTCGTCATGTCGTACGTTATGCTTAGTATTTAGCGTACGTTATTTCTTATTGTGTAGTTGGTGTAATATCCGTACTTTTTATTTTTGGTAATTTCTATTTTGGTGTATGTTCGTTTCGGACGACTTGCTTGTCACTATTTTGGGTTTCTGAATCTAAATTGTTCTTTGAGTTTTTCCATTTGAACGAGTTTCGGTGATGTTTTTGCATATTTTCATCTGGAACTATGTTTTATCGCATGCTCGATTCTCGTAAAACTCGTTCAATTTCACTATTTCTCTGTCCTCATAAGTTCGTATGGTTGAGTTGCGCATGTTGTGAGTTTCGGATTGTTAATCCGACGTTGTATCGTGATTTTCGGATGTTTGGGCCGTTTCGTAATTTCCTATAAGTTTACGGAATTTGTCCCTTGTTCGATTCTGGTTGTGTACCTCGGACCGTCTCGGGTTATTGGATATTGTTTCTCATTGCATGTAATTTTCTCGGACCGTTGGGTCGGCATATCGTGTTTTGGTTTATCGTCTCTTTCAGTTTGGTAGCGTCGTCTTGTGTCTAGAGGCTGTCTGGCCTGACCTGTGCAAAACGGCGCAAGACCCGCGGCGCCGTGTCTGTGCGCCGTGTTGCCCAGTGGTGCTCGCTGCCTTGCGAAACGGTGCAAGACCCGCGGCATTTTGCGCCGTGTCGCACAGGGGTCGCCCGCAAACCTGCAATACGGCGCTGAACACGGCGCCATTTGGGCCGTTTGTTGCGCCGTGTTCTGTCCAGTATAAATAGGACAGACACGGGTTTTAACCCAATTTTTCTCTTTTCCTCTCGGCTCTCCACTACTTCATCACGATCTTGGGCGATTTCATCCGGATATTTCATTCTATCATCGTATAACTCGGAATTGGAGTTTGTAGCACGAATCAATCATCTTCCTTCCACCATTCCATCGTTGAATTGAGGTATTTTGACATTATACCTAATTTTAGGGTTCTTGGCTATTATTTGTTTTTCCTTTCGTTTTTGCTTCGATTGATGATGAATTATAGTTGGGTAATCGTGGTTTTATGTTTTCCTAGAACTTTAGTGGATCAATTCTAAGTTTCCCCTTCGTTGATCGAAAATGACCCTTATGCCTTCATAGTGTTCGGTGTATTGTCCCTTAGGGTAGAACGCCGATTGATTCGTGATTTCTCAGTGGAATTGTAGTTGATTGAGTCTCTATTGTTGTTAGGATCGGATTTCGGAAGATTGTTCGGATTGAAACCTTTCCTTTCGCTATTTTCTTCGCATCGTGTCATCCAAGGCAAGTACATGTATTACATTTCATTGTGTGTGTACGGTTTTGATACGAATGATGTAAATTGTATTATTGAATGCTTTTTGATTGTTGCTCTTCCACCCGGGGATGGCATATGTGGCCTCTGGGGACCGATACTAAGGGGTACGGCCACGGAAGTGGACTTGGGTGCGTGTGTTGATGTTCTTCCACCCGGGGACGGTTCGACAGTACCTCTGGGGGCCGATACTAAGGGGTACGGCCACGAAAGTGGTTTCTCACCCGAGGATGGTTCGACGGGACCTCTGGGGGCCGATACTAAGGGGTACGATCGCGAGTTACCAAGCGTGGATGGTTATGATGTGGAAAAACTTGAGAATATATTGTTTTTGATGATTGCAAATGTTTTTCCTAAAATGGTTTTTTTGCGTTGAATCTCGTATGTATATAATGTTGTGTAATTATGTACTTGCACTAGCTATTTGAATGGTAACCCCTTAAATGGGGGAAATGTGTCTTATGCATTTCAGGTACTGGTCGAGCTGAGGAGCTGGCACGGGATGCGCACGCAAAGGATGGACTGGCATGATGATGAGGCTCGAGTCTATATTTTTATGTTTGTGTCATTGTATCTATTTGGGTATTGAAGTTATACTGAGTGTTTTATAAATTGGTTAAAGTCCCCTGCGTGGGCAGTGGATTTTTTTTTTTGTGGAGTTACACTCTTGGATATTTGGTTAAGATGTTTTGGCCGATGCCACGGCCCTATTTTACTTTGATAATTGCGTCTTTTGGGATTTCATGTACGGTTGGTGTGTTAGGCGTTAGCCTGGTAGACCTCATGAAGGTTCTACGGCGTGTAATGTCCCATTTGTGAATTGGGGTGTTACATTTATGGTATCAGAGCCTTAGGTTATGAATACCTAGGTTGTCGGTAAATTTTAGGTCTGTCAGTCGTGTCGTTAGAGTTAGTTATTGAGCCTAATATCATCGTGCTACCATCTCTTCGTGCGACCCGTGAATGTAAGTCTCCTAAAACTCTTATATCTCTGTAGTTCATTTCCTTGTGTTGTTTGGGTTGTGATTATGGCAACGATCATGCAAATTGTGAATCTTTCTGATCTTGTTCTTTCATATTTTTCTCCAAGTATGTTGAGATGTCGCGGTAGACCAGCTAGGGGACGCGGCCGAGGCCGTGGTCGGGGTGCTAATAATGAGGAAGTCTCACTTTCTCAGTCCTGTGTGGACTCAGCCTCTCATTCAGTGTCGTCGTGTAATAATGCCGACGCCGGGGCTACTGCCGTACTTCAGTAGTTGGTAGCCCATCTCACCCAGATAGCTTGGGGAGGACGCCAGAATCCGCCTCCGACTCCTGAAGAAGAAGATAGTAAGTGGCTTCAGACGGTGACTAAGATGTACCCTCCTCGTTTCTCCGGATCTTCTGACTCCCTCGGTTGGGAGAATTGGCTCTTTCAGTTGTCCAGGACCTTTGATGTCATAGCTTGTCTCGATGACAGGAGGGTACATATTGCCCAGTACCTCCTGGATAAGGAAGCTACGGAGTGGTGGGAGGATGTGATGCCCAGAGACCATCGAGCCACTTGGGAGGAATTGAAGGCTGCTATGGAAGCAGAATATTGTCCGCCGCCAGTCAAAGAATGCAGGATTGTGGAGTTCTTCACTGCCACACCCCAGGATGTACCGATTTCTCAGGCCATTATCTCTTATAATCAACAGTTGGGTTTCGTGAAAGATCAGGTGAGGACTGAGGCTGATAAAATCCGTTACTTCAATATGCGCATGAAGCCGCATATCAGGCAGAGTATGGCACCTCTCATGTGTACCACTTTGAAGGAATACCAGGATCGCGCTTTAGCGATCGAGATGGCTGCCCCGGAATCAGAGTCGGTTTCGGAAGTTAAGAAGCAAAAGACTACTGGCGGATTCTCGGCCGGTAAGGGTGGTCAGTTTTCGAGGTATCGGTCTGGTCCTACACCTGGGAAGAGGCCATTTCATCAGGCCGGTGGATCTCAGGGTAACAGTTCGATCCAGTCTATTGCACCTGGCGGGAGAGTTTTTTTTAATTGCAGTCAGTCCGAGCACCTGATGAAGGATTGCCCATTTCCATTACTTACTTGCTTTACTTGTGGACAGACTGAGCATCGGGCAGCTCATTGTGAGAGGGCCACCAGGGTCGCCAGAGCTCCGACTACCATCGCCGATCATAAGGAACATAACACTCCAGCTACTTATATTCCTCAGAGTTCGAGTCGTGCTAGGGGTCGGGGTCAACCGGATCGCCGTACAGCATCGAGTTCGGGTTCAGTTCACCCCCGATTGTATCAGATGAGGCGCACAGAGGAGGCAGACATTCCGGTGGCATCAGGTACCACTCAGATCCTTTCTCATCCAGTTTCAGTGCTTTTTGATTCGGGTGCTACCCACTTCTTTATTGCTTCGGATTGTGTGACTCGTATTGGTTTTGACTGCATGTTCGAGTGTGAACTGTTTGTAGTGGGTACGCCCAGCGGGGATTGTATGGTTGGGGACCGGGAAGTTAGGGATTGCCCAGTGAGGATCGGGAGCCGGGATTGGCCCTCGAATCTCATTGTTATAGACCTTCAGGGTGAGGATTTGATCCTCGGGGACGATTGGTTGGATCGTCACGGTGCTATCATGAACTATCGTACTCATACCATCTCAATAGTGGCCGAGGACGGCACCGAGCATACTCTCGTCGATTGTAAGCCGGGTAGATCAGGGAGTGTGATTAGCAACTTGAATGCGATGAAACTTCTGAATCAGGGTTGTGTCGGCTATTGGTGTTACGCTTTGCAGGCGGAGGATGGTGGGGTTGACAAGTCGTCGATTCCAGTTGTTAGTGAGTACCCCGACGTATTTCCAGATGACTTGCTGGGATTACCACCGCAGCGAGAGGTTGAGTTTCCTATTGATCTTGAGCCGAATGCGGCTCCCGTTTCTCGAGCGCCATACCGTATGTCACCGTCGGATATGTTAGAATTGAAGAAACAATTGGGGGAATTGTTAGATAAAGGGTATATTCGTCCGAGCGCATCGCCTTGGGGTGTGCCTGTACTTTTTGTTAGGAAGAAGGATGGATCGCTTCGTTTATGCATCGACTACCGAGAATTAAACAAGTTGACCATCAAAAACAAGTACCCTTTGCCCAGGATCGACGACTTGTTTGATCAGCTTCAGGGAGCGACAGTCTTTTCGAAGATTGATTTACGATCGGGCTACTACCAGTTGAGGATTCGGGACAGTGATATACCGAAAGCTGCCTTCGGACGAGATATGGCCATTACGAGTTTATGGCTATACCTTTCGGGCTAACCAATGCCCCAGCCGTGTTCATGCAGTTAATGAACAAAGTTTTTATCGCGTATCTGGACAAGTTCGTAGTCGTCTTTATCGACGACATTCTTATCTATTCCCGGAGCCGAGAGGAGCATGCCTTACATCTCCGGATTGTGTTGGACACTTTGAGAACTGAGCAGTTGTACGCGAAGTTCTCTAAGTGTGAGTTTTGGATCAAGGAAGTGATGTTCCTCGAGCACGTGATTTCAGCGGAGGTGGTTCGTGTAATACCCGTTTTTTTTCTTTCTTTCTCTTCTGTTTCGTCCAACCGTATCGACTAGACTGTGTTCGTTGATGCTTCTGACCTGGTGTTGTTTCTCACCTTTGTCATTCGAGCGAGTTCTGATATTGTCTCAAATTGATCTATATATCGTTGTGACCTTTCCAAGTTCGGAAAATTAGTCTCGTTTTCGATCTTCCAACCCTTGGGCGGTGGAATTCAGTATTTGTTCAGCGATTGACTCGCGTTTTGATTGATGTACCATTGGGTTGGTCAATCATATTGATTTTCGTCCGTTGTGTTTTGTGATTGTTCGGATTATTGACTTGATTGTATTATCCATTTGATGACGCTTGTCACTTGTTGGTTTTGTTATATCCCTAACGGCGACGTCGTGTTGGTCGTCGTAGAGCATGTTTTCACGCCGTATATTCCTTTGCGTTGCTTGTAACGTTTTGCCGATGGGCGTAAGTTACGCGTTTCCTTGCGTATCTCGTTGAGTTTTCCTGTCGGGATATTGATTCTCCCTACTTGTTTTAAGTTTCGGGACGAAACTTCTTTTAAGGAGGGTAGAATGTAATATCCGCAATTTTCGATTTTCGGTAAATTTCTTTTTCGGCCAGAGTCCGTTTTGACGATTCGCTCATGACCGTTTCATCATTTCGAGAATGATTAATTCTGCACTTTTTGTCATCCGAGTTCGTTTCGGTATCGTTTTGTTGAGTTCCGAGCTTTTTAGCGACTTTTCCGCACTTGAGTTCGATTCTTGCGAATCTCGTCCGAAACTGTTGTTTCGAGTTTCTCGTAATTTCATTTAATGTTATTATTCATGTTGAGAGCTTTGTTTTGGTGTTTCGATCGCGTATCATGATTTTCGGACGTTTTGGGCCATTTTCGTAATTTCCCAAAGTTTTGGGTAATTACTTCCGTTGTCGAATTTCGAGCCTTCGGGTGGTCGGAATCGTGTGTTCTCTTAGTGCTCGGATTCGTCTTTGCGAGTACTTCGTAACCGTATCTTCGATTCGTACTCAGGTTCGGGTTTCGGGGTCGTTCGGGCCGTCGGAGTTGGTCCCGGCCGAGTCATGGCCGGCATGCTCGAGCCAGCCGGCCCTGGCCGAGTAACGACGGTAGTGCTCGGCCGTTACGCACGTAAGGCCCTGGCCGTAACGCACGTAACGCTTCCGGCATTTCCAGCAATGTGTTCGCCATGGCCGGTTACGTCGTAAGCCATGGCCGATTACGTACGTAACCCGGCCGGCAAATGCCTATTTAAGGCTCATGACGTTTTTCACCCATTCTCTCACTCTTTTTCTTCTCTTCCGCGGATGGAGGCGTGGGAATCTTGGAGCAATGTTGTTATACATTTAATCCATGAAGTTTTGAGGCTCATATCATCAATCATCCCTCCTATAACATCCTCCGATCTACCGAATCAGGTCAGATTTCCTAGAAATCTAGTTTTGGGGAATTTGGGTATTTTGGTTGTTTTCGTCCGATTAATCCGATTTAACTTAGGATTATGATGGATTGATGATTATTTAGATATATTATATCATTTCCTTTATTATTCCATGGTTGGATCGTATCGATTCGTTGATTTGGTCGAGTTCTTGATCGACGCCTTGAAGGTATCCGGTAAAATGTCATAGAGGGGTTTTCGGGCGTTCTACGATTATTCTTCCTCGTATTATCTATGATTTATTGATTATATGTTGTTAGGGTCGAATTCTTGTGAAGAACTCGAGTCGGAACTGTAATACCCGCAAATTCGATTTCCGGTAATTTTCATTTTCCGGCGGAGGTCCGTTTCGACAACTCGCTTGACACTGTTTTGGAATTCTGAACCTATTTTGTTCTTGGAGTTTCTCCGCTTAGACGGGTCTCGATGATGTTTTTACGTAATTTCATCTTGTGTTATATTTTGTCTCATGTGCATTTGATTCTCGTTAAACTCGTTCGATTTCGCCATTTTCTTACTTCCATGAGTTCGTATGATTGAGTAGAACATGTTGTGAGTTTCGGATTGTTAATCCGACGTTGTATCGTGATTTTCGGATGTTTGGGCCGTTTTTGTAACTTCCTAGAAATTTAGGGAATTTGTTCCTTGTTCGACCTTGGTTGTGTACCTCAGATCGTTTTGGGGTTCCGTACTTCCATTTCGTGTTATTGTTGCCCAAATATCGATTCCTATTGCTTTTATTCTCTTTCCGGATCTTTTTTCATCATTTTGGGGACCCGAGGGGGGGTGTGAGCCGCGGCACACATACTACCCAGTTGTTGGCCAAGCAGGCTGTACCGTGTGCCGCGGCACAAGGATTGTGCGCCGCGGCACACAGCCGAGTCAGTGCCGCGGCACACTTGTCCGGGCCGCGGCACACCCGTGTGGAACTCGCGGCTAAAACCTCTCAGACCGCGTGCCTCAAGATCCCGGCAGTGCCGCGGCACATGCCGAGTCTGAGCCGCGGCACACTCCGAATGAGCCGCGTCACAACGAGCGGTCAGCCGACCACTGGGCGCAATTTTTGGCCCTGTGCCGCGGCACAGATTAGCTGAGCCGCGGCACACAATGCGGTGAGCGCTATAACTGGGTGTTTTCAGCGAGTTTCGCACATTTCCTCCTTTTCTTCCACCGTGCGCGAGAGAGAGAGGGTTGAGAGGGGGATTTCTTCTCCATCCACCCTTTTGATTGTGTGTTTTTCTTCATCTTCCTTCGATCGTGTAGCTCGGATTGTGGATCTAGCACGTGTTCTTCGGATTATAGGGTTTGTATCTTCAAGAGGTAAGATCTCTTATACCCTAGTATGATTTTTGGGGAGGGTTTGGTGGTGATCTTGTATTTTAATCCGAATTAACCGATGTTGTTGTTAGATTTTGATAATACTCTCGTGACCCTTGGTTTTCTTGTTTTTGGTTGGGATGAAATCCCGTTAGTTCACCGTTAACCGATTTCAATTCCCTACGCACTCTTGGTGTTCGATAAATTGTCCCAACGGGTAGAACTAGGAGGGATTTCTTCGTATTCATGATGTGAGATTGATTGTATATCATTATTGTGTTAGGGTCGGGTTTGAGAGGATTGTTCGGACCGGAACCTATTCCTTCGTCGTCTCCTTCGCGTCGTATTACCAAGGCAAGTACCTCGGTATACGAATTGTAACTGCGTGAAATCATTGTTGTCGAAGTGTATGAGTTTATATGGAGATATATATATGTATGTATATATATATATATATATATATATATATATATGTGTGTGTGTGTTTATATATATAGTTACATGTTAAATATATGTATGTATATACGTATATTAATATATATGTTTATGTCGGTGATCGACGAGTGTTGAATTCTAACATTAGTTGACGTACTCAACTTGGATTGATGGGCGAACTATAGTTATCCATATAATATAGTGAGGTTATATATTTATATATATATATATAAATGTGTATATATATATTCGGTTGAGTCGCAACATAGAGATATATGTGCGGTGTTGATTGAGTTTGATTGATAACGTGCGTGTTATTGTTTATTTGTGTGGATATGGACTGGCGGAGAAATTGTGTGACTTGATGTACCGAGTTGAAAATTGTTGTGACAATTGTCCGTGTGCTTGATGTTTGAACAATGTGGATACTTGTTGTGAGAAACGTCATATCCGGGAACCTCTGAGGGCGGGGCGGTGTACTCCGGCCTGGTGTACGCTGCAATGTGCGGCTCCATATGGGTGGTGAACGTCGGTGTCACCTAATGTGCGTGCAAGGGGCGGCTCTTGCGGGAGTGACGCCAGTGCGGTGACATGTTCAAGGAGCGGCCGACATAGTGGAGTGAACGCCGGTGCACAGGTGTGCAGTGGAGGCGCCTGGCAGGCTTATTGGTTACGGGTATTTGAGTGATAGCTAAGACTGCTATCGAACGATGTTCGTATCTCAAATTCTTTCAACTCACTTTTAATGTTTGTCTTGATACTGCATCGCAATCCGTGTTTTTGAAAGCTTGTTTCAAATTGTTTTTAAAGCGTTGGTATCAGGGTTAGTTAACCCCGGAGGTTTGACGAAATCTCCGAGGGTTAATTAATCGGGAGTCTTGAGCAGGAAATGTCGAATGAGAGTTTTGTACCTTTGATTGTATTGTGGTGCTATTCTGTGTTTTGGGTCGAGGACCCTGTGGAATGTTGAGATGATTGATTTCATGATGATGTTATTTGGAATGGGTTGAGAACCCTGTGAGGTGTTGTAATGATTTCGTTTGTGACGGTGTTCTATAAATTGGGTCGAGAACCCCAAATAAGTTGACTTGGTTTTTGTGTAATCGTTTTCCATACGTTGGGTCAAGGACCCGAGAGTTTTTGAAATTATTTCCAAAAGTATTCCCATTCGATTTTTAAAACCCCTAAACGGCCCGAGTCAATAATAATGATTGCAAACTATCTTATCAAAATACTTTTCCTTTTACAAAAGGGATCTTCCTGACTCCTTGGGCTCGTTTAAAGTTTCATGAATGTTATTTTCCGTAAGGAGAATATGACTATGTGATTACCTTTCCCCTCGTGTATGCGAGTGATATTCTGTGCTGACTGTGGGAATGTATGGTTTGTGTTAAGGCTTCACGGCGGTTGAATTTTGTGTTGTTACTGTTCGTATATCTTGTATATTATGTACTTGCACTAGCAAAATTCCGCTATAACCCCCGAGTTTTCGGGGTGGGTGCCTGTTATGCGCTCAGTTTTGGCACTCGGGAGCAATCACGGGATTGGCTTGGAAGGAGATGGAAGACGACGATGCTAATCACACCAGAGTCAGAGTCTTTTCTTTTGTATCATTTTGGTCGGTATTTCTTTGTCGTTCGAGTATTCACCCTTGCTTGGGTGTAGTTATCATTTATTAAATTGAGTTGTCATTCTTTTCTATGTTCAAGTTTATTGCGGTCATTGTAATATGAATGTCGTTAGTTTCTGTAGTGGTTTATGACCTTGTCGGTCTGTTTTCTATTTAATTTTGACCCCGGTCGGTCAATCATCGAGTAGTCTTTTGGAGTTTAGCCTGGTAGATCCTTGCGATAAGGGTCTACGGCGTGTGACATTCCCGGTCATATTCTGGGGGTGTTACAGGAACCCTTCCGTTCGTTGCCTTCTTTGGGGTTCGAGCTTCCCGGTCGAACCGTGTTTTTCGGAGCGTTCGGTAGCGGTTATTAAGGCAAGTATCTTACTATACGACTTGTATCTTGAGACTAGCAATTACGTATGAGATGTATGATGACTTTGCTTGCCTTCGTAAATATGTTCCGTTTGAGTTGGTTGTGTTTTCCGCAATTTGAAGGCTTTGTGATAATAGTGTTATATCAGTATACGTGTTAGGCGTTGTGCCATTTGTGCAGGAATGCGACGTACATATGGGATGCTTGTACACTTGGTTGTGCAATGTATTGTGTACCGAATGTGTGTTATGTTGGTTAAATGTCGTTGATTGACGATAGTTGTTGCGAGTGTCGAGGTTGTGTTATGTGCGTGCAATGTACGATTTTGTGGTGATCAAGGTGATTGTTTAATTGTACTCATTGTTGTATGTAATGTGAATGTGAATATGTGTGTGACCGCTAAGTTCACTCGTGTTGGTTCGACGGGACCTACGAGGATTCGTGGCAGTGGACTACGGGATCAGAACTTAGTGAGGTACTGAGGTCCAATCGTGTTGGTCGGACGAGGCCTACGATAACGCATGGCAGTGGACCATGAGTTTCGGACACAGTGCGTCCAACCGGGTGAGCTCGACGGGGCTTACGGTGACACGTGGCAGTGGACTACGGTGTGAGGACTGTGTGTGTGATTGTTGTGATTGATATAGTCCGTGCGGGTTGTTATGCCTACGGAGACACGTGACAGTGGATCACGGTGTCGGAATTGGTTATGTTTGGTTAATAGTCCGTGTGGGTTGTTGAACCTACGGAGACACGTGACAGTGGATCACGGTGTCGGAATTGGTTATGTTTGGTTAATAGTCCGTGTGGGTTGTTGAACCTACGGAGACACGTGACAGTGGATCACGGTGTCGGAATTGATTATGTTTGTTTAATTTTGCGTGATGTAGTCCGTGCGGGTTGTTGAACCTACGGAGACACGTGACAGTGGATCACGGTGTCATGAGCATGATACTTTTCAAATCAATGTTTTTAAAGGAAAAGTTTTAAGAAAGAATGTTGGGCCGAGCCCCACGAGATTTATGGAAATGTTTCCGGTATTGTAAACTGTTGAATTATGAAACAAGTTTTGGGTTAAGGCCCTTAAGTTTTCGAAAGGTTTTGTGAATCAGGACTTGAGGTCTTAAGGTTTTGAAATTCTAAAAATTCCCGAGATGATAATCTTATTTTCGAATGCTTCATAGCTTATCTTCCCTTGTGAAAACCTCCCGGGAATATTTTATACTTGATTATTATATTTGATCACGATTATTAATTGCTTGTTACATTTCGTATGATTTGATACTTGCACTAGTAAAACAGTGGAGTTTTGCTAACCCCCGAGTAATCGGGGGGTGGATATTTGTATTGTGTCCAGGTACATGCAGGTTTTTGGGAGCAAGACACAGGATCGGCACGAGGGATGATGAAAGACGAATGATACTAATCACACGAAGGCCAATTTTGGGTTCAGTTAGTCGGAGTCCATTGTATTGTCTTTTCCGCTGTCTTATTGTTTGTTGTTGCAAGTATTTCACCCTTGCGTGGGTATGAGTCTGGATGAGTTTATGTATTTTTATTTGTAAGTCAGTGTCGAAAGACCAAATCGGTGTATTGGTTCGTTATTTTGATTCGTCGGTATGTAATGTAATGTGTTGTTTAGATGTCTAGCCTGGTGGATCCTCGCGGAGAGGGTCTGCGGCGTGTAATATTCCTGCCTGATCCGGGATGTTACAATTATGGTATCGGAGCTTAGGTTGAGGAAACCTAGGCTGTCGGGTCGAGTTATGTGTTGTTGAGTCTTGTTTTGTCAGATTTTATCTGACTGAATCGTGTCGCGACGCGTCGTCTGGGAAGTCGGTCGTGATTAGTATCAGGGTGCAGCCATCATCTTCATGCGATCTGTGGATGTAAGTCTCCCTACTGCATGTTGTACCACGAGGTATACGAGCATGTATGATTTTGTGTTATGTAGTAGTATTTGAAGGTGCATCGTGAGTAAGTGACATATATTTGTTAATTCCCGTTTTGTGCTCGAATGAAGAATGTTATGGCCAAATGTATCCTTGTATGAACTGTTTTTCTTGCAAGAGCAACAACCTTGGAATTTTTAGTTTCGAAGGCTTCCAGGGAGCCACGCAAATTTTTAAAATGTTCTCCAAGGGAGGAAAATTTTTGATTTTTGTATGATGACCTCAAGGTCGAAAATTTTTAGACTTCAAACTACCGATATTTCATTCTCATCTCATACTATAAGTTTTCAAAACTCGAGTTTTTAACTCAAATAAGGTCTTCAAAATATACTCAAGACGTGACTGTTGTTGTAACTTTTCGGTTTCATGAATGTTGGTCAGAAGATGCGTATTGATGATGCTCTCGTTGTTGAGAAGTGGTGCCAGTTTTATGATTAAAATAGTGACGTGAATGTTGAGTCCAGCGGTATGTATGTGTTGAGATAGTCCTCTTTATTGAGAAGTAAAATTTTCGTTTTTGTAGGATGATTTTCTTTTGATGGTTGCTTGTGAGATGTTATAATTATGTGAATCGATGACATTTAGACTCGTATGTTGTTGCTTATTTGTAACCTTCGAGTCTAGTATTACCTCATATATGTTGCAATCGTGTTGGTGATTAGAGCAGTTAGCACAGGCTTAATACGAGCCTAACGCGCGCTAACGTGGCGTGTTTAGCGCACGTTAATCTTTGTTGTAACGTGCGCTAATCAACCTGGGCAGAGGCTATGGAACCGCATTATAGCCGTTAGGTCTAACTTTTGCGGCCAATCACCTGTAGTTGTATTCTCTACGTGGTGTCTAGTGATAACAACTGTTGTGCGTGAATGTGTGTTAAGACTTTTCGTATTGCTAGGTGATATTTGATTGTGTTTGATGAATTGATAAATTATGTCTGCTGTGTGTGTTCAAAAACACTTTCCTGGAAACTTCACAAGGTTTTGACGGTTCGAGTAATCGGAGGCTCCGTGTATACTTTGAAAATTATTTGGAATTGGCAAGCCGGCCTTGGATTCTCAAATAAAACCTCGATGGTATTTGAAAGAGTTGTTTTAAAGTACATGTAGACATTTTGTAAAATATTACCGTCGTTAATGTTTGTGAAGTGTTGGAAGAATTTTCGAAAATGATTTTTAACGTATTGTTGTATTTTCAAATAATTCGAGTGAATGATTTTCAAAAATCTTTCACACCATAAAAATATTTTATTCCAAAAACCAATGCGATTTTTATTTTCAAAAATATATAGTGAAAGATGAAAAATCTCACTCGATGTAAAGTTCAAATTCGGATTTGGAAATGTTAGAGTATGTAAGAATGATTTGATCATCTTGCATGGTTAACTTGTTAGTTGTTAACGGTGATGATGATACGTAGGAGCATGATGACTTCAAATGATCTCAAATGAGACGTTAAAGTATGTTGTTTACAAGTTTTGATGAAACAACCCGAGGTACCAAAAGTACTTTTAAAGTTTATTTTAAATAGATATACAAATCCAAGGATTTTCAAAAGATTTCCTTTAAAAGGATACCTCGTGGATTTTCCTTTCGAGTTGTTATTGGTTACCTTATGTGATATGTCGTGCTGAGTTAGTACTTTAGTATAATATTTTGCGAAGTTGTGCAATCGTATTGAGTGGGAATCCGATTAGTATGCTGATGGGCAGAGGACGCAGTCGTGACCACGATATTAATGGCCATGAAGATCGGATGTGGACCAAGAGGATATGGTCGGGAAGGTTGCTATTCCAGCACTTCGTTCTCGTTGTTTAGGTTTCGGGACGAAACCTCTTTTAAAGGTGATATGATGTAATACCCGTTTTTTTCTTTCTTTCTCTTCTGTTTCGTTCAACCGTATCGACTCGACTGTGTTCGTTGATGCTTCTGACCTGGTGTTGTTTCTCACCTTTGTCATTCGAGCGAGTTCTGATATTGTCTCAAATTGATCTATATATCGTTGTGACCTTTCCAAGTTCGGAAAATTAGTCTCGTTTTCGCTCTTCCAACCCTTGGGCGGTGGAATTCAGTATTTGTTCAGCGATTGGCTCGCGTTCTGATTGATGTACCGTTGGGTTGGTCAATCATATTGATTTTCGTCCGTTGTGTTTTGTGATTGTTCGGATTATTGACTTGATTGTATTATCCATTTGATGACGCTTGTCACTTGTTGGTTTTGTTATATCCCTAACGGCGACGTCGTGTTGGTCGTCGTGGAGCGTGTTTTCACGCCGTATATTCCTTTGCGTTGCTTGTAACATTTCGCCGATGGGCGTAAGTTACGCGTTTCCTTGCGTATCTCGTTGAGTTTTCCTGGCGGGATATTGCTTCTCCCTACTTGTTTTAAGTTTCGGGACGAAACTCTTTTAAGGAGGGTAGAATGTAATATCCGCAATTTTCGATTTTCGGTAAATTTCTTTTTCGGCCGGAGTCCATTTTGACGACTCGCTCATGACCGTTTCATCATTTCGAGAATGATTAATTCTGCACTTTTTGTCATCCGAGTTCGTTTCGGTATCGTTTTGTTGAGTTCCGAGCTTTTTAGCGACTTTTCCGCACTTGAGTTCGATTCTTGCGAATCTCGTCCAAATCGTTGTTTCGAGTTTCTCGTAATTTCATTTAATGTTATTATTCATGTTGCGAGCTTTGGTTTGGTGTTTCGATCGCGTATCGTGATTTTCGGACGTTTTGGGCCATTTTCGTAATTTCCCAAAGTTTTGGGTAATTACTTCCGTTGTCGAATTTCGAGCCTTCGGGTGGTCGGAATCGTGTGTTCTCTTAGTGCTCGGATTCGTCTTTGCGAGTACTTCGTAACCGTATCGATTCGTACTGTGTTCGGTTTCGGGTCGCTCGGGCCGTCGGAGTTGGTCCCGCCGAGTCATGACCGGCATGCTCGAGCCAGCCGGCTCGCCGAGTAACGCACGATAGTGCTCGGCCGTTACGCACGTAAGGCCCCCGGCCGTAACGCACGTAACGCTTCCGGCATTTCGTGCATGTGTTCGCCATGGCCGTTACGACGTAAGCCATGCGGCTTACATGACGTAACCCGGCCGCAAATGGCCTATTTAAGGCTCATGACGTTTTTTTCACCCATTCTCTCACTCTTTTTCTTCTCTTCCGCGGATGGAGGCATGGGAATCTTGGAGCAATGTTGTTATACATTTAATCCATGAAGTTTTGAGGCTCATATCATCAATCATCCCTCCTATAACATCCTCCGATCTACCGAATCAGGTCAGATTTCCTAGAAATCAAGTTTTGGGGAATTTGGGTATTTTGGTTGTTTTCGTCCGATTATTCCGATTTAACTTAGGGTTATGATGGATTGATGATTATTTAGATATATTATATCATTTCCTTTATTATTCCATGGTTGGATCGTATCGATTCGTTGATTTGGTCGAGTTCTTGATCGACGCCTTGAAGGTGTCCGGTAAAATGTCATAGAGGGGTTTTCGGGCGTTCTACGATTATTCTTCCTTGTATGATCTATGATTTATTGATTATATGTTGTTAGGGTCGAATTCTTGTGAAGAACTCGAGTCGGAACCCTTCCGTTCGTTGCCTTCTTTGGGGTTCGAGCTTCCCGGTCGAACCGTGTTCTTCGGAGCGTTCGGTAGCGGTTATTAAGGCAAGTATCTTACTATACGACTTGTATCTTGCGACTAGTAATTACGTATGAGATGTATGATGACTTTGCTTGCCTTCGTAAATATGTTCCGTTTGAGTTGGTTGTGTTTTCCGCAATTTGAAGGCTTTGTGATAATAGTGTTATATCAGTATACGTGTTAGGCGTTGTGCCATTTGTGCAGGAATGCGACGTACATATGGGATGGTTGTACACTTGGTTGTGCAATGTATTGTGTACCGAATGTGTGTTATGTTGGTTAAATGTCGTTGATTGATGATAGTTGTTGCGAGTGTCGAGGTTGTGTTATGTGCGTGCAATGTACGATTTTGTGGTGATCAAGGTGATTGATTAATTGTGCTCATTGTTGTATGTAATGTGAATGTGAATATGTGTGTGACCGCTAAGTTCACTCGTGTTGGTTCGACGGGACCTACGAGGATTCGTGGCAGTGGACTACGGGATCAGAACTTAGTGAGGTACTGAGGTCCAATCGTGCTGGTCTGACGAGGCCTACGATAACGCATGGCAGTGGACCATGAGTTTCGGACACAGTGCGTCCAACCGGGTGAGCTCGACGGGGCTTACGGTGACACGTGGCAGCGGACTATTGTGTCAGGACTGTGTGTGTGATTGTTGTGATTGATATAGTCCGTGCGGGTTGTTATGCCTACGGAGACACGTGACAGTGGATCACGGTGTCGGAATTGGTTATGTTTGGTTAATAGTCCGTGTGGGTTGTTGAACCTACGGAGACACGTGACAGTGGATCACGGTGTCGGAATTGGTTATGTTTGGTTAATAGTCCGTGTGGGTTGTTGAACCTACGGAGACACGTGACAGTGGATCACGGTGTCGGAATTGATTATGTTTGTTTAATTTTACGTGATGTAGTCCGTGCGGGTTGTTGAACCTACGGAGACACGTGACAGTGGATCACGGTGTCATGAGCATGATACTTTTCAAATCAAAGTTTTTAAAGGAAAAGTTTTAAGAAAGAATGTTGGGCCGAGCCCCACGAGATTTATGGAAATGTTTCCGGTATTGTAAACTGTTGAATTATGAAACAAGTTTTGGGTTAAGGCCCTTAAGTTTTCGAAAGGTTTTGTGAATCAGGACTTGAGGTCTTAAGGTTTTGAAATTCTAAAAATTCCCGAGATGATAATCTTATTTTCGAATGCTTCATAGCTTATCTTCCCTTGTGAAAACCTCCCGGGAATATTTTATACTTGATTATTATATTTGATCACGATTATTAATTGCTTGTTACATTTCGTATGATTTGATACTTGCACTAGTAAAACAGTGGAGTTTTGCTAACCCCCGAGTAATCGGAGGGTGGATATCTGTATTGTGTCCAGGTACATGCAGGTTTTCGGGAGCAAGGCACATGATCGGCACGAGGGATGATGAAAGACGAATGATACTAATCACACGAAGGCCAGTTTTGGGTTCAGTTAGTCGGAGTCCATTGTATTGTCTTTTCCGCTGTCTTATTGTTTGTTGTTGCAAGTATTTCACCCTTGCGTGGGTATGAGTCTGGATGAGTTTATGTATTTTTATTTGTAAGTCAGTGTCGAAAGACCAAATCGGTGTATTGGTTCGTTATTTTGATTCGTCGGTATGTAATGTAATGTGTTGTTTAGATGTCTAGCCTGGTGGATCCTCGTGGAGAGGGTCTGCGGCGTGTAATATTCCCGGTTCGATCTGGGGATGTTACAGTTCGGGTAGATCCACAGAAGATAGAGGCGATGATGGCATGGGAACCGCCCAAGAATGTGAAGGAAGTGAGGAGTTTTCTGGGACTTGCAGGATATTATCGTAGCTTCGTTGAGGGATTTTATAAGATCGCTAGACCGCTCACTCAGTTACTCCAGAAAACTCAGAAGTTCGAGTGGACCGCAGACAGACAGGATAGTTTTAATGAGTTGAAGAGACGATTGACTACCGCACCCGTTTTGGCATTGCCTCAGGGGAACGAGGATTTTGTGGTGTATAGTGATGCTTCGGGCCTCGGGCTCGGATGTGTGTTAATACAGAGAGATAGGGTTATTGCTTATGCGTCCCGCCAGTTGAAACCCTATGAGGTAAACTAGTGTATAGCCCGTCAAAACTCGACGGGTAATCAGTTTACATTGTAATTTATAAGTAAAAACTTAAAAATAATTTAGTACTTTGTTAGGGTTCAGTCACTTGGAATCGTACCGCAGCGGAACACACCAATAAACAAAATTGATGAGGATAAGATTCAGCCACTCGAACTCATTTAGAATTTATGTACTTGTACTCGTCCTAAACTCGATTGAAGATAATTTTACTACTTAGTCGAGTTAAAAACTCGTATAACAGTATTATATATATTTATAGATAATAAAACTATATTTGTTAATTAAATTTATTAATGTAAATATTCGCTAGTTATACATATTAGTTGGGTTCAGCCATTCGGAGTTCCGCATCAAGGCAGAACAAAATAAAACCAAAAAGATGAGGTAAAGATTCACCCACTCGAACCCATCTAATATAAGATTGACGTGGTATTCAAAATTTATAATAAATACGATTAATACAAGTTTGATAGTTGATCAAATTAGATTCTCCAATAAGAAATAAAGTAATTATTTTGACTAAGGACTTGTTTACTTTTTACTTAATCAGCTTAATTCTTAATCAACTTAATGGATCAGCTATATTTTGCTGTTTACTTTCTACTTAATGATCTTAATAATGTCTTTTTCATTAAGCAACTTTTGGGGTGTCCTTACCATTAAGACAGAAATACTTCCCCAATATACCAAAAGTACCCTCTTTAATAATAAAAGAATTGAGTATATATAGTATAAATTATCATATAATCTTAATTATAATTGAGTATATATAGTATAAATTTAAAATATATATTAATATTATACATTTAAAATTCATAAAATATAAGCTATTTATTGATAAAAAAATTAATATAACTATATAAATTAAAATATAACTTAATATATTTAAAAAATATTGTCTGATTATTTAAATATACCTGAAAATTATAATATGATTTATGAATATAAATATATTATAATATAAATTAAAATATATATTATTTTATATTATATAAATTGATTTTTTTTATATTGACTATTAAAAAATTAATATAACTATATATAATAAAATATAACTTAATATATTTATAAAAATATTGTCTGATTATTTACATATACCTAAAAATTATAATATGATTTATGAATATATATTATAATAAAAACTAAAATATATATTATGTTATATTATATAAATTGATTTTTTTATATTGACTATTAAAAAAATAATATAATTATATATTAAAATATAACTTAATATATCTATAAAACTATTGTCTAATTATTTAAATATATCTAAAAATTATAATATAATTTATGAATATATATCATAATATAAATTAAAATATATATTATGTTATATTATTTAAATTGATTTTTTATATTGACTATTAAAAAATTAATATAACTATATATATATTAAAATATAACTTAATGTATTTATAAAAATATTGTCTGATTATTTAAATATATCTGAAAATTATAATATAATTTATGAATATATATTATAATATAAATTAAAATATATATTATGTTATATTATTTAAATTGATTATTTTATATTGACTATTAAAAAATTAATATAACTATATATATATATATATTAAAATATAACTTAATATATTTATAAAATATTGTCTGATTATTTAAATATATCTAAAAATTATAATACAATTTATGAATATATATTATAATATAAATTAAAATATATATTATGTTATATTATTTAAATTGATTTTTTATATTGACTATTAAAAAATTAATATAACTATATATATTAAAATATAACTTAATGTATTTATAAAAATATTGTCTGATTATTTAAATATATTTGAAAATTATAATATAATTTATGAATACATATTATAATATAATTTAAAATATATATTATGTTATATTATTTAAATTGAATTTTTTATATTGACTATTAACAAATTAATACAACTATATATATTAAAATATAACTTAATATATTCATAAAATATTGTCTGATTATTTAAATATACCTGAAAATTATAATATGATTTATGAATATATATTATAATATAAATTAAAATAAATATTATGTCATATAATTTAAATTGATTATATAAACTAAAATGCTCAATCCATCCTTTATCAAAAAGGACTTAATTCATATTGAGGGGTAAAATGGTCATTTCTGTCATTCAAATAGTTCATTCAGAAAAGAAAGAAACAACAATCAGACAGATTAATCCACTCAGACAGCTTAATCCATTCAGGTATTAATGGAAAAAAAGTAAACAGCCCCTAACTTAGTAATTGATATGACGAATATTGACCAAACTAAAATTTTTAATTAAATAGAACTACTATATAAAACAGATGTGAGATTCAAATTTTATAAACATAATTAATATATATTTAATAATTGACCAAATTATATTTTTACTAAAATTAAATTATTTATTTGTCCAACTTAATAATTGGCCAAATTAAACACAATAAACTAAAATTCTTAAGCTCGTGTGTGAAATAATTATGGGGTTGAAAAATACACATCGAATTCTAAGCATTTATTTATGTTCTCCATTGGTGGAGTTCTATGTTTAATCGATGTGGGATTCAAGACAATGAATTCTATTTATTTAGGTTATCCATCGTTTAAATACCAATTTAAATCAATGTGGGATCCAAGACTTTTAGATAAATAAGGATTCAAAAATAATAGAATGCCACCTAAGAGAGAGAATTAATGTGGTGCTTTGGATCCGTAACGCTATTATATATATATATATATATATATATATATATATATATATATATATAGATTACCCCACGCACGATTTGGAATTAGCTGTGGTCGTTTTCGCCTTAAAGTATGGAGGCATTATCTCTATGGGTCATCGTGTAAGATTTTTACGGATCACAAGAGTTTGAGGTATATCTTCAGTCAGAAAGAATTAAATATGCGGCAGCTCAGATGGTTGGAGCTAATTAAAGATTACGACCTCGAGATACTTTATCATCCGGGTAAGGCTAACGTAGTGGCTGATGCGTTGAGCTGAAAACCGATGGCATTACAGATGTTAGAGGTACTTACAACACAGAGCAGGATCCAGCGGGATTTGATTTGTCAGAATATCGAGGTTTGGGTTCAGAGAGTTCAGGTTCAGTTATGTGCATTGGAGATCACTTCGTCCTTGACTGATGATATCAAGGCGAAACAGTATGATGATCCATTTTTGGTCCAATTGAGGGAGGATGTGAGGAAGGGGAAAGCCCCTGGGTTTGTGATTCAGGATGATGGAGTTTTGAGATTTCGCGACAGATTATGTGTACCGAATGACGTTGAGTTGAGGCAGCAGATTTTGAGCGAGGCTCATACTACGCCTTACTTCATACACCCTGGTACGAGCAAAATGTACAAGGATGTAAGGAGTAACTACTGGTGGTGCAATTTGAAGACGGACGTTAGCGAGTTTATGGCGAAGTATTTGACCTGTCAGCAGGTTAAGATTGAGCATCAGCGGCCCGCGGGGTTACTACGACCACTTCCCATTCTGGAATGGAAGTGGGAAGACATCTCTATGGACTTCATTACCGGGATGCCTAGGACTCGGACTGGAATGAACATGATTTGGGTTATTGTCGATCGACTAACCAAATCAGCTCATTTCCTGGGTATTAAGGACACTTGGGGGCCGGAGAGGCTGGCACGAGTGTTTATTATAGAGATCGTGAGCTTTCATGGAACTCCTAGGAGTATTATTTCGGATCGTGATGGCCAATTTGTATCACATTTTTGGCAGGCTGTTCATCGAGCTTTGGGGATTGAGTTGAGACTCAATACATATTACCACCCTCAGACTGACGGGCAGTCAGAGCGGACGATCCAGACGCTGGAGGATATGTTGAGAGCCTGTGCCTTAGATTGGAAGGATTATTGGGAGTCGCACTTGCCATTGATCGAGTTCACATACAACATTAGTTGGCACGCCTCGATCAAAATGGCACCATTTGAGGCATTGTATGGGAGGAGGTGCAGATCGTCGTTGTGTTGGTATGATGCATCCTAGTTGATTGGTACCGAGCCCGATATGATAGTTGAGAAGAGAGAGAAGATTGCTCTGATTTGCAATAGGTTGTTGACGGAATAGAGTCGGCAGAAGTCTTATGCCGATACACGTCGCCGGCCGTTAGAGTTTGAGGTGGGAGATGATGTCTTTCTTAAGGTGTCGCCGACACAGGGAGTTTACCGCTTCGGACGGAAGGGTAAACTTAGTCCGAGACATATTGGACCGTTCGAGATTTTAAAGAGAGTTGGAGAGCTCGCATATCGGTTAGGCTTGCCGCCGTCCTTGAGTCACGTACATAACATATTTTATGTTTCCCAGCTTAGGAAGTATGTACTGGACCCTAGCCATATTATCGACTTTGGGGAGATCGAAATGGGGCCCGACATTACCATCGAGGAGAGGTCTATTCAGATCTTAGAGCATCGGGTGAAGCAACTCAGGCGCAAAACCATTCCTTTGGTTATAGTGCAATGGTCGAGGCATGGATCCGAGGAAGCTACGTGGGAGACGGAAGAGTGTGAGGTCGAGATACCCCGAGTTATTCGCATTGTAAGTTTCGGGATGAAACTTATTTTTAGGGGGAGAGAATGTAATATCCGTACTTTTTATTTTTGGTAATTTCTATTTTTGGTGTATGTTCGTTTCGGACGACTCGCTTGTCACTATTTTGGGAATCTGAATCTAAATTGTTCTTTGAGTTTTTCTAATTGAACGAGGTTCGGTGATGTTTTTGCGTATTTTCATCTCGAACTATGTTTTATCGCATATACGCTCGATTCTCGTAAAACTCGTTCAATTTCACTATTTCTCTATCCTCGTAAGTTCGTATGGTTGAGTTGTGCATGTTGTGAGTTTATGATTGTTAATCCGACGTTGTATCGTGATTTTCGGACGTTTGGGCCGTTTCGTAATTTCCTATAAGTTTAGGGAAATTGTCCCTTGTTCGATTTTGGTTATGTACCTCGGACCATCTCGAGTTATTGGATATTGTTTCTCGTTGCATGTAATTTTCTCGGACTGTTGGGTTGGCATATCGTGTTTTGGTTTATCGTCTCTTTCAGTTTGGTAGCGTCGTCTTGTGTCTAGAGGCTGTCTGGCCTGACCTGTGCAAAACGGTGCAAGACCCGCGGCATTCTGCGCCGTGTCTGTGCGCCGTGTTGCCCAGTGGTGCTCGCTGCCTTTCGAAATGGCGCAAGACCCGTGGCATTTTGCGCCGTGTCTGTGCGCCGTGTCGCACAAGGGTCGCCCGCTGACCTGCAATACGGCGCTGAACACGGCGCCATTTGGGTCGTTTGTTGCGCCGTGTTCTGTCCAGTATAAATAGGACAGACACGGGTTTTAACCCCATTTTTCTCTTTTCCTCTCGTCTCTCCACTCCTTCATCACGATCTTGGGCGATTTATCCGGATATTTCATTCTATCATCGTATAACTCGGAATTGGAGTTTGTAGCATGAATCAATCATCTTCCTTCCACCATTCCATCGTTGAATTGAGGTATTTTGACATTATACCTAATTTTAGGGTTCTTGGCTATTATTCATTTTTCCTTTCGTTTTTGCTTCGATTGATGATGAATTATAGTTCGGTAACCGTGGTTTTATGTTTTCCTAGAACTTTAGTGGATCAATTCCAAGTTTCCCCTTCGTTGATCGAATTTGACCCTTATGCCTTCATAGTGTTCGGTGTATTGTCCCTTAGGGTAGAACGCCGATTGATTCGTGATTTATCAGTGGAATTGTAGTTGATTGAGTCTCTATTGTTGTTAGGATCAGATTTGGGAAGATTGTTCGGACCGAAACCTTTCCTTTCGCCATTTTCTTCGCATCGTGTCATCCAAGTCAAGTACATGTATTACATTTCATTGTGTGTGTACGGTTTTGATACGAATGATGTAAATTGTATTATTGAATGCTTTTTGATTGTTGCTCTTCCACCCGGGGATGGCATATGTGGCCTCTAGGGGCCGATACTAAGGAGTACGGCCATGGAAGTGGACTTGGGTGCGTGTGTTGATGTTCTTCCACCCGAGGACGGTTCGACGGGACCTCTTGTAACACCCCCGATATGTTCAGGAATATTACAGCGCCGTAAATCCTTTACATAAGGATTTACAAGGCTGAAGAACTGAAAAGACATTAACAGATACCAACGTATGAAAATAACGGAAATAAGATACAACAGTTCTGACCAATACTGAAAATACCAAAGTCCAACGGAAAGGTATTAATACATCACCAAATCTAAATCATCATAAACGACTACGTACTCGAGTACTTATTAAAACGGTATCAATAACAAACAAATAAACCCGGCCGGAATATCACTCTGCACCCTCGTCGTCATGCAACTCCAGTGGTTGTTTCCCCACTCTCCTGGATCCTGAACATAAACAAATGTTCACCCCCGAAGGGGTTAGCACAATGATGCTAGTACAAGTACCACAACATATTATTCAACATCTCATGAAGAATAATAATAACATAAATGAGAAAAGAACCAACGAGTCTTCCCCTGCGAGAATCTCAATAATAACATACACACATGATAATCATAACATGATATCACAACATACATGTAACACCCCCAAATCCTATTGGGTTATTACAGTGCCGTGGACCCCACGCCAGGAGATCCACCAGGCGGACATGACTAAAATACATTAAATTAAACAACAAGGGAAAATCATAGTCCCTACCATGATATCCGACACAATATTCCGATAAGGAATTTCAACGACAACGATGGGCCTACATGGCCAAGGGTAAAAATACAACATTCACGAGCATCTGCTCGGGTAATACATAATGACAATGATTGACAACTGAAGGACACTCCAACCGACTGACCAACATGAACAACTCGGACTAGTATCGCTCGAATGCCTCGTCGCCATCATCATGCCCCTATGTCTCAACTCTCTCCTCGCAAGCACCTAAAACATGAAAAACATGTTCCGCCCCCACGGGTCGATCATCCAGATAATGAACATCAAATACAGGTATAACATGATATGCATCCAAAGGCAGAATGAAACGGTACAATGATGATAATAATACGAGATGCTCACAAACCAATGTAAGAACCGAGCATTCATGAAATACTATGCCCACGGCATGCTATTAATACCTGTTCAACAGGTTAGAACATAAGTTCCCAACGGCGAATCATAATCACAGAGTACCAAAATGAATTACACGACATGAACCAAACCAGAACTGAATTAATTATGAATCACAATGCCCGAAGGCTCCAATGAAATTACCAAGACAATCACAAAGGCCTTAAAGACACTCAGACGAAGCTGTCAAATATCACGATCACATGAAGTCGAAACAGCCCGAAGCTGTTATTGATTAGGGCCGAAGCCACGGCATGAAAACCGTATCACAATTAGGGCCGAAGCCACGGCATGAAAGCCGTATCACAATTAGGGCCGAAGCCACGGCATGAAAGCCGTATCACAATTAGGGCCGAAGCCACGGCATGAAAGCCGTATCACAATTAGGGCCGAAGCCACGGCATGAAAGTATCACAATTAGGGCCGAAGCCACGGCATCCAGCCGTATCACAATGAATGATAGTGTGCTGCCTTGAGTCGGCCAACACGATGATAGTAACACACGGATAGACACCGTCCTTGACGGTCCCAAATTAACACCTCGATTGCCTTAGAACGGCCAACCGACAACAATAATGCAGCGGATGATTCAATACCTCGATTGCCTAAAACGGTCAATAGACAACAATGATTTAGTGAATGATTGAACATTTCGATTTGCCTGAGAATGGCCAATCGATAACAATGATACGATGAATGAGTGATTACCTCGATTGCCTTAGAAAGGCCAATCGATAACAATGATATGAAGGATGCCTCGGCACCTTTAATCGGTTACCGACGACGAAGGCGAGAAATGAATAAGCCAATGCCTTTAATGGACCTGTACAGTTTTAATGACAATCCAAACAGGAATAACAATGATCTCAACGATGTCTTTAATTGACATCTATATTAACAACAATCGATACATCGATACCGCGAACCGGCTATCGACAATGACATTAATAATGAGTATCACAATACCTTGAATCGGCCGTTAACGAACAACAATAAACATTTGGCAAAATTGCCGGAAGGTATCGTATCGAACGATCTCTGGATATCAATGAATTCATGAAGAGACTAAGTCTCGGAATGATACAACACATTCATACGCATACATGATGACATTAGCTCATTGACTAGTACAAGTATAAAACTTGCCTCAACCGAAGGCGATGAATTCCTTCCACGAACAACGAACGGCGTCCTCCGATAAACACAAGTACTCGAACCACCTTGAATGAAATACAATTCGTTCAATAACACAATATCAATCGAAATCAACATAACGACCGAAAGAAACTCTTTGAGGCATTTAATCGAACACTAAATGTTCAAAGTTCCTCAAGAGCCTAAAAATCATCAATCGGGTTGAATGAATCGAAAATATGGATATACAATCCATAGAACACGATTAATAATGTTTACTAACATCAACCGATTCATCAAAATCGGACTAGAATCGAAAATCAAGAACAAATCTCGAAAATCCAATCCTAGGAGATTTCAAGAAATTACCTCGATCCGAAGAACAATGATTTGATGATGATATAATCGATAAGGATCCTCAAAACGCTTAGAAATCGAGTGGAATCGACCAAAACTCCACTTCCCGATTTTTCCTGCCGCCACCGCACTGGTGCGAAAAGTGATGAAATGAAGGTCCAGCCCGTCCCTCGGCCTATATGGCCGACAGGTTACGGCCAGAATCCGAGCCTTACGGCCGTAACTCGGACACCTTACGGCCAGATTTCGAGCCTTACGGCCAGAACCGCATTCGTCAAAAATCCGCCAAAGACCAATGGACACTTACTGGCGTGAATCGCCCACCTTACGGCCAGAATCGGCCTTCGTCAAAATCCGCCAGCTGTAAATGCGGCCGTATTCGATCACGCTTACGGCCGTAACTCGGCACCTTACGGCCGTAACTCGGCAAAGCTGTGCCCTGCTCGCCGTGACTCGGCCGTGGCCACTCCGACGGCCGGACGACTCCGAAACCCGAACTCGAGTAGAAATCGAAGATACGGTTACAAGTACTCGCAAAGACGAATCCAAGCACTAAGAGAACACACGATTCCGACCATCCGAAGTGTCGGAATTCGACAACGAAATAATTACCCCGGACTTTGGGAAATTACAAAAATGGCCCAAAGCGTCAGAAAATCACGATACGTGATCGAAACCCCGGACCAAAGCTCGCAACATGAATAATAACATTAAATGAACTTGCGAGAAACTCAAACAACTTGATTTGGACGAGATTCGCAAGAATCGAGCTCAAGTGCGAAAAGTCGCTAAAAGCACGGAACTCAACAAAACGACACCGAAACGAACTCGGATGACAAAAAGTGCAGAATTAATTATTCTCGAAATGACGAAACGGTCATGAGCGAAGTCGTCAAAACGGACTTCCGCCGAAAAAGAAAATTACCGAAAAATCGAAATTGCGGATATTACATACTACCCCCTTAAAAGAAGTTTCGTCCGAAACTTAAAACAAGTAGGGAGAAGCAATATCCCGCCATGAAAAATCAACGAGATACACACGAACAAGAATGATCACAATGAATGATAATGAATCGAAATCTAACAAGGATCAAAAATGACTCACCGGGGTGAAATGATAACGTAATGAGTGATAGCTCAAATGAAATGATTGGAAACATAGTTTCCCGTGAAGTGAATGATTAGTTTGATAATTATAAGTCTCAACGTGATCGATATATGATGAATGAATTATATGAATGAATGAACGACAATGAAATGAATGATTATCCTCCTACCGAGCAAGAATTAACTTGCTCAAAACTGGTGATGAATGTCCTTACCTCGGGCTCTCGAAGCCTGATAGGGCCCCTTGAATGAAGTACGGGCTGGAGTAACAAAATCCCTCGAGGCTTGTGAACCCTTTCGAGATCTACCGGCACCAGAACTCCTGCAGTATTTCCGTAGGTGTCCCGGGTTCCCACACAGAAAACAGACAATAGCTGGCACCGTACACCGAGTACTCACGTGCCCTGCTGAATCACAGTTAAAGCAAACAACAGTCGAACTCGTCGTCTGAGAGGAAGATGCTTTCTCAGCACGAAGACGACTGGAAAACGACCTCTTGGACGTCGTAGCCCGATGTCCCTCAGAACGAACAGGCATCCTAGTCCTCTCACCCGAAGAAACTGAAGGATGCTTCTGAGTAAGCTCCTTGATCAAAAACTCTGCTCCAAGAGCCTTCTCGATGAACTCACTAAGTGAATTACAATTGTGATTTAACAACTGCATCCTCAACTGCGGATTTAGCCTCTTGCTAAAATATTTAATTTTATCCGCCTCAGTATGGATAATTGACGAAGCAAACTGAAGTAGTCCCTGAAACTTCTCAGCAATGACAATAACACCCTCGTCCTCGACGGATTCGGGGTTCAAAACTTCTGACAACTTGGCTTCACGAAGTGGAGCCGGATAATACCTCTCTAACATGAGAGTCTTGAACTCGCTCCAAATACAATCACGATCGAAGGGTTTCACAGAAAGCCACCACGAATAAGCGCCCTTACTCAAGTAATAAGCCGCTCGCCACTTTACTCTCTTAGGACCTTTGAACCATGTCGAAGAGTTTATCAAAATGCTCGAGCCAATGAACAATATCACCGGTTCCGACGAACCCTCAAAAGTAGGCGGCATCGGCGAGAGATATCGCCAACAATCGATTCACTCCTCCGGTCTGTCCATGAAATGGCATCGGCATCCTGTTGCGGTGGACCACGAACTATCGAGTGCATGGTCTCCACTATCCGCGTCATCCGAGTCAACTGGGCCAACATGCCCTGCATAAATAAGAATTGAACAACCCGAACACCTTCCGAGTGAGATGCCTCTCGGGTACGACTCCCTGACAGTGAATGATTATCTGACAGTGAATGAGTAGACTCGCTATTTGATGAATTAATGATATCCCTCGCGTTCGTGTGGGCATGCACACGAGATCCCGGGTTCTGGCCCGCACCGCGGCCTCTTCCCCTGCGTCCTCGCGACTCTATCCATACTGAAGTAGGAAAATCACATGATGATTATAGATTCCGCATGAATATCGCATTATGATTACATTACAGAGTGACAATAATGAGCATACACGCCCTCGCATAATGAATGCATTAATGATTTAATGAAATGATCGTCGACATTACGTCAGAGTATGATAAGATCGTATGAGACATCGAATGAGGTAACATGATTGCCTGATGAAATTCCTGAAATGATTACCTTGAACAAGTTAACAAGGTTGAAAATTCGATCCTCAAGATCAACAACTGAACCGTGAGATGGGCTGAACGATTAATGAATTAATCGAACAATGAGATTGGTAGTGGCAGTGAATTAGCTAAACGATGGATTTAATTGAGTGATGAATGAATTAGCTGAACGATGAGGTTTATTGAGTGATGAACGGCTAAAGCATCGAGCCATGATATTGGTGAATGATGAATGAATTAAGCGAGTGATGAATGAGTTAACTAAGTGATGAATTAACCGACTAATGATATTGGTGAGTGATGAATGAATTATCGAGTGATGAATTAATTAATCAATAATGAGATTGGTGAGTAATGAATGAATTGACGGAACAATGAGATTGGTGAGTGATTAATGAATTAATATGAACAATGAGATTGACTAAGTGATGAATGGATTATGTGAGTGATGATATTGGTCGAGTGACGAATGAATTAAGCGGTGATGAATGAATTATCGAGTGATGATGTTGGTAGTGAGGAATGAATTAAGCGAGTGATAGATGAATTATCGAGTGATGATATTGGTAGTGACGAATGAATTAAGCGGTGATGAATGAATTATCGAGTGATGATATTGGTAGTGAGGAATGAATTAAGCGAGTGATAGGTGAATTATCCGAGTGATGATATTGGTAGTGTGAATGAATTAAGCGGTGATGAATGAATTATCTGAGTGATGATATTGACTGAGTGAGGAATGAATTAACTGAGTGATAGGTGAATTATCTGAGTGATGATATTGACTGAGTGACGAATGAATTAAGTGACTGATGAATGAATTATCTGAGTGATGATATTGACTGAGTGAGGAATGAATTAACTGAGTGATAGATGAATTATCTGAGTGATGATATTGACTGAGTGATGAATGAATTAACTGAGTGATGAATGAATTATCTGAGTGATGATATTGACTGAGTGACGAATGAATTAACTGACTGATGAATGAATTATCTGAGTGATGATATTGACTGAGTGAGGAATGAATTAACTGAGTGATAGATGAATTATCTGAGTGATGATATTGACTGAGTGATGAATGAATTAACTGAGTGATGAATGAATTATATGAGTGATGATATTGACTGAGTGACGAATGAATTAACTGAGTGATGAGATCAAAATGATGATTGAAAATTATTAACTGATAAATGAGTTGATCCTTAATGCTTACACAAGTCACACGTGCTCCAAAACAATTAATCATGAATCAATTATAGCACTAATATCACATATAGGTTTCAGCAAAGCATGAACGATTAATGACATGATGGATGTATGAACATAAAGAGAATCGAGTCCTTACACAGGTCATACGAAGCTTCGAGGTCTCGCGATACTAGTCTTTACTGACGACGACTCGATGAATGAATGACTCGTGCAGTCGCACTAATATTACGACTCACAAAACCTGACTGACTAGATTGTCATAACCTGACAATCCCACTACTACCACGTCGGTAGGACCACATAACTCACATCTCAGGGTATTTCACAACCCAACTCTCCGATACCATTTCTGTAACACCCCCAAATCCTATTGGGTTATTACAGTGCCGTGGACCCCACGCCAGGAGATCCACCAGGCGGACATGACTAAAATACATTAAATTAAACAACAAGGGAAAATCATAGTCCCTACCATGATATCCGACACAATATTCCGATAAGGAATTTCAACGACAACGATGGGCCTACATGGCCAAGGGTAAAAAAATACAACATTCACGAGCATCTGCTCGGGTAATACATAATGACAATGACTGACAACTGAAGGACACTCCAACCGACTGACCAACATGAACAACTCGGACTAGTATCGCTCGAATGCCTCGTCGCCATCATCATGCCCCTATGTCTCAACTCTCTCCTCGCAAGCACCTAAAACATGAAAAACATGTTCCGCCCCCACGGGGTCAGTCATCCAGATAATGAACATCAAATACAGGTATAACATGATATGCATCCAAAGGCAGAATGAAACGGTACAATGATGATAATAATACGAGATGCTCACAAACCAATGTAAGAACCGAGCATTCGTGAAATACTATGCCCACGGCATGCTATTAATACCTGTTCAACAGGTTAGAACATAAGTGCCCAACGGCGAATCATAATCACAGAGTACCAAAATGAATTACACGACATGAACCAAACCAGAACTGAATTAATTATGAATCACAATGCCCGAAGGCTCCAATGAAATTACCAAGACAATCACAAAGGCCTTAAAGACACTCAGCCGAAGCTGTCAAATATCACGATCACATGAAGTCGAAAAGCTTGACCATTTGTTATTGATTAGGGCCGAAGCCACGGCATGAAAGCCGTATCACAATTAGGGCCGAAGCCACGGCATGAAAGCCGTATCACAATTAGGGCCGAAGCCACGGCATGAAAGCCGTATCACAATTAGGGCCGAAGCCACGGCATGAAAGCCGTATCACAATTAGGGCCGAAGCCACGGCATCCAGCCGTATCACAATGAATGATAGTGTGCTGCCTTGAGTCGGCCAACACGATGATAGTAACACACGGATAGACACCGTCCCTGACGGTCCCAAATTAACACCTCGATTGCCTTAGAACGGCCAACCGACAACAATAATGCAGCGGATGATTCAATACCTCGATTGCCTAAAACGGTCAATAGACAACAATGATTTAGTGAATGATTGAACATTTCGATTTGCCTGAGAATGGCCAATCGATAACAATGATACGATGAATGAGTGATTACCTCGATTGCCTTAGAAAGGCCAATCGATAACAATGATATGAAGGATGCCTCGGCACCTTTAATCGGTTACCGACGACGAAGGCGAGAAATGAATAAGCCAATGCCTTTAATCGACACATGCAGTTTTAATGACAATCCAAACAGGAATAACAATGATCTCAACGATGTCTTTAATTGACATCTATATTAACAACAATCGATACATCGATACCGCGAACCGGCTATCGACAATGACATTAATAATGAGTATCACAATGCCTTGAATCGGCCGTTAACGAACAACAATAAACATTTGGCAAAATTGCCGGAAGGTATCGTATCGAACGATCTATGGATATCAATGAATTCATGAAGAGACTAAGTCTCGGAATGATACAACACATTCATACGCATACATGATGACATTAGCTCATTGACTAGTACAAGTATAAAACTTGCCTCAACCGAAGGCGATGAATTCCTTCCACGAACAACGAACGGCGTCCTCCGATAAACACAAGTACTCGAACCACCTTGAATGAAATACAATTCGTTCAATAACACAATATCAATCGAAATCAACATAACGACCGAAAGAAACTCTTTGAGGCATTTAATCGAACACTAAATGTTCAAAGTTCCTCAAGAGCCTAAAAATCATCAATCGGGTTGAATGAATCGAAAATATGGATATACAATCCATAGAACACGATTAATAATGTTTACTAACATCAACCGATTCATCAAAATCGGACTAGAATCGAAAATCAAGAACAAATCTCGAAAAATCCAATCCTAGGAGATTTCAAGAAATTACCTCGATCCGACGAAGAACAATGATTTGTTGATGATATAATCGATAAGGATCCTCAAAAACGCTTAGAAATCGAGTGGAATCGACCAAAACTCCACTTCCGATTTTTCCTGCCGCCGCACCGGTGCGAAAAGTGATGAAATGAAGGTCTGGCCCGTCCCTGGCCTATATATGGCCGACAGGTTACGGCCGTAACCGGCAGCCTTACGGCCGTAACTCGGACACCTTACGGCCGTACTCGGCAGCCTTACGGCCGTAACCGGCATTCGTCAAAAATCGCCCGGCCTGGCCGGTTACTTACTACTGCTTCGCCACCTTACGGCGTAGAATCGCCGTCAAAATCCGCCCCGGCGCTCGTGCGGCCGTACCCGATCACGCTTACGGCCGTAACTCGGCACCTTACGGCCGTAATCGCACCTTACGGCCGTAACTCGGCCGAGCCAGGCCACCTGCTCGGCCGTGACTCGGCGTGGCCACTCCGACGGCCGGACGACCCGAAACCGAACACGAGTAGAAATCGAAGATACGGTTACGAAGTACTCACAAAGACGAATCCAAGCACTAAGAGAACACACGATTCCGACCATCCGAAGTGTCGGAATTCGACAACGAAATAATTACCCCACTTTGGGAAATTACAAAAATGGCCCAAAAGCGTCAGAAAATCACGATACGTGATCGAAACCCCGGACAAAGCTCGCAACATGAATAATAACATTAAATGAACTTGCGAGAAACTCAAACAACAGCTTGATTTCGGACGAGATTCGCAAGAATCGAGCTCAAGTCTTGGAAAAGTCGCTAAAAGCACGGAACTCAACAAAACGACACCGAAACGAACTCGGATGACAAAAAGTGCAGAATTAATTATTCTCGAAATGACGAAACGGTCATGAGCGAGTCGTCAAAACGGACTTCCGCCGAAAAAAGAAAATTACCGAAAAAAATCGAAATTGCGGATATTACAATACACATGGTAATTCCAATGATCCAGCGTTCACTGCCTAGACCCCAAGATGATCCCGTCGAACCAACACGTGGTGGAAAAACCCGTCCAATGATCCAGCGCACGCTAGCATAGATCCAAAGATGATCCCGTTGGACCAACACGGGGTGGACATACAACAATGACATTTATGCACGACAATATGTATAACATCAATATATAAAACAATTAAGGTACTTGCCTCGATTCGAAGACAAGAACAATACTTCCACGTAAAACGAAACACTCGAAGGTCGCCCCTTTGATCAATCACGTAGCAAGCTCGAACCTTAACAAAAGAAATAATATAGAATTCATCTCATGTCGTACGAATGTCTAACAATCCAATTTACGGCCGAAAGTTCATAAAACGTAATCTGCCTGAACTGCTTAGCGTACACTAAGTATTCTACGTAGCGCGCGCTAAGCCTGCTCGTTAGCGCACGTAAACAATGAAGCCTAGCGTACGCTAACTATGTATCGACAGTACTCTCTGATCAGCCGACTGACTCGCCTGATGACATAGCACACGTTACGTTTCCAATCATAGCGTACGTTAACTTATGCTCGATAGCGCACGCTAACCATGAAGCTTTAGTGCACGCTAATCATGCATGACAGTTCCTCCTGGATAGTCGACTGATCTAATCGTGATAAAACTTACGAAATCTTCAGTGTTAATTCATGTTATCTCCATGAATATCATGCTCATACGGTTATGAATGATCTTACGGATAACAACAAATTCGAATTCAAGAATATGTATACCATCATAAATCCATATTCCATTGCGATTACAATTCTTCATGCGTAATTCGGAAGGCCTAACGATTGATATCAATACCTTATATCAATCAAAACTATCATCTTGTAGTTTGTTTAACACTCCATAGTTACAAGATAAATCTTTCCATGATCAATCTCTTAGATTCGTCTAACAATAATGATGTTAAAGTCAACTCCGTGATTACTATGAAGACACCTTCTAAATTCGGATTACCAATGTCAGAAACTTCCTCTACTTGTTCATCGTAACAATATTCGAATTATGATGTTCATAACCAAGGTACTTAAGGCATAATCATCTCAATCTCTTAAACATGATGTGGTTTGGATAATTCACCAATGAAACTCAATATCTTGATAGCATAATCCTCATATCCTTAAGAACACGAATTCAAGGTTGAAAGTAGTATAACATACCTTAAGATGAGGAAAAACACCGAGACAACAAGTAGAATCCGGCTCCGGTTGCTCGTTTTCCAACTCAAGACGTTTCTCCACTCCAATGATCAAACACAAGTGGCATCCAATCTTTAATGATTAAGTGGAGGTGGTCTAAGTGTGTTTAAGAAGGATAGAAGGTTCTCTGGACTATCAAGAAACGAGGACGAATGAAGGGAACAAGGAGAAATGGAGTGCTGACCTTTATATAAAATTTCTGCACATAGCTGATTAGCGCACGCTATCATAAAATCCTTAGCGTGCGCTAATAATCGTTGACTCCAAAACTATCCAGGTTTGTCCGTGGGAATCTTCTCCGGACCCACGTCCGGCTGGTGCATGTGCTAGCCGTCTAGCTCAATAATTGATTGCCTAGCGCACGCAAATTCTTCATTCGTAGCATGCGCTAGTTGTAGCCCAATAACGAACGTTAAGCTACATTCTTAGCGTGCGCTCTCACGAGTTTGCATCAGTAGTTTGTTATACTTATGTACAAGGATACAAATTTGAGAAATATCATACTCCAATTATCGAGATCAAAATTCCGAATAATACAGGGTTCAAATACAGATGAAATAAACAATAATAAATCCGGATATTACATACTCTCCTACTAAAAAGGAGTTTCGTCCCGAAACTCAAGACGAAAATAACTCTGGATATCTGGATTTCATGCTATCTTACGTTTCCCATGTGGCTTCTTCCTCTCCGTGGCATGACCACTGAACTTTGACCAAAACGATTAGTTTGTTCCTCAACTGCTGAACTCGACTCTCAAGTATCTTGACTGGTCTTTCTTCAAACGTTCCATCCTGAGCGACCTCGATCTCTCCGAAATCAATGACATGATTAGGATCCAGTATATATCTCTGTAACTGGGATACGTGGAACACATTATGAACATGGCTCAATGATGGCGGTAATGCCAATTTGTATGCCAACTCTCCAACTCTTTCAAGGATCTCGAATGGTCCGATATATCTCAGACTCAGCTTTCCCTTCCTTCCAAAACAAAAGATTCCATGAGTAGGAGAAACTTTTAAAATTACATGGTCTCCAGTACTGAACTCCAATGGGCGACGGCGTACGTCTGCATAAGATTTCTGTCGACTCTGGGCAGTCAACAGCCTTTCACGAATCAAGGCTATTTTCTCTCGTGTCTGCACGATCAACTCTGGTTCTGTCCCGATCAAGTCTGATGAATCGTCCCAACATAGAGGCGATCTGCATCTCCTCCCGTATAATGCCTCAAAAGGTGCCATTTTAATAGAAGCGTGCCAACTATTGTTGTAGGTAAATTCGATCAATGGTAGATGAACTTCCAAATCAGTTGACCAATCTAAGGCACAAGCCCTCAGCATATCTTCCACTGTTTGAATAGTCCTCTCAGATTGTCCATCAGTCTGCGGGTGATAAGCTGTATTGAAGTTCAATTCGGTTCCCAAGGCCTTATGAACTGCTTTCCAAAAATGCGATACAAAGCGACCGTCTCGGTCGGAAATAATGGTCTTTGGCGTACCATGCAGTCGGACTATCTCTGAAATAGATACTCGTGCCAATCTCTCTGGTCCCCATGTATCCTTAATGCCTAGAAAATGAGCTGATTTGGTTAAACGATCAACTATCACCCAAATCATGTTCACTCATGTCTTGGTTCTCGGCATACTAGTGTTAAAGTCCATCGATATGTCCTCCCACTTCCATTCAGGAATCGGGAGCGGCTTCAACATTCCGGCAGGTCGTTGATGCTCGATCTTAACCTGATTACAAGTCAAGCATTTCGAAACATAATCTGCTATATCTTTCTTCATGTTGCCCCACCAGAAATTCTGCTTCAAGTCCTTGTACATCTTACTGGTGCCTGGGTGGATAGAATAGGACGAGCTATGAGCTTCCTTCATAATCATCTGTTTCAGAACATCGACATCGGGAACGCAAAGTCGGTTCTGAAATCTCAAAAGTCCATCATCATGATTTACGAATCCAGGGGCCTTCCCCTTGATCACTTCATCACATAACCGAATCATCAGAGGATCATCTGCCTACTTAGATTTGATTTCCTCAGTTAATGATGAGGTTATCTCCATCACGCACAGTTGTCCTTGGACTCCTTGTAACCATACCTCAATTCCTTCTCGAATCATCTCTCGTTGAATGCTGAGTTGGGAGGTCAGGGTCTCCAGCATCTGGATAGAAACAGGCTTGCGGTTAAGTGCACCGGCCACTACATTTGCTTTGCCCGGATGATAAATAATATACAAGTCATAGTCCTTAATAAGTTCTAGCCATCTCCTTTGTCGCATGTTTAACTCTTTCCGACTGAATATGTATTTAAGACTCTTGTGATCCGTAAAGATCTGACAGTGAGTCCCGAACAGGTAATGCCTCCAAATTTTCAAAGCAAAAACTACTGCTGCTAGCTCCAAATCATGCGTTGGGTAATTCACTTCATAAGGTTTCAACTGTCGTGACGCATAAGCAATTACCTTATCATTATGCATCAATACACATCCGAGTCCTTGGTTCGAAGCATCACTGTAAACTATAAATCCTCCAGTTCCCTGTGGAAGTGTTAAAATCGGTGCTGTCGTCAGTCTCTTCTTCAATTCATCAATGCTATTCTGACACAACTCGTTCCACTCAAACTTTTGTGTTTTCTGCAGTAGTCGAGTAAGTGGGCGGGAAATTTTGGAAAACCCTTTCACAAACCGACGATAATACCCAGCAAGTCCTAAGAAACTCCGGACTTTTTTCACGTTCTTTGGAGGTTTCCAATCCATAACTGCTTCGATCTTCTGAGGATCTACTCGGACTCCTTCGGCTGATACCACATGGCCGAGGAACATTACTTCCTTTAGCCAGAATTCACACTTAGAAAGTTTGGCGTATAATTGCTCGTTCCTCAAAAGTTCTAATACAATCCACAAATGCTGCGCATGTTCTTCCGTGCTCTTAGAATATACCAGAATGTCATCAATGAACACAACCACAAATTTATCCAAATATTCGATGAACACTCGGTTCATCAATTGCATGAATACAGTAGGTGCATTAGTGAGACCAAATGGCATCACTACAAACTCATAGTGTGAGTTCTGAACGCTGATTTCGGAACATCAGATTCCTTAATCCTCAGCTGATGATATCCTGATCTCATATCAATTTTAGAAAATACTGTTGCTCCTTGCAACTGGTCAAACAAATCACCAATCCGTGGCAATGGATACTTGTTCTTAATCGTCATTTTGTTCAGTTCTCGATAGTCAATACACAGTCGAAGCGATCCATTCTTCTTCCGGACAAAAAGAACTGGCGCTCCCCAGGGCGAAATGCTTGGCTGGATATAGCCTTTGTCCAATAACTCCTCTAGCTGCTTTTTCAGTTCGTACATCTCAGTAGGTGCCATACGATACGGCGCCTTAGAAATTGGTGTAGCTCCGGGTTCCAGTTCAATGGTGAATTCTACATCCCGTCGTGGAGGTAATCCAGGTAACTCGTCAGGAAATACATCCGGAAACTCATTCACAACAAGAATGGATGAAAGTTCCACAATTTCGTCTTCTTTCTTCATTGCATAGCACCAGTATCGGTACAGCCCTGTTTCAACAATTTGACAGCTTTCATCGCTTTGATCAACCTTCCTGGTTTCCATCCTTCAAACAGTATTTCGGAACCATCGTCAGCGATCAGTGAGATATTCCTCCTTCGGTAGTTTACAATAGCTCCATATCGATTAAGCCAATCGTCTCCGAGTATTAGGTCCTCTCCTTGCATTTCTATCATGATCATATTTGAGAGCCACTCTCTGCCTCCAAATGATACAGGGAAATCTCTAGTTTCTAAGTTTCCAACAATCCTCTGTCCACTCGGTAAACCAATCATATAAGGTTCATAATTATGAAAACCAGAAATATTCAAACGATTTACACAAGATAAGGATATAAATGAATGTGTAGCTCCTGTATCGAATAAAATGCTAACTGGCTGGAAAAGGATCTGAACGGTACCTGATGCGATAGCAGCATCCTGATCGTCTGTTCTCCTCATCTCGTACAGACGTGGGGGAATAGATCCGGCACTCGATGTCCCCTTTCGGTCAAACTGTCCTCTGCCTCGTCCACGACCAATATTCTGGGGCATTTGGACACTCTGTTGCATTTGCTGAATAATTGATTCTTTCTGGGCTGGCTGTGATGTACGGGCTCTAAAATCTTTCGCAGCCTCCTCACAGAACACTGCACGATGTCCCTCTCGACCACAGTCAAAACAAGTCACGGTAGGAAATGAGTAATCTCGTCGATAATGTCCTGTTCGGCCACAGTTAAAACACTTCCTTGTCACATCTGATGCTGCTCCAGATTTCTTTCCGCTCTTGGAAGGGTGCGGAGGTTGCTTGAACGAATGAAAGGATGACTGGGCTTTGCGGGGCCCACTACTCTTGTGCTCTGTAAAACTGCCAGAGACTTTCTACTTCTTGGATTCCGTAAACTTCTCCATTGCTGCTTCCTTGATTTCGTACGCCAATGCTTTATCCTGATATTGACGGAGAGTGGTACATTCATAACCGAACATGTACCTCTGGATTTCCGGTTTCATTCTCATATCAAAGTGAATCATTATTTCTGCATCTGTTCTGACCAGATGTCGAACAAATGCTAGCTGCTGGTTAAACGTTTTAATTGTCTGGGATACAGGTTCGTCTGATGGCTGTGCGGAGAAAAAATCCCGAACTTTGGCTTCCCTCACAGGACGAGGGCAGTACTGAGCTTCCATCATCAATTTAAATTATGTCCAATCAGCATCATGATCTACAGGCCGGATGGCTTCCCACCACTCGGATGCTTCCCCTATCAGAAAGTACTGAGCAATAGAGACTCTCCGTTCGTCTGGGCAATTAATTCTGGCAAAAATTTTCTCCAATTCCTTCAACCAATGGTCCCATGTGGGAGTCTCATAAAAGCCGTCGAATTTGGGTGGCTGCATCTTCGCCACCTCTTGCATCCATCGGTCACCTCGATTTCCCATGTCTGGGATCCCTTGTTGTCTATCTCCCTGCTGTAATCCCACCGCCACCTGCATTCGGTCCACGACCTGGGCGAAATGAGTCATCTGGTTCACCATCTGATGAAGGATTTCGGGCACAGCAGGTTCCGGTTCATTATTAATAGATCTCTATGGCTCGCCTGAGCTGTGACTGGCCTGATTAGAAGGCGAAGCTTCTCTTTCGGCATTCCTTCGTCCGCATCCGCGACCGCGACCACGTCCACGTCCATCTCTAAACATACTGTAAGCATAAATACTCAATATACAGGAAACAATATCGTTCTAATGTTCAAGTATAAAGAGATTCAACATGTAAAGGATGAGATAGAGTTTAGGAACTTACAACCACCGTTCGCATGAAGACGCAGGCAGTATAGTGATGTTATTCATGGCCGGTTATTTCAAAAGACGTATAAGACCCCTATTTTAACCCAGTGGCCAAGATATCCATAATCTTAGCTCTGATACCATATTCTGTAACACCCTCGATATGTTCAGGAATATTACAGCGCCGTAAATCCTTTACATAAGGATTTACAAGGCTGAAGAACTGAAAAGACATTAACAGATACCAACGTATGAAAATAACGGAAATAAGATACAACAGTTATGACCAATACTGAAAATACGAAAGTTCAACGGAAAGGTATTAATACATCACCAAATCTAAATCATCATAAACGACTACGTACTCGAGTACTTATTAAAATGGTACAAACAATAGATAAATAAACCCGGCCGGAACATTACTCTGCACCCTCGTCGCCATGCAACTCCAGTGGTTGTTTTCCCGCTCTCCTGGATCCTGAACATAAACAAATGTTCACCCCCGAAGGGGTTAGCACAATGATGCTAGTACAAGTACCACAACATATTACTCAACATCTCATGAAGAATAATAATAACATAAATGACAAAAGAACCAACGAGTCTTCCCCTGCGAGAATCTCAATAATAACATACACACATGATAATCATAACATGATATCACAACATACACATGGTAATTCCAATGATCCAGCGTTCACTGCCTAGACCCCAAGATGATCCTGTTGGACCAACACGTGGTGGAAAAACCCGTCCAATGATCCACCGCACGGTAGCATAGATCCCAAGATGATCCCTTCGGACCAACACGTGGTGGACATACAACAACAACATTTATGCACGACAATATGTATAACATCAATATATAAAACAATTAAGGTACTTGCCTCGATTCGAAGACAAGAATAATACTTCCGCATAAAACAAAACACTCGAAGGTCGCCCCTTCGATCAATCACGTAGCAAGCTCGAACCTTAACAAAAGAAATAATATAGAATTCATCTCATGTCGTATGAATTTATAACAATCCAATTTATGGCCGAAAGTTCATAAAACGTAATCTGCCTGAACTACTTAGCGTACGCTAAGTATTCTACGTAGCGCGCGCTACGCCTGCTCGTTAGCGCACATAAACAATGATGCCTAGCGTACGCTAACTATGTATCGACAGTCCTCTCTGATTAGCCGACTGACTCGCCTGATGACATAACGCACGTTATGTTTCCAATTGTAGCATACGTTAACTTATGCTCGATAGCGCACGCTAACCATGAAGCTTTAGCGCACGCTAATCATGCATGACAGTTCCTCCTGGACAGTCGACTGATCTAATCGTGATAAGACTTATGAAATCTTCAGTGTTAATTCATGTTATCTCCATGAATATCATGCTCATACGGTTATGAATGATCTTACGGATAACAACAAATTCGAATTCAAGAATATGTATACCATCATAAAACCATATTCCATTTCGATTACGATTCTTCATGCATAATTCGGATGGCCTAACGGTCGATATCAATACCTTATATCAATCAAAACTATCATCTTGTAGTTTGTTTAACACTCCATCTTTACAAGATAAATCTTTTCATGATCAATCTCTTAGATTCGTCTAACAATAATGATGTTAAAGTCAAGTCCGTGATTACTATGAAGACACCTTCTAAATTCGGATTACCAGTGTCAGAAACTTCCTCTACTTGTTCATCGTAACAAGATTCGAATTATGATGTTCACAACCAAGGTACTTAAGGCATAATCATCTCAATCTCTTAAACATGATGTGGTTTGGATAATTCACCAATGAAACTCAATATCTTGATAGCATAATCCTCATATCCTTAAGAACACGAATTCAAGGTTGAAAGTAGTATAACATACCTTAAGATGAGGAAAAACACCGAGACAACAAGTAGAATCCGGCTCCGGTTGCTTGTTTGCCAAATCAAGACGTTTCTCCACTCCAATGATCAAACACAAGTGGCATCCATTCTTTTGTGATTAAGTGGAGGTGGTCTAAGTGTGTTTAAGAAGGAGGGAAGGTTCTCTGGACTATCAAGAAATGAGGATGAGTGAAGGGAACAAGGAGAAATTGAGTGCTGACCCTTATATAAAATTTCTGCACATAGCTGATTAGCGCACACTATCATACAATCCTTAACACGCGCTAATAATCGTTGACTCCAAAACTGTACAGGTTCGTCCGCGGGAATCTTATCTGGACCCACGTTCGGCAGGTGCATGTGCTAGCCGTCTAGCTCATTAATTGATTGCCAAGCACACAAAAAATCTTCATTCATAGCGTGCGCTAGTTGTAGCCCGATAACGCACGTTAAGCTACATTCTTAGCGTGCGCTATCACGAGTTTGCATGAGTAATTTGCATGTTGTTATACTTATGTACAAGGATACAAATGTGAGAAATATCATACTCCAATTATCGAGATCACAATTCCGAATAATACAGGGTTCAAATATAGATGAAATACACAATAATAAATCCGGATATTACACCTCTGGGGGCCGATACTAATGGGTACGGCCGCATAAGTGGTTTCTCACCCGGGGACAGTTCGATGGGACCTCTGGGGGCCGATACTAAGGGGTACTGTAACGTCGTGGCTTTCTTAAAAATAACGTTACATGGCTCATTTTTCCTTAAATATTTTTTATATAAATTCGGAGTATTTGCGGAAGAATTTTAGTCAGTAAATCTTCAATAAAACTCTTTTATTCAACCATCAGTACAGTTTTACAAAAACATGGGAAATCAAATATTCGGGCATAGTCCGTTGAAATTTATATTCGTCGAAGAACATCAAGTGTTTCGTAAAAATAATAATAGTTACGGCGACAACATCTTTTATTATTTAGAACTTCATCGTGTTGGAAGAATGTATTCATCTTCTGCTTGTCCCGTTCGTCGATTCCTTAGCCTGAAAAACATAAATGACGAGGTGTGAGTACGCGAGCATACTCAGTGAGATTAAACCCTTATAAATCGTCAAAATCATGTTGTGTAATGCACATAAAACATTCTTATCTGTGTGAGACTCGTCTCGGATTTCTTTCATTCTTTCGACCCCTCTCGGGTCGTCATGTTACACGACACAACGATGACCGTAACATATTAAAACAGTATAACCTCACCTCATTTCAAATCTTGAAATATCTTCGTTTGAATTTGGCTCGGTTGTCCTTCTTGGATCTTGGATACGCTTCTCCTAGCACTTGAAAATAGTTTTCATATTTTAGGTCATAAATTCTTGGTGTAAAATCTGAAATCTCTTTGAGGACTTTTATCAAACACCTTTGAAAAGCGTCGATTTGAGCTATCTGTTTGATCCGGATTTTGTGGCTTTCATAAATTTTGTAAGGAAAATATGTTTGGGCGTTTTAAAGTAGAGGTTCACGATTTCAAAATGATATATGGTATGTACAAAAACACGTCCGGAACATATATAAATAAGGGCTCAAAGTCGGTTGAAAATCAACCTTACCGAGACAGTGGAAGCCTTATCCGGACAGTGGCCGAGAGGCTTCGCCGGTCGTGGCCGACCTTATCCCTGGAGACCGGACTTATCCGGATAGTGGTTGAGAAGCTTCGTCGGTCGTGATCGACCTTATCCGGGCAATTTGACGGCCTTATCAGGAGAGTGGCCTAGAAGCTTCATCGGCCATAACCGGCAATTGTCGATCGGCGTGTCCGGTGGCCGGCAAATGTCCGTCAACTTGGTGAGCCGGTTCGACCGCTTCCGATGTCCAAATTCGATTTTCCGACTGTTCGGACTCGTCGGAGTTAAATCTTCGATATGCTCTAGCGGATTTTCGATAATATTAAAATAATAATTTAATATTATTTTTGCAGTATAAGTGTTCTGTAATGAAATTTTATCGTATCAAAATCGTCGGAACTTTTCGAAATCACTTTCATAAATTCTAAAAATGATCCTTATAATTTATTTTGAAATATTTTCTTTTTAAATCTTTCATTTTATGGCAGGAACATATCGGTCCAAGTATCGGACAACCTGTAAATATTAAAAAATTAAAATCCATGATCGTTAGCAAAATAAATAGCATTTAAATAAGTATTGGGGCGTTACAATCCTCCCCCCTTTAAAAAATTTCGTCCTCGAAATTGAGCTTTGGAAAGAACTTTGAAAATCTGTATCAAACTTTGTATGAGTATTTTCATCAATAACTTTAAAAATATTGTGTCAGCAAAATCACTTTGAAACCTTTCTTTGAAATCATATTTTGCCCCTTTCGGACAACATTTATACTTTCACATATCCTTTCAAATCTTTTGCCGACACAATCATTCTATACTCATACCATAATTTTAAGTTTTCATAAAAGAGTGAATACTTGAAAACATTACCTCAGAGTAGACGTCGGGCAGCAGCGATGAACCACATATTCTCCCGAAAATATAATCATGCCGTAATTATTCGTTATATTTTTTAAAATAAGAAAGTTTTGAAATATCTTGTTTTGTATAAGTAAATCTTTTTTTTAACCTCCTTATCTGTATAGTCCCATACCTATACAGTCTTGGAATACCTCTCGTTCTCGTGAGAATTCGGTTCAGTCATGTCCCCCTCCGCCTAGAAGCCTTGTCAGGAGCCGCTCGTTGTCCGTGCCCTTTTTCTTATTGCACCGGCGATCACTCCCCTTTCTCGGAGCCGCTCATTGTCCGTGCCCTTTTCTATTGCACCGGCGATCACTCCCCGCCCTCGTCGGCCCCGGGTGTCACATGTTCACCAGCTTCCGCTTGGTTCATCCCCAAATCTCACCGTACTGAGAGAGGTCCGCTCCGATACCACTCTGTAACGCCGTGGATTTCTTAAAAATAACGTTACATGGCTCATTTTTCCTTAAATAATTTTTATATAAATTCGGAGTATTTGCGGAAGAATTTTAGTCAGTAAATCTTCAATAAAACTCTTTTATTCAACCATCAGTACAGTTTTACAAAAACATGGGAAATCAAATATTCGGGCATAGTCCGTTGAAATTTATATTCGTCGAAGAACATCAAGTGTTTCGTAAAAATAATAATAGTTACGGCGACAACATCTTTTATTATTTAGAACTTCATCGTGTTGGGAGTATGTATTCATCTTCTGCTTGTCCCGTTCGTCGATTCCTTAGCCTGAAAAACATAAATGACGAGGTGTGAGTACGCGAGCATACTCAGTGAGATTAAACCCTTATAAATCGTCAAAATCATGTTGTGTAATGCACATAAAACATTCTTATCTGTGTGAGACTCGTCTCAGATTTCTTTCATTCTTTCGACCCCTCTCGGGTCGTCATGTTACACGACACAACGATAACCGTAACATATTAAAACAGTATAACCTCACCTCATTTGCTGAAATCTTGAAATATCTTCGTTTGAATTTGGCTCGGTTGTCCTTCTTGGATCTTGGATACGCTTCTCCTAGCACTTGAAAATAGTTTTTCATATTTCCGGTCATAAATTCTTGGTGTAAAATCTGAAATCTCTTTGAGGACTTTTATCAAACACCTTTGAAAAACTGTCAGATTTGAGCTATCTGTTTGATCCGGATTTTTGTGGCTTTCATAAATTTTGTAAGGAAAATATGTTTCGGGCGTTTTAAAGTAGAGGTTCACAGTTTCAAAATGATATATGGTATGTACAAAAACACGTCCGGGAACATATATAAATAAGGGCTCAAAGTCGGTTGAAAATCAACCTTACCCGGACAGCTGGAAGCCTTATCCGGACAGCTGGCCGAGAGGCTTCTGTCGGTCGTGACCGACCTTATCCGGACAGCTGGACAGACTTATCCGGATAGTGGTTGAGAAGCTTCTGTCGGTCGTGACCGACCTTATCCGGGCAATGGATGACCTTATCCGAGAGTGGCCTAGAAGCTTCATCGGCCATAACCGCATTGTCGATCGGCGTGTCCCGCGGTGGCCGGCAAATGTCCGTCAACTTGGTGAGCAGTTCGACCGCTTCCGATGTCCAAATTCGATTTTCCACATTAGGACTCGTCGGAGTTAAATCTTCGATATGCTCGGAGCAGTTTTCGATAATATTAAAATAATAATTTAATATTATTTTTGCGTATAAGTGTTACGTAATGAAATTTTATCGTATCAAAATCGTCGGAACTTTTGAAATCACTTTCATAAATTCTAAAAATGATCCTTATAATTTATTTTGAAATATTTTCTTTTTAAATCTTTCATTTTATGGCGAGAACATATCGGTCAAGTATCGGACAACTGTAAATATTAAAAATTAAAATCCATGATCGTTAGCAAAATAAATAGCATTTAAATAAGTATTGGGGCGTTACAATCCTCCCCCCTTTAAAAAATTTCGTCCTCGAAATTGAGCTTTGGAAAGAACTTTGAAAATCTGTATCAAACTTTGTATGAGTATTTTCATCAATAACTTTAAAAATATTGTGTCAGCAAAATCACTTTGAAACCTTTCTTTGAAATCATATTTTGCCCCTTTCGGACAACATTTATACTTTCACATATCCTTTCAAATCTTTTGCCGACACAATCATTCTATACTCATACCATAATTTTAAGTTTTCATAAAAGAGTGAATACTTGAAAACATTACCTCAGAGTAGACGTCGGGCGCGACGATGAACCACATATTCTCCCGAAAATATAATCATGCCGTAATTATTCGTTATATTTTTTAAAATAAGAAAGTTTTGAAATATCTTGTTTTGTATAAGTAAATCTTTTTTTTAACCTCCTTATCTGTATAGTCCCATACCTATACAGTCTTGGAATACCTCTCGTTCTCGTGAGAATTCGGTTCAGTCATGTCCCCCTCCGCCTAGAAGCCTTGTCAGGAGCCGCTCGTTGTCCGTGCCCTTTTTCTTATTGCCGCGATCACTCCCCTTTCTCGGAGCCGCTCATTGTCCGTGCCCTTTTCTATTGCACCGCGATCACTCCCGCCCTCGTCGGCCCGGGTGTCACATGTTCACCGGCTTCGCTTGGTTCATCCCCAAATCTCAAATCTTGAGAGAGGTCCGCTCCGATACCACTCTGTGCCGTGGATTTCTTAAAAATAACGTTACATGGCTCATTTTTCCTTAAATAATTTTTATATAAATTCGGAGTATTTGCGGAAGAATTTTAGTCAGTAAATCTTCAATAAAACTCTTTTATTCAACCATCAGTACAGTTTTACAAAAACATGGGAAATCAAATATTCGGGCATAGTCCGTTGAAATTTATATTCGTCGAAGAACATCAAGTGTTTCGTAAAAATAATAATAGTTACGGCGACAACATCTTTTATTATTTAGAACTTCATCGTGTTGGGAGTATGTATTCATCTTCTGCTTGTCCGTTAAATCGATTCCTTAGCCTGAAAAACATAAATGACGAGCTGTGAGTACGCGAGCATACTCAGTGAGATTAAACCCTTATAAATCGTCAAAATCATGTTGTGTAATGCACATAAAACATTCTTATCTGTGTGAGACTCGTCTCAGATTTCTTTCATTCTTTCGACCCCTCTCGGGTCGTCATGTTACACGACACAACGATGACCGTAACATATTAAAACAGTATAACCTCACCTCATTTGCTGAAATCTTGAAATATCTTCGTTTGAATTTGGCTCGGTTGTCCTTCTTGGATCTTGGATACGCTTCTCCTAGCACTTGAAAATAGTTTTCATATTTAGGTCATAAATTCTTGGTGTAAAATCAAATCTCTTTGAGGACTTTTATCAAACACCTTTGAAAAGCTGTGATTTGAGCTATCTGTTTGATCGGGATTTTTGTGGCTTTCATAAATTTTGTAAGGAAAATATGTTTGGGCGTTTTAAAGTAGAGGTTCACGCTTCAAAATGATATATGGTATGTACAAAAACACGTCAGGAACATATATAAATAAGGGCTCAAAGTCGGTTGAAAATCAACCTTACCGGACAGTGGAAGCCTTATCCGGACAGTGGCGAGAAGCTTGTCGGTCGTGATCGACCTTATCCAGACAATTTGGACAGACTTATCCGGATAGTGGTTGAGAAGCTTCGGTCGTGACCGACCTTATCCTGGCAGGCCGACCTTATCCGGAGAGTGGCCTAGAAGCTTATCGGCCATAACCGGCATTGTCGATCGGCGTGTCCGTGGTGGCCGCAAATGTCCGTCAACTTGGTGGCCAGTTCGGCCGCTTCCGATGTCAAATTCGATTTTCCGACTGCTAGGACTCGTCGGAGTTAAATCTTGATATACTCGGAGCGGATTTTCGATAATATTAAAATAATAATTTAATATTATTTTTGCAGTATAAGTGTTCTGTAATGAAATTTTATCGTATCAAAATCGTCGGAACTTTTCGAAATCACTTTCATAAATTCTAAAAATGATCCTTATAATTTATTTTGAAATATTTTCTTTTTAAATCTTTCATTTTATGGTAGGAACGTATCGGTCCAAGTATCGGACAACCTGTAAATATTAAAAAATTAAAATCCATGATCGTTAGCAAAATAAATAGCATTTAAATAAGTATTGGGGCGTTACAGGTACGGTCGCGAGTTACCAAGCGTGGATGGTTATGATGTGGAAAAACTTGAGGATATACTGTTTTTGATGTAAATGTGATATTCCGGAATATTGATTGCAAATGTTTTTCGTAAAATGGTTTGTTTGCGTTGAATCTCGTATGTATATAATGTTGTGTAATTGTGTACTTGCACTAGCTATTCGAATGTTAACCCCTTAAATGGGGGAAATGCGTCTTATGCATTTCAGGTACTGGTCGAGCTGAGGAGCTGGCACGGGATGCGCACGCATAGGATGGACTGGCATGATGATGAGGCTTGAGTCTATATTTTTATGTTTGTGTCATTGTATCTGTTTGGGTATTGAAGTTAGACTGAGTGTTTTATAAATTGGTTAAAGTCCCCTGCGTGGGCAATGGATTTTTTTTGTGGAGTTACACTCTTGGATATTTGGTTAAGATGTTTTGGCCGAGGCCACGACCCTATTTTACTTTGATAATTGCGTCTTTTGGGATTTCATGTACGGTTGGTGTGTTATGCGTTAGCCTGGTAGACCTCATGAAGGTTCTACGGCGTGTAATGTCCCATTTGTGAATTGGGGTGTTACAGTTGCGGCAAAAGCCTCTGGAGATATCTTAGCGTACGCTACCTGCAGGACGTAACGTACGTAAAAGTTCATTACGTGCATTATCTGACTCCTTAGCATACGTAAAGGTACCTAGGCATCGAGGGCAGTAACCACTGGACTATCTATTACGTACGTTAACGTTAAAACGTAGCATACACTAGTATGCTATTAAGGTAATGCTGCTAGGTAGTCAAGACCAACTAATCTCAAACATACACTACAACCTTTCATATAATTTGTCTAATAATTATATAGGTTGTGAACTATTATATTATTTTCTACGGCACCGATAATGTGATCCTCCGTGTGACACCAACACACCACATTATCTACAATATAAAATAGTTAGACATTTCATTTGCATAACCATAATATGAATAAATATGCAAAACATGTGATTAAATGTAAATAATATTCTCATAGGTTGTTATAGGGAAATAAGGTTATACAAACATAAAGTATGCGTTGCAGTATACAACCCTAACACACACATACACACACAAATCTCATGCATCTCCTCCTCCCTAAGAGATGGAAGACTCATTTCACTACCCCGTCAAACCTCCATCATGGCATTTCACTGCCCTGCAACCGAACAACATCGACTAGACATGGCGATTTATGCCGTCACATGATTTGGAGTGAGGAAAGGAAGCCGCAATCTGGAGAGATGAAGAGAAGCCAAGATCTGACGAGGCCATGCCAGACCCAGTGTTTTGAGAAAGGGACGATGAAGAGAAGACAAGGTTGGTGAATTGTGGATCTCAGAACATATATACCATTTCAGAGGTCCTTTTGGCCATATATGTTCTGGTATGGCTATTTAATTTTCAGAAGCTGCTTCAAGGCACGTACGAGCAGAAGGCGTTTTACAATCTGCTTAAGGAGGAGAAAGGGCATGTGCAGTGAAAAAAAGGAGAAAGATGACACATCAATCTTCTCTTTTGTATATTTTTGTTTTTTTTTCTCCTCGCCTTTTTTCTTGTCAAATTCGATAGGCATGGGTAAACAGAACGAAGGCCCGCCTCTTTGATGGCCCATAGTTTTATGTGAGGGTACATTGTACTATGTTTACGAGTCTATTATGAAAATACCATACATTATTGATTGTCCATGAAAAAATTATCGACGATGGTTAAAATACATGTCCATTGTTGTTTCTATATGGTAATTAAAATACCCAATAATTTAAAGTACCAGACGGTGATTTTGTTAACAAGTCGTTTGGTGGTGACCAGATATGGCCGACGACGATCAAAATACCCGTCGGTATGTTGTTACCTTATGATAATTTGGAATACCTGTCGGTAATCTAAATTATTAGTGGGTAATTTATTAATTGACATTAGTCGATATTGGTGAGAATACGCGTTCATAACAGAAATTATCAGAAGGTGATTTATTACTGCCGACCACGCAGAAAAAAAGTTCCATCGGTCGGTGACCAGTGACGTCATCCGAGGACGACTAAGAAAATTATGGCGGCGGTTGCTGGTGGTCAGCCGACGGCGGACTGGTGGTGCCGGGCGTCAGCCAGCTGCCGATCGGCAGTGGTTGGCTGGCGGTGTATTTGTGTAAAATATCTCAGTATATGTCTTAAGTATAAGAATTGAGTTTTGAGTAATAAAATAAAAGTTACTCGTTCTGTCCCGCTTAAAATTTGATAGAGAGTTATATTTAGTGTATTTTAGGTAATAATTGATATAAGTAATGATATTTAGTGAAAATTAAAAAGTAAAAATTTGTTGTTTTATTTAATTGTATAAATGTAAAATTTAAGCCGATGGAGTATTATCTTTTGAGGAAAAAGTTTTAGTTTTTTATTTTGGCCATCTCCTAAAATTAAACTCCCAAGAATGGTAATATCTGGATAACAATTCGAAAGATGTATTCCAGACAACAACTTACTGCAGTTTTCTACACTAGTACCATTTATGGACGCAAAAAGGCGGCAGAAATTCAGATTGAATACACAGATCTAACCTAAATTGATCTTTGGTAATTCGTACGTGTAGTTCTCCGTAGTTCCAGTTAAAACCCCGAAAAGGCAGTAGCGCGACTGCGCAGAGTGAGCACGCAACCTTGATCGAAGATTCTCTATGTACGCTACCTATTTTTTGTGGTTATTGCAATTTATTCTCTTGGTGCACTTTCATGTGCATATGGTCACTCATGTGCTAATAGATAGATTAATTTATAATTTTTTTGTCCATTTTCCTTAGTTTGGAGGTAATGAAATTGGGGCAGTGTTCTGGAAGTAGATATTTGTTTCCTGGCTAGTATAACATCAGAATTTGGATGTAGGAGGACTTAAGTTTTATATGTGCTGTGTTAGGTGATATAGAAAGTTGAAAGAGGATAAATTCATTGTGTAGATAAATGGATATTGGTGTAGACCGAAAAAAACGATGTAGGTTGGTAAGTGAGAAGTAGGAATAATTTGTGCCAAAAAATTAGGCAAACTTGCCTGTTTAGTAGGTTGTTCAAGAAGCTATTAATTCGTTGGAAGTCCACTAAATATTATGCTTCTGCTGGAAATTCATGGAAAAAAAAAATCGATATAGCAGGACACCAAATATCTTAGTTTCTGTTGGTGCTAGGAAAATACTGTTCGCGTATGGTTGGTGAAGTGCCTGTGCCAAGAGTATTTTTTATATCTTGTACCGGGTGATTATCATACGTGTACTTTTTGGCTTACTTTGTGCCAAATGGAACCATTCCCTCCTTTGCGAACTTCATTCATCAAAAGATGCCCTGTTACCATGTATATGCATAAGAATTTTTATGTAGCCTGAATTCACAGAGCAGTCTTTCCTGATTCGGATCTGTCTTTACCTTATCAATTTAACTCTAGATTCATTTTGGTCGAGTAAGACTTCATGTTGTTGGAAGGCATATTGATTGAGATAAGTGAATGGAGCTTGTCTGACTGTTTATTTCTGTATATATAACTTGCTGAGGATTGTTATTATCGTAACAAAAAAACCAAGTTTCAGTTAATGATACAATTTTTAATAAGAAAATCTGTTACAAACATTGATTATACAATCTGTAATCACTATTCTTATGCTGATTGATGCTGGAAAATTGTCAATATGGTTGGGATCCTTTCACCCTGTTATTAGGTGGGCTGAGCCACCCTCTCCACCGAACACACTATCATGTTTTTGGTTGATACTGTAATAAAGAGACTGATACTTGCCCCTTAGACCTCCTTTTGAACCGTTCACTGATATGTTGATTATGATTAATGCTCTTTCAAAGTTGTAGACATTTGGATATGGTGATACATTTTTTTCTGAGTATTGCATTGAGGTGATATTTCATTACATTTGTTTTAAAATTTATATATAACTCAGTATCTATTTATTTGAGGAATGAAATGGAGGAGTTATGAGAATGTATATATATATATATATATATAGGGATTGGTTCCGGTGAGAATCTTCATTGGTGTGAGAATTAGGAACCAATCTGAGCCATTAAATAATAAAATAAGAAAGGTCAGATTTTGCCACATCATCACATCAGATGAAAGGTGTGAATGACATTAACTAAGGGACAATTTATTCGTGAAGGGATAAAATTACCCGTCTCCTTAATTAATGCCATTCACATGCAATTTAAAAGTGATGATATGGCAAAATCTGGATCCTCCTTATTGATTGATCTAATGAATAAGAGTGGTTCTTAGTTCTCACACCAGGACAAAGTTCACTCTTGATCCATATCCTATATATATATATATATAATATTGTTTAAATTGTGTTGTATATCTCAATATACTTTTTGTTATCTAGTGATTATGATGTTCCGGTTGTGGAATGAGTCCTTGTACATTATTTATAACATAGTTACTTGAACCCTGTAATATCTGATGCTGCTTTTTCATATTTACCCAGACATATAAAGGATTTAATCAGAATGCACCTCAAATTTGACTTGTCACTGCGTTTTGCACAGCATATGGATAACAGGGTATCATGGTTGAGGCTTTGAAGCAGTCTTTTATGGATCAGTTTTCCTGTACATCACCTCTTCCACGGATCTGGGTCATTGAGACACTAGCACGCTCTAACCAAATAGATATATCTCTTTTACTAGGTAAACATGGCCGCGCCCCATATATCTCATAAAAAACTTGATTAATGGCTTTCATCATTTGTTGTTGAGACTTGAAACTGTATCTATGATCTTAGATTTACTTGAGGAAACGCCAGAAGTATATCATGATCTTGGTAAAAATGCGAGGGAGTTTGTGTCCTTGAGAATTTTGGAGAGCTTATTTGTTCAAGGAGCTCGTGCAAATCTTGTATCTTCTACCTCAGGTCAAAAAATTAGATTAGAACCATTTGATGATAGCTGTGAGGATGTCCTTCGGCGAATATTGACCGAGGTACATCATGTGTTAATACTCTACATAAATAAGCAAGACAATATGCTGACAAAATTGTCTCATCAAAGAAGTGCTAATACTGATCATTTTGTAAATATTTGCAGATATCTCCTTCACATCTGAGACCTCCTTTTCCAGAGATGTCAAGATGGGATCTCCATCCCTTTATAGAGTATAAAAGATCTAGCTTGGCTGGATATGCTCTACAACAGGTGATATGAGCTTTATCACCTAAGTACTGCAATTAAGTAATAAGAATACTAAACAATATTTACATCACTTTTGCTTGTTCTAATCTTCCTCGCCTTTTTTCCTGAGCAGCTCAAGAATGCAATGCTTACAGGAAGTCATTCTTTTCTTGTATCTTTGAAAGAAAGGAGTCGTTTGCTAGATGGGAGTCAACCTGACCGTTGGACCTCCGTGGATAATGGTAACTGCATTGGCATTACACCTAGACTTGAAGGAAGTTCTACCAGTGATGGTGACCTCTTTCAAAGGGATATGCCTGATCAAAACGTAGTACCAGTCAGCAGGAAAAGAGCAGCCACCACCACTACTAGTGAAAATGCAGGAGATGGGGCACGTGAAAACCTGATCCTGTTGCAGAATGGCTGTGAAGCGCATATAAAATCTGTCAAAAAGTGTAAGCATGTCATAATTTGCAGTGAACAGAATGTAGGTGAGAAGTTGATGTCTTCAGGTATAGATGTACAATTAGCAGATATGTCTACAGACTCTTTGCAACACAGTGATGGAAAAGGATGCATTTTGGGTAGAAAATCTTGTGTCGGGGATTCGGAGCTAAATGGAACTCCTAAGGATGATAAGTGTACTTCCTCGGAGGGGCTTGTTGGTCCTGATGAAGTTTTACATTGTGAAAATCAGGTTCCTTGTGACACTGAAGTTAATAAAAAATCTGAGGTAGAACAGGGGCAAGAGTCGCAAGACCATGGCATCGAGGGAGCAAAAGATGACAAGGAATATCTTTGTGACCTTACAAGAACTGAAGACGTGAACAAGTTCGAGCAAAATATTCAAAGAAATGTTGGTGAAGTGGAAGAAGTTGATATTTCTAGTGATACTGATGGAAACTGTGAGGATAATGGTTTGTTGTGTTGTAATCATGTACATGACCATGATTCCTTTACAGCAACTAGTTGCAGAGAGCAAAATCTTTCGGTAGATACATCTACTAGATACAGTGAAGAAGAAAGGTGCAGTTTAGGGAAGAAGACAGATGTAGAGGTAATGGGGCAACATGGATCTCCTGGAGATGGTAATTATATTTGTACTTCTTTAAAAGGTCTTGATGACCATGATGAAGTTTCCATGCATGCAAAGAAGGCTCGACATTTGACACCTTGTCAAAATGAAAAATCTGATTGGGAAGAGACGCAAAACCATGATGGTGAAAATGCAGGTGATAAGAATTGTCTCCATGGGCTGAGTACAGCTAATGCAGACATGGATAAATTGCAGCAAAATGTATTAAGGAATGTTCAAAATGTTGGTGAAGCTGAAGAGGACGTCGATATATCTACTGATATTGATGGATATCATGATGAGAAGACTAATATCGATTCAAAGAGAAGAACGTTTCTGAGCTCTCAGTGCACATACAGTCAAGATTCTTTGGTTACAACTGATTGGAGAGGGTTAAATTTGTGTGTGAAATGTAACTTGGGTGGAAAATTACTTGGTTGTGGTTCTGACTCCTGCCCTCTTGTGATTCATCAGAGATGTTTGGGTTTAGATGAGTTCTTCGACATGACAGTGGAATTTTACTGCCCGTTTTGTGCATATTCTCGAGCAATTTCCAATTACATGGATATTAAGAAAAAGGCTGCCTTGGCAAGGAAGGACTTGGCAACTTTTATTTGCTTAGAGACCGAAAGAGGATCAAAGAAACCGTCTCAGAGATTATGTAATATGAATCAGAATCATTTGGGACAGGATGATGGTTTGTGTAACAGTAATGAGCTTAACAGGAGAGATACAAAAAAGGGCCGTGATCGTCAGAGAAGGAAGAGATTGCAATTTGAACAGGCAGGGCCTTCAGAATACAGTCCTCCTTTTGGGAAAAAATCTGTAGACTCAATCGGAAAAGTAGCTCATACTATGAATAAAGACAAGCAAGAGGTAGAAAAGACAAGGCAAGTGTCCCAATCTCCAAAAACTCGTGGAAAAAATCAGGTGGCTGCAGTGGGAATTCGTAAATCTCAGGGTAAACTTACATCAGGCCAGGTTTTAAAAAGGAGTGGCAGGAGTGTAAAGCATGCCAATATCAGATTCAATAAAGGAATTTTGTGTCCACCAGAAACAGATTTACTTTGCGAAACCAATTCTTCACAAAGTTCTGAATCTGCTGATGCGGATGAAACATCGGAAGAAGAAAATGATAACTCTGGTGTTTCCAAGTACTTCATAAGAGTTAGAAAGCAAGAAAAACGACGGTAATTAGTTTTCCTCTTGAACTTGATAAGGACATGGTAACTATGTTTCTATGTTAACATTATTTGTCTCAAGGAGATTTTACTTATTGCAAGATGCTACTTTTGCAATGAGAAATGTAGTGGTCTTGAAAGGTTGAAGTATTGTTTTGTTAATATATTGGTAGTGCAGCCATAAAGATTTCTGTGTTTTATATTCCACATCTGAAGAACAAATGTCATTAGCATTCACACTCTGATTAATTTGGGTTTCTATTCCAGATGCTTAATTTTGTAAGTGAAATTTTTATTTCTTTCTGAAAGGAAAAAAAGGAGAAAAAAAATATGAAAGATGATAAGGATAGAATGATTGAAACCATGTGGCACAGAAAAGAAGCATCTAGTGACTCTGCACCTTGAAAAGTAAAACAAGAAGGATAATCTGGTCAGATGATGCTGGCCCGGGTCACTCATAATAAACAATCATTCTGATAGATAGGATGCTTTTCCATGTATGAACATGAGTAGTAATAAGGTTGATTTTATATTCATCGGCAGCTCATATCCAGCCATTCCTCAATTGAGGCGTAAAAGGCGCCCTTGGACTACTGAAGAGGAAGACAAATTAAAGGTAGACGCATTCTCTTTTATGTTTGACTTATATTCTCCACCCCAATCTTATTTGCTTATTCCACATCTGAATAGTCGAATGTGCAAGTACAAATAAGGGGTGACATGTAGCTTAGTGCAAATTATAGTTATCTTTTGATCTTTCTATGCCCTGTTTCCAGTTGTAAAACCAAGGTTCCTAGTCTCTGTCTGTATATTTTTATCATTCAGCAGGTTTGCCTTGCCTTTCAACCATTGGCAAAGAATAGCTTCACGTACTATAGAAATACAAGTGCGTGAGTGTATGTGCTTTATATATATATATACTCTCTTCTTCCCAGTTTAAGTGGGAGGTATGCATTTTTTTCAATACCCAAAATAGGTTTCCCATTATTTCATTAAATCATTGTACTTCATAAAAAACATCACATTATGCAGAATACGATAGTCTCATCTTGTTTTCTCAAGTTATACGGAATGCTAACAACGTTTCTTGTTTTCATCTGTATGAATATCTGATGCTATTGTTTTGTGCCATGGGACTCCGAAATAATGCTCTTCCCAAAGAACCAATATCTGAAACATTGAACTTGAGAAAGCATCAGATGTAATTTGTTACTCCTGCTCAAAGCTAACAATGTTTCTTCTTTTCATCTTCGATAGTTAAGAATATTTTATTAATATGTCAACGATAATATTGAAATATCAAGTTTTAAATTTGCAATCGTTAATCATTGGAAAAAAGTGAAACTGCCGCTGAAATTGGGCATGAGGGAGTGTATATATATATATATATATATATAAACATATGGTTATATCCTGCTAGGATCTAGGTTTCGGTTGAGTTATTTTTACAAAGCAAAGATCATGGACTTTACCTCCAAGCTTTCTCCATGTTGGGCATGAAGGACACTGTTTCACCTATTTATCCTACCCATCTTTGGACTATTTCATAGAAATTTTTAGCTTGAGTGGATGAAAAAGCAGGAATAGTGATATTTTATAAGTCTTGCATGAGTGGGGTTTACCTTGATGGGGCTTTGAACTTTTATATCAGCAGAAATAAAATTGAAAATCTTACTTTCACATTATATGACGAGCAGCTGCATGCTCATACTGCAGCTGGTGTTGGGCTGTGACTGTCACATCTGGTTATGATCATTAGAGCTCTTGTACTGTGCAAATTAGTGGTTAGTTTGTCAGAGGTTGATTTTGATATAACTGCAAGTTGAGGCTTCGACAGTTGGAGATTTAGTTGAAAGTTTATTTTCATTATATGTTATTCTCCAACTTTCAACTTTGCAAATCAAAATCAAAATCTCCACTCAAATCAAAATCAAAATCTCCAATTAGTGGTTAGTTTGTCAGAGGTTGATTTTGATACAACTGCTCTTGTTCGTGTGTTTTTCTCTCAACAGGAGGGTATGAGGATACACTGTAGCCCTCACGATAAAATAATTCCGTGGAAGAAAATCTTAAAACATGGGGCCGGTACCTTCCATCAAAGTCGCAGTACGATGGACCTGAAAGATAAATGGAGGAATATTTGCAAATCAACCCCAAAGTCCAAATGAAGTTCTGTGCTGATGAAATAATCACTACAGACACGTGTAGTGAGCATTGATGGGTGATCACTCGGTTTCTGTTTAGGCTTTGCTTTCGGTTTTTCCTGGACTATATTCTGAAGCTCAGTTTCTGTTTAGGCTTTTCCTGATGTTCTAGTTTTTCTATCACTGTAATTTTACATGGTCGTGAATGTATAACTATTACGGATTCATTTATGAATTGATAACTCGCTTACTGCTTCTTGTTGATTCTATTCATTTGTCGCCATAAATAACGCCACTTGCCTAAAAGAAATATAAACAACTGTAATCTTGGTCCTAACTCCTAAGTGGATGCCTTGGCATTTTAGTCCTATAAGTATAGCAATTTGCAAAAAGGTTCTATAGGATCAAAAAATTGATTGCGCTTTTAGTCCCTGAGTGATTGGAAATTGTATTTACTTATAGGACCAACACGGCGCGCAATTCAATTTTCACTGACTCGGAGACAAAAGTTCTAATAGTTTTCTAACTTACAAGTTTTTTTTTTTTTTTTTTTTTTCAAATTGCTATACGTTCATAAATAAAACACATACCTATTTTTTTGGAATCAATTATTCGATTTTATTTCAAGCCGAACAATAATGATACCAGAATCCATAATAGGGAAGAAGAGACAAATCCATCCTACAAAAGGGACGATGAAGGCATGAGTAGTATGTGAAGCAAAGCTGTTGGCAGCCCATCCACCTTGGAATCCACGTAGGCACTCCAGACTGATGAACCGGTCGAGCAGAGCCTGAAGCCGGACCGGGCACAAACTCGTTTTTCTCTCGGGCTCGCTGGAACAGGATCGGGCAGAGACATCAGAGCCAACCCGATATCCGACCCGGGAGGGCCGAGCAGAGAGAAGACCAAATGCTCCGATTCAAGATTGCAACAAGGCCGACCTGAAGGGCGAGAGACCCGAAGTCCGACCCGGGCGGATAAGCGCCGCCAGAAACATGCGAGGCAGGCCCGCATGCCAATTAAGGCACTCCTTAGAGGCCGCCACGTGTCCAAGACATATATGCAGACTGACAAGTGTTTTGGGCATATTTCCCAAACATTCGCCAGCTGTCATCTCTCCACTGGCCCAAATTGTCTATATATAGAAGAAATGTACAGTGAAAGCAGATCTTTGGATGTTTAGCATTTATGACATAGAGAGAAAATAGAGAGGATTCAGATTGACTGAGAAAAAAGATAAGACTTGTAATAAACAAGCAAAAAAGATAGACCGGCATAAAATATCCTGCTCGGCTCTACTCTATATTAAGGTCATTAATAAAATTTAGTGATCAAACACCTTTCATCTTATTTATTATTTTCTACGTGTCTTCGATCCATTCGTCCAGATCAGCACACGTGACGTTGACCAAATCAGACGTCAACAGATTGGCGCTAGAGGAAGGGGGTCCGATAAAAATAGATTTATACTGCTCACCGGAGATGTTGTAACACCCCAAACTAGGCGGATATTACAATGCCGTGAATCCCCGACTGGGACCCACTAGGCAAATGAAAATGATGAATTAAATAATATAATTGTAGTACCGAACCACATTATATTACCAAGTACTCCGATGAGGAGTTTAAGTACAACACACTAGGACAAACCGAATACTAGTATATTTTATATGGAGATAAAATACACCACCCTGAACAATTAAACATCTCAAACGGAATTTGCAGCGGAAAATACAAATGACGGAAATGACTGAAATGACTGAAACAAACGGAATGACTAGGCCCCCTACTAGTATCACTGGGACTCCTCGCCGTCAACATGCTCTTCCCGTGACCTGAAAACAAAATCCCCCAACGGGGTCAGTTACACAGAACAACAATCCTCAAGGGTTGAAATTACACAATCATGATATATCTGAAGTTATGAAATATCCTTAGTTATGAATTACGCTGAAGAGGAGTATCATAGTACGCCCGTAGTGTTCTGTGCAAGTGTACAAGACGGATGACCGGACACACCCGTCCTTGTACCTAATTAGTCTCACGGAGGTAATCGTTACCGTGTGCACAGTCCAATGTATCACTCCCAATACATGGCCATCATGTGCCCGACTAAAAATTCCACACATCCGCACCCGGCCACGCAATATGAACCCAGAAGGTCATATGAACGAGAATGACCATAATGGATATCAATGAATAATAATGATCTGACAAAGTCAAGAATGACTCACCGATATGAAAGTGATAATGAAGTGATTGATAGTTTCAATGAAATGATTGGAACCGCCGTTCCTCGCTAATGAAGTGATTATTCGACAATTACAAGTCTCAATATGATTAATACAATGATGAATGAGTTATGATTATGAATGATCAACAACAAAAGGAATGAATATCCTTTTAACCGAGTAAGAATCAACTTACTCAATACCGATGACAATGTCCTTCCACGAACAACGTCCTAATCGAGATACCGGTCGCTCGAACAACCTTGAATAACAATAATTACCAACAACCGTTCAATACACGTATCAAGCAACAAAACACGACTAACCCGAAGGTCGATACAACGATAATCAAACTCATAGGGGCATTCTAACGAATACGTAACCAACCACACAACTTCGAAAATATCCAATCCCGAATATATCGAAACCAACACCAAAATGAGTATTTCGAACTATCAAAACACTTCAATGATATCAATAATCCAATAGGAATCCACAATTCAAGATTACGACAACATCAATCGGAAAATCCCCAATTAACCGAAGTCAACCCCAAGGGTTCTTGAAATAATTCCGAAAATAGCCATTAAATCCGTAGGAATATATTTATCCAAGGTAGATAATCCATATCTAACATATTCCAATGATAATCCAAGCTTACACGAAGAAATCGGAAGGAAAAATCTAAAAATCTGAAATTCTAGATCCAAGAGATTAATACCTTAGATTTGATGTGATGAGGATGTTGAAATGATGATTAATCCAAAAGATAAGCTTGAAGATGATGATTGATGATTACTCCTCGAAGAACACTCTCCAAATCGCCCGGAATCGCCCGAAACCGCCGAAGAAACGAAGAGAAATGATAAATGACGGAATAAGGGCTGGACTGTCCTATTTATAGCAATCCCAGTTTAGCGCGCGCTAGCCCCAGCTCTTAGCGTGCGCTAACGGGTGTTTTGGGTAGTCCAGTACCCACTGTCCGAACACGGTAGCGTGTGCTACGTACCTTTTGTAGCGTGCACTACAACCATACCATTAGCGTGCGCTAATACCCATGGTTAGCGTGCACTAACGAATTATTTGATGCCCACTACTGGAATCCAGAAACCGTCTGTCCTCTGATCTGACCTCGGTAGCGTGCGCTACAACCAATATTTAGCGTGCGCTATAATATCGATTGCGTACGCTAAAAACAACTCATAGCGTGCGCTATGAATCAATCCAGTGCAGTCCAATAGCCACTGGACTCAACCTGATCCGTCCTTAGCGCGCGCTACAACAATTATTAGCGTGCGCTACTACAACCCACTAGCGCGCGCTACTTACCACTCGTAGCGTGCGCTGCCTGCTCACTGCGGTCGGTACCTTACGGGATCGCGGCCAATAACATTAGCGTGCGCTAATGCTGAGTGGTAGCGTGCGCTACCTGTACTCAATTAGTGCGCGCTAGAAAGAGTACGTAGCGTACGCTACTCCTCACGCACAGCCCACAATGAAAATGACAATGATGATAAACACGACACGGAACTCCAATTAGATTAGTGATGAACGACGATTGATACACGATACAATTACTCTGAACGGTGAATACCATGATTGAATATGAGTGACAAATGATCATTAATGAGTGAAATTACTGAATGATAAATACTGAATGATAATTACTGAATTATAACCGGGTATTACATACACCCCCCTTAAAAGAGTTTCGTCCCCGAAACTAAGGGTCAAACAACTCGGGATAACTCTCCCGCATACTATCCTCGGTTTCCCAAGTAGCCTCTTCGAATCCGTGCCTAGACCACTGAATCTTAACCAAAGGAATCGTTTTATTCCTCAACTGTTTGATTCGCCGCTCTAAAACTCGCATAGGACGCTCCTCATATGAATGATCGTCGGCGATCTCGATTTCATCGAACTGAAGTATGTGACTCGGGTCGGCAACATACTTCCGCAACTGAGAGACATGAAACACATTATGAATTCGGCTCAACGCCGGAGGTAAAGCCAGTCGATAAGCTAACTCGCCTACTCGATCCAAAATCTCAAACGGTCCAATGAATCTCGGACTCAACTTCCCCCTCTTCCCGAAATGGAAGATACCACGACTCGGGGATACCTTGACCAAAACATGGTCACCTGATTCGAACTCTAAAGGTCAACGATGGTTATCTGCATATGATTTCTGTCGACTCTGAGCGGTCAACAAACGACTCCTGATCAAAGTTACCTTCTCACGGGCGGCTATAAGCATATCGGGATCGGTGCCGATTGATTCTGATAGGTCATCCCAACACAAAGGAGATCGACAACGACGACCATACAAGGCCTCGTAAGGTGCCATCTTAATCGAAGCATGCCAACTATTATTATACGTGAACTCGATCAATGGTAGTTGGGCTTCCCAATCGTCTTTCCAATCGAGGACGCATGCCCTCAACATGTCCTCTAATGTCTGAATAGTCCTCTCTGATTGCCCGTCGGACTGAGGATGAAAGGTGGTACTGAGATTAAGCTGAGTTCCCATAGCACGATGAACTGATTTCCAAAAATGAGACACAAACCGTCCGTCACGATCGGAAATGATACTTTTAGGAGTACCGTGTAGTCTCACTATCTCTTTGATGAACAGCTGGGCAAGTCTCTCGGGACCCCACGTATCCTTGATCTCAAGGAAATGAGCTGATTTGGTTAAGCGGTCCACGATCACCCAGATCGTATTCATGCCATGACGACTCGTCGGCAAACTCGTGATGAAATCCATAGAAATGTCTTCCCACTTCCATTCGGGAATAGGAAGAGGTTTCAGCATACCCGCCGGTCGCTGATGTTCAATCTTAACTTGTTGACAGGTTAAGCATCTCGAAACAAATTCTGCGACTTCTCGTTTCATTTTACTCCACCAGTAATTTTGTTTCAAGTCCTTGTACATCTTGCTAGACCCCGGATGAACAGAATAAGGGGTAGCATGAGCTTCTTTCAAAATCGAGTTTTTCAACTCGTCATTCGCCGGTACGCACAACCGATTCTTAAACCTCAAAAGTCCATCCTCGTGGACCACAAATCCAGGGCCTTTCCCCTGAACCACATCCTCACAAATGCGTAAAAATGATGGGTCCGAACCCTGATTCTCTATGATTGCCTCCTCAAGTGACGATGAGATCTCCAACATACAAAGCTGTCCCTGAACTCGCTGAAACCAGACCTCGATCTCGGGTCTAAGGAATTCCTCAAGCTCCTTACGGATCATTAAACGAGCAAGCATCTGTTCCTGAACGGACTTACGACTCAAGGCATCGGCGACAACGTTCGCCTTGCCCGGGTGGTAAAGGATCTCAATATCATAATCTTTGATTAATTCTAACCACCGTCTCTGTCGCATATTTAACTCCTTCTGAGTAAATATATATTTTAAACTCTTATGATCGGTGAATATCTGACAGGTAACGCCATAAAGATAATGACGCCAAATCTTCAAAGCGAACACCACGACTGCTAGCTCCAGGTCGTGTGTCGGATAATTAACCTCGTAAGGTTTCAATTGCCGCGAAGCATAGGCAATAACCTTTCCATTCTGCATGAGCACACATCCGAGACCCTGTCCGGACGCATCACTATAAACCACAAATCCTTCCGTCCCCTGCGGCAAGGAAAGTACAGGTGCTGACATTAACCGTCTCTTGAGTTCCTCAAAACTCCGTTGACACGCGTCGGACCACGTGTATTTCTTATCCTTCCGTAAAAGGCTCGTCAAGGGTTGAGCGATTCTAGAAAATCCCTCCACAAATCTCCGATAATAACCCGCTAATCCGAGGAAACTTCGGATTTCCTTAACATTCTTCGGAGGTAGCCAATCTCGAATAGCCTCCGTCATCTGAGGATCGACACGAACTCCATCTGATGAAATTACGTGTCCGAGAAACATCACTTCGGACATCCAGAACTCACATTTGGAAAACTTCCCATAAAGTTGTTCTCGTCTCAACACGTCGAGCACTTGATGAAGGTGAAACTCGTGTTCCTCTCGGTCACGAGAATAAATCAAAATGTCATCGATGAAGACAACAACAAACTGATCCAAAAAGTCGATGAAAACCCGATTCATTAACTCCATGAATACCGCAGGTGCATTAGTTAGTCTGAACGGCATAACTACGAACTCATAATGACCATAGCGCGTACGAAACGCTGTCCTCGCGATGTCCGACTCTCGAATCCGCAACTGATGATATCCAGATCTTAAGTCGATCTTGGAAAATACTGAAGCTCCTTGAAGTTGATCCAAAAGATCATCGATACGGGGTAAAGGATACTTATTCTTGATCGTCACCCTGTTCAACTCCCGATAATCAATACATAAGCGAAATGAACCATCCTTCTTCTTGACAAACAACACTGGTGCTCCCCATGGGGACGCACTCGGTCGGATATAACCTTTCTCGAATAACTCCTCAAGTTGATTCTTCAATTCCCGCATTTCGGTCGGGGCCATCCGGTACGGTGCCTTCGATATCGGGGACATACCGGGCTCCAACTCAATTGTGAATTCCACATCTCTCTGTGGAGGCAAACCAAGTAACTCGTCTGGAAAAACATCGGCATATTCCTTCACTACCGGAATATCCATCAACATTACTGATGATTTCTCGGTTTTGGTCATAAAGCACCAATAACCAACACACCCCTGATTGAGTAATCTCACTGCTTTCATCAAATTAATGACCTTACGAGCAGTAGGATTACCTCCCTGAAACACACATTCAACCCCATAAATGCGAAATGATAGTGATCATATGCTTACGGACACTAATGATGGCATCATGACGATCCATCCAATCAATACCCAAGATGACGTCGTCTCTCGGCAAATCTACCACGATTAGGTCCGCTGGCCATACACGACCATGAAGCTGAATCAGACAGTTCTGAATCTCACGATTCCCGATAATTCGTCTACCATCAGGTAGACCAATGACATAAGGCTCACAACTAGTAGCACTACCCAGACGTAGTCTACTCAAACATGACTCGGAAATGAATGAATACGATGCACCAGTATCAAAAAGGGTACACATAGGTTGAGATAGAATATCGAGTGTACCTGAGATCATTCGGGCCTCTGGATCATCGATCTTCTTCATCTCATAAATCCGGGGCTTGCTAGTCCCGGCACCGGACGCTCCCGTCTGCTGGGTATAGGCTCCACCTTTAGTCGCTCCCGTCGTTTTAAACGATGCTGATTGAGTGGCCTGTTTCTGAACGGCTAATTTCTTAGGGGCCTGAGATGACGTCTGAGTAGGTTTGGAGTCCCTACGGCAAAAACGGGCCTTATGCCCAACAATTCCACAGTTATGACACGTGACAGACTGTCTCGGACACTTGGTGCTGACATGACCAAGATCCCCACAGTTATAACAGGTGATGGCCGAACTGGCCGCTCGTGACTGAGATTCTGCTGGTTTAGACGTCATATGAGGTCGCTTAGAAAAAGCAGAGCCCGCACGAGGTTTCTTGAAAGTGGCCTGACTGCCGTCAGACTGATTACGATTCTTGGACTTCTTACTAGCAGTTGAAGGTTGCTGCTTAGCAATCTTCTTAGCAGTAAGCTCATAGGTAAGAGCTTTCTCAATGAATTCAACCAACGTGGTGCAATTATGATTAAGCAACTGTAGTCTCATACGGGGTTTCAGCCTCTTGCTGAAATACTTAATCTTATCTGCCTCGGAATGAATGATAGATGAGGCGAACGGAAGAAGTTCCTGAAATTTCTCGGCAACGGCGAGAACATCCTCATCATGAGAGTCTTGAACTGATCCCAAGTACATGATCCTTCGGTGGGCTTCAACGACAACCACCAAGAATGTGCGCTCTTACCCAGGTAGTAAGCCGCAACAGAGACTTTGTGTCCTTCGGGACACTCTACCATAGCAAACAACTTCTCGAAATGCTCGAGCCAATGAATAATATCCGCCGGCTCAGACGAGCCCTCAAAAGTAGGTGGCCTCTGGAGAGAGATGTCGCCGATGATATTTCTCACATTCCTCTCTTGCCTATGAGGCGGCGGCGGAGGAGCCAGTTGATTTTGATTGACGGAGTTATGCATCGTCTCCATCAGCTGTGCCATCTGGGTCATTTGGGCCATCATGCCCTGCATAAAAGCGAGTGGGTCAACCAGGAAACCTTCTGACTAAGCCGTGTCCCGGGTACGACTCCCCGTTAGTGAATGATCGCGTCTAGGTGAATGAGTGACAGCGTCGCTGCTCGATGAATTAGCATTATTTCTCGCGTTTGCACGTGTATTCACACGAGCTCTCGGGATTCGGCCCGCTCCACGGCCTCGTCCTCCACGTCCTCTTCTTGCCCTCTCCATACTGAAGTAGGAAAGTCACATGATGATTATATTTCCCGCATGAATATCACGTTATGATTATGACATGAGATGATGAAAATGAGCATACACGTTCTAACACAGTGATTACATGAATGATTAACTGAGGTGACATGATTATCTTGAACAAGTTAACATGATTAATGATTTGATCTTCCTGATCAACAACTGAATAATGAAATAAATTGAGTGATTATCGAGTTAACATGACCGTCCTGGTCAAATGAAAATGATGGTTGAGGATTGTTAACTGATGAATTATGAATGAATGATTCTTGCCAGAAATTATACCATGGCGTTAGAAATCTTACAGTTCTTGGTCTGACTGGCTCGGCATTTGCACAGGTCACACGTGACGCGAAAGTCTAATGATACTAGTCCGATGAAGATGATTTCAAATGAGACATGACTTGGAGGGTAGTATTCAAAACCACGCTCCGATACCAACTCTGTAACACCCCAAACTAGGCGGATATTACAATGCCGTGAATCCCCGACTGGGACCCACCAGGCAAATGAAAATGATGAATTAAATAATATAATTGTAGTACCGAACCACATTATATTATCAAGTACTCCGATGAGGAGTTTAAGTACAACACACCAGGACAAACCGAATACTAGTATATTTTATATGGAGATAAAATACACCACCCTGAACAATTAAACATCTCAAACGGAATTTGCAGTGGAAAATACAAATGACGGAAATGACTGAAATGACTGAAACAAACGGAATGACTGGGGCCCCCTACTAGTATCACTGGGACTCCTCGCCGTCAACATGCTCTTCCCGTGCCTTTGCCTTGCCATGACCTGAAAACAAAATCCCCCAACGGGGTCAGTTACACAGAACAACAATCCTCAAGGGTTGAAATTACACACTCGTGATATATCTGAAGTTATGAAATATCCTTAGTTATGAATTACGCTGAAGAGGAGTATCATAGTACGCCCATAGTGTTCTGTGTAAGTGTACAAGACGGATGACCGGACACACCCGTCCTTGTACCTAATTAGTCTCACGGAGGTAATCGTTACCGTGTGCACAGTCCAATGTATCACTCCCAATATATGGCCATCATGTGCCCGACTAAAAATTCCACACATCCGCACCCGGCCACGCAATATGAACCCATAAGGTCATATGAACGAGAATGACCATAATGGATATCAGTGAATAATAATGATCTCACAAAGTCAAGAATGACTCACCGATATGAAAGTGATAATGAAGTGATTGATAGTTTCAATGAAATGATTGGAACCGCCGTTCCTCGCTAATGAAGTGATTATTCGACAATTACAAGTCTCAATATGATTAATACAATGATGAATGAGTTATGATTATGAATGATCAATAACAAAAGGAATGAATATTCTTTTAACCGAGTAAGAATCAACTTACTCAATACCGATGACAATGTCCTTCCACGAACAATGTCCTAATCGAGATACCGGTCGCTCGAACAACCTTGAATAACAATAATTACCAACAACCGTTCAATACACGTATCAAGCAACAAAACACGACTAACCCGAAGGTCGATACAACGATAATCAAACTCATAGGGGCATTCTAACGAATACGTAACCAACCACACAACTTTGAAAATATCCAATCCCGAATATATCGAAACCAACACCAAAATGAGTATTTCGAACTATCAAAACACTTCAATGATATCAATAATCCAATAGGAATCCACAATTCAAGATTACGACAATATCAATCGGAAAATCCCCAATTAACCGAAGTCAACCCCAAGGGTTCTTGAAATAATTCCGAAAATAGCCATTAAATCCGTAGGAATATATTTATCCAATCTAGATAATCCATATCTAATATATTCCAATGATAATCCAAGCTTACACGAAGAAATCGGAAGGAAAAACCCAAAAATACGAAATTCTAGATCCAAGAGATTAATAACTTAGATTTGATGTGATGAGGATGTTGAAATGATGATTAATCCAAAAGATAAGCTTGAAGATGATGATTGATGATTACTCCTCGAAGAACACTCTCCAAATCGCCCGGAATCGCCCGAAACCGCCGAAGAAATGAAGAGAAATGATAAATGACGGAATAAGGGCTGGATTGTCCTATTTATAGCAATCCCAGTTTAGCGCGCGCTAGCCCTAGCTCTTAGCGTGCGCTAACGGGTGTTTTGGGTAGTCCAGTACCCACTGTCCGAACACGGTAGCGTGCGCTACGTACCTTTTGTAGCGTGCGCTACAACCATACCATTAGCGTGCGCTAATACCCATGGTTAGCGTGCGCTAACGAATTATTTGATGCCCAGTACTGGAATCCAGAAACCGTCTGTCCTCTGATCTGACCTCGGTAGCGTGCGCTACAATCAATATTTAGCGTGCGCTATAATATCAATTACGTACGCTAAAAACAACTCATAGCGTGCGCTATGAATTAATCCAGTGCAGTCCAGTAGCCACTGGACTCAACCTGATCCGTCCTTAGCGCGCGCTACAACAATTATTAGCGTGCGCTACTACAACCCACTAGCGCGCGCTACTTACCACTCGTAGCGTGCGCTACTTATAACTCACCTGCACCCAAGACCTTCGGATCGCGGCCGTGGTAACATTAGTGTGCGCTAATGTTGAGTGGTAGCGTGCGCTACCTGTACTCAATTAGCGCGCGCTAGAAAGAGTACGTAGCGTGCGCTACTCCTCACGCACAGCCCACAATGAAAATGACAATGATGATAAACACGGCACGGAACTCCAATTAGATTAGTGATGAACGACGATTGATACACGATACAATTACTCTGAACGGTGAATACCATGATTGAATATGAGTGACAAATGATCATTACTGAGTGAAATTACTGAATGATAAATACTGAATTACAACCGGGTATTACATATGTCTCACGACAGTTCGAAAAACCCTCAGCCCGCGACGGAGGAAGAAAACCTCCTTAAGGTGGTAGAGTGCTTTAAACACTCTGCCTTTATCCAGGGCATGGCGGCCCTTATAGCAAGGGTTACAGGGGGCGGGACCCTTCAAAAACCCGAAGACCATGTCGAGGCGGAATCTCAGACGACCCGCCCAACTGCCTCGGGACGAAACAAAAAAAGGACCGACTCTGGGGTCGCCAGAGAAAAGGTGGAAAGCCACGACGAAAGCTCACATCCCTCGCGCCCCACATCCGTTTTTGATCGCCTTGGGGCGGGGAAGAAAATCGAAAAGGCAGCGCCGGCTCCTACTGTCCAGAGTCAGAGCCGTAAGGAAGAAAAAGCTCCCCGCCCGTCCCTAAATCCAACGCAAGTATTAGCTCCAACTCCGGGCGATAACTCGAGCGAGATCGAGTTTCTTAAAAAGCGCCTTACGGAGCTCGAAAATAAACAACTCCAGCCATCCCAAAGTTCGGAATGGCTTAACAGCCAGGAGAGTCCCCTGGCCCTCAGCGTTTTGGCGGAACCCCTCCCGGAGAAGTTCAAGATTCCTCAAATTCCGCCGTACAACGTGGAGACATACCCTAATGCTCATCTTGGGCATTATAATTCCTGGATGGACCTGCACGGGTCTCAGGACGCATTCCGATGCCGAATGTTCTCCCTGACTCTGGGAGAGAGGGCCCAGAGATGGTATCGGACGCTGCCCCACCACTCTGTTCAAACATGGGCCCAACTCTCGGCGACGTTCCGATCCCATTTCATGGGGTCCCTTGTGCGAGTCGCCCCACGCTCATCCATTGCTTCCGTCATCCAGGGGCCGAACGAGTCCCTTAAAGATTATATATCCCGTTTCAATAAACGGATATTAGAGACGGAACCCATGTACGACGATGCGCTGGCCATTATTGCCCAGGCCGGCCTTCTCAAAAATTCTTTTTTTCGCTGGACGGTGTGCCAGAATGTCCCCCACACCTACCAGGAATTCTTGGAGCGCGCCAGCTCCCACATAGCTGCCGAGGAAGCTATGCCGGCACCAATGTTAGTCATGCCCTCCAATCAGAAAGGATCATATAAAAAGAAAGAGGATAGACATGACTACAAAGAGGCCCGACAAGAATCCCGCCGAGAAAATAAGACTCCCGCCTCTTCCTCGACAGTCCCCACAACTCAGAGTTATCGGGAGCGTAGGCCCGAGCTCATGGCTAATTTCACTGAAATATTTTCCGTCGGAGCCGCGGCCATTTTCGATCAAATAAAGGACAACAATATGCTCCCAGTTCCTCGGCCGATCTATAAAGATCAAAAGGACATGGACCAGATCCGCTTTTGTAAATATCATGAATCAGCGGGTCACAACACCGAATAGTGCCGAGACCTCGTCGCCGCCTTGATCGCGGTATGCGACGAGACAAGCTTGAGGCGATTTACCCAGAACCCGTCCCGGGATCGCCAGGACCGGGCCGACCCGACGAGAGCCAAGAATGATCGGGTGCCTCCAGCCCCCAAATCCCCCCGGGAAATTCTAACCATTATGGGAACCGCTGAGGTCGATGATCATCGATCAAAGCGCCAGAAATAAGCATCCATCCGAGAAGACACCACCTCCTATCAACGGACCGAACGCCGAGCAGAGGGGTTCCTATCAGTGGCTGAAGAAACCCCCCAAAACCCCCAACTGGCAGTCACTTTTGAGGAGTCCGATGCAGACGGATTGGACCATCCCCATTCAGACGCCCTTGTCATTACCATGCCTATAATGGGGATCCCGGTCCACAGGGTGTTGGTGGACTCCGGGGCCTATGCTAGCATCATTTACCTTCATACCCTTCGTAGGATGAAGGTAGACCAATCTTATGTCCGGCCCTGCAATGAGGACGTTCGAGGATTTGCCCATTGCCGCACCTCCCCACTGGGGGAAATCGACCTCGCCTTAGAATTTGGTCAGGGGCCGATCCGAAGGACGATGATCACAACCTTCAAGATCATCGATGTGCACAGTGACTATAATGCCATCATAGGCCGACCTGTGATGTCAAGGCTGAGGGCCACTCAGTCTACCTATCACCTGTGCATGAAATTTCCCACCCCGGACGGCGTCGGGGTACATAGAGGGGATCAAAGGGCCGCCCGGGAATGCAACCTCAGCATCCGGGCTCGCGAAATCAACGCCGCAGAAGGCATCCCGGAAAATTTGCCGGAAGAAATGGGGGCCACCAGCTCCGAACAGCTGGCGGGAAACTCCCTACTTGAACAGGGGACCGACGATCCCGGGACCGCGCAAACCCCCGAAATGGAAACCGGACAGGAAGCGGACCGGGGCCGCAGGCCCGGGAAGGAGCCGATCCTAGAAGAAGATCCCGTCGACCCGCGATACCAAAATCCAAAAGGAAAAATTCGCCACGCCGAGCCAACCGAAGAGTTGGACCAGATCGACATGGACCCATCTAATCCAACCCAACGACTAAAGATCGGCCATAACCTTCAAGAGCCGATCCGCTCCGAGCTAATCTTCCATCTGAGACAAAATCTGGATGTCTTTGCTTAGACCCATTCGGATATGTCGGGGATTGACCCGGAACTTGCATGCTACCGGCTAAACATCGACCCCAGTTCGAAGCCGGTTATTCAGAAAAGAAGGAAAATGGGGCCGGAACGATAGAAGGGGCTGGAAGAGGAGGTAGAAAAGCTAATCGATAACGGGTTCATTCGGGAAGCCCAATACCCGACTTGGGTAGCCAACCCGGTCTTGGTAAAAAATCCGACCGGGCTATGGAGGCTCTGCATTGACTTCTCCAACCTGAACAAAGCCTGCCCGAAAGATAGCTACCCCCTCCCCCATATCGACTACATGGTGGATGCAACGGCCGGGCACGAGCTAATGAGATTTATGGATGCGTATTCTGGATACAACCAGATCCCAATGCATCCCGCTGATGAGGAAAACACCTCCTTCTACTCGGCCCGCGGCCTATACTGTTACCGGATGATGCCTTTCGGGCTCAAGAATGCCGGCGCGACATATCAACGCCTGGTAAATAAAATGTTCAATAGCTTGATAGGCCATACTATGGAGATGAAGTTAAATCCGAAGAAATGTTCATTTGGGGTAGGTTCTGGAAAATTCCTCGGCTACATGGTAAGCCAAAGAGGGATTGAAGCAAACCCCGATAAAATTACGGCAGTGACCGAGCTTGTTCCTCCAAACTCGGTCAAAAAGGTGCAAAGCCTAACTAGCCGACTAGCCGCGCTGAGTCGCTTTATCTCTCGCTCAACGGATAAATGCAAACCTTTCTTTGAGGCGATAAAAAAGAACAAGGATTTTCAATGGACAGAACCTTGCCAAAAAGCCTTCGAAGCTATCAAGAAAGTCCTGGCAGAAGCCCCGGCCTTGCAGAGACCGACCCGAGGGGAACTTCTCAGCTTATATCTCGCGGTCTTCGACTCGGCGATCAGCGCCGCTCTGATTCGAACGGAGAATGCAGTGCAACATCCGGTCTATTATGTAAGTCAGGCCCTTCACGATGCCGAGCTCAGATATGCCCCAATGGAAAAATTGGCCTATGCACTCGTAATGGCATCCCGGAAGTTGAGACCCTACTTTTTGGAACATCAGGTAGTCGTCTTAACAAACTATCCATTAAAGCAAGTCATGCACCGACCTGACGTTTCCGTCCGGATGGTCAAATGGGCCGTCGAACTCGGACAGTTTGACATAGCTTATGAATCGCGCACTGCTATAAAGGGACAAGCCCTGGCGGACTTCATTGCAGAGTTCACACCAGCAATCGCACAGGGGGACGACCGATCAGAGGAATGGTCACTCTATGTAGATGGATCCTCAACCGCTGACCGATCGGGTGTAGGAATAGTCCTCGTTAGTCCCGGCCAACGTCTGTTCTGCTCGGCTATTCGCTTGGATTTCCCGACCACCAACAATGAGGCAGAATATGAAGCTCTCTTGGCCGGTCTAGAAATGGCGACCTCCCTCGGCCTCGCCCGCCTCTCCATCTTGAGTGATTCTCAATTAGTGGTAAACCAGATCAACGGCGAATACGAGGCCAAATAGCCATGCTGGTTAAGTACCTCAGCCTGGCACAGGCTCGGCTGCAAGATTTTCAGGGAACAATACAACATTTCCCAGAACTGAGAACATCCAAGCCGACTCTTTAGCCAAATTCGCATCTAGCGCCGGAGCCGAACATATAGATGAGGTCAGCATAGGGTATCATGCCTCATCAGCCCTGGAAATGGCCGAAGTCCGAGCAGCTGAATAGTCAGAACCGCAAGGGTGGATGCAGCCTATAATGCAATATCTTCAAAACGGCATTTTACCCAAGGACCGAGCCCAAGCGAGAACATTACGAACTTAGTCCGCCCGGTTCACCATCATAGATGGAACCTTATACAAAAGAGGATATTCTCTCTTCGATATATGCTGTCGAATCGAGAATATGCCCTCAGGGAGGTACACGAGGCTATATGCGGTAATCATTCCGGCGGCCAGGCATTGGCCTACAAATTAATCCGGCAAGGCTATTATTGGCCCAGTCTCAAGAAGGATGCCATCACGCTCGTATGGAAGTGTGTCCGGTGCCAAATCTTCGCTCTGCAGATCCGATCCCCACCGGAAACTCTCACCTCCGTATATTGTCCATGGCCATTCGCCAAGTGGGGAATCGACCTGATCGGCCCTCTACCTAAGGGACGGGGAGGAGTACAACACGCCATCATCACAGTCGATTATTTTACAAAATGGGCAGAGGCCGAGCTTATGGCACGAACAACCGAACAGAAGGTAGTCGACTTTATATGGAAGTCACACATATGCCGGTTCGGGATCCCTCAATCTATTGTCTCTGATAATGCCAAACAATTTGACAATAAGAAGTTTCGAGCCTTCTGCGACGGCCTCCAAATACGAAATAACTTTTCCACGCCTTACTATCCTCAATCCAACAGGCAGGTCGAGGCGGTCAACAAGATCTTGAAGCAACATCTCAAGACACGCCTCGAGGAACTCAAGGGTTCCTGGCCCGAGGAGCTCCCCGGGACCTTATGGGCCTATAGAACAACGCATAGATCCGCCACCGGAGAAATGCCTTTCTCCTTGGCTTTCGGCTCTGAAGCCGTTATCCCGGTTGAAATCGGGGCACCTACCTACCGAGTAGCCCATTTTGAAGAACAGGATAACGACTTGGCCCTCGAAGTGAATCTGGACCTCCTTGCCGAAAAAGGAGCTTAGGCAGAAATGCGAAACGCCGTCTACAAAAGAAGGAATGAAAAATATTATAACTCCAAGGTTCACCCTAGAAGCTTCCAGGTCGGCGACCTCGTCCTTAAAAGGGTATTGGGCCCGGATCCCGGACCACTCAAGCCCAAATGGGAAGGACCATATAAAGTTAGTGAAGTCCTTCAGAATGGAGCCTACCGGCTGGAATATCTGAACGGCCAAAGATTAACTTACCCGTGGAATGCTATGTATTTAAAGAGGTATTATCAATAAAATTTGACGTTATTCCATTTTTTAATATTGATGCACCTCATAAGACCGGCTCATCCGGCACTATAAGACCGAGCTCGTCTCGGCACCTCATAAGACCGGCTCATCCGGCACTATAAGACCGAGCTCGTCTCGGCACCTCATAAAGACCGAATCATCTGGCACTATAAGACCGAGCTCATCTCGGCACCTCATAAGACCGGCTCATCCAGCACTATAAGACCGAGCTCGTCTCGGCTCCTCATAAGACCGGCTCATCCGGCACTATAAGACCGAGGTCCTCTCGGCACCTCATAAGACCGGCTCATCGGGCACTATAAGACCGATCTCGTCTCGGCACCTCATAAGACTGGCTCATCCGGCACTATAAGACCGAGCTCGTCTCGGCACCTGATAAAGACCGGCTCATCCGGCACTATAAGATCGAGCTCGTCTCGGCACCTCATAAGACCGGCTCATCCGGCACTATAAGACCGAGCTCGTCTCGGCACCTCATAAAGACCGGCTCATCCGGCACTATAAGACCGAGCTCATCTCGGCACCTCATAAAGACCGGCTCATTCGGCACTATAAGACCGAGCTCATCTCGGCACCTCATAAGACCGGCTCATCCGGCACTATAAGACCGAGCTCGTCTCGGCACCTCATAAAGACCGGCTCATCCGGCACTATAAGACCGAGCTCATCTCGGCACCTCAATAAACCGGCTCATCCGGCACTATAAGACCGAGCTCGTCTCGGCACCTCATAAAGACCGGCTCATCCGGCACTATAAGACCGAGCTCATCTCGGCACCTCATAAGACCGACTCATCCGGCACTATAAGACCGAGCTCGTCTCGGCACCTCATAAAAACTGGCTCATCCGGTACTATAAGACCGAGCTCGTCTAGGCACCTCATAAAGACCGGCTCATCCGGCACTATAAGACCGAGCTCATCTCGGCACCTCATAAGACCGACTCATCCGACACTATAAGACCGAGCTCGTCTCGGTACCTCATAAAGACCGGCTCATCCGGCACTATAAGACCGAGCTCGTCTCGGAACAATCAACAAATGATGAACATGATAGAAAGGCAACGGCCCATTCAACTGGGCCCAAACATCTAAAAGATCGACAACAAATGTTACAAGGAAGATTTTATTTAATCAAGTCGTTGTTGCAAATTACAAACAGTTACAACAAACCAGGGCGGATTGGCACGTAGGCCGTACATAAAATAAAACAAAATAAAGACAAAGACGGGCGCGCAGGCCAGGCGAGAAGAAAAATTTAAGGAAACTACTCGGCCCCACCCTCCTGGCCGGCCGCCTGAAAGGATTGCCCCTCACCTTTGCCGTGCGGAGCCAGACCGGCATCCTCAACATGAAGATCGGCCGCTTGAGATGCAATGTAGGCCTCGATCTCCTGAACGGTCTTACCACCCTTCATGAGATCTAATATCTCGTAACAGGTGGAGACATAATTCAGATTGATCAGCTCCTCAAAGGCAGGTGTCTCCTTAAAGGCCTCCGCCCCTTCGGCACGACCCCTAGCGTAGCTCGAAGCCTCGCAGGTGCTAATACGCTCGGTCAGGCTTTCAACCTGGGCCTTGGTTTCCTTCAAGTAAGCCTTGTGCTCAGCCCGGGTATCCAAATACTGCCTGTGCGCCTGCTCGGCCGCCTCGGTCATCTCTTCGGCCTTCAGCTTCCATATGTCGGCCTGGAGGGCCCGACTATCCAGGAGCTCCTTATCACCCCTCATGGAGGTTATCTCCCCCTCCAGAGACTTGATCAATGAAGGACACAGGTGGTGCTCCTCCTGCAAAGCTTTGAGGTCGGCCTCCGCCTTCTTATGCTTCTCAGACAAGGCCAAAAACTCATTGGAGGCCTTCACATAGGTGCACATGGCACGGCCGACCAGAGCGTTTTCAAACTGGATCTGCTCAACCGGATCCATGTCATTAGTCATCATCTCCAACTTGGGTGTCCAACCCCTGATCGGAATATGACTGGAGACGGACACCACAGGAGGAACCCGGTTGAGCATCTCAGGGGTCGGGGTAGCTGCCCGGACGTAGTCAAGGAACCAGCGCGGCCATCGCCCCTTCATCTGGTCGCACGGTTCCACCCGCTCCTGGTTAACCGGGAGATAATGGCCCTCTAAATCAATGACGGGCTCCTCACGACCAGTCCGGACAGGAGTCGGGGCGTACACGACAACTTCAGGAGAAGACGAACCCTCAGCCTTGGTCGCGCTGTCCTCAGGCCCAGTCTCCACCCTCTTACGCTTACCGGCCCGCTCCCTCCGCTCGGCGGCCTCAGCTGCCAGCCTCGCCACACGCTGCGCGGGCGTCTCTTTCCGCCCGGACGGAGTCTTGGCCTTAGGAGTTGGAAAAAGAAGACATGTCAAAAAAAAAAGCTACCTGAAGAAGACATTATACTCGGATCGGTCAATCTAAGTCCGGCTGCCCAAAGGTTTTCCTCGGTCACCAAAAGATGAGACTTCCTTTGTTCAAGAGGAAGATCCAAAAGCTGCTCAACCCGGTCGTTGAACTCGGGAGAGGTCTCTGGCGCCGGGATGTGTTCTGCACATGCAACAAATGATGAGCGTTAGACAAAAAAGGAACAGGAATAAGAAATACGACACTCACTCATTTTGGCCTTAAAGTGCTCGGGGACCCGCAGCTCGGCATCTATCACCCCAGGCTCCCACTCATCCGACGAGCTCCTCCACGGTCCCCCTATGAAGAACCACTATTCCTTCCAGCTATGGATGGTCTCAGGCACCCCCACTAACTCCTTATGCATAGCATGCCGTGCCGTCAGGTAAAAGCAGCCCGAACGGGATCTACCAACCGACCTCGATAGAAAGAGGCTGTTGAACTCCTCAAAACTGGGCTCGGGCCAGCCGTGCTGGTTAAAAAGAATGAAAAGGCCCACCACCCGAGCCTAGGAATTCGGATGGATTTGAGGGACAGGAAGGCCCCACTGCCTTAGCAACCGGGAAAATGCTAACGGAAGCGGAAACCTAAGCCCGTCCAGTAGAGAGCGGTAATACACCGCCGTACAACCGACGGGCGGTGTGTGGGTCCTCTCCTAGGGGTTCAGAACATACATCCGCACCCTCTCGAGAATCTTAAATCGCAGCCGCCACGCCGCCAATTGTTCCTCTGTAACGGTGCTATGAATCGAGGCCGAATCCCACTCTGCCTCCACGAAAGGGGACGGCCGAGGGCGAATCCAAGCCACCACCGGCTCAACTCTTTCTTCCGCCTGAGTCTCTCCGACGGCTGTCAACGACGCTACCATGTCCACTTCCACAGATCCCGGCGACTTCACGACTTCACCTTCTTCTTCCTCGACGCTCCAGTCAATGGGAACTCCGCCTATCGACAGATCCGCCACACCCGTGTGGTCCGGTGACACGGTCAAATCCGCCTCTGTCTCGCCCCTCATCTCCGATATCTTAAATAAAAAAGAAAAAAGAGGAGGAAGAACAAGCTTACCGGGAAAGTCTTTGTAAAATCGGAAAAGTAAAAATCGCTGGAAAAATTCTCTCTCTCTCTGCAACAAGACGTAAAAATGGCGAAGGGAACAATGAAGAAGAGGACCGGCTATATTTATAGGGGAATAAAGGCATTAAATGCCAGGCGCGTGGAGCGGCGATTCCTATTGAACCGTCGCGAAATTCGAAGGCGCTTGACAACATCACCGAATCAGATTAAGCCACGCGTCCCCCTCATAATGACACTTAATGGCCCCGAAATCGAATCGACGTGACTCTCGAAGAGGCGTCCCTTCGAGAGATCTTATCCTCCCACAAGCCGGATCGGCCTCAACTTGAAACGACCCCAGCCCCGGCCAACCCGGCACGGCCCTGGACTCGGGGGCCCTTGTTGGTAGCCCATCCACCTTGGAATCCATGTAGGCACTCCAGACTGATGAACCGGTCGAGCAGAGCCTGAAGCCGGACTGGGCACAAATCCATTTTTCTCCCGGGCTCGCTGGAACAGGACCGGGCAGAGACATCAGAGCCGACCCAATATTCGACCCGGGAGGGCCGAGCAGAGAGAAGACCAAATGCTCCGATTCAAGATTGCAACAAGGCCGACCTGAAGGGCGGGAGACCCGAAGTCCGACCCGGGCGGATAAGCACCGCCAGAAGCATGCGAGGCAGGCCCGCATGCCAATTAAGGCATGCAGTCACGCCCCTTCCCAAGGCACTCCTTAGAGGCCGCCACGTGTCCAAGACATATATGCAGACTGACAAGTGTTTTGGGCATATTTCCCAAACATTCGCCAGCTGTCATCTCTCCACTGGCCCAAATTGTCTATATATAGAAGAAATGTACAGTGAAAGCAGATCTTTGGATGTTTAGCATTTTTGACATAGAGAGAAAATAGAGAGGATTCAGATTGACTGAGAAAAAGATAAGACTTGTAATAAACAAGCAAAAAAGATAGACCGGCATAAATATCCTGCTTGGCTCTACTCTATATTAAGGTCATTAATAAAATTTAGTGATCAAACACCTTTCATCTTATTTATTATTTTCTACGTGTCTTCGATCCATTCGTCCAGATCAGCACACGTGACGTTGACCAAACCAGACGTCAACAAAAGCTATCCACCTTAAAGAGTGCGTCTGCAACTGGTTACCTTCCCTATAAATATGAGAAACATGAGAATCAGTATCAGCAAGAAGAATGAGAGTGTGAAGCAAAAGGTTTCGAAATCCCGGAGGAAATATGTTAGATCGAAGGAGAAAGAGCTTGCCAGAAAGTAGAGTCCGTTCCCAGTCATAGTTTTCTCCAACCGCAGTGAAAAGAAAAATCGATACCTAGTAAAGACGCCATCGACTCTACCTCAGAAGCAAAATGGATACCTAATCGAGAGAGAGAACAATTATGAACGTAACTCCTGCAATTCTTAAATACATCAGCCACAGTAGCGACACCCATGTTACCACGAGAACATCCATTTGTATTACACTTGATCTAACCCGGAGGTAACTGATGCCAACGAACCTTGATGATACCAATCGAGCGAGCACATATGACCATTGTTCATCATGAGAGGAGTGAAGTATAAAGAGATCATACTCAGAGTGTACATATGACCATTATTCATCGAACGAGCTTCACTAATAAAAGACCAGAGCTGAGCGAAGAATGACCGAAGGCTAAAGGACACATTATAAAAAATATAATTATCAAATGAGCCAGAAGCAAGATATAAAACCTAGTTTCCAGTTAGATAGCACCTGTGGTGAAATGGAATCTCATAGCTTCGAGATAAATAGCAATTGAGGGCAGATTTGATGATACACATTTCTAGGGTGACCAACCATGAAAGGAGTGGGACCAACTCTCGAGTCGGAGCCAATTAGACCTATAAGATAAGCAAAAATATCCTCCACATTACTTCAATGAGAAATGCAAAAGCACTCTAGAGTATTCTAATAATGGTTAATATAGAAATTAGAAATACTCTGTGGGAAAAGATGCTTAGGAATACCAACCCTATCGATCATCTTGTATCCTAACTAATTATCCAGCCATAAGTGTACGTAAGAGTAAGCCACAACCATCCAAATAGAGCCCGCATGCGGGGTTGAATACCTTGATATAAAATCATGCCAAATGGAAAATAACACATGGTTATGAATCCCATTGAAGCGGATGAATCTATACCGAAAAATATCAAATACTCATCATGGTTCGTCAATACAACCCAGACAAAGTGTGTGAGAAGTGAATCATTCACATAAGATAAATTACGAAGACTAATCCCACCTTCCTCCTTAGGAACACAACAACATTTCCAAGGCACATGGATCATGCCAATCTTTTGAGTGTCACTACTCAAGATAAAGTTACGAATATACCTCTCAATATAAGTGACCATGTTAGTAGGCCATTGATAGATCATCATAAAATGGACAAAGGATCCTTGAATAATTGAAGTTATAAGAAAAATGTGACCAACTATAGATAAAGAGAATCCTTACAACGAACTAGCCAAGTCAAAATTGGCCAAGTCCTGGATATGAGCATATCTAGGAGCATCCTTGAATAAAGGGACCCCAAGATAGTGAAAGGGAAGCGTTCCTTCCAGAATGTCGAGACAATTTTTAATGGAAATCCTGTAGCAACGATACGTGTGTCACAAAATGAACTCTGGATTTCCATGGATCAGAAAATTAACAAGACCAGTTGTCATAGTCTTCGAGGATGCAGTTAATATTCATGCAATTACACATAGTCCCCTGCATAATGTTAACATCGTTGTGCACTCAATTTTACACGTGTTTTCATAGGGTTTTTTTGGATTTTATCATTTTTGCATGAGTATAATTGTAGTGCTATTTATTGGATTTGATTATGCTTGGTTTTGTTTATTTGTGGTTTTAGGTGTTTTTTAGGCCAAGTACAAGCATGAACGATTTCCTAACTCCCAAGACTAATTAATCGATACATGTGGGCTTGAACGAAAGGTCATGTTGACCAAGACAGGCCATGTTCAATGACACGACCGTGTTCAAGGCCGTGTTAGCTATCAGGCGCAAATTGCTGTTTAGAGGATAGTACGACACGGACCGTGTCAAATGACACGAACAGGTCACTGGGCGGGTCCACTTACGTTGTTTGGTGATTTTGACGCGTTTTAACCGCCTTGGACTCTATTTGGTGGCTATCAAAAGGACCCAAAGGCCATTGGAAGGATCAAGTCTAAGAAGGGCTCAGGAGGCTGAAAAATCATCAAGAGGATATCAAAGGCATAAAAGGAGATCTACTTCAAGGATTTATTCAAGATCGATCATTTGAGTTTTATCTTCTACATTTCTTTACCTTGTCCTTTTTTTTTATTTTATTTAGTTGAAACATGTTGAACATGGGTATTAATTTGTTTTTTTGACAAAAAACATGGGTATGATTTATTCTCTATTTTCACCATGTACGGCTAAACGTGTGAGATTCTGGACATGGGAGCACATCATTTGTGATGGGTTTTAAGGATAACTATTCATATTCATATATGTTAGATTGATGCTGCCACCAGAAGGGGGAGTTGAATAGTGCGGTGTAGAGTGCTGAACTCTTTTCATGTGGAAGCAAATAAAAATCATCATAACTAAAAGAAAATTGCGGAAAAAAATAACACAAGGGATTGTTCCAGAGATTCGACTATCGAAAAGCCTACATCCTCTGCCCAGTGTTACCAACTAGGCCTTTTCTCAAAACGATTGCACTTTATAGCTTAGTGTCAACTCTTTACAATAGTATTTTCAAGATTAGTGTCGAACTTCAATTTCTTGTTTTCCAGACTCAAGAACAACCACTAGTAAACACTCTTGTTTTTCTGGGTACAAGACAACCTCACCAACATTACAGAGAGTTTTTCGATTACGATTGCTCGACTTACAGAAATGATAGCTTAGAGTGATACAAGAATGTATATAGAAGACTGATTGAACAAGTCTTCTTGTATCAGTTATAATGCATAATTTTATTGCTCAAAGTGTATATGAAATAAGCTCAGAATGATTAGATGATAGTCTTGTGTTTATGATGAATTCTTGTGTATCAACTCCTTCCAAAACCATCCGTTATAGCTGTTGGAATATAAAACTCAGCGGAAGCTAGTTGGTGAAAATATTTTATAAACGGTTTTATAAACTAACCAAGATAAAAATCAGATCTATTTAGGCTTGTCAATTAATTAACTAAACAGATTAATACCTTTGAAGCAATCGTAATATTTACACATATTTTTCTAAAAATACACATATTTACGCATGGGAGTCGGTAATTTATATCTTTGAAGCGAAGTGGTAGAAGATCCCTTTTGGTCGATTTATTTCCTCTTCGCACTCCTCTCCGATCTTCTTGTATTTCTACCTCAAGATTTTCTAAAGTATATCCCGCCTATGTCCGGATGACGTCTGGGCAACAATCTACCGGACTAAACTTGAACTGCAATGGGGTCGGCCGAATTTTCTTCTCAAGAAACTCACGATTTTTGTTCTCTCTATTTTTCTTGAATATTTTGGTATTTTTAGAAAAATATTGTGTTAACTAAATTATGGAATCTAAGACACAAGTCAAGATCCACAATTAAACACATACACAAAAAAATCAATTTTTCTTGGACAATGAAGGTATGAAAATCGATCAACACTCACATCCTATTTATAGGTGTTTTGGGCTAGTCTAGGGACCTTAAGGATCCCAATAGATATCTTCTTTCCAATATTAGGACTCTTCCTAATATTAAGACTCTATTAATATCAACTTAGTCCACTAAAAGGTTGATATTGCACTTCCTACCAAAATCCCAAATTACGAAATTAGGCTCCTTTTAGAATTAATTATTTCCCGTGTTTAAGATATTCCATGTCCATTAATTAATTTAAGCTACTGATAGCTTTTAATTTATTAATATATTATACATAAGTATACCACTCGACTTTTATTATTATATCGTAAAATTAATTCCACCTGCAGGGTTTAATATAATAATCCTTTCGAGTGCCTCAAGGGACATGATCAACCCGACTAGTCGGGACATGATTTCTAGCTATAATATTAATTATCATATAAATAATAATATTACCCAAAATATCGAGCATATTGAGTCAATCATTGTGGCTCTCACCTCGATCCTGTTAAATGTATAGCGAATACGCTAATATATGCTAATGGTCAAGATCAACCAATCTCAAGCATATACTACAACCTCTCACATAACGGTCTAATGTTATATAGGTTGTGAACTAAATATTACTATATAAGGAACCGATAATGTGATCTTCTATGTGACACGACACACCACATTATCTACAATATAAAGTAATTTAAACTACATTTGCATAACCATAGCGTGAATAAATATGCAAAACATGTAATAAATGAATTAAATATTCTCATAGATAAAGACCGGAAAATTAGGTAATACAAGCATAAAGTATGCTTTGACGTATACAACCCTAACAATCTCCCACTTATACTCAAAGCATGATTTTGAAGTATACAATCTAGACTATGTCTATCTATCTCACACTTATACTCAAAGCAATGCCGCCATACATTTCAACCCCATTCCTTCCACATGCCCTTCAAATGACTTTCAGGGCAACCCTTTCGTGAAAGGATTAGCTAGGTTGTCTTCAGATGCTATCTTGGAGACAATAATTTTTCTTCTCTTCACAAAATCTCGAATGATATGATATTTGCGCTTGATATGATTGCTTGCTTTGTGGGCCCGTGGTTCCTTCAAATTTACAACATCACCGGTATTATCACAATAAAGTGTAATACTCCTAGGCAAATCAGGAATCACACCCAAATCCTTTAGGAAGTACTTGAGCCATACCGCCTCTTTACCTGCCTATGATGCTGCTACATACTCGGCTTCCATGGTAGAGTCCGCTATGCATTTCTGCTTCACACTCCTCCAACTGATGGCTCCACCTCCCAAAGTGAAAACATATCCGGAAGTTGATTTCGAGTTTTCTTTGTCCACACTGAAATCTGAGTCAGTGTAACCCAAAGGACAAAGTGTATCCGATTGATATACAAGCATATGCTCCATAGTCCTTCTCAGGTACTTGAATATATGCTTGACAGCAATCCAATGTCCCGATCTTGGGTTCGACTGATATCTCGCCACCATGCCTACAACATGACAGATATCAGGCCTAGTGCAAAGCATAGCATACATGAGGCTTCCCACTGCCGAAGCATAAGGGACCAGCTTCATGTAATCTATCTCCTTCTGTGTCTTAGGACACATAGCTTTAGATAGCTGAATTCCATGTCTGTAAGGTAAGAAACCTTTCTTGGCATTCTCCATGCTGAACCGCTTTAGCACCGTATCGATATAGGATGCCTGAGATAAGCACAACATCCTTTTCTTGTGATCTCGAAAGATCTTAATACCAAGGATGTGCCCGATTTCTCCCAAATCCTTCATATCGAACTGCTCAGACAGCCATACCCTTATGTCTGATAAAATCTTCACATTGTTTCCAATTACACGTATATCATCTACGTACAGTACAAGAAACACCAGCACGTTTCCATCGCACTTTTTGTATACAAAAACCTCACTAAGACACTGTTCAAAACCATACGATTGAATGACCTCATCAAATCGCATGTTCCAAGACATTGATGCTTGCTTGAGACTATAAATGGCTCTTTTAAGCTTGCACACTAAGTGCTCCTGTCCTTCCGCAATGAATCCCTCAGGTTGGCACATATAGATTTCCTTATCAAGACTCCCATTCAAGAACGCAGTCTTGACATCCATCTGCCAAATCTCCATATCCAGATGCGCAGCTATAGCTAAGAGAATCCGGATCGATTTAAGCATGGCTACTGGCGAAAAGGTCTCATCGTAGTCGATGCCCTACTTTTGAGTGTAACCTTTCGCAACAAGCCTTGCTTTGAAAGTTTCAACCTTCCCTTTCGATCCTCTCTTACGCTTGTAGACCCTCTTACTTCCAATGGGTTTTTACCCCATTGGGTAGCTCTACTCGCTCCCACACTTGATTAGAATCCATAGATCTCATTTTGGATTCCATTGCTGTTTGCTAGGATTCAGCATCCTTGTCTTGAACTGCCTGCTTATACGTACATGGATCCATTTCATCCTGGTCCAGGGAGTGGTCCGAAGACGCTCCCACATCGATGAAACATTCAGGTTGACGAACAACCCTCCCACTATGACGAGGCGTGTCCTTGGTTTGCGTATCTACAATAGTGTCGATACGTGGTTCACTAGGTTTTTGTACAATTGGTATTGTCGATATATCGCCCCTAAGTTCTTCTAAAATGACCTCACTCCTAGGCTTGTGGCTTATTACATAGTCCTCCTCTAAGAACCGAGCACTGGTGCTAACAATGACCTTCTGATCTTTAAGACTGTAGAATAGGCCACCCTTCGTTCCCTTCGGATATCCTACAAACACTCGTACTTCTGTACGAGATGCCAACTTATCAGATTCCTTATTCCGCATGTGTGCTGGTGAACCCCAAATCCGAACATGTCCTAGACTGGGCTTGCGCCCATTCCACAGTCTGTGGGTGTTTTTGGAACTAATTTCGAAGGCACCAAGTTTAGAATGTACGCCGCTGTTTTCAAGATGTATCCCCAAAAACAAAATAGGCAAATCAGAATAACTCATCACTGACTTAACCATCTCTAATAAAGTACGATTCCTTCGTTCAGCAACACCATTTTGTTGTGGTGTACCAGGCGCTGTGAGCTGGGAAGTAATCCCCTCATGTGCCAAGAAAACTAAAAACTCCCCACTAAGGTACTCACCACCACGATCAGATCATAGTGACTTGTACTCTGCCCATGACGCTTCTCCGTTTCAGCCTTGAATTCTTTGAACTTATCAAAAGATTCAGACTTACATCGCATCAAATAGATGTATCCATATCTCGAATAATCATCTATAAACGTGATAAAGTATTCGAAGCCACCCTTAGCCTGGATGTTCGTTGGACCACATACATCGCTGTGTACTAATTCCAATACATTTTGTGCACGATTTCCTTTGCTTTGGAAAGCCCTTTTAGTCATTTTACCTTCTAGATAGGATTCCCAAACTGGAAATGACTCAACTTCGAGTGAATCCAATGGGCCATCGCTTACCAATCTTTGAATCCTTTTAAGGTTAATATGACCCAGTCGTAAATGCCACAAATATGTTGGATTTATGCTCGAAGGTTCTTTTCTTTTTATTAGGATTAGTCAAAGAATTAAGCGATTTATAATTATGCAAGGGAGCTGGTGCAACATTAATGATATGTTCTTCATTATAAGTACTCCCGCAAACATATTCACCATTTCTTTTAATAATTGCATTATCTTCAAAATAAAATGAATATCCACCGCGACGCAATTTAGAAACTGAAATTAAATTCATTCTAAAATCGGGTACCAATAATACATTATTTAAAACTAAAATCTTGTCATCAACTTTTAACTGCACGACTCCCACTGCAACAGCCTTCAGCCTGGAATAGTCGCCCCAGCTTATTGTAATCTCATCCGCACTAAGTACCGTGGTTACTTGGAACCCCTGCGAGTCATAACAAACATGATCAGTGGAGCCCCAATCAACAATCCACGAAGTGATAGAACAGGCAGCCAAACATATTTTGACTATTAGTGCATGAGACGTACCTCTTTTAGGGTAGTCACTCTTCAAATGCCCTTTCAGACCGCAATTGAAGCACTTGCCCTTCGGCCTTTTGTTCGCCTCGGACTAAGGAGCCTTTGACTGAGGAGCCTTGCCCTTAGCTTTGAAGGTTGCCACTTGCTTCTAGCCAACCTGCTTTTTCTTCTTTCCCTATTTGGATTTTGAAGAAGTAGCACCGATTGCCGCAAGAATTTGATGATAACCTTGTTTGAAGAGACCTTCGGCAGACTGAAGCTCTGTCAGAAGTTCCGCCAATGTGTAAGTCCTACAATTCATATTGTAGTTGAGGCGGAGCTGCTCAAAGCTTCTTGGTAAGCTATCCAAGATAATATCGACCTGCGACTCGGCATCGATAGTGGCCCCCAGTATGCTCAGTTCGTTCAAATGAGACATCATTTTAAGAACGTGATCCCTTACTGGGGTCCCTTCAGACATTTGAGTTGTCATCAATACCCTCATTGCATTATGTCTAGCCGCCCGGTTCTGATGACCAAACATCTCAGTGATATTTTTCATCATTTCCGCGGCCGAGCCCATCATCTGATGCTGGTGTTGCAATACATTTTCCAGTGAAGCCAAAATGTAACAACGAGCCATCTTATCAGACTTTTTCCATTTCCGGAATTCAGCCAACTCTTCAGGAGTGGCATCCGTTTCTGGTTCCAAAGGGCTCTCCTCAGTTAAAATAAATTTATGCCCCTCGGTAGTCAAGACAATATCAAGATTTCTTTTCCAGTCGGCAAAGTTAGTGCCATCAAGTTTATTTTCTTTGAGAATAACAGCTAGCGGATTGAAAGACATCTGAGAATAAAATAAAAAAAACCATTCATCACATAATTCGACGCAAAATATATTGAAAAACCTTAAAACACAATATATATGCAATCAACCAATACCTTGAAAAACCGCACATGCAAGCCACGATAGTGTGGATGTTTACACATACATTTTCAAGTAGATTATTTTAACATCTTTAATTTTATTATCTAGCCAAGATGCGTTTTGACAAGTAAAATTAATAGGTGATTCCTCTTGGCCATATATTTAATTAACATAGACTCCGATGGGGAGCTTATTAATCAATACACCTAGGTGAACACCATAATTTAACAAACCTTAGAATATCATTTAATGATAATAATCCTACATATGGAGAGGTCCTATCATAAAAAATAATATTCACCTTTTTGTTATCAAATTTGAAGTTTAAAAACTAGTGCGCCAATAATTATCACACCCGATGTGGAGAAAGACTCTAATGTCAACGCGCATGCTAATTATTTCACAATTTAAAGCAATCATGGAGGCCAATTTGATTTTGAAAAATCAATTTAAAATCACTTAGTTATTTTGAAAAATAAGGTTTTTAATTTTCTCGTCCTAACATGCAAGGAAACATATCACGTATACATCCATACATGCCATACATCAAAACAATAAAAACCAATAAAATAAAAAAATTGGATATTAAATCTAATTATCATGGCTTTTATTTCTCGTTTTGAATAACGAGAAAATCTTCGGCTCGTTTGCTCCCACTGCTTCAAGCATCTCGCGGAAAAACGAATCGAACGACCCGAATCCGGACAACTTGACCCGCTGGCCGCTGGCCGCTGCCCGACTGCCCGACCCGAGCTGCTAGCCGAGCGCAGCAGTCCAGTTGGCCGAGATAGCTGCTGGCCGAGTCCCGATCGGCAGCCTGCTGGTCTCGGTCGGTTCGTCCGATCGGGACGCCTCTTCGCGCTGGACTTCTTTCTCTTTCGTACTTTTTGTGTTCCAATTCGATTACAATTTTATTCGAAATAAAATACATCGAATTTACAGCAAATTACAAGAAAAATAAATCCTATTCTACCCGTGGATTTTCTCACGAGAAAAACTTATCCATGCCTTAAACCGGACCAAATTACCAAAATGGGTAAATAAATAAAAAAACATCACACAGCCATGATAATTAGATCATATTCTCCTGCAAGACAAATTCTAGCAAAATATTCCAAAAATCATACTATATGAATATTTAACTGCTAGCATATTAATCACCAAATTAATTAAATTGAACAGAATCTAAAGACCGGCTCCATACCAATTATTGGAATATAAAACTCAGCGAAAGCTAGTTGGTGAAAATATTTTATAAACGGTTGTATAAACTAACCAACATAAAACCCGGATCTATTTACGCTTGTCAATTAATTAACTAAACAGATTAATAAATAATTAAATACACATATTTATGCATGGGAGTGGTAGAAGATCCCTTTTGGTCGATTTATCTCCTCTTCGTACTCCTCTCCGATATTCTTGTATTTCTACCTCAAGATCTTCTAGAGTATATCCCGCCTATGTCCGGATGTCGTGTGTGCAACAATCTATCGGACTAAACTTGGACTGCAATGAGGTCGGCCAAATTTTCTTCTCAAGAAACTCACAATTTTTGTTCTCTTTATTTTTCTTGAATATTTTGGCATTTTTAGAAAAATATTGTGTTAACTAAATTATGGAATCCAAGACATAAGTCAAGATCCACAATTAAACACATACACAAAAAAATCGATTTTTCTTGGACAATGAAGGTATGAAAATCGGCCAACACTCATATCCTATTTATAGGTGTTTTGGGTTACTCTAGGGACCTCAAAGGGGATATGGTAAGGACTCCCAATAGATATCTTCTTTCCAATATTAGGACTCTTCCTAATATTAAGACTCTATTAATATCAACTTAGTCCACTAAAAGGATGATATTGCACTTCCTACCAAAATCCCAAATTACGAGATTGGGCTCCTTTTTGAATTAATTATTTCTCGTATTTAAGATATTCCATGTCCATTAATTAATTTAACCTACTGACAGCTTTTAATTAATTAATATATTATACATGAATATACCACTCGACTTTTATTATTATATCGGAAAATTAATTCCACCTGCAGTGTTTAATATAATAATCCTTTCGAGTGCCTCAAGGGATATGATCAACCCGACTGGTCGGGACACGATTTATAGCTATAATATTAATTATCATATAAATAATAATATTGCCCAAAATATCGAGCATATTGAGTCAATCATTGTGGCTCTCACCCATGATAAATCAAACCAATAAATATTAAATATTAATCACTAGAATTAAGAAATAATAATTGTCCGAGAGGTACGTTCTTCTTATAGTTAGTACGGAAGAATCTATCTCATCTCGATCCTGTTAAATGTATAGCGAATACGCTAATATATGCTAATGGTCAAGATCAACCAATCTCAAGCATATACTACAACCTCTCACATAACGGTCTAATGTTATATAGGTTGTGAACTAAATATTACTATATAAGGAACCGATAATGTGATCTTCTGTGTGACACGACACACCACATTATCTATAATATAAAGTAATTTAGACTACATTTGCATAACCATAGCGTGAATAAATATGCAAAACATGTGATAAATGAATTAAATATTCTCATAGATAAAGACCGTGGAAATTAGGTAATACAAGCATAAAGTATGCTTTGACGTATACAACCCTAACAATAGAATTTAAAATCCAAGTGAATGTTATCCCAATACTCCTCATTAACGTACATTACGGTGTGGGTCTTGCATATATTATGGTGTTTCTCTGCAAAGCGGCCATAAGAGCTGTCCAGTGACATCCAATAGCTGACATCTTTTATGTTGCGTACAATATATTTATAGGTTGCGTATGTTAGTCATGTCATCAACTAGCCGTTGGATGGTTGACCTTCTAGATGCTATCAACATCCAATATGAATTAAATTTACAAAATCTTAGTAGCTTTTAACAAGTACATATAGTGTACGTTAAGCAGTATGTGACCGTTGGATGCCTTGACCTTCTGGAAGCAGTACAACTGTTGGAGTTTAAACATTATGTATGCTATGAATGTGACTTTGCACACATTAAGCTTGGTTGATAACATAGCTTGTCCCGCTACGTAACCCTGTACATTTTAACACTTTACACAAAATCAGCTAGGTGAGATTTGCGTACGTTATAACACAAGCAAAGCATAGGTTAACAATGTAATCTTGGCTAGTTCAACTGAGTAAGTATTACGTACATTATGTATATATGATAACTTACGTTATTGTTGGCAAAATTATTTCTGTAATGTTTTGCAAGATTAAGTTTGTGCAATTAACTTGAAATGAATATTTTGGAGAACACCATCTAAAAATGTGTGATAAAAATATTGGTTCAACAATCTCCCCCCTTTTGATGATAAAAAAATGATTACTGAAACAATTTGTTTTGAACTAAAAAGGTTTGAGGGTTCGATAAACTCTTCTTGAGAATAACCCCCCTTGGGTTTAATATTATATTGTAATACCCGTACTTTTCATGAATTTTTGGATTTGATGTTCATTCACTTTTGTTGCTCTTGTAAGCCCTTATTGAGATGTTGATTTTAGAGTTTCGTATCATTTGAAACATGTTCGTATTGATCGGACCTCGCAGCGGCATTATTGAGTGAAGCAGTTAGCATACGCTAGGCGTGAGCTAACGCATGCTATTCGTGTTTGGTAGCATGTTCTAGCTTTGCCAGTAACGCACGCTAGTGGTTCGAGTTTGGCAGAGGCAGTAGCTGGGTTTGAAGAGATAAGTACACCACTAGAAGGGGGGGTTGAATAGTGGTAATGCGGAATGTCGAACTTTCTCGCGAATAAAGGAAAAATGTGCGGAAAGTAAAAGATTCAAAGATTTATAGAGGTTCGGAAACTTGCCTACGTCCTCTCTCCGACTTCTTTTTCTATTAGCTAAAGAAACAACCACACACTTGTCTCGTCTTCGATAGCTCCGAGTAAAACAACCGTTACAACCACTTGTCTTCTATTGGTCCAAGCACAACCACTCTCAAAAATAAACTTTTGTATCTAGTGTTCTATCGGAACTAGATAATCCTCACTTTACGAATGTTGGAGTGTAATCCTAATAATGCCGGATCAAAGATCCTAATAACACCGGATTAGTGACTCTTAATTCGTTTCTCTAACGCTCGTGTATGAGTGATGAAACACTCACAACCAAATGAAAAGAATACAAAGTATACTAAATATTGCAATGTGTATCACTCTTTGTATCTTTTTCTTCATAACTTAGAATGCAATAACAAATAGAAATCTGAGCTCAAGAATGCTTTGAATGCTTGTATACTTGAATGCTTGAAGTTGTGTGTGAGATACCCAAGTCCTATGAGTATTTAGAGTGTCAAGTCCTTCTTTATATTCTGAAAAATGTATTATTAGCGTGCGCTAATAATCCTTCATAGCGTGCGTTAACGAGCTTTGACTTGACTGATCTGAACGGTCATTAAACTGTACCAACGGTCATAATACACGTCTAGCGTACCCTAGTCGGTTTTCTGTAGCGTGCGTTATCGTCGGTCAACAGGTCTTCACTTTTGACTGTTGAATCTTGTAGGCTTGTCCCCCCAACGTATCTTTTCCAACGGATAAAAATGTACTTAGCATGCGCTAGTACTGATACATTAGCATGCGCTAGTAGTATTTTATATTAGCTTTCCAGATTTTACGGATCTCCTTTTTGACGTTTGCGTTCCAACGAATAAGTTGACTAACGGTAAGAATTTGAACGCTTAGCGTGCACTAACAAATATATTGTAGCATGCGCTACGACCTTTCCAGATAACGTACGTTAGATTGTTTAGCGTACATAATTGCTTCCTTGATTTGAGTCCAGAGCCTACTGGACTACCAATATGATTTCCGGTAGCGTGCGCAAGGTTTGACATGTAACATGCGCTAAGACCTCTGAATAGCGTACGTAATTATACTTCCGTAGCGTGCGCAAATGCTTTTCCTTTTTCTGTCCAGACCTTACTGACTCTTTGCCTTGAGTGCGATAGCGTGCGCTATAGATAGATGATAGCGTACGCTAAGATTGACAACTTAGCGTGCGCTGATATTATAGGATTTGCATGCGCTATCCATCAGGTGACTCCAACTTAACTGCAGATTACTTGCGTGACTGCAGGTAACTTTCCATCAATAGCGTGCGCTACCATTCAGTCTGTAGCGTGCGCTAGGAACATGATTTTCCTTTAATGTAACAGCTCGATGGGATAGATTTTGGTTAAATGTTTTGAATATAATCATCATCAAAATACCTTGAGTCAACAATCTCCCCGTTTTTGATGATGTCAAAACATTTAATATATACCTGCAAAAACATTAAAAAATTTCGAATCAAGGTAAATTGTTCGATATGTTAGTATGTTCCGGCTTTTGGAGTGTTTCTCCCCCTTTTTGACATAAACAAAAAGGACTCCGCCTGTGTTGTTGCGTATATAACAAGATACCAATCAAATGCCATGTATCAAAACGAAACACATAATTAACGAACGCCAAAGTACATGACAACCAAATGAAGGGAATGCGCATTTCATTGAAAATAATTCAAGCATTACATAGAAATATCCAAAGCACACGACATCAAAAACATGTGAAATAAAAGTTCGCTACAACGAGAATCAATGTCCTAAAACTACGGTGCGTGCTCGGATGAGGAATGTGGAAGCGGGAACGATGGATGCGTGAAGCAAATGAAATCTTCAAGTAGCCCGCGCACTCCTTGAACCTCGGAGCGAAGAGAACGAACATCTTCACAGATCTCCAATTGTGAAGTCTCGATGCTGCACTTCCTCGGTAAGTGTCTCTCTCATCGGACGTTTTCCCTTAGAAGTGGGCTTCCACACAAACTCTCCTGTTTACATTTCTCGAAGGGTGTGCGGCCCTCGTCAAGTAATTCGCTCTTCCGGTGTTGGCATACGAGTCCATTTCTCCACTTGGTCGTCTTCATGAAGGTATGGAAAGAGAATACAGCCCCGGTTGATCATTCGTACATAGTGCATGGCCTTGAGCGAGTAATCCGAGATCTCATGGCCGAGTGAAATGGGAACAGCTTTGTCCTTTGATAAATCCACTTGATGAAATTTGAAGATCGCCGTTAGGATGGAGCCGTATAGCATTCCAGCCTCGCGGGACCGTGAAGCGTAATTCTTGGACCAAAATATGTCACCCTTAACTTTCATCCAGCTTGTGACAATCGCGGCAAAGTCAACCCTATCATCATTTAGCACTCTGTACACAACATGTTTATCGATTCCGACTAACTTATGCTGCGTGTTGACCTTGGGCATTATACACTTGGTGAGTGCGACCAAAAGGAGTCGAATATTAATCCCAAAATCATTGTTCTCAAAAGCCTCATCGGTGATGTCGACTATGGCTTTCGAGCTCAAAAATTCCATGACATCAATCTCGGTAACTCCAGATTCTTCAGTGATCGATTTCCCAGAACAAGAAAAGCCATTGGACGACAAACTAAATAGTTGAGTCAAAATCTCCGAAGAGACTTTCACTACAGTTCCTCCAAGCAAACTCCCTAAACCTAACGATGAGGAACCTTCACTCTCAGCAATATGAAGATTCGCGTAGAATTCGCGAACTAACTCCGGAAAGACAGGTTCCTTACATTCAATAAAACAGGAAATTCCAATAGAAGAGAAAATCTGAAATAACAATATTCACCCGTTCCAGGCTGTGAAAATTGAAGCAGTAGCAGTCCGTCAATTGTTCCTGAGGAAGGATTTCAGAAAAGACCTTGGAAGCGGTATATGACACGAAACGGGATGCATCATATTCTGGTTCGCGGGTGCGTTTTGTGCCTTTGCAAGTCTTTTCTATAGCTTTTCTGCCCTTGATCGACATGAATATGAAAGGAATTGAAAGATTTGAAGAAGGAAATCGGGATCGGATTTTGGCTAGGGTTCTTGCTGAAAGGGGATCTGATGTGATTGCGTGCATTATGAAATGGTGAAAGGGTTTCTGGGCTGTTCAGGGTTTATATAGTGAACTGAACTGGTTTAATTAGCATACGTTATCGAAGACAAAATCGTACAGGAGTGGGAAGTTAGAGCGTGTTAAAAGAATGAAGCTAGCGCGTGCTAGCGAATGGAACGTTTCTAAGATATTGATTTATCGAGTAGAAAACTAATTTCAAAAATTGTCTAGATGTCCATACCAAGTTGTAAACGAATAGTGTTAAATGATTCCTCGGGAATAGGTTTCGTAAATATATCAGCAAGTTGGTCCTTCGTCCCGACAAAAATTAAGCAGATATCTTTCTTTTGCACATGATCGCGTAAAAAATGATGTCTAATATCTATATGCTTAGTTCTACTATGCAACACGGGATTTTTAATCACATTAATAGCACTAGTATTATCACATAAAATAGGGATATTTTCAAAATAAATGCCGTAGTCGTGGAGTTGATTTTTAATCCATAATACCTGAGCACAGGCACTCCCTACAACAACGTATTTGGCCTCAGCTTTAGACAACGCTACACTGGTTTGCTTTTAACTTCCCCAAGATATTAAGCATGAGCCAATAAAATGACATGTACCACTAGTACTCTTTTTATCAATTTTGCATCCGCCGAAATCGGCGTCACTATATGCAATCAAATTAAAGTCCAAGCAGGAAGGATACCATAGACCTAGTCCGATGGTCCCATTCAAGTAACGAAAAATGCATTTACAGGCAATTAAATAGGATTCCTTAGGATTAGCTTGGAATCGAGTACATAAGCATGTAGCAAATATTATGTCTGGCGTAGAAGCAGTTAAATATAGCAAAGATCCGATCATACCTCGATATAATTTTTGATCTACGGATTTGCCATTTTCATCTTTTTCTAATTTCAATGATGAAGACATTGGCGTTGAAATCACTTTGCTACTCTCCATTTTGAATTTCTTGAGAAGATCGTTTGAGTACTTTGTTTGATGAATAAAGATTTCATCTTCGCATTGCTTGATTTGAAGCCCGAGGAAGAATGTTAATTCTCCCATCATACTCATCTCGAACTCTCCCTTCATAAGATTAGAGAAATCTTGGCACAATGATTCGTTAGTAGCTCCAAAAACAATGTCATCAACATAGATTTGGCAAACAAGTATATCATTATTCAATATTTTCACAAACAAGGTATTATCGACTTTACCTCTTTTATAATCATTTGCAATTAAAAATTGACTTAAAAGATCATACCATGCTCGGGGTGCTTGTTTCAACCCATAGAGTGCTTTGTTGAGTTTGTAGACGTGATCCGGAAATTGGTGATCTTCAAATCCGGGAGGTTGCTTGACATAAACTTCTTCTTGAATATAGCCATTCAAGAATGCACTTTTCACATTCATTTGAAATAGCTTGATCTTTTTGTGAGCGGCAAATGCACATAACAGACGGATGGCTTCGAGTCGAGCCATGGGAGCAAAAATTTCTTCTTAATCAAGGCCTTCCTCTTGATTATACCCTTGTGCTACCAAACGAGATTTATTTCGGATTGGGTAACCGTCTTCGTCACACTTGATTTTGTGCACCCATTTAGTTCCGATAATTGTCTTATCTTTAGGAGTGGGAACTAAATTCCATACGTTATTGTGCATGAATTGTACAAGCTCCTCTTACATTGCCATCATCCAATTTTCATCATCAAGAGCCTCGGATAATTTTTTGGGAACTATTTCGGATACGAAAGCACAATGAGCCATATATTCGGTGGTTCTCCTTCGAGTTTGAACACCGTCTTCAATGTTTCCAATCAAGAGATCTTTTGGATGGTCTTTGATGTGCCTCCAATCTTTTGGTAGACTCTCGATTGTCTTCTTTTAGATTTCCAAAATTTTATCCATTTCGTTTGAGGGATGAGAATCTGGAAAAATACATGCATCATCAAAACATTCTACCTTTCTCGGGGGTGAGATCATATTGTTGAATTTAACATGAATGGATTCTTCAACTTTATTTGTTCTAATGTTATAAACACGATATTTTTTTGCTATTTGTAGCATAACCAAGAAATATTCTGGAGTCGTATTTAGCATCAAATTTCCCCAAGTTATCCTTACAATTATTTAGGATAAACACATTGCAACCAAAAGGATGGAAATAAGATATATTTGGCCTTTTACCCTTCCATAATTCATACGGAGTTTTAAGGTGAGTTCTACGAACATGAACTCGGTTAATCACATAGCATGCCATAAAATTGCTTCAGGCCAAAAATATTGTGGAAGAGAATATTCGTTAAGCATAGTCCTTGACATTTCCTCCAAAGATCGATTTTTCCTTTCAACAACCCCATTTTGTTGAGGCGTTCTAAGAGCCGAAAAATTGTGATTAATACCATATTTGTCACATAAAAGCTCAAATGGAGTGCAATCAAATTCACCTCCATGATCGGTGCGAATAGAAATTATAGAGAGACTTTTCTCATTTTGCACCAAACGACACCATTTGGAAAACTCAGAAAATGTATCATCTTTATGAGCAAGAAATCTAACCCAAGTAAAACGGGAATAATCATCAACAATGACCAAAGTATAAAGATTACCATTTAGACTAACATATCTAGATGGTCCAATCAAATCCATATGCACAAGTTCAAGAATACGGCTAGTGGAAACCTCGAATTTTGGTTTGAAAGATTCTCGAGTATGTTTCCCTTTTATGCATGATTCACACAAATGCTTCCGATCAAATTTGAGTTTGGGTAAACCACAGACAAGATCATGTCTCGATAAAATAGAAATGATTGGTAGAGATGTATGCCCCAATTTACGATGCCATAAATATGCATTATCATCCAAAGTAATAAGGCACTTTTCATTAAATGAACTTTTATCATTAAGATCAACAATATATATGTTTCCACATCTCAAACCGATGAATGCAATTTTATTATTTCTAAATGCCGTACAATGAGTTTGCTCAAAGAGAATTTTAAAACCTTCATCACATAGTTGAGAAACGCTAAGTAAATTGTGATGCAAACCTTCAACAAATAATACTTTATTGATAGAGGGAGAAGGTTCCTTACAGACTTTTCCGATACTTTTGATCTTTCCCTTTTGATTGTCGCCAAAGGTCACATGTCCTTATTCTTGATATTCGAGGTCTTCAAATAAGTCCTCGGAGCCGCACATGTGCCTTGAGCATCCGCTATTAATGTACCACTTGCTTTTTTTTGGTGCCGGTACCTACAAAAATAGTGTTTCTCAGTTGTTTCGGTACCCAAGCCCTTTTGGGTCCTCCAAAGTTAACGATACTTATAGCATTCGGAACAATTGTCCCTTTTGGAACCCATATTTGTTTAACTTTGATGGTTCTCAACTTTGAACGAATGTTATCATGAACTCGTTGTTTGAAAGGAGTTTCTGAATTCTCGGCTTCGGTTTTCTTTATTTTGTCAAGGTTGATAAGGGATTGTTCCCTTTTAAACGGGTCGAAACCAAGGCCATGTTTTAACAATGGGCATTTTGAATAGATAAGAGCTTTTCGAATTTATCGTTTCCGAGAGTAAATTTGTTCAAAATATATTTTATCTCCTTTTGAGTTTTCATCAACTCAATTTTCAAAACGTTTTCTTTTTCAAGGCATAAGGTATGGTTGAGTTCAATAGTTTTGCCTTTGTTTTGAAGAGAGGTTTTTTCGAGTTCTAAAGATTTTATTTTCCTCTTAAAGACATATTTAATTTAACCATCTCATCGTATTCTATGTTCAAAGATTCAAACGCACTTAATAACTCATCGTCATGATGAACTTCTTGTGAATCGCAAAAATTGAATGTATCATATTCATCATCATTAAGTTTAGAACTTACCACGATATTGCTTTCGGAGTCGAGTGCCATGAACGCGAGATTGGCATCTAGAGATCTTTCAATCTCCTCCTCATCATCACTCCAAGACACGATTAGAACCTCCTTCTTTTTGAATCTTTCAATTTGGGGCTTTGGAGAGGATCCTCGACATTCCTTGGCATACTGACCGGCTTGACTGAATTTCCGACAATTATTGTCGAACTTCTTTATAGGAACATAGCTATTCTTTTTTGTTCCGCCTTACCATCCCGACCAAGGAAATTTCGCCTTCTTTGAATTAGATTTTTATACCTTCTAAAGTTCTTGGCGTAGAGAGCAAGTTCCTCGTCATCTTCATCCTCAGGAACATCTTTCTCAACATCGCTATCAACATTGAATGCGACTACCTTTTCACGAGGCTTTGGTTTAGTACCTCTAGACTTGAGAACAATCTCATAATTGATGAGTGACCCGATGAGGGCACTAAACTCGAGCTTGTTGAGATCTTTGGACTCCATGATCACGGTAACCGTGGCATCCCATTCACATGGCAACGAGCGAAGAATTTTCTTAGCTTTGTCGCTACTAGATATAGGCTTTCCGAAAGATGCAAGTCCATTGGTTATAGCCGAGAACCGATCCAACATATTGGTGATCATTTCCTCGTCTTTCATGGAGAAAAGTTCGTAGTCATGAAGAAGCATGTTGGTTTTAGTCTCCTTAACTTGGGTGGTTCCTTCATGAGTTACTTCGAGGATTTCCCAAATTTCCTTTGCGCTTTCGTAAGAAGATATCCTATTGAGTTCTTCGGGATTAAGGGCACAATAGAGAAGTTGAGTAGCACGTGAATTGATGTGCGTGTTCCTCCAGTCCTCGTCGTTGAACTCGTCGAACTTTTTCAACGATCCATCTTCTTTCTTGGCAAGTTTCGGACCAAGGGCAATAACTTTCCAAATTTCAATATCATAGGCTTGAACAAATATAGCCATTTTCTTTTTCCATGTCATGAAGTTGGAACCGTCGAAGAAGGAAGGATGGTTGAGAGCATTGCCTTCGATTTGGCCAAGAAGTGCCATTTGCGGATCTTTTTCCCTTAGGTGGTTAAACCCTTAAAAAGAGACCCACTCCGATACCAACTAAAGAGATAAATAAACCACTAGAAGGGGGGTTGAATAGTGGTAATGCGGAATGTCGAACTTTGTCGCGAATAAAGGAAAAATGTGCGGAAAGTAAAAGACTCAAAGATTTATAGAGGTTCGGCAACTTGCCTACATCCTCTCTCCGACTTCTTTTTCTATTGGCTAAAGAAACAACCACACACTTGTCTCACTTTGTAACACCCCCAATCCACTCAGGGATATTATACGCCGTAGACCCTCTCCTCGAGGATCTACCAGGCTGATAACTAAAATCAAACATCTAAACATTGCCTTTAAGGCTAAAATGACTCAGTAGACCGACTTGGTCTTTTAATAATAACATACAACTCAATTCCAAACACATACCCACGCAGGGGTCAAAATACAATAAACTCCCGTACAACGGGGAAAAGATACTGCAGCGGAAAAGAAAATACAACTAGACCAATACGACATCAACGGATACTCGTGTGATTAGTATCGTTCATCTTTCATCATCCTTCGTGCCGACCCTGTGCTATGCTCAAAACCTGAATGCAAAAACAGACATCCACCCCCCGAATACTCGGGGGTTAGCAAAACTCCACTGTTTTGCTAGTGCAAGTACAAGTGCAAAAATACGAGCCATACAATACAAGTTCTAAGAACAATAATAATCAGGAATCCTCAAAGTTCCAAATGTAACGAAAAGCACTTCCCGAGGCATGAGTTTGGTAAAACATTCCAAAATCGAAAGATCACAAATCAAGGGAAAACAATTTATAAAACAGTTTAAAATGCCATCGAGAGTTTTAATAGAAAACAATTTAGGATTTCCGAATCCTTCTCTTTCCAAAAATCAACAGGGGTCACATCCCAAAGATTTTGTTTTCGCAAATAGAAAACATACACAATTCACAGGGCCCGAGCCCAACATCACGTGTCCTCGACGGACATAAAACTCAACACAACGTAATCACGCATGCGCATCGCCTAGGACCGGGACGAAGCCACAAATCCCACTCGAGACCTCGAAGGACCCTCCCGAGCTGGCTAGCGAAACAAATCACACACATCTCACGGTTGGATCAATCGCTTGTTGCATCCTGGCCACATGATCGCATGCCATGTGCCACCGTAGATTATCTCAGGCTCTCACGGTTGGATCAATCACTTGTTGCATCCTGACCACATGATCACGTGCCATGTGTCACCGTAGACCTTCAACCATATCCACACATTCACACAAATAACATATCACATCAAGGATATTCAAACAATTCGCCCAGAGGCATCAAGTCAACTTATCTGTTGGAACGCAAACGTCAAAAAGGAGATCCGTAAAATATGGAAAGCTAATATAAAATAATACTAGCGCATGCTAATGTATAAGTACTAGCGCATGCTAAGTACATTTTTATCTGTTGGAAAAGAGATGTTAGGGAGACAAGCCGACAAGATTCAACAGTCAAAAGTGAAGACCTGTTGACCGACGATAACGCACGCTACAGAAAACCGACTAGCACACGCTAGACATGTATTATGACCGTTGGTACAGTTCAATGACCGTTCATATCAGTCAAGTCAAAGCTTGTTAACGCACGCTATGAAGGATTATTAACGCACGCTAATAATACAGTTTTCAGTATATGAAGAAGGACTTAACACTATAAATACCCATAGGACTTGGGTATCTCACACACAACTTCAAGCATTCAAGTATACAAGCATTCAAAGCATTCTTGAGCTCAGATTTCTATCTATTATTGCATTCTAAGTTGTGAGGAAAAAGATACAAAGAGTGATACACATTGCAATATTTAGTATACTTTGTATTCTTTTCATTTGGTTGTGAGTGTTGCATCACTCATACATGAGCGTTAGAGAAATGAAATAAGAGTCACTAATCTGGTGTTATTAGGATCTTTGATCCGGCATTATTAGGATTACAATCCAACATTCGTAAAGTAAGGATTATCTAGTTCCGATAGAACACTAGATACAAAAGTTTATTTAATTGCGATATACTAAATGTATGTTGAGCCGAAAATTTATTTAATTGCCATCACATTCAGTTCTCCACCGCCAGACATAAGAACCATATCTCTAGTTTTTCTCAAGTACTTGAAAACATTCTTTACGGCAATCCAATGTTCCCTACCTGGGTTTGCCTGAAACCTACTTACCACGCTCACATCATGCGTAATGTCAGGTCTCGTACACAACATAACATACATAAGGCTACCCACAACCAAAGCATATGGTATATTACTCATTTCCTTTCGTTGTTCCTCACTTTGAGGACACATCTTCAAGGTGAGTTTTATTCCATGTCGCATCGATAGGAACCCTCTTTTAGAATAATCCATCTTAAATTGCTTTAAGATTTTATCTATATAGAGGGCTTGGGAATGACCTATCATTCTCTTCGCTCTATCCCAGTAGAGTCGAATCCCAAGAATATAGGTTTCTTCTCCCAAGTCTTTCATGAAGAAATTACTCGAAAGCCAAGCTTTCATAGAACTGAGCATTCCCACATCATTGCCTATTACTAGAATGTCATCTATAAATAGTACTTAAGAATGTGATCTTGCTCCCACTAACCCTCTTATATACACAAGGTTCCTCTTCATTTTGCACGAAGTCAAACTCTTTGACTGCCTCATCAAAACAAAGGTCCCAACTACATGAAGACTGCAACAGTCTATTTCATGGAGTCTACATCCACCATTGATAGGTCATTTGTCGCAGGTAGGTCTCTTGGTTATCACCTGGAACCTCGTGGAAACCTAGTTCCTCCAAGTGCATAAACTATACCTATGAGGTAATTGAGACACCCTACTAGACCTACGAGGTGGTTGTACTTGTGTTTCAGAAGGTTAGGTTCCATTTTCTTGCACAGGTGTCTCCTAAGGAGTTTCATTGTATTCTTTCAAAGAAATATTTCTACCTGCTCCGCCTTCCTGAATGAACTCATCTTCCAGGAAGTGTGCATGCAAATCAACAACGATCTTTCGATCTTTGGGCATGTAGAATAGATAACCCATCGTTCCAGATGGGAATCCAATGAAAATGTTCCTTCACGGACCTCGCTTCCAACTTGTCCACCTTAGTATTCTTGACATAGGCGGGACACCCCAAATCCTAATGTGATTAAGACTTGGTTTCCTGCCCTCCCACATCTCATGTGGAGTTTTAGGAACGGTATTTAGAAGGACATCTGTTCAAGACATATGCAGCAGTCAGGAGTGCATACCCCCACAGGTAAATGGGTAAGTCAGTATAGCCTAGCATAGAACGGACAATGTTCAACAAGGTCCTGTTCCTTCTTTCTGACAGACTATTTAACTGAGGAGTACCTGGAGGTGTTAGTTGTGATACTATTCCATGTTCCTTTAGGAACTCGTCAAACTCCATACTCATATACTCGCCACCTCGGTCCGACCTAAGTTCTTTGATATGATTTCCAGTTTGTTTCTCAACTAGGGCCTTAAATTCCTGGAATTTCTCAAAGGCCTCAGATTTATGTTTCATTAAGTATACAGAACCATACCTAGTATGATCATTTGTAAACGTAATGAAGTACTTATATCCATCACGTGCTGCTTCTAAAGCACCACATACGTCGGTATGGATTAATCTTAGTTTATCAGCGGCTCTTTCAAAAGTCCCTGTGAAGGGGGACTTAGTTATTTTGCCCTTAAGGCAAGATTCACAAATAGGAAAAAGTATCCGATCCCAATGGACCCACAAGTCCATCTTTTTCCATTTTGTAAACCTTGGTCTGACCAACATGACCAAGTCTAAGATGTCATTTCAAAACTTGATTAGTTTCATCCCTACCATGATTCCTAGTAATAGTATTCACAACGATTTTGTTATTGAGGTTTAGATGATACAGTCCATTTAACAATGTAGCAGTGCCCACTAGTTTATTTATAAAATAAATTTTGCAGGAACCATTACCAATGAAAAATGAAAAGCCTTTCCGATCCATGATGGGAATGGATACAATGTTTTTATGCCCCTTGGGAAAACAAGTACATCTTCTAAAGTCAGATCAAAACCGGATTCTAAACCCAAAAGAAGTGATCCTATGTCGGTTGCCTCGACACTATTCCCGCTTCCGACAGTGATCATCACTTCCCCAGCTCCAAGCTTCCATTTGTTCCAGATCCTGATTCGCGGTACAAATATGAGAACTAGCACCAGAATCCAGTATCCATGAAGTAGAAAATACAGTAGCAGAACAATTTGTTTCCAAAACTAAAAGTTCTGTACCTGAAGTTCCATGAAGAATTGGACAATCTCTAGCCCAGTGGCCCATCTCACCGCATTTGAGACAAGTGTCCTTCTTCTTGCTCTTTGTAACCATCGGGGCCTTGCCCTTACCCTTGAAGTCCTTGATTTGTGGTCCCGTCTGCTTCTTGGTCTTTTTCTTCTTGTTCTTAGACCTCCAAGGTCCAGAAGAAATCACAAGGGCAGACTCCATCATCCGCGGAGTCTTCATGTGAGACTGAGCGGTCACCAGTTTGTTCATTAGCCCAGCTAAGTTGCACGCAATCTCATTGCAGTTAAAGTTCATAACAAACTGTGAGAAGGAATCAGGGAGAGACTGTCGGATAAGGTCGGTCTGAAGAGAAGCATCTATCTTAAAATCAAGAGCCTCCAATCTCTCGATCATAGATATTGTTTTGAGGATGTGGTCCCCAACCTTCTCATCTTCCATCATCCTAGCACCGAACAGTTGCTCGGATATCTCATATCTAGAAGTTCGACTGTGCTCACCATAAAGCTCGGTTAAGTGAGATAGAATCTGCCTAGCAGAAGTCATTTTATCATGAGCTCTCTGAATCTCATTAGACATGGAAGCCATCATATAAGCACGGACTTTCACGTCATCCTTAACCCACTTTTCATGGTTTTTAATCTCTTCCTGATTGGCTCCTGTCCGCACCGGAGGCGCCGGAATGTCCGTCTCCAAGATTTATCCCAGTGCCTCTATACTGAGGAATATCATCAGATTGCGAAGCCAATCCACAAAGTTAGGTCCATTCAAGGTGTTCTTTTCGAGTAGAATTGCGAGTGGGTTCATTGTCATATTGAGAGTTATTCTGCATTAAGTATGACAGATTAATTAGTGACTCGTTCAATTATGATCTGAGTATATAATTAAGGTCTTTTCTATTCTTATTACCCAGCTCCCACTATCTTTTATCGGAATAACACACTCCCATGTGAAATACGGAAGTATCGTTCGCTCTACTTCATAGTGGTGATCGGGTTATTTATAAATTTTAATAGAGGGCAACTGAAGAGGTTTCTAGTCTATTAATTTTCATAAAGTGGTGTCCAACACCAAACCATCTAATGGATGATTCGGTCTTCTTTTCCCCCTTCTTCACTACCCTCAACCTATACGGTTTCTATGGTTCGTGAACAAGTTAAGTTTATACCATCGACGCAAATCAGTTTCACAGTTGAATCTTATCCGGCAACCTATCAAGTTTCTAGGGATAAAATTTGCTCCGACCGAAGGCATCCAATGCACTCCCGGTAATTTATCCATCCTCCCCAAACGACTACCCCGATAACTCGGAAGCATAGCACATCCGGTTTGGATTTCAATTTTCCGAAAGCTCGATGGAGGGAAGGAAAACCTTGAAACCTTTTAAACTTAATAATTTTTCGTGGGAGAATTTTCGCGATTAATGTTACACTTTGCATATTAATTCATTTAAGTGCGTTTGTACATTCATACCATATGAATAAATATTCACAACCTAGTTGCTACCAACATGTGGTTCACGAACCGTTCCTAGAATCAAAAACTACGTAATCTAATTACAAGTCTTCGTCTTGAATCTTCGTCTTCTCGAAACGGATCTTCCTTCGGTCTTCGTCATTACATATAAATTTTACATTGAAAAATTGCATCCTAGATACAAATATTTCTAGTAAAATAAATAGGCTCAAAACGGCCTTTACAACCCAATCGAATAAAACCGAATGATTCAAAACTAAGTCCATGAACCACATACCCATTCAAAATCATTCATCCAATACTATATAAATGGATAACATAGAGATACATTGATCCAATCAACATATAAACAACAAATAGAATCGATCAAATCAATTCACACCACCGGTAATATGAAAACGTTCAAAATAATCGGTCGATCGCAAGTATTCCAATAAATCAATTTTCCCTTATAAAATAAAATACCATATATCATTTAATCATATTAAATCCAATTTAAAATGTAGGAAATCAATTTTCAGGAATATACGAAGAAAACAAGCACAAAACGGGTCCGAAAGGGGCTGGACCGCGCTCGAAACACATCGGGCAGCAAGTAGGGATGCCCAGCAGCCCTGGGCCACGGCCCCCTGAGCCCTGGGCCGTGGCCTCCAGTCCAGATGCATCAAAAGGGCTGCAACAACCCTGGGCCAGGACCCCTAGAGCCCTAGGCCGCGGCCCCCTTCGTTCGGTCCACTCCCAGGCCGTCCAACGGCAATTCGGGGCTCGATTTTTGACCGGATATCCAATATCTATATTTTTCAACATTCATATCTTCTATATAGATTATATTTCCCAGAAATTAAAGATTTATATTTAGACATAAACTTACGAAATATATAACTACAATAAACGAAAAAACATACACCACGATTAAGACTATAAATGATTCCAAATTATTTACCATTCAATCAACCATTCCAAATGTAAATATCATATATATGATCGCAAGAACTACGCTTCGATACCACTGTTTGGATTCGGTGCCTAAAATCGAAGGCCCAGCGGAAGCGGTAAAATAAAAATTAATTCGATCGAATCCCTATGAGGATCGATCGAGCTACGTATATACGAATGTGAAAACGAAGCACAAGAGATACGAGAAACATACCCTTGTAGTCCGTTGATTTAGATGGTGTCCTTCTCTTGAGCTATTACCCAAGCTTTAGTTGATTTCTCTACGATCCAAACGCTCCAAGCTCTTGGATGATCCAACGCCGAAAGCACCGCGTCTCTACTTGCCACGCGCCGGAGAAATGAACGGAACGATGATCACCTTGCTATCCTCCGAGGATATGGATAGAGCTAGGATGATGAAGCTTTCGATTGTGATTATAGCACTCTAAGTGTATAACTCACTATCTCTCTTTGATTTCTTGATTTTTCTCCAAGAACCACCAAGAACAAGATGAAGAAGAAGATGAAGACTTTGAAAGGAACTCGAAGTTCTTTCTCTTACAAGAACCGTAGGAATGCAATGGGTGAAGTGATAGTTTGTCAAGTCATCTTCTTATTCTATTTCCACCCTCATGTGAACAAATCATACCACATGATACCTTGCCCCACAAAGTCATGATCACCCATTAAAGAATGGAAAGAAAAGACAATGGGAAAGCAGGTGGAAGTAAGGGGGCAGACATCATGAAAAACGGACGAGTTCGGTTCGTTTTGGACTTCCGTGAGTCCAAACAAATAAACTCCGATTCCGTTACGATGTATTTATATTAATTAATTAATCCAATTAATTAATCATATCAAATACATTATAACATAATTGATTTCTCCAAGAAATTATTATATACATGAATTAAATTAATCACCCAGTAATTTATTTAATTCATTAGGCCGTAAATTAATTTATCCAATAAATCAATTTAGACATCTAATGTCCCAAATTACATATCCAATATCTAATATTCATAAGATCGATTCATTCTGTCATCAATCCTATTGCGCCACTCGGTAGTGTTGGAATATTTATTTCACATATTAATAAACAGTGTTTTGATGATTAAGTTGCTAAACAAAGCAAAACAAGATCGAGGCGAAGCAAAACAACGAAGCAGACGAAGACACAAAAACCTAATCAAAATACAAGTTTACCGCACGCAAGAGCTGAAGGTTAGCGCATGCTAACGGGAGTTATCTGCAAATCAGACGAGTTCGAAGTAACCTGGAGTGAAGTCACCTGATGAGGATAGCGCACGCTACACAATATAATATAACGCACGCTATCAAGGCCATATTACCATTGTGAAGAGATTCAAACACATAATGACGTATGCAGTGAAGTCAGCTTAGCGCATGCAACAAGTGATATTTAGCGCACGCTAAATATTAAGTTTGAATCAAGTCAATCAATCCGTTGGGAAGAATCTGATGGTAGTCAAAAAGTATAAACGGATATATGACGCATGCAATGATGCAAGATTAGCACACGCTACATGGGAGTATTAGCGCATGCTAACAGTCAGAGACAGTAGCCACTGGACTAAAACTGGAAGATGCTAATGTACGTAACATGCAGTACATAACGTATGTTAAGGCAAATATGTGCAATAGCGCACGCTAAGGAAGTCAGCGTAGCGCACGCTAATATCAACAGGCAATAACGGCTAGTTTGTGGAAGAAGGCTATAAATACCATGTGAGTTGGTATCAATCCACACAACAACATTGAGCAATTCATATATACTTGAGATATCATTGTAAACATTATAGTTGTTGTTCTTGAGCTTAAATTAGAGTGATTGAGTGTGATACACTAAATCATACACGAGTGAGAAAAAGAAAAGATACGATTGGATTTGGTGTTATTAGGATCAAGGATCCGGCATTACTAGAATAGCAATCGCTATCTTAGTGAGGTTTATCTAGTACCGATAGAAAGCTAGAGTGGTTGATTCCTTGTCCAATAGAAAAGGAAAACAGTTTAACTTGGACCGATAAAAAGACAAGTACGAGTGGTTTATGATGGACCAATAGAAGACATGATTGTAACGGTTATCCCTCGACCGATAGAAGAGAGGTGCAGATGTTTTGAGCTTTAGCCTATTGAAAAAGATACATCGAGAGAGGACGTAGGCACGTTTGGCTGAACCTCTATAAATCCTTGTGTCGTTTATTTTCTGCACATTTCATTTACGCTTCCGCAACACGGCGCAAATACCGATCTTGCTTCAACAATTAGTATTGGAGCGGTACCTCCAATACACGGCTTAACATCCGAGGAGTCGATCCAAATGGCATTTCAATATGCTCTCGTCGAAGGCCTTGCTCTCAACCGACCACCATTTTTTGATGGCTCGAACTTTGTGACGTGGAAGAAAAAGATGTCAATATTCATTCGAGCATATGACATCGAGCTTTGGAAGGTGATTTGTCGTGGTCCGAAAATTCCGACGACTTCCAATGGTACGCTTAAAACTTTCGAAGAATATGACGATTCCGATTGGAAAAATGACCATTACAATTGTAAGGCAACTCAACTTCTATGTTGTGCCTTAAATCCAGAAGAACACAACCGGATATCATCGTGTGATAGTGCTAAAGAAATTTGGAAAATGCTTGAGGTAACACACGAAGGAATGTCTCAAGTCAAAGAGACAAAGATAAACATGCTCCTTCACGATTATGAGTTATTCCAAATGAAGGACGACGAATCCATCACTATAATGCTCGACCGATTTTCGGTCATCACAAATGGATTAGCATGTTTCGGAAAACCACTTTCGAGTAGTGAGGAAGTAAAGAAAATTCTCCGATCACTACCTCGAGAATGGGATGGTACGGTTACGGCCATACTGGAATCAAAAGATTTAAATACTCTTGATTTTAGTGCTCTCGTTGGTTCTCTTATCAACTACGAGATAGTTCTAAAATCTCGATGCCAAACCAAAATCGAAGGAAAGATCGATAGCCATGAAGGCTAAGATGTCTAGAAAGGAAGAAATCCCGGTGGACGAAAGCGACAAAGAATCGGCATATTATGCCAAAAATATTAATAAGTTTCAACACTTACTAAACCGGAGAAAGAAGGACATCCAAGCGGGTGAATGTAAGAAATTCAACAGCACCTGTCGATTATGTGGTAAACCAGGCCACTTTGCTAAGAACTGTCGAGTAAAACCCAAAGAAGTTTTAATTGCAACATGGAGTGACGAAGATATCGAAGACGACGATTTTCTAAATCAAAATAATCCCGCTCTCATGGCCCGGAGTTCATTCGATGATAGTGACTTCGAAATCCAAGCAAGTAACTCTTACGACGAACTTTTTGAAGCATTCGAGTTATTACATACCGATTATCAAAATTCTTTAAATGAGATTAAATCCCTTAAATCTAAATATAAATCTTTGAAAATTGAAAATTCCAAAATTCTTGAAAAGGGAAAATTTGTTGAAATCGATCATTCAAAATGCATTGAAAACGAAAATATTTTGAAGGATGATCTTGTTAAAGTCCAAACCGAGCTCAAAAATTTAACAAAGAAATTTTCTCTCAGAAACGAGAAATTTGAAAATATGCTCTCGGTTCAAAAATACACGTTAAATAAAGAGGGGTTAGGATTCAAACAATGTTTTAAAAACGAATCCGTAAATTTCAAAATACCCCATTGTGAAAAATGTTTGAAAATTGGGCACCATATTTCAAACTGTAAGAGCCCAAGACGGACGATTAAAGTTAAGAAAATTTGGGTTCCTAAAGGAACAATTGTTTCAAATATCATCTACGTCTTGAAAGAAAACCGACTTTCGGTTGGATCCCCAAAAATCAATTTTTTATATTTTACAAAGGGGGAGATAATATTTTCAGGGGGAGATATTTTCTATTCATGCATATTTTTATATATTCAATTATTGGTATCCTCTATATTTTTTTTTACACTTTTTGCTGAATACAAAAAGGGGGAGAAGAAGTTGAATCGGATAAAAGCGTCATGAAAGATATGACGAGAAAAATAAAAAGTAAAAAGGAGGAAATAATAAAAATCGAAGAAGTCGAAAAGGAGAATAAAGCATACAAAAAGGGGGAGAAACGAAGGAGTTGAAAACTGAAAAACGAAGAAGTCGAAAATGACAAAAGAAAAGAAAATGGGTGAAACTAACGAAACGATCAAAGCCGAAAACTTTGAAACGTCCACATATATATATATATATATTACAAGTTTTATCCAATTCAAGGGTTGTTTTGTAATCATCAAAAAGGAGAAGATTGTTGGAATATTTATTCCACATATTAATAAACAGTGTTTTGATGATTAAGTTGCTAAACAAAGCAAAACAACATCGAGGCGAAGCAAAACAACGAAGACGCAAAAAGCTGATCAAAATACAAGCTTAGCGCACACAAGAGTTCAAGGTTAGCGCACGTTAACGGGAGTTATCTGCAGATCAGACGAGTTCGAAGTAACCTGGAGTGAAGTCATATGATGAGGATAACGCACGCTACACCCTATAATATAACGCACGCTATCGAGACCATATTAACATTGTGAATAGATTCAAACACAGAATGACGTATGCAGTGAAGTCATCTTAGCGCACGCAACAAGTGATATTTAGCGCACGCTAAATATCAAGTTTGAATCAAGTTAATCAATCCGTTGGGAAGAATCTGATGCAAGTCAAAAAGTATAAACGGATATATGACGCATGCAATGATGCAAGATTAGCGCACGCTAAATGGGAGTATTAGCGCACACTAACAAACAGAGACAGTAGCCACTGGACTAAAACTGGCAGATGCTAACGTACGTAACATGCAGTACATAACGTACGTTAAGGCAAATATGCGCGATAGCGCAGGCCAAGGAAGTCAGCCTAGCACATGCTAATATCAACTGCAGTAACGTCTAGTTTATGGAAGAAGGCTATAAATTCCAAGTGTTGGTATCAATCCACACAACAACATTGAGCAATTTATATACACTTGAGATATCATTGTAAACATTATAGTTATTGTTCTTGAGCTTAAACTAGAGTGATTGAGTGTGATACACTAAATCATACATGGGTGAGAAAGAGAAAAGATACGATTGGATTCGGTGTTATTAGGATCAAGGATCCGGCATTATTAGAATCACAATCGCTATCTTAGTGAGGTTTATCTAGTAACGATAGAAATCTAGAGTGGTTGATTCCTTGTCCAATAGAAAAGGAAAACAATTTAACTTGGACCAACAAAAAGACAAGTACGAGTGGTTTATCACGGACCAATACAAGACGTGATTGTAACGGTTATCCCTCAACCAATAGAAGAGAGGTGCAGATGTTTTGATCTTTAGCCTATTGAAAAAGAGACATCGAGAGAGGACATAGGCACGTTTGGCCGAACCTCTATAAATCATTGTGTCGTTTATTTTCTGCACATTTCATTTACGCTTCCGCAACACGGTGTAAATACCGATCTTGCTTCAACAGGTAGGTCCGTCTCAGTCAGCAATGGGAGGAACCAAAGAGTAGTAGCACCACCTGGCCAGCCTGGCGGCCTACACTGTACCCCAACTGAGAACGAATGATTGGGAGCATTGAAGAACTATTCTATCGTGTATACTAGTACACGTATAAACACTTCTTTTAAATGTCCCGATCAAGTTATAGGGTCACGGTCAGTCAAACCCTATATGTACTTGACGCTATGCATGAGTTAATGCAAATCGAGATCATTGAGCTCTCGTGCATCCAAAACAACTAGCTCCAATGCTTTGGCCAAAGACTTATGATCTCATCTGCCAATAACCGCATAGGACATATAACCCGTTCACTAACAGGAGAAAGAATTCTATCATGGTATTTATAGGACCTGGTACTTGACCGTCAAGATGCACGTCTTCCAGTTTACAGGGTCGAACTACTCTAATGAAAATCTTAACGTCACAAGCACATCCCTACTAAATCCACAAGTTGAAGGTTCGCGAATACCTATCACAACCTTTCGATTCCGTCATTGTCTGTCCGGAGTAAAATCCGTGTGACGAATAGAGGGTGAGTCGGTTCGAGTATACTAATCCAATTAGCATACCTATAACGTGTGCTCCCACTAACCATTATTGTTCGACAGGGACTCTCCACGTCAAAGAACACGTCATATAAGTCTTCACATAAACTTAACGCCCAGTCAAGTTTCATCGACTTGCGAACGATTAAGTATTTGAGCTATAAACCTTTCCAGTGCCGATCTCCTCATCCAATAAGGAGTTGAATGTTTTGCTCTCAAATACACGGACTAGTTTCTATATATATTTATGAGTTAGGAACGCCAGTAACTACCAGTAAATAAAGAAACATCCATTGCCTTATATTAATGATTTACATAATAACAAATACAATGCCCTCACTCAACATCCTCTAAGTGGCATTCGAGGGCATACTCCTGACAAAAGAATCATCAGAAGTTAATTAACATTCAAAACCAAATTTCCACCTCTCGGTCAAGAAAACTATCTCAATGAGTGCATACCGAACGACTCAGCATTCCACCCCACTTAATCACAACTCTGAGTAATATAGCCGAAATAATGATAATATCATTATCTCATACCTTTTAACTGAAATTCATGAAACCCGATAAGTTAAAAGCGAGAGTCACGTTTCAAGTAAATTTTGGTAGACCTCATTTGAGTTTTAAAAATCGAAATTTTGAAAAATTACAATACAAGACGGAAATAAAATATAAGTAGTTTGAATTTTCAAAATTTTCGGCCTCGAGGTCAACATACGAAAATCAAACTTTTTCCTCTCTCAAAGGATGTCTTAAAATGAGAATTTACGCGACATCCCAAAGCATTTAAAGTTTTAAAATATCATATCGATAAACTTCCCTTGCGTAGCCACACCAAAATCATTACTCTTGTAACAACGATTTATACAAAGATATATATATATATATATATATACACACATATGTACATATACATCGGTACCACTCCACATTACAGCACAATGTGAGAACCAACAATCATGGAGTATGTATTCACGATTCACACTTAACTATACATCATAACACAAAAATCACACAAGCCCGTGCAACACGAGGCACAACATATAGTGGGGAGGCTTACATCCACAGATCGCACGAAGATGATGGTTGCACCTTGATACTACTCATGACCGACATTCCAGACAATGCGTCGCGACACGACTAAACCAGATAAAGTCGGACAAGACAAGACTCGACAACACACAACTCGACCCGATAGCCTAGGTTTCCGCAACCTAAGCTCTGATACCATATTCTATAACACCCCAAACCAATTGGGAATATTACAGCGCCGCAGACCCTCTCCGTGAGAATCTACCAGGCTAAATACAGGAAAACGCGATAAACAGCACGTGCCAACATGGCTAATAACGAACCACTAGACCTATTTGGTGTTTGCCATAACACACATCAAACATACATAACTCTTTCTCACAGCTCATACACACGCAGGGGTTGAAATACATCAACATTCCCATAAAATGGGAGAATAACACAACGGGGAGACAAACAACAAGACTCTACCAAAATACTCAACGACTGGTCTTAATGTGATTAGTATCACCATCTTCCATCATTCTTCGTACCGATCCTGTGATCCGCTCCCCAGCAACCTGCAAGTACCTGGATACAATGCAGACATCCACCCCCGAATACTCGGGAGTTAGCAAAACTCCACTGTTTTGCTAGTACAAGTATAAAATACAAATACAAGCCATACATATCAAACTCCAAGAACTTGATAATCGTGAACATACTTCCTGAGATAAATCACTTGATCAAAACAGTTCAAATCATGAAAGGTGGGAATAAAATCCATATACCTCTTACAAAACATTTATCATCTCGGAAGTTTTGAAAAATTTGGGATTTAAGAATTCTAAAGCCTTTCGAAACCACTTAGGGACACAACCCAAAAGTTATTTTCCAAAATACAATTATGATAACATCACACGGGCCCACGACCCAATCATATCATTCCGGTCACAAAACTCGTGGTCCACGACCCAATCATACGTATCAACATATTCCCAAGGATTATTCACATCCCGTGCTAGCAAGCCACGAACCTTGGATGCTCCTGCGGAACATGCCCAAGTGAATAACCCAATGGGAAACCATGCCAAATCACTGTAGGTCACAAGTCGTCTAGGAATAAGTCTGGAGAGGGGGGTGAATAGACTTATTGAAACTCTTTTCCACAATAGGTGAGTTTCTCAGCTGATAGGTACAGTTGACTCGGAGTCGTCTTTAGACAGGTATGTGGAAGTCACCTGATGACGAATATAGATAACTCAAACAATGGAACAATAAATATGAGTGCAGCAGGTAGGTATGATGCTAAAGTAGTAAAATACGCAGGCATTATATAGTGGTCTCAGATGTGGGGCATAATTCTAGCATACAGCGAAAGCATAAAGTGTCTTCATACAAGCCTTCGCATTGCCATCATACAGCAACAGAGTCTAAAAGCGCCAAGTATGGAAGCTGTCTTTTCATACAGCAACATTCCATACCACGACTACTCCAATATAGCCTACACCATAAACGGATACAACATTCAAGATGTAAAGTATTGATATCTTAAATACCTATCGAAACAGGACTAAAGACCGTTTGAAAAGGAATCTTTGTTATTCGCTAAAGTTAAACCCCCGTTTGAAAAGAAGTATTTAAATACTGAAAGGATAAAGTATTTAAATACTAAAACCGATAGAGATCTTCAAACAACGCAAAATTCGGATCTTGGTCTATACAAGTCAACCATCCAGTTGTAACGGACTTTTGCTCAACAGATCTATTCAGAGGCTATATATACCCCGCAGTTCGAAGATCAGATAAACATGAACGAATACCACAAGTACTTTACACAAAAATAAGATGAACTGGCCAACGATATAGACACGAATATATACATCTGAGCAAATATTATCATTGTAGGAGGATCGATTTGAAGTTGTTCTTAAGTGATTCTTGTTGAATTGTTTTCACAAGTGTTAAGAACGTTTGATCATATCAATCATTAAGGTGTTGGAGGATGTTAGAATTCATAGTTGAGGACTATGGTATTCGTTTGTGGAGTTTAATCGATTCGTGATCGAATCGGGTTGTCCTTGGTGTTGTTTTCTATTGATTTTGTGTTATTGAATGAATCGTATTTCATTCAAGGTTGTTCGAGTGCTTGTGATCATCGGAGGACGCCGTTCGTCATTTCGTGGGAGGACGTTGATCGTGGAAGGACTTTCTCGCCTTCGGTTTGAGGCAAGTTTTATACTTGTACTAATCAATGAGATTAATGTTATCATATATGTGTATGAATGTGTGTATCATTTCGAGATTCGGTCTCTTTATGATTTTGTAGATATCAGGGGATACGACACCCTTCGGCAAAATAATGCCAAATGTTATTGTTGTTCGTAAATATCCGGTTCAAGGCATTGCGATACTTGTTGGTAATATTGTTATCGATAGCCCGTTCGCGGTATCGACGTATCGATTGTTATTGTTGGCTGATGTTCCATTGAGACATTGTTGTGATTGTCGTTATTGATATCAGTGTTTTTATATTGATATTGTATTGGCCGATTGAAGGCATTAACGTATTTGATTATCATCTTTGTTATCGGTAACCGATTAAAGGTGCCGAGACATCTGTGGTATTGTTGTTATCGATTGATCATTCAAAAGGCGATCGAGATATTGAATTGGGATTGTTGAAGACATTTCCCATCCATTGTATCGTTGTTATCGATTGATCGTCCTATGGTAATCGATGTATTGAATTGGGACTGTCGAAGACATTTCCCATCCGTTGTATCGTTGTTATCGATTGGCCGTTCTAAGGTAATCGAGGTATTGAATTGGGATTATCGAGGATAGTTCCCATTCGTTGTGTTGTTGTTATCGATGAGCCATTCTAAGGCAATCGAGGTATTGAATAGGGATTATCAAAGAGACTTCCCATCCGTCGTGTCGTTATCGATTGTCCATTCTAAGGCAGTCGAGGTATTTGAATTGGGACCGCCGATGGTGCCCATCCATGAGTTATTGTTGTCGTGTTGGCCAACTTAAGGCAGCACACTATCATTCTTGTAAACTCGGTAATTTTGTGATTGTTGAGGGTTGAGGATTCTAGGATTGTTGTGTTGTGATTGTTGATCACGTTAATCGGTCCTTAGGGATTGTGATCCCAGGATGGTTGTTTTGGATATTGTTGGTCGTGTCGATCTTTCATTATCCGTGTGTCATCGTTCACATTTTTTCAAGCATTCTGCCTATTCTAAGAGAAGAAATATACAAGTGCTCAACCTTGAACAACACATCATCAGCTCAAAGCTCAAGAAAGTCAAGCTGTTGTTCAACCAGTGATCTTACATTGAAGAAAACCATCAGCCCTGTGTGGACTAAGAAAGCTTTGCTTCTCCTGAACTGTGTGTGACGGATCTGCATTGAAGATACAAAGCTTCGGAACTGTGTGTGAAGAAGTTAGTCAAGTGAAAGCTTTGACCAATATGTGTGAACGGTTGAAAGCTACGATCTTTGTATCAATCTGTGTGAACGATACATTGATAGGTTTGACTATAAATATGTAGTTTTGTACGCAGTATTTATAATAAACTTTTACTCCTCTGTGGAGGACCAGTAGACGCAGAGGGGTTTACCTCGAACCACTTTAATTACTGTGTCAATTACCTTCTGCATTTATTGTTTTAATAACTGTGATAATTTTAAGTATACACTGCATGCCGAGTTGCTGTATTTACAGCAACTTACTTTTACAAGACTTCCGCTATGCACTCTAACTTGAAAAACGTATAGCTTGTTGCTTAAACACTTTCCAAGCTGTATTCTGTATACTTAGTGGCCAACAAGTGGTATCAGAGCGGTTGATTCTAAAAAGAATCAGTCGTATTTTTAACCGAATCAGATTCAAAAACCACTTATTTTTTTAACAGTCTTTTTATTTCCTATATTCTCATATGGATACGTCAATGATCAATAAAGCTCCTATGTTTTCTATTAACGAGTTTGATGATTGGAGAATTAGGATGGAGGCTCATCTTGCAGCAGTGCATGAAGAGATGATTTTTGTTATACAGGATGGCCCCATAAAGATCATGAAGGTAAATCCGGCCACAAGAATTGAAGGCCAAGCTCATGCCGAGATGCTCGAGAAAGAGCACGAACAATGGACTTCTGATGATAGAAAGTGCGCCAACCTCGATAATGTTGCTAAGAACGCGTTATTTGTCACTCTTGACAAAGGCACATTCTCAAAGGTAAAGAGCTGTAAAACAGCCAAGGATATCAGGGATAAACTCAAGTTAATTTGTGAGGGAACTGAGCTCTCAAAAGAAAACAGAATTTCAAAATTAACTCAGCAATTTGGAACTTTTGAAATGAAACCAACTGAAATACTTGAGGAACTTGACCTCAGATTCACTGGCATTGTTGTTGAACTTGAAGCATTGGGCAAGATTTATACCCAAAATGAGAAGAACCTGAAAATTTGCAGATCTCTCCCTGCCCGATGGGACATTAAGACCACAGCTATGCGTGTGTCATGCAATCGTAATGAAATATCTACGTTTGATCTCCTTTTTGACCTCAAAGCATTTGAGTATGACATAGACAGGAGAGAGAAAGTTGAAGAATCTCCCGCGAGGACTACAACATTAGCCACTGTATCCAACCGAAGACATAACATGCCCAGCTCATCAAAGCCCATTCACAAGAATGCTGACAACGACGACGACATCCTGTCACAAGATGAAATGGCGCTCCTCATGCATAAGTTCAAGAAGTTCATCAAGAAGTCGGGAAAGACTCCATACAGGTCCAAGCCTGTTCACAAGGTAAGTACTGAAACTTCCTCTGGTGACGCCTAACCTATGTTATAATTGCAGGAAACTAGGACATTATGCAAATAAATGTCCTCATCCTAAAGTTCAAAGGTTGCCGGAAGCCGAGCAACAAGAAAGGGATGAAAGAAGACGTGCTTTGAAAAACAAGCTCAAGGCCCTGATTGGTGAATCAGAAGACTCCCCCGCACTATCAAAGTCCGAAGAATGTCTTCAGGTAGTCACTGACAGTGACTCATCTGATGATGAATTCGAAGTTAAAGCCTATATGTGCTTTATGGCCAAAGGCATTCCGGAAGATGAAGATAGCGATGATGAGGTAAGCTCAACCTCAGCTATTCCTACCAATGCATCTCATACTTTTGAAAACATGATGAATGAGTTTAAGAATATTCAAAAGGCCCATGAGACACTGAAAAATTAAAATATACAGCTCCAAATTTCTAACCTAGAGCTGAAAGAAGAAAACGACTTGCTGAAAGTAAACTATGAAAATATGTCTGTTGATTGTGAAAACAGCAAAGTCGATCATGAAAAACTCATGGAGAGCAATCATCAACTTGCTCATGAACTAAGTGAGGCTAAATCTCATAGTGAAAGCAAGATAAATGATTTTGTTCTGCTTCAAGCCAAAGTAAAAACTCTTGAAAAACGAAAAGGAGAACTTGAGACCCTTCTGAAATCTTTCGAGAAATCATCTAAAAGAATGGAAGAAATTCTAAGCACTGGGCAACATGCTCATGATAAAAGTGGCTTAGGATAAAACACATTTTCCAATAAAGGGAAAACTAGTACTGTGTTCGTCAGGGGTGTGGAACCCATTCCTGTATCGGAACAAATTCCGAGTCCTGTGAAGGAACCTGTTGCTTCGCGAATAGCAAAAGCTGCCATTCCGCCACCACAGTGATAATCTAGACAGTGGAATCACCAGACCTTCAGACCTGTAAGGCGTACCCAACAGCATGCTCCCCGAGCATATCAATAGCGCCAACATCCGTTCAGAAAGAAGGCTATATCCAAATATCAAAGGCCCGCACGACAGTACTTTCAGTACAGCACGCCTAGGTATTAGATAGAGGAGCCTCGTTATCCCTCGCGAAAGCAGGTTTCCGCACAGTATCAGCAACAACTTTGGGAATCCAACTGGAGACCCAGAAGGCAAGCTGTAAGGCCGAAGAAAATGGCTCCACCTCCAAGACGGCATTCGTACTGGATTAATAATAATAACCCTGAATTTTACATGCATAATAATTATCATGGTTATAGAGACTACGTACATGCCCCATGTAGATACCGCAAAAACGTACCTAACGTAACCTACAGTAAACCAATTGCTGTTAGGAAAATCTGGGTACCTAAAGGCACTAACATCCATGGACCCAACAATCAAAGGAGACCTAAATCTACTTAATTTGTTTGCATACAGGACATCCTAGAGAAGGACATATGGTACTTCGATAGCGGATGTTCTCGGCACATGACATGAGATAAAAGCAAGCTGTCAGATTACGTAGAAGGTCGCATTCCAAAAGTGCGCTTCGGTGATAAATCTAAAGGAAGAACAAGAGGGAAGAGAACCTTGCTTGTAGGAAAATTCAAAGTCACTAATGTAGCTTATGTTGAAGGCTTACAGTACAATCTACTTAGTATTAGCCAGTTCTGTGACAAACAGTTCTCCGTTAAATTCTATATAGATCACTGTGGAGTCAAGAACATCCTAACCAAAGAAGTTGTGCTCACAGGAAGTAGATCAGGTAATATGTATATTGCTGACTGGATGCCTACGAGCTCCACAATTCCGTGTTTTGTTGCCAAAGGAACTGCAGATCTAAGCTGGCTATGGCACAAGAGGATGTCTAACGTCAACTTCAAGACCATCAACAAGCTCTCCAGACAAGGAATGGTTAGAGGATTACTAAATGTGTCATTCCAAAAAGACAGCATTTGTGGACCCTATGAGAAAGGCAATCAAATCAAGACCACCCTGAAGAGAAAATCCTACCTTTCCACTCACAGAATTCTTGAAATGCTACACATGGATCTATATGGCCCTGTAGACCCGGTAAGTCTGGGAGGTAAGAAATACTATCTTGTTATTGTTGATAACTTTTCTAGGTATGCTTGGGCAATCTTCCTAAGCAAGAAGAAGGAAACAACATCAAAGCTGTCGAGCACCTGAGATAGCTTCAAAATGAAAAAGGGTTGAGTATCGTGTCCATTCGTTCCGACAGAGGTACGGAATTCACTAACGGCTTTATAGAGGATTACTATTCGGAAAATGGGATACAACACGAATACTCAGCTGCCCGCACACCTCAACAAAATGGTGTTGCTGAGCGAAAGAACAGGACGCTGAAGGAAGCAACATGGACAATGATTGCCGCAAGCAAGTTGCCACAGCGTTTCTGGTGCAAAGCCACCAATACAGCGTGCTATACACGAAACCGCTATATCATCAACAACCACCACAACAAAACAGCATACAAGGTATGGAACAACAAAACTCCGTTAGTTTCGTACTTTCACATTTTTGGATGCATAATTTACGTTTTGAACAATGGGAAAGATCAACTTAGAACCTTCAATGAGAAATCGGATGAAAAGATATTAGTAGGATATTCCTCTCTCAGCAAAGCTTACAGGATTTTTAATAAAAGGAAGCTGACAATTGAGGAATCAGTTCATGTAGTGTTCGATGAACCTCACCATGATCCCACAGGAATAGAAGATATTACTCAGAAAATCTAACAACTTTCCATCATAGATCCACCAACTCCTATAGAACCTGTTGTTGACCTAGAAATCAACCCCGCAGCTGTAAGAACTGAAATAGATGAAGCCGATGCTGTACAATCTGAAGCCGAACTACAGCAACTCAACATACAGTACGGGGCCCCGAATTACAACCTGACAGAAGATGGTTGAGAGATCACCCACAGGAGTTGATCATAAGAAATATTGATGCTAGTGTTTCTACCCGTAGGAGAATACACAGTACACATGGAAATGTACTATGTGTGCAAGAAGAACCCGAGTCTGAAACATCTCCATTTCCTGTATGGAAATCTCAATATGAACTTAGACGACTTAATATGTGCACTATTGCTATATTCTTAGCCCAATACGAACCTGTTTCTACCAAAGAAGCTCTAGACAAATCTCATTGGATTACATCTATGGAAGAAGAGCTTAACGGTTTAAAAAGAAACAACGTATGGTATCTTGTACCCAGACCTACGCATAAATCCGTAATTGGAACAAAGTGGGTATTTAAAAACAAGAAGGATAGAAATTGACTCATTATCAGAAACAAAACCCCACTAGTCGCCCAAGGCTACAGACAGGAAGGAGGCATAGACTACGATGAAACATTTGCCCCTGTAGCCAGACTAGAATCCATTAGGATATTTTTAGCCTTTGCCGCCCATAAGAGCTTCATTGTATATCAAATGGACGTCAAGTGCATTCCTGAATGGAGATCTTGACGAAGAAGTATATGTTGAACAACCACCAGGGTTTGTCAATCCAAAAGGCGGAGACCTCGTATACAGGCTAAGGAAAGCACTGCATAGACTTAAGCAAGCCCCTAGAGCATGGTATGAGACTCTGTACCAATATCTAACCAACAATGGCTTCGAGAAAGGTGCCGTGGACAAGACCTTATTTAAAATACAGGAAGGTGATGACCTCCTGATGGTTCAAATATATGTAGATGATATAATATTTGGTTCAAATGAGTATGATGGGAGAACTTAGTTATTTCCTAGGATTGCAGGTTGTTGTTGCCCAAAATATTTATCCGAATATTAAATACTGCTGGAATGTACGGACAACAAACAACAATTGCGGGAGCACTTCCGAGAGAAAATGAATAAACACAAGATTTACCGGGTTTGTTAGGCCCGGGCATGAATGCTCTCGCGAGATGTTATTAATACAAATATTCATGGATATAAGTATTAATGTGAGAAATCTAAATACAATGAGTGTAAAAAGACTCTGTTAATCCAGCTCTTGAGCGAAGCTCGGTGTTCTTCGTCCCTGCCGATCGTCTGCTGAATGAGAGAGGTCGAGAGAAGAAAGAACCGAATGATAGCTGTTGCCAAGAGTAGGAGATAGCCAATCGCTGTATGAAATCTCGTGGGTGTTGCTTGTTCAGAGAGTAAAATCTGATTGGAATCCGAGGGAAGTCCAAGTGCAGGGAGCCTTGTATATATAGGGGCAGCGGAGCTTTGTTTCCTAGCGGGCGATCGTCTTCCGGCCATTATAATAATGGGGCGATCGTCCTAAAGGTCACATGGGCAGTCTGCCTAAAGTCCAAGGCTACAGCCGGCAGCCCGCTGTGCGGTCCAATGAGGAGCCAACACGCGTCCGGAGTCATTGTCACATGCGGTCCTACTGACAACTTTCGGCGGGCTTGTCGGCTGGTGGACGGATGCTGACAGGCTGTGGTCAACGATCCGTGATATGCGGATATTGTCTCCGCTCTGCACGTGTGCTCAGTTCTGAGGCTCGGCCTTTGCCGACTGGATGACTATCGGCATGATGCAGTCGTCTCTAGCTGGTCACTGAGGGTCGGAATCCGCCAGTCACTGAGGGTCGGCATCGGCCAGTCACCAAGGGTCGGTCGGCAAGTGCCGAGAGATGTCCGTCTGCTAGTCGGTCACCAGGAGTCGATTGCCAAGTACCGAGAGACGATCGTATTAGATGTCAATCGCTCGGCACCAGGACTTGTCCTGGGACCTTCGGTTGGCCGATACATCTTGTCTGCGGGGCTAAGGCTAGGACGCCTGGTCGCTGGTCGACAGTTCTGCCTCGGCTACTCGGTAGTGGCTAGGTCGCCCAATCTCCGAGTCGATCGCCGGTCGGAGAGTATAATTCTCGACACAACAATTGCCCCCCAGCTTGCTCCGATGTTGAAGACATGGGGCGAGGTGGTTCTTATTGGCGATCGTGTAAGGTGAAGACAGGCAAACCGTTGAGATGACTTAGGATTCGGACTTGGGCTATCATGTCGATTGGCTAGCTATCTATCGGTTCTTGTACCTGCAAAAAACAACATTGGCCGATCCCTCGTAGAAACTTGATTGTTTCATCGCTGAGGAACCGTGCACAGTCGCGGAGTTCGATGGACCGACTCCATGACCGTGTCTTGATGCGCGAAGACATTGAGTGTCTCGTGACTCATTTTATTGTGAGGGTCCTCTATTAGGCTGCGCCTCACCTCGTATTTAAACGAAGGGTGTGTGGTCTCGGTCTAGAGGAGTCCTTGCGCAGGGCAGCGTCGGATGAATCAATTCCACCTCCGCGGCCTATTTAGCTCTGCTTCCACCTCGGCCCACCATGAAGATGGCGAACCTCGACGGTGTACGTTGAGACGGGGGTTGTGGCACGTGTCGCATTGTCCGGGTACATCAAGTTAGCTGGTGAACCTTGAGGGCGGGCGATCGTGTCCACTGATTAATTTTGGAGGGCCCTCAGACTACGCCGGCCTCGTATTTAAATGAAGGGCGGGCGATCTCGGCCCAAAGGGACCTTGCATGGCCGAATCAGCCAGTTCCATCGACTACCAGGACCATGGCTTTATGATGTGCGGTGGAGGCGATCTGATGCCTTAGTCCATCATGTTAAATGGTGAACTGTTGATGGCGATCGAGTCCTCCGGTTTGTTTATGTAGCTTGATGATCGGCGATCGGGCTGGAAGACTGGCGATCGTCGCTCGGCTGCCGATCGCGTTATTCGTCCGTTGGTATCGGCGATCGGGCGGGAGATCGGTGATCGTCGTTAGGGCGCCGATCGAGCTGCTCATAGGCTGAGGAGAAACCTTTGTCTGGCCAGAAAGTCGGCGGCCCTTGCTCGGAAGGCCGCGTAGGTCGTGGGCTTGCTCTTCGTAAGATGCCTGAACATAGGCGAAAGACCATGGAATCGTGCTAGGACCGTGTGGAGGGCGACCACATCGCTTACGGGCTCGCCGTTGAGGATGATCACGTCTACTCGGTCGATGTAGTCCGAGTCGGACTCTTCTTCTCCCTGCTTGATTTGCATCATGCAAAGGGGGCCTTCCGGCCGCGCGACCCTGGTGGCGAAGTACGCTGTGAAGACGTTCGCGAGCTCGTTAAAGGAGCCAATGGACCGAGGTGGCAATGAGGTGTACCACCGGTAGGCGAGGTCGTCCAGCGTCATAGAGAACATTCGGCACCTGGTCGCGTCAGATGCCCCACACCCGGTCATGTAGATGTTGAACTTGCTCAGGCGTATTTCGGGGTCTGATCTTGTGCTGCACGAGGGCGAGCTCGATGTGGACCGCGAGCGGCTCGCTCGGCTCGGTGATCGTCTTCTTGGCGCCTGCCCCGGATTCCAGGAGGTCCTTCATGTCGTCGAGCTGAGGTTGCATCGCGGCCATCGCTGTGGCTCGGTCGTCCGCGGATCGGCTTTGGGAGCGGGAGCCGAGGCGATCGTGTACCGATCTCCTGACTCCGCTGCTGCCGATCTCGGCTATTTGGCGAGGGGGAGCCAGACGACTGGGCTGTCTTCTAGGAGTCGGGTAGGCCGAGCTCTTGGTGACGGACGCGAACTCCGTCGTCTCGTAGCTGGGGCCGGACTGCCCCGGTCGACAAGACGGGTCACTGCCCAGGCGATCGAAGACAGAGGTGCCCCGGCTGGCGAGCGCCTCTTCTTGCGGACGAGAGCCTCCTGGCGATCGCTCGGCCAGTAATGCCTTGAGCTTCCGCTTGGACTTCCGGCGGACGGCCGAGGGGGTGATAGCGGGAGGCGCGTCGAGAGCACTCCGTCGCTCCTGTAGGACGGCCATGGCCTCATCGATCTGTTCCTTGGTTCGGAGCTGATCGATCGAGAGGCTTGGGCCGGACCTCAGGGGCGGGATCGAGCGTCTCTGACCGCAGCGGCTACCTTCCGCCATCGGCTGTGGCTCGGACTGAGACGGAACGAGGCATCTGGCGGGTTGGCCGGCGGCTTTCTTCGACGCGGAGGCGGAAGACATGATTTCTGACAGATTTCTTTGAAGCGCAGTGAGTGTCACTTCAAGTATATGCCCCGAGAACAGTGAGTGTTCTTCGGGACGGTAGGAATAAAAATTTGAGGGTTAGATCCCCTTCTTCTAGCGCCAATTGTTGTTGCCCAAAATATTTATCCGAAGATTAAATACTGCTGGAATGAACGGACAACAAACAACAATTGCGGAAGCACTTCCGAGAGAAAATGAATAAACACAAGATTTGCCGGGTTTGTTAGGCCCGGGCTTGAATGCTCTTGCGAGATGTTATTAATACAAATATTCGTGGATACAAGTATTAATGTGAGAAATCTAAATACAATGAGTGTAAAAAGACTCTGTTAATCCAGCTCTTGAGCGAAGCTCGGTGTTCTTCGTCCCTGCCGATCGTCTGCTGAATGAGAGAGGCCGAGAGAAGAAAGAACCGAATGATAGCTGTTGCCAAGAGTAGGAGATAGCCAAGCGCTGTATGAAATCTCGTAGGTGTTGCTTGTTCAGAGAGTAAAATCTGATGGGAATACGAGGGAAGTCCAAGTGCAGGGAGCCTTGTATATATAGGGGCAGCGGTGCTTTGTTTCCTAGCGGGCGATCGTCTTCCGACCATTATAATAATGGGGCGATCATCCTAAAGGTTACATGGGCAGTTTGCCTAAAGTCCAAGGCTACAGCCGGCAGCCAGCTGTGCAGTCCAATGAGGAGCCAGCACGCGTCCGGAGTCACTGTCAGATGCGGTCCTACTGACAACTTTCGGCGGGCTTGTTGGCTGGTGGACGGATGCTAACACGTTGTGGTCAACGATCCGTAATATGCGGATCTTGTCTCGGCTCTGCACGTGGGCTCAGTCCTGAGGCTCGGCCTTTGCCGACTGGATGACTATCGGCAGGATGCGGTCGTCTCTAGCTGGTCACTGAGGGTCGGCATCCGCCAGTCGCTGAGGGTCGGCATCGGCCAGTCACCAAGGGTCGGTCGGCAAGTGCCGAGATATGTCCGTCTGCTAGTCGGTCGCCAGGAGTCGATCGCCAAATACCGAGAGACGATCCTATTATATGTCGATCGCTCGGCAACGGGACTTGTCCTGGGACCTTCGGTTGGACGATACATCTTGTCTGCGGGGCTAAGGCTAGGCCGCCTGGTCGCTGGTCGGCAGTTCTGCCTCAGCTGCTCGGCAGTGGCTAGGTCGCCCGATCTCCGAGGCGATCGCCGGTCGGAGAGTATAATTTTCGACACAACACAGGTAAAGCAGTTGCCTACAGGGATATTCATCAACCAAGAAAAATACAGTAAAGAGCTTCTCAACAAGTTTGGAATGAATACTTCCAAATCATCGTCAACCCCCATGAGCACTTCCATGCAAATTAGTGCTGATGAAGTTGGAAAGCCGTTTGATCAATCACTCTACAAGAAGCTTATTGGCTCACTCATGTACCTAATGGATAGCAGGACCGATATCCAGTTTGCTGTAGGAGTGTGTGCGTGATATCAAGTAGCACCTAAAGAATCACACTTCGCAACTGCCAAACGAATCCTGAAATACGTCAAAGGAACAGTCGATGTAGGACTGTGGTATCCTAAAGAAGGTGGATTCTATTTAGTTGGATACAACGACTCGGATATCGAAGGGTGCAAGCTAGATAGGAAGAGTACAAGCGGAACTCGTCACTTTCTTGGACCTAGACTTGTGTCTTGGTTTAGCAAGAAACAATTGGCAAACTCGCTTTCAACAGCTGAATCAGAATACTATGCTGCTGGTAGTTGCTGTATGCAGATCCTTCGGATGCAACAACAGCTGTCAGACTATGGAATTTAAGCCAAAGAAACGCTAATAATGTGCGATAGCACGAGTGCAATTGAAATAACGCACAACCCTGTATTGCACTTGCGTACTAAGCATATTCACATGAAGCATCACTTCATCAGGAATCATGTTGAGAACAAGGATGTTCGGCTGGAAAAAGTTCATACAGATATCCAGTTAGATGACATCTTTACCAAACCTCTCGACACAGCAAGATTCTGCATGCTTCTACAAGAATTAGGATTGCTACAGCCTGACTCCATGTAAGTTTTTTTTTAATGCGTTTACTCAACAATTGAGGGGGATTGCTGTAAGACCCAAGAATACAGTATCCACCGTTAATTATCTGTACACTCAGACTATCAGAACAACACTGTAGGAACTAAGAGACATGAATTATCCTACAGCTGACATGTGCAATAATTAAGGGGAATACAGTATGACCCATGAATACATCAGTAATCCGAAAGTTGTTGTATGGAATTGAAACCCGTATGTACCTTTTAAGAGGGAACACTGTATTTTCGTGGATACAGCACATACTATGGGAAATCAATTAATATGTTATTTCTTTAAAAATAATTTTTAGTCCACGTGCCCTGTTTTAATTAAAACGTCTTTTGCATTAATTGCTTTACACGACATCTGGACATTGGTATCTCAAAAGCCGCGATGTTTCAAATTATTTTATATATTCACACTGCTAATTTCGGGCAATATGGGAAATTGATACGTCGGATGTGGGACCCGTTCTCATTTCAAAATTGGATGAATAAGCTGTACCCGTTACACTCAGTCCATCCTGTTCGTCTATTTTAAAATACCGGTTCCCATCCCTTAAATCTGACCGTTCACTATCTGGAAACCCTTCACCGCCGCCCACTATAAAAGGATTGTTAATGCCTCTTTTGACTTTTACGCTTTTTGCAAATTGAACGAGTCTTTGAGCATACAACCTACAATTTTTATTGCTTTTACTGCAATTTTCTTTGAATCTTCCTCACTTTTCTACAAGAATCAACAATGGCATCTTCACAAACTTCCTCTCTCTCTCTCTCTATATCTCTCTCTCTCTCTCTCTCTCAGGAAGACCTCAAACATCATTAACGGACGGATCTTTGCTAGATCTATAGTTGTTGAATGTGTCCGTTCTGAAGGAGACGACGTTGAATCCATGGAGTTTGTCGTTTCGAGGATTCGTCAACAAGGCCTCTATCGCCCTAGGAGTCACACCACTGAGCGTTATGATGCTCAAATGGTTGAGGAATTTTACCGCAATGCTGCTATCCGTTTCGTCTCTCTTGCTCAGGGAGGAAACGTCACCGACATCACTGTCATCATTCGCGGAGTGGAGATCCGTGTTGACCAAGAACTGCTGAAGAATCTTTGCAGGCTACCTGCTGATGGCCTTTCCATGGAGGAACTTGAGAACTTTGGGTCCCAAGAAATCCTAACAAGATACTATGGCTTATTCACCGGTTCAACATCGATTGAAACGGTTAATACTTCATGCCACAAGAAACATTTTTGTCTTCCTTTTGTTTACTTACATGATTTTTGTTGTCGTGTAATTGAAAATAGAACAGGTGCGTTCGAAATGTGCACTAATTTGAGGTTCAGGATGATGGTCGCCATCATGACATGCGAAAAGGTCAACTGGTGCCAGATTATTCTCAAGAGACTGCAGGAAGAAGTATCCAAATCTGCCTCTCAAAAGAAGTCCTTTGGTTTATTTCTTAATTATATTCTGACTAATTGCGGTATTCCGCAAACCAAAGAAGCAGAAAAAATAAACTCTCGGATATACATTGGAAGCATCAGGTCCTCCGTTTTCAACAAAGGACCCCTGATTGAGAATAGACCTTTAGTACGAACTTTACACCTTTCTGCTGATCCAAGGGACGTGTCTTCGAAGTCAAGGAGCGAGGAGACCTCGAAGAAAAGGAAGAGATCTCACAGCAAAACTCCCATTGCTGGTTAGAAGCCGAAAAGGAAGCTAAGAAAGCTTTCAAAATCAAAAACAGCGGACCAACCCTCTGAATCGAGCCCCCAGGGAGCAACCCCTGCAGAAGAGATGCTTGCTACTGTCGACACAGTAGGTCCCGAGACTTTGGCGGCTACGACGGATATACAAACATCTGCCAACTTAAAAGACTCTATAGAGTCCTCTGCCTCTTTGGAGCCAGTAGCCACATCTCCTATACGGGATTCCACACCCGTGCAGGATCCATCTCCCCTCAGGGTACCAACCCCTGTATGGGATCCCGCTCCAAAATAGGAACCCAAACCTATATAGGAACCTTTGCATACAACGGACTCATGCGTTGTATGCAGCCCCTCCCCGGACACCATAATTAACAAAACATTGCTTTCTGTGCAAATCGAGCAGGCATATGATCGTTTTGTCCAGTGGAAAGCTTACAGGATTTCTCCGCACAACACTTTGTACAATTGGAGCGAATGGAGCGAAGAAGAAAGGTTTGTGTTGGAAGTGACGGACTCTCAAGATGTTGAAGCCCTGATCCAATGGGACAGCCTTTGCTGAAAGGAGTTGATAACAAGCCACCTCATGGACAAAGCTGACGCCCGCAAGAAGGTAAAATCCAAATCCACTGACTCCGCTCCCCAAAGTCCTAAATCTGATCATGACTCGTACGAGGACGACACCTTCTAGGCAGGTCTGAGAATGAGTCGTGAGGAAACTCAACACCAACCAGATCAAGGGACCTAAAACCAACAACAATCTCCTCCCCATTCACGAGATAATATTCAAGACAGCGAGGATTCAGTTCCTCATGTCGCGGAGGAACAACCAGCCACTCAACAGGCACCCGAGCCTGTCGCCACTGACGACCAGACCCGTGCCATCCTGCACGAGGACTCAGTCCCTCTGCCGGAGCAGGCGGACGCTGAGAGACAGCAAGAGATTCAGTCCCTCCTGTATCCATGTCTACAGAACCTATTCCACAATAGGATGATACAGCCACCCCTGTTACCGAGCCCACATCGGATACTCCCGCACCTTCAACTGTATTGGAATCTGACGACAGTATCACACCTGAGGATATCCAACTTGAGTCACGCACCCATGTGAACTTGAGACAGCTGAACAGAGCTGAAAATTTTGCCCAGCCCGACTCTCCCTGAACCGTAGACAAGAAAGAGCAACTGCACGCTCTTGGCTGACAAACCATTTTCCTGCAGGACGCCGTTAATGCCCTGCATGCTGTTGAAAAGGAGATTGATTGGTTTCATCAGTCTGTCATTGAAGAAATGACCAGTATGAGGCCCGAAGTCTCAAAAGTGGAAGAAGCCTTCTGTATCGTGCCTACCGTCTTCAAACAGGACCTTAACCAATTGCAACAACGACAGGAGCAGATACTGAAGGAAGAACAAGCAAAGCTTCGTGTTTCTGAGGCCAAGACAGCATCCACTCTTCTTGAATCAGGTTCCTATCTTCGAGCACACGACAAAAAAATTCAAGATATGTCGCAAGTGCTCAACTCCCTACTTAATAAAATAACAAGTTTTGAGACCGAACAGGACGCTTATATGCAAATCGTGGAATGCTTGGATGAAAAGGTCTCTTACCTTGAAGACGCCAAAAAGGGGGAAGAGGCCATAGAAGCTACGAGGAGAACAAGGCTCGAGCAAGAGAAGGAGATGGAAGCTGCATTTGGAGACAGCATCACTGCTGCTATTTCTCGTTTATCATCTCCTACTCACATCAGGATACAGGGAGATCGTCCAGAATTTCACGACCCAAATTTTCCGTGGAAAAACCTCATGCAAAAGCCGCAAGCAATAAACCTCCCGGCTAACCGACAGCCAACTGCCGACGAGATAAAGAATTGGAGGAAGAATGAACTATTAAGATACTTCGTAGTTCTTATCAGGGAATCCTCCATATTCAATGGTTGTAATACTGTGCAGGAAGCCGCCGCGGAATTCAAAAAGAGGTTGTACGAAGGAACGCTCCCCCTACAACAAAAGATGAAATCCAACCATAGGCAAGGAGATTTGGTTACCTACCCAGAAGATTGGATCCTGGTGTTCGATAAATCTTATGAAGGTCAAGCCATCTATCTAAATCGAAACAGGGATGCACTACAAAATTGGTGGAAGGTAACCAACAACGGCCCTAGAAGGAGCTAGATTCCTTCCTGTATTCTTATTTCTTTTTGAGACAGCAAAATCTTGTATGCTTGCTATACATTGTAAACTTTGCCATACATCAATAAAATATTTTTTTGTCTTGAAAGATTACAACTCGTAATCTACTGCGTTCCTGTATGATTACGAAATTCATTTCATTTGCTGAAAATAATACAAGTATAAAGACTTGTTAAATATATAACGCTGTACGAACTTGTCTGCGAAAATTTCATAGATTAAGTTGTATGTATCTAGATTACACTGTAAAATTGTGCCTGCACGCCAATCATAAGTTTAAAGATGTAATACTTTTTTTTTTAAAGTTGAACTCGCCTGCGAGCAGTTCTTAGTGTTAGACTAATTGCTGAAGGCCAGAACATTCGACAGAAGACCAACAAGTCTGCCCTCCTGTAAGATGTTTCATTAGGTGTCAAGGTTTTGGCATCATCAAGAATTTTTGGAAAACATCAAATGAATTTAAGGAGACTTGGCAAATTATCAAAAAGGGGGAAATTGTTGGGATAAAATAATCCTGTATCGAAGTTTTGATAAAGTGCCAACCCAGTATACAACAAGCAACTATATCAAAAGACGATCGAAGTTGTCAATTCTGTATCGAAGACTTCTCATAATGCCAGCATACAACCAAAGTATAAAGTATCTTTATACAAGCCTTCGCGTTGCCATCATACAACAACAGAGTCTAAAAGTGCCAAGTATGGAAGCTGTCTCTTCATACAGCAAAATTCCATACAACGACTACTCCAATATAGCCTACAACATAAATGGATACAACATTCAAGTTGTAAAGTATTGAGATCTTCAATACCTATCGAAACAGGACTGAAGACCGTTTGAAAAGGAATCTTTGTTATTTGCTAAAGTCAAAGTCCAGTTTGAAAAGAAGTATTTAAATACTGAAAGGATAAAGTATTTAAATATGAAAACTGACAGAGATCTTCAAACAACGCAACATCCGGATCTTGGTCTATACAAGTCAACCATCCAGTTGTAACGAACTTTTGCTCAATGGATCTTTCTCAACGGATCTATTCAGAGGCTATATATACCCCGCAATTTGAAGATCAGATAAACACGAATGAATACCACAAGTATTTGACACAAAAATAAGACGAACTGCCCAACGATATAGACACGAATATATACATTTGAGCAAACATATTTCTTCAAGCATTCTGCCTATTCTAAGAGAAGAAATAATCAAGTTCTCAACCTTGAACAACACATCATCAGCTCAAAGCTCAAGAAAGTCTAGCTGTTGTTCAACCAGTGATCTTACATTGAAGAAGACCATCAGCCTTGTGTGGACTGAGAAAGCCTTACTTTTCCTGAGATGTGTGTGACTGATCTGCATTGAAGAGACAAAGCTTCGGAACTGTGTGTGAAGAAGTTAGTCAAGTGAAAGCTTTGACCAATCTGTGTGAACGGTTGAAAGCTACGATCTTTGTATCAATCTGTGTGAACGATACATTGATAGGTTTGATTATAAATATGCAGTTGTGTATGCAGTATTTATAATAAACTTTTATTCTTGTGTGGAGGACCAGTGGACGTAGAGGGGTTTACCTCGAACCACTTTAATTGCTGTGTCAATTACCTTCTGCATTTACTATTTTAATAACTATGATTATTTTAAGTATACACTGCATACCGAGTAGCTATATTTACAGCAACTTACTTTTGCAAGACTTCTACTATGCACTCTAACTTGAAAAACGTACAGCTTGTTGCTTAAACACTTTCCAAGCTATATTCTGTATAATTAGTGGCAAACAGAGAAGAATCCGCTGCTTGATTTCACTTTCTCTTGGTCTTATCGAATGAGGGCTTTCCTTCGGTCTTCTTTTCTGCTCACCTCCTTCTTGTTCTGGTCCTTCTTAAGATCAGGACAGTCGATTTGAATGTGTCTTGTCTTATGACAGTTATAGCATTCCACCTTCCAGCTTCCGCCTTTTTGGTTTCGCCTTGGATTCTCCTTATAATTCTTCTTATACTTGGAGTAATTCTTTCGGAAATTGCTGAATCTTTTCATTATAAACGCCATCTCTTCCTCGAAATCGAGTGGATTTGGAGGTTTGACATTAGACAGGTTCTTGGCGGGGGACTCAGCTGCAAATGGTATTCCCTTCTCTGCAGGCTCATTTGATGATGAACTTGGGAGTTCGAATTCATAAGCCTTCAGGTCAGAGAATAGTTCTTGAATCTTTATTTTATTGAGGTCTTTGGATTCCCTCATGGCCAACACCTTCATGCTCCATTCGGGGCTAAGTGATCTTAATACCTTCAAGCCCATCTCCCTGTTGCCATAAGTTTTTCCAATAGAGTTTATTTCGTTGATGATATCTAAGAACCTTGTGTCCACTTGGTCTATTAATTCTCTAGTCTTCATCTTGAAGTTGTCAAACTTCTGGGTAGCAATTGACAACTTGTTTTCTTTTATCAGCTCTATACCTTCACACATCACGACAAGGGTATCCCAAATTTCTTTGGCAATTCGTGATCTTGACCATGGTTAACTTGTCAAGAGTCTGATATAGCACATTTCCGGCCCGATTGTCAAGGTTGGCCAGCTTTTTTTCTTCGATGGTCAGCTCCGTCCTCTTATTGGGCATCTTTTCTGGCTTCCCGGCTGCAATCTCCTCAGGAGTGTTGTCCTTCTCGAAAATGAAAGGACCATCTTCAATAATGCAACACATGTCGTCATGGATAGAAGATAAGTGTGCCTGCATCCTTATCTTTCAAAGATCATACTCGTCAACTGAAAAAACAGGCAATCTAGAATGCATTGTTCCATTCTTAATGAGAGATAAAATATATATCCTCGATATGCAGATTTGGTTCTATAAAATTGAACCAACCGCTCCGATACCACTTATAGGTCACAAGTCGTCAGAAATAAGTCTGGGTGGGTGGTGAATAGACTTATTTAAACTCTTTTTCCAAGTAGGAATTAAGGAGTTTCTCAGCTGATGGTACAGATGACTAAGAGTCGTCTGTAGACAATATAAATGCGGAAGTCAGCTGATGGCGAATACAGAAATATAAACAACGAAACACTAAGTATGAATGCAGCAGTTAAGTATGATGCTAAAATAATAAAATACGCAGGCAGTTTATAGTGGTCTCAGAGGTGGGGTAATCCTCTACTAATCCACTTTTCTCCAAACTAGTTGGAGATGAATCCACTATAATTTTCAACCAGTGATAAATATTACAGTGATTCTACAACTTAGCTACAACAACTTCCAACCAGTGGAAATCCTATCGTTGCAACTCCTTTCTGACTGCCTAGCACCACTCGATCTCTAAATCCTTGGATGCCTATCAGTCGTGCAACTTCAACCAGTGAAGTACCTCGTACTCAGGTTTTAAGACAAGAGTGTTTTGTCTTCTCCAACTAAGAGCTTTCTTCGTATGTGAAATGTGAATGCTGCTCTTCACGATGCTATAGATTTCTTGATCGCTTGATTGCTTTAATTGCTTGAAAGTATAGTTCGCATCGTACTTTGCTCTTTCAAATCTTCAGATATTTATAGCTTGTCAATCCTTAGAGCTTTTCTTCATAGCCGTTGCAAATCTGTAACAAATCCGTCCGTTGGAGAGGTAGACTTCTTTGTTTTTCTTTTTGAACATTGCAAGGCTGGATTCCCTTATTTTAATTCATTTTCGACCGTTGTGAAGACTTTCAGTGGAAGCGCCGAATCTTTTAATTTTAATATGTCTAAAGTCTTCAGAGGTGGGTCTGGATGAATTATTTAATTCATATCCTTCCGCAAATCTCTCTAATCTATCCCTTATCGCCCACATGTGACTCTCCATATAATTATTGACTTTTCAACGCATGCTGACGTGGACAGGTTTACTTGGCTGATTGCTCAGCCATGACTTATCTAATCTCTTTAAGTCAATCTGTCTGATGTGCAGTCAAACTTCTCTGTCGTCGGACTTCTCCGACGATGACTTCTCTGATGTCCTGACGAGACTTCTCTGATCTGACGACTTGTCTGAAGTCTTGTTGCCTAATGAAGTTGACTGATCTTGATGATTAAACTTCAGATGACTTGGGCTTCGTCTAATCACTTGACTGCAGTCTGGTCAAACTTCTCTGATAAAATTGTTGACCAGTACTTCTCTGATTTTCACTTGACCGTGACTCGGCTTTCTGCAGTGTTTGGTCAAACTTCTCTGATGTATGCACTTTATACTTAGCCGATTTTAATCCTAACTTAAATGGTCTATAGAAGATACTCATTTGGTTATTCTTTACATTTTGCCAAGTATCTAACTTAACATAATTTGGCCTATAGAAGATATACATTTGGTTCTTCCTTACATTTGCCAAGTAATAAGCATATATTTGAATAAGCAAGTACAATGATGATATCATCAAAATCTAACAAGTATTCCTAACAACCACATGAGGAGAGGTACAGCCGAGAGAGAGATTAAGTGAGGGGAAATATTTTCTAAGTTTCATTCTTCATCTTAGAGGCGGTAGAATTGTGAGAAAAATTGAGAGAAATTCCTACGATAACTTCCTAGGCGTGTTCTTCAAGAACAGAGTTTCGTTGAATTTTACGGTCAATATCCAACCCGTGTGAAGTATAGACACTTGGCATCTTCGGTGTTTTGATCATTCATCAAGGAAGAACGAATTGGATTCATGTTCGTGTAGCTAACCGGAAAAGGCTTGCTCGGGTTTTTCCTTCAAAGATCATATTATCAAAGGACTACAAGGGTAAGTATTCTTTGATTCTCATCTTCTTTATTTTTATTCATTTATACGATGCTTGTACGATCGGTTTTGGGGTTTGGTTTTATCCGGTTTGACCGGTTTTATTTTCCGCTGCGTAACTCATTTTTTATCACCGAATCCCAACAGGAGAAACATGATAGTTTTTAATAATATAGAGATGAATAGGGAGAGGATAGTGGAGGAAATTAAAGTGAGGATGTAGTGTTGGATCACAAATCATTGTGTGGAATTAAGTAGGTTCTCTGTAGATCAATGGGTAAATGATTTTAGGAGTGTGATAAATTGTTAATGTACTACAAATTATGGCTCTGGATATTTCTTATACCTAAGCACTTATTAGTTGAAACTTTCCTTTTTCTGAGCAAAAAAACTTGTGGATTTCCATGGATAACCTAATGATAAAAGAGGATCAATCTTGTATGAATGATTTAAAATTAGCTAAATGACCAAAATGGGACCATAAGTTTGATCATTTTAGCACTTGAGGACCTCCTTTTAAAAAAGTATCAAACATGGCCCTGTACTTTAGTCTGTTATACTTGTAACACCCCCAGAGCCGTCCAGGAATATTACAGCTCCGTGGGCCCCGATATGAAACCCACAAGGCTAAAGGAAATTTTAGCAAACATTTACAAACGCCCAAAAGGCTAACGATGGTACTATCTTTTAAAAACATTCAAAGGCTGAATAAAATCCGATTATCAAAACCGTTGTAAAATCTCATTTGAAACCACGTGACTGGAAATGCCAAAACTCAACAGTTTGAAAACATACGTTAAGCTATCTCTTACACATAACGACAGAATAGTTTAGAAAACGATTGTCAAAGTAACCTAAGTTATCAGATACCAAAAGGCCATTTAAAAATACTCACGTAGCGGAATACAACAACTGATCAGGAAACTCAATACACAATTACATGCCCTAGCCAGTATCCTCCGGGAAGTTCATCTCTCCACGACCGCTACAAGCTTGATATCCCAATAACCTAAAAAGAAATCCCACGACGGGGTCAGCCATAATATCCGACAATGATAACAATCACACCACGTCAATAACTACATACCAATGGAAATACTAAGTAAGAATACGACCAATGTAATCTTACCGTTGTAACTTTACTTACTCTAATAATTCTCATCAGAATAACCATTATCACAATGCACATCTCGTAATCTGGATTAATCAATAAACTCAAACAAAACATCCTTACGGTTCCTCAAGCAATACCCAAAATTCTCAACACATCATCATAACTCGAAATACAGAAATATACTAACTCTGACCCATTCGATCCATCGGAAAAACATCATCAAATCCCAACACGATAATCGATTGTCCATCAAAAGACAAATACAAAAGGAAATACGGAACATAACTCAAGATATGGAATGCCACGACGAAATCACGTTAGTCTAATCCAAGATCAGATCAACACAACATACGGACACGGTCCTAACACAAGACCTACAAGTGCATACTCATATGATAAAGTCAATATGCTCACATCAATAACAACAATGTATACTCATGGAAAACCCATAATATACATATGCACAACAACAACACATGGGTAATCCGATGATCCAGCGTTCACTACCTAGATCCCAAGATGATCCCATCAGATCAACACGAGGTGGATAAAACCGTCCAACGATCCAGCACACGCCAGCATAGATCCCAAGATGATCCCGTCAGATCAACACGAGGTGGATATACGACAACAATCCACAAATGCATATTAACAACAATACATAAATGCATGACAACAACAATACACGAATGTATCACAACATGATCAACACGAAATGAAAAATGATTAGAGTACTTGCCCCGAGTCCTTCGAGAGCAATCTCAATGTCTAAACCATCACGAACCATTATCCTCAATATTCAACGGTCCAAAATATCACGGACTACAGATAATTCATATCTTTGTCTTTATCACAATGTATCCTCGATACCCAAGTATACCAATAACAGAAGTAAATCATATACATTATGATTTAAATTCCCAAATCCGAAAATAACATACAATCCCAAATCTTCAGTGTTCACAATTATAATCATTGCTATACGAATTATAAACGAATGAAACGGAAACCATTCATTAAATATTATAGATTGTGCAAGTAATAACTTGCCTCGATACCGATGAAGTCGTTACCAATTCGATTGCCTTCGTCTACGAACTCCTCAGCTCCGACCAAAGCAATCCACGAACATTCTCGAACACGACCGCAAAGCATGGTTTCAATCACCGATCAATAATCTCAGCCTATTATGATAGTCGATTAACACACATTCGATAATAATCAATTCCCGATATAACCAATAAATCAAACTCAACGGTTCTACAATTTCTCGGTTAAACATAGTCTGAATAATCCAACTCAAACCAGCATGAATTCATAACCACAACACGATATACTACACTGCCTGTCCACTTAGCGCATGTTAATCATATACCATAGCGTGCGCTAAGTCGCTTCGGTTAGCGTACGCTAGTTAGTAATTCTAGCTATTGGAGCAAGATCGGAATATGCGTCGTGTTGCGGAATCATAAATTAAATGTGTGGAAATTAAATGACACAGGGATTTATAGAGGTTCGGCTATAATCGAGCCTACGTCCTCTCTCGGTATCTTTTTCTATAGGTGAAAGATAAAACCTCTGCACCTCTCCTCTATCGGTCGTGTAATACCCGAGATTTCTGACTTGTATTTGGAACTTGTGATATTGTAATCGTTGTTCTTGATCTGAGTATTATTCTCCGTATTTTATAATCCGATGTTGTCGAGCATATGATTTCATGTATGTGATTTACAAATTGTAATTCTGCGCATGTAGCGCACGCTATCGGCTATGTGTAGCGTACGCTAACATAGACTCAATAGCGCACGCTACAACGGATTATTAGCGCACGCTATGTGTGGTCAAATTGATTGAGACGTGTGGTAGGTGAGATCTGGCCGGGGGACCCCTGTCGGATCGTGTTGGGATGAACCTGGACGGCTTTCGGGAAAAGCCAAGTCAACGCCTTAGCGCACGCTACAGGTATATGCGTAGCGCACGCTAAGTGCTGTATACAGTTAAGTCAGTGAGCCGTTAGCGCACGCTACGAGCAGGGTCTAGCGCGCGCTAATAGCCATTTCTTATAAATAGGACAACATCCTATTCGTGATTTCAGTTCTTTCTTCTCCCATTACCCGAATTCTTACACTTAGAACATAACTTCCTTCATCCTAAACACTTTATATCAACACCCTAGCTCGTGATTGAAGATCGTACATCGTTGGAGATTGGTGTTCAAGCCTTCGGTGTTGGATTGCTTCGATTTCATCCGTGTTCTTCACTACTTTGAGGTAGGTGATTCTTCACCGATGTTAGTAATGTTCTTAAGGACGTTTGATCATGTTTTGATAGCCAGTTATTTCGTTTATAATCGGTCATCACATGTTAGAAGGATACTTTTGACGTATCGGCACTATATATCGTATGAACCCTTGAACCATCTTGGTAGTATGGACTCCTAAGCGTTTTCAAATCGATTTATGATGGGTAATCGGATATTACCTAGATTGTTACGTTTTACACGTAAGGAATCATATGTTTTGGGACTTGGAATAATCGGAACTTGGAATATTTTCTTGAAGATCGAAGATGAATTATGATGTTGAGATGATTATCCGTATATTTGTACCTCATGTTCTTGGAACTTCCACAAACCTTATTAGCATGACATGCTTGAGGATGACTTGTTGTATCACCATAGAATTCATGAGTTCATCACGATTAAACCCAGTTTTTCTGTTAGCAGTATTCTGCCATGTAATATTAGCGCACGCTAACATACGTTAGTTAATGTGCGCTATCGGGGTTGAGTTAACGCACAATACATACGTAACGTACGTTATGTATCAGCCGATTCAAACTGTCAGTCCGTGGCTAGCGCACGCTAGTCTTATACGATAGCGTACGCTAACAGGCCGGCTTAGCGCACGTTACGTAGAGTACGTAGCGCACGCTAAGCAGTCCAGGCAGATTGTTTATTTTGAGCTTTTCGGCCGTAGACCGAATTGTTAGGCCATCGTTCGACTTGAGATGATTTGTATATCATTCCTTTTGTTAAGGTTCGAGCTTGTTACGTTGATTGAAGGAGGAGGCCTTCGAGTGTGTTGAGATCATTCAAGTGTTTCGTTCTTGCCATTTTCGAGGCAAGTATCATATGTCGAGTTCGATTTATATTGAAACTATGATCATGCTTGTGGTTTTGTTCATATTGTTGAATATGAGATGTATTTATGAAAATTCTCGTGATATTCGTTGTTATTTGTTCGTATTGATGAACATATTGAAATGCATATGTGTATGCATAGTTGATTGATTTATGGTATAAATGATCCGAGGGGATCATGAGGATCTATGCTGAGGGCGCTGGATCGAATGTCCACCATGCGTTGGTCCGACGGGATCATCATGGGGATCTATGCTGAGGGCGCTGGATCGCTGGACGGGTTTTCCACCATGCGTTGGTCTGACGGGATCATCATGGGGATCTATACCAAGGGCGCTGGATCGCTGGATTATCCTGTATTGTGTTGATGGAATCATGAGGATTCGCATCGTTGGATTCCGGTAGTGGAAGTCCGTTTTGCATGTTTTATGATGCATTGATGATTTATTGTATTATGATACTTGTACTACCATTGTTTTGCTAACCCCTTCTGGGGTGGACATTGTTTTGATATTCAGGTAGCCGAGGAGCGGGGAGGCAACCACAGTACCTACAGGACGATGAAATGGCTCAGTGATGTGGTTGATGTTATTGTTATTGTGATTTGTCTTCTTGGTTTGTTTAGTACTCGAGTACGTCTGTTTTAATAAGGTCATTTCGATATGGTTGTACAAGTTAACTCGTTTTATCGGTTGAATCAAATCTGTATTTGAACTTCAGTTGTTCGATTGGATTATTTTTACACTTCTTTTAAAATTAGCCTTCTAAATCCTTATCTAAAGGGTTTACGGCGCTGTAATTATTCCGAATATCTCGGGGTGTTACAGGTCGAGGGATAACCATTACAATCACGTCTTCTATTAGTCCGTGATAAACCACTCGTACTTGTCTTTGTGTCGGTCCAAGTTAAACCGTTTTCCTTTTCTATTGGACAAGGAATAAACCACTCTAGCTTTCTATAGGTACTAGATAAACCTCATGAATATATCGATTGCGATTCTAATAATGCTGGATCTTTGATCCTAATAACACCGAATCCAATCGTATCTTTTCTTTTACCTCTCGTGTATATGTTGAATGTATAACACTCAAACTATCAATATAAGCTCAATATTACAATAACAATAATATCAATATGAATATCTGATCAATGAGATGTTTGCTTGAAGTTGTATGGAATAATACCAGGGATATGGTATTTATAGGCTCCAAAGCCTCAACTAGCCGTTAGCCTCCTGACACTCCATTATGGCCGCTATCATTCTTCCCTTACGTATGTTAATAACGTTACGTACATTAACGACAATACTTTACGTACGTTAGCTTAGCCCAGTTTCAGTCTAGTAGCTTTCTTTTACTCCTTTACGTACATTAACCAAACATACATTACGTACGTTATATATAGTCAATATGTCCGTTCCTTGCTGACCTATGCCATGACGTCATCTCCAACATTCATCTCGTTTGAACTCAGAACCATCACTTTATGTACGTTATCTTCTATTCTTTACGTACGTTAACTTAGCAATATTACGTAAGTTATGCTGTTGATATAGCATACGTTAAACATGTTTAGAACATCTTTTTGCCACTTCGATTTCTTCGATGATTGCTTCGCCTCTTTGTTGTTTTGTTTTGTGTAACAACTTAATCATCAAAACACTATTAATACATGTATGGAACAAAATGTTCCAACTATCTCTCCCTTTTTGATGATTACAAAACAATACTTCGTTAATGGGATTTCCCTGAAAAAATATAAATATATGTATATGTGTACAGACCAAAGTTTTCGACTTTGTCCGTTTCGTTAGTTTCTTCTCCCATTTCTTTTTCGACTCCTTCTTTCCTTTTCTTTTTCTTTGCGAATTTTCAAATTTTCATCAGCTTTTCGACGTCTCCTCATTTTTCTTTTCAGCTTCATCTTTTCGACTTTTTCTTCTCCTTTCCTCCTTTCAACTTCCATTTTTCTTTTCAATTTCAACTTTTCGACTTTCTTCGATTTTTCTCCCCCTTTCACGGTTAATCCAATTCTCCTTTCTCTTCTCCTTTCTCCCCCTTTTTGTTTTCATCAAAAAGTATAATAAATGACATGAGTAATAAATACCAAATTAATAAATACAGAGAGGTTATTAGCGCACGCTACGCATGTATGGTAGCGCACGCTAACGGCCAAAAACCTGGCTTCTGGAGTGGGACGCTAACAGGAGGGTTTGTAACCCTATCCCGTTAGCGCACGCTAACCTTGAGGTCTTAGCGTGCGCTAACACTCCCTGGCTATATAAACCAGGGAGTTGACCAAGATAATCACAAAATCTCATTTCTTCCTCTTTCCGCGGCCGAGCGACTCCAGAGACGATTTGAGGTGATTTTCTTCTTCCAATCACTTCAGAGATCCTTGTGCTTGAGTTCTTGGTGTAAGACTAACATCATCCACTTGTGTTTCTCATCCTAAATCCAAGGTAATCTCTTAGAACCCTACTTTTGGATAATTTGGGGGTTTTGGGATTTTCTTCCGATCCGTTCCGTTTCGTTGATGGATTCATGATGAATATTATTAATCTTGTTGGTATTCTTAGTTTCCCTATGGATTCATGGTATATTTCGTGATTTTTACGGAATCGAGAGGGTTTGGTTGTGGTCCGCCCTCGTTGTTGTTTATATACGAATATACATGAATCGTAGGCGGGTTTCGGGTGTATTCCATTTCCATAATCGTCTAGAGTTGGTTGTGATTGTGTTATTTGAATCGTTAGGTTCATTTCCGCCGGTTCCTTGCGGTCGTGTTCAACTCTTCCGTTCCGTTCGTGTCATCGTCTAATTAATCGAGGCAAGTACCCTTATGAACTTACGATCTTGACATAGTAGTTTTGTATGAGAAATTGCGTGTGTGTGTATGCTCACTGCGGGTTAGACTCGACGGGGTCTCGGTAGGGTTCCACGAAGCTGTGGGACCGCGATCTTGCTTTTAACCACTGTGGGTTAGATCCGACGGGGTCTCGGCAGGGATCCACGAAGCTGTGGGTCCGCGGTTAATTGTGGTGTATTTTTACAAATGTGGTTTGATCATTGGCATTTCCGGAAATGAGTATTTTGGAACTATGTTTTCTTGAATTGCATGCATTACTATATGTGTAAGATGTAAGTCGTTCATCTGGTTACTTGTACTAGCGTAATTGCTAACCCCTCTGGGGACCCGTTTTGGGGAAATTCGTTTTATGAATTTCAGTTCAGGTTCATCGAGACGAGCTGGCTCTGGACCGAGATGCGGATGATGGCCGAGCGTGATGATTGTGCCTAAGTGACGTCTTAATGTCTTTTTGTCTTTTCATCTTTTGTGGCTTTTGAACTAATGGTTGTACTCGAGTACTTAAGAGTTCTTGTCCGTCCGGATTGTATTGTTGCCTATATGTTTGTGTTGATTGATGATGTTATGGTTGGCCGTAAACCGGTGGATTATTCATTTTGCGTCTTTATGACATGGTTTTGGTTTGTCGTTTATGTGAGTCGATGAGTATGATCTTTGTTCGGCTGGTGGGTCTCATATAGGGATTCAGGGCGCTGTAATATACCTCGAATATCTTGAGGGTGTTACAGAAAATGGTATCAGAGCACTAGGTTTATGGATACCTAGGCTTGTCGGTTTATTGGGTCTTGTGGTTTTTGTTATGCACATCATCGTCACGCTGCCATGATTCCGGTACTACCAGTGTCCGTAAGTTTTCCTTCCTCTGTTCATTAATTCCTTGTATCGTGCCCTTGATTCTCGACTTGTAATTGTTCTTTTCTTGTACTGATCCTCGTATGGCTTTTGCTACTTATTTAACTCCAGTATGGATGCTGGAAGAGGTCGTGGTCGCGGTCGTGGTCGTGGACGCGGCCGGGGACGTGGGGCAGCCGGTGGGGCGGCCACGTCACAGTCTTCGGGAGCCGGCAGTACCGGCGACCGTCATAGCCATGCTTCTTCTCAGGAGCGTGCCGATCTTGGTATTGCGGCCGTTATGCAACAGATGGTGAACCAAATGGCGGCAATAGCTCAGGCGGTTCAGAACCCGGATCAGGCCCATGCTAATCGGGGCGGAGCGGACCGATGGCTCCAAGATGTCATCAAGATGCATCCTCCTCAGTTTCCGGAGCTTCGGACCCGATTGGGTAGGAAGGGTGGATCAAGGAGATATCTAAGGTCTTCGTTGCCACTAAGCGTCACGAGGAACGTAGAGTCCCTATTGCTCAATATTTTCTCACCGGGGGCCACGGGTGGTGGGAGGCCGTTGGGCCCAAAGACCATCTTTGCTTCGTGGTGAGTTTCAAGAGTTGATGGAGATCAATATTGCCGTGGCGATCAGACGAGGCTCGGGTACATGCTTTTATGATGCTCAACCACGGGATATCCCGTAGCTCAAGCTATTGCTGATTTTAACAAAGAGTTGGGTTATGTGAAGACCCAAGTTGTCGAGGAGAGTGACAAGATTTTCCATTTCTCAGACGGATGAAGTTGCCGATTCGGGACTATATGTCGGGCTCGTATGCACTACATTGAAGGATTATCGAGTAGGGCCCTTGCTTATGATATGTCTCGTGACGGCGAGTGAGGCGGCCCGCGAGAGTAAGCGTAAGTCCATTGGGAACTTTTCGGGCCACAAAGTGGGGGTCGTGAAATTTCATCTGCTAACTTTTCCATTGGTGGTGGCCCATCTCGATCTCTTGGGTTTCCCGTAGGGCTGCCGGTGCCCCTTCTCGAGAGGTGAAATGCTTCAAGCGTGGCCGTGAGGCCACATCGGTCGTGTTTGTCCGAACCCTTTGCGACGTGTAATCGGTGTGGCGGTCGGGTCACAAAGCGCTTTCAGGCCGAGAGGAGAAAATCCTTGGTGCCGGGCTTCCATTCCAGCGCCTAGGGAACCAAGTGTGAATCGAGGATCGTTTGCTCCTCAATCTCCGCCGAGTGCTAGTCGGGAGAGGTCGGGTCAGCCCTCTAAGGGGGAGCTTCGGTGTCGGCTCGGCCCACCGCGTGTCTATGAGATGCGGAGAGCCGATGATCCGGCTCTACCGTGGCGGCAGTACCGTTTATATTCTTTCTCATCTGTCGGTGTGCTTTTCGATTAGGTGCTACGCATTCGTTCATATCTCTGGATTATGTGCGTCGTTTGAGTCTCGACCGTTTGACGCCTTGTGAGCCCTTCATCGTTAAGCTTCCTAGCGGCGATAGGATCGTTGGTGATCAGGAGGTTCGAGACTGCTCTGTACTTATTTGTGAGAGGACTTGGCCCTCTAATCTTATTGTTGTGAGTATCGAGGGTGAGGATTTAATTCTTGGTGATGATTGGCTCGAGCGGCATGGTGCGATCATGAACTACCGCATGAGAATCATCACTATGTTAGCCGAGGACGGCACCGAGCACTCTTTCGCGGGCGAAGAGGAAACCGTAGTCGTTATTAATGCCTTGAAGGCGATGAGTCTCTGCGTAAGGGGTGTACGGTTATTGGTGCTATGCCTTGAAGGCGGAGGATGGTGGAGTCGAGCTTTCGTCGATTCCGGTCGTTAATGAGTTTCTGACGAGTTCTGGGATTGCCACCGGATCGTGAGGTTGAGTTTGCCATAGAGTTAGAGCCGGGCGCGGCTCCTATTTCAAGGCGCCTATCGCATGGCACCTTCGAGAGATGTCCGAGTTGAAGAAGCGATTGAGTGAGCTTCTTGAGTCGGGGTATGTTCGACCGAGCGCCTCGCCTTGGGGCGCACCGGTCTGTTTGTCTTGGAAGAAGGATGGTTCACTACGTTTGTGTATCGACTATCGCGAACTAAACAAGGTGACCATCAAGAACAAGTATCCTTTGCCGAGAATTGATGACTTGTTCGATCGGTTGTAGGAGTCGCGTATTCTCGAAAATTGATTTGAAATCGGGATACTATCGACTCGGGTGAGAGAGTCCGATGTGCCGAAACAACCTTTCGGACGAGGTACGGACATTATGAGTTCGTAGTCATGCCTTTCGGGTTAACTAATGCGCCGGCGGTGTTCATGCAATTGATGAACAAAGTTTTTATCGAGTATTTGGATAAGTGCGTCGTCGTCTTTATTGACGATATTCTTATTTATTCGAGGAATGAGGAAGAGCATGCCCATCATTTGCGGATAGTATTAGACATTTTAAGGACCGAGCAACTCTATGCAAAGTTCTCGAAATGTGAGTTAAGTGAAGGAAGTGATGTTTTTAGGTCACGTGATTTCACCGAGGGGGTTCGTGTGGATCCGCAGAAGATTGAGGCCGTATTGGATTGGGCACCGCCCAAGAATGTGAAGGAGCTCCGTAGTTTCTTGGGTTTAGCAAGCTACTACCGTAGGTTCGTCGAGGTTTCTCGGCGGCTCGACCACTTACACAGCTTGCTCCGTAATCCGAGAAGTTCGTCTGGAATGACGAGAGGCGATCGAGTTTTGAGGAATCAAGAAGCGTTTGACTTCAGCCTCAGCTTTGGCATTGCCATGTGGCAATGAGGGTTTTGCCGTTTATAGCGATGCTTCGGGTCGTGGTCTTGGGTGTGTATTAATGCAAGACGGTAAGACCATTGCCTTTGCGTCGAGACAGCTTGAGGCCGTATGAGCTTAACTACCCTACTCATGATTTGGAGTTAGCGGCAGTCGTTTTTGCGCTCAAGATTTGGCGTCACTATCTTTTCGGCTCTGCATGCCAGATTTTTACCGATCATAAAAGTCTAAAATACATATTTACTCAGCGAGAGTTAAATATGAGGCAGATGAGGTGGTTAGAGTTGATTAAGGATTATGACCTCGAAATCCTTTATCATCCGGGCAAGGCGAACGTCGTGGCCGACGCCTTGAGTCGGAAACCAGTTGCGTTGCGAACGCTTGAGATCCTTACGTCTCGATCCGAGCTTCGGAGGGCCTTGATCGAGTTAGATGTTGAGGTCTCGTTGCCGGAGCCGTCGGGCAACTTTGTGCTTTAGAGATTTCGTCATCCTTGATCGACGAAATTAAGTCAAGCAATCGGAGGATCCGATGATTACTCAAATCCGAGAGAACGTTCTTAAGGGAAAGTCTCCTGGGTTTGTGATTCACGAGGATGGTATTTTGAGATTCCAGTCGGCTTTGTGTGCGAACGACTCGAGTTGAGGCGAGTATTTTACGGGAGGCCCATGCTACACCTTACTCCGTTCATCCTGGTTCGAGTAAGATGTACAAGGACTTGAGAAGGAACTTCAGGTGGAATGACATGAAGGATGAGGTCGCACAGTTTGTAGCGAGATGTTTGACTTGTCAGCAGGTCAAAATCGAGCATCAGAGACCGGCTGGGTTATTGCAGTCACTTCCCATTCCGGAATGGAAATGGGAGGATATATCGATGGACTTCGTCACGAGTTTGCCGAGATCGAGGTCGGGCATGAATATGGTATGGGTGATTGTTGATCGTCTGACCAAGTCGGCACATTTTCTGGGCATCAAGGACACTTGGGGCCCGGAGAAGTTGGCTCGTGTGTTTATCGCGCAGATTGTGAGACTTCACGGTACTCCGAAGTCTATTGTTTCGGATCGTGATGGCCGTTTCGTATCGCACTTCTGGCAGGCGGTGCATAAGGCGTTGGGTACCCGTTTACACTTGAGTACCTCTTTTCATCCCCAGTCAGATGGACAATCGGAACGCACTATCCAGACGTTCGAGGACTTGTTACGTGCCTGTGCTCTCGATTGGAGTAGTGACTGGGAGGAACATTTGCCGCTGATCGAATTCACGTACAACAACAGTTGGCACGCGTCGATTCGGATGGCCCCGTATAAGGCACTTTACGGGCGGCGATGTCGATCACCGATTTGTTGGAATGAGGCGTCCGATTTGGTCGGGACCGAGCCGGATGTCGTTTTAGAGACGAGGCGGAAGATAGAGTTAATTCGGGAACGGATGTTGACTTCCCAGAGTCGACAGAAGTCGTATGCCGACATCCGTCGTCGACCTTTGGAATTCGAGGTGGGAGACCATGTTTTGCTAAAGGTGTCGCCGACGAAGGGAGTTTTTCGTTTCGGGAAGAAAGGGAAGTTGAGTCCGAGATTTATCGGCCCCTTCGAGATCCTCGAGCGAGTAGGTGGGTTGGCATACCGTTTGGCGTTACCTCAGGCCTTGAGTCATGTTCATAGCGTTTTCCATGTTTCCCGATTGAGGAAATATGTCCTGATCCTAGTCACATCATCGATTATGGAGAGATTGATGTCGCCGAAGATGTTACTTTCGAAGAGCGCCCTTTGAAGATTTTGGAGCATCGTGAGAAACGATTGAGGCATAAGACCATACCTTTGGTCAAGGTGTAGTGGTCGAGACACGGTGTCGAGGAGGCAACTTGGGAAACCGAGGATAGCATGCGTGCTAGGTACCCCGAGTTGTTTGTTCCTTAAGTTTCGGGACGAAACTTATTTTTAGAGGGGTAGAATGTAATATCCGCATTTTTCTTTCCCTTGTAATTGTATTTCCGGTGTAATTCTCGATTTTAGTGACACTCGAGTATCCTTGATGTAACTTTTCCGTTATCTTTGATCGATTCTCGTAATTGTTGTGCGGGCTGCCGTTTCGGTTGCCGTGGATTCATTCTATGCTATGATGCGTTTTGAGGTGTTCCGTTTGACGTTTCGCTCATAATCCGGTATTTTGGGTCGTTTATATTACGTATCTAGCGCACGCTAAATTTCTGTATAGCGCACGCTAGAAATCCATTAGTAGCGCACGCTACGTTTAATTAAATAGCGCACGCTAACGATTTAGCCACAGGAGTGGCGGTTCAGCTCGGCCCTGCGGACTATCGGATTAGCGCACGCTATCTCGTCTAGCGCACGCTAATGTCGGGAGACTAGCGCACGTTAAATTGTTCGATGCGCGCTAGTGTATTTGTCGATCTTGGGCGATTTACTCCGAACTCAATCGGATGCTAGTTAGCGCACGCTACGCCGGTATGGTAGCGCACGCTAACGGGTCGAGTGAGGTTTGGGCGGTTAGCTCTGGACTCGGCGATGTTCGTAGCGCACGCTATTGGTCGATAGCGCGCTACCGAGAGGTTATTAGCGCACGCTACGCATGTATGGTAGCGCACGCTAACGGCAAAACAGCTCACGGATGGGACGCTAACAGAGGGTTTGTAACCTATCCCGTTAGCGCACGCTAACCTTGAGGTCTTAGCGTGCGCTAACACTCCCGGCTATATAAACCGGGGAGTTGACCGAGATAATCACAAAATCTCATTTCTTCCTCTTTCCGGCGAGCGACTCCGAGACGATTTGAGGCGATTTTCTTCTTCCAATCACTTCAGAGATCCTTGTGCTTGAGTTCTTGGTGTAAGACTAACATCATCCACTTGTGTTTCTCATCCTAAATCCAAGGTAATCTCTTAGAACCCTACTTTTGGATAATTTGGGGGTTTTGGGATTTTCTTCCGATCCGTTCCGTTTCGTTGATGGATTCATGATGAATATTATTAATCTTGTTGGTATTCTCAGTTTCCCTACGTATTCATGGTATATTTCGTGATTTTTACGGAATCGAGAGGGTTTGGTTGTGGTCCGCCCTCGTTGTTGTTTATATACGAATATACATGAATCGTAGGCGGGTTTCGGGTGTTTTCCATTTCCATTATCGTCTAGTGTTGGTTGTGATTGTGTTATTCGAATCGTTAGGTTCATTTAATCCGGTTCCTTGCGGTCGTGTTCAACTCTTCCGTTCCGTTCGTGTCATCGTCTAATTAATCGAGGCAAGTACCCTTATGAACTTACGATCTTGACATAGTAGTTTTGTATGAGAAATTGCGTGTGTGTGTATGCTCACTGCGGGTTAGACTCGACGGGGTCTCGGTAGGGTTCCACGAAGCTGTGGGACCGCGAGCTTGCTTTTAACCACTGTGGGTTAGATCCGACGGGGTCTCGGCAGGGATCCACGAAGCTGTGGGTCCGCGGTTAATTGTGGTGTATTTTTACAAATGTGGTTTGATCATTGGCATTTCCGGAAATGAGTATTTTGGAACTATGTTTTCTTGAATTGCATGCATTACTATATGTGTAAGATGTAAGTCGTTCATCTGGTTACTTGTACTAGCGTAATTGCTAACCCCTCTGGGGACCCGTTTTGGGGAAATTCATTTTATGAATTTCAGGTCAGGTTCATCGAGACGAACGGGCGCTGGACCAGTATGCGGATGATGGCCGAGCGTGATGATTGTGCCTAAGTGACGTCTTAATGTCTTTTTGTCTTTTCATCTTTTGTGGCTTTTGAACTAATGGTTGTACTCGAGTACTTAAGAGTTCTTGTCCGTCCGGATTGTATTGTTGCCTATATATTTGTGTTGATTGATGATGTTATGGTTGACCGGTAAACCGGGTGGATTATTCTGTTTTGCGTCTTTATGACATGGTTTTGGTTTGTCGTTTATGTGAGTCGATGAGTATGATGCTGTTCAGCCTGGTGGGTCCCATATAGGGATTCACGGCGCTGTAATATACCTCGAATATCTTGAGGGTGTTACATTAGCTTAGCCAAGTTTCAGTCTAGTAGATTTCGTTTCCTCCTTTACGTACGTTAACCAAACATACATTACATACGTTATATATAGTCAATATGTCCGTTGCTCGCTGACCTATGCCATGACATCATCTCCAACGTTCATCTCGTTTGAACTCAGAACCATCACTTTATGTACGTTATCTTCTATTCTTTACGTATATTAACTTAGAAATATTACGTACATTATGCTGTTGATATAGTGTACGTTATACATGTTTAGAACATCTTTTTGCGACTTCGATTTCTTCGATGATTGCTTCGCCTCTTTGTTGTTTTGTATTGTGTAACAACTTAATCATCAAAACACTATTAATACATGTATGGAACAAAATGTTCCAACACTAGCGTACGCTAATGACATGCATTTGCATGCATTACAGGTATCGATCAACATATGGCGATTACAAATACGAATGTAAAGGAAATCATACTCCAAGATCAATCACAATCTGTCCAAGTTCAACCTCCTTATCATACTCGCATGATATATACCATTTAATCAATTATAAATCAACATACAATCATATTGCTATGTTCTATTTATCCAAAGTCCTTCAAGAACACCAAGTGATTCGAAACCATATATAAACAATCATCTAACTCATAATCCAAGTCATATATTCATATATCATCTTCTTCCTCATTATCATCATCATGAACACTAAGAACCATAACAACACTTCCATAATCTATCATTACAGGGAGTACTCATCAACAATAACATCAACATCTGAAAATGAGGTGAAGGATTAACCAACTTATCTCAAGAATACGTACAACACAATTCAAACCACAAGAATCATATTCATATCCATATCAACAACGACATCATCATAATTCGGTAATCCATCTCATAATCATGCTCGCCAACTTGTTTATATGATAATCATCAACTCAAGAACATCAATATTCAATCCAAAACGAAATCCAAAGGTGAAGAGTAATTACCTCTTTGAAGGTATGGATTGTATCCCAAGGTTGAATCCATTCTCAATCACTTCCAATCTCCCAATGTTATTAGGAACGATCAACTTAAGTGTTTGGAACCTCAAACTTCTCTCTAAGAACTCTCTCTATCGGTTCACATGAAGAAATTGACGAAAATGACGAATAATGCCCAACAGCACATATATATACTGTACATTATTAGTGTGTGCTAACATCTTCATTTAGCGTATGTTACATGATTTAACGTGCGCTAACTATCTTTGTTAGCGTGCGCCATCGAGGTCCAGAGGCTACTGTCTTACTTCGCACAATGATTTACGTACGCAATGCCCATGCAATAGCATACGTAATTGCCTCTATTTAGCGTATGCAAATGTCTGACCATAGCGTGCGCTACTCATAGTTGACTCATTTGTCTGTATGCTCCGAAGACGAGTCCACACGCCGAAAGCATCTGACAAGGATAAGATTCCCTTTGACTGATCTACAATTAGCGTGCGTTAAGCCTCATGCTTAGCGTGCGCTAATCCTTCGTAGCAAACATCTGTTGACCTTATCGGAACATGCGTCGAAAGTAGCTGGGTCCATACGTATATTCACTCTGATCTGTTCTGCACTCGCGTGCGCCATCCTTTGCCTTTAGCGTGCGCTAAACCTGCACGATAGCGTGCGCTATTCTTTCAATATTAGCGTGCGCTAGTAAGGCTATACTTAGCCATTTTCAGCTATTCTTGTCCAACATCCCAACATATTGGATACATATATATGACCTACTGAATACACATACTCCTTCCAATAATATTCTCATATGATACACACTATCCTCAAATGCAATTGTCGACCAAGTACGAAAATTATCCCAATACAGATGTCTCAGTCCTTCAATTTATCCATAATGTACAGATTTCACACTGTAAAACATAGCTCGTATAAAATAACGTTAAACAACAGTAGTAGGAATTCCAGATATTACATACTACACCACTTAAAATTAATTTCGTCCTCGATTCACCGTAAAGCCTCAATACGCTTACAATCACAATTCCATGAGTCCCAACAAAATATATCATCTTCGGATGAAATAATCTATCCGTGTCAAATCTCGTCTGCCTGATTATACAATCAAGTCCCAATCTGCTAAAAACCAATAGTGCACGATCCATCTCTGAAACAACTGCCCAAAGCAATGGCAACAAATCCCCAAACATCGACACAATGAATTCTCAGATGATCACTAGCAATGATCAACCAATAAAGTAACCGAGAATATCATCGACATGATAAACTTTAATACGACCAATCCAAAGGTCAAAACGCAGCCGAGAATATCATCAGCATGATAAACTCCAATATGACCAACCAGAGGTCAAAACACAATCGAGAATATCATCAACATGATAAACTCCAATATAACCAATGAACGATCAACGATAATTGAGAATACCTTCACACGGTAAACTCCAACACAATCACCACAGAACCACAAAAACCGATATACGAAAACAAAATTCTCAAAACGACACACCAATCACATACAACAGATTTCAATAAACATACCCGACTGGTGAACATACCCCTCGGCATACGAACAACCAATCTCAATCCGTCGAACATATCCAATCATACATGGAGTGGGAACGACCAATTAGTATGGCTTAAAATTCAGAAACCACAATAGCAAAAACACGCTACCACCACATCAATAGAGCCACATAGCACATATGCTCTAGTTTCACAAAACCCAAAGTTCCAAAATCATATTCTGTGCATGAATCTACAACACGCAGCATATTTCTATTATCCGATGAATCAACCGATCATCCCTGGATAACCAAACTGCCATACTAAATTTTGAATCTCCTTTCCGCGTACCATTAATGTGTTATCCAGTTTGTGAGTCACATTCATAACTGTAACACCCCAAATCACAAATGGGACATTACACGCCGTAGAACCTTCATGAGGTCTACCAGGCCAACACATAACACACAAACCGTATATGAAATACCAAAAGACACAATCATCATAGTAAAATAGGGTCATGGCCTCGGCCAAAACATTTTAATCAAATATCTAAGAGTGTAGATCCACATAAATCCATTGCCCACGCAGGGGACTTTAACCAATTTATAAAACACTCAGTCTAACTTCAATACCCAAACAAATATAATGACAAAGCATAAAAATATAGACTCGAGCCTCATCATCATGCCAGTCAACCCTTTGCGTGTGCATCCCGTGCCAACTCCTCAGCTCGACCAGTACCTGAAATGCATAAGACGCATTCCCCCCATTTAAGGGGTTAGCATTCGAATAGCTAGTGCAAGTACACAATTACACAACATTATATACATACGCGATTTAACGCAAACAAACCATTTAGGTAAAACATTTGCAATCAATATTCCGGAATATCACATTTACATCTAAAACAGTATATCCTCAAGTTTTCCACATCATAACTATCCACGCTTAGTAACTCGCGACCGTACCCATTAGTATCAGCCCCCAGAGGTCCCATCGAACGGTCCCCAGGTGAGAAACCACTTCCGTGGCCGTAACCATTAATATTGGCCCCGAGAGGTCCCGTCGAACCATCCCCGGGTGGAAGAACATCAACACACGCGCCCAAGTCCACTTCCGTGGCCGTACCCATTAGTATCGGCCCCCAAAGGCCACATATGCCATCCCCGGGTGGAAGAGCAACAATCACCTTCATTTAATAATACAATTTACATCATTCGCATCTAAACCGTACACATTCAATGAAATGTAATACATGTACTTGTCTTGGACAACAGATGTGAAGAAAACGGTGAAAGGAAAGGTTTTGGTCCGTATAATCTCCACAAATCCGTTCCTAACATAAGAACGATATACAATCAATCTCAATATTGTGGAAACATAGGAATTATTCCTAGTTCTATCCGATGGGATAATTCGCCGAACACTATGAAGGCATAAGGGTTAACTTGATTAACGGAGGGGAAGAACTCGGAATTAATCCACAAAACTTCTAGGAAAAACTATAATCATGCTCAAATAACTATAATCCACCATCAATCGAAGCAAAAATGGAAGTAAAAATGAATTATATACAAGAACCCTAACATTAGGTAAAATGCCAAAATACCTCAATTCAACGATGAAAAGGTGGAAGGAAGATGGTTGATTCGTGCTAGAATATCCAATCCCGAGTGATACGATAATGGAATGAAAAATCCGAGTGAGATCGCCCGAAATCGCCAAGGAGAAGTGAAGAACTGAGAGGAAAAGGAGGAAATGGGTTTAAAACACCCGTCTGTCCTATATATACTGGACAGAACACGGCGCAACAAGCGGCTCAACTAGCGCCGTGTTCATTGCCGTGTTGCAAGTCAGCGAGCGACCCCTGTGCGACACGATGCAGAATGCCGCGGGTCCTATGCCGTTTCGCGAGACAGTGAGCGACCCCTGTGCGAGACGGTTCACAGACACGGCACAGAATGCCGCGGGTCTTGCACCGTTTTTCTCAGGTCATGCCAGATAGCCTCTTGTCACAAGACAACGCTACCATAACTGAAAAAGACGATAAAACCATAACACGATATGCCGACCCAACGGTCCAAGAAAATTACAAGTAACAAAAAATAATATCCAATAAACCGGAACGGTCCGAGGTACACAACCAAAATCGAACAAGGGGACAAATTCCCTAAACTTATAGGAATTTACAAAACGGCCCAAACATCCGAAAATCACGATACAACGTCGGATTAACAATCTGAAACTCACAACATGCACAACTCAACCATACGAACTTATGGAAACAGAGAAATAGTGAAATCAAATGAGTTTTACGAGAATCAAACGTACACGCGATAAAACATAGTTCAAGATGAAAATACGTAAAAACATCACTGAAACTCGTCCAAATGGAAAAACTCAAAGAACAAATTCGATTCAGAATCCCAAAACAATGACAAGTGAGTCGTTCGAAATGAACATACATCAAAAATAGAAATTACCAAAAATAAGAAGTACGAATATTACATTCTCTCCCCCTAAAAATAAGTTTCGTCCCGAAACTTACAATGCGAATAACTTGGGGTATCTCGACCTCATACTCTCTTCCATCTCCCACGTGACTTCCTCGGATCCATGCCTCGACCATTGCACTGTAACCAAAGGAATGGTTTTGTGCCTGAGTTGCTTCACTCGATGCTCTAAGATCTGAATCGGCCTCTCCTAGATGGTAATGTCGGGCCCCAACTCGATCTCTCCAAAATCAATAATATGGCTAGGGTCTGGTACGTACTTTCTAATCTGGGAAACATGAAACACGTTATGTATGTGGCTCAGGGACGGCGGCAAGCCTAACCGATATGCAAGCTCTCCAACTCTCTCTAGAATCTCGAATGGCCCAATATATCTCGGACTAAGTTTACCCTTCCGACCGAAGCGGTAAACTCCCCGTGTCGGTGACACCTTAAGCAACACATGGTCTCTCACCTCAAACTCCAACGGCTGGCGACGCGTATCGGCATAAGACATCTGTCGACTCAGGACCATCAACATCCTATCGCGAATCAGAGCAATTTTCTCTCTCGTCTCAACTACTATATCGGGCTCGGTGCCAATTAGCTCAGATGCATCATCCCAACACAACGGCGATCTGCACCTCCTACAATATAATGCCTCAAATTTTGCCATTTTGATTGTGGCGTACCAACTATTGTTGTACGTGAACTCGATCAATGGCAAGTGCGACTCCCAATCATCCTTCCAATCTAAAGCCCAGGCTCGCAACATATCCTCCAGCGTCTGTATCGTCCGCTCAGACTGTCCTTCTGTCTGAGGGTGGTAGGATGTACTGAGTCTCAACTCAGTCCCCAAGGCTCAATGAACGGCCTGCCAAAAAAGTGATATGAACCGGCCATCCCGATCCGAAACAATACTCTTAGGAGTCCCATGCAACCTCACGATCTCTGCAATGAATATTCGTGCTAGTCGCTCCGGCCCCCAAGTATCCTTAGTACCCCGAAAATGATCTGATTTGGTTAGTCGATCGACGATAACCCAAATCATGTTCATTCCAGTCCGAGTCTTAGGCATACTGGTAATAAAATCCATGGAAATGTCATCCCACTCCCACTCCGGGATAAGAAGTGGTCGCAATAAGCCCGCGGGTCGCTGATGCTCAATCTTAACTTGCTGATAGGTTAAACACCTCGATACAAACTCGCTCACATCCATCTTCAAATTGCTCCACCAGTAGTTACTCCTTACATCCTTGTATATTTTGCTCATAATGAGTATGATTCTTAAAGACATGATTATTATCATTTAATCATCAAGAACATCTTCATGTTACTTAGGATTCCATAACACCCATGTATCTACCAACATATCCTTCACCTAATTGTTCATAGTCTTGATAATTTACATATTATACTAGGTTAATTGAATATCATAAGCAAGAATCATCATCAAAACGAAATCAGCAAGGTTTAAGATAACTAACCTCAAGAAAAGAAGAACAACACCAAGACTCTCAAGAACACACTCCAAAATTTCAATCAATAAGCTTTAATCCGAGACGTAAGCTCCAAGATAAGATAGAAAGGTGCAAGGTCGATCTAGGGAGGCATAGGGGTGATCTCTTGAAGAAAATTTCAAGGTTGGGTCGTGCAAACTGAAAGACAAGAGCTATCGTTATATAAACTTCATAACCATTACGTACGTTATAGTATGAAGCTAACGTATGTTAGTCTCTTTACATACGCTACACATAAGTTGTTACGTACGTAATCAGCCTCCAAAGGCTACTTCCTAAAAACACATATCGCATTACGTACGTTATAGAAAGAGCATTACGTACGTAATGTAGGTCAACATGGCTGTCTCGAAAGGCCCAATTATCCTAATCCTGCATGGCCCCCCCATGCCGAAAGTTGAAATTAGATCAGATTCCCTTCGTTACGTACGTAAACTGAAGTACATTACGTACGTAACACTGAGGAAATAGCGTACGCTATGTTACAACAGTAGCGTACGTTAGGCATAAAAGACTTAGCCAAAAAATGCAACAATCTACACAATGTCTAGCAATCAACCACAATGTGAATGACAGTTATAATTAATTCTATTATGATATATCTCAACATCAATAACTATTATACTAAATGCAACGATATTAAAATTTTTCGAGTAGTACAACAATAAAAGAAGAAAAATTACAGTCGAATATTATATACTCCTCCCCTTAAAAAGAGTTTCGTGATAAGTGTCAGTTTTGTACACTTATCCATGGTTTGTATCGATAAAATTCACCCATAATTGAGCTAGTCTACTCATTTTTTGCTTTTAATTTATTAGTTTTATTAATTTTATTTTTATCGGATGATGATCGGATTAAATAACTGAATTACTCAAGAAACAACATGTTTAATAAATATTCTCTTTATTAAATTTTGATATATTCATGTTGTAGGGCTTTTCGAGACAAATTCGGCAGTCTTTCCGGATTCAAAATCAGAGTTATATATCAAAAGTTATGATCCGAAGAAGATCTGGGGCAAAAACGCAAAGTCTGAGAAATTCTGGGCTGAAAACGTAACTATCAAAGCTTCAAATGAGCAAAGTTACAAAGCCACGTTACGGCCGTAACATTCAGGAGTTACGCCGCAAGTCACCCTAGTTACAGCCGTAACTCCTGAATGTTACGGCCGTAACTCTTGACAGATTGCTATGATTTGTCTAATTTTTTATACTTTTTGTGTATTATTGAGGGGATGGCTGGCATTGATCCGATCTAATGTAATAATGCTGGAGTTTTGGAGCTATTATATGACTTTAGGTGTATAAATAGACCCCTTAGATCCTTCATCATTCATCATTCAACTTATAATTTTCCATATTTTGTATTTTCTTTTTGTGTGAAGAACACACTTGTGTTCTTGAGTGATCTTTGTAAGTGTGGTATAACATATGTTGTTCAGAGAGTTTATTGTTTCTATCTCCTTTATCTACTAAGGGAGTTGGAATCAATTCTTTCTCTTGATTCAACTAATAATGACCACACAAGCTTGTAATATGTGTAATAAACCCTTCATGGGCTAAGTAATCTTTAGTTGGGATTATAAACAAGGTTAGTCATGTTATTTATGTTTGTATAAAGATCTATTGTGAATTACTTATTATTGTGTGTGATTTTCATTGTTTTAACAATCTTTATTTATTTGGCCAATAAATGACGATATTTATGGTCTTCATATGTTTAGAAAGAAAATATGTTTGATTAGATCAAATGATCTTCACTTCAAGTTGTTCTAGGGGATAGAAATATACCCCTAGTCCTTAGATGATTCTTTGAGTTATTTTCATAAATCCTAATGCTATGTATTGAATCCAATCAACATAGAAATATAGTGGATTGATTCAATATGTAAGGGGCATTTTATAGTTCGAAAGAGAAACCGTCTTTTTAAGGAAAATCGAATCTACACAACATACTAAGTAAATTCATTTTATGATCTCCTATACATCTTTTATAATTAATGACGAACTAAGTTTGTAATCCCAACTATTTCATTTTATCGTTAATAAATCTATTATTATTGCTATCTTTTTATTTCCTTATAATATTAGAACTATTATTGCATTTTCTTTGCAAATATTAAACCAAACTTTTTAATTGTGTGTTTCACTTATCATAGTATCTATAAAAATAGACTAATAGTGTATAATTCAAATTATAACCAAACTTCCTTGTGGGATCGATAAACCGGACTCAAAAAGTCCACTTTACTACTTGATACGATATCATGCACTTGCGATAGTTACACTAAAAGCGTGTCAAGTTTTTGGCGCCGTTGCCGGGGAAGTATAAGTTATAATTGAAAAATTACATTATTAACTATTGTTATAAATACAATTTTTTCTTTGTTGTAGATTCTCTTGTCTATGCGAAGGACGTACAATCGCGATTTAGTTTCACTAGATCCCGAGATCGAAGCCACATTCAGAAGAAGGCGAAGAGAACAAATGAAAAACATTATTTCTTCACCATCAATGGCGGACGAACTAAATCCACGTCTCCCCCAAGGAAATGATAACGAAAGAATTCCTCCGGTGGGGGGAATACCTAATGTTCAAAACATTCAACATCAACAATATCCTATTGTGCCGGAAATAGATGACGACAACATGCTCTTTGGGGAATTCATGAACCCCCCCATACTTGAGCGTTCAATCAAGTGTAATCTATCCATCATTTGGAGTGGACAATTTTCAAATTCGCCCAGATGTCATCAATCTCTTCTCCAACAACAACTCATTCTATGGAAGAACCGACGAAAATCCATATCTCCATATTAACTGTTTTGTGGAGATATGTGGAAATTTCAAATATCCAAATGTAAATGATGAGGCGATCAAAATGAGACTTTTCGTGCACACTTTGAAGGACAGAGCAAGAGAGTGGCTAGATACTTTGCCACCACGAAGCATAACAAATTGGCCCGAATTTGTCCAAAAATTCACCACTAAATACTTTCCACCAATAAAAGTGGCGAAACTCAAATACGAAATCTCTACATTTCGTCAACAAGATTCAGAATCATTCCACGAAGCATGGGAGAGATACAAAGATATGCTACGAAAATGTCCTAACCATGGTTTCAATTTGGGAGCACAAGTCAATTACTTATATTCTGGAATTTTTCATGCTGAGCCAATGTCGATTCATCATCAAATGGCTCACTGGGCAACAAAACTATGAAAGAGGCTTATAATCTTTTTGAGGTTATAAGTGAACAAAGTGCAAGATGGCCAGACAGAAATATCCAAAAGAAACCAAATGGTGTTTTTGAAGTGGATTCTTATTCACTTATGTTGGCAAAAATTGAAGCTCTATCAAAGAAAGTCGAGGAAATGTCTTTTCAAACTCCTCAATCTGTGAAGACGGTGCAAACTCCACAAGTTTCAGCTTTTTCATGTGAAATTTGTGGAGCAACTCACAACAGCACTATCTGTCCCTTAGTACAACAGGAGCAGTCACCACCACCACCAGAACAAGTGGCGTATGCTCAGAATTTCCAAAGGCAAGCATACAATCCTTACGGGCCAACATACAATCCAGGGTACAAAAATCATCCAAAATTTTCTTATACAAAACAACAACAATGTGTTGAATCTAACGCATCAAGAAAAGAAGCCCGGATGGGAAGAAGCAATCACGAAGCTAGCTGAACAACAACTGAAGTATCAACAACGCAATTATGCTTCAATTAAAAATCTGGAGACACAAGTTGGCCAAATGGCCAAAATACTTTTAGAAAGATCTCATGGCATGTTACCTAGCAATACCGAGGTAAATCCAAGGGAAAATGTCCAAGCTATCACAACAAGAAGTGGAGTGCAGTTGCCCGAAATTTCTATGGAAAATCATCTGGAAAAACAAAAAAATAAACAAAATCAAGAATCAGAAAAAGAATCTGATACAGGACCTTCATCTCAAAAAGGTCCAGTTGCTACAAAATCTTATGTTCCACCTATCCCATTTCCTCAATGGTTGAAGAATCACAAGCTCGATGCTCAATTCGGGAAATTCTTGGAAATTTTCAAAAAGCTACACATCAACATTCCTTTTGCCGATGCTCTAGCAAAAATGCCAAGCTATGCCAAATTTATGAAAGATATTCTTTCCAAAAAACGAAGGATTGAAGAATACGAAACTGTCATGCTAACAGAGGAATGTAGCGCAATACTACAAAAGAAGTTGCCGCCCAAGCTAAAAGATCCGGGAACTTTCACAATCCCGTGTACAATTGGTGAAGTGAATTTTGGCAATGCTCTTTGTGATTTAGGGGCAAGTATCAACTTGATGCCCCTGTCAATTTTCAACAAATTGAACATGGGAGAAGCAAAAGCAACAACAGTTTCACTACAATTAGCCGATCGGTCAATCAAGTATCCACGTGGGATAATAGAAGATGTGCTCATCAAGGTTGATAAATTCATATTTCCAGCCGATTTTATCATCCTTGACATGGAAGAAGATCAGGATATTCCCATTATTTTGGGACGACCATTTCTCGCAACCGGACGTGCTCTTATTGACGTCTATGAAGGAAAGCTAATTCTCAGAGTAGAAGACGAACATGTGATCTTCGATGTCCTAAAAACTTTGAATCAACCCTCCACAGATGAGTACTGTCTAAGAATAGACGCAATCGAAGCCATGGTGAACAAGTCTTTAGAGAAAATTCTATCTAAAGATCCTCTTGAGACATGTATAGCAAATTCTCTAACCAGCATGGAAGAAGAATATCACTTGGCCGAAACAGTTAACTATCTAGAAGCACTACCATCCTTAAGAAGGCATTCACATTTTGAAGAACTGGGGACAAGCTCTGCTAAACCCCTCCCTTCTTTACAAGAAGCTCAAATACTTGATCTCAAACCTCTACCCACACATTTGAGATACGCTTACTTGGGCGTTTCCTCTACACTTTCGGTCATCATATCTAACATATTGACCGAACTTGAAGAAGGGAAATTACTAAGGGTATTGAGGAATCACAAATGAGCAATTGGATGGAATATTGCGGACATTAGAGGAATAAGCCCCTCTATATGCACTCACAAGATTTTGATAAAAGAAGACTGCAAACCTTTAATTGAGCATCAACGACGTTTGAATCCAAATATGAAGGAAATTGTGAAGGCAGAGATTCTTAAATTACTAGACGCAGGAATCATTTATCCAATCTCAGATAGTCCATGGGTGAGACCTGTACATATGGTGTCCAAAAAGAGTGGAATCATGATCATAGAGAACGAGCACAATGAACTTATACCGACACGACCGATCACAGGATGGAGAATGTGCATTGATTACAGGAAACTAAACAAGACGACAAGAAAAGATCATTTTCCACTTCCATTTATTGATCAGATGCTAGATAGATTAGCGGGACATTCTTACTACTGTTTTCTCGACGGCTATCCAGGGTACAACCAAATCGTAACAGCCCCAGAAGACCAAGAGAAAACAACATTCACATGCCCTTATGGAACATTTGCCTATAGAAGAATCCCATTCGGATTGTGCAATGCTCCAGCCACATTTCAAAGATGCATGATGTCAATATTCTCAGACATGGTTGAAAAATTCATTGAAGTTTTCATGGACGATTTCTCGGTTTTCGGAGATTCATTTGATAAATGCCTAAATCACTTAGGCATGGTCTTGGAAAGATGTGAAGACACAAATCTAGTTCTCAATTGGGAGAAATGTCACTTCATGGTCCAGGAAGGAATCGTACTTGGCCATAGAATCTCACAACATGGAATTGAAGTCGATAAGGCAAAGATCCAAGTGATTGCAAAACTTCCTCCACCAATTTCGGTGAAAGGAGTAAGGAGTTTTCTCGGACATGCAGGATTCTATCGGAGGTTCATAAAAGATTTCTCAAAAATAGCAAAACCTCTCTGTTCTTTGCTTGAGAAAGATACACCATTCCTTCTCACAAATGAATGCCACATGGCCTTTGCAACTTTGAAGGATAAACTTACATCAGCTCCAATCATCATTTCTCCAGATTGGACTATTCCATTCATTTTGATGTGCGATGCAAGTGATTATGTCGTGGGGGCCGTACTGGGCCAGAAGAAGGACAAAATGATGCAAGTAATCCATTATGCTAGCAGGACTATGAATGATGCTCAGCTGAACTACACAACAACTGAAAAAGAGATGCTTGCAGTGGTTTATGCCTTTGACAAATTTCGATCCTACTTATTGGGATCAATGGTCATAGTCTACACTGATCATTCAGCTTTGAAATATTTAATGACAAAGCAAGATGCAAAGTCAAGGCTAATCCGATGGGTTCTACTTATGCAAGAATTCGACATAGAAATCAGAGACAGAAAGGGAACAGAAAACTAAGTGGCGGATCATCTCTCTAGACTAGACCAAAACAATGCTCAAGAGAAGGAAATAAATGAAGTATTTCCGGATGAACAACTGTTCCAAATCTCTAATATCCAGGAAAAACAAATTGCACCATGGTATGCTGACATCGTTAATTTCCTTGTTAGTGGACTAATTCACCCAAATTTTTCCCATCATCAAAAGAAAAAATTCTTCTCCGAGTTGAAATACTATTACTGGGAAGATCCTCTGTTCTTCAGACGAGGACCTGATCAAATCATCCAGAGATGCATACCGGAAGAAGAAATGGAGATGGTATTAGAAAGATGTCATTCCTCTCAATATGGAGGACATTTTGGGGGTTCAAAAACAGCAGCAAAAATTCTTGAAGCAGGATTCTATTGGCCCACTCTGTTCAAAGATGCACATACACTTGTCTCGAAGTGTGACCGATGCCAAAGACATGGAAACATGTCAAAAAAATGAAATGCCAATGAATTTCATCCTTGAAGTTGAAATCTTCGACGTTTGGGGAATTGATTTCATGGGACCCTTTCCATCATCGTTCTCTAATGAATACATCCTTGTAGCTGTAGACTACGTATCTAAATGGGTGGAGGCTATTGCATTACCAACAAACGAAGCTAAGGTCGTGGTAAATTTTCTAAAGAAAAATATATTGACTCACTTCGGAACTCCGAGAGTTATTATCAGTGATGGCGGATCTCATTTCTGCAATCACCAGGTTAAGGCTCTATTGACCAAATTCGGAGTAAAACACCGTGTCGCTACCTCTTATCACCCACAAACCAGTGGACAAGTCGAGGTTTCCAATCGTGAACTGAAACGTATACTTGAGATGACAACCGACTCATCTCGGAAAGATTGGTCGAAAAAGCTGGATGATGCGCTCTGGGCTTACAGAACAGCTTATAAGACACCGATAGGCATGTCTCCATTTCATCTGGTTTTTGGAAAAGCTGTCACCTGCCAGTAGAACTTGAACATCGAGCCTTTTGGGCTATAAAAAAATTAAACTTTGACGAACAGTTCGCTGGAATGAAAAGGTTGCTGCAGTTAAATGAGTTGGATGAAATCCGAATCGAATCATATGAAAATGCCAAAATCTACAAAGAAAAAACAAAAAGATGGCATGACAACAGAATTCTAAGAAGAGATTTTAAAACAGGAGACCAAGTTCTGCTTTTTAATGCACGACTGCGTTTGTTTCCGGGTAAGCTGCGATCACGATGGACAGGCCCTTACACGATCAAAGAGGTGTTTTCTCATGGAGCTGTGGAGATTTATAATACAATCGACGGGAGTTTCAAAGTAAACGGTCAACGGTTAAAGCCATATCTGGGAGGAGAATTCTCGACAGCAAAGTCAATCATTATGCTGGAAACACCTAATTAATCTGACGAGAAGTCAGGCTAAGGACGTTAAACAAAGCGCTTATTGGGAGGCAACCCAATCTCTATTATTTCGCAAAATAATTTTGGGGGTAACAAGGAAAGATTCAACAACAAGAGCAAGGATCATATCATCCAGGGAGTCTTTCTTTCATTATTCTAACATATATAATAATTATAATTTTCTAAAAAAAAACCATTTTAAAAACTAAAAAAAAATAAAACAAAAAATATATATATATATATATAAATACGGCCGTAAGTTATTAATCTTACGGCCGTATGTTGTTCCATTATATTTTTCCCGAAAGCACCTTACGGCCGTAACTATTGCATGTTACGGCCGTATCCTAAAACAAGTTCCGAAAAACGAATGCATCATACGGCCGCAAGTCTGGAAGGATACGGCCGTAACGTAAAAACCTATTAGAAAAACGAAAGCATCTTACGGCCGTAACTTGTATATGTTACGGCCGTAACTACTCGTCTGTATTAAAAAAAACGGACTTTGCAACACATTCACAAAACAGACGAGACACCAAGCGGCCGGCAGTGCGATTTTTTTTTTCCCTATCAATCCCTACTTTCTAAAAACTCAAACTCCTCAATACAATTCATTATCTTATCAACATTAACACATAATCATCAGGTTCTCTTTCAATCCTTGTTTCAATTTATATATTTTTGAGTTTTAGTTTTTAGTTTTTCACTTCATATTTTTTTTTCGATTCTTATTTCCGTATGACTCGTTGATTAAATCTTGTTCATTTGTGAGTATTGTTGATATTTGTGAGGTTATTTGATTCATTGATTTGTGGTGGCTTTATGGATTTGAGTTTGAATAAGAAAAACTTGTTAAAAAACTATGAACTCAAGGTGTCCGACGAAATGCCACAACGAAAATCTTTGAATTTTTTTTATGTTTTTATTGGTTTTGCTTGATGATTATAGTCGTGTGATGAAAAGAAGTTGATTTTGTTAAATTTCAGGGATGGCACCGAAGAAATCGTCAAAAGGAAAAGAAAAGGTCGGTTCGTCATCTCAAGGTCCGGCACCACCGCAAAGAAATCAAAACACAAAGTGCATTAAGGAAAGATTGTTCAATCTTGATGATTTCATTGGCGATGCGGATAGAGACACAATCACTAGCCCTTTCATCCAAAAATTCATAGACAACGGCTGGGAAAAGTTCGTTTCCGATCTCCCAAATGGTAACCCGACCTTGACCCTAAACTTTTACAATTCTTTCAACAAGTCCATTGGGCAGGTAGGGTCGCCTACTTATCATCAGACTACTGTGAATGGGAAATCGATTAATTTTTCACCGAATGTCATTAACAAGTATTTGGGGGTTAATTGTACTAACGCGGTTGACATTTCTATCTTAACTAATGAAGAGGTGCCGGATGATAGAGTTTTACGCTGGGCGTTAGTGAGCGAGTTGCATGACAGTATTGGGATGATCAAACCCCGATACAACCAGGCGGACCTAATGGATGATGCTTGGTATTTATGGATGTGGGCAGCCGGTAGTATTTACCCGACTTCGACTTTGACGATGGTTTCCATTGGCCACCTGCGAGGTTTATTTGCTGTCCGTCGAGGGGTAAAAATGGATTTGGGTACTCACATTTACACTAATATTTGTCACTATGCCGGCATGGTCCCGACTAGGCAGAAGATGCCATACCCCTGCCTTATCACCGGTATTTGCAGGAGCCAGAGAGTAAAAATTTCGGCAGGGGGTGATATTTTAACACGTGGGGATCGACTGAACGGCTGGAGTAGTATTTTTCGAAGTACTCAGTTGAGAAGCAAATGGGCACGTTTGGAACCGGAAGAGGATAGTAGCGAGGAGGAGGAATATGAGGCCGAGGAGGATGCCGGTCATGAGTTGACGCCTTTTGAGGAAAATTTGCTTGAAAGAGTTCAGGGATTAGAAACATCCCAGGCTGAAATTTTGAGAAATCAGAATGAAATAATCGAGCGACAATTAGAAACGGAGAAGTGCTTTGAAAAACTTTTCCGTTTTCGAAACATCCCTGACAACACACCTGGAGGATCACAAAGCTAAAATTTCAGGGAGTTTTCTGTTTTCTCATTTGCTTTTATTTTTTTAAAAACTCGGGACAGTTTTACTTATAAGTTTGGGGGTATTTTCATACTTTGGTGTTTATTATGTGGTTTTTGAACTATGATGTTTATTTTAATTTTAATCGTGGTATGTTTTGATTAGTGTAGTGTGTGGTATGTTTTTATTATTTGGCATTGATTAGGTTTAGTGAATATATATATATATATATATTATTTTGATTTATGAGATTTCTAGATCTGGCCAAAATACCAATAAATTAGCTATATACAAGCTTCTAAATCGTTTTAATCGGTAAAAAAAAAAATTTGTGTATTCCAAAATTTTTGAGCCTTAATCTCTCTTTCCGAGCCTTGTAATTATCATATAAAATCGAGTCATTCGTTACCTTGAGAAAAGAAGAATCAATTGGTTGATGAAAAATAAAACTGAAATTTACTTAATTTGTGGAGTTTTTGATTTTTCATGCTTAACTAAAAAATGATTTTCTTCAAAAATTCTATTCCCTAAAAAAAAAGGAGTCATTGGTGAAAAGAGTTACACATTAGCAAATAACGGTGTGAAAGCTATCACCTAAAAAAATAGATGACGAAAAGGAGAAGTGTTGAGCAGCAACAGCTGCCTAATCTTGGAAGTCTTAAATTTTGCGAAAAATAAAGGACTAACCATTGTTGGTGCGTATCTGCCGTCTCAGAAAAATTGGTGAAAAGAGCTACACGTTAGCAAATAACGGTGTGAAAGCTATCACTTTTTTACAAAAAAGAAAAATAATGAGATAGAAGTTGTGTTAGTAAAAGGAGCTACACGTTAGCAAATAACGCTGTGAAAGCTATCACTAAAAGGGATGTAGTTTATGAGCAGATTTGAATTAATTAGCAGCTGAATTTGAATACACTCAATTTTGTGAAAATCACAATATTTGATGACGCCAATGAAATTCTTCTTCATATTGAGTCGAAAAATAAACGAGTGATCGAGAGCAACCATTAAAGGGAGTCGTGTGTATCACGAGTGGGAAAGAAATAATCAACCTTTTGGGGGGAAAACCTTGATTTTGGAATTACAAAATAAAAACCGTGTTTTAACTACAAAAACATTAGTAGATTTATTTTGAATCTTGATTCATTTCTATCTACTGTATAAAGTTGGTTGTTGTGTATTAATGGCATTTTGATCTCCTTTTCTCTTTTTATATTTTAATTTTTGTGTGTATTAATTTTCTTATTTTTGTTTTATTTTTATTTTTATTTTTGGAGTGTGAATAATAAAGAGTCTTGCTCGACTAGCAAGAATTCAAGTTTGGGGGTGTGATAAGTGTCAGTTTTGTACACTTATCCATGGTTTGTATCGATAAAATTCACCCATAATTGAGCTAGTCTACTCTTTTTTTGCTTTTAATTTATTAGTTTTAATAATTTTATTTTTATCGGATGATGATCGGATTAAATAACTGAATTACTCAAGAAACAACATGTTTAATAAATATTCTCTTTATTGAATTTTGATATATTCATGTTGTAGGGCTTTCCGAGACGAATTCGGTAGTCTTTCCGGATTCAAAATCAGAGTTATATATCAAAAGCTATCATCCGAAGAAGATTTGGGGCAAAAACGCAAAGTCTGAGAAATTATGGGCTGAAAACGTAACTATTCAGGAGTTACGTCCGTAAGTCACCCTAGTTACGGCCGTAACTCCTGAATGTTACGGCCGTAACTCTTAACAGATTGCTATGATTTGTCTAATTTTTTATACTTTTTGTGTATTATTGAGGGGATTGCTGGCATTGATCCGATCTAATCTAATAATGCTGGAGTTTTGGAGCTATTAGATGACTTTAGGTGTATAAATAGACCCCTTAGATCCTTCATCATTCATCATTCAACTTATAATTTTCCATTTTTTGTAAACTTTTCTTTTTGTGTGAAGAACACACTTGTGTTCTTGAGTGATCTTTGTAAGTTTGGTATAACATATGTTGTTCAGAGAGTTTGTTGTTTCTATCTCCTTTATCTACTAAGGGAGTTAGGATCAATTCTTTCTCTTGATTCAACTAATAATGACCAGACAAGCTTGTAATATGTGTAATAAACCCTTCATAGGCTAAGTAATCTTTAGTTGGGATTATAAACAAGGTTAGTCATGTTATTTATGTTTGTATAAAGATCTACTGTGAATTACTTATTATTGTGTGTGATTTTCATTGTTTTAACAATCTTTATTTATTTGGCCAATAAATGACGATATTTATGGTCTTCATATGTTTCGAAAGAAAATATGTTTGATTAGATCAAATGATCTTCACTCTAAGTTGTTCTAGGGGATAGAAATATACCCCTAGTCCTTAGATGATTCTTTGAGTTATTTTCATAAATCCTAATGCTATGTATTGAAGCCAATCAACATAGAAATATAGTGGATTGATTCAATATGTAAGGGGCGTTTTATAGTTCGAAAGAGAAACCGTCTTTTTAACGAAAATCGAATCTACACAACATAATAAGTAAATTCATTTTATGATCTCCTATACATCTTTTATAACTAATGACGAACTAAGTTTGTAATCCCAACTATTTCATTTTATCATTAATCAATCTATTATTATTGCTATCTTTTTATTTCCTTATAATATTAGAACTATTATTGCATTTTCTTTGCAAATATTAAACCAAACTTTTTAATTGTGTGTTTCACTTATCATAGTATCTATAAAAATAGACTAATAGTGTATAATTCAAATTATAACCAAACTTCCTTGTGGGATCGATAAACCGGACTCAAAAAGTCCACTTTAATACTTGATACGATATCGTGCACTTGCGATAGTTACACTAAAAGCGTGTCATTTCGTCCTCGAAACTAAGGGGTAAACAAATCGGGATACCTCTCTCACATCTACTCTCGGTCTCCCAAGCCTCCTCGACTCCATGCTGTGACCACTGAACCTTCAGTAGGGGAATCATCTTGTTTCTCAATTGTTTGACCCTCCTCTCGAGTATCTGCACGTGACGTTCCTTGTAAGAATGATCATCGGCTAACTCGATTTCTTCGAACTGAAGTATGTGGCTCCGATCGGCAACAAATTTCCTCAACTGGGAGACATGAAAGACGTTATAAATCCTACTCAAAGCTGGTGGTAACACTAGACGATAGGCTAGATCGCCTACACGTTCCAATATCTCAAACGGTCCAATATACCTCGGACTCAGCTTGCCTCTCTTCCCAAAACGAAAAACACCTCGAGTAGGAGACACCTTCATTAACATATGGTCACCAACCTCGAACTCGAGCGGTCGTCGACAGTTGTCTGCGTAAGATTTCTGCCGGCTTTGAGCAGTTAACAACCGACTCCTAATCAGAGCGATCTTCTCACGAGTTGCTAGTGACATATCAGGTTCCGTACTCAGAGATTCATACAGGTCGTCCCAACAAAAAGGGGACCTACAACGACGACCACACAATACTTCATAAGGTGCTATCTGAATCGAAGCGTATTGTAGGTGAATTCCACCAAAGGCAGTTGGTCTTTCCAATCGTCCTTCCAATCGAGAGCACACGCCCTCAATATATCTTCTAGAGTTTGGATAGTCCTTTCTGACTGGCCATCGGTCTGAGGATGAAATGCAGTATTGAACTTCAACTACGTACCCATCGCATGATGAACTACTTTCCCGAAATGTGACACGAACTGCCCATCACGGTCTGATACGATACTCTTCGGGGTACCATGTTACCTTACAATTTCTTTAATAAACAGCTGGGCCAACCTATCGGGACCCCACATGTCTTTAATCTCCAAAAAGTGGACTGACTTGGTCAGACGATCCACAATCATCCAAATCGTATTCATACTTCAGCGGCTCATCGGTAAGCTAGTGATAAAATCCATTGATATGTCCTCCCATTTCCATTCGGGAATTGGGAGTGGTTTCAGCATACCTGCTGGTCGCTGATGCTCAATCTTAACCTGCTGACAGGTCAAACATCTCGAAACAAATTCTGTAACTTTTCGTTTCATATTCCCCCACCAATAACATTGCTTCAAATCTTTATACATCTTGCTAGACCCCGGGTGAATGGAGTATGGGGTAGCATGAGCCTTTCTCAAGATAGAGTTTCTCAAATTTTCATCTGCCGATACACACATACTTGATTTCTGAAATGTATCACTCCGTCCTCGTGGACCACAAATCCAGGGGCTTTCCCCCAAGTCACCTCATTCCGAATATACGATAATAATGGGTCCATAATCTACTTTAATCTAATTATATCATCAAGGGACGACGAAATATCAAGTGTGTGAAGTTGTCCCTGAACACGCTGTCAAACGGCTAAGCATGTGTAATTCTCTTTGAGCTATCAAATGGCTACAATCTCCGGCCTCATAAGATCTAACTGTAATTCTCTTTGAGCTGTCAAATGGCTAAGCATTTTCTCTTATATAGTCTTACGACTTAAGGCATCAGAAATCACATTTGCCTTCCCCGAATCGTATAAGATCTCAATGTCAGAATCTTTAATCAGCTCTAGCCATGTCTTCTGTCTCATGTTCAGCTCCTTCTGAGTAAAAATATATTTCAGACTCTTGTGATCAGTAAAAATCTGATAGGTGACTCCATATAAGTAGTGGCGCCAAATCTTCAAGGCGAACACCACGACAGCTAGATCCAAGCCATGGGTTAGGTAATTGACTTCATAGGGTCGCAATTGTGTTGATGCCTCGGCAATCACTTTTCCATTATGCATTAGTACACATCCAAGGCCCTAGCTGGACGCGTCACTTTACACCATGAATCCTTCGGTCCGCTGTGGCAGGACTAAGACTGGTGCCGAAATTAATCGACTGTTGAGTTCGTAAAAGCTTTGTTGACATACCTTTGACCATGTATACTTCTTATCTTTCCTTAACAGATTAGTCAGCAGTTGAGCAATCTTGGAAAAGCCTTCCACAAACTTTCTGTAATAACCTCCCAAACCGAGGAAACTACGAACTTCCTTCACATTCTTTGGAGGTAGCCAATCCCGGATAGCCTCTGTCTTTTGTGGGTCCACACTAACCACTGCTTAGATTCGGTGCCTAAAAAGAAGGCCCAGTAGAAGCGGTAAAATGAAAATTAATTCGATCCGAATCCCTACGACGACCGATCGAGCTACGTATATACGAATATAAAATAAACAAAGGAAGATTCGAAATCATACCTTTTTCGTCCGTTGATTATATGGAGTTCCTTCTCTTGAGCTATTCCCCAAACTATCCAAAGTGCTCCAAGCCCTTGGATGATCCAACGCCAAAAAACCGCGTCTCTACTTGTCAGGCGTCGGAGAAACAAACTGAATGACAACACTCGATTAACCTCTAAGGTTACGGCTAGAATCAAGTGATGAAGCTTTGATTATAACACGCTAAGTGTTTTAATTTATATCCCTCAATATATCTTGATTTTCTCCAAGAGAACTCAACAATAAAATGAAGAAGATGATGAAGACTTGAGAAGAATAATTTTCTCTCTCTCTTGTCTTAACTCACGTATGGAATGGTTTGTAAAAAGAGAAAGTCTTAACCTTTTATTCAACACCAACCACCATGATAAGATATCCCTTTGATATCCTGTCCCATCATATCTTGATATACATTATTAAAATGATGACCAAAGACCAAGAGGGAGTTGGTGAGGGGGGCGGCCATCTAGAAGGAGTCGGGCGAGTTCAGTCCGTTTCGGACTCCCGCGAGTCCAAATAGATAAAATCCAATTCTGTTCCGATGTATTTATATCGATTAATTAATCCAATTAATTAATCATATCAAATACATAATGACATAATTAATTTCTCTAAGAAATAATTATATTCATGAATTAAATTAATCACCCGACAATTTATTTAATTCATTAGGCCGTAAATTAATTTATCCAATAAATTAATTTAGACATCCAATGTCCCAAATTAGATATCAAATATCTTATATTCATAATGAGATAATAAGCTTGATACATTCCGTCGTCAATCCTATTGCGCGACTCGGTTGGTCCGTCTCAGTCAGCAATGGGTGGAACCAAAGAGTAGTAGCACCACCTAGCCAGCATGGCGGCCTACACTGTACCCCAACTGAGAACGAATGATGAGATCATTCAAGAACCATTCTGTCGTGAATACCAAAATACGTATAAAACCTTCTTTCACATGTCCCGATCAAGTAATAGGGTCACGATCAGTCAAACCCTATCTGTACTTGACGCTATGCATGTGTTAATGCAAATCGAGATCATTGAGCTCTCGTGTATCCAATACAACTAGCTCCAATAATTTGGCCAAAGACTTATGATCTCATCTGCCAATAACCGCATATGACATATAACTCGTTCACTGACGGGAGAAAGAATTCTATCTCGGTATTCAGTAGGATGTGCTACTTGCCCATCAAGATGCACGTCGAGGTTGACCACCGTCTTCCGATTTACAGGGTCGAACTACTCTAATGAAAATCTTGACGTCACAAGCACAACCCTACTAAATCCTCAAGTCGAAGGTTCACGAATACCAATCACAACCTTTCGATTCCGTCATTGACTGTCCCGGAGTGAAATCCGTGTGACGAATCGAGGGTGAGTCGGTTCGAGTATACTAATCCAATTATCATACCTATAACGTGTGCTCCCACTAACCATTAGTGTTCGACAGGCACTCTCCATGTCAAAGAACACGTCATACAAGTCTTGACATAAACTTAACGCCCAGTCAAGTTTCATCGACTTGCGAACGATTAAGTATTTGAGCTATAAACCTTTCCTGTGCCGACCCCTTATCCAATAAGGAGTGGAACATTTTGCTCTCAAATACATGGAATAGTTTCTATATGTATGTTTACGAGTTAGGAATGCAGTAACTTCCAGTAATTAAAGAAACATCCATTGCCTTATATTAATGATTTACATAACTACAAGTGCAATGCCCTCACTCAACATCCTCTGAGTGGCATTCGAGGGCATACTCCTAACAATCTCCCACTTGCACTCAATGACACACACTATGGTATCTAATACCCATGTTCTCCAGATGACGCTCCAAGATAGTCTGAGAAAGTGGCATGGTCAGTGGATCAGCGACGTTGTCGGCCAAGTCTACTCTGTGCAGCACAATGTATCCCTTGCGAACAAATTCTCTTACGAGATGATACTTCCTCTCAATATGTTTGGTGCTGTTGTGAAACCTCGGCTCCTTGGCCTGTACTACAGCTCCGTCGTTGTCGTAGTATAGCGGCATAGGCAGCTCAGCACATGGTATCACTTGAAGTTCTCCCAGAAACTTCTTAATCCAGAACCCTTCCTTGGAAGCCTCCGAGGCTGCTTGATACTCAGCCTGACAGGTGGAATCAGTAGTCGTACTTTGCTTGGCGCTACGCCAAGATACTGCTCCTCCATTAAGAGTAAATATGTAGCCATAAGTAGACATTGAGTCGTCCTTCAGTCCTTGGAAGTCCGAATCAGTGTATCCCACCACATCCAATTCTCCACCGCCATACATCAGAACCATATATCTAGTCCTTCTCAAGTACTTGAGAACGTTCTTTACGGCAGTCCTATGTTCCCTACCTGGGTTTGCCTGAAACCTACTCACCACGCTTACAGTATGCGCAATGTCAGGTCTCATACACAACATAGCATACATAAGGCTACCCACGGCCGAAGCATATGGTATATTACTCATTTCCTTCCGTTGTTCCTCACTTTGAGGACACATATTCAAGGAGGGTTTTATTCCATGTCGCATCGGAAGGAACACACTTTTAGAATCATCCATCTTAAATCGCTTTAAGATCTTATCTATATAGAGGGCTTGGGAAAGACCTATTGTTCTCTTCGCTCTATCCCGGTAGAGTCGAATTCCAAGAATATAGGTTGCTTCTCCCAAGTCTTTCATGGAGAAATTACTCGAAAGCCAAGATTTCACAGAACTGAGCATTCCCACATCGTTTCCTATTAGTAGAATATCATCCACATATAGTACTAAGAATACGATCTTGCTCCCACTAACCCTCTTGTATACACAAGGTTCCTCTTCATTTTGCACGAAGTCAAACTCCTTGACCACCTCGTCAAAATGAAGGTTCCAACTACGCGACGCTTGCTTCAGTCCATAAATGGAACACTGAAGCTTGCACACTTTCTGAATATCGACTTCGTACACAAAACCTTTAGGCTGCTCCATATAGATTTCCTCCTCTAGGAATCTATTAAGGAAAGCCGTCTTTATGTCCATTTGCCATATCTCATAATCGTGGTAGGTAGTTATAGCAAGCATCATGCGAATAGACTTGATCATGGCTACGGACGAGAAGGTATCGTGGTAATCGATCCCTTACTTTTGGGTATAACCCTTTGCCACAAGCATGGCCTTATAGGCGTCAACCTTGCCATCACCATCAGTCTTTATCTTGTAGATCCACTTGTTCCCAATAGACACTATGCCCTTGGGGCGGTCTACTAGAGTCCAGACCTGATTGACATGCATCGAGTCTATTTCAGCTTCCATAGCTTCGCGCCATTTCGCGGAGTCTACATCCACCATCGCTTGGTCATAGGTCGTTGGGTCGGTCTCTTGGCTATCGCTTTAAACCTCATGGAGACCCAGCTCCTCCAAGTGCACAAGCCCATACCTCTCAGGTAAATTAGACACCCTAATAGACCTACGAGGTGGTTGTTCTTGTGTTTCAGAAGGTTCGGTTCCAGTTTCTTGCACAGGTATCTCCTTAGGTGTTTCATTGTATTCTTCCAAAGAAATACTTCTAGCTGCTCCGCCTTCCTGGATGAACTCATCTTCCAAGAAGTGTTCTTGTAAAGCAACAACGATCTTTTGATCTTCGGGCATGTAGAATAGATAACCCATCGTCCCAGACGGGAATCTAATGAAACGTCCCTTCGTGGACCTAGCTTCCAACTTTTTCACCTTAGTCTTCTTGACATAGGCGGGACATACCCAAATCCTAATATGATTAAGACTTGGTTTCCTGCCCTCCCACATATCATGTGGAGTTTTAGGAACAGATTTGGAAGGACATCTGTTTAAGATGTAAGCGGTAGTCAGGAGTGCATACCCCCACAGGTAAATCGGTAAGTCAGTATAGCGCAGCATGGAACGGACCATGTTCAACAAGGTCCGGTTCCTTCTTTCTGACACACCATTTAACTGAGGAGTACATGGAGGTGTTAGTTGTGAAACTATTCCATGTTCCTTACGGAACTCGTCAAACTCCATACTCATATACTCGCCACCTCGGTCCGATCGAAGTGCTTTGATATGATTACCAGTTTGTTTCTCGACTAGGGCCTTGAATTCCTGGAATTTCTCAAAGGCCTCGGATTTATGTTTCATTAAGTATACATAACCATACCTAGTATGATCATATGTATACGTAATGAAATATTGATATCCGTCACGTGCTGCTTCCAAAGCACCACATACGTCGGTATGGATTAATCCTAGTTTATCAGCAGCTCTTTCAAAAGTCCCTGTGAAGGGGGACTTAGTCATTTTGCCATTAAGGCAAGATTCACAAGTAGGAAAGGTATCCAATCCCAATGGACCCATAAGTCCATCTTTTTCCATCTTGTAAACCTTGGTCTTACCAACATGACCAAGTCTAAGATGCAATTTCAAAACTTAATTGGTTTCATCCCTACCACGTTTTCTAGTCATAGTATTCACAACTACTTTGTTGCTGAGATTTAGATGATACAATCCATTCAACAATGTTGCTGTACCCACTAGTTTATTTCTAAAATAAATTTTGCAGGAACCATCACCAATGAAAAATGAAAAGCCTTTTTGGTCCATAACCAGAATGGATACAATGTTTTTGTGCCCCTTGGGCAAAACAAGTACATCTTCTAAAGTCAAAACAAAGCCGGATTCTAAACCCAAAAGAAGTGATCCTATGTCGGTCGCCTCGACACTATGCCCGCTTCTGACTGTGATCATAACTTCTCCAGCTCCAAGCTTCCTACTTTGTTCCAGATCGTGATTCACGGTACAAATATGAGAACTAGCACCAGAATCCAGTATCCAGGAAGTCCAAAATATAGTAGCAGAACAATTTGTTTCCAAAACTAAAAGTTCTGTACCTTAAGTGCCATGAAGAATCGGACAGTCTCTAGCCCAGTGGCCCGGCTCACCGCACTTGAGACAAGCATCCTTCTACTTCTTGTTCTTCGGAACCATCGTGGCCTTGCCCTTTCCCTTAAGGTTCTTAACTTGGGGTCCTGTTTGCTTCTTGGTCTTTTTATTCTTATTTTTAGACCTCCGGGGTCCAGAAGAAATCACAAGAGCATACTCCATCCGCGGAGTCTTCATCTGAGACTGAGCAGTCACTAGTTTGCTCATTAGCCCAACTAAGTTACATGCAATCTCATTGCCGTTGAAGTTCATAACAAACTATGAGAAGGAATCAGGAAGAGACTGTACGATAAGGTCGGTTTGGAGAGAGGTATCCATTTTAAAATCAAGAGCCTCCAATCTCTCGATCATGGATATCATTTTGAGGATATGTTCCCCAACCTTCTCACCTTCCTTCATCCTTGCACCGAAGAGTTGCTTGGATATCTTGTAACACCCCGAGATAATCAGGATAATTACAGCGCCGTAAACCCTTTAAGTAAGGATTTACAATGCTGATTAAACGAAATGTGAATATAAACCAACAATATCACCGAAATTCAAATTTCAAAATTGGTTCCAACTACTTTATTACAACCATATCGAAAAGATCTTAAAAAGACATGCGTACTCGAGTATTGAAAATGAACCAAGAAGACAAATCACAAAGACGACGAACAATTAACATCACTGGGCCACTTCATCGTCATGATGGTACTGTGGTTGCTTCGCCGCTCCTCGGCTACCTGAACATCAAAACAAATGTCCACCCCCGAAGGGGTTAGCAAAACAATGCTAGTACAAGTATCGAAACACACAAATATGCAACGAAAATGCATAAAAACATACACAATATGGACTTCCGCTACCGGAATCCGACAATACGAATCCACAAGATTCAATCAACACAACATGGGTATTCCAACGATCCAGCGCCCTCAGCATAGATCCCAAGATGATCCCGTCAGACCAACATGAGGTGGAAAAACCCGTCCAATGATCCAGCGCCCTCAGCCTAGATCCCAAGATGATCCCGTCGGACCAACACGAGGTGGACATCCGATCCAGCGCCCTCAGCATAGATTGCTTGATCCCTTCGGATCATCACAACTTACACATAACACAACTATGCATATACATATGCGAGAAAATCGACATACTCATCAATATGAATGTACGTTAAATCGATAGCAATTGTCATGATAATCTCATATCAACAATATGAATAAACCATATGCATGATCAAATTCATCAATTGTTCACAAACTTTCAAAATACGATACTTGCCTCAACAATGGCGACAAGAATTTCTACTATCAACAGTCTTCAATCCGTTCGGAGAATTCTCACTCGGTCGGCTCACTGGAATGCAAACCTTCATCGAACAATAACGTCGGTATGACCCACGGTTCCGGATAATCGTTGAAATCATCAAATGAATCATAAAAAGGCATGATGCATTTATCATGGCGATGGACTATTCTGTCCTAACACAATTCCTTCGGTTGATTGTTACTACATAACATGGAATTCATCCTAGGAGGATTCTAATCATGTTTTATAATAACAAGATATCCGAACTTCGATGAATCATCAAAAAGACTAGTTCCAATATCATCTCCTTCTACGAATTAATCCTTAAGTTCAATCCATTAATTCGTCACCGAAATGTTCGATCATAACATTCTCCTGAACTAAGATAATCTTCAAAAACTAGATATGATTGGTTTATAAATCTCAAGATACACTAATCAATAGTCTAATCACTAGAGGTTTGCTCAATGATTACTACAATCAAGAGGAATCGAAAATAATTGAATTCAATCTTCTAAACCATGATGAAAGGCTCTTCAAGAAGAAAACTGGTTTGGCCTACTCAAAACAGGTCCAAAACATTACTAAGATCATGCTAAATTAGTTGGTGAAGGATCACATACCTCAACAAATGGATGAACAAGGAAGAAATTCAATAAACTCAACCACCGGAAGTTTGGACACCAATCTACAAGGCCTATGCTTCTCAAGAATCATCCCAAAGGATGATAGGAAGGATAAGAGGTGATGAAAGATCTCCAGAACACGAAAAATCGGCCAAAGGAAAGGTGAGAAATGAAATAGGGTCGAAGTCTATAAATAGAATTCTGGACATTACGTACTTTATGCAATTTACCTTACGTACGTAATAAGCTTAACGTATGTTATACCCTAATTATAGCGTACATAGTCGTCTGACCAGAACTCACTGGCCTGATTTCGCCATTTCCTTACGTACGTAATCGCAAGGGTTTTACGTACGTAATATTCATGTCCTTAACGTACGTAAAACATGCACCATAGCGTACGTAACCCTATGTCCAGGTTCATTCGGAAATCACACGGATCTTCCCCAGCCCCTTCCTCGGCCTCCACACGCCGACCCTTATCCGATCCCAAGTTGACTTAGCTTACGTACGTTAACCACTTTAGATAACATACGTAATACTGCAGTCTTAGCGCACGTTATGGACGTCTGATAACGTACGTTAACACGTGAAGAAACATGCATGCAGAATACTGTAGATACCAAAAAAACCGTAAGGATACGAAATACGGGAAACCAACCTCCGAATAATAACATTACAAAGTTGATTCTTACAAGATAAATACACAGTAATTATCCGGGCATTACATACTACCCCTCTAAAAAGAAGTTTCGGCCCGAAACTTAAATCGCAAACAATTTCGGGTACCTCGACTTCATACTATCTTCCGTCTCCCAAGTTGCTTCTTCGACCCCATGCCGAGACCACTGAACTTTAACCAAAGGTATTGGTTTATTCCTCAATTGCTTGACTCGACTCTCAAGTATCTTGATTGGTCTCTCCTCGAAGGTGTCGTCATTAGCTATCTCGATCTCTTGGAAATCAATAACATGACTGGGATCTGGCACATACTTCCGCAATTCGGATACGTGAAAAACATTATGAACATGACTCAGCGATGGCGGTAAGGCCAACCTGTATGCTAAATCTCCAACTCTATCGAGGATCTCAAATGGTCTGATATATCTCGGACTTAGCTTACCTTTCCTCCCAAAACAGAAGATTCCCCGAGTAGGAGAAACCTTCAATAGCACATGATCCCCGGTCTCGAATTCCAGCAGGCGACGATGCACATCTGCATAAGACTTCTGTCGACTCTGGGCAGTCAACAGTCTTTCCCGAATCAAAGCTATCTTCTCTTGAGTCTGGACTATCAATTCTGGTTCCGTCCCGATCAAGTCCGAAGAATCATCCCAGCACATAGGTGATCGGCATCTTCTCCCGTACAAAGCTTCGAATGGTGCCATTTTAATAGAAGTATGCCAACTATTGTTGTAGGTGAATTCAATTAACGGCAAGTGAGCTTCCCAATCAGTAGACCAATCCAAGGCACAAGCTCTAAGCATGTCTTCTACTATTTGTATAGTCCTTTCGGACTGACCGTCCGTTTGAGGATGATAAGCCGTGCTAAAGTTTAGCTCAGTCCCTAAAGCCCTGTGAACTGCCTTCCAGAAGTGTGACACGAAGCGACCATCCCGATCTGAAATAATAGTCTTCAGCGTCCCATGAGATCTGACTATCTCTGCAATAAATACTCGTGCCAATTTCTCGGGTCCCCATGTGTCCTTAATTCCTAGGAAATGAGCCGACTTGGTTAGTCGATCGACTATAACCCAAATCATGTTCATTCCCGTCCTGGTCCTTGGCATATTGGTGATGAAATCCATCGAGATATCCTCCCACTTCCACTCAGGGATCGGAAGCGGTTTTAACATTCCGGCAGGTCGCTGATGTTCAATCTTAACCTGCTGACAAGTCAAACACTTCGAAACGTATTCTACTATGTCCTTTTTCATATTTCCCCACCAGGAGTTTTGTTTTAGATCCTTGTACATCTTACTGTTGCCCGGGTGAATAGAATAGGGTGCGCTGTGAGCTTCCTTCAGAATCGTCTGCCTCAAAACATCATCATCGGGAACGCAAAGTCGACTCTGAAATCTCAGAACTCCATCATCTTGTATGACGAATCCTGGGGCCTTTCCTTTCTTTACTTCGTCACATAACCGAAGGATCAGAGAATCATTCAACTGCTTAGATTTGATTTCCTCGACTAGTGACGAAGTCAATTCCATCGCATATAGTTGCCCTTGGATTCCTGGCGACCATACTTCAATCCCTTCGCGGATCAGTTCTCGTTGAATGCTGGTTTGGGAAGTAAGTGTTTCCAACACTCGAAGAGAAACAGGTTTACGGCTCAATGCATCAGCCACTACGTTTGCTTTACCCGGGCGATAGAGAATTTCCAAGTCGTAATCCTTGATCAATTCTAGCCACCTTCTCTGCCTCATGTTTAATTCTTTTTGACTGAAAATGTACTTGAGGCTTTTATGATCTGTAAAGATCTGACAACGAGTGCCGTATAAATAATGTCGCCAAATTTTCAAAGCGAAGACCACAGCTGCTAACTCCTGATCATGAGTCGGGTAATTAACTTCATACGGTTTCAACTGTCGAGAGGCATAGGCAATCACCCTATCCTTTTGCATCAACACACATCCCAGACCCTGATTTGAAGCATCGCTGTATACCATGAATCCATCAGTTCCATCTGGTAACACTAGTATAGGCGCTGTCGTCAGTCTCCTCTTGAGATCATCAAAACTAGCCTGGCATTTCTCATTCCACTCGAACTTATGAGTTTTCTGTAATAGCTGAGTGAGCGGACGAGCAATTTTGAAAAATCCCTCTACGAAACGGCGATAATATCCAGCAAGTCCTAAGAAACTCCATACTTCTTTCACATTGTTTGGAGATTCCCACTCCAAGATTGCCTCGACTTTCTTCGGATCTACTTGAACTCCGTCAGATGATATCACATGCCCAAGGAAAGTCACTTCCTTAAGCCAGAACTCACATTTAGAAAGTTTCACATACAACTGTTCATTTCTCAAGGTTCTCAGAACAATACGCAAATGATCAGCATGTTCCTTAGGGTCTTTCGAATATATCAAGATGTCATCAATGAAAACGACCACGAACTTATCTAAGTATTCTAAGAATACCCGATTCATCAATTGCATAAATACCGCAGGAGCATTGGTATGTCCGAATGGCATCACTACAAATGCATAATGCCCGTACCGGGATCTGAAAGCAGATTTCGGTATATCCAATTCCTTAATCCTCAGCTGATGATATCCGGATCGCAAGTCAATCTTAGAGAATACTCTGGCCCCCTGTAGTTGATCAAACAAGTCGTCGATCCGAGGTATAGGATACTTGTTCTTGATCGTCACCTTGTTTAGCTCCCTGTAATCAATACATAATCGAAGGGATCCATCTTTCTTCCGGACAAAGAGAACGGGTGCTCCCCAAGGAGAAACGCTAGGTTGAATGTAACCCTTCTGTAACAATTCCTCTAGTTGCTTCTTTAGTTCATACATCTCGGTTGGCGCCAAACGGTATGGTGCTCTGGAAATAGGAGTGGCTCCTGGCTCTAATTCGATGTTAAACTCTACTTCTCTCTGCGGAGGTAACCCAGGTAGTTCGACAGGGAATACATCTAAGAATTCGTTCACAACTGGAATAGATGAGAGCTCTACCCCTTCTTCTTTCTTCATGGCATAGCACCATAATCCGTGACAACCCTGCTTCAGTAATTTCACTGCCTTCATAGCTTTGATCAATTTTCCCGAGCTTCCTGGTCTCCATCCTTTGAATAAATGTTCAGATCCGTCATCGGCAATGATAGAGATGACTCATTTTCGGTAATTCAAAATAGCTCCATAACGGTTGAGCCAATCGTCTCCGAGAATTAAATCGTCACCATGGATGTCGACTACAATAAGATTTGATGGCCAATTTCTCCCTCCTATAGACACTGGAAAATCTTTAGTTTCTAGGGTTCCCACAATTCTCTCTCCGCTCGGCAAACCCACAACATATGGTTCACAATCAAATAAGCATGAGATTTTCAAACGATTAACACAGTTCAATGATATGAAAGAATGTGTAGCTCCTGAATCGAATAAGACACTAACTGGTTGCAAAAGGATCTGAATCGTACCTGATGCAACAGCAGTGTTCTGATCGTCAGATTTCCTCATCTCGTACAGGCGCGGAGGAACGGACCCAGCACTGGATGTCTCTCTCTTCCCAACATTCTGCTGCTGAAACCCACTCTGCTGCGTCTGGTTCACACTCACCTCCTTCGGAACTGGCGCTGTAGTGCGAGTGCCATATGATCTAGTCGCAATTCCATGGAAAGCCGCACGGTGCCCTTCTTGCCCACAATCGAAACAAGTCACAGAAGATGCCGGGCAATCACGTCGAACATGCCCTGCTCGACCACAATTATAGCATTTCTTTGATGCGTCCGAAACTACTGATGTTGTCCGGAACTTCTTGCCACCTCGAGAAGGATGTGGAGGTTTCCTAGATGAATAAAATGAAGACTGCCCCTTGCGGGGCCCACCATTCTTGTTTTTCGAGAAGTTGTCGGACACTCTCTGCTTCTTTGCCTCCATCGATTTCTCCACCGCCGCCTCTTTCATGTTGTAGGCTAGCGCTTTGTCTTGATACTGCCGCAACGTAGTACACTCGAATCCGGACATGTACTGCTGAACCTCCGGTTTCATCCGCATATCGAAATGAAAAATCTTTTATGCCTCCGTTCTGACCAAGTGTCGCACACATGTCAGCTGATGATTAAAAGTCTTGATTATGTCTATCACAGATACTTCCGAACTCTGTGGTGAGAAAAACTCTCGGATTTTTGCCTCTCTAACTGGACGAGGACAATACTGGGCTTCCATCATTAGTTTGAATTCCGTCCAGTCAGCATTATGATTCTCGGGTCGAATAGCCTCCCACCAGTCAAAAGCCTCCCCAGTCAGAAAATACTGGGCAATAGTTAATACCCGCAAATATCTTCTCTAACTCTTTTAGCCAATGATCCCAAGTAAGTGCATCAGCAGAACCGTCAAATTTTGGCGGGTGTAATTTGACCACCTCAGCAAGCCATCTGTCTCCCCGATTATCCTCGTGGTGTTGCTGCCCCATCGCTCTCTGCATGCGGTCAACTACCTGAGCGAACTGGTTTATCTAAGCCACCACATGTTGAAGCACTCCCGGCATGTAGGGATTTGCGTCGTCATTCGCTGATCCCTGCTGTCCTCCAGAATGGGAATCGGTTCGACTAGCCGATAATTCTGGGGTAGTTGCGGAATCCTCCTATCTCATGTTACCACGTCCGCGTCCACGACCGCGTCCGCGTCCACGTCCTCCTCTCAACATACTGTAAACACAATTTCTCAATATCCAGGATAAAACTTTCAAAAATAAAGCCCATCAATACTCACAAAACAGAAATTAAGTAAAACGGTAGTATAAGAGATTAGGAGACTTACAACCACGGCCCACATGACGACTTTGGCTGAACAGTGATGTTACGAACTACCCGAAAACCAAATAACGTAAACAGACCCAACTAAAACCCGACTGCCAAGATATCCATGAATCTTAGCTCCGATACCATATTCTGTAACACCCCGAGATAATCAGGATAATTACAGCGCCGTAAACCCTTTAAGTAAAGATTTACAAGGCTGATTAAACGAAATGTGAATATAAACCAACAATATCACCGAAATTCAAATTTCAAAATTGGTTCCAACTGCTTTATTACAACCATATCGAAAAGATCTTAAAAAGACACGCGTACTCGAGTACTGAAAATGAACCAAGAAGACAAATCACAAAGACGACGAACAATTAACATCACTGGGCTACTTCATCGTCATGATGGTACTGTGGCTGCTTCCCCGCTCCTCGGCTACCTGAACATCAAAACAAATGTCCACCCCCGAAGGGGTTAGCAAAACAATGCTAGTACAAGTATCGAAACACACAAATATGCAACGACAATGCATAAAAACATACACAATATGGACTTCCGCTACCGGAATTCGACAATACGAATCCACAAGATTCAATCAACGCAACATGGGTATTCTAACGATCCAGCACCCTCAGCATAGATCCCAAGATGATCCCGTCGGACCAACACGAGGTGGAAAAACCCGTCCAATGATCCAGCGCCCTCAGCCTAGATCCCAAGATGATCCCGTCGGACCAACACGAGGTGGACATCCGATCCAGCGCCCTCAACATAGATCGCTTGATCCCTTCGGATCATCACAACTTACACATAACACAACTATGCATATACATATGCGAGAAAATCGACATACTCATCAATATGAACGTACGTTAAATCGATAGCAATTGTCATGATAATCTCATATCAACAATACGAATAAACCATATGCATGATCAAATTCATCAATTGTTCACAAACTTTCAAAATACGATACTTGCCTCAACAATGGCGACAAGAATTTCTACTATCAACAGTCTTCAATCCGTTCGGAGAATTCTCACTCGGTCGGCTCACCGGAATGCAAACCTTCATCGAACAATAACGTCGGTATGACCCACGGTTCCCGATAATCGTTGAAATCATCAAATGAATCATAAAAAGGCATGATGCATCTATCATTGCGATGGACTATTCTGTCCTAACACAATTCCTTCGGTTGATTGTTACTACTTAACATGGAATTCATCTTAGGAGGATTCTAATCATGTTTTATAATAACAAGATATCCGAACATCGATGAATCATCAAAAAGACTAGTTCCAATATCATCTCCTTCTACGAATTAATCCTTAAGTTCAATCCATTAATTCTTCACCGAAATGTTCGATCATAACATTCTCCTGAACTAAGATAATCTTCGAAAACTAGATATGATTGGTTTATAAATCTCAAGATACACTAATCAATAGTCTAATCACTAGAGGTTTGCTCAACGATTACTACAATCAAGAGGAATCGAAAATAATTGAATTCAATCTTCTAAACCATGATGAAAGGCTCCTCAAGAAGAAAACTGGTTTAGCCTACTCAAAACAGGTCCAAAACATTACTAAGATCATGCTAAATTAGTTGGTGAAGGATCACATACCTCAACAAATGGATGAACAAGGAAGAACTTGAATAAACTCAACCACCGGAAGTTTGGACACCAATCTACAAGGCCTATGCTTCTCAAGAATCGTCCCAAAAGATGATAGGAAGGATAAGAGGTGATGAAAGCTCTCCAGAACACGAAAAATCGGCCAAAGGAAAGGTGAGAAATGAAATAGGGTCGAAGTCTATAAATAGAATTCTGGACATTACGTACGCTATGCAATTTACCTTACGTACGTAATAAGCTTAACGTACGTTATACCCTAATTATAGCGTACGTAGTCGTCTGACCAGAACTCACTTGCCTGATTTCGCCCTTTCCTTACGTACGTAATCGCAAGGGTTTTACGTACGTAATATTCATGTCCTTAACGTACGTAAAACATGCACCATAGCGTACGTAACCCTATGTCCAGGTTCACTCGGAAATCACACGGATCTTCCCCGGCCCCTTCCTCGGCCCCCACATGCCGACCCTTATCCGATCCCAAGTTGACTTAGCTTACGTACGTTAACCACTTTAGATAACGTACGTAATACTGCAGTCTTAATGCACGTTATGGACGTCCGATAACGTACGTTAACACGTGCAGAAACATGCATGCAGAATACTGTAGATACCAAAAAAAACGTAAGGATACGAAATAGGGGAAACCAACCTCCGAATAATAACATTACAAAGTTGATTCTTACAAGATATATACACAGTAATTATCCGGGCATTACATATCTCATATCTAGCAGTTCTGTTATGCTCACCATAAAGCTCGGTTAAGTGAGATAGAATCTGCCTTGCAGAAGTCATTTTCTCATGGGCTCTCTGAAGCTCATTAGACATAGAAGCCATCATATATGCACGGACTTTTACGTCATCCTTAACCCACTTTTCGTGGTTTTCAATCTCTTTCTGATTGGCTCCGGTCCCTACAGGAGGCGCCGGAATGTCCGTCTCCAAGACGTATCCCAGTGCCTCTATACTGAGGACAATCATTAGATTGCGGAGCCAGTCCACAAAGTTAGGTCCAATCATGTTGTTCTTTTCGAGTAGAATTGCGAGTGGATTCATTGTCATATTGAGAGTTATGTCTGCATTAAGTATAACAGATTAATTAGTGACTTGTTATATTATGATCTGAGTATAGAATTAAGGTTGTATCGAACCGACGCTAGAGTTCCCCCCTCCAGCGTTCTGACCCCGTCCCCGGCCCCTGCCAAAATTCTGCTGAGGTTGACCAGCTGGGGCAGAAGCCCGAGTGTCCAAAGTCTGATTCGGCTCGGAACAATAAGTTGCTCTATGTCCCATCTGTCCGCACGTGTGACATTTCAACGGTGGAAAGTGGCATTCCAAATTAATATGGCCTGAACGGCCACAATTATAGCAAGTCACCACGCGATTTGAGGTACCCGAAGTGGGACGGTAACCCCTCTTCCCTTTATTAGAACGTGACGCCTGTCCGGCAAAACGGTTAGTCGTCTGTGACTTCTGAAAGTTGCCACCCTTAGAGCCAGAAAAATTTCCCCCGACTTTCTGCTTCTTCGGTTCTTCAACGATATCATTGTCGGGGCTCAACATATCATGGGCTAAAGCTCTGTCCTGATACTCTTTCAGTGTGGTGCAAGCAAATCCGGCCATGTACCGCCGTAAGTCTAAATTCATCCGCATATCAAAATAACGGATCTTATCGCGCTCGTTACGTACTTGATCCTTTACATGGATTAATTGTTGGTTATACTCCACGATCGCCTGCGAAACGGGAATATCTTGTGGTTTAGCCTCGAAGAAGGCTCGGATTCGGCTCTCTCGTACCGGCCAAGGACAAAACTCGGCCTCCAAGAGCTCCTTAAATTCATCCCATGAGGCAATACGATCCTGTGGCTTGATGACCTTCCACCAGGTAGCGGCCTCCTTAGTGAGGAAATACTGGGCAATCGGTACTTTCCTCACCTCGGCAATCAAGCGCCTCGAAAATCTTTTCCAATTACGCTAGCCAATCCTCCCGGCTTAACGCAGTGCGTGGCACCGCCAAAGCGTGGAGGGTGCATACGGATTACGTTACGAGCGAGCATCCGTGTTTGGGTTCGGGTTATTAATTTGAGCAGTTTGGGCCAAAATAGTCATCGAGTAGCCAATTGTTGAAGTGCATTCGCCACTCCAACGTCTGCGTTGTTCCCACGACCATCGGTAGTCGTCTTGACTCTCGGTATCGGGATGCACCGAGTTCGACAAGCGGGGTTGGTCGACCCGCATGGCCCGATGGAAACGGCCGCGCCACGACCTCTTCCTCGCCCACGGCCACGACCACGGCCACGGCCCCTACCAGCTGACATACTGAAGAACACACAAGTCATGTAAGCACAATTCAATCACGCATCAACAAAGTGTCCGATTCTCAAGAATACCGATAAAAGGAAGCAAAACGAATAAGGAAACAACAGAAGAGTGAGAGGTCTTACAAGTACACGGCCGCCGTGATGATGGCAGAGTAGTGATACTGTGGACAATTAACGACTCGATCGACCCAAAAGACCGACAGCCTAGGTATCCATAGACCTAAGCTCTGATACCATATTCTGTAACACCCCCAAGTTATTTAGGGATATTACAGCGCCGTAAGCCCCGCCGTGGGACCCACAAGGCTAGACATACGCGGAACCATAATCTTTGACCGATAAGGTCTACACACATTGGGATGAAAAACAATACAAAGGTATTCGAAATATAACCAATGTACTTACAAACATCACAACTCAATTCAATACTTCGGCAAACACAGGCCGGAACATCAAGGAAAAAGGAAAACAATACGCGAGTATTCAATAGCCAATCCAGTACAACAACACTGAACGGGAATTTCCAAAGAAATAAAACTGGAAGAGAGACACAGTATCACACTTTCCCACCATCATTATGCCGACCCGATACCTGCCCGTCCGCTCTCCTGGAACCTGAAATACATGAAACGTATTTCCCCCATAAAGGGGTTAGCCGTCGAATAGCTAGTGCAAGTATAACAATATGAAACATAATACTTCTCGACAATAAAGTAAATGTAATCCGTCAATTCATCAATATCCGTCAATTCATCAATTTAAGACTAGTATTCCGGAATAACTAAATCTCATAGCATCACATCAAGACGGATATGAATACCGTGGAACCGCACCAGAGGCTACGGAACCCTTAGGGGACCTGTCGGCCCGCCCCAAAGTGGTTCATTCATATCATCCGTCATCAATATATATATGAATACCGTGGAACCGCACCAGAGGCTACGGAACCCTCAGAGGACCTGTCGGTCCGTCCCGGAGTGGTTAATTCATATTATCCATGGAATCGCACCAGAGGCTACGAAACCCTCAGAGGACCCGTCGGTCCGTCCCGGAGTGGATATAAATAAGCATGCCATTAATATTTCATACTTTCAAAGTCGAGAACGCACATTCATAAATATATACTTGCCTTTGAGACATCGGGAAATCGAACGGAGGAAAGGTATGAGTTCGGTAGGTCCAAGAACGCGCTTCCGGCACCTAAACGATTCGCAAGGAATATGACAATTAATTATCCATACTCAAATTACACGAATAGACTCCCGAAACTCGTCTACGATTCCAGAAAATATACGAGTGGATAACTAAAGGTTGGGAAATCGCCCAAACTCTCACAAGTCCGAAAACGGCACAATATAACCCGTAAAATCGGAAGAAAACACTCATACGTTATAGATATATATCAAAATCTCAAGGTTCTCAAGCTTCAATCGGACAAAACGGAAGAATCTACGAAAACCCCCAAAATCCAACATAAAATTCAAAGTGTTCTTGAATAATCTTTCAATAATCCGGTGAATACTCAAACATGTCCATGATCACGCATATATCACACCATACACCATGATTTAATCGTCCAAAACGTCAATACCCACACAAAATCGAGAAGTTAAGATGTCGAAGGAATTACCTCTTGAATATCCAAGCTTTATGATCCAAGGAACACGCGTTAGATCGATTATCCGGGCTTCACGATCGAAAGGAGATGAAGAAAATCAAACACCCAAATGATTTGTGAAGGAAAAACCCTCCCTCAAGCTTACTCTATCGGTTGAAGGTGAAGAAAAGGGGGAGAAATGGCTGAAATCTTTGAAAAAAGCGAATTTAAGGAGTTGATCGCTGCGGACACGGCCCGTGCCGATCGGCACGGTCGTGTCGCACAGCTGGCCGACAGCTGGCCGACAGGGACTCGACCGTGTCCTGCTTGACACGGTCGCGGTGCGGAGGGCCTGCCGATAGTGACCCGTCCGACAGCGACTCGGCATGACTCGACCGTGTCCTGGGACACGGTCGGGCGTATCGACAGTCAGTTCTGGCTTATCCGGAAGAGTACGGCACGGGCCGTGTCGGACGACATGGCCGAGTTCGGTCGGCAGAAACTTCGGCATTTCCGGACGAGTACGGCATGGGCCGTGTCGGACGACACGGTCGAGTTCGGCCGGCAGTGATCGGCCAATAACGAGCGGGTGAGCTAAAACGACCATAACTCTCTCGTCCGGACTCCGATTGACTCACCGTTTGAACCATTGGAAAGATAACTCGATGCTCTATAATATTGCAAAGATTTAAAATTTTTGGAGTTACCAAAAATTAATGGTGATCTAATAAAGTCGAACTCATAAGAGGAAAGTTGAAACGATGAACAATAACGATACACAACTCGAAGTTTTTCCGAACGGTGAACACGGGTGAATGAACATGATTGATGAATGATTATAAATGTGTGAAAATCCACTGAGTGACAATCACCGAATGAAATTACTGAATGATAATGACGGAATTACAACCGGATATTACACCTCGGCCCCCACACGCCGACCCTTATCCGATCCCAAGTTGACTTAGCTTACGTACGTTAACCACTTTAGATAACGTACGTAATACTGCAGTCTTAATGCACGTTATGGACGTCCGATAACGTACGTTAACACGTGCAGAAACATGCATGCAGAATACTGTAGATACCAAAAAAAACGTAAGGATACGAAATAGGGGAAACCAACCTCCGAATAATAACATTACAAAGTTGATTCTTACACGATAAATACACAGTAATTATCCGGGCATTACATATCTCATATCTAGCAGTTCTGTTATGCTCACCATAAAGCTCGGTTAAGTGAGATAGAATCTGCCTTGCAGAAGTCATTTTCTCATGGGCTCTCTGAAGCTCATTAGACATAGAAGCCATCATATATGCACGGACTTTTACGTGATCCTTAACCCACTTTTCGTGGTTTTCAATCTCTTTCTGATTGGCTCCGGTCCCTACAGGAGGCGCCGGAATGTCCGTCTCCAAGACGTATCCCAGTGCCTCTATACTGAGGACAATCGCGAGTGGATTCATTGTCATATTGAGATTTGTCTGCATTAAGTATAACAGATTAATTAGTGACTTGTTATATTATGATCTGAGTATAGAATTAAGGTCTTTTCTATTCTTGTTACCCATCTCCCACTATTTTTATCGGAACAACACACTCCCATGTGAAATCCGGAAGTATCGTCGCTCTACTTCATAGTGGTGATCGAGTTCTTTATAAATCTTAATAGAGGGCAACCGAACAGGTTTCTAGTCTATTATTTTTCATAAAGTGGTGTCCAACACCAACCCATCTAATGGATGATTCGATATTCTTTTTCCCCTTGTTCACTCCCCTCAACCTATACGGTTTCTATGGTTCGTGAACAAGTTAAGTTTATACCATCGACTCAAATCAGTTTCACAATTGAATCTTATCCAGCAACCTATCAGGTTTCTAGGGATAAAATTTACTCCAACCGAAGGCATCCAATGCGCTCCCGGTAATTTATCTGTCCTCCTCGAACGACTACCCCGATAACTCGGAAGCATAGCACATCCGGTTTGGATTTCAATTTCCCGAAAGCTCGATGGAGGGAAGGAAAACCTTGAAACCTTATAAACTTAATAATTTGTTGTGGGAGAATTTTTGCGATTAACCTTACACTTTGCACATTAATCATTTTAGCGCGTTTGTTGCATTCATACAATATGAAACTACCAGTCACAACCTAGTTGCTACCAACATGTGGTTCATGGACCGTTCGTAGAAAACAAAAACTCCGTAATCTAATTACAAGTCTTCATCTTGAATCTTCGTCTTTTCGAAACGGATCTTCCTCCAGTCTTCGTCATTACATATAAATTTTACATCGAAAATTGCATCCTAGATATAAATATTTCTAGTAAAATAAATAGGCTCAAAACGGCCTTTACAACCCAATCGAATAAAACGAACGATTCAAACTAAGTCCATGAACCACATCCCCATTCAAAAGGATTCATCCAATAAATACTCAATAAATGGATAGCGAGAAGATTACATATGATCCAATCAATAATAAAAATAAATAGAATTGATCGAATCAATTCAACAACAATCGACAATTTAATTTTCGTCCATAGTGTACTCTTAAAATATTTTCTTTGAATTTTCCCCCATCAAAAATTCCAAATTAATGATTTTAATATAGGAAAATTCAATAATCGAAAATATACTGAAAAACGAGACACAGTGCCCGACAGCTTGGAAACTGCCCAGCAGCACCAGGCACCCTGCCCGGCAGCGTACAGGCCACGCCCGACAGCCTACAGGACGCGCCCGGCTCCAGACAGGAAAGGGGGCCCGACCATGCCCGGACACGCCAGGCAGGATACAGCATGTACTCGACCGGATACAGCAAGTGCTCGACAGGATACAGCAAGCGCTCGGTCGGATCCAGCGAGCACTCGGATCGATACAGCAACGCACTCGGCACAGACTCGGCAGAATAAAGCAAGCATTCGGCCATGGTCCAGACATGCTCGGGAACTGTCGGCAGAATACAGCAAGCATCCAGCCACAGGCCGGACGTGCTCGACCACACTCGTCAGCTGTATGGAAAATCGTCCAACGATTCGATACAACTCGTTTTCGGACAGATTTCTAAAATCCTGTTATTCCTGATCTGAATATTATTAATATAAATCATATTTCCAAGAAAAACCTGATTTATACCATAACATAAAATCACGGAAAATCGACGCTACGACGAACAATAAAATATCTACGATTATCAAAGTGATTCTAAATCACAAAATAAGCATTCCAAATGCTAAATATCGTATATACGATCGCAAGCCCTCACTCTGATACCACTGTTGGGATTCGGTGCCTAAAACGAAGGTCCAGCGGAAGCGGTAAAACGAAAATTAATTCGATTCGAATCCCTACGAGGATCGATCGAGCTACGCATATACGAATATAAAATAAACAAAGGAAGATTCAAAATCATACCCTTGTCATCCGTTGATTATATGGAGTTCCTTCTCTTGAGCTATTCCCCAAACGATCCAAAGTGCTCCAAGCCCTTGGATGATCCAACTCCGAAAAACGGCGTATCTACTTGTCACACGCCAGAGAAACGAACGGAATGACAACACTCGATTAACCTCTAAGGTTACGGCTAGAATCAAGTGATGAAGCTTTGATTATAACACTCTAAGTGTTTTAATTTATATTTCTCAATATATCTTGAATTTTCTCCAAGAGAACTCAAGAATAAAATGAAGAAGATGATGAAGACTTGAGAAGAATAATTTTCTCTCTCTCTTTTCTTAACTCACGTATGGAATGGTTTGTAAAAAGAGAAAGTTTTCACCTTTTATTCAACACCAACCACCGTGATAAGATATCCCTTTGATATCTTGTACCATCATATCTTGATATACATTATTAAAATGATGACGAAAGACCAAGAAGGAGTTGGTGAGGGGGGGCGGCCATCTAGAAGGAGCCGGGCGAGTTCGGTCCGTTTCGGACTCCCGTGAGTCCAAACAAATAAAATCCAATTCCGTTCCGATGTATTTATATCGATTAATTAATCCAATTAATTAATCATATCAAACACATAATGACATAATTAATTTCTCCAAGAAATAATTATATTCATGAATTAAATTAATCACCCGGTAATTTATTTAATTAATTAGGCCGTAAATTAATCTTCCCAATAAATTAATTTAGACATCTAATGTCCTAAATTAGATATCCAATATCTTATATTCATAATGAGATAATAAGCTTGATACATTCCGTCGTCAATCCTATTGCGCGACTCGGTAGGTCCGTCTCAGTCAGCAATGGGAGGAACCAAAGAGTAGTAGCACCACCTATCCAGCCTGGCGGCCTACACTGTGTAACACCCCCGAGATATTCAGAGTATATTACAGCGCCGTGGACCCTTACATGGGACCCACCAGGATACAACAAGGAAACCCCACTCGACTAACCATCTCGGTTAGCGAGGACACACATTTTAATAATACAACAAATAAAAATACGCCGGGAGCAACCGGCGAATTAAGCATCAACCGACAATGTAGAAATATAAGGTAATACAAATGGAGTTTGAAATGAAAAGCCTAAGTACTCGCGAGTACAATCTATAAGTTTATAAATGTGGGAACAACCATATTGAAATGGACAAAAGAAATAAGAAAACCCAAATCCACATGTCAACGACCCTGGCCAACATCCTCGTACTGTCCCAGCGCTCGCTCGTCTAGATGATCATAACCTGAAATCCATAACAAGAATTTCCCCACAACGGGTCCCCAAAGGGGTTAGCAATTACGCTAGTACAAGTAATCAAGGCAAATCAATCGCTTACACATTTCATAGTACATGCACCAATATCATTTCAAAAACCAAAACCAGACATGTCTTTTCCGGAAACAAATAGTCACAATCAATTTGCCTAGGACCGGGATGTAATACCACCAGTATTACATGCTTTTTCACTTTGGGCGCTCACGTCCGTTTCCTTTTATTTGATAAATAAATGTACTCCATTGCGATAAAACATATTTTGTATAATATGGTTGTACTGTATTTTTCGCATCTGTTATTCATGTATTGTGATGGTGTGATGATTGACGAACTTCAGTGACATACCTTGATGTCGTTAGGTAATTATCGGTGCGAATATGACGGTGGCCAACGTCTTGTCCCCCGAGAGATTTCCAGACGACATGGAGAGGGAGTCGTGTCATAAGAAATTAATGTGATAATAATTTAGTAAACAAAATTGGTCCTTACATACGTTATACTCCAAGTCATTACGTATGCTATATCCTAGTCATTACGCACGTTAAAGATCGGCCCTTACGTACGTAACATTGGTCTTCGGTCTTCGAACAGGAATCTTCGTCAGGTAGTACGCATGCCGACCAACTTTCGGCGTGATTGCGACAGGCAAGTCAACGAGGTGTTACGTACGTTAACCCGTTCTCGTTACGCACGTAATGATGTGTGTAAATTGTTCCAGCGAGTTCCTTACGTACGTTAATACTTTACCATAACGTACGTAAAGTCCCTTACATATGTAAATCGTCAGGCGTAACGTACGTAAGGGCAATCTGAGTTTATAAAAGAACACTTTGCCTTTCATTTCCTCCGTCCCAAAAATCATTCTTCTTTCATATACACTGCTCTCCACCATCCTTGAACCAATTCTAACCTCCCAATTCAAGTGCTATCCTATTAGAGTGCGTTAATCAAGCTTCGGGGAAGGTCTTGAAGGTGTTATCCTCTCGTTCTCCTTCGTCCACCGTCGTTCTTCATCATCTTTCGTCAGTAAAGGTAAGTTTATCCAACCTTGAACTTATTTCAGTGTTGTTTAGTAGGTTATAGTAAACCTCGGATGCCTTGGGTAGCTTAGAACCCTCAGTAATAATCGGACCGGTATATAACTATCTTAATTGTTAATCGATATCAATCGAAGCTAGAAGTTGGAATGAATAATAATAGAACTCATAATCATGTTGCTAATCACCAACTTCTCGGAATCATCTTTGAAAGATTTCATGTATAACCATATTATCATGTTGAATAAAACCGTTAATAAATCCTTGATGAACTTACCAGCAATTTCTAGTCGAATAGATACCGAAACATGTTAAGATGATGGATTAATCGTTCTAGACTCGCATATTAAGACAACGATGAAATCTCGGTGATTTTTGGTTATAATTAACGTAGGAATGTTGTGTTAAAACACTATTGTTTAGCGAAGGGATAATGTATTAGGAACGTTGTCGAACCTAAAAATTTAATGGCACGCATTATGGTTAGAAATAGAGAAATTCGATTCCGACATCATAAGCAACTAGGGTAGGATTCTAATGTTGGGATTCGGTGCCTAAATCGAAGGCCCAGCGGAAGCGGTAAAACGAAAATTAATTCGATCTGAATCCCTACGAGGATCGATCGAGCTACGTATATACGAATATCAAAACGAATAACAAGAGATATAGAAACTAACCCTTGTAGTCCGTTGATTAAATGGTAACCTTCTCTTGAGCTATTCCCCAAGCTTTAGTTTGATCTCTACGAGTTCAATCCGCTCCAAGTCCTTGAACGATCCAACGCCGAAAGCACCGCGTCTCTACTTGTCACGCGCCGGAAAAATGACCGGAATGACAACACCCGATTAACCTCTAAGGTTACGGCTAGAATCAAGTGATGAAGCTTTGATTTTGATGAATATACTTGAGTTAGGAATGCCAGTAACTACCAGTAAATAAAGAAACATTCATTGCCTTATATAAATGATTTACATAATTATAAGTACAATGCCCTCACTCAACAATCTCTGAGTGGCATTCTAGGGCATACTCCTAACAATCTCCCACTTGCACTCAATGCCACACACTATGGTATCTAATACCCATGTTCTCCAAATTATGCTCCAACTGGTGGAATCAGCAGTCGCGCTATACTAGGCACTATGCCAAGATACTGCTCTTCCATTAAGAGTTAATGTAGCCAGAAGTAGACATATAATCGTCTTTCTGTCCTTGGAAGTCCAATACAGTGAATCCCACCACATTCTGTTCTCCACCACCATATATAAGAATCAGATCTCTTAGTACTTCTAAAGTACTTGAGAACATTCTTTACGGCGGTCTAATGTTCCCTGACTGGGTTAGCCCGAAACCTACTTACCACGCTTCCAGCATGCGCAATGTCAGGTCTTGTACACAATAAAGCATATGTAAGGCTACCCACTTCCGAAGCATATGGTGTATAACTCATTTCCTTTCATTGTTCCTCACTATGAGGACACATCTTCAAGGTGAGTTTTATTCCATGTCGCATCAGAAGGAACCCTCTTTAAGATCTAATCTATATAGAGGGCTTTGGAAAAACTTATCATTCTCTTCGATCTATCCCAGTAGAGTCGAATCCCAAGAATATAGGTTTCTTCTCCCAAGTCTTTCATGGAGGAATTACTCGAAAGCCAAGCTTTCCCAGGCCGAGCATTCCCACATCATTTCCTATTAGTAGAATGTCATTTACATATAGTACTTAGAATGTGATCTTGCTCCCACTAACCCTCTTGTATACACAAGATTCCTCTTCATTTTGCACGAAGTCAAACTCTTTGACCGTCTCATCAAAATGAAGGTCCCAACTACATGAAGATCAAGCTGATCCATTTCATGGAGTCTACATCCACCATTGCTAGGTCATTGGTCGTGGGTCGGTCTCTTGTTTATCACTTGGAACCTCGAGGAAACCCAGTTCCTCCAAGTGCATAAAACTATACCTCTCAGGTAATTGAGACACCCTACTAGACCTACTAGGTGGTTGTACTTGTGTTTTAGAAGGTTCGGTTCCAATTTCTTGCACAGGTGTCTCCTTAGGAGTTCCATTGTATTCTTCCAAAGAAATACTTCTACCTGCTCCGCCTTCCTGAATGAACTCATCTTCCAGGAAGTGTGCTTGTAAAGCAACAACGATCTTTCAATCTTCGGGCATGTAGAATAGATATCCCATCGTCCCAGACGGGAATCTAATGAAACGTCCCTTCGCAGACCTAACTTCCAACTTTCCCACCTTAGTCTTCTTGACATAGGCGGGACATCCCCAAATCCTAATATGATTAAGACTTGGTTTCCTTCCTTCCCACATCTCATGTGGAGTTTTAGGAACGGATTTGGAAGGACATCTGTTCAAGATATACGCGGCAGTCAGGAGTGCATACCCCTACAGGTAAATCGGCAAGTCAGTATAGCCCAGCATGGAACGGACCATGTTCAACAGGGTCCGGTTCCTTCTTTCTGACACACCATTTACAAAGTATAAATGTAGTACCGAACCACATTACAACAATAATTACTCCGATGCGGAGTTTAGTTACAACACACCAGGACAATACCGAATACTAGTGTATTTTATATGAAGATAAAATACACAACACTGAATGAAACGGAGTATCCAAATGAAAGTCTGCAGCGGAAAATAAAGGACAATAACATGAATAACTGAAAGATCGGGGCCCCCTACTAGTATCACTGGGACTCCTCGACGTCAGCGTGTTCTCCCCGTACTTTTGCCTTGCCAAGACCTGAAAAACAAAATCCCCAAACGGGGTCAGTTACAAAGAACAACAATCCTCAAGGGTTGAAAATACACAATCATGATTATATCTGAAGTTATGAAAAAATTCTTAATTATGAATTACGCTGAAGAGGAGTACCATAGTACGCCCGTAGTGTTCTGTGCGAGTGTACAAGACGAATGACCGGACACACCCGTCCTTGTACCTAATTAGTCTCACGGTGTAACGCTTTCCCGTGTGCACGGTCCAATGTATCGGTGAACCCAATACATAACCATCGTGTGCCCGACTAAAAATTCCAGACAGCCACACCCGGCCACGCAATATGAACCCAGAAGGTCATATGAACGAGAATGACCATATTGAATATCAATGAATAATAATTAGACAAGGCCAAGATGACTCACCGATATGAAAGTAAATAGTGACGTGATTGATAACCCAATGAAATGATTTGGAACCGTCGTTCCTCGTGAATGAAATGATTATTCGACAATTACAGGTCTCAAAATGATTAATATCATGATGAATGAATTATGATTATGAGTAATCAACAACAAAAAGGAATGAATATCCTTTTAACCGAGTAAGAATTAACTTACACAACAACGATGAAGAATGTTCGTCCACGAACAACGTCCTAATTGAGATATCGGTCGCTCGAACAACCTTGAATAAATAAAATTACCAACAATCCGTTCAATACACGAATCAAACACGAATATAACGAACTCGAAACGTCGATACGAATAACCCAAGTTCATTGAGGCATTAAATCAAACACGTTGCGGCCAAACTCCGATTGTTTACAATCAAACCTCAATATACCAATATCAAATCCCCCAAGAAGTGTTTCAAACCAACAAAACATCTTCAATATGATTAATAATCCAAGACGAATATCCGAAAACGTGATTATAACGACAATTAATCGAAAATCCCCAATTCCAACTCGATATTCAAGGTGTTCTTGAATAATTCCTCAATAATCCAATGAATCCTTATACAAAATCATAATCATATACATATCCCTTCATATAACATGATTATAATGTCCAAAACATCATATCTCAACACAAAAATCGAAATCCAGGGTGTTGAAGAATATTACCTTTGAAGATCCAAGTACTTTAATCCGAAGAACACGCGTTAGATTGATTATCCGGGCTTCACGATCGAAAGGAGATGAAGAAAATCAAACACTCAAATGATTTGTGAAGGAAAAACCCTCCCTCAAGCTCTCTCTCTCTCGGTTGTAGGTGAAGAAAAGGGAAAAAAATGAGCTGAAATGCTCAAAAAACGAATTTATAGGGGTTGACTGCCCTGCCGGACACGGCCCATGCCGATCGGCACGGTCGTGTCGCACAGCTGGCCGACAGGGACTTTTGAAAGAGCCAAGAAGGAACCGGATGTCTCACGCCGGAATGTCCGTCTCCAAGACGTATCCAGTGCCTCTATACTGAGGACAATCATTAGATTTCGGAGCCAATCCACAAAGTTAGGTCCCATTAAGGTGTTCTTTTCGAGTAGAATTGCGAGTGGATTCATTGTCATATTGAGATTTGTCTGCATTAAGTATAACAGATTAATTAGTGACTTGTTATATTATGATCTGAGTATAGAATTAAGGTCTTTTCTATTCTTGTTACCCAGCTCCCACTATTTTTATCGGAATAACACACTCCCATGTGATATCCGGAAGTATCGTCGCTCTACTTCATAGTGGTGATCGAGTTCTTTATAAATCTTAATAGAGGGCAACCGAACAGGTTTCTAGTCTATTAATTTTCATAAAGTGGTGTCCAACACCAACCCATCTAATGGATGATTCGATCTTCTTTTTCCCCTTGTTCACTCCCCTCAACCTATACGGTTTCTATGGTTCTTGAACAAGTTAAGTTTATACCATCGACGCAAATCAGTTTCACAATTGAATCTTATCCGGCAACCTATCAGGTTTCTAGGGATAAAATTTGCTCCAACCGAAGGCATCCAATGCGCTCCCGGTAATTTATCCGTCCTCCCCAAACGACTACCCCGATAACTCGAAAGCATAGCACATCCGGTTTGGATTTCAATTTCCCGAAAACTCGATGGAGGGAAGGAAAACCTTGAAACCTTATAAACTTAATTATTTGTTGTGGGAGAACTATCGCGATTAGCGTTACACTTTGCACATTAATCATTTAAGCGCGTTTGTGGCATTCATACAACATGAAACAACCATTCACAACCTAGTTGCTACCAACATGTGGTTCATGGACCGTTCCTATAAAACAAAAACTCCGTAATCTAATTACAAGTCTTCGTCTTGAATCTTCATCTTCTCGAAATGGATCTTCCTCCGGTCTTCGTCATTACATATAAATTTTACATTGAAAATTGCATCCTAGATACAAATTTTTCTAGTAAAATAAATAGGCTCAAAACGGCCTTTACAACCCAATTGAATAAAATGAACGATTCAAAACTAAGTCCACGAACCACATCCCCATTCAAAAGCATTCATCCAATAAATACTATATAAATGAAAAGCGTAGAGATACATTGATCCAATCAATAATACGAACCGATCAAATCGATTCACACAATCGGTAATATGATAACATTCAAAATAATTCGGTCGACCATAATTATTCCAATTAATCAAATTTCCCTTATAAAATGAAATACCATAAATCATTTTAATCATATTAAATCCAATTTAACATGCGGGAGATTAATTTTCAAGAATACACGAAAAAATCGAGCCGGGGCAAAAAGGGCCGGCCGAGTCACCCTCGGCTTTCCGTGATCGGCACGGCATGGCGAGTAACGCTTCGGCACTGCCGGCACGCCGTGTCCCGACACGGTCGGGTCTGCCTGGCGCGGGCTCGTGGATCACGGACACGGCCCGTGTCACCCTGGCAGCTTCCTGCCCTTTGTCCGAAAAATCGTCCGACGACGATTCGGAGCTCGATTTTCGACCGGATATCCAATATCAATATTTTTCAACATTCATATCTTCAATATAAATCATATTTCCCAAAAATTTAAGATTTATATTTATACATAAACTTACGAAAAATACAGTTATTACGAACGAAAAACATATACCACGATTATGACTAAAATGATTCCAAATCATTCACCATCTAATCAAGCATTCCAAATGCTAATATCATATATACGATCGCAAGACCTACTCCCGATACCCTTTATTTGGGATTCGGTGCCTAAAGCGAAGGCCCAGTAAGCGGTAAAACAAAAATTAATTCGATCCGAATCCCTACGAGGATCGATCGAGCTACGTATATACGAATATCAAAACGAATAACAAGAGATATAGAAACTCACCCTTGTAGTCCGTTGATTAGATGGATAACCTTCTCTTGAGCTATTCCCCAAGCTTTGCTTGATCTCTACGAATCTATTTCGCTTCAAGCCCTTGAACGATCCAACGCCTAAAGCACCGCGTCTCTACTTGCCACGCGCCGGAAAAACGAACGGAATGACAACACTTTGCTATCCTCCGAGGATACGGCTAGAGCTAGGTGATGAAGCTATTGATTTTGTTGAATATACTCCAAGTATGTTTATCAAAATTCTCTCAATAATTTTTTCTCAATTTTCTCCAAGAAAAATGAAGAAGAAGTTAGTGAAGAAGATGAAGATGAGTATGAACACCATGAAATGAACTCTAAGTTCTATTCTCTCTCTCCTTCAAACTCACTTACATATATCTCTCCTACAAGGTGTGAATTATATATGTTATATGATGAAGTCTTCTCAATCACAAGCTTACATATATATTCTTTATTCACCTTCCACCAAACTTATACAACTCATTCACATGAGAGGTATCCCCACAATGTAAATATCATCCATATAAAATGGAAACAAAAGACAAGAGGAAATTAGGTGGAAAAGAGGAGGGTGTCCATGATGAAAAACGGACGAGTTCGGTTCGTTTCGGACTCCCGAAAGTCCAAACAGATAAACTCCGATTCCGTTTCGATGTATTTATATCGATTAATTAATCCAATTAATTAACCATATCAAATACAAAATAATATAACTAATTTCTCCAAGAAATAATTATATACATGAATTAAATTAATCAGCCAGTAATTTTTTTAATTCATTAGGCCGTAAATCAATTTATCCAATAAATCGATTTAGACATCTAATGTCCCAAATTTATATATCCAATATCTAATACACATAATGAGATAATTAGCTTGATTCATTCCATCGTCAATCCTAATGCGCGACTCGGTAGGTCCGTCTCACTCAGCAATGGGAGGAACCAAAGAGTAGTAGCACCACCTAGCCAGCCTGGCGGCCTACATTGTACCCCAACTGAGAACGAATGATTGGGATCATTCAAGAACCATTCTGTCGTGAATACCAGTATACGTATAAACCCTTCTTTCAAATGTCCCGATCAAGTTATAGGGTCACGGTCAGGCAAACCCTATCTGTACTTGACGTTATGCATGCGTTAATGCAAATCGAGATCATCGAGCTATCGTATATCTAATACAACTAGCTCCAATGCTTTGGCCAAAGACTTATGATCTCATCTGCCAATAACCGCATAGGCCATATAACCCGCTCACTAACGGGAGAAAGAATTCTATCTTGGTATTCAGTAGGACCTGCTACTTGCCCGTCAAGATGCACGTCGAGGTTGACCCCCGCCTTCCGGTTTACAGGGTCGAACTACTCTAATGAAAATCTTGACGTCACAAGCACATCCCTACTAAATCCTCAAGTCGAAGGTTCACGAATACCTATCACAACCTTTCGATTCCGTCATTGGTATCCGGAGTGAAATCCGTGTGACGAATCGAGGGTGAGTCGGTTCGAGTATACTAATCCAATTAGCATACCTATAACGTGTGCTCCCACTAACCATTAGTATTCGACAGACACTCTCCATGTCAAAGAACACGTCATGCAAGTCTTCACATAAACTTAACGCCCAGTCAAGTTTCATCGACTTGCGGACGATTAAGTATTTGAGCTATAACCTTTCCAGTGCCGACCCCCTTATCCAATAAGGAGTGGAACGTTTTGCTCTCAAATACACGGACTAGTTTCTATATGTTTATTTACGAGTTAGGAATGCCAGTAACTACCAGTAAATAAAGAAACATTCATTTGCCTTATATAAATGGTTTACATAATTACAAGTACAATGCCCTCTCTCAACAACCTCTGAGTGGCATTCGAGGGCATACTCCTAACACCATCTTCATGTCATCTATCTCCTTTTGTGTCTTGGGACATATATCCTAAGATAGTTGAAATCCATGTCTGTAAGGTAGAAAGCCTTTCTTGGAATTCTCCATGCTAAACCGCTTTAGCACTGTATCGATATAGGATGCCTGGGATAAGCACAACATCCTTTTCTTCCTATCACGAAAGATCCTGATTCTAAGAATGTGTCCTGCTTCTCCCAACTCCTTCATATCGAACTGCTCAGATAGCTATACATGTACGTCCGACAATTCCTTCACGTTGTTTCTAATCAGACGGATGTCGTCTACATACAGTACAAGAAACACCAACACGTTTCCATCACATTTCTTATACACACAACTCTCACTCATACATTGGATGAATCCATATGACTGGACAACCTCGTCAAAACTAGTGTTCCAAGATCTAGATGCTTGCTTAAGTCCATAAATGGATCTCTTAAGCTTGCACACCAAGTGCTCTTCTCCTTCAGCAATGAATCCATCTGGTTGGCGCATATATATATTTCCTTGTATAGACTACCATTCAAGAATGCAGTCATGACATCCATTTGCCAAAACTCCAGATCCAAATGCACAGCTATAGCTAAAAGAATCCGGATTGACATAAGCATGGGTACCGGCGAAAAAGTTTCATCATAATCGATACCCACTTTCTGAGTTTAACCTTTCGCAACAAGCCTTGCTTTGAAGGTTTCAACCTTCCCGTCACCTCCTTTCTTTCGCTTGTAGACCCATTTGCTCCCAATGACTTGTACACCATCAGGTAGCTCTATAGCTCCCACACTTGATTGGAATCCATAGATCCCATTCTGATTCCATTGCTACTTGCCAGGAGTCGACATCTTTATCTTGGATTGCCTCCTTGTAGATCTAGGGATCTGATTCATCTTCACCTGGGATTGAGTCCGAAGACTTTCCCTTGCCTATGAATCATTCCGATTGACCAACAACCCTCCCTCTACGATGAGGCAAATCCTGAGTTGGTGTAAAAGTCTCAGAATCGATATGTGGTGCAGTGTTAGTAGGCGCTTGTACGATTGGTATAGACGGAGTCTCGCCCCTCAGCTCTTCCAGAATTATCTTGCTCATGGGCTTGTGACTAATCATATAACCCTATTCCAAGAATCGGGCATTGGTGCTAACAATGACCTTCTGATCCTGGGGACTATAGAACAAGCCACCCTTAGTTCCCTTAGGATATCCTACAAACACTCCCACTTCTTTATGAGATGCCAACTTATATGCTATCTTATTCAGCACATGTGCTGGAGTACCCAAAATCTAAACATGTCCTAGACTGGGCTTTCGCCCACTCCATAGCTCTGTGGGTGTTTTGGGAACTGATTTCGAAGGCACCAGGTTTAGAATGTACGCCGCTGTTTCTAAGGCGTATCCCAAAAACGAAATAGGTAAATCCAAATAACTCATCATTGATCTAAACATTTCTAAAAGAGTTCTATTCCTTTTTTCAGCAACACCATTTTGTTGTGGGGTTCCCGGCGCGGTGACCTGGGACAAAATCCTCTCATTCGCCAAGAAATCCAAAAACTCTCCACTAATGTATTCGCCACCACGATCAGATCGTAGTGACTTGATACTCTTCCCATGACGCTTCTCTGTTTCAACCTTGAAGTCTCTGAACTTGTCAAAGGCTTCAGACTTACGTCGCATCAAATAAATGTATCCATATCTCCAATAATCATCTATAAATGTGATGAAGTATTCGAAACCACCCCTAGCCTGGATATTCATTGGACCACATACATCCATATAAACTAATTCTAACACATTCTGAGCATAGTTTCCCTTGGTTTTAAAAACCCTTTTGGTCATCTTACCTTCCAGACAGGATTCACAAATTGAAAATGACTCAACTTGGAGATCATCCAAAGGGCCATCATCTACCAATCTTTGAATCCTCCCAAGGTTTACATGCCCTAACCGTAAATTCCACATATATGTTTGGTTTATGCTTGAAGGTGTTTTTCTCTTTTTAGGTTTACACAAGGAGTTAAGTGATTTGTGCATAGGAGTTTGTGCAGTATTAACGACATACAGTCCCATCATTAAAAATACCTTTGTAAATATATTCACCATTTATTTTCCTTATAATAGCATCATCATCAAAAGAAACTGAATAACCATCGCAATTTAATTTAGAAACTGAAATTAAATTCATTCTAAAATCCGGTACTAATAATACATTATTGAGGACTAATAATTTGTCATTAATCTTCAACTGCACGACTCCCACTGCTACAGCCATAAGCCTGGAATAATCGCCCCAGTTGATGGTAATCTCGCCCGCACTAAGCTGCTATGCGAGTCAAATAAAACATGATCAGTGGAGCCTGAATTAACTATTCACGAAGTGGAAGAACAAACTTCCAAACATATTTTGATCACTAGTGCACGAGACATTCCTTTCTTAAGAGAAGGGCAGTCCTTTTAAAAATATCCTCTCTGACCGCACTTGTAGCACTTTTCCATTGGCTTTTTGTTCGCCTCGGGGTGAGGAGCCTTGCTTTTCACCTTGATAGTTGCCACTTGCTTCTAGTCAACCTACTTTTTATTCTTTCTCTATTTGGGTTTAGAAGAAGTAGCACCGGTTGCCGCAAGAATCTGCTGATAACCTTGTTTGAAGAGACCTTCAGTAGATTGAAGCTCTGTCAGAAGTTCCGCCAAAGTGTATATCCTACGTTCATATTTTAATTAAGGCGGAACTGCTAAAACCTTCTTGGTAAGCTGCCCAAGATAATATTGACCTGCGACTCCGCATCGATAGTAGCCCCCAGTATGCTCAGTTCGTTCAAATGTGACATCATTTTCAGAACATGATCTCTTACTGGGGTCCCTCCAGACATTTGGGTTGTCATCAACACCCTCGTTGCATTTTGCTTAGCTGCCCGATTCTGATGACCAAACATCTCGGTGAGATTTTTCATCATCTCCGTGGCTGAGCCCATCGTCTGATGATGATGCTACAATTCATTTGTCAGTGAAGTCAAAATGTAATAGCGATCCATCTCATCAGACTTGTTCCATTTTTGGAATTCATCCAACTCTCCAGGAGTGACATCCGGTTCTGGATCCAGAGGGCTCTCCTCAGTTAACACAAATTTATGCCCCTCGACATTCAGGACAATGTCAAGAATTCTTTTCCAATCGGCAAATTTAGTGCCATCAAGTTTATTTTCTTTGAGAATAACAACAAGTGGATTGAAAGACATCTGAGATAAAAATTAAAAACATCCATCACATAATGCATAGCAAAATATATTGAAAAACCTCAAAACACAATATATATGCTAGCAATCAACACCTCGAAAAACCCGCATATGCAAGCCACGATCGTGTGGACGTTTACACACACATATTTTTCAAGTAGAGTTTTACGTCTTTAATTTTATTATCTAGTGAACTTACGTTATGATAAGTAAAATTGATAGTTGGTTCCTCTTGGCCATGTATTAATTAATATAGATTCCGATGGGGAGCTTATTAATTAATACACCTAAGTGAACACCATAATTTAACATCGTTAAAATATTATATTTTAAGTAATAGTCCTACAGATGGAGAGGTCCTATCATAAAAAAATAATATTTACCTTAATCATTTCAAATTTAAAACTAGTGAACCTATAATTAGCACATCCGATATGGAGGAAGACCCTAATGTCAACGCGCATGCTAATTACTTCACAATTTATTTTAATTATGGAGGCAAATTTGATTTTATATTAAATAAATCAATTTAATCACTTAGTTATTTTAGCCTTAAGGTTTTTAATTTTCTCGTCCTAACATGCAGAAAACATATCGTGCATACATTCATACATGCCATACATCAAAATAATAAAAACCAAAAATAAAGCATGGATAATGAAATTATCCAATTATCATGGTCTTCTTCCTTGAGTTGAATCCGAGAAAATATTCGACTCGATCTCTCCCATTGAATCAAGCATCTTGTCGCTCCTCCCCGGCCGGGCAGTGGATTTACAAAATTACAATTTCAATTTTATGCAAAATTAATTACATAAAAAAATTTAATTTTTAAATCTCAATCCTCCAATGGACGCAACGAATCATGCGGCGAAATGGATCGACAAAATCGACGCCCGACCAACCGCAAATCGCCCGACCAGCCGCTTGCGCTCGCAAGATGCTCGCCAGCGTTTCAGCGGCAGTGTCTTTCAGCGGCTTTCGCTTCATTGCCGGCCACTTGCCCACTTATCCCGATAGTCCCGGTTTTGCTCTATTTCTTTGTGATCCCGTCTTTTCCGAATTCGATTACAATTTTACACAAAATAAAATACATCGAAATTACAGCAAGATTACACAAAAAATAAAACACCTAGATCTACCCGCGTATTTGCTTACGGGAAAAACCATTACATGCCTCAAACTGGGCCAAACCAACAATTGCATAAATAATAGAATCAATTAAATAAATAAACCATTCACATAACCATGATAATTGGATCATATCACTTGCAAGAACACATCTAGTAAAATATTCCAATATCAAATTACATGAATATTTAAATTGCTATCAATTAATCACCAAAATTAATTAAAATAGCAAAACGCTTAAAAATCCGGCTCTCATACCAATTATTGGAAGTAAAATACAGTGAAAGCAAAGTTTGGGAAAGTTTGATAAATGCATTTTACGCATCCACGAGCATAAGATCTATTTAGGCATGCTAATTAATTAATTACTAAGACTAATAAGCAATTTAAATATTATTTATTATTTATTAAATAAATATGTTGGTAATTGAAATATCCTACTCTAGATCTACAAGATCTTATGATATTACATTTGAAGCAAAGTGGTTGCTTTCGTCTTGATCACCTTTTATTTCTACCTTTAGACCTTCTAGAGTATGATCCGCCTTAACACGGACGTTGTGTGGGCAACGAGCTACCGGATATTGCTTGGACAACTATGGGGAATTGGCCAAACCACCTTTCTTGTGAGTCACTCGATTTTTCCTTATTTTCTACTATTGTGCAATCACTCTTAGAAAATTTATGTGTTATCTAAATTGTAGAATCAAAGACACAAGTCTATATGTACAATTAAGCACAAGAAGAAAAATTTGATCTCACAACCTTAGTGAATAAGATATGGCCGAACCCCCCTCATTGATGTCCTATTTATAGGCTCTTAGACTACTACTAGGGATCTTAAGGAGGATTTAGGGAATGACTCACAATAGATTTCATCTTACCATATTATGACTCTTCCTAATATAATGAATCTATTAATATCACCTTAGTCCACTAAAAGGTTGATATTGCACTTCATACCAAAATCTCAAATTACGAAATATGGCTCCTTCTTAAATATATTATTTTCCCTATTTAAGATATCGATTGTCCATTAATTAATTATAAGCTACTGACAGTTTTAATTAATTAATATCTTATCCAAGAGTAATACCACTCGAATCTTATTATTATATCGGAATTAAATTTGTAATATCCGGATATTTCGTCTGGAATTGAACCCTGTATTATTCGGATTCGTGATATCGATAATCGAAGTATGATCTTTCTCTTATTCGTATCCATATGCATGATTATATCAACATATAAATCTTCACATGCAATTACGTAATAACGTACGCTAAGAAGTGAGCATAGCATATGTTATGTGCCAAGGTTAGCATACGCTATGAATGAAGCATAGCGTACTAAGGCCGCCAATAATTGAGCAGGGCGGATAGCACATGAGCCAGCTGGTCGATGGGTCCAGATAAGATTCCCGCGGATGAACCTGGACAGTTTTGGTGTCAACACGTGTTAGCGTACGCTAAGTGATGTGTATAACGTATGGTAATTCTAAACGATTACGTACGTAACTTGAATGAGGTAGAGTACGTAAGAGTGTACAGGAATGGGACACAAAGCAATTATTGAACGTTAACGTATGCTAAGGATAACAGATAGCGTGCGCTAAGAGGATTACGTACATTATGCATGAAGGCTAACGTACGTAAAGTCAAAAAAATTATAAAAGGGACAACACCCCATTTCATTTCATTTCGTTTCCTTCAATTGTCCTTCACCTCCCTTCATTCCCAGAGAGTTCCCAGCCACCTTAAACACCCATAGATCACTTATATTTGATCATTAAAGTTGGGATATCACATATACTTGATCATTGAAGTGAAGTAACATCTTGGATTGGCACACAAGCAACTGGAGTTGGACTCTACCTATTGTCTCGGTGTTTTCTTCATCTTAAGGTATGTTAATGCTATCTCCAACTTGGATTCGTGTTCTTAAGGATGTTATGATCACACTACCGAGAATATTAGGTTCCATAGATGATTTATACAACCAAACATCATGTTTCGAGGTTGGGATGATTATGCTTAAGTTATCATTGTTGAGAACATTATAGCTGGAGTCTTGTTACGGCAAACAATAAGAGTAGTGTTCTGAGATTGATAATACGTATCGAATGGTGTTGCCATAATAATAGTATGCTTGGTATGGATATCACTTTTTCTAAACGGACTTAAGGAAAGGATCATCGAAGGTTGTATCATTTCTTATACGTTAGATAGGTTAATTAATCTTCATGATGAAGTTTGAATGTATTGATGATATTGGTAACAAGTGTATCAACCTTAGATTACCTGAACTACGTAAGAGAAGTTGTAATCAAGATTGAGTATAGCATTATGATGTAAGGTGTATCCTTAAATTCAAATATGTCATAAACCGTAAGATCATTCAAGTTTGCATGAGTATAATATGTATGAGGATAACGTACGTTAAACACTGAGAATTACGTACGCTATGTCATCAGACGAGATAGTCATCTAATCAGAGAAGACACTATCAAATGCATGCTTAGCATGCGCTATGCTTCGTATCTTACGTACACTAACGAGCAGGCTTAACGTATTCTACGTTGGGTATGTAACGTACATTGTGTCGATTAGACAAGTTAAGTTTTGTTGAACTTTCGGCCGTAGTTAGATTGTTAGATGTTCATACGTTAGTTATTTGACTTGAGATGAACTCTATATTATTTCTTCTGTTTAAGGTTCGAGATTTTCAAACGTGATTAATCGAAGGGGCGACCTTCAAGTGTATTGACATTCGTCGAAGTTTTATCCTTGTCATCAATTTGAGGCAAGTACCCTAATTATAGTTGTTCGTATTATGTTGGTTATGTATTTGTTGTAATGTGTAAATGTGTTGTGATTAATTATCCACCATGTCTTGGTCCGACGGGATCATCATGGGAATCTATAGTTGTGTGCGCTGGATCGTTGGACAAGTAATTCCACCATGCATTGGTAAGACGGGATCATCATGGGAATCTATAGCTGTGTGCACTCGATCGTTGGAGTACCATTAGTATGTTGAGATTGTCGTAATGTGTTATTTGTTACTATTATTTCTCGTCGGAGAAACTTGTCATGATTATTGTTGAATAAATCATTGTTGCATAATTATCGTACTTGTACTAGCATAGTTGTGCTAACCCCTTCGGGGGTGAACATTTGGTTTATGTTCAGGATCCAGGAGAGCGGGAAAATAACCACTGGAGTTTCATGACGACGAGGGTACAGAGTGATGTTCCGGATGGGTGTAATTGTTAGATGTTTGTGTGATTTAAATAAGTACTCGAGTACGTTTGTAATATCCTAGAATTTCACTATGAATTTTTCGCATTATTTTATCTGGGATGTACTGTACAGAGTGGGACCGACACGATGTGAGTGGATAATTTTGGAAACCGTGACAGCCGTGCTAGTATGTCTATCGAGGTTATTTTAATTCTAGGATATTACATGCTTGGTGTGTTTTTCGATGTCGGATATACCGTATGAGTATTTGTATGATTGTCGTACTTGGTCGACAGTTGTAATTGAGGATATCGTGCATCAGACGTACCGTATGAGAATATTTTGGGGATTTCGTATATGTGTTCAGTATGTCGTATGTTCATATTTATTATGTCGAGACGTTGGACAGGAATTGCTGGAAATGGCTAAGTATGGATCTGTTAACGTACGTTAAGACTTTGAGATAACGTACGCTAAGTGGTACGTGTTACGTACGTTATGCATAAGGTATTACGTACGTAACAAGAGGAATCGAACAGTGGGGCCCGGTTTCGGCAGCTTTCGGCGGATGTGGATAGGTGAGTCAACGGATGGAGTTACGTATGTTATACAGGGTGTATTACGTACGTAATACGAGTATAGTACAGTAGCAAGTCAACGTACGTATTACGAACGTAACGGAATAAGTGTTACGTACGTTACGGGGCGGCTGGCCGAGTCGTGGCTGAGAGGACCTGTAGTGGCCGAGCATGGTCGGCAGTGACTCGCAGGGATGGCCGATCACGGTCGGCAGTGACTCGCTCGGGGTTAGGACTATCCGATTACATACGTAGGTAGTGGCCGGTTACGGCCGTAATGGCCGATTACGTGCGTAAGGGGAGCTTCCGGTTACGTAGGTAAAGGTGCCGAACAAACTGGACAGTAAGGTAGGCCACGGCCGGCTACGTACGTAAGGACCCGCCGGTTACGTACGTAAGGTGCCGGCAGGTCTCGGCCTATATAAGGCCTGGACCGAGTCATCCTTACCATTTTTCACATTTCTTCGTTTCTTCCGTGATTTCTTTAGCAAAGATGAAGGTTTTGAGTAGAATCAACTTATAACAACATATTTTGGAAGTTGGAATCATGGATTAACATCATCCTCCACCCGGATCGAACGTAAGAACACATGAACTTTTGGTTTTTGGATGTTGTTGAGGTTTCTTGGTGTTTTGGCCGATTTGCTTCGTTTTGATTCAGATTATTGATAGAACTTGATTGTATACTCGTAATCATTCAATACTCTTGAAGTTTTGTGGAACAAATTCGAGTATTTCTTCGAATAATCAATTGAATTGGATTATGCCTTCAAAGTGTTCGATGAAATGTTTCAATGAGTAGAACTTGAAAAATTCTACATGTTTTTGTATGAATGATAGTTGAATTGATATTGTTGTGATGATTCTTGGTATTTACGAGAATTTTGTTAAGGGAAGATAATGAATTGGTGATCAAATGATTCGATTATGTTGTTATGATTATGGAATCGTAATATTCTCGATGTTCTTGGTAGTTTGTTGCGATTCATGATGTTATGAGAAGTATATATGTTGAAGACATTGTTAGGACTATTGAACACCGAATTTCGGCTTGTGTTCGTATTGTTAAGAGTTGATACGGTTTGGTTTCGTATGATCGAGATGTCGTTGAACCATCGAGTTTGATTAGTTGGTCATTTCGGTTGTTGATTGTTATTGAACGTATCGTTAATTGATTATTGCATTAGGTTGCGTTTAGTGATCGTTGAAGTTAACCGTTGTGCTGCGGAGCTTGTAGATCAAGACGACGGGACTAGTAACAACTTTATCGTATTGGTATTGAGGCAAGTTATGCTTGCTCAGTTCATAATCTTAATAAATGATTTCATTTTCATTTCATTTATGATTCATATAGCAATGGTATTATGGAATATGAATTGTCGGAATGGTGGTATGTATGGTATTTTTGGACTAAGATAAATCATAGTGTATATGATTTTAAGACGTTTAGAGGAAACGGAGATGTGAATTAAATTTGGTCTATTGCATGAGAAGTTGGATATCAAGGTTGGTTATCGTGTCGATATTGAACTCGGGATGGTGGTTTGGTATTAGTTATGGACTGTACTTCATTTTTGGATTTTTCGGATAAACCGTGTATTCGTTCAGGGCGATTGGTCGTGGAAAGGTTAGCATCCCCAGCTTGAGGTAAAATAATATTGTTGCCTGTTGCATTATTGCATGTGTGTGTTGATATTTCATGCGGTGAGTTTGCATCATTGTTTGTTAGGTTTTTTGATGTGCTTTTTGTTTGAGATGTAATTTGTTGGGCCGATGTGTTATGGCACCTATGTTCCGGGGTATTCCTGTGTGGATACTTTTGTGACCCTTGGTTGCGACCTTGGGGTATTATGTGATTGCATGAACTGTGTTAGGGGATAATACCTAAATGGAACCTACGTTCCGGAGTATTCTTGTGAGATGCTTTCGTGACCCTTGGCTGCTGCCTTGGGGTTTATGTGTTAATATTATATGCATTGTTCAGCATGATGTGGACTGTTATCTGATGGAAATACGACATTGTGGTCGTGTCGGTCTTTCATGATCGAGTTACGGTTGCTCTTTTGGGAAGTATTCTGATCCTTGATGGATATGCGTTTTTTCGATATTTGTTGTCATGTTGTATCATGGCATATCTGGTGTCAGATACGTTCTGATCGTTCATGTGTAGGATTTTAGGGACGGGCACGTGTAGCATGTGTTGGTTTCGCCTCATATTGAGTCGTGCACATGAGACGTACTTCATGAGACTGATTAGGTACGAGACCAGACGAGTATCTGATCAATACCGTGGTTGGCTTGTACATGGACACATGTCCGGATCGAGCGTATTATGACATCCATCTTTAGTCTTATTGATTGGTCATTCACAGTCCATGTATAATTGGATCTGTTCGATATTCGGGTTGTCTTTGAAATCCCATATATATGTTTTGTATATGGTTGACGATTTTATTCTCTCGTGTATCTGCCCCCGTTGATCCTTTTCTCATCTTGTTTGGAGTTACCATATCGATGGTCAACTTGTTTGTTATCGATCCTTTATTAATCTCGTTTGGAGTTCCCCCTATCATTGGTAGTCTCGTTCTTTATAGATACTTATTGATTCCATTTGGGAGTTTGCCTTACTGTTGGTATTCTCGGTTGTTGATTCCTTATTATCCCTATTCGAGTTTACCGTGTCGTCAGTATTCTCGATTGTCGATTCCTTATTGCTCTTGTTGGAGTTTACCGTACCGTTGGTATTTTTTGCGATATTTCTTACACGCAAGTGAACGTTATCGTTTACAAGTAATAAAGTGATGAGTGAGTATCGTTCCCACGAGGACTGAATCACTAATTACCGATTTTTATGTATTCGAGTTTTATTCGAACAATCGAATTTGGGTTTTGCAATTAATAACTAAAAAGAATTAATAAAAGATTAAATAGTAAAAACGATCGCTCGAGGAATGAAAATCAAATGAGGAATAAGTCTAGGATTCTGAATCCACCTCGGTTTATCAGAATTTACTCTCGATTATCCGTAGTAAATAATTTTCCCAATTTATTGAAGGCGGAGATTGCTAATGTATTCTACCGCCTCTCCCGAGGTCACTAGATTTTCTAAAGGCGAATAACGCACTCTATTCCTAGGTGAATTAATTCGTCAATAGGCAAAAAGCATAAAATCTCCAAAAGGCCACGTAGTTCCTATGAGTATATTCCTATCTCACAGAATAAAACGGTCCTCACCAATAGTTCCTCACCAATTCTCCTCTCCCGATTCGAATTGAATGATTAAATCAATACAACTATTGGCCAGATAATTGCAAGCATTAAACACGATTGGGGAAAACTCAACAAAAAGGTAATTAATTAGATAATTTCAAGCAAATCCGTCAAAACGTAGGTTTCATCAAAATCCTAGATTAGGGTTTTAGCCTGACATACTAATAATTGAAAATACAGAATAAATGAATGAAAGCATTAAAATCAAACGCAGATGAAGCTCGGATTCCTCCGTTCTTCGGCTTCCGCCCTCTGCTCTTGAAGTCTTCTGCTTCTCTTCCTCTTCTGCCGTCTGTCCCCTCTGATTTCAAGCTCAAGATCCCCCGATTAAAAGATTAGGGTCTTAAACCCTTATTTATAGCTTTAAACAGTCTCCAAATCGTGTCCGTATGAGTAGGTCGAAAACTGGCTTCGAAACGGCCCAAATCCGCGCGGAAAACACAAAAACCGCCTAGTGTGCCGCGGCGCACTAAATCTGTGCCGCGGCACATTGCCTTCAGCTGGATGCCTGGGCGTCCTTTGATTCTTCTGTGCCGCGGCTCACCTGGACTGTGCCGCAGTATAGAGTGCAGTTTACTTTGTGCCCGGCTGGGTGTCTTCCTGTGCCGCGGCCCTGCTTCCTTGTGCCGCGGCTCATAGCCAAAATTTTCCGTTTTCGCCCGTTTAGCCTCGTTTTAGCTTCCGGACTTCAATTTCCTGACAAACACACAAGATTAAGGCATTAAAGGCTCATTTAAACAATTTCACTCTCAAAAATAATATAAAATAATGATAAATAAGCGTATAAAAATACGCCTAACAAATACCCCCAAACCTAAGCCTTTGCTTGTCCTCAAGCAAAAAGAATAAATTTCAACAAAAGAATGTCGTAAATCATCGTGCGACTCGTAGTGTTCAACCTAATCAATACGATCATGAAATTCTCTCTGAATAATACAAGTATCGTAATAGTGAGCTGCACTAAGAACACTGATTTCACAAAGTAACCAAGTTCAGTCCTAATCACTCGTTCATGAAGAAAATACAGCTCAAAGATTAACAAACGTGAATCAAATCAGCCGTCAATATGAAAGGCTAAAATAAACGAGCTAAATTCGTCCCGTTCCACAGTTTAATGGCAAAATTCACGAGTTTCATAAAAATAATCCCCGGACAGTATTCCCTTATATATAAATGCTCAAGAATTTGATTCGAGTTGACCACTAGGTTCGGATCTCGGAATGTTTCATCGGGATAATCCTAGGGTGGAACTTCCATTCTCATGTATTGGGAAACCGTTTGACGTAAAAGACACTCATGGAGCACATGGATGCTTCTAGTTACTAAGTTCCTTTCAACAGCGGAGAAACAACTCGAATGCATAATTCCCGCATGTCCGAATCAAGGTCGCTGTTTTACGCGAGAGTAAACAACGGGTCACGCGAGTACCCCCGGTTACTAGGCTCCCTATCATCGGCACATGTGAAATTTCTAAATCACTAGTCTAATCAGGGTCGTCGTTTTACACGAGACTAAACAACGGGTCACGTGAATACCCCCGGTTACTAGACTTCCCTTCATAGAACAAAATTATCTCGACTTTTGGGAAAAACTGACCGACTCTAAACTCAGTCTAAGTGCCAACACGACTAATGTAAATGGACGACTAACTAACCGAAAAAATGTAACCAAACGTATCGACGGTGATTTTAAAACAAGTATGTATCCTCTCTTATCCGCCAAGACCTCTACAATCACGAAAAAATTTCGGACTTAAACGAATACTAAGCAGAAACAGAAATCACTGACTACAACGCGACTAGAACTCGACCGTTTATTCAGAGAGAAAAACAGTGTCGTAACATCAGTATTACACAAATAGAAGCACGAAAAAATTCACGAATAAAAGTAAAATCAAGACAAGCAAGGCTATCGAAAAAAATCACGCAAAATAATGAAAAGTGTAACAAAATCAATACAACAATGAATGTAGCAACTGAAAGTAAACCCCCCCCCCCCAAACTTAGGACGTACATTGACCTCAATGGACAAAATATGGTATGCAATAAAAGTAAAAGGTCAAGTACTCCCCTACAGTCCTCTCACGAGCTGGTGCCGGCATCGTCCGGTGAGGAGGGTGGTGTGGCTGGCCGGGCGGGTGCAATAAATGGCCCGTCAGGATGCATGATATGGGCCGTCCATGCGGCAAGGTGCTCCTGATGATAGGCGTCCCTCGCTTCCAGACGCCTCGCCTCTCGTCGGTTGGCCCGGCGGGCCTGCTCTCGCATCTCAGCTCTGACGGCCGCAGTAACTCTCTCTCGCTCCGTCCGCTGCTCCTCTCGCATGGCAGCCAACATACTCTCCCTCTCTCTCCTCATATCATCTCTCTCTCTCTCCTCAAATCCTCTCTCATATCCTCTCTCTCTCCTTGTCTCCTCTCTCAGCTCCTCTCACTCTCTCCTCAGATCCTCCCTCAGCCCATCAAACATCTCCTGCAATCTCGCTCTGTCGGGCGACGGGCCGACATCTCCATGTGTCAGCAAAAGAGGCTCGGGGGACCCCTCGTGGGCCTCCTCCAGCAGAAATCCTCTCCCCCGAGCGTGCGCCGGCGCTCCTACCCACTGGTCAAAATGTGAGATGATGCGGTGGTCGATCGGGGCCTGGGGAGCAAGCATCGGCTCGTCGTCTGACCACGTCAGCCTCGACTGCCGGCACAAAGCGCAGATGAGAGAGGGGTGCTTCAACCCCGTCTTGGCCCCTCCCTGAATGCACTGAAATATAGATCGGACCAAAAGAGGGGCCACATCGAAACGCAACCCAGACGTGATAGCATATAGAGTCCGGGCGCGGGAGAGAAAGACGGTGCGGATCTGAGATGTGGGGTCTATACGGGCGCAAATAAAATAAAGCCAGACTCGCCCGAGCCGACTGAGGTGCGAGCTCTTGAAATGGAAAGTGGAAGAACCCTGTGCGTGCTGCTCCCAGTCGGAGGCGGGCTGCGCAATAGTCTCGAGCAGGGCCTCCTTCGTGAGGCCAGTCATCACTCGGTCATAAGCCGACTCATCTACCACCGGAAACCCAAACAACCTCCGATTGGCAGCAGTGGAAATATCAACTGTAACACCTCGGACATCGACCTAAGTCCGAGAGTCTAACGATGGCAAAGTATGGCCTGCCCGAATGTGCTTCAGTAACGCGCTGGCGTAGAACTCCTGCACTATCGAAATAACCGCTGGCTCGGGCGGTGCAGCGAATCTGGCCCACCCCATCTCATCTATCATGGTAAGCAGTTCCCCATCTTGGGGAGCTGGAGTAAATCCCCTCTCCGGAATAAGAGGTCGCGGCCGAATCTTCTCATTGAAGATTTTGTGAATCTGAGGGTCGGAGAACTGGTGCCCCTCAGACTCGGCGCGGCTACGAGAGGTTTCCCCTCGAGTGGGGGATGACTGAGTCCTGGCTCTCTTGCTCAGCTTCTTTGTCCTAGCCATAGTCAGTCCTGAAAAATAAAACACCAGGGTTTATTCACGCAAACAATAACAAAACTAATCATTACTTGGCCAAAGATATCCAGCCATAGATCAAGAATTTAACAGGATAGCATATCCGTGAGAAAAAATGAAATTAAACTTTAACGCTTAAACTGGACGTAAGGGTTGGGCTTGCTGTAAATTCAGAACGAATACGTTGCACAAAGATTAAAAAGATTGCTTTAACAAAGAAAATTTTTCACTTAGACATTTTATCAAACACCTTAAGGGCACGAGTTTACTTGAAGAATAAACATGGCTATAGCTCGATTCAACCCCCAAGAACAGAAACACAATTCATTCATCATCAAAACAACGCACTCAATTCATTCATATTCCAAACTAACCATGAAAATTCGATTAAAACCACCATTTCGTTCACTAAACCATCATAGAGTTTTTGAAGGAAAATAAACATATTCAATCCATCCAATGCATATACAACTTCAAATGTAAATTCATAAAACAAGTAGAGATTAGAGATTTGAACATACCTTGATTTGTTTGTGAAAAAATGCAAGATAAGAAGTCGCAAGAATAAATCGCGAAGAGGAAGAGTTCGGCCGATTTGCGCGCGCAAGGGAGAGAAGGGAATGAAACTTACCTGTGGTGGCCGGCAGAATGAGAGTTATAAGGTACCTGGCCCCTTCGAATTCCGCATGGTGTGCCGCGGCACAGCTCAAGTGTGCCGCGGCACCGAGTACAATTCCTTTTCAGCTGTTCGCATGTTTTAACGTGTGCCGCGGCTCAGTTTCCGTGTGCCGCGGCTTAGTGCTCAAGTGTGCCGCAGCTCATTTAAGCCGTGCCGCGGCACAGGGTACAGTGGGTTTAGCTTTCCCTTTCGATTTGTGTGTGCCGCGGCTCACAATACTTGTGCCGCGGCTCAGATATCAGTTTCTCCCCTGGGACTTTTCCTGCACAGAATTTCGGGAAGAACACGTCAAGAGCAAGAGGTAAAGGCAAATCAAAACACAAAAATGAAGAAAAATAAAAATTTAAAATGCATGAAAAATATAGAAACGCAAAAATCTACAACTACGAACTCAGGTTGCCTCCCGAGAAGCGCTAAGTTTATAGTCTTCAACCGGACCTATTTAAAAATCAGTTCGCTTTTCGCAAACTCCATTTGATCTCCTCCCCGTTCATCGAACCGTTAATATTATTTTTAAAATTCTGACCATCGGTTATTAACTATTCGATTTTTGGTTCGGATATCCAATGTTGGTTGCGGAAAGGTTTTGACGAAAATAAGTTTCCGAAACACCCGGTTTTCTCACGACTAGACGTCCGTTTGCTTTCCGGCTTATTTTTTTCTTTAAAAAATGACTTTATGACCCCAACAGACTTGTCCGAGTGCTCGAGAAATGCTACTCGTTCTACATCTTTCTTAAAAATTGGGCCATCTAACATGGAATCTGAATTTTTCGACCGACGATGTTTTCGGTGTCTTTCTTCAGCAACGACATCCACCCTTTCAATTTGTGAGCCTTTATCAACATCTCCCGGACATGGAAAAGATTTGAATACTTGAAACGTAACTTGCTCGTCTTGGACCCTCAGAGTTAACTACCCTTTTTCCACGTCTATAAGGGTTCGACCAGTCGCTAAAAATGGTCGTCCCAAGATGATCGGGATATCTTCATCTTCCTCCATGTCGAGAACAATAAAATCCGCTGGAAAGATAAATTTATCCACTTTCACTAATACATCCTCAATCACTCCCCTTGGATATTTGATAGATCGATCTGCTAACTGCAAGGAGACCGTCGTCGGCTTTGCTTCTCCAATTTCCAGCTTCTTAAAAATCGACAGAGGCATGAGGTTAATACTAGCACCAAGATCGCACAATGCCTTATTAAAAGAAAGATTTCCCATGGTGCACGGTATGTTGAAACTTCCCGGATCTTTCAACTTTGGTGGGAGCTTCTTTTGAAGAATTGCGCTGCATTCCTCCATCAAGGCGACTGTTTCAAACTCCTCGAGTTTTCTTTTCTTCGACAATATCTCTTTCATGAATTTAGCGTAGCTAGGCATTTGTTCCAATGCGTCGGCGAATGGAATGTTAATGTGAAGCTTTTTGAACACGTCAAGGAACTTAGAGAATTGTTTGTCCGCCTTTTTCTACTGTAATCTCTGTGGAAACGGGACGGGGGGCACACATGTCTTCGGGTTATCCGGCAACGTTATCGAAGGTTTCCAATCTTGTGACTCCTCTGCCTCTAAATTATTCTTTTCCTCAATTTCATTCTTCTTTTCACACCGCTCGGGCTGGTCCAACACCTCCTTCCCGCTTCTTAGGCTGATCGCATTTAGACTCTCTGTAGGATTTGTCTCGGTCGTGCTTGTCAATGCTCCCTCCGGGCGGGCTGTCAACACGTTAGCAATTTGGCCCAGCTGGACCTCCAAGTTGCGATGGAAGCGGAATCATTCTGCAATGTCGCTTCAGTACGGGTCATGAATTGACTCGTATTCGCTGCCAATTTCGCGATTGCCTCCTCGAGAGAAACTTTTGGAGCGGGAGGGGGCTGCTATTGGTTCTGAGCGAACGGAGGCTGGTTTGAAGTCTGTCCGTTTCTCCATGAAAAGTTGGGATGATTACGCCACCTCGGATTGTACGTGTTGGAGTACGGATTATTTTGTCGATTTCCACTTCCCACGAACTGAGCTTGCTCCATCGGATGTTGCTCGAACGGGTTCCCGACTTGACACTCCGCACTCGGGTGGGATCCGTTACACCAATTTCATGTCTCAATGGTAACGGGAGGAGGAGCATGAGAAAATGCTTGAAGCTGTTGGGTTAAGGCGGCGACTTGAGCTGACAATGTGGAAATCAGATCATTACTAGAAACTTCCATGACTCGTTTCGGCGTCAATCTTTCAGATGGCCATTGATATGCATTTGCGGCCATAGCTTCCAACAACGAGTGTGCCTCGGCCATAGTCTTTCCCATCAAAGCCCCACCGGCGGCTGCATCCACGAGAGTGCGTGTAGAGGCACTCAATCCATTGTAAAACGTATGAATCTGTAGCCAATCAGGAAGGCCGTGATGTGGGCATCTCCGTAACAAATCTTTGTATCGCTCCCAAGCCTCGTGGAGCAATTCCATATCATACTGACCGAAAGTGGTGATCTCGTTTCTCAATCTAGCCGTCTTCGAAGGTGGGAAGAATTTGGCAAGGAAGGCTTGCGCTAACTCTGCCCATGTTGTAATCGACCCCGGCGGTAAGGAATTTAGCCAAAATTTCACTTTATCCCTCAAAGAGAAAGGGAAAAGCCTCAATCGGATGGCATCGTCGGTGACACCATTAGTCTTGAACGTGTCACATATCTCAAGGAAAGAAGAAATATGAGCGTTTGGGTCATCATTCGGCAATCCACAAAATTGGCTCGCCTGCACCATCTGAATGATCGCAGGCTTGATCTCGAAGTTGTTCGCCTGGATAGTGGGACGCCGAATTCCCGAAAAATTAGCATTAATTTGCGGCATGGCATAGTCTCGAAGAGCTAGTGCCGGTTGAACTTGCTGCACATGGTTATCTCCTCCTTGAATCTCGATATTCTCGGCCATGATGACCGTCGTCTGCAACTCTCGTTTCTCCTTCTTGTTCCTTCGAAGAGTGCGCTCGAGCTCGGTATCCAAAGGTAGTAGGCCTTCGTTACCGAGTTTTCTCATGCACTACACGAAAGATCCTGAAAGGAAAACAAATAAAATAAACGAAATTAAATACACAAAAATAAAAAAAATACTAATTAGCAAAAATTTCAGTCCCCGGCAACGGCGCCGTTATCGTTTACAAGTAATAAAGTGATGAGTGAGTATCGTTCCCACGAGGACTGAATCACTAATTATCGATTTTTATGTATTCCAGTTTTATTCGAACAATCGAATTTGGGTTTTGCAATTAATAACTAAAAAGAATTAATAAAAGATTAAATAGTAAAAATGATCGCTCGAGGAAAGAAAATCAAATGAGGAATAAGTCTAGGATTCTGAATCCACCTCGGTTTATCCGAATTTACTCTCGATTATCCGTAGTAAATAATTTTCCCAATTTATTGAAGGCGGAGATTGCTAATGTATTCTACCAATAGTTCCTCACCAATTCTCCTATCCCGATTCGAATTGAATGATTAAATCAATACAACTATTGGCCATATAATTGCAAGCATTAAACACGATTGGGGAAAACTCAACAAAAAGGTAATTAATTAGATAATTTCAAGCAAATCCGTCAAAACGTAGGTTTCATCAAAATCCTAGATTAGGGTTTTAGCCTGACATACTAATAATTGAAAATACAGAATAAATGAATGAAAGCATTAAAATCAAATGCAGATGAAGCTCGGATTCCTCCGTTCTTCGGCTTCCGCCCTCTGCTCTTGAAGTCTTCTGCTTCTCTTCCTCTTCTGCCGTCTCTCCCCTCTGATTTCAAGCTCAAGATCCCCCGATTAAAAGATTAGGGTCTTAAACCCTTATTTATAGCTTTAAACAGTCTCCAAATCGCGTCCGTATGAGTAGGTCGAAAACTGGCTTCGAAACGGCCCAAATCCGCGCGGAAAACACAAAAACCGCCTAGTGTGCCGCGGCGCACTAAATCTGTGCCGCGGCACATTGCCTTCAGCTGGATGCCTGGGCGTCCTTTAATTCTTCTGTGCCGCGGCTCACCTGGACTGTGCCGCGGCACAGAGTACAGTTTACTTTGTGCCCGGCTGGGTGTCTTCCTGTGCCGCGGCCCTGCTTCCTTGTGCCGCGGCTCATAGCCAAAATTTGCCGTTTTCGCCCGTTTAGCCTCGTTTTAGCTTCCGGACTTCAATTTCCTGACAAACACACAAGATTAAGGCATTAAAGGCTCATTTAAACAATTTCACTCTCCAAAATAATATAAAATAATGATAAATAAGCGTATAAAAATACGCCTAACAGTATTCCCGGTTGTTGGTCCTTATTGATCTTATTAGAGTTTACCGTGTCATCGGTATTCTCGGCTACTGTTCTTTTATTAACCTTATTGGAGTTTATCGTGTTGTCGGTATTGTCGGATATAGTCTCTTTATTGATCTTATTGGAGTTTACCGTGTCGTTGATATTCTCAGTCGTTGATCCTTTATCGATCTTGTTGGAGTTTACCGTGTCGTTGATATTATCGGTCGTTGATCCTTTATCGATCTTGTTGGAGTTTACCATGTCGTTGGTATCCTCGGTTGTTGATTCTTTTTGATCATGTTGGGGTTTACCGTATTGTTGTTATTCCCGGTTGTTGATCATTCATTGATCTTGTTGGAGTTACCACATCATGGTATTCTCGCTCGTGGTTGATCCTTTGTCGATCTTGTGTGGAATTATCATGTCATTGATATTTCCGTTTTGATGCATTGGTTGTTTATCATTATTGATTGTCTGAACATTCATGTTTTGCATTGATATCCGGTACTTGCCATTGTCTCAGGACTTTTCGTTTACAGATGTACCGTGTGATATCGGTTATATCATAATTGGAATCCGATTGTGCGATCCCGCGGACAGAATCGGACTTGGCCAGATTATTCCATTTTGGAGATATGTTTATGTTCGAGAATCTTGGTATCATTTCGGATACATCTGAGGTGGTTACTCTGAATTCATCCGTCACTTAAGAATGCAAGATGTGATTATGATAAGGATTGATTCGATATGGATTGTGATGGGTTGGTAAGGTTATGTCGGTGAGACTACATTGGAATTATCCTCACCATGTAATTACATTGATATGTATTTTTTTTGTGATGTGATCGTTATCATTAGTGAGTATTATGGCTGACCCCGTCGCGGGCTTTATCTTTTAGGTACTCGGAGTTCGAGCTAATAGCGGTCGTGAAGGGATGAGCTTTCCGGTGATACTGGCTATGGCGTGATTGTTGGGATTGTGTATTCTTTTCTGGTTTTCTAATTCCGCTGCAAATGTAATTAATTGTGTTTTTTATCCACTGCGTGTGTATATTTAAAATGGCTTTCAGTATTCTTTTAACTGTGTTTTTATCCGCTGCGTGTGTGTGTACTTTCAAATGGCTTTTTGACATTTTTAAACATTTGCGAAATGATTTTAGCCTTGTGGGTTCCAATATGGGGCCCACGGCGCTGTAATATTCCCAGTCGATTTTGGGGGTGTTACAAAAAATGGTATCAGAGCTTGGGTTTTGTAAAACCCGGGCATGTGTGTTATGTGGCTCTACCGGTGCGGTAGTAGCGTGACTTTTGAAAATGATTTTCTGACTTTTGAGTCAAACCGATTTTGGAGGTTTCAAAATTTTTGAAATATTTTCAAATTGCTGTATTTGCGATGCCGGTGTGTTGTTAGTGTGTTGAGACTTTGTATGGGAGTCGTATGCTGGTATAACGGAAGATCATCGACTTCACGGACCTGTAAGTATGCTCTCTCAGTTATTTCAGTTTTGATGATGATTATTTGAGTATGGTGTCGTGATTTTGAGATGTTTCGGGATTGAGATACCGATTATGACAGGTGTTGAGTTTCGAGGATGAAACTTAATTAAGTGGGTGTATATGTAATATCCTTGAATTTCACTATAAATTTTTCGCATTATTTTATCTGAGATGTACTGTACAGAGTGGGACCGACACGATGTGAGTGGATAATTTTGGAAACCGTGACAGCCGTGCCAGTATGTCTATCGAGGTTACTTTGATTCTAGGATATTACATGCTTGGTGTGTTTTTCGATGTCGGATATACCGTATGAGCATTTGTATGATTGCCGTACTTGGTAGACAGTTGTAATTGAGGATATCGTGCATCAGACGTACCGTATGAAAATATTTTGGGGATTTCGTATATGTGTTCAGTATGTCGTATGTTCATATTTGTTATGTCGAGACGTTGGATAGGAGTTGCTGGAAATGGCTAAGTATGGATCTGTCAACGTACGTTAAGACTTTTAGATAACGTACGCTAAGTGGTACGTGTTACGTACGTTATGCGTAAGGTATTACGTACGTAACAACAGGAATCGCACAGTGGGGCCCGGTGTCGGCAGCTTTGGGCGCGGATGTGGATAGGTGAGTCAACGGATGGAGTTACATACGTTATACAGGGTGTATTACGTACGTAATATAAGTATAGTATTGTAGCAAATCAACATACGTATTACGTACGCAACGGAATAAGTGTTACGTACGTTACGGGGCGGCTGGCCGAGTCGTGGCCGAGAGTACCTGTAGTGGCCGAGCATGGTCGGCAGTGACTCGCAGGGATGGCCGATCACGGTCGGTAGTGACTCGTTGGGGGCTAGGACTGGCCGATTACGTATGTAGGTAGTGGCTGGTTACGGCCGTAATGGCCGATTACGTACGTAAGGGGAGCTGTCGGTTACATACGTAAGGGTGCCGAACAAACTAGATAGTAAGGTAGGCCACGGCCGTCTACATACCTAAGAACCCGCCGGTTACGTACGTAAGGTGCCGGCAGGTCTCGGCCTATATAAGGCCTGGACTGAGTCATCCTTGTCATTTTTCACTTTTCTTCGTTTCTTCCGCGATTTCTTCAGCAAAGATGATGGTTTTGAGTAGAATCAACTTATAACAACATATTTTGGAAGTTGGAATCATGGAGTAACATCATCCTCCACCTGGATCGAAGGTAAGAACACATGAACTTTTGGTTTTTGGATGTTCTTGAGGTTTCTTGGTGTTTTGGCCGATTTACTTCGTTTTGATTCAGATTATTGATAGATCTTGATTGTATACTCGTAATCATTCAATACTCTTGAAGTTTTGTGCAAAAAATTCGAGTATTTCTTCGAATAATCGATTGAATTAGACTATGCCTTCAAAGTGTTCGATGAAATGTCTCAATGAGTAGAATTTGGAAAATTCTACACATTTTCGTATGAATGATGGTTGAATTGATATTGTTGTGATGATTCTTGGTATTTACGAGAATTTTGTTAAGGGAAGATAATGAATTGGTGATCAAATGATTCAATTATGTTGTTATTATTATGGAATTGTAATATTCTCGATGTTCTTGGTAGTTTGTTGCGATTCATGATGTTATGAGAAGTATATATGTTGAAGACATTGTTAGGACTATTGAACACCGAATTTTGGCTTGTGTTCGTATTGTTAAGAGTTGATACGGTTTGGTTTCGTATGATCGAGATGTCGTTGAACCATCGAGTTTGATTAGTTGGTCATTTCGGTTGTTGATAGTTATTGAACGTATCGTTAATTGATTATTGCATTAGGTTGCGTTTAGTGATCGTTGAAGTTAACTATTGTGCTGCAGAGCTTGTAGATGAAGACGACGGGACTAGTAACAACTTTATCGTATTGGTATTGAGGCAAGTTATGCTTGCTCAGTTCATAATGTTAATAAATGATTTCGTTTTCATTTCATTTATGATTCATATAGCAATGGTATTATGGAATATGAATTGTCGGAATGGTGGTATGTATGGTATTTTTGGACTAAGATAAATCATAATGTATATGATTTTAAGACGTCAAGAGGAAACGGAGATGTGAATTAAATTTGGTCTATTGCATGAGAAGTTGGATATCAAGGTTGGTTATCATGTCGATATTGAACTCGGGATGGTGGTTTGGTATTAGTTATGGACTGTACTTCATTTTTGGATTTTTCGGATAAACTGTGTATTCGTTCAGGGCGGTCGTGTAAAGGTTACCGTCTCCAGCTTGAGGTAAATTAATATTGTTGCATGTTGCATTATTGCATGTGTGTGTTGATATTTCATGCGGTGAGTGTGCATCATTGTTTGTTACGTTTTGTGATGTGCTCTTTGTTTGAGATGTAATCTGTTGGGCCGATGTGTTAGGGGATAAGACCTATATGGCACCTATGTTCCGGAGTATTCCTGTGTGGATACTTTCGTGACCCTTGGTTGCGACCTTGGGGTATTTTGTGATTGCATGAACTGTGTTAGGGGATAAGACCTAAATGGCACCAACGTTCCGGAGTATTCCTGTGAGATGCTTCCGTGACCCTTGGATGCTGCCTTGGGGTTTATATGTTAATATTATATGCGTTGTTGAGCATGATGTGGAGTGTTGTCTGATGAAAATACGACATTGTGGTCGTGTCGGTCTTTCATGATCGAGTTACTGTTGCTCTTTTGGGAAGTCTTCCGATCCTTGATGGATATGCGTTTCTTCGATATTTGTTGTCATGTTGTATCGTGGCATATCTCGAGTCAAATACGTTCTGATCGTTCATGTGTAGGATTTTCGGGACGGGCACGTGTAGCATGTGTTGGTTTCGACCTCATATTGAATCACGCACACAAGACGTACTTCGTGAGGCTGATTAGGTACGAGACCAGACGAGTATCTGATCAATACCGTGGTTGGCTCATACACGGACACGTGTCCGGATCGAGCGTATTGTGATGTCCATCTTGAGTCTTATTGATTGGTCGTTCACAGTCCATGCATAATTGGATCTATTCGATATTCGGGTTGTCTTTGAAATCCCGTATATATGTTTTGTATATGGTTGACGATTTTATTCTCTCGTGTATCTGTACCCGTTGATCCTTTTCTGATCTTCTTTGGACTTACCATATCGATGGTCAACTTGTTTGTTATCTATCCTTTATTAATCTCATTTGGAGTTCCCCCTATCATTGGTAGTCTCATTATTTATAAATCCTTATTGATTCCGTTTGGGAGTTTGCCTTACCGTTGGTATTCTCGGTTGTTGATTCCTTATTATCCCTATTGGAGTTTACCATGTCGTCGGTATTCTCGATTGTCGATTCCTTATTGCTCTTGTTGGAGTTTACCGTATCGTTGGTATTCTCGGTTGTTGGTCCTTATTGATCTTATTAGAGTTTACCGTGTCATCGGTATTCTCGGCTACTGTTCCTTTCTTAACCTTATTGGAGTTTATCGTGTTATTGGTATTGTCGGATATAGTCTCTTTATTGATTTTATTGGAGTTTACCATGTCATTGATATTCTCGGACGTTGATCCTTTATCGATATTGTTGGAGTTTATCATGTCGTTGATATTCTCAGTCGTTGACCCTTTATCGATCTTGTTGGAGTTTACTGTGTCGTTGGTATCCTCGGTTGTTGATTCTTTTTTATCTTGTTGGGGTTTACCGTATTGTTGGTATTCCCGGTTGTTGATCCTTCATTGATCTTGTTGGAGTTACCACATCATGGTATTCTCGTTCGTGGTTGATCCTTTGTCGATCTTGTGTGGAGTTATCATGTCATTGATATTTCCGTTTTGATGCATTGGTTGTTTATCATTATTGATTGTGTGAACATTCATGTTTTGCATTGATATCCGGTACTTTCCATTGTTTGGGGACTTTTCGTTTACAGATGTACCATGTGATATCGGTTATATCATAATTGGAATCCGATTGTGCGATCCCGCGGACAGAATCGGACTTGGCCAGATTATTCCATTTTGGAGATATGTTTATGTTTGAGAATCTTGGTATCGTTTCGGATACAGCTCAGGTGGTTACTCTGAATTCATCCGTCACTTAAGAACGCGAGATGTGATTATGGTAAGGATTGATTCGATATGGATTTTGATGCGTTGGTAAGGTTATGTCGGTGAGACTACATTGGAATTATCCTCACCATGTAATTACATTGATATGTATTGTTTTTGTGATGTGATCGTTATCATTATTGAGTATTATGGCTGACCCCGACGTGGGCTTTATCTTTTAGGTACTCGGAGTTCGAGCTAGTAGCGGTCGTGAAGGGATGAGCTTTCCAGTGATACTGGCTATGGCGTGATTGTCGGGATTGTGTATTCTTTTCTGGTTTTCTAATTCCGCTGCAAATGTAATTAATTGTGTTTTTATCCGCTGCGTGTGTATATTTAAAATGGCTTTCAGTATTCTTTGAACTGTGTTTTTATCCGCTGCGTGTGTGTGTACTTTCAATGGGATTTTTGACATTTTTAAACGTTTGCGAAATGATTTTAGCCTTTTGGGTTCCAATATAGGGCCCACGGCGCTGTAATATTCCCAGTCGGTTTTGGGGGTGTTACAATGTTGTCTTTTATGATGTTGGATTTAGCTATGTATTAATGTTCCTCTGATGATTCAGTTACGTGATGAACTGAGAAAGGGAAAAGCCCCAGGATTCGTAATTCGTGATGATGGAGTTTTGAGATTTCAGAGCCGACTTTGTGTTTCCGATGTCGATGTTCTGAAGCAGATAATTCTGAAGGAAGCTCACAGTACGCCCTATTCTATCCACTCGGGCACCAGTAAGATGTATAAAGATCTGAAGCAGAATTTCTGGAGGGGCAACATGAAGAAAGATGTAGCGGATTATGTCTCGAAATGCTTGATTTGTTAGCAGGTTAAGATTGAACATCAACGACCTGACGGAATGCTAAACCCGCTTTGACAGTAAGTTCGGAATTTCTGCATGGTAATAGTTAGCGCACGCAATGCCATTGGTAGCGCACGCTAACGACGCAGGTCAGAAGCTACTGGAGTACTGGGTGACCCCGTTAGTGCGTGCTATCCTTATGAATTAGCGCATGCTAATTAGATCCAGTATATAAGGTTGGTCAGCCCGCTTTTCGTCATTTTCTTCTCATTTCTTTCTCTTCCGACGAGGGCACGTGAGAGAGGCAATCTTGAGGCGATTTGGGACAACCTTTCATCATCCATCATCATTTTTGGTTGGATAACAAATATTATACAACATCTAATCTGTTTCTTCTCTCCGAATCGAGGTAAATTCCTTAGAACCCTAGTTTGGGGAATTTTGGGGATTTTTCTTAGATCCGTCTAGTTAATCCATTTTGAAGTTTGAAATCCTTGAGATTATGACGTATCTACCTAGTACCCACATTTCCCTTACGATTATACGAATGTTTTTGTGTATTACTTGAACTGGAGAGGGTTTGGATGATTTCCAACTCTATGTGAATAGTTTGAAGATTTGTGAATCGTAAAAAAAAAGGGGGGGGGGGGGGGTTCGAGAGTCTTCCTTGAGAATTGAGTATTAATGATTGATTATCGTATTTCCTTATGAATCGTTTAGTCCCATAAGTGCGTTATTGGACCTCCTGAGCTTGGATACCATTTTCACTTCGATTTTAATTCAACATCATCTGAAAGATGGTGATCATAAGGTTAGCGATCAGTATGAGTGAGAGTCATGTAGACGCCATGAATAATCAGGATGGGGATTTGTCCCTCTCTTTACGGAGAGAGATATCTGCTGGGCCCCCCGATAAGTAGTACTGAGGGAAATGAATGACCATGCTCAAATGAAGAGTCATTTGATGCAATCAGTCTACTTAAGATTGAGAAAGCATTTGAACATAATCAGTATGACAACTTCCATGACTTAGTTCAAATATGATATGGTGCGGCAAAGGGATTTGACATGTTGAATGGTTTAATGGACTACAAACTTATCTTATTTGGGTAGACATAATGTCTTGCTAGAGATCGGGTATGATTTGTCATTTAATAAGGTATTAAATGATTGCCAACATAATATAAGCCTTTAGGGTCACGTATACGATAATTTAAGACAAGCAAGAATAACTAATAGATATAATATTGAATATTATATTTATTATTAAATAATGATTAATATATAATATAGGATATTATATATTATATTATTTAATTATATCAACTGGGGAAGATAAATATAATATTGGATATTATATTTGTTAGAGGATTAAATAATAAGTAATATATAATATAAGATATTAAATATTGTATTATTTAATAAGTTGAGGGGGAACTGAGCAAATACTAGAGTTTTAACTCGGGGTTTACTTAGTATAAATAAAGTGTCTTCGACAAGGATTTGTCATAATAAAAGAAGATAAAAAATAGACCCCTTCCCTTCAATAAATCGGCCAATTTTCTTTTTGTCCAAGGAGTCCGGTTCGGCCATCTCCGTCTTCTTCCCTAAGTTGATTTTGATCAACAGTACAATCCTTTTATCAAGGAATTATTTATTGTAATGTTTATCAACATTTTTCGTAAGAATCTAGCAATCCGGCTTGTGCAAATTGTTCGTGTGTGGATCACCGAAAGAGGAAGGCGACTTCCATCGGCTTCTGGTCTGGATTTAGATTTTTTCTTCGAATTAAGGTAATTCGATGAACTTTTTATAAATTAATTAAATTACTGCATAAAGATCCTCATCTGGATTTCTTGATTATTATTTCGCTGCGTTTTTGGTCAAATTTCTTGTATGAGATACAAGTAAAACCCATCAAGGACAACATTTGATGCGGCCAAAGAGACTACAGTCTGAAGAGAATTTAATGCTGGGCAAAAAGAATGTCAGAAGCAGTAAAAGCGAATTGCCTTTAATTCAAAACATTCTGAATCCGCCAAGCAGAGCAGTCTCAATCTCACCAACCAGCCAATGGCTACATTTATAACAGATTTATTTCCAAGGTTATAAATAGCCACAAGCAAGAGGACATTGCTCAACTGACTGTTAAATGAATTGACAATCTGATTATCATACAGCTTCATCAAAAGAAAAGAAATATACAAAGTCCTCAACACGAACAACACACTTACAGCGAAAGCTCATCAAGCATACAACTGCTCTTTCGATCTTGTCATACCAATCTTATCGTTGAGTTTACTTAGCCCTGTGCGGACTAGGCCTTGCTATCTCTGACTTGTGCGGGATGAATAGCTCCAAAGACATAGCTTCAATCTGTGTGTAAAGAAGAGACTCGAAGAAACCAAATCTAATCTATGTGAATGGCCCAATCTATCGTTGGCTGTATCAATCTGTGTAAATGATACATCGACGTGTTTAGTTAAAGTCACATAGTTGTGTATGCCGTGATTTTAGTAAACAATTTACTCCTGTGTGGAGGACCAGTGGACATAAAGAAGTTTACGTCGAACCACTTCAATCAGTATGTCTTTACTTTTTGCCTTCACTGTTTTCTATCTGCCTGTGTGATTTTAGTATATATGTCGTAAAAACCCTGTACGCATCATTCTAACAGGATATCATTGAGTTGATGTATTTACAGCAACTTAGCTTTGGACTTCCGCTATGCAAACAAACTTCGAAAAAGATACAACTTATTCAACCCCACCTCCCACCCCTCAAAGCTATTTATATTGTATACTGTGACTAACAAGTGGTATCAGAGAGGTTGATTCTACAAAGAATCAGTCAAATTTTAACCTGTATCAAATCCACAATATCACTAGCCTCTGAAAACTTTATTTTAATATCTTTATCATTCATCTTACTTCTATCATGGACACATCTATGTGTAATATCCGGAATTTCTACTACCGTTGTTTAATATTATTTTATCCGAGTTATATTGTACAGCGTGGAATCTGTACAGTATAGATAAAATAAATGAAGGACTGAGATGTCAGTACCGGTATAATTTTCGTACTTGGTCGACAATTGCAATTGAGGATATTATGTATCATATGAGAATATTATGGAATTAAGTATATGTATTCAGTGTGTGAGTGTACGTATCCAGTATGTCGAGACAGACGAGAAGAGTCAGAAATGGCTAAGTATAGCCTGACTAGCGCGCGCTAATGGTCAAGTATAGCACATGCTATCATTCATGGTTAGCGCACGCTAGAGGCAGAATGTAGCGCATGCTAGTGCAGTCAGATCAGAAGGAATCTACGTGTGGACCAGGCCACTTTCGGCGCACGTTCTGGTAAGTCAACAGATATTGTAATGTAGTGTTAGCGCACGCTAATGCATGATGGTTAGCGCACGCTAACTGTATATCGGACAAAAAGGAATCTTATCCTCGTAAGCACTTTCGGCGTGTGGACCAGTCTTCGGAGCATACAGACAAACGAGTCAACTGATGTTAGCGCACGCTAAATGCAAGGACTTGCGTACGCTAGATAGTTTAAGTTACATACGTTAATGCATGGGCATTACGTACGTAAGCTCATGTAATGGGCCATACGTAGTCTCGGATCGCGATAGCGCACGCTAACAAAGGCCGCTTAGCGCACGCTAAGTCAGAGCGCACGCTAAACATAAGGTTTAGCGCACGCTAGTAATGTATTCTATATAAGGGACAGACGGATATTATGAAGCATTTCGTCCTTTCTTTCACCTTCAGTCGATAGAGAGAGCTTTGGGAGGTTCTTGAGGTTCCCAAACACGGTGAGGTGGTGATCTTTAACAAGATTAAGATAGAAATCATGGATTAAAGTCTTGTTCTTGAAGTTATTGATGATTCTTGGAATGAAGTGATTGTTCTCCTTCATGGTTCGTCTATACAAGGTAATAGTTCTTCACCTTTGGATTTCGTTTTGGATTGAAGATTGATGTTCTTGAGTTAATGATTATCATATAAACAAGTTGATATGTATGATTATGAGATTGGTTACCGAGTTATGAGTATTGATATGATTTGGATGGTTTCGAATGTGTTGTTTATCTTCAAAGAGATATGTTGGCCAATGTCTTCCTTCAATTCGGATCTTTGATGTTGTTGTTGTTGGTTTCTTCAGATGATGGTGAACATGGCATGATTATGAGTTCTTGGTGTTTATGTTGTGGATATTAAGAAAGATGAAATATGAATATATGACTTGAATTAAGAGTCGGATGATTACCTATATGTTAAAGGATATTGGATTTCGTTATTTGATAGCTATGAACATGGTTTTGGATCACTTAGTGTTCTTGATAATCGTCATATGTTGATCGGTATCCGAAATACATGCAACTGCATGTCATTAGCGCATGCTAAGCTTAATGCCTAACGCGCGCTAACGGGAGCAACTTAGCGCACGCTACATTAAGTGATTAACGTGCGCTAAGAAGGCAGAAAGTGCAGTATTTTCGTGTTGTGATTCTAAATTCGTGATCGTTTAAGTTGGTTTGATCAGACTTGTGGTTAACCGAGATATTGTCAAGCCATTGGGTTTGTGAATTGGTTTTATCGATTGTTGATTGTTGTCGAACTTGTTGTTTATCGATTATTGTAATAGGTTGAGATTATCGATCGGTGTTTATAACCGTATGTTGCGGTCGTGTTCAAGTATGTTCGTGAATGGCGTTGGTCAGGGCCGAGGAGCTAGTAGACGAAGATAATGAAATTGGTAGCGACTTCATTGGTATCGAGGCAAGTTATTACTTGCTCAGTTTATAATATTTAATGAATGGTTTCAGTTTCATTCGTTTATAATTCATATAGCAATGTTTATAATCGTAATCACAGGGAATTTGGGATTATAGGTTGTATTCGAGTTTTGGGAATTAAATCATAAGGTATATGATTTACATTTATTGTTGGTATACTTGGTATCGATGATACTTTGTGGTATAGATGAAATCGTGAATTATCTACCGTCCGTGACGCTTTGGATCGTCAAGTATTGAGGATAATGGTTCGGGATGGTTTAGACATTGGGATCATTCTCGAAGGACTTGAGGATAATGGTTCGGCATTTTTATCATTTGTGTCGATCATGTCGTGATACATTCGTGTGTCGTTGTTGTCATGCATTTGTGCATTATTGTTGTCGTGTATTGTGTACTGTTGTTTTGTGCAGTTGTGCATTGTTGTCATATGTCCAACTCGTGTTGGTCCGACGGGATCATTGGGGGATCTATGCTAGCGCGCGCTGGATCATCGGACAGGTTTTTCCACCACGGTTGGTCTGACGGGGTCATCGTGGGATCTAGGCAGTGAACGCTGGATCATCGGATTGCCATGTATTGTTATTGTGCATATGTATATTATGGGCTTGCCATAAGTATACATTGTCATTATTGTTGTGATCATATTGACGTTGTCATATGAGGATGCATTTGTAGGTCTTGTGTTAGGGCCATATCCGTATGTTGTGTTGATCTGATCTCGGATTAGACTGACGTGATGGTAATGGTATTTCGTATCTTGAGGTATGTTCTGTATTTCCATGATACTAGTCTTTGATGGACAATCGATTATCGTATTAAAATTGTCGACGTTATCCGATGGATTGAATTGGCCAGAATTGGTATAATTTCCATATCGCGAGGTATGATAATGTTTTGAGGACCTTGGGTATTGTTGAGATACAATACAGATATTTCGGTACGAGCTTGTTGTGTTGTTGAAAGGATACGAGATGTGAACTTTGGTGATTATTATCACGAGTTGGTAAATTTATGACAGTAAGATTACATTGGTCGTATTCTTACTTAGTATTTCCATTGATATGTAATTATTGACGTGATGTGATGGTTATCATTGTTGGATATTATGGCTGACCCCGTCGTGGGCTTTCTTTTTTTAGGTTCTTGGATTATCAAGCTTGTAGCGGTCGTGAATAGATGAGCTTCCCGGAGGATACTGGCTAGGACATGTATTTGTGTATTGAGCTTCTGATCTGTTGTTGTATTCCGCTGCTAGAATATTTTAATTATTTGTCTTTATCCGCTGCGTGAGTATTTTTAAATGGCCTTTTGGTATCTGGTAACTTAGGTTACTTTGGCAATTGTTTTCTAAATCTATTCTCATTTGCACGTGTAAGTTTATAGCTTAACGTATGTTTTTAAACTGTTGAGTTTTGGCATTTCGGGCCTTGTGGTTTCAAATGAGATTTTACGACGGTTTTGATAAACGAGTTTTATAAAGTCTTCGAACGTTTTTAAAAGATAGTACCGTCATTAGCCTCTTGGGCTTTTGTAAATTTTTGCGAAAATTTCCTTCAGCCTGGTGGGTTCCATCTCGGGGCCCACGGCGGTGTAATATTCCCGGTCGGCTCTGGGGGTGTTACAGAATATGGTATCGGAGCTTAGGTTGAGAAAAACCTAGGCATTTGGGTCGAGTTGGGTCATGTTTTTGTCGCGTCATTCGAGTTGTCGATTGACAAATATTAGAGCCATGAGTTTTTGTTGTTCACTCGGGCTTGTATGTTATGTGATTTACCAATGTGGTACTGGGATTGTTGTAACTTTTCCAAATGGTGTTAACGTGTTTCTTCAGATAGAGCTGAGTTGTTTTCTCGAGTTGAACTGAGTTTGCAAAATGTGTGTTTTGAAAATATCGGTGTCGAGTATTTTTCTTGAGTCGAGACATGTGCCAGTATCACGGGAAATCGTCGACTTCATGATCTGTAAGTATTTGGATTTTTGAATTTCATCGAGATTTATTGCCGTTCTAAGTTGATTGCTTTGAGATACAGCAGAATATTATGCATTACAGTATAAGGTGACAGAGTTGGGATAGGATTGATGATCTTGAGAAGTTATGATTTTGGAAATCAATATGTCGGTTAAGCCTTGGAACAGAGTTGGGCATTTGGGAGAAATATTGTAGATTGTTCAGAAGAACATGCAGTCATGTTAGTTCATTTTGTGATATATATGAACTGCTTTTGAACATTTGAAAATGATACTTTTCAAAATGAATGTCTTAAGGATGTTTTACGGAAAATGTTTTTTGGGCCGAGACCCAATCGATTTTGAAATAGATTTATAACTCACGACATGAGGTCCAGAAGAGTTTTCTATTTTTTTAAAAACTTCTTGTAATGCGGATCGAGATACGGGCTGAGACCCTAATTTTTCAAAAGGCTTTTTCGTGTTTTCTAAAAAAACTCCCGAGATTTGTAAAACACTTTACCAATCGTTTACCTATGTTATTTCCGCCTTTCGAGGCTTTGGTTTACTTGTTCAAATGGAACTTCTCGGGAAATCTTTCGCTGTGTTTGATTTTTTGATTTGTTTCAATGTTTTGTCATATCATATTTGAGGTGGTCCAGGATGGATTAAGGATTGACGTTACGAGTAGTATGTGGAGGAGGAGTTTTTATCAGAGTCTATATATTGAGATTTTGGAATTTCATCGTGTAGATTTTCGATGGAATATCAGTGAAATTGGTGATGAGCCGAATTGGTATACATGAGTATGGATATGGACAAGCATTTGCATAAATTCCACTTTATTTAATTGTGTGTATTCGAAAATAATTCTTATTGAGAACTTAGCACCAGCAAACCGATTTAATTTTTCGAAAATTGATTTCGTGGACCTACGAAAAATTTTGTTTTGAGTTTTGAAATTCTTGAAAGGACTTTCAAAAATTTGTCTTCTTGACAAGACTATATGATTTCAAACTGGTTTTGAAAATGTGGCTGATATACATACGCATTTAGTGCATAATGCATATCATGGTGAAGTTTTGAATGTGAATCATGAGCTGGATAAGATGTTCGTATGGAATGATGAATAGAGATTCGAACTTCAATATGGTAGTTTGGTTATCCAATGATGATCGGTTGATTTATCGGATAAGACAAATATACTGCGTGTTGCAGGTTCGGGTACATCATGTAATTTTGGAACTATAGGTTTTATGAAACCGGACATATGTGCTATGTGATGGTAGTAGTGCGATTTTACCAGTGATTTTGAATGATTTCTTTTGTAAGTGTAGATTTAGGGATGGTGACCCCATGCTGGTTGTTTTGGATATTGAGTGGTCGTTCCCACTCCATGTATGATTGGATATGTTCGTAGGTTTGTGATTGGTCGTTCGTATGCCGAGGAGTATGTTCACTAGTCGGGTATGATTGGTATGTCGTTTTGAGAATTTTATTCATTCGTATATCGGTTTCTGTGGTTCTGTGTTAATCATGTTGGAGTTTACCGTGTGAAGGTATTCTCGATCTTCGTGGATCGTTCGTTGGTAATATTGGAGTTTATCATGATAATGATATTCTCGACTGTGTTTTGACCTTTGGATTGGTCGTATTAGAGTTTATCATGTCGATGATATTCTCGGTTAATTTATTGGTTGATTATTGCTGGTGATCATCTGAGCGTCCAGATTATTTGTCGATGTTTCGGGATTCGTTGCCATTGTGTTGGGCAGTTGTTTCACAGATCTATCGTGTATTATTGATTTGTATCAGGGTTTGGACTTGATTGTGTAATCAGGCAGACAGGAGTTGAAACGGATAAATTAATTCTTCCGAAGATGTTATATTTTTGTTGAGATTCATGGAATTGTGATCGTAAGCGTGTTGACGCTTTTCAGTGAAGTCACTAACTAGTATCTCAGGAGATTGTCGACTTTGCGCATTGGTAAGTATGCTGTTTCGGTTATTCGTAAATGATGATGATTGATCGTTGTCGTGATGGTTTCGAAATATTTTGGTCGAACGGTTTGTTTGTTTTTCTATGACGGATTGCAAGTTTCGAGGGCGAAACTTATTTTAAGTGGTGTAGTATGTAATATCCGGAATTTCTACTACCGTTGTTTAATATTATTTTATCCGAGTTATATTGTACAGCGTGGAATGCATGCAAGATAGATAAAATAAATGAAGGACTGAGATGTCAAGACGTATAATTGTCGTACTTGGTCGACAATTGCAATTGAGGATATTATGTATCATATGAGAATATTATGGAATTAAGTATATGTATTCAGTGTGTGAGTGTACGTATCCAGTATGTCGAGACAGACGAGAAGAGTTGGAAATGGCTAAGTATAGCCTGACTAGCGCGCGCTAATGGTCAAGTGTAGCGCACGCTATCATTCATGGTTAGCGCACGCTAGAGGCAGAATGTAGCGCATGCTAGTGCAGTCAGATCAGAAGGAATCTACGTGTGGACCAGGCCACTTTCGGCGCACGTTCTGGTAAGTCAACGGATATTGTAATGTAGTGTTAGCGCACGCTAATGCATGATGGTTAGCGCACGCTAACTGTATATCGGACAAAAAGGAATCTTATCCTCGTAAGCACTTTCGGCGTGTGGACCAGTCTTCGGAGCATACAAACAAACGAGTCAACTGATGTTAGCGCACGCTAAATGCAAGGACTTGCGTACGCTAGATAGTTTAAGTTACGTACGTTAATGCATGGGCATTACGTACGTAAGCTCATGTATGAAGCCATACAGTAGTCTCTGGACTACGATAGCGCACGCTAACAAAGGTCAGTTAGCGCACGCTAAGGCCGTAGCGCACGCTAAACATAAGGTTTAGCGCACGCTAGTAATGTATTCTATATAAGGGACAGACGGGTATTATGAAGCATTTCGTCCTTTCTTTCACCTTCAGTCGATAGAGAGAGCTTTGGGAGGTTCTTGAGGTTCCCAAACACGGTGAGGTGGTGATCTTTAACAAGATTAAGATAGAAATCATGGATTAAAGTCTTGTTCTTGAAGTTATTGATTATTCTTGGAATGAAGTAATTGTTCTCGTTCATGGTTCGTCTATACAAGGTAGTAGTTCTTCACCTTTGGATTTCGTTTTGGATTGAAGATTGATGTTCTTGAGTTAATGATTATCATATAAACAAGTTGATATGTATGATTATGAGATTGGTTACCGAGTTATGAGTATTGATATGATTTGGATGGTTTCGAATGTGTTGTTTATCTTCAAAGAGATATGTTGGCCAATGTCTTCCTTCAATTCGGATCTTTGATGTTGTTGTTGGTGGTTTCTTCATATGATGGTGAACATGGCATGATTATGAGTTCTTGGTGTTTATGTTGTGAATATTAAGAAAGATGAAATATGAATATATGACTTGAATTAAGAGTCGGATGATTACCTATATGTTAAAGGATATTGGATTTTATTATTTGATAGCTATGAACATGGTTTTGGATCACTTAGTGTTCTTGATAATCGTCATATGTTGATCGGTATCCGAAATACATGCAACTGCATGTCATTAACGCACGCTAAGCTTACTGCCTAACGCGCGTTAATGGGAGCAACTTAGCGCACGCTACGTTAAGTGATTAACGTACGCTAAGAAGGCAGAAAGTGCAGTATTTTCGTGTTGTGATTCTAAATTCGTGATCGTTTAAGTTGGTTTGATCAGACTTGTGGTTAACTGAGATATTGTCAACCCGTTGGGTTTGTGAATTGGTTTTATCGATTGTTGATTGTTGTCGAACTTGTTGTTTATCGATTATTGTAATAGGTTGAGATTATTGATCGGTGTTTATAACCGTATGTTGCAGTCGTGTTCGAGTATGTTCGTGAATGGCGTTGGTCAGGGCTGAGGAGCTAGTAGACGAAGATAATGAAATTGGTAGCGGCCTCATTGGTATCGAGGCAAGTTATTACTTGCTCAGTTTATAATATTTAATGAATGGTTTCAGTTTCATTCGTTTATAATTCGTATAGCAATGTTTATAATCGTAATCACAGGGAATTTGGGATTATAGGTTGTATTCGAGTTTTGGGAATTAAATCATAAGGTATATGATTTACATTTATTGTTGGTATACTTGGTATCGATGATACGTTGTGGTATAGACGAAAACGTGAATTATCTACCGTCCGTGACGCTTTGGATCGTCAAGTATTAAGGATAATGGTTCGGGATGGTTTAGACATTGGGATCATTCTCGAAGGACTAGGGGCAAGTACTCTATTCATTTTTATCATTTGTGTCGATCATGTCGTGATACATTCGTGTGTCGTTGTTGTCATGCATTTGTGCATTGTTGTTGTCGTGTATTGTGTACTGTTGTTTTGTGCAGTTGTGCATTGTTGTCATATGTCCACCTCGTGTTGGTCCGACGGGATCATCGGGGGATCTATGCTAGCGCGCGTTGGATCATCGGACAGGTTTTTCCACCACGGTTGGTCTGACGGGGTCATCGTGGGATCTAGGCAGTGAACGCTGGATCATCGGATTGCCATGTATTGTTATTGTGCATATGTATATTATGGGCTTGCCATAAGTATACATTGTCGTTATTGTTGTGATCATATTGACGTTGTCATATGAGTATGCATTTGTAGGTCTTGTGTTAGGGCCATATCCATATGTTGTGTTGATCTGATCTCGGATTAGACTGACGTGATGGTAATGGTATTTCATATCTTGAGGTATGTTCCGTATTTCCTTGATACTTGTCTTTGATGGACAATCGATTATCGTATTGGAATTGTCGACGTTATCCGATGGATTGAATTGGCCAGAGTTGGTATAATTTCCGTATCGCGAGGTATGATAATGTTTTGAGGACCTTGGGTATTGTTGAGATACAATACAGATATTTCGGTACGAGCTTGTTGTGTTGTTGAAAGGATACGAGATGTGAACTTTGGTGATTATTATCACGAGTTGGTAAATTTATGACAGTAAGATTACATTGGTCGTATTCTTACTTAGTATTTCCATTGATATGTAATTATTGACGTGATGTGATGGTTATCATTGCTGGATATTATGGCTGACCCCGTCGTGGGCTTTCTTTTTTTAGGTTCTTGGATTATCAAGCTTGTAGCGGTCGTGAATAGATGAGCTTCCCGGAGGATACTGGCTAGGACATGTATTTGTGTATTGAGCTTCTGATCTGTTGTTGTATTCCGCTGCTAGAATATTTTAATTATTTCTCTTTATCCGCTACGTGAGTATTTTTAAATGGCCTTTTGGTATCTGGTAACTTAGGTTACTTTGGCAATCGTTTTCTAAATCTATTCTGTCGGTACGTGTTAGCGATAGCTTAACGTATGTTTTTAAACTGTTGAGTTTTGGCATTTCGGGCCTTGTGGTTTCAAATGAGATTTTACGACGGTTTTGATAAACGAGTTTTATAAAGTCTTCGAACGTTTTTAAAAGATAGTACCGTCGTTAGCCTCTTGGGCTTTTGTAAATGTTTGCGAAAATTTCCTTCAGCCTGGTGGGTTCCATCTCGGGGCCCACGGCGCTGTAATATTCCCGGTCGGCTCTGGGGGTGTTACACTATGATCATTAAAGTCCCTATTGTAGGTCACAAGACGTCAGGTATAGTTCTAGTGGGGGGAGGGTGAATAGACTTATAAAATATTTTGCTAAATACCTGTTCTGAAAAACACAACTGATATAAAGTGCAGCTAAGGTTACTCGGCTGATATTTGTGCAGTTAACTTTTGTCAGCTATAAAATTGTTTTGCGGAAGGACAATTGACTTTAAATGGAATAGTTAATGTTAATGCAACATTTAAGTATGATGATAATACAGTAAATCACACAGCACTTTATAGTGGTTTCAGAGCTGGGGTACTCCTATACTAGTCTACTTCTCTCCAAACCAGTTGGAGATAAATTCACTATAACTTTCAACCAATGAAATCACGTTACGATGAATTTAGTTACAACGGCTTCCAAACAGTGGAAACCCGTGGCCATTGTAACTCCTTCCCTTGGTTACCTAATACCTCTTGATAGAAAACCCGTGGATGCCTCAACAACTCGCAAGCTGCCTATCACCTTCCAATCAAGAACCCGTGGATGTATTACAACCTCTTACTTTCAAGAACCTCATTCAAGAAAGTACCCCGCACTCAAACTTAAAGACAAGAGTGTTGTCTTCTACAACTTTAAGAGCTTCTCTGTACTTGCTTTATGATCTTGCTCTTCACGATGATATAGATGTACATTGGTTATGTTTGCTTCCATTGCTTTGAAAGTGTAGTTCGCATCATACTTCTGCTCAAGTGTTCTTCAGATCTTTATAGTACGATCTTTGAGCTCTTTGTAGCCGTTGCATCTTGGAACTAGTCCGTCTATTGGAGAGTGGACTTTATTGTTTATCTTTTCATCTATTTGCAACGCTTAGTCTCCTTCTTCAAATCTAACCATTTGAAGATGTTAGATTTCTAGACCATCTTTCTTTAATTAATATATTTGGAAAGTCTTCAGGGCGTGAATCTCGACAAATATTCTATTCCTTAATTTCCAGGAATTCAATCACTTTGTCTCCTTGGACGTCTGCATGTGAATTGCCGTTATTATTGACTTTCTAATGGTTGCTGACGTGGACAGTTGTCCAAAAAATTGGCTGATATTCCGTCTTTTTAAAACTCAGCTGATGCTCTGCCTCTAGTCAAACCTGGCTGATGTATTGGTCAGAATCAGCTGATATTCTGCTTAGACAAAAGTTGACCGATATTTTATCTTAAAGAAATTCAGTTTATATTCCGTCTTGACCGAAACCCGACTGATGTTTATTTTGGTCAACCTTAGATGATATATCCTTTTGACCAACCCCAACTGATATATTGGCTGTTTTGTACTTGGCCAAACATTGTCTTCAGTGATATTCAACTGTACTTTTGACTTGGTCAAACCCAGCTGATATTTTGGTTTGACCGAAACCCGACTGATGTATTATCGATTATCTTTAGCTAATATATTCCGTTGACTAAAACTTGGCTGATATTTTGTTTTGACTGAAACCTGACTGATTTTTTATTGGTCATCCTTAGCTGATATCTTGCGCTGACCAAAACCCGGAGATGGAGAATGGAGAGAGAGATGGATGCAGCGCTGGGAGAGAGTGTTGCCACCGCCATTGGATGACTGGCCTCACCCGGGTGTAGTTAAGCTACAAGAGGATATAGGGTATCTAGCTCTCGACCTAAGTTATAGGATCCCAACATCCCGTGGAAGAAAAATGTGCATAATCCCTCCGATATTTTGCTGCCCACTGACCGACAACCTTCAGCCGATGAACTGAAGAACTGGAAGAAGAATGAACTGATGAGATACTTATGGATGCTCATTAGTGAGTCTGCCATGTTCAACAAATTCAAGACCCTGACGATGCCGCCAATGAATTCTCGAGGCTATTGGCAGAAGGAAGGCTCTTCCTGCAGCTGATGTTGAAATCCAAGCACCAGAAAGGTGAATGGTTCACCCATCCGAAAGACTAGATCCTTGATTATGATCAATCCCTTGAAGGAAGAAGTACCTATAGGGATCAAGGATAGGACTCCCTAGTCAACTAGTGGAAAGGAACTGTTAATGATCCTAACCGGAGGCCTTGGAAGCACTCTCAATATAGGAGCTAGCCTGTTCGCCTTTACGCTGTATTTGTTTCTCCTGTAGGCTTACCAATGCAGTATGTATTTGTTTGTATCTTTATCTTTCAAGACTTGTAATTTTTTCTATATTATGAATAAAATTTGATCTCTTGAAAGATTACAGCTCGTAATCTACGTTTACTGTTTACTGTTTTATTACGTAGTTTTGCTATATTTGAACAAGTAAAACTTGTTAAGTCTCAAAGCTGTAAGAACTTGTCTGCGAATAGTACATAGATTAATTTGTATTCAACGTAAACTACACCTAAGCTGCCCCTTCCACTGATTTACCATCATATATAAGATTACGCCTACGCGGAAATCATAAGTTCAGTTGTAATACATTTAGTCATATATGATTTTTTATTTTAGAACTTGCCTGCGATCAGTTCATATTTCTAGACTAAGTATTGAAGATCAGATCTATCGTACAGAAGATTCGAAGACAACCTCTCTATACATAGAAGAAGGCATCTAGAGGAAGTTTTGGCATTATCAAAAAGGGGAATAAACATTCTTGTTTTGATAATTGCCAACATACAATAAATAAGTCTCAAAGAAGTCGGCATGTCGTTAATTGTGGAAGCTATTAGGACTCTCCATATAGCCGTCCATAGAGCAAAGAGATCTTCTACAGAGTCCATCCTACAGAGCCTACATCATACAGCAAAGACTTATTGTACGTTGGATATATTAGTCAGACTATAGGTGTTTTACTTAAGAAAAGTAAAACATATCCAACATGACTGAATGGAAAAAGCTTTAAACTATTGTGAAATAAATATTGTTTATTCATAAAATATTCATGGTTAAAGTAGCATTTATTTCTGATAGGACAACATTTAATGCAGTCGGAGAGAGACAAGTCTGAATGCTCTGAAGAGCATTTAATGCCAAGACAGAAAGGATGTCTGAAGCATTAAATACGATCTGCTTTAATTCAAACAATCGGCAACCGCCAATCAGAGACATCAACATCTCACCAACTAGCAATAGCTACATTTATAACGGTGTTATAACTAGCCCCAAGCAAGAGGACTTCACATACAGAAGTATTATTCATTCTCTCGTAAACTCTGACAAGTTTCTCTGACAATCTAGCTATACAAGAGCAGTATATTTCGTGATCATACAGCAGTATTCAAGCGAAGAAATATACCAAGTCCTCAATGCAAACAGCACAGCATACATCGAACGTTCATCAAAGATCTAGCTGCTGTTTGGAATCATTCTACCCTTACCGTTGATATTATCATTAGCCATGTGCGGACTAAAGATCATTGCGTATTTCGACCTGTGTGGTAAGAATAGCATTGTAGAAGAAGCTTCAATCTATGTGAGAAGAAGCATGTCAGAAAGAGCTTGAAGCCAATCTGTGTGAACGGCGAAAGCTACAGTCCTTGTATCAATCTGTGTGAACGATACAGAGACAGGTTTAGTTAAAGTCACGTAGTTGTCTACGCGGTGATTTTAATATTCTCTTTACTCTTGTGGGGAGTACCAGTGGACGCAGAGGCTTTTACCTCAAACCACTTTAAACTGTGTTATTTACTTTCGGTCTTACTATTTTCATTTTACTGTGATTTATTAGTATACATTGTAAAACCCTGTATGCATCAAGCAAACAGGAGAACACCTAATTGCTGTATTTACAGCAACTCACTAAACAGACTTTGGCTACGCAACTAACTTCGAAAATCGTACAACTTATTGTGCTTTTACCTTCTAAGTTGTTTATTGTATACTCTGTAGCCATCATGCCGAAATGATGTAACCACTTCCAATTTTTGATTGGAAATGGGAGGATATCTCGATATATTTTATCACAAACATGCCAAAGACCAATCTGGAATGAATATGATCTGGGTGATAGTCGATTGTTTAACCATGTCATATCACTTTTTAAGTATTAAGGATACCTGAGGACCGGAGAGATTATTTCGGGTATACTGTACAAATATTTCGATTACATGGAATGCCAAATACCATTATTTCATATAGCGATGGTCCTTGCGTGTCGCATTTTTGGAGAGCGGTTTATAAAAATTTAAGAACCAAGCTGAGATTATATATCATACACCTGCCGAGCTGCGACCGAGCACGTCCTGACAGTGGCTGAGCGCTTGCTGTCTGCGGCCGAGCGCGTCCTGACAGTGGCCGAGCGCTTGCTGTCTGCGGCTGAGCGTGTCCTGACAGTGACCAAGCGCTTGCTGTCTGCAGCCGAGCGCGTCCTGATAGTGGCTGAGCGCTTGCTGCCTGCGGTCGAGTGCATCCTGACAGTGGCCGAGCACTTGTTGTCTGCAGCCGAGTGTGTCCTGGCAGTTATGCTTTGCAGTATACTGTTACAAGTATACCCCCGAATGCCACTCAGAGGATGTTGAGTGAGGGCATTGTACTTGTTATCATGTAAATCATTATTAAAAGGCAAATGATTGTTTCTTTATTTACTGGTAGTTACTGGCACTCCTAACTCGTAAATATATATATATATATATATATATATATAGAAACTAGTCCGTGTATTTGAGAGCAAAACATTCCATTCCTTACTGGATAAGGGGATCGGCACTGGAAAGGTTTATGGCTTAAATACTTAATCGTTCGCAAGTCGATGAAACTTGACTGGGCGTTAAGTTTATGTGTAGACTTGTATGACGTGTTCTTTGACTTGGAGAGTGCCTGTCGAACACTAATGGCTAGTGGGAGCACACGTTATAGGTATGCTAATTAGATTAGTATACTCGAACCGACTCACCCTCGATTCGTCACACGGATTTCACTCCCGGACATTCAATGACAGAATCGGAAGGTTGTGATAGGTATTCATGAACCTTCGACTTAAGGATTTAATAGGGATGTGCTTGTGACGTTAAGATTTTCATTAGAGTAGTTCGGCCCAAAAAACCGGAAGGTGGGGGTCAACCTCGATGTGCATCTTGACGTGCAAGTAGCAAGTTCTACTGAATACCAAGATAGGATTCTTTCTCCTATTAGTGAGCGGGTTATATGTCCTATGCCGTTATTGGCAGATGAGATCATAAGTCTTTGGCCACATCATTGGAGCTAGTTGTATTGGATACACGAGAGCTCGATGATCTCGATTTGTATTAACTCATGCATAGCGTCAAGTATAGATCGGGTTTGACTGACCATGACCCTATAACTTGATCGGGACATTTGAAAGAAGGGTTTATTTGTATACTGATATTCACGACATAATGGTTCTTGAATGATCCCAATCATTCGTTCTCATTGGGGTACAGTGTAAGCCGTCGGGCTGGTATTACAGTGCCGTGAATTCCGTGTGGGACCCACAAGGCTAGTTTAGGAGGTAGACATTTTAAAGAAATTATAATAAAATGATAAAATCCACGGTTACATATCATAAGACGAAATGTTTTAAGAAGGGATATAATTCAAAGTTCGATTATTACATAACGAAGGTTTCAAAAATCAAATTTAAATCATGCAGCGACAAGATTTTAATCCAACACCGTTCAAGCCTGACCGGACCCCTCAGGAATGTCCTGCACATAATAGACAAATTTATCTGGCACGACAAATCATGCCAGATAACCGGGGTCATAGAATGCATACCAATAACAATTATTAGCAACAATATACACAGTTTTACTAACACCGTGCCACATAACAAACAGAAGATAATTCACAGCACGACCGACATTGTCTTTCTCTTTTTATCACATAAACCCCAAGGTCGCAACCAAGGGTCACGAAAGTATCCACCCCGGAATGTGGGTGCCATATTTGGGTCTTATCCCTCAACACATTTCCACACGGGTACCATACAGGTTTTACCCCCAACACATCGGCCCATTCATAACACATTTTAGAGAAAGACAACTGTCGGCATTCATCAACAATGGCATATTCATGAACACGAACATTTCATTAATACTAGCATATCTCGAGCAAGATTTCACTTGCCTTTAATCCGACAGTAGGTGCCTTACGATAACTTTGGATTCCACAATTGATCGAGCTTAACCTAATCACGTAATCCCTGATTAATATCTTGTACGGATAAAGACGAATAAAACTAGTTTTTCCTTCCCTCTCCTAACCGAATTCTTAACTTAATCCGATTCTGCCTAAACTAATATCGTGTTTCTAAGTTAACAAGTGATATGTACTACTACGCTGTTCAGTTCTATGGTTAATGTTAGCTATAACTATTTGCTTAACAAGATTATCCCAATCATCATTCGGCTAGCAACAAATGACCATAGCATAATCGAATTCCATAACTTCTAATTCAATTCTCTATTCCGAGTACTTCAACCAGTGGGTTACCATTTTACACAATGATCTCAATGTTTGATTCTCAATGACAATAATACTATTGAATTGGTTTCCCTAGTTAATTTAACGTTGATGATCATATGGCAAGAGTGGGTTACGACTAGTTTATCAAACGGTGACGAATTCCTACGCAATTCTCCTACAATTGATTCGTCAAGTTTTATATTTCCAATGTTGATAGAGATGGAAATTTTCGCATGTGATTGTTACAACGAGTAGTATGAAAACGAAATATACGAGCAATGATAGTCCCGATTACTACAAGTTCGTCCGATGAGATTGTCTATGATAGTTAGCAAAATCTACCCAAGTACACATAATCCAACAAGTATAATCAACAACATCGAGGAGATTACTTCTAGGATTTATAGGCTTACCTTAATAGATTAAGAACAATGAATAGGGATGAAGAATCAATAAGAGCCACGAGGAGAACCAAGAATGGACCGAATGACTTGGATAATCTTCACCGGAGCTTACGAAATCACCTCCTCTATGCTAATTCAAGTGTATGAGAGAGGCCAAGAATGTATAAGGCTGGGGAAATGCTTCAAGAATGCTTCTCTTCAGGTTTGAGGTCGAGAGAAATGAAGGAGGGGGTGTTATTTTTTAGGGCGATTTACATCTGACTACCTTTTTAGATGGCCTAATTACAGTTTAGTCCCTATTGTTTCAGATATTACAATGAAGGACAAACTTTGCTCTATCCAGAAACTATATTTACAATGAAGGACAAAAATCAAACTTTCAAATGATGTCACAGGAGAGAGAGTAATACTATTTCGGATTTGCTCTTTTATTTTTCCTTTTCTTTTTTACCCATTTATTTTTGGCACATACAACACACCTAAATCATACACACACGCGCCTGCACACACAAAACACAAAGCCCGAACTATCGACAACCCAACCCACCGAACTTCACCATATATTGCCGCCAGACCGTCAACAACTTCGGTCCAGACTAGAGGTCACCACAAATCGAGCTCGACTCCCGATCCGGAAATTCACCTTGCTGCCGGAATACATGTCCGACCGATCCACCACCATCAAGACACCAACCTGAAACTTCTGTCGAGAAAAAGTTGAACCAAGTCAAACTCTAGCTCACCTGAGCTCCACATCACCGGAACCTCAAGGCCCGAACAGCTCACCTGGACTTGGACAGTTCCGACCATCCTGAACTTCCGACCAGATCTATGTTTCTTAGTTGCTCCTCGGCTCCAATGACCCTCGTCCATCCATGGCCCTATCCATTTGAATCCCGTCGTGATTCCCCGCCGGTCGTTGCTGAAGAAGAACAAGAAGAAGAAGAAGGGTGGTGGCCGATAGATGTTACGTCCATGAGGGGGTAGGTGGGAAAGAGAAAAAAAATGAAAGGGGAGAGAGTGAAGGGAGAGAGAGAGAATGGGAGAAGTAAAAAAAGAGAGAGAAAAAGAAATGTTTTATTCAAGTAAATAGAAAGGCAGTTTCGTCTTTTTAATAAAAGTCAACACCAAGCCAAATTTTTGTCCTTCGCTGTAATTTATGAAACAATAGGGACTAAAGTGTAAACTGGCCATCTAATAAGGTAGTTGGCTTTAATTTTCCCTTATTTTATAACACTCGATCTTGTTAACGTACGTTAAAGTTCTAGGCTTTACGTACGTAATGTGCATTACGTACGTAATGTACTACCGTTAATGTATGTAAAGGCCGTCCAGAGGCCACTGCCTGAAATGCACCCATCTATTATGTACGTAAGTCGTCATAATGTACGTTAGGCATCTGACCGTACCGTATGCTAAGCTTGGCGAATAGCGTACGTTATAAGGGGTTGACTCGTTTGTCTTCTAGCCCTCCGAAAGTAACCCAATCCGCGCCAAAAGGAAGATTTTGGTCGGAAGACCAACTCAACCATTACGTACGTAACCAAGTTGCGTTAACGTACGTAATATTACAAATTTAGCGTACGTTATGCATATCCTATAACGTGCGTTAGACATTCAGTCCCTTAGTTATACATCACATTTTAACCATCTTGGGGTGACCATCCTTTCCACTCGTCAACAATTCATCGGGGAACAAGACGTTGGCCACCGTCATATTCGCACCGACGATTGTCCAACGGCATCAAGGTGCGTCACCTCCGTTTCATCCACATCACACAATTGTATCGCAATAGCATTTAATGAAATCACATAGTATAAAAAGGCAACATCACACTATAAGAAATCACACAGTACAAGGTAATTAAGAATGAAATACCGGTGGTATTACGTAACACCCCCTTAAAATAGTTTCGTCCCAAAACTAAGAAAATAACTCGGGATGATTCTCCTTCATGCTCGACTCGGTCTCCCAAGCTGCTTCCTCCATGCCTTGGTGCGACCACTCAACCTTCACGAGGGGTATGTCTTTATTTCGCAATGTCTTCATACGCCGATCCAAGATGGCGATCGGTACCTCTCTAAAGGTAGCGTCGTCGGAAATTTCCACTTCTTCAAAATTAAGTTGGTGACTCGGATCATAGACATACTTCCTTAACTGGGAGACGTAATATGAATTGATTTGGTTTTAGAAACTAACCAACATAAATAGCGGATCTATTTAGGGTTGTCAATTAATTAAACATATTAATAAACAATTTAAATATTACGAGCGATCTCGAGGCGGCTCGGAAAGAGAACACCGAGTTCGCCGACAAGATTGTGGCGATGGAGAAGGACTCTTGGGAGGCAGCTAAACGGGCGAGCCACGAGCTTGAGCTGGCGAGGAAGGATGCCGAGATGTCTCGGTTGGCGGTTGATCGATTCCGGGATAGGATGACGAATGTCGTCCGGGCGCAGAAGGTTGCTGAGACGAAGGCCGATCGTCAGAAGGTGACGATCGCTCGGATGACTAGCAAGCTGGCGGAGTCGAGGGAGAAGATAGCTGCGAGGGAGGCCGAGCTCCAAGGGTCGCAACAGGCGATGGCAGAGCTGAAAGGGGAGGTAGAGGCGACCAAGGCCAATCCCTTCCTTAACTTGGAGTTTGTCAGCGAGTTTTCCTATTATATGGCGTTTGCTGACTCGATCCGAGCTGCCAAGAAGGGAGGGCTGTAGGTCGGCCCTCTTGCTGAGAATTTCAAGGCGTATGCGCTGGAGCATCCTCTCCATCCTGCTTTCTCCTTGCCGATTTTGGATCTCTCGGAGCTTGGCGTGGATTTGAGCTGGTATCCGACTCCGGCAAACCTCGTTCATCCTGACGCTCCGGAGGACGGGGAGGCCGCTCCGGAAACTGGGGAAGGGCCGTAGGTCGATCCGGAGGTCGAAGGCGAAGGCCAGGCGGGGGCCTGAGGCTCTTTACTCTTGTTTGCTTTAGCTCTTTGTCTCGTAGTTTTGTTGCTTTCTCTTTGTAGCATTTTTGCCTTCGGGCGACCATGTATTTTGATCCTTCAAGCAATGAAATGAATGTTTGATTCTCTGACTTATCACTTGAATGATTGTTATTTTTGAGTCTTTTGCTTGACTTTGTACAAATGTGTGAGGAGAGATCGTTGCGAGTGTAGTTCCAAATGAATTGATAAACTCATAAAGATAACTTTTACAACAAATTCGATCACTGCACAATATCTAAAAAATGGCGATCTCCGTATGTGGTTGAATAGGGACGATCGTCGTATAGGTAGTCCGCACTATTCCCCCTTGTTTTTATTCACTTAGTGAAAGTAAGGGGATGAAAATAATTCGTTGAGTGAGCGGTCTTCAACTTTGTCGAATCCTCAAGGACGGTCATCCGTCTTGAGGAACCGTGCACGCTCGCGGAGTTCGATGGACCGACTCCATGACCATGTCTTGGGCGCGAACGACATTGTCTGTCTCGTGAATCATTTTATTGTGAGGGTCCTCCGTTAGGCTGCGCCTCGCCTCGTATTTAAACGAAGGGCGTGCAGTCTTGGTCTGGAGGAGTCCTTGCGCGGGGCGTCATCGGATTAATCAACTCCACTGCCGCAGCTTGTTAGCTCTGCTTCCACCTCGACCCGCCACGAAGATGGCGAACCTCGACGGTGTATGTTGAGACGGGGGTAGTAACGCGTCGCATTGTCCGAGTTCACCATGTTAAATGATGAACCTTCGAGGGCGGGGCGATCGTGTCCACTGATTAGTTTTGGAGGGCTCTTAGACTACGCCGGCCTCATATTTAAACGAAGGGCGGGCGATCTTGGCCCAAAGGGACCTTGCATGGCATAAGCAGTCGGTTCCATCGACCGCCAGGACCATGGCTACACTATTCCACCTCGGATCGTCATGTCAAATGCCGACCGTCGACGGTGTACGTTGTGTGGGGGAGGCGATCTCGTGCCTTAGTCCAACATGTTAGATGATGAACTGTAGATGGCGAGCGAGTCCTCCAGTTTTTTGAGGAGGGAGACCGGGGAGAGGCTTCCGAGGTTCCCTTATCTTGATTGAAGTGTGCAGAGACGGTCGCCAAGGTTGATCTAGGGATCGGCTCATATGAGCTTCCCAACCTATTTGTGTTCGACTCGGACGATCGTGTATAGAGATTGGTAGGGGCTTCGGCTAAGCCAATAAGCTGTCCAACTTGCCCTCCTCGAACAATCTTTAGAGCTGTCTGAGGAGGTCGCGGCATTGGTTGGTGCTGTGGCCGGGACTCTCATGGTAGGCACAATATTGATTGTGGTCTAGGTGACCGTGGTCCCTTATCGCCTTTGGCTTGTTTAGCGGTTCGCGCCCCTTGATGGCATAGAAAATGTGGGCCGGAGTTCGGTTGAACGTATGGAGGAGATGGGCTTCCATGTTCTCGAAGGCCTTGAGATCTCCGGGTGGCTTAGAGATCGCCTTCTTGGATTTGGCGATCGCCGTCTTTAGGACAGGAGGTGGCGCTTCCTTGCCTCGGTGGAGGGTGAGTAGCCTTTGCCTGGCCAGAAAGTCGGCACCCTTAGGGCGGAAGATCGCGTAGGTTGGGGGGATATCCTTGGTGAGATGTCTAAACATGGGTGAATGACCGTAGAATCCCCCTAGGACCGAATAGAGAGCGAGCTCGTCACTGACGGGTTCGCCGGTGAGGATGATTTCGTCTACTCGGTCGATGTAATTTGCGTCGGTTTCGTCTTTCCCCTACCTGATTTTTATCACGTGGTGGGGGCCTTCTGGTCTGGCGACCTTGGTGGCGAAGTATGGCGTGAATTCATTCGCCAGTTTTTCAAAGGAGATGATCGATCGTGGTGGTAGCGAGATGTACCATCTATGGGCTAGCTCGCCCAATGTTAATGGGAAGATCCGGCACTTGGTTGCATCTGATGCCCCACACCCGGTCATGTAAATTCGGAATTTACTTAGGTGGGTTTCGGGGTGCAATCTCCCTTCATACAGAGGTGTTTTGGGAGTAGCAATCCTTGGTTGCACGGGGGCGAGCTCGATGTGGACCGCGAGTGGCTCGGTCGGCCCGGTGATCTTTCTGTTGGCGCTTTCCTCAGTGTCCAAGAGTGCCTTCATCTCATCGATCTGGCGTTGCATAGCGGCCATCGCCGTGGCCTGGCTGCTCGTGTCTCGGCGCTCGGAGCCGGAGCCGAGGCGATCGAGTACTGATCCCCTGGCGATCGGAGCGGGAGTCATACGGCTGACCTACGTTTGGCTGCGAGTTGGGTAGGCTGAACTTCTGGTGATGGATTCGGATTCCGTCTTTTCGTGGTCGAGACCAGAATGCCCCGGTCGCCAGTATGGGTCGCGCCCCAAGCGATTGAATATGGATCCATCCAGTCGTGCGAGAGCCTTTTCTCGCGAATTGGGGCTTTCTGACGATCGCTCGCCCAGTAGCCCGTTGAATTTCCGTTTTCCCATGCGGCGGACGATCGAGGGAGTTATTGCGGGCGATGCGCATGCTCTCCGTCGCTCCTTTAGGATGGCCATAGCCTCCTCGATCTGTTCCTCAGTTTGGAACTGGCGAGTGAGAGGTTGGGGCCATCTCTCAGGTGCGGGATCAAGAGTCTCGCATTGCCGCTGCTCCCCTTGGTCGTCGGCTGGGGTTCGGATTGAGCCAGGATATGGTGTCCGGCGGTTCGGAGGGTGGCTCTCTTCGATGTACCGACTGATGTCATGATTCTGAAGATTTTCTTTGAAGCGCAGTGAGTGTCACTTCAAGTATATGCCCCGAGAACAGTGAGTGTTCTTCGGGATGGTAGGAATGAAAAATGAAGGTATAGATCCCCTTCCTCTAGCGCCAATTGTTGCTACCCAAAATATTATCCGGAGATAGATATTGCTGGAATGGATGGATAGCAAACAAACGCGAGAACACTTCCGTGGGAAAAGGTAAATAACACAAGATTTGTCGGGGTTGTTAGTCCCGGGATTGAATGCTCTCGCGAGATATTATTAATACCAATATTTGGGGATACAAGTACTAATGTAAGAATACAATTACAATGAGTGTAAAGATTCTTGTTATCTTAGCTAGTGAGCGTGTAGAGTGCCAGAAGAACCAGATGTGATACTCTATGAGTTCTTGTAACAATGGAGATGAACAGTGACGACGGTGAGAGATCGACATTCTCTCACGGCATGTATTATCTCTATGCTTGAGCTCCTGGGCTTATGAATCTCTTGGAATCTGCCTTGTGGATACTTCTTGCCTATGCCGATCGTCTTCTGGATGAGAGGTTCTGAGAGAGAAATCCTGAGGTAGATTCCGGAGAGAAAGCTGCAAGCTTGATAGTATGTATGTTCTTATGTTTCTATGAATGAATTCGGAATATCAGTGAACGAATTGGGGACCTTTTTCCAGTAGGAGGAGGTTCTCTATTTATAGGACTTGGATATGCCGGGCGATCGCCTTTGCTGTATTATAATAAGCGGGCAATCGTCTTTTAGCACATGGGCTTGTTCCCTTAAAGTCCGTGGCTGCTGCTGGCAACCAGCTGTACGGCCCAATGGGGAGCCAGCACGCGTCCTGAGTCGCTATCACGGGCGGTCCCACTTTGTAACTTTCGGCGGACCTGTCAGTAGGTGAGGTAGGTGACAGGCTGGGGTCAAAGGTCTTGTCTGTCAGCGCCTTTTGTGGATCTACACGTGGGTGCTGTTCCAAGATCCAGTCTTCGATGACTTTGCTGGGCGATCGACTCTGTTCGGGGCGTGGGTCGGTTGTCCTTAGCCGGGCACTAGAGTCGATCGGCAGATGCCAAAGGGCGATCGCCTTGGGAGTCGATCGCTAGGTACTCGATGGTGGGCTGGTATCTTCGATTAGGCGAGTTAACCATAGTTTGATTGGTGTGGACTCGGTCGCTTGGCCTTGGAGTCGATCGCCTGTCGAGTCGAATAAATCTCGATACAACAGATTGTATACTGCAAAGCATACTTTATGCTTGTATTACCTAATTTCTCTCTAACTACCTATGAGAATATTAATTACATTTAATCACATGTTTTGCATATTTATTCACGTTATGGTTATGCAAATGAAATGTCTAATTATTTTATATTGTAGATAAGGTGGTGTGTTGGTGTCACACGGAAGATCACATTATCGGTACCTTATAAAATAATATAATAGTTCACAACCTATATAATTATTAGACAAATTATATAAAAGGTTGTAGTGTATGCTTGAGATTAGTTGGTCTTGACTATTCGCATGTATTAGCGTATTTGCATACGTTGAACTGGATCGAGGTGAGATAATATCTTCTGTACTGACTGTATGAAGAACGTAAATATCGGATAATTATTATTTCTTAATTATAAGTATAATTTTTAATTGTGTATTTATAATACTTATTGCTTTGATTTACCATGGGTGAGAGTCAAAATGATCGACTCAATAAGCCTCATATCTTGGGCAATAATATTATTTATATGACAGTTATTATTATTACTAGAAATTGTGTTCCGATTCATGCGGGTTGATGATGTCCCCTTAAGGAGCTCGATAATGATTATTATATTAAATCCTGCAGGTGAATTTAATTCCGATATAATAATAAGGTTCTAGTGGTACTACTCTTGGATAAGAAATTAATTAATTAAAGGTGCCAGTAGCTTATAATTAATTAATGGATATTCGATATCTTAAACACGGAAAATAGTATATTTAATAAGGAGCCCAATTTCGTAATTTGGGATTTTGGTAGGAAGTGCAATATCAACTTTTTAGTGGACTAAGTTGATATTAATAGATTCATTATATTAGGAAGAGTCCTAATAAGGTAAGATGAATTTATTGGGAGTCCTTTCATAATCCTCTTTAAGATCCCCAATAGTAGTCCAAGAGCATATATATATATATAGGACTTATGGGGAGGAGGCCAATTTTATGTATGTCTTGTGAGGTTGTGAGATCAATTTTTTCCTCTTGTGTTTAATTGTACATCTAGATTTGTGTCTTTGATTCTACAATTTAGATAACACAATTAATTTGCTAAGGGTGTTCATAAAATACTAGAAAGCAAAGAAAAATTGAGTAACCACAACAAGAACAAGTTTCGGCCGATTACCCATAGAAGTCCAAATAATATCCGGTAGCTCGTTGCCCGCACAACGTCCGGGTTAAGGCGGATCATACTCTAAAAGATCTAAAGGTAGAAATACAAGGTGATCAATACGAAAGCAACCACTACTCTTCAAAGGTAATATCCTATGATCTTTAGATCTAGATTAGGATATTTTAATAACAAACATATTTATTTAATAAATAATAAATAATATTTAAATTGCTTATTAGTCTTAGTAATTAATTAATTAAATTAGCAATGCCTAAATATATCTTATGCTCGTGGATGCGTAAAACGCGATTATCAACTTTCCCAAAGTTCGCTTCCGCTGCGTTTTACTTTCCAACAATTGGTATCGGAGCCGGATTTTAGGCGTTTTGCTATTTTAATTAATTTTGGTGATTAATTAATAACAATTTAAATATTCATGTATTTTGATGTTGGAATATTTTGCTAGATGTGTTCTTGCAGGTGATATGATCTAATTATCATGGTTTATGTGAATAGTTTATTTATTTTATTATTTATGCAATTGTTGGTTTGGCCCATTTTTGAGGCATGTAATCGTTTTTCCAGTGAGAAAATCCGCGGGTAGTTCTAGGTGTTTTATTTTTCGTGTAATCTTGCTGTAATTTCAATGTATTTTATTTTGTATAAAATTGTAATCGAATTCGGAAAAGATGGGATCACGAAGAAATAGAGCGTAAGCGGATCGCTTTCGGCTCGCAGATAAAGCAGAGCAAGCGGTGCACTGGCAAGCCAGAAGTAGCCGCCAGAGCCATGGGCGACTGCACGGCAGTTATTTGGTTCGGGCCAGGTCGTCCAGTTTTTGGTTTGGTCCGTTTCGCCGCCGTTCGTTGCGTCCGCTGGAGAGTCGGGATTTATAATTAATTTTTTTATGTAATTAATTTTGCATAAAAGTGAAATTTTAATTTTGGGTATCCACGGCCCGGCCGGGGAGGAGTGACGAGATGCTTGATTCAGTTGGAGAGATTGAGTCAAAGATTTTGTTGGGTTCAACTCAAGGAAGAAGACCATGATAATTGGACAATTAAATTATCCATGCTTTATTTTTGGTTTTTATTGTTTTGATGTATGGCATGTATGAATGTATGCGTGATATGTTTTCTGCATGTTAGGACGAGAAAATTAAAAACCTTAAGGCTAAAATAGCTAAGTGATTAAATTAATTTATTTTTCTAAAATAAAATCAAATTGCCCTCCATAATTAATTTAAATTGTGAAGTAATTAGCAGGCGCATTGACATTAGGGTCTTCCTCCATATCGGATGTGCTAATTATAGGTTCACTAGTTTTAAATTTTAAAATGATAACATAAGGAAAATATTATTTTTTATGATAGGACATCTCCATCTGTAGGACTATTATTTAAAAGATAATATTTTAAGGATGTTAAATTATGGTGTTCACTTAGGTGTATTAATTAATAAGCTCCCCATCAGAATCTATGTTAATTAGTATATGACCAAGAGGAACAAACTATTAATTTTACTTGTCATAACGTAAGTTGACTAGATAGTAAAATTAAAGATGTAAAACTCTACTTGAAAAATGTGTGTGTAAACGTCCACACGATCATGGCTTGCATGTACGGATTTTTCGAGGTGTTGGTTGCTAGCATATACATTGTGTTTTGAGGTTTTTCGATATATTTTGCTATGCATTATGTGATGGATGTTTTTAATTTTTATCTCAGATGACTTTCAATCCACTAGCAGTTATTCTCAAAGAAAAAGAACTTGATGGCACTAACTTTGCCGATTGGAAAAGAAATCTTGACATTATCCTGACTGCTGAGGGGCATAAATTTGTCTTAAATGAGGAGATCCCTCTGGATCCAGAACCGGATGCCACTCCTGGAGAGTTAGATGAATTCCGGAAATGGAAGAAGTCTTATGAGATGTATTGCTGTTACATTTTGGCTTCACTGACAAATGTATTGCAGTATCAGCATTAAACGATGGGTTCGGCTGCAGAAATGATGAAAAGTCTCACCGAGATGTTTGGTCATCAGAACCGGGCGGCTAGACAGAATGCATTGAGGGTATTGATGACAACCCAAATGTCTGAAGGGACCCCAGTAAGGGATCATGTTCTAAAAATGATGTCCCATTTGAACGAACTAAGCATAGTGGGGGCTACTATCGATGTGGAAACGCATGTTGATATTATCTTAGGAAGCTTAACAAAAAACTTTGGGCAGTTACGCCTTAATTACAATATGAACCGTAGGACATATACTTTGGCGGAACTGCTGACATATCTTCAATCTGCTGAAGGTCTCTTCAAACAAGGTTATCATCAGGTTCTTGCGGCAACCAGTGCTACTTCTTCCAAACCCAAATGGGTAAAGAAGAAAAAGTAGGTTGTCCAGAAGCAAGTGGCAACCCTCAAGGTGAAAAGAAAGGCTCCTCACCCCAAGGCGAACAAAAATGTAAAGAGAAAGTGCTACAAGTGCGGTCAGAAAGGACATTTTAAAGCGGACTGCCCTGCTCTTAAGAAAGGTATGTCTCGCGCACTAATAGTCCAAACATGTTTGGTAGCTTGTTCTTCCACTTCGTGGATAGTTGAATCAGGCTCCACTGATCATGTTTACTTTGATTGGAATGGTTTTTAGGTAACTAAGCAGCCTAGTGCGGGCGAGATTACCATCAAGTGGGGTGATTATTCCAGGCTTATGGCTATTGCAGTGGGAGTCATGCAGTTAAAGATTAATGATAAATTATTAGTTCTCAATAATGTATTATTAGTACGGGATTTTAGAATGAATTTAATTTCGGTTTCTAAATTAAAATGCGATGGTTATTCAGTTTCTTTTGATGATGATGCCATTATTAGGAAAAGAAACGGTGAATATATTTGCAAAGGTATTTTTAATGATGGACTATATGTCGTTAATACTGCACAAACTCCTATGCATAAATCACTTAAGTCTTTGTTTAAACCTAAAAAGAGAAAAGAACCTTCAAGCATAAACCAAACATATCCGTGGCATTTACGGTTAGGGCATGTAAACCTTGGGAGGATTCAAAGATTGGTAGATGATGGCCCATTGGATGATCTCCAAGTTGAGTTATTTCCAATTTGTGAATCCTGTCTGGAAGGAAAGATGACCAAAAGGGTTTTTAAAACCAAGGGAAACCGTGCACAGAATGTGTTAGAATTGGTTCATACGGATGTATGTGGTCCAATGAGTATCTAGGCTAGGGGTGGTTTCGAATAGTTCATCACATTAATAGATGATTATTCGAGATATGGATACATCTATTTGATGCGACATAAGTCTGAAGCCTTTGACAAGTTCTGAGACTTCAAGGTTGAAATGGAGAAGCGTCATGGGAAGAGTATCAAGTCACTACGATCTGATCGTGGAGGCGAATACCTTAGTGGAGAGTAGTTGGATTTCTTGGCGAATGAGGGGATCTCGTCGCAGCTCACAGCGCCAGGAAATCCACAACAAAATGGTGTGGCTGAAAGAAATAATATGACTCTTTTAGAAATGGTTAGGTCAATGATGAGTTATTTAGATTTACCTATTTCGTTTTGGGGATACGCCTTAGAAACAGCGGCGTATATTCTAAACCTGGTGCCTTCGAAATCAATTCCAAAAACACCCACAGAACTATGGAGTGGGTGTAAGCCCAGTCTAGGATACATTTGGGTTTGGGGTACTCCAGCACATGTGCTGAATAAGGAAGCTGATAAGTTGGCATCTTGTACAGAAGTGCGAGTGTCTGTAGGATATCCTAAGGGAACGAAAGGTGGCTTGTTCTTTAGTCCCCAGGATCAGAAGGTCATTGTTAGCACCAATGCCCGATTCCTGGAAGAGGATTATATGATTAGTCACAAGACCATGAGCGAGATAATTCTGGAAGAGCTGAGGGGCGAGACTCCGTCTATACCAATCGTACAAGCGCCAACTAACACTGCACCACTTATCAATTCTAAGACTTTTACAACAACTCAGTATTCGCTTCATCGTAGTAGGAGGGTTATTCGTCAGCCGAAACGATTCATAGGCATGGGAAAGTATTTGGACTCAATCCCAAGTGAAGATGAATCAGATCCCTGGAGCTATAAAGAGGCAATCCAAGATAAATATGCCGACTCCTGGTAAGTAGTAGTGGAATCAGAAATGGGATCTATGGATTCCAATCAAGTGGGGAGCTAGTAGAGCTACCTGATGGTATACAAGCCATTGGTAGTAAATGGGTCTACAAGCGAACAAAAGGAGGAGATGGGAAGGTTGAAACCTTCACTACAACAAAAACAAGCAAAGAGATCCAGACTAAAAGACCCGTTGATAAAGATAACGGGTATCTTTAATATAAGAGACCTGATATTATAAACAACAGGTCTCTTATATGTCAAATGGGCCCACCATTTTTTTTTGTGAGGACTTAAGAGACCCGTTGTTTTTAGTGACGGATCTCTAATGTATAAGAAAGAAGAGACCCGTTGCTTTTGTTGACGGGTCTCTAAAGTGTAAAAACTTAAGAGACCTGTTGTTTAACCCAACTGGTCTCTTCTTTTATTCTTCAGATTAGGGCACTAAGTATACTCTCTAATCTCCATCTCTCCATCTCTCCATCTGTCTCCCGTATCCCTTGGCGGCGGTTTTCTCCCCGTCTGTAATCGATCCCACCCATCTCAATTTCTTTTATCTCAATACTCATCACCGTGGTTTCTTCCAGCGGTAGCAAGAAAACCATTCTTGAAAACCCAAAGGTCAGCGTTGTGAGCTTGGATTATCTTCAAAACCCTTCTTCATTACCGTAGGTTCGTGATTTCTTCATCATTGCGCTGTGATTACCGTAGGTTCGTGATTTCTTCATCTTCAAAAACCCTTCTTCAAAAACTACTCCTGACGCCTTATCTTCTTCGGTCGTTCAAAACAAACATTGTGTCTCCGTTTCTTCTTGAATGCGTACAGATCATCTTCTTCGGTTTTCCTTCGATAATCTTCTCTTCTACCTCGCCTTCAAATCTCGCAATATATTTCTACGATTTAGTGAAGGTTTTCATTTTCTTTCATTCTTTACTTCCAGAATATGTAGGAACTGCCATATCACTTCTATTTTGATTATCATGTAAAAACAGATTATTTAGCTAAGGTATTTATTAAGTTCTTGTCAGATTAGCATGGTAGAAGATTGAAACTTGTTTTGTTTGGATTAATACTTAATTTTATTTTTTGGCTTAGCTTTTCTGGCGTACAAGGGATCTCGGCTATTTTCTGGAGTCGATTATGATGCTGGAGTTTGGTTTGGCTATCCGAAGGTCAGAAGTTTATTTTCCTATTTTTTATGTCACCACGTAATCTCATTTGTTGGTTTGTTTACAAAACTATTCTCTCCGTGGTGGCTGAATTACTAAAAGAAAAAGTGATTGTCTTTTTTAAACATATTATTGTTGATGTGAAAGTGATGAATGGAATAATCGAAATGAAGAATTTTTCATGGCATTAACGTTCTTCAATTTTGATGTTTTAGTAATGAGTTGTTCTTGAATGATAACCTTTCTGATGGAAGGAGAGAGGATGAACATTACTTTCACATCTAGCTGATTGTATGGTGCATGAATGATCGGTTGCTTCACTTGTTCTCCCAGTTCTAATGCAGGCTGAAGCGTAACGATAGAAGAAAACATGCACAGGCAAATATAGCTATTCACTAAGAAGAAAAGAGAAATAAATCTAAAAATCTATTGTCAATCAAATAACCATAAACGTTCCTCAAAGAAACCTTTTTATAATAGGGTTTAGAAGACTCCTACTGCAATGGATATCTTACGCATAAATAACTTCCTAAAATATAAGATATTATAAAACTTTAGAAGATAATAAAATAAATACTTCAATTAATCCGAAAAGTTCGTAAATATCGTATTATAATTCAATGTCCATCGTTCTCTGAACAATATTTTATTGTTGGGTGTGGAATGTGATATTCTTTTGTGCTAACAATTCAACTGTAACGCATCAAGCACAATGTCATTCGATGTGGATTTGTTGCAACCTCGCGCGACCGTGGTAACCAATGTTGCTAGATAATTTTAGACACCGAATGTCTCCAATGTAACGGGCTTTACTTCCCAACTTCTACATCACTGCGTTAGCAATCCTAAGGTGTGAAGTTCAAGCACACTAGAAGGGTTTTGTTTTGGAGACATTCTACAAATCATGTTTTAGAGACACTCAACAAATTAAGGAAGAATCTTGTTAAAACAAACACCCACAATTTTCATATTAATTTAAGGTGATCATTACAAATGAAGTTTGGGCTATTTATGGCCAAAATTCACAACCTCCCCTAATATGAATAAAATACTGAATTCGAAGGCCTAAAATTTGATCAAAGACCATTCAACATATTCTAGAAAAATAAGACTAATGTTCTAAAACTCGTGACTTAGGACTCGATCTGTGAGGTGGGAAGTGGGGATTTTTCAATAATTTGGGGATTAATTCTGGATTAATTGGGAAATATCGAATAGTCTATATTTTAATATTAATAGTATTTGAAATAATATGATGTGATCAAATTGTCTCCACGCTGCATTGCATCTCTTCCCCACGCTGCATTGCATCTCCAGAATACACATGAAGCCAATTGTCTGATTTACATGCTGAATGGAGACAAGATTTACATCCAGAATACACATAAGTATATAAATACATAATATATAGCATATACCAAATTTAATTCAAATTTCATGCATATATTGAAATATAACATAAATATAAGTTCAATGAACACAAAAATCAATTCTAATACTAGAAAAACATAATATAAAATTCATCAGATTCGAAAACACGTTTCAGATTTTGGGTTTTTAATTTTTTTTTTAAGATTTATCTTGCCCATAAACATGTTTCTTGTCGGAATAGAAAAGCGCAACTTACAAAAACGTCCCATAAAATAAAAAAATAGAAAAAAACCTGGAATGCATGAGGTATGATATAGCGCCGCTATTCTTGCTATCGCGATCGGCACTATAGCGAGGATAGCGCTCGCTATCCAAAAACCCGTAGCCCATAGCGTTGCGTAGCGATGAAGCTTTGCTTCGCGTCGCTATTCGCTATAGCAAGCGCTATGGGCGCTATTAACAACATGCCAAAAAGGCCATACTTTGCTAAATGGTCATTATTTTGATTGACCATTCCAGAAAGGCCTGTCACTGTCGTCAGTGTTTTAAGTTCTTGAATCGATTTTTGATATTTTCATGTGATGTTTTTTGTAGGATATGTTGAACCTAAGGTTGCGCCATTGAATAGCCGATACCTTAAGAAACTGCCAGAAATCTGCCAGGTGCACCAACGTTCTTCTCAAGGATATTTTTTTTACATGTATTTCCTGCATTTTCTGTGCATATGAGATCTGGATTTTCATTACAAAATCATTTTTTTTGTTTAGTTTTGGCTCATTTTGTTATGTGATCCAGTTAAATAAAGGATTTTATGTAACGATCAAGTAATCGTTCTCTTATCTATGTTTATATTTAACATGCAGAAGACTTCTATTCCAATTACCAAACCTGACAATTTTTCAGCTTTTTTGTTACATTTTGTTTAATGATTTTCCTTTAGTTTCTAAAAATTATCATGTTTTTTGTTCGTGTTTATAATGATAAGTGTTCGTCTTGTGTCAGATAACTGGTCAGAAATAATGCACACAGAAAATTCTATTGCTGCTTTCATCTTCTTGTTTTAATTTATTTTATTTGAATATGTTTATTTAAGTAATTAGTGGGCTTGCTCTCGGGGGCAAGTTTTCTACTTAAATCAGTTCAATGGCCTTTTGAAAGGCAAATGCGAACATACCAAGGATATGTCAAGAACCCTTACCGACCTGAAGGTTGTATTGCTGAACGACTTTTTTATGAAGAAGTAGTTGCATATGCCAGTGAATTTATGATAAATGCAATGAAAATAGGGCTTCCTGTATCCAGACATAGTGGTAAAGTAGACGGTCAGGGGACCATTGGTCGTAAACAACTTGATATGTCTTATAACAACTGGCACAAGGCATATTCATATATTCTGCATAACGAGGATGAAGTTGTACCATATGTCGAAAGACACATGCGACACTTGAGAAAGTACAATCCAAGGGCGAACCAGAAAGCATTAGCTGACAAACATAGCAAATCATTCGTTGGTTGGTTCAAAGATCAAGTAATGAGAGAACTTGAGGACTCGTTGATAGTAATTTCTGATCGACTCAAGAGTTTAGCATATGGACCTGACTTTAGTGCAACTTATTATTCCGGGTATGTTATTAATGGTTGCACTTTTTACACAAGGTTCCAAGATGGAATTAGTACAATGCAAAACAGTGGGGTTACTTTGGAGGCTCAAGCTATTCATTTTGCTAGTGCAAAGGACAAGAATCCAGTTTCTGGTACAATGCGATACTATGGAGTCATTGAAGAGATATGTGAGTTGCATTATTCTAGGTTTTCGCTTCCTGTTTTCAAATGCCAATGGGTTGACAGTAACAACGGAGTTGAAGAAAGTAGCTTAGGGCTTGTATTGGTCAATCTTAACAAGACTGGTCACATGGAGGATCCTTTTATCTTGGCAAATCAAGCTAAACAGATTTTTTATATGACTGATCCATCAGATAAGAGAAGGTCAGTAGTCATAACACCAAGGCCTCGCCATGCCATTGATGCCATTGATGACTGTTATGATGATACTGCGTTGGTAAAGGCTAGTTATTTTACAAGAAAGGTTCAAGTTCAGGATGATAATGCTGACGATTCCTCGATGTATGTGAGAGATGATCATAATGAGGTTACATGGGTTGAAGAACAGAATAAGAAAAAGATATTCAAGCGAAAGCGTTCTCGTAAAACAAGTAAATATCTTGTATATTATAATCATATTATTTTGATGTTTTTCCTTTTCAAGTCTTACTTTGCTCATTACCAGATTCTATTTCTTTTTCTCGAATTTGGTTGTTCTTGCATATAACTAACCAATGAATTTTATTTATGGATCTTTTGTAGGTTGATGGCCGGAAAGAAAAAGCAAGTACCCCCATCCCTTGATGGTGCAACATTAGATCCTGAAGATTCGAGAAAACGAGGCGTGAGGATGAGAGGGGTCGATCTGTACTTGCTATGGTGGGAAAGGCGATCCAAGGTGGCACCAAAATCCTTTTGCAATGGCATCCAATTAGAAGAGTCCCTACTGGAGATCACAAGTCTCATTTTTCCACCTACATCGGTGTAGTTGTGCGTGAAAGAGTAAGCATCACCTACAAGGAGTGGTCTGAAGTTCCAAAAGGACTTCTAGATGAAGTGTACGAGTCTATCTCGGTAAGTAAGTATATTCATTTTTAGAAAATAAAAATCATGCATAATGACCTTTTTTACATATCAAACTATTGCTTTTGTATCTATACAGAAGGGGTTTTATGTCATTGAGAACCGCAGAAGTTGGATACTTGTACAAGCTTCCCAGCGATGGAAAGCTTTCAAGACTAGATTAAGGCTTGAATGGATGTATTTAGAAGATGGGGCGATAAGACACCCGCCACCATGGAAATATCCTTGGATAAATAAAACTGATTGGGACATATTCGTGAAAAATTGCACTTCTAACGAGTTCAAGGTAGGATTGTTCTAGGTTCAGAATAACATGAATGTTTTCATCAATTATGCAATGCATGTGCTAACTTTGTATTAAAAAACCTGTAGTTGTTGAGTGAAAATAATCGTGAGAGGGCAAAGAAAAAGACTTCAAAATATCGAGGAGGCAGACTTGGTTATCAATATTTTGAGGAACAGATAGTAAGTATTTTTACTTTCAGATGTTCTCCCTCTTGTATTGGTTTTATGTTCCTCTGTTTTATGAATAAAACCTTCATCCCCTGGTGCCAAACTGTCTCCAATTGAACATAAGGCATCATAAATCTCCTTAGAAGTGACAGATTTCACCAAGTCAGTACTTTCGGGTTCTGCCAGGACATCACCCTCTCTGACTAAAACTGCATTTATAGTCAGAGACAGCACCCAGTAAGCTTTTATAGAACTATTCCACTTCAGCCTGTATTAAATAAAAAAGCAAAAGGCTAAAAAACTATTCTAGAAAAGTCTATTATATTCTTCAAATAATAGCAAAAACTTAGCAAATCAGACACGCGTTGGTCTATTACGGTCGAGAGAGGAACTGAATAAAACAGCTAAAATATATGTTTTTGTGTGTCGGACAGGCATATCGACATATTGTGTCTGTACTTTGTAAAAATATATTAAAGTGTTCGACAACATGTATAGGTTACGAGATAAGGTTTCAGATGTTGGTTTAGATACGTTGATTGTTTGGTTTGTTTAGTTTACACACACACACACACACACATATATATATATACATATATATATATATATATATATATATATATATATATATATATATATGTCTATATGTATGTATATAATTTGTGGTGATGAAAGTTCCAACCTAATATAATCTAATAATAGTATTCTAAGTTAATTTTCTATAATCTTAGGAAAAGATCTTGAAAAGCGGGGTCCATGTGTCATACGTGCCTCGACATTTGACTTGGATTAAAGCTCATTCTCATGTCAAAGATGGAGTTGTAACTTTTGAAAATCCGGTTGATAAGGAAATTCATGAAGCAATAGTAAGATCTCTACATTACATTTCCTTTCAAGCTTATTATTTTTTTTCATTTCATGTCAATTAGTGCCGCATAAAACTTATCACATTTAATACACACTTTTGTACCTTTTAATTTCAAATTTGCAGATTGCATTAGAGGCTCAAGCACAAAGAGGTGAAATCATTGCTAGTGGCCGGGATGATATCTTAGCAAGAGCATTAAATAAGCGTGAACATGGTGGTTCAGTGAGGGCCGTTGGATCAGGAATCACAAATAAGGAGTACTTTGGGTTTAACAAACCAGCTGCACCTAGCCAATTGCATGCTGAAATGAACATGATGAGATCAGAGATGGGAACTATGAAACATAATCAAAATTTGTTCATGTCTGCCATGATGTCATGCTTAAACCAGGAGCAATTGAGATCATTCATGACCATTTGTGGTCAATTTGGTGGTTTTGGTGGGCAGGTTGGTCAATCAATTGGTTTTGGAGGGCAGGCTGGTCAATTTGGTGGGCAGACTGGTTCAGATGGTCAGGTTATCTCTGGTGGTCAAGCTGGTTAGGCTGGTTTTGGTGGTCTTGATGGCAATGGGTTAAGGATTGCCCAATTAGATAACTCGGCTAATCATGGATTGCAGGATTTCCTAATTTTACATTTACACAACTACTAAACGGAGGCTTTGAAAGACAAGGGAGCAAAGACCATCATTTTACCCATAATTCTTCAGAGGCTCGATCGCAGGATGATGCTTATATTGCACGGGGTTTTGAGACACAAGCTCAGGAAACGGAAAATCTTCCCGTGCATCAGGTTCGTCTCCAAAGCCCAGAGGCCGAGGTATACCATGTCCAATTGCCTGAGACACATCATACTAATCCAATTGAGCATTCGACAAATATTGCGCATCAGAATAATCATTTGGATATCACAAACAAACACACTTTTCCTGAGGTATAGCACTTTATATTTTTTGCCTCAAAGTAAGTTATATACTTGAATCTTCGAATAGTATATATATGAAATTTGATTATGTATCATGGTTTGTATTCATAGGGATGGAGTGATTGTTGCTTGGCTATTGAGGGTGACGACAAAGGCCTTGTAATTGTTGCTAATGGTCGTCTATATACGTAAGACAAATGTAATCGATCGGTAATCATGGAGCAACGGTGCCCCGTCATCGTCGAGTCACAATGACAAGATATTGTGCGAATGCTCACTTGCCATGTCCAAACGATGAATTAGTCTTTGTTTGTCAAGCTAAGGGGAGTTATCTTTGCTTGGCCAATTCACTTGATTCTTCAAAAAAGGTATTAGCCACACTCGCTTTGTTGTATGGTAGATATTTTCTTGTCTGGTAGATATTTTATTATTTTTGTCACTCATTCTGAATATGCATTTTCACAATTTGAAAAAATATTTTTAATGAACATTCCCTGCTCCGAATCTATTTTTATAGTATAAACACCTAACCAAGAAAAAAATGAGATTTTTTACCTAATTCCTGAAAATAAATAAATAATAAGTTGTGACTAGTTATAAAAATAAAGCCAAAATCAAATAATATTTTTTATGTGGGTCTAAATCGTTATTTCTGTTTTTTGTTACCTTGATATATTTTGTACATATAAAAAGGCCACTGTGCAGCTAGAGAAAGAGGTGACCACTCCATCCCCACGATCAGCGTCATCCCAAGCATCAACCAATCGTAAGTATGTCATAACTGCCGAGGATCGTGAAAAGGTAACTACTAGTTGGTTACAAGTTTTGAAAACTCAAGCTATGGGAATGAGAAAGAGGGGTGAAACCATTTCCTTAAGTATCCCGAGAAGCGTATTTCTTAACGAACATGCTATTGATGTTACACTTGACTATGAAGACATGCTTGATTGGTGTTTCCTAAAAGAGATTGGAGCAGCTCATTTAAATATTTTCATGAAGTAAGTGTAGTTCCTTTTCAAGTCCTGGTTTATGTTCAAATTTACTTGGTTGTTGGCTTGTTTTATACCATATGATGATGTTTTTCATGGATATGACATTAGGTGAATACAATGCCTTGTTAATGCCACGATTGTGTTTTCCTGTGTTGCCTTAAGAATCAAAATATGCAAATTGATTAAGACCAACACAAAGATGATAATTTACTACATTGGTGAGACTAAATAGCCAAAGATGAGTTTCTTATCTGATGTTTACATGTTAAACAACAATCAAAAAGCACTTGTATATTGCTTATACTGTAAACATGGCAAAGAATAGAGTTAAGTGTTACTCCTCCATATATTCCTCATAACCAAAAGCATCGACCGGAGGGAAATGTTTTAGCTTGCACCATCATTGTTTTCAGGCATCCTTAGATACTCTAAGCAGTCCCTTAGAAGTCCCTCCTCAACGTTAATGGTTTCAGGAAGTGTCCTACTCCTAACCGCTTTTGCTTTGTTCATATGTGTAATCTTGTAATTGTTTCCTACCTCACCTTTATAATCTCGTGTGGCGGATTGTAGTGTCAGAAACATATTGTTCAATATTTCTGGTGAAAGTTCTTGAAATGAGCTAGTCACATTCCTTAATAAGTCATGCACACCATTTGCCAACTTGTCATCTTGTAATGATTGTATGGCTATAAAAAAATCAAGATCATTCACATTTGAATCTGGAGAATTGGGTGGTTGACAAATTAATTGGATTGTGAATCCATCTGTATTTGCAGCTGCTATGAATCCATCACAAGGCATTGTATTCACCTAATGTCATATTCATTTACTTGTTTCATGTTCAAATTTTGATGGGTAAGGCACTTGAAAGAACGATGTCAAGAAGAAGGAATTTCGGGTATGTATGGATTTTGTGATAGTAGTGTTCTATCTCCGTTGACTCCAATAGTTAAAGAGGAAGACCGATCCATATATTTAGCTCGTGTCTTTGGGTGCAATGAGGGAAAGAATCTTAATCAACTATTCTTTGCACCTTACAATGACAAGTAAGTGCAATCAACGATACCTAAAACTTTTGATATTCACTTATTTTTGTAACAATATTTTGTGACAAGTTAAGATTACCGATTAAATTCTTGAACAGATTCTTAAGTTTGACAAAGCAAGATTCTTCTTAAGTTTGGTACTCAATTTAGTGTCCATGTGCTGATTTTTGTTAATTGTTGGTCATGATGGAGTTTTGTTAATTGATAGGTTATTATCATCTCTCTCTTTTTTTTGTGTATAGTCGGCATTGGATGTTAGCAATTATTAGTCCTTGGAATGGATTAGTGTATTGGTTGGATCCAGCTGGAGTAGGAAAGGAGATCCCCGAGTTCGCTAAAACAGTCATCAATGAGTATATACTGGATTACATTAATAAATTTCTTTTGGTTGTTTTCCTAACAAGTAGTATTTTCATTCCTATTAACCGTATTACAATTTATGCAGGGAATTATAAAATTTAGCATTACCAATCGAAAAGATGTCGGAAAATAAAAAAATCCAAGAATTGGGTGGAAGCAACCACGTATATTTGGATTCTAAAACTCGTTCATATCTATATATACAATCATGGTTGTTACGTGGGTAAGTCAAGTCGGACGGAGACTCCGGCAAGTCGAGTCGTGACTAGTCGAGACTAATCGACGACTAGTCGACAAGCTATATATATATATTTATATATATATATATATATATATATATATATATATGTGTGTGTGTGTGTGTGTGCTCTCAACTGTCAACTGTACGTTGTGTGTGTGTGTGTGTGTGTGTGTGTATATATATTGTGTACGTGTTTTTTTTTTTCTAATTTTTGTGTGGTTTTTTTTTTTTTTAATTTCTGCACTAGTCCGGCGACTGAGTCGCCTTGTCGACCAGTCGAGCCGGCCGCTCGAAAGACTCCCAAAAGCAAGTCGGTTTCCACATCGGCCTCTCGGCTCGATTGCTCGACTAGTTGCGACTAGTCGAGCGACGTGACAACCATGTATACAATGCTTATGTATTTCATTAATGCAATAACATAAGTGTTGAATGGTTTGTATTTTCTTAATTCTGTATGTTTTAGTGTCCTTGTCAACCTCAAAACAACAAGTTCTATGGATACTATGTGTGCCGTTATATGCTCGAGATTTTATAAAAAGAGTATTATGGATCTCCCACTGTATCATTTTTATACCGCACACCGTGTAAATTTCTTGATTGATGTGAATGAGTGATTATTGGAATGGGATTAGGTAAATTTCATGATTGGTGTGAATGAGTTTTGTGTAAATTCTGTAAAGTCTCAGATAATGCAGACTGATTCTGCACTGATTCTCGTGTCGACGAACCCGAGTGTTGTAAATGTTTGTTCTATTGTCATTTAGTAAAGTTTCAATGTAAAGTTTCATTACTTTATTGTTTGGGTTTGGTAGTTTCGCTTTCTTTTTGATTTTACTTTGCTCGTTGTCATTTTACGCTTTACGCTTTTTATTGTCATTTTTACTTTCTGTTCTTTATTGTACTTTTTACTTTCTGTTGTCATCATTATTTTTTTTTTTTTTTTCTTCTTCCAGATCAGAGTTTGGTAAGGGTAATCAGTCAAATGTATATTCAGAAACACGGACCAATCTGTTGTCATCATCTTTCTGTTCTTTATTGTCATTTTTACTTTCTGTGTGTTCTAATTCTGTTCTGTTTCATTTTACAGCTTTTTGTCAGAGAAACTTACTCATCGGAAGAAGTTGATGAGGTTAGAGATATTTGGGCTCAATATTTACTCAAGCAAGAGAATGAAGCGGACGAAGAAAACAAAGATGATGGTATGCAAGTTACTCAATGAATTTTAGTCCCAATTATTCTGAATGATTAGACTCCGAGGTATTATTTTTTCGTTTTTCCATTTGGATATTGCAATAGATGTAATGGTATTATGTTTTTGGAGATTGCAATAGATTTTAAGATATCATTATAGTGTTTGTGTTGTTTTATGTTTTTGGGAACGAGTAGGTTTATGATGTTTTTATGTAATGGTGAGTGTTGTTTTGTGTTTTATTTTTTTGGTACGAGCAGGATTATTATGTTTTTTTTTTAAATATGATAAAGAGACCTGTTAAACTTGAAATCGGGTCTCTCAGAATATTAGAAAAAATCAAAGAGACCCGTTAGATATGAAATCGGCCCTCTCAGTTTCACGATTGGAAATATTAAAAATAAATAAAGAGATCCGGTGAGTATGAAATCGGATCTCTTAGGTTATACAAAAAAATATTTAAACAATCAAAGAGACCCGTTATGTATAAAAACCGCCTCTCGTGTTTAAAAAAATATTAAAAAATCAAAGAGACCCGTTAGGTGTAAAATGGGCTCTCTTAGGTTAGACAAAAAAAAATATTAAAAAAATCAAAGAGACCCGTTAGGTGTAAAATGGGCTCTCTTAGGTTAGATAAAAAAAATATTAAAAAAATCAAAGAGACCCGTTAGGTGTAAAATGGGGTCTCTTACGTTAGACAAAAAAAATATTAAAAAAATCAAAGAGACCCGTTAGGTGTGAAATGGGGTCTCTTAGGCTAGACAAAAAACATATTAAAAAAATCAAAGAGACCTCATATCTCAGATAACAGGTCTCTTACCGGTTTAAATTAGTTTCCTCCCACTAACATAAGAGACCTGATTTCTTAGATATCAGGTCTCTTATATCTCAAAAACAGACCCCCCCCATGAGGCGGTCTCTTTAACAAAGAGACCGCTGAGATAGAGACCCGTCCAGAGGCGGTCTTTTAGGCTTATTTGGACGGGTCTCTTTGCCTATTTTTGTAGTAGTGCTTCAAATTGAGGCTTGTTGCAAAAGATTACACTCAGAAAGAGGGTATCGATTATGATGAAACCTTTCCGCCGGTAGCCATGCTTAAGTCAATCCGGATTCTTTTAGCTATAGCTACGCATTTAGATCTGGAGATTTGGCAAATGGATGTCAAGACTGCATTCTTGAATGGGAGTCTAGACAAGGAAATCTATATACGCCAACTAGAGGGATTCATTGCTGAAGGAGAAGAGCACTTGGTGTGCAAGCTTAAGAGATCTATTTATGGACTTAAGCAAGCATCTAGATCTTGGAACACTCATTTTGATGAATTTTTGCAGTCATATGGATTCGTCCAATGTCCGAGTGAGAGTTTTGTGTATAAGAAATGCGATGGAAACGTGTTGATGTTTCTTATACTGTATGTAGACGATATCCTTCTGATTGGAAACAACGTGAAGGAATTTTCGGACGTACGAGTATGGCTATCTGAGCAGTTCGATATGAAGGATCTGGGAGAAGCAGGACACATCCTTGGAATCAGGATCTTTCGTGATCGGAAGAAAAAGATGTTGTGCTTGTCCCAGGCATCCTATATCGATACAGTGCTAAAGCGGTTTAGCATGGAGAATTCCAAGAAAGGTTTTCTACCTTACAGACAAGGAATTCAACTATCTAAGGATATATGTCCCAAGACACAAAAGGAGATAGCCGACATGAAGATGGTCCCTTACGCATCTGCTGTGGGAAGTCTCATGTAAGCTATGCTTTGCACTAGACTAGATATCTGTCATGCCATAGGCATGGCTGCTAGATATCAGTCAAACCCAGGACCAGGACTCTGGATTGCTGTCAAGCACATACTCAAGTACTTGAGAAGGACTAGGGAGTACATGCTTGTATATCAGTAAGACGACCTGTGTCCGGTGGGTTACACTGATTCAGATTTTTCATCGGACAAAGAAAAGTCCAAGTCTACTTCGGGTTATGTGTTTAGCCTGGGAGGTGGAGCCATTAGTTGGAGGAGTGTGAAGCATAAATTTATCTCAAACTCTACCATGGATGCTGAATACGTGGCAGCCTCTGAGGCAGTCAAGGAGGCGGTGTGGCTCAAGTCCTTCCTGCAGGACTTCGATGTGATTCCAGATTTGCCAGAGGGTATTACACTTTATTGTGATAATATTGGTGCAATCGCAAATTCAAAGGAACCACGAGCCCACAAGGCAAGTAAACATATCAACCGCAAGTACCACATCAGACGACACTTCGTAAAGAAAGGAGACGTAGTTGTAGCCAGGGTTGCATCGGAAGATAATCTTGGTGATCCTTTCACGAAAGGCCTACCATCAAAGGTTTTTGAAAGGCGTGTGGAAGGAATGGGATTACAGTGTATGGCAGCATTGCTTTGAGTATAAGTGGGAGAAATGAGAGACTATGTAATAGAGTAGTATACTTAAAAGCATGCCTTGAGTATAAGTGGGAGATTGTTATGATTGTATACTGCAAAGCATACTTTATGCTTGTATTACCTAATTTCCCTGTAACTACCTATGAGAATATTAATTACATTTAATCACATGTTTTGCATATTTATTCACGTTATGGCTATGAAAATGAAATGTCTAATTATTATATATTGTAGATAATGTGGTGTGTTGGTGTCACATAGAAGATCACATCATCGGTAACTTATAAAATAATATAATAGTTCACAACCTATATAATTATTAGACAAATTATATAAAAGGTTGTAGTGTATGCTTGAGATTAGTTGGTCTTGACTATTAGCATGCATTAGCGTATTTGCATACGTTGAACTGGATCGAGGTGAGATAATATCTTTTGTACTGACTGTAAGAAGAACGTAAATCTCGGACAATTATTATTTCTTAATTCTAAGTATAATATTTAATTGTGTATTTATAATACTTATTGCTTTGATTTACCATGGGTGAGAGTCAAAATGATCGACTCAATAAGCCTCGTATCTTGGGCAATAATATTATTTATACAATAGTTATTATTATTACTAGAAATCGTGTCCCGATTCGTGCGGGTTGATGATTTCTCCTTGAGGAGCTCGATAATGATTATTATATGAAACCATGCAGGTGAATTTAATACAGATATAATAATAAGTTTCGAGTGGTACTACTCTTAGATAAGATATTAATTAATTAAAACTGTCAGTAGATTATAATTAATTAATGGACTTTCGATATCTTAAACACGGGAAATAATATATTTAATAAGGAGCCCAATTTCGTAATTTGGGATTTTGGTAGGAAGTGCAATATCAACTTTTTAGTGGACTAAGTTGATATTAATAGATTCATTATATTAGGAAGAGTCCTAATAAGGTAAGATGAATTTATTGGGAGTCCTTCCATAATCCTCCTTAAGATCCCTAGTAGTAGTCCAAGAGCCTATATATAGGACTTATGGGGGGGGGGGAGGCCAATTTTATGTATGTCTTGTGAGGTTGTGAGATCAATTTTTTCCACTTGTGTTTAATTGTAGATCTAGACTTGTGTCTTTGATTCTACAATTTAGATAACACAATTAATTTGCTAAGAGTGTTCATAAAATACTAGAAAGCAAAGAAAAATTGAGTAACCACATACAAAAAGAAGTTTCGGTCGATTCCCCCTAGAAGTCGAAACAATATCCGGTAGCTCGTTGCCCACACAATATCCGGGTTAAGGCGGATCATACTCTAGAAGATCTAAAAGTAGAAATATAAGGTGATCAATACGAAAGAAACCACTACTCTTCAAAGGTAATATCCTATGATCTTTAGATCTAGATTAGGATATTTTAATAACCAACATATTAATTTAATAAATAATAAATAATATTTAAATTGCTTATTAGTCTTAGTAATTAATAAATTAGCAATGCCTAAATAGATCTTATGCTCGTGGATGCGTAAAACGCGATTATTAACTTTCCCAAACTTCGCTTCTGCTGCGTTTTACTTTCCATCACATGTATCTGGTGTCCATATCCGAAATGATGGATGAGGGAATGCCGTGCATCCTCACGATCTCCCTGATGAAAATAGTGGCCAATTGGTCTGTTCCGGTTGCTTCTTCAATGGGAATGAAATGTGCCCACTTTGTTAATCGATCAACGATAACCCAAATTGTATCCTTTCCTCCCACCGACGTTGGTAACTTAGTCACAAAATCCATCGATATGCTCTCCCATTTCCACTCTAGAATAGGTAGGGGTTGCATGACTCTGGCTAGCCTGCGGTGTTCAATCTCTAGTTGTTGGCACGTCATACATCGGGTGACTAACCTAGCAACTTCCCGTTTCATATTTTTCCACCAAAAACTCTGTTCAAGATCCTTGTACATTTTGCTTGCTCTGGGATGAATAGAATATGGAGTGGAGTGCACCTCCCTCAGTATAGTTTGCTTCAGCTCGTCATTCGGTGGGACGCAAATCCTATTCTTGAACCTCAATCACCCTGGATCTTATAGTCGGAAACATCTCCTCCATCGATCCTTGCACCAATCGCACGTAGTTCAGGATCCTCCAACTATGCCAGACGTATCTCGTCTCGAGTGTATATTGATTGAGCACAATTGTCCTTGCCTACATTGTATCTATACTTCGGTACTGCTTTTCCTGATGTCTTGTTGTAGTTCGGGTTAAACTGTTATGTTGGATAACATTAATTCTTGTGTAGTTTTCCGACTAAGTGCTGTTAGGGTTGTATACATCAAAGCATACTTTATGCTTGTATTACCTAATTTCCCGGTCTTTATGTATGAGAATATTTAATTCATTTATCAAATGTTTTGCATATGTATTCACGCTAGGATTATGAAAATGTTGCCTAAATTACTTTATATTGTAGATAATATGGTGTGTTGAGTCACACAGTTTTGTTACCCAAAATATTATTCGGAATGATTTTCTAGATATGGCTACGGGTGGGTAACAAACAAAATGCAAGAGCACGAGCGATGGACTGAGAATAACACAAGATTTGTCGGGGTTGTTAATCCCGGTCTTGAATGCTCTCGCGAGATATTATTATTAATAATAATGCTTTGGAGTACAACTATTAATGTTAGAGTACGCTTACAATGAGTGTAAGGACCCTAATTATCTAGCTCTTGAGTGCTGATGATTGCCGGAAGAACCAGAGTTAATGCTCTGTGAGTTCTTGTTACAAAGGTGCAATGCTGTCTGTGGAATTCTGTGTAGGATTCAACTGTGTTTTTCCAAATGTTGGAAGTCTCCTATTTATAGAAGAGGAGGTAGTTGGGATGTCTTAATCCCGAACGGGCGATCACCTTTCTTGCATTAAATTAAACGGGCGATCGTCTCATCTCGTGGGTCAGTTTTCTTAAAGTCCGCAGCCGCTACTGGCAGCCAAATGTGCGAACCAATAAGAACACAACACGTGCCTCACGTTGCAGTCTTGAGAGGTCCCACCTAGGGCCCTTTTGCTGGTCTGTCGGTAGGTGAGAGGGTGTCCTTGTCACCTATAGCTGGTGATGGGCTGGAGTCAAAAAGCCTTTTCCTGCAGTGCCGTTTGCGGGTTTGCACGTGGGCCTTCATCCCGAGATTCGGTCTTCATAGAATTGACGGATGTTGGACATGTGGCATAAAACGATCGTCCTTGGTCGGGCACTAGAGACAATCGCTAGGCACTTGAACTTGATCTGACTTCATCGTTTGGCAAGTATGCCTTGGTTCATTTGACGCTGACTTAGGTCGCTCGGCCTTTGTGCCGATCGCCGCTGAGGCGTATTAATAGCCGCACAACAATTGCCCCCCAGCTCGCTCCGATGTTAAAGACATGGGGTGAGGTGGTTCTACCGGCTATCGCTTGAATTAGACGAGCGACTCATCATTTTATGGAACAGACGATCGTCACTCGAGTGGACTTTGATTTTGAATTTGGATGACCTAGTCGGTCGCTGAAAAGAGTGGGAAGTGAAAGCTGACTTGAAACGTCATTGGGGCATGTGTCGCATTCCTGTTGGGGGAGTCCGATGGTTTTTCAGACTTATCCTCTGGCATGCCCTCGAAACGACGCACACGTGGGATTCAAGGGCGGCAATAAATGCGGACTTCTCCGACCCTTGTGCTTCGGCCCCAGAGACTTTGTTTATTTGCCCAGAAGCCGCTGCTTTCGCCTATAAAAGGGACTAGGGTTCTTGGGTTACAACCTTATCTGCATTTTGTCTGAGAAGGAAGTTTGCCGGATTCCTCTGAAGCTTTGTCGAGTGTCGTTCGACTAGACTTTTTGGGTAAGAAAAAAAAGCTCTCTTTTTCCTTTCTTTTTCTGAAGATGTCCGGAGGAAAACCAACGGTGTATGAGGCGGGTAGGACCTCCGCCGCCGGGACTTCGACTGCCCGGGATGAAATCTCCACAGAGTTCCATGTGGAGACGGCCGTCGAGGCTATTCGTGCCGGGATTGAACCCGCAGAGGTTGAAGAACTATTTAACAAAGCTGATGCGGCCAGGGCGGCGGAGGCGGAGCGAAAGCGTTCGCTGGACGAAGAGGAGATGGCAGTGAACGCGTACTCGGAGCGAAACAGTGCGTTCGGCAAAGCCTTTTTAGACTTTGCCGAAATTATGGAGAAACTGGCTGGCCTGAATCCCAAGTTTGGCTTCCGCGAGTACTCGGTCGCCCATCCCCATGAACCCGAAAGGTGGATGCTGTTCCAGGCCGCGTGCCGCTCCCCATGGTCCCTTGGACAGATTAAAATCTCGGCGACCAGGAAAGATTTGGTTCGTTGGAAGGCGAAGTTCCATGTCTCCTCTGACGTTTCCCTCTATGTGCACACCGAGGATGAACGTGCCGACCAACCTCCTGAGGGCATGGTCGCCGTTAATGAGGCGAACATGGAGGCCGGACTGCGGTTCCCACTGTCGTTCGCCATGTCATACTTGATGATCGCCTGGAATGTGGCGCCGGTTCAACTGACGCCGAACGCCTGGCTTCAGATCGTCTGCACCCTTACCTTGTTAGGCGGTCACCGGCTATACCGTCTTCCTTCGCCGCTGGAGATGAACTCTCTCTTCAAGCTAACGGCTCAGAAGGGTACTGTTGGCGGCTACCACATTCAAGGTCGTTCGGGCCGGGTGATTCTTGGGGCGCCGAACAAGGTCTGAGGCGATCTGACGAAGTGGTTTTGGGTCGGCGGTGCATGGAAATCGGCCGTGAGTGACAATCCCACCGACGAGTTGGATATCCCCACCGACTTCCGGGAGAGGAATCCTATTAAGGGTTTTGAGTCTCCCTTTGTTCAGATATATTCTGAATTGATCTAATTTGGCTTTCTTTTTGCAGGTGCCCTTGTTCCCGTGGCAGGCGAGCTAGCCTTTGATTTTGCAATCGTTTGGGAGCGGATACGTATTCTTCCAGATACTCAGATCGACGCTCTCCAGATCAACAACGAAACCTACTGGTTGGCCGCTCGGCTGTTTCATTTTCCCCACCACTTAAGGGTTCCAGGTACGAATTTTCACGATCTTCCTTTGCTTGACGATCGTCTTGATTGAGGAAGGTGACTAATCTTTGTCGATTGCATTCTTTGCAGAAATCCACTTCCCTCGCTTCGCAGAGCCCCCGACAGAGATCGCTATGTCGAACCCCAGGATTATGAGTCGCCTGCGCCAAGGGAATAAAACGAGCCAAGTTGCTGCGGCGCCGATACGACCTATCCCGGAGGCAATGCCTGTCACGGAGCCGGTCGCCGGTGAACAAGAGCCTCGGGAGGAGGGAGGACTCCAGCTCAATTGCAAGAGGCGGAGGGCAGAGGAGCCCTCGGCCTCTGCTACTGCTGTTGCGCCTACTGTGGGGCCGCCGACCATCGCACCACCACTTTCTGTGATTCCAATGGTGGAGGGACCCACGCCCTCCTCGAGCTTCCTGGAAGCCACGGCGGTTGCCCTCGATGATACCTCTCGTGGGAGGCCGTTCTTTGTCCGCGACGCGGAGAAGGTCGCAAGGTGAGCTTGGTTGCTTTGCTGGGTTATGATATTTCCTTGTTGGAAATATACTAACTCTTTTGTTCTTGGTGCAGGGTCTGTCGGTCCGACCCGAACTGCTCGCCGATGGTGTTGGATTTCCTGTCGAGCAATGCTCCTCGTGAGGCTTGCGATGTCCCTCATTACGTTGCTCGGGCTGTCGCCACCCTGCCGACGGCCTGGACGACCGACCTGGTCGTGATCGCATGCCGGCAATATGCTGACACGATGCAGGCGACCTTTGCTCTATCCCTTCAGACGGCGACGATGGTTGCTCAGGCCGTGAAGGACTATGAGGGGCGGCCCTCCACCGCTCGTCTTCAGGCGAACCTCGAGGCTGCTCGAAAACAAAATGCTGAGCTTGCCGACAGGCTCGTGGCGATGGAAAAGAGCTCAGTGGAGGCGTCCAACATGGCGATCCAGGACCTTGACCGGGCCCGGGCGGCGAATGACCGAATGCGGGATCAAATGACGGACGCCCGCCGGTAGCACGTGGCTGCATAGAAGGAGGTCGCCAAGCTGAAGGTGATCGTCGACCGGCTGACCAGCGAGCTTGCGTCATCAAAAGAAGAGGTGGCCACCAACGTTGCCGCGCTCCAGGGCGTGAACCAAACTGTTGCGGGGCTGAGGGGAAAGCTGGAGGCGACCGAGGCCGATCCCTTCCATAACGTGGAGTACGTCAGCGAATTTGCCTATTATATGGCCTTTGCTGATGCAATCCGTGCCGCTAAGAAGGTAGGGCTCGAGGTCGGCCCTTTGGCTGATAATTTCAAAGCCTACGTGGTTGAGCAACCTTTTCATCCCGCCTTCTTCATGCCGATCCTAGACCTCTCCTTGGATCACGGGGTTGACTTGAGCAGGTATCCGTCGCCCGACAATCTTGTTCACCCGGATGCCCCGGAGGACGGGGGTGCCGTGCTTGATGCTGGCGAGGGAGTGAACGCCGATCCTGCGGCCAGGGGTGATGGCTCGGCAGGGACACCTTGAGCTGGCTTGCTCTTTTTGTTTTTTACTTGTAATTTTCTAGGCTTCCCTTTTTTGTATTTTTCCCTCGGGCGATCATGCTTGTATTTCAAATGAAATGAAATGAGTATTTCCTTCTCTGATTTCTTGTTTGTATGTTCGTATTTCCGAATCTTTTGCATTTGACTTCATATAAAGGTGTTGTATGTGAAGCTCCAAATCAATTGATATACTTAAACTTATACTGGTAACTTTCAGAACAAAGTCGATCATCGTATGTATATATGAACAAAGCCGATCGTCGTATGTATAGCTAAACAAAGCCGATCGTCGTATATATAGCTCCGCTCTCCCCCTTGTTTTTGTTTACTTAGTGAAAGTAAGGGAACAAAAATAAATCGTTTAGCGAGCTATCTTTGGTTTACTTCTTGCGATCTTCAATTTTGCAGATTCCTCGAGGAAGGCCGACCATCTCGGCCTAGAGGAACCTTGCATGGTCATGGAGTTCGATGGAACCGACCTCTGCGACCATGTCTTGTGCGTGAGCGACATTCTGTCTGATGGTCTACGTCTCGCGACTCACTTAATTGTGAGGGTCCTCTGTAGGCTACGTTTTGCCTCGCACTGTAGTGATGGGGCGTATGATCTCAGTCTGGAGGAGTTCTTGCGCGGGGCACTGTCAGATTAATCGACTTCGCGACCGTGGCTTGTTAGCACTTTTCTGCCTGGGACCGACATGTTAGATGACGGAACTTCGAGGGCATACGTTGTGATGGGGGGAGGGACGTGTCGCATTGTCTGGGTCCACCACGTTAGACGATGGACCTTTGAGGGCGGGCGAGCGTGTCCACATATCTATTTTGGAGGGTCCTTCGGCTAGGCTCGCCTCGAATTTAAACGAAAGGGCGAGCGATCTTTGCCCAAAGGAACCTTGCATGGACGGGCTGTCGGTTCCATCGATCTCCAGAACCATGGCTACACTTTTATACCTTGGATCGTCATGTTAGATGGCGATCCTCGACGGTATACGTTGCTGGGGGAGGCGATCGCTTGCCTAGGTCCATCATGTTAGATGACGAACTTTAGAGGGCGAGCGAGTCATCCTCCTTTTGGAGGCGTTGCTCAGGCAGTAGCCTTTGGTTTGCTTTGCCGAAGCGAATCATTTGGGGAGAACTGGAAAATCTCATTAAGCACTTTGTACATTGAATAAATGAATACAGGGTGTTTTTATTGATAGTACTTCTTCAAACGTACGGCGTTCCACGGATATTGGTCCAGAGTGCCGTCTGGGTGTTGGAGCTCGTAGGCTCCTTTAGTTAGCCACTTGGATATCCTGAACGGGCCCTCCCAGTTCGGACCAAATACTCCCATGTGGGTCTGGATCTTCTTGAGGACTAGGTTGCCGACTTGGAACCATCTCTCCTTGACCTTTGAATTGAAGAATTTTTTGGATTTCCTTTTGTAGATCGTGTTCTTCATTTCCGAGGCCAGTCGTTGTTCTTCGAGCATATCCAAGTCAATTCGCCGAGCTACATCATTGTCCGTCGTCAGTGGTTGCACAGTCCGGTGGCTGAGGACGGAGATCTACGATGGGATCACTGCTTCTGTTCCGAAAGCGAGGGCGAATGGGGTTTCGCCGGTTGAATTTCTTGTCGTCGTTCAGTAGAACCACAAAACATCGGGGAGCTCGTTCGCCCAGCATCCTTGATTGGATTCGAGTCTGGCTTTGATCGTGTGTTTGAGGATCTTGTTTACAACCTCTACCTGCCTGTTTGTTTGAGAGTGGTAAGGGGCCGGGAACAGCTTTTTTATTCCCGATTTTTCACAGAATTGCATAACTTCCAAACCCTCGAACTGCTTTCCGTTGTTGGAGATGATAGCCTGAGGTAGACCGAAACGGCAGATGATGTTTTTCCAAATGAACTTGATTACTTGCTCTTGGTCGATCTTGTTGAGTGGTTCGGCCTCTGCCCATTTCGTGAAATAATCGACCCCCACGAGGGAGAATTTACATCCCCCCGGTGCCGTCGGCAAATGACCGATAAGGTCGATGCCCCATTGGGCGAACGACCACGGACTATACATAGAGGTGAGCTGCTTGGGGGAGAGCTTGATATTCGGGCCCATTATTTGAAACATGTGACAAGATCTGGCGTAGGCGATCGCGTCCTTTTGCAGGGTAGGCCAGCAAAAGCCTTGCTTGGTCATCTTGTAGATGAGGGCTCGCCCTCCCGCGTGATTTCCGCAGATACCATCATGGATTTTGGCTAAAACAAGCCGTCCTTCCTCCGGCGTAATGCACTTGAGGAGAGGAAGGATGAAAGCTCGCTTGTAAAGCCGGTCATCTAAGAGGATGTATTTGGTTGCTCGGAGCTGAAGCTGGCGAGCCTTGACCCGATCTGTGGGGACCGTTCTGTCTTTCAAGTATTCAATGAACGGAGTCATCCAATTCTCTTCGGCGATGGCAACTGTGGCGACCAAGCTTTTGTCGATCGCCGATCTTCCCAATTTAGTGATTTGGATTTTAGAGAAATCCTCTGCCCCATTCGACGATGCGAGTTTGGATAGGGCATCGGCCTGGGAGTTGTGCTCTCTCGGGATTTGCTCGATCAGCACTTCTTCAAAATTTGTGCACATTTCGGCGACCAACTCTTGATATTTGATCATCTGTTTGCAGCGTGGCTCATATTCTCCCTTGACTTGGTTCACGAACAAGAGGGAGTCCATGAAGATGTGAAGGCGACGAACGCCTATGGTGAGCGCTAGATCGAGCCCGCCTACTAAGGCTTCGTACTCGGCTTCATTGTTGGTCGCTCGGAAATCGAAACGCACTGCATTTGTAAAACTCTGGCTGTCGAGGCTGATGAGGACAATCCCTGCCCCTGCTCGTGAGATGGTCGACGAGCCATCTACATACAGTTTCCAGGCGGGACGGCCGACTTGGGTCGGGCTAGGCGGGAATGTTAATTCCACCAAAAAATCCGCCAGCACTTGGCCCTTGATCTCTATGCGAGGAGCATACGTGACGCTGTACTGGGCGATCTCTAGTGAGCACTTGAGGAGTCGCCCATTGGTGTCTGGCTAGTGCAGAACTTGCCTTAGAGGGAGAGTCGTCAGAACCTCCACTTGGTATTCGAAGAAATAGGCTCTCAGCTTGCGAACACTCATGACAAGTGCGTAGGTGAGCTTCTCTAGAGGCGTGTAACATGTCTCCGCATCGTGTAGCACTTGACTAACGAAGTAGATCTGCAAGTGGGTTTGTCCCTCGGCTCGCACTAATACTGCGCTCAGCGCGACCTCTAAGGCCGCCAAGTAAAGGAACAGCTTCTCGTCGGGGATCGGTTTTGCCAAAATTTGGGGGTTGGAAAGATACTTCTTGATTTTGGCAAACGCCATTTGACTTTCCTTCGTCCACGCAAATTTTTTATTCTTTATGGTGGCGAAAAAAGGCTTCATTCTGTCTCCGAGCCGCGAAATGAAGTGATTAAGGGCAGCTAAACACCCTGTAAGGCGTTTCACCTGCTTGACATTCCGTGGTTCTTGCATGTCGAGGATCGCCTTGATCTTGGTGGAGTTCGCTTCGATCCCTCTTTGGCTCACGATGTGCCCCAGGAATTTTCCGGAGCTTACTCCGAAGTTGCATTTCTTGGGGTTTAGTTTCATGTTGAAATTCTCGAGGATGGCGAACGTCTCGGCGAGGTCTTTGAGGTGATTTTCCTTTTTTAGGCTTTTGACCACAATGTCGTCAATGTATACCTCCATGGTTTTGCCGATTTGATCGGTGAACATCCCGTTGACTAGGCGTTGGTAGGTCGCCCCCGCATTTTTCAGACCGAACGACATTCGAACCCAAAAGAACACATCTTTTTTCATGTGCAATGATGTGCGTTTTACGTCTATTTCCGCCATTGGGATCTGATGGTATACGGCGAAGGCGTCCATAAACGACATCATTTCGCAACCTACCATGCTATCGACCAAGTGGTCAATGTGAGGCATTGGAAAGTGATCTTTCGGACAAGCCGCGTTGAGGTCGGTGAAATCGATGCATAACCTCCAGGATTCGCTCGCCTTTTTGACGAGTATCGCATTTGCCACCCACTATGGCTCGTCGGTAACTACCCCGATTAGTTTATTATCGAGCAGCTTCTTGACTTCTACATCTAGTGCAGCATATTTCTCTGGACCAATTTCCTATGTTTCTAGTGAACAGACTTCCTTGCCGGGTCGATCTTCAGATAGTGGCAAGCATGTTCCGGACTGATGCCGACCATATCTTGATGCGACCAGGCAAAGACTCCGATGTTCTTTCGTAGTAAACTGATCAGATCGTATTTTAGCTCGGTATCGACGCTCGAGCGAATTTGCACTTCCCGCTCCGGGCGAGCCGGATCGATTGTAATACTTTCCAACTCTTCGGTGGGGACGGTTGCTTCTCATTTGGAGCGATCACCGGACTCGATCCATGGATCAACATCGAGGCTTGGCTCGAAACTGATCCTCGGTTCGATGTCATCTGACAATCAATGTGAGATGCCATCTTCTGAGTTGGGCTGGTATGAGGTGCTTGGCTCGTCGATCTCCATTGGTTGGTTGTCGATCGTCCAAGTGTTACAAACAGGGCAAGAAACGTTTAAAGGAAAAGCTACAACACGAGTAGTTCAAACACTTCTTCACCATTAGCTGATCTCCTTTTATAGTACCGACTATCCCTTCGGTAGTGGGGAACTTGATACAATAAAAGAAAGAGGAGGCGACCGCCTCAAAGGTTTCTAAAAAGGGGACCTAGGAACCCATTATAGATAATGGGCATGTCTATGATTACAAAGTTCAGGTTCCTAGTGATCTTAATCTTAGGATCGCAACAACAGACTAGCTCGACGGAGAGCTTGATCCTTCCAAAGGCATTGACCGTGTTGTCGCCAAACCCTTGAAGCACGATTTCTAATGGCTTGATGAATTTGGTCAGGTTGCCGAGCTGGTCCAGAGCAGACTTGAATATGATGTTGCAAAAGCTCCCATTGCCAACCAGCACGCGGTCGACCGTTTTCCCAAGGATACATGCAGAGATCACCAAGGCATCCTCTTTGGGGCACTGCACTCCCTCCCTATCCTTGTTGGAGAAGGAGATGAGCGCATCTCTGGAGATGGTTGGCTCTTGCGGCACCACGACATGGACTCCGGCGAACGCCCTCAGCTCGGCCTTCCATTTTTTGTTTGACATGGTGGAAACTGGGGAAAGACCTCCGAGATTTCCACCTCCTGATTGAAGCATATTGACCCAGCCGCCGGGGTTGATCAGAGGGATCGACTCATCTGAGTACTCCGGCTCATCTCGCTCGATTATGGAGACTGTATTGGGAGATTGATGGTCGTTGTTTTGTTGACGATCGCGGCCCCCAGTCCTTTCTGCCCGGGGCTCCGGCTTGGTTACTAAATTGTCCAGCTTGCCTTCCTCGAACAATCTCCAGAGTTGTCTGAGGAGGTCGCGGCATTGGCTGGTGTTGTGGCCGGGACTTTTGTGGTAGGCACAAAATTTATTGCGGTCCAGATGACCGTTGTCCCTCATCGGCTTTGGGTTGCTTAGCCACTCGCGCCCCTTGATGGCGTTGAAGATATGGGCCGAAGATAGATTGAGGTTGCGGAGGAGGTGAACCTCCACGTCTTCGAAGGCCTTGAACTCACCGGGAGGCTTCGCGACCGCCTTTCTGGGCTTGATGATCGCCTTCTTTGGGATGGGAGATGGTGCCTTCCTCTCCCCAGTTTCCCCCTCGCTTAGGCGAAGGGTGAGCAACCTCTGCCTGGACAGAAGGTCGGCGTCCTTGGCGTGGAAGATCGCGTAGGTCGGGGGGATGTCCTTTGTGAGCTGCCTGAACATGGGAGAAAGACCATCGAAACCCCCCAGGACCGAGTAGAGGGCGAGCTCGTCGCTTATGGGCTCGCCGGTAAGGACTATTTCATCCACCCGGTCGATGTAATCTTCATCGGACTCGTCTATCCCCTGCCTGATCTTCATCATGCGGTGGGGACCTTCTGGCCGAGCGACCTTGGCGGCGAAGTACGACGTGAAGTCGCTCGCCAGCTTTTCAAAACAGTTGATTGAGCACAGTGGCAATCAGATGTACCACCGATGGGCAAGATTGCCCAATGTTAACGGGAACATTCGGCATTTCGTCGCGTCTGACGCCCCGCATCCGGTCATATAGATCCGGAACTTGCTTAAGTGAGTCTCAGGGTCCGATCTCCACTCATACAGAGGTGTTTGAGAAGGAGCGATCTTTGGTTGCATGGGGGCAAGCTCGATCTGGACCGCGAGTGGCTCACTTGATACCGGCGACATTTCTCTTGGCGCCTGCTCCAGTTTCTATAAGCACTTTCATATCATCGAGCTGGTGCTGCATTTCGGCCATCGCCGTAGCCTGACTGCTCGCAGTCTAGCTCTCAGAGCGGGAGCCGAGGCGATCATGTACTGATCTCCTGGATCCGTTGTAGGCGAAGAGATCTTTGCCGCCGAGCTCGATTTTTCGGCGAGGGGAGCCAGATGGCTGACCTGTTTCTTGGGAGTCGGGTATGCCGAACTCCTGGTGACAGATTCGGACTCCGACGTCTCATGGTTGTGGCTAGAATGACCAGGTCACCATGAAGGATCACTTCCTAGGCGGCTGAAGACGGAACTGTCCTGCCTCGCAAGTGCCTTTTCTTGAGACTCGGGGCTTTCTGACGATTGCTCAACATATAACCACTTGAGTTTTTGTTTGCACGCGTGGCGGATGGCTGAGGGGGTAATAGTGGGCGCGTCGCATGCTCTCCGTCGCTCCATTAGGATGGCCATGGCCTCCTCGATCTGTTCCGTGATTTGGAATTCATCAAGTGAGAGGCTGGGGCCATCCTTCGGAGGCGGGAGTGAGAGTCTGGCGTCGCCGCGGCTGCTTCCCGCCATAGGTTGGGACTCAGTTTGGGCCGAAATAAGGCGTCCTACGGACCGTAAGGTGACTCTATTCGAGGTTGTGGCAGATGTCATTATCTCGAGGGTTTTTCTTTGAAGAACAGTGAGTGTTTCTTCAAGTATAAGTTCCGGAGAATAGTGGTGTTCTTCGAAACGGTCGGAGAGAAAATAAGGGTTAAAGCCCTCCTAGCGCCAATTGTTGTTACCCAAAATATTATTCAGAATGATATGCTGGATATGGCTACGGGTGGGTATCAAACAAAATGCAAGAGCACGAGCGATGGAATGAAAATAACACAAAATTTGTCGGGGTTGTTAATTCCGGGCTTCAATGCTCTCGCGAGATATTATTAATAATAATACTGCTTTGGAGTACAACTATTAATGTTAGAGTATGATTACAATGAGTGTAATGACCCTAGTTATCTAGCTCTTGAGTGCTGATGATTTCCGGAAGAACCAGTGTTAATGCTCTGTGAGTTCTTGTTACAAAGGTGAAATGCTGTCTGTGGAATTCTGTGTAGGATTCAACTGTGTTTTTCCAAATGCTGGAAGTCTTCTATTTATAGAAGAGGAGGTAATGGGGATGTCTTAATCCCGAACGGGCGATCGCCTTTCCTGCATTAAATTAAACGGGCGATCGTTTCAGCACGTGGGTCGGTTTCCTTAAAGTCCGCAGCCGCTACTGGCAGCCAAATGTGCGAACCAATGAGAAGACAACATCTGCCTCACGTTGCAGTCTTGGGAGGTCCCACCTAGGGCCATTTTGCGGGTCTATCGGTAGGTGAGAGGCTGTCCTTGTCACCTACAGCTGGTGATGGGCTGGAGTCAAAAAGCCTTTTCCTGCGATGCCGTTTACGGGTCTGCACGTGGGCCTTCATCCCGAGATTCGGTCTTCGTAGACTTGACGGATGATGGTTTCACATGTGTCATAAGACGATCGTCCTTGGTCGGGCACTAGAGACGATCGCCTTGTAAGACGATCGCTAGGCACTTTAACTTGATCTGGCATCTTTGTTTGGTAAGTATGCCTTGGTTCATTTGACGCTGACTTTGGTTGCTCGGCCCTTGTGCCGATCGCCGCTGAGGCCTATTAATCGCCGAACAATACACATAAGATCACATTATCGGTCCCTTATATAGTAATAATTAGTTCACAACCTATATAACATTAGACCATAGTGTGAGAGGTTGTAGTATATGCTTGTGATTGGTTGGTCTTGACCATTAGCATATATTAGCGTATTCGGTATACGTTGAACATAATCGATGGGAGATAGATTCTTCTGTACTCACTATAAGAAGAACATACATCTCAGGCAATTATTATTTCTTAATTCTAGTGATTAATATTTAATTATATATATTTAATATTTATTGCTTTGATTTATCATGGGTGATAGTCAAAATGATTGACTCAATATGCTCGATATTTTGGGAAATATTATTATTTGTATATTAAATAATGTGATGGAGGTGGCGACGGAGGGTAAAAAGTAGAAGACTTCCGATCAGTTTTCGTGAAGTAGGTATGGCGGACATCAGAAGACTCAGTCCGGATCGCGACCTATGGGGACTCAACCCCGATCATTTGGGGAGGCCATGGTTCTAGGTCTGCTCCGACTATTCCTGCTCGTGGTCATACTTGTTTTAACTGTGGTCGTCCAGGGCATATGATGAGTGAATGTGATAGGCCGCCACTACAGTGTCATAATTGTGGTCGTATGGGGCATCGTGCTACATATTGTGGAGATGCGAGTCGGGTACCAATTACTCAGATGTCAGCCCCGGCTACGAGGGAACCGAGTGTGAATCACGCTCCGACAGCTAATCCTCGTCAGCAGAGTTTCGGCAGGGGTCGAGGACGTGGGCAGATTTCTAGAGCGGGAGCGTCTAGTGCGGGGTCTATTCCACCATGTGTGTATGAGATGAGACGAGCTTAGGATCCTGACGCGACAATGGCTACATGTACCATCCACATCCTTGACCATCATGTTTCTGTGGTTTTCGATTCCGGTGCTACACATTCTTTCATATCTTTGGGCTGCGTGCATCATCTGCGTGTTGATTGTTTGGTTGCATGTGAACCATTTATCGTTAAACTGCCTAGCGGGGATAGAATCATGGGGGATCGTGAGGTTAGAAATTTTCAGGTGAGTATCGCAGGGAGGGCTTGGCCTTCTAATATGATTGTGGTAGACATTAAGGACGAGGATTTGATCCTTGGTCAGGATTGGTTAGACAAACATGGGGCGATCATGAACTATATAGCGAGGACCATTTCGATGTTATCCTCTGACGGAACCGAGCAAACCTCTGTGGAACGCAAATAGAGTAGTCAGAAATTCTTGATCGGCGCATTGAAAGTGGTGAAATTTCTTCGAGGAGGGTGCACTGGTTATTGGTGCTACGCCATGAAGTCAGTAGAGGAGAAGATCGATCTTTCGTCTATTCCGGTAGTAAATGAATATCGTGACATTTTTCCTGACGAATTGTCGGGTATGCCACCGGACCGTGAGGTTGAGTTCACCGTTGATTTAGAGCGGGTGCGGCTCCGATTTCTAAAGCACCATACCACATGGCACCTGCGGAGATGCGAGAATTGAAGAAACATCTGGGGTACTAGAAATCGTGTCCAGACCAGTCGGGTTGATCATGTCCCTAGAGGCACTCGAAAGGATTATTATATTAAACCATGCAGGTGGAATTAATTTTCCGATATAATAATAAAAGTCGAGTGGTATACTCATGTATAATATATTAATTAATTAAAAGCTGTCAGTAGCTTAAATTAATTAATGGACATGGATTATCTTAAACATGGGAAATAATTAATTTAAAAAGGAGCCAAATTTTGTAATTTGGGATTTTGGTAGGAAGTGCAATATCAACCTTTTAGTGGACTAAGTTGATATTAATAGAGTCTTCATATTAGGAAGAGTCCTAATATTGGAAAGAAGATATCTATTGGGAGTCTTTACTTTGTCCTACTTAAGGTCTCTAGAGTAGCCCAAAAACACCTATATAAGGAGTATATGGGGGCCGATTTTACTACACTCTTGAACAAGAAATTTTCGATTTTTTCATATCTTGTGTTTAATTGTGGATCTTGACATGTGTCTTGGATTTCACAATTTAGCTAACACAATATTTTTCTAAATACTAAAAGATTCAAGAAAATTAGAGAAAAAAATTCGGAAGGTATTTCTTGGGAATAATTCGGCCGATCCATATTGCTCTCCGAGTAGTCCGGTAGATTGTTGGCCACACGACATCCGGATATAGGCGGGATATACTCTAGAAGAATTTGAGGTAGAAATACAAGTAGATCAAGGAAGAATACAAGGAGGTGTTCGATCGACCAGAAAGGGATTTTTCCACCACTTTGCTTCAAAGGTATGAATTACCAATTCCTACTGCGTAAATACATCTATTTAAATTGTTAATTAATCTGTTTAATTAATTAATTGACAAGCCTAAATAGATCCGCTACTTACGTTGGATAGTTTATAAAACCTTTCATAAAATATTTATCCAAATCGTTTCCGCTGCGTTTTATATTCCAACAATTGATATTGGAGCCAGTCTTTAAGTTCTGTTCAATTTAATTAATTTTGTTATTAATTTGCTAGCAATTTAAATTTAAATATTCATATGGTATGATGTTTGGATTATTTTGCTAGAAATTGTCTTGCAGGAGAATATGATCCAATTATCATGGCTATATAATTTTATTTATTTACGCGTTTTTTGGTAATTTGGCCCAATTTTGAGGCATGTATAAGTTTTTCCCATGAGAAAATACATGGGTAGAATAAGATTTATTTTTCCTTGTAATTTTGATGTATTTTATTTCTGTAAAATTGTAATCGAGTTGGAAACACAAAAGTACGAAGGAAAAGAAGCCCAGCGCGAAAAGGAGTCACGATCGGACGAACCGATCGAGACCAGGCAGCTGCCGATCGGGACTCCGCCAAAGCAGTGGTCTCGGCCGAGACCTGGCCTACCGCGGGACTGGGCAGCCTCGAATCTGTTCTGTCCCGGGCGTGGATCGGGCAGAGGGTCGGGTACCTGGGTCGGGTCATCCGGAATATGGTCATGTTCATATAATCGCCGTTCGTTGCGTCCGTTGGGGAACAATAAATTTAGTTTAGATGTTGCTTGGAAGAAAGTTTCTAAATATGGAATTTTTGTGGCCCAACCGAGAGGAGGTGACGAGATACTTGAAGCAATGGGAGCAAACAGCCGAGGGTTTTCTCGTTATTCAAAACGAGGAATAAAAGCCATGATAATTGGATTTAATTATCATTTTTTTTATTTTGTTGGTTTTTATTGTTTTGATGTATGGCATATATGGATGTATGCATGATATGTTTCCTTGCAAGTTAGGACGAGAAAATTAAAAACCTTAATTTTTCAAAATAACTAAGTGATTTTAATAATTGATTTTTCAAAATCTAAATTGGCCTCCATAATTGGTTTAAATTGTGAAATAATTAGCATGCGCGTTGACATTAAAGTCTTCCTCCACATCTGATGTGCTGATTATTGGCTCACTAGTTTTAAACTTCAATTAGATAGCAAAAAGGTGAATATTATTTTTTATGATAGGACCTCTCCATCTGTAGGTCTATTATCATTAAATAATATTCTAAAAATTGTTAAATTATGGTGCTCACTTAGGTGTATTAATTAATAAGCTCCCCATCGGATTCTATGTTAATTTAATACATGCCAAGAGGTACCAACTATTAATTTTACTTGTCAAAACGAATCTTGACTAGATAGTAAAATTAAAGACGTTAAAATCTACTTGAAAGATGTATATGTAAACGTCCACACTAACGTGGCTTTCATGTGCGGTTTTTTGAGGTGTTGGTTGACTGCATATATTGTAAGGTTTTTCAATATATTTTTCGTCGAATTATGTGATGAATGGTGTTTTAATTTTATTCTCAGATGTCTTTCAATCCACTAGCTGTTATTCTCAAAGAAAATAAACTTGATGGCACTAACTTTGCTGACTGGAAAAGAAATCTTGACATTGTCCTAATTGACGAGGGGCATAAATTTGTTTTAACTGAGGAAAGCCATCTGGAAACAGAACCGGATGCCACTTCTGAAGAGTTGGTTGAATTCTGAAAATGGAAAAAGTCTGATGAGATGGCTCGCTGTTACATTTTGGCTTCATTGACAAATATATTGCAGCATCAGCATCAGACGATGGCCTCAGCCGCGGAAATGATGAAAAATCTCACCGAGATGTTTGGTCATCATAACCGGGCGGCTAGGCAAAATGCAATGAGGGTGTTGATGACAACCCAAATGTGTAACACCCCAAATGAGGCAGATATTACAGTGTCGTGGACCCCCGACTGGAACCCACCAGGCGAATGAAATTTAGTGAATTAAATAATATAAATGTAGTACCGAACCACATTATAATACCAATTACTCCGACGGGGAGTTTAAATACAACACCCAGGAAATACAGAATACATGTATATTTCATGTGAAGATAAAATATACAACACTGAATGAAATGAAATCCAAATGGACTGCAGCGGAAAATAACAACAAGAAGACATGAATAAATAAAGAGACTGGGCCCCCCTACTAGTATCACTGGGACTCCTCGCCGTCAATGTTTTCTTCACGTTCTTTTGCCTTGCCATGACCTATAAACAATATCCCAACGTGTTTTTGCCTTGCCATCACATGAATGAATTAAGAAATTGAGTTGAATGATGGACATCATAGTACACCCGAATGGAATGTGCAAGTGCACAAGTAGCCGAGTATCCGTAGTCCCGCATATACACCCGCAACTTGGCCTAATTAGTCTCACGGAGGCACGTTATCATGTGCACAGTCCAATGTGTCCGGAGTCCCGCATATACACATGACCATCGTGTGCTCGACTAAAAATTCCACACATCCACCACCCGGCAACGTAATACAATCCCGGAAGGTCGCAAGAACAAAAGTGACCTAGATGAGGAATAATGAAAAAAATGCGTCAAGGGTCAAGAATGACTTACCGAGATGGAATAATGGTGCAATGAGTGATAACTTCAACTGAGATGATTGGAACCGTCGTTCCTCGTGAATTAAATGATTAGCTTGATAATTACAAGTCTCAACATGATTGATATATTAAGAATGAATTATATGTATGCATGAACAACAACGAAAGGAATGAGTATCCTTTTAACCGAGTAAGAATTAACTTACTCAAATACCGGTGAAGAAAGTCCTTCCTCGAACAAACATCCTAAGTGGAATCGCTCGAACAACCTTGAATAACATAATTACCAACAACGCTCAATATACGTATCACACACAATTATAACCAACTCAAAAGTCGTTACAACAATAACCAAAATTCATTGGGTCATTCTAACGGATACGTTGCAAACATTCTCCCGTTGATTATAACTAACCCCCAGTTATATCGAAAACCAACCTCCAAAAGTAAATCAATCCAGAAAAACTTCATTAATGACATCAATGATCCAATAGGAAACCACAACTCAAGGTTACGACAACATCAATCGGAAACCCCCAAAATAACCAAAGTCAAACACCAAGGGTTCTTGAATAATTCCCCAATTATTCATAAAATACTAAATATACTCCAATAAATCCATAGGAATACATGTATCCAAGGTAGATAATCCATATCTAACATATTCCAACATAATAGCAAGCTAACACGAAGAGATCGGAAGGAAAACACTCGAATCCCAAAATTCTAGATTCTAGAAATATTTACCTTGATTTGTTTGTTCGAGAGGATTAGATGATGAATAATCCAAACTAGAAGCTTGAAAATGGTGATAGTTGAATGCAGCTCGAAGAACAATTCACAGATTGCCCAAAATCGCCCAAAACCGACAGGAGGAGGAGAAGATAGGATGAAATGACGAAAATCGGACTGAACTGTACTATATATAGTAAACCCAATTTAGCGTGCGCTATCTCCTGTGCTTAGCATGCGCTTGCGGGTTTACCGGGTAGTCCAGTACCCGCTGCCTGCATCGATAGCGTGCGCTACATACCTTGGTAGCGTGCGCTAATTGTCTCTTATTAGCGTGTGTTAACCTTGTGTTAGCGCGCGCTACCGGATGGTTGATGACCAGAATACTGGAGTCCAGAACCTACTATCCTCTGGTCTGATTGAGCCTTAGCGCGCGCTATCCTATGATTAGCGTGTGCTACCAAACTAACCATTGCGTACGCTATACACACTCTTAGCGTGCGTTACGAATTATTCCATCTCAGTCCAGTACCCACTGGACTGTCCGTTCCAATACACTAGCGCGTGCTAATGGATCCCGATAGCGTGCGCTACACATACCATTAACACACGTTATACTCCAATTGTAGCGTGCCTTATGAATCTCACTAATCCAGTCCAGTGCCTTCTGGATTGTCTGCCTGAACCACACTAGTGTGCGCTAATGCTGAGAGGTAGCGTGCGCTACCCATACTCAATTAGCGTGCTAAAGAGATTACGTAGCGTGCACTACTCCTCACACACAACCCACTACAAAGATGACAAAGATGATATTCTCGGCCAGATTCTCCAACCAGGTTGAGTGACGAATAATAACTGATACACGATACAAATTACTCCAAACGGTGAATATAATGAATGAATATGATTGATGAATGACTAATACTGAGTGACAATATACTGAATGACAATTAATGAAATTACATCCAGGTATTACAAAACGACTGAGGGACTCCAGTAAGGGATGATGTTCTGAAAATGATGTCTCATTTGAACGAACTGAGCATACTGGGGGCCACTATCGATGCCGAGTCGCATGTCGATATTATCTTGGGCAGCTTGCCGAGAAGCATTGAGCAGTTCCACATCAACTACAATATGAATCGTAGGACTTACACTTTGGCGGAACTTCTGACAGAGCTTCAATCCGTCGTAAGGTCTCTTCAAAGAAGGTTATCATCAAATTCTTGCGGTAACCGGTGCTAGTTCTTCAAAACCCAAATGGGGAAAGAAGAAAAAGCAGGTTGGCTAGAAGCAAATGGCAACCTTCAAAGCTAAGGGCAAGGCTCCTCAGTCCAAGGATCTTCAGTCCGAGGCAACCAAAAAGCCGAAGGGCAAATTCTATAATTGCGGTCTGAAAGGGCATTTCAAGAGTGACTGCCCTAAGAAAGATACGTCTCATGCACTAGTAGTCAAAACATGTTTTTCTCCCTGTTCTATCACTTCGTAGATAGCAGATTCGGACTCCACTGATCATGTTTGTTATGACTCGTAGGGGTTCCAAGTAATCAAGGTACTTAGTGCGGATGAGATTACTATTAGCTGGGGCAACTATTCTAGGGTGAAGGCTGTTGCAGTGGGAGTCGTTCAATTAAAAGTTAATGATAGGATTCTAGTCCTAAATAATGTATTATTCGTACCTGATTTTAGAATGAATTTAATTTCAGTTTCTAAATTGCGTTGTGATGGATATTCGGTTTCTTTTGAAGATAATGCGGTTATTAAAAGAAATGGTGAATATGTTTGCACGAGTACTTATAATGAAGGACTTTATATCATTAATGCTGCACCATCTCCCATGTATAATTATAAATCACTAATTCTTTGACTAATCCTAATAAAAGAAAAGAACCTTCGAGCATAAATCAAACATATTTGTGGCATTTACGATTGGGTCATATTAACCTTAGAAGGATTCAAAGATTGGTGAGCGATGGCCCATTGGATTCGCTCCAAGTTGAGTCATTTCTAATTTGCGAATCCTGTCTAAAAGGGAAAATGACTAAAAGGGCTTTCCAAAGCAAAGGAAATAATACACAAAATATATTGGAATTAGTACACACTGATGTATGTGGTCCAATGAACATCCAGGCTAAGGGTGGTTTCGAATACTTCATCACATTTATAGATGATTATTCGAGATATGGATACATATATTTGATACGACATAAGTGTGAATCTTTTGATAAGTTCAAAGAATTCAAGGCTGAAACGGAGAAGTGTCATGGACAGAGTATCAATTCACTGCGATCTGATCGTGGTGTCGAGTATCTTAGTAGAGAGTTTTTGGATTTCTTGGCACATGAGGGAATTACTTCCCAGCTCACTGCACCTGGTACACCACAACAAAATGGTGCTGCTGAACAAAGGAATCGTACTTTATTAGAGATTGTTAGGTCAATGATGAGTTATTCTGATTTACCTATTTCGTTTTGGGGATACACCTTGGAAACAGCGGCGTACATTCTAAAATTGGTGCCTTCGAAGTCAGTTCCAAAAATACCCACTGAATAAGGAAGCTGATAAGTTGGCATCTCGTACAGAAGTATGAGTGTTTGTAGGAGATCCGAAGGGAATGAAGGGTGGCTTATTCTACAGTCCTAAAGATCAGAAGGTCATTGTTAGCACCAATGACTGGTTCTTAGAGGAGGACTATGTAATAAGCTACAAGCTTAGGAGTGAGGTCATTCTAGAGGAACTTAGGGGTGAGATTTCGATAATACCAATTGTACAAACACCAAGTATACCACGTATCGACACTATTGTGGATACGCAAACTAAGGACACGCCTCATCATAGTAGGAGGGTTGTTCGTCAACCTGAATGTTTCATCGGCGTGGGAGCATCTTAGGACCACTCCCCAGACCAGGATGAAATGGATCCATGTATATATAAGCAGGCAGTTCAAGACAAGGATGCTTAATCCTGGCAAATAGCAATAGAATCCGAAATGGGATCTATGATTCTAATCAAGTGTGGGAGCTAGTAGAGCTACCCAATAGGGTAAAACCCATTGGAAGTAAGTGGGTCTACAAGCATAAGAGAGGATAGAAAGGGAAGGTTTAAACCTTCAAATCAAGGCTTGTTGCGAAAGGTTACACTCAGAAGGAGGACATCGACTACGATGAGACGTTTTCGCCAGTAGCCATGGTTAAATCAATCTGGATTCTCTTAGATATAGCTGCGCATTTGGATATGGAGATTTGGCAGATGGATGTCAAGACTGCATTCTTGAACGGGAGTCTTGATGAGGAAATCTATATGCGCCAACCTGAGGGATTCATTGCTAAAGGAGAGGAGCACTTAGTGTGCAAGCTTAAAAGAGCCATTTATGGTCTCAAGCAATCATCAAGGTTTTGGAACATGCGATTTGATGAGGTCATTCAATCTTATGGTTTTGAACAGTGTCCTAATGAGGTTCGTGTATACAAAAAGTGCGATGGAAACGTGCTAGTGTTTCTTGTACTGTACGTAGATGATATACTTCTAATTGGAAACAATGTGAAGGTATTATCAGACGTAAGGGTATGGCTGTCTGAGCAATTCGATATAAAGGATTTGGGAGAAGTTGGGCACATCCTTGGTATTAAGATATTTCGAGATCGCAAGAAAAGGATGTTGTGCTTATCTCAGGCATCCTATATCGATACGGTGCTAAAGCGGTTTAGTATGGAGAATTCCAAGAAAGGTTTCTTACCTTACAGACATGGAATTTAGCTATCTAAGTCCATGTGTCCTAAGACACAGAAGGAGATAGATGACATGAAGATGGTCCCTTATGCTTCAGCAGTGGGAAGCCTCATGTATGCTATGCTTTGCACTAGGCCTCATATCTGTCATGCTGTAGGCATGGTGGCGAGATACCAGTCGAACCCAGGACCGGGACATTGGATTGCTGTCAAGCATATACTCAAGTACCTGAGAAGGACTAGGGAGCATATGCTTATATATCAATCGGATACACTTTGTCCTTTGGGTTACAATGACTCAGATTTCAGTGCGGACAAAGAAAAGTCGAAATTAACTTCCTGATATGTTTCTCTTTGGGATGTAGAGCCATCAGTTGGAGGAGTGTGAAGCAGAAATGCATAGTGGACTCTACCATGGAAGCCGAGTATGTAGCAGCCTCAGAGGTAGCTAAAGAGGCGGTATGGCTCAAGTACTTCCTAAAGGATTTGGGTGTGATTCCTAATTTGCCTAGGAGTATTACACTTTATTGTGATAATACCGTGCTATTGCAAATTCGAAGGAACCACTGGCCCAAAAAGCAAGCAAACATATCAAGCGAAAATATCATATAATTCGATATTTTGTGAAAATAAGGAAGATTATTGTCTCTAAGATAGCATCTGAAGACAACCTAGCTGATCCTTTCACGAAAGGGTTGACCCCAAAGTCATTTGAAGGGCATGTGGAAGGAATGGGGTTGAGATGTATGGCAGCATTGCTTTGAGTATAAGTGGGAGATAGATAGACATAGTCTAGATAGTATACTTCAAAATCATGATTCGAGTATAAGTGGGAGATTGTTAAGGTTGTATACATCAAAGCATACTTTATGCTTGTATTACCTAATTTCCCAGTTTTCATCTATGAGAATATTTAATTCATTTATCACATGTTTTGCATATTTATTCACGCTATGGTTATGCAAATGTTGTCTAAAATACTTTATATTATAGATAATGTGGTGTGTCGAGTCACATAGAAGATCACATTATCGGTCCCTTATATAGTAATAATTAGTTCACAACCTATATAACATTAGACCGTAATGTCAGAGGTTGTAGTATATGCTTGTGATTGGTTGGTCTTGACCATTAGCATATATTAGCGTATTCGGTATACGTTGAACAGGATCGATGGGAGATAGATTCTTCTGTACTGACTATAAGAAGAACGCATATCTCGGACAATTATTATTTCTTAATTCTAGTAATTAATATTTAATTATATATATTTAATATTTATTGCTTTGATTTATCATGGGTGAGAGCCAAAATGATTGACTCAATATGCTCGATATTTTGGGCAATATTATTATTTATATATTAATTAATATTATAGCTAAAAATCGTGTCCCAACCAGTCAGGTTGATCATGTCCCTTGAGGCACTCGAACCCTGCAGGTGGAATTAATTTTCCGATATAATAATAAAAGTCGAGTGGTATATGTTGTTACCCAAAATATTATCCAAAGATGATATTGCTGGAATGGTCGAGTAACAAGCAAATGCAAGAGCACGTCCGTGGGGAAAGTAAATAACACAAGATTTTCCGGGGTTGTTAGTCCCAGGCTTGAATGCTCTCGCGAGATATTATTAATACAAATACTTTAGAGTACAAATATTAATGTTAGAGTACAAATATAATGATCGTAAAGACCCTAGTTATCTTAGCTATCGAGCGTGAAGATTGCCGGAAGAACCAGATATGAGGCTCTGTGGGTTCTTGTAACAACGATGGAGTGCTGTCACAATTATGAGAAATCAACGGTCTTTAACAGTGTGTATTAGCTGAATGTCTGAGCTCCTGGACTTTCGAATCTCTTCGAATCTGAACTATAGGGAGTTCTTGCCTCTGCCAACCGTCTTTTGGTTGAGAGGTGCTGAGAGAGAAATCATAAAATAGATTCAAGAGAGAAGCCGAGAGTCTGGAACTTTTGTGAATGTATTGTCAATGCCTGAACGTTTTTTGGAATGTCCGAACATTTTTCGAAACATCTCAACCTTTTTTCAGTTGCAGGAGGTTCTATATTTATAGGAGTGGGAGTTGCTGGGCGATCGCCTCTGCTGTATTATAATAAGCGGGCAATCATTTTTAGCACATGGGTTGGTCTCCTTAAAGTCCGCAGAAGTTGCTAGCTGCCAGAAGTGCGAACTAATGAGAGGGCAACACGCGTTCATGTCGCTGTCCTGGGAGGCCCTACTTATGACCTTTCGGCGGGTCTGTCGGTAGGTGAGGCCGTCCTTGTCACTGACAGCTGCTGATGGGATGGAGTCAACGATCCACGTTTTGCGGAACCTTTCGCGGATCTGCACATCTGCACATGGAGTCAACGATCCACGTTCTTCGTAGACTTTGATGGATGAAGGCCTTGTTCGTGGCACAGGACGGTTGTCCTAGTTCGGGCACCAGAGTCGATCGCTAGGTGCCAAAATGCGATCGCCTTGGGAGTTGATCGCTAGGTACTCGAAGGTAGACTATTACCTTCGTTATAACAAGGTCGCCGTAGCTCATTTGGTCGTGAACTCGGTCGCTCGGCCCTTATTCTGACCGCCGTCGAGGCGTATAAATCGTGAACTCCAGTCGATCGAGCACTGGAGCAGTACGAGGATGCTGGCCAGGGTTGTTGACGTGTGCAAATGAGTTCTTTTATTTTGGTTGTCCATTTTAAACGTTTGTTTTCAAAACTTGTAAACTGATAGTTAGTACTCGTGAGTAGTTAGGCGTTTTGATTTGGAAGATAGATTGTACACTAATTTTTATGTGTGATTTTCGATGATGTCTGGTTTATCGGTTGTACTGGGCATTTTAATTAATTTTCGTCTTGGTGATGTGTGTTTTCTCGCTGACCGTGATGGTTAGATGAGTGGTATTAGTTATTTAGTCTGTGGATCCCACGTAGGAATCCACAGTGCTATAATATATCCAGAATATCTTGGGGGTGTTAATCAGAGAACTAGGCTTGTTGGTTAATTGGGTCTAATTGTGTTTTATTTTGCACATTGTCATCACGCTGCCATCATCTCGGTACTTCGAGTGTTCGTAAGTTTTCCTTACTTGATTCTTTTGTTTTCTCGGATTGTACATCCATTTCTTGAACTGTGATTGTTTTTCTTCCGTACTTATCATCGAGTGGCTTTTGCTACCTTTTATCTCCAGTATGGATGGTCGGAGAGGTCGAGGTAGAGTTTGTGGCCATGGTCATGGACACGGCCGGGGACGTGGGGCATCTAGTGGGGTGGCCACGTCACACACTATGGAGCCGGCAGTAATGATGGTCGGCAGGACCATACTGCTACTCAAGATGACACAGCCGGTAATGGTGCCGACATTGGTGTTGCAGCTATGATGCAACAAATGGTGAACCAAATGGTTGCGATAACCCAGGCAGTTCGAAACCCGGCTCTGGCTTGTACTGCTCAGGCCAGAATGGATTGTTGGATTTAGGATTTCACCAAGATGCATCCTTCTCAGTATTATGGGGCTTCAGACCTAATTGGCTGGGAGAGGTGGATCAAAGAGATGTCCAAGATCTTTGTTGACACTAACTGTCCTAAGGATCGCAAGGTCTCAATCGCCCAGTATTTTGTCACTGGGGACGCCGCTGATTGGTGGGAGACTATCATGCCTCAGGATCATGACGCTTCATAGGCCGAGTTCAGAGACCTTATGGAAGATTCGAGTGCAGATCATCTACAAAGCAAGTGCCCATATGCAGATCCGCGAAAGGCGCCGCAGAACGTGGATCATTGACTCCAGACCATCACCAGCTATCAGTGACAAAGACGGCCTCACCTACTGACAGACCCACCGAAAGACCCTAAGTAGGGCCTCCCAGGACAGCGACATGAACGCGTGTTGGCCTCTCATTGGTTCGCACTTCTGGCAGCTAGCAACTTCTGCGGACTTTAAGGAGATCAACCTATGTGCTAAAGACAATCGCCCGCTTATTATAATACAACAGAGGCGATCGCCCAGCAACTCCCAGTCCTATAAATAAAGAACCTCCAGCAACTGAAAAAAGGTTGAGACGTTCCGAAAAACGTTCGGACATTCCAAAAGACGTTCAGGCATTGACAATATGTTCATAAAAGTTCCAGACTCTCGGGTTCTATCTTGAAACTATTTTAGAATTTCTCTCTCAGCACCTCTCAACCAAAAGACAGTCGGCAGAGGCAAGAACTCCCTATAGTTCAGATTCGAAGAGATTCTCAAGTCCAGGAGCTCAGACATTCTGCTAATACACACTGTGAGAGACCGTCGATTTCTCACAGTCGTCACAGCACTCCATCGTTGTTTCAAGAACACACAGAGCATCATATCTGGTTCTTCCAGCAATCTTCACGCTCGATAGCTAAGATAACTAGGGTCTTTACACTCATTGTATTTGTACTCTTAACATTAATATTTGTACTACAAAGTATTTGTATTAATAATATCTCGCGAGAGCATTCAAGCCCGGGACTAACAAGCCCAACAAATCTTGTGTTATTTACTTTCCCCACGGATGTGCTCTCGCATTTGTTTGTTACTCGACCATTCAAGCAATATCATCTCCGGATAATTTTTTGGGTAACAACAGTATACTCATGTATAATATATTAATTAATTAAAAGCTGTCAGTAGCTTAAATTAATTAATGGACATGGAATATCTTAAACACGGGAAATAATTAATTTTAATAGGAGCCAAATTTTGTAATTTGGGATTTTGGTAGGAAGTGCAATATCAATCTTTTAGTGGACTAAGTTGATATTAATAGAGTCTTCATATTAGGAAGAGTCCTAATATTGGAAAGAAGATATTTATTGGGAGTCCTTACCTTGTCCTCCTTAAGGTCCCTAGAGTAGCCCAAAAACACATATATAAGGAGTATATGGGCGGCCGATTTTACTACACTCTTGAATAAGAAATTTTCGATTTTTTCATATTGGATTCCACAATTTAGCTAACACAATATTTTCCTAAATACTAAAATATTCAAGAAAAATAGAGAAAAAAATTCGGAAGGTATTTCTTGGGAATAATTCGGCCGATCCATATTGCTCTCCGAGTAGTCTAGTAGATTGTTGGCTGTTGCGATATTTCCTACACGCAAGTGCACGTTATCGTTTACAAGTAATAAAGTGATAAGTAGAGTATCGTTCCCACTAGGATTGAATCTCTAACTACCGACGTTTTCGTATTTCAATTTTATTTGAACAATCGAAGTTGGGTTTTTGGATTAATAACTAAAAGAATTTCTAAAATACTAAGCAGTAGAAAACAATATCTTGGATTAAGGAAATCAAATGATGAATACGTCTAGGGTTCTGAATCCACCTTAGTTTATCCGAATTTACTCTCGATTATCCGTAATAAATAATTTTCCCAATTTACTGAAGGCGGAGATTGCTAATATATTCTACCGCCTCTCCCGAGGTCAATGGATTTATCTAACGGCGACTAACGCACTCTATCCCTAGGTGAATTATCTCGTCGATAGGCAAAAAGCATGAAATCTCCTAAAGGCCACGTAATTTCTATGAGTATATTCCTATCTCACAGAATAAAACGGTCCTCACCAATAGTTCCTCACCAAATCTCCTCTCCCGATTCGAAGTGAATGATTAAATCAATACAACTATTGGCCAGATAATTGCAAGCATTAAACATAATTGGGAAAACTCAATAAAAAGGTAATAAATTGGATAATCTTAATCAATTCGTCAAAACAAAGGTTTCATCAAAACCCTAGATTAGGGCTTTAGCCTGACATACTAAAAACTGAAAATACAGAATAAATAAACGAAAGCATAAAATTCAAACGCAGATGAAGCTCGGATTCCTCCGTTCTTCAGCTCCCGCCTTCTGCCCTTGAATTCTTCTGCTTTCCTCCTCTTCTCTGTCTCCAAGCTTAAGCTCTCCTAGGTTTAGATTCAATGATTCCCCCAATAATTAAATTAGGGTCTTAAGCCCTATTTATAGCTCAGCACCTCCACAAATCGCGTCCGTATTAATCGGTTGAAAACTGGCTTCGAAACGGCCCAGAATCCGCGCAGACGTACCAAACCCGCTAAGTGTGCCGCGGCTCACTGAACCTGTGCCGCGGCACATCGCCCAAAAGCTGAATACCTGGGCGTTAAATAATTCTTCTGTGCCGCGGCTCACCTGGGCTGTGCCGCGGCACAGAGTACAGATTACTCTGCCCTTCGGCTGGTGTCTTCCTGTGCCGCGGCTCCGATTCCTTGCGCCGCGGCTCATCGTCCAGTTTTGCCGTTTTCGCCCGTTTTGCCTCGTTTTAGCTCCCGGACTTCAATTTCCTGTCAATCATACAAAATCAAGGCATTAAAAGCTCATTTAGATGATTTCACTCACCAAAACACTACAAAATAATGATAAATAAGCATATAAAAATACGCCTAACATTGGCCACGCGATATCCGGATATAGGCGGGATATACTATAGAAGACTTTGAGGTAGAAATACTAGTAGATCAAGGAAGAATACAAGGAGGTTTTCAATCGACCAGAAATGGATTTTTTCACCACTTCCCTTCAAAGGTATGCATTACCAATTCCTACTGCGTAAATACATATATTTAAATTGTTAATTAATCTGGTTAATTAATTAATTGACAAGCCTAACGAGATCCGCTATTTACATTGGATAGTTTATAAAACCTTTCATAAAATATTTATCCAAATCGCTTCCACTGTGTTTTATATTCCAACAAGAGCATCACCTATCACATTGGCCTTCCCGGGGTGGTATGAAATCTCCACAACATAGTCCTTGATTAACTCCAACTACCGCCTCTGTCTCATGTTTAATTCTCTCTGGGTAAAGATATATTTCAAACTCTTATGATCCGTGAAAATTTTGCAAGTAACTCCGTAAAGATAGTGCCTCCAAATCTTGAGGGCAAGCATCACTGCGGCTAACTCCAAATCATGTGTCGGGTAATTCATTTTGTACGGCCTCAGCTGTCGGGATGCGTACGCAATAACTCTGTCGTTCTGCATAAAGACACATCCCAGCCCATGTTTAGATGCATCCGTGTATATAATGAATCCTTCTATTCCTTGTGGTAGCACTAACACTTAGTTAGTCTCCTATTGAGCTCATCAAAGCTCTTCTGACAGTCCGTAGTCCATACAAACTTGGTGCTTTTCCCTAGTAGGTTCGTTAAGGGTCGAGCGATATAGGAAAAAGCCTCGACAAATCTTCGATAGTAACCTGCCAATCCTAGAAAACTCCCTAATTCCTTGACGTTCTTCGGCGGTTCCCAACTCATTATCGTCTCGATCTTTTGTGGAACGACCTTAACGCCCTCTGTTGAGACAACATGTCCGAGGAAAATTACTTCCGGCATCCAGAATTTGCACTTGGAAAGTTTCGCATAAAGTTGGTGCCGCCTCAACACGCTCAGTACTTGCCTCAATGTTCCTCGTGTTCCTGTCGGCTTCGAGAATAAATTAGGATGTCGTCAATAAAAACCACGACGCAGTTATAGAGGAAATCAATTAAAACTTTGTTCATCAATTCCATGAAAATGACTGGGGCATTAGTCAACCCGAATTATACCATGATATACTCGTAATGTCCATATCTCGATCGAAATGCAGTCTTGGGTATATCTTCCTCCCGAATCCTCAATTGATGATATCCAGACCGTAGATCGATCTCTAAAAATACAACTGCCCCCTGTGATCTAGGATGTCATCAATTCTTGGAAGTGGATAACGATTCTTGATAGTAACCTTGTTTAGTTCTCTATAGTCAATGCACAAGCGTAGAGAGTTGTACTTTTTCTTAACAAAAAGTACAGGCACGCGCGAGGTGCTCGAGAAGATCAATCCCTTCTCCAGCAGATCTTCGAGCTAAATCTTTAATTCTTTCATCACAGCCGGTGCCATCCTATAAGGAGCTTTGGAAATAGGTCTCGTCCCTAGCTCGAGTTTAATGGAGAGGTCAACTTCTCGGTGTGTTGGCAGCCCTGGTATTTCATCGGGAAAGGCATCTGGAAATTCATTCACCACCGGAATGTTTGCGACCGCAAGTTGTGATGTAACCTCCTGAAGAACATAACACCAATAGTACTTCCTTCGAGAATTGCAGGAGACTTCCGATGAAAGAAGGATGGGAGATCCTTTCGTACTGAAGTGTTCTCGACCCTTGAGAACATGTGTGGTACCGTCATGGGGCGTGATGGAAATATTCAAAATTCAATATCGTTCTGTGCAATGACATCCAGTCTATGACTAAAATGACATCTTCATTCTGAAGCGGGAAGACCATAAGATTAGCGGTCCAACTATGATCGTTGATACGGATATGACAGTCTCGAACTTCTAGATCGCCACCTACTCTACTACCCTCGGGTAGCTTAACAGTAAAGGATTCACAAGGCACACAAGCAAGATTTAAACGTTCAACACATTCCACAGATACAAATGAGTGTGTGGCTCCGGTATCAAATAGTACATGCACAGGCTGAGAGTTAACAAGAAGGGTACTTGAGATAGATGGCACGGATTGACCATCCGTATCCCTCAGTTCAAATACACGAGACGGCACTGACTCCGAAAAGGATGAAGTACCACCACTGCACCCACGACCTCGTTCGGTACCGTACGGCGGTGGTTGAGTCTGATGCGGTGGAGCTCGGTAGTTGGAAACGGCAGGCGTCCTGGAGGATTGCACAGAGCCTTGTTGACTCGGTTGGGGAGCTGAGTTCTGTGTAGGATTGGCCCTCCAGCAGTAACGAGACATGTGTCCACTCTTCCCGCAAGAGAAACATTTGGTAAGCGACTTATGACACCTGTTCGCTATATTTTTAAACAATCCGCAAGTGTATGGAGTAAATGTAGAAAGTGGCGAGAAAGGTCGTATTCCACAGAGACTAAATATTCGTATTGTGTTCAGTACTAGAATATAATGATTCCAGTTTTATCTAGACGATCGAAAGTTGAATGAATGTTTAACGAAATAAAATAAAATGATGACAATTAATTTAAACAAGTGAAAATATCCGAATTAAAGAGAACTTTATGAGTTTTGAAAGATAGATTCCAAGGCTAGGTTTTCGTTGATCACTAAGTTTAATCGGGATTGGTGTCGAAAAGTTCTAAGTGCGTCTCCAAAACGATAATCACAACAATATTCTAAAGTCTCTCTCAAGATGCATTAAAACGTAGATTAAACAACCTATAACAACGTCTCCGTATATTATAAATTATCTAACTCCAAAATTTTCATAAGATTAAATACCATCATAGCTTATCACCGATTTCTCAATCTCGTAATTTACTACGTCAAATACTCGAAACTTATTAATGCCCTCTTCTCTCGAATTATAAGCAATCAAGTTAAACATGTAAAAACATTGATCAAATGTTCTAACATGAATTAAAACCAATATTTTGATAAAGAAATCATATATATACATATATATATATATATATATTCATGAATCCCTCAAAAACAAAATGAATCAATGTACTCCCATGCCTGGAATCTAACAAGTTTAGCCGGACATGGTAATAAAGGAAATCTCAATAAATATCATGTTCATCATGTTCATGCTAAATAAAACAACAAAATAATTAAAACATAGGGAGAAGATAAAACTCGGATGGTGTCTTAAATGAACTCGGATCAAGCCTTCAAGTTTTCTTGAGGTGTTCTTCCTTTTTTTTTCCTTCAAAGTCTCCTTATTTGGTAAGTTTCTTTCTCAATCTTGTGTTTTTTCTTCTCTCACCAACTCTCAAAGACTCTACAAATCAGAATATCTCTATAAGTCCAGCCGAAGATCCTTTTTATAAAACCACAATACCATTTTTCTTGTTCAAATCATGCAAAAATGTCAAAGAAGTGATTTTACACCGAAAAGTGACACGGCTCGTGTCACTGACACGGCTCGTGTCACTGACACGGCTCGTGTCGTAGTGCTCTAGAAAAATCAAAAGTCACTGGACAAGGAACTTGACGGTGTCAGTTGACACAGCCAAGCAAGTGACACTGCCCATGTCAAATGACATGGCCGAGCCCGTGTTGGTCCGTTTTAACTCTATTTTGACTCCATTTTCGGCTCGATCTTTCGTTTCCGCATTGCTTGATATGTATTGGGGGTTGAGTCTTAGTTCTTGCTTGATTAATACCTATAAAATAAATAAAATGTACCCAAGCGTGATCGAGTCCAATAAACATAATATGAGCACAAACGACACAATTCTACACATTTTAGGATCTTAAAATCGGGAAAAGCTTTGCAAAAATATGTGTAAAAATGAGTGTTATCAAAATCCCCCAAACTTGAACGTTGATCGTCCCGATCAATGCACTTCAAAAAAACCACTCCTAAGGAAACTTGTCCCTCAACACAGCTCAAAGGATTATTTTGAAAATTCATCAATACGCCTCAATAAATAAATAAGTCAAGTTCTATAAAGTATTTAAATCTCTGGAATGCTTCCTTAACATCATAGCTAATACTTGAATAATACGAACCTCACCGGTCAAGTGTATTCCCTCACTCTCATAGTGTATAATGGGATAAGTGACGCTCAAAACTCATTCAATGAAATAAGAATCCCCATAGGCTTGCCAATCGTCTACATCTCTACCACTAGTTGTGCATGCAAATTTGGTGAATCAAAATGGACTTTATTGGTTGTAATGTAGGCTTTTTGGTCGGGGTAAGATAAATATGGCTTAAAGTGACTTGACTCGAGCAAATTAGAACATTATCTCAATAATCACTTCGCCCAATTTGAAGCTCAAAATTTTGTTTTCCCTGGAATTTGCTCCCTTCAACCTCTTGATTTTAATATAATCGCACTAAGCGCTTTTGGAAGTGAAAATAACAACCTTATTCCTCTTTATTGCTCCATTTATTTTATTTCCTTCTTATCGCTACAATAAATCTCTTTTTTTTTCTGCCCACTCTTTGTTTTTGTCTTTTCATATGGTGGACAACATCATCATTATAATCACACCATTCTTCCTTCAAATTTATTTTGATAAATCATTGCAATTGAACCAACAATCTTCCCAATCGCCTCCACACACCTTTTTATTCTTTTCCAATTTGTTCTAATAAGCTCAAGTATAGGGACAAAAGTTTATAATGGAACAGAAAGCTCCTAATGTGGCTAACAAGAAATAGGCTTTAAGCTCAATCGGGCTAACTAGGGAAATAATTTTCGGGTTGGCCAAAAGGTTTGAAGGGTTGCCAAAAAAAATCGCCTAAAATCACTTTCACTAATTTGCACACACGCTTGTAGTTTTGAATAAGATACCAAGGCAAGTTCTAGAGTCTTAAAATATGAATGATACACTCGACAATGAAACTTTCATATTTAATGATGCACGAATGCTCAAAAGCTCACAAGTTAGATTTGTTCATATTTCCAAGATATTAAACAATTTATTCAATTTCACACCCTTTAGATTATTCTACAATTTTTCCTCTTCAAATTATCCTCGATTTGCATATCATAATAACAAAATAAATCCAGAGGTATCCAAGATAAGAGTTCATTCTTTCGAGTTTTCATCCAAGTACATGATACTCAAAACACACCAAGTTCAAAAACAACAATTCACACCAAAATCCAAGCAAATCTTCACACCAAAATTCGAAAAAAATAGAAAAAAACAAACAATAAAATAAACAAACAAAACAAGGTGTTAAAAAAAACGAACAATATAAGTATATCTTGACCCAATATCTCCCCCCAAACTTGAATTAAAGAATGTACACACGAAAGGGGTATAGTATTTAAACAACAAAAACTTTGGGTCAAGAAATACTTACAGCCGGTCATATTGATTGGGCGGAGGGAAGTGGGCTTGTTGGACATACCTCGTGTCATACCTGCTCAAATTTGCCAAAATTCGTCTGCCCACTTGACCCGACGGTGTCAAACGACACGGTCCATGTCGCATCTGCGCGGAAAGTGAAAATCAACTGTCAGCCTGACCCGACAGTGTCAGACGACACGACCCGTGTCATAATTGCCCAGAAACTAAAAAAAAAATGTCTGGATGCCCGACCCGACCATGTCGAATGACACGGCCCATGTCGTACTAGCTTGGAAAGTGCACTTCTGGTTTCCGGATATTTTTCCTGCGACTTGGACACCTACTGTTGAACCGGTCAGTTCCTCATCAAGAAAAAATAAAAATAAAATGCTAATAAGAACAAAATAAACTAACAAGAACCATTGGGTTGCCTCCCAATTAGCGCTAAGTTTAACGTCTTCAGCTGGATGCAAGTGTTGGATTGCCTCCCAACCAGCACTAAATTTATTCAGCCAGACGCATGTTTTCTTCATCCCGGATCATTCGACGAGCTCTTACAATCCGGTTTACGTGCAATGTTATCGGGAGGTTCTCCATTTGTCAATCTGTCAAATCGAGGGGTCATAAAAAATACAACATTTTGACTATGTATCCTAGTCGTTAATTCTCCTCCATCCACATCAATTAATGCTCGTGCAGTGGCTAAGAACGGACGTCCAAGTATTACTAGACCATCTTGCTTCCCATCATCATCAAGCACTATAAAATCAACGAGGAAGGCGAACTTATCAATCTTTAAAATTACATCCTCCACAATTCCCTTTGGGTGAGCTAAAGATCGATCTATGAATTGCAAGCTCACTGGAGATGGTCTCAACTCTCCTAATCCAAGTATCCTGAAAATAGACAATGTAATACCCGTAATTTCGATTTTTCGGTAATTTTATTTTTTTTGTCGGAAGTCTGTTTTGACGACTCGCTCATGACCGTTTCGTCATTCCGAGAATATTTAATTCTGCTCTTTTTGTCATCCGAGTTCGTTTCGGTATCGTTTTGTTTAGTTCCGTGTTCTTAAACGGCTTTTCCGCACTCGAGTTCGATTCTTGCGAATCTCGTCCGAAACTGTTGTTTCGAGTTTCTCACAAGTTCATTTAATGTTATTATTCATGTTGCGAGCTTTGGTTCGGTGTTTCGATCACGTATCGTGATTTTCGGACGTTTTGGGCCATTTTCGTAATTTCCCAAAGTTTGGGGTAATTACTTTCCGTTGTCGAATTTCGAGCCTTCGGGTGGTCGGAATCGTATTCTCTTAAGGCTTGGATTCGTCTTTGCGAGTACGTCGTAACCATATCTTCGATTCGTATTCGTGTTTCGGTTTCGGGTTCGGCCGTCGGAGTGGCCACGGCCCGAGCCGGGCTGGCCTGGCCGTAAGGTGCAGGTTCTGACGGCAGACGTGCTCGGCGTGCATGGCCTCGAATGCCGGTTACGGCCGTAAGGGCCGAGAGTTACGGCCAGACGGTGCCGTGCACTTTCTGACGAATGCCGTTACGGCCGTAAGGACTCTGCTACGGCCGTAAGTGCGAGTTATGGCCGTAAGGCCACCGCTTGCTACGGCCGTAGCGGTCGGCTGGCGCTGGCGAGTTTGACGAATGCCGGTTACGGCCGTAAGGCTCGCGATTACGGCCGTAACCTGTCGGCCATATATAGGCAGTGACCGGCCCAGACTTCATTTTTATCACATTTCTTCACTCGGGAGCGGCTGGCGACGGGGAAAATCGGGAAATGGAGTTTTTGGTCGATTCCACTCAATTTCTAAGCGTTTGTGAGGATCCTTATCGATTATATCATCATCAAATCAGTGTTCTTCGTCGGATCGAGGTAATTTCTTGAAATCTCCTAGATTGGATTTTTCGAGATTTGTTCTTGATTTTCGATTCTAGTCCGATTTTGATGAATCGGTTGATGTTAGTAAACATTATTAATCGTGTTCTATGGATTGTATATCCATATTTTCGATTCATTCAACCCGATTGATGATTTTAGGCTCTTGAGGAACTTTGAACATTTAGTGTTCGATTAAATGCCTCAAAGAGTTTCTTTCGATCGTTATGTTGATTTCGATTGATATTGTGTTATTGAACGAATTGTATTTCATTCAAGGTGGTTCGAGTACTTGTGTTTATCGGAGGACGCCGTTCGTTGTTCGTGGAAGGAATTCATCGCCTTCGGTTTGAGGCAAGTTTTATACTTGTACTAGTCAATGAGATTAATGTTATCATATATGTGTATGAATGTGTTGTATCATTCCGAGACTTAGTCTCTTCATGAATTCATTGATATCAAGAGATCGTTCGATACGATACCTTTCGGCAATTTTGCCAAATGTTTATTGTTGTTCGTTAACGGCCGGTTCAAGGCATTGTGATACTCATTATTAATGTCATTGTCGATAGCCGGTTCGCGGTATCGATGTATCGATTGTTGTTAATATAGATGTCATTTAAAGACATCGTTGAGATCATTGTTATTCCTGTTTGGATTGTCATTAAAACTGTACAGGCCGATTAAAGGCATTGGCTTATTCATCTCTCGCCTTCGTCGTCGGTAACCGATTAAAGGTGCCGAGGCATCCTTCATATCATTGTTATCGAATTGCCGTTCTCAGGTAAATCGAAATGTTCAATCATTCACTAAATCATTGTTATCGATTGACCTTTCTAAGGCAATCGAGGTATTCACTCATTCATCGTGTCATTGTTATCGATTGGCCGTTCTCAGGCAAATCGAAGTGTTCAATCATTTATGGTATCATTGTTGTCGATTGACCATTTTAGGCAATCGAGGTATTGAATCATCCGCTGCACTATTGTTGTCGGTTAGCCGTTCTAAGGCAATCGAGGTGCTAATTTGGGACCTTCAAGGACGGTGTCTATCCGTGTGTTACTATCATCGTGTTGGCCGACTCAAGGCAGCACACTATCATTCATTGTGATACGGCTTCGTGCCGTGGCTTCGGCCCTAATTGTGATACGGCTGGATGCCGTGGCTTCGGCCCTCATTGTGATACGGCTTCGTGCCGTGGCTTCGGCCCTAATTGTGATACGGCTGGATGCCGTGGCTTCGGCCCTCATTGTGATACGGCTTCGTGCCGTGGCTTCGGCCCTAATTGTGATACGGCTGGATGCCGTGGCTTCGGCCCTCATTGTGATACGGCTTCGTGCCGTGGCTTCGGCCCTAATTGTGATACGGCTAGATGCCGTGGCTTCGGCCCTCATTGTGATACGGCTTCGTGCCGTGGCTTCGGCCCTCATTGATAACAGCTTCGGGCTGTTTCGACTTCATGTGATTGTGATATTTGACAGCTTCGGCCGAGTGTCTTTAAGGCCTTTGTGATTGTCTTGGTAATTTCATTGGAGCCTTCGGGCATTGTGATTCATAATTAATTCAGTCCTGGTTTGGTTCATATCGTGTAATTCATTGTGGTACTCTGTGATTATGATTCGCCGTTGGGCACTTATGTTCTAACCTGTTGAACAGGTATTAATAGTATGCCGTGGGCATAGTATTTCACGAATGCTCGGTTCTTATATTGGTTTGTGATCATCTCGTATTGTTATTATCATTGTACCGTTTCATTCTGCCTTTGGATGCATATCATGTTATACATGTATTTGATATTCATTATATGGATGACTGACCCCGTGGGGGCGGAACATGTTTTCATGTTTTAGGTGCTTGCGAGGAGAGAGTTGAGACACAGGGGCATGATGATGGCGACGAGGCATTCGAGCGATACTAGTCCGAGTTGTTCATTATTGGTCAGTCAGTTGGAGTGTACTCCAGTCTTGTCAGTTATTGTCGTGTTGTATTACCCGAACAGATGTTCGTGGATGTTGTTGTATTTCATTTTGGCCATGTAGGCCACTTTTGTCGTTGAAATTCCTTATCGGAATATTGTGTCGGTTATCATGGTAGGGACTATGATTTTCCCTTGTTGTTTAATTTAATGTATTTTAGTCATGTTCGCCTGGTGGATCTCCTGGCGTGGGGTCCACGGCACTGTAATAACCCAATAGGATTTGGGGGTGTTACAGAAATGGTATCAGAGCTTTGGGTTGTGGAATACCCTGAGATGTGAGTTATGTGGTCCTACCGACGCGGTAGTAGTGGGATTGTCAGGTTATGACAATCTAGTCAGTCAGGTTTTGTGAGTCGTAATATTAGTGCGACTGCACGAGTCATTCATTCATCGAGTCGTCGTCAGTGAAGACTAGTATCGCGAGACCTCGAAGCTTCGTATGACCTGTGTAAGGACTCGATTCTCTTTATGTTCATACATTCATCATGTCATTAATTTTTCATGCTCTGTGGAAACATATATGTGATATTATTGTTATGATTGATTCATGACTAATTGTTTTGGAGCACGTGTGACCTGTATAAGTGCTAAGGATCAACTCATTCACCAGTTAATAATCCTCAATCATCATTTTGATCTTGTCGATCAAGTTAATTCATTCATCACTCAGTTAATATCATTCATCACTCAGTTAATTCATTCATCACTCAGTTAATTCATTCATCACTCAGTCAATATCATTCATCACTCAGTTAATTCGTTCATCACTCAGTCAATATCATCACTCAGATAATTCATCTATCACTCAGTTAATTCATTCCTCACTCAGTCAATATCATCACTCAGATAATTCATTCATCAGTCAGTTAATTTCTTCATCACTCAGTCAATATCATTCATCACTCGGTTAATTCATTCATCACTCGATTAATTCATTCATCACTCAGTTAATTCCTTCATCACTTAGTCAATCTCATTGTTCCGTCAATTCATTCATTACTCAGTCAATCTCATTATTCAGTTAATTAATTCATCACTCAGATAATTCATTCATCACTCAAAGATATATCATTAGTCAGTTAATTCATCACTTAGTTAACCCATTCATCACTCGATTAATTCATTCATCACTCACCAATATCATTCATCACTCGCTTAATTCGCTCATCACTCACCAATATCATTCATCACTCGCTTAATTCGTCCATCACTCACCACTATCATTACTCGGATAATTCATTCATCACTCGCTTAATTCGCTCATCACTCACCAATATCATTGCTCGCTTAATTCATTCATCACTCACCAATTCTTTCATCACTTAGTCAATCTCATTGTTAAGATTAATTCATTAATCACTCAAATCTCATTGATCACCAATTTATTCATCACTCGATCAATCTCATTGTTCACCAATTCATTCATCACTCACCAATCTCATTGCTCGCTTAATTCATTCATCACTCGTTAATCTCGCCGCCGCTTAATTCATTATCACTCACCAATCTCATTGTTCAATTAATTCATTAATCATCCATCCATCTCACGGTTTAGTTGTTGATCTTACGGATCGAATTTTCAACCTTGTTAACTTGTGCAAGGTAATCATTTCAGGAATTTCATCAGATAATCATGTTACCTCACTTGATCTTTCATGCGATCTTATCATCTCCCGACATCATGTCGATTTATCATTTCATTGCATTATTAATGCATTCATTATGTTAGAGCGTGTATGCTCATTATTATCGTTCCGTCTCGTAATCATAATGCGATCTTCATACGAGATCTGTAATTATCACGTGACTTTCGTGCCTCGGTATGGGAAGAGCTGTCAGAGGGACATCGGACTCCGACGTCCAAGAGATCGTTTTCTAGTCATCTTCGTGGGAGAGCATCTTCATCCCGGACGAGTTCGACTGTTGTTGCTTTAACTGTGATACAATAGGACATTCATCACCGGTTTTGAGCAAGTTAATTCTTGTTCGGTAATAGGATAATCACTCATTTCATTTGTCGTTCATTCATTCATATAAGTCATTCATCATATATCAATCACGTTGAGACTTATAATTATCAAACTAATCATTCAATTCACGGGGAACTATGGTTCCAATCATTTCATTTGAGCTGTCACTCATTACGTTATCATTTCACACCGGTGAGTCATCCTTGATCCTTGTTGGATTTCGATTCATTATCATTCATTGTGATCATTCTTGTTCGTGTGTATCTCGTCAATTTTTCCTGGAGGGATATTGCTTCTCCCTACTTGTTTTAAGTTTCGGGACGAAACTTCTTTTAAGGGGGGTAGTATGTAATACCCGTAATTTCGATTTTTCGGTAATTTTATTTTTTTTGTCGGAAGTCTGTTTTGACGACTCGCTCATGACCGTTTCGTCATTCCGAGAATATTTAATTCTGCTCTTTTTGTCATCCGAGTTCGTTTCGGTATCGTTTTGTTTAGTTCCGTGTTCTTAAACGGCTTTTCCGCACTCGAGTTCGATTCTTGCGAATCTCGTCCAAATCGTTGTTTCGAGTTTCTCTCAAGTTCATTTAATGTTATTATTCATGTTGCGAGCTTTGGTTCGGTGTTTCGATCACGTATCGTGATTTTCGGACGTTTTGGGCCATTTTCGTAATTTCCCAAAGTTTGGGGTAATTACTTTCCGTTGTCGAATTTCGAGCCTTCGGGTGGTCGGAATCGTGTATTCTCTTAAGGCTTGGATTCGTCTTTGCGAGTACGTCGTAACCATATCTTCGATTCGTATTCGGGTCGTCGGGCCGTCGGAGTGGCCACGAGCCGGCGGCCTCGCCCGGGCCGAAGTTACGGCCGTAAGGTGCGATTACGGCGTACGTGCTCGGCAGGCATGGCCTCGACGAATGCCGTTACGGCCGTAAGGGCCGAGAGTTACGGCCAGACGGTGCTGTGCAGCTTCTTCGACGACGCCGGCATGGCCGTAGTGACTGGCGATTCTGGCCGTAAGTGCGAGTTACGGCCGTAAGGCCCATCGCTTCTACGGCCAGAAGCGGTCGGCCGGGCGCCGGGCGAGTTTGACGAATGCCGGTTACGGCCGTAAGGCTCCGGCTGTTACGGCCAGAACTGCCGGCCATATATAGGCAGTGACTGCCCAGACTTCATTTTTATCACATTTCTTCACTCGGGAGCGGCCGCGACGGGAAAATCGAAATGGAGTTTTTGGTCGATTCCACTCGATTTCTAAGCGTTTTTGAGGATCCTTATCGATTATATCATCATCAAATCATTGTTCTTCGTCGGATCGAGGTAATTTCTTGAAATCTCCTAGGATTGGATTTTTCGAGATTTGTTCTTGATTTTCGATTCTAGTCCGATTTTGATGAATCGGTTGATGTTAGTAAACATTATTAATCGTGTTCTATGGATTGTATATCCATATTTTCGATTCATTCAACCCGATTGATGATTTTAGGCTCTTGAGGAACTTTGAACATTTAGTGTTCGATTAAATGCCTCAAAGAGTTTCTTTCGGTCGTTATGTTGATTTCGATTGATATTGTGTTATTGAACGAATTGTATTTCATTCAAGGTGGTTCGAGTACTTGTGTTTATCGGAGGACGCCGTTCGTTGTTCGTGGAAGGAATTCATCGCCTTCGGTTTGAGGCAAGTTTTATACTTGTACTAGTCAATGAGATTAATGTTATCATATATGTGTATGAATGTGTTGTATCATTCCGAGACTTAGTCTCTTCATGAATTCATTGATATCAAGAGATCGTTCGATACGATACCTTTCGGCAATTTTGCCAAATGTTTATTGTTGTTCGTTAACGGCCGGTTCAAGGCATTGTGATACTCATTATTAATGTCATTGTCGATAGCCGGTTCATGTATCGATGTATCGATTGTTGTTAATATAGATGTCAATTAAAGACATCGTTGAGATCATTGTTATTCCTGTTTGGATTGTCATTAAAACCGCATGTGCCGATTAAAGGCATTGGCTTATTCATCTCTCGCCTTCGCCGGTAACCGATTAAAGGTGCCGAGGCATCCTTCATATCATTGTTATCGAATTGCCGTTCTCAGGTAAATCGAAATGTTCAATCATTCACTAAATCATTGTTATCGATTGACCTTTCTAAGGCAATCGAGGTATTCACTCATTCATCGTGTCATTGTTATCGATTGGCCGCTCGTGCAAATCGAAGTGTTCAATCATTTATGGTATCATTGTTGTCGATTGACCATTTTAGGCAATCGAGGTATTGAATCATCCGCTGCACTATTGTTGTCGGTTAGCCGTTCTAAGGCAATCGAGGTGTTAATTTGGGACCTTCAAGGACGGTGTCTATCCGTGTGTTACTATCATCGTGTTGGCCGACTCAAGGCAGCACACTATCATTCATTGTGATACGGCTTCGTGCCGTGGCTTCGGCCCTAATTGTGATACGGCCGATGCCGTGGCTTCGGCCCTGATTGTTATACGGCTTCGTGCCGTGGCTTCGGCCCTATTTGTGATACGGCTGGATGCCGTGGCTTCGGCCCTCATTGTGATACGGCTTCGTGCCGTGGCTTCGGCCCTAATTGTGATACGGCTGGATGCCGTGGCTTCGGCCCTCATTGTGATACGGCTTCGTGCCGTGGCTTCGGCCCTAATTGTGATACGGCTAGATGCCGTGGCTTCGGCCCTCATTGTGATACGGCTTCGTGCCGTGGCTTCGGCCCTCATTGATAACAGCTTCGGGCTGTTTCGACTTCATGTGATTGTGATATTTGACAGCTTCGGTCGAGTGTCTTTAAGGCCTTTGTGATTGTCTTGGTAATTTCATTGGAGCCTTCGGGCATTGTGATTCATAATTAATTCAGTCCTGGTTTGGTTCATATCGTGTAATTCATTGTGGTACTCTGTGATTATGATTCGCCGTTGGGCACTTATGTTCTAACCTGTTGAACAGGTATTAATAGTATGCCGTGGGCATAGTATTTCACGAATGCTCGGTTCTTATATTGGTTTGTGAGCATCTCGTATTATTATTATCATTGTACCGTTTCATTCTGCCTTTGGATGCATATCATGTTATACATGTATTTGATATTCATTATATGGATGACTGACCCCGTGGGGGCGGAACATGTTTTCATGTTTTAGGTGCTTGCGAGGAGAGAGTTGAGACACAGGGGCATGATGATGGCGACGAGGCATTCGAGCGATACTAGTCCGAGTTGTTCATTGTTGGTCAGTCAGTTGGAGTGTACTCCAGTCTTGTCAGTTATTGTCGTGTTGTATTACCCGAACAGATGTTCGTGGATGTTGTTGTATTTCATTTTGGCCATGTAGGCCACTTTTGTCGTTGAAATTCCTTATCGGAATATTGTGTCGGTTATCATAGTAGGGACTATGATTTTCCCTTGTTGTTTAATTTAATGTATTTTAGTCATGTTCGCCTGGTGGATCTCCTGGCGTGGGGTCCACGGCACTGTAATAACCCAATAGGATTTGGGGGTGTTACAGACAAAGGCAATATATTGACATATGAACCATGATCAATAAATACATCATTTAATGAACAACCCGAAATAGAGCAAGGAATTGAAAAACTCCCTGGATCCTTAAGTTTTTTCGGTAGGTGCTCCAATTCTTTTTTCTTTGACACCATGGCTTGCATGAAAACCTCAAAATTTTTCTTCTCCTTGATATGCTCAATATCAGATTGATCCTTCACCTCATTAATGGAAATTATCAAATCAGCTTTATTAGACAACACTGTCGCATCTTCATCTTCATTCTCTGATTCCGGTAGTTCTTTATTCACAATATACGAAAAAATAGCATTGCATTGTGTTTTTGGATTTTCCTCGTTGTTGCTTGGAAATTGGCCCTTTTAATGTTGGCTCCCCACGATCTTAGTCAATTGACCGATTTGTGTTTCTAGATTTTTCATTTGAGCTCCAATAGTCGTTGCTAATTGAGTCACGTGATTTTCAATCCGATCAAGTTTTTCTTCGTCTCGTGTAAACTGACTTTTTGTTTCCATCATAAACGTAGCCAAAATATTCTCTAGATTAGAATTTGGATTCGATTCTTCGATTATTTCACCATTTGACCCTTTGAATCCCGTCTGTGGTTGCAACACATTTATCGAATTCCCGTAGCTAGGATTCTCATGATTCCAATTTGAAGGATGATAAAACCCCGGATGAGGATTATTTGGATAGTTATTGAAATTATGGTTATTGATGTAATGAGCCTCCTCCAAGGGTCGGGTGGTGGTGCACTTCCTTTAGGAGTTATTTTTTCATTTGCACTCTTCGTCAGAACTCCCAAATGGTTGGTCAAAATTGTCATTTGTGCAGTTAAAGCCTTTATGGGATCCGAATATCAAACTTCAGCCACTCTACGCACATTAGTTCTCTCAGTAGGCCATTGGTAGCTATTCATGTCCATATCCTCGATCAATTCATATGCTTCTTCAGCACTTTTAGCTAGCAAAGCTCCTCCGTCCGAAGCGTCAACAAGATTTCTCGTCTCTCCGGCCAACCCATTATAAAAGAAACACATTTGTTGGTCTTTCGGAAACCCATGACAAGGACATCGTCTTAACAAATCTTTGAAGTGTTCCCACGCCTCATATAACATTTCTGAATCTATTTGCCGGAATTGCATGAGCTGTGTTGGAAGAAGGCCTGTTAATTTCTTAAATCAATTTGAATATTCCACGTTGTGTAATAACCGTATGTACGGACATTATTTTATTTTGTACTTTGGGTTGTACGAATACTTTCTTAATTACTTCCGTATATTACCAGTTTTAATAAAATATTTTAGAAAATATTTTCAAAAACTTGCCTTGTAGGTCCCTCATGGGATCTACGGCACTGTGGCGTCCCGGTTCATTTTGGGGGCGTTAGAGAAAGTGGTATCAGAGAAAAACACTCACGTGGAAAGTTTTACCAAAAATATTTTGAAAACGTTTTGCCTTCAAAATCCAACACTTCTGACGACCGTAACTCCTCGATGGATGTCAAGGTAAAATACACGTAAATTCTTAAGGATCAAGTATGATGTTTGGATTCAGTAAGAACTCAGAGAATGTTTGCATTAAATTAACCTGTTAGATTGAACGAGCATCACCAATGGCACGTCGAGGAGCTAGAAGAAACGTAAATGACGCACAAGGTTCCGCTATGAACCAGCAGGAAGACAGAAACACCGGAGAAACTAATCCAGCCGGGAATCAACCGCCGCCTGTTAATCAGAACGAACAGGAAGCGGAAAACCAGAACAACGGGGGATTTGATCCAGCCTTCGTTCAGACTCTCGCCCAGGCCATTGCTATGGGAATCGCTCAGGTCAACCGGGCAGAACAAGTACCAGTCATTAACATAGAAGAGAACACCGGGAAGGACCGTTGGCTGGGAGAAATGCTAAAGGTCAGACCGCCATTATTCGACGGGTCAGGGGATAAGCACGTGGACGATTGGATCTCGGAAATGGAGACTGCCTTCGAGGTGATCGGCTGCACAGGGAACCGAAAAGTACCACTCGGAATCAACCAGCTCCGTGACACCGCAGCCCGATGGTGGAGGACCTATGAGCCAGAGGACAGAATAGTCGGATGGCCTGAGTTTTCCAAACTATTGAGAGATGAGTACTGTCCCCGATCAGTTCAAACTGCACGAGCACGGAGTTTCTTCAACAGACCTCGTAATTTCCCGAGCATCAAATCATTCGAGCATACAGGACCGAGCTAAGCTATGTCGCACAGATGGTTCCATCTGAAGACCAGCGAATTTGTCACCTTGCTCAACGGTTGCCGGAGGATGTTCAACGTTACGGGGCGGGGTTTCACTGCACCACTTTGAGGGCATATGAGGACGTGGTCACAGCATACGCCGGAACGGTTTTCAGTTCTGACGTCGGCCACAACCAAAAGAAGCAGAAGACAACAAATCAGTCTGGGAGCACCAGCAGAGTGAACTTGGGAATTGGGTTCCCCTCCAAATCAGCAGCTTCGTCCCAATAGAAAGGAACATCTGACGGGCCTTCTCGCCGTAGCTGTTTCAATTGTGGCATAGCAGGGCATACCATGAGTCAGTTTCGTAAAGCGTCGACAAAGTGTTTTTCATGCGGAAGGGGTGGGCACATGTCTCGCTACTGCTATCGGATCAAACCAACACCAAACCCAGCTCCTCAGAGTCAACAAGGCTCGGTACAGACATCCAGAGCGTCTGCCATGTCCGACTACCGATCTCCACCTCACCAAGCTCCTCTACACGGCGCCGGAAGAGGACGTGGTCGCGGGGGAGGCACTGCACCCTCCTCGGGGACACTGCCGTCCCGCGTGTTTGAACTAAGGGCTGCTGACGACCAGACTACACCTGCTGTCTCAAGTACACTCCTTATTAAATCTCAACCTGTTCATGTACTGTTTGATACTGGAGCAACCCACTCGTTTATATCCGTAGAATGTGTTAACCGTTTGCATCTCCCTTGTGTACCTTGTGAGTACTTTACCGTTAAACTACCCGAGGGTAGCAGGGTGGAGGGTAACTTGGAAGTTCGAAACTATCCAATTCGTATCAACAATCTGGGCTGGACAGCCAATCTGATGGTCTTTCCACTCCAAAACGAAGATGTGATTTTGGGTATGGACTGGATGACGATGCACAAGACGGTATTGGATACCTATCACCTGACAGTTTCTATTACGACCCATGACGGTGCCACTCACACAATTAGAGGCCGAGAGCACTTCAGTACTAAAGGGTCCCTCAGTCTCCTTTCAGCAGTAACATCTCATGATGATCGAGGAATGTATTTCTGGTGTTATATTCTTCAGGAGGACACGTCACAACTGTCGGTTGCTAACATTCCTGTAGTGAACGAATTTCCGGACGTATTCCCCAATGAACTACCTGGATTGCCACCACGAAGGGAGGTCGATCTCTCGATTGAACTTGAGCCAGGAACGACGCCTATCTCCAAGGCACCATACAGGATGGCACCAGCCGAAATGAAGGAACTTAAGTCACAACTCGAAGAATTTCTAAGGAAGGGGCTCATTCGTCCAAGTACTTCGCCATGGGGTGCGCCAGTTCTTTTTGTGAAGAAAAAGGACAGCTCTCTGCGCCTGTGTATCGATTACAGGGAACTTAATAAGGTCACTATTAAGAACCGTTACCCACTTCCAAGGATTGATGATTTACTGGACCAATTGCAAGGGGGGACTGTGTTTTCAAAGATCAACTTACGTTCGGGATATCACCAATTGAGAATTCGAGAGGAGGATATTCCTAAGACCGCATTTCGATCGAGATATGGGCACTACGAGTACATGGTGGTGTCGTTTGGCCTGACTAATGCTCCTGCCATTTTCATGGAATTGATGAACAGGGTTCTGACAGAGTTCCTCGATAAGTGTGTGGCGGTTTTCATTGATGATATTTTAATTTATTCCCGAAGTCGATGGGAGCATGAGGAACACTTGAGGCAGGTGTTGAGCGTTTTAAGGCAACATCAACTGTATGCTAAACTTTCTAAATGCGAGTTCTGGATGCCAGAGGTAACCTTTTTGGGGCATGTGATTTCAGCAGGAGGCGTTAAAGTAGACCCCCAGAAGATCGAGACAGTTATGAATTGGGAACCACCTAGAAACGTCAAAGAGGTGAGGAGTTTCCTGGGGTTGGCGGGATATTATCGACGGTTCATCGAGGCTTTCTCCTGTGTCGCTCAGCCATTAACAAATCTGCTTAGGACAAGTTTGTCTGGACAACAGATTGTCAGTAGAGTTTCGACAAGCTAAAAAGGAAGCTTACTACCGCCCCAGTGTTGGTACTACCGCAGGGTACGGAGGGATTCGTAATATGCACCGATGCATCTAAGCACGGGCTGGGATGTGTGTTCATGCAAAACGACAGGGTTATCGCTTATGCCTCTCGACAACTTAGACCTTATGAGGTGAACTACCCGACACATGACTTGGAACTAGCTGCAGTGGTCCACACTCTCAAGATTTGGAGACATTACCTGTATGGTGTTACCTGCAAGATCTTTACGGACCACAAGAGTTTAAAGTATATTTTCACTCAGAAAGAGTTAAACATGAGACAGAGATGTTGGCTGGAGTTAATCAAGGACTACGATGTAGAGATTCTATATCACCCTGGAAAAGCCAACGTCGTAGCAGACGCACTGAGTCGAAAAACTGCGCAGGAGGTGACAATATCTGGTTTGATAGTACAGCTGGAATTGCAGCAAGATATCAGGAGAAATGACATTGAGGTGTGGATACAACACCGCCAGGGACAGTTGTGCTCGATTGATATTCACTCGTCTCTACTGGACGAGATACGCCTAGCACATAAGGAGGATCCAGAACTTCGTGCGATCGGCGCAAAGGCCGAAGGGGGAACTATTTCAGATTACAGGATCCAAGGAGGCTTAGTTAGATTCAGGAACAGGATTTGCATTCCACCTAATGACGATCTTAAGCAAACTATACTTAAGGAAGCTCATTCTACTCCCTATTCGATACATCCCGGGGCGAGCAAAATGTACAAAGACCTGTGAAGGAGTTTCTGGTGGAAGAATATGAAGCAAGAGGTAGCAAGGTTTGTCGCTCGATGTATGATATGTCAACAGGTGAAGATTGAACACCGTAGACCGGCCGGAATCATGCAGCCGTTACCCATTCCGGAATGGAAATGGGAGAGCATATCAATGGACTTTGTCACCAAGTTACCAGTGACGGCGGGGGGAAAGGACACGATATGGGTTATTGTAGACCGACTGACAAAGTCGGCACACTTCATTCCAATTCAGGAGGACATCGGAACAGAACAGCTGGCCACCATCTTTGTTCGGGAAATCGTGAGATTACATGGCGTTCCCTCGGGGATTATTTCGGATAGAGACACTAGACATGGGTACTTGACTGCATTTCAGCACTGCCTATCACCCTCAAACGGATGGGCAAACAGAACGCACCATACAGACCCTGGAAGATATGTTCAGAGCATGTGTACTCGATTGGGGTAAGGACTGGGCTAAACACCTTTGTTTAGCGGAATTTTCGTACAACAAGAGCTGGCATGCAAGCATAGGCATGGCCCCCTTTGAGGCCTTGTATGGTAGAAGGTGCAAGTCTCCCCTATGTTGGGACGATGCATCCGATGTCATCGCCACTGAATTGGATCTAATCCAGGAATCTATTAAGAAGATATCCATTGTTCGAAAACACATGTTGGAAGCGCAGAGTCGCCAAAGGTATTATGCTACGGACCGGCAGCGACCGCTAGAATTTATGGTTGGGGATCATGTTTGGGTTAAAGTATCACCAATGCGGGGCATTCGACGCTTCGGCCAGAAGGGCAAGCTAAGCCCGAGGTTTATTGGCCCATTCGAAATACTGGACCGAGTCGGTAGACTCGCTTATCGGCTAGCACTACCACCATCGTTAGACGGAGTGCATAATTTCTTCCACGTCTCCCAACTGAGAAAGTACGTGTACGATCCTAGCCACAAGATCAACTTCGAGGAAGTAGAGATTTCCAATGATGCTACTTTTAGGGAAGTTCCAACAGCGATTTTGGATCGACGCGTAAAGACACTAAGGAACAAGGACATACCCCTTGTTAAAGTTCAGTGGTCGCACCTCGGTACGGAAGAAGCGACTTGGGAGACCGAGGCGAGCATGAGAGAGAATCATCCCGAGTTATTTTCTTAGTTTCGGGACAAAACTATTTTAAGGGGGGTGGTATGTAATACCACCAGTATTACATGCTTTTTCACTTTGGGCGCTCACGTCCGTTTCCTTTTATTTGATAAATAAATGTACTCCATTGCGATAAAACATATTTTGTATAATATGGTTGTACTGTATTCTTCGCATCTGTTATTCGTGTATTGTGATGGTGTGATGATTGACGAACTTCAGTGACATACCTTGATGTCGTTAGGTAATTATCGGTGCGAATATGATGGTGGCCAACGTCTTGTTCCCCGAGAGATTTCCAGACGACATGGAGAGGGAGTCGTGTCATAAGAAATTAATGTGATAACAATTTAGTAAACAAAATTGGTCCTTACGTACGTTATACTTCGAGTCATTACGTACGCTATATCCTAGTCATTACGTACGTTAAAGATCAGCCCTTACGTACGTAACATTGGTCTTCGGTCTTCGGACAGGAATCTTCGTCAGGTAGTACGCATGCCGACCAACTTTCGGCGTGATTGCGACAGGCAAGTCAACGAGGTGTTACGTACGTTAACCCGTTCTCGTTACGCACGTAACGATGTGTGTAAATTGTTCCAGCGAGTTCCTTACGTACGTTAATACTTTACCATAACGTACGTAAAGTCCCTTACGTACGTAAACCATCAGGCGTAACGTACGTAAGGGTAATCCGAGTTTATAAAAGAACACTTTGCCTTTCATTTCCTCCGTCCCAAAAATCATTCTTCTTTCATATACACTGCTCTCCACCATCCTTGAACCAATTCTAACCTCCCAATTCAAGTGCTATCCTATTAGAGTGCGTTAATCAAGCTTCGGGGAAGGTCTTGAAGGTGTTATCCTCTCGTTCTCCTTCGTCCACCGTCGTTCTTCATCATCTTTCGTCAGTAAAGGTAAGTTTATCTAACCTTGAACTTATTTCAGTGTTGTTTAGTAGGTTATAGTAAACCTCGGATGCCTTGGGTAGCTTAGAACCCTCAGTAATAATCGGACCGGTATATAACTATCGCAATTGTTAATCGATATCCATCGAAGCTAGAAGTTGGAATGAATAATAATAGAACTCATAATCATGTTGCTAATCACCAACTTCTCGGAATCATCTTTGAAAGATTTCATGTATAACCATATTATCATGTTGAATAAAACCGTTAATAAATCCTTGATGAACTTACCAGCAATTTCTAGTTGAATAGATACCGAAACATGTTAAGATGATGGATTAATCGTTCTAGACTCGCATATTAAGACAACGATGAAATCTCGGTGATTGTTGGTTATAATTAACGTAGGAATGTTGTGTTAAAACACTATTGTTTAGCAGAGGGATAATGTATTAGGAACGTTGTCGAACCTAAGAATTTAATGGCACGCATTATGGTTAGAAATAGAGAAATTCGATTCCAACATCATAAGCAACTAGGGTAGGATTCTAACAGGCGGGAGGGGAAGGAACGTAGTGGATCATCCTTGTTACCATAAAATGTTAATCGACAAACATGTAATAGGTCGGACTTCCAAGTGTGATCGTTCAAGCCGTTGCCTTGTCAAGAAATAACTCTCGTCGGATTTGAGGCAAGTGAATCTTGCTCAGACTTTACGTCTTATAATTTTAGACATAGTAAATGTTACTATTGTGGAATGGTGCTCTTACGATTATCTTGTCCGGAGTACTCCCGAGTAGATACTACCGTGACCCTTGGCCGCGACCTTGGGAGTTTTCTTGTTGGACCATGTTGCGGGATAAAACCTGAATGGTACCCACGTCCAGAGTATTCCTGTGTAGATACTTCCGTGACCCTTGGTTGCGACCTTGGGAGTTTATGTGCTGATAAAAGGAATAACATGGAACATTCGGTGATAACTTTATTCCTTGAAATTATTAGATTTTACCTTTGAGTTTGGTTTGGATTGTTTCGATTTAGTTATCGGCACGACATGTCGTGCTGTAAATTTGTTGAATTTGTGCAGACACCCCGAAGGTTACGCCGTGCATGAGCCGTGTTGGAAGAAGGCCTGTTAATTTCTTAAATCAATTTGAACATTCCACGTTGTGTAATAACCGTATGTACGGACACTATTTTCTTTTGTACTTTGGGTTGTACGAATACTTTCTTAATTACTTCCGTATATTACCAGTTTTAATAAAATATTTTAGAAAATATTTTCAAAAACTTGCCTTGTGGGTCCCTCATGGGATCTACGGCACTGTGGCGTCCCGGTTCATTTTGTGGGCGTTACACGGGACGAAGCCACCAATCCCACTCGAGGCCTCTAAGGACCCTCCCGAGCTGGCCACATTCATAAAACAAATCAAGCACCACACGTCACCTAGGACCAGGACGAAGCCACGAATCCCACTCGAGGCCTCTAAGGACCCTCCCGAGCTGGCTAGCGAAACAAACTCATGAATCCAGGACAAAGCCGTAGATTCCCTCCGTGATCCCATCGGACCCTCCCGAGGTGAGCAAATCACACACAATATACATTACCATTTCACGTTAAGCATAAATATTTCCAAAAATACTTGTCTTGAATAGTTGACGACGCAACGAACGGAAGGAAAAACACCGACGAACACTAGGAACCAACGGAACCGAACCGAACGATTCTAAGAACACAATCACAACTAACTCTAGACGAATACAAAAATGGAATACACCCAAAAACCCACCTACGATTCATGCATATTCGTATAAAAATAACAATGAGGGCGGACCACAACCAAACCCTCCCGATTTCGCAAAACCATGAAAATATACCATGAATCCGTAGGAAAACTAATGATATCAACAAGATTAATCCTATTCATCATGGATTAACCAACAAAACGGAACGAATCGGACGAAAATCCCAAAACCCCAAATTTATCCAAAAGTAGGGTTCTAAGAGATTTTACCTTGGATTAGGATGAAAGATTCGTGTTGATGTTGTTAATATACACCAAGAACTCAAAGAAGTTGATGGTGGAGATGATTGGAGGAAGAAATCTCCAAGAAATCTCCCGGAATCGCCACAGCCACGGAAAGGAGGAAGAAATGGAAATAATACATTCATCTCGGTCAACTCCCTAGTTTATATAGCCAGGGAGTGTTAGCGCGCGCTAATCCTCAAAGTTAGCATGCGCTAACGGAACAAAACTCCAGTCCAGTAGCCAGCTTATGGCCGTTAGCGTGCGCTACTCGAAACGTAGCGTGCGCTAATAACCTATCGGTAGCGCGCGCTATCGACCAATAACGCGAGTCCGAATTTTTAGGGATACGCGAGTCCAAATTTAAAAAAAAAAAAAAAAAAAAATTCGGACGCGCGCTAACAACTCGCTTGGGACCGTTTCGTCACCCTGAGAATGATTAATTTTACACTTTTTGACATCCGAGTTCGTTTCGGTATCGTTTTGTTGAGTTCCGTGCTTTTCAAATGACTTTCCGCACTTGAGTTCGATTCTTGCGAATCTCGTTCTAAATCATTGCTTGAGTTTCCCGTAAGTCCGTTTATCTTTGTTAGTAGTTTTGTGAACTTCGGTTTGGTTATTCGATCGCGTATCGTGAATTTCGGGCGTTTTGGGCCGTTTTGTAATTTACCCAAAGTTATGGGTATTCTATCCGTATTCGTTGTCTCGACTCTTTTCTCGGTCGCGTATGATTAAATTATTACCTTACGCTTTCATTTCGGTCGTTGATGTTGTCCGCGAACTTTTCGCCGTGTTCGCCCGTGACGCTTTCGAAATCGAGTCGCCGAGCCCTCGTGGTCGGCACCGGCCGAACGACATGGATCGACCGGACGGCCGCAGTTCTCGCCGGACGATGGTCGCATCGACCGAGCAGCACGGCAGAACCGCGAGCGCACGCCACGGCCGGACGCCGCGCGCTAGCTCGGCAGCGTAGCGCACGTTGTCGAAGTTAGCCGCCAGACGCCATCGGCCCGGGCAGAGGGATTCTCGAGGTTCTCGACTCGGCCAGATCGGCAGTAGCGACGCTATCGCCGGCCGTCGAGCGCACGCTAACCGGCAGGGTAGCGACGCGCCGCCAACTAGCGACGCTACTGGTGAGTTTGTTAGTCCGGTGGCTACCGATCGCCGGCTAGCGCGCGCAGGCTTCCGGCCGTAGCGCACGCTAGCGGGAGTCGGGCGGTCGAGTCATGGTCGGTAGAATTGGTCGGTGGTGCCGGGTCATGCGGGCCATGGCCGAGAGTGCTCGGCCGATACTGGCCGATAGCGCACGCTAGGTCGGGAAGGCTAGCGCACGCTAGTTCCGGCCCAGTATAAAAATGACAGACCAACGACTTTCTCCGTCATTTTTCATTTCATTTCTCTTCGTTCCGCGGCTGGGGTTTCGGAGGAGACGAAACCATGTTGTTGAACAACAAATCCACGAAGTTTCTGAGTTTATATCACCGATCAATCGTCCTATAACATCCTTCGATCCAGCGAATCAAGGTTAGATCTTTAGAACCCTACTTTTGGGGAGATTTGGGGATTTTCGTGGTTTTGTCCGATTCATTCGGTTTTGATGAGAAATTCATGATGAATATGATTAATCTTGTTGGTACTCTTAGTTTCCCTACGGATTCATGGTATATTTCGTGATTTTTACGAAATCGAGAGGGTTTGGTTGTGGTCCGCCCTCGTTGTCATTTTTAAGGAGGGTAGAATGTAATATCCGCAATTTTCGATTTCCGGTAATTTCTTTTTTTTCTTTTTTTTTTCAGCGGAAGTCCGTTTTGATGACTCGCTCATGACCGTTTCATTATTCTGAGAATGATTAATTCTACACTTTTTGACATCCGAGTTCGTTTCGGTGTCGTTTTGTTGAGTTCCGTGCTTTTTAGCGACTTTTCCGCACTTGAGTTCGATTCTTGCAAATCTCGTTCGAAACTGCTGTTTCGAGTCTCCCGTAAGTCCGTTTAACTTTGTTAGAAGTTTTGTGAACTTCGGTTTGGTTATTCGATCGCGTATCGTGAATTTCGGGCGTTTTGGGCCGTTTTGTAATTTACCCAAAGTTATGGGTATTCTATCCGTATTCGTTGTCTCGACTCTTTTCTCGGTCGCGTATGATTAAATTATTACCTTACGCTTTCATTTCGGGTCGTTGATGTTGTCCGCGAACTTTTCGTCGTGTTCGTTCGTGACGCTTTCGAAATCGAGTCGCCGAGCCACGGTGGTCGCACCGCCGAACGATTATGGATCGACCGGACGGCCGCAGTGTTCGCCGGACGATGGTCGCACCGACCGAGCAGCACGGCAGAACCGGCGAGCGCACGCCACGGCCGACGCCGCGCCAGCTCGGCGATGTAGCGCACGTTGTCGAAAGCAGCCAGACGCCATCGGGCCCGGGCAGAGGGATTACGAGGTTCGACTCGGTCAGATCGGCAGTAGCGCACGCTATCGCCGGTCGTAGCGCACGCTAACCGGCAGGGTAGCGCCGCCGCCAACTAGCGACGCTACCGGGTGAGTTTGTTAGTCCGGTGGCTACCGGATCGTGGCCGCGCGCAGCTTCCGGCCGTAGCGCACGCTAGCGGGAGTCGGGCGGTCGAGTCATGGTCGGTAGAATTGGTCGGTGGTGCCGGGTCATGCGGGCCATGGCCGAGAGTGCTCGGCCGATACTGGCCGATAGCGCACGCTAGGTCGGGAAGGCTAGCGCACGCTAGTTCCGGCCCAGTATAAAAATGACAGACCAACGACTTTCTCCGTCATTTTTCATTTCATTTCTCTTCGCTCATGGCCGGGGTTTCTGAGGAGACGAAACCATGTTGTTGAACAACAAATCCACGAAGTTTCGAGTTTATATCACCGATCAATCGTCCTATAACATCCTTCGATCCAAATAATCAAGGTTAGATCTTTAGAACCCTACTTTTGGGGAGATTTGGGGATTTTCGTGGTTTTGTCCGATTCATTCGGTTTTGATGAGAAATTCATGATGAATATGATTAATCTTGTTGGTACTCTTAGTTTCCCTACGGATTCATGGTATATTTCGTGATTTTTACTAAATCGAGAGGGTTTGGTTGTGGTCCGCCCGTTGTCGCTTTTATACGAATATACATGAATCGTAGGTGGGTTTTCGCGTATTCCAATTCCGTATTCGCTTAGAATCTGACAGATTGTATTCTTCAATCGTTAGGTTCGCTTTCGATGGTTCCTAGCATTCGTCGGTGACTTTCCATTCCGTTCGCTAAGGCTGCCGATTATTCAAGGCAAGTATACATTTATGATTGCACGTTCGACTTTGAAAGTATGAAATATTGATGGTATGATTATTTCTAGCCACCCGGACGGGCCTATGGTCCTCTCGAGGGTTTCGTAGCCTCAGTGCGATTCCATGGTTGATATGAACGAACCGTTTCTACGGCATTCATATGAAATAATGTTGGCATGTAATGAACGAACCGTTTTGACGGCATTCCTACATGTAACGGCGTATGATATGAACGAACCGTTTCTACGGCATTCACATACGTCTTGAGATTTTAGTCATTCCGGAATACTAGTCTTATATTGATGAATTGACGGATATTGATGAATTGACGGATATTGATGAATTGACGGATATTGATGAATTGACGGATTACATTTACTTTATTGTCGAGGAGTATTGTGTTTCATACTGTTATACTTGCACTAGCTATTCGACGGCTAACCCCTTTATGGGGGAAATACCTTTTATGTATTTCAGGTTCCAGGAGAGAGGACAGGCGGGTATCGGGTCGGCATGAAAATGATGGGCAAGTGTGATACTGTGTCTTGTCTCCGGTTATCTTTTTGGATTCCTCCATTCAGTGTTGTTGTACTGGAATGGATTTTAAATACTCGAGTATTGTATTTCAGTTTCCTTGATGTTCCGGCCTGTGTTGCCGAGGTATTGATTTGTGCAGTGATGTATATGGTTTCATTGGTTATGGTTTTGAATACCATTTGTATCGTCTTTCTTTACATTGTATGTAGACCTTCTCGGTCAAGTTTTATAGTTCCGCGTATGTTTAGCCTTGTGTGTCCCATGGCGGGGCTCACGGCGCTGTAATATACCCTGAATAACTTGGGGGTGTTACAGAATATGGTATCGGAGCTTAGGTTTATGGATACCTACGCTGTCGGTCTTTTGGGTCGATTGAGTCGTCATTTGCCCACAGTATCACTACTCTGCCATCATCACAGTGCGACCGGTACTTGTAAGTCCTCTCACTCTTCTTGTATTATCTTGACCGTTTCATTTTTAGCTTGGTATTCTTTGGAATTGGTCACTTCGAGAAGGTGCGATTTGGATTATACTTCCGCACGTGTGTGCCCTTTAGAATGTTGAATGTAAGGAGAAGAAGTCTTGACTGTGGTTACGGACGTGAACCCTTCATTGAGATTCTGTCAAATTGCTAATTTTGATATTAGCGTGTATCGGTTTTGTGTTGAGACTTTGTTTGGGAGTCGCATGCTAGTACCACGGGAGATCATCGACTTCACTGCACTGTAAGTATGTTGTTTGGATTATTCGATAATTCTTGGTTATCTTGGTGATTTTGGATTTATATGTTGGATAATTGTGCTTGAGGATGATGTGAACGTATGACAATGTTGCTGAATGCGTATATGTATTCATTGTGCCGTATGATCGTTTGGTATGTCGAGATGTTGGTAGAGAATAGCGGAAAATGGCTAAGTACAGCTACGTTAGCGCACGCTACAAGGTATGCCTAGCGCGCGCTAAGATATATACTTAGCGTACGCTACGGTGCATACTTAGCGCACGCTAGGAGATTCGGTTACGTACGCTAAGGAGGACCCATAACGTACGTAACGACTTGCTGGGTTAGTTTCGGAAGGTGGCCGACAGGTAGGCCCAGGTTGATTTTTATATTTAGTTAGCGCACGCTAACGCATGTTGGTTAGCGCACGCTAACACCAGATCGCCAATAATGGAATCTTAGCTTTCGGCGGGTGGACCCGGCCATGTTCGACGCGTGTCCAGATAAGGTCAACGAGTGCTTATCGTGTAGTGTTAGCGCACGTTAAAACCGTATGATTAGCGCACGCTAATTCCATATTGGTCAAAGGAATCCCGATAATCGCGGATGCTTTCGGCATGTGGGGGCACGATACTGTAGCAAGTCAACGACGATTAGCGCGCGTTAAGGTCGAAGAATAGCGCACGCTACTGAGCATTTCACTGTATCAAGTCAACGCCTGTTAGCGTACGCTAATGCATGGGCATTACGTACGTTAAATGAATTTTGAAGCAATGTAGTAGCTTCTGGACTGCCCGTTAACGCACGCTATCAAGGAAGGATAGCGCACGCTAGTCATGTAGCGCACGCTAAATATAAGGTCTAGCGCGCGCTAGTGATGTGTTTTATAGAGAGGATAGACGAGTGCTGTGAGGCATTTTGTCCATTCTCCTTCCTTCAGTCAATAGAGAGAACCTTGGGAAGTACTTGAAGTTCCTAAATATTGAGAGATGATTCTCTCAAACAAGATTAAGATGGAGAGCTCGGATTTAAGTATTGTTCTTGAAGTTTTTGATGATTCTTGGAATGGAGTTCAAATTATTTTTCTTCGTGGTTCGTCCATACATGGTAGTCCTCGTATCCCTTTGATAGTGGTTCATTTCTTTAAGGATTACTACTTGGGAGGGAGTATGTTGGGAATCGTGTATTTTGATGTTCGTCTTATTTCAATGAAAATGCATAAATTGGACTGTACTTTTATCCGCTGCGTGAGTATTTTGAAATGGCTTTTGGTATTTTGTCAACTGAATTTTTATTTTGTAAAACCGATTCCCTAAACTGAGTCTTTGGCATTTTGGCCTTGATTATTTTGACGGTATTTGGAAAATGATTTTTTCTTAATTTTAAAAAAATATTTTTTACCTTAATCAATCTTTTTAACTTTTTTGAAATGTGGTGGAAATTTGTGCTTAGCCTGGTAAATCCTTGTGAGATGGGTTTACGGCGTGTAATATTCAGTGAGGATGCAGGGTGTTACAATTGTGGTATCATGTGATAATGTTATACGAGATTTATTGGAATTGTAAAAAGAGATTTCGGATGTTGATATGATTATTGAGACCTTCTTCATATGGTAATGACATGTTGTGCGACTCTTAAGGTTGTATGGTGGCATGACGAAGAAAATGGTAACATGGAGATATACACCTCGGATATGTTGTTCGAATGGGATTTCGGATATTTCGTGTTCTTGAAGAACTCTTGAATTATGCGAGGTGATGAAATTTTTGTAGAAGTGTTGATGTTTTGAAAATGAATATGGAATATTCATATCTAGAGCTAAACTATGTGTCTGATATAATATTCGTATAAGAATACGAATGTGATTATGAGTTTGATGAGACTATTATTCATCTCCGAATTTGGAAGTCCATACGTATTGGAGCAAATGTTCAAGTCGAATGATTGGACTATTTGATAACCTTTTTAGTAGGATTACCTATTGTTTTGAACTATCGGATGATTCAAATGATGACGGTCATAAGTAAATTTTAACGATGGATTTACGAGAAGGGAACCTTATCAATTCGAATTTAAGAATTTAGTTTGGAACATTTAGACCCTTATTATTGGTCCTCATTTGTTGCCGATATGATCATCATATTTCACTCGTATTGTGGACGGGATGTGTAAGTGTCTCGAGTTGGATTGTTCGTCGTGATTAGTCAAGATATAGTGAAACGATTGAGTTTGTGGTTTGGTGGTATTGATATTGGTCGTCATCGAACTTGTTGCTTATTAATCCTTCGTTTTACAATAAGATATGATGTTTGATCGTGAATTATGACTGTTGTGTTGCGGTTAAGGTTGAAGGGTTCGTAGATTAACTTGGTCGAGACTGAGGAATTCGTAAGACGAATCAACTGAATTGGTAACAGTTCGTTGTATTGATATAGAGGCAAGCTTTATACTCGTACTAATCAATGAGACTAATGTTATCGTGTAGGGGTACGAATGTGTGAATCATTTCAAGACTTGGTCTCCTTATGATTGTTTTGATATCAGGGGATCGTTTGATACGACACCCGTCGACAAATCATGTCAAATGCTATTGTTGTTTGTAAACGGACGATTGAAGGCATTGATGTATTCGAATTTCATCTTCATTATCGGTAACTGATTTAAGTGTGCCGAGACATCCGTTGTACCGTTGTTATCGAGTTACCGTTCTAAGGTAACCGAAGTATTGAATTGGGATTATCAAGGATAATTCCCATCCGTTGTATAATTATTATCGATTGTCCGCTCTAACGGTAATCGATATATTGAATTGGGATTATCAAATATAATTTCCACCCGTTGTCAAAAAGATAATTCCCATCCATTGTATAATTGTTATCGATTGGCCATTCTACGGTAATCGAAGTATTGAATTGGGATTATCAACGATAATTCCCATCCGTTGAATTATTATTGTCGTGTTGACCGATTCAAGGCAGCACACTATTATTCTTGTGAACTCGATAATTTTGTGATCGTTGAGGGTGTAGGATTTCCCGAATTGTGGTGTTGTGGTTATTGCCGTGTTAATCGGTCCTTAGGGAATTCTGATCCCAGGATGGTTGTTTTGAATATCGTTGGTCGTGTCGATCTTTCATTATTCGTGTGTCATCGTTCACTTGGTGAGTCGTATGATCCGTATTGGATGTTTTATCCCTTGAGTTTCGTTGTCATGTTGTATCGTGGCATATCTGGAATCATGTCTGCGTGCCGATTGGTTATGTGTAGGATTTTTAGCCAGGCACTCGATGGTCATGCGTGGATGTTTCCGCATTGGACCGTGCACACGAGACGTAGTTCTTGAGGCTAATTAGGTACATTGTCACACGTATATTCGGATTCTATATACGGGGTGGACATGTGCACGGACACATTTCGGATCGGGCGTCTTGTGATGTCCCTCTTGAGCTTTATTGGTTGATCGCTCGTAGTCCATGTTGTATTGGATATGTCCGACGATTTGCGATCGGGTTGTTCATACGCCGAGGGTATGTCCCGATCGAGTTGATTTCTTTAAGATCTATTTTGTGATGATTTACGACTTTGGGGTCATTCGGCTTCGTGCCATTATGATGTATCTGTATTTTCCGTTGGAGCCTTCAGGCATTGTGAATTCGTATCTTTTTCGGCATTGGTTCGGTTTACCTTCGGGTAATATATTGTTGTGTTCTATATTGATGACTCGCCGTTTGGGCGTAAGTTTTCGGTTCTTGTGTATCTCGTTGAGTTTTTCCTGGCGGAATATTTCTTCTCCCTACCTGTTTTAAGTTTCGGGACGAAACTTCTTTTAAGGAGGGTAGAATGTAATACCCGTAATTTTGATTCCTGGTAATTTTCTATTTTTGGCGGAAGTCCGTTTTGACAACTCGCTTGGGACCGTTTCGTCACCCTGAGAATGATTAATTTTACACTTTTTGACATCCGAGTTCGTTTTGGTATCGTTTTGTTGAGTTCCGTGCTTTTCAGCGACTTTCCGCACTTGAGTTCGATTCTTGCGAATCTCGTTCTAAACTGCTGTTTCGAGTTTCCCGTAAGTCCGTTTAACTTTGTTAGAAGTTTTGTGAACTTCGGTTTGGTTATTCGATCGCGTATCGTGAATTTCGGGCGTTTTGGGCCGTTTTGTAATTTACCCAAAGTTATGGGTATTCTATCCGTATTCGTTGTCTCGACTCTTTTCTCGGTCGCGTATGATTAAATTATTACCTTACGCTTTCATTTCGGGTCGTTGATGTTGTCCGCGAACTTTTCGTCGTGTTCGTTAAAATACGCTTTGAAATCGAGTCGCCGAGCCCCGTGGTCGCACCGGCGGACGATTGCGGGATCGACCGGACGGCCGCAGTTCGCCGGACGATGGTCGGCCGGCCGAGCAGCACGGCGAGAACCGGCGTAGCGCACGCTTCTGGCCGGGAGCCTTGGCGCTAGCTCGGCAATGTAGCGCACGTTGTCGAAGTCGGCCGCGACGCTATCGGGCCCGGGCGAGGGATTACGAGGTTCGACTCGGTCGGGATCGGCGGGTAGCGCACGCTATCGCCGGTCGTAGCGCACGCTAACCGGCAGGGTAGCGCCGCCCCGCCAACTAGCGTACGCTACAGGTGAGTTTGTTAGTCCGGTGGCTACTGGATCGTGGCTAGCGCGCGCAGCTTCGGCCGTAGCGCACGCTAGCGGGAGTCGGGCGGTCGAGTCATGGTCGGCACTGGTCGGTGGTGCCGGGTCATGCGGGCCATGGCGAGAGTGCTCGGCCGTCTTGGCGATAGCGCACGCTAGTCCGGGAAGGCTAGCGCACGCTAGTTCCGGCCCAGTATAAAAATGACAGACCAGCGACTTTCTCCGTCATTTTTCATTTCATTTCTCTTCGTTCCGCGGCTGGGGTTTCGGAGGAGACGAAACCATGTTGTTGAACAAAAAATCCACGAAGTTTCTGAGTTTATATCACCGATCAATCGTCCTATAACATCCTTCAATCCAGCGAATCAAGGTTAGATCTTTAGAACCCTACTTTTGGGGAGATTTGGGGATTTTCGTGGTTTTGTCCGATTCATTCGGTTTTGATGAGAAATTCATGATGAATATGATTAATCTTGTTGGTACTCTTAGTTTCCCTACGGATTCATGGTATATTTCGTGATTTTTACGAAATCGAGAGGGTTTGGTTGTGGTCTGCCTCGTTGTCGTTTTTATACGAATATACATGAATCGTAGGTGGGTTTCCGGGTGTATTCCAATTCCGTATTCGTTTAGAATCTGTTGTGATTGTATTCTTCGAATCGTTAGGTTCGTTTTCGATGGTTCCTAGCATTCGTCGGTGACTTTCCATTCCGTTCGTTGCGTCGTCGATTATTCAAGGCAAGTATACATTTATGATTGTACGTTCTCGACTTTGAAAGTATGAAATATTGATGGTATGATTATTTCTAGCCACTCCGGGATGGGCCTATGGTCCTCTGAGGGTTTCGTAGCCTCTGGTGCGATTCTATGGTTGATATGAACGAACCGTTTCTACGGCATTCATATGAATTAATGTTGGCATGTAATGAACGAACCGTTTTGACGGCATTCCTACATGTAACGGCGTATGATATGAACGAACCATTTCTACGGCATTCACATACGTCTTGAGATTTTAGTCATTCCGGAATACTAGTCTTATATTGATGAATTGACGGATATTGATGAATTGACGGATATTGATGAATTGACGGATATTGGTGAATTGACGGATTACATTTACTTTATTGTCGAGGAGTATTGTGTTTCATACTGTTATACTTGCACTAGCTATTCGACGGCTAACCCCTTTATGGGGGAAATACCTTTTATGTATTTCAGGTTCCAGGAGAGAGGACAGGCGGGTATCGGGTCGGCATGAAGATGATGGGCAAGTGTGATACTGTGTCTTGTCTCCGGTTATCTTTTTGGATTCCTCCATTCAGTATTGTTGTACTGGAATGGATTTTGAATACTCGAGTATTGTATTTCAGTTTCCTTGATGTTCCGGCCTGTGTTGCCGAGGTATTGATTTGTGCAGTGATGTATATGGTTTCATTGGTTATGGTTTTGAATACCATTTGTATCGTCTTTCTTTACATTGTATGTAGACCTTCTCGGTCAAGTTTTATAGTTCCGCGTATGTTTAGCCTTGTGTGTCCCACGGCGGGGCTCACGGCGCTGTAATATACCCTGAATAACTTGGGGGTGTTACACATGTAGTTTACGGAGGAGGAAGTCTAGGATTAATGGGACGAGCTGCTGCTTCTGCCTATATGGAAGGAGTAAGAGTGTTGGGAGTAATTCCAAAATCTCTGGCTGAAAGTAAAATCACCGGGGCAACTATTGCAGATGAGTTTAGATCTGTAAATATGCAAGATCGCATAACTCACATGATAAATAATTCTGGCGCCTTTATCACCCTTCCCGGTGGTTTTGGCACCCTTGAGTAACTTTTTCATGTGGTTACCAGAGCCCAGCTAAATGTTCATCAAAAACCAATAGGTCTGCTTAATGTCAATGGTTTCCTTGATGGTTTACTATCTTTCATCGACTACTCTGCTGAAAAAGGTTTTATTTCCGAGCGTGCTAAACGAATCATAGTCGTTGCAACAACACCAGAAGAGCTAATCAAAAATCTCATTGAATTTGTTCCTCAACCAAATCCAGCTCTAGCTAATATTGTCTGGATGGAAGATCTCACCGTGAGAAAATGAAAAGTGGATTCATTCCTCTCCCTTTGATACCCCATATCAGACCTCTTGTTATTTTTACTTTCTGTCGTGTGTAATAATCGTGCTAAATGGTGGCAGCTTAAGGAGTTTCTTCTTGATCTCTTGACGCGCATCTATTCGCGATTTATATATTGTTATTTTATTGCTGTAATTTTTATTGTGTGTTTTTTATAAAAGCATTGATGGCAGTGTAAGGTGACTCTTCGGACTTTCTTGATGCGCATCTTAAAAATCGTGTTATACTTCCGGGTATACTTTTGTTGTTGTTGTTGTTTGCCTTGTATATTTTTTCATGCAGATCCAAAAAGGCATAGCTCAAGCATCAATTTTCATAACAGGGAGTATTTTTTTTTTCTCTTACTTTTTATTATTTTTTTTTAAAAAACTGAGGACAATTTCTTTTTCAAGTTTGGGGGTGGTATGTTTTAATTATTGTGGTGTGGTTTGATTATGTTTGTTATTTGGCTTTGACTTTTTTTTATGTATATTTATATATATATATATATATATATTGTTTATTTGTGAGATTTCTAGATCTGGCCATAAACACTAATAAATTAGCTATATACAAGCTTCTAAAATTGTTTTAACCAGTAAAACAATTGTATATTCCAAAAATTTTGAGCCTTAATCTCTCTTTCCAAACCTTGTAGTTATCATATAAAATCGAGTCATTCGTTACCTTGAGAAAAGAAGAATCAGTCGGTTGAGGAAAAATAGAACTGAAATTTACTTAATTTGTGGAGTTTTTGATTTTTCATGCTTAACTAATAAATGATTTTCTGCAAAAATTCTATTCCCTAAAAAAAAAAAAAGGAGTCATTGGTGAAAAGAGCTACACGTTAGCAAATAACGGTGTGAAAGCTATCACCTAAAAAAAATGACAAAAAGGAGAAGTGTTGAGCAGCAACAACTGCCTAATTTTGGGGGTCTTAAAATTTTGCAAAAAATAAAGGACTAACCATTGTTTGTGCGTAGCTGCCGTCTCACAGAAAAATTGGTGAAAAGAGCTACACGTTAGCAAATAACGGTGTGAAAGCTATCACCTTTTAAAAAAAAAAGATAGAAATTGTATTGGTGAAAAGAGCTACACGTTAGCAAATAACGGCGTGAAAGCTATCACTAAGGGATGTAGTTTATGAACAGACTTGAATTAATTAGCGGTTGAATTTCAATACACTCAATTTCGTGAAAAATCACAATATTTGATGACGCCAATGAAATTCTTCTTTATATTGACTCGAAAAATAAATGAGTGATCGAGAGCAACCATTAAAGGGAGTCGTGTGAAGTCACGAGTGGGAAAGAAATAATCAACCTTTTGGGGGGAAAACCTTGCATTTTGGAATTACAAAAATAAAAACCGTGTTTTAACTTCAAAATCGTTAGTAGATTTATTTTGAATCTTGATTCATTTCTATCTAGTGTATAAAGTTGGTTATTGTGTATTAATGGCATTTTGATCTCTTTTTATCTTTATATATAATTATTTTTCTTAAATTTGTGTGTATTATTTTTTATTTTTTATTTTATGTCTTATTTTAATTTTTATTTTGTGTGTGATTAATAAAGAGTCTTGCTCGGGACTAGCAAGAATTTAAGTGTGGGGTATTTGATTAGTGCATAATTGATCTAAAATTCATATACAAAATATTCATTTTTCCGGGCATAATTGTACTGATTTGTGATTAAAAATATATATTTTACAGATATATCCAAACATGAGCTAAAAATGGTTATTTTACAGATTACTGACATGAAGCATCAAAAAGGACGGAAAACAAGATCAAATCCAACGACAGGAATTTTTCGAGGCAAAACGACCTACAACACGGCGCAAACAAGACCGTGTTATGTAGGCCGTTTCACATACGGCGCAACAAGGGCCGTGTCTTGGGCCGTTTCACACACGGCCGGCATTTAGCGCCGTGTCCTCGCGCGTATTCCGGAAGAGAACGAGTCACTACAAAACGGCGCACAACACGGGACAAACTGGGCCGTTTGTCATCGCCGTTTTTTCAGCAGATGCCATGCAAAATTAGTCCACTTTTGACCAACTTGTGAACTCAACCACAAGATATTTTTTTGGTCAAAAATCTGAAAATTCAAAGACATGGGTGAAGTGTGAATAAAGAATTAAATAAATGATATTACAATAGATATTTTGAATTAAATAATCAATTGTATTCTTGAAAATCACCTATAGAAGGACATATTCATCCATTGCAAAATCACCAATTACCAATTACCAATTCTCAAACCCATCTTCTTGCTAAGAAATACTCCTTTCTTTTAGCAATATATTTTCCTTAGAACTTTCAATTTTAGTTTGTATTTTATTTTTGGCTTGAAGTTTTTCTTTCATTTAGTTTGTAATTGAAAAGTGCTTGATCAATAAGCACTTAGTATTTTACTTTCAATTTTTGTAAGCTTGTAACCTTTAAACAAGTTTGAAGTTATATTTTGAAGTTTGTTTCTTGCACTTTGATTCATCATATTCAAGTAAGTTTTATCTATTGTCATTAAGTTCTAGTAATTAAAAGTTTCTATATATATTATATATATCAATTATTTCTATTATAATTTTAGTTTGTATAAACCAATGAGTAGCTAATCTTTCTTCCTAGGGGAAGGGGGATTTCTATTAGGTTATATATTGAGTATTTGATTGATTTAAACTATTTTTAGGACTAATTGGTTTAAATAGAGATTGATCATATCCTATTTTACTAATGAAACCTTCTTGATTGATTGTTGAGTGAATTGGAAACATATCTTTTCAATCTATTAAATGTTAATCTTGTTATCAACATCTTAAGATTGCGAAAATGGTTAAGACACCTTTGATTACGAACGTACAGAGGTGAACAGTTGATTACTCGATGAACGATCGTTTATCCTAAAAATAGTCAAGTTAGAGAAATGAAAGGACTAATTGGTTTAAATAGAGATTGATCATATCCTATTTCTACTAGTGAAACCTCCTTGATTGATTGTTAAGTGTATTGAAAACACATCTTTTCAATCTATCAAGTGTTAATCTTGTTATCAACATCTTAAAAAAGCAAAAGTGATTAAGACATCTTTGATTACGAAAGTACAGAGGTGAAAAGTTGATTACTCGATAAACATTCGTTTTTTCTTTTATATCCGTATAAATCAATTCCGATACTTAATTAAAAACCTAATTTAATGAACCCGTAATCCCCTAGATTTTATAAATTCCCAACTCATTTTAATTCTATTCATTTTCACTAGTTAAAAATAGTCTAGTATAAATAGTCTTAATATAAATAGTCTTAATATAAATAGTCTAGTATAAATAGTCTTAATATAAAAAGTCTAGTATAAAACTAGTCTTAATAAAAATAGTCTTATTAAAAATAGTTTAAATTAAAAATAGTGCATTTTAATTTAGTTAATTTAAAAACCCAAAAATATATTTTAGAATATTTTAGTATTTACTTCTTGCAATCTATACAAAATATTATACGAAGCCCTGTTGGACAATCCTCGAGAGAAAAGACCTTGGTAGAACTTACCACAAACTACTTCTACCTCGTATATATTTGCGAGCGACTCAAGAACTCCTATTTTTAGGATAAGTTTTTGACCAATCAAATTTTGATTTGATTAGTGCATAATTGATCTAAAAATTCATATTCAAAATATTCCTTTTACGGGCATAATCGTACTGATTTGTGATTAAAAATATATATTTTACAGATATGTCCAAACATGAGCTAAAAATGGTTATTTTACACATTACTGACATGAAGCATCAAAAAGGACGGAAAACAAGATCAAATCCAAAACGACGGGAATTTTTCAAGGAAAAAAGACCATACAACACGGCGCAAAATGGACCGTGTTCTGTAGGCCGTTTCACATACGGCGCAACAAGGGCCGTGTCTTGGGCCGTTTCACACACGACCGGAATTTAGCGCCGTGTCCTCGCGCGTATTCCGGAAGAGACCGAGTCACCACAAAACGGCGCACAACACGGCGCAAAATGGGCCGTTTTTCATCGCCGTTTTTAGGCTGATATTTGTGGAATTTTCCACATTTAGCATCTTGTGAGCTCAACAACTATGTATGAAGTCAATGATCTGAAAATCAAGACATGCAAGGAAGATCAAGTGTGAATCAAACACCAAAGACTTGTCAAAGATGCCACAAATTAAATAATCAATTGTATTCTTGAAAATCACCTATAAAAGGACATCTTCATCCATTGCAAAATCACTCCTCTTCTTGCCAAGAAACTCCAATTTCTTTTAGCAAGATAATTTCTCCTTTGAACTCTCACTTTACTTTGTATTTCATTTTTAGTTTAAAGTTTTTCTTTCATTTGGTTTGTAATTGAAAAGTGCTTGATCAATAAGCACTTAGTATTTTACTTTCAATTTTGGTAAGCTTGTAACCTTTAAACATGTTTGAAGTTATATTTTGAAGTTTTTTTTCTTGCACTTTGATTCATCATATTCAAATAAGTTTTATCTATTGTCATTAAGTTCTAGTAATTAAAAGTTTATATATATATATATATATATATATATATTATGTATATCAATTATTTCTATTATAATTTTAGTTTGTATAAACCAATGAGTAGCTAATCTTTCTTCATAGGGGAAGGGGGATTTCTATTAGGTTATATATTGAGTATTTGATTGATTTACACTATTTTGATTAAAAAGGACTAATTGGTTTAAATAGAGATTGATCATATCCTATTTCTACTAATGAAACCTCCTTAATTGATTGTTGAGTGAATTGGAAACATATCTTTTCAATCTATCAAGTGTTAATCTTGTTATCAACATCTTAAAATTGCGAAAGTGGTTAAGACACCTTTGAATACGAAAGTTATGAGGTGAAAAGTTGATTACTCGATAAACATTCGTTTTTCTTTTATATCCGTGTAAATCAATTCCTATACTTAATTAAAAACCTAATTTAATGAACCCGTAATCCCCTATATTTTATAAATTACCAACTCATTTTAATCCTTCTCATTTCCACTAGTTAAAAAAATAGTCTTCTTAAAAATAGTAGTATTAAAAATAGTCTTACTTAAAATAGTCTAATATAAATAGTCTTATTAAAAAGTCTTATTAAAAATAGTTTAAATAAAAATAGTCTTATTAAAAATAGTTTAAATTAAAAATAGTGCATTTTAATTTAGTTAATTTAAAAACCCAAAAATATATTTTAGAATATTTTAGTATTTACTTCTTGCAATCTATACAAAATATTATACGAAGCTCTGTTGGACAATCCTCGAGAGAAAAGACCTTGGTAGAACTTACCACAAACTACTTCTACCTCGTATATATTTGCGAGCGACTCAAGAATCCTATTTTTAGGATAAGTTTTTGACCGATCAAATTTTGGCGCCGTTGCCGGGGATTGTTTTAGGCCAAATATAATTTTTGTATACCTTTATTTATATCTTGTGATTTAATCTTTCTTTATTTTTTGCATTTTTTATTACTCTTGTTATTAATTTTTTTTTTTACATAAGGTGCGCTTAACTGTTTTCTAGTCTATGCATGGCCGTAGGTCTCTTGCAAGAACTTTGGTACCATACAACGAAAACGTTCATCCCGATTATCGAGTTGGAGATAGCCTGGAAGATATTAGCAGTGAAGGAGAATTTTTGATAGAAGAAAACACTGAATCTTCCGATCAAGAAGAAAAGTCAAACGAAGAACATATGGCATACCAACAAACTTTGAAAGATTTTGCTAGACCGGTGATCGGTACAACAACATCATGCAACTTGGCCAGACAGCACGAAATTATGAATTGAAATCCATTCATTTCAACCAACTCACATCTTTTTATGGGATGCCAAACGAGGATCCTTTAAGTTTTATTCGTGATTTTTACTCGGTTGTCAATACCTTTCCATTACAACAATTGACCGAGGATCAATTAAAAATGAGGTGTTTTCCTTACACTTTAAAAGATCGAGCAAAAACATGGATTATGACGTTGCCACCAAATTCATTGGCTACTTGGGATGATGTGTGCAACAAATTCATGTCTAAATTTTATCCACATCATAAAACGGCGGATCTAAGGACCAAAATTGCGGCTTTTACGCAATCGGAGGGTGAACAATTTTTTGAAGCATGGGATCGTTTCAAAACTCTTTTACTAGCATGCCCCCATCATCATTATCCTTTACATTGTTTAAGTCAAACTTTTTATGATGGTCTAACTCATAATTGCCAATTTACTGTTGACAATGCAGCCGGGGGAGATATAGGTGTAACACTCCCAATCCACTCGGGGATATTACACGCCGTAGACCCTCTCCTCGAGGATCTACCAGGCTGGTAACAACATTTAACATCTCGACAATGCCTTCAAGGCTAAAATGACTCAGTAGACCGATTTGGTCTTTCAATAAAATATATAACTCGATTACAAACACATACCCACGCAGGGGTCAAAATACAATAAACTCCCGTACAACGGGGAAAAGATACTGCAGCGGAAAAGAAAATACAACTAGACCAATACGACATCAACGGATCCTCGTGTGATTAGTATCGTTTATCTTTCATCATCCTTCGTGCCGACCCTGTGTTATGCTCCAAAACCTGAATGCAAAAATAGACATCCACCCCCCGAATACTCGGGGGTTAGCAAACTCCTGTTTTGCTAGTGCAAGTATAAAATACGAAACGAGCCATACATATCATACTCCACGAAACATGTTAATCATAAACATACTTCCCGAGGTGATTCACTTAATCAAACGATTAAATCGAAAGATAGGGTAAACCCGATAAACATCTTGTGAAAAACATTTTACGACCTCGTGAGTTTTGAATACATTGGGATTTAAAAATCTTCAGGCCTTTCGAAAACATTTAGGGACACAGCCCAAAAGTCATTTTCCCAAAACATAAATTCGATAACAACAAGTGGGGTCCACGACCCGATCATACCATAACAACCTGTTTCCACAGATTATTCGCGTCCGTGCTAGCAAGCCACGGACCTCGGATGCTCCGTAGAACAAACCCGAGTGAATAACCCAGGGAAACTATATCAAATCACATGTCACCGTAACCATGATCACGTGACTAAAAGCACATATACTTACATAATCAAACCACAACCATAAGTTATCCCGGCATCGTGCTAACAAGCCACGAACCTTGGAGTCCCCGCAAGACATACCCGATGATAACCCCACAAGTTATCTTGGCATCGGGCTAGCAAGCCCCGAACCTCGGAGTCCCCGCAAGACATACCCGTATTGGATAACCCTACGGTTTCGCCCGACCCATACTAGCAAGTATGGATCCCGGAGATTTAACAATCCTACCCGGAGGCACATCACATACAACAAGCACACAACAATAACCGATTATCAAGACAAGCAACACTAAGCATCACAACCTCCTTTCAAAGGAGTAACGACTAACATCACATCATGTCGAATACCCACCGAACAAATATACAATTCAATGCACAATCCTCGGCAAACAATTATGGTCAATGCGATCATAACATCTCTCAACGTACGAAACTAACACGCATATTCCGAGAACATATCCATTCACGAAGTATACGAATTATCGTTGAAAGACAATATTTATCGAGAACATACCGATCCTTTTTAACGTTCATTAAACATTGGATTTCGCATAAAATCATTTATCAATAATTATGCCTAAGAAATATGAAATGTATGGGCAAGATACTTGCCTCGAATGACCTGACGCGGAGAATCGGCCGAAGTAGGTTGGCACGAACCGACTACGAACTCGCCGACTCCACCGAACGACAATCCACAACAATGAACTACGAACGAAAACAATAACAACGAAAATGAATTCCAAAGTACGACCCAAAGCCGCTGAATTCAAAGAACAAATGACGAAGGTTCAAGGATTTCCCCCAAAACGGCCAAGAACACGATTCGTCCCGTCAAAACCCGGAAACGGAATTCCAAGTTGAAATATGGATATACAATCCATAGAATATGTTTAACAACATCATTTAACCATAATCGATCCATCGAAAACGGATGAAAAACGAGATCGAGGACAAATCCCCCAAAAAGTCAATTCGAAGGAAATCAAGAAATATGCTTCGATTCGACGAAGAACAATGGATTAAATGATGTTAAACACAAGAATACTACCAAGATTAATCATACCCATCATGAATTAATCAAAAACACGGAACGAATCGGACAAAAATGCGAAAACCCCCAAATTCACGAAATTAGGGTTCTAAGGAAGATTACCTTGATTCGCTAGATCAAAGGATGATAACGGATGATTTATTGATGTTATGAACTCAAGAACTTCGTGGATTTGTTCTTCAATAACATGCCTCCTTGATCTCCAAACCTATGGCCGCGGAAAGAAAAGATTGAAATGAAAAAATGGGTTGAAACAGGGCTGCTCGGTCAATTATATAGGAAGACCGCCCTAGCGTGCGCTAGCGTACCGGCAGCGTGCGCTAGCGGGCCGACCATGGTCGATCCGAGGCTCTGGGTCGATCCTCGCCTGTAGCGCGCTAGATGCCGAGCAGCGTGCGCTACGTCTGCCGGTTAGCGCGCGCAGCGACCGGCCGTAGAGTGCGCTACCGGCCAACTCTGTGGAGTCCAGAACCACTTGGGCCTCACTGCCCGGCCCAGGTAGCGTGCGCTGGGTGCCGCATAGCGTGCGCTACGACTGCCGGTTAGCGCGCGCAGCCTCCCGGCAGTAGCGTACGCTATGCCGGTCCCTGCCGCGCCCTTTCGGCCAGAGCCCAGCAACCGTGCCGGTTCCTCCCATAGCCGTCGGCGGCGCCCGGCTGCCGTGGCCTGACGACTCGATTTCCGAAAACGCACGGAACGAACACGACGAAAAGTTTGCGGACGACATCAACGACCCGAAATGAAAACATAATGCAATAATTAATCATACGCGACCAAGAAACGGGTCGAGACAACAATTACAGATACGGATACCCGTAACTTTTAAGAAATTACAAAATGGCCCAAAATGCCCGGAAATCACGATACGTGATCGAATAACCAAACCGAAGTTCACAACACGTCTAACAAAGTTAAACGGACTTACGGGAGACTCGAAACAGCAGTTTCGAACGAGATTTGCAAGAATCGAACTCAAGTGCGGAAAAGTCGCTAGAAAGCACGGAACTCAACAAAACGACACCGAAACGAACTCGGATGTCAAAAAGTGTAGAATTAATCATTCTCAGAATAATGAAACGGTCATGAGCAAGTCATCAAAACGGACTTCCGCTGAAAAAAAGAAAAAAAGAAATTACCGGAAATCGAAAATTGCGGATATTACATTCTACCCTCCTTAAAAGAAGTTTCGTCCCGAAGCTTAAAACAAGTAGGGAGAAGCAATATCCCGCCAGGAAAACTCAACGAGATACGCAAGGAAACGCGTAACTAATGCCCAACGGCAAAACGTTACAAACAACACAACGGAATATACGGTGTGAAAACACGCTCCACGACGACCAACACAACGTCGCCGTTAGGGATATAATAAAACCAACAAGTGACAAGCGTCATCAAATGGATAATACAATCAAGTCAATTATCCGAACAATCACAAAACACAATGAACGAAAATCAATACGATTGACCAACCCAAGTACATCAATCAAAACGCGGGCCAATCGCTGAACAAATACGGAATTCCACCGCCCAAGGGTTGGAAGATCGAAAACGAGGCTACTTTCCCAAACTTAAGGGAATTAGGAAGGAGCACAGGCGCTCAAAAATCACGAAACGGCAACAAAAACCGAACAAACAAACGATCGAGACAACAAAAATCGAACAATCATGTCCGAAACATGAAGGATAATAAAATTCAAACAACAACTCCCGGGGATGATCCGTGAGAACAACAAGACGTGCATTCCCATAAGATCCACAGAAAGGGAATAGCGATTGAAAAGTCACAATGACAAGCGAGTTATTAGAAACAATACCACCCTCGTTCGATCAATAAAAGCAAGGGATAGGAAAGTTCGGAAAATGTTAACGAGCATAAACGAGTCGGCAGTCGAAAATACAGGAGTTCCAAATCCGATCCACTTCGAATAAAAGAATTAATAGAACCAAATGATGTCACCTCCGAACAAGGTTCACAAGAATCGAACCGAACTCGAAAAAAAGTCACAGCGATAACCAGATCGATCCACAACAAGATCACAGCTCGTTCGGACGATGAAACCGAAATACAGAACAAAATTCATAAAGTATCAAGCGAATCGATAGGCTGGAGAAAGAGAAAATACAAAAGTCAAAATAGTACGGGCATTACATCCGACCTCGTCCACGAAATTCACAAAAACAGGAGCAAGGTAACAAGACATTAAACAACCGACACATAATGGAACGATCACCGATGCACACGGTCATACCAAACCAAGCTCCAACAGCTCACACATGCGCGATAACGCAGAAATCACCACGAGATGGCAACATTCAATACCAACATCCCACCTCTCACAGAGGGCTAACACAACAAATGTGTGGAAAACAACTCAACGCTCATGCCGCCAACTCGATCATACTCGGGAGCAAACATCAAAATGACAATGCGAACATCATACATACATACCCAGCCCTCAAACGGGAATGGATAGGTTTTAAAAACGAAAACCTCATTTTGAAAATAATTTAGAAGAACACCGGTTGATCTTGAGTATCACCTTTCAAAAAGTACAAATGTGAAACATCGTTATCGAGACTTTGGAGAACCATTTCGCATTTGATAAAAATGAGGACACTTTCTCTTTGTGAAAACTTTCAGAATATTGGACCCTCGGGTCTAAATAAAAGTGTTTCTAAAACATTGAAAATATCTCAAAACATTTTGGTCCTCGAGGTAGAAGGATTTGGAAACATATTGTGGCACCTTGGATGTACCACGAGAAAATAATTCATTTTAAAAGTGCGTCTCGAAATTTATTTTCTAAGATACTCAAGGTTTTCAAGGATAATTCAATGGGCTAGAATGCCCAAAAATTTCGTAATTACACGAAACTCTATAGCGCCGTGGATCCCGCGTCGAAACCCACCAGGCTAAAAACCATTTACAAAAACGCCAAGAAGGCCGATGACGGTAATGTTTCAAAACTTACAAAAGCCATTTACCACATGTTAAATACCGTCATAAGAATTTCGCTAAAATGATCAAGACCATAACATCATAAACTCGATTAATGGAATCGATTTTCGAAATAAAACTCGATCGGTAAAATACCGAAAACCATTACAAAGGAACTCACGCAGCGGATAAAAGAAATAAAGTCAAACATGCACAATCCAGCAACACTACTCCTCATATGAACGAAATATTAGAGTCAAATGACCACATATCACGAAATCAAAATCCATAAGAGGATTCCGTCACTTAACAAATAATCATAAAAATAGCTCGTGTCACACGAGGCACAACACAAAGAAGGGAGACTTACTTCCACAGGTCGCACGAAGATGATGATCGCCCACAATACTAATCACGACCAACAAACTCAGACGACGCGTCGCGACACAACTCAGTCAGATAAAATCCGACGAAACAAGACTCAAACAACACGACAAGATTTCCTCAACCTAAGCTCTGATACCATTTATGTAACACTCCCAATCCACTCGGGGATATTACACGCCGTAGACCCTCTCCTCGAGGATCTACCAGGCTGGTAACAACATTTAACATCTCGACAATGCCTTCAAGGCTAAAATGACTCAGTAGACCGATTTGGTCTTTCAATAAAATATACAACTCGATTACAAACACATACCCACGCAGGGGTCAAAATACAATAAACTCCCGTACAACGGGGAAAAGATACTGCAGCGGAAAAGAAAATACAACTAGACCAATACGACATCAACGGATCCTCGTGTGATTAGTATCGTTTATCTTTCATCATCCTTCGTGCCGACCCTGTGTTATGCTCCAAAACCTGAATGCAAAAATAGACATCCACCCCGAATACTGGGGTTAGCAAACTCCTTTGTTTTGCTAGTGCAAGTATAAAATACGAAAACGAGCCATACATATCATACTCCACGAAACATGTTAATCATAAACATACTTCCCGAGGTGATTCACTTAATCAAACGATTAAATCGAAAGATAGGGTAAACCCGATAAACATCTTGTGAAAAACATTTTACGACCTCGTGAGTTTTGAATACATTGGGATTTAAAAATCTTCAGGCCTTTCGAAAACATTTAGGGACACACCCAAAAGTCATTTTCCCAAAACATAAATTCGATAACAACAAGTGGGGTCCACGACCCGATCATACCATAACAACTTTGTTTCCACAGTTATTCGCGTCCGTGCTAGCAAGCCACGGACCTCGGATGCTCCGTAGAACAAACTGAGTGAATAACCCACGGAAACTATATCAAATCACATGTCACCGTAACCTTCGATCACGTGACTAAAAGCACATATACTTACATAATCAAACCACAACCATAAGTTATCCCGGCATCGTGCTAACAAGCCACGAACCTTGGAGTCCCCGCAAGACATACCCGATGATAACCCCACAAGTTATCTCGGCATCGGGCTAGCAAGCCCCGAACCTCGGAGTCCCCGCAAGACATACCCGTATTGGATAACCCTACGGTTTCGCCCGACCCATACTAGCAAGTATGGATCCCGGAGATTTAACAATCCTACCCGGAGGCACATCACATACAACAAGCACACAACAATAACCGATTATCAAGACAAGCAACACTAAGCATCACAACCTCCTTTCAAAGGAGTAACGACTAACATCACATCATGTCGAATACCCACCGAACAAATATACAATTCAATGCACAATCCTCGGCAAACAATTATGGTCAATGCGATCATAACATCTCTCAACGTACGAAACTAACACGCATATTCCGAGAACATATCCATTCACGAAGTATAATTATCGTTGAAAGACAATATTTATCGAGAACATACCGATCCTTTTAACGTTCATTAAACATTGGATTTCGCATAAAATCATTTATCAATAATTATGCCTAAGAAATATGAAATGTATGGGCAAGATACTTGCCTCGAATGACCACAACGCGGAGAATCGGCGAAGTAGGTTGGCACGAACCGACTACGAACTCGCCGACTCCACCGACGACAATCCACAACAATGAACTACGACGAAAACAATAACAACGAAAATGAATTCCAAAGTACGACCCAAAGCCGCTGAATTGAAAGAACAAATGACGAAGGTTCAAGGATTTCCCCAAACGGCCAAGAACACGATTCGTCCGTCAAAACCCTAAAGCGAATTCCAAGTTGAAATATGGATATACAATCCATAGAATATGTTTAACAACATCATTTAACCATAATCGATCCATCGAAAACGGATGAAAAAGCGAGATCGAGGACAAATCCCCCAAAAAGTCAATTCAAGGAAATCAAGAAATATGCTTCGATTACGAAGAACAATGGATTAAATGATGTTAAACACAAGAATACTACCAAGATTAATCATACCCATCATGAATTAATCAAAAACACGGAACGAATCGGACAAAAATGCGAAAACCCCCAAATTCACGAAATTAGGGTTCTAAGGAAGATTACCTTGATTCGCTAGATCAAAGGATGATAACGGATGATTTATTGATGTTATGAACTCAAGAACTTCGTGGATTTGTTCTTCAATAACATGCCTCCTTGATCTCCAAACCTATGGCCGCGGAAAGAAAAGATTGAAATGAAAAATGGGTTGAAACAGTGCTGCTCGGTCAATTATATAGGAAGACCGCCCTAGCGTGCGCTAGCGTCTTGGCGGCGTGCGCTAGCGGGCCGACCATGGTCGATCCGAGGCTCTGGACTGATCCTCGCCCAGTAGCGCGCGCTAGATGCCGGCGGCGTGCGCTACGTCTGCCGGTTAGCGCGCGCAGCGACCGGCCAGTAGCGTGCGCTACCGGCCAACTCTGTGGAGTCCAGAACCACTTGGGCCTCACCGCCCGGCCCAGTAGCGTGCGCTGGTGCCGCATAGCGTGCGCTACGACTGCCGGTTAGCGCGCGCAGCCTCCCGGCAGAGCGTACGCTATGCCGGTCCCTGCCGCGCCCTTTCGGCGAGCCCGGCAACCGTGCCGGTTCCTCCATAGCCGTCGGCGGCGCCCGTGCCGTGGCTCGACGACTCGATTTCCAAAACGCACGGGCGAACACGACGAAAAGTTTGCGGACGACATCAACGACCCGAAATGAAAACATAATGCAATAATTAATCATACGCGACCAAGAAACGGGTCGAGACAACAATTACAGATACGGATACCCGTAACTTTTAAGAAATTACAAAATGGCCCAAAATGCCCGGAAATCACGATACGTGATCGAATAACCAAACCGAAGTTCACAACACGTCTAACAAAGTTAAACGGACTTACGGGAGACTCGAAACAGCAGTTTCGAACGAGATTTGCAAGAATCGAACTCAAGTGCGGAAAAGTCGCTAAAAAGCACGGAACTCAACAAAACGACACCGAAACGAACTCGGATGTCAAAAAGTGTAGAATTAATCATTCTCAGAATAATGAAACGGTCATGAGCGAGTCATCAAAACGGACTTCCGCTGAAAAAAAAAGAAAAAAAAGAAATTACCGGAAATCGAAAATTGCGGATATTACAATAGGAACACTAACGGCGCAAGCCACTTTTGATTTATTTGAAAAACTTGCTATATCCTCCAAGCAAAAGAGTGCACGAGGGAGTTCTTAAGTCGCTCGCAAATATATACGAGGTAGAAGTAGTTTGTGGTAAGTTCTACCAAGGTCTTTTCTCTCGACGATTGTCCAACAGGGCTTCGTATAATATTTTGTATAGATTGCAAGAAGTAAATACTAAAATATTCTAAAATATATTTTTGGGTTTTTAAATTAACTAAATTAAAATGCACTATTTTTAATTTAAACTATATTTCATAAGACTATTTTTATTAAGACTATTTTTATACTAGACTTTTTATATTAAGACTATTTATACTAGACTATTTATATTAATACTATTTATATTAAGACTATTTATACTAGACTATTTTTAACTAGTGAAAATGAATAGAATTAAAATGAGTTGGGAATTTATAAAATCTAGGGGATTACGGGTTCATTAAATTAGGTTTTTAATTAAGTATCGGAATTGATTTATACGGATATAAAAGAAAAAAACGAATGTTTATCGAGTAATCAACTTTTCACCTCTGTACTTTCGTAATCAAAGATGTCTTAATCACTTTTGCTTTTTTAAGATGTTGATAACAAGATTAACACTTGATAGATTGAAAAGATGTTTTTCAATACACTAGTAGAAATATGATATGATCAATCTCTATTTAAACCAATTAGTCCTTTCATTTCTCTAACTTGACTATTTTTAGGATAAACGATCGTTCATCGATTAATCAACTTTTCACCTCTGTACTTTCGTAATCAAAGGTGTCTTAACCACTTTCGCAATCTTAAGATGTTGATAACAAGATTAACATTTGATAGATTGAAAAGATATATTTCCAATTCACTCAACAATCAATCAAGAAGGTTTCATTAGTAAAAATAGGATATGATCAATCTCTATTTAAACCAATTAGTCCTAAAAATAGTTTAAATCAATCAAATACTCAATATATAACCTAATAGAAATCCCCCTTCCCCTAGGAAGAAAGATTAGCTACTCATTGGTTTATACAAACTAAAATTATAATAGAAATAATTGATATACATAATATATATATATATATATATAAACTTTTAATTACTAGAACTTAATGACAATAGATAAAACTTATTTGAATATGATGAATCAAAGTGCAAGAAACAAACTTCAAAATATAACTTCAAACTTGTTTAAAGGTTACAAGCTTACCAAAATTGAAAGTAAAATACTAAGTGCTTATTGATCAAGCACTTTTCAATTACAATCTAAATGAAAGAAAAACTTCAAGCCAAAAATAAAATACAAACTAAAATTGAAAGTTCTAAGGAAAATATATTGCTAAAAGAAAGGAGTATTTCTTAGTAAGAAGATGGGTTTGAGAATTGGTAATTGGTAATTGGTGATTTTGCAATGGATGAAGATGTCCCTTTATAGGTGATTTTCAAGAGTACAATTGATTATTTAATTCAAAATATCTATTGTAATATCATTTTTTTAATTCTTTGTTCACACTTCACCCATGTCTTTGAATTTTCAAATTTTTGACCAAAAAAATATCTTGTGGTTGAGTTCACAAGTTGGTCAAAAGTGGACTAATTTTGCATGGCATCTGCTGAAAAACGGCGATGACAAACGGCCCAATTTGTCCCGTGTTGTGCGCCGTTTTGTAGTGACTCGTTCTCTTCCGGAATACGCGTGAGGACACGGCGCTAAATGCCGGTCGTGTGTGAAACGGCCCAAGACACGGCCCTTGTTGCGCCGTATGTGAAACGGCCTACATAACACGGTCCTGTTTGCGCCGTGTTGTAGGTCGTTTTGCCTTGAAAAATTCCCGTAGTTGGATTTGATCTTGTTTTCCGTCCTTTTTGATGCTTCATGTCAGTAATCTGTAAAATAACCATTTTAGCTCATGTTTGGACATATCTCTAAAATATATATTTTTAATCACAAATCAGTACAATTATGCCCGGAAAAATGAATATTTTGTATATGAATTTTAGATCAATTATGCACTAATCAGGTCCTTGTACATCTTACTCGAACCAGGATGAACGGAGTAAGGTGTAGCATGGGCCTCACGCAAAATACTCTGTTTCAGCTCTGAGTCGTTCGGTACACAAAGCCGACTCTGGAATCTCAAAACACCATCCTCGTGAATCACAAACCCAGGAGACTTTCCCTGAAGAATATTCTCTCGGATTTGAGAAATCATCGGATCCTCCAACTGCTTCAGCTTAATTTCATCGATCAAAGACGACGAAATCTCTAAAGCACAAAGTTGCCCGACAGCTCCAGGCAACAATACCTCAACATCTAACTCGATCAAAGCCCGCCGAATCTCAGACTGAGACGTAAGGATCTCAAGCGTTCGTAACGCAACCGGTTTCCGGCGTCGGCCACGACGTTCGCCTTGCCCGGATGATAAAGGATTTCGAGGTCATAATCCTTAATCAGCTCTAACCACCTCCTCTGCCTCATTTTCAATTCCCGATGAGTAAATATGTATTTCAGACTTTTATGATTGGTAAAAATCTGACATGCAGAGCCGAAAATGTAGTGATGCCAAATCTTGAGCGCAAAAACAACTGCCGCTAACTCCAAACCATGAGTAGGGTAGTTCAGCTCATACGGCCTCAACTGTCTCGACGCATAGGCAATGGTCTTGCCGTGCTGCATCAATACGCACCCAAGACCCTGACCCGAAGCATCACTATAAACAGCAAAACCCTTGTTGCCACACGACAACGCTAAAATCAGGGCTGAAGTCAAACGCCTCTTCAGCTCCTCGAAACTCGACTGCCTCTCGTCATTCCAGACGAACTTCTCGGATTTCTGGAGCAACTGTGTAAGCGGCCGAGCCAGTTTTGAGAAACCCTCGACAAACCTACGGTAGTAGCCGGCTAAACCCAAGAAACTACGGATCTCCTTCACATTCTTGGGTGGTGCCCAATCCAACACTGCCTCAATCTTCTGCGGGTCCACACAAACCACCTCGGCTGAAATCACGTGACCTAAGAACATCACTTCCTTCAGCCAGAACTCACATTTCGAGAACTTCGCATACAGTTGCTCGGTCCTCAAAATGTCTAACACTACCCGTAAATGATGGGCATGCTCTCCCTTGTTCCTCGAATAAATAAGGATATCGTCAATGAAGACGACAACACACTTATCCAAATACTCGATAAAGACTTTGTTCATCAACTGCATGAACACCGCCGGCGCATTGGTTAACCCGAAAGGCATAACTACGAACTCATAATGTCCGTATCTCGTCCGAAAAGCTGTTTTCGGCACATCGAACTCTCTCACCCGGAGCTGATAGTACCCCGAACTCAAATCAATCTTCGAGAATACCGCAGCTCCCTGCAACTGATCGAACAAGTCATCAATTCTCGGCAAAGGATACTTGTTCTTGATGGTCACCTTGTTTAGTTCGCGATAGTCGATACACAAACGCAGTGAACCATTATTCTTTCGCACAAATAGGACCGGTGTGCCCCAAGGCGAGGCGCTCGGCCGAACATACCCCGACTCAAGAAGCTCACTCAACTGCTTCTTCAACTCGGTCATCTCTGAAGGTGCCATGCGATACGGCGCCTTCGAAATCGGAGCCGCGCCCGGCTCTAACTCTATAGCAAACTCAACCTCACGATCCGGTGGCAATCCCGGCAACTCGTCAGGAAATACATCAGGAAACTCCCTAACGACTGGAATCGACAAAATATCGACTCCACCATCCTCCGCCTTCAAGGCATAGCACCAATAACCAGTACACCCTTTTCGCAGGAGTCTCATCGCCTTCAAGGCGTTAATAACGAACTTCTGGTTTCCCCTATTTTGTCCCGCAAAAGAGTGCTCGGTGCCATACTCGGCTAACATAGTGATGATTCTCGTGCGGTAGTTCATGATTGCGCCATGCCTCTTGAGCCAATCATCCACGAGAATCAAATCCTCACCCTCGATACCCACGACAATAAGATTAGAGAGCCAAGCCCTCTCACAAATAAACACAGAACAGTCCCAGACCTTTCGATCACCGACAATTCTATCACCGCTAGGAAGTTTAACGATGAAAGGCTCGCACGGTGACAAGCAGTCGAGACTCAAACGGTGTGCAAACTCTAGATAAATTAATAAATGCGTTGCACCCGAATCAAAAAGCACACTGGCTGGATGGGAATGGAAATGAACGGTACCTGTCGCCACAGTAGCTGCTGGATAATCAGCCCTCCTTATCTCATAGATACGCGGCCCCTACCTCGGCCGACACTAGGTGGAGGCGGCAGAGCAAATGAGCCCTAGTTCACATTCGGCTCCATAGGTGCTGGGTGAGAAGAACGGGCGCCGCGAAACTGTCTGAGCTGTTCAGAAAAAGAAGCCTTGTGGCCCGACTGACCACAAGTATGACAAGTCAAAGGCGGACGAGGACACTCCCGGTTCACATGGTCTGGCTTGCCATAGTTAAAGCATCTGGGGTCCCGGACGAAGGTTCCGGCGGCACCTCGAAAACTCCCAGAGAAACAAGCCGAACCACCCGTAGAAATATTTGTAGGTTGAGATTTCTGCAGACTTCCACCCTTGTAACCCGAGAAATTCCCAACGGATTTCTGCTTCTTACTCTCTCGGATCGCCGCACTGGCCGTCACCGACATATCATAAGCATGAGCTAGACTCTGATAATCCTTCAAAGTAGTACAGACGAGCCCAGACATATAGTCCCGAATGGATAATTTCATCGTACTGGAAAAATGGAAAATTTTGTCGCTTTCCTCGACAACTTGGGTCTTTACATAGCCCAACTCTTTGTTAAAATCAGCAATAGCTTGAGATACGGGGATATCCCGTGGTTGAGCATCATAGAAAGCATGCACTCGAGCCTGTCTGACCGGCCACGACCAATATTCGGTCTCCATCAATTCCTGAAATTCGGCCCATGAAGCAAGATAGTATTTGGGCCCAATGGCCTCCCACCAATCCGTAGCATCCCCAGTGAGAAAGTACTGGGCAATAGGGACCTTACGGTCCTCGGGACAGTTAGTGGCAATGAAGACTTTAGATATCTCCTTTATCCACCCCTCCCAGCCGATCGGGTCCGAAACTCCCGAAAACTGAGGAGGATGCATCTTGATGACATCCTGAAGCCAGCGATCCGTTCCGCGCCGATTAGCATGGGCCGGATCCGGATTCTGAACCACCTGAGCTATCGCCGCCATCTGGTTAACCATTTGCTGCATAACGGCCGCAATACCAAGATCGGCGCGCTCCTGAGAAGAAGCATGACTGTGACGGTCACCGGTACTGCTGGCTCCTAAAGAATGCGACGTGGCCGCCCCACCGTCTGCCCCACATCCTATGTCGCGTCCACGACCACGACCACGACCACGGTTTCCTCCGGCATCCATACTGGTGTTAAGAGGTAACAGAAGTATATCGATGATGAGTAAGGGAGGAAAAAGCAACTACGATTCAAGAAGTGAAAATACAATGCAAGAAACAGAAGGTCCGAATAAGAAAACTTACGAGCACTGGAAGTACCGAGATGCTGGCAGCGATGTGACAATATGCAAAACAAAACACGACTAGACCCAAGTAACCAAGAAGCCTAGTTATCCATAAACCTAGTGCTCCGATACCATTTTCTGTAACACCCCCGAGATATTCAGAGTATATTACAGCGCCGTGGACCCCTACATGGGACCCACCAGGCTACAACAAAAAAACCCCACTCGACTAACCATCTCGGATAGCAAGGACACACATTTTAATAATACAACAAATAAAAATACGCCCAGAGCAACCGGCGAATTAAGCATCAACCGATAATGTAGCAATATAAGGTAATACAAATGGAGTTTGAAATGAAAAGCCTAAGTACTCGCGAGTACAATCTATAAGTTTATAAATGTGGGAACAACCATATCGAAATGGACAAAAGAAATAAGAAAACCCAAATGCACATGTCAACGACCCTGGCCAACATCCTCAGATCTTGTCAGTAGCTCGCTCGTCCGGATGATCATAACCTGAAATCCGTAACAAGAATTTCCCCACAACGGGTCCCCAAAGGGGTTAGAAATTACGCTAGTACAACTAATCAAGGCAAACCAATCGCTTACACATTTCATAGTACATTCACCAATATCATTTCAAAAACCAAAACCAGACATGTATTTTCCGGAAACAAACAGTCACAATCAATTTGCCTAGGACTGGGACAAAGCCACGAATCCCACTCGAGGCCTCTAAGGACCCTCCCGAGCTGGCCACATTCATAAAACAAATCAAGCACCACACGTCACCTAGGACCGGGACGAAGCCACGAATTCCGCTCGAGGCCTCTAAGGACCCTCCCGAGCAGGCTAGCGAAACAAACTCATGAATCCAGGACGAAGCCATAGATTCCCTGCGTGATCCCGTCGGACCCTCCTGAGGTGAGCAAATCACACACAATATACATTACCATTTCACGTCAAGCATAAGGGTTTTCAAAAATACTTGCCTTGAATAGTTGATGACGCAACGAACGGAAGGAAAAACACCGACGAACGCTAGGAACCAACGGAATCGAACCTAACGATTCGAAGAACACAATCACAACCAACTCTAGACGAATACATAAATGGAATACACCCGAAAACCCGCCTACGATTCATGCATATTCGTATAAAAATAACAACGAGGGCGGACCACAACCAAACCCTCCCGATTCCGCAAAACCATGAAAATATACCATGAATCCATAGGAAAACTAATGATATCAACAAGATTAATCCTATTCATCATGGATTAACCAACAAAACGCAACGAATCGGACGAAAATCCCAAAACCCCCAATTCATCCAAAAGTAGGGTTCTAAGAGATTTTACCTTGGATTAGGATGAAAGATTCGTGTTGATGTTGTTAATATACACCAAGAAGTCAAAGAAGTTGATGGTTGAGATGATTAGAGGTAGAAATCGCCAAGAAATCGCCCGGAATCGTCACAGCCGCGGAAAGGATGAAGAAATGGAAATAATATGTTCATCTCGGTCAACTCCCTGGTTTATATAGCCAGGGAGTGTTAGCGCGCGCTAATCCTCAAAGTTAGCGTGCGCTAACGGAACAAAACTCCAGTCCAGTAGCCAGCTTCTGGCTATTAGCGTGCGCTACTCGAAACATAGCGTGCGCTAATAACCTCTCGGTAGCGCGCGCTATCGACCAATAACGTGCGCTACCTGGACATCAGCCGAGTCCAGAAGCAACTTCCAGTACACACCTGATGTAGTTAGCGCGCGCTATCCACCAAACGTAGCGTGCGCTAATGTATATCGGTAGCGCACGCTATCGACCAATAGCGTGCGCTACCTGGGCATCAGATTGAGTCCAGTAGCAACTGCCAGTACTCGACACTCACGCTAGCGCACGCTACCGGGCATCTCAGCATGTGCTAGCCCCCGACATTAGCGTGCGCTAGACTACGTAGCGTACGCTAATCCGCCAGTCTAGAGGGCTGGAATCCGCACTGCCACTCCTAGGGCTTGCTCTCTAGCGCACGTTACGAAGTAGCCGTAGCGTGCGCCACTAAGGGACCTCTAGCGTGCGCTATGCAGAAAAGATAGCGTGCGCTAGGTACGAAATATAAACGGTCCAAAACGCCAGAATATGAACAAAACATCAAATGGAACACCTCAAAACGCATCGTAACATAGAATGGATCCACGGCAACCACGAAACGGTGGTTCCCCACAACAATTACGAGAATCAGATCAATAGATGATGGAAAAGATACACAAGGGTTGCTACGATCAAAAAATCCACCGAAAATGAAAATACAAGGGAAAGAAAAATGCTGATATTACACACTGTACCCCAACTGAGAACAAATGATGGGATCATTCAAGAACCATTCTGTCGTGAATACCAATATATGTATAAACCCTTCTTTCACATGTCCCAATCAAGTTATAGGGTCACAGTCAGTCAAACCCTATTTGTACTTGACGCTATGCATGCATTAATGCAAATCGAGATCATTGAGCTCTCGTGTTTCCAATACAACTAGCTCCAATGCTTTGGCCAAAGACTTATGATCTCATATTCCAATAACCGCATAGGACATATAACCCGTTCACTAACGAGAGAAAGAATTCTATTTCGGTATTCAGTAGGACCTGCTACTTGCCCGTCAAGAGGCATGTCGAGGTTGACCCCCGCCTTCCGGTTTATAGGGTCAAACTGCTCTAATGAAAATCTTGACGTCATAAGCACATCCCTACTAAATCCTCAAGTCGAAGGTTCAAGAATACCTAGCACAACCTTTCGATTCCGTCATTGACTGTCCCGGAGTGAAATCCGTGTGACGAATCGAGGGTGAGTCAGTTCGAGTATACTAATCCAATTAGCATACCTATAACGTGTGCTCCCACTAACCATTAGTGTTTGACAGGCACTCTTCATGTCAAAGAACACGTCATACAAGTCTTCACATAAACTTAACGCCCAGTCAAGTTTCATCGACTTGCGAACGATTAAGTATTTGAGCTATAAACCTTTCCAGTGCCGACCCCTTATCCAATAAGGAGTGGAACGTTTTGCTCTAAAATAGACAGACTAGTTTCTATATGTATATTTATGAGTTAGGAATGCCAGTAACTTCCAGTAATTAAAGAAACATCCATTGCCTTATATTAATGATTTACATAATTACAAGTATAATGCCCTCACTCAACATCCTATGAGTGGCATTCGAGGGCATACTCCTCACAACCTCATCAGCTGATATCACATGCCCAAGAAAAGTAACTTTAGACATCCAGAACTCGCATTTGGAAAATTTTTCATAGAGTTATTCTCGTCTCAATGCACCGAGAATCTGACGGAGATGAAACTCGTGTTCCTCACGACCACAGGAGTAAATTAAAATGTTGTTGATGAAAACGACCACAAAACTATGCACAAAGTCAATGGAAACTCAATTCATCAATTCCATGAACACTTTTGGTGCGTTATTCAGTCCAAACAGCATCACCACGAACTCATAATGCCCATAACGAGTACAAAAGGTTGTCTTAGAAATATCGAACTCTCGAATCCTCAGCTGATGATAGCCAGAACTTAAGTCAACAACAACAACATCTATGCCTTAGTCCCAAAATGATTTGGGGTCGGCTAACATGAATCAAACTTTGAAACCTTCAATGATCGATACATACATAATATAAAATGAAAAAAAGAGTGAAAAAAGTAGAGAGAAATACAAAAAAAAGGGAGAAAAAAAAGGAGAATGAATGTTAACAAAAAAAAAAACCTACCAAAAAAAAATCCTGCCACGGATCTTAAGTCAATCTTGAAAAATATAGCGGCACCTTGGAGTTCATCCAACAAATCATCAATACGCGGAAACGGATATTTGTTTTGATTGTTACCTTGTTCAACTCTCGATAATCTATACACAAAAGCAAGGATCCGTATTTCTTCCGCACAAATAACACTGGTGCTCCCAAAGGGGACGCACTGGGTCGAATATAACCCTTCTCAGTCAAATCCTTGAGCTGACTCTTCAACTCGTGCATCTCAGTTGGAGTTATGAGATACGGTGCCTTGGAAATCGTGAACGTACATGGATCTAATTCAATGGTGAACTCTACCTCACGATGTGGAGGCAAGCCTAGCAACTCATCTAGAAAAACATCTGGGTAATCTCGGACCGCTGAAATATTGGCCAATTCAGCTGGTCGATTCACTGTCTTGGTCATGTAGCACCAATAACCAATATACCCTTAATTAAGCAGTTTCACTGCTTTCATTGCACTGATAACCCTCCCGGAGCAGCTGGGATTATCACCCTGAAAAGTGCACTCGATACCATCGTCAGAAGTGACGGTCACCATCCGCTTGCGGATGCTAAGTATGGCATCATGACGATCTATCCCATCAATACCCAAGATCACATCATCTTTAGGTAAATCGACCACAATCAAGTCTGACAACCACTCACGGTATTTCATATGAATCGGACAGTTATGTACTTCACGATTTCCCACAATTCTTCTACCATCGGGTAGACCAATCACATAAGGTTCACAATCGATAACATGATCTAATTGAAAATGACTCAAGCAAGAAGCAGATATAAAGGAATGTGAAGCACCAGTATAAAAAAGAACACATACGAGGCTGAGAGTGGATCTCGAGTGTACCTGTGATCATGCTAGCTTCGGGATTGTCAGCCTTCTTCATCTCGTAGATTCTTGGTTTTGCATCTCTTGTACTAGCTACACTAGCTTGACTTCCATGGCCCATCCCTCTATTTGCCCCGGTAGTCTGATGGGAGGTAGACAGAGGTGCACGATCATGAACTGAAGACTGAACTGGAGCATGAGAGGCTACTGGTGTACGTCCCGGCTCACCTCTGCAAAAGCGATCACGATGTCCACTAATCCCGCAAGTATGACATGCAACGGCCGGCTTCGGACATTTGGAGCTGACGTGCCCCTGATCGCCACAGTTAAAATACAAAACAGACGAGCTGGCCACTCGAGAATGAGATCCTGCTGGTTTTGGCACCATAGGTGACCGCTCAAAAAAAGTTGGTACAGATTGGGGCTTCTTGAATATTCCCCGATTACTGTCAGCCTGGTTCTGGTTCCTGGATCTCTTATTGTTGAACTGTGGCTTCTTTTTGGATATCTCCTTCGTATTAGGTTTTTATTCCAGAGCATTCTCGATGAACTCCAATAGAGTCGTGAAGTGGTGATTAAGTAATTGGATCCTCATTCGGGGTTCAACCTTTTGAGGAAATACTTGATCTTATCCGCTTCCATCCGAACAATTGACGTAGCGACTGGAAAAAGTGCCGGAAAGTTTTCAGCAATCGATAACACATCATCTTCCCCAGATAGGTCTGGGTTTAGCAATTCTGATAATTTGGCCTCATGGCGTGGACTGGATAATAACGATCCAACATGTGTTTCTTGAATTCCTCCCAAATGCATACACCATCAGCTCATCTCACCGAAAGCCACCATGTGTCGGTGCTCTTACTAAGGTAGTAAGCCTCCACGGAAACGCAGTTTTCTTCCAGACATTATAACATCTCGAACAACTTCCGAAGTCCTCGATCCAGTGTATAATTTCCGCAGGCTCAGACGAGCCTTCAAAAGTCGGAGGCTGCTGATGAGAGATATTGCTAATGATCCGACTCACGGGTCCGCCATGCATAGGACGTGGTGGATGAGGTCTCTGCTGCTGGCCAGTAGTAGCAGCTCTCTGCATAGCTTCCATCAATTGACCCATCTGGGTTATCTGGGTCATCATGCCCAGCATAACAACATACGGGTCGACACGCGCGCCCTCATGTCGCTCGGTGTGGTGTGACTAGTTCTCAGTAGGTGAATCACTACCCGCTGAGCTCTACTCCACATTCAAGCGTGTATTGGCTCGTGGCCTCGGGATTCGGCCCCTTCTCTAGCCTCGACCCCCTCCGCCACAACCTCTCAAATTTCTATCTATACTGAAAGAATCAAACAATAGTCATAAGCACATTTCGTGACCACCTCTATGGCAATCACAATTTTCACGTTAAGTTAATAGCAACAATGAAACTACAATTTAAAGAAAATAGTTCATCACGAATTATCAGCACCACTAGTTGAAATACCAAGGGTATTCTATGATGTTTAATATTGTGTACCTCATTTTTAATGATTAATAATGTGCTCCATCGTGATTCTTGTACTTTTATACGTTGTGTTTCTTACTCGCACTTACTTATTATGGCGACGAAATTATATGATGATTGATGACGTGTTGGTGACACGCCTTGATGATGCTGAAGTAATTCCCGGTGTGAATATGACGGTGGCCAACGTCTTGTTCCCCGAGGAAATTGCCTTACACGCCTAAAGGAAGTCACGTTGTAATGGTTAAGTATGATGTATAACTAAGTGGTTTAACCATATATAGCGTACATTAAAACATATGTACTACGTACGTTATTTGTTTTCTTCTACATACGTTAAATGTTGGCTTCACACATGTTAACTACATCGGTCTACGTACATAAGAATGTAAGGCTTACGTACGTAACCCATCCTCTAGTCTACAGACAAGAATCTCCAATTATGCCTTATCAGGACAACTTTCGGCGCAATCAGACAAATGAGTCAACTGAGCTTTACGTACGTAATTCAGTAAAACATTACGTACGTAATGGCTAGTGTCATTTTGGACAGATAGTTCTGGGCATGCCGTGCGTACGTTAACTTGTTACATATAATGTACGTAAGTTGCCTTACGTACGTAAACCTTCAGATATAACGTACATAAGGGACATCCTGATAACAGATAACAACACTTCCCCTTTCATTTACACGAAGCAAAAATCATCTCTCTCTCTCTCTCTCTCTCTATAAAATCATCCTCCAGCCTTCTCACTCGAGTTCTAGACTTCCTAGCCACATATTATCATAGTAGAGGGGATTGTTCAAGCTCCGGAGAAGGTTTTGAAGGTGTTTTCCCGTTATTCATCATTCTTCATTGTTTTTCCCCATCCCTCATCACGTAAATTAAGTGTATCAAGTCCTTGAATCAATTTTGATGTTGATAGCTATGTTGTACTGGATTTTGGATGTTTTGGGTGGTTTTGAATTCTTGACGATAATCGAACCGTTGAAACTAGCACTAATCACAATCATTAAACGAAAAATCTATCAAGTAGTGTGTAGTATGACTTGCGGTAGTAATCATAGTTGGGTTGTAAAGCTCATGATCGGACTTATAAATCACCAACACCATTAAATCGTCATGTTATGGATTGTGTTTGTAATCCAATTATCGTATGGTAAACTCGTTCGAAATTCTTTAATGAATTAGTTATCAAATACTGAATTAGATAGGTAATCGAATATATTAGGATTTCGCTGGAATTGTACTTATCCGTTCTACCCGAGAGTTGTGGAATATGAAATTTGATTATTGGCGAATTTACAGGTGGTTATAGTTATAGTCGTATCGTTGAAATATTGTATAAGATCATTATGGTTAAAATGATGGGATAAATTGATAATCGATGGATTCGGGATTTAAATAGATCGCATTGTTATTAAACATAGAATTTTGGTTTCAACATTATGAATCGAACTAGGTTTAGAATCCTATCGGGACGGAGGTAATTGTCGCTATTCGTAATTTTCACCACGAGGTATTAATCGACCATATGTAATAGGTTGAGCGCTCGATTGTGAGCGTTTGACCCGCTGCGTTATCAAGGGAATTACTCTCGTTGGAACTAAGGCAAGTGATACCTTGCTCAGACTATGTTATGCTAAAATTCTAAATTTGAAGTGTGTCACTATGTGTGGAATTTGTGTTGGTTTTACTTACCTACGTCCAGAATATTCCTGTGTAGATACTCCGTGACCCTTGGTTGCGACCTTTGGAGTTTATGTGTTGGTATACCGTACGGAACTGTGTTAACGGATAAAACATGAATGGTACCCACATCCTGAGTATTCCTGTGTAGATGCTTCCGTGACCCTTGGTTGCGACCTTGGGAGTTTATGTGTTGAGAGAAAAGATAATGTTGAGTATTTTGGTATTTATTACCAAATCGAATAACAATATTGTACTGCGGATTTATCTTATTCTATCAATGAATTTTTATTCATATTGTATGACCTAGGTTGGCTGGCACGATTCATCGTGTCATGCAAATTTATTGAATATGTACAGGACGTTCCCGAAGGTTCCGGTCAGGCTTGAGCAGTGTTGGGGAGAAGCCTAGTTATTTCGTTTCTTTAAACTGAATTCTAAAACTTTCCACGTTTATGTAATAACCGCGTATGCGGACTTGTTATTCTAAACTATTTCATTTCGCAATTGTACTGTCGTGGAACTACTTTCAAAAATTAATTAATGGAGAAATTTCAATGTCTTAAAAATTTGCCTTGTAGGTCCCACACGGGATTCACGACACTGTAACGTCTCGATAAATTTTGGGGGCATTACAGAAAATGGTATCATAGACAAACATCTATGTTGAAAGTTTTTTCAAATCCTTTTGAAAATGTTTAAGGGCTTTCAAAGTCTAACACTCCAAGACCGTAACTCCTCAAGGAATGTCAAGTGAGGAACACGTATGTTTCTTGAGAATCAGGTATGATGTTTGAACTCAGTAGAACAGAAAGAATAATTATACTGAACTGACCCTCTAGGTCGAACATTTACCACAATGGCACGTCGTTGAGCTAAGAGAATCGTGAAGGATGCTTAGGGCTCCGCTGCGAACCAGCAGGAAGACAAGAACACCGCTAAAACTATTCCAGCAGGAAACCAGCCACTGTCCAATAATCAGAATGAGCAGGAGGCAGAAAACCAGAACAATGGAAGAATGGATCTGACTTCCATTCAGACTCTCGCCCAGGCCATTGCATTGGGAATTACACAGGTCAACTGAGCAAAGCGGGTACCAGTCATTAACATGGAAGAGAATGCCGGGAATGACCGAAGGATGGGAGAAATGCTGAAGGCTAGGCCGCCATTATTTGACGGTTCGGAAGATAAATACGTGGACGACTGGATCTCCGAAATGGAGACTACTTTCGAGGTAATCGGTTGTCCAGGGAACCGAAAGGTACCATTGGGAATCAACCAGCTCCGCGACACAGCAGCCCGATGGTGGAGGACACATAAGCTGTAGGACAGGGTAACCGGGTGGACTGAGTTTTCCAAACCGTTGAGAGACGAGTACTGCCCCAGGTCAGCTTAAACTGCTCCTACACGGAATTTCTTCAGTACTGGACCGCAGAACTTGTCGGTGCCAGAAATCATTCAAGCTTATAGGACCGAACTAAGATATATCTCGCAGATGGTTCCACCCTAAGATCAACGAATCTGTCACCTTGCACAATGATTGCCAGAAGATGTTCAACATTATGCAGCTGGATTTCACTGCACAACACTGAGGGCATATGAGGACGTAGTCACAACATATGCCGACACTGTTGTTAGTTATGACCAGGCATAATCCGGAGAAGCAGAAGACGTCTAACCAGTCTGGAAGCACCAGTAGAATGTACTCGGAACTTGGTTCTCCTCTAAATCAGCGGTTTCGTACCAACATAAAGGAACATACGAGCGGCCGCTCTGCCGGAGATGTTTCAATTGTGGCATAGCTGGACATACCATGAGTTAATGTTGTAAGATGGCTACGAAGTATTTTTCATGCGGAAAGAGTGGGCATATGTCTCGCTACTGTTCGCGGGTCAATTCTACACCAATTTCAGCTTCTCAGAGTCAGAAAGGTTCAGTATAGACATCCAGGGCACCCGCCATTTATGACTATTGAGCTCCACCTTACCAAACTCAAACCCTATCATATGGTGCCGGGAGAGGACGTGGGCACGGAGGAGGCACTGCACCCTCCTCGGGGACACTACCATCCCACGTGTTTGAATTGAGGGCTACTGAGGACCAAACCGCACCTGCTGTCTCAAGTACATTTCTTGTTAATTCCCAGCCAGTTCATGTACTGTTTGATACTGGAGCGACACACTCATTTATATCTGTGGAATATGTTAATAGTTTGAACCTTCCTTTTGTACCTTGTGAATCTTTTAATGTTAACTACCCGAGGGTAGCAGAGTTGGGGGTAATTTAGAAGTTCGAAACTGTCCGATCTGCATTGATGATGAGGGATGGACAGCGGACCTCATGGTTTTCCCACTTCAGAACACGGACCTCATGGCATTGATCATTTTGGGTATGGAATAGATGACCATGCACGGGACGATATTAGATACCTATCACCTGACTGTTTCCATTATGACTTGTGATGGTGCCACTCACATAATCAGGGGTCGAGAACACTTCAGTATTATAGGGTCTCTCAGCCTCCTTACAACGGGAGTACCTTGTGACACTCGAGAAATGTATTACTGGTGTTATGTTCTTCAAGAGCACATGTCACATCTATTGGTTGATAACATTCCCACGGTGAACGAATTTCCAGATGTTTGTCCCGATGAATTACCAGGGTTGCCTCCATGATGGGAGGTTTATCTATCGATTGAACTTGATCCGGGAACGATGCCTATCTCCGAAGCACCATACAGGATGGCACCAGCTGAAATGAAGGAATTAAAAATACAACTCGAATAATTATTAAAAAATGGACTGATCCGCCCGAGCACTTCGCCGTGGGGTGCACCGGTTCTTTTTATGAAGAAAAAGGACATCTCCTTATGCTTGTGTATAGATTACAAAGAGCTAAACAAAGTCAATATCAAGAACCTATACCCACTTCCAAGGATCGATGACTTATTGGAACAATTACAGGGGGCGACTGTGTTCTCAAAAATCAATTTACTGTCCGGATATCACCAATTGAGGATTCGAGAGGAGGATATTCCCAAGACTGCATTTCGATCAAGATATGGACACTATGAGTACATGGTGGTGTCGTTCAGCTTCACTAATGCCCCAACCATTTTTATGGAGTTGATGAACAAGGTTCTAACAGATTTTATCGACAAATGTGTGGTGGTTTTTATTGACGACATTTTAATCTATTCCCGAAGCCGACAAGAGCATGAGGAACACTTGAGGCAGGTGTTGAGTGTTTTGAGGCAACACCAACTTTATGCAAAACTTTCTAAATGCGAGTTCTGGATGTCAGAGGTGACCTTTCTGAGACATGTTATTTCAGCATAAGGCGTCAAGGTAGATCCACAAAAGATCGAGACAGTGATGAGTTGGGAACCACCAAGGAACATCAAAGAAGTAAGGAGTTTCCTGGGATTGGTAGGTTATAATCAACGGTTCGTCGAGGCTTTCTTTGTATCGCTCGGCCGTTGACGAACCTATTAAGAACGACTACCATGTTTGTGTGGACAACGGATTGTCAGGAGAGTTTCGACGAGCTAAAAGAGGAGACTGACTACCGCTCTGGTGTTAGTACTACCGCAGGGCACGGAAGGATTCGTAATATACATGGATGCATCTAAGCATGGACTAGGACGTTTCTTCATGCAAAACGATAGAGTGATTGCATACGCCTCTCGTAAATGGGGAAACGAAGCTACTGGACTGAAGCTGGGAACAGGCTAGCGCACGCTAAATAGAAGAGCTAGCGCACGATAATTAGTTAAAACAGACTAACGGCTAGTTTGTGGGAAAAGGCTATAAATACCACTTACTTGGTATTAAACCACATAACAACATTGAGCAAATCATACATTCGTGAGATATCATTTAAACACTATAGTTGTTGTTCTCGAGCTTATATTGTTTAGAGTTTGAGTGTGATACACGAAAGCTCATACACGAGAGGAAAAAGAATAGATACGATTAGATTCGGTGTTATTAGGATCAAGGATCCGGCATTGTTAGAATCGCAATCGATATCTTAGTGAGGTTTATCTAGTACCGATAGAATGCTAGAGTGGTTGATTCTTTGTCCAATAGAAAAGGAAAACGATTTAACTTGGACTGACAAAAAGATAAGTAATAGAATGGTTTCCTCGGACCGATAGATGACGAGCTTGTAACGGTAATCCCGCGACCGATAGAAGAGAGGTGCAGAGGTTTATATCTTCAACCTATAGAAAAAGATACCGAGAGAGGATGTAGGCATGTTTGGCCGAACCTCTATATATCCGTGTGTCATTTTATTTTCGCACTTTATATTTATACTTCCACACAACGACGCTAATACCATTATTGCTTCAACAATATTGGCTATGATTAGAATGATTGATGTGATTGTTTATATGTTGAGTATGTATACTCATGTTTGGCTATAGACTTAGCATTCCGGATTGTCCGTTGAGGAGTATTTGAGCTATGATCATTATTGAACGTTATTCTTTCAGTATGGAAAGAGAACGTGACAGAGGGGGTAAAGGCTGCAAAGCGGGCTAGAATCCAGAAACTCATGTCTATGTGCGTGCGGATGCCGAGATGGATCAGAGTTCGGCCGGTGGTGTTACCTACGCGACCGATTCTCCTTCAGGACGTCATGCTCAAGAAGTTAATCAAATTGAGAGTGGACACATCGACCCTTTCATGGTTATGAGGGGCATGATGGCTCATATGACTCAGATGACACAGATAGTGGAGACCATGCAGGCCTCGATGGTTCGTGGTCCACCACAGCAGGGATTCCAGGTGCCATTTCATGAGTCAGATTGTTGGCGATATCTGTCGACAAAGGCTGCCTACTTTTGAGGGTTCGTCAGAACCAAGTGACATTGTTCATTGGATTGAACATTTTTATAAACTCTTCGACATGGTTCAGTGTCCAGAAGAGAGTAAGGTGGCAGTAGCGGCTTATTACTTGAATAAGGGCGCTTATTTTTGGTGGCTTTCTGTGAGTTCAAGACTCTCATGTTAGAGAGGTATTATCTGGCTCCACTTCGTGAAGCCAAGTTGTCTCAGGTTTTGAACCCCGAATCCATTTAGGACGAGGGTGTTATTGTCATTGCTGAGAAGTTTCAAGGACTTATTCAGTTTGCTTCTTCTGTTATCCATACAGAGGCGGATAAGATCAAGTATTTTAGCAAGAGGTTAAACCCGCAGTTGAGGATGCAATTGTTCAGTCATAATTGTAACTCACTTGGATAATTCATTGAGAAGGCTCTTGGAGCAGAGCTTTTGATCAAGGAGCTTGCTTATAAGAACCCTTCGGTTTCTTCTGGTGAGAGGACTAGGATGCGGGTTCATTCATAGGGACATCAGGCTCTGACGTCCAAGACGTCATTTTCTAGTCGTCTCCATGCTAGGAAAGCATCTTATTCTCAGACGACGAGTTCGACTGTTGTTTGCTTTAACTGTGATTCAGCGGGGCACATCAGCACTCGGTGTACGTGCCAGATTTTCTTTGTTTCCTGTGTGGGAGGCAGGGACTCCTTCAAAAATATTGCAGGAGTTCTAGTGCCTATAAATCTCAAGAGAGCTCACAGGCCTCGAGAGATTTTGTTACTCCAGTCCGTACTTCGTCCAAGGGGTCCTATCAGGCTTCAGGAGACAGAGGTAAGGACAGCCGAGGAGGAGGAGCGAGTTCAGATTTGGGTTTTCCTCGAGTCGATGAGATCGAGGAGATCGATGATCCGGAGGATATTGATGTCGGGTACATTTGAGATGTAGCCTTGAATTATATTCCTTTCCTTGATTTTAAGATTAATGTTTAACTTAATTTATATTGTGATATTGTGGTTGTGAATCATTTACTGTTGATCTATCTTATAAGGATAGTATTTGAGAACCTTGATATTTGAGGTTGTTTGATGTGATTTTCTTTCCTTTTGGTGTTGTACCCGATATTTTGTGATAATTTGGGGAATTGTTCATTGTGATTCGAGACGTCAAGTCGTGAGGACTTGGGCGTACGATTGATATGGTCCCAAGGACTACATATGCGTTGTTGTTTTCCTTTTGTGGCACGAGTCAGTGTGTGATAACCGAGCCTGACATTACTCGATTGTTCAAGATGATTCATGCATAACTTGCTAATTATGTGTTATTTGGATTATTTACGTTTCATGGTTGTATTGTATCATACAGAGATTCACGATTTGTATTATTTGTATAACTAGTTGTTGAACTTGATGATATCTTGAGAGTGTTATATTGTATTGTATGATTGATCTGTATTATGCTTAAAGTGTTTAGTTGCATCTTACATGATCATAACATCCATTAGCATCTCCACATGCATGCATAACAGGAGACTCACTAGTGTCTGCATGTATGGTACGATCATGGAAAGAAATAAAAGAAAGATGTTTTGTTGGCCGCTGATAGAGCACCGAGGCATGGTAGATGCATGCTTTTATGATATGTTTAGCATGGTAGATGCGTGCTGATATGATGTGTGAGACATGGTAGATGCATGTTCTCACGATATATTTGGTATGGTAGATGCATGCCTTATATATCTGGCATGGTAGATGCATGCCTTATGATATGATATGATATTGAGCTCATTCTGGTGCTTAGTACGTGGTTCAACGGGCCCAAGGATAAGAAAATAATTTTGAGAGATTCTCATTGATGATCATATGTCATATGTTGCATCAATACATGATACATGCATGATTTCTACTTGTTGGGCTTTAGCTCACGTAGTTTATGCATTGTAGGTAATCCTGATGCTTGAGCATGTTCCCTCGCTAGATGGGTTGAAGTTCCACTGCTGCTGAGGGTCGACGTACATGGATGACGACCTGTCGGGCTTAACCATGGGCTTAACATATTTTCGTTCTTGTTTCTGAACCTTGCTTTATAAATATGTATTGTAGTAATGTACTCATATGTTCGAGTGTCGTTGATGGTGTGATGGGCACTTTAAGCTCACATAATATGTTTATGTAACCTGTGAGGTTGTTTAAATATCGTAATATAAAATAAATAAGTGAGTGATTTAGGAAGCTCGAAGTTTTGTTGTTTACTAATCTCTTCTAGTTATAGCTACGGGGATATTGATGTCATGAGTTTGATTCGGATTGAGACTAGATGTATCTGTGTGATACTTGTGTTGGTTTTATGTCACAGGTTTTGGGATAGGTACTAGTTTAGGGGAAACTCTGCCGAAATTTTTCCGTAATTTAGAAGTACTAATATGATATAAGATAATTTAGGTTAGGTAGTTAGTGTGGTTCGTTTCAGGTGGTATCAGAGCTCGGTTTTTGCCCTGTTGGTTGTCCATGTACACGAGCTTAGAGCCTGTGGAGCACAACAAATTCAGTAAGTGTTATTTTATTTGTGTGCACTCATATTTCATGAATAATATTGACCATATGATATTGGGCTCAGTCATAAATAGAAAATAATGCCGAGAACAATAACTGAAGGCAATGATGGGGGTAGAACACAAGATCCAGATATGACGTCCACAAGTTCTGATCGTGATCTGATCATTGGTCGATTGACTGAACTAGTAGAAAGGCAATCTCAACAAATCCAACAACTCATTCAACAAAGAGACATGCGAGGACAGTAGGGAGATGATATGAATCGACCGCCACCTCGAGTAGAACAAGTTGAATTAGATGGAGAAAGGTTCGGGAAGTTTAATCCCCCAAAATTTGAGAGCGCAGTGGATCCTACAGAAGCAGAGGATTGGTTAAGGACTATGGAAAACATGTTCCAGTATAGTAAGGTTTCTGAATAGAATAAGGTACTTTATGCATCCTTCATGTTACGGAGCAGTGCAGGTCATTGGTGGGATACGATAATGTAACACCCCAAATGGCGGTTATTACAGTGCCGTGAATCCCACACTGGGACCCACCAGGCGATATCCAAAACAGGTTAAATAAATATTATTTGTGATACCGAATCACAACGAATAGTCATTTCTCCGATTAGGAGTTTATTAAAATATGGCCAACGGCCTTACAACACCCAGGATCCGAAAAACAAGTATAAACCATATGGAGATGGAGAATACTTCAAATGTCAAATACAACCAAAAAGTAATTTAAATGAAACAGGAGATAACATAACGCGGTTTAACATAACCGGACAACAAAAGATGTGGGGCCCCCGAACTAGTATCCTCCGAACCCTTCGCCGTCGATATGCTCTTCCCGTGTCTTGCCTTTGCCTCGACCTAAAATACAATACAAGTATTTCGCCCAACACAGGGTCAGATATACATGATAATCAATTCTTCCGACATTATACAATTCACATATATAGATCTCAAGAAAATCATTCCGACTATTAATCATACCCCTCGGGCGTATGAAACAATCAGTCACAAAATATCGAACACATCCAATCAAACATGGTCTGTGAACGATTAACATCATGGCTCAAGATGGACATCACAGTACGCCCGATCCGGAAATGTGTCCGTGCACATGTCCACCCCGTATACGGAATCCAGAGATATACGTGGGACAATGTACCTAATTAGCCTCACGAACTAACGTCTCGTGTGCACGGTCCAATGCGGAAACATCCATGCATGACCATCGTGTGCCTGGCTAAAAATCCTACACAATAACCAATCGGCACGCAGATATGATTCCGGATATGTCACGATACAACATGACAACGAAACTCAAAGGATAACACATCCAATTAAGGATCAAGAAAAACTCACCAAAGTGAAAATAAGGACCAACGAGATCAACGAATCGAAACGGCGTACTTGGGAATGCAATCCCATAACGTCAAGGACAATATCAAATCACGACAAACGTCACATGGACAATTCATACACATGAAATATATATAATCATCACAAGAATCTAATCATCATTATAACCAAGCAAGATAACTTGCCTTAATACAGAGACGAGAATAGTCCTCTTCTTATCGGAACGAACGGACGGTCCTCGACAAGTTTTACTCGAACAACCAACCTTAAACGAAATACATTTTACTCAAAACATATTCGTATAATTATCAATATAGGATTAGTAAGACGTCAACCTACAATCCTTTAGAATAGTTTGTTACTACAAATTATTGAAGCCTTATGCCAGGAGTCCTTCTAACATCAATACAACTATAAGAATCGGTTTACAAAATTTACCGAATGTTCTCATGGTTCAACATAACAAGAGTTCTATCAAGGTTATGTTGAATAACTAATCATGATGTTAAGATCATCTTATGATGATTAAACTTTCCAAAACATTAAAAGGTTGAAAGGTAAAATATGCACATTATGATTATTCTCCTCTCATTTAAATTGACTTTTAAGCTAACAACAAGTTCATAAGTTCTGAGATTACACCATACTCATGAAGGTTATCAAAGTCTTTGTTACAAGGCTGGAGGATTCATTAACATGATGGTGAATTCACCAATTTTAGTATGATGATCAAAATATTCTAAGTTCTCAATACATTAGATTAATGAAAAATTATTGTTGAAATTATCAAGATCCTTATCAATCTTCAAAGACTTGTGAAATGAACAATCATGATTTGTTAAAGCTTCTAAGATTCTGAACTAGATCATCTAATCTCATCTTTAACATCATCAAGTTCTTCTCAAGGTAATTAAATACCTAAAATGGTGTTTAATCACTATATGATATCAAGTTCTTGACTAAGTCCGATTATGATGAAGCTAACCGATCCAACAATGTCCTCGAGCTAAATTTGTCCGAAGATGAGTAATGACTACAAACATGGTTACCATTACTACAATATCAAGAACTCCTCTAAACTAAACCCTCATTTAACATATTCATCAAAAGTGTTAAAAAGGTTGGATTAGAACTATGTTTTACTTGCTTAATCTAACTCTAGGTGAAGTATAATTCGTCATTAACATCAACATAAGAAAATAATGCAGAGAAGAAAACACACCAACCTCCAGAAATGAAGAACAACTTCAATGCTATGAGAGAATATGTTCCAAGCTTAAAAACAACTCCAAATCTCCAAGGAAATGAGCTCCACTCCGAGATTCAAGGATTAGAAACAAGGTGGTGTAGGTTGATATCGTTTTTAGAGTGCAGAGGGACGATAAAATGGGGAGAGAATCGGTTTAGAGTTGTGAAGAAATGAAAAACAGGCTGGCCCTATAAATAGACTAGACATCCTTAGCGCACGCTATCAGGACAGTTTAGCGTACGCTAATGCCCTTACGTACGCTATCCGGTCGATATTACGTACGTAAGCGGCTTACAGTGGCTACTGTCTTGAATTATCGCAGGCCGTTAGCGCACGCTAACGAGAAATGGGTTACGCACGCTAATAAAAGTAGATTCTCACCGACACGCCAGCTCAGATTTAGATCTCATGCATGCTAACGGTTAAAAGGGTTCACGTGCTGAAGTCAACTGCTGCCAGATTCCTTCTTAGCGTACGCAACCGAGGAAACCTTACGCACGCTAAGTCGCATGATTAGCGTACGTTAATTGTACTGTGTAGCGTACGCTACATTAACAAAAATTCGAAAGTGTAACACTCTAATAACATCGAATCATCACATATGAAATAACAACGATATGATATTCAAATCTATAATACCTCAACATAATACTAAATGCAACGATTTCTGATAATCAGATTATCCGAATAATACAACGACATGTAAAAATGAAAAGTTACAGTCGGATATTACATACTCCCCCCCTTAAAAAGAGTTTCGTCCTCGAAACTAAGGGGTAAATAACTCGGGGTATCTCGCTCGCATACTATCCTCGGTCTCCCACGTAGCCTCCTCGACTCCGTGTCGTGACCACTGAACTTTCAGTAGTGGAATCGTCTTGTTCCGCAATTGCTTGATCCTCCTCTCGAGTATCCGTACAGGACGCTCCTCGTACGAATGATCCTCTGCTAAATCAATATCTTCGAATTGAAGAACGTGGCTCGGATCAGCAACATATTTCCTCAGCTGGGAAACATGAAACACGTTGTGAATCTTACTCAAGGTCGGTGGCAAGGCTAGTCGATAGGCCAGATCACCTACACGCTCCAGAACCTCAAACGACCCAATATACCTTGGGCTCAGCTTGCCCCTCTTCCCGAAACGAAAAACACCTCGAGTAGGAGACACCTTCATTAACACATGGTCACCAACCTCGAACTCAAGCGGTCTTCGACGATGGTCAGCATAAGACTTCTGTCGACTTTGAGCCGTTAACAACCGACTCTTAATCAAAGTGATCTTCTCACGGGCGGCTAACAACATATCGGGTTCCGTACCCAGAGATTCTGACAGTTCGTCCCAACACAAAGGGGACCTACATCGACGGCCATATAATGCCTCATACGGTGCCATCTGAATCGAAGCGTGCCAACTATTATTATAAGTGAATTCCACCAAAGGCAGCTGGGCTTCCCAATCGTCCTTCCAATCAAGAGCACATGCTCTCAACATATCTTCTAGAGTCTGTATGGTTCTCTCCGATTGACCATCAGTCTGTGGATGGAAAGCCGTACTGAAATTCAACTGCGTGCCCATCGCACGATGAACTGCCTTCCAGAAGTGTGACACAAATCGCCCGTCACGGTCTGATACAATGCTCTTGGGGGTACCGTGTAGTCTCACAATTTCCTTAATAAACAGCTGGGCCAATCTCTCGGGGCCCCATGTGTCCTTAATTTCCAAGAAGTGAGCTGATCTGGTCAGACGATCCACAATCACCCAAATCGTATTCATTCCTCGACGACTCGTCGGCAATCTAGTGATAAAATCCATAGGTATGTCCTCCCATTTCCATTCAGGAATCGGGAGCGGTTTCAGCATTCCTGCGGGTCGCTGGTGCTCAATCTTAACTTGCTGACAGGTTAAGCACCTCGAAACGAATTCGGCAACCTCACGTTTCATATTTCCCCACTAATAATTCTGTTTCAAATCCTTATACATCTTGCTAGAGCCCGGGTGGATAGAGTACGGGGTAGCATGGGCTTCTCTCATGATAAAGTTCCTCAACTCTTCGTCAGCGGGTACACAAACTCGATTTCTAAAATGTATCAATCCATCCTCGTGGATCACGAATCCAGGGGCTTTCCCCTGGGTTACTTCATCCCGAACCCGAGATAAGAATGGGTCTGTAATTTGCTTCGATTTGATCATATCATCGAGACGAAGAAATATCAAGGGTGCAAAGTTGACCACGAACACGCTGTAACCAAACTTCAATTTCGACCTCATAAGGTCCAACCGCAATTCCTCTTGTCTTTGTTAACGGTTCAAGACATCTGCTCTGCACTGTCTTACGGCTTAATGCGTCGGCAACCACATTTGCTTTACCCGGATAATAAAGGATCTCGATATCATAGTCCTTGATTAATTCTAGCCACCTTCTTTGTCTCATGTTCAACTCCTTCTGAGTAAAAATGTACTTTAGGCTCTTGTGGTCCGTAAAGATCGCGGGTAACTCCATAAAGATAGTGACGCCTTGATTTTCAAAGCAAACACCACGGCCGCTAACTCCAAGTCGTGGGTCGGATAGTTAACTTCATAGGTCGCAATTGTCTCGATGCATAGGCGATTACTTTCCCTTCCGCATTAGTACACATCCTGCACTGTCTCGACGCGTCACTATACACCACAAATCCTTCCGTTCCCTTTGGTAAGACCAAAGCAGTGCGAAATCAATCGACTCTTGAGCTCTTCAAAACTTTGCGACATGCTTCGACCACAAATACTTCTTGTACTTCCATGATAAGTTAGTCATCGGTTGCGAAATTTTGGAGAATCCCTCCACGAATCGTCGGTAGTAACCTGCTAGGCCGAGGAAACTACGAACTTCCTTCACGTTCTTCGGTGGTAGCCAATCTCGAATGGCTTCCGTCTTTTGTGGGTCCACTCTCACCCCTTCGGCTGATATCACATGCCCGAGAAAGACAACCTCGGGCATCCGTAACTCACACTTAGAAAATTTCCCATAAAGTTGTTCTCACCTCAAAGTATCGAGAACTTGGTGGAGGTGACTCTCGTGCTCCTCGTGGTCGCGAGAGTAAATCAGAATGTCGTCAATGAAAATGACTACAAAGCGATCCAGATAGTTAATAAAAACTCGATTCATCAACTCCATGAACACCGCCGGTGCATTAGTCGATCAAATGGCATCACCACGAACTCATAATGCCCATAGCGATACGGAATCTTGTCTTCGAAATGTCGAGACTCTCGAATCCTCAATCGATGATAACCGAGATCTTAAGTCGATCTTAGAAAACACGGCGGCTCCACGAAGTTGGTCCGATAAATCATCAATACGAGGCAAGGGATACTTGTTCTTGATGGTTACCACTGTTCACTCACGGTAATCAATACACAATCGTAGAGATCCATCTTTCTTCCGCACAAATAACACCGGTGCTCCCCGAGGGACGCACTAGGTCGAATATAGCCTTTGTCACCAACTCCTCAAGCTGGTTCTTCAATTCTTGCATCTCAGTCGGAGCGATACGGTACGGTGCTTTTGAGAGCGGGGACGTACCTGGTTCTAACTCAATAATAAACTCCACATCACGATGAGGAGGTAAGCCTGGCAACTCGTTTGGAAATACATCTGGGTAGTCTCGGACTACCGGAATGTCGGCCAATTCAACTGGTTGATCTGCTGTTTTGGTCATGTAGCACCAATAACTAATACACCCTTGATTAAGCAGTTTCACTGCTTTCATAGCACTGATGACTCTCCCAGAACGACTGGGATTATCACCTTGAAAAATACACTCGAATCCATCATCAGAAGTGACGGTAACCATCCGCTTGCGGACACTGAGTATTGCATCGTGACGATCCATCCAATCGATGCCCAAGATTATATCATCCTTAGGTAGATCGACTACAATCAGATTTGACAACCACTCACGGTCGTTCAAACGAATCGGACAGTCCTGGACTTCACGATTTCCAATAATTCTTCTACCATCAGGTAGACCAATCACGTAGGGCTCACAATTGATAACATGGTCTAGAGGCAAACGACTTAAACAAGAAGAAGATAAAAAGGAGTGTGAAGCACCGATATCAAAAAGAACACACACAGGCTGGGAGTGGATCTCGAGTATACCTGAAATCATGCTGGCCTCGGGATCATCAGCTCTCTTCATCTCGTAAATCATGGGTTTCGCAGTTCCGGCACCAGGTGTACCACTTTGATTCCCACGGCCCATTCCCCTATTTGCCCCGGTGGTCTGATAGGAAGCGGACGGAGGTGTCCGGTTCTGGACAGAGGATTGAATAGGAGCATGAGATGCTACTGGATCATGTCCGGGCCCACCCCTGCAAAAACGAGCACGGTGACCAATCTTGCCACAAGTAAGGCATGTGACGGCAGGCTTCGGGCATTTGGTGCTGAAATGCCCCTGGTCTCCGCAGTTATAGCACACAACAGATGAGGGGACCGCTCGAGAGTGCGATCCAGCTGGCTTTGACGCCATGGGTGGTCGATCAGAGGGGTTTGGCAATGACCAGGGCTTCTGAATGTCCCGGTTACTCTCGATCGATTCGGTTCTTGGACCTTTTGTTGTTGGATGGTTGCTTCTTGGAAATCTCCTTCGCGGTGAGTTCGTACTCCAGAGCCTTCTCGATAAGCTCCGGTAAGGTAGTACAGTGGTGATTCAACAGCTGCATTCTCATTCGGGGTTTAAGCCTCTTGAGAAAGTATTTGATCTTATCGGCCTCTGTTCGGATAATTGTCGTGGCGAAAGGAAGGAGTGCCTGGAATTTCTCAGCAACAGATAATACATCATCGTCTTCAGACGGGTCGGGGTTCAAAAGTTCCGAAAGTTTGGCCTCGCGGAGTGGCCCTGGATAGTAACGGTCTAGCATGAGGTTTTTAAATTCCTCCCATGTGCAAACACCATCAGCTGGCCTTACTGAAAGCCACCAGGTATGAGCGCTTTTGCTAAGATAATATGCGGCTACCGAGACGCGATTCTCTTCCGGGCAGTCCACCATCTGGAAAAGTTTCTCAAAATGCTCGATCCAGTGCACAATGTCGGCGAGCTCGAGGAGCCTTCAAAAGTCGGTGGTCGGCGAGAGATGTCGCCGATAATCCGACTCACGGGTCCGCCAATCACGGGAGGAGGATGAGCCCCTGCTGGCGCCGATGTCGGCCCTCTGCATAGCTTCCATTAGTTGACCAATCTTGGTCATCGTGTCATCATGCCTGCATTACGGCGTAAGGATCGACACGTGCATCCGCGCCCTTTGTGGTGCGATTGTTCACTAGAATGTGAACCACTGTCTGCGGAACTCGATCCGCATTCGCGCGTCTGTTGGCTCGAGGTATTGGGATTCGGCCCCTTCCACGGCCTCGTCCCCCTCTGCCACGACCTCTCGGGTTTCTTTCCATCTTGAAAGAATCAATAATAATGATAACCATAAGTACGGTTCAAGATACTAAAATTCACGCTAAATTAATAGTAACAAGGAATCATATATTCAAGGAAAACGGTTATTGATACCACAAATGTCGCACGAATATCATATCGGTGTCAAGTCGAACAATTTCAATTGTATAATAAATTCAGCATTTACCTCGGATTTATCAATCGGATAAATCTGTCATAATTCCTTGAAATAACATGATCGCAGGAGACCCATACGATATCAATATCATGCCGTAATTAAACCATGGCTCATAAAGTACATATCGTATTTGGCTCGTAGGGTCGGGCGCTTGCACAGTCACACGTGACACGAAGGTCTCTTGATACTAGTTCATTTCTCAATGACTCATAAAAACGACCGCTCGATACCATCTTCTGTAACACCCCAAATGGCGGTTATTACAAGGTGCCGTGAATCCCACACTGGGACCCACCGGGCGATATCCAAACCGGGTTAAATAAATATTATTTGTGATACCGAATCACAACGAATAGTCATTTCTCCGATTAGGAGTTTATTAAAATATGGCCAACGGCCTTACAACACCCAGATCCGAAAAACAAGTATAAACCATATGGAGATGGAGAATACTTCAAATGTCAAATACAACCAAAAAGTAATTTAAATGAAACAGAGATAACATAACGCGGTTTAACATAACCGGACAACAAGAGATGTGGGGCCCCGAACTAGTATCCTCCGAACCCTTCGCCGTCGACATGCTCTTCCCGTGTCTTGCCTTTGCCTCGACCTAAAATACAATACAAGTATTTCGCCCAACACAGGTCGGATATACATGATAATCAATTCTTCCGACATTATACAATTCACATATATAGATCTCAAGAAAATCATTCCGACTATTAATCATACCCCTCGGGCGTATGAAACAATCGATCACAAAATATCGAACACATCCAATCAAACATGGTGCGTGAGCGATTAACATTATGGCTCAAGATGGACATCACAAGACGCCCGATCCGGAAATGTGTCCATGCACATGTCCACCCGTATACGGAATCCGAGAGATATACGTGGGACAATGTACCTAATTAGCCTCACGAACTAACGTCTCGTGTGCGGTCCAATGCGAAACATCCACGCATGACCATCGTGTGCCTGGCTAAAAATCCAACACAATAACCAATCGGCACGCAGATATGATTCCGGATATGTCACGATACAACATGACAACGAAACTCAAAGGATAACACATCCAATTAAGGATCAAGAAAAACTCACCAAAGTGAAAATAAGGACCAACGAGATCAACGATTGAACGCATACTTGGGAATGCAATCCCATAACGTCAAGGACAATATCAAATCACGACAAACGTCACATGGACAATTCATACACATGAAATATATATAATCATCACAAGAATCTAATCATCATTATAACCAAGCAAGATAACTTGCCTTAATACGGAGACGAGAATAGTCCTCTTCTTATCGGAACGAACGGACGGTCCTCGACAAGTTTTACTCGAACAACCAACCTTAAACGAAATACATTTTACTCAAAACATATTCGTATAATTATCAATATAGGATTAGTAAGACGTCAACCTTCAATCCTTTAGAATAGTTTGTTACTACAAATTATTGAAGCCTTATGCCAGGAGTCCTTCTAACATCAATACAACTATAAGAATCGGTTCACAAAATTTACCGAATGTTCGCATGGTTCAACATAACAAGAGTTCTATCAAGGTTATGTTGAATAACTAATCATGATGTTAAGATCATCTTATGATGATTAAACATTCCAAAACATTAAAAGGTTGAAAGGTAAAATATGCACATTATGATTATTCTCCTCTCATTTAAATTGACTTTTAAGCTAACAACAAGTTCATAAGTTCTGAGATTACACCATACTCATGAAGGTTATCAAAGTCTTTGTTACAAGGCTGGAGGATTCATTAACATGATGGTGAATTCACCAATTTTAGTATGATGATCAAAATATTCTAAGTTCTCAATACATTAGATTAATGAAAAATTATTGTTGAAATTATCAAGATCCTTATCAATCTTCAAAGACTTGTGAAACTGAACAATCATGATTTGTTAAAGCTTCTAAGATTCCTGAACTAGATCATCTAATCTCATCTTTAACATCATCAAGTTCTTCTCAAGGTAATTAAATACCTAAAATGGTGTTTAATCACTATATGATATCAAGTTCTTGACTAAGTCCAGTTATGATGAAGCTAACCGATCCAACAATGTCCTACTGAGCTAAATTTGTCCAGAAGATGAGTAATGACAGCTACAAACATGGTTACCATTACTACAATATCAAGAACTCCTCTAAACTAAACCCTCATTTAACATATTCATCAAAAGTGTTAAAAAGGTTGGATTAGAACTATGTTTTACTTGCTTAATCTAACTCTAGGTGAAGTATAATTCGTCATTAACATCAACATAAGAAAATAATGCAGAGAAGAAAACACACCAACCTCCAGAAATGAAGAACAACTTCAATGCTATGAGAGAATATGTTCCAAGCTTAAAAACAACTCCAAATCTCCAAGTAAATGAGCTCCACTCCGATATTCAAGGAATAGAAACAAGTTGGTGTAGGTTGATATCGTTTTTAGAGTGCAGAGGGACGATAAATGGAGAGAGAATCGGTTTAGAGTTGTGAAGAAATGAAAAACAGGCTGGCCCTATAAATAGACTGGACATCCTTAGCGCACGCTATCAGGACAGTTTAGCGTACGCTAATGCCCTTACGTACGCTATCCGGTCGATATTACGTACGTAAGCGGCTTACAGTGGCTACTGTCTTGAATTATCGCAGGCCGTTAGCGCACGCTAACGAGAAATGGGTTACGCACGCTAATAAAAGTAGATTCTCACCGACAGGCCAGCTCAGATTTAGATCTCATGCATGCTAACGGTTAAAAGGGTTCACGTGCTGAAGTCAACTGCTGCCAGATTCCTTCTTAGCGTACGCAACCGAGGAAACCTTACGCACGCTAAGTCGCATGATTAGCGTACGTTAATATTACTGTGTAGCGTACGCTACATTAACAAAAATTCGAAAGTGTAACACTCTAATAACATCGAATCATCACATATGAAATAACAACGATATGATATTCAAATCTATAATACCTCAACATAATACTAAATGCAACGATTTCTGATAATCAGATTATCCGAATAATACAACGACAGGTAAAAATGAAAAGTTACAGTCGGATATTACAGATAAGCGCTATTGAGAATGTGGCAACAATGACATGGTCTAAGTTCAAGTAACTCTTCAGAAATAAGTACTTTACGCTCCTGTTCGTGCAATGAAGATGAACGAATTTATACAGTTGAAACAGGGAAGCATGACGGTTTCAGACTACAATTGTAAGTTCGAAATGCTACCTAGGTGTGCTGAGCATATGGTTAGCACGAAAACACTGAAAGTGGAGAGGTTCCTTGAAGGCTTGAGACTGGAGCTATATAGAGATGTCAGCATGGCAGGATTTCAAGGGATGACTTATTCAATAGTTGCTGAGAGAGCATTAGTCACAGAACAGGCAGAACTGAGGATTCGACAGGCACAATAGGTTCGACGGAAATTTGCCCAATGACCAGGCCAACGCTGGTTTAAGAATGAAAAGAAGAGGCCACCTCAATATCATAATCCAAAGGCTGATTTTCCATATAAAAAAGGGCAAGAACAAGTAGATCCAAGTAAGCGTATGAAGTCCGAAGAGGGTAGTCCCGTTGTACCATTACTGGAATGCCCTAACTGTGGAAAACAACATAGTGGAGTTTGCATATTGGATTCCAAAGTATGCTTTTCATGTGGACAACCTGTACATATGGCGAACGTTTGCCCAAACAAGACAAAAGCTAAAGCGCATGAAAGGGTACCAGCTAGTGGTTACACTATAACCAGAGAAGATGCTGAAGCTAATCCATCTATTATCACAGGTAACCTTCTTATCTTTTGGTATTTCAACATCAGTATTATTTGATCCTGGTGCTACACATTCATTTGCATCTACCGAGTATGTGAGAAGGCTGTGTAGAGTACCATAAACAATTGAGGTAGGTTATAATGTACTTACCTCCTCTGGACATCCAAAACAAACAAATGAGATCATACGAGCGTGTAGTATTCCTATTGAAAATAGGGAACTCTATGCTGATTTAATTGCGTTGGACATGAATGACTATGACATAATCTTGGGTATGGATTGGTTATCCAAATATCATGCTACTGTTGACTGTCGGAGAAAGATTGTGACACTCCAACCACCCAGGGAAGAACCTTTTTATTTTGTCAGGGTTAGTAAGAATTTAGATTTCCAGTAATCTCACCAATGAAGGCACAACGTCTATTAAGTAGTGGTTGTGAAGGCTATGTAGTAAGTGTAATGAGCATTGAAAAGCAAGACTACTCGAACGTCAATGAAGTACCAGTGGTGAAATAATATCCTGAAGTGTTTCCTGATGATCTACCAGGACTGCCACCAGATCGTGAAATAGAGTTTGTGATTAACTTGCAGTCGGGAAAGGTACCAATATCGAAGTCACCATATAGAATGGAACCATCTGAATTAAAGGAATTAAAGAGCCAGTTGCAAGAGTTGTTAGATAAAGGCCTCATTAGGCCTAGTTATTCACCATGGGGAGCGCCAATATTGTTCGTTTGTAAGAAGGATGGCTCCTTCAGGATGTGTATAGACTATCGATAGCTCAACAAACTTACAATCAAGAACAAGTATCATTTGCCTCGAATTGATGACTTGTTTGATCAACTTCAAGGCGCATCTATCTTTTCCAAAATTGATCTGCAATCAGGGTACAATAAATTGAAGATAAAGGAAGAAGACATCCCAAAAACGGCATTCAGTATGAGGTACGGACACTATGAGTTTTTGGTGATGCCATTTGGCCTAACAAATGCCCCAGCAGCATTTATGGATTTAGTGAATAAAGTGTTTAAAGACTTCCTAGATAAGTTTGTTATCGTGTTTATTGATGATATTCTCATATATTAGATGACTAAATAAGACCATACAGTACATCTAAGGAAAGTTTTAGAAGTCCTAAAACAGAAACAGTTATATGCTAAGTTTAAAAAGTGCAAATTCTGGTTAGACCGAGTGGTATTGTTGGGGCATGTTATATTTGGAGCAGGGATTTCAATAGACCCAAGCAAAGTTGAAGCAATAAATAACTAGCCACAACCCACAAATTCGACAGAAGTACGCAGCTTTCTTGGTCTAGCTGGATTATACCATTGATTTGTAGAGGATTGTCCAAGATTACCTCTCCATTAACACAATTGACTAGAAAGAATGTTTCCTTCAAGTGGATAGATCATGCGAACAAAGCTTTCAAGAACTGAAGAGGCAGTTGACATCGGCACCGATCTTGACCATTCCAGTGGGAACTGAAGGTTTTGAAGTCTACAATGATGCTTCAAAGAATGGTCTGGGTTGTGTATTGATGCAGAATGGTAAAATGTTATCATATGCATCTAAACAACTGAAGGAGTGTGAAAATAAATACCCGACACATGATTTAGAACTTGTTGCAGTTGTGTTTGCACTTAAAATATGGAGGCATTACCTATATGGAGAACGCTGTGAAATTTATACTGATCACGAGAGCCTGAAATATTTCTTCACTCAGAAAGAATTGAATATGAGACAGCGAAGATGGTTAGAACTTGTTAAAGACTATGATTGTGTCATCAACTACCACCTTGGTAAAGCTAATGTGGTAGCAGATGCCTTAAGCAGAAAATCAGCACAATCCATTGCGGCCATGAGCTTGATCCAGAAGCCAGAATTACACGATTTGATGAGTATGAATGTAGAAATTATCCAACATGGATGGCTAGAAGCATAATTTTTAGCATTAACCCTTCGACCTACTTTAATCGATAGAATTCAGCAAGGCTAGAAAGAGGATCAAGAGTTAAAGAAAATAAAGAAGAACATTAAATTAGGAACCTCGTCACACTTCCAATTGTCAGAAGATGGTATCATTCGATTTAGAAATCATATATGTGTGCCTACTGTTGAATATGTTCGCAAAGAAATATTACTAGAGGCGCAGTCAACACCATATTCAGTACATCCAGGAGCAACCAAAATGTACAGAGACTTGAAATTACACTATTGGTGGTCAGGTATGAAACAAGATATTGCAAAATATGTGGAGTAATGCTTAACATGTCAACAGGTAAAAGCAGAGCATCAAAGACCAGGAGGCACCTTGCAACCTTTATTTGTTCCAAAATGGAAGTGGGAGGACATTACGATCGATTTTGTGACAGGTTTACCAAGAATGGTGAAAGGACACGATTCTATTTGGGTTATAGTTGATCGATTGACAAAATCTGCTCACTTTCTTCCAGTTTGTGCGACATACTCTATCGATCGCTATGCTCAACTATATATACAGGAAATAATTAGGCTACATAGAGTTCCATTATCTATTGTATCATACAGAGATTCACGATTTGTATCAGCTTTTTGGAAGAGCTTGCATAGAGCATTGGGTACCCGCTTGTCTATCATCACTGCTTATCATCCACAGTCGGATGGGAAATCAAAAGAAACTATACAAACTCTTGAAGATATGCTCAGATCATGTGTTATGGACTTTCAAGGCCAGTGGAGTAAACATTTACCCCTAATTGAATTCTCCTACAATAACAGTTATCAGAGTACAATTGGAATGGCTCCTTATGAAGATTTGTATGGCCGGAAGTGTTGATCACCACTACATTGGGATGAGGTTGGTGAAGGAAGAGTTTGAGGTCCTGATATGATTCAAGAAATTACAGAAGCAGTTTTACTAGTCAGAGAAAGTATGAGAATAGCTCAAAGTAGACAAAAGAGTTATGCAGATACCAGAAGGAGAGCACTGGAATTTGCCGTGGATGATCGAGTATTCCTGAAAGTTTCTCCAATAAAGGGAATAATGAGATTTGGTCAGAAAGGAAAACTGAGTCTAAGATATATTGGGCCATTTCCTATTACTGAGCAGGTTGGTAAAGTGGCTATCGACTAGAATTGCCAGCATCAATGTCTCAGATACACAATGTGTTTCACATTTCTCTTCTGATAAAATACATTGCGAATCCATACCACATTCTCAAGAATGAACCACTTGAGTTCGAAGCAGATTTAAGTTACAAGGATAAACCGGTACAAATCTTACTAAGAGATGTAAAGAAACTCAGAAATAAAGAAGTACCAATAGTCAAAGTGTTATGGAGAAATCATCTTGTAGAAGAAGTATTATGCCGAAAATTGGTACAAATCAAACTTATATTCGAGTGGTTATAAGCAAAACAAAATCTGATTATGACAAGACTTTGATAAACTCTCTTATTCAAGTCTATTGTTATAAAACCTTGGAATTTTAAGTTTTCAGAGTGGAATGGACTTTATAAACACAGACTAATAGATTAATTAATGAATTAAAAGTCCAAAATTGATTGGTTAATGGACTGGTATATGTTGATAAACAGACATAAAATACGTAGAACACCGGTTATGCGTCTACATAGGAAGTGGTAAACCCTTTCGATAGGAAGAGAGTTAAACCTAGCGTGTGGTATGTAAATCCTTTAAACACATTCATTGAAACAGGTTCTGAAGTTATATCATCACAACCACCCCCTATTGGTATAAACGTAAGGGTATTACCCAATCAAGGTAAGTAGAAATCTATCTACAACTACAATGCATAAACATAGTATTGTTTGTATAACTAGTTGTTGAACTTGATGATATCTTGAGAGTGTTATATTGTATTGTATGATTGATCTGTATTATGATTAAAGTGTTTGGTTGCACCTTACATTATCATAACATCCATTAGCATCTCCACATGCATGCATAACAAGAGACTCACCAGTGTCTGCATGTATGGTACGATCATGGAAAGAAATAAAAGAAAAATATTTTGTTGGCCGCTGCTAGAGCACCGAGGCATGGTAGATGCTTGCTTTTATGATATGTTTAGCACGGTAGATGTGTGCTTATATGATATGTGAGACATGGTAGATGCATGTTCTCACAATATATTTGGTATGGTAGATGCATGCCTTATATATCTGGCATGGTAGATGCATTGTGATATCCCACACCGACTAGCAGAGAGCGGGCGAAGTGCCTTATTTCAGCGTGTCGTGACACCTAATAGCATGAGGCCTTTTGGGAGCCCAGTGGCTTCGGGGTGATGAGAACTCCGAATTTAAGCGTGCTGGTGCGAGGAGCAGTCTCAAGATGGGTGACCTCCTCGGAAGTTGCTCGCTGGGTTCCCGGAAACAAAACCGTGAGGGCCAGTTCAGAGGAGAGCGCCCAGAGCGGACAATATCATGCTACGGCGGAGGGGTCCTGGGATGTGACAATTTGGTATCAGAGCCACTCTGCCGTGTCGTGCGAGTGTGCCGACGAGGGCGTCGGGTCCTTTGAGGAGGGGCGGATTGTGATATCCCACACCGACTAGCAGAGAGCGGGCGAAGTGCCTTATTTGAGCGTGTCGTGACAACTAATAGCATGAGGCCTTTTGGGAGCCCAGTGGATTCGGGGTGATGAGTACTCCGAAGTTAAGCGTGCTGGTGTGAGGAGCAGCCTCAGGATGGGTGACCTCCTGGGAAGCTGCTCGCTGGGTTCCCGGAAACAAAACCGTGAGGGCCTGCTCGGCGGAGAGCGCCCAGAGCGGACAATATGATGCTACGGCGGAGGGGTCCCGGGATATGACATGCATGCCTTGTGATATGATATGATATTGAGCTCATTCCGGTGCTTAGTACGTGGTTCAACGGGACCAAGGATAGGAAAATGATTTTGAGAGATTCTCATTGATGATCATATGTCATATGTTGCATCAGACATGATATATGCATGAGTCAGTAGGCTGCAAGCCCGTTAGTGCACGCTAGGGATAGAGCCGTAGCGCGCGCTAATAACCATCTTTACGTATATATGAGGCAAGATATGAGTTGCACTTGATGCTTTGAAAGTTGTACCATGACCCTCAAATGCCACTTGGCATGAAGTGATGACTGTACAATATGAGTCATCATCTGACTAGGCAACCACTTGCCACGCTGGCAGCTCATGTACACACGAAATTATACCAAAAAAGTGGACGCATGTGGGAATCGAACCCTGGTCACTCTTACCATACAACATAGTGTTACCCAATGGAGCAAGTGGGTATTTGTGTTAAATGTTGAGAATCCCACAATGTCATGCTTTAATTTCTCAAACTTTCCAAAACACATAAACACAAACCGAAAACTTAATTTACGAATTTTATTATTTGCAAACACATTCACCACCAACACATAACCTAATATCTATGGATAATCAGTGTCCATTTTTTTCATAATCATTTTTTTGATGTTTTTTATTTTTAATTATTTTCATTCATTATTTAAGTTCAATCTTTAGGGTTTTGTTTCAATTATGTTTAAAACTTTTTATAAAATTTGATTTAGGGTTTTGTTTCAATTAGGGTCAAATCGAATCCGTGATTATCTCCCTTTCAATTCGGATTTCTTTGAAATTGATTTTGACCTTCCATAATATTCAACATCATTTTGAATACATTCCATAATTATCCGGAAAAATGATTATTATTATTCATGATTTTCAAAATGAAATCAACCAAATCACGGATGATTTCAAAAGCTCAATTTTATCCCGCCGAAATGGTGTATTGGGCTTTTCAAAACCCTATATTCACAGTATAAATAAAACGCCTAATCATACTATCAAATCATCTTCCTCATCCCACATAAAAAATTCAAAACAATTTCATTATGATGAATAAGTTTTCAGGCAAAAAAATTGGTAACATGGGCTACCAAAAGTCACCCGCTGTTCCAAATGGCAGTTTCAGGGGGACTGGAGGTTCTGGTGGTTCTCGAGGTTTTGGAGTTTCTGGTGGTTCTGGAGGTTTTGGAGGTTCAAAGGGTGCTGGTTGTTCTGGTGGATCAGGAGGTGAGTCATTCTAATTTTATGTGTACATGATTTTTTTATTTTGATTCAAGTGATTAGAATATATTCGTTTGATAATCATATATGCGTACATGAATTTTATGTGGTTATACATAAAAATTGAAATTTTTGATGTTTTATTTATTGTATATCAGTGAATGTGAAGGACAAAAAAATTACCCCTATCAAAGATGTGGATCCTATGTTGGATGACATATCTATTCAAGCCAGGTGTATATCTATATTGCATTCTCACAAGTTGAATGCTTCTCACGATCCATACAACCTTGATATTGTCTTGCAAGATGCCCAGGTATGATCAGTTACATGTTTCTTCTGCATACAAATAATGTATTCAATTGTAAACATAGTATTATGCGATAGTATTTTGGTTCTGTAAAATGACTATATAAAATGTTATGTGTTGCAGAACTCACAGATCTAGGTGTACATAAAAAAAGAATTTATGTACAGGTTCGAACCTCTTTTTGAGGAAGGGCAGTGTTACATCATTTCCAACTTTGGAATTGCGGAGAATGGAGGTAAACTACCGTTGTTACCTCACAAGTTTAAAATTAGTTTCTATAGGAATACCACTGTCACTCAAGTGGATCCTTTTGACAGCAACACTCATGGGTTCATTTTTGAACCGTTTAACCATTTGCACGATCCGGTGAATCACCAATATTGGGACAATGATGCTGTTGGTACGTCTTTTATTTTCTTTTCATTACTATTTTTTATACTGTTATTTTAAACTTATATACAACAAACATATTCTTTGAACAGATGTAATTGGTTCGGTGATCGGTATAGGGGACAAAGTCCCTGTAATGTCCGCTGCCGGAAAAAAGATACGTAGGACAGTGGTAGTTGAGGATGCTGAGTAAGTTTTAATATAATCCTTTTTTATTTATACATTTTAAATCATTTGATGTTAATCAAATCATGTACATTAATATGTTATCTGTTTAATTATACAGGGCTAATGCTTTGAACCTTACTTTCTGGGATTCATGGGCATCTATGTGGGATCAGTATGCAAGTAAGCGAGATTCAATTGGACATTTGGTTATTATTCTTCAACTTGGAAAGGTCAAGTACTGGGATGGTATGTTTTCATTTTTTATCATATTCTTATTAATACGCTGATCTATTAAACATTTAATATTTAGTTAGTATACATATGTTAATATTGTTTATTGTTTAATACTATATTCAGGAGATGCCGTCGTTCACAATGCCCTCTTTGGCACAAAAATATATATAGACCAGGACATACTTGAAATTGTGTCATTCAGAACAAGGTTTTTATATTATTTCCTGATATACATACTACTAAAATTGAATATCATATATACTTTTAATTAAATATTTCCTATTTGTATTGTAGGGTTCAACAGCGTGATGGCTATGATGCCAACCAGGTTAAGATTGAACTATTCACCCCCGAGCAGAAGGTTGTTTCTGTGGCTGAGTTTTTTCACGGAAGTGTGAAAAAGATGATAGGTTGCATCCGTGAGTGTGATCCTGTACGTTACTGACCATACACATAATACATGACATTTCCAACCAATACTATTTATTCACATTATTGTTTATAAAATGCAGGATTCTCACTGTATAGTTTACGCAACAATACATAGGCTCCACAGGGAACAAGGGTGGGCGTATACGGCATGTAAACAATGTAACAAAAGGGTTGACATTGTTGAGGGACGGAATCGAAAGCCTGCATTCGTTTGTGAAGATCATGGCAGTGTGCAAGTTGCATTGAGGTAAAACACTTAAATTTATGGTATTCATAAGTGTATAGCATACATGTTATAACTTTTTCGCTTATTTTACCATGTATATCATATATTTTCATATTTGTGTAATACAGGTTTAAGGTGATTGTAAGGTTAATTGATGAGACAGGATCTGCGCCTGTGGTGTTTTTTAACAACAACTTTTGCAAGCTTTCTGGCCATACAGCATGGGAATTGATGGAACGATATGGCATGGACCCTGAAGAGTACTGGCCTCAGGAGTTGGATTCATTAGTTGGGAAAAAATGTCTTTTTAAGATTTACTTTTCCGAATACAACGTCAACTACAACAACCACACCTACCGGTGTGATGCGTTTTCGGTAATGGAAAAATTGGAGGCAAAAATGAAGATAACGCCACAGTTGTATTCCCAGATTCAATGTTGATTCAAGAGTCTGATGATCATGTTGGATCAATAATAAGTGAAACATACCCACATCTGAAACAAAATTTGTGGAGCGTTGAGTACTTTCAGGAAAGGGCCATTCTTGCGCCAACTCATGAAATGGTTGATACGATAAATGACCGGATGCTGGATTTACTAGAAGGAGACGAGACGCTATACCAATCATCAGATTCTATTGCTTTGGATGATGAAGATACCAATTTTGATGACTCTATATACACGACAGATTTCCTTAACGGTATAAGGATGTCCGGTCTTCCACATCATGCAATAAAGCTAAAGGTTGGTACTCCCGTAATGTTAATGCGAAACATTAATCAAAAAGCTGGTTTGTGCAATGGAACAAGGCTGCAAGTACTACGTTTGGGAGTCAATGTAATTGAAGCAAAGATCATATCTGGTGGCAGCATTGGTAAGATTTGCGCTATTCCACGTATGATAGTCAGTCCTTCAGACACTAAGATGCCATTCAAATTGAATAGAAGGCAATTTCCAATTCAAATTTGTTTTGGTATGACGATTAATAAAAGCCAAGGACAGACTTTGTCAAAGGTTGGTTTGTTTTTGCCAAAGCCGGTATTCTCACACGGTCAACTGTATGTCGCTATGTCACGAGTAAAGAGTAAGCGAGGATTGAAGGTTCTATGTTTAGATAAAGACGACAACTATTGTAACTACACTTCAAATGTGGTTTATAATGAAGTGTTATGTCATATTTGAATAACAATTATTGTTTTTTGTACTTTCAACATATGCACTTTGTATTTTTAGAACTACAAGGTTTTTAAAATGTTTAATATTTTATGTTTTTCATTTTTTTGCACTTATCAATGTTTATTTTCTTCGTCTTAATATCATCTATATTATTATGAAGCGAACCCGCCCAACGGGCGGGTTATGAAGCTAGTTTTCTATATATAGGACAACACCCTTCTTCATTTTTCAGATTTCACCACTTCCCATACTCGAATTCTGAGACTTAGAGAGTCACTCTCTCCATCCTAAACCTCTCATCATCATCCTAGCTCGAGTTTGAAGATTTTAGACCATTGGAAATTAGTGTTCAAGCTCTCGGTGTTGAATTTCTTCAAGTTCCTCCTTGTTCTTCACTATTTTGAGGTTGGTGATTCTTCACCAACTGGATTAAGTATTCTTAAGAATGTTTTGAACATGTTTTGAGATTATCTAGTCAGTTAAATTCATACGTGGTCGAACATTATGTTGTTATAAGGATATTTTCGATGTTTCGGTACTTCTTCATCGTATAGAACTTTGAACCTTATAGTGTTTGAACTCCTAAGCACAATCATGAATCTACAAAACCAATTATGGCCAGTTTATGGAGATTATCAAGTTCTTATGTATTACATAATGGAATTATCTGTATTGGGACATTGAATGAATTGAACTAAGGATATTTTTCTTGAAGATGAACATGATGTATCAAGTGAAACTAGTATTCAAGTTCTTGCGGTGTTCTACGGAGTAATTTCGATATATTGATTGGTCTGGATAAATGAAGAACATGATTAGAATCATTGTAAGAAGAATTATCCTGTGATGTATTGAAGAATCCGACCGTAGGATACATTTGATCTTAGGTAGGATACTACATGTTTTTTTCGGGTTAGTATCCTAATGTTGATTCAAATCCCAATTGATATAGGGCAGCGTATTAAGCTCATATGTTTGAGTATATCAAGGTCTTTTTGATGTTCTTGATGATTAAACCGATTATCCGAAACCATTAGTTATACCGGTGTTATTATTCGTTGAAGGTTCGGGTTTTGGTGGATTGATCGAGTGAGAGTTCTTTGAGCTGGTTGAATATTTCTTCTTCGTAGTAACAACCCTTATCGCCATTCTAAGGCAAGTATCGTAATTTGTTAATGTTGGTATTTTGAGCATGCATGTGATTTATTCATGTTGTTGATCATGGGATTTATTTTGTTGAATTGTATGATATTCATTATCGAGAGTTTATATGTTCATGTTGATGGACATAGCGATTTTGCATATATGTATGCATGAGTTGTGTTTGTGTATGTTTTGCGATCTATGGTGAGGGCGCTGGATCGGATGTCCACCTCGTGTTGGTCTGACGGGATCATCTTGGGATCTATGCTGAGGGCGCTGGATCATTGGACGTGTTTTTCCACCTCGTGTTGGTCCGACGGGGTCATCTTGGGATCTATGCTGAGGGCGCTGGATCATTGGAATACCCATATTGTGTTAATGGAATCTTGTGGATTCAGCGACTACTCCAGAATTATCGGCTAGTCGAACCGACTCCCATTCTGGAGGACAACAAGGATCATCGAATGACAACGCAAATCCTAACATGCCGGGAGTGCTTCAACAGGTGGTTGCTCAGATAAACCAGTTCGCTCAGGTAGTTGACCGCATGCAGACGGCAATGGGACAACAGCATAACGAGGATAATCGGGGAGACAGATGGCTTACTGAGGTGGTCAAATTGCAACCGCCAAAATTTGATGGTTCTACTGAGGCACTTACTTGGGATCATTGTCTGAAAGAGTTAGAGAAGATATTTGCGGGGATTAACTATCCCGAGGACCGGAAAGTTCCTATTGCCCAGTATTTTCTGACTGGGGAGGCTTTTGAATGGTGGGAAGCTATTCGACCTGAGAATCATAATGCTGACTGGATGGAATTCAAACTAATGATGGAAGCACAATATTGTCCTCGTCCAGTTAGAGAGGCTAAAATCCGAGAGTTTTTCTCACCGCAGAGTTCGGAAGCATCTGTGACAGACATAATCAAGACTTTTAATCATCAGCTGACTTGTGTGCGACACTTGGTCAGAACTTAGGCGGAGAAGATTTTTCATTTCGATATGTGGATGAAGCCGGAGATTTAGCAGTACATGTCCGGATTCGAGTGTACTACGTTGCAACAGTATCAAGACAAAGCGATGGCCTACGACATGAAAGAGGCAGCGGTGGAGAAATCGATGGAGGCAAAGAAGCAGAAAGTGTCCAGCAACTTCTCGGAAAACAAGGGTGGTGGGCCCCGCGAGGGCCAGTCTTCATTGTATTCATCTAGGAAACCTCCACATCCTTTTTTAGGTGGAAAGAAGTTCTGGAAAACATCAACAGTTTCGGACGCATCAAAGAAGTGCTATAATTGTGGTCTAGCAGGGCATATTCGACGTTATTGTCTCGTTCCTTCTGTGACTTGTTTTGTATGTGGGCAAGAAGGGCACCGTGCGAATTTTTGCGGAAATGTGACTAGATCAATTGGTACTCGCACTCCAGCGCCAGTTCTGAAAGACATAAGTGTGAACCAGACGCAGCAGAGTGGGTTTTAGCAGCAGAATATTGGGAAGAGAGAGACATCTAGTGCTGGGTCCGTTCCTCCGCGCCTGTACGAGATGAGGAAATCTGACGATTATAACACTGTTGTTGCATCAGGTACGATTCAGATTCTTTTGCAACCAGTTAGTGTCTTATTCGATTCAGGGGCTACACATTCTTTCATATCATTGAACTGTGTTAATCGTTTGAAAATCTCGTGTTTATTTGATTGTGAGCCTTATGTTGTGGGTTTGCCGAGCGGAGAGAGAATTGTGGGAACCCTAGAAACTAGAGGTTTTCCAGTATCTATAGGAGGGAAAAATTGGCCATCGAATGTTATTGTAGTCGACATCCATGGCGATGATCTAATTCCCGGAGATGATTGGCTCAACCGTTATGGGGCTATTTTAAATTACCGAAAGAGAGTCATTTCTATCATTGCTGATGATGGATCTGAACATCTATTCAAAGGATGGAGACCGGGAAGCTCGGGAATATTGATCAAAGCTATGAAAGCAATGAAATTACTGAAGCAGAGTTGTCACAGATTTTGGTGCTATGCCATGAAGAAAGAAGAAGGAGTAGAGCTGTCATCTATTCCAGTTGTGAAAAAATTCTCAGATGTATTCCCTGACGAACTACCTGGGTTACCTTCGCGGAGAGAAGTAGAGTTCAATATTGAATTAGAGCGTGGAGCTGCTCATATTTCCAGAGCACCATACCGTATGGCGCCAACCGAGATGTATAAACTAAAGAAGCAACTGGAGGAATTATTGCAGAAGGGTTACATTCAACCTAGCGTTTCTCCATAGGGAGCGCCCATTCTCTTTGTCCGGAAGAAAGATGGATCCTTCCGATTAAGTATTGATTACATGGAGCTAAACAAGGTGACATTCAAGAACAAGTATCCTATACCTCGGATCGAAGACTTGTTTGACCAACTGCAGGGGGCCAGAGTATTCTCTAAGATCGATCTGCAATCAGGTTACCATCAATTGAGAATTAAGGAATCGGACATACCGAAATCTGCATTCAGATCCCGGTACAGACACTATGAATTTGTGGTAATGCCATTCGGACTTACCAATGATCTTGTGGTATTTATGCAATTGATGAATCGGGTATTCTTAGAGTACCTAGATAAGTTTGTGGTCGTTTTCATTGATGACATCTTGATCTATTCGAGAGACCCCGAGGAGCATGCTGAGCATTTGCGTGTTGTTTTGAGCACCTTGAGGAATGAACAGCTTTATGGAAACTTTCCAAATGCGAGTTCTGGATTAGGGAAGTAACCTTCCTTTGGCATGTGATATCAGCTGACGAAGTTCAGGTGGACCCGAAGAAAGTCGAAGCAATCTTGGAATGGGAATCTCCTAATAATGTGAAAGAAGTCTGAAGCTTCTTAGGACTTGCTGGATATTATCGCCGTTTTGTAGAGGGATTTTCCAAAATTGCTCGTCTGCTCACTCAGCTATTGCAGAAGACTCAAAGATTCGTGTGGAATGAGAAATGCCAGGCTAGTTTTGATGAACTTAAGAGAAGACTGATGACAACGCCTATACTAGCGTTACCAGATGGAACTGATGGATTCATGGTATACAGCGATGCTTCAAATCAGGGTCTGGGATGTGTATTGATGCAAAAGGATAGGGTGATTACCTACGCCTCTCGATAGTTGAAACCATACGAAGTTAATTACCCGACTCATGATCTGGAGTTAGCAGCTGTAGTCTTTGCTATAAAAATTTGGCGACATTATTTATACGGCACTCATTGTCAGATCTTTACAGATCATAAGAGCCTCAAGTATATTTTCAGTCAGAAGGAATTAAACATGAGGCAGAAAAGGTGGCTGGAATTGATCAAGGATTACGATTTGGAAATCCTCTATCATCCAGGCAAAGCAAATGTGGTAGCTGATGCACTGAGCCGTAAACCTGTTTCTCTTCGACTGTTGGAAGCACTCACATCCCAAACCAGCATTCAACGAGAACTGATCCGTGAAGGAATCGAAGTGTGGTCACAGGTAGTCCAAGGGCAACTGTGTGTGATGGAACTAACTTCGTCGTTGGTGGAAGAAATCAAATCTAAGCAATTGGATGATTCTCTGATTCTTCGATTATGTGACGAAGTGAACAAAGGGAAGGCCCTAGGATTCGTGATGCAGGATGATGGAGTTCTGAGATTTCAGAGTCGACTTTGCGTTCCCGATGATGATGTTTTGAGACATACAATTCTGAAAGAAGCTCATAACGGGCCCTATTCTATTAACCCGGGCAGCAGTAAGATTTATAAAGATCTAAAACAAAACTTCTGGTGGGGAAATATGAAGAAGGACGTAGCAGAATACGTTTCGAAGTGTTTGAATTGTCAGCAGGTTAAGATTGAACATCAGCGACCTGCCGGAATGTTGAAGCCACTTCCGATCCCTGAGTGGAAGTGGGAGGATATATCAATTGATTTCATCACCAATATGCCAAGGACCAAGACGGGAATGAACATGATTTGGGTTGTAGTTGATCGACTAACCAAGTCGACTCATTTCCTAGGAATTAAAGACACTTTGGGACCCGAGAAATTGGTGCGAGTATTTATTTCAGAGATAGTACGATTGCATGGTACACCGAGGACCATTATTTCGGATCGAGATGGTCGCTTTGTATCGCACTTTTGGAAGGCAGTTCATAGGGCTTTGGGAACCGAACTGAATTTTAGCATGTCTTATCATCCACAGACAGACGGTCAGTCCGAAATGACTATTCATAGTAGAAGACATACTTAGAGCTTGTGCCTTAGACTGGTCAACTGACTGAGAGGTTCATTTGCCCTTGATTGAATTCACCTACAATAATAGTTGGCATGCTTCCATTAAGATGGCACAATTTGAAGCGTTGTACGGAAGAAGATGTAGATCGCCCCTATGTTGGGATGATTCTTCTGACTTGATTGGGACGGAACCAGATTTGATAGTTCAGACTCAAGAGAAGGTAGCTCTAATTCGGGAGCAGTTGGTTGTCAGTCGGCGAAGTCTTATGCGAGATGTCTTGTAGTCGCCCGTTGGAGTTTGAGATTGGGGATCATTTGCTATTGAAGGTTTCTCCTACCCAGGGAATTTTCCGTTTTGGAAGGAAAGGAAAGCTAAGTCTGAGATATGTCGGACCATTTGAGATCCTCGAGAGAGTTGGGGATTTAGCATACATGTTGGCCTTACCGCCATTGCTGAGTCACATTCACGATTTGTTTCATGTATCCCAGTTACGGAAGTATGTACCAGATCCCAGTCATATCATTGATTTCGGCGAGACCGAGATGGCTAATGATTGATCGTTCGAGGAGAAACCAATCAAGATACTTGAGAGTCGGATCAAACAATTGAGGAATAGACCAATACCCATGGTTAAAGTACAATGGTCATGACACGGAGCTGAAGAGGCCACTTGGGAAATGGAGGACAGTATGAAGGCTAGATATCCAGAGTTGTTTTCATCTTAATTTCGGGACGAAACTTCTTTTTAGGGAGAGAGGATATAATACCCGAGATTTCTGATGTGTATTTGAACCTCGTGATACTGTATATATTTCATTTTGATCTGAGTATTTTCCTCCGTATTTCATGGTCCTGTGTTTTTGAGCATATGATTTCATGCATGTTATTCATACTTGCATTTTTGTGCACTTGTAGCGCACTCTAACATCTTAGCATTAACGCGCGCTAATTGAGTTAGCTAGCGCACACTACATATGAGTTGTAGCGCGCGCTACACGTAGTCAACTTTATTAAGATAGGGTGGTAGGTGAGATCATCCGTGGATTTTGGTCGGCACATATCGGGATGAATCTGGACGGCTTTTGGAAAAGTCGAGTCAACGGTGCTTAGCGCACGCTAATGTTTTGAGGCTAGCGCAGGCTAAGTTTAGTACAGTGAGGTCAGTGAACTTTCGTTCAGTCATTAGCGCACGCTAACAATAGTTGTTAACGTACGCTAATTATTGATTTTAGCGCACGTAAGGCTGTTTAGCGTACGCTATGCCAAGAACCATCACAGTCAGTAGGCTAATAGCCCGTTAGCGCACGCTAGGGATAGAGCCATAGTGCGCGCTAATAACCATTTTCTATATATAGGACAACACCCTTCTTCATTTTTCAGATTTCACCACTTCCCATACTCGAATTCTGAGACTTAGAGAGTCACTCTCTCCATCCTAAACCTCTCATATCATCATCCTAGATCGAGTTTGAAGATTTTAGACCATTGGAGATTGGTGTTCAAGCTCTCGGTGTTGAATTTCTTCAAGTTCCTCCTTGTTCTTCACTATTTTGAGGTAGGTGATTCTTCACCAACTGGATTAAGTATTCTTAAGGATGTTTTGAACATGTTTTGAGATTATCTAGTCAGTTAAATTCGTGCGTGGTCGAACATGATGTTGTTAGAAGGATATTTTCGATGTTTCGGTACTTCTTCATCGTATAGAACTTTGAACCTTGTAGTGTTTGAACTCCTAAGCACAATCATGAAGCTACAAAACCGATTATGGCCAGTTTATGGAGATTATCAAGTTCTTATGTATTACATAATGGAATTATACGTATTGGGACACTGAATGAATTGAACTTAGGATATTTTTCTTGAAGATGAAGATGATGTATAAAGTGAAACTAGTAATCAAGTTCTTGCGGTGTTCTACGGAGTAATTTCGATATATTGATTTGGTTGGATAAATGAAGAACATGATTAGAATCATTGTAAGAAGAATTATCCTGTGATGTATTGAAGAATCCGACCGTAGGATACATTTGATCTTAGGTAGGATACTATGTGTTTTTGTCGGGTTAGTATCCTAATGTTGATTCAAATCCGAATTGATATAGGGCAGCGTAGTAAGCTCATATGTTTGAGTATATCAAGCTCTTTTTGATGTTCTTGATGATTAAACCGATTATCCGGAACCATTAGTTATACCGGTGTTATTATTCGTTGAAGGTTCGGGTTTTGGTGGACTGATCGAGTGAGAGTTCTTCGAGATGGTTAAAGATTTCTTCTTCGTAGTAACAACCCTTATCGCCATTCTAAGGCAAGTATCGTAATTTGTTAATGTTTGTATTTTGAGCATGCATATGATTTATTCATATTGTTGATCATGGGATTTATTTCGTTGAATTGTATAATATTCGTTATCGAGTGTTTATATGTTCATGTTGATGGACATAGCGATTTTGCGTATATGTATGCATGAGTTGTGTTTGTGTATGTTGTACGATCTATGCTGAGGGCGCTGGATCGGATGTCCACCTCGTGTTGGTCCGACGGGATCATCTTGGGATCTATCTTTGAGGCCCGGATCATTGGATGGGTCTTTCCACCTCGTGTTGGTCCGACGGGATCATCTTGGGATCTATGCTGAGGGCGCTGGATCATTGGAATACCCATATTGTGTTAATGGAATCTTGTGTATTCGCATTGTTGGATTCCGGTAGCGGAAGTCCGTGTTGTGTATTTTGTTATGCATTGTAGTTGCATATTCGATTTGTTTAATACGATACTTGTACTAGCATCGTTTTGCTAACCCCTTCGGGGGTGGACATTTGTTTTGATGTTCAGGTAGCTGAGGAGCGGGAAAACAGCCACATTACCGACGTGACGACGAAGGGGCTCAGTGATGTTTATTATTATTGTGACTTGCCTTTTGGATTATTTTCAGTACTCGAGTACGTGTGTTTATTAATATTTCGAGATGGTTGTATTAATGAACTCATTTGATCTGTTGAAACCAGTTTTGTGTTTTGAAAGATTATGGTACTATTGTATTATATTTACATTTCTTCTAATTAGTCTTGTAAATCCTTACTTAAAGGGTTTACGTCGCTGTAATTATTCCGAATATCTCGGGGTGTTACACATTATGAAGGTGCCGATAGCACACGCAAGAAAGCATGCATAACGCACGTTATGCATGCAGCAGTTCAACACTGCTGAACGAAGTTAGCTGCACCGGGCGGTCCAAAAACGAGATGCAATACAAGGACAGAACCCAACGCATGGATACGAAATATTCACGACTGTAAAACCCAAAAATTCGGTTTCCATATTTTCTAATTAATTCGAAGCCTAACCTAAGTTTTGCTATATTTTAAAACCTTTACCTAAACTATATGTTCTGTATTATAATTAAATTAAAATTAACTCACATAAATAATTGTACACATATTATGCACCTTCCTAAATTACATGCATTAAAACATGTTTCTATGTTTGTAACCTCCTAAATCACCTCATAACCGATCCATTGTCAATTATGATCGGTTACTGCCTTCCTTTTATACAGCCCTCTCCTTCTTCCTTCTAACGTGAGTTCTTGTCTCTTCTCCACTCCATTCATACGATCAAAACACAAAACACACACATACACGGCTGCTACGTTTTTTTTTTCTTTCTCCATCAAAGATCAAGGTTGCTGCTGTTCGTGGCCCTTAAAAAGTGTTGCTGAGGTCGTGTAATCGTGAACTCTTGGTGCTTGTTTTTTGGATCGTGATTATGGTTTGATTCGTGAGGGTTTCGTTCTTGTTCTCTCCTTTATTCGATTCATCATAAGGTATCTCTAATCGATCTTGTATCTCTTTTCTATTCGACACATGATTTCACGTATAATCTGAATATATAAACTTGTAATCTAATTCGTATACATACTAAACAAAGGTCTGATCTATTCTATTCGAATTATATGTTAAAACGTATATAGAAGATCACATAAAATCATAACGGTATTGGATGTTTCGATATGTAAATATCAAACCAAATCAACTCATGTTTCTGATCTTATTTTATGTGTTATGTATGTGTCGTGTGTATGATCATTAGAATCTGGAAACATGTGGGTTAATATATTAATTAAACCAGGTCTTGTGATATATATAAGTCTCGTGTGGGTTTGTGTACGTAAAACATGTTAAAAATGCTCTAAAACAGTTTTCTGCAGGAGACAGTTTTGAAAAGCTGAATATGTGTGCGTTATAGCTCACGTTACATAAGGATTTAATTCTGTACCTTTCCATAAAAACTTAGTTTAATGTCTTATTTAAGTTTTCCAATTGGTTTGAAGGGAATTGGAGTTGTTTTGACCATGCTTTTGAATTTTACGGGATCATATGTCAAAATCTGAGTTTTAAGAATTTAAATGCAGTCTGGTTTCACGATTTTTCATTTGAAAACTATATGGAGTTATGACTTGAAAATTTACACGAGTTATATTTAACATGTTTTCTAAGTTCTGGAATTTTTGTGGATTTTTCCAAAGTGTTTTGTTATGCCTTTGTAATGAATACATTATGGATGTTTCAGCAGTTTACTTTCTGGACAGTCATGTATAAAGTGATTTTTATTGTGTGATTGTACTAATGAATAAAATCTGGAAAAATTCACATGTTCCTATAAGACATATAAGTTCCTGTGTAAATTATTTGAGCTTCTCACTAGGTACTTAAGTGTACTTTAAAAATTCGTATAGTTGGGGTCTTATTGTGCTAGAAACTAGACATAGAGTTTATTTGGTCTCGTTATAACCTATACATGGCTCATTAAGTTTCTAGGTCGAATATATGATTTCATGTGCAATCAGGTGTGCGTTAAATGATGTCTATGAATTGAAATGGTTTAAGAACCAATGTGTTAATTTGGTTAAGCCTGAGTCATTTTGGAAGGGTTCTTGTTTGTTAAAATGATTAAGGTTGTGTTGTTTCTATCTCACTAGTATGCTGTCCAGATAATGGATTGTATTGTGAGAAATCAAATTTAATTATAACAACATGTTTTAACATAATTCTTGAGTCTAAAATCAAATTCATGATGTGTACTTTATGCATGTCAAAATTCATAGTGTTTGGAGGTCGGGAAGGGTACTTTTGAATTTTACAAGTTAAGTGTGCAAACCTGTCAAACTAAGTCTGAAAAATCAGTTGGAATGGGGGATTTTTCATTGGCAGACCATAAGGTCTTAAGGGCTATAAATTTGTATGGTGAATATCTGGCATTTTAATTTACATCTGGAATTTTTGGGAAATTTTGTGAATTTCTAAACTGGTCTAACAGACCCATAATTTAAAGGTATAACAGCAGGTCAATTTTCTGGGTAGGTTTGGGAATATGATTTTTGTGGGGTGCTTATGCTTAATAAGAAAATTTGGAAAAATTCAAGTATATTCATAAGACATTATAGCTTCTATGAGAATTTTGGTAAATTTTTATTTTGATTTCTGCTATGGTATTAAAATTCGTTAAGAGGACCTAATTTTGTTATGAAACCAGTCATTTGAAGAACATGTATGTATTGTATCATCTAAGATTCATTAATAAGTATGAACCCTTAAGATGCACTTAAACATTTATTATGATATTATTGGTCACACTTTAACATAATTCGAATCACGAGACCCTAATCACATTAATGAATGGCGTTAAATAATTAAGAATCCATTATGACATTAAATGGCTAATAAGCATAAAATGAACCTAATTCGTGTAGATTCGTTGAAGAAGGAGTAACCTCTGATCTTTATATCTTCTGATGTGTTTTGCATTTTGCGGTTTGAGGTACGAATATTCTTGATACCCCCTTCTATCTACCATTGTTGTCGGTTGTTTCGTTTGTTTTAATTATTCGTACGTATATTCTTGATACCCCCTTCTCTCTACCATTGTTATCGGTTGTTTCGTTTGTTTTGATTATTTGTATGGATATTCTTGATACCCCCTTCTCTCTACCATTGTTATCGATTGTTTCGTTTGTTTTGATTTTTCGTACGGATATTCCACCCTTTCTCAGTAAGGGTTCTGGTTCTATGTACAATTGTTATTGTTTGTTTCGTTTCGTACAGATATTCTGACCTTATCCCTTACGGTTTCTCATAATTCATTCACAACGGTTTGATATTAGTTTTGATTATGATGTCTTTGATCTGAGCCTTCTTATTATGGCTTTCTTAGTTGATCTATGCCTTTGCTATACTCCCTTAGATTTGTAAACCTTTGATTATGAACATTTGATTATGAACAATTGATATGAACTTTGATATGATATGACATTTGAACCCTTCAGTTTGATACCCGAGCCAAGTTCGTTTCCTAGCCATGAAGGTAACATGGCCGTGTCATTGATGCACCAATGGCACGACTCTAGTGTGGTTGAGTGATGTTCCACACCGTCCCATTTTGATATGATATGTGCACTTTATATTTGTTATGGCCAATTTGATTTGTTCGGGGGCATATGGATGTATCCTAGGTTCGATTTGTATTTGATTGGATATGATATGATATGTTCGGTGATTGATGCTTGTGTGCAATACACGTCTTTCACATGTTCGGGAGCTAGCTACTCCATGGTTACTATGATATTTGATTTGATTTGTATTCGGGCTCGTGGTGGATTACTGACCTTTCCTTACTTTTGATATCCATTTGTTTATACCTTATGCTTGCCCCAATGCACTATATCCTGTTATCCTTTGATTCTCCATATTCTTGTTTCAGTTGACTCACGAGATTTGTTCAGTTGACCGTTAATCCCGTATTCATTTGACAGATGACATTCTTTTCAACATGAGCTTATTTATTCTTTTCTTATTCTTATATACGTATCGGTTATTCGTTTGTTTATATATCTGTTCACTGGGCTTTTTAAGCTCAGCCGCATTTTCTTTTCTCCGCGGCAGGTTATTAAGCTAGGAGTTGGGGCTATCCTTTGGGATGAGAGTAGGAGCTGAGTGCAGACTTACCCTAGACATCTTAGCTTTGACACTATGTTATTTCATTATTTTGAGACTCAGATTATGATGTTTCCTTCATTTGGATTTCTCTTGGAACTTATGTATTGTTTAAGTCATGTTGACTTACTTTCCTTTGATATTTATGATAAGACTTCCGCTTGCGTTTATTTATGTATGTTCTGATATGCCACCATAATGTGATACTTCTACCCTTGTCGGGTTGGGGTATTACAACGACGATGAAGCTGAATGTTGCAGGAGAATACAATTTCGACTATCGAGGAGTCTGAGAAACAACAAGGAAAGTAAAACTCCCTAAACTTATAGGAAATTACAAAACGGCCCAGACGTTCGAAAATCACGATACGACGTCGGATTAATAAACCTAAACTCACAACGCGAACAACTCAACCATACGAACTCGTACAACCAAAGAAATTACAAAATCGAACGTGTTCAACGTGAATCGAACGTCCATGCAACAATGCAAGTCATAAGACGGAATAATATCGAAACATCTCCAAACTCGTCCAAATAGAGAAACTCCAAGAATAAAATAGATTCAAAATGCCGAAACGGTTATAAGCAAGTTGCTAAAAACGAAAAATACACCAAATATGAGAATACCGGGAAAAGAAAAATGCGGATATTACAGTATCCCTTCGAGACGTAGTCTCTTCATGATCTGTTGATGTCAGGGAATTGTTTGATACAAAACCCTTCGGTAATTATGGCAACGTTGTTGATTGATCGTCTTGTTGTTATTGTTGTTCGTTAACGGCCGGTTCAAGGCCTTGAGATACTTGTTGGATTATGTTGTTGTTGATAACCGGTCTTTGGTATCAATGTATTGATGGTTATTGTTGACTGATGTTCCATTGAGATATGGATGTAATCATTGTTATTGATATCTGTGTTTTTCTATGGATGTGTATTGGCCGATTGAAGGAGTTGATGTATTCGATTATCGTCTCTGTTTTTGGTGGTCTATTAAAGGCACTGGGACATCTATTCTAATTGTATCGTTATCTGTCGATTGACCGTTCTAAGGTAATTGATGTATTGAATTGGGACTGTCGATGACATTTCCCATCCGTTGAGTCATTGTTATTGATTGATCGTTCTAAGACAATCGAGGTATTGAATTGAGACTGTCGAGGACATTTCCCATCCGTTGAGTCGTTGTTATTGATTGGTCGTTGTGAGACAATCGAGGTATTGAATTGGGACTGTAGAGGACATTTCCCATCCGTTGAGTCATTATCGATTGGTCGTTCTGAGACAATCTAGGTATTGAATTGGGACTATCGAGGACATTTTCCATCCATTAATTCGTGGTTATCGATTGATCGTTCTAAGACAATCGACGTATTGAATTGGGACTCTCGAGGATAGTTCCCGTCCGCTGAGTTGTTGTTATCGATAGGCTATTCCAAGGCAACCGAGGTATTTGAATTGGGACCTCCGAGGATGGTGCCCATCCGGGTGTTATTGTTGTCGTGTTGGCCGACTCAAGGCAACACACTATCATTCTTGTGATTTCGGTAATTTTGCGATCGTTGCCATTTGTGATTAATAGTGTTTTGGGGGCTAGTCTCGGCTAGTGATCGATGGGTAAGTTTGGGGCTTGAACCTTCACGTTTGGTTTCCCAACACCTATAGTTCAGTAGGTCATGGTCACTGCGTGATCTCATTATGGGTAAGTCTGGGGCTTGAACCTTCGCGGTTGGTTTCCCAGCACCTGCAATTCAGCAGGTCACGGTCATTGGATGACCTCATTGTGATACGGCTTCGTGCCGTGGCTTCGACCCTTATTATGATACGGCTTCATGTCGTCGCTTCAGCTCTCATTGTGATACGGCTTCGTGCGGTGGCTTCGGCCCTCATTGTGATATGGCTTCGTGCCGTGGCTTCGGCCCTTATGTCATACAACTTCGGGTTATTTGGGTTCGGGCCATTGTGATGATTTGCAGCTTCGGATGAGTGGCTTTCAGGCCATTATGACAGGTGCAGCTTCGTCTAAGGGCTTTTAGGCCATGTGGGATGTATTAGTTTTCCTGTTGGAGTCTTTGGGCATTGTGATTCGTATCTATTTCAAATTTAGTTGGTTTACCTTCGGGTAATTCGTTGATTGTGTTCTATATTGATGATTCGCCGTTGGGCACTTGTGTCTCTAACCTGTTAAGCAGGTATTTATCGTATGCCGTGGGCATAGTATTTCATGAATGTTGGGTTCTTACCTTGGTTTGTGAGCATCTCGTACTATCATTGTTGTACCGTTTATTTTGCCCTTGGATGCATATCATGTTGTACATATATTTGATATTCATTATCTAGATGACTAACCCCGTGGGGGCGGAATATGTTCTCATGTTTCAGGTGTTTGCGAGGAGATATTTGAGACACAGGGGCATGGTGATGGAGACGAGGCATTCGAGCGATACTAGTCTCGTGTTGTCAGTGTTCATGTTGGTTAGTCTGTTTGGAGTGTTCTCCAGTTGTCAGTCGCTGTCATTATATATTATTCGAGCAAGACTCGTGGATGTTGTTGTATTTTTATTTTGGCCATGCAGGCCCATCACTGTCATTGAAATTCCACGTCGGAATATTGTGTCAGGCATCATAGTAGGGACTGTGATTTTCCTTTTTGGTCAGATTGATGTATGTTAGTCGTGTTATACAGAAGTTCACAACACGACCATAGATGTTAAATGAACTTGTAGGAACCACAAAACAACAGTTCGAGCAGAATTTACAAGAATCGAAACCAAATGCGGAAAAGTCGCAATAATATGCCGATTGGTCCGAAACAATATCAAAACTCGCTCGAATAACAGAAAGTGCAAAACAAAACATGTCCAAAATATGCCAAAGAACACAAGCGAGTCACTAGAATCGAAAAGTATGAAATGAAAAAAATATGGGTACTACAAATTGTTGATCAAGTCAGTCCGGTACATTAATGTTATGTGTCTGTTGCATCTTGTTGACCTTCTAGAATCAATCCAACGAATTGATTAATTTTGAATTCATAATTCAATCTCCCATAGCGTATGTTAACATCAACCTTAGCGTGCGTTAACTCCATGTAACCGTTGTACTTGTTGACCTTCTGGAGTCCTCCAATGAGTTGATATTTAAACTTCTTAGCATATTTTACTTTCATATTATAGCGTACGTTAATCCGTCTTCATTGCGTGCACTAGTCTTCATACTAGCATGCATTATCTGCTTGTTTCTTTTGCTTTTCTGTCCAGCTTTTGCGTCTTCGACTTTTTGTTGATTAATTATTGTTTTTATTTGTTCAACAATACATCATCAAAACCTTTTTAAATTATATGGAATAAAATTTTCCAACATACGGCGCCGTAATATGCCTTAAATATTTCGGGGGTGTTACATATACGCCCCGTCGGCATCCCTGAATGAATGAAACAAAATGTTTCCCATTCATATGCACTTTCACCAATTTCACATGTTCCGGCTGTTAATTATAATACATAATAGTCAATGCACTTGCTAGAAATGATCACTTTAGTCGACACATCTTCCTACCCAAGGGAAATATATTTATGATCAATCCAACAAATATTGACCACCCAGTACTACACCAATTACTAATTCTATAAAATCAACACGATTCACATTTACTCAATCTCACAATAATCCTTACACAAATCCTCAATTGAAGAAATAACACAAGTTCATAATTATTGATTAATGCCAATATGTCGTTATTAAATAAGCATGTATATAATTTATTGTAAACAACAGAAATACTACGCACCCGGGCCACGTAGCCATCATATAGCACAATCACATAAACATGATAACACAAATAGTAACAAGCATATTTATATTCAAAGATATATGAAATGTATAAGCAAGATACTTATCTTCACCGAAGATGGTTTTACTCGACATAAACATAGCTTGGTCAACCCAATTGATCCATGGAAATTCCAACCGTTATTATAATCACATAAATGAAAATTTAATACAAAGGTCCTTTTATATCTTATAATTACAAGATAATTAATTGGATCACATAAGACGTCAATTGTGCTCATTTATTTATCGATTGGATCAAACGACCAATGATACTCAACCGAGACCCACACACTACTACAAAATAGGGCTTTAACAGTGGTTTTGGATCCATTTTAACTGCGGTTCCGGAATCACTGTTAAAGGTGCCGATGTTAAATTTAACATGGGTTGTATTAATAACCGATGTTAATTTTCTATAGAATTTACAGCGGTTATTAATACAAACCACTATTAATTTAACATCGGTTATTAATATCAACCGCTGTTAAAAGGATATTTAACAGTGGTTATTTAGAAAAACCGCTGCTAATGTTCTACGGAAATTAATATCGGTTTTGACGAAACCGCTATTTGTGTTCTCGATGTTGATGTTTTGAAGCAGACAATCACGAAGGAAGCTCCCAGTACGCCCTATTCTATTCACTCGGGCACCAGTAAGATGTATAAAGATTTGAAGTAGAATTTTTGGTGGGGCAACATGAAGAAATATGTGGCGGAATATGTCTCGAAGTGTTTAACTTGTCAGCAGGTTAAGATCGAACATCAACGACCCGCCGGAATATTGAAGCCACTTCCGATTCCTGAATGAAGGTGGGAAGATATATCGATGGACTTTATCACTAATATGCCGAAGACCAGAGCCGGGATGAACATGATTTGGGTGATAGTTGATCGCCTAACCAAGTCGGCTTATTTTCTGGGCATTAAGGATACTTGGGGACCAGAGAGGTTGGCACGAGTGTTTATTGCAGAGATAGTCCAATTGCATGGTACACCGGAGACCATTATTTCTGACTGAGACGGTCGCTTCGTGTCACATTTTTGGAAAGCATTTTGTAGAGCCTTGGGAACCAAGCTGAACTTTAGCACAACTTATCATCCACTGACAGATGGACAGTCCGAGAGGACTATTCAAATAGTGGAAGACATGCTGAGTGCTTGTGCCCTAGATTGGTCGACTGAGTGGGAAGTTCATCTACCGTTGATTGAATTCACTTACAACAATAGTTGGCATGCTTCCATTAGGATGGGACCTTTTGAAGCGTTATACGGGAGGAGATGTAGACCACCCCTGTGTTGGAATGTTTCATCAGACTTGATCAGGACAGAACCGGAGTTGATAGTACAGACTCAAGAGAAGGTAGCTTTGATTCGTGAAAGGCTGTTGACTGCCCAGAGTAGGCATAAATCTTATGCAGACATGCGCCGTCGCCCGTTAGAGTTTGGTATTGGAGACCACGTGCTTTTAAAGGTTTCTCCTACTCGGGCAATTTATCGTTTTGGGAGAAAAGGAAAGATGAGTCCGAGATATATCAGACCATTTGAGATTCTTGAAAGAGTTAGAGAATTGGCGTACAAGTTGGCCTTGCCGCCATCATTGAGTCATGTTCATAATGTGTTTCACGTGTCTCCGTTACGGAAGTACATCATAGATCCTAGTCATATAATTGCTTTCAGCGAGATTGAAGTTGCTAAGGATGGCACGTTCAAAGAGAAACCAATCAAGATACTCGAGAGTCGAGTCAAACGATTGAGGAATATATCAATCACCTTGGTAAAAGTTCAATGGTCGCGACATAGAGTTGAAGAAGTGATCGCTTGTTTTCGCGTAGTATGGTTTTCAAATCCGATCAATTTTAAAATTTGTAAAACCTCGGAGTATTTCCAAGGTGTCGAACCCAAGGGAATTGATGTGTCGAAAATAAAGGAATTAACTCTACTCAAAATTTGACTGCTATTTAGGAATCCGAAAAATTGTTTTGATTCTAATTATCTAACTTTAAAAATCGATGAACAAAAATTAAATAAAAGATGAATTATCTAAATTAAGCAAATAAAGCAAATTAGCAATATAAAATCACAAGTCTAAAGGTAATTGATCCTAGGGTAGTATCATCTAATTGAGTTCACACAATCCATTCACTTGATTCCTTTTCCCCAAAATTTAATTCAATCCTAGAAATAATCACTCAGCCGATCTAGAATTCCGATCAAGGCAACCTAGAAAGATAGTTAATTTAAACCCTTTTCGCCTTGGCTCAAAGAATTTAAATCACTTAAAAAGCACCAACTTATTTATCTACGATTTATCTTTCTCCGCTAGGTCTCAAGATAAAATCATATTGTGCATCAAGTATTTCCACTAATCAATTACTCCTTCCGGACAAAATCAATTAGCTAACATGCATCGATTAAGGGCCCTTTAATCTAACATGAGATTTAACACAACTTGAACACAAGCCTAGGATGAAAGGTCAAAAGGTAATCAAAGGAACATCATGTGAACATCAATTAAAATTACTAACCCTAGAATCAATCAATGAATTAGCCAGACATAATTGAAATTAAACAAGAAATTGATGAAGAATGCATATTATTAATATGAAAAGAGAGATTACAACCCTTACGGATGAACTCCGAGTCTTCAATCTCCGAAAAACAATAATAATTCTGCTCTCCAAAAAGTTCTTGTAACCCAAGAATTAATCTTGCTAAAAAGATGTAAAATTATAAAAAATGAAAAAGAATCGTAAAAGATAGATCAAAGATGATGGAAGATGATAAAGATCATAAACTAGGGCTAGGAGGAGGTTTATATAGCCTAAGGGGGTTACAATCCCGATTAGCCCTAATCTAGGAAATAAAATCTATCCAAAAGAGTCAAAATCCGCCAAAATACGAGAGCCCGCTGGGAAGCCTTTCGGCCTGGACTATCGGCCGATAGGCTGGCCGATAGGTTCTTCTGTTTTTCGCAAAAATCCGTTTCTTCGTCCGTTTGACTCGACTCTCGGTCCGTTGTCTCGTTTTGGGTCCTTTTTTGGCTCTAAAAACCTGCAAACACAATAAAACCAACCCAAACGCGTAATACGGCTCGACTAATCATAAATAAGCCAAATACGAGCACATTAATCACGAAACGAGATAAAAACCTAGTATAAAATCCTAGAAATAAGTGGTAAAATTACCACTTATCAAACCCCCCCAAACTTAAGCCTTGTTCGTCCCGAACAACAAAAAGAAAAGAAAAAGAATGTCGTGAATCATCGTGCAACTCATAGTGTTCAACCTAATCAATACTATCCTGTAATTCTCTCTAAATAATTCGAGTGTCGTAAAAGCGAGCTGCACTCAGAATAATGATTCCGCAAAGTAGTCAAGTTCAGTCCTAATCATTCGTTCATGAAGAAAATCCAGCTCAAAGATTAACAAAACGTGAGTCAAATCGACCGTCAATATGAAAGGCTAAAATAAACAAGCTAGTTCGTCCCGTTACACAGTCTAGTGGCACAATTTTCACGAGTTTCATAACAATTAACCCTCGGACAGTATTCCCTTATATATATGTTCAATAATTTGATTCGAGTTGACCACTAGGTTAGGATCTCGGGATGTTTCATCGGGGTAATCCTAGGGTGGAACTTCCATTCTCATGTATTAGGAAACCGTTTGACGTAAAAGACACTCATGGGGCACATGGATGCTTCTAGTTACTAAGTTCCCGTCTACAGCGGAGAAACAACTCGAATATATAATTTCCGCATGTCCGAATCAAGGTCGCCGTTTTACGCGAGAGTAAACAGCGGGTCACGCGAATACCCCCGGTTACTAAGTTCCCTATCCTTGGCACATGTGAAATATCTAAATCACTAGTCTAATCAGAGTCGTCGTTTTACGCGAGGGTAAACAACGGATCACGCGAATGCCCCCGGTTACTAGACTTCCCTTCATAGAACAACATTATCTCGATTTTTGGGAAAAACTGACCGCCTCTAAACTCACTCCAAGTGCCAACACGACTAAAGAAAAAGTACGACTCACTATCCGGAAGATGTAACCAAACGTATTGACGGTGATTTTAAAACAAGTATGTATCGTCTCTTATCTGCCAAGACCTCTACAATCACGAAAAATTTTGGACCTAAATGAATACTATGCAAAACAGAAATAACTGACTACAACTCGACTAAAACTCGACCGTTTCTTCAGAGAGAAAAACAGTGTCGTAACATCGGTATCACACAAATAGAAGCACGAAAAATTCACGAATAAAGAAAAACTAAGACAAGCAAGGCTATCTAAAACAAACAACGAAAAGCAAATAAAATCAAACACGAAATCTGAAAAAAAACTACTACGACCTAAAAAATAGAAACTAGCAAACACACCAACCGAAAATGAATATAAAAATCTAAAAACTCAGCAACCAAAAGCCAAATCCACGCAACACCAATATGATAAGCACAAATAAAAACAACGGGCACCAACACAAGCAAATAATGATACAAGGCAAACAAGGTACTCACACGTAAAGAAATTAACAAAGCCGCACTTCTCCCCCCCCCCCCCCAAACTTATTTCGCATCCCAAAGGAGGAATAAGTTTGAAAAGAGAAAGGATGGGCTTTGTTAACGGAGTACCTGATTACTGTGGCGGAAATTCATCAAGTCTAACAAAAGCCTCCAAAAAGCGGATCCCCAATAAGAAATTCATCAAAACTCCAAACAGAATCCGTCCAAGTGCTCATATCGGGTGGGATATCGGTCGATAGGCAGACCCTATCGACCACTGCTTGCAACAATAAATTTTTTTTTTTTTATTCACCTCAGCCTATCGTCCGGGCCTATCGGCCGATAGGCTCGCCCGATAGGATTTTCTGTCTCAGAAATTTTTTTCAGCTTTTTCTACTTCACATACTTGGTCCCGTTTTTGCTTGGATATGGCGATTAAAGACCTGCAAGTATTCAAAACTCGGCGTGCATGGATTAGAACTTAACAAAAACTAACAAAGCTACTACGAAACTAGAAACTACAAAAATCACGCAAACGAAAAATCAAAAACAAACGAATAAAACGAACTAATATACATACGTTGGGTTACCTCCCAACAAGTGCTACGTTTAACGTCTTTAGCTAGACGATACCTCATTCATTCCGGGTTTTCAGTGACAACTCCCCCTTGAACGGGTTTGTTGATATCAAGATAGCATACGCTCCTCTCATTAGGTCGACTCTCGTTCACCTCCAGCATTCGAACATACTCTGGCAAATCCTCGGAAATTTCATCAACCTCAGAAGGTGAGTAAATGGAGTGTGAAATACAATGCTCCAACAAGTCGGTCGGGGGCGGCATAATAGACTCAATTTCAAAACATTCCTCGGGCGCATCGTCGGGCTTCTTCATCGCGTCATAGATGGAAATTTTCAGATTTTGATCATTAACCCGGAAAGTAAGATCACCCTCCTGGACGTCGATAAGTGCTCTCCCCGTCGCCAGAAACGGTCTCCCAAAGATCAATGGTTGATTCTCGTCCTCGGGCATGTCAAGAACTACGAAATCGGCCGGGAAGACTAAGTGTTGGACTCTAACGAGCACATCCTCCACAATTCCCCTCGGATAAGTGATCGACCGGTCCGCCATGAGTAGAGAAATGGTAGTCGGCTTCATCTCCCCAATCTTCAACCTCTTAAAGATGGATAGAGGCATAAGATTGATGCTTGCCCCGAGATCACACAACCCATTACGGAACGTTTGGTCGCCTATCATGCATGTCAAAGTAAAACGTCCCAGATCCTTCTGCTTGAGCGGAAGTTTGTTTTGAATGATAGAGCTACACTCCTCTGTCATATTTATTGTTTCAAACTTCCTCAACTTCCTCTTGCTTGCCACAGCGTCTTTCAAGAATTTCACGTAACCCGGCATGTCTCTCAAAGCGTCTAGAAGTGGAATGTTGATATTCACCTTTTGAAACGTGTTGATAAATTGTTGAAGCATTTCATCATATCTCGACTTGGCCAATCGCTGTGGAAATGGAGCTTTTTCCTCAAAATCCTTCACATTCGAACTTCCAGGAGCCTTTCGGCCGATAGGTGGGTCGATAGGCTCCACTGCCGGCATTTTGTATGGGTATCGGTTGGGCCTATCGGCCGATAGGCTTGGCCGATGGGCCTGCTGCATTTCATCTTCTTTCTTGTTCTCGGCTCCCGTCTCTAATGCATCCTCGTTTCCAGATTCCTTAACTCCAGCCCCATGATTACTGTACCTTGTCCCACTCCAAAGCTCGATTGCGTTGCATTGTTGCGTCTTCGGGTTGGTCTCGGTGTTGCTCGGAAAATGCCCCGGCTTATGAAATCCGGCATGGGCGTTCACCATTTGACTCATTTGGGTCTCCACCATCGACATCTGCTTTGTCAAGGCTATCACTGAGTTTCCAATTGATGTCACACTATGCTCGAGACCCCCGAACCTCTTGTCTACTTTATAAATAAAATCTTTTTAGCTCGCCTCCAATCGTTCCAACATCTCTTCCATAGGTGTCTTAGCAATCGGTTCTTGAATAACCCCGTTTTTCACGTTAAATCCTAGTGGTGGCTGAAGAGCATTGTTCGGGTTGGCGTAGGAGAAATTAGGGTGGTTTCGATTGTTCGGGTAATAGTTCCCCATATTTCCCCCTTGCCGGAAGTTTCCTCCTTGCATGTAATTCACATCCTCCTTAACTGCAATAGGCTCGTTTAGCTCTTCAAAAACTGAATTGACACCCAAAGTATTCTTTCTTAGCATCTCAAGCTCTTTTTGTTGTTTTTCAAATTTCGCCTTCAAATCACCGTAGGCGTCCTCGTCACCGGATGGAACCTTTCTTCTCGTCATCTTCCTATCGGTCACCTCCTCATAATCATTGTTGACTGCTAGTTCGATGAGATTCTTGGCCTCTTCATAATCGTTAGCAAGAAATCCCCCTTTCGATGAATAGTCCAACTCTCTTCTAGCCTTCCTCGTCAAACCCCGATAAAACCGAATATAGATCTCCTCTTTGTCAATTCCATGCTGTGGGCATTTGCGAAGTAGCTTCTTAAATCGGATCCATGCCTCGTATAAATATTCATCCTCATATTGCTCGAATTGCAAGATATCGTTGATTTGTTTTTGCACCTTCGAGGGAGGATAGAACTGTGCTAAGAACAACCGAGTCATCTCTCTCCAAGTACCAATTTCCTTCCGATCTAGGCCTTGTACCAATCTAGCGCATCGTCTTCTAAGGAGAATCGGAATAGGCAGAGCTTAATGACATCCGGAGGCACTCCGTTTTGCTTGATGGTGGCACATATGTCCAAAAACGACTCAAGGTGAGCATTTGGATCTTCATTAACCCCCCCTCCGTATGTTTGAGACTTCACTGTAGCAATGAGGGACGGCTTAAGCTCGAAGTTGTTGGCATCAATCTTTCCCCAACCTCCTCCTTGATAATCGTCCAGCTTAGGTCGGAAGCGGGCATTCAAAGGGATTTTCTCGGGACGAGCGAGTTCTCGTGGTGGGTCAACAATGCCGGCCATGGTATTAATGAAAGGTATAGAAATAGTCTCGGTTCTCGCTTCTTGCTTCTTCCTCCTCAAAGACTTCTCGATTTCTGGATCCAAAGGAAATAAGTCCTTTCCTTGGGATCTTGTGATCATGCACCGCCTACAAGGAAGAGAAAACAAGACGTGAGGAAACGAGATCGAATATTAATAATAAGAGTAAACAACCTAAAGTAACAATCTCTTCTTTTTCGAATTATTCCCTTAAATTTTCTATCAATTCCCCGGCAACGGCGCCAAAAATTGATCGCTTGTTTTCGCGTAGTATGGTTTTCAAATCCGATCAATTTTAAAATTTGTAAAACCTCGGAGTATTTCCAAGGTGTCGAACCCAAGGGAATTGATGTGTCGAAAATAAAGGAATTAACTCTACTCAAAATTTGACTGCTATTTAGGAATCCGAAAAATTGTTTTGATTCTAATTATCTAACTTTAAAAATCGATGAACAAAAATTAAATAAAAGATGAATTATCTAAATTAAGCAAATAAAGCAAATTAGCAATATAAAATCACAAGTCTAAAGGTAATTGATCCTAGGGTAGTATCATCTAATTGAGTTCACACAATCCATTCACTTGATTCCTTTTCCCCAAATTTTAATTCAATCCTAGAAATAATCACTCAGCCGATCTAGAATTCCGATCAAGGCAACCTAGAAAGATAGTTAATTTAAACCCTTTTCGCCAGGGCTCAAAGAATTTAAATCACTTAAAAAGCACCAACTTATTTATCTATGATTTATCTTTCTCCGCTAAGTCTCAAGATAAAATCATATTGTGCATCAAGTATTTCCACTAATCAATTACTCCTTCCGGACAAAATCAATTAGCTAACATGCATCGATTAAGGGCCCTTTAATCTAACATGAGATTTAACACAACTTGAACACAAGCCTAGGATGAAAGGTCAAAAGGTAATCAAAGGAACATCATGTGAACATCAATTAAAATTACTAACCCTAGAATCAATCAATGAATTAGCCAGACATAATTGAAATTAAACAAGAAATTGATGAAGAATGCATATTATTAATATGAAAAGAGAGATTACAACCCTTACGGATGAACTCTGAGTCTTCAATCTCCGAAAAACAATAATAATTCTGCTCTCCAAAAAGTTCTTGTAACCCAAGAATTAATCTTGCTAAAAAGATGTAAAATTATAAAAGATGAAAAAGAATCGTAAAAGATAGATCAAAGATGATGGAAGATGATAAAGATCATAAACTAGGGCTAGGAGGAGGTTTATATAGCCTAAAAGGGTTACAATCCCGATTAGCCCTAATCTAGGAAATAAAATCTATCCAAAAGAGTCAAATCCACCAAAATACGAGAGCCCGCTGGGAAGCCTTTCGGCTTGGACTATCGGCCGATAGGCTGGCCGATAGTTGGTTCGTCGATTTCTTCACTCGGTAGGCAGGAACTCCTTTCGGACGCCCCTATCGGCCGATAGGCTGGCCGATAGGTTCTTCTGTTTTTCGCAAAAATCCGTTTCTTCGTCCGTTTGACTCGACTCTCGGTCCGTTGTCTCGTTTTGGGTCCTTTTTTGGCTCTAAAAACCTGCAAACACAATAAAACCAACCCAAACGCGTAATACGGCTTGACTAATCATAAATAAGCCAAATACGAGCACATTAATCACGAAACGAGATAAAAACCTAGTATAAAATCCTAGAAATAAGTGGTAAAATTACCACTTATCAAGAAGCCACTTAGGAGATAGAGAACAGTATGAAGTCTAGATACCCAGAATTATTTTTGTCTTAAGTTTCGGGATGAAACTCCTTTTTAGATGGAGAGTATGTAATATACAGATAATTGTTGAGTATTTTCATCTGTATTTGAACCTTGTAATATGCGACTTTGTGGTATTTATAATCGAAGTATGATTTTTCTTGTATTCGTATTCCAAACAGTTATGATCATATTAGGAAGAATTTGCAAATTCATGCATGCAACTACATCATAACGTACGCTAGCAGATGAGCTAAACGTACGTTATGAACCGAGGATAGCGTATGATATGGACGAAGCATAGCGTACGTAACAGGCAATCAGGCAGATAAGGTTGGTCGGCACATGGGCCATCTTGGGACGGGGACAAGGATAAGATTCCCCGCGTGGTCTGAACAGCTTTTTGAAAAAGCAAGTCAACGAGGTTTAACGTACACTAAAGGACTAAGATAGCGTACGCTAAACAAAGCTTATTGTGTATGTAAAATGTAATGGTTAACGTACGTCAAGGAGGTCATAAATGAGGCAGTAGCTACTATCGGACGTTAATGCACGCTAATGATTTCAGATAGCGTACGTTAAGGCGATAACCTACGTAATACTGTGAGGTTAACGTATGTAAAGGTCTGAGTTTTATAAATATGGCAGCACCCCATTTCATTTCAACTCGTTTCTTTTCATCCTTTGGCCGATTTTGCAAAGTACAGAGAGCTCTCTCTCCCACATATAATCCTTATATAGCCTCTCTACCTGGTTTAGAAGATCACAGACATCTCGGATTGGTGTTCAAGCCTACAGTGTCAAGTTCTACCGAAAGTTTTCATTGTTATTCTTCGTGAATGGTATGTTGACACTAAACCCAACTTTGAATTCGGTTTCTTGAGTTTGTTACTGAGATTATTACATTTCAAGGATGTCGTAGTAATCGAATATCATGTTTTAGGAATAATGGTTTGGTTATACTTGAATGGTTCTTCGTTGTTAAAAGAATTGTAATCGAACCTTGGTATGTTGGACCCTAAGACGTAGTTTCTGAGATTGTGGTATGTTTTGGTCGAGTTGTATACCAACGTCATGTTGATATGATTATCTAGAATTGAAGTGTTCAAGAAGATGAATTCTAGGAGTTTTTACCAAGATTATTTCATATTTCGTAAGAGGTGTTTGAATTGATAAACTTCGTTATATTCTTGATTAGAATGGATTGATTATGTTGAGAATAATCAGATTGAACCTAGAACATGGTTGTTTCATCTCCCTTCTAGAAATTGTTAGTATTCCTATGATCATACATTTGATACGAATTGTATGAATGGCCAAACCATGAGTAAAGATTGAAGTATAGAATTAAAATGGTTTGATGAATATCTTTGAAATCGTAGACACCGGCACTATACCCCAATGTGTTTGTATGTATAACGTACGTTAAGTGTCATGCATTACGTACATTATAGCATCAGGTGAGATGCAGTCGTCTGATCAGAGAACTTTGTCAAATACAAGCGTAGCGTGCGTTAGGCATAGGATCTTACGTACGTTAAGGCATAGACTTAACATACATTACATTGAGTATATAGCGTCCGTTATGAAGAGAATCAGACAGGATCCGAAGTGTTGGCAACTCTCGGCCATAGTTTAGGATGTTAGATTTTCGTACGTTAGTTATATGACGTAAGATGAACTCTATATTATTTCTTTTATTTAGGGTCCGAGCTTTGCAAAGTGATTGATCGAAGGGGAGACCTTCGACTGTATTGACATCCATCGAAGTATTATCCTTGTCGTCAATTTAAGGCAAGTACTTTAATTATATTTATTAGTATTGATGTCGGTTATGTTGTTGTTGTATTTTTCATATGTGTTGTGATTGGTTGTCCACCATGCGTTGGTCTGACGGGATCATCATGAGAATCTATAGCTGTGTGCGCTGGATCGTTGGGCAAGTATTTCCACCATGCGTTGGTCCGACGGGATCACCATGGGAATCTATAGTTGTGTGCGCTAAATCGCTGGAATACCACGAGTATGTTGAGATTGATATGATATGTTGTACATTGTTACTGTTTCTCGTCGGAGAGACTTGTCTTGATTATTGTTGATATTTTTGACGTTATTACTCAGGGATTGTTGAATAAATCATTGTTGTATAATTATCATACTTGTACTAGCATCATTGTGCTAACGGGTGAACATTTGTTTTATGTTCAGGATCCAGGAGAGCGGGAAAACAACCACTAGAGCTGCATGACAAGGAGGGTGCAGAGTGATGTTACAGCCGGATTATGTTGCCGTATGTTTGTGTTGTTTTTAATAAAGTACTCGAGTACGTTGTCGTTTGTGATGTTGGATTTGGTAATGTATTAATGTTCACCAGTTGACGTTTGTCTTTCAGTACTGTTTTCAGACTCGTGTTGTATTTTATTTCAGCTGATGTTGTTTATTGGTATTTGTTATTGTCTTTTCATTTCCTCAGCCTTGTAAATTCTTACGTAAAGGATTTACGGCGCTGTAATATTCCTGAATATATCAGGGGTGTTGCAGTAAATGTTCGAAAAATTGAGAAAGGTTGAATTTGTCTTCAACCTCCTGGGCGATATCTCGCTCGATCAGAAATTTGGAATGAGCACATTGCTCAAACCATTCCGCATTTTCAGAACTTGTGAAGCAAAGAGTGTCAAAGGTGCCTGTGGTATTCTCTTGATGAGAATTGTTGCTCTCGGTGGCGGAGCAAGATGCTATTGGGCTGGCGACACATCGTTTGCGTGTCCTGGTCGACCTACACAAATATGACAAGAGAATTCCATTTAAGCATTTTGTCGGAAACTTGTAAGCGTGGTTTGTAAGCTTTTAAATTCACCAATTTCTTGAAAATTTTGATCCCCATGGCTATGAATTATTCTAAAATATACACAAAGTAACTCAACAATACTAATCTAAGCATAACACCACAAATTTACCAACCTTCAATATGTGTCTAATATCATCCTTCAAAGAAAATAAATAATTCTTGTTCTAATTAAATTTCAACATTACAAACATATGGAATCATTACATAATCCAGTAAATGTGTTGAAACGATCAAACAATCATAGATATATCCACATAACACGCAACATAAGTTAGATTCATAGCAAGTATTTGAAGAAATTTAAAAAACTTACATTGTTGCCTTGATGATGAAAAAATCCTAATTGATATGATGAAAGGTGGTTGATTGTGGTGTTTTTATACCAAAATCAACTAATCTAAAGGAAAAAATTAAAAGATTTGGATTGCAGTTGGAAAAGGGGCAGAGTTAAGGTGAGAAGGAAGTAAGAATGAAAGAGACGACTTTGTTTTAAAACTCCTCTGACCGAACACGGCGCTGAAACACGGTCCAGTTTGCGTCGTGTTGTGCGCCGTGTCGTGCAGTGATATTTGTTGAAAACAGACATGGCGCTGGAAACGGTCCAGATTAGCGCCGTGTTGTGCACCATGTCGTACAACAATATTTGATGAAAATAGAAATGGTGCTGGAAATGGTCCAGATTAGCGCCGTGTTGTGTGCCGTGTCGTACAGTGACTTTTTTGTTTTATTTTTTATTTTTTTGATTTTTTTGATTTTTTGGAAAATAAATAATTAGAAAAGCAATAAAGAAATTGGGTTCCCTCCCGACAAGGGCTCGTTTAATGTCATTAGCTTGACAACTTCATGTTTTAGTCGTGCGACGACTCTCTAAGGGTTATGCTCCCTCCGTGAGGAATTTTCTGATTTTCAAAATAAGGCTTCACCCTGTGTCCGTTCACATGAAATGACTCTTTGGTGCGTGGATTTATCAGTCTAATTACTCCATATGGAAATACTTCCTCAATCTCGAAGGGTCCCGTCCAACGTGATTTTAGCTTACCTGGAAATAATTGCAAACGAGAATTAAATAAAAGTACTTTCGTACCTGGTTCAAGATGTTTGAGGTTAAGTTTCCGGTCATGAAGTTTCTTGACTATGTCTTTTTAGATCCCAGAGTTCTCGTACGCTTCGTTTTTTAACTCGTCTAATTCAGATATTTGGAGTAGTCTTTATTGTCCGGCTTCTTTTAATTCCATTGAAACAACCTTAATTGCCCAATAAGCTTTATGTTCGATTTCAACTGTAAGATGACAAGTTTTCCATAGACTAGACGATAGGGTCTCATTCCCAATGGACTCTTGTAGACTGTTTAATATGCCCAAAGTGCATCGACCAATTTTTCAGCCCAATATTTTCGAGCTGGGCATACAGTTTTTCCCAGGATCCCTTTTATTTGTCGGTTGCTTGTTTCAGCCTGACCCGACGTTGGATGGTAGGGTGTTGCAACTTTATGATTTATGCCATTTTTCGCCATAAGTTTGTCAAATATCTTGTTGCAAAAGTGAGATCCCCCATCACTGATTATTACCTTGGGAAATCCGAAACGGCTGATTGTGTATTCCTGTACAAACTTAACAACAATATTAGCATCATTAGTACTTGTGGGGATTGTTGCTAAAGGAATGTAATCAAAATTTCAAGACTTAGTGAATGGTCCCATAAAATCAATTCCCCATACATCAAAAATTTCTACAACCAAATTGATCGTGAGGGGCATCTCATTTCTTTTTCCGATATTACCAGTTCGTTGACACCTATCACATTGAACAAAAAAATGATGTGCGTCTTTAAATAATGATGGCTAATACAAACCAGATTGGAGAATTTTGTTAGCGTTTTTTCGTCCGCCAAAATGTCCTCCGCAATTAAGTTCATGGCAAAAGGTAAGTACACTTTGTTGCTCATCTTCTGGGACACATCCCCTCATGATTTCATCTTTGCATAATCGAAAAAGGCATGGTTCGTCCCAGAAGTAGTTTTTGCATAATGATAAAAACCTTTTCTTTTCTTGGTAAGAAATGTTAGGTGGGAGCATTTCACATATCAAATAATTCACAATATCTGCAAACCAAGGTACCGAAGAAATTTTAAATAGATTTTCATGTGGAAAAGAGTCCACAATTTGTTCATGCTTGTTAACTGTTTCTTCTGTTATTTTTAAACGAGACAAATGGTCTGCGACCACATTTTCACTTCCCTTTCAGTCCTTTATTTCCACATTAAATTCTTGTAGCATTAAAATCCACCGAATCAACCGAGGTTTCACTTGTTGCTTTGTCAATAGATGTCGTAAAGTTGCATGATCTGAATGTACAATCACTTTAGATCCTACAATATAAGATCTAAATTTATCCAATGAGAAAACCCCAGCTAATAATTCTTGCTCGGTTGTTGTATTATTAACCTACGTATCATTCAATGTTAGACTAGAGTAATAAACCACATGGAGCATTTTATCAATTCGTTGTCCTAGAACTGCACCAACAGCTCGGTCAGATGCATCGCACATAATTTCAAAAGGTACAGATCAATCAGGGGCAATTACGATTGGTGCCGTGGTTAGTTTCTCTTTCAAAGTTTGAAAAGAGTCGAGACAAGCGTCATCGAAAATGAAAGAAACATCTTTAGTAAGCAAAGTACAGAGAGGTCTACTTATTTTTGAAAAATCTTTAATAAACCTTATATAAAAACCGGCATGTCCTAAAAAGCTCCTGATTGCCTTTACATTGTTCGGCGGTGGTAATTTTTGAATAACATTAGTTTTTACTTTTGTCGACTTCAATTCCATGATTCAATACCACGTGACCTAGCACAATGCCACTTTCGGTCATGAAATGACTTTTTTCCTAGCTGAGAGTTAAATGACATTCAATACAACATTCAAGTACTTTGATCAATTTACTTAAGCAATCATCAAAAGATGATCCAAATACTGAAAAGTCATCCATAAATACTTCAATAAAATTGTCGATCATATCTGATAAAATTGACAACATGCATCTTTGAAAAGTTCCTGATGCATTGTATAATCCAAAGGACATTCTTCGACAAGCAAAAATTCCAAAAGGACATGTGAATGTGGTCTTCAATTGGTCATCAGGTGCAATCGCCACTTGATAATACCCCGGAAGTCCATCAAGAAAACAATAGAATTTGTGTCCTGCAATTTTACCCAGCATTTGGCCAATAAAAGGTAGAGCAAACTAATTCTTTTTGGTGGCGGCATTTAATTTTTGGTAATCAATGCACATCCGCCACCCGATTGTTACCCTCATTGGTACTAGCTCTCCCTTGTCATTTTCAATCACTATTATGCCACTTTTCTTTGATACCACATGTATCGGGCTTACGCACTCACTATCCGCAATTGGATAAATAATTCCCTCAGTTAGCAATTTTAAAATTCTTTTTTTACTACCTCTAGCATATTGGGATTTAATCTCTATTGTGCTTCCCTTCTTGGTTTTTCTCCCTCTTCTAGGATTATTTTATGCATACATGTCGAAGGGCTAATTCCCTTAATGTCACTCAAACTCCATCCTATTGCCTCTTTGCATTTTTTCAAAACTTCTACTAAAAGAAATTCTTCATCTTCGCTCAATTCCGCATTAATAATTACGCGTTTTTTATTTCCCTCTTCAAGAAAAACATATTTTAAATGCTTAGGCAATTCTTTAAGCTCCGGTGTTTTTTTTCCGTTGCTTTCCATTAACGACTCCAGACTATCTATCTTACCCCCCTATAAGAGATTTTCGCACATTTCTCCTTCAAATTCTGGGTTAAGCTCCGAACACTCCATTACGTGGTCCTGTATAATGAGAGTTTCTACAGAATTGTCAATAATAGCAACAAAAGCGCATTCCTCATATGAATCATAATCGGGAACAGTGGGTGAATCAAACACAGAAAATGTCACCGTTTCATTTAGCACACTCATAGTTAATTTCCCTCTTTTAACATCAATTATTGTTTCAGCGGTATCCATGAAAGGTATTCCCTATAAAATTGAATGATCTTTTCCATTTTCTAGACATGGTCCCATTTCTTAGACAACAAAATCTGCTGGAATAATAAGCCCGTCTATGTCTACCAAAATATCTTCGATAATTCCAACAGGATAACGAAGTGATCTATCGGCCAATTGTAAACATATTTTAGTTGGGCTAAGTTCACCAAGATGAAGTTGCTCAAAAATATATAATGGTAGCAAATTTATACCTGCTCCGAGATCAAGCATACCAGTGGTTTTCTTACCGTTTCCCATAGCGATATTTATTATGAAGCTACATGCATCACTTTACATGGGAGATAATCGTTGTTACAGCAATGCAGACATAACCTCCGAGATAATGATTTTTTCTCTATATCCAAACTTCTTTTTATCCGTGAGTAATTCTTTGAAAATTTTTCCGTATGCTGGGACACTTTTTATTACTTCCAATAAAGGAAGGTTTACATTTACTTTGGACAGCATATCAAAAAATTTGAGAAATTACTTATCAAGTTTTTCATTTTTTGTCGGCTTGGAAAAGGTATTGGGGGTTGGTATGGATTTGTAGCTTTGTAGAGTGTTGGGGCGGGGACTTCTTCTTTAGAATTTTCATTTGATTCCTTATGTTCGTCCTCATTTCCTGCAATAATTGAAATACCATCATTAGAAGGGGAATCAACTCGATTATTATAAATCTTACCAGTTCTCAGCGTGGTGATAGATTTAGCTTGTTTGGGTGGACTTGGTAACCTCTATTTATGGTTATTTTGCAGTTGATTTGCTAGTTACCCGACTTGAATTTCGACTCGTTTTGATGCTTCAATTGCTTCAAAACTTCGATCCGCGTTTTGGATGAATGATTGAAGTGTTTATTCTAATGAGGGTTTTCTGGGTTGGTTTGAGTATGACCCTTGGAATTGGTTTGGTCTTTGATATGGTTGTTGCAAATTTTGATGTTGAGGAGGTGGTGGTGGTTGGTGATGATTTCCACCCCAAGAGAAGTTAGGGTGATTTCACCAACCGGGATTATTGGTTTCAGAAAAAGGGTCATTTCTGGGGCGTTGGTAAAAAATATTTGAAGCATTTACCTCTCCAGGGTTCATCGGGGGATTGATGTTGGGTGCATGACTATACTCACCACCGACGAAAAATACTTCTTGAATCGTCATGACTGCAGCTGGTGGAGAAATTCCTTGAGTTGTAAGTCGTTGGACATGTTTGGTTAGCTCGAAAATTTGCACAGTTAGATTGCTGGTGGAATTTACTTCATTAGCTCTGACTCTCCTGCGTCGTGTACTCTTTTGCTGGGAGGATATAGCAAGTTTTTAAAATAAATCAAAAGCGACTTGCGCTGTTAGGGTTCCTATATCTCCCCCAGCTGCAGTATCAACAGAGAATTGACAATTATGAGTTAGCCCATCATAAAAAGTTTGACTCAAACAATGTAAAGGATAATGATGATGGGGGCATGCTAGTAAAAGAGTTTTGAAACGATCCCATTCTTCAAAAAATTGTTCAACCTCCGATTACGTAAAAGCAGCAATTTTGGTCCTTAGATCCACCGTTTTATGATGTGGATAAAATTTAGACATGAATTTGTTGCACACATTATCCCAAGTAGCCAATGAATTTGGTAGCAACGTTATAATCCATGTTTTAGCTCGATCCTTTAAAGTGTAAGGAAAATACCTCATTTTTAATTGATCCTCGGTCAATTGTTGTAATTGAAAGGTATTGACAACCGAGTAAAATCTCGAATAAAACTTAAAGGATCCTCGTTTGGCATCCCATAAAAAGATGGGAGTTGGTTGAAATGAATCGATTTAAATTCAGAATTTCGTGCTGTTTGGCCAAGTTATATGCATGATGTTGTTGTACCGATCACCGGTCTAGTAAAATCTTTTAAAGTTTGTTGGTCTGCCATAGGTTCTTCGTTTGACTTTTCTTCTAGCTTGGAAGATTCAGTACTTTCTTCGGTAAAAAATTCTCCTTCACTGCTAATATCTTCCAGGCTATCTCCAACATGATAATCGGGATGAACGTTTTCATTGTATGGTACCAAAGTTCTTACAAGGGACCTATTGTTAGGAATATGCCCTCGAATGCTACTCAGAGGATGAGAGAGTGAGAGCAATTGTATTGTAATTATGAATATTATATTTAATAAGGCAATTATTATTTCTATATTATTGTATATCACTGCATTATGATTTGGTATATAGAATAATAGTCCTTGCATTTGAGAGTTAACATTCTACTCCTTATGGAGATAAGGAGATAGGCACTAGAAGTGTTTAGAGCTCGAATGCTTAACTAGTTTGCAAGTCGATAAAACTTAACAGGACATTAAGTTTTAATAAGACTTGTATAATTGATGCTAGGACGTGTGCACATCTTGATAGTATAGTTATAAGTATATTGGTGGGACCAGTATACTCGAACACGACTCATACTCGATTCAGTCACACGGTATTCACTCTCGGAGAGTCGATGACGAATCGAAAGGTTGTGATAGTATACGTGGACCTTTTGTAACACCCCAAACTAGGCGGATATTACAGTGCCGTGAATCCCCGACTGGGACCCACCCGGCAAATGAAAATGATGAATTAAATAATATAATTGTAGTACCGAACCACATTATATTACCAAACACTCCGATGAGGAGTTTAAGTACAACACACCAGGACAATACCGAATACTAGTGTATTTTATATGAAGATAAAATACACCACCCTGAATAAATAAACATTACAAACGGAATTTGCAGCGGAAAATACAAATGACGAAATAATCAAATGATCAAAATGGTGAACAAACGGAATGGTAGGGCCCCCTACTAGTATCACTGGGACTCGTCGCCGTCAACATGCTCTTCCCGTGCCTTTGCCTTGCCGTGACCTGAAAACAAAATCCCCCAACGGGGTCAGTTACACAGAACAACAATCCTCAAGAGTTGAAATTAGACAATCAAGAATTGACTGAAGTTATGAAATATTCTTAATTATGAATTACGTTGAAGAGGAGTACCATAGTACGCCCGTAATGTTCTGTGCAAGTGTACAAGACGAATGTCCGGACACATCCGTCCTTGTACCTAATTAGTCTCACGGAGGTAAGCGTTACCGTGTGCACGGTCCAATGTATCGGTGAACCCAATACATGACCATCGTGTGCCCGACTAAAAATTCCACACAGCCACACCCGGCCACGCAATATGAACCCGGAAGGTCACATGAACGAGAATGACCATGATGAATATCAATGAACAATAATTAGACAAGGCCAAGATGACTCACCGATATGAAAGTAATAGTGATGTGATCGATAACCCAATGAAATGATTTGGAACCGTCGTTCCTCGTGAATGAAATGATTATTCGACAATTACAAGTCTCAAAATGATTATTATTATGATGAATGAATTATGATTATGAGCAATCAACAACAAAAGGAATTGGTATCCTTTTAACCGAGTAAGATTTAACTTACTCAATACCGATGAAGAATGTCCGTCCACGAACAACGTCCTAACCCAGATACCGATCGCTCGAACAACCTTGAATAACAATAATTACCAACAATCGTTCAATACACGTATCAAACAACAAAACACGACTAACCCAAGGGTCGAAACAACGATAAACAAACTCATAGGCATTCCAACGAATACATAACCGACCGCACAACTTCGGAAATATCCAATCCCGAATATGTCGAAACCCACACCAAAATGAGTATTTCGAACTAACAAAACACTTCAATGATATCAATAATCCATTAGGAAACCATAATTCATGATTATAACGACATCAATCGGAAAATCCCCAATTAACCGAAGTCAACCCCAAGGGTTCTTGAAAACAATTCCGAAAATAACCATTAAATCCGGAGGAATATATTTATCCAAGTAGATAATCCATAACTTAACATATCCTAATGATAATCCAAGCTTACACGAAGAAATCGGAAGGAAAACCCAAAAATCCGAAATTCTAGATCCAAGAGATTAATACCTTTGATTCGATGTTTCGGAGATGATGAAGTGATGATAAACTCAACTCAAAGACTTGAAGATGATGATTGATGATTACACCTCGAAGAATCCCCTCTGGATCGCTCGGAATCGCCCAAAAATACCGAAGGAAAGAAATGAGATGAAAAATGACGAACTCTGACTAAACTGTCCAATTTATACTCAGTCCAGGTTAGCGTGCGCTAGCCCTTGTGCATAGCGTGCGCTAACGAGTAATTTGGGTAGTCCAGTACCCACTGTCCGAACACGGTAGCGCGCGCTACGTACCTATTTGTAGCGTGCGCTACGGCCATACTACTAGCGTGCGCTAATATCCATTGTTAGCGTGCGCTAGCGAAATATTTGACGCCCAGTACTGGAGTCCAGAAAAACATCTGCCCTCTGATCTAACCTCGATAGCGTGCGCTACAACCATTACTTAGCGTGCGCTAATATGTCGGTTGCGTACGCTAACAACAATGCATAGCGTGCGCTATGAATAAACCCGGTGCAGTCCAGTAGCCACTGGACTCAACCTGATCCGCCCCTAGCGCGCGCTACTCCACACATATAGCGTGCGCTACTACGACCCGTTAGCGCGCGCTACTTACCACTCGTAGCGTGCGCTACAATTATTCTCACCTGCAGTCCAGTACCTTCTGGACTGCAGCCAAGGTAGCCTTAGCGTGCGCTAAGGCTGAGCGGTAGCGTGCGCTACCTATACCCAATTAGCGTACGCTAAAAGGAGTATGTAGCGTGCGCTACTCCTCAAGCACAGCTTGCAACGAAAATAACAATGATGATAAACACGGCACGAAACTCCAATCAGATTAATGATGAATGACGATCGATACTCGATGCAATTACTCTGAATGAAGAATACCATGACTGAATCTGAGTGACAAATGAGCAATAATGAATGAAATTACTGAGTATCAATTACTGAATGATAAATACTGAATGATAATTACTGAATTATAACTGGGTATTACATACACCCCCCCTTAAAAGAGTTTCGTCCCCGAAACTAAGGGTCAAACAACTCGGGATAACTCTCCCGCATACTATCCTCGGTTTCCCAAGTAGCCTCTTCGACTCCGTGTCTAGACCACTGAATTTTAACCAAAGGAATCGTCTTATTCCTCAACTGCTTGATTCGCCGCTCTAAAACTCGTATAGGACGTTCCTCATATGAATGATCGTCGGCGATCTCGATTTCATCGAATCAAGTATGTGACTCGGTCGGCAACATACTTCCGCAATCGAGAGACATGAAACACATTATGAATTCGGCTCAACGCCGAGGTAAAGCCAATCGATAAGCTAACCCGCCCACTCGATCCAAAATCTCAAACGGTCCAATGAATCTCGGACTCAACTTTCCCTCTTCCCAAAACGGAAGATACCACGACTCGGGATACCTTGACCAACACATGGTCACCACCTCGAACTCTAATGGTCGGCAGCGGTTATACGCATATGATTTACGCCGACTGAGCGGTCAACAAACGACTCGATCAAAGCTACCTTCTCACGGCTATAAGCATATCGGGCTCGGTGCCGATTGATTCTGATAAGTCGTCCCAACACAACGGAGATCGACAACGGCGACCATACAAGGCCTCGTAAGGTGCCATCTTGATCGAAGCATGCCAACTATTATTATACGTGAACTTGATCAATGGTAGTTGGGCTTCCCAATCGTCTTTCCAATCGAGGACGCATGCCCTCAACATGTCCTCTAATGTCCGAATGGTCCTCTCGATTGTCCGTCTGACCGAGGATGAAAAGCGATCGAGATTAAGCCGAGTTCCCATAGCACGATGAACCGATTTCCAAAATGCGACACAAACCGTCCGTCACGATCGGAAACGATACTTTTAGGAGTACCGTGCGATCGACTATCTCTTTGATGAACAGTTGAGCAAGTCTCTCGGGACCCCACGTCTCCTTGATCTCAAGGAAATGAGCTGATTTGGTTAAGCGGTCCACGATCACCCAGATCGTGTTCATGCCACGACGACTCGTCGGCAAACTCGTGATGAAATCCATAGAAATGTCTTCCCACTTCCATTCGGGAATAGGAAGAGGTTTCAAAGAAACCCGCCGGTCGCCGATGTTCAATCTTAACTTGTTGACAGTTAAGAATCTCGAAACAAATTCTGCGACTTCTCGCTTCATATTACTCCACCAGTAATTTTGTTTCAAGTCCTTGTACATCTTGCTAGACCCCGGATGAACGGAATAAGGGGTAGCATGAGCTTCTTTCAAAATCGAGTTTTTCAACTCGTCATTTGCCGGTACGCACAACCGATTCTTAAACCTCAAAAGTCCATCCTCGTGGACCACAAATCCAGGGGCTTTCCCCTGAGCCACATCCTCTCGGATGCGCAACAATGATGGGTCCGAACCCTGATTCTCTCGGATTTCCTCCTCGAGAGACGATGAAATCTCTAACATACAAAGTCCCCGAACTCGCCGGGCTGGACCTCGATCTCGGGTCTAAGGAATTCTCGCCAAGCTCCTTCTGACCTGTTAAACGGGCTAGCATCTGCTCCTGAACGGACTTACGACTCAAGGCGTCGGCGACAACGTTCGCCTTGCCCGGGTGGTAGAGGATCTCGATATCATAATCTTTGATTAATTCCAACCACCGTCTCTGACGCATATTTAACTCCTTCTGAGTAAATATATACTTTAAGCTCTTATGATCGGTGAATATCTGACAGGTGACGCCATAAAGGTAATGACGCCAAATCTTCAAAGCGAACACCACGGCTGCTAGCTCTAGGTCGTGGGTCGGATAATTAACCTCGTAAGGTCTCAATTGCCGGGAAGCATAGGCAATGACCTTCCCGTTCTGCATGAGCACACATCCGAGACCTTGTCCGGACGCATCACTATAAACCACAAATCCTTCCGTCCCCTGCGGCAAGGAAAGTACAGGTGCTGACATTAACCGGCTCTTGAGTTCCTCAAAACTCCGCTGACACGCGTCGGACCACGTGTATTTCTTATCCTTCCGCAATAAGTTCGTCAAGGGTTGAGCGATTTTAGAAAATCCTTCCACAAATCGCCCATAATAACCCGCTAATCCGAGGAAACTTCGGATTTCCTTAACGTTCTTCGGAGGTAGCCAATCTCGAATAGCCTCCGTCTTCTGAGGATCGACACGAACTCCGTCTGATGAAATTACATGTCCGAGAAAAGTCACTTCGGACATCCAGAACTCACATTTAGAAAACTTCCCATAAAGTTGTTCTCGTCTCAACACGTCAAGCACTTGATGAAGGTGAAACTCGTGCTCCTCCCGGTCACGAGAATAAATCAAAATGTCATCGATGAAGACAACAACAAACCGATCCAAACAGTCGATGAAGACCCGATTCATTAACTCCATGAATACCGCAGGTGCATTAGTCAATCCAAACGGCATAACCACAAACTCATAGTGACCATAGCGAGTTCGAAACGCCGTCCTCGCGATATCCGACTCTCGAATCAAGAATCGATGATATCCAGATCTTAAGTCGATCTTGGAAAATACCAAGCTCCTCAAGTTGATCTAAGAGATCATCAATACGGGGTAAGGGGTACTTATTCTTGATCGTCACCTGCTCACTCTCCCGATAATCAATACATAAGCGGAATGAACCATCCTTCTTCTTGACAAATAACACTGGTGCTCCCCACGGGGACGCACTCGGTCGAATATAACCCTTCTCGAACAACTCTTCAAGTTGGTTCTTTAATTCCTGCATTTCGGTCGGGGCCATCCGGTACGGCGCCTTCGATATCGGGGACGTACCAGGCTCCAACTCAATCGTGAATTCCACATCCCTCTGTGGAGGCAAACCAGGTAGCTCGTCTGGAAAAACATCGGCATATTCCCTCACTACCGGAATATCCGTTAGCATTACTGATGACTTCTCGGTTTTGGCCATATAGCACCAATAACCGACACATCCCTGATTGAGTAATCTTACTGCTTTCATTGAATTAATGACCTTACCAGAACAGCCGGGATTACCTCCCTGAAACACACATTCAACTCCATCGTCTGAAATGATAGTGACCATACGCTTACGGACATTAATGATGGCATCATGACAATCCATCCAATCAATACCCAAGATGACGTCGTCCCTCGGCAAATCTACCACGATTAGGTCCGCTGGCCATACACGACCATGAAACTGAATCGGACAATTCTGAATCTCCCGATTACCGATAATTCGTCTACCATCAGGTAGGCCAATGACATAAGGCTCACAATTAGTAGCACTACCCAGACGTAGTCTACTCAAACATGACTCGGAAATGAATGAATGCGATGCACCAGTATCGAAAAGAGTACACACAGGTTGAGATAGAATATCGAGTGTACCTGAGATCATTCGGGCCTCTGGATCATCGGTCTTCTTCATCTCATAAATCCGGGGCTTGCTAGTCCCGGCACCGGACGCTCCCGTCTGATGGCTAAAAGCTCCACCTTTAGTCGCTCCTGTCGTTTTAAACGACGCTGATTGAGTGGCCTGATTCTGAACGGCTGACTGCTTAGGGGCCTGAGATGACGTCTGAGTAGGTTTGGAGTCCCTACGGCAAAAACGGGCCTTATGTCCCACAATTCCACAGTTATGACATGTGATAGTCTGCTTCGGACACTTGGTACTGAGGTGACCAAGTTCCCCGCAGTTATAACAGGTGATGGCCGAACTGGCCGCTCGGGACTGAGATTCCGCGGGTTTAGACGACACCGAAGGTCGCTCAGAAAAAGCGGAGCCCGCACGTGGTTTCTTGAAGGTTGTCTGACCGCCTTCAGACTGATTTCGATTCTTCGATTTCTTGCTAGCAGACGAAGGTTGCTGCTTAGCAATCTCTTTAGCAGTAAGCTCGTAGGTCAGAGCTTTCTCAATGAATTCGGCCAACGTGGTGCAATTATGATTAAGTAACTGAAGTCTCATACGGGGTTTCAGCCTCTTGCTGAAATACTTGATCTTGTCCGCTTCTGAGTGAATGATAGATGAGGCGAACGGAAGAAGTTCCTGAAATTTTTCGGCGATGGCGAGAACATCATCATCCGCCGAAAGGTCGGGAGTGAGCAATTCTGATAGCTTGGCCTCTCTGAGTGGGGCCGGGTAATACCTCTCCATCATGAGAGTCTTGAACTGATCCCAAGTACAAGATCCTTCGGTGGGCTTCAACGACAACCACCAAGAATGTGCGCTCTTACCAAGGTAGTAAGCCGCAACCGAAACTTTGTGTCCCTCGGGACACTCTACCATAGCAAACAACTTCTCGAAATGCTCGAGCCAATGAATGATATCTGCCACCAGACGAGCCCTCAAAAGTAGGTGGCCTCTGGCGAGAGATATCGCCGATGATGTTACTCACATTCCTCTCTTGCCTCTGAGGTGGCGGCGGAGGAGCCTGCTGATTCTGATTGACGGAGTTATGCATCGTCTCCATCAACTGAGCCATCTGAGTCATTTGGGCCATCATGCCCTGCATAAATGCGAGTGGATCAACCCGGACACCCTCTCGACCGAGCCGTGTCCCGGTACGACTCCCGATAATGAATGATCGCGTCCAGGTGAATGAGTGGCGCTGTCGCCGCCAATTAGCATTATTCCTGGCATTTGCACGGGTATTCACACGAGTTCTTGGGATTCGGCCCGCTCCACGGCCTCGTCCTCCACGTCCTCTGCCAGCCCTTTCCATACTGAAGTGGAAAGTCATATGATGATTATACATCTCGCATGAGTATCACATTATGATTATATTATGAAATGATGAAAATGAGCATACGCGCTCAAATACAGCGATTACATGAATGATTGATTGACGTGACATGATTATCTGATGAAGTTACTGAAATGATTATCTTGGATGAGTTAACAAGATTAATGATCCGATCTTCCTGATCAAAAACTGAGCAATGAAATGAATTGTCTGATTAATGAGTTAACCTGACCGTCCCGTCAAAATGACAATGATGATTGAGGATTGTTAACTGATGAATTATGAATGAATGATTAATGCCAGAAATTATACCATGGCATTAGAAATCTTACAGTTCTTGGTCTGATTGGCTCGGCATTTGCACAGGTCACACGTGACGCGAAAGTCCAATGATACTAGTCCGATGACGATGATTTCAAACGAGACATGACTTGGAGGGTAGTATTCAAAACCACGCTCCGATACCAACTCTGTAACACCCCAAACTAGGCGGATATTACAGTGCCGTGAATCCCCGACTGGGACCCACCCGGCAAATGAAAATGATGAATTAAATAATATAATTGTAGTACCGAACCACATTATATTACCAAACACTCCGATGAGGAGTTTAAGTACAACACACCAGGACAATACCGAATACTAGTGTATTTTATATGAAGATAAAATACACCACCCTGAATAAATAAACATTACAAACGGAATTTGCAATGAAAATACAAATGACATAAATAATCAAATGATCAAAATGATCAACAAACGGAATGACCGGGGCCCCCTACTAGTATCACTGACTCGTCATTGTCAACATGCTCTTCCCGTGCCTTTGCCTTGCCGTGACTGAAAACAAAATCCCCAACGGGTCAATTACATGTAACAACAATCCTCAAGAGTTGAAATTACACAATCAAGAATTGATCAAGTTATGAAATATTCTTAATTATGAATTACGCCAAGAGGAGTACCATAGTACGCCCGTAATGTTCTCGTGCAAGTGTACAAGACGAATGTCCTGACACAACCGTCCTTGTACCTAATTAGTCTCACGGAGGTAAGCGTTACTGCAGGTGCACGGTCCAATGTATCGGTGAACCCAATACATGACCATCGTGTGCCCGACTAAAAATTCCACACACACACCCGACCACGCAATATGAACCCTAAGGTCACATGAACGAGAATGACCATGATGAATATCAATGAATAATAATTAGACAAGGCCAAGATGACTCACCGATATGAAAGTAATAGTGATGTGATCGATAACCCAATGAAATGATTTGGAACCGCTGCTCCTCGTGAATGAAATGATTATTCGACAATTACAAGTCTCAAAATGATTATTATTATGATGAATGAATTATGATTATGAGCAATCAACAACAAAAGGAATTGGTATCCTTTTAACCGAGTAAGATTTAACTTACTCAATACCGATGAAGAATGTCCGTCCACGAACAACGCCCTAACCCGATACCGATCGCTCGAACAACCTTGAATAACAATAATTACCAACAATCGCTCAATACACGTATCAAACAACAAAACACGACTAACCCAAGGGTCGAAACAACGATAAACAAACTCAGGCATTCCAACGAATACATAACCGACCGCACAACTTCTAAATATCCAATCCGAATATGTCGAAACCCACACCAAAATGAGTATTTCGAACTAACAAAACACTTCAATGATATCAATAATCCATTAGGAAACCATAATTCATGATTATAACGACATCAATCGGAAAATCCCCAATTAACCGAAGTCAACCCCAAGGGTTCTTGAAAACAATTCCGAAAATAACCATTAAATCCGGAGGAATATATTTATCCAAGTAGATAATCCATAACTTAACATATCCTAATGATAATCCAAGCTTACACGAAGAAATCGGAAGGAAAACCCAAAAATCCGAAATTCTAGATCCAAGAGATTAATACCTTTGATTCGATGTTTCGGAGATGATGAAGTGATGATAAACTCAACTCAAAGACTTGAAGATGATGATTGATGATTACACCTCGAAGAATCCCCTCTGGATCGCTCGGAATCGCCCAAAAATACCGAAGGAAAGAAATGAGATGAAAAATGACGAACTCTGACTAAACTGTCCAATTTATACTCAGAAATGAGATGAAAAATGAGAAATGAGATGAAAAATGAGAAACAAATTGTTCTGTAACTGTATATTCTACTTCTTGGATACTTGATTCTGGTGCGAGTTCTCACATTTGTACAATGAATCAGGATCTGGAACGAAGTAGGAAGCTGGATTCAGGGGAGGTGATGGTCACCGTCGGAAGTGGGCATAGTGTCGAGGCTTCTGATATCGGATCCCTTATGTTGGATTTAGAATCTGGTTTTATTCTCACTTTAGATGATGTACTTGTTTTGCCCAAGGGGCACAAGAATATTGTATCAATTCCGGTCATGGACCGAAAGGGATTTCACTTCTTTATTGGAGATGGGTCCTGTCGTATTTATTTCAGAAATAAATTGGTTGGTACTGCTACATTATTAAATGGTTTATACCATTTAAATTTAATGAATAAGACAACTGTGAACACTATAACTAGGAAGCGTGGTAGGGATGAAACGAACCAAGCACTTAAGTGGCATCTTAGACTTGGTCATATCGGTCAGACCAAGGTTCATAAAATGGAGAAAGATGGGCTTACGGGTCCATTGGGATCAGATCCCTATCCAACTTGTGAATCTTACCTTCAAGGCAAAATGACTAAGTTACCCTTCGCAGGGACTTTTGAAAGAGTCAAAAAACTTGGATTGATCCATACCGACGTCTGTGGCCCTTTTGAAGTGGCACGAGATGGCTTTCAGTATTTCATTACATTCACTGATGACCATACTAGGTATGGATTCATGTACTTAATGAAACATAAGTTTGAAGCTTTTGATAAATTCAAGGAATTTAAAGCGCTAGTTGAAAATCAAACAGGTAACTGTGTTAAGACTCTTCGGTCAGACTGTGGTGGTGAGTACATGAGTAGCGAATTTGATGAGTTCTTAAAAGAACTAGGAATAGTGTCACAATTCACTCCTCCAGCTACTCCACAATTAAATGGTGTATTAGAAATAAGGAACCGAACCTTGTTGGACATGGTTCGCTCCATGCTTAACTATACTGATCTACCGATTTATCTGTGGGGTTACGCGCTCCTTACTGCTGTGCATATATTGAACATATGTCCTTCCAAATCCGTTCCTAAGACTCCCCATGAGATGTGGAGAGGTAGGAAACCAAGTCTTAATCACATTAGGATTTGGGGATGCCCTGCTTATGTCAAGAAGACTAAAGTAGAGAAATTGGAAACTAGGTCTGTGAAAGGTCGTTTCATAGGATATCCAGGGGATTCCATGGAATATCTATTCTACATGCACGAAGATCATAGGATCATTGTTGCTATACAAGCACACTTCCTGAAAGGTCAGTTTATTCAGGAAGGAGGGGCAGGTAGAAATATTTCTTTGGAAGAAATAAAAGAAACACCAAATGAGACACCTATGCAAGATATAAGAACCGAACCTTCTGAAATACAAATACAACCTCGCAAGTCTAGTAGAATTTCTCAATTACCCGAGAGGTATGGCTATCTGCATCAAGAGGAACTAGGTGTCCATGAGATGACAGAGAGTAGTCAAGAGAATGATTCTTCTACATACGACCAAGCGATGGTAGACGTTGACTCCACCAAGTGGCAAGAAGCTATGGAAGCTGAGATAGACTCAAAGCATGCTAATCAGGTGTAGACTTTAGTAGATCATCCTAAAGGCATAGTGCCTATTGGAAACAAATGGATCTATTAGAGAAAGACTGATGGAGATTGCAAGGTTGATACCTATAAGGCCAGGCTTATGGCAAAGGGTTATTCCCAAAGAGAAGGAATCGATTACTTCGAGACCTTCTGGCCTGTAGCTATGATTAAGTCTATTCGCATGATGCTTGCTATAGCAGCCCACTTAGATTAATAAATATGGCAAATGGATGTGAAAACGGCATTCCTAAATGGATTACTCGAGGAGGAGATTTATATGGAACAGCCTAAGGGATTCATATCTCAAACCAATATTCATAAAGTATGCAAACTTCAGCGTACCATTTATGGACTGAAGCAAGCTTCACGGAGTTGGAATCTTCGTTTTAACGAGACAGTCAAATAGTTTGATTTTGTCCAAAACGAAGAAGAGCCCTGTATTTACAAGAAGGTTAGTGGGAGCAAAATTGCGTTCTTAATACTATAAGTAGATGACATTCTACTTATAGGAAACGACGTAGGAATGCTCAGTTCTGTGAAAGCTTGGCTTTCTAAAGAGTTCTCAATGAAAGACTTGGGAGAAGCTACCTATATTCTGGGTATTCGTCTCTACCGGGATAGAGCGAAAAGAATGTTAGGTCTTTCCCAAGCCCTCTACATAGAAATGATTCTGAAGCGATTTAGGATGGAAGATTCTAAAAGAGGGTTTCTACCTATGCAACATGGTGCAAAACTTTCCTTAGAGATGTGTCCTCAAAGTGAGGAAGATAGAAAGGAAATGATCAAGGTACCTTATGCTTCGGCAGTAGGTAGCCTTATGTATGTAATGATTTGCACTAGACCGAACATTTCCTATGCTGTGAGCGTAGTAAGTCGGTTTCAGTCAAATCCAGGGCAGGAACATTGGACTGCTGTAAAGAACATTCTTAAGTACCTAAGGAGGACTAAAGACTTGGTTATTACATACGGCGGTGGAGAACTAAGAGTGATGGGTTATACAGACTCAGATTTTTCGGGGGACATGGATGCTCAGATGTCCACATCAGGGTATATCTTTACTCTGAATGGTGGGGCAGTTTCTTGGAGAAGTGCCAAGCAAAGTTCGACTGCTATATCTACATGTCAAGCCAAATATCAAGCAGCCACGGAGGCTGCTAAATAAGCTTTTTGGATAAAGAAGTTCACTGAGGAACTTCAAGTGGTTCCTAATGCAGAGAAGCCCGTGACACTGTTTTGTGACAACGACGGAGCTGTTGCACAGGCTAAGGAGCCTAGGGCTCACCACAACACCAAACATATTGCGAGAAAATATCATTTTGTTAGAGAAATGGTTCTGGATGGGAATGTTACACTGTAGAGAGTAGACACAGCAAATAACATTGCTGATCCGCTTACCAAGCCACTATCTCAGAAGGTCTTAGAGAGACATCTGGAGAGTATGGGTATTAGATACCATAGTTTGTGGTATTGAGTGCAAGTGGGAGATTGTTAGAAATATGCCCTCGAATGCCACTGAGAGGATGAGAGAGTGAGAGCAATTGTATTGTAATTATGAATATTATATTTAATAAGGCAATTATTATTTCTATATTATTGTATATCACTGGCATTTTGATTTGGTATATAGAATAATAGTCCTTGCATTTGAGAGTGAATATTCTACTCCTTATGGAGATAAGGAGATAGACACTAGAAGTGTTTAGAGCTCGAATGCTTAACTAGTTCGCAAGTCGATAAAACTTAACAGGACATTAAGTTTTAATAAGACTTGTATAATTGATGCTACGACGTGTGCACGTCTTGATAGCATAGTTATAAGTATATTGGTGGGACAAGTATACTCGAACACGACTCATACTCGATTCAGTCACACGGTATTCACTCTCGGAGAGTCTATGACGAATCGAAAGGTTGTGATAGTATACATGGACCTTTGACTTGAGGGTTCAGTAGAAGATGTGTCTGTGACGTTTAGTTTGTCATTAGAGTAGTTAGACTCATTTTTTTAATTGCTGAGTCAACCTCGAAGTGCGGACTATACGGGCAGGTAGCAGTCTTTGCTGTACGCCAAGAAAGGATTCTATCTCCTGTTAGTGAGCAGGCGAATGTCCTATACGGTTAATGGCAAATAAGATCATAAGTCTTTGGCCAAAGCATTCTGATATAGTCGTATTAGATACACTATTAATCAGTCGGTCTTGATTTGCATTAACACGTGTATAGAGTTTAGTCAACAGTAGGGTTTGACTTACCGTGACCCGAAGACTTGACCGGGACATCTGATGAAGGGTCTATACGTATATAGTATTCACGACATAATGGTTCTGGAATGATTCGTTCATTTGTTCTCAGTCGGGGTTTACAAAGGCGCCCGCCAGCCGCTAAGTGCCGCCCGCACTCATTGGTTCCTTCCAATGCCGGCTGAGACGAACCTACGGAGTCGCGCAATAGGATCATTGATGGATAAATGTGAATTAATAATCTCTCTTATAATATTAGATATTAGATATCTAAGTTTGATTTATCGGATAAATCAAATAGCGGTCTTATGAATTGTAAGTAGGTTACTGAGTGCTTACTTTAATTCATAAATTATATTTCTTAGAGAAATATATATTTGTGTTTGATATAATTAATTAATTGGATTAATTAATTAGTCCAGACACATTGGAAATAAAATGGATTCATTTGACGAACATCCAGTACACGAGGGATTCGTTTTAACGAACATCCAGTACACGAGCCGAGTAAATTCGACCCGTCTTCTTGGAAATTTCCCTTAAGGCCGCCCCCCTCCCTCTCTTGTCTCTTTTATACTTATTTTATGTCACTAGGTGACATATGTGAGGTGTATTTGATACCCTCAATCATGTGTTAAAGGAAGACCTTCATTTTTTTTATAAATAAAAGTCTTTAAAAAGGAGAGAGGACAACTTCTTCTTGCTTGAACTCAAAATCACGAATTTGAGAGAGAGAGTAAGGTTGAAAACTTCATCTTGATCTTAGAGACAAGATATAAGAAGAATACATTGATAGAGAAAATTCCTACAAGCTTCCCTAGCCGCATTCTTGAAGAAAGGAAGCTTGTCGATTTTTCCATCAAGTTCCGGCGTGTGAAGTAGAGGCATCTTGCTTTAGGTGCTTGGAACGACGGGCTATTCATCATCATCATCATACGAAGGTTTTTCAGAGACATCATAGGTATGGGACTTTGATTCCTTGGTCTTCGTATTTTTCTTTTCGTATATACGTTACTTGATCGATCCTCTTAGGGATTCCGTTTATTCTTCCGCTGCGTTTATTTTCTGTGGAATCCCATCACCTACGGCCCTGCATAGACTAGAAAACAGTTAAGTGCACCTTATGTGATAAAAATAAGAACAAAAAGAATAAAAGATTCAAAAATAAAGAAATATAAAATCACAAGATATAAACAAAAGTATACAAAAAATTATATTTCGCCTAAAACAATCCCTGGCAACGGCGCCAGAATTTGATCGACAAAAGCTTATCCTAAAAATAGGAATTATTGAGTCGCTCGCAAATATATATGAGGTAGAAGAAGTTGTAGTAAGTTCTACCAAGGTCTTTTCTCTCGAGGTTTGTTCAAGAGGGCTTCGTATAATATTTTGTTATAGATTGCGAAAAATAAATACTAAAATATTCTAAAATATATTTTTGGGTTTTTAAGTTAAGTAAATTAAAATGCACTATTTTTATTCTAAACTATTTTTATTAAGACTATTTATATTAAAACTAATTATACCAGACTATTTATATTAAGACTATTTATACTTGATCTTTTATATTAAGACTATTTATACTAGATTATTTATATTAAGACTATTTATTATTTAGACTACTTTTATACTAGTGAGAATGAATCGAACTATTGAGTTAAAACTTGATTTGATAAAATTTAGGGGATTGTAGGTTCACTAAATTAGGTTTTTAATAAAGTAGATGAATTGATTTACACAGATATAAAAGAAAAACGAGTGTTTATCGAGTAATCAATTTTTTCACCTTATAACTTTCGTATTCAAAGGCTTATTAATTACTTTCGTAACCTTAAGATGTTGTTTAAAAGATAAACACTTGATGATTGAAAACATATGTGTCAATTCACTTAACAATCAATCGAGAAGGTTTTATACTCCCTTATAATCGAGATAGTGTAAATCGATCACACACTTTGTATATAACCTAATAGATAATCTCCCTTCCCCTAGAAAGAAAGATTAGCTACTCATCGGTTTATACTACTATAATTAAAATAGAATTGAATAATATACATAATGTATAAAAACTTTTAATAACTATAACTTTAATGACAATAAATAAAAACTTACTTGAATATGATGTATCGAAATGTAATGAACAATCTCTGAAAAACGAATTCAAACTTGTCAGAGAGTTACAAATGATGAATGGAGAAAGTAAGATACTAAGTACTTATTGATCAAGCACTTTTGAAATACAAACTAAAAATTACAACAACTTCAAACTATCACAATGAAATGGATAAAAAAACTATAGTAGAGAGTTCTTGCTAAGAAAGGATATTTCTAGGCAAGAAGAGGAGTGATTTTTGCAATGGATGAAGGTGTCCTTTTATAGGTGATTCTATAGATTATTTAATTCAAAAGATGCGTTGTAGTATCTTGATTTATTCTTTGTTTATTTAATTCACACTTCATCCTTCATGCATGTCTTGATTTTTCATATCTTTGACGCCAAATAAAATATATGGTGGTTGAGCTCACAAGAGGCCAAAGGTGGAAAATTCAACAAAGGATCTGCCTGAAAACGGTGCTGTAAAACGGCCCTGTTAGTGTCGTGTTGTGCGCCATGTTGTGTTGACTCGGTCTCCTCCGGAACCCGTGCGAGGATACGGCGCAACATGTCGGTCGTGTGTGAAACGGCCCAAGACACGGCTGAAAGAAACGGCCCTTGTTGCGCCGTGTGTGAAACGGACGAGAGAAAACATCCATGTTTGCGCCGTGTTGTATGGTCATGTTGTCCTTGACAAATTCCCGGCGTTGGATTTGATCTTGTTTTCCGTCCTTTTTGACGTTTCATGTCAGTAATCTGTAAAATGGCCATTTTTTTAGCTTAGGTTTTGATATTTCTTTAAAACATCTATTTTTAATCACAAATCAGTATGATTATGCCCGTAAAAGGAATATTTTGTATATGAATTTCTAGATCAATTATGCACTAATCATTAAAATAGCAATTTAACAGCAGTTATTAAAAACCACGGTTAAAAGAACTTTTAACAGCGGTTATAATAACCGCTGTTAAATATTTCCAAAAAAACGTAAACAATTAACAGCGGCTCTTTAGAAAACCGCTGTTGAAATAGCAATTTAACAGCAGTTATTAAAAACCGTTGTTAAAAAGAACGTTTTTTCCTTTAAAAAAAACGTAACATTTAACAGCGGTTTTTCGAGATAACCGCTGTTAAATATCAACAATCGATGTTAAAAAGTTGTTAATTAATAACGGTTTCCTTTTACAACCGCTGTTAAATGTACACATTAACAGCGTATATCTTAACAACCGCTGTCGTTGAACATTAAAAAGAAGTATATGTTGTAATATAGTTCATTATTTTCGTCCTCCGCCTCTTTCACTCCTTTGTACTCCCAATTCCAAAAATCCAAATTTTCCCATCGCCCTTCCCCGTCGTCGTCTCTGTTTCCGTCGCCGCGCACCTTCGGTTGGCCTTCACCATTTTTTGCTGAAACCCCTGGACCCGACATAAGACGAACAATCTCGCCGGATGATTGTCCTTCGCTGTTTTTCGCTGGACGTGGCCTGAGCGACCTTCTCCGTCCTACCCATACTTTCTTCGCCGTTTTTCGCTGGACGTGGCCTGAGCGACCTTCGACCGACCTACCCCCGCCGCTGCCTCAGATTTTTTGGCCGCCGCGCACCTTGGTTTTCGCATATAAGGTATGTAATTCTTGATTTTTCACTTTAATTTCATGTTATAGATGTTTCATAGCTTGTTTGTGCTTAAAACAAAATTATTCAGATATTAGATTCAATATACGAGTAATAATTAAAATCTGGATATGTTTAATGTCAAAGTAGTGTTCATGGCTGGAAATTGGAGCTTAGAAATATGTATTCTAATTCCTGTGTCATTAGAAGTAAATATAGAATGTAAATAACTTATATGTAAGCTTCGGGGAAATGAGATTGGCATGCATGTTGTACGAGTATTCTTCAAAATAGCAACACTTTCCCAGCTCGAGTTGATCATGGAGGAATTGCTATCACTTTTGAATTGGAAATTTATTTTGGGATTGATTGAAGTGTTTTAAAATACTGGGAATGTCCATTACAAAGTAGTTATATCCAAATTTTTCTTTAAAAGTAAGAGATATTCACTTGAGTTTAATAAGTAACGGTAATGGACAATCAATAGTTTAAGTTAACATGGAGAAAATTAGTAAGATGTTAAATCTAAGAAAATATTATATGAGGTAAAGGTATGTTCTGACCTAAAGGTATATCTACTGTAGGGTCGAGAAGGTTAGCGTGATTGCTCGGTTAGGTAATGAGTAACACTAGCGGTATACAAATGTGGTTAAACCAACTTCTCGTGTGTCTTTTGTAACACCCCAAGATATTCGAGGTATATTACAGCGCCGTGACTCCCTACATGGGACCCACCAGGCTGGCCCAACATCATACTCATCGACTCACAGAACAACAGAATAACACCTCGTCATAAAGACGCCCAACAAAATAATCCACCCGGTTCAACCGGTCAACATAACATCATAATTCGACACAAACACGATAAACAACAATACAATCCAGACGAGTAAAAATTCTTAAGTACTCAAGTACTTCTATTAGTTCAAACAAAGCCACAAAAGATGAAAAGGTAGAAGACACTAAGACATCACTCGTGCACAATCATCACGCACGTCCATCATCCGCATACTGGTCCAGCACCCGCTCGTCTCGATGAACCTGACCTGAAATTCATAAAACGAATTTCCCCAAAACGAGTCCCCAGAGGGGTTAGCAATTACGCTAGTACAAGTAACCAAATGAACAACTTACATCTTACACATATAGTAAATGCATGCAATCAAGAAAAGCATAGTTCCAAAACACTCATTTCCGGAAATGCCATAATCAAATCACATTTGTAAAATGCACCACAATTAACCATCGATCGACGTCTCTGTGGACCCCTACCGAGACCCCGTCGGATCTAGCCCGTAGTGGTTAAAAGCAAGCTCGTCGATCCACGTCTCTGTGGACCCCTACCGAGACCCCGTCGGATCTAACCCGTAGTGAGCATACACACACACACCATTTCTCATACAATACTACTATGTCAAGATTATAAGTTCATAAGGATACTTGCCTCGGTTAATAGACGGTGATACAAATGGAAAGGAAGAATCGAACACGACCGCGAGGAACCGGCGGAAATGAACCTAACGATTCGAATAACACAATCACAACCACTTCTAAACGATTACGGAAATAGAATACACCCGGAAACCCGCCTACGGTTCATGTATATTCGTATAAAAATAACAACGAGGGCGGATCACAACCAAACCCTCCCGATTTCGCAAAACTATGAAAATATACCATGAATCCGTAGGAGAACCAACAATACCAACAAGATTAATCATATTCACTATGAATTAATCTATCATTCGGAACGAATCGGACGAACACATGAAAACCCCCAAATTTACCTAAAAGAAGGTTTTAGGAGTTTACCTCGAATTAAAGACGAAGAACACGATTAGATGTTGATAAAATACTCCAAAAACTCGAAGAAGATGATGGCTCGGAGTTGCTAAGCTTCAAATTGTCAGAAGACACCAAGGAAATCGCCCACGAGTCGGAGGAGGGGAGAAGGATGAAAAATGACCGAAATCGGTCAACTCCTGGGTTTATAAACCCAGGCCTCGTTACGTACGTTAGCCACCACATGCTAACGTACGTAAGTTGTATTACGTACGTAAGCCATAAGGGCCTTACGTACGTAACCAAAAGGCAGGAAAGCCTGTATCGAAATACACTAGGGCGTTACGTACGTAACCGAAAAGGGTGTTACGTACGTAACCAAAAAGGCAGAAGTGCCTGTACCGAATTACACTAGGACGTTACGTACGTAACCAAAAGGATGTTACGTACGTAACATTCCTTTCTGTGGAGTACAGGCCAGAAATGAAAGAGGGAGGTACCGAAAAAGAATCGAAATACAACGGTGAACAATTCACGATGGTACAGACATAAGGGACCTGAAACGACGAACTTAAGTGCCGAAGGAAAACATATTCCCGACTACTCAAAGGTTCAGAAAAACAACAACAAACGTAATTTTCCCAAAAGTTTGGGAAATTTACAAAACGGTCCAAACATCCGAAATGTACGATACATGGTCGAAACACCAACAAAAGCTCACAACGCCCACAATAACATGAGATCGATCTTCGGCAACCCCAAAACGGCGGTTCCGAACTACGATTATGATAACACACCAAAAAGCGACGAACACAACATGAAACACCGAATCGAGTAAAACGGGTCCGAATCAAGCTCGAACGACAAAAGTTCAATATTAAATATCCTCAAAATGTCAATACAGTTACAAGCGAGTTGCTAAAAACGAAAATGCACCGAAATGAGAACAATAAGAGAAGGGAAAAATGCGGATATTACATTCTACCCCTCTAAAAACAAGTTTCGTCCCGAAACTTAAGAAATAAATAACTCGGGATACTTAGCACGCATGCTATCCTCGGTTTCCCAAGTCGCCTCCTCGACACCATGTCTCGACCACTGCACTTTGACCAAGGGAATGGTCTTATGCCTCAGTCGCTTCTCACGGTGCTCCAAAATCTTCAAGGGACGCTCCTCGAGGGTAAAGTCCTCGGCAATATCGATCTCACTATAGACGATGATATGACTAGGATCCGGGACATATTTTCTTAGCTGGGAAACATGGAAAATGCTATGCACGCGACTCAAGGCCGGAGGTAACGCCAAACGGTATGCTAATTCACCGACTCTCTCGAGAATCTCGAAGGGTCCAACAAATCTCGGACTTAGCTTCCCCTTCTTCCCGAAACGGAAAAATCCTCTCGTCGGAGACACCTTCAGCAAAACGTGATCTCCCACCTCGAATTCTAAAGGTCGACGACGGACATCGGCATACGACTTCTGTCGACTCTGGGCAGTCAACATCCGTTCCCGAATCAATTCTATCTTCCGCCTCATCTCTAAAACGACATCCGGCTCGGTCCCGACCAAATCGGACGCTTCATTCCAACAAATCGGCGATCGATAACGCCGCCCGTAGAGCGCCTCATACGGTGCCATCCGAATCGACGCATGCCAACTATTGTTGTACGTGAATTCGATTAATGGCAAATGCTCCTCCCAGTCACTACTCCAATCGAGAGCGCAAGCACGCAACATATCCTCGAATGTCTGGATAGTGCGTTCCGATTGTCCATCTGATTGGGGATGAAAAGAGGTACTCAAACGCAAACGAGTACCCAACGCCTTATGCACCGCTTGCCAGAAATGCGATACAAAACGGCCATCACGATCCGAAACAATAGACTTCGGAGTACCGTAAAGCCTCACAATCTGTGCAATAAACACACGAGCCAACTTCTCCGGGCCCCAAGTGTCCTTGATGCCCAGAAAATGTGCCGACTTGGTCAGACGATCAACAATCACCCATACCATATTCATGCCCAACCTCGATCTCGGCAAACTCGTAACGAAATCCATCGATATATCTTCCCATTTCCATTCCGGAACGGGAAGTGACTGCAATAACTCAAATGGTCGATGCTCGATTTTGACCTGCTGACAAGTCAAACATCTCGCTACAAACTGTGCGACCTCCTCCTTCATATCGTTCCACCAGAAATTCCTCCTCAGGTCCTTGTACATCTTGCTCGAACCAGGATGAACAGAATAAGGTGTAGTATGGGCCTCACGTAAAATACTCTGTCGCAACTCTGGGTCGTTCGGCACACAAAGCGGACTCTGGAACCTCAAAACACCATCCTCGTAAATCACAAACCCAGGAGACTTTCCCTTAAGAACGTTCTCTCGGATTTGAGTAATCATCGGATCCTCTAACTGCTTCAGCTTAATTTCATCGATCAAAGATGCCGAAATCTCTAAAGCGCAAAGTTGCCCGACAGCTCCAGGCAACAAAACCTCAACATCTAACTCGATCAAAGCCCTCCGAAGCTCAGACTGAGATGTAAGGATCTCAAGCATTCGCAACGCAACTGGTTTCCGACTCAAGGCATCGGCCACGACGTTCGCCTTGCCCGGATGATAAAGGATTTCGAGGTCATAATCCTTAATCAGCTCTAGCCACCTCCTCTGCCTCATATTCAACTCCCGCTGAGTAAATATGTATTTCAGACTCTTATGATCGGTAAAAATCTGACATGCAGAGCCGAAAAGATAGTGACGCCAAATCTTGAGTGCAAAAACGACTGCCGCTAAATCCAAATCATGAGTAGGGTAGTTCAGCTCATACGGCCTCAATTGTCTCGACGCATAGGCAATGGTCTTGCCGTGCTGCATCAATACAAACCCAAGAACCTGACCCGAAGCATCACTGTAAAAAGCAAAACCCTTATTGCCACACGGCAATGCTAAAACCGGGGCTGAAGTCAACCGCCTCTTCAGCTCCTCAAAACTCGACTGCCTCTCGTCATTCCAGATGAACTTCTTGGATTTCTGGAGCAACTGCGTAAGTGGCCGAGCTAGTTTCGAGAAACCCTCGACGAACCTACGATAGTAGCCAGCTAAACCCAAGAAACTACGAATCTCCTTCACATTCTTGGGTGGCGCCCAATCCAACACTGCCTCAATCTTCTGCGGATCCACTCGGACTCCCTCGGCTGAAATCACGTGACCCAAAAGCATCACTTCCTTCAGCCAGAACTCACATTTCGGGAAATTCGCATAGAGTTGCTCGGTCCTCAAAATATCTAACACTATCCGCAAATGATGGGCATGCTCTTCCTCATTCCTCGAATAGATAAGAATATCGTCAATGAAGACGACTACACACTTATCCAAATACTCGATAAAGACTTTGTTCATCAACTGCATGAACACCGCCGGCGCATTAGTTAACCCGAAAAGCATAACTACAAACTCATAATGTCCGTATCTCGTCCGAAAAGCTGTTTTCGGCACATTGGACTCCCTCACCCGGAGCTGATAGTACCCCGATTTCAAATCAATCTTCGAGAATACCGCAGCTCCCTGCAACTGGTCGAACAGGTCATCAATTCTCGGCAAAGGATACTTATTCTTGATGGTCACCTTGTTTAGTTCGCGATAGTCGATACACAAACGTAGCGAACCATCCTTCTTCCGCACAAACAGGATTGGTGCGCCCCATGGCGAGGCTCTCGGTCGAGCATACCCCGACTCAAGAAGCTCACTCAACTACTTCTTCAACTCGGACATCTCTGATGGTGCCATACGATACGGCGCCTTTGAAATAGGAGCTGCGCCCGGCTCTAAATCTATAGCAAACTCGACCTCACGATCCGGTGGCAATCCCGGTAGCTCGTCAGGAAATACATCAGGAAAATCACTAACGATTGGAATCGATGAAAGCTCGACTCCACTACTCTCCACCTTCAAGGCGTAGCACCAAAAGCCAGTACACCCCTTTCGCAGGAGTCTCATTGCCTTCAAGGCATTAATAACGAACTTCTGGTTTCCCCTCTTTCGCCCCGCGAAAGAGTTCTCAGTGCCGTCCTCGGCTAACATAGTGATGATTCTCGTGTGGTAGTTCATGATCGCACCATGCCGCTCGAGCCAATCATCCCCAAGAATCAAATCCTCACCCTCGATACCCACAACAATAAGATTAGAGGGCCAAGCCCTCTCACAAATAAGCACGGAACAGTCTCGAACCTCCTGATCACCAACGATCCTATCACCGCTAGGAAGCTTAACGATGAAGGGTTCACAAGGCATCAAACAGTCGAGACTCAAACGACGCACACACTCCAGAGATATGAACGAATGCGTAGCACCCGAATCAAAAAGCACACTGACAGGATGAGATAGAATATGAACGGTACCTGTCACCACAGTAGCTGCTGGGTCATCGGCTTTCCGCATCTCATAAACCCGCGGATAGGCGGAGCCAACACTAGAAGCTCCCCCTCTGGCGGTCTGACCCCGACCCTTCCCTCGACTGGCACTCGATGGGGACTGAAAAGCAAACGATCCTTGATTCACGCTTGGTTCCCTAGGCGCTGGAGTGGAAGCCCGGGCACCAAGAATTCTCTCCCTCTCAGCACAGAAAGCAGCCTTGTGGCCCGGATGGCCACACTGATTACACGTCAGTAAAGGGCTCAAGCAAGTACGACTGACGTGGCCTGTACGGCCACAATTGAAACACTTTACATCACGGAAAGGAGCACTGGTAGTTCCACGAGGCCCCCCAGCGGAACGAGTTGGACCCCCGCCGGCGGGGAACTTAGCAGATTGGGATTTCTACTGACCCCCACCCTTGTGGCCCGAAAAGTTCCCAGCGGACTTATGTTTCTTGCTCTCGCGGGCCGCTTCGCTAGCCGTCACCGACATGTCATAAGCAAGGGCCCTACTGTGGTAATCTTTCAAGGTAGTACCGACAAGCCCCGACATATAGTCCCGAATCGACAACTTCATCCGTCTAGAAAAATGGAAAATTTTGTCGCTCTCCTCGACAACTTGGGTCTTCACATACCCCAACTCCTTGTTAAAATCAGCAATAGCTTGAGATACGGGGATATCCCGCGGTTGAGCATCATAAAAAGCATGTACCCGAGCCTGTCTGACTCGCCACGGGCAATATTCAGTCTCCATCAATTCTTGAAACTCAGCCCACGAAGCAGCATGATCTTTGGGCCCAACGGCCTCCCACCAGTCCGTAGCGTCCCTAGTGAGAAAGTACTGGGCAATAGGGACCTTACGGTCCTCGGGACAGTTGGTAGCAGTGAAGACTTTAGATATCTCCTTGATCCACCCTTCCCAGCTGATCGGGTCTGAAGCTCCCGAAAACTGAGGAGGATACATCTTGATGACATCCTGAAGCCAGCGATCCACTCCACCCCGATTATCGTGGGCCGGATCCGGGTTCTGAACCGCCTGAGCTATCGCCGCCATTTGGTTCACCATTTGCTGCATAACTTCCGCAATACCAAGGTCGGCGCGCTCCTCAGAAGAAGCATGACTGTGACGGTCACCAATACTGCCGGCTCCCGAGGACTGCGACGTGGCCGCCCCACCGGCTGCGCCACGTCCCCGGCCGCGTCCACGACCACGACCGCGACCACGACCACGACCTCTTCCAGCATCCATACTGGAATTAAGTAAGTAGCAAAAGCCATACGATGGTAAGTACAAGAAAAGAACAATCACAAATCGAGAATCAAAGGTGCGATACAAGGGAATAAGGAACAGAGGAAGGAAAAACTTACGGATACTGGTAGTACCGGAGTCATGGCAGCATGACGATGATGTGCAAAACAAAACACAACAAGACCCAATAAACCGACAAGCCTAGGTATCCATAACCTAGGGCTCTGATACCATTTTCTGTAACACCCCCAAGATATTCGAGGTATATTACAGCGCCGTGAATCCCTACATGGGACCCACCAGGCTGGCCAAACATCATACTCATCGACTCACAGAACAACAGAATAACACCTCGTCATAAAGACGCCCAACAAAATAATCCACCCGGTTCAACCGGTCAACATAACATCATAATTCGACACAAACACGATAAACAACAATACAATCCAGACGAGTAAAAATTCTTAAGTACTCGAGTACTTCTATTAGTTCAAACAAAACCACAAAAGATGAAAAGGTAGAAGACACTAAGACATCACTCGCGCACAATCATCACGCACGGCCATCATCCGAATACTGGTCCAGCGCCCGATCGTCTCGATGAACCTGACCTGAAATTCATAAAATGAATTTCCCCAAAACGGGTCCCCAGAGGGGTTAGCAATTACGCTAGTACAAGTAACCAAATGAACAACTTACATCTTACACATATAGTAAATGCATGCAATCAAGAAAAGCATAGTTCCAAAACACTCATTTCCGGAAATGCCATAATCAAATCACATTTGTAAAATGCACCACAATTAACCGTCGATCCACGTCTCTGTGGACCCCTACCGAGACCCGTCGGATCTAACCCGTAGTGGTTAAAAGCAAGCTCGTCGATCCACGTCTCTGTGGACCCCTACCGAGACCCCGTCGGATCTAACCCGTAGTGAGCATACACACACACACCATTTCTCATACAATACTACTATGTCAAGATTATAAGTTCATAAGGATACTTGCCTCGGTTAATAGACGGTGATACAAACGGAAAGGAAGAATCGAACACGACCGCGAGGAACCGGCGGAAATGAACCTAACGATTCGAATAACACAATCACAACCACTTCTAAACGATTACGGAAATAGAATACACCCGTAAACCCGCCTACGGTTCATGTATATTCGTATAAAAATAACAATGAGGGCGGATCACAACCAAACCCTCCCGATTGCGCAAAACTATGAAAATATACCATGAATCCGTAGGAGAACCAACAATACCAACAAGATTAATCATATTCACTATGAATTAATCTATCATTCGGAACGAATCGGACGAACACATGAAAACCCCCAAATTTACCTAAAAGAAGGTTTTAGGAGTTTACCTCGAATTAAAGACGAAGAACACGATTAGATGTTGATAAAATACTCCAAAAACTCGAAGAAGATGATGGCTCGTAGTTGCTAAGCTTCAAATCACCAGAAGACACCAAGGAAATCACCCACGATTTGGAGGAGGGAGAAGGATGAAAAATGACCGAAATCGGTCAACTCCTGGGTTTATAAACCCAGGCCTCGTTACGTACGTTAGCCACCACATACTAACGTACGTAAGTTGTATTACGTACGTAAGCCATAAGGGCCTTACGTACGTAACCAAAAGGCAGGAAAGCCTGTATCGAAATACACTAGGGCGTTACGTACGTAACCGAAAAGGGTGTTACGTACGTAACCAAAAAGGCAGAAGTGCCTGTACCGAATTACACTAGGACGTTACGTACGTAACCAAAAGGGTGTTACGTACGTAACATTCCTTTCTGTGGAGTACAGGCCAGAAATGAAAGAGGGAGGTACCGAAAAAGAATCGAAATACAACGGTGAACAATTCACGATGGTACAGACGTAAGGGACCTGAAACGACGAACTTAAGTGCCGAAGGAAAACATATTCCCGACTACTCAAAGGTTCAGAAAAACAACAACAAACGTAATTTTCCCAAAAGTTTGGGAAATTTACAAAACGGTCCAAACATCCGAAATGTACGATACATGGTCGAAACACCAACAAAAGCTCACAACGCCCACAATAACATGAGATCGATCTTCGGCAACCCCAAAACGGCGGTTCCGAACGACGATTATGATAACACACCAAAAAGCGACGAAAACAACATGAAACACCGAATCGAGTAAAACGGTTCTGAAACAAGCTCGAACGACAAAAGTTCAATATTAAATATCCTCAAAATGTCAATACGGTTACAAGCGAGTTGCTAAAAATGAAAATGCACCGAAATGAGAACAATAAGAGAAGGGAAAAATGCGGATATTACATCTTTTAGTTTTTGTCTGTTATATTTTGAAACATGAATTACGTTGGGATAGATGTAGTTAACTTCTTAAGGATCTTCTCCCTTTTGGATAGATGTTAACTTTCATCTTAAGGATATTCTCCCAATAGTTAATGCAGGACAAGGTGACAGTCTTTATAAAATAGTTAGATGACATAGTATATTAGTAGCAATAACAGTTGTATGTTTTTGGTAGAAGATTAAAATAACACTAAATGTTGTTGGTTCTAATTAAGGGAATTCCGAATTGAATTTCACTATGTGTACAACTGAAAAGAAGAAAAATGGATCGAAGTTGGATGAATGCAAGTCGTAACAGTGATGAGTATGATAATGGAATCGAACAATTTCTAGAGTTCGCCAGACAAAATCGTCCGGAACCCGATGAAAGATATTTTTGCCCTTGTGTCAAGTGTATGGACGGGAGACGATATGAAACTGACGTAATTCGTGAGCATCTTATTTATGAGGGAATAAATACGAACTATAAGATTTGGATATGGCATGGCGAACTAGTAGACATTCCAACTGAAGAAACACACGTAGATATAGATGGTGATCAATTTGAAGACAGGATTCGTGATGTTGGAGAAGAATCATTCCGAAGAGCGCATGTTTATGATGCGTTGAAAAGTTATTCAGAGACTCCTTTATATCCGGGGTGTAAAAATATTACACGCTTGTCTGCTGTGTTAAAGTTGGTTAATGTGAAAGCAAAAAATGGGTGGAGTGATAAAAGTTTCACCGAATTGCTCGAGTTGATACAGGAGATGCTTCCAGAAGGTAATAAATTGCTAACCGTACTTATGAGGCGAAGAAGGTTTTATGTCCGATGGGTTTGGCGTATAAAAAAATATACTCTTGCCCTAATGATTGCATATTGTACTGAAAAGAGTTTGAATTATTGCATAAGTGTCCTAGGTGTGGGGCTACAAAGTGAATCATGATGATTTTAGTGATGCGGAGAGCACACAACGAGGGCCTCCAGCAAAGGTGTTATGGTATCTTCCAATTATTCCAAGGTTCAAGCGACTGTTTTCTAATAAGGATGACGCAAAGAACCTCATATGGCACGCAAAAGGGAGAAAATGCGACGGACTAATTCGTCATCCTGCTGATTTTGTACAGTGGAAGAAAATAGATCATTTATTTCTAGATTTTGGGGGTGAGGCAAGAAACCTTAGGCTTGGACATGCCATATATGGGATGAATCTATTTGGTAATTTAAGCACTAAGCATAGCTCATGGCCTGTCCTACTTGTGATCTATAATTTACCTCATTGGTGATGTATGAAGCAGAGATATGTTATGTTGTAAATGATGATTTTAGAATGATGTGGGGCGAAGGGTTTGACGTGTTTGATGGGTACCACCAGCAAAGTTTCAAGCTACGTACAATGTTATTTTGTACCATTAATGACTTTTCAACATATGGAAATTTGAGCGGTTATAGTGTGAAGAGGCATCATGAATGTCATATATGTGAAGAAATACAAGCTTCGTTCAGTTGAAACACGAAAAAAAACAATTTACACTCAACATCGGAGGTTTCTCAATCGCCATCACCCATATCGTAGATTGAGAAAAGCTTTTAATAGATGCCAGGAAGAGGGATTTGCACCGATACTATTAAGAGGTGAGCAAGTTTACAATCACGTTAAGAATATCAATACTGTATTTGAAAAAACTACAAAAAAGTCCGTTGCGACAAACATATAGAAGAAGAGGTCCATATTCTTTGATCTTCCATACTGGAGCAAACTAGATGTTAGACATTGCATAACGTTATGCATGTCGAAAAAAATGTATGCGATAGTGTGATCAGCACACTTCTCAATAATAAATACAAAACAAAAGATGGTGTCCATGCTCGTCTAGACCTAGAGGATATGGGTATTCGTCCTCAGTTACATCCGCAATCAGTTGGTAAACGAACTTATCTCCCTCCAGCATGTTATACTTTATCAAAAGGGAGAAAATAAGCTTTTGTAACTGTTTACAAGGCATTAAAGTGCCATAAAGTTACTCTTCAAATATTAAGAGTCTTGTGTCATAGCAAAATCTTAAATTGGTTGGCTTAAAGTCTCATGACTGTCATGTCTTGATGCAACAACTTCTAGCAATTGCTATACGTGATGTCTTGCTTAAAAAAGTGAGGAATGTTATAACTCGTTTGTGCTTTTTTTCAATGCTATATGTATCAAAGTGATAGATCCTATGGTTTTGGATGAGTGGAAAAATGAGGTTGTTGTTATCTTATGCCAATTGGAGATGTATTTTCCTCCTTATTTTTTGGATATCATGGTTCACTTACTTGTCCATCTAGTTAGAGATATTGAAGAGTGTGGCCCTGTTTATTTGAGATGGATGTACCCCATTGAGTGATACATGAAGATTTTCAAAGGGTATACCAAAAACTCATCTCGTCCGGAAGCATCTATTGTGTAGAGGTATATTGCAGAACAAGTTATCGAGTTTTGCATAGATTCATGTCACAAGTGGAATCTGTAGGGCTTCCTAAGTCTCGACATGAGGATAGAATTAGAGGAAAGGGTACACGAGGTGTTAAAGTTTTAACCAAGAGTCGAGATGAGGTGCTTCAAGCACATTTGTACATTTTGAATAACACTCATGATGTTCTTCCCTACTTGTCACCTCACAAGAACCATTTGAAGATGAAGAATCCCCGAATGAGTGGAAAATGGTTGTTGATCGAACATAATAAGACTTTCTTGAGATGGTTTAAGGAACAAATTTCTAGTAGTGCATCTGTAACATTAAAATGGCTAGCTTACGGACCTAAATCTGATGTTGTAACTTGGAGTGGGTACGATATTAATAAGTACTCATTCTATACAAAGTCACAAGATGACAAGAGTACGGTTCAAAATAGTGGAGTTACTCTTCAATCCGATTCTATGCACTTTTCAAGCTTAAAAGACGAAAACCCAGTTTTGGCATCGACGAGTTACTATGGAGTTACAGAAGAGATCTGGGAACTTGATTATGTTAAGTTTAGAGTGACTGTGTTTAAGTGTAAGTTTGCTGATAATAATACGGGTGTGGAAACCGATGAGTTAGGATTTACTTTGGTAGATCTTCACAAGGTAGCTTACAAAGACGAGCCTTTTATCATGGCACACCAAGCAAAATAGGTGTTCTATGTCAACGATCCATGTAATGAAAGATTGTCCATGGTTATTCCTGGTAGAAGTGTAACACCCCCAGAATCAAACTGGGAATATTACACGCCGCAGACCCTCTACGTGAGGATCCACCAGGCTAGACATCAAAACATCACATTACATTACATACCGACGTAATAAAATAACAAACCAATAGACCGATTTGGTCTTTTATCACTAACATACAAATGAAAGTATACATTCTATATTGACTCGTACCCATGCAAGGGTAAAATATGCTCATAAACAAAAGTACGACAACAGAAAGACCATGCAACAAACTCCGACTGACTGCACCCAAAACTAGTCTTCATGTGATTAGTATCAGTGTCTTCCATCATCCTTCGCACCGATCCGGTGTTTTGCTCCCAAAACATGCATGTACCTGGATGCAGAACAAACATCCACCCCCGAATACTTCGGGGGTTAGCAAAACTCCACTGGTTTGCTAGTACAAGTATAAAGTGCAAATACGAACCATACACAACACATTCCGAGAATACAATGAAAGACTTCCTGAGATATATCATTTAGTTAAAATAGTTCAAGTCTTGATAGTAGAAACAAAACAATTAAGCACTTTGAAAACACTTCCAAATCTCAGGAGTTTTGAAAACATTTGAAATTGAAAAGTTCTTAATTCCTCAAAAGACACTTAGGGTCACAGCCCCAAAGTTCATTTTTCAAAATGCAAATCCGTTAACAAAACACGGGGTCCACTACCTAACCATTCCGATCACAATACATAGGGTCCACGACCTGATCATCCACTTCAATTCCCTTACAAGGACACATTCCACATAATATATTATTCTAATGCCATTCTAGCCAAATGCCAAGACTCGATATATAATGTATCTCGACCCCGAGCACAAAGCATTGTGATACTCCAGACATATCACAAGTAATCATAAAAACATCAACATCAACATCACGAATAACCACACCTGGTAACCCGTGGCTGTACCCATTAGTAGTGATCCCCAGAGGTCCCGTCGGACCATCCCTGGGTGGGAAACCACTTCCGCAGCCGTACCCATTAGTATCGGCCCCCAGAGGTCCCGTCGAACCATCCCCGGGTGGAAGAACAACTCACGCACACTAGCGTTAACACTTCCGCGGCCGTACCCATTAGTATCAGCCCCCAGAGGTCCCATCGAACCATCCCCGGGTGGAAGAACAACTTATGCACACTAGCGTTCACAACTCATAGTTTACAAAACCATAACTCTCAAAGGTCAAACACACAAAATATATAGTCGAGGTACCTTGCTAGAATGACCATATTGTCTGACACATACAAAATGTAACAATACCATCAATTCCAGAATCCAATGGTGCAACTAGCAACAAACACATAGCAATGAGGTAGAATACCTTTCCAACCACACCGAGTGGCACAACCTCCTCATAAAGGAGTTAGAGCATTTATCACACAATGTCACAAGATCATCGGTATCCACATGTCTCCACACACACATCTTTACAAAAGGTTAGAACTTTAAATTTACCACGACATAATCACATAAAATGGCATCACACAACAGTATGGCGTTCTTACACTTAACACTAGCACACATATTCAATTAAGCATATTAATTTCCGAAACACACGGGTCACCTTTAGGAAAACCATGATGGTAAATATACCGATTCTTTAAACAAATGGTTATAAATATTTATTTAGCACATATTGACGATTAGCAACCTTTATATCCACAAAGCACGTAATGTATGGGTAAGATACTTGCCTCGACAATCGATGTCGGGCACTCAGAAGAACACGGCGGGAAACCTCGAACACCGACAATTCTCTAGCGAAGACAATGAATACACCCTCGATCGGAAAGCTTGAAGAAAACGACAAATGGAAGAGTTCCGAGTCGAGTTCTTTGAGAGGAATCTGATCCGAACATCATACCATCAATAAATTAACGAACGAACGAGGAAGAATAATCATAGAACGCCCGAATCCCCTTTGTGATATTTTTTCGAACACCTTCAAGGCATCGATAAGAAACTCAATAAAACGAAGAATCCTCGGCAATCCAACCATGGAACAACAAGGAATTCGATATAATATAGCTTAACAATCATCAACCCATAACTATTCTAAGTTAAAACGGATTAAACGGACAAATCGAACGAAATCCCCAAAACTAGATTTTAAGAAAACTTACCATGATTCGATCGATCGGAGCAAGTTATGGAAGGATTAATTGATGTTATGGATTCAGGAAATTTCGTGGATTTACAGTGTAACAACATCCCCTCGTGCCCTCCAAGCCCCAACCGCGAAAAGGAAAGGAAGAAATAGGAAAAATGGGTGTAAACCGGACTGTCCTGGCATATTTATACCCGTGCAGAACACGGCGCAACAAACGGCCCAGACCAGTGCCGTGTCTACAGCTGGGTTGCGGGTCAGTGCGCGACCTGACCAACACGGCGCAACACCCGGCGCAAGATGCCTGCGTGTGTGTCTCGGCCGTGTCAGACACGGCGCATTACCCGGTGCAAAACTGGCGCGGGTTCTCGGCCGTGTCTCGGCAGACCTGCTAGTCCTGGCAGACCCGGCGCAGGACATGGCGCTCGGCAGCGCCGTTTTCATCGTCGTTTCGTACAGGTCCTGCTAGCAAACCCCCAGTTGCAAAACGACTCTGACACGAACCGAAAATTACAATAGGACCACAACAACGATCCGCAAGAAGACGAATAATAACAAAACAGGACATACGATTAGCTCGACTTACGAAATGAAAAGTCGTACCCGATGAATATCACAACACAGTCTATCATGCCGGACCAAGAAATCGTCCACAAAACAAAATGACCTGCACAACCGACAAAATTCAAAAATAACCGGAATCGAGAGTCTCGGGTATTACATTCTACCCTACTAAAAATAAGTTTCGTCCCGAAACTTAAAACAAGAGCAAGGCGATTCTTGATAACACACGTTATCTGATATTTATAGGGCACAAGAGCTTCATGCAGTACATAGCTACTGAGGTCCGATTCAATACGCAAGAATGTTTACAAAAAGCAACGAACATGAACCACTATGATTGATAAATCCGAGCAGTACAACAACCAAAACACAAGTCCAACATTGAACAAGAATGTAATTTCAATAACCTCAGATGTTTGGAAGATCAAATACGAAGACAATTTCCCAGCACTTATGGAATTTTCGAAGTGGCCCAGATGTTCAATAATCACGATTTCGAGATCAAACAATAATGATTGGACAACTATGAGCGAATAGCAATGATCGAACAACAACGATCAACTCTGAAGTTCACATCTCAAATCAAGACATCAATAAACTTGTAGGAACCACGAGGTGTTAATTTCGCACACGGTTCATAGGAAATCGATCCGAACTTGGAAAGATCACAACGATATACAGATCAATTTAGGACAATATCAGAACTCACTCGAATGACAAAGGTGAGAAACAACACAAGGTTAGAAACATCAACTAACACAATTGAGTCGATGCGATCTAACGAAATGGAAGCGAGAAAAAAAATGTGGGTATTACATCATATCAACTTTAAAAGTGGTTTCGTCCCCGAAACATAAACAACGTGAATGAAGTGCTGGAATAGCAACCTTCCCGGCCCTATCCTATTGGTCCCGCATCTTGTAACACCCCCGATATATTCAGGAATATTACAACGCCGTAAATCCTTTACATAAGAATTTACAAGGCTGAATAAATGAAAAGCCAATAACAGATACTAAATTATGAAATCACGAAAATAAAATACGACAGTTCTGGTTCAATACCGAGAATACAAATATCTAAATGAAGAATATTAATACATCACTGAAATCCAAACATCACAAATTACGACGTACTCGAGTACTTATTAAAATAACCAACAACAGACAATCAACCCGGTCGGAACATCACTCTGCACCCTCATCGTCATGCAGCTCCAGTGGTTGTTTTCCCGCTCTCCTGGATCCTTAACATAAACAAATGTTCACCCCCGAAGGGATTAGCACAAAGATGCTAGTACAAGTACAATAATCACACAACAGTGATGTAATCAACAATACTCATAACAAGTTTCTCCAACGAGAAATAACAACAACACATATCACATCATAACAATCTCAACATACTGTTGGTATTCCAACGATCCAGCGCACACATCTATAGATTCCCATGATGATCCCGTCGGACCAACGCATGGTGGAACTACCTGTCCAACGATCCAGTGCACACAGCTATAGATTCCCATGATGATTCCCATCGGATCAACGCATGGTGAACATTTAATCACAACACATGTACATAGTACAATCACAATATAACTGACATAATATAAACAATTCTAATTAAAGTACTTGCCTCGGTTCGATGACAAGAAAAAAGCTTTCACGAATATCAATACACCCGAACGTATTCCCCCTTCGATCAATCACGTTGCTAAGCTCGAACCTTAACAAAAGAAATAATATAGAATTCATATCACGTCGTACGAATGTCTAACAATCCAATTTACGGCCGAAAGTTCATAAAACGTAATCTGCCTGAACTGCTTAGTGTACGCTACGTATTCTATGTAGCGTGCGTTAAGCCTGTTCGTTAGCGCATGTAAACAACGACGTCTAGTGTACACTAACTATGTATCGACAGTCCTCTTTGATCAGCCGACTGACTCGCCTGATGACATAACGTACGTTACGTACCAAATGTATCGTACGCTAAAGATGCCCAATAGCGTATCTTAATCTACATAGATTAACGTACGCTAAGCATGCATGGCAGATTCACTACTGGGCAGCAGACTGTCCTAACGGTGATGAAACTTATGAACTCCTCAGTTGTTAACGTACGTTATCCGTCTACATGTCATATTCATAACTTATGAATGATCTTACGGATTCAATCATCTTTGAATTCAAAGAAATGAATATCATCACAATTCTTATATTCAACCCGATTATCATTATCATGTGAAGTTCGTTGATCTCATGTTGATGCACTAGATTCCATTATCATAATAAATTCATACTTCATCGTAAAGGTGAACTACCAATTCCAACTTGTAATAAAGGGTACAACCTAAGATGATTCTTTCTAAGGTCCTTTTAACAAAAGTGATATCAACTCTAAGTTTACGATCAATATGGCAACGTTATTCATACGGATCATAACTCTCAGAATATTCCTCTCATCATTTGACGTACTAGGATTTCAACTATGATGTTTCAACGACGATATCATAAGCATAATCATTCCAACATCTAAATATGATATTTGTTTGAATAATTCACCAATGGAATTCAATATCTTGATAGCATGATTCATCTTATTCTTTAGAGCACGAATCTAAGGCTGGAGAAAGAATTAACATACCTTAAGATGAAGAAACAACCTAGTAAAAAAGGTAGAATCCAACTCCGGTTGTTTGTATGCCAATCCAAGGTGTTTCTCCACTTCAATGATCAATCACAAGTGACATCCAATCTTTAATGATCAAAAAGAGGTGGTATAAGTGTGTTTAAGGAGGATATAAGGTTCTGTGGTCTCTCAGGAACGAAGGACAAGTGAAGGAAATGTAAACCAAGTAAAATGGGTTGCTTTCCCTTTTATAACATTCCTCTGCGTACGTTATTTAGTGCACGCTATCCCAATATCCTTAGCGCACGCTAACAAGTGCTGACTCCAAACCTGTCCAGGTTCACCTACGGGAATCATATCTGGACCCATGTCCGGCTGGCGCATGTGCTAGCTGCCTACCTCAATAAGTGACTGCCTAACGCACGCAATTCTTCATTCGTAGCGTGCGCTAGCTAGTTTTAGCCGATAACGAACATTAAGCTACATTCTTAGCGTGCGTTATCACGAGGTTGCATGAGAAAATTTCCATGTTGTTATACTCATGTACAAGGATACAAATGTGAGAAATATCATACTCCAATTATCGAGATCACAATTCTGAATAATACAGGGCTCACATACAGATGAAATACACAATAATAAATCCGGATATTACATACTCTCCTACTAAAAAGGAGTTTTGTCCCGAAACTTAAGACGAAAATAACTCTGGATATCTGGACTTCATGCTATCTTCCGTTTCCAAAATGGCTTCTTCCACTCCGTGGCGTGACCACTGAACTTTGACCAAAGCGATTGGATTGTTCCTCAACTGCTTAACTGGACTCTCGAGTATCCTGACCGGTCTCTCTTCAAATGTTCCATCCTGGGCGACTTCAATCTCGCCAAAATCAATGACATGACTAGGATCCGGTATATATCTCCGTAACTGGGATACGTGGAACACGTTATGAACATGACTCAATGATGGCGGTAATGCTAATCTGTATGCCAACTCTCCAAATCTCTCAAGAATCTCGAATGGTCCGATATATCTCGGACTCAGCTTTCCTTTTCTCCCAAAACGAAAGATTCCCCAAGTAGGAGAAACTTTTAAAAGTATGTGATCTCCAATACTGAACTCTAATGGATGACGACGTACATCTGCATAAGATTTCTGTCGACTTTGGGCGGTCAACAGCCTTTCGCGAATCAAGGATATCTTTTCTCGTGTCTGAACAATCAATTCTGGTTCCATTCCTATCAAGTCTGATGAATTGTCCCAACACAGGGGCCATCTGCATCTTCTCCCGTATAATGCCTCAAATGGTGCCATCTTAGTAGAAGCATGCCAACTATTGTTGTAGGTAAATTCAATCAACGGAAGATGAACTTCCCAATCAGTTGACCAATCTAAGGCACAGGCCCTCAGCATGTCTTCCACCGTTTGAATAGTCCTCTCGGATTGTCCGTCTATCTGCGGGTGATAAGTTGTGCTGAAGTTCAATTCGGTCCCCAAGGCCTTATGAACTGCTTTTCAAAAATGAGACACAAAACGGCCGTCTTGATCAGAAATAATGGTCTTCGGCGTACCATGCAATCGGACTATCTCTAAAATAAATACTCGTGCCAACCTCTATGGTCCCCACGTGTCCTTAATGCCTAGAAAATGAGCTGTTTTGGTTAAACGATCAACTATCACCCAAATCATGTTCATTCCTGACTGGGTTCTCGGCGTGTTAGTGATAAAGTCCATCAATATGTCATCCCACTTCCATTCAGTAATTGGTAGCGGCTTCATCATTCAGGCAGGTCGTTGATGCTCGATCTTAACGTGCTGACAAGTCAAGTATTTCGAAACAAAATTCGCTACATCTTTCTTCATGTTACCCCACCAGAAGTTCTGCTTCAAGTCCTTATACATCTTACTGGTGACCGGGTGGATAGAATAGGGCGAGCTGTGAGCTTCCTTCATAATCGCTTGTTTCAGATCATCGACATCGGGAACGCAAAGTCGGTTCTGAAATCTCAAAACTCCATCATCAAGAATTACGAATCTGGGGGCATTTCCCTTGATCACTTCATCACGTAACCGAATCATCAAAGGATCATCTGCTTGCTTAGATTTGATCTCTCCGATTAACGATGAATTTATTTCCATCACACACAGTTGTCCTTGGACTCTTTGCAACCATACTTCTATTCCTTCTCGAATCATATCTCGTTAAATGCTGAGCTGGGAGGTCAAAGTCTCCAGCATCTGAATAGAAACAGGTTTGCGGCTAAGTGCATCGGTCACTACATTTGCTTTGCCTGGATGATAAAGAATCTCCAAGTCATAGTCCTTAATAAGTTCCAAACATCTTCTTTGCCACATGTTCAACTCTTTCTGACTGAAAAAACTATTGCTGCTAGCTCTAAATCATGCGTTGGGTAATTAACTTCATAAGGTTTTAGCTGTCGTGACGCATAAGCGATCACCTTATCATTCTGCATCAATACGCATCCGAGTCCTTGGTTCGAAGAATCACTATAAACTATAAATCCTCCAGTTCCTTGTGGAAGTGTTAAAATCGGTGATGTCGTCAATCTCCTCTTCAATTCATCAAAGCTTTTCTGACACATTTCATTCCATTCAAACTTTTGAGTTTTCTGCAGAAGTCGAGTAAGTGGGAGTGAATTTTGGAAAACCCTTCAACGAATCGACGATAATATCCATCAAGTCCTAAGAAACTCCGGACTTCTTTCACGTTCTTTGGAGGCTTCCAATCCATAACTGCTTCGATGTTTTGAGGATGTACTCGGACTACTTCAGCTGATACCACATGGCCGAGGAACATCGGTTCCTTTAGCCAGAATTCACACGTAGAAAGTTTGGCCTACAATTGTTCATTTCTCAACATGTCTAACACAATCCGTGAACGCTGTGCATGCTCTTACGGGCTCATAGAATACACCAAAATGTCATCAATGAACACAACCACAAATTTATCCAAATACTCGATGAACACTCGGTTCATCAATTGCATGAATATAGCAGGTGTGTTAGTGAGACCAAACGGCATCACTACAAACTCATAGTGCCCATAGCGAGTTCTGAACGCTGATTTCGGAACATCAGATTCCTTAATCCTCAGCTGATGATATCCTAATCTCAGATCGATTTTAGAAAATACTGTTGCTCCTTGTAACTGGTCAAACAAATCATCAATCTGTGGCAACGGATACTTGTTCTTAATCATTATTTTGTTCAGCTCTCGATAGTCAATACACAATCGAAGTGATCCATCTTCTTCCGGACAAAAAGAACTGGCGCACCCCAGGGCGAAATGCTCGGATGGATATAGCCTTTGTCCAGTAATTCTTCCAGTTCCTTCTTCAACTCATACATTTCAGTCGGTGCCATACGATATGGCACCTTTGAAATTGGTGTAGCTCCTGGTTCCAGCTCGATGGTGAATTCTACATCCCGTCGTGGAGGTAGTCTAGGTAATTCGTCAGGGAATACATCCGGAAATTCGTTCACCACAGGAATGGATGAAAGTTCCATAATTCCGTCTTCTTTCTTCATTGCATAGCACCAGTGTCCGGTACAGCCCTGTTTCAACAATTTGATAGCTTTCATTGCCTTGATTATCTTTCCTGAGCTTCCTGGTTTCCATCCTTCAAACAGTATTTCGGAATCATCGTCAGCGATCAGCGAGATATTCCTCTTTCGGTAGTTTACATTAGCTTCATATCGATTAAGCCAATCATCTCCGAGTATCAGGTTGTCTCCTCGCATTTCTATCACAATCAGATTTGAGAGCCACTCTCTGCCTCCAAATGATATAGGGAAATCTCTAGTTTCTAAGTTTCCAACAATCCTCTCTCTGTTCGTTAAACCCACAACATAAGGTTCACAATTATGAAAACCAGAAATATTCAAACGATTTACATAAGAGAGGGATATAAATGAATGCGTAGCTCCTGTATCGAATAAAATGCTAATTGGCTGGTAAAGGATCTGAACAGTACCTGATGCGATAGCAGCATCCTGATTGTCTATGCTCCTCATCTCGTACAGATGTGGGGGAGCAAATCTGGCACTCGATGTACCCTTTCAGTCCCACAATCCTCTGCCTCGTCCGCGGCCAAAATTCTGAGGCATCTGAACACTTTGCTGCGTATGTTGGATACTGGCTTCTCTCTGAGCTTGCTGTGATGTACGGGTTCCGTTAAACTTGATGGCATCCTTGCAAAACGTCGCACGGTGCCCTTCCTGTCCGCAATCAAAATATTTAACTGGAGTACGCAAACAATCATGCCAAAGGTGGCATGGGCGACAACAGTGAAAGCACTTCCTAGATGTATCCATTGTGGCTAACATTGTTCCGAAATTCTTTCCGTTATTGGATGGGTGCGGAGGTTTCTTGAAAGAGTGAAAGGATGACTAGGCCTTGTGGGGCCCACTGCTCTTGTGCTCTGTGAAACTGCCAAAGACTTTCTGCTTCTTGGATTCTGCAAACTTTTCCATCGCTGCTTCTTTTATTTCATACGCCAACGCCTTATCGTGGTATTAACGGAGAGTAGTACATTCAAAACCGAACATGTACCTCTGGATTTCTGGTTTCATCCTCATATTAAAATGGATCATCATTTCTGCATCTGTTCTGACTAGATGTCGAAAAAATGTCAGCTCCTGGTTAAACGTCTTAATTGTCTGGGATACGGGTTCATCTGACGGCTGTGTGGAGAAAAATTCCCGAACTTTGGCTTCCCTCATAGGACGAGGGCAGTACTGAGCTTCCATCATCAATTTAAATTTTATCCAGTCAGCATCATGATCTACAGGCCGGATGGCTTCCCACCACTAGGATGCTTCCCCGATCAGAAAGTACTGAGCAATAGAGGCTCTCTGGTCGTCTGGACAATTAATTCCGGCAACTATTTTCTCCAATTCCTTCAACCAATGGTCCCATGTGGGAGTCTAAGAAAATCTGTCGAATTTGGGTGGTTGCATCTTTGCCACCTTCTGCAGCCATCGGTCGCCTCGATTCCCCATGTCTGGGATCCCTTGTTGTCCATCTCCCTGTTGTAATCGTACTGCCACCTACATTCGGTCTACGACCTAGGCGAACTGAGACATATGGTTCACCACCTGACGAATGATTTCGGGCACAGCCGGTTCCGGTTCATTATTAATAGATCTCTGTGGCTCGTCTAAGTTGTGGCTGGCCTGATTAGAAGGCGAAGCTTCTCTTTCGGCATTCCTTCGTCCGCGTCCACGACCGCGACCACTTCCACGTCCACCTCTCAACATACTGTAAGCATAAATACTCAATATACAGGAAACAATATCGTTCTAATGTTTGAGTATAAAGAGGTACAACATGTAAATAATGACATAGAGTTTAGGAACTTACAACCACCGCTAGCATGAAGACGTAGGCAGTACAGTGATGTTATTCACGTCCGGTTACCTCAAAAGACATATATTACCCCTATTTTAACCCAATGGCCAAGATATCCATAATCTTAGCTTCGGTACCATATTCTAATTAAAGTACTTTCCTCGGTTCGTTGACAAGAATAAAGCTTTCATGAATATCAAGACAACCGAAGGTCGTCCCCTTCGATCAATCACGTTTCTAAGCTTGAACCATAACAAAAGAAATAATATAGAATTCATCTCACATCGTACGAATGTCTAACAATACAATTTACGGCCGAAAGTTCATAAAACGTAATATGCCTGAACTGCTTAGCGTACGCTATGTATTCTATGTAGCTTGCGTTAAGCCTGTTCGTTAGCGCACGTAAACAACGAAGTCTAGCATACGCTAAGTATGTATCGACAATCCTCTCTGATCAGCCGACTGACTCGCCTGATGACATAACATACGTTACGTACCAAACGTAGCGTACGCTAAACATGCCCGATAGCGTACGCTAAGCATGCATGGCAGTTTCACTACTGGGCAGCAGACTGTTCTAACGGTGATGAAACTTACGAACTCCTCAGTGGTTAACGTACGTTATCCGTCTACATGTCATATTCATAACTTATGAATGATCTTACGAATTCAATCATCTTTGAATTCAAGGAAATGAATATCATCACAATTCTTATATTCAACTCGATTATCATTCACATGTGAAGTTCGGTGATCTCAGGTTGATGCACTAGATTCCATTGTCATAATTCAGAATTCATCTTAAAGGTAAACTACCAATTCCAACTTGTAAGAAAAGGTACAACTTAAGATGATTCTTTCTAAGGTACTTTTAACAAAAGTGATATCAACTCTAAGTTTACGATCAATATGGCAACGTTATTCATACGGATAATCAATCTCAGAATATTCCTCTCATCATTTGACGTACTTGGATTTCAACTACGATGTTTCAACAACGATATCATAAGCATAATCATTCCAACATCTAAATATGATATTTATTTGAATAATTCACCAATGGAACTCAATATCTTGATAAATGATTCATCTTATTTTTCAGAACACGAATCTAAGGCTGAAGAAAGAATTAACATACCTTAAGATGAAGAAAACACCGAGTCAAAAAGGTAGAATCCAACTCCGGTTGTTTGTATGCCAATCCAAGGTGTGTCTCCACTTCAATGATCAATCACAAGTGACATCCAATCTTTAATGATAAAAAAGAGGTGGTCTAAGTGTGTTTAAGAAGGATATAAGGTTCTCTGGTCTCTCAAGAACGAAGGACAAGTGAAGGAAATGTAAACCAAGTAAAATGGGTTGCCGTCCCTTTTATAACATTTCTGTACGTACGTTATTTAGCGCAAGCTATCGCAATATCCTTAGCGCAAGCTAACAAGCGTTGACTCCAAATCTATCCAGGTTCGCCCGCGGGAATCTTATCCGAACCCATGTCCGGCTGGCGCATGTGCTAGCCTCCTACCTCAATAATTGACTGCCTAAGGCACACAATTCTTCATTCGGAGCGTGCGCTAGTTTTAGCCGATAACGCACGTTAAGCTACATTCTTAGCGTGTGTTATCACGAGGTTGCATGAGAAAATATGCATGTTGTTATACTCATGTACAAGGATACAAATGTGAGAAATATCATACTCCAATTATCGAGATCACAATTATGAATAATACAGGGATCACATACAGATGAAATACATAATAATAAATCCGGATATTACACATCTGATCTCCTTGACCAACTGTACCGCAGTCACGACCGCATCATATGTCCCTCGGCATACGAAGTGGATTCTCACTCGATACGATGGCACAACTACGCAAAAATAATATGCTAAAGTACCAACTCAGCACGACATATCCCATAAGGTAACTAATAACAACTCGATAAGAAAATCCATGAGGTACCCTTTTAAATGATATCATTTGAAAATCCTTGGATTTGTATGCTGTTCAAAATAAAACTTTAAAAGTATTTTTGGTACCTCAGGTTGTTTGCATCAAAACTTGTAAACAACAACTTTAATCGTCTCACTTTTAAATCATTTGCAAAATAATTTTCTGTGCAACCGGCATTGTCAAAACCACCACGCCACTACACCAGCATCACCGTTAATAACAAACAAGGTAACCACGCAAGGTCATCAAACCACTCGTACATAATTTAATCAATACAGGAAAATTTCCCAAATCCGAATTTGAAGTTTACATCGAGTGAGATTTTTCATCTTTCACTATATATTTTTGAAAATAAAAATCGTATTGGTTTTTGAAATAAAATATTTTTATGGTGTGAAAGATTTTTGAAAATCATGTACTCGAATTATTTAAAATACAACAATACATTCAAATCATTTTTCAAAATCCTCCCACCACTACATGAAAATCAACGACGGTAATATTTTACAAAATGTCTACATATACTTTAAAACAACTCTTTCAAATACCGTCGAGGTTTTATTTGAGAATCCGAGGCCGGCTCGCCAGTTCCAAATAATTTTCAAAGTAGGCACAGAGCCGTTGATTAATCGAACCGCCGAAACTTTATGAAATTTTTAGGAAGGCATTCTCGAACACACACACATCAGACATAATTTAAACATAATCAATTATCACCTAGCACTACAAAGAGTCCTAACACATATTCCCACACAACAGTTGTCATCACTAGACAACACATATAGAATACAATCGCAGATGATTGACTGCAAAACATAGACCTAACGGCTAAAAATGCGGTTCCATAGCCTCTGCCCAGGCTGATTAGCGCGCGTTACAACAAAGATTAGCATGCGTTAAACATGCCACGTTAGCGCGCGTTAGCCTCGTACAAAGCCTGCGCTAGCTGCTTTAATCAACAATACGATTGCGAACATATACAAGGCAATACTAGACTCGAAGGTTACAAATAAGCAACAACATACGAGTCTGAATGTCATCGATTCACATAATTACAACATCTCACAAGCAACCATCAAAAGACAATCATCATTCAAAACCGAAATTTCTCCTCTCAGCATGGAGGGTTATCTCAACGTGCACACATCGAATGACTCGGCGTTCACACTACCATCTTAATCATAAAATTGGGCACCATTGACCAAACAGCGATAATATCATCAATACACATTTTCTGACTAACATTCATGAAACCAAAAAGTTACAAACGAGAGTCACGTCTTGAGCATATTTTGTAGACCTCATTTAAGTTAAAAACTTGTGTTTTGAAAACTTATAGTACACAATGATAAAGAACTATCAATAATTCGGGTTTCCAAAACTTTCAGCCTTGAGGTCAACATACGATAATCAAACTTTTTCCTCCCTTGGAGGATATCTTTAAAAAAAAATTACGTGACTACCCGAAAGCATTCGAATACTAAAAATTCCAAGGTTGTAACTCTTGCAAGAAAAACGGTTTATATGAAGATACATTCAGCAATAACATTCTTCATTCTAGCATAAGATGGGAATGAACATATATATGCCACATAATCATAAATCACATTTAAACTGTACCCCAAAATACTGAATCACACAACTGGATCGTGCAGCTAGAGGCACAACATGAAGTAGGGAGACTTACCTCCACAGATCGCACGAAGGTAATGGCTGCACCATGATACTAATCACGACCGACATACCAGACGACGCGTCGCGACATGACTCAGTCAGACAAAATCTGACAATACAAGACTCGACAACACACAACTCGACCCGACATCCTAGGTTTCCTCAACCTAAGCTCTGATACCATAAATGTAACACCCCCAGAATCAAACCGGGAATAATACACGCCGCAGACCCGCTCCGTGAGGATCCACCAGGCTAGACATCAAAACAACACATTACATTACATACAGACGTAACAAAATAACGAACCAATAGACCGATTTGGTCTTTTATCACTAACATACAAATGAAATTATACATTATATATCGACTCGTACCCATGCATACACTCATAAACAAAAGTACGACAGCGGAAAGACCATACAACGAACTTCGACTGACTGCACCCAAAACTGGTCTTCATGTGATTAGTATCAGTGTCTTCCATCATCCTTTGCACCGATCCTGTGTTTTGCTCCCAGAACCTGCATGTACCTGGATGCAGAACAAACATCCACCCCCGAATACTTCAGGGGTTAGCAAAACTCCACTTTTTTGCTAGTACAAGTATAAAGTGCAAATATGACCATACACAACACATTCCGAGAATACAATGAAAGACTTCCCGAGATATATCATTTGGTTAAAATAGTTCAAATCTTGATAGTAGAAATGAAACAAGTAAGCACATTGAAAACACTTCCAAATCTCGGGAGTTTTGAAAACATTTGAAATTGAAAAGTTCTTAATTCCTCGAAAGCAACTTAGGGTCACAGCCCCAAAGTTCATTTTTCAAAATGCAAATCCGTTAACAAAACACGGGGTCCATGACCCAACCATTCCGGTCACAAAACGCAGGGTCCACGACCTGATCATCCACTTCAATTCACTTACAAGGACACATTACACATAATACATTATTCTTATGCCATTCTAGCCAAATACCAAGACTCGATATATAATGTATCACTCCGGACATATCACAAGTAATCATAAAAACATCAACATCAACATCACAAAAAACCACACCTGGTAACCCATGGCCGTACCCATTAGTAGCGACCTCAGAAGCCCCGTCGGACCATCCCCGGGTGGGAAACCACTTCCGCGGCCATACCCATTAGTATCGGCCCCCAGAGGTCCCGTCGAACCATCCCTGGGTGGAAGAACAATTCACGCACACTAGCATTCACACTTCCGCGGCCGTACCCATTAGTATCGGCCCCCAGAGGTCCCGTCGAACCATCCCCGGGTGGAAGAACAACTTACGCACACTAGCGTTCACAACTCATAGTTTACAAAACCACAACTCTCAAAGGTCAAACACACAAAATATATAGTCGAGGTACCTTGCTAGAATGGCCATATTGTCTGACACATACAAAATGTAACAATACCATCAATTCCATAATCCAATGGTGCAACTAGCAACAAACACATAGCAACGAGGTAGAATACCTTTCCAACCACACCGAATGGCACAACCTCCTCATAAAGGAGTTACAACATTTATCGCACAATGTCACAAGATCATCAGTAACCACACGTCTCCACACACACATCTCAACAAAAGGTTAGAACTTTAAATTTACCACGACATAATCACATAAAATGGCATCACACAACAGTAAGGCATTCCTACACTTAACACTAGCACACATATTCAATTAAACATATTAATTCCCAGAACACACGGGTCACCTTTAGGAAAACCATGATAGTAAATATACCGATTCTTTGAAAAATGATTATAAATATTTATTTAGCACATATCGACGATTAGCAACCTTTATATCAACAAAGAACGTAATGTATGGGCAAGATACTTGCCTCGACAATCGATGTCGGGCACTCAGAAGAACACGGCGGGAAACCTCGAACACCGACAATTCTCTGGCGAAGATAATGAATACACCCTCGATCGGAAAGCTTGAAGAAAACGACAAACGGAAGAGTTCCGACTAGAGTTCTTTGCGAGGAATTTGACCCTAACATCATACCATCAATAAATTTACAAACGAACGAGGAAGAATAATCGTAGAACGCTTGAATCCCCTTTGTGACATTTTATCGAACACCTTCAAGACGTCAATAAGAAAGTCAATAAAACGACGAATCCTCAGCAATCCAACCGTGGAACAACAAGGAATTCGATAAAATATAGCTTAACAATCATCAACCCATCATTATTCTGAGTTAAAATGGATTAAACGGACAAATCGAACGAAATCCCCAAAACTAGATTTTAAGAAAACTTACCCTGATTCGATCGATCAGAGCAAGTTATGGAAGGATTAATTGATGTTATGGACTCAGGAAATTTCGTGTATTTATAGTGTAACAACATCTCCTCGTGCCTTCCAAGCCCCAACCACGGAAAGGAAAGGAAGAAATGGGAAAAATGGGTGTAAACTGGACTGTCCTGGCATATTTATACCCGTGCAGAACACGGCGCAACAAACGGCCCAGACCAGCGCCGTGTCTACCGCCGGGTTGCGGGTCAGTGCGCGACCTGATCGACACGGCGCAACACCCGGCGCAAAACGCATGCGCATGTATCTGGGCCGTGTCAGACACGGCGCATTACCCGGCGCAAAACTGACGCGGGTTCTCGGCCGTGTCTCGGCAGACCTGCTAGTCCTGGCCGACCCGGCACAGGACAAGGTGCTCGGCAGCGCCATTTTCACCGCCGTTTTATACAGGTCCGTCCAGCAAACCTCCGGTTGCAAAACGACTCCGATATGAACTAAAAATTACGATAGGACAACAACAATGATCCGCAAGAAGAAGAATAAGAACAAAAGAGGACATATGATCTTACGAAATGAAATGTCGTACCTGACGAATATCACAACACAGATATCATGCCGGACCAAGAAATCGTCCACAGAACAAAATGACCTGCACAGCCGACAAAATTCAAAAATAACCAGAACCGAGAGTCATGGGTATTACAAGAAGTGTGGATATGAATGAAACTGAAGAATAAACGTTTGACAATTGTGAATTTATTCCTTTGTCAACACGGTTACACACTGTCGTTGAAGAAAATGCTGCTGACGACATACATGTCATTCGAAATGACCATGATGAAGGTTTATGGGATAACTTTTTTATCTCAAAAGATAAATAAAAATCAGGTACATGAATAACTACATATAAGTTTTGCATAGATAAATGCTATTTTTGTTCTCATTCTAAGTTCAACCGAATTAATTTATTCTCCTCTTACAAAGTGAGTAGGTGTTCACTTAGAAATCAGTAGATTTAGTACTTACTAGTCAAAATGTAGGAAATTAGATGTTAAGTTATAATAACTGTCAATTTTGACAACTAGGTAATACGTTGTGTTTGACAAGTATTAGTTTTTGACAAAGAGTTTTTCAAAAAAAAAATATTACTGTTGTGTTTGACAAGTATTAGTTTCTTGACAAAGATTTTTTCAAATAAAAAATATTATTGGTGTATGTTGTGTTTGACAAATATAATTTTTTGGTTTTTATTGTGTTTGACAATATTTTCATTTGTTTATACAGGTACATGACTTCTCCTCGGCATTCTCCTCGTTCTCCTTCTCATTCTCCTCGTACTCCTCGTCATTCTCCTCCTCATTCCGCTGCTTGTCCTTATACACATACTACTACATCGAGAAATCCTACAAGATGTAGAAGTATGTCCAAACGGCGTGTAGATGGGAAAAAGCTACCTTTTGACATCGATCCAGTCAGAGGAAAACATAAGTAGGAGCACAAAATCAAATTGAGTACGTATTTGAGTAAACTTGTGAAAGATCATGTTTCCATATTGTACAATCGATGGAATCATGTACTGGAGAAGCCGGATAAGGAAATACTTTGGAAGGATGTATTGGTACGTGCATTACTTTTGTAATTAATTATGTATTTCACTCTGTGCTTAAATTAAATTAAATTATTCTATAAAAACTGAAATTAAATTAAATGTGATATCCCACACCGACTAGCAGAGAGCAGGCAAAGTGCCTTATTTGAGCGTGCCGTGACACCTTATAGCATGAGGCCTCTTGGGAGCCCTGTGGCTTCGGGGTGATGAGAACTTCGCAGTTAAGCGTGCTGGTGCGAGAGCACTCTCAGGATGGGTGACCTCCTGGGAAGCTGCTCGTTCGGCTCCCAGAACAACACCGTGAGGGCCAACTCAGAGGAGAGTGCCCAGAGCGGACAATATCATGCTACAACGGAGGGGTCTTAGGAGGTGACTATTGGTATCGGAGCCACTCTGCCGTGTCGTGCGTGTGTGCCGACGAGGACGTCGGGTCCTTTGAGGAGGGGCGGATTTGTGATATCCCACACCGACTAGCAGAGAGCGGGCGAAGTGCCTTATTTGAGCGTGTCGTGACACCCTATAGCGTGAGGCCTCTTGGGAGCCCAGTGGCTTCGGGGTGATGAGAACTCCGAAGTTAAGCGTGGTGGTGCGAGAGCAGTCTCAAGATGGGTGACCTCCTGGGATGCTGCTCGTTGGGCTCCTAGAAACAAATCCGTGAGGGCCAGCTCAGAGGAGAGTGCCCAGAGCGGACAGTATCATGCTACGATGGAGGAGTCTTGGGATGTGACATTAAATACTTTAAAAAACTGAATTAAATATAAATAATCGGGAATAAAACTGAAATTTATAAAAAAATTTTAATTTAAGTGAATTATTCTATAAAAAACGAAATTAAATTAAATATTTTAAAAAACTGATTTAAATATAAATAATCTGGAATAAAACTGAAATTTATAAAAAGACATTAATTTAGGTAAATTATTCTATAAAAACTAAAATTAAATTAAATAATTTAAAAAACTGAATTAAATATAAATAATCTGTAATAAAACTAAAATTTATAAAAAAACATTAATTTAAGTAAATTATTCTATAAAAACTGAAATTAAATTAAATAATTTAAAAAACCGAGTTAAATATAAATAATCTGGAATAAAACTGAAATTTATAAAAAAACATTAATTTAAGTAAATTGTTCTATAAAAACTGAAATTAAATTAAATAATTTAAAAACTGAATTAAATATATCTGGAATAAAACTGAAATTTATAAAAAACATTAATTTAAGTAAATTGTTCTATAAGACGAAAATTAAATTAAATAATTTAAAAACTGAATTAAATATAAGTAATCTGGAATAAAACTGAAATATATAAAAAAATCAATTTAAGTAAATTATTCTATAAAAACTGAAATTAAATTAAATAATTAAAAAACTAAATTAAATATAAATAATCTAGAATAAAACTGAATTTTATAAAAAAATATTAATTTAAGTAAATTATTCTATAAAAACTAAAATTAAATTAAATAATTTAAAAATAAATTAAATATAAATAATCTGGAATAAAACTAAAATTTATAAAAAATCTTTAATTTATGTAAATTATTCTATAAAACTGAAATTAAATTAAAGACATTTCAATATTGGCTAATTTAAGTAAATTATTCTATAAAAACTGAAATTATCAATAACGTTTGAATTTGAATTGTCAATGTAGGCCACCTTTGATGTTAGTCAAGTTAGCAATATTGGCCAATTTCGCACGAAACATTGCACTTTATTGGCAGGATGTTGAGGTAATTTAAGATTGATTTGACCGGCGAGTATATATATTGTGTGTCGAAAGGGTTGTCTCCTTGTGAGAAGTATGGTATATCGGAGGATGATTAGAAAGAATTTAAAAAGACTCGTGAGGACCCTACTTGGTAGGTAAATCTGAATTCAAAAGACATTTTCTGTAGCTCGATTACTTGCAGATATTTCTTACATACTATTTCGATTCCACCTATCGATTCATTTCCTTACATATTATTTTGATTCCTTGCAAATTTTTTTTTTCACGAAAAGAGAATCAAGAAACAAGAGATAGCGAAGCTGAACAATGCTCCCCATACTATGGCTCGAGGAGGAGATGATTTTGTGAAGGTATGGGAGATGGAGAGAATGATGAAGGAGCGTAAAGAAGAAACATCAAAATTTGGAGAAGATGTTACTATTGATCCTCCATCTCCTCCTTCACGTCATCGGTGGTGGAAGCTTGGTCTTCAAAAAAGATCTAAGAGAGTGTCATCAGATGTTGCACGAGAGATTGTTACTAAGATCGTAAGTTTAAATATCATTTAATATTAGACAATGTATTTAAAATTAAATAAATGTAGTTTTCTTATCTTTTCAAAAGTTGATTCAGGAAATTTTTGTTGTGGCAATTCCGAAAATATTTAAAGGTTGTGAATAAAATTTGAAAAGTTCATTTTATGAATCAAAGTTTTTTTATCTTTACGAAAAAAATATTAACAGTTCATTTATGTGCTTCACATTTGTGTTCCACTTACGAAAAATGGTTCTTTTGTAGGATGAGTTGGAGGCGCAGTGTACACTGTAACACCCCCAAAACCCCGTAGACCCCTTTTTACGAGGATCTACCAGGCTAAACCTTACAAAACGACCAAATGTTTGCCCAGCCAGGGTCAAACAATAAAATAATACAGACCGTTAAGGTCACTTACACAAGAATACACTGACCGATGAGGTCACACAACTCCATCAACAGAACTGACTAAAATAACATTACCCACACGGGGGTCGAAACACAATACAATGGAAGGCTGTAATCAACTCTGACAACACAACAAAAATCAAAACAACTCTCAACTCTTTATTAGTATCGCAGCTCGTCATCCACTTGTGCCGATCCTGTGACTGCTCCCCCGAACCTGCATGTACCTGGACGCAAAACAAACATCCACCCCCCGACTACTCAAGCGTTAGTAAAACTCCACTGTTTTACTAGTGCAAGTATCAAATCATACGAAAAGTAATGAGCAAACATTAATCAAGAATCAAACACAATATTCAAGTATCAAATTATTCCCGGGGTTTTTAATAAAGGTATTTAAGCTATGAAGCATTTCGAAAATAAGTTCATCACCTCGGGAAATTTTGAAATTTCAAAATATTTAAAACTCTGAGTCCTGGTTCACCAAACCTTTCAAAAGAAGAGTTGAGGTCTTTAACCCAAATCTCGTTTCATAAATCAACAGTTCACAATATGGAAAAAACATTTACTCAAAGCTCAGGACTCGGTCCAACATTCATTTTCATAAAACTTTTCCTTGCAAAACTTTGATTTGAAAATAATCATGTTCATGACACCGTGATCCACTGTCACGTGTCTCCATAGGTTCAACAACCCGCACGGGCTAAACCACGCACAATTAAAGAAACATAATCAATTCCGACACCGTGATCCACTGTCACGTGTCTCCGTAGGTTCAACAACCCACACGGACTATTAACCAAACATAACCAATTCCGACACCGTGATCCACTGTCACGTGTCTCCGTAGGCTCAACAACCCACACGGAATATATCAATCACAACAATCACACACACAGTCCTGACACTGTAGTCTACTGCCACGTGTCACCGTAAGCCCCGTCGAGCTCTCCCGGTTGGACGTACTGTGTCCGAAACTCATGGTCCACTGCCATGCGTTATCGTAGGCCTCGTCAGACCATCACTATTGGACCTCAGTACCTCACTAAGTTCTGACCCCGTAGTCCACTGCCACGAATCCTCGTAGGTCCCGTCGAACCAACACTAGTGAACTTAGCGGTCACACACATATTCACATTAACATTCACATTGATCACCACAAAATCGTACATCACACGCACATAACACAATCTCAACACTCGCAACAACTATCATCAATAAACATAGCACACGATCAGTACACAATACATTGCACAACCAAGTGTATAACCATCCCATATGTACGTCGCAATCCTGCACAAATGGCACAATACCTAACATGTATACCAATATAACATTATTATCACAAAGCCTTCAAATTGCGGAATACACAACCAATTCAAACGGAACATATTTACGAAGGCAAGCAAAATCATCATAAATCTTATACGTGATTACTAGTCGCACGATACAAGTCGTATAATAAGATAATTGCCTTAATAACCGTTACCGAATACCCCGAAGAACACGGTTCGACCGGGAAGCTTGTACCACGAAGAATACAACGAACGGAAGGGTTCCGATTCGAGTTCTCCACAAGGAATCTGACCCTAACATCATACCATCAATAAATTAATGAACGAACGAGGAAGAATAATCGTAGAATGCTCGGATTCTCTTTGTGATATTTTATAGAACACCTTCAAGGCGTCGATAAGATACTCAATAAAACGACAAATCCATGGCAATACAACCATGGAATAACAAGGAATTCGATATAAATAGCTTAACAATCATCAATCCATCACTATTCTGAGTTAAAAAGTATTAAACGGACAAATCAAACAAAATCCCAAAAACTAGATTTTAAGAAAACTTACCCTGATTCGGTCGATCGGAGCAAGTTATGGAAGGATTAATCGATGTTATGGACTCAGGAATTTCGTGTTTTGGATAGTTTAACAACATGCCTTTGGTTTTCCCAATACTTGGATGCGGAAGGATTGAAAACGAAATGGGAAAAATGAGTGAAACCCGACTGCTCTGCCATATTTATACCCGTGCAGAACACAGCGCAACAAACGGTCCAAACCAGCGCCGTGTTTACCGCCTTGTTGTGGGTCAGTGCGCGACCTGACCGACACAGCGCAACACCTGGCGCAAGACGCCTGCGCGTGTGTCTCGGCCGTATCCGACATGGCGCATCACCCGGCGCAAATCTTGCGCGGGTTCTCAGCCGTGTCTCGGCAGACTTGCTGGTCCTGGCCGAACCGGCGCAAGACACGGCGCTCGGAAGCACCGTTTTCAGCACCGTTTCGCACAGGTCCGGCCAGCAACCTCCAGATGCAAAATGATTTCGACACAAACCGAAAATTACAACAGAACCACAACGACGATCCGAACGACCCCGAAACCCGAACCTGAATACGAATCGGAGATTAGGTTATAAAGTACTCGCAAAGACAAATTTGAGCACTAGGAGAACACACGATTCCGACCACCCGAAGGCTCGAAATTCGACAACGAAAGGTAATTACCTTAAACTTTGGGAAATTACGAAAATGGCCCAAAACGTCCGAAAATCACAATACGTGATCGAATAACCAACCGAGTTCACAACACGTCTAACAAAGTTAAACGGACTTACGGGAAACTCGAAATAGTAATTTCGAACGAGATTCACAAGAATCGAACTCGAGTGCAGAAAAGTCGTTAAGAAACACGGAACTCAACAAAACAATACCGAAACAAACTAGGATGACAAAAAGTGCAGAATTAATCATTCTCAGAATGATGAAACGGTCCCAAGCGAGTCGTCGAAACGGAGCTCCGCTGGAAAAAAGAAAATTACCGAAATCCGAAATTACGGATATTACATTCTACCCTCCTTAAAAGAAGTTTCGTCCCGAAACTTAAATCAAGTAGGGAGAAGGAATATCACACCAGGAAAACTCAATGAGATACACAAGAACCGAAAAAATCGTGCACAACGGGGAAACATTACAAGCAATGCAAAGGAATAGACGGCGTGAAAACACGCCCCACGACGACTAATGCAACGCCACCGACTATGATTTAAAACAACGAGTAATTAACAACACATCACATGCACACATTTAATCAAAGAAACGCACGCGACAACAAGTCGCACCCGACCACAACGACCATGCGGTAGAAACAAATATAGTATTACGATAGAATTCACTCCGATTCTCGTCAACAAGAAAATGTCCGACGTTAAGACACAAACAATTCAAGATAAAAGAAAACGAGAATACCGGATATTACATTCTATCCTATTAAAAATAAGTTTCATCCCGAAACTTAAAATAAAACATCATGGTAGAATACAAACAAAACCAAAAAGTTAACGCAACAAATATCAATCTCTACACGAATTACAGCACAAAGTACAATACACAACTACATCACTGGACACCACCGGGCACTCCCCGAGTAGGAACGAAAACCCGATTCCCGAACATCTTGGCAACGGTCTCACAATGCACTGCTTGGTGCCCCAGTTGGCCGCACTTAAAACAATTAACCGATGGCGAACGACAATTCTGTCTCGCATGGCCCCTGCAGTGCGATTAAAGCGAGTCTTCACACCGATCGTCTTACTCGCCTGCGGAGTAAGGTTCATAGGTAGTCAACCGAACGAGGAGTACTACCGAGAAGGAAAGCTGCGAAGCAGGCTCACGGATCTCACTTCTCGGCCTCTTGAAAAATTACTCGAGGTCTTGTCTCTTACTCTCTCGAACCGATTCCGTCACGAAGCGCCATCTCAATGGCTAAAGCTCGGTCCTGATATTCCTTCAGGGTGGTACACATAAGCGGAGCCATACTCTCACGGATATGGGGTTTCATGCGCATATTGAAGTATCGGACCTTGTCCGCTTCACTTCTCACTTGATCACGAACATAATCCAACTGTCGATTAGAATCGACTATCGCCTGGGATATTGACACATCCTGGGGCGTAGTGGAGAAAAACTCAACGATCCTGCGTTCACGAACAGGCAACGGGCAATACTCTGCCTCCATGGCGGTCTTAAACTCAGCCCATGTAGATGCACGGTCTGCAGGCACTACAGCCTACCACCAGTCTGCAGCTTCTTTATCGAGCAGGTACTGAGCAATGGGTACCCTCCTTTCATCCGGACAAGCTACAACATAAAATATTCTCTCCAACTAGAAGAACCAGTTTCCCCAACCTAACAAGTCAGACGAACCCACAAAACGGGGCGGCTGCTTCATCATCACATCTCGTAACCACTTACTATCTCCGTTATCCCCATTTAGGTTCTCATTCCGACGTACGGCCTGATTCATCTGCACTAACTAGTCAACCACCTGACGAAGGATGGTGGCAACGCCAACGTCAACATTAACGCTGGCTGAATGAGAATGTCCCTGATCTGTACCGAGCTGATTGGTACTCAGCAAGGAGTGAGTCGCCCTCTCACGCTCCTGATTACGACCACCACCACGACCATGGCCTCGGCCTCGACCCTCAGCATACTGCACGGGCAACCATACAGAACAACAAAATAAATACCACATAGTCAACAAAGGGCAACAACCAGTAGCACAATAAAGTATTCACTCCAAGTCATCACACGAGTACACGAACTAACAATGCAATAATAGACTTAAATTCATAAGTAATTCGCACGGTTACACCTGTAATATCCGTATTTTTCTTTCCCTTGTATTTTCGTTTTTGGTGTATTTCTCGATCGTAGTGACCCTCGTGTACTTTTCAGCGTATCCTTCCTGTCAAACTGTTGAACTATATTCTTATTATTGTTGTGCTAAACCGCCGTTTCGGGGTTGCCGTGGATCCATTTCGTGTTATTAGTCCCCAAATATTGATTCCTATCGTTTTATTCTCTTTCCGGATCATTTTTATCATTTTGGGACCCAAAAAGGGGTGTGGGCCGCGGCACAAGGTGCGTGCGCCGCGGCACACAAATTTCTCAAAATGTTGGTCGAAATCATGCGTGTGCCGCGGCACACCCATCTAGTGCCGCGGCACGGCCGAGCAGTCGCGGCACACTGTCCGGTGCCGCGGCACACTCGTGTGTCTTCTGCGACCAAAACCCAGTATGCGTGTGCGCGGCTGCTGGCGGAAACACAGGAGTATTTTCTTGGCACATGCGCGGCACACTTTGGTGTGCCGCGGCACAAGCGGTCGATTGTGCGATTCACCTTTATTAGGCGAAATCGGCCGACTTTTCCCCATTTTCATCTGCATCGCGAGAGTAGTAAGAGGAAGGGGAGAACTGCACAGATTTCTTAACTTGGGGTGCCGATTTTCATCATTTCTCTTTGGTAGTGAAGCTCGGGCACTCAATCTAACGCGTGTTCTACGGATCTTGATACTTGAATCTCCTCAGGTAAAATTCTAAAACCCTATGTCGATTTAATTTGGGGTTTTGGGTTTTTCTTCCGATTCGTTCCGTTTTGTTGGTGGATTCATGATGTATACGATTGATATTGTTAGTATCTTTAGTTTTCCCTACGGATTCATGGATATTTTGTGGATTTTTACGAAATCGAGAGGGTTTGGTTGTGGTCCGCCCTCGTTGTTATTTTTATTCGAATATACATGAATCGTAGGCGGGTTTCCGGGTGTATTCCATTTCCGTAATCGTCTAGAGTTGGTTGTGATTGTGTTATTCGAATCGTTAGGTTCATTCGTCGGTTTCTCACGGTCGTGCTTGATTCTTCCGTTCCGTTCGCGTCACCGTCTATTAATCGAGGCAAGTATTTTTGGAAACCTTTATGCTTAACGTGAAATGGTAATGTATATTGTTTGTAAATTACTCACCTTGTGTTGGCCCGACGGGTTCAAGGAGGGAAATCTATGCTGCCGCCCTGGATTTCACGAGTTTCGTACCGCTAGCCAACTCGTTAGGGTCCTTGCAAGGCCCCGAGTGAGGATGTATCTTTGCCGCCTGTTCTCACGACATAGCGTGTGCGTGGTTTTGTTTTTACGTAATTGTAGCCAACTCGTTAGGGTCCTGTGAGGCCCAGTGAGAATGTATCTTTGCCGCCCTGTTCTCAAGGCTAATTGTTTATTGTTTATTTTAGGAAAAGACATGTCTTGTTTTGGTTTTCGAAATGATATTGGTGCATATGCTATGAAATGTGTAAGCGATTGGTTTGCCTTGAATACTTGTACTAGCGTAATTGCTAACCCCTCTGGGGACCCGTTTGGGAAATTCGTTTATGAATTTCAGTCGGGTTCATCGAGGCAATGGTACTGGACGATTACGGATGATGGCCGTGCGTGATGATTGTGCACGAGTGACGTTTTGGTGTCTTTTACCTTTTGTCTTTTGTGGTTTTGAACTAATAGTTGTACTCGAGTACTTAAGGGGTTCTTGTTCGTTTGGATTGTATTGTTGCTTATTATGTTGTGTCGGATGATGATGTTATATTGACCGGTTGAACCGGGTGGTATCGTTCTGTTGTTTATGTGAGTCGATAAGTATGATGATGTTCAGCCTAGTGGGTCCCATATAGGGATTCACGGCGCTGTAATATATACCTCGAATATCTTGAGGGTGTTACAGAAAATGGTATCGGAGCTCTAGGTTTATGGATACCTAGGCTTGTCGGTTTATTGGGTCTTGTGGTGTTTTGTTTTGCACATCATCGTCACGCTGCCATGATTCCGGTACTACCAGTGTCCGTAAGTTTTCCTTCCTCTGTTCATTATTTCCTTGTATCGTACCTTTGATTCTCGACTTGTGATTGTTCTTCTCTCGTACTTACCCTCGTATGGCTTTTGCTACTTATTTAACTCCAGTATGGATCTTTGGAAGAGGTCGTGGTCGCGGTCGTGGTCGTGGGCCGGCCGGGGGCGTGGGGCGGCCGGTGGGGCGGCCACGTCACGATCTTGAGGCCGGCGATGCGGCGACCGTCATAGCCATGCTTCTTCTCAGGAGCGTGCCGATCTTGGTATTGCGGCCGTAATGCAACAAATGATGAACCAAATGGCGGCAATAGCTCAGGCGGTTCAGAACCCGGATCAGGCCCATGCTAATCGGGGCGGAGCGGACCGTTGGCTCCAAGATGTCATCAAGATGCATCCTCCTAAGTTTTCGGGAGCTTCGGACCCGATGGGCTGGGAAGGGTGGATTAAGGAGATATCAAAGGTCTTCGTTGCCACTAATTGTCCCGAGGAACGTAGAGTCCCTATTGCTCAATATTTTCTCACAGGGAACGCTACAGACTGGTGGGAGGCCGTTGGGCCCAAAGATGATGCTGCTTCGTGGGCTGAGTTTCAAGAATTGATGGAGACTGAATATTGCCCGTGGCCGGTCAGACAGGCTCGGGTACATGCTTTTTATGATGCTCAACCGTGGGATATCCCCGTAGCTCAAGCTATTGCTGATTTTAACAAGGAGTTGGGTTATGTGAAAACCCAAGTTGTCGAGGAGAGTGACAAAATTTTCCATTTCTCTAGACGGATGAAGTTGCCGATTCGGGACTATATGTCGGGGCTCGTATGCACTACATTGAAAGATTACCAGAGCAGGGCCCTTGCTTATGATATGTCTGTGACGGCGAGTGAGGCGGCCCGCGAGAGTAAGAAGCAGAAGTCGGTTGGAAATTTTACGGTCCCAAGAGTGGAGAGGCCAGAAATCTCAAGTGCAAATTTTTCAACAGGCGGTTCGGCCGTTTCTCTGGGAGCTTTCGGGTGCCGCCGGAACCTCCGCTCATGAACCCACATGTTTTAACTGTGGTGTGCAAGGCCATAGGAGCCGGCAATGTTCTCGTCAAGCTTACTGTCATACTTGTGGGCAGCTAGGCCACAAGGCCCCTTTGTGAGCGAGATCAAAGCGGCTTCGCGGCGCCCGTTCTTCTCAACCGGCCCGTTGGAGCCGAGTGTAAACCAGGGCTCATTTGCTCCGCCGCCTCCACCGAGTGCCGGCCGAGGTAAGGGTCGGGGTCAACCCGCTAGGGGTGGAGTTTCCAGTGTCGGCTCTGCTCAGCCGCGTATCTATGAGATGAGGAGAGCCGTTGATCCAGCGGCCTCTTGTGGCGGCAGTACCGTTCATATTCATTTCCATCCTGTCGGTGTACTTTTTGATTGGTGCTACGCATTCATTCATTTCTCTAGAGTGTGTACGCCGTTTGAGTCTCATTGCTTGTCACCTTGCGAGCCTTTCATCGTTAAACTTCCTAGCGGTGATAGAATTGTCGGTGATCGAGAAGTCCGGACTGATACGTGATCATTTGTGAGAGGGCGTGGCTCTCTAATCTTATTGTTGTGGGTATCGAGGCGAGGATTTAATTCTCGGGAATGATTGGCTCGGCGGCATGGTGCGATCATGAACTACCGCACGAGGATCATTACCATGTTAGCGAGGACGGTGCAGAACACTCTTTCGCGGGCGAAAGAGAACCCGAAGGTTGTTATTAACGCCTTGAAGGCGGTGAAACTCTGCGAAAGGGGTGTCTTGGTTATTGGTGCTACGCCTTGAAGGCGGGGATGGTGGAGTCGAGTTTTCGTCGATTCCGTCGTTAGTGAGTTTCTGATGTATTTCTGACGAGTTACGGATTGCCACCGGATCATGAGGTTGAGTTTGTTATAGAATTAGAGCCGGGCGCGCTCGATTTCAAAGGCGCCGTATCGCATGGCACCTTCGAGAGATGTCGAGTTGAAGAAGCGGTTGAGTGAGCTTCTTGAGTCGGGTATGTTCGACCGAGCGCCTCGCCTTGGGGTGCACCGGTCTGTTTGTACGGAAGAAGGATGGTTCACTACGTTTGTGTATCGACTATCGCGAACTAAACAAGGTAACCATCAAGAACAAGTATCCTTTGCCGAGAATTGATGACTTGTTCGATCAGTTGCAGGGAGCTGCGGTATTCTCGAAAATTGATTTGAAATCGGGGTACTATCAGCTCCGGGTGAGAGAGTCCGATGTGCCGAAGACAGCTTTTCGGACGAGATACGGACATTATGAGTTCGTAGTCATGCCTTTCGGGTTAACTAATGCGCCGGCGGTGTTCATGCAGTTGATGAACAAAGTCTTTATCGAGTATTTGGATAAGTGTGTCGTCGTCTTCATTGACGATATTCTTATTTATTCGAGGAATGAGGAAGAGCATGCCCATCATTTGCGAGTAGTATTAGACATTTTGAGGACCGAGCAACTCTATGCGAAGTTCTCGAAATGTGAGTTATTTGAAGGAAGTGATGTTTTGGGCCACGTGATTTCGGTAGGGGGTTCGTGTAGATCCGAGAAGATCGAGGCGGTGTTGGATTGGGCACCGCCCAAAATGTGAAGGAGGTCCGTAGTTTCTTGGGTTTGGTGGCTACTACCGTAGGTTCGTGAGGTTTCTCGGCGGCTCGACCACTTACCTGATTGCTCGAGAAATCCGAGAAGTTAAATGCGGAATGACGAGAGGCGATCGAGTTTTGAGGAACTGAAGAAGCGTTTGACTTCAGCCCCGGTTTTGGCGTTGCCATGTGGCAATGAGGGTTTTGCCGTTTATAGCGATGCTTCGGGTCAGGGTCTTGGGTGCGTATTGATGCAGCACGGCAAGACCATTGCCTATGCGTCGAGACAATTGAGGCCGTATGAGTTGAACTACCCTACTCATGATTTAGAGTTAGCGGCAGTCGTTTTTGCGCTCAAGATTTGGCGTCATTATCTTTTCGGCTCTGCATGTCAGATTTTTACCGATCATAAAAGTCTGAAATACATATTTACTCAGCGGGAGTTGAATATGAGGCAGAGGAGGTGGTTGGAGTTGATTAAGGATTATGACCTCGAAATCCTTTATCATCCGGGCAAGGCGAACGTCGTGGCCGACGCCTTGAGTCGGAAACCGATTGCATTGCGATCGCTTGAGATCCTTACGTCTCAGTCCGAGCTTCGGCGATCTTTAATAGAGTTAGATGTTGAAGTTTTGTTGCCTGGAGCCGTCGGGCAACTTCGTGCTTTAGAGGTTTCGTCGTCTTTGATCGATGAAATTAAGCTGAAGCAGTTAGAGGATCCGATGATTACTCAAATCCGAGAGAACGTTCTTAAAGGGAAGTCTCCTGGATTTATGATTCACGAGGATGGTATTTTGAGATTTCAGAGTCGTCTTTGTGTGCCGAACGACTCAGAGTTGAGACAGAGTATTTTGCGGGAGGCCCATGCTACACCTTACTCCGTTCATCCTGGTTCGAGTAAGATGTACAAGGACTTGAGAAGGAATTTCTGGTGGAATGATATGAAGGATGAGGTCGCACAGTTTGTAGCGAGATGCTTGACTTGTCAGCAGGTCAAAATCGAGCATCAGCGACCGGGTCAAGTTATTGCGATCACTTCGTTCCGGAATGGAAATGGGAAGATATATCGATGGATTTCGTTACGAGTTTGCCGAGATCGAGGTCGGGCATGAATATGGTATGGGTGATTGTTGATCGCCTGACCAAGTCGGCACACTTTCTGGGCATCAAGGACACTTGGGGCCCGGAGAAGTTAGCTCGTGTGTTTATCGTGCAGATCGTAAGACTTCACGGTACTCCGAAGTCTATTGTTTCGGATCGTGACGGCCATTTTGTATCGCACTTCTGGCAGGCGGTGCATAAGGCGTTGGGTACCCGGTTGCGTTTGAGTACCTCTTTTCATCCCCAGTCAGATGGACAGTCGGAACGCACTATCCAGACGTTCGAAGACTTGTTGCGTGCCTGTGCACTCGATTGGAGTAGTGAATGGGAGGAACATTTGCCGCTGATCGAATTCACGTACAACAACAGTTGGCACGCGTCGATTCGGATGGCACCGTATGAGGCACTTTACGGGCGGCGATGTCGATCACCGATTTGTTGGAATGAGGCATCCGATTTGGTCGGGACCGATCCGGATGTCGTTTTAGAGACGAGGCGGAAGATAGAGTTAATTCGAGAACGGATGTTGACTGCCCAAAGTCGACAGAAGTCGTATGCCGACGTCCGACGTCGACCTTTGGAATTCGAGGTGGGAGACCACGTTTTGCTAAAGGTGTCGCCGACGAAAGGAGTTTTTCGTTTCGGGAAGAAAGGAAAGTTGAGTCCAAGATTTATCGGCCCCTTTGAGATCCTCGAGCGAGTAGGTGGGTTGGCATACCGTTTGGCGTTACCCCGGCCTTGAGTCATGTTCATAGCGTTTTCCATGTTTCCCGATTGAGGAAATATGTTCGGATCTAGTCACGTCATCGATTATGGCGAGATTGATATTGTGAAGATATTACTTTTGAGGAGCGTCCTTTGAAGATTTTGGAGCATCGTGAGAAGCTTGTGAGGCATAAAACCATCCCTTTGGTCAAAGTGCGGTGGTCGAGACACGGTGTCGAGGAAGCAACTTGGGAAACCGAGGGCGGTGTGCGTGCTAGGTACCGGAGTTGTTTGTTTCTTAAGTTTCGGACGAAACTTATTTTTAGAGGGTAGAATGTAATATCCGTATTTTCTTTCCCTTGTATTTTCGTTTTGGTGTATTTCTCGATCGTAGTGACCCTCGTGTACTTTTCGGCGTATCCTTCTGTCAAACTGTTGAACTATATTCTTATTATTGTTGTGCGAAACCGCCGTTTGGGTTGCCGTGGATCCATTTCGTGTTATTAGTCCCCAAATATTGATTCCTATCGTTTTATTCTCTTTAGGATCATTTTTATCATTTTGGGACCCAAAAAGGGGTGTGGGCCGCGGCACAAGGTGCGTGCGCGCGGCACACAAATTTCTCAAAATGTTGGTCGAGCAATCATGCGTGTGCCGCGGCACACCCATGCAGTGCCGCGGCACGGCCGAGCAGTGCGCGGCACACTGTCGGTGCCGCGGCACACTCGTGTGTCTTCTGCGACCAAAACCCAGTACCGTGTGCCGCGGCACACGCGATCTATCTTGCGGCAACGCGAAACACAGGAGTATTTTCTTGGCACATGCGCGGCACACTTTGCTGTGCCGCGGCACGAAGCGGTCAATTGTGCGGTCGCCTTTATTAGACGAAATCGACCGACTTTTCCCCATTTTTCATCTGCATCGCGAGAGTAGTAAGAGGAAGGGGAGCTGCTCAGATTTCTTAACTTGGGAGCCGATTTTCATCATTTCTCTTGTAGTGAAGTTCGGGCAATCAATCTAACGCGTGTTCTACGGATCTTGATACTTGAATCTCCTAAGGTAATATTCTAAAACCCTATTTCGATTTAATTTGGGGGTTTTGGGTTTTTCTTCCGATTCGTTCCGTTTTGTTGGTGGATTCATGATCTATACGATTGATATTGTTAGTATCTTTAGTTTTCCTACGGATTCATGGATATTTTGTGGATTTTTACGGAATCGAGAGGGTTTGGTTGTGGTCCGCCCTCGTTGTTATTTTTATTCGAATATACATGAATCGTAGGCGGGTTTCGGGTGTATTCCATTTCCGTAATCGTCTAGAGTTGGTTGTGATTGTGTTATTCGAATCGTTAGGTTCATTCGTCGGTTCCTCACGGTCGTGCTTGATTCTTCCGTTCCGTTCGCGTCACCGTCTATTAATCGAGGCAAGTATTTTTGGAAACCTTTATGCTTAACGTGAAATGGTAATGTATATTGTTTGTAAATTACTCACCTTGTGTTGGCAGACGGGGTCAAGGAGGTAAATCTATCTTTGCCGCCCTGGATTCCACGAGTTTCGTACCGCTAGCCAACTCGTTAGGGTCCTTGCAAGGCCCCGAGTGAGAATGTATGCTGCCGCCCTGTTCTCACGGCATAGCGTGTGCGTGGTTTTGTTTTTCTATAATTGTAGCCAACTCGTTAGGGTCCCTGTGAGGCCCCGAGTGAGAATGTATCTTTGCCGCCACTGTTCTCAAGGCTAATTGTTTATTATTTATTTTTAGGAAAAAGACATGTCTTGTTTTGGTTTTCGAAATGATATTGGTGCATATGCTATGAAATGTGTAAGCGATTGGTTTGCCTTGAATACTTGTACTAGCGTAATTGCTAACCCCTCTGGGGACCCGTTTGGGAAATTCGTTTTATGAATTTCAGGTCGGGTTCATCGAGGCAAGCGGGCTGGACCGATTACGGATGATGGCCGTGCGTGATGATTGTGCACGAGTGACGTTTTGGTGTCTTTTACCTTTTGTCTTTTGTGGTTTTGAACTAATAGTTGTACTCGAGTACTTAAGGGGTTCTTGTTCGTTTGGATTGTATTGTTGCTTATTATGTTGTGTCGGATGATGATGTTATATTGACCGGTTGAACCGGGTGGTATCGTTCTGTTGTTTATGTGAGTCGATAAGTATGATGCTGTTCAGCCTGGTGGGTCCCATATAGGGATTCACGGCGCTGTAATATACCTCGAATATCTTGAGGGTGTTACAACACCAATAGAGGTGCACGACTTAACCTCAATACATAAACACATAACGTTCTAATTTACGAAAGCCAAAGTTGTTTTGCAAAACAGAAATTTTCCAAAATCCTTTGGTTCATAACCAAAACGACAGTAATATTTCACAATATCCGAAGTACTTCAAAACACATTTTCCAAATACCGACCGATGGTGTCATTTGAAAATACACGACCAGTTTGTCAAAAATTTAACCGATCTTAAAATCCATATAAACCGTGGTTTTAGCCGCACCATCAAAATATTTTAAACAGTAGCAAACGATTTCCACAAAATGTTCAAACTCGTAAAGTCCTCCAGGAAGAACATTCTAAACCTACCCGTAACGGCATAAACATAACAATCTAAAAACAATCAAACTAAAAATCACATGCCCAAACGGCAAATAGGATCGCCAACCCAATTGAATACATCACACATCATCAAGTTTAGAAATACAACAAAACCATTCCTCGGAGTTTCTCACGAACTCAATCGTCGATACCTTATTCGAAACCAATCAAGGTTCTCAATTTTTCACATCATACCACCCCATACGGTGGTTCAAAGGTAAAATAATAATACGCCCAGTTTTTATACATATACTATGTGTCAGAAGTATTGTATACAACTATATTACACAACACCGTGTAAATAAAATTATGCACCGCAATTAACTCACTAAGATAAAATCATGATACACGGGTACCTCACATAAAAGAGGAGACTTACGTCCACAGGCCGCACGGAGACGACGGTCGCCCACGATACTAATCTCATCCGACAACATATCTGACATGTTGTGACTACGCACAACTCAACTTGTCACCCGACATCTCGAATGACAAAACCACACAATACTCGATCAATCATGACTCGACTTAACCCGACAGCCTAGGTTTCCGCAACCTAAGCTCCGATACCATAAATGTAACACCCCCAAAACCATATGGGAATATTACACGCCGTAGACCCCTTTTTACGAGGATCTACCAGGCTAAACCTTACAAAACGACCAAATGTTTGCCCAACCAGGGTTAAACAATAAAATAATACAGACCGTTAAGGTCACTTACACAAGAATACACTGACCGATGAGGTCACACAACTCCATCAACAGAACTTACTAAAATAACATTACCCACACGGGGGTCGAAACACAATACAGCGGAAGACTATAATAAACTCTGACAACACAACAAAAATCAAAACAACTCTCAACTCTTGATTAGTATCACAGCTCGTCATCCACTTGTGCCGATCCTGTGACTGCTCCCCCGAACCTGCATGTACCTGGACGCAAAAGAGACATCCACCCCCGATTACTCGGGGGTTAGTAAAACTCCATTGTTTTACTAGTGCAAGTATCAATCATTCGAAAAGTAAAGAGCAAACATTAATCAAGAATCAAACACAATATTCAAGTATCAAATTATTCCCGGGGTTTTAATAAAGGTATTTAAGCTATGAAGCATTTCGAAAATAAGTTCATCACCTCGGGAAATTTTGAAATTTCATAATCTTTAAAACTCTGAGTCCTGGTTCACCAAACCATTCAAAAGAAGAGTTGAGGGCTTTAACCCAAATCTCGTTTCATAAATCAACAGTTCACAATATGGAAAAAACATTTACTCAAAGTTTAGGACTCGGTCCAACATTCATTTTCATAAAACTTTTCCTTGCAAAACTTTGATTTGAAAATAATCATGTTCATGACACCGTGATCCACTGTCACGTGTCTCCGTAGGTTCAGCAACCCGCATGGACTACACCACGCACAATTAAACAAACATAATCAATTCCGAAACCGTGATCCACTGTCATGTGTCTCTGTAGGTTCAACAACCCACACGGACTATTAACCAAACATAACCAATTCCGACACCGTGATCCACTGTCACGTGTCTCCGTATGCTCAACAACCCACACGGACTATATCATTCACAACAATCACACACACAGTCCTGACACCGTAGTCTACTGTCATGTGTCACCATAAGCCCCGTCGAGCTCACCTGGTTGGACGTACTGTGTCCGAAACTCATGGTCCACTGCCATGCGTTATCGTAGGCCTCGTCAGACCAGCACGATTGGACATCAGTACCTCACTAAGTTCTGACCCCGTAGTCCACTGCCACGAATCCTTGCAGGTCCCGTCGAACCAACACGAGTGAACTTAGCGGTCACACACATATTCACATTCACATTAACATTACATACAACAATGAGCACATTCAATCAATCACGTTGATCACCACAAAATCGTACATCACATGCACATAACACAATCTCAACACTCACAACAACTATCATCAATCAACATAACACACGATCGGTACACAATACATTGCACAACCAAGTGTACAACCATCCCATATGTACGGCGCAATCCTGCACAAATGGCACAACACCTAACACGTATACCAATATAACACTATTATCACAAAGCCTTCAAATTGTGGAATACACAACCAATTCAAACGGAACATATTTACGAAGGAAAGCAAAATCATCATAAATCTTATACGTGATTACTAGTCGCAAGATACAAGTCGTATAATAAGATACTTGCCTTAATAACCGTTACCGAATACCCCGAAGAACGCAGTTCGACCGGGAAGCTTGTACCACGAAGAAGACAACGAATGGAAGGGTTCCGACTCGAGTTCTTCACAAGGAATCTGACCCTAACATCATACCATCAATAAATTAACAAACGAACGAGGAAGAATAATCGTAGAATGCTCGGATTCTCTTTGTGACATTTTATCGAACACCTTCAAGGCGTCGATAAGATACTCAATAAAACGACAAATCCATGGCAATCCAACCATGGAATAACAAGGAATTCGATATAATATAGCTTAGCAATCATCAATTCATCACTATTATGAGTTAAAATGGATTAAACGGACAAATTGAACAAAATCCCCAAAACTAGATTTTAAGAAAACTTACCCTGATTCGATCGATCGGAGCAAGTTATTGAAGGATTAATCGATGTTATGGACTCAGGAATTTCGTATTTTGGATAGATTAACAACATGTATTTGGTTTACCCAAGACTTGGCTGCGGAAGGATTGAAAACGAAATGGGAAAAATGAGTGAAACCCGACTGCTCTGCCATATTTATACCCGTGCAGAACACGGCGCAACAAACGGTCCAAACCAACGCCGTGTTTACCGCTGTGTTACGGGTCAGTGCGCGACCTGACCGACATGGTGCAACACCCGGCGCAAGGCGCCTGCGCGTGTATCTCGGTCGTATCCAACACGGCGCATCACCCGGCAAATATTGCGCAGGTTCTCGGCCGTGTCTCGGCAGACTTGCTGGTCCTGGCCGACCCGGAGCAAGACACGGCGCTCGGAAGCACCGTTTCGCACAGGTCCGGCCAGCAACCTCCAGATGCAAAATGATTCCGACACAAACCGAAAATTACGACAGAACCACAACGACGATCCGAACGACCCCGAAACCCGAACCTGAATACGAATCGGAGATTCAGTTATGAAGTACTCGCAAAGACAAATTCGAACACTAGGAGAACAAACGATTCCGACCACCCGAAGGCTCGAAATTCGACAACGGAAGGTAATTACTCCAAACTTTGGGAAATTACGAAAATGGCCCAAAACGTCCGAAAATCACAATACGTGATCGAATAACCAACCGAAGTTCACAACACGTCTAACAAAGTTAAACGGACTTACAGGAAACTCGAAACAGTAATTTCGAACGAGATTCACAAGAATCAAACTCGAGTGCGGAAAAGTCGTTAAGAAACACGGAACTCAACAAAACAATACCGAAACGAACTCGGATGACAAAAAGTGCAAAATTAATCATTCTCAAAATGATGAAACGGTCCCAAGAGAGTCTTCGAAACGGACCTCCGCCGGAAAAAAGAAAATTACCGAAATCCGAAATTGCGGATATTACATTCTACCCTCCTTAAAAGAAGTTTCGTCCCGAAACTTAAATCAAGTAGGGAGAAACATTATCCCACCAGGAAAACTCAACGAGATACACAAGAACAAAAAAATCGCGCCCAACGGCGAAACATTACAAGCAACGCAAAGGAATATACGGCGTGAAAACACGCCCTACGATGACTAACGCAACGCCACCGACTATGATTCAAAACAACAATGACTAATTAACAACACATCACATGCACACATTTAATCAAAGAAACGCACGCGACAACAAGTCGCACCCGACCACAACGACTATGCGGTAGAAACAAATATAGTATTACGATAGAATTCGCTCCGATTCTCGTCAACAAGAAAATGTCCAACGTCAAGACACAAACAATTCAAGATAACAGAAAACGAGAATACAAGATATTACATACACAGGGCAGCTTCACTCCCGATGGACGACATGATATATTGGCTGAGGCCATTGGGAGACAGGAGCACCCAGGCCGTGTTCGTGGGATTGGATTTGTTGTAGGCATTTGAGATTATTTTGGACGATCTTCACGTCGATCTACATCATCAATAAATCAAACTGTGTTAGAAGAACTAACGAAGAAGATCGCATATGATGTCACACAAAATTTGATGAAAACATTTGGCCAAACATTGAAATCTTTGGGTGCTCTTTCACAGCAGCCCCATGCCGATCTACATCCACCTAATGATCATCATGTTACTCGTGTCAGTACGAAGGGGAGTTGTGCCGATTATGTTTCTGGCCCTTCAGGAGGGAAGACTCCACCTGGGGACACTGGTCGATTTAGATTTTATGTGGACGAGCATCCTCCTCGTCTAGTCACTATCGGTCGAGTTCATCATGGAGATTCTACCCTACATTGTGCACCTTTACTAGATCATTTGGTTAAGGTAGTAGTCGATGAAGTCGTAGATGGCGGTGCCGAAGTTCCTATACCTACTGAAGAGGTAAGCTTAGTGAGGGAAGCTCTAGGTACCCTTTATTGCATGGCCAAAGAATCTTGTTGTTGCCGACTTTATCAAGGTATATTTCTTTTGTGTTTTTAATATTAAATCTAAATAAAAGATACTCCGAGTTGTTTTTTACACTGCTTGTCCTCCAGCAATTAGCTGAAAATTTAGAATATTTAGAATTTAAAAAATTTAGAATAAAATCTATAGTAGTTTTTAATATTAAAATCTAAATAAAAGAAACTCCGTTTACAGTTGGTTTTGTAGTTGGTTTTTACAGTTTTCATGTTTCTTGTATATAATTTAGGATATTCAGCGACTTAAGACACCTAAGAAACATGCTCGTCAAGATGACCGGTCGAGTCACAGAGATGACACATTGAAAGAGTTATTTAGTGTTGCAGCTATCGGTATTCTGGGAACAGAAACAAATATGCAGCAGAATAATAATAAAGACTTCCAAACAGGATCGATCAAGTAATGTATAAACGAAAAGAAAAAAACGAAGATAAAAGGATTAAGGTCCCATACCCTTGAAGCCTTTGATAGTATCTTCATAAGTTGATGTTGTTCACGAACCCGAGCACGAGCACGAAATCCCTTCGTCCCAAGCACCGAAAATACGATGCCTCTACGTCACTACGCGATGGAACTTGACCGGAAAAATCACCGAAACTCCATTCTTGAAAGAACACGGCTAGGAAGTTTCAAAGGAATTTTTCTCTCTATATTTTTCTTGATTTTCTTTCACCTCTAAGATGAAGAACAAAAATAATAAAGTTTCTCTCTCCCTCTCAATGCTCCTCTCGGTTGAAGTGCAGGAAGTGTCAAATGGTGGTGATGATGTGATTATTTATTTTAAGTCACCATGACTTAAATAAGATATTAAATGATGAGAATCAAATCAAATTACTTTGAAAAACATGTGAAGGGTTCACATGCCTAATCTTATAAATAAACAATCAACATACCTAGTCAATAAAGAGGGGGGGCATGAGGAAGTTTTCAAGAAAACAGGCCGAGTCACTCGGCTCGTGTACCGGGCGTTCGTCAAATGAATCCCTTAAATATACTCTGTTTTATTTCCAATGTATTTATACTTAATTAATTAATCCAGTTAATTAAGTATATCAAACACAAATATATTTCTCTTAAGAAATATTATTTATGAATTAAATTAATTACCCAACAACTTAATTTCAATTCATAAGACCGCTATTTGATTTATCCAATAAATCACAATTAGATATCCCATATTTAATATTAATAGAGAGATGATAAATTTATATTTACCCGTCAACAATCCTGATGCGCGACTCTATAGGTCTGTATCAACCGGCATTGGGAGGAACCAATGAGTGCGGGAAGCACTTAGCCAGCCTAATGGGCCGCACTGTAAACCCCGACTGAAAATGAATGAAGGGATCATTCCAGAGCCATTATGTCGTGAATACCATATACATATAGACCCTTCATTAGATGTCCCGGTCAATTCTTCGGGTCACGGTAAAGTCAAACACTACTGTTGAGTAGACATTATACATGTGTTAATGCAAATCAAGACCGACTGATTGCTAGTATATCTAATACGACCAGACCAGAATGCTTTGGCCAAAGACTTAATATCTTATTTGCCATTAACCGTATAGGATATTCGCCTGCTCACTAACAGGAGATAGAATCCTTTTTTGGCATATAATAAAGACTTCTACTTGCCGGTATTGTCCGCACTTCGAGGTTGACTCAGCGATTAAGCAAACGAGTCTAACTACTCTAATGACAAACTAAACATCAGAGGCACATCTTTTACTGAACCCTCAATTCAAAGGTCCACGTATACTATCACAACCTTTTGATTTGTCATCGACTATCCAAGAGTGAATACCGTGTGACTGAATCAAGTGTAAGTCGTGTTCTAGTATACTGGTCCCACCAATATACTTATAACTATGCTATCAAGACATGCACATGCACTACCACAAGTTATACAAGTCTTACTTAAAACGTAATGCCCAATTAAGTTTATTGACTCGCGAATGGTTTACGTATATAAGCTTTAAACACTTCTAGTGCATTTTCTCTTATCCGATAACGAGAGTGGAATGTTTGCTTTTATTTACGTGATCTTCACTTCAATGTTTACCAAATCAAGAATGCATTTGAAATACAATAAACATTGAATGAATTATATTGCTTTTTATCGATATTCCATAATTACAAGTACAATGCCCCATCTTTCTCATCCACTGAGTGGCATTCGAGGGCATATTCCTAACAGCAACGACTCTCTTTAGTGACCGGTTGCAAGTGACATGGGATACAGCTTCCTTTGGCTGTGGTGGTGATGACTTTCCCTTGTACATAAGTTACAATAATCTTTTAGAAATCATTCAAGATAAGCATTGGCTTAGCTTATCGATTTACAGTTTTGGACATTGTAAGTAATTATTTACATGAATATTTATGTATATTTATCAAAAATTCATAGTTTGGAATGTAAATAAGATATTAATATTTTGTTTAAAAAATTAGGTACTTATCGAAATTGAACGTCTGCACGATGGACGAGGATTTGTATGGATATTTTGATCCTCAATCCATACAAAATATGGGAAATAAGGGAGAGGACACCTCCGGGTACATCACTTCGCATATGTCGGAGCAAAAAAATAGATATACATTGGAGCTTACCATCATGAGTAAGATCTAACATTCGTCTCACTACCCTCTTTTTTTCTCTAAAAGTCTTAATATTTCTTTCTTGTCTTTGTAGATATTTGTATATTAATAATTATGTAAGTAAATGTATTTAGATTGGTTATGGAAAAATTGAATATCCAGCCCTCCCCCCTTGTAATACGTTTGTTAATTCAGTGAGCATTGGCAACTTTTGGTCATTATTCCGACAAAAGGCGAAGTTGTGTGGTTTTGCTCACTACACCGTAAGCCCCACAATCGCGTTAAGGCCGTAGTCCAGAAGTAAGTTTTAACTTGTAACATTTACGTGAAATATATAAATACTTTCATTTCATAATGCATTAGTACTACTTTCGAACAGTGCCGTGACCGCGTAGAAGGTGATGGCGGGTATGCATATAAGTAGATCCATACAGACGATTACTTAGATATATCCCAAAGTAAGTAATACATTCAATCACACACACACACACACACATATATATATATATATATATATATATTAGCTATATATGTATATATATTATATATTATATAATTAACTAATTGAGCTTCATATTCTTTTTAGTGTAATAAACAAAACAGAGGTTGGGAGTGTGGGTATTACTTCATGCACTAGATGTCGACTATTGTCCGAGTTCATATTACCGATTGATGGATGGAGGTGATAAACTTTTATTTCAGTTTTTTAAATTATTTAAATTAATTTCAGTTTTAAATTATTGCAGTTTAAAAGTGGTTCGTATAAGTTGATGAGTTTGTTATATATATATATATATATATATATATATATATATATATATATATGTAAAGATGTTTGATGATGTTGCAGCACTTCCTATAGATAAAATTCGTGAAATTCGAACCGAATGGGCAAAATAATTTTTGGAGGTTAGAAACCCTTTATATCCGTAGATTTTTGGTTAGTTCGTGAATTGTGTTGGTATTCTAGATATTTGTAATGAGCGTTATTGTATTTGATTGTTGAATGGAATTTTTGTTATATTGGTGATTGTTTCAAAGTTGTGTTGTTGTACAACTTTGAGACATCATTGTATTGGTATTCTAGATATTTGTAATGAGCGTTATTGTATTTGATTGTTGGATGGAAGTTGTGTTATATTGGTGAATGTTTCAAAGTTATGTTGTTGTATAACTTTGAAACATCATTGTATTTGTATTCTTGATATTTGTAATGAGCGTTATATTGTATTTGATTATTGGATAAAAAGTTGTGTTATATTGTTGTTGTACTGTTTTCTGAAATTGTGTAGCAGATTGGTAAATTAAATAAATAAACCTGGTATTAAACAAAATTAAGATTAACAGCGGTTATATTAAAAAACCGCTGTTAAAGTGCCCATTCAAACTCAACAGCGGTTCTTTATAAAAACCGCTGTTAATTTAACAGCGATTACTGCTAAAAACCGTTGTTAATTTAACAGCGGTTCTTAAATTGAACCGATGTTAAACCCCTTAACTACGATTTTTTTGTAGGAATCGATGTTAAATTAACAGCGGTTCTTAAAAGCAACCGATGTTAAACTACAGCCTTAACAGCGGTTTTTTGTAGTAACCGCTGTTAATTTAACAACGATTTTTGTAAAGAACCGTTGTTAAATTTAAAAGTGTTTTTTTGAAAATCGCTGCTAAATTTAACAGCGGATCCTTTAACAGTTGTTCCAGAACTGCTATTAAAATGGCTACAGAACCGCTGTTAAAGCACCATTTTTATAGTAGTGGTATCTCGTTAGCGCACGCTAAGAACATTCTTAGCGCACACAATGGTAGAAATTAGCACACACTAGATATGTTGGCAGTGCACGCTATCCGAATGGTAGCGCGCGCTACATAGATTGTTAGCGTACGTTATATACTTGGTAACGCATGCTATTTCGGCCAGACAGTGGAGGCAGAATGTCTCTAGACTCTGAAGGCGAACAGGTAGTGCACACTATAGGCCGAGAGCGCGCACTAACGAGGACTGATAGCGTGTAACACCCCGAGATATTCAGAGTATATTACAGCGCCGTGGACCCCCCCCCCCCCCCCCCCACATGGGACCCACCAGGCTACAAACAAGAAAACTCCACTCGACTAACCATCCCGGTTAGCGAGGACACACATTTAATTATAAGACATAAAGTTACGCCTGAGCAACCGTGAAATGATCATCAACCAACAATGTAACAATTTAAAAGTAGCACAATACGGAGTTTGAAATGAAAAGCCTAAGTACTCGCGAGTACACTCTATAAGTTTATAATTATTAGAACAACCAAATCGAAATGGACGAAAGAAATAGAAAGACCCAAATGCACATGTCAACGACTCGCCAACGTCCCTCGTCTTGTCAGTGCCCGCTCGTCCGGATAATCATAACCTGAAATCCATAACAAGAATTTCCCCAAAACGGGTCCCCAGAGGGGTTAGCAATTACGCTAGTACAAGTAATCAAGGCAAACCAATCGCTTACACATTTCATAGTACATGCACCAAAACAAACAATTTCAAGGGCCAAAACGAGACATGTCTTTTCCGGAAACAAACAGTCAAATAATCAATTTGCCTAGGACCAGGACGCCACCATGAATCCCACCCGAGGCCTCTAAGGACCCCTTCCGGGCTGGCTACTTTATAACAACAAATCACGCACAGGCATCGCCTAGGACCAGGACGCCACCATGAATCCCACCCGAGGCCTCTAAGGACCCTCCCGAGCTGGCTAGCGAAACAACTCATGAATCCAGAGTGAAGTCATAGATTCCCCCGAGGCCCCGTCGGACCCTCCCGAGGTGAGTAAAGCACACACAATATACATTACCATTTCACGTTAAGCATAAAGGTTTCCAAGAGTACTTGCCTTGAATTATTGACGACGTAACGAACGGAAGGATAATCACCAACGAACGCTAAGAATCAACGGAACCGAACCTAACGATTCGAAGAACATAATTACAACCAATTCTAAACGAATACGGAAATGGAATACACCCGAAAACCCGCCTACGATTCATGTATATTCGCACAAAATAACAACGAGGGCGGACCACAACCAAACCCTCTCGATTCCGCAAAACTATGAAAATATACCATGAATCCGTAGGGAAATTAATGATATCAACAAGATTAATCATATACATCATGAATCCACCAACAAAACGGAACGAATCGGAAGAAAAATCCCAAAACCCCCAAATTAATCGAAAATAGGGTTCTAGAAATATTACCTTTGGAGATTCAAGTACTAAGATCCGTAGAACACGCGTTGGATTGATTGTCCGGGCTTCACTACCGAAGAAAAATGATGAAAATCAACCCCTCAATGGATATTGATGAAGAACTCTCCCCCTCTCTCTCACTCTCTCTCGCGTCGCAGGAAGAAGAAGAAAAGAATGAGCAGCTGACGCTCAAAACGACACAATTATAGGGGGTTGACCGCATTGTGTGCCGCGGCACAGCTGAGGTGTGCCGCGGCACAGGCCAAAAATTTAATTCCAGGATTCGGCAGTGTGCCGCGGCACAGCCTGCGTGTGCTGCGGCACCCGGTACAGGCGGGTTTTGGTCGCAGATGACACACGAGTGTGCCGCGGCACCGGATAGGTGTGCCGCGGCACTGGCTTGGCATTGTGCCGCGGCACCGGATGGGTGTGCCGCGGCACACAGTACAGTTCGATTGGCCAACAACTGAAGAAATTTGTGTGCCGCGGCACACACATCTTGTGCCGCGGCCCACACCCCCTTTTGGGTCCCAAAATGATAAAAATGATCTGGAAAGAGAATAAAACGATAGGAATCAATATTTGGGAACCAATAACACGAAATGGATCCACGGCAACCCCGAAACGGCGGTTCCGCTCCACAATAACGAGAATACAGTTCAACAGTTGACAGGAAGGACACACTGAAAGGTACACGAGGGTCACTATGACCGAGAAATATACCAAAAATGAAAATACAAGGGAAAGAAAAATACCGGATATTACATAGCGCACGTTAATTTTCGAGTAGTGCATGCTAACGGGTCAGAACTGAGGGTTCTGGACTAGGGTTGGCTGGTTAGCGTAGGCTAACCATAAGACCTTAGCGCACGCTAAACTGTTTGGTTATTTATACCCGAGAGTTGACCTCAGACGCGTCTATTTCTCACTTCTTGTTTCTCCTCTGCGGTTGTGGGCGATTTTGACGATTTGGGGCGATTTTTGAACCTTCAATCATATTGCTATCATTATCCTTGAATTCCTCGTTTAGATTAACAACATCTACTTGTGTTCTTCGTCTTTGATCCGAGGTAACCTCTTAGAACCCGATTTTTAGGAAATTGGGGTTTTCGATTTAATGTCCGATTTGTTCCGTGTTTTTGATTAGTCCATGATGTATGAGATTAATCTTAGTGGTATTCATGTTTTCCCTACGAGTTCATGGTAAATTTCGTGGTATTTGTGAAATCGAGAAGGTTCGATTGTGACCCACCCTCATTGTTTTGGGTGTATTCTGTTTTTGTATTCGGGTAGAATTGTTCGTGATTGTACTTTTCGAATCGTTAGGTTCGGGGTTGTCGGTCCCTAGCAAGCGTAGTTGATTTTCTGTTCCTTTCGTCTTCAACTTCTCAAGGCAAGTATTCTTGTGAAACCCTTATGCTTAATATGAAATGGTAATGTATAAGTGTGTGATTTGCTCACTCCGGGAGGGTCCGACGGGGCCTCGGAGGAATTTGTGATTTCACTTCTGATTCACGAGCTTGTTTAGATAGCCAGTCCAGGAGGGTCCATAGAGGCCTCAGATAGGACCATTAGTTTAGCCCCGGTCCTAGGAGAGTCATGTGCGTGATTTTTTACTATGGACAGTCATGGAAGGTCTCTAGAGGCCTCGGATGGGACCAGTGTTTTAGCCTCAGTCCTGCGCGATTTTCGACTGTGATTACGACTGTTTGTTTTCCGGATAAGACATATCTTGATTTTATTTTAAAACAATTTGATGCATGTACTATGAGATGTGTAAGCGAATGGTTTGCCTTGATTACTCGAACTAGCGTAATTGCTAATCCCTTTGGGGAAATTCGTGTTATGAATTTCAGGTTGCGTTCAGCCGGTCGAGCGGGCATTGGAATAATACGAGGATGCTGGCCAGGGTAGTTGACGTGTGCAAATCAGTCTCTTTATTTCAGTTGTCCATTTTAAAACGTTTGTTTTCAAACATGTAAACAGATAGATAGTACTCGCGAGTACTTAGGCATTTTCAAGTTGGAAGATGGATTGTATACTAAATTTTATGTATGATTTTCAATGATGTTTGGTTTACCGGTTGACCGGGAATTTTATTTAATTTGCATTTTGGTGATGTGTGTTTTCTCAATAACCGATATGGTTAGATGAGCGGTATAAATTAGTTAGCCTGGTGGGTCCCACGTAGGGGTCCACAGCGCTGTAATATAGGCTAAATATCTTGGTGGTATTACAGAAAATGGTATCAGAGAGCTAGGTTTATGGATACCTAGGCTTGTCGGTTAATTGGGTATAGTAGTGTTTTATTTAGCACGTCGTCATCACGCTGCCGTCATCTTGATACTTCCACTGTTCGTAAGTTTTTTTACTCGATTGTTTTGTTTTCTCATATCGTACTGCCGTTTCTTGAACTGTGATTGTTTGTCTCCCGTACTTATCATCGAGTTTGTTTTACTACCTTTTATCTCCAGTATGGAGGCTAGGAGAGGTCAAGGTAGAGGTCTTGGTCATGGTCGTGGACGCGGCCGGGGACGTGGGGTAGCCAGTGGGGCTGAAGCTTGTGGAGCCGGCAGTATTATGGTCGTCAGGACCATACTGCTAATCAACATGACACGGTCGATAATGGCGCCGACATTGGTTTTGCAGCTGTGATGCAACAAATGGTGAACTAAATGGCTGCGATAGCCCAGGCGATTTAAAACCCGGCTCTAGCTCATACTGCTAGGGCCAAAGCGGATTGTTGGCTTCAGGATATCACCAAGATACATCCTTCTCAGTTTTTTGGCGCTTCAGAACCGATTGGTCGGGAGAGGTGGATCAAAGAGATGTCTAAGATCTTTGTTGCCACTAAATGTCCTGAGGATCGCAAGGTCCCAGTCGCCCAGTATCTTCTCACTGGGGACGCTGCTGATTGGATGGAGGTTGTCGGGCCCCAGGATCATGATGTTTCGTGGGCCGAGTTCAGAGACCTTGTGGAAGCTGAGTTCTGTCCATGGCCAGTTCGTCAGGTGCGGGTCCATGCTTTTTATGATGCTCAGCCTTGAGATACTCCGGTTTTTCAGGGCATTGCAGATTTCAACCGGGAATTGGGCTTCGTGAAGGCCCAGGTTAAGGAGGAGAGTGACAAGATTTGCCACTTTTCTAGGCGAATGAAACCGAGTATTCGTGATTACATGTCTGGACTCGCCTACACCACCCTAAAGGACTATCAGAGTATAGATCTTGCTTATGATATGTACTTGACGGCCAGTGAGCCGGCTCGAGAAAGTAAGTCACATAAATCCATAGGTAAATTTTCGGTTCACAAGGGCGAGGTTCAGCAAAAGTCTCAGTCTACTAACGTTCTTGCGCGCGGTTTGGATCGTTTTTCTGGGGGATTCCGAGGTACTGCCAGTGCCCCCACTCGTGGGTTCACATGTTTTAACTGTGGCCAACCGGGCCATTGGAACCGGGAGTGTGCTCGTCCGCCGTTGACTTGTCATACTTGTGGCCAGGTGGGCCATAAGGCTTCCTTCTCTGATCGTTTAGAGCAGACTATTGGTGCCCAGTCTTCTTTCCCAGCACCTAAGGAGCCGAGTGTGAACCAAGAGTTGTTTGCTCCGTAGTCTCCACAGAGTGTTGGACGAGGGAGATATCAGGGCCAGCTCGCTAGAGGGGCCGCTCATCCACATGTATATGAGATGAGGAGGGCTAATGATCCAGTGACTACCATGACTACAGGTACCATTCATATTCATTCTCATATTGTCAGTGTGCTTTTCGATTCTGGTGCTACACATTCGTTCATCTCTCTGGAGTGTGTGCGCCGTTTGAGTCTTGACTGTTTGTCGTCTTGTGAGCCTTTCATCGTTAAACTTCCTAGCGGTGATAGGATCGTTGGTGATCGAGAGATCCGGGACTGTTCTGTGGTTATTTGTGAGAGGGCTTGCCTTTCTAATCTTATTGTTGTGGGTGTTGAGGGTGAGGATTTGATTCTTGGGTATGATTAGATCGAACGGCATGGTGCGATCATGAATTACCGTATGAGGATCATCACCATGTTAGACGAGGATGGCAGTGAGCACTTTTTCCTGGGGCGAAAGAGGGTAAACCAGAAGTTCGTAACTAACGCCTTGAAGGCGATGAGACTCCTGCGGAAGGGGTGTACTGGTTATTGGTGTTACGCCTTGAAGGCAGAGGATGGTGGGGTCGAGTTTTCATCAATCCCAGTCGTAAGTGAGTTCCCAGATGTCTTTCCTAATGAGCTGTCGGGGTTATCACCGGACCGTGAGGTTGAGTTCGATATCAAGTTAGAGCTATGGGCGGCTCCGATTTCGAAGGCGCCGTATCGCATGGAACCTTCAGAGATGGTTTAGTTGAAGAATCAGTTGAGTGAGCTTCTTGAGTCGAGGTATATTCGACCGAACGCTTCGCCTTGGGCCGCACTAGTCCTGTTTGTGCAGAAGAAGGATGGTTCACAGCGTTTATGTATCGACTATCTCGAGCTAAACAATGTGACCATCAAGAACAGGTATCCCTTGCCAAGGATTGATGACGTGTTTTATCAGTTGCACGGTGCATCAGTATTCTCGAAGATCGACTTGAGATCAGGGTACTATCAGCTTCGGATGAAGGAGTCTAATGTCCTGAACATTATGAGTTTGTGGTTATCCCTTCGGGCTAACTAACGCACCGACAGTGTTCATGCAGTTGATGAATAAGGTTTTCATCGAGTATTTGTATAAATGCATTGTTGTCTTCATTGATGACATCCTTATCTACGAAGAATGAGGAGAAGCAAGTGCATCATCTGCGTGTGGTGTTGGACGTTTTGAGGACCGAGCGACACTATGCGAAGTTCTCGAAATTTGAGTTCTGGATAAAGAAAGTGATGTTTCTGGGTCACGTGATTTCAGCCGAGGGGGTCCTTGTGCATCCACAGAAGATTTAGACAGTGCTGTATTGGACACCGCCTAAGAATGTGAAGGAGGTCCGTAGTTTCTTAAGTTTGGCCTGCTACTATCGTAGGTTCGTCAAGGGGTTTTCGAAACTGGCTTGGCCACTTACACAGTTGCTTCATAAATCTGATAAATTCGTATGGAATGACGACAGGCAGTCGAGTTTTGAGGAGTTGAAGAGGCATTTCACTTCAGCCCCGATTTTAGCATTGCCATGTGGCAACGAGGGTTTTGCCGTTTATAGCGATGCATCGGGTCAGGGTCTTGGGTGCGTGTTGATTCAGCACGACAAGACTATTGCGACAATTGAGGCCATATGAGTTCAACTACCCTACTCACGACTTGGAGTTAGCGGCAGTTTTTTTTGCGCTCAAGATTTGGTCATTGTCTCTTTGGCTCTGCATGTCAGATTTTTACCAATCATAAAAGTCTGAATTACATATTCACTCAACGGGAGTTGAATATGACGCAAAGGAGGTGGTTGGAGTTGATTAAGATTATGACTTCAAAATCTTTTATCATCCGGGCAAGGCGAATGTCGTGGCAGACGCCTTAAGTCGGAAACCGGTCACATTGCGGACGCTGGAGATACTTATGTCTCAATCTGAGCTTCAGCGTGATTTGATCGAGTTGGGTATTGAGATTTTGTTTCCAGGAGTTGTCGGGCAACTTTGTGCTTTAGAAATTTTGTCGTCGCTAATCGATGAAATTAAACTGAAGCAGTTGGAGGATTCGATGATTAATCAAATCCGAGAGAATGTTCGTAAGGGGAAGTCTCCTGGGTTTGTGATTAACGAGGATGGTATGTTGAGATTCCAGAGTCGGGTTTTTGTACCGAACGACTTGGAATTAAGGCAGAGTATTTTGCGTGAGGCCCATGCTATGCCTTACTCTGTTCATCCTGGTTTGAGTAAGACGTACAAGGACCTAAGGAGGAACTTTTGGTGGTATGATATGAAGGAGGAGGTCGCACAATTTGTAGCGATATGTTTGCCTTGCTAGCCGGTCAAAATCGAGCATCAGCGACCAGTCGGGTTGTTGCAGTCACCTCCCATTCCGGAATGGAAATGGGAAGATATTTCGATAAACTTCATCAAGAGGTTGCCGAGGTAGAAGTCTGGTATGAATATGGTTTGGGTGATTGTGGATCATCTGACCAAGTCGGCACAATTTCTGGGCACCAAAGATACTTGGGGTCCAGAAAAGTTGGCTCGTGTACTTATTGCGCAGATTGTGAGGCTTCACGGTAGTCTTTGAGATTTATTGGGCCCTTTGAGATTCTCGAGAGGGTCGGTGAGTTGTCATATTGCTTAGCATTGCCTCCGGCATTGAGTCAAGTCCATAGCATTTTCCGTGTTTCACAGTTGAGGAAATATATCTCGGATCTTAGTCATGTCATCGACTATGGTGAGATCGATATCACTGAGGATATTACCTTCGAGGAGCGTCCCTTAAAGATTTTGGAGCACCGTGAGAAGCGACTGAGGCATATGACCATTCCATTGGTCAAGGTGCAGTGGTCGAGACATGGTGTCGAGGAGGAAGCTTGGGAAACTGCGGATAGCATGCATGCTAGGTACCCTGAGTTGTTTGTTTCTTAAGTTTCGGGATGGAACTTGTTTTTAGAGGGGGAGAATGTAATATTCGCATTTTTTTCCCTTTTCCTGCATTTTTTGTTTTGGTATATTTTTCATTTTTAGTGACCCGCTTGTAACCGTATTGATATTTCGAGAATATTTAATACTAAACTTTTTGTCATCGAGCTTCTTTTGGACTTGGTTTACCCAATTCCGCGTTTATTGTCATTTCCGTTGCTTTTTGGTTCGATTCTCATAATAGTTATTCGGAACCACCGTTTCAGGCTTGCTGTAAATCCATCTTATGTCATTATGGATGTTGTGAGCTTTTATTTGGTGTTTCAATCATGTATCGTATATTTCGGCTTTTTAGGCCGTTTTATAATTTCCCAAAGTTCTAGGGAAATTACTATCGTTGTTGTTTTCCGAACCTATGGGTAGTCGGAATCGTGTTTCCTTTTTAGTGCTTTAGTTCTGACTCGAACTCGTCGTGCGTGTGTCCTTCTAGAATAATTCCCCAAATATTCATCAAATCCGAAATATACACCAATAAATCCGTAGGGATATATGTATCCAAGGTAGATAATACATATCTAACATATTCCAACATAATAACAAGCTTACGCGTAGAGATCAGGAGGAAAACATTCAAAATCCGAAATTCTAGATCCAAAAAATGTTTACCTTGATTTGATGTATTGGAGAGGATGAAATGATGATTAATCTAAATTTTAAGCTTGAAGATGTTGATAGATGATTGAAGCTCGAAGAACACTTCTCAAAAAGCCCAAAATCGCCCAAAACCGTCGAGAGGAGGAGGAGAAATAAAAAAATGATGAAATGGGGCTAAGTTTTCCAATATATAGTAAACCCAGTTTAGCGCGCGCTAGCTCCTGTGCTTAGCATGCGCTAACGGGTGCACCGGGTAGTCCAGTACCCACTGTCTGCATCGTTAGAATGCGCTAATGCCTCTTATTAGCGTGCGTTAACCTTGTGTCAGCGCGCGCTACCTGATGGCTGATGTCCAGAATACCGGAGTCCAGAACCTACTGTCCTCTTGCATTGCTCGCGTTAGCGTGCACTACACCAATTACTTAGCATGCACTACTAAGACCATTAGCGTACGCTAATATCCACTCATAGCGTGCGCTAAGAATTATTCCAATCCATTCGAGTACCCACTGGGCTATGCCTGCTCGGACCTTAGCGCGCTACACTGATTGCTTAGCGTGCGCTATCCACACAACTAGCGTACGCTACATACCATTCATAGCGTGCACTACTACAACTTAAATTCAGTCCAGTGCCTTATGGACTGTCTGCCTGAGCCACATTAGCGTGTGCTAATACTTAGAGGTAGCGTGCGCTACCCATACTCAATTAGCGCGCGCTAAAGAGAGTACATAACGTGCACTACTCCTCACATATAGTCCACTACAATGATGATAATGATGATTTGCACGGCCCGATTCTCCAACTGGGTTGAATGACGAATAATAACTGATACACGATACAAAATTACTCCGAACGGTGAATACAATGAATGAATATGAATGATGAATGATTATTAATAAGTGAAAAATTACTGAGTGACAATATACTGAATGATAATGAATGAATTTACAGCCGGGTATTACACCAACAAGTATAATCAACAACATCGAGGAGATTACTTCTAGGATTGATAGGCTTACCTTAATAGATGAAGAACAATGAAGAGGGATGATGAATCAACAAGAGCCACGAGGAGAATGAAGAATGGATCGAATGACTTGGATAATCTTCATTGGAGCTTACGAAATCACCTCCTCTATGCTAATTCAAGTGTATGAGAGGCCAAGAATCGAGTATAAGGCTAGGGAAATTCTTTAAGAATGCTTCTCTTCAGGTTTGAGGTCGAGAGAAATGAAGGAGGGGGTGTTATTTTATAACACTCGATCTTGTTAACGTACGTTAAAGTTCCAGGCTTTATGTACGTAAAGTGCATTACGTACGTAATGTACTAGCGTTAACGTACGTAAAGGCCGTCCAGAGGCCACTGCCTGATATGCACCCATCTATTACGTACGCAAGGCACCTGACCGTAGCGTACGCTAAGCTTGGCGAATAGCGTACATTATAAGGGGTTGACTCGTTTGTCTTTTAGCCCTCCGAAAGTAACCCAATCCGCGTCAAAAGGAAGATTCTGGTCGGAAGACCAACTCAATCGTTACGTACGTAACCAAGTTACGTTAACATACGTAATATTACAGATTTAGCGTACGTTATGCATATCCTATAACGTGCATTAGACATTCAGTCCCTTAGTCATACATCACATTTTAACCATCTCGGGGTGACCAACCTCTCCATTCGTCAACAATTCATCGAGGAACAAGATGTTGGCCACCGTCATATTCGCACCGACGATTGTCCAACAGCGTCAAGGTGCATCACCCCCGTTTCATCCACATCACACAATTGTATCGCAATAGCATTTAATAAAATCACATAGTATAAAAAGGCAACATCACACTATAAGAAATCACACAGTACAAGGTAATTAAGCATGAAATACCTGTGGTATTACACTAGGTGGTGCTACTACTCTTTGGTTCCTCCCATTGCTAATTGAGACGGACCTACCGAGTCGCGCTATAGGATTGACGACGGAATGAATCGAGCTTATTCTCTCTTTATGAATATTAGATATTAGATATCTAAATTATTAGAAATTGGATGTCTTATTAATTTTGGGACATTGGATGTCTAAATTAATTTATTGGATAAATTAATTTACGACCTAGTGAATTAAATAAATTACTGGGTGATTAATTTATTTCATAGATATAATTATTTCTTGGAGAAATTAATTATGTGATTTTGTATTTGATAAGATTAATTAATTGTATTAATTAATTGATATAAATACATCAGAATGGAATTGGAGTTTATCTGTTTGGACTCTCGGGAGTCCGAAACGAACCGAACTCGTCCGATTCCTTCTAGATGGCCACCGCTTACCTACCACATCCCTTGGTCATGGTCTTCACCTTAATAGGTGGAAGACTTGTTACTAGTGGGGTACAATATCTTTGAGATATCTTGGGTAGGTGATTTGATGTGGATTGAATAATAAAAGAAGGGAAGACCAACTCTCCCAACAACTCTTCTGGCATCCCATCCGTGAGATTTGCAGAGAGAGAGAGAAATAGTTTTTCTCAAGTCTTTTTCTTCTTCCTCACTTGTTCTTGAATTTTCTTGGAGAAAAATCGAGAGATTATTAGAGAGACATAGATTAAACACATGGAGTGTAATAAACTTAATTTACAAGTTCCTACAACCTTGCTCTAGCTGTATCCTTGGAGGATAGCAAGGCGTTGTCATTCCGATCATTTCTCCAGTGCGTGGCAAGTAGAGACGCGGTACTTTCGGTGTTGGATCATTCAAGAGCTTGGAGCGGATTGGATTCGTGGAAAGCATTTAAAGCTCGGGGAATCGCTCAAGAGAAGAACATCATTTAATCAACGGACTACAGGGTTATGATTTCGAATCTTCCTTTGTTTATTTTATATTCATATATACGTAGCTTGATCGATCCTCATAGGGATTCAGATCGAATTAATTTTCGTTTTACCGCTTCCACTGGGCCTTCGTTTTTAGGCACCAAATCCCAATTGTGGTATCGAAGCCAGGTTTGGCTATCGTATATACGATATTTAACATTTGGAATGCTTGTGTTGTGATTTAGAATCACTTTGATAATCGTAGAAATTTTATTGTTCGTCTTAGTATTGTTTTTCCGTGATTTTATGTTATGGTATATATCAGATTTTTCTTGGAAATATAATTTGTATTAATAATATATAGATCAGGAATAGCAGGATTTTAAAAATCTTCCCGAAAACGAGCTGTATGCAATCATTGGACGATATGTCATATAGTTGCCAAGATGCGGCCGAGCTGCATCTTGTGATGGCCGAGTGCTTGTTGTCTGCGGCAGCGAGTCCCTGGCAGTGGCGAGCGCTTATCTGCGCCGCGCGTCACAGCGGTGACCAGGCGCTTGCTGTCTTTGGCCGAGTGCGTCCCGACAGTGGCCGAGCGCTTGCTGTCTGCGGCCGAGTGCGTCCTGACAGTCTGTCTGCGGCCGAGCGCGACTTGACAGCGGCGGAGCACTTTGTCACGCCCCGAGTGAAATGACTGACAGAGTGCTCGGACAGACCCGCACAGAGGGGTGCGAGGTCCAGCGGATCAATGTGCACGGGGCACGTTCGGGACTGCAAGGCGGTGTGGAGCGGCACAACCGACTGAGGGACTTAGCCGTGTGGTGAGGCATGCGTGGATGTATGGCCGAACAAGCAGTCCATCCGGGCAACAAAGTGTCCGACTGAGGGACAAGGCCATTCGGCCAGATGCGGGACTACCTGGGCGGCGAGACAAGGCACACCGGGAACCGAACGGACGAGTGCAGCGGATAGGCACGCCGCTTCGGGACAATGCGGGACAAGATGACGAGATGAGGCACATCCGAGGGCCGAGACTCGGACACGGGTGACGGAGACCCGCGAGGGGTGCGTGCGAGGCACGCGCACGCGGGCGGCGCGCGAGGGACACACGGTGCTCCCTCCCCCTATAATAGGCTTAGCGGGATAAAGCCTTGTGAGTGCACTGGACATTGGAAAGCCGAGGAGTCCACTGTGCGGAAGTTGTACTCGGAACATTCCAGAAACGGACCGGGATGGTCCAGAACTTCAAAGATTAATCCGTAGGCATGTGTGGAAGGTCGGGCCGGATCGGGTCGGGTTACATGGAGACGGGCTGAGTCGGGCCGAGCAGGCTGGGTCGGGTCGAACAAGCCAGAAGGACCCGGAAATATGTGGAAGGTGCTGGAGACTCTTGAATGAGTCAAGAGACTTGTAACTTAGTAGAGGTTTCTAGACATTGTGTAAAAACATTGTACTTAGAATACTCTAGAACATGTAATAGTGTAGGAGGATCTAGAAGCCTCCAAATGAGGAGGTGGAGGAAGGTTCTAGTGATAGGGAGTAGTATAAATAGGGAACTTGGGGCTCATTTGCAGCCATCCTTGGGAAAGCATTTGTAAGACATACTTGTAACTCTTTGTAACTTAGTGGAAGAAAACTTTCCATTAACCTATTGCCTCTCTTTCGTTGTGCCAACTTCATACTTAACCAATTTCGGAGGGATTAAGGCTGACTAGCAAGAGTGTTGCTATGCTGCTGCGACGCTTAGGAGCATAGCAAACTCTAATCCCGTGACAAGTGGTATCGGAGCCATCGTTAGCCAAACAAGGAGGTGTGCAAGACTGTGGGAGTCGACGCTAACGATCAGCAGGCATCATGGCCGATGGACAGATTGAGGCAGACATCAATGTGGAGGACGGACGAGTCACGGAGGCTGACAAGGTCCGGGGACGTGGAGAAGTCCCAGCTAAAGGGAAAGCCAAGCGTGGTAAGAGCAAGGCGCGCGGTGTGGGGCCGCCTCCACCCGAGGAGAACCCGGCACGAAGCCGACTTCTTGAGTATGAAGACATTCGGAAGATCATACTAACCTTAGCAAACCGCCTACCCGACATCGAGGACGACATCGAAGCTCTTGGGCAGCGCATCACTAACAACCAATTGAGCACGGAGGACGCGTGGGTACTCTCGAGAAAGCTGTTGGCCAACTGGAAGGGCACACGTTGGGCCAGCTCGAGACCTTCAAGAGGGAACAACTCTCGTTGCGCAAGGAGCTAGCAACGATCGAGGATCATGTGGCAGCGAGCATCACAGAGATGCGCAAGCAGTATGCCGAGTTTTGCGAGGTAAGTGCAAAACGTTTTGAAGATTTTTGTGATAAAATCTGTCGAGCAAGCAACTCGGGCACCAACTCGAATGGTGGGCCAAGCTGGAATAGCACATTTGGCGGGGCGAGGTTCGAGGGACCAAGGGTTGAGGTCCCCAAACCCAAGGAGTTCATTGGCAAGAGAGACGCCAAGTCAATCGAGGAGTTCCTGTGGCGAATGGAACTTTACTTTGATGGTCTGGGACTGACGGACGAGAAGGCCAAAGTACGGCAGGCTGCACTATATCTTGCCGACGATGCAGCACTGTGGTGGCGTCATCGACAGGCCGGTGTTACGAAAGGGACTTGCCAACCGATCGGGACTTGGGACGAGTTCGTGTCGGAACTCAAGGCAAAATTCTATCCCGAGAACACATGCTATGAGGCAAGGAAGAAACTCCGCGAGCTCAAGCATAAGACTACCATTCGGGACTATGTTCGGGACTTTACATCGATCATGCTCCAAATTCCGGACATGACCGAGGATGATCGACTATTTTTCTTCCTGGATGGACTACCGAGTTGGGTCAGGGACAGAGTACAAAGCCGCGAGGTAAAATCTGTTAATGAGGCAATCAAAGTGGCCGAGACCCTAGCCGAATTCGAGAAGAGGAAAGAGCCGCGAGCCGAGGGTCAAGCCAAAGGCGGGGGAGACACCCGCACGTCAGTACAGCAACCAGCCCAACCATCATGTGGAAGATTAGGGACGAGACCGCAACACGACGCGGACAATCCATACTACTCGGGTGAACACAAGGGCGCTCCCGACCAACGAGGATGCTTTATGTGTGGCGGGGATCATCGGACGAAGGACTGTCCGAAAATGGGGAAGCTCAACACTATGTCCGAATGTGAGGGGCCAACAATTGATCACACGGATGTGCAGCTGGTAAGCACGATCCAACAACTTAATTCTGTCGTCAGTGCAGGCAGCGAGGGACCGCGGGGAAGCAAGTTGATGTTCGTGGAAGGAACCATCAACCACCAACCCATAAAGGCCTTGGTCGACACGGGAGCCGACTACAACTATATCACTGAGGCCGAAGCAAAGAGATTGGGACTACTTGTGCAGCTATGCAAGGGTTGGATGAAGTCCAACAACGGACCAGCAGTGCCGGTCACTGGGGCAGCAAATGGAGTGCGAATCGTGCTTCGAGACTGGGAAGGTCGAGTGCATTTCAAGGTCACCACGATGGACGATCGGGACCTCATTTTGGGAATGGACTTCCTGGAGAAGAACGATTTTGCCTTTTTCCCACAAGCAAAGGTACTATGGGTGAACGGTCCAAACAAACCCATTATTATCCCCTTGACGGTGGAGCAACTGCCCTACGCAGCGATGACGACACTTCGATTTCAGAAAAAGTTGACCGAAGAGGAAATGCTGATATACTGCCTAGGATCAATGAGGTACATCGAGGGACCGAGTAGCAGCACACGTAGACGGGGACGTCGATGGAACAAGCAGGGGAGAGTGTCACGCCCCGAGAGAAATGACCGACAGAGTGATCGGACAAACCCGCACAGAGGGGTGCGAGGTCCATCGGATCAACGTGTACGGGGCACGTTCGGGTCTGCAAGGCCATGTGGAGCGGCACAACCAACTGAGGGACTTAGCCGTGTGGTGCGGCATGCATGGATGTATGGCCGAACAAGCAGGCCATCCGGGAAACAAAGTGTCCGACCGAGGGACAAGGCCATTCGGCCAGATGCGGGACTACCTGGGCGGCGAGACAAGGCACGCCGGGAACCGAACGGACGAGTACAGCGGACAGGCACGCCACTTCGGGATAATGCGGGACAAGATGACGAGATGAGGCACATCCGAAGACCGAGACTCGGACACGGGAGACGGAGACCCACGAGGGGTGCGCGGGAGGCGCTGGGCGCGTGCGCGGGCAGCGCGCGAGGGACACACGGAGCTCTCTCCCCCTATAATAGGCTTAGCGGGATAAATCCTTGTGAGTGCACTGGACATTGGAAAGCTGAGTCCACTGTGCGGAAGTTCATGTCCCTATCTGTCCGCTGGATCGCACAATCGGATCCAATTCTGATAAAACCGATATCACACAATACATCTGGAGATCAACTTTCCCGAGACAACGGCAAGTCCTGGATATCAACACAAAGCATGAACGCACACACAATCGATAATTATAACCAACCAATGCATCAGAATGAGAATATCAATGACATGATAACTCCACACAAGATCGACAAAGTATCAACCACGAACGAGGATACCATGATGTGGTAACTCCAACAAATCAATAAAGGATCAGCGACTGAGAATACCATCGATACGGTAAACTCCAACAAGATCAATAAGGATCAATAACCGAGAATACCAACGACACGGTAAACTCAAACAAGAACAATAAAGGATCAACAACCGAGGATACCAATGATACGGTAAACTCCAACAAGATCAATAAGGATCAACAACCGAGAATACCAATGACACGGTTGTAATACGCGGTTTTAAATTCATTAATCGTCAATCAGTATATTGCCACTCTGTAATTTTTCACTTAGTATTAGTCATTCATCAATCATATTCATTCACTGTATTCACCGCTCGAAGTAATTTGTATTGTATATCAGTTATTATTCGTCATTCAACCTGGTTGGAAAATCGGGCTGAGGATATCATCTTTGTAATATTTGTAGTGGGCTGTGTGTGAGGAGTAGCGCACGCTACGTACTCTCTTTAGCACGCACTAATTGAGTATGGGTACCGCATGCTACCTCTCAGCATTAGCGCACTGTAACACCCCCAAAATCTCCCGAGGTACTACAGTGCCGTGAATCCCATGTGGGACCCACAAGGCTAGTTTAGAAAATAGATATTTTAAAGAAATTGCAATAAAACAATAAGTTCACGGTTAGATAACATGAGCCGAAATGTTTTAAGGAGAAACATAGTTCAAAGTTCGATTATTACATAAGGGGGGTTTTAAAGACCAAATTTAATTTAAGCAGCGGCAAGAGTTTATTCCAACATCGTTCAAGTCTGACCGAACCCCTGAGGAATGTCCTGCACATAATCAACAAATTTACCTGGAACGACAATTCATGCCAGGTAACCAGGGTCAGAGAATGCATACCAATAACGATCATTAGTAATGATATACACAATTTTACCGATCACAAAGCCATATAACCAACAGAAAATATTTCACCACGCGACCGACGTTGTCTTTCTCTTGTTATCACATAAACCCCAAGGTCGCAACCAAGGGTCACGAAAGTATCCACACGGGAATATCCCGGAACATAGGTGCCCAATTCGGGTCATATCCCCTAACACATTTCCATACGGGTACCATACAGGTTTTATCCTCAACACATCGGCCCATTTATAACACATTTTAGAGAAACACAACCGTCGGCATTCATCAACAATGGCACATTCATAAATACGAACATTATAATAATATTAGCATTTGTCGAGAAAGATTTCACTTGCCTGTGATCCGACGGTAAGTGTTTTATGATAACTGGGATCTCCACGCCCGCTCGGGCTTAACCTAGTCACGTAATATCCGATCAACACCTCGTACGGATCATGATGAATAAAACTAATGTAGTCTTAATTACTAACATTAGTATAGTTTTTCTAAGTTCATAAGCATTACGTACCATTATACCGTTCAATTCTATGGTTAACATTAGATACATCGATTTGCTCAACAAGATTATCCCTATCATCATTCGGTTGGCAACAAACAACCATAGCATAATCAAATCCCATACTCCTAATCCAATTCTCTATTACGAGTACTTCAATCGGTAGACTATCATTTTACACAATGATTTCGGCATTGGATTCTCAATGACATTAATACTACCGAATTAATTCCCCTATTAATGTTGACGTTGATCATCATATTGCAAGAGTAAGTTAGACTAGTTTATCAAACGGTGATGAATTCCTACGAAATCCTTCTACAATTGATTCGTCGATTATATATGATCCAAATGTAAATTGAGATGGAAGTTCTCGCATGTGATTGTTACAACGAGTTGTATGAAAATGAAATACGAACAATGATAACTCCGATTACTACAAGTTCGTCCGTTTAGATTGTCTACGAGATTTTAGCAAAATCTACCCAAGTACCCGTAATCTAACGAGTAATAATCAACAACATTGAAGATATTACTCCAAGGATTGATAGACTTACCTTAAAAGATGAAGAACAATGAGGACAGATGACAAATCAACAAGGTCCATGAGGAGAAACGAGGAATGGGTTGAATGACTTGGATAATCTTCACCGGAGCTTACGAAATCACATCCTCTATGTTAATTCAAGTGTATGAGAGGCCAAGAATTGAGTATAAGGCTGTGTAAAAGCTTCAAGAGTTCTTCACTTCAGGTTTTGGGACGGGAAAATGAAGGTGGGAGTGTTATTTTATAACACTCGATTTCGTTACCGTACGTTAACGTTCCAGGATTTACATACATAATGCATTTTACGTACGCTATGTATAATGGTTAACGTACGTAAAGGCTGTCCAGAGGCCACTGAATGAAATGTGCCCATGTGTTACGTATGTAAGTCGTCTTTACGTACGTAAGGCTTGGAGGATAGCGTACGCTATGAAGAGTTGATTCATTTGTCCTCTAGCCCGCCGAAAGTAGCTTCATCCGCGTCAAAAGGAAGATTCTGGTCGGGAGACCAACTCACCCGTTACGTACGTAAGCTAGTTACCTTATCGTACGTAATACTAAAATTTTGGCGCGCGTTAGTCATATACTATAGCGTGCTTTAGACATTTAATCCTTTATACACATATCACATTTTAACCATCTCGGGGTGACCGTCCTTTCCACTCGTCAACAATTATCGGGGAACAAGACGTTGGCCACCGTCATATTCGCACTGACGATCGTCCAACGGCGTCATGACGTGTCACCTCCGTTTCATCCACATTGTACAGTTGCATAGCATTTAACGAAATAATAAATAAGGAAAAACAACATCACATTACAAGAAATCACACAGTGCAAGGTAATTAAGCATGAAATACCGGTGGTATTACATATCGCCCCCCTTAAAAATAGTTTCGTCCCGAAGCTAAGAAAATAACTCGGGATGACTTTCCTTTGTGCTGGACTCGGTTTCCCAAGTCACTTCTTCCATGCCGTGGTGCGACCACTGAACCTTCACGAGGGGTATGGCTTTATTTCACAATATATTCATACGCCGATCCAATATGGCGATCGGTACCTCTCTAAAGGTAGCATCCTCGGAAATTTCCACTTCTTCGAAATTGAGTTTGTGAATCGGATCATAGACATACTTCCTTAACTGGGAGACGTGAAAGACGCTATGCACTCCATCCAGATGCGGCGGTAGAGCTAATCGATACAATAGCTTCCGTACCCGGTCTAATATCTCAAACGGGCCTATAAACCTTGGGCTTAACTTGCCTTTTTGGCCGAAATGCCGGATACCCTTCATAGGTGATACTTTGACCCAAACATGATCCCCGACCGCAAATTGTAACGATGGCTGTCAGTTTTCGGCATAAGATTTATGCCAGCTCTATGTGGCTAGCATGTGCTTTCGAACGATAGAGATCTTTTTAATGGACTTCTGGATCAGATCTAACTCAGTAACCGCGGTGTCAGAAGCATCATTCCAGCATAACGGCGAATTGCATCTTCGCCCATACAGGGCTTCAAATGGTGCTATGCCTATGCTTGCATGCCAGCTGTTGTTCTACGAGAACTCTACTAATCCCAAATGTCTAGCCCAATCCTTACCCCAATCGAGCACACATGCCCTCAACATATCTTCCAAGATTTGAATTGTACGTTCGGTCTGTCCATCCGTCTGAGGGTGATAAGCCGTGCTAAAATGTATTTAGGTCCCCATAGCTTTATGGACAGGTTTCCAAAAACTAGACACGTATCTGGTGTCCCTATCCGAAATGATGGACGAGGGAACGCCGTGCAGCCTCACGATCTCCTTGATGAAAATGGTGGCCAATTGCTCTGTCCTGGTTGTCTCTTGAATAGGAATGAAATGTGCTGATTTCGTCAATCGATCAACAATGACCCAAATTGTATCCTTTCCTCCCACCGCCGTTGGTAGCTTAGTGAAAAAATCCATCGATATGCTCTCCCATTTCCACTGCAGGATGGGTAGGGGTTGCATGATTCCGGCTGGTCTGTGGTGTTTAATCTTCACTTGTTGGCATGTCATACATCGGGCGATGAATCTAGCAACTTCCTATTTCATATTTTTCCATCAAAAACTCTGTCGCAAATCATTGTACATCTTGCTTGCTCCTGGGTGAATATAATAGGGAGTGGAGTGCGCCTCCTTCAGTATAGTCTGCTTCAGCCCGTCATTCGGCTGGATACAGATCCTGTTCTTAAACCTCACCAAATCACCCTGGATCTTATAGTCGGAAACATCTCCTTTCTTGATTCTTGCACCAATCACACATAATTCGGGATCTTCCATCTGTGCTAGACGTATCTCGTATAGTAAGGACGAATGTATATTGATTGAGCACAATTGTACTTGCCTATGTTGTATCCATGCTTCGGTACTGCTTCTCCTGATGTCTTGCTGCAGTTCGGGGTGAACTGTTATGCTGGATACCATCACTTCTTGTGTAGTTTTCCGACTAAGAGCATCATCTACCACATTGGCTTTCCCGGGATGATAGGAAATTTCCACATCGTAGTCCTTGATTAGCTCCAACCAGCGCCTCTGTCTCATGTTTAATTCTCTCTGAGTGAAGATATACTTCAAGTTCTTATGATCCGTGAAAATCTTGCAAGTAACTCCGTAAAGATAGTGCCTCCAAATATTGAGGGCATGCACCACTGTGGCTAGCTGCAAGTTGTGCGTCGGGTAATTCACTTCGTACCGCCTTAGTTGTCGAGATGCGTATGCTATGGCTTTGTCATTCTGCATGAAGACACACACCAGTCCATGCTTAGATGCATCCATGTATATAATGAATCCTTCCGTTCCCTGCGGTAACACTAGCACTGGAGCAGTCGTTAGCCTACTCTTGAGCTCATCGAAGCTCTTCTGACAGTCTGGCGTCCATACAAATTTGATACTCTTTCTCAGTAGGTTCGTTAACGGTCGAGCGATACAGGAAAAAGCCTCAACGAATCTTCGATAGTAACCCACCAATCCTAGGAAACTCCTTAACTCCTTGACGTTCTTCGGCAGTTCCCAACTCATTATTGTCTCAATCTTTTGTGGATCGACCTTGATGCCTTTTGCCGAGACAACATGTCCGAGAAAAATTACCTCCGGCATCCATAATTCGCACTTGGAAAGTTTCGCATAAAGTTGGTGTTGCCTTAACACGCTGAGCACTTGCCTCAAATGTTCCTCGTGTTCCTGTCGGCTTCGGGAATAGATCAGGATGTCGTCAATAAAAACCACCACGCACTTATCGAGGAAGTCAATCAAAACTCTGTCCATGAGTTCCATAAAAATGGCTGGGGCATTAGTCAACCAGAATGATACCACGATATACTCGTAATGTCCATACCTCGATTGAAATGCAGTAATGGGTATATCTTCCTCCCGAATCCTCAATTGGTGATATCCAGACCGTAGATCGATCTTTGAAAGCACAACTGCCCCTTGTAATTGATCTAAGAGGTCATCGATTCTTGGAAGTGGATAACGATTCTTGATAGTAACCTTATTTAGTTCCCTATAGTCAATGCACAAGCGTAGAGAGTTGTCTTTTTCTTAACAATAAGTACCGGCGCATCCCACGGTGAGGTGCTCGGGCGGATCAACCCTTTCTCCAATAGATGTTCGAGCTGTATCTTTAATTCCTTCATCTTGTCCGGCGCCATCCTGTAAGGAGCTTTGGAAATAGGTCTTGTCCCCGGCTCGAGTTTAATGGAGAGGTCAACTTCTCGGTGCGGTGGTAGCCCTGGTAGTACATCGGGAAAGACATCTGGAAATTCATTCACCACCGGAATGTTTGCGATCGTAAGTTGTGGAGTATCCTGCTGAAGAACATAACACCAATTGTACTTCGTTCGAGAGTCGCAGGAGACTTCCGATGCGAGGAGGCTGAGAGACCCTTTCATACTGAAGTGTTCTCGTCCTCTGATAACATGTGTGGTACCGTCATGAGCCGTAATGGAAATAGTCAAGTGGTAGGTATCCAAGACCGTCCTGTGCAATGGCATCCAGTCTATACCTAATATGATATCTTCATTCTGAAGCGGGACGACCATAAGATTAGCAGTCCAACTATGATCATCGATGCAGATATGACAGTCTCGAACCTTTAGATCGCCGCCTATTCTACTACCCTCGTGTAGTTTAACAGCAAAGGACTCACAAGGTACACAAGCAAGATTTAAATGTTCAACACATTCCACAGATATAAACGAATGTGTGGCTCTAGTATCGAATATTACATGCACTGCCTGAGAGTTAACAAGGAGAGTACCTGAGATAGCCGGGGTGGACTAACCATCCATAACCCTCAGCTCAAATACGCGGGACGACATGACTCCGAAAAGGATGAAGTACCACCGCCGCGCCCACGGCCACGTCCGGAACCATGTGGCGGTGGTTGAGTCTTGTGGGATAGAGCTCGGTAGTTGGAAACAGCAGGCGTCCTGGGGGATTGCACAGAGCCTTGTTGACTTGGTTGGGAAGCTGAGTTCTAAGTGGGATTGGCCCGCCAGCAGTAACGAGACATGTGTCCACTCTTTCTGCAAGTGAAACATTTGGTAGCCAACTTCTGGAACTGATCCTTAGTATGTTCTCAAGTTTTCCGTCTCGTATTAAGATATGCTTATACTTAACCAACCATGAACTGGTTTATCATTAGGATAGGTAGTTGAGGTCGGCCTTCCTGAAAATGTCAGAAGGAGATCCCGCTTTATATCGGGGTAAGACTGAGATGTATACCTTAGTTTATTTATGATCACTTTAGCCAGTATGAGCCAAGTGTAGATGAGCCAGGGATCGTCTATTTGTGATTGGCGTGTCATTTGTCAAACTTGACCTAATTATTTAGAACTGGATTCAATTTGTTCGAGTTAGATGTCTTAATCTTAACTCGGCATGCTTAGTGTCATGTAGTTCAAATCTACAATCCTTTATTTTCTCTCGTGTATGGTTGAGTGAATTAAACACTCTAACTCTTATGAATTAAGCTCGATCACAACAAATAATGAATATAGCAATATCTGATGTATGTAAACTTTGCTTGAAGTTGTTGTACTGAATAATACCATATGCATTGGTATTTATAGGCTTAAAAGCTTAACTAGCCATTGCTGATTGTCTTATTTAGCATGCGCCATTTCCACTGTTAGCGTGCGATAATTCATCCTGCATAGCATAGGTTACCTATCGAATTTAGCGTACGTGATTCCATCGTGGCGTGCGCTAATATATCCTCAATGTAGCCATTTGAAATGATGACTTACTCACCGACCTCATCAATCCAAGTTTGAATTTAAATAGTCGAAGTGTATGTTATTCATATCGTAAAGTGTACGTTAGTGTATAAAATAGAGTGCGCTATGTCCTTCATGTTGGTGTGCTATTTGTTGTAACTGTGGTTATGTTTGACCTACCAGAATCCTCCAACGGGCTGATTTTCAAACTTATTAGCGTGCGTTAATCTCTGCATTTAGCGTGCATTATTCACAGCATCTAGTGTGCATTATCATGCATCGTATCATGTGTTAATTGTTTCATTGCAGAATGCAAAACTATCGCATCTTGGACTATTTGTTGATCCTTTGTTGTTTTTTTTATTTCATCAACTTATCATCAAAACCTTTAATAGAAGTGTGTGGAATAAAATATTCCAACACAAACAACTTAAAGTATCATCAACATGATAAACTCCAACAAGATCACTTAAGTCACGAGAGAATTATAACCTCAAACCGTTGATCACACACAATCAAATATGTTGTATGAGTCAACCAGATCATAATCTCAAGTTTTCGGAATATATGCAATCACACATGATGTCTAAGCCCCCAACAACATCATATCTCACATCGTTGATCACCCGTAACCAAACATCCTGTATGAATCAACCAGATTATAATCAAAATCCTGGAATATATGCAATCACACATGATGTATAAACCTAAGAGTATCATAATCTCAAAGATCACACACAATCAAACATGCTGTATGACTCAGCTAGATTATGATTTCAGAATATAAGGCTCAAAGGATGGCACCACACTACGCCCGAGATGGAAATGTGTCTGTGCACAAGCTACCAACGAGGATCCATCGAATACACGTGTGGTCTTATACCTAATTAGTCTCACGAAGTAAGCATCACATGTGCACAGTCCAATGTGGAAGCATCAACACACGACCATATGTGCCCGACTATAAATCCTACATGTAACCAATCGGTGTGCCAGTGTGACCCGGAATGTCATGATATCAACACGGCAACAAAACTCAAAGAATCTAAAATCGAATAAGGATCAAAAAGAATAATCGAAGTGAAACAATGACAAACCGATATTTAAAGGTCGACACAACCAACAATATCCAAAATAACAATCTTGGGATCCTCATACCCTAATGAACGATCAACACGATCAACAATCCCAACACAACAGTCCTGAGATCGTAATCCGTTAACGATCAATCAACACGATCAACAATATCAAACAGTGGTCCTCGGATCAACATCCCTCAACAAACAATCCATATGATCATCAAGAATCTCAATTCACAAACACAGAATAATGTACATCACTATGTAGAACATCATCACAAATCATTATCTTCATAACTGAGTAATAATTACTTACCTCAAATACCCTAATGATTGTTGTTGGAAAAAATCAGCCCTGTGTTTTAATAATTGCTCCATACAACATAGCTCTTCAATTTGAGCAGTTCGGTCTAAGTGTGGAAGCTAATAAGAAACTTCATACAGCCTGTCCATATAGTGAAAGATCTTCCATCATAGTCAGAAGTCCTTTCCTACAGCGCTTTCATCACTATACAACAAGAGATGAAGAAGTTGGATACAGCAAACATGCTGTAGGTGTCAGTGAGGAAAACAAAATACATATCCAACAGGACTGAAGTGAAACTTTAAACCGCTGTGAAAGAACCATTGTTTATTCACAAAGTATTCACAGTTAAAGTAGCATTTAATGATGATAGGACAATATTTAATGCGGCCGAAGAGACTACAGTCTGAATAGTCTGAAGAGCATTTAATGCTAGTAAAGGAGAATATCTGAAGCATTAAATGTCAATCGCATTTAATACAAACATTCTGAAGTCGCCAATGAGAATAGTATCAATCCCACCAACCGACCAACGCATACATTTATAATGAATCTATTTCCAAGGTTATAAATAGCCCTAAGCAGGAGGACATTTCTAACTAATAGACATTACTTAGTGAAATACATCTGACGCATTAGCTCTGACAATTTGAATATCAGCTAACAAGGAGCTGTTAGGAATATACCCTTGAATGCCACTCAGAGGATGTATGAGAGAGGGCATTATACTTGTTATTATGTAAGCTAGTATCAGAAGGAAATTGTGTGTTTCTTAATTTACTGATAATCACTGGCATTCCTGACTTGTGAATATATATATATAGAAACTAGTCCGTGTATTTGAGAGCAAAACTTTACATTCCTTATTAGACAGGGTATAGGCACTGGAAATTTTTATGGCTCAAATACTTAATCGTTCGCAAGTTGATGAAACTTGACTGGGCTTCAAGTTTATATGAAGACTTGTATGACGTGTTCCTTTACTTGGGAAGTTCCTGTTGTCACTAATGTTAGTGGGAGCACACATTGTAAGTATGAAAATGGGATTAGTATACTCGAACCGACTCACCCTGGATTCGTCACAAGGATTTCACTCCGGGACAGTCAATGACGGAATCAAAAGGTTGTGATAGGTATTTAAGAACCATCGACTTGAGGATTTAGTAGGGATGTGCTTGTGACGTTAAGATTTTCACTAGAGTAGTTCGACCCAGAAAGCCAAGAGGTGGGGGTCAACCTCGATGTGCGTCTTGACGGACAAGTAGCAGGTTCTGCTAAATACCAAGATAGAATTCTGTGTCCTGTAAGTGAACATGTATATGTCCTATGTGGTTATTGGCAGATGAGATCATAACTCTTTGGCCAAAGCATTGGATCTAGTTGTATTGGATACGCGAGAGCTCTATGATCTCAATTTGCATTAACTCAAATATAGAATCAAGTACATATAGGGTTTGACTGATCGTGACCTTATAACATGATCAGGACATATGAAAGAAGGGTTTATACATTTACTAGTATTCACAACAGATTGGTTCTTGAATGATCCCTATCATTCGTTCTCAGAAAGGTTACAGTATGTGCCGCGGGACTGGCTAGGTGGTGCTATTACTCTTTGATTCCTCCCATTGTTTACTGAGACGGACCTACTGAGTCGCGCATTAGGGAGAAGATGGTATAATTTGAATTAAATCTCTTATTGTGAAATTTAGACATTAGATGTCTTATTTAATTTATTAGATAAACTAAATTGGTTTGGTGAAACAAATAAATTACTGGGTAATTAATTTAATTCATGCATTATTATTTCTGGGAGAAATAATATCTTGATATAATTAATTAATTAAATAATACCAAGATGGGATATTTTTCCTGTAAGTGAACGGGTATATGTCTTATGCAGTTATTGGCAGATGAGATCATAAGTCTTTGGCCAAAGTATTGGAGCTAGTTGTATTGGATACATGAGAGCTCAATGATCTCGATTTGAATTACATTAACGCGGACATAATATCAAATACAGATAGTGTTTGACTGACCGTGACCCTACGTACATATGAAAGAAGGGTTTGTACATATACTGTATTCACGACATAATGATTCGTGAATGATCCCTATCATTCGTTCTCAGTAAGGTTACTGTATAGGTAGCCAGACTAGCTAGTTAGTGCTATAACTCTTTGGTTCCTCTCGTTGCTTACTGAGACAGACCTATCAAGTCGCTTATTATGGAGACGTCAGATAATTTGATCTTATTATCTCTTACTGATTTTTAGACATTGGATGTCTAATTTACTTTATTGGATAAATTAAATTGGTTTGGTGAAGTAAATAACTACCTAGGTAATTAATTTAATTTGTAAATAATTATTTATGGAGAAATAATATTTTAATATAATTAATTAATTAGATTATTTAATTGTATTAATTTTGTTTGAGACGTTTTTTTTGGATTAAGAAGTTCATTAAGGAACTTAGTTAATATAATTAACTAATTGTATTAATTAATTTGTATTAATTTTGAAACGTTTTTTTTTTTTGAAAGAAACGTCTATGTATTAATATTGAAAAATGGGGTCGCTAATACCCTACATAGCGAGCAACAAACCAGCAAAGAAAACTATCTAAAATGGCCAACACAGTCCAGCCCATATTAGTTGCAAGTGCTTTTTGATCTCACATAAGGGAACATGCTTTGATCCAAATGGATCAAGCGTACAATAAAACCTCTAATGTCCCTATTATGCATAACTGTTAACCCAAGGCCATCGCTACACTTGTTAGCAAGAAAGTCTGCAATCTTGTTTCCTTCACGGAAGATGTGTGAAAATTTGATGTCCATAGATCTCATAAGCTTGTGGATTTTGATGGTAATGTTAGAAACTTGTCATTTACCGCCATTAGCGGCATTGATGATCCGGATGGCTCCTATGGAGTCACACTCGACCCACACTTTGGTAATGTTCCTCTCATGACATAAGTTGAGATCTCTCCATATTGCATAGATTTCTTCATATGTATTGGAAAAATTACACAAGAACTTTGAAAAACAAAGAACCATTTTTCCACGGTAATCACGAAGGATACCACCCACTCCAGCACATCCCGGGTTTCCTCTAAAAGCTCCATCTGTGTTGAGCTTGAACCACCCATATTCTGGTTTATGCCAACGAATGATAATCACGGTTGGAGATTTCTTCCGCGAAGGGCATATATGAAGTAGCTCAGAAATGCTATCAACGCCCTCCCAAAAGGACATACTAGCTTTGCCAGAATAGCTGATGTCCGAAAGGTGATTCCACTGACGCTGACAAACTCTATATCTAGTGAATAGGATATTATTAGCTCTCTTGTCATTTCTGGAACACCACAAATACCACAAAATAAGGATAGGCAATATGTGGAAAACATGCAATTTTGCTTTGGCCTTACCAAACCAAAAGGATAATAAAAGATAGCAACTCTCTGTGGAGAGTTTATGCAGTCCCATCAAAGAGTGTGAATTACTCCAGACTTGTGAAGCAATCGGACCATTAATGAGTAAATGAGCAAAACTATCAGTACCATTGCAACAAAAACATTTGGCTTCAGCTACAATGCCTCTAGTAGCCAAGCAATCAGGGGTGGAAATCCACTTATTTAAAACTCTAACCTGAACAAAGAGATGGTAGGGGTAATGAGGGAGTTCCAGCAAAATTTAAGAATAAGATTACTAATTTTCCTATTCCTACTAGTTTCCCAAGCCGGTTAAAAAGAGAAACGACCATGAGGAGTGAGTTTTCAAATTGCATGATTAGTCGAATGGTGGGTAGGAATATTGCAAATAATATCACAAACAGGGGATAACATTGGGATGGAAATTGTAACACCCCCAAACCACTCGGGAATATTACAGCACCGCAGATCCTCTCCGTGAGGATCTACCAGGCTAAATACAGAAAACACCACGATACAGTACATGCCGACATGGCTAAATAAAGAACCATTAGACTGATTTGGTCTTTTACCACAACATACACATCAACCCTACATTACTCTTTCTCACAACTCATACCCACGCAGGGGTTATCATAAATCAACATCCCTATAAAACGGGAAAAAATAAACACAACAGAAGGACAAAACAACAAGACATCGCCAAATACTCAACACTGGTCTCCATGTGATTAGTATCGTCGTCTTCCATCATCCTTCGTAACGATCCTGTGAATCGCTCCCCAGCAACCTGCAAATACCTGGACGCAATACAGATATCCACCCCCGAATACTTGGGGGGGAGCAAAACTCCATGGGTTTGCTAGTGCAAGTAACAATACAAAGACAAGCCATACATATCATACTCCAAGAACATAGAAATCGTGAATATACTTCCCGAGATAATTCATTTGATCAAAACAGTTAGAATTTTTAGAAGATAGGAATGAAACCATTTTACATCTTACCAAACATTTTACGATCTCAGGAGTTCTGAAAACATTTGGGGTTTAAGAATTCTCAAGCCTTTCGAAGCACTTAGGGACACATCCGAAAAATAACTTATTTCAAAATACGATTCCGATAACAACATACTGGGTCCACGACCCAATTATAACATTCCAATCACAAACATGGGGGCCCATGACCCAATCATCCACATCACATACTCGCAAGAATAACCCGACAGAAACTACACCGTGTCAAACATTACCATGACAATAGTCTCACAGAACGTCATCAGAGAGCACAACTTGCAACTTAACCATACGGTCGAATATGACACACCACAGAGCTATAATACACAGAGCAACTATGGGACTCACGTACCCATACCAAATTATCACAGCCAAGGGACGAATTACACACAACACATTTACTGGTGCCATTCTAGCCAAGTGCAATACCATTTGAACTACCTTTCTAATCAGATGAACCATGCGCCAAAAATCAAAGTTATCTAACAAAACATTTCAAAGTTACCCGTTGGTACGAGACTCACAGCCACCGCACCCCACAGAGCCCCATCGGACATCCCTGGGTGGTTAACCCTAGTTCGCGATAGGCACACACACAGCAATACGTATCCCTAGAGGCCCCGTCGGACCATCCCTAGGTGAACATACATAATCATACACAACGCCACGAGAAGCCATAATTTAATTACTAGAATATGTAAACAAATGCAAAGTACTTTGCTATAATGGCCACTTTATTCGACGTATACTCACAATTAATGTCACACAACAACAAGACAATACAATACCAAACAACACCAAGTGTCCCAACCTCCTTACGAAGGAGTAACAACTAATATCACACAACGTCACATATTCACCGTACAATTACATATATCAATACACAATCCTCGGAAAATAATTACGGTCTACTAAATTCACTAAAATAAGTTCGATATCTTCCAACATACGAAACTAACGCACATATTCCTAAAACACATTAATCCACGAAGCATACAAGTTATCTTTTGAAAGACAACAATTATCGAGAACATACCGATCCTTTTAAAAGTTCATTAAAACAACTCAATTGTAATTTTGGTTCCAATACCAATGAATACGTCTACGAAACACGAAATGTATGGGAAATATACTTGCCTCGATACCACAAGAAATGAAACGACGAACAGACACGGTCGGGTAGCCCTAGAACTTCCAAGAACGAACAAGAACTCGACAGCTCCACGAAAAGTACGAAAACAATATCACCATGAATCAATAACGCTAAACGGCATCCGAATCAATCCGAAAAATAATAAGGATCCGAGGGTTCTTCAAGGAAATCGGAAATCATGTTCCGGGTGGTAAAAATCGATAAACGAATTACAAAATCCGAAGATCATGACCAATACAACGAGATTACCATGAATAATTCATCAAAATCGAACAAACCAATGAATCACGAAGAATTCCCCAAAAAATAACACAACTAGGGTTCTACGGAAGAATTACCTCGATCCGGCGAAGAACAAGGATTCGGTGATGATATAATCGACAAGAATCCTCCAAAACGCCTTAGAAATGATTAGAATCGACCAACACCTCTTCTCCACGTCTCACCCGTCGCCCGCCGCCACAAAAATGGAAAAGTGGAGATGGAATGAAGTCTGGCCGAGCCCAGGCCTATATATGGCCGGCAGTGTTACGACCGTAACCGGCAGTGCCTTACGGCCGTAACTCGGTCAACTTCCGACAGCGCACGCAATGGCCGAAAGCCTTGCGTACGCGACGATCGAACCTTACGGCCGTAATCGGCATAGCCTTACGGCCATAACCGAACTCCCATGTGTCACTGACTGAAATCTGTCGAGTCACTACGGTCGTAATCGGCTAGTGCTTAGCGGTCGTAACAAGCCTTACGGCCATAACGTGATGGACCTTACGGCCATAACCGAGTCCTCCCAGGACAAGGTGTGCGGACGCCTTACGGACGTAATCGGCCAGGCCTTACGGCCGTAATCGGCCCAGCCAGCCCTCCGACGACCCGGCTCGATACTCGACGACGTCTCGATCACGTGAACGCACTGGCTATGATCCAAACTAATAACGAAAGGCTACGAAACTCAACGTACCACAATACAAGCATGCAATTCCAAAGACGCGGACGACAGCAGTCCGTTTGACCGAAGAAAAATAAATTTGGCGAAACCGGAACGAGGATCTCGGGTATTACATTCTACCCCCCTTAAAAGAAGTTTCTTCCCGAAACTTAAACATAAAATGATCAAAGTGGTGCAGTCTCAGATAACACACGCTATCCGTTACTGACAACCTGCAGCAGCTCACATGCAGCACGCAATTGCTACCATTCATATCGCTACACCAGAACGATAACAAAACACAACGAATACAATCAAAACGGTTCACCAACCAGAACAGCACGGTAACCCAAAACATGAGTTTGCCTGTGAGAAAATACGAGATTCCACAACCCAAGGATTGCAAGATCGAAAATGAAGTCAAATTCCCGTACTTAAGGGGAATTACGAAGTGATCTGAACCCTCAAAAGATCATGATACGAGATCAACAAAAATCGGACAACAAACGATCGGACCACAGCGACCGAGACAACAATGATCGAACAATCATACTCGAATCGCGACGAACAACAAGAATCAAACGACAACTCCGAGGTTCACACCTCAACTCGATACAATAGCTGATCTGGTAAAGACGGCAAGATATGCATTCCCATAAAATTCATAGGAACGGAACTGAATTCGGAAAAAGTCACAACAATAAACAGATTAATCCGAAACAATACCACAACTCGTTCGAACAACAAAAAGCAAAGGATGGAACAAGTTCAGAAAATATAAATGATTGCAAACAAATCGATAAAATTGGAAATACAGAAGTTCAACAATCTGATCCGCCTCTCATAAAAGAGGTTTATCCCCGAAATTCGAAACGACGAAGCTGGAAATACATAACATACAACTGGTAGACTATACCCCTCATGTGCTCCTCGGAGTCGATCCTGACATTAGTGCTCAAGTCCGTGCCTTGGAAGGCTCGGCAAGCAATTCACAAAACTGAACCCGGTGTCCCCTGAGTTTGCACTTGAAACACGTTACTGGCAGATAAGGACAATGTGCACGAACATGTCCCGACACGTTACAGTTAAAACACCTCCTAGATTCACCAGGAGTCAAAGCAGCCGACTTGGAACTCTCAGTCTCATGCATCGAGTGATGGAGCTTCACAGTGGAAAAACTACAACGTTGCAATCCAGAAACACCAACTCCAGTACTAACCACAATATCATCCAACTTCCTCTGCTTTCTAGTCGGTTCCAGACAAAATCCAGCTTCCAGAAGTTCTCGGAACTCCGCCCACATGACGACCCTATTCCGAGGTTTAACAGCTTCCCACCAATTAGCAGCATCTTCGCTAAGAAGGTACTGAGCGATAAGAACCTTCGATCTTCGGGACAGTCAATGGCCTCGAATATCTTTTCCAACTGAAGGAGCCAACCATCCCAACCCAATGCATCCGCCACACCAACAAATCGAGGAGAATTCATGCTAACTACTTCTCGAAGCCATAGGTTTACCCCGATCTTCTGAATCGTATCAGTGTTGCATTGAACCGCCTGGGTCAACTAAGTCATCCGTGCTGCTACTTGCTGCAATATAATAGCAACATCCATACCGATATTATTCCCGACAATATCCTCTCGATCCTGCGCATGATCCTCATGGCCATCTGTACTACGGTTGCGACCATGACCTCTGCCCATCTACATCTTAATCAAGCGACAACCTAACGAAACAGTCACATAGTCGCACACAATAATATTACTGCACACATGAAATCCACTCACAGGTGATCGACTGCAAAAGTTAGACCTAACGGCAAAATACAGCCTAAAACTTTTGCCCAGCCAGAAAGCGCGCTCCATAACAAGAGATGGTGTGCGCTAACAGTGCAGGTTTGGTAACACATTCATAATCACCTTCCAGCAGTACTAGACCGGAGGTTATGAATAAACAATAGCGTACAAATACAAATGCCAACAGTTCACATACTTATAACATTACACAAATAACCATCAAAAGTTAACTAACATTCTAAACTGAATTCCCACCTCTCGGTCAAGAGAACTACCTTGACGAATGCATACCGAACGACTCAGCGTTCACACCACCACTTTAATCACAACTTGGGGCATTAGTCGAAATAACAACAACATCATCACCACATACCTATTTAACTAAAATATTATGAAACCGAAAAGTTGAAAGCGAAAGTCACGTCCCAAGTAAATTTTTTTGATAGACCTCATTTGAGTTTTTTTATAAAAAAATCAAATTTTGAAAATTAGGAATGTAAAATGAAAATAAACTATTAGTAATTTGAGTTCTCCAAAAATTTTCGGTCTCGAGGTCTTCATACAGAAATCAAACTCTTTCCCTTCTTGAATGGTGTTTTAAAATGAAATAAAATTTACATGACTTCCCACAACAGTTAAAGTTTTTAAAATATCACGTTGATAAACCTTCATTGAGTAACCACATCAAAACATTACTCTGGTAAAACGGTTTATACATACATATATATATATATACACGTACATACATACACATCGGCACCACTCCTTATTCCGGCAGAACATGAGAATCAACAAGACTGGATTACGTATTCACGAGGCACATTTAAACTCCACATAATAACACAGAATCACACAAGCTTGTATAACACGAGACACAATAAAGTAAGGAGACTTACATCCACAGATCGCACGAAGATGATGGCTGCACCTCGATACTAATCACGACCGACATCTCAGACGATGCGTCGCGACACGACTTAGTCAGACAAAATCTGACCAGACAAGACAAGACAAGGCAAGACATGACAAGACAAGGCCCGACAACACAAAACTAGACCCGACAGCCTAGGTTTCCGCAACCTAAGCTCCGATACCATATTCTGTAACACCCCCAAACCACTCGGGAATATTACAGCGCCGCAGACCCTCTCTGTGAGGATCTACCAGGCTAAATACAGAAAACACCACGACACAGTACATGCCGACATGGCTAAATAACGAACCATTAGACCGATTTGGTCTTTCGCCACAATATACACATCAACCCTACATTACTCTTTCTTGCAACTCATACCCACGCAGGGGTTAATATAAATCAACATCCCCATAAAACGGGAAAAAATAAACACGACGGAAGGACAAAACAACAAGACATCGCCAAATACTCAACACCAGTCTCTATGTGATTAGTATCGTCGTCTTCCATCATCCTTCGTAACGATCCTGTGAATCGCTCCCCAGCAACCTGCAAATACCTGGACGCAATATAGACATCCACCCTCCAATACTCGGGGGGTTAGCAAAACTCCACTGGTTTGCTAGTGCAAGTAACAATACAAAGACAAGCCATACATATCATACTCCAAGAACATAGAAATCGTGAATATACTTCCCGAGATAATTCATTTGATCAAAACAGTTAGAATTTTTGAAAGATATGAATAAAACCATTTTACATCTTACCAAACATTTTACGATCTCAGGAGTTTTAAAAACATTTTGGGTTTAAGAATTTTCAAGCCTTTCGAAGCACTTAGGGACACATCCCAAAATTCATTTATTTCAAAATACGATTCCGATAACAACATACGGGGCCTACGACCCAATTATAACATTCCAATCACAAAAATGGGGGCCCACGACCTAATCATCCACATAACATACTCGCAAGAATAACCCGACGAAAACTACACCGTGTCAAACATTACCATGACAATAGTCTCACAGAACATCATCAGAGAGCAAAACTTGCAACTTAACCAAACGGTCGAATTTGACACACCACAGAGATATAATACACAGAGCAATCATAGGACTCACGTACCCATACCAAATTATCACAGCCAAGGGACGAATTATACACAACACATTTACTGGTGCCATTCCACCCAAGTAAAATACCATTTGAACTGCCATTCTAATCAGATGAACCATGCACCAAAAATCAAAGTTATCTAACAAAATATTTCAAAGTTAACCGTTGGTACGAGACTCACGACCACCGCACCCCGCAGAGCCCTGTCGGACATCCCTGGGTGGTTAACCCTAGTTCACGATACGTACACACACGGAAATACGTATCCCTAGAGGCCCCGTTGGACCATCCCTAGGTGAACATACATAATCATCCACAACGCCACGGGAAGCCATAATTCAAATACTAGAATATGCAAACAAATGCAATGTACTTTGCTAGAATGGCCACTTTATTCGGCGTATACTCACAATTAATATCACACAACAACAAGAAAATACAATACCAAACAACACCAAGTGTGCCAACCTCCTTACGAAGGAGTAACAACTAATATCACACAACATCACATATTCACTGTACAATTACACATATCAATACACAAGCCTCAGCAAATAATTACGGTCTACTAAATTCACTAAAATAAGTTCGATATCTTCCAACATACGAAACTTACGCACATATTCCGAAAACACATTAATCCACGAATCATACGAGTTATCTTCTGAAATACAATAATTATCGAGAACATACCGATCCTTTAAAAGTTCATTAAAACAACCAAATTGTAATTTTGGTTCCAATACCAACGAATACGTCTACGAAACACGAAATGTATGGGCAAGATAGTTGCCTCGATACCACAAGCAATAAAACGACGAACGAACACAGTGGGGTAGCCCTCGAACTTCCAAGAACGAACAAGAACTCGACAGCTCCACGAAAACTATGAAAACAAAATCACCACGAATCAAAAACGCTAAACGTAATCCAAATCAACATGAAAAATAACAAGGATCCGACGGTGCTTCAAGGAAATTGGAAATTAATTTCCGGGTGGTAAAAATCGATAAACGAATTACAAAATGCGAAGATCATGACCAATACAACGAGATTACCATGAACAATTCATCAAAATCGGACAAACCAACGAATCATGAAGAAATCCCCCAAAAATAACACAACTAGGGTTCTACGGAAGAATTACCTCGATCCGGCGAATAACAAGGATTCGGTGATGATATAATCGACAAGAATCCTTCGGAACGCCTTAGAAATGATTAGAACCAACCAAGACCTCTTCTCCACGTCTCACCCGTCGCCCGTCGCCAAAAAATGGAAAAGTGGAGATGAAATGAAGTCTGGCCGAGCCCAGGCCTATATATGGCCGGCAGTGTTACGGCCATTACCGGCAGTGCCTTACGGTCATAACTCTGTAATACCCGGTTGTAATTCAGTCAAAATCATTCAGTCATTATCATTCAGTAATTATCGTTCAGTAATTGTCACTCAGTAATTTTCACTCATTAATGATCGTTTGTCACTATTATTCAATCAGTGTATTCACCGTTCAGAGTAATTGTATCGTGTATCAATCGTCATTCATCATCAACCTAGATGGAGTTTTGTGCCGTATTCATCACCGTTGTCATCTTCATAGTGTGCTGTGTGTGAGGAGTAGCGCACGCTACATACTCTCTTTAGCGTGCACTAATTGAGTACGGGTAGCGCACGCTACCTCTCAACACTAGCGCACGCTAGTTTAGTTCAAGCAGGCAGTCCAGAAGGCACTAAACTGCAGTTGGGTTGTAAGTAGCGCACGCTACGAATGGTAAGTAGCGCGCGCTAGTAGGCCGGAGTAGCGCACGCTATGCTGTCGGTGTAGCGTGCGCTAAGGTCGGATCAGGTTGAGTCCAGTGGCTACTGGACTGAATGGGAATTTATTCATAGCGCACGCTATGAGTGGTTTTTAGCGTACGCAAATGGTGTAGTAGCGCACGCTAACTACGGAATGTAGCGCACGCTATCGCGAACAGATCAAAAGACAGAGGGTTCTGGACTCCATCACTGACATCAGATAATTCGTTAGCGCACGCTAACATATTGGGGTTAGCGCACGCTACAAAAAGGCACGTAGCGCACACTACCATTTCCGGACAGTGGGTACTGGACTACCCAAAACACCCGTTAGCGCATGTTAAGAACTGGGGCTAGCGCGCGCTAAACTGGATTACTATAAATAAGACAGTTCAGCCCTTTCTTCGTCATTTTCACTTCTCACTTCGTTTTTGGGCGATTGCGGGCGATTTGGACGATTTGGAGAGTGTTCTTCGAGGTGCAATCATCAATCATCACCTTCAAGCTTATCATTCGGATTAATCATCATTTCATCATCCCCATCACATCAAATCAAGGTAATAATCTTCTTGGATCTAGAATTTCGGATTTTTGGGTTTATCCTTCCGATTTCTTCGTATAAGCTTGGATTGTTGTTGGAATATGTTATATATCAATTATCTACCTTGGATAAATGTTTTCCTACGGATTATTCAGTGTATATTTCGGATTTCATGAATTGTTGAGGTTTGATTCAAGAACACCTTGGAGTTGACTTTGATATTTGGGGGTTTTCGATTAGATGTTGTCGTTAACTCATTTTGTGGATTCCTATGGGATTAGAGATATCATTAAAAGTGTTTTGTTGGTTTGAAATACTCATTTGGGAGTGGGTTTTTATGTATTCGAGATTTGGATATTATCGAAGGATGTGTGTTTGCTAAGTATTCGCTAGAATGCCTCTATGAGTTTGGATATTGTTGTATCGACGTTGAGTTGGTTATAATCATGTTTGATACGTATATTGAGCGTTTGTTGGTAATTGCCATTAAAGGTTGTTCGAGCACCCGACTTTCTTTAAGGACGTTTGTTCGGGGAAGGACATTTCATCACCGGTATTGTGTAAGTTAATTCTTACTCGGTTAAAAGGATTTTCATTCCTTTCGTTGTTGTTCATTCATAATCATAATTCATTCATAATGTATTAACCGTATTGAGACTTGTAATTGTCAGTTAATCACTTCATTCATGAGCAACGACGGTTCCAATCATTTCATTGAGCTATCATTCATTTCACTATCATTTCATCTCGGTGAGTCATTCTTGACTTTGTCAGATTGTTATTCATTATTATTCTTCATGGTCATTCTTGTTCATATGACCTTCTGGGTTCATATTGCGCGGCCGGGTGTGGATGTGTGGGATTTTTAGTCGGGCACGTGATGGTCATGTGTTGGGTTCACCGACACATTGGACTGTGCACACGGTAATGTACCTCCGTGAGACTAATTAGGTACAATGGAGGGTGTGTCCGGACATCCGTCTTGTGCATGTGCACATTCCATTACGGGTGTGCTATGATGCCTCTCTTCAGCTTCATTTCATAATTAAGATATATCATGATTGTGTTTATTCAACTCTTGAGGATTGTTGTTCTGTGTAACTGACCCCGTTGGGGGATATTGTTTTCAGGTCATGGCAAGGCTAAGGCACGGGAAGAGAACGTTGACGGCGAGGAGTCCCAGTGATACTAGTATGGGGCCTCAGTCCGTTTCAGTCATTCATGTCTTTTCATCTTTATTTCCGCTGCAGATTTCCGTTTGGATATTCATTTTCATTTAATGTTGTATATTTTATTTTCACACAAAATATACATGTATTCAGTATTCTTCCTGTGTGTATTATACATAGACTCCTCATCAGAGTACTTGGTAATATGATGTGGTTCGTTACTACATTTACGTTGTTAATTTCATTAACTCTCATCCGCCTAGTGGGTCCCAGTTTGGGGTCCACGGCACTGTAATATCCGCCTAGTTTGGGGTGTTACAGAGTTGGTATCAGAGCGTGGTTTTGAATACTACCTTCCGAGTCATGTCTCATTTGAAATCATCGTTCATCAGCCTAGTATCATTGGACTTTCACGTCACGTGTGACCTGTGCAATAGTCGAGCCCCTCAGACCAAAGAACAGTAAGATTTCTGACGCCATGGTATAATTTCTGGCAATAGAATCACTCATTCATCATTCAAGAGACAACAATCCTCTTTCATCATTTTCATTTTTGATCAAGTCGATCATGTTAATTCATTAATCACTCAGTTCATTTCATTGTTCAGTTGTTGATCTTGAGGATCATATCATTAATCTTGTTAACTTGTTCAAGATAATCATTTCAAGAATTTCATCAGATAATCACATCACTTCAGTTGATCATTCATGTAATCATTGTGTTTGAGCGTGTATGCTCATTTTCATCATTTCATAACATAATCATAATGTGATATTCATGCGAGATATATAATCATCATATGACTTTCCACTTGAGTATGGAAAGAGTTGGCAGAGGACGGGGGGAGAGGCCGTGGTGCGGGCCGAAACCTGAGAGCTCGTGTGAATAAACGCGCTACTGGTAGGAATAATGCTAACTCATCGAACAGTGACGCTGCCACTCATTCACCTCGACGTAATCATTCACTATCAGGGAGTCGTACCCGGGACACAACTCAGTCAGAAGGTGTTCGGGTTGATCTAATCGCTTTTATGCAGGGCATGATGGCCCAAATGACTCAGATGGCACAACTGATGGAGACGATGCATAACTCAACTACTCAAAATCAATAGGCCCCTCCACCGCCACGTCAGAGGCAAGAGAGGGGTGTGAGCAGTATCATTGGCGACATCTCTAACCAGAGACTGCCTACCTTCGAGGGCTTATCTGAGCCGGTGGATATCATTCACTGGCTTGAACATTTCGAGAAACTGTTTGCTATGGTGGACTGTCCTGAGGGACACAAAGTTTCAGTTGCGGCTTACTATCGGGGTAAGGGCGCACATTCATGGTGGTTTTCGTTGAAGCCCACCAGCGGATCTTGTACATGGGATCAATTCAGGACTCTCATGGTGGAGAGGTATTATCCGGACCCACTCAGGGAGGCCAAGTTTTCAGAATTACTCACTCCCGACCTCTCAGCGTACGATGATGTTCTCGCCATTGCCGAAAAATTTCAGGAGCTACTTCCGTTCACCTCGTCTATTATTCACTCCGAGGCGGACAAGATTAGGTATTTCAGCAAGAGGTTGAGGCCTCGTATGCGGATGCAGTTGCTTAATCACAATTGCACCACTCTGGGCAAATTCATTGAGAAAGCTCTTACTTATGAGCTTACTGCTAAGGAGATTGCCAAGCAACAACCTTCATCTGCTGGAAAGAAGTCTAAGAATCGTAATTAGTCAGTCGGCAGTCAGGCCACTTTCAAGAAACCTTGTGCGGGCTCTACTTTTTCTGAGCGACCTCATATGGCGCCTAGACCCCGCGGAATCTCAGTCACGAGCGGCCTGTTCGGCTATCACCTATTTCAATTGTGAAGAACAGGGTTATTTCAGCACCAAGTGCCCGAGGCAGACTGTCACGTGCCATAACTGTGGGATTGCTGGGCATAAGGCCTGTTTTTGCCGAAGAGACTCCAAACCTACTCCGGCGTCATCTCAGGCCCTGAGACATTCAGCAGTGCAGAATCAGGCCACTCACTCCGCGTCGTTCAGGACGACAGGAGCTAATAAAGGCAGAGCCAAGAGCTATCATACGGGAGCGTCCGGTTCGAGGGCCGGCAAGCCCCGAATTTATGAGATGAAGAAGACCGATGATCCAGAGGCCCGGATGATCTGAGTTACACTCGATATTCTATCTCAACCTGTGTGTACCCTTTTTGATACTGGTGCATCACATTCATTCATTTCCGAGTCATGTTCGAGTAGACTACGTCTGGGTAGTGCTACTAGTTGTGAGCCTTATGTCATTGGTCTACCTGATGATAGGAGAATTATCGGGAATCATGAGATTAAGGATTGTCCGATTCAGATTCATGGCCGTGATTGGTTATCTGACCTAATCGTGGTAGATTTACTGAGAGACGACGTCATTCTTGGTATTGATTAGATGGATCGTCACGATGCCGTCGTTAGTGTCCGTAAGCGTATGGTCACTATCATTTCCGACGATGGGGTCGAATGTGTATTTCAGGGAAGTAATTCTAGCTGTTCTAGGAGAGTTATCAACTTGATGAAAGCAGTGAGATTACTCAATCAGGGGTGTGTCGGTTATTGGTGCTACATGACCAAGACCGAGAAACCATCAGTAATGTTGACGGATATTCCTATAGTGAGAGAATATGCCGATGTATTTCCGGACGAGTTACCTGGTTTTCCTCCACAGAGAGATGTGGAATTCACGATTGAGTTGGAGCCCGGTACGTCCCCAATATCGAAGGCACCATACCGGATGGCCCCGACCGAAATGCAGGAATTGAAGAATCAATTAGAGGATTTGACCGAGAAGGGTTATATTCGACCGAGGGAATCCCCGTGGGGAACACCAGTGTTATTTGTCAAGAAGAAGGATGATTCGTTCCGCTTGTGTATTTATTACCGCGAATTGAACCAGGTGACGATCAAGAATAAATATCCTCTACCCCATATCGATGATCTTTTGGATTAACTTCAGGGAGCTTCAGTATTTTCCAAGATCGACTTAAGATCTGGATATCATCAGTTGCGAATTCGATAGTCGGATATCACAAGGACGGCGTTCCGAACATGCTATGGTCATTATGAGTTTGTGGTTATGCCGTTTGGGTTGACTAATGCACCTGCGGTATTAATGGAGTTAATGAATCGGGTTTTCATCGACTATTTGGATCAGTTCGTGGTTGTCTTTATTGATGACATTTTAGTTTACTCTCGTGACCGGGAGGAGCACGAGTTTCACCTTCATCAGGTGCTCGACGTGTTGAGACGAGAGCAACTTTATGGAAAGTTTTCCAAATGTGAATTCTGGATGTCCGAAGTGACGTTTCTCAGACATGTAATTTCATCAGACGGAGTTCGTGTTGACCCTCAGAAGACGGAGGCTATCCGTGATTGGCAACCTCAGAAGAGTGTTAAGGAAATCCAAAGTTTCCTCGGATTAGCTGGTTATTATCGGCGATTTGTGGAAGGATTTTCTAAAATCTCTCAACCCATGACGAACCTTTTAAGGAAGGATAAGAAATACACGTGGTCCGACGCGTGTCAACAAAGTTTTGAGGAACTCAAGAGCCGGTTAATTTCAGCACCTATACTTTCTCTACCGCAAGGGATGGAAGGATTTGTGGTTTATAGTGATGCGTCCGGGCAGGGTCTCGGATGCGTACTAATGCAGAACGGGAAAGTTATTGCTTATGCTTCACGGCAATTGAGACCTTACAAGGTTAATTATCCAACCTACGACCTGGAGCTAGCAGCCGTGGTATTCGCATTAAAGATTTGGCGTCATTATCTTTATGGCATTACTTGTCAGATATTCACCGATCATAAGAGTTTAAAATATATATTCACTCAGAAGGAGTTAAATATGCGACAGAGACGGTGGTTGGAACTAATCAAAGATTATGATATTGAGATCCTGTATCACCCGGGTAAGGCAAACGTGGTTGCCGATGCCTTGAGTCGTATGTCCGTTCAGGAGCAAATGCTTGCTCGTTTAATAGTTCAGAAGGAGCTTCAGCAGGAATTTCTTAGACCCGAGATCGAGGTCTGGCTTCAGCGAGTGCAAGGGCAACTTTGCATGTTAGAGATTTCATCGCCACTCGAGGAGGCGATCAGGGTGAATCAGGGTTCGGACCCATTTTTGTTGCGCATTCGAGATGATGTGACTCAGGGGAAAGCCCCTGGATTTGTGGTCCACGAGGATGGACTTTTGCGATTTAAGAATGGGTTGTGCGTACCGGCGAATGATGAGTTAAAAAACTCAATTTTGAGAGAAGCTCATGCTATCCCTTATTCCGTTCATCCGGGGTCTAGCAAGATGTACAAAGACTTGAAACAAAATTACTGGCGGAGTAATATGAAGCGAGAAGTTGCGGATTTTTTTTTGAGATGTTTGACCTATCAGCAAGTCAAGATAGAGCATCAACGACCGGCGGGTATGCTGAAGCCTCTCCCTATTCCAGAGTGGAAGTGGGAAGATATTTCAATGGACTTCATCACGAGTTTGCCGACGAGTCGTCGTGGCATGAATACAATCTGGGTAATTGTGGACCACTTAACTAAATCAGCTCATTTCCTTGAGATTAAGGATATGTGGGGTCCCGAGAACTTGCCCAGTTGTTTATCAAATAAATAGTGAGACTGCACGGTACCCCTAAAATTATCATTTCCGATCGTGACAGACGATTCGTGTCTCATAGAAATCAGTTCATCCTGCTATGGGAACTCAGCTTAATCTCAGTACAGCTTTTCATCCTCAGTCCGACGGACAATCAGAGAGGACTCTTCAGACTTTGGAGTACATGTTGAGGGCATGTGTTCTCGATTGGAAAGATGAATCGGAAGCCCAACTACCGTTGATCGAGTTCACGTACAATAATAGTTGGCATTCTTCGATTAAGATGGCACCTTACGAGGCCTTGTACGGTCGTCGTTGTCGATCTCCTTTGTGTTGGGATGACTTATGAGAATCAATCGGCACCGAGCCCGATATGCTTATAGCCACCCGTGAGAAGGTAGCTTTGACCAGGAGTCGTTTGTTGACCACTCAGATTCGACAGAAATCATATGCAGATAATCTCGTCGACCTTTAGAGTTCGAGACAGGTGACCATGTTTTGGTCAAGGTATCCCCGAGTCGAGGTATCTTCCATTTCGGGAAGAGGAGAAAGTTGAGTCTGAGGTTCATTGGACCATTTGAGGTTTTGGATCAAGTAGGCGACCTGGCTTATCGATTGGCCTTACCTCCGGCGTTGAGCAGAATTCATTATGTGTTTCACGTATCTCAGTTGCGGAAGTATATTGCCGACCCGAGTCACATACTTCAGTTCGATGAAATCGAGATCACGGACGATCATTCGTATGACGAGCGTCCTATACGAGTCTTAGAGCAGCGAATTAAACAGTTGAGGAACAGGACAATTCCTTTGGTTAAAATTCAGTGGTCTAGACACCGAGTCGAAGAGGCTACTTGGGAAACCGAGGATAGTATGCGGGAGATTTATCCCGAGTTGTTTGACCCTTAGTTTCGGGGATGAAACTCTTTTAAGGGGGAGTGTATGTAATACCCGGTTATAATTCAGTCATTATCATTCAGTCATTATCATTCAGTCATTATCGTTCAGTAATTGTCACTCAGTAATTTTCACTCATTAATGATCGTTTGTCACTATTATTCAATTAGTGTATTCACCGTTCAGAGTAATTGTATCACGTATAAATCGTCATTCATCATCAACCTAGATGGAGTTTCGTGCCGTATTCATCACCGTTGTCATCTTCATAATGTGCTGTGTGTGAGGAGTAGCGCACGCTATGTACTCTCTTTATCGTGCGCTAATTGAGTATGGGTAGCGCATGCTACCTCTCAACACTAGCGCACGCTAGTGTAGTTCAAGCAGGCAGTCCAGAAGGCACTGGACTGCAGTTGGGTTGTAAGTAGCGCACGCTGCGAATGGTAAGTAGCGCGCGCTTGTTGGCCGGAGTATCGCACGCTATGCTGTCGGTGTAGCGCGCGCTAAGGTCGGATCAGGTTGAGTCCAGTGGCTACTGGACTGAATGGGAATTAATTCATAGCGCACGCTATGAGTAGTTTTTAGCGTACGCAAACGGTGTAGTAGCGCACGCTAAATACGGAATGTAGCGCATGGTATCGCAAATATATCAGAGGACAGAGGGTTCTGGACTCCATCACTGGGCATCATATGATTCGTTACCGCACGCTAACATATTGGGGTTAGCGCACGCTAAGTGCACAGCCGTAGTGCACGCTACAAAAAGGCACGCAGCGCACGTTACCGTTTCCGGACAGTGGGTACTGGACTATCCAAAACACCCGTTAGCGCACGCTAAGAACTGGGGCTAGCGCGCGCTAAACTGGGATTACTATAAATAGGATAGTTCAGCCCTTTCTTCGTCATTTTCACTTCTCACTTTGTTTTTGGGTGATTCCGGGCGATTTTGGATGATTTGGAGAGTGTTCTTCGAGGTGCAATCATCAATCATCACCTTCAAGCTTATCATTCGAATTAATCATCATTTCATCATCCCCATCACATCAAATCAAGGTAATAATCTTCATGGATCTAGAATTTCGGATTTTTGGGGTTTTCCTTCCGATTTCTTTGTATAAGCTTGGATTGTTGTTGGAATATGTTAGATATGGATTATCTACCTTGGATAAATGTTTTCCTATGGATTATTCAGTGTATATTTCGGATTTCATGAATTGTTAAGGTTTGATTCAAGAACACCTTGGAGTTGACTTTGATATTTGGGGGTTTTCGATTAGATGTTGTCGTTAACTCGTTTTGTAGATTCCTATGGGATTAGTGATATCATTAAAAGTGTTTTGTTGGTTTGAAATACTCATTTTGGAGTGGGTTTTGATGTATTCGAGATTTGGATATTATCGAAGGATGTGTGTTTGCTAAGTATTCGCTAGAATGCCTCTATGAGTTTGTATCAACGTTGAGTTGGTTATAATCGTGTTTGATACGTATATTGAGCGTTTGTTGGTAATTGTCATTCAAGGTTGTTCGAGCAACCGACTTTCTTTAAGGACGTTTGTTCGGGGAAGGACATTTCATCACCGGTATTGTGTAAGTTAATTCTTACTCGGTTAAAAGGATTTTTATTCCTTTCGTTGTTGTTCATTCATAATCATAATTCATTCATGATGTATTAACCGTATTGAGACTTGTAATTGTCAATTAATGGCGGGTGTGTCCGGACATCCGTCTTGTGCACGTGCACATTTCATTACGGGTGTACAATGATGCCTCTCTTCAGCTTCATTTCATAATTAAGATATATCATGATTGTGTTTATTCAACTCTTGAGGATTGTTGTTCTGTGTAACTGACCCCGTTGGGGGGATATTGTTTTCAGGTCATGGCAAGGCTAAGGCACGAGAAGAGAACGTTGACGGCGAGGAGTCCCAGTGATACTAGTAGGGGCCCCCAGTCCATTTCAGTCATTCATGTCTTTTCATCTTTATTTCCGCTGTAGATTTCCGTTTGGATATTCATTTTCATTTAATGTTGTATATTTTATCTCCACATAAAATATACATGTATTCAGTATTCTTCCTGGGTGTATTATACATAGACTCCTCATCGGAGTACTTGGTAATATGATGTTGTTCAATACTACATTTACGTTGTTAATTTCATTAACTCTCATCCACCTGGTGGGTCCCAGTTGGGGGTCCACGGCACTGTAATATCCGCCTAGTTTGGGGTGTTACAAACTCGGTCAACTGCCGATAGCGCACGCAATGGACGAAAGCCTTGCGTACGCAACGATCAAACCTTATGACCATAATCGGCATAGCCTTATGGCCGTAACGGAATCCTCCCAGGCCAAGGAGTGCGTACGCCTTACGGCCATAATTGGCCAGGCCTTACGGCCGTAATCGGCCCAGCCAGCCCTTCGATGGCCCGGCTCGATACTCGACGACATCTCGATCACGGGAATGCACCAGCTATGATCCAAAACAATAACGAATAGGCTACAAAACTCAACGTACCACAGTACAAGCATGCGATTCCAAGGATGCGGATGACAACAGTCCATTCGACCAAAGAAAAATAAATTCAGCGAAACCTGAACGAAGATCTCGGGTATTACAGAAATCATCAAGCGTATGATTACTTTCTGCAAAGCTCGAGGAGAAATAATTAACATCCGATTGCCGAATGCCCTCTCGCCTATTTAGAACACTGCTATTATCGTGAATTTTATGAATAACGTTTTTAATCATTTTACGTTTAACAAGGGAGTGAAAAAAGGCAGTATTTCTTTCACCTTCATGAGCCCACTTAATTCGGACCTTTTGTTTCCAAAAGTCCTCCACCATGGTCAGAGTCTGGTTAAGAAAGTCATTCACTTTTTTCAATTTAAGGAGATTGGCATTAGTCGGGTTCAAATCATAAGATTTTTCCACTTCCTCGACTAGATTCTTATCCCTAGTGACATTAGCAAAAATATTCCCAAAGTAATTCCTATTCCAATCCTTCAGGGTGTATTTAAGCCTACCAAGTTTAGTAATGAGTTTGTGGAGAACCATGGTTGGAGCATGAATCCTCTAGGAGCACTACCAAAAATAACACTTTAGCCGAAGACTGGCCGGAGAACGGCTTACGGCCGGCCGACATCGTCGGCTAAAGTCAGCAAGTTTAGCCGACGGCTAACTTATTGTCGGCTAAAGTAGTTTAGCTGAGGACTTTACTATTGGTCGTTGGCTAAATACAATTTAGTCATCGGCTAAAGTTATGTAGTTTAGCCAACGACTAGTATAATTTAGCCGACGACATGTCGTCGGCTAAAGTCAAGTTTAGCCGATGGCTAGTATACTTTAGCCTATGACATGCCGTCGGCTAAAGTCTTACATGTTTTTTTGCAGAATATATTACTATCTAACACTTCAGGACACCATTTACAACACATTCGGAAATTACAGAACAAGAAAACGAAAAACAACAATTTTCTCTGGTATGATCATTCAAGAAATCATATTTGAAGGTATGTGTCTTGAATTTTAATGTTAGTTATAATTATATTATGCATATAATATATCTATTTGGATGATTATGAAAATGTTTAAGAATTAGTTCATTTTTTCGAATATTTCTTGGTTTGTGTGTGTGTATATATATATATATATATATGGATTTGACATCTTGAATCCGAGCTATATATGATGATTTTAGTCATAATTTTTCTATGTTCTTGATAAATATGACGTGTAATATTGTTGTTATTTTTGTTATAGGATGGATAAAATTTGGATTGGTCCGCAAAAATGGGATCCAAGGGTCATAGATGGAATGTAAGAGTTTATTCCATTTGTGAAGGAGCATGATAGTAATAGTATGATTCATTACTATCCATGAAATAAATGTAATGCCACAGCGATATGTACTGTTTTACACTTGATGTCGTATGGGAGCACTTGAAAAAAAATGGATTTTGGGATAAATATACATGTTGGATTTACCATGGTGAAAGATCGTATTCAATTATTCCCCATGATCAGGGATAGTACAGTGGTAGCACATCCAATGACTGCACAAGAAGGTTGATTGACAATGTTTTTGGTTATTACGACAGGGATGTATCGGTTGAAGGTCAAGAATACCATATAGCTGATCAACCAGTCATCCGAATGCCTACATTGATACCCGTTAACACAATTTTTGTTGATAGATACAACATATTAATCCAGCTCCAATAGACTCTTCTTTATCCTGGGTGTCAAATGACGGTTCTTGATAGTGTCATAGAGACTATGAGAGTCAAGGTGGAGAACAAAACCTCGATTAAAGCTGTGGATGATTATTTGGAACTTACAGGGAAAATGCTCCCAGAAGGTCATCATCTTCCTAGTAATCACAGTAAAATGAGACGTATCTTAAAAGGTCTTGGGCTATCGTACATCAAGATCCATGTATGCATATATGATTGTGCTTTATTTTGGGGAAAGCCAAATGATGACCTAAAGAGATGTCTGGTATGTGACATAGAGAGGTATAAGTTCACTCCTTCTGGTAAAGAGAAAGCTATGAATGTAATATCCGGATTTTCAGTGTAAATTTTTCGCGTTATTTTATCTGAGATATACTGCATAGCTTGGTGTCTATACAGTATGGATAAAATAAATGGAGAACTGAGATAGCTGTATTGGTATAATTGTCGTAGTGGTCGACAATTATTTTGAGGATATTGTGTATCAGGTTATCGTACTTTTGATATTGGGTATATCGTATGATGATGTTATTGGATTCAGTACATGTATTCAGTATGCCGTATGTTCGTATTTGGTAGAGTTGGAAATGGCTAAGTACAGCCACGTTAGCGCACGCTATGAGATATGCTTAGCGCACGCTACGAGGTATGAGTAACGCACGCTACGTGGTGCAGTTAGCGTACGCTAATAGGTTCGCATTACGTATGCTAAGGAGGATCCGTAATATACGTAAGGCATTCTAGGAAAGGTTCGGAAGGCGGTCAACAAGTAGGCCTGTATTGATGTTTATCGCCATTTAGCGCATGCTACCATGGATGGTTTGCGTACGCTAATATCAGATCATCCGACAGGGAATCTTGGCTTTCGGCGAGTGGACCCAGCCACTTGTGAAGGTCAGTGGTCGTTTGTCCTGAAGGGTTAGCGCACTCTAAAGCATGGGGCTTAACGCACGCTAATTTTAGATCGGTAAAAGGGAATCTTATCCTTGTTAGATTTGCATGTGGGGGCACATGCGGTAGGTAGACTGTAGAAGTCAACTGAAGTTAGCGCACGCTAAATGCAAGGACTTGCGTATGCTAGACAGTATGTATTACGCGCTATTTCATGAGAATTATGTACTTAAGCTGATGTACGAGCAAGACAGTGGCCTCTGGGCTACGATAGCGCACGCTGACAAAGTCAGTTAGCGCACGCTAGGGCAATAACCCATGCTATTTTATGAGAGTAGCGCGCGCTCGTAATGTTTATTATATAAGGGGACAAACGGGTTTTGAGATGCATTTAGTCCATTTTCTCTCTTTCAGTCGATAGAGAGAGCTTTGGGAGGCTCTTGAGGTTCCCAAACACGATGAGGTGGTGATTTTTAACAAGATTAAGATATAGAGCATGGATTCAAGCCGTGTTCTTCAAGTTACTCATGATTCTTGGAATGGAGTTCAAGTGTTCTTCTTTTTGGTTCATCTAATCCAGGTAACATTCGTATCCCTTGTTAGTTGTTCGTTTTTAAGGATGATTACATGTGAAAGACATGTTGGATAATCATGTGACGATATTATATGAGATTTTATGGGATTATGATAAGAGTTTTCGGATGTTATTTAAGATTCTTCATGTTAATGGTGATTTGTTTAACTTGATGAGGTTGAATCATGGATTTCTGAATCATGATAATTTCAGTGGTCGATTTAGATGAGTTAAATCATGATATGAGGTTGAATTCCAGATTGAGTATGATATGATCCTTGTTATCGAGTTAGTTTGATTGTTGATGTTGTTTTTGATATATGGACATTGATATGATCCTTGTGATAGTTATGGTGTCATTTATCTTCAGGAGATATGGAGATTTATGTCTCCCTTCATTTCGGATTTTGATGTTAAGATGATACAAGGATATATAATGGTTTTGATTATAAATATGGATAAGATGATTAAAACAAACATTATGATGATTTTAGTTTCGTATGTTCTTGATAAGATGTGGATCATGATGATGAGATTGAATTTGGAAAAAGTTATTGTTAATCTTGGAGTATGATTTCCTTTTCATTCGAATTCGTAGTCGCAAGGTGTTAGTCGATGCTTGAAATGCATGCCACTATACAGCATTAGCGCACGCTAAGCTTACTGGCTAGCGCACGCTAACGGGAGCAACTTAGCGCAAGCTACATTATGCTTTTAACGTGCGCTAAGTAGGCAGACAATGCAGTATTTTTGTGTTGTGATTATGAATTCGTGATGGTTTGATTTGGTTTGTTCAGACTGCATTTATTCGAGGTTTGTGTTGAACCGTTGAGTTCAATTGGTTGGTTATGTCGGTTGTTGATTATTATCGGATGTGTTGTCATTTGATTATTGCATTAGGTTGCGATAATTGATTGTGGATTACGATCGTTGTGTTGCGGTTGAAGCCGAGCAGTTCGTAGTTTGCTTTTGATCGGAGTTGAGGAGCTCGTAGAGAAAGGCAATGGGTTCGGTAACAGCTTCGTGGTATCGGTATCGAGGCAAGTTTATACTTGTTCAGTTTATAATATTTGATGAATGGTTTCGCTTTCATTTCATTTATAATTCATATAGCAATGATATTATAAATATAAATTGTCGGGATGATGGTTTGTATATTGTGCCTTGTTTTGAATTAAATCATAATGTATATGGTTTAAATGTATTGGTGAATACGGAGATGTGAGTATATTTGGTCAGTGATATGGGATGTCGGATATCGAGGCTGGTTTACCGTTTCGACATTGATGTCGGGATGGTGGTTTGTTGGTATAAATGGACTATACCTATTCCTAGATTATCCGTATAGTTGTGTATTCGTTCAGGGATGTTGGTTCGTGGAAAGGATATTGTCTTCGGCTTTGAAGTAATGTAAGTATTGTTTAGTTACAAAGATAATTATTATGTTGAGTTGTTGTATATGTTGTACGATGATGTTTCGTATATTGGGATTCGTATTGATTATTTCATTGAGGGATGATGATCCCAGGGCTGATTGTATTGAGATCGTTGATCATGTTGATCGTTTGTCGGGGATGATGATCCCAGGATTGTTGTTTTGGATATTGATCAGTCGTGTTGACTTTTCTTTGTCAGTTTGTCATTGTTCACTTCGGTGAGTCTTTTGATCCTTATTGGATATGTGATTCTTTGAGTTTCGTTGTCATGTTGCATCGTGACATATCTAGAGTCATATCTGTGTGACGATTGGTTATTTTGTAGGATTTTTAGCCGGGCACATGATGGTTATGCGTGGATGTTTCCGCATTGAACCATGCACACGAGACGTAGTTCGTGAGGCTAATTAGGTACATGTCCCACGTATATCCTGGATTCTGTATATGGGATGGACATGTGCACGGACACATTTCCGGATCGGGTGTACTGTGACGTCCATCTTTTGAGCCATATTGTTGGGTCGTTCATAGTCCATGTATGATTGGATATGTTGGACGGTTTGTGACTGGTTGTTCATACGCCCGAGGGGTATGTTAGACAGTCAGAGTTATTTCTTTGAGATCCATTATTGTTGATCATTTAAAGTCTACCTTGTTGAAGGTATTCTCGGTTATTGTTGATCTTTGTTGATCGTGTTTGGAGTTTATCGCGTTGAGAGTATTCTCAGTTATTGTTGATCATTTGTTGATCATGTTGGGAGTTTACCATGTTGAGGGTACTCTCGGATGTCGTTGGTCCTTTGTTGGTCATATTTGAGTTATCATGTCGATGATATTCTCAGTTGATGTATTGGTTGATCATTGTTACTGATCGTGTGAACATCCGGACTGTAAGTCGATGTTTCAGGATTTGTTATCATTATCATGTGGTAGTTGATCTACAGATATGTTGTGTATTATTGGTTTATCCATGTTGAGATTTGATTGTGTAATCCGACGGACAGGAGTTGGCACATATTGGATTATTTCCACACTTATGAGTTATGATGGTGTTTTGAGGATTGTCAGTATTTTTGGAATACAATACAGATAATTGTTGTTGAGTTCATTTTGTCATTTGAGAATGCGAAATGTGAATTATGGTAAGGATTAATCTGTTATGGATTATCGTGGATTGGTAAGATTATGACGGTAAGATTACATTGGTAGTATTCTTACTTCGTTATTACATTGGTATGTAATTATTTATGATGATGTGATCGATATCATTGTTGAGTATTGTGGCTGACCTCGTCGTGGGCTTTATTTTTAGGTACTCGGAGATCGATCTAGTAGCGGTCGTGAAGGGGTGAGCTTCCCGGGTGATACTGGTTGTGGCATTTATTTGAGCATTGAGTATTCTCTTCTGGTTGTTTTATTCCACTGCAAATGTGTATTTTGAACTATATTTTTTGTAACACCCCAAAAGGCGGCTATTACAGTGCCGTGAATCCCACACTGGGACCCACCAGGCGATATCCAAAACAGGTTAAATAAATATTATTTGTGATACCGAACCACAATGAATAGTCATTACTCCGATTAGGAGTTTATTAAAATATGGCCAACGGCCTTATAATACACAGGATCCGAAAAACAAGTATAAACCATATGGAGATGGAAAATACTTCAAATGTCAAATATAACCAGATAGCAATTTAAATGAAACAGGAAATAACATATCACGGTTTAACATAACCGGTCAACAAAAGATGTGGGGCCCACGAACTAGTATCCTTCGAACCCTTCGCCGTTGACATGCTCTTCCCGTGCCTTGCCTTTGCCTCGACCTAAAATACAATACAAGTATTTCGCCCAACACAGGGTCAGATATACATGATAATCAATTCTTCCGACATTATACAATTCACATATATAGATCTCAAGAAAATCATTCCGACTATTAATCATACCCCTCGGGCGTATGAAATAATCAGTCACAAATCGTCGAACACATCCAATACTATGGACGATTAATAATATGGCTCAAGATGGACATCACAGTGGGCCTATCCGGAAATGGGTCCGTGTACACGTCCGCCCCGTATACGGAATCCAGAATATACGTGGGACAATGTACCTAATTAGCCTCACGAAACTACGTCTCGTGTGCACAGTCCAATGCGGAATAGTATCCACGCATGACTATATAATTGCCTGGCTAAAAATCCTACACAATGACCAATCGGAACGCAGATATGATTCCGGATATGTCACGATACAACATGACAACGAACTTAATAAATCACATATCCGATTAAGGATCAAGAAAAACTCACCGAAGTGAAAATAAGACCAGCGAGATCAACGATTCAAAACGACGTACTTGGGAATGCAACCCCATGAAGAAAACGGATTAACGTCAATGGCAATGTCAAATCACGACAAACATTACATGAATAATTTATACACATGAACTATATAACCATCACAATAATCTAATCATCATTATAACCAAGCAAGATAACTTGCCTCAATACGGAGACGAGAATAGTCCTCTTCTTGTCGGAATGAACGAACGGTCCTCGACTAATATTGTTTACTCGAACAATCAACCTTAAACGAAATACATTTTACTCAATAACATATTCGTATAATTATCAATATAGGATTAGTAAGACGTCATCCTACGATCCTTTAGAATAGTTTGTTATTTCCAATTATCGAAGCCTTATGTCAGGAGTTCTTTTAACATCATTACAACCATAAAAATCGGCTTACAATACTTTTACCGAATGTTCACATGGTTCATCATAAACAAGAATTCTATCAAGGGTATGTTGAATAACCAATTATGAGATCATCTTATGATGATTAAACTTTCCAAAACATTAAAATGTTGAATGGCTTCCTTCACGTTCTTCGGTGGTAGCCAATCTCGAATGGCTTCCGTCTTTTGTGGGTCCACTCTCACCCCTTCGGCTGATATCACATGCCCGAGAAAGACAACCTCAGGCATCCAGAATTAACACTTAGAAAATTTCCCATAAAGTTGTTCCCGCCTCAATGTATCGAGAACTTGGTGGAGGTGACGCTCGTGCTCTTCGTGGTCACGAGAGTAAATCAGAATGTCGTCAATAAAAACGACTACAAAGCGATCCAGATAGTTAATAAAAACTCGATTCATCAATTCCATGAATACCGCCGGTGCATTAGTCAGTCCAAATGGCATCACCACAAACTCATAATGCCCATAGCGAGTACGGAATGTTGTCTTCGAAATGTCAGACTCTCGAATCCTCAACTGATGATAACCAGATCTCAAGTGGATCTTAGAAAACACGGCAGCTCCCTGAAGTTGGTCCAATAAATCATCAATACGAGGCAAGGGATACTTGTTCTTGATGGTTACCCTGTTCAGCTCACGGTAATCAATACATAAGCGTAGAGATCCATCTTTCTTCCGTACAAATAACACTGGTGCTCCCAAAGGGGACGCACTAGGTCGAATATAGCCCTTGTCAGTCAACTCCTCAAGCCGGTTCTTCAATTCCTGCATCTCAGTCGGAGCCATACGGTACGGTGCTTTTGAGAGCGGGGACGTACCTGGTTCTAACTCAATAATAAACTCCACGTCACGATGAGGAGGTAAGCCTGGCAACTCGTCTGGAAATACATCGGGGTAGTCTCGGACTACCGGAATGTCGGCCAATTCAACTGGTCGATCTGCTGTTTTGGTCATGTAACACCAATAACCAATACACCCTTGATTAAGCAGTTTTGCTGCTTTCATAGCACTGATGACTCTCCCAGAACGACTGGGATTATCACCTGAAAAAATACACTCGAAACCATCATCGGAAGTGACGGTTACCATCCGCTTGCGGACACTGAGTATTGCATCATGACGATCCATCCAATCGATACCCAAGATTATATCATCCTTAGGTAGATCGACTACAATCAGATTTGACAACCACTCATGCTCGTTCCAACGAATCGGAAAGTCCTGGACTTCACGATTTCCAATACTTCTTCTACCATCAGGTAGACCAATCACGTAGGGCTCACAATCGATAACATGGTCTAGAGGCAAACGACTTAAACAAGAAGAAGATATAAAGGAGTGTGAAGCACCGGTATCAAAAAGAACACATACAGGCTGGGAGTGGATCTCGAGTATACCTGAAATCATGCTGGCCTCGGGATCGTCAGCTTTCTTCATCTCGTAAATCCTGGGTTTCGCAGTTCCGGCACCAGGTGTACCACTTTGATTCCCACGGCCCATTCCCCTATTCGCCCCGGTGGTCTGATAGGAAGCAGACGGAGGCGTCCGGTTCTGGACAGAGGATTGAACTGGAGCATGAGACACTACTGGTTCATGTTCGGGCCCACTCCTGCAAAAACGAGCACGGTGACCATTCTTACCACAAGTATGGCATGTGATGGCAGGCTTTGGGAATATTAAGTTGATATGCCCCTGGCCCCCACAGTTATGACACACCACGGAAGAGGGAACCGCTCGAGAGTGCGATCCAGCTGGCTTCGACGCCATGGGTGGTTGATCAGAATGGTTTGGCAATGACTGGGGCTTCCTGAATGTCCCCCGATTCCTCTCAGTGTGGTTCTGGTTCCTGGACCTTTTGTTGTTGGACTGTGGTTGTTTCTTGGAAATCTCCTTCGCGGTGAGTTCGTACTCCATAGCCTTCTCGATGAACTCTGGTAAGGTAGTACAGTGGTGATTCAACAGCTGCATTCTCATTCAGGGTTTAAGCCTCTTGAGAAAGTATTGATCTTATTGGCCTCTGTTCGGATAATTGTCGTGGCAAAAGAAAGGAGTGCCTGGAATTTCTCAGCAACAGATAATACATCATCGTCTTCAGAAGGGTCGGGGTTCAATAGTTCCGACAGTTTGGCCTCACGGAGTGGCCCTGGATAGTAACGGTCTAGCATGAGGTTTTTAAATTCCTCCCAAGTGTAAACACCATCAGATGGCCTTACTGAAAGCCACCAGGTATGAACGCCTTTGCCAAGGTAATACGCGGCTACCGAAACGCGATTCTCTTCCGGGCAGTCCACCATCTGGAAAAGTTTCTCAAAATGCTCGATCCAATGCACAATGTCAGCAGGCTCAGAGGAGCCTTCAAAAGTCAGTGGTCGCTGGCGAGAGATGTTGCTGATAATCCGACTCACGGGTCCACCAATCACAGGAGGAGGATGAGCCCCCTGCTGCTGGCCAGTAGCGGCCCTATGCATAGCTTCCATTAGTTGACCCATCTGGGTCATCTATGTCATCATGCCCTGCATTACGACGTAAGGATCGAGACGCGCATCCTCGCGCCCACTGTGGTGCGATTGTTCCCTAGAAGGTGAACCACTGTCTGCGGAACTCTGATCCGCATTCGTGCGTCTGTTGGCTCGAGGTATCGGGATTCGGCCCCTTCCGCAGCCTCGTCCCCCTCTGCCACGACCTCTCAGGTTTCTTTCCATACTGAAAGAATCAATCATAGTGATAACCATAAGTGCAGTTCAAGATACTAAAATTCATGCTAAGTTAATAGCAACAAGGAATCACATATTCAAGGAAAACGGTTATTGATACCACAAATGTCGCACCGAATATCATATCGGTGTCAAGTCGAACAATTTCAATTGTATAATCAATTCAGCATTTACCTCGGATTATCAATCAGATAAATCCTGTCACAATTCCTCGAAATAACATGATCAACAAGGAGACCCATACTGATATCAATATCATGCCAGTAATTAAATCATGGCTCATAAAGTACATACCGTATTTGGCTCGTAGGGTCAGGCGCTTGCACAGGTCACACGTGACACGAAGGTCTCTTGATACTAGTTCATTTCTCAATGACTCATAAAAAAGAAACAACTCTCTGATACCATCTTCTGTAACACCCCAAAAGGCGGCTATTACAGTGCCGTGAATCCCACACTGGGACCCACCAGGCGATATCCAAAACAGGTTAAATAAATATTATTTGTGATACCGAACCACAATGAATAGTCATTACTCCGATTAGGAGTTTATTAAAATATGGCCAACGGCCTTATAATACACAGGATCATAAAAACAAGTATAAACCATATGGAGATGGAAAATACTTCAAATGTCAAATACAACCAGATAGCAATTTAAATGAAACAGGAAATGACATATCACGGTTTAACATAACCGGTCAACAAAAGATGTGGGGCCCCCGAACTAGTATCCTTCGAACCCTTCGCCGTCGACATGCTCTTCCCGTGCCTTGCCTTTGCCTCGACCTAAAATACAATACAAGTAATTCGCCCAACACAGGGTCAGATATACATGATAATCAATTCTTCCGACATTATACAATTCACATATATAGATCTCAAGAAAATCATTCCGACTATTAATCATACCCCTCGGGCGTATGAAATAATCAGTCACAAATCATCGAACACATCCAATACTATGGACGATTAATAACATGGCTCAAGATGGACATCACAGTACGCCCGATCCGGAAATGTGTCCGTGTACACGTCCGCCCCGTATACGGAATCCAGAATATATGTGGGACAATGTACCTAATTAGCCTCACGAAACTACGTCTCGTGTGCACAGTCCAATGCGGAATAATATCCACGCATGACTATATAAGTGCCTGGCTAAAAATCCTACGCAATGACCAATCGGAACGCAGATATGATTCCGGATATGTCACTATACAACATGACAACGAATTCAATAAATCACATATCCGATTAAGGATCAAGAAAAACTCACCGAAGTGAAAATAAGACCAGCGAGATCAACGATTCAAAACGACGTACTTGGGAATGCAACCCCATGAAGAAAACGGATTAACGTCAATGGTAATGTCAAATCACGACAAACATTACATGAATAATTTATACACATGAACTATATAACCATCACAAGAATCTAATCATCATTATAACCAAGCAAGATAACTTGCCTCAATACGGAGACGAGAATAGTCCTCTTCTTGTCGGAATGAACGAACGGTCCTCGACTAATATTGTTTACTCGAACAATCAACCTTAAACGAAATACATTTTACTCAATAACATATTCGTATAATTATCAATATAGGATTAGTAAGACGTCATCCTACGATCCTTTAGAATAGTTTGTTATTTCCAATTATCGAAGCCTTATGTCAGGAGTTCTTTTAACATCATTACAACCATAAAAATTGGTTTACAATACTTTTACCGAATGTTCACATGGTTCATCATAAACAAGAATTCTATCAAGGGTATGTTGAATAACCAATTATGAGATCATCTTATGATGATTAAACTTTCCAAAACATTAAAATGTTGAAGGAAAAAAATCTGCACATTTATGATCATTCTCCTCTCATCTAAATTGAATATTAAGTTTACAACAAGTTTATTAGTTCTGAGATTACACCATATCGATGAGGATTATCAAAATCTTTGTTTACAAGGCTGGAAGATTAATTAACATCATGATGAATTCACCATGTATCTAGTATGAAGATCAAAACAAACTAAGTTCTCAACACATTAGATTAATGAAAAGTTGTTGTGTTGGTTTCACAATTATCCTTAACCATTCAAAATCTTGCTGAGCTAAACATAAGGAGGATATGATTCTTAAGAAATCTGAGCAAGAAGACACCCTTCTACTTCTAATCATGGTCAAGTTCTTCCCAAGGTAAATGAAAACTTAAAGTGGTGTTTAATTACTTTATGATAACAACTCTATTAGTTAAATCCAAATATGGTGAAGTTAACTGATTCAAAGGTATTTTACTGAGCTAAATTTGTCCAAAGATGAGCATGGTAGTTACAACATGGTTAAAATCACTATATCATCGAGAACACATCCATCTCAAACCCTTATTTATCATATTCATCAAAAGTGTTAAAAAGGTTGGATTAAAACTATGTTTTACTTGATTAATCTAACTCTAGGTTAAGTATAATTCGTCATTAACATCAACATAAGAAAATAATGTAGAGAGGAAAGTACACCTACCTCCAGAAATGAAGAACAACTTCAATGCTATGAGAAAATATACTCCAAGCTCAAGAACACCTCCTAATCTCCAAGGAAATGAGCTCCACTCCAAGATTTAAGGCTTAGAAACAAGTTGGTGAAGGTTGATATCGTTTTGGGAGTGCAGAGGGACGATATATGGAGAGAGAATCGGTTTAGAGTTGTGAAGAAATGAAAAACAGGCTGGTCCTATAAATAGACTGTACATACTTAGCGCACGCTATCGAAATAGTTTAGCGTACGCTAATGCACTTACGTACGCTAACCGGTCGATATTATGTACGTAAGCGGCTTACAGTGGCTACTGTCTTGAATTCGCAGGTCGTTAGCGCACGCTAATGAGAAATGGGTTACGCACGCTAATAAAAGTTGACTCTAGCCGACATGACAGCTCAGACCTTGCTCACATGCATGCCAACGGATAAGGAGTTCACGTGCTGAAGTCAACTGATGCCAGATTCCCTCTTAGTGTACGCAACAGAGGAAACCTTACGCACGCTAAGGCACAGGATTAGCGTACGTTAATCGTACTATGTAGCGTACGCTACATCAACAGAAAAATTCGAAAATGCAACTCTCTAATTAACATCGAATCATCACATATGAAATGAAATAACAACGATATGAAATTCAAATCTATAATACCTCAACATAATACTAAATGCAACGATTCATGATAATCAGATTATCCGAATAATACAATGACAGGTAAAAATGAAAAGTTATAGTCGGATATTACATTTTTATCCACTGCGTGTGTATTTTAAAATGGCTTTTCGGTATCTTTACCAACTCGTGTGTACTTTCAAAATGGCCTTTTGGTATTTTGTGAACTTGGGTTATTTCCTTAAGCCCTTTTCCCTAACTATTTTATCGGTACGTATAAGTGGAAAAAGTTATTGTTAATCTTGGAGTATGATTTCCTTTTCATTCGAATTCGTAGTCAAAGGTGTTAGTCGATGCTTGAAATGCATGCCACTGTATAGCATTAGCACACGCTAAGCTTACTGGCTAGCGCACGCTAAGCTTACTGGCTAGCGCACGCTAAGCTTACTGGCTAGCGCACGCTAACGGGAGCAACTTAGCGCAAGCTACATTATGCTTTTAACGTGCGCTAAGTAGGCAGACAATGCAGTATTTTTGTGTTGTGATTATGAATTCGTGATGGTTTGATTTGGTTTATTCAGACTGCATTTATTCGAGGTTTGTGTTGAACCGTTGAGTTCGATTGGTTGGTTATGTCGGTTGTTGATTATTATCGGATGTGTTGTCATTTGATTATTGCATTAGGTTGCGATAATTGATTGTGGATTACGACCGTTGTGTTGCGGTTGAAGCCGAGCAGTTCGTAGTTTGCTTTTGATCGGGGTTTAGGAGCTCGTAGACAAAGGCAATGGCTTCGGTAACAGCTTCGTAGTATCGGTATCGAGGCAAGTTTATACTTGTTCAGTTTATAATATTTGATGAATGGTTTCGCTTTCATTTCATTTATAATTCATATAGCAATGATATTATAAATATAAATTGTCGGGATGATGGTTTGTATATTGTGCCTTGGTTTGAATTAAATCATAATGTATATGGTTTAAATGTATTGGTGAATACGGAGATGTGAGTATATTTGGTCAGTGATATGGGATGTCGGATATCGAGGCTGGTTTACCGTTTCGACATTGATGTCGGGATGGTGGTTTGTTGGTATAAATGGACTATACCTATTCCTGGATTATCTGTATAGCTGTGTATTCGTTCAGGGATGTTGGTTCGTGGAAAGGATATTGTCTTCGGCTTTGAGGTAATGTAAGTATTGTTCAGTTACAAAGATAATTATTATGTTGAGTTGTTGTATATGTTGTACGATGATGTTTCGTATATTGGGATTCGTATTGATTATTTCATTGAGGGATGATGATCCCAGGGCTGATTGTATTGAGATCGTTGATCATGTTGATCGTTTGTCGGGGATGATGATCCTAGGATTGTTGTTTTGGATATTGATCAGTCGTGTTGACTTTTCTTTGTCAGTTTGTCATTGTTCACTTCGGTGAGTCTTTTGATCTTTATTGGATATGTTATTCTTTGAGTTTCGTTGTCATGTTGCATCGTGACATATCTAGAGTCATATCTGTGTGCCGATTGGTTATTGTGTAGGATTTTTAGCCGGGCACATGATGGTTATGCGTGGATGTTTCCGCATTAAACCATGAACACGAGATGTAGTTCGTGAGGCTAATTAGGTACATGTCCCACGTATATCCTGGATTCCATATATGGGGTGGACATGTGCACGGACACATTTCCGGATCGGGTGTACTGTGACGTCCATCTTTTGAGCCATATTGTTGGGTTGTTCATAGTCCATGTATGATTGGATATGTTGGACGGTTTGTGACTGGTTGTTCATACGCCCGAGGGGTATGTTAGACAGTCAGAGTTATTTCTTTGAGATCCATTATTGTTGATCATTTGAAGTCTACCTTGTTGAAGGTATTCTCGATTATTGTTGATCTTTGTTGATCGTGTTTGGAGTTTATCGCGTTGAGAGTATTCTCAGTTATTGTTGATCATTTTTTGATCATGTTGGGAGTTTACCATGTTGAGTGTACTCTCGGATGTCGTTGATCCTTTGTTGGTCATATTTGAGTTATCATTTCGATGATATTCTCAGTTGATGTATTGGTTGATCATTGTTACTGATCGTGTAAACATTCGGACTGTACGTCGATGTTTCAGGATTTGTTATCATTATCATGTGGTAGTTGATCTACAGATATGTTGTGTATTATTGGTTTATCCATGTTGAGATTTGATTGTGTAATCCGACGGACAGGAGTTGGCACATATTGGATTATTTCCACACTTATGAGTTATGATGGTGTTTTGAGGATTGTCAGTATTTTTGGAATACAATACAGATAATTGTTGTTGAGTTCATTTTGTCATTTGAGAATGCGAAATGTGAATTATGGTAAGGATTAATCTGTTATGGATTGTCGTGGATTGGTAAGATTATGACGGTAAGATTACATTGGTAGTATTCTTACTTCGTTATTACATTGGTATGTAATTATTTATGATGATGTGATCGATATCATTGTTGAGTATTGTGGCTGACCTCGTCGTGGGCTTTATTTTTAGGTACTCGGAGATCGAGCTAGTAGCGGTCGTGAAGGGGTGAGCTTCCCGGGTGATACTGGTTGTGGCATTTATTTGAGCATTGAGTAGTCTCTTCGGGTTGTTTTATTCCACTGCAAATGTGTATTTTGAACTATATTTTTATCCGCTGCGTGTGTATTTTAAAATGGCTTTTCGGTATCTTTACCAACTCGTGTGTACTTTCAAAATGGCCTTTTGGCATTTTGCGAACTTGGGTTATTTCGTTAAGCCCTTTTCCCTAACTATTTTATCGGTACGTATAAGTGGTGGCTTAACGTACATTTTAAACTGTTGAGATTTGGCATTTCTCCTTGTATTTTCAAATGGTATTTTATGACGGTATTTGAGAACTATGCTTTTGAAGATATTTGAGTATTTAAAATATTACCGTCATTGGCCTTTTGGCATTTTTAAACGTTTTTGAAATGGTTTTGTAAATGGTTTTTAGCCTGGTGGGTTCTGATGCGGGACCCACGGCACTATAATATCCCGGATAGTTTTGGGGGTGTTACATAAGATGGTATCAGAGCTTGGGTTTTGTGAAACCCAGGCGTGTGTGTTGTGTGACTCTACCGGTACGGTAGCAGTGTGGTTTTTGAAAATTTCTGACTTTTGAGTCAAATCGATTTTTGGAGGTTCCAAAATTTTTGAGATCTTTTGAAATTGCTATTTGTGATATTGGTGTGTGTTGGTTGTGTTGAGACTTCGTGTGGGAGTCGTGTGCTAGTATCACGGGAGATCATCGGCTTCACGCACCTGTAAGTATATTGTTTTGGTTATTCGCTTGTGGCGACGATTGATTGTTTTCGTGATGAGTTGGAAATTTTGGGTTGATCTGTTGTTTGTGGCAGGTTGCAAGTTTCGAGGACGAAACTTATTTTAAGGGGGGTAGTATGTAATATCCGGATTTTCAGTATAAATTTTTCGCGTTATTTTATCTGATATATACTGCATAGCTTGGTGTCTATACAGTATGGGTAAAATAAATGGAGAACTGAGACAGCTGTATTGGTATAACTGTCGTAGTGGTCGACAATTATTTTGAGGATATCGTGTATCAGGTTATCGTACTTTTGATATTGGGTATATCGTATGATGATGTTATTGGATTCAGTACATATATTCAGTATGCCGTATGTTCGTATTTGGTATGTCGAGACGGACGAGGAGAGTTGGAAATGGCTAAGTACAGCCATGTTGGTGCACACTATGAGATATGCTTAGCGCACGCTACGAGGTATGAGTAGCGCATGCTACGTGGTGCAGTTAGCGTACGCTAATAGGTTCGCATTACGTATGCTAAGGAGGAGCCTTAATGTACGTAAGGCATTCTGGGAAAGGTTCGGAAGGTGGCCAACAGGTAGGCCCGGATTCATGTTTATCGGCATTTAGCGCACGCTACCAAGGATGGTTTGCGTATGCTAATATCAGATCGTCCGAGAGGGAATCTTAGCTTTCGGCGAGTGGACCCGGCCACTTGTGACGCGTGTCCAGATAAGGTCAGCGGTTGTTTGTCCTGAAGGGTTAGCGCACGCTAAAGCATGAGGCTTAATGCACGCTAATTTTAGCTCGGTCAAAGGGAATCTTATCCTTGTCAGATCGGCATGTGGGGGCACATGCCGTAGGTAGACTGTAGAAGTCAACTGAAGTTAGTGCACACTAAATGCAAGGACTTGTGTACGCTAGACAGGATGTATTACATATGCTATTGCATGAGAATTACGTACGTAAGCTGATGTATGAGCAAGACAGTGGCCTCTGGGCTGCGATAGCACACGCTAACAAAGTCAGCACGCTAGGGCAATAACGCACGCTATTTTATTAGAGTAGCACGCGCTAGTAATGTTTATTATATAAGGGGACAGACGGGTTTTGAGATGCATTTAGTCCATTCTTTCTCCTTCAGTCGATAGAGAGAGCTTTGGGAGGTTCTTGAGGTTCCCAAACACGGTGAGGTGGTGATTTTTAACAAGATTAATATAGAGAGCATGGATTCAAGCCTTGTTCTTCAAGTTACTCATGATTCTTTGAATGGATTTCAAGTGTTCTTCTTCTTCGTTTTTAAGGATGATTACATGTGAGGAACATGTTGGATAATCATGTGACGATATTATATGAGATTTTATGGGATTATGATAAGAGTTTTCGGATGTTATTTAAGATTCTTAATGTTATTGGTGATTCGTTTAACTTGATGAGGTTGAATCATAGATTTCTGAATCATGATAATTTCAGTGGTCGATTTAGATGAGTTCAATCATGATATGAGGTTGAATTCCAGATTGAGTATGATATGATCCTTGTTATCGAGTTGGTTTGATTGTTGATGTTGTTTTTGATATATGGACATTGATATGATCCTTGTGATAGTTATGGTGTTGTTTATCTTTAGGAGATATGGATATTTATGTCTCCCTTCATTTCGGATTTTGATGTTAAGATGACATAAGGATATATAATGGTTTTGATTATAAATATGGATAAGATGATTAAAACCAACATTATGTTGATTTTAGTTACGTATGTTCTTGATAAGATGTGGATCATGATGATCAGATTGAATTTGGAAAAAGTTATTGTTAATCTTGGAGTATTATTTCCTTTTCATTCGGATTCGTAGTCGCAAGGTGTTAGTGGATGCTTGGAATGCATGCCACTGTACAGCATTAGCGCATGCTAAGCTTACTGGCTAGTGCACGCTAATAGGAGCAACTTAGCGCACGCTACGTTATGCGTTTAACGTGCGCTAAGTAGGCAGACAATGCAGTATTTTTGTGTTGTGATTATGAATTCGTGATGGTTTGATTTGGTTTGTTTAGACTGCGTTTATTCGAGGTTTTTGTTGAACCATTGTGTTCGACTGGTTGGTTATGTCGGTTGTTGATTATTATCGGATGTGTTGTCATTTGATTATTGCATTAGGTTGCGATAATTGACCATGGATTACGACCGTTGTGTTGCGGTTGAGGCCGACGAGTTCGTAGTTTGCTTTTGATTGGGGCTGAGGAGTTCGTAGACAAAGGCAATGGGTTCGGTAACAGTTTCGTGGTATCGGTATCGAGGCAAGTTTATACTTGTTCAGTTTATAATATTTGATGAATGGTTTCGCTTTCATTTCATTTATAATTCATATAGCAATGATATTATAAATATAAATTGTCAGGATGATGGTTTGTATATTTTGCCTTGGTTTGAATTAAATTATAATGTATATGGTTTAAATGTATTGGTGAATACGGAGATGTGAGTATATTTGGTCAGTGATATGGAATGTCGGATATCGAGGCTGGTTTACCGTTTCGACATTGATGTCGGGATGGTGGTTTGTTGGTATAAATGGACTATACCTATTTCGGGATTATCTGTATAGCTCTGTATTCATTCAGGTATGTTGGTTCGTGGAAAGGATAATGTCTTCGGCTTTGAGGTAATGTAAGTATTGTTCAGTTATGAAGATAATTATTATGTTGAGTTGTTGTATATGTTGTACGATGATGTTTCGTATATTGGGATTCGTATTGATTATTTCGTTGAGGGATGATGATCTCAGGGCTGATTGTATTGAGATCGTTGATCTTGTTGATCGTTTGTCGGGGATGATGATCCCAGGATTGTTGTTTTGGATATTGATTAGTCGTGTCGACTTTTCTTTGTCAGTTTGTCATTATTCACTTCGGTGAGTCTTTTGATCCTTATTGGATATGTGATTCTTTGAGTTTCGTTGTCATGTTGCATCGTAACATATCTAGAGTCATATCTGTGTGCCGATTGGTTATTGTGCAGGATTTTTACCCGGGCACGTGATGGTAATGCGTGGATGTTTCCGCATTGAACCATGCACACGAGACGTAGTTCGTGAGGCTAATTAGGTACATGCCCCACGTATATCCTAGATTCCGTATACGGGGTGGACATGTGCACGGACACATTTCCGAATCGGGCGTACTGTGACGTCCATCTTTTGAGCCATATTGTTAGGTCGTTCATAGTCCATTTATGATTGGATATGTTCGACGGTTTGTGACTGGTTGTTCATACGCCCGAGGGGTATGTTAGACAGTCAGAGTTATTTCTTTGAGATCCATTATTGTTGATCATTTGAAGTCTACCCTGTTGAAGGTATTCTCGGTTATTGTTGATCTTTGTTGATCGTGTTTGGAGTTTACCACGTTAAGGGTATTCTCAGTTATTGTTGATCATTTGTTGATCGTATTGGGAGTTTACCATGTTGAGGGTTCTCTCGGTTGTCGTTCATCATTTGTTAGTCATATTGGAGTTATCATTTCGATGATATTCTCAGTTGATGTATTGGTTGATCATTGTTACGATCGTATGAACATTCGTACTGTACGTCGATGTTTCATGATTTGTTATCATTATCATGTGGTAGTTGATCTACATATATGTTGTGTATTATTGGTTTATCCAGGTTGAGATTTAATTGTGTAATCCGACGGATAGGAGTTGGCACATATTGGATTATTTCCACACTTATGAGTTATGATGATGTTTTGAGGATTGTCAGTATTTTTGGAATACAGTACAGATGTTGAATTCATTTCGTCATTTGAGAATGCGAAATGTGAATTATGGTAAGGATTAATTTGTTATGGATTGTCGTGGATTGCTAAGATTATGACGGTAAGATTACATTGGTAGTATTCTTACTTCATTATTACATTGGTATGTAATTATTTATGATGATGTGATCGATATCATTGCTGAGTATTGTGGTTGACCCCGTTGTGGGCTTTATTTTTAGGTACTCGGAGATCGAGCTAGTAGTGGTCGTGAAGGGGTGAACTTCCCGGGTGATACTGTCTGTGGCATTTATTTGAGTATTGAGTATTCTCTTCTGGTTGTTTTATTCCGCTGCAAATGTGTATTTTTAACTATATTTTTATCCGATGCGTGTGTATTTTAAAATGGCTTTTCGGCATCTTTACCAACTCGTGTGTACATTCAAAATGGCCTTTTGGCATTTTGTGAACTTGGGTTATTTCGTTAAACCCTTTTTCCTAACTATTTTATCGGTACGTATAAGTGGTGGCTTAACGTACATTTTAAATTGTTGAGATTTGGCATTTCGCCTTGTATTTTCAAATGGTATTTTATGACGGTATTTGAGAACTATACTTTTGAAGATATTTGAGTACTTAAAATATTACCGTCATTGGCCTTTTGGCATTTTTAAACATTTTTGAAATGGTTTTGTAAATGGTTTTTAGCCTGGTGGGTTCCGGCGCGGGACCCACGGCGCTGTAATATCTCGGATGGTTTTGGGGGTGTTACAATGAAGGTTCTTTGGTATTTCCCTCTGAAGGATAGATTCGAGAGGCTTTTCATGTCTCCTCACACAGCCAAGGCGATGAGATGGCACGCCGAGCCTCGGGTGACTGACGAGGATATTGTAACACCCCAAACTAGGCGAATATTACAGTGCCATGGACCCCCGACTGGGACCCACCAGGCGAATGAAAATTAATGAATTAACTAATATAATTGTAGTACCGAACCACAATATATTATCAATCACTTCAATGAGGAGTTTCATTACAACACACCCAAGATAATACAGAATACCTGTATATTTTATATGAAGATAAAATATATAACACTGAATGAAATGAATATCCAAACAGAAGTCTGCAGCGGAAATAAAATAAAGAAAACACCAATGGATGAAAAGGACTGGGGTCCCCTACTAGTATCACTTGGACTCCTCGCCGTCAGCGTTCTCTTCCCGTGTCGTAGCCTTGCCATGACCTGAAAACAACATCCCCCAACGGGGTCAGTTACAAAGAACAACAATCCTCAAGGGTTGAATATACTCAATCATGATATATCTCAATTACGAAATATCCTTTAGTTATCAATTAAAGCTGAAGATAAGCATCATAGTACGCCCGTAATGATATGTGCAAGTGCACAAGACGAGTGTCCGGACACACCTGTCCTTGTACCTAATTAGTCTCACGGAGGTACATTACCGTGTGCACAGTACAATGTGTCGGTGAACCCAACACATGACCATCACGTGCCCGACTAAAAATTCCACACATCCTCACCCGGCCACGCAATATGAACCCAAAAGGTCATATGGGCAAGAAATGACCATGAAGAATAATAATGAATAATAATCCGACAAAGTTAAGAATGACTCACCGAGATGAAATGATAGTGAAATGAATGATAGCTCAATGAAATGATTGGAACCGTCGTTCCTCGTGAATGAAGTGATTAATTGACAATTACAAGTCCAAATACGATTAATACATTATTAATGAATTATGATTATGAATGAACAACAACAAAAGGAATGAATATCCTTTTAACCGAGTAATAATTAACTTACTCAACCAGTGAAGAATGTCCTTCCTTGAACAAACGTCCTACAATGAGATGTCGTTCGCTCAAACAACCTTGAATGACAATTACCAGCAATGTTCAATATACGAATCAAACCCGATTATAACCAACTCAAACGTCGATACAATAATATCTAAACTCATTGAGGTATTCTAGCGAACACTTAGCAACCACACATCCTTCGATAATATCCAAATCTCAAATATATCAAAACCAACTCCAAAATGAGTATTTCAAACCAACAAAACAACTTCAATGATATCAATAATCCCATAGGAATCCACAAAACGAGTTAACGACAACATCTAATCGAAAACCCCTAAAAATATCAAAGTCAACCCCAAAGTGTTCTTGAATCAAACCTCAACAATTCATGAAATCCGAAATATACATTGAATAATCCGTAGAAAAAAATTTATCCAAGGAAGATAATCCATAATATATTCCAACAACAATCCAAGCTTACACGAAGAAATTGGAAGGAAAAACCCAAAAATCTGAAATTCTAGATCCAAGAAGTTATTACCTTGATTCGATGTGATGGGGATGATGAAATGATGATTAATCCAAATGATAAGCTTGAAGGTGATGATTGATGATTGCATCTCGAAGAACACTCTCCAAATCGTCCAAAATCGCTCGGAATCGCCCAAAAACGAAGTGAGAGATGAAAATGACGAAGAAAGGGCTGAACTGTCCTATTTATAGTAATCCCAGTTTAGCGCGCGCTAGCCCCAGTTCTTAGGGTGCGCTAGCGGGTGTTTTGGGTAGTCCAGTACCCACTGACCGAAAACAGTAGTGTGCACTACATAACTTTTGTAGCGTGCGCTACGGCTGTAAACTTAGCGTGCGCTAACCCCAAAATGTTAGCGTGCGCTAACTTAAAATATCTGATGCCCAGTAACTGAAATCCAGACTTTCTGCCCTCTGACCTGCTCGCGATAGCGCGCGCTACATTCAATATTTAGCGTGCGCTACTACACAATTTGCGTACGCTAAAAACCACTCATAGCGTGCGCTATGAATTAATCCAATTCAGTCCAGTACCCACTGGACTTTGACTGTCCGACCTTAGCGCACGCTACATCAAAATGTATAACGTGCGCTACTACAACCCACTAGCGCGCACTACTTACCATTCATAGCGTGCGCTACTTCTAACTCACCTGCAGTCCAGTGCCTTCTGGACTGTCAGCCTGAACAACATTAGCGTGCGCTAATGCTGAGTGGTACCGTGCGCCACCTGTACTCAATTAGCGCGCGCTAAAGAGAGTACGTAGCGTGCGTTACTCCACACACACAGCCCACAACAAAGATGACAATGATGATACGCTCGGCCCGACTATCCAACCGGGTTGAATGATGAATAAGACTGATATGTGATACCATTACACTCCGAACGGTGAATACAATGATTGAATATGAGTGAAAAACGATCATTAATGAGTGAAAATTACTGAGTGACAATTACTGAATGATAATTACTGAATTACAACCGGGTATTACATACACCCCCCCTTAAAATAGTTTCGTCCCCGAAACTAAGGGTCAAGATAACTCGGGATGACTCTCCCGCATACTATACTCGGTTTCCCAAGTAGCCTCTTCGACTCCATGTCTAGACCACTGAGTTTTTACCAAATGAATCGTCTTGTTCATCAACTGTTTGATTTGCCGCTCTAAGACTCGTATAGGGCGCTCCTCGTATGAATGATCATCGGCGATCTCGATTTCGTCAAACTGAAGTATGTGGCTCGGGTCGGTAACATACTTCCGTAACTGAGATTCGTGAAACACATTATGAATTCGGCTCAACGCCGGAGGTAAGGCCAAACGATAAGCCAACTCGCCTATTCGATCCAAAATCTCAAACGGTCCAACAAATCTCGGACTCAACTTTCCCCTCTTCCCAAAACAGAAGATACCTCGACTCGGGGATACCTTGACCAAAACATGGTCACCTGTCTCGAACTCTAGTGGCCGATGACGGTTATCTGCATAAGACTTGTGTCGACTCTGAGCGATCAACAAACGACCCCTGATCAAAGCTACCTTCTCACGGGCGGCTATAAGCATATCAGGCTCGGTGCCGATTGATTCTGACAAGTCATCCCAACACAAAGGAGATCGACAATGATGACCGTAGAAGGCCTCGTAAGGTGCCATCTTAATCGAAGCATACCAACTATTATTGTACGTGAACTCGATCAACGGTAGTTGGGCTTCCCAATCATCTTTCCAGTCGAGAACACATGCCCTCCAAAGTCTGACTAGTACTCTCTGATTGTCCATCGGACTAAGGATGAAAAGCTGTACTGAGATTAAGCTGAGTTCCCATAGCACGATGAACTGAATTCCAGAAACATGACACAAATCACCCGTCTCGATCCGAAATGATGCTCTTAGGAGTACCGTGCAATCTTACTATCTCTTTAATGACCAACTGAGCAAGTCCCTCGGGACCCCACATATCCTTAATCTCCAGGAAATGAGTTGACTTAATTAAACGGTCCACAATTACCCAAATTATATTCATACCACGACGACTCATCGGTGAACTTGTGATGAAGTCCATAGAAATATCTTACCACTTCCACTCTGGAATAGGGAGAGGTTTCAGCATACCCGCCGGTCGCTGATGTTCAATCTTGATTTGCTGACAGGTTAAACACCTCGAAACAATTTATGCGACTTATCGCTTCATATTACTCCACCAGTAGTTTTGTTTCAAGTCTTTGTACGTCTTACTAGACCCCGGATGAATGGAACAAGGGGTAGCACGAGTTCCTCCCAAAATCGAGTTTTTCAACTCGTCATTCGCCGGTATGCATAACCAATTCTTAAATCGCAAAGTCCATCCACGTGGACCAAAAATCCAGGGGCTTTCCCTTGAGCCACATCATCTCGAATGCGCAACAAAGATGGGTCTGAACACTGATTCACTCTGATCGCCTCCTTAAGTGGCAATGAAATCTCTAACATACAAAGTTGCCCTTGTACTCGCTGTAACCAGACCTCGATCTCGGGTCTCAGAAATTCCTGCTGAAGTTCCTTCTGAACTGTTAATCGAGAAAGTATCTGCTCCTGGATGGACTTACGACTCAAGGCGTCGGCGACAACATTCGCCTTGCCCGGGTGGTATAGTATCTCGATATCATAATCTTTAATTAATTCCGACCACCGCCTCTGTCGCATATTTAACTCCTTCTGAGTAAATATATACTTCGATCTCTTATGGTCGGTGAAGATATGATAGGTAACGCCATAAAGATAATGACGCCAAATCTTCAATGCGAAGACCACGACTGCTAGCTTCAGGCCGTGGGTCGGATAATTGACCCCATAAGGTCTCAAGTGCCGTGAAGCATGGCAATAACCTTCTCGTTTTGCATTAGTACACATCTGAGACCCTGACCGGATGCGTCACTATAAACTACGAATCCCTCCATCCCTTGCGGCAAGGAAAGGACATGCACTGAAAGTAAACGACTCTTGAGTTCCTCAAACTCCTTTGACATGCATCGGACCACGTGTATTTCTTATCTTTCCGCCCAAGGTTCGTCATGGGTTGAGCGATTTTAGAAAATCCTTCTTCAAATTGCCGATAATAACCATCTAATCCGAGAAAGCTTCGGATTTTCTTAACATTCTTCGGAGGTTGCCAATCTCGGATAGCCTCCGTCTTCTGAGGGTCGACACGAACTCTGTCTGATGAAATTACATGTCCGAGAAATGTCACTTCGGACATCCAGAACTCACACTTGGAAAATTTTCCATAAAGTTGCTCTCATCTCAACACGTCGAGAACTTGATGAAGGTGAAATTCGTGCTCCTCTCGGTCATGAGAATAAATCAAAACGTCATCAATGAAGACAACCACGAACTGATCCAAATAATCGATAAAAACTCGATTCAATAATTCCATGAATACCGCAGGTGCATTAGTTAACCCAAACAGCATTACAACAACTCATAATGACCATAGCGTGTTCGAAATGCCGATCTAGCGATATCCATCATCTCGAATTCGCAACTGATGATACCCAGATCTTAAATCGATCTTTGAAAATACGGAAGCTCCTTGAAACTGACCCAACACGTCACTTCAAAAGTATGAAAAAGAATCCTCCTGGGAATATTACACGCCGTAGACCCTTCTCACAAGGATTTACCAGGCTAAACACAATTTTCCACGTCCTTTCAAAAATGCCAAAAAGACCGATGATGGTAATATTTTTCAAATACAGAAAGAAAGAAAAATATTCCATTTTCCAAATACCAAATACCATCATAACAATATCGTTAAAACGTTCAAGGCCAAATGCCAAAACTCATTTTAGGGAATCGGTTTTACGAAGTAAGAACTCAGTTTGCAAAGTATCGAAAGTCATTTCAAAATGGATAAGAATACTGCTTGAAATATACTTTTTACAAATATAAACAATCAAATCCACAATTTCCCAATATACGCCATTTTAAAATATACACTCGACTCCGTCGTCTGAAATGATCCTGGCCATTCGTTCACGGACAATAAGTATGGCATCACGACGATCCAATCAATCAATACCCAAGATGACATCATCTCTCGATAAATCCACCACGATTAGGCCCGCCAGCCATACACGGCCATGATGCTGAATTAGAGAATACTTAATCTCACGATCTCCGATAATTCTTCAACCGTTAGGTAGACAAATGACATAAAGTTCACAATTAATAGGACTATCCAAGTGAAGTCTATTCAAACATGATTCGGAAATGAATGAATGTGATGCTACAGTATCAAAAAGGTTACACTTAGGTTGAGATAAATTTTCGAGGGTACCTGAGATCATTCGGGCCTCCGAATTGTTGCTCCTCAACATCTCGTAAATTCGGGGCTTGCCGGCCCCCAAACCGGATGCTCCTGACTGATAAATATGAGCTCCACCTTTATTCGATTCCGTTGTTTTAAACGACGCTGACTGAGCAGCCTGATTTTGAATCGCTGATTGCTTCGGGGCCTGAGATGCCGCCGGAGTCGGCTTGTAGTCCCTTCGACAAAAACGGGCCTTATGCCCAACAATCCCGCAGTTATGGCACGCGATAGACGGTTTCAGACACTTAGTGCTGTAATGACCCGGCGCTCCACAGTTGAAACAGGTGATGGCTGATCTAGCCGCTCGGGATTGAGATCCTGTAGGTTTAGGTGCCGTAGGAGGTCGCTCAGAAAAGTTAGGACTCGTACGAGGCTTCTTGAAGGTTGCCTGGCCATATTCGGGCTGATTATGCTTCTTCGATTTCTTGCCAGAATATGAAGTTTGTTGCCCAGGAACTTCCTTAGCCGCAGGCTCATACGTGAGAGTCCTCTCGATTAATTCGGCCAGAGTGGCGCAATGATGATTAAGCAATTCCATATGGGTCATCATGACCTGCATAAAAGTGAGTGGATCAACCCGAACATCTTCCGATCGAGCTGAGTCCTGGGTACGACTTCTCGATAGTGAGTGATTATTTCCCGAGTTTCGGCCCGCACCGCGGCCTCTCCCCCTGCGTCCCCTGACAGCTCTCTCCATACTGAAGTAGGAAGGTTGCATGATAATCATAGATCTCGCATGAGTACTCATTATGATTTACGTTCTGAAATGATAATAATGAGCACACTCACTCTAATAAAGTGATTACATGAATGATCAATTGAGGTGACATGATTATATGATGAAATTCTTGAAATGATTATCTTGAACATGTTAACAAGATTCTTGATATGATGAACTGATTGATTAATGAGTTAACATGATCGACATGATCAAAAAATGAAAATGATGTTTGAGGATTGTTGACTAATGAATGATGAATGAGTGATTCTTATGCCAGAAATTATACCATGGCATCGGAAATCTTACTGTTCTTTGGTCTGAGGGGCTCGGCTCTTGCACAGGTCACACGTGACGTGAATGTCTAATGATACTAGTCTGATGAACCATGATTTCAAATGAGACATGACTCGGAAGGTAGTATTCAAAACCACACTCCAATACCAACTTTATAACACCCCAAACTAGGCGGATATTACAGTGCCGTGGACCCCCGACTGGGACCAACCAGGCGAATGAAAATTAATGAATTAAATAATATAATTGTAGTACCGAACCACAATATATTATCAATCACTCCGATGAGGAGTTTCATTACAACACACCCAAGATGATACAGAATACCTATATAGTTTATATGAAGATACAATATACAACACTGAATGAAATGGATATCCAAACGGAAGTCTGCAGCGGAAATAAAATAAAGAAAACACGATTGAATGAAAAGGACTAGGGGCCCCTACTAGTATCACTGGTACTCCTCTCCGTCAACGTTCTCTTCCCGTGCCTTAGCCTTGCCATGACCTGAAAACAACATCCCCCAACGGGGTCAGTTACACAGAACAACAATCCTCAAGGGTTGAATATACACAATCATGATATATCTCAATTACGAAATATCCTTTAGTTATCAATTTAAGCTGAAGAGGAGCATCATAGTATGCCCGTAATGATATGCAAGTGCACAAGACGAGTGTCCGGACACACCCGTCCTTGTACCTAATTAGTCTCACGGAGGTACATTACCGTGTGCACAGTCCAATGTGTCGGTGAACCCAACACATGACCATCACGTGCCCGACTAAAAATTCCACACATCCTCACCCGACCACGCAATATGAACCCAGAAGGTCATATGGGCAAGAAATTACCATGAAGAATAATAATGAATAACAGTCCGACAAAGCCAAGAATGACTCACCGAGATGAAATGATAGTGAAATGAATGATAGCTCAATGAAATGATTGGAACCGTCGTTCCTCGTGAATGAGTGATTAATTGACAATTACAAGTTCCAATATGATTAATACATTATGAGTGAATTATGACTATGAATGAACAACAACAAAAGGAATGAATATCCTTTTAACCGAGTAAGAATTAACTTACTCAACCGGTGAAGAATGTCCTTCCTTGAACAAACGTCCTACAATGAGATGTCGGTCGCTCGAACAACCTTGAATGACAATTACCAACAATGTTCAATATACGAATCAAACACAATTATAACCGACTCAAACGTCGATACAACAATATCCAAACTCATTGAGGTATTCTAGCGAACACTTCGCAACCACACATCCTTAGATAATATCCAAATCTCGAATATATCAAAACCAACCCCAAAATGAGTATTTCAAATCAACAAAACAACTTCAATGATATCAATAATCCCATAGGAATCCACAAAACGAGTTAACGACAACATCTAATCGAAAACCCCCAAAATATCAAAGTCAACCCCAAAGTGTTCTTGAATCAAACCTCAACAATTCATGAAATCCGAAATATACACTGAATAATCCGTAGGAAAACATTTATCCAAGGTAGATAATCTATATTTAACATATTCCAACAACAATCCAAGCTTACACGAAGAAATCGGAAGGAAAAACCCAAAAATCCGAAATTCTAGATCCAAGAAGTTATTACCTTGATTCGATGTGATGGGGATGATGAAATGATGATTAATCCAAATGATAAGCTTGAATGTGATGATTGATGATTGCACCTCGAAGAACACTCTCCAAATCGTCTAAAATCGCCTGGAATCGCCCAAAAACGAAGTGAGAGATGAAAATGACGAAGAAAGGGCTGAACTGTCCTATTTATAGTAATCCCAGTTTAGCGCGCGTTAGCCCCAGTTCTTAGCATGCGCTAGCGGGTGTTTTGGGTAGTCCAGTACCCAGTGACCGAAAACGGTAGCGTGCGCTACGCACCTTTTGTAGCGTGCGCTATGGCTGTAAACTTAGCGTGCGCTAACCCCAAAATGTTAGCGTGCGCTAACTTAAAAAATCTGATGCCCAGTAACTGAAATCTAGACTTTCTGCCCTCTGACCTGCTCGCGATAGCGCGCGCTACATTCAATATTTAGCGTGCGCTACTACACAGTTTGCGTACGCAAAAAACCACTCATAGCATGCGCTATGAATTAATCCAATTCAGTCCAGTACCCACTTGACTCTGCCTATCCGACCTTAGCGCGCGCTACATCAAAATGTATAACGTGCGCTACTACAACCCACTAGCGCGCAGTACTTACCATTCGTAGCGTGCGCTACTTCTAAACACATGCGGTCCAGTGCCTTCTGGACTGTCAACCTGAACAACATTAGCGTGCGCTAATGCTGAGTGGTACCGTGCGCTACCTGTACTCAATTAGCGCGCGCTAAATAGAGTATGTAGCGTGCGCTACTCCACACACACAGCCCACAACAAATATGACAATGATGATACGCTCGGCCCGACTATCCAACCGGGTTGAATGATGAATAAGACTGATACGTGATACCAATACACTCCGAACGGTGAATACAATGATTGAATATGAGTGACAAACGATCATTAATGAGTGAAAATTACTGAGTGACAATTACTGAACGATAATTACTGAATGATAATTTCTGAATTACAACCGGGTATTACAGATATTATGATACACCCTTCTGATGGAGAGGCTTTGAAGCATATAGATAGGGAGTTTCCAGGATTTGCATCAGTTGTCCAAAATGTAAGACTCAGACTTCCATCTGATGGATTCAACCCTTATGGCAACGTGAGCCTTTTGTATAGTATATGTCTAGTGATAATGGTTCCTTACAACCTTCCTCCATGGATGTGCATGAAGAAGGAGTATAATATGTTGACTCTCTTAGTACCTGGTCCCGGGTAACTAGGAAAGTGTATTGAGGTTTATTTGAGACCTTTGATAGAGGAGTTGGAGTTGTTGTGGGAGCAAGGTCATCTGACGTACGACAGTTACTCACATGAAATGTTCTACTTACCTGCTATATACCGGTACCATCAGTGATTTTCCTGCATACGGGATGCTATCCGGATCTGTTATTAGTGGATATAAAGGATCTCCAGTGTGCTTGAATGCTGACTGCACAAGGTATCATTGTCGGAAGGTTATCAGAATACATCACCATATATGGCTTGATAGGACTCATGTCTGGCTTGATACGTCACCATATATGGCATTTGATGGAACTGAAGAGGTTGGTGATCCACCACGGGAGGGGACTGGTGAGGAAATTTTGGCCGTGCTGAAAAAGTATGATTTTGGGCACTTGAGCAACCATCCTGATATAGTAGCGGCAACTGCTGAAAGACCTGACAGGTATAAATATTGGTCCCACAAAAGTATTTTCTGCAATCTACCTTATTGGAGTAAGTTGTTGATTCGGAACTACCTATATGTGATGCACAGAGAAAAAATTGTATGTGAAAGTGTTGTCGGTACAATGTTATGTTGGGGAGGGAAGACTAAAGACGGCCCTAAGGCACGCATTGGTTTAAAAGAAATGAACATTAGAAAACATTTATGGTTGACAGAAGGGAAGGGAAAACACAAAATGCCGAAAGCTGCTTACACCGCCACCCCTGAGCAAAAGCCTGAGATTTTTTCTTGTATGAAGGCTGCAAGGTATCCCACAGGATATGCTGGAAATATAGGGAGGTGTGTTAACTTCAAGGAGAACAAGTTAACTGGACTGAAGATCCATGATTGCCATATCCTCTTGCAACGTTTGTTTCCTGTGTTTATTCGACCATACTTGTACAAACAGGTGGTCAAGCCTTGTGTATCATTATCCAAGTTCTTTCAACAGTTATGTACTAGGGAAGTAAGGAAGTCAGATCTCCGGCTCATGAAAAAGGAGATCATTTATATTTTATGAAAATTTGAGAGGATGTTCCCACTGAATTTTTTTGATCTCATGCCTCACCTCATGATCCATCTCCCTCGCCAACTTTTACTAACAGGCCCGGTCTACTACACGTGGATGTTTCCAATAGAAAGGCAACTTGGTGAGTACAAGGACTCTGTGACTAATAAGTCTGCACCAGAAGGATGTATAGCCGAAGCAAATCTTACATGGGAGTGTATAACATATACAAAGTTCTATTTAGGCACAGTGGATCCCACACCCGAGCTTATGCCAACAATTCCAGTGCAATTTAATCTCTCCATCATCACCAGGGAAGTTGAAGTTCAAGGAGGACTACCTGACAGTCATTTACAACCTTACGAGCTGCGAATTGCACATTGGTGGATATTACTTAACTGTCCAGAAGTTCAATATTGGAAAGACATTCACCTTTTCATGTGATGCTGTGAATGGAGACATTAGATTCCACAATGAAACATTTGCTGATTATTTCGGACAATGGGTAAGTGTTTAATTAGTGTTTACTTAATTTGCTTACATAATTTACTTAATTACGACATTCACCTTAATTAATATCCAGATGATGCACATATAAAGTGATGGCCACCCGATGTGGTCACGTGAGTTGATGCTTCTTTTGATGAAGCCTGTCATATCTAGAGTTTATTCAATGGCGAAGGTAAATGGTGTGGCATTTGTATGTATCGACAGAGATCAAAGAAGGAGGTGTCAAAATTTGGGGTTATGATTGACGTTGGATATTATGGTGTTCTTCTCTAAGTAGTGGAACTAATTTATAGAGAAGGCTTGACAGTTTACTTGTTCAAGTGTAGGTGGTTTGATACAAATCCTCAAATCGAAAGAGAGGATAATTATGGACTATTATATGTTGATACTTCTACAAGTTGGTATGAAGGTGATCCTTTTATTTTTGCAACATCTGCTAAACCAGTTTACTACCTCAATGACTTGGTAAACAAAGGAGCATGGAAGATCGTAAATCATGTGGCTACGAGAAATATATATAGTGCGGCTACACTTGGACAAGCAGTCGATAAGGATGATAATGAGGCATATCAAGAGCCGGATACAACTAATATTCCACCATCCTCCACAATACTACTGAATAATATTGTAGAAGGTCGAGTGGTTCGGCTACATGGTGAAGAATGTGGGTTCATAGATGTAGGTACAAGTGAATTACATGCAGACTCTGATGAAGATGATGAGGATGAGTTATGACATATGCTGCCAGTTATCAACTCCGACATAGAGACAAACTCAAGTAGTGATTCTGACTACGAACCTTAGAAGGACATATCATTTGTAAAAGTTCCTTAAATATTCATTGTTGTGTGCCGCTCGAACGAATCGAAAAAGTGATATTATTACCTGATTTTTTTTATTTTGTTATATTCATTGTTCCATTGATGATTTTCATATATATAAACTATTATATATATATATATATATATATAATAAAACAAGTATAAATATATAAACAATTAATATTATATAAAGAACAAGTATAAATTTATAAATTATTATTATATAAAAACTCTATAAATTAATATACAGATATATAATCATGTCTAAATACTTATAAGATAAATTTATAATTAAATTCAAATATATATAAAATATTATTATATCAAAACATGTCTAAATATAAAAGTAATATTATATAAAAACTATATAAATATAAAGATATATAATCATATTATATATATATATATTTATAATTAAATTTAAATATGTAAAATATTATTATATAAAATACATATATAAATATAAAAACTGGGTTAAAATGTTCGAATGATAAATATGACCCAGTGACAAAATGCCATATCACTTCCATAAATGGCCTAAGTTTGAACCCCGGCAGCTACTTGGTCATGTTTTTTTTTTTTGGGATTATGAATAGCCGACGATTGTCGTCGGCTAAACTTTTTGGACTTTAGCCGACAGCGGTCGTCGGCTAAAGTATTGATATTTTATGTTTTATTAAATATATTTCTAATTGAATTTATATATAAAATTCAAACAACTTCAAATATTATTATATGTATAAATATATTTTTAGAATTTCTTTTAGCCGACGATGGCCGTCGACTAAAGTAAAAAAAATATTATTAAATTTAAATATATAGATATCTTAATTTTGTATTAAATATATCTATATTATTATATAAAACTATATAAATATATAAATATCATTTTATAAAAACTGTATAAATATATACATACATATATTTATAAATATAAATATATATATAGAGATATATATATATATATATATATGTGTGTATATTTATAAATATATTATTTATAATTAAATTCAAATAATATATTATTTATAATTTTTTTTCGGGATTTAGTTTAGCCGACGGCTGTCGTCGGCTAAAGTGACACGGCCCGTGTCAAATGACACCGCCCCTGTCGATGTGTTCTACATTTCCAAAACGTTTCAGGACGTGTAACCCGATCGAGTCGATCGACACGGTCAAGTCGGGTTGGCTCCTTTTTTTATTTCAGCCGACGATGTTGTTGGCTAAAGTCCTTAATAGTTTATCCGGCGACGGTCTTTGTCGTCGGCTAAAGTCCCCTTATATATATAAAAAAAAACGCTTAGTCATTTTTTTCCTTGATTCCCCAGGAACCCTCCGCCGCTCCTCCCGTCGTCCGTCCGCCCATTTTTTTTTCTTTCTTCCCACTGCCCATCCGCCGCTCCTCCCATCGTCTGTTCGTCCCATTCATCCACCTCGTCCCGTCCGTCTGGAACCATCATCCGATCGTCCGTCTAGAACCCTCGTCCGACCATCCGCCGTTAGCTCGTCCTCTGCTGCCTTCCGTCGTCCGCTGTAGGTAAGTCTTTTTTATTTCAAGAATTTGATTTCTGTCATCGTCCGGTCGTCCGTATCTTCTGGAATTTGATTTCTGTTTTTTTAGTTTTGATTTCTATTTTTTTTTCATTTTTTCAGTTTTGATTTCTGCTTTTTTTTTATTTTATCGGATGTTTTTATTTGCTGGTTTTGGTTATCGGGGCTGGTACTGTGTTGAATTCGTGTACTATTTTGGTTATCGGGGCTGCTTTGAAGACGTAACTGAATTATACGACCATACGGGGTAAATATGTTATTTTGAAGAACAGGGGAGGCTAATCCGCCGAAAACTCTATTTAGAAGCGAACATTGTATACTCAACTTATCGCCAATCCGAAATCGATTATTTTCTGCCCATTGATTGTAGATGGCAACATTATGATCTTTAATCACTTATTCCGGGTGGTTATGCTTTGCTTGATGATCTTTCGAACCTTTTTGAATTTGTTCCCCCCCCCCCCCCTTTTTGGTGTGGGATGGAAGAAAGGTATGCAAAATGTGCACGGCTCGTATACGGTTAGATAAACGTACATTTACAGGTTAATGATGTTTTACTAATTATAGGGTTTATGATGTTTAGGGTTTATGATGTTTATGATGATTAGGGTTAATCATTATCTTTTTAGGGTTTATGATGTTTTACAATGTAAAAATAATTGATTTCTATTTTTGAATTTGTACAGGTTAAATGGATAAAATTAAGAGACTAGCGTGTGGTAAGAAAAAAATCGAAGACTCCAGAGTTAGGGGATAGTTCTGCAGCTTCCAATCGTGTGGATGCTGTCGGTAAATATTTGGATCAGAGTAACGCTCGCATACGTGGGCTAGTAGAGAATAGTGGACTGAAGTTTAAGGATGGGAACTTGTATCCGGCGGATGATGCACATACTATTGCGAGGCGCATATCGTATCAGACTCCTAGATCGCGGAAGACCTCCACTACTCTCGAGACGACTCCGCCTCGTATGCCTCCTATACACCGCATTCCCTCCCCTCTTACTACATTTGGGAGTGTATGATCTACACCGAGCACGTCATCCTAGGTGCCTTCCGGTCCGCCGTCGACTCTATTTATGCCCTCCATGGTACCGTCGATTCCAGGGTCGATGAGAAAGGAGTCTGCCGGCCATATAGCTTGGTTAGGCGTATGTGTTCCAAGCGTGGCCTGAGAAAATGATTTGGCGGACATGTCGGATATCTAAGACGAAGTTGTACGTGACGCTTTAGGAACTTGCGAATGGGGAGGGGTGCACCGAAACCGAACTGAAAAAGAAGAAGAAGACTCATGGCCCATCGAAGGGTCTAGCACTTGACGCATATATTTCAAAAAATGGCCGTCACAAGATAACAGTAGATGAAAAGTATCGACGACCCATTTTGGCCTCTATGCTTGTACGGCATATTGTCGTAATGTTGGGTTTCTCATACGCGATAGAATTCCGGTACTGTGGACAGAGTGGAAGGATGTGCCACAAGGTGTGAATGATGCATTGAACAATGATATGTCGGTAAGTTTATCTCAATTTCGAAAGCTACTTTGTGTATTTAAATTCGGAAAAATTTTAGTAATATATATTATATGCTAATTGTAGGTTTGGTGTGAGGTTCCTTCTCTCCTACTACATACTTGGTGTGATGAGGTGCAAACAATCAAGTAAGTTATTTTCACAATACGTAGTTGAGTAATTACTCAAGATTTTTTTACAGCATTTTAGTTATTGTTAAAAATATGTATTTGTCAAATGTTTTAATAAATTTTTTATTAATACAAAATAATTTGTAATTTAAAATTCACAACTTGTACAAATGGAAGGTAATTTGATTGATGAATTTAAACATGGTAAACATTCTAATTTACTTGTAATTAGGAATAATATAACATACACTTTTAGAATTACATAAAACATTATAATATTAATTATACATAAAAAATAATCAAACTAACACATTAACATTATACAATCATACACAAACAACAAATATAAAATGACTTGTAACATAATCACTAAACTTAAATCTTAATATTCAACTGCATAATAACAACTGTATACACACAACAGATTATTTATGAATAACATAATAAACAAATAACATTATGAATAAGAATAAAACAATAACACAAAATCACACTAAATAAATACATAAAATTTACAAAATACTTTACAAATATATTTGACTAATGTTTGATTATTATTTATAAATATTTGTTATAGGTACAAATCCTGAAAAAATGAGCTACACACGTTTTGGTCAGCTTTGGGTAATTCCCGCGAGGCTACTCCCGAGGAGTTCAAGTATCGGGAGTACGAGTGGAGGTGGCTATGCGCACATTTTAGCGACCCGGACTATATTGTATGTAATCGAGCTCTATATATTGTAATTCTACTGTTGTTTAAAGATATGTAACATATATGAAACTTACTTGTGGTAATTGTGCTCCTTGTTAAATGAAAATTACATGTTTCTATGTGTAGGCGAGCAGTTCAACCAACACTGTTAATCGTAAGGGTTTGGCGGAGCACCACAACTTAGGTTCGCGGTGGTTAGCGAGAGTTTCGCATGAGGCCACTTCTGATGAAAATGTGGCGAATGCCTTTGTCTACGTGACTCGGAAGACATATTCTAACTATCCGGATAGACTTGTAAGTTGTACATGTATCCAAACCATTGTAATACTGCTATCAGTCTTTACCTCTGAACTTTATTAATATCCGGTTACTTTTTTGCTCACACTTAATTAGGAGAGAGTGAATGAGGAGTCTGAGAGTATGTTGACAGACATGGCGAGGGAGGAGCATCCGGATTTGGACGAGACTGGTCTCGAGTTAGCACACCGAGAGATCGATCAGGCCGATCCCTACATTAGGGCAAGGGTGTTGGCTAACATTTACCATCCTAAAGGGAGTCATCACTGGACGCCGATAATGGGAGCTGAAGGCACCGGATTATTGAAGAATACTACAGGGTTTCAGTGCAATCAAAGGGGCGACACTCAAAAGGCCTATTTGGAGGAGCAATTGAGGATCGAGAGGGAGCAAGAGCTGAGGAGCAAAGGAAGTCTCAAGACCAGTTCCAGAAATTCCAAGAGGAACAAAGGAAGGTTGAACAAGTTATTTTAGCTCAGCAGCAGGCCATGATGCAGTATATGATGTCATTGAGTCAGACCGTGTCTCAATCAGGAATTTCGGTACCACCACCACCTCAATTCTTCGATTCACAAACACCCCCTTTTCTTCACAACCTCGGGACGACGACATGCAAGACGGTAGAAATCATTCTTCTATCTTTAAGAATTTGATGGATCTTTGAGGATTTTAGTTGCCATTGTAGTAGTTCTTTTGCTAAATATTTTTTATTTAGACTTGTGTCCGTAAACATTGGTGTTTATAGTGATTTTGTTGATGTTACTACATGACATGTTGATATGGTGTGATTTTTATATTGTTGGTATTTAAATTATGCTTTTCGTACATTGACTAATGTTGATTGTGATGTATGGTGGTGTATTGTACATTTGGAATAACAGGTTATCTGAACAGGTTTGGGGATTCCGAAATCTGTATTTTTTTTTACTGGACTTTAGCTGACGGCATTTTCACAGACCATCGGCTAAAGTTTTTATTTAAAAAAAAAAACACTTTAGCCGACGACCGAAACTTTCTATCGTCGGCTAAAGTTTTTATTTAGAAAAAAACACTTTAGCCGACGACCGAAACTTTCTGTCGTCGGCTAAAATGTAGAACTTTAGCCATCGACGTGGCAACCGTCAGCTAAAATATATAGGTTTTAGCCGACGGCAAATGTTGCGTCGGTTAAACTGTAACATTAGCCGACAACCTTTTCTATTTGCTGTCGGATAAACTTTAGCCGACCGACCTCGGCCAACCGACCTCGGCCAACCAAATTTTAGCCGACAACTGACCACTTTAGCCGACGGTTTTTTACTTTAGCCGATGACTTTTTGCTGTCGGCTAAAGTATAAACATTAGTAGTATAGTCTTTGACAATATTTTTAAAATCATGGTGCTTGATCCACATGTTCTGGAATCTAAAGCTAGATTTCGGCTTCTCAGACACATTATTGAATCTACATAACATGGGACTATGGTCGGATGTATGTCTAGGAATATGCAAAGTAGAGAAAACAAGGAAGAAATCCAGCCAGGCCGCGGAAACAAGGATTCTATCCAATCATTGCGAAATGTTATCACTATACCAGGTAAAAGGGGAACCCACGTATCCCTCATCTGAAAGATTACAATCAATAATGCAATTACTGAATTCCTCAATTTCAGACGTGATGGGGGGAGCGCCGCCCTTTTTTTCATGCGGGTGCAGGATGATGTTTAAATCAACTCCCACCATCCACGGATCCTGGTGGTGACTAATGGAAACTAATTGATTCCATAGGATTCTTCTTTCCGTTCTCGTATTTTTAGCATAGACAATAGTAAGCAAGAATGTAAAGGGGAGCGAAGCAGATCTAATTCTAACATGCAGCATCTACTCACAATTATTAAGGACTTCAACCAGATTATTATGGTCGGAGAACAGCCATATATGATTGTTAATATTCGAAACCACCTTATTAAACCCAAACAGTCTACAGAAAAATTATGGTTTGAGGTCAACTTTAGGTTCAACTAAAGCCAATATATTAATGCTAAGTTCCTTATTTAATTTTTAAGAATCTTCTGGGCCGAAGGATTGCCCGCCCCTCTAATATTCGAAATGAGTGTATTTATCATTAATTATTACTACTACTCCTAGTTCTGACTCTAGAAGTAACGCTCCCCTTGTTTTTATTGCCTTTTTTACTGCTTTTATTATTACCTTTATTATACTCTAATTCCTTACAATTGTCACCCGCAGCGTTTATATTACAGACAGGCGTTTTAGGTTTAACGAGATATTTATTAGCCTTAGAGTTACCTTCAGGTTGGGAGTTGCAATTAGAAGGTAGGTCTATATCTTCTTCGGAAGAATCAGAGAACCTTGCCACTTTATCCCCCACACAAAGTTGGGGGGCAGCAAAAAATACCGAAGGATTTTCTCGAAGGACAATCACAGATGACAGACCAGATGAGCAGCCTACTAAATATAAACCATGAACATCCTTGGTATTTTTAGGTGAACAAACCTTCCGGACAACACAATCAACAACTATTGTGTTAAGAGAAATAACTGCCTTGGGAGAAGGATCCAGCACTTCGGGAGCCAAAAGCAGATGTTCAGGGACGTCCTCAGCAGAGCCATCCGATCGTGGGTTACAAGGGACATAATTTTTATCCAAATGGGAACAATCGTAGGTTCATGTTTAAAATCAAAATATGGGGACCATTTAAATAATCGCATAGGATAACCAAGACAGTTTAGTTCACGTTTCAACCACAACCTAGATACATATTCGACACTTACCAAAGTAATCAAAACATGTTGAGCATTTAGGTACTGCACTTTATATTTACCAAATCTAAGATCAAACAAATTTTTTGAAATATACTCATTTGGGGGTTTGCCGTAAGAGAATTTACCAATGAGGGCATGTTGGTATGCCCCCGAAACCTGATCACATTCTTCTGTGGTGAGGACAGTGACAAGGAAATCACCAGAGAGATCTGCAGAGCCCAAACGTCCCTGCTCAGCCAAACCAAAAGACGCAACATCCCGATAAGATTTACATATCGGACTAGATACACGACCGTACTTTTCACGGACTGTAACGAACCAACTTTTATTTTTTCGTAGTGCCTCCCCCACCACCACCTTTTTTTTAATATATCTACATGTTTTGGTTTAATGTGAGATATGATTGTATTTGGTGTGGTTGAGAATAAAATGGTTTATGTTTATTTTATGTGGAAACTTTGGCCTGATGTGTGGACTTTCTTAATAAAATGATCTTCAATTATCATCATCACACCCCCATATATACACAACCACACGTCAGCCACCAAGGATAAGGAAGAGGAAGTTTTGTTCATTTTTCTTTATCATTTTCTTTGAGAAAAATTGAAGATAAAAAATTGGAGGGAATAATATATTTATAAACTTAGAGTGTTACAAAAAAATTTAAATAAGCTCCTATATATATTTCTAACCGTATTCTTAGAGAATAAATACATATAAGTTTTTCCGGCCACCTTCTCACCCGTGTCTAGTGGAGCACAATATTTTCGATGCTCGGGGATTTTTCAAGAAGGCTTACAAAATTTGGTTTGTGGAAAAACTTCTCATCAACATTTAATCAAAGGACTATAAGGGTATGTTTTTCGATTACTTTACTCTTGTCCATTTATATTCGTATATACAATGCATGATCGGTCTATTTTAGGGGTTCGGTTTATTATTATTATTTTATTTCCATTGCGCCTTCGGTTTAGGCTACGAAACCCATCAACGTGATGTAAATAACGTGCGCTAAATCAACATGTATCATACGTAACTCGGCTTGGAAACGTATGCAAAGACAAGGACACAATGAGACAGTGAGTTACGAAGATCGCTATAATGCGCATGTTTGTGTTCAAGCTTACAAAACTCTTATATCAGCCCATTTGATAGTCCTTCCTTACAAAACCCTTATATCAGCCTCTTAAACTTAATTCTTGAAGGTCGTAGGCATCTTGGAATAGTGTTCAAGCTTTTGGTGTTGAGTTCTACGGATTGTTTTCATCATTTACCTCCGTATAAGGTATGTTAATGTTGTTCCAGCCTTGAGTTCATATTTATATGAATGTTATGAGCATGCTTCTAAGGTTATTAGGCTTGTTATGACTTAATGAACTGAATACCATGATTTAGGACGCTTGAGATGATTAAAACCAGTATATTCCTTTGTTAAGACATTTATATCTTGGCATATGATTATGTTGAGTAGTATAATGAAGTTTTCAGTAACATTCATGTTATCTTATTGATGATTCGAAATTTCATGGGGATTAGGTGATTTGAAGTTGAAATTACTCATGATAGGTGAAGGATAATGAGAATATAGAAGACTTCATCAAAAGTATAATTTTTGCCCTTTTTAGAGATTGATAGATTGAGTATCCTTCCCATATCAATCATCGTTAGAAGGTAAATGTGATGATGATAATTATGCTGAACTATTAGAACCCTTATAGGAGATCACGAAGGGATGAGTGAAGTCTTATTATAGTCACAATTAATCTTTAATGGAATCAAATATCATGAATCATGGCCGACTAAAAGTTGTTCGTGGTGTTATTCGATGATAGAAGATAGCTGAATTGGATACGTATTTTAGGAGCTCCCGTGATTTTTTTCATGTTTTGTACAAGATTGTGATAAGAAGTGGTATGAGTCGATTATCCAAAACCGATAGTGATTACGGTGTTAACATGATAATTAAGGTTCAGGCGTTGCAAAAAGGTATATCGAAGGAACGTCCTTCGAGTATGTGAACATTCGTCTGGAGTATTCAATAACCATCGTCCTCCATATTAATGTCATTCATGTTATCGTTCATATATGTGTCATTGTTGTTTGTCCACCACATGTTGGTCCGACGGAATCATCATAGAATCTATGCTAGCGTGTGCTGGATCACTGGATGGGTTTTCCACCACGTGTTGGTCCGATGGGATCATCTCGGTGTAATACCCGTACTTTTATTACCTATTTGACCTTGCTGTTCTTCCTATTTTGTCGCTCTGTAAACTCTTTGTGATGTTGTCGATTTTTGTGATAGAGTTTCGTACCTTGTTTGGATCTTGATCGTGTTGTTTAGACCTTGTAAAGTGTTCCGCGTCAGAGATATAGCGCTCGCTAGGCCTAAGCTAACGCACGCTAACTCTGCTTGGGACCAGTCAGGTCGGAACCAGTAACTTATTCTGCTCTCTAGACTAGCAATTAGCGCATGCTAGGAGTTAACTAGCGCACGCTATTCATGGTTAGTAGCGCGCGCTAATAGTTCCGTAATGGGCTGGGTCGCTAGAGGCAGTGAAGTTATCAGGTTTTCTAGACTATCAGGAAATGTACGCTAGGCTTCGGCTAGCGCACGCTATATGGGTTGTGTAGCGCACGTTAAGCCATAGCGGTAGCGCACGCTAAGACTCGAGCAGGGCAGAGGACAGTAGGTTCTGGACCCCAAGTCCTGAACACCATTTCGATTAGCGCACGCTAACGGGACCGACAGAAGCCACTCGACTACCCAGTGACCCCGCTAGCGCACACTAATATTATAGGTGTAGCGTGCGCTAGACTGGGCGAGTATATATTGGACAGTTGACTTCCATTTCATCATTTTTCTCATTCTTCTCACATTTCCGATCGGGAGCAGCGGGTTTGGGCGATTCGGGGAGTTTGGAAGCGATCTTTCTTCAGATAACATCTTTGGTTGGAGAACAAAGATTTCACAACATCTAATCCATTCCATCTTCCAAATCAAGGTAAAATTCCTTAGAACCTTATTTTTGGGAATTTCGGGGTTTTCTTAGATTCGTCCGATTTATCCAGTTTGAAGCTTGAGAATCTTGAGATTATCATGTATCTACCCCGTATTCATGCTTTTCCTACAATTTTACGGATTGATTTGTTCCGTGCTCGGACTTGTGAGGGTTTCGGTGATTTTCCAACCTCTAGTTGTTTACCCTTGTATTTTTGTGAATCATAGACGGGTTTCGGGAGTTTCTTCATGAATTATGAGTATGGATTAATGATTATCATATCCCTTACGAATCGTTTAGTTACCGGAAGTGCGTTCTTGGACCTACCGAACTGATACTCTTTTTCCGTTCGATTTCTCGATGTCTCAAAGGCAAGTAGATATTTATGATTATGCGTTCTCAACTTTGAAAGTAAGATATATGAATGGCATTTTTATTTATATCTACTCTGGGATGGGCCGACAGGTCCTCTGATGGTTTCGTAGCCTCTGGTGCGATTCCACAGATAATATGAGTTAACCACTCTGGGATGGACCGACGGGTCCTCTGAGGGTTCCGTAGCCTCTGGTGCGGTTCCACGGTTGATCATGTATGTATTGATGTGATACTATGAGATTTAGTTATTCTGAGATACTAGTCTTGAATTGATGAATTGAAGGTTACCTTTACTTTATTGTCGAGGAGTATTGTATTTCATATTTGATATACTTGCACTAGCTATTCGACGGCTAACCCCTTTATGGGGGAAATACTTTTTATGTATTTCAGGTTCCAAGAGAGAGGACAGGAAGGTATCGGGTCGGCATGAATATGATGGGCAAGCGTGATACTGTGTCTTGTCTCCGGTTATGTTTTGTGTTCCTCCATTCAGTGTTGTTGTACTGGAATGGTTATTGAATACTCGAGTACTGTTTTTTCAGTTTCCTCGATGTTTTGCCGATGTATTGATTTTGTGTTGGGATGTATTTGGATACATTGGATATGGTTTGAATACCCTTTGTATTGTCCTTCATTTCATTGTATTTGGACCTTTCTCGGTCAAGTTTTATAGTTCCGCGTATGATTAGCCTTGTGGGTCCCATGGAGGGGCTCACAGCACTGTAATATACCCTAAATAACTTGGGGTGTTACAGAATATGCTATTAGAGCTTAGGTCTATGGATACCTAGGCTGTCGGTCTCTTGGGTCGATTGAGTCATCGTTTGTCTACAGTATCACTACTTTGCCATCATCACAGTGCGACCGGTACTTGTAAGACCTCTTACTCTTCTGGCATTTCCTTAATTGTTTTGCTTCTATTTTTGGTATTTTTGAGAATCGGTCACTTCGACGATGTGCTATTGCATTGTACTCACATGCTTTGTGTGTTCTTCAGTAGGGGACGAGGCCGTGGACGTGGATGAGGACATGGCGCGGCCATTTCCCTCAGTTCCGTTACGGGGTCGACCAACCCCACCCTATCTAACTCGGTGCATCCTGACAACGAAAGTCAGCATGACCAGTCGACTGGCCAGGGGAACAACGCAGATGTTGGAGTTGCGAATGTAGTTCAACAATTGGCTAACCAGTTGACCAATTTAGCCCAAACCGTTCAGCGGAATAATCCGAACCCGAACGCGGATACCTTGCTTCAGAATGTAATCCATATGCACCTCCACAGTTTGGCGGTGCCACAGACCCGTTAGGTTGGGGAGATTGGCTAGCGGAATTGGAGAAAATTTTTGAATCAGTTGATTGTCCCGAAGTGAGAAAAGTACCGATTGCTTAGTATTTCCTCAGCAAGGAGGATGCTACGTGGTGGAAAGTCATCAAGCCACAAGATCGTGTTGCTATGTAGGATGAGTTTAAAGAACTTTTGGAGGCCGAGTTTTGTCCTTGGCCAGTGCGAGAAGGCCGAATTCGAGCCTTTTTCGAGGCTAAACCGCAGAATATTCCCGTTTCACAGGCGATCGTGGAGTACAACTAACAATTGATCCACGTGAAGGATCAAGTGCGAAACGAGTGTGTTAAGATCCGTTACATTGATATGCGGATGAATATGGACTTACATCGGTACATGGTCGGATTTGCTTGTACCACGTTGAAGGAATATCAAGACAAAGCTTTAGCCCAAGACATCTTAAGCCCCGACAACGATACCACTGAACAATCGAAGAAGCAGAAGATCGCGGGAAATTTCTCTAGCTCTAAGAGTGGCTACTTCCAGATGTCACAAATGACTAACCATTCCGCCGGACAGTCGTCACGTTCTACTAAAGGAAAGAGATGTTTCCGTTCCGCTCCGAGCACCTCAGCTCGCACGGTGACTTGCTATAATTATGGTCGTCTGGGCCACATTAATTTGGAATGCAATTTTCCACCTTTGAAGTGTCACACTTGCGGACAGATCGGACATAGAGCGGCCTATTGTTCCGAACCAAATCATACTTTGGACACTCGGGCTTCTGCCCCAGTGCCACTTGATCAAGGCGTGAATCAGCGGCAATCTTTTGGTCAGTCTCAATAGAATTACGGCAAGGGCCGGGGACGGGGTCAGAACGCTGGAGGGGGGAACTCTAGCGTCGGTTCATTATAACCACGAGTGTACGAGATGCATCGAACAAACGAACCCGATGCAGCGGTGGCCTCAGGTACCATTCATATTTTATCTCATCCAGTTCGTGTACTTTTTGATATGGGTGCTACCCATTCTTTCATTTCCTTGGAGTGTGTACGCCGTTTAAATATAACTTGTATGACTGCTTGTGATCCCTTCATTGTGAAACTACCTAGCGGGGATAGAATTGTGGGGGACCGGGAGATTAAAGGCTTTCCAGTGATTATATCCGGTATGGATTGGGTATCGAATCTGATTGTAGTTGATATGGAAGGCGAGGACATGATCCTAGGCAAGGATTGGCTTGATCGTCACCAAGAAATTATGAATTACTGTACTAAGGTTATCACCATGATGTCTAAAGACGGATCAGAGTACTCATTTTTGGGACGTAAGTTGGGCCAATCCAAGTTTCTTATCAGTGCCATGAAGGCCATAAAACTTTTGAATAAAGGTTGTACGGGCTATTGGTGTTATGCCTTGAAGGCGGAAGGGAACGAAGTCGAATCCTCTTTGATTCCGGTTGTTAATGAGTATCCCGATGTTTTTCCCGACGACCTCCTGGGATTACCACCAGATCGAGAAATAGAATTTTCTGTAGATTTAGAGCCTGATGCGGCCCCGATTTCTATGGCACCTTATCGGACGGCACCTTCCGAGATGCAAGAATTAAAGAATCAGTTGGGAGAACTTCTGGATAAGGGGTACATCAGACTGAGAGCTTCGCCTTCGGGGGCGCCTGCTCTTTTTGGGAGAAAGAAGGATGGTTCACTACGTTTGTGCATCGACTACCGTGAGCTGAACAAAGTGACCATCAAAAACAAGTATCATTTGCCTCGTATAGACGATTTATTTGATCAGTTGCAAGGGGCTGCAGTTTTCTCGAAAATTGATTTAAGGTCGGGGTATTATCAACTCAGGGTGAGAGAGTCCGACGTTCTGAAGACTGCATTTCGGACGAGATACGGGCATTATGAATTTGTAGTTATGCCTTTTGGTTTGACTAATGCACCGGCAGTATTCATGCAGTTAATGAATAAGATTTTCATCGAGTACCTCGACAGGTGTGTAGTCGTCTTTACTGACGACATTTTGATCTATTCTCGAGATAAAGAGGAACATGCCCGACACGTGCGTTTGGTACTAGATATTTTGAGGACCGAGCACCTCTATGCAAAATTCTCGAAATGTGAATTCTGGTTGGAAGAAGTTATGTTTCTCGGCCATGGGATTTCGGACGAAGGGGTTCGTGTAGACCCGCAGAAGATTGAGGTAGTGCTAGATTGGGCACCGCCTAAAAATATTAAGGAAGTTCGTAGATTTTTGGGCCTTGCTGGGTATTACCTTCGGTTTGTCGAGGGGTTCTCGAAACTCGCTCGGCCGCTTACGAAATTACTCCAGAGGACGGAAAAGTTTGTTTGAACGGATGAGAGACAACAGAGCTTCGATGAGCTGAAGAGACGTTTGACTTCAGCGCCGATTTTAACTACACCACATGGTAGTGAGGGCTTTGCGGTTTATAATGACACTTCGGGTCAATGTCTTGGTTGTGTGCTTATGCAGCATGATAAGACGATAGATTTTGCGCCACGACAACTGAAGCTGTACGAGATGAACTATCCTACTCACGATTTGGAGTTGGCCGCAATTGTCTTCGCACTCAAGATTTGGCGACATTATTTGTATGGCTCTCCGTGTCAGATTTATACCAATCACAAGAGCCTGAAGTATATTTTCAGTCATAAAGAGCTCAATATGAGACAGAGACGTTGGTTAGAGTTGATAAAGGATTACGATTTAGAAATTCTCTACCACCCGGGTAAAGCTAATGTTGTTGCAGATGCTTTGAGCCGCAAATCGACATCTCTCCAGATGCTCGAGGTTCTTACTTCTGAGACAAAGATTCGTCAGGACTAAATAGAGCAAGGAATAGAAGTTTGGCTTCAACAAGTATAAGGACAGTTGTGTACTCTCTAAATTACTTCATCCTTGGTTGACGACATCAAGGGGAAACAGTGGAGTGACCCGATGATCTCTCAACTGAAGGAAGATGTAATTAAAGGAAAAGCTCATGGCTTTATGGGTCACGACGATAGTATCTTGAGATTTCAAGGCAGGCTTTGTGTTCCGAATGATCTAGAGTTGAGGCAGATAATTATCCGAGAAGCTCATGCTACACCTTACTCAATCCACCCCGAAACGAGTAAGATGTACAAAGACTTGAAGCACAATTTTTGGTGGAATAACATGAAGAAGGATGTCACGGAATTTGTATTGCGGTGCTTGACGTGTCAGCAAGTCAAGATCGAACATCAACGACCAGCGGGTTGTTGAAGCCGCTTCCCATTCCCGAGTAGAAGTGGGAAGACATTTCTACAGACTTTATCACTGGCGTGCCGAGAACTAGGGCCAGAATGAATATGATTTGGGTAATCGTCGACCGGTTGACCAAGTCTGCACACTTCTTGGGTATTAAGGATACTTGGGGACCAGAGAGGCTGGCTCGAACCTTTCTAGCTGAGATCGTAAGATTGCACGGTGCCCCTAAGACCATTGTTTCTGATCGAGACGGTCGTTTCGTATCGCATTTTTGGCAGGCCGTTCATCAGGCTTTGGGTACTGAGTTGAGATTGAGCATGTACTTTCACCCTCAGTCAGATGGTAAGACGGAGAGGACGATTCAGACATTGGAGGACATGTTGCGGGCTTGTGCCCCAGATTGGAGTAATTATTGGGAGCTTCACGTGTCGTTGATCGAGTTTGCCTACAATAATAGTTGGCATGCGTCTATCAAAATGTCACCATTCGAGGCACTCTATGCTAGGCGATGTAGGTTGCCATTATGTTGGGACGAAGCTTCGAAGCTAATCGGAATAGAGCCGGACATGTTGATGAAGACTAAGGAAAAGATTTTTATCATCCGGGACCGGTTGCTTACTGCCCAGAGCCGTCAGAAATCATATGCTGATACTCGTCATTAACCCTTGGAGTTCGAAGTGGGGGATCATGTCTTACTCAAGGTGTCGCCGACCAGAGGGGTTTTCCGCTTTGGGAAAAAGGGGAAACTTAGTCCGAGGTATATCGGACCTTTCGAGATCTTGGACAGGGTTGTAGATTTAGCTTATCGCTTGGCGTTGCCTCCAGCTTTGAGTCACGTCCATAGTGTTTTTCATGTGTCTCAGTTGAGAAAGTACGTGCTGGATCCGAGTCATGTTATCGAATATAGCGAGATTGACGTAGCTGGGAATATTACCTTTCTGGAGAGACCCGTGAAGATCCTCGAACGTCGTAAGAAACAACTTCGGCATAAGACCATTCAGTTGGTTAAAGTGCAGTGGTCGAGGCATAGAGTCGAGGAGGTGACTTGGGAGACGGAAGTGAAGATGCGATCGGAGTACCCCGAACTTTTTATTTCTTAAGTTTCAGGACAAAACTTCTTTTTAGTGGGGGGGAATGTAATAACCGTACTTTTATTACCTATTTGACCTTGCCGTTCTTCCTATTTTTGTCGCTCTGTAAACTCTTTGTGATGTTGTCGATTTCTGTGATAGAGTATCGTACCTTGTTTGGATCTTGATCATGTTGTTTAGACCTTGTAAAGTGTTTTGCGTCAGAGATATAGCGCACGCTAGGCCTAGGCTAACGCACGCTAACTCTTCTTGAGTAGCGCAGGCTAGCTTTAGGCCTTAGCGCGCGCTAAGGGACCAGTCAGGTCGGAACCAGTAAATTATTCTGCTCTCTAGACTAGCAATTAGCGCATGCTAGGAGTTATCTAGCGCATGCTATTCATGGTTAGTAGCATGCGCTAATAGTTCCGTAATCGGCTGGGTCGGTAGAGGCAGTGAAGTTATCAGGTTTTCTAGACTATCAGGAAACGTACGATAGTCTTCGGCTAGCGCACGCTATATGGGCTGCGTAGCGCACGCTAAGACATAGCGGTAGCGCATGCTAAGAATCGAGCAGGGCAGAGGACAGTAGGTTCTAGACCCCAAGTCCTGAAAACCATTTCGATTAGCGCACGCTAACGGGATCGACAGAAGCCACTGGACTACCCGGTGACCCCGCTAGCGCACGCTAATATTATAGGTGTAGCTCGCGCTAGACTGGGCGAGTATATATTGGACAGCTGACTTCCATTTCGTCATTTTTCTCATTCTTCTCACATTTCCGATCGGGAGCAGCGGGTTTGGGCAATTCGGGGAGTTTGGAAGCGATCTTTGTTCAGATAACAACATCTTTGGTTGGAGAACAATGATTTCACAACATCTAATCCATTCCATCTTCCAAATCAAGGTAAAATTCCTTAGAACCCTATTTTTGGGAATTTTGGGGTTTTCTTAGATTCGTCAGATTTATCCAGTTTGAAGCTTGAGAATCTTGAGATTATGATGTATATACCCCGTATTGATGCTTTTCCTATGATTTTACGGATTGATTTGTGCCGTGTTCGGACTTGTGAGGGTTTCGGTGATTTTCCAACCTCTAGTTGTTTACCCTTGTATTTTCGTGAATCGTACATGGGTTTTGGGAGTTTATTCGTGAATTATGAGTATGGATTAATGATTATCATATCCCTTACGAATCATTTAGGTACCAGAAGTGCGTTCTTGGACCTACCGAACTCATACTCTTTTTCCGTTCGATTTCTCGATGTCTCAAAGGTAAGTATATATTTATGATTATGCATTCTCGACTTTCAAAGTAAGATATATGAATGGCATGTTTATTTATATCCACTCTGGGATGGGCCGACGGGTCCTCTGAGGGTTTCGTAGCCTCTGGTGTGATTCCACAGATAATATGAGTTAACCACTCTGGGGTGGACCGATGGGTCCTCTGAGGGTTCCGTAGCCTCTGGTGCGGTTCCACGGTTGATCATGTATATATTGATGTGATGCTATGAGATTTAGTTATTCTGGAATACCAGTCTTTAATTGATGAATTGACGGTTACCTTTACTTTATTTGTTGAGGTATTGTATTTCATATTCAATATACTTGCACTAGCTATTCGACGGCTAACCCCTTTATGGGGGAAGTACTTTTTATGTATTTCAGGTTCCACGAGAGCGGACAGGCAGGTATCGGGTCGGCATGAAGATGATGGGCAAGCGTGATACTGTGTCTTGTATCCGGTTATGTTTTGTGTTCCTCCATTCAGTGTTGTTGTACTGGAATGGTTATTGAATACTCTGTTGGAAAATTTTGTTCCATACATAAATTAAAAGTGTTTTGATGATTTATGTTCATAAGCAAAACAAAACAAGGAAGAGGCGAAGCAAGCATCGAAGGAAAACGAAGTGCAAAATGCTGGACATAAGGCCTATTAACGTACGTAACCAAGAGAGCTTAACGTACGTAATATAGGAAGTCTTACGTACGTATTAGATGTTATGTAACGTACGCAAAGTTTTGTTTCGATATTCAAAGAAGAAGAACGTTGGAAGATGATGTCATGGCATAGGTCAGCGAGCAACGGACATATTGACTAAAGTTAACGAACGTAATGGATTAAGGCTAACGTACGTAACTAAAATAATGAAACTCACTGGTCTGTTTTCTGAAGATGCTAACGTACGTAACCATGGATGGTTAACGTATGTAAAGGGACTTACGTACGTAATGTAAGAGTTATAGCGTACGTAATCAGTGCACAGGAAGCTAACAGCTAGTTTGTTCATGAAGGCTATAAATACCATGCTTATAGTATTGATCAAGAATAACAACTTCAAGCATACGAGACAATCATCTGAGATTCATATTGATATTATTGTTGTTGTAATATTGAGCTTACATTGAGTGATTGAGTGTTTATACACAATATCATACACGAGTGGTAAAAGAAAAGATACGATTGGATTCGGTGTTATTAGGATCAAGGATCCGGCATTATTAGAATCACAATTGCTATCTTCGTGAGGTTTATCTAGTACCCGTAGAAAGCTAGAGAGGTTGATTCCTTGTCCTACGAAAAGGAAAACGGTTTAACTTGGACCGACTCAAAGACAAGTACGAGTGGTTTATCACGGACCAATAGAATACGTGATTGTAATGGTTATACCTCGACCGATAGAAGAGAGGCATAGAGGTTTCTATCTTGATGCTATAGAAAAAGATACCGAGAGAGGACGTAGGTGTAACACCCCCGATATATTCAGGAATATTACAGCGCCGTAAATCCTTTACATAAGGATTTACAAGGCTGAAGAATTGAACAGACACTAAAAGTTACTAACGAATGGAAATAACGGAATTACGATACAACAGTTCTGACCAAATACTAAAAATAATACAATTGTTCAACAGGAACTTAATAATACATCACCAAATTCAAATTCATCATAAATGACTTCGTACTCGAGTACTTATTGAAATAACCAATAAACAACAGACAAATAAACCCGGCCGAAACATCACTCTGCACCCTCGTCGTCATGCAGCTCCAGTGGTTGTTTTCCCGCTCTCCTGGATCCTGAACATAAACAAAATGTTCACCCCCGAAGGGGTTAGCACAACGATGCTAGTACCAGTACCACAACATATTATTCATATCTCACGAAGAATAATAACGTAAACGACAAAAATACCAACGAGTCTTCTCCTATGAGAAACTCATAAATGACATACACAACTAATAATCACAACATGATATCATAACATACACATGGTAATTCCGTCGATCCAGCGTTCACTGCCTAGAACCCACGATGATCCCGTCAGACCAACCCGTGGTGGAAAAACCCGTCCGATGATCCAGCGCACGCTAGCATAGATCCCCCGATTATCCCGTCGGACCATCACGAGGTGGACATACAACAATGACATACATGCACGACAATATGTATAACATCAATACATAAAACAAATAAAGTACTTGCCTCGATTTGAAGACAAGAACAATTCTTCCACGAAAATGAACACTCGAAGGTCGTCCTCCTCAATCAATCATGTAACAAGATCAAACCTTAACAAAAGAAATGATATAGGATTTATCTCACGTCGTACGAATGTTTAACAATCGATTTACGGCCAAAAGTTCATAAAATGTAATCTGCCTGAACTGCTTAGCGCACGCTAAGTACTCTGTGTAGGGTGCGTTAAGTCTGCTCGATAGCGCATGCAAACAACAAAGCTTAGCGTACGCTAACTATGCATGGTCAGTACTGATGGCCAAGCGTACGTTACGTACCAAACGTAGCGTACGCTAACTCGTGCTTGATAGCGCAGATTAATCTTCATAGCTTAGCGTGCGCTATCTGTGCATGGCAATTTACTGCTGGGCAGTAAACTATTCTCATCATGATCAAAACAATGAAATCTTCCGTAATAATTCATGTTACCTCCATGAATTTCATACGATTATGAATGATTTTACGGATAACAACAACTTCGGATTCAAGGATATGTATACCATTATAAAACCATATTCCATTTCCACTACAAATCTTCATACGACAATTCGAAAGGCTTAACAGTTGATATCGACACCTTTATATCAATGAAAATTATCATACTTTAGTTGTTTAACATTCCATCTATACTAGATAAATCCTTCCATGATCAATCCCTTAGATTCATCTAATAATGATGATGTTAAAGTCAAGTCCATGATTGCTATGAAGTCATCTACTATATTTGGATTACCAAAGATAGAAGCTTCCTATACTTGTTCAATGTAATAACATTCGAATCATGATGTTCATAATCAAGGTACTTGAGGCATAACCATCTCTATATTCCAAACATGATGCATGTTGAATAATTCACTAATGAAAAATCAATATCTTGATAACATGATCATCTAATTCTTTAGAATCCAACTCTAAGTCTGGAGATAGGTTGAACATACCTTAATATGACGAAAATCACTGAACCGTAAGGTAGAATCTGACTCCGGTTGGTTGTATGCCACTCCAAGGTGCTATTCCACTTCAATGATCACTCACAAGTGATAACCAATATACAAAGACCAACAAGATGTGTTCTAAGTGTGTAGAAGGATTATTATAGCTCTCTGGCCTCTCAAGAATGAAGAATGGACGAATTAAATGTAAGCCAAAACGGGTTGTTGTCCCATTTATAATATTCTGCATTTTAACTAATTAGCGCACGCTACTAAGCTTTCCTTAGCGCGCGCTAATAAGAGTTGACTTCGAAACTGTCCAGGTTCGTCCGCGGGAATCTTATCCGGACCCATGTCCCGGCTGGCGCATGTGCTAGCCGTCCCGCTCAATAATTGAGTTCTTAGCGCACGCAACTCCTACATGCATAGCGTGCGCTAGTAGTGGCCCGATAGCGCGCGTTAAGCTACATTCTTAGCGTGCGCTATCACGAGTTTGCATGAGAAATTTTGCATGTTGTTATACTCATGTATAAAGATATCAATGCAAGAAATATCATACTCCAATAATCAAAACCACAAATCCGAATAATACAGGGTTTGAATACAGATGAAATACACCGTAATAAATCCGAATATTACATACTCTCCTACTAAAAAGGAGTTTCGTCCCGAAACTCAAGACGAAAATAACTCGGGATATCTGGACTTCATATCAGCTTCCGTTTCCCATGTGGCTTCTTCCTTTCCGTGTCGTGACCATTGAACTTTGACCAAAACGATTGGTTTGTTCCTCAACTACTTAACTCGACTGTCGAGTATCTTGACCGGTCTTTCTTCAAACGTCCCATCCTGCGCGACTTCGATCTCGCCGAAATCAATGATATGGTAGGATCTGTATATACTTAGTAGGCCAGGATACGTCGAACACGTTATGAACATGGCACAATGACGGCGGGAATGCCAATCTGTATGCCAACTCCCCAACTCTTTCAAGGATCTCAAATGGTCCGATATATCTCGGACTCAGCTTTCCTTTCCTTCCGAAACGAAAGATTCCCCGAGTAGAAGAAACCTTCAAAAGTACGTGGTCTCCAGTACTGAACTCCTATGGGCGACGGCGTATGTCTGCGTAAGATTTCTGGCGACTCTGGGCGGTCAACAGCCTTTCACGAATCATGGCTATCTTCTCTCGAGTCTGCATGATCAACTCTGGTTCTATTCCGATCAAGTCTGATGAATCGTCCCAGCATAGGGGCGATCTGCATCTCCTCCCGTATAATGCCTCAAACGGTGCCATCTTAATGGAAGCATGCCAACTATTGTTGTAGGTAAATTCAATCAATGGTAGATGAACTTCCCAATCGTTTGACCAATCTAAGGCACAGGCCCTTAGCATGTCTTCCACCGTTTGAATAGTCCTCTCGGATTGTCCGTCAGTCTGTGGGTGATAAGCTGTACTGAAGTTCAATTCGATCCCCAAGGCCTTATGAACTGCTTTCCAAAAATGAGACACAAAACGGCCGTCTCGATCAGAAATAATGGTCTTCGGCGTACCATGCAATCGAACTATCTCTGATATAAATACTCGTGCCAACCTCTCTGGTCCCCACGTGTCCTTAATGCCTAGAAAATGAGCTGATTTGGTTAAACTATCAATTATCACCCAAATCATGTTCATTCCTGTCCTGGTTCTCGGCATATTAGTGATAAAGTCCATCGATATGTCCTCCCACCTCCATTCAGGAATCGGGAGTGGCTTCAACATTCCGGCAGGCCGTTGATGCTCGATCTTAACCTGCTGACAAGTCAAGCATTTAGAAACATAGTCCGCTACATCTTTCTTCATGTTGCCCCACCAGAAATTCTGCTTCAAGTCTTTATACATCTTACTGGTGCCTGGGTGGATAGAATAGGGCGAACTGTGAGCTTCCTTCATAATCGTCTGTTTCAGAACATCAACATCGGGAACGCAGAGTCGGTTCTGAAATCTCAAAACTCCATCATCATGAATTATGAATCCGAGGGCCTTTCCTTTGATCACTTCATCACGTAACCGAATCATCATAGGATCATCTGCATGTTTAGATTTGATTTTTTTGGTTAATGATGAAGTTATCTCCATCACGCATAGTTGTCCTTGGACTCTTTGTAACCACACTTCAATTCCTTCTCGAATCATCTCTCGTTGAAGGCTAAGTTGGGAGGTCAGCATCTCCAGCATCTGAATAGAAACAGGCTTGCGGCTGAGTGCATCGGCCACTACATTCGCTTTGCCTGGATGATAAAAAATCTCCAAGTCATAGTCCTTAATCAGCTCTAACCATCTTCTTTGCCGCATGTTCAACTCTTTCTGACTGAATATGTACTTGAGACTCTTGTGATCCGTCACTACGCCATAGATGGCTTTCTACAACACTTAGGGTGGGGTGTTACCTTCTTGGATGTTACCATAGCTATGAAATTTTGGACCTACCACAACGCTCGGGTTATGGTGTTACCAAATCCTGAAATATATGTTACTCTAGCTATAAAAGGTGTAACTCTCAGTAACACCATTAGATGTGTTACCTTAGAGTATTAATAAACAAAATTTTGAATTTTATGTAAAATTAATGATTTAATAAATTTTTAACTTTAAAAATAATTAATTTTAATAAAAAATTGAATCTATTTTTATAAAAAATTATTCTATCAAATAATGAATTATATATTTTTTTATAAACAATAAAATATTTTTAATAAATTTAAATTGAAAAGGTTTTAAAATAAAGTAGTATTTGAAAATTAATAAATTTTGATTTAAATAATTAAAAAAAATTTTAAAAAAATAAAAGCTTGTAATTACTATGAATAATTACAAAATAATTAAAATAACAAATTTAATGTCTACATATAATAATAAATTTTAATAAAAATAATGTCGAGTCGCTACGCTGACTAAAATAAATGCTCATTAATTAAGGCAACTACATGACATACATAATAGGTAATAATTGCGGCGGAAATAAATTTATAAATTAATATTTCTAGTCAAGATTTTCCTAAAATTTTACATGTATCCTAAATTTAAAACGTAAATAGAATATCACATAGCAGTCCAATTAAAGCAATTAAAGTGATTTTGAAAATTCTCACCGGAATAAAATGACGCCGCTTAAAGTGATAGTGAAATTGAAGGAATTATAAACATGATTGGGCATTAATGTAATAATTAAAAGATGTATGGGGTAAAATTGAAAGAGTTAAAAACTTAGGGACTAAATTTAAAATCTAGTCAAATAAAGAGATATAAAATCCCTATCCCATTCTCTCATCTCACTCTATTTCTCTCCGGCCGACATTTTCCTCGATCCCCTTCCTCGCAAAATCCTTCCTCCGGTGACTTGCAGAACCGGCGACGGAGGCGGCGGCAACTACAGAAATTCGATCGGTGGTCGTCCGTTCAAACAAATTCAGGGACTGGGTTCGGACTTCCACCCGCTCGATTCGTCTACCGACGGAAATTTAAGGAAGGTGGTGGATCTCGGCTCGACGGCGTTCAGCGCGGCGGCGACAGTTTCTTTGGTAGGAATTGACGGTGGCTGAGGCTGAAGACGTCCGCGGGTTCGTGGTCAGTGACAAAATTGGTGGAAGCAGACGTGAGGGTTCAGATAAAATTGAGATTGAGATTGAGAGGTCCCAATTTGGAGACCCCCATTTCAGCTCGCGTAATTGTTGGTGGTGCAAATGGAAAAAAGGGGACTGTTGTTATGATGTAAGTGATTTAGTTTTTCTAACTTTACTTGTGTTAATTTGTACATTCCGTGACACTCTATTTTATTAATTAGTTTCGTTTTGGTTTTTGTTGCCACTGTTAGTTAATCTTCGTGAGCAAGTAATGTATGATCATGTACCAGTAGTAGTGGTTTAGTTTCTCTACTGATCGTACGTTGTTTCCTGAATTGCTATGTTGGAATCATGACTGATGGTTTTTTAGTTTTTCTTTTTAGTTCGTATGGGTTTTAGATTTTTTTCAAATTTGTGCTTTAGACTGATTTTTCTTTTTAGTTTGTATGCTTTAAACTGAATTTTTCTTTCTATGCAGTTGCTCTAGCGCTTAAAAATTTCCGAAACTATGATTTTCACTGTGTAAGGACAATTTACCTTGCGTTGCTTGGGTTTAATAAAGCTTACCTTGCTGGTATTTTTTTTGCAGCTTATCTTGCTGATGAAAAATGGGTCAGAATGGGTATAACGAGTCTATTGTCTTAGAATGATCATCTAGGTGCTTCCGAGAATGCACTAGCAGATGATTATGGGTATGAAAATAGGTATCACTTCAGATATTTTTGTGATTCTTAGTTTTCTATTTATTTCGTTAGCGTATTTTCTTTGGGTCATGGATTATAGTAGATGCTTATGAAATGCTTCACATGAATGGACTTTTGCATTCTACATAAGAAGAAATTCCACATTTATGTTCGCATAAATGCATGCATTGATATTTCGTTCAAAATGGTAGAAAGTTAGTGTCATGACATCCTCCTGTTTGTGATATGACCAACTCCATACCTGAGAAGTCGAAATACAAATAAAACTTAACTACTTGGGCTTAGTGTTATTGAATATAAAAAAGGTTTGATTTTTATGATGTTAGAATTTACAAATTGTTGAATCAAGTATAAATGAATCGTAAGTTACCTGTGACTATAAGAAACAAAAGAAACATTGTGTAAATAGAACTCATCATGTTAGTTTTGGTTTTGTTATAAAACGTAATACACGCCTCTCATTATGCACTATTCTTGGTTCTCAATATTATTTCTTCTGTATCTTTTTCGTCGCTTGAACTCTGGAAACAGTAGACAAAATTATTGTACTTTTAGCATAGTAGATACATACACATCTAATGTACTGAAGTCTGAAATAATAAAAGATGGTGCGATTTTTGAAACTAAAAATGACACAAACCTGGAAGCAAAACAGGTTGCTTATTAGAAGTATTAGACTCGGTGACAATCTAGGAACCACGTTCCTCATACTCAGTTTCTGTTTTACTAAGCCTGAAGTGGATGTGAAAAAACGGAAGCTAATGGGATTGTGTCAACAGGCCCTTATTTCGATGAAAACCAACCCATTTTCTTTTTGCATTATAGTATAGTTTCTCTAATTAGTGAATGTTTGTTGTGCAGGTAGTATTAAGGGATGAACAGGACATTTAACCAAATGATCAAAATGCAGATCCTGGACATCTAGATAACTTGGTAAGTTATTTTTGCTCATGAAGATTCTGCATATCGTATGTTGTTATGTTGTCCGTATTATGTTGCAAGTTTGTGGTTAAAAGTACAATCTGTTACGTGTTACCCCCTGAGTTCGATTTAATCCACTTTCGACTTTTAGATGTCAAGCCTAGCCTTCTTAAGAACAGTCCCAACTAAACCCAATTTTTGTTCTCAAATTCTTTAAAAAAAAATCGAGAGAATGCGTGGGTCGTCACCGGAGAAGTTTTTTTTTATATAAGTAATTGAATGGTTGTTGAAGAAATTTGAGGGAAATTGAAATATTGATCAATAGTTATAATTTCTTGCCGAAGATTAGTTTTTGATTTGGGATTGAAGAAAATCACAGTTCTGGAGGAATTTGGTGGCAGATAAAGCAAATTGCGGAAATTATGGCTCTCGACAATGTCATAACTTCACCTCATAGGAGAACTCCGTCACAGACGGCATTTTCTCCGCCATCCTTAAAGAAACAATATTCCCGGGTCGATTCATTTGGAAACTGTTTGACTCTCGTCGAGCGACACCGATTCCTTCTTACAGCCCTTGCTCTCCTTGCATTTATATGCACCATTTATCTTTATTTTGCCGTCACTATCGGGGCCGGTGATGACATGTGTTCTGGATTGTCGGGTGCCCAAAAGGCGTCCTGCCAGTTGCGGTAGGGGACAACGTCTGCTGCTAAGGGAAAACTGAAATTGTATTAGCATAGTATCGAATTCTTGCTTGTTGAGGAGCTTAATAAATACTGATATATATGATAGGTCTCTCTCTCTCTCTCTCTCTCTCTCTCTCTCTCTCTCCCTCTCTCTCCCTCCCTCCCTCTCTCCCTCCCTCCCTCCCTCCCTGGCTCCCGCTCCCGCTCCCGCTCCCTCGCTCCCTCGCTCCCTCTCTCCCTCTCTCCCTCTCTCCCTCTCTCTCTCTCTCTCTCCATTAAACAATTTTGAAACCTTTTATGGCACCTGGAGAAGATTGATATAAACGTGGAAGAGTGATTTTCAGTTTGGCAAAAAAAAAAAAAAAAACCTAGCCTTCTTAAGAATCACAGATTCAGGTGTTCTTCACTACTATAACTAATTTATCAGGTGATTAATATAGCTACTAATGCTGCACACTTTCTTAGAGGTGGTGGACATTACATGATTTCCACACATGTTTGTTTTGTATGATAATTTTGATGTAAAATTTGCAAAATAATGTTTTTGAGTTTTGTTAATCCATGTTATAAACTTTGTGAATTACAGGCAAACCAAGCCGAAATTATGTTTGGTTACCTTAACAAATCACAACAGAGGGAGTTCAAGCCAATTGAACTAGTCTTGTTGAAACCAATAGAAAGCGACCATGCCATGGCTGTTGGTGGATTCGGCATACTAGAGGTATAGATATATAGATATATATTGTTCTGCTGTGGTATTCTTATGCATTTTCTTTTATATTATTACTGCATAAAATATATGTTCTTCTAAATTCTAAAATGTTTTACTTGTTAGGTCATTGTTGCAACAGTAGCAGGTGACCTTAAAAAAGAGAACAACTTGGCAAATTGTTTCTGGTTTAGAACAACTAGTTTAGAGACCTTATTTTTCTGATAGTTGTTAACAGGCTGCTTATTTGGAAGCTTAGTAACCATTCACTAATTATTGACTCTTCTTTCTTGTTTCATTCTGCAGCTCTCTACTTCAAAGAAGGTGAAGTTTGTGAATGGACACCAACTCGGGCAAATTGGCTAATCTTTGGCTAATTGCTTAAGTGTTTAGAGTCTTTTTGTATATTAGTCTTAGACGTCCACTGATGTAATTGGTTAAAAATGACCAAGTTATTTTCTTCTAGTACTTGTATATATATGTAGTTGGTGATGTAATTGATTGGTTTTGTGATTGGATATAGTTGTTTTTTTATGATGGGATTATGTAGTTGGTTTCTGTGAATTGGTTTGTTGGTTTTTTTAATGGAAAATGCTAAATTTAAAATTTACATTTTTATTTTGTTAAAATGAAGGTGTTACCTTAGGTACTATATATATGTTGCAAATGTCTTTCATTGGTAACGCCAATAACACCTAGTGTGTTGCAATTGGTAATATAGGTGACCCCACTAAGTGAGTCCCACTGGTGGGCCCGGTCAGTGGGGCCCACAAAATGGGCCCCACATGTGGGACCCACTAAATTGGCTATATATTTTACAAAATTATAAAGTCTATTGTAACACGAATATGATGTTGCTGTAGGGTCCTTAGGATGTTGTTGTAGGGTCCTTAGGTAACAAATACTCCTATGTTAGCTTAGGATGATTCACATGTTGCCTTTGAGTCCAAAGGCTACTGCTCACAGAGCAACTTAGGTAAAATGTTACCTTTGCCCATTTTGGGTCTGTGGCAACAGAAGATTGGGTCTAAGGTAATACAGTTATGTGGTTGCCGAAGGCCATTTATGGCATAGTGCGTAAAGATTTGACAACGAGTCCCGTACAGATAATGCCTCCACATCTTCAAAGCAAAAACCACTGCTGCTAGCTCCAAATCATGTGTTGGGTAATTCACTTCATAAGGTTTCAGCTGTCGCGATGCATAAGCGATCACCTTATCATTCTGCATCAATACGCACTCGAGTCCTTGGTTCGAAGCATCACTGTAAACTATAAATCCTCCAGTTCCCTGTGGAAGTGATAGAATCGGTGCCGTCTTCAATCTCTTCTTCAATTCATCAAAGCTAACCTGACACAACTCATTCCACTCAAACTTTTGAGTTTTCTGCAGGAGTCGAGTAAGTGGGTGGGAGATTTTAGAAAACCCTTCCACGAATCGACGATAATATCCAGCAAGTCCTAAGAAGCTTCGGACTTCTTTCACGTTCTTTGGAGGCTTCCAATCCATAATTGCTTCAATCTTCTGAGGATCTACTCGGACTCCTTTAGCTGACACCACATGGCCGAGAAACATTACTTCCTTTAGCCAGAATTCACACTTAGAAAGTTTGGCGTACAATTTCTCGCTTCTCAAAAGTTCCAATACAATCCGCAAATGCTGCGCATGTTCTTCCGGGCTCTTAGAATACACCAGAATGTCATCAATGAACACGACCACAAATTTATCCAAAAAATCGATGAACACTCGGTTCATCAATTGCATAAATACAGCAGGTGCGTTAGTGATACCAAACGGCGTCACTACAAACTCATAATGTCTGTAGCGAGTTCTGAACGCTGATTTTGGAACATCAGATTCCTTAATCCTCAGCTGGTGATATCCTAATCTCAGATCGATTTTAGAGAATATTGTTGCCCCTTGCAACTGTTCAAACAGATCATCAATCCGTGGCAACGGATACTTGTTCTTAATCGTCATTTTGTTCAGCTCTCGGTAGTCAATACACAGTCGAAGCGATCCATCCTTCTTTCGGACAAAAAGAACTAGTGCTCCCCAGGGCGAAACGCTTGGCTGAATATAGCCCTTGTCTAGTAACTCCTCCAGCTGCTTCTTCAGTTCGTACATCTCAGTAGGTGCCATACGATATGGCGCCTTAGAAATTGGTGTAGCTCCGGGTTCCAGCTCAATGGTAAATTCTACAACCCTTCGTGGAGGTAGCCCAGGTAACTCGTCAGGAAATAGATCTGGAAATTCGTTCACAACAGGAATGGATGAAAGTTCCACAATTTCGTCTTCTTTCTTCATTGCATAGCACCAGTACCCGATACAGCCCTGTTTCAACAATTTGACAGCTTTCATTGCCTTGATCAATTTTCCTGAGCTGCCCGGTTTCCATCCCTCAAACAGGATTTTGGAACCATCGTCAACGATCAGCGAGATATTCCTCCTTCGGTAGTTTACAATTGCTCCATATCGATTAATCCAATCATCTCTGAGTATAAGGTCGTCTCCTTGCATTTCTATCACGATCAGATTTGAGAGCCACTCTCTGCCTCCAAATGATACAGGGAAATTTCTAGTTTCTAAGTTTTCGACAATCCTCTCTCCACTTGGTAAACCAACAACATAAGGTTCACAAGTATGAAAACCGGAAATATTCAAACGATTTACACAAGACAAAGATATAAAAGAATGCGTAGCTCCTGTATCGAATAAAACGCTAACTGGCTGGGAAAGGAGCAGGACAGTACCTGATGCGACAGCAGCATCCTGATCGTCTTTCCTCCTCATCTCGTACAGATGTGGGGGAGCAGATCCGGCACTCGATGTCCCCTTTCGGTCCCAATGTCCTCTGCCTAGTCCGCGGCCAAAATTCTGAGGCATCTGAACACTTTGTTGTTTCTGTTGGATACTGGCTTCCTTCTGGACTGGCTGTGGTGTACGGGCTCTAAAAGACTTTGCAGCCTCTTCACAAAACACTGCCCGATGTCCCTCTCGTCCACAATAAAAACAAGTCACGGCAGGTAGGGGGCAATTCCGTCGATAGTGCCCCGTCTGGGCGCAGTTAAAGCATTTCCTGGTAACATCAGTAATAGTTGATGTCGCTCCGAAGTTCTTTCCGTTCCTAACCGGGTGCGGAGGTTTCTTGAAAGAGTGAAAGGATGGCTGGGCCTTACGGGGCCCGCTGTTTTTGTGCTCTGTAAAAGTACCAGAGACTTTCTGTTTCTTGGTTTCCGAAAATTTCTCCATAGTTGCTTCCTTAATCTCATACGCCAACGCCTTATCTTGGTATTGACGGAGTGTGGTACATTCAAATCCGGACATGTACCTCTGGATTTCTGGTTTCATCCTCATATCGAAATGGATCATCATTTCTGCATCTGTTCTGACCAGATGTCGAACAAATGCCAGATGCTGGTTAAACGTCTTAATTGCCTGAGATACTGGCACATCAGAAGGCTGAGCGGAGAAAAACTCCCGAACTTTGGCTTCCCTCACAGGACGAGGGCAATACTGAGCTTCCATCATCAATCTAAACTCTGTCCAATCAGCATCATGGTCGACAGGCCGGATGGCTTCCCACCATTCGGACGCTTCCCCTATCAGAAAGTATTGCGCGATAGAGGCTCTCCGGTCATCTGGGCAGTTAATTCCAGCAAATATTTTCTCCAGTTCCTTCAACCAATGGTCCCAGGTGGTAGTCTCAGAAATACCATCGAATTTGGGTGGTTGCATGTTCGCTACCTCTTGCAGCCACCGGTCACCTCGATTTCCCATGTCTGGGATCCCTTGCTGTCTCTCTCCCTGCTGTAGTCCCACCGGATTGAGTCATCTGGTTCACCACTTGACGAAGGATCTCTGGTACAGCAGGTTCCGGTTCGTTATTAATAGATTGTTGCGGCTCGCCTGAGCTATGACTGGCCTGATTAGAAGGCGACACTTCCCTTTCAGCATTTCTTCGTCCGCGTCCACAACCGCGACCACGTCCACGTCCGCCTCTCAACATACTGTAAGCATAAATACTCAATATACAGGAAACAACATCGTTCTAATATTTGAGTATAAAGGGACATAACATGTAAAGAACGAGATAGAGTTTAGGAACTTACAACCACCGTTCGCATGAAGATGTAGGCAGTGCAGTGATGTCATTCATGGCCGGTTACCTCAAAAGACATAAATGACCCCTATTTTAACCCAACGGCCAAGATATCCATAATCTTAGCTCCGATACCATATTCTGTAACACCCCCGATATATTCAGGAATATTACAGCGCCGTAAATCCTTTACATAAGGATTTACAAGGCTGAAGAATTGAACAGACATTAAAAGGTACTAACGAATGGAAATAACGGAATTACGATACAACAGTTCTGACCAAATACTAAAAATAATACAATTGTTCAACAGGAACTTAATAATACATCACCAAATTCAAATTCATCATAAATGACTTTGTACTCGATTACTTATTGAAATAACCAATAAACAACACACAAATAAACCTGGCCGAAACATCACTCTGCACACTCGTAGTCATGCAGCTCCAGTGGTTGTTTTCCCACTCTTCTGGAACCTGAACATAAACAAAATGTTCACCCCCGAAGGGGTTAGCACAACGATGCTAGTACAAGTACCACAACATATTATTCATATCTCACGAAGAATAATAACGTAAACGACAAAAATACCAACGAGTCTTCTCCTACGAGAAACTCATAAATGACATACACAACTGATAATCACAACATGATATCATAACATACACATGGTAATTCCGTCGATCCAGCGTTCACTGCCTAGAACCCACGATGATCCCGTCAGACCAACCCGTGGTGGAAAAACCCGTCCGATGATCCAGCGCACGCTAGCATAGATCCCCTGATGATCCCGTCGGACCAACACGAGGTGGACATACAACAACGATATACATGCATGACAATATGTATAACATCAATACATAAAACAAATAAAGTACTTGCCTCGATTTGAAGACAAGAACAATTCTTCCACGAAAACGAACACTCGAAGGTCGTCCTCCTTAATCAATCACGTAACAAGATCAAACCTTAACAAAAGAAATGATATAGGATTTATCTCACGTCGTACGAATGTTTAACAATTCGATTTACAGCCAAAAGTTCATAAAATGTAATCTGCCTGAACAGCATAGCGCACGCTAAGTACTCTGTGTAGCGTGCGTTAAGTCTGCTCGATAGCACACGCAAACAACAAAGCTTAGCGTACGCTAACTATGCATGGTCAGTACTTCACTGATCAGTCGACTGACTCGTCTGATGGCCTAGCGTACGTTACGTACCAAACGTAGCGTACGCTAACTCGTGCTCGATAGTGCACGTTAATCTTCATAGCTTAGCGTGCGCTATCTGTGCATGGCAATTTACTGTTGGGCAGTAAACTATTCTCATCATGATCAAAATAATGAAATTTTCCGTTAATGTTACCTCCATGAATTTCATACGATTATGAATGATTTTACAGATAACAACAACTTCGGATTCAAGGATATGTATACCATTATAAAACCATATTCCATTTCGACTACAAATCTTCATACGATAATTGGAAAGGCTTAACGGTTGATATCGACACCTTTATATCAATCAAAATTATCATACTGTAGTTGTTTAACATTCCATCTATACTAGATAAATCCTTCCATGATCAATCCCTTAGATTCATCTAACAATGATGATGTTAAAGTCAAGTCCATGATTGCTATGAAGTCATCTACTAGATTTGGATTACCAAAGATAGAAGCTTCCTCTACTTGTTCAATGTAATAAGATTCGAATCATGATGTTCATAATCAAGGTACTTGAGGCATAACCATCTCTATATTCCAAACATGATACATGTTGAATAATTCACTAATGAAAAATCAATATCTTGATAACATGATCATCTAATTCTTTAGAATCCAACTCTAAGTCTGGAGATAGGTTGAACATACCTTAATATGACGAAAATCACTGAACCGTAAGGTAGAATCCGACTCCGGTTGGTTGTATGCCACTCCAAGGTGCTATTCCACTTCAATGATCACTCACAAGTGATACCCAATATACAAACACCAACAAGATGTGTTCTAAGTGTGTAGAAGGATTATTATAGCTCTCTGGCCTCTCAAGAATGAAGAATGGACGAATGAAATGTAAGCCAAAACGGGTTGTTGTCCCATTTATAATATTCTGCATTTTAACTAATTAGCGCACGCTACTAAGCTTTCCTTAGCGCGCGCTAATAAGAGTTGACTTCGAAACTGTCCAGGTTCGTCCGCGGGAATCTTATCCGGACCCATGTCCCGGCCGGCGCATGTGCTAGCCGTCCTGCTCAATAATTGAGTTTTTAGCGCACGCAACTCCTACATGCATAGTGTGCGCTAGTAGTAGCCCGATAGCGCGCGTTAAGCTACATTCTTAGCGTGCGCTATCACGAGTTTGCATGAGAAATTTTGCATGTTGTTATACTCATGTATAAAGATATCAATGCAAGAAATATCATACTCCAATAATCAAAATCACAAATCCGAATAATACACGGTTTGAATACAGATGAAATACACCGTAATAAATCCGGATATTACAGTAGGCTCGTTTATAGACGAACCTCTATAAATCGTTGTGTCCTTTACTTTCCGCATTTATATTTACGCTTCCGCAACACGGCGCAATATCCGACCCCGTACCCAACATACTCGAGTATTGTTTTTTTTCAGTTTCCTCAATGTTCCAGCCTGTGTTGTCGATGTATTGATTTTGTGTTGGGATGTATTTGGATACATTGGATATTGTTTGAATACCCTTTGTATTGCCCTTCATTTTGTTATATTTGGACCTTCTCGGTCAAGTTTTATAGTTCCGCGTATGATTAGCCTTGTGGGTCCCATGGAGGGGCTCACGGCACTGTAATATACCATGAATAACTTGGGGGTGTTACACTTGGGATGAAGGAAGTAAACACTGGATCATGGATTACCATGTGTATGTTGAGATTGTCATGTTGAGTAAGGCATTATAGGTCTTGTCGTATGAAAGTTTGTTAGTTGTTATTATTCTTTGTTGAATTGTTTAATAATATCTTGTTGTATAAATTATTGTACTTGCACTAGAATCGGTTTGCGAACCCCTTCGAGTGTGGACATGTGTATTATGTTCAGGATAAAGGAGCAGGAAAACAACCACAGGGGCAACATGATGTCGAGGGTGCATAATGATTGTTGGTGCTCCGGAGAAGTTCTTTCAGTTTGTGTCTGTTTTTAAATAAGTACTCGAGTACACCATTTCTTTGTTTGATTTGTATGATTATGTATTGATGAATTATATTCAGTGTCTTCGTTTACTTTTAAAAAACTTGGTTTGTAATAATAACTCCAGTGTTGGTATTTAATAATTAAACAAACTATTTATTTAGCCTAGTAAATCTTTAATTAAAAGATTTACGACGCTATAATAACCCTAAATATCTCGTGGGTATTACAGAATATGGTATCGAAGCTAAGATTATGGATGTTTTGGCAGTCGGGTTAATTTAGGGTCCAGATGTGTCTTTTGGTTAACCGACCGCAAATAACATCATTGTACCGCCTACATCATCATGCGAACTGTGGTTGTATGTTTTCTAACACTCAATTATTGTCCTTTAATATTATGCATTTTACGATAATTAAACTCCAGAATGATATTGTTCCTCGTATATTGAGTATGTATGCTTACAGTATGTTCAGAGGAGGTCGATGCCGTGGTCGCGGTCGTGGACGCGGATGTGGGAATGCTCGAAGGGAAGCTTCACCATCTGTTTCTGATTCTCTGTCGGAATAGGCTAATCTCAGTTCTGGCGAGCAACAAGAATCTGTCAACAGTAATCTAGAGCGAACTGTGGAGGCAAACGATAATCTTGATGTTCTAGATGTGCTTCATCAAGTGGTCAACCAGATAACCCAATTTGATCAAGTGGTGGACTGAATGCAAGTGGTGATAGGTCTACAACCGGGAGAATGATATCAAGGCATTCGAACCTGGGCTATCGTGGAGACAAGTGGTTACAAGAAGTAGTTAAGATGTAACTACCAAAATTTGATGGTATTTCTGAGGTACCTACATGGGATCACAGGCTGATGGAATTGGAGAATGTCTTTGTAGGAATCAACTGCCTAAATGACCTAAAAGACCCCATCGCCCAATATTTTCTGAATGGAGAAGCATCTGAATGGTGGGAGGCCATCGGACCTGCTGGCCATGATGCCGATTGGGGAGAATTCTCAAGATAATGATGGAAGCTCAGTAATGCCCTCGTCCGATCAGGGAGGCTAAAGTTCAAGAATTCTTATCCGCGCAAGCTCTGGACTTATCCGTGGCTCAAGTGATTAAGACCTTTAATCATCATCTGGTATTTGTTCGACACTTGGTGAGGACCGATGCAGAAAAGATGCTCGATTTTGACATGAGGATGAAACCGGAGATACAACAATACATGTCAGGATTTTAATGCACTGCTCTTCGTTAGTATCAAGATAAATCCCTGGCATATGAAATGAAAGAAGTAGAGGTAAATAAATTTTTAGAGTCCAAAAAGCAGAAAGTCTCTCGTGGAGTTTCCAAACACAAAAATGGTGGGGGTTGTAAATCTCACTCATATTTTCACTCATCTAGGAGGCCCCCCCATCCTTCCATAGGTGGAAATAATTCATGACCAGTATATACAGTTATAGATACAACAATGAAATGTTTCAACTGTGGCACATCAGGGTATTTCCAATGCGACCGCCCATTCCCATCCGTGACATGCTATGAATGCAAGAAAGAATGAATTGTACGACATTCTGTAGGGATATGGCAAAATATTTTAGAGCTCATACCTCAGCATAGGTCCAGAAAGAAACTTGTGTTAATCAAACCCAGCAAAGTGGCCAGCCACAATAGAACTTTGGACCAGGAAGAGAAAGAGGTCAGTATGACATACTACTAGAAAAATCACTTTCTAAATCGGGTAAAAAGGACTTTCTAAATCGGTTGTTTAGCCGATATAGATCTAGCGGGTGTAGGAATTCTGGACTTTCTAAATCGGTTTTGAACAACCGATCTAGAAACTCTTACATTAAAAAAAGTAACCGGACCCAGCCCAGACCTGAACCGACCGAGTCAGGCCATGACCCGGCCCGACCTAGGCCCGGCGATGTCCTGACCCAGGCCGGCCATGGCCTGGACCGAGACCGGGCCCAACCCGATCCTGAAATATCAATATATTGCAATTTGTCACCATGAGAGTTTGAACACTTGACCTTGTGGTTGTGGAGCCAAGTCCCAACCATTAGGCTATAGTGATTTGTTTGAATAAATTACATTTACATTAAATTTAAATACAATTTCTTGAGTGGGTTTTAGATCGATTCTGAAATAACCGATCTAGAAAGTCCATTTTCTAGATCGGTTCTAAAACCCACGATCTAGAAAGTCCACTTTCTAGATTGGTTCTAAAACAACCGGTCTAGAAAGTCCACTTTCTAGATTGGTTCTAAAACCACCGATCTAGAAAATGGCAACGTCACTTTCTACATCGGTTCCAACATAACCGATGTTAAAAGTCCGATGTGAAATGGTGTTTTTCTACTAGTGACATGAAGTAAGCATCGAGTAATGGGACCATTACTCATCACCTTTATTATATGAGGAGGACATATGATCAGAGTATGGTTGTTGCATCAGGTATGGTTCAAATCCTTTCACAACCCATTAGTGTTTTGTACGATATAGGAACTACTCATTCTTTCATATCAGTATCTTGTGTAAATCATTTGAAAATTTATTATTTTCATGAATGTGAGTCTTATATGGTGGGTTTGCCATGCGGGGAAAGGATTGTGGGAAATTTAGAAACTAGAAATTATCCTGGATGAATCGGAGGCAAAAATTAGCCTCAAATATGATCGTGGTAGATATTCAATGAGATGACCTGATTCTCGGATACGATTGGCTTAACTGTTAAAGAGATATTGTGAACTACAGGAAGAGAAATATTTTGCTGATAGCTGAGGACGGCTCTTAATATTTATTTGAAGGATGGAGACCAGGGAGCTCAGGGAAAGTGATTAAAGCAATGAAGTCTATCAAACTGCTGAAACAGGGTTGTGTCGGATACTGGTGTTATGCAATGAAGAAAGAAGAAGGAAGAGTAGAACTTTCATCGAGTTGTAAACGAATTTCTAGATGTATTCCCTGCGGAATTACCCAAATTACCTCCACAAAATGATGTAGAGTTTACCATCGAGTTAGAACCGGAAGCCACACCAATTCCCAAGGCGCCATATCGAATGGCACCCACCGAGAGGTATGAGTTAAAGAAGCAACTTGAAGAGCTGTTGAACAAAGGTTAATATCCAGCCAAGTGTTTCCCCCTAGGGTGCAACAGTTCTATTTGTTCGAAAGAAAGATGGGTCGCTTCGATTGTGCATCGACTATCGGGATCTTGAAAAAGTGACGATCAAGAATAAGTACATGTTGCCTTGGATAATGATTTGTTCGACCAGTTGCAATGATCGATAGTATTCTCGAAGATCGATTTGAGATAGGTATACCATCAGTTGAGGATTAAAGAATCCGATGTCCAAAGTGAGCATTTAGAACTCGCTACGGCCACTATGAATTTGTTGTAATGGTATTCGGTCGCACCAATGCGCCTAATGTGTTTTTGTAGATAATGAGTCGAGTATCCATAGAGTACTTGGATAAATTTGTAGTTGTTTCATCGACAACATGTTGATCTACTCTAAAGGTTTAGAGGAGCACGCGGAACATTTGCGAATTATTTAGAACATCTTGAGTAACGATGTAGTAATGTTGCTTTGTAAATAAATATTAGTACGAAAGGAAGTAAAATTGTAAATTTGTATGCAAAGCTTTGTAAATATGAATTCTAGCTAAAGGAAGTAATGTTGCTTGGCATGTAGGATCACCGAAAGGAGTCTGAATAGATCCACAGAAAGTCGAGACAATCGTAGAGTGGGAGTCTCCTAAGAATGTGAAAGAAATCAGAAGCTTCTTAGAACTTGTTTGATACTATCGGTGGTTCGTGGAAGGATTTTTCAAAAGCACTCGCCTACTTACTCAATTATTGCAGAAAACCCGAAAGTTCGAGTGGAATGAGAAGTGTTATGTTAGCTTTTACGAACTTAAGAAAGACTGAAAACTGTTCCCATATTAGCACTACCACAAGGAACTGAGGTGTTTATAGTTTACAGTGATGCTTCTAATCAAGGTCTAGGGTGTGTGCTAATGCAAAATGATAAGGTGATCGCATATGCCTCATGGCAGTTAAAACCGTACGAGGTTAATTATCCAACCCATGATTTAGAGTTAGAAGCTGTTGTTTTCGCACTGAAAATATGGCGACACTATTTGTACGGAACTTATTGTCAGATCTTCACAGATCACAAGAGTCTTAAAAACATTTTCAGTCAAGAAGAGGTAAACATGCCACAAAGGAGACGGATGGAATTGAATAAAGACTATGACCTGGAGATTATTTATCACCCAAGCAAAGCGAATGTAGTAGATGACGCTTTGAGTCGCAAACACACGTATAATCAAAGCCTGGAGTTCCTCACAAAACAACTAAATATTCGATAGGAATTGATTCGTGAAGAAATTGAAGTATGGTTACAAAGTTCAAGGACAACTAAGTGTAATGGAATTAACTTCATACTTGAATGACGAAATTAAATCTAAGCCATTAGATTTGAAGCAAACCTTTTGGTGGAGTAACACGAAGAAAGAAGTAGTGAAATATGTCTCTAAGTATTTAACTTGTCAACAGGTCAAAATCGAGCATCAGCGCCGGAACGTTGCACCACTTCTAATTCCTTAATGGAAGTGTAAGGATATCTCGATGGACTTCATCATCAACATGATGAGGACCAGGACTAGAATGAATATGATCTGGGTGATAGTCGATCATTTAACATAGTCAACTCACTTTCTACATATCAAGGGTACCTGGGGACCAGAGAGATTGGCTCGGGTATTTATTGTAGAAAGAGTCTGAACATCGAGGACCATTATTTCAGATCAGGATGGTCGTTTCGTGTCGCATTTTTGGAAAGCAGTTCATAAGGCTTTTGGAACCAAATTGAGATTTAGCATTGCTTACCATCTTCAAACCGATGGACAATCCAAGAGGACCATCCAAACAGTAGAAGACATGTAGATAACTTGTTCCCTAGATTGGTAGACTGATTGGGAAACTCATCTGCCATTGATTAAGTTCACTTACAATAATAGTTGGCAGGCTTCAATTGAGATGGCACCTTTCGGAGCATTATACGGGAGAAGATGTAGATCACCCTTACGTTGGGATGATTCATATGACTTAATTGGGATGGAACCAAAATTGATAATACAGACTCGGGAGAAGATAATCCTATTAGTGAAAGATTGTTGACCGCCCAAAGTCGTCAGAAGTCTTCTGTGGATGTATGCTATTGCCCGCTAGAATTTGAAGTTGGGGACCATGTACTTCTAAAAGTTTCTCCTACCTAGGGACTTTTTCATTTCAAATGGAAGGGAAAACTGAGTCCGAGATATATCGGGCCATTCGATATTCTTGAAAGAGTTGGAGAATTGCATACAGATTGGCCTTGCCCCCATCGATGAGTACATCTATAATTTGTTTCATGTATCCGAGTTGAGGAAGTACATATCAGATTCCAGTCATGTCATTGATTTCAGCGAGATCAAAGTAGATAATGAAGGAAAGTTTGAATAGAAACGAATCAAGATACTCCAGAGTTGAATCAAGCAATTGAGGCAAAAACCTGGGAGACTGAAGACAGTGTGAAGGCTACATATCCGGAGTTATTCATATCTTAAGTTTTGGGACATAACTTCTTTTTAGAGGGAGAGTATGTAATACTCAGATACTTAGTGTGTATTTCTATCTGTATTGAAATCATGTGGTGCATGATTATGTTGAGTAATTATTATAAAAGATATTTTTTATCATATTCATAATCCAGTATTCATGATCATATGTTATTTCATGCACATACTTGCATGATACTAGCATACGCTAACTAATGTAACTATCATATGCTAATGGTCAGAGATAATGTACGTTAAGACAGCTACCGAACATACGTACGAGGTAGTGAAGATCAGATAAGTCGTGGTCGGCGTGTGGAGCCATATGTCGGATCTTATCAGATTTTATCGCATGCAATTGGACAACTTTTAAAAAGATAAGCTAATGACTATTAACATGCATTACATGATGTAAATAATGTGCGGTAAATTAACATTTAGCGTACATAACTCGACTTGGAAATGTACACAAAGACAAGGACATAATGAGATAGTGAGATATAAAGATCACTAGCGTGCGCAATCTTTGTGCATTAGCGTGCGTTAAGTACCTATCGTACATTAACTCCAGCCGATAGCATACTCAAGGTATAATATCCTATTTAAAGAAACCAACCCCCTTTCATTTCTTTCATTCATCTTGTCCGACCTCTGCCCCTTTGACAGTCCTTCTAGCCTTATAAAACCCTTATACCAGCCTCTCAACTTGATTCTTGAAGATCGTAGGCTTCTTGGATAAGTGTTCATGCTTCCGGTGCTGAGTTCTACTGATCGTTTTCATCATTTACCTCCGTATAAGGTATGTTGATGTTGTTCCAGACTTGAGTTCATGTTTCTATATATGTTATGAGCATGCTTCTAAGTTTATTAGGCTTGTTGATGACTTAATGATCTGGACACCATGATTTAGGAGGCATTAGATGATTAAACCTAGGATATTCCTTTGTTACGATATATTTATATATTGGCCTATGATTATCTTGAGTAGTATGATGAAGGCAATAATATCATGTCTTTTTATTGATGATTCTGAATTTCATGGGGATTAGGTGACTTGCACTCATCATAGGTAAAGGATAATGAGAATATAGGAGACTTCATCAAAAGTATATACTTTGCCCTTGTACAGATTAATAGATTGAGTATCCTTCCTATATCAAAGAATATGAATGTGATGATGATATGTATGCTGAACAACTAGAACCCTTGTTGTAATACCACCAGTATTACATGCTATTTCACGTTGACCGATCATTTCTATTTCATCTATTTAATAAATAAATGTACTCCGTCATGATAAATGTATTTTGGATCATATGTTCGTACTGTATTAACATGAATAAAGCTTGTCCACGCCTGTTATTCTTGTATTGTGATTGTATGGTGATTTATGATTTGTCGGTGACATACCTCAATGTCGTTGGGCAATTATCGGTGTGAATATGACGGTGGCCAACGTCTTGTTCCCCGAGAGATTACTCGACGAGATTGAGAGGGAGTCGCATTATAATGAATCAATGTGATAATAACTTAGTAAACAAACTGAACCTTACGTACGTTAATAACTATGTATTACGTACGCTAAGAATGTGCCATTACGTACGCTAAAGGTTATGCCTTACGTACGTAACGCGGTCTTCAGTCTTTGGATAAGGAATCTTCGTCGGATGGTGCATTGTCAGACCAACTTTCGGCGCGATAGCGATAGGCAAGTCAACGGGTGTTACGTATGTTAGCCGACTTTCGTTACGTACGTAACGATGTGTGTAAATTAGTACAGTAAGTTCTGAGTTTTTCCTTACATACGTTAAGCTCTCCATGATAACGTACATAACATGGCTTACGTCCGTAAAGCTTCAGGCCTAACGTACGTAAAGCCATTCCGCATTTATATAAGGACAATCCATTTCATTTCTTCTGACCCTAAACTCACTCTTTGCTCTTCATACTATCCTCCACCCTCTCTAAGTCGGTTTTTAGTATCCCTAATCATGTGTTATCCTGTTGGAGTGAGTTGTTCAAGCTTCGGAGGAGGTTTTGAAGGTGCTACCCTTTCGTTCTTCGTCGTCCTTCTCCGATCTTCATCCTCTTTTGTCAATTGAGGTAAGTTTATCAAATCTTGAACTCATTTCAGTGTTGTTATACGGGCTATACTAAATTTCAAATGCTTTGGGTAGTTTAGAACTTTCGAGAATGATCGGAACGGTGAAAACTATCACAATTATTAATCGATGCCTATCTTGTTAAGTAATTAGAATGAGTGATGACAGTACTCGTAATTGAATGGGAACTCATAATCGAATTGTTAATCACCAACACCTTAGAATCATCTTGTTTTAGATTTCAATTATAATCCGATTATCATATCATAAAAACGTTAATAATCCCTTGATGAACTAACTAACGACTATCAAATCGGATAAGTAATCAAACATGTTAAGTTCGGGAAATTAGTGCTTAATCGTTCCATTCTAGTAATTTAAACTAAAATTAGTGATGTAATTTCGATGGGCTTGAGCCATAATCATGACGTAGAGATGTTGTATTAGAACATTAATCAATGAGATGATAAATTGTAAAATGGCGAACCGAGGGAACTAGTAATATGCATTATGGTCATAAATAGAGAATTCCAATTTTGGCAACATGAACAATCAAGTTTAGCATCCTTACGGGATGGGGAGGATTGTCATTAATCATCATTATTACTAAAAGATGTTAATCGACGAACATGTAATAGGTTGGGCTTTCGGGTGTGGTCGTTCGAGTCGTTGTGTTATCAAGGAAGTCGTCGGATTTGAGGCAAGTAAATTTTGCTAGGACCTTACATACTAATATTTCAGAATTTTGCATATATTACTATCTATGGTAAGGTGCTCGTCCTATCTATCTCGTCCAGAGTATTCCTGTGTAGATACTTCCGTGACCCTTGGCTGCGACCTTGGGAGTTTATATGCTGATATATCTTGCAGAACTGTGTTGAGGGATAAAACCTGAATGGTACCCACGTCCGGAGTATTCCTGTGTAGATACTTCCATGACCCTTGGTTGCGACCTTGAGAGTTTATGTGCTGATAAAAGGAATGACGTTAAATTGAATATTCGGTGATAACCTTGTTTCTGAATTCATCTGATTCTATCATTGAAATTTGTTCGAAATGTCTGACCTGGGTTGACTGACACGATACGTCGTGTCACGCAAATTTGTTGAATATGTGCAGGACATTCCCGAAGGTTCCGGTCAGTCATGAGCAGTGTTGGGAAGAAGACTTGTTATTTCTTAAACTAAATTTGAATAATCCACATTGTGTAATAACCGTATGAACGGACATTGTTGCCTTTTATATTTCGGTTGTATGAACGCTTTCATTTGAACATTTCCGCAAACTACTTGTTTAATAAATTTTTTCTAAAACCTCTTTTAAAACTCGCCTTGTGGGTCCCACACGGGAGTCACGGCACTGTGGCATCCGGCTTAATTTAGGACGTTAAAGAAAATGGTATCGAAGCCGAAAACTCACGTGGAGAGTGTATCAAAATATTTTTTTTTGAAAACATTTTGCCTTCAAAAATCCAAACGCTCCTGGCGACCGTAACTCATCGAGGAATGTCGAGGTAAAATACACGTAAACTCCTCAGAATCAGGTATAATGTTTGAATTCAGTAAAAACTCAGAGACTGTTGTACTAAACTAACCTTTTAGATCGAGCAATCATCACTAATGGCGCGTCATGGAGCTAGAAGGAACGTAAACGTTGCACTGGGTTGCGCTATGAATCAACAGGAAGACAGGCATACCGGTGAAACTAACCCAGCCGGGAATCAGCCACCGCCCGTTAATCAGAACGAACAAGAGGCGGAAAATCATAACAACGAGGGATTTGATCTGGCCTTTGTTCAGACCCTCGCCCAGGCCATTGCTATGGGAATCGCTCAGGTCAACCGGGCAGAACGTGTACCGGTCATTAACAGAGAAGAGAATGCTGGGAAGGACCGTTGGCTGGGAGAAATGTTGAAGGCCAGACCGCCATTATTCGATAGATCAGGGGATAGGCACGTGGATGATTGGATCTCCGAGATGGAGACTGCCCTCGAGGTGATCGGTTGCCCAAGGAACTGAAAGGTACCGCTCGGAATCAACCAGCTCCACGATACTGCCACCCGATGGTGGAGGACCTATAAGCCGGAGGACAGAGCAGTCAGATGGACCGAGTTTTCCAAGCTATTGAGAGACGAGTACTGCCCCTGATCAGCACAAACTGCTCGAGCACGGAGTTTCTTCAGTGCAGGACCTCAGGACTTACTAGTACCCGAAATCATTCGAGCTTACAGGACCGAACTAAGCTATGTCGCACAGATGGTCCCATCGGAAGATCAATGAATTTTCCACCTTGCTAAATGGTTTCCGGAAGATGTTCAATGCTACGTGGCTGGGTTTCACTGCACCACTCTGCGGGCATATGAGGACGTGGTCACCGCATACGCCGGTATGGTTGTCAGTTCGGATACCGGGCATAACTAGAAGAAGCAGAAGACATCTAATCAGTCTAGGAGCTCTAGAAGAATGAACTCGGGAATTGGATTCTCCTCTAAATCAGCAGCTTCGTCCCAACAGAAAGGAGCATCTAACGGGCCCTCTCGCCGGAGCTGTTTCAATTGTGGCATAGCAGGGCATACCATGAGTCAGTGTCATGAGGCGTCTACAAAGTGTTTTTCATGCGAAAAGGGTGGGCACATGTCTCGCTACTGTTCACAGATCAAACCTGCACAAATTTCAGCTACTCAGAGTCAACAAGGCTCGGTTCAGACATCCAGAGCATCCTCCATGTCCGACTATCGATCCCCACCTTACCAAACTCCTCCATATGGTGCTGGAAGAGGACATGGCCGCGGGGGAGGCACTGCACCCTCCGCGGGGACACTTCCATCTCGCGTATTCGATCTAAGGGCGACTGATAACCAGACTGCACCTGCTGTCTCAGGTAAACTTCTTATTAATTCCCAGCCTGTTCATGTACTGTTTGATACTGGAGCGACCCATTCATTCATATCCATGGAATGTGTTAACCGTTTGAATATTCCTTGTGTACCTTGTGAATCTTTTACTGTTAAGCTACACGGGGGTAGCAGGGTGGGGGGTAATTTGGTAGTTTGAAACTTCCCGATCCGCGTCGATAGTTAGGGCTGGACAGCAAATATCATGGTTTTTCCACTTCAGAACGAAGACGTTATTTTGGGTATGGACTGGATGACAATGCACAGGACGGTATTAGACACCTATCACCTTACAGTTTCCATTACAACTCATGACAGTGTTACTCACATAATCAGAGGCGGAGAACACTTTAGTACTAAGGGGTCCCTCAATCTCCTTACAGCAGGAGTATCTTGTGACGAACGGGAAACATATTATTTGTGTTATATTCTTCAGGAGTGCACATCACAATTGTCAGTTGCTAATATTCCCACAGTAAGCGAATTTCCGACGTTTTTCCCGATGAATTACCAGGATTGCCGCCACGACGGGAGGTCAATCTTTCGATTGAACTTGAGCCAGGGACGACACCTATCTCCAAGGCACCATACAGGATGGCACCAGCCGAGATGAAGGAATTAAAGTTACAACTCGAGGAATTGCTAAGGATGGGGCTCGTTCGCCCGAGCACTTCGCCATGGGGTGCGCTGGTCCTTTTTGTAAAGAAGAAGGACAACTCCCTACACTTAGGTATCGATTACAGAGAACTAAATAAAGTCACTATTAAGAACCATTACCCACTTCCAAGGATTGATGATTTACTGGATCAACTACAGGGAGCGACTATGTTTTCAAATATCAATTTACGTTCTGGATATCACCAATTGAGAATTCGAGAGGAGGATATTCCAAAGACCGCATTTCGATCGAGGTACGGACACTACGAGTACATGGTGGTGTCATTTGGATGGGCTAATGCCCCAGCCGTTTTTATGGAATTGATGAACAAGGTTCTGGTAGAATTTCTCGACAAGTGTGTGGTAGTCTTTACCGACGGCATTTTGATCTATTCCCGGAGCCGATAGGAGCATGAGGAACACTTGAGGCAGGTGTTGAGTGTTTTGAGGCAACACCAACTTTATGCCAAACTTTCTAAATGCGAGTTCTGGATGCCGGAGGTGACCTTTTTGGGACATGTGATTTCGGCAGAAGGCGTTAAGGTAGATCCCCAGAAGATCGAGACAGTTATGAGTTAGGAACCACCAAGAAATGTCAAGGAAGTGAGGAGTTTTCTGGGATTGGCAGGATATTATCGATGGTTTGTCAAAGCTTTTTCTAGTATTGCTCGGCCGATGACGAATCTACTAAGGAAAAGTACAAAGTTTGTCTGGACAACGGATTGTTAGGAGAGCTTCGACGAACTGAGGAGGAAGCTGACTACTGCGCCAGTACTGGTACTACCGCAGGGCACAGAAGGATTTGTAATATACACTGATGCGTCTAAGCATGGACTTTGATGTGTATTCATGCAAAATGATAGAGTTATTGCATACGCCTCTCGACAGCTTAAACCATATGAGGTGAACTATCCGACGCACGACTTGGAGCTGGCTGTAATGGTCCATGCCCTTAAGATTTGGAGACACTACCTTTATAGGGTTACCTGTAAAATTTTTACGGACCACAAGAGTTTAAAATATATTTTCACCCAGAGGGAGTTAAACATGAGACATAGGCGTTGGTTGGAGCTGATCAAAGATTACGATGTGTAGATTTTATATCACCCTCGAAAGGCCAACGTCGTGGCAGATGCACTGAGTCAGAAAAATGCACAGAAGATGACACTATCTGGCTTAAAGGTAAAGTCGGAGTTGCAGCAAGATCTAAGGAGAAATGGCATTGAAGTATGGATATAACACTGCCAGGGACAGTTGTGCTCAATTAACATTCATTCATCCTTGCTGGACGAGATACTCCTAGAACTTCGTGCGATCAGCACAAGGTCCGAAGGGGGATTTATTTCAGACTACAGGATCCAAGGGAACTTGGTGAGGTTTAAGAACATAATTTGTATTCCATCGAATGACGAGCTTAAACAAACTATACTCAATGAAGCTCATTCTACTACCTATTCGGTGCATCCTGGGGTGAGCAAGATGTATAAAGATTTGCGGAAGAGCTTCTGGTGGAAGAACATGAAACAAGAGGTATCGAGGTCCGTTTCTCGATGTATGACATGTCAATAGGTGAAGATTGAACACTGCAGGCCGGCTGGAATCATGCAGCCCTTACTCATTTCGGAATGGAAATGGGAGAGCATATCAATAGATTTTGTCACCAAGTTACCAGTGTCGGTGGGAGGAAAAGACACGATATAGGTTATTGTAGACCGACTTATGAAGTCGACACATTTCATTCCAATTCAGGAGACCACCGAGACAGAGCAGATGGCCACCATCTTTATCCGAGAAATAGTAAGGCTACGTGGCGTTCCCTCGGGAATTATATCAGATAGAGATACTAGATACGTGTCCCGCTTCTGGAAGGCTGTCCACAAGGCTATGGGTACTCAGTTACATTTCAGCACGGCCTATCACCCTCAAACAGATGGACAGACAGAACGTACTATACAAACCCTGGAGGATATATTAAAAGCGTGTGTACTCGATTGGGGTAAGAATTGGGCCAGACACCTCTGCTTGGCGAAATTTTCATACAACAACAGCTGGCATGCAAGCATAGGCATGGCACCCTTCGAGGCCTTGTACGGTAGAAGGTGCAAGTCTCCTCTGTGTTGGGATGATGCGTCCGATGTTGTCACTACCGAGTTGGATCTGATCCAGGAATCTATTTAGAAGATTTCCATCGTTCGAAAACACATGTTGGCAGCTCAGAGCCGCCAAAAGTCATATGCTACGGACCGCCAGCGACCGTTGGAATTTATGGTCGGGGACCATGTTTGGGTCAAAGTATTGCCGATGCGGAGTGTTCGACGCTTCGGCCAGAAGGGCAAATTGAGCCCTATATTTATTGGCCCGTTCGACATATTGGACCGAGTTGGTAAACTCGCTTATCGACTCGCACTGCCACCTTCATTAGACGGAGTGCATAACGTCTTCCACATTTCCCAGCTGAGGAAGTACGTGTACGACCCAAGCCACAAGATTAATTTCGAGGAGGTGGAGATTTCTAATGATGCTACCTTTAGTGAAGTCCCAACCGCGATTTTGGATCGACGCGTAAAGACACTAAGGAATAAAGCCATACCTCTTGTAAAAGTTCAATGGTCGCACCATGGCATAGAATAAGCGACTTGTGAGACCGAGTCGAGCATGAGGAAAATCATCCCGAGTTATTCTATTAGTTTCGGGACGAAACTATTTTTAAAGGGAGTGGTATGTAATACCACCAATATTAAATGCTATTTCACGTTGAGCAATCATTTCTATTTCATCTATTTAATAAATAAATGTACTCCTTCACGATAAACATATTTTGGATGATATGTTCGTACTGTATTAACATGAATAAAGCTTGTCCGTGCCTGTTATTCTTGTATTGTGATTGTATGGTGATTGATGATTTGTCAGTGACATACCTCGATGTCATTGGACAATTATCAGTGTGAATATGACGGTGGCCAACGTCTTGTTCCCCGAGAGGTTACTCGACGAGATTGAGAGGGAGTCGCGTTATAAGGAGTCAATGTGATAATAACTTAGTAAACAAACTGAACCTTACGTACGTTAAAAACTATGTATTATGTACGCTAAGAATGTGCCATTACGTACGCTAAAGGTTATGCCTTACGTACGTAACACGGTATTCGGTCTTTGGATAAGGAATCTTCGTCGGATGGTGCATTTTCAGACCAACTTTTGGCGCGATAGCGACAGGAAAGTCAACGGGTGTTACGTACGTTAGCCGACTTTCATTACGTACGTAACGATATGTGTAAATTAGTCCAGTAAGTTCTGAGTTTTTCCTTACGTACGTTAAGCTCTCCATGATAACGTACGTAATATGGATTACGTACATAAAGCTTCAGTCCTAACATACGTAAAGCCATTCCGAATTTATATAAGGACACCCTCCCTTTCATTTCTTCCGACCCTAAACTCACTCTTTGCTGTTAAGACTATCCTCCACCCTCTCTAAGTCGGTTTTTAGCCCCACTAATCAAGTGTTATCCTGTTGGAGTGAGTTGTTCATGCTCCGGAGGAGGTTTTGAAGGTGCTACCCTTTCGTTCTTCGTCGTCCTTTGCCGTTCTTCATCCTCTTTTGCCAATTGAGGTAAGTTTATAAAATCTTGAACTCATTTCAGTGTTGTTATACGGGCTATACTAAATTTCGGATGCTTTGGGTAGTTTAGAACTTTCGGGAATGATCGGAACGGTGAAAACTATCACAATTATGAATCGATGCCTATCTTGTTAAGTAATTAGAATGAGTGATGGTAGTACTCGTAATTAAATAGGAACTCATAATCGAATTGTTAATCACCAACACCTTAGAATCATCTTGTTGTAGATTTCAATTATAATCTGATTATCATATCATAAAAACATTAATAATCCCTTGATGAACTAACTAACGACTATCAAATCGGATAAGTAATCAAACATGTTAAGTTCGGGAAATTAGTGCTAAATCATTCCATTCTAGTAATTTAAACTAAAATTAGTGATGTAATTTCAATGGTCTTGAGCCATAATCACGACGTAGAGATGTTGTATTAGAACATTAATCAACGAGATGATAAATTGTAAAATGGCGAACCGAGGGAACTAGTAATATGCATTATGGTCATAAATAGAGAATTCCGATTTTGGCAACATGAACAATCAAGTTTAGGATCCTTACTGGATGGGGAGGATTATCATTAATCATCATTATTACTACAAGATGTTAATCGACGAACATGTAATAGGTTGGGCTTTCGGGTGTGGTCGTTCGAGCCGTTTTGTTATCAAGGAAGTATCTCTCGTCGGATTTGAGGCAAGTAAATCTTGCTCGGACCTTACGTACTAATATTTCATAATTTTTCATATGTTACTGTCTATGGTAAGGTGCTCGTCCTATCTATCTCATCCGGAGTATTCCTTTGTAGATACTTCTGTGACCCTTGGCTGCGGCCTTGGGAGTTTATATGTTGATATATCTTGCGGAACTGTGTTTAGGGACAAAACCTGAATGGTACCCACGTCCGGAGTATTCCTGTGTAGATACTTCCGTGACCCTTGGTTGCGACCTTGGGAGTTTATTTGCTGATAAAAGGAATGACGTTAAATTGAATATTCGGTGATAACCTTGTTTCTGAATTCATCTGATTCTATCATTGAAATTTGTTCGAAATGTCTGACCTGGGTTGACTGACACGATACGTCGTGTCAGGAAAATTTGTTGAATATATGCAGGACATTCCCGAAGGTTCCGGTCAGGCCTGAGCAGTATTAGGAAGAAAACTTGTTATTTCTTAAACTAAATTTGAATAATCCACGTTGTGTAATAACCGTATGAACGGATATTGTTACCTTTTATATTTTGGTTGTATGAACGCTTTCATTTGAACATTTCCGCAAACTACTTGTTGAATAAATTGTTTTTAAACCTCTTTTAAAACTCACCGTGTGGGTCCCACGCGGGATTCACGGCATTGTGGCGTCCGGCTTAATTTGGGGCATTACACTTGTCGAGGATTTATCACAAATAAAGAATTGAAGTCTTAATAAAGTCACGATTAATCTTGCAGTGAATCGAATAGCATGAATCATGGTCGATTAAACGTTGGTCGTGGTGTTATTTGCTGATACAAGATAGCTGAATTATATACGTATTGTAGGAGCTCCCGTGATCATGTTCAGGTTTTGTACCGGATTGTGATAAGTAGCGTTATGAGTGGATTATCCAAAATCTATACAGATTATGGTGTTAACTTGATAACTAAGGTTCGGGTGTTGCAAAGAGGTATATTGAAGGAACGTCATTCGATTGTGTGAACATTCATCTAGAGTATTGAATAACCATCATCATTCTAAAGCAAGTACTTTAATTATGTTTTCCGTATTAATGTCATTCATATTGTCGTGCATATATGTGTTATTGTTTTTTGTCCACCACGTGTTGGTCCGATGGGATCATCTTGAGATCTATGATAGCGTGCGGCGGATCATTGGACGTGTTTTACACCATGTGTTAATCCCTTGGGATATAAGCAGTGAACGCTGGATCACGGATTACCATATGTATGTTGAAATTTTCATGTTGAGTAATGCATTGTATGTCTTCTCGTAGGAGAAGTTTGTAAGTTGTTATTGTTCTTCGTTGAATTGTTGTATAATATCTTGTTATATATATTTTCATACTTGCACTAGCATCATTTTTTTAACCCCTTCGGGGATGGACATGAGTTTTATGTTCAGGATATAGAGGAGCATGAAAACAGCCGCAGGGTCAACATGATGTCGAGGGTGCACAATGATTGTTGGTGGTCTGGAGAAGTTCTTTCAATTTGTGTCCATTTTTAAATAATTACTCGAGTACATCGTTTGTTTGATTTGAATGATTATGTGATATGACAATATATGTGGACCTCTTAAGATCCCGGTCTATAAAACCCGATCCCTGGTAAACCTACTCACCTCCTGGAGTTCAGGCGAAATCAGGAGAGGTAAAACACCCCCGTAGGGGGGTCTCTTCGTAAGAGATTTCAAGCTCTGTACTTGCGTCCTGAGCTTCGTGTATCTACCGCTTGCTCGAAGGTCAAAGTTCATACATCAGCAAGATAGATGAGCTAGAAAGAGTCCTGATATATAAGGATAATCCCCAGAAAGATGGAATTTTACCATCGTGATAAAGATCCCAGATATCTAGGGATTGGGGTCCGTAGCTAGATCCCAGAAAATCAGGGATCCCCCTTAATCTAGGAGCAAGATCTCTGAAATAAGCTCCTCCTCACTTCTGTAAAGACTTAATCACATTTTAGGGTTTATCCTGGAGCCTATCCTAATCAGAGCATCGGGGAGACCTAGGCCGGAAATCTTCCCGGTGGTTTTTAGCTCAAACCTCTAAGATTGACCAAGTTCTTGGTGACTGATCATTTCAGTTACATCATTATGTATTGATGAATTCTATTCAGTGTCGTCGTTTACTTTAAAAAAAATTGGTTTGTGATAATAACTCTAATGTTGGTATTTAATAAGTAATTGTTTTTATTTATTTAGCCTAATAAATCTTTACATAAATGATTTACGGTGCTGTAATAACCCTGAATATATCAGGGATGTTACAAACACGATCAACAATACCAAACAATGGTCCTGGGATCAACATCCCTCAGCAAACAATCCATATGATCATCAAAAATCTCAATTCAGTTTCGATTAAATCATAATGTATATAATTTAATGTGTTATTAGTATACTTGAGTATTAAGTATACAAGACGCAGATGTGAGTTATCTTCGGTCTGTGATATGGAATGTCGGATATCGAGGGTAGTTTATCATGATGATATTGACATCGAGATATTGGTTTATTGATACTGAATTGACTATATTTCATTTGAGGTTCTTCGAATAATTATTTATTCATTCAAGGACATTTGTTCGTGGAAAGGACATTCGTCAGGGGATTTGAGATAAGTAATTATTACTCGGTTATGAAGATAATGATTTTTGATGATGTTGTACATAGTGATGTACATTATTTTGTGTTTTTCGAATTGAGATCATGAGATATTGATGCTGCACTAGAACTCCAAATCACGATCCAACCGGTCTAAATGAAGGACTATGAGTTGGAAACATGCTGTCAACAATTCAGCGAAATCAGACCATGGTTTCGCCTTCATCAAACTACTTAATCACGGCTGCTCCATCGAAAATGGAAACTCCAAATACGGAGGAGAACCACGATCTACTCAAAAGAGAAGACTTCACTATATGATAAATTTCTGCAATTAGATAGGATTTCTTTCTCTTAACTCAACTCTCCTACACTATTACAAGTCTATATGATGATCACCCTTCTCATCGCTCTCTCAAAAGAGAATACAAGAAAGGAGTTTAACTAGAAATAAATATAATATTAAAGTGTATTATTTGGGTGCACTTGTAACAAAGACACCGAGACTCCATATATAGAATAAGGAAGGCTTCTCCACTTCGTCCTCAACTGGTGAGGGATAAAAGTACATCCTTATCGCATAAGCAAGGCTTCTCACCTTTACTCTCAACCGATATGGTATAAACACACATAATCAAGGCTATGCCCTCCATTCTCAATCAATGTGGGACAAACACACATCCTTATAGTATAAGCAAAGCTTTTCCCTTTCATTCTCAGTCAATGTGGGACAAAAATACATCCTTCAAAATACAACTACAGCCCGAGAGACATAACTCTTACTACCAAAATCCAAATATAATCTCCATTGTTCATATTATACTAAACCATTTAATGAATAACATCTCCAAAATTCAGTAAAATCTAATGATTAAATCCTCGTAAATCTACAAAATACCATGACTTCCCAATACGAATCCGAAAAATAAGAACCTCTCATTTTATTATTATAACACTCACGTTGTAAATCAAAATATAATCTCCATCATTAAAAATAAACTTTACGGTGTCTCGAACCTACAATTAAAATTTCACATTAATCCGACTATTGGGTTCCTTAAATTACTTCAGTAACATTATTGCATGAATGAAATTCAATTCACATAAAATTACGAAAATAAATTCACCAGATCAATACTCCATTAAATCATCGGAGAAAGTAAAATAATGCTTGAAAATTCACGATATTACATACTACCCCTTTAAAATAAGTTTTGTCCTCGGAACTTGCAATTCTGTCATAAATAGCTCAACTAGAATATCTAAAAATCATCACAAAAAAATGATCAATCATCACCACAAGTGAATAACCAAAATAGTATACTTACAAGTGCGTGAGGTCAATGATCTTCCGTGATACTAGCATACGACCCCACTTTCAAAGTCTCAATACCATTGTAAACACTATTGCACAAGTTTCGACAAAAACATTAAAATGCCAATACCATAATTATGGCAATTTAGAAAATATCTCAAAAGTTTTGGCAACTCCAAAATAAGTTTGAGTCAAAAGTCAAGAAATCACTTTTTACAAACATCTCACTACTACCGCACCAGTAGAGCCACATAATACACATGTCCGGGTTTCACAAAATCCAAGCTCTGATACCATCTTTTGTAACACCCCCAAAACTATATAGGGATATTACAGCATTGTGGGCCCCGCAGAAAAACCTACCAGGTTACAAATCATTTTCACAACCATTTCAAACACGCCAAAAAGGTAAATAACAGTAATATTTTTCAAATACTTGATTACTTTCCAAAATCCATTTTCCAAATACCGTCACAAAATCCCATTTGAAAGTGCAAGGCCAAAAATATCAGAACTCAACACTTTCAAAATGTATGTTAAGTCAATATTTACACATACCGATAAAATAGTTTATGCAAAAAAGTTTCCGGAAAAATATATCAAAGTTGGTGAAATACCAGAAAATCATTTTGAAAGATACACGCATGCAACGGATATGATAAAAATACATTTGCAGCGGAATCTAATGAACAATCAAAGTACATATTCCCAAATACATGTCATAGCCAGTATCACCTGAGAAGCTCATCTCTTCACGACCGCGACTAGCCCAGTCTCCGAGAATCTAATAATAAAGCCCACAATGGGGTCAGCAACAATACTCAATAATGATAAAGATCATAAACAATTACATACCAATATAATTACAAAGTAAGAATACTATTATTGTAATATCACCATCACAACCTTAACAACTTATATAAACCATATGAAATCAATCCTTATCATAATCCACAACTCGCATTCTTAAATGACAAAATAAACTCCAGTACAACCATATGTACGGTATTCAAGAAACACCAAAAATCCTCAAAACATCATCATAACTCAAGTATGGAATATCCAATTTATGCCAAATCCTGTTCAGCGGATCGCACAATCAAATCCCAATCCTGATAAAAGATTATCAATCATGATAAAAACCAATAAGACATAATACATTTGTGAATCAACTGCCCAAAACAATGGCAACAAGTCCCGAAACATCGATGCAAAGTCTGAATGTTCATATGACCAATAACAATGACAACCAAGAAATCAATCGAGAATATCATCGGCACGATAAACTCCAACATGACCAACCGAAGGTCAACCACAAACGAGAATACCATCAACATGATAAACTCCAATACGACCAACTTAAGGTCAACCACGACAGAGAATACCATCAACATGATAAATACCAATACGACCAACTAAAGGTCATACATAACTGAGAATACCATCAACATGATAAACTCCCAAAACGATGAACGAATGATCAAACTATTGAATTTGGTACCGCCACTTGAAGGGAGGTTAATAGTGTAATATCCGAAATTTCTACTACCATTGTTTAATATTATTTTATCCGAGTTATATTGTAGAGCGTGGAATCTGTACAATATAGATAAAATAAATGAAGTACTGAGATGTCAGTATCGTATAATTGTCGTACTTGGTCGGCAATTGTATTAGAGGTTATAGTGCATCATGTATACGTATCCAGTATGTCGAGACGGACGAGAAGAGTTGGAAATGGCTAAGTATAGCCTGACTAGCACGCGCTAATGTTCAGGTATAGCGCACGCTATCGTTCATGGTTAGCGCACGCTAGAGGCATAATGTAGCGCACGCTAATGCAGTCAGATCGGAAGGAATCTGCGTGTGGACCAGGCCACTTTCGGCGCACGTTCTGATAAGTCAACGGATGTTTGTAATGTAGTACTAGCGCACGCTAAACCCTAAAGGTTAGCGCACGCTAATGGTATATTGGACAAAAAGGAATCTTATCCTCGTCAGCACTTTCGGCGTGTGGACCAGTCTGCGGAGCATACTGACAAACGAGTCAAATGATATTATCGCACGCTAAACTCAGGGACTTGCGTACGCTAGAGAGTGTAAATTACGTACGCTAATGCATGGGCATTACCTACGTAAGCGCATGTACGAAGCCAGACTGTAGCCTCTAGACTGCGATAGCGCACGCTAACAAAGTCAGTTAGCGCACGCTAGGGCAATGACGCACGCTATTTTATGAGTAGTGCGCGCTAGTAATGTTTATTATATAAGGGGACAGACGGGTTTTGAGATGCATTAAGTCCATCCTTTCTCCTTCAGTCGATAGAGAGAGCTTTGGGAGGTTCTTGAGGTTCCCAAACACGGTGAGGTGGTGATTTTTAACAAGATTAAAGTAGAAAGCATAGATTCAAGCCTTGTTCTTCAAGTTACTCATGATTCTTGGAATGGACTTCAAGTGTTCTTCTTCTTAGTACATCTAATCCAGGTAATATTCGTATCCCTTGTTAGTTGTTCGTTTTTAAGGATGATTACATGTTAGGAGCATGTTGGATAATCATGTGATGATATTATATAAGATTTTATGGGATTATGATAAGAGTTTTCGGACGTTATTTAAATGGTGATTCGTTTAAACTTGATGAGGTTGGATCATGGATTTCTGAATCATGATAATTTCAGTTGTCGATTTAGATGAGTTAAATCATCATATGAGGTTGTATTCCAGATTTTGTATGAGATGATCCTTGTTATCGGTTGGTTTGATTATGTGATTTGCATGATGAAGAAAATGATAGACATTATGATATATACCTTGGATTTTGTTGTTTTGATAGCTTTGAACATGGTTCAGAATCACTTAGTGTTCTTGAAATCGCCATATGTTGATCGGTATCTGAAAAACATGCATCAGTACATCATTAGCACATGCTAAGCTTACTGGCTAGCGCGCGCTAACGGGGGAAACTTAGCGCACGCTACGTTAAGTGATTAACGTGCGCTAAGTAGGCAGACAGGGTAGTGTATTCTGTTTCGGTTATGAATTCGTGATCGTTTAAGTTGGTTTGATCATACTTGTGGTTAACCGAGATATTGTTGAGTCGTTGGGTTTGTGAATTGGTTTTATCGATTGTTGATTGTTGTCGAACTTGTTGTTTATCGAATTATTAAGTTGAGAATATTGATCGGTGATTATAATCGTGTGTTGTGGTCGAGTTCGAGGATGTTCGTGAATTGCTTTGGTCATGACCGAGGAACTTGTAGACGACGGCAATGGAATTGGTAACGGCTCCATCATCATCATGTCGGTATCGAGGTAAGTTATTACTTGCTCAGTTTATAGTATTTAATGAATGGTTTCTGTTTCATTCGTGTATAATTCGTATAGCAATGTTTATAATCGTAATCACAGGAGATTTGGGATTATAAATCGTATTCGAGTTTTGGGAATCTAAATCATAATGTATATGATTTACTTTTGTTATTGGTATACTTGTATATCGAGGATATATTGTGATAAAGACGAAGATATGAATTATCAGCAATCCGTGATACTATAGACTGTCGAGTATTGAGGATAATGGTTCGTGCTGGTTTAGACATTGAGATTGTTCTCGAAGGACTCGGGGCAAGTACTCTAATCATTTTTATCATTTGTGTCGATCATGTAGTGATACATTCGTGTATCGTTGTTGTCATGCATTTGTGCATTGTTATTGTCGTGTATTGTGTACTGCTGTTTTGTGCAGTTGTGCATTGTTGTTGTAATATCCGCAATTTTCGATTTTCGGTAAATTTCTTTTTCGGCCGGAGTCCGTTTTGACGACTCTCTCATGACCGTTTCGTCATTCTGAGAATGATTAATTCTACGCTTTTTGTCATCCGAGCTCGTTTCGGTGTCGTTTTGTTGAGTTCCGTGCTTTTTAGCGGTTTTTCCGCACTTGAGTTCGATTCTTGCGAATCTCGTCCGAAACTGTTGTTTCGACTTTCTCGTATGTTCATTTAATGTTATTATTCATGTTGCGAGCTTCGGTTTGGTGTTTCGATCGTGTATCAGGTATTTCGGACGTTTTGGGCCATTTTCGTAATTTCCCAAAGTTTGGGGTAATTACTTCCGTTGTCGAATTTCGAGCCCTCGGGTGGTCGGAATCGGGTCTTCTCTTAGTATTCGGATTCGTATTTGCGAGTACTTCATAATCGTGTTTTCGGTTTAGGTTCAGGTCGGAGTTTCGGGATTTTTCGGACCGTCGGATCGACCGAGGCACAGCGAACTGGCGAGTAACGGCCGTAATGGCCAGCGATACGGCCGTAATGCGATTATGTACGTAACAGCCTTCCGGTTACGTCGTAACATGTCGGCGATCGATCGAGAGTTCGGCCTTGGCGATTACGTCGTAGGCCTTGGCCGATTACGTGCGTAGCGTACGGCCGGCTATTTATAGGCCTGGACCGAGTCATCCGGCCATTTCTCATCTTTTCTTCGTTCCTTCCGCAATTTTTCACCATAGATCGATGGTTTTGAGTAGAATCAACTTATATCAACATGTTTTGGAAGTTGTAATCATGGATTAACATCATCTTCCACCCGGATCGAAGGTAAGAATACCTAAACTTTTGGTTTTTGGATGTTCTTGAGGTTTCTTGGTGTTTTGGCCGATTTGCTTCGTTTTGATTCATATTATTGTTAGAACTTGATTGTAAACTCGTAATCATTCAATACCCTTGAAGTTTTGTGGAACGAATTTGAGTATTTCTTTGAATAATCGATTAAATTGGACTATGCCCTCAAAGTGTCCGATAAAATGCTTCAATGGGTAGAACTTGGGAAGTTCCATACGTTTTCGTAGAATTGTGATTGAATTGATATCGTTGTGACTCAGGAGCGAATTCTTGTGAAGAACTCGAGTCGGAACCCTTCCGTTCGTTGCCTTCTTTGGGGTTCGAGCTTCCCGGTCGAACCGTGTTCTTCGGAGCGTTCGGTAGCGGTTATTAAGGCAATTATCTTACTATACGACTTGTATCTTGCGACTAGTAATTACGTATGAGATGTATGATGACTTTGCTTGCCTTCGTAAATATGTTCCGTTTGAGTTGGTTGTGTTTTCCGCAATTTGAAGGCTTTGTGATAATAGTGTTATATCAGTATACGTGTTAGGCGTTGTGACATTTGTGCAGGAATGCGACGTACATATGGGATGGTTGTACACTTGGTTGTGCAATGTATTGTGTACCGAATGTGTGTTATGTTGGTTAAATGTCGTTGATTGATGATAGTTGTTGCGAGTGTCGAGGTTGTGTTATGTGCGTGCAATGTACGATTTTGTGGTGATCAAGGTGATTGATTAATTGTGCTCATTGTTGTATGTAATGTGAATGTGAATATGTGTGTGACCGCTAAGTTCACTCGTGTTGGTTCGACGGTACCTACTTGGATTAGTGGCTGTTGACTTCGGGATCGTAACTTAGTGAGGTGCGAGGTCCAATCGTCTTTGACGAGGCCTACGATAACGCATGGCAGTGGACCATGAGTTTCGGACACGGTCGTCCAACCGGGTGAGCTCGATGGGGCTTACGGTGACACGTGGCGGTGGACTACGGTGTCGGACTGTGTGTGATTGTTGTGATTGATATAGTCCGTGCGGGTTGTTATGCCTACGGAGACACGTGACAGTGGATCACGGTGTCGGAATTGGTTATGTTTGGTTAATAGTCCGTGTGGGTTGTTGAACCTACGGAGACATGTGACAGTGGATCACGGTGTCGGAATTGATTATGTTTGTTTAATTGTGCGTGATGTAGTCCGTGCGGGTTGTTGAACCTACGGAGACACGTGACAGTGGATCACGGTGTCATGAGCATGATACTTTTCAAATCAAAGTTTTTAAAGGAAAAGTTTTAAGAAAGAATGTTGGGCCGAGCCCCACGAGATTTATGGAAATGTTTCCGGTATTGTAAACTGTTGAATTATGAAACAAGTTTTGGGTTAAGGCCCTTAAGTTTTTCGAAAGGTTTTGTGAATCAGGACTTGAGGTCTTAAGGTTTTGAAATTCTAAAAAATTCCCGAGATGATAATCTCATTTTCGAATGCTTCATAGCTTATCTTCCCTTGTGAAAACCTCCCGGGAATATTTGATACTTGATTATTTTATTTGATCATGATTATTAATTGCTTGTTACATTTCGTATGATTTGATACTTGCACTAGTAAAACAGTGGAGTTTTACTAACCCCCGAGTAATCGGGGGGTGGATGTCTGTTTTGCGTCCAGGTACATGCGGTCGAGGCGATCACGGGATTGGCACAAGAGGATGACGAGTGCGATACTAATCATGAGTCGAGAGTTATTTTGATTTTTGTTGTGTTGTCGAGTTGATTTGGTCTTCCATTTGTATTGTATTTCGACCCCTGTGTGGGTAATGTTATTTAAGTCAGTTTTATCAATTGGGTTGTGTGACCTCATCGGTCTGTGTATTCACGTGTAAGTGACCATATCGGTCTGTATCATTTTATTGTTTGACCCTGGTCGGGCAAGCATTTGGTTGTTTATGGATATTTAGCCTGGTAGATCCTTGTGGAAAGGGTCTACGGCGTGTAATATTCCCATATGGTTTTGGGGATGTTACAGTTGTCATATGTCCACCTCGTGTTGGTCCGACGCGATCATCGGGGGATCTAGGCAGTGAACGCTGGATCATCGGATTGCCATGTCGTTATTGTTGTGATCATATTGACGTTGTCATATGAGTATGCATTTGTAGGTCTTGTGTTAGGACCATGTCCGTATGTTGTGTTGATCTGATCTCGGATTAGACTAACGTGATGGTAATTGTACTTCGTATCTTGAGGTATGTTCCGTATTTCCTTGATACTTGTCTTTGATGGACAATCGATTATCGTATTGGAATTGTCGACATTATCCGATGGATTGAATTGGCCAGAGTTTGTATAATTTCCGTATCGCGAGTTATGATAATAATTTGAGAACCTTGGGTATTGTTGAGATACCGTACAAATATTTCGGTATTATCTTATTGTGTTGTTAAGGATACGAATCGTGGATTTGCGTAAAGTTACGACGGCAAGATTACATTGGTCGTATTCTTACTTAGTATTTCCATTGATATGTAATTATTGACGTGATGTGTGGGCTTTCTTTTTAGGTTCTTGGATTATCAAGCTTGTAGCGTTCGTGAAGAGATGAGCTTCCAGGAGGATACTAGCTAGGACATGTATTTGTGTATTGAGTTTCTAATCAGTTGTTGTATTCCGCTGCTAGAGTATTTTAATTGTTTGTCTTTATTCGCTGCGTGAGTATTTTTTTAAATGGCCTTTTGGTATCTGGTAACTTAGGTGGCAATCATTTTCTAAATCTATTCTGTCGGTACGTGTAAGCGATAACTTAACGTATGTTTTTAAGCTGTTGAGTTTTGACATTTCGGGCCTTGTGGGTTCAAATGATATTTTACGACGGTCTTGATAAACGAGTTTTATAAAGTCTTTGAATGTTTTAAATAGATAATACCGTCGTTAGCCTCTTGGACGTTTGTAAATGTTTGCGAAAATTTCCTTCAGCCTTGTGGGTTCCATCTCGGGGCCCACGGTGCTGTAATATCCCTAGATGGCTCTGGGGGTGTTACAAATAGTGCGGTGTAGAGTTTTTCAACTCTGTTGAGATATGCGGAAGCGTATTTAAATATGGAATATAAACGACACAAGATTTATAGAGGTTTGGCCAAATATGCCTACATCCTCTCTCTCCGTATCTTTTTCTATAGGCATAACATAAACCTTTTTGCATTATCTTCTATCGGTCCGAGGAAAACCGTTACAATCTTGTCGTTATGTCGGTCTACGATAAACCATTTTTCTTTTCTATCAGATAAGGAATCAAACTTTCTAGCTTTCTATCGGTACTAGAAAAAGCACACTTGGATTTAGATTATGATTCTAACAATGCCGGATCTACGATCCTAATCACACCGAATCAAATCTATAATCCTTTTCTTTTCTATCGTGTATGGTTGAGTGAATTAAACACTCTAAATCTTACGAATTAATCTCGACTACAACAACAATAATGAATATAACATTATCTGATGTATGTATACTTTGCTTGAAGTTGTTGTACTGAATAATACCAAATGCATTGGTATTTATAGAGTTCAAAGCTTAACTAGCCGTTGGTGACTGTCTTCTCTATCATGCGCTATTTCCACTATTAGTGAGTGATAATTCGTCTTGCGTACGTTAACTTTAATGGTAGCGTACGTTACACGTTGATTAGATTAGTCCAGTAGCTTTTGCCTCTATCTTTAGCATACGTGAATTCCATTGTAACGTGCGCTAATGTATCGTCAATGTAGCCATATGAAATGATGACTTACTAAGCGACGTCCTCGATCCAAGTTTGAATTTAAATATCGAAGTGTACGTTATTCATATCATATAGCATACGTTAATGTATAATAGCGTGCGCTATCTTCATGTTGCATGTGCTATTTGTTGTGACCGTTGTGATATTTGACCATCCAGAATCCTCCATCGGGATGATTTTCAAACTTATTAGCATACATTAATCTCTGCATTTAGCATGCGTTATTCACAGCATCTAGCGTGCATTATCATGCATCATAGCGTGCGTTAACAGTTTCATTGCAGAATGCAGAACTCTCGCATCTTCGACTACTTCTTGATCCTTTGTTGTTTTCTTTTGATTTCATCAACTTATCATCAAAACCTTTAATATAGGTGTGTGGAATAAAATATTCCAACAATCTCCCCCTTTTTGATGATGACAAAACAACAAATCTTCGAATAGATTAATACTTGTAAAGTATAAGAATAAACAAATTAAAGTTTTCTGCTTTATCCATTTTTGTTAGTCTTCCCCATCATACCTTTTCAATTTCCCCCATTATATTTTTCTCCTCATTTTTCTCTTCATTCTTCTCCCCCCTTGGTCATTAGCAAAAAGTGCATGAAAAATTATAAAATTAATGAAAAATTATGGAAGGAATTCGGTAAAACTCCCTCTTAAATATCCCCCTTTACAAAAATAACTCCCCCTGAGTTAAATACCAATATTTTGAAATAATTAATTTTGAATTTCGGGGATCCAACTGATTCTTGGTTATTTTTCATTTGGTAAATAGACAATGTTTGGTGTTATGGTTCCTTTTGGCATCCATATTTTCCTCATTTTGATTGTTCGTCTTGGACTTTTACAGTTTGAAATGTGATGCCCAAATTTTAAACATTTACCACATTGGGATATTTTGAAATTTAAGGATTCATTTTTATCAATATGTTTGAATCCTAATCCTTGTTTATTTAACCAAACTTTTTGAACGCTAAGTAATTTCTCAAATTTTCTCATTTCCGAGAGAAAATTTGGTCATTAAATTTTGTAGTTCATTTTGAACTTTTAACGAATCATCTTTTAATTTATTTTCTTTTTCTAAAAAAGAGAATATTCATTTTCAATTATTTTCCCTTTTTCGTTTAATTTGGATATTTCGTCTTCCAAAAATTTATTTTTCATTTTGAGGGATTTATTATCTTTCAACGAATTTTGGAAATCTGTATGTAATTGTTCGAAAGCATTAAAAAGTTCATCTTGAGATGAGGTAATTAACATGTTTTCATCGTCACTGTCGTCAAACGAGCTCCTTGCCATGAGTGAGAGATTATTTTGAATATTTTCATCTTCATCTTCTTCGTCACTCCAGGTGGCTATTAAGACATCTTTCTCGAAAGTCGAGCTATATGAAAGTTCTTCGCAAAGTGGCCGGGTATTCCATAATTTTGACAATTATTGTCGAACCTTTTTGTCTCGTTATGGGTTTGTGATTTGATGTCTTTTCTTCTACGGTTCAATAAATTTTGGTATTTATTGATGTTCTTGGCACAAAACACTGATTCTTCATTGTTATCACCAACCAGTATATGTTCTTCATTTCTTGACATCTTTTTATCTTTTAAATCTATTGTTTTCTCTTTGGGTTTTGGCTTGGTATTTCGAGATTTAAGGACAACCTCATAATTTATTAGTGAACCAACAAGAGCGCCAAAATCAAGAGTATTGAGATCTTTAGATTCCATAATTACCGAAACCTTTCCATTCCATTCGCAAGGTAGTGATCGTAATATTTTCTTGACCTTTTCACTACTCGATAAAGGTTTTCCAAAGCATGCTAGTCCATTTGTAATAACCAAAAATTGGCCTAGCATATTTATGATGGACTCTTCGTCTTTCATCATGAAAAGCTCGTAGTCGTGGAGAAGCATATTTGTCTTCGTCTCCTGGACTGGATTTTCGTGAGTTACCTCTAACATTTTCCAAAATTTCTTTGGCACTATCACACGAGGAAATACGATTATGTTCTTCCGGATTCAATGCATAGTAAAGCAATTGCGTTGCTTTACAATTGTGATGATCGTTTTTCCAATCTTCATCACTATAATCTTCGAAGATTTTTTGAGAGCCATCCAATTTTGTCGGAACCTTTGGACCAAGGCTAATAACCTTCCAAAGCTCGATATCATAAGCTCGGATGAATATTGACATCTTCTTTTTACATGTCATAAAATTTGATCCATCAAATGGAGGTCGGTTTAAGACGAGGCCTTCGATCGGGCATAATGAAGCGCCATTGGATCTTTTACTTCCTTGAATGTTAAGCCGAATATAAGAGATACCCTCTTTGATACTAATTGTTGAGTTTGGTGCCGCCACTTGAAGGGAGGTTAATAGTGTGGTGTAGAGTTTTTAAACTCTCGTACAATATACGGAAGCGTATTTAATGCGGAATATAAACAACACAAGATTTATAGAGGTTCGGCCAAATATTCCTACGTCCGATGCTAAAAATAAACCTTTCCGCCTTGTCTTCTATCGGTCCGAGGGAAACCGTTACAATTTTGTCTTTATGTCGGTCCAAGATAAACTGTTTTCCTTTTCTATCAGATAAGGAATCAACCTCTCTAACTTTCTATCAGTACTAGAAAAACCTCACTTGGATTTTGATTATGATTCCAACAGTTCTAGATCCGTAATCCTAATAGCACCGAATCAAATCTACAATCCTTTCTTTTCTCTCGTGTATGGTTGAGTGAATTAAACACTCTAACTCTTATGAATATTACAAAAAATAATGAATATAGCAATATTTGATGTATGTATACTTTTCTTGAAGTTGTTGTACTGAATAATACCATATGCATTGGTATTTGTAGGCTTAAAAGCTTAACTAGCCGTTGTTGGATGTCTTATTTAGCATGTGCTATTTCCACTGTTAGCGTGCGATAATTCGTCCTGCGTAGCGTACATTACCTATTGATTACTCAGTCTTGGAGCTTCTGCCTCCATCTTTAGCATACGTGAATTCCATCGTAGCGTGCGCTCATGTATCCTCAATGTAGCCGTTTCAAATGATGACTTACTCAGCGACCTCATCAATCTAAGTTTGAATTTGAATACTCGAAGTATGTGTTATTCATATCGTATTGCATATATTAATGTATAAAAGAGCGTGCGCTATGTCCTTCATGTTGGTGTGCTATTTGTTGTGACTGTGGTGATGTTTGACCTTCCAGAATCCTCCAACGGGCTGATTTTCAAACTTATTAGTGTGCGTTAATCTCTGCATTTAGCGTGCGTTATTCACAGCATCTAGCGTGCATTATCATGCATCGTATCATGTGTTAACTGTTTCATTGCAGAATGCATAACTCTCGCATCCTAGACTACTTGTTGATCCTTTTTTTTTATTTCATCAACTTATCATCAAAACCTTTAATAGAAGTGTGTGGAATAAAATATTCCAACACAAACAACTGAAAATATCATCAACATGATAAACTCCAACAAGATCACTTAAGTCACGAGAGAATTATAACCTCAAACCGTTGATCACACACAATCAAATATGTTGTATGAGTCAACCATATCATTATCTCAAGTTTCGAGAATATACGCAATCACACATGATGTATAAGCCCCCAACAACATCATATCTCAAATCGTTGATCACACGCAATCAAACATCCTGTATGAATCAACCATATTATAATCAAAATCTTGGAATATATGCAATCACACATGCTTTATAAACCTAACAGTATCATAATTTCAAAGATCACACACAATCAAACATGTTGTATGACTCAGCTAGATTATGATTTCAGAATATAAGGCTCAAAGGATGGCACCACACTATGCCCGAGATGGAAATGTGTCTGTGCACAAGCTACCAACGAGGATCTATCGAATACTCGTGTGGTATTATACATAATTAGTCTCACGAAGTAAGCATCTCATGTGCACAGTCCAATGTGGAAGCATCAACATACGACCATATGTGCCCGACTAAAAATCCTACACGTAACCAATCGGTGTGCCAGTGTGACCCGAATTGTCATGATATCAACACAGCAACAAAACTCAAAGAATCTAAAATCGAATAAGGATCAAAAAGAATAATCGAAGTGAAACAATGACAAACCGATATTTAAAGGTCGACACAACCAGCAATATCCAAACTAACAATCTTGGGATCCTCATACCCCAATAAACGATCAACACGATCAACAATCCCAGCACAATAGTCCTGAGATCGTAATCCTTTAAAGATCGATCAACACGATCAACAATACCAAACAGTGGTCCTGGGATCAACATCCCTCAACAAACAATCCATATGATCATCAAGAATCTCAAATCACAAACACAAAATAATGTACATCACTATGTACAACATCATCACAAATCATTATCTTCATAACTGAGTAATAATTACTTACCGCAAATCCCCTAACGAATGTTGTTGGAAAAAATCAGCCCTGTGTTTTAATAATTGCTCCATACAACATAGCTCTTCAATTTGAGAAGTTCGGTCTAAGTGTGGAAGTTATTAAGAAACTTCATACAGCCTGTCCATACAGTTAAAGATCTTCCATCATAGTCAAAAGTCCTTTCCTACAGTGCTTTCATCACTATACAGCAAGAGATGAAAAAGTTGGATACAACAAACATGCTGTAGGTGTCAGTGAGGAAAACAAAATACATATCCAACAGGACTGAAGTAAAACTTTAAACCATTGTGAAAGAACCATTGTTTATTGACAAAGTATTCACAGTTAAAGTAGATTTAATGCTGATAGGACATTATTTAATGCGGCTGAAGAGACTACAGTCTGAAGAGCATTTAATGCTAGTAAAGGAGAATGTCTAAAGCATTAAATCCCAATCGCCTTTAATCCAAATATTCTGAAGTCGCCAATCAGAATAGTATCAATCCCACCAACCGAACAATGACAACATTTATAACGAATCTATTTCCAAGGTTATAAATAGCCCTAAGCAAGTGGACATTGCTAACTAATAGACATTACTTAGTGAAATACATCTTATGCATTAGCTCTGACAATTTGAATATCAGCCAACAAAGAGCTGTTAGGAATATGCCCTCGAATGCCACTCAGAGGATGTATCAGAGAGGGCATTGCACTTGTTATTATGTAAACTATTATCAGAAGTCAATTATGTGTTTCTTTATTTACTGATAATCACTGGCATTCCTGACTTGTGAATATATATACATAAACTCGTCCGTGTATTTGAGAGCAAAACTTTACATTCCTTATTAGACAGGGGGTAGGCACTGGAAATGTTTATGGCTCAAATACTTAATCGTTCGCAAGTCGATGAAACTTGATTGGGCTTTAAGTTTATGTGAAGACTTGTATGACCTGTTCTTTTACTTGGGAAGTGCCTGTTGTCACTAATGTTAGTGGGAGCACACGTTGTAAGTATGCTAATGGGATTAGTATACTCGAACCGACTCACCCTTCGTCACAGGTATTTCTCTCTGGGACAGTCAAAGACAGAATCGAAAGGTTGTGATAGGTATTCAAGAACCTTCGACTTGAGGATTTAGAAGGGATGTGCTTGTGACATTGAGATTTTCACTAGAGTAGTTCGACCCAGAAAGCCGAGAGGTGGGGGTCAACCTAGACGTGCGTCTTGACGGACAAGTAGCAGGTTCTACTAAATACCAAGATATAATTCATTCTCCTATAAGTGAACAGGTATATGTCCTATGTGGTTATTGGCAGATGAGATCATAAGTCTTTGGCCAAATCATTGGATTTAGTTGTATTGGATATACCAGAGCTCAGTGATCTCAATTTGCATTAACTCAAATATAGAATCAAGTACATTTAGGGTTTGACTGATCGTGACCCTATAACTTGATCAGGACATATGAAAGAAGGGTTTATACGTTTATTGGTATACATGACAGATTGGTTCTTAAATGATCCCTATCATTCGTTCTCTGAAAGGTTGTATAGGCCACGGGACTGGCTAGGTGGTGCTATTACTCTTTGGTTCCTCCCATTGTTTACTGAGACGGACCTACCAAGTCGCGCATTAGGGAGGAGACGGTATAATTTGAATTGCATCTCTTATTGTGAAATTTAGACATTAGATGTCTTATTTAATTTTTTAGATAAATTAAATCGGTTTGGTGAATCAAATAAATTACTGGGTAATTAAATTAATTCATGCATTATTATTTCTTGAAGAAATAATATCATGATATAATTAAGTAATTATATTAATCAATTGTATTTAATTGAGACGAACCAAGATGTATCAGTCAGACTTGATATACGACGGTCCGTTTCATGTACCGAAATGAATGGAACCTTCTCTATTATTGTGTGGGCCGCCCCACACCTTGTATCATCTTTGCAAGAAGACTTTGTCCCTATGGTTGTGTGTTGAGGTAGCTTCCTAACACTTGGGGACAAAAGGGGTGATTAGATGCCTTATCTTTCATTAGGTGAGATGGTTGGAATTATGTGTGGACTTTGTTATAAAACAAAGTTCATCTTACTCCGACATACACACAAAATCGGCCAACACCAAGAGTAGAGCGAGAGTTCATATTGATGTTATTCTTACACTCTTAGAGAGAGAAAGAAAAATCAAGAACAAAATTCATATCACTTAGAGTGATCATAATCTAGAGAGCATTTTCCTACTACTTATTTCTAACCGTATCCTAGGAGGATAATTGGGTAGTTGTTGTTCCGATCATCTCCCGGCACGTGGCTAGTAGAGATGTGGTGCTTTCGGCATTTGGATCATCGAGGACTTATCAAATCGGATTTGCGGTCACGGGGATCAACCTGAACATTCTAGGGTATGGTTTCATATATTTATTCTTGTCCTTTTATATTCATATATACTTTGCATGATCGGTCCGCTTTAGGAGTTCGGTTATTCGTTTTTGCTTCCGCTGCACCTTCATTTTAGGCATCGAATCCTAACAGTGGTATCGAGCGAGGTCTTGCGACCGTATATACGATATTTAGCATTTCGAATGCATGATTGGGTGTTTTATGATTTGAAATCATAATCATATTAATCATTAATTTTTAATTGTTCATGTAAAATTATTTTTTCATGATTTTATGTTATAATATAAATCTATTTTTCTTTTGAAAAACTAATTTAAACCTGTAATATAAAGATTAGAAAAATGTTATTTTTGAAATCAGGACGAAAAGACGAGCTGAAAACAAGAACGGACCAGGCAGCTTGGTGCTGCCAAGCTGCTGCCATGCGGTCCCAATTTGTGAGGGACCGCTGTCGGCTGTCGGACCGCGAGGCAGTAGCCAAGGGCTTGGCCCGACCATGTGTTTTTTACTCCATTTTTTATATTTATTTCGGTAATTAATTTTCCACAAATTAAATTGGATTTAATTTGACTAAGATATAATTTTGGTAATTTTATTCTTAACGGAATTAATTTAATGAAATATTTTCTCGTCCGGAACAAGCTAAAATTAATGGTTGTTTGAATTAATTGGATTAATTCTTATGGATGGATTAATTAATATTGATCGGATAAATAGTAAGATTAGTTTTATATGCCATTAATTTTAATGTGATTGTTGCATTATTATTTGAATGGTGATGTAGTTCATAGACCTAGTTTTTGAATCATTTTTCAATTGGGTTGTAAAGGTCGTTTTGAGCCTATTTATTTTACTAGAAACATTTGTATATAAGATGCAATTTTTCAATGTAAATTTTATATGTAATGACGAAGACCAGAGGAAGATCCATTCGAGAAGACGAAGATTCAAGACTCAAGACATGTAATTAGATTACGATGTTTTTGGTTCTTGGAACGGTCCATGAACTACATGTTGGTAGCAACGAGGTTGTGTATGTTTATTCATATGGTATGAATGTCGACAAACGCGCTTAAATGAATTAATGTGCAAAGTGTAACATTAATCGCGAAAATTCTCCCGCGGCAAAATATTAAGTTTGAAAGTTTCAAGGTTTTCCTTCCTTCCATCGAGCTCTCGGAAAATTGAAATCCAAACCGGATGTGCTATGCTTCCAAGTTATCGAGGTAGATGTTCGGGGAGGTTCGATAAATTCTGAGGGTGCATTAGATGCCTTCGGTTAGAGAAAATTTTATCACTAGAAACCTATTCGGTTGCCAGATAAGATTCAATTGTGAAACTTATTAGCATCGATGGTATAAACTTAACTTGTTCATGAACTATAGAAACCGTATAGGTTGAGGGGAGTGAACAAGGGGAAAAATTAGATCGAATCATCCATTAGATGGGTTGGTGTTGGACACCACTTTATGAATATTAATAGACCAGAAACCTGTTCGGTTGCCCACTATTAAAATTTATAAAGAACTCGATCACCACTATGAAGTAATGCCAACTAATACTTCCGAATTTCACAAGGGAGTGTGTTATTCCGATAAAAGCAGTGGGAGCTGGGTTAAAAGAATAGAAAAGACCTTAATTCTAAACTCAAATCATACTTAAACGAGTCACTAATCAATTTATCTTACTTAATGTAGACAAACAAAATAACAACTCTCATAATAACAATGAACCCACTCGCAATTCTACTCGAAAAGAACAACCTAACCGGACCAAACTTTGTGGACGGGCTCCGCAATCTGATGATTGTTCTCAGTATGGAGGCGTTGGGATACATCTTGGAGGCGGAGATTCCGGCACCACCAGTGCGGACCAGAGCCATTCAGGAAAATATTGAAAACCATGAAAAGTGGGTTAAGGATGACATAAGAGTCTCTGGCTATATGATGGGCTCTATGTTGAATGAGCTTTAGAGGCTCATGAGAAAATAACTTCTGCTAGGCAGATCTTATCTCACTTAACCGAGCTTTATGGTGAGCACAGTAGAACAACTAGTTATGAGATATCTAAGCAACTCTTCGGTGCCAGGATGAAGCAAGATGAGAAAATTGGGTACCACGTCCTCAAAATGATCTCTATGAGCGAGAATGGAGGTTCTTGATTTTAGGATGCATGTTTCTCTCCAAACTGACCTTATCCTAGAATATCTTCTTGGGAACCGAACCTTGTTGGACATGGTTCGTTGCATGCTTAGTACACCAACTTACCGATTTACATGTAGGGGTATGTGCTCCTTACTACTGCTTATATCTTGAACAGATGTCCTTCCAAATCCGTTCCTAAGACTCCATATAGATGTGGGAGGGTAGGAAACCAAGTCTTAATCATATTAGGATTTGGGAATGTCCTACCTATGTCATGAAGACTAAGGTGGAGAAGTTGGAAGCAAGCTACGTGAAGCGACGTTTCATTGGATTCCCATCTAGTATGATGGGTTATCTATTCTACATGCCCGAAGATCAAACAATCATCGTTGCTTTGCAAGCACACTTCCTGGAAGATGAGTTTAATCAGGAAGGTGGAGCAGGTAGAAGTATCTCTTTGGAAGCATATAATGAAACTCTTCAGGAGGCACCTATACAAGAAGTTGGAACTGAACCTTCTGAAACACAAGTACAACCACCTCGTAGGTCTAGCAGGGTGTCTCAATTACTTTATAGGTATGGCTGTGTGCACTTGGAGGAACTGGGTCTCCATGAGGTTCCAGGTGATAGCCAAGAGACCGACCCGGCGACCTATGACCAAGCGATGGTGGATGTAGACTCCGCAAAATGGCGAGAAGCTATGGAAGCTGAGATAGACTCGATGCATGCCAATCAGGTGTGGACTCGAGTGGACCGCACCAAGGATGTAGTGCCCATTGGGAACAAGTGGATCTACAAGAGAAAAACTGATGGGGATGGCAAGGTTGATACCTATAAGGCCAGATCCTCGGGCGCAATCACAATCTGGTAGTATCCCGATAATCTATCAAGGAAGCAGTAGAACTAGTGGCCCGCCAATTTATCCAACATATGGCCGATGAAAAAAAGGGAAAAGTGGTCCTTGTTCATGGCAGCATTGAGTTTCCTATAGTCGATGCACATTATCCAAATAGTGATTGGTCTGGTTGGCACTAACTCATCCTTGTCATTCAACACCACTGTAATACCCCCTTTCTTGGAAACCATATGTACGGTACTGAGCCACTCACTATCAGCAATGAAAAAAATAATTCCCTCATCTAGTAATCTATAGACCTCTTTTCTCAGTGCCTCCAAAAGCAAGGGATTCACCCTTCTTTGCCTATCTCGCTTCGTGGTGGATCCTTCTTCAAGGTTAATTCAATGCATACAAGTGGCAGGACTGATCCCCTTAATATCGGATAAACTCTATCCGAAACCCACCTTGAGTTTCTTAAGTATCTCGACTAATGACTCTTCTTCTTCTTCTTCTTCTTCTTCTTCTTCTGCATTGATCTCGGAAGAGATGATGAATAGCTTCTTCCCTCATTTTTGAAGGAATGCATACTTCAGATTCAAAGGTAATTACTTGAGATCGAGTTCGACTTCCTTTTCATCCTTTGGAGTCTCAACTACCAACGGCTCATAAGCGGGTAAATTAGTGGGCAACAATGCCTCCATAACTGCTTCCTCTCTGAGCCGCTCCTCCAAATTTTCCGATCCCGCAAAAGCTTATTCCAATTGCTTCTCTTCAACAAAACATGCCGTAGTGAGAGTGTTAATTGCTCGGTTGGCATACATATTGTAGGAGACTATCTCTTCCAACACCGACATTTTGATTATCCCATTCTTCAGATCGATCAGAGTGTTGGCAGTAGCCATGAATGGTCTTCCCAACATTAATGTGTGCGCTCATCCATCCTATTGAACATCTCCAATCTCATGGACCACGAAGTCCACGGGAACTATCAACTTCCCAAATCAGACCAAATTGTCTTCAACAACACCTCGAGGGTATCGAATGGATCGATCAGCCAGTTGCAAGCCAATTGCAAGCACATCCTGGTCGGCTCCAATTCTCCAAACTCCAACTACTTAAAAATGGAGTACATCATCAGATTGATCCCAGATCCCAAATCTAACATCCCAAAAGCTTCTTTTCCATTTCCTATGGCAATCTTGATCACCAAAATTCTAGGGTCCTGCTGTGTTGGAGGCAGATACATATACATGATAGAATTAGCACTCTCAGAAACAAAAATCTGTTCGTTCTCCTCAAATCTCCTCTTCTTCAATTCCAACCTGTTGAAGAATTTCACGTATACAAGGACATTTCTAATCACTCCCAACAGTGGTAAATTCACATTAACTTTTGACAGCATCTTGTAAAACCCTGAGAACTGTTGATCTTGCTTATCATTCTTCAATCTGCTAGGAAAAGGTACCAGTGGACGGTAAGGCTTCTCAGCATTGTGCAATCTAATCTTGGGCCGCTCCTTTTCTTTCTCAGCTCCAGGCTGTGTTTCCGCTAAAGATGTATCTCCCAACTTGTTACCGATGGTCTTTCCACTCCTTAGTACAGTAACAGCTTGAGCTTGATGCGGCTGTTGGCCTTGACTCGAAATTTCCCTAGTCTGCTGCTGCTGCTGCATCTGGTTAACCGCCCCAGATATCTATCCCAAAGTTGTCTCAAGACGCTTGGTGGTAGCATCCTAAGCTTCTCTCGCCTTCTTGATCGCATGAATGCATTGAAACTATCATCCGAAGGATACCTTTGAGCAGGCGGCGGTGGGTGACGTAGGAATTGTTGTTGCGGTCCTTGCTGGAATTGATTTCGCTTAGTCGGTACGGCTATTGAGAATTGAAGTTCTGTTGCTACTGTGGGTGCCACTGCTGCTGGGGCGGATACTGATTGAACTGATGTTGAGGACGTAGGTTTTGAAAATTCCCTCCAAATCCTTGTCCTTGGCTCTGATTCTTCCATCTAGATTCGTACTGATTTTGCCATGCTGAGTTCCACTGTCATTGGCTCTGATTGAATCCTTACCCTTGCTCAAATTGTTGTCGGGGAGGATATCCTTGCGCAGCATAAACTTCGGGACCTCCTTCATATGTTAGCTCGCCCATTCTTTGACATTCGTTAGGATGTTGTCCAATTTTCCCACAAATGCCGCATGACTCAGCAAACATCTCTTGTCTAACAGGTTCCCGTGCATTTGGAGGAGCAATGGATTTGCTCGTCTTCAATTCCTGCAACTCTCTCATCATGTTGGCTATCTGCTTTTTCATATCTGGGCTCTAGGAAACTGCACTCACTTCAACACGTCGTGTGCGGGTACATTTCTGCTGCGAACTAGCTACCAGGGTATCGAAAATCTCCTTCAGTTGGACAACATCTTCACTGCTATGTTCCCTCCAGGTGTGCTATCCACCATAAATTGAGAGGTCTGCTGGAGCCCGTCATAGAAAAATTTCCAAAGCATCTCTGGCGCTATCTTAATATTCTGCTCAACCATTTTAAGCATCCCAAGCAGCTCAGCAGTGGACTCCTCCATCTCATTCATATTATAGTTCATAATGAACTGACCGAAACTCACAGGCAATGAGTTTAGGATCACATCCATGGAGTGCTCCTTAGAAAGTGGAAAACCAAACTATCAAGATGATCAATATATCCTTTCATCTTGAGTACATGAGCGCTGACAGATGTCCCCTCAACCATCTTGCAAGCATACAAGGCTTGAAAGTCTCATATCTCTTGCCTAGCATGCTTTGAGAAAGTTTCCTTATGATGAGCATTAAGCTCATAAGATTCCATTTCTTCCAGATTCTTATGAAGTTCTGGACAAATTGTAGCCAACATACGACAACTGACATCAATGGAATCATCACAATGTTTCTTCCATTTGTCTTTTGTTGCTTTGTTTCTTCAATTTCTTCCTCAAGAACGTACAACTTTCTTACTTGCTTGAGAACTATTCTCAAGCTCCGAATCCAATCCTAGACCTGGCAAAATAGGCTCAGGCCCGCGGGCCGGGCCAGCCCGCCCGTTTTTGGGCGGGCATTGGGCCTAATATTTTTGGCCCCAAAAAAATCGGGCCTTTTTGGCCCGGCCGTTGAGGCCCGGCCCGCGGGCGGCCCGCCCGGCCCAGTTTTTTTTTCCTATAATTATGTTATATATAAATATAATATTTAAAATTTTTCCTTATTTGTTATATTACATCTATATGTTAATTATTGATGTAATTTTATTTTTTATGGGACTTTGTGATTACTTTTTAGTATCTCATATCAATAATAATATTATTTTATGATTTTCATAAAAAAATAGTAGTATTAAATGATTTGAGGATCAAATAAAAATATTTGTATATTTGTCTTTTGATTGCGGTAGTGTAGTAAATAATGTAATTATCAAATAAAATAATTGTAGATTTATTTATCTGATTGTGATAGTATAGTGAATAATATAATAATTAAGGATCGAAAAATATTTCTACATTTATTCAGAATTAATATTTAAAAAAAAGAGTTGAGGCCCGCGGGCCGTGCCGAGCCCGCCCGGGGCGGGCCATGGGCCTAATATTTTTGGCCCAAAAAAAATCGGGCCTTTTTGGCCCGCCCGTTTCCGCGTGGACCGTTTGGGCCGAGCCCGCCCGTTTGCCAGGTCTATCCAATCCAGATAGTTGCTGCCATTTTCTTTGAGCTTGTCCTTCGCAAGGACGAATCGCAGTGAAATGGTGGATGTGTTGTTTGATGCTATTCTATAATCTACAGAATTTATACGCAAAGTATTTAGTATTATTTCTCGAAAAATACTCCCACTAAAACAACATACCCTCAATTTTACAACATTTGTAATTTTAGTGGGCTAAGACCCATTTTGCACAATTCTAAACTCGGCTTTGGCATGACGCCTAGAATTGAGCTACTTTAGGTGGATAACTCTTTATCGATTACATCATATGTAACTCTCAGATTATACTTATGGGATTTGGCATCTTATGCCCAAGCATGTTATAATCCAATCTTATGCCATCAGGTTCAAAACTCTTTTGAATTCATAGTTCTTTAAAATATATAGGTATCACCATTACCCATCCTACCTTACTAAGATAACCCGAGCACCCAGCTTTGGCATGACCTGCTCAAGATGATCGAAGTCTTGATAGGTGATTTAATTGAATGGCTAAAAAATTTTAACGAGGGATTTTTCCCATGTAGCATGCCTATGTTGGCTAACATACATCACATCACATACACGGATAAATTTAAACATACATAGCATCACCTGACATAATAAACATAGGACCGTGTATAGCATGACCATAATCCTATCGTGATTTTAATGAGCCAATATGAAAATCACAAAGGTCAATCTAAAGGGTATAATTGGTCTTCATTGATCTTCCAACTCCTTGGAACGTCATACGCGATCAATTGGCCCCTCGAGTCCGTCCTTTGTCTTCTTCTTGTCTTCATTACATTAATGAAAAATACAATATTAGTAGAATTAAATTACAAGAGGGCAAACGTCATGCGGGCCGTAAATTATAATAATAAAATAAAAAACGACTCGCAGGCCGTAAAAACTAATTATAATTAAACGACACGCAGGCTGTAAAACCAACCCAAAATTAAATTGAAACATCCGATCACATTGGTCAACTTATGCTCATGCCATACACCAAACATATACTTAAATTAATCATAACACAATTAATTAAATATACTATTAAAATTAATTATCACATAATTAATTAAACAGAATATGAATCTGCCTGACAATCAGGTATAAGATTAATATCCGATCAAAATTCAACAATTTGAAATACTAGCCTAGAAAGAATCCGCGCGGGTTCGAATCCCGCCGGCCGCAAGATATGCATTTTTGAGACACTTATTTTGATTTTACAAAAAAAGAGTTAAATAAAATATCAGCGAATAAAGTTCACAAGAGGTGTGCCAGCCGAGATGGTCGGGACGCATCCTCGGGTGTGAATAGGCACGGGATCGAATCCCTTCAGGCGTGGTGTATTATTTTGCTATTTTACTGCATCCCGCGGGTCCTGGTCCGACCCGGACCCGATCTGAATCTGCCTGAACCTGCCCGATTCGCAGTGTTGTTCCATAACAGTTCGAGACAACATTTTATGCGAAAAACAGTCCAGAAAATTGATTCTAAGCGATACGATTCAATCAAATTAAATAAAAAAATATCTATAAAATTACGATTTCATAAATATGATCATGAACATATTTTTTATCTATTGAAAGCATATAAAACATGTTCTACATAAACAATTAGATCACTACAAGTTGGCTCCGATATACTATTAGGTTTTATGTAAATCTAATACAATTAATATGAGCAAGACGCAGCAGAATAAATTAACGAAAAACCCAAACGAGGATCTACATGCAGTAATTTAATTGATTTATTAAGAGTTCGTCGAATTTAATTCGAAGAACAAATCTGAACCCGGACCAGAAGCTGAGTACTCTTCCTCTTTCGGTGATCCACACAAGAACAACTGGTACAAGTCGGATTGCTAGATCCTAACGAGTAATGTTGATAAACAGTACAACAAATAGTTCCTTGTTAGAAGGATTTGTACTGTTGATCAAAATCCACTAAGGGAAGGAAATGGCCGAAATGGACTTCCCGGACGGAGAACAGTTCGTCCAAACAGTAGAGGGGAGGGTCGATTTTTGGTCTCACACAATTAGCATTGTGTAATTTTTCTTATATCAACTCCTTGTCCAAGACCCTTTATTTATACTAAGTAAACCCTAGTGTCAAACTCTAATATTTGCTTAGTGGACCCTCAACTTATTAAATAATACAATTCATATAATATCTTATCTTATATATATTGCTTATTATTTAATCTGATAATAAATATAATATCTAATATTATATTTATCTTTTGCAGTTGATATAATTAAATAATACAATATATAATATCATATATGATATATTACTTATTATTTATTTTCTTTAATAAATTTAATATCCAATATTATATCTATTCATTATTCTTGCTTGTCTTTAGTTGTCGTATGTGTGACCCAAAAGGCTTATTATGTTGGCAATTATTTAATACCGTATTAAATAATAAATCATAAGCGGTCTCTAGCAAGACATTATGACTACCCAAATAATATAAGTTTATAGTCCATGAAACCATTTAACGTGTCAAATCCCTTTATCGCGCAATATCATATTTGAACAAAGTCATGGAAATTGTCATACTTATTATGTTCAAATCCTTTCTCGATCTTAAGTAGACTGATTGAATCAAGTGACTCTTCATTTGAGCATGGCCATGCATTTCCGTCAGTCCTACTTATCGAGGGGCCCAACAGATATCTCTCTCACTAAAGAGAGGGACAAATCCTCATCTTGATTATTCATTGCCCTCTACATGACTCTCACTACACAATAGGAAGTGCAGTAGTTAGCGGGGGAGTTAACGAGGGTCTGCTCAAGTCAAGTTTATCCTGATCGCTAACATTTATGATCACCATGTTCCAGATGACGTTGGATTACATCAAGGCATAGCAATTATCATGTTGGACTCTATGACAATCTCAGGTTCAAGTAATCATTGACGTACTGTAATATTGAGATTAACTTATGACATTTCCACGTAGTGATCTCAATACAGGTCTGTCCAGTATTAGTTCTCCAATCAATACCCATAGGTTTGATCCGTACCGTACGCATAATCATCAGATGCTTATCAATCAAACTTATACTAATATATTAATCACTTGAGTCTCTACTTAACGCGACATGACCAAGGATATTTGAATAAATTTTTTATTTGTGAATATCTATTATTTGATTATTACAATATTAAAAATGCACACATTAAAATAATCAACGAGAAATAAATAATATCAAACAACTTTATTTTAAATGTGATAATCACAAATCTAGGCATATCGAATGTCCTAGGGCACTATTCCCAACAATCCTTGCCCTCAATGCGAGCTAAGTAGGCTGTATGGATCCCTATTTGAAGACTTGAGTACTCGACCTCAGCTCAAGCTAAGTAGTCCATATGGATCTGTATTTGAGGACTAGGGTGTACATGCCCTCAACTGGAGCTGAGTAGGACGTATGGATCTCCATTCGAAGACTTGGGCGTACTACCCTCATCTCAAGCTGAGTAGGCCGTCGTATTGCTCACATCTTGAGTTGAGTAGGAAGTACGAATACATATTTAAAGAAACTGGTATATGCTCCCTTAATTCGAGTTAAGTAGGCCAAATGGATCCCTACTCGTATAACTGGGCGTACTTGCCCACAGCTTGAGCTGGGTAGGCAGCATGGATCCCTATTTGAAGACTTCTGCGTACATGCCCTCAACTCAAGATGAGTAGGCCGTATGGATCCCTTTTTGTAGACTTGGGCATACTTGGCCTAAACTCGTGCTGAGTAGGCCGTACTGATACCTATTTGAAGAACTGTGCGTACTTGTCCTCAGCTCGAGGGAGTTGGACGTACGGATCCATATTCTGAGATTTTGGCCTACTTGCCTCCAACTCGAGCTAAGTAGGTCGTACGGATTCCTATTTGATGATGCAGGTGTAATTGCCCTTAGATCCAACTGAGTAGACCCTATGGATCCCTATTTGAAGACTAGGGCGTACATGCCCTCAACTTGAGCTGCGTAGGCCGTACGGATCCACATTCAGAAACATGGGCATACTTTCCCTCATCTTGAGTTGAGTAGGCCGTATGGTTTCCTACTCAAAGACTTAGGTGTATTGTACGCATCTCGAGCTAAGTAGATATATGTATCCCTATTTAAATACATTGGCATACTTGCCTTCAACCCAAACTAAGTAGACTATACGGATCCCTATTTAAAGATTTGGGTACATATGCCCTCATATCGATATGAGTAGGTCGTACGAATCCTTATTCGTATATTTATGCATAATTACCCTCAGATCGAGCTGGGTAGGCCGTACGGATCCCTATTTGACGACTTGGGCGTACTTTCCCTCAGCTCAAGCTGGGTAGGCCATACAGATCCTTATTTAAATACTTGAGCATACTTCCCCTCAGCTCGATGGACTTAGACATACGAATCCATATTATAAGACTTAGACCTACTTGCCCTCAATGCGAGCTAAGTATACTGTACGAATCCCTATCTGAAGACTTGAGTACTCGACCTTAGCTCGAGCTAAATAGACCGCATAGATCCTAATTTGAGGAGTAGGGTGTACATGCCCTCAACTGGAGCTGAGTTGGCCGTATGGATCCCCATTCGAAGAATTGGGTGAACTTGCCCTCATATCAAGCTGAGTAGGTCGTATGGTTTCCTATTCAAAGGCTTAGGTGTATTGCCTGCATCTTCAGCTGAGTAGGGAGTACGAATCCCTGTTTAAAGACATTGGTGTACATTGCCTCAATCTGAGCTAAGTAGGCCATACGGATCCCTATTCATAGAACTGGGCATACATGCCCTCAACTCGAGCTGGGTAGGCCGCATGAATCCTTATTTGAAGACTTGTGCATACATGCCCTCAGCTCAAGATGAGTAGGCCATATGGATCCCTGTCCGTAAACTTGGGCATACCTAGCCTCAGCTCGAGCTGAGTAGGCCATACGGATACCTATTTGAAGACCTGGTCGTACTTATCCTTAGCTCAAGGGAGTCGGATGTACGGATCCATATTATAAGATTTTAGCCTACTTGCCCCCAACCCGAGCTAAGTAGGCTGTACGAATTCCTATTTGAAGACATAGGTGTAATTTCCCTTAACTCGAGCTGAGTAGACCGTATGGATCTTTATTTGAAGACTTGCATGTACGTGCCCTCAATTATAGAGGAGTAGACTGTATGGATCCCCATTTGAAGACTTGGCATAATTACCCACATCTCGAGCTGAGTGTATGGACTCCTATTCAAAGATTTGGGCATACCTGCACTCATCGTGAGCTAAGCAGGTAGTATGGATCACTATTTGAAGACTTGGGTACACATGCCCTCAGCTCGATAGACTTAGATGTACAGATCCATATTAGAAGACTTGCACCTTCTTGCCCCCAATGCAAGCAAAGTAGGCTATATGGATCCCTATTTGAAGACTTGAGTACTCGACCTTAGCTCGAGCTCAGTAGACCATTTGGATCCCTATTTGAGGAATATGGCATACTTACCATCAACTGGAGATGAGTAGGCCATATGGATCCCCATTCGAAGACTTGGGCATACTTTCCCTCATCTCAGGATGAGTAGACCGTATAGATCCCCATTCAAAGACTTGGGTGTATTGCCCGTATCTTCAGCGCTGAGTAGGAAGTAAGAATACTGATTTAAAGAGATTAGTATATGTTCCCTTAATTCGAGCTAAGTAGGCCGCACGGATCCCTATTCGTAGAACTAGGCGTACTTACCCACAACTCGAGCTGGTTAGGCCATAAGGATCCCTATTTGAAGACTTATGCATACATGACCTCCGCTCAAGATGAGTAGGCCGTATAGATCCCTATTGGTATACTTGGACATACTTGGCCTCAACTCGAGTTGAATAGGACATACGACTTATTTGAAGAACTATGCGTGTAACACCCCGAGATATTCGGAATAATTACAGCGCCGTAAACCCTTTAAGTAAGGATTTACAAGGCTAATTAAAAGAAATGTAAATATAATCCAACAATACCAAAGAAATTCGAATTACAAAACCGGTTCCAACTGATCCAACGAGTTAATTAATACAACCATATGGAAATGATATTAATAAGACACGCGTACTCGAGTACTGTAATTGAACCAAGAAGACAAATCACAAACAACAACAAACATCACTGAACCCCTTCATTGTCACATCGGTACTGTGGCTGTTTCCCCGCTCCTCGGCTACCTGAACATCAAAACAAATGTCCACCCCCAAAGGGGTTAGCAAAACGATGCTAGTACAAGTATCATTTAAACAAATCGAATATACATCAACAATACATAACAAGATACACCACACGGACTTCCGCTACCGGAATCCGACAATGCGAATCCACAAGATTTCATTAACACAGCATGGGTATTCCAATGATCCAGCGCCCTCAGCATAGATCCCAAGATGATCTCGTCGGACCAACACGAGGTAGAAAAAACTCGTCCAATGATCCAGCGCCCTCAGCCTAGATCCCAAGATGATCCCGTCGGACTAACACGAGGTGGGCATCCGATCCAGCGCCCTCAGCATAGATCGTACAACATACAAAAACACAACTCATGCATACATATATGCAAAATCGCTATGTCCATAAACATGAACATACAAACACTGAATAACGAATACCATGACAATTTAACGAAATAAATCCCATGTTCAACAACATGAATAAACCACATGTATACTCAAAATATGAACATTAACAAATTACGATACTTGCCTCAAGGATGGCAAGAACAAATTTCTTCAACAATCTCAACACACTCGAAGGACGTCTCCTTCAATCAACGTAGCAAGCTCGAACCTTAACAAAAGGAATAATATGGAATTTATCTCAAGTCGTACGAATGCCCATCAATCCGGTCTACGGCCAAAGGCTCTAAATATGTAATCTGCCTGAACCACTTAGCGTACGCTACGTACTTTATGTAACGTGCGCTAAGCCTGTCTGTTAACGTATGCAACTGACCAAGTCTAGCGTACGCTAGCCATGTACTGACCGTTCTCTCTAATCAGCCTACTGACTCGGCTGATGACATAACGTACGTTACGTACCAAACGTAGCGTACGTTAACTCATTCCCGATAGCGTACGTTAATATATATATATCTTAGCGTGCGCTAATCGTGCATGGCAGTTTACTACTGGAAGAACACTTAATCTAATGGTAAAGAAACTCATGAAATCTTCCGTGCTAATACATGTCATCTCCGTGCATATCATGCTTATATGGTTTGTGAAAAATCTTTACGGATTAAACGACTACGAGATAAAAGGATACGTATAATCATTACAACAACATAATTTATTTTTTTGATCTTCAAGAAAATATCCCAAGTTCATCCATTCCATGTCCCAAAACGTATGATTCCTTTTGTGTAAAGACATAAGAACTTGGTAATCTCCAAATACTGGTCACAATCGGTTTTGAAGCTTCATGAATATGCTAGGAGTTCAAGCACTAAAAGGTTCAATTGTTTATACGATGAAGAAGTATCGAAACATCGAAAATATCCTTCTAACACATGATGTTCGACTACTTACGAATTTAACTAACTAGATAAAACCAAATCATGATCAAAACATCCTTCAGAATACTACTAATATTGGTGAAGAATCACCTACCTCAAAGTAGCGAAGAACACGAAGGAACTTGAAGAAAATCCAACACCGAGAGTTTGAACACCAATCTCCAATGATCTACAATCTTCAAAATCGAGCTAGGATGATGATATGAAGGGTTTAGGATGAAGAGAGTGACTCTCCAAGTGCAAGAATTCGGATGTGGGAAGTGAAAAGGCTGAAAATATGAAAAAGGATGTTGTCCTATTTATAGAAAATGGTTATTAGCGCGCGCTAGTCCATACTCATAGCGTGCGCTAACGGTCATACGAAGTTTACTGACTTCACTGTACTCAGCATTTAGCATGCACTATCAACATATCATTAGCGTGCGCTACCACGTTGACTTGGCTTTTCCCGAAAGCCGTCCAGGTTCATCCCGACATGATCCGACCGAAATCCTCAGCCGAGCTCACCTACCACCCTGTCGTAATCATGCTGACTACGTATAGCGTGTGCTAATGTTCATGCACAGCGTGCGCTACGGATCCAAATTAGCATATGCTACACTTAGTCGATAGCGTGCGCTACTTGCGCAGAATCACAATTTAAATCACATGAAATCATGCGCTCAACAACACCGGATTATGAAATACGGAGAATAATACTCAGATCAAAATGTAACAATTACAATATCACAAGTTCCAAATACATATCAGAAATCTCGGGTATTACATCCTTCCTCCCTAAAAAGAAGTTTCGTCCCAAAACTTAAGATGAAAACAACTCTGGATATCTAGTCTTCATACTGTCCTCCGTTTCTCAAGTGGCCTCTTCAACTCCGTGCCGTGACCATTGTACTTTAACCAAGGGTATTGGTTTATTCCTCAATTGTTTGATACGACTCTCAAGTATCTTGATTGGTCTCTCTTCGAAGGTGCCGTCATTAGCTATCTCGATTTCATCGAACTCAATGATATGACTGGGATCTGGTACATACTTCCGTAATTGGGATACATGAAACACATTGTGAACGTGACTCAGCGATGGCGGTAAGGCCAACCTGTAGGCTAAATCCCCAACTCTCTCGAGGATCTCAAATGGCCCGATATATCTCGGACTTAGCTTACCTTTCCTCCCAAAACGGAAAATTCCTCGCGTAGGAGACACCTTCAATAGTACGTGGTCCACAATGTCGAACTCTAAAGGGCGACGACGCACATCTGCATAATACTTCTGTCGACTCTGGGCATTCAACAGTCTTTCCCGAATCAAAGCTATCTTCTCTTGAGTCTGAACTATCAATTCCGGTTCTGTCCCGATCAAGTCCGAAGAATCATCCCAGCACAGGGGTGATCGACATCTTATCCCATACAAAGCTTCAAACGGTGCCATCTTAATAGAAGTATGTCAACTATTGTTGTAGGTGAATTCAATCAATGGCAAGTGAACTTCCCAATCAGTCGACCAATCCAAGGCACAAGCTCTAAGCATGTCTTCTACTGTTTGTATAGTCCTTTCGGACTAACCGTCCGTTTGGGGGTGATAAGCCGTGCTAAAGTTGAGCTCAGTCCCCAAAGCCCTGTGAACTGCCTTCCAGAAATGCGACACAAAGCGACCATCTCGATCTGAAATAATGGTCTTCGGCGTCCCATGCAATCTGACTATCTCCGCAATAAATACTCGCGCCAATCTCTCGGGTCCCCAAGTATCTTTAATTCCTAAGAAATGAGCCGACTTGGTTAGTCGATCAACTACAACCCAAATCATGTTCATTCCCGTCTTGGTCCTTGGCATATTGGTGATGAAATCTATCGAGATATCCTCCCACTTCCACTCAGGGATCGGAAGCGGCTTTAACATTCCGGCAGGTCGTTGATGTTCAATCTTAACCTGCTGACAAGTCAAACACTTCGAAACATACTCTGCTACGTCCTTCTTCATATTTCCCCACCAGAAGTTTTGTTTAAGATCCTTATACATCTTACTGCTTCCCGGGTGGATAGAATAGAGCACGCTGTGAGCTTCTTTCAGGATTGTCCATCTCAAATCATCATCATCGGGAACGCAAAGTCGACTCTGAAATCTCAGAACTCCATCATCTCGTATCACGAATCCTGGGGTCTTTCCTTTCTTTACTTCGTCACATAACCGAAGGATCAGAGAATCGTTCAACTGCTTAAATTTGATTTCCTCGGCTAGTGACGAAGTCAGTTCCATCACATATAGTTGTCCTTGGATTTCTGGTGCCCATACTTCAATCCCTTCGCGGATCAGTTCTCGTTGAATGCTGGTTTGGGACGTAAGTGCTTCCAACACTCGAAGGGAAACAGGTTTTCGGCTCAATGCATCGGCTACTACGTTTGCTTTACCCGGATGATAGAGAATTTCCAAGTCGTAATCCTTGATCAATTCCAGCCACCTTCTTTGCCTCATGTTTAATTCTTTCTGACTGAAAATGTACTTGAGGCTTTTATGATCTGTAAAGATCTGACAATGAGTACCGTATAAATAATGTCGCCAAATTTTCAAGGCAAAGACCACAGCTGTTAACTCCAGATCATGAGTCGGTTAATTTACTTCGTACGGTTTCAACTGCCGAGAGGCATAGGCAATCACCTTATCCTTTTGCATCAACACACATCCCAGACCCTGATTTGAAGTGTCGCTGTATACCATGAATATATCAGTTCCATCCGATAATGCTAATATAGGTGCTGTCGTCAGTCTCTTCTTTAGTTCATCAAAACCAGCCTGGCATTTCTCATCCCACGTGAACTTTTGAGTTTTTTGTAACAGCTGAGTGAGTGGACGAGCAATTTTGGAAAATCCCTCTACAAAACGGCGATAATATCCAGCAAGTCCTAAGAAGCTTCGGACTTCTTTCACGTTTTTAGGAGCTTCCAATTCCAAGATTGCTTCGACTTTCTTCGGGTCCACTTGAACTCCGTCAGCTGATATCACATGCCCAAGGAAGGTTACTTCCCTAAGCCAGAACTCGCATTTGGAAAGTTTCGCATAAAGTTGTTCATTCCTCAAGGTGCTCAAAACTACACGCAAATGCTCGGCATGCTCCTCTGTGTCTATCGAATAGATCAGGATGTCATCAATGAAAACGACCACAAACTTATCTAGGTATTCTAAGAATACCCGATTCATCAATTGCATAAACACCGCAGGAGCATTGGTAAGTCCGAATGGCATCACCACAAATTAATAGTGCCCGAACCGGGATCTAAAGGCAGATTTCGGTATATCCGATTCCTTAATTCTCAACTGATGGTATCCTGATCGTAAGTCAATCTTCGAGAATACCCTTTCCCCTTACAGTTGATCAAACAAATCGTCGATCCGAGGTATAGGATACTTATTCTTGATCGTCACCTTGTTTAGCTCACTGTAATCAATACATAATCGAAGGGATCCATCTTTCTTCCGGACAAAGAGAACAGGTGCTCCCCAAGGAGAAATGCTAGGTTGAATGTAACCCTTCTGCAATAATTCCTCCAGTTGCTTCTTTAGTTCATACATCTCGATTGGCGACATGCGGTATGGTGCTCTGGAAATAGGAGCGGCTCCAGGCTCTAATTCGATAGTGAACTCCACTTCTCTCTGTGGAGGTAACCCAGGTAGTTCGTCAGGGAATACATCTGAAAACTCATTCACAACTGGAATATATGAGAGTTCTACTCCTTCTTCTTTCTTCATGGCATAGCACCAAAGTCCATGACATCCCTGCTTCAGTAATTTCACAGCTTTCATCGCTTTGATCAATTTTCCCGAGATTCTCGGTCTCCATCCTCTGAATAAGTGTTCAGATCCGTCATCAGCAATGATAGAAATAACTCTCTTTCGGTAATTCAGAATAGCTCCATAACGGTTGAGCCAATCGTCTCCGAGAATTAAATCGTCACCATGAATGTCAACTACAATAAGATTCGATGGCCAATCTCTCCCTCCTATAGACACTGGAAAATCTCTAGTTTCTAGGGTTCCCATAATTCTCTCTCCGATCGGCAAACCCACAACATATGGTTCACAATCAAATAAACACGAGATTTTCAAACGATTAACACAGTTCAATGATATGAAAGAATGTGTAGCTCCGGAATCGAATAAAACACTAACTAGTTGCAAAAGGATCTGAATCGTACCTGATGCAACAGCAGTGTTCTGATCGTCAGATTTCCTCATCTCGTACAAGCGCGGAGGAACGGACCCAGCACTGGATGTTTCTCTCTTCCCAACATTCTGCTGCTGAAATCCACTCTGCTGCATTTGGTTCACACTTATCTCCTTCGGAACTGGCGCTGGAGTGCGAGTACCAAAAGATCTAGTAGCAACTCCACAGAAAGCCACACGGTGCCCTTCTTGCCCACAATCAAAAAAAGTCACAGAAGATGCGGGGCAATCACGTCGAATATGCCCTGCTCGACCACAATTGTAGCATTTCTTTGATGCGTCCGAAACTGCTGACGTTGTCCGGAACTTCTTTCCACCTCTAGAAGGATGTGGAGGTTTCCTAGCTGAATAAAAGGAAGACTGGCCCTTGCGGGGCCCACCACTCTTGTTTTCCGAGAAGTTGTCGGTCACTTTCTGCTTCTTTGCCTCCATCGATTTCTCCACCGCCGCCTCTTTCATGTTGTAGGCCAGCGCTTTGTCTTGATACTGTCGCAACGTAGTACACTCGAATCCGGACATGTACTGCTGAATCTCCGGGTTCATTCGCATATCGAAATGAAAAATCTTTTCTGCCTCCGTTCTGACCAAGTGTCGCATACAAGTCAGCTGATGGTTAAAGGTTTTGATTATGTCTGTCACAGATGCTTCCGAACTCTGTGGTGAGAAAAACTCTCGGATTTTTGCCTCCCTAACTGGACGAGGACAATATTGTGCTTCCATCATTAGTTTGAATTCCGTCCAGTCAGCATTATGATTCTCGGGTCGAATAGCCTCCCACCAGTCAAAAGCCTCCCCAGTCAGAAAATACCAGGAAATAAAAACTTTTCGGTCATCGGGACAGTTAATACCCGCGAATATCTTCTCTATATCCTTTAGCCAATGATCCCAAGTAAGTGCCTCAGCAGATCCGTCAAATTTTGGCGGGTGCAATTTGACTACCTCAGCAAGCCATCTGTCTCCCCGGTTATCCTCGTGGTGCTGCTGTCCCATCGCTGTATGCATGCGGTCAACTACCTGAGCGAATTGGTTTATCTGAGCCATCACCTGTTGAAGCACTCCCGGCATGTTAGGATTTGCGTCGTCATTCGCTGATCCCTGCTGCCCTCCAGAATGGGAATCGGTTTGACTAGCTGATAATTCTGGGGTAGTTGCGGAATCCTCCTGTCTCATGTTACCACGTTCGCGTCCACGACCACGTCCGCATCCACGACCACCCCTCAACATACTGTAAACATAATTACTCAATATCCAGGACAAAATTTTCAAAAATTAAAGCCCGTCAATATTCACAAAACAGAATTTAAGAAAAACAGTAGTATAAGAGATTAGGAGACTTACAACCACGGTCCACATGACGACTTTTGGCTGAACAGTGATGTTACGAACGACCCATAAATCAAATAACGTAAACAGACCCAAACTAAAACCCGACTGCCAAGATATCCTTGAATCTTAGCTCTGATACCATATTATGTAACACCCCGAGATATTCGGAATAATTACAGCGCCGTAAACCCTTTAAGTAAGGATTTACAAGGCTAATTAAAAGAAATGTAAATATAATCCAACAATACCACAGAAATTCGAATTACAAAACTAGTTCCAACTGATCCAACGAGTTAATTAATACAACCATATCGAAATGATATTAATAAGACACGCGTACTCGAGTACTGAAATTGAACCAAGAAGACAAATCACAAACAACAACAAACATCACTTAACCCCTTCATCGTCACATCGGTAGTGTGGCTATTTCCCCGCTCCTCGGCTACCTGAACATCAAAACAAATGTCCACCCCCGAAGGGGTTAGCAAAACGATGCTAGTACAAGTATCATTAAAACAAATCGAATATGCATCAACAATACATAACAAGATACACCACACGGACTTCCGCTACCAGAATCCGACAATGCGAATCCACAAGATTTCATTAACACAGCATGGGTATTCCAATGATCCAGCACCCTCAGCATAGATCCCAAGATGATCCCGTCGGACCAACACGAGGTGGAAAAAACCCGTCCAATGATCCAGTGCCCTCAACCTAGATCCCAAGATGATCACGTCGGACCAACACGAGGTGGACTGTAATATCCTAGAATTTCACTATGAATTTTTCGCATTATTTTATCTGGGATGTACTGTACAGAGTGGGACCGACACGATATGAGCGGATAATTTTGGAAACCATGACAGTTGTGCCAGTATGTCATCGAGGTTATTTTGATTCTAGGATATTACATGCTTGGTGTGTTTTTCGATGTCGGATGTACCGTATGAGTATTTGTATGATTGTCGTACTTGGTCGACAGTTGTAATTGAGGATATCGTGCATCAGATGTATCGTATGGAAATGTTATCGGAACGAGTATATGTATTCGGTATGTCGCGTGCATGTGTTCGGTTTATTGAGACGACAGACAGGGGCAGAAATGGCTAAGTATGGATTTGTTAACGTACGTTAACACTTTGAGATAACGTACGCTAAGTGGTACGTGTTACGTACGTTAAGAGTAAGGTATTACGTACGTAACAAGAGGAATTAGACGATCGAGTCGTGGTCGGCAGGTGGGACCCTGTGTCGGCAACTTTCGGCGGAGGATGTTGACAGGTGAGTCAACGTACGTGTTACGTACGTTATACAGGACGTGTTACGTACGTAACACGACCATTGTACTGTAGCAAGTCAACGTACGTATTACGTACGCAACGGAACAAGTGTTACGTACGTTACGGAGTAGCCGGTCGAGTCGTGGCCGAGATGACCTGGATGGCCGAGCATGGCCGGTCGTGACTCGTTGGAATGGCCGAGCATGGTCGGCAGTGATTCGTGGGGGTGGCCGATCATGGTCGGCAGTGACTCGCTGGGGGCTAGGACTGGCCGATTACGTACGTAAGGCATTGGCCGGTTACGGCCGTAGGGCGATTACGTCGTAAGCCGGTGCCGATTCGTACGTAAGTGCCGAACAAATCGAAGGTAGAAGGTGCTGCCGGTTACATACGTAAGCCACGGCCGGTTACGTACGTGGCGGCGTGTCTCGGCTATATAAGGCTGGACCGAGTCACCCTTATCATTTTCCATTTTTCTTCGTTCCTTCGCGATTTCTTCAAGAAATATGATGGTTTTGAGTAGAATCAACTTATAACAACATGTTTTGGAAGTTGGAATCATGGATTAACATCATCCTCCACCGGATCGAAGGTAAGAATACATGAACTTTTGGTTTTTGGATGTTCTTGAGGTTTCTTGGTGTTTTGGCCGATTTGCTCCATTTTGATTCGGATTATTGATAGAACTTGATTGTATACTCGTAATCATTCAATACTCTTGAAGTTTTATGGAACAAATTCGAGTATTTCTTCGTTAAAACGATTAAATTGGATTATGCCTTCAAAGTGTTCGATGAAATGCCTCAATGAGTAGAACTTGGGAAATTCTATACGTTTTCGCATGGATGGTGATTGAATTGATATTATTGTGATTTAGGAATGAACTTTTGAAGGAAGTTGAATCGGTACCCTTCCCTTTTGTCGATCTCTTCGCACCGTGCTATTCAAAACAAGTGATTACTTGTGTATTTCATCTTCTAGAAGTATGTTGATAATCCTCTCCTTGAATTCAGATTTTGATGTTATCGTTGAAGAAGGATTCGTATGAAGATGATTATGGTTTTGTTGTTACGATTCTTGCGGTTATATGAACTATATGTTGAAGACATTGTTAGGATTATTGAACACCGAATTTCGGCTTGTGTTCGTATTGTAAGAGTTGATATGGGTTGGTTTCGTATGATCAAGATATCGTTGAACCATCGAGTTTGATTAGTTGGTCATTTCGGTTGTTGATTGTTATTGAACGTATCATTAATCGATTATTGCATTAGGTTGCGTTTAGTGATCGTTGAAGTTAACCGTTGTGCTGCGGAGCTTGCAGACGAAGACGGCGGGATTGATAGTGGCTTCGTCGAATTGGTATCAAGGCAAGTTATGCTTGCTCAGTTCATAATGTTAATAAATGATTTCGTTTTCATTTTATTTATGATTCATATAGCAATGGTATTATGGAATATAAGAATTGTCGGAATGGTGGTATGTATGGTATTTTTGGACTAAGATAAATCATAATGTATATGATTTTAAGGATGTCTAGTGGAAATGGGAACGTGAATTATAATTTGGTCCATTGCATGAGAAGTTGGATATCAAGGTTAGTTATCGTGTCGATGTTGAATTCAGGATAGTGGTTTGGTATTAGTTATGGACTGTACTTCATTTTGGATTGTCGGATAAACCGTGTATTCGTTCAGGGCAGTTGGTCGTGGAAAGGTTGGCGTCTTCAGCTTGAGGTAAATTAATATTGTTAGATTATGATAATCATCATGTTGCATTATTGCATGTGTGTGTTGATATTTCATGGGGTGAGTGTGCACCATTGTTTGTTACGTTTTGTAATGTGCTCTTCCTGTGAGCAGTGATCTGTTGGGCCGATGTGTTAGGGGATAAGACCTATATGGCACCTACGTTCCGGGGTATTCCTGTGTGGATACTTTCGTGACCCTTGGTTGCGACCTTGGGGTATTTTGTAATTGCATGAACTGTGTTAGGGGATAAGACCTATATGGAACCTATGTTCCGGGGTATTCCTGTGAGATGCTTCCGTGACCCTTGGCTGCTGCCTTGGGAGTTTATGTGTTATTATTATATGCATTGTTGAGCATGCTGTGGACTATTGTCTGACGGAATATGACATTGTGGTCGTGTCGGTCTTTCATGATCAAGTTATTGTTGCCCTCTTGGAAAATCTTCTGATCCTTGTTGGATATGCGTTTCTTCGAGATCTGTTGTCATGTTGCATCGTGGCATATCTGGAATCAGATACGTTATGATCGTTCATGTGTAGGATTTTCGGGACGGGCACGTGTAGCATGTGTTGGTTTCGACCTCATATTGAATCGTGCACACGAGACGTACTTCGTGAGGCTGATTATGTAATACCCGGTTGTAATTCAGTCATTATCATTCAGTAATTTCATTCGGTGATTGTCACTCAGTGGATTTTCACTCATTTATAATCATTCATCAATCATGTTCATTCACCCGTGTTCACCGTTCGTAGAAACTTCGAGTTGTATATCGTTATTGTCCATTGTTTCAACTTTCAACATATGAGTTCGACTTTGTTAGATCACCATTAATTTTTGGTAACTCTAAAAATTCTGAATCTTTGCAATATTATATAGCATCGAGTTAGCTTTCCAATGGTGCAAACGGTGAGTCAATCGGAGTCCGGACGAGAGAGTTATGGTCGTTTTAGCTCACCCGCTCATTTTTTAGTTTTTGGCCGATCACTGCCGACCGAACTCGGCCGTGTCGTCCGACACGGCCGTGCTATACTCGTCCGGAAATGCCGAAGTCTCTGCCCACAGGACTCGACCGTGTCGTCTGGCACGGCCGAGTCAAACTCTTCCGGATTAGCCAGAACTGACTGCCCAGACGCCCGACCGTGTTCCAGGACACGGTCGTGTCAATGCCGAGTCACTGTCAGCAGGTCACTATCGGTAGGCCCCTTCGCGCCGCGACCGTGTCAAGCAGGACACGGTCGAGTCCCTGCCGGCCAGTTGCGCGCCGCGGCCGTGCCGATCGGCACGGGCCGTGTCCGACAGGGCAGTCAACCCCTATATTTTCGTTTTTGAGCATTTCAACTCATTCCTTCCATTTCTTCCACCTTCATACGAGAGAGAGAGAGGCTTGAGGGAGAGAATACTCTTTACCTATCACTTGAGTGTGGTTTTTAATCATTTTCATTCGGTTGTGAAGCTCGGATCATCGATCTATCGCGTGTTCTTCGAATCATAGTGATTGGATCTTCAAGAGGTATTTTCTTCAACACCTTGGATTTCGATTTTGTTTTGAGATATGATGTTTTGGACGTTATAATCATGTTATATGAAGGGATATGTATATGATTATGAGTTTGTATAAGGATTCATTGAGGGATTATTCAAGAACACTTTGATTATCGAGTTGAAATTGGGGGTTTTCGATTAATTGTCGTTATAATCACGTTTTTGGATATTCGTTTTGGATTATTAATCGTATTGAAGATGTTTTGTTGGTTTGAAACACTTCTTGGGGGATTTGATATTGGTTTTTGAGGTTTGATTGTAAACAATCGGAGTTTGGACGCAACGTGTTTGATTTAATGCCTCAATGGACTTGGTTTAGTCGTATCGACGCGTTGAGTTCGTTATATTCATGTTTGTTACGTATGTTGAACGGATGTTTGTTATTGTGTTATTCAAGGTTGTTCGAGCGACCGATATCTCTATTAGGACGTTATTCGTGGAAGGATAATTGTCACCGGTGTTGTGTAAGTTAATTTTTACTCGGTTAAAAGGATATTCATTCCTTTTGTTGTTGATCATTCATAATCATAACTCATTCATCATTGTATTAATCATATTGAAACTTGTTATTGTCAATTAATCACTTCAGTCATAAGGAACGACGGTTCCAATCTTTTCATTGAGCTGTCATTTATTTCATTACCATTCCACCTCGGTGAGTCATTATTCATTTTCGATGTCACTTTTGTTATATCGTGGCATTCCGGGTCATACTGGCGTGCCGGTTGGTATGTGTTGAATTTTCATGTCGGGCACGTTTAAGTCGTGTGTTGGTTGTTGGCCTCACATTGGACTGTGCACACGAGTCATATTGTCTCGTGAGACTGATTAGGTACAAGACCACACGGGTATTCGATCGATACTCGTTGGTGGCTTGTGCACGGACACATTTCCATCTCGGGCGTAGTGTGGTACCACCCTTTGAGCCGTACTGTTAGTTGATTCATATAGCATGTTTGATTACGTATGTTTCGACAGGATATTTCATAACTTCAGATATAATCATGATTGTGTATTTTCAACCCTTGAGGATTGTTGTTACGTAATGGCCCGGCTGGGGATTTTGTTTTTCAGGTCATGGCAAGGCAAAAGCACGGGAATAGCATGTTGATGTCGAGGAGTCCCAGTGATACTAGTAGGGGGCCCGATCTTTCAGTTATTCATGTGATTGTCCTTTATTTTCCGCTGCAGACTTTCATTTGGATACTCCGTTTCATTCAGTGTTGTGTATTTTATCTTCATATAAAATACACTAGTATTCGGTATTGTCCTGGTGTGTTGTAACTAAACTCCTCATCGGAGTAATTATTGTTGTAATGTGGTTCGGTACTACATTTATCCTGTGTAATTCATTCATTTTCATTTGCACAGTGGGTCCCAGTTGGGGATCTACGGCCGTAATATCCGCCTAGTTTGAGGTCATACGAGTTGGTATCGGAGCGTGGTTTTGAATACTACCTTCCGAGTCATGTCTCATTTGAAATCATCGTCATCAGACTAGTATCATTGGACTTTCGCGTCACGTGTGACCTGTGCAAATGCCGAGCCAATCAGACCGGAAGAACTCTAAGATTTCTAACGCCATGGTATAATTTCTGGCAATAGTCATTCATTCATCATTCATCATTTAAAAATCCTCAAACATCATCATTCATTGTGATTAGGGCGATCATGTTAACTCATTAATCACTTAATTCATTTCATTACTCAGTTAATAATCAGGACGATCATGTTAACTCATTAATCACTTAATTCATTTCATTACTCAGTTAATAATCAGGACGATCATGTTAACTCATTAATCACTTAATTCATTTCATTACTCAGTTAATGATCAGGACGATCATCTTAATTCATTTATTACTCAATTCATTTCATTACTCAGTTGTCGATCTGGATGATCATATTATTAATCTTGTTAAGTTATTCAAGATAATCATTTCAAGAATTTCATCAGATAATCATGTCACTTCAGTAAATCATTCATATGATCACTAAGTTAGAGCATGTATCCTCATTTTCATCATCTCATGACGTAATCATAACGTGATAATCATGCGGGAAATATAATCATTATGCGACCTTCCTACTTCAGTATGGAGAGAGCTGTCAGGGGATGCACGGGAAGAGGCCGCGGTGCGGGCCGAAACCCGAGAAATAATCACTCGCTGTCGGGAAATCGTGCCCAGGACTCGGCTCGATCAGAAGATGTCCGGGTTAATCCACTCACTTTTATGCAGGCCATGATGACCCATGTGCAGTTGCTCAATCATCATTGCGCCACTCTGGCCGGATTAATCGAGAGAACTCTTTCGTATGAGCCAGCTGCTAAGGAAAGTACTGAACAACAACCTTCATCTGTCAGCAAGAAATCAACGAAGCGTAATCAATTTGAAGGCGGTCAGTCAACCTTCAAGAAGCCTCGTGTGAGTCCTATCGTTTCTGAGCGACCTCCTACGGCGCAAAATCGTGCGGGATCTCAGTCCCGAGCGGCCTGTTCGGCCATCACCTGTTTCAATTGTGGAACACCGGGTCATTACAGCACAGAGTGTCTGAAACCATCTATCACGTGCTATAATTGTGGGAATTTTGGGCATAAGGCCCGTTTTTGCCGAAAGGACTCCAAGTCGGCTCCGGCGGCATCTTAGGCCCCGAAGCAACCTGCGTTTCAGAATCAGACTGCTTTGTCAACGTCGTTTAAGACAATGGAAGCAAATAGAGTTGGAGCTCGTATTTATCAGACAGGAGCGTCCGGTTCGGGGGCCGGCAAATCCCAGATTCATGTGATGAGGAGGATCGACGATCCGGTGGCCGAATGATTTCAGGTATACTCGTAATTTTGTTTCAACCTGTGTGTACCTTTTGATGCTGGTACACCACATTCATTCATTTTCGAATCATGCTTGAGTAGACTTATTTCGGGATAGTCCTATTGCTTGTGGACCTCATACCATCGGTCTACCTGACGATGGAAGAATTTTCAGAATCATACCGAAGTAAGCTTAGTGACCGCGATTGGTTGGTGGACCTAATCGTGGTGAATTTATCTTAGGACGATGTACTTTTCGGTATTAGTTGGTTTAATCGTCTTGATACTATCCTCAGTGTTTGTTAGCGTTTGGTCGCTATCTTTCCGTCGTTGGTTGTCGAATGGGTGCTTCAGGGAAGTAATCCCCGTTGTTCCAGTAGAATTATTATTATGGCGGAAGCAGAGAAATTCCGCAATCGAGTCATTCAATCATTCATTGTATCATTTTCATCGATTGACCTTCCTAAGGCAATCGAGTTATTCAATCCTTCATTGCATCATTTTCATCGATTGGACTTTCTAAGGCAATCGATCTATTCAATCATTCATTGTATCATTTTCATCGATTGGCCTTTTTAAGGCAATCGAGTTATTCAAACATTCTTAGTACCATTTTCATCGATTGGCCTTTCTAAGGCAATCGAGATGTTCAATCATTCATTGTATCACTTTTTATCGATTGACCATTCTAGGGCAATCGAAATGTTCAATCATTTGTGGTATTATTGTCATCGATTGACGATGTATTTCCAGACGAGTTATCTGGTTGCTTTCACATAGAGTAGTGGAATTCAGGAGTGAGTTGGAGCCGGTACGTCCCCTTTATCGAAGGCACCGTATCGGCTGGCCCCGACCAGAATGCAGGAGTTGAAGATTCAACTTAAGGAATAGTTCGAGGAAGGTTATCTCCGACCGATTGCATCCCCGAGAGGAGCACCAGTGTGATCTGTCAAGGAGAAGGATGGCTCGTCTCGTGTGTGTATAAATTATCAAGAGTTGAACAGGGTGATGATCAAGATTAATACCTCTTACCCGTATTGATGATCTTTTAGATCAACTTCAGGGAGCTTCAGTATTTTCCAGGATCGACTTAAGATCTGGATATCACCAGTTGCGGATTCGAGAGTCGGATATCGCGAGGATGGCGTTTCGAACACGCTATGGTCATTATGAGTTCGTAGTTATGCCGTTCGGGCTAACTAATGCACCTGCGGTATTCATGGAGTTAATGAATCGGGTTTTCATCGACTTTTTAGATCAGTTTGTTGTTGTCTTCATCGATGACATTTTGATTTATTCTCGTAGCCGAGAGGAACACGAGGTTCATCTTCATCAGGTTCTCGACGTGTTGAGACGAGAGCAACTTTATGGAAAGTTTTCTTAATGTGAGTTCTGGATGTCCGAAGTGACTTTTCTCGGACATGTAATTTCATCAGATGGAGTTCGTGTCGACCCTCAGAAGATGGAGGCTATCCTAGATTGGTTACCTCCGAAGAATGTTAAGGAAATCCGAAGCTTTCTCGGATTAGCCGGTTGTTATCGGCGAATTGTGGAATGTTTTTCTAAAATCGCTCAATCAATGAAGAACCTTTTGCGAAAGGGTAAGAAATACACGTGGTCCGACGTGTGTCAGCGGAGTTTTGAGGAACTCAAGAACCGGTTAATTTCAGCACCTGTCTTTTCCTTGCCATAAGGGACGGAAGGATTCGTGGTTTTTAGTAACGCGTCCGGACATGGTCTCGGATATGTATTAATGCAGGATGGGAAGGTTATTGCCTATGCTTCACGGCAATTGCGACCTTACGAGGTTAATTATCCGACCCACGACCTGGAGCTAGCAGCCTTGGTTTTCGCATTTGGAATTTGGCGTCATTACCTTTATGGTGTCACCTGTCAGTTATTCACCGATCATAAGAGTTTGAAGTATATATTTACTCAGAAGGAGTTAAACATGCGACAGAGGCGGTGGTGGGAACTAATCAAAGATTATGATATCGGGATCCTGTGCCACCCGGGTAAGGCAAACGTGGTTGCCGATGCCTCGAGTCGTCGTGGCATGAATACGATCTGGGTGATCGAGGACCGCTTAACTAAGTCAGCTCATTTCCTTGGGATTAAGGATACGTGGGGTCCCGAGAGACTTGCCCAGCTGTTCATCAAAGAGATAGTGAGATTGCACGGTACTCCTAAGAGTATCGTTTCTGATCGTGACGGGTGATTCATGTCTCATTTTGGAAATCAGTTCATCGTGCTTTGGGAACTCAGCTTAATATCATTACCGTTTTTCATCCTCAGTCCGACGGACAATCAGAGAGGACTTTTCAGACATTGGAGGACATATTGAGGGCATGCGTCCTCGATTAGTAGACGATTGGGAAGCCCAATTACTATTGTTTGAGTCCACGTACATTTTAGTTGGCATGCTGCGATGAAGGTAGCACCTTACGAGGCCTGGTATGGTCGTCGTTGTCGATCTCCCTTGTGTTGGGACGACCCATCAGAGTCAATCGGCACCGAGCCCGATATACTTATAGCCGCCCGGGAGAAGGTAGCTTTGATCAGGAGTCGTCTATTGACTGCTCAGAGTCAACAGAAATTATATGTAGATAATCGTCGACCACTAGAGTTCGAGATGGGTGACCACGTTTTGGTCAAGGTATCCCCGAGTCGAAGTATCTTCCGTTTCGGAAAACGGGGAAAATTGAGTCCGAGATTCATTGGATCGTTTGAGATTCTGGATCGAATAGGCGAGTTAGCTTACCGTTTGGCTTTACCTCTGGCGTTGAGCCAAATTCATAATGTATTGCACGTCTCGCAATTGCGGAAGTATGTTGCCGATCCGGGTCACATACTTCAGTTCGACGAAATCGAGATAGCCGACGACCATTCATATGAGGAGCGTCCTATATGAGTCTTAGAGCGGCGAATCAAACAGTTGAGGAATAAGGTGATTCCTTTGGTCAAGATTCAGTGGTCTAGACACGGAGTCGAAGAGGCTACTTGGGAAACCGAGGATAGTATGCGGGAGAGTTATCCCGAGTTGTTTAACCCTTAGTTTCGGGGACGAAACTCTTTTAAGGGGGGGTGTATGTAATACCCGGTTGTAATTCAGTCATTATCATTCAGTAATTTCATTCGGTGATTGTCACTCAGTGGATTTTCACTCATTTATAATCATTCATCAATCATGTTCATTCACTCGTGTTCACCGTTCGTAGAAACTTCGAGTTGTATATCGTTATTGTCCATTGTTTCAACTTTCAACATATGAGTTCGACTTTGTTAGATCACCATTAATTTTTGGTAACTCCAAAAATTCTGAATCTTTGCAATATTATATAGCATCGAGTTAGCTTTCCAATGGTGCAAACGGTGAGTCAATCGGAGTCCGGACGAGAGAGTTATGGTCGTTTTAGCTCACCCGCTCATTTTTTAGTTTTTGGCCGATCACTGCCGACCGAACTCGGCCGTGTCGGACGACACGGCCGTGCTATACTCGTCCGGAAATGCCGAAGTCTCTGCCCACAGGACTCGACCGTGTCGTCTGGCACGGCCGAGTCAAACTCTTCCGGATTAGCGAGCGATCGCCCGGGCCCGACCGTGTTCCAGGACACGGTCGTGTCAATGCCGAGTCACTGTCAGCAGGTCACTATCGGTAGGCCCCTTCGCGCCGCGACCGTGTCAAGCAGGACACGGTCGAGTCCCTGCCGGCCAGTTGCGCGCCGCGGCCGTGCCGATCGGCACGGGCCGTGTCCGACAGGGCAGTCAACCCCTATATTTTCATTTTTGAGCATTTCAACTCATTCCTTCCATTTCTTCCACCTTCATACGAGAGAGAGAGAGGCTTGAGGGAGAGAATTCTCTTTACCTATCACTTGAGTGTGGTTTTTAATCATTTTCATTCGGTTGTGAAGCTCGGATCATCGATCTATCGCGTGTTCTTCGAATCATAGTGATTGGATCTTCAAGAGGTATTTTCTTCAACACCTTGGATTTCGATTTTGTTTTGAGATATGATGTTTTGGACGTTATAATCATGTTATATGAAGGGATATGTATATGATTATGAGTTTGTATAAGGATTCATTGAGGGATTATTCAAGAACACTTTGATTATCGAGTTGAAATTGGGGGTTTTCGATTAATTGTCGTTATAATCACGTTTTTGGATATTCGTTTTGGATTATTAATCGTATTGAAGATGTTTTGTCGGTTTGAAACACTTCTTGGGGGATTTGATATTGGTTTTTGAGGTTTGATTGTAAACAATCGGAGTTTGGACGCAACGTGTTTGATTTAATGCCTCAATGGACTTGGTTTAGTCGTATCGACGCGTTGAGTTCGTTATATTCATGTTTGTTACGTATGTTGAACGGATTGTTTGTTATTGTGTTATTCAAGGTTGTTCGAGCGACCGATATCTCTATTAGGACGTTGTTCGTGGAAGGATAATTGTCACCGGTGTTGTGTAAGTTAATTCTTACTCGGTTAAAAGGATATTCATTCCTTTTGTTGTTGATCATTCATAATCATAACTCATTCATCATTGTATTAATCATATTGAAACTTGTAATTGTCAATTAATCACTTCAGTCATAAGGAACGACGGTTCCAATCTTTTCATTGAGCTGTCATTTATTTCATTACCATTCCACCTCGGTGAGTCATTATTCATTTTCGATGTCACTTTTGTTATATCGTGGCATTCCGGGTCATACTGGCGTGCCGGTTGGTATGTGTTGAATTTTCATGTCGGGCACGTTTAAGTCGTGTGTTGGTTGTTGGCCTCACATTGGACTGTGCACACGAGTCATATTGTCTCGTGAGACTGATTAGGTACAAGACCACACGGGTATTCGATCGATACTCGTTGGTGGCTTGTGCACGGACACATTTCCATCCCGGGCGTAGTGTGGTACCACCCTTTGAGCCGTACTGTTAGTTGATTCATATAGCATGTTTGATTACGTATGTTTCTACAGGATATTTCATAACTTCAGATATAATCATGATTGTGTATTTTCAACCCTTGAGGATTGTTGTTACGTATGGCCGGCCCACTGAGGATTTTGTTTTTCGTGTCATGGCAAGGCAAAAGCACGGAATAGCATGTTGATGTCGAGGAGTCCCAGTGATACTAGTAGGGGCCCCGATCTTTCGCTTATTCATGTTATTGTCCTTTATTTTCCGCTATGCACTTTCATTCGATACTCCGTTTCATTCAGTGTTGTGTATTTTATCTTCATATAAAATACACTAGTATTCGGTATTGTCCTGGTGTGTTGTAACTAAACTCCTCATCGGAGTAATTATTGTTGTAATGTGGTTCGGTACTACATTTATCCTGTGTAATTCATTCATTTTCATTTGCCTGGTGGGTCCTAGTTGGGGATCTACGGCACTGTAATATCCGCCTAGTTTGGGGTGTTACAGATTAGGTACGAGACCAGGCGTGTATTGATCAATACCCGTGGTTGGCTTGTACACGGACACATGTCCGTATCGAGCGTATCGTGACGTCCATCTTGAGTCTTATTGATTGGTCGTTCACAGTCCATGTATAATGGGGTCTGTTCGATATTCGGGTTGTCTTTGAAACCCCGTATATATGATTTGTATATAGTTGACGATTTTATTCTCTCGTGTATCTGTTGCCGTTGAACCTTTACTAATCTCTTTCGGAGTTACCATATCGATGGTCAACTCATTGATATCGATCCTTTATAAATCTCGTTTGGAGTTCACCCTGTCATTGGTAATCTCGTTCGTTATTGATCCTTATTGATTCCGTTTGGGAGTTGTCTCACCGTTGGTATTCTTGGTTATTAGTCCTTGATTGATGTTATTGGAGTTTAACATGTCGTAAGTATTCTCGGTTGTCGATTCCTTATTGCTCTTGTTGGAGTTTACCATATCGTTGGTATTCTCGATTGTTGGTCCTTATTGATCTTGCTAGAGTTTACTGTGTCGTCAGTATCCTCAGTTGTTGACCCTTTATTGATCTTATTGGAGTTTATCGTACCGTTGGTATTTCTGGTTGTCGACTCTTTTGATCTTGTTATTGATTATTCATTAATCCTTACCGTGTCGTCGGTATTCTCGGTTATGGATTCTTCCTTGGTCTTGTTGGAGTTACAATACCATGGCATTCTCGTTCGTGGTTGATCCTTTGTCGATCTTGTGTGGAAATATCATGTCATTGATATTTCCGTTGTGATGCATTAATTGTTTATCATTATTGACTGTGTCAACATTCGTGTTTTGCATTGATATTCGGGACTTGCTATTGTCTCGGAACAGTTGGATTACAGGTGTGCCATGTGATATCGGTTCTATCAGGATTGGGATTCGATTGTGCGACCCAGCCAGCAGAGTTGAACTTGGCCAGATTATTCTATACTCGAGATATGTTTATGTTTGGAAATCTTGGTAGTGTTTCGGATACAGTACAGGTGATTACATTTGAATTCGTTCATTACTTAAGGACACGAGGCGTGGGATATGGTAAGAATTGATTGTTATGGTTGTGACAGGTTGGTAAGGTTACTTCGATAAAATACATGGGGAATGTTCTTACTCTGTAGATTACATTGATATGCAATTGTTTTTGTGATGTGATCGTTATCATTGTTGAGTATTATGGCTGACCCCGTCGTGGGCTTTATCTTTTAGGTACTCGGAGTTCGAGCTAGTAGCGGTCGTGAAGGGATGAGCTTTCCGGTGATACTGGCTATGGCGTGATTGTTGGGATTATGTATTCTTTTTTGATTTTCTAATTCCGCTGCAAATGTAATTAATTGTGTTTTTATCCCCTGCGTGTGTATATTTAAAATGGCTTTCAGTATTCTTTGAACTGTGTTTTTATCCGCTGTGTGTGTGTGTGTACTTTCAAAGGGCTTTTTGACATTTTTGAACGTTTGCGAAAATGATTTTAGCCTTGTGGGTTCCAATATGGGGCCCACGGCGCTGTAATATTTCTGGTCGGTTTTGGGGGTGTTACATGGATATCCGATCCAACGCCCTCAACAAAGATCGTACAACATACACAAACACAACTCATGCATACATATATGCAAACTCGCTATGTCCATCAACATGAACATACAAACACTGAATAACGAATATCATGACAATTTAACGAAATAAATCCCATGTTCAACAACATGAATAAACCACATGTATACTCAAAATATTAACATTAACAAATTACGATACTTGCCTCAAGGATGGCAAGAACAAATTTCTTCAACGATCTCAACACACTCTAAGGCCGTCTCCTTCGATCAACGTCGCAAGCTCGAACCTTAACAAAAGGAATAATATGGAATTTATCTCAAGTCGTACGAATGCCCATCAATCCGGTCTACGGCCAAAGGCTCTAAATATATAATCTGCCTGAACCACTTAGCGTACGCTACGTACTTTACGTAACGTGCGCTAAGCCTGTCTGTTAACGTACGCAACTGACCAAGTCTAGTGTACGCTAGCCATGTACTGATAGTTCTCTCTGATCAGCCTACTGACTCGGCTTATGACATAACGTACGTTACGTACCAAACGTAGCGTACGTTAACTCATTCCCGATAGTACGTTAATATACATATCTTAGCGTGCGCTAATCATGCATGGCAGTTTACTACTGACAGAACACTTAATCTAATGGTGAAGAAACTCATGAAATCTTCCGTGCTAATACATGTCATCTTCGTGCATATCATGCTCATATGGTTTGTGAAAAATCTTTACGGATTAAACGACTACGAGATACAAGGATACGTATAATCATTACAACAACATAATTTATCTTTGATCTTCAAGAAAATATCCCAAGTTCATCCATTCCATGTCCCAAAACGTATGATTCCTTTTGTGTAAAGACATAAGAACTTGGTAATCTCCAAATACTAGTCACAATCGGTTTTGAAGCTTCATGAATATGCAAGGAGTTCAAGCACTAAAAGGTTCAATGGTTTATACGATGAAGAAGTACTGAAACATCGAAAATATCCTTCTAACACATGATGTTCGACTACTTACGAATTTAACTGACTAGATAAACCCAAATCATGATCAAAACATCCTTCAGAATACTGCTAATATTGGTGAAGAATCACCTACCTCAAAGTAGCGAAGAACACGAAGGAACTTGAAGAAAATCCAACACCGAGAGTTTGAACACCAATCTCCAATGATCTACAATCTTCAAACTCTAGCTAGGATGATGATATGAAGGGTTTAGGATGAAGAGAGTGACTCTACAAGTCCAAGAATTCGGATGTGGGAAGTGAAAAGGCTGGAAATATGAAAAAGGATGATGTCCTATTTATAGAAAATCGTTGAAGGTCGGAATTTTTGGATTCCGTCTCGGCCCGAATTTAGGGCTCTAAGTCAGACGAACTCGGATGAAAAAGGTAAGTCGGGTCTGAGTTCGATTTGGTTTTGGTTTTGTTGATTTTTGCTGGTTTCTTGTTTCTGAATATGGTTCGGGTCAAGCTGAAATGTTTGGCCGATTGGAAATGGTTTGGTTTCTAAGATGGAGTTATGAGTTATGGAACCGAGTTGGTTCCTGATTGAATCCAGTCTGCTAAAGGGGTAACTTTTGATTTTGGTATTTGGCTTGAATCATTCGGGTTTTGATTAATTTGGTGTAACCAGACTTTGAACAAATTGAATATATTGCAGTATATTGAAACAGTGGTGAAGAACAGGAAAAATAACTCCGACATTGAGTGATTACGACCATGGCACAGTAATATCTGAGTAAACACAGTTTATGAACCTCATCAGGATGGAGATCGGGTTACCTTCGACGGATTTGAACAGAGATTGATAGAAATTGGCTGGAGACTTGACGATAGGCCGCACCTATGTTTTCTTCTTTCTCTTCTTGTATTGTAGAAATCCCTTTTATGCTCTTCTTTGAATGTCGAGAGATGGGTTTGATGTATATGATAGTAGAGATGGGAGGTTTGCTGGATAAATCGACCGTGAAGAATCTGTATTCTGTTTGTGTAGTATTTGTATTTTTTGTCTACTGCAGAATTGTATTAATAGATATAGGTTTTGAGCATTTTAGTCGAATTAGGATTGTATTAGGATAAAGATAAAGAGTTTGGTGAGGTGAGAACTCCATGCTTGGAACGATCGACTGCACCACTTCTTAATTACGGTTAATTAAATTTAATCATAGTTGGTTAAGTTAAAACACATTGTTAAATATAAATGGTAGAATAATTAATACAATAGTAATAATAGTAATGTAAAAATAATAATTTGGTAATATGATAATAATGTCCGAAAATGATAATGATAATAATAATAATATTAGTACTAATAAAATAGTATTAATAATACTATTAATAATAAAAATGATAATATTATAATAGTAGTGTTAGTATTATACTTGGATGAATAATAACACTATTATAAACATATAAATAATGACTATTTGAATATATCTGACAAAATTACTCGGGGTAGGACTTGTGATACGTCGAAATAAATATTCATAATCCTCTAAATAAAATTAAATGAAATGAAATGTATTATAATATTATTATAAATAATAATATTACATTATGAAAATGGCGGGTATTACATCCTACCCTCTTAGAATTTTTCGCACTCGAAAATAAATGACATACCTCGATTGAAGAAATTCGGATATCGAGTTTGAAGTTCTTCTTCGCGCTCCCAAGTAGCCTCATTTTTACTGTGGTTACGCCATTGGACTTTGACAAACACCTTCTCTTTTTTCCTCAACTGCCGGACTGATCGGTCGAGAATCACTTCTCTTCATAAGTAAGATCTTTGTTCACCTCCACGGCGGTATAATTGATGACGTGGCTGGGATCGTGCACATACTTCCTCAACAACAATACATGAAAAACGTTGTGCACATCCGGAAGTTCTGGGGGTAAAGCCAAGCGGTAAGCTGACTCTCCAATTCGTTCAAGAATTTCGAACAGTACAATATATCTCGGCCTCAACTTGCTCCTTGGACCAAAACAAACAATTCCCTTGGTAGGAGATACCTTCACGAATACTTTGTTGCCAACACATAATTCGAGATAGTTCATACGCTTGTCGGCATAAGACTTCTGACGATCCTATGCTATCTTGATCCTCTCATGAATCTTATCCACCACACCTACTGTCTGCTCAATCATCTCGGGACCTATGATCCTCCTTTCACCTACTTCGTCCCAGTACAGTGATGATCGACACTTCCTACCGTATAAGGCTTCATACGGTGCCATACCGATTGTCAACTCATAACGTTGTTGTAAGCAAATTCTACAAAGGGCAATAGTCGTTCCCAATTATTGCCCATGTCTAACACACATGCTCGCAACATATCATCAAGAATCTGAATGGTCATCTCAGACCATCAGTTTGAGGATGATAGGCCGTACTAAAATTAAACTGCGTTCCCAAGGCTTGTTGCAAACTTTCCCAAAAACGTAATGTGAAACGAGTATCTCTATCGGATACTATAGAGACTGGCACTCCATGCAACTTAATAATCTCACTGATGTAAAGTTGAGCATACTGATCCATTCGAAAGTTCATCTTGACTGGGATAAAATGTGATGACTTTGTGAGTCGGTCCACAACAACCCAAATAGCATGGTTTCCTCTTTCCGTTCGAGGCAAACCTACCACAAAGTCCATCGTAATGTGTTCCCATTTCCATTCTGGAATATGAAGTGATTTAAGTAGTCCAAAGGGGCGTTGGTGTTCTGCCTTCACTTGCTGACAAACTATACTCCTTCTAACAAAGTCGGCCACATCTCTCTTCAAACCTTCCCACCAAAATGTCCCCTTAAGGTCTTGGTACATCTTTGTACTCCCAAGGTGTGCTGTATATGGGGAATTATGTGCCTCTTTCAAAATTTCTTCTCTCAGCTTGACGACCTTGGGCAAACAAATCCGCCCTTCGTAGTATATTGTGCCATCATCGAACACAGTGAAACCCTTATCCTCACCTGAAAGAGTATGTTCTTTCATTTTGACCAAGAAGTCATTTTGTCCTTGACCTTTTTTGATCTGCTCCCTCAAGGTAGGTTGTACCACCAAGCTAGCCAATAACGACTCAACTGGATACGATGGTGTATCCATATCAAGGTTCATCCTTGCAAATTCCTTGACCAAGATTTCCTCCTTGGTCAACAAACAGATTAGGTCTCCTCTCGCCTTATGGATTAGTGCATCAGCAACTACGTTTGCTTTACCAGGGTGGTAATGAATTGTACAATCGTAGTCTTTGACCAACTCTAGCCATCAGCGCTGCCTCATATTCAATTCCTTCTGTGTGAAAATATATTTCAGACTTTCGTGGTCTGTATAAATTTCACACTTTCCTCCATACAGGTAATGTCTCCAAATCTTCAAGGCATGAACTACGACTGCTAATTCCAAATCATGAGCAGGGTAGTTCAGCTCGTGCGGTTTTAGTTGTCTCGAATCATAGGCAACTACCTTGCCCTCCTGCATTAATACACATCCCAAGCCTTGCTTGGATGCGTCAATGTAGATGACGAATTCTCTCATCGGATCGGGAATCGTCAAAACTGGTCCTGCAGTCAACCTTCGCTTAAGTTTATTGAAACTCTTTTCGCACTTCTCATTCCATAAGAAAACTTCTCCCTTTCTAGTCAATCTAGTCATTGGTGCAGCTATCTTCGAAAATCCCTCGATAAATATCCAATAATAACCAGCTAATCCCAAGAAGCTGCGCTTCTTGGCAACTACGCTTCTTCAACATCTTCACAACTTTCATGGCTGAAATCACTTTCGGGGTACTACTGTGTCTTACTCCTTCGAATACGGTCTTGACATCAATAGACAGACAAGGTTATCCTCCTTTTGGAGCATTCAACTACATCTCTATGTTTGTACAACCAATCCATACCCAAAATAACATCAAAATCATCGAGTTCAACTATGTGCAAGTCGGCTAAGAAGCTATGTTCGTTAATCTCAATCTTCACATTGTTAATTATAGAGTCTACATGCACTACTTTCCCCCGCAGGCATGCTAACTAACATAGATCTAGGGGATTTACTAGTTCTACAACCAATCATAGTACACATCTTTCTAGAGATAAATGAATGAGATGCACTCGTATCAAACAACACCAAAGCAGGAATATTTGCAACTGAAAACATACCTGACATGGTTTGGGGTTCAGTCTATTCTTCTGCCTTGGCCTTGCTATACACTTGAGCTTTGCCTCCTGAGCCTTGACCTTGCACACTATTGCATGGGCCTTTTCATTTCTTCGGACATGCTGAGGCCATGTGTCCTTCCTCATGGAAGAAGTAGCACCAATTCTGACCAAGCATACATGTACCTTTTTGTCCCTTCCCACATGTAGCACATGTAGGTTTATCGGACTGGGGTTTCGCCCCCATAAATCCAGTCTTGACATTCTTCTTACTACCGCTTCCTTGATCGTGCCACTTACGCTTGTTATTTGCTGCAATTGGTGGTGCTCTTGCCTTCTCCACATCCAAACTAGCAGAAATATCATTAGCCCTTGCAACTGCTTCATTATAGGTCAGACGACCATAACCATCCAGATGGTCACGAATCCGGTCACGTAGTCCATCTCGTAATTTCTGAGACTTCATGTCATCCATCTCGACCATGTGAGGAGCAAAACGGCACATGTGGTTGAACTTGCGCTAATAATCGGTGACCGACCACTATGCCATAGATGGCCTATCGCCACCTCATGGGCATGGTGTTGCCTTCTCAGGTGTTGCAGTAGCTATGAAATTTTTGCCCTATCGCAACCTTGTAACCTTGGTGTTACCGTAGACATAAATCTGTGTTGCTGTAGCTATAAATAGGTGTTACACACTGCAACACTATGCCTGTGTTGCCTTAGACTATTAATAAATATAAAGATAAATTTCTTTCAAAATAAAAATTATACTTTAAGACTAATTAAAAGTTAATAAAACCAAAAAAGATATTTTATATAAAATATGTCTCCATTAAATAAATACTATTTTTTTTTTCAAAATTTTCTTACAATATATAATTTTATTAAAAATTAAAAAATAATATGTCAAAATTTATTAAAACTAAAAAAGATATTTTATACAAAATATGTCTTCATTAATTAAATACTATTTTTATTTTATAAATACTATTCTTTTTCAGATTTTTCTTACAATATGTAATTTTATTAAAAAATTAAAAAAAATAATATATTAGAAGTAAAATACTATAACAATTTCACTTTAGCATTTGGTGCAGTAACACAATATATTAGATTTCATCCAAAAAATACGGGATAGGTCGAAAATTTTAAGTTGAATATACTTCAGTAATTTGGTAATTGCTGAAGTAAAAAGCGCAATAAATTTTTTTGAATAAAAATATCTCCCCATTAATAAATGAACATCGTATCTAAATCAGAATTTTACCCAAACCCAACTTCTTGGTAACCGGCCCCCTCAATCTTCTCATTTTTTTTCCTTTTCTTTTCTCTCCCTGTCTCTCTGTCGTCCTTCCCCTCCCGATCTCCCTCTCCCTGTTCTTATTCCTTTTTTTTATCTCTCAAAACTCACTCACACACAATTGGATGTGAAGCACCCCATTTCGCCGCCCCTCTCTTTTGCTAACCCTAACCGCCTCGACCAGCGCCGCCTGCTCGTCGCCGTCCCTCTCGTCTGCTAACCCTAGCCACCGCGACCAGCGACGCCTGCTCTCATATAAATTTGTGATATCAAGCAAAAGCCGGTATGTGTATTTCTTTTACTTTCTGAATTCAAGTACTGTTTTTCTGAATCTCTTGTGTGCTCTCTGACTGAATTTGTTTGCACTGCTTGATATTCAATTTCAATGCCACACTACTGGAGATGTGGAACTGTTGGTATGCAGATGTATTTCTTTTTGCTCCAGTAAATTCATGCACGATTGTAATAAAAGGTGAGTTGTAATTTGTAAAATCTGTGAATATCAATTCAAGATTATTGGTTACTATCTATTCGTTACATAATTTGTTTGGGTACCTGCATATTGACATAGTTGATTATTTCAGTGTATTAAATAGTCGCATGAATCAATTTCTCTCGCAAGCATGTGGATGCTGAAAAATAAGATCATGTTTCTTTTTTTTTGGGGTATCTGGATGTTGAAAATAAAATCATCATTTCTGAGTGCATTGTCTTATGTATTGTATTCTCTTGAACCAACAACTTAAATTAAAAGTTCAGTTGAGAATTCTTCATTCTTTGCATTATATTGTGTATTGTAACTCTGAGTGCTCATGAATCATATGCAAAAATGTGCAAGATGAGTTTTCAGAAAAGATGGGTTGATTTCGAAAGTTGTGTATTGTGTTGTGAATCACAAGAAGTTTCTTTGATGTGAGATGGGAGATAGAGCTCGGTCAAAAAAGTCATGGAATGCCTTTGAAGGGCATGCTCAGATTTGTATTCCCACAACTCAACAAATTTTGAGTTTTACTGACGTAAAGGTTTGAAAATGGCAGCTTTTGGGATTTGCTTTCTATGGTTTGATAAAAGCAATCTGCAGAGGATTTTTTGGTGAGCTTATAAGTTATAAGTTCTATTTTATGAGTCATATTTGCTATCATGCTACTTATCTTGCTTATATCTGGTGCATTAACTTATTTGTTTTCAATCTTTTCAGGGAATTCCTAAAAATGAGCCCAAAAGTGATCTGCAATATATAGTGGAGGTAGTCACTAATCTCTAGTTATGTGCTATATTTAACTAAAGGGGTTGATGCTATAATTTGTGAGCTTCCCTCATATATACATAATACTGTTGATGACTAACCATATGAAAGTGATGGAGTTTCACTTTCATAGTTTGCAAAGCCACCTGTATGATTATTCAACAGATATATACACATCATTCTTTCGAAATGTTGGCTTTTTAGTCTCTGTTGTTAGCTTCCTAGTTTGTGTTTTTGTCATCAACGGGTGGTAGAATATACTCTATGAACGAGAAAAATTGAGCAATGGGTGTTTTATTATCTTTTATTATCTTGCGTTTTGTTTGTTTGCTGTTGTACATGTCATATCCTTTGTTATGGGGCTGATGTCACGGGACGGGAGTTCTCGTAAATATTGGCCTTTTCAACTAAATAGAGCACTTAGTGGAATTAATGTATGCATCTTCCTGTTACTTTGATTTCAGGTTATGCTCGATACTGTCGGCAGCTTTTATCTTAATTGCTGGAGTTCATCTAATTCTCATAGCAGTTCATGTAATTGTCGTTACATTCAACGAATGGATGTCAGCAATTTGAGATGTTGTAATGTTGTTTCCTTTGCCTATAGTGAAACATACACCGATATTTGTTTGACCAGTAGGGTCATGTTCGTTTAGAAAAACACTTATGTGGTGTATGGTTTATATTCAGTAATTCACATTGTGACTTTACACTTGTTTTAGGACATGGCAGGGTCAATGAAGAAATGGATGCCAAGGTGAATCAGAAGGTCCAGCACAACCTGACATAGATTCTGAAAAAATTAGGTGAAGCCAACCCTGACTTGAAAATTGATATTGGTGCAACACTTTCTGGTGACACACGAGAAGATGGCATGGCACTCCAATTATGCAAGAATATGACACTCTAGTTACAGAAGACCATAGCTATTAGATGTCATCCATTTGTTCTTCTCTTTTGAACAATTTTCCATTTGTCTATTTGGTTGATGTAATGGATTGGTTGATGTTTTTGATGGATTGATGTACTTGTTGGTTTAACTATAGCTAGGTTAATGATGCAGAATTGTTTTTTTATGGGAAATGAAATATTTAAATGCTATATTGTTATTCTGTTCATTTGAGGCGTTGCAATAGGTAGTTAGTGTGTTGAAATTGGTTAATATTTTTCAATACACATTGGGTTGTAGTTGTTATCATCTGGTGTTGCATTAACTACGTTTCCACAATATGGGCCCACAGGTGGGCCCTACAGATGTGCCCCACACAATCTGGTATCTATTTTATTAAATTATAACGTCTATTGCAACACAGATAAAATGTTGCAATAGGGTGCCAAGTATGTTGCCATAGGCTCCAATGGTAACATGAGAACAGGGTGTTACCTTAAGCCGTTCGAATGTTACCTTTGTGGTCAAAGGCAACTGCTGAGAACACAACACACTTTTGGTGTTACCTTTGCTCTTTTCAGGGCTAAGGCAACACTAAATCAGGTCTATGGTGACATAGTTTCAAGGTTGTTGTAGGCCATCTATGGCGCAGTGGACATTCCTCATTGTGTCAGATCGAGGAATTCCTTTTTGCAACTTGGTTTTGTATGCCCTCGGGTATTACTTTTCCATAACTGTTTCCTTGAACTGGTCCCAAGTGAACGCGTCCTTCTCGTTTTGGGTTTTGAGCCTCCACACTCCAATCCACCATGTCCGTGTAACATCCCCAGATCAAACCGGGAATATTACACGCCGCAGACCCTCTCCGTGAGGATCCACCAGGCTAGACATCAAAACAACACATTACATTACATACCGACGAATCAAAATAACGGACCAATAGACCGATTTGGTCTTTCGTCACTGACTTACAAATCAAAATACATAAACTCATCCAGACTCATACCCACACACAAAGGTAAAATACTTGCAACAACGAACAATAAGACATCGGAAAAGACAATACAATGGACTCCGACTAACTGAACCCAAAACTGGCCTTCGTGTGATTAGTATCATTCGTCTTTCATCATCCCTCGTGCCGATCCTGTGTCTTGCTCCTGAAAACCTGCATGTACCTGGACACAATACAGATATCCACCCCCCGATTACTTGGGGGTTAGCAAAACTCCACTGTTTCGCTAGTGCAAGTATAAAGTGCAAATACGAGCCATACACAACACATTCCGAGAATATAACGAAAGACTTCCCGAGATATATTTAGTTAAAAATAGTTCAAGTCTTGAAAGCAGAAACGAAGTAAGTGAGCACTTTGAAAACACTTCCAAATCTCGGGAGTTTTGAAAACATTTGAAATTGAAAAGTTCTTAATTCCTCGAAAGCCATTTAGGGTCACAGCCCCAAAGTTCATTTTTCAAAATACAAATCCGTTTAACAAAACACGGGGTCCACGACCCAACCATTCCGGTCACAAAACACAGGGTCCACAACCCGATCATCCACTTCAATTCACTTACAAGGACACATTACACATAACACATTATTCCTATGCCATTCTAGCCAAGCACCAAGACTCGATATATAATGTCTCTCGACCCCAAGCACAAAGCATTGTGATACTCCGGACAATATCACAATTACCGAAAACATCAACGTCATCCTCAAGATGAAAACCACAACTGGTAACCCGCGGCCGTACCCCTTAGTATCGAGCCCCAGACATTCCGCCGGACACTCCGGGTGGGAAACCACTTCCGCGGCCGTACCCCTTAGTATCGACCCCCATACATCCCGTCGGACACTCCGGGTGGAAGTTCATCCACACACGCACCCAAGTCCACTTCCGTGGCCGTACCCCTTAGTATCGACCCCCAGACATCCCGTCGGACACTCCGGGTGGAAGGAACAACACACACACACACGTTCCAAAATCACAGTTGCAAACCACAAGCCTCGAAGGTCAATCACAATATATATAGTCGAGGTACCTTACTAGAATGGCCAGTTCATCCAACATATACTCACGACCAAGTAATGATACGATTCACAAGGAAGCACAAGATTTCAACAAAGACAACGACACAACTAATATCACACAAACTCACATATTCATCCATAAACACGTGACTCCAAGCACATAATTTGAAAAAAGAATTACACTTTACATTTACCAACGACATAATCATACGCAATGACATCACAAGAAAGTAAGGTGATTCTATACTCGACACTAGTTCACATATTCAACTAAGCACATTAATTCCCGATACACACGGGTCACCTTTACAAAAAGCATGATGGTAAATATTCCGATTCTTTCGAAAAATGGTTATTAATATTTATTTAGCACATATCGACGATTAACAACCATAATATCCACAAAACACGTAATGTATGGGCAAGATACTTGCCTCGATAATCGATACCGGACACTCCTACAATCATGGCTCAGTCGGGACACCTCTAACACCTACGATTCCTCGGCGAAGGAAAAGAATACACCCACGATCGAGAAGCTTGAAGAAAACGACGAACGGAAGGGTTCCGACTCGAGTTCTTCACAAGAATTCGACCCTAACAACATATAATCAATAAATCAACGATCATACGATGAAGAATAATCGTAGAACGCCCGAAAACCCCTCTATGACATTCTACCCGACACCTTCAAGGCGTCGGTCAAGAACTCGACCAAAACAACGAATCGATACGATCCAACCATGGAATAATAAAGGAAATGATATAATACATCTAAATATTAATCAATCCATCATAATCCTAAGTTAAATCGGATTAATCGGACGAAAACAACCAAAATACCCAAATTCCCCAAAACTAGATTTCTAGGAAATCTGACCTGATTCGGTATATCGGAGGATGTTATAGGACGGATGATTGATGATATGAACCTCAACACTTCATGGATTCATTGTCCAACAACATCTCTAGATGATTCACACACCCACAGCCGCGTACGGGAAGAAAAAGAATGAGAAATGGTGGTCAAGAAAATGTTGCCGTGCCTTAAATAGCCGATCACGTTTACGTACGTAATCGCCATGGCTTACGACGTAACCGCCATGACCGAACACATTGCTCGAAATGCCGGAAACGCATGACGTTACGGCCAGGCATTACGACGTAATCGCCTTACGCACGTAACGGCCGAGCACTACCGCACGTTACTCGCCAGTGGCCTCGCTCGAGCATGCCCGACCATGACTCGGCCGACTAACTCCGACGGCCCGAACGACCCCGAAACCCGAACTCCGAGTACGAATCAAGATATCATACGGGCACTCGCAAAGACGAATCCGAGCACTAAGAGAACACATGATTCCGACCACCCGAAGGCTCGGAATTCGACAACGGAAGTAATTACCCAAAACTTTGGGAAATTACGAAAATGGCCCAAAACGTCCGAAAATCACGATACGCGATCGAAACACCAAACCAAAGCTCGCAACATGAATAATAACATTAAATGAAATTACAAGAAACTCAAACAACGGTTTGAGTAGATTCGCAAGAATCGAACTCAAGTGCGGAAAAGTCGCTAAAAAGCTCGGAACTCAACAAAACGATACCGAAACGAACTCGGATGACAAAAAGTGCAGAATTAATCATTATCGAAATGACGAAACGGTCATGAGCGAGTCGTCAAAACGGACTCCGGCCGAAAAAGAAATTTACCGGAAATCGAAAATTGCGGATATTACATTCTACCCTCCTTAAAAGAAGATTCGTCCCGAAACTTAAAACAAGTAGGGAGAAGCAATATCCCGCCAGGAAAACTCAACGAGATACGCAAGGAAACGCGTAACTTACGCCCATCGCCGAAACGTTACAAGCAACACAAAGGAATATACGGCGTGAAAACACGCTCCACGACGACCAACACGACGTCGCCGTTAGGGATATAACAAAACCAACAAGTGACAAGCATCATCAAATGGATAATACAATCAAGTCAATTATCCGAACAATCACAAAACACAACGGACGAAAATCAATACGATTGACCAACCCAACGGTACATTAATCAAAACGCGAGCCAATCGCTGAACAAATACAGAGTTCCACCGCCCAAGGGTTGGAAGATCGAAAACAAGACTAATTTTCCAAACTTGGAAAGGTCACAACGATATATAGGTCAATTTGAGACAATATCAGAACTCGCTCGAATGACAAAGGTGAGAAACAACACCAGGTCAGAAGCATCAACGAACACAGTCGAGTCGATACGGTTGGACGAAACAGAAGAGGAAGAAAGAAAAATGCAGGTATTACATCATATCAACTTTAAAAGAGGTTTCGTCCCGAAACCTAAACAACGAGAACGAAGTGCTGGAATAGCAACCTTCCCGACCATATCCTCTTGGTCCACATCCGATCTTCATGGCCATTAGTATCGTGGTCACGACTGTATCCTCTGCCCATCGGCATACTAAGCGGATTCCCACTCAATACGATTGCACGACTTCGCAAAATATTATACTAAAGTACCAACTCAGCACGACATATCACATAAGGTAACCAATAACAACTCGAAAAGAAAATCCACGAGGTATCCTTTTAAAGGAAATCTTTTGAAAATCCTAGGATTTGTATGGTATTTAAAATAAACTTTAAAAGTACTTTTGGTACCTCGGGTTCTTTCATCAAAACTTGTAAACAACATACTTTAACCGTCTCATTTGAAATCATTTGAAGTCATCATGCCTCTACGTATCATCATCACCGTTAACAACTAACAAGTTAACCATGCAAGATCATCAAATCATTCTTACATACTCTAACATTTCCAATTCCGAGTTTGAACTTTACATCGAGTGAGATTTTTCATCTTTCACTATATTTTTTTTTTTTTGAAAATAAAAATCGCATTGGTTTTTGAAATAAAATATTTTTATGGTGTGAAAGATTTTTGAAAATCATTCACTCGAATTATTTGAAAATACAACAATACGTTAAAAATCATTTTCGAAAATTCTCCCAACACTTTAAAACACTTTAAAAATCAACGATGGTAATATTTTACAAAATGTCTGCATGTACTTTAAAACAACTCTTTCAAATACCATCGAGGTTTTATTTGAGAATCCAAGGCTGGCTTGCCAATTCCAAATAATTTTCAAAGTATACACGGAGCCGCCGATTAATCGAACCGTCAAAACTTTGTGAAGTTTCCAGGAAAGTGTTTTTGAACACACACAGCAGACATAATTTATCATTTCATCAAACACAATCAAATATCACCTACCAATACGAAAAGTCTTAACACACATTCACGCACAACAGTTGTTATCACTAGACACCACGTAGAGAATACAACTACAGGTGATTGGCCTCAAAAGTTAGACCTAACGGCTATAATGCGGTTCCATAGCCTCTGCCCAGGTTGAATAGTGCGCGTTACAACAAAGATTAACGTGTGCTAAACACGCCACGTTAGCGCGCGTTAGGCTCGTATTAAGCCTGTGCTAACTGCTCTAATCACCAACACGATTGCAAACATATATGAGGTGATACTAGACTCGAAGGTTACAAATAAGCAACAACATACGAGTCTAAATGTCATCGATTCACATAATTATAACATCTCACAAGCAACCATCAAAAGAAAATCATCCTACAAAAATGAAAATTTTACTTCTCAATAAAGAGGACTATCTCAACACATACATACCGATGGACTCAACATTCACGTCACTATTTTAATCATAAAACTAGCACCACTGCTCAACAACGAGAGCATCATCAATACGCATCTTCTGACCAACATTCATGAAACCGAAAAATTACAAATGAGAGTCACGTCTTGAGTATATTTTGAAGACCTTATTTGAGTTAAAAACTCGGGTTTTGAAAACTTATAGTATGAGATGAAAATGAAATATCAGTAGTTGAAGTCTCAAAAATTTTGACCTTGAGGTCAACATACATAAATCGAAAATTTTCCTCCCTTGGAGAACATTTTAAAAATTTACGTGGCTCCCCGGAAGCCTTCGAAAATAAAAAATCCAAGGTTGTTGCTCTTGCAAGAAAAACAGTTCATACAAGGATACATTTGGCCATATCATTCTTCATTCTAGCACAAAACGGGAATTAACAAATATATGTCACTTACTCACGATGCACCTTCAAATACTACTACATAACACAGAATCACACAGGCTCGTATTGCTCGTGGTACAACATGTAGTAGGGAGACTTACATCCACAGATCGCACGAAGATGACGGCTGCACCCTGATACTAATCACGGTCATCAAACTCAGACGACGCGTCGCGACACGACTCAGTCAGACAAAATCTGACAATACAAGACTCAACAACACATAACTCGACCCGGCAGCCTAGGTTTCCTCAACCTAAGCTCCGATACCATAAATGTAACATCCCCAGATCAAACCGGGAATATTACACGCCGCAGACCCTCTCCGTGAGGATCCACCAGGCTAGACATCAAAACAACACATTACATTACATACCGACGAATCAAAATAACGGACCAATAGACCGATTTGGTCTTTCGTCACTGACTTACAAATCAAAATACATAAACTCATCCAGACTCATACCCACACACAAGGGTAAAATACTTGCAACAACGAACAATAAGACAAATGGAAAAGACAATACAATGGACTCCGACTAATCGAACCCAAAATCGGCCTTCGTGTGATTAGTATCATTCGTCTTTCATCATCCCTCGTGCCGATCATGTGTCTTGCTCTGAAAACCCGCATGCACGGACACAATACAGATATCCACCCCCGACACTCGGGGTTAGCAAAACTCCACGGTTTCGCTAGTGCAAGTATAAAGTGCAAATACGAGCCATACACAGCACATTCCGAGAATATAACGAAAGACTTCCCGAGATATATTTAGTTAAAAATAGTTCAAGTCTTGAAAGCAGAAACGAAGTAAGTGAGCACTTTGAAAACACTTCCAAATCTCGGGAGTTTTGAAAACATTTGAAATTGAAAAGTTCTTAATTCCTCGAAAGCCATTTAGGGTCACATGACCCCAAAGTTCATTTTTCAAAATACAAATCCGTTTAACAAAACACGGGGTCCACGACCCAACCATTCCGGTCACAAAACACAGGGTCCACAACCCGATCATCCACTTCAATTCACTTACAAGGACACATTACACATAACACATTATTCCTATGCCATTCTAGCTAAGCACCAAGACTCGATATATAATGTCTCTCGACCCCAAGCACAAAGCATTGTGATACTCCGGACAATATCACAATTAACGAAAACATCAACGTCATCCTCAAGATGAAAACCACAATCGTAACCCGCGGCCGTACCCCTTAGTATCGACCCCGGACATCCCGTCGGACACTCCGGTGGGAAACCACTTCCGGCCGTACCCCTTAGTATCGACCCCGGACATCCCGTCGGAAACTCCGGTGGAAGTTCATCCACACACGCACCCAAGTCCACTTCCGTGGTGTACCCTTAGTATCGACCCCGGACATCCCGTCGGACACTCCGGGGGAAGGAACAACACACACACACGTTCCAAAATCACAGTTGCAAACCACAAGCCTCGAAGGTCAATCACAGTATATATAGTCGAGGTACCTTACTAGAATGGCCAGTTCATCCAACATATACTCACGACCAAGTAATGATACGATTCACAAGGAAGCACAAGATTTCAACAGCACCGAACGACACAACTAATATCACACAAACTCACATATTCATCCATAAACACGTGACTCCAAGCACATAATTTGAAAAAAGAATTACACTTTACATTTACCAACGACATAATCATACGCAATGACATCACAAGAAAGTAAGGTGATTCTATACTCGAAACTAGTTCAAATATTCAACTAAGCACATTAATTCCCGATACACACGGGTCACCTTTACAAAAAGCATGATGGTAAATATTCCGATTCTTTCGAAAAATGGTTATTAATATTATTTAGCACATATCGACGATTAACAACCATAATATCCACAAAACACGTAATGTATGGGCAAGATACTTGCCTCGATAATTGATACCGGACACTCCTGCAATCACAGCTCAGTCGGGACACCTGAACACCTACGATTCCTCGGCGAAGGAAAAGAATACACCCACGATCGAGAAGCTTGAAGAAAACGACGAACGGAAGGGTTCCGACTCGAGTTCTTCACAAGAATTCGACCCTAACAACATATAATCAATAAATCAACGATCATACGATGAAGAATAATCGTAGAACGCCCGAAAACCCCTCTATGACATTCTACCGGACACCTTCAAGGCGTCGGTCAAGAACTCGACCAAAACAACGAATCGATACGATCCAACCATGGAATAATAAAGGAAATGATATAATACATCTAAATATTCATCAATCCATCATAATCCTAAGTTAAATCGGATTAATCGGACGAAAACAACCAAAATACCCAAATTCCCCAAAACTAGATTTCTAGGAAATCGACCCGATTCTAGATCGGAGGATGTTATAGGACGGATGATTGATGATATGAACCTCAACACTTCATGGATTCATTGTCCAACAACATCTCTAGATGATTCACACACCCACAAATGCGTACGGGAAGAAAAAGAATGAGAAATGGTCAAGAAAATGTGCCATGCCTTAAATAGCCGATCAGGCCGTTACGTACGTAACCGGCCATGGCTTACGTACGTAACCGGCCATGGCCGAACACACTGCCTGGAAATGCCAGAAATGTTACGTACGTTACCGTCCAGGGCATTACGTACGTAACCGGCCTTACGTACGTAACGGCCGAGCACTACCGTACGTTACTCGGCCAGGGCCGGCCTGGCTCGAGCATGCCCGGCCATGACTCAGCCGGGACTAACTCCGACGGCCCGAACGACCCCGAAACCCGAACCTGAGTATAAATCGAAGATACGGTTACGAAGTACTCACAAAGACGAATCCGAACACTAAGAAAACACATGATTCCGACCACCCGAAGGCTCGGAATTCGACAACGGAAGTAATTACCCAAAACTTTTGGAAATTACGAAAATGGCCCAAAACGTCCGAAAATCACGATACGCGATCGAAACACCAAACCAAAGCTCGCAACATGAATAATAACATTAAATGAAATCACAAGAAACTCGAAACAACAGTTTCGGACGAGATTCGCAAGAATCGAACTCAAGTGCGGAAAAGTCGCTAAAAAGCTCGGAACTCAACAAAACGATACCGAAACGAACTCGGATGACAAAAAGTGCAGAATTAATCATTCTCGAAATGACGAAAGTCATGAGCGAGTCGTCAAAATGGACTCCAGCCGAAAAAGAAATTTACCAGAAATCGAAAATTGCGGATATTACAGTCCGAGCATCCTCCTTGAGCTGGAATACGGCACATGACACCTTTTGAGCATCGGTGCATGACATGTAGTCGAAGATGCTATCCAGATTCAACAACCACTCTTCTATTGCTGCTGGTCCCTCACGACCAAGAAAGACGGGCGGCTTTAAATGATTGAAATGCTTGATAACTTGAGCTTGAGCTTGCTCAGGATTGTTAGGCGGTAAAATGGTTGCGCCTTGAAGTAATGTGGCCAATCCAGCCAAAAGCTGATCTTGGGTGGGTTGAGCGTTGCGGTTTCCACGGTTAGCCATGAGTCTGGCAACGAGTTGTAAAACCCATTAGTCGACGCAGTGCGAGAAATAAAAAAAATAAGAAGATATCGGCATAACACATATAATAGTCACAACGCATAAAAATATAAATGCAATAGAATAAATGATATTCATTATATAATATTTTTGGAACATCCACTGGAAATTTCAACATAATAGTTATATAATAAAATAAACTAAGCATACGGCTATTCCTCATCGTCACTGCTTATAATCTCTATAACAGTAATAGGGGGTCGTGGCTCAATCCACGAAGTGACGTCATCATCAGACTCGATGTCTGCCATCAAAACATCATTCATATTTTCTGTGAGATCCACCTTTGAGCTCTCATCGGGAACTTCCTCTGGATCTTCTTCAGGATCCTCCTCAGGGCCTTCTTTGGGATCCTCTTCTGAGTCTTCTTCACCCGTAAAGTTAGAACTCTAACTTGCAGCTGGTATCGCCTCTCAAGCGTACATATCCAATAAGCGCCCAGCTACGAACTGGGAATCATCTGCGGTCTCTCGCTCTTCTGGCGATCTCTTGATGGACTCTTTCTAAAGCCGGAAGATCCAATAACTCCAATCTTTGGGTAACTTCCCCATTGGGTGTTCCAGCTGTTGCATGACGGGACCTCATTTCCCATACTTCAACCACTTGCTCAGCCTGTTGATGACACAGTGTGGTGCATTTTGTGGTAAACTAGGATCATCCCACCAGTCTTTGCGTGCCAGAAGACGCGAGTCAAATGTAGCAGGAACCCTCTTACGTGGCGTCATCCTAGGTTTGGCCATTCTAACAATTCGTACATATATATAATCATGTAAATAAAATGAAATGATATATGCATGAATAATGACTGAAATTTGGTACCTTGGACGGAGTGACGAAGTGGAGAAGCTGAGAGCATATGATACTTTTATATGTTAGGGAGTCTACAGAAAGGTAAAACCCGCTCTAATACCACTATATAACGCCCCGACTTTCTAGGGGTAATTATAGGGGAAAATAAGTAAAAATGGTAAATTTTGACAAAAATAATTTCTTTTGAGAATATTAAAATTCTCACCTACAAAGTCGAGTCGCTACATTGACTAAAATAAATACCTTCAATTAAGGCAACAATATGTCATAGATAAGAGATAATAATTGCTACGGAAGAACAAATTATAAATTTTTAATTTCTAACAAAGTTTCCCCAAATAAATTTCGAAACATTAGACATAACGAAAAACATCATTTAATATAATTTCATTCATATTCCCTCTCGGCTCGCTCCTTCATCCATCTGGCTCGGTTTAACCTGTGGGATCAATAAAGGTAGGGGTGAGCTTCCTTCAACTCGTGGAAATCACACATATCACATTAATATACAATCTCATGGAAAGCATTTAAATGATTATTTTACCGATAACATTTTCCTCAACATGAATACATACACACATTACTACATATAACATGCATCGAGCACGCATGTGAATATTGAGGTTGTGCAGGTGTCCCCACACAACATATATCTTAAGATAGCCTCTTACACGTACACAGGTGAGCATGATTTACAACATGTATCATCAATTTTTAAACATGAATAGAATATCACATATACAATCCAATTAAAGCAATTAAAGTGACAGTGAAAATTCTCACCTGAGTAAATGATGCTGGTTGACTTGAATATGAAGATGCTCGACTCATAGTCCTAAGCCCGTAAATCCTCGTTAATGTCTACATATAATAATAATTTTAATCCTTATAAAATATTATGATATAATGACTGAAATTAAAAATATATGCATAATATTAGACTAATTATTAATATTAATTTAGGAGTCAACATTTTAATGGCTTGGTAAAATGGGGCTGAATTGAATGTTTTAAAGTTGACTAGGGCCAAATTGTAAGATCCGAGAAATCTGGAGGCTTAATACGAAGGATTGGAAAAGGACTGGGGTTAAAATCGAAGTAATTAAATGTGTCTGGGTTAAATTGAAAGTTGCTGGAAAAAGTGAGGGCTTAACTGAAAACCCCTAATTTTTCGCGGGTATAAATACCCTTATCCTTCAGCCGACACCCCACTCTTCCCCGTCCCTCACTCTCTGTTAGGGGTGTCTAAATGGTTCCCGGTTCTCGGTTAGAACCGGAACCGAACCGGAACCGAGGCAGTTCCGGTTAACCGGAACCATATAATCGGTTAAAGGTTCGGTTTTCGGTTCCTCATTACATAATTTTTCGGTTTTCGGTTCGGAACCGAACCAAAGGTTCAATCGAAAACCGATTTTATAATATATTTATTAAATATTATTTTTATATTTTATACTTATATATTTTATTATTTTAATTTTTGTAAATTAAAAATTTAGAACTCTAATGTTGTTAAATAAATATTTTATATTTTGTTAAAAATTTATAATAATATATTATATATGTATTCAATATTAATTTTATATTTTATAATTTATAATTTATAAAAAGGAAAAAAAAAAAAAAACGGTTCTTACGGGTTACCCAAACCGAACCTAATTGATGCGGTTCAGTTAACAAAGTGTAAAACGGTTCGGTTTACGGTTCCACATTTTTGGCTAAAATGGTTCCGGTTAACCGATTTTTTCGGTCCGGTTAACCGGAACCGAACCGTTCGACACCCCTACTCTCTGTCCTCCTCTACTCTCTCTATATTCTCTCTCTGCAGAGTCTCTGAACTCTCCTCTCTCTCTGACCCTATCCTTTCCACTCTCTCTCTCACTCGGCAGGAAACAAAGTGGCAGAAACATACACCCACTCACATGAAACCACCGGCAGCAGAAAAAGAAGGGCTGCAACCCTGGACCTCCGGAGGTGGTTCGATTTGGCAGTGCACCGACGACTGCTTCCGGATGTCAGGTGAGTTCGATTCATCTTTTATTTACACTGGGCTCGATATAAATGAAAGGGCTAAAAGAATTCAGGCTCTAATCGGGCTTCGGGTTTGTGTAGGGGTCGGGCTGATGGCGTTCTGGTTTGTTGCTCAAGATTGAGCTTTAGGTGCAATGGTTGAAGGTCGGAATTTCTGGATTCCAGCTCGGCCCGAATTTGGGGTTCTGAGTCAGACGAACTCAGATGAGAAAGGTAAGTCGGCTCTGAGTTCGATTTGGTTTTGGTTCTGTTGATTTCTGTTGGTTTCGGGTTTCTGAATATGGTTCGGTTCAGGCTGAAGTGTTTGGCCGATTGGAACTAGTTTGGTTTCTAAGATGGGGTTCTGAGTTATGGAACTGAGTTGGTTCCTGATTGAATCCAGGCTGAAAAGGGGTGAGTTTTGATTTTGGTATTTGGCTTGAATCATTTGGGTTTTGATTAATTTGGTGTAACCAAATTTTTAACAAATTGAATATATTGTAGTATATGGAAACAGTGGTGAAGAACAGGAAAAATAACCCCGACATTGTGTGTTTACGACCATGGCACAGTAATAGCTGAATAAACACAGTTTATGAATCTCAACAGGATGGAGATTGGGTTACCTTGGAAGGATTTGAACAGAGATTGACAGAAATCGGCTAGAGACTCGACGATAGGCCGCAACTATGTTTTCTTCTTCCTCTTCTTGTATTGTAGAAGTCCCTTTTCTGTTCTTCTTTGAATGCCGAGAGATGGGTTTGATGTATATGACAGTAGAGAAGGGAGGTTTGCTGGAAAAATCGGCCGTGAAGAATCTGTATTCTATTTGTGTAGCATTTGTATTTTTTGTGTACTGCAGAATCGTGTCAATAGATATAGGTTTTGAGTATATTGGTTGAATTAAGATTGTATTAGGATAAAGATAAAAAGTTTGATGGGGTGAGAACTCCATGCTTGGAATGATCGACTGCACCACTTCTTAATTATGGTTAATTAAATTTAATCATAGCTGGTTAAATTAAAACACATGGTTAAATATAAATGATATAATAATAAATACAATAGTAATAATAGTAATGTAAAAATAATAATTTGGTAATATGATAATAATGTCCGAAAATGATAATGATAATAATAATAATATTAGTACTAATAAAATAGTAATAGTACTAATAATAATAAAAATGATAATATTAATAATAGTAGTGTTAGTATTATACTTGGATGAATAATAACACTATTATAAAAATATAAATAAGGACTATTTGAATATATCTGACAAAATGACTCGGGCTAGGACTTGTGATACGTCGAAATATATTTTCATGATCCTCTAAATGAAATTAAATGAAATGAAATGCATTAATAATAATATTACAATATGAAAATGGCGGGTATTACAGCGTACTTGTCCTCAGCTCGAGGGAGTTGGACATACGGATCCATATTCTATGATTTTAGCCTACTTGCCTCCAACTCGAGCTAAGAAGGTCGTGCAGATTTATTTGAAGATGTGGGTGTAATTGCCCTCGACTCAAGCTGAGTAGATCATACGGATCCCTATTTGAAGACTAGGGCATACATGCCCTCAACTGGAGTTGTGTAGGCTATATGGATCCCCATTCAGAGACTTGGGCATACTTGTGCTCATCTCGATTGACAGAGACTTACGGATCCATATTCTAAGACTTGGACCTATTTGCCCTCAATGCGAGCTAAGTAGGCTTTATGGATCCCTATCTGAAGATTTGAGTACTCGATCTCAGCTCAAGCTGAGTAGACCATATGAATCCCTTATTGAGGACTAGGGCGTACATGCCCTCAACTGGAGCTGAGTAGGCCGTATGGATCCCCATTCGAAGACTTGGCCATACTTGCCCTCATGTCAAGATGAGTAGGCCGTATGGTTCCCTATTCAAAGACTTACGCGTATTGCCCGCATCTTGAGCTGAGGGAAGTAAGAATACCTATTTAAAGAGATTGGTGTATGTTCCCTTAATTCAAGCTAAGTAGGCCACATAGATCCGTATTCATAAAACTAGGTGTAATTTCCCATAGCTCGAGATGGGTAGGCTGCAAGGTTCCCTATTTGAAGACTTCTCCACACATGCCCTCAGCTCAGGATGAGTGGGCCGTAAGGATACCTATTCGTAGACTTGGGCATACTTTGCCTCAGCTCAAGCTCAGTAGGGCGTACGGCTACCTTTTTGAAGAACTGGGCGTACTTGTCCTCAGCTCGAGGGAGTTGGATGTATGGATCCATATTCTATGATTTTACCCTACTTGCCTCCAACTCGAGCTAAGTAGGTCGTACGGATTCCTATTTGAAGATGTGGGTGTAATTGCCCTCAGTTCTAGCTGAGTAGACTGTATGGATCCTTATTTGAATATTAGGGCGTACTTACCGTTAATTGGAGTTTCCAGGTCGTATGGATCCCCATTCGAAGACTTGGGCGTACATGCCCTCATCTGGAGTTGAGTAGGCCATATGGTATCCTATTTAAAGACTTGGGCGTATTGCCCGCATCTCGAGCTAGCTAGATGTATGAATCCCTAATTAAATAGATTGGTATACTTTCCCTCAATTCGAACTGAGTAGGCCGTACGGATCCTTATTTAAAGATTTGGGGACACATGCCCTCATATCGATAGGAGTAGGTCGTACGGATCCTTATTCATAGACTTAGGCATACTTGCCCTAATATCGAGATGGGTAGGCCGTATGGACCCCTATTTGAATTTGGCGTACTTTTCCTCAGGTCGATGGACTTAGACGTACGGATCCATATTCTAAGACTAGGACCTACTTTCCCTTAATGCGACCTAAGTATGCTATGTGGATCCCTATTTGAAGACTAGTGTACTCGACCTCAGCTCAAGCTAAGTAGATTGTATGGATCCCTATTTGAGGACAAGGGTGTACATACCCTCAACTGGAGCTGAGTAGGCCGTATGGATCCCCATCTGAAGACTTGGGCGTACTTTCCCTCATCTCAAGCTGAGTAGGCCATATGGTTTCCTATTCAAAGACATGGGCGTATTTGCCCTCAACTCAAACTGAGTAGCCGTATGGATCCAAATTTGATGACTTGGGCGTACTTGCCCTCATATCCAGGGAGTTGGACGTATGGATCCCTATTCTAAGACTTAGACTTACTTGCCCTCAACTCGAGCTAAGTACACTGTATGTATCCAAATTTGAAGACTTAAATACTTGCACTCATCTTAAGCTGAGAAGACCGTACGGATCCCTATTTTAAGACTAGGTTGTACATGCCCTCAGGTGGAGCTGAGTAGGCCATATGGATCCCCATTCGAAGACTTGGGGATACTTTCCCTCATCTCCAATTGAGTAGGCCGTACGGTTTCCTATTCAAAGACCTGGTATATTGCTCGCATCTCGAGCTGAGTATGCCCTATGGATGCCTATTCAATGACTTGGGTGTACACTCATCATGAGCTAAGTAGGTAGTATGAATCCCTATTTTAAGACTTGGGCGTACTTACCCGCAGCTCGAGTTGAGTAGGCCGTATGGATCCCTATTCTAATACTGGGCCTATTTGCCCTCAAATCAAGCTATGTATGTCGTATGGATACCTATTTGAAGTTTTGAATACTCGCCCTCAGCTCGAGCTGACTAGACCGTATGGATCCATATTTCAAGACTAGGGCGTACATGCCCTCAACTGGAGCTGAGTAGGCCATCCCATTCGAACATTTGGGCGTATTTGCCCTCACCTCGAACTGAGTAGCCGTACGGATCCCTATTTGAAGACTTGGGCATATTGCCCGCATCTGGATCTGAGTAGAAACTATGTATCCCTATTTAAATACAATGGTGTACATTCTCTCAATCTAAGCTAAGTATGCCATATAGATCTCTATTCGTAGAACTCGGCGTACTTGCCCTCATCTCGAGCTGGGTAGGCTGTATAGATCCCTATTTGAAGACGTCTGCCTACATGCCCCCAGCTCAGGATGAGTAGGTGTATGGATCCCTATTCGTAGACTTGGGCATACTTGGCCTCAACTTGAGCTGAGTAGGCCGTACGGATACCTATTTGAAGAACTGTGCGTACTTGTCCTCAGCTTGAGGGAGTTGGACGTACGGATCAAAATTCTAAGATTTTAGCCTACTTTCCTCCAACTCGAGCAAAGTAGGTTGTACGGATTCCTATTTGAATATGTGGGTGTAATTGCCCTCAGCTCCAACTGAGTAGACCCTACGGATGCCTATTTGAAGACTAGGGCGTACATGCCCTCAACTTGAGCTGCGTAGGCCATACGGATCCCCATTCAATAACTTGGGTGTACTTTCTCTCATCTCAAGTTGAGTAGGCCGTATGGTTTCCTACTCAAAGACTTGGGTGTATTGTGTGCATCTCCAGCTAAGTAGATATATGAATCCCTATTTAAATACATTGGCATACTTGCCCTCAACTCGAACTGAGTAGACTGTACAAATGCCTATTTAAAGATGTGGGGACACATGCCCTCATCTCGTTTTGAGTAGGTCGTACAGATCCTTATTCGTAGATTTAGGAATACTTGCCCTCAGCTCGAGCTGGGTAGGCTATACGGATCCCTATTTGAAGACGCGTGAGTACATTCCCTCAGGTCGAACTGGGTAGGCCATACGGATCCCTATTTAAAGACTTGGGCGTACTTGCCCTTAGCTCGACGGACTTAGACATACGGATCTATATTCTAAGACTTGGACCTACTTGCCCTCAATGCGACCTATTTAGGCTGTATGCATCCCTATTTGAAGGCTTGATTAATCGACCTCAGCTCGAGCTAAGTAGACCGTATAGATCCCTATTTGAGGACAAGGGTATACATGCCCTCAACTGGATCTGAGTAGGCCGTATGGATCCCCATTCAAAGACTTGGGCATACATGCCCTCATCTCAAGCTGAGTAGGCCGTATGGTTTCCGATCTAAAGACTTGGGCATATTTACCTTCAACTTAAACTGAGTAGCCATATGAATCCAAATTTGAAGACTTGGGCGTACTTTCCCTTATCTCCAGGGAGATGGACGTATGGATCCTTATTCTAAGACTTGGGCCGACATGCCCTCAACTGGAGCTAAGTGATACAACCATGGTTGTGCTTCCAAGAGAGTTAGAAATGGTTGGAGCCATCGTAGACCCCACTGGTCCTGTCACATGTGCACGTCCTAGGAAATTGAGAGAACAAACGAGTGAAATATTGAGAACGAGTGATACTAGCACCACCTCACGAAATAACATTCATGCACGTTCCACACTTTTTACCTTATTATCTGATACTAACTCTCATGAAGGCAACTCGATTCCTACTCGAGAGGTTCACTGTATGGCCTTGATCAAATCCTATCTTGAAGGCCCTCATACTGAGATTGCTTGGAGTTCATTGATTGAAGACCCCGAGCCTGAGCTCGGCCCTAGAAGAATTCACGGCCAAAGAAAAGAAGAAGTCAAGCTCGTCCTTAAGCTGGCCGAATTGGAAGTGGAAATCATGTCTAAGTTTAGTGACTGTGTGACGATGGATCTACTTGAGATTCAATAAGTCCCGACAGTTGATTAAATCCTAAGCCCAGATATAGCTTTGCTTGAGGGCAGCCCAGATATAGCTAAAAACAAAAAGCTTGAGGGCGGACCCCATATATTGTCTAAATAATGGCATGAGGGTGTCTTTGTCATGTTTCCTAAAAATGAGAGTTAAATCTCAAAAACTCGAAAAGGAAAATACTCTATAAAAAGGATGAACAACCGGAGGTCGACTTGATGATTGAGGAAAGTCTATCCTAGCATGGAAACTAGACTTAGGCGTGAGGAAGCTTCAAGGAAGGTGTGATGTTTTGTCTTGAAGACCAAGATAATTTCAAGACTTATCTTTATTTACACTTGATGATTGAGGAAAGTCCACCCTAGATTGGACGTGATGTTTTGAAGACCAAGATCATTTCAAGACTTTTCATTATTTACTTTCTAGACTAGTTGGTATTATATTAATAAAGAACCCTTTATTCTTGTCACATGTTTGACCACCTTTCATTATATTCTTGATTTTATTTCTTTAGTTTAATATGGATGGAATATTATGGCTTGTTTTGTATACTCCTATAAAAGAGACCTTTTGATAAGGAAATAAGGATATCACCTTTGAAATCAAAGATATATTTCGGACTTGTTCTTGAGTCAAGAGATTTTGCTCGAATTTTCTTGAGTTTTATTCATATAATTCTCACTTCTGCATTCTTGAAATTTTAGTTCATAAAATTATTAAGTCTTAGTCATAGAAACTTGAGTTCTTAAAATAATTCCGAACGTTTCTTTAGAACAAGATTCTAAGGGGATTATAGTGATTGATTCTAAGGGTTTGAAGTGCCCTAGTAATTTCCGCCACCATCATTTCATTAGAGGAGAAGAAGATGAGATTGAAGAGTCTGAATTTTGAGAGCTTCCGCGCCCTGATCTTTCAAGCATGCCTTGATCGTATCATTTGGCATCAGAGAACGGTTCATCAAAATATTTTTGTCATTCCTCTCTTATCTTTTATTTTCTTGCATATATATTTTCGTGATTTGAGTCTTTAGGGGATAGCATTAAGCCATAATCTATTAAAAATATAACAAATAATTTTGTGGTTCGAATTGGAGTTAAGTTGCTGCGTTTTGAGTGAGTTGTTCGATAATTGTTTCTTGTGAATTATCATTGGGTACCGTGATGGCAGTATCAAGAAACTCTAAGGATGGAGAAACTCCAGCCCCTAGACGAGCTGGAAAGGATCTCGCGGATGAGGAAGATATCCTAAGCGAGGGTCCAGTGTTAATAAAATCCAAAGCTTTCGTGATGTGCAATTCCAACTCGATGGCGTGACATCCTACATACGAAGGATAGAAAATATGATGTTGGAGATGAGAGAAGAGCTGAATCCCATAGAACTTCACAAACTCCCGAACCTACTATTAGGATTAGGGAAGATCGATAGAGAGAACCCATAATGGGGGGAAGAGATGTACGCTATAGAGGTAGAGGAAGGGGTAGAGTTAGAGCAGACCCTCCACCACCCGAATACTATCCGGAAGATGAATATGACGAGTACTTTTAGGATGATAGACAGTCTAGGATCCACCGAGAGCCTAGGGAACAAAGAGGAAGGGTAGACGATAACTTAAATAGTGTTAAGTTTTCCATACCCCCTTTTGAAAGTAAATCTGATCTCGAAACTTACTTTGAATGGGTTAGGAAGGTCGAGGGACAATTTGAGTGTCGAAACTTTTCTGATCATAAGAAGGTTAAGGTAGCCACTGTAGATTTCACCGGGTATGCTCTTGTATGGTGGGATCATGTAGTTCAACTTAAGCATTAACGTGGGGATAGACCTATAGATACATGGGAGGAGCTTAAGCGAGTGATGAAGGAAAGGTTTGTTCCTAGCTATTACATGAGGGACCTTAGGTATAGTCTTCAAACGTTAGGTGTCGTATAGAGGAGGACCATGATAGCACCCTGACTAGGTTCTTAGCCGGACTTAATATTAATATTAGAGACCAATTAGAGCTCATCACTATGCATGACTTAGAGGAGATGCTGCACAGGGCTAGGAAAATAGAAAGACAGGTTAGGAGGCATCAAACTAGGAAGAACACCACTCCTAGTATCCCATGGAAACCAAGGCATCCCACTAACTATAAGGAAGACCCTAAAGCATCAGTCAATAGGGTCCAGTCATCCCCTAATCCGCCAACTAAGTCCCAACCTTCACCAAATTCCAAGCCTCAACCTAGGACACATGAGATCCGATGATATAGGTGTCAAGGTATAGGTCACATAGCCCCGAACTGTCCAAATAAGCGAGCCGTAGTCATTAATTCAGGGGAAATAGCGACTGAAAGTGAGGGTGAAGAGGATATTGTGAATGAGGATAGTGGAGAAGAGATAGAAGAGTGTAACGAAGAGATATTAGAAGGAAAGATTAATGCAGTGTTTAGAATGTCTTTGTCAGCTCAGATAGTGGAAGATGAGGATAGCTAGAGGGAGAACTTGTTTCAGTGTTGGTGCTACATTAAGGAGAACCTCTGTAGTATGATCATAGATGGGGGTAGTTGTGTTAATGTCATTAGCACAGCCTTAGTGAAGAAGCTAGAACTGAAAACCGAAAAACACCCTAAACCGTATATGTTGATGTGGATGAATAACGCTGGGTAATTGAAAGTAGTGAGTAGATGCACCGTGGACTTTAAGATAGGTATATATGAGGATGAAGTACTTTGCGATATCGCACCTATGTATGCACCCAGATCCTTTTGGGAATACCATGGCAGTAAGACCGCAAAGTTACTCATGATGGGTTTTCGAACAAGTATTCCTTCATCTTTTTGAAGAAGAAGTTCAACCTATCGCCTATGACTCCTAAGAAAATCCTTGAAGATCAGAGGATATTAGAGCAAGCACTGAAAGAACGCAAGAAGAAAGAGAAGGAAAAGAAAATGGTCACGGCAGTCCCTAAAGGGACAAAAACCGTCGCCCTTTGTAGGGCTAGTGAGGATAAACATGCCTTGCTCTCAAGACAGCCCGTGGTTCTATTATTATTTCGTGATGTATTGCTTAATAATTCATCAATTCCTGATACTACTGATCCATTGATTGTCTCTTTATTGCAGGAGTTTGAAGACGTGTTTCCCAAGGAGATACCACCCAGATTGCCACCCATTCGAGGCATAGAACACCAGATCGACATTGTTACAGAATCCTCAATACCAAACCGTCCTGCATACCGAAGTAACCCAGAAGAGACTAAAGAGATGCAAAGGGAAGTGGATGAGCTACTAGAAAAGGGGCATGTGAGAGAAAGTATGAGTCCTTGTGCAGTTCCGATGTTGCTAGTACCAAAGAAAGATGGCTCGTGGAGGATGTGCGTAGACTGTCGTTCGATAAACAACATTACGATAAAATATCGACATCCCATCCCTATACTTGATGACATATTAGAAGAATTACATGGTTCCACAATATTTTCAAAAATTGATTGAAAAAGTGGGTACCATCAGATTCGAATGAAATAGGGAGACGAGTAGAAAACATCATTTAAAACTAAACATGGTTTGTATGAGTGGTTAGTTATGCCATTTGGGATCACTAATGCACCAAGCACATTTATGAGGATAATGAATCATGTTTTACGTTCTTTTATTGGAAAATTTTTTGTTGTGTACTTTGATGATGTCCTAATATATAGCAAAAGTTTGAATGAACATGTAAAGCATTTGAAAGATGTGTTGCTTGTGCTTAGAAAGGAACACTTGTTTGCTAACATTTAAAAGTGCAACTTTGGCACCGAGAAATTGGTTTTCCTTGGTTTTGTTGTTAGTTCTCAGGGAATACAGGTCGATGAAGAGATGGTGAGAACAATAAAAAGAATGGCACATCCCTAAAAATGTGAGAGAAGTCCGAAGCTTCCACAGCTTGGCAAGCTTATATCGCCGGTTTGTACCCAACTTTAGTACTATAGCCACCCATTTGACTAGGTAATCAAGAAGAATGTTAGATTCAAGTGGGAAAAGGAACAAGAGATGACCCCCAAGGCCTTGAAATAAAAGCTGACGAATGCTCCACTGCTAGCCCTACCGAATTTTGCTAAGTCTTTTGAGATTGAGTGTGATGCAGCCGGTACAGGTATATGAGCTGTTTTGATGGAAGAGGGTAGGCCGATTGCCTACTTCAGTGAGAAGTTGGGAGGAGCATTGCTGAACTATCCAACTTACGATAATGAACTGTATGCCTTGGTTCGAGCACTCGAGACTTGGCAACATTACTTATGGCCCAAAGAATTCGTGATACACACTAATCACGAGTCCTTGAAACATCTAAAGGGGCAACAAAAGTTGAATAAGAAGGGCATGCTCGATGGATGGAATTCATAGAGGTGTTTCTGTACATGATCAAGTACAAACAGTGAAAAGAGAACGTTGCTGCTGATGCTCTATCTCGCAGGTATACATTCCTGACTGCTTTAGATTAGAAAATACTTGGTTTTGAATTGATTAAAAATCTGTACGAGAAAGACGTTGATTTTGGTGATATTCTCATTACTTGTGAGAAGTCTGGAATAGATAAGTTCTATATGAGTAATGGTTTTCTATTTAGAGAAAATAAGTTATGCATACCTGCTAGCTCTATACGTGAACTGTTGTTGCTCAAATCACATGAAGGAGGGTTGATCGGTCATTTTGGCATTGGTAAAACTTTGTCTATTTTGCAAGAACATTTCTACTGGCCGGGTATGAAACAAGATGTCATTCGTATTTGTGGTCGCTGTATAAAATGGCTAAAAGTCGAGTTTATCCCCACGGTTTGTATACCCCACTCCCCATTCCTAGTACTCCTTGGACTGAAATATCTATGAATTTTGTGATGGGATTGCCAAGAAACCGCTATGGGAGGGATTTTATATTTGTTGTGGTTGATATATTTTCAAAAATGGCACATTTCATAGATTGTCACAAGACTGATGATCATCTCACATAGCTAATCTTTTCTTTAGATAGGTCGTTCGTTTACATGGAATGCGTAGGACTATAGTTTCTGATCGTGATGCTAAGTTCCTAAGTTATTTTTGGAAGACCTTATGGGCTAAATTAGGCACAGAGCTTCTATTTTCTACCACTTGTCACCCACAAACCGATGGGCAAACCGAAGTAGTAAATAGAACGCTTTGTACATTGTTAAGGGTTATAGTCAAAACAAACATTAAAACTTGGGAAGATTGTTTACCCCCTGTTCAGTTTGCTTATAATCGAACCTTGGATTCTGCTTCTCAATTTTCCCCTTTTGAAATTGTTTATGGATTTAATCCTTTAACCCCACTTGATCTTGTGCCTTTGCCTGTGACTGAAAGAATTAATACAGATGGAAAGAAGAAAGCCGAGCTAGTTAAGCAACTCCATGAAAAAGCAAGAGCTAAAATTGAAAGGCGTACTAAGCAGTATGTTGAGCGTGCCAACCGAGGGAGAAAGGGAGTGGTCTTAGAACCTGGAGATTGGGTTTGGTTACATATGAGGAAGGAAAGGTTTCCTGTACAAAGGAGATCAAAATTGTTGCTGAGAGAAGATGGTCATTTCATGATCTTGGAGAGAATAAATAATAATGCTTATAAACTAGACTTACCAGGAAAATACAATGAATCTGCTACTTTTAATGTTTCTAACTTGTCTTTATTTGAAGCAGGTGATCACGCGGATCTGAGAACAGATCCCTCTTAAGAGGGAGGGGATGATACAACCACGATTGTGCTTCCAAGAGAGTTAGAAATGGTTGGAGCCATCGTGGACCCAACTGGTCCTATCACACGTGCACATTCTAGGAAATTGAGAGAACAAATGAGTCAAATATTGAGAACGAGTGACACTAGCACCATATGACAAAATAACATTCATGCACGTTCCACACCTATTACCTTATTATCTGTTACTAACTATCATGAAGGTAACTCGGTTCCTACTCGAGAGGTTCACTATATGGCCTCGATCAAATCCTATCTTGAAGGCCCTCACATTGAGGCTGCTTGGAGTTTACTGATTGAGGACCCCGAGCCTCAGCTCGGCCCTAGAATAATTGACGACCAAAGAAAAGAAAAATTCAAGCTCGTCTTTAAGCTGTCCGAATTGGAAGTGGAAATCATGTCTATGTTTAGTGACAATGCGACGGGATCTACTTGAGATTCAAGAAGGCTCGACAGTTGCTCAAATCCTAAGCCCAGATATAGCTTGCTTGAGGGCAGCCCAGATATAGCTAAAAACATAAAGCCTGAGGGCGGACCCCAGATATTGCCTAAATATCTGGCATGAGGGCGTCTTTGTCATGTTTCCTTAAAATGAGAGTTAAATCATAAAAACTTGAAAAGGAAAATACTCTATAAAAAGATGAACAACCGGAGGTCGACTTGATGATTGAGGGAAGTCCATCCTAGGAAACTAGACTTAGGCGTGAGGAAGCTTCAAGGAAGGTTTGACGTTTTGTCTTGAAGACCAAGATATTTTCAAGACTTATCTTTATTTACACTTGATGATTGAGGAAAGTCCACCCTAGCTTGGAAACAAGACTTATTCATATGGAAGCTTCAAAATGGACGTGATGTTTTGAAAACCAAGATCATTTCAAGACTTTTCCTTATTTACTTTCTAGACTAGTTGGTATTATATTAATAAATAACCCTTTTATTCTTGTCACATGTTTGACCACCTTTCATTGTCTTAGAAAGAGGGACACTCTTGATTTTATTTCTTTAGTTTAATATGGACGGAATATTATGGCTTGTTTTGTATACTCTTATAAAGGAGACCTTTTGATAAGGAAATAAGGACATTACCTTTGAAATCAAAGATATATTTCGGCCTTGTTCTTGAGTTCATACCTTTTTCTCGAATTTTCTTGAGTTTTATTCATATAATTCTCACTTCTACGTTCTTGTAATTTTAGTTCATAAAAGTTAAGTCTTAGTCATAGAAACTTGAGTTCTTAGAATAATTCCGAATGGTTCTTTAGAACAAGATTCTAAGGGGATTATAGTGATTGATTCTAAAGGATTGAAGTGCCTTAGTAATTTTCGCAACCGTCATTGCATTAGAGGATGAACAAGATGGGATTGAAGAGTCTAAATTTTGAGAGATTCCGCGTGCTGATCTTTCAAGCGTACCTTGATCGTATCACTAAGTAGGATGTATGTATTCCTATTTGAAGAGTTGAATACTTGCACTCATCTAGAGCTGAGAAGACCGTATGGATCCCTATTTGAAGACTAGGGTTTACATGCCATCAGGTGGAGCTGAGTAGGCCGTATGGATCCCCTTTCGAAGACTTGGGGATACTTGTCCTCATCTCCAGTTGAGTAGGCCGTATGGTTTTCTATTCAAAGACTTGGGCATATTACCTGCATCTCGAGCTGAGTAGGACCTACGGATGCCTATTCAATGACTTGGGTCTACACTCATCAATATCTAAGTAGGTAGTATGAATCCCTATTTGAAGACTTGGGCATACTTACCCGCATCTCGAGTTGAGTAGGCCGTATGGCTCCTTATTCTAATACTAGGCCTACTTGCCCTCAACTCGAGCTTAGTAGATCGTATGGGTCCCTATTTGAAGTCTTGAATACTCGCCCTCAACTCGAGCTGACTAGACCGTACGGATCTTGATTTGAAGACTAGGGCGTACATGCCCTAAACTGGAGCTGAGTAGGCCATATGGATTCAAATTCGAAGATTTTGGCGTATTTGCCCTCACCCCGAACTGAGTAGCCGTATGGATCCCTATTTGAAGACTTGGGCATATTGTCCGCATCTTGATCTGTGTAGGAAGTATGAATCCCTATTTAAATACAATGGTGTACATTCCCTCAATCTGAGCTAAGTATGCCATACAGATCCCTATTCGTAGAACTCGGCGTACTTGCCCTCAGCTCGATCTTGGGATCCTTATTTGAAGACATCTACCTACATGCCCTCAACTTAGGATGAGTAGGCATATAGATCCCTATCCGTAGACTTAGCATACATGGCCTCAACTCAAGATGAGTAGGCCGTACGGATACCAATTTGAAGAACTGTGCGTACTTTTCCTCAACTCGAGGGAGTTAGACGTACGGATCCATATTCTAAGATTTTAGCCTACTTGCCTCTAACTCGAGCTAAGTAGGTCGTACGGATTCCTATTTGAAGATGTGGGTGTAATTGCCCTCAGCTCCAACTAAGTAGACCCTACGAATCCCTATTTGAAGACTATGGCATACATGCCCTGAACTTGAGCTGCGTAGGCCATACAGATCCCCATTCAAAAACCTAGTCGTAGTTGCCCTTATATCGAGTTGAGTAGGATGTATGGTTTCCAACTAAAAGACTTGGGTGTATTGTCCGCATCTAGAGCTAAGTAGATATATGAATCCCTATTTAAATATACTGGCATACTTGTCCTCAACTCGAAATGAGAAGACCGTATAGATCCCAATTTAAATATTTGGGGACACATGCCCTCATCTCGATAAGGGTAGGTCGTACTGATCCTTATTCGTAGATTTAGGCATACTTGCCATCTGCTCGAGCTGGCTAGGTCGTACAGATCCCTATTTGAAGACTTGGGAGTACCTTCCCTCAGGTCGAGCTGGGTAGGCCGTACGAATCCCTATTTGAAGACTTGGTCGTACTTGCCCTCAGCTCGATGGACTTAGATGTATGGATTCATATTCTAAGGCTTGGACCTACTTGCCCTCAATGTAACCTAAGTAGGATGTATAGATCCCTATTTGATGAATTGAGTACTCGACCGCAGATCGAGTTAAGTAGACCGTATGAATCCCTATTTGAGGACAAGGGTGTACATGCCCTCAACTAGAACTGAGTAGGCCGTATGGATCCTCATTTTAAGACGGGCATACTTGCCCCCATCTCAAGCTGAGTAGGCTGTGTGGTTTCTTATTCAAAGACTTAGGCATATTTGCCCTCAACTCAAACTGAGTGGCTGTATGGATCCAAATTTGAAGACTTGGGCGTACTTGACCTCATCTCCAGGAGTTGGACGTATGGATCCCTATTCTAAGACTTGGACCTACTTGCCCTCAACTCGAGATAAGTAGGTTGTATGTATCCCTATTTGAAGACTTGAATACTTGCGCTCATCTAGAGATGAGAAGACTGTACAGATCCCTATTTGAAGACTAGGGTGTACATGCCCTCGGGTGGAACTGAGTATTCGAAGACTTGGGGATACTTGCCCTCATCTCCAGTTGAGTAGGCCGTATGGTTTCTTATTCAAAGAGTTAAGTAAATTGCCCGCATCTCGAGGTGATTAGGCCCTATGGATGCCTATTCAATGACATGGGTGTACACTCATCATGAGCTAAGTAGGTAGTATGAATACCTATTTGAAGACTTGGGCGTACTTACCTACAGCTCGAGTTGAGTAGGCCGTATGGATCCCTATTTAATATTGGGCCTACTTGCCCTCAACTCGAGCTAAGTAGGTCGTATGGATCCCTATTTGAAGTCTTGAATACTCGCCCTCAACTCGAGCTAAGTAGATCTTAAACCGTACAGATCCCGATTTGAAGACTATAGCGTACATGCCCTCAACTGAAGCTAAGTAGGTCATATGGGTCCCCATTCGAAGACTTAGGCCTACTTGCCATAATCTCGAGCTGAGTTGGTTTCCTATTCAAAGACTTAGAATACTTGACGCATCTCGAGCTGAGTAGGAAGTATGAATTCCTATTTGAAGACAATGGCGTACATTCCCGCAATTAGAGCTAAGTAGGCCATATGGATCCTTATTCGTAGAATTGGGCATACTTACCCCTAGCTCGAGATGAGTAGGCAGCATGGATCCCTCATTGAGGACTTCTATGTACTGTTGGGTTTTACGTGTATCTAATACAGTAAATATGAGTAAAATGCAGCGGAAAAAAATAACGAAAAACCCATATGAGGATCTTCATGCAGTAATTTAATTAATTTATAAGGAGTTCATCGAATTACCTTAATTCGAAGAACAGATCTGTAGAAAAGAAGCTGATTAATATCCTCTTCCTCTTTCGGTGATCCACACACGAACAACTAGTACAAGCCGGATTTCTAGATCCTTATGAATAATGATGATAAACAGTACAACAGATAATTCCTTGCTACAAGGATTTGTACTATTGATCAAAATCAACTAAGGGAAGAAGACAGAGATGGCCGAAACGGGATTCCCAAACTGAGATATGGTTCATCCGATTGGTAATGGGGAGGGTCGATTTCTTTGTGCCACAATTAGGATTATGTGATTTTTCTTATGACAACTCCTTGTCCAAGACCCTTTATTTATACTAAGTAAATCCTAGAGTCAAAATCTAGTATTAGGTTAGTTGCCCCTCAACTTATTAAATAATGTAATCCATATAATATCTTATATTATATATATTACTTATTATTTAACCCTCTAATAAATATAATATCCAATATTATATTTATCTTTCCCAATTGATATAATTAAATAATATGATATATAATATCCCATATTAGACATTACTCAATGTTAATTTATTTAATAAATGTAATATATAATATTATATCTATTAATTATTCTTGCTTGTCTTATGTGTTACCCAAAAGGCTTATATTATGTTCTCAATTATTTAATACCTTATAGTCCATTAAACCATTTAACCAGATAATATAAGTTTATAGTCCATTAAACCAAATAACATGTCAAATATCTCTTTTGCGTGATATCATATTTGAACAAAGTCATGGATATTGTCATATTTATTGTAATACCCGGTTGTGAATTCGTTGATTATCATTCAGTAATTATAACTCAGAATTTTTTTTTTCACTCAGTAATAATCATTCATCATTCATGTTCATTCATTTGTGTCCATCGTTCGCCGTACCTTTGAATCGTGTATCAGATTAACGTTCATTGTTCAACCCTGTTTGAAAATCGAGATGAGAATATTATCATAATCGTTGTAAGTGTTCAGTAAGTTGATGTTGATTTCCGAGTTCATATCATTTCGAATTTACTCTTTTTGTTCGGTTCGTGCTATTTTGGACCAACACTCGTAATCACTGCTTGAGCCGCTTTGGGATTCCCTGCACCTGCTTTCATGTTATTATTCCCAAGTTTTGAGTTCTATTACGTTTATTCTCTTCCGGTCAATTTTCATCATTTTGGGCCCAAGCGGCGTCAAGACAGAGGAATGTGCGCCGCAAAGACACACATCTTGCGTATGTACTAGTGTGGCTATACCACGCACCACGGCCCATTGCTGGCTGGGCCGCAGAACTAGCTGGGAGCTGGGAGCAATTTTCGGTCGCGGGTCGCGGCACACTCAGGCCGGGCCGCGGCACGCGGGTCTTATTTTCTCTTTTTCAGCGGATTTTTGAGGAAAGAAGTTCATTTCATCATTTCTTCATTCCTCCTCTCCTTGGGCGATTCATGGGAGAATTTGTGGGCGATTTAGCATCATCAATCTCAGATATTTCATCATCCTTGAGTTCTTGGTGTGGATTAACAACACCTACTTAGATTCTTCATCCTAAATCTAATGTAAATTCTTCAAACCCTAGATTTCCATTTTCAGTTGGAGTATGAGGTTTTGGATGATATAGTCATGATATGTGAAGGATATACGTATGATTATGGGTTTTTATATATTATCATTGAATTGTTGGAGGATTATTCAAGAATACATTGAATGTTGATTTTGGAATCGGGGGTTTTGATTAGATGTTGTTGGAATCTCGTATTATGTCTTCCTTTTGGATTGTTGAGTGTATTGAGGATGTTTTGATGGTTTGAATCATTCATTTAAGGTTGGTTTTCGATATAATTGCATTTGGTTGTAAACAATGAAAGATTGTTTAGAACGTGTTTGTTGAATTGCCCCAATGAGTTGGGAAGTGTTGTATCGACCTTTTGAGTTGATTTTGATTATACGTGGATATGTATATTAAGCGAATCGTTGGTAATTGTGTTATTCAAGGTTGTTCGAGCGATCAATAATTCCATCAAGGACATTGATCGCGGAAGGACTTTCTCGCCTTCGGTTTGAGGCAAGTTTTATACTTGTACTAGTCAATGAGATTAATGTTATCATATATATGTATGAATGTGTTGTATCATTCCGAGACGTAGTCTTTTCATGAGTTCATTGATATTAAGGGATCGTTCGATATGATACTTTTCGGCAATTATGCCAAATGTCTATTATTGTTCATTAACGGCCGGTTCAAGGCATTGGGATACTCGTTGTTAATGTTATTGTCGATAGCCGGTTCACAGTATCGATATATCGATTGTTGTTGTTGATATTGATGTCGATCTGAGACAATGTTGTAATCATTGCTATTGATGTTGGTGTTTTGCCATTGATGTTGTATTAGTCGATTGAAGGCACTGGCATGTTCGTTTCTCATCTTCGTCGTCGATAACCGATTAAAGGTAACGGGGCATTCGTTGTATCATTATTATCTATTGGCCGTTCTAAGGCAATCGAGGTGTTGAATCATTCGTTGTATCATTGTTATCGGTTGGCCGTTCTAAGGCAATCGAGGTATTGAATCATCCGCTGCATTATTGTTATCGGTTGGCCATTCTAAGGCAATCCAGGTATTGAATTGGGACTGTCGAGGATAGTTCCCATCCATTGTTCATTGTAATCGATTGGCCGTTCTAAGGTAATCGAGGTATTGAATTGGGACTGCCAAGGACGGTGCCCATCCGTGAGTTACTGTCAATGTGTTGGCCGACTCAAGGTAGCACACTATCATTCTTCTGAATTCGGTAATCTGTGGATCGTTGCCGTTTATGATTAATTGTGTTTTGGAGGCTAGTCTCGGCTAGTGCTCATTATGGGTAAGTCTGGGGCTTGAACCTTCGCGGTTGGTTTCACAGCACCTGCAATTCAGCAGGTCACGATCACTGGGTGATCTCATTATGGGTAAGTTTGGGGCTTGAACCTTCGCGGTTGGTTTCCCAACACCTACAATTCAGTAGGTCATGGCCATTGGATGGTCTGATTGTGATACAGCTTCGTGCCGTGGCTTCGGCCCTCATTGTGATACGGATTCGGGCCGTGGCTTCGGCCCTCATTGTGATATGGCTTCATGCCGTGGCTTCGGCCCTCATTGTGATATGGCTTCGTTGTGTGGCTTCGGTCCTCATTGTGATACGGCTTCGTGCCGTGGCTTCGGCCCTCATTAATACAGCTTCAGGCTGATTTAGCTTTGGGCCATTGTGATGATTGTGATATTCGGCAGCTTCAGCTGAACGACTTTCATGCCTTGGTGATGTCTTGGTATTTTTGTTGGAGCCTTCGGGCATTGTGATTCATATTTAATTCAATTATGGTTTGGTACATCTTCGTGTAATTCATTGTGATGTTCTATACTTATGATTCGTCGTTGGGCACTTATGTTCTAACTTGTTGAACAGGAGTTAATAGTATGCGGTGGGCATAGTGGTTTCACGAATGCTCGATTCTTACCTTGGTTTGTGAGCATCTCGTATTAATATTATCATTGTTCCATTTCATTCTGCCTTTGAATGCATATCATGTTATATATGTATTTGATGTTCATTATCTGGATGACTGACCCCGTGGGGGCGGAAAATGTTTTCATGTTTTAGGTGCTTGCGAGGAGAGAGTTGAGACACAGGGGCATGACGATGGCGACGAGGCATTCGAGCGATACTAGTCCGAGTTGTTCATGTTGGTCAGTCTGTTGGAGTGTTTTCCAGTTTGTCAGTCATTGTCATTATGTATCCTCCGAGCTGATGCTCGTGGATGTTGTTGTATTTTTATTTTGGCCATGTAGGCCCATCATTGTCATTGAAATTCCTTATCGGAATATTGTGTCGGATATCATAGTAGGGACTGTGATTTCCCTTGTTGGTTAATTTGATGTATTTTAGTCGTTTTCGTCTGGTGGATCTCCTGCGGTGGGGTCCACAGCACTGTAATAACCCAATAGGATTTGGGGGTGTTACAGAAGATGGTATCATAGAGTTGGGTTGTGAGATACCCTGATATGTGAGTTATGTGTCCCTACCGAAGCGGTAGTAGTAGGACTGTCAGGTTATGACAATCTGGATAGTCGGGTTTTGTGAGTCGTGAAATTTGTTCGACTGCACGAGTCATTCATTCATCGAGTCATCGTCAGTGAAGACTATTATAGCAAGACCTCAAAGCTTCGTATGACCTGTCTAAGGACTCGATTCTCTTAATGTTCATACATTCATCATGTCATTAATTATACATGCTTTGTTGAAACCTATATGTGATATTAGGGATTACGATTGATTCATGACTAATTGTTTTGGAGAACGTGTGACCTGTGCAAGCGATAAGGATCAACTCATTCATCAGTCAAAAATACTCAATCATTATTTTTGATCTGGTCGATCATGTTAATTCATTAATCACTCAGTCAATCTCATTACTCAGTTGTGATCTTATGGATCGAATTATCAACCTTGTTAACTTGTTCAAGATAATCATTTCAGGAGTTTTATCAGATAATCACGTCACCGCACTTGACCTTTCATGCGATCTTATCATGTTCCGGCGTCATGTCAATGATCATTTTATTACATTATTAATGCATTCATTATGATAGAGCGTGTATGCTCATTATTATCAATCCGTAACGTAATCATAATGCGATCTTCACGCGGGATCTATAATTATCATGTGACTTTCCTGCTTCAGTATGGATAGAGCTTTCAGAGGATGCAGGTGAAGAGGCCGCGGTGCGGGCCGAAACCCGGGATCTCGTGTGAATACCCGCGCGAATGCGAGGGATAACATGTGTTCATCAGTTAGCTATGCTACTTATTCACTATCAGATAATTATTCACTGTGAGGGAGTCGTACCCGAGATGCAAATCAATTGGAAGGTGTTCGGGTGGACCCATTCCTATGCATGCAGGGCATGATGGCCCAGATGACTCAGATGACGCATTTGATGGAGACCACGCAGACCTCGATTGTTCGTGATCCACCACGGCAGGGATTCCAAGTGTCGTTTCATGGACAGACTAGAGGAGTGAGTCATATTATTAGTGATATCTCTCGTCAGAGACCGCCTACTTTTCAGGGTTCGTCGGAACCAGCTGATATTGTTCATTGGCTTGAGCATTTTGATAAACTCTTCGACATGGTTCAGTGTCCGGAAGAGAGTAAGGTGGTAGTAGTGGCTTACTACTTGAGTAAGGGTGCTTATTCTTGGTGGCTTTCTGTGAAACTCACCGATCGTGATTGTGTTTGGAGTGAGTTCAAGACTCTCATGTTAGAGAGGTATTATCCGGCTCCACTTCGCGAAGCCAAGTTATCAGAGGTTTTAAACCCCCAACCCGTCGAGGACGAGGGTGTTATTGTCATTGCTGAGAAGTTTCAGGGACTTCTTTAGTTTGCTTCGTCTGTTATCCATACTGAGGTGGATAAGATCAAATATTTTAGTAAAAGGCTAAATATGCAGTTGAGGATGCAGTTGTTCAATCACAATTGTAATTCACTTAGTGAGTTCATCGAGAAGGCTCTTGGAGCAGAGCTTTGGATCAAGGAGCTTACTTGGAAGCATCCTTCAGCTTCTTCTGGTGGGAGGACTGGGATGTCAGTTCGTTCAGAGGGACATCGGGCTCCGGCACCCAAGAGGTCATTTTCTAGTCGTCTTCATGCTGGGAAAGCATCTTCCTCTCAGACGACGAGTTCGACTGTTGTTTGCTTTAACTGTGATTCAGCAGGGCACGTTAGTACTCATTGTACAGTGCCAGCTATTGTTTGTTTTCTGTGTGGGAGGCAGGGACACCTATGGAAATACTGCAGGAGTTCTAGTTCCGGTAGATCTCGAGAGGGCTCCCATGCCTCGAGGGATTTTGTTACTCCAGCCCGTGCATCATCCAAGGGGTCCTACCATACTTCGAGAGCCAGAGGTAAGAACATTCCTCACCGGTGTTAAAGGGTTATCATTCCGTTCGTTGTTGTTCATTCATGTATGTGATTCATTCACCATATATCAATCATGTTGAGACTTATAATTATCAACTAATCCTTCAATTCATGAGGAACAATGGTTCCAATCACTTCATTTGAGCTATCACTCATTGCTTGATCCTTGTCGGATTTCTAGTCATTTATCATTCATCGTAATCACTCTCGTTCTTGTGACCTTTCGGGATCATATTAAGCGGTGAGTTCAGATTTGGGTCTTTCTTGAATCGATGATCTGGAGGATATCGATGTTAGGTACATTTGAGATGTAGCCTTGTTTTCCGGATTACTGTTTAACTTAATCTGCATCGTAGTATTGTGGTTGTGAACCATCTATTTTTGATTTATCTTGTAACTATAGTATTTGAGAATCTTGAGGTTTGGGTCATTGGTTGGGATTTCTTCCCTTTGGCGTTGTACCCGAGATTTCGTGATAATCTGAGTAATTGTTCATTGTGATTAGAGACGTCAAGTCATGAGAACTTTGGCGTATGATTGATATGGTTCCGAGGACTATACATGCGTTGTTGCTTTTCTTTTAAGGCGCGACTCAGTGATGGCATGGGCATCCGACGCCGATGAGGATGGGGAAGTGTACACCGATGGATTGTAGAAATGTACAATGAGCGGCTCCCTCGGGATGTGTACGCTGGTGTTTCGAATCATACGGTTGGTACGACTTTCTGGCAGGTCTCCGACGGAGTGTTTCGCATTGAAGAGTATTCCTAGAGATGTTGTTTTCAGATCCTGATGGATAGTTCATATCCCGAGATGTGTACCCTTAGTTTCGGGGATGAAACTCTTTTTAAGGGGGGGAGTATGTAATACCCGATTGTGAATTCATTGATTATCATTCAATAAATATCACTCAGAATTTTTTTTCACTCAGTAATAATCATTCATCATTCATGTTCATTCATTTATGTCCATCATTCGGCGTACTTTGGAATCGTGTATCAGATTAACATTCATCGTTCAACCCTGTTTGAAAATCGAGATGAGAATATTATCATAATTGTTGTAAGTGTTCAGTAAGTTGATGTTGATTTTGGAGTTCATATCATTTCGAATTTACTCTTTTTGTTCGGTTCGTGCTATTTTGGACCAACTCTTGTAATCACTACTCGGAGCCGCCGTTTTGGGATTCCCGCAATTCCATTTCATGTTATTATTCCCAATTTTTGAGTTCTATTACGTTTATTCTCTTTCCGGGTCAATTTTCATCATTTTTGGGCACAAGCAGCGTGTGCCGCAGCACAGGGGAATGTGCGCCGCGGCACACACATCTTGCAGGAGCAACTTGGCGTGGCTGTATCGCACGTCGCGGCCCACTGCTGGCTGGGCCGCGTCACCAGCTGGGAGCTGGGAGCAATTTTCGGCCGCGGGCCGCGGCACACTCAGGACGGGCCACGGCACGCGAGTCAGATTTCCTCTTTTTCAGCGGATTTTTGAGGAGAGATGTTCATTTCATCATTTTCTTCATTTCTCCACTCCTTGTGCGATTCTTGGGAGAATTTCTGGGCGATTTAGCATCATCAATCTCAGAGATTTCATCCTCTTTGAGTTCTTGGTGTGTATTAACAACACCTACTTAGATTCTTCATCCTAAATCTAAGATAAATTCTTCAAACACTAGATTTCTATTTTCAGTTGGAGTATGATGTTTTGAATGATATAATCATGATATGTGAAGGATATACGTATGATTATGGGTTTTTATGTATTATCATTGAATTGTTGGAGGTTTATTCAAGAACACATTGAATGTTGATTTTGGAATTGGGGGTTTCGATTAGATGTTGTTGGAATCTCGTATTCTGTCTTCCTTTTGGATTGTTGAGTGTATTGAGGATGTTTTGATGGTTTGAATCATTCATTGGAGATTGGTTTTCGATATAATTGGGTTTGGTTGTAAACAATGGAAGATTGTTTACAACGTGTTTGTTAAATTGCCCCAATGAGTTGGGAAGTGTTGTATCGACCTTTTGAGTTGATTTTGACTATACATGGATATGTATATTAAGAAATCATTGGTAATTATGTTATTCAAGGTTGTTCGAGCGACCGAAAATTCCATCAAGGACGTTGATCGCAGAAGGACTTTCTCGCCTTCGGTTTGAGGCAAGTTTTATACTTGTACTAGTCAATGAGATTAATGTTATCATATATGTGTATGAATGTGTTGTATCATTCCGAGACGTAGTCTTTTCATTAGTTAATTGATATTAAGGGATCGTTCGATACGATACTTTTCGACAATTATGCCAAATGTCTATTATTGTTCATTAACGGCCGGTCAAGGCATTGGGATACTCATTGTTAATGTTATTGGATAGATGGTTCGCGGTATCGATGTATCGATTGTTGTTGTTGATATTCATGTCGATCTGAGACATTGTTGTAATCATTACTATTGATGTTGGTGTTTTGCCATTGATGTTGTATTGGCCGATTGAAGGCGTTGGCGTGTTCGTTTCTCGTCTTCGTCGTCGGTAACCGATTAAAGGTGCCGGGTCATTCGTTGTATCATTGTTATCGATTGGCCATTCTAAGGCAACCGAGGTGTTAAATCATTCGTTGTATCATTGTTATCGATTGGCTGTTCAAATGCAATCGAGGTATTGAATCATCCGCTGCATCATTGTTATCGGTTGGCCACTCTAAGGAAATCGAGGTACTGAATTGGGACTGTTGAAGATAGTTCCCATCCGGTGTTCGTTGTAATCGAATGGCCGTTCTAAGGTAATCGAGGTATTGAATTGGGACTGTCAAGGACGGTGCCCATCCGTGAGTTACTGTCAACGTGTTGGCCGACTCAAGGCAGCACACTATCATTCTTGTTAATTCGGTAATCTGTGGACCGTTTCCATTTATGATTAATTGTGTTTTGGAGGCTAGTCTCGGCTAGTGCTCATTATAGGTAAGTCTGGGGCTTGAACCTTCGCAGTTGGTTTCCCAGCACCTGCAATTCAGCAGGTCACGGTCACTGGGTGATCTCATTATGGGTAAGTTTGGGGCTTGAACCTTCGCGGTTGGTTTCCCAACACCTACAGTTCAGTAGGTCACGACCATTGGATGGTCTCATTGTGATACGGCTTCGTGTCGTGGCTTCGGCCCTCATTGTGATGCGGCTTCGTGCCGTGGCTTCAGCCCTCATTGTGATACGGCTTCGTGCCGTGGCTTCGGCCCTCATTATGATACAGCTTCGTGTCGTGGCTTCGGCCCTCATTAGTACAACCATTGTGATGATTGTGATATTCGGCAGCTTCGGCTGGAGGACTTTCATGCCTTGGTGATGTCTTGGTATTTTCATTGGAGCCTTCGGGCATTTTGATTCATATTTAATTCAATTATGGTTTGGTTCATCTTCTTGTAATTCATTGTGATGTTCTATACTTATGATTCGTCGTTGGGCACTTATGTTCTAACCTGTTGAACATGAGTTAATAGTATGTCGTGGGCATAGTGGTTTCACGAATTCTCAATTCTTGTAACTATAGTATTTGAGAATCTTGAGGTTTGTTTCATTGGTTGGGATTTCTTCCCTTTGGCGTTGTACCCGAGATTTCGTGATAATCTGAGTAATTGTTCATTGTGATTAGAGACGTCAAGTCATGAGAACTTTGGCGTATGATTGATATGGTTCCGAGGACTATACATGCGTTGTTGCTTTTCTTTTAAGGCGCGACTCAGTGATGGCATGGGCATCCGACGCCGATGAGGATGGGGAAGTGTACACCGATGGATTGTAGAAATGTACAATGAGCGGCTCCCTCGGGATGTGTACGCTGGTGTTTCGAATCATACGGTTGGTACGACTTTCTGGCAGGTCTCCGACGGAGTGTTTCGCATTGAAGAGTATTCCTAGAGATGTTGTTTTCAGATCCTGATGGATAGTTCGTATCCCGAGATGTGTACCCTTAGTTTCGGGGATGAAACTCTTTTTAAGGGGGGGAGTATGTAATACCCGATTGTGAATTCATTGATTATCATTCAATAAATATCACTCAGAATTTTTTTTCACTCAGTAATAATCATTCATCATTCATGTTCATTCATTTATGTCCATCGTTCGGCGTACTTTGGAATCGTGTATCAGATTAACATTCATCGTTCAACCCTGTTTGAAAATCGAGATGAGAATATTATCATAATTGTTGTAAGTGTTCAGTAAGTTGATGTTGATTTTGGAGTTCATATCATTTCGAATTTACTCTTTTTGTTCGGTTCGTGCTATTTTGGACCAACTCTCGTAATCACTACTCGGAGCCGCCGTTTTGGGATTCCCGCAATTCCATTTCATGTTATTATTCCCAAGTTTTGAGTTCTATTACGTTTATTCTCTTTCCGGGTCAATTTTCATCATTTTTGGGCACGAGCAGCGTGTGCCGCAGCACAGGGGAATGTGCGCCGCGGCACACACATCTTGCAGGAGCAACTTGGCGTGGCTGTATGGCACGTCGCGGCCCACTGCTGGCTGGGCCGCGTCACCAGCTGGGAGCTGGGAGCAATTTTCGGCCGCGGGCCGCGGCACACTCAGGCCGGGCCACGGCACGCGAGTCAGATTTCCTCTTTTTCAGCGGATTTTTGAGGAGAGATGTTCATTTCATCATTTTCTTCATTTCTCCACTCCTTGTGCGATTCTTGGGAGAATTTCTGGGCGATTTAGCATCATCAATCTCAGAGATTTCATCCTCTTTGAGTTCTTGGTGTGTATTAACAACACCTACTTAGATTCTTCATCCTAAATCTAAGATAAATTCTTCAAACACTCGATTTCTATTTTCAGTTGGAGTATGATGTTTTGAATGATATAATCATGATATGAGAAGGATATACGTATGATTATGGGTTTTTATGTATTATCATTGAATTGTTGGAGGTTTATTCAAGAACACATTGAATGTTGATTTTGGAATTGGGGGTTTCGATTAGATGTTGTTGGAATCTCGTATTCTGTCTTCCTTTTGGATTGTTGAGTGTATTGAGGATGTTTTGATGGTTTGAATCATTCATTGGAGATTGGTTTTCGATATAATTGGGTTTGGTTGTAAACAATGGAAGATTGTTTACAACGTGTTTGTTAAATTGCCCCAATGAGTTGGGAAGTGTTGTATCGACCTTTTGAGTTGATTTTGACTATACATGGATATGTATATTAAGCAATCATTGGTAATTATGTTATTCAAGGTTGTTCGAGCGACCGAAAATTCCATCAAGGACGTTGATCGCAGAAGGACTTTCTCGCCTTCGGTTTGAGGCAAGTTTTATACTTGTACTAGTCAATGAGATTAATGTTATCATATATGTGTATGAATGTGTTGTATCATTCCGAGACGTAGTCTTTTCATTAGTTAATTGATATTAAGGGATCGTTCGATACGATACTTTTCGACAATTATGCCAAATGTCTATTATTGTTCATTAACGGCCGGTCAAGGCATTGGGATACTCATTGTTAATGTTATTGGATAGATGGTTCGCGGTATCGATGTATCGATTGTTGTTGTTGATATTGATGTCGATCTGAGACATTGTTGTAATCATTGCTATTGATGTTGGTGTTTTGCCATTGATGTTGTATTGGCCGATTGAAGGCGTTGGCGTGTTCGTTTCTCGTCTTCGTCGTCGGTAACCGATTAAAGGTGCCGGGTCATTCGTTGTATCATTGTTATCGATTGGCCATTCTAAGGCAACCGAGGTGTTAAATCATTCGTTGTATCATTGTTATCGATTGGTTGTTCAAATGCAATCGAGGTATTGAATCATCCGCTGCATCATTGTTATCGGTTGGCCACTCTAAGGAAATCGAGGTACTGAATTGGGACTGTTGAAGATAGTTCCCATCCGGTGTTCGTTGTAATCGAATGGCCGTTCTAAGGTAATCGAGGTATTGAATTGGGACTGTCAAGGACGGTGCCCATCCGTGAGTTACTGTCAACGTGTTGGCCGACTCAAGGCAGCACACTATCATTCTTGTTAATTCGGTAATCTGTGGACCGTTTCCATTTATGATTAATTGTGTTTTGGAGGCTAGTCTCGGCTAGTGCTCCTTATAGGTAAGTCTGGGGCTTGAACCTTCGCAGTTGGTTTCCCAGCACCTGCAATTCAGCAGGTCACGGTCACTGGGTGATCTCATTATGGGTAAGTTTGGGGCTTGAACCTTCGCGGTTGGTTTCCCAACACCTACAGTTCAGTAGGTCACGGCCATTGGATGGTCTCATTGTGATACGGCTTCGTGTCGTGGCTTCGGCCCTCATTGTGATGCGGCTTCGTGCCGTGGCTTCAGCCCTCATTGTGATACGGCTTCGTGCCGTGGCTTCGGCCCTCATTGTGATACAGCTTCGTGTCGTGGCTTCGGCCATCATTAGTACAACCATTGTGATGATTGTGATATTCGGCAGCTTCGGCTGGAGGACTTTCATGCCTTGGTGATGTCTTGGTATTTTCATTGGAGCCTTCGGGCATTTTGATTCATATTTAATTCAATTATGGTTTGGTTCATCTTCTTGTAATTCATTGTGATGTTCTATACTTATGATTCGTCGTTGGGCACTTATGTTCTAACCTGTTGAACATGAGTTAATAGTATGTCGTGGGCATAGTGGTTTCACGAATTCTCAATTCTTACCTTGGTTTGTGAGCATGTCGTATTATTATTATCATTGTACCGTTTCATTATGCCTTTGGATGCATATCATGTTATACATGTATTTGATGTTCGTTATCTGGATGACTGACCCCGTGGGGGCGGAACATGTTTTCACGTTTTAGGTGCTAGCGAGGAGAGAGTTGAGACACAGGGGCATGATGATGGCGACGAGGCATTCGAGCGATACTAGTCCGGGTTGTTCATGTTGGTTAGTCAGTTGGACTGTTCTCCAGTTTGTCTGTCATTGTCATTATGTATCCTCCAAGCAGATGCTCGTGAATGTTGTATTTTTATTTTGGGCATGTAGGCCCATCATTGTCATTGAAATTCCTTATCTGAATATTGTGTCGGATATCATAGTAGGGATTATGATTTTCCTTGTTGGTTAATTTGATGTATTTTAGTCGTTTTCGCCTGGTGGATCTCCTGGGGTGGGATCCACGGTACTGTAATAACCCAATAGGATTTGGAGGTGTTAAACTTATTATGTTCAAATGCTTTCTCGATCTTAAGTAGACTGATTGAATCAAATGACTCTTCATTTGAGCATGGCCATGCATTTCCTTCAGTCTTACTTATCGAGGGTCCCCGCAGATATCTATCTCCCTAAAGAGAGGGACAAATCCCCATCTTGACTATTAATTGCCCTCTACATGGCTCACACTAATCCCGATCGCTAACCTTTATGATCACCATGTTTGATATAATGTTGGATTACGTTAAGGCATAGCAGTTATCATGTTGGAATCTACGATAATCTCAGGTTCAAAGATTTATTGACATACTGTTATATTGAGATTCACTTATAACATTTCCATGCAGTGATCTCGATGCAGGTCCGCCTAGTATTGCATTACCCAACCAATACCCATAAATTTGATTCGTACCATACGCATAATCATCTGATAATTATCAATCAAACTTATACTAGTATATTAATCACTTGAGTCTCCACTCAACGTGATTGGAACGGGGACGTTTGAAAAATATCATTATTCGTGAATAACTATTGTTAGATTATTATAATATTAAAACATACACATATTATAATAATCAACAAGAAATAAAAAATATCAAATAATTTTATTTAAATGTGACACTTACACATATAGGTACATCGAATGTTCTAGGGCACTATTCCGAAAAATCTCCCACTTGCATTAGGACCATTCATTAAAGACTTTTAGTCCTATCGATCTAGCATGCTCAACATGCTTTCCGTGTGAGAGAGGCTTGCTAAGTGGATCAGCAGCATTCTCTTCCTTGCTACTTTGCATATACTGAGTATGTGTTTGGATTTCTAATCGATCCTTGACTCTTTAGCTCGTGAAATAGCACCATTACTATCATAGTAAAGACTTATAGTACCTAAAAGGATCCATATATTCTCCTCCACTGCATCCGATGCTGCTAGGTACTCATCTTGAGTAATAGAATATATGAGTATGCTTTAGTTGGAACATTTCCAACTCATAACACCTCTACTTTGAAACAAGACACGAAACCATCTGCGATCTTAAATCATATCTATCAGTTTCGAAACATGCATCGGCATAACCATTTACAGCCAACTCGTTTCCCACACCTCCATAAATTAGGAAAACATCCTTAGTTCTTCTTAAGTACTTTAGGATGGTTTTTAATGCTGTCCAGTGACTTTCATCTGGATTTGATTGGTATCGACTTGTCATTCTAAGGGAAAACAATACATCTGGTCAAGTACAAATCATGGCATACATGATAGATCCAACGACCGAAGGATATGGAATCATTCTCATGTGGGCTCGCTCATCAGGAGTCAAAGGACTCTGAGTTGTACTCAAATGAATGCCATATGACATTAGCAAGAGTCCTCTCTTGGAGTCCTGCATACTGAACCTCTTCAATATTTTGTTAATGTAGGTACTTTGACTCAGACCAATTATTCTCTTTGATCTATCTCTATAGATATTTATTCCAATAATGTAAGAAGCTTCTCATAAGTCTTTCATTGAGGAACAACTTCCCAACCAAGTCTTGACTGTATGCAAGGTGAGTATCTCATTTACAATGAGTAACATGGCATCTACATATAAGACTATGAAAACAACTATGCTACCACTAACTTCTTGTACATACATTGTTCATCTTCATTTTGAATAAACCAAAACTCTTTGACAGATTCATCAAAACGAAGATTCTAGCTCCAAGAAGCCTGCTGCAATCCATAAATGGATCTTTGAAGCTTGCAAACCTTTTTAGAAAGTTATGGATGAATGAAACCCTCAAGTTGTGTCATGTACACATCATCGAGTAAGTTTCCATTGACAAATTCTTTTTTGACATCCATTTTACCATATTTCATAATCATAGTATGCGACAATGGCAAATAGAATTCTAATTGATTTTAGAATGACTACTGACGAAAAGGTCTCATCATAATGAACACCATGAATCTGTCTATAATCTTTTGTCACTAATCTAGCTTTACAGGCTTGCAGATTATCGTCCATGTCTTTCTTCTTTTTGAAGATACATTTGCACCCAATGGTTCTAACACCTTCAGGTAGATTTATCAAGTTCCAAACTTGATTATCGTACATAGACTGCATCTCTGACTTCATGGCTTATAGCCAATTCTCAGACTCTGGTCCTGAAGAAGCTTCTGTATAGGTACTAGGCTCATCATCTATGAGCGATGCATAATCATCCTGTTGGCCACTAAGTATACAAAATATAGCTTGGAAAAGTGTTAGTACAACAAGCTGTACGTTATTCAAATAAGAGTTTGTAGCGAAAGTTCGTTTTAAGTGAGTTGCTGTAAATACAGCAACTAGGTTTTCTCCTGGTATCTTGGTGCATACAGGGTATGCCATGTATACTTATAAATAATCACAACAATGAAAACAATAAAGGTAGAAGGTAAATAACGCAGTATTTAAAGTGGTTCGAGGTAAACCCCTCTAGGTCCACTGGTCCTCCACACAGGAGTGAAAACATTTATTATAATCACTACGTACACAACTACGTGACTAAAATCAAACATATCCTTGTATCATTCACACAGATTGATACAAAGACTGTCGCTTTCAACCGTTCACACAAATTGGTTGATGGCGTCTCTTGACTTGCTTCTTCTCACACAGATTTGAAGCTTCGTCCTATTCGTCCCACACAGGTCAGAATAACTTTCTTTGTCCACACAGGGCTAAGTTTTACTCAAAGGTAAAATGGTAAAGTTGTAACACCCCCAAGATATTCGAGGTGTATTACAGCGCCGTGGACCCCTACCTGGGATCCACCAGGCTAACACAAGAAAACACCTCTCGACTAACCGTCTCGGTTAGCAAGGAAACAATTGTTAACAACAAGAACATAAAACAACACGTCCGGTACAACCGGCATAATAAACATCAACCGACAAATACAGTAACTCCAACAAAGACCAATCACAATCTGAGAGGAAAAGCCTAAGTACTCGCGAGTACAATTTATAAGTTTACAATTTGGAAAACACCCACATCAAAAGAGACAGTAGGAAATAACAAGACTCAATTGCACATGTCAACAACCTTGGCCGACATCCTCGTACCATCCCAGCCCGCTCGTCTCAGTGAACATAACCCGAAATCCATAACAAGAATTTCCCGACAACGGGTCCCCAAAGGGGTTAGCAATTACGCTAGTACAAGTATTCAAGGCAAACCAATCGCTTACACATTTCATAGTACATGCACCAATATCATTTCAAAAACCAAAACTAGACATGTCTTTTCCTAAACAAACAATCAAACAATTTGCCTAGGACCGGGACGAAGCCACGAATCCCACCCGAGGCCTCTAAGGACCCTTCCGAGGCCATTTCATAAAACAAATCACGCACAGCATCGCCTAGGACCGGGACGAAGCCACGAATCCCACCCGAGGCCTCTAAGGACCCTCCCGAGCTGGCTAGCGAAACAAACTCATGAATCCAGAGTGAAGTCATAGATTCCCCCGAGGCCCCGTCGGACCCTCCCAGGGTGAGCAAAGCACACACAATATACATTACCATTTCATGTTAAGCATAAAGGTTTCCAAAAGAATACTTGCCTTGAATTATTGACGACGCAACGAACGGAAAAAAAAGTCACCGACGAACGCTAGGAACCAATGAAACCGAACCTAACGATTCGAAGAATACAATCACAACCATTTCTAAATGAATACGGAATTGGAATACATCCGAAAACCCTCCTACGATTCATGTATATTCGTATATAAACAACAACGAGGGCGGACCACAACCAAACCCTCTCGATTCCGTAAAAATCACGAAATATACCATGAATCCGTAGGGAAACTAAGAATACCAACAAGATTAATCATATTCATCATGAATTAATCGACAAAACGGAAAGAATCGGACAAAAACGCGAAAACCCCCAAATCTACCCAAAAGTAGGGTTCTAAAGTTCTAACCTTGATTCGCTGGATCGAAGGATGTTATAGGACGATTGATCGGTGATATAAACTCAGAAACTTCATGGATTTGTTGTTCAACAACATGGTTTCGTCTCCTCCGAAACCCCAGCCGCGGACCGAAGAGAAATGAAATGAAAAATGACGGAGAAAGTCGCTGGTCTGTCATTTATATACTGGGCCGGAACTAGCGTGCGCTAGCCTTCCCGGCCTAGCGTGCGCTATCGGCCAGTATCGGCCGAGCACTCTCGGCCATGGCCCGCACGACCCGGCACCACCGACCAATTCTGCCGACCATGACTCGACCGCCCGACTCCCGCTAGCGTGCGCTACGGCCGGAAGCCTGCGCGCGCTAGCCGACCTGTCCAGTAGCCACTGGACTAACAAACTCATCCCGGTAACGTACGCTAGTCGGCCGGCAGCGTGCGCTACCCCTGCCGGTTAGCGCGCGCTACGACCGACAGTAGCGTGCGCTACCTGCCGATCCTGACCGAGTCCAGAACCTCAGAATACCTCTGCCCGGGCAGATAGCGTGCTGGCCGGCGGCTCGGCAGGCGCTACATCTGCCGAAGCTAGCGCGTGCGGCGTCCGGCCATAGCGTGCGCTCGCCGGTTCTGCCGCTGCTCGGCCGATGCCAGCACTCCAAAGATGCCGCACCGGTCGGCCGGTGCCACCGTCACGACCCGATGCCTCGATTTCCGAAAACGCACGGAACGAACATGACGAAAAGTTCGCGGACGACATCAACGACTCGAGATGAAAACGTAATGCAATAATTAATCATACGCGACCAAGAAACGGGTCAAGACGACGAATACAGATATGTATACCCGTAACTTTCAAGAAATTACAAAATGGCCCAAAACGCCCGGAAATCACGATACGTGATCGAATAACCAAACGGAACTTCACAACACGTCTAACAAAGTTAAACGGACTTGCGGGAAACTCGAAACAGCAATTTCGGACGAGATTCGCAAGAATCGAACTCAAGTGCGGAAAAGTCGCTAAAAAGCACAGATCTCAACAAAACAACACCGAAACGAACTCGGATGACAAAAAGTGTAGAATTAATCATTCTCAGAATGACGAAATGGTCATGAGCGAGTCGTCAAAACGGACTCTGGCCGAAAAAAGAAATTTACCAAAAATCGAAAATTGCGGATATTACATTCTACCCTCCTTAAAAGAAGTTTCGTCCCGAAACTTAAAATAAGTAGGGAGAAGCAATATCCCCTGCCAGGAAAACTCGACGCTATACACAAAAACCGAAGACTCGCGCCCGATGGCGAAACGCTGCAAGAAACGCAAAGAGACATACAAAAATCAACGAGTGACAAGCGTCATCAAATAGACAATACAATCGAGTCGATTATCCGAACAATCACAAAACTCAACGAACGAAAATCAATACGATTGACCAACCCAACGGCTCATCAACCAAAACGCGAGTCAACGCTGAACAAATACGGAATTCCACCGCCCAAGGGTTGGAAGATCAACAACGAGACTAATTTCCCGAACTTAAGGGAATTACGAAGGAGCCTGAACGCTCAACAATCACGAAACGAGAACAAAAACCGAACAAACAAACGATTGAGACAATAAAAATCGAACAATCTTGTCCGAAACACGTAGGATAATAAAATTCAAACAACAACTCCCAGAATGACCTGGTGAGAGAAGCAAGATGTACATTCCCATAAGATCCACAGGAAAGGGAATAGCGATTGAAAAGCCACAACGACAGATGAGTTATTCCGAAAAAATACCACCCTCATTCGATCAACAAAAACAAGGGATATGGAAAGTTCAGAAATGTTAACGAGCATAAACGAGTCGATAGAGCCGAAAATACAGAAGTTCAAAATCCGATCCACTTCGAATAAAAGAACTATTAAAACCAAAAGATGTTACTTCCGAACAAGGTTCACAAGAATCGAACCGAATTCGGAAAAGTCACAGCGATAACCAGATCGACTCAAAATCAGATTACAGCTCATTCGAACGATGAATCCAAGGTACGTAATGTCTAAGGTATCAATGAACACGAGCGAATCGATAGACTGGAGAAAGAGAAAATATAGAAGTCAAAATAGTACGGCTATTACCTTTGACCTCGCCCCCGAAACTCACAACAACGGAACCAAGGTAACAATACAACAAGCAACCGACACAACGCGGAACAGTCACCCATGCACACAATCATACCAACCCGATCTCTAACAGCTCGCATATATGCGATAACGCATAAACCGCTACAAGGCGACAACATCCAATACCAATATCACACCCCTCACAGAGGCTACCACGACAGCTGTGTGGAGAACGACTCAACGCTCACACCACCAATTCAACAACAACTCGGGGGTTAACACCCTAACGAGAGCACGAACATCACACATATATTCCCGGACCACAAATAGGAATGATAGGTTTTGAAAACGAAAACCATCTTTTGAAAATAACTTGCAAGCACCAGTTGATCTTGAGTATCATATATCAAAAAGTAGTACAAACATCGTCATCGAGACTTAAAAAAAATCATCTTGCGTTTGAAAAAAAAAATGAATACACCTTTCGTTAAATTAAAACTTTTCAGCTATATTCTACCTTCGGGTCTAAGCGAATGCATTTCTAAATCATTAAAAATATTTCAAAATATTTTGATCCTCAAGGTAGAATAATTTTGAAACATAGCGTGGCACTAGTAGGCATCTTGAGAGCACTGTGAGAAAATAATTTATTTTAAAAGTACGTCTCGAGGTTTATTTTCTAAGATACTCAAGGTTTTTCAGAAGTACAATAGGCCAAAATGCCCAAAATTCGCACGTATCAACATTTACTTAAACACATCATATCACACGCATCAAATCGCTCAAAATCACGACAGTGATATACAATCCTCAGGATATGTTTAACAACATCGTTAAAACAACAATCGGTTTATCAAAACTGGATGGAAAACGATATCAAGAACAAAAATCCAAAAAGTCAACTCTAGGGATTCAAGAAAATACCTAGATTCGGCGAAGAACAGTGGATTAGATGATGTTAAAAATCATCTAGGATACTCCAAAACACCTTTGGATGGAAGAAAAATCAGCCCAGATGCGAAACCGAGTCGCTACGTCTCAAACTCATGGAGGAAGAAGAAGAAATAAAGAAAAATGCAACTTCTAGACTGGTGTCCAGTATTTATACTGGACACAATTAGCGTACGCTAATCATTAAGGTTAGCGTGTGCTATCACGGCACCAAACAAAACTCCTGACCAAAAATACACTGTTAGCGTGCGCTAACCCCAAGTGTTAGCGTGCGCTAACGAGAACTTCAGACCCAGTCCAGTAGGTCTTGGACTGCCCTGAACTACCAGGTAGCGTGCGCTATCCTCCCCTTAGCGTGCTACTAATTCACTCTTGCGCGCGCTAGCCGCAAAGCGTAGCGTGCGCTAATGACCCACAGAGACAACAACAGAACATATCCGAAAAGTTACATGCCGTAAACCTTTCTCACACGGGTTTACCAGGCTAAGCACAATTTCCCATCTCATTTCGAAAATGCTAAAAAGACCAATGACGGTAATATTTTTCCAAAGCTCACAAAATCATTTGTCAAACCATCATGAAATATTCAAGGCCAAAATGCCAAAACTTGATTCAAGGAATCGGTTTTACGAAATAAAACTCAGTTTGCAAAATACCGAAAGCCGTTTGAAAGAACTCACGCAGCGGATAAAATACGGTACGAAAATACATCAGCAGTGACCACACTCCTCGTATAAACCAAATACGAGAGTCTAATAAACACATATCAAGAAATCAAAATCCGTAAGAGGATTTCGTCATTAAGCAACAAATCATACAAATAACTCGCGTCACACGAGGCACAACATAAAGAAGGGAGTTTTACAACCATAGGTCGCACATAAGTGACGACCGCCCCTCGATACTAATCATGACCAATGATCTCAAACGACGCGTCGCGATGCGACTAAGTCAGACAAAATCCGACGGGACAAAACTCAACCAACACAACTTGACTCGACGGCCTAGTTTTTCCTCAGGCTAATCTAATTTTAAAATCGTATACTCTAGTTATTCGAAAATAAAACCGATAAGTTAAAAATCGTTTTCAAGACCCTTTTAAACACGACAAGGGCATAATAGCGGTAGCATTTTATAAAATGTCCTAAACACGACCTTTAAATACGACAAAAGGTTTTATTTGAAAATACAAGGCTTGCTCGCCCAAATTCATGTCACTTTTCAAAAACCCACAATACGATCAAGTCTCAGAAATTTTCAAGCATGCACGCCGCATGTATTATTATTACTAGAAACACATTGGTTGTAAATAACAATAATTAGCCAAGTACCAACAATTCCCGGACACTCATATACGACATTCAAAAATCACCAGTTCAAAAAGCGCAACTCGGAAATACTAATTCCAAGCATATGTCAAACTATCTCTTCAAGTTTGACAGCGTAACCAAAGATCACCGATTTGGACGTATGTCGAAACCAGCTATGTGAGTTTCTCAACAAACTCTGCCATCAATACCTATACCGGAACATATCAATGTTCAAAACTTCTACATCATACTACACCCTTCGGTGTCCAACTCATCGGTACATTCGGCTCAACATACATTAAGTATATCGCAATTACCAAACACAGATTCCATCATACAACAAAAGACTAGGGAGTCAAGCCCTCTCACAATATACCACGGAGCAAAACTCGGATCTTTCGATCACCAACGAACCCACCAATGCTAGGAAGTTTAGCGATGGAAAGCTCGCAAAACGACAAACGGTCAAGCCCAGAACGGCGCACATACTCCGGAGAGACAAAGGACGGCGCAATACTAGAATTAAAAGTACACAAACCGGATGGATCGAAAAACAACTCGACGATAAGTACGAGAGAGGCAATCACAGTTCAAGAAGTGGAATTTCAATACGAGAAAACAAGAGAATCGAGTAAGGAAAACTTACGAGCACTGGATGTACTGAGATGCCGGCAGCGGTGTGACAATGTGCAAAACAAAACACAACTAGACCCAAATAACCAACAAGCCTAGGTATCCATAAACCTAGAGCTCTGATACCATTTCAGAACACCCCCAAGATATTCGAGGTGTATTACAGCCGTGGACCCCTACCGGGATCCACCAGCTAACACAAGAAAACACCTCTCGACTAACCGTCTCGGTTAGCAAGGAAACAATTGTTAACAACAAGAACATAAAACAACACGTCCGGTACAACCGGCATAATAAACATCAACCGACAAATACAGTAACTCCAACAAAGACCAATCACAATCTGAGAGGAAAAGTCTAAGTACTCACGAGTACAATCTATAAGTTTACAATTTGGAAAACACCCACATCAAAAGAGACAGTAGGAAATAACAAGACTCAATTGCACATGTCAACAACCTTGGCCGACATCCTCGTACCATCCCAGCGCCCGCTCGTCTGGCTGAACATAACCTGAAATCCATAACAAGAATTTCCCCGACAACGGGTCCCCAAAGGGGTTAGCAATTACGCTAGTACAAGTATTCAAGGCAAACCAATCGCTTACACATTTCATAGTACATGCACCAATATCATTTCAAAAACCAAAAACTAGACATGTCTTTTCCGGAAACAAACAGTCAAACAGTTTGCCTAGGACCGGGACGAAGCCACGAATCCCACCCGAGGCCTCTAAGGACCCTCCCGAGATGGCCATTTCATAAAACAAATCACGCACAGGCATCGCCTAGGACCGGGACGAGGCCACGAATCCCACCCGAGGCCTCTAAGGACCCTCCCGAGCTGGCTAGCGAAACAAACTCATGAATCCAGAGTGAAGTCATAGATTCCCCCGAGGCCCCGTCGGACCCTCCCAGGGTGAGCAAAGCACACACAACATACATTACCATTTAAAGTTAAGCATAAAGGTTTCCAAAAGAATACTTGCCTTGAATTATTGACGACGCAACGAACGGAAAGAAAAGTCACCGACGAACGCTAGGAACCAATGAAACCGAACCTAAAGATTCAAAGAATACAATCACAACCATTTCTAAATGAATACGGAATTGGAATACACCCGAAAACCCGCCTACGATTCATGTATATTCGTATATAAAAAACAACGAGGGCGGACCACAACCAAACCCTCTCGATTCCGTAAAAATCACGAAATATACCATGAATCCGTAGGGAAACTAAGAATACCAACAAGATTAATCATATTCATCATGAATTAATCGACAAAACGGAACGAATCGGACAAAAACGCGAAAACCCCCAAATCTACCCAAAAGTAGGGTTCTAAAGATCTAACCTTGATTCGCTGGATCGAAGGATGTTATAGGACGATTGATCGGTGATATAAACTCAGAAACTTCATGGATTTGTTGTTCAACAACATGGTTTCGTCTCCTCCGAAACCCCACCAAGGACCAAGAGAAATGAAATGAAAATGACGGAGAAAGTCAGGTTCATCATTTTTATCTTGGGCGGAACTAGCGTGCGCTAGCCTTTCCCGGCCTAGCGTGCGCTATCGTCCAGTATCGGCCGAGCACTCTCGGCCATGGCCCGCACGACCCGGCACCACGACCAATTCTGCCGACCATGACTCGACCGCCCGACTCCCGCTAGCGTGCGCTACGGCCGGAAGCCTGCGCGCGCTAGCCGACCTGTCCAGTAGCCACTGGACTAACAAACTCATCCCGGTAACGTACGCTAGTCGGCCGGCAGCGTGCGCTACCCGCCGATCCTGACCGAGTCCAGAACCTCAGAATACCTCTGCCCAGGCCCGATAGCGTACGCTGGCTGACTCGACAGCGTGCGCTACACTGCCGAGCTAGCGCGCGCAGCGTCCCGGCCATAGCGTGCGCTACGCCGGTTCCTGCCGGGCCTGCTCGGCCAGTGCCCAGCACTTCCGACAGTGCCGCACCGGTCCGGCCAGCTGCTCAGCCGCCACGACCCGATGCCTCGATTTCCGAAAACGCACGGAACGAACACGACGAAAAGTTCGCGGACGACATCAACGACTCGAGATGAAAACGTAATGCAATAATTAATCATACGCGACCAAGAAACGGGTCAAGACGACAAATACAGATATGTATACCCGTAACTTTCAAGAAATTACAAAATGGCCCAAAACGCCCGGAAATCACGATACGTGATCGAATAACCAAACCGAAGTTCACAACACGTCTAACAAAGTTAAACGGACTTGAGGGAAACTCAAAACAGCAGTTTCGGACGAGATTCGCAAGAATCGAACTCAAGTGCGGAAAAGTCGCTAAAAAGCATAGATCTCAACAAAACAACACCGAAACGAACTCGGATGACAAAAAGTGTAGAATTAATCATTCTCAGAATGACGAAATGGTCATGAGCGAGCCGTCAAAATGGACTCTGGCCGAAAAAAGAAATTTACCAAAAATCGAAAATTGCGGATATTACAAAAGTAACAGGTTTAGAACAGCAACTTGAACACGATGATCTTGAGCTGATGATGTGCTGTTCTTGGTGTCTGAGTATATTTCTTCTCTTCAGATATTTCTTAGTTTGTAATTCATATTACATTGGTTTCATTGTTTTTACAATGTCCTTTTGCATGGACTATTTATAACCTTGGAATAGATCCATTATAAATATGTCCGTTGGCTGGGTTGGTGAGATGAGATCCATTCTGATTGGTTGATTGACTTTCAAGAACAAGATCCGGATTTTGCTACTTGTCTGAAGATCCTTGTCGGTTGGTATTTAAATACTATATTCAATTAGTATTTAAATTCTTCTTTCAAATGGCGTTCTGACTTTAGTGAATAAAGTAGATTCTGTCTCAGCGGTCTTCAGTACTGTTGGATAAGTGTTGATTTATCCTAACACTTTCAGCCTGTATGCTGTGTCCAGCATAGTACGTCTTATTGCTGTTAGTTGTAGACTTCAACACTGTAGGCAATCTCCCATGCTGTATGGTAGGCACTGTATGAAGATTCATGACAGCTTCCATACTTAGCGGCATATCGAGTCCTTTGCTGTATGATGTCAAATATTCTTGAGACGGCTATGTTGACTAGATAACTTGCTGTATGATGGTAGTGCGGAATCATGCTGTATGTTGGTACTTATCAAAACAAGGTACAAGATTGTTTATCCCAACAATTTCCCCCTTTTTGATAATGCCAAAACCTCTTTATTGATGATGCCCAAACCTCTTTACGCCGAAACAATTTCCCTCTTTATTGATACCATCTTGATCCGAAGAGGCTGTCTTCTTGATCTTCTGTCGAATAGCACTTAAAAAAATGAACTGCTCGCAGGCAAGTTCTAATCATTAGGTAAAACATCCACACGGATGTGTATTACAACTTAAACTTATGATTTGTAATACCCGGTTGTAATTCAGTCATTATCATTCAGTATCTATCATTCAGTAATTGTCACTCAGTAATTTTCACTCATTAATGATCATTTTTCACTCATATTCAATCAATGCACTCACCGTTCAGAGTAATTATATCGTGTATCAATCGTCATTCATCACCAATCTAGTTAGGGAATCGTGCCGTGTTTATCATCGTTGTCATTTTCATAGTGTGTTGTGTCTGAGGAGTAGCGCACGCTACGTACTCTCTTTAGCGTGCGCTAATTGAGTATGGGTAGCGCACGCCACCTCTCTGTTGGGATTCGGTGCCTAAAACGAAGGCCCAGCGGAAGCGGTAAAACGAAAATTAATTCGATCCGAATCCCTACGAGGATCGATCGAGCTACGTATATACGAATATATAAACGAAAAGAAAGAGTCGTAAGAAACTAACCCTCGAAGTCCGTTGATTAAATGGTAACCTTCTCTTGAGCTATTTCCCAAGCTCTTGAACGATCCAACGCCGAAAGCACCGCGTCTCTACTTGCCACGCGCCGGAGAAACAACCGGAACGACAATCACCTTGCTATCCTCCGAGGATATGGCTAGAGCTAAGTGATGAAGCTTCCAATATGAAATTATAACACTCTCTGAGGATACGGCTAGAGCTAAGTGATGAAGCTTCCAATATGAAATTATAACACTCTAAGTGTATAAATCACAATCTCTCTTTTATTTCTCAATTTTCTTCCAAGAAAAATCAAGAACTTGATGAATAAAGAGGAAGATGATGAAGAAGACTTGGAGAAGTCTTTTCTCTCTCTCTACACTCTTGCAACCTCACGTTGGAATCAAAGTATCATGAGGTGAGAAGTCTTCCTCTTTTTATTCTATTTCCACTCACATGATACATCTCATTATTATGAGAATCAAAGCCCCACAAAGTCATCTTTTTCATATAAAATGAAAACAACAAGACAAGAGGAAAGTGGGTGGAAATTAGGGGGCTACCATGCATAAACGGATGAGTTCGGTTCGTTTCGGACTCCCGTGAGTCCAAACAGATAAACTACGATTCCGTTCCGATGTATTTGTATCGATTAATTAATCCAATTAATTAAACATATCAAATACAAAATAACATAATTAATTTCTCCAAGAAATAATTATATTCATGAATTAAATTAATCACCCAGTGATATATTTAATCCATTAAGCCGTAAATCAATTTATCCGATAAATCGATTTAAACATCCAATGTCCCAAATTAGATATCAAATATCTAATATTCATAATGGGAGAATTAGCTTAATTCATTCCGTCGTCAATCCTAATGCGCGACTCGGTAGGTCCGTCTCAGTCAGCAATGGGAGGAACCAAAAAGTAGTAGCACCACCTAGCCAGCCTGGTGGCCTACACTGTACCCCGACTGAGAACGAATGATTGGGATCATTCAAGAACCATTCTGTCGTGAATACCAATATACGTATAGAACCCTTCTTTCAAATGTCCCGATCAAGTTATAGGGTCACGGTCAGTCAAACCCTATCTGTACTTGACGCTATGCATGCGTTAATGCAAATCGAGATCATCGAGCTCTCGTGTATCTAATACAGCTAGCTCCAATGCTTTGGCCAAAGACTTATGATCTCATCTGCCAATAACCGCATAGGACATATAACCCGTTCACTAACAGGAGAAAGAATTCTATCTTGGTATTCAGTAGGACCTGCTACTTACCCGTCAAGATGCACGTCGAGGTTGACCCCCGCCTTCCGGTTTACAGGCTCGAACTACTCTAATGAAAATCTTGACGTCACAAGCACATCCCTACTAAATCCTCAAGTCGAAGGTTCACGAATACCTATCACAACCTTTCGATTCCGTCATTTACTGTCCCGGAGTGAAATCCGTGTGACGAATCGAGGGTGAGTCGGTTCGAGTATACTAATCTAATTAGTCATACCTATAACGTGTGCTCCCACTAACCATTAGTGTTCGACAGGCACTCTCTATGTAAAAGAACACGTCATACAAGTCTTCACATAAACTTAACGCCCAGTCAAGTTTCATCGACTTGCGAACGATTAAGTATTTGAGCTATAAACCTTTCCAGTGCCGACCCCCTTATCCAATAAGGAGTGGAACGTTTTGCTCTCAAATACACGGACTAGTTTCTATATGTTTATTTACGAGTTAGGAATGCCAGTAACTACCAGTAAATAAAGAAACATTCATTTGCCTTATATAAATGGTTTACATAATTACAAGTACAATGCCCTCACTCAACAACCTCTGAGTGGCATTCGAGGGCATACTCCTAACAATCTCCCACTTGCACTCAATGCCACACACTATGGTATCTAATACCCATGTTATCCAGATGACGCTCCAAGCTAGTCTTAGATAGTGTCTTGGTCAGTGGATCGGCGACATTGTCGGCCGAGTCTACTCTATGCAGCACAATGTATCCCTTGCGAACAAATTCTCTTACGAGATGATACTTCCTCTCAATATGTTTGGTGCTGTTGTGAAACCTCGGCTCCTTGGCACATGCTACTCTCGTCGTTGTCGCAGATGCAGTAGACAGACTCATCACATGGTATCATTTGAAGTTCTCCTAGAAACTTCTTAATCCGAACCCTTCCTTGGAAGCCTCCGAGGCTGCTTGATACTCAGCCTGACAGGTGGAATCAGCAGTCGCGCTTTGCTTGGCACTACGCCAAGATACTGCTCCTCCATTAAGAGTAAATATGTAGCCAGAAGTGGACATTGAGTCGTCCTTCAGTCCTTGGAAGTCCGAATCAGTGAATCCCACCACATCCAAATCTCCACCGCCATATATAAGAACCATATCTCTAGTTCTTCTCAAGTACTTGAGAACGTTCTTTACAGCAGTCCAATGTTCCCTACCTGGGTTTGCCTGAAACCTACTCAACACACTTACAGCATGCGCGATGTCAGGTCTTGTACACAACATAGCATACATAAGGCTACCCACGGCTGAAGCATATGGTATATTACTCATTTCCTTGCGTTGTTCCTCACTTTGAGGACACATCTTCGAGGTGAGTTTTATTCCATGTTGCATCGGTAGGAACCCTCTTTTAGAATCATCCATCTTAAATCGCTTTAAGATCTTATCTATATAGAGGGCTTGGGAAAGGCCTATTGTTCTCTTCGCTCTATCCCGGTAGAGCCGAATACCAAGAATATAGGTTGCTTCTCCCAAGTCTTTCATAGAGAAATTACTCGAAAGCCAAGCTTTCACAGAACTAAGCATTCCCACATCATTTCCTATTAGTAGAATGTCATCTACATATAGTACTAAGAATGCGATCTTGCTCCCACTAACTTTCTTATATACACAAGGTTCCTCTTCATTTTGCACGAAGTCAAACTCTTTGACCGCCTCGTCAAAACGAAGGTTCCAACTATGCGACGCTTGCTTCAGTCCATAAATGGAACGCTGAAGCTTGCACACTTTCTGAATATCGACTTCAGACACAAAGCCTTTAGGCTGCTCCATATAGATTTCCTCCTCGAGGAATCCATTAAGGAAAGCCGTCTTTACGTCCACTTGCCATATCTCATAATCGTGGTAGGCAGATATAGCAAGCATCATGCGAATAGACTTGATCATGGCTACGTGCGAGAAGGTATCGTGGTAATCGATCCCTTCCTTCTGGGTATAACCCTTTGCCACAAGCCTGGCTTTATAGGAGCCAACCTTGCCATCACCATCAGTCTTTCTCTTATAGATCCACTTGTTCCCAATAGGCACTATGCCCTTGGGGCGGTCTACTAGAGTCCAGACCTGATTGACATGCATCGAGTCTATCTCAGCTTCCATAGCTGTACGCCATTTCGCAGAGTCTACATCCACCATCGCTTGGTCATAGGTCGTCGGGTCGGTCTCTTGGCTATCACTTGGAACCTCATGGAGACCTAGCTCCTCCAATTGCATAAGCCCATACCTCTCAGGTAAATGAGACACTCTACTAGACCTACGAGGTGGTTGTACTTGTGTTTCAGAAAGTTCGGTTCCAGTTTCTTGCACATGTGTCTCTCGAGGAGTTTCATTGTATTCTTCTAAAGAAATACTTCTACCTGCTCCGCCTTCCTGAATGAACTCATCTTCCAGGAAGTGTGCTTGTAAAGCAACAATGATCCTTCGATCTTCGGGCATGTAGAATAGATATCCCATCGTCCTGCATTTAGAATCCAATGAAACGTCCCTTCGCAGACCTAGCTTCCAACTTTTCCACCTTAATCTTCTTGACATAAGCGGGACATCCCCAAATCCTAATATGATTAAGACTTGGTTTCCTTCCTTCCCACATCTCATGTGGAGTTTTAGGAACGGATTTAGAAGGACATCTGTTCAAGATATATGCGGCAGTCAGGAGTGCATACCCCCACAAGTAAATCGGCAAGTCAGTATAGCCCAGCATGGAACGGACCATGTTCAACAGGTCCGGTTCCTTCTTTCGACACACCATTTAACCGAGGAGTACCTGGAGGTGTTAGTTGTGAAACTATTCCATGTTCCTTAAGGAACTCACAAACTCCGTACTCATATACTCGCCACCTCGGTCCGACCAAGTGCTTTGATATGATTACCACTTGTTTCGACTAGGGCCTTGAATTCCTGGAATTTCTCAAAGGCCTCGGATTTATGTTTCATTAAGTATACATAACCATACCTAGTATGATCATCTGTAAACGTAATGAAATATTGATATCCGTCACGTCCGCTTCCAAAGCACCACATACATCGGTATGGATTAATCCCGATTTATCGCGGCTCTTTGAAATGTCCCTGTGAAGGGGACTTAGTCATTTTGCCTTTAAGGCAAGATTCACAAGTAAGAAAGGGATCCGATCCCAATGGACCCATAAGTCCATCTTTTCCATCTTGTAAACCTTGGTCCGACCAACATGACCAAGTCTAAGATGCCATTTCAAAACTTGATTGGTTTCATCCCTACCACGTTTTCTAGTCATAGTATTCACAACTACTTTGTTGCCGAGATTTAGATGATACAATCCATTCAACAATGTAGCAGACTCCACTAGTTTATTTCTAAAATAAATTTTGTAGGAACCATCACCAATGAAAATGAAAAGCCTTTTCGGTCCATGACCGAATGGATAATGTTTTTGTGCCCCTTGGGCAAAACAAGTACATCTTCTAAAGTCAAAACAAAGCCGGATTCTAAATCCAAAAGAAGTGATCCTATGCCTGGCCGCCTCGACACTATGCCCGCTTCCGATCGTGATCATAACTTCTCCACTCCAAGCTTCCTACTTTGTTCCGCATCCCGATTCACGGTACAAATATGAGAACTAGCACCGTAATCCAAAGATCCGTGAAGTAGAAAATACAGAGCGTAACAATTTGTTTCCAAAACTAAAAGTTTTGTACTGAAGTGCCATGAAGAATCGGACAGTCTCTAGCCCAAAGGGCCCACTCACCGCACTTGAGACAAGCATCCTTCTTCTTCTTGTTCTTTGGAACCATCGGGGCCTTGCCCTTACCCTTAAGGTCCTTAACTTGTGGTCCAGTTTGCTTCTTGGTCTTTTTCTTCTTGTTCTTAGACCTCCGAGGTCCGTAAGAAATCACAAGATCGACTCCTTCATCCGCGGAGTCTTCATCCGAGACCGAGCGGTCACAAGTTTATTCATTAGCCCAGCTAAATTACATGCAATCTCATTGCAGTTGAAGTTCATAACAAACTGTGAGAAGGAATCAGGGAGAGACTGTAGGATAAGGTCGGTTTGGAGAGAAGTATCCATTTTAAAATCAAGGGCCTCTAATCTCTCGATCATGGATATCATTTTGAGGACGTGTTCCCCAACCTTCTCACCTTCCTTCATCCTTGCACCGAACAGTTGCTTGGATATCTCATATCTAGCGCTTCACGTGCTCACCATAAAGTTCGGTTAAGTGAGATAGAATCTGCCTAGCAGAAGTCATTTTCTCATGGCCTCTCTGAAGCTCATTAGACATGGAAGCCATCATATAAGCACGGACTTTCACGTCATCCTTAACCCACTTTTCGTGCATTTCAATCTCTTCCTGATTGGCTCGGGTCCGCACAGAAGGCGCCGGAATGTCCGTATCCAAGACGTATCCCAGTGCCTCTATACTGAGGACAATCATCAGATTTCGGAGCCAATCCACAAAGTTAGGTCCCATTAAGGTGTTCTTTTCGAGTAGAATTGCGAGTGGATTCATTGTCATATTGAGTTATGTTTGCATTAAGTATAACAGATTAATTAGTGACTTATTATATTATGTTCTGAGTATAGAATTAAGGTCTTTTCTATTCTTGTTACCCAGCTCCCACTATTTTTATCGGAATAACACACTCCCACGTGAAAACCGGAAGTATCGTCGCTCTAATTCATAGCGGTGATCGAGTTCTTTATAAATCTTAATAGAGGGCAACCGAACAGGTTTCTAGTCTATTAATTTTCATAAAGTGGTGTCCAACACCAACCCATCTAATGGATGATTCGATCTTCTATTTCCCCTTGATCATTCCCCTCAACCTATACGGTTTCTATGGTTCGTGAACAAGTTAAGTTTATACCATCGACGCAAATCGGCCACAATGAATCTTATCCGCAACCTATCGTGTTTCTAGGGATAAAAATTGCTCCAACCGAAGGCATCCAATGCGCTCCCGTAATTTATTCGTCCTCCCGAACGACTACCCCGATAACTCTAAGCATAGCACATCCGGTTTGGATTTCAATTTCCCGAAAACTCGATGGAGGGAAGGAAAACCTTGAAACCTTATAAACTTAATTATTTGTTGTGGGAGAATTATCGCGATTAACGTTACACTTTGCACATTAATCGTTTAAGCGCGTTTTTGGCATTCATACAATATGAAATAACCATTCACAACCTAGTTGCTACCAACATGTGGTTCATGGACCGTTCCTAGAAAACAAAAACTCTGTAATCTAATTACAAGTCTTCGTCTTGAATCTTCGTCTTCTCGAAATGGATCTTCCTCCAGTCTTCGTCATTACATATAAATTTTACATTGAAAATTGCATCCTAGATAAAAAATTTTCTAGTAAAATAAATAGGCTCAAAATGGCCTTTACAACCCAATCGAATAAAACGAACGATTCAAAAACTAAGTCCACGAACCACATCCCCATTCAAAAGCATTCATTCAATAAATACTAAATAAATGGAAAGCGTAGAGATACATTGATCCAATCAACAATACGAACCGATCCAATCGATTCACACAATCGGTAATATGATGACATTCAAAATAATTCGGTCGACCATAAATATTCCAATTAATCAAATTTCCCTTATAAAATGAAATACCATAAATCATTTTAATCATATTAAATCCAATTTAACATGCGGGAGATTAATTTTCAAGAATACACGAAAAATCGAGCCGGGCGAAATTGGCTGCCATGGTCGAAGTCATCGCCGGCAAGATGCCGGCAGAGATGCTCGCATGGCCGATCACGCTCGGAAGCTGCCGCCGGCACGCCCGTGTCTCGTGACACGGTCGGTCCGCTCGGCAGGCCTGGGACTTCTCGACACGGCCCGTGTCACCAGACACGGCCGAGTCACCCTGGCACCAACCTGCCCTTTGTCCTAAAAATCGTCCGACGACGATTCGGAGCTCGATTTTCGACCGGATATCCAATATCAATATTTTTAAACATTCATATCTTCAATATAAATCATATTTCCAAGAAATTAAGATTTATATTTAGACATAAACTTACGAAAAATATAACTACAACGAACGTAAAAATATATACCACGATTATGACTAAAATGATTCCAAATCATTCACCATCTAATAAAGCATTCCAAATGCCAATATCGTATATACGATCGCAAGACCTACGCTCCGATACCACTGTTGGGATTCGGTGCCTAAAACGAAGGCCCAGCGGAAGCGGTAAAACGAAAATTAATTCGATCTGAATCCCTACGAGGATCGATCGAGCTACGTATATACGAATATATAAACGAAAAGAAAGAGTCGTAAGAAACTAACCCTCGAAGTCCGTTGATTAAATGGTAACCTTCTCTTGAGCTATTCCCCAAGCTCTTGAACGATCCAACGCCGAAAGCACCGCGTCTCTACTTGCCACGCGCTGGAGAAACAACCGGAACGACAATCACCTTGCTATCCTCCAAGGATACGGCTAGAGCTAAGTGATGAAGCTTCCAATATGAAATTATAACACTCTAAGTGTATAACTCACAATCTCTCTTTTATTTCTCAATTTTCTTCCAAGAAAAATCAAGAACTTGATGAATAAAGAGGAAGATGATGAAGAAGACTTGGAGAATTCTTTTCTCTCTCTCTACACTCTTGCAACCTCACGTTGGAATTAAAGTATCATGAGGTGAGAAGTCTTCCTCTTTTTATTCTATTTCCACTCACATGATACATCTCATTATTATGAGAATCAAAGCCCCACAAAGTCATCTTTTTCATATAAAATGAAAACAACAAGACAAGAGGAAAGTGGGTGGAAATTAGGGGGCGGCTACCATGCAGAAACGGATGAGTTCGGTTCGTTTCTGTAATATCCGGATTCTTATGGAAGTATTTTATCTGTACATTGAACCCTGTATTATTTTGGGAATGATGATGTTAATAATGGAGTATGGTAATTATCATATTTGTATCTTTTTACATGGGTGTAGCAACATGTAAATTTTCCTCCATGCACATACGTGGTAACGTACGTTAAGAATGTAACTTAACGTAACGTTAATGTTAACGACGCTACGGATGAAGCGAGCGCATTTAATGCGGTCAATTATTGGGTGGGCCGGCTAGCACATGAGTACATGGTGGTGGGCTCGACCAAGATACCCACCAGATTCGCACGGCATGAACCTGGACACTTTTTAAGTCAACGGACTTTAACGTACGTTATGGACATTGTGTAGCGTACGCAAAATTATATGGTTTACGTACGTAACACGTTTAGTGTAACGTACGTAATGAAGTTCATAAATCAGACAGTGAACTATTTTGGACGATAACGTACGTTATGAAGTATCCCTAACGTACGTAACACTCAGAAAGTTATAAAAGGAGCAGCACCCCATTTCATTTCAGCTCGTCCTTTTGCTCCTAAACTTCACCATATTCATCCCCAGAAGATTTCCAGCCTCTTTTAACACCTTTAGATAAATTGTTACTGAGTCATTGAGCTTGTATGACACTACTTGATCATTGACGACAACTTATATTGGACTTTGAAGTAGAAATCATCACGAGTCGGCGTTGAAGCAACCGGAGTTGGATTTTACTTATAGTCTCAGTATTTTCTTCCTCATAAGGTATGTTATACGACTTCCAACTTTGAAGTTATGTTGTTAAAGACGATATGATCACTCTACCAAGAATAGTAGATCACTTTGACGACGTATGCGATCTAGTATCATACTTAAACTATAATGATCGAACTATTATGGCTTAGAACACCGTAGTTGAACCTGGTTATGACAAAGGATGAGAATAGTGAATTATTAAACCGTATCAAATGTTATCGTCATGTTGATTGTTAACTTAGTGTCGATTTCCACTTTTACCAAATGGATTTTGGAAAGAATCATCATAGTGGTAATCTTACTTGCATAGATGAAATAAGTAGTTCACCATCAGTATAAGCCTGGATTTAATGACGATATTAGATCAATTACATCAACCTTAAACCAACCGAATCTTGCATGAGTATTTCGATCAAGATTGAAAATGGTATTACGATGATATCCGTATCCTTGAAATTGTAGATATTAATCCGTAGATCATTCATGAGTATGATATATATTTGAAGGAATATTAGATTACTCACTAAGGATTTCGTAATACTTCGTCACTAATCGAGCCAGTCACCTGCCCAGTGAGAAACTGACATGCATAATTAACGTACGTTAAGATTTGTTACTAACGTACGTTATATGACGTTGTTAACGTACGCTACGTTTGGTACGTAACGTACGTTATATTATCAGACGAGTCAAGTCGACTGCTGTTGGTATATGTTTAGCGTACGCTATACTTCATAGCTTACGTACGCTAGCGAGTAAGCTTAACGTACGTTACAGAGGACATGTAACGTACGTTATTTAGGTCAGACAGTTTTCGTTTTATAGACTCTCAACCGTAATTCGGATTGTTAGATGTTCGTTCGACCTAAGATGAATTCCATGTTATTTCTCTTATTTAAGGATCGAACTTTGCTACGTGATTGATCGAGAGAGGCAACCTTCGAGCATTTCGTTTTCGTGGAAGTATCGTTCTTGTCTTCAAATCGAGGCAAGTACCTTATTTGTTTTATGTATTGTTGTTATACATATTGTCGTGCATGTATGTCGTTATTGTGTGTCCACCTCGTGTTGGTCCGACGGGATCATCGGGGGATCTATGCTAGCGTCTTACTGGATCATCGGACGGGTTTTTCCACCACGGGTTGGTCTGACGGGATCATCGTGGGTTCTAGGCAGTGAACGCTGGATCGACGGAATTACCATGTGTATGTTATGATATCATGTTGTGATTATCAGTTGTATATGTCATTTATGAGTTTCTCGTAGGAGAAGACTCGTTGGTATTTTGTCGTTTACGTTATTATTCTTCGTGAGATATGTTGTGGTACTTGTACTAGCATCGTTGTGCTAACCCCTTTGGGGGTGAACATTTTGTTTATGTTCAGGATCCAGGAGAGCGGGAAAACAACCACTGGAGCTGCATGACGACGGGAGTGCAGAGTGATGTTTTGGCCGGGTTCATTTGTCTGTTGTTTTTTGGTATTTCAATAAGTACTCGAGTACGAAGTCATTTATGTTGAATTTGAATTTGGTAATGTATTATTAAGTTCCTGTTGAATAATTGTATTTTCGGTATTTGGTCACAACTGTTGTATCTAAATTCTGTTATTTCCATTTGTTAATACCTTTTCTTGTCTGTTCAATTCTTCAGCCTTGTAAATCCTTATGAAAAGGATTTACGGCGCTGTAATATCCCTGAATATATCGGGGGTGTTACAGAATATGGTATCAGAGCTAAGATTATGGATATCTTGGCCGTTGGGTTAAAATAGGGGTCATTTATGTCTTTTGAGGTAACCGGCCGTGAATGACATCCCTGCACTGCCTACGTCTTCATGCGAACGGTGGTTGTAAGTTCTTAAACTCTATCTCGTTCTTTGCATATTGTGTCTCTTTATACTCGAATATTAGAACGATGTTGTTTCTTGTATATTGAATATTTATGCTTACAGTATGTTGAGAGGCGGACGTGCACGTGGTCGCGGTCGTGGACGCGGACGAAGAAATGCTGAAACAGAAGCGTCGCCTTCTAACCAGGACAGTCATAGCTCAGGCGAGCCGCAACAATCTATTAATAATGAACCAGATCCTGCTGTACCTGAGATCCTTCGTCAAGTGGTGAACCAGATGACTCAGTTCGCCCAAGTCGTAGACCGAATGCAAGTGGCGGTGGGACTACAGCAGGGAGAAGGACAACAAAGGATCCCAGACATGGGAAATCAAGGTGATCGGTGGCTGCAAGAGGTTGCGAAGATGCAACCACCCAAATTCGACGGTATTTCTGCGACTCCCACCTGGGACCATTGGTTGAAGGAACTGGAGAAAATTTTTGCTGGAATTAATTGCCCAGACGACAGGAGAGCTCCTATTGCCCAGTACTTTCTGATAGGGGAAGCATCCGAGTGGTGGGAAGCTATCCGACCTGCGGATCATAATGCCGATTGGACGGAATTTAAAACGATGATGGAAGCTCAGTATTGCCCTCGTCCTGTGAGGGAAGCCAAAATTCGAGAATTTTTCTCCGCTCAGCCATCAGATGAACCCGTATCCCAGACGATTAAGACATTTAACCAGCAATTAGCATTTGTTCGACATCTGGTCAGAACAGATGCGGAAATGATGATCCATTTCGATATGAGGATGAAACCAGAAATCCAGAGGTACATGTCCGGAATAGAATGTACCACACTCCGTCAATACTAGGATAAGGCGTTGGCGTATGAGATCAAGGAAGCAGCTATGGAAAAATTTTTGGAGTCCAAGAAACAGAAAGTCTCTGGTACTTTTACAGAGCACAAGAACAGCGGGCCCCGTAAGGCCCAGTCATCCTTTCACTCTTTCAAGAAACCTCCGCACCCGGTTAGGAGCGGAAAGAACTTCGGAGCGACATCAACTATTACTGATGTTAACAGGAAATGCTTTAATTGCGCCCAGACAGGACACTATCGACGGAACTGCCCCCTACCTTCCGTGACTTGTTTTGATTGTGGACGAGAGGGACATCGGGCAGTGTTTTGTGAGGAGGCGGCAAAGTCTTTTAGAGCCCGAACACCACAGCCAGTCCAGAAGGAAGCCAGTATCCAACAGACGCAGCAAAGTGTTCAGATGCCTCAGAATTTTGGCCGCGGACGAGGCAGAGGACAATGGGACCGAAAGGGGACATCGAGTGCCGGATCTGCTCCCCCACGTGCATGCGAGATGAGGAGGACAGACGATCGGGATCTTCTTTGTCGCATCGTGCTGTTCAGATCCTTTCCCAGCCAGTTAGCGTTTTATTCGATACAGGAGCTACGCATTCGTTTATATCCTTGTCTTGTGTAAATCGTTTGAATATTTCCGGTTTTCATACTTGTGAACCTTATGTTGTTGGTTTACCGAGTGGAGAGAGGATTGTTGGGAACTTAGAAACTAGAAATTTCCCTGTATCATTTGGAGGCAGAGAGTGGCTCTCAAATCTGATCATGATAGAAATGCAAGGAGACGACCTGATACTCGGAGACGATTGGCTTAATCGATATGGAGCAATTGTGAACTACCGAAGGAGAAACATCTCGCTGATCGCTGACGACGGTTCGAAATTGCTTGAGGGATGGAAACCAGGCGACAGAAAATTGATCATAGCGATGAAAGCTGTCAAATTGCTAAAACAGGGCTGTATCGGATACTGGTGCTATGCAATGAAGAAAGAAGACGAAATTGTGGAACTTTCATCCATTCCTGTTGTGAACGAATTTCCAGATGTATTTCCTGACGAGTTACCTGGACTACCTCCACGAAGGGATGTAGAATTTACCATTGAGCTGGAACCCGGAGCTACACCAATTTCTAAGGCGCCATATCGTATGGCACCTACTGAGATGTACGAACTGAAAAAGCAGCTGGAGGAGTTACTGGACAAGGGCTATATTCAGCCAAGCGTTTCACCCTGGGGAGCGCCAGTTCTTTTTGTCTGAAAGAAGGATGGATCGCTTCGACTGTGTATTGATTATCGAGAGCTGAACAAGATGACGATTAAGAACAAGTATCCATTGCCACGGATTGATGATTTGTTTGACCAGTTGCAAGGGGCAACAGTATTTTCTAAAATCGATCTGAGATCAGAATATCATCAGCTGAGGATTAAGGAATCTGATATTCCAAAATCAGCGTTCAGAACTCGCTACGGACATTATGAGTTTGTAGTGATGCCGTTTGGTCTCACTAATGCACCTGCTGTATTTATGCAATTGATGAACCGAGTGTTCATCGAATTTTTGGATAAATTTGTGGTCGTGTTCATTGATGACATTCTGGTGTATTCTAAGAGCCCGGAAGAACATGCACAACATTTGCGGATTGTTTTAGAACTTTTGAGGAGCGAGCAATTGTACGCCAAACTTTCTAAGTGTGAATTCTGGCTAAAAGAAGTGATGTTCCTCGGCCATGTGGTGTCAGCTGAAGGAGTCCGAGTAGATCCTCAGAAGATTGAAGCAATTATGGATTGGGAGCCTCCAAAGAACGTGAAAGAAATCCGAAGCTTCTTAGGACTTGCTGGATATTACCGTCGATTCGTGGAAGGGTTTTCTAAAATCTCCCGCCCACTTACTCGACTCCTGCAGAAAACTCAAAAGTTTGAGTGGAATGAATTGTGTCAGATTAGCTTTGATGAATTGAAGAAGAGATTGACAACGGCACCGATTCTATCACTTCCACAGGGAACTGGAGGATTTATAGTTTACAGTGATGCTTCGAACCAAGGACTTGGGTGCGTATTGATGCAAAATGATAAGGTGATCGCTTATGCGTCACGACAGCTGAAACCTTATGAAGTGAATTACCCAACACATGATTTGGAGCTAGCAGCAGTAGTTTTTGCTTTGAAGATCTGGAGGCATTATCTGTACGGGACTCACTGTCAGATCTTTACGGATCATAAGAGTCTCAAATATATTATCAGTCAGAAAGAGTTGAACATGCGGCAAAGGAGATGGTTAGAGCTGATTAAGGACTACGACTTGGAGATTTTGTATCATCCAAGCAAAGCGAATGTAGTGGCTGATGCACTTAGCCGCAAGCCTGTTTCTATTCAGATGCTGGAGACGCTGACCTCCTAACTTAGCATTCAACGGGAGATGATTCGTGAAGGAATTGAAGTATGGTTACAAAGAGTCCAAGTACAACTGTGCGTGATGGAGATAACTTCATAATTAACCGAAGAAATCAAATCTAGACAGACAGATGATCCTCTGATGATTCGGTTACGTGATGAAGTGATCAAAGGAAAGGCCCCCGGATTCATAATTCATGATGATGGAGTTTTGAGATTTCACAAACGACTCTGCGTTCCTGATGTTGACATTCTGAAACAGACGATTATGAAGGAAGCTCACAGTTCGCCCTATTCTATCCACCCGGGCACCAGTAAAATGTATAAGGACTTGAAGCAAAATTTCTGGTGGGGTAACATGAAGAAAGACGTAGCGGACTATGTTTCTAAATGCTTGACTTGTCAACAGGTTAAGATCGAGCATCAACGGCCTGCTGGAATGTTGAAGCCGCTCCCAATTCCTGAATGGAAGTGGGAGGATATATCGATGGATTTTATCACTAATATGCCGAGAACCAGGACAGGAATGAACATGATTTGGGTGATAGTTGATCGTTTAACCAAATCAGCTCATTTCCTAGGCATTAAAGATACGTGGGGACCAGAGAGGTTGGCACGAGTATTTATTTCGGAGATAGTTCGATTGCATGGTACGCCGAAAACCATTGTTTCTGATCGAGACGGTCGTTTTGTGTCTCACTTCTGGAAAGCAGTTCATAAGGCCTTGGGGACCGAATTGAACTTGACCTGACTTACCACCCAGGTGATGGACAATCCGAGAGGACTATACAAACGGTGGAAGACATGCTAAGGGCCTGTGCCTTAGATTGGTCAAACGATTGGGAAGTTCATCTACCATTGATTGAATTTACCTACAACAATAGTTGGCACGCTTCCATTAAGATGGCACCGTTTGAGGCATTATACGGGAGGAAATGCAGATCGCCCCTATGCTGGGACGATTCATCGGACTTAATCGGAACAGAACCAGAGTTGATCGTACAGACTCGGGAGAAGATAGCCTTGATTCGTGAAAGGTTGTTGACCGCCCAGAGTCGCCAGAAATCTTACGCAGACGTACGCCGTCGCCCTTTGGAGTTCAGTATTGGAGACAACGTACTTTTAAAGGTTTCACCTACTCGAGGAGTATTCCGTTTTGGAAGGAAAGGAAAGCTAAGTCCGAGATATATCGGACCATTTGAGATCCTTGAGAGAGTTGGAGAGTTGGCATATAGATTGGCATTGCCGCCGTCATTGTGCCATGTTCATAACGTGTTCCACGTATCCCAATTACGGAGGTATGTACCAGATCCCAGTCATATCATTGATTTCGGCGAGATCGAAGTCGCGCAGGATGGGACGTTTGAAGAAAGACCGGTCAAGATACTCGAGAGTCGAGTTAAGCAGTTGAGAAACAAACCCATCGTTTTGGTCAAAGTTCAATGGTCACGCCATGGAGTGGAAGAAGCCACATGGGAAACGGAAGATGGCATGAAATCCAGATATCCCGAGTTATTTTTGTCTTGAGTTTCGGGACGAAACTCCTTTTTAGTAGGAGAGTATGTAATATCCGGATTCTTATGGAAGTATTTTATCTGTACATTGAACCCTGTATTATTTTGGGAATGATGATGTTAATAATGGAGTATGGTAATTATCATATTTGTATCTTTTTACATGGGTGTAGCAACATGTAAATTTTCCTCCATGCACATACGTGGTAACGTACGTTAAGAATGTAACTTAACGTACGTAACCTGTTAATGTTAACGTACGCTACGGATGAAGCGTAGCGTACGTAATGCGGTCAATTATTGGGTGGGCCGGCTAGCACATGAGTACATGGTGGTGGGCTCGACCAAGATACCCACCAGATTCGCACGGCATGAACCTGGACACTTTTTAAGTCAACGGACTTTAACGTCGTTATGGACATTGTGTAGCGTCGCAAAATTATATGGTTTACGACGTAACACGTTTAGTGTAACGTCGTAATGAAGTTCAATCAGACGGTGAACTATTTTGGACGATAACGTGCGTTATGAAGTATCCCTAACGTCGTAACACTCGAAAGTTATAAAAGGAGCAGCACCCCATTTTATTTCATTTCGTCCTTTTGCTCCTAAACTTCACCATATTCGTCCCCTGAAGATTTCCACCTCTTTTAACACCTTTAGATAAATTGTTCTTGAGTCATTGAGCTTGTATGACACTACTTGATCATTGAAGACAACTTATATTGGACTTTGAAGTAGAAATCATCACGAGTCGGCGTTGAAGCAACCGGAGTTGGATTTTACTTATAGTCTCAGTATTTTCTTCCTCATAAGGTATGTTATACTACTTCCAACTTTGAAGTTATGTTGTTAAAGACGATATGATCACTCTACCAAGAATAGTAGATCACTTTGACGACGTATGCGATCTAGTATCATACTTAAACTATAATGATCGAACTATTATGGCTTAGAACACCGTAGTTGAACCTGGTTATGACAAAGGATGAGAATAGTGAATTATTAAACCGTATCAAATGTTATCGTCATGTTGATTGTTAACTTAGTGTCGATTTCCACTTTTACCAAATGGATTTTGGAAAGAATCATCATAGTGGTAATCTTACTTGCATAGATGAAATAAGTAGTTCACCATCAGTATAAGCCTGGATTTAATGACGATATTAGATCAATTACATCAACCTTAAACCAACCGAATCTTGCATGAGTATTTCGATCAAGATTGAAAATGGTAGTACGATGATATCTGTATCCTTGAAATTGTAGATATTAATCCGTAGATCATTCATGAGTATGATATATATTTGAAGGAATATTAGATTACTCACTAAGGATTTCGTAATACTTCGTCACTAATCGAGCCAGTCACCTGCCCAGTGAGAAACTGACATGCATAATTAACGTACGTTAAGATTTGTTACTAACGTACGTTATATGACGTTGTTAACGTACGCTACGTTTGGTACGTAACGTACGTTATATTATCAGACGAGTCAAGTCGACTGGTGTTGGTATATGTTTAGCGTACGCTATACTTCATAGTTTACGTACGCTAGCGAGTAAGCTTAACGTACGTTACAGAGGACATGTAACGTACGTTATTTAGGTCAGACAGTTTTCGTTTTATAGACTCTCAACCGTAATTCGGATTGTTAGATGTTCGTTCGACCTAAGATGAATTCCATGTTATTTCTCTTATTTAAGGATCGAACTTTGCTACGTGATTGATCGAGAGAGGCAACCTTCGAGCGTTTCGTTTTCGTGGAAGTATCGTTCTTGTCTTCAAATCGAGGCAAGTACCTTATTTGTTTTATGTATTGTTGTTATACATATTGTCGTGCATGTATGTCGTTATTGTGTGTCCACCTTGTGTTGGTCCGACGGGATCATCGGGGGATCTATGCTAGCGTGCGCTGGATCATCGGACGGGTTTTTCCACCACGGGTTGGTCTGACGGGATCATCGTGGGTTCTAGGCAGTGAACGCTGGATCGACGGAATTACCATGTGTATGTTATGATATCATGTTGCGATTATCAGTTGTATATGTCATTTATGAGTTTCTCGTAGGAGAAGACTCGTTGGTATTTTGTCATTTACGTTATTATTCTTCGTGAGATATGTTGTGGTACTTGTACTAGCATCGTTGTGCTAACCCCTTTGGGGGTGAACAGTTTGTTTATGTTCAGGATCCAGGAGAGCGGGAAAACAACCACTGGAGCTGCATGACGACGGGAGTGCAGAGTGATGTTTTGGCCAGGTTCATTTGTCTGTTGTTTATTGGTATTTCAATAAGTACTCGAGTACGAAGTCATTTATGTTGAATTTGAATTTGGTAATGTATTATTAAGTTCCCGTTGAATAATTGTATTTTCGGTATTTGGTCACAACTGTTGTATCTAAATTCCGTTATTTCCATTTTTTAATACCTTTTCATGTTTGTTCAATTCTTCAGCCTTGTAAATCCTTATGAAAAGGATTTACGGCGCTGTAATATCCTTGAATATATCGGGGGTGTTACAGTTTCGGACTCCCGTGAGTCCAAACAGATAAACTACGATTCCGTTCCGATGTATTTGTATCGATTAATTAATCCAATTAATTAAACATATCAAATACAAAATAATAAAATTAATTTCTCCAAGAAATAATTATATTCATGAATTAAATTAATCACGCAGTGATATATTTAATCCATTAAGCCGTAAATCAATTTATCCGATAAATCGATTTAAACATCCAATGTCCCAAATTAGATATCAAATATCTAATATTCATAATGAGAGAATTAGCTTAATTCATTCCGTCGTCAATCCTAATGCGCGACTCGGTAGGTCCGTCTCAGTCAGCAATGGGAGGAACCAAAAAGTAGTAGCACCACCTAGCCGGCTGGTGGCCTGCTATGCCCGAGAACGAATGATTGGGATCATTCAAGAACCATTCTCGTGAATACCGGTATACGTATAAAACCCTTCTTTCAAATGTCCCGATCAAGTTATAGGGTCACGGTCGGTCAAACCCTATACGTACTTGACGCTATGCATGCGTTAATGCAAATCGAGATCATCGAGCTCTCGTGTATCTAATACACTAGCTCCAATGCTTTGGCCAAAGACTTATGATCTCATCCGCAATAACCGCATAGGACATATAACCCGTTCACTAACGGAGAAAGAATTCTATCTTGGTATTCGGTAGGACCTGCTACTTACCGTCAAGATGCACGTCGAGGTTGACCCCGCCTTAGGTTTACGTGGTCGAACTACTCTAATGAAAATCTTGACGTCACAAGCACATCCCTACTAAATCCTCAAGTCGAAGGTTCACGAATACCTATCACAACCTTTCGATTCCGTCATTGACTGTCCCGGAGTGAAATCCGTATGACGAATCGAGGGTGAGTCGGTTCGAGTATACTAATCTAATTAGTCATACCTATAACGTGTGCTCCCACTAACCATTAGTGTTCGACAGGCACTCTCTATGTCAAAGAACACGTCATACAAGTCTTCACATAAACTTAACGCCCAGTCAAGTTTCATCGACTTGCGAACGATTAAGTATTTGAGCTATAAACCTTTCCAGTGCCGACCCCCTTATCCAATAAGGAGTGGAACGTTTTGCTCTCAAATACACGGACTAGTTTCTATATGTTTATTTACGAGTTAGGAATGCCAGTAACTACCAGTAAATAAAGAAACATTCATTTGCCTTATATAAATGGTTTACATAATTACAAGTACAATGCCCTCACTCAACAACCTCTGAGTGGCATTCGAGGGCATACTCCTAACACTCTCAACACTAGCGCACGCTAGTGTAGTTCAGCAGGCAGTCCAGAAGGCACTGGACTGCAGTTGGGGTTGTAAGTAACGCATGCTACGAGTGGTAAGTAGCGCGCACTAGTAGGTCGGAGTAGCGCACGCTATGCAGTCGGTGTAGCGCGCGCTAAGGTCAGATCAGGCAGAGTCCAGTGGGTACTGGACTGAATTGGATTTATTCCTAGCGCACGCTATGAGTAGATATTAGCGTATGCTAATCGGGCACAGTAGCGCACGCTGATTCTTGTGTGTAGCGCGCGCTACCGCCAACAGATCAGAGAACAGGAGATTCTGGACTCCAGTACTGGGCATCAGATAATTCATTAGCGCACGCTAACCATTTGTGTTAACGCACGCTAATTAAATGGTTGTAGCGCGTGCTAAAAAAGGTACGTAGCGTGCGCTACAAAAGGTACGTAGCACACGCTACCGTTGCGAGAAGAGGGTACTGGACTACCCCGTGCACCCGTTAGCGCACGCTCCGCACAGGAGCTAGTGCATGCTAACTGGGATTTGCTATATATAGGACAATCCAGTCCTTTCTTCGTCATTCGTCATTTCTCTTCTTTCCTTCGGCGGTTTTAGGTGATTCCGGGCGAATTTGGAGAGTTTTCTTCGAGATGAATCCACTAATCATCATCTTCAAGCTCATCATTCGGATTGATCATCATTTCATCATCCCCATCACATCAAATCAAGGTAATAATCTCTTGGATCTAGAATTTCGGATTTTTGGGTTTTCCTTCCGATTTCATCATGTAAGCTTGGATTGTTGTTGGAATATGTTAGATATGGATTATCTACCTTGTAAAATGTATTCCTACGTATATATTATCGTATATTTCGGATTTCATGGATATTTGAGGATTTATTCAAGAACCCTTAAGGGTTGACTTTGGTTTTTGGGGGTTTTCGATTAGTTGTTGTCGTAATGTCGATTAAAGTATTCCTATTGGATTATTGATGCCATTGATATTGTTTTGTTGGTTTGAATCAATCATTTGGAAGTTGGTTTCGATAATTTGGGATTGGTTGTAACTAACGGGAAGGATGTTTACAATGTATTCATTAGAATGCCCCAATGAGTTTGATTATCGTTGTATCGACTTTTGAGTTAGTCTTTTCATTTCTTGATACGTGTATTGAGCGATTGTTGGTAATTATTGTTATTCAAGGTTGTTCGAGCGACCGACATCTCTTTTTAAGACGTTGTTCGAGGAAGGACATTCTTCACCAGTGTTGAGTAAGTTAATTCTTACTCGGTTAAAAGGATACTCATTCCTTTCGTTGTTGTTCATTCATAATCATAATTCATTCATAATATATTAACCGTATTGAGACTTGTAATTGTCAATTAATCACTTCATTCACGAGGAACGACGGTTCCAAATATTTCATTGAGCTATCATTCATCTCACTATCTTTTCATCTTGGTGAGTCATTCTTGACTTTGTCGGATTGTCATTCATTAATATTCTTCATGGTCATTCTCGTTAATATGACCTTCTGGGTTCATATTGCGCGTCCGGGTGGGGATGTGTTGAATTTTTAGTCGGGCACGTGATGGTCATGTGTTGGGTTTACCGACACATTGGACTGTGCACACGGTAATGTACCTCCGTGAGACTAATTAGGTACAAGGGCGGGTGTGTCCGGACACTCGTCTTGTGCAGGTGCACATACCATTATGGGCGTACTATGATGCCTCTCTTCAGCATCATTTCATAATTAAGATATATCATGATTGTGTTTATTCAACTCTTGAGGATTGTTGTTCTGTGTAACTGACTCCGTTGGGGGATGTTTTTTCAGGTCACGGAAAAGCTAAAGCACGTGAAGAGAACGTTGACGGCGAGGAGTCCCAGTGATACTAGTAGGGGCCCCCAGTCATTTGAGTCATTCTTGTTTCTCTTCATTTGTATTTCCACTGCAATTTCCATTTGGGATGTTTATTTATTCAGGGTGGTGTATTTTATCTTCATATAAAATATACTAGTATTCTGTATTGTCCTGGTGTATTATACTTAAGCTCCTGATCGGAGTATTTGGTAATATAATGTGGTTCAGTACTACAATTATATTATGTAATTCATTCATTTTCATTCACCTGGTGGGTCCCAGTTGGGGTTTCACGGCACTGTAATAGCCGCCTAGTTTGGCGTGTTAGAGATTTGGTATCGGAGAGTGGTTTTGAATACTACCTTCCGAGTCATGTCTCATTTTAAATCATCATTCATCCGACTAGTATCATTGGACTTTCGCGTCACGTGTGACCTGTGCAAGAGCCGAGCCCCTTAGACCAAAGAACAGTAAGATTTCTGACGCCATGGTATAATTTCTGGCATAAGAATCACTCATTCATCATTCATTAGTCAACAATCCTGAAACATCATTTTCATTTTTGATCATGTCGATCATGTTAACTCATTAATCAATCAATTCATCTCATTAATCAGTTGTTGATCTTGTGTATCATACCATTAATCTTGTTAACTTGTTCAAGATAATCATTTCAAGAATTTCATCATATACTCATGTCACCTCAATTGATCATTCATGTAATCACTGTGCTAGAGCGCATGTGCTCATTATTACCATTTCATAACGTAAATCATAATGCGGTACTCATGTGAGATCTATGATTATCATGAGACCTTCCTACTTCAGTATGGAGAGAGCTGTCAGGGGACGCAGGGGGAGAGGCCGCAGTGCGGGCTGAAACCCGAGAAATAATCACTCACTGTCGGGAAGTCGTACCCAGGACTCAGCTCGATCAGAAGATGTTCGGGTTGATCCACTCATTTTTATGCAGGTCATGATTACCCATATGCAATTGCTTAATCATCATTGCGCCACTCTGGCCGAATTAATTGAGAGAACTCTCACGTATGAGCCTGCGTCTATGGAAGTCGCTGGGCAACAAACTTCACCTTCTGGCAAGAAATAGAAGAAGCGTAATCAGACCGAAGGCGGCCAGGAAACCTTCAAGAAGCCTCGTGCGAGTCCTAACTTTTCTGAGCGACCTTCTACGGCACCTAAACCTGCGGGATCTCAGTCCCGAGCGGCCAGATCAGCCATCACCTGTTTCAACTGTGGAGCGCTAGGTCATTACAGTACTAAGTGTCTGAAACCGTCTATCACGTGCCATAACTGCGGGATTGTTAGGCATAAGGCCTATTTTTGCCGAAGGGACTCCAATCCGACTACGGCGGCATCTCAGGCCCTGAAGCAATCAGCGATTCAAAATCAGGCTGCTCAGTCAGCGTCGTTTAAAACGACGGAAGCGAATAAAGGCGGAGCTCATATTTACAAGTCAGGAGCATCCGCTTTGGGGGCCGACAAGCCCCGAATTTACGAGATGTAGAGGAGCAACGATCCGAAGGCTCGAATGATCTCAGGTACCCTCGAAATTTTATCTCAACCTGTGTGTAACCTTTTTGATAATGGAGCATCACATTCATTCATTTCCGAATCATGCTTGAATATACTTCACTTGGATAGTCCTATTAATTGTGAACCTTATATCATTGGTCTACCTGACGGTAGAAGAATTATCGGAGATCGTGAGATTAAGTATTTTCTGATTTCGCATCATGGCCGTGTGTGGTTGGCAGGCCAAATCGTGGTGGATGTACCGAGAGACGACGTCATCTTGGGTATTGATTGAATGGATCGTCGTGATGCAATACTTATTGTCCGTGAACGTATGGACACGATCATTTCAGACGATGGAGTCGAGTGTATATTTTTGAAATGGCTTATATTGGGAAATCGTGGATTTGATTGTTTATATTTGTAAAAAGTATGTTTCAAACAGTATTCTTATCCGTTTGAAATGGCTTTTGATACTTTGCAAACTGAGTTCTTACTTCGTAAAACTGATTCCCTAAACCGAGTTTTGGCATTTGGCCTTGAACGTTTAAACGACATTATTATGACGGTATTTGGTATTTGGAAAATGGAATATTTTTCTTTCTGTATTTGAAAAATATTACCGTCATCAATATTTTTGGCATTTTTGAAAGGACGTGGAAAATTGTGTTTAGCCTGGTAAATCCTTGTGAGAAGGGTTTACGGCGTGTAATATTCCCAGGAGGATTCTTTTTCGCACTTTTGAAGTGACATGTTGGGTCAATTTCAAGGAGTTTCAGTATTTTTCAAAGATCGATTTAAGATCTGGGGATCATCAGTTGCGAATTCGAGAGTCGGATATCGCTAGGTCGGTGTTTCGAACACGCTATTGTCATTATGAGTTGTTGTAATGCTGTTTGGGTTAACTAATGCACCTGCGGTATCCACGGAATTATTGAATCGAGTTTTCATCGATTATTTGGATCAGTTCATGGTTGTCTTCATTGATGACATTTTAATTTATTCTCGTGACCGGGAGGAGCACGAGTTTCACCTTCATCGGGTGCTCGACGTGTTGAGACGAGAGCAGCTTTATAGAAAGTTTTCCAAATGTGAGTTCTGGATGTCCGAAGTGACGTTTCTTGGACATGTAATTTCATCAGACAGAGTTCGTGTTGATCCTCAGAAGACGGAGGCTATCCGAGATTGGCAACTTTCGAAGAATGTTAAGGAAATCCGAAGTTTCCTCGGATTAGATGGTTATTATCGGCGATTTGTTGAAGGATTTTTTAAAATCACTCAACCCATGACGAACTCTTTTAAGGAAGGATAATAAATACACGTGGTCCGACGCGTGTCAATAGAGTTTTGAGGAACTCAAGAGCCGGTTAATTTCAGCACCTGTCCTTTCTTTACCGCAAGGGATGGATAGATTTGTGGTTTATAGTGATGCGTCCGGACAGGGTCTCGGATGTGTACTAATGCAGAACGGGAAAGTTATTGCTTATGCTTCACGGTAATTGAGACCTTACGAGGTTAATTATCCGACCCACAACCTGGAGCTAGCAGCCGTGGTATTCGCATTGAATATTTGGCGTCATTATCTTTATGGCATTACCTGTCAGATATTCAACGATCATAAGACTTTAAAGTATATATTTACTCAGAAGGAGTTAAATATGCGACAGTGACGGTGGTTGGAACTAATCAAAGATTATTATATTGAGATACTTTACCACCCGGGCATGGCGAACGTTGTCGCCGACGTCTTGAGTCGTAAGTCCGTTCAGGAGCAAATGCTTGCTCGTTTAACAGTTCAGAAGGAGCTTCAGCAGGAATTTCTTAGACCCGAGTTCGAGGTCTGGCTTCAGCGAGTGCAAGGGCAACTTTGCATGTTAGAGATTTCATCGTCACTTGAGGAGGCAATTAGAGTGAATCAGGGTTCTGACCCATCATTGTTGCGCATCCATGAGGATGTGGCTCAGGGGAAGCCCCTGGTTTGTGGTCCACGAGGATGGACTTTTGCGATTTAAGAATCGGTTGTGCGTACCGGCGAACGACGAGTTGAACAACTCGATTTTGAGAGAAGCTCATGCTACCCCTTATTCCGTTCATCCGAGGTCTAGCAAGTTGTACAAAGACTTGAAACAAAATTGCTGGTGGAGTAATATGAAGCGAGAAGTAGGAGAAATTGTTTTTGAGATGTTTAACCTGTCAACAAATCAAGATTGAACATCAGCGACTGGTGGGTATGCTGAAACCTCTCCCTATTCCAGAGTGGAAGTGGGAAGATATTTCTATGGACTTCATCACGAGTTTGCCGATGAGTCGTCGTGGCATGAATACAATTTGGGTAGTTATGGACCGTTTAACTAAGTCAGCTCATTTCCTTGAGATTAAGGATATGTGGGGTTTCGAGAGACTTGCCCAGTTGTTCATCAAAGAGATAGTGAGACTGCACGGTACTCCTAAAAGTATCGTTTCCGATCGTGACGGACGATTCGTGTCTCATTTTTTTAGAGATCAGTTCATCGCGCTATGGGAACTCAGCTTAATCTCAGTACAACTTTCATCCTCAGTCCGACGGACAATCAGAGAGGACTATTCAGACTTTGGAAGACATGTTGAGGGCATGTGTTCTCGATTTGAAAGATGCTTGGGAAGCCCAACTACCGTTGATCGAGTTCACGTACAATAATAGTTGGCATGCTTCGATTAAGATGGCACCTTACGAGGCCTTGTACGGTCATTATTGTCGATCTCCTTTGTGTTGGGATGACTTATCAGAATCACTCGGAACCGAGCCCGATATGCTTATAGCCGCCCGTGAGAAGGTAGCTTTGATCAGGAGTCGTTTGTTGATCGCTCAGAGTCGAGAGAAATCTTATGCAGATAATCGTCGTCGACCATTAGAGTTCGATACAGGTGACCATGTTTTGGTCAAGGAATCCCCGAGTCGAGGTATCTTCCGTTTTGGGAAAAGGGGAAAGTTGAGTCCAAGATTCATTGGATCGCTTGAGATTCTGGATCGAATAGGCAAGTTAGCTTATCGATTGGCCTTACCTCCGGCGTTGAGCCGAATTCATAATGTGTTTCACGTCTCTCAGTTACGGAAGTATGTTGCCGACCCGAGTCACATACTTTAGTTCGACGAAATCCAGATCGCTGATGATCATTCATATGAGGAGCGTCCTATACGAGTCTTAGAGCAGCGAACCAAACAGTTGAGGAACAAGACGATTCCTTTGGTTAAAATTCAGTGGTCTAGACAGGGAGTCGAAGAGTCTACTTGGGAAACCGAGGATAGTATGCGGGAGAGTTATCCCGAGTAGTTTGACCCTTAGTTTCGGGGACGGAACTCTTTTAAGGGGTGGTGTATGTAATACCCAGTTGTAATTCAGTCATTATCATTCAGTATCTATCATTCAATAATTGTCACTCAGTAATTTTCACTCATTAATGATCATTTGTCACTGATATTCAATCATTGTACTCACCGTTCAGAGTAATTGTATGGTGTACCAATCGTCATTCATCACCAATCTAGTTGGGGAATCGTGTCGTGTTTATCATTGTTGTCATTTTCATAGTGTGCTGTGTTTGAGGAGTAGCGCACACTAATCCTCATCTTCAAGCTCATCATTCGGATTGATCATCATTTCATCATCCCCATCACATCAAATAAAGGTAATAATCTCTTGGATCTAGAATTTCGGATTTTTGGGTTTTCCTTCCGATTTCTTCGTGATTGTTGTTGGAATATGTGAGATATGGATTATATACCTTAGATAAATGTATTCCTATGGATATATTGTTGTATATTTCGGGTTTCATGGATATATGAGGATTTATTCAAGAACCCTTAAGGCTTGACTTTGGTTTTTGGGGGTTTTCGATTAGTTGTTGTCGTAACCTCGATTGAAGTATTCTTATTGGATTATTGATGCCATTGATATTGTTTTGTTGGTTTGAATCAATCATTTGGTAGTTGGTTTCGATAATTTGGGATTGGTTGTAACTAACGGGAAGGATGTTTACAACGTATTCGTTAGAATGCCCCAATGAGTTTGATCATCGTTGTATCGACTTTTGAGTTAGTCTTTTCGTTGCTTGATACATGTATTGAGCGATTGTTGGTAATTATTGTTATTCAAGGTTGTTCGAGCGACCGACATCTCTTTTTAGGACGTTGTTCGAGGAAGGACATTCTTCACCAGTGTTGAGTAAGTTAATTCTTACTCGGTTAAAAGGATACTCATTCCTTTCGTTGTTGTTCATTCATAATCATAATACATTCATAATGTATTAATCGTATTGAGACTTGTAATTGTCAATTAATCACTTCATTCACGAGGAACGATGGTTCCAAACATTTCATTGAGCTATCATTCATCTCACTATCATTTCATCTTGGTGAGTCATTCTTGACTTTGTCGGATTGTCATTCATTAATATTCTTCATGGTCATTCTCGTTCGTACGACCTTATGGGTTCATATTGCGCGGCCAGGTGGGGATGTGTGGAATTTTTAGTCGGGCACGTGATGATCATGTGTTGGGTTCACCGACATATTGGATTGTGCACACGGTAATCTACCTCCGTGAGACTAATTAGGTACAAGGGCGGGTGTGTCCGGACACTCGTCTTGTGCACGTGCACATACCATTACGGGCGTACTATGATGCCTCTCTTCAGCATCATTTCATAATTAAGATATATCATGATTGTGTTTATTCAACTCTTGAGGATTGTTGTTCTGTGTAACTGACCCTGTTGGGGGATGTTGTTTTCAGGTCATGGCAAGGCTAAAGCACGGGAAGAGAACGTTGACGACGAGGAGTCCCAGTGATACTAGTATGGGCCCCCAGTCATTTCAGTCATTCTTGTTTCTCTTCATTTGTATTTCTGCTGCAATATCCGTTTGGGATGTTTATTTATTCAGGGTGGTGTATTTTATCTTCATATAAAATATACTAGTATACTGTATTGTCCTGGTGTATTGTAATTAAGCTGCTCATCGGAGTATTTGGTAATGTAATGTGGTTCGGTACTACAATTATATTATGTAATTCATTCATTTTCATTCACCTGGTGGATCCCAGTTGGGGTTCCACGACACTGTAATAGCCGCCTAGTTTGGGGTGTTACATGATTGATGCATATGCACAATATTACAGTGTGATGTATGTTACATAAAACTTAACCTATGAATTGTTCGCAGACAAGTTCTTACAGCTTAATACTAGACAAGTTTCATACTTGTTGTTTGCAGCAATATAAATTGAATTTAAATTCGTAATCAATCAGTAAACATAGATTACGAGCTGTAATCTTTCAAGACAAAGATAGAGATTTATAGATATTAGTCAAAGATTACAATGATGGAAGAAATAATGATACGGAGATTTTATGTTGCTAAATTCAATGCAAAAAGGATCCTCAATGCTAGCTCCTGTATTGAGCGTGTCTCCAAAGCCTCTTATCAGGATCATTTTCGGTTCCTCTCCACCAGTGCTCTAATGAATCCTTACCTCGATCTAAATAGATTGCTCTTTCTTCAGCCGAATATTCGAAGGCAAGTATCCAGTCTTCAGGGGGAGTAATCCGATCTCCCTTCCGATGCCTTGATTTCATTGAAATTTTTAATGGGAGCAGTCCTCTTTTCAGCATCCTTGAAAATTCGTCCGCAGCCTCTGCTAATGTCATGCATTTGTTGAAGATGGCGGACTCCCTAATGAGCTTGATGAAGTACCTCATTGATTCATTCTTCCTCCATTGATTCACTTCATCAGTTGTAGGCTGACGGTTGGTAGACAAACAAATCTTCGATGGCTTCTGCACACTATTCTTCCACGAAAGCGGGGGTCATGGAACTCTGGGCGAGAACCAGTTAACCTGTAACTTTGTGCAGGTGCGTCCAGGCGGTTGATTGCAGCAGTGATGCTGTCTTCTAAGGCAGCATCAAAATCTCTCTCTCTCTCTCTCTCTCTCTCTCTCCCCATCCTCCATTTCCTAGCAGGCTCTATGGACTCTTCCCCCTTTCTCGCTTCATCAAGATAGGAGACCTTGCCATCAATGCATTCTAGGTCTTTCATTGCGTTGTCCTGTTTGGTCTCTATGCTTGAGATTTTGTCCACCAGGGAACTAAGCAGCACAGATATGTCATTGATTTTTTGGTCATGTCCTGTGAGCCTAGAGCCAGTCTCCTATAGGGCGGCGACAGTCTTGCTTTCGCAAATGTGGAGCTTTGCCTGTTCTTCTTTAAGAATCTGTTCATGACATTTTTGAAGTTGTGAGAGAGCTTGCTTCAATGTACTCGGAAGAATGCAAAAAGCTTTTTCAACCTTCGTAATATCTCGCTTCAGGCCAGTCATCTCATCGATGGCAGTCTCATGCAGCCAATCGAGATGTTTGCCAACATTGTATAGGGCATCTATAACATCCTGTAGAAACACTGTTTGGCGACCGATTACTTGTAATTGCTCGATCTTTACTTCTTTACGCGGAGAGTTAGGGCGCGCTAGTTTCTCTTCTTCAGCTCCATTGAGCTGGCGCATGACTACATGGTTATGCGGCTATTGTGGTCTAAAACCGTCATCGTATTCCATAGATGGAGGTGATGCAGGGGCATCAAGTGCAGGCATGGCTGTTGGTTGTTCAGTTTGTTCAGTCTCGACGACAGGAGGGATAAATTCCACCTGTTTTGGTTATATTTCTGTAGACATGGGTACAGGAGGGACTAATTCCTCCTGCTGTCTCTCAGCATCTGCCTACTATGGCAGGGGGATTGATTCCTCGTGCGGGATGGCGCGGGCTTATTCTTCTGCGACGATAGGCTCGGGTGCCTGTTCATAAACTGTCGCTTCTCCAGGGACAAGAGGGACTGATTCCTCCTGGTCTTGCGCAGCTTCCTGTTGACGGGGAGGGGACTGCTGTCGGTTTGAGGTCCCCCGATCCTATTGGTTCTGCATCCGAGAGAGTTCCATTAGACAAACCTTTCAAATGCTTGCTCAATTTGCACTTGAAGGAGAGTTTTCTTAATGATAGCAAAAGGGGAGGGGCTCTGTACAGTACGTGAGTCTATTGTAGGAATGGTATCCACTACAAGTGTGGGAGCCTGTTTTGGAGATGGTTCCCGAATAGGGGTTAGTACCCTGATGGGAGATGGATCCTTTAAGGGTGTGGAATCCCTTATACGAGATTTGGCTTTGGGCTCCGAAGGGGCAGCCGCCTCGCCATAGCCTTCTTAGTTGGCAAATAGTTGTTTATCCGTCGTTGCGGCCAAAGGCTCAGGATCTACTATATGAAAAGTAGTATCTACTTCTTACGCAGGGGTTGCGCCCTATGGGTGTGGTACATCGGGCTATAGCTTTCGCTTTGGAAGCCTTCTTCTGCTTCTTCTTCGGTTTCTCAACAACAAGAGAAGATTTGCTATGAGAAGCACTTCTTTTCCTTTTCTTGTCCTAGCTAGCAGCCCTGTCAGTGACATCCCTTGGATTTTCAGATATGGACATGGTGTTAACATGGGTTCTGGTAGAGAACAATCCGTCTTTGTTGAAGACTGTGGGTTTTCTCCCACCGATGAATTTTCTGGGGCCAATTTTCTTGGTGTCTTGAGATTGCTGTACACCACATCGAGTGAGAATGTTGTTGAGGATAAGCCCAAATGATTTCTTCTGGGTGCTAGGCTTGGCATCCTCTTCTTGTAGTCACTTGAGAACAATCTGGAACCAATTGACGCGTTCGCCTAACATGATGCCGACCATCATTCTAAAGCAGAGATTAGTGCACATCTCGAATGCACCAGTTCTGTTCTCAATGTCAAGGCAGCAAAAATCATGCAAGTGCATGTAGGGCAAGCAAAATCTTCTTTTGTGACAAGTTGGATAGACATTCTTGTCCGAACCATCACCTGTCAAAGTCATACTCGAAAGCTTTTAGGTCAGAGAAGAGGTCAAAAGTAGATAAGCCATTGAGATTACATGACACACGCATAGCTGTGGTTTTTATGTCCCATCGGGCAGGGAGAGATCTGAAAATTTTAAGTTCTTCTCCTTTTGGGTATAAACTTTGCCTAGTGCTTCAAGTTCACCGACAGTGCCAGTGAATCTGAGGTCAAGTTCCTCAAGAGTTTCAGATGATTTCATTTCGAAAGATTAAAATTGATGAGTGAGTTTTGAAATCTTATTTTCTTTTGAGAGATCAGTTCCTTCACAGATCATCTTGAGTTTATCCCAGATTTCCTTGGCAGACATGACTCTTTACCTTTGAGAATGTGCCTTTGTCGAGAGTGACAAATAACACATTCTTAGCTATGTTGTCAAGGTTGGCGCACTTCCGGTCATCAGTTGTCCACTGCTTGTCTCTTTCTCGAGCATCTCGGAATGAGCTTAGCCTTGGAGCAGGATTAACTTTCATAATCTTTATGTAACCATCTTGAATGATAAAAATCATTTCTTCGTGCATGGCTGCAAGATGTGCTTCCATCCTAATTCTCCAATCGTCAAACTCGTTAATAGAAAACATAGGTACCTTATTTATCAGTGAGGTATCCATGAGTAAGAATAGGAAAGATAAGACTGTTATCAAAAGAATGTGTGATTTTAGGGTCTGATTCGGTTAAAAATGCGACTTATTCTTTTTAGAATCAACCTCTCTGATACCACTTGTTGGCCACTATGTATACATAATACAACTTAGAAAAAGTGTTAGTGTAACAAGCTGTACGTTTTCCAAATAAGAGTGCGTAGCGGAAGTTTGTTTTAAGTGAGTTGCTGTAAATACAGCAACAAGGTTTTCTCCTGGTAGCTTGGTGCGTACAGGGTATACAATGTATACTTATATATAATCACAGTAATGAAAACAATAGAGGCAGAAGGTAAATAACACAGTATTTAAAGTGGTTCGAGGTAAACCCCTCTACGTCAACTGGTCCTGCACACAGGAGTGCAAACGTTTATTATAATCACTACATGCACAACTACGTGACTATAATCAAACCTATACTTGTATCGTTCACACAGATTGATACAAAGACTGTCGCTTTCAACCATTCACATAGTTTGGTTGATGGCGTCTCTTGACTTGCTTCTTGTCACAAAGATTTGAAGCTTCGTCGTATTTATCCCACACATGTCAGAATATATTTCTTAGTCCACACAGGGCTAAGTTTTACTCAAAGGTAAAATGGTAAAGTAACAGGTTTAGAACAACAGCTTGAACATGATGATTTTGAGCTGATGATGTGCTGTTCTTGGTGACTGAGTATATTTCTTCTCTTTAGATATGGATAGATACTTGAAGAAATGTACTTGCTCTTGTAAGCTTTGATTTGGCGATAATGAATATTCAGTTGTTCGATCTTAGTTTGTAATTCGTATTGCGTTGGTTTCACTATTTTGCAATGTCCTTTTGCATGGACTATTTATCCTGTTAGTATTGAAATGCTTCTTTCAAATGGCGTTCTGACTTTAGTGTATAAAGTAGATTCCGTCTCAACGGTCTTCAGCCCTATTGGATAAGTGTTGATTTATCCTAACACTTTCAGCCTGCATGCTGTGTCCAGCATAGTACGTCTTATTGCCTTTAGTCAGTAGACTTCAATGTCAGACTATATCCCATGTTTGTATGGCGGCCGTATGAAGATTCGTGATGCCTTCCATACTTAGCGGTATATCAACTCCTTCGCTGTATGATGGTAAATATTCTTGAGACAGCTTGTTGTATGTTGACTAGATAACTTGCTGTATGATGGCATTGCGGAATCTCGCTGTATGTTGGCACTTATCAAAACAAGGTACATGATTGTTTATCCCAACACATCCTATGTTACGAGATACCCATATATCTCAGGTTCATGTCGCACCCTATCAGATCTGCGAGGGACTTGTGTACTTTGAACTATCTCTTCAACTTATTGTTGAGCCTATTCAGTTTCCATTGGTGAAGCAATGCCTTTATGTGGTTCTCGAGTTTCCTAGAGAATTACTCTTCTTCCACTGTCTCTTTTGTAAATAAATTCCCTTTCGAAGAAGATAGCATTTCGAGCAGCAAACACTTTATTTTCTGCGGGCTTATAAAAGTATTATACTTTAGCTTCCTTAGGATATCCCACAAATAAACGTCTTTCAGATCTGGCCACCAGTTTGTAAACCAATTGGCGTCTTACAAACACTTCGCAACCCCGGTTCTTTAGAAAAGACAAGTTTGGTCTATTACTAGTCTATTTCTCAAATTGTGTCTTTTCAACAGCTTTAGATGGAACAGGTCAAGGGTAAATGTTGTTGTTTCTAAGGCGTGGCCCCAAAATGATAACGGAATCTCCGTTCGACTCATAATGGGTCGAACCATATCTAATAAAGTTTAATTTCTCTTCTCGGACACTCCGTTATGTTGAGGTGTTCCATGAGGAGTGAGTTGTGAAACAATTCCACAACTCCTAAGATGATCATCGAATTCTTGGCTCAAGTATTCGCCACCTCGACCCCAACAAAGGTCCTTAATTGTCTTGCTAAGTTGATTTTGTACTTCACTCTGGAAAAGTTTGAACATTTAAAAAAATTCATGTTTATGCTTCATAACATAAACATATCCATACCGGCTAAAATCATGAGTAAAAGATTATGTATTGGTATCCGCATGTGGCATGAGTGCTAAGAGGTCCGCATACATCAGTATGTACTAGGCCTAATAGATCAATAGCCCTTTCTCCATGACCAGTTAAAGGATTCTTCGTCATCTTGCCCAATAACATATGACTCGTAGTCAAAAGAGTCTAAAAGTACATCGTTATGGAGTTTAGAAATTCATTTCTCGTTTATGTGACCAAGTCGACATTGCCATAAGAAAGTCGGATTAGAATCATTGAGCTTAGGTTTCTTGGTTGCAATATTATAGGCTTCCAAAGTGTTGGACTCATCTAGATCAATATTTTAAAGGCCAGTATATAACTTTGCACTACCATAAAGCAAGTTATCAAATAAAATACGAATAATCTTATTCTTAATAAGAAAACTATAACCTTCACAATCTAATGTTGAAACTGAAATAATATTCCTATTCATAGTAGGAACATAATAGCAATTGTTTAAAACTAACAAAAGCCCATTAGATACAACTAGATCATAAGTTCCAACGGCTAGTTCAAAAACTCTTGCTCCATTGCCGATTCTTATATCTACTTCCCCTTTCTTCAGTTCTCTACTGCTTCTAAGCCCCAGCACAGTTGCACAGATGTGAGATCCACATCCAGTGTCCAATACCCAGGAGTTATAAGTTTATAAGATAACTTCTATAACAAATATATGTGGCAGTCTCACTACCCTTGGTACGCTTTAGATCTTCCAAGTAAACCTTGAAATTTCTTTTCAGTGTCCTGGTTTATTGTAATGATGGCAATTTCCATCTTTGGGAGCTTTAGCCTTGAAAACCGGCTTAGTTAGGTCTTTAGCTTTGGCAACTTTTGCCTTACCTCTACCCTTGCCTTTGTTCTTGAAAGACTCCCCTTTGCTGAACAACAGCACGTGGCTTGGTTTAGATGAGTTTAGGATCACATCCTTGGAGTCTCCTTAGTGTTGGGACTCGGTGCTTAAATCAAAGGCCCAGCGCAAGTGGTAAAACGAAAATTAATTCGATCCGAATCCCTACAAGGATCTATCGAGCTACGTACATACGAATATCGAAACGAAATCACAAGAGATATAAAAACTCACCCTTGTCATCCATTGGTTAAATGGATTCCTTCTCTTGAGCTATTCCCCAAGCTTTGCTTGATCTCTACGAATCCAATCCGCTCCAAGCTCTTGGATGATCCAACATCGAAAAGACAATGTCTCTGCTTGTCACGCGCCGGAGAAATGACCGGAACGACTAAAGCCTATTATCCTCCAAGGATACGGCTAGAACAAGAGAATAGGATCTTGTTTATCAATATTATAACACTTCAAGTATATAATCTATGATCTCTCAATTTTTCTCACAATTTTTCCTCCAAGAAAATTATGAAGAAGAAGTGAAGATGATGACAAACACTTTAAGAAACTCTTTTCTCTCTCTCCTATTACCAACTCACATATGATATGATGAAGTGTAGTTATAGAGATTGTGTCTTCATCTCCATTTATTCCACTCCACCCACATGTCACAACTCATGCCTATGAGAATCAACCCCACCAAGACAATCATAATCCATTAAAGAATAGAACAAGAGTCCAAATGGAAGGTGGGTAGAAATGTGGGGGGCGGCCCATGTAGAAATCGAATGAGTTCGGTTCATTTCGGACTCCCGTGAGTCTAAACAGATAAACTCCGATTCCGTTCCGATGTATTTATATCATTTAATTAATCCAATTAATTAAACATATCAAATACAAAATAACATAATTAATTTCTCCAAGAAATAATTATATTCATGAATTAAATTTTATCACCCAGTAATTAATTTAATTTATTAGGCCGTAAATCGATTTATCCAATAAATCAATTTAGACACCCAATGTCCCAAATTTAGATATCCAATATCTAATATTCATAATGAGAGAATAAGCTCTATTCATTCCATCGTCAATCCTATTGTGCGACTCGGTAGGTCCGTATCAGTCAGCAATGGGAGGAACCAAAGAGTAGTAGCACCACCTAGCCAGCCTGGCGGCCTACACTATACCCCAACTGAGAACGAATGATGGGATCATTCAAGAACCATTATGTCATGAATATCAGTATACGTATAAACCCTTCTTTCAAATGTCCCGATCAAGTTATAGGGTCACGGTCAGTCAAACCCCATTTGTACTTGACGCTATGCACGCGTTAATGCAAATCGAGATCATCGAGCTCTCATGTATCTAGTACAACTAGCTCCAATGCTTTGGCTAAAGACTTATGATCTTATCTTCCAATAACTGCATAGGACATATAACCTGCTCACTAATGGGAGAAAAAAATTCTATCTTGGTATTCAGTAGGACCTGCTACTTGCCCGTCAAGATGCACGTCGAGGTTGACCCCCGCCTCCCGGTTTATAGTGTCGAACTACTCTAATGAAAATATAGACGTCACAAGAACATCCCTACTAAATCCTCAAGTCGAAGGTTCACGAATACCTATCACAACCTTTCGATTCCGTCATTGACTGTCCCAGAGTGAAATCCGTGTGATGAATCGAGGGTGAGTCGGTTCGAGTATACTAATTCAATTAGTATACCTATAATGTGTGCTCCCACTAACCATTAGTGTTCGACAGGCAGTCTCCATGTCAAATAACACGTCATACAAGTCTTCACATAAACTTAACGCCCAGTCAAGTTTCATCGACTTGCGAACGATTAAGTATTTGAGCTATAACCTTTCCAGTGCCGACCCCCTTATCCAATAAGAAGTGGAACGTTTTGCTCTAAAATACACGGACTAGTTTCTATATATATATTTACGAGTTAGGAGTGCCAGTAACTACCAGTAAATAAAGAATTATTCATTTGCCTTATGATAATGATTTACATAATTACAAGTACAATGCCCTCACTCAACAACCTCTGAGTGGCATTCGAGGGCATACTCCTAACATTTAGATAGTGTAAAACCAAGCCTATCGAGATGATCTATATATCCTTTCATCTTGAGTACATGAGCACTGTCATATGTCCCCTCAACCATCTTGCAACTTGAAAGATCTCATACCTCTCTTGACCAGCATGCTTTGAAAAAGTTTCCTTGAGGTGAGCATTAAGCTCATAGGCTTCCATTTCTTCCATATTATTCTGAAGTTCCTGACAAATGGTAGCCAATATAAGACAACTAACATCAATGGCATCATCACAATATTTCTTCCATTTATCTTTTGTTGCTTTGTTAGCTGTTGGGATAAACACAGTTTGTTTTGATAATCGCCATCGTACAACAAGAAGTCTTCAGAGTACAATTCGCAAAGTATGGAAGCTATTAGGAAACTCCATACATCATATCCATACAATAAGAGATCTTCCTACAGAGTCCAATCCTCTAGAGCCTACATCTTCATGCAGGTGAAATTAAGAGTGTTGGATATAGCAGTCTGGCCGTAGTAGTTTTACTTAGGAAAAGTAAAACTCATCCAACAGGACTGAAGAATAGCTTTAAACCTTAATAAACTTTGTTTATTCATAATGTATTCATGGTTAAAGCCACATTTATTGCTGATAGGACAACATTTAATGCGGCCGAAAGAGAATAGTCTGAGCACGATGAAGAGATTTAATGCAAAGACAAAAAGAATGTCTGAAGCATTAAATATGAATTGCCTTTAATTCAAACATTATGCATCCGCCAATTAGAGATGTATAAATCTCATCAACTCGCCAATGCCTACATTTATAACGGATGTATATCCAAGGTTATAAATAGCCGTAAGCAAGAGGACATTGCTAACTTGACTTACTGAATCTCGCGCATACATCTGACAAATAGCTCTGACAATCAAGCTAAGAAAGAGCAGTATATTTCCTGAGCATTACAGCTGCATCTAAGATAAGAAATATAAAAAGTCCTCAATGCAAATAGCACAATATACAGCAGTCGCTCGCCAAATCATACATCTGTTATTTGAACTTATTCTACCATATCTACTATTTAGATAAAACTTATCCCTGTGTGGACCAAGCCCTTGCTAATTCCGACCTATGTGGGAAGAATAGCATTGGAGACGAAGCTTTGATCTGTGTGAGATGAAGCAAGTCGAAAGAGCTGAAGCCAATATGTGTGAACGACTAAAGCTGTGGTCCCTGTATCAATCTGTGTGAACGATACAGAGACATGTTTAGTTAAAGTCACGTAGTTATGTACGTATTGATATTAATAAACATTTTACTCATGTGTGGAGGACCAGTGGAAGTAGAGGGGTTTACGTCAAAGAACATATATATGTGTGTTATTTACTTTTCGTCCTTACTGTTTTCATTTATAACTGTGATTTATAGTATACTTTGGGAAAACACTATACGCATCAAGCAAACAGGAGAGTACCTAGTTGTTGTACTTACAACAACTCACTATCAGACTTCCACTGTTAGGAGTATGCCCCTGAATGCCACTTGTAATGTCCTTATAATTATTGTGTATTTATCTTGTAATCGAACTTGTAATATTCGACTTTGTGGCATTATTAATCAAAGATTGGTTTCCCGTACTCATATCCCTACGTTTTTGTATCTCCAACATTTTTTTCATGCATGGTTCTGCATGTCATAACGTGCACTAGGTGATGATCTTAGCGTACGCTATGACTGCAATATAACGTACGTTATAGATTAAGCTTAACATACGTAAGCTCTGGTCAATTCGAGATCAGACAAGGGTCGGCGTGTGGGGGCCGGTGAAGATTTGTGAGATGCTCTGCGTGAACCTGGATGGCTTTCAAGCTAAGCAAGTCAACGGGACTTAACGCACACTAGGGTGGATTATTAATGTATGCTAAGTTCATAGCGATTACGTACGTAAACCGGTATGATAACGTACGTAAGGGAATGCCAGAATCAAGTCAGTGAGCTTTGGCCAGACGTTAGCGTATGCTAAGGATTGTGTATAGCGTACGCTAAGTCTTTTACGTATGTAATGCAGTATAGGTAACGTACGTAATGATCAGAGTTCTATTTATAACCCTCAACCCCCATTTCATTTCTTCCCCACTCCATCTTCGTTTTTTCACCATTTGAGGACTATCCAGCAACATATATCCCTCATATCATCATCTTAGCCCGATTTTTGAGAATCATAGACCTTGCGGATTGGTGTTCAAGCTTCCGGTGAAGAGTTTCTTCAAGTCTCTCATTGTTCTTCTCTTCATTGAGTTATGTTAACTCTACACCAAGCTGGAAATTATCTTCTTAGTTATATTATGAGTTTCCTACGGAGATTATTGAACTCGTTATATCGTAGTGAATCTAGCACCATGTTTAGGAGGATTATATTGGATGAATTAAGGTTTCCATTGTTATTAGTTGAGCCATGATCTTTACCAATCATAAGAATGGAGTTTTCGGAGATGAACACGCCTTGATGATGCTTTTGAAACACTCTTTTGATGAACAACTTGTTAAGGCTTACCCCCATGTGAAAGATGAATTCAATAAGGTGAATGTGGATGGTGTTCAATTATAATTCTTGCCTTGAAAAGAATTCTTTGTTAATCTACATATGGATGATTAGAACTAGGTAAGGATATTTTGGACAATCGTTTTGAATGTAGAACTTGATAAGAAGAACTACTCGCAGAAGAACAAGAATCGTAGGGGTGAATTAACCTATAACTAGGTTGAAGGTGATTATCTCGATATGTATTGTTGAGACAACCGAACCGAGCATTTGAGTTGATAATCAGAATTAAAGTATGGAATTTAATGGTATGATGAATATCCTTGGAATTGTAGACAACAACATCGCTGCCCCATTATGATCTCTTGAATTTGCATGCCATTATCCAAACCTAGTGTTCGTCAGGAAGTAGAACCGAGAATCGGCCATTCATTAATGATAACTCGATTATAACGTAGTGTAACACCCCCAATATATTCGGGAATATTACAGCGCGGTAAATCCTTTACGTAAGGATTTACAAGGCTGAAGAATTGAACAAGTATAAAAAGGTACTGACGAATGGAAATAACGGAATTACAGTACATCAGTTCTGACTAAATACAGAAATAGTACAATTGTTCAACATAACTCAATATTACATCACCAAATTCAAATCATCACAAACGACTTCGTACTCGAGTACTTATTGAAATAACGAATAAACGAAAGATAAATAAACCCGGTCGGGACATCACTCTGCACTCTCGTCGTCATACAGTTCCAGTGGTTGTTTCCCCGCTCTCCTGGATCCTGAACACAAACAAAATGTTCACCCCCGAAGGGGTTAGCACAACGATGCTAGTACAAGTACCACAACATATTATTCATATCTCACGGTGAATAATAATAATGTAAACGACAAAATACCAACGAGGCTTCTCCTACGAGAAACTCAAACATAACATTCACAACTGATAATCACAACATGATATCAATACATACACATGGTAATTCCATCGATCCAGCGTTCACTGCCTAGAACCCACGATGATCCCGTCAGACCAACCCGTGGTGGAAAAACCCGTCCGATGATCCAGTATGCGCTAGCATAGATCCCCCGATGATCCCGTCGGACCAACACGAGGTGGACACACAATAACGACATACATGCACGACAATATGTATAACAACAATACATAAAACAATTAAGGTACTTGCCTCAATTTGAAGACAATAACAATACTTCCACGAAAATGAACACTCGAAGATCGTCCTCCTCAATCAATCACGTAACGAGACCAAACCTTAACAAAAGAAATGATATAGGATTTATCTCACGTCGTATGAATGTTTAACAATTCGATTAACGGTCAAAAGTTCATAAAGCGCAATCGCCCGAATAGCTTAGCGTCGCTAAGTACTCGTATGTAGCGTGCGTTAAATGCGCCCGATAGCGCACGCAAACAACAAAGCCTAGCGCACGCTAACGATGCATGGTCGATTACTTCACGACCGGTCAATCGACTTCGTCGATGGTCTAGCGTACGTTACGTACCAAACGTAGCGCACGCTAACTACTGCTCGATAGCGCACGTTAAATTGCATAGCATAGCGTGCGCTATCTATGCATGGCAGTTTACTGCTGAACAGTAAACTGTTCTTGCCATGATCGAGACAATGAAATCTTGCGTGATAATTCATGTTACTTCCATGAATACCATGTTCATACCCTTATGAATGATTTTACGGATAAAGACAACTTCAGATTCAAGGATATGCATACCAATATAAAACCATATTCCATTCCGACTTCAAATCTTCATACGACAATTCGAAAAGCTGAACGGTTGATATCAACACCTCTATATGAGTCCATGTAATCATACTGAAGTTGATAAACGTCCTATATATACTAGATAAATCCTTCCATGATCAAGCCTTTAGATTTATCTAACAATAAGGATGTTAACGTCTAGTCCAAGATTACTATGAAATCATCTATTAGATTCGGTTTACTAATGATAGAAGCTTCTCTTCACATATTCAGTGTACTAAGATTCGAATCATGATGATTATAATCAAGGTATTTAAGGCTTATTCATCTCACTATCCCAAACATGATATACTTGGATAATTCATCTATGAAAATTCATATCTTGTTAACATGATCATCCAAATCGTTAGAATCCAACTCTAAGTCTGGAGATAGATTGAACATACCTTAAAATGACGAAAATCACTGAACCGTAAGGTAGAATCCCACTCTGGTTGGTTGTATGCCACTCCAAGGTGCTATTCCACTTCCATGAACATTCTCAAGTGATAACCAATGTATAATACCAACAATATGTGTTCTAAGTGTATAGGAGTATTACTACAATTCTCAGAACTCTCAAGATTGAGGATAAGACGAAAGAAATGCAAGCCAACACGGTTGATGTCCCATTTATAATATTCTGCATTATTGACAAGTTAGCGCACGCTACTAAGCATCTCTTAGCGTGCGCTAATAATGGTTGACTTCAGAATTTGTCCGGGTGCGTCAGCGGGAATCTTATCCGGACCCATATCCCGGCTGGCGCATGTGTTAGCCGTCCCGTTCAATAATTGAGTCCTTAGCGCACGTTACTCCTACCTGCATAGCGTGCGCTAATAATGGCCCGATAGCGCGCGTTAAGATACATTCTTAGCGTGCGCTATCACGAGGTTTCTTGAGCAATTTTGCATGTTTCTATACTTATGCATAATGATATTAATGCACTAAATATCATACTCCAATAATCAAAATCACCAATCCAATATAATACATGGTTTGAATACAGATGAAATACACTGTAATAAATCCGGATATTACATACTCTCCTACTAAAAAGGAGTTTCGTCCCGAAACTCAAGACGAAAATAACTCGGGATATCTAGACTTCATATCAGCTTCTGTTTCCCAAGTGGCTTCTTCCATTCCGTGACGTGACCACTGAACTTTGACCAAAACGATTGGCTTGTTCCTCAGTTGCTTAACTCGACTCTCGAGTATCTTGGTAGTCTTTCTTCAAAGCGTCCCATCTGCTCGACTTCGATCTCGCGAAATCAATGATATGTGCAGGATCGGTATATATCTCCGAATCGGGATACGTGGAACACGTTATGAACATGGCACAATGACGGCGGCAATGCTAATCAGTATGCCAACTCCCGAACTCTCTCGAGGATCTCAAATGGTCCGATATATCTCGGACTCGGCTTTCCTTTCCTTAGAAACGAAAGATTCCCGGGTAGGAGAAACCTTCAAAAGTACGTGATCTCCGATCTTGAACTCCAATGGGCGCGGCGTCGTCCGCATAGGATTCTCGCGACTGCAGGCGGTCAATGGCCTCTCACGAATTAAGGCTATCTTCTCTCGAGTCTGCTCGATCAACTGCAGTTCTGTTCGATCAAGTCCGATGAATCGTCCCGGATAGGGGCGATCTGCATCTCCTTCCGTATAATGCCTCAAACGGTGCCATCTTAATAGAAGCATGCCAACTATTGTTGTAGGTAAATTCAATCAACGGTAGATGAACTTCCCAATCGTTTGACCAATATAAGGCACAGGCCCTTAGCATGTCTTCCACCGTTTGTATAGTTCTCTCAGATTGTCCGTCACTGCGGGTGATAAGTCATCTTGAAGTTCAATTCGGTCCCCAAGGCCTTATGAACCGCTTTCCAAAAGTGAGACACAAAGCGGCCGTCTCGATCGAAACAATGGCCTTGGCGTACCATGCAATCGAACTATCTCGAAATAAAGACTCGTGCCAACCTCTCTGGTCCCCACGTATCCTTAATGCCTAGAAAATGAGCCGATTTGGTTAAACGATCAACTATCACCCAAATCATGTTCATTCCTGTCCTGGTTTTCGGCATATTAGTGATGAAGTCCATCGATATGTCCTCCCACTTCCATTCAGGAATCGGGAGCGGCTTCAACATTCCAGCGGGCCGTTGATGCTCGATCTTAACCTGCTGACAAGTCAAGCATTTCGAAACATAGTCCGCTACGTCTTTCTTCATGTTGCCCCACCAAGTTACGCAAAGTCCTTATACATTTCTTGGTGCACAGGTGGATAGAATAGGGCGAACTATGAGCTTCCTTCATAATCGTCTGTTTCAGAACATCAACATCGGGAACGCAGATTCGGTTCTGAAATCTCAAAACTCCATCGTCATGAATTATGAATCCGGGGGCCTTTCCTTGGATCACTTCATCATGTAACCAAATCATCAGAAGATCATCTGTCTGTCTAGATTTGATTTCTTCGGTTAAAGATGAAGTTATCTCCATCACGCACAGTTGTCCCTGGACTCTCTGTAACCACACTTCAATCCCTTCACGAATCATCTCTCGCTGAAGGTTAAGTTGGGAGGTCAGTGTCTCCAGCATCTGAATAGAGACAGGCTTGCGGCTAAGTGCATCGGCCACTACATTTGCTTTGCCTGGATGATATAAAATCTCCAAGTCACAGTCCTTAATCAGTTCCAACCATCTCCTTTGCCGCATGTTCAACTCTTTCTGACTAAATATGTACTTGAGACTCTTATGATCCGTAAAGATCTGACAGTGAGTCCCGTACAGATAATGCCTCCAGATCTTCAAGGCAAAAACCACTGCTGCTAGCTCCAAATCATGTGTCGGGTAATTCACTTCATAAGGTTTCAGTTGTCGCGACGCATAAGCGATCACCTTATCATTCTGCATCAACACGCACCCAAGTCCTTGGTTCGAAGCATCACTGTAAACTATGAATCCTTCAGTTCCTTGCAGAAGTGATAGAATTGGTGCCGTCGTCAATCTCTTCTTCAATTCATCAAAGCTAATCTGACACAATTCATTCCACTCAAACTTTTGAGTTTTCTGCAGGAGTCGAGTAAGTGGGCGGGAGACTTTAGAAAACCCTTCCACGAATCGACGATAGTATCCAGCAAGTCCTAAGAAGCTTCGGACCTCTTTCACGTTCTTTGGAGGCTTCCAATCCAATATTGCTTCGATCTTCTGAGGATCTACTCGGACTCCTCTAGCTGACACCACATGGCCGAGGAACATTACTTCCTTTAGCCAGAATTCAAACTTAGAAAGTTTGGCGTACAATTGTTCGTTTCTCAAAAGTCCCAATACAATCCGCAAATGCTGCGCATGTTCTTCCGGACTCTTAGAATACACCAGAATGTCATCAATAAATACGACCACAAATTTATCCAAAAATTCAATGAACACACGGTTCATCAATTGCATAAATACAGCAGGTGCATTAGTGAGACCAAACGGCATCACTACAAACTCATAATGCCCGTAGCGAGTTCTGAATGCTGATTTCGGAACATCAGACTCCTTAATCCTCAGCTGATGGTATCCTGATCTCAGATCAATTTTAGAAAATACCGTTGCCCCTTGCAGCTGGTCAAACAAATCATCAATCCGTGGCAACGGATACTTGTTCTTAATCGTCATCTTGTTCAGCTCTCGATAGTCAATACACAGTCGGAGCGATCCATCCTTCTTTCGGACAAAAGAAGGCGCTCCCGGGGTGAAACGCTTGGTGAATATAGCCCTTGTCCAAGAACTCCTCCATTTCTTCTTGATTCGTACATCTCAGTAGGTGCCATACGATACGGCGCCTTAGAAATTGGTGTTGCTCCAGGTTCCAGCTCAATGGTAAATTCCACATCCCTTCGTGGAGGTAGTCCAGGTAACTCGTCAGGAAACACATCTGGAAATTCGTTCACAACAGGAATGGATGAAAGTTCCACAATTTCATCCTCTTTCTTCATTGCGTAACACGGTGCAGCATACTGTTTCAACAATTTGACACTTTCATCGCCTTGATCAATTTCCCGAGCTTCCCGGTTTCCATCCCTCAAACAAAATTTGGAACCATCGTCGCGATCAATGAGATATTCCTCCTTCGGTAGTTCACAATTGCTCCATATCGATTAAGCCGGTCGTCTCCGAGTATCAGTCGTCTCCTTGCATTTCTATCACGATCGGGTTTGAGAGCCACTCTCTGCCTCCAAATGATACAGGAAATTTCTAGTTTCTAAATTTCCGACAATCCTCTCTCCACTCGGTAAACCAACAACATAAGGTTCACAAGCATGAAAACCGGAAATATTCAAACGATTTACACAAGACAAAGATATGAAAGAATGTGTAGCTCTGTATCGAATAAAACGCTAAGCCCAGGGAAAGGATCTGGACGTACCTAATGCGGCAAAGACATCTTGATAAATCTGTCCTCCTCATCTCGTATGCAGACGTGGGGAGCAGATCCGCACTCGATGTCCCCTTTCGGTCCCATTGTCCTCTGCCTCGCCGCGACCAAAATTAGAGGCATCGAACACTTTCTTTGCGTCGTGGAATCTTGACCTCCTTCACGGGTATTTGTGGTGTACGGGCTCTGAAAGACTTTGCAGCCTCTTCACAAAACACCGCCCGATGTCCCTCTCGTACACAATCAAAACAAATCACGGCAGGAAGGTGGCAATTCCATCGATAGTGCCCCGTCTGGGCGCAGTTAAAGCATTTCCTGGTAACATCAGTAATAGTTGATGTCGCCCCGAAATTCTTTCCGCTCCTAGCTGGGTGCGGAGGTTTCTTGAAAGAATGGAAGGATGACTGGGCCTTACGGGCCCCACTGTTCTTGTGCTCTGTAAAAGTACCAGAGACTTTCTGTTTCTTGGATTCTGAAAATTTCTCCATGGCTCCTTCCTTGATCTCATATGCCAACGCCTTATCCTGGTATTGGCGGAGTGTGGTACATTCGAATCCGGACATGTACCTCTGAACTTCTGGTTTCATTCTCATATCGAAATGAATCATCATTTCTGCATCTGCTCGACCGGATGTCGAACAAATGCCGCCTCTTGGTTAAACGTCTTGATCGCACAGGATACTGCCACATCAGAGGGCTGAGCGGAGAAAAACTCCCGAACTTTGGCTTCCCTCACAGGACGAGGGCAATACTGAGCTTCCATCATTAATCTAAACTCTGTCCAATCGGCATCATGGTCTACAGGCCGGATGGCTTCCCACCATTCGGACGCTTCCCCTATCAGAAAATATTGAGCGATAGAGGCTCTCCGGTCGTCAGGGCAGTTAACTCCGGCAAAGATTTTCTCCAGCTCCTTTAACCAATAATCCCAGGTGGGAGTCTCAGAAATACCGTCAAATTTGGGTGGTTGCATCTTTGCTACCTCCTGCAGCCACCGGTCACCTCGATTTCCCATATCTGGGATCCCTTGCTGTCTCTCTCCCTGCTGTAGTCCCACCGCCACTTGCATTCGGTCCACGAACTGGGCGAACTGAGTCATCTGGTTCACCACTTGACGAAGTAATCAAGGTATTTAAGGCTTATTCATCTCACTATCCCAAACATGATATACTTGGATAATTCATCTATGAAAATCCATATCTTGTTAACATGATCATCCAAATCGTTAGAATCCAACTCTAAGTCTGGAGATAGATTGAACATACCTTAAAATGACGAAAATCACTGAACCGTAAGGTAGAATCCCACTCCGGTTGGTTGTATGCCACTCCAAGGTGCTATTCCACTTCCATGAACATTCTCAAGTGATAACCAATGTATAATACCAACAATATGTGTTCTAAGTGTATAGGAGTATTACTACAATTCTCAGAACTCTCAAGATTGAGGAAAAGACGAAAGAAATGCAAGCCAACACGGTTGATGTCCCATTTATAATATTCTGCATTATTGACAAGTTAGCGCACGCTACTAAGCATCTCTTAGCGTGCGCTAATAATGGTTGACTTCAGAATTTGTCCGGGTGCGTCAGCAGGAATCTTATCCGGACCCATGTCCCGGCTGGCGCATGTGTTAGCCGTCCCGTTCAATAATTGAGTCCTTAGCGCACGTTACTCCTACCTGCATAGCGTGCGCTAATAATGGCCCGATAGCGCGCATTAAGATACATTCTTAGCGTGCGCTATCACGAGGTTGCTTGAGCAATTTTGCATGTTTCTATACTTATGCATAATGATATTAATGCACTAAATATCATACTCCAATAATCAAAATCACCAATCCAATATAATACATGGTTTGAATACAGATGAAATACACTGTAATAAATCCGGATATTACACTTAGGGCGTTCGGTGCTCGTGCATTAGTTTCGAGAGGTTTGTTGAATTCCTTGTTATTCCCTTGTACGAGGTGATCGATCGAGGGGCGGCGACCTTCGGACGTGTTTACATTCGTTGGGGTATTTAATTCTTGCCATCTTTGAGGAAAGTATCGTATTTTGAAATTTGTTAATATTGATGATTTTTGATCATGCATACTGTTTATTCATGTTGTTGAGCATGAGATCATTTCCGTTAAATTGTCATGATATTCGTTATCGATTAATTGTATGTTCATGTTGATGGACATATCGATTTTTGCATATGTGTATGCATAGTTGTGTTTGCGTATGTTGTGTTGATCTGAAGGGATCGAGCGATCTATTCTTAGGGCACTGGACCGGATGTCCACCTCGTGTTGGTCCGACACGATCATCTTGGAATCTATGCTAAGGGCGCTGGATCATTGGACGGGTATTTCCACCTCGTGTTGGTCCGACGGGATCATCTTGGGATCTATGCTGAGGGCGCTGGATCATTGGAATACCCATATTGTGTTTATGGAATCATGTGGATTCGCATCGTTGGATTCCGGTAGCGGAAGTCCATATTGTGTATTTTGTTATGCATCATTGTTGCATACCAGAATTTGTGTATTATGATACTTGTACTAGTATTGTTTTGCTAACTCCTTCGGGGGTGGACATTTGTTTTGAGGTTTAGGTAGTCGAGGATCGGTGAAGCAACCACAGTACCGACATGATGACGAAGGGGCTCAGTGATGTTACTTATGTTGCTTTGTCTTTCTAGTTTGATTTTCAGTACTCGAGTACGCGTGTCCGGTTGATGTTTTGAGACGCTTGTAATAATGGATTCATTTGAATTGTTTGAACTGGTTATTTAATTCTAAATTCTGAACCATCAAATCTTATTGTGGTCGATATCCATGGTGACGATTTAATTCTTGGAGACGATTGGCTCAACCGTTATGGGGATATTTTGAATTATCGGAAGAGAGTTATCTCTATTATTGCTGATGACGAATCTGAACACATATTCAAAGGATGGAGACCACGAAGCTCAGGGAAGGTGATCAAAGCCATGAAAGCGGTTAAATTGCTAAAACAGGGTTGCCACGGATTTTGGTGTTATGCCATGAAGAAGGAAGAAGGAGTAGAGCTCTCATCTATTCCATTGGTGAACGAATTCTCTAACGTATTCCACTGACGAACTACCTGGATTACCCCCGCGAAGAGCTATAGAGTTTAATATTGAATTCGAACCAGGAGCCGTACCTATTTCTAGAGCACCATACCGTATGGTGCCAACCGAGATGTACGAGTTAAAGAAAATACTTGAGGAATTATTGCAGAAGGGTTACATTCAACCTAGCGTTTCTCCTTGGGGAGCACCCGTTCTCTTTGTCCGGAAGAAAGATGGATCCCTCCGATTGTGTATTGATTAATGGGAGCTAAATAAGGTGACGATCAAGAATAAATACCCTTTGCCTCGGATCGACGATTTCTTTGATCAACTGCAGGGGGCGACGGTATTCTCAAAGATCAACTTGAGATCATGGTACCATCATTTGAGGATTAAGGAATCGGATATACCGAAATCTGCTTTCAGAACCCGGTATGGGCACTACGAGTTCATGGTGATGCCATTTGGACTTACTAATGCTCCTGCGGTGTTTATGAAATTGATGAATCGGGCATTCTTAGAATACTTGGATAAATTTGTGGTCGTTTTCATTGATGACATCTTGATTTATTCGAAGGATCCAGGAGAACATGCAGAGCATCTGCGTATCGTTTTGAATACTTTGAGGAATGAACAGCTTTATGCGAAAATTTCTAAATGCGAATTCTGGCTTAAGGAAGTAACATTCCTTGGGCACGTGATATCATCCAACGGAGTTCAGGTGGACCCGAAGAAAGTTGAGGCAATCTTGTTGTGGGAATCTCCTAAGAACGTGAAGGAAGTCCGAAGTTTCTTAGGACTTGTTGGATATTATCGCCATTTTGTAGAAGGATTTTCCAAAATTGCTCATCCACTCACTCAGTTGTTGCAGAAGACTCAAAAATTCGTGTGGGATGAGAAGTGTCAGACTAGATTTGATGAACTTAAGAGAAGACTGACAACGGCGCCAGTACTAGCACTACCAGATGGGACCGATGGATTCATAGTATAAAGCGATGCTTCAAATCAGGGTCTGGGTTGCGTGTTGATGTAGAAGGATAGTGTGATTGCCTATGCCTCTCGACAGTTGAAACCGTACGAGGTTAACTACCCGACTCATGATTTAGAGTTAGCAGCTGTCGTCTTTGCCCTGAAGATTTGGCGACATTATTTGTACGACACTCAATGTCAAATCTTCACAAATCATAAGAGTCTCAAGTATATTTTCAGTCAGAATGAATTAAACATGAGGCAGGGAAGATGGATGGAATTGATCAAAGATTATGACTTGGAAATTCTTTATCATCCAGGCAAAGCAAACGTGGTAGCTGATGCACTGAGCTGCAAACCTATTTTTCTTCGAGTGTTGGAAGCGCTTACGTCCCAACCCAGCATTCAAAGAAAACTTCGAGTGTTGGAAGTAATTGAAATATGGTCGCAAAGAGTCCAAGGGCAAGTATATATGATGGAATTAACTTCGTAATTAATCGAAGAAATCAAATCTAATAGATGGATGATTCCTTGATTTTTTGGTTACGTGATGAAGTAAACAAAGGAAAGGCCCCAAGATTCGTGATATATGATGATGGAGTTCTGAGATTCCAGAGTCGACTTTGCGTCCCCGATGATGATGTCTTGAAGTAAACGATCAGGAAGGAAGCTCACAGTGCGCCCTATTCTATTCATCCAGGCACCAGTAAAATGTATAAGGATTTAAAGTAGAATTTCTGGTGGGGAGATATGAAGAAGGACGTAGCGGAATACGTCTCCAAGTGTTTAACTTGTCAACAGGTTAATATTGAACATCAACGACCAGCAGGAATGTTGAAACCACTTTTGATCCCTAAATGGAAGTGGGAGGATATATCGATGAACTTTATCACCAATATGCAAAGGACCAGAACGGGGGTGAATATGATTTGTGTGATAGTGGATCGTCTGACCAAGTCGGCTCATTTTATGGGTATTAAAGATACTCAGGGGCCGGATAAGTTGGCACGAGTATTTATCGCGGAGATAGTGCGATTGCATGGTATGCCAAAGACCATTATTTCGGATCGAGATGGTCGCTTTGTATCGCACTTTTGGAAGGCAGTTTATAAGGCCTTGGGAACCGAGCTGAACTTTAGCACAGCTGTTGTGGGAAATCCCTCACAATATGCCGCAAGTGCACGGTGTCAACAAGTAATAAAGTGATAAGTAAAGTATCGTTCCCTCCAGGACTGATTTCACTAAGTACCAAAATATAGTCAACTCACAATTTTATTTGAAGAACAATTATATGGATTTTATACCTAAACCAATAAATAATGATACTAATAATAATAATAATACTAATAAGGACGTAGGATTATGATTTTCACCTCAAACAATCAGGAATGATATTTATTCAATTCAATTCACTTTTATTCAATTGATTGTAAGCCAGGAATTCCTACATTATTCTAAAGCCTTTCCCAAGGTCGATAGAAAACACTACGAATTATTAACTCGATATATCCCTATTCGAATTAGATAATTAATAGCTAAAACAGTTCAAGAATTCCCACAATAACAGGCTTCACAATTCGCATGAGTATATCCCTATCTCACGAAAATTATGATTCGTCTCACAAGAACTATGCCTAAATTTCATCTCCCGAATCCATAAAGACATTCAAAACAAATTAACTTTTGGCCAGACAATTAAAAAGCATTAAGAACAGTAAGAAGAATCCAATTCAATAGAATAACGAGTAAATTGAAATAATAATAAATAATCAAACCGTCATGAAATCGGCTACAATCAAAATCCTACTCAAATAGATCTTGGAACTAAGATGCAGAAAAACCGTAGGGATCCGTGGTCTTGTCGTCGCCCACAAATCTCCTCCTTGTGTTCTTCGCCCTAGCTCTAATCCACCTCTGAATTCCTCCTGATCGATCCCCCCTTGTGTAGCCCTACCATGCTTATTTATATCAGTCCTCAGCCTCCAAAACACGTCCGTGTGATTAGGACGAGAACAGGCTCCAAAACGGCCCAAACCCGCGCGGAGTACACCAACACCGCCCCATGTGCCGCGGCTCACTTTATCTGTGCCGCGGCTCACGGCACTCAGCGGGATGCCTGGGCGCTGTTTATTTCTTCTGTGCCACGGCTCACTAAATCTGTGCCGCGGCACATAGTACAGTTTTCTCGGCACTCTGCTAGTCTCCTGCGTGTGCCGCGGCTCAGCACATGGGTGCCGCGGCTCATGACCAAAAACTGCTGTTTACGCCCGTTTTTCGTCGTTTCGGCTTCCGGACTCCGATTTCCTGCAAAACATATAAAAATAATGCATTAAAAGCTCATTTATGCTGATTTAGGCTCAAGATGGATATAAATTAATGATATAAAAGCGCATAAAAATACGCCGAACAAATACCCCCAAACTTGAGCCTTTGCTTGTCCTCAAGCAAAAATTATCAATTTTAAACAAAATGGGTCATGAATAATCATGCAATTCCGTAGTGCTCAACTTAATCAATACTGCCCTGAAAATCTCAAAGAATAGTACAAGTATCGTAATAGCGAGTCACATCCAGGATACTGATTCCACTAAGTAACCAATTTCAGTCCTAATCAATCGTTAATGAAGAAAAATAAGCTCAAAGATTAACAAGCGTTAATTTAACCAACCGTCAATATGAAGGGTTAGATTAAACAAGTCAATTCGCCCAGTCCCACAGTCTAGAGGCAAAATTCAAGAGTTTCATTATTAAAATTATTCCTGGGACAGCATTCCCTTATGTATGATCAATAATATGATTCGAGTTAACCACTAGGTTTCGGCTCTCGGGATGTTTCATCGGGATAATCCTAGGGTGGAATTCCATTCTCATGCATTGGGGAACCGTTTGACGTAAAAGACACTCATGGGGCACATGGATGCTTCTAGTTACTAAGTTCCCCTCCATAGCGAAGAAACAACTCGAACAGCTATTTCCGCATGTCAAGGTTGCTGTTTTACGCGAGAGTAAATAACGGGTCACGTGAATACCCCCGGTTACTAGGCTTCCCATCATCGGTAATACGATATTTCTAAATTATTAATCTATTCAGGGTCGTTGTTTTACGCGAGAGTAAACAACGGGTCACGTGAATATCCCCGGTTACTAAACTTCCCATCATAGAACAATTAATATCTCGAATTTTTCTTGGGAAAAACTATCCGACTCTAAATTCAATTTAAGTGCCCACAAGACTTATGTTACTGGACGATTAGCTACGCGAAAAGTTTAACCAAACGTATAAATGGTGATTTGAAAACACGTATGTCTCCTTTTTTATCTGCTAGGATTTCTACAAAAACGATAAAATTTCGGACCTAATTGAATACTCAACGGAAACAGAAATCGCTGACTACAAATCGACTAAACTAAATCGATTCTTCCAAGAGAAATCAGTATTGTAACATCAGTTGTACACACGGGAGCACGAAAAATTCACGTTTTTAGCAAAAACCATCAACAGCATGCGAGGACAATAAAGCAATCGCAATTTATACCCAAGAACAATTAAGAAAATTATCACATGCTTCAATTTATTCCACTACACATAGCATCATCAATAATAAAACTCATGAGAAAAATAAAGAGATAAGGAAAAGTGAAACTTATTCCAAATGTCTTCTTAAACGCCAACACATGTCTGAGTGGAATCGTCTGTCGATCCATACTTCAAATAACGCTCAGCTCCTCATTTTGAGGACACATCTTCGAGGTGAGTTTTATTCCATGTCGCATCGGTAGGAACCCTATTTTGGAATCATCCATCTTAAATCGCTCTAAGATCTTATCTATATAGAGGGCTTAGGAACGACCTATCATTGTCTTTGCTCTATCTCGAAAGCCAATCTTTTATAGAATCGAGCATTCCCATACCATTTCCTATTAATCGAATGTCATCCACATATAGTACTGAGAATGCGATCTTGATCCCACTAACCCTCTTGTGTACACAAAGTTCCTCTTCATTTTGCACGAAGTAAAACTCTTTAACTGTCTCGTCAAAACGAAGGTTCTAACTTCGTGAAGCCTGCTTCAGTCCATACATGGAACGCTGAAGTTTGCACACCTTATGAATATCGACCTCGGACACAAAGCCTTTAGGCTACTCCATATAGATTTCCTCCTCGAGGAATCCATTAAGGAAAGCCGTCTTTACATCTATCTGACATATCTCATAAGCGTGGTAGGCAGCTATAGCAAGCATCATTCGAATAGACTTAATCATAGTTATGAGCGAGAAGGTATTGTGATAATCGATCCCTTCCTTTGGGTATAACCTTTTTCCACAAGCCTGGCCTTATAGGTATCAACCTTGCCATCCCCACCAGTCTTTCTCTTGTAGATCCACTTGTTCCCAATAGGCATTATGCCCTTGGGGCAGTCTACTAGAGTCCAAACCTAATTTTCATGCATCGAGTCTATCTCAGCTTCCATAGCTTCTCGCCATTTTGTGGAGTCTACATCCACCATCGCTTGGTCATAGCTCGTGGGGTCGCTCTCTTGACTATCACCTGGAACCTCATGGACACCTAGTTCCTTCAGGTCTCTGGAAATTGAGACACCCTACAAGACGTGCGAGGTGGTTGTACTTGTATTTCAGAAGATTCGTTTCCAACTTCTTGTACATGTGTTTCTTGAGGAGTTTCATTGTATTCTTCCAAAAAAATACTTCTACCAGCTCCACATTCCTGAATAAACTCATCTTCCAGGAAGTGTGCTTGCAAAGCAACAATGATCTTTACGACACACCATTTAACTGAGGAGTCCCTGGAGGTGTAAGTTGTGACACTATTCCATGCTTCTTTAGGAACTCATCAAACTCAGTGCTCATATACTCGCCACCTCGGTTCGACCGAAGTGCTTTGATATGATTACTAGTTTGTTTTTCGACTAAGGCCTTAAATTCCTGGAATTTCTCAAAGGCCTTGGATTTATGTTTCGTTAAGTATACATAACCATACCTAGTATGATCATCCGTAGACGTAATGAAATACTTGTAATATCCGCATTTTCTTCTTTTTCCGATATTCCCATTTTGGTGTATTTTCGTTTTTAGCAACTCGCTTGTAACCATGTCGACATTTTGAATCTATTTTATTTTTGGAGTTTCTCCATTTGGACAAATTTCTGTGATGTTTTGATATTATTCCATTTTATGTCATGTATTGTTGCATGGATGTTCGAATCTCATAGAACCCATTCGATTCTGTAATTTATTTGGTTTCACGCGTTCGTATGGTTGAGTTATTCGTGTGTGAGTTTCGTTTCGTTGTTCCGACGTCGTATCGCAATTTTTTTGGACATTTGGGACGTTTTGTAATTTCCCTTAGTTACGGGGTAATTTCTAACCTTGTCATTTCCGAACCCTCGGTAATTGGAATCACGTTTCATTTTAGTCCTTTAGATGCTGACTTGAATCCGTCGGGAGTGTATCCGTTGGTCGTGAATATACCTTGTTATTTTCCGATCATCTCCTCGTCGAGCAGTGCTTCAGACTTTGGCCTGCTGTCACAGGCCATGTTATGGCCATAAGCCGTATATGTTATGGCCGTAATAATCGAGAGTTACGGCCGTAAGCTTTCCTTTATACGGCCGTAATAGGAGTTCGTTTTCTACACTTTGGTTCAGTGCGTAGTTACGAGCGTAACATGCTAGATTTACGGCCGTAAGAATTCGTACAGCCGTAATCTTGTTTGGATACGGCCGTATGTCTACTTCGTTGAATTGCCTAGTTTCGTCCCAAGGGCCAGTTACGGCCGTAAGGATAGGTGTGTTACGGCCGTAGTGTCCTAATGTTACGGCCGTATGTGAGGTGTGTTACGGCCGTAACACCTGCCAGTATATAAACTGGCAGCAGCCGTATTTTTCTCATTTCTCACCTCTCTCACTTCTCTTCGCGATGGGAACGACTTGGAGAGCTAGGGTTTGTCCGATTTTCACCCAAACACCATTGTAGGAGTATATTCAAGCTTCATATCATCAATCTATCTCTAATCATTCATTATTCATCGTTGAATCAAGGTAAAACTTCCCAGAACCCTATTTTGGGGAAGATTTGGGGGTTTTCACATTTTCGTCCGATCCGTTCCATTTTGTTGGTTAATTCATGATGAATATGATTAATATTGTTGGTATTCTTGGTTTTCCTACAGATTCATGGTATATTTTATGCTATTTTTGTAATCGAGAGGGTTTGGTTGTGGTCCGCCCTCGTTGTTGTTCTCGTACGAATATACATGAATCGTAGGCAGGTTTTCGGGTGTATTCCTCTTCCGTAATCGTTTAGAAGTGGTTATGATTATATTCTTCGAATCATTAGGTTTGATTTCGTCGGTTCCTAGCGGTCACGTTTGATTTCTTCCATTTGAGTCGTCGTCAATTACTCAAGGCAAGTACTTTTGGAAACCTTTATGCTTAACATGAAATGTTAATGTATATTATGTGTGCTTTGCTCACCTCGGGAGGGTCCGACGGGATCACGGAGGGAATCCAATGGTTTAACCTTGGATTTACGAGTTTGTTTCGCTAGCCAGATCGGGAGGGTCCTTAGAGGCCTTAGGTGGGATTTGTGGCTTCGTCCCGGTCCTAGGCAAATTGATTGACTGTTTGTTTCCGGAAAAGACATGTCTGGTTTTGGTTTTGAAATGAAATTGGTGCATTGTACTATGAAATGTGTAAGCGAATGGTTTGCCTTGATTACTTGTACTAGCGTAATTGCTAACCCCTCTGGGGACCCGTTTTGGGGAAATTCTTGTTATGGATTTCAGGTTATGATCATCCGGACGAGCGGGCACTGGGACAGTACGAGGATGCTGGTCAAGGTCGTTGACATGTGCATTTGAGTCCTTTTATTTCCATTGTCCCATTCGATATGGTTGTTGTCTACTTTCTAACTTATATATTGTACTCGCGAGTACTTAGGCTTTTCCCCTTCGAATTGTGATTCGTATTAATTGAAATTATTTATGGTTGTCAATGTTGATTATTCCACCGGTTGTACCGAGCGTGTTATCTGATTTTCATCTAGATGATGTGTTATTCTCTATGGAAATTCGTGCCTAGATTGATGGGTCCCATGTAGGGACCCATGACACTGTAATATACCTTGAATATCTCGGGGGTGTTACAGAAAATGGTATCAGAGCACTAGGTTTATGGATACCTAGGCTAGTCGGTTATTTGGGTCTAATTGTGTTTTGTGTTGCACATTGTCACGGCTGCCAAAGATCTCTGCATACTTCCAGTGCTCGTAAGTTTCCCTTATTAGATCCTTTGTTTTCTCGTATTGTATTTCCGTTTCTTGAATCGTGGATGTTTTTCCTCTCTTACTTATCATCGAGTTGCTTTTGCTACCTCTTAACACCAGTATGGATGCTGGAAGAGGTCGTGGTGGAGGTCGTGGATGCGGCCGGGGGCGTGGGGCAGCCGGTGGGGTGGCCACATCGCATTCTTCGGGAGCCGGCAGCACCGGTGACCGACATAGACATGCTTCATCTTAGGATGGCGCTGACCTTGGCATTGCGGCTGTTATGCAACAGATGGTGAACCAAATGGCGGCGATGGCTCAGGCGGTTCAGAATCCGGCCCATGCTGCTTGGGATGGAGCTGACCGTTGGCTCCATTATGTCATCAAGATACATCCTCCCCAGTTCGCGGGAGCCTCTGACCCGATTGGCTAGGAAGGGTGGGTCAAGGAGATATCCAAAATCTTCGTTGCCACCAACTGTCCCGAGGACCGCAAGGTCCCTATTGCCCAGTATTTTCTCACTAGGGATGCTACTGATTGGTGGTTGGCCGTTGGGCCTAAGGATCACGTTGCTTCGTGGGCAGAATTTAAAGACCTGATTGAGACTGAGTATTGCCCGTGGCTAGTTAGACAGGCTCGAGTTCATGCCTTCTATGATGCTCAACCGCGGGATATTCCGGTCTCCCAAGCTATTGCCGATTTCAACAAGGAGTTGGGCTATGTGAAGACCCAAGTTGTCGAGGAGAGCGACAAAATTTTTCATTTTTCCAGACGGATGAAACTGTCAATTCGGGACTATATGTCTGGGCTCGTCTATACTACCTTGAAGGATTATCAGAGTCGAGCTCTAGCCTATGATATGTCGGTGACAGCCCGTGCGGCATTTCTCTGGAGTGTGTGCGTCGTTTGAGTCTTGACTGTTTATCGCCTTGCAAGCCTTCCTAGCGGTGATAGAATCGTTGGTGATCGAGATATCTGAGACTGTTCTGTGTTTATTTGTGAGAGGGCTTGGCTCTCTAACCTTATTATTGTGGATATCGAGGGTGAGGATTTGATTCTCGAGGATGATTGGATCGAGCGGCATGGTGAAATCATGAATTACCGCACTAGGATCATCACCATGCTAGCCTAGGACAGCACCGATCACTCTTTCACAGGGCGAAAGAGAAACCAGAAGTTCGTTATTAATGCCTTGAAGGCGATGAAACTCCTGCGAAAGGGGTGTACTGGTTATTGGTGTTATGACTTGAAGGCGGAGAATGATGGAGTCGAGCTTTCATCGATTCCAGTCATTAGTGAGTTCCCTGTCGTCTTTCCTGACGAGTTACCGGGGTTGCCACCGGATCGTGAGTTAGAGTTTGCTATCGAGTTAGAGCCGGGTGCGGCTCCGATTTCGAAGGCGCCATATTGCATGGCACCTTCGTAGATGTATGAGTTGAAGAAGCAGTTGAGTGAGCTTCTTGAGTCGGGGTATGTTCGACTCAGCGCTTCGCCTTGGGGCGCACCGGTTTTGTTCATCCGGAAAAAGGATGGTTCACTATGTTTGTGTATCGACTATCGCGAGCAACTGATAGAGGATCACGACACTGATTTTCATCTGGATGATGTGAGATTTTCTGTGGAAATTCGTGTCTAGCCTGGTGGGTCCCATGTAGGGGCCCACGGCACTGTAATATACCTTGAATATCTCGGGGGTTTTACAATATTGATATCCATCACGTGCTGCTTCCAAAGCACCACATACGTCGGTATGGAATAATCCAAGTTTATCAGCGGATCTTTCAAAAAGTCCTTGTGAAGGGGGACTTAGTCATTTTACCTTTAAGGCAAGATTCACAAGTTGGAAAGAGATCCGATCCCAATGGACCCATAAGTCTATCTTTTTCCATTTTGTAAACCTTGGTCTGACCAACATGATCAAGTTTAAGATACCGTTTCAAAACTTGATTAGTTTCATCCCTACCATGCTTACTAGTCATAGTATTAACAACAAATTTGTTACTTAGGTTTAGATGATAAAATCCATTTAACAATGTGGCAGTGCATACTATTTTATTTTGAAAATAAATTTTGCAAGAACCGTCAACAATAAAAAATGAAAAGCCTTTCTGATCCATGACTGGAATGGATACAATGTTCCTATGCCCCTTGGGCAACACTAGTACAGCATCTAATGCTAAAACAAAGCCGGATTCCAAATCCAAAAGAAGTGATCCTCTATCAGCATCCTCTATCACATACTCGTTCGAGAAACACACCAATCACAAAACACACACAATTTTGAAAGAGGGCCTTTAACAAGGCTAACCAAATCTTTAGAAAAACTCATCTCCAACAAATAAACAAACACACCAAGACGATCACCAATTATCATATCCACAAAACAAGAATAGTATGGACAAGGTTCTTGCCTCGAAATCGCCACGCAAGTAGTCCGACGAACACGGCTCAACCAGGAAGCTACGAAACGCCCGATGTCATCGAAAAGGAAGACGACAACGAACGGAAGGGTTCAACGCGGTTTCTTCGCAAGAAACTCGACCCTAACATCATACAATGAATAAATCAATGATCATACGAGGAAGATTAATCGTAGAACGTCCGAAAACCCCTCTAAGACATTCTACCGGACACCTTCAAGGCGTCGATCAAGAACTCGACCAAAACAACGAATCGATACGATCCAACCAAGGAATAACAAGGGAAATGATATAATACATCTAAATAATCATCAATCCATCATAATCCGAACTTAAATCGGATTAAACGGACGAAATCAACCAAAATACCCAAATCCCCCAAAACTAGATTTCAAGAAATCTAACCTTGATTCGGTAGATTGGAGGAGGTTACGGGATGATTGATTGATGTTATAAACTCAAGAACTTCATGGATTGGATGTATGACAACATGCCTCCATGATCCATAAGTCTCCAACCACGGAAGAGGAGGAAGGAAGTGGGAAAAACGAGAAAAAAATGAAGTCTGGCCGAGCCCAGGCTATATATAGCCGGCAGGGTTACGGCCGTAACCAGCAGTGTCTTACGGCCGTAACTCGGTCCCTTACGGCCGTACTCGGCAGGCCTTACGGCCATAACCGGCATTCGTCAAAAATCTGCCCAGCACCAGCTGGACACTTACGGCCGTAACTCGCACACATTACGGCCGTAACCGGCCTTCGTCAGGAAGCTGCGAGGCGCCATACGGCCGTACCCGATCACGCCTTACGGCCGTAACTGGCACACGTTACGGCCGTAACCGGCACCTTATGGCCGTAACTCGGCCAAAGCAGCCTCGGTCGTGACTCGCCACAGCCACTCCGACGGCCCGGACGACCCCGAAACCCGAACCTGAGTAAAAATCGAAGATACGGTTACGAAGTACTCGCAAAGACAAATCCAAGCGCTAAGAGAACACACGATTCCGACCACCCGAAGTGTCGGAATTCGACAACGGAAGTAATTACCCTAAACTTTGGGAAATTACAAAAATTTTCCAAAATGCCCGGAAATCACGATACGTGATCGAATCACCGAACCAAAGCTCGAAACATGAATAATAACATCAAATGAATTTGTGAGAAATTCGAAACAACAGTTTCGGACGAGATTCGCAAGAATCGAGCTCAAGTGCGGAAAAGTCGCTCAAAAGCACGGAACTCAACAAAACGACACCGAAACGAACTCGAATGACAAAAAGTGCAGAATTAATCATTCTCGAAATGACGAGACGGACATGACCGAGTCGTCAAAATGGACTTCCGCCGAAAAAAGAAAATTACCGAAATTCGAAATTGCGGATATTACATTCTACCCTCCTTAAAAGAAGTTTCGTCCCGAAACTTAAAACAAGTAGGGAGAGGCAATATCCCCGCCAGGAAAACTCAACGAGATACAGAAGAAATGCGTAACTTACGCCCATCGGCGAAACGTTACAAGCAACGCAAAGGAATATACGGCGTGAAAACACGCTCCAGGACGACCAACACAATGCCACCGGTAGAGACATAATAAAATCAACAAGTGACAAGTGTCATCAAACAGATAATACAATCAAGTCGATTATCCGAACAATCACAAAACACAACCAACGAAAATCAATACGATTGACCAACCCAACGGTATATCAATCAAAACATGAGCCACACGCTGAACAAATACGGAATTCCACCGCCCAAGGGTTGGAAGATCGAAAACGAGACTAATTTCCCGAACTTAAGGGAATTACGAAGGAGCCTGAACGCTCAACAATCATGGGGCGAGATCAATAAAAACCGAACAATCAAACGATCGAACCACAATGATCGAGAAAACAAAAATCGGACAATCATGTTCGAATCACGAAGAACAATAAAATTCAAACAACAACTCCAAGGTTCACATCTCGACTCGAGACAATATATGATCCGGTGAAAACAACAGGATGTGCATTCACATAAGATCCACAGGAAAGGGAATAGCAATTGAAAAGTCACAACGACAAACGAGTTATTCCGAAACGATACCACACTCGTTCGATAAATAAAAACAAGGGGCAGGACAAGCTCAGAAATGTCAACGAACATAAATGAGTCGACAAGGTAGAATATACAGAAGTTCAAAATCCGATCCACTTCGAATAAAAGAACTAATAGAACCAGATAATGTCACTCCCGAACAAGGTTCACAAGAATCAAACTGAACCCGAAAAAGTCACAGCGATAACCAGATCGACCCACAACAAGATCATAGTTCGTTCGGATGATGAAACTGAAATACAGAACAAGTTCATAAAGTGTCAACGAGCGAATCGATAGACTGGAGAAAGAGAAAATACAGAAGTCAAAATAGTACGGGTATTACCTCCGACCTCGTCCACGAAATTCACAAAAACAGGAGCAAGGTAACAAGACATTAAACAACCGACACATAACGGAACGATCACCGATGCACACGGTTATACCAAACCAAGATCTAACAGCTCGCACATGCGCGACAACGTAGAAATCACCACGAGACGACAACATTCAACACCAACATCCCACCTCTCACAGAGGCTAACACAACAAGTGTGTGGAAAACGACTCAACGCCCACACCGCTAATTCGATCATACTCAGGAGCAAACATCAAAATGACAATGCGAACATCATACCTACATTCCCAACCCTCAAATGGGAATGGATAGGTTTTAAAAACGAAAACCTCATTTTGAAAATAATTTAGAAGAACAACGGTTGATCTTGAGCATCACCTTTCAAAAAAATACAAACGTGATACCTTGTTATCGAGACTTTGGAAAACCATTTCGCATTTGATAAAAATGAGGACACTTTCTTTTAGCGAAGCTTTCAGAATATTCGACCCTCGGGTCTAAGTAAAAGTGTTTATAAAACATTGAAAATATCTCAAAACATTTTGGTCCTCGAGGTAGAAGACTTTTGAAACAGATTGTGGCACCTTAGAAGTACCGCGAGAAAACAATTCATTTGAAACGTACGTCTCGAAATTTATTTCTAAGATACTCAAGTTTTTGAAAATAATTCAATGCCAAAAAGGACGATGCCAAAAAGGCTACAATGCCCAAAAATTTCAGGTAATCACACGGAACATCATAGCGCTGTGGGTCCCGCGTCGGAACCCCAGGCTAAAAATCATTTACAAAAATGCCAAAAAGGCCGATGACGGTAATATTTCAAAAACTCACAGAAGCCATTTACAAAATGCTAAATACCGTCATAAGAATTTCGCCAAAATGATCAAGGCCATAATGCCAAAAACTCGGTTAAGGGAATCGGTTTTCGAAATAAAACTCGGTCGGTAAAATACCGAAAGTCATTACAAAAGAACTCACGCAGCGGATAAAAGAAATACAGTTCAACATGCACAATCCAGCAACACTACTCCTCATAAGAACAACATATTAGAGTCAAATAACCACATTCAGAACAAAACCAATGGACCCATTCTAGGCTTCTAAAGACCCTACCGCACTGGCTAGTGAACAAGTCGAACGTGTATAAGCACAAAGCTTCCACAAGAGAACTTGTAAAACGTGCAAATCGATTCGAAAATCATCGAATGCACAAAAACAACAATAAAAAGACATCACAAGCGACGACACTCCTCGTATAAATCAAATACGAGAGTCGATTAAATACATATCGTGAAATCAAAATCCACATAAGGATTCCATCACTTAACAAATAATCATAAAAATAGCTCGTGTCACACGAGGCACAACACAAAGAAGGGAGACTTACTTCCACAGGTCGCACGAAGATGATGTCAAACTAAAACGACGCGTCGCGACACGACTCAGTCAGATAAAATCCGACGAAACAAGACTCAAACAACACTACTGACCCGACAGCCTAGGTTTCCATAACCTAAGCTCTGATACCATTTATGTAACACCCCCAATCCACTCAGGGATATTACACGCCGTAGACCCTCTCCTCGAGGATCTACCAGGCTGATAACTAAATCAAACATCTAAACATCGCCTTTAAGGCTAAAATGACTCAGTAGACCGACTTGGTCTTTCAATAATTACTTACAACTCAATTCCAAACGCATACCCACGCAGGGGTCAAAATACAATAAACTCCCGTACAACGGGGAAAAGATACTGCAGCGGAAAAGAAGATACAACTAGACCAATCCGACATCAACGGATCCTCGTGTGATTAGTATCGTTCATCTTTCATCATCCTTCATGCCGACCCTGTGCTATGCTCCAAAACCTGAATGCAAAAATAAACATCCACCCCCCGAATACTCGGGGGTTAGCAAAACTCCACTGTTTTGCTAGTGCAAGTACAAGTGCAAAAATACGAGCCATACAATTCACATTCCACGAATAACAATAACCAGAAATCCTCAAAGTTCCAAGAACAATAATAATCAAGAATCCTCAAAGTTTCAAACGTGACGAAAAGTACTTCCCGAGGCAAGAGTTTGGTAAAACATTCTAAAACCGAAAGGTCACAAAGCAAGGGAAAACTATTTATAAAACAGTTTGAATTGCCATCGAGAGTTTTAATAGGAAATAATTTAGGATCACCGAATCCTTCGCTTTCCAAAAATCAACAGGGTCACAGCCCAAAGGTTTTGTTTTCGCAAATAAAACCAACCATAATATACAAGGTTAAAAGCCCACGTCATGCGTCCTTGACGGACATAAAATACACACGCACCCGTGAAGTTTCACTCCTGAATCCAGGTCGAAGCCAATGGAATTCCCTCCGTGGCCCCGTCGAACCCTCCCGAGGTGAGCAAACACATTCACAAAACATAAGCAACCGCACTCGTGAATCCAGGGCTATACCATTGGACTCCCTCCGTGATCCCATCGGACCCTCCCGAGGTGAGCGAAAAACAATCACAAAATATATACACGTAGCGGTGAAGTTTCACTCGTGAACCCAGGTCGAAGCCATTGGAATTCCCTCCGTGGTCCCGTCGAACCCTCCCGAGGTGAGCAAACACATTCACAAAACACAGTACTCACATCGCCTAGGACCGGGTCGAAGCCACAAATCCCACTCCGTGATCCCGTCGGACCCTCCCGAGCTGGCTAGCGAAATACTCAAGCACCACACGTCACCTAGGACCGGGATGAAGCCACGAATCCCACTTGAGGCCTCGAAGGACCCTCCCGAGCTGGCTAGCGAATCAAACTCAAGCACAAGTAACATATCACACCGAGGATATCCAAACAATTCACCCAGAGGCATCAAACACTTAGTAAAACGACACGTCAACCACAATGCACCGAAATGAAACAGTATACGTCCACACGCAAATACCAAGTGTATCATCAACACCAAACATGTCCATAAGATTCACATACTCGTTCGAGAAACACACCAATTACAAAACACACACGATTTTGAAAGAGGGCCTTTAACAAGGCTAACCAAATCTTTTGATAAACTCGTCTCCAACAAATAAACAAACACACCAAGACGATCACCAATTATCATATCCACAAAACAAGAATAGTATGGACAAGGTACTTGCCTCGAAATCGGCACGCAAGTAGTCCGACGAACACGGCTCAACCGGGAAGCTACGAAACGCCCGATGTCATCGAAAAGGAAGACGACAACGAACGGAAGGGTTCAACGCGGTTTCTTCGCAAGAAACTCGACCCTAACATCATACAATGAATAAATCAATGACCATACGAGGAAGAATAATCGTAGAACGTCCGAAAACCCCTCTAAGACATTCTACCGGACACCTTCAAGGCGTCGATCAAGAACAAGACCAAAACAACGAATCAATACGATCCAACCAAGGAATAACAAGGGAAATGATATAATACATCTAAATAATCATCAATCCATCACAATCCTAAGTTAAATCGGATTAAACGGACGAAATCAACCAAAATACCCAAATTCCCCAAAACTAGATTTCAAGAAATCTAACCTTGATTCGGTAGATCGGAGGAGGTTACGGGATGATTGATTGATGTTATAAACTCAAGAACTTCATAGATTGGATGTATGACAACATGCCTCCATGATCCATAAGTCTCCAACCACGGAAGAGGAGGAAGGAAGTGGGAAAAACGAGAAAAAAATGAAGTCTGGCCGAGCCCAGGCTATATATAGCCGGTAGGGTTACGGCCGTAACCAGCAGTGTCTTACGGCCGTAACTCGGTCCCTTACGGCCGTACTCGGCAGGCCTTACGGCCATAACCGGCATTCTTCAAAAATCTACCCAGCACCAGCCGGACATTTACGGCCGTAACTGGCACACATTACGGTCGTAACCGGCCTTCGTCAGGAAGCTGCGAGGCGCCATACGGCCGTACCCGATCACGCCTTACGGCCGTAACTGGCACATGTTATGGCCGTAACCGGCACCTTATGGCCGTAACTCGGCCAGGCCAGGCCCTGCTCCGGCCGTGACTCGGCCGTGGCCACCCCGACGGCCCGGACGACCCCGAAACCCGAACCTGAGTAAAAATCAAAGATACGGTTACGAAGTACTCGCAAAGACGAATCCAAGCGCTAAGAGAACACACGATTCCGACCACCCAAAGTGTCGGAATTCGACAACGGAAGTAATTACCCTAAACTTTGGGAAATTACAAAAATGGCCCAAAATGCCCGTAAATCACGATACGTGATCGAAACACCGAACCAAAAGCTCGCAACATAAATAATAACATCAAATGAACTTGCGAGAAATTAGAAACAACAGTTTCGGACGAGATTCGCAAGAATCGAGCTCAAGTGCGGAAAAGTCGCTAAAAAGCACGGAACTCAACAAAATGACACCGAAACGAACTCGGATGACAAAATGTGCAGAATTAATCATTCTCGAAATGACGAGACGGACATGAGCGAGTCGTCAAAACGGACTTCCGCCGAAAAAAAAAATTACCGAAATTCGAAATTGCGGATATTACAATTTATATCTTATGCAAATTTGAGAGGATCTTCCCACCGAATTTTTTTGATCTCATGCCTCACCTCATGATCCATCTCCCTTGCCAACTTTTACTAACAGGCCCGGTCCACTACACGTGGATGTTTCTAATAGAAAGGCAACTTGGTGAGTACAAGGACTCTGTGACTAATAAGTTTGCACTAGAAGGATGTATAGTTGAAGCATATCTTGCATGGGAGTGTGTAACATATACCAAGTTCTATTAAGGCGCGGTGGATCCCACACCCGAGCCTATGTCAACAATTCCAGTGCAATTTAATCTGTCCATCATCACTAGCGAAGTTGAAGTTCAAGAAAGATTACTTGACAATCATTTACAACCTTATGAGCTAGGAATTGCACATTGGTGGATATTACTTAACTGTCCAGAAGTTCAATATTGGAAAGACATTCACCTCTCATGCTGTGAATGGAGGCATTAGATTCCACAATGAAACATTTGCTGATTATTTCAGACAATGGGTAAGTGTTTAATTACTGTTTACTTATTTTGCTTACATAATTTACTTAATCACGACATTCACCTTAATTAATATCCAGATGACGCACATACAAAGTGATGGCCACCCGATGTGGTCACGTGAGTTCCTTAAATATTGATTGTTGTTTGCCGCTCGAACGAATCAAAAAGTGATATTATTACTGATTTTTTTATTTTTTTTATTTTATGCTTTTCTCAAATATAAACTATTATATATATATATATATATAATTACTAGGGCTGGCCACCGTGCGATGCACGGTGGTGCCCATTTCGATGTTGAATCTTTTTTTTAGAATTTAATAATAGGATGGGTTCGTCCTGGCTGGTGTGTGGATGATGTCTATTGTATATGAGGAGTATGTATTGGCCAAGGAAATACAACAAAACATTATTAGAAAACATCGATATAAACAGCAAGCAATGCCCAGTCGGAAACTAAGAAAAAATGTGGCATCCTTTTGTCCCATATCATAGGCCTTTCTTAAACAGTATGTTTCAACCTCCGTATATATAACCATAAGGAAAAATGTTTTTTTTGTAAATTCTACCACAAACGCAAAACAGGAATACACGCCATAATTCAAAATAAGAAACACAATGGTAGATAAAATAAAGAACCATAAATTATTTAAAGCACCAGGTATCAAAAGGGAAACCGACATCAGATAGTGAGTACATATATATATGTAAAACACGAGAAGTGGCAAAAACGGAACGGAGAATTTCCACCGAGTAGTAGGAGCTTTTGCACAGTTTCATTGGGATCCATGGAACATTCCTTAAGCAGTGCATAAATCCCATCTTCACTATGATTCAGCCCAGATTTTTTTTATGAGCGAAACTGTTCTGAAGCGCGACACCTGCAAATCTCCCCTATATACTAATGCAGAATACGCTGAACCTAAGTGGCAGCTTCTCATGCTTCTGCTGCCACATGTCGTTTGCTGGTGCTTCGGGTGCTTACGTGTCAGCTTCTCATGCTTCAGGTGACACATAATCAATTACTGGCCTAATCATCATTGCATTAATTACATTATAATTATACCTCAAATAACTCCTACCTACCTTATTAATTTTTACGAATTAAGGAATATGAATTATGAATAAATAAGAATTGATTATATTTACAAAAATATTTCATATTTTTATTAATCAAAAATATAAATCCCAAATAAAGAGAAATTTAATATAGTCGTGTGCACTATATATTAAAAACGTAAACCTAAAATCTCACGGAAATATCATATATTCCACTAATTAATTAGTTATATTAGTTAGTCACATTAATTAAGTATATTAATAAAAAAAATATCAACTGAAATGAAAGATGCTTGGGAGTATTGCAGAAAGAAGTGTTGAATACATATAATTAAAAAAGTACTTGAAGTCCTAATCAATTAAATAAATCGAAATAATCTTATTAAAAATATTATTGAAAATGTAGAAACAATGGTATTAATTATTATTTATAAATAAATCAAAGAAACTATGGAATAAATCAATTAGTCTATTTTAGTTTTAAATCTTATTTAATTAATATAAAATAACAAAATAAATGAAAAAACTTATATTTAATAAAATATATAATTACTGATTTTAAAAAATTTTAAAGAGATATTTCAAAATATATAAGAAATTAAATTTAATAATATACTAATTCCTAGATCTTTGTACATCAGAAAATAAAAATTAATCGCTTTAAGTGATTTTTATTTTTTTTGCTTTAAATTTATTTACTTTTAACATCAAATATATATTTTTGAAAGTTTTGGATTTGCTTTTATATTTTAAATTATATCCAAATAATTTATATAATTTTTTTTCAAACATAAGGATTAAATTATCTCTTTTTTGGCCATATAAAGAAACCGTTAAATACTTAACGATTTGGATCATTTTGGCAAAAAAAAAGGACCAAAAAAAACGTGGAACTAAAATTTCATTTAACACAATCAGATATGAATTGAGGTTTTTTCTAATACGAATTTCCGAAATTATTAAAAGTACTCAACTATTTATGTGTTCTCTTGAATGTAAAATGTGCCAACTTTAATACTTCTATATATTAAGTTAAATGTTTGAAAACAATATCATATAAAAATGATATAAAATTTCAAGTGAACCAAATGTCACTTAGTTTTTTTGTATTACAAGTTTCACAAATTACTAAAATACTCTAATTATTTTTTTCTTCTTTTGAATGTAAAATTTTTTGAATTTAGTACTCTTAATTATGAAGTTCAATGCTTGAAAATTACCCTATAACTTTTTCCGGCTCATCTTATATTACAAACAAAATTGGGCATTTTTTTACTTTTAAAAAATGGGGAAAATTTTAATTAGGCTATGATGTGGATGTAGTCTTCTTAGTTAACCCCGCGGTTAGTATATTTACAATAAGTCATACAAGTAATTCACTTATATATGGACTACGATGATGCTTCTTTTTTGTTTTTTTGGCAAACTGGGAAGTACTTAATTTTAAGTTATAAGTCATAATCTCCTTACCTTGTAATTCCAAAATCTATTTTAAATTGAATATACATATAGTTTCACTTTAATCAAACGAGATTTTTTGTAATACAAGTTTCAGAAATTAATAAGAGTACTTCAACTATTTTTCTATTTTTTTAATGTAAAATGGGTAGACTTTAATACTCTTAAATATAAAGCTAAATGTTTGAAAAATATCATATAAGCATAAATATCATCAAGTACTTCAATCAAATCAACTGAGTTTTTTATTTTGTAATTTTTTAAAATTTTAAGGTCATTTTTAATTAGGACAAAATTATGATGTATATTTTTTAACTTAACCAAGCTATTCTTATATTATAATTGTTAAATTTCCTGGTAATTTTAAGGCTAGGACTTGGATGTAGTTTTCTAAATTAACAGGTATATTTATAATAAGTCATACAGTAATTAATATATATATACTACTATTATATTTTTTTATTTCAATTTGAAAAGTGCTTAATTTTAAGCTATAAGTCAAAATCTCCTATGCATTTCCAAAAGCTTTTTTTATTTTAAATATTACTAGAATTATCCTTGCCATAATTATTTAGTATAATTGTACATATGAAGTTGTACCAAAGGACAATGCATATATTGGTTATTCAAGTATAAGCCCTTCTTCACTTGAGCATCATTGCAAACTCATAATTATGAGATTAATTGTGAGATTAATTGTTGGACGAACAATGTCATCTCATCATCTACAAGAAATTAAGGACTTATCCGAACGAATCCTCAAAATTGTAAATGGTGAGCTGGGTGAAAAAGTCAATAGAGAAATCTTGGTTGATATTCTTGATATTTACTAATCCGGAATACCGAAGATCATATTCCAGCCATTGTTGAAAGCACTATCATTCCCTTAAAAGTAACTTTCCATAAAGTAATTTTTTGAAGAAAGAGCAACCGTGACGCCAACAAACGACTTCGTGGAGATAGTAAACGACTACGTGATGTCTATAATTTCAAAAGACAAGCGGATATATCACGTTGTGGAGATAGTAAACGATTACGTGATGTCTATAATTTCAAAAGACAAACGGATATATCGTAGTTTTGATAGTATATGCAAAATTTCTGCCCTCTAAAAGTCAAAATCAAGTATATCGAATGAATTTTTTTGGACAGTATCAAGTGTTCTCGAATTCCAAATCACATCTTAAAATCGTAAGTTAGAGTTTCAATTATGCTAATTCAAAATATGGATCAATCATCAGAATTATGCAATGTCACATCATTAATAATTATCCAAACCCGTAACCATATTATTGAACAAAAAAATTTGGGGAATAATTCTGAGAGTAAAATATTTATTCCACAATTGATATTAATCCCCTTAGATATCAGATTATCATTTAAATTTCAAATACGTAAGTTTCCACTTATTATGAGCTTTGCCATGACTATATTTAAGAGTCAAGGTCAAAGGCTTTCTCATAACGGTATGTATCTTCCAAAATCCGTATTCGGTCATGGTTAGTTTTATGTAGCCATATCAAGAGTGAAGATCAAAAAAGACTAGAAATCTTTTCTTGCAATGAGAATGATTAAACAGAACAAATAGTGTAGTTTATAAATAAGTATTTATAATGAATGATTTACATATTATATATTTACAGAAAAGTTTTTTTTTGTGTTCCCATGTAATTACACGGGTGTTATACTAGTTTCAATTATGTAACACAAAGCAAATCTGATCCGAATGTTTCCATCTCACTGAGGCCTAAAATTTCAAACCGACAGAAGTTCTAAAAAAAAGAAAAGTTGTCTCAATTGTAAGTTGAGGGTAAATTTTGCAATACATAGAGAAAATGTTATGTTGATAAAAAAAAATTATGTTGACAAGAGCAAGATACAAACATTATGAAAGAAACAATCAATGGAGATTAATCATGATAGACCTACAATTTTTGAGAAGTGATGTTTAATCCACCAGAGCACAACTCCGATTTTTGGATAAAAAAATAGGCACAACATTACATATTGTTCTGTTGTTAAAACCCAAAAATATGCAGGCATTCATCACACACAATAAAGTAACACCACACTCGGTACAAATGTACCACACGAAGCCATTTTTTTGTAAAAATTATACGAAATCGGAGGGTATCACGAAAAAAACAAAGGCAAGAGCATCCTGCAAAATTATAACTCGTGTTTAGACATGGAAATGTTGATCTCACCAAAGAAATTTTCGCAGCTCTAAAACCCTCTTTAAAGTTCATCCACAAAAATAAAATCCAGAAACCTTCAACAAATAAACACAAAGCAACCAAAAAACTACATCAAAAATAGGCTGAGATGGAGGAACCTGTAGTCAATTGAGAGAGAAAAACCTAGAAGGAACCAAAATCAGATGGGGATCGATAAAAAAAAAGAGAAAATAGGGGAAGCCTATTTAGAACTGCAAAAAAGAAAGGAAATGTACAAGAGGGACACGTTGCCTAAATACAGAAAACCCATACAATCAAGAAATCAATCAAGAAAAACGGAAAACAAAATGAAGAAAAAAAAAAGCGTTACCTGTCAATCAACAAACGAAGAAGGTGAAAATCGAGAGACCGGAAAGAAATACAGAAAACCCATTCAATCAAGAAAAATGGAAAAAAAATGGGTTACCTGTCAATTAACGAACCAAGAGGAAGGTGAAAAACCAAAGAGCAACAACGTTTCTAGAGTAGGAGCTTCAGCCGGAAAAAATGAGATTCAGTGTCTTTCTCTTGGTGCATAATGATAAACAGGGAACATGATAATTAACAGCAATAAGTAGTAGGAGGATAATATACCATCACAAGTCAAAATTTACTTTTCACATACTAATGATGAAGCACAATGACCAATTAACTTAAACTGGTGCCTAAATTTACATGGGGCGGAGGGGGAAATCCTACGAGTGGAGGGATCACGAAACAAACTGTGGAACCCAACAAGTATGAAGAAATCAAAAGTACCAGTCTTGATGCAATTAATATATAATAAAGAGAACAAGTATCACAGAACCCTTCTACACAGGGCGCAAGAACCATGTCTCACCAGCGAAGTATCAATGCAAGGTAGATGAAACAGGTGGTGACAATGAGGCCAACGATGAGCCGTCTCCCCAAGTTGAAAATCCTCACATTGAAAATCCAGAGAGAATTTCTTTCGAATGAGTCCCACAAAAAGGACCATTAGTCAGGAGAGAAAAACCATAATAGTATGTATGTGTGTATGTACCTGAACCCGTGTCGAAAATGTTAGGGACTTCCTCAAATGGTGCTTCAACGGCTCCCATCTGACTAACAAAAATGGAACTCTTGAGTAAGTAATAGAAGACATTCACTCAAGTTGCAGATTAATACCAAAAACAAAAAAGCACGCCTATCCTACAAAGAACCGATGGCCTCAAACCTGAATTTGCACAAGACTAAGCATAGCCGGGACCAATACGCTCACGGATCGAAAAATCCGGATCGAAATATGGAACCAACATTAGAAAAAGACACCTAGATCACGAACATGTATAACTCGAAATAAAATTGAAATTTTCTTAAAAATAGAGTAAAAGCCTATGGCAATCGGGAGGCGAGAATGTAGATTATTTCGCGCACCGAAAGCAAAGAAAAATGTAAGAATTGCGGATAAAATATTCCCAAATACAAAGAAAATGCAAATCGGATGAACTCCCGATCTTTATGACAAAACACCAAAGAATCGATCAATTCGTTCATGCGGGCGCGAACAAAAACGGAATACAAAAAGAAGGAAAAAAAGGTTACCTGCAACGATCAATTCGTTCATGCAGACGGCGAACAAAAACGGAAAACAAAATGTGTAAAAGAAAAGGGGTTACATGTGAATCAAATGACGATCCGACTAACAAAATGGAACTCTTGAGTAAGTAATAAAATAGATTCACTCAAGTTGCGATTAATACCAAAAACCAAAAAAAGCCTCGCCTATCCTACAAAGATCCGATGGCCTCATACCCGAATTTGCACAAGACTAAGCATAGCTGAACAATACGCTCACGGACAAGTCTACCACTCGGAAGGCTTGCTATAACAAACTATCTGTAGATTTCACAATACAACTTTGTTCGAATAAGGGAAACAAAAATTGTAGTCAATGAGATTTCAGCACAAGCACCTATCCAGGCAAGAATGAGATAAAATATTGTGGAATAAACACGAAAAATCCGGATCAGAAATATGGAACCAACATTAGAAAAAGACACCCAGATCACAGAACATGTATAACTCGAAATATAACTGGAATTTTCTTGCAGAATAGAGTAAAACCATATGGCAATCAGGGAGGCGAGAACAGAGATTCATTCGCTCACCGAAAGTAAAGAAAATTGTAAGAACAGCAGATAAAATATTCCCAATTACATCGGAAAATGCAAATCGAATGAAGTCCCTAATCTTTATGACCAAACACCGGCAGTCGATCAATTCGTTCATGCGGGGCGGCGAGCAAAAATGGAAAACAAAATGAAGAAAAAAAAAGGGGTTACCTGTGAATCAACAAACGAGGAAGAAGGTGAAATGCGAAATGGAAATAGGGAGGCCTGATTTTTCCTGCAGAAACAAAAATAAAATCAACAGTAAAAAAAAAAAAAAAACCGCGGAGAAACGAAAGAAAATGAGAGAGCTGAAACCAACAAACCTTGAAATTATAATCTACAATTTATGTACATGAAACCTGTTGACGATTTACTGAAAATAGAAACAGTGGGGAGCAAGTAAATACAAACATAGAGGTAGAGTAAATAAAAAAAACTTTAAACTGAAAACGTAAAAAGGAGAAACAATTCCATTCACCAACGAGAAACCAGACAGACTACGGACCTGCCAAAATGTTTATTTAAGGAAAATCATTGACAAGCTAACCTCTAAAAGTTCTAAAGAGGACCTCTAACAACAGGAAATAAGGCGTCCGATTTATTTAAAACAATATTTAGGGAAAAAATTCTTTTAAATTACCAAACATAGATGATTTGTCTGAATGTAAAAATTTCATCTAATTTAGGCAGATCATGGAGCCAGAATGACTATAAAGCAAAACCAATATTTGTATAAAGAAACAAAATAGCTGGAAAAAAAAGGAAACTAATAATATCACCGAAAGCAGCCCGAAAAAAAAAATGACCTGCAAAACAACAAATACCCAATATCACCAAAAGTAATGAATGAAATCCAAATGAAAGCAGATAGAAGCAGACACATAATATATGCTGGGAAGAAAAATTCCAGAAACTCAGCAGTTACATCGATAGAAGCATGTAACGAACTAAATCGGAGCCTAAAAGCATTGATGAGTAAGCTCCGGGAAAAATAAGAGCAGATCAAATGAGGAAATAAGGTAACCAAACTTGGAGGGATTTTCCTTGTAACACCCCCAAATCTGTAATATCCGGATTTATTACGGTGTATTTCATCTGTATTCGAACCCTGTATTATTCGGATTGGTGATTTTGATTATTGGAGTATGATATTTCGTGCATTGATATCATTGTACATAAGTATAGAAACTTGCAAAGTTGCTCAAGCAACCTCGTGATAGCGCACGCTAAGAATGTATCTTAACGCGCGCTATCGGGCCATTATTAGCGCACGCTATGAAGATAGGAGTTGCGTGCGCTAAGAACTCAATTATTGAGCGGGACGGATAGCACATGCGCCAGCCAGGACATGGGTCCGGATAAGATTCCCGCGGACGCACCCGGACAATTCTGAAGTCAACCATTATTAGCGCACGCTAAGGAATGCTTAGTAGTGTGCGCTAACTTGTTAATAATGCAGAATATTATAAATGCGACAACAACCGTTTTGGCTTTCATTTATTTCGCCCATTCTTCATCCTTGAGAGTTCAGAGAGCTGTAATAATACTCCTATACACTTAGAACACATCTTGTTGGTGTTTATATATTGGTTATCACTTGGGAATGTTCATGGAAGTGGAATAGCACCTTGGAGTGGCATACAACCAACCGGAGTTGGATTCTACCTTACGGTTCAGTGATTTTCATCATATTAAGGTATGTTCAATCTATCTCAGGACTTAGAGTTGGATTCTAACGATTTGGATGATCATGTTAACAAGATATGGATTTTCATAGATGAATTATCCAAGTATATCATGTTTGGAATAGTGAGGTGAATAAGCCTTAAGTACCTTGATTATAATCATCATGATTCGAATCTTATTACACTGAATATGTGAAGAGAAGCTTCTATCCTTGGTAATTCGAATCTAGTAGATGACTTCATAATAATCATGCACTTGACCTTAACAATCATTATTGTTGGATAAATCTAAAGGATTGATCATGGAAAGATTAATCTAGTATATATGGAACGTTTAAACAACTTCAGCATGATAATATCGATTGATATAAGGTGTTAATATCAACCGTTAAGCTTTTCGGATCGTCATATGAAGAATTGTAGTCAAATGGAATATGGTTTTATATTGGTATGCATATCCTTGAATCTGAAGTTGTCTTTATCCGTAAAATCATTCATAAGGGTATGAACATAGTATTCATGGAAGTAACATGAATTATCACGCAAGATTTCATTGTTTCGATCATGACAAGAACAGTTTACTGCTCGGCAGTAAACTGCCATGCATAGATAGCGCACGCTATGCTATGAAGTTTAACGTGCGCTATCGAGCACGAGTTAGCGTGCGCTACGTTTGGTACGTAACGACGCTAGACCATCGACGAAGTCATTGGTGTCGCTGAAGTAATCGACCATGCATAGTTAGCGACGCTAGTCTTTGTTGTTTGCGTGCGCTATCGGGCGTACTTAACGCACGCTACACGAGTACTTAGCGTGCGCTAAGCGGTCAGCAGATTACGTTTTATGAACTTTTGACCGTAAATCGAATTGTTAAACATTCGCATTTGATGTGAGATAAATCCTATATCATTTCTTTTGTTAAGGTTTGGTCTCACGTGATTGATTGAGGAGGACGACCTTCGAGTGTTCATTTTCGTGGAAGTGTTGTTATTGTCTTCAAATCGAGGCAAGTACCTTAATTGTTTTATGTATTGTTGTTATACATATTGTCGTGCATGTATGTCGTTATTGTATGTCCACCTCGTGTTGGTCCGACGGGATCATCAGGGGATCTATGCTAGCGCATACCGGATCATCGGACGGGTTTTTCCACCACGGGTTGGTCTGACGGGATCATCGTGGGTTCTAGGCAGTGAACGCTGGATCGACGGAATTACCATGTGTATGTTATGATATCATGTTGTGATTATCAGTTGTGTATGTTATGTTTGAGTTTCTCATAGGAGAATACTCGTTGGTACTTTGTCGTTTACGTTATTATTCTTCGTGAGATATGAATAATATGTTGTGGTACTTGTACTAGCATCGTTGTGCTAACCCCTTCGGGGGTGAACATTTTGTTTGTGTTCAGGATCCAGGAGAGCGGGGAAACAACCACTGGAACTGTATGAGGACGAGGGTGCAGAGTGATGTCCCGACCGAGTTTATTTATCTGTTGTTTACTCGTTATTTCAATAAGTACTCGAGCACGAAGTCATTTGTGATGATTTGAATTTGGTGATGTATTATTGAGTTCTGTTGAACAATTGTACTATTTCTGTATTGGGTCAGAACAGTTGTACCGTAATTCCATTATTTCCATTTGTTAGTACCTTTTAATGCCTGTTCATTTCTTCAGCCTTGTAAATCCTTATGTAAAGGATTTACGGCGCTGTAATATTCCCGAATATATCGGGGGTGTTACAGAATATGGTATCAGAGCTAAGATTATGGATATCATGGCCGTTGGGTTAAAATAGGGGTCATTTATGTCTTTTGAGGTAACCGGCCGTGAATGACATCACTGCACTGCCTACGTCTTCATGCGAACAGTGGTTGTAAGTTCCTAAACTCTATCTCGTTCTGTACATATTATATCTCTTTATACTCGAATATTAGAACGATGTTGTTTCCTGTATATTGAGTATTTATGCTTACAGTATGTTGAGAGGCGGACGTGGACGTGGTCGCGGTCGTGGACGCGGACGGAGAAATGCCGAAAGGGAGGCGTCGCCTTCTGATCAGGCCAGTCATAGCTCAGGCGAGCCGCAACAATCTATTAATAATGAACCAGATCCTGCTGTACCAGAGATCCTTCGTCAAGTGGTGAACCATATGACTCAGTTCGCCCAGGTCGTGGACCAAATGCAAGTTGTAATGCCCGAGATCTTTGTTATGTAATTGGAACTTGTGATATTGTAATGATTGTACTTTTGTCTGAGTATTATTCTCCGTATTTCATAATCCGATGTTGCCGAGCGTTTAATTTCATGGTTGTGATTGGTAAGGTTGAAATTCTGTGCATGTAGCGCACGCTACAGGCTAAGGGTAGCGTACGCTAACATGGTTTCATAGCGCACGCTACAGAATGTAATTAGCGCACGCTATGCGTGGTCAAATTGATTGGGACGTGCGGTAGGTGAGATCTGGCCGGGGCACCCCTGTCGGATCGTGTCGGGTGTACCTGGACGGCTTTCGGGAAAAGCCGAGTCAACGCCTTAGCGCACGCTACAGGTATATGTGTAGCGCACGCTAAGTGCCGAGTACAGTTTAGACTGTGAGCCGTTAGCGCACGCTACAAACAGGGTCTAGCGCGCGCTAATAGCCATTTATTATAAATAGGACATCATCCTATTCGAGATTTCAGTTTTTCTCCTCCCATAGCCCGAACTCTTACACTTAGATCATAACTCCCTTCGTCCCAAACACTTCATATCAACCTCCTAGTTCGAGATTGAAGATCATACATCATTGGAGATTGGTGTTCAAGCCTTCGGTGTTGGATTGCTTCATTTCATCCGTGTTCTTCACTACTACGAGGTAGGTGATTCTTCACCAATGATTAGTATGTTCATAAGAAAGATTTGAATCATGTTTGGATAGCAAGTATTTCGTTCATCACATGTTAGAAGGATACTTTTGACGTATCGGCATTATATATCGTATGAACCTTTGAACCATCTTATTATAAGGACTCCTAAGCATGTTCAAATCAAGCTATGATCAATAATCGGATATTTACCCAGTTGATACGTTTTACACGATGGAATCATGTGTTTTGGAACGTAGAACAAATGGAACTTAGATTATTTCTTGGAGATCGTAGATGAATTATGATGTTGAGTTGGCTATCCGTATATTTGTATTTCACGATCATAAATCTTCCACAAACCTTATTAGCATGATTTGCCCGAGGATAACTTGTATTATCTCGGTAGGATTCATGAGTTCCTCACCATTCAACCCAGTTTTCGGCTTGCAGTATTCTGCCATGCAATATTAGCGCACGCTAACACGTGTGAGTTAACGTGCGCTATCGGGTCGATAACGCCCGAAACGTACGTAGCGTCGTTATGAGACCGAGTCGATCGCCAGAGCATGGCTAGCGCACGCTAGTCTTATTCGATAGCGTACGCTAACAGTCTGTCTTAGCGCACGTTACGTAGAGTACGTAGCGCGCGCTAAGCAGTCCAGGCAGATTGGTTATTTTGAGCTTTTCGGCCGTAGACCGAATTGTTAGGCCATTGTTCGACTTGAGATGATTTGTATATCATTCCTTTTGTTAAGGTTCGAGCCTGTTACGTTGATCGAAGGAGGCGGCCTTCGAGTGTGTTGAGATCATCGAAGTATTTCGTCTTGCCATTTTCGAGGCAAGTATCATATGTCGAGTTCGATTTATATTGAATCTTTGATCATGCTTGTGGTTTTGTTCATATTGTTGAATATGAGAGATATTTCTGAAAATTCTCATGATATTAGTTGATTATTTGCTCGTATTGATGGACATATTAAAATGCATATGTGTATGCATAGTTGATTGGTTATGGTATAAATGATCCGAGGGGATCATGAGGATCTATGCTGAGGGCGCTGGATCGAATGTCCACCATGCGTTGGTCCGACGGGATCATCATGGGGATCTATGCTGAGGGCGCTGGATCGCTGGACGGGTTTTCCACCATGCGTTGGTCCGACGGGATCATCATGGGGATCTATACCAAGGGCGCTGGATCGCTGGATTACCCTGTATTGTGTAGATGGAATCGTGAGGATTCGCATCGTTGGATTCCGGTGGCGGAAGTCCGTTTGCATGTTTTATGATGTATTAATGATTTATTCTATGACGATACTTGTACTAGCATTGTTTTGCTAACCCCTTCGGGGGTGGACATTGTTTTTGATGTTCAGGTAGTCGAGGAGCGGGAGGGCAGCCACAGTACCGACAGGACGATGAGATGGCTCAGTGATGTGGTTGATGTTCTTATGATTATGATTTGTCTTCTTGGTTCGTTTAGTAATCGAGTATGTCTGTATTAATAAAGTCTTTTCGATATGGTTGTATAAGTCAGCACATTTGATCGTTTTTTTCAAATCTGTATGTGATTACCAGTGTTCGATTGGTTTATTTTTACACTTCTTTTAAAATTAGCCTTGTAAATCCTTATCTAAAGGGTTTACGGCACATAATTATTCCGAATATCTCGGGGTGTTACGAATATGGTATCGGAGCTAAGATTTATGGATATCTTGGCAATCGGGTTAGTTGGGTCTGTTTACGTTATTGATTATTGGTCGTTCGTAACATCACCTGCTGAGCCAAAGATCGCCAATCGACTGTGGTTGTAAGTTTCCTAATCTCGAATACTACTGTTTTATTTAATTCACGTCTTGTAAACATTAATGAATGTACTTTGAGAAAGTTTGTCCCAGATATTGAGTATTTATGTTTACAGTATGTTGAGAGGAGGTCGTGGACGCGGACGCGGTCGTGGACGCGGACGTGGTAATGCGAGGCAAGAAGAGTCGGTATCTACCCCAGAGATAACCGCTAGTCAAACGGATTCACATTCCGGGGACGGCAGGATCGGCAAATAATAATGCAGATCCTAACGTGCCGGAGTGCTTCACAGTGGTTGCCCAGATAAACCAGGTTGCTCAAGTTGTGGATCGCATGCGACGGCGATGGGACAGCAGAATAACGGGGATAATCGGGGAGATAAATGGCTTACCGAGGTGGTCAAATTGCATCCTCCGAAATTTGACGGTTCCACTGAGACGCTTTCGTGGGATCATTGGCTGAAAGAATTAGAGAAGATTTTTGCGGGGATTAATTGTCCCAACGATAGGAAGGTTCCGGTCGCCCAGTATCTTCTGACAGGGGAGGCTTTCGACTGGTGGGAGGCCATTCGACCGGAGGAGCATAATGTTGACTGGACAGAATTCAAACTGATGATGGAGGCGCAGTATTGTCCTCGCCCGGTTAGAGAGGCCCGAGTTCGGGAGTTTTTCTCACCGCAAAATTCAGAAGCAACTGTGACGGAAGTGATTAAGACTTTTAATCACCAGCTGACTTATGTGCGCCACCTGGTCAGGACCGAGGCGGAAAGGATTTTCCATTTTGACATGCGAATGAAGCCGGAAATTCAGCAATATATGTCCGGATTTGATTGTACCACCTTGAGGCGATGCTCGTGACAAGGCGTTGGCCTACGATATGAAGGAAGCGGCAGAGAGAAATCGACGGAAGCAAAGAAACGAAGGTGTCGGGCAACTTCGCGGAGAATAAGAATAGCGGGCCCCGCCGTGGTCAGTCCTCTTTTCACTCATCCAGAGACCTCCGCATCCTAGTCGAGGAGGAAAGAAGTTCCGGCAAGACCGATCGCTTCTCGACACAGGAAGAAGTGTTACAACCGTGGCAAGACGGACATGTTCGACGTGATTGTTTCGCGCTACCGTGACTGCTTCGAGTGTGGACAGAAGGACATCGCGCAACATTTTGTGGGAATGCGACCCGATCCTTTGGTACTCGCTCCGGCTCCAAATCCAAGGAAACGAGTGTGAACCAGACGCAAAGAAAGTGGATTTCAGAATGTAACGCTGGAAGAGAGAGGCATCCGATCTTGGGTCCGTTCCTCCACGCCTGTACGAGATGAGGAAATCGATGATCGAATACACTGTTGCATCGTGCACGATTCAGATCCTTTTGCAACCAGTTAGTGTCTTGTTCGATTCAGGAGCTACGCATTCTTTTATGTCTTTGAACTGTGTTAATCGTTTGAACATCTCGTGCTTGTATAATTGCGAACCTTATGTTGTGGGATTACCGAGCGGAGAGAAAATTGTGGGAACCTTAGAAGCTAAGGATTTCCCAGTATCTATAGAAGGAAGAGATTGGCCATCGAATCTTATTGTGGTTGACATCTGCGGTGACGATTTAATTCTCGGAGATGATTGGCTCAACCGTTATGGAGCTGTGCTGAATTACCGAGAGAGAGCCATTTCCATCATTGCTGATGGCGGATCTGAACACGTATTCCGAGGATGGAGACCGGGAAGCTCGGGAAAATTGATCAAGGCAATGAAAGTTGCGAAATTACTGAAGCAAGGATGTCACGGACTTTGGTGCTATGCCATGAGGAAAGAGGAAGGAGTAGAGCTCTCGTCCATTTCAGTGGTGAATGAGTTCTCCGATGTATTTCCTGACGAACTACCTGGGTTACCTCCGCAGAGGGGAGTGGAATTCACTATTGAACTAGAGCCTGGAGCAGCTCCTATTTCCAGAGCACCATACCGCATGGCGCCAACCGAGATGTATGAACTCAAGAAACAACTGGAGGAATTGTTGCAGAAGGGTTATATTCAACCAAGCGTTTCTCCTTGGGGAGCGCCCGTTCTCTTTGTCCGGAAGAAAGACGGATCCCTCCGACTGTGTATTGATTACAGGGAGCTTAATAAGATGACAATCAAGAACAAGTATCCTATACCTCGGATCGACGACTTGTTTGATCAACTGCAAGGGGCAAGGGTATTCTCGAAGATTGACTTGCGAACGGGATACCATCAGTTGAGAATTAAGGAATCGGATATACCAAATCGCTTCGATCCCTAGACGCATTATGAATTTGTAGTGATGCCATTTGGACTTACCAATGCTCCTGCGGTATTCATGCAATTGATGAATCGGGTATTCTTGGAGTACTTGGATAAATTTGTGGTCGTTTTCATTGACGACATCTTGATATATTCGAGGGACGCAGAGGAACATGCTGAACATTTACGTGTGGTTTTGAGCATCTTGAGAAAGGAACAGTTGTATGCTAAGCTTTCTAAATGCGAATTTTGGCTTAAGGAAGTAACCTTCCTTGGGCATGTGATATCATCCGACGGAGTTCAGGTGGACCCGAAGAAAGTCGAAGCAATCTTGGAGTGGGAAGCTCCTAAAAACGTGAAAGAAGTCCGAAGCTTCTTAGGACTTGCTGGATATTATCGCCGCTTTGTAGAAGGATTTTCCAAAATTGCTCGTCCGCTCACTCAGCTGTTACAGAAAACTCAAAAGTTCATGTGGAATGAGGAGTGTCGGGCTAGTTTTGACGAACTTAAGAGGAGGCTGACGACAGCACCTATATTAGCACTGCCAGAAGGAACTGACGGATTTATGGTATACAGCGATGCTTCAAATCAGGGTTTGGGTTGTGTGCTGATGCAGAAGGATAAAGTGATTGCTTATGCTTCTCGGCAATTGAAACCGTACGAAGTTAATTATCCGACTCATGATCTGGAGCTAGCAGCTGTGGTCTTTGCCTTGAAAATCTAGCGACATTATTTGTACGGCACTCATTGTCAGATCTTTACAGACCATAAGAGCCTCAAGTACATTTTCAGTCAGAAAGAGTTAAACATGAGGCAGAGAAGGTGGCTGGAATTGATCAAGGATTACGACTTGGAGATTCTCTATCATCCGGGGAAAGCAAATGTAGTAGCCGATGCTTTGAGCCGTAAACCTGTTTCCCTTCGAGTGTTGGAAGCACTTACGTCCCAAACCAGTATTCAACGGGAACTGATCCGCGAGGGGATTGAAGTATGGGCACCAGAAATCCAAGGGCAACTTTATGTGATGGAACTGACTTCATCACTAGTCGAGGAGATCAAGTCTAAACAATTGAACGATTCTCTGATCCTTCGATTATGTGACGAAGTAAAGAAAGGAAAAGCCCCAGGATTCGTGATACAAGACGATGGAGTTCTGAGATTTCAGAGTCGACTTTGCGTTCCCGACGATGATGACTTGAGACGGACTATTCTGAAAGAAGCTCATAGCGCGCCCTATTCTATTCACCCGGGCAGCAGTAAGATGTATAAGGATCTTAAACAAAACTTCTGGTGGGGGAATATGAAGAAGGACGTAGCGGAGTACGTTTCGAAGTGTTTGACTTGTCAGCAGGTTAAGATTGAACATCAACGACCTGCCGGAATGTTAAAGCCACTTCCGATCCCTGAATGGAAGTGGGAGGATATCTCGATGGATTTCATCACTAGTATGCCAAGGACTAGAACGGGAATGAACATGATTTGGGTTGTAGTTGATCGACTAACCAAGACGGCTCATTTCCTGGGAATTAAAGATACATGGGGACCCGAGAGATTGGCACGAATATTTATTGCGGAGATAGTCGATTGCACGGGACGCCGAAGACCATTATTTCGGATCGAGATGGTCGTTTCGTGTCACACTTCGAAAGGCGATTCACGAGCTTTGGGGATCGAGCTCAACTTTAGCATGACTTATCATCCCCAAACGGATGGTCACCTGAAAGAACTATACAGACAAGAGAAGACATGCTTAGAGCTTGTGCTTTAGATTGGTCGATCGATCGAAGTTCACTTGCCCTTGATCGAGTTCACTTATAATAACAGTTGGCATGCTTCTATTAAGATGGCACCATTTGAAGCTTTGTACGGGAGAAGATGCCGATCACCCCTGTGCTGGGATGATTCTTCGGATTTGATCGGGATGGAACCGAAATTGATTATTCAGACTCAAGAGAAGATAGCCTTGATTCGAGAGAGACTGCTGATCGCCCAGTCGGCGAAGTCTTATGCCGATGTACGTCGTCGCCCTCTAGAGTTCGACGCTGGAGACCACGTACTATTGAAGGTGTCTCCTACACGAGGGATTTTCCGTTTTGGGAGAAGAGGCAAGCTTAATCCGAGATACATCGGACCATTTGAGATCCTAGAGAGAGTTGGGGATTTAGCATACCGGTTGGCCTTACCGCCATCGCTGAGTCATGTTCACAATGTGTTTCACGTATCCCAACTGCGGAAGTATGTACGGACCCTACCACGTCATTGATTTTGACGAGATCGATATAGCTAATGATGGCACCTTCGAAGAGAGACCAATCAAGATACTTGAGAGCCGGATCAAACAGTTGAGAAATAAACCAATACACTTGGTTAAAGTACAATGGTCACGACATGGAGTCGAAGAAGCCACTTGGGAAACGGAGGACGGTATGAAGGCTAAATATCCGGAGTTGTTTTCATCATAAGTTTCGGGACGAAACTTCTTTTTAGGGAGGAAGGATGTAATGCCCGAGATCTTTGTTATGTAATTGGAACTTGTGATATTGTAATGATTGTACTTTTGTCTGAGTATTATTCTCCGTATTTCATAATCCGATGTTGCCGAGCGTTTAATTTCATGGTTGTGATTGGTAAGGTTGCAATTCTGTGCATGTAGCGCACGCTACAGGATAAGGGTAGTGTACGCTAACATGGTTTCATAGCGCACGCTACAGAATGTAATTAGCGCACGCTATGCGTGGTCAAATTGATTGGGACGTGCGGTAGGTGAGATCTGGCCGGGGGACCCCTGTCGGATCGTGTCGGGTGTACCTGGACGGCTTTCGGGAAAAGCCGAGTCAACGCCTTAGCGCACGCTACAGGTATATGCGTAGCGCACGCTAAGTGCCGAGTACAGTTTAGACTGTGAGCCGTTAGCGCACGCTACAAACAGGGTCTAGCGCGCGCTAATAGCCATTTATTATAAATAGGACATCATCCTATTCGAGATTTCAGTTTTTCTCCTCCCATAGCCCGAACTCTTACACTTAGATCATAACTCCCTTCGTCCCAAACACTTCATATCAACCTCCTAGTTCGAGATTGAAGATCATACATCATTGGAGATTGGTGTTCAAGCCTTCGGTGTTGGATTGCTTCATTTCATCCATGTTCTTCACTACATCGAGGTAGGTGATTCTTCACCAATGATTAGTATGTTCATAAGAAAGATTTGAATCATGTTTGGATAGCAAGTATTTCGTTCATCACATGTTAGAAGGATACTTTTGACGTATCGGCATTATATATCGTATGAACCTTTGAACCATCTTATTATAAGGACTCCTAAGCATGTTCAAATCAAGCTATGATCAATAATCGGATATTTACCCAGTTGATACGTTTTACACGATGGAATCATGTGTTTTGGAACGTATAACAAATGGAACTTAGATTATTTCTTGGAGATCGTAGATGAATTATGATGTTGAGTTGGCTATCCGTATATTTGTATTTCACGATCATAAATCTTCCACAAACCTTATTAGCATGATTTGCCCGAGGATAACTTGTATTATCTCGGTAGGATTCATGAGTTCCTCACCATTCAACCCAGTTTTCGGCTTGCAGTATTCTGCCATGCAATATTAGCACACGCTAACACGTGTGAGTTAACGTGCGCTATCGGGGTCAGATAACGCCCTAAACGTACGTAGCGTACGTTATGAGACCAGCCGAGTCAGACTGCCAGACAGTGGCTAGCGCACGCTAGTCTTATACGATAGCGTACGCTAACAGTCTGTCTTAGCGCACGTTACGTAGAGTACGTAGCGCGCGCTAAGCAGTCCAGGCAGATTGGTTATTTTGAGCTTTTCGGCCGTAGACCGAATTGTTAGGCCATTGTTCGACTTGAGATGATTTGTATATCGTTCCTTTTGTTAAGGTTAGAGCCTGTTACGTTGATCGAAGGAGGCGGCCTTCGAGTGTGTTGAGATCATCGAAGTATTTCGTTTTGCCATTTTCGAGGCAAGTATCATATGTCGAGTTCGATTTATATTGAATCTTTGATCATGCTTGTGGTTTTGTTCATATTGTTAAATATGAGAGGTATTTCTGAAAATTCTCATGATATTAGTTGATTATTTGCTCGTATTGATGGACATATTAAAATGCATATGTGTATGCATAGTTGATTGGTTATGGTATAAATGATCCGAGGGGATCATGAGGATCTATGCTGAGGGCGCTGGATCGAATGTCCACCATGCGTTGGTCCGACGGGATCATCATGGGGATCTATGCTGAGGGCGCTGGATCGCTGGACGGGTTTTCCACCATGCGTTGGTCCGACGGGATCATCATGGGGATCTATACCAAGGGCGCTGGATCGCTGGATTACCCTGTATTGTGTAGATGGAATCGTGAGGATTCGCATCGTTGGATTCCGGTGGCGGAAGTCCGTTTGCATGTTTTATGATGTATTAATGATTTATTCTATGACGATACTTGTACTAGCATTGTTTTTCTAATTCTGGGGTGGACATTGTTTTTGATGTTCGTAGTCGAGGAGCGGGAGGGCACCACAAGATCTGGCGGGACGATGAGATGGCTCAGTGATGTGGTTGATGTTCTTATGATTATGATTTGTCTTCTTGGTTCGTTTAGTAATCGAGTATGTCTGTATTAATAAAGTCTTTTCGATATGGTTGTATAAGTCAGCACATTTGATCGTTTGTTTCAAATCTGTATGTGATTACCAGTGTTCGATTGGTTTATTTTTACACTTCTTTTAAAATTAGCCTTGTAAATCCTTATCTAAAGGGTTTACGACGCTGTAATTATTCCGAATATCTCGGGGTGTTACACAAGTGGCGGTGGGACTACAACAGGGAGGGAGACAGCAAGGGATCCCAGACATGGGAAATCGAGGTGACCGGTGGCTGCAAGACGTGGCGAAGATGCAACCACCCAAATTCGACGGTATTTCTGAGACTCCCACCTGGGATCATTGGTTGAAAGAACTGGAGAAAATCTTTGCCGGAATCAACTGCCCAGACGACCGGAGAGCCTCTATCGCTCAATATTTTCTGATAGGGGAAGCGTCCGAATGGTGGGAAGCCATCCGGCCTGCCATGAGGGAAGCCAAAGTTCGGGAGTTTTTCTCCGCTCAGCCTTCTGATGTCCCAGTATCCCAAGCGATCAAGACGTTTAACCAACAGCTGGCATTTATTCGACATCTGGTCAGAACAGATGCAGAAATGATGATCCATTTCGATATGAGAATGAAACCAGAAGTTTAGAGGTACATGTCCGGATTCGAATGTACCACACTCCGCCAATACCAGGATAAGGCGTTGGCATATGAGATCAAGGAAGCAGCCATGGAGAAAATTGCGGAAACCAAGAAACAGAAAGTCTCTGGTACTTTTACAGAGCACAAGAATAGCGGGCCCCGTAAGGCCCAGTCATCCTTTCACTCTTTCAAGAAACCTCCGCACCCAGTTAGGAGCAGAAAGAACTTCGGAGCGACATCAACTATTACTGACGTTACCAGGAAATGCTTTAACTGCGCCCATACGGGGCACTATCGACGGAATTGCCCCCTTCCTGCCGTGACTTGTTTTGATTGTGGATGAGAGGGACATCGGGCGGTGTTTTGTGAAGAGGCTACAAAGTCTTTTAGAGCCCGTACACCACAAACCCGGTCGAGGAGGCCGATTCCACGACGCAGCAAAGTGTTCAGATGCCTCAGAATTTTGGTCGCGGGCGAGGCAGAGGACAATGGGACCGAAAGGGGACGTCGAGTGCCAGATCTGCCCCCCCAAGTCTGTACGAGATGAGGAGGACAGACGATCAAGATGCTGCTGTCGCATCAGGTACTGTCCAGATCCTTTCCCAGCCAGTTAGCGTTTTATTCGATACAGGAGCTACACATTCTTTCATATCTTTGTCTTGTGTAAATCGTTTGAATATTTCCGGTTTTCATGCTTGTGAACCTTATGTTGTTGGTTTACCGAGTGGAGAGAGGATTGTCGGAAATTTAGAAACTAGAAATTTCCCTGTATCGTTTGGAGGCAGAGAGTGTCTCTCAAATCTGATCATGATAGAAATGCAAGGAGACGACCTGATACTCGGAGACGATTGGCTTAATCGATATGGAGCAATTGTAAACTACCGAAAGAGGAATATCTCGCTGATCGCTGACGATGGTTCCGAAATATTGTTCGAGGGGTGGAAACCAGGAAGCTCAGGGAAATTGATCAAGGCGATGAAAGCTGTCAAATTGTTGAAACAGTGTCAGATGCACGGTGTTACGCAATGAAGAAAGAAGACGAAATTGTGGAACTTTCATCCATTCCTGTTGTGAACGAATTTCCAGATGTATTTCCTGCCGAGTTACCTGGACTAACTCCACGAAGGGATGTGGAATTTACCATTGAGTTGGAACCCGGAGCTACACCGATTTCCAAGGCGCCGTATCATATGGCACCTACCGAGATGTACGAACTGAAGAAGCAGCTGTAGGAGTTACTGGACAAGGGCTATATTCAGCCAAGCGTTTCACCCTGGGGAGCGCCAGTTCTTTTCGTCCGAAAGAAGTATGGATCGCTTCAACTGTGTATTGACTATCGAGAGCTGAACAAGATGACGATTAAGAACAAATATCCGTTGCCACGGATTGATGATCTGTTTGACCAGCTGCAAGGGGCAACGGTATTTTCTAAAATCGATCTGAGATCACGATACCATCAGCTGAGGAATAAGGAATCTGATGTTCCGAAATCAGCGTTCAGAACTCGTTTCGGGCATTATGAGTTTGTAGTGATGCCGTTTGGTCTCACTAACGCACCTGCTGTATTTATGCAATTGATGAACCATGTGTTCATTGAATTTTTGGATAAATTTGTGGTCGTATTTATTGATGACATTCTGGTGTATTCTAAGAGTCCGGAAGAACATGCGCAGCATTTGCGGATTGTATTGGAACTTTTGAGAAACGAACAATTGTACGCCAAACTTTCTAAGTGTGAATTCTGGCTAAATGAAGTAATGTTCCTCGGCCATATGGTGTCAGGTGAAGGAGTCCGAGTAGATCCTTAGAAGATCGAAGCAATTATGGATTGGGAGCCTCTAAAGAACGTGAAAGAAGTCCGAAGCTTCTTAGGACTTGCTGGATACTATCGTCGATTCGTGGAAGGGTTTTCTAAAATTTCCCGCCCACTTACTCGACTTCTGCAGAAAACTCAAAAGTTTGAGTGGAATGAGTTGTGTCAAATTAGCTTTGATGAATTGAAGAAGAGATTGACTACGGCACCGATTCTATCACTTCCACAGGGAACTAGAGGATTCATAGTTTACAGTGATGCTTCGAACCAAGGACTCGGGTGCATATTGATGCAGAATGATAAGGTGATCGCCTATGCGTCACGACAGCTGAAACCTTATGAAGTGAATTACCCGACACATGATTTGGATCTAGAAGCAGTAGTTTTTGCTTTGAAGATATGGAGGCATTATCTGTACGGGACTCACTGTCAGATATTTATGGACCACAAGAGTCTCAAGTACATATTCAGTCAGAAAGAATTAAACATGCGGCAAAGAAGATGGTTGGAACTGATTAAGGACTATGACTTGGAGATTTTATATCATCCAGGCAAAGCAAATGTAGTGGCTGATGCACTTAGCCGCAAGCCTGTCTCTATTCAGATGCTGGAGACGCCGACCTCCCAACTTAGCCTTCAGTGAGAGATGATTCGTGAAGGAATTGAGGTATGGTTACAAAGAGTCCAAGGACAACTGTGCGTGATGGAGATAACTTCATCTTTAACCGAAGAAATCAAATCTAGACAGGCAGATGATCCTCGGATGATTCGGTTATGTGATGAAGTGATCAAAGGAAAGGCCCCCGGATTCATAATTCACAATGATGGGGTTTTGAGATTTCAAAACCGACTCTGCGTTCCCGATGATGATGTTCTGAAACAGACGATTATGAAGGAAGCTCACAGTTCGCCCTATTCTATCCATCCGGGCACCAGTAAGATGTATAAGGACTTGAAGCAGAATTTCTGGTGGGGCAACATGAAGAAAGATGTAGCGGACTATGTTTCGAAATGCTTGACTTGTCAACATGTTAAGATCGAGCATCAACGGCCTGCCGGAATGTTGAAGCCACTCCCGATTCCTGAATGGAAGTGGGAGGACATATCGATGGACTTTATCACTAATATGCCGAAAACCAGGACAGGAATGAACATGATTTGGGTGATAGTTGATCGTTTAACCATATCATCTCATTTTCTAGAGATTAAGGATACGTGGGGACCAGAGAGGTTGGCACGAGTATTTATTTCGGAGATAGTTCGATTGCATGGTACGCCGAAGACCATTGTTTCTGATCGAGACGGCCGTTTTGTGTCTCACTTTTGGAAGGCAGTTCATAAAGCCTTGGGGACCGAATTGAACTTGATCTGACTTATCACCCGCAGACTGACGGACAAACTGAGAGAACTATACAAACGGTGGAAGACATGCTAAGGGCCTGTGCCTTAGATTGGTCAAACGATTGGGAAGTTCATCTACCGTTGATTGAGTTTACCTACAACAATAGTTGGCATGCTTCCATTAAGATGGCACCGTTTGAGGCATTTTACGGAAGGAGATGCAGATCGCCCCTATGCTGGGACGATTTGTCAGACTTGATCGGAACAGAACCAGAGTTGATCGAGCAGACTCGAGAGAAGATAGCCTTGATTCGTGAAAGGCTGTTGACTGCCCAGAGTCGCCAGAAATCCTATGCGGATGTACGCCGTCGCCCATTGGAGTTCAATACTGGAGATCATGTACTTTTAAAGGTTTCTCCTACTCGGGGAATCTTTCGTTTCGGAAGGAAAAGAAAGCTGAGTCCGAGATATATCGGACCATTTGAGATCCTCGAGAGAGTTGGGGAGTTGGCATACAGATTAGCATTGCCGCCGTCATTGTGCCATGTTCATAACGTGCTCCACGTATCCCAGCTATGGAGGTATATACCAGATCCCAGTCATATCATTGATTTCGGCGAGATCGAAGTCGAGCAGGATGGGACGTTTGAAGAAAGACCGGTCAAGATACTCGAGAGTCGAGTTAAGCAGCTGAGGAACAAACCAATCGTTATGGTCAAAGTTCGGTGGTCACGTCACGGAATGGAAGAAGCCACCTGGGAAACGGAAGCTGATATGAAGTCTAGATATCCCGAGTTATTTTCGTCTTGAGTTTCGGGACGAAACTCCTTTTTAGTAGGAGAGTATGTAATATCCGGATTTATTACGGTGTATTTCATCTGTATTATTCGGATTGGTGATTTTGATTATTGGAGTATGATATTTCGTGCATTGATATCATTGTACATAAGTATAGAAACTTGCAAAATTGCTCAAGCAACCTCGTGATAGCGCACGCTAAGAATGTATCTTAACGCGCGCTATCGGGCCATTATTAGCGCACGCTATGAAGATAGGAGTTGCGTGCGGTAAGAACTCAATTATTGAGCGGGACGGATAGCACATGCGCCAGCCGGGACATGGGTCCGGATAAGATTCCCGCGGACGCACCCGGACAATTCTGAAGTCAACCATTATTAGCGCACGCTAAGGAATGCTTAGTAGCGTGCACTAACTTGTTAATAATGCAGAATATTATAAATGGGACAACAACCGTTTTGGCTTTCATTTCTTTCGCCCATTCTTCATCCTTGAGAGTTCAGAGAGCTGTAATAATACTCCTATACACTTAGAACACATCGTGTTGGTGTTTATATATTGGTTATCACTTGGGAATGTTCATGGAAGTGGAATAGCACCTTGGAGTGGCATACAACCAACCGGAGTTGGATTCTACCTTACGGTTCAGTGATTTTCATCATATTAAGGTATGTTCAATCTATCTCAGGACTTAGAGTTGGATTCTAACGATTTGGATGATCATGTTAACAAGATATGGATTTTCATAGATGAATTATCCAAGTATATCATGTTTGGAATAGTGAGGTGTATAAGCCTTAAGTACCTTGATTATAATCATCATGATTCGAATCTTATTACACTGAATATGTGAAGAGAAGCTTCTATCATTGGTAATTCGAATCTAGTAGATGACTTCATAATAATCATGGACTTGACTTTAACAATCATTATTGTTGGATAAATCTAAAGGATTGATCATGGAAAGATTAATCTAGTATAGATGGAACGTTTAAACAACTTCAGCATGATAATATCGATTGATATAAGGTGTTAATATCAACCGTTAAGCTTTTCGGATCGTCATATGAAGAATTGTAGTCAAATGGAATATTGTTTTATATTGGTATGCATATCCTTGAATCCGAAGTTGTCTTTATCCGTAAAATCATTCATAAGGGTATGAACATAGTATTCATGGAAGTAACATGAATTATCACGCAAGATTTCATTGTTTCGATCATGGCAAGAACAGTTTACTGCTCGGCAGTAAACTGCCATGCATAGATAGCGCACGCTATGCTATGATGTTTAACGTGTGCTATCGAGCACGAGTTAGCGTGCGCTACGTTTGGTACGTAACGTACGCTAGACCATCAGACGAGTCAGTTGGTGGTCGGTGAAGTACGACCATGCATAGTTAGCGACGCTAGTCTTTGTTGTTTGCGTGCGCTATCGGGCGGACTTAACGCACGCTACATGAGTACTTAGCGTGCGCTAAGCGATTCAGCAGATTACGTTTTATGAACTTTTGACCGTAAATCGAATTGGTAAACATTAAATGCGATGTGAGATAAATCCTATATCATTTCTTTTGTTAAGGTTTGGTCTCGTTACGTGATTGATTGAGGAGGACGACCTTCGAGTGTTCATTTTCGTGGAAGTGTTGTTATTATCTTCAAATCGAGGCAAGTACCTTAATTGTTTTATGTATTGTTGTTATACATATTGTCGTGCATGTATGTCGTTATTGTATGTCCACCTCGTGTTGGTCCGATGGGATCATCGGGGGATCTATGCTAGCGTGCGCTGGATCATCGGACGGGTTTTTCCACCACGGGTTGGTCTGACGGGATCATCGTGGGTTCTAGGCAGTGAACGCTGGATCGACGGAATTACCATGTGTATGTTATGATATCATGTTGTGATTATCAGTTGTGTATGTTATGTTTGAGTTTCTCGTAGGAGAAGACTCGTTGGTACTTTGTCGTTTACGTTATTATTCTTCGTGAGATATGAATAATATGTTGTGGTACTTGTACTAGCATCGTTGTTCTAACCCCTTCGGGGGTGAACATTTTGTTTGTGTTCAGGATCCAGGAGAGCGGGGAAACAACCACTGGAACTGTATGACGACGAGGGTGCAGAGTGATGTCCCGACCGGGTTTATTTATCTGTTGTTTACTCGTTATTTCAATAAGTACTCGAGCACGAAGTCATTTGTGATGATTTGAATTTGGTGATGTATTATTGAGTTCTGTTGAACAATTGTACTATTTCTGTATTGGGTCAGAACAGTTGTACCGTAATTCCGTTATTTCCATTTGTTAGTACCTTTTAATGCATGTTCAGTTCTTCAGCCTTGTAAATCCTTATGTAAAGGATTTACGGCGCTGTAATATTCCCGAATATATCGGGGGTGTTACAGAATCCCATTGGGTTATTACAGTGCCATGGACCCCACACCAGGTGATCCACCAGGCGAACACGACTAAAATACAACAAACTGACCAAAATAAAAAATCACAGACCCTATTATGATGTCCAACATACTATTCCGATATGGAATTTCAACGACGAGGATGGGCCTACATGGCCAAAATAAAATACAACAACATCCACGAGCCTTGCTTGGATAATACAAAACGACAACGACTGAACAAAATTGGAGTACTCCAAACTGTCTGACCGACATGAACCCAAAATATCTCGGACTAGTATCGCTCTAATGCCTCGTCGCCATCGTCATACCTCTGTGTCTCAACTCTCTCCTCGCAGGCACCTAAAACATGAAAACATGTTCCGCCCCCACGGGGTCAGTGATCCAGAATAATGAATATCAAATACATGCACAACATGATATGCTTCCAAAGGCAGAATAAACAGTACAACAATGGTAGTACGAGATGCTCACAAACCAAAGTAAAAATCGAGCATTCGTGGAACACTATGCCCACGACATACGATCAATACCTGCTCAATAGGTTAGAACATAAGTGCCCAACGGCGAATCATCAATATAGAACACAAATTACCCGAAGGTAAACCAAACCAACGCTGAAATAAATACGAATCACAATGCCCGAAGGCTCCAACGGAAATACCGATACATCACAATGGCGTGAAAGCCCTCAGCCGAAGCTGCCAAAATATCACGATGGCCTGAAAGCCGAACAGCCAGAAGCTGCCAAAATATCACGATACAGATCTCAAAGAAACAAACCTGACTGTCGAACATACCCCTCTCGGGCGTATGAACGCTCAATCACAAAACGTCAAACACATCCAATACTATGGACGATCAAAGTTGTACGGCTCAAAGATGGACATCACAGTACGCCCGATCCGGAAATGTGTCCGTGCACATGTCCGCCCCGTATACGGAATCCAGAATATACGTGGGACAATGTACCTAATTAGCCTCACGAAACTACGTCTCGTGTGCACAGTCCAATGCGGAATAATATCCACGCATGACTATATATGTGCCTCGCTAAAAATCCTACACAATAACCAATCGGAACGCAAATATGATTCCGGATATGTCACGATACAACATGACAACGAAACTCAAAGGATAACACATCCAATACAGATCATACGACTCACCAAGTGAACGATGACATACGAATAATGAAAGATCGACACGACCAACAATATTCAAAACAACCATCCTGGGATCAAAATCCCTAAGGACCGATTAACACGAGCAACGATCACAACACAACAGTCTGGGAAATCCTCAACCTTCAACGATCACAAAATTACCGAGTTCACAAGAATAATAGTGTGCTGCCTTGAATCGGTCAACACGACAATAATAATTAAGCAGATGGGAACTATCCTCGACAGTCCCAATTCAATACTTCGATTACCGTAGAACGGCCAATCGATAACAATTATACAACGGATGGGAATTATCTTTTTGACAACGGATGGGAATTATCTTTGATAATCCCAATTCAATATATCGATTACCTTTAGAGCGGACAATCGATAATAATTATACAACGGATGGGAATTATCTTTGATAATCCCAATTCAATATATCGATTACCTTCAGAACGGTTAACCGATAACAATTATACAATGGATGTCTCAGCACCTTTAATCGGTTACCGATAACGAAGATGATAATCGAATACGTCAATGCCTTCAATCGGCCAAAACGACATCAATAGAAAAACACTGATATCAATAACGACGATTCACAAAAATACCTTGATGGAACATCAATCAATAACAACAATCGATACGTCGATGCCGCGAACTGCTATCAACAACAATATCTCAAAGGAACATCAATCAACAATAACAATCGATATGTCGATACTGCGAACCGGATATCGACAAATATATTACCAACAAGTATCGCAATGCCTTAAATCGGCCATTTACGAACAACAATAATATTTGGCATAATTTGCCGAAGGGTATCGTATCAAACAATCCCCTGATATCAACAAAATCATAGAGAGACCAAGTCTAGAAATGATACACACATTCATACACATACATGATAACATTAATCTCATTGACCAGTACAAGTATAAAACTTGCCTTAAACCGAAGGCGAGAAAGTCCTTCCACGATCAACGTCCTACCACGAATCGATCAACAGCGTCCTCCGACAATCACAAGCACTCGAACAACCTTGAATGAAATACAATTCATTCGATAACACGATATCGACCGAAGACGACATAATAGATAACTCCGATACCAATACGAACACATACTATACTCGTATTTATCCATATACACACACACACATATATATATATATATATGTATAATATACATACGGTACACACATTACTAACACACACTCACTTTACATAATATATATATATATATATGTATATATATATATATATATATAACACACATATTCACTACACACAATAAATATATATGCTCAACACACATATTCACGTTATATATATATATACACAACACACCCACTGCACATGATATATATATATATTTTTATACAACACACACTACACACACAATATATATATAACAGTACACATAATATATATATATATATAACTGAAAAAAAACACAAACAGGCTTACCAGAGAAGTGGATCGGCCAGGTCCGAAAAAAACTCCCATGCTGGAAATTCGGCCGCCGGAAATCCTGACCCGCCGGACTTCGTCCAACTCCAGCCCGTTTCCGTCCATGGCCGGTTTTCACCCAACTCCATCTCCGTCTGCAACTCCTCGCCGGAAATCTGTCAAGCCTCCGTTCCGCTGTCCGTTCCGGACAGAAACTACCTCCGGTCGCCGGAAACAATGGAGAAGCGTACATGGCCGGAAACCCTGAAGAACCGGCGCCTGAGCTCCGACTCGCCAGAAGAAAAAAAAAATGCCGGAACAGCTCGACCGGATTTGCAGTGCCTTCCGATCCGGAAGTTCCGACCGGTCGCCGCCGAGATCTGGTCGTCGCCGGAGATGTCAGCAAACTCCGGTTGTCAACTCCAGTCCGTCGCCGGAAATGAAGAAGCTGGCTGCCCATCCTTAAGTCTACCTCGCCGGAAAAAAAAAGAAACGGGAGAGATGGAGAGAAGAGAGGACGAGAGAGAGAGGATGGCGAGAGAGAGATAGGTGACGGACGAGAGAGAGGCAGAAGGCATCCCGTGAGAGAAAAAGAGGAGAGAGGTGTGAACATATATATATATAACGTGAGAAGGTGAGGGAGAGAGAGAGATGACAAAATGATGATAACATATTATATATATATATATATATATATATAAATAATCCCCCAAAGATATCTTGGCCCTACCAACCGAAAGTTGACTACGAGGAAGGTTCCTACCACCTACCACGCATTACGTACGTAAACCTCAGGGCGTAACGTACGTAATCGCAACAAATTAGCGTACGTAATGCTACACAGGTAGCGTACGCTATGGCTATAAACTTAGCCAAAATTCCAAACTCGCCAAGCAACAACCAATCGACGAAACCAAACCGACGACCAATAAAATATTTCGATCCCGAAATATTCTAATACAATATACATTGTATTGGTCCAAACAACAACACTTGTACAATTCCAAATGAATACGTACAACTCAACAGTAACACGAAAAAAAAAATTACCACCGGATATTACATTCCTAACCTATTATAACCAACAAACCGTACCTGATCAACAGACAAAAAAATCACCAAAAACTGACACTATGAAAAATATGAAGCAGCAATCTATTTTTTAGAAAACAAGAAAAGGCCCTAGAGAACCAAGAACAAACACAATAAAGCAAAAAAAATAACGGAGTTGAACAAATATATATATGAACGGACCTACAAATCGACCGAGAAAGTAACAACTCAAACCCGAGATGAAATCCTAAAACAGAGAAGTGTAAACAAATGAAAGCCACTAAGCAGACTGAAAAATTACAAGCCGACGATAACAAAAACACACAAAGCACGATCAAGCGGCAAGAAGAACACAAATCCGAGAAACAAAACCAATAATAGTCGATACATATAATCGGTATAAAACCAATAATAGTCGGCCTACATATAATCAGTATAAACAGGAGAAACCAAAAAAACATAATGAGAATAAGAAATAAGAAATGAATATAATCATCTGACATGTACACGAAAGAAAACCAAGATTTAATGTGTTTATAACATGAATAAAATCAGAGAGCTCAAACCACCTCGAAAGTATAGACAAGTTATTTACAAATTGAAGTTTCGTCTCTTCAAACTATATAACACATATTTTTTTGTTGTAATTGAAATAGGTTGAAATTATTGTGCAGAAACAATCAAAATGTCAAATTACGGAGCTATATATGTACATGGAAGGCCTAATATTGGTAGATAATAAAGTTTAATGCATTTTCGAATGCTAAATATTTTTTCACGACAAATAAAACACAGAAATGTAAAATCAGGGAGGTAGACAATTTTACAAAAATAAATGCGCAATTATCAATTTCAGTAATTCTTATCTGTCAGATTTACATTTGTATGCGCGCACAAATGTAATAAAAAACAAATATGCACCTAATCACACAAATATGCACCTAACTATCTCCTTTCAGTTGATCACAGGTGACTAATAAACTAATCAAAAAATTCCTTCGAATAGCGGAAAATTATGAACACAACACCAGACCACTAAGAATTATAAAACATCTAACAAAAGCATTCAAATAAATTCAAAAAATTACAAATGTCTAGGACTCGCACAAAAACAACCTATCTAACAATACATGAATATTCGATTTCAAAATTTCATTATCCATAAAAACTACGATTCAAATTTAGAAGATTTGTTAAATATGCAATTTAAACAATATCGGAACATTCGAAGATGTCAGCATTCCAAGATGCTTCAACCTTTAAGTAGCGCATTGTACTATATATTTATATATTGGAAAAAAATTGGGAAAAAAATTATATGCGCAAATGAATGCATCCTCATATGCTTCACAGAACTCAATCTTCAAATGAATAAAGCTCTGGGGACGGAGAGGCAGTATATATTATATATTCATATTACTGAGAAGCAGTATATATATTGCTAAAATAGAATAGAATTTTGATACCAACCTATAGGAGCCATTTTTATTATCAATCTAAGTCAGCTGCACTGACTGTCGTATTTTGAGAGAACTGCACTCTTGGTCCAACAAAATTGCAATTTTATTCCCAACATTAAAAACATGAGCAGGAAAGATCCCATAAGAATCAATTGTTTCATTTATAATCCCTTCCAAATGCGCAGATAAAAAGAACCTCCTGTTGGACCAAAAGTGCACAAAGAAAACAGTAGTGCGACCAAAAGCGCAAAAGAAACTTCTATTGAGAGTTTACCATGACAATATAATTTGTTCAATTTTTCAGTTCTATAGTTGACAATTTTCTTTTTGTGATTAATAGAATATATTCATTTGATATAGAAGCGTACTTGCAGCACTGTGATGGTAAACGTGATATTCTGCCCCTTAAAAAATCTGATGGTACCCCATTAGACCGGGAACATACCAACGAACACGTAACGGTTATTTTAGAAATCTTGGTCGTATAAAGATTCCAAAAACATTTGACGGTCCGAGCCCAACTATTAAAAGTGTTTTCAAAGACGCGAGAGAGAATGGACTGAGTTGCAACAAAGAGGAACTGAAATAAGCTGAAGGAAGTTTGAAAGCCGTATTTATCGAGTTTTATCAAAAGAGTTGCCTTGTAAAGCATTACAGGTAGAGGAAATCAGGAAAGAGAGAGAGAAAGGCGCCAATTCCACCTACGATGAGGCACCCCATATAAATGGTGGCAATTGCTTTCTCAGAAACAAAAAAGAAGAATAAAGATGAAGGTGGCAGTCGGGAAGCCGAAGCAGGCAGGAACGTGGAAATCTCACGAAAAAACCAAAAAAAAAGGAGGAAAAAGAAGCAGGAGACGGCGAAGAAAGCAGGCCAGTCTACATGCCTCTTCAAATACCTATGGCTTTGGTGTTCCAGCATTAAATAGGGTAGGAGATGCATGTGTGAACCAACCTTGAGACAGCAGATTATAAGTTTTGATAACTGAATCAATATCATTCCTATAGATACCAACAACAACCCTTATCAACATATTCTTGATATTTACTAATCCGGAATACCGAATATCATATTCCAGCCATTGTTGAAAGCACTATCATTCCCTTAAAAGTAACTTTCCATAAAGTAATTTTTTGAAGAAAGAGCAACCGTGACGCCAACAAACGACTTTGTGGAGATAGTAAACGACTACGTGATGTCTATAATTTCAAAAGACAAGCAGATATATCACGTTGTGGAGATAGTAAACGATTACGTGATGTCTATAATTTCAAAAGACAAACGGATATATCGTAGTTTTGATAGTATATGCAAAATTTCTGCCCTCTAAAAGTCAAAATCAAGTATATCGAATGAATTTTTTTGGATAGTATCAAGTGTTCTCGAATTCCAAATCACATCTTAAAATCGTAAGTTAGAGTTTCAATTATGCTAATTCAAAATATGGATCAATCATCAGAATTATGCAATGTCACATCATTAATAATTATCCAAACCCGTAACCATATTATTGAACAAAAAAATTTGGGGAATAATTCTGAGAGTAAATTATTTATTCCACAATTGATATTAATCCCCTTAGATATCAGATTATCATTTAAATTTCAAATACGTAAGTTTCCACTTATTATGAGCTTTGCCATGACTATATTTAAGAGTCAAGGTCAAAGGCTTTCTCTTATCGGTATGTATCTTCCAAAATCCGTATTCGGTCATGGTTAGTTTTATGTAGCCATATCAAGAGTGAAGATCAAAAAAGACTACAAATCTTTTCTTGCAATGAGAATGATTAAACAGAACAAATAGTGTAGTTTATAAATAAGTATTTATAATGAATGATTTACATATTATATATTTACAGAAAAGTTTTTTTTTTGTGTTCCCGTGTAATTACACGGGTGTTATACTAGTTTCAATTATGTAACACAAAACAAATATGATCTGAATGTTTCCATCTCACTGAGGCCTAAAATTTCAAACCGACAGAAGTTCTAAAAAAAGAAAAGTTGTCTCAATTGTAAGTTGAGGGTAAATTTTGCAATACATAGAGAAAATGTTATGTTGATAAAAAAAAATTATGTTGACAAGAGCAAGATACAAACATTATGAAAGAAACAATCAATGGAGATTAATCATGATAGACCTACAATTTTTGAGAAGTGATGTTTAAATCACCAGAGCACAACTCCGATTTTTGGATAAAAAAAATAGGCACAACATTACATATTGTTCTGTTGTTAAAACCCAAAAATATGCAGGCATTCATCACACACAATAAAGTAACACCACACTCGGTACAAATGTACCACACGAAGCCATTTTTTTGTAAAAATTATACGAAATCGGAGGGTATCACGAAAAAAACAAAGGCAAGGGCATCCTGCAAAATTATAACTCGTGTTTAGACATGGAAATGTTGATCTCACCAAAGAAATTTTCGCAGCTCTAAAACCCTCTTTAAAGTTCATCCACAAAAATAAAATCCAGAAGCCTTCAACAAATAAACACAAAGCAACCAAAAAACTACATCAAAAATAGGCTGAGATGGAGGAACCTGTAGTCAATTGAGAGAGAAAAACCTAGAAGGAACCAAAATCAGATGGGGATCGATAAAAAAAAAAGAAAAAATAGGGGAAGCCTATTTAGAACTGCAAAAAAGAAAGGAAATGTACAAGAGGGACACATTGCCTAAATACAGAAAACCCATACAATCAAGAAATCAATCAAGAAAAACGGAAAACAAAATGAAGAAAAAAAAAAAGCGTTACCTGTCAATCAACAAACGAAGAAGGTGAAAATCGAGAGACCGGAAAAAAATACAGAAAACCCATTCAATCAAGAAAAATGAAAAAAAAATGGGTTACCTGTCAATTAACGAACCAAGAGGAAGGTGAAAAACCAAAGAGCAACAACGTTTCCAGAGTAGGAGCTTCAGCCGGAAAAAATGAGATTCAGTGTCTTTCTCTTGGTGCATAATGATAAACAGGGAATATGATAATTAACAGCAATAAGTAGTAGGAGGATAATATACCATCACAAGTCAAAATTTACTTTTCACATACTAATGATGAAGCACAATGACCAATTAACTTAAACTGGTGCCTAAATTTACATGGGGCGGAGGGGGAAATCCTACGTGTGGAGGGATCACGAAACAAACTGTGGAACCCAACAAGTATGAAGAAATCAAAAGTACCGGTCTTGATGCAATTAATATATAATAATGAGAACAAGTATCACAGAACCCTTCTACACAGGGCGCAAGAACCATGTCTCACCAGCGAAGTATCAATGCAAGGTAGATGAAACAGGTGGTGACAATGAGGCAAACGATGAGCCGTCTCCCCAAGTTGAAAATCCTCACATTGAAAATCCAGAGAGAATTTCTTTCGAATGAGTCCCACAAAAAGGACCATTAGTCAGGAGAGAAAAACTATAATAGTATGTATGTGTGTATGTACCTGAACCCGTGTCGAAAATGTTAGGGACTTCCTCAAATGGTGCTTCAACGGCTCCCATCTGACTAACAAAAATGGAACTCTTGAGTAAGTAATAGAAGACATTCACTCAGGTTGCAGATTAATACCAAAAACAAAAAAGCACGCCTATCCTACAAAGAACCGATGGCCTCAAACCTGAATTTGCACAACACTAAGCATAGCTGGACCAATACGCTCACGGATCAGAAAAATCCGGATCAGAAATATGGAACCAACATTAGAAAAAGACACCTAGATCACAGAACATGTATAACTCGAAATAAAATTGAAATTTTCTTGCAAAATAGAGTAAAAGCCTATGGCAATCAGGGAGGCGAGAACAGAGATTGTTTCGCGCACCGAAAGCAAAGAAAAATGTAAGAATTGCAGATAAAATATTCCCAAATACAGCAGAAAATGCAAATCGGATGAACTCCCTGATCTTTATGACAAAACACCAGCAGTCGATCAATTCGTTCATGCGGGGCGGCGAACAAAAACGGAATACAAAAAGAAGGAAAAAAAAGGTTACCTGTGCAGTCGATCAATTCGTTCATGCGGGACGGCGAACAAAAACGGAAAACAAAATGTGTAAAAGAAAAGGGGTTACATGTGAATCAGCGAACGATCTGACTAACAAAAATGGAACTCTTGAGTAAGTAATAGAATACATTCACTCAAGTTGCAGATTAATACCAAAAACCAAAAAAAGCCTGCCTATCCTACAACATCCGATGGCCTCATACCTGAATTTGCACAGCACTAAGCATAGCTGGAACAATACACTCACGGACAAGTCTACCACTCAGAAGGCTTGCTATAACAGCTATCTGTAGATTTCACAATACAACTTTGTTCAGAATAAGGGAAACAAAAAATTGTAGTCAATGAGATTTCAGGCACAAGCACCTATCGAGGCAAGAATGAGATAAAATATTGTGGAATAAACACGAAAAATCCGGATCAGAAATATGGAACCAACATTAGAAAAAGACACCCAGATCACAGAACATGTATAACTCGAAATATAACTGGAATTTTCTTGCAGAATAGAGTAAAACCATATGGCAATCAGGGAGGCGAGAACAGAGATTCATTCGCTCAACGAAAGTAAAGAAAATTGTAAGAACAACAGATAAAATATTCCCAATTACATCGGAAAATGCAAATCGAACGAAGTCCCTGATCTTTATGACCAAACACCGGCAGTCGATCAATTCGTTCATGCGGGGCGGCGAGCAAAAATGGAAAACAAAATGAAGAAAAAAAAAGGGGTTACCTGTGAATCAACAAACGAGGAAGAAGGTGAAACGCGAAATGGAAATAGGGAGGCCTGATTTTTCCTGCAGAAACAAAAATAAAATCGAACAGTAAAAAAAAAAAAAACCGCGGAGAAACGAAAGAAAATGAGAGAGCTGAAACCAACAAACCTTGAAATTATAAGCTAAAATTTATGTACAGGAAACCTGTTAACGATTTACTGAAAATAGAAACAGTGGGGAGCAAGTAAATACAAACATAGAGGTAGAGTAAAAAAAAAAAAGCTTTAAACTGAAAACGTAAAAAGGAGAAACAATTCCTTTCACCAACGAGAAACCAGACAGACTACGGACCTGCCAAATTTTTTTTTTAAGGAAAATCATTGACAAGCTAACCTCTAAAAGTTCTAAAGAGGACCTCTAACAACAGGAAATAAGGCGTCCGATTTATTTAAAACAATATTTAGGGAAAAAATTCTTTTAAATTACCAAACATAGATGATTTGTCTGAATGTAAAAATTTCATCTAATTTAGGAAGATCATGGAGCCAGAATGACTATAAAGCAAAACCAATATTTGTATAAAGAAACAAAATAGCTGGAAAAAAAGGAAACTAATAATATCACCAAAAGCAGCCCGAAAAAAAAATGACCTGCAAAACAACAAATACCCAATATCACCAAAAGTAATGAATGAACTCCAAATGAAAGCAGATAGAAGCAGACACATAATATATGCTGGGAAGAAAAATTCCAGAAACTCAGCAGTTACATCGATAGAAGCATGTAACGAACTAAATCGGAGCCTAAAAGCAGTGATGAGTAAGCTCCGGGAAAAATAAGAGCAAATCAAATGAGGAAATAAGGTAACCAAACTTGGAGGGATTTTCCTTGTAACACCCCCAAATCCCATTGGGTTATTACAGTGCCGTGGACCCCACACCAGGTGATCCACCAGGCGAACACGACTAAAATACAACAAACTGACCAAAATAAAAAATCACAGACCCTATTATGATGTCCAACATACTATTCCGATATGGAATTTCAACGACAAGGATGGGCCTACATGGCCAAAATAAAATAAAACAACATCCACGAGCCTTGCTCGGATAATACAAAACGACAACGACTGAACAAAATTGGAGTACTCCAAACTGTCTGACCGACATGAACCCAAAATATCTCGGATTAGTATCGCTCGAATGCCTCGTCGCCATCGTCATACCTCTGTGTCTCAACTCTCTCCTCGCAAGCACCTAAAACATGAAAACATGTTCCGCCCCCACGGGGTCAGTCATCGAGAATAATGAATATCAAATACATGCACAACATGATATGCATCCAAAGGCAGAATAAAAAGTACAACAATGGTAGTACGAGATGCTCACAAACCAAAGTAAAAATCGAGCATTCGTGGAACACTATGCCCACGGCATACGATCAATACCTGCTCAATAGGTTAGAACATAAGTGCCCAACGGCGAATCATCAATATAGAACACAAATTACCCGAAGGTAAACCAAACCAACGCTGAAATAAATACGAATCACAATGCCCGAAGGCTCCAACGGAAATACCGATACATCACAATGGCCTGAAAGCCCTCAGCCGAAGCTGCCAAAATATCACGATGGCCTGAAAGCCGAACAGCCCGAAGCTGCCAAAATATCACGATACAGATCTCAAAGAAACAAACCTGACTGTCGAACATACCCCTCTCGGGCGTATGAACGCTCAATCACAAAACGTCAAACACATCCAATACTATGGACGATCAAAGTTGTACGGCTCAAAGATGGACATCATAGTACGCCCGATCCGGAAATGTGTCCGTGCACATGTCCGCCCCGTATACGGAATCCAGAATATACGTGGGACAATGTACCTAATTAGCCTCACGAAACTACGTCTCGTGTGCACAGTCCAATGCGGAATAATATCCACGCATGACTATATATGTGCCTGGCTAAAAATCCTACACAATAACCAATCGGAACGCATATATGATTCCGGATATGTCACAATACAACATGACCACGAAACTCAAAGGATAACACATCCAGTACAGATCATACGACTCACCAAGTAAACGATGACACACGAATAATGAAAGATCGACACGACCAACAATATTCAAAACAACCATCCTGGGATCAAAATCCCTAAGGACCGATTAACACGAGCAACAATCACAACACAACAGTCCGGGAAATCCTCAACCTTCAACGATCACAAAATTACCGAGTTCACAAGAATAATAGTGTGCTGCCTTGAATCGGTCAACACGACAATAATAATTCAGCGGATGGGAACTATCCTCGACAGTCCCAATTCAATACTTCGATTACCGTAGAACGGCCAATCGATAACAATTATACAACGGATGGGAATTATCTTTTTGACAACGGATGGGAATTATCTTTGATAATCCCAATTCAATATATCGATTACCTTTAGAGCGGACAATCGTTAATAATTATACAACGGATGGAAATTATCTTTGATAATCCCAATTTAATATATCGATTACCTTCAGAACGGTTAACCGATAACAATTATACAACGGATGTCTCGGCACCTTTAATCGGTTACCGATAACGAAGATGATAATCGAATACGTCAATGCCTTCAATCGGCCAAAACGACATCAATAGAAAAACACTGATATTAATAACGACGATTCACAAAAATACCTTGATGGAACATCAATCAATAACAACAATCGATACGTCGATGCCGCGAACCGGCTATCAACAACAATATCTCAAAGGAACATCAATCAACAATAACAATCGATATGTCGATATCCGAACCGCTATCGACAAATATATTACCAACAAGTATCGCAATGCCTTAAATCGGCCATTTACGAACAACAATAATATTTGGCATAATTTGCCGAAGGGTATCGTATCAAACAATCCCCTGATATCAACAAAATCATAAAGAGACCAAGTCTCGAAATGATACACACATTCATACACATACATGATAACATTAATCTCATTGACCAGTACAAGTATAAAACTTGCCTCAAACCGAAGGCGAGAAAGTCCTTCCACGATCAACGTCCTACCACGAATCGATCAACTGCGTCCTCCGACAATCACAAGCACTCGAACAACCTTGAATGAAATACAATTCATTCGATAACACGATATCGACCGAAGACGACATAATAGATAACTCCGATACCAATACGAACACATACTATACTCGTATTTATCCATACACACACACACACACACATATATATATATATATATGTATAATATACATACGGTACACACATTACTAACACACACTCACTTTACATATTCACTACACACAATAAATATATATGTTCAACACGCACATTCACGTTATATATATATATATACACAACACACCCACTGCACATGATATATATATATATATTTTTATACAACACACACTACACACACAATATATATATAACAGTACACATAATATATATAGATATATATATATATATATTTATATATATATATAACTGAAAAAAAACACAAACATGCTTACCAGAGAAGCGGATCGGCCAGGTCCGAAAAAAAACTCCCATGCTGGAAATTCGGCCGGGAAAACTCGACCACGGACTTCGTCCAACTCACCGTTTCCGTCCATGGCCGGTTTTCACCCAACTCCATCTCCGTCTCGCAACTCCTCGCGGAATCTGTCAAGCCTCCGTTCATTGTCCGTTCGGACAGAAACTACCTCCGGTCGCCGGAAACAATGGAGAAGCGTACATGGCCGGAAACCCTGAAGAACCGGCGCCTGAGCTCCGACTCGCGGTAAGAAAAAAATGCCGGAACAGCTCGACCGGATTTGCGGTGCCTTCCGATCCGGAAGTTCCGACCGATCGCCGCCGAGATCCGGTCGTCGCCGGAGATGTCGGCAAACTCCGGTTGTCAACTCCATCCGTCGCCGGAAATGAAGAAGCCGGCTGCCCGTCCTTAACTCTACCTCGCCGGAAAAAAGAAACGGAGAGATGGAGAGAAGAGAGGACGAGAGAGAGAGGATGGCGAGAGAGAGATAGGTGACGGACGAGAGAGAGGGAGAAGGCATCCCGTGAGAGAAAAGGAGGAGAGAGGTGTGAACATATATATATATATATATATATATATATATATATATATATATATATATATATATATATATATATATATATAACGTGAGACGGTGAGAGAGAGAGAGAGAGATGACAAAATGATGATAACATATTATATATATATATATAAATAATCCCCCAAAGATATCTTGGCCCTACCAACCGAAAGTTGACTACGAGGAAGGTTCCTACCACCTACCACGCATTACGTACGTAAACCTCAGGGCGTAACGTACGTAATCTCAACAAATTAGCGTACGTAATGCTACACAGGTAGCGTACGCTATGGCTATAAACTTAGCCAAAATTCCAAACTCGCCAAGCAACAACTAATCGACGAAACCAAACCGACGACCAGTAAAAATATTTCGATCCCGAAATATTCTAATACAATATACATTGTATTGGTCCAAACAACAACACTTGTACAATTCCAAATGAATACGTACAACTCAACAGTAACACGAAAAAAAAATTACCCCCGGATATTACATTCCTAACCTATTATAACCAACAAACCGTACTCACGATCAAGACAAAAAAATCACCAAAACTGACACTATGAAAAATATGAAGCGGAATCTATTTTTAGAAAACAGAGACAAGGCCCTGTAGAACCAAGAACAAACACAATAAAGCGAAAAAAAATAACTGGAGTTGAACAAATATATATATGAACGGACCTACAAATCAGACCGAGAAAGTAACAACTCAAACCCGAGATGAAATCCTAAAACATAGAAGTGTAAACAAATGAAAGCCACTAAGCGGCACTGAAAAATTACAAGCCGACACGATAACAAAACACACAAAGCACGATCAGCGGCAAGAAGAACACAAATCCGAGAAACAAAACCAATAATAGTCGCATACATATAATCGATAAAACCAATAATAGTCGGCCTACATATAATCACTATAAACAGGAGAAACCAAAAAAACATAATGAGAATAAGAAATAAGAAATGAATATAATCATCTGACATGTACACGAAAGAAAACCAAGATTTAATGTGTTTATAACATGAATAAAATCAGAGAGCTCAAACCACCTCGAAAGTATAGACAAGTTATTTACAGCACCCGAAGTTTCGTCTCTTCAAACTATATAACACATATTTTTTTGTCGTAATTGAAATAGGTTGAATTTATTGTGCAGAAACAATCAAAATGTCAAATTACGGAGCTATATATGTACATGGCAGGCCTAATATTGGTAGATAACAAAAGTTTAATGCATTTTCGAATGCTAAATATTTTTTCACGGCAAATAAAACACAGAAATGTAAAATCAGGGAGGTAGACAATTTTACAAAAATAAATGCGCAATTATCAATTTCAGTAATTCTTATTTGTCAGATTTACATTTGTATGCGCGCACAAATGTAATAAAAAACAAATATGCACCTAATCACACAAATATGCACCTAACTATCTCCTTTCAGTTGATCACAGGTGACTAATAAACTAATCAAAAAAATCCTTCAAATAGCGGAAAATTATGAACACAACACCAGACCACTAAGAATTATAAAACATCTAACAAAAGCATTCAAATAAATTTAAAAAATTACAAATGTCTAGGACTCGCACAAAAACAACCTATTTAACAATACATGAATATTCGATTTCAAAATTTCATTATCCATAAAAACTACGATTCAAATTTAGAAGAATTGTTAAATATGCAATTTAAACAATATCGGAACATTCGAAGATGTCAGCATTCCAAGATGCTTCAACCTTTAAGTAGCGCATTTTACTATATATTTATATATTGGAAAAAAATTGGGAAAAAAATCATATGCGCAAATGAATGCATCCTCATATGCTTCACAGAACTCAATCTTCAAATGAATAAAGCTCTGGGGACGGAGAGGCAGTATATATTATATATTCATAGTACTGAGAAGCAGTATATATATTGCTAAAATAGAATAGAATTTTGATACCAACCTATAGGAGCCATTTTTATTATCAATCTAAGTCAGCTGCACTGAGTGTCGTATTTTGAGAGAACTGCACTCTTGGTCCAACAAAATTGCAATTTTATTCCCAACATTAAAAACATGAGCAGGAAAGATCCCATAAGAATCAATTGTTTCATTTATAATCCCTTCCAAATGCGCAGATAAAAAGAACCTCCTGTTGGACCAAAAGTGCACAAAGAAAACAGTAGTGGGACCAAAAGCGCAAACGAAACTTCTATTGAGAGTTTACCATGACAATATAATTTGTTCAATTTTTCAGTTCTATAGTTGATAATTTTCTTTTTGTGATTAATAGAATATATTCATTTGATATAGAAGCGTACTTGCAGCACTGTGATGGTAAACGTGATATTCCGCCCCTTAAAAAATCTGATGGTACCCCATTAGACCGGGAACATACCAACGAACACGTAACGGTTATTTTAGAAATCTTGGTCGTATAAAGATTCCGAAAACATTTGACGGTCCGAGCCCAACTATTAAAAGAGTTTTCAAAGACGCAGGAGAGAATGGACTGAGTTGCAACAAAGAGGAACTGAAATAAGCTGAAGGAAGTTTGAAAGCCGTATTTATCGAGTTTTATCAAAAGAGTTGCCTTGTAAAGCATTACAGGTAGAGGAAATCAGGAAAGAGAGAGAGAAAGGCGCCAATTCGGATTGATCATCATTTCATCATCCCCATCACATCAAATAAAGGTAATAATCTCTTGGATCTAGAATTTCGGATTTTTGGGTTTTCCTTCCGATTTCTTCGTGATTGTTGTTGGAATATGTGAGATATGGATTATATACCTTAGATAAATGTATTCCTATGGATATATTGTCGTATATTTCGGGTTTCATGGATATATGAGGATTTATTCAAGAACCCTTAAGGGTTGACTTTGGTTTTTGGGGGTTTTCGATTAGTTGTTGTCGTAACCTCGATTGAAGTATTCCTATTGGATTATTGATGCCATTGATATTGTTTTGTTGGTTTGAATCAATCATTTGGAAGTTGGTTTCGATAATTTGGGATTGGTTGTAACTAACGGGAAGGATGTTTACAACGTATTCGTTAGAATGCCCCAATGAGTTTGATCATCGTTGTATCGACTTTTGAGTTAGTCTTTTCGTTGCTTGATACATGTATTGAGCGATTGTTGGTAATTATTGTTATTCAAGGTTGTTCGAGCGACCGACATCTCTTTTTAGGACGTTGTTCGAGGAAGGACATTCTTCACCAGTGTTGAGTAAGTTAATTCTTACTCGGTTAAAAGGATACTCATTCCTTTCGTTGTTGTTCATTCATAATCATAATACATTCGTAATGTATTAATCGTATTGAGACTTGTAATTGTCAATTAATCACTTCATTCACGAGGAACGACTGTTCCAAACATTTCATTGAGCTATCATTCATCTCACTATCATTTCATCTTGGTGAGTCATTCTTAACTTTGTCGGATTGTCATTCATTAATATTCTTCATGGTCATTCTCGTTCGTACGACCTTCTGGGTTCATATTGCGCGGCCAGGTGGGGATGTGTTGAATTTTTAGTCGGGCACGTGATGATCATGTGTTGGGTTCACTGACATATTGGATTGTGCACACGGTAATCTACCTCCGTGAGACTAATTAGGTACAAGGGCGGGTGTGTCCGGACACTCGTCTTGTGCACGTGCACATACCATTACGGGCGTACTATGATGCCTCTCTTCAGCATCATTTCATAATTAAGATATATCATGATTGTGTTTATTCAACTCTTGAGGATTGTTGTTACGTATGGCCCGGCCGTTGGGGATGTTGTTTTCAGGTCATGGCAAGGCTAAAGCACGGGAAGAGAACGTTGACGACGAGGAGTCCCAGTGATACTAGTATGAGCCCCCAGTCATTTCAGTCATTCTTGTTTCTCTTCATTTGTATTTCTGCTCCAATATCCGTTTGGGATGTTTATTTATTCAGGGTGGTGTATTTTATCTTCATATCAAATATACTAGTATTCTGTATTGTCCTGGTGTATTGTCATTAAGCTGCTCATCGGAGTATTTGGTAATGTAATGTGGTTCGGTACTACAATTATATTATGTAATTCATTCATTTTCATTCACCTGGTGGATCCCAGTTGGGGTTCCACGACACTGTAATAGCCGCCTAGTTTGGGGTGTTACATGATTGACGCATATGCACAATATTAAAGTGTGATGTATGTTACATACAACTTAACCTATGAATTGTTCGCAGACAAGTTCTTACAGCTTAATACTAGACAAGTTTCATACTTGTTGTTTGCAGCAATATAAATTGAATTTAAATTCGTAATCAATCAGTAAACATAGATTACGAACTGTAATCTTTCAAGACAAAGATAGAGTTTTATAGATATTAGTCAAAGATTACAATGATGGAAGAAATAATGATACGGAGATTTTATGTTGCTAAATTCAATGCAAAAAGGATCCTCAATGCTAGCTCCTGTATTGAGCGTGTCTCCAAAGCCTCTTATCAGGATCATTTTCGGTTCCTCTCCACCAGTGCTCTAATGAATCCTTACCTCGATCTAAATAGATTGCTCTTTCTTCAGCCGAATATTCGAAGGCAAGTATCCAGTCTTCAGGGGGAGTAATCCGATCTCCCTTCCGATGCCTTGATTTCATTGAAATTTTTAATGGGAGCAGTCCTCTTTTCAGCATCCTTGAAAAGTCGTCCGCAGCCTCTGCTAATGTCATCCATTTGTTGAAGATGGCGGACTCCTTGATGAGCTTGATGAAGTACCTCATTGATTCATTCTTCCTCCATTGCTTCACTTCATCAGTTGTAGGCTGACGGTTGGTAGACAAACAAATCTTCGATGGCTTCTGCACACTATTCTTCCACGAAAGCGGGGGTCATGGAACTCTGGGCGAGAACCAGTTAACATGTAACTTTGTGCAGGTGCGTCCAGGCGGTTGATTGCAGCAGTGATGCTGTCTTCTAAGGCAGCATCAAAATCTCTCTCTCTCTCTCTCTCTCTCTCTCTCTCTCTCTCTCTCTCTCTCTCTCTCCATCCTCCATTTCCTAGCAGGCTCTCTGGACTCTCCCCCCTTTCTCGCTTCATCAAGATAGGAGACCTTGGCATCAATGCATTCTAGGTCTTTCATTGCGTTGTCCTGTTTGGTCTCTATGCTTGAGATTTTGTCCACCAGGGAACTAAGCAGCACAGATATGTCATTGATTTTTTGGTCATGTCCTGTGAGCCTGGAGCCAGTCTCCTATAGGGCGGCGACAGTCTTGCTTTCGCAAATGCGGAGCTTTGCCTGTTCTTCTTTAAGAATCTGTTCATGACATTTTTGAAGTTGTGAGAGAGCTTGCTTCAATGTACTCGGAAGAATGCAAAAAGCTTCTTCAACCTTCGTAATATCTCGCTTCAGGCCAGTCATCTCATCGATGGCAGTCTCATGCAGCCAATCGAGATGTTTGCCAACATTGTATAGGGCATCTATAACATCCTGTAGAAACACTGTTTGGCGACCGATTGCTTGTAATTGCTCGATCTTTGCTTCTTTACGCGGAGAGTTGGGGCGCGCTAGTTTCTCTTCTTCAGCTCCATTGAGCTGGCGCATGACTACATGGTTATGCGGCTGTTGTGGTCTAAAACCGTCATCGTATTCCATAGATGGAGGTGATGCAGGGGCATCAAGTGCAGGCATGGCTGTTGGTTGTTCAGTTTGTTCAGTCTCGACGACAGGAGGGATAAATTCCACCTGTTTTGGTTATATTTCTGTAGACATGGGTACAGGAGGGACTAATTCCTCCTGCTGTCTCTCAGCATCTGCCTGCTCTGGCAGAGGGATTGATTCCTCGTGCGGGATGGCGCGGGCTTATTCTTCTGCGACGATAGGCTCGGGTGCCTGTTCATAAACTGTCGCTTCTCCAGGGACAAGAGGGACTGATTCCTCCTGGTCTTGCGCAGCTTCCTGTTGACGGGGAGGGGACTGCTGTCGGTTTGAGGTCCCCCGATCCTATTGGTTCTGCATCCGAGAGAGTTCCATTAGACAAACCTTTCAAATGCTTGCTCAATTTGCACTTGAAGGAGAGTTTTCTTAATGATAGCAAAAGGGGAGGGGCTCTGTACAGTACGTGGGTCTATTGTAGGAATGGGATCCACTACAAGTGTGGGAGCCTGTTTTGGAGATGGTTCCCGAATAGGGGTTGGTACCCTGATGGTAGATGGATCCTTTAAGGGTGTGGAATCCCTTATACGAGATTTGGCTTTGGGCTCCGAAGGGGCAGCCGACTCGCCATAGCCTTCTTAGTTGGCAAATAGTTGTTTATCCGTCGTTGCCGCCAAAGGCTCAGGATCTACTATATGAAAAGTAGTATCTACTTCTTACGCAGGGGTAGCGCCCTATGGGTGTGGTACAGTGGTCTATAGCTTTCGCTTTGGAAGCCTTCTTCTGCTTCTTCTTCGGTTTCTCAACAACAAGAGAAGATTTGCTATGAGAAGCACTTCTTTTCCTTTTCTTGTCCTAGCTAGCAGCCCTGTCAGTGACATCCCTTAGATTTTCAGATATGGACATGGTGTTAACATGGGTTCTGGTAGAGAACAATCCGTCTTTGTTGAAGACTGTGGGTTTGCTCCCACCGATGAATTTTCTGGGGCCAATTTTCTTGGTGTCTCGAGATTGCTGTACACCACATCGAGTGAGAATGTTGTTGAGGATAAGCCCAAATGATTTCTTCTGGGTGCTAGGCTTGGCATCCTCTTCTTGTAGTCACTTGAGAACAATCTGGCACCAATTGACGCGTTCGCCTAACATGATGCCGACCATCATTCTAAAGCACAGATTAGTGCACATCTCGAATGCACCAGTTATGTTCTCAATGTCAAGGCAGCAAAAATCATGCAAGTACATGTAGGGCAAGCAAAATATTCTTTTTTGACAAGTTGGATAGACATTCTTGTCCGAACCATCACCTGTCAAAGTCATACTCGAAAGCTTTTAGGTCAGAGAAGAGGTCAAAAGTAGATAAGCCATTGAGATTACATGACACACGCATAGCTGTGGTTTTTATGTCCCATCGGGTAGGGAGAGATCTGAAAATTTTAAGTTCTTCTCCTTTTGGGTATAAACTTTTCCTAGTGCTTCAAGTTCACCGACAGTGCCAGTGAATCTGAGGTCAAGTTCCTCAAGAGTTTCAGATGATTTCATTTCGAAATATTAAAATTGATGAGTGAGTTTTGAAATCTTATTTTCTTTTGAGAGATCTGTTCCTTCACAGATCATCTTGAGTTTATCCCAGATTTCCTTGGCTGTATTACAGCTCTTTACCTTTGAGAATGTGCCTTTGTCGAGAGTGACAAATAACACATTCTTAGCTATGTTGTCAAGGTTGGCGCACTTCCGGTCATCAGTTGTCCACTGCTTGTCTCTTTCTCGAGCATCTCGGAATGAGCTTAGCCTTGGAGCAGGATTAACCTTCATAATCTTTATGTAACCATCTTGAATGATAAAAATCATTTCTTCGTGCATGGCTGCAAGATGTGCTTCCATCCTAATTCTCCAATCGTCAAACTCGTTAATAGAAAACATAGGTACCTTATTTATCAGTGAGGTATCCATGAGTAAGAATAGGAAAGATAAGACTGTTATCAAAAGAATGTGTGATTTTAGGGTCTGATTCGGTTAAAAATACGACTTATTCTTTTTAGAATCAACCTCTCTGATACCACTTGTTGGCCACTATGTATACATAATACAACTTAGAAAAAGTGTTAGTGTAACAAGCTGTACGTTTTCCAAATAAGAGTGCGTAGCGGAAGTTTGTTTTAAGTGAGTTGCTGTAAATACAGCAACAAGGTTTTCTCCTGGTAGCTTGGTGCGTACAGGGTATACAATGTATACTTATATATAATCACAGTAATGAAAACAATAGAGGCAGAAGGTAAATAACACAGTATTTAAAGTGGTTCGAGGTAAACCCCTCTACGTCAACTGGTCCTGCACACAGGAGTGCAAACGTTTATTATAATCACTACATGCACAACTACGTGACTATAATCAAACCTATACTTGTATCGTTCACACAGATTGATACAAAGACTGTCGCTTTCAACCATTCACATAGTTTGGTTGATGGCATCTCTTGACTTGCTTCTTGTCACAAAGATTTGAAGCTTCGTCGTATTTATCCCACACATGTCAGAATATATTTCTTAGTCCACATAGGGCTAAGATTTACTCAAAGGTAAAATGGTAAAGTAACAGGTTTAGAACAACAGCTTGAACATGATGATTTTGAGCTGATGATGTGCTGTTCTTGGTGACTGAGTATATTTCTTCTCTTTAGATATGGATAGATACTTGAAGAAATGTACTTGCTCTTGTAAGCTTTGATTTGGCGATAATGAATATTCAGTTGTTCGATCTTAGTTTGTAATTCGTATTGCGTTGGTTTCACTATTTTGCAATGTCCTTTTGCATGGACTATTTATAACCTTGGAATAGATCTGTTACACATATGTCTGTTGTCTAGGATGGTGAGCTGAGATCCATTCTGATTGGTTGATTGACTTTCAAGAACAAGATCCGGATTTTGCTCCTTGTCTGAAGATCGTTGTCGGTTGGTATTTAAATACTTTATCCTGTTAGTATTGAAATGCTTCTTTCAAATGGCGTTCTGACTTTAGTGTATAAAGTAGATTCCGTCTCAACGGTCTTCAGCCCTATTGGATAAGTGTTGATTTATCCTAACACTTTCAGCCTGCATGCTGTGTCCAGCATAGTACGTCTTATTGCTGTTAGCTGTAGACTTCAATGCTGTAGACTATATCCCATGCTGTATGGCAGGCGCTGTATGAAGATTCAGGACAGCTTCCATACTTAGCGGTATATCAACTCCTTCACTGTATGATGGTAAATATTCTTGAGACAGCTTGTTGTATGTTGACTAGATAACTTGCTGTATGATGGCATTGCGGAATCTCGCTGTATGTTGGCACTTATCAAAACAAGGTACATGATTGTTTATCCCAACACATCCTATGTTACGAGATACCCATATCTCTCAGGTTCATGTCGCACCCTATCAGATCTGCGAGGGACTTGTGTACTTTGAACTATCTCTTCAACTTATTGTTGAGCCTATTCAGTTTCCATTGGTGAAGCAATGCCTTCTTGTGGTTCTCGAGTTTCCTAGAGAATTACTCTTCTTCCACTGTCTCTTTTGTAAATAAATTCCCTTTCGAAGAAGATAGCATTTCGAGCAGCAAACACTTTATTTTCTGCGGGCTTATAAAAGTATTATACTTTAGCTTCCTTAGGATATCCCACAAATAAACGTCTTTCAGATCTGGCCACCATTTTGTCAACCAATTGGCGTCTTACAAACACTTCGCAACCCCGGTTCTTTAGAAAAGACAAGTTTGGTCTATTACTAGTCTATTTCTCAAATTGTGTCTTTTCAACTGCTTTAGATGGAACAAGTCAAGGGTAAATGTTGTTGTTTCTGAGGCGTGGCCCCAAAATGATAACGGAATCTCCGTTCGACTCATAATGGGTCGAACCATATCTAATAAAGTTTAATTTCTCTTCTCGGACACTCCGTTATGTTGAGGTGTTCCATGAGGAGTGAGTTGTGAAACAATTCCACAACTCCTAAGATGATCATCGAATTCTTGGCTCAAGTATTCGCCACCTCGACCCCAACAAAGGTCCTTAATTGTCTTGCTAAGTTGATTTTGTACTTCACTCTGGAAAAGTTTGAACATTTAAAAAAATTCATGTTTATGCTTCATAACATAAACATATCCATACCGGCTAAAATCATGAGTAAAAGATGATGTATTGGTATCCGCATGTGGCATGAGTGCTAAGAGGTCCGCATACATCAGTATGTACTAGGCCTAATAGATCAATAGCCCTTTCTCCATAACCAGTTAAAGGATTCTTCGTCATCTTGCCCAATAACATATGACTCGTAGTCAAAAGAGTCTAAAAGTACATCGTTATGGAGTTTAGAAATTTGTTTCTCGTTTATGTGACAAAGTCGACATTGCCATAAGAAAGTCGGATTAGAATCATTGAGCTTAGGTTTCTTGGTTGCAATATTATAGGCTTCCAAAGTGTTGGACTCATCTAGATCAATATTTTAAAGGCCAGTATATAACTTTGTACTACCATAAAGCTAGTTATCAAATAAAATACGAATAATCTTATTCTTAATAAGAAAACTATAACCTTCACAATCTAATGTTGAAACTGAAATAATATTCCTATTCATAGTAGGAACATAATAGCAATTGTTTAAAACTAACAAAAGCCCATTAGATACAACTAGATCATAAGTTCCAACGGCTAGTTCAAAAACTCTTGCTCCATTGCCGATTCTTATATCTACTTCCCCTTTCTTCAGTTCTCTACTGCTTCTAAGCCCCAACACAGTTGTACAGATGTGAGATCCACATCCAGTATCCAATACCCAGGAGTTATAAGTTTATAAGATAACTTCTATAACAAATATATGTGGCAGTCTCACTACCCTTGGTACGCTTTAGATCTTCCAAGTAAACCTTGAAATTTCTTTTCAGTGTCCTGGTTTATTGTAATGATGGCAATTTCCATCTTTCGGAGCTTTAGCCTTGAAAACCGGCTTAGTTGGGTCTTTAGCTTTGGCAACTTTTGCCTTACCTCTACCCTTGCCTTTGTTCTTGAAAGACTCCCCTTTGCTGAACAACAGCACGTGGCTTGGTTTAGATGAGTTTAGGATCACATCCGTGGAGTCTCCTTAGTGTTGGGACTCGGTGCCTAAATCAAAGGCCCAGCGGAAGCGGTAAAACGAAAATTAATTCGATCCGAATCCCTACAAGGATCTATCGAGCTACGTACATACGAATATCGAAACGAAATCACAAGAGATATAAAAACTCACCCTTGTCATCCATTGGTTAAATGGATTCCTTCTCTTGAGCTATTCCCCAAGCTTTGCTTGATCTCTACGAATCCAATCCGCTCCAAGCTCTTGGATGATCCAACATCGAAAAGACAATGTATCTACTTGTCACGCGCCGGAGAAATGACCGGAACGACTAAAGCCTATTATCCTCCAAGGATACGGCTAGAACAAGAGAATAGGATCTTGTTTATCAATATTATAACACTTCAAGTATATAATCTATGATCTCTCAATTTTTCTCACAATTTTTCCTCCAAGAAAATTATGAAGAAGAAGTGAAGATGATGACAAACACTTTAAGAAACTCTTTTCTGTCTCTCCTATTACCAACTCACATATGATATGATGAAGTGTAGTTGTAGAGATTGTGTCTTCATCTCCATTTATTCCACTCCACCCACATGTCACAACTCATGCCTATGAGAATCAACCCCACCAAGACAATCATAATCCATTAAAGAATAGAACAAGAGTCCAAATGGAAGGTGGGTAGAAATGTGGGGGGCGGCCCATGTAGAAATCGAATGAGTTCGGTTCATTTCGGACTCCCGTGAGTCTAAACAGATAAACTCCGATTCCGTTCCAATGTATTTATATCATTTAATTAATCCAATTAATTAAACATATCAAATACAAAATAACATAATTAATTTCTCCAAGAAATAATTATATTAATGAATTAAATTTTATCACCCAGTAATTAATTTAATTTATTAGGCCGTAAATCGATTTATCCAATAAATCAATTTAGACACCCAATGTCCCAAATTTAGATATCCAATATCTAATATTCATAATGAGAGAATAAGCTCTATTCATTCCATCGTCAATCCTATTGTGCGACTCGGTAGGTCCGTATCAGTCAGCAATGGGAGGAACCAAAGAGTAGTAGCACCACCTAGCCAGCCTGGCGGCCTACACTATACCCCAACTGAGAACGAATGATGGGATCATTCAAGAACCATTATGTCATGAATATCAGTATACGTATAAACCCTTCTTTCAAATGTCCCGATCAAGTTATAGGGTCACGATCAGTCAAACCCCATTTGTACTTGACGCTATGCACGCGTTAATGCAAATCGAGATCATCGAGCTCTCATGTATCTAGTACAACTAGCTCCAATGCTTTGGCTAAAGACTTATGATCTTATCTTCCAATAACTGCATAGGACATATAACCTGCTCACTAATGGGAGAAAAAAATTCTATCTTGGTATTCAGTAGGACCTGCTACTTGCCCGTCAAGATGCACGTCGAGGTTGACCCTCACCTCCCGGTTTACAGTGTCGAACTACTCTAATGAAAATATAGACGTCACAAGAACATCCCTACTAAATCCTCAAGTCGAAGGTTCACGAATACCTATCACAACCTTTCGATTCCGTCATTGACTGTCCCAGAGTGAAATCCGTGTGATGAATCGAGGGTGAGTCGGTTCGAGTATACTAATTCAATTAGTATACCTATAATGTGTGCTCCCACTAACCATTAGTGTTCGACGGGCAGTCTCCATGTCAAATAACACGTCATACAAGTCTTCACATAAACTTAACGCCCAGTCAAGTTTCATCGACTTGCGAACGATTAAGTATTTGAGCTATAACCTTTTCAGTGCCGACCCCCTTATCCAATAAGAAGTGGAACGTTTTGCTCTAAAATACACGGACTAGTTTCTATATATATATTTACGAGTTAGGAGTGCCAGTAACTACCAGTAAATAAAGAATTATTCATTTGCCTTATGATAATGATTTACATAATTACAAGTATAATGCCCTCACTCAACAACCTCTGAGTGGCATTCGAGGGCATACTCCTAACATTTAGATAGTGTAAAACCAAGCCTATCGAGATGATCTATATATCCTTTCATCTTGAGTACATGAGCACTGTCATATGTCCCCTCAACCATCTTTCAACTTGAAAGATCTCATACCTCTCTTGACCAACATGCTTTGAAAAAGTTTCCTTGAGGTGAGCATTAAGCTCATAGGCTTCCATTTCTTCCATATTATTCTGAAGTTCCTGACAAATGGTAGCCAATATAAGACAACTAACATCAATGGCATCATCACAATATTTCTTCCATTTATCTTTTGTTGCTTTGTTAGCTGTTGGGATAAACACAGTCTGTTTTGATAATCGCCATCGTACAACAAGAAGTCTTCAGAGTACAATTCGCAAAGTATGGAAGCTATTAGGAAACTCCATACATCATATCCATACAATAAGAGATCTTCCTACAGAGTCCAATCCTCTAGAGCCTACATCTTCATGCAGGTGAAATTAAGAGTGTTGGATATAGCAGTCTGGACGTAGTAGTTTTACTTAGGAAAAGTAAAACTCATCCAACAGGACTGAAGAATAGCTTTAAACCTTAATAAACTTTGTTTATTCATAATATATTCATGGTTAAAGCCACATTTATTGCTGATAGGACAACATTTAATGCGGCCGAAAGAGAATAGTCTAAGCACGATGAAGAGATTTAATGCAAAGACAAAAAGAATGTCTGAAGCATTAAATGTGAATTGCCTTTAATTCAAACATTATGCATCCGCCAATTAGAGATGTATAAATCTCACCAACTCGCCAATGCCTACATTTATAACGGATCTATATCCAAGGTTATAAATAGCCGTAAGCAAGAGGACATTGCTAACTTGACTTACTGAATCTCGCGCATACATCTGACAAATAGCTCTGACAATCAAGCTAAGAAAGAGCAGTATATTTCCTGAGCATTACAGCTGCATCTAAGATAACAAATATAAAAAGTCCTCAATGCAAATAGCACAATATACAGCAGTCGCTCGCCAAATCATACATCTGTTATTTGAACTTATTCTACCATATCTACTATTGAGATAAAACTTATCCCTGTGTGGACCAAGCCCTTGCTAATTCCGGCCTATGTGGGAAGAATAGCATTGGAGACGAAGCTTTGATCTGTGTGAGATGAAGCAAGTCGAAAGAGCTGAAGCCAATATGTGTGAACGACGAAAGCTGTGGTCCCTGTATCAATCTGTGTGAACGATACAGAGACATATTTAGTTAAAGTCACGTAGTTATGTACGTATTGATATTAATAAACATTTTACTCATGTGTGGAGGACCAGTGGAAGTAGAGGGGTTTACGTCAAAGAACATATATATGTGTGTTATTTACTTTTCGTCCTTACTGTTTTCATTTATAACTGTGATTTATAGTATACTTTGTGAAAACACTATACGCATCAAGCAAACAGGAGAGTACCTAGTTGTTGTACTTACATCAACTCACTATCAGACTTCCACTGTTAGGAGTATGCCCCTGAATGCCACTTGTAATGTCCGTATAATTATTGTGTATTTATCTTGTAATCGAACTTGTAATATTCGACTTTGTGGCATTATTAATCAAAGATTGGTTTCCCGTACTCATATCCCTACGTTTTTGTATCTCCAACATTTTTTTCATGCATGGTTCTGCACGTCATAACGTGCACTAGGTGATGATCTTAGCGTACGCTATGACTGCAATATAACGTATGTTATAGATTAAGCTTAACATACGTAAGCTCTGGTCAATTCGAGATCAGACAAGGGTCGGCGTATGGGGGCCGGTGAAGATTTGTGAGATGCTCTGCGTGAACCTGGATGGCTTTCAAGCTAAGCAAGTCAACGGGACTTAACGCACACTAGGGTGGATTATTAATGTATGCTAAGTTCCTAGCGATTACGTACGTAAACCGGTATGATAACGTACGTAAGGGAATGCCAGAATCAAGTCAGTGAGCTTTGGCCAGACGTTAGCGTATGCTAAGGATTGTGTATAGCGTACGCTAAGTCTTTTACGTATGTAATGCAGTATAGGTAACGTACGTAATGATCAGAGTTCTATTTATAACCCTCAACCCCCATTTCATTTCTTCCCCACTCCATCTTCGTTTTTTCACCATTTGAGGACTATCCAGCAACATATATCCCTCATATCATCATCTTAGCCCGATTTTTGAGAATCATAGACCTTGCGGATTGGTGTTCAAGCTTCCGGTGAAGAGTTTCTTCAAGTCTCTCATTGTTCTTCTCTTCATTGAGGTATGTTAACTCTACACCAAGTTGGAAATTATGTTCTTAGTTATATTATGAGTTTCCTACGGAGATTATTGAACTCGTTATATCGTAGTGAATCTAGCACCATGTTTAGGAGGATTATATTGGATGAATTAAGGTTTCCATTGTTATTAGTTGAGCCATGATCTTTACCAATCATAAGAATGGAGTTTTCGGAGATGAACACGCCTTGATGATGCTTTTGAAACACTCTTTTGATGAACAACTTGTTAAGGCTTACCCCCATGTGAAAGATGAATTCAATAAGGTGAATGTGGATGGTGTTCAATTATAATTCTTGCCTTGAAAATAATTCTTTGTTAATCTACATATGGATGATTAGAACTAGGTAAGGATATTTTGGACAATCGTTTTGAATGTAGAACTTGATAAGAAGAACTACTCGCAGAAGAACAAGAATCGTAGGGGTGAATTAACCTATAACTAGGTTGAAGGTGATTATCTCGATATGTATTGTTGAGACAACCGAACCGAGCATTTGAGTTGATAATCAGAATTAAAGTATGGAATTTAATGGTATGATGAATATCCTTGGAATTGTAGACAACAGCATCGCTGCCCCATTATGATCTCTTGAATTTGCATGCCATTATCCAAACCTAGTGTTCGTCAGGAAGTAGAACCGAGAATCGGCCATTCATTAATGATAACTCGATTATAACTTAGGGCGTTCGGTGCTCGTGCATTAGTTTCGAGAGGTTTGTTGAATTCCTTGTTATTCCCTTGTACAAGGTGATCGATCGAGGGGCGGCGACCTTCGGACGCGTTTACATTCGTTGGGGTATTTAATTCTTGCCATCTTTGAGGCAAGTATCGTATTTGGAAATTTGTTAATATTGATGATTTTTGATCATGCATACTGTTTATTCATGTTGTTGAGCATGAGATCATTTCCGTTAAATTGTCATGATATTCGTTATCGATTAATTGTATGTTCATGTTGATGGACATATCGATTTTTGCATATGTGTATGCATAGTTGTGTTTGTGTATGTTGTGTTGATCTGAAGGGATCGAGCGATCTATTCTTAGGGCACTGGACCGGATGTCCACCTCTTGTTGGTCCGACACGATCATCTTGGAATCTATGCTAAGGGCGCTGGATCATTGGACGGGTATTTCCACCTCGTGTTGGTCCGACGGGATCATCTTGGGATCTATGCTGAGGGCGCTGGATCATTGGAATACCCATATTGTGTTTATGGAATCATGTGGATTCGCATCGTTGGATTCCGGTAGCGGAAGTCCATATTGTGTATTTTGTTATGCATCATTGTTGCATACCAGAATTTCTGTATTATGATACTTGTACTAGTATTGTTTTGCTAACTCCTTCGGGGGTGGACATTTGTTTTGAGGTTTAGGTAGTCGAGGATCGGTGAAGCAACCACAGTACCGACATGATGACGAAGGGGCTCAGTGATGTTACTTATGTTGCTTTGTCTTTCTAGTTTGATTTTCAGTACTCGAGTACGCGTGTCCGGTTGATGTTTTGAGACGCCTGTAATAATGGATTCATTTGAACTGTTTGAACTGGTTATTTAATTCTAAATTCTGAACCATCAAATCTTATTGTGGTCGACATCCATGGTGACGATTTAATTCTTGGAGACGATTGCCTCAACCGTTATGGGGATATTTTGAATTATCGGAAGATAGTTATCTCTATTATTGCTGATGACGAATCTGAACACTTATTCAAAGGATGGAGACCACGAAGCTCAGGGAAGGTGATCAAAGCCATGAAAGCGGTTAAATTGCTAAAACAGGGTTGCCACGGATTTTGGTGTTATGCCATGAAGAAGGAAGAAGGAGTAGAGCTCTCATCTATTCCATTGGTGAACGAATTCTCTAACGTATTCCACTGACGAACTACCTGGATTACCCCCGCGAAGAGCTATAGAGTTTAATATTGAATTCGAACCAGGAGCCGTACCTATTTCTAGAGCACCATACCGTATGGTGCCAACCGAGATGTACGAGTTAAAGAAAATACTTGAGGAATTATTGCAGAAGGGTTACATTCAACCTAGCGTTTCTCCTTGGGGAGCACCCGTTCTCTTTGTCCGGAAGAAAGACGGATCCCTCCGATTGTGTATTGAATAATGGGAGCTAAATAAGGTGACGATCAAGAATAAATACCCTTTGCCTCGGATCGACGATTTCTTTGATCAACTGCAGGGGGCGACGGTATTCTCAAAGATCAACTTGAGATCATGGTACCATCAGTTGAGGATTAAGGAATCGGATATACCGAAATCTGCTTTCAGAACCCGGTATGGGCACTACGAGTTCATGGTGATGCCATTTGGACTTACTAATGCTCCTGCGGTGTTTATGCAATTGATGAATCGGGCATTCTTAGAATACTTGGATAAATTTGTGGTCGTTTTCATTGATGACATCTTGATTTATTCGAAGGATCTAGGAGAACATGCAGAGCATCTGCGTATCGTTTTGAATACTTTGAGGAATGAACAGCTTTATGCGAAAATTTCTAAATGCGAATTCTGGCTTAAGGAAGTAACATTCCTTGGGCACGTGATATCATCCAATGGAGTTCAGGTGGACCCGAAGAAAGTTGAGGCAATCTTGGAGTGGGAATCTCCTAAGAACGTGAAGGAAGTCCGAAGTTTCTTAGGACTTGTTGGATATTATCGCCATTTTGTAGAAGGATTTTCCAAAATTGCTCATCCACTCACTCAGTTGTTGCAGAAGACTCAAAAATTCGTGTGGGATGAGAAGTGTCAGACTAGATTTGATGAACTTAAGAGAAGACTAACAACGGCGCCAGTACTAGCACTACCAGATGGGACCGATGGATTCATAGTATAAAGCGATGCTTCAAATCAGGGTCTGGGTTGCGTGTTGATGTACAAGGATAGTGTGATTGCCTATGCCTCTCGACAGTTGAAACCGTACGAGGTTAACTACCCGACTCATGATTTAGAGTTAGCAGCTATCGTCTTTGCCCTGAAGATTTGGCGACATTATTTGTACGGCACTCATTGTCAAATCTTCACAAATCATAAGAGTCTCAAGTATATTTTCAGTCAGAATGAATTAAACATGAGGCAGGGGAGATGGATGGAATTGATCAAAGATTATGACTTGGAAATTCTTTATCATCCAGGCAAAGCAAACGTGGTAGCTGATGCACTGAGCTGCAAACCTATTTTTCTTCGAGTGTTGGAAGCGCTTACGTCCCAACCCAGCATTCAAAGAAAACTTCGAGTGTTGGAAGTAATTGAAATATGGTCGCAAAGAGTCCAAGGGAAAGTATATATGATGGAATTAACTTCGTCATTAATCGAAGAAATCAAATCTAAATAGATGGACGATTCCTTGATTTTTTGGTTACGTGATGAAGTAAACAAAGGAAAGGCCCCAAGATTCGTGATATATGATGATGGAGTTCTGAGATTCCAGAGTCGACTTTGCGTCCCCGATGATGATGTCTTGAAGTAAACGATCAGGAAGGAAGCTCACAGCGCGCCCTATTCTATTCATCCAGGCACCAGTAAAATGTATAAGGATTTAAAGTAGAATTTCTGGTGGGGAGATATGAAGAAGGATGTAGCGGAATACGTCTCCAAGTGTTTAAATTGTCAACAGGTTAATATTGAACATCAACGACCAGCAGGAATGTTGAAACCACTTTCGATCCCTAAATGGAAGTGGGAGGATATATCGATGAACTTTATCACCAATATGCAAAGGACCAGAACGGGGGTGAATATGATTTGTGTGATAGTGGATCGTCTGACCAAGTCGGCTCATTTTATGGGTATTAAAGATACTCAGGGGCCGGATAAGTCGGCACGAGTATTTATCGCGGAGATAGTCCGATTGCATGGTATGCCAAAGCCATTATTTCGGATCGAGATGGTCGCTTTGTATCGCACTTTTGGAAGGCAGTTCATAAGGCCTTGGGAACCGAGCTGAACTTTAGCACAGCTGTTGTGGGAAATCCCTCACAATATGCCGCAAGTGCACGGTGTCAACAAGTAATAAAGTGATAAGTAAAGTATCGTTCCCTCGAGGACTGATTTCACTAAGTACCAAAATATAGTCAACTCACAATTTTATTTGAAGAACAATTATATGGATTTTATACCTAAACCAATAAATAATGATACTAATAATAATAATAATACTAATAAGGACGTAGGATTATGATTTTCACCTCAAACAATCAGGAATGATATTTATTCAATTCAATTCACTTTTATTCAATTGATTGTAAGCCAGGAATTCCTACATTATTCTAAAGCCTTTCCCAAGGTCGATAGAAAACACTACGAATTATTAACTCGATATATCCCTATTCGAATTAGATAATTAATAGCTAAAACAGTTCAAGAATTCCCACAATAACAGGCTTCACAATTCGCATGAGTATATCCCTATCTCACGAAAATTATGATTCGTCTCACAAGAACTATGCCTAAATTTCATCTCCCGAATCCATAAAGACATTCAAAACAAATTAACTGTTGGCCAGACAATTAAAAAGCATTTAGAACAGTAAGAAGAATCCAATTCAATAGAATAACGAGTAAATTGAAATAATAATAAATAATCAAACCGTCATGAAATCGGCTACAATCAAAATCCTACTCAAATAGATCTTGGAACTAAGATGCAGAAAAACCGTAGGGATCCGTGGTCTTGTCGTCGCCCACAAATCTCCTCCTTGTGTTCTTCGCCCTAGCTCTAATCCACCTCTGAATTCCTCCTGATCGATCCCCCCTTGTGTAGCCCTACCATGCTTATTTATATCAGTCCTCAGCCTCCAAAACACGTCCGTGTGATTAGGACGAGAACAGGCTCCAAAACGGCCCAAACCCGCGTGGAGTACACCAACACCGCCCCATGTGCCGCGGCTCACTTTATCTGTGCCGCGGCTCACGGCACTCAGCGGGATGCCTGGGCGCTGTTTATTTCTTCTGTGCCACGGCTCACTAAATCTGTGCCGCGGCACAGAGTACAGTTTTCTTGGCACTCTGCTAGTCTCCTGCGTGTGCCGCGGCTCAGCACATGGGTGCCGCGGCTCATGACCAAAAGCTATTTATTTCGCCCGTTTTAAATCGTTTGGCTTAGGACTCCGATTTCCTGCAAAACATATAAAAATAATGCATTAAAAGCTCATTTATGCTGATTTAGGCTCAAGATGGATATAAATTAATGATATAAAAGCGCATAAAAATACGCCGAACAAATACCCCCAAACTTGAGCCTTTGCTTGTCCTCAAGCAAAAATTATCAATTTTAAACAAAATGGGTCATGAATAATCATGCAATTCCGTAGTGCTCAACTTAATCAATACTGCCCTGAAAATCTCAAAGAATAGTACAAGTATCGTAATAGCGAGTCACATCCAGGACACTGATTCCACTAAGTAACCAATTTCAGTCCTAATCAATCGTTAATGAAGAAAAATAAGCTCAAAGATTAACAAGCGTGAATTAAACCAACCGTCAATATGAAGGGTTAGATTAAACAAGTCAATTCGCCCAGTCCCACAGTCTAGAGGCAAAATTCAAGAGTTTCATTATTAAAATTATTCCTGGGACAGCATTCCCTTATGTAAGATCAATAATATGATTCGAGTTAACCACTAGGTTTCGGCTCTCGGGATGTTTCATCGGGATAATCCTAGGGTGGAATTCCATTCTCATGCATTGGGGAACCATTTGACGTAAAAGACACTCATGGGGCACATGGATGCTTCTAGTTACTAAGTTCCCCTCCATAGCGGAGAAACAACTCGAATAGCTATTTCCGCATGTCAAGGTTGCTGTTTTACGCGAGAGTAAATAACGGGTCACGTGAATACCCCCGGTTACTAGGCTTCCCATCATCGGTAATACGATATTTCTAAATTATTAATCTATTCAGGGTCGTTGTTTTACGCGAGAGTAAACAACAGGTCACGTGAATACCCCCGGTTACTAAACTTCCCATCATAGAACAATTAATATCTCGAATTTTTCTTGGGAAAAACTATCCGACTCTAAATTCAATTTAAGTGCCCACAAGACTTATGTTACTGGACGATTAGCTACGCGAAAAGTTTAACCAAACGTATAAACGGTGATTTGAAAACACGTATGTCTCCTTTTCTATCTGCTAGGATTTCTACAAAAACGATAAAATTTCGGACCTAATTGAATACTCAACGGAAACAGAAATCACTGACTACAACTCGACTAAACTCAACCGATTCTTCCAAGAGAAATCAGTATTGTAACATCAGTTGTACACACGGGAGCATGAAAAATTCACGTTTTTAGCAAAAACCATCAACAGCATGCGAGGACAATAAAGCAATCGCAATTTATACCCAAGAACAATTAAGAAAATTATCACATGCTTCAATTTATTCCACTACACATAGCATCATAAATAATAAAACTCATGAGAAAAATAAAGAGATAAGGAAAAGTGAAACTTATTCCAAATGTCTTCTTAAACGCCAATACATGTCTGAGTGGAATCGTCTGTCGATCCATACTTCAAATAACGCTCAGCTCCTCATTTTGAGGACACATCTTCGAGGTGAGTTTTATTCCATGTCGCATCGGTAGGAACCCTCTTTTGGAATCATCCATCTTAAATCGCTCTAAGATCTTATCTATATAGAGGGCTTAGGAACGACCTATCATTGTCTTTGCTCTATCTCGAAAGCCAATCTTTTATAGAATCGAGCATTCCCATACCATTTCCTATTAATCGAATGTCATCCACATATAGTACTGAGAATGCGATCTTGATCCCACTAACCCTCTTGTTTACACAAAGTTCCTCTTCATTTTGCACGAAGTAAAACTCTTTAACTGTCTCGTCAAAATGAAGGTTCCAACTTCGTGAAGCCTGCTTCAGTCCATACATGGAACGCTGAAGTTTGCACACCTTATGAATATCGACCTCGGACACAAAGCCTTTAGGCTACTCTATATAGATTTCCTCCTCGAGGAATCCATTAAGGAAAGCCGTCTTTACATCTATCTGACATATCTAATAAGCGTGGTAGGCAGCTATAGCAAGCATCATTCGAATAGACTTAATCATAGTTATGAGCGAGAAGGTATTGTGATAATCGATCCCTTCCTTTGGGTATAACCTTTTTCCACAAGCCTGGCCTTATAGGTATCAACCTTGCCATCCCCACCAGTCTTTCTCTTGTAGATCCACTTGTTCCCAATAGGCATTATGCCCTTGGGGCAGTCTACTAGAGTCCAAACCTAATTTTCATGCATCGAGTCTATCTCAGCTTCCATAGCTTCTCGCCATTTTGTGGAGTCTACATCCACCATCGCTTGGTCATAGCTCGTGGGGTCGCTCTCTTGACTATCACCTGGAACCTCATGGACACCTAGTTCCTTCAGGTGCATAAAGCCATACCTCTCTGGAAATTGAGACACCCTACAAGACGTGCGAGGTGGTTGTACTTGTATTTCAGAAGATTCGTTTCCAACTTCTTGTACATGTGTTTCTTGAGGAGTTTCATTGTATTCTTCCAAAAAAATACTTCTACCAGCTCCACATTCCTGAATAAACTCATCTTCCAGGAAGTGTGCTTGCAAAGCAACAATGATCTTTACGACACACCATTTAACTGAGGAGTCCCTGGAGGTGTAAGTTGTGACACTATTCCGTGCTCCTTTAGGAACTCATCAAACTCAGTGCTCATATACTCGCCACCTCGGTTCGACCGAAGTGCTTTGATATGATTACTAGTTTGTTTTTCGACTAAGGCCTTAAATTCCTGGAATTTCTCAAAGGCCTTGGATTTATGTTTCGTTAAGTATACATAACCATACCTAGTATGATCATCCGTAGACGTAATGAAATACTTGTAATATCCGCATTTTCTTCTTTTTCCGATATTCGCATTTTGGTGTATTTTCGTTTTTAGCAACTCGCTTGTAACCATGTCGACATTTTGAATCTATTTTATTTTTGGAGTTTCTCCATTTGGACAAATTTCTGTGATGTTTTGATATTATTCCATTTTATGTCATGTATTGTTGCATGGATGTTCGAATCTCATAGAACCCATTCGATTCTGTAATTTATTTGGTTTCACGCGTTCGTATGGTTGAGTTATTCGTGTGTGAGTTTCGGTTCGTTGTTCCGACGTCGTATCGCAATTTTTTTGGACATTTGGGCCGTTTTGTAATTTCCCTTAGTTACGGGGTAATTTCTAACCTTGTCATTTCCGAACCCTCGGTAATTGGAATCACGTTTCATTTTAGTCCTTTAGATGCTGACTTGAATCCGTCGTGAGTGTATCCGTTGGTCGTGAATATACCTTGTTATTTTCCGATCATCTCCTCGTCGAGCAGTGCTTCAGACTTTGGCCTGCTGTCACAGGCCATGTTATGGCCATATGCCGTATATGTTATGGCCGTAATAATCGAGAGTTACGGCCGTAAGCTTTCCTTCATACGGCCGTAATAGGAGTTCGTTTTCTACACTTTGGTTCAGTGCGTAGTTACGAGCGTAACATGCTAGATTTACGGCCGTAAGAATTCGTACAGCCGTAATCTTGTTTGGATACGGCCGTATGTCTACTTCGTTGAATTGCCTAGTTTCGTCCCAAGGGCCAGTTACGGCCGTAAGGATAGGTGTGTTACGGCCGTAGTGTCCTAATGTTACGGCCGTATGTGAGGTGTGTTACGGCCGTAACACCTGCCAGTATATAAACTGGCAGCAGCCGTATTTTTCTCATTTCTCACCTCTCTCACTTCTCTTCGCGATGGGAACGACTTGGAGAGCTAGGGTTTGTCCGATTTTCACCCAAACACCATTGTAGGAGTATATTCAAGCTTCCTATCATCAATCTATCTCTAATCATTCATTATTCATCGTTGAATCAAGGTAAGACTTCCCAGAACCCTATTTTGGGGAAGATTTGGGGGTTTTCACATTTTCGTCCGATCCGTTCCATTTTGTTGGTTAATTCATGATTAATATTGTTGGTATTCTTGGTTTTCCTACAGATTCATGGTATATTTTATGCTATTTTCGTAATCGAGAGGGTTTGGTTGTGGTCCGCCCTCGTTGTTGTTCTCGTACGAATATACATGAATCGTAGGCAGGTTTTCGGGTGTATTCCTCTTCCGTAATCGTTTAGAAGTGGTTATGATTATATTCTTCGAATCATTAGGTTCGATTTCGTCGGTTCCTAGCGGTCACGTTTGATTTCTTCCATTTGAGTCGTCGTCAATTACTCAAGGCAAGTACTTTTGGAAACCTTTATGCTTAACATGAAATGTTAATGTATATTATGTGTGCTTTGCTCACCTCGGGAGGGTCCGACGGGATCACGGAGGGAATCCAATGGTTTAACCTTGGATTTACGAGTTTGTTTCGCTAGCCAGATCGGGAGGGTCCTTACAGGCCTTAGGTGGGATTTGTGGCTTCGTCCCGGTCCTAGGCAAATTGATTGACTGTTTGTTTCCGGAAAAGACATGTCTGGTTTTGGTTTTGAAATGAAATTGGTGCATTGTACTATGAAATGTGTAAGCGAATGGTTTGCCTTGATTACTTGTACTAGCGTAATTGCTAACCCCTCTGGGGACCCGTTTTGGGGAAATTCTTGTTATGGATTTCAGGTTATGATCATCCGGACGAGCGGGCACTGGGACAGTACGAGGATGTTGGTCAAGGTCGTTGACATGTGCATTTGAGTCCTTTTATTTCCATTGTCCCATTCGATATGGTTGTTGTCTACTTTCTAACTTATAGATTGTACTCGCGAGTACTTAGGCTTTTCCCCTTCGAATTATGATTCGTATTAATTGAAATTATTTATGGTTGTCAATGTTGATTATTCCACCGGTTGTACCGAGCGTGTTATCTGATTTTCATCTAGATGATGTGTTATTCTCTATGGAAATTCGTGTCTAGATTGATGGGTCCCATGTAGGGACCCATGACACTGTAATATACCTTGAATATCTCGGGGGTGTTACAGAAAATGGTATCAGAGCACTAGGTTTATGGATACCTAGGCTAGTCGGTTATTTGGGTCTAATTGTGTTTTGTGTTGCACATTGTCACGGCGCTGCCAGCATCTCGGTACTTCCAGTGCTCGTAAGTTTCCCTTATTAGATCCTTTGTTTTCTCGTATTGTATTTCCGTTTCTTGAATCGTGGATGTTTTTCCTCTCTTACTTATCATCGAGTTGCTTTTGCTACCTCTTAACACCAGTATGGATGCTGGAAGAGGTCGTGGTCGAGGTCGTGGATGCGGCCGGGGGCATGGGGCAGCCGGTGGGGTGGCCACATCGCATTCTTCGGGAGCCGGCAGAACCGGTGACCGACATAGCCATGCTTCATCTTAGGATGGCGCTGACCTTGGCATTGCGGCTGTTATGCAACAGATGGTGAACCAAATGGCGGCGATGGCTCAGGCGGTTCAGAATCCGGCCCATGCTGCTTGGGATGGAGCTGACCGTTGGCTCCATTATGTCATCAAGATACATCCTCCCCAGTTCGCGGGAGCTTCTGACCCGATTGGCTAGGAAGGGTGGGTCAAGGAGATATCCAAAGTCTTCGTTGCCACCAACTGTCCCGAGGACCGCAAGGTCCCTATTGCCCAGTATTTTCTCACTGGGGATGCTACTGATTGGTGGTTGGCCGTTGGGCCTAAGGATCACGTTGCTTCGTGGGCAGAATTTGAAGACCTAATTGAGACTGAGTATTGCCCGTGGCTAGTTAGACAGGCTCGAGTTCATGCCTTCTATGATGCTCAACCGCGGGATATTCCGGTCTCTCAAGCTATTGCCGATTTCAACAAGGAGTTGTGCTATGTGAAGACCCAAGTTGTCGAGGAGAGCGACAAAATTTTTCATTTTTCCAGACGGATGAAACTGTCAATTCGGGACTATATGTCTGGGCTCGTCTATACTACCTTGAAGGATTATCAGAGTCGAGCTCTAGCCTATGATATGTCGGTGACAGCCCGTGCGGCAGTTCGGGAGAGTAAGAAACAGAAATCCGCCGGAAATTTCTGAGGTCACAAGGGTGGAGGTCAGCAGAAATATCAGTCTGCGAGTGTCCCTGCGGGCGGTTCGGTTCATTTTTCTAGGGCTCCTCAAGGTGCTGCTAGAGCCTCTGTTCGTAAACTCAAATGCTTTAACTATGGCGAGCCGGGCCATCAGAACTGGAGTGTCATCTTCCGCCTCTGACTTGTCATACTTGTGGTCAGTCGGGCCACAAGGCTTTCTTTTGTGAGCGGGCAAGACAGCTTCTTGGTGCTCATTCTTCTTTTCCATCACCTAGGGAGCCCAGTGTGAACCAGGGCTCGTTTGCTCCGCAGCCTCCACCGAGTGCCAGCCGAGGGAGAGGTCGGGGTCATCCCGCTAGAGGGGGAGGTTCTAGTGTCGGCTCCGCCCATCCGCGTATCTATGAGATGAGGAGGGCCGATGATCTAGCGGACATTGTGGCGACAGGTACCGTTCACATCGTTTCCCATCCTATCAGTGTGCTTTTTGATTCGGGTGCTACGCATTCATTCATTTCTCTGGAGTGTGTGCGTCGTTTGAGTCTTGACTGTTTATCGCCTTGCAAGCCTTCCTAGCGGTGATAGAATCGTTGGTGATCGAGATATCTGAGACTGTTCTGTGTTTATTTGTGAGAGGGCTTGGCTCTCTAACCTTATTATTGTGGATATCGAGGGTGAGGATTTGATTCTCGAGGATGATTGGATCGAGCGGCATGGTGAAATCATGAATTACCGCACTAGGATCATCACCATGCTAGCCTAGGACAGCACCGATCACTCTTTCACAGGGCGAAAGAGAAACCAGAAGTTCGTTATTAATGCCTTGAAGGCGATGAAACTCCAGCGAAAGGGGTGTACTGGTTATTGGTGTTATGACTTGAAGGCGGAGAATGATGGAGTCGAGCTTTCATCGATTCCAGTCATTAGTGAGTTTCCTGTCGTCTTTCCTGACGAGTTACCGGGGTTGCCACCGGATCGTGAGTTAGAGTTTGCTATCGAGTTAGAGCCGGGTGCGGCTCCGATTTCGAAGGCGCCGTATTGCATGGCACCTTCGTAGATGTATGAGTTGAAGAAGCAGTTGAGTGAGATTCTTGAGTCGGGGTATGTTCGACTGAGCGCTTCGCCTTGGGGCGCACCGGTTTTGTTCGTCCGGAAAAAGGATGGTTCACTATGTTTGTGTATCGACTATCACGAGCAACTGATAGAGGATCACGACACTGATTTTCATCTGGATGATGTGTGATTTTCTGTGGAAATTCATGTCTAGCCTGGTGGGTCCCATGTAGGGGCCCACGGCACTGTAATATACCTTTAATATCTCGGGGGTGTTACAATATTGATATCCATCACGTGCTGCTTCCAAAGCACCACATACGTCGGTATGGAATAATCCAAGTTTATCAGCGGCTCTTTCAAAAAGTCCTTGTGAAGGGGGACTTAGTCATTTTACCTTTAAGGAAAGATTCACAAGTTGGAAAGAGATCCGATCCCAATGGACCCATAAGTCTATCTTTTTCCATTTTGTAAACCTTGGTCTGACCAACATGATCAAGTTTAAGATACCGTTTCAAAACTTGATTAGTTTCATCCCTACCATGCTTACTAGTCATAGTATTAACAACAAATTTGTTACTTAGGTTTAGATGATAAAATCCATTTAACAATGTGGCAGTGCATACTATTTTATTTTGAAAATAAATTTTGCAGGAACCGTCAACAATAAAAAATGAAAAGCCTTTCTGATCCATGACTGGAATGGATACAATGTTCCTATGCCCCTTGGGCAACACTAGTACAGCATCTAATGCTAAAACAAAGCCGGATTCCAAATCCAAAAGAAGTGATCCTCTATCAGCATCCTCTATCACATACTCGTTCGAGAAACACACCAATCACAAAACACACACAATTTTGAAAGAGGGCCTTTAACAAGGCTAACCAAATCTTTTGAAAAACTCGTCTCCAACAAATAAACAAACACACCAAGACGATCACCAATTATCATATCCACAAAACAAGAATAGTATGGACAAGGTACTTGCCTCGAAATCGGTACGCAAGTAGTCCGACGAACACGGCTCAACCGGGAAGCTACGAAACGCCCGATGTCATCGAAAAGGAAGACGACAACGAACGGAAGGGTTCAACGCGGTTTCTTCGCAAGAAACTCGACCCTAACATCATACAATGAATAAATCAATGATCATACGAGGAAGATTAATCGTAGAACGTCCGAAAACCCCTCTAAGACATTCTACCGGACACCTTCAAGGCGTCGATCAAGAACTCGACCAAAACAACGAATCGATACGATCCAACCAAGGAATAACAAGGGAAATGATATAATACATCTAAATAATCATCAATCCATCATAATCCGAAGTTAAATCGGATTAAACGGACGAAATCAACCAAAATACCCAAATTCCCCAAAACTAGATTTCAAGAAATCTAACCTTGATTCGGTAGATCGGAGGAGGTTACAGGATGATTGATTGATGTTATAAACTCAAGAACTTCATGGATTGGATGTATGACAACATGCCTCCATGATCCATAAGTCTCCAACCGCGGCAGAGGAGGAAGGAAGTGGGAAAAACGAGAAAAAAATGAAGTCTGGCCGAGCCCAGGCTATATATAGCCGGCAGGGTTACGGCCGTAACCAGCAGTGTCTTACGGCTGTAACTCGGTCCCTTACGGCCGTACTCGGCAGGCCTTACGGCCGTAACCGGCATTCGTCAAAAATCTGCCCAGCACCAGCCGGACACTTACGACCGTAACTCGCACACATTACGGCCGTAACCGGCCTTCGTCAGGAAGCTGCGAGGCGCCATACGGCCGTACCAGATCACGCCTTACGGCCGTAACTGGCACACGTTACGTCCGTAACCGGCACCTTATGGCCGTACCTCGGCCAGGCCAGGCCCTGCTCCGGCCGTGACTCGGCCGTGGCCACTCCGACGGCCCGGATGACCCCGAAACCCGAACCTGAGTAAAAATCGAAGATACGGTTACGAAGTACTCGCAAAGACAAATCCAAGCGCTAAGAGAACACACGATTCCGACCACCCGAAGTGTCGGAATTCGACAACGGAAGTAATTACCCTAAACTTTGGGAAATTACAAAAATGGCCCAAAATGCCCGGAAATCACGATACGTGATCGAAACACCGAACCAAAGCTCGAAACATGAATAATAACATCAAATGAACTTGCGAGAAATTCGAAACAACAGTTTCGGACGAGATTCGAAAGAATCGAGCTCAAGTGCGGAAAAGTCGCTCAAAAGCACGGAACTCAACAAAACGACACCGAAACGAACTCGAATGACAAAAAGTGCAGAATTAATCATTCTCGAAATGACGAGACGGACATGAGAGAGTCTTCAAAATGGGCTTCCGCCGAAAAAAGAAAATTACCGAAATTCGAAATTGCGGGTATTACATTCTACCCTCCTTAAAAGAAGTTTCGTCCCGAAACTTAAAACAAGTAGGGAGAGGCAATATCCCCGCCAGGAAAACTCAACGAGATACAGAAGAAATGCGTAACTTACGCCCACCGGCGAAACGTTACAAGCAACGCAAAGGAATATACGGCGTGAAAACACGCTCCAGGACGACCAACACAATACCACCGGTAGAGACATAATAAAATCAACAAGTGACAAGTGTCATCAAACAGATAATACAATCAAGTCGATTATCCGAACAATCACAAAACACAACCAACGAAAATCAATACGATTGACCAACCCAATGGTATATCAATCAAAACATGAGCCACACGCTGAACAAATACGGAATTTCACCGCCCAAGGGTTGGAAGATCGAAAACGAGACTAATTTCCCGAACTTAAGGGAATTACGAAGGATCCTGAACGCTCAACAATCATGGGGCGAGATCAATAAAAACCGAACAATCAAACGATCGAACCACAATGATCGAGAAAACAAAAATCGGACAATCATGTTCGAATCACGAAGAACAATAAAATTCAAACAACAACTCCAAGGTCCACATCTCGACTCGAGACAATATATGATCCGGTGAAAACAACAGGATGTGCATTCACATAAGATCCACAGGAAAGGTAATAGCAATTGAAAAGTCACAACGACAAACGAGTTATTACGAAACGATACCACACTCGTTCGATAAATAAAAACAAGGGGCAGGACAAGCTCAGAAATGTCAACGAACATAAATGAGTCGACAAGGTAGAATATACAGAAGTTCAAAATCCGATCCACTTCGAATAAAAGAACTAATAGAACCAGATAATGTCACTCCCGAACAAGGTTCATAAGAATCAAACTGAACCCGAAAAAGTCACAGCGATAACCAGATCGACCCACAACAAGATCACAGTTCGTTCGGACGATGAAACTGAAATACAGAACAAGTTCATAAAGTGTCAACGAACATGAGCGAATCGATAGACTGGAGAAAGAGAAAATACAGAAGTCAAAATAGTACGGGTATTACCTCCGACCACGTCCACGAAATTCACAAAAATAGGAGCAAGGTACCAAGACATTAAACAACCGACACATAACGGAACGATCACCGATGCACACGGTTATACCAAACCAAGCTCTAACAGCTCGCACATGCGCGACAACGCAGAAATCACCACGAGATGACAACATTCAACACCAACATCCCACCTCTCACATAGGCTAACACAACAAGTGTGTGGAAAACGACTCAACGCTCACACCGCTAATTCGATCATACTCGGGAGCAAACATCAAAATGACAATGCGAACATCATACCTACATTCCCAACCCTCAAATGGGAATGGATAGGTTTTAAAAACGAAAACCTCATTTTGAAAATAATTTAGAAGAACAACGGTTGATCTTGAGCATCACCTTTCAAAAAAATACAAACGTGATACCTCGTTATCGAGACTTTGGAAAACCATTTCGCATTTGATAAAAATGAGGACACTTTCTTTTAGTGAAGCTTTCACAATATTCGACCCTCGGGTCTAAGTAAAAGTGTTTATAAAACATTGAAAATATCTCAAAACATTTTGGTCCTCGAGGTAGAAGAATTTTGAAACAGATTGTGGCACCTTAGAAGTACCGCGAGAAAACAATTCATTTGAAACGTACGTCTCGAAATTTATTTCTAAGATACTCAAGTTTTTGAAAATAATTCAATGCCAAAAAGGACGATGCCAAAAAGGCTAGAATGCCCAAAAATTTCAGGTAATCACACGGAACATCATAGCGCTGTGGGTCCCGCGTCGGAACCCCAGGCTAAAAACCATTTACGAAAATGCCAAAAAGGCCGATGACGGTAATATTTCAAAAACTCACAGAAGCCATTTAAAAACTTCTAAATACCGTCATAAGAATTTCACCAAAATGATCAAGGCCATAATGCCAAAAACTCGGTTAAGGGAATCGGTTTTCGAAATAAAACTCGGTCGGTAAAATACCTAAACTCATTACAAAAGAACTCACGGAGCGGATAAAAGAAATACAGTTCAACATGCACAATCCAGCAACACTACTCCTCATAAGAACAACATATTAGAGTAAAATAACCACATTCAGAACAAAACCAATGGCCCCATTCGAGGCTTCTAAAGACCCTACCGCACTGGCTAGTGAACAAGTCGAACGTGTATAACCATAAAGCTTCCACAAGAGAACTTGTAAAACGTGCAAATCGATTCGAAAATCATCAGCAACAGACAAAAACAACAATAAAAAGACATCACAAGCGACGACACTCCTGGTATAAATCAAATACGAGAGTCGATTAAATACATATCGTGAAATCAAAATCCACATAAGGATTCCATCACTTAACAAATAATCATAAAAATAGCTCGTGTCACACAAGGCACAACACAAAGAAGGGAGACTTACTTCCACAGGTCGCACGAAGATGATGATCGCCCCACGATACTAATCACGACCAACAAACTCAAACGACGCGTCGCGACATGACTCAGTCAGATAAAATCCGACGAAACAAGACTCAAACAACACTACTGACCCGACAGCCTAGGTTTCCATAACCTAAGCTCTGATACCATTTATGTAACACCCCCAATCCACTCAGGGATATTACACGCCGTAGACCCTCTCCTCGAGGATCTACCAGGCTGATAACTAAATCAAACATCTAAACATCGTCTTTAAGGCTAAAATGACTCATTAGACCGACTTGGTCTTTCAATAATTACTTACAACTCAATTCCAAACGCATACCCACGCAGGGGTCAAAATACAATAAACTCCCGTACAACGGGGAAAAGATACTGCAGCGGAAAAGAAGATACAACTAGACCAATCCGACATCAATGGATCCTCGTGTGATTAGTATCATTCATCTTTCATCATCATTCATGCCGACCCTGTGCTATGCTCCAAAACCTGAATGCAAAAATAGACATCCACCCCCCGAATACTCGGGGGTTAGCAAAACTCCACTGTTTTGCTAGTGCAAGTACAAGTGCAAAAATACGAGCCATACAATTCACATTCCACGAATAACAATAACCAGAAATCCTCAAAGTTCCAAGAACAATAATAATCAAGAATCCTCAAAGTTTCAAACGTGACGAAAAGTACTTCCCGAGGCAAGAGTTTGGTAAAACATTCTAAAACCGAAAGGTCGCAAAGCAAGGGAAAACTATTTATAAAACAGTTTGAATTGCCATCGAGAGTTTTAATAGGAAATAATTTAGGATCACCGAATCCTTCGCTTTCCAAAAATCAACAGGGTCACAACCCAAAGGTTTTGTTTTCGCAAATAAAACCAACCATAATATACAAGGTTAAAAGCCCACGTCATGCGTCCTTGACGGACATAAAATACACACGCACCCGTGAAGTTTCACTCGTGAATCCAGGTCGAAGCCAATGGAATTCCCTCCGTGGCCCCATCGAACCCTCCCGAGGTGAGCAAACACATTCACAAAACATAAGCAACCGCACTCGTGAATCCAGGGCTATACCATTGGACTCCCTCCGTGATCCCATCGGACCCTCCCGAGGTGAGCGAAAAACAATCACAAAATATATACACGTAGCGGTGAAGTTTCACTCGTGAACCCAGGTCGAAGCCATTGGAATTCCCTCCGTGGTCCCGTCGAACCCTCCCGAGGTGAGCAACCACATTCACAAAACACAGTACTCACATCGCCTAGGACCGGGTCGAAGCCACAAATCCCACTCCGTGATCCTGTCGAACCCTCCCGAGCTGGCTAGCGAAATTCTCAAGCACCACACGTCACCTAGGACCGGGACGAAGCCACGAATCCCACTCGAGGCCTCGAAGGACCCTCCCGAGCTGGCTAGCGAATCAAACTCAAGCACGAGTAACATATCACACCGAGGATATCCAAACAATTCACCCAGAGGCATCAAACACTTAGTAAAACGACACGTCAACCACAATGCACCGAAATGAAACAGTATACGTCCACACGCAAATACCAAGTGTATCATCAACACCAAACATGTCCATAAGATTCACATACTCGTTCGAGAAACACACCAATCACAAAACACACACGATTTTGAAAGAGGGCCTTTAACAAGGCTAACCAAATCTTTTGAAAAACTCGTCTCCAACAAATAAACAAACACACCAAGACGATCACCAATTATCATATCCACAAAACAAGAATAGTATGGACAAGGTACTTGCCTCGAAATCGGCACGCAAGTATTCCGACGAACACGGCTCAACCGGGAAGCTACGAAACGCCCGATGTCATCGAAAAAAAAGACGACAACGAACGGAAGGGTTCAACGCGGTTTCTTCGCAAGAAACTCGACCCTAACATCATACAATGAATAAATCAATGATCATACGAGGAAGAATAATCGTAGAACGTCCGAAAACCCCTCTAAGACATTCTACCGGACACCTTCAAGGCGTCGATCAAGAACTCGACCAAAACAACGAATCGATACGATCCAACCAAGGAATAACAAGGGAAATGATATAATACATCTAAATAATCATCAATCCATCATAATCCTAAGTTAAATCGGATTAAACGGACGAAATCAACCAAAATACCCAAATTCCCCAAAACTAGATTTTAAGAAATCTAACCTTGATTCGGTAGATCGGAGGAGGTTACGGGATGATTGATTGATGTTATAAACTCAAGAACTTCATGGATTGGATGTATGACAACATGCCTCCATGATCCATAAGTCTCCAACCGCGGAAGAGGAGGAAGGAAGTGGGAAAAACGAGAAAAAAATGAAGTCTGGCCGAGCACAGGCTATATATAGCCGGCAGGGTTACGGCCGTAACCAGTAGTGTCTTACGGCCGTAACTCGGTCCCTTACGGCCGTACTCGGCAGGCCTTACTGCCGTAACCGGCATTCATCAAAAATCTGCCTAGCACCAGCCGGACACTTACGGCTGTAACTCGCACACATTACGGCCGTAACCGGCCTTCGTCAGGAAGCTGCGAGGCGCCATACGGCCGTACCCGATCACGCCTTACAGCCGTAACTGGCACACGTTACGGCCGTAACTGGAACCTTATGGCCGTAACTCGGCCAGGCCAGGCCCTGCTCCGGCCGTGACTCGGCCGTGGCCACTCCGACGGCCCGGACGACCCCGAAACCCGAACCTGAGTAAAAATCGAAGATACGGTTACGAAGTACTCGCAAAGACAAATCCAAGCGCTAAGATAACACACGATTCCGACCACCCGAAGTGTCGGAATTCGACAACGGAAGTAATTACCCTAAACTTTGGGAAATTACAAAAATGGCCCAAAATGCCCGGAAATCACGATACGTGATCGAAACACCGAACCAAAGCTCGCAACATGAATAATAACATCAAATGAACTTGCGAGAAATTTGAAACAACAATTTCGGACGATATTCGCAAGAATCGAGCTCTAGTGCGGAAAAGTCGCTCAAAAGCACGGAACTCAACAAAACGACACCGAAACGAACTCGGATGACAAAAAGTGCAGAATTAATCATTCTCGAAATTACGAGACGGACATGAACGAGTCGTCAAAACGGACTTCCGCCGAAAAAAGAAAATTACCGAAATTCGAAATTGCGGATATTACATTCTACCCTCCTTAAAAGAAGTTTCGTCCCGAAACTTAAAACAAGTAGGGAGAGGCAATATCCCCGCCAGGAAAACTCAACGAGATACACAAGAAATGCGTAACTTACGCCCATCGGCGAAACGTTACAAGCAATGCAAAGGAATATACGGCATGGAAACACGCTCCAGGACGACCAACACAATGCCACCGGTAGAGACATAATAAAATCAACAAGTGACAAGTGTCATCAAACAGATAATAAAATCAAGTCGATTATCCGAACAATCACAAAACACAACCAACGAAAATCAATACGATTGACCAACCCAACGGTTTATCAATCAAAACATGAGCCACACGCTGAACAAATACGGAATTCCACCGCCCAAGGGTTGGAAGATCGAAAACGAGACTAATTTCCCGAACTTAAGGGAATTACGAAGGAGCCTGAACGCTCAACAATCATGGGGCGAGATCAATAAAACCCGAACAATCAAACGATCGAACCACAATGATCGAGAAAACAAAAATCGGACAATCATGTTCGAATCACGAAGAACAATAAAATTCAAACAACAACTCCAAGGTTCACATCTCGACTCGAGACAATATATGATCCGGTGAAAACAACAGGATGTGCATTCACATAAGATCCACAGGAAAGGGAATAGCAATTGAAAAGTCACAACGACAAACGAGTTATTCCGAAACGATACCACACTCGTTCGATAAATAAAAACAAGGGGCAGGACAAGCTCAGAAATGTCAACGAACATAAATGAGTCGACAAGGTAGAATATACAGAAGTTCAAAATCCGATCCACTTCGAATAAAAGAACTAATAGAACCAGATAATGTCACTCCCGAACAAGGTTCACAAGAATCAAACTGAACCCGAAAAAGTCACAGCGATAACCAGATCGACCCACAACAAGATCACAGTTCGTTCGGACGATGAAACTGAAATACAGAACAAGTTCATAAAGTGTCAACGAGCGAATCGATAGACTGGAGAAAGAGAAAATACAGAAGTCAAAATAGTACGGGTATTACCTCCGACCTCGTCCACGAAATTCACAAAAACAGGAGCAAGGTAACAAGACATTAAACAACCGACACATAACGGAACGATCACCGATGCACACGGTTATACCAAACCAAGCTCTAACAGCTCGCACATGCGCGACAACGCAGAAATCACCACGAGACGACAACATTCAACACCAACATCCCACCTCTCACAGAGGCTACCACAACAAGTGTGTGGAAAACGTCTCAACGCTCACACCGCTAATTCGATCATACTCGGGAGCAAACATCAAAATGACAATGCGAACATCATACCTACATTCCCAACCCTCAAATGGGAATGGATAGGTTTTAAAAACGAAAACCTCATTTTGAAAATAATTTAGAAGAACAACGGTTGATCTTGAGCATCACCTTTCAAAAAAATACAAATGTGATACCTTGTTATCGAGACTTTGGAAAACCATTTCGCATTTGATAAAAATGAGGACACTTTCTTTTAGCGAAGCTTTCAGAATATTCGACCCTCGGGTCTAAGTAAAAGTGTTTATAAAACATTGAAAATATCTCAAAACATTTTGGTCCTCGAGGTAGAAGAATTTTGAAACAGATTGTGGCACCTTAGAAGTACCGCGAGAAGACAATTCATTTGAAACGTACGTCTCGAAATTTATTTCTAAGATACTCAAGTTTTTGAAAATAATTCAATGCCAAAAAGGACGATGCCAAAAAGGCTAGAATGTCCAAAAATTTCAGGTAATCACACGGAACATCATAGCGCTGTGGGTCCCGCGTCGGAACCCCAGGCTAAAAACCATTTACAAAAACGCCAAAAAGGCCGATGACGGTAATATTTCAAAAACTCACAGAAGCCATTTACAAAATGCAAAATACCGTCATAAGAATTTCGCCAAAATGATCAAGGCCATAATGCCAAAAACTCGGTTAAGGGAATTGGTTTTCGAAAAAAAACTCGGTCGGTAAAATACCGAAAGTCATTACAAAAGAACTCACGCAGCGGATAAAAGAAATACAGTTCAACATGCACAATCCAGCAACACTACTCCTCATAAGAACAACATATTAGAGTCAAATAACCACATTCAGAACAAAACCAATGGCCCCATTCGAGGCTTCTAAAGACCCTACCGCACTGGCTAGTGAACAAGTCGAACGTGTATAAGCACAAAGCTTCCACAAGAGAACTTGTAAAACGTGCAAATCGATTCGAAAATCATCAGCAACAGACAAAAACAACAATAAAAAGACATCACAAGCGACGACACTCCTGGTATAAATCAAATACGAGAGTCGATTAAATACATATCGTGAAATCAAAATCCACATAAGGATTCCATCACTTAACAAATAATCATAAAAATAGCTCGTGTCACACGAGGCACAATACAAAGAAGGGAGACTTACTTCCACAGGTCGCACGAAGATGATGATCGCCCCACGATACTAATCACGACCAACAAACTCAAACGACGCGTCGCGACACGACTCGGTCGGATAAAATCCGGCGAAACAAGACTCAAACAACACTATCGACCGGCGGCCCTAGGTTTCCATAACCTAAGCTCGATACCATTTATGTAACACCCCAATCCACTCGGGGATATTACACGCCGTAGACCCTCTCCTCGAGGATCTACCAGTGATAACTAAATCAAACATCTAAACATCGCCTTTAAGGCTAAAATGACTCGATGACCGACTTGGTCTTTCAATAATTACTTACAACTCAATTCCAAACGCATACCCACGCAGGGGTCAAAATACAATAAACTCCCGTACAACGGGGAAAAGATACTGCAGCGGAAAAGAAGATACAAGTAGACCAATACGACATCAACGGATCCTCGTGTGATTAGTATCGTTCATCTTTCATCATCCTTCATGCCGACCCTGTGCTATGCTCCAAAACCTGAATGCAAAAATAGACATCCACCCCCCGAATACTCGGGGGTTAGCAAAACTCCACTGTTTTGCTAGTGCAAGTACAAGTGCAAAAATACGAGCCATACAATTCACATTCCACGAATAACAATAACCAGAAATCCTCAAAGTTCCAAGAACAATAATAATCAAGAATCCTCAAAGTTTCAAACGTGACGAAAAGTACTTCCCGAGGCAAGAGTTTGGTAAAACATTCTAAAACCGAAAGGTCGCAAAGCAAGGGAAAACTATTTATAAAACAGTTTGAATTGCCATCGAGAGTTTTAATAGGAAATAATTTAGGATCACCGAATCCTTCGCTTTCCAAAATCAACAGGTCACACCCAAAGGTTTTGTTTTCGCAAATAAAACCAACCATAATATACAAGGTTAAAAGCCCACGTCATGCGTCCTTGATGGACATAAAATACACACGCACCCGTGAAGTTTCACTCGTGAATCCAGGTCGAAGCCAATGGAATTCCCTCCGTGGCCCCGTCGAACCCTCCCGAGGTGAGCAAACACATTCACAAAACATAAGCAACCGCACTCGTGAATCCAGGGCTATACCATTGGACTCCCTCCGTGATCCCATCGGACCCTCCCGAGGTGAGCGAAAAACAATCACAAAATATATACACGTAGCGGAGAAGTTTCACTCGTGAACCCAGGTCGAAGCCATTGGAATTCCCTCCGTGGTCCCGTCGAACCCTCCCGAGGTGAGCAAACACATTCACAAAACACAGTACTCACATCGCCTAGGACCGGGTCGAAGCCACAAATCCCACTCCGTGATCCCGTCGGACCCTCCCGAGCTGGCTAGCGAAATACTCAAGCACCACACGTCACCTAGGACCGGGACGAAGCCACGAATCCCACTCGAGGCCTCAAAGGACCCTCCCGAGCTGGCTAGCGAATCAAACTCAAGCACAAGTAACATATCACACCGAGGATATCCAAACAATTCACCCAGAGGGATCAAACACTTAGTAAAACGACACGTCAACCACAATGCACCGAAATGAAACAGTATACGTCCACACACAAATACCAAGTGTATCATCAACACCAAACATGTCCATAAGATTCACATACTCGTTCGAGAAACACACCAATCACAAAACACACACGATTTTGAAAGAGGGCCTTTAACAAGGCTAACCAAATCTTTTGAAAAACTCGTCTCCAACAAATAAACAAACACACCAAGACGATCACCAATTATCATATCCACAAAACAAGAATAGTATGGACAAGGTACTTGCCTCGAAATCGGCACGCAAGTAGTCCGACGAACACGGCTCAACCGGGAAGCTACGAAACGCCCGATGTCATCGAAAAGGAAGACGACAACGAACGGAAGGGTTCAATGCGGTTTCTTCGCAAGAAACTCGACCCTAACATCATACAATGAATAAATCAATGATCATACGAGGAAGAATAATCGTAGAACGTCCGAAAACCCCTCTAAGACATTCTACCGGACACCTTCAAGGCGTCGATCAAGAACTCGACCAAAACAACGAATCGATACGATCCAACCAAGGAATAACAAGGGAAATGATATAATACATCTAAATAATCATCAATCCATCATAATCCTAAGTTAAATCGGATTAAACGGACGAAATCAACCAAAATACCCAAATTCCCCAAAACTAGATTTCAAGAAATCTAACCTTGATTCGATAGATCGGAGGAGGTTACGGGATGATTGATTGATGTTATAAACTCAAGAACTTCATGGATTGGATGTATGACTACATGCCTCCATGATCCATAAGTCTCCAACCACGGAAGAGGAGGAAGGAAGTGGGAAAAACGAGAACAAAAATGAAGTCTGGCCGAGCCCAGGCTATATATAGCCGGCAGGGTTACGGCCGTAACCAGCAGTGTCTTACGGCCGTAACTCGGTCCCTTACGGCCGTACTCGGCAGGCCTTACGGCCGTAACCAGCATTCTTCAAAAATCTACCCAGCACCAGCCGGACACTTACGGCCGTAACTCGCACATATTACGGCCGTAACCGGCCTTCGTCAGGAAGCTGCGAGGCGCCATACGGCCGTACCAGATCACGCCTTACGGCCGTAACTGGCACACGTTATGGCCGTAACCGGCACCTTATGGCCGTAACTCGGCCAGGCCAGCCTCGTAGTGACTCGGCCGTGGCCACCCCGACGGCCCGGACGACCCCGAAACCCGAACCTGAGTAAAAATCAAAGATACGGTTACGAAGTACTCGCAAAGACGAATCCAAGCACTAAGAGAACACACGATTCCGACCACCCGAAGTGTCGGAATTCGACAACGGAAGTAATTACCCTAAACTTTGGGAAATTACAAAAATGGCCCAAAATGCCCGGAAATCACGATACGTGATCGAAACACCGAACCAAAGCTCGCAACATGAATAATAACATCAAATGAACTTGCGAGAAATTCGAAACAACAGTTTTGGACGAGATTCGCAAGAATCGAGCTCAAGTGCGGAAAAGTCGCTAAAAAGCACGGAACTCAACAAAATGACACCGAAACGAACTCGGATGACAAAAAGTGCAGAATTAATCATTCTCGAAATGACGAGACGGACATGAGCGAGTCATCAAAACGGACTTCCGCCGAAAAAAAAAATTACCGAAATTCGAAATTGCGGATATTACAATTTATATCTTATGCAAATTTGAGAGGATCTTCCCACCGAATTTTTTTGATCTCATGCCTCACCTCATGATCCATCTCCCTCGCCAACTTTTACTAACAGGCCCGGTCCACTACACGTGGATGTTTCTAATAGAAAGGCAACTTGGTGAGTACAAGGACTCTGTGACTAATAAGTTTTCACTAGAAGGATGTATCTTGCATGGGAGTGTGTAACATATACCAAGTTCTATTAAGGCGCGGTGGATCCCACACCCGAGCCTATGTCAACAATTCCAGTGCAATTTAATCTGTCCATCATCACTAGCGAAGTTGAAGTTCAAGAAAGATTACTTGACAATCATTTACAACCTTACGAGCTAAGAATTGCACATTGGTGGATATTACTTAACTCTCCAGAAGTTCAATATTGGAAAGACATTCACCTCTCATGCTGTGAATGGAGACATTAGATTCCACAATGAAACATTTGCTGATTATTTCGGACAATGGGTAAGTGTTTAATTAATGTTTACTTATTTTGCTTACATAATTTACTTAATCACGACATTCACCTTAATTAATATCCAGATGACGCACATACAAAGTGATGGCCACCCGATGTGGTCACGTGAGTTCCTTAAATATTGATTGTTGTTTGCCGCTCGAACGAATCAAAAAGTGATATTATTACTGATTTTTTTATTTTTTTTATTTTATGCTTTTCTCAAATATAAACTATTATATATATATATATATATATATATATATATATAATTACTAGGGCTGGCCACCGTGCGATGCACGGTGGTGCCCATTTCGATGTTGAATCTTTTTTTTAGAATTTAATAATAGGATGGGTTCGTCCTGGCTGGTGTGTGGATGATGTCTATTGTATATGAGGAGTATGTATTGGCCAAGGAAATACAACAAAACATTATTAGAAAACATCGATATAAACAGCAAGCAATGCCCAGTCGGAAACTAAGAAAAAATGTGGCATCCTTTTGTCCCATATCATAGGCCTTTCTTAAACAGTATGTTTCAACCTCCGTATATATAACCATAAGGAAAAATGTTTTTTTGTAAATTCTACCACAAACGCAAAATAAGAAACACAATGGTAGATAAAATAAAGAACCATAAATTATTTAAAGCACCAGGTATCAAAAGGGAAACCGACATCAGATAGTGAGTACATATATATATGTAAAACACGAGAAGTGGCAAAAACGGAAAGGAGAATTTTCACCGAGTAGTAGGAGCTTTTGCACAGTTTCATTGGGATCCATGGAACATTCCTTAAGCAGTGCATAAATCCCATCTTCACTATGATTCAGCCCAGATTTTTTTTACGAGCGAAACTGTTCTGAAGCGCGACACCTGCAAATCTCCCCTATATACTAATGCAGAATACGCTGAGCCTAAGTGGCAGCTTCTCATGCTTCGGCTGCCACATGTCTTTTGCTGGTGCTTCGGGTGCTTACGTGTCAGCTTCTCATGCTTCAGCTGACACATAATCAATTACTGGCCTAATCATCATTGCATTAATTACATTATAATTATACCTCAAATAACTCCTACCTACCTTATTAATTTTTACGAATTAAGGAATATGAATTATGAATAAATAAGAATTGATTATATTTACAAAAATATTTCATATTTTTATTAATCAAAAATATAAATCCCAAATAAAGAGAAATTTAATATAGTCGTGTGCACTATATATTAAAAACGTAAACCTAAAATCTCACGGAAATATCATATATTCCACTAATTAATTAGTTATATTAGTTAGTCACATTAATTAAGTATATTAATAAAAAAAATATCAACTGAAATGAAAGATGCTTGGGAGTATTGCAGAAAGAAGTGTTGAATACATATAATTAAAAAGGTACTTGAAGTCCTAATCAATTAAATAAATCGAAATAATCTTATTAAAAATATTATTGAAAATGTAGAAACAATGGTATTAATTATTATTTATAAATAAATCAAAGAAACTATGGAATAAATCAATTAGTCTATTTTAGTTTTAAATCTTATTTAATTAATATAAAATAACAAAATAAATGAAAAAACTTATATTTAATAAAATATATAATTACTGATTTTAAAAAATTTTAAAGAGATATTTCAAAATATATAAGAAATTAAATTTAATAATATACTAATTCCTAGATCTTTGTACAAAGAGAATTTCAGAAAATAAAAATTAATCGTTTTAAGTGATTTTTATTTTTTTTGCTTTAAATTTATTTACTTTTAACATCAAATATATATATTTGAAAGTTTTGGATTTGCTTTTGTATTTTAAATTATATCCAAATAATTTATGTAATTTTTTTTTCAAACATAAGGATTAAATTATCTCTTTTTTGGCCACATAAAGAAACTGTTAAATACATAACGATTTGGATCATTTTGGCAAAAAAAAAAGGACCAAAAAAAACGTGGAACTAAAATTTCATTTAACACAATCAGATATGAATTGAGGTTTTTTCTAATACGAATTTCCGAAATTATTAAAAGTACTCAACTATTTATGTGTTCTCTTGAATGTAAAATGTGCCAACTTTAATACTTCTATATATTAAGTTAAATGTTTGAAAACAATATCATATAAAAATGATATAAAATTTCAAGTGAACCAAATGTCACTTAGTTTTTTTGTATTACAAGTTTCACAAATTACTAAAATACTCTAATTATTTTTTTCTTCTTTTGAATGTAAAATTTTTTGAATTTAGTACTCTTAATTATGAAGTTCAATGCTTGAAAATTACCCTATAACTTTTTCCGTCTCATCTTATATTACAAACAAAATTGGGCATTTTTTTACTTTTAAAAAATGGGGAAAATTTTAATTAGGCTATGATGTGGATGTAGTCTTCTTAGTTAACCCCGCGGTTAGTATATTTACAATAAGTCATACAAGTAATTCACTTATATATGGACTACGATGATGCTTCTTTTTTTTTTTTGGCAAACTGGGAAGTACTTAATTTTAAGTTATAAGTCATAATCTCCTTACCTTGTAATTCCAAAATCTATTTTAAATTGAATATACATATAGTTTCACTTTAATCAAACGAGATTTTTTGTAATACAAGTTTCAGAAATTAATAAGAGTACTTCAACTATTTTTCTATTTTTTTAATGTAAAATGGGTAGACTTTAATACTCTTAAATATAAAGCTAAATGTTTGAAAAAATATCATATAAGCATAAATATCACTGAAGTACTTCAATCAAATCAACTGAGTTTTCTATTTTGTAATTTTTTAAAATTTTAAGGTCATTTTTAATTAGGACAAAATTATGATGTATATTTTTTAACTTAACCAAGCTATTCTTATATTATAATTGTTAAATTTCCTGGTAATTTTAAGGCTAGGACTTGGATGTAGTTTTCTAAATTAACAGATATATTTATAATAAGTCATACAGTAATTAATATATATATACACTACTATTATATTTTTTTATTGCAATTTGAAAAGTGCTTAATTTTAAGCTATAAGTCAAAATCTCTTATGCATTTCCAAAAGCTTTTTTTATTTTAAATATTACTAGAATTATCCTTGCCATAATTATTTAGTATAATTGTACATATGAAGTTGTACCAAAGGACAATGCATATATTGGTTATTCAAGTATAAGCCCTTCTTCACTTGAGCATCATTGCAAACTCATAATTATGAGATTAATTGTGAGATTAATTGTTGGACGAACAATGTCATCTCATCATCTACAAGAAATTAAGGACTTATCCGAACGAATCCTCAAAATTGTAAATGGTGAGCTGGGTGAAAAAGTCAATAGAGAAATCTTGGTTGATATTCTTGATATTTACTAATCCGGAATACCGAAGATCATATTCCAGCCATTGTTGAAAGCACTATCATTCCCTTAAAAGTAACTTTCCATAAAGTAATTTTTTGAAGAAAGAGCAACCGTGACGCCAACAAACGACTTTGTGGAGATAGTAAACGACTACGTGATGTCTATAATTTCAAAAGACAAGCGGATATATCACGTTGTGCAGATAGTAAACGATTACGTGATGTCTATAATTTCAAAAGACAAACGGATATATCGTAGTTTTGATAGTATATGCAAAATTTCTGCCCTCTAAAAGTCAAAATCAAGTATATCGAATGAATTTTTTTGGACAGTATCAAGTGTTCTCGAATTCCAAATCACATCTTAAAATCGTAAGTTAGAGTTTCAATTATGCTAATTCAAAATATGGATCAATTGTTGCGATATTTCCTACATGCAAGTGCACATCATCGTTTACAAGTAATAAAGTGATAAGTAGAGTATCGTTCCCACGAGGATTGAATCTCTAACTACCGACGTTTTCGTATTCCAATTTTATTTGAACAATCGAAGTTGGGTTTTTAGATTAATAACTAAAAGAATTAATAAAAGACTAAACAGAAAACGATAGCTTGAATAAAAGGAATCAAATGATAAATAAGTCTAGAGTTCTGAATCCACCTTAATTTATCCGAATTTAATCTTGATTATCCGTAATAAATAATTTTCCCAATTTATTGAAGGCGGAGATTGCTAAAATATTCTACCGCCTCTCCCGAGGTCAATAGATTTATCTAACGGCGACTAACGCACTCTATCCCTAGGTGAATTATCTCGTCGCTAGGCAAAAAGCATGAAATCTCCTAAAGGCCACGTAGTTCCTATGAGTATATTCCTATCTTACAGAATAAAACGGTCCTCACCAATAGTTCCTCACCAAATCTCCTCTCCCGATTCGAAGTGAATGATTAAATCAATACAACTATTGGCCACATAATTGCAAGCATTAAACATAATTGGGAAAACTCAATAAAAAGGTAATAAATTAGATAATCTCAATCAATTCGTCAAAATAAAGGTTTCATCAAAACCCTAGATTAGGGCTTTAGCCTGACATACTAAAAACTGAAAATACAGAATAAATAAACGAAAGCATAAAATTCAAACGCAGATGAAGCTCGGATTCCTCCGTTCTTGACTCCATATTCCGCCCTTGAATTCTTACGCTTTCCTCCTCTTCTCTGTCTCGGCTTAAGCTCTCTAGGTTTAGATTCAATGCTTCCCGGATAATTAAATTAGGGTCTTAAGCCCTATTTATAGCTCAGCACTTCCATAAATCGCGTCCGTATTAGTTGGTTGGCGGCGAAACGGCCCAAAATCCACGCAGACGTACCAAACCCGCTAAGTGTGCCGCGGCTCATCGAACTCGTGCGCGGCACATCGCCAAAATCTGAATACAGGCGTAATTAAATCCTTACGTACGCGGCTCACAGGGCCGTGCCGCGGCACGCAGTACTGACCTACTCGCCTTTGGTGGTGTCTTCCTTTGCCGCGGCTCACTTCCTTGTGCCGCGGCTCATAGTCCAGTTTTGCCGTTTTCGCCCGTTTTGCCTCGTTTAAGCTTCCGGACTTCAATTTCCTGTCAATCATACAAAATTAAGGCATTAAAAGCTCATTTAGATGATTTCACACTCCAAAATACTACAAAATAATGATAAATAAGCGTATAAAAATACGCCTAACAAATACCCCCAAACTTAAGCCTTTGCTTGTCCTCAAGCAAAAAGAATTAAAGTCAATAAAAGAATGTCGTGAATCATCGTGCAACTCATAGTGTTCAACCTAATCAATACTATCCTGCCATTCTCTCTAAATAATACGAGTGTCATAAAAGCGAGCTGCACTCAGAATAGTGATACCGCAAAGTAATCAAGTTCAGTCCTAATCATTTGTTCATGAAGAAAACTCAGCTCAAAGATTAACAAAACATGAGTCGAATCGACCGTCAATATGAAAGGCTAAAATAGACAAGCTAGTTCGTCCCGTTCCACAGTCTAAAGGCACAATTTTTCACGAGTCTCCTAACAACTAAACCTCGGACAGTGTCCCCTTATATAAATATGCTCAAGAATTCGATTCGAGTTGACCACTAGGTTAGGATCTCGGGATGTTTCATCGGGATAATCCTAGGGTGGAACTTCCATTCTCATGTATTAGGAAACCGTTTGACGTAAAAGACACTCATGGGGCACATGGATGCTTCTAGTTACTAAGTTCCCGTCTACAGCGGAGAAACAACTCGAATACATAGTTTCCGCATGTCCGAATCAAGGTTGCCGTTTGACGCGAGAGTAAACAGCGGGTCACGCGAATGCCCCCGGTTACTAGGCTCCCTATCATTGGCACATGTGAAATATCTAAATCAATAGTCTAATCAGGGTCGTCGTTTTACGCGAGAGTAGACAACGGGTCACGCGAATACCCCGGTTACTAGACTTCCCTTCATAGAACACATTATCTCGACTTTTAGGGAAAAACTGACCGACTCTAAAATCAATTTAAGTGCCAACACGACTAAAGAAACAGTACGACTCACTATCCGGAAAATGTAGCCAAACGTATTGATGGGGATTTAAAAACAAGTATGTATCGTCTCTTATCTACCAAGTCCTCTACAATCACGAAAAATTTCGGACCTAATTGAATACTAAGCAGAACAGAAATAACTGACTACAACTCGACTAAAACTCGCCCGCTTCTTCAGAGAGAAAGACAGTGTCGTAACATCAGTATCACACATAATAGAAGCACGAAAATTCACGAATAAAGAAAAACTACGGCAAGCAAGGCTATCTAAAAAAAATTTTCGCAAAGAAAGAAAAGTGCAACAAAATATAATGTACAGCAAGAAAATAGAGTACAAAGAATGAATGCGCAGATAATGTAAATCCCCCAAACTTAGGACGTACATTGACCTCAATGGACAAAAATGAAATGCAAGAAAAGTAAAAGGTCAAGTACTCCCCTCCAGTCTGCTCAGGAGCTGGTGCCGGCATCGTCCGGTGAGGAAGGTGGTGTGGCTGGCCGGGAGGGCGCAGTAAATGGCCCGTCGGGATGCATGATGTGGGCCGTCCATGCGGCGAGGTGCTCCTGATGATAATCCTCCCTCGCAGCAAGACGCCTCGCCGCTCGTCGGCTGGTCCGTCGGGCCTGCTCTCTCATCTCGGCTCTGGCGGCAGCAACAACACTCTCCCGCGCCGCCCGCTGCTCCTCCCGCATGGCAGCCATCCAGCTCTCTCTCTCTCTCTCCTCATCTCGTCTCTCTCTCTCCTCAACTCCTCTCTCAGCTCCTCTCGCTGCTCCTCTCTCTCTCTCTCCTCAGCTCCTCCCTATGCTCTTCTCTCTGTCTCCTCAAATCCTCCCGCAGCCCATCAAACAGCTCTTCCAACCTCGCTCTGTCAGGCTGCGGGCCGGCCTCTCCGTGCGTCAACAAAAGCGGCTCGGGGGATCCCTCGTGAGCCTCCTCGAGCAAAAATCCTCGCCCCCGAGTGTGTGCCGGTGCTCCGCCCCACTGCTCAAAGTGCGATATGATGCGGTGGTCGATCGGGGCCTGTGGGGCAAGCATCGGCTCGTCGACTGACCACGTCAGCCCCGACTGCCGGCATAAAGCGCATATGAGGGAGGGGTGCTTCAACCCCGTCTTGGCCCCCCCTGGATACTCTGGAAGATAGATCGGACCAGAATGGGGGCCACATCAAAACGCAGCCCGGAGGTGATAGCGAAAAGTATCCGGGCGCGGGAGAGAAAAACTGTACGGATCTGGGAGGTGGGATCAATGCGGGCACAAATAAAGTAAAGCCAGGCTCGCCCGAGCCGGCTGAGGCGCGAGCTCCTGAAGTGAAAAGTAGATGAGCTCTGTGCTCGGCCTCCCGGTCAGTGCACGGCTGTGCAATCGTCTCAAGCAGGGCCTCCTTAGTGAGGCCGGTCATCACGCGGTCATAGGGAGTCTCGTCCACCGCCGGAAACCCAAAAAGCCTCCGAATAGCAGTCGGGGAGAAATCAACTGTGACCCCTCGGACGTCGACCTGAGTCCGGGACTCTAAAGATGGCAACGAATGCCCTGCCCGGATGTGCTTCAGCAGAGCGCTGGCATAAAACTCCTGGACGATCGAAATGACTGCTGGCTCAGGAGGTGCTGTAAATCTGGCCCATCCCATCTCGTCGATCATGGTGAGCAACTCCCCGTCCTGAGGAGCTGGAGTAAAACCTCTCTCGGGAATAAGTGGACGCGGACGGATCTTTTCGTTGAATATCTTGTGGATCTCGGGGTCCGAAAATTGGTGCCCCTCCGCCTCGGCCCGACCCCGAGAGGTCTCCCCTCGCGTAGGGGATGACTCGGTCCTAGCACGCTTGGTCAACTTCTTCGTGCGCGCCATAATCAGTCCTGAGAAGTACAACACGAGGGTTTATTTACGCAACAATAATAACGATGATATATGCGTGGCTAAAGACATCAAACCAGAAATTCCGAAATTAAGACACTAGCGCATACGAGAGAGAAAGATGAATTTGGACTTAAACATCTCAACTGGATGTACGGGTTGGGCTTGCTGTAAATTGAAAACGTATACGTTGCACGAAACTTCAAAACAATTGCTTTTTCAAAGAAAATTTTCATTTGGGCAATTTATCAGACACCTTGAGGCGCATGTTTACTTGAAGAATAAACATAGTTCTAGCTCGATTCAGCCCCAAAAACTGAAATACAATTCAATCATGAACAACTTAACACAATCAACTCATTGATATTCCAATTTAATCAAGAAAATTCGATAAAACCACCCTGTTATTCTCTACAATCACAAAACTATTTGAAGGAGCAATAAACATATTCCACTTATCAAACACATACAAACTTCCAAATATAAACCATAAGCAAGTAAAGTCGCAAGATCGAAACATACCTTTTTGAAGATTGCAAGAGAAAAATCGCAGGAAGAATTGAAGGAAAACTTCGGCGGTCGCACTGGGAGGAAGAATGAAAGTAGAAAAGCACTGAAATGCCGGCCGCTCGCGTGTTATATGCTACCTGCCCTTTCGGGTTCCGCAAAGTGTGCCGCGGCACATCTAAAGTGAGCCGCGGCACAAGGTACAGTCCCTATGACCTGTGTTCTCGTTTTTTCGTGTGCCGCGGCTCAAATTCCGTATGCCGCGGCTCATTGCTCAAGTGTGCCGCGGCTCATTTAGCCGTGCCGCGGCACAAAGTACAGTCGGTTTTGCCTTCCCTGGCGATTGATGTGTGCCGCGGCTCACAATAACTGTGCCGCGGCTCATACTCCAGTTTCTCCCCTGGGACTTCCCTGCACAGAATTTTGAAAAGAAGACGTTAAAAACGAGAGGAAGAAGCAAATAGAAGCACAAATATGATGAAACATAAGAATTACGAATATAAGAAAAATAAAGAAATGCAAAAATCTACAACTACGAGCTCGGGTTGCCTCCCGAGAAGCGCTAAGTTTATAGTCTTCATAGGACCTATTGAACACGTTAGTTCGCACGCAAACTCCATTTGGCTTCCGCCCGTTTATCGAACCGTTTATATTTTGGTTAAAATTATGACCATTGGTCATCGGTTCGATTCTCGGTTCGGTAATCAAATGTTGTTTGCGAAGAGGTTTCGACTTGAAAAACTTCCCGAAACACCCGGTTTCTCCATGACTAATTTTTCTCTTGGCTTTGGCTCACTCTCCTCCTTCACTAACGAACTCACAAGCTGCAGATTTTTCTTCATGGTCGAGAAACGCCACTAGTTCTACATCCTTCTTCAAACTTGAGCCATTTAACACAAAATCTGAATTTTCCCAACGACGATTTTTTCGATGCTTTCCTCTTTCACAAACATCCACACCCTCAATTTGTGATCCTTTATCAGCACTTCCGGGACAGGGGAACGATTTGAACACTTGAAAAGTAACTTGCTCGTCTTGGACCCTCAGAGTTAGCTCTCCCTTTTCCACGTCTATAAGGGTTCGGCCCGTCGCTAGAAATGGTCGTCCCAAGATGATCGGAATATTGTCATCTTCCTCCATGTCTAGTACGATGAAGTCGGATGGAAAGATGAACTTATCAACTTTAACTAAAACATCCTCGATTACTCCCATCGGATAGTTTATCGATCGTTCTGCCAATTGTAATGAGATCGTGGTTGGCTTGGCTTCCCAATATTCAGCTTTTGGAAAATCGACGGAGGCATGAGGTTGATACTGCACCAAGATCGCATAGTGCCTTATTAAATGAAAGATCCCCCATGGTACAAGGAATGTTGAAGCTTCCGGATCTTTCAACTTAGGTGGGAGCTTCTTTTGAAGAATAGCACTACACTCCTCTGTCAAGGCGACCGTTTCAAACTCCTCAAGTTTTCTCTTCTTCGATAATATCTCTTTCATGAATTTGACATAGCTCGGCATCTGCTCCAATGCGTCGGCGAACGGAATATTTATGTGAAGCTTTTTGAACACCTCAAGGAACTTAGAAAATTGTTTGTCCGGCCTTCTTTCTTTGTAGTCTGCGGAAACGAAGCACGGGGAACACATGTCTTTGAGTTATCCTATTGAACTTCCTTCGACTCCTCTAGCTTTAATTCCATCTCTTCCTCAATCACCTTCTTCTCTTTACCCCGCTCGGGCTGATCTAGCACATCTCTCCCGCTTCTCAAGCTAACTGCGTTTAGACTCTCTCTAGGATTAGTCTCTGTTGTACTCGGCAATGCTCCCTCCGGACGAGCTGTCAACACATTCGCTATTTGGCCCAGCTGGACCTCCAAATTCCGAATGGAAGCAGAATGATTTTGTAGTGTAGCTTCGTCAAGTCATAAATTGACTCGTATTTGCCGCCAATTTTGCAAGCGCTTCCTCGAGAGACACTTTGGGAGCGGAAGGGGGCTGCTGTTGATTCTGGGCGAAAGTGGGCTGGTGTGCGTTCTGTCCGTTTCTCCATGAAAAGTTGGGATGATTGCGCCACCCCGGATTATAAGTATTGGAGTACGGGTTATTCGGTCGATTCCCATTTCCTACGAATTGAGCCTGCTCCATCTGATTTTGCTCGAACGGATTTCCAAATTGACACTCCGCACTCGGGTGTGATCCGTTACACCAATTACACGTCTCAATGGTAACGGGGGCTGGTGCGTGCGAAAAGTTCGGCTGTTGTGTCAAAGCGGCGACTTGAGTGACAAGGTGGAAATCGGATCATTGCTCGAAACTTCCATTACCCTCTTCGGTGTCAATCTTTCTTGGCCATTGGTAAGCGTTTTCAGCCATATCTTCCAAAAGCACGTGAGCCTCGGCCATAGATTTTCCCATGAATGTCCCACCGGATGCCGCATCGACAAGAGTGCGTGTAGAAGCACTCAAACCACCATAAAACGTATGCAGCTGAAGCCAATCAGGAATGCCGTGATGAGGGCATCTTGAGTAATTCTTTATATCGCTCCCACGCCTCGTGGAGCGATTCCATATCGAACCCAGGCAAAAGTAGTTATCTCGTTTCTCAACCGCGCCGTCTTAGGCGGTGGGAAAAATTTTGCAAGGAAGGCTTGCACTAACCTCTCCCATGTTGTAATCGACCCCGGCGGTAAGGAATTTAACCAAAACTTTGCTTTATCCCTCAAAGAAAAAGGGAAAAGCCTCAATCGGATGGCATCGTCGGTGACACCATTTGTTTTAAATGTGTCGCATATCTCAAGGAACGAAGCAATGTGGGCATTCGGGTCGTCCTTCGGCAGTCCACAGAATGGGCTCTTTGCACCATCTGAATAATGGCGGGCTTGATCTCAAAATTATTAGCTTGGATGGTGGGACGCCGAATTCCCGAAAAATTTGCGTTGACTTGCGGCATGGCATAATCCCGAAGAGCGAGTTCCGGTTGAACTTGCCGCACTTGGTTGTCTCCTCCTTGGATTTCAATATTTTCGGCCATCTTGACCGTAAATGCGCAACTCTCTTTTCTCCTTTTTATTCCTTCTTAGCGTGCGCTCGAGCTCGGTGTCCAAAGGTAGTAAGCCTTCGTTACCGAGTCTTCTCATGCACTACACGAAAGGTCCTGAAAGGAAAAACGAATAAACAAAATTAAATACACAAAAAATAAAAAATAAAAAAAAAAAAAAAAAAACGTTCAAATTAAGACTGGAAATACTTAAGTCGATATTAGAAAAATTAGCCTCCCCGGCAACGGCGCCAAAAACTTGTTGCGATATTTCCTACACGCTAGTGCACGTCATCGTTTACAAGTAATAAAGTGATAAGTAGAGTATCCTTCCCACGAGGATTGAATCTCTAACTACCGACGTTTTCGTATTCCAATTTTATTTGAACAATCGAAGTTGGGTTTTTGGATTAATAACTAAAAGAATTAATAAAAGACTAAACAGAAAACGATAGCTTGAATAAAAGGAATCAAATGATAAATAAGTCTAGAGTTCTGAATCCACCTTAATTTATCCGAATTTAATCTTGATTATCCGTAATAAATAATTTTCCCAATTTATTGAAGGCGGAGATTGCTAAAATATTCTACCGCCTCTCCCGAGGTCAATAGATTTATCTAACGGCGACTAACGCACTCTATCCCTAGGTGAATTATCTCGTCGCTAGGCAAAAGCATGAAATCTCCTAAAGGCCACGTAGTTCCTATGAGTATATTCCTATCTCACGAATAAAACGGTCCTCACCAATAGTTCCTCACCAAATCTCCTCTCCCGATTCAAGTGAATGATTAAATCAATACAACTATTGGCCAGATAATTGCAAGCATTAAACATAATTGGGAAAACTCAATAAAAAGGTAATAAATTGGATAATCTCAATCAATTCGTCAAAATAAAGGTTTCATCAAAACCCTAGATTAGGGCTTTAGCCTGACATACTAAAAACTGAAAATACAGAATAAATAAACGAAAGCATAAAATTCAAACGCAGATGAAGCTCGGATTCCTCCGTTCTTGACTCCATATGCCCTTGAATTCTTCTGCTTTCCTCCTCTTCTCTGTCTCCAGCTTAAGCTCTCCTAGGTTTAGATTCAATGCTTCCCAGATAATTAAATTAGGGTCTTAAGCCCTATTTATAGCTCAGCACTTCCATAAATCGCGTCCGTATTAATTGGTTGAAAACTGGCTTCGAAACGGCCCAAAATCCGCGCAGACGTACCAAACCCGCTAAGTGTGCCGCGGCTCATCAACTCGTGCCGCGGCACATCGCCAAAATCTGAATACCAGGCGTAATTAAATCCTTCCGTGCCGCGGCTCACTGGGTGTGCCGCGGCACGAAATCTGACTACTCGCCCTTGGTGGTGTCTTCCTTTGCCGCGGCTCACTTCCTTGTGCCGCGGCTCATAGTCCAGTTTTGCCGTTTTCGCCCGTTTTGCCTCGTTTAAGCTTCCGGACTTCAATTTCCTGTCAATCTTACAAAATTAAGGCATTAAAAGCTCATTTAGATGATTTCACACTCCAAAATACTACAAAATAATGATAAATAAGCGTATAAAAATACGCCTAACATCAATCATCAGAATTATGCAATGTCACATGATTAATAATTATCCAAACCCGTAACCATATTATTGAACAAAAAAATTTGGGGAATAATTCTGAGAGTAAAATATTTATTCCACAATTGATATTAATCCCCTTAGATATCAGATTATCATTTAAATTTCAAATACGTAAGTTTCCACTTATTATGAGCTTTGCCATGACTATATTTAAGAGTCAAGGTCAAAGGCTTTCTCATAACGGTATGTATCTTCCAAAATCCGTATTCGGTCATGGTTAGTTTTATGTAGCCATATCAAGAGTGAAGATCAAAAAAGACTAGAAATCTTTTCTTGCAATGAGAATGATTAAAAAGAACAAATAGTGTAGTTTATAAATAAGTATTTATAAAGAATGATTTACATATTATATATATACAGAAAAGTTTTTTTTTGTGTTCCCATGTAATTACACGGGTGTTATACTAGTTTCAATTATGTAACACAAAGCAAATCTGATCCGAATGTTTCCATCTCACTGAGGCCTAAAATTTCAAACCGACAGAAGTTCTAAAAAAAAGAAAAGTTGTCTCAATTGTAAGTTGAGGGTAAATTTTGCAATACATAAAGAAAATGTTATGTTGATAAAAAAAAATTATGTTGACAAGAGCAAGATACAAACATTATGAAAGAAACAATCAATGGAGATTAATCATGATAGACCTACAATTTTTGAGAAGTGATGTTTAATCCACCAGAGCACAACTCCGATTTTTGGATAAAAAAAAATAGGCACAACATTACATATTGTTCTGTTGTTAAAACCCAAAAATATGCAGGCATTCATCACACACAATAAAGTAACACCACACTCGGTACAAATGTACCACACGAAGCCATTTTTTTGTAAAAATTATACGAAATCGGAGGGTATCACGAAAAAAACAAAGGCAAGAGCATCCTGCAAAATTATAACTCGTGTTTAGACATGGAAATGTTGATCTCACCAAAGAAATTTTCGCAGCTCTAAAACCCTCTTTAAAGTTCATCCACAAAAATAAAATCCAGAAACCTTCAACAAATAAACACAAAGCAACCAAAAAACTACATCAAAAATAGGCTGAGATGGAGGAACCTGTAGTCAATTGAGAGAGAAAAACCTAGAAGGAACCAAAATCAGATGGGGATCGATAAAAAAAAAGAGAAAATAGGGGAAGCCTATTTAGAACTGCAAAAAAGAAAGGAAATGTACAAGAGGGACACGTTGCCTAAATACAGAAAACCCATACAATCAAGAAATCAATCAAGAAAAACGGAAAACAAAATGAAGAAAAAAAAAAAGCATTACCTGTCAATCAACAAACGAAGAAGGTGAAAATCGAGAGACCGGAAAGAAATACAGAAAACCCATTCAATCAATAAAAATGGAAAAAAAAAATGGGTTACCTGTCAATTAATGAACCAAGAGGAAGGTGAAAAACCAAAGAGCAACAACGTTTCCAGAGTAGGAGCTTCAGCCGGAAAAAATGAGATTCAGTGTCTTTCTCTTGGTGCATAATGATAAACAGGGAACATGATAATTAACAGCAATAAGTAGTAGGAGGATAATATACCATCACAAGTCAAAATTTACTTTTCACATACTAATGATGAAGCACAATGACCAATTAACTTAAACTGGTGCCTAAATTTACATGGGGCAGAGGGGGAAATCCTACGAGTGGAGGGATCACGAAACAAACTGTGGAACCCAACAAGTATGAAGAAATCAAAAGTACCAGTCTTGATGCAATTAATATATAATAAAGAGAACAAGTATCACAGAACCCTTCTACACAGGGCGCAAGAACCATGTCTCACCAGCGAAGTATCAATGCAAGGTAGATGAAACAGGTGGTGACAATGAGGCAAACCATGAGCCATCTCCCCAAGTTGAAAATCCTCACATTGAAAATCCAGAGAGAATTTCTTTCGAATGAGTCCCACAAAAAGGACCATTAGTCAGGAGAGAAAAACCATAATAGTATGTATGTGTGTATGTACCTGAACCCGTGTCGAAAATGTTAGGGACTTCCTCAAATGGTGCTTCAACGGCTCCCATTTGACTAACAAAAATGGAACTCTTGAGTAAGTAATAGAAGACATTCACTCAAGTTGCAGATTAATACCAAAAACAAAAAAAGCCTGCCTATCCTACAGCAACCGATGGCCTCAAACCTGAATTTGCACAACACTAAGCATAGCTGGACCAATACGCTCACGGATCAGAAAAATCCGGATCAGAAATATGGAACCAACATTAGAAAAAGACACCTAGATCACAGAACATGTATAACTCGAAATAAAATTGAAATTTTCTTGCAAAATAGAGTAAAAGCCTATGGCAATCAGGGAGGCGAGAACAGAGATTATTTCGCGCACCGAAAGCAATGAAAAATGTAAGAATTGCAGATAAAATATTCCCAAATACAGCAGAAAATGCAAATCGGATGAACTCCCTGATCTTTATGACAAAAAACCAGCAGTCGATCAATTCGTTCATGCGGGGCGGCGAACAAAAACGGAATACAAAAAGAAGGAAAAAAAGGTTACCTGTGCAGTCGATCAATTCGTTCATGCGGGACGGCGAACAAAAACGGAAAACAAAATGTGTAAAAGAAAAGGGGTTACATGTGAATCAGCGAACGATCTGACTAACAAAAATGGAACTCGAGTAAGTAATTGAATACATTCACTCAAGTTGCAGATTAATACCAAAAACCAAAAAAATCCTGCCTATCCTACAGCATCCGATGGCCTCATACCTGAATTTGCACAGCACTAAGCATAGCTGGAACAATACGCTCACGGACAAGTCTACCACTCAGAAGGCTTGCTATAACAGCTATCTGTAGATTTCACAATACAACTTTGTTCAGAATAAGGAAACAAAAATTGTAGTCAATGAGATTTCGTGCACAAGCACCTATCGAGGCAAGAATGAGATAAAATATTATGGAATAAACACGAAAAATCCGGATCGTAAACTGAACCAACATTAGAAAAAGACACCAGATCACAGAACATGTATAACTCGAAATATAACTGGAATTTTCTTGCAGAATAGAGTAAAACCATATGGCAATCAGGGAGGCGAGATCAGAGATTCATTCGCTCACCGAAAGTAAAGAAAATTGTAAGAACAGCAGATAAAATATTCCCAATTACATCGGAAAATGCAAATCGAACGAAGTCCCTGATCTTTATGACCAAACACCGGCAGTCGATCAATTCGTTCATGCGGGGCGGCGAGCAAAAATGGAAAACAAAATGAAGAAAAAAAAGGGGTTACCTGTGAATCAACAAACGAGGAAGAAGGTGAAACGCGAAATGGAAATAGGGAGGCCTGATTTTTCCTGCAGAAACAAAAATAAAATCAAACAGTAAAAAAAAAAACCCGCGGAGAAACGAAAGAAAATGAGAGAGCTGAAACCAACAAACCTTAAAATTATAAGCTACAATTTATGTACAGGAAACCTGTTAACGATTTACTGAAAATAGAAACAGTGGGGAGCAAGTAAATACAAACATAGAGGTAGAGTAAATAAAAAAAACTTTAAACTGAAAACGTAAAAAGGAGAAACAATTCCATTCACCAACGAGAAACCAGACAGACTACGGACCTGCCAAAATTTTTATTTAAGGAAAATCATTGACAAGCTAACCTCTAAAAGTTCTAAAGAGGACCTCTAACAACAGAAAATAAGGCGTCCGATTTATTTAAAACAATATTTAGGGAAAAAATTCTTTTAAATTACCAAACATAGATGATTTGTCTGAATGTAAAAATTTCATCTAATTTAGGCAGATCATGGAGCCAGAATGACTATAAAGCAAAACCAATATTTGTATAAAGAAACAAAATAGCTGGAAAAAAAAGGAAACTTATAATATCACCGAAAGCAGCCCGAAAAAAAAAATGACCTGCAAAACTACAAATACCCAATATCACCAAAAGTAATGAATGAAATCCAAATGAAAGCAGATAGAAGCAGACACATAATATATGCTGGGAAGAAAAATTCCAGAAACTCGGCAGTTACATCGATAGAAGCATGTAACGAACTAAATCGGAGCCTAAAAGCATTGATGAGTAAGCTCCGGGAAAAATAAGAGCAGATCAAATGAGGAAATAAGGTAACCAAACTTGGAGGGATTTTCCTTGTAACACCCCCAAATCTGTAATATCCGGATTTATTACGGTGTATTTCATCTGTATTCGAACCCTGTATTATTCGGATTGGTGATTTTGATTATTGGAGTATGATATTTCGTGCATTGATATCATTGTACATAAGTATAGAAACTTGCAAAATTGCTCAAGCAACCTCGTGATAGCGCACGCTAAGAATGTATCTTAACGCGCGCTATCGGGCCATTATTAGCGCACGCTATGAAGATAGGAGTTGCGTGCGTTAAGAACTCAATTATTGAGCGGGACGGATAGCACATGCGCCAGCCAGGACATGGGTCCGGATAAGATTCCCGCGGACGCACCCGGACAATTCTGAAGTCAACCATTATTAGCGCACGCTAAGGAATGCTTAGTAACGTGCGCTAACTTGTTAATAATGCAGAATATTATAAATGCGACAAAAACCGTTTTGGCTTTCATTTCTTTCGCCCATTCTTCATCCTTGAGAGTTCAGAGAGCTGTAATAATACTCCTATACACTTAGAACACATCTTGTTGGTGTTTATATATTGGTTATCACTTGGGAATGTTCATGGAAGTGGAATAGCACCTTGGAGTGGCATACAACCAACCGGAGTTGGATTCTACCTTACGGTTCAGTGATTTTCATCATATTAAGGTATGTTCAATCTATCTCAGGACTTAGAGTTGGATTCTAACGATTTGGATAATCATGTTAACAAGATATGGATTTTCATAGATGAATTATCCAAGTATATCATGTTTGGAATAGTGAGGTGAATAAGCCTTAAGTACCTTGATTATAATCATCATGATTCGAATCTTATTACACTGAATATGTGAAGAGAAGCTTCTATCCTTGGTAATTCGAATCTAGTAGATGACTTCATAATAATCATGGACTTGACCTTAACAATCATTATTGTTGGATAAATATAAAGGATTGATCATGGAAAGATTAATCTAGTATAGATGGAACGTTTAAACAACTTCAGCATGATAATATCGATTGATATAAGGTGTTAATATCAACCGTTAAGCTTTTCGGATCGTCATATGAAGAATTGTAGTCAAATGGAATATGGTTTTATATTGGTATGCATATCCTTGAATCTGAAGTTGTCTTTATCCGTAAAATCATTCATAAGGGTATGAACATAGTATTCATGGAAGTAACATGAATTATCACGCAAGATTTCATTGTTTCGATCATGGCAAGAACAGTTTACTGCTCGGCAGTAAACTGCCATGCATAGATAGCACACGCTATGCTATGAAGTTTAACGTGCGCTATCGAGCACGAGTTAGCGTGCGCTACGTTTGGTATGTAACGTACGCTAGACCATCAGACGAGTCAGTTGGCTGGTCAGTGAAGTACTGACCATGCATAGTTAGCGTACGCTAGTCTTTGTTGTTTGCGTGTGCTATCGGGCAGACTTAACGCACGCTACACAGAGTACTTAGCGTGCGCTAAGCAGTTCAGGCAGATTACGTTTTATGAACTTTTGACCGTAAATCGAATTGTTAAACATTCGTACGATGTGAGATAAATCCTCTATCATTTCTTTTGTTAAGGTTTGGTCTCGTTACGTGATTGATTGAGGAGGACGACCTTCGAGTGTTCATTTTCGTGGAAGTGTTGTTATTGTCTTCAAATCGAGGCAAATACCTTAATTGTTTTATGTATTGTTGTTATACATATTGTCGTGCATGTATGTCGTTATTGTATGTCCACCTCGTGTTGGTCCGACGGGATCATCGGGGGATCTATGCTAGCGTGCGCTGGATCATCGGACGGGTTTTTCCACCACGGGTTGGTCTGACGGGATCATCGTGGGTTCTAGGCAGTGAACGCTGGATCGACGGAATTACCATGTGTATGTTATGATATCATGTTGTGATTATTAGTTGTGTATGTTATGTTTGAGTTTCTCATAGGAGAAGACTCGTTGGTACTTTGTCGTTTACGTTATTATTCTTCGTGAGATATGAATAATATGTTGTGGTACTTGTACTAGCATCGTTGTGCTAACCCCTTCGGTGGTGAACATTTTGTTTGTGTTCAGGATCCAGGAGAGCGGGGAAACAACCACTGGAACTGTATGACGACGAGGGTGCAGAGTGATGTCCCGACCGGGTTTATTTATCTGTTGTTTACTCGTTATTTCAATAAGTACTCGAGCACGAAGTCATTTGTGATGATTTGAATTTGGTGATGTATTATTGAGTTCTGTTGAACAATTGTACTATTTCTGTATTGGGTCAGAACAGTTGTACCGTAATTCCGTTATTTCCATTTGTTAGTATCTTTTAATGCCTGTTCAGTTCTTCAGCCTTGTAAATCCTTATGTAAAGGATTTACGGCGCTGTAATATTCCCGAATATATCGGGGGTGTTACAGAATATGGTATCAGAGCTAAGATTATGGATATCTTGGCCGTTGGGTTAAAATAGGGGTCATTTATGTCTTTTGAGGTAACCGGCCGTGAATGACATCACTGCACTGCCTACGTCTTCATGCGAACAGTGGTTGTAAGTTCCTAAACTCTATCTCGTTCTATACATATTGTATATCTTTATACTCGAATATTAAAACGATGTTGTTTCCTGTATATTGAGTATTTATGCTTACAGTATGTTGAGAGGCGGACGTGGACGTGGTCGCGGTCGTGGACGCGGACGGAGAAATGCCGAAAGGGAGGCGTCGCCTTGATCGAGCGATTATAGCTCAAAGCGAGCAACAATCTATTAATAATGAACCAGATCCTGCTGTACCAGAGATCCTTCGTCAAGTGGTGAACCAGATGACTCAGTTCGCCCAGGTCGTGGACCAAATGCAAGTGGCGGTGGGACTACAGCAGGGAGAGAGACAGCAAGAGATCCCAGACATGGGAAATCGAGGTGACCGGTGGCTGCAAGACGTGGCGAAGATGCAACCACCCACCTGGGATCATTGGTTGAAAGAACTGGAGAAAATCTTTGCCGAAATCAACTGCCCAGACGACCGGAGAGCCTCTATCGCTCAATATTTTCTGATAGGGGAAGCGTCCGAATGGTGGGAAGCCATCCGGCCTGTAGACCATGATGGTTATTGGACAGAGTTTAGATTGATGATGGAAGCTCAGTATTGCCCTCGTCCTGTGAGGGAAGCCAAAGTTCGGGGGTTTTTCTCCGCTCAGCCTTCTGATGTGCCAGTATCCCAAGCGATCAAGACGTTTAACCAACAGCTGGCATTTGTTCGACATCTGGTCAGAACAGATGCAGAAATGATGATCCATTTCGATATGAGAATGAAACCAGAAGTTCAGAGGTACATGTCCGGATTCGAATGTACCAAACTCCGCCAATACCAGGATAAGGCGTTGGCATATGAGATCAAGGAAGCAGCCATGGAGAAAATTGCGGAAACCAAAAAACAGAAAGTCTCTGATACTTTTACAGAGCACAAGAACAGCGGGCCCCGTAAGGCCCAGTCATCCTTTCACTCTTTCAAGAAACCTCCGCACCCAGTTAGGAGCGGAAAGAACTTCGGAGCGACATCAACTATTACTGACGTTACCAGGAAATGCTTTAACTGCACCCATACGGGGCACTATCGACGGAATTGCCCCCTTCCTGCCGTGACTTGTTTTGATTGTGGACGAGAGGGACATCAGGCGGTGTTTTGTGAAGAGGCTACAAAGTCTTTTAGAGCCCGTACACCACAGCCAGTCCAGAAGGAGGCCAGTATTCCACAGACGCAGCAAAGTGTTCAGATGCCTCAGAATTTTGGTCGCGGGCAAGGCAGAGGACAATGGGACCGAAAGGGGACGTCGAGTGCCAGATCTGCTCCCCCACGTCTGTACGAGATGAGGAGGACAGACGATCAAGATGTCTTTGCCGCATCGTAATCGTCCCGATCCTTTCCCAGCCAGTTAGCGTTTTATTCGATACAGGAGCTACACATTCTTTCATATCTTTGTCTTGTGTAAATCGTTTGAATATTTCCGGTTTTCATGCTTGTGAACCTTATGTTGTTGGTTTACCGAGTGGAGAGAGGATTGTCGGAAATTTAGAAACTAGAAATTTCCGTGTATCGTTTGGAGGCAGAGAGTGGCTCTCAAATCTGATCATGATAGAAATGAAAGGAGACGACCTGATACTCGGAGATGATTGGCTTAATCGATATGGAGCAATTGTAAACTACCGAAAGAGGAATATCTTGCTGATCGCTGACGATGGTTCCAAAATATTGTTCGAGGGGTGGAAACCAGGAAGCTCAGGGAAATTGATCAAGGCGATGAAAGCTGTCAAATTGTTGAAACAGGTCAGCATCTGATGCTGGTGTTACGCAATGAAGAAAGAAGACGAAATTGTGGAACTTTCATCCATTCCTGTTGTGAACGAATTTCCAGATGTATTTCCTGCCGAGTTACCTGGACTAACTCCACGAAGGGATGTGGAATTTACCATTGAGCTGGAACCCGGAGCTACACCGATTTCCAAGGTGCCGTATCGTATGGCACCCGAGATGTACGAACTGAAGAAGCAGCTGGAGGAGTTACTGGACAAGGGCTATATTCAGCCAAGCGTTTCACCCTGGGGAGCGCCAGTTCTTTTCGTCCGAAAGAAGGATGGATCGCTTCAACTGTGTATTGACTATCGAGAGCTGAACAAGATGACGATTAAGAACAAATATCCGTTGCCACGGATTGATGATCTGTTTGACCAGCTGCAAGGGGCAACGGTATTTTCTAAAATCGATCTGAGATCAGGATACCATCAGCTGAGGATTAAGGAATCTGATGTTCAAATCGCTCGTAACTCGCTACGGGCATTATGAGTTTGTAGTGATGCCGTTTGGTCTCACTAACGCACTTTGTATTTATGCAATTGATGAACCGTGTGTTCATTGAATTGTTGGATAAATTTGTGGTCGTATTTATTGATGACATTCTCGTGTATTCTAAGAGTCCTAAGAACATGCGCAGATTTGCGGATTGTATTGGAACTTTTGAGAAACGAACAATTGTACGCCAAACTTTCTAAGTGTGAATTCTGGCTAAAGGAGGTAATGTTCCTCGGCCATGTGGTGTCAGCTGAAGGAGTCCGAGTAGATCCTCAGAAGATCGAAGCAATTATGGATTTGGAGCCTCCAAAGAACGTGAAAGAAGTCCGAAGCTTCTTAGGACTTGCTGGATACTATCGTCGATTCGTGGAAGGGTTTTCTAAAATTTCCCGCCCACTTACTCGACTTCTGCAGAAAACTCAAAAGTTTGAGTGGAATGAGTTGTGTCAAATTAGCTTTGATGAATTGAAGAAGAGATTGACGACGGCACCGATTCTATCGCTTCCACAGGGAACTAGAGGATTCATAGTTTACAGTGATGCTTCGAACCAAGGACTCGGGTGCGTATTGATGCAGAATGATAAGGTGATCGCCTATGCGTCACGACAGCTGAAACCTTATGAAGTGAATTACCCGACACATGATTTGGAGCTAGCAGCAGTAGTTTTTGCTTTGAAGATATGGAGGCATTATCTGTACGGGACTCACTGTCAGATATTTATGAACCACAAGAGTCTTAAGTACATATTCAGTCAGAAAGAATTAAACATGCGGCAAAGAAGATGGTTGGAACTGATTAAGGACTATGACTTGGATATTTTATATCATCCAGGCAAAGCAAATGTAGTGGCCGATGCACTTAGCCGCAAGCCTGTCTCTATTCAGATGCTGGAGACGCTGACCTCCCAACTTAGCCTTCAGCGAGAGATGATTCGTGAAGGAATTGAGGTATGGTTACAAAGAGTCCAAGGAAAACTGTGCGTGATGGAGATAACTTCATCTTTAACCGAAGAAATCAAATCTAGACAGGCAGATGATCCTCTGATGATTCGGTTACGTGATGAAGTGATCAAAGGAAATGCCCCAGGATTCATAATTCACGATGATAGGGTTTTGAGATTTCAAAACCGACTCTGCGTTCCCGATGATGATGTTCTGAAACAGACGATTATGAAGGAAGCTCACAATTCGCCCTATTCTATCCACCCGGGCACCAGTAAGATGTATAAGGACTTGAAGCAGAATTTCTGGTGGGGCAACATGAAGAAAGATGTAGCGGACTATGTTTCGAAATGCTTGACTTGTCAACATGTTAAGATCGAGCATCAACGGCCTGCCGGAATGTTGAAGCCACTCCCGATTCCTGAATGGAAGTGGGAGGACATATCGATGGACTTTATCACTAATATGCCGAAAACCAGGACAGGAATGAACATGATTTGGGTGATAGTTGATCGTTTAACCAAATCAGCTCATTTTCTAGGCATTAAGGATACGTGGGGACCAGAGAGGTTGGCACGAGTATTTATTTCGGAGATAGTTCGATTGCATGGTACGCCGAAGTCCATTGTTTCTGATCGAGACGGCCGTTTTGTGTCTCACTTTTGGAAGGCAGTTCATAAAGCCTTGGGGACCGAATTGAACTTCAGTACAACTTATCACCCGCAGACTGACGGACAAACTGAGAGAACTATACAAACGGTGGAAGACATGTTAAGGGCCTGTGCCTTAGATTGGTCAAACGATTGGGAAGTTCATCTACCGTTGATTGAATTTACCTAAAACAATAGTTGGCATGCTTCCATTAAGATGGCACCGTTTGAGGCATTTTACGGAAGGAGATGCAGATTGCCCCTATGCTGGGACGATTCGTCAGACTTGATCGGAATAGAACCAGAGTTGATCGAGCAGACTCGAGAGAAGATAGCCTTGATTCGTGAAAGGCTGTTGACTGCCCAGAGTCGCCAGAAATCCTATGCGGATGTACGCCGTCGCCCATTGGAGTTCAATACTGGAGACCATGTACTTTTGAAGGTTTCTCCTACTCGGGGAATCTTTCGTTTCGGAAGGAAAGGAAAGCTGAGTCCGAGATATATCGGACCATTTGAGATCCTCGAGAGAGTTGGGGAGTTGGCATACAGATTAGCATTGCCGCCGTCATTGTGCCATGTTCATAACGTGTTCCACGTATCCCAGCTACGGAGGTATATACTAGATCCCAGTCATATCATTGATTTCGGTGAGATCGAAGTCGAGCAGGATGGGACGTTTGAAGAAAGACCGGTCAAGATACTCGAGAGTCGAGTTAAGCAGCTGAGGAACAAACCAATCGTTTTGGTCAATGTTCAGTGGTCACGTCACGGAATGGAAGAAGCCACCTCGGAAACGGAAGCTGATATGATGTCTAGATATCCCGAGTTATTTTTGTCTTGAGTTTCGGGACGAAACTCCTTTTTAGTAGGAGAGTATGTAATATCCGGATTTATTACGGTGTATTTCATCTGTATTATTCGGATTGGTGATTTTGATTATTGGAGTATGATATTTCGTGCATTGATATCATTGTACATAAGTATAGAAACTTGCAAATTTGCTCAAGCAATCTCGTGATAGCGCACGCTAAGAATGTATCTTAACGCGCACTATCGGGCCATTATTAGCGCACGCTATGAAGATAGGAGTTGCGTGCGCTAAGAACTCAATTATTGAGCGGGACGGATAGCACATGCGCCAGCCGAGACATGGGTCCGGATAAGATTCCCGCGGACGCACCCGGACAATTCTGAAGTCAACCATTATTAGCGCACGCTAAGGAATGCTTAGTAGCGTGCACTAACTTGTTAATAATGCAGAATATTATAAATGGGACAACAACCGTTTTGGCTTTCATTTCTTTCCGCCCATTCTTCATCCTTGAGAGTTCAGAGAGCTGTAATAATACTCCTATACACTTAGAACACATCTTGTTGGTGTTTATATATTGGTTATCACTTGGGAATGTTCATGGAAGTGGAATAGCACCTTGGAGTGGCATACAACCAACCGGAGTTGGATTCTACCTTACGGTTCGGTGATTTTCATCATATTAAGGTATGTTCAATCTATCTCAGGACTTAGGGTTGGATTCTAACGATTTGGATGATCATGTTAACAAGATATGGATTTTCATAGATGAATTATCCAAGTATATCATGTTTGGAATAGTGAGGTGAATAAGCCTTAAGTACCTTGATTATAATCATCATGATTCGAATCTTATTACACTGAATATGTGAAGAGAAGCTTCTATCATTGGTAATTCGAATCTAGTAGATGACTTCATAATAATCATGGACTTGACTTTAACAATCATTATTGTTGGATAAATCTAAAGGATTGATCATGGAAAGATTAATCTAGTATAGATGGAACGTTTAAACAACTTCAGCATGATAATATCGATTGATATAAGGTGTTAATATCAACCGTTAAGCTTTTCGGATCGTCATATGAAGAATTGTAGTCAAATGGAATATGGTTTTATATTGGTATGCATATCCTTGAATCCGAAGTGGTCTTTATCCGTAAAATCATTCATAAGGGTATGAACATAGTATTCATGGAAGTAACATGAATTATCACGCAAGATTTCATTGTTTCGATCATGGCAAGAACAGTTTACTGCTCGGCAGTAAACTGCCATGCATAGATAGCGCACGCTATGCTATGAAGTTTAACGTGTGCTATCGAGCACGAGTTAGCGTGCGCTACGTTTGGTACGTAACGTACGCTAGACCATCAGACGAGTCAGTTGGCTGGTCAGTGAAGTACTGACCATGCATAGTTAGCGTACGCTAGTCTTTGTTGTTTGCGTGCGCTATCGGGCAGACTTAACGCACGCTACACAGAGTACTTAGCGTGCGCTAAGCAGTTCAGGCAGATTACGTTTTATGAACTTTTGACCGTAAATCGAATTGGTAAACATTCGTACGATGTGAGATAAATCCTATATCATTTCTTTTGTTAAGGTTTGGTCTCGTTACGTGATTGATTGAGGAGGACGACCTTCGAGTGTTCATTTTCGTGGAAGTGTTGTTATTATCTTCAAATCGAGGCAAGTACCTTAATTGTTTTATGTATTGTTGTTATACATATTGTCGTGCATGTATGTCGTTATTGTATGTCCACCTCGTGTTGGTCCGATGGGATCATCGGGGGATCTATGCTAGCGTGCGCTGGATCATCAGACGGGTTTTTCCACCACGGGTTGGTCTGACGGGATCATCGTGGGTTCTAGGCAGTGAACGCTGGATCGACGGAATTACCATGTGTATGTTATGATATCATGTTGTGATTATCAGTTGTGTATGTTATGTTTGAGTTTCTCGTAGGAGAAGACTCGTTGGTACTTTGTCGTTTACGTTATTATTCTTCGTGAGATATGAATAATATGTTGTGGTACTTGTACTAGCATCGTTGTGCTAACCCCTTCGGGGCTGAACATTTTGTTTGTGTTCAGGATCCAGGAGAGCGGGGAAACAACCACTGGAACTGTATGACGACGAGGGTGCAGAGTGATGTCCCGACCGGGTTTATTTATCTGTTGTTTACTCGTTATTTCAATAAGTACTCGAGCACGAAGTCATTTGTGATGATTTGAATTTGGTGATGTATTATTGAGTTCTGTTGAACAATTGTACTATTTCTGTATTGGGTCAGAACAGTTGTACCGTAATTTCGTTATTTCCATTTGTTAGTACCTTTTAATGCATGTTCAGTTCTTCAGCCTTGTAAATCCTTATGTAAAGGATTTACGGCGCTGTAATATTCCCGAATATATCGGGGGTGTTATAGAATCCCATTGGGTTATTACAGTGCCATGGACCCCACACCAGGTGATCCACCAGGCGAACACGACTAAAATACAACAAACTGACCAAAATAAAAAATCACAGACCCTATTATGATGTCCAACATACTATTCCGATATGGAATTTCAACGACAAGGATGGGCCTACATGGCCAAAATAAAATACAACAACATCCACGAGCCTTGCTCGGATAATACAAAACGACAACGACTGAACAAAATTGGAGTACTCCAAACTGTCTGACCGACATGAACCCAAAATATCTCGGACTAGTATCGCTCTAATGCCTCGTCGCCATCGTCATACCTCTGTGTCTCAACTCTCTCCTCGCAGGCACCTAAAACATGAAAACATGTTCCTCCCCCACGGGGTCAGTGATCCAGAATAATGAATATCAAATACATGCACAACATGATATGCATCCAAAGGCAGAATAAACAGTACAACAATGGTAGTACGAGATGCTCACAAACCAAAGTAAAAATCGAGCATTCGTGGAACACTATGCCCACGACATACGATCAATACCTGCTCAATAGGTTAGAACATAAGTGCCCAACGGCGAATCATCAATATAGAACACAAATTACCCGAAGGTAAACCAAACCAACGCTGAAATAAATACGAATCACAATGCCCGAAGGCTCCAACGGAAATACCGATACATCACAATGGCGTGAAAGCCCTCAGCCGAAGCTGCCAAAATATCACGATGGCCTGAAAGCCGAACAGCCCGAAGCTGCCAAAATATCACGATACAGATCTCAAAGAAACAAACCTGACTGTCGAACATACCCCTCTCGGGCGTATGAACGCTCAATCACAAAACGTCAAACACATCCAATACTATGGACGATCAAAGTTGTACGGCTCAAAGATGGACATCACAGTACGCCCGATCCGGAAATGTATCCGTGCACATGTCCGCCCCGTATACGGAATCCAGAATATACGTGGGACAATGTACCTAATTAGCCTCACGAAACTACGTCTCGTGTGCACAGTCCAATGCGGAATAATATCCACGCATGACTATATATGTGCCTCGCTAAAAATCCTACACAATAACCAATCGGAACGCAGATATGATTCCGGATATGTCACGATACAACATGAAAACGAAACTCAAAGGATAACACATCCAATACAGATCATACGACTCACCAAGTGAACGATGACATACGAATAATGAAAGATCGACACGACCAACAATATTCAAAACAACCATCCTGGGATCAAAATCCCTAAGGACCGATTAACACGAGCAACGATCACAACACAACAGTCTGGGAAATCCTCAACCTTCAACGATCACAAAATTACCGAGTTCACAAGAATAATAGTGTGCTGCCTTGAATCGGTCAACACGACAATAATAATTCAGCAGATGGGAACTATCCTCGACAGTCCCAATTCAATACTTCGATTACCGTAGAACGGCCAATCGATAACAATTATACAACGGATGGGAATTATCTTTTTGACAACGGATGGGAATTATCTTTGATAATCCCAATTCAATATATCGATTACCTTTAGAGCGGACAATCGATAATAATTATACAACGGATGGGAATTATCTTTGATAATCCCAATTCAATATATCGATTACCTTCAGAACGGTTAACCGATAACAATTATACAATGGATGTCTCGGAACCTTTAATCGGTTACCGATAACGAAGATGATAATCGAATACGTCAATGCCTTCAATCGGCCAAAACGACATCAATAGAAAAACACTGATATCAATAACGACGATTCACAAAAATACCTTGATGGAAAATCAATCAATAACAACAATCGATACGTCGATGCCGCGAACCGGCTATCAACAACAATATCTCAAAGGAACATCAATCAACAATAACAATCGATATGTCGATACTGCGAACCGGCTATCGACAAATATATTACCAACAAGTATCGCAATGCCTTAAATCGGCCATTTACGAACAACAATAATATTTGGCATAATTTGCCGAAGGGTATCGTATCAAACAATCCCCTGATATCAACAAAATCATAAAGAGACCAAGTCTCGAAATGATACACACATTCATACACATACATGATAACATTAATCTCATTGACCAGTACAAGTATAAAACTTGCCTTAAACCGAAGGCGAGAAAGTCCTTGCACGATCAACGTCCTACCACGAATCGATCAACAGCGTCCTCCGACAATCACAAGCACTCGAACAACCTTGAATGAAATACAATTCATTCGATAACACGATATCGACCGAAGACGACATAATAGATAACTCCGATACCAATACGAACACATACTATACTCGTATTTATCCATATACACACACACACACACACACACATATATATATATATATATATATGTATAATATACATACGGTACACACATTACTAACACACACTCACTTTACATAATATATATATATATATATATATATATATATATATATAACACACATATTCACTACACACAATAAATATATATGCTCAACACACACATTCACGTTATATATATATATACACAACACACCCACTGCACATGATATATATATATTTTTATACAACACACACTACACACACAATATATATATAACAGTACACATAATATATATATATATATAACGGAAAAAAAACACAAACAGGCTTACTAGAGAAGCGGATCGGACAGGTCCGAAAAAAAACTCCCATGCTGGAAATTCGGCCGCCGGAAAACCTGACCCGCCGGACTTCGTCCAACTCCAGCCCGTTTCCGTCCATGGCCGGTTTTCACCCAACTCCATCTCCGTCCGCAACTCCTCGCCGGAAATCTGTCAAGCCTCCGTTCCGCTGTCCGTTCCGGACAGAAACTACCTCCGGTCGCCGGAAACAATGGAGAAGCGTACATGGCCGGAAACCCTGAAGAACCGGCGCCTGAGCTCCGACTCGCCAGAAGAAAAAAAAATGCCGGAACAGCTCGACCGGATTTGCAGTGCCTTCCGATCCGGAAGTTCCGACCGGTCGCCGCCGAGATCTGGTCGTCGCCGGAGATGTCAGCAAACTCCGGTTGTCAACTCCAGTCCGTCGCCGGAAATGAAGAAGCCGGCTGCCCGTCCTTAACTCTACCTCGCCGGAAAAAAAAAAGAAACGGGAGAGATGGAGAGAAGAGAGGACGAGAGAGAGAGGATGGCGAGAGAGAGATAGGTGACGGACGAGAGAGAGGGAGAAGGCATCCCGTGAGAGAAAAGGAGGAGAGAGGTGTGAACATATATATATATATATATATATATATATATATATATATATATATATATATATATATATATGTATATGTATAACGTGAGAAGGTGAGGGAGAGAGAGATGACAAAATGATGATAACATATTATATATATATATATATATATAAATAATCCCCCAAAGATATCTTGGCCCTACCAACCGAAAGTTGACTACGAGGAAGGTTCCTACCACCTACCACGCATTACGTACGTAAACCTCAGGGCGTAACGTACGTAATCGCAACAAATTAGCGTACGTAATGCTACACAGGTAGCGTACGCTATGGCTATAAACTTAGCCAAAATTCCAAACTCGCCAAGCAACAACCAATCGACGAAACCAAACCGACGACCAGTAAAAATATTTCGATCCCGAAATATTTTAATACAATATACATTGTATTGGTCCAAACAACAACACTTGTACAATTCCAAATGAACACGTACAACTCAACAGTAACATGAAAAAAAAATTACCCCCGGATATTACATTCCTAACCTATTATAACCAACAAACTGTACCTGATCAACAGACAAAAAAATCACCAAAAACTGACACTATGAAAAATATGAAGCAGCAATCTATTTTTTAGAAAACAGCAGACAAGGCCCGGTAGAACCAAGAACAAACACAATAAAGCAGCCAAAAAAATAACTGGAGTTGAACAAATATATATATGAACGGACCTACAAATCGAATGAGAAAGTAACAACTCAAACCCGAGATGAAATCCTAAAACAGAAGTGTAAACAAATGAAAGCCACTAAGCGCACTGAAAAATTACAAGCCGGACACGATAACAAAAACACACAAAGCACAATCAGCAGCCAAGAAGAACACAAATCCGAGAAACAAAACCAATAATAGTCAGCATACATATAATCAGTATAAAACCAATAATAGTCGGCCTACATATAATCAGTATAAACAGGAGAAACCAAAAAAAGATAATGAGAATAAGAAATAAGAAATGAATATAATCATCTGACATGTACACGAAAGAAAACCAAGATTTAATGTGTTTATAACATGAATAAAATCAGAGCGCTCAAACCACCTCGAAAGTATAGACAAGTTATTTACAGCAGCCGAAGTTTCGTCTCTTCAAACTATATAACACATATTTTTTTGTTGTAATTGAAATAGGTTGAAATTATTGTGCAGAAACAATCAAAATGTCAAATTACGGAGCTATATATGTACATGGCAGGCCTAATATTGGTAGATAATAAAGTTTAATGCATTTTCGAATGCTAAATATTTTTTCACGGCAAATAAAACACAGAAATGTAAAATTAGGGAGGTAGACAATTTTACAAAAATAAATGCGCAATTATCAATTTCAGTAATTCTTATCTGTCAGATTTACATTTGTATGCGGGCACAAATGTAATAAAAAACAAATATGCACCTAATCACACAAATATGCACCTAACTATCTCCTTTCAGTTGATCACATGTGATTAATAAACTAATCAAAAAAATCCTTCAAATAGCGGAAAATTATGAACACAACACCAGACCACTAAGAATTATAAAACATCTAACAAAAGCATTCAAATAAATTCAAAAAATTACAAATGTCTAGGACTCGCACAAAAACAACCTATTTAACAATACATGAATATTCGATTTCAAAATTTCATTATCCATAAAAACTACGATTCAAATTTAGAAGAATTGTTAAATATGCAATTTAAACAATATCGGAACATTCGAAGATGTCAGCATTCCAAGATGCTTCAACCTTTAAGTAGCGCATTGTACTATATATTTATATATTGGAAAAAAAATTGGGAAAAAAATCATATGCGCAAATGAATGCATCCTCATATGCTTCACAGAACTCAATCTTCAAATGAATAAAGCTCTGGGGACGGAGAGGCAGTATATATTATATATTCATATTACTGAGAAGCAGTATATATATTGCTAAAATAGAATAGAATTTTGATACCAACCTATAGGAGCCATTTTTATTATCAATCTAAGTCAGCTGCACTGACTGTCGTATTTTGAGAGAACTGCACTCTTGGTCCAACAAAATTTCAATTTTATTCCCAACATTAAAAACATGAGCAGGAAAGATCCCATAAGAATCAATTGTTTCATTTATAATCCCTTCCAAATGCGCAGATAAAAAGAACCTCCTGTTGGACCAAAAGTGCACAAAGAAAACAGTAGTGCGACCAAAAGCGCAAAAGAAACTTCTATTGAGAGTTTACCATGACAATATAATTTGTTCAATTTTTCAGTTCTATAGTTGACAATTTTCTTTTTGTGATTAATAGAATATATTCATTTGATATAGAAGCGTACTTGCAGTACTGTGATGGTAAACGTGATATTCCGCCCCTTAAAAAATCTGATGGTACCCCATTATACCGGGAACAGACCAACGAACACGTAACGGTTATTTTAGAAATCTTGGTCGTATAAAGATTCCAAAAACATTTGACGGTCCGAGCCCAACTATTAAAAGTGTTTTCAAAGACGCGAGAGAGAATGGACTGAGTTGCAACAAAGAGGAACTGAAATAAGCTGAAGGAAGTTTGAAAGCCGTATTTATCGAGTTTTATCAAAAGAGTTGCCTTCTAAAGCATTACAGGTAGAGGAAATCAGGAAAGAGAGAGAGAAAGGCGCCAATTCCACCTACGATGAGGCACCCCATATAAATGGTGGCAATTGCTTTCTCAGAAACAAAAAAGAAGAATAAAGATGAAGGTGGCAGTGGGGAAGCCGAAGCAGGCAGGAACGTGGAAATCTCATGAAAAAAACAAAAAAAAGGAGGAAAAAGAAGCAGGAGACGGCGAAGAAAGCAGGCCAGTCTACATGCCTCTTCAAATACCTATGGCTTTGGTGTTCCAGCATTAAATAGGGTAGGAGATGCATGTGTGAACCAACCTTGAGACAGCAGATTATAAGTTTTGATAACTGAATCAATATCATCCCTATAGATACCAACAACAACCCTTATCAACATATTCTTGATATTTACTAATCCGGAATACCGAAGATCATATTCCAGCCATTGTTGAAAGCACTATCATTCCCTTAAAAGTAACTTTCCATAAAGTAATTTTTTGAAGAAAGAGCAACCGTGACGCCAACAAACGACTTTGTGGAGATAGTAAACGACTACGTGATGTCTATAATTTCAAAAGACAAGCAGATATATCACGTTGTGGAGATAGTAAACGATTACGTGATGTCTATAATTTCAAAAGACAAACGGATATATCGTAGTTTTGATAGTATATGCAAAATTTCTGCCCTCTAAAAGTCAAAATCAAGTATATCGAATGAATTTTTTGGACAGTATCAAGTGTTCTCGAATTCCAAATCACATCTTAAAATCGTAAGTTAGAGTTTCAATTATGCTAATTCAAAATATGGATCAATCATCAGAATTATGCAATGTCACATCATTAATAATTATCCAAACCCGTAACCATATTATTGAACAAAAAAATTTGGGCAATAATTCTGAGAGTAAAATATTTATTCCACAATTGATATTAATCCCCTTAGATATCAGATTATCATTTAAATTTCAAATACGTAAGTTTCCACTTATTATGAGTTTTGCCATGACTATATTTAAGAGTCAAGGTCAAAGGCTTTCTCATATCGGTATGTATCTTCCAAAATCCGTATTCGGTCATGGTTAGTTCTATGTAGCCATATCAAGAGTGAAGATCAAAAAAGACTAGAAATCTTTTCTTGCAATGAGAATGATTAAACAGAAAAAATAGTGTAGTTTATAAATAAGTATTTATAATGAATGATTTACATATTATATATTTACAGAAAAGTTTTTTTTTGTGTTCCCGTGTAATTACACGGGTGTTATACTAGTTTCAATTATGTAACACAAAACAAATCTGATCCGAATGTTTCCATCTCACTGAGGTCTAAAATTTCAAACCGACAGAAGTTCTAAAAAAAGAAAAGTTGTCTCAATTGTAAGTTGAGGGTAAATTTTGCAATACATAGAGAAAATGTTATGTTGATAAAAAAAAATTATGTTGACAAGAGCAAGATACAAACATTATGAAAGAAACAATCAATGGAGAATATTCATGATAGACCTACAATTTTTGAGAAGTGATGTTTAATCCACCAGAGCACAACTCCGATTTTTGGATAAAAAAAATAGGCACAACATTACATATTGTTCTGTTGTTAAAACCCAAACATATGCAGGCATTCATCACACACAATAAAGTAACACCACACTCGGTACAAATGTACCACACGAAGCCATTTTTTTGTAAAAATTATACGAAATCGGAGGGTATCACGAAAAAAACAAAGGCAAGAGCATCCTGCAAAATTATAACTCGTGTTTAGACATGGAAATGTTGATCTCACCAAAGAAATTTTCGCAGCTCTAAAACCCTCTTTAAAGTTCATCCACAAAAATAAAATCCAGAAACCTTCAACAAATAAACACAAAGCAACCAAAAAACTACATCAAAAATAGGCTGAGATGGAGGAACCTGTAGTCAATTGAGAGAGAAAAACCTAGAAGGAACCAAAATCAGATGGGGATCGATAAAAAAAAAAAAGAAAAAATAGGGGAAGCCTATTTAGAACTGCAAAAAAGAAAGGAAATGTACAAGAGGGACACGTTGCCTAAATACCCAAAACCCATACAATCAAGAAATCAATCAAGAAAAACAGAAAACAAAATGAAGAAAAAAAAAAGCGTTACCTGTCAATCAACAAACGAAGAAGCTGAAAATCGAGAGACCGGAAAAAAATACAGAAAACCCATTCAATCAAGAAAAATGAAAAAAAAAATGGGTTACCTGTCAATTAACGAACCAAGAGGAAGGTGAAAAACCAAAGAGCAACAACGTTTCCAGAGTAGGAGCTTCAGCCGGAAAAAATGAGATTCAATGTCTTTCTCTTGGTGCATAATGATAAACAGGGAACATGATAATTAACAGCAATAAGTAGTAGGAGGATAATATACCATCACAAGTCAAAATTTACTTTTCACATACTAATGATGAAGCACAATGACCAATTAACTTAAACGGGTGCCTAAATTTACATGGGGCGGAGGGGGAAATCCTACGAGTGGAGGGATCACTATAATACCCGTGATTTTCTTTTTCGGTAATTTTTTGTTTTTGGCATTTTTCTAGTTTCCAGAACTCGCTTGCGACCGTTTTGACATTTTGACAATGTTTTGTTCTTCGTGTTTGGTCATCCGAGTTCGTTTCGGTATCGTTTTGTCGAGTTCTGTACTTTTTGGCGACTTTTCCACACTTGAGTTCGATTCTTGCGAATGTCGTCCGAAACTGTTGTTTCGACTTTCTCGTAAGTTCATTTAATGTTATTATTCATGTTGCGAGCTTTGGCTTGGTGTTTCGATCATGTATCGTGATTTTCGGGCGTTTTGGGCCATTTTCGTAATTTCCCAAAGTTTGGGGTAATTACTTTCCGTTGTCGAATTTCGAGCATTCGGGTGGTCGGAATCGTGTGTTCTCTTAGTGCTCGGATTCGTCTTTGCGAGTACTTCGTAATCGTATCTTCGATTCGTACTCAGGTTCGGGTTTCGGGGTCGTTCGGGCCGTCGGAATTGGTCCCGGCCGAGTCATGGCAGGCGTGCTCGGGCGGGCCGGCCACGCCGAGTAACGTGCGTTAGTGCTCGGCCGTTACGCACGTAAGGGCCGGTTCGTCGTAAGGCACTTGCCGTAACGCACGTAGCGGGCAGCGATTTTAGGCGATGACTCGGTTACGTCGTAACCCTTGGCGATTACGTGACGTAACCCGACAATCGGCTTATAAAAGGCCTCGCGGCGCTTTTCTTGACCATTTCTCATTCTTTTTCTTCCCGTACGCGTCAGGTGTGTGAATCATCTAGAGATGTTGTTGGACGATGAATACATGAAGTTTTGAGGTTCATATCATCAATCATCCGTCCTATAACATCCTCCGATCTACCGAATCAGGTCAGATTTCCTAGAAATCTAGTTTTGGGGAATTTGGGTATTTTGGTTGTTTTCGTCCGATTAATCCGATTTAACTTAGGATTATGATGGATTGATGATTATTTAGATGTATTATATCATTTCCCTTGTTATTCCATAGTTGGATCGTATCGATTCGATATTTTGGTCGAGTTATTGGTCGACGCCTTGAAGGTGTCCGGTAGTATGTCATAGAGGGGTTTTCGGGCGTTCTACGAATATCCTTCCTCGTATGATTGTTGATTTATGGATTATATATTGTTAGGGTCGAATTCTTGTGAAGAACTCGAGTCGGAACCCTCCCGTTCGTTATCTTCTTCGGGGTCCGAGCTTCCCGGATGAATCGTGTTCTTCGGAGTGTTCGGTAGCGGTCATTAAGTCGAGCTTTCCCGTTGCTCCGCGTGCGTTGGACTTGAGGCGAGTATCTCGTCTATATTCTTTATACTTTGAGAATGTGATGTGTCGTGAATTTAACGTGGACTCGTTAGTGACGGTATATTTAACCGTAACTTACTTTAAATGAAGATGTGATTTTATGAAGGTAATTACCAACGTAAACTTTAGTTTCAAGAATAATGATAACTACCTCTTCATGTTATTTTGTTAAAATAAATACTAGAAATGAGTAGTTAACTGAAGAATTGTGGAATCGCGTAATACTTGTATTATTTGCTCGTTGGCCTTTTTCCTGAATGATGGTTTGCTGTGGATGTTGTGCCTTTGTGGAAGTTATGTTACATTAACTTATATGTTACGTGTTTCCGGTTGTAGTGAATATTGTGCCTTTGTTGTTGTTGTGTATCTTAGCGAATTGAGATGTTGTCCGGGTAGGGTCCCGTCGAGGCCTCCGGAGGAGCGTGCTTGCGAGTACGGCCAGACGTTATTTTGTGACCATAAGGTTATCAATTTGGGTAGGTCTGGGGAGGGCTCCGAGAGTCGGCACTTGCGAGTGCGATTTCATGATAACTTATGGGCATGCTTGAATGGTGTTATCCGGGTAGGGTCCGTCGAGGCCTCCGGAGGCGCGTGCTTGCGAGTACGGCCAGATGTTACGATTTGACCATAAGGTTATCTAATCGGGTAGGTCTGGAGAGGGATCCGAGAATCATCACTTGCGAGTGCGATGTCAAGATAACTTATGGGTGTGTTCGAGTTTATTCTTGATGACTAATCCGGGTGGGACCCTTCGGGGCCACGGAGACGTTTTGAATGTTGATTTGATATCTCTGAATTGTTTATGTTTGAATCTTGAATCCCGATTATATTGGTGAATATGGTTTTGATCTTGAGGTTTGAGTTGAGAATAAAATCATTTGTATGATTTTGAAAGAAAACCTTTGAAAAGGAAAAACATTCATATTTCAGGATTTTACACTGAGACCCCCGAAGTCTCTAAATAATCTCTTACAATGATTTCTGGAGTAATCCCCATGGTTTGTTTTAAAGGAATAAATTTTCAAAAGACTTTAGACTCGGGGATCGTGTTACTACCTTGTCGAAATGTTATTTTCATAACGGTTGTATTCTTGATGTATAATTGTATAGCTTGGTTACTTGCTAGCGATTCCATCGCTAACCCCTCGTTGGGGATTTTGTTATTTATTCCGTGTTCGACTCGAGTGAGCAACCACAGATTGGCTCGGAGGATGATGCAATGCAACGATACTAGTCACGGTTGTAGTCGTCGTCATCGGTGATATGTCAGTTTGAGTTCTTGTCATCCTTGAGGGGATGGACATTTTATGTACTATGTGATCGAGTTGTAATTTAGTTTCATCAGATGTACGGTTATGCTATATTTTGAGAGACCTAATCGGTCTACGGTATTATGTTTTGGTCAAGTTGACCGCATGTGGGTTTTGATTTGTAGTCTCCCGCCTGGTAGCTCCTTGTGGAAAGGGGTCTACGGCGTGTAATATCCCTGAGTGGATTGGGGGTGTTACATAAATGGTATCAGAGCTTAGGTTTGCGAAAACCTAGGCAGTTGGGTCTAGTTGGGTCTTGTCGAGTCGTGTCTTGTCGGAGTCGTGTCTTGTCGTGTCACCCGGGTGAGCAGTTGTGAACAAGCGAGATCATTGCGATCCGTTGTGATCAAATTGTGGTTTGTTGTGATTAGTATCGTGTTGCAGCCATTATCTCCGTGCGGCCTGTGGACGTAAGTCTCCTCCTTTATGTGAGGTACCTGTATTTCATGTTTTTACGTGTGCGAATTAAATGTGATGTGTGTCCTTATTTACACGGTGTTGTGTAAGGGAGTTGTAATCGATGCTTGTGACGCACGGTATACGGATATGACTGAACGTATTGATGTTTTGACTTTGAACCGCCGTGTGGGGTGGTATGTTGTGAAATTTGTGAACCTTGATGGGTTTCGAAAGTGTGCCAACAGTTGATTCGGTGAAAAGCTCAAATGATAGTCTTGATATATGTTTTAACTTGATGCGCCCGAAATGTGTTTGGTTGAATTTGTGATTTTGTTTGTCGTTTGAGCAGGTGGTTTTTAGTTCGATCAGTTTGTTTGGACTATCGTAATTATTCCGCTGCGGGTAGATTTGAGAATATATTTTTGAAGGGCCATAAGGGTCGGAACATTTTTGTGAAAGTTGATTTTGAAAATATTTTTTATGGTTCGATTAAACCAGCAGCCCGTATGAATTTTGAAATCGGTCGAGTTTTGACAGAGTTAATCCTGTATTTTCAAATGACACCATCAGGCGGTATGAGGAAAAATGTATTTTAATGTATTTCGGGCACTGCAAAATATTACCGTCACCTTCGGTTGAGACCAAAAGAATTTTGAAAAAATTTCTGTTATATGTTTGTTATGTTGTTTTGCCCGTCGGAAAATTTTTACAGTACCTTTGCTGTTACAATTCTATAGGTGATCATTTTCTGTTGCTCAATATCTATCGACCTAATCATATGGTCCGTCTGTGACGATCGTGAACCCTAACTGCGATATCAGTATTGCACTTAGTTGCTTCACCTGTGTGGATATTATTGACGTATTATATATTGTCACAATTCTTGTTAGCAAGTTATGGGTGTACGCCCAGATACGATGATTTCATAGTTCGGTTTAATTGTGTTGTTTCTTTGACGTTATCCGGATGTGGTAATTCAGAATGTCTTGTACATGGTTTTCAAAACGAGACAGAGATGATAATAGATTCGTAGTTTTGATCAAACTTTTCTTTTCTAAAATTCGCTTCAGCAAATTTTTCAAATTCAGGAATTTTAAAATGCTATCATTTGGACAAGCACCTTGAAAAAAAAAATTGTTTTTAAAATATTACCCATATTCGACCCTGATGATATGTTTGTGGTTTTGACCGTGATAAACTTGGTAAAGGTCGTACATTATGTTAACATGGCTAAGTGAATCATTTATGAATTTGAATTCTGTCGTTGCAGTGATGGTTCATGTATTCGTGTTACAACTCGGAATGAGTATTTTATTGTGTTATTGTTGGTTGCTCTATATTGATTATGTGGTGGTTCTTTTGGTTGTTTTGATCGGTTGCCCATTCAGTATGCCGAGAGGTCGAGGTCGTGGTAACCCTCCGCGCGACCAGGATCGTACTACCGGTAATGGAATTAGTACTGGTGTTGCTACTGTGCTCCAACAGGTGGCAGACCAGATGACACATTTAGCTCAGGTGGTTCAGTGTAACCATACTACGAATGAGGATGTTGGATCAACTCGGTGGCTTAGAGAAGTGGTTCGTATGCGTCCCCCTCGCTTTGCAGGAGCGGGTGATACTTTGGGCTGGGACGGTTGGCTTATCCAATTGGAGAAGATTTTCAAGGCGATTGGTTGTCCCGAGGAGCGGAGGATTCCTATCGCTCAGTTCCTTCTCGTTGATGACGCCGCTAACTGGTGGGAGGCCGTTGAGCCTCAAGATCATGCTGTTACTTGGGAAGAGTTCAAGAAGTTAATGGAAGCGGAATTTTGCCCGAGGCCGATTCGAGAGCAGAGGATCCGAGATTTTTACCTAGCCGAGCCACAGGATGTACCCGTGTCGCAGGCTATTGTCGATTATAGTCGACAGCTCGCCTTTGTGAAGAATCAGGTGAGGACCGAGGAGGACAAGATCCGTCATTTTGATATGCGGATGAGACCAGAGATTCGACAGTACATGTCGGGTTTCACTTGTGCTACTTTGAGAGAGTATCAGAATCGAGCCATTGCGTACGAGATGGCATCGTTATCTACTGGGCCTTCGCATGAGTCGAAGAGACAGAGGACGTCTGGAGATTTTTCGGACGGTGCAAGAGACGGAAATTCTTCTCATCGAGTTTCGCGTAGTCGTACGGCGAAACCTTCAATTTCTTCGTTCGGTGGAACCTGTAACACCCCAATTCACAAAGGGGACATTACACGCCGTAGAACCCTCTTGAGGTCTACCAGGCTAACACATGACACATAACCACAATGAAAACCCCAAAAGATGCACTCAAAAGTAAATAGGGCCGTGGCCTCGGCCAAATCATTTCAACGGAATACATAAAACATAATGTAAATATCAATTCGATGCCCACGCAGGGGACTTAAACCAAGATCAAGAATAAACAGTTTAATTCCAATACTCGACATATGCAATATCCAAACATAGAAATAAACAAAACAGACTCGAGCCACTATCATCAAGCCATCCCGTCCTTCGCGTGCGTGCCCCGGGCCTGCTCCTCAGCTCTCCCGGTACCTGAAATGCATAAGACGCATTTCCCCCATTAAAGGGGTTAGCATTCGAATAGCTAGTGCAAGTACACAATTACACCACATTATATACAAAAATGCGGTTTAACACAATCATCTCAACATAAGTCATTTGCCACATATATATTCCGGAATACTACATTGGCAATCACATCAATTTCCAATCATCACGATATCACAAAATCACAACTGGTATCCCGTGGCCGTACCCCTTAGTATCGACCCCCAGACATCCCGTCGAACACTCCGGGTGGGATACCACTTCCGCGGCCGTACCCCTTAGTATCGACCCCCAGACATCCCGTCGAACACTCCGGGTGGAAGTTCAATCACACACGCACCCAAGTCCACTTCCGCGGCCGTACCCCTTAGTATCGACCCCCAGACATCCCGTCGGACACTCCGGGTGGAAGGAACACAACTCACGCACCCAAAAATCACCATTCATCATTCATTTCGAAAATCACAATATACATAACGAAATGTAATACATGTACTTGCCTTGAATGAAACGAAACGAAGGAAACGACGACGGAATAGGCTTCGGCCCGAACAATCCTCCCAAATCCAATCCTAACACAATAACGGTATACACAAGTCTCAATAATGCGGAAAGGTAAGAATTAATCCTAATTCTACCCGTTGGGACAATTCGTCGGACACCAAGAGTGCAAAAAGGAAATGAAATCGGTCAATGGTATAACAACGGGATTTCATCCCAACCAAAAACAAGAAAACCAAGGGTCACGAGTATACTATCAATTCTAACAACAACATCGGCTAATTCGGATTAGAACACAAAATCACCACCAAACCCTCCCCAAAAACATACTAGGGTTAAAGGAATTCTTACCTATTGAAGAATCAAGCACTCAAATCCGAAAACCACATGTTAGATCCGCAATCCGAGCCACCCGATCGAAAAGAGAGGAAGAAATCTACACAATAAGTGGTGTATGGAGGAACTCTCCCTCTCAAGACTCTCTCTCTCTCGCACGGTTGAAGAAGGGGGAGGAAATGGGCGATTCTCGCTGAATAAGAAGCAGATATAGCGCTGACCGCGCCGTGTGCCGCGGCTCAGCTAAACTGTGCCGCGGCACAGAGCCAAAAATTGCCCCCAGTGGTCGGCTGACCGCTCGTTGTGCCGCGGCTCATCTGAAGTGTGCCGCGGCTCAGACTCGGCATGTGCCGCGGCCTTCGCCGGGATCTGCCGCGGCACGCGTCTGATCGATTTTGGCCGGCAAGTGTCACACGGGTGCCGCGGCGGAGACATGTGTGCCGCGGCACTGACTCGGCTGTGTGCCGCGGCGCACAATCCTTGTGCCGCGGCACACGGTACAGTTTGTTTAGGCAACAACTGGGCGATGTGTGTGCCGCGGCTCACAATTCTTGTGCCGCGGCCCACACCCCCCCTCGGGTCTCAAAATGACGAAAAATGATCCGGAAGGAGAATAAAAGCAACAGGGATCGATATTTGGGCAACAATAACACGAAAATGGAAGTACGGAACCCAAAACGATCTGAGGTACACAACCAAAGTCGAATAAGGGACAAATTCCCTAAACTTCTAGGAAATTACAAAAACGGCCCAAACAACCGAAAAGTCACGACACAACGTCGGATTAACAATCCGAAACTCGCAACATGCTCTACATAAGCATACGAACTCATGGAAGTAAGAAAACGACGAAATCGAACGAATTTAACGAGAAACGAATACACATGCGACAGAATATAACACAAGATGAAATTACACAAAACATTATCAAGACCCGGTCTAAACGGAAAACTCCAAGAATAAAATAAGTTCATAATTACAAAACAGTGCCAGGCGAGTTGTCCGCAACGAAAATGCACCAAAAGAAAGAAATTACCAAGGATAGAAAACGCGGATATTACATTATCCCCCCCTAAAAATAAGTTTCGTCCCGAAACTTACAACACGAATAATTCGGGGTATCTCGACCTCATACTCTCCTCTGTTTCCCACGTGGCCTCCTCGGATCCATGCCTCGACCACTGCACTTTGACCAAAGGGATGGTTTTGTGCCTGAGTTGTTTAACCCGACGCTCTACGATCTGAATCGGCCTCTCCTCGAAGGTAATGTCGGGCCCCAACTCGACCTCTCCAAAATCAATAATATGGCTAGGGTCCGATACGTACTTCCTAAGCCGGAAACATGAAATACGTTATGCACGTGGCTCGGGGACGGCAAGCCTAACCGATACGCTAGTTATCCTTCTCTATCTAATATCTCAAACGGCCCGATAAATCTCGGACTAAGTTTACCCTTCCGACCAAGCGGTAAACTCCCGTGTCGGCGACACCTTAGCGGGGCGTGATCTCCCACCTCAAACTCCAATGGTCGGCGACGTGTATCGGCATAAGACTTGCCGACTGGGCCGTCGAGAATCTACCACGAATCAGGGTAATCTTCTCCCTCGTCTCAACTATCAGGTCGGGCTCGGTACCGATTAGCTCGGACGTATCATCCCAACACAACGGTGATCTGCACCTCCTTCCATACAACGCTTCGAATGGCGCCATTTTGATCGAGGCATGCCAACTATTGTTATACGTGAACTCGATCAACGGCAAGTGTGTCTCCCAATCATCCTTCCAATCTAATGCACGTGCTCTCAACATATCTTCTAGTGTACAGTATCGTTCGCTCAGTATCCGTCTGTCTGAGGGTGGTAGGATGTACTAAGTCTCAACTCGGTTCCCAAAGCTCTATGAACGGCCTGCCAAAAATGTGATATGAATCGGCCATCACGATCCGAAACAATGCTCTTAGGGGTCCCATGCAATCTCACTATTTCCGCAACAAACACTCGTGCAAGCCTCTCCGGCCCCCAAGTGTCCTTTATACTCAGAAAATGAGCTGATTTGGTTAGTCGATCAACAACGACCCAAATCATGTTCATCCCCGTCCGAGTCTTGGGCATATTGGTAATGAAATCCATAGAAATATCCTCCCATTTCCACTCCGGGATAGGAAGTGGTCGCAACAGCCCCGCGGGTCGCTGATGCTCAATCTTAACCTGTTGACAGGTCAAACACTTCGCCACAAACTCGCTAACATCCATCTTCAAATTACTCCACCAGTAGTTACTCCTCACGTCCTTGTACATTTTACTCGTACCAGGATGTATGGAATAGGGCGTGGTATGAGCTTCGCTCAAGATCTTCTGTCTCAGCTCATTATCACATGGTACACAAAGTCTGCCGCGAAACCTCAAAACTCCATCATCGTGAACCACAAATCCAGGGGCTTTCCCCTTCCTCACTTCCTCCCTCAGCTGGACCAAAAACGGATCGTCATATTGCTTCGCCTTGATATCGTCAGTCAAGGACGAAGTGATCTCTAATGCACATAACTGGCCCTGAACTCTCTGAACCCAAACCTCAATATTCTGACGGATGAAATCTCGCTGGATCTTACTCTGCGTTGTAAGTACCTCTAACATCTGCAAAGCCATCGGTTTTCTGCTCAACGCATCAGCCACTACGTTGGCCTTACCAGGATGGTAAAGTATCTCGAGGTCGTAATCTTTAATTAACTCTAACCACCTACGCCTCATGTTTAACTCTTTACGCTGAAGATGTACTTCAAACTCTTGTGATCCGTAAAATCTTACATGATGACCCATAGAGGTAGTGCCTCCAGTTTTTAAGGCGAAAACGACATGACTAACTCCAAATCGTGCGTGGGGTAATTTACTTCATAAGGTTTCAATTGGCGGGACGCATAAGCAATCACTCTGTCTCTATGCATCAAAACACACCCTAGACCAAGGCCCGAAGCATCACTATACACTACGAAGTCCTCGTTCCCCGAGGCAATGCTAAAACGGGCGCGGTAGTCGACGTCTCTTTAACTCGTCAAAGGCCCTGCTGTCTGCACCCACTCGAACTTCCGAGTTTTACGGAGCAACCGAGTGAGTGGTCTAGCGATCTTAGAAAATCCCTCAACGAATCTGCGGTAATAGCCGCAAGACCCGAAAACTCCTCACCTCCTTCACATTCTTAGGCGGCTCCCAAGCCATCACCGCCTCTATCTTCTCGTGGATCTACCCGAACTCCTCTGCTGAAATCACGTGCCCGAGGAACGTCACTTCCTCGAGCCAAAATTCACACTTAGAGAACTTCGCGTACAACCGCTCGATCCTTAAAGTGTCTAATACAATTCGGAGATGTAAGGCGTGATCCTCCCGACTCGTGAATAGATAAGAATATCGTCGATAAAAGCGACTACGAATTTGTCCAGATACTCAATAAAAACCTTGTTCATCAAGCGCATGAACAACTGCTGGGGCATTAGTTAGCCGAAAGGCATAACCACAAACTCGTAATGGCCATATCTCGTCCGAAGGCGGCTTTGAACATCGACGTCCCGAATTCTCAATCGTAGTAGCCCGATCGCAAATCAATCTTGAAAAGACTTCGCCCCTGGTGATCAAACAAATCGTCAATCCAGGCAAAGGGTATTTATTTTTGATGGTCACTTGTTTAATTCTCGATAATCGATGCATAAACGAAGCGACCCATCTTTCTTCTTAACGAAAATGCAGGCGCACCCCAAGGCGATGCGCTCGGTCGAATATACCCTTTATCTAGCAATTCTCCCAATGGTTCTTCAACTCTAACATCTCCGACGGTGCCATACGGTGCGGTGCTCGAGAAATAGGGGCCGCATTCGGCTCTAGATCGATAGGAAACTCCACCTCTCATTGTGGTGGTAATCCCGTAAGTCGTGCAGGAAGACATCGGGATACTCACTAACAACTGGAATTGACGACATGTCAACTCTACCATCTTCCGCCTTCGTGGCATAGCACCCGATGGCCCGACACACAGTTCGAAGTTTCATCGCCTTCAAGGCGCTAATCACGCTCCCGATCTACGGCTTACGGTAGACGAGTATGCTCGGTGCCATCCTCGGCCACGATCGAGATAGTACGAGTCCGATAGTTCATGATAGCACCGTGACGCTCTAACTAATCGTCCCCGAGGATTAAATCCTCACCCTTAAGGTCGATAACGATGAGGTTCGAGGGCCAATCTCGGCTCCCGATCCTCACGGGGCAATCCCTAACTTCCCGGTCCCCAACCATACGATCCCCGCTAGGCGTACCCACCACAAACGGTTCACACTCAAACAAGCAGTTAAAGCCAATACGATTCACACAATCCGACGCAATAAAGGAATGGGTAGCACCCGAATCGAAAAGCACGGAAACTGGATGAGTAAGGATCTGAGTGGTACCTGACGCTACCGGAATGTCTGCCTCCTCTGTGCGCCTCATCTGATACAGTCGGGGGTGGACTGAACCCGAGCTCGAGGCTGCGGCGATCCGGCATCCGACCTCTACCGCGACCCGAACCCTGCGGAACCTGGGTAGCTGGAGTATTATGATCCCTCAGATCGGTAGTGGTAGTCGGAACTCTAACGACCCTGGTGGCTCTCTCACAATGAGCCGCCCGATGCCCGGTCTGCCCGCAAGTGAAGCAAGCAACGGGGGGAAAAGGACAATCCTTCATCAAATGCTCATATTGGTTGCAGTTAAAACAAACCACGGCACCCAAGCGACGGATGGCCCGAACGGTTACCACGAGATCCACCGGCTGATGGAACGGCCTCTTCCCGGTGTGGGAGCGAGCGAGACCTCGAAATCGACCACCCTTCGGTCGAGAATCCACCGGTAGTCTTACGCTTCTTAGCTTCCGAAACCGATCGATTAGGAACCGCCATCTCGATCGCTAGGCGCGATCCGGTATTCTTTCAAAGTGGCACACATGAGCGGTGCCATACTGCGCCTAATATGCGGCTTCATGCGCATATTGAAGTAACGGATTTTATCGGCCTCCGACCTCACACGATCTCTCACGAAACCCAATGGCGATTGTAAGTAATGATGGCACGAGAAATAGGCACGTCCCGAGGTGTAGCGGTGAAGAACTCCACAGTCTGCGCTCCTTGGTAGCGGCGGACAATACTGCTGCTTCCATAGCGGCCTTGAATTCCTCCCAAGTAGCTCGACGGTCTCTGGGCACAACGGCCTCCCACCATTCCGCGACTTCCTTATCCGGAGGTCTTGGGCAATATGTACCCTCCTGTCTTGGGACAAGCTACGGAATCGAAGGTCTGGACAACCGAAAGAGCCAATTCTCCCAACCGAGGAGTCGGAGGATCCGGAGAAACGAGGAGGGTGCATCTTAGTCACCGTCTGAAGCCACTTACTAGCCTCCTCTTCCGGTGTCGGGGCGGATTAAGCGTCCACCACGAGCTATCCGAGTAAGTTGGGCTACCAAGCTGGCAAATCTGGCGGTAGCCAGCGTCGGCATTATTACCCGACGGCACCGAGTGATAGGCCGAGTCCGCAGAGGATCGAGAAAGTGAGCCCTCCTCATTATCGGCACCCGACCACGGCCTCGGCCGCGTCCCTAGCCGGTCTACCACGACCTCTCAACATACGAAGGAAAATAAGAAAAGGACAAGATCGAAAGATTCACAATTCACAAAGTTGGTAACACAAGTCACGATTCCGAACAGCGCAAGAAAACGAATTACAGAGATATAAGAGTTCAAGGAGACTTACAGCCACGGGTCGCACGAAAAGACGGTAGCATGATGATATTAGGCTCAATGACTGACTCTAATGACGCAACTGACAGACCCAAAATTCACCGACAGCCTAGGTATTCAAAACCTAATGCTCCGATACCATAAATGTAACACCCCAATTCACAAAGGGGACATTACACGCCGTAGAACCCTCTTGAGGTCTACCAGGCTAACACATGACACATAACCACAATGAAAACCCCAAAAGATGCACTCAAAAGTAAATAGGGCCGTGGCCTCGGCCAAATCATTTCAACGGAATACATAAAACATAATGTAAATATCAATTCGATGCCCACGCAGGGGACTTAAACCAAGATCAAGAATAAACAGTTTAATTCCAATACTCGACATATGCAATATCCAAACATAGAAATAAACAAAACAGACTCGAGCCACTATCATCAAGCCATCCCGTCCTTCGCGTGCGTGCCCCGGGCCTGCTCCTCAGCTCTCCCGGTACCTGAAATGCATAAGACGCATTTCCCCCATTAAAGGGGTTAGCATTCGAATAGCTAGTGCAAGTACACAATTACACCACATTATATACAAAAATGCGGTTTAACACAATCATCTCAACATAAGTCATTTGCCACATATATATTCCGGAATACTACATTGGCAATCACATCAATTTCCAATCATCACGATATCACAAAATCACAATCGTATCCGTGGCGTACCCCTTAGTATCGACCCCGGACATCCCGTCGAACACTCCGGTGGGATACCACTTCGCGGCCGTACCCCTTAGTATCGACCCCGGACATCCGTCGAACACTCGGGTGGAAGTTCAATCACACACGCACCCAAGTCCACTTCCGCGGCCGTACCCCTTAGTATCGACCCCGGACATCCCGTCGGACACTCCGGGTGGAAGGAACACAACTCACGCACCCAAAAATCACCATTCATCATTCATTTCGAAAATCACAATATACATAACGAAATGTAATACATGTACTTGCCTTGAATGAAACGAAACGAAGGAAACGACGACGGAATAGGCTTCGGCCCGAACAATCCTCCCAAATCCAATCCTAACACAATAACGGTATACACAAGTCTCAATAATGCGGAAAGGTAAGAATTAATCCTAATTCTACCCGTTGGGACAATTCGTCGGACACCAAGAGTGCAAAAAGGAAATGAAATCGGTCAATGGTATAACAACGGGATTTCATCCCAACCAAAAACAAGAAAACCAAGGGTCACGAGTATACTATCAATTCTAACAACAACATCGGCTAATTCGGATTAGAACACAAAATCACCACCAAACCCTCCCCAAAAACATACTAGGGTTAAAGGAATTATTACCTATTGAAGAATCAAGCACTCAAATCCGAAAACCACATGTTAGATCCGCAATCCGAGCCACCCGATCGAAAAGAGAGGAAGAAATCTACACAATAAGTGGTGTATGGAGGAACTCTCCCTCTCAAGACTCTCTCTCTCTCTCGCACGGTTGAAGAAGGGGGAGGAAATGGGCGATTCTCGCCGAATAAGAAGCGAGATATAGCGGCCCGGCCGCGCCGTGTGCGCGACTCGGCTAAAGCGTGCCGCGGCACAAAGCCAAAATTGCCCCGGTGGTGGTGACCGCTCGTTGTGCGCAGCTCATCCCGAAGTGTGCCGCGGCTCGGACTCGGCATGTGCCAGCGGCAACTGCCGGGATCTTGTGCACGCGGCAGATCTGATCGATTTTGGCCGCAAGTGTCACGGGTGTGCGCGGCAGACATGTGTGCCGCGTCAGCGGCTGGTGTGTGCCGCGCGCACAATCCTTGTGCCGCGGCACACGTACGATTTGTTTAGGCAACAAGCAGGCGATGTGTGCCGCGGCTCACAATTCTTGTGCCGCGGCCCACACCCCCTCGGGTCTCAAAATGACGAAAAATGATCCTAAGGAGAATAAAAGCAACAGGATCGATATTTGGGCAACAATAACACGAAAATGGAAGTACGGAACCCAAAAGCGATCGAGGTACACAACCAAAGTCGAATAAGGGACAAATTCCTAAACTTCTAGGAAATTACAAAAAGCGGCCCAAACAATAAAAGTCACGACACAACGTCGGATTAACAATCCGAAACTCGCAACATGCTCTACATAAGCATACGAACTCATGGAAGTAAGAAAACGACGAAATCAAACGAATTTAACGAGAAACGAATACACATGCGACAGAATATAACACGAGATGAAATTACACAAAACATTATCAAGACCCGGTCTAAACGGAAAACTCCAAGAATAAAATAAGTTCATAATTACAAAACAGTGCCAGGCGAGTTGTCCGCAACGAAAATGCACCAAAAGAAAGAAATTACCAAGGATAGAAAACGCGGATATTACAGAACCAAGAGTTCCAAGTTGTCTTCTTTGACTCCTAGTCAGACTGGGAGGTGCTTTAACTGCAATGTTGTCGGTCATATGCAAGCTAATTGTCCTTCGCAACGGATTACTTGTTATAATTGTGGACTCGAGGGCCACAGAGTTCAGTATTGTGAATTATTCCATAAAGTTTCCCAGAATCGTGTTTCGGCATCGGTATCGGGATCGGTTCGTCGGGACTGTTGAGATTTTGTCGGCCGTGCTTTGTTGTTTGTGACTTCATTTTTTTTTAGTTTAAGTTTCGGGACGAAACTTTTTTTTAGAGGGGTTGAATGTAATACCCGTGATTTTCTTTTTCGGTAATTTTTCGTTTTTGGCATTTTTCTAGTTTCTAGAACTCGCTTGCGACCGTTTTGACATTTTGACAATGTTTTGTTCTTCGTGTTTGGTCATCCGAGTTCGTTTCGGTATCGTTTTGTCGAGTTCTGTACTTTTTGGCGACTTTTCCGCACTTGAGTTCGATTCTTGCGAATCTCGTCCGAAACTGTTGTTTCAACTTTCTCGTAAGTTCATTTAATGTTATTATTCATGTTGCGAGCTTTGGCTTGGTGTTTCGATCACGTATCGTGATTTTCGGGCGTTTTGGGCCATTTTCGTAATTTCCCAAAGTTTGGGGTAATTACTTTCCGTTGTCGAATTTCGAGCCTTCGTGTGTTCTCTTAGTGCTCGGATTCGTCTTTGCGAGTACTTCGTAATCGTATCTTCGATTCGTACTCAGGTTCGGGTTTCGGGGTCGTTCGGGCCGTCGGAATTGGTCCCGGCCGAGTCATGGTCGGGCGTGCTCGGGCCAGGCCAGCCCTGGCCGAGTAACGTACGTTAGTGCTCGGCCGTTACATACGTAAGGGCCGGTTACGTACGTAAGGCCCTGGCCGGTAACGTACATAGCGGGCAGCGATTTTAGGGCGATGATCGGATTCGTCGTAACCCTTGGCGGATTACGTCGTAACCGGCCGGCGATCGGCTATAAAAGGCTGGCGGTGTTTTTCTTGACCATTTCTCATTCTTTTTCTTCCGTACGAAATTTGTGGGTGTGTGAATCATCTAGAGATGTTGTTGGACGATGAATACATGAAGTTTTGAGGTTCATATCATCAATCATCCGTCCTATAACATCCTCCGATCTACCGAATCAGGTCAGATTTCCTAGAAATCTAGTTTTGGGGAATTTGGGTATTTTGGTTGTTTTCGTCCGATTAATCCGATTTAACTTAGGATTATGATGGATTGATGATTATTTAGATGTATTATATCATTTCCCTTGTTATTCCATGGGTGGATCGTATCGATTCGATATTTTGGTCGAGTTCTTGCTCGACGCCTTGAAGGTGTCCGGTAGTATGTCATAGAGGGGTTTTCGGGCGTTCTACGAATATCCTTCCTCGTATGATTGTTGATTTATGGATTATATATTGTTAGGGTCGAATTCTTGTGAAGAACTCGAGTCGGAACCCTCCCGTTCGTTGTCTTCTTCGGGGTCCGAGCTTCCCGGTTGAATCATGTTCTTCGGAGTGTTCGGTAGCGGTCATTAAGTCGAGCTTTCCCGTTGCTCCGCGTGCGTTGGACTTGAGGCGAGTATCTCGTCTATATTCTTTATACTTTGAGAATGTGATGTGTCGTGAATTTAACGTGGACTCGTTAGTGACGGTATATTTAACCGTAACTTACTTTAAATGAAGATGTGATTTTATGAAGGTAATTACCAACGTAAACTTTAGTTTCAAGAATAATGATAACTACCTCTTCATGTTATTTTGTTAAAATAAATACTAGAAATGAGTAGTTAACTGAAGAATTGTGGAATCGCGTAATACTTGTATTATTTGCTCGTTGGCCTTTTTCCTGAATGATGGTTTGCTGTGGATGTTGTGCCTTTGTGGAAGTTATGTTACATTAACTTATATGTTACATGTTTCCGGTTGTAGTGAATATTGTGCCTTTGTTGTTGTTGTGTATCTTAGCGAATTGAGATGTTGTCCGGGTAGGGTCCCGTCGAGGCCTCCGGAGGAGCGTGCTTGCGAGTACGGCCAGACGTTATGCTGTGACCATAAGGTTATCAATTCGGGTAGGTCTGGGGAGGGCTCCGAGAGTCGGCACTTGCGAGTGCGATTTCATGATAACTTATGGGCATGCTTGAATGGTGTTATCCGGGTAGGGTCCGTCGAGGCTTCCGGAGGCGCGTGCTTGCGAGTACGGCCAGATGTTACGATTTGACCATAAGGTTATCTAATCGGGTAGGTCTGGAGAGGGCTCCGAGAATCGTCACTTGCGAGTGCGATGTCAAGATAACTTATGGGTGTGTTCTAGTTTATTCTTGATGACTAATCCGGGTGGGACCCTTCGGGGCCACGGAGACGTTTTGACTGTTGATTTGATATCTCTGAATTGTTTATGTTTGAATCTTGAATCCCGATTATATTGGTGAATATGGTTTTGATCTTGAGGTTTGAGTTGAGAATAAAATCATTTTTATGATTTTGAAAGAAAACCTTTGAAAAGGAAAAACATTCATATTTCAGGATTTTACACTGAGACCCCCGAAGTCTCTAAATAATCTCTTACAATGATTTCTGGAGTAATCCCCATGGTTTGTTTTAAAGGAATAAATTTTCAAAAGACTTTAGACTCGGGGATCGTGTTACTACCTTGTCGAAATGTTATTTTCATAACGGTTGTATTTTTGATGTATAATTGTATAGCTTGGTTACTTGCTAGCGATTCCATCGCTAACCCCTCGTTGGTGATTTTGTTATTTATTCCAGGTGTTCTGACTCGAGAGTGAGCAACCACAGGATTGGCTCGGAGGATGATGCAATGCAGCGATACTAGTCACAGTTGTAGTCCTGTCAGCATCGGTGATATGTCAGTTTGAGTTCTTGTCATCCTTGAGGGGATGGACATTTTATGTACTATGTGATCGAGTTGTAATTTAGTTTCATCAGATGTACGGTTATGCTATGTTTTGAGAGACCTAATCGGTCTACGGTATTATGTTTTGGTCAAGTTGACCGCATGTGGGTTTTGATTTGTAGTCTCCCGCCTGGTAGCTCCTTGTGGAAAGGGGTCTACGGCGTGTAATATCCCTGAGTGGATTGGGGGTGTTACAATCACGAAACAAACTGTGGAACCCAACAAGTATGAAGAAATCAAAAGTACCGGTCTTGATGCAATTAATATATAATAAAGAGAACAAGTATCACAGAACCCTTCTACACAGGGCGCAAGAACCATGTCTCACCAGCGAAGTATCAATGCAAGGTAGATGAAACAGGTGGTGACAATGAGGCAAACGATGAGCCGTCTCCCCAAGTTGAAAATCCTCACATTGAAAATCCAAAGAGAATTTCTTTCGAATGAGTCCCACAAAAAGGACCATTAGTCAGGAGAGAAAAACCATAATAGTATGTATGTGTGTATGTACCCGAACCCGTGTCGAAAATGTTAGGGACTTCCTCAAATGGTGCTTCAACGGCTCCCATCTGACTAACAAAAATGGAACTCTTGAGTAAGTAATAGAAGACATTCACTCAGGTTGCAGATTAATATCAAAAACAAAAAAGCACACGCCTATCCTACAGAACCGATGGCCTCAAACCTGAATTTGCACAACACTAAGCATAGTGGACCAATACGCTCACGGATCGGAAAAATCCGGATCGAAATATGGAACCAACATTAGAAAAAGACACCTAGATCACAGAACATGTATAACTCGAAATAAAATTGAAATTTTCTTGCAAAATAGAGTAAAAGCCTATGGCAATCGGGAGGCGAAGAAGAGATTGTTTCGCGCACCGAAAGCAAAGAAAAATGTAAGAATTGCGGATAAAATATTCCCAAATACGTAGAAAATGCAAATCGGATGAACTCCCCGATCTTTATGACAAAACACCAAAGAATCGATCAATTCGTTCATGCGGGCGGCGAACAAAAACGGAATACAAAAAGAAGGAAAAAAGGTTACCTGCGATCGATCAATTCGTTCATGCGGGACGGCGAACAAAAACGGAAAACAAAATGTGTAAAAGAAAAGGGGTTACATGTGAATCGTGAACGATCGACTAACAAAATGGAACTCTTGAGTAAGTAATAGAATACATTCACTCAAGTTGCGATTAATACCAAAAACCAAAAAAGCACACTATCCTACAACATCCGATGGCCTCATACCGAATTTGCACAAGACTAAGCATAGGCTGGAACAATACACTCACGGACAAGTCTACCACTCGGAAGGCTTGCTATAACAACTATCTGTAGATTTCACAATACAACTTTGTTCGGAATAAGGAAACAAAAATTGTAGTCAATGAGATTTCGAGCACAAGCACCTATCGAGGCAAGAATGAGATAAAATATTGTGGAATAAACACGAAAAATCCGGATCAGAAATATGGAACCAACATTAGAAAAAGACACCCGAGATCACGTAACATGTATAACTCGAAATATAAGCTGGAATTTTCTTGCAGAATAGAGTAAAACCATATGGCAATCGGGAGGCGAGAAACAGATTCATTCGCTCAACGAAAGTAAAGAAAATTGTAAGAACAACGAGATAAAATATTCCCAATTACATCGGAAAATGCAAATCGAACGAAGTCCACGATCTTTATGACCAAACACCGTGATCGATCAATTCGTTCATGCGGGCGCGAGCAAAAATGTAAAACAAAATGAAGAAAAAAAAAGGGTTTACCTGTGAATCAACAAACGAGGAAGAAGGTGAAACGCGAAATGGAAATAGGGAGGCCTGATTTTTCCTGCAGAAACAAAAATAAAATCGAACAGTAAAAAAAAAAAAAAAACCGCGGAGAAACGAAAGAAAATGAGAGAGTTGAAACCAACAAACCTTGAAATTATAAGCTACAATTTATGTACAGGAAACCTGTTAACGATTTACTGAAAATAGAAACAGTGGGGAGCAAGTAAATACAAACATAGAGGTAGAGTAAATAAAAAAAACTTTAAATCAAAACGTAAAAAGGAGAAACAATTCCTTTCACCAACGAGAAACCAGACAGACTACGGACCTGCCAAAATTTTTTTTTAAGGAAAATCATTGACAAGCTAACCTCTAAAAGTTCTAAAGAGGACCTCTAACAACAGGAAATAAGGCGTCCGATTTATTTAAAACAATATTTAGGGAAAAAATTCTTTTAAATTACCAAACATAGATGATTTGTCTGAATGTAAAAATTTCATCTAATTTAGGAAGATCATGGAGCCAGAATGACTATAAATCAAAACCAATATTTGTATAAAGAAACAAAATAGCTGGAAAAAAAAGGAAACTAATAATATCACCGAAAGCAGCCCGAAAAAAAAATGACCTGCAAAACAACAAATACCCAATATCACCAAAAGTAATGAATGAAATCCAAATGAAAGCAGATAGAAGCAGACACATAATATATGCTGGGAAGAAAAATTCCAGAAACTCAGCAGTTACATCGATAGAAGCATGTAACGAACTAAATCGGAGCCTAAAAGCAGTGATGAGTAAGCTCCGGGAAAAATAAGAGCAAATCAAATGAGGAAATAAGGTAACCAAACTTGGAGGGATTTTCCTTGTAACACCCCCAAATCCCATTGGGTTATTACAGTGCCGTGGACCCCACACCAGGTGATCCACCAGGCGAACACGACTAAAATACAACAAACTGACCAAAATAAAAAATCACAGACCCTATTATGATGTCCAACATACTATTCCGATATGGAATTTCAACGACAAGGATGGGCCTACATGGCCAAAATAAAATACAACAACATCCACGAGCCTTGCTCGGATAATACAAAACGACAACGATCAACAAAATTGGAGTACTCCAAACCGTCGACCGACATGAACCCAAAATATCTCGGACTAGTATCGCTCGAATGCCTCGTCGCCATCGTCATACCTCTGTGTCTCAACTCTCTCCTCGCAAGCACCTAAAACATGAAAACATGTTCCGCCCCCACGGGGTCAGTCATCCAGAATAATGAATATCAAATACATGCACAACATGATATGCATCCAAAGGCAGAATAAAAAGTACAACAATGGTAGTACGAGATGCTCACAAACCAAAGTAAAAATCGAGCATTCGTGGAACACTATGCCCACGGCATACGATCAATACCTGCTCAATAGGTTAGAACATAAGTGCCCAACGGCGAATCATCAATATAGAACACAAATTACCCGAAGGTAAACCAAACCAACGCTGAAATAAATACGAATCACAATGCCCGAAGGCTCCAACGGAAATACCGATACATCACAATGGCCTGAAAGCCCTCAGCCGAAGATGCCAAAATATCACGATGGCCTGAAAGCCGAACAACCCGAAGCTGCCAAAATATCACGATACAGATCTCAAAGAAACAAACCTGACTGTCGAACATACCCCTCTCGGGCGTATGAACGCTCAATCACAAAACGTGAAACACATCCAATACTATGGACGATCAAAGTTGTACGGCTCAAAGATGGACATCACAGTACGCCCGATCCGGAAATGTGTCCGTGCACATGTCCGCCCCGTATACGGAATCCAGAATATACGTGGGACAATATACCTAATTAGCCTCACGAAACTACGTCTCGTGTGCATAGTCCAATGCGGAATAATATCCACGCATGACTATATATGTGCCTGGCTAAAAATCCTACACAATAACCAATCGGAACGCATATATGATTCCGGATATGTCACAATACAACATGACAACGAAACTCAAAGGATAACACATCCAGTATAGATCATACGACTCACCAAGTGAACGATGACACACGAATAATGAAAGATCGACACGACCAACAATATTCAAAACAACCATCCTGGGATCAAAATCCCTAAGGACCGATTAACACGAGCAACAATCACAACACAACATTCTGGGAAATCCTCAACCTTCAACAATCACAAAATTACCGAGTTCACAAGAATAATAGTGTGCTGCCTTGAATCGGTCAACACGACAATAATAATTCAGCGGATGGGAACTATCCTCGACAGTCCCAATTGAATACTTCGATTACCGTAGAATGGCCAATCGATAACAATTATACAACGGATGGGAATTATCTTTTTGACAACGGATGGGAATTATCTTTGATAATCCCAATTCAATATATCGATTACCTTTAGAGCGGACAATCGATAATAATTATACAACGGATGGAAATTATCTTTGATAATCCCAATTTAATATATCAATTACCTTCAGAACGGTTAACCGATAACAATTATACAACGGATGTCTCGGCACCTTTAATCGGTTACCGATAACGAAGATGATAATCGAATACGTCAATGCCTTCAATCGGCCAAAACAACATCAATAGAAAAACACTGATATCAATAACGACGATTCACAAAAATACCTTGATGGAACATCAATCAATAACAACAATCGATACGTCGATGCCGCGAACCGGCTATCAACAACAATATCTCAAAGGAACATCAATCAACAATAACAATCGATATGTCGATACTGCGAACCGGCTATCGACAAATATATTACCAACAAGTATCGCAATGCCTTAAATCGGCCATTTACGAACAACAATAATATTTGGCATAATTTGCCGAAGGGTATCGTATCAAACAATCCCCTGATATCAACAAAATCATAAAGAGACCAAGTCTCGAAATGATACACACATTCATACACATACATGATAACATTAATCTCATTGACCAGTACAAGTATAAAACTTGCCTCAAACCGAAGGCGAGAAAGTCCTTCCACGATCAACGTCCTACCACGAATCGATCAACAGCGTCCTCTGACAATCACAAGCACTCGAACAACCTTGAATGAAATACAATTCATTCGATAACACGATATCGACCGAAGACGACATAATACATAACTCCGATACCAATACGAACACATACTATACTCGTATTTATCCATACACACACACACATATATATATATATATATATATATATATATCTAATATACATACGATACACACATTACTAACACACACTCACTTTACATAATATATATATATATATATAACACATATTCACTACACACAATAAATATATATGCTCAACACACACATTCACGTTATATATATATATATATATATATATATATATATATATACACAACACACCCACTGCACATGATATATATATATATATATATATATTTTTATACAAAACACACTACACACACAATATATATATATATATATATAACTGAAAAAAACACAAACAGGCTTACCAGAGAAGCGGATCGGCCAGGTCCGAAAAAAAACTCCCATGCTGGAAATTCGGCCGCCGGAAAACCTGACCCGCCGGACTTCGTCCAACTCCAGCCCGTTTCCGTCCATGGCCGGTTTTCACCCAACTCCATCTCCGTCTGCAACTCCTCGCCGGAAATCTGTCAAGCCTCCGTTCCGCTGTCCGTTCCGGACAGAAACTACCTCCGGTCGCCGGAAACAATGGAGAAGCGTACATGGCCGGAAACCCTGAAGAACCGGCGCCTGAGCTCCGACTCGCCAGAAGAAAAAAAAATGCCGGAACAGCTCGACCGGATTTGCAGTGCCTTCCGATCCGGAAGTTCCGACCGGTCGCCGCCGAGATCTGGTCGTCGCCGGAGATGTCAGCAAACTCCGGTTGTCAACTCCAGTCCGTCGCCGGAAATGAAGAAGCCGGCTGCCCGTCCTTAACTCTACCTCGCCGGAAAAAAAAGAAACGGGAGAGATGGAGAGAAGAGAGGACGAGAGAGAGAGGATGGCGAGAGAGAGATAGGTGACGGACGAGAGAGAGGGAGAAGGCATCCCGTGAGAGAAAAGGAGGAGAGAGGTGTGAACATATATATATATATATATATATATATATATATATATATATATATATATGTATAACGTGAGACGGTGAGGAAGAGAGAGATGACAAAATGATGATAACATATTATATATATATATATATATATTTATATATATATATATATATATATATATATAATCCCCCAAAGATATCTTGGCCCTACCAACCGAAAGTTGACTACGAGGAAGGTTCCTACCACCTACCACGCATTACGTACGTAAACCTCAGGGCGTAACGTACGTAATCGCAACAAATTAGCGTACGTAATGCTACACAGGTAGCGTACACTATGGCTATAAACTTAGCCAAAATTCCAAACCCGCCAAGCAACAACTAATCGACGAAACCAAACCGACGACCAGTAAAAATATTTCGATCCCGAAATATTCTAATACAATATACATTGTATTGGTCCAAACAACAACACTTGTACAATTCCAAATGAATACGTACAACACAACAGTAACACGAAAAAAAAAATTACCCCCGGATATTACATTCCTAACCTATTATAACCAACAAACCGTACCTGATCAACAGACAAAAAAATCACCAAAAACTGACACTATGAAAAATATGAAGCAGCAATCTATTTTTTAGAAAACAGCAGGCAAGGCCCGGTAGAACCAAGAACAAACACAATAAAGCAGCCAAAAAAATAACTGGAGTTGAACAAATATATATATGAACGGACCTACAAATCAGACCGGAGAAAGTAACAACTCAAACCTGAGATGAAATCCTAAAACAGAGAAGTGTAAACAAATGAAAGCCACTAAGCAGACCTGAAAAAATTACAAGCCAGACCTGATAACAAAAACACACAAAGCACGATCAAGGCCAAGAAGAACACAAATCAGAAACAAAACCAATAATAGTCGCATACATATAATCAAGATAAAACCAATAATAGTCGGCCTACATATAATCGGTATAAACAGGAGAAACCAAAAAACATAATGAGAATAAGAAATAAGAAATGAATATAATCATCGACATGTACGAAAGAAAACCAAGATTTAATGTGTTTATAACATGAATAAAATCGAGAGCTCAAACCACCTTGAAAGTATAGACAAGTTATTTACAGAAAGAAGTTTCGTCTCTTCAAACTATATAACACATATTTTTTTGTCGTAATTGAAATAGGTTGAATTTATTGTGCATAAACAATCAAAATGTCAAATTACGGAGCTATATATGTACATGGCAGGCCTAATATTGGTAGATAATAAAGTTTAATGCATTTTCGAATGCTAAATATTTTTTCACGGCAAATAAAACACAGAAATGTAAAATCAGGGAGGTAGACAATTTTACAAAAATAAATGCGCAATTATCAATTTCAGTAATTCTTATCTGTCAGATTTACATTTGTATGCGCGCACAAATGTAATAAAAAACAAATATGCACCTAATCACACAAATATGCACCTAACTATCTCCTTTCAGTTGATCACAGGTGACTAATAAACTAATCAAAAAAATCCTTCAAATAGCGGAAAATTATGAACACAACACCAGACCACTAAGAATTATAAAACATCTAACAAAAGCATTCAAATAAATTCAAAAAATTACAAATGTCTAGGACTCGCACAAAAACAACCTATTTAACAATACATGAATATTCGATTTCAAAATTTCATTATCCATAAAAACTACGATTCAAATTTAGAAGAATTGTTAAATATGCAATTTAAACAATATCGGAACATTCGAAGATGTCAGCATTCCAAGATGCTTCAACCTTTAAGTAGCGCATTGTACTATATATTTATATATTGGAAAAAAATTGGGAAAAAATCATATGCGCAAATGAATGCATCCTCATATGCTTCACAGAACTCAATCTTCAAATGAACAAAGCTCTGGGGACGGAGAGGCAGTATATATTATATATTCATATTACTGAGAAGCAGTATATATATTGCTAAAATAGAATAGAATTTTGATACCAACCTATAGGAGCCATTTTTATTATCAATCTAAGTCAGCTGCACTGACTGTCGTATTTTGAGAGAACTGCACTCTTGGTCCAACAAAATTGCAATTTTATTCCCAACATTAAAAACATGAGCAGGAAAGATCCCATAAGAATCAATTGTTTCATTTATAATCCCTTCCAAATGCGCAGATAAAAAGAACCTCCTGTTGGACCAAAAGTGCACAAAGAAAACAGTAGTGGGACCAAAAGCGCAAAAGAAACTTCTATTGAGAGTTTACCATGACAATATAATTTGTTCAATTTTTCAGTTCTATAGTTGACAATTTTCTTTTTGTGATTAATAGAATATATTCATTTGATATAGAAGCGTACTTGCAGCACTGTGATGGTAAACGTGATATTCCGCCCCTTAAAAAATCTGATGGTACCCCATTAGACCGGGAACATACCAACGAACACGTAACGGTTATTTTAGAAATCTTGGTCGTATAAAGATTCCAAAAACATTTGACGGTCCGAGCCCTACTATTAAAAGAGTTTTCAAAGACGCGAGAGAGAATGGACTGAGTTGCAACAAAGAGGAACTGAAATAAGCTGAAGGAAGTTTGAAAGCCGTATTTATCGAGTTTTATCAAAAGAGTTGCCTTGTAAAGCATTACAGGTAGAGGAAATCAGGAAAGAGAGAGAGAAAGGCGCCAATTCCACCTACAATGAGGCACCCCATATAAATGGTGGCAATTGCTTTCTCAGAAACAAAAAAGAAGAATAAAGATGAAGGTGGCAGTCGGGAAGCCGAAGCAGGCAGGAACGTGGAAATCTCACGAAAAAACCAAAAAAAAAAAGGAGGAAAAAGAAGCAGGAGACGGCGAAGAAAGCAGGCCAGTCTACATGCCTCTTCAAATACCTGTGGCTTTGGTGTTCCAGCATTAAATTGGGTAGGAGATGCATGTGTGAACCAACCTTGAGACAGCAGATTATAAGTTTTGATAACTGAATCAATATCATCCCTATAGATACCAACAACAACCCTTATCAACATGTGTTGGGGCCTTTCGATAACCTCTCTTTGGACCTTCAAGAGGTACGATCTTTCAAGGGTCCTAAAGCCAAAGAAATCATACTCAAAGTCGCTGTCATATTTAATCTCACATTCAAGACGATCGGAATTATTTCGCATAGAAACACAAAGTATTTATGGAAGTTCAGCAGAAAATAAGCCACTGGGGAATATATATATAGAACTAAAAATGATAGTCCCAACAATATCCAAAATATTTCTTGAAAAGTCTCTGTGATTCTCTAGTCTTCTTATTCTTGATAAAACCTTTGGGAGCTTTATAAAAGCAAGTGTGACGGCTTGAGCACAACTATCAAAGAATTGTTCATTGAGTAAAAAATGACAGCCTAGACTATGACGACTAAAAATATTTACCCTCATTATTATTTCATATACATCATCTGCAATCCGAGGACCCTTGAGTCCTGACCTCTCGCAGACATGGAAGTACATGTATTTGATTCTATAAATATTAGAAAAAATAATGCGCTGGAAACTCAATCAGTTCGAATAGATTGTTCGAAGAAAAAAATAATTGGTATTCAGGAACTAACCATGTTCACTACGTTTCGAAAGAAGATGTCTTTGTGGTGGCGTGAAGACTTGAAACAGCAATCATAGCACCCAACTGCGCAATTCGAACATGATATGCTCCCTAATTTCTGTAACACCCCCAATCCGCTCAGGGATATTACACGCCGTAGAACCTTTCCTCAAGGATCTACCAGGCTGGTAACGACATTTAACATCTCGACAATGCCTTCGAGGCTACAATGACTCAGTAGACCGATTTGGTCTTTCCACAAATACATACAACTCAAATACAACTCATGCCCACGCAGGGGACAAAATACAACTACACCCGTACAACGGGAACAATACAAAGAATGAAAATAAAGTACAATCGAACCAACACACGATGTACGGTTCCTCATGTGATTAGTATCGATCATCTTTCATCATCCTTCGTGCCGACCACTGTGTTATGCTCCAAAACCCGAATGCAAAAACAGACATCCACCCCGAATACTCGGGGTTAGCAAACTCCACCTTTGTTTTGCTAGTGCAAATACAAAGTGCAAATACGAGCCATACAATTCACATTCCACGAATAACAATAACCGAGGATCCTCAAAGATCCAAACGAAGCGAAAAGTACTTCCCGAGGCAAGGGTTTGAGAAAACATTTCAAAACGAAATATCATAAATCAATGGAAGTAATTTATAAAGCAGTTTAGAATTCCATCGAGAGTTTTAATAGAAAACAATTTAGGATTATCAAATCCTACTTTTGAAAACCAAAAGACAAAAGGGGTCACCGCCCCAAAGGTTTACTTTCGAAAAATGACATTAACCAACCGTTGGGATTTTAGCCCCAAATCCGTAAAATGACTTTTACAAAACCATTGGGATTTTAGCCCCAAATCTCATCAACTCACAAGACACAAGAACGACCGGGAGGTTCGTATCCCAACATCAAAATCCACAAATAAAGGATTTAAAACAAACAACAAAATACTCGATTGCCATCCTAGCCAAGTAAGCCAAACGAACACTTACCTCTTACACACTTAGTCAATGCATGCAATCATGAAAACCGTTCAAAGCACTCATTTAGAAATGCCAATATCAAATCACATTTGCAAAAATGCACCACAATTAACCGTCGATCCACACCTCCGTGGACCCCTACCGAGACCCCGTCGGATCAAACCCGTAGTGGTTAAAAGCAAAGCTCGTCGATCCACACCTCCGTGGACCCCTACCGAGACCCCGTCGGATCTAACCCGTAGTGAGCATACACACACACACGATACTCATGCAACACTAATATGCTAAGAATGTAAGTTCATTAAGAATACTCACTAGAGATGGCCATTAACTCGACACCATTATCAAACTCTTCAAAATTACGATAACAAGATTAAATAAGGAAATACACGATTCCATAACTTAAACAATAGGAGTATCATCATAAAATCCTTCAACGTTCAAAATAACCAAATCATAATCAATTCTCAAAACACCGTTCACAAATCACACTCGTTTTGAAAGAAAGCCTTTAACGAGGCCAAACCGAAATCCTTTGAAACTTCATTTCAAATAACCAAACAAACACATCAAGACGACCACCGATCATCATATCCATAAAACGAGAAAAGTATGGGCAAGGTACTTGCCTCGAATAAGAACAACGCGGAGAATCGACCGAAGTAGGTTGGCCCGAACCGACTACGAACCCGCCGACTCCACCGAACGCCAACTCACGTTCATAAACTACGAAGGACAAATAATAACAATGAAATGAATTCCATAACACGACTCAAAGCCGTTGAATTCAAAGAACGAATGACGAAAGTTCACGGATTTCCCCAAAATGGCCAAGACACGATTCGTTCCGTCAAAACCCGAAAACGGAATTCCAAGTTGAAATATGGATATACAATCCATAGAATATGTTTAACAACATCATTTAACCATAATCGATCCATCGAAAACGGATGAAAAACGAGATCGGGACAAATCCCCCAAAAAGTCAATTCGAAGGAAATCAAGAAATATACTTCGATTCGACGAAGAACAATGGATTAAATGATGTTAAACACAAGAATACTATCAAGATTAATCATACCCATCATGAATTAATCAACAACACGGAACGAATCGGACGAAAATGCAAAAATCCCCAAATTCACGAAATTAGGGTTCTAAGGAAGATTACCTTGATTATTGAATCAAAGGTTGATAACGGACGATCGATTGATGTTATGAACTCAAGGACTTCATGGATTTGTTGTTGAACAACATGGCTTCGCCCATGAATCGCCACTCGCGGATGGAGAAGGAAGGAAATGAAAAAGCGAAGTGAAATGTGGCTCGACCATATTTATACGGGCCACCCTAGCGTGCGCTAGCCTTCCCGGACTAGCGTGCGCTATCGGCGGTATCGGCCGAGTACCCTCGGCCAGGAGCCCACACGACCGGCATCACCGACCAACCTGCCGACCGAACATCGACCCGACTCCCGCTAGCGTGCGCTACGGCCGGATACTGCTGCGCGCTAGCGGCACATCGTAGCCGGGTGGCCGCCGCCGGCAGTGACGCTAGCGGCCGGCGGCGTGCGCTTCGCTGCCGACTAGCGCGCGCTACGCTCAGCGTAGCGTGCGCTACTGCCGATCTGGCCGAGTCGAGAACCTCGAAACCCACCGCCCGGGCCGATGGCGTCGCTGAGCCACGGCGGCGTCGCTACACCTGCCGGTTAGCGCTCGCTGGCTTCCGGGCGTAGCGTGCGCTCGCGGTTCTACCGCACCGTCCGGCGGTGCCGCAATCGTCCGGCGATCCATGCCGTCGGCCCGATCCGCCATACGCCGAGCTCGGCGACCGATTTAAGCGTGCGGAGCGAACACGGCGAAAAGTTTGCGGACAACATAAACGACTAAACGAAAGCGTAATACCATAATTAGTCATACGCGACCAAGAAACGGGTCGAGACAACAATTACAGTACGGATACCGTAACTTTCAAGAAATTACAAAATGGCCCAAAACGCCCGGAAATCACGATACATGATCGAATAACCAAACCGAAGTTCACAACACATCCAACAAAGATAAACGGACTTGCGGGAAACCCGAAACAACAGTTTCGGACGAGATTCGCAAGAATCGAACTCAAGTGCGGAAAAGTCGCTAAAAAGCACAGAACTCAACGAAAGCGACACCGAAACGAACTCGGATGTCAAAAGTGTAGAATTAATCATTCTCGGAATGACGAAGCGGTCATGAGCGAGTCGTCAAAAGCGGACTCCGACCGAAAAAAAGAAATTTACGAAAATCGAAAATTGCGGATATTACATTCTACCCTCCTTAAAAGAAGTTTCGTCCGAAACTTAAAACAAGTAGGGAAGAAATATTCCAGAAAACTCAACGAGATACACAAGAATGCGTAACTAACGCCCAACGGCGAAATGTTACAAACAACGCAAAGGAACATACGGCGTGAAAACACGCTCCACGGCGACCAACACAACGTCATTGTTAGGGATATAATAAAACCAACAAATGACAAGCGCCATCAAACGGATAATATAGCCAAGTCAATTATCCGACAATCGCAAAACACAACGAACGAAAATCAATATGATTGACCAACCCAACGGTACATCAATCAAAACGCGAGCCAATACGAACAAACACGGAATCCCACCGCCTAAGGGATGGAAGGTCGAAACGAAACTAATTTCCCGAATCAAGGGAATTACGAAGGAGTCGAATGCTCAATAATCACGAACGAGAACAAAAACCGAACAAACAAGCGATCGAGACAACAAAATCGAACAATCATGTCCGAAACACGAAGGATAATAAAATTCAAACAACAACTCCAAGGTTCACATCTCGACTCGAGACAATATACGATCCGGTGAAAACAACGGGATGTGCATTCACATAAGATCCACGGGAAAGGGAATAGCAATTGAAAAGTCACAACGACGACGAGTTATTCCGAAACGATACCACACTCGTTCGATAAACAAAAACAAGGGGCGGACAATCTCAGAAATGTCAACAAACATAAATGAGTCGACAGAGTCGAAAACATAAGAGTTCCAAATCCGATCCACTTCGAATAAAAGAACTAGTAGAACCAGATGATGTCACTCCCAAACAAGGTTCACAAGAATCGAACTGAACCCGAAAAAGTAACATCGATAACCAGATCGACCCACAACAAGATCACAGCTCGTTCGGACGATGAAATCGAAATACAGAACAAGTTCATAAAGTGCCAACGAACATGAGCGAATCGATAGACTGGAGAAAGAGAAAATACAGAAGTCAAAATAGTACGGGCATTACCTCCGACCTCGTCCACGAAATTCACAAAAACGGGAGCAAGGTAACAAGACATTAAACAATCGACGCATAACGGAACCATCACCTATGCACACGGTCATACCAAACCAAGCTCTAACAGCTCGCACATGCGCGACAATGCGGAAATTGCCATGAGGCGACAACATTCAATACCAACACTCCGCCTTTCACAGGGGCTAGCACAACCAATGTGTGGAAAGCGTCTCAACGCTCACACCGCCAATTCGATCATACTCGGGAGAAAGTATCAAAATGACAACGCGAACATCACACATACATACCCAGTCCTCAAACGGGAATGGATAGGTTTTAAAAACGAAAACCTCATTTTGAAAATAATTTAGAAGAACACCGATTGATCTTGAGTATCACCCTTTCAAAAGTACAAACGTGAAACATCATTATCGAGACTTTGGAGAACCATATCACATTTGATAAAAATGAGGACATTTTCTCTTAGTGAAAACTTTCAAAATATTCGACCCTCGGGTCTAAATAAAAGTGTTGAAAATATCTCAAAATATTTTGGTCCTCGAGGTAGAAAATTTTTGAAATACATTGTGGCACCTAGGATGTACCACAAGAAAATAAGTCATTTGAAAAGTATGTCTCAAGTTTATTTTTCTAAGATACTCAAGGTTTTCAAAAATCGATAGGCGAATGCCCAAAACTCACACATACCGACGTTCACTAAAACAACTCCTAGCACACGCATCAAAACGTTTAAAATCAAGACAATACATGTCTTTAAAAGGAAATAAACGATAAAATGCCACATTCAGAACAAAACCACCGATAAAATACCCTCCCGCACTGGCTAGTGAACAAGTCGAACGCGTATAAGCACAAAGCTTCCACAATAGAACTTGTAAAACGTGCAAATCGATTCGAAAATCATCAACAACGGAGAAAAACAACAATAAAAAGACATCACAAACGATTTACACTCCTCGTATAAATCAAATACGAGAGACGACTAAATACATATCGTGAAATTAAAATTCACATAAAATTCCACCACTTAACAAATAATCATAAAAATAGCTCGTGTCACACGAGGCACAACACAAAGAAGGGAGACTTACTTCCACAGGTCGCACGAAGATGATGATCGCCCCACGATACTAATCACGACCAACAAACTCAAACGACGCGTCGCGAAACGACTCAGTCAGATAAAAATCCAACGAAACAAGACTCAAACAACACGACTTGACCCGGCTGACCTAGGTTTCCTCAACCTAAGCTCGATACCATTTATGTAACACCCCAATCCGCTCAGGGATATTACACGGCGTAGTACCTTGCGTCAAGGATCTACCAGTGTGGTAACGACATTTAACATCTCGACAATGCCTTCGAGGCTACAATGACTCGATGGACCGATTTGGTCTTTCCACAAATACATACAACTCAAATACAACTCATGCCCACGCAGGGACAAAATACAACTACACCCGTACAACGGGAACAATACAAAGAAATGAAAATAAAGTACAACCGAACCAACACACGATGTACGGTTCCTCATGTGATTAGTATCGATCATCTTTCATCATCCTTCGTGCCGACCTGTGTTATGCTCCAAAAACTGAATGCAAAAACAGACATCCACCCCGAATACTCGGGGTTAGCAAAACTCCACTGTTTTGCTAGTGCAAATACAAAGTGCAAATACGAGCCATACAATTCACATTCCACGAATAACAATAACCGAGGATCCTCAAAGATCCAAACGAAACGAAAAGTACTTCCCGAGGCAAGGGTTTGAGAAAACATTTCAAAAAGGAAATATCATAAATCAATGGAAGTAATTTATAAAACAGTTTAGAATGCCATCGAGAGTTTTAATAGAAAACAATTTAGGATTATCAAATCCTACTTTTCGAAAACCAAAAGACAAAAGGGGTCACCGCCCCAAAGGTTTACTTTCTGAAAAATGACATTAACCAACCGTTGGGATTTTAGCCCCAAATCCGTAAAATGACTTTTACAAAACCATTGGGATTTTAGCCCCAAATCTCATCAACTCACAGTACACAAGAACGACCAGGAGGTTCGTATCCCAACATGAAAATCCACAAATAAAGGATTTAAAACAAACAACAAAATACTCTAGTGCCATCCTAGCCAAGTAAGCCAAACGAACACTTACCTCTTACACACTTAGTCAATGCATGCAATCATGAAAACCGTTCGAAAGCACTCATTTCCGGAAATGCCAATATCAAATCACATTTGCAAAAATGCACCACAATTAACCGTCGATCCACACCTCCGTGGACCCCTACCGAGACCCCGTCGGATCAAACCCGTAGTGGTTAAAAGCAAAGCTCGTCGATCCACACCTCCGTGGACCCCTACCGAGACCCCGTCGGATCTAACCCGTAGTGAGCATACACACACACACGATACTCATGCAACACTAATATGCTAAGAATGTAAGTTCATTAAGAATACTCACTAGAGATGGCCATTAACTCGACACCATTATCAAACTCTTCAAAATTACGATAACAAGATTAAATAAGGAAATACACGATTCCATAACTTAAACAATAGGAGTATCATCATAAAATCCTTCAACGTTCAAAATAACCAAATCATAATCAATTCTCAAAACACCGTTCACAAATCACACTCGTTTTGAAAGAAAGCCTTTAACGAGGCGAGCGAAATCCTTTGAAACTTCATTTCAAATAACCAAACAAACACATCAAGGCGACCACCGATCATCATATCCATAAACGAGAAAAGTATGGGCAAGGTACTTGCCTCGAATAAGAACAACGCGGAGAATCGACCAAGTAGGTTGGCGAACCGACTACGAACCCGCCGACTCCACGAACGCCAACTCACGTTCATAAACTACGAAGGACAAATAATAACAATGAAATGAATTCCATAACACGACTCAAAGCCGTTGAATTCAAAGAACGAATGACGAAAGTTCACGGATTTCCCCAAAATGGCCAAGAACACGATTAAATCGTCAAAACCCAGCGAATTCCAAGTTGAAATATGGATATACAATCCATAGAATATGTTTAACAACATCATTTAACCATAATCGATCCATCGAAGCGGATGAAAAAGCGAGATCGGGACAAATCCCCAAAAAGTCAATTGAAGGAAATCAAGAAATATACTTCGATTCGACGAAGAACAATGGATTAAATGATGTTAAACACAAGAATACTATCAAGATTAATCATACCCATCATGAATTAATCAACAACACGGAACGAATCGGACGAAAATGCAAAAATCCCCAAATTCACGAAATTAGGGTTCTAAGGAAGATTACCTTGATTCGCTGAATCAAAGGTTGATAACGGACGATCGATTGATGTTATGAACTCAAGGACTTCATGGATTTGTTGTTGAACAACATGGCTTCGTCGCCCATGAATCGCCACTCGCGGATGGAGAAGGAAGGAAATGAAAAACGAAGTGAAATGTGACTGCTCAGCCATATTTATACCGGGCCAGCCTAGCGTGCGCTAGCCTTCCCGGACTAGCGTGCGCTATCGGCCGGTATCGGCCGAGTACCCTCGGCGGGGCCCACACGACCGGCATCACCGACCAACCTGCCACCGAACACAGCCGACCCAACTCCGCTAGCGTGCGCTCTGGCCGGATACTGCGCGCTAGCGGCACATCCGATAGCCAGCTGGATCGAACCCGGCAGTAACGTCGCTAGCCGGCCGACGGCGTGCGCTACGCTGCCGACTAGCGCGCGCTACGCTCGGCGTAGCGTGCGCTACTGCCGATCTGGCCGAGTCGAGAACCTCGAAACCCCAGCTGCCCGGGCGATAGCGTCGCTAGCCACCGGCGGCGTCGCTACACTGCCGGTTAGCGCGCGCAGCCTTCCGGCCGTAGCGTGCGCTCGCCGGTTCTGCCGCACCGTCCGGCAGTGCCCGCAATCGTCCGGCGATCCATACCGTCCGGCGATCCGCCACCGCGAGCTCGGCGACCCGATTTCCGAAGCGTGCGGAACGAACACGACGAAAAGTTCGCGGACAACATAAACGACTCGAAACGAAAGCGTAATACCATAATTAGTCATACGCGACCAAGAAACGGGTCGAGACAACAATTACAGGTACGGATACCCGTAACTTTCAAGAAATTACAAAATGGCCCAAAACGCCCGGAAATCACGATACGTGATCCAATAACCAAACCGAAGTTCACAACACGTCCAACAAAGATAAACGGACTTGCGGGAAACCCGAAACAACAGTTTCGGACGAGATTCGCAAGAATCGAACTCAAGTGCGGAAAAGTCGCTAAAAAGCACAGAACTCAACGAAACGACACCGAAACGAACTCGGATGTCAAAAAGTGTAGAATTAATCATTCTCAGAATGACGAAACGGTCATGAACGAGTCGTCAAAACGGACTCCGACCGAAAAAAAGAAATTTACCGAAAATCGAAAATTGCGGATATTACAATTTCAAACGCCAAAACAAATTCAGAAGGTTAAGATAGAAACATACCCGGGGTACCCAACCAAAGAACAAGCTAAAAGATGAAAGTGAAATGAGAAATAGAAACAGAGAAATATTCTGATAAATGCAATCCTGACCTGTGTCTTTTCCTCTATTTCCGACATCAAGTCTCTTCAACGTGCAAAGCCGTTACGAATATGCGTTATATGATTTCTATTGTCCTGTAACCAGATTATTGAATCAATATTTACTTTAGGCAAAGCAGAACTACAAAGACTCGTCCAAAATACAATCTAACAAACCAACCAAACCAAACTCCAACAAATAACAGACCGCACCTAAACACACTATAATAGGACACCCAAAACACCAAAATATAACAACCTAGGTTCAACAAGTACCTGAAAATCAGAGAACCTGCTGCAGGCAGCGAAGGAAAATGCAAATTCGAAGATGAAAAAGAGTAACGTCATAATTTAAAAAAAAAAGGACGCTGAGCACATACCTGAGAATAAAAGCAGAACGACAGCTATCGCCAGCGAAGAGACACAAAAATCTAAAAAAGAAAATGAATTTAATAACATAATCACACACACACAAACATACCTAAACACACACACCTCAAAGACTTAAACACACAGAGACAAAGCATGGTGATGCAGCGAAAAATGGAGTAGAATACCCCGTTGCAAATATTCCACGTGGGGGCAGTTAAATGTACCAAAAAATCTCAGAACCATTACCTGATTGAGAAGTACGTATACCAAAGAAAATCCAAGATCAAATCAAGTACGAAAATCTGGGGAAAAAAGAAAATAATATTAGGCAGAAAATTGGCGGTACAAATCTAACACCTGAAAGAACATACAACCAAGAATACACAAAATAAGATTTGGACAACAATTCAAGATAACAAATCCGAATCCGAAAAGAAGATCCGAAAAATCATTACGTGTAAACGAACCATGCCAGTTTTCCCTTTCTCAAACACACAAACGCAACACACACAACACACAAACGCACACAGCCACACATACACACAAACACACAGCAGCACAAATATGATGCAATAAACATATCTATCAGGAGCTCTCTTTTAAAGTTGGCACTATTAATTAAAGGGAATACACACCTGAAGATATTTATATTGGCAAGAGCACACGAGTACACCTGCAAATTTTTGAGGCATTTAGATTTATTTTTTGTAAACAACACGAATAAACTAAAAAAGACAAACATATAGGCAAAAAGAACTAAAGAAAGAAGCACAAAACAGGCAGCACCTAGGAAGTGCAGCACACCAAGTGACCCGTAATTTTGGAAGCAGTAAATAGAAAATTCCCGGCAGCAACGGTTGAAGGCAACGACGACGAAACCAAAATCAAGAATAGAACAAGAGGAACAATGTTTCAGAACAAAAATATAATAATAATAGTTCCCAAAAATGAAAGACATAACACATAATAATAAACAGACAAGACAACCCAGGCCAAAACATGAAATCGGTAGAGGCACAAAAGCATGGTCCATTCTCGGGAAAAAGGAATAACAAACGCTATAAGAAAAAATAATATGGAGAAACCTCTACACAAATACATATAAATCTCTACAAATATTTCATAATATATTTATGACCTAACAAAAATAGAGCACACCATTCAAGCGTTCAGGTTTAAGTAAGCATGAGACTAAAGCGCAACCTCACACTCACAGCATTACACAGGACATATATATTATATACACATACACAGGAAAACCTTGCAAGCATTTTTTATCTGAGAAGATTCATTTACCGAACTAAAGTAAAGAAGTTTTTGAAAGCCAGTCTTTAAACTCACTTCGAAATCCAGTGCAGAAATTCTTGTAGAACAAGTTACAAATCAGACGGGTTAAAAAGAACTGCTGAGAACCAAAAAAAGGGGAACGAACGGGCTCTAAATTTTCCTAGAATCCAGAGGAAACAAGATGAAACAATCAACTGTTTACCCTATTTAAAAAATAGAATTCAAAACAAATAAGATACAAGGAAAAACCTTCAGCCTCAACCAGGATCGAGAGAATTTAATATAAAGTTGTGAGGTGTCAAAATATCGGGGAAATAATAAATAGTAAAAAATGAACATTATACAAGAAACAAACCAAATCTATCCAAAACCTAAACCATAACAAGAATAAAAGCAAACACAAACCACAAACGTTGCGACCATATGCCATCTCGCTGACTCTAGCAAATAAAGAAAGACAAACTACGCAGCTATAAAAATTTTAAACACAACAATAACAAAAAAATTTAAAAAGAAAATTTCATAAATGCCCAGGCCACGCACACGAACAACCTATTTAACAATACATGAATACCCAATTTCAAAATTCCAGTACATATGAAAAAATGAATATGAAATTTAAAACCACAAAAAATATCGTGCAAAATCAAAACGCACAGAGCACATTGTGCAACAGCCTAAGGCACAAAAGGAAGAAAGAAAACCTCCTATCATAATCAAATCTCCAAAGGTTGGTACATATGCCAATGAGATACACACAAAATAATTGAAATAAACTACATACATTGTGCAACAGACAAAGGCACTCTAGCAGTTGCAATACCGATATGCAGAAATAAAGATACAGTCAATTCGGAATCTTAGAAAAGGAATACCTGACCTCTGATCATCAAACAAACAAGAACACATTCTATGGAAAGAATTTATCTATAATTCATGAGAACTTTTGCAACACAAATACAAACCCTAAAGGATTATTTGTAATTTTTGTATTTAAACAAAACCTCTGCAGTAGATCCAAATAACGTCCCAAACCTGTTTATTTTACAAAATGCATACTGAAGATTTTAAGGAATCAAGTATTGAGACCGTAAATCACCCAAAAATGACCGGAATCACTTTGTTCGATCATAAAGAATCAAAGATTAAATACAAAAAATGCAAAAAGAAGTTGTAAGAAGCACAAGATACCTCTTTCAGTGCAAAATGATAAACTAAAAAATGAATTTGCATCTACGGAGCCTAGAATGGCGAGGCCCTTTGATAGAACGGATATACCAAAAAAAGATACAAAAACATAGGCAAACAGTCACCTGAGAAGTACAGAAAATCGAGGGACCCGTATTGGTGGAAAGTAGCAAATAGAAAGTTCCCAGCGGCAACGGTCGGAGGCGGCGTCTACAGAATCAAATTCAAAATCACAACAAGAGGAAAACATAAAGGAATAAGATGTAACACCCCCAATCTACTCAGGGATATTACACGCCGTAGAATCTTTCCTCAAGGATCTACCAGGCTGGTAACGACATATAACAACTCAACCATGCCTTTAAGGCAAAACTGACTCAGTAGACCGATTTGGTCTTTCAACAAATACATACAACTCAAATACAACTCATGCCCACGCAGGGGTCAAAATACAACCACACCCGTACAACGGGAAAATATTGCAGCGGAAAAATAGAGTACAACTGAACCAATAAACAAAGTACGGTTCCTCATGTGATTAGTATCGATCGTCTTTCATCTGTTAGGAATACTTGTTAGATTTTGATGATGTCATTAATTTAAAATCAAATGTTTATTACTTGGCAAAATGTAAGGAAGAACCAAATGAGTATCTTCCATAGGCCAAAATATGTTAAGTATAAAAATTGGCAAAATGTAAAGAAGAACCAAATAAGTATCTTCTATAGGCCAAAGTTAGATAGGCTGAAAATCGGCTAAGTACTAAAGTACAGCCTAGTCCATCAGAGAAGTACAGCCGACTTCAATCAGAGTAGCCCTGGTCAACTAAAATTTATCAGAGAAGTTTGACGGTGCAGTATGAGGTACCTCAGGGAAGTCACCTGATCAGACAAGTCTCAAACAGTGAACAGTCGAGAGAACCTACCTGCAGAGATGTAAGCTGCACATCAGCCTACTCAACTACAGCCTAGTACTCCAAGACCACGTCAGCATGCTTTGAAAAGTCAAATATTACGGAAAGCTCACATGCAACGTGAAGAGACAAATTGGAGTGATTCCCGCAAGAGATATGATTTAATTAAATCATCGACCCACCGTGAAGACTTTAATCCTTTTATATTCAAAAGATTCGGCGCTCACATGCGAAGTCCTCACAACGGTCGGAAGATAAAATTAAATAATGGGAATCCACCTTGCAACGTTCGTAAAAGATTAAACAATGAAGTCTCTCTCCAACGGACGGATTTGTTCAAAGATTTGCAACGGCTACAAGGAAGAAGCTCGAGAGATCGTGATCTATATATATCCGAAGATTTGAAACGAGCAACTACCGGTGCGAACATATACTCTAGCGATCAAAGCAAACAAAGCAATCTCAAGCAATCAAATAGCATCGTGAAAAAGAGCAGATCCAAAAGTTCATATTCAAGGAAGCTCTTAAGTTGGAAGACAAACACTCTTGTCTATAAATTTTGAGTACGGGGTACTTCTTGGTTGAAGTAAAAAGGCGTAAGGGCATCCGAGGATCGAGGATCAAGAGGTGCAAGGCATCAAGTGTGTGTACAACGGCACGGAATTCCACCGTTGGAAGTCTGTTGTAGTGTGTAGTGAATCACTGTAATATTTATCACTGGTTGAGAATTATAGTGAATTCATCTCCAACTGGTTTGGAGAAAAGTGGATTAGTAGAGGATTACCCCACCTCTGAGACCACTATAATTGCCTGTGTTATTTACTGTTTTACTGCATCATACTCTAACTGCTGCATACATTGTTAAGTGTTTCATTAAGATTAATTTATATTCGTCATCAGCTGACTTCCGCACTTATCCAAGAACAAACGACTCCAAGTCATTTGTTTGATTATCAGCTGAAGAAACTCACTCTTCGGAAAAAGAGTTCAAGAGTTTCAACAAGTCTATTCACCCCCCCCCTATAGACTTGTTCCTGGACGACTTGTGACCTACAAGTGGTATCGGAGCGGTTGGTTCATTTTTTCTCACGAACCAGATCTATACTAGATATATATCTTATCTCTCACGTTATAATGGAACACATGCACTCTAGACTCCTGTCTTTTCGGTTGTGAGTATGATCTCTGGAAGATAAGAATGCGAGCACATTTATCTTCAATCCATGACGACATGTGGTGCATCATTGAAGACGGTCCATTCATTTTCGAGAAGGACAACACAAATAGGAGATCGCACTGGGAGGCCCGAAAACATTCCCAAGAAGACAACGGAGCAGACCCACGAATACACAAAGCAGGCCAAACATGAAAACAGGGCCAGAGATGTGCTATACCAAACTCTTGACAAATCCACAATGGTCAAGATCAAAAATTGTAAGAATGCCAAAGAGATTTGGGACACATTAGCTCTAATGTGTGAAGGAACGGAGCTGATCAAGGAAAACAAGTTGTCAATAGCTATCCAAAAGTTTGACAACTTTAAAATGAAGAATGGTGAATCAATAGACCAAGTGGACACAAGGTTCACTGAAATTATCAATGAAATCAACTCCCTGGGCACTCAAGGTCCTCAGATCACTCAATCCCGAATGGAGCATGAAGGCTGTAGCTATGAGAGAATCCAAAGACCTGAATAAGATAAAGATTCAGGAGCTGTTCTCTGATCTAAAGGCTTATGAGTTCGAGCTTCCAAGCTCATCCTCAACTGAGCCTGCAGAGAAGGGAATCGCATTTGCAGCCGAGTCCCCTGCTAAGAGCTTATCTGATGTGAAACCTCCAAATCCACTAGATTTTGAGGAGGAAATGGCTTTCATTATGCAAAGGTTAAGTAACTTCAGAAAGAACTACTCCAAGTATAAGAAAAACTACAAGGAGAATCCAAGAAGGAACCAGAAGGCCGGTAGCTGGAAAGTTGAATGCTACAACTGTCACAAAATAGGACACATTCAAATGGATTGTCCCGAGCTCAAGAAGGATGAAACCAAGAAGGAGGTGGGCAGAAAGGAAGACAGAAGAAAAGCTCTCATCGGAGAAGACCAGGAGCATGTCGAATCAAGCGGCGGTTTCTTTTCTGATGAAGACGAGGAGTATGATTGCACGATGGCAAACTTGGGCGATGAAGAGGTAACCTCTAAACCTACCGGTTCAAATAATAGCTCAGCCATGTCACAAGATATGGATTTACATGAATCGGTAAATCAATTATTCAAAGATTTTGAAACACTTAAATCGCACACCAAGTCAGATCAATGAGAAGACTCACTGCAAGATGAGAATAGGCGGTGAAAAATGATTTGAAAAACTCACCTAGATTTAAATAAGGTTTATACAACTACAGCTGATTTTAAAAACCAGGCAAGTGTCAATTCTGCTGAGATAGACCGGCTAAATATTTTACTTAAAGAAAAGTCAGCTGCACTTGCTCATGCCAAAGCTGAGTTTACTAAGCTGGCACGATTAAATAAAACTCAGCGCGAGAAATAACCTCCTGAAGGCGTCTTCAACTCTGGGCGAATGTGTACTTATAAAGGTCATTATATACCAAATCAGGCCTTGGATATGATTCTCACACTCCCTCTAGTTACGAAACCAAGTTTATCAAGGAGAAACAATGGTCTCGATCTGAGCACATGTATAAACCGATTTTCAAAAAGCAGCAACGGAGTTAAACGTCAGTGCGGTCAAGTTACACCAGACGACCACCTAGACAGCGACTAGGCAAAGGCCGTGCAAAAGCAAGAAATTGGACAACATGCCCACTATTACCAACAACTCCCCAAAAATAGATTTCATAATGGGAGGGGCAGATGGAAACCTCGAGGTTATCCAAATTACCAAAATGAACAAGTGTGGAGACCACAAAGGTTTAACAAATGGTCTCAGCCTAGATTTAGAAATGGCCCACACTATTTTGAGGAATATCCAGTATACAATCCAACCAGGAGATTTAGACCTCGACCACAGGCACCGTATAAGGGTTATAATAATAATAACAATTCCTATAATCCAAGGAGAAATCAATTCTCCAGGAAACCAACTAACCCCAAAGGACCCACACAAATTTGGGTACCTAAATCTCTGCTTGTTTAATTGCAGAAAAGATGGAAGGACTACAACCACATCTCCTCAAGCTCAAATTTTGGAGGAGAAGAATGGTTTGTAGACTCTGGATGCTCGAGGCATAAGACCGGGAACAAGAGGATGCTGACCAAATACATCAAGGAAAGAGGTCCCGATCTAGAGGACAGACAAAAGGCTTTGGAGAGTTGCACCGAGGAAACATTGTAATATCCAAAGTTCATTATGTCAAAGGGCTCAAGTACAACCTCCTGAGCATAAGCCAGTTCTGCGACGAAAAGAATCTAGTAGTCTTCACCATTTTGAAGTGTATGGTGATAGACATCTTATCTGGAGAAATAAAGCTACAAGGTTTCCGAAGAAGAGATGTATACATGATTGATTGGAACACAGGAACACCTAACTCGTGTTTTCTATCCAAGACTATAGCTGAGAATGGATGGCTGTGGCACAAAAGACTATGTCACCTGAACTTCAAAGCCATCAACAAGATTAGCTCTCAGAAGCTAGTCAGAGGACTTCCAAATGAAGTATTCAAGAAGGAAGCACTCTGTGATGCTTGTCAGAAGGGAAAGCAGACCAAAGCATCGTTCAAGCCAGTTCAGCCCACAACGCTCACAACAAGGATTTTAGATCTACTTCACATGGAGAAAGCATGCTCTTGTGATTGTAGATGATTATTCAAGGTACACTTGGATCATTTTTCTATTCAAGAAAAGTGAAACCTTGACCAAGTTACCTGAGCTGCTGAGAAGGATCCAGAATGAGAAATCCCTATCCATAATCAAGATCAGATCAGATAGAGGAGGAGAGTTTCTCAACAAGGCGATAACTGATTTCAGCGATCAGAATGGGATCCAGCATGAGCTCTCTGCAGCCAGGACGCCCCAGCAGAATGGTGTTGCTGAAAGAAGGAACAGAACCCTGAAGGAAGCAGCAAGGTCCATGATTGCAGAAGCAGACCTACCCAAAAGGTTCTGGGCTGAAGCTGTCAACACAGCCTGCCACACCCAGAACAGGAGTATGTTAGTAGGGAGACATGGCAAAACTCCCTATGAGGTTTGGAATAATAGAACTCCTACTGTTGCTTACTTTCATGTTTTTGGTTGCAAGTGTTTCATCCACAACAATGGTAAAACACAGCTAAATGCCTTTGATGCTAAAACTGATGATGGTCTATTTATGGGATATTCCCAAAGAAGCAAGGCATATAGAGTTTTCAACAAAAGAACCTTAGTTGTGGAGGAAACACCCCATGTTGTTTTTGATGAATCTACCGTTGAGTACAGGAAACAACTTGAGCAAATTGAGAACAAGCTCAAGTCAGCAACCCTTGAAGAAGTCATTGTACATGACACTGGAATGGTGGACTCACCTGCAGATCAGCCTGATGACCCAACTGCAGCTGATGAAGACCCAACTGCAGATCAGACAGGATCACCAAACCTATCTGATCCAGTTGCTGCTGAAGAAGACCCAGCCGGAGCAGACAAAGACTCATCTGCAGTTCAGAACCAAGCTGCTGATGACAAGGCGGTAGCTGATCCAGTTGCACACCAGAATCCAGCAGATGCAGATAACCACCAGAGCAATCCAACAGGGGGAACAAACCCAGAGGAGGACGAGATCCCCAAATGGCTCAAGGATCATCCAATTCAACAAATCATCGGAAAGTTGACTGATGGAGTCAAGACAAGACAGTCAACTCTACCAGCAGGAATGGCGATGTTCTCATGTTTCATGTCACAAATTGAACCCAAGACTACAGAACAAGCCTTGGAAGATTATTCATGGATTAATGCTATGCAAGAGGAATTGGAGCAGATGGAAAGAAACAAAGTTTGGGAACTAACAGACAGACCCGATCACAAGAAAGTTATTGGCACCAAATGGGTGTATAAAAACAAGAGTGATGAAGACGGAGCTGTTGTTAGGAATAAAGCCAGACTCGTAGCAAAAGGATATGCACAGTGTGAGGGAATAGATTTTGATGAAACTTATGCACCTGTTGCAAGATTAGAAGCCATCAGACTATTCCTCGCATATGCTGCATTCAAGGATTTTGAAGTTTACCAGATGGATGTGAAAAGTGCGTTTCTGAATGGAGTCCTAGAAGAAGAAGTCTATGTAGAGCAACCCCCAGGTTTTGTCAAAGGAGACAAAGTCTATAAGATGTTGAAGGCTCTGTATGGACTCAAGCAAGCACCGAGAGCATGGTATGAAACACTATCTGTGTTTCTTGAGAAAAATGGATTTTGCAAAGGAAAAGTGGACAAGACCCTATTCAGAGTGGAACACGAAGGCCACATTTTAATAGTTCAGATTTATGTGGATGACATCATATTCGGGTCAACCAATCCTGAACTATGCGAGAAATTCTCCAACCTCATGCAAGGAGAATTTGAGATGAGTATGATGGGAAAGCTTAACTTCTTTCTCGGATTACAAGTTAAGCAGATGGAAAAAGGAATTTTCATCAACCAAGCAAAATATACCCGAGATCTCATCAAGAGATATGGAATGGAATCAGCCAAACCCGCAAGAATTCCAATGAGCACAAGTACTCACACGGATGCGAGGCAGGCGGGAATATCAGTGGACTCAACCCACTACAGAGGACTCATCGGATCTCTTACGTACCTAGCGCAAGCGAGCCGGACATATCATATGCGGTTGGAGTTTGTGCAAGATTCGATCCAAGCCAAAGCAATCACACCTAGATGCGGCAAGAGAATAATCAAGTACCTAAAGTCTACCATTAATGTTGGACTATGGTATCTCAAGGATGACAACTTCGAGCTATCAGGATACTCAGATGCGGATTTCGCCGGATGCAAAATCAACGGGAAGAGCACTAGTGGAACGTGTCAATTCCTAGGAACCGGTGATATCTGGTTTAGCAAGAAGCGTGTTTCTAACTCTATCTCCACTACAGAGTCAGAATACCTAGCTGCAGGTAGCTGTTGTGCACAAATTCTATGGATCAGACAACAGTTAAGGGACTACAATATTATTGCCAACGAAGTTCCAATATGGTGTGACAACAATAGTGCTATTACAATAACCAACAATCCGGTTTTGCACTCAAGGACGAAGCACATTGACGTTAAGCACCATTTCATTCGAGACCATGTGCTTAACAAAAGGGTTAGAGTTGAAAGAGTCAGCACAGACTACCAAATAGCTGACATCTTCACCAAACCATTGCCAGAAGAAAGATTCCTAGAGCTTAGCAGAGACCTTGGATTACTAGATTGGGAATCTAGTTCTGAAGCGAGTTGAAGGAAGGACGGACCCTCGTAATCGGCTAAGCTGATGCAGGCGAGAAGACGAAGGCCAGAATAAGCAACTTAGCTGTACAGAATACCAGGCGAGAAGTCAACTCACCTGTTGCAGAGTGGTCAACAGTCAACGAAATCAGACCAGCTAAGTTCTCTAAACTGACCTCTAAACTTTTAATTATTATCTGTCACATTTATAAATATTATTTTAGCTAAAATGGCATTTAAAATATACATCTTTATAATCCAAGTGGCAATTTTAAATACACGCGTCACACGCCTATTTAATTAACCTCTACGGTGGCCAATCAGAATCAACCGTCAAATTTTAAATGGGGCCACCGATTCAAATTTGAAATTCAAAAGAATATGAAAAGGCGTACCACCGTTTAAATTTATAATAAAATAATCCAAACGTCCTTTCATCTTCTTTATAAGGAAGAAAACCTTTCATTTTCCCCTTTACGCCTACAGGAACCCTAGAATTTACAGAGCAAAATATACACTAAAAATCCAAAAAAAAAAACTTTTTTGCAGAAATGGCATCTCTTGAAGGAGCAAACTTGAAGGCGATGAAGGACCAAGTCATATTCTCCATGGTCGTCGATTTTGAAGGTTTATTGGAAGCAAATCTAGATGACTTCGATATGCTCAATCTGATCCGGGCGATGAAGCTGAACGGAATCTACCCGTTTCTCGACATCAACCCGCAGCATTTGTTCAAGGAAGATGTCGTCGAATTTTATCGTAATGCCTCTCTGGTTCAGCACGGGATTAATAGCTCAGTCGGCGGAATCCCTATCACCATAGATCGAGAGAAGATCCGTTCGGTATTCGGGATGAAACATCGCGGCTTGGCGGTCGAAGCTCTTAAACAATCACCCGCCGAAACCTGGAAGACGATCAAAATCGAAAACATCCCAGAGAAATTGAAGTTTACAGCGAAGAGAAATGAGTTGAAGAGGGTTTATCGAGTCGCTCTGGACATCACAAACAAGATAGTCATGGGAATGGCAGGAAGCTATGACCAACTGTCATCTTCAAAATTCATGGTGTTGGGTGCGTTAATTCAACGAGAGGAAGTTGATTGGGCCGATTATATTTTCAGGCAACTTGTTCGCGAGGTGAACAAGGTCGAATGGCTCGAAGGTGAGAAGAAGTTCAAGACTAAGTTGGCGTTCGGAACGCATCTTAGTTGGTTCTTGGAGCAGACTGGAGTGGCCAAGGGAAACATTGACCCTTTCCACCCAAACAAGAGGCTAGGTCACATGGACCATGACAAGAAGAAGGTTGGAGTCACTGGGAGGGCAGCCCAGTTGTTGAAGGATTTGCCAGACTCAAGCTTTTGTCCAAGATACGATTTATCAGACTCGGACCAACCTGCAGCTGAGATCGGAACTGCAGTCGAGTCCGAGAATGAGTCTGACGATACACCAATTGCCATCCGATTCAAGAGAAGGGGACCAGCCCCAGAAGGACCTTCCAACCTGCAGTCATCACCTGAACCCTCTCCAAAGAGGCCAAGGAAGCTGCAGTTCAGCGAGAGAAGCGGCAAGCGGCATACCCGACCCATCGATTCGATCACCGGCTCATCGGACCCGGCTGCACGAGAAACTCGAATTGTACTGTTATTACACCTCCGAGTGTACATGACCGAAGAAGAGGAAGCAGGTGTTGTTATATCTATTCTGAAGATTACACTTTCAATCTCTTAGAAAATAATACTTTTAATCTCTCTATTGAGCAACTTCAGCTTGTCAAACCGCAAGCAGAAAAACACTCTTTCGTAAATATTTTTAAAGAGTGGAAAACTCTCAAAACCATGTCCTTTACAAATTGTCAAACTTTTGTTGAAACTAGTGGTTGCGAATACCCCCAAGCCACGGAGGATGTTCTGACTGATTTTTGCAAAGAGTCAGATTTAGCTTTACTCCTCCAGGATAACTGGTTCATGTCACATTTTGAGACAAACATGGACCATTTTATCCACTCTATAATGCTCAGTATTTTTGATGGTAGCTTTGGAGAGGAGGAGGAAGAGGAGGAAGTAGAAAAGGAGATTAGTATTGAAGAAGTTGATGAAGAGAATGAAATTATCAATTTGGTTGAAGAGGATGAAGAAGAAAAAGAACCTAAAGAAAACATACCAGTTGAAAAGGAGACGGAGGAGATTGAGAAAACAGAAGAAGTAGCTGATGAAGGAGATGAAGAAGGAGAAGAAGTTGATCAGGAAGAAGAAGAAGAAGATAAGGAGGAGGATGATGAGAATGATGAAGGAGAAGAGAAGGAGAAGGACGATGCTAAGGATGATGATGATGATGATCATGATGATGGAGGTGAAGGAGGAGCAGAAAAAGAAAAAGAAAAAGATGAGGAAAAAGAGAAAGAAAAATCTGGAGAAGAAGAAAAAGAAAAATCTGGAGAAGGAGAAAAAGAGAAATCTGAAGAAGAAGGGAAAGAGGAAGAAAGAGAGAAGGAGCCAGAGCCTACCAACGAAGCTGCAGATAGGATTGTTGTACCTCCCCGGTACACCAGCCTAGACGCAGAGCTGGCAGAGGACTCCAGGTCAGGGACCCCGGAGAAGACTCAATCTGACCTCCCTGCTGCAGCCAGGAGCCTGCAGTCTAGTGGCTCCCTTGCTGAAGGATCAGGAGAACACTCCCCATCAGCTCAGTTATCACCTACCATGACTGAGCTGATCAAGCAGATTGTCAGAGACACCATTGGGGAGCTGTTGTCAACTCAGGTCACTCCTGACCTTCAGACCATAAATGCTAGGATTGACACCCTACTTCAGCAAGAAATCCCTCAGCCTCCTCCTCCTACAAACAACAGAATGCCCTTTGGCATGTCTGATTGGATGAGCCGCGTGGAGAAACAGTTGACAACCCTCATTGATGCTGGCAAAAAGGGGAAAGAGAGGATTCAGGGGGAAGAGAGGGAAATCAGAAGTAAGGAAAATCAGGATGTCCCTCAGATTGAAGGACCCTCTAGCCTGAAGAGGAAGGAACCTGTAGATCCAGAAGACAAGGCTGACCAGCCTGAAGGGAAGCGCAGAAGGACCAGAGGCGGCTTTGAACCTACTCTTGAATGGGAAGGGTTGGAGCTATGGTTTGTTGAAGATTTCTGCCCATTTGAAGCTCTTGAAATGTGGGGAGCTGCTAGGAAAAGGTTCATCAGAGACTATTATGTCTGGGAACTACTTCAAGATGACAAACTCTCCCCACAGGAGATTTTCATAAACTGGATGGAAGAAGTTCACCCTAAGCTTTGGGTCATTACGAAAAAGTACGCAAAAGAGCAAAAGCCTTTCCTATGATTCCCTTATTCGTAGTGAAGAAGCACCAATCCGCATGGATGGTGAACTTGTTGAACTACAACTACTGGAGGAATTCAAGCGAGTCTGCCTTGAGAACAAATTCAGATCTCGGCGGGAGAGCGGGATTTCGAGACTCGTGGTAAAAGAAAGTATGGCCTTGCTCCGGTCAAGGTAAGACCTATCGGAGCCAAACCATTCGAGCACACAAGCAGGCTACTAGAAGAGGCAGAGGAAGAGGCGGATGATCTTTTAATTATTTTTCTTACTTGTAATTTTATTTTACGTACTTAAAACATTCTTGTATAATTTCAATGATAAGTCGAAAAATCTATGAACAATCTGTTGAATGACAATTTTCCAGTTGTCTCAATATTAGATCGATTTCGATTTTGTCTCGCACTTAAGTGCAGACTTGGTTATTTGATTTCTTACTTAGTTTTGCCATCATCAAAATAGGGGGAATTTGTTAGGAATACTTGTTAGATTTTGATGATGTCATTAATTTAAAATCAAATGTTTATTACTTGGCAAAATGTAAGGAAGAACCAAATGAGTATCTTCCATAGGCCAAAATATGTTAAGTATAAAAATTGGCAAAATGTAAAGAAGAACCAAATGAGTATCTTCTATAGGCCAAAGTTAGCTAGGCTGAAAATCGGCTAAGTACTAAAGTACAGCCTAGTCCATCGAGAAGTACACCGACTTCAATCGAGTAGCCACAGTCAACTAAAATTTATCAGAGAAGTTTGACCAGACTGCAGCCGAGGTACCTCAGGGAAGTCACCTGATCAGACAAGTCTCAAACAGTGAACAGTCGAGAGAACCTACCTGCAGAGATGTAAGCTGCACATCAGCCTACTCAACTACAGCCTAGTACTCCAAGTCCACGTCAGCATGCTTTGAAAAGTCAAATATTACGGAAAGCTCACATGCAACGTGAAGAGACAAATTGGAGTGATTCCCGCAAGAGATATGATTTAATTAAATCATCCTGACCCACCGTGAAGACTTTAATCCTTTTATATTCAAAAGATTCGGCGCTCACATGCAGAAGTCCTCACAACGGTCGGAAGATAAAATTAAATAATGGGAATCCAGCCTTGCAACGTTCAGAAAAGATTAAACAATGAAGTCTCTCTCCAACGGACGGATTTGTTCAAAGATTTGCAACGGCTACAAGGAAGAAGCTCAGAGATCGTGATCTATATATATCCGAAGATTTGAAACTGAGGAACTACCGGTGCGAACATATACTCTAGCGATCAAAGCAAACAAAGCAATCTCAAGCAATCAAATAGCATCGTGAAAAAGAGCAGATCCAAAAAGTTCATATTCAAGGAAGCTCTTAAGTTGGAGAAGACAAACACTCTTGTCTATAAATTTTGAGTACGGGGTACTTCACTGGTTGAAGTAAGAGACTGTAAGGGCATCCGAGGATCGAGGATCAAGAGGTGCAAGGCAGTCAAGTGTGTGTACAACGGCACGGAATTCCACTGGTTGGAAGCTGTTGTAGTGTGTAGTGAATCACAGTAATATTTATCACTGGTTGAGAATTATAGTGAATTCATCTCCAACTGGTTTGGAGAAAAGTGGATTAGTAGAGGATTACCCCACCTGTGAGACCACTATAGCTGCCTGTGTTATTTACTGTTTTACTGCATCATACTCTAACTGCTGCATACATTGTTAAGTGTTTCATTAAGATTAATTTATATTCGTCATCAGCTGACTTCCGCACTTATCCAAGAACAAACGACTCCAAGTCATTTGTTTGATTATCAGCTGAAGAAACTCACTCTTCGGAAAAAGAGTTCAAGAGTTTCAACAAGTCTATTCAGCCCCCCCCTCTAGACTTGTTCCTGGACGACTTGTGACCTACATCATCATCCTTCGTGCCGACCCTGTGTTATGCTCCAAAACCTGAATGCAAAAACGGACATCCACCCCCCGAATACTCGGGGGTTAGCAAAACTCCACTGTTTTGCTAGTGCAAGAACAAAGTGCAAATACGAGCCATACAATTCACATTCCACGAACGATAATAATTCGGAATCCTCAAAGATTCAAATACAACAGGATGAACACTTCCCGAGGCGAGAGTTTGAGTAAATACTTCCCAAAACTTCAAGAACAAAATATCAAGGGAAACAATTTATAAAATGATTTGAAATACCATCGGGAGTTTTAATGGAAAACAATTTAGGATTCTCAAATCCTACTTTTCGAAAACCAAAAGACAAAAGGGGTCGCCACCCCAAAGGTTTTACTTTCCATAAAATAACCTTTACCAAACCATTGGGATTTTAGCCCCAAATCCATCAAATGACCTTTACAAAACCGTTGGTATTTTAGCCCCAAATATCATCAACTCACAGGACACGAGAACGACAACAAGGTTCGTCTCCCAACATCAAAATCCACAAATAAAGGATTTAAAACAAACAACAAAATACTCTAGTGCCATCCTAGCCAAGTAAGCCAAACGAACACTTACCTCTTACACACTTAGTCGATGCATGCAATCATGAAAACACAGTTCCAAAGCACTCATTTCCGGAAATGCCAATATCAAATCACATTTGTGAAATGCACCACAATTAACCGCGGACCCACAGCTTCGTGGATCCCTGCCGAGACCCCGTCGGATCTAACCCACAGTGGTTAAAAGCAAGCTCGCAGTTCCACAGCTTCGTGGAGCCCTACCGAGACCCCGTCGGATCTAACCCGTAGTGAGCATACACACACACACACGTTACTCATGCAATACTAACATGCTAAGAATGTAAGTTCATTAAGAATACTCACTAGAGATGGCCACTAAGAATGTAAGTTCATCATAAAATCCTTCAACATTCAAAATAATCAAATCATAATCAATTCCCAAAACACAACGTTCACAAAACACACACGCGTTTTGAAAGAGAGCCTTTAACGAGGCCAAACCGAAATCTTTTGAAACTTCATTTCAAACAACCAAACAAACACACCAAGACGATCACCGATCATCATATCCATAAAACAAGAAAAGTATGGGCAAGGTATTTGCCTCAAAATCGGCACGCAAGTATCCCGACGAACACGGCTCAACCGGAAAGCTTCGAAACGCCCGATGCAATCGAAAAGAAAGACGACAACGAACGGAAGGGTTCAACTCGGTTTCTTCGCAAGAAACTCGACCCTAACAATATATAATCAATAAATCAACAATCATACGAGGGAGGATAATCGTAGAACGCCCGAAAACCCCTCTAAGATATTTTACCGGACACCTTCAAGGCGTCGGTCAAGAACTCGACCAAAACAACGAATCGATACGATCCAACCATGGAATAACAAGGGAAATGATATAATACATCTAAATAATCATCAATCCATCACAATCCTAAGTTAAAACGGATTAAACGGACGAAAACAACCAAAACACCCAAATTCCCCAAAACTAGATTTCTAAGAAATCTGACCTGATTCGGTAGATTGGAGGATGATATAGGACGGATGATTGATGATATGAACCTCAAAACTTCATGGATTGATTGTCCAACAACATCTCTCCATGATATACATACCCACAGCCGCGTACGGGAAGAAAAAGAATAAGGAACTAGGTGAAAAATACGCTGCCAGGCCTTAAATAGGATGACTGCCGGCCGGGTTACGTACGTAACTGGCCATGGCTTACGTACGTAACTGGCCATGGCCGAACTCACTGCCTGGAAATGCCGGAAGCGTTACGTACGTTACCGGTCAGGGCCTTACGTACGTAACCGGCCTTACGTACATAACTGACGATCACTACCATACGTTACTCGGCCAGGGCTGGCCTGGCCCCAGCATGCCCGGCCATGACTCGGCCGGGACCAACTCGACGGCCCGAACGACCCCGAAACCCGAACCTGAGTACGAATTGAAGATACGGTTACGAAGTACTCGCAAAGTCGAATCCGAGCACTAAGAGAACACACGATTCCGACCACCCGAAGGCTCGAAATTCGACAATGGAAAGTAATTACCCCAAACTTTGGGAAATTACGAAAATGGCCCAAAACGTCCGAAATACACGATACATGATCGAAACACCAAACCGAAGTTCACAACACGTATAAAAAAGTTAAACGGACTTACGGGAAACTTGAAACAGCAGTTTGGGACGAGATTCGCAAGAATCGAACTGAAGTGCGGAAAAGTCGCTAAAAAGCACGGAACTCAACAAAACGACACCGAAACGAACTCGGATGACAAAAAGCGTAGAATTAATCATTCTCAGAATGACGAAACGGTCATGAGAGAGTCGTCAAAACGGACTCCGGCCGAAAAAAGAAATTTACCGAAAATCGAAAATTGCGGATATTACATTCTACCCTCCTTAAAAGAAGTTTCGTCCCGAAACTTAAAACAAGTAGGGAGAAGAAATATCCCGCCAGGAAAACTCAACGAGATACGCAAGAAACGCGTAACTAACGCCCAACGGCGAAACGTTACGAACAACGCAACGAAAAATACGGCGTGAAAACACGCTCCACGACGACCAACACAACGTCGCCGTTAGGGATATAATAGAACCAACAAGTGACAAGCGTCATCAAATGGATAATACAATCGAGTCAATTATCCGAACAATCACAAAACACAACAAACGAAAATCAATACGATTGACCAACCCAACGGTTCATCAATCAAAACGCGAGCCAAACGCTGAACAAATACGGAATTCCACCGCATAAGGGTTGGAAGATCGAAAACGAGACCAATTTCCCGAACTTAAGGGAATTAGGAAGGAGCCTGAACGCTCAACAATCACGAAACGAGAACAAAAATCGTACAAACAAACGATCGAGATAACAAAAATCGAACAATCATGTCCGAAATACGAAGGATAATAAAATTCAAACAACAACTCCAAGGTTCACATCTCGACTCGAGACAATATATGATCCGGTGAAAACAACAGGATGTGCATTCATATAAGATCCACAGGAAGGGGGATAGCACTAGAAAAGTCACAACGACAACCGAGTTATTCCGAATTAATACCACACTCATTCGATCAACAAAAGCAAGGGGTAGGACAAGCTCAGAAATGTCAACGAACATAAACGAGTCGACAGAGTCGAAAACACAAGAGTTCCAAATCCGATCCACTTCGAATAAAAGAACTAATTAAACCAGATGATGTCACTTCCGAACAAGGTTCACAAGAATCGAACCAAATTAGGAAAAGTCACAGCGATAACCAGATCGACCCACAACAAGATCACAGTTCGTTCGGACGATGAAACCGAAATACAGAACAAGTTCAGAAAGTATCAACGAACACGAGCGAGTCGATAGACATGAGAAAGAGGAAATGCGGAAGTCAAAAAAAACAACACGGGTACTACATTCTACCTCTTATAAAAGAAGGTCGCCCCCGCAACTCACAACAGCGAAATCAAGGTGACGACACAACAAGCAACCGACAGAAACATCCTTCGAAGGCCTCTCAAAGCCGATTCTGATACTTGTGCTGAAGCGCGAACTCCGAAAGTCTCGGTAGCCAATTCGCAAAACTGAATTCGGTGTCCCTCGAGTCCACACTTGAAATGTGTTATCGACGAGAAGGACAATTTACATGTGCATGCCCCGGCACATCACGATTGAAACGCCTCGGCTCGGCATACCGAAAATACAAATGCTAGATACAATGGAACTAACACCGCAAAACAACATACCGGAGATGCCAACTCAGCATAACATATCAACGCATTCAAAAATCACCACAACAACGACATCGTTCGACGACTACAACGGCCCAAACGATAGCCAACACACAATCACAAACATCATGAAACAAACACTCATGTGCATAAACGCACAAAAATCCAGGCTTCAACAGCTCACCCTCGTGCGACAACATGCAAATCACCACGAGGCGACAATTAGTAAATACCAGTTCACACCTGTCACAGAGGGCTAGTACAACAAATGCGTGGGAACGCCTCGACGTTCATGCCACCAATTCGATCAAACTCGGGAGCAACATCATAACGACAAAGCAAACATCATACATACATTCCCAAACGCAAACGGGAATTGATAGATTTAAAGAAAAAATGAAAACCACCTTTTGAAAATAATTTAGAAAAAACACCAGTTGATCTTGAGTATCACCTTTCAAAAAAAAATACTAACGTGAGACATCGTTATCGAGACTTTGGAGAACCATTTCGCATTTGATAAAAATGAGGACACTTTCTCTTAGTGAAAAACTTTCAGAATGTTCGACCCTCGGGTCTAAGTAAAAGTGTTTCTAAATAATTGAACATATCTCAAAGTATTTCTGGTCCTCAATTGGAAAATTTCTGAAATATATTGTGGCACTAGAAAGCACCTTGAAAACACCGCAAGAAAATAATTCGTTTTAAAAGTACGTCTCGAAATTTAATTTTCTAAGATACTCAAGGTTTTTAAAAATCCAACAAGCCAGAATGCCCAAAACTCACGCATACCGACGTACAATAAAACAACTCCTAGTACACGCATCAAAACGTTTAAAGTCAAGACAATACATGTCTTTTAACGGAAATAAACGGTAAAATACCACAGTCGAAGACCGCCTAGGATTCAGAACAAAACAACTGACCCCATTCGAGGTCTCTAAGGACCCTCCCGTACTGACTAGTGAACAAGTCATACGCGTATAAGCACAAAGCCTCCACAAGAGAACTTGTAAAACGTGCAAATCGATTCGAAAATCATCAGCAACGAACAAAAACAACAATTAAAAATACATCACAAGCGACGACACTCCTCGTATAAATCAAATACGAGAGTCGACTAAATACATATCGTGAAACCAAAATCCACATAAGGATTCCACCACTTAACAAATAATCATAAAAATAGCTCGTGTCACACGAGGCACAACACAAAGAAGGGAGACTTACTTCCACAGGTCGCACGAAGATGATGATCGCCCCACGATACTAATCACGACCAACAAACTCAAACGACGCGTCGCGACACGACTCAGTCAGATAAAATCCGACGAAACAAGACTCAAACAACACGACTTGACCCGACAGCCTAGGTTTCCACAACCTAAGCTCTGATACCATTTATGTAACACCCCCAATCCACTCAGGGATATTACACGCCGTAGAACCTTTCCTCAAGGATCTACCAGGCTGGTAACGACATATAACAACTCAACCATGCCTTTAAGGCAAAACTGACTCAGTAGACCAATTTGGTCTTTCAACAAATACATACAACTCAAATACAACTCACGCCAACGCAGGGGTCAAAATACAACCACACCCGTACAACGGGAAAATATAGCAGCGGAAAAATAGAGTACAACTGAACCAATAAACAAAGTACGGTTCCTCATGTGATTAGTATCGATCGTCTTTCATCATCCTTCGTGCCGACCCTGTGTTATGCTCCAAAACCTGAATGCAAAAACAGACATCCACCCCCCGAATACTCGGGGGTTAGCAAAACTCCACTGTTTTGCTAGTGCAAGAACAAAGTGCAAATACGAGCCATACAATTCACATTCCACGAACGATAATAATTCGGAATCCTCAAAGATTCAAATACAACAGGATGAACACTTCCCGAGGCAAGAGTTTGAGTAAATACTTCCCAAAATTTCAAGATCAAAATATCAAGGGAAACAATTTATAAAATGATTTGAAATACCATTGGGAGTTTTAATGCAAAACAATTTCGGATTCTCAAATCCGACTTTTCGAAAACCAAAAGACAAAAGGGGTCACCACCCCAAAGGTTTTACTTTCCATAAAATAACCTTTACCAAACCATTGGGATTTTAGCCCCAAATCCGTCAAAATGACCTTTACAAAACCGTTGGGATTTTAGCCCCAAATATCATCAACTCACAGTACACGAGAACGACAACAAGGTTCGTCTCCCAACATCAAAATCCACAAATAAATGATTTAAAACAAACAACAAAATACTCTAGTGCCATCCTAGCCATGTAAGCCAAACGAACACTTACCTCTTACACACTTAGTCGATGCATGTAATCATGAAAACACAGTTCCAAAGCACTCATTTCCAGAAATGCCAATATCAAATCACATTTGTGAAATGCACCACAATTAACCGCGGACCCACAGCTTCGTGGATCCCTGCCGAGACCCCGTCGGATCTAACCCACAGTGGTTAAAAGCAAGCTCGCGGTTCCACACCTTCGTGGAGCCCTACCGAGACCCCGTCGGATCTAACCCGTAGTGAGCATATACACACACACTCCTGACTCACCTGACAGAATCCCTAAGATCCAGGGGTTGAGAGCCCATACCTTGCCATCCCGGAGATCCAGGGATTGAGAGCCCATACCTTGCAATCCCAGAAATCCAGGGATGGAAAATCGCAGGTTGAATCCCTGGATATCCGGGATTCTCTCTGGGAATCAGGAAAAATCTCAGATAACAAGGCACCCTCCTCCTATAAAATGGAGAGAGGGGGTTCCTCAGAAAGGGACACACACTCTGAGAATACAGCATATTTTAGAGAGAGAAAGAAAAGAGAGTACTTCATATATTTTAGGTTTTCTTAGCTAAACTTCTAATATTAACCCGATTCTTGGTGACCGATCAGCTCGGTTACATCAAGTGGCGCCGTCTGTGGGAAGTGTGACATCGAGTCACTTTGAGTTGAGACGTGAGGTTAGTAATGGCAGAAGAAATGAACCAGAAGAGAACAGGGGAGTTAATACCCAGAAATCTAGAAGAGGAACTAGCAGCGGCGGGTGGAGAAGCGACTCTGGAGAAAACACCCGTCACCCTTGTAGAAGAAGTCGCACCAAGCACAATTACACTGACGAAGGAAGCCTTAGCCGACATAATCGCCAGTGCAATCCAGAAGAGCCGGGAGGTCGAAAAACAAAGGGTACCACGAAAAATAATACCCATCCTTTCGGATGGGCCGGAAGAAATTGATCAGCAGGAAGAACATGGGGAGAGTTATCCAAAAATATGGGAGCGATCTAGGCAGGAAAAAACGCAGGATCCCTTGATATACAAAGATGCAGACGAGCTGGAAGAGTTGCGATAGAGGGTTGCGGGGAGGGACATGGAAAGTCATCCAGGCCATCCCTTCTCGTAAGGCATACTACAGCCGAGCTCCCGTATGGGTTTAGGGCTGTTACCTTCACCTATGATGGACTCTCGAGATCCTACCCGACATTTATACCGATTCGAGAACATGGCGGTACTACATAGATATTCGGATGCCGTGAGTTGCGGGGCATTCTTGGCCACACCGACAGAGTCACCAGATTGGTTCCACCAGATACCCCCGGGTCAATCACCACTTCAAAACTTTCAGCTCGCGTTTGACGCACTTTGCCAGCCGCTGTGGCGCACCAAAAGACCTTCATGTCCTTGTTCAAGATCAAGCAATATTCGGAGAAGCGCCGAGAGCTTATGTGACCCGATTCACGAAGGCGTGTCCGGAGGTACCCTCGTCGTCGAAGAAGTAAAAACCAGGCCTTGACGCAGTGGATCGAGGCCGGGGTTATTACGAACCTCATTAGCTAAAAACCAAATGTAACATACGATGAGGTCTTAGCCCGATGCTCGAAGTACATCAATGTTGAGGAAACCGAGAAGGATATGGAGGAGTTGCATGAGAAGCCCGAGGATGGGGAAAGGGGGTCCAGTAGATTGATACGACGGGAGGAGTACACCTTTCAAGGAAATTTGCCTCGGGAAGAAATGTCACGGGGAAAAACAGATTGGAAGAAGAACGATATCGTTCTAAGGCGACCAAGATTTGACCAATACAAACCCACTAACAATGAGGAGAGCCTGTGTTTTGGAAGCGGTTGAGGGTAAGATGAGCAGTGGTCATCGAGTGGCTCGCATCTCGCCCTAATAGGCCCACCCAAAGAAATCGAGCTTTATTGTCGATTCCACAATGATTACGGGCATAAAGCAGACGAATGCAAGCACCTTAAGGATGAGATCGAGAGGCCTGGTCCGAGCGAGACATCCGATGGAGTTCACATATCAACAGAGAAATGGAGGTCGGAGGCAACCACCCATGCCCCAAGGAGGCGGGGTGAAAGAAGCTCTCGGGGACCCGCTGCTCCCGGCTAAAAAGGAGTGATCCACATGATATCGGGGACCAACCGACTAAGTTCTAATCAAAGAAAAGCCCACGCACGAAAGGCTAGGTGTCATCAACTCAAGGAGGTCGCCTCAGAGGCGGTGGGCCTATCATTCATTCAGCCCCATGGATTATAATGGGATACATGCGCCCACAATGACGCGTTGGTCATCACAATGAAATCGCCACGATGTGCAAAGGGTGTTTATCGATACGGAATCTCGGTAGACATCTTATTCTATGACTGTTTCAAACAGATGAACTGGAAGTGGAATTGAGAAAGGTAGATATCGCGCTCTATGGGTTCTCAGATGACCGAGGTGCAACCAGTTGGAGAAGTGGTGCTTCCAAAGAGCACTAGGTCGGATGCCCCATCGGAAGGTCAAGACACTCGATTTTTAGTGGTGGACACCAAATCGGCCTATAACGCCATTTTAGGACGACTGTGGCTCAACAAATTGAAGTAGCCTCTACCGCGCACATGAAAGTAAAATTCCCCGTAGGAGGTGAGGTGGGAGAAGTAGCAGGAGATCAGTTTGTCGCCCGTTCTTGTTATCAAACAACCGTAAAGTAGGGAGTGCAGCGCGGAAAGAGGACACCCGAGCTCGGGGGTCCGGATCCGGAGTCTAAGAGGAATAAGCAATCGAAGGCACCCGAGGAAGCTGAGGAAGAAGTTGTCAAGCCCAACGAGGATTTACTAGAAATAGAATTGGTTCCAGGAAAGCCGGAAACAAAGACTCGCATGGGAAGTCGGTTGGACGATGGAATAAAGGAAAGCCTCATCAGCCTGCTAAAAAGATTCGTGGACATTTTCACGTTCGCAGCTGAGAATCTGGTGGGAATCAACCCAACAGTTGCCGAACACAGGTTGAACATCGACCCCACCATAAGACCAGTAAAGCAGAAGAGGAGGCATTTCGGGCCAGAGATGGATGGGGTCATTGGGGAAGAGGTCGATAAGCTCCTCCGAGCTGGGCACATAATGGAGATACAGTTACCGGAGTGGCTATCCAACGCTGTGATGGTAGGGAAGGGCTAGGGGAAGTGGAGGATGTGCATGGACTTCCGGGACCTAAATAAAGCATGTCCCAAGGATCACTACCCGTTACCCCGCATAGATCAGCTGGTGGATTCAACCTCAGGGTGCGAGTTACTCAGTATGATGGACGCTTCCCAAGGATATCATCAAATTCCTCTCGCACCCGAGGACAGAAAGAGGGTTAGTTTTGTGGTTTCAAAGGTAAGTTTTTGTTATGTACGCATGCCTTTTGGATTGAAAAATGCAGGAGCTACATATCATAGGATGGTCGACAGAATCTTTAAATCCCAAATCGGCAGAAACATGGAGGTATACGTGGATGACATGCTAGTGAAAAGTGTGAAGGCAGGAGAACATATCAGGGACCTAGAAGAGACGTTCGAGAACCTGCGCACGTACGGAATGAAGCTCAACCCATCAAAATGTTCTTTTGGAGTCAAATCGGGAAAATTCCTGGGGTATGTGGTCACAGAACAAGGAATCGAGGTCAACCCGGAGAAGGTCAAGACAGTACTGCAAATGAATCCTCCAAAAAATATAAAGGATATCCAGATACTAACGGGAAGAATAGCAGGGCTGAGCCATTTCATATCACGCTCGGCCGAGAAGGGGTTCCCATTTTTTAAACTCTTAAGAAAAGGGAACAAGTTCGAATGGACCCCGGAAGCGCAAACGGCATTCGGAAAATTGAAAGAGTATTTGGCCGAGCCGCCCTACTCACCAAACCTATCAGAGAGGATCTTGTACTCTACTTATCCGTGGGAGAAGGAGCGGTGAGCTCGGTCTTGCTAAGAGAAGAAATGAATAAACAAAAGGCCATTTATTATACAAGCCGAATCTTGCAAGGAGCGGAGCGGAACTACTCCGAGCTAGAAAAAGGGGCGCTGGCGTTAGTGGTTACGGCCAGGCGATTGAGGCCCTATTTCCTAGCCCACCGGATAAAATTGCGAACCAACTTGCCCTTGAGAGAGATATTAGGCGACCTAATGTGTCGAGTCGTCTGGTGAAGTGGGCGGTAGAAATGGGGAGTACGACATGGAATATGAGCCGAGAACGGCGATTAAAGCTCGAGCCCTAGCAGACTTTATCCAAGAGGGGGCCATGCCATCGCCACCGAGGACAGTGGGCATTGCATGTGGATGGATCGGCGACAACCAAAGGGTTCTGGGGTGGATAATCCTCACTACCCGGAAGGTGAGCAATTAGAGTATGCCATAAAATTCGATTTCAGGCATCTAACAACGAGGCGTAATATGAAGCCCAGTTAAGGGAATGCACTGAATAGACTTGGGCGCGCGACGACTCATTGCTTACTCGATTCCCAACCGGTCACACAACAGTAGAAGGAAAATTTGAGATAAATGAAGATCGGATGAAGAAGTATGTGGAGGAAGTGAAAGAGGCTGCCAAAAAACTAGGGGAATGGAAGTTAATCCATATCCCTAGGTCGGAGAATGCAAAAGATGATTACCTAGCAAAGATGGGAAGCTCCTTAGCGGATTGCCGCTCGCGAACAGTAACGATTCTGGGAGCAGCCCGAAGTAGCATCATGAAACAGGTTATGGAGGTGAATGAGATGGCAGATTGGCGAACTCCTTGGTTGGCATACCTAAGAAGGGCAGAATTACCCAAGGAGAGACAAGAAAGAATGAAAATTGTGCGAAGAGCAGCGAGGTTCTGCTGCATTAATGATGAGCTATATAAGAGGTCCTACCTCGGGCCATACCTACGATGCATCTCGGAAGAAGAAGGGCGAAGTGTATTGGAAGAAATCCATGAAGGGTGCTGCGGAGACCATACCAAAGGAAGAGCGCTGATTAGCAAAACGCTAAGGGCTGGTTTCATTTGGCCGACCATGAGCAAGAAAGCAGTGGAAATGGTTAAGCGATGCCAAAAATGTCAAGTGCACGCACCCTTAATTCATATCCCAGCCGAGGATATGATCACCATGGGAGCTCCTTGTCCATTCGCTAAATGGGGAATTGATATCATGGGGCAGTGTACACCTGGCTCGGGAGGAAGAAAGTTCTTAATAGTAGCCATAGACTACTTCAGCAAATGGGTATAAGCCGAGCCCGTGGCCACCATAACCGAGCAAAGAATCATAAGTTTCCTGTTTAACAACATTTGCTGCAGGTACGGAGCGCCCCAGATACTCATCTCAGATAATGGAACCCAATTCAATGGGAAGAGAACCCAGTCCTGGTGCGAGGGTATGCATATCAAGCAAAGGTTCGCTCCGGTTGCTCACCCGCAAGCTAATGGGCAAGTAGAGGTAACTAACAGAACAATCTTGCAGGGGATAAAAACCCGCTTAGACAAAGTGGGAGGAGGATGGGTGGATGAACTTAGCTCGGTACTATGGTAGTACAGGACCACACCTAGATCGTCAACAGGAGAAACACCCTTCAGTATGGTCTACGGGTCCGAGGCCGTCATCCCCGCAGAAGTCAGAGAAATGTCCCATCGGGTTCGATGGTTCAACGAGGTGGAGAACGAGGAAATAATGAAGGAGGCGTTAGATACCATAGAAGAAAGGAGGGAAGCGGCAGCAGCATGAACTGAAAGATACAAAAGCCTGACAAAAGCAGCTCATGACAAAAGAGTCAGGAAGAGACAATTCCAGGTCGGTGATTTGGTGCTTAGCGGTGATGCCCTCGTAAAAACAGAAAGCTGGAGCCGAATGGAAGGCCCTTACAAGGTAATCCGAATTTATGCGGGAGGAGCTTACGAGCTTGAGGATATGGAAGGGCACCTCATCAAAAGACCTTGGAACATATGTCACTTAAAAAAGTATTTTGTGTGAAGAGATGTGGAAAAAAGCTTATGTTGTTTTAATGAAAGTCTATTACAAAAATATATCTCTCTGAATGTGTTGATCAAGTAAAACTATAAATGACATCTGAACAGGCGAAACGCCTTCAGATCCGAGTAAGGGTGAACCGCCCTCTGACATCTGAATAGGCGAAACGCCTCCAGATCCGAGTAAGGGTGAACCGCCCTCTGACATCTGAATAGGCGAAACGCCTCCAGATCCGAGTAAGGGTGAACCACCCTCTGACATCTGAATAGGCGAAACGCCTCCAGATCCGAGTAAGGGTGAACCGCCCTCTGACATCTGAATAGGCGAAACGCCTCCAGATCCGAGTAAGGGTGAACCGCCCTCTGACATCTGAATAGGCGAAACACCTCCAGATCCGAGTAAGGGTGAACCGAACTATGAAGCTATGACTAAGGGAAATACCCAACCTACACTAAAGATCGGTGAAAAGATTAAGTCAAACTGGTCGGATTACATTTAGGATTTTTCGAAATTTAAAAGTCGGGCCATATCGGAAAGTAATCGTATCAAATCAAACAGGCACAAGATACATCAAGGTTACAAGCAACACCGAACTATATCAACTTGTCATACAAAGCACACAAACCCAAAGTATATTCAACTCAAAAAGTTGTCATTCAAAATAGCTGTGCCAGTACAAATAAAGTAGGGAAAAAGAAACAGAAGAAAAATATACATTGTCTATACTAAGCTACAGGCTCTGAAGACGGAGGAGGCAACGGAGGAGAAGCATCACGATCGGTCCCAACCACCTCGGGACTAGGAGTGCTGGCCTTAACAGGTGAACTGGGAGGATCAGAAGGCAGCTCCAAATCTAAGCCAGATTGCTTTATGGACTCCTCAAGGGCGTCCTTCCACCAGGCCGCCTCCGGAGATTCTTCCACGTCCCCGGACCAACCCGAAGGAACAGGAGCCCCGTCCAATGCAGCATCCCAGTCCAGCTCGCCCGAAAAGCCCAATGAAGCTAGCTGCTCACGAGCACGAGTCAGAGCAAAATCAAAATATTGTGTCGCAGCTGGGGCTAGCTTAACCAGGAATGCGGTGGAATTATGATACCGGGCCAGGAGGGCGGAACGGTAGGCCTCCAGAAAAGAGTGACCAATGTCACTAGTCAGGAATCGACGTCGGCCATCCGTCGCCCCGCGCTCATAAGACGATCCCTCGGATCTAGCCTCGGCTAGTTGAGTCTCCAACAGGGTCACCTTTTCCGATGCCGCTCTAGCTTGAGCTTCGAGGTCGGCGGCCTTCTCCAACTCAGCCTTAGCCCGTGCCTCAAGTTGAGCTATCCTTTCGGATTCGGACCTAGCTTCCGACAACTGAGCCTCGAGCTGGCCCACCTTCTCCGTTTCAGCTGAAGACATGGTCTTCCAAAATTTCAGCTCTTCGTTTAGCTGAACATTGGCCATCTGGGCCCGCTCTAAAACCGCCTCCCGCTCAGAATTTTTCTTAAGGGCAGCATCTAAGCGATACTCCCTCTCCTGAAGCCGGGCCGAAAGATCGACTGCCGGCGTGGCGGCCTCCAGTCGGCTTGCATCCGGGTGAGCCGCGAAGAAGAAGTAGCGCCGAGCTTATGATCCTCGGCGAAGGTCACAAAGGTGGCGAAGAACTGCACAAGAAGTTATATCAGGTCGGCAGAGGGTAATAATAAACATAAAAATAACCAAAAGGGGTATGAAGGCGAAAAGGGGAATACCTTCCCAAAGTACATCATCATAGCATCAAATTTAGGGTCCTCCTCGGCCTCGTAACCCCGACTTATCCTTAGCCGGACCATGGAGCTAAAATAAGGGAGAAATCTCTCAAACTCCTTGCAACGGAGAAGAGTCTCCATAGCCGACTGGAGGACCCGCGGTCTTCGGCCGTTTGGAAGCAGGGACCTAGGAGAAGAGGCCCTCCGAGTGACTGAGCCGCCGAGACGAGCTCGCAGAGCCTCGTCCGTGGTCAAGGTAGGAGCCAGTCGGATGGGAGAGTTACCCTGCACTTGGGGCGAGCAGAACCTTCCGTTTAGCTTTGGACGAGCCCTCCGCCTCTCCTTGGGAGGATTCGTCGACTTAGGGACCTTCTCTTTATTGGTTCGGCCTGCCTGGAGGCATCCGATCGGGCAGTCCGCATGAACCGATCTACAAAAAAATACAAACGGTCAAGGAAATAGCTAAAAAGCAAAATAACAAAGATCTAAAAAAATATATAGATAAAGCCTACCAATGTCGTGATAGCCGGGTAGGGATTCGAGCTCACCACAATGGAACAAGATCATGGAATTGCACCGGAAAGCATTATAGGGAATGGCATTCCATTCCCGAACTTTCTCGACCCACGCAGCCGGATGGAACTACGCCTAGGAATAGGATCCTCGGCTCGAGTAGCCTGCGTACATTGCGTAGGAAAGCCCTGTGAATCGGATGTGGGAGCCGAAGGAAAAGAAGCGGGACCTCCAGTCCTTCACATTGGAAGGGAGGTGGGTGAAGAAATGGGCGTTGTTTCGAAGTCAAGTAAAAGAGCCTTTAAAACTCTTTAGCCCAAAGCAAAAATAGAAAAAGCCTGTGTCGGGTTCCTCATGTCCGTAATGACACAAAGACGAGAAAACCCACCATGTAGCGAAAAGAGTTAGGAGAGAACTGGTTGAGGGAAGATTGTATTTAACGGAAGAGAGACAAGGAAGGGATGGGGTGGAAAGCGAAGACCACCGCTCACCCGATCCACAAACCGTAATATGACCCGGAGGAGGATGATCAGGGGTATCGCTAGCCTGAGGTGTGACAAATTTCCACCCCGGGGAAGCCTAAGAAATCTTATAAAACTAGCCAGCGCGGCTGGGCTAGTCCTCGATAGAGGATGGGGAGGGAGACCTCGAGTCGCCCCTACAACCGTCCTGATATGGGTTGGCTAAAGGCCGGCCACGATTACCTCGTCCATGGGGGAGGGGAAGGAGGATCTACAATGATTAGGGGGATGCCAGAGGGAGGGATGTCACCTAGCTCGGACCAGTCTACGTCACCTAAAGGCTCATCCCTAAGACGGAGAGAGGAACCAGTAGCTCGCCCCGACCTACCCCCCGAATCCCCATCAGAAGAGGAAAGACCCTCCAAAAAAGAGTTCACGGCCGATTCGCCGGAAATATTTTAGGAATCCGAAGCAGACAACATAACTAAAGGAAGAAAAAGGGAGGAAGAAGAAAAGGAAAATATCTGTAAAACAAATCAAAAAGCTAAAGAGATGTTTAGATGAACATACCCATGGGATTGGGTGGAAGTTCGCCGGAGAAAGGTAGAGCAAGCGCGTCGCCGGGGACAGATAGCTGTGATCGCTAGTGTCGCCTGAGAATTTTCGCACCAGAGGTTGAGGGTATAAAAACGCGGAAGTGATAAAGGGGGAAGAAGACCTCCTTTTATAGGAGGGAGCGGCAAAAACCAAGAAGGATAGGGACGATCTGGAGCGTCCGATACGCTATTCGAAGGAACGGCTGGGATTCGGCACCGTCTTAGCCGACCTATGGCAGGTCGACACCTGGCTTCGGCCATCGACGCGACGTTTGGGAGGCAGGGAAAGGAAAAGACAGGTTAATTATAGCGCACAAAGTCCGAAGAGCCTCGTTATCTGGGAACGGGAGTCCCAAGGATAATTGCGTCAAGGTCGTCCGGTTGTAAACAAATCTTACTCTACTCGGTCTTACAGCTCGACTAGAGTAGGGGGGACTGGTTGATAGGACGTCGAATGTACGCTCCCTGAAAACCCAGTTTAAAATATGGACCAATAAAAGTCCGACCTAGGTTCTTAGATAAGGAGATGACAATCCCTGGATATCCGGGGATTCAAGCTGCGATTTTCCATCCCTTGATTTCCGGGATTGCAAGGTATGGACACTCAATCCCTGGATCTCCGGGATGGCAAGGTATGGGCTCTCAACCCCTGGATCTTAGGGATTCTGTCAGGTGAGTCAGGATCTTCTTTCTCAAGAGTTCGACCTTCCTGAGTTCGGTGGTTTTTAGGTCGGCTCATCCCTATTCAAATCAGTAGTTTGAGAGACCTTTGAGGTCGGCGACCTGTTATCGGATATCATAGGTCAGCGGGGGCCTCCGAGGTCGGCGCCCTTCTAACAGATGTCACAGCTAAACGGGACCTCCGAGGTCGGCGACCTTTATCAGATATCCTAGGTCAACGGGGCCTCCGAGGTCGGCGACCTTCTAAAGGACCTTGGGGTTGTCATCTCCTTATCTAAGAACCTAGGTCGGACTTTTATTGGTCCATATTTTAAACCGGGTTTTCAGGGAGCGTACATTCGACGTCCTATCACACACACACACGTTACTCATGCAATACTAACATGCTAAGAATGTAAGTCCATTAAGAATACTCACTAGAGATGGCCATTAACTCGACACCATTACCAAACTCTTCAAAACACAATGACAAGATTAAATACGGAATACACGATTCCATAACTTTAAACAATAGGAGTATCATCATCAAATCCTTCAACATTCAAAATAATCAAATCATAATCAATTCCCAAAACACAACGTTCACAAAACACACATGCGTTTTGAAAGAGAGCCTTTAACGAGGCCAAACCGAAATCTTTTGAAACTTCATTTCAAACAACCAAACAAACACACCAAGACGATCACCGATCATCATATCCATAAAACAAGAAAAGTATGGGCAAGGTACTTGCCTCAAAATCGGCACGCAAGTATCCCGACGAACACGGCTCAACCGGAAAGCTTCGAAACGCCCGATGCAATCGAAAAGAAAGACGACAACGAACGGAAGGGTTCAACTCGGTTTCTTCGCAAGAAACTCGACCCTAACAATATATAATCAATAAATCAACAATCATACGAGGGAGGATAATCGTAGAACGCCCGAAAACCCCTCTAAGACATTTTACCGGACACCTTCAAGGCGTCGGTCAAGAACTCGACCAAAACAACGAATCGATACGATCCAACCATGGAATAACAAGGGAAATGATATGATACATCTAAATAATCATCAATCCATCACAATCCTAAGTTAAAACGGATTAAACGGACGAAAACAACCAAAACACCCAAATTCCCCAAAACTAGATTTCTAAGAAATCTGACCTGATCCGGTAGATTGGAGGATGTTATAGGACGGATGATTGATGATATGAACCTCAAAACTTCATGGATTGATTGTCCAACAACATCTCTCCATGATATTCATACCCACAACCGCGTACGGGAAGAAAAAGAATGAGGAACTGGGTGAAAAATACGCTGCCAGGCCTTAAATAGATGATCGCCGGTTACGACGTAATCGCCATGGCTTACGACGTAATCGCCATGGCCGAACTCATCGCTCGGAAATGGCGGAAGCGTTACGTATGTTACCGCCGTGGCCTTACGTGCGTAACCGTCCTTACGCACGTAATCGCCGATCACTACCGCACGTTACTCGCCGTGGTGGCTGCCTCAAAGATGCCCGGCCATGACTCGCCGACCAACTCCGACGGCCCGAACGACCCCGAAACCCGAACCTGAGTACGAATTGAAGATACGGTTACGAAGTACTCGCAAAGACGAATCGGAGCACTAAGAGAACACACGATTCCGACCACCCGTAGGCTCAAAATTCGACAACGGAAAGTAATTACCCCAAACTTTGGGAAATTACGAAAATAGCCCAAAACGTCCGAAATACACGATACATGATCGAAACACCAAACTGAAGTTCACAACACGTATAACAAAGTTAAACGGACTTACGGGAAACTCGAAACAGCATTTTCGGACGAGATTCGCAAGAATCGAACTCAAGTGTGGAAAAGTCGCTAAAAAGCACGGAACTCAACAAAACGACACCGAAACAAACTCGGATGACAAAAAGCGTAGAATTAATCATTCTCAGAATGACGAAACGGTCATGAGAGAGTCGTCAAAACGGACTCCGGCCGAAAAAAGAAATTTACCGAAAATCGAAAATTGCGGATATTACATAAGAAGATGACTAAACAAAAAGAAAAAAGAATAACAATGTTTCAGCAGCCAGTTTAAGCAAACCTCACCACCAAACAAAAACCTCACCAAGTTTAATTTTTTAAACCTCCTGATTCATGAATTTGGTTGTTTAAAAGAGTTCAATATTTCATCATCCATCCTTAGTACATATAAACTTCCCTTCGTTGATTGTTTATCATATGGAATAAGGCTATCATGGCTTTATATTTTAGTCTTTGTGTTGTTGAAGGAACGGATGAAGCTACACTGGACGATGATAAGTTGAAGGACAGAAAGGGTCTTGGTAGACAACCTAAATTTTAGAATGCATATTCTTAAATATTACCACTATTAGAAGATCTGGATTGATATTCCCTTATGTTATCATTACCTGCGTTCTTATGATACCACAATTACTACAATAAAATGCTAAACAAACATGATTTTATTTGAGGTCCTTGTTTTTACAGAGAGTTCACAGAAAGAACAAAGTAAACAGAGAGAACAAACATTACCTGATGACAGACACATGCAAAGGTTAAGAGTAGTACCAAAAAAGAAGTGGACAATCCCTCTGATAAAACAAGCACCAACATGGATGCTGCAATAAAAATCTGAGTTGCCACCTCTTATCGAAGTTTTTCATTCGACATAAACATATACAAACATGACAAACCATCCCTAACCCACAAACAAAATTCCCGTACCTTCACTGCTTTTCACAAATATCCATCTCTCATGTCGGCGTCACATTCATAGCAGCCCTAGTTAGAGTTTGCGGTACCACGATTTTTTGGCATGCACAGAAAAGACTCCTACAAACACAGTGCACGCAGACCGCACACAACACACGCAACAAACAAGCTAAACACACATTAAGGCGCACAAACAATTGCCGCAAATATTGTGCACAGAGATTCACCTCAATACAAATAAACAGCAAAATTCACCCCCCTAAAGATCCACCTCAATACAAAACAAAACGCTAAATCAACCGCTCAGAAAAAAAATAGAAGAATAGTTTGAAACACCCAAAAATAAAAATCCTCAATATGGTTTTTTAAAAAGAATCGGCCGTTTGAACATAAACTCCTTAACTCATTCGAATTTAGTAGCAAATAACCACATAACATATTAACAAAACCTAAAGCTAAGCCCAACTGAAAAAGAAACATAGTTTATGAACCGCCCATCAAGCTCAAAAACCTACGAACTCCTCGCTTAAATCCTGTAAAAAAGAAAGTCCCAGCCCAAATACAAGAACATTAGGGAAGTACCCAAAAAAAGTATAACGTGACAGAAACCTTACAGGAGAACAATAAACATTAGGGATAATAGGAGAAAAGTAACAAAACAATCCTACCTTAATTTCAAAGGCTAACAAAAGACACAAACCTCACAGAAGGCCAAAGCGGACGGCCAAAATCATAAGTTGAAGATAAAAAGTAGGAATATACCTTGAACCTGAAGCACGAAATCAAACAAGAAGAGGAAAGTAAAATCAGGAATACAGAAGGCGACAATGGCTTTGTCAGAAACCAAGAGGAAGAACGAAGATAGAGGTGTCAATCGGGCAGCCAAGACAGGTAGGTGGAAACCAAAGAGAAGAGAATAGAAAATGGAAATTATAAAATCGATAATTAAAAGAAAAAAAAACTTTACCCAACTCCCAGAGAAACCTAAATCCATAGGCTCAGCCCCAAAAACGGCAGAAATCAGAAACTCGTACAAAACAAAACAAGAAAAAAACAGCGAAACAGAAAAGGAAAAAAACGAGAAAGCAGAGAGAATAACATCTGACCTGGTTCAGGAAATGAAAAGGCAGGATGAAGAAAGAAATGAAGAATATCAAAGGCGTGTGTTTTGTTGAGAAGGTGAAAGAGGTGAGGTATGCGGTGGTCACCGAAGGCAGCCGATGGAGTGGAAGGAAGAAATGTGGTGAGGGCGCGAGAATTGAAAGAAACGAAGGAGGATGTGTGAATCGAAGAGAAAGGACAGTACAAAACTCGGGTGAGGCAGGCAGGTGAAGTAGGTGAGGCAGGAGACGAACGACGAAGAGGAAGCAGGAGGAAGCAGGAGCCGGACGACGGAACATAGACTCTTATTACTATCTGTAAATTTATAATAAAACAAGTATAAATATATAAACTATTAATATTATATAAAAAACAAATATAAATATATATAAAATATAATTATATAAAAACTATATAAATTAATATACAGATATATATAATGATCATATATATATATATATATTTATTTATAATTAAATTCAAATATATATATATATATATATATATATAATTTAATTATAAATAAATATATACTTTAGCCGATGACAATCGGCTAAAGTATATAAATAATATAAAATTTAGTTTAAATTCCAATTTAGTTTATATAATTTATTTTAATTATATAAATTTCAAATAATATATATAAATATATTATTTATAATTAAATTCCAAGAAAATAAAATTAGTTTAGCCATTGGGTCATGTTTTTTTTTTTTGAAATTTAGTTTAGCCGACGGCGGTCGTCGGCTAAAGTGTAGATATTTTTAATTTTTAATATATATTTATAGTTAAATATATATATAATTTAATTATATAAAAAATGATAAAGTGGGTTTTAGCCGACGATAGCTGTCGGCTAAAGTATATATTTTTTTGGGATCTAGTTTAGCCGATGGTTGTCATCGGCTAAAGTGTAGATATTTTTAATTTTTATTATATATATTTATAGTTAAATATATATAATTTAATTATATAAAAAATGATAAATTGGGCTATAAAGTGTAGATATTTTTAATTTATAATATATATATATATATGTATAGTTATATATATATATATATATATATAATTTAATTATATAAAAAATGATTAAGTGGGCTTTAAAGTATAGATATTTTTAATTTTTAATATATATATATTTATAGTTAAATATATATATATATATAATTTAATTATATAAAAAATGATAAATTGGGCTTTAGCCGACGACAGCTGTCGGCTAAAGTACATACATATAATTTTTGGGATCTAGTTTAGCCGACGGTTCTCGTCGGCTAAAGTGACACGGCACGTGTCAATTGACACGGCCCGTGTCCTAGTGTTCTATATTTCCATAAACATTCTGGACATGCAACCCGTTCGAGCCGTTCGACACGGCCCGTGTCATGGTGGCTTGTTTTTTATTTTAGCCGACTTTTACCGTCGGCTAAAGCCTTCAAGTTTAGCCGACGACGGCCACTGTCGTCGGCCAAAATACCCCTTATATATAAAAAAAACGTGACAGGCTATTTCTTCCTCAGTAACGAGCCGCTCCGCCTGGAACCCTTTTCCCCTTCAGCTTTTCCCTTTCATCCCGCCGCTCCGCCGGCAACCGTCGTCCCGCCGCTCCATCTGGAACCCTCGTAATTTTGGCGGAGTGCCGTTGGGGTTCCGGTTTTCGGTTCCATCTGCCGTAGGCGTCAAGCGGAATAAGATATCTTTGCAAGATTCCACCAAGAGCTACAATGTAATACCCGGTTGTAATTCAGTAATTATCATTCAGTATTTATCATTCAGTAATTGATACTCAGTAATTTTCACTCATTATTAATCATTTGTCGCTCAGATTCAGTCATGGTATTCATCATTCAGAGTAATTGTATCATGTATCAATCGTCATTCATCACTAATCTGATTGGAGTTTCGTGCCGTGTTTATCATCATTGTCATTTTCGTTGCGAGTTGTGCGTGAGGGGTAGCGCACGCTACGTACTCCTTTTAGCGTACGCTAATTGGGTATAGGTAGCGCACGCTACCACTCAGCTTTAGCGCACGCTAAGGTTGCCCTGGCTGCAGTCCAGAAGGTACTGGACTGCAGGTGAGTTATAAGTAGCGCACGCTACGAATGGTAAGTAGCGCACGCTAGTGAGTTGTAGTAGCGCACGCTAATATGTGGTGTAGCGCGCGCTAAGGACAGATCAGGTTGAGTCCAGTGGCTACTGGACTGCACTGGATTAATTCTTAGCGCACGCTATGTGTTGTTTTTAGCGTACGCAATCAATTTATTAGCACACGCTAAATAATGGTTGTAGCGCACGCTATCGAGGTCAGATCAGAGGACAGGCAGTTTCTGGATTCCAGTACTGGGCATCAAATTATTCGTTAGCGCACGCTAACTATGAGTATTAACGCACGCTAATGATATGGCCGTAGCACACGCTACAAAAAGGTACGTAGCGCGCGCTACCGTTTTCGGACAGTGGGTACTGGAATACCCAAATTTCCCGTTAGCGCACGCTACGCATTAGGGCTAGCGCACGCTAACTCCGGATCGGCTATAAATCGATGCTTTAGTCAGAGTTCGTCATTTATCATTCTAATCTCATTCTCTCGTCGGTTCTTGGCGATTTGGGCGATTTAGAGAGTATTCTTCAAGGTGTAATCATCAATCATCATCTTCAAGTCTTTCAGTTGGATTAATCATCACTTCATCATCTCCAAAACATCGAATCAAAGGTATTAATTTCTTAGATCTAGAATTTCGGATTTTTGGGTTTTCCTTCCGATTTCTTCGTGTAAGCTTGGATTATCATTGGAATATGTTAGTTATGGATTATCTACCTTGGATAAATATATTCCTACGGATTTAATGGTTATTTTCGGAATGATTTCAAGAACCCTTGGGGTTGACTTCGGTTAATTGGGGATTTTCCGATTGATGTTGTTGTAATCATGAATTATGGATTCCTAATGGATTATTGATATCATTGAAGTGTTTTGTTGGTTTGAAATACTCAATTTGGTGTTGGTTTCGACATATTCGGGATTGGATATTTCCGAAGTTGTGTGGTTGGTTGTGTATTCGTTGGAATGCCCTATGAGTTTGATTATCGTTGTTTCGACCTTTGGGTTAGTCGTGTTTTGTTGCTTGATACGTGTATTGAACGATTGTTGGTAATTATTGTTATTCAAGGTTGTTCGAGCGACCGGTATCTTGGTTAGGACGTTGTTCGTGGACGGACATTCTTCATCGTTGTTGTGTAAGTTAAATCTTACTCGGTTAAAAGGATACTCATTCCTTTTGTTGTTGATTGCTCATAATCATAATTCATTCATCATAATATTAATCATTTTGAGACTTGTAATTGTTGAATAATCACTTCATTCACGAGGAACGACGGTTCCAAATCATTTCATTGGGTTATCAATCACGTCACTATTACTTTCATATCGGTGAGTCATCTTGGCCTTGTCTAATTATTATTCATTGATATTCATCATGGTCATTCTCGTTCATGTGACCTTCCGGGTTCATATTGCGTGGCCGGGTGTGGTTGTGTGGAATTTTTAGTCGGGCACACGATGGTCATGTATTGGGTTCACCGATACATTGGACCGTGCACACGGTAACGCTTACCTCCGTGAGATTAATTAGGTACAAGTACGGGTGTGTCCGGTCATTCGTCTTGTACACTTGCATAGAACATTACGGGCGTACTATGATACTCCTCTTCAGCGTAATTCATAATTAAGAATATTTCATAACTTCAGTTAATTCATGATTGTGTAATTTCAACTCTTGAGGATTGTTGTTCTGTGTAACTGACCCCGTTGGGGGATTTTGTTTTCAGGTCACGGCAAGGCAAAGGCACGGAAGAGCATGTTAACGGCGACGAGTCCCAGTGATACTAGTAGGGGGCTCCAGTTATTTCGTTTGTTTCAGTCATTTCAGTCATTTCAGTTATTCCGTCATTTGTATTTTTCCGCTGCAAATTCCGTTTGAGATGCTTATTTGTTCAGGGTGGTGTATTTTATCTCCATATAAAATATACTAGTATTCTGTTTTGTCCTGGTGTAATGTACTTAAACTTCTCATCGGAGTACTTGGTAATATAATGTGGTTCGGTACTACAATTATATTATTTAATTCATCATTTTCATTTGCCTGGTGGGTCCCAGTCGGGGATTCACGGCACTGTAATATCCACCTACTTTGGGGTGTTACAGAGTTGGTATCGGAGCTGTGGTTTTGAATACTACCCTCCAAGTCATGTCTCGTTTGAAATCATCGTCATCGGACTAGTATCATTGGACTTTCGCGTCACGTGTGACCTGTGCAAATGCCGAGCCAATCACACCAAGAACTGTAAGATTTCTAATGCCATGGTATAATTTCTGGCAATAATCATTCATTCATAATTCATCAGTTAACAATCCTCAATCATCATTGTCATTTTGACCAGGACGGTCAGGTTAACTCATTAATCACTCAATTCATTTCATTATTCAGTTGTTGATCAGGAAGATCAAATCATTAATCATGTTCAAGATAATCATGTCACCTCAGTTGATCATTCATGTAATCACTGTGTTAGAGCGCGTATGCTCATTTTTATCATCTCATGTCATAATCATCACGTATTATTCATGCGGTGAAAATAATCATCATGTGACTTTCATACTTCAGTATGGAGAGGGCAAGAAGAGGACGTGGAGGACGAGGCCGTGAAGCGGGCCGAATCCCGAGAGCTCGTGTAAATACACGTGCAAACGCGAGGAATAATGCTAACTCATCGAGCAGTGACGCTGCCACTCATTCACCTGGACGCGATCATTCACTATCAGGGAGTCGTACTCGGGACACAGCTCAGTCGGAGGGTGTTCGGGTTGACCCGCTCGCTTTTATGCAGGGCATGATGGCCCAAATGACGCAGATGGCTCAGTTGATGGAGACGATGCATAACTCCGTCAATCAAAATCAGCAGGCTCCTCCGCCGCCACCTCAGAGGCAAGAGAGGAATGTGAGTAATATCATCGGCGACATCTCTCGCCAGAGGCCACCTACTTTCGAGGGCTCGTCCGAGCCGGCAGATATCATTCATTGGCTCGAGCATTTCGAGAAGTTGTTTGCTATGGTAGAGTGTCCCGAGGGACACAAAGTTTCTGTTGCGGCTTACTACCTGGGTAAGAGCGCACATTCTTGGTGGTTGTCGTTGAAGCCCACCGAAGGATCATGTACTTGGGATCAGTTCAAAACTCTCATGATGGAGAGGTATTATCCGGCCCCGCTCAGAGAGGCCAAGCTGTCAGAATTACTCACCCCCGACCCCTCAACAGACAAGGATGTTCTCGCCATTGCTGAGAAATTTCAGGAACTTCTTCCATTCGCCTCATCCATCATTCATTCAGAGGCGGATAAAATCAAGTATTACAGCATGAGGCTGAAACCCCATATGAGACTGCAGTTGCTTAATCATAATTGCACCACGTTGGCTGAATTCATTGAGAAAGCTCTTACCTACGAGCTTACTGCTAAGGAAATTGCTAAGCAGCAACCTTCGTCTGCTAGCAAGAAATTGAAGAATCGTAATCAGTCTGAAGGCGGTCAGACAACTTTCAAGAAACCCCGTGCGGGCTCTGCTTTTTCTGAGCGACCACTTGTGTCGTCTAAACCCGCGGAATCTCAGTCTCGAGCGGCCAGTTCGGCTATCACCTGTTTTAACTGTGGGGATCTTGGTCACCTCAGTACCAAGTGTCCGAGACAGACTATCACATGTCATAATTGTGGAATTGCTGGTCATAAGGCCCGTTTTTGCCGTAGGGACTCCAAACCTACTCAGACGTCATCTCAGGCACCTAAGCGATCGCTCGTAATCGAGCCACTCAATCGGCCGTTTAAAACGACAGAGCGACTAAAGGTGGAGCTTTTAGCCAAAGATACGGAGTTGCCCAAAGGCCGGGACTAGCAAGCCCGGATTTATGAGATGAAGAAGACCGATGATCCGAGGCCCGAATGATCTCGTGTACACTCGATATTCTATCTCAACCTTGTGTGTACCCTTTTCGATATCGGTGCATCGGATTCATTCATTTCCGAGTCATGTTTGAGTAGACTACGTCCGGGTAGTGCTACTAGTTGTGAGCCTTATGTCATCGGGCCTACCCGATGGTAGACGAATTATCTAATCGTGAGATTCGTAATTGTCCACCCGGGCCATGGTCGTGTATGGCCAGCGGACCTAATCGTGGTAGATTTGCTGAGGGACGACATCATCTTGGGTATTGATTGGATGGATCGTCATGATGCCATCATTAGTGTCCGTAAGCGTATGGTCACTATCATTTCAGACGATGGGGTTGAATGTGTGTTTCAGGTAGGTAATCTCGGATGTTCTGGTAAGGTCATTAACTTAATGAAAGCAGTGAGATTACTCAATCAGGAGTGTGTCGGTTATTGGTGCTATATGGCCAAAACCGAGAAGTCATCAGTAATGTTAATGGATATTCCGGTGGTGAGGGAATATGCCAATGTTTTTCCAGACGAGTTACCTGGTTTGCCTCCACAGAGGGATGTGGAATTCACAATTGAGTTGGAGCCTGGTACGTCCCCGATATCGAAGGCACCGTACCGGATGGCCCGACCGAAATGCAGGAATTAAAGAACCAACTTGAGGAGTTGTTCGAGAACGGTTATATCCGACCGAGTGCGTCCCCGTGGGGAGCACCATTGTTGTTTGTCAAGAAGAAGGATGGTTCATTCCGCTAATGTATTGATTATCGGGAGTTGAACAGGGTGACGATCAAGAATAAGTATCCCTTACCCCGTATTGATGATCTCTTAGATCAACTTCAGGGAGCTTCAGTATTTTCCAAGATCAACTTAAGGTCTGGATATCATCAGTTGCGGATCCGAGAGTCGGACATCGCGAGGACAGCGTTTCGAACACGCTATGGTCATTATGAGTTTGTGGTTATGCCATTCGGATTGACTAATGCACCTGCGGTATTCATGGAGTTAATGAATCGGGTTTTCATCGACTTTTTGGATCAGTTTGTTTTTGTCTTCATCGATGACATTTTGATTTATTCTCGTGACCGGGAGGAACACGAGTTTCACCTTCATCAAGTGCTCCACGTGTTGAGACGAGAACAACTTTACGGGAAGTTTTCTAAATGTGAGTTCTGGATGTCCGTAATGACGTTTCTCGGACACATAATTTCATCAGACGGAGTTCGTGTCGACCCTCAGAAGACGGAGGCTATTCGAGATTGGCTACCTCCGAAGAACGTTAAGGAAATCCGAAGTTTTCTCGGATTAGCGGGTTATTATCGGCGGTTTGTGGAAGGATTTTCTAAAATCGCTCAACCCTTGACGAACCTTTTGCGAAAGGATAAGAAATACACGTGGTCCGACGCGTGTCAACGGAGTTTTGAGGAACTCAAGAGCCGGTTAATGTCAGCACCTGTACTTTCCTTGCCGCAGGGGACGGAAGGATTTGTGGTCTATAGTGATGCGTCCGGACAGGGTCTCGGATGTGTACTCATGCAGAACGGGAAATTTATTGCCTATGCTTCACGGCAATTGAGACCTTACGAGGTTAATTATCCGACCCACGACCTGGAGCTAGCAGCCGTGGTGTTCGCTTTGAAGATTTGGCGTCATTACCTTTATGGCGTCACCTGTCAGATATTCACCGATCATAAGAGTTTAAAGTATATATTTACTCAGAAGGAGTTAAATATGCGTCAGAGACGGTGGTTGGAATTAATCAAAGATTATGATATTGAGATCCTCTACCACCCGGGCAAGGCGAACGTTGTCGCCGACGCCTTGAGTCGTAAGTCCGTTCAGGAGCAGATGCTTGCCCGTTTAACAGTTCAGAAGGGGCTTCAGCAGGAATTCCTTAGACCCGAGATCGAGGTCTGGCTTCAGCGAGTTAAGGGGCAACTTTGTATGTTAGAGATTTCATCGGCACTCGAGGAGGTAATCCGGGAGAATCAGGGTTCGGACCCATCATTGTTGCGTATCCGTGAGGATGTGGCTCAGGGGAAAGCCCCTGGATTTGTGGTCCACGAGGATGGACTTTTGAGGTTTAAGAATCGGTTGTGCGTACCGGCGAATGACGAGTTGAAAAACTCGATTTTGAAAGAAGCTCATGCTACCCCTTATTGTTCATCCGGGTCTAGCAAGATGTACAAGGACTTGAAACAAAATTACGGTGGAGTAATATGAAGAGAAGTCGCAGAATTTGTTTCGAGATGCCTAACTCACAACAAGTTAAGATTGAACATCGATCAAGTGGTATGCTGAAACCTCTTCCTATTCCCGAGTGGAAGTGGGAAGACATTTCTATGGATTTCATCACGAGTTTGCCGACAAGTCGTCGTGGCATGAATACGATCTGGGTGATCGTGGACCGCTTAACTAAATCATCTCATTTCCTTGAGATCAAGGAGACATTGGGTCCCGAGAGACTTGCTCAACTGTTCATCAAAGAGATAGTGAGACTGCACGGTACTCCTAAAAGTATCGTTTCTGATCGTGACGGACGGTTTGTGTCTCATTTTTGGAAATTAGTTCATCGTGCTATAGGAACTCAGCTTAATCTCAGTACCGCTTTTCATCCTCAGTCCGACGGGCAATCAGAGAGGACCATTCAGACATTAGAGGACATGTTGAGGGCATGCGTCCTCGATTGGAAAGACGATTGGGAAGCCCAACTACCATTGATCGAGTTCACGTATAATAATAGTTGGCATGCTTCGATCAAGATGGCACCTTACGAGGCCTTGTACGGTCGTCGTTGTCGATCTCCATTGTGTTGGGACGACTTATCAGAATCAATCGGCACCGAGCCCGATATGCTTATAGCCGCCCGTGAGAAGGTAACTTTGATCAGGAGTCGTTTGTTGACAGCTCAGAGTCGATAGAAATCATACGCGGATAACCGTCGTCGACCATTAGAGTTCGAGGCTGGTGACCATGTGTTGGTCAAGGTATCCCCGAGTCGTGGTATCTTCCGTTTTGGGAAGAGGGGAAAGTTGAGTCCGAGATTCATTGGACCGTTTGAGATTTTGGATCGAGTAGGCGAGTTAGCTTATCGATTGGCTTTACCTCCGGCGTTGAGCCGAATTCATAATGTGTTTCATGTCTCCCAGCTGCGGAAGTACGTTGCCGACCCGAGTCACATACTTCAGTTCGACGAAATCGAGATCGCCGACGATCATTCATATGAGGAGCATCCTATACGAGTTTTAGAGCGGCGAATCAAACAGTTGAGGAATAAGACGATTCCTTTGGTTAAAATTCAGTGGTCTAGACACGGAGTCGAAGAGGCTACTTGGGAAACCGAGGATAGTATGCGGGAGAGTTATCCCGAGTTGTTTGACCCTTAGTTTCGGGGACGAAACTCTTTTAAGGGGGGGTGTATGTAATACCCGGTTGTAATTCAGTAATTATCATTCAGTATTTATCATTCAGTAATTGATACTCAGTAATTTTCACTCATTATTAATCATTTGTCACTCAGATTCAGTCATGGTATTCATCATTCAGAGTAATTGTATCGTGTATCAATCGTCATTCATCACTAATCTGATTGGAGTTTCGTGCCGTGTTTATCATCATTGTCATTTTCGTTGCGAGCTGTGCGTGAGGGGTAGCGCACGCTACGTACTCCTTTTAGCGTATGCTAATTGGGTATAGGTAGCGCACGCTACCACTCAGCTTTAGCGCACGCTAAGGTTGCCCTGGCTGCAGTCCAGAAGGTACTGGACTGCAGGTGAGTTATAAGTAGCGCGCGCTATGGTAAGTAGCGCGCGCTAGTGAGTTGTAGTAGCGCACGCTAATATGTGGTGTAGCGCGCGCTAAGGACAGATCAGGTTGAGTCCAGTGGCTATTGGACTGCACTGGATTAATTCTTAGCGCACGCTATGTGTTGTTTTTAGCGTACGCAATCGATTTATTAGCGCACGCTAAATAATGGTTGTAGCGCAAGCTATCGAGGTCAGATCAGAGGACAGGCAGTTTCTGGATTCCAGTACTGGGCATCAAATTATTCGTTAGCGCACGCTAACTATGAGCATTAACGCACGCTAATGATATGGCCGTAGCGCACGCTACAAAAAGGTACGTAGCGCGCGCTACCGTTTTCGGACAAGGTACCTGAATACCCAAATTTCCCGGTCGCGCACGCTACGCATTAGGCTAGCGCACGCTAACCTCGGATCAAGCTATAAATTGGACAGTTTAGTCAGAGTTCGTCATTTATCATTCTAATCTCATTCTCTCGTCGGTTCTTGGCGATTTGGACGATTTAGAGAGTATTCTTCAAGGTGTAATCATCAATCATCATCTTCAAGTCTTTGAGTTGGATTAATCATCACTTCATCATCTCCAAATCATCGAATCAAAGGTATTAATTTCTTGGATCTAGAATTTCGGATTTTTGGGTTTTCCTTCCGATTTCTTCGTGTAAGCTTGGATTATCATTGGAATATGTTAGTTATGGATTATCTACCTTGGATAAATATATTCCTACGGATTTAATGGTTATTTTCGGAATTATTTCAAGAACCCTTGGGGTTGACTTCGGTTAATTGGGGATTTTCCGATTGATGTTGTTGTAATCATGAATTATGGATTCCTAATGGATTATTGATATCATTGAAGTGTTTTGTTGGTTCGAAATATTCAATTTGGTGTTGGTTTTACATATTCGGATCGATATTTCCGAAGTTGTGTGGTTGGTTGTGTATTCGTTGGAATGCCCTATGAGTTTGATTATCGTTGTTTCGACCTTTGGGTTAGTCGTGTTTTGTTGCTTGATACGTGTATTGAACGATTGTTGGTAATTATTGTTATTCAAGGTTGTTCGAGCGACCGGTATCTTGTTTAGGACGTTGTTCGTGGACGGACATTCTTCATCGTTGTTGTGTAAGTTAAATCTTACTCGGTTAAAAGGATACTCATTCCTTTTGTTGTTGATTGCTCATAATCATAATTCATTCATCATAATATTAATCATTTTGAGACTTGTAATTGTCGAATAATCACTTCATTCACGAGGAACGACGGTTCCAAATCATTTCATTGGGTTATCAATCACGTCACTATTACTTTCATATCGGTGAGTCATCTTGGCCTTGTCTAATTATTATTCATTGATATTCATCATGGTCATTCTCGTTCATGTGACCTTCCGGGTTCATATTGTGTGGCCGGATGTGGCTGTGTGGAATTTTTAGTCGGGCACACGATGGTCATGTATTGGGTTAACCGATACATTGGACCGTGCACACGGTAACGCTTACCTCCGTGAGACTAATTAGGTACAAGGACGGGTGTATCCGGTCATTCGTCTTCTACACTTGCACAGAACATTACGGGCGTACTATGATACTCCTCTTCAGCGTAATTCATAATTAAGAATATTTCATAACTTCAGTTAATTCATGATTGTGTAATTTCAACTCTTGAGGATTGTTGTTCTGTGTAACTGACCCCGTTGGGGGATTTTGTTTTCAGGTCACGGCAAGGCAAAGGCACGGGAAGAGCATGTTGACGGCGACGAGTCCCAGTGATACTAGTAGGGGGCCCCAGTCATTTCGTTTGTTTCAGTCATTTCAGTTATTCCGTCATTTGTATTTTTCTGCTGCAAATTCCGTTTGAGATGCTATTTGTTCAGGGTGGTGTATTTTATCTCCATATAAAATATACTAGTATTCTGTTTTGTCCTGGTGTAATGTACTTAAACTCCTCATCGGAGTACTTGGTAGTATAATGTGGTTCGGTACTACAATTATATTATTTAATTCATCATTTTCATTTGCCTGGTTGGTCCCAGTCGGGGATTCACGGCATTGTAATATCCGCCTAGTTTGGGGTGTTACATACAATACTACCAAAATCCCTGGCACTCAGGTGCCCCGTCTCTCAACATGTCATTATGTTATGCTAATTTTTTATAGTTAAAAGTAGTTACAGTTCTTAATATTGGTTTTTTTCCTGAAGAAATATTAGTGTATATGGTATTGTGTCATTATCACTTCACAACGTTTTTATGTAATTTGCAGACCATCTATATGAAACTTTTGGGTGTTCACATAATCAGGTAAAGTTTTCGTTTGAACGTTTAATTTCTCCAATATATGATGAATGCAAATTAAATATTGTCATTTGATTTTGTTTTTCTTGGGGATTTAATCTAGTTATTTTAGCTCTCCTTAGTTATAATTAGATGTCCAGACGAGCGATTGATAATCTCAGCTTTCCAGAAGCTAAGAGTATCATTATTTCAGAGTTGCATATAATTATGTGACTGTAAATCCACTTAATCTTCGAATCCGACAAAGTGTGAGTGACTGATCTATACCGACCGGCCTCACTTACACGAAAGAGTTTAGTTAAAAAAGGATACTAATGTGAATGGGAATGGGAAATGTCATCTGGAATTATTCTTTCCCATTACTTCACTTTACGTTCAGCTGTGGATGACTAACCAAGTTTCTAAGAGTTCTTTTTTTCTTTCTGAATTAAATACATATTCTAAACTGGAATTTTTAGAGTGATAGTGAATATAGGGCTGGGCAGCTCTCTGCATTTGAATTGGTCACTTTTAGCATTATTGAATCATCACTCAAATGCTTGATGGCGTAATTTGGTGCAGCTTTCATTTACTTGTCTAGTAACCTTATTCCTTGATTCTTCTCCAAGATCTCAACGATTGACTCAAAGCAATAGTTTTAGAATGTATATGTTCATCAGTTCAGCACATCTTGCTATATTTCACACCAAGTCTCAAATTTTTCAACTTAGTTGTATATTTTCTACTGAGCTATGAATTTATCTTGATTAATAAGTTGGGCTCTTTATGTTTGCTGGTCCTCTTGCTTACTTTTTATTATTGGTTGTGCTAGTTTGCGATTGTCTGTGTTTCTTTTGAAGTGATGTGTCGTTGCTCTGAGCTTGAATTGCATATGAGTTTCTATTTAGGGTTTATGTATAAAAATAATTAATTTATGTGGTTGAATTTGTACAGGTTAAATGGACAAAATTAAGAGACTAGCATGTGGTAAGAAAATATCGAAGACTCCAGAGTCGGGGGATAGTTCCGCAGCTTCCAATCATGTTGATCCTGTCGGTAAATATTTGGATGAAAGTAACAGTCGCATACGTGGGCTAATAGAGAATAGTGGACTGAAGTTTAAGAATGGGAACTTGTATCCGACGGATGACGCACATACTATTGCGAGGCGCTTATCGCATCAGACTCCCAGATCGCGGATGACTCCCACTACTGTCGAGACGACTCAGTCTCGTATGCCTCCTATATACCGCATTCCCTCTCCTCCTACTACATCTGGGAGCGGCCGATCTACACCGAGCACGTCATCCGAGGTGCCTTCCGGTCCTCCGTCGACTCTATTTATGCCCCCTATGGTACCATCGATTCCAGGGGTCGATGAGAAAGGAGTCCGCCAGCCATATAGCTTGGTTAACCCGACGGAGGCGTATGTGTTTCAGGCGTGGCCTAAGAAAATGATTTGGCGAACATGTCGGATATCTAAGACGAAGTTGTACGCATCGCTTGCGGAGCTTGATAATGAGGAGGGTCGTACCGAAGACGAACCAAAAAAGAAGAAGAAGACTCGTGGCCCATCGAAGGGTCTAGCACTTGACGCATATGTTTCCAAAAATGGCCGTCACAAGATAGCAGTAGATGAAAAGTATCGACGACCCATTTTGGCTTCGGATGCTTGTACGGCATATTGTCGTAATGTTGGGTTTTTCATACGCGATAGAATTCCGGTACTGTGGGCTGAGTGGAAGGAAGTGCCACAAAGTGTGAAGGATGCATTGAACAATGCTATGTCGGTAAGTTTTTCTCAATTCCGAAAGCTACTTTGTGTATTTAAATTCGAAAAAAATTTAGTAATATATATTATATGCTAATTGTAGGTTTGGTTTGAGGTTCCTTCTTTCCTACAACATACTTGGTGTCATGAGGTGCAAACAACCAAGTAAGTAATTTTCACAATACGTAGTTGAGTAATTACTCGAAAATTTTTGCACCATTTTAGTTATTGTTAAAAATATGTGTTTGTCAAATATTTTATAATTTATTTAGTAATACAAAACAATTTATAATTTAAAATTCACAACTTGTATAAATGGAAGGTAATTTGATTGATAAATTTAAACATGGTAAACATTCTAATTTACTTGTAATTATGAGTATTATAACATACTCTTTTAGAATACACATAAAATATTATAATATTAATTATACATAAAAATAATAAAACTAACACATTAATATTATATAATCATACACAAACAACAAATATATTCATGCTTGATACGTGTATTGAGCACTTGTTGGTAATCATGTTATTCAAGGTTGTTCGAACGACCGGTATTTTCCCGCGTAGGACGTTTATTCGAGGGAGGACATTTCATCACCGGTATTTATGTAAGTTAATTCTTACTCGGTTAAAAGGATATTCATTCCTTTCGTTGTTGTTCATTCATATTCATAATTCATTCATGATATATTATTTATGTCGAGACATGTAATTATCAAACTAATCATTGAATTCATGAGGAACGACCGTTACAATCATTTTAGTGAGTTATCATTCGTTTCATTATTATTTCATCTCGGTGATTCATTCTTGACCCTTGTCGATTTGTTATTCATTGATATTCATCATGGTCACTTTTGTTCTTGTGACCTTCTGGGTTCATATTGCGTGGTCGGGTGGTTATGTGTGGAATTTTTAGTCGGGCACACGATAGTCATGTGAAGGGTTCACCGACATAATGGACTGTGCACACGGTAACGTGCCTCCATGAGACTAATTAGGTACAAGGATGGGTGTGTTCGGATACTTGTCTTGTGCACTTACACGTCCCATTACGGGCGTACTAAGATGCACCTCATTAGCTTGATTTCATGTCATATATATTTAATGATTGTGCTTGTTTAACTCTTGGGGATTGTTGTTCTGTGTAACTGACCCCGTTGGGGGATGTTGTTTTCAGGTCATGGCAAGGGAAAAGCACATGAAAATAACATTGACAGCGATGAGTCCCAGTGATACTAGGAGGGGGCCCCAGTCCTTTTCAGTCATTCATGTTTCTTCATTTTTATTTCCGCTGTAGATTTCCGTTTGGATATTCATTTTATTCAGTGTTGTATATTTTATCTTCATATAAAATATACATGTATTATGTATTTCCTGGGTGTGTTGTATTTGAAACTCCTCATCAGAGTAATTGATGATATAATGTGGTTCGGTACTACAATTATATTATTTAATTCATTAAATGTTCATTCACCTGGTGGGTCCCAATTGGGGATCTACGGCACTGTAATAGCCGCCTAGTTCCGGGTGTTACAACGGTAAACTCCAACAAGATCAATAAAGCATCAACAACCGAGAATACCAACGGTAAGGCAGACTCCAAACGGAATCAATAAGGATCAATAACGAACCAGATTACCAACGATAGGATAAACTTCAAACGAGATCATTAGGGAATCAACAACAACGAGATTACCAACGACATGGTAACTCCAAACGAGATTAATAAAGGATCCATAGGGACAGATACACGAGAGAATAAAGTCGTCAACCATATACAAATCATATATAAGGGATTTAGAAGACAAACCCGATTGTTGGAGTAATGACGGTATTTGCGCCGTTTGTGCGGAAGCGAAAATTAAATGCGGAAATTAAATGACACGCAGATTTATAGAGGTTCGGCCAAACGTGCCTACGTCCTATCTCGATGTATATTTTTCTATAGGTTCAAGATCAAAACCTCTGCACCTCTCTTCTATCAATCGAGGGATTACCGTTACAAGCTCGTCTTCTATCGGTCCGAGTAAAACCGTTTTTCCTTTTTTATTGGATAAGGAATCAACCACTCTAGATTTCTATTGGTACTAGATAAACCTCACTTTGATAGCGACTGTGATTCTAACAATGCCGGATCCTTGATCCTAATAACACCGAATCTAATCGTATCTTTTCTTTTTCTCACTCGTGTATGATTTTCTGTATAACACTCAATCACTCTAATTTAAGATCAAGAACAACAACTATAATGTTTACAATGATATCTCAAGTATATATGAATTGCTCAATGTTGTTGTGTGGAATCATACCAACTCATTTGGTATTTATAGCCTTCTTCCACAAACTAGCCGTTACTGCCAGTTGTTATTAGCGTGCGCAAGACTTTTTTCCTTAGCGTACGCTATTGCATGTATTTAGCCTTAAGCGTAAGTTATGTACTGTTACGTACGTTAGCATATTTCCGGTTTCAGTCCAGTGGCTTATGTCCTTCACAGTTAGCGTGCGCTAACATTTCTTGTAGCGTGCGCTAATCATGCATCATTGCATGCGTCATATATCCGTTAATACTTTTTCACTTGAAGTAGATTCTCCCCAATGGATTGATTGACTTGATTCAAACTGATATTTAGCGTGCGCTAAATATCATCTCTTGTGTGCGCTAAGCTTACATTAGTGTATACGTCATTCTGTGTTTGAATTTCTTCACAACGGTAATATTGGCTCGATAGCGCGCGTTAATCCTTATGTGTAGTGTGCGCTATCCTCATCAGGTGACTTCATTTCAGGTTACTTCGAACTCGTTAGATCTGCAGCCGAGACCCGTTAGCGTGCGCTAACATATATATCTAGCGTGCGCTAGCTTTGTATTTTGTCCAGCTTTTTGCGTCTTCGTCTGCTTCGTTGTTTTGCTTCGCCTTTTTGTTGTTTTATTTTGTTTAGCAACTTAATCATCAAAACACTATTTATTAATATGTGGAATGAATATTCAAACAATCTCCCCCTTTTTGATGATTACAAAACAACTCTTGAATTGGATAAAATCTGCAAAATAAAATTATATATATATATATATATATATATATATATATATATATATATGTACGTTTCAAAGTTTTCGACTTTGATCGTTTCGTTAGTTTCATCAATTCTTTTTCTTTTTCTGTCATTTTCGACTTCTTCATTTTTCATTTTTCAACTCCGTCGTTTCTCCCCCTTTTTGTATGCTTTCTTCTCCTTTTAACTTTTTATTTTTCTCGTCATATCTTTCATGACGCTTTTATCCGTTTCAACTTCTTCTCCTCCTTTTTGTACTCAGCAAAAAGTGTAAAAATATCTAGAATGTAAAAAATTATGCATGAATAAAAAATTATGCAATAATATAGTATATCTCCCCCTGAAAATATTATCTCCCCCTTTGTAAAATATCAAAAATTAAATTTTGGGGATCCAACCGAAAATCGGTTTTTCTTTCAAGACGTAGACGATATTTGAAACAATTTTTCCTTTAGAAACCCAAATTTTCTTAATTTTAATCGCCCGTCTTGGGCTTTTGCAATTCAAAATGTGATGCCCAATTTTCAAACATCTTTCACACCGGGGTATTTTGAAATTTATGGATTCATTTTTAGAGCGCGGTTTGCATGCTAACCCCTCTTTATTCAAAGTATATTTTTTAACCGAGAGCATATTTTCAAATTTCTCGTTTCCGAGAGAAAATTTCTTCGTTAAATTTTTGAGCTCGGTTTGAATTTTAACAAGATCATTCTTTAAACTATTCTCGTTTTCAACGTATTTTGAATGATCGATCTCAACAGATTTTCCCTTTTCAAGAATTTTGGAAATCTCATTTTCCAATGATTTATTTTTAGTTTGAAGGGATTTAATTTCTTTTAAAGCATTTTGATAATCGGTATGTAATAACTCGAATGCTTCAAAAAGTTCGTCCTAAGAGTTACTTACATGGCTTTCGACGTCGCTATCGTCGAATGAACTCCGGGCCATGAGCGCGAGATTATTTTTATCAATGAAATTATCATCGGGATCTTCGTCACTCCATCTTGCAATTAAGACCTCTTTTTGTTTTACCCGACAATTCTTAGCAAAGTGGCCTGGTTTACCACATAATCGACAGGTGTTGTTGAATTTCTTAGACTCACCCGCTTGGATGTCCTTCTTCCTCCGGTTTAATAAGTGTTGAAACTTATTAATATTCTTGGCATAATATGCCGATTCTTCATCGCTTTCGTCCATCGGGATTTCTTCTTTCTTTCTCGATATTTTAGCCTTCATGGCTATCGACCTCTCCTTCGGTTTCGGTTTGGCATTCCGATATTTTAGAACAATCTCGTAGTTGATAAGATAACCAACGAGAGCACTAAAATCAAGAGTATTTAAATCTTTTGATTCCATTATAGCCGTAACCGTACCGTCCCATTCTCGAGGTAGTGATCGGAGAATTTTCTTTACTTTCTCACTACTCGAAAGTGGTTTCCCAAAACATGCTAATCCATTGGTGATGACCGAAAATTGGTCCAGCATTATAGTGATGGATTCGTCGTCCTTCATTTGGAATAATTCGTACTCGTGAAGGAGCATGTTAATTTTCGTCTCCTTGACTTGAGACGTACCTTTGTGTGTTACTGTAACACCCCCAATATATTCAGGAATATTACAGCGCCGTAAATCCTTTACATAAGGATTTACAAGGCTGAAGAATTGAACAAGTATTAAAAGGTACTAACAAATGGAAATAACGGAATTACGGTACAACAGTTCTGACCCAATACAGAAATAGTACGATTGTTCAACAGAACCCAATAATACATCACCAAATTCAAATCATCACAAATGACTTCGTACTCGAGTACTTATTGAAATAACGAATAAACAACAGATAAATAAACCCGGTCAGGACATCACTCTGCACCCTCGTCGTCATACAGTTCCAGTGGTTGTTTCCTCGCTCTCCTGGATCCTGAACACAAACAAAATGTTCACCCCCGAAGGGGTTAGCACAACGATACTAGTACAAGTACCACAACATATTATTCGTATCTCATGAAGAATAATAACATAAACGACAAATTACCAACGAGTATTCTCCTACGAGAAACTCAAACATAACGTACACAACTGATAATCATAACATGATATCATAACATACACATGGTAATTCCATCGATCCAAATATTTCATCGCCTAGAACCCACGATGATCCCGTCGGACCAACCCGTGGTGGAAAACCCGTCCGATGATCCAACAAGACGCTAGCATAGATCCCCGATGATCCCGCTTGACCAACACGAGGTGGACATACAATAACGACATACATGCACGACAATATGTATAACAACAATACATAAAACAATTAAGGTACTTGCCTCGATTTGAAGACAATAACAACACTTCCACGAAAATGAACACTCGAAGATCGTCCTCCTCAATCAATCACGTAACGAGACCAAACCTTAACAAAAGAAATGATATAGGATTTATCTCACGTCGTATGAATGTTTAACAATTCGATTTACGGTCAAAAGTTCATAAAATGCAATCTACCCAAACAGCTTAGCGCACGCTAAGTACTCTGTGTAGCGTGCGTTAAGTCTGCCCGATAGCGCACGCAAACAACAAAGACTAGCGTACGCTAACTATGCATGGTCGATTTCACCGACCACCAATCGACTGCCTCGATGGTCTAGCGTACGTTACGTACCAAACGTAGCACACGCTAACTCGTGCTCGATAGCGCACGTTAAACTCCAAAGCATAGCGTGCGCTATCTCTGCATGGCAGTTTACTGCTGAGCAGAAAACTGTTCTTGCCATGATTGAAACAATGAAATCTTGCGTGATAATTCATGTTACTTCCATGAATACCATGTTCATACCCTTATGAATGATTTTACGGATAAAGACAACTTCGGATTCAAGGATATGCATACCAATATAAAACCATATTCCATTCCGACTTCAAATCTTCATACGACAATTCGAAAAGCTTAACGGTTGATATCAACACCTTATATCAATCAATATTATCATGCTGAAGTTGTTAAACGTTCCATCTATACTAGATAAATCTTTCCATGATCAATCCTTTAGATTTATCCAACAATAATGATTTGTTAAAGTCAAGTCCATGATTATTATGAAGTCATCTACTAGATTCGAATTACCAATGATAGAAACTTCTCTTCACATGTTCAGTGTAATAAGATTCGAATCATGATGATTATAATCAAGGTACTTAAGGCTTATTCATCTCACTATTCCAAACATGATATACTTGGATAATTCATCTATGAAAATCCATATCTTTTTAACATGATCATCCAAATCGTTAGAATCCAACTCTAAGTCCTGAGATAGATTGAACATACCTTAATATGATGAAAATCACTGAACCGTAAGGTAGAATCCAACTCCGGTTGGTTGTATGCCACTCCAAGGTGCTATTCCACTTCCATGAACATTCCCAAGTGATAACCAATATATAAACACCAACAAGATGTGTTCTAAGTGTATAGGAGTATTATTACAGCTCTCTGAACTCTCAAGGATGAAGAATGGGCGAAAGAAATGAAAGCCAAAATGGTTGTTGTCCCATTTATAATATTCTGCATTATTGGCAAGTTAGCGCACGCTACTAAGCATTCCTTAGCGTGCGCTAATAATGGTTGACTTCAGGATTGTCCGGGTGCGTCCGCGGGAATCTTATCCGGACCCATGTCCCGGCTGGCGCATGTGCTAGCCGTCCCGCTCAATAATTGAGTTCTTAGCGCACGCAACTCCTATCTTCATAGCGTGCGCTAATAATGGCCCGATAGCGCGCGTTAAGATACATTCTTAGCGTGCGCTATCACGAGGTTGCTTGAGAAATTTTGCAAGTTTCTATACTTATGTACAATGATATCAATGCACGAAATATCATACTCCAATAATCAAAATCACCAATCCGAATAATACAGGGTTTGAATACAGATGAAATACACCGTAATAAATTCGGATATTACAGTTACCTCAAGCATTTTTCAAATTTCTTTGGCACTATCACACGATGATATCTGGTTGTGTTCTTCCGGATTTAAGGAACAATAAAGAAGTTGAGTTGCCTTACAATTATAGTGGTCGTTTTTCCAATCAGAATCGTCATATTCTTCGAAAGTTTTAAGCGTACTGTTGGAATTCGTCGGAATTTTCGGACCAAGACAAATCACCTTCCAAAGCTCGATGTCATATGCTCGGATGAATATAGACATCTTTTTCTTCCATGTCATGAAGTTTGTGCCATCAAAAAATGGTGGTCGGTTGAGAGCAAGGCCTTCGATGGGAGCAAGTTGAAACGCCATTGGATCTTTTCTCCTCGGATGTAAAGCCGCTTATAGGAGTACCGCTCCGATACCAATTGTGGAGTAATGACGGTATTTGCGCCGTTTGTGCGGAAGCGAAAATTAAATGCGGAAATTAAATGACACGCGGATTTATAGAGGTTTGGCCAAATGTGCCTACGTCCTCTCTCGATGTATCTTTTTCTATAGGTTCAAGATCAAAACCTATGCACCTCTCTTCTATAGGTCGAGGGATTACCGTTACAAGCTCGTCTTCTATCGGTCCGAGTAAAACCGTTTTTTCTTTTTTTATTGGATAAGGAATCAACCACTCTATCTTTCTATTGGTACTAGATAAACCTCACTAAGATAGCGATTGTGATTCTAACAATGCCGGATCCTTGATCCTAATAACACCGAATCCAATCGTATCTTTTCTTTTTCTCACTTGTGTATGATTTTGTGTATAACACTCAATCACTCTAATTTAAGCTCAAGAACAACAACTATAATGTTTACAATGATATCTCAAATATATATGAATTGCTCAATGTTGTTTTGTAGAATCATACCAACTCATTTGGTATTTATAGCCTTCTTCCACAAACTAGCTGTTACTGCCAGTTGTTATTAGCGTGCACTAGGATTCTTTCCTTAGCGTGCGCTGTCGCATATATTTAGCCTTTAGCGTACGTTATGTACTGTTATGTACGATAGCATATTTCTGGTTTCAGTCAAGTGGCTTATGTCCTTCACAGTTAGCGTGCGCTAGCACTTTCTTGTAGCATGCGCTAATCATGCATCATTGCATGCGTCATATATCCGTTAATACTTTTTGACTTGAAGCAGATTCTCCCCAACGGATTGATTGGCTTGATCCAAACAGATATTTAGTGTGCGCTAAATATCATCTCTTGCGTGCGCTAAGCTTACTTCAGTGTATACGTTATTCTGTGTTTGAATTTCTTCACAACAGTAATATTAGCTCGATAGCGTGCGTTAATCCTTATGTGTAGCGTGCGCTATCCTCATCAGGTGACTCCATTTCAGGTTACTTCGAACTTGTCTGATCTGCAGCCGGGACCCGTTAGCGTTCGCTAACTTATATATCTAGCGTGCGCTAGCTTTTTATTATGTCCAGCTTTTTGCGTCTTCGTCTGCTTCGTTGTTTTGCTTCGCTTCTTTGTTGTTTTGTTTTGTTTAGCAACTTAATCATCAAAACACTATTTATTAATATGTGGAATTAATCTTCCAACACCGACTATTGAACAAATCCGATTATACATGGACTGTGAATGACCAATCAATAAGACTCAAGATGGATGTCACGATACACCCGATCAGGACATGTGTCCGTGTACAAGCCAACCACTGGTATTGATCAGATACACGTCTGGTCTCATACCTAATCAGTCTCACGAAGTACGTCTCGTGTTCACGGTTCAATAAGAGGTCGAAACCAACACATGCTACGTGTGCACGCCCTGAAAATCCTACACATGACCGATCAGGACGTATTTGACTCAGGTATGTCACGATACAACATGACAACAAATCTCGAAGATTGCATATCCAACAAGGATCATAAGACTTCCGACAAAAAAAAAACAAGTATCATAAGACTTTCCAAGTGAGCAACGATAACTCGATCATGAAAGACCGACACGACCACAACGTCATATTTCTGTCAGACAATAGTTCACAGCACGCTCAACAATGCATATAATATTAACACATAAACCCCAAGGCTGCAGCCAAGGGTCACGGAAGCATCTCACATGAATACTCCAGAACGTAGGTGCCATTTAGGTCTTCTCCTCTAACACAGTTCATGCAATCACAAAATACCCCAAGGTCACAACCAAGGGTCACAGAAGCATCTCCAAGGAATACTCCAGAACGTAGGTGCCATTTAGGTCTTATCCCCTAACACAGTTCATACAATCACAATATGTAACCAGCAAAGATGCACACTCACCACATGAAGCATCAACACACACATGCAATAATGCAAGAGGATGATTATCATAATCTAGCAATATTAATTTACCTAAAGCTAGAGACGCTAACCTTTCCATGACCAACATCCCTGAACAAATACATGGCTACCCGACCAATCCAAAATGAAGCACAGTCCATCATTAATACCAACCACCATCTCGAGTTCAATGATAACTAGTCTTGATATCTAACTTCTCGTATAATAGTCCAAATATAATTCACATCTCCGTTTCCACTAAGCAACTTTAAAATCTTATACATTATAAATTATCTCAGTCCAAGAATAATATACGTAACATCATCCCGACAATTCATATTCCATGATACCATTGCTATATGAATCATAAATGAAATGAAAATGAAACCATTTATTAAACATTATGAACTGCGCAAGCATAACTTGCCTCGATACCGATACGATGAAGTTGTTACCAATCTCGTCATCTTCATCTACAATCTCCGCAGCCCCGACCAAGGTGTAACACCCCCAAAACCAACCTGGGATATTACAGCGCCGTGGGCCCCACATTGGAGCCCACAAGGCTAAAATCATTTCTCGCAAACGTTTAAGATACGCTAAAGAGGCGAGACGGTAATGTTTTAAATACACCAATATTTATAAAAACATAGTTCCCAATTACCGTTAGAAAATACCATTTGAAAGCACAAGGCAAAGGCGCCAAAAAGGGCATTTAGAAAGTATACACGAGTTGGAAAAATAGTGAAAGCCATTATAAAATTACACACGCAGCGTATAGAGACATGATTAAATACATTTGCAGCGGAATCATAACAACCAAAAAAAGAATACTCAAATCCCAATAACTATGCCATAGCCAGTATCACCGGAAAGCTCATCCCTTCACGACCGCTACTAGCTCGATCTCTGAGTACCTAAAAGATAAAGCCCACGACGGGGTCAGCCATAATACTCAACAATTATAGTGATCACATCAAGATAAACAATTACATATCAATGTAATCACAAGGTAAGAATACACCCAATATAATCTTTACCATAGTAACCTTACCAATACGCGGTAACTCATTCCAAATCAAACCTTACCACAAAACCACGCTCCACATTCTCGGTTAATGACAAATTCAGAAATGCCCATCAGTGCTGTATTCAACAATGTCAAGATCCTCAACATAATTATGGAATAATCGGTCCACGTCCAATTCTGTCCACCGGATTGCACAATCAAATCTCAATCTGATAAACCGATAATACACAATGCATCTGCAGATCAACTGCCTCGAAAGAGTGACTAGTCCAGAATATCAATATAAAGGATGAATGCTCACACAAGCAATAATGATAAATAATTAATGCATCAAATGAGAGTATCGTTGACATGATTACTCCACACAAGATCCACAAAGGACCAACCACGAATGAGAATACCATCGATGCGGTAAACTCCAACAAGATCAATGAAGAATCAGCACAACTGAGAATACCAACGACACAGTAAACTCCCACAAAACCAATAAAGGATCGACGGCGATCGAAAATACAAACGACATGGTAAATACCCAACAAGATCAATGAAGAGTCAATGATGGACAATAATACCAACGAAATAGTAGGCTCCAAACAAGACCAACAAAGAATCAATGATGGCCAAGAATACCGATGATACGGTATGCTCCCAATAGGGTCAATAAAGGGTCAACGACAACCGAGAATACCAACGATATGGTAAACTCCAAACAAGGTCAATATAGGATCAACGACAACCGAGAATACCAACGATATGGTAAACTCCAAACGAGATGTATAAGAGATCAGTAACGAATGAGATTACCAACGAAATGGTGAACTCCAAACGAGATCAATGAAGCATCAACAGCGAACGAGAATACCAACGACATGGTAAACATCTCACAAGATTGATAAAGGTCCACAGGGATAGATACACGAGAGAATAAAATCGTCCAATGTATATAAATGGGATTTCAAAGACAAACCCGACCATCGAACACATCCGATTATACATGGATTATGAATGACCAATCAATATGACTTAAGATGGACGTCACGATACGCCCGACCTGGAAATGTGTCCGTGTACAAGCCAACCACGGGTATCGATCACATACACGTCTGGTCTCGTACATAATCAATCTCACGAAGTACGTCTCATGCGCACGGTTCAATATGAGGTCGAAACCAACACATGCTATGTAATACCCGTAATTTTGATCCCCGGAAATTTTCTATTTTTGGGCGGAAGTCTATTTTGACGACTTACTTGGGACCGTTTCGTCATCCTGAGAATGATTAATTCTACACTTTTTGTCATCCGAGTTCGTTTCGGTATCGTTCTGTTGAATTCCGTGTTCTTTAGCGACTTTTCCACGTATGAGTTCGACTTTGTTAAATCACCATAAATTCTTGAAAACTCCAAAAATTCTGAAATCCTGGCAATATTATAAAGCATCGAGTTACCTTTCCAATGGTTCAAACGGTGGGTCAATCGGAGTCCAGACGAGGGAGTTATGGTCGAAATAGCTAAGTCACTCTCATTCTCCGGATTCGGCCAAAACCGCTGACCGGTGCCGCGGCACACCTGGGCTGAGCCGCGGCACACTGCCGAGCCCTGGGAGCAAATTTTGGGCCTGTGCCGCGGCACACCTATACTGAGCCGCGGCACACATGACAGCCAGCCCTATATCTGCGTTTTTCTGTGCGTTTCAACCGATATCTTTTTCATTTCTTCACCTTCACACGGGAGAGAAGGCTTGAGAGAGGGAAATTTCTTCATCTATCACTTGAGTGGGTGACTTCCTTCATCTATTTTCGATTGTGAAGCCCGGATCATCGTTCTATCGCGTGCTCTTCGAATCATAGTGCTTGAATCTTCAAGAGGTAATTTCTTCAACATCTTGGATTTTGATTTTGTATTGGGTAATGATGTTTTGGATGTTAAAATCATGGGGTATGAAGTAATATACGCATGATTATGGACTTTTTGGAGTATTCATCGGATTATTGAAAGATTATTCAAGAACACTTCGAATTTTGTGTTGGAAATTGGGGATTTTGTTTGACTTCATCCTTTTAACCCGTAGTAATTTAGATTAGTGATGGATTGATGATGATTTAGGTGTATTCTATCATTTCCATCGTTATTCCATGGTTGGAGTGTATTGATTCGTCGTTTCGGTTGAGTTATTAGTCGACGCCTTGAAGGTGTCCGACAAAAGGTCTAAGAGGGGGGTTTTGTGCGTTGTACGATTATTATTCATCGTACGATTGTTGATTTATCATTGATATGACTTAGGGACGAAATCCTTGTGAAGAACTCAAGTCGGAACCCTTCCGTTCGTTGTCTTCTTTGTGGTTCAAGCTTCCCGGTCGAACCGTGTTCTTCGGGATCTTCGGTAACGTTTATTAAGGCAAGTATACATTTATGATTGTACGTTCTCGACTTTGAAAGTATGAAATATTGATGATATGATTATTTCTAGCCACTCCGGGACGGGCCTATGGTCCTCTGAGGGTTTCGTAGCCTCTGGTGCGATTCCATGGTTGATATGAACGAACCGTTTCTACGGCATTCATATGAAATAATGTTGGCATGTAATGAACGAACCGTTTTGACGGCATTCCTACATGTAACGGCGTATGATATAAACGAACCGTTTCTACGGCATTCACATACGTCTTGAGATTTTAGTCATTCCGGAATACTAGTCTTAAATTGATGAATTGACGGATATTGATGAATTGACGGATTACATTTACTTTATTGTCGAGGAGTATTATGTTCATATTGTTATACTTGCACTAGCTATTCGATGGCTAACCCCTTTATGGGGGAAATACGTTTCATGTATTTCAGTTCCGGGAGAGCGGACGAGTGGGTATCGGGTCGGCATGAAGATGATGGGCAAGTGTGATACCGTGTTTTGTCTCGGTTATTTTCTTGGATTCCTCCATTCGTTGTTGTCTTTGGAATGGATTTTTAAATACTCGAGTATTGTATTTCGCTTCCTTGATGTTCCGGCTGTGTTGCCGAGGTATTGATTTGTGCAGTGATGTATATGGTTTCATTGGTTATGGTTTTTGAATACCATTTGTATCGTCTTTCTTTCTATTGTAGGTAGACCTTATCGGTCAAGTGTATAGTTCCGCGTATGTTTAGCCTTGTGGGTCCCACGGCGGGGCTCACGGCTGTAATATACCCCGAATAACTTGGGGGTGTTACGAATATGGTATCGAGCTTAGGTTTATGGATACCTAGGCCGGTCTTTGGGTCGATTGAGTCGGCATTTGCCCACAGTATCACTACTCTGCCATCATCACAGTGCGACCGGTACTTGTAAGTCCTCTCACTCTTCTTGTATTCTTCTTAATCGTTTCGTTTATAGCTTGGTATTCTTGGGAATTGGTCACTTCGAGAATGTGCGATTCAGATTATACTTATGCACGTGTGTGCCTTTCAGAATGTTGGCTGAAAGTAGGAAGAATCATGGCCGTGGTCACGGACGTGAACTCTTCCTTGAGATTTTGTTAAGTTGCTAATTGCGATAATGGTGTGTATCGGTATTATGTTGAGACTTTGTTTAGGAGTCGCATGCTAGTATCACGGGAGATCTTCGACTTCGCAGACTTGTAAGTATGTTGTTCGAATTATTCGATAATTCTTGGTGAAATTGAATTCCCGTTGAAAAGTTGTTTGTACGAGTGATTGTAAGTTTCGAGGAGGAAACTTATTTTTAAAGGGAAGTGTAATACCCCAATTTTTCAGATGTATTTTTTTTCGTTTATATATTGGATATCGTGGATGGTTAATTATGCTCGAGGACGTTGCGAACGTATGACAATGTTATTGAATTGAGTATATGTATTGATTTTGCCGTATGCTCGTATTTGGTATGTCATGACTTTGGACAGGAATTGTTGAAATTGGCTAAGTATGGAATTATTACGTACGTTAATAAGGTGAGATTACGTACATAAGATTGGCATGGTTACATACGTTAAGGCTAAGGTATTACGTACGTAACGAAGGCATCGGACAGAACCGAGTCCTGGTCGGCAGATGAGACCCTGTTTCGGCAACTTTCGGCGGAGGATGTTGATAGGTGAGTCAACGTACGTGTTACGTACGTTATACAGGATGTGTTACGTACGTAACACAACCATTGTACCGTAGCAAGTCAACTGGTATATTACGTACGTTTTATGGTATGGGTTACGTACGTAATGGACTGCACGGAGTGAGACAGTGAGTTGGTTACGTACGTTATGGATATTGGATTACGTACGTTAAAGTTGTTACGTACGTTAAGAAAGGACACTTACGTACGTAATGAGAGTGCAATTTATATATTGAAGTGTTGCCTTTCATTTCTCTCACGATCCTTTGAGATATTTCTCTCCAAAACTCGTCCCTCTTCACTTTTAAGAGTGTTCTAAACACTTTTAACATGATTGTGAGCTTGGAATCATGGAATTAGAGCTTGGTTATGGAACTATTGTTGATTCTTGAAGTGATTTCTTGTGTTATCCATATTCTATAAGGTTTATGTTGAAGGAAGATAATGATATGCTTTGAATATGTTGATTATGATTATGGAATCATAGAGATCTTGATGTTCCTGAGGCCATATGATGACTATGATGATTTAATGATTCTTGGAATGTAGTTCAATTATTCTTCCTTCGTGGTTCGTCCATACAAGGTAATCCTCGTATCCCTTTGATAGTGGCTCATTTTTTTCTTTTTGGATTACTACTTGGGAGGGAGTATGTTGGGAATCGTGTATTTTGATGTTCGTCTTATTTCAATGAAAATGCATAAATTGGACTGTACTTTTATCCGCTGCGTGAGTATTTTTGAAATGGATTTTGGTATTTTGCCTAATGAATTTTTATTTTGTAAAAAATATTCCCTAAACTGAGTTTTTTTCATTATAACCTTGATCGCTTTGACGGTATTTGGAAAATGATTTTTAGTATTTGAAAAATATTACCGCTCATCGGTCTTTTGGCATTTTTGAAATGACGTGGAAAATTGTGCTTAGCCTGTAAATCCTTGTGAGAAAGGTTTACGGCGTGTAATATTCCTGGAGGATCCAGGTTGTTACAATCTTGGTATCATGTGATAATGTCATACGAGATTTATTGGAATCGTAATAAGAGATTTCGGATGTTGATATGATTATTGAGATCTTCTTCATATGACGATAAGGGTTTTGTTGTGATTCTTGAGGTTGTATGAATGACATGATGAAGGAAATGATAACATGGAGATATATATACCTCGGATATGTTGTTCTGAACGTGATTTCGGATATTTCACGCTCTTGCAGAACTCTTGAATTATCCGAGGTGATGAAAATTTTTAAGAAGGTTGATGTTTTGAATATGAATATGGAATATTCATATCTAGAGCTAAACTATGTGTTGGAAATAATATTCGTATAGGAAATACGAATGTGATTATGAGCTTGATGAGACTATTATTCATCTCTGAATTTGGAAGCCCATACGTATGGAGCAAATATTCAAATCGAATGATTGGATTGTTTGATAACCTTTTTAATATGATTATCTATTGTTTTGAACCAGTCGGATGATTCGAATTGATAACGGTCATAAGTAAATTTTAACGATGGATTTACGAGAAGGGAACCTTGTCAATTCGTATTTAAGAATTGAGTTTGGAACATTTAGACCCTTATTATTGGTCCGAATTGGTTGCTGATATGATCATCATATTTCGACTCGTATTGTGGACAGGATTTGTAAGTGTCTGAGTTGGATTGTTCAGACTGTGATTAGTCGAGATATGGTAAAACGATTGAGTTCGTGGTTTGGTGGTATTGATATTGGTCGTCATCGAACCGGTTGATTATCAATCCTTCATTTTACAGTAAGATATGATGTTTGATCATAGATTATGACTGTTGTGTTGCGGTTAAGGTTGAAGGGTTCGTAGATTAACTTGGTCGAGACTGAGAGAATTCATAAGACGAAATCAACTGAATTGGTAACAGTACGTTGTATTGATATCGAGACAAGTTTTATACTCGTACTAATCAATGAGACTAATGTTATTGTGTAGGCGTACGAATGTGTGTATCATTTCGGGACTTGGCCTCTTTATGATTGTATTGATATCAGGGGATGGGTTGACACGACGCCCGTCGGCAAATTATGCCAAATGTTACTGTTGGTTGTAAATGGCCGGTTCAAGGCATTACGATACTTGTTGGTAAAGTTGCTGTCGATAGCCGGTTCGCGGTATCGATGTTTCGATTATTATTGTTCGCGATTAATGTCGTTCTGAGAGATCGTTGAATCTTTGTTGTCGAATTGGAACTGTTGCTATGATGTTGCGTTAACCGAATTGGGACGTTTGATATATCCTTTTTTCATCTCCGTTTCGGTGGTCGGTTTAAGACACCGGGACATCTATTCTATCGTATCATTGATTATCGATTGACCGTTCTAAGGTAATCGAGGTATTGAATTGGGATTATCGAAGATAATTCCCATCCGTTGTCAAAGATATTCTCATCCGTTGTATCGTTGTTATCGATTGGCCATTCTACGGTAATCGAAGCATTGAATTGGGACTGTCGAGGAGGGTTCCCATCCGTTGAATTATTATGGTCGTGTTGGCCGACTCAAGGCAGCACACTATTATTCTTGTGAACTCGATAATTTTGTGATCGTTGAGGGTTGAGGATTTCCCGAATTGTGGTGTTGTGATTATTGCCGTGTTAATCGGTCCTTAGGGAATTCTGATCCCAGGATGGTTGTTTTGAATATCGTTGGTCGTGTCGATATTTCATTATTCGTGTGTCATCGTTCACTTGGTGAGTCGTATGATCCGTATTGGATGTTTTATCCCTTGAGTTTCGTTGTCATGTTGTATCGTGGCATATCTGGAATCATGTCTGCGTGCCGATTGGTTATGTGTAGGATTTTTAGCCAGGCACTCGATGGTCACGCGTGGATGTTTCCGCATTGGACCGTGCACACGAGACGTAGTTCTTGAGGCTAATTAAGTACATTGTCACACGTATATTCTGTATTCCGTATACGGGGTGGACATGTGCACGGACACATTTCCAGATCGGGCATACTGTGATGTCCCTCTTGAGCTTTATTGATTGATCGTTCGTAGTCCATGTTGTATTGGATATGTCCGACGATTTGCGACTGGTTGTTCATACGCCGAGGAGTATGTCCGACAGTCAGGTTGTTTTCTTTGAGACCTATTTTTGTGATGATTTACAGCTTTGGGCTATTCAGCTTTCAGGCCATTGTGATGTATCGGTATTTCCGTTGGAGCCTTCGGGCATTGTGAATTCGTATCTTTTTCGGCATTGGTTTGGTTTACCTTCGGGTAATGTATTGTTGTGTTCTATATTGATGATTCGCCGTTTGGGCGTAAGTTTCGGCTCTTGTGTATCTCGTTGAGTTTTTCCTGGCGAGATACTTCTTCTCCCTACCTGTTTTAAGTTTCGGGACGAAACTTCTTTTAAGGGGGGTAGAATGTAATACCCGTAATTTTGATCCCCGGAAATTTTCTATTTTTGGGCGGAAGTCTATTTTGACGACTTACTTGGGACCGTTTCGTCATCCTGAGAATGATTAATTCTACACTTTTTGTCATCCGAGTTCGTTTCGGTATCGTTCTGTTGAATTCCGTGTTCTTTAGCGACTTTTCCACGTATGAGTTCGACTTTGTTAAATCACCATAAATTCTTGAAAACTCCAAAAATTCTGAAATCTTGGCAATATTATAAAGAATCGAGTTAGCTTTCCAATGGTTCAAACGGTGGGTCAATCGGAGTCCAGACGAGGGAGTTATGGTCGAAATAGCTAAGTCACTCTCATTTTCCGGATTCGGCCAAAACCGCCTGTACCCGGTGCCGCGGCACACCTGGGCTGAGCCGCGGCACACTGCCGAGCCCTGGGAGCAAATTTTGGGCCTGTGCCGCGGCACACCTATACTGAGCCGCGGCACACATGACAGCCAGCCCTATATCTGCGTTTTTACGTATTTCAACCGATATCTTTTTCATTTCTTCACCTTCACACGGGAGAGAAGGCTTGAGAGAGGGAAATTTCTTCATCTATCACTTGAGTGGGTGACTTCCTTCATCTATTTTCGATTGTGAAGCCCGGATCATCGTTCTATTGCGTGCTCTTCGAATCATAGTGCTTGAATCTTCAAGAGGTAATTTCTTCAACATCTTGGATTTCGATTTTGTATTGGGTAATGATGTTTTGGATGTTAAAATCATGGGGTATGAAGTGATATACGCATGATTATGGACTTTTTGGAGTATTATTGGATTATTGAAAGATTATTCAAGAACACTTCGAATTTTGTGTTGGAAATTGGGGATTTTGTTTGACTTCATCCTTTTAACCCGTAGTAATTTAGATTAGTGATGGATTGATGATGATTTAGGTGTATTCTATCATTTCCATCGTGATTCCACGATTGGAGTGTATTGATTCGTCGTTTCGGTTGAGTTATTAGTCGACGCCTTGAAGGTGTCCGACAAAAGGTCTAAGAGGGGGGTTTTGTGCGTTGTACGATTATTATTCATCGTACGATTGTTGATTTATCATTGATATGACTTAGGGACGAAATCCTTGTGAAGAACTCAAGTCGGAACCCTTCCGTTCGTTGTCTTCTTCGTGGTTCAAGCTTCCCGGTCGAACCGTGTTCTTCGGGATCTTCGGTAACGTTTATTAAGGCAAGTATACATTTATGATTGTACGTTCTCGACTTTGAAAGTATGAAATATTGATGATATGATTATTTCTAGCCACTCCGGGACGGGCCTATGGTCCTCTGAGGGTTTCGTAGCCTCTGGTGCGATTCCATGGTTGATATGAACGAACCGTTTCTACGGCATTCATATGAAATAATGTTGGCATGTAATGAACGAACCGTTTTGACGGCATTCCTACATGTAACGGCGTATGATATAAACGAACCGTTTCTACGGCATTCACATACGTCTTGAGATTTTAGTCATTCCGGAATACTAGTCTTAAATTGATGAATTGACGGATATTGATGAATTGACGGATTACATTTACTTTATTGTCGAGGAGTATTATGTTCATATTGTTATACTTGCACTAGCTATTTGACGGCTAACCCCTTTATGGGGGAAATACGTTTCATGTATTTCAGGTTCCAGGAGAGCGGACAGGTGGGTATCGGGTCGGCATGAAGATGATGGGCAAGTGTGATACTGTGTTTTGTCTCCGGTTATTTTCTTGGATTCCTCCATTCAGGTTGTTGTACTGGAATGGATTTTTAAATACTCGAGTATTGTATTTTAGATTCCTTGATGTTCCGGCCTGTGTTGCCGAGGTATTGATTTGTGCAGTGATGTATATGGTTTCATTGGTTATGGTTTTTGAATACCATTTGTATCGTCTTTCTTTCTATTGTATGTAGACCTTATCGGTCAAGTGTATAGTTCCGCGTATGTTTAGCCTTGTGGGTCCCACGGCGGGGCTCACGGCGCTGTAATATACCCTGAATAACTTGGGGGTGTTACATGCTACACGTGCCCGCCCCGAAAATCCTACACATGACCGATCAATACGTATCTGACTCCAGATATGTCAATATACAACATGACATCGAAACTCGAAGAAACGCATATCCAATAAGGATCAGAAGACTTCCCAAATGAACGACAATTCAAACATGAAAGATCGACACGACCACAATGTCGTATTTCCGTCAGACAACAGTTCACAGCATGCTCAACAATGCATAATATTAGCACATAAACTCCCAAGGTCGCAACCAAGGGTCACAGAAGCATCTAATCAGGAATACTCCGGACGTGGATATCATTCAGGTTTTATCCCGCAACACAATACATGCAAACACAAAAAACCCCAAGGTCGTAACCAAGGGTCACGGAAGCATCTCATAGGAATACTCGGAACGTAGGTGCCATTTAGGTCGTATCCCCTAACACATTTCCATACGGGTACCATACAGGTTGTATCCCCAACACATCGGCCCCACAGATTTACAGTTCACAGAAAGAGCATATCACAATATACGAAACAATGATGCACACTCATTACATGAAACATCAACACACACATATGTAACAATGCAACATGATAATTATCATAATTCAGCAATACCAAATTACCTCAAAACCGGAGACGCTAACCCTTCCTCAACCAACGTCCCTGAACGAATACACAGTTATTCGAATAGTCCAAAATGAAATACAGTCCATTACTATTACCAAACTACCATCTCGAGTTCAATGTCGGCACGATAAACTATCCTTGATATCCACCATTTTATACAATCGACTAAAGGTAATCACATTTCCATTCCCACTAGATATCTTTAAAATCATATACATTATGATTTAATCCAATCCCAAAGCATCATATATATATATCATCATTCCGATAAGTCATATTAATGATATCATTGCTATACCAATCATAAATGAAATGAATCCAAAACCATTTATTAAGCATTATGAACTGAGCAAGTATAACTTGCCTCAGCCCCGACAAAGACGATCAATGCATTCTCCAATCTCAATCGCAGCACAATGGTTAAATCAACGATCGCTTATTACAACCTAATGCAATAATCAATTAACAATACGTTCGATAACAATCAACAACCGATATAATCAACTAATCAAACTTGACGGTTCAACGATATCTCAATCGTATACGAAACCAAACCATTTCAACTCAACAATACGATTACAAGCCGCAATCCGATAATAAATCAAGTCTAACATGTGTCTCGACATTCTCGATTTCGACTTAAATCTTAATTACGGCCTAACACGGCTCATCTTTGTAAATTCATAGGAATACAATTACCCGTTATCATCACGAATAATCATATATCAAAATTAACCGTAATCCTTCCAATTTCCATAAAATCATGACATATATCACCCAAGAGTTCTTTAAGAACATGAATTAATTAATAATCATGTTTATAGCCAACAAAACGACGTAATCCGATGTGTTCTAACATATAAACCATCATCAAATTCATAATCCAAGGCATATATCATTTTGTTCCTCAAATTACAATTCATACAACCTCAAGAATCATGACAGCAACACCATAACCATCATTATACGAAGAAGAACGTCAATAACAATACCAAAATCTGAATCAAAGAGAGGAATACCGTATAATCGTATATATGGTATCATTGACCTTGCTCTGATACCACTATTGGGATTCCGGAAACAAAACAAAATACGCAGCGGAAAAACAAAATGAATCCCAAATAGGATCGATCAAGTAACGTATATACGAAAAAAAATACGAAGAGAAGAGGTTAAAAGGTCCCATACCCTTGAAGCCTTTGATAATGATGCGTAAATTGATGTTGTTCACGAACCTGGTCACGAACACAAATTCCCTTCGTTCCAAGCACCGAAAGTACGATATCTCTACTTCACCATGCGACGGAACTTGATGGAAAAATTCAACGCAACTTCATTCTCCAAGAACATGGCTAGGAAGTTATCGTAGGAATTTTATCTCTCTATTTTTCTTATTTTGTATCAACTCTATGATGATAAAATTGAAGAAAAACTATCTCCCTCTCTCAAGAACTCTCTCTCTCTCTCTCTCTCTCTCTCTCTCTCTCTCTCTCTCTCTCTCTCTCTCTCTCTCTCTCTCTCTCTCTCTCTCTCTCTCTCTCTCTCTCTCTCTCTCTCTCTCTCTCTCTCTCGGCAGCTTGCAACTTGTGGAAGATGGAGTGAGTTGTATCTCTAGAGTTGTCTTGTCTTCACAATTATATAACAAAGTGAGAATAATGTGATATAAAATATCTCATCAATTATCACCTTATGAATAATCATGACAAGATAACATGCAAGGTGTTTTAAAAAAACAAAATAAAAGACCAAGACATGTGTACAGGACGTTCGTCAAACGACTCCGTTAAATACACTCCGTTTAACCTTCAATGTATTTATATAAATTAATTAATTATATTAAGTACAAAAATATTTCTCTAAAAAATATAATTATGAATTAAATTAATTACCTAGTAACTTAATTTCAGTTCATAATACCGCTATTTAATTTATCCAATAAATTATAATTAGATCGAATATCCAATATAAATAGAGAGACGATAAATTCATATTTATCTGTCAATGATCCTGATGCGCAACTCTGTTGGTCCGTCTCAGCCGGCATTGGGAGGAACCAATGAGTGTGGGCAGCACTTAGCCAGCCTAGTGGGCTGCAATGTAAACTCCGACTGAGAACGAATGAAGGGATCATTCCAGAACCATTATGTCGTGAATACTAGACCCTTCATCAGATGTCCCGGTCAATTCTTCGGGTCACGGTAAAGTCAAACCTTACTGTTGACTCGACACTATACATATGTTAATGCAAATCAAGAGCGACTGATTAGTAGTGTATCTAATACGACTATACCAGAATGCTTTGGCCAAAGACTTATGATATTATTTGCAATTAACCGTATAGGACATTCGCCTGCTCACTAACAGGAGAAAAAAAATACTTTCTTGGCGTACAATAAAGATGCTACCTGTTCGTATAGTCCGCACTTCTAGGTTGACTCAGCAATTAAGCAAATGAGTCTAACTACTCTAATGACAAACTAAACGTCACAGGCACATCTTCTACTGAACCCTAAAGTCAAAGGTCCACGTATACTATCACAACCTTTCGATTCGTCATCGACTCTCCGAGAGTGAATAACGTGTGACTGAATCAAGTATGAGTCGTGTTCGAGTATACTGGGCCCACCAATATACTTATAACTATGCTATCAAGACATGCACACGTCCTAGCATTAGTTATATAAATCTTACTAAAACTTAATGCCCATTTATGTTTATTGACTTGCGAACGATTTACGTAAATAAACTTTAAACACTTCCAGTGCATTTTCTCTTATCCGATAACGAGAATGGAATGTTCGATTTATTTACATGCACTTCACTTCAATGTTTACCAAATCAAGAATGCATTTGAAATACAATAAACAATGAATGAATCGTATTGCCTTTTTATTAGTTATTCCATAATTACAAGTACAATGCCCCTACTCTCTCATCCACTGAGTGGCATTCGATGGCATATTCCTAACATTATCTTCCTTTTCTATGGGCACCAGGAATCCAAGGGCAACTATATGTGATGGAACTGACTTCATCACTAGTCGAGGAGATCAAATCTAATCAGTTAAACGATTCTCTGATCCTTCGGTTATGTGACGAAGTACAGAAAGGAAAATCCCCAGGATTCGTGATACAAGATGATGGAGTTCTGAGATTTCAGAGTCGACTTTGCATTCCCGATAATGATGAATTGAGACGGACAATTCTGAAGGAAGCTCACAGCGCGCCCTATTCTATTCACCCGGGCATCAGTAAAATGTATAAGGATCTTAAACAAAACTTCTGGTGGGGGAATATGAAGAAGGACGTAGCAGAGTACGTTTCGAAGTGTTTGACTTGTCAGCAGGTTAAGATTGAACATCAGCGACCTACCGGAATGTTAAATCCGCTTCCGATCCCTGAATGAAAGTGGGAGGATATCTCGATGGATTTCATCACCAGTACGCCAAGGACCAAAACGACAATGAACATGATTTGGGTTATAGTTGATCGACTAACCAAGTCGGCTCATTTCCTAGGAATTAAAGATACTTGGGGACCCGAGAGATTGGCGCAAGTATTCATGGCAGAGGTAGTCAGATTACATGGGACGCCGAAGACCATTATTTCAAATCGAGATGCAGTTCACAGGGCTTTGGGGACTGAGCTCAACTTTAGCACGGCTTATCATCCCCAAACAGACGGTCAGTCCGAAAGGACTATACAAACACTAGAAGACATGCTTAGAGCTTGGGCCTTAGATTGGTCGACTGATTGGGAAGTTCATTTGCCGTTGATTGAATTCACCTACAATAATAGTTAGCATGCTTCTATTAAGTTGGCACCATTTGAAGCCTTGTACGGGAGAAGATGCCGATCACCCCTGTGTTGGGATGATTCTTCGGATTTGATCGGTACGGAACCGGAATTGATAATTCAGACTCAAGAGAAGATAGCTTTGATTCGAGAAAGACTGTTGACTGCCCAGAGTCGACAAAAGTCTTATGCAGATGTGCGTCGTCGCCCTCTAGAGTTCGATGTTGGGGACCATGTACTATTGAAGGGGTCCCCTACATGAGGAATTTTCCGTTTTGGGAAAAATGGTAAGCTATGTCTGAGATATATCGGACCATTTGAGATCCTCGAGAGAGTTGGGGATTTAGCATACAGGTTGGCCTTACCACCATCGCTGAGTCACGTTCACAATGTGTTTCACGTATCTCAATTGCGGAAGTATGTACCGGATCCCAGTCATATCATTGAGTTTAATGAGATCGAGATAGCTAATGATGGCACCTTCGAAGAGAGACCAATCAAGATACTTGAGAGTCGGATCAAACAATTGAGGAATAAACCAATACACTTGGTTAAAGTGCAATGGTCACGACACGGAGTTGAAGAGGCCACTTGGGAAACGGAGGACAGTATGAAGACTAGATATCCAGAGTTGTTTTCATCTTAAGTTTCGGGACGAAACTTCTTTTTAGTGAGGAAGGATGTAATACCCGAGATTTTTGCTATGTATTTGGAGCTTGTGATATTGTAATTGTTGCATTTTGATCTGAGTATTATTCTCCGTATTTCATAATCCGGTGTTGTTGAGTGTATGATTTCATGAATGTGATTTAAAAGTGTGATTCTGTGCATGTAGCGCACGCTATCGACTAAGCGTAGCGTACGCTAACTTGGATCCATACCGCACGCTGTGAAAGGACCTTAGCGCACGCTATACGTGGTCAATATGATTGAGACGTGTTGGTAGGTGGGATCAGGTCGGGGATCTTGGTCGGATTGTGTTGGGATGAACCTGGACGGCTTTCGGGAAAAAACCAAGTCAACGCGTTAGCGCACGCTACTCATCTGAGGATAGCGCACGCTAATGGCTGAGTACAGTGAAATTAGTAAAGCTTCAAATAGTCGTTAGCGCACGCTATGAATATGGACTAGCGCGCGCTAATAACCATTTTATATATATAGGACAACATCCTTTTTCAAATTTTCAGACTTTTCACTTCCCCCATCCGAATTCTTGAACTTAGAGAGTCACTCTCTTCATCCAAAACACTTCTTGCCGGCATCCTAGCTCGTGTTGAAGATTGTAGATCATTGGGGATTGGTGTTCAAGCCTTCGGCGTTTGATTGCTTCGAATTTCTCATTGTTCTTCACTACTTTGAGGTAGGTGATTCTTTACCAATATTAGTAGTATTCTGAAGGACGTTTTTGATCATGTTTTGGGATTTACCTAGTCAGTTAAATTCATAAGTAGTCGAACATCATGTGTTAGAAGGATATTTTCGATGTTTCGGTACTTATTCATCGTATAAACCATTGAACCTCTTAGTATTTGAACTCCTAGCATATTCTGAAGCTTCAAACCGATTTGTGACCAGTATATGGAGATTTTCAAGTTCTTATGCCTTTACATAAAGGAATCATACATTTTGGGACATGTAACGGATTGAACTTAGGATATTCCTTGAAGATCAAAGATGAATTATGGTGTTGTGATGATTATACGTATCCTTGTATCTCATAGTCATTTAGTACGTATAAAACTTTCACAAAACCTTATGAGCATGATATGCACGGGGATGACATGTATTATCACCATAGAATTCATGAGTTCATCACCATTAGATCAAGTTTTCTGCCAATAGTAATCTGCCATGCACGGTTAGCGCACACTAACATATGTAAGTTAACGTGCGCTATCGGGAATAAGTTAACGTACGCTACGTTTGGTACGTAACGTACGTTATGTTATCAGTCGAGTCAGTCGGCTGATCAGAGAGAACTGTCAGTACATGGCTAGCGTACGCTAGACTTAGACGATAGCGTACGTTAACAGGCAGGCTTAGCACACATTACGTAGAGTACGTAGCGTACGCGAGGTGGTTCAGATAGAGCTTTTGGCCGTAGACCGGATTGATAGGCAATCGTTCGACTTGAGATGAATTCTATATCATTTCTTTTGTTAAGGTTCGAGCTTGCTACGTTGATCAAAGGAGGCAGCCTTCGAGTGTGTTGAGATCATTGAAGTGTTTCTTTCTTGCCATCTTCGAGGCAAGTATCGTAATGTGTTAATATTGGTATTTTTTTAGCATGCGTGTGGTTTATTCATGTTGTTGCACATGAGATTTATTTCGTTGAATTGTCATGATATTCGTTGTCTAGTGTTTGTATGTTCATGTTGATGGACATAGCGATTTGGCATATATGTATTCATGAGTTGTGTTTGTGCTTGTTGTGCGATCTATGCTGAGGGCGCTGGATCGGATGTCCACCTCGTGTTGGTCCGACGGGATCATCTTGGGATCTAGGCTGAGGGCGCAGGATCATTGGACGGGTTATTTCCACCTCGTGTTGGTCCGACGGGATCATCTTGGGATCTATGCTGAGGGCGCTGGATCATTGGAATACCCTTGCTGTGTTAATGGAATCTTCTGGATTCGCATTGTCGGATTCCGGTAGCGGAAGTCCGTGTGGTGTATCTTGTTATGTATTATTGATGCATATTCGATTTGTTTAAATGATACTCGTACTAGCATCGTTTTGCTAACCCCTTCGGGGGTGGACATTTGTTTTGATGTTCAGGTAGCCGAGGAGCAGGGAAACAGCCACAGTACCGATGTGACGACGAAGGGGTTCAGTGATGTTTGTTGTTGTTGGTGATTTGTCTTCTTGGTTTAATTTCAGTACTCGAGTACGCGTGTCCTATTGATTTCATTTCGATATGGTTGTATTAATTAACTCGTCGAACCAGTTGGAACCGGTTTTGTAAACTTGAATTCCCGAGGTATTGATGTCTTATATTTACATTTCTTTTGTTTAGCCTTGTAAATCCTTACTTAAAGGGTTTACGGCGCTGTAATTATTCCGAATATCTCGGGGTGTTACACGACATACAGTTAATACCTGCTCAACATGTTAGAACATGAGCGTCCAACGACGAATCATCGATATAGAACACCATAATGAATTACACGAAGATGAAACACACCAGAATTGAATTAAATATGAATCACAATGTCCGCACGCTCCAATGAAATACCAAGACATCACAAAGGTCTGAAAGTCACTCAACTGAAGCTGTAAATCAACAAAATCACCTGAAAGTTACTCAGCCAAAACTGTAAATCATCACGATGGCCCGAATCCAAAATAGCCTGAAGTTGTACCAATGAGGGCCGAAGCCATAGCACGAAGCCATATCACAATGAGGGCCGAAGCCCCGGCATGAAGCCGTATCACAATGAGGGCCGAAGCCACGGCACAAAGCCGTATCACAATGAGACCATCCAATGGTTGTGACCTACTGAACCGTAGGTGTTGGGAAACCAACCGCGAAGGTTCAAGCCCCAAACTTACCCATAAGGAAATCACCCAGTGATCGTGACCTACTGAGATGTAGGTGTTTGGAAACCAACCATGAAGGTTCAAGCCCCAAGCATACCCATCGAGCACTAGCCGAGACTAGCCTCCAAAGGACAAATAATCACAAACGGCAACAATTTCAAAGTTAACGAATTCACAAGAATGATAGTGTGCTACCTTGAGTCGGCCAACACGACAATAATGACTCACGAGTGGGCACCGTCCTCGGCGGTCCCAATTCAATACCTCGATTACCTTAGAACGGACAATCGATAACAATGATACAACGAATGATTCAATACCTCGATTGCCATAGAACGGCAAATCGATAACAATGATACAGCGGATGCCTCAGCACCTTTAATCGGTTACCGATGATGGAGATGAGAAACAAATATGCCAATGCCTTCAATCGGCCAATACAACATCAATGATAAAACACCAACATCAATAATAATGATTACAACAATGTCTTAGGTCGACATCAATATCAACAACAATAATAGATACATCGACACCGCGAACCGTCTATCGATAATAACATTAACAACGAGTATCACAATGCCTTGAACCAGCCATTAACGAACAATAATAATCATTTAGCATAATTTTTCGAAGAGTATCGTATCAAATGATCCCTTAATAACAATGAACTCATGAAGAGACTAGGTCTCGGACTGATACAACACATTCATACACATATATGATAACATTAATCTCATTGACTAGTACAAGTATAAAACTTGTCTCAACCTAACGGTGAGAAAGTCCTTCCACGATCAACGTCCTTTATGGAATTATCGGTCGCTCGAACAACCTTGAATAACACAATTACCAATGATTCACTTAATATACATATCCACGTATAGTCATAACCAAATGGAATGGTTGATACAACACTACCCAACTCATTGGGGCAATTTAACAAACATGTCGTAAACCATCTTCAATTGTTTACAACTAGTCTCAATTATATCGATACCAAGCCTCTAATGAATGATTCAAGCCAACAAAACATCCTCAATACACTCAATAATCCAAAAGGAAGACACAAAACGAGATTCCAACAACATCTAATCGAAACCTCCAATTCCAAAATCAACATCCCACATGTTCTTGAATAATCCTCCAACAATACAATGATAATTCACAAAAACTCATAATCATACGTATATCCCTTCACATATCATGATAACAACATCCAAAACATCATATTCCCACTGAAAAAATGGAAATCTAGGGTTTGAAGAAATTACCTTATATTTAGGATGAAGAATCCAGAAAGATATTGTTAATCCACACCAATAACTCAAGGAGGATGAAGTCTCTGAGATTGGTGATGATAAATCCCCCAAAAATTCGCCCAAAAATCGCCCAAGGAGAGGAGAAATGAAGAGGAGGATGAAATGAGCTTCCTCTCCCAAAAATCCGCTGAAAAAGGGGGATCTGACTAGCGTGCCGTGGCCCAAACTGAGTGTGCCGCGGCCCGACCCGCAAAGGGCCGCAGCCCGCGGTACAGCCGCGCTAGGCTCATTGTGTAGTCTTAGCTATTTTGACCATAACTCCTTCGTCCGGACTCCGATTGACTCACCGTTTGAACCATTGGAAATATAACTTGATGCTCTATAATACAAAAAAGATTCAGAACTTTTGGAGTTTACAAGAATTGATGGTGATTTTACAAAGTCGAACTCATACGTGGAAAAGTCGCTCAAGAACACGGAACTCAACAGAACGACACTGAGACGAACTAGGATGACAAAAAGTGTAGAATTAATCATTCTTGGAATGACGAAAGGGTCACAATAGAGTTGCTAAGATGGACTTCCAACAAATAAGAAAATTACCGGAAATCAAAATTGCGGATATTACACCAAATCCCCTGGGATAAAATCTACGAGCACGAGGAGAGCGCCCCTTAATAGCCTGTCATGCTCTAACCAGGTATCTTGAACCCAAATCAGTATTTCCAATAGTAGTACCAACAATTATAGGCGACACCAATGAAAATAGAAAACAAAGAAAATGTCAAATGTAATGACTCGAGGCATCGAAAAAGATTTAAGCACTGTTCATCGTAGGAGCTCAAATCTAGAAAACATGAAACAAGCTTTTGTTCGACCTGCTTACTGTGGTCACATAATATTGTTCAACAATATGTACAAAAACAAATAACCCAGACGAAATATGTGTTAAGCAGAGTTCCAAGAACATATCAATGAAGAGAACCTAATGAACACTTACTATACCGTAAGTCTCGCGCACTGAAATATCTTCCTTTGAAGCGCTAATCTGCTCACCCTAACACATTGATTCAGAGTCAAAACACTCACAATAATCAAAAGCTCAAACGAAAAATATGTCCACAAAATATCTTCCCCTCAAGCGCAAATCTGCTCACCCTAACACATTGAGTCAGGGTCAAAACACTCACAATAATCAAAAGCTCAAACGAAAAATATGTCCCAGTAAGCAAATCTGATCCATATTTAAAAACAAAAAGATTAGCTCAAGAAATTAAAACGATTGCAGAGAACCGTAATAAATTACCATTATTGATTCCGCAAGAAACCCAAAAAAACTGAAACAATAGGTTACAACCGAACACCTGGAAAGAGAAAAATAAAGCCGTCACAATAATCTCCCGCTTTGCGCAATAGCGAACGGTGCCCTAACACTTAACGACTAGGGATAGCGAATTTGGGGAGGCGCAGTTGAAGCGCAGCAAACGAACAATGAAGAAGAAAGAGAGAGACTGGATAGTAATAATCTACAGTAACGTTCAGAAAAGATTCATACATTCTATATAAAGGCCACAAACTAAACATCTACATTTCGAAAAATGTTCTTATGGAACTCACATTAGATTGATTCACACAAGACGATTCACCAATTTCTGGATTATTATTACAAACAGAAAAAACTTTACAAATTTTTTTTACTGACAGTCCAACTACGCAAATCTGAAAAAATGATTCCAAAAATAATAAAACAAACAATCTATTGAAAACAAGACATACAAAATTTAGGACCAAACACCATTTCTGAAAAACGATTGTGAAACCAATAAATTCATAGTTTAAATTACATGAATCGAGACAGTTGGTATAATCATGTTAAAAACATTTAAAAAATGGGATAGATGATTTTTTGTTCAAGATATATCTAAAATAGAGGGCGTTTTTTTTTTGGACAGGCAAATAATATTTTATAGTACCTGGGAATGTTGTTTATGTATGTTTGTGTCTTTAACTTTTATTGATCGCGAAAATTATATTAGTCTATCTACAATACATTGATACTACACTCAACAAAGATAAAGTTGAAAGCATGTTCTGTGCCTATAGATACGAAGTAAAAAAAAATATATATGAATATCCGATTTTAAAAATCCAGTATACTCAGGGCAGATTCGCAGGCCAACATGTATATGAAAGAGTCGCAATAATTCATTATAAACTGAAAGACAAGAAGTAGATTGAGCCTTGCCACCTTTTGAAGTGCGTCGAGGTTGCATTAAATCAATACGAATACAAGAACATGTGGCATTATTATACCAGACACATAGTTAAGTTAATTAAGGCATTGGATTGTGAATTCATCATTATGCGGGTTCATTTTCCGTTGCTCGCTCACTTCTTTTTATTTCTCATATTTTGTTGTTCAGATATTATGTATATGATATGAATATAGAGCCAAATTGTAAAGGATAGTACATTCTCAGCCCGAAACATAAAAATGTGAAAACAAAGGGAAGGAAAAAGTTACCTGCAAGAAAAAGAACAAGAAGAAATGAGAAATACATACAGTGGAAATATAAAAAAGGGACTAAAGAACAAAAACCTAGATCGATCAAGGCCACAAAAGAGGCCAAAAACATCAGAAAACCTCCAAAGCGATCGAGGCAACACAACCCAACAACCTCCTAAAAAAAAGAACCAAAAAACAAAACCCTAGATCGATCGACGGCACAAAGAAGCAATAAACGAGCGGAAAACATAACCAAAACGTTTGGAAAAGTAATTGATGTTGGGGCCTGTCCCCAGATGTGGAAAAATCATTCCTCCGTATAACAGCCTACGGCAAACGTAAGCACACACACATATACCTAAAGACACTACAAACTCTGCAAACATATTTCATGTCATAGAATCAAGAGCACACGGACGGTACATAGTACACGATCCCTGAACACACAAGTACGTACAGAGAAAACCACAAAAGAAATGCCAAAAGGAAGGACCACCTCATTTATAGGAAGAGAACATAATAAACTCGAGCAACTGAATAAAGGAATAACAAATAGCAGATGAGATTTATAGGTTTGTAGTGTAATGAGCCTGCACAATGCAGCAGTTTGGCAGGCCTCTCCGTACCTGCACCTGCACTTGGCAGGTGTTGATACGGAGCCAAAACTGGTTGAGACCTAGTCTCGGTAAGCACCTGCCTCCAGAAGACACTCTTGGCAAAGAAAAAATGGTAACATCAGTTTCTACTCAAACTCAAGATCATAGTTGGCATCCTCCAACTTTTTGAAGTGAAAATATTTACTGTTCAAATCCTGTCCTAGTTTTTCAACCTTCATTAATTTCGAAATGAGGAATTTTTTAAAGTAAGTTCGAGCTGATATAATGAACGAGAAGAAATATCCAGAACAACGAAAATGTCAAGAGGCTTTTAAAAATGAGAATTATCACTTGCTGCCATTACCATCTATTTGTGTTTGAAGAGCTCAGCCTTGTCCACTTGCTTCTTTGCGGGACCCAACTCTATCCCGCGGACTCTGCTAGCAAAATTTAGTGAGCAAATGGTCTCACTCAGATTGTTTTCGTTAGGACTGATTTGCACAAACATCAAAGTCTTTGAATCTCCACCTACAATTAAAAGAGATCATAATAATTTCAGCATTTACTTCTCGTGTCGATGAGAAACACAATAATATATGTAGGGCGAGCATATACCTAAAGTGTCTTAAAGCAAGTGGGTGAGTTTCGAGTTCCTACACTTGTAATCCCCGTAATTTCGATTTCCGGTAATTTCTTTTTTCGGCGGAAGTCCGTTTTAACGACTCGATCATGACCGTTTCATCATTATGGGAATGATTAATTCTACACTTTTTGACATCCGAGTTCGTTTCGGTGTCATTTTGTTGAGTTCCGTGCTTTTTAGCGACTTTTCCGCACTTGAGTTCGATTCTTGCGAATCTCGTACGAAACTGCTGTTTCGAGTTTTCCGTAAGTCTGTTTAACTTTGTTAGACGTATTGTGAACTTCGGTTTGGTTATTCGATCACGTATCAAGATTTTCGGGCGTTTTGGGCCATTTTGTAATTGACCCAAAGTTATGGGTATCCGTATCTGTAATTGTTGTCTCGACCCGTTTCTTGGTCGCATATGATTAATTATTGCATTATGTTTTCATTTCGGGTCGTTGATGTTGTCCGCGAACTTTTCGTCGTGTTAGTTTCGTACGTTTTCGGAAATCGAGTCGTCGAGCCCTGGTGTTCGAGCACTAGCCGGATGGTTGCGGGACTGGCCGGATGATTGCGGGCACCGGCCGGGCGGGTGCGGCAGGAACCGGCGTAGCGTACGCTACGGCCGAAAGGTTGCGTGCGCTAACCAGCAGGTGTAGCGCACGCTATCGGCTGGCCTAACGCACGCTATCGGGTCTGGACAATGGAGTCCTGCGGTTCTGGAATCGGTTAGGCTCGGCAGGTAGCGTACGCTACTGTCGGAAGTTGCGTATGCTACGGCCGGCAGGTAGCGCACGCTACGGCCGGAAGGCTGTGCACGCTACCTGGACGAGCAGTCTAGTCCAGTAGGTCACTGCATTGCGGCCTGGGCCGATAGCGCACGCTAGCTCGGCTGCCTAGCGCGCGCTAGTCCGGCCCAGTATAAATGTGATAGAGCAGTCGCGTTTTCATTCATTTTTCACTTCCTTCCTTCTCCGTCCGCGGCTGGCGATTCATAGGTGACGAAGCCATGATGTTTAACAACAAATCCATGAAGTTCTTGAGTTCATAACATCAATCAATCATCCGTTATCATCCTTTGATCCAGCGAATCAAGGTAATCTTCCTTAGAACCCTAACGAAACCATGTTGTTTAACAACAAATCCACGAAGTTCTTGAGTTCATAAAATCAATCAATCATCCGTTATCATCCTTTGATCCAGCGAATCAAGGTAATCTTCCTTAGAACCCTAATTTCGTGAATTTGGGGGTTTTGCATTTTTGTCTGATTCGTTCCGTGTTGTTAATTAATTCATGATGGGTATGATTAATCTTCGTAGTATTCTTGTGTTAAACATCATTTAATCCATTATTCTTCGTCGAATCGAAGTATATTTCTTGATTTCCTTTGAATCGACTTTTTTGGGGATTTGTCCTCGATCTCGTTTTTCATCCATTTTTGATGGATCGATTATGGTTAAATGATGTTGTTAAACATATTCTATAGATTGTATATCCATATTTCAACTTGGAATTCTGTTTTCGTGTTTTGTCGGGACGAATTGTGTTCTTGGCCGTTTTTGGGGAAAACACTTGAACATTCATTGTTCGTTCTTTGAATTCAACGACTTTGTGTCATGCTATGGAATTCATTTTCATTGTTTTTATTGTCCTCCGTAGTTTATTATCGCGAGTTGGCGTTCGGTGGAGTCGGCGGGTTCATAGTCAGTTCGTATCAACCTATTTCGGTCGATTCTCCGCATTGTTCTTATTCGAGGCAAGTACCTTGTCCATAATATTCTTGTTTTGTGGATATGATAATTGGTGATCGCTTTTATATGTTTGTTTGATTGTCTCAAACGAGTTTTCAAAAGATTTGGCTAGCCTTGTTAAAGGTTCACTTTCAAAACGTGTGTGTTTTGTAAATTTTGTCGGTTGTAAGTGACTATGTGAATCCTATGGATATGTTTGGTGTTGATGATGCACTTGGTATTTGCGTGTGGACGTATATTGTTTCATTTTGGTGCATTGTGGTTTGACGTGGTGTTTTGCTAAGTGTTTGATGCTCTGGATGAATTACTTGGATATTATTGATGTGATATGTTATTTGTGTGAATGTGTGGATATGGTTGAAGGTCTACGGTGACACATGGCACGTGATCATGTGGTCAGGATGCAACAAGTGATTGATCCAACCGCGAGAGCCTGGGATAATCTACGGTGGCACATGGCATGCGATCATGTGGCCAGGATGCAACAAACGATTGATCCAACCGTGAGATGTGTGTGATTTGTTTCGCTAGCCAGCTCGGGAGGGTCCTTCGAGGCCTTGAGTGGGATTTGTGGCTTCGTACCGGTCCTAGGCGATGCGCGTGTGCGATTATGTTTTGTTAATTTTTATGTCCGTCGAGGAAACGTGATGTTGGGCTCTGGTCCTGTGAATTGTTGTCGGTTTTCTATTTGCGAAAACAAAACCTTTGGGTTGTGACCCCTGTTGATTTTTGAAATGATAAGGATTTGATAATCCTAATTTGTTTTCTATTAAAACTCCCGAGGGTATTTTAAACCATTTCGCAAACCGTTCTCGTTAATTGTGATCTTTCGGGTTTGGAAAGTTTTACTCAAACTCTTGCCTCGGGAAGTATTCATTTCGTTGTATTTTAATCTTTGAGGATTTATGATTATTGTCATTCTTGGAACTTGAATTGTATGGCTCGTATTTTTGCACTTGTACTTGCACTAGCAAAACAGTGGAGTTTTGCTAACCCCCGAGTTTTCGGGGGGTGGATGTCTATTTTTGCATTCAGGTTTTGGAGCATAGCACAGGGTCGGCACGAAGGATGATGAAAGATGAACGATACTAATCACACGAGGATCCGTTGATGTCGTATTGGTCTAGTTGTATTTTCTTTTCCGCTGCAGTATCTTTTCCCCGTTGTACGGGAGTTTATTGTATTTTGACCCCTGCGTGGGTATGTATTTGGAAGTGAGATGTATGTTATTATTGAAAGACCAAATCGGTCTACTGAGTCATTTTAGCCTTAAAGGCGATGTTTAGATGTTTGATTTTAGTTATCAGCCTGGTAGATCCTCGACGAGAGGGTCTACGGCGTGTAATATCCCTGAGTGGATTGGGGGTGTTACAACACCAAAATGAAAAGCAAAAATAAAAAAAATAGAAAGCAGAATAGCAAATATAATCCTTTGTTGAAATAGCAAACCTCAAATGACTAATGGTAAATGCTTTGGGTTATTTGTAAATTTAAATTAAAAGCAGGTCCTTTTGTAATTAGTTCAAACCTAAAGAGTACTTTTTTTCCTTTCTGTAATTACTAATATTCACTTTATTCACCTAAAATGAATGTGAGGGCTTCTAGTTGAAAGAGCTGATACACGTCTCCGAGAACCGAAAGTGATCTGTTAATATTTTGAGTTTCTTTCATTCTCTCTCCTTGCATTTCTGTCCTAGCTACTGTGTCACTGCCAGCTAGGTCAACCAGCCACAAACTGCTTCTCGTGCATTCTCCATTTAGTAAGTTCTCTCCCTTAACCATTACACAATGCATGCTGCAATCAAGAAATGGAAAAGAGAAACATATTTCCACATCAAACTACCTTCATTATGATAGCATAGAGTATATAGATTGTGTAACACCCCGAGATATTCGGAGTATATTACAGCACCGTGGACCCCTACATGGGACCCACCAGGCTACAACAAGAAAACACCACTCGACTAACCGTCTCGGTTAGTGAGGATACACATTTAAATAATATGACATATGAAAATACGCCCGGAGCAACCGACGAATTAAACATCAACCGATAATGTAACAATTTAAAATAGTGCAAAACAGAGTTTAAAATGAAAAACCTAAGTACTCGCGAGTACTATCTATAAGTTTATAAATTTGGGGACAACCATATCGAGATGGACAAAAGAAATAAGAAGACCCAAATGCACACGTCAACGACCACGCCAACATCCTCAGATCGTCCGGTGCTCGCTCGCCCGGATAATCATAACCTGAAATCCATAACAAGAATTTCCCCAAAACGGGTCCCCAGAGGGGTTAGCAATTAAGCTAGTACAAGTAATCAAGGCAAACCAATCGCTTACACGTTTCATAGTACATGCACCAATATCAATTTCAAAATCCAAAACCAGACATGTCTTTTCCGGAAATAAACAGTCAAATAATTTGCCTTGGGAACAGGGTAATACCATAGATCCCGCCCGAGGCCTCTAAGGACCCTCCCGAGCTGGCCATATCATAAAAAAAATCACGCACATGCATCGCCTTGGGAACAGAGTAATATCATAGATCCCGCCCGAGGCCTCTAAGGACCCTCTCGAGCTGGCTAGCTAAACAAACTCATGAATCGAGGACTCAACCCTTTCGATTCCCTCTGTGATCCCGTCGGACCATCCCGAGGTGAGCAAATGACACACAAAATACATTACCATTTCACGTTAAGCATAAAGGTTTCCAAAAATACTTGCCTTGAGTAATTGATGACGTAAACGAATGGAAGGAAACACCGACGAACGCTAGGAACCGACAGTCACGAACCTAACGATTCGAAGAACACAATCACAACCAATCCTAAACGAATACGGAAATTGGAATACACCCGAAAACCCGCCTACGATTCATGTATATTCGTATAGAAACAACGACGAGGGCATACCACAACCAAACCCTCTCGATTACAAAATTTACTACGAAATTTACCATGAATCCTTAAGGAAACCAACAAAACCAACAAGATTAATCATGTACATCATGAATTAATCTAACATACGGAACGAATCGGACGAAACATGAAAACCCCTTCAATTTACCCAGAACAAGGTTTTAGGAGTTTACCTTGAATAATGACGAAGAACACGATTAGAGGTTGATAATATACTGCAAAAACTCAAAGAAGATGATGGCTCGGAGTTACAAAGCTTCAAATCACCGGAAATGCCAAGAAGATCGCCTAGGAGTCGGATGGGAAGGAGAGGGATGAAAAATGACCGAAATCGGTCAACTCCTGGGTTTATAAACCCAGGCCTCGTTACGTACGTTAGCCATAGGTAGCTAACGTACGTTAGCTTTTTAACGTACGTAAGCTATCCTATTCATACGTACGTAACGAAAATCGCAGAATCCCTTGTACTACTTACACACAATCGTTACGTACGTAATGGCAACATGCATTACGTACGTAATGCTTCTTCCTGGGAGAGTACAGGCCAACCACTGACAAAGAAGGAACCGAGGCAAAAATTGAAATGCAGCGGTGAATGACTCACGATGGTACGAACGTAAAGGATTCGAGGCGACGAACTAAAGTGTTGAAGGAAAACCTATTCTCGACTACCTGAAGGTTCGGAAAACAATCAACAAACGTAGTTATCTCAAAACTTTGGGAAATTACAAAACCGCCCAAAATATCCGAAATGTACGATACATGACCGAAACATCAAACAAAGCTCGCAACACGCGTAATAACATGAGAAGGATCCTCAGCAACCTCGAAACGGCGGTTTGAAGCGACGATTTATGAGAATACACGAAATAGCGACGAAAACGACATAAGACACCGAATCGAGTAAAACGAGTCCGAAACAAACTCGAACGACAAAAAGTCTAATATTAATATCCTCAAAATGTCGATACGGTTACAAGCGAGTTGCCAAAAGCGAAAATACACCAAAATAAGAATATTAAGAGGAAGGAAAAATGCGGATATTACATTCTACCCCTCTAAAAACAAGTTTCGTCCTGAAACTTAAGAAATAAACAACTCGGGGTACTTAGCACGCATGCTATCCTCGGTTTCCCAAGTTGCCTCCCCGACGCCATGTCTCGACCATTGCACTTTGACCAAAGGAATGGTCTTATTCCTTAGTCGTTTCTCACGGTGCTCCAAAATCTTCAAGGGACGCTCCTCGAAGGTAATGTCCTCGGCAATATCGATCTCGCCAAAGTCGATGATATGACTAGGATCCGGAACATATTTCCTCAGCTGCGAAACATGGAAAATGCTATGAACGTGACTCAAGGCCGGAGGCAGCGCCAAGCTGTAATACCTCCGGTATTCCATGCTTGATTACTTTGTACTGTATGAATGTTTGGTAATATGACGTCATTTCTATTTATGTATACCATTGAGTGCTATATAATTGTACAATGTGAACGAAACGAGGGTGACACACCTTGATGCCGTGAGACGATCATCGGTGCGAATATGACGGTGGCCAACGTCTTGTTCCCCGATAATTGTTGACGAGCGGAAGGGATGGTCACCCGAGATGGTTAGAATGTGTTTGAGGCTAAAATTTCTGTCTAACGTACGCTATAACCCATGCCTAACGTACGCTAAATTTCAATGGTTACGTACGTTAAGGTAGCCACATTACGTACGTAACGGGTAGGTCGGTCTCCCGACCAGAATCTTCCTTTGACACGGACAGGGCTACTTTCGGCGGGCTAGATGACAAACGAGTCAACTGTTTGTTACGTACGTAATGCCCAAGAATTAACGCACGTAACACTTGGGCACATTTCGGGCAGTTAGTTCCTTACATACGTTGTCATCGCACTGTTACGTACGTAATACACCTTACGTACGTAACACTCTTATCGTTAACGTACGTTATCTAAATCCAGTTTTATAAAATGATAACTCCCTTCTTCATTTGCACGTCCCAACACCAAGTCACTACTACCCTTGGAGAAATTCCTAGCCCTATACCCGGTTCTTAAGCCTTAAACACTTGAATTAACATTGAGGAGGTAGATTCTTGAGCTTCGGTGAAGATTATCCAAGTCGTTCAAGTCACTTCTCGTTCTTCTCGTAGTTCTTGTGAATCCGCCAACTATCTTCACTATTCTTCTTCTTCCAAAGGTAAGCAACCAATCCCTGGAGTTATATCTTCGATGTTTTCTTAGTTATACTTGTTATATTGCGGGTATGGGGTAGATTTTGCTAAACTTCGTAGACAATCTTGTAGGATGAAATTGTGGTAACCGTAAATTCCGTTTCTTATATGTTTAGTTTCATACAAACGAAATTTCACTTCAAATCATCACTAGGAATGTAAAATTTGACGAATCAATTGTGGGGAAATTCATAGTAATCCGTCACCGTATGTTCCATTGTTCGTAGCTACCCTCACCTTTGATTTTTGACACTTAGCAAAACTACGGAAGTAATTCGATAGTATAATCAATATGGGTTGTTAAACCACCGGAGTTATTGTGCAATAAAATCCGTCGATTGTAGTATTCGAAATATAGAATTATAATAGAAAGCATAGGATTCGATTTCGCCATAATAATTCATTGACAACCGAAGAATGGTAGGATTATCTTCTTGAATAAATCGATATACCTAATGTTAACTATAAGATTGAACGAGATAATGGTACACGACACTTGAAAACTTAGGAAACGATACTCATACCATCAATTAAAACTACACTAGGAATCCGGTTAGGAAAGGGAGACTAGTTTTATTCATTATGGTCCGTACGAGGTGTTAATCGGATGTTTCGTGGCTAGGTTAAGCTCGAGCGGGCGTGGGGACTTCGTTATCATAAAGCACCTACTATCGGATCACAGGCAAGTGAAATCTTGCTCGTGAATTTCTAATATCAATGTTATACCGTATGTGTGTACGTGCCATTTTGATAAAAGCCGACGTTGTCTTTCTCTAAAGATGTATAAATGGGCCGATGTGTTGGGGATAAAACCTGTATGGTACCCGCATGGAAATGTGTTAGGGGGTAAGACCTGAATTGGGCACCTATGTTCCGGGGTATTCCCGTGTGGATACTTCCGTGACCCTTGGTTGCGACCTTGGGGGTTTATGTGATAAAGAGAGAGACACATCGGTTAAGTGGTGAAATATTCCTTGTGATTATTAGGTATGGCGATTGTAAAAACGTCGTATACTGTTGTTAGTAGTTGTTATTTGATATGCATTCTCTGACTCTGGTTACCTGGTATGACTCGTCATACCAGATAAAATTGTTCATCATGTGCACGACATTCCCGAGGGCCCCGGTCAGACTTGAGCGGTGTTGGGATTATCCTTAACCGTTGCTTAAATTGGAATAAATTGTTTTCTTTGGAAAAACATTTGTTGTGTAATAATTCTTCGAATTACATTTTTTCCTTAAATCTTTCGTTTCACGTCATGTAACCCTTGAATTTGAGGTTTTATCACGATTTTCTTAAAATGCCTATTTTTTTATTAGCCTTGTGGGTCCCACGTGGGATTCACGGCACTGTAATACCTCGGGATATTTGGGGGTGTTACAGAAAATGGTATCGGAGCGAAACTCCTGGTTGAATAAACTTTTTCCTATTTTTTTTAAAAAAAAAATCCAACACCCCAAGCGATCGAAGCTCCTCATGGGAATGCAAGTAAGTGATATGTGTGTGTTTCTATTTTGTGCAATATTTAATTGTAAACCATGCGTGGAACTGGCTTGAGATTAATACCGTTAGCGATGGCACGCCGAGGAGCTAAAAGGGTGGTGAATGACGCTCAGGGTTCCGCCGCGAACCACAATGAGGACGGGAACACTGCCCAGACCCATCCTGCTGGGGGCCAGCCGCCACCAGTTAATCAAAATGATCAGGAAGCGGAACGCCAGAACAACAACCCGGGAGGCATGGATCCAACTTTTGTTCAGGCCCTTGCCCAGCTATCGCCATGGGAATTGCTCAGTCAATCAAAGGAACGGATACCGGTCATCAATGTGGAAGAAAACGCAGAAGGGATCGATAGTCGAGAGATGTCAAGGCTAGGCCTCCATTATTTGACGGACAGAGAAAAACACGTGGACGATCGGATTTCAAATGGAGACCGCCTTCAAGTAATCGGATGCCCGTAAAATGTAAAGGTGCCGCTGAATTAATCAACTTCGTGACACCGCTGCACGATGGTGGAGAACTTACAGCCGAGAGGACCGAGTGGTCGGGTGGACCGAATTTGCCCGACTACTACGGAGCGAGTATCGTCCCGATCAGCCGGACCGCCGCGCACGAGACTTTTTTCGCCGCCCGCAGAACATGCCAAGACCACGCATCATTCGGCCTACCGAACCGAGCTAAGTTACATCTCCCGATGGTTCCATCAAGATCAACGAATATGCCATCTTGCACAGAGGTTACCGAGGATGTACAACGCTATGCCGTCGGATTTCACATCACCACCCAGAGAGCATACGAGGACTTAGTCACGGATATGCCAAGACGCTTGTTAATACCGACATCGGGCATAACTCGAAGAAGCAGAAGACATCAGTTCAGCCTGGGAACAACAACGAAATGAATTCGGGACCCGCATCTTCTTTTAAGTCGGCGGTTTCGTACCAACTGAAGGGTGTATCTGATCGGCCTTACCGTAGGGACTGTTTCAATTGTGGCATGACCGGGAATACTAAGGATCGGTGTCAGAAGACGGCCACCAAATGTTTCACTTGCGGAAAGAGTGGACACATGTCTCGTTATTGCTGGCGGGCCAATTCCGCTCAGAGCCCAGTTTCGCAACCAAGTCAACAAGGCTCTGTGCAATCCCCTAGGACGCCTGCTGTTTCCAACTACCGAGCTCCACCCCACCAGAACCAACCACCACTGCACGGTGCCGGACGAGGCCGTGGGCGCGGCGGAGGTACCTCGTCCTTCTCGGGGTCAGTGCCGTATCGTGTATTTGAGCTGAGGGCTACGGATGGTCAGCCTGCGCCAGCTATTTCAGGTACTCTTCTTGTTAACTCTCAGCCAGTGCATGTACTATTTGATACCGGAGCCACCCATTCGTTTATATCTGTGGAATGTGTTGAACGCTTAAATCTTGTTTGTGTACCTTGTGATCCCTTTACCGTAAAACTACCCGAGGGTAGTAGATTAAGCGGTGATCAAAAGGTTCGAGACTGTCGGATCTGCATCAACGATCACACCGACCGCTAATCTTATGGTCTTCCCGCTCCGAATGAAGATATCATATTAGGTATGGACCGGATGCCATTGCACGTAACGATCTTGGATACCTATCACCCGACTATCTCCATTTCGGCTCATGATGGTACCACACATGTCATCGCCAGACGTGAACACTTCAAGATACAAAGGTTCTCTCGGCATTATCGCATCGAAGCCTCCTGCAGCTCTCGAAATGAATACTACTGGTGTTATGTTCTTCGAGAGGATACTTCACAACTTGCAATCACAAACATTCCGGTGGTGAATGAGTTTCCAGACGTTTTTCCTGATGAACTACCAGGGTTGCCACCGCACCGAGAAGTTGACCTTACCATTGAACTCGAACCGGGGACGAGACCTATTTCCAAAGCTCCTGCGTAATGGCACCGGCCGATATGAAGGAATTAAAGATACAGCTCGAAAATCTGTTGGAGAAAGGGTTGATCCGCCCAAGCACCTCGCCGTGGGGCGCACCGGTACTTTTCGTTAAGAAGAAAGATAACTCTCTACGCTTGTGCATCGACTATAGGGAGCTGAATAAGGTTACTATCAAGAATCGTTATCCACTACCAAGGATTGACGACCTCTTGGATCAGTTACAAGGGGCAGTCGTGTTTTCAAAGATCGATTTACGGTCCGGATATCACCAATTGAGGATTCGCGAGGAAGATACACCCAAGACTGCATTTCGGTCGAGGTATGGGCATTACGAATACATCGTGGTATCATTCGGGTTGACTAATGCCCCAGCCGTTTTCATGGAACTGATGAATAGAGTTTTGATTGATTTCCTCGATAAATGCATGGTGGTTTTTATCGACGACATCCTGATATATTCTCGAAGCCGACAGGAACACGAGGAACATTTGAGGCAAGTGCTGGGCGTGTTAAGACAACACCAGCTTTATGCGAAACTGTCCAAGTGCGAATTCTGGATGCCGGAGGTAATTTTTCTCGGGCATATTGTTTCGGCAGAAGGTGTCAAGGTCGACCCACAAAAAATCGAGACAATAACGAGTTGGGAACCCCCGAAGAATGTCAAAGAGGTTAGGAACTTCCTAGGATTGGCGGGTTACTATCGAAGATTCGTAGAGGCTTTTTCCTGTATCGCCCGACCGTTAACAAACCTACTGAGAAAGAGCACCAAATTTGTATGGACTGCAGACTGCCAGAAGAGCTTCGACGAGCTCAAGAGGAGGTTAACTACTGCCCCAGTACTAGTGATACCACAGGGTACAGAAGGATTCATTATATACACGGATGCATCCAAGCATGGACTAGGATGTGTCTTCATGCAGAATGGCAGAGTTGTTGCGTACGCATCCCGACAACTGAAGCCGTACGAAGTAAATTACCCGACACATGACTTGGAGCTAGCCGCGGTGGTGCATGCCCTCAAGATTTGGAGGCACTATCTTTACGGAGTTACTTGCAAAGTTTTCACGGATCATAAGAGTTTGAAATATATCTTCACGGAGAGAGAACTAAACATGAGACAGAGGCGTTGGTTGGAGCTAATCAAGGACTACGATGTGGAAATTTCCTATCATCCCGGAAAAGCCAACGTGGTAGCTGATGCTCTTAGTCGGAAAACTACACAAGAGGTGATGGTATCCAAAGATAAATTCAGCCCAAATCAAAGCAAGAGATCAGGAGAAGCAACACCGAAGTATGGATACAACGTAGGCAAGGACGATTATGCTCAATCAATATACTTTCGTCCTTACTAGACGAGATACGTCTAGCACAGATGGAAGATCCTGAATTACGTGCGATTGGTGAAAGAATCAAGAGAGGGGATGTTTCCGACTATAAGATTCAGGGTGACCTGGTGAGGTTTTAGAACAGAATATGTATTCCATCAAATGACGGACTGAAGCAAACTATATTGAAGGAGGCGCACTCCACCCCTTATTCTATTCACCCCGGAGCAAGCAAGATGTACAAGGATCTAAGACAGAGTTTTTGGTGGAAAAACATGAAGTGGGAGGTTGCTAGGTGTAATACCCAGTTGTAATTCAGTCATCATCATTCAGTAATTTCATTCGGTGATTGTCACTCAGTGGATTTTTACTCAATTATAATCATTCATCAATCATGTTCATTCACCGTGTTCACCGTTCGGAAAAACTTCGAGTTGTGTATCGTTATTGTTCATTGTTTCAATTTTCCTCATATGAGTTCGACTTTGTTAGATCACCTTTAATTTTTGGTAACTCCAAAAATTCTAAATCTTTGCAATATTATAGAGCATCGAGTTAGCTTTCCAATGGTTCAAACGGTGAGTCAATCGGAGTCCGGACGAGAGAGTTATGGTCGTTTTAGCTTAACCGCTCATTTTTTCAGTGTTGGCCGATCACTGCCGAACGAACTCGGCCGTGTCGTCCGACACGGCCCGTGCCGTACACGTCCGGAAAATGCCGAGGTGTTCGCCAGACCCGACCGTGTCGTGCAGCACGGCCGAAGCCGAACCCTTCCGATAAGCTGAATCGTCGCCCGGACGCCCGACCGTGTCGCCAGCACGGCCGAGTCATGCCGAAGTCAGCCGGACGGGTCATCGCCGGAAGGCCCTCGCGCCGCGACCGTGTCAAGCGACACGGCCGAGTCTCGCCGCCACTGTCGGCCACCATGCGACACGACCGCGCCGATCGGGCACGGCCGCGGTCCCGGCAGGTAGTCAACCCCTATAAATTCATTTTTTCAGCATTTCAGCCCATTTTTCTTCCTTTTCTTCACCTTAAACCGAGAGAGAAGGCTTGAGGGAGGGTTTTTCCTTCACAAATCATTTGGGTGTTTGATTTTCTTCATCTCCTTTCGATCGTGAAGACCGGATAATCAATCTAACGCGTGTTCTTCGGATTAAAGTACTTGTATCTTCAAGAGGTAATTCTTTCAACACTTTGGACTTCGATTTTGTGTTGAGATATGATGTTTTGGATGTTATAATCATGCTTTATGAAGGGATATGTATATGATTCTGAGTTTGTATAAGGATTCATTGGATTATTGAGGGATTATTCAAGAACACCTTGAATATCGAGTTGGAATTGGGGATTTTCGACTAATTGTTGTTATAATCACATTTTTGGATATTCATAGCGGATTATTGATCGTATTGGAGATGTTTTGTTGGTTTAAAACACTTCTTGGGGGACTTGATATTGGTATATTGAAGTTTGATTGTAAACAATCGGAGTTTGGACGCAACGTGTTTGTTTTAATGCCTCAATGGACTTAGTTTTATCGTATCGACGTTTTGAGTTCGTTATATTCGTGTTTGATTCGTATATTGATCGGATTGTCGGTAATTGTATTGAATTAAGGTTTTTCGTGCGACCGACACTTCATTCAGGAGATTTGTTCGTGGAAGGACTTTCTTCATCGGTATTTAGTAAGTTAATTCTTACTCGGTTAAAAGGATATTCATACCTTTTGTTGTTGATCATTCATAATCATAACTCATTCATCATTGTATTAATCATATTAAAACTTGTTATTGTCAATTAATCACATCAGTCATAAGGAACGACGGTTCCAATCTTTTCGTTGAGCTATCATTCATTTCATTATTACTCTCATCTCGGTGAGTCATTCTTGATTTTGTCAGATTATTATTTATTCATTGATATTCATTACGGTCATTCTCGTTCATATGACCTTCTGGGTTCATATTGCGTGGCCGGGTACGGATGTGTGGAATTTTTAGTCGGGCACGTTATGGCCATGTATTGGGAGTGATACATTGGACTGTGCACACGGTAACAGATTACCTCCGTGAGACTAATTAGGTACAAGGACGGTTGTGTCCGGTCATTCGTCTTGTACACTTGCACAGAACACTACGGGCGTACTATGATACCCCTCTTCAGCGTAATTCATAACTAAGGATAATTCATAACTTCAGTTAAATCATGTTTGTGTATTTTCAACCCTTGAGGATTGTTGTTCTGTTTAACTGACCCCGGCTGGGGATTTTGTTTTTCAGGTCATGGCAAGGCAAACACACGGGAATAGCATGTTGATGTCGAGGAGTCCTAGTGATACTAGTAGGGGGCCCCGATCTTTCACTTATTCATGTTATTGTCCTTTATTTTCCGCTGCAGACTTTCATTTGAATACTCCGTTTCATTCAGTGTTGTGTATTTTATCTTCATATTAAATACACTAGTATTCGGTATTGTCCTGGTGTGTTGTAACTAAACTCCTCATCGGAGTAATTATTGTTGTAATGTAGTTCGGTACTACATTTATCTTGTGTAATTCATTCATTTTCATTTGCCTGGTGGGTCCCAGTTGGGGATCTACGGCACTGTAATATCCGCCTAGTTTGGGGTGTTACAGAGTTGGTATCAGAGCGTGGTTTTGAATACTACCTTCCGAGTCATGTCTCATTTGAAATCATCGTCATCAAACTAGTATCATTGGACTTTCGCGTCACGTGTGACCTGTGCAAATGCCGAGCCAATCAGACCGAAAGAACTGTAAGATTTCTAACGCCATGGTATAATTTCTGCCAATAGTCATTCATTCATCATTTATCATCTAACAATCCTCAACCATCATCATTCATTATGATCAGGAAGATCATATTAACTCATTAATCACTTAATTCATTTCAATACTCAGTTAATGATTAAGACGATCATATTAACTCATTAATTACTTAATTCATTTCATTACTCAGTTAATGATCAGGACGATCATGTTAACTCATTAATTACTCAATTCATTTCATTACTCAGTTTTCAATCTGGATGATCATATTATCAATCCTGTTAAGTTATTCAAGATAATAATTTCAAGAATTTCATCAGGTAATCATGTCACTTCAGTAAATCATTCATATAATCACTAAGTTAGAACATGTATACTCATTTTCATCATCTCATGACATAATCATAACGTGATAATCATGCGGGGAATATAATCATTATGCGACCTTCCTACTTCAGTATGGGGAGAGCTGTCAGGGGATGTACGGGGAGAGACATGGCGGACCGAAACCCGAGAAATAATCACTCGCTGCCAGGAAATCGTGCCCAGGACTCGGCTCGATCAGAAGATGTTCGGGCTGATCCACTTACTTTTATACAGGCCATGATGAGCCATGTGTAGTTGCTCAATCATCATTGCGCCACTCTGACCGGATTAATCGAGAGAACTCTCCCGTATGAGCCAGCTGCTAAGGAACGTGCTGAACAACAACCTTCATTTGTCAGCAAGAAATAAACGAAGCGTAATCAATCCGAAGGCGGTCAGTCAACCTTCAAGAAGCCTCGTGTGAGTCCTATCGTTTCTGAGCGACCTCCTACGGTGCATAGTTGTGCGGGATCTCAGTCCCGAGCGGTCAGTTCGGCCGTCACCTGTTTCAACTGTGAAGAACAGGGTCATTTCAGCACCAAATGTCCGGGCGAATCATCACGTGCCATAATCAGGAATTGCCGGGCATAGGGCCCGTTTTGCCGAAGGGACTCCAAGTCGGCTCCGCGGCATCTCGAGCCCCAAGCAACCGCCGTTTGAATCGATCGCTTTGTCATCGCTGCTTAAGACAATGGAAGCAACTTGAGTTGGATCTCGTATTTATCAGACGGGAGCGTCAGGTTCGGGACCAGCAAGTCCCGCATTCATATGATGAGAAGGATCGACGATCCGGTGGTCCGAATGATTTCAGGTATACTCGTAATTTTATTTCAACTTGTGTGTACCTTTTGATGCTGGTACACCGCATTCATTCATTTTCGAATCATGCTTGAATAGACTTATTTCGGGATAGTCCTATTGCTTGTGGACATCATACCATCGGTCTACCTGACGATGGAAGAATTTTCGAAATCATACCGAATTAAGCTTAATGGCCGCGATCGGTTGATGGATCTAATCGTGGTGAATTTATCTTAGGACGACTTAATTTTCGGTATTAGTTGGCTTAACCGTCTTGATACTATCCTCAATGCTTGTTAGCGTTTGGCCGCTATCTTTCCGTCGTTGGTTGTCGAATGTGTGCTTCAGGGAAGTAATCCCCGTTGTTCCAGTAGAAATTTTCTTATGGCGGAAGCAGAGAAATTCCGCAATCGAACTATCCAATCATTCATTGTATCATTTTCATCGATTGACCTTTCTAAGGCAATCGAGTTATTCAATCATTTCTTGTATCATTTCCATCGATTGGCTTTTCTAAGACAATCGAGTCATTCAATCATTCATTGTATCATTTTCATCGATTGACCTTTCTAAGGCAATCGAGTTATTCAATCATTCCTTGTATCATTTCCATCGATTGACTTTTCTAAGACAATCGAGTCATTCAATCATTCATTGTATCATTTTCATTGATTGGCCTTTCAAAGGCAATCGAGTTATTCAAACATTCCTTGTATCATCTTCATCGATTGGCCATTCTAAGGCAATCGAGTTGTTCAATCATTATTGGTATCTCTTTTTATCGATTGACCATTCTAGGGCGATCGAAATGTTCAATCATTCGTGGTATCATTGTCATCGATTGACGATGTATTTCCAGACGAGTTATCTGGTTGCCTTCACATAGAGTAAGGGAATTCAGGAGTGAGTTGGAGCCAGACGCCCCTTTATCGAAGGCACCGTATCGGATGGCGCCACTGTAATGCGGAGTTGAAGATTCAACTTGAGGAATAGTTCGAGAAAGGTCATCTCCGACCGATTGCGCCCCCGTGAGGAGCACTAGTGTGATCTGTCAAGGAGAAGGATGGCTCGTCTCGTGTGTGTATTAATTACTGTGAGTTGAACAGGTGATGATCAAGAGTAGTATCCTTTACCCCGTATTGATGATCTTTTAGATCAACTTCAGGGAGCCTCAGTATTTTCCAGGATCGACTTAAGATCTGGATATCACCAGTTGCGGATTCGAGAGTCGGATATCGTGAGGACAGCGTTTCATACACGCTATGGTCATTATGAGTTCGTAGTTATGCCGTTTGGGCTAACTATTACACCTGTGGTATTCATGGGGGTAATGAATCAGGTTTTCATCGATTTTTTTTGGGATCAGTTTGTTGTTGTCTTCATCGAAGACATTTTGATTTATTCTCGTAGCCGAGAGGAATACGAGGTTCATCTTCATCAGGTTCTCGACGTGTTGAGACGAGAGCACCTTTATGGAAGGTTTACCAAATATGAGTTCTGGAGGTCCGAAGTGACTTTATCGGGCATGTAATTTCATCTGCCAGAGTTCGTGTCGACCCTCAGAAGACGGAGGCTATCCGAGATTTGCAACCTCCGAAAGATGTTAAGGAAATCCGATGTTTCCTCGGATTAGCTGGTTAATTATCCAACCCACGGACGGAGCTAGCAACCGTGGTTTTCGTGTTGAAAATTTGGCGTTGTTACCTTTATGGCATCACCTGTCAGATCTTCACCAATCACAAGAGTTGATGTATATATTTACTCAGAAGGAGTTAAATATGCGACAGAGACGGTGGTTGGAATTAATCAAAGATTTTGATATCGATATCCTTTACCACCCGGGCAAGGCGAGCATTGTCGCCGACGCCTTGAGTCGTAAGTCCGTTCAGGAGCAGATGCTTGCTCGTTTAACAATTCAGAAGGAGCTCCAACAGGAATTCCTTAGACCCGAGATCGAGGTCTGGCTTCAGCGAATTCAGGGACAGCTTTGTATGTTAGAGATTTCATCATCTCTTGAGGATGCAATCGGGAGAATCGTGGTTCAGACCCAGCATTGTTGCGCATTCTTGAGGATGTGGCTCGGGGAAAACCCCTGGATTCGTGATCCACGAGGATGGACTTTTGAGATTTAAGAACCGATTGTGCGTATCGCGAATGACGAGTTGAAAAACTCGATTTTGAGAGAAGCTCATGCTACCCCTTATTCTGTTCATCCGGTCCAACAAGATGTACAAGGACTTGAAACAAAATTACCGGTGGAGTAATATAAAGCGAGAAGTCGCAGAAATTGTTTCGAGATGCTTAACTCACAACAAGTTAAGATTGAACATCAACATCGGGTATGTCAAAACCTCTCCTATTCCGAGTGGAAGTGGGAAGACATTTCTATGGATTTCATCACGAATTTCCGACGAGTTGTCGTGGCATGAATACGATCTGGGTGATTGTGGACCGCTTAACTAAATCAGCTCATTTTCTTGAGATTAAGGATACTTGGGGTCCCGAGAGACTTGCCCAGTTATTCATCAAGGAGATAGTGAGATTGAACGATACTCCTAAGAGTATCGTTTCCGATCGTGACGGTCGATTTGTGTCTCATTTTTGGAAATAAGTTCATCGTGCTATGGGAACTCAGCTCAATCTCAGTACTGCCTTTCATCCTCAGTCCGACGGACAATCAGAGAGAACTATTCATACATTAGAGGACATGTTGAGGGCATGCGTCCTCGATTGGAAGGACGATTGGGAAGCCCAACTACCATTGATCGAGTTCACGTATAATAATAGTTGGCATGCTTCCATGAAGATAGCACCTTACGAGGCCTCTGCACGGCCGCCGTTGTCGATCTCCTTTGTGTTGGGATGACTTGTCGAATCAATCGGCACCGAGCCCGATATGCTTATAGCCGCCGGAGAAGGTAGCTTTGATCAAGAGTCGTATGTTGACAAACGAGTCGAGTAAATCATATGCGATAATCGTCCGCCGACCACTAGAGTTCGAGACGGGTGACCATGTTTTGGTCAAGGTATTCCAGTCGAGGTATTGTCCGCTTCGGAAAACGGGGAAGTTGAGCCCAAAATTCATCAACCGCTTGAAATTTTGGATCGAGTAGGCGTGTTAGCTTATCGATTGGCTTTACCTCCGGCTTTGAGCCGAATTCATAATGTGTTTCATGTCTCTCAGTTGCGGAAGTTTGTTGCCGACCCGAGTCACATACTTCAGTTCGACGAAATCGAGATCGCGGATGAGCATTCGTACGAGGAGCATCCTGTACGAGTGTTGGAGCGGCGAATCAAACAGTTGAGAAATAAGTCGATTCCTTTGGTCAAGATTCAGTGGTCCAGACTCGGAGTCTAAGAGGCTACTTTGGAAACCGAGGATAGTATGCGGGAGAGTTATCCCGAGTTGTTTGACCCTTAGTTTCGGGGACGAAACTCTTTTAAGGGGGGTGTATGTAATATCCGGTTGTAATTCAGTCATCATCATTCAGTAATTTCATTCGGTGATTGTCACTCAGTGGATTTTTACTCAATTATAATCATTCATCAATCATGTTCATTCACCGTGTTCACCGTTCGGAAAAACTTCGAGTTGTGTATCGTTATTGTTCATTGTTTCAATTTTCCTCATATGAGTTCGACTTTGTTAGATCACCTTTAATTTTTGGTAACTCCAAAAATTCTAAATCTTTGCAATATTATAGAGCATCGAGTTAGCTTTCCAATGGTTCAAACGGTGAGTCAATCGGAGTCCGGACGAGAGAGTTATGGTCGTTTTAGCTCAACCGCTCATTTTTTCAGTGTTGGCCGATCACTGCCAAACGAACTCGGCCGTGTCGTCCGACACGGCCCGTGCCGTACTCGTCCGTAAAATGCCGAGGTGTCTGCCTCAGGACCCGACCGTGTCGTCTGGCACGGCCGAGTCGAACCCTTCCGGATAAGCCAGAATCGTCTGCCCAGCACGCCCGACCGTGTCGTCTGGCATGGTCGAGTCATGCCGAGTCGCTGTCGGACGGGTCACTGTCGGAAGGCCCTTCGCGCCGCGACCGTGTCAAGCAGGACACGGTCGAAGTCCTCGCCGCCACCGTCGCCACTATGCGACACGACCGTGCCGATCGGCACGGGCCGTGTCCGGCAGGGTAGTCAACCCCTATAAATTCATTTTTTCAGCATTTCAGCCCATTTTTCTTCCTTTTCTTCACCTTAAACCGAGAGAGAAGGCTTGAGGGAGGGTTTTTCCTTCACAAATCATTTGGGTGTTTGATTTTCTTCATCTCCTTTCGATCGTGAAGCCCAGATAATCAAACTAACGCGTGTTCTTCGGATTAAAGTACTTGTATGTTCAAGAGGTAATTCTTTCAACACTTTGGACTTCGATTTTGTGTTGAGATATGATGTTTTGGACGTTATAATCATGCTATATGAAGGGATATGTATATGATTATGAGTTTGTATAAGGATTCATTGGATTATTGAGGGATTATTCAAGAACACCTTGAATATCGAGTTGGAATTGGGGATTTTCGACTAATTGTTGTTATAATCACATTTTTGGATATTCATAGCGGATTATTGATCGTATTGGAGATGTTTTGTTGGTTTGAAACACTTCTTGGGGGACTTGATATTGGTATATTGAAGTTTGATTGTAAACAATCGGAGTTTGGACGCAACGTGTTTGTTTTAATGCCTCAATGGACTTAGTTTTATCGTATCGACGTTTTGAGTTCGTTATATTCGTGTTTGATTCGTATATTGATCGGATTGTCGGTAATTGTATTGAATTAAGGTTGTTCGTGCGACCGACACTTCATTTAGGACATTTGTTCGTGGAAGGACTTTCTTCATCGGTATTTAGTAAGTTAATTCTTACTCGGTTAAAAGGATATTCATACCTTTTGTTGTTGATCATTCATAATCATAACTCATTCATCATTGTATTAATCATATTAAAACTTGTTATTGTCAATTAATCACTTCAGTCATAAGGAACGACGGTTCCAATATTTTCGTTGAGCTATCATTCATTTCATTATTACTCTCATCTCGGTGAGTCATTCTTGATTTTGTGAGATTATTATTTATTCATTGATATTCATTACGGTCATTCTCGTTCATATGACCTTCTGGGTTCATATTGCGTGGTCGGGTGCGGATGTGTGGAATTTTTAGTCGGGCACGTTATGGCCATGTATTGGGAGTGATACATTGGACTGTGCACACGGTAACAGATTACCTCCGTGAGACTAATTAGGTACAAGGACGGGTGTGTCCGGTCATTCGTCTTGTACACTTGCACAGAACACTACAGCGCATTTATGATACCCCTCTTCACGTAATTCATAACTAAGGATAATTCATAACTTCATTAAATCATGTTTGTGTATTTTCAACCCTTGAGGATTGTTGTTCTGCTTAATCGACTTTACCGGGATTTTGTTTTTCAGGTCATGGCAAGGCAAACGCACGGGAATAGCATGTTGATGTCGAGGAGTCCTAGTGATACTAGTAGGGGGCCCCGATCTTTCACTTATTCATGTTATTGTCCTTTATTTTCCGCTGCAGACTTTCATTTGAATACTCTGTTTCATTCAGTGTTGTGTATTTTATCTTCATATTAAATACACTAGTATTCGGTATTGTCCTGGTGTGTTGTAACTAAACTCCTCATCGGAGTAATTATTGTTGTAATGTAGTTCGGTATTACATTTATCTTGTGTAATTCATTCATTTTCATTTTCCTGGTGGGTCCCAGTTGGGGATCTACGGCACTATAATATCCGCCTAGTTTGGGGTGTTACACTAGGTTCGTCGCCCGATGTATGACATGCCAACAAGTGAAGATCGAACACCGCAGACCAGCTGGAATTATGCAACCCCTACCCATCCCGGAGTGGAAATGGGAGAGCATATCAATGGACTTTGTCACTAAGCTACCCACGGCGGTGGGAGGAAAGGATACGATTTGGGTCATTGTTGATCGATTGACAAAGTCAGCACATTTCATTCCTATTCAAGAGACAACCGGGACAGAGCAGCTGGCTGTCATTTTCATCAGAGAAATCGTAAGGCTACATGGTGTTCCCTCGTCCATCATTTCGGATAGGGACACCAGATATGTGTCTCGTTTTTGGAAAGCCGTCCATAAAGCTATGGGGACACAGATACACTTTAGCACGGCTTATCATCCTCAGACAGATGGACAGACCGAGCGGACGATTCAAACCTTGGAAGATATGTTGAGGGCGTGCGTGCTCGATTGGGGAAAGGATTGGGCTAGACATTTGGGGTTAGTGGAGTTCTCGTACAACAACAGCTGGCATGCAAGCATAGGTATGGCACCGTTTGAGGCCCTGTATGGGCGAAGATGCAAGTCACCATTATGCTGGGATGATGCCTCCGACACCGCGGTTACCGAGTTGGATCTTATCCAGGAGTCCATTAAGAAGATCTCTATAGTTCGGAAACACATGCTGGCCGCACAGAGCCGGCAGAAATCTTATGCCGAAAACCGACAGCGACCGTTAGAATTTACGGTCGGGGATCATGTTTGGGTCAAAGTATCACCTATGCGAGGCATTCGGCGTTTCGGCCAGAAGGGCAAGTTAAGCCCGAGATTTATAGGTCCGTTTGAAATATTGGACCGGGTATGAAAACTCGCGTATCGATTAGCTCTACCGCCGCACCTGGATGGAGTGCATAATGTTTTTCATGTCTCCCAGTTAAGGAAGTATGTCTATGACCCGAGCCACAAGCTCAATTTCGAAGAAGTGGAAATTTCCGATGATGCTACCTTTAGGGAGATACCGATCGCCATTCTGGATCGGCGTGTGAAGATGTTAAGAAATAAAGCCATACCCCTCGTGAAGATTCAGTGGTCGCACCACGGCACGGAAGAGGCGACTTGGGAAACCGAGTCGAGCATGAAGGAGAGTCATCCCGAGTTATTTTCTTAAGTTTCGTGACGAAACTATTTTAAGAGGGGTGATATGTAATACCTCCGGTATTCCATGCTTGATTACTTTGTACTGTATGAATGTTTGGTAATATGACATCATTTCTATTTATGTATTCCATTGAGTGCTATATAATTGTACAATGTGAACGAAATGAGGGTGACACACCTTGATGCCGTGAGACGATCATCGGTGCGAATATGACGGTGGCCAACGTCTTGTTCCCCGATAATTGTTGACGAGCGGAAGGGATGGTCACCCGAGATGGTTAGAATGTGTTTGAGGCTAAAATTTCTGTCTAACGTACGCTATAACCCATGCCTAACATACGCTAAATTTCAATGGTTACGTACGTTAAGGTAGCCACATTACGTACGTAACCGGTAGGTCGGTCTCCCGACCAGAATCTTCCTTTGACACGGACAGGGCTACTTTCGGCGGGCTAGATGACAAACGAGTCAACTGTTTGTTACGTACGTAATGCCCAAGAATTAACGCATGTAACACTTGGGCACATTTCGGGCAGTTAGTTCCTTACGTACGTTGTCATCGCACTGTTACGTACGTAATACACCTTACGTACGTAACACTCTTATCGTTAACGTACGTTATCTAAATCCAGTTTTATAAAATGATAACTCCCTTCTTCATTTGCACGTCCCAACACCAAGTCACTACTACCCTTGGAGAAATTCCTAGCCCTATACCCGGTTCTTAAGCCTTAAACACTTGAATTAACATTGAGGAGGTAGATTCTTGAGCTTCGGTGAAGATTATCCAAGTCGTTCAAGTCACTTCTCGTTCTCCTCGTAGTTCTTGTGAATCCGCCAACTATCTTCACTATTCTTCTTCTTCCAAAGGTAAGCCACCAATCCCTGGAGTTATATCTTCGATGTTTTCTTAGTTATACATGTTATATTGCAGGTATGGGGTAGATTTTGCTAAACTTCGTAGACAATCTTGTAGGATGAAATTGTGGTAACCGTAAATTCCGTTTCTTATATGTTTAGTTTCATACAAACGAAATTTCACTTCAAATCATCACTAGGAATGTAAAATTTGACGAATCAATTGTGGGGAAATTCATAGTAATCCGTCACCGTATGTTCCATTGTTCGTAGCTACCCTCACCTTTGATTTTTGACACTTAGCAAAACTACGGAAGTAATTCGATAGTATAATCAATATGGGTTGTTAAACCACCGGAGTTATTGTGCAATAAAATCCGTCGATTGTAGTATTCGAAATATAGAATTATAATAGAAAGCATAGGATTCGATTTCGCCATAATAATTCATTGACAACCGAAGAATGGTAGGATTATCTTCTTGAATAAATCGATATACCTAATGTTAACTATAAGATTGAACGAGATAATGGTACACAACACTTGGAAGCTTAGGAAACGATACTCATACCGACAATTAAAACTATACTAGAAATCCGGTTAGGAAAGGGAGACTAGTTTTATTCATTATGGTCCGTACGAGGTGTTAATCGGATGTTTCGTGGCTAGGTTAAGCTCGAGCGGGCGTGGGGACTTCGTTATCATAAAGCACCTACTATCGGATCACAGGCAAGTGAATTCTTGCTCGTGAATTTCTAATATCAATGTTATACCGTATGTGTGTACGTGCCATTTTGATAAAAGCCGACGTTGTCTTTCTCTAAAGATGTATAAATGGGCCGATGTGTTGGGGATAAAACCTGTATGGTACCCGCGTGGAAATGTGTTAGGGGGTAAGACCCGAATTGGGCACCTATGTTCCGGGGTATTCCCGTGTGGATACTTCCGTGACCCTTGGTTGCGACCTTGGGGGTTTATGTGATAAAGAGAGAGACACGTCGGTTAAGTGGTGAAATATTCCTTGTGATTATTAGGTATGGCGATTGTAAAAACGTCGTATACTATTGTTAGTAGTTGTTATTTGATATGCATTCTCTGACTCTGGTTACCTGGTATGACTCGTCATACCAGATAAAATTGTTCATCATGTGCAGGACATTCCCGAGGGGCCCGATCAGACTTGAGCGGTGTTGGGATTATCCTTAACCGTTGCTTAAATTGGAATAAATTGTTTTCTTTGGAAAAACATTTGTTGTGTAATAATTCTTCGAATTACATTTTTTCCTTAAATCTTTCGTTTCACGTCATGTAACCCTTGAATTTGAGGTTTTATCACGATTTTCTTAAAATGCCTATTTTTTTATTAGCCTTGTGGGTCCCACGTGGGATTCACGGCACTGTAATACCTCGGGATATTTGGGGGTGTTACACAAGCGGTATGCCAACTCACCGACTCGCTCGAGAATCTCAAAGGGTCCAATAAATCTCGGACTCAACTTCCCCTTCTCCCCGAAGCGAAAAACTCCTCTCGTCGGTGACACCTTTAGCAAAACGTGGTCTCCCACCTCGAATTCCAAAGGTCGACGACGGACGTGGGCATATGACTTCTGTCGACTCTGAGCGGTCAACATCCGTTCTCGAATCAAATCCACTTTCCGCCTTGTCTCTAAAACAATATCCGGTTCGGTCCTGACGAAATCGGATGCTTCGTTCCAACAAATCAGCGATCGACAACGCCGCCTAAAAAGCGCCTCATACGGTGCCATCCGAATCGACACGTGCCAACTATTGTTGTACGTGAATTCGATCAATGGCAAATGCTCCTCCCAGTTGCTACTCCAGTCGAGAGCACAAGCACGCAACATATCCTCGAATGTCTGGATAGTGCGTTCCGACTATCCATCTGATTGGGGATGAAAAGAGGTACTCAAACGCAAACGAGTACCCAACGCCTTATGCACCGCCTGCCAGAAATGCGATACAAAGCGGACATCACGATCCGAAACAATAGACTTCGGAGTACCATGAAGCCTCACAATCTGCGCAATAAACACACGAGCCAACTTCTCCGGGCCCCAAGTATCCGTGATGCCCAGAAAATGTGCCAACTTGGTCAGACGATCAACAATCACCCATACCATATTCATGCCTGGCCTCGATCTCGGCAAACTCGAAATGAAATCCATCGATATATCTTCCCATTTCCATTCCGGAACGGGAAGTGACTGCAATAATCCAGTCGGTCGCTGATGCTCGATTTTGACCTGCTGACAAGTCAAACATCTCGCCATAAACTGCGCGATCTCTTCCTTCATATCGTTCCACCAGAAATTCCTCCTCAGGTCCTTGTACATCTTACTCGAACCAGGATGAACGGAGTAAGGCGTAGCATGGGCCTTGCGCAGAATACTCTTTCTCAACTCTAAGTCGTTCGGTACACATAGCCGACTCAGGAATCTCAAAACACCATCCTCATGAATCACACACCTCGGGGACTTTCCATTAAGAACGTTCTCTCGGATTTGAGTAATCATCGGATCCTCTAACTGCTTCAGCTTAATTTCATCAACCAAAGACGACGAAATCTCTAAAGCACAAAGTTGCCCGACAGCTCCAGGCAACAAAACCTCAACATCTAACTCGATCAAAGACCGCCGAAGCTCATACTGAGACGTAAGGATCTCAAGCGTTAGCAACGCAACTGGTTTCCGACTCAAGGCGTCGGCCACGACGTTCGCCTTGCCCGGATGATAAAGGATTTCGAGGTCATAATCCTTAATCAGCTTTAACCACCTCCTCTGCCTCATATTCAACTCCCGCTGAGTAAATATGTATTTCAGACTTTTACGATCGGTAAAAATCTGACATGTAGAGCCGAAAAGATAGTGACGCCAAATCTTGAGTGCAAAAACAACTGCCGCTAACTCCAAATCATGAGTAGGGTCGTTGAGCTCATATGGCCTCAACTGTCTCGACGCATAAGCGATGGTCTTGCCGTGCTGCATCAATACGCACCCAAGACCCTGACCCGAAGCATCGCTATAAATAGCAAAACCTTCGTTGCCACACGGAAATGCTAAAATCGGGGCTGAAGTCAAACGCCTCTTCAGCTTCTCAAAACTGGACTGCCTCTCGTCATTCCAGATGAACTTCTCGGATTTCTGGAGCAACTGTGTAAGTGGCCGAGATAGTTTCTAGAAACCCTCGACGAACCTATTATAGTAGCCAGCCAAACCCAAGAATCTACGGATCTCTTTCACATTCGTGGGCGGTGCCCAATCCAACACTGCCTCAATTTTCTGCGGATCCACACGAACACCTTCGGCTGAAATCACGTGACCCAAAAACATCACTTCCTTCAGCCAGAACTCACATTTCGAGAACTTTGCATAGAGTTGCTCGGTCCTCAAAATGTCTAACACCACCCGCAAATGATGAGCATGCTCTTCCTCGCTCCTCGAATAAATAAGAATATCGTCGATGAAGACGACGACACACTTATCCAAATACTCGATAAAGACTTTGTTCATCAGTTGCATGAACACTGCCGGCGCATTAGTTAACCCGAAAGGCATAACTACAAACTCATAATGTCCGTATCTCGTCCGAAAAGTTGTTTTCGGCACATCGGACTCCCTCACCCGGAGCTGATAGTACCCTGATCTCAAATCAATCTTCGAGAATACCGCAGCTCCCTGCAACTGATCGAACAAGTCATCAATTCTCGGAAAAGGATACCTGTTCTTGATGGTCACCTTGTTTAGTTCGCGATAATCGATACACAAACGCAGTGAAACATCCTTCTTCCGCACAAACAGGACCGGTGCGCCCCAAGGTGAGGTGCTCGGTCGAACATATCCCGACTCAAGAAGCTCACTCAACTGCTTCTTCAACTCTGACATCTATGAAGGTTCCATGCGATACGGCGCCTTAGAAATCGGAGCCGCGCCCGGCTCGAACTCTATAGCAAACTCGACCTCACGGTCCGGTGGCAATCCCGGTAACTCGTCAGGAAATACATCAGGAAACTCACTAACGACTGGAATCGACGAAAGCTCGACTCCACCACTCTCCGCCTTCAAGGCATAACACCAATAACCAGTACACCCCTTTCGCAGGAGTCTCATCGCCTTCAAGGCGTTAATAACGAACTTCTGGTTTCTCTTTCACCCCGCGAAAGAGTGTTCAGTGCCGTCCTCGTCTAGCATGGTAATGATCCTCATGCGGTAGTTCATGATTGCACCATGCCGCTCGAGCCAATCATCCCTGAGAATCAAATCCTCACCCTCAATACCCACGACAATAAGACTAGAGAGCCAAGCCCTCTCACAAATAAACACAGAACAGTCTCGGACCTCTCGATCACCGACAATTCTATCACCGCTAGGAAGTTTAACGATGAAAGGCTCGCAAGGTGACAAGCAGTCGAGGCTCAAACGGTGAACACACTCTAGAGAAATGATTGAATACGTAGCACCCGAATCAAAAAGTACACTGACAGGATGGGAATGGATATGAACGGTACCTGTCGCCAGAGTAGCTGCTGGGTCATCGGCCCTCCTCATCTCATAGATACGCGTCTGGGCAGAGCCGACGCTGGAAGCTCCTCCCCTAGCGGGCTGACCCCGACCCCTACCTCGGCCGGCACTCGGTGGGGGAGGCGGAGCAAATGAGCCCTGGTTCACACTCGGCTCCATAGGTGCTGGGTGAGAAGAACGGGCACCGCGAAGCTGTCTGATCTGTTCACAAAAGAGGTCCTTGTGGCCCAACTGACCACAAGTATGACAAGTGAACTGCGAACGAGGACACTGCCGGTTCCTATGGCCCTGCACACCACATTTAAAGCATGTGGGTTCACGAACGGAGGTTCCGGCGGCACCCCGGAAGCTCCCAGAGAAACGAGCCGAACCGCCCGTAGAAATATTTGCAGCCTGAGATTTCTGCTGGCCTCCACTCTTGGGACCAGAAAAATTTCCGACCGACTTATGCTTCTTACTCTCACGAGCCACATCACTAGCTGTCACCGACATATCACAAGCGAGGGCCCTACTCTGATAATCCTTCAAAGTAGTGCAGACGAGTCCAGACATATAGTCCCGAGTGGACAGTTTCATCCTTCTGTAAAAATGGAAAATTTTGTCGCTCTCTTCGACAACTTGGGTCTTTACATAGCCCAACTCTTTGTGAAAATCGGCAATAGCTTGGGACACAGGAATATCCCGAGGTTGAGCATCGTAGAAAGCATGGACTCGAGCCTGTCTAACTGGCCACGGGCAATATTCAGTCTCCATCAACTCCTGAAATTCGGCCCACGAAGCAACACGATCTTTGGGCCTCCCACCAATCCATAGCGTCCCTAGTGAGAAAGTACTGGGCAATAAGGACCTTACGGTCCTCGAGACAGTTGGTGGCGATGAAGACTTTAGATATCTCCTTGATCCACTCCTCCCAGCCGATCGGGTCTGATGCTCCCGAAAACTGAGGAGGATGCATCTTGATGACATCTTGGAGCCAACGGTCTGCTCCGCCCCGATTAGCATGGGCCTGATCTGGGTTCTGAACCACCTGAGCTATCGCCGCCATTTGGTTTACCATTTGCTACATAACGGCCGCAATACCAAGGTCGGCGTGCTCCTGTGAAGAAGCATGACTGTGACGGTCACCGGTACTGCCGGCTCCCGAAGAATGCGATGTGGCCGCCCCACCGGCTGCCCCATGTCCTCGGCCGCGTCCACGACCACGACCACGGTTTCCTCCGGCATCCATACTAGTGTTAAGAGATAATAGAAGTATATCGAGGATGAGTAAGGGAGGAAATAGCAACTACGATGATAAGCAAAAGAGGAGGAATAACTACAGCTCAAGAAATGGAATACAGTACGAGAAAGTAAAGAATCGAGTAAGGAAACTTACGAACACTGGAAGTACTGAGATGCCGGCAGTGGTGTGACAATGTGCAAAACAGAATACGACTAAACCTAAATAACCGACAAGCCTAGGTATCCATAAACCTAGAGCTCTGATACTATTTTATGTAACACCCCGAGATATTCAGAGTATATTACAGCACCGTGGACCCCTACATGGGAGCCACCAGGCTACAACAAGAAAACACCACTCGACTAACCGTCTCGGTTAGCGAGGATACACATTTAAATAATATGACATATGAAAATACGCCCGGAGCAACCGGCGAATTAAACATCAACCGACAATGTAACAATTTAAAATAGTACAAAACGGAGTTTAAAATGAAAAACCTAAGTACTCGCGAGTACAATCTATAAGTTTATAAATTTGGGGACAACCATATCGAGATGGACAAAAGAAATAAGAAGACCCAAATACACACGTCAACGACCCTGGCCAACATCCTCGTACTGTCCCGGTGCTCGCTCGCCCGGATAATCATAACCTGAAATCCATAACAAGAATTTCCCCAAAAGGGTCCCCAGAGGGGTTAGCAATTACGCTAGTACAAGTAATCAAGCCAACCCAATCGCTTACACGTTTCATAGTACATGCACCAATATCAATTCAAAAGCCAAAACCAGACATGTCTTTTCCGGAAATAAACAGTCAAACAATTTGCCTTGGGAACAAGGTAATACCATAGATCCTGCCCGAGGCCTCTAAGGATCCTCCCGAGCTGGCCATATCATAAAAACAAATCATGTACACGCATCGCCTTGGGAACAGAGTAATATCATAGATCCCGCCCGAGGCCTCTAAGGACCCTCCCGAGCTGGCTAGCTAAACAAACTCATGAATCGAGGACTCAACCCTTTCGATTCCCTCCGTGATCCCATCGGACCATCCCGAGGTGAGCAAATTACACACAAAATACATTACCATTTCACGTTAAGCATAATGGTTTCCAAAAATACTTGCCTTGAATAATTGATGACGTAAACGAACGGAAGGAAACACCGACGAACGCTAGGAACCGACAATCACGAACCTAATGATTCGAAGAACACAATCACAACCAATCCTAAACGAATATGGAAATTGGAATACACCCGAAAACCCGCCTACGATTCATGTCTATTCGTATAGAAACAACGACGAGGGCGGACCACAACCAAACCCTCTCGATTACAAAATTTACTACGAAATATACCATGAATCCGTAGGGAAACCAACAAAACCAACAAGATTAATCATGTACATCATGAATTAATCTAACATACGGAACGAATCGGACGAAACATGAAAACCACTTCAGTTTAGCCAAAATAAGGTTTTAGGAGTTTACCTTGAATAATGACGAAGAACACGATTAGAGGTTGATAACATACTCCAAAAACTCAAAGAAGATGATGGCTCGGAGTTACAAAGCTTCAAATCGCCGGAAATGCCAAGAAGATCGCCTAGGAGTCGGATGGGAAGGAGAGGGATGAAAAATGACCAAAATCGGTCAACTCCTGGTTTTATAAACCCAGGCCTCGTTATGTAACGTACGTTAGCTTGTTAACGTACGTAAGCTATCCTCTGCTTACGTACGTAACGAAAATCGCAGAATCCCCTATACTACTTACACACAATCGTTACGTACGTAATGGCAACATGCATTACGTACGTAATGCTTCTTCCTGGGATAGTACAGGCCAACCACTCACAAACAAGGAACCGAGACAAAAAATGAAATGCAACGGTGAATGACTCACGATGGTACGAACGTAAAGGATTCGAGGCGACGAACTGAAGTGTTGAAGGAAAACCTATTCTCGACTACCTGAAGGTTCGGAAAACAATCAACAAACGTAGTTATCTCAAAACTTTGGGAAATTACAAAACGGCCCAAAATATCCGAAATGTACGATACATGACCGAAACATCAAACAAAGCTCACAACACGCGTAATAACATGAGACGGATCCTCGGCAACCTCGAAATGGCAGTTTCGAGCGACGATTTACGAGAATACACGAAATAGCGACGAAAACGACATAAGACACCGAATCGAGTAAAATGAGTCCGAAACAAGCTCGAACGACAAAAAGTCCAATATTAAATATCCTCAAAATGTCGATACGGTTACAAGCGAGTTGCCAAAAGCGAAAATACACCAAAATAAGAATATTAAGAGGAAGGAAAAATGCGGATATTACAGATTGTACTAATATATAGGAGCGAAACTAACCAATGTGATCGGCTACCATGTTCGTTCGAAGTAGTCGATCCGACATTTTTCTTCAATTTTTAGAGATCAAAAATAACATTCGCGCGAGTGTTACACATCAAGGGGGTGTGTGTAATTTCGAGAGATAGTTGGGTATCTTTTGTAATTACCAAAAATTATCATTGTCAAAAAACTGAAGTGATGAATAACAGCCATGCTTTTATTTTATATTACTAATCCAATACCTCTATGCACTTAAACCGGGCTGCGAAGCCGAGACTAACAAATACCTTATCCGCTCATTGTGAACCTCCAACACACTCACCAACACTTCATATCAGAAAATTTTCTTCCGGTCTTCGATGATGTCTAATAGCCTCTCGAGAGTTCAAATAGTTAGCCCTGCGTGCCTCATATGTTCCCTCCATAGTGAAAGTCCTCCCAGTCTCCGTTAGTGTAATGCCCAGATAATTATTGTGTATTTTACCTGTTTTCGAACTTGTAACATTTGATTATGTGGTATTATTAATCGAAGTGCGGTTTTCCGTATTCGTATTCCTGCGTTTTTGAGTTTCCAACACATTCATGCATGCATGCATCTGCACGTCATAACGTATGCTAGACTTTGAGCATAACGTACGCTAAGTGTTGAATATAATGTACGTTATAGTTGTAACATAGTGTACGTAAGCTTCAGTCAGAGGAAGATCAGATAAGGTCGGCGTGTGGGGGCCAGGGTGAGATTCGCCGAAATTGGCCCGTATGAACCTGGACGGCTTTTCGATAAAGCAGGTCAACGAGGCTTAGCATACGCTAGATATGGGTTATAGCGTGCACTATCAACAGGGTGTTACGTACGTAAATGGCTTGTACAACGTACATAAGAAAATCCATAATCGAGGCAGTGAGCTATTACCGGACGATAACGTATGCTAAGGATTGAGAATAGTGTACACTAAGGCCATAACGTACGTAATGGTTTGTTATTAACGTACGTAACGTGTAAAATTCTATTTATAGGCCTCAACCTTCATTTGATTTCCTCCACACTCCTTGGCCGATTTTTGTAACCTAGGTACTCCCCAGCACCATAAATATCTCATATCATTATCTGAGCTCGATTTAGAGGATCGTAGACCCTTGTGGATTGGTATTCAAGCTTCCGGTGTTGAGTTTCACCAAGTTTTTCATTGTTCTCCTCTATGATTACATGTTCTTGATGATGTTTTGAACCTTTTTTGAGATTACCAAGTTCGTTATTATCATGAGGAGTCGAACACCATGTTTTTAGAAGAATAAATTCCGTTATACTTTGGTTATCCTTCGTTGTTAAGAGTATTAATCAAACCATGTTGAGATAGAACCTTAGGATGTAGTGTCCTGAGTTTTTTATGAATTATGAGCATGATTCTAGTGAGTTTTCTGAGATTTTTAAGATATTTCTTCGAGAATAATTCGTGTTTTGATAGAAGTGTTTGGTTTATCAAACTTCTTCATATTTATGCTTGAAATGAATCAGCTATGTTGATAGAATCAACCCGAAACACCGTAGTATCGTTCCCTTGCGAAGTACACTTGGTATGCTTGTATCTTGAATCACACTTTTGATATAAATTGTAAGAGCCGAACTATATATATATATATATATATATATATATTGGAAGTCAAAATCAAGATTGAAGTTTAGATTGTGGTGACTTGTATATCCATGAATCCGTAGACATCGACATTTCACCTCCAATATGGTCGTTTGATTCATATGAAGTATGTCATTGTTTCCGGCTTAGCTTTCATTGAGTGGATAAACCGTGAACCGGCCTTACATTAATGTTAACTCGAATATGACTTATGGCGTTCGGTGCTCATACGTTAGTAAACTAGTATGTTGAATCCCTTGTTATTTATTTTTAACAAGGTCCGAGCCTTGCAAGGTGATCGATCGAGGGGCGGCGACCTTCGGGCGTATTGATAGTGATTGGAGTATTTAATTCTTGCCATCTTTAAGGCAAGTATCGTAATTTGACTATTGGTTTAATGTTGATGATTTTGATCATGCATATTGTTATTCATGTTGTTGAACAGGAGATCATTCAAGATGAATTGTCATGATGTCGTTCAGATTATTGATTCGTATGTTGTTCATGTTGATGGACATATCGATTTGCATATGTGTATGCAAATTTGTATTGTATATGTTGTATTGATCCGAAGGGATCGTGTGATCTATGCTGATGGCGTTAGATCAGTTGTCCACCTCGTCTTGGTCCGACGGGATCATCTTGGGATCTATACTGAGGGCGCTGGATCATTGGACGGGTTTTCCACCTCGTGTTGGTCCGACGGGATCATGTTGGGATCTATGCTGAGGGTGCTGGATCATTGGATTAACCTGTGTTGTGTTGATGGAATCATGCGGATTCGCATCGTTGGATTCCGGTAGAGGAAGTCCACGTTTTGTATTTTGCTATGCATCGTTGTTGTAACCCCTGTGGGGGTGGACATTTGTTTTGATGTTCAGGTAGCCGAGGAGTGGGGAAGCAACCACAGTACCGACATGATGACGAAGGGGCTCAGTGATGTTATCCGTTGTGTTGTTCTGTTATTCTGGTTTGGTTTTTAGTAGTCGAGTACGTGTGGTCTTTTGATGATTTGTGAAGTTTGTAATAAATGGATTGTTTTGGGATTATTAGACCAGTTATTAAATTACTTCACTATTAATGGTATTTTCGTATTGTTTAGCATTTCTTTTAATTTAGCCTTGTAAATTCTTATATTAAGGGTTTAGGTGCTATAATTATTCCGAATATCTCCGGGTGTTACAGAATATGGTATCAGAGCTAAGATTCATGAATATCTTCGTAGTTGGGTTTAGTTGGGTCCGTTTATGTCATTTGATTTATCGGTCGTGTATAACATCACTGTACAACCGTCATTATCGTGTGGGCCATGGTTGTAAGTTTCCTAATCTCATATACTACCATTTTAGTTATTTCGTGTTTTGTGGATATTGACGAATTTTAGAAGATTTTGCTCTAGGTATTGAGTATTTGTGTTTACAGTATATTGAGAGGAGGTCGTGGACGCGGACGTGGTAATGTGAGACAGGAAGATTCGTCGTCTACCCCGGATTTGTCAGCTAACCGAGCTGATTCCCGTTCTGGCGGACAACAGGAATCGATAAATAATGACTAAGCATGAACTACGGAGGAAGATGTCAATCCTAACATGCCGGGAGTGCTTCAACAAGTGGTCACTCAGATGACCCAATTTTCTCAGGTGGTTGACCGCATGCAAGCGACGATGGGCCAACAACGTAACGAAGACAATCGGGGAGACAAGTGGCTATCAGAAGTGGTCAAATTACACCCACCGAAGTTGGACGGTTCTTGAGAGATGCCTTCATGGGACCACTGGCTGAAGTAACTGGAGAAGATATTTGTGGGAATTAATTATCCTGATGACCGAAAAGTTCCGATCGCTCAGTATTTTCTGACTGGGGAAGCTTTCGACTGGTGGGAATCCATTCGACCTGAGGACCATCATGCTGACTAGACAGATTTTAAATTAATGATGGAAGCACAATATTACCTTCGTCCAGTTAGAGAGGCTAGAGTTCGAGAGTTTTTCTCACCGCAAAATCTGGAGGCATCTGTGACTGAAATGATTAAGACTTTTAATCACCAGCTGACCTGTGTGCGACATCTGGTTAGGACCAAGGTGGAAAAGATTTTTCACTTCGACATGCGGATTAATCCGGAGATCCAACAATATATGTCCGGATTTGAATGTACTACTCTTCGACAGTATCAGGACAAAGCACTGGCTTACAAGATGAAAGAGACAGCAATAGAGAAATTTGCGGAAGCAAAGAAATATAAAGTGTCTAGCAACTTAACCGAGAGCAATAGTAGTGGGGCCCACAAGGGCTAATCCAAGAGGCCTTCGTATCCTTTTTGAGGTGGAAAGAAGTTCAGAACAACATCAACGATTACCGATGCAACAAAGAAGTGTTATAACTATGGACGACCAGGGCATGTTCGGCGTGATTGCTCCGCTCCATCTGTGACCTGTTTTGAATGTGGGCAAGAAGGACATCGAGCGACTTTGTGCGGAAATGTGACTAGATCATTTGGAGCTCGCACTTCAGCACAAGTTCTAAAAGAGACGAGTGTGAACCTGACACAGCAGAGTGGTCTTCAACAGCAGAATTTCGGGAAAAGAGAAGCATTCGGTGCTGGGTCCGTTCCTCCGCGCCTTTATGAGATGAGGAGGTCATATGATCAGAACACTGCTGTTCCATCAGGTACGATTCAGATTCTTTTGCAACCAGTTAGTGTCTTATTCGATTCAGGAGCTACATGTTCTTTCATATCATTGAACTATGTTAATCGTTTGAAAATCTCGTGTTTGTATGAGTGTCATTCCAAATGCCATTGAATCCCTAGTGATGGAAGAGTCCAACCTTCAATGACATTTATTAAGTGTCATAAATTTATTTTTGAATGACATTTATAAAGTGCCATTGAACAATATATTTTATGACATTTATAAAGTGCCATTGAACAATGTATTTTATGACATTTAATACATGTCATTGAACAATGTATTTCATTGCATTTATAACGTGTCATTGAACAATGTATTTCACGACATTTATTACGTGTCATTGAACAATGTATTTCATGACATTTATTAGGTGTCATAAATTCATTTTTCAATGACATTTAATTAGTGTCATTTAAGGATTCATTTAAGGTGCCATACAAATACTTTAACGACATTTCTAAAGTGTCATGAACATTATTTTAATGACATTCTTAATAGTGTCATCAAAGACTTTTAAATGATAGTTATTTAATGTCATAGAAAGTGATGAATGTGCAACTAAAAAAAATTCAATGACATTTTAAAAACGTCATCACATATTTATACTAAAAAAAACTCAATTTAATTATAATTTCACGCACTAATTAAAACCGTTTCAATAAACTCGACATCAAATCTAAAATATGTCCCATAACTCTAGCTAGCTTCAGTTAGCGGCGGCATATTTAGCAACACATGACAATACAACCTGCATCTACTTCTATTATTAAGTACCACAAAACTGGTATGAAGCAACAAAACTAACAATCTACACACCATCTAATAATGTACATAACATTTTTAAATGGGACACCAACAAAACAGGCAGGCAGGCCCCAAAACACTTCAAAACAGTACACGGCAGCAACTCGACACCAACAAAGCAGCAGAAAGAAAAAACAAGCGGGCAGTAACCGTTCATAGGAGGCAGGCCCCAAAAAAATAGGAAACCGTCCCTGTTCAATGTACATAGCATTTTCAAAACAATCTATCAATAGCTGCAAAATTGAAAAGAAAGTAGCTAATAAAAACAAAGTAACCGTTCATATCCAAATATAACATAAATATAAAATTGTTAAGTGCTTTTGGTACGAGTAAGATACTTGATCGGCCAAGCAACATTACTTCCAAGTGATTCTTCCATGGACTCCATACCCCGTGGGATCGATAGAACTCAGCATTTGAGTTTAATCGACATTCTGACCACTCTATAACAATCTGGTCCAAGCTTGTCGCCATGAATCCTTGTCTTGGGGTCAACTGCATCAATTTGTCCTCGAGCCACGACTTCACCAGTGCCTTCCCAATCCAGCAAGTCACATAGATCATTAACAACCAAGGGGCTTCCTTCTACTGACTACAAATTCAAATTCAAATATAAGATTGTTTTCAAGGAAATTAGTAGTATAATTGGGTTGTACAAAAATTTTAGATGCAATATATATAGATGAAAGACAGTCCAGGTCCTCAATTTATACCTTAGAGCTGTTAGCCTGACCAATGTTAAAATTGGCCTTAGGATTTTCACCGATGAAAGACAGATCCACATTGATTTCACCAATTTGTGGTTCATCCTAAATCCAAAATAAGTCATACAATTGACAATTAAAAACTTAGATACTAAGATCAGCAGCCATATCTTACTTGCAAATTTTTTCAGTGCTTTTTTGGTTACTTCCACCACTGCTAGCAGCCCAACCGTTGAAAATCAAAAACCGAGGAGTTGTCATGGCCTCGTTCACAGTAAGAGGAGGAGTAGTCTGTCGCCCATTGACATCTTCATGGGGAGGGGAAGGTTGTTGAGTCTTTAGAGAGAGGAAGCGGAGTGAAGGTGAGTCAAACAAAAGTAAATTATAAAATATGTATCTATTTTACTTGCAAGCATAAACAGGGAAACATTCAAGTTCAAGATGTCAATAATGCAAATCAATATAATTCATCATCATAGCCCTCAACATAAATGCAAACCATATTTCAGATTAGAAAGTGCTACATAATCACTCTCACCAACTTGAATATAGGATGATCGAAAATGGAAAATATCATAATATATCGAACAACTATAAGCACATGTTGGAGTGACATGTTCGCATTTATGGATTCGTAAGTCGATGTAATGTCGGTGAAAAAACGAAGCACGCGACATATAGCATGCAAATGCACAAAATATGCTTAAAGGGCACTTCGAATTTTTAATTAGCACCAAAGATCGCATCTCAGGAAAGAAAGAAATTTGAGAACAAAAACATCATGCTAAGTTGTAATCAAAACAATGATCTACCAAAACAAACTCTCAAAGCATACTTCCTGACTCTACCAAATTTATATATGGAAATGTAGTCAAATGTTGTTCTAGCAGTATGAAATACAGACGATTTCATTCTCAATAATGCCATTTCGCAAAAAAAGTATGAACAATTATTGCAGGTCAATCAGTGGATCTTTTTTTCACCATGAAGAATCATTTACAGCAAAAAAAAGCTTTACGAAATTCACTCGATGTCCTCGTGCTCGTAGCAATTTGACTTGTCCATCGTTAACTTTTGGCCTTGTGTTGAAACTGATGCCAAACTATCAGTGCAGCTTTGTGTTTCTATCCATAATACATGACTTCCAATCAGTTAAACTGATAACAAAATCCATTCTCACGGAGAAGGCTCTCGCTCTTTTTTTCTATCCGGCAAAACAAAAGCATGACTGAAGATAGACCAAAGGATGTCATGATATTTTCCACTTCAGAAACGAATTCCTTTTGTCACTAAACAATTTTCACATATCAGTGATTTATTTGCTCAATACATGTAAAATGTGAAAGAGAGAAGCTAGCGAAGAGAACAAAAGGAAACTAAAACAGGTAGATGAATAATAACCTTCCTTAACTCATTACTAGAAAATTACATATATTAATTATCATCCAAAATAAGTAAACCAAATCAGAAAAAAATAGGATGCAAGATATATCTACACTTACAAGGTTATAAACAACAAGCTCAAGACGACTGTAACGCTCTTCCATTGTCTCAACTTTTTCTTCCAATTTTGCTTTCCATGATGCAAATTGTTGTTGAACATCTATCTTTGACGTTGTCACACCTCCTCCAAAACTTCTTACACGCCCAGATCGCTCCTTACCCAAAACCTTGGCTAATGCATCATTATGTATAGAAACAGGCCCTTCGCTAGGTAGTTCAAGAGCAATTGCTGCTTGCATCTCAATCTGAACAATATTACAACCTCAAAGCAAAATTCAATAATACAAAAGCTTTTTTATATAGTTTAGAGAATAAAACACTTACAACTTTGGCAGCAACATGCGGGTTTTTAGCCTTCTTCTGCTCATGGCCCATTATCCATAAGTTTGACCTGGAAAGGGTTTGACCAGGGTGCTCATTTTCCTTCAACAGAAATAAATACAACTCTTAGTTTACTTTTTTCAATTAACTGAATAGTATCAATGAGGGCAAGCAAGATGCACAACATTCAGGACCAGACTCTACAACGAGGCCAACATAAACGCGACATTCGCGGACTCATTGCGAGGCAGCTGTCCGACAACCGGAGGTGACAACAACCTGTCGCCACTCGACAGTAGTCCGGCAGCTTTTAACGACTATTTTATGGATTTGTTGAGCCTCAGAGGACTGCTGCACTCTGATCAGCAACTATTCGGCGGTGGTTCCACTGATGCTTAAGTCAGAACGTACAGTGCCAATCCTGATACTTTTTCCAGCGACTTTGGTAGAGCCATGGCTAACATGTCCAATCTTAGTCCCCTGACAGGATCAAATGGTCAGATCAGGACCAACTGTCGCAGGACCAATTGATTTCAAATTATTATTATTATTATTATTATTATTATTCAGTTTTTTTTTGTTGGGGGGTCGTCGAGTTTTTGTGTGTGCCTTTTATTTTGATTGTCGAATGCGAAAGAGCTGAGACAGAAGTCAATAAAACCGATATTTGGAGGGTAAAAAAAAAACTGAATAGTATCAAAGAAAAAAACTAAAAGTCCAACTTAAAATGATAATAGAGGTTGTGGTATTCAGCAGAAACAATAGAGGTCTAGCTAACAAAATGCACAACTATGAGGAGTTTTCAATAGAATATTTGTATATAATAAGTTGTCCACATACTTCTAGAAATATAAGTATATCACACTAACCCATTTGTTGGCTTTTCTTGCATAAACTTCCCTACTCATTGTGTGACATAAAAGCTGTTTAGCCCTTATTTCCTTCATTTTATCACTTCTCTCCTGCGAATCAGTAGCCCGTACACACCAATTATCAGTTACAAACATGCATCGACCTATAGTAATTCAATAATTGAAATTCTATAATAATTAAGTAGCTCAGAAACTCACTTTGAAGGCTTCAGAACAACGATCATTAACAAATATTTCCCATTCTACCACAGATGTGTCGGCAGGTCTTAAAAGTTCAAGTAACCTTTTTGCATCTGCCTTGGTGCGTTTTGCTTCAATAATTTTTCTGATGTTCACCAAGAGAGTTGATTTCCAGCTTCTCCATAGTCGTCCCATTTGCATAAACACAGATGGCCTATGAGAAGGTTCTACAATAAATTTTAACTGCAATAATGACAAGGTAAAAATGTTATTATCCTCATCCATATTTGCAGAGAAAAAAATAAGGAACAATGAATGTTTAGAAATAAATTTTACCATCAAATAATCCCAGAGGTCATCCCTGGTTGGACCACACACTTTATGTCATGTTGTTGCATTGAGTGGAGCATGCTCCCTCACTATAACCCCAATAGTGGAGCTAAACCTTTCAGATATCTTCCCAACAGGTTGCCCTCTTTCATTCCACATAACTTGTTCTGGTCCTGCTTCTCCTGTTGGAGTGACCTGAAGGGTAGTTTTACCTCTCACAGGCTTATGAGAAGCAGGGATATTAGACATGAGGCAGGACTTGAGAGGAACACCAGTATCAACACTACTACTTCCAGAAGTTGCTTGTTTCTTATTGGAATCGCCACGATTTGGTTCTTCAAATCCTAAGCACCTTTTCCTTGTTGACATATTCAAGCTATTCCAACAACAAAGAAATGCCAATGCATATCCATATATATATATATATATATATATATATATATATATATATATATATATATACATATAGCTAGTGTAAAGAAATAGAGTTTAAATAACATTACGACAATGTTAAATTAAATAATTCTAGGAAAAACGAATTGGAACAAGTAAAGACAGAACAACAAAAAGTAATAAAATATAATTATAGAAACGAGTTGAGCAACTGCAAATTACAAAAATGACTGGAATAGGTTCCCAACCACTTAACCCCAAAACCATCATTAAATGACAAAAACAGACCTTATATATAGTTGGTTCACACATTACATATTGTCTATCATGTTTCACCATCAAACTCATCGTCTATATTAAGTGCATCACAATCTTGATCACCGATTACGTGATAGTAAAAATATTTCGATCAAATAGCTCAAGATCATTAAAACCCCTAAGTGGTGCCTTTAATACTGCATACCAGTTTGATTTATCTGTATCCCTAGAATAAAAAACCTGTTGGGCATGTGACGCTAATATAAATGGTTCTATTTTACTCAACCCTTCATGAAGATTCACTACAGTGAATCCATCAACTTTCTTCACACCAGAAGCAACATTCGCCCAATCACAACGGAACAAAGCCAACTTGAACTTGTGGAAGTCCAATATCAGAATCTCTCGGATAACACCATAGTAATTTGACATTGTATCCACGTCTATATGCACACCATAATCTTGTGTACTAACATTGGTGTCAAAGGTATGGAATCGTTGTTTATTAATAATAAAACTAGAATGGGACATTGCACAACGCCTAGGTCCTTTTGCAAGGTATTTGAGTGTTTCATCAGGCTTCTTATTAATCATAACAGCTTCACGAACAATCTGAAAATATGTATTCTACAACAATCAACTTCTAAATCGAGCATAGAATTTAACAAACTGATTATATTAAATACTGATTGGCCAAAAGCTAAAGATATTAACCTCAACTTGTAACCAATCGACAAACGTCTCTAGATGCCTTTTTTGAAGCCTTTTAGAATCATTTCTCAAACATTCATCAGAGCCCCTTAGCTCTGCCTTATGCATCCTATAATATTAAGTTTGATTAAGTTTGAATTACTATATAGTTGTTTCAATTAACAAAAAAACAATAGTTAGATGTAACTTACTCAAAATAGGGTAAAACTTTTTCGCTATTCAAAAGCACGCAAAGATGCATATCCTTGTGAATATCATCACTTAATTGTACAGATCGACCTTTTAGAAGTGTTGAACCATCAACTAATTTATCATCATCAACATCATTCCTTTTTCGTTTATTACTAAAGGCAGATGAATGTTTCATGTAACGACCACAGAACCTAACACATTCGTCCGCCAAGTAATTTTCAGCAATACTTCTTTCTGGACAAGCATGATTCTTCATATAGTCTTTTAAGACTTTCATGTATCTAAACATTAAAAATAAAATTAAATGTTACACAAGGACTAAGACATGTTAGAGGGATAAATAATAATCAAAAGAAAGGGTACCTCTCGAACGGGTACATCCACCTAAATTGGACTGGACCACATAATTTTGCTTCCCTTGCTAAGTGAATGCAGATATGGACCATGATATCGAAAAAAGAAGGAGGAAAATACATCTCTAACATACATAAAGTTTCAACGATTTCATCTTCCATATCTTCCAATCTTTTTCTATCGAGTACTCTTTGACAAAGCTCATGAAAAAAAGAAGATAGACGAAATAAGGCTTTTCGAACACCTTTCGGTAACAAGCCTCTTATAGCAACAGAGAGAAGTCTGCGCATCAACACATGATGATCATGTGATTTCAGTACATGAATTTTACATTCTCGACCTTGATGCGGTTGCTATATTGGAGCAATATCCATCAGGATATCTTTGCATCCACAGCCTCCAAAGAAACAACTCTTTCTCATTTTTGGTAAATGTGCAGCGATCTGAAATATTAAGCAGCTCCTCTCTTTTATCTTCTGGGAATTCTTCCAACAGTGACATTAACTCTACATGTCTACGTTCTTTCAACTTTAGTCTAGTTTTACCCTTCACCTTTGCATCTAATAGAATGTCTAACACTTTCTCGCACACATTTTTTTCGATATGCATTACATCAAGATTGTGGGGCACCAGTAGACCCTATGAACAAGCAAATAGAAATCATTTAAATTCAAAAATCTTATGTGATAATATAACTTAGATTCAGAACTGCGACAACAATAATACACTGACCTCCCAATATGGCAAGTCAAAAAATATAGATTTCTTCTTTAAAATCTTGGCAGGATCACCCTTTGCAAATTTTTTAGGTTTTCCATTCCTTTTGCCCCATTCATTTTTAAACCAAGCAAGTCGCAGAACTAACGCCTTCCCTGTAAACACTACAGGTCTTAATCGCTTCTCCTTTCTGCCATTGAACCATTTGGACATAGAGCGGTACTTATGCCTTGCATACAGCCACCGCCTATTATCCATGAAAATTGTTTTTTTGGCAGTCCCTAGGTAATCGGAGCTGGTTTCTGGACCACAAACAGAGCAAGCAAATTCTCCCTTGGTGGTTAACCCAGCAACATTTCCAAGTGCTGGATAATCATTGATGGTACATGTTAACATGCCTTTGCACTTGAATGTCTCCTTCTGATGCGCATCATACATATCAACCCCATTCCATAGCTTATGTAAGTCCTCAATGAGAGGCTCTAAATACACATCAATATCATTACCAGGTTGTGTCGGGCTTGGAATGAGTAGGCTTAGCATCAAATTTTTTCTAGACATACAAATATTAGGTGGAAGCTTATAGATGACGAGTATTACTGGCCATGTACTATGGTTTGTCCTGAGAGAGCTGAATGGATTAAATCCATCAGTTGCAAGTCCAAACCTTAGATTTCTGGCATCAGATGCAAAATCAGGCCACTTCTGATCTATACTTGTCCAACTAACTGAGTCACATGGATGCCGCATTTTACCATCATTACTATGATGCTTCGAGTGCCAAGTTAGCTGTTGCGCAATGTCTGGTGAAAGAAACATGCGTTGGAGTCTTGGAATGATAGGAAAGTAGCGCAACACTTTAGCAGCAACCCCAATAGTTATCTCATTAGTGCGTGGGTTAACTTTCCATCTAGATGCATCACATTTAGGACATCTATCCTTGTCCTTATCGAGGTTCCGATACAAGACACAGTCATTTATGCATGCATCAATCTTTATATAACCTAAATCAAACTCTTTAAGTATCTTTTTAACTGTATAGTTATCTTCAGGTAGAGTATTATCATTTGGGAGCATATTCTTGAATTCTTTCAGGAATTCATCAAAGAAAGTAGTGCAAAGACCAGCTGCAGCTTTTAACTTGTACAAGATTAAGGTTGCTGAAAGTTTGGTGTATTTTGTACAACCAGGGTATAGAGGAACTTCAACCTCTTCTATCTTGAGGTACGTAAACATTACAGTAAACCAACACACATATTACAAAATTATTCACTAAGTAATAACAAACAGTTAGATGTCATTGAGGTACGTAGAACCTATGTATTCAGTTGGATGTCACATTACACAATTACTAAGTATATAGTGGATTACTGGAATACAACACCTCTAAATGAGACAGGTTTAATCCGACAAACCTTAATGAACAAATATCTAATTTCTATTCAAGAAAAACTGATATTTTGAAGGGCTAAGGCATAGCCGTAAGTATGTGTAAGCCTCAATGCGTTGTAGCGTAAATTTTTCATGCAAATAAAAGTGATATTGAAGAATATAATACATAATTAAAATAATATTAAAATTAAAATACAACAAATACTAAGACTAGAAAACTACCACTACTACTACAAATAATAGATATTCATTAAATAATATGGTAATTTTTATTTCCAGGATGTAGTTATTCCTAGGCGGATGTTATATGAGTTTGTTCAGTGCGTTGTTACACCTACTTAGACCCAGTCTCTATTCGTAGATTTTGTGGGGCCATGTCGTTTCACCGATAAACTCGGTCATATAACATTGCCCAGCCACGTGTCCCGCGAAAAATTGAGGCTTTATACACCTATGTGAAGACAAAGTAATTGTTTAAAATTGAAGCTTATATACACCTACGTTAATAGAATCTTTTAATCATATATTGTTTAAGATAATATTGTTATGCAGATTATATATATATATATATATTTATATTTATTGAGGCTAGCGCCTTGGTACGCCTCAAGCCTTACGCCTCGCCTCATTTTTACAAAATGCCTCAAACCCGCCTCAGACCTTTTAAAACATTGACAAAAATTATCATCTCAAACAAGCAAACAACAGAATAGTTCACAAGCCCAACAATAAATTACCGTATTCGGACTTCTTCAACACACAACCTCATAAGCATATAAATGTGCATTTAGGCAACAATAATACATATTTAGACAACAATAACAGTTCAACGATCCCTTACAATAAAATCAGAACATATAAAATCATTAGAGCAGAGCATATATATATAAACTTTAAAGTATCTGACTCATGAAAACAGAAACACACTCTATGAGTTGGAAATGTGAGTATACATACTCTATGAGTTGGAAATGTGAGTATACATACCTTCTTCACCACGTCAAAGCAGCAGCTAATTTGTCAATGCAACGAGCGCATGCGTCACAGAATTAAATTAAAATCAAAATTATAAAACTAAATATAATAGAAATCAATTAAAAGAAATTAATTAAAAACTTAATTTAGGTTATGGTTCTTACCAATTGAGGGAGATTTAGACCTTCTCTACACAAAAATCAGCAACTAACCGTTATGAGAAACATGAAACACAATCAAACAAATAAAAATAAAACTGAAAATTAAACTTAAACTAGTGACAATTGAACTTAAATAACAACATGAAACACAATCAATCATCAGATGCTCGTGTTCTAAAAGATGCACCACATAGAAACAATCAACCTTATGTTCCGAGTGGTAATTTGTATTACTAGCTTAAGTTATTGAAAAATAAGTAAAGTAAACTTTTGATTTATGTTTACATGTAGTGGATGTTGAATATATATACTAATGAAAATCAAACACAATTGATCAAATGAAAATGAAAACTGAAACGAAAATGAAATTTATATACTTTGATAAAAAATGAAACAGTTGGAATTCAAATTTGCATAACTCAAGTTGGTTTACTTCATCGAACACTTATGCAAGAAATTAAAAATCAAACTCATAAATAGACACACCAACATAATGAAAGTACCAAAACCCAAACTGAAACAATCAAACACAATAAACAATGAAACATGAAACACAATCAATCAAATGAAAATAAAAACGAAACTGAAATTTTAGTAATTAGATTAAAAAGGAAACAATTGGAATTCAAATTTTACATAACCAAATTGATTCAAGGTTCCAGGTTATACCTGGATATAAACCAATACCTTACTCACCCCAAAACCCAACGGCTTGTAACATCCGAATTGCAGTCACCAACCATATGAAACAAAGCAATAAATTAGAAATCAAACCCATAATTATAGAACCTATGATGAAAGTACCAAATGAAATTTAGGGTTGAGATGTCTTACCAACAAAGAAGAGATCTGGGGTGGCGATGTCGTCCAAAATAAGCTGCGGTATCGTCGAAGCTAGGAGTGGATGGAGCTGGAACTGTTCTTGAAGGTGAAATCGTTTCTTAATTGATAAAAACATCCTGATTGTTAACTTTTGTGAATCGCGTAAGATTTTTTGAGGGAAAAAATGGCGCTTCATTTTGGTAAAAATTTTGGCCAAAGTTTAGCGGCAGAGGCAGAGAGAAAGTAGGGTTTGCGGAGAGTGAGTGAAAAACATTCTGCCTGCTTTAGTTTTACTCGAGCGGTGGAGAGTAGGATAATTATTAAATAATTTTTATTTATTAGTTTCATGTTTATTAAATGAAAATTTCAGATTTATTTTTCTATATTATTAAATAATTTATTTCCAATTTATCTATCTTTCAAAATTAGTAATGAATTATTTGAGATTTACTTTTAACAATTGTATAGTAGTTAAATCAATTTATTATTTGAGATTTACTTTATTTAGACGGGTACAGGTCTATTGATCATAATTGATTGAATCCGGACATAGTTAATCGGTCTGGTTGATCGTCTATCGAGTTTATTTTCATTGAATTTTAATTTATTTGGAACTTAAATTTCGTTAACCGAATGAGTTACTGCATATATTCAATTACATCAATCAAAAGTCATATTATTTTGGGATGTATGACACCTTATAAGTGTCATTGAAGATTTTTGCATGTCGTTCTCTATGATGCTAAACGAATGTCATGGTACGTGAAATGGATGACATTGGGAAAATGTCATAAAATATTTTACATGACATTTTTTAATATGTCATGGAAATATATCTTCAACGACATTTACCATTTTTTTCTATGACACTTTAAAAATGTCATAAAGTTCATGACATTTAAAAAGTGTCATTGAATATTATTATTTACAATGGCATTTGTAAAATGTCATTTTTTAAGAGAACGTTTCGGATCCATGACGTTCGGTTCCGAAAATGTCATTGAAATATTTTTTAATGACATTTTTTACCAAATGCCATGAAAATAGTGTCATTAAAAGTGTTGTTTCTACTAGTGCTACTAGCATCGTTTTGCTAACCCCTACGGGGGTAGACATTTGTTTTGATGTTCAGGTAGACGAGGAGAGGGGAAGCAACCACAGTACCGACATGATGATGAAGGGGCTCAGTGATGTTATCCATTGTATTGTCATGTTATTCTGGTTTGGGTTTTAGTACTCGAGTACGTGTAATCTTTTGATGATTTGTGAAGTCTATAATAAATGGATTATTTTGGGATGATTAGACCAGTTATTAAATTACTTTACTATTAATGGCATTTTCGTATTGTTCAGCATTTCTTTTAATTTAGCCTTGTGAATTCTTATATTAATGGTTTACGGTGCTGTAATTATTCCGAATATCTCGAGGTGTTACAGTCTGGCGTAGGCGAATATACAGAAGTTATATCCGGCCAGAACCAACATTGCAAGTGGTGACGTTTCCTCAAAAACATCAACTGGCACCAAGAAGCAAAACAGAAAGTAACCATAAAGATAATAACATAACTGCACCTGAGGTTTATCCAGTTATCTTTCAATATTGCAAAAACCACCCTCCTGAGCATGCAACACTACGTAAAAGAGAAACAAATGTCAAGGTAATAATTGTTATTTTGAAAGATAACTTTTTACTTTTATTTTTTTACAATAATGTCATCAAATCCAACGGATATGAAGACCAAGCATAACGTACATAATGTATACTACATAACGTACGTAACAGATTTCAGCCAGGAGCCTGCCCATTTCCTTATACATCATTACGACCGTTACATGGAATATGTAATGTACGTTACACAGCTTACGTACGTAACGCAAGTTACTTAACGTACATAGCATAGGAATACTATTCCAACCGGAAAATTGCTCCAAGAGGCTATAAATAGATGTCATTCAAGGTGTTGGAGATACACAAGAATTCACAAGAGTTTACAAGCATATACAAGCAATATCCGAGCTTATCAAGCTATCATTATACTCTGAAAAGATTATTCTGATACGAGAAGAATTATTTTATTAATTCTATATGTACATTCCTGTATCAACAAGAGCTATCTTTTGTAAAGACGAGTTTCCTTACTCGCAACTTTTTATTGTGAGATTGTCTTGTATCCTGAAAACAAGAGAGATTATTGTGAGGTTGTTCTTGAGCCCGGAAATCAAGAAACTGTAAAGCTCGGCACTAATCTTGAAAGTGCTATTGTAAGAGTTGGCACTAAACTAGAAAGTGCATTCAAGGTTTTAGAAAAGTCCTAGTCGATAACACTAGGTAGGGGGACGTAGGCTTCGTTAATAGCCGAACCTCGCGAACAAATTCGTGTGTTCTTTCTTTTCCACACTCCTATTACTCCGATACCAATCCGCACTATTCAACCCCCCCCCCCCTTCTAGTGGGGATACCAATCCAACATGCCGAGCGGTCCAGCAGTCGAACCGCGGTCCCTCACAAAATGGGACCGCAGGACAGCGGCCTGGCAACTCCGAGCTGCCGGGTCCGATCACGTCGGCTCGTCTTTTCGTCCCGATTCCAAAAATAATATTTTTCTAATCTTTATATTACACATTTAAATCAGTTTTTCAAAAGAAAAATAGATTTATATTGTAACATAATATCATGAAAAATTAATTTTTAGATGAACAATGAAAATTAATGATTAATACAATTATGATTCAAATCATAAAAACACCCAATTAAGCATTCTAAATGCTAAATATAGTATATAAGATCGCAAGACCTCGCTCCGATACCACTAGTGGGATTCAATGCCAAAAACAAAGGCTCAGCGGAAGCAAAAATGATTTTTTACCGAACCCCTAAAGAGGACCAATCATGCAACGTATATACGAATATAAAAAAGGACAAGAATAAGGATATGAAATTATACCCTTGAAGTCCTTTGATTTAATGTTGAGGTTGATCCCAGTGACTGCAAATCCAATTGATAAGTGCCCGATGATCCAAATGCCGAAAGCACCGCGTCTTTACTAGCCATGCGCCAAGAGATGATCAGAATAGCAATTACTCAATTATCTGCAAAGGATACGACTAGAAAAGAGTAGTAGGAAATGATTCTAAGTGATATAATTTTTACTCTTGATTTTCTTTCTCTCTGTAAGAATGTAAGAACTTGAACAAAATGAACTCTCTCTCTCTCTATGTCTTGACTGATTTTGGTGTATTGGTGAAGGAGGATGAACTTGGTTTTATAACAAAGTCCACACAAACCTCCAAGGTCCCCACCTCTTGGTGTATCAAGATAAGATCGCATCTTATCACACCCTTTTGTCCTCTGTATATGTAACCAACTCATCATAATAAAAGAGGGACAAAAGGCACCATCATGGAAGGTGCATATGAGGGGGGCGGCCTACACATAATTGAGAAGGTTCGGTTCATTTTGATCCACGAAACGGACCATCATGTATCCAGTCCGACTAATACATCTTGGTTCGTCTCAATTAATATTAATACAATTGATTAATCTAATTAATCATATTATGATAGTATTTCTCCACGAAATAATAATCCATGAATTAAACCCAGTAATTTATTTAATTCACCAGACCGATTTAATTTACCCAATAAATTAAATAAGACATTCAATGTCCAATATTCACAATAAGAGATCCACTTCAAATTACTCCGTCGTCTCCCTAATGTGCGACTCGATAGGTCCGTCTCAGTAAGCAATGGGAGTAACCAAAGAGTTATAGCACCACCTAGCCAGTCCTGCGACCTATACTGTAACCTTACTAAGAACAAATGATAGGGATCATTTAAGAACCATTTTGTCGTGAATACCAATAAACGTATAAACCCTTCTTTCAAATGTCTCGATCAAGTTATAGGGTCACGATCATTCAAACCCTATATGTACTTGATGCTATGTTTGGGTTAATGCAAGATCACCGAGATCTCGTGTATCCAATACAACTAGATTCAATGCTTTGGCTAAAGACTTATGATCACATCTGCCAATAACCACATACGACATATACATGTTGACTTACAGGAGAAAGAAATGTAATATCCGCATTTTTCTTCCCCTTGTATTTTTTTTCTTTTTCGGCGTATTTCCCGATAGTAGTGACCCTTGTGTATCTTTCAGTGTATCTTTTCTATTATCTATGGGTTTTATCCCCGTTATTGTTGAGCGGAACCGCCGTTTCGGGGTTGCCGTGGGTCCATTCTATGTTATGTTAACCGTTGAGGTGTTCCGTTGGATGTTTCGTTCACCTTCCGGTGTTTTGGAACCGTTCATATTTCATACCTAGCGCACGCTATTTTTCTGCATAGCGCGCGCTAGGGGTTCCTTAGTAGCGCACGCTACGTTTGTTCCGTAGCGCGCTATCGAGTAGCCCCGGGAGTGGCGGTGTTGTTTTTCCCTTACGGACTAGCGTATTAGCGTACGCTACATATGCTAGCGCACGCTAACGCCGAGGCTAGCGCACGCCGATGATGCCCGGAAGCGTGCGCTAGCGTGAGTGTCCGATCGACAGTTCACTACCGAACCCGCTCAGTGCCGATTAGCGCACGCTACGCTTATATGGTAGCGCACGCTAACGGATCGAGATAGCGCACGCTACGCTTGTATAGTAGCGCACGCTAACGTATCGTGGGTTCTCGCGCTTGCCACCGACTCGGCTGATGTTCAGGTAGCGCACGTTATTGGTCGATAGCGCGCGCTACCGAGAGGTTATTAGCGCACGCTACTCATGTATGGTAGCGCACGCTAACGGCCAAAAACCTGGTTACTGGACTGGGACGCTAACGATAAGATTTGTAATCTTATCCCGTTAGCGCACGCTAATCTTGAGGCTTTAGCGTGCGCTAACACTCCCTGGCTATATAAACCAGGAGTTGACCGAGATGAACACCATTTCTCATTTCTTTCCTTCTTCCGCGGCCGAGCGACCCCGAGAGGCGATTTGAGGCGATTTTCTCCTTCCAATCACTTCAGAGATTCTTTTGCTTGAGTTCTTGGTGTAGACTAACATCATCCACTTGTGTTTCTCATCCTAAATCCAAGGTAATCTCTTAGAACCCTACTTTTGGATAATTTGGGGTTTTGGGATTTTCTTTCGATCCGCTCCGCTTTGTTGATGGATTCATGATGAATATGATTAATCTTGTTGGTATTCTTAGTTTCTACGGATTCATGGTATATTTCGTGATTTTTACGGAATCGAGAGGGTTTGGTTGTGGTCCGCCTCGTTGTTGTTTTTATACGAATATACATGAATCGTAGGCGGGTTTTTTTCGGTGTATTCCAATTCCGTATTCATTTAGAAACGGTTGTGATTGTGTTCTTCGAATCGTTAGGTTCGGTTTCGTTGGTTCCTAGCGGTTGTCGGTGACTTTCCTTTCCGTTCTTCACGTCGTCAATAATTCGAGGCAAGTATTTTGGAAACCTTTAAGCTTAACATGAAATGGTGATGTATATTACTTGTGTGTAACTCACCTCGTGTGACTGACGGGGTCAAGGAGGGAAATCTATGCCGCGCCCGGATTTCACGAGTTTGTTTAGCTAGCCAAGGGAGGGTCCTTAGAGGCCTCGTGCGGGAATCTATGATATTACTCTGTTCCCAAGGCGATGCATGTGCGTGTTTTGTTTTGTAATGTAGCCGGTCATGGAGGGTCCTTAGAGGCCTCGTAGGGAATCTATGATATTACTCTATTCCCAAGGCAAATTATTTGACTGCTTGTTTCTAAAAGACATGTCCGGTTTTGGTTTTCAAATGATTTTGGTGCATGTACTATGAAATGTGTAAGCGATTGGTTTGCCTTAAATACTTGTACTAGCGTAATTGCTAACCCTTTGGGGACCCGTTGTCGGGAAATTCTTGTTATGGATTTCAGTTACGATTATCCGGACGAGCGAGCACCGAGACGACGAGGATGTTGGCCAAGGTCGTTGACGTGTGCATTTGGGTCTACTTATTTCCTTTGTCCATTTCGATATGGTTGTTCCCACGCTTTAAACTTATAGATTGTACTCGCGAGTACTTAGGCTTTTGTTTCAAACTCCGTATTGTATTGTTTTTTAAACTGTCACGTTGTTGGTTGATGCTTATTTTGCCGGTTGCTCCGGGCGTATCTTTATATGTCATATTATTTAATTGTGTATCCTCGCTAACCAAGATGGTTAGTCGAGTGGAGTTTTTCTATTGTAGCCTGGTAGGTCCCATGTAGGGTTCACTACACAGAACATATTCCGAATATCTCGGGTGTTACGAAAATGGTATCGAGCTCTAGGTTTATGGATACCTAGGCTTGTTGGTTACTGGGTCTAGTCGTGTTTTGTTTTGCACATTGTCACACCGCCGGCATCTCAAGATTTCCGGTGCTCGTAAGTTTCCTTACCCGATTGTTTGCTTTCACATACTGTATTTCGTTTCTTGAACCTTGGTTATTCTCCCTCTTTTGCTTATCATCGTAGTTTTCCTTACTCATCCTCGATATGCTCTGTTATCTTTTAACACCAGTATGGATGCCGAGAGAAACCGTGGTCGTGGTCGTGGTCGTGGCCGTGGACGCGGCCGAGGACGTGGGCGGCCGGTGGGGCAGCCACGTCGCACTCTTCAGAGCCGCGATGCAGCGGCCGTCACGATCACGCTTCTTCTCGGGAGCGCGCCGATCTTGGTATTGCCGTCATGCGGCAAATGGTTAACCAGATGGCGGCTATAGCACAGTGGTTCGAGAACCCCGATCGTGCCCATGCTAATCGGGGCGAGCGGATCGGCCAGCTTCAGGATGTCATCAAGATGCATCCTCCTCGGTTCGGGAGCTTCGACCCGATCGGGTGGGAAGGGTGGATCAAGGAGATATCCAAAGTCTTCACCGCTACTAATTGCCCCGAGGACCGCAGGTCCCTATTGCTCAATACTTTCTCACGGGAGATGCTACAGTTGGTGGGAGGCCGTTGGTCCCAAAGATCACGTTGCTTCATGGGCCGAATTCCAAGAATTGATGGAGACCGAATATTGTCCGTGGCCGGTCGACAGCTCGAGTGCATGCCTTCTACGATGCTCAACCTCGGGATATTCCCGTATCCCAAGCTATTGCTGATTTCAACAAAGAGTTGGGTTATGTGAAGACCCAGTTGTCGCAGAGCGACAAAATTTTCCATTTTCCGTGAGGATGAAGCTGCCCATTCGGGACTATATGTCCGGGCTCGTCTGTACTACCTTGAAGGATTATCGAGTCGAGCCCTTGCTTATGATATGTCGGTGACGGCTAGCGATTTGGCTCGTGAGAGCAAGAAGCGAGTCGGTCGGAAATTTTCTGTCCTAAGAGTGGAGGCTAGCGAAATCTCAAGCCGCAAATATTTCAACGGCGGTTCGGCTCGTTTCTCCGGGAGTTTTCGGGTGCCGCCGAACCTCCGCTCGTGAACCCACATGTTTTAACTGTGGTGTGCAGGGCCATAGGAACCGGCAGTGTTCTCGTCCGAAGTTTACTTGTCACACTTGTGGACAGCTGGGCCACAAGGCCCCTTTTTGTGAGCAGATCAAGCAGCTTCGTGGCGCCCGTTCTTCCCAATCAGTACCGTTAGAGCCGAGTGTGAACCAGGGCTCATTTGCTCCGCCGCCTCCACCGAGTGCCGGCCGAGGTAAGGGTCCGGGTCAGCCCGCTAGGGGTGGAACTTCCAGTGTCGGCTCTGCTCAGCCACGTATCTATGAGATGAGGAGGGCCGATGATCCAGCAGCTACTGTGGCGACTGGTACCGTTCACATTCATTTCCATCCTGTCAGTGTGCTTTTCGATTCGGGTGCTACGCATTCATTCATTTCTCTAGAGTGTGTACGCCGTTTAAGTCTCGACTGTTTGTCACCTTGCGAGCCTTTCATCGTTAAACTTCCTAGCGGTGATAGAATTGTCGGTGATCGAGAGGTCCGAGACTGCTCTGTGTTTATTTGTGAGAGAGCTTGGCTCTCTAATCTTATTGTCGTTAATATCGAGGGTGAGGATTTGATTCTCGGGGATGATTGGCTCGAGCGGCATGGCGCAATCATGAACTACCGCACGAGAATCATCACTATGTTAGCCGAGGACGGCACCGAGCACTCTTTCGCGGGGCGAAAGAGGGGAAACCAGAAATTCGTCATTAATGCCTTGAAGGCGATGAGTCTCCTGCGAAAGGGGTGCACTGGATATTGGTGCTACGCCTTGAAGGTGGAGGATGGTGGAGTCGAGCTTTCGTCGATTCCAGTCGTTAATGAGTTTCCGAGGATGGTGGAGTCGAGCTTTCGTCGATTCCAGTCGTTAATGAGTTTCCTGATGTATTTCCTGACGAATTACCGGGATTGCCACCGGATCGTGAGGTTGAGTTTGCTATAGAGTTAGAGCCGGGCGCGGCTCCTATTTCGAAGGCGCCCTATCGCATGGCACCTTCAGAAATGTCCGAGTTGAAGAAGCAGTTGAGTGAGCTTCTTGAGTCGGGGTATGTTCGACCAAGTGCCTCGCCTTGGGGCGCACCGGTCCTGTTTGTGCGGAAGAAGGATGGTTCACTACGTTTGTGTATCGACTATCGCGAACTAAACAAGGTGACCATCAAGAACAAGTATCCTTTGCCGAGAATCGATGACTTGTTTGACCAGTTGCAGGGAGCTGCGGTATTCTCGAAGATTGATTTGAAATCGGGGTACTATCAGCTTCGGGTGAGAGAGTCCGACGTGCCGAAAACAGCTTTTCGGACGAGATACGGACATTATGAATTCGTAGTTATGCCTTTCGGGTTAACTAATGCGCCGGCGGTGTTCATGCAGTTGATGAACAAAGTCTTTATCGAGTATTTGGATAAGTGTGTCGTCGTCTTCATTGACGATATTCTTATCTATTCGAGGGATGAGGAAGAGCATGCCCATCATTTGCGGATAGTGTTAGACATTTTGAGGACCGAGCAACTCTATGCGAAGTTCTCGAAATGTGAGTTCTGGCTGAAGGAAGTGATGTTTTTGGGTCACGTGATTTCAGCCGAAGGGGTTCGTGTGGATCCGCAGAAAATTGAGGCAGTATTGGATTGGGCATCGCCCACAAATGTGAAGGAGGTCCGTAGTTTCTTGGGTTTGGCTGGCTACTACCGTAGGTTCGTCGAGGGTTTCTCAAAACTAGCTCGGCCACTTACTCAGTTGCTCCATAAATCCGAGAAGTTCGTCTGGACCGATGAGAGGCAGTCGAGTTTCGAGGAGCTGAAGAAGCGTTTGACTTCAGCCCCGGTCTTGGCGTTGCCATGTGGCAACGAGGGATTCGCCGTTTATAGCGATGCTTCGGGTCAGGGTCTTGGGTGCGTATTGATGCAGCACGGAAAGACCATTGCCTATGCGTCGAGACAGTTAAGGCCGTATGAACTTAACTACCCTACTCACGATTTGGAATTAGCGGCGGTAGTCTTTGCACTCAAGATTTGGCGTCACTATCTTTTCGGCTCTACATGTCAGATTTTTACCGATCATAAAAGTCTGAAATACATATTTACTCAGCGGGAGTTGAATATGAGGCAGAGGAGGTGGTTAGAGCTGATTAAGGATTATGACCTTGAAATCCTTTATCATCCAGGCAAAGCGAACGTCGTGGCCGACGCCTTGAGTCGGAAACCGATTGCGTTGCGAATGCTTGAGGTCCTTACGCCTCAGTCGAGCTCCGTGGCTCGATCGAGTTAGATGTTGAAGTTTTGTTGCACAGGAGTCGGGCAACTTTGTGCTCTAGAGATTTCATCGTCTTTGATCGATGAAATTAAGTCAAGCAATTAGAGGATCCGATGATTGCTCAAATCCGAGAGAACGTTCTTAAGGGAAAGTCTCCGGGTTTGTGATTCACGAGGATGGCGTTTTGAGATTCCAGTCGGCTTTGTGTGCCGAATGATCCAGAGTTGCGGCAGTATTTTGCATGAGGCCCATTCCACACCCTATTCCGTTCATCCCTGGTTCGAGTAAGATGTACAAGGACGAGGAGGACCTTCTGGGGGAATGATATGAAGGAGGAGGTCGCACGGTTTGTGGCGAGATGCTTGACTTGCCAGCAGGTCAAAATCGAACATCAGCGACCGGCTGGATTATTGCAGTCACTTCCCATTCCAGAATGGAAATGGGAAGATATATCGATGGATTTTGTTACGAGTTTGCCGAGATCGAGGTCGGGCATGAATATGGTATGGGTGGTTGTTGACCGTCTGACCAAGTCGGCACATTTTCTGGGCATCAAGGACACTTGGGGCCCGGAGAAATTGGCTCGTGTGTTTATCGCGCAGATTGTGAGACTTCACGGTACTCCGAAGTCTATTGTTTCGGATCGTGATGGCCGTTTTGTATCGCACTTTTGGCAGCGGTGCATAAGGCGTTAGGTACCCGTTTGCATTTGAGTACCTCTTTTCATCCCGATCGGATGGATGAGCGCACTATCCAAACATTCGAGGACATGTTGCGTGCTTGTGCCTCGATTGGAGTAGCGATCCAGGAGGAGCACTTGCCATTGATCGAATTCACGTACAACAATAGTTGGCACGCATCGATTCGGATGGCACCGTATGAGGCACTATATGGGCGGCGATGTCGATCGCCGATTTGTTGGAATGAGGCGTCCGATTTGGTCGGGACCGAACCGGATGTCGTTTTAGAGACGAGACGGAAGATAGAATTAATTCGAGAACGAATGTTGACTGCCCAGAGTCGACAGAAGTCATATGCCGATGCCCGTCGTCGACCTTTAGAATTCGAGGTGGGAGACCACGTTTTGCTGAAGGTTTCACCGACGAGAGGAGTTTTCCGTTTCGGGAAGAAAGGGAAGTTGAGTCCGAGATTTATTGGACCCTTCGAGATCCTTGAGCGAGTCGGTGGGTTAGCATACCGGTTGGCGTTACCCCCGGCCCTGAGTCATGTTCATAACGTTTTTCATGTTTCCCAGCTGAGGAAATATGTCCCGGATCCTAGTCACATCATCGACTATGGGGAGATTGACGCGTTGCCGAGACATTACTTTTGAGGAACGTCCTTTGAAGATTCTAGAACATCGGGAGAAACGGCCGAGGCATAAGACCTTCCCTTTGGTCATGGTGCTGTGGTCGAGACACGGTGTCGAGGAGGCAACGTGGGAGACCGAGGATAGTATGCGTGCTAGGTACCCTGAGTTGTTTGTTTCTTAAGTTTCGGGACGAAACTTGTTTTTAGAGGGGTAGAATGTAATATCCGCATTTTTCTTCCCCTTGTATTTTTTTCTTTTTCGGCGTATTTCCCGATAGTAGTGACCCTTGTGTATCTTTCAGTGTATCTTTTCTATTATCTATGGGTTTTATCCCCGTTATTGTTGAGCGGAACCGCCGTTTCGGGGTTGCCGTGGGTCCATTCTATGTTATGTTAACCGTTGAGGTGTTCCGTTGGATGTTTCGTTCACCTTCCGGTGTTTTGGAACCGTTCATATTTCATACCTAGCGCACGCTATTTTTCTGCATAGCGCGCGCTAGGGGTTCCTTAGTAGCGCACGCTACGTTTGTTCCGTAGAGCGCGCTATCGAGTAGCCCTGGGAGTGGCAGTGTTAACGTCGAGGGGCTAGCGCACGCTGATGATGCCCGGTAGCGTGCGCTGGCGTGAGTGTCCAGTACTGGACAGTTCACTACTGAACCCGTTCAGGTGCCAGTTAGCGCACGCTACGCTTATATGGTAGCGCACGCTAACGGATCAGATAGCGCACGCTACGCTTGTATAGTAGCGCACGCTAACGTATCAGGTGGGTTCTGGGCAGTTTGCCACTGGACTCGGCTGATGTTCAGGTAGCGCACGTTATTGGTCGATAGCGCGCGCTACCGAGAGGTTATTAGCGCACGCTACTCATGTATGGTAGCGCACGCTAACGGCCAAAACCGTTCGGATCGGGACGCTAACGATAAGATTTGTAATCTTATCCGTTAGCGCACGCTAATCTTGAGGCTTTAGCGTGCGCTAACACTCCCTGGCTATATAAACCAGGGAGTTGACCGAGATGAACACCATTTCTCATTTCTTTCCTTCTTCCGCGGCCGAGCGACCCCAGAGGCGATTTGAGGCGATTTTCTCCTTCCAATCACTTCACAGATTCTTTTGCTTGAGTTCTTGGTGTAGACTAACATCATCCACTTGTGTTTCTCATCCTAAATCCAAGGTAATCTCTTAGAACCCTACTTTTGGATAATTTGGGGGTTTTGGGATTTTCTTTCGATCCGTTCCGTTTTGTTGATGGATTCATGATGAATATGATTAATCTTGTTGGTATTCTTAGTTTCCCTACGGATTCATGGTATATTTCGTGATTTTTACGGAATCGAGAGGGTTTGGTTGTGGTCCCTCGTTGTTGTTTTTATACGAATATACATGAATCGTAGGCGGGTTTTGGTGTATTCCAATTCCGTATTCATTTAGAAACGGTTGTGATTGTGTTCTTCGAATCGTTAGGTTCGGTTTCGTTGGTTCCTAGCGGTTGTCGGTGACTTTCCTTTCCGTTCTTCACGTCGTCAATAATTCGAGGCAAGTATTTTGGAAACCTTTAAGCTTAACATGAAATGGTGATGTATATTACTTGTGTGTAACTCACCTCGTGTTGGCCCGACGGGGTCAAGGAGGGAAATCTATCTTTGCCGCCCGGATTTCACGAGTTTGTTTAGCTAGCCAGTGCGGGAGGGTCCTTAGAGGCCTCGTGCGGGAATCTATGATATTACTCTGTTCCCAAGGCGATGCATGTGCGTGTTTTGTTTTGTAATGTAGCCAGTGCGGGAGGGTCCTTAGAGGCCTCGTGCGGGAATCTATGATATTACTCTGTTCCCAAGGCAAATTATTTGACTGTTTGTTTCCGGAAAAGACATGTCTGGTTTTGGTTTTCGAAATGATTTTGGTGCATGTACTATGAAATGTGTAAGCGATTGGTTTGCCTTGAATACTTGTACTAGCGTAATTGCTAACCCCTTTGGGGACCCGTTGTCGGGAAAATTCTTGTTATGGATTTCAGGTTACGATTATCCGGACGAGCGAGCACCAGGACAGTACGAGGATGTTGGCCAAGGTCGTTGACGTGTGCATTTGGGTCTACTTATTTCCTTTGTCCATTTCGATATGGTTGTTCCCACAGTTTTAAACTTATAGATTGTACTCGCGAGTACTTAGGCTTTTTGTTTCAAACTCCGTATTGTATTGTTTTTAAACTGTCACGTTGTTGGTTGATGCTTATTTTGCCGGTTGCTCCGGGCGTATCTTTATATGTCATATTATTTAATTGTGTATCCTCGCTAACCAAGATGGTTAGTCGAGTGGAGTTTTTCTATTGTAGCCTGGTAGGTCCCATGTAGGGGTCTACGGCGCTGTAACATATTCCGAATATCTCGGGGTGTTACAATCCTATCTTGGTATTTAGTAGAACCTGTTACTTGTCTGTCAAGACGCACTTCATGGTTGACCCGTATATCTCAGTTTCCTAGGTCGAACTACTCTAATGAAAATCTTAACTTCACAAGCACATCCCTACTAAATCCTCAAGTCGAAGGTTCACGAATACCTATCCCAACCTTTCGATTCCATCGTTGACAATTCTGGAGTGAAATCCGTGTGACGAATCGAGAGTGAGTTGGTTCGAGTATATTAATACCATTAGCATACCTACAACGTGTGCTCCCACCAACCATTAGTGACGACAGGCACCTTCCAAGTCAAAGAACACGTCATACAAGTCTTCACATAAACTTAACACCGAGTCAAGTTTAATCGACTTTGTGAACGATTAAGTATTTGAGTCATAAACTTTACCAGTGCCTATCCCCTTATATATTAAAGAGTGGAAAGTTTTCTCTCAAATACATGAAATAGTTCTATATATAAATTTACAAGTCAGGAATGCTAGTGACTTTCAGTAAATAAAGAAACACACAATTTCCTTCTGATAATAGTTTGCATAATAACAAGTACAATGCCCTCTCTGATACATTCTCTGAGTGGCATTTGAGGGCATATTTCAAACAGACATCTCTCAGATCACTCGATATTGGCATAGGATTTGGATCAGGCCTGTTGGCAATAGGCGGGACATTGTTGTACAAGGTGGGTTTGGACCACCCAAAAACTTCCCAGCCTAAATTTTCTTCGCTGCATGCGACTGTTACATGCCATAGCTTGTAAGAATATGGTTCACCATTACGCTGAAGGACTTCCCTATCATTTCTGGCTTGGCAATCTTCTCCTATAGGCGTTTTATAACCTTTTGGCACCAGTTCACATTTTCTCCACTCTTGATGGTCACCATCATTCTGAATCTCAGGTTTGTGCATATTTCGAACGCACCCATTCTGTTCTCCACCACCCGGAAGCAAAATTCGTGCAAGTAAAAGTAGGGAAGAGTAAAACTCTTCATGTGGCAACAGGGGTGAATATCTATGGTTTTGGAATTTCCTGTGAATATCTTCCAGTATGTTTCGAGCATACTGTCAGACTTAAAGGTCTCCAGATCCTCCACTATTAGGCCATCGAATGGCAGCTTATACAATTTTTCCGGAAGATCCCTATTAAGAGCGTCTCCTTCTCTTTCACAGTGCTCACAATAGCAGATACGAAAGCACCTTTCTTCTCCGATGCAAATTTAATCCTTGCGTCAAGGTAGAATTCTTCAACAATTTGTTCATCATAATTCTATAGGAGTAGACTACCCAATCTGTATAGCCCTTGATATTTGACACGGGACACCACCAGATTCATCCCGGCCATATCTTCGTTTTCAGAAATGATGCGCTCTTGAAGCAAAGAGCGTGCAAAGATTCTTCCATCAATGAAAATGTCTTTCTTTTTTGAGGACACAGATGAAGTCTGATATGAAGTTACTTTTCACATAAAAATATGAAAAGTAAGATAGAAAAGTTTGTAGAAAAACTTCTAAGTATTTAGACTGTATGATGTAGGCTCGTTTAATTTGCAAAAGCGTAAATGAAGAGATAAATTCACCACTAGAAGGGGGGTTGAATAGTGGTGATGCGGAATACCGAAATTTCTTGCGAGTAAATAGAAAATAGTGCGGAATTTAAAGACTCAAGAATTTATAGAGGTTCGGCAACTTGCCTACGTCCTCTCTCCGACTTTATTTTTCTATTGACTTAAGAAAAACCACAATCTTAACTCGTCTTCTATCGGTCCGAGTTCACAACCGTTACAATCGCTTGTCTTCTATCGGTCCAAGCTCAACCTTTCCCTCAATATAAATGATTGTTTATCTAGTGTTCTATAGGAACTAGATAATCCTCACTATACGAATATGGGAGTATAATCCTAACAATGCCGGATCAAATATCCTAATAACACCGGATTAGTGACTCTTGATTCGTTTCTTTTTCGCTCATGTGTAAGTGATGCAACACTTACAACCAAATGAAAGAATACAAAGAATAATAGATATTACAATTAAAATCACTCTTGTATCTTTCTTTTCTCACAACTTGAAATGCAATAAAAGATATAAAACTGAGCTCAAGTATGCTTTGATTGCTTGTATGCTTGTATGCTTTAATGCTTGAAGTTGTGTGTTTGATACCCAAGTCCTTCGGGTATTTATAGGTGAGATCCATCATTCAAATGCTGCAAAACATACTATTAGTGTGCGCTAATAGTTCCTTTTAGCGTGCGCTATCGGTTTTTGACTTGGGATCTCTGAACGGTCACAAAGACTGTTGCAACGGTAAAATACCATGTCTAGCGTGCGCTAGTAATGAATTGGTAGCGTGCGTTAACGTCTGGTCAACTAGTCTTCGATCTTGACTTTGACAATGTCCGATTTTCTCTCCAACGACTCTTTATCCAACGGCTAGATTTATGATTAGCGTGCGCTAGCAAGTATGCATAGCGTGCGCTAGCATTAATTAAATCCAACTTTTCCAGATTTTCCGGATCTGCATTGACTCTTGCCTTTCAACGGTAGAAATTCAAACGGTAATATGCAGACTCCTTTTAGCGTGTGCAAATGCCTTTACCTTAGCGTGCGCTACTGACTTCTTTCATTAACGTACGTTACCTTTTGTAGCGTATGTAAAGGCCTTAACGAATTGAGTCCAGTAGCTACTGGACTACTGACCATAATATTGGTAGCGTGCGCTAGAGATGAGAAGTAACGTGCGCTATATTCTTGCTTTAGCGTATGTAAGATGATATGTGTAGCGTGCGCAACATCCATTTCTGATTTCCTTCCAATCTTCACTGTCCTCTGGAGAAATACGATAGCGTGCGTTATTTTTACTGTATAGCGTGCGCTAACTGTAGGTTCTTAGCGTGCGCTAACATTGAATAGCTTGCGTGCGCTATCGATCAGGCGACTTCACTTGGCTGCAGCTGACTTGTCTGGGCTGTATATGTATATCCCGATAGCGTGCGCTACTATATGATGAGTAGCGTGCGCTAGCTTTATTTTGCTCCTTCAAAATATTATCGAGCCGAGATTGATCTAATTAAATGTTTTGAATGTAATAATCATCAAAATACATTTTGAGTCAACAATCTCCCCCTTTTTGATGATGTCAAAACATTTAATTAATACCTGCAAAAACATTTTGAAATGATTCGAATCAAGGTAAACTTGTTCGATATATTAGTAGATTTTGGTTTTTGGAGTATTCTCCCCCTTTTTGACATAAACAAAAAGGAACTCCCCCTGAATTGTTGCATTATAACAAATATCAACGAAAAATTTATTCAAAGTGTAATCAACAATACTTGTAAATAACAAATGCCAAATGAAGAAATGCGAATTTCATTAAGCAACAAATGCAAGTAATACAACAAGTTTTCATGGCAAAAGACATATAGATTGTTTGAACAACAAGATTCTACATCAAACATCGAAAAATCCTCAAATCTAAGGGTCGGAAGAGGACGAAGGGAAAGGGAACAAAGGGTGTGTGAAACGGATGAACTCGGATATCAGCCCACGCACTTCCCGGACTTCCGAACGTAGAGCCCGGACATCCTCTCGAATCTCAGCCTGAGAGGTCTCGATGCCCCGCATCCGAGCACAAAGGTCGCTCTCCTCTTCCTCCGAAACAACATCTCTCATTGGGCATTTTCCTTTCGTCTTCGGATGACGAACAAAAGACTTGGATTGCAGCTCCTTAAGTGTGTGGGGCCCTCGGTGCGTGACTTGCTCGGTCGGTGTAGGCATCCGTGTGCCTTTCGGCACTTGGTCATCATCCCGGAGATATAGAAACAATACCCAGCCTCGATTGAAAGTCTCGACATAGTGCATGGCCTTGAGGGTTATGTCACTTATCTCGTGTCCCCGAGACACCGGAACGTGTGCCTCATTAGACAAGTCAACACGGAAATGTCGAAAAATCACCGTAAGAATTGACCCGAATGGAAGTCCAGATTTCCTGGTTCTCGACATATAGTTTTTTGACCGAAAAGACTCCCCTTTAGCCTTCATCCAGCTTATCACAATCCCAGTGAAATCTACTCGATCATCCTTCAGCACCCTATATACGACATTCTTATCGACACCGACTAACTTGTGTTGGGTGTTGACTTTTGGCATTAAGCATTTCGTTAAAGCGGCCAACAACAAACGAATGTGTATACCGAAATCATTGTTCTCGAAAACGTCATCCGTGACTTCGATGTTGTTTTGAACACGTAAAATCACCAATCTCTCTCTCGGACACCATGATTCTTCGACAATGTTTTTACCACAACAATCAAACCCGTCTTTCGATAACCCAAACAACTCGTGAAGAATTTCCGAAGAAACCTTCACCATAGTTCCGTTCACGAGGCTTTCGAGCACGAAACCTCCATTATTACCACTTTCATCAAGATGTAAATTCGCATAAAATTGACGAACACACTCAGCGTACACAATTTCTTTGCACTCAACAAAATGTGCAATACCCAAAGCTTCAAAGAAGTCGTGAATGCTTACCTTGACCCGTTCAAGGCTGCTAAAGTTGAAGTAGTAGCAATCAGTCAAACTTTCTTGTGGAAGAATATCGAAGAAAATTTTCGACGCAATGAAGGAGACGAATCGATTGCTGTCAAAGTCGTTGTTGCGAGGGCGTTTATAGTTCTTCTCCATGGCCTTTCGATTTTTGCTTGACATTATGAAGGAAAGACGAAGAGAATCGAAGATTTGGAGGGAGAAGTTCGCAAAATTTGGATCGGATGTGCGTCTAGGGTTTTTGCAAGAGGGAAGTTTTTCTGTCGATTGCGTACGTTAGAAGTGTGATGTGTTTTAGGGTCGTACGGAAATATATATAGTCAGCGAACTTTTAGTTAGCGTACGCTAGAATTGTAGAATTAGCGTACGTTAAGTAAGAAATGAAATGCTTACTGGACTGTCCAGTAGCTAGAATGGAATTCGAAAAATTTTAAGTAGCGTACGCAAGAAAGTAGGGTTTAGCGTACGCTATCGAAGGAAGTGTTTAGCGCGCGTTAAGAAAATGAAACTAGCGCGCGCTAGCGAGTGATCCGAATCAAGAATTTTGATGTTTTGAGTAGTGATCTTATTTCAAAAGTTGTCTACATGTCCCATGCCAAGTTGTAAACGAATGGAGTTAAAAGATTCTTCGGGAAGAGGTTTTGTAAAGATGTCAGCAAGTTGATCCTTCGTCCCGACAAAAATTAAACAGATGTCTTTTTTCTGAACATGATCACGTAAAAAATGATGTCTAATATCTATATGTTTGGTTCTACTATGCAGCACAGGATTTTTTCTCAGATTAATTGCACTAGTGTTATCACATAGGATAGGGGTATTTTCAAAATGAATGTCGTAGTCGCGGAGTTGATTTTTAATCCATAGCACTTGAGCACAGGCGCTCCCTGCAGCGACATATTCGGCCTCAGCTGTAGACAGTGCTACGCTGGTTTGTTTTTACTTCCCCAAGATATTAAACAAGATCCAACAAAATGACATGTACCACTAGTACTCTTTTTGTCAATTTTGCATCCGCCGAAATCGGCGTCACTATAGGCAATTAAATTAAAATCCAAGCAAGAAGGATACCATAGACCTAGTCCAATAGTTCCTTTCAAGTAGCAAAAAATGCGTTTACAAGCAATTAAATGTGATTCCTTGGGATTAGCTTGAAATCGAGCACATAGACATGTAGAAAATATTATATCTGGCCTAGATGCAGTCAAATATAGCAAAGATCCGATCATACCTCGATATAATTTTTGATCTACAGATTTGCCATTTTCATCTTTCTCAAGCTTTAATGATGACGACATTGGCGTAGATATCACCTTGCTATTTTCCATATTGAATTTCTTGAGGAGGTCGTTTGAGTACTTCATTTGATGAATAAAAATTCCATCTTCGCATTGTTTGATTTGAAGCCGGAGGAAGAACGTTAATTCTCCCATCATACTCATTTCAAATTCTCCTTTCATAAGATTAGAAAAATCTTGGCACAAGGATTCATTAGTAGCTCCAAATACAACGTCATCAACGTAAATTTGGCAAACAAGTATATCATCATTTAGTATTTTAACAAACAAGGTATTATCGACTTTGCCTCTTTTATAGTCATTTGCTATTAAAAATTGACTTAAACGATCATACCATGCTCGGGGTGCATGTTTAAACCCGTAGAGTGCCTTATTGAGCTTGTAGACATGATCCGGAAAATGATGGTCTTCAAAACCGGGAGGTTGCTTGACGTAGACTTCTTCTTGGATGAAACCATTCAAGAATGCACTTTTGACATCCATTTGAAATAGTTTAATCTTCTTATGGGCGGCAAATGCACATAGCAAGCGAATGGCTTCGAGTCGAGCCACGGGAGCAAAACTTTCTTCGTAATCAAGACCTTCTTCTTGATTATATCCTTGAGAGACCAAACGAGATTTATTTCGAATAGGATAGCCGTCTTCGTCACTCTTGCTTTTATGCATCCATTTAGTTCCGATAATTGTTTTATCTTTAGGCGCGGGAACTAAATTCCATACATTATTGTGCTTGAATTGCACAAGCTCCTCTTGCATTGCCATCACCCAACTTTCATCATCGAGAGCTTCGGATATATTCTTGGGAACTATTTTGGATACAAAAGCACAATGAGCCATAAATTCGGTGGTTCTCCTTCGGGTTTGAACACCGTCTTCAATGTTTCCGATCACGAGATCCTTCGGATGGTCTTTGATGTGCCTCCAATCTTTCGGTAAATCAACGATTGTGTTCGTTTCGATTTCCGAAATTTTCTTCACTTCGGGTGAGGGATCCGGAAAGGTACCTACATCATCAAAATATTCTACCTTTCTCGGGGGTGAGATCATATCATTGAATTTAACATGTATGGACACTTCAACTTTATTCGTTCTAATATTATAAACGCGATATGCTTTACTATTAGTACAATAGCCAAGAAATATTCCGGAGTCGGATTTGGCATCAAACTTGCCCAAGTTATCCTTGCCATTGTTCAAAATAAATACATTGCAACCAAAAGGATGAAAATAAGCAATATTGGGCTTTTTGCCCTTCCATAATTCATACGGGGTTTTAAGATGAGTTCTACGGACGTGAACTCGGTTAATCACATAGCATGCCGTAACAATTGCTTCGGCCCAAAAGTATCGTGGAAGAGAGTATTAATTTAGCATTGTCCTCGACATTTCTTCCAAAGATCGGTTTTTCCTTTCAACAACTCCATTTTGTTGAGGCATTCTAGGAGCCGAAAAATTGTGATTAATACCGTATTTATCACATAAAAGTTCAAACGGGGTGCAATCAAATTCACCTCCGTGGTCGGTGCGAATAGAAATTATGGAGAGCTTTTTCTCATTTGATACCAAACGACACCATTTAGAAAACTCGGAAAATGCATCATTTATGTGCTTAAAATCTAACCCAAGTAAATCGAGAGAAATCATCAACAAGAACCAAAGTGTAAAGTTTACCATTTAAACTAACATGTCTAGATGGTCCAATCAAATCCATATGCACGAGTTCAAGAACTCGACTAGTGGAAACCTCGAATTTTGGTTTAAACGATTCTCGAGTATGTTTCCCTTTTATGCATGATTCACACAAATGTTTTCTATCAAACTTGAGTTTGGGCAATCCACGAACAAGGTCGTGTCTAGATAAAATAGAAATAATAGGTAGAGAAGTATGCCCCAATTTTCGATGCCATAAGTATACATTCTCATCCAAGGTAATAAGACATTTTTCATTGAATGAACTCTTATCATTAAGATCAACAATATAGATGTTTCCACATCTCAAACCAATGAATGCAATTTTATTATTTCTAAATGCCGTGCAATGCGTTTGCTCAAATAGAATTTTAAAACCTTCATCACAAAGTTGCGAAACACTAAGGAGGTTATGATGCAAACCTTCAACAAATAGTACTTTGTTGATAGAAGGAGAAGGTTCCTTACCGACTTTGCCGATTCCTTTGATTTTTCCCTTTTGATTATCTCCAAAGGTCACATGTCCTTGATCTTGATATTCGAGGTCTTCAAATAAGTCCTCGGAGCCGCACATGTGCCTTGAGCATCCGCTATCAATGTACCACTTGTTTTTCCTTGGTGCCGGTACCTACAAAAGTAGAATTTCTCGGTTGTTTCGGTACCCAAGCCCGTTTGGGTCCTCCAAAGTTAACTATGCTTATAGCATTCGGAACAATTGTCCCTTTAGGAACCCATATTTGCTTAACTTTGATAGTTCTTAACTTTGAATGAGCATTAGCATTGTGAGCTCGTTTGAACGGATCTTTTGAGTTCTCGATTTCGGTTTTTGTCAAGGTTGATAAGGGATTGTTCCCGTTTGAAAGGATCGAAACCAAGACCGTGTTTGAGCAAGGGCAATTTTTGAATAGATAGGAGCCTTTTGAATTTCTCATTTGCGAGAGTAAATTTGTTCAAAATATATTTTAGCTCCTTTTGAGTTTTTGTTAACTCGATTTTCAAAACATTTTCTTTTTCAAGACATGATGTATGGTCGATCTCAATAGTTTTGCCCTTGTTTTGAAGAGAGGAGTTTTCGAGTTCTAGAGATTTTATTTTTCTCTTTAAAGATATATTTAATTTAACCATCTCGTCATACTCCGTATTTAATGATTCAAACGCACTCAACAACTCATCATCTTGATGAACTTCTTGTGAATCACAAAAATCAAAAGAGTCATATTCGTCATCATTGAGTTTAGAGCTTACCTCGATATTACTTTCGGAGTCGAGGGCCATGAATGCAAGATTTGCGTCTAGAGATCTTTCAATCTCCTCCTCGTCATCACTCCAAGAAGCGATTAGAACCTCCTTCTTTTTTAATCTTTCCATTTGAGGTTTTGAAGAGGATCCTCGGCATTCTTTGGCATAATGACCTGCTTGACCACATTTCCGACAATTATTGTCGAACGTCTTGATAGGAGTGTAGCCACTCTTCTTTTGCTCCGGTTTGCCATCCCGACCAAGAAAACTTTGCCTCTTTTGAATTAGGTTTTTATACCTTCTAAAATTTTTGGCATAGAGAGCGAGTTCCTCGTCATCTTCATCTTCGGGAACATCTTCCTCAACGTCGCTATCAACATTGAATGCGACAACTCTTTCCCGAGGCTTTCGTTTTGTGCCTCTAGACTTGAGAACGATCTCATAATTGATGAGTGACCCGATGAGGGCACTAAATTCGAGCTTGTTGAGATCCTTGGACTCCATGATCGCGGTGACCGTGGCATCCCATTCTCGTGGAAACGATCGAAGAATTTTTTTAGCTTTGTCACTGCTCGATATAGGCTTTCCGAAAGATGCAAGACCATTTGTTATAGCCGAAAATCGATCCAACATATTTGTGATCGTTTCCTCGTCTTTCATGGAAAATAATTCGTAGTCATAGAGTAACATATTAATTTTGGTCTCCTTGACTTGGGTGGTTCCCTCGTGAGTGACTTCGAGAATTTCCCAAATTTCTTTTGCACTTTCATAGGACGATATCCTATTGAGTTCTTCGGGATTAAGAGCGCAATAGAGAAGTTGAGTAGCTCGTGAGTTGACATGCCTGTTTCTCCAATCCTCATCGTTGAATTCTTCGATCTTTTTCAACGATCCATCCTCTTTCTTAGCAAGTTTAGGACCAAGAGCAATAACTTTCCAGATTTCAATATCGTAGGCTTGAACGAAGATCGCCATCTTCTTTTTCCACGTCATGAAATTGGAACCGTCGAAGAAAGGAGGACGGTTGAGAGCATTTCCTTCAATTTGGCCAAGAAGTGCCATTTGCGGATCTTTTTCTCTTAGGTGGTTAAACCTTTAAAAAGAGACCCGCTCTGATACCAACTGAAGAGATAAATTCACCACTAGAAGGGGGGTTGAATAGTGGTGATGCGGAATACCGAAATTTCTTGCGAGTAAATAGAAAATAGTGCAGAATTTAAAGACTCAAGAATTTATAGAGGTTCGGCAACTTGCCTACGTCCTCTCTCCGACTTTCTTTTTCTATTGGCTTAATAAAAACCACAATCATAACTCGTCTTCTATCGGTCCGAGTTCACAACCATTACAATCGCTTGTCTTCTATCGGTCCAAGCTCAACCTTTCCCTCAATATAAATGATTGTTTATCTAGTGTTCTATAGGAACTAGATAATCCTCACTATACGAATATGGGAGTATAATCCTAACAATGCCGGATCAAAGATCCTAATAACATCGGATTAGTGACTCTTGATTCGTTTTTTTTTCGCTCAAGTGTAAGTGATGCAACACTTATAACCAAATGAAAGAATACAAAGAATAATAGATATTACAATTAAAATCACTCTTGTATCTTTCTTTTCTCACAACTTGAAATGCAATAAAAGATATAAAAATGAGCTCAAGTATGCTTTGATTGCTTGTATGCTTGTATGCTTGAATGCTTGAAGTTGTGTGTTTGATACCCAAGTCCTTCGGGTATTTATAGGTGAGATCCATCCTTCAAATGCTGAAAAACATACTATTAGCGTGCGCTAATAGTTCCTTGTAGCGTGCGCTTTTGGGTTTTGACTTGGGATCTCTGAACGGTCACAAAGACTGTTGCAACGGTAAAATACCATGTCTAGCGTGTGCTAGTAATGAATTGGTAGCGTGCGTTAACGTCTGGTCAACTAGTCTTCGATCTTGACTTTGACAATGTCCGATTTTCTCTCCAACGACTCTTTATCCAACGGCTAGATTTATGATTAGCGTGCGCTAGCAAGTATGCATAGCGTGCCCTAGCATTAATTAAATCCAACTTTTCCAGATTTTCCGGATCTGCATTGACTCTTGCCTTCCAACGGTAGAAATTCAAACGGTAATATGCAGACTCCTTTTAGCGTGCGCTAATGCCTTTACCTTAGCGTGCGCTACTGAGTTCTTTCATTAACGTACGTTACCTTGTGTAGCGTACGTAAAGGCCTTAACGAATTGAGTCCAGTAGCTACTGGACTACTGACCATAATATTGGTAGCGTGCGCTAGAGATGAGAAGTAACGTGCGCTATATTCTTGCTTTAGCGTACGTAAGATGATATGTGTAGCGTGCGCAACATCCATTTCTGATTTCCTTCCAATCTTCACTGTCCTCTGGAGAAATACGATAGCGTGCGTTATTTTTACTGTATAGCGTGCGCTAACTATAGGTTCTTAGCGTGCGCTAACATTGAATAGCTTGCGTGCGCTATCGATCAGGCGACTTCACTTGGCTGCAGCTGACTTGTCTGGGCTGTATATGTATATCCCGATAGCGTGCGCTACTATATGATGAGTAGCATGTGCTAGCTTTATTTTGCTCCTTCAAAATATTATCGAGCCGTGATTGATCTAATTAAATGTTTTGAATGTAATAATCATCAAAATACATTTTGAGTCAACAGTAAAGAGTCTCTTGTTCAACATACTAGCCCTTATAGTGTGCAAAGAGGCTAAGTTAGAGTGAACGGTCAAATTTAAGGGATGGTAAGCGGTTTTGAATAAATGTACAAGATGAATCCAGATGTAACTAGAATGCCTAATGCAACAATTTTGAATTTAATGCTCGGTCCCACCTCTGACATATTACATCCTCCACTATCGCACGTTCATGCGGTTTGTATTTTAAAATCGCAGGTTTCAAGGCTTTAAAGGCCATATGTCGTTTCAGTATTGAAAGTTAAATCCTTTTAAATTCAGACAATGCACATGGACTAAAACTCATGTTGGAAAGTTAAGTGTATGGAATTGGATATGATTAAAATATTAATTTACATCCTACAGTATTTTTGCTATATCTGCGAAAGGACAACATTCCCTCTTAAAAGGTACAAACAAGATTCAATTCTTACAGCAAGCGATGATTAATCCTGTATTCAAGAGTCTTACTGTATTGCCCCTTAATTAGTGCACATTACAGCTGTAGGAAGGTAATTATACCATCTTCTTCATACAGTAAGAATATGACTTGTAGTTATGAATGTATAATTAATAAGTGTGAACACTGTATTCATAGGTCTTATAGTACTTCCCCTCAATTGATGAGTAAAATAAAAACTTACAGGGGTTTCAATCAATTTGTAGCATTCCGAATTCCTGAAGGAGCATACAAAACATAGTTGTGATGAGAGACGTTGTGATGTTGGCTAACTGAATGTCTGTTGAACTTTTGCGATCCAGATATCTTTATTCTCCATATAATTTCTGATGAAATGATGCTTCATATCAATGTGCTTGGTCCTTGAGTGCAATACATGATTGTGCGTGATTTCAATTGCACTCGTGCTGTGCACATGATAAGAGTTTCTCTCACCTTGATGCCATAGTCCTATAGCTATTACTGCATCCACAAGATCTGCATGCAACAGCAACAACATAATATTCTGACTCAGCTGTAGAAAGTTAGTTGGCCAATTGCTTATTACTAAACCATGACAAAAGTTTGGGTACAATGAAGTGACTAGTACCATTTGTACTCTTCCTATGCATCTTGCAACCTCCGAGAGCCGAGTCGTGGTAGCTTACCATATCGAATCCTTATTTCTTAGGATACCACAATCTTACATTGGTTGTTCGTTTGACGTACTTAAGAATTCATTTGGATGTGGTGAAGTGTGATAGGTGCAACCTGATATCGATCACACACTCTTACAGCCAACTGGATATCAGACCTACTGGCTGTTAGGTACATGAGTGGGCCTATAAGCTTCCTATAGAGAGATTGGTCAACTGGATTTCTAGCTTCGTCAACACTAATCTATATGGAAGTGCTCATGGGGGATAAATGCTAACTTTGAAGTATTCATCCCGAATGTATTGAGCTGCTCCTTGCTGTATTTCTCCTGGTTGATAAATGTACCTGTAGGTAACTATTTGTCCTGCAACCCTAAGAAATAGCTAAGTTCTCTCGTCATACTCATTTCGAATTTACTTTGCATGTGTTGAGAGAACCTTTAACACAAATCAAGTTAGTTAAACCAAAAATAATATCATTCACATAAATTTATACCATAATAAGGTCATCACCTTCGTGGATTTTGAAGAGTGTCTTATCGACAACACCTTTCTCACTATTGATAGGATACAACGATGATGTTTCATACCATGCCCTTGGTGCTTGCTTGAGACCATACATATCTTTCCTTATCTTATATACAAGATCTCCTTCCTCCATGTTGGCAAATGGACCTTGTCCAACATACACTTCTTCAGTTAGGTCGCCATTAAGGAATGCGCTCTTAACGTCCATTTGATATACGATAAAGTTCTTGTGAGCCGCAAACACTAGGAATATCCTAATGGCTTCTAGTCTGGCTATAGGGGTAAATATTTCATCATAGTCTATGTCTTATTCTTGTTTGTAGCCTTGGGCAACCATTCTGGATTTATTTCTTATAACAAGGCCATTCTCGTCCTTCTTGTTTCGAAATACCCATTTAGTTCTAATAACAGCTTGATGGGTTGGTCTGTGAATGAGGTACCAAATATTATTCCTTTCAGAACCATTTAGTTCTTTTTCCATAGATGAAATCTAGTGATAATTATTGAGTGCTTCATTGGTTGAGACGGGTTCAGACTATACTAAAATACAGTTAGTGTGCACATGGCAAGTCTCTTACGTTTAGTTTTAGAATTCCTTATAGGGAATGAGGACTATGTCTCGATTCTGTTTCCTCTTGTGTATAGAGTATAGTTACTTGTGTACTCTATATTCTTTTTTTGGTGGAAACATCAGCATCAATATCATTAATTATTAACTCCTGTGGGTGATCTCTTTACCACCTTCTATCGGGATCTAATTCCACATCCTTTGCTGTGTCCTGTTGGGCTTTAAGTTCAACTTCATCTTCCACAACATCAGCTTAAACTACCTCATCTGTTCTTACAACAGTCGGATTAATTTCTAGAGTGGCAATAGGGTCTTCTAAGACTGTGGAGTTTCCTCAAGAGATATAGTTTGGATCGCTTGGGTTAGGTTATCTATTTATGTAGGATCGCAATGAGGTTGATCGAAGACCACATGGATTAACTCCTCTATAGTCAGTTTCCTTTGGTAGAAAATATTGAATATCTTGCTGACAGAGGAGTATCCAACAAATATACCCTCATTGGATTTCTCATCAAAGGTCTTGAGCTGATCATTCTCATTATTAAGAATGTAACGCCTACATTTGAAAATATGAAAGTACTCAACCATAGTAGTTTTATTATTCCATACCTCGTATGTGGTTTTGTTGTGGTGCTTGTTGATGATACAACGATTTTCTGTGTAGCATACTGTATTTTGCTTCTCCCAAAAAAAGCTTTGACAACTTGCTTGCATCTATCATTGTTCTTGTTGCATCCTTCAGCGTCCTGTTCTTTCGCTCGGCAACACTATTTTGTTAAGTAGTACGGGTTGCTGAATATTTGTGATGTGTGCCATTGCATGCACAGTACTGCTCTATGAATCGGTTTGTGAATTATGTGCCTCTGTCGGACCGAATGGATATAATGCTCAACCCTTTCTTGTTCTAAAGCTTTTTAAGGTTTTCCGCGCCGGTAGATTTGTGGTTGTCTCTTTCTTATTTTTGAGGAGGTCTATAAATACATGAAGAAAGTGTCAACGATAACAAGACAATATTTCTTACCTCCCAGGCTGACAGGGTCTACAGGCCATAAAGATCTATATGGAGTGAATCCAGGACCTTGTGGGTTGAGAGATATGACTTGCTCTTCAGAGAGGTCTTTACTTGCTTGCCTTTCTAACAGGGTCCGCAGACGCTGTTCTTATGAAATAACACATCGGGCAAGCCTATGACCAATCTCTATCAGGCCAATTTGTTGATGGTCTTGAAGTTGATGTGATACATCCGTTTGTGCCATAGCCATCTTTGATCTGCAATGCCTTTGGCAACAAAATAAGGAATTACAGCACTAGCAGGTTTCCAGTAAGTATTGTACATGTTACCTGACCGGCTTCCTGTGAGGACTATCTGTTTGGTCTTTATTTCCTTCAACCTACACTGTCCTTTATAGAACTTAATCGAGAACTTCTAGTCACATAACTGGCTAACAGTTAGAAGATTGTTTTGTAGTCCTTCAGCATATGTTACATTGGTGACTTTAATTTTTCCTACAAGCAGGGTTACTTTCCCTTCTGTTCTTCCTTTTGACTAGTCACTTAGTCGCACCTTTGGATCTTTACCTTCTACATAATCTGTTAGCTTGGTGATATCTCCCGTCATGTGGTGAGGATATTTGATGTTGAAGTACCCGATGTCCTTCTCCATGATATCCTGTAATAAAAAATTAAGTAGATTTAGGTCCCCTTTGATCTTTGAGGTTACTTGGTTATTAGTTCCTTTAGGTACCCAAATTTGCCTAACAGCAATGGGTTTGCTGTAAGTTGTGTTAGGTCCTCTTTTGCGAGATTCAAGTGGGGCAGGCACATAATATTTTTAAGAATTGTATTATGCATGTAAAGTTGAGAATTTTGGTTCCAGTAAGGTTTTTGTCCAGGGGAGGAACCGTGTTTCTCTGCCTTCTGGATTGCCTTCTGGGTTTCCAGTTGGATTCTGAGCCCTGCTGTTGGTAGAAATGCATGGCAGCCTGTTTACGAGAAAGATAACTGAGTTCGTGTACCCAGTATTAAGGAGCAGTGTACTATTAATAGTACTGAGGCCCATGCTGTTGGTGGTACTTGGGTACATCCTTTCTTCTGTGCTGACGATGTTGTTGGTATGCTTGAGGAGCATACTATTGATTTTGAGCATTGCATGTTACAGGCTTATGGGGTTATCCTATTCGCTGCTTGCGATAAGAGCTTGGTGGCAGAATGACAGCCTTTTATTTTTGAGAAGGTCCAACTATAGCCTTTCATTTGTCTACAGATGCAGCCTTTGTAACTTCATCGGTCTTAGGGATAGGTTCCACCCCTTTGACAAATACCATAATGGTTTTGCCATTGTTGGAGAATGAGTTGTATCATAAGCCACGTTTGTCATGGACTTATTGTCCAGTGCTCAAGATGTCTTCCATCCTCCTATATGATTTCTCAAATGACTTGAGGATGGTCTCAAGTTCTCCTTCTCTCTTCTCGAGAAGTTGTATCTTGACTTCCAGTAAAGCATAATCATTTGTTTTACATTGATTATGAGATTTTACATCATTTAGTTCAGTTGTAATTTGATGATTGCTTTTCATGAGTTTTTCATGAGTGGCCTGTTATTTTCGCAATCTAAAGACATGTTTTAATAATTGGATTTCAGCAGGTCATTTTCATCATTCAGCTCTAGGTTAGAAAGATAGAGATGTAGTTTTTCTAGTTTAAGCATCTCATGGGCTTTTTAATGGTTTGAAACTCATCCATCATGCTTTAAAAGGTATGTGATGCATTTATAGGATTAACTGGGATTGAGCATACCTCATCATCACTGTCATCATCATCCTATTCGTTTGATGTAAAGCACATGTAGGCTTTATATTCGATTTCATCATCAGCGGAGTCAATATCTGTGACAGCCCATAGGCATGTAACACCCCCAAGATATTCGAGGTGTATTACAGCACTGTGGACCCCTACATGGGACCCACCAGGCTAACACAAGAAAACACCACTCGACTAACCGTCTCGGTTAGCAAGGAAACAATTGTTAACAACAAGAACATAAAACAACATGTCCGGTACAACCGGCATAATAAACATCAACCGACAAATACAGTAACTCCAACGAAGACCAATCACAATCCGAAAGGAAAAGCCTAAGTACTCGCGAGTATAATCTATAAGTTTACAATTTGGAAAACATCCACATCAAAAGATACAGTAGGAAATAACAAGACTCAATTGCACATGTCAACAACCTTGGCCGACATCCTCGTACCATCCCAGCGCCCGATCGTCTGACTGAACATAACCTGAAATCCATAACAAGAATTTCCCCAAAACGGGTCCCCAAAGGGGTTAGCAATTACGCTAGTACAAGTATTCAAGGCAAACCAATCGCTTACACATCTCATAGTACATGCACCAATATCAATTTCAAAAGCCAAAACCAGACATGTCTTTTCCGGAAACAAACAGTCAAACAATTTGCCTTGGGAATAGAGTAATTTCATAGATCCCGCCCGAGGCCTCTAAGGACCCTCCCGAGCTGGCCATATTATAAAACAAAACACGCACATGCATCGCCTTGGGAGCAGAGTAATATCATTGATCCCGCCCGAGGCCTCTAAGGACCCTCCCGAACTGGCTAGCTATACAAACCCATTAATCCAGGACTCAACCCTTTGGATTTCCTCCTTAATCCCGTCGGACCAACACGAGGTGAGCAAATCACACACAAAATACATTACCATTCCACGTTAAGCATAAAGGTTTCCAAAAATACTTGCCTTGAATAATTGACGACGCAACGAACGGAAAGGAAAGTCACCAACGAACGCTAGGAACCAACGAACCCGAACCTAACGATTCGAAGAATACAATCACAACCATTTCTAAATGAATACGGAATTGGAATACACCCGAAAACCCGCCTACGATTCATGTATATTCGTATATAAACAACAACGAGGGCGGACCACAACCAAACCCTCTCGGTTCCGGAAAAACCACGAAACATACCATGAATCCGTAGGGAAACTAAGAATACCAACAAGATTAATCATATTCATCATCAATTAATCAACAAAACAGAACGAATCGGACAAAAATGCGAAAACCCCTAAATCTACCCAAAAGTAGGGTTCTAAAGATCTAACCTTGATTCGCTGGATTAAAGGATGTTATACGATGATTGATCGGTGATATAAACTCAGAAACTTCATGGATTTTTTGTTTAACAACATAGCTTCATCTCCTCCAAAGCTCCAGCCGCGGACCGAAGAGAAATGAAATGAAAAATGAATGAAAAAGTGGCTGCTCTGTCATTTATATACTGGGCCGGAACTAGCGTGCGCTAGCCTTCCCTGACTAGCATGCGCTATCGGCCAGTATCGGCCCAGCACTCTCGGCCATGGCCCGAATGACCTGGCACCACGACCAATTATGCCGACCATGACTTGTCCGCCCGACTCCCGCTAGCGTGCGCTACGACCGAAAGCCTGCGCGCGCTAGCCGACCTGTCCAGTAGCCTTTGGACTAACAAACTCATCCCGGTAACGTACGCTAGTCGGACGACAGCGTGCGCTACCCCTGTCGGTTAGCGTGCGCCACGACCGACAGTAGCGTGCATTACCTGCCGATCCTACCCGAGTCCAGAACCTCAGAATTCCTCTGCTCAGGCCCGATAGCGTCTGGCCCGGTGACTTCGGCGCGTACATCTGCCGAGCTAGCGCCGCGCGGCGTCCCGGCCCGTGGCGTCGCTTCGCGGTTCCTACCGTGCTGCTCGGCGATTGCCAAGACTTCCGATGCCGCACCGGTCCGGCCACTCGGCCGCCACGATCCGACGCCTCGATTTAAGCGCGCAGGCGAACACGACGAAAAGTTCGCGGACGACATCAACGACTTGAAATGAAAACGTAATGCAATAATTAATCATACGCGACCAAGGAAAGGGTCGAGACAACAAATACAGATATAGATACCCGTAACTTTAGGTAAATTACAAAATGACCCAAAACGCCCGGAAATCACGATACGTGATCGAATAACCAAAGCGAAGTTCACAACACGTCTAACAAAGTTAAACAGACTTACGGGAAACTCGAAACAGCAGTTTCGGACGAGATTCGCAAGAATCGAACTCAAGTGCGGAAAAGTCGCTAAAAAGCACGGAACTTAACAAAACAACACCGAAACGAACTCGGATGACAAAAAGTGTAGAATTAATCATTCTTAGAATGACGAAACGGTCATGAGCGAGTCATCAAAACGGACTCCGGCCGAAGAAAAGAAATTTACCGAAAATCGAAAATTGCGGATATTACATTCTACCCTCCTTAAAAGAAGTTTCGTCCCGAAACTTAAAACAAGTAGGGAGAAGCAATATCCCGCCAGAAAAACTCAACGAGATACACAAAAACCGAAAACTCGCGCCCGACGGCGAAACGCTGCAAGAAACGGAAAGAGACATACGGCGTGAAAATACGCTCCACGGCGACTAACACAACGCCACCGGTAGAGACATAATAAAATCAACAAGTGACAAGCGTCATCAAATAGACAATACAATCGAGTCGATTATCCGGACAATCACAAAACAAAACGAACGAAAATCAATATGATTGACCAATCCAACGGTACATCAATTAAAACGCGAGCCAACCACTGAACAAATACGGAATCCCACCGACCAAGGGATGGAAGATCGAAAACGAGACTAATTTCCCGAACTTAAGGGAATTACGAAGGAGCCTGAATGCTCAACAATCGCGAAACGAGAACAAAAACTGAACAAACAAACGATTGAGACGACAAAAAAAAATCGAACAATCATATCCGAAACACGTGGGATAATAAAATTCAAACAATAACTCCCAGGATGACTTGGTGAGAACAACAAGACGTGCATTCCCATAAGATCCACAGGAAAGGGAATAGCGATTGAAAAGCCACAACGACAGACGAGTTATTCCGAAACAATACCACCATCGTTCGATCAACAAAAGCAAGGGATAGGGAAAGTTCAGAAATGTTAACGAGCATAAACGAGTCGATAGAGTCGAAAATACAGAAGTTCAAAATCTGATCCACTTCGAATAAAAGAACTATTAGAGCCAAAAGATGTTACTTCCGAACAAGGTTCACAAGAATCGAACCGAATACGGAAAAGTCACAGCGATAAACGGATCGACACAAAACCAGATTACAGCTCGTTCGAACGATGAATCCAAGGTACAGAACAAGTTCAGAAGGTATCAATGAACACGAGCGAATCGATAGACTGGAGGAAGAGAAAATACAGAAGTCAAAATAGTACGGGTATTACCTTTGACCTCGCCCCCGAAACTCACAACAACGGAACCAAGGTAACAATACAACAAGCAACCGACACAACGAGGAACAATCACCGATGCACACAATCATACCAACCCGAGCTCTAACAGCTCGCATATATGCAATAACGCATAAATCGCTACGAGGCGACAACATCCAATACCAACATCACACCCCTCATAGAGGCTACCACGACAACTATATGGCGAACGACTCAATGTTCACACCACCAATTCAATCACAACTCGGGGGTTAACACCCTAACGAGAGTACGAACATCACACATATATTGCCGGACTGCAAATAGGAACGATAGGTTTTGAAACGAAAACCACCTTTTGAAAATAATTTGAAAGCACCAGTTGATCTTGAGTATCATATATCAAAAAAAAAGTAGTACAAACATCGTCATCGAGACATGGAAAAAAAAATCATCTTGCATTTGATAAAAAAAAAATGAGGACACCTTTCTTTAAATTATTTTGATCCTCAAAGTAGAATAATTTTGAAACATAGCGTGGCGCTAGTAGGTATCTTGAGAACACTGTGAGAAAATAATTCATTTTAAAAGTACGTCCCGAGATTTATTTTCCAAGATACTCAAGGTTTTTCAGAAGTACAATAGGCCAAAATACCCAAAATTCGCACGTATCAACATTCACTTAAACACATCATATCACACGCATCAAATCGTTCAAAATCACGACAGTGATATACAACCCCTAGGATATGTTTAACAACATCGTTAAAACAACAACCGGTTTATCAAAACTGGATGAAAAACGACATCAAGAACAAAACTCCAAAAAGTCAACTCTAGGGATTCAAGAAAAATACCTAGATTCGGTGAAGAAAAAATGGATTAGATGATGTTAAAAATCATCTAGGATACTACAAAACACCTTTGGATGGAAGAAAAATCAGCCCAGATGCGAACCCTAGTCGCTACGTCTCAAACTCATGGAGGAAGAAGAAAAAATGAAGAAAAATGCAACTTCTAGACTGGTGTCCAGTATTTATACTGGGCACAATTAGCATGCGCTAATCATTAAGGTTAGCGTGTGCTATCACGGCACCAAACAAAACTCCTGACCAAAAAAAATACACTGTTAGCGTGCGCTAACCCCAAGTGTTAGTGTGCGCTAACGAGAACTTCAGGCCCAGTCCAGTAGCTCCTGGACTGCCCTGAACTACCAGGTAGCATGCGCTATCCTCCCCTTAGCGTGCTACCAACGCACTCTCGCGCGCGCTAGCCGCAAAGCGTAGCGTGCGCTAACGACCCACAGAGACAACAACAGAACATATCAGAAAAATTACATGCCGTAAACCTTTCTCACAAGGATTTACCAGGTTAAGCACAATTTCCTACGTCATTTCGAAATTGGTAAAAAGACCAATGACGGTAATATTTTCCAAAACTCACAAACTCATTTGTCAAACCGTCATAAAATGTTCAAGGCCAAAATGCCAAAACTTGATTTAGGGAATCGGTTTTACGAAATAAAACTCAGTTTTCAAAATACCGAAAGCCGTTTGAAAGAACTCACGCAGCGGATAAAATGCGGTACGAAAATACATCAGCAGCGACGACACTCCTCGTATAAACCAAATAGGAGAGTCGAATAAACACATATCGTGAAATCAAAATCCACAGAAGGATTCCATCATTTAACAACTAATCAAACAAATAACTCGTGTCACACGAGGCACGACACAAAGAAGGGAGTTTAACATCCATAGGTCGCACGTAAGTGACGATCGCCCCTCGATACTAATCACGACTACTGATCTCAAACGACGCGTCGCGATGCGACAAAGTCAGACAAAATCCGACGGGACAAAACTCAACAAACACAACTTGACTCGACAGCCTAGGTTTTCCCAAGCTAATCTGATTTTAAAATCATATACTCTAGTTATTCGAAAATAAAACCGATAAGTTTAAAAAATCGTTTTCAAGACCCTTTCAAACACGACAAGGGTTTAAGAGCGGTAGCATTTTATAAAATGTCCTAAAACACTTTTAAACACGACCTTTAAATACCGACACAAGGTTTTATTTGAAAATACAAGGCTGGCTCGCCCAAATTCATGTCACTTTTCAAAAACCAACAATACGATCAAGTCTAAGAAATTTTCAAGCATGCACGCCACATGTATTATTATTAATAGAAACTCATTGGTTGTAAGTATTAATAATTAGCCAAGTACCATCAATTCCCAAACACACGCATATACGGCATTCAAAAATCACCAGTTCAACAAGCGCAACTCGGAAACACTAATTTCAAACATATGTCAAACTATCTCTTCAAGTTTAACAGTATAACTAATGAACACCGATTCGAACACATGTCGAAACCATCTATGTGAGTTTCTCAACAAACTCTGCCATCAATACCTTTTTCGGAACATATTAATGTTCAAAACTTCCACATCATACTGCACCCCTCGGTGTTCAACCCATCAGTACATTCGGCTCAACATACATTTAGTATGTCGCAATTACCAAACACAGATTCCATCATACCACAAAAGACTAGAGGGTCAAGCCCTCTCACAGTATACCACAGAGCAAATCTCGGATCTTTCGATCACCAACGATCCCACCAACACTAGGAAGTTTAGCGATGGAAGGCTCGCAAGACGACAAACGGTCAAGCCCATAACGGCGCACATACTCCAGAGAGATAAAGGACTGCGTAATACTAGAATCAAAAGTACACGAACCGGATGGATAAAAAAAACAACTCGACGATAAGTACGAGAGAGGCAATAACAGTTAAAGAAGTGGAAATTCAATACGAGAAAACAAGAGATTCGAGTAAGGAAAACTTACGAGCACTGGATGTACTGAGATGCCGGCAGCGGTGTGACAATGTGCAAAACAAAACACAACTAGACCCAAATAACCAACAAGCCTAGGTATCCATAAACCTAGAGCTCCGATACCATTTTCTGTACCACCCCCAAGATATTCGAGGTGTATTACAGCGCCGTGGACCCCTACATGTGACCCACCAGGCTAACACAAGAAAGCACCACTCGACTAACCGTCTCGGTTAGCAAGGAAACAATTGTTAACAACAAGAACATAAAACAACACGTCCGGTACAACCGGCATAATAAACATCAACCGACAAATACAGTAACTCCAACGAAGACCAATCACAATCCGAAAGGAAAAGCCTAAGTACTCGCGAGTACAATCTATAAGTTTACAATTTGGAAAACATCCACATCAAAAGAGACAGTAGGAAATAACAAGACTCAATTGCACATGTCAACAACCTTGGCCGACATCCTCGTACCATCCCAGCGCCCGATCGTCTGACTGAACATAACCTGAAATCCATAACAAGAATTTCCCCAAAATGGGTCCCCAAAGGGGTTAGCAATTACGGTGGTACAAGTATTCAAGACAAACCAATCGCTTACACATCTCATAGTACATGCACCAATATCAATTTCAAAAGCCAAAACCAGACATGTCTTTTCCGGAAACAAACAGTCAAACAATTTGCCTTGGGAACAGAGTAATATCATAGAACCCGCCCGAGGCCTCTAAGGACCCTCCCGAGCTGGCCATATTATAAAACAAAACACGCACATGCATCGCCTTGGGAACAGAGTAATATCATTGATCCCGCCCGAGGCCTCCAAGGACCCTTCCGAACTGGCTAGCTATACAAACTCATGAATCCAGGACTCAACCCTTTGGATTCCTTCCTTGATCCCGTCGGACCAACACGAGGTGAGCAAATCACACACAAAATACATTACCATTCCACGTTAAGCATAAAGGTTTCCAAAAATACTTGCCTTGAATAATTGATGACGCAACGAATGGAAAGGAAAGTCACCAACGAACGCTAGGAACCAACGAAACCGAACCTAACGATTCGAAGAATACAATCACAACCATTTCTAAATGAATACGAAATTGGAATACACCCGAAAACCCGCCTACGATTCATGTATATTCGTATATAAACAACAACGAGGGCGGACCACAACCAAACCCTCTCGATTCCGTAAAAACCACGAAATATACCATAAATCCGTAGGGAAACTAAGAATACCAACAAGATTAATCATATTCATCATGAATTAATCAACAAAACGGAACGAATCGGACAAAAACGCGAAAACCCCCAAATCTACCCAAAAGTAGGGTTCTAAAGATCTAACATTGATTCGCTGGATTGAAGGATGTTATAGGATGATTGATCGGTAATATAAACTCAGAAAGTTCATGGATTTGTTGTTTAACAACATGGCTTCATCTCCTCCAAAGCTCCAGCCGTGGACCGAAGAGAAATGAAATGAAAAATGAATGAAAAAAATGGCTCCTCTGTCATTTATATACTGGGCCGGAACTAGTGTGCGCTAGCCTTCCCGAACTAGCGTGCGCTATCGTCCAGTATCGGCCCAGCACTCTCGGCCATGGCCCGCATGACCCGGCACCACCGACCAATTCTGCCGACCATGACTTGTCCGCCCGACTCCCGCTAGCGTGCGCTACGGCCGGAAGCCTGCGCGCGCTAGCCGACCTGTCCAGTAGCCTCTGGACTAACAAACTCATCCCGGTAACGTACGCTAGTCGGCCGACAGCGTGCGCTACCCCTGCCGGTTAGCGTGCACCACGATCGACAGTAGCATGGGCTACCTGTCGATCCTACCCGAGTCCAGAACCTCAGAATTCCTCTGCCCAGGCCCGATAGCGTACGATGGGCTGACTCGACAGCGTGCGCTACACTGCCGATCTAGCGCGCGCAGCGTCCCGGCCGTAGTGTGCGCTACGCCGGTTCCTACCGTGCCTGCTCGGCCAGTGCCCGAGACTTCCAGCGATGCCGCACCGGTCCGACATTGCTCGGCCACGACCCGACGCCTCGATTTCCGAAAATGCACGGAACGAACACGACGAAAAGTTCACGGACGACATCAACGACTCGAAATGAAAACGTAATGCAATAATTAATCATACGGGACCAAGGAAAGGGTCGAGACAACAAATACAGATATGAATACCCGTAACTTTGGGTAAATTACAAAATGGCCCAAGACGCCCGGAAATCACGATACGTGATCGAATAACCAAACCGAAGTTCACAACACGTCTAACAAAGTTAAACAGACTTACGGGAAACTCGAAACAGCAGTTTCGGACGAGATTCGCAAGAATCGAACTCAAGTGCGGAAAAGTCGCTAAAAAGCACGGAACTCAACAAAACAACACCGAAACGAACTCGGATGACAAAAAGTGTAGAATTAATCATTCTCCGAATGACGAAACGGTCATGAGCTAGTCATCAAAACGGACTTCGGCCGAAAAAAGAAATTTACCGAAAATCAAAAATTGCGGATATTACATTCTACCCTCCTTAAAAGAAGTTTCGTCCCGAAACATAAAACAAGTAGGGAGAAGCAATATCCCGCCAGGAAAACTCAACGAGATACACAAAAACCAAAAACTCGCGCCCGACGGAGAAACGCTGCAAGAAACAGACAGAGACATACGGCGTGAAAATACGCTCCACGGGGACTAACACAACGCCACCGGTAGAGACATAATAAAATCAACGAGTGACAAGCGTCATCAAATAGACAATACAATCGAGTCGATTATCCATACAATCACAAAACACAATGAACGAAAATCAATATGATTGACCAATCCAACGGTACATCAATTAAAACGCAAGCCAACCACTGAACAAATACGGAATCCCACCGACCAAGGGATGGAAGATCGAAAACGATACTAATTTCCCGAACTTAAGGGAATTACGAAGGAGCCTGAATGCTCAACAATCGCGAAACGAGAACAAAAACTGAACAAACAAACGATTGAGACGACAAAAAAAAATCGAACAATCATATCCGAAACACGCAGGATAATAAAATTCAAACAATAACTCCCATGATGACCTGGTGAGAACAACAAGACGTGCATTCCCATAAGATCCACAGGAAAGGGAATAGTGATTGAAAAGCTACAACGACAGACGAGTTATTCCGAAACAATACCACCCTCGTTCGATCAACAAATGCAAGGGATATGGAAAGTTCAGAAATGTTAACGAGCATAAATGAGTTGATAAAGTCGAAAATACAGAAGTTCAAAATCCGATCCACTTCGAATAAAAGAACTATTAGAGCCAAAAGATGTTACTTCCGAACAAGGTTCACAAGAATCGAACCGAATTCGGAAAAGTCACAGCGATAAACGGATCGAACCAAAACCAGATTACAGCTCGTTCGAACGATGAATCTAAGGTACAGAACAAGTTCAGAAGGTATCAATGAACACGAGCGAATCGATAGACTGGAGAAAGAGAAAATACAGAAGTCAAAATAGTACGGGTATTACCTTTGACCTCGCCCCCGAAACTCACAACAACGGAACCAAGGTAACAATACAACAAGCAACCGACACAATGCGGAACAATCACCGATGCACACAATCATACCAACCCGAGCTCTAACAGCTCGCATATATGCGATCACGCATAAATCGCTACGAGGCGACAACATCCAATACCAACATCACACCCCTCATAGAGGCTACCACGACAACTATGTGGCGAACGACTCAATGTTCACACCACCAATTCAATCACAACTCGGGGGTTAACACCCTAACGAGAGTACGAACATCACACATATATTCCCGGACTGCAAATAGGAACGATAGGTTTTGAAAACGAAAACCACCTTTTGAAAATAATTTGTAAGCACCATTTAATCTTGAGTATCATATATCGAAAAAAAAGTAGTACAAACATCGTCATCGAGACTTGGAAAAAAAAATCATCTTGCATTTGATAAAAAAAAAAAAAATGAGGACACCTTTATTTAAATTATTTTGATCCTCAAAGTAGAATAATTTTGAAACATAGCGTGGCGCTAGTAGGCATCTTGAGAACACTGTGAGAAAATAATTCATTTTAAAAGTACGTCCCGAGATTTATTTTCTAAGATACTCAAGGTTTTTCAGAAGTACAATAGGCCAAAATTCCCAAAATTCGCACGTATCAACATTCACTTAAACACATCATATCACACGCATCAAATCGTTCAAAATCACGATAGTGATATACAGTCCCTAGGATATGTTTAACAACATCGTTAAAACAACATTCGGTTTATCAAAACTGGATGAAAAACGACATCAGGTACAAAACTCCAAAAAGTCAACTCTAGGGATTCAAGAAAAATACCTAGATTCGGCGAAGAACAATGGATTAGATGATGTTAAAAATCATCTAGGATACTACAAAACACCATTAGATGGAAAAAAAATCAGCCCAGATGCGAACCCTAGTCGCTACGTCTCAAACTCATGGAGGAAGAAGAAGAAATGAAGAAAAATGCAACTTCTAGACTGATGTCCAGTATTTATACTGGGCACAATTAGCGTGCGCTAATCATTAAGGTTAGCGTGCGCTATCACGGCACCAAACAAAATCCCTGATAAACAAAATACACTGTTAGCGTGCGCTAACCCCAAGTGTTAGCGTGCGCTAACGAGAACTTCAGGCCCAGTCCAGTAGCTCCTGGACTGCCCTGAACTACCAGGTAGCGTGCGCTATCCTCCCCTTAACGTGCTACCAATGCACTCTCGCGTGCGCTAGCCGCAATGCGTAGCGTGCGCTAACGACCAACAGAGACAACAACAAAACATATCAGAAAAATTACATGCCGTAAACCTTTCTCACAAGGATTTACCAGGTTAAGCACAATTTCCTACGTCATTTCAAAAATGCTAAAAAGACCAATGACAGTAATATTTTCCAAAACTCACAAACTCATTTGTCAAACTGTCATAAAATGTTCAAGGCCAAAATGCCAAAACTTGATTTAGGGAATCGGTTTTATGAAATAAAACTCAGTTTGCAAAATACCGAAAGCCGTTTGAAAGAACTCACGCAGCGGATAAAATGCGGTACGAAAATACATCAGCAGCGACGACACTCCTCGTATAAACCAAATACGAGAGTCGAATAAACACATATCGTGAAATCAAAATCCACAAAAGGATTCCATCATTTAACAACTAATCAAACAAATAACTCGTGTCACACGAGGCACGACACAAAGAAGGGAGTTTAACATCCATAGGTCGCACGTAAGTGACGATCGCCCCTCGATACTAATCACGACTACTCATCTCAACCAACTCGTCGCGATGCGACTAAGTCAGACAAAATCCGATGAGACAAAACTCAACAAACACAACTTGACTCGATAGCCTAGGTTTTCCCAAGCTAATCTGATTTTAAAATCATATACTCTAGTTATTCGAAAATAAAACCGATAAGTTTAAAAAAATCATTTTCAAGACCCTTTCAAACACGACAAGGGTTTAACAGCGGTAGCATTTTATAAAATGTCCTTAAACACTTTTAAACACGACCTTTAAATACCGACACAAGGTTTTATTTGAAAATACAAGGCTGGCTCGCCCAAATTTATGTCACTTTTCAAAAACCCACAATACGATCAAGTCTAAGAAATTTTCAAGCATGCACGCCACATGTATTATTATTAATAGAAACTCATTCGTTGTAAATACTAATAATTAGCCAAGTACCATCAATTCCCGAACACACGCATATACGGCATTCAAAAATCACCATTTCAACAAGCGCAACTCGGAAACACTAATTTCAAACATATGTCAAACTATCTCTTCAAGTTTAACAGTATAACTAATGAACACCGATTCGAACACATGTCGAAACCATCTATGTGAGTTTCTCAACAAACTCTGTCATCGATACCTTTTTCGGAACATATCAATGTGCAAAACTTCCACATCATACTGCACCCCTCGGTGTTCAACCCATCAGTACATTCGGCTCAACATACATTTAGTATGTCGCAATTACCAAACACAGATTCCACCGTACAACAAAAGACTAGAGGGTCAAGCCCTCTCACAGTATACCACGGAGCAAATCTCGGATCTTTCGATCACCAACGATCCCACCAACGCTAGGAAGTTTAGCGATGGAAGGCTCGCAAGACGACAAACGGTCAAGCCCAGAATGGCGCACATACTCCAGAGAGATAAAGGACTGCGCAATACTAGAATCAAAAGTACACGAACCGGATGGATCAAAAAAAACAACTCGACGATAAGTACGAGAGAGGCAATAACAGTTCAAGAAGTGGAAATTCAATACGAGAAAACAAGAGATTCGAGTAAGGAAAACTTACGAGCACTGGATGTACTGAGATGACGGCAGCGGTGTGACAATGTGCAAATCAAAACACAACTAGACCCAAATAACCAACAAGCCTAGGTATCCATAAACCTAGAGCTCCGATACCATTTTCTGTAACACCCCCAAGATATTCGAGGTGTATTACAGCGCCGTGGACCCCTACATGGGACCCACCAGGCTAACACAAGAAAACACCACTCGACTAACCGTCTCGGTTAGCAAGGAAACAATTGTTAACAACAAGAACATAAAACAACACGTCCGGTACAACCGGCATAATAAACATCAACCGACAAGTACAGTAACTCCAACGAAGACCAATCACAATCCGAAAGGAAAAGCCTAAGTACTCGCGAGTACAATATATAAGTTTACAATTTGGAAAACATCCACATCAAAAAAGACAGTAGGAAATAACAAGACTCAATTGCACATGTCAACAAACTTGGCCGACATCCTCGTACCATCCCAGCGCCCGATTGTCTGACTGAACATAACCTGAAATCCATAACAAGAATTTCCCCAAAACGGGTCCCCAAAGGGGTTAGCAATTACGCTAGTACAAGTATTCAAGGTAAACCAATCGCTTACACATCTCATAGTACATGCACCAATATCAATTAAAAGCCAAAACCAGACATGTCTTTTCCGGAAACAAACAGTCAAACAATTTGCCTTGGGAACAGAGTAATATCATAGAACCCGCCCGAGGCCTCTAAGGACCCTCCCGAGCTGGCCATATTATAAAACAATGCACGCACATGCATCGCCTTGGGAACAGAGTAATATCATTGATCCCGCCCGAGGCCTCTAAGGACCCTCCCGAACTGGCTAGCTATACAAACTCATGAATCCAGGACTCAACCCTTTGGATTCCCTCCTTGATCCCGGCGGACCAACATGAGGTGAGCAAGTCACACACAAAATACATTATCATTCCACGTTAAGCATAAAGGTTTCCAAAAATACTTGCCTTGAATAATCGACGACGCAACGAACGGAAAGGAAAGTCACCAACGAACGCTAGGAACCAACGATACCGAACCTAAAGATTCGAATAATACAATCACAACCATTTCTAAATGAATACGGAATTGGAATACACCCGAAAACCCGCCTACGATTCATGTATATTCGTATATAAACAACAACGAGGGCGGACCACAACCAAACCCTCTCGATTCTGTAAAAACCACGAAATATACCATGAATCCGCAGGGAAACTAAGAATACCAACAAGATTAATCATATTCATCATGAATTAATCAACAAAACGGAACGAATCGGACAAAAACGCGAAAACTCCCAAATCTACCTAAAAGTAGGGTTCTAAAGATCTAACCTTGATTCGCTGGATTGAAGGATGTTATAAGATGATTGATCGGTGATATAAACTCAGAAACTTCATGGATTTGTTGTTTAACAACATGGGTGCATCTCCTCCAAAGCTCCAGCCGCGGATCGAAGAGAAATGAAATGAAAAATGAATGAAAAAGTGGCAGCTCTGTCATTTATATACTGGGCCGGAACTAGCGTGCGCTAGCCTTCCCGGACTAGCGTGCGCTATCTGCCAGTATCGGCCCAGCACTCTCGGCCATGGCCCGCATGACCCGGCACCACCGACTAATTCTGCCGACCATGACTTGTCCGCCCGACTCCCGCTAGCGTGCGCTACGGCCGGAAGCCTGCGGGCGCTAGCCGACCTGTCGAGTAGCCTCTGGACTAACAAACTCATCCCGGTAACATACGCTAGTCGGCCGACAGCGTGCGCTACCCCTGCCGATAAGCGTGCACCACGACCGACAGTAGCGTGCGCTACCTGCTGATCCTACCCGAGTCCAGAACCTCAGAATTCCTCTCCCCAGGCCTGATAGCGTACGCTGGGCTGACTCGACAGCGTGCGCTACACTGCCGAGCTAGCGCGCACAGCGTCCCGGTCGTAGCGTGTGCTACGCCGGTTCCTGCCGTGCCTGCTCGGCCAGTGCCCAACACTTCCGACAGTGCCGCACCGGTCCGGCCACTTTCGGCCGCCCACGACCCGACCTCGATTCCCGCCGCGGAACGAACACGACGAAAAGTTCGCGGACGACATCAACGACTCGAAATGAAAACGTAATGCAATAATTAATCATACGCGACCAAGGAAAGGGTCGAGACAACAAATACAGATATGGATACCCGTAACTTTGGGTAAATTACAAAATGGCCCAAAACGCCCGGAAATCACGATATGTGATCGAATAACCAAACCGAAGTTCACAACACGTCTAACAAAGTTAAACAGACTTATGGGAAACTCGAAACAGCAGTTTCGGACGAGATTCGCAAGAATCGAACTCAAGTGCGGAAAAGTCGCTAAAAAGCACCGAACTCAACAAAACAACACCGAAACGAACTCGGATGACAAAAAGTGTAGAATTAATCATTCTCAGAATGACGAAACGGTCATGAGAAAGTCATCAAAATGGACTTCCGCCGAAAAAAAGAAATTTACCGAAAATCAAAAATTGCGGATATTACAAGGCATTCCTCTATTTTGATAGCTGCGGGCATGGATTCTGACTCCCCGATGAGTGCCTTCAGCTTATTTCTCTAGACACGTCTTTTCTCATCATTCTCTTGTTGCTCAGCTCCTGTACCTTAGGATGAAAACATCTATTTGCATAGTGTCCTAGCTTCATGCAATTATAGCATATGTTAGAGTCTACAGAAGATGGTGACTCAGTACTCACCTTGTTGAAGGGTTTAGGCTTGTAGTGATCCTTTTCATATTTCTTAATGAATTTCCTGAACTTATGCATGAGCAAAGCCATTCCAACTTGCGACAGGATGTCATCATCGCTGTCATCGGCTTTGTATGTGCTGGGTACAAAGCTGTATCTTCTGACGGATGTAGCAACCAGTGTTGTAGTCTTGGCAGGGGACTCTTCAGCCTTTTCTCTTCTGTTAATCTCATACTCAAAAGCTTTGAGGTCAGATAGGAGATCAAAAGTAGATATATCATTAAGTTTGCAAGACACACGCATAGCCGTGATCTTAATGTTATAACGGTAAAGGAGTGATCTAAAGATTTTGAGATTCTTCTACTTTTGGGTGTACACGTCGCCCAAATCTTTAAGTTCACCGACATTGCTAGTGAATCTGTGATCAAGTTCCTCAAATGTTTCAGTGGATTTCATTTCGAAAAATTCAAACTTCTAAGTGAGTTTTGAAATTGTATTTTCTTTTGAGAGCTCAGTTGCTTCATAAATTAACTCGAGTTTTTCCAAGATTTATTTGGCTGTCTTACAGATATTTACCTTCGAGAATGTGTCTTTGTCTAGAGTGACAAATAGCGTATTCTTGGCGATGTTGTCCATGTTTGCACGCTTGCGTTAATCAATTGTCCATTGTTCCCTTTATTTCTTGAGCATTTCTACATGGGGTTGGCCTTCCACCTTTGCAGCTGGGTTGACCTTCATAATGGTGATAGGTACTTCTTGTATTATGAAGATCATTTCTTCGTGCATGGCGGCAAGATGGGCTTGCATCCTAATTCTCCATCATCAAACTCATTAATAGAGAATATGGGAACTTTGTTGATCATTTTTGTATCCATGACAACAATATAGGATGAACGATAAAGATACAAAAGTAGTTTTTCAAAAGCTAGTGTTTGGATCTGATTCAGGTTTACAATCGACTGATTCTTTGTAGAATCAACCGCTCCGATACCACTTGTTGGTCACTATGTACTTTACTTACAGCTAAGATGAGGGTTTAATAAGTTATACTCTGTTTTTCAGTTTATTATGCATAGCGGAAGTCTTAAACTAAGTTGTTGTAAGTATAACTAGACAGTCTCCTATAGCTTGGTGGTTATAGGATTTTCAGAGTAAGTATACGATAAATCACAGGCAGTAAGAAAATATCAAATATAGAAAGTAACAACACAAAAGTTTAATGTGGTAAGAGGTAAATCCATCTACGTCCACATGTCCTTTATACAAGAGTAAATACTTTATAAAAATCAATGCATAAATAAATGTATGATTTTTACTAAACCAGTCGTTGTACCGTTCACACAGATTGATACAATAGACTGTAGCTTGAGCCATTCACACAGATTGGCTGTAGGCTTTTTTGACTTGCTTCTTCTCACACAGATTTAGGCTTCATCTTCGAATTATCTCCTTCCTACACAGTTAGGAAGAGTTCAACTTAGTCCACACAGGCTAATGATCTCAACCGTAAGGTTTTGAATCACACGAGTCAGAACATCAGCTGTAGGCTTTATAAGTCTTCGCTGTAGTGTGCTATTCTCAATTGAGGACTTAATATTTATTCACTCAAGTATATACGTTGTATTCTTGAAGAAATATATCACTCTTAGATCATGGATGCTTCGGATTCTTGATCAATCAGTATGGGAGCAATGTCCCCTTGCTTTGGCTATTTATAACCTTAGAAATAGACCCGTTATAAATATAGTCGTAGGTCGGTTGGTGAGATATGGATTTTGCTACCCAAAATATTATCCGGAGAAAGATATTGTTGTAATGGATGGATAGCAAACAAAGTGCGAGAGCACTTCCGTAGAGAAAGTAAATAACACAAGATTTGCCGGGGTTGTTAGTCCCGGGCTTGAATGCTCTCGCGAGATGTTATTAATACAAATATTCTGGGATACAAGTATTAATGTTAGAATACTATTACAATGAGTGTAAAGATTCTAGTATCATAGCTAGCGAGCATGTAAATTGCCAGAAGAACCAGATACGATGCTCTGTGAGTTCTTGTAACAACGTTGATGAGCTGTGACGACCGTGAGAAGTCGACAGTCTCTCACGGCGTGTAGTAGCTGTATGTTGGAGTTCCTAGACTTATGAGTTTCGTTGAATATGTACTACAGGGAGTTCTTGCCTTTGCCGACCGTCTTCTGGATGAGAGGTGCTGAGAGGGAAGTCCTGAGGTAGATCCAAGAGAGGAAACCGAGAGCCTGAAGGAATGTATGTATTCTGAATGTATTTTTCCACTGAGAGGGAATTAATTGCCAACTGAGAGGAACTTCGAACCTTTTTCCAGTAATGGGAGGTTCTCTATTTATAGGGCTGGGAGAAGCTGGGAGGTCACCTTTGCTATATTATAATAAGCGGGCGATCATCTTTAGCACATGGGCTGGTCCCCTTAAAGTCCGCAGGAGTTGCTGGCAGCCAGCTGTGCGGTCCAATGAGAAGTCTGCATGCGTCTGAATCTCTGTCATGAGCGATCCCACCTTGTACCTTTCAGCGGGTTTGTCGGTAGGTGATAAGGTGGTGACACGCTGTGGTCAACGATCCATGATATGCGGCGTCTTTTATGGATCTGCACATGGCCGCTGCTTTGAGATCCAGTCTTCGTAGACTTTGACGGACGATGGTCTTGTTCGTGGCACATGACGATCGTCCTAGGTCGGGAACCAGGGTCGATCGCTGGGTGCCAAAAGGCGATCGCCTTGTGAGTCGATCGCGGGATACTTGATGGTGTACTGTTATCTTCGTTTAGGCGAGTTCGTCGTAGCCTGATTGGTTGAAGACTCGGTCGCTCGTCCTTTGATCTGATCGCCGTCGAGGCATACAAATCGCCGCACAACAATTGCCCCCCAGCTCGCTCCGATGTTGGAAACGTGGGGTGAGGTGGTTTTGTTGGCGATCGCTGAATCTTGACGAGTGACTCTGCATTTTACGGAACTGGCGATCGTCTTTGAGTGCTTTGGCTCTGAACTTTGGACGACATGGTCGGTCGCTGAAATGAGCGGGAAACGATAATGGACGTGGAAAAGTCTCTGGGGCACGTGTCGGGTTCCTGTTGGGGGATACCGACGGTTAGCTGCGACTCTTCGTCTGGCGTGCCCTCGAAACGACGCATCGCGGTGTAATATCCTAGAATTTCACTATGAATTTTTCGCATTATTTTATCTGAGTTGTACTGTACAGAGTTGGACCGATACAGTATGGATAAATAATTTTGGAAACCGTGACAGTCGTGCCAGTATGTCTATCGAGGTTATTTTGATTCTAGGATATTACATGCTTGGTGTGTCTTTCGATGTCAGATATACCGTATGAGTATTTGTATGATTGCCGTACTTGGTCGACAGTTGTAATTGAGGATATCGTGCATCAGACGTACCGTATGAGAATGAAATCGAAATGAGTATATGTATTCGGTATGTCGCGTGTATGTGTTCGGTTTATTGAGACGACAGACAGGGGCAAAAATGGCTATGTATGAAAGCCATTACATACCCTATGTAAGGAGTCTTACGTATGTAAGTAAGCAGGATTAACGTACGTTAAGAAATGTACATTACGTACGTTAAGAAGGGATTCGGACAGGATCGAGCCGTGGTCAGCAGGTGGGACCCGGTGTCACCGCCGCGCAGATGTAGACAAAGTAGTCAACCTCGGCATTACGTACGCTATGCATGGCATATTACGTACGTAATATGGGTTGATACTGTAGCAAGTCAACTGCTACATTACGTACGCTATGGTGATGGTATTACGTACGTAACGCAAGGTACAAAATAGTACAGTTAACCCTGGATGACCATTACGTACGCTATACAGGACATATAACGTACGTCAAAGGCCTTACGTACGTTAAGATTGGGACTTAACGTACGTAACGAGATGCGCAGTTTATATAATAAGAGCTGGTCTTTCATTTGTTCACAAAAGGAAACTCATTTCTCCCACCCCAGTTCGTCCTTCTTCACTTCTAAGTGTTTTCTAGACACTTTTAACTTGGCTAGGAGCTTGAGAGCATGAATCTGATGCTTGGATATGAAGATGTTAATGATTCTTGAAGTGTTTGATCCTTGTGGTTCTTCTTCAAAAGGTATGTTGATGAACTCTACTCCTTGAATTCGGATTTTGATGCTAACGTTGATGTTCTTCTCTATATAGTGATGATTATGGTGTTGATGTTATGATTTTGAGATTATACGAATCGTATAATGAAGAACAAAATGATACATGCCTTGGATTATGGATTAGATGATGATTAGATGTTAGAACACATCTAATTACGTAGTTTTGTTGGCTGCAAACATGATTATGGACTAATTCATGTTCTTGAAGAATTCTTGAATGATATATGTCCGTAGATTGGAAGGATTACGGTTAATTTTGGTATATGATTATTCATGATGATAGCCGATAATTGTATTCATATGAATTTGCAAGAATGACCTGTGTTAATCCGAATTTAAGATTGAAGTCGGAACCAAGAATGTTGTAGACGTTGATATAACTATTGATTATCGAAATTCGGCTTGTATTCGTATTGATAAGAGTTGATATGGTTTGATTTCATATGATCGAGATACCGTTAAGTTTGATTCGTTGATTATACATGTTGTTGATTGTTATCGAACGTATCGTTGATTGATTATTGTATTAGGTTGCGTTAGGTGATCATTGATATTAACCGTTGTGCTGCGGAGCTTGTAGATGAAGACAACGGGACTAGTAACAACTTCATCGTATTGGTATCGACGCAAGTTATGCTTGCTCAGTTCATAATGTTAATAAATGAATTCGTTTTCATTTCATTTATGATTCATATAGCAATGGCATTATGGAATATATGAATTGTCGGAATGGTGGTATGTATGGTATTTTTGGACTAAGATAAATCATAATGTATATGATTTTAAGGATGTCTAGTGGAAATGGGAACGTGAATTATAATTTGGTCTATTGCATGAGAAGTTGGATATCAATGTTAATTATCGTGTCGATGTTGAATTGGGGATGGTGGTTTGGTATTATGTACGGACTGTACTTCATTTTGGATTGTCGGATAAACCGTGTATTCGTTCAGGGCGGTTGGTCGTGGAAATGTTAGCGTCTCCAGCTTGAGGTAAATTACCATTGTTAGATTATGATAATCATCGTTGCATTATTGCATGTATGTGTTGATATTTCATGCGGTGAGTGTGCACCTTGTTTGTTACGTTCTCTGATGTGCTCTTTCTTTGAGCCGTAATCTGTGGGGCCGATGTGTTGGGGATAAAACATGTATGGTACCTGAATGGAAATGTGTTAGGGGATAAGACCTAAATGGAACCTATGTCCGGAGTATTCCTGAGTAGATGCTTCTGTGACCCTCGGCTGCTGCCTTGGGAGTTTATGTGATATTGTCCAGAGTGTTCCTGAGTAGATGCTTCCGTGACCCTCGGCTGCTGCCTTGGGAGTTTATATGATATTGTCCGTAGTATTCCTGAGTAGATGCTTCGGTGACCCTTGGCTGCTGCCTTGGGAGTTTATGTGCTATTATTATATACATTGTTGATCATGATGTGAACCGTTGTCTGATGGAATACGACATTGTGGTCGTGTCGGTCTTTCATGATCGAGTTATTGTTGCCCTTTTGGAAAATCTTATGATCCTTGTTGGATATGCGTTTCTTCAAGATTTGTTGTCATGTTGTATCGTGGCATATCTGGAGTCAGATACGTTCTGATCGTTCATGTGTAGGATTTTTGGGACGGGCACGTGTAGCATATGTTGGTTTCGAACTCATATTGAACCGTGCACACGAGACGTACTTCGTGAGGCTGATTAGGTACGAGACCAGACGTGTATTGATCAATACCCGTGGTTGGCTTGTACACGGACACATGTCCGGATCGAGCGTATCGTTACGTCCATCTTGAGTCTTATTGATTGGTCGTTCACAGTCCATGTATAATTGGATTTGTTCGATATTCAGATTGTCTTTGAAATCCCGGATATATGATTTGTATATGGTTGACGATTTTATTCTCTCGTGTATATGTCGCTGTTGAACCTTTACTAATCTCGTTCGGAGTTACCATATCGATGGTCAACTCATTGATATCGATCCTTTATAAATCTCGTTTGGAGTTCACCCTGTCATTGGTAATCTCGTTCGTTATTGATCCTTATTGATTCTGTTTGAGAGTTGTTTCATCGTTGGTATTCTTGGTTATTAGTCCTTGATTGATGTTATTGGAGTTTACCGTGTCATCGGTATTCTCAGTTGTTGATCCCTTATTATCCCTATTGGAGTTTACCGTGTCGTCAATATTCTCGATTGTCGATTCCTTATTGCTCTTGTTGGAGTTTCCCGTATTGCTGGTATTCCCGGTTGTTGGTCCTTATTGATCTTGCTAAATTTTTCTGTGTCGTTAGTATTCTCGGTTGTTGACCCTTTATTGATCTTATTGGAGTTTATCGTACCGTTGGTATTTCTGGTTGTCGACTCTTATTGATCTTGTTGGAGTTTACCGTATCGTCGGTATACTCGGTTATTGATTCTTCATTGATCCTTACCGTGTCGTCGGTATTCTCGGTTATTGATTCTTCATTAATCCTTACCGTGTCGTCGGTATTCTCGGTTATTGATTCTTCGTTGATCCTTACCATGTCGTCGGTATTCTCGATTGTCAACCTTTTATTGATCTTGTTGGGATTTGCCAGTATTCTCGGTTACTGATTCTTCATTGATCTTGTTGGAGTTACCACATCATGGTATTCTCGTTCGTGGTTGATCCTTTGTCGATCTTGTTTGGAACTATCATGTCATTGATATTTCCGTTGTGATGCATTGATTGTTTATCATTATTGATTGTGTGAGCATTCATGCTTTGTATTGATATCCGGGACTTGCCATTGTTTCGGGACAGTTGATTTGCAGATGTATCGTGTGATATCGGTTTTATCGGGATTGGGATCCGATTGTGCGACCCAGCCGGCAGAATCGAACTTGGCCAGATTGTTCTATACTCGAGATATGTTTATGTTTGGAAATCTTGGTAGTGTTTCGGATACAGGACAGGTGATTACATTTGAATTCGTTCATTACTTAAGGACGCGGGACGTGGAATATGGTAAGAACTGATTTGATATGGATTGTGATGGATTGGTGTTAGACCCTTAACATGGGTGACTCGCTGGGCTCGGCAGGCGGCCGAGTCGCTAGGCGGACTGTGCCGACTAGGCGTGACACGACACGAAGGCACGGGAATGAAAAGTGATTTGGAGGCTTCTTGGCAAGTGTGAGGCTTAGCTAAGACATGGAATCAAGACAATCTCGTGTTACTTTGAGGTTTTTGGGCTGGTTCAAGGCTGGAGGCAGGTGAGTGACTCCTCAGCTTTTTAATGGTTACTGCCATCACCAGGGTTTATCCGTCTAAGCCTATTATAGGGGGGGAGGTAGTTACTGAGGGCCATGCCCAAGGGGTGACCCAAGGTGCTCGGCCAAGGACTTGGCAAGGTGCTGGGACTTGCCATGGGGTTGGGTCACGGGTCGATCCGGAGGAGAAACCCGACCCGGATCGTACCGGCCCGACCGACGGACACTTCGGGCGCGGACAAGGCCTGGGCTGTGTGCCCACGGCCGAGAGGGTTCGGCCGTGCTAGGCGGACCTCTTCGGAAATCGGACAAGTGCACAAGTTGTTGGACATTTGTGCACAGTTGCGGACAAAGGCCTGGGCTGTGTGCCCACGGCCGAGAGGATTCGTCCGTACTGGGCGTACGGCCGGAAGGGTTCGTGCGGGACGGACCATGTGCGGACATATGCGAGCTTTGTCGGATCATTGGGGGCAAGACTCGGGAATGTGCAAGTGGCTGGGCACTTGTGCATAATTCTATGGGAATTAGCTCGGACCATGTGGGAACAAGACTTGGGCGCGAGGGAACGCCAGATTTGGCGCGAACGAGCTTGGCATTGACGGTTCGAGACGGTTACGAATCATGGCAGTTGCATGGGGCGGTTATGAGGTAGTTCGAGGCAACGACATGACGGAACGGTTACTTGGAGCAGTTGTGCGGGAACGGTTCCAAGCGGTTATGAGACGTGCGGGGCACACGTCAGCATATGGGCAGTTACTTGGTGGACTGCCTGTGTGTCACGGGGCGCTTATAGTTTGTATATAATGTAAGCGCACCGTGCGGCTAGTAGTCAATCTACCCGACTACGTCCGCCTAACTCGTTCGAGCGTTGGTGCTAATGCGACGCAATCACGCCGAGGCGTTTTAGTGGCACAGCAAAATTGAAGACGAAAATCGATTTGTATTAATACAATGAACGATTACAATAGGCAACAATGATTACAAGCATACACGGATAGGAGGGTCTCAGCAAACTAGCCAATTCGTACTACAACTCTTCAGTACACTCTTCCCCCCTATAATAGGCTTAGAAAAATAAAGGCTAATGACAACAGTGGATATTGAAAAGCTGAGCAACCACTAACTAGCTATTACAACACTAACTAGCTATTACAACACTAACTAGCTATTACAAGGAACAATAAAGTAAAGCCCTACACTATAGATGACAACTTGAAGTGCGATGAGGCTCTGCGTCTCACAAAGCTGCAAGTAGGCCCCATGAATGGCCGTTGATCAGGTAATACCGCCTGGGGTCACGGGCATCCCGTGACAGCACTCCCCCCTCTGAGTTGGTGACGTCCCCGGCGCCATAGATGTGAGATAAGCATCCAGTAGGGGTTGAAAAGCTTTAAGTGTTATCGCCCTCTCCCAAGTGTTCTCCTCCATGCTGCAGCACTTCCATTTCACCAAATATTCTTTGTATAGCTTCTTTCTCGGCCCTGCATCACGGTGGTCGATAATAGCTTCGGCCACCCTCTTCCCCAAATTGCGTAGTTTCAGTTGTGGACGGTTGGGCAGGTTGCGTGTGGTGTCCTCTTTGTCTGCCTGATATGGCTTGAGTTGGCTGACATGAAAGACATTATGAATGCGCCACCACTGGGGTAACTCAAGCTTGTAGGCTACATTTCCGACTCTTTTGAGAATGCTTAGGGGCCCAATATATTTTTGCATTAGCCGTGAATCTCTCCCCCGTGTTGCCCTGGAGGAACTCTGGTTCGGGATCTTCACCATCACCTTGTCACCCACACAGTATTCAACAAAGCGGCGTTTAAGATCAGCATATTTTTTCATCCGCTTTTGAGCCTTCTCCAGGTAGCCACGAGCCAAATCAAGATTTTGTTCCCATTCAAGGGAAAATGTTTGTGCCAAGTAGGCTGCATTTTGTGGAATAAAGATATCAATATTGTGCGGGAGGAGTGGTCACGCCCATTACAAATTTCAAAAGCACTCTTATTGGTGGTAGAGCATTTTTGAGCATTGAAGCACAGTTGAGAAACATCCAAGAGCTTCACCCAGTCCTTCTGATTAGTGCTCACAAAATGTCGAAGATATTCCTCCAACATTGAGTTAAATCTTTCAGTTTGGCCATCAGATTGTGGGTGGAAGCTAGAGCTCATATTCAACTTGGAGCCGAGTAGTTTGAAGAGCTCGGTCCAAAAGCTACTAGTAAACCGGGTGTCTCGGTCACTAACAATGTCCCTCGGCAGTCCCCAATACTTAACAATATGCTTGAAAAAGAGCTGAGCTGTCTCTTCCGCCGAAACTGTCTTGGGTGCTGCTATGAATGTAGCGTATTTGGAGAACCTATCTACCACAACAATAATGGCATCAAGATCCCCAACTTTTGGTAGACTGGTGATAAAATCCATTGAAACACTTTCCCAAGCCCTGACAGGAATGAGTAGTGGTTCCAGCAAGCATGCCTTCTTTTGTCGATCAGGTTTATCTTGTTGGCACACCAAGCAGGTGCGGACAAACATCTCAATGTCGTCCCGCATTTGGGGCCAATAGTAAGCTCGTTGAACTAAGGCCACAGTGCGCTCCTCTCCTGGGTGGCCCGCCCAGAGGGTGTCGTGACATTCCGCAATAATAGTTTTCCTCATATCGCCGTCTATAGGTACATAGAGTCGTCTCCCCTTGGTCCATAAGAGACCATCCTCTAGCCAAAATCTTCGTGTTGTACCCTGGCAGATAAGATTTACCAAACACTGAGCCGCTGCGTCGGCTCCCATTAGTTCTCGTATTCGATCTTTTACTGGAGTGGTCACCTGACTCGAGGAAAGTGCTGCCAGCACTTGTAGAACAAATGTGTCGGATCTGCGGCCTGTGGCATCCGCCACTGATTACTAGAACCGCACGATACTCGATCACAAAATTGAACTTGGACAATAGTTCCCGCCATCTCGCTTGTTTCCCAGAAGTTTTGGGCCGATAGAAGTGACTAATGCAGTTGTTGTCGGCTTACAATAAACGGCAACCCCAATAAGTAATGTCTCCAAAGTCGAAGGCAATGGACCACCGCTAAAAGCTCTTTCTCATGCACCGTGTAACGCCTCTCGACATCCTTAAGTTTCTTACTCGAAGGCAACAGGATGGCCATCTTGCACCAAAACTCCTCCTAGTGCAATATCTCAAGCATCTGTTTCAACCACAAAAGGTTTGGATAGATCCTAGTGCGAGGACCGGTCTCATTAGGATGGCCTTCTTTAAGTTGTCGAAGGCATTTTGGCATTCCGGTGACCAATTCTAAACTTCCGTCTTTCTCGTCAAATCGGTTAGGGGTCTTGCTATTCCGGCATACCCCATCACAAATCTTCTATAGTAATTCGCCAACCCGAGAAATGACCATACTTCATGTACATCGGTTGGTGGTTTCCATTCTTGAATTGCTCGTATTTTTCTCGGATCCATACGAATATTGCCACACTCAACAATATGACCCAAGAAACTGATCCGCTTCTGGGCAAATGAGCACTTTGACAGCTTAACATATAGTTCGTGCTCACGAAGCCTAGTAAGAACCATTCTCAAATGTTCCACATGCTCTTCCAAGGTTCGGCTGTATATAACAATATCGTCCAGGTATACCACGACAAACTCGTCCAAGAACCCTTGGAGGACTTGATTCATCAAGGTGCTAAAAGTTGCTGGGGCGTTTGTTAGGCCAAAGGGCATGACCAAGAATACGAAGGCCCCGTAACGTGTGACAATCGTCGTTTTTACCTCATCTCCCTCCTTGATGCGAACTTGCCAATAACCTGATCTCAGATCGATATTTGTATAGTACTCCGCTCCACTGAGACGGTCGAAGCAATCTGCTACGAGCGGAATAGGATACACATTCTTCACTGTAATTTTATTTAGGGCACAATAATCACAACACAATCGCAGAGTTCCGTCTGACTTTTTCTGAAAGAGAACTGGAGCTTCATACGGTGATTTCGCCGGCTGGATCATACCACATTCCAACATCTCTTTTAACTGCTTTCTGAGCTCCACAAGATCAGGTTGCGACATACGATAAGGGGCTCGGGCAGGAGGTTTTGTGCCCGGCACCAACTCGATCTCATGATCGACCGCCCTCTTAGGTGGAAGCTTCCGAGGCAATTCGTCGGGCATAGCATCTTCAAACTCGTTTAGGAGGTGCTTCACAGCATCAGGGATAGGACCTGACAACTCCTCTACTTCGTCGAATTGCAAGGCGCACAGGAAGGACGGTTCCCTATGCCTGCATCCCTTCTTGAATTGTAATGCGGATAGGTTACTTTGCCCTTGGGTTGCGCTAATTGTTGGGATAATATGTGGTTTATCCCCCAAAACCAGGAGTGCATCGGCACACGGCATGACTAGGGTTTGAGTGTCACGCATATACTCGAGCCCGAGTATTAATTTGTAGTCATCCATCTCCACAACAGATAGGTCGGACCTACCTTCGAAGGCTCCTACCTTAATTCGAACAGCCTTGGCAATCCCCGCTATTGGTTTTGCCGGAGAGTTTACGGCTTTAACTCAACCCGCTCCTTTCTCTAACAATAGTCCAAGTCTCTCCACTTCGGTGCTCGCCATATAATTATGGGTGGCACCCGAGTCTATCATAGCACGAATATTTTTCCCATTGATTTTAACATCAACAAACATTAATCCCTTCTTTTTCCTATCGGGATCACCTGTCGTGAGAGCAGGTACGGGTTTTCTAGCTTTTGTCGGCACTCTTACCTTAGCCGTCACCTGATGGGTTAACGAGTTGCACCATTGATTGATGGCCCCAAGGTTTTCCTCATCTTCCGATCTTCCTTCCTCATCTGGAACTTGCAACTCTTCTTTCGGTTGCGAACTCGATTCTGCGGCGCTTGTTAAGGTGCTCAAAAGTTGCCTCTTCGGACAATTAGTGAGAAAATGAGGTCCATCACATAGGAAACATCTAACGATCCATTGGGAAGGGGCCTGCTAACCTTCTGTAGGTTTGCTACGATTCGTGCTCCCATATGAACTTCCTTGAGTATAGGTTTGCCGATCCCCTACACTCCGACTCAAGTTAGGTTTGAACGGTCTTGGCATTACACTTCGGGACGGTGTCATGTTTGTTGTTACGGGACGATCCTTTCGAGGTTCCGTCGTGTAATCCATTAATCTTTCTGCCGCTCCCATGGCGGTACTGAGGTCTGTGACTCGTTGGCGCAGAAGCTCCGTATGAGCAAATGGTTTCAACCCTTCCAGGAACGTAAACAACCGGTCATTCTCCGACATATCGCTAATGTGTAACATATGTGTCGAAAATGCCTTCACGTAATCTCGAATAAGACCGGTGTGCTTCAAATCTCGCAAGGCCCTTCTTGCATTGTACTCAACATTCTCTGGGAAGAATTGTTGCCTGATGGCTTCTCGCAGTTGTTCCCAAGTGTCAATTCTTACTCGTTGAGCCTGAATGTCCGCATATTTGGTGCGCCACCACAATTTGGCATCATCGATCAAATACATTGTGGCGGTTGACACCTTTCTCGCTTCGTCCAAAACATTAGCGGCATGGAAGTATTGTTCCATGTCGAATAAGAAGTTCTCAACTTCTTTGGCATCTCGGGTTCCACTATAGGAACTTGGTTCGGGGATCCGAATTCTCGTAATAGGTTCTTGAGCAACATGGGGTGTGTTGTTCACTTCTCTTTGAAGCAATCCAATCTGGATACTCATTGCTTCCATCTCGCGTCTCATTTCAGCCGTATTGTTGGCTCCCATTGCCTCTGCAAGGGTTCGGCAGACTTCTCTGCATTCGCCCAACTGGGCTCGGAGATCTTCATTCTCCGCCTCGAGGGTCTCGACCTTCTCCTCCAAGGTCTCGACAACATATCTCAATCTAGAGCACTCTTGCTCTAGATTATCGAATTGGGCTTTAGAGGCCTCGGCCTCTTTCCTCTTGCCGTCATCCTTTTTCTTGCCCTGCTTTCTAGGGACTTCCGTCTCGTTACCCGATTCCATTCTTTCGACCTTGACCGGTCTCCGATACCACCTGTCACGGGGCGCTTATAGTTTGTATATAATGTAAGCGCACCGTGCGGCTAGTAGTCAATCTACCCGACTACGTCCACCTAACTCGTTCGAGCGTTGGTGCTAATGCGACGCAATCACGCCGAGGCGTTTTAGTGGCACAGCAAAATTGAAGACGAAAATCGATTTGTATTAATACAATGAACGATTACAATAGGCAACAATGATTACAAGCATACACGGATAGGAGGGTCTCAGCAAACTAGCCAATTCGTACTACAACTCTTCAGTACACTCTTCCCCCCTATAATAGGCTTAGAAAAATAAAGGCTAATGACAACAGTGGATATTGAAAAGCTGAGCAACCACTAACTAGCTATTACAACACTAACTAGCTATTACAACACTAACTAGCTATTACAAGGAACAATAAAGTAAAGCCCTACACTATAGATGACAACTTGAAGTGCGATGAGGCTCTGCGTCCCACAAATCTGCAAGTGGGCCCCATGAATGGCCGTTGATCAGGTAATACCACCTGGGGTTGCGGGCATCCCGTGACACTATGCCAGGTGGAGTGCTGGGATCCATCAGGACGGTTGCGGGACGGTTACTAGCAAGCGGTTGCGGACGGTTGCGGGACGGTTCCAGAAGACCTTGTACGTGGCAGTACAAGGCAAATGCGGGCAAGTTGCTGAAAAACTGCTCGGGACAAGTGGCAGGGACGCATGGTGGTCTTTTGCCACGCGTCGACACGTGGAGTGTCAAGCTGAACCTAGCGGTTGGGGTTGTCAACTGATGTAGTCCTTTGGTTGGGCTATAAATAGGTGCTTTTGTACAATTTTGTAGGCAGCGAGAGGGATCGTGAGATCTGAGAGTTGTACAACAAGGCCTTTTTCCTTGTTCATTGAGAGTGCAAATAATATTCAAGGTTGGGGAATTGTCCCCGTAAATTGTGTGTGTGCCTTTACGTGTTTTGATAGTGTTCCGCTGCATACTCCTTCAAACACTAAAGGTGACCTTGAGCTGTAACTCTGATCGAGCTAAACACGAGTGCTGTGAGGTAAACACGAGTGTTTGGTGAGGATCGAAGGCTGACTGGTTGTTGTGCGGACAATCAGTGCCGGCACGGGAAGGATTTTCGGCGAAAAAAAAATTCTAGTCCAGTTCGGACCCGTGACAATTGGTAAGGTTACTACGGTGAGATTATATTGGAAATATTCTTACCCTGTAAAATACATTGATATGTATTGTTTTTGTGATGTGATCGTTGTCATTGTTGAGTATTATGGCTGACCCCATCGTGGGCTCTATCTTTTAGGTACTCGGAGTTCGAGCTAGTAGCGGTCGTGAAGGGATGAGCTCTCCGGTGATACTGGCTATGGCGTGATTGTTCGGATTGTGTATTCTTTTCTGGTTTTTCTAATTCCGCTGCAAATGTATATAATTATGTTTTTATCCGCTGTGTGTGTATATGTTTCTAAATGGCTTTTCGGTATTCTTCTGAACTATGCTGTGTGTGTACTTCAAAACGGCCCTTTTGGAATTTTTAAATGTTTGCGAAAATGATTTAGCCTTGTGGGTTCCAATATGAGGCCTACGGCGCTGTAATATTCCCGGTCGGTTTTGGGGGTGTTACAGAAGATGGTATCGGAGCTTGGGTTTCGTAAAACCCAGGCGTGTGTGTTATGTGGCTCTACCGGTGCGGTAGTAGCGTGACTTTTGAAAATGATTTCCTAACTTTTGAGTCAACCCGATTTTGGAGGTTTCAAATTTTTTGAATTATTTTCAAATTGTTGTATTTGCGATGCCGGTGTGTTGTTAGTGTGTTGAGACTTTGTATGGGAGTCGTATGCTGGTATCACAGAAGATCATCGACTTCACGGACCTGTAAGTATGTTCTTTCAGTTATTTCATTTTTGATGATGATTATTTGAGTATGGTGTCGTGATTTTGAGATATTTCGGAATTGAGATACTGATTATGACAGGTGTTGAGTTTCGAGGACGAAACTTATTTAAGTGGGTATATATGTAATATCCTAGAATTTCACTATGAATTTTTCGCATTATTTTATCTGAGTTGTACTGTACAGAGTTGGACTGATACAGTATGGATAAATAATTTTGGAAACCGTGATAGTCGTGCCAGTATGTCTATCGAGATTATTTTGATTCTAGGATATTACATGCTTGGTGTGTCTTTCGATGTCAGATATACCATATGAGTATTTGTATGATTGCCGTACTTGGTCGACAGTTGTAATTGAGGATATCGTGCATCAGACGTACCGTATGAGAATGATATCGGAATGAGTATATGTATTCGGAATGTCGCGTGTATGTGTTCGGTTTATTGAGACGACAGACAGGGGCAGAAATGGCTAAGTATGAAATCCATTACATACGCTATGTAAGGAGTCTTACGTACGTAAGCAAGCAGGATTAACGTACGTTAAGAAATGTACATTACGTACTGTAACACCCCCAAAACCATCCGGGATATTACAGCGCCGTGGATCCCTCGCCGGAACCCACCAGGCTAAAAATCGTTTACAAAACCATTTCAAAAATGCCAAAAGGCCGATGACGGTAATATTTTGCAATTACTCAAATACTTTCAAAAACAAAATTCTGAAATACCGTCATAAAATACCATTTGAAAATACAAGTAGAAGTGCCAAATCTCGATAGTTAAAAATGTACGTTAAGCCACCCCTTAAACGTACCGATAAAATAATTGGGAAAAGCATTTGACGAAAATAACCCAAGTTCGCAAAGTGCCAAAAGGGCCATTAAAAAAATACACACACGCAGCGGATAAAGATACCGAAAAGCCATTTGAAACACACACACAGCGGATAAATGCAATTCAAAATACGCATTTGCAGCGGAAATGAATAACCAGAAAAGAAATACTCGATACTCCAAAACATGCCACCGCCAGTATCACACCGGGAAGCTCATCCCTTCACGACCGCTACTAGCTCGATGTCCAAGTACCTAAAAATGAAGCCCACGACGGGGTCAGCCACAATATTCAATAATGATATCGATCACATCATCATAAATAATTACATACCAATGTAATAATATAGTAAGAATACTACCAAAGTAATCTTACCGTTAAAACCTTACCAATCCATAACAATCCATACTAAATCAATCCTTGACATATTCCACATTTCGTATTCTCAAATGACGAAATGAATTCAACAACAATCATCTCTACTGTATTCCAAAAATACCGACAATCCTCAAAACATCATCATAACTCATAAGTGTGGAAATATCCAATCTGTGCCAAATCCTGTCCGTCGGATTACACAATCAAATCTCAACATGTATAAACCAATAATACACAACATATCTGTAGATCAACTACCACATGATAATGATAACAAATCCTGAAACATCGACGTACAGTCCGAATGCTCATATGATCAATAACAATGATCAACCAATACATCAACTGAGAATATCATCGACATGATAACTCCAATATGACCAACAAAAGATCAACGATAACCGAGAGTACCATCAACATGATAACTCCGACACGATCAACAAAGGATCAACAATAACCGAGAATACCATCAACATGATAACTCCGACACGATCAACAAAGGATCAACAATAACCGAGAATACCATCAACAAGGTAAACTCCAAATGATCAACAATAATGGATCTCAAGAAATAGCTCCGACTGTCGAACATACCCCTCGGGCGTATGAACAACCAGTCACAAACCGTCGAACATACCCAACCATAAATGGAGGATGAACGACCAAACAATATGGCTCAAAGATGGACGTCATAGTACGCCCGATCCGGAAATGTGTCCGTGCACAAGCCACCCCGGGTATTGATCACATACACGTGTGGTCTTGTACCTAATTAGCCTCACGAACTACGTCTCGTGTGCACGGTTCAATGTGGAAATATCAACACATAACCATCATGTGCCCGGCTAAAAATCCTACACAATAACCAATCGGCATGCAGATATGTCTCCAGATATGTCACGATGCAACATGACAACGAAACTCAAAGAAACACATATCCAATAAGGATTAAAAGACTCACCGAAGTGAACAACAACAGACTGACAATGAAAAGTCGACATGACTAATCAATATCCAAAACATCAATCCTGGGATCATCATCCCCAAATGAATGACCAACATGATCTACGATCTCAATACAACAGTCCTGGGATCAACATCCCTCAACGAATAACCGATATGAAACTCATTACACGAAACCTCAACATATACAACAACTCAACATACTAATTATCCACATGACTGAACAAATACTTAGATTACCTCAAAGCCGAGGACCATATCCATCAACATCCCCCAATGAGACGATCAACATAACCATTAATACCAACAATAGTCCTGGGATCAACATCCCTCAACGAACAACCAAGATTTAATCTTAATATACAAAGCCTCAACATACAACATATACAACAACTCAACGTAATAATTATCTCATAACTGAACAATACATAAATTACCTCAAAGCCGAAGACAACATCCTTTCCACGAACAACATTCCTGAACGAATACATAGATATACAAATAATCTCAAATAAGGTATGATCCATTCAATACCAAAAACCTTTATCCCGATACTTATATCATCACGATAACTATCCTCGATATCCGATATTCTATATCCTTGACCAAAGATAACTCACGTCTTCCCTGAACACAATTAAATCATATACCTTATGATTTATTACAACCACAGCACGATGTTGTGTCAAGAATTAACACTTTCCGACCGGCGATCGCCTCGGAGGTCAGGCGACCTAAGCCTTAACCCAGCGGACAAGCTAAATCGGCCAACCGAAGGTCCCAAGACAAGTCCCGGTGCCGAGCGATCGACCTCAGATACGATCGCCTCTCGGCACTCGGCGACCGACTCCTGGCGAACGTCTAGCGAACGATTCTCCCTCGGCACCTGCCGACCGACCGACTGGAGACGATCATCTCTCGGCACTTGCCGACCGACCCTTGGAGACCGACCGTCTCTCAGCACTTGCCGACCGAACCTTGGTGACAGACCAAATGCCGAACCTCAGCAACTGGCCGATGGCGACCTCTGATAACTAGCTAGAGACGACCGCCTCATGTCGATCAGCGCCGATGGCCATCCAAGTCAGCAAAGGCCGAGCCTCAAGACTGGCACCACGTGCAAGGGCTGAGACAAGATCCGCGAATCACGGGGCATTGACCACAGCCTGGCAGAATCTCTCCACTACCGACAAAGCCGCTGAAAGCGGCCGCAGAGGCCGCATGTGACCATTGATTCCGCCGAAAGTCACGTAGGGCCGCATGTCGATCGACCGACGCGTCGGCTTCTTATTGGACCACCCAGCTGGCGCCAGCCTCTTCCTTGGACTTTTGTCCGACAGCCCGGGTGATTGCCCTATTATAATATTGGCCGGCAGACGATCGGCACATTATTATAATGGCCGGAAGGCGATCGCCCGCCAGAGGACAGGACCCGGCTGCACCTATATATACAAGGCTCCCAGCACTTGTCCGAGGACGGAAATTCTTCTGCACTCTCTGGCATTCTCGCATTTCAGCATACATCACAAGCAAAACACATTGCACTTGGCTATCTCCAACTCTTGGCAACAGCTTTCATTCGGTCTTACTTCTCCTACTCTCTCATCGCATGCACGATCGGCGGGGACGAAGAACACCGAGCTTCGCTCAAGAGCCGGATTAACAGAGTCTTTTTACACTCATTATATTTAGATTTCTCTCATTAATACTTGTATCCAGGAATATTTGTATTAATATCATCTCGCGAGAGCATTCAAGCCCGGGCCTAACAAACCCGGCAAATCTTGTATTATTTATCTTCTCTCGGAAGTGCTCCCGCAATTGTTGTTTGTTGTCCGTCTTCCAGCAGTATTAATCTTCGGATAAATATTTTGGGCAACAACAATTGGCGCTAGAAGGAGGGCATCCAACCCTCAAATTTTTATACCTACCGTCCCGAAGAACACTCACTGTTCTCGGGGCAGATACTTGAAGTGACACTCACTGCACTTCAAAGAAATCCTTCAGAAATCATGTCTTCGCTCCGTCAAGAAAGCCGCCGAACAACCGCCACACCCCCTGCCTGGCCCTGGGCCCGAGCCGCACCGATGGTGGAAGGCGGCCGCGGCCGAGACGCCGATCCCGTCCCGGGACGGCGGCCCGAGCCTCTCGCTCGATCAGTTCCGGACCAATGAACAGATCGAAGAGGCCATAGCCGCCCTTCAGGAGCGACGGAGTGCTCTCGACGCACCTCCTGCTATCACCCCCTCGGCCGCCCGCCAGAAGTCCAAGCGGAAGCACAAGGCATTACTGGCCGAGCGATCTCCAGGAGGCTCTCGCCCGCAAGAAGAGGCGCTCGGAAGCCGGGGCACGTCTGTCTTCGATCGCCTGGGCAGTGACTCCGACTGCGACGGCTGGCCCGGCCTCGGCTACGAGACGACGGAGTTTGAGTCCGTCACTGTGAGCTCGGCCTACCCGGCTCCCAAGGCAACCTGCCTGCCTCGCTCCCGCTCGCCATATTCCCGAGGTCGGCAGCAGCAGAGTCCGGAGATCGGTACACGATCGCCTCGGCCCCCGCTCCCAAAGCCGATCAGCAAGCAGCCGAGCCACGACGATTGCCGCATTGCAACGTCAGCTCGACGACGTGAAGGCGCTCCTGCAATCCGGGGCAGGCGCCATGAAGACGATCGCCGAGCCGAGTGAGCCGCTCGCGATCGACATCGAGCTCGCCCCCGTGCAGCACAGGATCGCTCCCCCGCAAACACCCATGTACGAGGGGCAATCGGACCCCCAGACGTACCTAAGGAAGTTCAACATCTACATGACCGGGTGTGGGGCATCGGACGCGACCCGGTGCCGAATGTTCCCTCTGACACTAGACGACCTCGCCCACCGGTGGTACACCTCATTGCCACCTCGGTCCATTGGATCCTTTAACGAGCTGGCGCACGTCTTCACGGAACACTTCGCCACGAGAGTCGTCCGGCCTGAAGGTCGCCTTCGCATGATGCGAATCAAGCAGGGAGAAGAAGAGTCCGACTCGGACTACATCGACCGGGTAGATGGGATCATCCTCAACGGCGAGCCCGTAAGCGATGAGACCGCCCTCTACGCGGTCCTAGGAGGATTTCAGGGTTTTTCGCCTATGTTCAGGCATCTCACGAAGAACTAACCTACAACCTACGCAGCCTTCCGGGCTAGAGCCGCAGATTTTCTGGCCAGGCAAAGGTTCCTTCTTAGCCTGTGAGCAGCGCGATCGGCGCCCGGATGACGATCTCCCGCCCGATCGCCGATATCGACCTACGAATAAAGCGATCGGCAGCCGAGCGACGATCGACAAGTCTTCCGGCCCGATCGCCGATCATCACGCTACATCATCAGCAACCCGGAGGGCACGATCGCCGTCTACAGTCCAGCATTTAACATGAGGAACTAAGGCTCGCGATCGCCTCCACCGCACATCATAAAGCCATGGCCCTGGCAGTCGATGGAACCGGCTGCTTCGGCCACGCAAGGTCCCTTTCGGCCGAGATCGCCTGCCCTTCGTTTAAATACGAGGCCGGCGTAGTCTAAGGGCTCTCCAACATTAATCAGTGGACATATGCCACAACCCCCGTCTCAACGTACACCGTCGAGGTCGGCCATCTCCATGGCTGGCCGAGGTGGAAGCAGAGCTAACAAGCCGCGGGCGTGGAGTTGATTCATCCGACGCTGCCCCGCGCAAGGACTCCTCTAGACCGAGACCGCACGCCCTTCGTTTAAATACGAGGCGAGGTGCAGCCTAACAGAGGACCCTCATAATAAAGTGAGTCACGAGACACTCAATGTCTTCGCGCACCAAGACACGGTCATAGAGTCGGTCCATCAATCTCCGCGACTGTGCACGATTCCTCAAACAAGCGAAACCACCAAGTTTCCGAGGGGGATCGGCCAATGTTGTTTTTTGCAGGTACAAGACCGAAAGATAGCTAGCCAATCGACCATGATAGCCCAAGTCCGAATCCTAAGTCAGCTCAGCAAGATCGCCCGTCCTCTTCCTTACACGATCGCCAGCAAGAACCACCTCGCCCCATGACTTCAACATATGAGCAAGCTGGGGGGCAATTGTTGTGTCAAGAATTAACACTTTCCGACCGGCGATCGCCTCGGAGGTCAGGCGACCTAAGCCTTAACCCAGCGGACAAGCTAAATCGGCCAACCAAAGGTCCCAGGACAAGTCCCGGTGCCGAGCGATCGACCTCAGATAGGATCGCCTCTCGGCACTCGGCGACCGACTCCTGGCGACCGTCTAGCGAACGATTCTCCCTCGGCACCTGCCGACCGACCGACTGGAGACGATCATCTCTCGGCACTTGCCGACCGACCCTTGGAGACCGACCGTCTCTCGGCACTTGCCGACCGACCCTTGGTGACCGACCAAATGCCGACCCTCAGCAACTGGCCGATGGCGACCTCTGATGACTAGCTAGAGATGACCGCCTCATGTCGATCAGCGCCGATGGCCATCCAAGTCGGCAAAGGCCGAGCCTCAAGACTGGCACCACGTGCAAGGGCCGAGACAAGATCCGCGAATCACGGGGCATTGACCACGGCTGGCGCATCTCTCCACCACCGACAAAGCCGAAAGCGGCCAAGAGGCCGCATGTGACCATTGATTCCGCCAAAGTCCGGTAGGGCCGCATGTCGACCGACTCGGACGCGTGGCCGGCTCCTTATCGACCACCCACCGGCGCCACCTCTTCTCGACTTTGGCCGACACCGGCTGATCTCCCCAAAATAAAATTGGCCGGCGTACGATCGGCACAGAAATATAATGAACGGAAGGCCATCGCCCCCCAGAGCACAGGACCTGCCGCCTATATATACAAGGCTCCCAAGACTTGTCCGAGGACGGAAATTCTTCGCACTCTGGCATTCTCGCATTTCAGCATACATCACAAGCAAAACACATTGCACTTGGCTATCTCCAACTCTTGGCAACAGCTTTCATTCGGTCTTACTTCTCCCGGCCTCTCTCATCAGACAGACGATCGGCGGGGACGAAGAACACCGAGCTTCGCTCAAGAGCCGGATTAACAGAGTCTTTTTACACTCATTGTATTTAGATTTCTCTCATTAATACTTGTATCCACGAATATTTGTATTAATATCATCTCGCGAGAGCATTCAAGCCCGGGCCTAACAAACCCGGCAAATCGTGTATTATTTATCTTCTCTCGGAAGTGCTCCCGCAATTGTTGTTTGTTGTCCGTCTTCCAGCAGTATTAATCTTCGGATAAATATTTTGGGCAACAACACACGATATACAAACCATTATCCCGCCAACTTACATTTCTAACAACATTGCTATACGAATTATAAATGAAATGAAAACGAAACCATTCATCAAATATTATAACTGAACAAGTATAAACTTGCCTCGATACCGATACCACGAAGCCGTTACCAAAATCCATTGCCTTTGTCTACGAGCCCCTTAGCCCCGACCAAAAGCAATCTACGAACTCTTTAGACTCAACCGCAACTCAACGGTCATAATCCACGATCAAAACATATCAACCTATTGCAATAACCGATTAACACACATCCGATAACAATCAATAACCGACATACTCAACCAACAAACTCAATGGTTCAACGAAACCTCGATCATATACATAAAACCAACTATTCCAACTCAACAAATACGAACTCATAACCACAATACAAGTCGTAACTCGATGATCACAAATAACAATCAATAACCGATCAACAACGGTTCTACAATATCCCGATTAAACACATATCCAAACAACCCGAACCAATCAAACACGAATTCAAAACCACAATACGATTCCAAAATCCGAAGATCATATCAATAATCAATTTAAACCAACAAGGGTCTAACATTACCGATTCCAAATTCAATCTTAAATATGGATACAAGTTTCCTCCTTGTAAATTCATAATATAAACCAATTACCGATTATCATCATCAATCCGGACGATCCGATTAATTCAACATCATAGATAACCATATTCCAAAGGTTTCAAATAATTCCATTATCCGAATTGAACACTTGTTAAATACCTATGAATTTTCAAACTCAAAAGTGAATCATAAACTTATCAAATCCGAAATCATATTCGTATTCCTATACGAATATTGTACCAAAACACATAACTTAGTTCTAGATATGAATATTCCATATTCATATATAAAACACCAACACCTTAAAACGTATTCATCAAATCAATGATCAATTCATCTCGACATTAAGGATTTTATAACATATTCGATTCCAACTTCAACTCCAAATACGAAGACAAAACTCCTTCTTGTTCATACTTGTAAATTCGTAGAAAACAATTTACCGATTATTATCGTGAATAATCACATTCCAAAATTATCCGAAATCCTTCCAAAATCATAACATGTAACTCAAGAGTTCTTTAAGAACACGAATTATCTAAATTCACGTTCATAATCCATAAAACAACATAACCCGATGTTTTCTAACATCTAAACAACCCTTAATCATAATTCAAGGAGTATATAATCATGTCCTTCAACATATACTTCTCATAACATCATGAATCGCAACAAACCACCAAGAATATCGAGAATACTACGATTCCATAATCATAACAACATAATCGAATCATTTGATCACCAATTCATTATCTTCCCTTAACAAAATTCTTGTAAATACCAAGAATCATCACAACAATATCATTTCCATCACCACTCATACGAAAACGTGTAGAATTTTCCAAGTTCTACTCATTGAGACATTTCATCGAACACTTTGAAGGCATAGTCCAATTCAATCGATTATTCAAAGAAATACTCGAATCCGTTCCACGAAACTTCAAGAATAATGAATGATCTCAATAATACAACAAGATTCCATTAATAATCTGAGTTAAAACGAATCAAATCGGCCAAGACATCAAGAAACCTCAAGAACATCCAAAAACCAAAACTTTAGGTGTTCTTACCTTCGATCCGGGTGGAAGATGACGTTAATCGATGATTCCAACTTCCAAAACATGTTTCTAGATGATGATATTACTCAAATCCATCCACTTTTGCTGAAGGAATCGCGAAAAACGAAGAAAAACATGAAAACGGCCGGATGACTCGGTCCAGGCCTTTAAATAGGCGGAACCTGCCGGCACGTTACGTACGTAACCGGCCACTGCCTTACGTACGTAACCGGCCATGGCCTCGCCATCGCCGATTCGCCGGAACCCTTACGTACGTAATCGGCGGTGGCTTACGACGTAATCGCCCTTACGGCAATCGGCCACCGCCTTACGTACGTAATCGGCCGATCCTAGCCATCCTCGCAGTCACCGCCGACCGTGATCGGCCACCCCACGAGTCATCGCCGACCATGCCCGCCATTCCAACGAGTCACGACCGCCATGCTCGGCCATCCAGTCATCTCGCCACGACTCGCCAAATTACCGTAACGCACGTAACACTTATTCCGCTGCGTAATACGACGCTGACTTGCTACAGTATAATACTCGTATTACGTACGTAATACACCCTGTATAACGTACGTAACTCCATCCGTTGACTCACCTGTCCACATCTGCGCCGAAAGCTGCCGTCACGGGCCCCACTGTCCGATTCCTCTTGTTACGTACGTTATGTACACTATATAACGTACGTAAGCTAACACATTTTATGTACGTAAGCTCCAAGGCTTAACGTACGTAATGGCTTTTATACTTAGCCAAAAATCCAACTGTTCCTGTCCGACGTCTCGACGTACAAAATACAATCATACGGCATACTGAATACACATACTGAATCCAAAAGTATTCTCATACGGTATACCTGATATCCAAATCAGTTCAACCTGATACAACATATCCTGAATATATCTGTCAATCAAAAACGATAATCACACCAGTATAACTGTCTCGGTTCTCAATTTATTTTATCCATACTGTATAGATACCAAACTATACAGTATATCTCAGATAAAATAACGCGAAAAATTTATACTGAAAATCCGGGTATTACACGTACGTTAAGAAGGGATTCGGACAAGATCGAGCCGTGGTCAGTAGGTGGGACCCGGTGTCAGCTGCTTTCGTCGCAGGATGTGGACAGGCGAGTCAACCTCGGCATTACGTACGCTATGCATGGCATATTACGTACGTAATATGGGTTGATACTGTAACAAGTCAACTGCTATATTACGTACGCTATGGTGATGGTATTACGTACGTAACGCAAGGTACAAAATAGTACAGTTAACCCTGGATGACCATTACGTACGCTATAAAGGACATATAGCGTACGTCAAAGGCCTTACGTACGTTATGATTGGGACTTAACGTACGTAACGAGATGCGCAGTTTATATAATAAGAGCTGGTCTTTCATTTGTTCACGAAAGGAAACTCATTTCTCCCACCCCAGTTCGCCCTTCTTCACTTCTAAGTGTTTTCTAGACACTTTTAACTTGGCTAGGAGCTTGAGAGCATGAATCTGAGGCTTGGATATGAAGATGTTAATGATTCTTGAAGTGTTTGATCCTTGTGGTTCTTCTTCAAAAGGTATGTTGATTAACTCTACTCCTTGAATTCTGATTTTGATGTTAACGTTGATGTTCTTCTCTATATAATGATGATTATGGTGTTGATGTTATGATTTTGAGATTATACGAATCGTATAATGAAGAACAAAATGATACATGCCTTGGATTATGGATTAGATGATGATTAGATGTTAGAACAGATCTAATTACGTAGTTTTGTTGGCTCCAAACATGATTATGGACTAATTCTTGTTCTTGAAGAATTCTTGAATGATATATGTTCGTAGATTGGAAGGATTACGGTTAATTTTGGTATATGATTATTCATGATGATAGCCGGTAATTGTATTCATATGAATTTGCAAGAATGAGCCGTGTTAATCCGAATTTAAGATTGGATTTGGAACCAAGAATGTTGTAGACGTTGATAGAACTATTGATTATCGAAATTCGGCTTGTATTCGTATTGATAAGAGTTGATATGGTTTGATTTCGTATGATCGAGATACCGTTAAGTTTTGTTGGTTGATTATACAGGTTGTTGATTGTTATCGAACGTATCGTTGATTGATTATTGTATTAGGTTGCGTTAGGTGATCATTGATATTAACCATTGTGCTGCGGAGCTTGTAGATGAAGACGACGGGACTAGTAACAACTTCATCGTATTGGTATCTAGGCAAGTTATGCTTGCTCAGTTCATAATGTTAATAAATGATTTCGTTTTCATTTCATTTATGATTCATATAGCAATGGCATTATGGAATATATGAATTGTCGGAATGGTGGTATGTATGGTATTTTTGGACTAAGATAAATCATAATGTATATGATTTTAAGGATGTCTAGTGGACATGGGAACGTAAATTATAATTTGGTCTATTGCATGAGAAGTTGGACATCAAGGTTAATTATCGTGTCGATGTTGAACTCTGGATGGTGGTTTGGTATTATGTATGGATTGTACTTCATTTTGGATTGTCGGATAAACCGTGTATTCGTTCAGGGCAGTTGGTCGTGGAAATGTTAGCGTCTCCAGCTTGAGGTAAATTAGCATTGTTATATTATGATAATCATCATTGCATTATTGCATGTATGTGTTGATATTTCATGCGGTGAGTGTGCACCATTCTTTGTTACGTTCTGTGATGTGATCTTTCTTTGAGCCGTAATCTGTGGGGCCGATGTGTTGGGGATAAAACCTGTATGGTACCCGAATGAAAATGTGTTAGGGGAAAAGACCTAAATGGCACCTATGCCTGGAGTATTACTGAGTAGATGCTTCCGTGACCCTCGGCTGCTGCCTTGGGAGTTCATGTGATATTGTCCGGAGTGTTCCTGAGTAGATGTTTCCGTGACCCTCGGCTGCTGCCTTGGGAGTTTATATGATATTGTCCGTAGTATTCCTGAGTAGATGCTTTCGTGACCCTTGGCTGCTGCCTTGGGAGTTTATGTGCTATTATTATATGCATTGTTGATCATGATTTGAACCGTTGTCTGATGGAATACGACATTGTGGTCGTGTCGGTCTTTCATGATCGAGTTATTGTTGCCCTTTTGGAAAATCTTCTGATCCTTGTTGGATATGCGTTTCTTCGATATTTGTTGTCATGTTGTATCGTGGCATATCTGGAGTCAGATACGTTCTGATCGTTCATGTGTAGGATTTTCGGGACGGGCACATGTAGCATATGTTGGTTTCGACCTCATATTGAACCGTGCACACGAGACGTACTTCGTGAGGCTGATTAGGTACGAGACCAGACGTGTAGTGAGTGTCACTTCAAGTATATGCCCCGAGAACAGTGAGTGTTCTTCGGTACGGTAGGAATAAAAATGAAGGTCTAGATCCCCTTCTTCTAGCGCCAATTGTTGCTACCCAATATATTATACGGAGATAGATATTGCTGGGATGGATGGATGCATGCAAACAAAGTGTGAGAGCACTTCCGTAGAGAAAGTAAATAACACAAGATTTACTGGGGTTGTTAGTCCCGGGTTTGAATGCTCTCGCGAGATGTTATTAATACAAATATTATGGGATACAAGTATTAATGTTAGAATACTATTACAATGAGTGTAAAGATTATAGTTATCTTAGCTAGCAAGCGTGTAGATTGCCAGAAGAACCAGATATGATGCTCTGCGAGTTCTTGTAACAATGTTGATGAGCTGTGACGGCCGTGAGAAGTCGACAGTATCTCACGACGTGTAGTAGATGTATGTTGGAGTTCCTAGACTTGTGAGTTTCGTTGAATCTGTACTGCAGGGAGTTCTTGCCTTTGTCGACCGTCTTCTGTATGAGAGGTGCTGAGAGGGAAGTCCTGAGGTAGATCCAAGAGAAAAAGCCGAGAACCTGAAGGAATGTATGTATTCTGAATGTATTCACTACTAGAAAAAATGGCTTTAGTGACGCTCAAAAGTGTCACAATAGGTGGTGTATTGTGACGCTTTTGCTATAGTGACGCTTTTCGAAAGCGTCACCTGATTTGGCATTTCAATAGATCGTTGTTGTGACACTTAAAAGGCGTCGCAATAGATATCTAATGTGACGCTTTCTTGCATATTGTGACGCTTTTCATGCATCACATGAGTAAGCTTTAGTGACGCTTTTTATCAATTTTGTGACACTTTTTGGCGTCATAAAAGTGAATTGTAGTGACACTTTTTAACATCACTAGAGTTAATAACTAACTTAACTACTTTTATTAGTGACATATTTTGGCGTCACAATAGCGTGTTATAGTGACATTTTTTAGCATCACGTAAAAAAACATAACTACCTTAACTAACTCTTTTAGTGACTCATTTTTGCATCACAATAGTGTGCTATAGTGACACTTTTTAACATCACATAAAAGTTTATAACTACATTGACTACCTATTTTTGTGACGCCTACAAGTATCACTAAATAATTTCAAGTAACATATTTTGCTATAATGACAATTGTCAAGTAAAACGTAACATTTTCTTTAAACATAAAATGTTGCTAATTATAATAGTATGAATAGTTGTTTTGTAATAACAATAGCAACATAAAATTTTAATGTCCAACTCAAATACCAAGATCTCTAACAGTAAACATAAGATCCCAAACAGTAAACATAAGAGAAAATCTCAAACAACATTGCGGTCCAAACTACAAAAAAGTAAGTTTTCATCTTAATTTCAATTAACTCCAAAATAAACCGAAAGTCTTTCATGTCACTTTTCTTATCTCGCATCTTCCACTTCAACCTATAATAATAAACGAAAGAAAAAATTAATGATACTAAAATACTGAAAGAACAAGCAAACGATAATAATGAAAGATTGTTAGAAAAGACTTACCAAACACTTTGGCCAAGCAATGCTACCTCCTGTAGCTTGTCCAATAAATTTGACACTTCCAATTGTCCTTATTAATGCATGATCATATTTAATTGGCACGGTAACTTTCACTTCACACCAATCAACACCCAATTCTTCATTCCCGACTAGCTTTGATGGATTTAAGCTTTGAACGGAACCTTTCGCAATATAATTTTGAGTAATCATGTCTTTCAAAAGAACCTTTGCTCCAACCTGCATCATACATTGGAAACAATGGAAAAACCCATTATAAATAACGAAAAAAAAGTAATAATAGTGCTGAAAGCATAGTGCACCAAGAAAGCACTTTCCTGCCTCAACATAGCACACACTGACCATAGCAAAAAGCACAGATATTCCTTCAATCATGTAGAGTAAATGTAGAAACAAGGGGATTACAATACAGAACTCGAACGAAGCAAGATGTACAACTACTGGCACGTTCAAAACATGAATGGAAATGTTGTAACTCTACATGAAATCGCAGGCATACTGTACTCACTGCAAGAGAGAACAACATTTCCATTCTTGAGATTACAGCCATACTTGAAATCGCCTGATTCCATTCGGGCAGGAAAGTGTACTGGACTCGGTCAAATTACAGCCATACTTGAAATTACAGCCATACTTGAAATCGCCTGAATTATCGAGTCCAGTACAGTATGCCTGCGACAGGAGCATATGTTTGACAGAAACGACAGTATGCCTGCGACAGGAGCATATGTTAAATTACAGCCATACTGTTTTTCAGAATAAAAGAACAAAGTACCAAACATATACAGAAACGACAATCTTTGACTGGAGCATTGTATTATGAACAGGAGCATATGTATTATGAACAGGAGCATATGTATTATGAACAGAGCATATGTATTATGAACAGGAGCATTGTTTTAATACGCTCCCAGTGAAACACAGGGCATATGTATTATGAACAGGAGCATTGTTTTAAAATACGAGAGGCATCCTGTTTTAAAATACGAGAGGCATATTCGAGGCGTCTTGTTCGAACGAGGTGCTTACATCAGTTTTCTTGAAAAAAATTATAAAAAAATATATAATAGTAATGCATGGCAAAGTTGAACAATAATAATTAATATTACTAAAATTCAACAAAACCAAAATAAAAAAATTAGTCCAAAAGGACCTATTACATATTAATATATTCATAGTATTCTATATAACTTCCCGATAATACATCTAAATATATTCATGGTATTCCATATAACATGACATCACATAACAGCTACTATAAGTACTATGTACGTACCTGCAAGGGAATAGAATGGGTACTTGAGGGTTGAGCAGGCCGGGCAATTACAGAATTGCGCAAGGTTGATGGGGAAGATCCTTTGTCAATATTGAATGATCATTTCCACTCGAGTCCACATTGCTCAACAACATTTGAATTAACTTGTCCTTCTATTCTAGTTGTATCGTCAATGCTTCTTTTTCCATGACAATGCGATGGATATCATTCTGGCCAAGTGAATGATGACCATATACCTGCTTCGCAGTTGTTCCGTAACCATACATGCGCACTCGTCCACCTTTATCTTCTCCAAGGACTTGGGCATATATGTCATTTGGACCTTTGTCCCATGCACCAGGTGGTAGTTGACTCTTTAATTGTCGCATTTTTTCCTATATACAAATTTAACGAAAAAAAAATCATTCGGGGTCATATATTATGAAATGTTGTAGTATGAAAAAAAAATATTAAAGAAGTAATAGAAAAGATTCACCAATGCATTTGTAACTTCCGGATTAGATGTATTCCCAACTCGAGAATAACATTTTGCAAAAATATCTGCTGTGCTCAGCTCCTTTATTCCTGCCTCCTTAACAGTTTCATCATCATCCTCATATATCCCAACATTAAGTGCAGCTTCTTCCTACAGCCAAAAATTTATCTATATTAATCATCACCCTATAAGTTATAATTAGTTTTAAAAATAAAAAGTAGTTACCTTAGCAGATTCATAAACTTGAGCAAAACTCTTTTTTCGAGTAATATGTTGCATTTTCTTCATTGATCTATTTTTTTTATTCTGTTCGCTAGTGTACTATCGAGGTCAATCATACCAAAAGTTAGAGACAATAATAAAATGACTCTTTAACAAAAAAATTATGAATCGCACCTTTGCGTCTTCACTGCACCAATGTTCAACAAGAAATTTTCAATGTTCTTCCGTCACCCTCTCATCACGTGTATCAGGCCTCTTACGTAAGTTTTGTTCCAAACTTAAGTTTGGATTAAAATATAATTTTTTAATTCTACATTTGAAAATCCTCCAACTTCTAGCTAAAGCTTTCAAAATAATCTTTTCATATCCAGAAATAACAAAGCTCCCCTACAAAAATGTAATAACCATGTAACGTTGGTAAATCAAAACAATAATATAAAGATATATCAATTCTATAAATTTATACCTTGATCATGCCCAACATTGTTTTTTTTGTTGGGGTCTGGTACCCTATGCCAATCTAGGTAATTAAGTGGAGCTATTTTCCCTTCTTGCAATAATGTCATACCCGTACTTTTATTGACTGTTTGACTCTGTCGTCCTCCTTATTTTGTCGCTCTGTAAATGCTTGGAGATGTTGTTGATATTGTTATTGAGTTTCGTATCTCGTTTGGTTCTTGATCATGTCGTTTAGACCTTGCGGAAATGTTCCGTGCCAGAGATATAGCGCACGCTAGGCCTAGGCTAACGCACGCTAATTCTGCTTGATTAGCGCACCCTAGCTCTGAGCCGTAGCGCGCGCTAAGAGGATCAGTCAGGTCAGAACCAGTACTTCGGACTACTCTCTGGACTGGCGGATTAACGCACGCTAGGAGTTTGTTAGCGCGCGCTATCCATGGATAGTAGCGCACGCTAACATCCGTCCGTAGCGCACGCTAATGGCCGGGTCGGCAGAGGCAGTGAGGTCGTCAGGTTTCTGGACTATCAGGTAGCGCACGCTATGCTTCGGCTAGCGCACGCTAAAACTGTTACGTAGCGCACGCTAAGGCATAATGGTAGCGCACGCTAATGTTTTGGTCAGTAGAAGCAGTGGAGTTTCAGACTTTCTGGACTAGCAGGTAGCGCACGCTAAGCGGCGGCTAGCGTACGCTATATGTGTTTTGTAACGCACGCGAGTGCTCGGTATTAACGCACGCCAGCGGACCAGCGATAAGTCGAGATTTTGGCGAAGCGGCGATTAGCGCACGCAAAGGATGTTTCATACCGCGCGCTAACATCTTATGGCAGTAGCCACTGGACTACCCGGTAACTCCGCTAGCGCACGCTAATGAAGGAGGTGTAGCGTGCGCTAGACTGGGCAGATATAAATATGACAGTTGACTTCCATTTCGTCATTTCTCACCTACTTCACCCCTTTTCGACGGAAATCGCTCGGGAAAGACGATCTTAGGCGATTGGAAGCAATCTTCCTTCCAACAACAACATATTTGGTTGGAGAACAAGGATTTCTCAACATCTAATTCCTCCTAGCGTCCGAATCAAGGTAAAAATCCTTAGAACCCTACTTTTTGGGAATTTTGGGGTTTTTCGTAGATTCGTCCGATTTATCCGTTTGGAAGCTCGAGAACTTTGAGATTATGATGTATCTATACCGTATGCATGCTTTTCCTACGGTTTTATGGTTTGGATTGTGCCTTTTTCGGACATGTGAGATTTTGGACGATTTTCCAACCTCTAGTTAATTATCCGTATATCCTTATGGATCGTAGATGGGTTTCGGGGGTTTCTTCGTGTAATTTGAATATGGATAATTGATTATCATATTCCTTGCGAATCGTTTAGGTGCCGGAAGTGCGTTCTTGGACCTACCGAACTCATACCATTTTCCGTTCGAATTGTCGATGTCTCAAACGCAAGTATATATTTCTGAATGTGCATTCTCGACTTTGAAAGTATGAAATATTAATGGCATGCTTATTTATATACACTCCGGGATGGACCGACAGGTCCTCTGAGGGTTTCGTAGCCTCTGGTGCGATTCCATGGATAATATGAATTAACCACTCCGGGACGGACCGACGGGTCCTCTGAGGGTTCCGTAGCCTCTGGTGCGGTTCCACGGTATTCATATATGTATTGATGCGATGCTATGAGATTTAGTTATTCCGGAATACTAGTCTTGAATTGATGAATTGACGGTTACCTTTACTTTATTGTTGAGGAGTATTGTGTTTCATACTTGATATACTTGCACTAGCTATTCGACGGCTAACCCCTTTATGGGGGAAATACGTTTCATGTATTTCAGGTTCCAAGAGAGCGGACGGGCGGTGTATCGGGTCGGCATGAAGATGGTGGGCGAGTGTGATCCGTGTTTTCCTTCCAGTTATGTTTGGAGTTTCCCATTCGGTGTTGTTGTAATGGATTGGCTATTGAATACTCGAGTATTGTTTTCCATTTTCCTTGATGTTCCTACCTGTGTTTGCCAAGTATTGATTTGAGTTGTGTTGTTTGTGAATACATTGGTTATGTTTTGAATACCTTTGTATTGTTTTTCATCCCATTGTTTGTAGACCTTATCGGTCAAAATTTATGGTTCCGCGTATGTCTAGCCTTGTGGGTCCCACGGCGGGGTTTACGGCGCTGTAATATCCCTGAATAACTCGGGGGTGTTACAGAATATGGTATCAGAGCTTAGGTCTATGGATACCTAGGATGTCGGTCTTTTGGGTCGATCGAGTCGTTAATTGTCCATGATATCACTACTCGCCATCATCACAAGGTCGGCCGTACTTGTAAGACCTCTCACTCTTCTGGTGTTTCCTTATTCGTTTTGCTTCCTTTTTATCGGTATTCTTGAGAATCGGACACTTTGATGACGCGTGATTGAATTGTGCTTACGTGACTTGTGTTCTTCAGTATGTCAGCTGGTAGGGGCCGTGGCCGTGGTCGTGGCCGTGGACGAGGAAGAGGTCGTGGCGCGGCCGTTTCCATCAGTTCAGTTGCGGGATCGACCAACCCCAGTTTGTCGAACTCGGTACATCCCGACACCGAGAGTCAGCACGACCAGTCAGACGGTCAGGGGAACAACGCGGACGTTGGAGTGGCGAATGCACTTCAACAATTGGCTACTCAAATGACTATTTTGGCCCAAACTGTTCAGATGAATAACACGAACCCAAACACGGATGCCTTGCTTCAGAATGTAATCCGTATGCACCCTCCACAGTTTGGCGGTGCCACAGACCCGTTAGGCTGGGAAGATTGGCTAGCAGAATTGGAGAAGATTTTCGAGGCGCTGATTGCCGAGGTGAGAAAGTACCGATTGCTCGGTATTTCCTCACTAAAGAGGCCGCTACTTGGTGGAAGGTCATCAAGCCACGAGATCGTATTGCCTCGTGGGATGAATTTAAGGAACTCTTGGAGGCCGAGTTTTGTCCTTGGCCGTGCGAGAGCCGAATCCGAGCCTTCTTCGAGGCTAAACCACAAGATATTCCCGTTTCGCAGGCGATCGTGGAGTACAACCAACAATTGATCCATGTGAAGGATCAAGTGCGTAGCGAGCGTGATAAGATCCGTTATTTTGATATGCGGATGAAATTGGACTTACGGCGGTACATGGCCGGATTTGCTTGTACCACACTGAAAGAGTATCAGGACAGAGCTTTAGCCCATGACATGTTGAGCCCCGACAACGATACCGTAGAAGAATCGAAGAAGCAGAAGGTAGTGGGGAATTTTTCTAACTCTAAGGGTGGCAACTTTCAGAAGTCACAGACAACTACGCTCTGTGGGCCGATGCGTCACGTTCTAATAAAGGAAAGAGGGGTTACCGTCCTATTTCGGGTACCACCAACCGCGCGGTGACTTGCTATAATTGTGGCCGTCCAGGCCACATTAATTTGGAATGCCACTTTCCACCATTGAAGTGTCACACGTGCGGACAGATGGGACATAGAGCGGCTTATTGTTCTGAGCCGAATCAGACTTTGGACACTCGGGCTTCTGCCCCAGCTGGTCAACCTCAGCAGAATTTCGGCGGGGGCCGGGGGGAGTCGAGAATCTTTGGAGGAAACTCTAGCGTGGGTTCGGTAGAAACACGAGTTTATGAGATGCGTCGAGCAGACGAACCCGACGCGGCGGTGGCTTCAGGTACCATTCATATCCTATCTCATCCAGTCCGTGTACTTTTTGATTCGGGTGCTACACATTCTTTTATTTCCTTGGATTGTGTACGCCGTTTGAATATAACTTGTCTGACTGCTTGCAATCCCTTCATCGTGAAACTGCCAAGCGGGGATAGAATTGTGGGGAATCGGGAGATTAGAGATTTTCCGGTGAGTATACACGGTATGGAGTGGTTATCGAATCTGATCGTAGTTGATATAGAAGGCGAGGATGTGATACTCGGCGAGGATTGGCTTGATAATCATCAAGCGATTATGAACTACCGTACCAAGGTTATCACCATGATGACTAAAGACGGATCTGAGTACTCATTTTTGGGGCGTAAGTCGGGACTATCCAAGTTTCTTATCAGTGCCATGAAGGCCGTAAAACTTTTGAATAAAGGTTGTGCGGGCTATTGGTGTTATGCCTTGAAAACGGAAGGAAATGAAATCGAATTCTCTTCGATTCCGGTTGTTAGTGAATACCCCGATGTTTTTCCGAATGATCTCCCGGGATTACCGCCAGATCGAGAGATAGAATTTACTGTGGACTTGGAGCCAGATGCGGCTCCGATTTCTAAAGCACCTTACCGGATGGCACCTTCCGAGATGCAAGAATTGAAGAATCAATTGGGAGAACTTCTGGAAAAAGGGTACATTAGACCGAGCGCTTCGCCTTGGGGCGCGCCCGTTCTTTTCGTGAGAAAAAAGGATGGTTCACTACGTTTGTGCATCGACTACCGCGAGCTGAACAAAGTAACCATCAAGAACAAGTACCCTCTACCTCGTATAGACGATATATTTGATCAATTGCAAGGAGCTGCGGTTTTTTCGAAGATTGATTTAAGATCCGGGTATTATCAACTCAGGGTGAGGGAGTCCGACGTTCCGAAGACGGCGTTTCGGACGAGATATGGGCATTATGAATTTGTAGTTATGCCTTTTGGGTTGACTAATGCGCCGGCAGTTTTCATGCAGTTAATGAATAAAATATTCATCGAGTACCTCGACAGGTGTGTGGTCGTCTTTATTGACGACATCTTGATCTATTCTCGAGATAAGGAGGAACATGCCCAACACTTGCGTTTGATATTAGACATTTTGAGAATCGAGCATCTCTACGCGAAATTCTCGAAATGTGAGTTTTGGTTGGAAGAAGTTATGTTTCTCGGTCATGTGATTTCGGCCGAAGGAGTTCGTGTAGACCCGCAGAAGATAGAGGCAGTGCTAGAATGGGCACCGCCTAAAAATGTTAAGGAAGTTCGAAGTTTTTTGGGCCTTGCTGGGTATTACCGTCGGTTTGTCGAGGGGTTCTCGAAACTTGCTCGGCCGCTTACGAAATTACTCCAGAAGACCGAAAAGTTTGTTTGGACGGATGAGAGACAACAGAGCTTCGATGAACTGAAGAAACGTTTGACTTCAGCGCCGATTTTAACCTTACCACATGGTAGCGAGGGCTTTGCAGTTTATAGTGACGCTTCGGGTCAAGGCCTGGGCTGTGTGCTCATGCAGCATGATAAGACGATAGCTTTTGCGTCTCGACAATTAAAGCCTTATGAGATGAATTATCCTACTCATGATTTAGAGTTGGCCGCAATTGTCTTCGCACTCAAGATTTGGCGGCATTATCTGTATGGTTCATCGTGCTGGATTTATACAGATCACAAGAACCTGAAATATATTTTCAGTCAGAAGGAGCTGAATATGAGACAGAGACGTTGGTTAGAGTTGATAAAGGATTATGATTTGGAAATTCTTTACCACCCCGGGAAAGCCAATGTCGTTGCGGATGCTTTGAGCCGCAAATCGACGTCTCTTCAAATGCTCGAGGTTCTTACATCTCAGACGAAGATTCGTCAGGACTTAATTGAGCAAGGGATAGAAGTTTGGCTTCAACGAGTACAGGGACAGCTGTGTACTCTCGAAATTACTTCGTCTTTAGTTGATGACATCAAAGGGAAGCAGTGGAGTGACCCAATGATTTCTCAACTGAAGGAAGATGTAATTAAAGGAAAAGCTCCTGGCTTTATGGTTCACGAGGATAGTATTCTGAGATTTCAGGGCAGGCTTTGTGTTCCGAACGATTTAGAGTTGAGGCAGAAAATTCTCCGAGAAGCGCATGCTACGCCTTACTCAATCCACCCCGGGACGAGTAAGATGTACAAAGATTTGAAGTGTAATTTTTGGTGGAATAACATGAAGAAGGATGTTACGGAGTTTGTACTACGGTGCTTGACGTGTCAACAAGTCAAGATCGAACATCAACGACCAGCGGGGTTGTTGAAACCGCTTCCCATTTCCGAGTGGAAGTGGGAAGACATTTCTATGGATTTCATCACCGGCATGCCGAGAACTCGGGCCGGAATGAATATGATTTGGGTAATTGTCGATCGGTTGACCAAGTCTGCACACTTCTTGGGTATTAAGGATACTTGGGGACCGGATAGACTGGCTCGAACCTTTATTGCTGAGATCGTGAGATTACACGGTTCCCCCAAGACCATTGTTTCTGATCGAGACGGCCGTTTCGTATCGCACTTTTGGCAGGCCGTTCATCAGGCTTTGGGTACTGAGTTGAGATTGAGCACTTCTTTTCATCCTCAGTCGGATGGACAAACAGAGAGGACGATTCAGACATTGGAAGATATGTTACGGGCTTGTGCCTTAGACTGGAGTAATGATTGGGAGCTTCACTTGTCGTTGATCGAGTTTGCTTACAATAATAGTTGGCATGCGTCGATCAAAATGGCACCCTTCGAGGCACTTTATGGTAGGCGATGTAGGTCGCCATTATGTTGGGACGAGGCTTCTGAGCTAGTTGGGACGGAGCCGGATATGTTGATGGAGACTAAGGAAAAGATTTCTATTATCCGGATCGACATCGGCCGCCCAGTCGTCGAAATCTTATCTTGATACTAAGTCGACCCTTGGAGTTCGAAGTGGGGGATCATGTCTTACTCAAGGTGCCGCCGACCCGTGGAGTTTTCCGCTTCGGGAAAAAGGGGAAACTTAGTCCGAGGTATATCGGACCTTCTAGATTTTGGACAGAGTTGGAGATTTAGCTTATCGCTTGGCGTTGCCTCCAGCTTTGAGTCACGTCCATAGTGTTTTTCATGTATCTCAGTTGAGAAAGTACGTACCGGATCCGAGCCACATCATCGACTACAGTGAGATTGACGTAGCCGAGGATATTACCTTTCTAGAGAGACCCGTGAAGATCCTTGAGCGTCGCGAGAAACAACTTCGACATAAGACCATTCCACTGGTTAAAGTGCAATGGTCGAGACATGGAGTCGAGGAGGCAACTTGGGAGACGGAAGAGAAGATGCGGGTGGAATACCCCGAACTATTTATTTCTTAAGTTTCGGGACGAAACTTCTTTTTAGAGGGGGGGAATGTAATACCCGTACTTTTATTGACTGTTTGACTCTGTCGTCCTCCTTATTTTGTCGCTCTGTAAATGCTCGGAGATGTTGTTGATATTGTTATTGAGTTTCGTATCTCGTTTGGTTCTTGATCATGTCGTTTAGACCTTGCGGAAATGTTCTGTGCTAGAGATATAGCGCACGCTAGGCCTAGGCTAACGCACGCTAATTCTGCTTGATTAGCGCACGCTAGCTCTGAGCCGTAGCGCGCGCTAAGAGGATCAGTCAGGTCAGAACCAGTACTTCGGACTGCTCTCTGGACCGGCGGATTAACGCACGCTAGGAGTTTGTTAGCGCGCGCTATCCATGGATAGTAGCGCACTGTCACGCCCCGAGAGAAATGACCGACAGAGTGCTCGGACAGACCCGCACAGAAGGGTGCGAGGTTCAACAGATCAACGTGCACGGGGCACGTTCGGGACAGCTAGGCCGTGTGGAGCGGCACAACCGACTGAGGGACTTAGCCGAGTGGCGCGGCATGCGTGGATATATGGCGGAGCAAGCAGGCCATCCGGGCAACAGAGTGCCCGACCGAGGGACAAGGCCATCAGGCCAGATGCGGGACAACCTGGGCGGCTGGACAAGGCACGCCAGGAACCGAACGGACGAGTGCAGCGGGCAGGCACACCGCATCGGGGCAACACTGGACAAGATGACGAGACGAGGCACATCCGAGGGCCGAGACTCGGACACGGGCGACGGACACCCGCGAGGGGTGCGCGAGAGGCGCTGGGCACGCGCGCGGGCGGCGCGCGAGGGATGCACGGAGCACCCTCCCCCTATAATAGGCATAGCGGGAAAAAGCCTTGTGAGGGCAGTGGACATTGGAAAGCTGAGGAGTCCACTGTACGGAAATTATACTCGGAACATTCTAGAAACGGACCGGGATGGTCCAGAACATCAAAGATTAATCCGGAGGCATGTGTGGAAGGCCGGGCCGGATCGGGTCGGGTTACATGGAGACGGGCCAAGTCGGGCCGAGCGGGCCGGGTCGGATCGAACAAACCAGAAGTACCCGGAAATATGTGGAAGGTGCTAGAGACTCTTGGATGAGTCAAGACTTGTAATCTAGTAGATGATTCTAGACATTTGTAAAGGCTTTTGTACTTAGAACACTCTAGATTTTGTAATAGTGTAGGAGGGTCTAGAAGCCTCCAAATGAGGAGGTGGAGGAAGGTTCTAGTGATAGGAGGTAGTATAAATAGGGATGTTAGAGCTCATTTGCAGCCATACTTGGGAATTCATTTGTAAGAGACATACTTGTAACTCTTTACAACTTAGTGGAAGAAAACTTTCCTCAACCCATTGCCTCTCTTTCGTTGTGCCTACTTTCATACTTAGCCAAATTCGGAGTGTTTAAGGCTGACTAGCAAGAGGGTTGCTAGGCCGCACGACGCTTAGGAGCATAGCAAACTCTAAGCCCGTGACAAGTGGTATCGGAGACATCGTTAGCCACACAAGGAGGTGTGCAAGACTGTGGGAGTCGACGCTAACGATCAGCAGGCATCATGGCCGACGGACAGATTGAGGCAGGCATCAATGTGGAGGACGGACGAGTCACAGAGGCTGACAAGGTCCGGGGAGGTGGAGAAGTCCCAGCTGAAGGGAAAGCCAAGCGTGGCAAGAGCAAGGCGCGCGGTGTGGTGCCGCCGCAACACTAGGAGAACCCGGCACAAAGCCGACTTCTTGAGGATGAAGACATCCGAAAGATCATACTCACCTTAGCAAACCGCCTACCCGACATCGAGGACAACATCGAAGCTCTTGGGCAGCGTATCACTAACACCCAATTGAGCATGGAGGAACGCGTGGGAACTCTCGAGAAAGCTGTTGGCCAACTGGAAGGGCACACGTTGGGCCAGCTCGAGACCTTCAAGAGGGAACAACTCTCGTTGTGCAAGGAGTTAGCAACGATCGAGGATCATGTGGCAGCCAGCATCACGGAGATACGCAAGCAGTATGCCGAATTTTGCGAGGTAAGTGCCAAACGATTTGAAGATTTTTGTGATAAAATCTGTCGGGCAAGCAACTCGGGCACCAACTCAAATGGTGGGCCGAGCTGGAACAGCACATTTGGTGGGGCGAGGTTCGAGGGACCAAGGGTTGAGGTCCCCAAACCCAAGGAGTTCATTGGCAAGAGGGATGCCAAGTCAATCGAGGAGTTCCTGTGGCGAATGGAACTTTACTTTGATGGTCTGGGACTGACGGACGAGAAGGCCAAAGTACGGCAGGCTACACTATATCTTGCCGACGATGCAGCGCTGTGGTGGCGTCATCGACAGGCCGGTGTTGCGAAAGAAACTTGCCAACCGATCGGGACTTGGGAAGAGTTCGTGTCGGAACTCAAGGCACAATTCTATCCCGAGAACACATGCTATGAGGCAAGGAAGAAACTCCGCGAGCTCAAGCACAAGACTACCATTAGGGACTATGTTCGGTACTTTACATCGATCATGCTCCAGATTCCAGACATGACCGAGGATGATCGACTATTTTTCTTCCTGTATGGACTACCGAGTTGGGTCAGGGACAGAGTACAAAGCCGCGAGGTGAAATCTATCAATGAAGCAATCAAAGGGGCCGAGTCCCTAGCCGAATTCGAGAAGAGGAAGGAGCCGCGAGCTGAGGGTCAAGCCAAAGGCGGGGGAGACACCCGCACGTCAGTACAGCAACCAGCCCAACCATCACGTGGAAGATTCGGGACAAGACCGCAACACGACGCGGACAAACCATACTACTCGGGTGAATGCAGGGGCGCTCCCGACCAACGAGGATGCTTTATGTGCGGCGGAGCTCATCGGATGAAGGACTGTCCGAAAATGGGGAAGCTCAACACCATGGCCGAATGTGAGGGGCCAACGACTGATCACACGGACGTGCACCAGGTAAGCACGATCCCACAACTTAATTCTGTCGTCAGTGCAGGCAGCGAGGGACCGCGAGGAAGCAAGTTGATGTTCGTGGAAGGAACCATCAACCACCAACCCATCAAGGCCTTGGTCGACACGGGAGCCGACTACAACTATATCACTGAGGCCGAAGCCAGAAGGTTGGGACTACTTGTACAACCATGCAAGGGCTGGATGAAATCCAACAACGGACCAGCAGTACCGGTCACAGGGGCAGCAAATGGAGTGCGAATCGTGCTCGGAGACTGGGAAGGCCGAGTGCATTTCAAAGTCACCACGATGGATGATCGGGACCTCATTTTGGGAATGGACTTTCTGGAGAAGAACAATTTTGCCTTTTTCCCAAAAGCAAAGACACTATGGGCAAACGGTCAGAACAAACCCATCATTATCCCCTTGACTGTGGAACAAGTCCCGTACGCAGCGATGACGACACTTCGATTTCAGAAGAAGTTGACCGAAGAGGAAATGCCATTGTACTGCCTGGGATCAATGCGGTACATCGAGGAACCGAGTAGCAGCACGCGTCGACGGGGACGTCGACGGAACAGGCGGGGGAGAGTGTCACGCCCCGAGAGAAATGACCGACAGAGTGCTCGGACAAACCCGCACAGAGGGGTGCGAGGTTCAACAGATCAACGTGCACGGGGCACGTTCGGGACAGCTAGGCCGTGTGGAGCGGCACAACCGACTGAGGGACTTAGCCGAGTGGCGCGGCATGCGTGGATATATGGCCGAGCAAGCAGGCCATCCGGGCAACAGAGTGCCCAACCGAGGGACAAGGCCATCAGGCCAGATGCGGGACAACCTCGGCGGCTGGACAAGGCACGCCAGGAACCGAACGGACGAGTGCAGCGGGCAGGCACACCGCATCGGGGCAACACTGGACAAGATGACGAGACGAGGCACATCCGAGGGCCGAGACTCGGACACGGGCGACGGACACCCGCGAGGGGTGCGCGAGAGGCGCTGGGCGCGCGCGCGGGCGTCGCGCGTGGGATGCACGGAGCACCCTCTCCCTATAATAGGCTTAGCGGGAAAAAGCCTTGTGAGGGCAGTGGACATTGGAAAGCTGAGGAGTCCACTGTACGGAAATTATACTCGGAACATTCTAGAAACGGACCGGGATGGTCCAGAACATCACAGATTAATCCGGAGGCATGTGTGGAAGGCCGGGCCGGATCGGGTCGGGTTACATGGAGACGGGCCGAGTCGGGCCGAGCGGGCCGGGTCGGATCGAACAAACCAGAAGTACCCGGAAATATGTGGAAGGTGCTAGAGACTCTTGGATGAGTCAAGACTTGTAATCTAGTAGATGATTCTAGACATTTGTAAAGGCTTTTGTACTTAGAACACTCTAGATTTTGTAATAGTGTAGGAGGGTCTATAAGCCTCCAAATGAGGAGGTGGAGGAAGGTTCTAGTGATAGGAGGTAGTATAAATAGGGATGTTGGAGCTCATTTGCAGCCATCCTTGGGAATTCATTTGTAAGAGACATACTTGTAACTCTTTACAACTTAGTGGAAGAAAACTTTCCTCAACCCATTGCCTCTCTTTCGTTGTGCCTACTTTCATACTTAGCCAAATTCGGAGTGTTTAAGGCTGACTAGCAAGAGGGTTGCTAGGCCGCACGACGCTTAGGAGCATAGCAAACTCTAAGCCCGTGACAAGTGGTATCGGAGACATCGTTAGCCACACAAGGAGGTGTGCAAGACTGTGGGAGTCGACGCTAACGATCAGCAGGCATCATGGCCGACGGACAGATTGAGGCAGGCATCAATGTGGAGGACGGACGAGTCACAGACGCTGACAAGGTCCGGGGAGGTGGAGAAGTCCCAGCTGAAGGGAAAGCCAAGCGTGGCAAGAGGAAGGCGCGCGGTGTGGTGCCGCCGCAACACGAGGAGAACCCGGCACAAAGCCGACTTCTTGAGGATGAAGACATCCGAAAGATCATACTCACCTTAGCAAACCGCCTACCCGACATCGAGGACGACATCGAAGCTCTTGGGCAGCGTATCACTAACACCCAATTGAGCATGGAGGAATGCGTGGGAACTCTCGAGAAAGCTGTTGGCCAACTGGAAGGGCACACGTTGGGCCAGCTCGAGACCTTCAAGAGGGAACAACTCTCGTTGCGCAAGGAGTTAGCAACGATCGAGGATCATGTGGCAGCCAGCATCACGGAGATACGCAAGCAGTATGCCGAATTTTGCGAGGTAAGTGCCAAACGATTTGAAGATTTTTGTGATAAAATCTATCGGGCAAGCAACTCGGGCACCAACTCAAATGGTGGGCCGAGCTGGAACAGCACATTTGGCGGGGCGAGGTTCGAGGGACCAAGGGTTGAGGTCCCCAAACCCAAGGAGTTCATTAGCAAGAGGGATGCCAAGTCAATCGAGGAGTTCCTGTGGCGAATGGAACTTTACTTTGATGGTCTGGGACTGACGGACGAGAAGGCCAAAGTACGGCAGGCTACACTATATCTTGCCGACGATGCAGCGCTGTGGTGGCGTCATGGACAGGCCGGTGTTGCGAAAGAAACTTGCCAACCGATCGGGACTTGGGAAGAGTTCGTGTCGGAACTCAAGGCACAATTCTATCCCGAGAACACATGCTATGAGGCAAGGAAGAAACTCCGCGAGCTCAAGCACAAGACTACCATTAGGGACTATGTTCGGGACTTTACATCGATCATGCTCCAGATTCCAGACATGACCGAGGATGATCGACTATTTTTCTTCCTGGATGGACTACCGAGTTGGGTCAGGGACAGAGTACAAAGCCGCGATCTGTCAATGAAGCAATCAAAGGGGCCGAGTCCCTAGCCGAATTCGAGAAGAGGAAGGATCCGCGAGCTGAGGGTCAAGCCAAAGGCGGGGGAGACACCCGCACGTCAGTACAGCAACCAGCCCAACCATCACGTGGAAGATTCGGGACAAGACCGCAACACGACGCGGACAAACCATACTACTCGGGTGAATGCAGGGGCGCTCCCGACCAACGAGGATGCTTTATGTGCGGCGGAGCTCATCGGATGAAGGACTGTCCGAAAATGGGGAAGCTCAACACCATGGCCGAATGTGAGGGGCCAACGACTGATCACACGGACGTGCACCAGGTAAGCACGATCCCACAACTTAATTCTGTCGTCAGTGCAGGCAGCGAGGGACCGCGAGGAAGCAAGTTGATGTTCGTGGAAGGAACCATCAACCACCAACCCATCAAGGCCTTGGTCGACACGGGAGCCGACTACAACTATATCACCGAGGCCGAAGCCAGAAGGTTGGGACTACTTGTACAACCATGCAAGGGCTGGATGAAATCCAACAACGGACCAGCAGTACCGGTCACAGGGGCAGCAAATGGAGTGTGAATCGTGCTCGGAGACTGGGAAGGCCGAGTGCATTTCAAAGTCACCACGATGGATGATCGGGACCTCATTTTGGGAATGGACTTTTTGGAGAAGAACAATTTTGCCTTTTTCCCAAAAGCAAAGACACTATGGGCGAACGGTCAGAACAAACCCATCATCATCCCCTTGACTGTGGAACAAGTCCTGTACGCAGCGATGACGACACTTCGATTTCAGAAGAAGCTGACCGAAGAGGAAATGCCGATGTACTGCCTGGGATCAATGCGGTACATCGAGGAACCGAGTAGCAGCACGCGTCGACGGGGACGTCAACGGAACAGGCGGGGGAGAGTGTCACGCCCCGAGAGAAATGACCGACAGAGTGCTCGGACAGACCTGCACAGAGGGGTGCGAGGTTCAACAGATCAACGTGCACGGGGCACGTTCGGGACAGCTAGGCCGTGTGGAGCGGCACAACCGACTGAGGGACTTAGCCGAGTGGCGCGGCATGCGTGGATATATGGCCGAGCAAGCAGGCCATCCGGGCAACAGAGTGCCCAACCGAGGGACAAGGCCATCAAGCCAGATGCGGGACAACCTCGGCGGCTGGACAAGGCACGCCAGGAACCGAACGGACGAGTGCAGCGGGCAGGCACACCGCTTCGGGGCAACACTGGACAAGATGACGAGACGAGGCACATCCGAGGGCCGAGACTCGGACACGGGAGACGGACACCCGCGAGGGGTGCGCGCGAGGCGCTGGGCGCGCGCGCGGGCGGCGCACGTGGGATGCACGGAGCACCCTCCCCCTATAATAGGCTTAGCGGGAAAAAGCCTTGTGAGGGTAGTGGACATTGGAAAGCTGAGGAGTCCACTGTACGGAAATTATACTCGGAACATTCTAGAAACGGACCGGGATGGTCCAGAACATCAAAGATTAATCCGGAGGCATGTGTGGAAGGCCGGGCCGGATCGGGTCGGGTTACATGGAGACGGGCCGAGTCGGGCCGAGCGGGCTGGGTCGGATCGAACAAACCAGAAGTACCCGGAAATATGTGGAAGGTGCTAGAGACTCTTGGATGAGTCAAGACTTGTAATCTAGTAGATGATTCTAGACATTTGTAAAGGCTTTTGTACTTAGAACACTCTAGATTTTGTAATAGTGTAGGAGGGTCTAGAAGCCTCCAAATGAGGAGGTGGAGGAAGGTTCTAGTGATAGGAGGTAGTATAAATAGGGATGTTGGGGCTCATTTGCAGCCATCCTTGGGAATTCATTTGTAAGAGACATACTTGTAACTCTTTACAACTTAGTGGAAGAAAACTTTCCTCAACCCATTGCCTCTCTTTCGTTGTGCCTACTTTCATACTTAGCCAAATTCGGAGTGTTTAAGGCTGACCAGCAAGAGGGTTGCTAGGCCGCACGACGCTTAGGAGCATAGCAAACTCTAAGCCCGTGACAGCACGCTAACATCCGTCCGTAGCGCACGCTAATGGCCGGGTCGGCAGAGGCAGTGAGGTCGTCAGGTTTCTGGACTATCAGGTAGCGCACGCTATGCTTCGGCTAGCGCACGCTAAAACTGTTACGTAGGGCACGCTAAGGCATAATGGTAGCGCACGCTAATGTTTTGGTCAGTAGAAGCAGTGGAGTTTCAGACTTTCTGGACTAGCAGGTAGCGCACGCTAGGCAGCGGCTAGCGTACGCTATATGTGTTTTGTAACGCGCGCTAGTGCTCAGTATTAACGCACGCTAGCGGACCCAGGCAGTAAGCTGAGATTTTGGCAGGGCAGCAGTTAGCGCACGCAAAGGATGTTTCGTAGCGCGCGCTAACATCTTATGGCAATAGCCACTGGACTACCCGGTAACTCCGCTAGCGCACGCTAATGAAGGAGGCGTAGCGTGCGCAAGACTGGGCATATATAAATATGACAGTTGACTTCCATTTCGTCATTTCTCACCTACTTCACCCCTTTTCGATGGAAATCGCTCGGGAAAGACGATCTTGGGCGATTGGAAGCAATCTTCCTTCCAACAACAACATATTTGGTTGGAGAACAAGGATTTCTTAACATCTAATTCCTCCTAGCGTCCGAATCAAGGCAAAAATCCTTAGAACCCTACTTTTTGGGAATTTTATGGTTTTTCGTAGATTCGTCCGATTTATCCATTTGGAAGCTTGAGAACTTTGAGATTATGATGTATCTATACCGTATGCATGCTTTTCCTACGGTTTTATGGTTTGGATTGTGCCGTTTTCGGACTTGTGAGATTTTGCACGATTTTCCAACCTCTAGTTAATTATCCGTATATCCTTATGGATCGTAGACGGGTTTCGGGGGTTTCTTCGTGTAATTTGAATATGGATAATTGATTATCATATTCCTTGTGAATCGTTTAGGTGCCGGAAGCGCGTTCTTGGACCTACCGAACTCATACCATTTTCCGTTTTGAATTGTCCATGTCTCAAAGGCAAGTATATATTTATGAATGTGCGTTCTCGACTTTGAAAGTATGAAATATTAATGGCATGCTTATTTATATCCACTCCGGGACGGACCGACGGGTCCTCTGAGGGTTTCGTAGCCTATGGTGTGATTCCATGGATAATATGAATTAACCACTCCGGGACGGACCGACGGGTCCTCTGAGGGTTCCGTAGCCTCTGGTGCGGTTCCACGGTATTCATATATGTATTGATGCGATGCCATGAGATTTAGTTATTCCGGAATACTAGTCTTGAATTGATGAATTGACGGTTACCTTTACTTTATTGTTGAGGAGTATTGTGTTTCATACTTGATATACTTGCACTAGCTATTCGACGGCTAACCCCTTTTTGGGGGAAATACGTTTCATGTATTTCAGGTTCCAAGAGAGCGGACAGGCAGGTATCGGGTCGGCATGAAGATGGTGGGTAGGTGTGATACTGTGTTTTCCTTCCAGTTATGTTTGGAGTTTCCCATTCAGTGTTGTTGTACTGGATTGGCTATTGAATACTCGAGTATTGTTTTCCATTTTCCTTGATGTTCCGGCCTGTGTTTCCGAAGTATTGATTTGAGTTGTGTTGTTTGTGAATACATTGGTTATGTTTTGAATACCTTTGTATTGTTTTTCATCCCATTGTGTGTAGACCTTATCGGTCAAAATTTATGGTTCCGCGTATGTCTAGCCTTGTGGGTCCCACGGCGGGGCTTACGGCGCTGTAATATCCCTGAATAACTCGGGGGTGTTACAAATAGAACCCACAAATTCAACAAATTTGCTTTTATTAGGACCAATGGGTTTTCCATACCGATTGAATGAAACCTTTAGAGGCTGACTTTTGTTGTTAGAGGCATAAATGTGAGGCATATAAGTAAATCATCTAGTTTTATGTTGTTTACAAGTGGTACACATACAAGAAAAATAAGTTTTATAACAATATTGAAAGGGACAAATTATATCATGTGTATATGATGTAGTATCATGTGTAATATGATGTAGTATACATTGGGACTCAACATGATCTGCATTTGCTAACTTGTTAATATTTTCATCCACCCGGTTATCTACACCAAGAATGGATTGTTCGCTTCTTTTACTATTATTCAAATTCCTAACACTCCGCCTTCTTGTTATTGTTCCAAGGTTCTCTAAATCAAGGTATGAAAACACAATTCAAGTCACAACAATCAACATATACTAACTTAAAAAATGGACAACCAATACCTTCAGATTTTACATTCTGTAATACCCGTAATTTCGATTTCCGGTAATTTATTTTTTTTGGGCGAAGTCTGTTTTGACGACTCGCTCATGACCGTTTCGTCATTCCGAGAATGATTAATTCTGCACTTTTTGTCATCCGAGTTCGTTTCGGTGTCGTTTTCTTGAGTTCCGTGCTTTTTGACGACTTTTCCGCACTCGAGTACGATTCTTGTGAATCTCGTTCGAAATTACTGTTTCGAGTTTCCCGTAAGTCCGTTTAACTTTTTTAGACGTGTTGTGAACTTCGGTTTGGTTATTCGATCACGTATCGTGATTTTCGGACGTTTTGGGCCGTTTTCGTAATTTCCCAAAGTTTTGGGTAATTACTTCCCTTGTCAAATTTCGAGCCTTCGGGTGGTCGGAATCGTGTGTTCTCTTAGTGCTTGGATTTGTATTTGCGAGTACGTCGTAACCGTACCTTCGATTTATATTCAGGTTTGGGTTTCGGGGTCGTCCGGGCCGTCGGAGTGGCCACGACCGAGTCATCGCCGACTGTGGCCTCGGCCGAGTTACGGCCGTAAGGTGCGATTACGGCCCTTCGTGCTCGCGATCATGGCTGGACGAATGCCGATTCTGGCCGTAAGGGTCGATTCTGGCCAGACGGTGCCGTGCAAGTTCGGACGAATGCCGGTTACGGCCGTAAGGACCTGCCGGGTACGGCCGTAAGTTCCGAGTTACGGCCGTAAGGCCCTGTCGGTTACAGCCGCAAGCGATCGGCATGCGCTGGGCGGATTTTGACGAATGCCGGTTAACTGTACTGATATTTGAATAAACAAGTTTTATTGAAGATTTACTGACTAAAATACTTCCGCAAATACTCCGAATTTATATAAAATTTTGAAGGAAAAAATTGAGCCGTGTAACGTTCTTTTTAGTTAAGAAAGCCAGGGCATTACAGAATGGTATCGGAGCGGACCTCTCTCAGTACGGTGAGATTTGGGGATGAACCAAGCGGAAGCTGGTGAACATGTGACACCCGGGGCCGACGAGGGGGTGATCGCGGCAAAGAGAAAAGGGCACGGACAATGAGCGGCTCCGAGAAAGGGGAGTGATCGTCGATGCAATAAGAAAAAGGGCACGGACAACGAGCGGCTCCTGACAAGGCTTCTAGGCGGAGGGGGACATGACTGAACCGAATTCTCACCGAGCGAGAGGTATTCCAAGACCAGTATAGGTATGGGACTATACGATTAAGGAGGTAAAAAAAAGATTTACTTATACAAAATAAGATATTTAAAAACTTTCTCATTTTTAAAAGTATAACGAATAATTACGGCATGATTATATTTTCGGGAGAATATGTTGTTCATCGCTGCTGCACAACGTCGACTCCGAGGTAATGTTTTCAAGTATTCACTCTTTTATGAAAACTTAAAAATAATGGTATGAGTATAGAATGATTGTGTCGGCAAAAGATTTGAAAGGATATGTGAAAGTATAAATGTTGTCCGAAAGGGACAAAATATGATTTCAAAGAAAGGTTTCAAAGTGATTTTGCTGACACAATATTTTTAAAGTTATTGATGAAAATACTCATACAAAGTTTGATCTGATTTTCAAAGTTCTTTCTGAGCTCAATTTCGAGGACGAAATTTTTTAAAGGGGGAAGGATTGTAACGCCCCAATACTTATTTAAATACTATTTATTTTGCTAACGATCATGGATTTTGATTTTAATATTTATAGGGTGTCTGATACTTGGACCGATACGTTCCTAGCATAAAATGAAGGACTTAAAAGGAAAAGATTTCAAAATGAATTATAAGGATCATTTTTAGAATTTATGAAAGTGATTTCGAAAAGTTCCGACGATTTTGATACGATAAAATTTCATTACAGAACACTTATATTGCAAAAATAATATTAAATTATTATTTTAATATTATCGAAAATCCGTTCCGAGCATATCAAAGATTTTACTCGGACGAGTCCGGAACAGGTCGGAAAATCGAATTTGGACATCGGGAAGGGGTCGAACCGGCTGAGCCAATTGACCGACATCTGCCGGTCACCGCCGGACATGCCTACCGACAGCTGCCGGTCACGGCCGACAGAAGCTTCTCGACCACTATCCGGATAGGGCTGTCCAGCTGTCCGGATAAGGTCGGTCACGACCGACAGAAGCTTCTCGGTCAGGTGTCCGGAGAAGGTCGGTCGCGACCGACAGAAGCTTCTCGGCCAGCTGTCCGGATAAGGTCGGTCACGACCGACAGAAGCTTCTCGGCCAGCTGTCCGGATAAGGCTTCCTGCTGTCCGGGTAAGGTTGATTTTCAACCGACTTTGAGCCCCTATTTATACATTTTCCCGGACGTATTTTTGTACATATAATATATGATTTTGAATCTATGAACCTCTACTTTAAAACGACCGTAACATATTTCTATTACAAAAATTAAAAGGGCTCAAAAATCCCGATCAATTAGATAGCTCAAATCTGACAGTTTTTCAAAGGTGTTTGATAAAAGTCCTCAAAGAGATTTCAGATTTTACATCAAGAAATTATGACCGGAAATATGAAAAAGTATTTTCAAGTGCTAGGAGAAGCGTATCCGGGATCCAAGAAGGACAACCGAGCCAAATTCAAAGGAAGATATTTCAAGATTTCAGCAAACGAGGTGAGGTTATACTGTTTTAATATGTTACGGTCATCGTTGTGTCGTGTAACATGACGACCCGCGAGGGGTCGAAAGAATGACAGAAAGCCGAGACGAGTCTCACACAGATAAGAATGTTTTATGTGCATTAGACAACATGATTTTGACGATTTATAAGGGTTTAATCTCACTGAGTATGCTCGCGTACTCACACCTCGTCATTTATGTTTTTCAGGCTAAGGAATCGACGAACGGGACAAGCAGAACATGATTACATACTCCCAACACGATGAAGTTCTAAATAATCAAAGATGTTGTCGCCGTAATTATTACTATTTTTACGAAACACTTGATGTTCTTCGACGAATATAAATTTCAATGGACTATGTCCGAATATGTGATTTCCCATGTTTTTGTAAAACTGTACTGATATTTGAATAAACAAGTTTTATTGAAGATTTACTGACTAAAATACTTCCGCAAATACTCCGAATTTATATAAAATTTTTAAGGAAAAAATTGAGCCATGTAACGTTCTTTTTAATTAAGAAAGTCAAGGCGTTACAGAATGGTATCGGAGCGGACCTCTCTCAGTACGGTGAGATTTGGGGATGAACCAAGCGGAAGCTGGTGAACATGTGACACCCGGGGCCGACGAGGGGGGGGGAGTGATCTCCGGTGCAATAGAAAAGGGCACGGACAATGAGCGGCTCCGAGAAAGGGGAGTGATCGCCGGTGCAATAAGAAAAAGGGCACGGACAACGAGCAGCTCCTGACAAGGCTTCTAGGCGGAGGGGGACATGACGGAACCGAATTCTCACCAGAACGAGAGGTATTCCAAGACTGTATAGGTATGGGACTATACAGTTAAGGAGGTAAAAAAAAGATTTACTTATACAAAACAAGATATTTCAAAACTTTCTTATTTTTAAAAGTATAACGAATAATTACGGCATGATTATATTTTCGGGAGAATATGTGGTTCATCGCTGCTGCTCAACGTCGACTCTGAGGCAATGTTTTCAAGTATTCACTCTTTTATAAAAACTTAAAAATTATGGTATGAGTATAGAATGATTGTGTCGGCAAAAGATTTGAAAGGATATGTGAAAGTATAAATGTTGTCCGAAAGGGACAAAATATGATTTCAAAGAAAGGTTTCAAAGTGATTTTGCTGACACAATATTTTTAAAGTTATTGATGAAAATACTCATACAATGTTTGATACAGATTTTCAAAGTTCTTTACGAAGCTCAATTTCGAGGACGAAATTTTTTAAAGGGGGAAGGATTGTAACGCCCCAATACTTATTTAAATACTATTTATTTTGCTAACGATCATGGATTTTGATTTTAATATTTATAGGTTGTCTGATACTTGGACCGATACGTTCCTAGCATAAAATGAAGGACTTAAAAGGAAAAGATTTCAAAATGAATTATAAGGATCATTTTTATGATTTATGAAAGTGATTTCGAAAAGTTCCGACGATTTTGATACGATAAAATTTCATTACAGAACACTTATATTGCAAAAATAATATTAAATTATTACTTTAATATTATTGAAAATCCGTTTTGAGCATATCGAAGATTTAACTCCGACGAGTCCGGAACAGGTCGGAAAATCGAATTTGGACATCGGGAAGGGGTCGAACCGGCTGAGCCAATTTGACCGACATCTGCCGGTCACCGCCGGACATGCCTACCGACATGTCACAGGGCCCTTTCCATATTATTCGGAGTACCCGGGATTGCCCCGGACTTACAAAGGATTATGTTGGATAGTTGCCCTGCGACATGAATAAGGTTGGGGACGTGCGACAGTGGTCGGCGTCCGGAGTGTGTCCGTGCGCGAGCAGGACTTTGAGTCGTTGAGCAGAGGGCTTTAGAAAAAGAGTTTCGTGAAATGCTTGTAATGGGGAGTTCCTTGGAGTGTTGGGAAGATCTCCACCAAGTTTCACAACTAGACGGTTCCGTTTGAGTAGCGAACGATGCGAAGTATCGAGATGCTGCAGTGCAGTGGCATTGTAGTAGTTTCAGAATATTGCAAGGGCAATTCCTCACTCCTCGAGTATCGGATGGGGCTGACACTTTGAGGACTTATAGATAATGTCGTAAGCTACTCTACGGTTCAAGCGGATAAGGATTTTGAGTTCATATGAGGGAGTTACACCCGATGTGGTTCCTCGGCCAAACAATGTCTAGTGCAATTACAAGGGAATATTTGTCTAAGCCTATTATAGGGGGGACAGTCCTTAGATGGGCAATGGTGGGCAAGCGGCCAGTCTTCCTCGTGCTATCGATCACCAAGCGTGCAATCTTCCTAGAGGTATGGGGGGCCTCTAGGGAGCCAACTCTAAGCATTCGAAGTGTGCGAAGAGTTCCCGAGCGAGTTGGAAATCGTTAGGGCGGCGTAGGACCTTTGGGGTCTGCGTTGGGCTTAAGGTTGGCATTGAGGCTCAAGTGTGACCGGAGGGATGCTGTCGGCCATATACACTTCCTCTATATCGATAGGGCAATCGAGGCACGCATTTAAATCATACGCCTCGTGAGCTTACTCGTAAGCATTAGCTATCGGTTCCGGCTATGCTGCGGCAGATCGTTGGCTTGTACATGTGGTTGCGAGACAACACCACATTGCGGATTGAAGGTAATATGTCGGTATGCGAAGTAGTCCCAAACATCGTGAGGGGAAAATATCTATTGATGGCATGAATCTAAGCCAAGATCTAAAAGGTTGTCCGTCTAGAGTGAGGTACTCTCAAGGGCGCCAAGGTACTGCACCTAGGAAGTCCCGTGTGAGTGTCGAGCACGAGGAATTGCACTTCGGGCATGCGAGTGACCCTTAGTGCCGAGTGCCATTGCGGGTTAAGATTGAAGGGTATGAGATACCGGCCCTTAGTTGGTCGGAGGCAAAGGGCAGGCAGGTGCCTAGCGTTTTACGCAGCACAATGGACCAGTGCATGATATCTCTAATGTTGGTATTTTATGAGATCTCGTTGATGGTAGCCGGATGGAGACTCGGAAGTCTCCTAGGCGCACGGGTGATTCGTGATCCGCTGCACGAATTCGACAGGCCTGAACCTCAGTGAGCCGCACCCCGTGACAGGTGGTATCGTAGCCTGGAATGTCGCATCCAGGTTTCAGTTGAGCTTTGTTGAAGATCTTTCTTCCCTTGAGAACCGGATACCAAAATCGTGCCAAATTTTTTTTATTAGCCATTGTAGTGGCATTTCAGCGAAGGGCTTGCAGTGCGTTCTTACATATTGTGGCAGAGTTGAGAATTAAGTTGGCAGTGGGACTTGAGCGAATGGTAGTACCTCGAGTTGGCTTTGCAATTGGGCGAAGGGTAGTACCCTGGTTGTTTGGTTTCTGTCAGTGATGTTCGAAAGCTTTGTTCGGTGCGAGTTGTTGGCATTAGTGATTTCGGCGAATGGTAGTACCCGGGTTACGACGTGTTTAATGACTATTTATTCTCTGCAAGTACGGTTGGCATTTGGTAGATGTGAGGCGAACATCCTCATCGGTAAATTGCGGACGCGCGAGTAACGATGTTGGTGCAATCCAATCAGAATCGGTGTTAACCTTTTTGCGGGCTTATTAGACATCTTGATCTCCTAGAAGGAGACATGCTGGTGAGCCGGGTGGTGTGCAGTAGCCACGTCTGCCAAGTTGCAGCCATGTTTGCGTAGCGCCGCAGATTGAGAGGTGATTTGGGTTTGAGAGCTATTTGGGCGAGAACTTCAGTGCGGGAAACCGCCACAGCACGTTCAGGTGCAAAGCATGGGCTTAATCTTAGTGCGCACAAGCGCCACAGCACTTGAGGTGCATTGGTTACATGAGATTTGAATTGGTATGCGCAAAGCGCTTTCGCACATGAGGTGCAATCGTAACACAGCCACCACGCGAGTTGCAAGAGTGGAGTGTTCAGTCTTCCTGGTTCGAGTCGGGCAGATATGAGAATGGGCATGCTCCAAGTGTGGTGTTGCATGTCCCAGCCGTCTATGAGGGACAAGAGATTCGGGTCAGGCCTCCAACATGAGTGGGGGAGGGCCAGACCCCCGAGACGAAATGGGCTGATTCGAGATTGATGTTCCTTAAGGGGATTCCAAAGCCTAGAGTATGGGCTCTGTGGTTGAGGGATTTTCTGAAAGGGACTGAGTTATATGGAGCATTGGGCTCCTTGGTTACCGAAGAGGTGTGTCCATCCAGGACACACATGTGAGCGATTCTGAGATGGCTGTTCTTGGAAGTGATTTGGAAGCCAATTAATGGGACCTATTGGTTGATGAATTTCTGATGGGAGCAAGCCGGATGAGGTGTGCTCATACAGAGTACACAATTGTGCGTTGAGCAATAAGGCCAGATAGCCAGGTTACGAGTTAGGCCAGAGGGCCTGGGTTCGTGTCTTCGTCTGAGTCAGATGACCAGCGAGACCAACCCGCGAGTTTCGTCACGCCAGGCTGAAGGCCGGTGACGCGGTGTGCCTAGAGTTAGGCATCACCTTCGAGTGGGGGAGGGTGCGTTGATCACGCGTACAGCCTTCAAGCTCTTTGCCGTAGAAGTGCGGTGGCCTGAGGGCCGAGAGTAGTGATCTGTGAGCAGCCGTGTAGGCCTCTTTCGACTTGTGCTAGAGGGCACTTGTCTTACAGAGTTTCAGATTGGGTTTGGCTCGTCCTTGATAGAATTCGGAATCCATATTATGGGGTATGGTTAGTAAGGATTTTGAGAGGGCAGCCGCGGTGCTATTTTGAGCGGAGCGCAAGGCTCCTTTGGATGGGTTCTTGGTGTTAGTGAGCACTCTTATAAGTATCATGTACTCCAGATGTTCAGGCAAATCGACCCGGTTTAATTCGGAGAACTTGTCGCTAGTCTCGGACTTGACAATGAGGGAGTAGCTTGATTTGAGCTAGAGTGGCAATCTAACACCAGCGGTTGGTTTTCGGTTATATCGAGGCATGGAGAGAATGATTCCTGCCAAGATATGAGTGGGTGTGCACCGAAGACAGGCAACATCCGAGAGGAGGGAGAGTGCATTGATCGCATGCACTGCATCCCTACGAGCAATGAGTTTGAATGTGCGTGGCGCATGAGTTGCCGGGCGAGCGGCGAGAAATTGCGATCATCGAGTTGCCGTGCAGGCGTTCTTCGAGTTGGGTCTCAGACTTTACAAGCAGGCGCCACTTGATGGAACTAAGAGTGCTGTGCTGAGAGGCACACGAGTTGAGGAGATGGAGGTAGAGTGTCGGGTTCGTTGCCCAAGTATTTTCATGATGAGATGGGCAGCGCATGTACATGGAGCAGGTTGTGTGTGCATGCGTTGACGAGGACGTCAACGGATCGAGAGGGGGAGGATGTCACAGGGCGCTTTGCATATTATTCGGAGTACCCGGGATTGCCCCGGACTTACAAAGGATTATGTTGGATAGTTGCCCTGCGACACGAATAAGGTTGGGGACGTGCGACAGTGGTCGGCGTCCGGAGTGTGTCCGTGCGCGAGCAGGACTTTGAGTCGTTGAGCAGAGGGCTTTAGAAAAAGAGTTTCGTGAAATGCTTGTACTGGGGAGTTTCTTGGAGTGTTGGAAAGATCTCCACCAAGTTTCACAACTAGACGGTTCCGTTTGGTAGCGAACGATGCGAAGTATCGAGATGCTGCAGTGCAGTGGCATTGTAGTAGTTTCAGAATATTGCAGAGGCAATTCCTCACTCCTCGAGTATCGGATGGGGCTGAAACTTTGAGGACTTATAGATAATGTCGTAAGCTACTCTACGGTTCAAGCGGATAAGGAATTTGGAGTTCATATGAGGGGGTTACACCCGATGTGGTTCCTCGGCCAAACAATGTCTAGTGCAATTACAAGGGAATATTTGTCTAAGCCTATTATAGGGGGGACAGTCCTTAGATGGGCAATGGTGGGCAAGCGGACAGTCTTCCTCGTGCTGTCGAGCACCAAGCGTGCAATCTTCCTAGAGGTATGGGGGGCCTCTAGGGAGCCAATTCTAAGCATTCGAAGTGTGCGAAGAGTTCCCGAGCGAGTTGGAAATCGTTAGGGCGGCGTAGGACCTTTGGGGTCTGCGTTGGGCTTAAGGTTGGCATTGAGGCTCAAGTGTGAGCGGAGGGATGCCGTCGGCCATATACACTTCCTCTATGTCGATAGGGCAATCGAGGCACGCATTTAAATCATACGCCTCGTGAGCTTACTCGTAAGCATTAGCTATCGGTTCCGGCTATGCTGCGGCGGATCGTTGGCTTGTACATGTGGTTGCGAGACAACACCACATTGCGGATTGAAGGTAATATGTCGGTATGCGAAGTAGTCCCAAACATCGTGAGGGGCAAATATCTATTGATGGCATGAATCTAAGCCAAGATCTAAAAGGTTGTCCGTCTCGAGTGAGGTACTCTCAAGGGCGCCAAGGTACTGCACCTAGGAAGTCCCGAGTGAGTGTCGAGCACGAGGAATTGCACTTCGGGCATGCGAGTGACCCTTAGTGCCGAGTGCCATTGCGGGTTAAGATTGAAGGGTATGAGATACCGGCCCTTAGTTGGTCGGAGGCAAAGGGCAGGCGGGTGCCTAGCGTTTTACGCAAAGACAATGGACCAAAGGCATGATATCTCTAATGTTGGTATTTTATGAGATCTCGTTGATGGTAGCCGGATGGAGACTCGGAAGTCTCCTAGGCGCACGGGTGATTCGTGATCCGCCGCACGATTCGGCGAGCTGAACCTCGGTGAGCCGCACCGTGACGGTGGTATCGGAGCCTGGAATGTCGCATCCAGGTTTCAGTTGAGCTTTGTTGAAGATCTTTCTTCCCTTGAGAACCGGATACCAAAATCGTGCCAAATTTTTTTTATTAGCCATTGTAGTGGCATTTCAGCGAAGGGCTTGCAGTGCGTTCTTACGTATTGTGGCAGAGTTGAGAATTAAGTTGGCAGTGGGACTTGAGCGAATGGTAGTACCTCGAGTTGGCTTTGCAATTGGGCGAAGGGTAGTACCCTGGTTGTTTGGTTTCTGTCAGTGATGTTCGAAAGCTTTTTCGGTGCGAGTTGTTGGCATTAGTGATTTCGGCGAATGGTAGTACCTGGGTTACGACGTGTTTAATGACTATTTATTCTCTGCAAGTACGGTTGGCATTTGGTAGATGTGAGGCGAACATCCTCATCGGTAAATTGCGGACGCGCGAGTAACGATGTTGGTGCAATCCAATCAAAATCGGTGTTAACCTTTTTGCGGGCTTATTAGACATCTTGATCTCCTAGAAGGAGACATGCCGGTGAGCCGGGTGGTGTGCAGTAGCCACGTCTGCCAAGTTGCAGCCATGTTTGCGTAGCGCCGCAGATTGAGAGGTGATTTGGGTTTGAGACCTATTTGGGCGAGAACTTCAGTGCGGGAAACCGCCACAGCACGTTCAGGTGCAAAGCATGGGCTTAATCTTAGTGCGCACAAGCGCCACAGCACTTGAGGTGCATTGGTTACATGAGATTTGAATTGGTATGCGCAAAGCGCTTTCGCACATGAGGTGCAATCGTAACACAGCCACCACGGGAGTTGCAAGAGTGGAGTGTTCAGTCTTCCTGGTTCGAGTCGGGCAGATATGAGAATGGGCATGCTCCAAGTGTGGTGTTGCATGTCCCAGCCGTCTATGAGGGACAAGAGATTCGGGTCGGGCCTCCAACATGAGTGGGGGAGGGCCAGACCCCCGAGACGAAATGGGCTGATTCGAGATTGATGTTCCTTAAGGGGATTCCAAAGCCTAGAGTATGGGCTCTGTGGTTGAGGGATTTTCTGAAAGAGACTGAGTTATATGGAGCATTGGGCTCCTTGGTTACCGAAGAGGTGTGTCCATCCAGGACACACATGTGAGCGATCGAGATGGTTGTTCTTGGAAGTGATTTGGAAGCAATTAATGGGACCTATTGGTTGATGAATTTCGATGGGAGCAAGCCGGATGAGGTGTGCTCGTCAGAGTACACAATTGTGCGTTGAGCAATAAGGCCAGATAGCTGAGTTACGAGTTAGGCGAGAGGGCACAGGTTCGTGTCTTAAATGCAGTCGAGATGACCAATGAGACCAACCGGCGGTTTAAATCACGCCAGGATGAAGGCCGGTGACGCGGTGTGCCTAGAGTTAGGCATCACCTTCGAGTGGGGGAGGGTGCGTTGATCACGCGTACAGCCTTCAAGCTCCTTGCCGTAGAAGTGCGGTGGCCTGAGGGCCGAGAGTAGTGATCTGTGAGCAACCGTGTAGGCCTCTTTCGACTTGTGCTAGAGGGCACTTGTCTTACAGAGTTTCAGATTGGGTTTGGCTCGTCCTTGATAGAATTCGGAATCCATATTATGGGGTATGGTTAGTAAGGATTTTGAGAGGGCAGCCGCGGTGGTATTTTGAGCGGAGCGCAAGGCTCCTTTGGATGGGTTCTTGGTGTTAGTGAGCACTCTTATAAGTATCATGTACTCCAGATGTTCAGGCAAATCGACCCGGTTTAATTCGGAGAACTTGTCGCTAGTCTCGGACTTGACAATGAGGGAGTAGCTTGATTTGAGCTAGAGTGGCAATCTAACACCAGCGGTTGGTTTTCGGTTATATCGAGGCATGGAGAGAATGATTCCTGCCAAGATATGAGTGGGTGTGCACCGAAGAGAGGCAACATCCGAGAGGAGGGAGAGTGCATTGATCGCATGCACTGCATCCCTACGAGCAATGAGTTTGAATGCGCGAGGCGCATGAGTTGCCGCGCGAGCGGCGAGAAATTGCGATCATCGAGTTGTCGTGCAGGCGTTCTTCGAGTTGGGTCTCAGACTTTACAAGCAGGCGCCACTTGATGGAACTAAGAGTGCTGTGCTGAGAGGCACACGAGTTGAGGAGATGGAGGTAGAGTGTCGGGTTCGTTGCCCAAGTATTTTCATGATGAGATGGGCAGCGCATGTACATGGAGCAGGTTGTGTGTGCATGCGTTGACGAGGACGTCAACGGATCGAGAGGGGGAGGATGTCATAGGGCGCTTTGCAAATTATTCGGAGTACCCGGGATTGCCCCGGACTTACAAAGGATTATGTTGGATAGTTGCCCTGCGACACAAATAAGGTTGGGGACGTGCGACAGTGGTCGGCGTCCGGAGTGTGTCCGTGCGCGAGCAGGACTTTGAGTCGTTGAGCAGAGGGCTTTAGAAAAAGAGTTTCGTGAAATGCTTGTACTGGGGGGTTTCTTGGAGTGTTGGAAAGATCTCCACCAAGTTTCACAACTAGACGGTTCCGTTTGGTAGCGAACGATGCGAAGTATCGAGATGCTGCAGTGCAGTGGCATTGTAGTAGTTTCAGAATATTGCAGAGGCAATTCCTCACTCCTCGAGTATCGGATGGGGCTGAAACTTTGAGGACTTATAGATAATTTCGTAAGCTACTCTACGGTTCAAGCGGATAAGGAATTTGGAGTTCATATGAGGGAGTTACACCCGATGTGGTTCCTCGGCCAAACAATGTCTAGTGCAATTACAAGGGAATATTTGTCTAAGCCTATTATAGGGGGGATAGTCCTTAGATGGGCAATGGTGGGCAAGCGAACAGTCTTCCTCGTGCTGTCGAGCACCAAGCGTGCAATCTTCCTAGAGGTATGGGGGGCTTCTAGGGAGCCAACTCTAAGCATTCGAAGTGTGCGAAGAGTTCCCGAGCGAGTTGGAAATCGTTAGGGCGGCGTAGGACCTTTGGGGTCTGCGTTGGGCTTAAGGTTGGCATTGAGGCTCAAGTGTGAGCGGAGGGATGCCGTCGGCCATATACACTTCCTCTATGTCGATAGGGCAATCGAGGCACGCATTTAAATCATACGCCTCGTGAGCTTACTCGTAAGCATTAGCTATCGGTTCCGGCTATGCTGCGGCGGATCGTTGGCTTGTACATGTGGTTGCGAGACAACACCACATTGCGGATTGAAGGTAATATGTCGGTATGCGAAGTAGTCCCAAACATCGTGAGGGGCAAATATCTATTGATGGCATGAATCTAAGCCAAGATCTAAAAGGTTGTCCGTCTCGAGTGAGGTACTCTCAAGGGCGCCAAGGTACTGCACCTAGGAAGTCCCGAGTGAGTGTCGAGCACGAGGAATTGCACTTCGGGCATGCGAGTGACCCTTAGTGCCAAGTGCCATTGCGGGTTAAGATTGAAGGGTATGAGATACCGGCCCTTAGTTTGTCGGAGGCAAAGGGCAGGCGGGTGCCTAGCGTTTTACGCAGCACAATGGACTAGTGCATGATATCTCTAATGTTGGTATTTTATGAGATCTCGTTGATGGTAGCCGGATGGAGACTCGGAAGTCTCCTAGGCGCACGGGTGATTCGTGATCCACTGCACGAATTCGACAGGCCTGAACCTCAGTGAGCCGCACCCCGTGACACGACAGCTGCCGGTCACGGCCGACAGAAGCTTCTCGACCACTATCCGGATAGGGATGTCCAGCTGTCCGGATAAGGTCGGTCACGACCGACAGAAGCTTCTCGGTCAGGTGTCCGGAGAAGGTCGGTCGCGACCGACAGAAGCTTATCGGCCAGCTGTCCGGATAAGGTCGGTCACGACCGACAGAAGCTTCTCGGCCAGCTGTCCGGATAAGGCTTCCAGCTGTCCGGATAATGCTTCCAGCTGTCCGGGTAAGGTTGATTTTCAACCGACTTTGAGCCCCTATTTATACATGTTCCCGGACGTATTTTTGTACATATAATATATGATTTTGAATCTATGAACATCTACTTTAAAACGACCGTAACATATTTCTATTAAAAAAATTAAAAAGGCCTCAAAAATCCCGACCAATTAGATAGCTCAAATCTGACAGTTTTTCAAAGGTGTTTGATAAAAGTCCTCAAAGAGATTTCAGATTTTACATCAAGAATTTATGACCGGAAATATGAAAAAGTATTTCCAAGTGCTAGGAGAAGCGTATCCGGGATCCAAGAAGGACAACCGAGCCAAATTCAAAGGAAGATATTTCAAGATTTCAGCAAACGAGGTGAAGTTATACTGTTTTAATATGTTACGGTCATCGTTGTTGTTGTTGTTGCCCAAAATATTTATCCGATGATTAATACTGCTGGAAGACGGACAACAAACAACAATTGCGGGAGCACTTCCGAGAGAAGATAAATAATACAAGATTTGCCGGTTTTGTTAGGCCCGGGCTTGAATGCTCTCGCGAGATGATATTAATACAAATATTCGTGGATACAAGTATTAATGAGAGAAATCTAAATACAATGAGTGTAAAAAGACTCTGTTAATCCGGCTCTTGAGCGAAGCTCGGTGTTCTTCGTCCCTGCCGATCGTCTGCTGGATGAGAGAGGCCGGGAGAAGAAGGACCGAATGATAGCTGTTGCCAAGAGTTGGAGATAGCCAAGTGCTGGGTGTTTTACTTCTGTAATGTAGACTGAAATCGCGATAATGCAGCCCTTTGACCGAGTGCAGGGTGCCTTGTATATATAGTGGCAGCCGAGTCTTGTCCTTTGGTGGGCGATCGCCTTCCGGCCATTATAATAATGGGGCGATCGTCCGCCGGCCAATATTATAATGGGGCGATCACCAGGGCTGTCGGGCTAAAGTCCAAGAAAGATGCTGGCAGTCTGCCTAAAGTCCAAAGCTACAGCCGGCTGCCAGCTGGGCGGTCCAATGAGGGGCCGGCACGCGTCCGAAGTCAGCCACATGCGGCCCTACTGACAACTTTCGGCGGGCCTGTCGGCTGGTGGACTGATGCTGACAGGCTGTGGTCAATGATCCGAGATTCGCGGATCTTGTCTCGGCTATTGCACGTGGTGCCAGTCTTGAGGCTCGGCCTTTACCGACTGGATGGCCATCGACCCTGATTGACATGAGGCGGTCGTCTCTAGCTGGTCATCAGAGGTCGCCATCGGCCAGTTACTGAGGGTCGGCATTGGTCGGTCACCAAAGGTTGGTCGGCAGGTGCCGAGAGAGGATCGTCCGCTAGTCGGTCGCCAGGAGTCGGTCGCCGAGTACCGAGAGATGATCGTATTTGAGGTCGATCGCTCGGCACCGGGACTTGTCCTGGGACCTTCGGTTGGCCGATTTATCTTGTCCGCTGGGTAAAGGATCGGCCGCCTGATCGCTGGTCGGCAGTTCTGCCTCGGCTGCTCGGCAGTGACTCGATCGCCCGATCTCCGAGGAGATCGCCGGTCGGATAGTGTAATTCTTGACACAACAATTGCCCCCCAGCTTGCTCCTATGTTGAAGACATGGGGCGAGGTGGTTCTTGCTGGCGATCGTGTGAGGATCAGGACGAGCGATCTTGCTGAGCTGACTTAGGATTCGGACTTGGGCTATCATGGTCGATTGGCTAGCTATCTTTCGGTCTTGTACCTGCAAAAACAACATTGGTCTATCCCCCTCGGAAACTTGGTGGTTTCGCTTGTTTGAGGAATCATGCACAGTCGCGGAATTCGATGGACCGACTCCATGACCGTGTCTTGATGCGCGAAGACATTGAGTGTCTCGTGACTCACTTTATTATGAGGGTCCTCTGTTAGGCTGCGCCTCGCCTCGTATTTAAACGAAGGGCGTGCGGTCTCGGTCTAGAGGAGTCCTTGCGCGGGGCAGCGTCGGATGAATCAACTCCACGCCCGCGGCTTGTTAGCTCTGCTTCCACCTCGGCCAGCCATGGAGATGGCCGACCTCGACGGTGTACGTTGAGACGGGGGTTGTGGCACGTGTCGTTTTGTCCGGGTAGATCATCTTTAGATGGTGAACCTTGAGGGCTGGCGACCATGTGTAACACCCCCAATCCACTCAGGGATATTACACGCCGTAGACCCTCTCCTCGAAGATCTACCAGGCTGGTAACAACATTTAACATCTCGACAATGCCTTCAAGGCTAAATGACTCAGTAGACCGATTTGGTCTTTCAATAAAATATACAACTCAATTACAACATATACCCACGCAGGGGTCAAAGTACAATAAACTCCCGTACAACGGGGAAAAGATCTTGCGTGGAAAAGAAAATACAACTAGACCAATACGACATCAACGGATCCTCGTGTGATTAGTATCGTTCATCTTTCATCATCCTTCGTGCCGACCCTGTGTTATGCTCCAAAACCTGAATGCAAAAATAGACATCCACCCCCCGAATACTCGGGGGTTAGCAAAACTCCACTGTTTTGCTAGTGCAAATACAAAGTGCAAATACGAGCCATACAATTCACATTCCACGAATAACAATAACCAGGGATCCTCAAAGATCCAAACAAAATGAAAAGTACTTCTCGAGGCAAGGGTTTGAGAAAACATTTCAAAATCGAAATACCATAAACCAATGGAAATAATTTATAAGACGGTTTAGAATGCCATCGAGAGTTTTAATAGAAAACCATTTAGGATTATCAAATCCTACTTTTCAAAATCCACAAGACAAAAGGGGTCACCGCCCCAAAAGTTTATTTTCCGTAAAATCACCTTTACCAAACCGTTGGGATTTTAGCCCCGAATCCGTAAAATGACTTTTACAAAAATGTTGGGATTTTAGCCCCAATCCATAAAATGACTTTTACAAAACCATTGGGATTTTAGCCCCAAATCTCATCAACTCACAGTACACAAGAACGACCACAAGGTTCGTCTCCCAACATCAAAATCCACCAATAAAGGATTTAAAACAAACAACAAAATACTCTAGAGCCATCCTAGCCAAGTAGGCCAAACGAACAACTTACCTCTTACACACTTAGTCAATGCATGCAATCATGAAAACCGTTCAAAAGCACTCATTTCCGGAAATGCCAATGATCAAACCACATTTGTAAAATGCACCACAATTAACCGCGGACCCACAGCTTCGTGGATCCATGCCGAGACCCCGTCGGATCTAACCCACAGTGGTTAAAAGCAAGCTCGCGGTTCCACAGCTTCGTGGAGCCCTACCGAGACCCCGTCGGATCTAACCCGCAGTGAGCATACATACACACACGTTACTCATGCAATACTAACATGCTAAGAATGTAAGTTCATTAAGAATACTCACTAGAGATGGCCATTAACTCGACACCATTATCAAACTCTTCAAAACACAATAACAAGATTAAATACGGAATACACGATTCCATAACTTTAAACAAGAGGAGTATCATCATCAAATCCTTCAATGTTCAAAATAATCAAATCATAATCAATTCCCAAAACACACCGTTCACAAAACACACACGCATTTGAAAGAAAGCCTTTAACGAGGCCAAACCGAAATCTTTTAAAACTTCGTTTCAAACAACCAAACAAACACACTAATACGATCACCGATCATCATATCCACAAAATAAGAAAAGTATGGGCAAGGTACTTGCCTCGAAATCACAATCGCAACGAGACGACGGATAGGATGCGGTCGAATAGCCCCGAACCCCCGAACAATATCAAGAACGCGATAGCACCACGAGTATTACGAGAATAACACCACACGAATCATCAATCACCAAACGGAATTCAACATCGGAATCCTATGACACCTATAAACCTCCGGAAGTAACAATAACACATGGTTACGATGAGAATCAAGGCCAAAACAACGGAAATCCCAACAAACTATCGAATGGAAACTCATTGGGACATTTAATCGAACACTAAATGTTCAATAATTCCCAAGAACACTCGAATCGTCGATCGAGTTAAACAAACTTGATATATAGATATAAAACCCATAGAACATGATTAATAACATCATACTACACCAATCGATGTATCAAAATCGGATTAGAAACGAAATCAAGAACAATTTCTCCAAAAAGTCAACTTGAAGGATAATCAAGAAATATACCTTGATTTGGATGAAGGATTCAAGTAGAGGTCGAAAATCTACAACAAGACTTGAGGTAGATGACCTCTACAAGTTTTGGAGCACTCAAATCGCCCAAGAATCGCCCAAAATCGCCTAAGATGAAGGAGGAAGAACAGAGGAGAAAAAATGAAGTTTTTCTCCTCGCAAATCTGCGAAAAAAAACGCAGAAAAAGCCCGTGTGCCGCGGCATAGGACAAGTGTGCCGCGGCCCAGGGCCACCAAAAATGCCCAGGAATCAGCTTAGTGCCGCGGCACAGCCTGAGTGTGCCGCGGCACACGGTACAGCCCCCTTCAACACCAAAAAGGCACACCGTGTAGTCTTCGCTATTACGACCATAACTCCTTCGTCTGGACTCCGATTGACTCACCGTTTGAACCATTGGAAAGCTAACTTGATTCTCTATAATGTTGCAAAGATTCAGAATTTTTGGAGTTTCCAAGAATTAATGGTGACTTTACAAAGTCGAACTCCCACGTGAAAAAGTCGATTAAGGACACGGAACTCAACAAAACGACACCGAAACGAACTCGGATGACAAAAAGTGCAGAATTAATCATTCTCGGAATAAGAAACGGTCATGATAGAGTTGTCAAAACGAACTTCCTCCGAAAAAAAGAAAATTACCGAAATTCGAAATTGCGGATATTACACCATCTCCACTGATTAATGTTGGAGATCCCTTAGACTACGTCGGCCTCGTATTTAAACGAAGGGCGGGCGATCTAAGCCGAAAGGGACCTTGCATGGCTGAAGCAGCCGGTTCCATCGACTACCAGGACCATGGCTTTATGATGTGCGGTGGAGGCGATCGCCAGCCTTAGTCCCTCATGATGGACTGTAGACGGTGAGCGAGTCCTCCGGCTCTGGTGGATAGTAGCGACCGGGCTGGGAGACTAGAGGTCGTCGCTCGGGCGCCGATCGCTCTACTCCTAGGCTAAGAAGAAGCCTTTGCCTGGCCAGGAAATCTGCGGCTCTAGCCCGGAAGGCTGCGTAGGTCGTAGGTTGGGTCTTCGTGAGATGCCTGAACATAGGCGAAAAACCCTGAAATCCTCCTAGGACCCCGTAGAGGGCGGTCTCATCGCTTACGGGCTCGCCGTTGAGGATGATCCCGTCTACCCGGTCGATGTAGTCCGAGTCGGACTCTTCTTCTCCCTGCTTGATTTGCATCATGCGAAGGCGACCTTCTGGCTGGACGACTCTCGTGGCGAAGTATTCCGTGAAGATGTGCGCCAGCTCGTTAAAGGAGCCAATGGACCGAGGTGGCAATGAAGTGTACCACTGGTGGGCGAGGTCGTCCAGCGTCAGAGGGAATATTCGGCACCGGGGCGCGTCAGGTGCCCCACACCCGGTCATGTAGATGTTGAACTTCCTCAGGTGCGTCTGGGGGTCCGATCGCCCCTCGCACACGGGTGTTTGCGGGGGAGCGATCTTGTGCTGCACGGGGGCGAGCTCGATGTCGATCGCGAGCGGCTCGCTTGTCTCGGCGATCGTCTTCATGGCGCCTGCCCTGGATTCCAGGAGCGCTTTCACATCGTCGAGCTGACGTTCCATCGCAACCATCGTCGTGGCTCGGTCGCTTGCTGATCGGCTTTGGGAGCGGGAGCCGAGGCGATCGTGTACCGATCTCCGGACTCCGCTGCTGCCGACCTCGGCAATTTGGCGAGGGGGAGCCATACGGCTGGGCTGCCTTCTGGGATCTGGGTAGGCCGAGCTCCTGGTCACGGACTCAAACTCCGTCGTCTCGTAGGCCGGGCCGGGCCCCGGCCGCCAGTCGGGTCACCGCCTGTGCGATCGAAGACGCAGGTGCCCCAGTGCCAGCGCCTCCTCTTGCGGACGAGCCTCCCAGCGTCGCTCGGCTATGTAATGCCTTGAGCTTCGCTTGGACTTCGGCGGGCGGCCGAGGGGTGATAGCGGGAGGCGCGTCGAGAGCACTCCGTCGCTCTGTGGGACGGCCAAGACCTCGTCGATCTGTTCCTTGGTTCGAGCGATCGAGCGAGAGGCAGGCCGCCGTCCATAGATGGGATCGGCGTCTCGACGCGGCGTGCCTACCACCATCGGCCGCGGCTCGAGGCCCAGGGCCAGGCAGGGGCTCTGGCCGGCCGGTCGGCGGCTTTCTTCGACGCGGAGGCGGAAGACATGATTTCGAAAGATTTCTTTGAAGTGCGGTGAGTGTCACTTCAAGTATACAGAAACAGTGAGTGTTCTTCGGGACGGTAGGTATAAAAATTCGAGGGTTGGATCGGCCCTTCTTCTAGCGCCAATTGTTGTTGCCCAAAATATTTATCCGAAGATTAATACTGCTGGAAGACGGACAACAAACAACAATTGCGGGAGCACTTCCGAGAGAAGATAAATAATACAAGATTTGCCGGGTTTGTTAGGCCCGGGCTTGAATGCTCTCGCGAGATGATATTAATACAAATATTCGTGGATACAAGTATTAATGAGAGAAATCTAAATACAATAAGTGTAAAAAGACTCTATTAATCCGGCTCTTGAGCGAAGCTCGGTGTTCTTCGTCCCTGTCGATCGTCTGCTGGATGAGAGAGGCCGGGAGAAGAAGGACCGAATGATAGCTGTTGCCAAGAGTTGGAGATAGCCAAGTGCTGGGTGTTTTACTTCTGTAATGTATACTGAAATCGCGATAATGCAGCCCCTTGGCCGAGTGCAGGGTGCCTTGTATATATAGTGGCAGCCGAGTCTTGTCCTTTGGTGGGCGATCGCCTTCCGGCCATTATAATAATGGGGCGATCGTCCGCCGGCCAATATTATAATGGGGCGATCACCATTTGTCGGGCTAAAGTCAAGAAAGATCTTTGGCGATGCCTAAAGTCAGCTACTGACCTGCCACGGTGGCGGTCCAATGAGGGGCCGACACGCATCCGGAGTCAGTCACATGCGGCCCTACTGACAACTTTCGGCGGGCCTGTCGGCTGGTGGACTGATGCTGACAGGCTGTGGTCAATGATCCGAGATTCGCGGATCTTGTCTCGGCTATTGCACGTGGTGCCAGTCTTGAGGCTCGGCCTTTGCCGACTGGATGGCCATCGGCCCTGATTGACATGAGGCGGTCGTCTCTAGCTGGTCATCAGAGGTCGCCATCGGCCAGTTGCTGAGGGTAGGCATTGGTCGGTCACCAAGGGTTGGTCGGAAGGTGCCGAGAGAGGATCGTCCGCTAGTCGGTCGCCAGGAGTCGGTCGCCGAGTACCGAGAGACGATCGTATTTGAGGTCGATCGCTTGGCACCGGGACTTGTCCTGGGACCTTCGGTTGGCCGATTTAGCTTGTCCGCTGGGTAAAGGCTCGGCCGCCTGATCACTGGTCTGCAGTTCTGCCTCGGCTGCTCGGCAGTGACTCGGTCGCCCGATCTCCGAGGCGATCGCCGGTCGGATAGTGTAATTCTTGACACAACAGTTGTGTCGTGTAACATGTCGACCCGCGAGGGGTCGAAAGAATGAAAGAAAGCCGAGACGAGTCTCACACAGATAAGAATGTTTTATGTGCATTACACAACATGATTTTGACGATTTATAAGGGTTTAATCTCACTGAGTATGCTCGCGTACTCACACCTCATCATTTATGTTTTTCAGGCTAAGGAATCGACGAACGGGACAAGCAGAAGATGATTACATACTCCCAACACGATGAAGTTCAAAATAATCAAAGATGTTGTCGCAGTAATTATTATTATTTTTACGAAACACTTGATGTTCTTCGACGAATATAAATTTCAACGGACTATGTCCGAATATGTGATTTCCCATGTTTTTGTAAAACTGTACTGATATTTGAATAAACAAGTTTTATTGAAGATTTACTGACTAAAATACTTCCGCAAATGCTCCGAATTTATATAAAAATTTTAAGGAAAAAATTGAGCCGTGTAACGTTCTTTTTAATTAAGAAAGCCAGGGCGTTACATAATGGTATCGGAGCGGACCTCTCTCAGTACGGTGAGATTTGGGGATGAACCAAGCGGAAGCTGGTGAGCATGTGACACCCGGGGCCGACGAGGGGGGGAGTGATCGCCGGTGCAATAGAAAAGGGCACGGACAATGAGCGGCTCCGAGAAAGGGGAGTGATCGCCGGTGCAATAAGAAAAAGGGCACGGACAACGAGCGGCTCCTGACAAGGCTTCTATGCGGAGGGGGACATGGTGGGCAATTCTCACGAGCGAGAGGTATTCCAAGACTGTATAGGTATGAGACTATACGATTAAGGAGGTAAAAAAGATTTACTTATACAAAACAAGATATTTCAAAACTTTCTTATTTTTAAAAGTATAACGAATAATTACGGCATGATTATATTTTCGGGAGAATATGTGGTTCATCATTCTTGCTTACGTCGACTACGAGGCAATGTTTTCAAGTATTCACTCTTTTATGAAAACTTAAAAATTATGGTATGAGTATAGAATGATTGTGTCGGCAAAAGATTTGAAAGGATATGTGAAAGTATAAATGTTGTCCGAAAGGGACAAAATATGATTTCAAAGAAAGGTTTCAAAGTGATTTCTTGACACAATATTTTTAAAGTTATTGATGAAAATACTCATACAAAGTTTGATCTGATTTTCAAAGTTCTTTCTGAAGCTCAATTTCGAGGACGAAATTTTTTAAAGGGGAAGGATTGTAACGCCCAATACTTATTTAAATACTATTTATTTTGCTAACGATCATGGATTTTGATTTTAATATTTATAGTTTGTCTCATACTTGGACCGATACGTTCCTAGCATAAAATGAAGGACTTAAAAGGAAAAGATTTCAAAATGAATTATAAGGATCATTTTTAGAATTTATGAAAGTGATTTCGAAAAGTTCCGACGATTTTGATACGATAAAATTTCATTACAGAACACTTATATTGCAAAAATAATATTAAATTATTATTTTAATATTATCGAAAATCCATTCCGAGCATATCGAAGATTTAACTCCGACGAGTCCGGAACAGGTCGGAAAATCGAATTTGGACATCGGGAAGGGGTCGAACCGGCTGAGCCAAGTTGACCGACATCTGCCGGTCACCGCCGGACATGCCTACCGACAGCTGCCGGTCACGGCCGACAGAAGCTTCTCGACCACTATCCGGATAGGGCTGTCCAGCTGTCCGGATAAGGTCGGTCACGACCGACAGAAGCTTCTCGGTCAGGTGTCCGGAGAAGGTCGGTCGCGACCGACAGAAGCTTCTCGGCCAGCTGTCCGGATAAGGTCGGTCACGACCGACAGAAGCTTCTCGGCCAGCTGTCCGGATAAGGCTTCCAGCTGTCCAGAAAATGCTTCCAGCTGTCCGGGTAAGGTTGATTTTCAACCGACTCTGAGCCCCTATTTATACAAGTTCCCGGACGTATTTTTGTACATATAATATATGATTTTGAATCTATGAACATATACTTTAAAACGACCGTAACATATTTCTATTAAAAAAATTAAAAGGCCTCAAAAATCCCGACCAATTAGATAGCTCAAATCTGACAGTTTTTCAAAGGTGTTTGATAAAAGTCCTCAAAGAGATTTCAGATTTTACATCAAGAATTTATGACCGGAAATATGAAAAAGTATTTTCAAGTGCTAGGAGAAGCGTATTCGGGATCCAAGAAGGACAACCGAGCCAAATTTCAGCAAACGAGGTGAGGTTATACTGTTTTAATATGTTACGGTCATCATTGTGTCGTGTAACATGACGACCCGCGAGGGATCGAAAGAATGACAGAAAGCCGAGTCGAGTCTCACACAGATAAGAATGTTTTATGTGCATTACACAACATGATTTTGACGATTTATAAGGGTTTAATCTCACTGAGTATGCTCGCGTACTCACACCTCGTCATTTATGTTTTTCAGGCTAAGGAATCGACGAACGGGACAAGCAGAAGATGATTACATATTCCCAACACGATGAAGTTCTAAATAATCAAAGATGTTGTCGCCGTAATTATTATTATTTTTACGAAACACTTGATGTTCTTCGACGAATATAAATTTCAACGGACTATGTCCGAATATGTGATTTCCCATGTTTTTGTAAAGCGTCGATATTTGAATAAACAAGTTTTATTGAAGATTTACTGACTAAAATACTTCCGCAAATACTCCGAATTTATATAAAATTTTTAAGGAAAAAATTGAGCCGTGTAACGTTATTTTTAATTAAGAAAGCCAGGGCGTTACAGAATGGTATCGGAGCGGACCTCTCTCCGTACGATGAGATTTGGGGATGACCCAAGCGGAAGCTGGTGAACATGTGACACCCGGGTCCGACGAGGGGGGGGAGTGATCGCCGGTGCAATAGAAAAGGGCACGGACAATGAGCAGCTCCGAGAAAGGGGAGTGATCGTCGGTGCAATAAGAAAAAGGGCACGGACAACGAGCGGCTCCTGACAAGGCTTCTAGGCGGAGGGGGACATGACTGAACCGAATTCTCACCAGAACGAGAGGTATTCCAAGACTGTATATGTAACACCCCCAAGTTATTCAGGGAATATTACAGCGCCGTAAGCCCCGCCGTGGGACCCATAAGGCTAAACATACGCGGAACTATAAATTTTGACCGAGGAGGTCTACATACAATGGAATTAAGAACAATACAAAGGTATTCAAAACATAACCGATGTATTCACAAACATCACAACTTGAATCAATACTTCGGCAAACACAGGCCGGAACATCAAGGAAAAGGGGAAACAATACTCGAGTATTCAATAGCCAATCCAGTACAACAATACTGAATGGGAAACTCCAAACATAAGTGGAAGAAAGACACAGTATCACACTTGCCCACCATCTTCATGCCGACCCGATACCTGCCTGTCCGCTCTCCTGTAACCTGAAATACATAAAACGTATTTCCCCCATAAAGGGGTTAGCCGTCGAATAGCTAGTGCAAGTATATCAAGTATGAAACACAATACTCCTCAACAATAAAGTAAAGGTAACTGTCAATTCATCAATTCAAGACTAGTATTCCGGAATAACTAAATCTCATAGCATCACATCAAGACGTATATGAATGACGTGGAAACGGTTCGTTCATATCATCCGTCATCAATACATATATGAATACCGTGGAACCGCACCAGAGGCTACGGAACCCTCAGAGGACCAGTTGGTCCGTCCCGGAGTGGTTAATTCATATTATCCATGGAATCGCACCAGAGGCTACGAAACCCTCAGAGGACCCGTCGGCCCGTCCCGGAGTGGATATAAATAATCATGCCATTAATATTTCATACTTTCAAAGTCGAACACATTCATAAATATATACTTGCCTTTGAGACATCGACAATTCGAATGGAAAAAGGTATGAGTTCGGTAGGTCCAAGAACGCGCTTCCGGCACCTAAACGATTCGCAAGGAATATGATAATCAATTATCCATATTCAAATTACACGAAGAAACCCCCGAAACCCGTCTACGATTCATAAAGATATACGGATAATCAACTAGATTTTGGAAAATCGTCCAAAATCTCACAACTCCGAAAACGGCACAATCCAAACCACAAAATCGTAGGAAAAGCATGCATACAGTATAGATACATCATAATCTCAAAGTTCTCAAGCTTCAAAGCGGGTAAATCGGATGAATCTACGAAAAACCCCAAAATTCCCAAAAGGTAGGGTTCTAAGGATTTTTACCTTGATTCGGACGTTAGGAGGAATTAGATGTTGAGAAATCCTTGTTCTCCAACCAAATATATTGTTGTTAGAAGGAAGATCACTTCCAATCGCCTAAGATCGTCTCTCCCGAGTGATTCCCGTCGAAAAGGAGTGAAGAAGGTGAGAAATGACGAAAATAAAGTCAACTGCCATATTTATATCTGTCCAGTCTAGCGCACGCTACGCCTCCTTCATTAGCGTGCGCTAGCGAAGTCACCGGATAGTCCAGTGGCTTCTGTCGGCCCCGTTAGCGTGCGCTAATCGTCTGTCCCTAGCGTGCGCTAGCCCAAAATATGGCACCCAGTACTGGAGTCCAGAACTTACTGTCTCTGCCCTGCTCAAAACTTAGCGTGCGCTACCGCTATTGTTTAGCGTGCGTTATGCAATAGCTTTAGCGTGCGCTAGCCGAAGCCTAGCGTACGCTATCTGATTGTCCAGAAAACCTGGCAACCTCACCGCTCTGGCGGCCGGCCCGGTAGCGTGCGCTACGGACGGATGTTAGCGTGCGCTACTATCCATGGATAGCGCGCGCTAACAAACTCCTAGCGTGCGTTAATCCGCCCGATCCAGAGCGATCCAAATCTTGGTTCGACTGGTGATCCTCTTAGCGCGCGCTACGACTCAGAGCTAGCGTGCGCTAATCAAGCAGAATTAGCGTGCATTAGCCTAGACCTAGCGTGCGCTATATCTCTGGCACAGAACATTTCCGCAAGGTCTAAACGACATGATCAAGAACCAAACGAGATACGAAACTCAATAACAATATCAACAACATCTCAAAGCATTTACAGAGCGACAAAATAAGGAGGATGACAGAGTCAAACAGTCAATAAAAGTACGGGTATTACATTCTCCCCCTCTAAAAAGAAGTTTCGTCCCGAAACTTAAGAAATAAATAGTTCGGGGTATTCCACCCGCATCTTCTCTTCCGTCTCCCAAGTTGCCTCCTCGACTCCATGTCTCGACCATTGCACTTTAACCAGTGGAATGGTCTTATGCCGAAGTTGTTTCTCGCGACGCTCAAGGATCTTCATGGGTCTCTCCGGAAAGGTAATATCCTCGGCTATGTCAATCTCACTGTAGTCGATGATGTGGCTCGGATCCGGTACGTACTTTCTCAACTGAGACACATGAAAAACACTATGGACGTGACTCAAAGCTGGAGGCAACGCCAAGCGATAAGCTAAATCTCCAACTCTGTCCAAAATCTCGAAAGGTCCGATATACCTCGGACTAAGTTTCCCCTTTTTCCCAAAGCGGAAAACTCCACGGGTCGGCGACACCTTGAGTAAGACATGATCCCCCACTTCGAACCCCAAGGGTCGACGACGAGTATCAGCATAAGATTCCTGACGACTCTGGGCAGCCAGTAATGTAATATCCGCAATTTCAAATTTCGGTAATTTTCTTTTTTCGGAGGAAGTTCGTTTTGACAACTCTATCATGACCGTTTCGTCATTCCGAGAATGATTAATTCTGCACTTTTTGTCATCCGAGTTCGTTTCGGTGTCGTTTTGTTGAGTTCCGTGTCCTTAATCGACTTTTTCACGTGGGAGTTCGACTTTGTAAAGTCACCATTAATTATTGGAAACTCCAAAAAATTCTGAATATTTGCAACATTATAGAGATCAAGTTATATTTCCAATGGTTCAAACGGTGAGTCAATCGGAGTCCGGACGAGAGAGTTATGGTCGTTTTAGCTCACCCGCTCATTTTTCAGTTATTGGCCGATCAGTGCCGACCGAACTCGGCCGTGTCGTCCGACACGGCCCGTGCCGTACTCGTCCGGAAATGCCGAAGTCTCTGCCCACAGGACTCGACCGTGTCGTTTGGCACGGCCAAGTCGAACTCTTCCGGATAAGCCAGAACCGACTGCCGACACGCCCGACCGTGTTCCAGGACATGGTCGAGTCATGCCGAGTCGCTGTTGGACGGGTCACTATCGGAAGGCCCTCCGCGCCGCGACCGTGTCAAGCAGGACACGGTCGAGTCCTGTCGCCAGTATGCGACACGACCGTGCCGATCGGCACGGCGTGTCCGGCAGGCGATCAACCCTATAAATTCATTTTTTGAGCATTTCAGCTCATTTCTTTCCCTTTTCTTCACCTACAACCGAGAGAGAGAGCTTGAGGGAGGGTTTTTCTTTCACAAATCATTTGAGTGTTTGATTTTCTTCATCTCCTTTCGATCGTGAAGCCCGGACAATCAATCCAACGCGTGTTCTACGGATCTTAGTACTTGAATCTCCGAAGGTAACATCTCTAGAACCCTACTTTCGAATAATTGGGGATTTTGGGGTTTTTGTCCGATTCTTTCCGTTTTGTTGATAGATTCTTGATGAATATGATTAATCTTGTTGCTATCATAAATTTTCCTACGGATTCAGAGTATATTTTCATAGTTTTGCGGAATCGAGAGGGTTTGGTTGTGGTCCGCCCTCGTTATTATTTTGTGCGAATATACACGAATCGTAGGCGGGTTTTCGGGTGTATTCTATTTCCGTATTCGACTAGAGTTGGTTGTAATTATGTTCTTCGAATCGTTAGGTTTGGTTCCGTTGATTCCTAGTGTTCGTCGGTGATTATCCATTCCGTTCGTTGCGTCATCAAAATATTCAAGGCAAGTAATTCTTGGAAACCTTTATGCTTAACGTGAAATGGTAATGTATATTGTGTGTGCTTTACTCACCTCGGGAGGGTCCGACGGGGCCTCGAGGGAATCTATGGCTTCGACCTGGATTCATGAGTTTGATTCGCTAGCCAGCTTGGGAGGGTCCTTAGAGGCCTCGAGTGGGATTCGTGGCTTCGTCCCGGTCCTAGGTGACGTGTGGTGCTTGACTTGTTTTATGAATGTGGCCAGCTCGGGAGGGTCCTTAGAGGCCTCGAGTGGGATTCGTGGCTTCGTCCCGGTCCTAGGCAAATTAATTGTGACTTTTTGTTTCCGGAAAAGACATGTCTTATTTTGGGTCTTCGAAATGATATTGGTGCATGTACTATGAAATGTGTAAGCGATTGGTTTGCCTTGAATACTTGTACTAGCGTAATTGCTAACCCCTTTGGGGACCCGTTGTCGGGAAATTCTTGTTATGGATTTGTGTTATGTTCAGGCCAGACGAGCGGGCAGGATGGTACGAGGATGTCGGCTAAGGTTGTTGACATGTGTAATTGAGTCTTGTTATTTCCTACTGTCTCTTTTGATGTGGATGTTTTCCAAATTGTAAACTTATAGATTGTACTCGCGAGTACTTAGGTTTTTCCTTTCGGATTGTGATTGGTATTCGTTGGAGTTACTGTATTTGTCGGTAGATGTTTATTATGCCGGTTGTACCGGACGTGTTGTTTTATGTTCTTATTGTTAACAAGTGTTTCCTTGCTAACTGAGGCGGTTAGTCGAGTGGTGTTTTCTTGTGTTAGCCTGGTGGGTCCCATGTAGGGGTCCACGGTGCTGTAATACACTTCGAATATCTTGGGAGTGTTACAGAAAATGGTATCAGAGCTCTAGGTTTATGGATACCTAGGCTTGTCGGTTAATTTGGGTCTATTTGCGTTTTGTTTTGCACATTGTCACACCGCTGCCGACATCTCAGTACATCCAGCGCTTATAAGTTTTCCTTACTCGATCCTCTTGTTTTCTCGTATTGTATTTCCACTTCTTGAACTGTGATTGTCTCTCTCGTACTTATCGTCGAGTTGTTTTTCGATCCATCCGGTTCGTGTACTTTTGATTCTAGTATTGCGCAGTCCTTTATCTCTCTGGAGTGTGTGTGCCGTTCTGGGCTTGACCGTTTGTCGTTTTGCGAGCCTTCCGTCACCAAACTTCCTAATGTTGGTGGGATCATTGGTAATAGAAAGATCCGAGATTTGCTCCGTGGTATATTGTGAGAGGGCTTGACTCTCTAGTCTTTTGTTGTATGATGGAATCTGTGTTTGATAATTGCGATATACTAAATGTATGTTGAGCCGAACGTACTGATGGTTTGGACACCGAGGGGTGCAGTATGATGTGAATGTTTTGAACATTGATATGTTCCGGGAAAGGTGTCGATGGCAGAGTTTGTTGAGAAACTCACATAGATGGTTTCAACATGTGTTTGAATCGGTGTTCATCAGTTATGCTGTTAAACTTGAAGAGATAAGTTTGACATATGCTTAGAATTAGTGTTTAGAGTTGCGCTTGTTGACTGGTGATTTTGAATGCCGTATATGCGTGTGTTCGGGAATTGTTAGTACTTGGCTAATTATTATTATTTACAACCAATGTGTTTCTATTAATATTAATACATGCGGCGTGCATGCTTGAAAATTTCTTAGACTTGATCGTATTGTGGGTTTTTGAAAAGTGACATGAATTTGGGCGAGCCAGCCTTGTATTTCCAAATAAAACCTTGTGTCGGTATTTAAAGGTCGTGTATAAAAGTGTTTAGGACATTTTATAAAATACTACCATTGTAAAGCCCTTGTCGTGTTTGAAAGGGTCTTGAAAACGATTTTTAACTTATCGGTTTTATTTTCGAATAACTAGAGTATACGATTTTAAAATCAGATTAGCCTGGGGAAACCTAGGTTGTCGAGTCAAATTGTGTTTGTTGAGTTTTGTCTCGTCGGATTTTGTCTGACTTAGTCGCATCGCGACGCGTCGTTTGAAATCATTGGTCGTGATTAGTATCGAGGCGGTCGTCACTTACGTGCGACCTGTGATCGTAAGTCTCCCTTCTTTGTGTTGTGCCTCGTGTGACACGAGCTATTTGTATGATTATTTGTTAATTGATGGAATCCTCTTATGGATTTTTATTTCTTGATATGTGGTTATTTGACCCTCATATTTCGTTCATATGAGGAGTAGCGTTGCTGGATTGTGCATGTTTGACTTTATTTCTTTTATCCATTGCGTGAGTTCTTTTGTAATGGCTTTCGGTATTTTACCGACTGAGTTTTATTTCGAAAACCGATTCCTTTAACCGAGTTTTTGGCATTATGGCCTTGAACATTTTGGCGAAATTCTTATGACGGTATTTAGTATTTTGTAAATGGCTTTTGTGAGTTTTTGAAATATTACCGTCATCGTCTTTTTGGGCGTTTTTGTAAATGGTTTTTAGCCTGGTGGGTTCCGGCGCGAGACCCACGACGCTATAAAGTTTTGTGTAATTACCTGAAGTTTTTGGGCATTCTAGCCCATTGAATTATCTTTGAAAACCTTGAGTATCCTAGAAAATAAATTTCGAGACGTACTTTTAAAATGAATTATTTTCTCGTGATACATCCAAGGTGCCACAACACTGTAACACCCCCAAAAACGACCGGGAATATTACAGCGCCGTGGGCCTCATATTGGAACCCACAAGGCTAAAATCATTTTCGCAAACGTTTAAAAATGTCAAAAAGCCCTTTGAAAGAACACACACACGCACAGCGGATAAAAACACAGTTTCAAGAATATCGAAAGCCATTTTAAATATACACACACATCGGATAAAACACAATTAATCACATTTACAGCGGAATTATAAAAACCAGAAAGAACACTCGAATCCCAACAACTACGCCATAGCCAGTATCACCGGAAAGCTCATCCCTTCACGACCGCTGCCAGATCGAACTCCGAGTACCTAAAAGATAAAGCCCACGACGGGGTCAGCCATAATACTCAACAATGATAACGATCACATCACAAAAACAATACATAACAATGTAATCTACAGAGTAAGAACATTCCCCATGTAATCTTACCGAAATAACCTTACCAACCTGTCACAATCCATAACAAATCAATTCTTACCAACCCACGCCTCGTGTCCTTAAGTGATGAATGAATTCAAAAGTAACCACTTGTACTATATCCGAAACGATACCAAAATTCCCAAACTTATCATATCTCAATTATAGAATGATCTGGTTATGAATAACTCTGTCGGCTGGGTCGCACAATCGAATCCCAATCCTGATAGAACCGATATCACATGGCACACCTGCAATCCAACTGTCCCGAGACAATAGCAAGTCCCGAATATCAATACAAAGCATGAATGCTCACACAGTCAATAATGATAAACAATCGATGCATCACAACGGAAATATCAATGGCATGATATTTCCACACAAGATCGACATAGGATCAACACGGACGAGAATACCATGATCCGTAACTCCAACAAGATCAACGAAGAATCAATAACTGATAATACCGACGACACGGTAAGGGTCAACGAAGAATCGATAACCGAGAATACCGATGACACGGCAAATCCCAACAAGACCAATAAAGGGGCGACAACCGAGAATATCGACGACACGGTAAACTCCAATAACATCAATCAAGGACTAATAACCAAGAATACCAACGGTGAGACAACTCCCAAACAGAATCAATAAGGATCAATAACGAACGAGATTACCAATGACAGGGAAACTCCAAACGAGATTAATAAAGGATCGGTAACAAACAAGTTAACCATCGATAAGGTAACTCCAAACGAGATCAATAAAGGATCAACGGGGCAGATACGAGAGAATAAAATCATCACCCATATACGAATCATATATACGGGATTTCAAAGACAACTCGAATATCGATGCATCCAATTATACATGGACCGTGAATGACCAATCAATAAGACTCAAGATGGACGTCACGATACGCTTGATCCGGACATGTGTCCGTGTACAAGCCAACCACGGGTATTGATCGTGTACCCGTCTGGTCTCGTACCTAATCGGCCTCACGAATGCGTCTCGTGTGCGGTTCAATATGAGGTCGAAACCAACACATGCTACACGTGCCCGTCCGAAAATCCTACACATGAACGATCGAACGTATCGACTCCGGATATGCCACGATACAACATGACAACAAATCTCAAAGAATCGCATATCCATCAAGGATCGGAAGACCTCCCAAAAGAGCAACAAGAACTCGATCATGAAAGATCGACACGACCACAATGTCGTATTTCCATCGACAATCCACATCATGCTCAACAATGCATATAATATTAACACATAAACCCCAAGGCGGCGGCCAAGGGTCACTGAAGCATCTCACAGGAATACCCCGGAACATAGGTGCCATATAGGTCTTATCCCGTAACACAGTTCATGCAATTACAAAATACCCCAAGGTCGCAACCAAGGGTCACGAAAGTATCCACACAGGAATACCCCGGAACATAGGTGCCATATAGGTCTTATCCCCTAACACATCGGCCCAACAGATCACAGCTCAAAGGAAGAGCACATTACAAAACGTAACCACGATGGTGCACACTCACCACATGAAATATCAATACACACATGCAATAATGCAATATGATGATTATCATAATCTAACAGTATTAATTTACCTCAAGCTGGAGACGCCAACTTTTCCACGACCAACCGCCCTGAACGAATACACGATTTATCCGACAATCCAAAATGAAGTACAGTCCATAACTAATACCAAACCACCATCCCGAATTCAACATCGACACCATAACTAACCTTGATATCCGACTTCTCATGCAATAGACCAAATTATAATTCACGTTCCCATTTCTACTAGACATCCTTAAAATCATATACATTATGATTTATCTTACATACCACCATTCCGACAATTCATATATTCCATAATACCATTGCTATATGAATCATAAATGAAATGAAAACGAAATCATTTATTAACATTAAGAACTGAGCAAGCATAACTTGCCTCGATACCAATTCGATGAAGTTGTTACTAGTCCCGTCGTCTTCATCTACAAGCTCCGCAGCCCCGACTCACCGCAGCACAATGGTTAACTTCAACGATCACTAAACGCAACCTAATGCAATAATCAATTAACGATACGTTCGATAACAATCAACAACCGGTATAATCAATCAATCAAACTCAACGGTATCTCGATCATACGAAATCAACCATACCAACTCTTATCAATACGAATACAAGCCGAATTTCGATAATCAATAGTTCTATCAACGTCTACAACATTCTTGGTTCCGACTTAAATCTTAAATTCGGATTTACACGGCTCATTCTTGCAAATTCATAGGAATACAATTACGGATATCATTATGAATAATCATATACCAAAATTAATCGTAATCCTTCCAATTTACGGACATATATCATTCAAGAATTCTTCAAGAACATGAATTAATCCATAATCATGTTTGAAGCCAACAAAACGACGTAGTTCAATGTGTTCTAACATCTAACCATCATCTAATCCATACTCCAAGGCATGTATCATCATATTCTCCAACATACGATCCTCCTAACATCAAGAATCGAAGCAATAGTACCAAGACCACCAAGAACAACATGATTCTATAATCATAGTCAACGTATTCAAGACAAAACCAACATATCATCATCTTCCTTCAACATATAGTTCATATATCCTCAAGAATCGTAACAACAATACCATAATCATCTTCATACGGAGAAGAACATCAACACTAACATCAAAATCCGAATTCAAGGAGTAGAGTTCGTCAACATACCTTTTGAAGGTGAATAACACAATCAAACATTTCCAAAACTCCAAGAACTCCAAGTTTCAAGCTTCCAATCATCCTTATCAAAGTCTTAACAAGGGTATGAGGGTCTGAAATGGGTTTGAGAGTGAAGAGGGACGATTAGGGGAGGAGGAAATGTATTTTCTTACATGAGGAAATGAAAGTCCCGTCCTTATTTTATAAACTGCGCATCTCGTTACGTACGTTAAGTCCCAAAGTTAACGTACGTAAGGCCTTTAACGTACGTTATATGCCCTATATAGCGTACGTAATCGTCATCCAGGGTTAACTGTACTATTTTGCAACTTGAGTTACGTACGTAATACCATCACCATAGCGTACGTAATGTAGCAGTTGACTTGCTACAGTATCAACCCATATTACGTACGTAATATGCCATGCATGGCGTACGTAATGCCGAGGTTGACTCGCCTGTCCACATCCTGCGCCGAAAGCAGTCGACACTGGGTCCCACCTGCCGACCACGGCTCGATCCTGTCTGAATCTCTTCTTAACGTACGTAATGTACATTCCTTAACGTACGTTAATCTTGCTTGCTTACGTACGTAAGTCTCCTTACATAGCGTACGTAATGGCTTTCATACTTAGCCATTTCTGCCCCTGTCTGACATCTCAATATACTGAATACGTACACGCGACATACTGAATACATATGCTCATTCCGATATCATTCTCATACGATACTTCTGATGCACGATACCTCGAATACAACTGTCGACCAAGTAGGGCAATCATACAAATACTCATACGGTACATCCGACATCGAAAAACACAACAAGCATGTAATATCCTAGAATCAAAATAACCTCGATGACATACTGGCACGACTGTCACGGTTTCCAAAATTATCCGCTCATATCGTGTTGGTCCCACTCTGTACAGTACATCCCGGATAAAATAATGCGAAAAATTCATAGTGAAATTCTAGGATATTACATATCTACCCACTTAAATAAGTTTCGTCCTCGAAACTCAAAATCCTGTCACAATCGCATCTCAATCCCAAATATCTCAAAATCACGACACCATACTCAAATAATCATCATCAAATCGAAATAACTAAAAGAACACACTTACAGTCCGTGAAGTCGATGATCTTCCGTGATACCAGCATACGACTCCCATACAAAGTCTCAACACACCGGCATCGCAAATACAATAATTTGAAAATATTTCAAAAATTTTGAAACCTCCAAAATCGGTTTGACCCAAAAGTCAGAAAATCATTTTCAAAAGTCACGCTACTACCGCACCGGTAGAGCCACATAACACACACACGCCCGGGTTTTACGAAACCCAAGCTCTGATACCATCTTCTGTAACACCCCCAAAAACGACCGGGAATATTACAGCGCCGTGGGCCCCATATTGGAACCCACAAGGCTAAAATCATTTTCGCAAACGTTTAAAAATGTCAAAAAGCCCTTTGAAAGAACACACACACGCACAGCGGATAAAAACACAGTTTCAAGAATATCGAAAGCCATTTTAAATATACACACACATCGGATAAAACACAATTAATCACATTTACAGCGGAATTATAAAAACCAGAAAGAACACTCGAATCCCAACAACTACGCCATCGCCAGTATCACCGTAAAGCTCATCCCTTCACGACCGCTGCCAGATCGAACTCCGAGTACCTAAAAGATAAAGCCCACGACGGGGTCAGCCATAATACTCAACAATGATAACGATCACATCACAAAAACAATACATAACAATGTAATCTACAGAGTAAGAACATTCCCCATGTAATCTTACCGAAATAACCTTACCAACCTGTCACAATCCATAACAAATCAATTCTTACCAACCCACGCCTCGTGTCCTTAAGTGATGAATGAATTCAAAAGTAACCACCTGTACTATATCCGAAACGATACCAAAATTCCCAAACTTATCATATCTCAATTATAGAATGATCTGGTTATGAATAACTCTCATTTTGGGTCGCACAATCGAATCCCAATCCCGATAGAACCGATATCACATGGCACACCTGCAATCCAACCGTCCCGAGACAATAGCAAGTCCCGAATATCAATACAAAGCATGAATGCTCACACAAATAATAATGATAAACAATCGATGCATCACAACGGAAATATCAATGGCATGATATTTCCACACAAGATCGACATAGGATCAACACGACGAATACCATGATCTGGTAACTCCAACAAGATCAACGAAGAATCAATAACTGATAATACCGACGACACGGTAAGGGTCAACGAAGAATCGATAACCGAGAATACCGATGACACGGCAAATCCCAACAAGACCAATAAAGGGGCGACAACCGAGAATATCGACGACACGGTAAACTCCAATAACATCAATCAAGGACTAATAACCAAGAATACCAACGGTGAGACAACTCCCAAACAGAATCAATAAGGATCAATAACGAACGAGATTACCAATGACAGGGGAAACTCCAAACGAGATTAATAAAGGATCGGTAACAAACAAGTTAACCATCGATAAGGTAACTCCAAACGAGATCAATAAAGGATCAACGGGGACAGATACACGAGAGAATAAAATCATCAACCATATACGAATCATATATACGGGATTTCAAAGACAACTCGAATATCGAATGCATCCAATTATACATGGACCGTGAATGACCAATCAATAAGACTCAAGATGGACGCCACGATACGCTTGATCCGGACATGTGTCCGTACAAGCCAACCACGGGTATTGATCGTACCCGCCTGGTCTCGTACCTAATCGCCTCACGGCACGCCTCGTGTGCACGGTTCAATATGAGGTCGAAACCAACACATGCTACACGTGCCCGTCCCGAAAATCCTACACATGAACGATCGTAACGTATCGACTCCGGATATGCCACGATACAACATGACAACAAATCTCAAAGAATCGCATATCCATCAAGGATCTAAGACCTCCCAAAAGAGCAACAAGAACTCGATCATGAAAGATCGACACGACCACAATGTCGTATTTCCATCGACAACACCCACATCATGCTCAACAATGCATATAATATTAACACATAAACCCCAAGGCAAAGCGGCCAAGGGTCACTAAGCATCTCACAGAATACCCCTAACATAGGTGCCATATAGGTCTTATCCCTAACACAGCTTCATGCAATTACAAAATACCCCAAGGTCGCAACCAAGGGTCACGAAAGTATCCACACAGAATACCCCTAACATAGGTGCCATATAGGTCTTATCCCCTAACACATCGGCCCAATGTATCACAAACAAAGGAAGAGCACATTACAAAACGTAACCACGATGGTGCACACTCACCACATGAAATATCAATACACACATGCAATAATGCAATATGATGATTATCATAATCTAACAAGATTAATTTACCTCAAGCCGAGACGCCAACTTTTCCACGACCAACCGCCCTGAACGAATACACGATTTATCCGACAATCCAAAATGAAGTACAGTCCATAACTAATACCAAACCACCATCCCGAATTCAACATCGACACCATAACTAACCTTGATATCCGACTTCTCATGCAATAGACCAAATTATAATTCACGTTCCCATTTCCACTAGACATCCTTAAAATCATATACATTATGATTTATCTTACATACCACCATTCCGACAATTCATATATTCCATAATACCATTGCTATATGAATCATAAATGAAATGAAAACGAAATCATTTATTAACATTAAGAACTGAGCAAGCATAACTTGCCTCGATACCAATTCGATGAAGTTGTTACTAGTCCCGCTGCCTTCATCTACAAGCTCCACTCGACTCACCGCAAAGACAATGGTTAACTTCAACGATCACTAAACGCAACCTAATGCAATAATCAATTAACGATACGTTCGATAACAATCAACAACCGGTATAATCAATCAATCAAACTCAACGGTATCTTGATCATACGAAATCAACCATATCAACTCTTATCAATACGAATACAAGCCGAATTTCGATAATCAATAGTTCTATCAACGTCTACAACATTCTTGGTTCCGACTTAAATCTTAAATTCGGATTTACACGGCTCATTCTTGCAAATTCATAGGAATACAATTACGGATATCATTATGAATAATCATATACCAAAATTAATCGTAATCCTTCCAATTTACGGACATATATCATTCAAGAATTCTTCAAGAACATGAATTAATCCATAATCATGTTTGAAGCCAACAAAACGACGTAGTTCAATGTGTTCTAACATCTAACCATCATCTAATCCATACTCCAAGGCATGTATCATCATATTCTCCAACATACGATCCTCCTAACATCAAGAATCGAAGCAATAGTATCAAGACCACCAAGAACAACATGATTCTATAATCATAGTCAACGTATTCAAGACAAAATCAACATATCATCATCTTCCTTCAACATATAGTTCATATATCCTCAAGAATCGTAACAACAATACCAAAATCATCTTCATACGAAGAAGAACATCAACACTAACATCAAAATCCGAATTCAAGGAGTAGAGTTCGTCAACATACCTTTTGAAGATGAATAACACAATCAAACATTTCCAAAACTCCAAGAACTCCAAGTTTCAAGCTTCCAATCATCCTTATCAAAGTCTTAACAAGGGTATGAGGGTCTGAAATGGGTTTGAGAGTGAAGAGGGACGATTAGGGGAGGAGGAAATGTATTTTCTTACATGAGGAAATGAAAGTCCCGTCCTTATTTTATAAACTGCGCATCTCGTTACGTACGTTAAGTCCCAAAGTTAACGTACGTAAGGCCTTTAACGTACGTTATATGCCCTATATAGCGTACGTAATCGTCATCCAGGGTTAACTGTACTATTTTGCAACTTGAGTTACGTACGTAATACCATCACCATAGCGTACGTAATGTAGCAGTTGACTTGCTACAGTATCAACCCATATTACGTACGTAATATGCCATGCATGGCGTACGTAATGCCGAGGTTGACTCGCCTGTCCACATCCTGCGCCGAAAGCAGTCGACACTGGGTCCCACCTGCCGACCACGGCTCGATCCTGTCTGAATCTCTTCTTAACGTACGTAATGTACATTCCTTAACGTACGTTAATCTTGCTTGCTTACGTACGTAAGTCTCCTTACATAGCGTACGTAATGGCTTTCATACTTAGCCATTTCTGCCCCTGTCTGACATCTCAATATACTGAATACGTACACGCGACATACTGAATACATATGCTCATTCCGATATCATTCTCATACGATACTTCTGATGCACGATACCTCGAATACAACTCTCGACCAAGTAGGGCAATCATACAAATACTCATACGGTACATCCGACATCGAAAAACACAACAAGCATGTAATATCCTAGAATCAAAATAACCTCGATGACATACTGGCACGACTGTCACGGTTTCCAAAATTATCCGCTCATATCGTGTTGGTCCCACTCTGTACAGTACATCCCGGATAAAATAATGCGAAAAATTCATAGTGAAATTCTAGGATATTACAAACACGTTTCAAAATTTTCTACCTCGAGATATTTTCAATGTTTTAGAAACACTTTTATTTAGACCCGAGGGTCGAATATTCTGAAAGTTTACACTAAGAGAAAGTGTCCTCATTTTTATCAAATGCGAAATGGTTCTCCAAAGTCTCGATAACGATGTTTCACGTTCGTACTTTTTGAAAGGTGATACTCAAGATCAACCGGTGTTCTTCTAAATTATTTTCCAAAATGAGGTTTTCGTTTTTAAAACCTATCCATTCCCGTTTGAGGGCTGGGTATATATGTATGATGTTCGCGTTGTCGTTATGATGTTTGCTCCCGAGTATGATCAGATTGGTGGCATGAACGTCGAGGCGTTGCCACGCATTTGTTGTGAGAGGTGGGATGTTAGTGTCGAATGTTGCCGCCTCATAGTGATTTCTACGTTGTCGCGCATGTGCGAACTGTTAGAGCTTGGTTTGGTATGACCGTGTGCATCGGTGATGGTTCCGTTATGTGTCGGTTGTTTAATCTCTTGTTACCTTGCTCCTGTTTTTGTGAATTTCGTGGACGAGGTCGGAGGTAATACCCATACTATTTTGACTTCGGTATTTTCTCTTTCTCCAGTCTATCGATTCGCTCATGTTCGTTGATACTTTATGAACGTGTTTTGTATTTCGATTTCATCGTCTGAACGAACTGTGATCTTGTTGTGGGTCGATCTGGTTATCGCTGTGACTTTTTCGAGTTAGGTTCGATTCTTGTGAACCTTGTTCGGAAGTGACATCATTTGGGTCTATTAGTTCTTTTATTCGAAGTGGATCGGATTTGCAACTCCTGTGTTTTCGACTCTGTCGACTCGTTTATGTTCGTTGACATTTTTGAGCTTGTCCTGCCCCTTGCTTTTGTTGATCGAACGAGTGTGGTATTGTTTCGGAATAACTCGTTTGTCGTTGTGACTTTTTAATTGCTATTCCCTTTCTTGTGGATCTTATGTGAATGCACATCCTATTGTTTTCACCGGATCATATATTGTCTCGAGTCGAGATGTGAACCTTGGAGTTGTTGTTTGAGTTTTATTATCCTTCGTGTTTCGGACATGATTATTCGATTTTTGTTGTCTCGATCGCTTGTTTATTCGGTTTTTGTTCTCGTTTTGTGATTGTTGAGCGTTCAGGCTCCTTCCTAATTCCCTTAAGTTCGGGAAATTAGTCTCGTTTTCGATCTTCCAACCCTTGGGCGGTGGAATTCCGTATTTGTTCAGCGATTGGCTCGCGTTTTGATTGATGTACCGTTGGGTTGGTCAATCGTACTGACTTTCGTTCGTTGTGTTTTGTGATTGTCGGATAATTGACTTGGCTATATCATCCGTTTGATGACGCTTGTCATTTGTTGGTTTTATTGTATCCCTAACGGCGACGTTGTGTTGGTCGTCGTGGAGCGTGTTTTCACGCCGTATGTCTCTTTGCGTTTCTTGCAGCGTTTCGCCGTTGGGCGCGAGTTTTCTATTTTTGTGTATCTCGTCGAGTTTTCCTGGCGGGTATACTGCTCCCCCCTACTTGTTTTAAGTTTCGGGACGAAACTTCTTTTAAGGAGGGTAGAATGTAATATCCGCAATTTCGAATTTCGGTAATTTTCTTTTTTCGGAGGAAGTTCGTTTTGACAACTCTATCATGACCGCTTCGTCATTCCGAGAATGATTAATTCTGCACTTTTTGTCATCCGAGTTCGTTTCTGTGTCGTTTTGTTGAGTTCCGTGTCCTTAATCGACTTTTTCACGTGGGAGTTCTACTTTGTAAACTCACCATTAATTCTTGGAAACTCCAAAAAATTCTGAATCTTTGCAACATTATAGAGCATCAAGTTATCTTTCCAATGGTTCAAACGGTGAGTCAATCGGAGTCCGGACGAGAGAGTTATGGTCGTTTTAGCTCACCCGCTCATTTTTCAGTTATTGGCCGATCACTGCCGACCGAACTCAGCCGTGTCGTCCGACACGGCCCGTGCCGTACTCGTCCGGAAATGCCGAAGTCTCTGCCCACAGGACTCGACCGTGTCGTTTGGCACGGCCGAGTCGAACTCTTCCGGATAAGCCAGAACCTACTGCCGACACGCCCGACCGTGTTCCAGGACACGGTCGAGTCATGCCGAGTCACTATCGGAAGGCCCTCCGCGCCGCGACCGTGTCAAGCAGGACACGGTCGAGTCCCTGTCGGCCAGCTGTGCGACACGACCGTGCCGATCGGCACGGGCCGTGTCCAGCAGGGCAGTCAACCCCTATAAATTCATTTTTTGAGCATTTCAGCTCATTTCTTTCCCTTTTCTTCACCTACAACCGAGAGAGAGAGCTTGAGGGAGGATTTTTCCTTCAAAAATCATTTGAGTGTTTGATTTTCTTCATCTCCTTTCGATCGTGAAACCCGGGCAATCAATCCAACGCGTGTTCTACGGATCTTAGTACTTGAATCTCCGAAGGTAACATCTCTAGAACCCTACTTTCGAATAATTGGGGATTTTGGGGTTTTTGTCCGATTCTTTCCGTTTTGTTGATAGATTCTTGATGAATATGATTAATCTTGTTGCTATCATAAATTTTTCTACGGATTCAGAGTATATTTTCATAGTTTTGCGGAATCGAGAGGGTTTGGTTGTGGTCCGCCCTCGTTATTATTTTGTGCGAATATACACGAATCGTAGGCGGGTTTTCGGGTGTATTCCATTTCCGTATTCGACTAGAGTTGGTTGTAATTATGTTCTTCGAATCGTTAGTTTGGTTCCGTTGATTCCTAGTGTTCGTCGGTGATTATCCTTTCCGTTCGTTGCGTCATCAAAATATTCAAGGCAAATAATTGTTGGAAACCTTTATGCTTAACGTGAAATGGTAATGTATATTGTGTGTGCTTTACTCACCTCGGGAGGGTCCGACGGGGCCTCGAGGGAATCTATGGCTTCGACCTGGATTCATGAGTTTGATTCGCTAGCCAGATCGGGAGGGTCCTTAGAGGCCTCGAGTGGGATTCGTGGCTTCGTCCCGGTCCTAGGTGACGTGTGGTGCTTGACTTGTTTTATGAATGTGGCCAGCTCGGGAGGGTCCTTAGAGGCCTCGAGTGGGATTCGTGGCTTCGTCCCGGTCCTAGGCAAATTAATTGTGACTGTTTGTTTCCGGAAAAGACATGTCTTATTTTGGGTCTTCGAAATGATATTGGTGCATGTACTATGAAATGTGTAAGCGATTGGTTTGCCTTGAATACTTGTACTAGCGTAATTGCTAACCCCTTTGGGGACCCGTTGTCGGGGAAATTCTTGTTATGGATTTCAGGTTATGTTCAGCCAGACGAGCGGGCGCTGGGATGGTACGAGGATGTCGGCCAAGGTTGTTGACATGTGTAATTGAGTCTTGTTATTTCCTACTGTCTCTTTTGATGTGGATGTTTTCCAAATTGTAAACTTATAGATTGTACTCGCGAGTACTTAGGTTTTTCCTTTCGGATTGTGATTGGTATTCGTTGGAGTTACTGTATTTGTTGGTTGATGTTTATTATGCCGGTTGTACCGGACGTGTTGTTTTATGTTCTTATTGTTAACAAGTGTTTCCTTGCTAACCGAGGCGGTTAGTCGAGTGGTGTTTTCTTGTGTTAGCCTGGTGGGTCCTATGTAGGGGTCCACGGCGCTGTAATACACTTCGAATATCTTGGGGGTGTTACAAGTAATCGGTCCCGGATAATAGAAATATTTTCCTTAGTCTCCATCAACATATTTGGCTCTGTCCCAACTAGCTCAGAAGCCTCGTCCCAACATAATGGCGACCTACATCGCCTACCATAAAGTGCCTCGAAGGGTGCCATCTTGATCGACGCATGCCAACTATTATTGTAAGCAAACTCGATCAACGGCAAGTGAAGCTCCCAATCATTACTCCAGTCTAAGGCACAAGCCCGTAACATATCTTCCAATGTCTGAATCATCCTCTCTGTTTGTCCATCCGACTGAGGATGAAAAGAAGTGCTCAATCTCAACTCAGTACCCAAAGCCTGATGAACGGCCTGCCAAAAGTGCGATACGAAACGGCCGTCTCGATCAGAAACAATGGTCTTGGGGGCACCGTGTAATCTCACAATCTCAGCAATAAAGGTTCAAGCCAGTCTATCCGGTCCCCAAGTATCCTTAATACCCAAGAAGTGTGCAGACTTGGTCAGCCGATCGACAATTACCCAAATCATATTCATTCCGGTCCGAGTTCTCGGCATGCCAGCGATGAAATCCATAGAAATGTCTTCCCACTTCCACTCGGGAATGGGAAGCGGTTTCAACAACCCCGCTGGTCGTTGATGTTCGATCTTGACTTGTTGACACGTCAAGCACCATAGTACAAACTCCGTAACATCCTTCTTCATATTATTCCACCAAAAATTATGTTTCAAATCTTTGTACATCTTACTCGTCCCGGGGTGGATTGAGTAAGGCATAGCATGAGCTTCTCGGAGAATTTTCTACCTCAACTCTAAATCGTTCGGAACACAAAGCCTGCCCTGAAATCTCAGAATACTATCCTCGTGAACCATAAACCCAGGAGCTTTTCCTTTAATTACATCTTCCTTCAGTTGAGAAATCATTGGGTCACTCCACTGCTTCCCTTTGATGTCATCAACTATAGACGAAGTAATTTCGAGAGTACACAGCTGTCCCTGTACTCGTTGAAGCCAAACTTCTATCCCTTGCTCAATTAAGTCCTGACGAATTTTCGTCTGAGATGTAAGAACCTCGAGCATTTGAAGAGACGTTGATTTGCGGCTCAAAGCATCCGCAACGACATTGGCTTTCCCGGGGTGGTAAAGAATTTCCAAATCATAATCCTTTATCAACTCTAACCAACGTCTCTGTCTCATATTCAGCTCTTTCTGACTGAAAATATATTTCAGGCTCTTGTGATCTGTATAAATCCGTCACGGTGAACCATACAAATAATGCCGCAAAATCTTGAGTGCGAAGACAATTGCGGCCAACTCTAAATCGTGAGTAGGATAATTTATCTCATAAGGCTTTAATTGTGGAGACGCAAAAGCTATCGTCTTATCATGCTGCATGAGCACACAGCCCAGGCCTTGACCCGAAGCGTCACTATAAACTGCAAAGCCCTCGCTACCATGTGGTAAGGTTAAAATCGGCGCTGAAGTCAAACGTTTCTTCAGTTCATCGAAGCTCTGTTGTCTCTCATCCGTCCAAACAAACTTTTCGGTCTTCTGGAGTAATTTCGTAAGCGGCCGAGCGAGTTTCGAGAACCCCTCGACAAACCGACGGTAATACCCATCAAGGCCCAAAAAGCTACGAACTTCCTTAACATTTTTAGGCGGTGCCCAATCTAGCACTGCCTCTATCTTCTGCGGGTCTACACGAACTCCTTCGGCCGAAATCACATGGCCGAGAAACATAACTTCTTCCAACCAAAATTCACATTTCGAGAATTTCGCATAGAGATGCTCGATTCTCAAAATGTCTAATATCAAACGCAAGTGTCGGGCATGTTCCTCCTTATCTCGAGAATAGATCAAGATGTCGTCAATAAAGACGACCACACACCTGTCGAGGTACTCGATGAATATTTTATTCATTAACTGCATGAAAACTGCCAGCGCATTAGTCAACCCAAAAGGCATAACTACAAATTCATAATGTCCATATCTCGTCCGAAACGCCGTCTTCGGAACGTCGGACTCCCTCACCCTGAGTTGATAATACCCGGATCTTAAATCAATTTTCGAGAAAACCGCAGCTCCTTGCAATTGATCAAATAAATCGTCTATACGAGGTAGAGGGTACTTGTTCTTGATGGTTACTTTGTTCAGCTCGCGGTAGTCGATGCACAAACGTAGTGAACCATCCTTCTTCCTCACGAAAAGAACAGGCGCGCCCCAAGGCGAAGAGCTCGGTCTGATTTACCCTTTTTCTAGAAGTTCTCCCAATTGATTATTCAATTCTTGCATTTCGGAAGGTGCCATCCAGTAAGGTGCTTTAGAAATCGGAGCCGCATCTGGCTCCAAGTCCACGGTAAATTCTATCTCTCGATCTGGCGGTAATCCCGGGAGGTCATTCGGAAAAACATCGGGGTACTCACTAACAACCGGAATCGAAGAGAAATCGATTTCATTTCCTTCCGTTTTCAAGGCATAACACCAATAGCCCGCACAACCTTTATTCAAAAGTTTTACGGACTTCATGGCACTGATAAGTAACTTGGATAGTCCCGACTTACGCCCCAAAAATGAGTACTCAGTGTAACACCCCCAGGATATCCGAGGTATATTACAGCGCCGTGAATCCCTATATGGGACCCACCAGGCTGAACAACACCATACTCATCGACTCACATAAACGACAGAACAATACCATGTCATAAAGATGCAAAACAGAATAATCCACCCGGTTCAACCGGTCAATATAACATCATCATCCAACACAACATAATAAGCAACAATACAATCCGAACGAACAAGAACCCCTTAAGTACTCGAGTACAACTATTAGTTCAAAACCACAAAAGATGAAAAGGTAAAAGACACTAAAACGTCACTCGTGCACAATCATCACGCACGGCCATCATCCGTAATCGTCCAATACCATTGCCTCGATGAACCTGACCTGAAATTCATGAAACGAATTTCCCCAAAACGGGTCCCCAGAGGGGTTAGCAATTACACTAGTACAAGTAACCGGATGAACAACTTACATCTTACACATATAGTAAATGCATGCAATAAAGGAAACCGTTCGAAAGCACTCATTTCCGGAAATGCCAATATCAAAATCACATTTTTAAAATTCACCACAATTAACCGTCGATCCACACCTCCGTGGACCCCTACCGAGACCCCGTCGGATCTAACCCGTAGTGGTTAAAAGCAAAGCTCATCGATCCACACCTCCGTGGACCCCTACCGAGACCCCGTCGGATCTAACCCGTAGTGAGCATACACACACACACCATTTCTCATACAATACTACTATGTCAAGATTGTAAGTTCATAAGGATACTTGCCTCGATTAAATAGACGATGACACGAACGGAACGGAAGAATCAAGCACAACCGCGAGGAACCGACGAAAATGAACCTAACGATTCGAATAGCACAATCACAACCACTTCTAAACGATTATGGAAATGGAATACACCCGGAAACCCGCCTACGATTCATGTATATTTGTACCAAAAATAACAACGAGGGCAGACCACAACCAAACCCTCTCGATTCCGTAAAAATCCAAAAAATATCCATGAATCCGTAGGAAACTAAAGATACTAACAATATTAATCGTATTCATCATGAATCCACCAACAAAACGGAACGAATCGGAAGAAAAACCCAAAACCCCCAAATTAATCGAAAATAGGGTTCTAGAAACATTACCTTTGAAGATTCAAGTACTAAGATCCGTAGAACACGCGTTAGATTGATTATCCAAGCCTCACAACCGAAGGGAAATGATGAAAATCGACCCCCGGATGAAGAATGCTTGAGAAGTTCTCCCCTCCTAGGTCTCTCTCTCTCTCTCTCTCTCTCTCTCTCTCTCGCAGTGAAATGAAGAAGAAGACGGCCGATTTCGTCTAATAAGGACGAGTTTGCACAGTTGACCGCTTTGTGTGCCGCGGCACAGCTTAGGTGTGCCGCGGCACAGGCCAAAAATTTACTCCCAGGTTTTGGCATTGTGCCGCGGCACTGCCTGCGTGTGCCGCGGCACCCGGTACAGTTGGGTTTAGGTCGCAGAAGACACACGAGTGTGCCGTGGCACCGGACAGGTGTGCCGCGGCACCGGCCTGGCACTGTGCCGCGGCACCGGATGGGTGTGCCGCGGCACATAGTACAGTTTGTCCGACCAACAACTGAAGGGATTTGTGTGCCGCGGCGCACACACCTTGTGCCGCGGCCCACACCCCCTTTTGGGTTCCAAAATGATAAAAATGATCCGGAAAGAGAATAAAACGATAGGAATCAATATTTGGGAACCAACAACACGAAATGGATCCACGGAAACCCCGAAACAGCGGTTCCGCACAACAATAACGAGAATACAGTTCAACAGTTTGACAGGAAGGACACGCTGAGAAGTACACGAGGGTCACTACGATCGAGAAATACACCAAAAACGAAAATACAAGGGAAAGAAAAATACGGATATTACACTCAGATCCGTCTTTAGTCATCATGGTGATAACCTTGGTACGGTAGTTCATAATCGCTTGATGACTATCAAGCTAATCCTCGCCGAGGATCACGTCCTCGCCTTCCATATCAACTACAATCAAATTCGATAACCAATCCATACCGGATATAATCACCGGAAAATCTCTAATCTCCCGGTTCCCCACAATTCTATTCCCGCTAGGCAGTCTCACGATGAAGGGATCGCAAGCAGTCAGACAAGTTATATTCAAACGGCGTACACACTCCAAGGAAATAAAAGAATGTGTAGCACCCGAATCAAAAAGTACACGGACTGGATCAGATAGGATATGAATGGTACCTGAAGCCACTGCCGCGTCGGGTTCGTCTGCTCGACGCATCTCATAAACTCGTGGTTGCACCGAACCGACGCTAGAGTTTCCTCCAAAGATTCTCGACTGGCCCCGGCCCTTGCCGAAATTCTGCTGAGGTTGACCAGCTGGGGCAGAAGCCCGAGTGTCCAAAGTCTGATTCGGCTCGGAACAATAAGCCGCTCTATGTCCCATCTGTCCGCACGTGTGACACTTCAATGGTGGAAAGTGGCATTCCAAATTAATGTGGCCTGAACGGCCACAATTATAGCAAGTCACCGCCCAATTGGTGGTACCCAAAGTAGGACGGTAACCCCTCTTTCCTTTATTAGAACGTGACGACTGTCCGGCAGAACGGTTAGTTGTCTGTGACTTCTGAAAGTTGCCACTCTTTGAGTTAGAAAAATTCCCCGCTACTTTCTGCTTCTTCGATTCTTCCACGGTGTCGTTGTCGGGGTTCAACATATCATGGGCTAAAGCTCTGTCCTGATACTCTTTCAGTGTGGTATAAGCAAATCCGGCCATGTACCGTCGTAAGTCCAAATTCATCTGCATATCAAAATAACGGATCTTATCACGCTCGTTACGCACTTGATCCTTGACATGGATCAATTGTTGGTTGTACTCCACGATCGCCTGCGAAACGGGAATATCTTGTGGTTTAGCCTTGAAGAAGGCTCGGATTCGGCTCTCTCGTACCGGCCAAGGACAGAACTCGGCCTCCAAGAGCTCCTTAAATTCATCCCACGAGGCAATACGATCCTGTGGCTTGATGACTTTCCACCAAGTAGCGGCCTCCTTAGTGAGGAAATACTGAGCAATCGGTACTTTCCTCACCTCGGGGCAATCAACTGCCTCGAAAATCTTCTCCAATTCTGCTAGCCAACTTCCCAGCCTAACGGGTCTGTGGTGTAATATCCGCAATTTTCGATTTTCGGTAAATTTCTTTTTTCTGCGGAAGTCCGTTTTGACGACTCGCTCATGACCGTTTCGTCATTCCGAGAATGATTAATTCTGCACTTTTTGTCATCCGAGCTCTTTTCGGTGTCGTTTTGTTGATTTCTGTGCTTTTTAGCGGTTTTTCCGCACTTGAGTTCGATTCTTGCGAATCTCGTCCGAAACTATTGTTTCGACTTTCCCGTAAGTTCATTTAATGTTATTATTCATGTTGCAAGCTTCGGTTTGGTTATTCGATCACGTATCGTGATTTTGGGGCGTTTTGGGCCATTTTCGTAATTTCCCAAAGTTTGGGGTAATTACTTTCCGTTGTCGAATTTTGAGCCTTCGGGTAGTCGGAATCGTGTGTTCTATTACTGCTCGGATTCGTCTTTTCGAGTACATCGTAACCGTATCTTCGATTCGTACTCAGGTTCGGGTTTCGGGGTCGTTCGGGCCGTCGGAGTTGGTCCCGGCCGAGTCATGGCCGGGCATGCTCGGGCCAGCCACCGCCGAGTAACGTGCGGTAGTGATCGGCGCTACGCACGTAAGGCCGATTACGCACGTAAGGCCCTGGCCGGTAACGTGCGTAACGCCCGCATTTTCCAGCAGTGAGTTCGCCATGGCCGATTCGCACGTAAGCCATGGCCGTTACGTCGTAACCCACGGCAATGGCCTATTTAAGGCCTGGCAGCGTTTTTCTTCAGCCATTTCTCCTTCTTTTTCTTCCCGTACGCGGCTGTGGGTGTGTATATCTTGGAGAGATGTTGTTGGACAATAAATCCATGAAGTCTTGGAGTTTCATATCATCAATCATCCATCCTATAACATCCTCCGATCTACCGAATCAGGTCAGATTTCCTAGAAATCTAGTTTTGGGGAATTTGGGTGTTTTGGTTGTTTTCATCCGATTTAACTTAGGATTGTGATGGATTGATGATTATTTAGATGTTTTATATCATTTCCTTTATTATTCCATGGTTGGATCGTATCGATTCGTTGTTTGGGTCGAGTTCTTGACCGACGCCTTGAAGGTGTCCGGTAAAATGTCTTAGAGGGGTTTTCGGGCGTTCTACGATTATCCTTCCTCGTATGATCGATGATTTATTGATTATATTGTTGTTAGGGTCGAGTTTCTTGTGAAGAAACTGTGTTGAACCCTTCCGTTCGTTGTCGTCTTCCTTTTCGTTAGCATCGGGCGTTCCGAAGCTTCCCGGTTGAGCCGTATCCGTTCGTGGTTCCGTGCTCGTGGTATCGAGGCAAGTACCTTGCCCATAATTTTCTCGTTTTATGGATATGATGATCGGTGGTCGTCTTGATGTGTTTGTTTGGTTATTTGAAATGAAGTTTCAAAAGATTTCGGTTTGGCCTCGTTAAAGGCTCTCTTTCAAAACGCGTGTGTTTTGTGATCGTTGTGTTTTGGGAATTGATTATGATTTGATTATTCTGAACGTTGAAGTCTTTGATGATGATACTCCTGTGTTTAAAGTTATGGGATCGTGTATTCCGTATTTAATCATTGTTGTGGTGTTTTTGAAGAGTTTGATAATGGTGTCGAGTTAGTGGCCATCTCTAGTAAGTATTCTTGATGAACTTACATTCTTAGCATATTAGTATTGCATGAGTAATGTGTGTGTGTGTATGCTCACTACGGGTTAGATCCGACGGGGTCTCGGTAGGGCTCCACGAAGCTGTGGAACCGCGAGCTTGCTTTTAACCACTGTGGGTTAGATCTGACGGGGTCTCGGCAGGGATCCACGAAGCTGTGGGTCCGCGGTTAATTGTGGTGCATTTTGCAAATGTGATTTGATATTGGCATTTCCGGAAATGAGTGCTTTTGAACGGTTTTCATGATTGCATGCATTGACTAAGTGTGTAAGAGGTAAGTTGTTCGTTTGACTTACTTGGCTAGGATGGCACTAGAGTATTTTGTTGTTTGTGTTAAATCCTTTATTTGTGGATTTTGATGTTGGGAGACGAACCTTGTGGTCGTTCTTGTGTATTGTGAGTTGATGAGATTGGCGTTAAAATCCCAACGTTTTTGTAAAGGTCATTTGACGGATTTGGGGCTAAAATCCCAACGGTTTGGTAAAGGTTATTTTACGGAAAGTAAACTTTTGGGGCGGTGACCCCTTTGGTCTTTTGGATTTTGAAAAGTAGGATTTGATAATCCTAAATTGTTTTCTATTAAAACTCTCGACGGCATTCTAAACCGTTTTATGATATTTCGATTTTGAAAGGTTTTCTCAAACTCTTGCCTCGGGAAGTACTTTTCGTTTCGTTTGGATCTTTGAGGATTCCTGGTTATTGTTATTCGTGGAATGTGAATTGTATGGCTCGTATTTTTGCACTTGTACTTGCACTAGCAAAACAGTGGAGTTTTGCTAACCCCCGAGTATTCGGGGGGTGGATGTCTGTATTGCATTCAGGTTTTGGAGCAGAGCACAGGGTCGGCATGAAGGATGATGAAAGATGAACGATACTAATCACACGAGGACCCGTTGATGTCGTATTGGTTTAGTTGTACTTTATTTTCCGCTGCTATATTTTTCCCGTTGTACGGGTGTGGTTGTATTTTGACCCCTGCGTGGGCATGAGTTGTATTCGAGTTGTATGTATTTATTGAAAGACCAAATCGGTCTACTGAGTCATTTTTGCCTTGAAGGCATTTTCGAGATGTTAAATGTTGTTACCAGCCTGGTAGATCCTCGAGGAGAGGGTCTACGACGTGTAATATCCCTGAGTGGATTGGGGGTGTTACATAAATGGTATCAGAGATTAGGTTGTGGAAACCTAGGCTGTCGGGTCAGTGGTGTCTGTTGAGTTTTGTCTTGTCGGATTTTGTCTGACTGAGTCGTGTCGCGACGCGTCGTCTGAGTTTGTTGGTCGTGATTATTATCGTGGGGCGATCATCATCTTCGTGCGACCTGTGGCTGTAAGTCTCCCTTCTTTGTGTTGTGCCTCGTGTAACACGAGCTATTTTTATGATTATTTGTTAAGTGACGGAATCCTTTTATGAATTTTGATTTCGTGATACGTGATTATTTGACTCCCATTTTTCGTTCATATGAGGAGTAGTGTTGCTGTCTTGTGCATGTTTGACTTTATTTCTTTTATCCGCTGCGTGAGTTCTTCTGTAATGGCTTTCGGTATTTTACCGACTGAGTTTTATTTCGAAAACCGATTCCCTTAACCGAGTTTGTGGCATTGTGGCCTTGATCGTTTTGGCGAAATTCTTATGACGGTATTTAGTATTTTCTAAATGACTTTTATAAGTTTTTGAAATAATACCGTCATCAGCCTTTTTGGCATTTTTGTAAATGGTTTTTAGCCTGGTGGGTTCCGGCGTGGGACCACGGCGCTATAATGTTCTGTGTAATTACCCGAAATTTTTGGGCATTCTAGCCCATTGAATTATTTTTGAAAACCTTGAGTATCTTAGAAAATTAAAATTCGAGACGTACTTTTAAAATGAATTATTTTCTCGTGGTACGTCCAAGGTGCCACAATATATTTCAAAATTCTTCTAACTCGAGGACCAAAATATTTTGAGATATTTTCAAATATTTTATAAACACTTTTACTTAGACCCGAGGGTCGAATATTCTGAAAGTCTTTCGCTAAGAGAAGGTGTCCTCATTTTTGTTCAAACGCAAGACGATTTTCAAAGTCTCGATAACAATGGTTGCACTACTTTTTGTAAAGTGATACTCAAGATCAACTGGTGTTTCCAAACTATTTTCAAAAGGTGGTTTTCGTTTTTAAAACCCATCATTTCGTGCTTGTGGTCGGAGAAGGTGTGTATGATGTTGGTATTGTTGTTAGGGTGTTAGCCCTCCGAATTGTGATTGAATTGGTGGCGTGAACGTTGAGTCGTTCGCCGCGCATATGGTTTGTTAGCCCGTTGTGGGAGGTGTGATGACGATCTTTAATGTTGTCATTTCGTGGTGGCTTGCGTGTTATCGCACCTGTGTGAGCTGTTAAAGCTTGGATTTTTATGCGCTTATGCACATTGGTGATCGTTTCATGATGTTTATGGTTGTGTGCTGGCTATCGTTTAAGCCGTTGTAATCGTCGAACGATGCCTTCGTTGTGATTTTTGTATGCGTTGATATGTTATGCTGAGTTGGCATCTCCGGTATGTTGTTTTGCGGTGTTAGTTCCATTGTATCTAGCATCTGTATTTTCGGTATGCCGAGCCGAGATGTTTCAACCGTGATGTGCCGGGGCATGCACGTGTAAATTGTCCTTCTCGTCGGTAACACATTTCAAGTGTGGACTCGAGGGACACCAAATTCAGTTTTGTGAATTGGCTACCGAGACTTTCGGAGTTCGCGCTTCAAAGACAAGTATCGAATCGGCTTTGAGAGGCCTTCAAGGATGTTTCATCGGTTGCTTGTTGTGTCGTCACCTTGATTTCGCTGTTATGAGTTGCGGGGGCGACCTTCTTTTATAAGAGGTCGAATGTAGTACCCGTGTTGTTTTTAGACTCCTGCATTTTCTCTTTCTCGATTCTATCGACTCGCTCGTGTTCGTTGATACTTACTGAACTTGTTCTGTATTTTGGTTTCATTGATCGGTCGAGGTGTGATCTTGTTTTGGGTCAATCTGGTTATCGCTGTAACTTTCCGAGTTCGGTTCGATTCTTGTGAACCTTGTTCGGAAGTAACATCTTTTGGTTCTACTAGTTCTTTTATTCGAAGTGGACTAGATCTTGAACTTTTGTATTTTCGACTCTGTCGACTCGTTTATGTTCGTTGACATTTCTGAGCTTGTCCTGCCCCTTGCTTTTGTTGATCGAACGAGTGTGGTATTATTTCGGAATAACTCGTTTGTCGTTGTGACTTTTCTATTGCTATTCCCTTTCGTGTGGATCTTATATGAATGCACATCCTGTTGTTTTCACCGGATCATATATTGTCTCGAGTCGAGATGTGAACCTTGGGGTTGTTGTTTGAATTTTATCCTTCGTATTTCGGACATGATTGTTCGATTTTTGTTGTCTCGATCATTTGTTTGTTCGGTTTTGTTCTCGTTTCGTGATTGTTGAGCATTCAGGCTCCTTCCTAATTCCCTTAAGTTCGGAAAATTAGTCTCGTTTTCGATCTTCCAACCCTTGAGCGGTGGAATTCCGTATTTGTTCAGCGATTGACTCGCGTTTTGATTGATGTACCGTTGGGTTGGTCAATCGTATTGATTTTCGTTCGTTGTGTTTTGTGATTGTTTGGATAATTGACTTGATTGTATTATCCATTTGATGACGCTTGTCACTTGTTGGTTCTATTATATCCCTAACGGCGACGTTGTGTTGGTCGTCGTGGAGGGTGTTTTCACACCATATATTCCGTTGCGTTGTTTGTAACGTTTCGCCGTTTGGCATTGGTTACGCGTTTCTTGCGTATCTCATTGAGTTTTCCTGGCAGGATATTGCTTCTCCCTACTTGTTTTAAGTTTCGGGACGAAACTTCTTTTAAGGAGGGTAGAATGTAATATCCGCAATTTTCGATTTTCGGTAAATTTCTTTTTTCGGCGGAAGTCCGTTTTGATGACTCACTCATGACCGTTTCGTCATTCCGAGAATGATTAATTCTGCACTTTTTGTCATCCGAGCTCGTTTCGGTGTCGTTTTGTTGAGTTCCGTGCTTTTTAGCGGTTTTTCCGCACTTGAGTTCGATTCTTGCAAATCTCGTCCGAAACTGTTGTTTCGACTTTCTCGTAAGTTCATTTAATGTTATTATTCATGTTGCAAGCTTCGGTTTGGTTATTCGATCACGTATCGTGATTTTGGGGCGTTTTGGGCCATTTTCGTAATTTCCCAAAGTTTGGGGTAATTACTTTCCGTTGTCGAATTTTGAGCCTTCGGGTTGTCGGAATCGTGTGTTCTATTACTGCTCGGATTCGTCTTTTCGAGTAGTTCTTAACCGTATCTTCGATTCGTACTCAGGTTCGGGTTTCGGGGTCGTTCGGGCCGTCGGAGTTGGTCCCGGCCGAGTCATGGCCGGGCATGCTCGGGCCAGGCCAACCCTGTCCTAGTAACGTGCGGTAGTGATCGGCAGTTACGTACGTAAGGCCGGTTACGTACGTAAGGCCCTGGCCGGTAACATACATAACGTTCTGGCATTTTCCAGGCAGTGAGTTCGGCCATGGCCGGTTACGTACGTAAGCCATGGCCGGTTACGTACGTAACCCGGCCGGCAGTCGGCCTATTTAAGGCCTGGCAGCGTTTTTCTTCAGCCATTTCTCCTTCTTTTTCTTCCCGTACGCGGCTGTGGGTGTGTATATCATGGAGAGATGTTGTTGGACAATAAATCCATGAAGTCTTGGAGTTCATATCATCAATCATCCATCCTATAACATCCTCCGATCTACCGAATCATTGATTTCCTAGAAATCTAGTTTTGGGGAATTTGGGTGTTTTGGTTGTTTTCATCCGTTTTAATCCGATTTAACTTAGGATTGTGATGGATTGATGATTATTTAGATGTTTTATATCATTTCCTTTATTATTCCATGGTTGGATCGTATCGATTCGTTGTTTGGGTCGAGTTCTTGACCGACGCCTTGAAGGTGTCCGGTAAAATGTCTTAGAGGGGTTTTCGGGCGTTCTACGATTATCCTTCCTCGTATGATTGATGATTTATTGATTATATTGTTGTTAGGGTCGAGTTTCTTGTGAAGAAACCGTGTTGAACCCTTCCGTTCGTTGTCGTCTTCCTTTTCGTTAGCATCGGGCGTTCCGAAGCTTCCCGGTTGAGCCGTATCCGTTCGTGGTTCCGTGCTCGTGGTATCGAGGCAAGTACCTTGCCCATACTTTTCTCGTTTTATGGATATGATGATCGGTGGTCGTCTTGATGTGTTTGTATGGTTATTTGAAATGAAGTTTCAAAAGATTTCGGTTTGGCCTCGTTAAAGGCTCTCTTTCAAAACGCGTGTGTGTTTTGTGAACGTTGTGTTTTGGGAATTGATTATGATTTGATTATTTTGAACGTTGAAGTCTTTTATGATGATACTCCTGTGTTTAAAGTTATGGGATCGTGTATTCCATATTTAATCATTGTTGTGGTGTTTTTGAAGAGTTTGATAATGGTGACGAGTTAGTGGCCATCTCTAGTAAGTATTCTTGATGAACTTACATTCTTAGCATATTAGTATTGCATGAGTAATGTGTGTGTGTGTATGCTCACTACGGGTTAGATCCGACGGGGTCTCGGTAGGGCTCCACGAAGCTGTGGAACCGCGAGCTTGCTTTTAACCACTGTGGGTTAGATCCGACGGGGTCTCGGTAGGGATCTACGAAGCTATGGGTCCGCGGTTAATTGTGGTGCATTTTGCAAATGTGATTTGATATTGGCATTTCCGGAAATGAGTGCATTTGAACGGTTTTCATGATTGCATGCATTGACTAAGTGTGTAAGAGGTAAGTTGTTCGTTTGGCTTACTTGGCTAGGATGGCACTAGAGTATTTTGTTGTTTGTGTTAAATCCTTTATTTGTGGATTTTGATGTTGGGAGACGAACCTTGTCGTCGTTCTTGTGTACTGTGAGTTGATGAGATTGGGGCTAAAATCCCAACGTTTTTGTAAAGGTCATTTGACGGATTTGGGGCTAAAATACCAACGGTTTGGTAAAGGTTATTTTACGGAAAGTAAACTTTTGGGGAGGTGACCCCTTTTGTCTTTTGGATTTTGAAAAGTAGGATTTGATAATCCTAAATTGTTTTCTATTAAAACTCTCGACGGCATTCTAAACCGTTTTATAAATTATTTCCATTGATTTATGATATTTCGATTTTGAAAGGTTTTCTCAAACTCTTGCCTCGGGAAGTACTTTTCGTTTCGTTTGGATCTTTGAGGATTCCTGGTTATTGTTATTCGTGGAATGTGAATTGTATGGCTCGTATTTTTGCACTTGTACTTGCACTAGCAAAACAGTGGAGTTTTGCTAGCCCCCGAGTATTCGGGGGGTGGATGTCTGTATTGCATTCAGGTTTTGGAGCAGAGCACAGGGTCGGCATGAAGGATGATGAAAGATAGACGATACTAATCACACGAGGACCCATTGATGTCGTATTGGTTTAGTTGTATTTTATTTTCCGCTGCTATATTTTTCCCGTTGTACGGGTGTGGTTGTATTTTGACCCCTGCGTGGGCATGAGTTATATTCGAGTTGTATGTATTTATTGAAAGACCAAATCGGTCTACTGAGTCATTTTTGCCTTGAAGGCATTTTCGAGATGTTAAATGTTGTTACCAGCCTGGTAGATCCTCGATGAGAGGGTCTACGGCGTGTAATATCCCTGAGTGGATTGGGGGTGTTACATGTGGCACCGCCAAACTGTGGAGGGTGCATACGGATTACATTCTGAAGCAAGGCATCCGTGTTTGGGTTCGTGTTATTCATCTGAACAGTTTGGGCCAAAATAGTCATTTGAGTAGCCAATTGTTGAAGTGCATTCGCCACTCCAACGTCCGCGTTGTTCCCCTGACCGTCTGACTGGTCGTGCTGAATCTCGGTGTCGGGATGCACCGAGATCGACAAACTGGGGTTGGTCGACCCCGCAACTAAACTGATGGAAACGGCCGCGCCACGACCTCTTCCTCGTCCACGGCCACGACCACGGCCACGGCCCCTACCAGCTGACATACTGAAGAACACACAAGTCACGTAAGCACAATTCAATCACGCGTCATCAAAGTGTCCGATTCTCAAGAATACCGATAAAAAGGAAGCAAAACGAATAAGGACACACTAGAAGAGTGAGAGGTCTTACAAGTACCGGTCGCACTGTGATGATGGCAGAGTAGTGATACTGCTGTCACGCCCCGAGAGAAATGACCGACAGGATGCTCGGACAGACCCGCACAGGGGAGTGCGAGGTTCAGCAGATCAACGTGCACGGGGCACGTTCGGGACAGCTAGACCGTGTGGAGCGGCACAACCGACTGAGGGACTTAGCCGTGTGGCGCGGCATGCGTGGATGTATGGCCGAGCAAGCAGGCCAACCGGGCAACAGAGTGCCCGACCGAGGGACAAGGCCATTAGGCCTAATGCGGGACTACCTGGGCGGCTGGACAAGGCACGCCGGGAACCGAACAGACGAGTGCAGCGGACAGGCACGCCGCTTCGGGACAACGTGGGGCAAGATGACGAGACGAGGCACATCCGAGGGCCGAGACTCGGACACGGGCGACGGACACCCGCGAGGGGTGCGCGCGAGGCGCTGGGCGCGCGCGCGGGCGGCGCGCGAGGGATGCACGGAGCACCCTCCCCCTATAATAGGCTTAGCGGGAAAAAGCCTTGTGAGGGCAGTGGACATTGGAAAGCTGAGGAGTCCACTGTACGGAAATTATACTCGGAACATTCCAGAAACGGACCGGGATGGTCCAGAACATCAAAGATTAATCCGGAGGCATGTGTGGAAGGCCGGGCCGGATCGGGTCGGGTTACATGGAGTCGGGCCGAGTCGGGCCAAGCGGGCCGAGTCGGGCCGAACGAGCCAGGAAGATCCAGAAACATGTGGAAGGTGCTAGAGACTCTTGGATGAGTCAAGACTTGTAACTTAGAGATGATTCTAGACATTGTATAAAGACATGTAATGTATAGAATACTCTAGAAATTGTAATATTGTAGGAGGATCTAGAAGCCTCCAAATGAGGAGGTGGAGGAAGGTTCTAGTGATAGGAGGTAGTATAAATAGGGATGTTGGGGCTCATTTGCATCCATCCTTGGGAATTCATTTGTAAGAGACATACTTGTAACTCTTTACAACTTAGTGGAAGAAAACTTTCCTCAACCCATTGCCTCTCTTTCGTTGTGCCTACTTTCATACTTAGCCAATTTCGGAGTGTTTAAGAATGACTAGCAAGAGGGTTGCTAGGCCGCACGACGCTTAGGAGCATATAGCAAACTCTAAGCCCGTGACAAGTGGTATCGGAGCCATCGTTAGCCACACAAGGAGGTGTGCTAGACTGCGGGAGTCGACGCTAACGATCAGCAGGCATCATGGCCGACGGACAGATCGAGGCAGGCATCAATGTGGAGGACGGACGAGTCACAGAGGCTGACAAGGTCCGGGGACGTGGAGAAGTCCCAGCCGAAGGGAAAGCCAAGCGTGGCAAGAGCAAGGCGCGCGGTGTGGTGCCGCCGCAACCTGAGGAGAACCCGGCACGAAGCCGACTTCTTGAGGATGAAGACATCCGAAAGATCATACTCACCTTAGCAAACCGCCTACCCGACATCGAGGACGACATCGAAGCTCTTGGGCAGCGCATCACTAACACCCAATTGAGCACGGAGGAACGTGTGGGAACTCTCGAGAAAGCTGTTGGCCAACTGGAAGGGCACACGTTGGGCCAGCTCGAGACCTTCAAGAGGGAACAACTCTCGTTGCGCAAGGAGTTAGCAACGATCGAGGATCATGTGGCAGCCAGCATCACGGAGATACGCAAGCAGTATGCCGAGTTTTGCGAGGTAAGTGCCAAACGATTTGAAGATTTTTGTGATAAAATCTGTCGGGCGAGCAACTCGGGCACCAACTCGAATGGTGGGCCGAGCTGGAACAGCACACTTGGCGGGGCGAGGTACGAGGGACCAAGGGTTGAGGTCCCCAAACCCAAGGAATTCATTGGCAAGAGAGATGCCAAGTCAATCGAGGAGTTCCTGTGGCGAATGGAACTTTACTTTGATGGTCTGGGACTGACGGACGAGAAGGCCAAGGTACGGCAGGCTGCACTATATCTTGCCGACGATGCAGCGCTGTGGTGGCGTCATCGACAGGCCGGTGTTACGAAAGGGACTTGCCAACCGATTGGGACTTGGGACGAGTTCGTGTCGGAACTCAAGGCACAATTCTATCCCGAGAACACATGCTATGAGGCAAGGAAGAAACTCCGCGAGCTCAAGCACAAGACTACCGTTCGGGACTATGTTCGGGACTTTACATCGATCATGCTCCAGATTCCGGATATGACCGAGGATGATTGACTATTTTTCTTCCTGGATGGACTACCGAGTTGGGTCAGGGACAGAGTACAAAGCCGTGAGGTGAAATCTGTCAATGAAGCAATCAAAGCGGCCGAGTCCCTAGCCGAATTCAAGAAGAGGAAGGAGCCGCGAGCTGAGGGTCAAGCCAAAGGCGGGGGAGACACCCGCACGTCAGTACAGCAACCAGCCCAACCATCACGTGGAAGATTCGGGACAAGACCTCAACACGACGCGGACAAGCCATACAACTCGGGTGAACGCAGGGGCGCTCCTGACCAACGAGGATGCTTTATGTGCGGCGGAGCTCATCGGATGAAGGACTGTCCGAAGATGGGGAAGCTCAACGCCATGGCCGAATGCGAGGGGCCAACGATTGATCACGACCTGCAGCAGGTAAGCACGATTCAACAACTTAATTCTGTCGTCAGTGCAGGCAGCGAGGGACCGCGAGGAAGCAAGTTGATGTTCGTGGAAGGAACCATCAACCACCAACCCATCAAGGCCTTGGTCGACACGGGAGCCGACTACAACTATATCACTGAGGCCGAAGCCAAGAGATTGGGACTACTTGTGCAGCCATGCAAGGGCTGGATGAAGTCAAACAACGGACCAGCAGTACCGGTCACAGGGGCAGCAAACGGAGTGCGAATCGTTCTCGGAGACTGGGAAGGCCGAGTGCATTTCAAGGTCACCACGATGGACGATCGGGACCTCATTTTGGGATTGGACTTCGTGGAGAAGAACGATTTTGCCTTTTTCCCAAAAGCAAAGACACTATGGGCGAACGGTCAGAACAAACCCATCATTATCCCCTTGACTGTGGAACAAGTCCCGTACGCAGCGATGACGACACTTCGATTTCAGAAAAAGCTGACTGAAGAGGAAATGCCGATGTACTGTCTGGGATCAATGCGGTACATCGAGGCACCGAGTGGCAGCACGCGTCGACGGGGACGTCGACGGAACAGGCGGGGGAGAGTGTCATGCCCCGAGAGAAATGACCGACAGGATGCTCGGACAGACCCGCACAGAGGAGTGCGAGGTTCAAGAATCAACGTGCACGGGCACGTTCGTGACAGCTAGGCCGTGTGGAGAGGCACAACCGACCGAGGGACTTAGCCGTGTGGCGCGGCATGCGTGGATGTATGGCCGAGCAAGCGAGCCAACCGGCAACAGAGTGCCCGACCGAGGGACAAGGCCATTAGGCCTGATGCGGGACTACCTTGGCGGCTGGACAAGGCACGCCGGGAACCGAACGGACGAGTGCAGCGGACAGGCACGCCGCTTCGGGACAACGTGGGGCAAGATGACGAGACGAGGCACATCCGAGGGCCGAGACTCGGACACGGGCGACGGACACCCGCGAGGGGTGCGCACGAGGCGCTGGGCGCGCGCGTGGGCGGCGCGCGAGGGATGCACGGAGCACCCTCCCCCTATAATAGGCTTAGCGGGAAAAAGCCTTGTGAGGGCAGTGGACATTGGAAAGCTGAGAAGTCCACTGTACGGAAATTATACTCGGAACATTCCAGAAACGGACCGGGATGGTCCAGAACATCAAAGATTAATCCGGAGGCATGTGTGGAAGGCCGGGCCGGATCGGGTCGGGTTACATGGAGTCGGGACGAGTCGGGCCAAGCGGGCCGAGTCGGGACGAGTCGGGCCAAGCGGGCCGAGTCGGGCCGAACGAGCCAGGAAGATCCAGAAACACGTGGAAGGTGCTAGAGACTCTTGGATGAGTCAAGACTTGTAACTTAGAGATGATTCTAGACATTGTATAAAGACTTGTAATGTATAGAATACTCTAGAAATTGTAATATTGTAGGAGGATCTAGAAGCCTCCAAATGAGGAGGTGGAGGAAGGTTCTAGTGATAGGAGGTAGTATAAATAGGGATGTTGGGGCTCATTTGCATCCATCCTTGGGAATTCATTTGTAAGAGACATACTTGTAACTCTTTACAACTTAGTGGAAGAAAACTTTCCTCAACCCATTGCCTCTCTTTCGTTGGGCCTACTTTCATACTTAGCCAATTTCGGAGTGTTTAAGGCTGACTAGCAAGAGGGTTGCTAGGCCGCACGACGCTTAGGAGCATAGCAAACTCTAAGCCCGTGACACTGCGGACAATTAACGACTCGATCGACCCAAAAGACCGACAGCCTAGGTATCCATAAACCTAAGCTCTGATACCATATTCTGTAACACCCCCAAGTTATTCAGGGAATATTACAGCGCCGTAAGCCCCGCCGTGGGACCCACAAGGCTAAACATACGTGGAACTTTAAATTTTGACCGAGGAGGTCTACATACAATGGAATTAAGAACAATACAAAGGTATTCAAAACATAACCAATGTATTCACAAACATCACAACTCGAATCAATACTTTGGCAAACACAGGCCGGAACATCAAGGAAAAGGGGAAACAATACTCGAGTATTCAATCGCCAATCCAGTACAACAATACTGAATGGGAAACTCCAAACATAACTGGAAGAAAGACACAGTATCACACTTGCCCACCATTTTCATACCGACCCGATACCTGCCTGTCCGCTCTACTGGAACCTGAAATACATAAAACGTATTTCCCCCATAAAGGGGTTAGCCGTCGAATAGCTAGTGCAAGTATATCAAGTATGAAACACAATACTCCTCAACAATAAAGTAAAGGTAACCGTCAATTCATCAATTCAAGACTAGTATTCCGGAATAACTAAATCTCATAGCATCACATCAAGACGTATATGAATGCCGTGGAAACGGTTCGTTCATATCATCCGTCATCAATACATATATGAATACCGTGGAACCGCACCAAAGGCTACGGAACCCTCAGAGGACCCGTCGGCCCGTCCCGGAGTGGTTAATTCATATTATCCATGGAATCGCACCAGAGGCTACGAAACCCTCAGAGGACCCGTCGGCCCGTCCCGGAGTGGATATAAATAATCATGCCATTAATATTTCATACTTTCAAAGTCGAGAACGCACATTCATAAATATATACTTGCCTTTGAGACATCGACAATTCGAATGGAAAAAGGTATGAGTTCGGTAGGTCCAAGAACGCGCTTCCGGCACCTAAACGATTCGCAAGGAATATGATAATCAATTATCTATATTCAAATTACACGAAGAAACCCCCGAAACCCGTCTACGATTCATAAAGATATACGGATAATCAACTAGATTTTGGAAAATCGTCCAAAATCTCACAAGTCCGAAAACGGCACAATCCAAACCACAAAATCGTAGGAAAAGCATGCATACGGTATAGATACATCATAATCTTAAAGTTCTCAAGCTTCAAAGCGGGTAAATCGGACGAATCTACGAAAAACCCCAAAATTCCCAAAAGGTAGGGTTCTAAGGATTTTTACCTTGATTCGGACGTTAGGAGGAATTAGATGTTGAGAAATCCTTGTTCTCCAACCAAATATATTGTTGTTAGAAGGAAGATCGCTTCCAATCGCCTAAGATCGTCTCTCCCGAGTGATTCCCGCCGAAAAGGAGTGAAGAAGGTGAGAAATGACGAAAATAAAGTCAACTGCCATATTTATATCTGTCCAGTCTAGCGCACGCTACGCCTCCTTCATTAGCGTGCGCTAGCGAAGTCACCGGATAGTCCAGTGGCTTCTGTCGGCCCCGTTAGCGTGCGCTAGCCCAAAATATGGCACCCAGTACTGGAGTCCAGAACTTACTGTCTCTGCCCTGCTCAAAACTTAGCGTGCGCTACCGCTATTGTTTAGCGTGCGTTATGCAATAGCTTTAGCGTGCGCTAGCCGAAGCCTAGCGTACGCTATCTGATAGTCCAGAAAACACTGCAACCTCACCGCCTCTGGCGACCGGCCCGATGGCGTGCGCTACGGACGGATGTTAGCGTGCGCTACTATCCATGGATAGCTCGAGCTAACAAACTCCTAGCGTGCGTTAATCCGCCACCCGAGAGCGATCCAAATACCGGTTCGACTGATCGATCCTCTTAGCGCGCGCTACGACTCAGAGCTAGCGTGCGCTAATCAAGCAGAATTAGCGTGCGTTAGCCTAGGCCTAGCGTGCGCTATATCTCTGGCACAGAACATTTCCGCAAGGTCTAAACGACATGATCAAGAACCAAACGAGATACGAAACTCAATAACAATATCAACAACATCTCCAAGCATTTACAGAGCGACAAAATAAGGAGGATGACAGAGTCAAACAGTCAATAAAAGTACGGGTATTACATTATAGGTATGGGACTATACAGTTAAGGAGGTAAAAAAAAGATTTACTTATACAAAACAAGATATTTCAAAACTTTCTTATTTTTAAAAGTATAACGAATAATTACGGCATGATTATATTTTCGGGAGAATATGTGGTTCATCGCTGTTGCCCAACGTCGACTCTGAGGCAATGTTTTCAAGTATTCACTCTTTTCTGAAAACTTAAAAATTATGGTATGAGTATAGAATGATTGTGTCGGCAAAAGATTTGAAAGGATATGTGAAAGTATAAATGTTGTCCGAAAGGGACAAAATATGATTTCAAAGAAAGGTTTCAAAGTGATTTTGCTGACACAATATTTTTTAAGTTATTGATGAAAATACTCATAGAAAGTTTGATACAGATTTTCAAAGTTCTTTACGAAGCTCAATTTCAAGGACGAAATTTTTTAAAGGGGGAAGGATTGTAATGCCCCAATACTTATTTAAATACTATTTATTTTGCTAACGATCATAAAATGAAGGACTTAAAAGGAAAAGATTTAGGTTGTCTGATACTTGGACCGATACGTTCCTAGCATAAAATGAAGGACTTAAAAGGAAAAGATTTCAAAATGAATTATAAGGATCATTTTTAGAATTTATGAAAGTGATTTCGAAAAGTTCCGACGATTTTGATACGATAAAATTTCATTACAGAACACTTATATTGCAAACATAATATTAAATTATTATTTTAATATTATCGAAAATCCGTTCCGAGCATATCGAAGATTTAACTCCGACGAGTCCGGAACAGGTCGGAAAATCGAATTTGGACATCGGGAAGTGGTCGAACCGGCTGAGCCAATTGACCGACATCTGCCGGTCACCGCCGGGCATGCCTACCGACAGCTGCCGGTCACGGCCGACAGAAGCTTCTAGACCACTATCCGGATAGGGCTGTCCAGTTGTCCGGATAAGGTCGGTCACGACCGACAGAAGCTTCTCGGTCAGGTGTCCGGAGAAGGTCGGTCGCGACCGACAGAAGCTTCTCGGCCAGCTGTCCGGATAAGGTCGGTCACGACCGACAGAAGCTTCTCGGCCAGCTGTCCGGATAAGGCTTCCAGCTGTCCGGATAATGCTTCCAGCTGTCCGGGTAAGGTTGATTTTCAACCGACTTTGAGCCCCTATTTATACATGTTCCCAGACGTATTTTTGTACATATAATATATGATTTTGAATCTATGAACATCTACTTTAAAACGACCGTAACATATTTCTATTAAAAAAATTAAAAAGGCCTCAAAAATCCCGACCAATTAGATAGCTCAAATCTGACAGTTTTTCAAAGGTGTTTGATAAAAGTCCTCAAAGAGATTTCAGATTTTACATCAAGAATTTATGACCGGAAATATGAAAAAGTATTTTCAAGTGCTAGGAGAAGCGTATCCGGGTTCCAAGAAGGACAACCGAGCCAAATTCAAAGGAAGATATTTCAAGATTTCAGCAAACGAGGTGAGGTTATACTGTTTTAATATGTTACGGTCATCGTTGTGTCGTGTAACATGACGACCCGCGAGGGGTCGAAAGAATGATAGAAAGCCGAGACGAGTCTCACACAGATAAGAATGTTTTATGTGCATTACCCAACATGATTTTGACGATTTATAAGGGTTTAATCTCACTGAGTATGCTCGCGTACTCACACCTCGTCATTTATGTTTTTCAGGCTAAGGAATCGACGAACGGGACAAGCAGAAGATGATTACATACTCCCAACACGATGAAGTTCTAAATAATCAAAGATGTTGTCGCCGTAATTATTATTATTTTTACGAAACACTTGATGTTCTTCGACGAATATAAATTTCAACGGACTATGTCCGAATATGTGATTTCCCATGTTTTTGTAAAACTGTACTGATATTTGAATAAACAAGTTTTATTGACGATTTACTAACTAAAATACTTCCGCAAATACTCCGAATTTATATAAAATTTTTAAGGAAAAAATTTAGCCGTGTAACGTTCTTTTTAATTAAGAAAGCCAGGGCGTTGCAGAATGGTATCGGAGCGGACCTCTCTCAGTACGGTGAGATTTGGGGATGAACCAAGCGGAAGCTGGTGAACATGTGACACCCGGGGCCGACGAGGGGGGGAGTGATCGCCGGTGCAATAGAAAAGGGTACGGACAATGAGCGGCTCCGAGAAAGGGGAGTGATCGCCGGTGCAATAAGAAAAAGGGCACGGACAACGAGCGGCTCCTGACAAGGCTTCTAGGCGGAGGGGGACATGACTGAACCGAATTCTCACCAGAACGAGAGGTATTCCAAGACTGTATAGGTATGGGACTATACAGTTAAGGAGGTAAAAAAAAAAGATTTACTTATACAAAACAAGATATTTCAAAACTTTCTTATTTTTAAGAGTATAACGAATAATTACGGCATGATTATATTTTCGGGAGAATATGTGGTTCATCGCTGCTGCCCAACGTCGACTCTGAGGCAATGTTTTCAAGTATTCACTCTTTTATGAAAACTTAAAAATTATGGTATGAGTATAGAATGATTGTGTCGGCAAAAGATTTGAAAGGATATGTGAAAGTATAAATGTTGTCCGAAAGGGACAAAATATGACTTCAAAGAAAGGTTTCAAAGTGATTTTGCTGACACAATATTTTTAAAGTAATTGATGAAAATACTCATACAAAGTTTGATACAGATTTTCAAAGTTCTTTATCTGAGCTCAATTTCGAGGACGAAATTTTTTAAAGGGGGAAGGATTGTAACGCCCCAATACTTATTTAAATACTATTTATTTTGCTAACGATCATGGATTTTGATTTTAATATTTATAGGTTGTCTGATACTTGGATCGATACGTTCCTAGCATAAAATGAAGGACTTAAAAGGAAAAGATTTCAAAATGAATTATAAGGATCATTTTTAGAATTTATGAAAGTGATTTCGAAAAGTTCCGACGATTTTGATACGATAAAATTTCATTACAGAACATTTATATTGCAAAAATAATATTAAATTATTATTTTAATATTATCGAAAATCCGTTCCGAGCATATCGAAGATTTAACTCCGACGAGTCCGGAACAGGTCGGAAAATCGAATTTGGACATCGGGAAGGGGGCGAACGGCTGAGCCAAGTTGACCGACATCTGCCGGTCACCGCTGGACATGCCTCTCGATACACGGCCAGTCACGACGTAAGCTTTTCGACCACTATCCGGATAGGGCTGTCCAGCTGTCCGGATAAGGTCGGTCACGACCGACAGAAGCTTCTCGGTCAGGTGTCCGGAGAAGGTCGGTCGCGACCGACAAAAGCTTCTCGGCCAGCTGTCCGGATAAGGTCGGTCACGACCGACAGAAGCTTCTTGGCCAGCTGTCCGGATAAGGCTTCCAGCTGTCCGGATAATGCTTCCAGCTGTCCGGGTAAGGTTGATTTTCAACCGACTTTGAGCCCCTATTTATACATGTTCCCGAACGTATTTTTGTACATATAATATATGATTTTGAATCTATGAACATCTACTTTAAAACGACCGTAACATATTTCTATTAAAAAAATTAAAAGGCCTCAAAAATCCCGACCAATTAGATAGCTCAAATCGGACAGTTTTTCAAAGGTGTTTGATAAAAGTCCTCAAAGAGATTTCAGATTTTACATCAAGAATATATGACCGGAAATATGAAAAAGTATTTTCAAGTGCTAGGAGAAGCGTATCCGGGATCCAAGAAGGACAACCGAGCCAAATTCAAAGGAAGATATTTCAATATTTCAGCAAACGAGGTGAGGTTATTGTAATACCACCAGTATTACATGCTTTTTTTTCACTTTGGGCGCTCACGTCTATTTCTCCTGTTTGATAAATAAATGTACTCCATTGCAATAAAACATATTTTGTATAATATGGTTGTACGGTATCGCATCTATTATTCGTGTATTGTGATGGTATGATGATTGACGAACTTTCAGTGACATACCTCGATGTCATTAGGTAATTATCGGTGCGAATATGACGGTGGCCAACGTCTTGTTCCCCGAGAGATTTCCAGACGACATGGAGAGGGAGTCGTGTCATAATAAATTAATGTGATGATAATTTGGCAAACAAAGCGTCGCTACGTACGTTATACTCCGACTCATTACGCACGCTATATCTCGAGCCATTACGTCGTTAAATATCGCCCTTACGTCGTAACATCGGTCTTCGGTCTTGGACAGAATTTTCGTCCCAGAAGACGCGTGCCGACCAACTTTCGGCATGATTGCGACAGGCAAGTCAACGAGGTGTTACGTACGTTAACCCGCTTTCGTTACGTACGTAACGATGTGGGTGAATCGTTCCAGCGAGTTCCTTACGTAAGTTAAGTATTTTGCCATAACGTACGTAAAGCCTCTTACGTACGTAAACCGTAAGGCATAACGTACGTAAGGGCAATCTGAGTTTATAAAAGAACACTTTGCCTTTCATTTCTTCCGTCCCAAAAATCATTCCTCTTCCTTGTACACTACGCTCCACCATCATTGAACCAATTCTAACCTCCCAATTCAAGTGCTATCCTATTAGAGTACGATAATCAAGCTTCGGGGAAGATCTTGAAGGTGCTATCCTCTCGTTCTCCTTCGTCCATTGTCGTTCTTCATCATCTTTTGTCAGTGAAGGCAAGTTTATCCAACCTTGAACTCATTTCAGTATTGTTTAGTAAGTTTTAGTGAACCTCGGATGCCTTGGGTAGCTTAGAACCCTCCGTAATAATCGAACCGGTATATAGCTATCGCAATTGTTAATCGATATCCATCAAAGCTTGAAATTGGAATGAATAATGGTAGAACTCATAATCATATTGCTAATCACCAACTTTTCGGAATCATCTTGAAGGATTTCATGTATAACCGTACTATCATGTTGAATAAAACCGTTAATGAATCCTTGATGAAGTTACCAACAATTTCTAGCCAAATAGATACCGAAACATGTTAAGATGATGGATTAATCGTTCTAGACTTGCATATTAAGACAACGATGAAATCTTGATGATTGTTGGTTATCATTAACTAGGAATGTTGTGTTAGAACACTATTGTTTAGCGGAAGGATAACTTATAAAGAATGTTGCCGAACCTAAAGAAATTAATGGCACGCATTATGGATAAAAATGGAGAAATTCGATTCCGACATCATAAGCAAATAGGATAGGGTTCTAATAGACGGGAGGGGGAGGAACGTCGTTGATCATTATTAATATCATAAGATGTTAATCGACAAACATGTAATAGGTCGGATTTCCAAGTGCGATCGTTCAAGCCGTTGCCTTGTCAAGAAATAACTCGCGTCGGATTTGAGGCAAGTGAATCTTGCTCAGACTTTACGTCTTATCATTTTAGACATAGTAAATGTTACTATTGTGGAATGGTGCTCTTACGATTATCTTGTCCGGAGTATTCCCGAGTAGATACTACCGTGACCCTTGGCCGCGGCCTTGGGAGTTTTCTTGTTGGACCGTGTTGCGGGATAAAACCTGAATGGTACCCACGTCCGGAGTAGTACTGTGTAGATACTTCTGTGACCCTTGGTTGCGACCTTGGGAGTTTATGTGCTGATAAGAGGAATAACATGGAATATTCGGTGACAACTTTATTCCTTGAAATTATTAGATTTTACCTTTGAGTTTGGGTTGGATTGTTTCTGACCTAGGTCACTGGCACGACATGTCGTGCCAGGTAAATATGTTGAATTTGTGCAGGACACCCCCGAAGGTTACGGCCAGGCATGAGCTGTGTTGGAAGAACGCCTGTTAATTTCTTAAATAATTTGAACATTCCACGTTGTGTAATAACCGTATGTACGGACACTATTTGCTTTTGGTGCTTTGGGTTGTACGAAGACTTTCTTAATTACTTCCGTATATTACCACCGTTAAATAAAATATTTTAGAAAATATTTTCAAAACTTGCCTTGTGGGTCCCTCATGGGATCTACGGCACTGTGGCGACCCGGTTCATTTTGGGGGCGTTACAGAAAATGGTATCGGAGCCTAAACACTCACGTGGAAAGTTTTACCAAAAATATTTTGAAAACGTTTTGCCTTCAAAATCCAACACTTCTGACGACCGTAACTCCTCGAGGGATGTCGAGGTAAAATACATGTAAATTCTTAAGGATCAAGTATGATGTTTGGATTCGAAGAACTCGAGAATGTTTGCATTAAACTAACTGTTAGATTGAGCGAACATCACCAATGGCACGTCGAGGAGCTAGGAGAAACGTAAATGACGCACAAGGTTCCGCTATGAACCAAAGGAAGACGAAACACCGAGAAACTAATCCGCCGGAAATCAACCACCATCCGTTAATCGAACGAACAGAAGCGGAAAACCGTAACAACGGGGATTTGATCCAGCCTTCGCTCGACTCGCCAGTGCCATTGCCATGGGAATCGCCAGTCAACCAGAACAAGTACCAGTCATTAACATACAAGAGAACACCGGAAAGGACCGTTGGCTGGGAGAAATGCTGAAGGCCAGACCGCCATTATTCGACGGGTCAGGGGATAAGCACGTGGACGATTGGATCTCGGAAATGGAGACTGCCTTCGAGGTGATCGGCTGCCCAGGCCGAAAAGTGCCACTCGGGATCAACCAGCTCCGTGACACCGCAGCCCGATGGTGGAGGACCTATAAGCCAGAGGATAGAATAGTCGGATGGCCCGAGTTTTCCAAACTATTGAGAGACGAGTACTGTCCCCGATCAGTTCAAACTGCACGAGCACGGAGTTTCTTCAGTGCAGGCCCTCAGAATTTGCCAGTACAAGAAATCATTTGGGCATACAGGACCGAGATAAGCTATGTCGCACAGATGGTTCCATCCGAAGACCAGCGAATTTGTCACCTTGCTCAACGGTTGCCGGAGGATGTTCAACGCTACGCGGCGGGGTTTCATTGCACCACGTTGAGGGCATATGAGGACGTAGTCACAGCATACGCCGGTACGGTTGTCAGTTTGGATGCCGGGCACAACCAAAAGAAGCAGAAGACCGCAAATCAGTCCGGGAGCACCAGCAGAGAGAATTTGGGAATTGGGTTCCCCTCCAAATCAGCAGCTTCGTCCCAACAGAAAGGAACACCTGACGGGCCTTCTCGCCGTAGCTGTTTCAATTGTGGCATAGCAGGGCATACCATGAGTTAGTGTCGTAAAGCATCGACAAAGTGCTTTTCATGCGGAAGGGGTGGGCACATGTCTCGCTACTGTTCTCGGATCAAATCTACACCAAACCCAGCTCCTCAGAGTCAACAAGGCTCGGTACAGAAATCCAGAGCGTCTGCCATGTCCGACTACCGATCTCCACCTCACCAGTCTCCTCTACACGGTGCCGGAAGAGGACGTGGCCGCGGGGGAGGTACTGCACCCTCCTCGGGGACACTGCCGTCCCTCATGTTCGAACTAAGGGCTACTGACGACCAGACCACTCCTGCTGTCTCAGGTACACTCCTTATTAAATCTCAGCCTGTTCATGTACTGTTTGATACTGGAGCAACCCACTCGTTTATATCCGTAGAATGTGTTAACCATTTGCATCTCCCTTGTGTACCCTATGAGTCCTTTACTGTTAAACTACCTGAGGGCAGCAGGGTGGAGGGTAACTTGGAAGTTCGAAACTGTCCGATTCGTATCAATAATCTGGGCTGGACAACCAATCTCATGGTCTTTCCACTCCAAAACGAAGATGTGATTTTAGGTATAGACTGGATGACGATGAACAAGACGGTATTGGATACCTATCACCTGACCGTTTCTATTACAACCCATGATGGTGCCACTCACACAATTAGAGGCCGAGAGAACTTCAGCACAAAAGGGTCCCTCAGTCTCCTTTCAGCAGTAGCACCTCGTGATGATCGAGGAGCATATTACTGGTGCTATATTCTTCAGGAGGGCACGTCACAATTGTCGGTTGCTAATATTCCTATAGTGAACGAATTTCCGAACATATTCCCCGACGAACTACCTGGATTGACACCACAAAGGGAGGTCGATCTCTCAATCGAACTTGAGCCAGGAACGACGCCTATCTCCAAGGCACCATACAGGATGGCACCAGCCGAAATGAAGGAACTAAAGTCACAACTCGAAGAATTGCTAAGGAAGGGGCTCATTCGTCCAAGTACTTCGCCATGGGGTGCGCTAGTTCTTTTTGTGAAGAAAAAGGACCGCTCTCTGCGCCTGTGTATCGATTACAGGGAACTTAATAAGGTCACTATTAAGAACCGTTACCCACTTCCAAGGATTGATGATTTACTGGACCAACTGCAAGGGGCGACTGTGTTTTCAAAGATCGACTTACGTTCGGGATATCACCAATTGATAATTTGAGAGGAGGATATTCCTAAGACCGCATTTCGATCGAGATATGGGCACTACGAGTACATGGTGGTGTCGTTTGGCCTGACTAATGCTCCAGCTGTTTTTATGGAATTGATGAACAGGGTTCTGACAGAGTTTCTCGATAAGTGTGTGGTGGTTTTCATTGACGATATTTTAATTTATTCCCGAAGCCGATGGGAGCATGAGGAACACTTGAGGCAGGTGGTGAGCGTTTTAAGGCAACATCAACTGTATGCTAAACTTTCTAAATTCGAGTTCTGGATGCCAGAGGTAACCTTTTTGGGGCATGTGATTTCAGCAGGAGGCGTTAAAGTAGACCCCCAGAAGATCGAGACAGTTATGAATTGGGAACCACCTAGAAATGTCAAAGAGGTGAGAAGTTTCCTGGGGTTGGCGGGATATTATCGACGGTTCGTCGAGGCCTTCTCCTGTGTAGCTCAGCCATTAACAAATCTGCTTAGGAAGAACACCAAGTTTGTCTGGACAACAGATTGTCAGGAGAGTTTCGACAGGCTAAAGAGGAAGCTTACTACTGCCCCAGTGTTGGTACTACCGCAGGGTACGGAGGGATTCGTAATATGCACCGATGCATCTAAGCACGGGCTGGGATGTGTGTTCATGCAAAATGACAGGGTTATTGCTTACGCCTCTCGTCAACTTAAACCTTATGAGGTGAACTACCCGACACATGACTTAGAACTAGCTGCAGTGGTCCACGCTCTTAAGATTTGGAGACATTACCTATATGGGGTTACCTGTAAGATCTTTATGGACCACAAGAGTTTAAAGTATATTTTCACGCAGAAAGAGTTAAATATGAGACAGAGGAGTTGGCTGGAGTTAATCAAGGATTACAATGTAGAGATTCTATATCACCCTGGTAAGGCCAACGTCGTAGCAGACGCACTGAGTCGGAAAATTGCGCAGGAGGTGACACTATCTGGTTTGACAGTACAGCTGGAGTTGCAGCAAGATCTCTGGATAAATGACATTGAAGTGTGGATACAACACCGCCAGGGACTGTTGTGCTCGATTGATATTCGCTCGTCCCTGCTGGACGAGATACGCCTAGCACAGATGGAGGATCCAGAACTTCGTGCGATCGGCGCAAAGGCCGAAGGGGGAGTTATTTCAGACTACACGATCCAAGGGGGCTTAGTTAGATTCAAAACCAGGATTTGCATCCCACCTAAAGACGAGCTTAAGCAAACTATACTCAAGGAAGCTCATTCTACTCCCTATTCGATACATCCCGGGGCGAGCAAAATGTACAAAGACCTGCGAAAGAGTTTCTGGTGGAAGAATATGAAGGAAGAGGTAGCAAGGTTTGTCGCTCGATGTATGATATGTCAACAGGTGAAGATTGAACACCGTAGGCCGGCCGGAATCATGCAGCCCTTACCCATTCCGGAATGGAAATGGGAGAGCATATCAATGGACTTTGTCACCAAGTTACCAGTGACGGCGGGGGAAAGGACACGATATGGGTTATTGTAGACCGACTGAAAAAGTCGGCACACTTCATTCCAATTCAGGAGGCCATCGGAATAGAACAGCTGGCTACCATCTTTGTTCGGGAAATCGTGAGGTTACATGGCGTTCCCTTGGGGATTATTTCGGATAGAGACACTAGATATGTGTCCCGCTTCGGAAGGTCATCCCACTGTGCCATGGGTACTCAATCGCATTTCAAGATCGCTATCATCCTCAAACGGATAGACAAACAGAACGCACCATACTGCACTCGGAAGATATGTTGAGAGCATGTGTACTCGATTGGGGCAAGGATCAAGCTAAACACCTCGCTTAGCGTAATTTTCGTACAACAACAGCTGGCATGCAAGCATAGGCATGGCCCCCTTTGAGGCCTTGTATGGTAGAAAGTGCAAGTCTCCCCTATGTTGGGACGATGCATCCGATGTCATCGCCACCGAGTTGGATCTAATCCAGGAATCTATTAAGAAGATATCCATTGTTCGAAAACACATGTTGGCAGCGCAGAGTCGCCAAAAGTCTTACGCTATGGACCGGCAGTGACCGTTGGAATTTATGGTTGGGGATCATGTTTGGGTTAAAGCATCGCCAATGCGGGGCATTTGACGCTTCGGCCAGAAGGGAAAGCTAAGCCCGAGATTTATTGGCCCGTTCGAAATACTGGACCGAGTCGGTAGACTCGCTTATCGGCTAGCATTACCACCATCGTTAGACGGAGTGCATAATGTCTTCCACGTCTCCCAGCTGAGAAAGTACGTGTACGATCCTAGCCACAAGATCAACTTCGAGGAAGTAGAGATTTCCAACGATGCTACCTTTAGGGAAGTTCCAACAGCGATTTTGGATCGACGCGTAAAGACACTAAGGAACAAGAACATACCCCTTGTTAAAGTTCAGTGGTCGCACCACGGTACGGAAGAAGCGACTTGGGAGACCGAGGCAAGCATGAGAGAGAATCATCCCGGGTTATTTTCTTAGTTTCGGGATGAAACTATTTTTAAGGGGGGTGGTATGTAATACCACCAGTATTACATGCTTTTTTTTCACTTTGGGCGCTCACGTCTATTTCTCCTGTTTGATAAATAAATGTACTCCATTGCAATAAAACATATTTTGTATAATATGGTTGTAAGGTATCGCATCTATTATTCATGTATTGTGATGGTATGATGATTGACGAACTTTCAGTGACATACCTCGATGTCGTTAGGTAATTATCGGTGCGAATATGGCGGTGGCCAATGTCTTGTTCCCCGAGAGATTTCCAGACGACATGGAGAGGGAGTCGTGTCATAATAAATTAATGTGATGATAATTTGGCAAACAAAATTATCCTGTACGTACGTTATACTCCGACTCATTACGCACGCTATATCTGAGCCATTACGTACGTTAAATATCGGCCCTTACGTACGTAACATTGGTCTTCGGTCTTCGGACAGGAATCTTCGTCCGGTAGTACGCGTGCCGACCAAATTTCGGCGTGATTGCGACAGGCAAGTCAACGAGGTGTTACGTACGTTAACCCGCTTTCGTTACGTACGTAACGATGTGGGTGAATCGTTCCAGCAAGTTCCTTACGTACGTTAAGTATTTTGCCATAACGTACGTAAAGCCTCTTACGTACGTAAACCGTAAGGCACAACGTACGTAAGGGCAATCTGAGTTTATAAAAGAACACTTTGCCTTTCATTTCTTCCGTCCCAAAAATCATTCCTCTTCCTTGTACACTACTCTCCACCATCATTGAACCAATTCTAACCTCCCAATTCATGTAACACCCCCAAATCCGCTCAGGGATATTACACGCCGTAGACCCTCTCCTCGAGGATCTACCAGGCTGATAACTAATATCAAACATCTAAACATCGCCTTTAAGGCTAAAATGACTCAGTAGACCGACTTGGTCTTTCAATAATAACATACAACTCATTCCCAAACACATACCCACGCAGGGGTCAAAATAAAATAAACTCCCGTACAACGGGGAAAAGATACCGCAATGAAAAGAAAATACAATGGAACAATAGGACATCAACGGAACCTAGTGTGTTTAGTATCTTTCTTCTTTCATCATACTTCGTGCCGACTCGTGCTATGCTCCAAAACCCGAATGCAAAATAGACATCCACCCCCGAATACTCGGGGTTAGCAAAACTCCACTGTTTTGCTAGTGCAAGTACAAGTGCAAAAATACGAGCCATACAATACAAGTTCCAAGAACAATAATAATCAGGAATCCTCAAAGATCCATACGTAAAGAAAAGTACTTCCCGAGGCAAGAGTTTGGGTAAACATTTCCAAAACCGAAAGATCGCAAATAAGGGAAACAATTTACAAAACAGTTTAAAATGCCAACGAGAGTTTTAATAGAAAACAATTTAGGATTATAAAATCCTTCTCTTTCCAAAAGATCAATAGGGTCACAGCCCAAATGTTTTGTTATTGCAAATAGGAAATCACCAACAATTTACAGGGTCAGAGCCCAACATCACGTGTCCTCAACGGACGTAAAATCAACGAAACATAATCATGCACGCGCATCGCCTAGGACCGGGACGATACCACCGACGTCCCACTCGAGGCCTCGAAGGACCCTCCCGAGCCAAGCTAGCGAAACAAATCACACACATCTCACGGTTGGATCAATCGCTTGTTGCATCCTGGCCACATGATCACATGCCATGTGCCACCGTAGATTATCTCAGGCTCTCACGGTTGGATCAATCACTTGTTGCATCCTGGCCACATGATCACATGCCATGTGCCACCGTAGACCTTCAACCATATCCACACATTCACACAAATAACATATCATATCAAGGATATTCAAACAATTCGCCCAGAGGCATCAAACACTTAGCAAAACACCACGTCAATCCACAACGCACCGAAATGAAATAATATACGTCCACACACAATACCAAGTGCAACATGAACACCAAGCATACACATAGAATTCACATAGTTATTCACGAACCACACCAATCACAAAACACACACGGTTTTGAAAGAGGCCTTTAACGAGGCTAACCAAATCTTTTGAAAACTCATTTCAAACAAACAAACAAACCAAGACGATCACCAATCATCATATCCGCGAAACAAGAAAAGTATGGACAAGGTACTTGCCTCGAATAAGAGCAATGCGGAGAATCGACCAAAGTAGGTTGACACGAACCGATTACGAACTCGCGGACTCCACCGAACGACAATCCACAACAAGGAACTATGAACGAAAACGATAACAACGAAAATGAATTCCAAAGTACGACCCAAGCCGCTAAATTCAAAGAACAAATGACGAAGGTTCAAGGTTTTCCCCCAAAATGGCCAAGAACACGAATTGACCCGACAAAAATATGAAAACGGAATTTCAATCCGTGGGATATGATCAAAGCGAATAGATAACGACAATAGAACTAACAATCTCGGATTGAAATCACGAAATCGAAACAAACCCCGAAAATATCTCAACTAGGGTTCTAACCTTACCTTGATTCGAAGAAGAATGAAGGCTAGATGTTGATGAACACGAAGAAGACCCACCGGAGTGATTACTTCCGTCAAAGATCGACGAAGGCTCGTCCAAAATCTACCCCAAATCGCCCAAGACGCAGCAGGGAGGAGGAGAGGAAGAAATGACACGAAATCGGTCAACCCTCAGATATATAAACCTGCGCGAAGCTAACGTACGTAAGCCATAAGCTTTAACGTACGCTAGTGATGTTACGTACGTAATGGACAAGTTATTACGTACGTAAGAGTTAATCCAAACTCAACTGTCCGAAGACCTGAACAACGTAACGTACGTAACAAGTGCTGTGTTACGTACGTAAGGAAGGCACGGATAGCGTACGCTACTGATGAGGAATAGCGTGCGCTAACGGGGTACTCCAGTACCTACTGGACTGAATCCTGAACTAGGTAACGTACGTAACCATTGTTGTGTTACGTACGTAAGGCGGGCATCGATAGCGTACGCTATCTATGAAGAATAGCGTGCGCTAATCATCCGGGCAAAGAGCAATACCGCCAGAGATCGAATCCAAGAAGGATCGCGGAACGCGACGAACACGAATCACTACCGTCGAACAAGACAAGTAGTAAAATAATAAAAACACGAGCTCAAGTTTAAAACAAGTACATGATCCTGACACTCCTGAGTAGGGTAAAGCGAATACGAACACAAGTACCCAAATCTTTGGGAAATTACAAAACGGCCCAAACGCCCGGAAATCACGATACGTGATCGAATACACAAACCGACGTTCACAACACGTCTAACAAAGTTAAACGGACTTACGGGAAACTCGAAATGATTAGCCAACGAGATTCGCAAGAATCGAACTGAAGTGCGGAAAAGTCGCTAAAAAGCACGGAACTCAACAAAACGACACCGAAACGAACTCGGATGTCAAAAAGTGTAGAATTAATCATTCTCAGAATGACGAAACGGTCACGAGCGAGTCGTCAAAACGGACTTCGGCCGAAAAAAGAAATTTACCGAAAATCGAAAATTGCGGATATTACATTCTACCCTCCTTAAAAGAAGTTTCGTCCCGAAACTTAAAACAAGTAGGGGGGAAGAAATATTCCGCCAGGAAAACTCAACGAGATACGCAAGAAACGCGTAACTAACGCCCAACGGCAAAATGTTACACACAACTCAACGGAATATACGGTGTGAAAACACGCTCCACGACGACCAACACAACGTCGCTGGTAGAGACATAATAAAACCAACAAATGACCAGCGTCATCAAATGGATAATACAATCAAGTCAATTATCCAAACAATCACAAAACACAAAGTACTTGTTACAAGAAAACACGCACAGTTGAGAAAACAGAGAATAAACACAAAACGATCCACAAGGGTAATTATAAATAATTCGGACTACGCCGAAATCCTCAAAACCACCCTAGGCATCTCCGTGTCCTTTCGGAGCAGAGACGCAACCTCGATCCCCAAATCTCTCAGCTACCGTCTCGCAATGCACGGATTGGTGACCCACCTGGCCACACTCGAAATAGCTGACTAACGGTGAACGACAATTCTTCGCAGTATGGCCCGCTCGACTACAGTTATAACATATCTTCGAAGTGCTCACATTACTCACTGCAGGGGTACTACTCCTCTGATCACGCGATCTAGGAACCATTTTGGGATGACGAGACGAAGTCCCAACCTCAAGGGCCCACTCGATTTCTGAAAAGTTCCCAACGGTTTTCTGCTTTCTTCGAGTCGACATACTCTCGGTCGATAACTGGATAGCTCATAGGCTAACGCCTATTCTCGATAATCTCTCAAGGAAGTACAAGCGAGACTCGCCATGTAATCGGCGAATCTCCGGCTTCATCCGCCTACTAAAATGACAAATCTTGTCCTCCTCTCTGTCCTTACTTGATTACGCACATAGCCGAGCCGTTTGCTAAAATCAATAATAGCTTGAGACAATGGTACATCCTGCGGTTTCGCCGAAAAGAATTCATTAATCCTCTCGATTTCTGATCGGTTCCGACAAAACTCATCTCTCATGAATTTCGGAACTCGCCCACGTGACAACGCGATCTCGAGGCTTAATAGCCTCCCACCGCCTAGCGGCATCTTTGTCGAAAAGATACCGAGCTACCGACCTTACGTTCTTCTCGACAATCAACTATCTCAAAATCTTTTCCAACCGGAAAAGCCAACCATCCTACCTAAAGCATCTGCAGCACTCGAAACGAGGGGATTCATACGAACCACTTCTCGGCCACCGATTTGCACTCCAGGCCGGGTCACATCTCGTAACACGCCGAATCGCCTGAGTCAATCGAGTCATCCGAGTGGCTACTCACGCAAAATAGTAGCAACACCAATACCAATACCATCACCGGCGGCATGCTCTCGACCACGCGTCCGATCGCCACGACCACGACCTCGGCCCCTCGGCATACTAAATAAGTAACCACTCAGCACAACAAGGAATCATAATACATATCATATACAACAATTTCCATCGTAAAGCAACATGCATACTAAAATCATAGCAATGACGGTATCGTTTAGCAATCTCAACGGCCCGAACGATAACCAGCACATAATCACAAAACATCATGGAATAATCACACATATACACGAACATACCAACCCAAGCTTCAACAGCTCACACTCGCGTGTCAACACGCAAATCACCACGAGGCGATAAACAGTAAACACCAGTTCACACCTCTCACAGAGGGCTAACAAAACATATGCGTGGCGAACGACTCAACGTTCACACCACCAATTCAATCACAATTCGGGGTTAACACCGTAACGAAAGTTCGAAAACCATACACGCATTTCCGGTCCGCAAACAGGAATGATAGGTTTTAAAAATGAAAACCACCTTTTGAAAACAGTTTGGAAACAACAGTTGATCTTGAGTATCATTTTACAAAAAGTAGTACAAACACCATTATCGAGACTTTGAAAATCATCCTGCGTTTGAACAAAAATGAGGACACCTTTCTTTTAGTGAAAAACTTTCAAAAATATTCGACCCTTGGGTCTAAGCAATCGCATTTGAAAATATCTCAAAATATTTTTGGTCCTCAACCGGAAAATTTTTGAAATGTATTGCGGCATTAGAAAACACCTTGAAAACACCGCAAGAAAATAATTCGTTTTAAAAGTACGTCTCGAATTTTAATTTTCTAAGATACTCAAGGTTTTCAAAAATAATTCAATGGGCTAGAATGCCCAAAAATTTCAGGTAATTACACGGAACAATATGACGCCGTGTGTCCCGCGCCGGAACCCACCAGGCTAAAAACCATTTACAAAAACGCCAAAAAGGCCGATGACGGTAGTATTTTCCAAAACTCACAAAATCATTTGAAAACACCCAACTACCGTCAAGATGATCAAGGCCAAAAACTCGGTTAAGGGAATTGATTTTCGAAATAAAACTCAGTCGGTAAAATACCGAAAGCCATTACAGAAGAACTCACGCAGCGGATAAAAGAAATAAAGTCAAACATGCACAAGACAGCAACACTACTCCTCATATGAACGAAAAATGGGAGTCAAACAATCACATATCACGAAATCAAAATCCATAAGAGGATTCCGTCAACTCATAATAAAAAAAATAGCTCGTGTCACACGGGGCACAACACAAAGAAGGGAGACTTACATCCACAGGTCGCACGAAGATGATGATCGCCCCACGATACTAATCACAACAAACCAACTCAGACGACGCGTCGCGACACGACTCAGTCAGATAAAATCCGACGAGACAAAAACTCAATAGACACCACTGACCCAACAGCCTAGGTTTCCACAACCTAAGCTCCGATACCATTTATGTAACACCCCCAAATCCGCTCAGGGATATTACACGCCGTAGACCCTCTCCTCGAGGATCTACCAGGCTGATAACTAATATCAAACATCTAAACATCGCCTTTAAGGCTAAAATGACTCAGTAGACCGACTTGGTCTTTCAATAATAACATACAACTCATTCCCAAACACATACCCACGCAGGGGTCAAAATAAAATAAACTCCCGTACAATGGGGAAAAGATACAACTGGACCAATACGACATCAACGGAACCTCGTGTGATTAGTATCGTTCATCTTTCATCATCCTTCGTGCCGACCCTGTGCTATGCTCCAAAACCTGAATGCAAAAATAGACATCCACCCCCCGAATACTCGGGGGTTAGCAAAACTCCACTGTTTTGCTAGTGCAAGTACAAGTGCAAAAATACGAGCCATACAATACAAGTTCCAAGAACAATAATAATCAGGAATCCTCAAAGATCCATACGTAAAGAAAAGTACTTCCCGAGGCAAGAGTTTGGGTAAACATTTCCAAAACCGAAAGATCGCAAATAAGGGAAACAATTTACAAAACAGTTTAAAATGCCAACGAGAGTTTTAATAGAAAACAATTTAGGATTATAAAATCCTTCTCTTTCCAAAAGATCAATAGGGTCACAGCCCAAATGTTTTGTTTTCGCAAATAGGAAATCACCAACAATTTACAGGGTCAGAGCCCAACATCACGTGTCCTCAACGGACGTAAAATCAACGAAACATAATCATGCACGCGCATCGCCTAGGACCGGACGATACCACCGACGTCCCACTCGAGGCCTCGAAGGACCCTCCCGAGTGGCTAGCGAAACAAATCACACACATCTCACGGTTGGATCAATCGCTTGTTGCATCCTGGCCACATGATCACATGCCATGTGCCACCGTAGATTATCTCGAGCTCTCACGGTTGGATCAATCACTTGTTGCATCCTGGCCACATGATCACATGCCATGTGCCACCGTAGACCTTCAACCATATCCACACATTCACACAAATAACATATCATATCAAGGATATTCAAACAATTCGCCCAGAGGCATCAAACACTTAGCAAAACACCACGTCAATCCACAACGCACCGAAATGAAATAATATACGTCCACACACAATACCAAGTGCAACATGAACACCAAGCATACACATAGAATTCACATAGTTATTCACGAACCACACCAATCACAAAACACACACGGTTTTGAAAGAGGCCTTTAACGAGGCTAACCAAATCTTTTGAAAACTCATTTCAAACAAACAAACAAACCAAGACGATCACCAATCATCATATCCGCGAAACAAGAAAAGTATGGACAAGGTACTTGCCTCGAATAAGAGCAATGCGGAGAATCGACCAAAGTAGGTTGACACGAACCGATTACGAACTCGCGGACTCCACCGAATGACAATCCATAACAAGGAACTATGAACGAAAACGATAACAACGAAAATGAATTCCAAAGTACGACCCAAGCCGCTAAATTCAAAGAACAAATGACGAAGGTTCAAGGTTTTCCCCCAAAATGGCCAAGAACACGAATTGACCCGACAAAAATATGAAAACGGAATTTCAATCCGTGGGATATGATAAAAGCGAATAGATAACGACAATAGAACTAACAATCTCGGATTGAAATCACGAAATCGAAACAAACCCCGAAAATATCTCAACTAGGGTTCTAACCTTACCTTGATTCGAAGAAGAATGAAGGCTAGATGTTGATGAACACGAAGAAGACCCACCGGAGTGATTACTCACAAAGATCGACGAAGGCTCGTCCAAAATCTACCCCAAATCGCCCAAGACGCAGCAGGGAGGAGGAGAGGAAGAAATGACACGAAATCGGTCAACCCTCAGATATATAAACCTGCGCGAAGCTAACGTACGTAAGCCATAAGCTTTAACGTACGCTAGTGATGTTACGTACGTAATGGACAAGTTATTACGTACGTAAGAGTTAATCCAAACACAAATGTCCGAAGACCTGAACAACGTAACGTACGTAACAAGTGCTGTGTTACCTACGTAAGGAAGGCACGGATAGCGTTCGCTACTGATGAGGAATAGCGTGCGCTAACGGGGTACTCCAGTACCTACTGGACTGAATCCTGAACTAGGTAACGTACGTAACCATTGTTGTGTTACGTACATAAGGCGGGCATCGATAGCGTACGCTATCTATGAAGAATAGCGTGCGCTAATCATCCGGGCAAGATGCAATGTACCGCAGAGATCGAATCGAAGGATCGCGAACGCGATTTAACACGAATCACTACCGTCGAACAAGACAAGTAGTAAAATAATAAAAACACGAGCTCAAGTTTAAAACAAGTACATGATCCTGACACTCCTGAGTAGGGTAAAGCGAATACGAACACAAGTACCCAAATCTTTGGGAAATTACAAAACGGCCCAAACGCCCGGAAATCACGATACGTGATCGAATACACAAACCGACGTTCACAACACGTCTAACAAAGTTAAACGGACTTACGGGAAACTCGAAACAGCAGTTTCGAACGAGATTCGCAAGAATCGAACTCAAGTGCGGAAAAGTCGCTAAAAAGCACGGAACTCAACAAAACGACACCGAAACGAACTCGGATGTCAAAAAGTGTAGAATTAATCATTCTCAGAATGACGAAACGGTCACGAGCGAGTCGTCAAAACGGACTTCGGCCGAAAAAAAGAAATTTACCAAAAATCGAAAATTGCGGATATTACAATTCAAGTGCTATCCAATTAGAGTACGATAATCAAGCTTCGGGGAAGGTCTTGAAGGTGCTATCCTCTCGTTCTCCTTCGTCCACCGTCGTTCTTCATCATCTTTTGTCAGTGAAGGTAAGTTTATCTAACCTTGAACTCATTTCAGTATTGTTTAGTAGGTTTTAGTAAACCACGGATGCCTTGGGTAGCTTAGAACCCTCCGTAATAATCGAACCGGTATATAGCTATCGCAATTGTTAATCGATATCCATCAAAGCTTGAAATTGGAATGAATAATGGTAGAACTCATAATCATATTGCTAATCACCAACTTCTCGGAATCATCTTGAAGGATTTCATGTATAACCGTACTATCATGTTGAATAAAACCGTTAATGAATCCTTGATGAAGTTACCAACAATTTCTAGCCAAATAGATACCGAAACATGTTAAGATGATGGATTAATCGTTCTAGACTTGCATATTAAAACAACGATGAAATCTTGTGTAACACCCCAAACTAGGCGGATATTACAGTGCCGTGAATCCCCGATTGGGACCCACCAGGCAATGAAAATGATGAATTAAATAATATAATTGTAGTACCGAACCACATTATATTACCAAGTACTCCGATGAGGAGTTTAAGTACAACACACCAGGACAATACCGAATACTAGTATATTTTATATGAAGATAAAATACACCACCCTGAATAAATAAACATCTCAAACGGAATTTGCAATGAAAATACAAATGACGGAATAACTAAAATGACTGAAGATGACTGAACAACGGAATGACTGGGGCCCCCTACTAGTATCACTGGGACTCGTCGCCGTCAACATGCTCTTCCCGTGCCTTTGCCTTGCCGTGACCTGAAAACAAAATTCCCCAATGGGGTCAGTTACACAGAACAACAATCCTCAAGAGTTGAAATTACACAATCATGAATTAACTGAAGTTATGAAATATTCTTAATTATGAATTACGCCAAGAGGAGTATCATAGTACGCCCGTAATGTTCTCGTGCAAGTGTACAAGACGAATGACCTAAACACCCGTCCTTGTACCTAATTAGTCTCACGGAGGTAAGCGTTACTGCGTGTGCACGGTCCGATGTATCGGTGAACCCAATACATGACCATCGTGTGCCCGAATAAAAATTCCACACAACCACACCCGCCACGCAATATGAACCTTAAGGTCACATGAACGAATGACCATGATGAATATCAATGAATAATAATTAGACAAGGCCAAGATGACTCACCGATATGAAAGCAATAGTGACGTGATTGATAACCCAATGAAATGATTTGGAACCGCTGCTCCTCGTGAATGAAATGATTATTCGACAATTACAAGTCTCAAAATGATTAATATTATGATGAATGAATTATGATTATGAGCAATCAACAACAAAAGGAATGAGTATCCTTTTAACCGAGTAAGATTTAACTTACTCAACAACGATGAAGAATGTCCGTCCACGAACAACGTCCTAACCAAGATACCGGTCGCTCGAACAACCTTGAATAACAATAATTACCAACAATCGTTCAATACACGTATCAAGCAACAAAACACGACTAACCCAAAGGTCGAAACAACGATAATCAAACTCATAGGGCATTCCAACGAATACATAACCAACCACACAACTTCGGAAATATCCAATCCCGAATATGTCGAAACCCACACCAAAATGAGTATTTCGAACTAACAAAACACTTCAATGATATCAATAATCCATTAGGAATCCATAATTCATGATTACAACAACATCAATCGAAAATCCCCAATTAACCGAAGTCAACCCCAAGGGTTCTTGAAAACAATTCCGAAAATAACCATTAAATCCGTAGGAATATATTTATCCAAGCTAGATAATCCATATCTAACATATCCCAATGATAATCCAAGCTTACACGAAGAAATCGGAAGGAAAACCCAAAAATCCGAAATCCTAGATCCAAGAAATTAATACCTTTGATTCGATGTTAAGGAGATGATGAAGTGATGATAATCCAACTCAAAGACTTGAAGATGATGATGGATGATAGAAGCTCGAAGAGAACTCTCCAAAATGTCCGAAATCGCCCGAAACCGATGAGGGAGTGAGAAAGAATGATAAAATGACGAACTCCGGCTAACTGTCCATTATATAGCTAATCCAGGTTAGCGTGCGCTAGCCCTTGTGCGTAGCGTGCGCTAACGGGTAATTTGGGTAGTCCAGTACCCACTGTCCGAACACGGAAGCGCGCGCTACGTACCTTTTTGTAGCGTGCGCTACGGCCATACCACTAGCGTACGTTAAAACCCATTGTTAGCGTGCGCTAACGAATTATGTGATGCCCAGTACTGGAATCCAGAAACTGCCTGTCCTCTGATCTGACCTCGATAGCGTGCGCTACAACCATTATTTAGCGTGCGCTATAATATCGATTGCGTACGCTAAAAACAACACATAGCGTGCGCTAAGAATTAATCCAGTGTAGTCCAGTAGCCACTGGACTCAACCTGATCTGTCCTTAGCGCGCGCTACACCACATATTGGCGTGTGCTACTACAACTCACTAGCGCGCGCTACTTACCATTCGTAGCGTGCGCTACTTATAACTCACCTGCAGTCCAGTACCTTCTGGACTGCAGCCAGGGTAACCTTAGCGTGCGCTAAAGCTGAGTGGTAGCGTGCGCTACCTATACCCAATTAGCGTACGCTAAAAGGAGTACGTAGCGTGCGCTACCCCTCACGCACAGTTCGCAACGAAAATGACAATGATGATAAACACGGCACGAAACGCCAATCAGATTAGTGATGAATGACGATTGATACACGATACAATTACTCTGAATGATGAATACCAAGATTGAATCTGAGTGAAATGATTAATAATGAGTGAAAATTACTGAGTATCAATTACTGAATGATAAATACTGAATGATAATTACTGAATTACAACCGGGTATTACATACAGCCCCCCCCCCCTTAAAAGAGTTTCGTACCCGAAACTAAGGGTCAAACAACTCGGGATAACTCTCCCGCATACTATCCTCGGTTTCCCAAGTAGCCTCTTCGAATCCGTGTCTAGACCACTGAATTTTAACCAAAGGAATCGTCTTATTCCTCAACTGTTTGATTCGTCGTTCTAAAACTCGCGTAGGACGCTCCTCATATGAATGAACGTCGGCGATATCGATTTCGTCGAACTAAAGTATGTGACTCGGGTCGGCAACATACTTCCGCAGCTGAGAGACATGAAACACATTATGAATTCGGCTCAACGCCGGAGGTAAAGCCAATCGATAAGCTAACTCGCCTACTCGATCCAAAATCTCAAACGGTCCAATGAATCTCGGACTCAACTTTCCCCTCTTCCCAAAACGGAAGATACCACGACTCGGGGATACCTTGACCAACACATGGTCACCAAATTTCGAACTCTAATGGTCGATTTACGGTTATCTGCGTATGATTTCGCCGACTGAGTCACAACAAACGACTCCTGATCAAAGTTACCTTCTCACGGGCGGCTAGAAGCATATCGGGCTCGGTGCCGATGGATTCTGATAAGTCGTCCCAACACAACGGAGATCGACAACGACGACCATACAAGGCCTCGTAAGGTGCCATCTTGATCGAAGCATGCCAACTATTATTATATGTGAACTCGATCAATGGTAGTTGGGCTTCCCAATCGTCTTTCCAATCGAGGACGCATGCCCTCAACATGTCCTCTAATGTCTGAATGGTCCTCTCTGATTGTCCGTCGGACTGAGGATGAAAAGCGGTACTGAGATTAAGCTGAGTTCCCATAGCACGATGAACTGATTTACAAAAATGAGACACAAACCGTCCGTCACGATCGGAAACGATACTTTTAGGAGTACCGTGCAGTCTGACTATCTCTTTGATGAACAGTTGAGCAAGTCTCTCGGGACCCCACGTCTCCTTGATCTCAAGGAAATGAGCTGATTTAGTTAAGCGGTCCACGATCACCCAGATCGTATTCATGCCATGACGACTCGTCGGCAAACTCGTGATGAAATCCATAGAAATGTCTTCCCACTTCCCTTCGGGAATAGGAAGAGGTTTCAGCATACCCGCCGGTCGCTGATGTTCAATCTTAACTTGTTGATAGGTTAAGCATCTCGAAACAAATTCTGCGACTTCTCGCTTCATATTACTCCACCAGTAATTTTGTTTCAAGTCCTTGTACATCTTGCTAGACCCCGGATGAACAGAATAAGGGGTAGCATGAGCTTCTTTCAAAATCGAGTTTTTCAACTCGACATTCGCCAGTACGCACAACCGATTCTTAAACCTCAAAAGTCCATCCTCGTGGACCACAAATCCAGGGGCTTTCCCCTGAGCCACATCCTCTCGCATGCGCAACAATGATGGGTCCGAACCCTGATTCTCTCGGATTGCCTCCTAGAGTGATGATGAAATCTCTAACATACAAAGCTGCCCCTGAACTCGCTGAAGCCAGACCTCGATCTCGGGTCTAAGGAATTCCTGCTGAAGCTCCTTCTGTGTAACACCCCCAATCCGCTCAGGGATATTACACGCCGTAGAACCCTTCCTCAAGGATCTACAGGCTGGTAACAACATAAAACAACTCAACCATGCCCTTAAGGCTAAAATGACTCAGTAGACCGATTTGGTCTTTCAATAAATACATACAACTCAAATACAAATCATGCCCACGCAGGGGTCAAAATACAACCACACCCGTACAATGGGAAAAGTATAGCAGCGGAAAATAAAGTACAACTGAACCAATAAACAATATACGGTTCCTCATGTGATTAGTATCGATCATCTTTCATCATCCTGCGTGCCGTCCCTGTGTTATGCTCCAAAACCTGAATGCAAAAATAGACATCCACCCCCCGAATACTCGGGGGTTAGCAAAACTCCACTGTTTTGCTAGTGCAAGAACAAAGTACAAATACGAGCCATACAATTCACATTCCACGAACGATAATAATTCGGAATCCTCAAAGGTTCAAATACAACAAGATGAACATTTCCCGAGGCGAGAGTTTGAGTAAAGACTTCCCAAAATTTCAAGATCAAAATATCAAGGGAAATAATTTATAAAATGATTTGAAATACCATCGGGAGTTTTAATAGTAAACAATTTAGGATTATCAAATCCTACTTTTCAAAATCCAAAAGACAAAAGGGGTCACCGCCCCAAAAGTTTACTTTCCGTAAAATAACCTTTACCAAACTGTTGGGATTTTAGCCCCAAATCCGTCAAATGACCTTTACAAAAACGTTGGGATTTTAGCCCCAATCTCATCAACTCATAGTATACAAGAACGACCACAAGCTTCGTCTCCCAACATCAAAATCCACAAATAAAGGATTTAACACAAACAACAAAATACTCTAGTGCCATCCTAGCCAAGTAAGCCAAACGAACCCTTACCTCTTACACACTTAGTCAATGCATGCAATCATGAAAACCGTTCAAAAGCACTCATTTCCGGAAATGCCATAATCAAATCACATTTGTAAAAATGCACCACAATTAACCATGGATCCACCCCTCCGTGGACCCCTACCGAGACCCCGTCGGATCTAACCCGTAGTGGTTAAAAGCAAGCTCGCGGATCCACCCCTCCGTGGACCCCTACCGAGACCCCGTCGGATCTAACCCGTAGTGAGCATACACACACACACGTTACTCATGCAATACTAATATGCTAAGAATGTAAGTTCATTAAGAGTACTCACTAGAGATGGCCATTAACTCGACACCATTATCAAACTCTTCAAAACACCATAACAAGATTAAATACGGAATACACGATTCCATAATTTTAAACAATAGGAGTATCATCATCAAATTCTTCAACGTTCAAAATAACCAAATCATAATCAATCCCCAAAACACACCATTCACAAAACACACACGCCATTTGAAAGAAAACCTTTAACAAGGCCAAACCGAAATCTTTGGAAACTTCATTTCAAACAACCAAACAAACACACTAAGACGATCACCGATCATCATATCCGTAAAATAAGAAAAGTATGGGCAAGGTACTTGCCTCGAATAAGAACAACGTGAAGAATCGACCGAAGTAGGTTGGCCCGACCCGACTACGAACCCGCTGACTCCACCGAACGCCAACTCACGTTCATAAACTACGAAGGACAAATAATAACAATGAAATGAATTCCATAACACGACTCAAAGCCGTTGAATTCAAAGAACGAATGACGAAAGTTCACGGATTTCCCCCAAAACGGCCAAGAACACGATTCGTTCCGTCAAATCACGAAAACGGAATTCCAAGTTGAAATATGGATATACAATCCATAGAATATGTTTAACAACATCATTTAACCATAATCGATCCATCGAAAATGGATGAAAAACGAGATCGGGGACAAATCACCCAAAAAGTCAATTCGAAGGAAATCAAGAAATATACTTCGATTCGACGAAGAACAGTGGATTAAATGATGTTAAACACGAGAATACTACCAAGATTAATCATACCCATCATGAATTAATCAACAACACGGAACGAATCGGATGGAAATGCAAAAATCCCCAATTATTTGAAAATAGGGTTCTAGAGATGTTACCTTTGGAGATTCAAGTACTAAGATCCGTAGAACACGCATTGGATTGATTATCCGGGCTTCACTATCGAAGATAAATGATGAAAATCAACCCCCCAATGGATAATGATGAGGAACTCTCCCCCTCTCTCCCACTCTCTCTCGCGTCGCCGGAAGAAGAAGAAGAAAATGAGCATCTGACGCTCAAAACGACACAGTTATAGGGGGTTGACCGCATTGTGTGCCGCGGCACAGCTGAGGTGTGCCGCGGCACAGGCCAAAAATTTACTCCCAGGGTTCGGCATTGTGCCGCGGCAGACACCGCCAGGCTGCGGCACCCGTCTGATTGGGTTTTGGTCGCGAAGACACACGAGTGTGCCGCGGCACGGACAGTGTGCCGCGGCACTGCTCGCACCGTGCCGCGGCACCGGATGGGTGTGCCGCGGCACACAAGTCTGATTTGTTCGACCAACAATCAAGAAATTTGTGTGCCGCGCACGCACATCTTGTGCCGCGGCCCACACCCCTTTGGGTCCCAAAATGATAAAAATGATCCTAAAGAGAATAAAACGATAGGAATCAATATTTGGGAACCACTAACACGAAATGGATCCACGGCAACCCAAACGGCGGTTCCGCACAACAATAACGAGAATACAGTTCAACGGTTTGACAGAAGGACACGCCGAAAGGTACACGAGGGTCACCGCGATCGAGAAATACACCAAAACGAAAATACAAGGGGAAGAAAATGCGGATATTACATTCTACCCTCCTTAAAAGAAGTTTCGTCCGAAACTTAAAACAAGTAGGAGAAGAAATATTCCGCCAGGAAAACTCAACGAGATACACAAGAATGCGTAACTAACGCCCAACGGCGAAATGTTACAAACAACGCAAGGGAATATACGGCGTGAAAACACGCTCCACGGCGACCAACACAACGTCGCCGTTAGGGATATAATAAAACCAACAAGTGACAAGCGTCATCAAATGGATAATACTATCAAGTCAATTATCTGAACAATCGCAAAACACAACGAACGAAAATCAATACGATTGACCAACCTAACGGTACATTGATCAAAACGCGAGCCAAACGCTGAACAAATACGGAATTCCACCGCCTAAGGGCTGGAAGATCGAAAACGAAACTAATTTCCCGAACTGAAAGGAATTACGAAGTAGCCTGAATGTTCACCAATCACGGAACGAGATCAATAAAAACCGAACAATCAAACGATCGAAACAACAAAAATCGAACAATCATGTCCGAAACACGAAGGATAATAAAATTTCAAACAACAACTCCAAGGTTCACATCTCGACTCGAGACAATATATGATCCGGTGAAAACAACAAGATGTGCATTCACATAAGATCCACAGGAAAGGGAATAGCAATTAAAAAGTCACAACGACAAACGAGTTATTCCGAAACAATACCACACTCGTTCGATAAACAAAAACAAGGGGCAGGACAAGATCAGAAATGTCAACGAACATAAATGAGTCGACAGAGTCGAAAACATAAGAGTTCCAAATCCGATCCACTTCGAATAAAAGAACTAATAGAACCAGATGATGTCACTCCCGAACAAGGTTCACAATAATCGAACTGAACCCGAAAAAGTCACATCGATAACCAGATCGACCCACAACAAGATCACAGCTCGTTCGGATGATGAAACCGAAATACAGAACAAGTTCATAAAGTACCAACGAACATGAGCGAATCGATAGACTGGGGAAAGAGGAAATACAGAAGTCAGAATAGTACGGGCATTACCTCCGACCTCGTCCACGAAATTCACAAAAACAGGAACAAGGTAACAAGACATTAAACAACCGACACATAACGGAACCATCACCGATGCACACGGTCATACCAAATCAAGCTCTAACAGCTCGCACATGCGCGATAACGCATAAATAACCATGAGATGGCAACATTCAATACCAACATTCTGCCTCTCACGGGGGCTAGCACAACCAAGGTGTGGAAAGCGACTCAACGCTCACACCGCCAATTCGATCATACTCGGGAGAAAGTATCAAAATGACAACGCGAACATCATACATACATACCCAGCCCTCAAACGGGAATGGATAGGTTTTAAAAAAAACGAAAACCACATTTTGAAAATAATTTAGAAGAACACCGGTTGATCTTGAGTATCACCTTTCAAAAAGTACAAACGTGAAACATCGTTATCGAGACATTGGAGAACCATTTCGCATTTGATAAAAAAAATGAGGACACTTTCTCGTAGTGAAAACTTTCAGAATATTCGACCCTCGGGTCTAAATAAAAGTGTTTCTAAAACATTAAAAATATCTCAAAGCAGTTTGGTCCTCGAAGTAGAAATTTTTTGAAATATATTGTGGCACCTAGGATGTACAACAAGAAAATAACTCATTTGAAAAGTATGTCTCGAAATTTATTTTTCTAAGATACTCAAGGTTTTCAAAAATCCAGTAGTCCAGAATGCCCAAAACTCACACATATCGACGTTCACTAAAACAACTCCTAGTACACGCATCAAAACGTTTAAAATCAAGACAATATATGTCTTTAAACGGAAATAAACGATAAAATACCACATTCAGAACAAAACCACACCCCATTCGAGGCCTCTAAAGACCCTCCCGCACTGGCTAGGAACAAGTCGTACGCGTATAAGCACAAAGCTTCCACAAGAGAACTTGTAAAACGTGCAAATCGATTCGAAAATCATCAGCCATGGACAAAAACAACAATAAAAAGACATCACAAGCGACGACACTCCTCGTATAAATTAAATACGAGAGTCGACTAAATACATATCGTGAAATCAAAATCCACATAAGGATTCCACCACTTAACAAATAATCATAAAAATAGCTCGTGTCACACGAGTCATAACACAAAGAAGGGAGACTTACTTCCACAGGTCGCACGAAGATGATGATCGCCCCACGATACTAATCACGACCAACAAACTCAAACGACGCGTCGCGACACGACTTAGTCACATAAAATCCGACGAAACAAGACTCAAACAACACGACTTGACCCGACAGCCTAGGTTTCATTAACCTAAGCTCCGATACCATTTATGTAACACCCCCAATCCGCTCAGGGATATTACATGCCGTAGAACCCTTCCTCAAGGATCTACCAGGCTGGTAACAACATAAAACAACTCAACCATGCCCTTAAGGCTAAAATGACTCAGTAGACCGATTTGGTCTTTCAATAAATACATACAACTCAAATACAAATCATGCCCACGCAGGGGTCAAAATACAACCACACCCATACAATGGGAAAAGTATAGCATCGGAAAATAAAGTACAACTGAACCAATAAACAATATACGGTTCCTCATGTGATTAGTATCGATCATCTTTCATCATCCTTCGTGCCGTCCCTGTGTTATGCTCCAAAACCTGAATGCAAAAATAGACATCCACCCCCCGAATACTCGGGGGTTAGCAAAACTCCACTGATTTGCTAGTGCAAGAACAAAGTGCAAATACGAGCCATACAATTCACATTCCACGAACGATAATAATTCGGAATCCTCAAAGGTTCAAATACAACAAGATGAGCATTTCCCGAGGCGAGAGTTTGAGTAAAGACTTCCCAAAATTTCAAGATCAAAATATCAAGGGAAACAATTTATAAAATGATTTGAAATACCATCGGGAGTTTTAATAGGAAACAATTTAGGATTATCAAATCCTACTTTTCAAAATCCAAAAGACAAAAGGGGTCACCGCCCCAAAAGTTTACTTTCCGTAAAATAACCTTTACCAAACTGTTGGGATTTTAGCCCCAAATCCGTCAAATGACCTTTACAAAAACGTTGGGATTTTAGCCCCAATCTCATCAACTCATAGTATACAAGAACGACCACAAGGTTTGTCTCCCAACATCAAAATCCACAAATAAAGGATTTAACACAAACAACAAAATACTCTAGTGCCATCCTAGCCAAGTAAGCCAAACGAACCCTTACCTCTTACACACTTAGTCAATGCATGCAATCATGAAAACCGTTCAAAAGCACTCATTTCCGGAAATGCCATAATCAAATCACATTTGTAAAAATGCACCACAATTAACCATGGATCCACCCCTCCGTGGACCCCTACCGAGACCCCGTCGGATCTAACCCGTAGTGGTTAAAAGCAAGCTCGCGGATCCACCCCTCCGTGGACCCCTACCGAGACCCCGTCGGATCTAACCCGTAGTGAGCATACACACACACACGTTACTCATGCAATACTAATATGCTAAGAATGTAAGTTCATTAAGAATACTCACTAGAGATGGCCATTAACTCGACACCATTATCAAACTCTTCAAAACACCATAACAAGATTAAATACGGAATACACGATTCCATAATTTTAAACAATAGGAGTATCATCATCAAATTCTTCAACGTTCAAAATAACCAAATCATAATCAATCCCCAAAACACACCATTCACAAAACACACACGCCATTTGAAAGAAAACCTTTAACAAGGCCAAACCGAAATCTTTTGAAACTTCATTTCAAACAACCAAACAAACACACCAAGACGATCACCGATCATCATATCCGTAAAATAAGAAAAGTATGGGCAAGGTACTTGCCTCGAATAAGAACAACGCGAAGAATCGACCGAAGTAGGTTGGCCCGACCCGACTACGAACCCGCCGACTCCACCGAACGCCAACTCACGTTCATAAACTACGAAGGACAAATAATAACAATGAAATGAATTCCATAACACGACTCAAATCCGTTGAATTCAAAGAACGAATGACGAAAGTTCACGGATTTCCCCCAAAACGGCCAAGAACACGATTCGTTCCGTCAAATCACGAAAACGGAATTCCAAGTTGAAATATGGATATACAATCCATAGAATATGTTTAACAACATCATTTAACCATAATCGATCCATCGAAAATGGATCAAAAACGAGATCGGGGACAAATCACCCAAAAAGTCAATTCGAAGGAAATCAAGAAATATACTTCGATTCGACGAAGAACAGTGGATTAAATGATGTTAAACACGAGAATACTACCAAGATTAATCATACCCATCATGAATTAATCAACAACACGGAACGAATCGGACGGAAATGCAAAAATCCCCAATTATTTGAAAATAGGGTTCTAGAGATGTTACCTTTGGAGATTCAAGTACTAAGATCCGTAGAACACGCGTTGGATTGATTATCCGGGCTTGACTACCAAGAAAAATGATGAAAATCAACCCCAATGGATAATGATGAGGAACTCTCCCCTCTCTCCCACTCTCTCTCGCGTCGCCGGAAGAAGAAGAAGAAAATGAGCATCCGACGCTCAAAACGACACGATTATAGGGGTTGACCGCATTGTGTGCCGCGCACACCGAGGTGTGCGCGGCACGTGCCAAAAATTTACTCCTGTGGTTCGGCATTGTGCCGCGGCCACCTGTGCTGCGCACTGCAGATTGGGTTTTGGTCGCAGAAGACACACGAGTGTGCCGCGGCACGACAGTGTGCCGCGCATGGCTCGGCACTGTGCCGCGGCACCGGATGGGTGTGCCGCGGCACACAGTACAGTTTGTTCGACCAACAACTGAAGAAATTTGTGTGCCGCGGCACGCACATCTTGTGCCGCGGCCCACACCCCTTTTTGGGTCCCAAAATGATAAAAATGATCCGGAAAGAGAATAAAACGATAGGAATCAATATTTAGGAACCAATAACACGAAATGGATCCACGGCAACCCCGAAACGGCGGTTCCGCACAACAATAACGAGAATACAGTTCAACAGTTTGACAGGAAGGACACGCTGAAAGGTACACGAGGGTCACTGCGATCGAGAAATACACCAAAAACGAAAATACAAGGGGAAGAAAAATGCGGATATTACATTCTACCCTCCTTAAAAGAAGTTTCGTCCCGAAACTTAAAACAAGTAGGGAGAAGAAATATTCCGCCAGGAAAACTCAACGAGATACACAAGAATGCGTAACTAACGCCCAACGGCGAAATGTTACAAACAACGCAAGGGAATATACGGCGTAAAAACACGCTCCACGGCGACCAACACAACGTCGCCGTTAGGGATATAATAAAACCAACAAGTGACAAGCGTCATCAAATGGATAATACTATCAAGTCAATTATCTGAACAATCGCAAAACACAACGAACGAAAATCAATACGATTGACCAACCTAACGGTAAATTGATCAAAACGCGAGCCAAACGCTGAACAAATACGGAATTCCATCGCCTAAGGGCTGGAAGATCGAAAACGAAACTAATTTCCCGAACTGAAAGGAATTACGAAGGAGCCTGAATGTTCACCAATCACGGAACGAGATCAATAAAAACCAAACAATCAAACGATCGAAACAACAAAAATCGAGCAATCATGTCCGAAACACGAAGGATAATAAAATTTCAAACAACAACTCCAAGGTTCACATCTCGACTCGAGACAATATATGATCCGGTGAAAACAACAGGATGTGCATTCACATAAGATCCACAGGAAAGGGAATAGCAATTAAAAAGTCACAACGACAAACGAGTTATTTCGAAACAATACCACACTCGTTCGATAAACAAAAACAAGGGGCAGGAAAAGCTCAGAAATGTCAACGAACATAAATGAGTCGACAGAGTCGAAAACATAAGAGTTCCAAATCCGATCCACTTCGAATAAAAGAACTAATAGAACCAGATGATGTCACTCCCGAACAAGGTTCACAAGAATCGAACTGAACCCGAAAAAGTCACATCGATAACCAGATCGACCCACAACAAGATCACAGCTCGTTCGGATGATGAAACCGAAATACAGAACAAGTTCATAAAGTACCAACGAACATGAGCGAATCGATAGACTGGGGAAAGAGGAAATACAGAAGTCAAAATAGTACGGGCATTACCTCCGACCTCGTCCACGAAATTCACAAAAACGGGAACAAGGTAACAAGACATTAAACAACCGACACATAACAGAACCATCACCGATGCACACGGTCATACCAAATCAAGCTCTAACAGCTCGCACATGCGCGATAACGCATAAATCACCATGAGATGGCAACATTCAATACCAACATTCTGCCTCTCACGGGGGCTAGCACAACCAAGGTGTGGAAAGCGACTCAACGCTCACACCGCCAATTCGATCATACTCGGGAGAAAGTATCAAAATGACAACGCGAACATCATACATACATACCCAGCCCTCAAACGGGAATGGATAGGTTTTAAAAAAAACGAAAACCACATTTTGAAAATAATTTAGAAGAACACCGGTTGATCTTGAGTATCACCTTTCAAAAAGTACAAACGTGAAACATCGTTATCGAGACATTGGAGAACCATTTCGCATTTGATAAAAAAAATGAGGACACTTTCTCGTAGTGAAAACTTTCAGAATATTCGACCCTCGGGTCTAAATAAAAGTGTTTCTAAAACATTAAAAATATCTCAAAGCATTTTGGTCCTCGAAGTAGAAAATTTTTGAAATATATTGTGGCACCTAGGATGTACCACAAGAAAATAACTCATTTGAAAAGTATGTCTCGAAATTTATTTTTCTAAGATACTCAAGGTTTTCAAAAATCCAGTAGGCCAGAATGCCCAAAACTCACACATATCGACGTTCACTAAAACAACTCCTAGTACACGCATCAAAACGTTTAAAATCAAGACAATATATGTCTTTAAACGGAAATAAACGATAAAATACCACATTCAGAACAAAACCACTGACCCCATTCGAGGCCGCTAAAGACCCTCCCGCACTGGCTAGGAACAAGTCGTACGCGTATAAGCACAAAGCTTCCACAAGAGAACTTGTAAAACGTGCAAATCGATTCGAAAATCATCAGCCACGGACAAAAACAACAATAAAAAGACATCACAAGCGACGACACTCCTCGTATAAATTAAATACGAGAGTCGACTAAATACATATCGTGAAATCAAAATCCACATAAGGATTCCACCACTTAACAAATAATCATAAAAATAGCTCGTGTCACACGAGTCATAACACAAAGAAGGGAGACTTACTTCCACAGGTCGCACGAAGATGATGATCGCGCCACGATACTAATCACGACCAACAAACTCAAACGACGCGTCGCGACACGACTCAGTCACATAAAATCCGACGAAACAAGACTCAAACAACACGACTTGACCCGACAGCCTAGGTTTCCTCAACCTAAGCTCCGATACCATTTATGTAACACCCCCAATCCGCTCAGGGATATTACATGCCGTAGAACCCTTCCTCAAGGATCTACCAGGCTGGTAACAACATAAAACAACTCAACCATGCCCTTAAGGCTAAAATGACTCAGTAGACCGATTTGGTCTTTCAATAAATACATACAACTCAAATACAAATCATGCCCACGCAGGGGTCAAAATACAACCACACCCATACAATGGGAAAAGTATAGCAGCGGAAAATAAAGTACAACTGAACCAATAAACAATATACGGTTCCTCATGTGATTAGTATCGATCATCTTTCATCATCCATCGTGCCGTCCCTGTGTTATGCTCCAAAACCTGAATGCAAAAATAGACATCCACCCCCGAATACTCGGGGGTTAGAAAAACTCCACTGATTTGCTAGTGCAAGAACAAAGTGCAAATACGAGCCATACAATTCACATTCCACGAACGAAAATTATTCGGAATCCTCAAAGGTTCCAATACAACAAGATGAGCATTTCCCGAGGCGAGAGTTTGAGTAAAGACTTCCCAAAATTTCAAGATCAAAATATCAAGGGAAACAATTTATAAAATGATTTGAAATACCATCGGGAGTTTTAATAGGAAACAATTTAGGATTATCAAATCCTACTTTTCAAAATCCAATAGACAAAAGGGGTCACCGCCCCAAAAGTTTACTTTCCGTAAAATAACCTTTACCAAACTGTTGGGATTTTAGCCCCAAATCCGTCAAATGACCTTTACAAAAACGTTGGGATTTTAGCCCCAATCTCATCAACTCATAGTATACAAGAACGACCACAAGGTTCGTCTCCCAACATCAAAATCCACAAATAAAGGATTTAACACAAACAACAAAATACTCTAGTGCCATCCTAGCCAAGTAAGCCAAACGAACCCTTACCTCTTACACACTTAGTCAATGCATGCAATCATGAAAACCGTTCAAAAGCACTCATTTCCGGAAATGCCATAATCAAATCACATTTGTAAAAATGCACCACAATTAACCATGGATCCACCCCTCCGTGGACCCCTACCGAGACCCCATCGGATCTAACCCGTAGTGGTTAAAAGCAAGCTCGCGGATCCACCCCTCCGTGGACCCCTACCGAGACCCCGTCGGATCTAACCCGTAGTGAGCATACACACACACACGTTACTCATGCAATACTAATATGCTAAGAATGTAAGTTCATTAAGAATACTCACTAGAGATGGCCATTAACTCGACACCATTATCAAACTCTTCAAAACACCATAACAAGATTAAATACGGAATACACGATTCCATAATTTTAAAGAATAGGAGTATCATCATCAAATTCTTCAACGTTTAAAATAACCAAATCATAATCAATCCCCAAAACACACCATTCACAAAACACACACGCCATTTGAAAGAAAACCATTAACAAGGCCAAACCGAAATCTTTTGAAACTTCATTTCAAACAACCAAACAAACACACCAAGACGATCACCGATCACCATATCCGTAAACTAAGAAAAGTATGGGCAAGGTACTTGCCTCGAATAAGAACAACGCGAAGAATCGACCGAAGTAGGTTGGCCCGACCCGACTACGAACCCGCCGACTCCACCGAACGCCAACTCACGTTCATAAACTACGAAGGAAAAATAATAACAATGAAATGAATTCCATAACACGACTCAAAGCCGTTGAATTCAAAGAACGAATGATGAAAGTTCACGGATTTCCCCCAAAACGGCCAAGAACACGATTCGTTCCGTCAAATCACGAAAACGGAATTCCAAGTTGAAATATGGATATACAATCCATAGAATATGTTTAACAACATCATTTAACCATAATCGATCCATCGAAAATGGATGAAAAACGAGATCGGGGACAAATCACCCAAAAAGTCAATTCGAAGGAAATCAAGAAATATACTTCGATTCGACGAAGAACAGTGGATTAAATGATGTTAAACACGAGAATACTACCAAGATTAATCATACCCATCATGAATTAATCAACAACACGGAACGAATCGGACGGAAATGCAAAAATCCCCAATTATTTGAAAATAGGGTTCTAGAGATGTTACCTTTGGAGATTCAAGTACTAAGATCCGTAGAACACGCGTTGGATTGATTATCCGGGCTTGACTACCGAAGAAAAATGATGAAAATCAACCCCCCAATGGATAATGATGAGGAACTCTCCCCCTCTCTCCCACTCTCTCTCGCGTCGCCGGAAGAAGAAGAAGAAAATGAGCATCTGACGCTCAAAACGACACAGTTATAGGGGGTTGACCGCATTGTGTGCCGCGGCACAGCTGAGGTGTGCCGCGGCACAGGCCAAAAATTTACTCCCAGGGTTCGGCATTGTGCCGCGGCACAGCCTGCCTGTGCCGCGGCACCCGGTACAGTTGGGTTTTGGTCGCAGAAGACACACGAGTGTGCCGCGGCACCGGACAGGTGTGCCGCGACACTGGCCTGGCACTGTGCCGCGGCACCGGATGGGTGTGCCGCGGCACACAGTACAGTTTGTTCGACCAACAACTGAAGAAATTTGTGTGCCGCGGCATGCACATCTTGTTCCGCGGCCCACACCCCTTTTTGGGTCCCAAAATGATAAAAATGATCCGGAAAGAGAATAAAACGATAGGAATCAATATTTGGGAACCAATAACACGAAATGGATCCACGGCAACCCCGAAACGGCGGTTCCGCACAACAATAACGAGAATACAGTTCAACAGTTTGACAGGAAGGACACGCTGAAAGGTACACGAGGGTCACTACGATCGAGAAATACACCAAAAACGAAAATACAAGGGGAAGAAAAATGCGGATATTACATTCTACCCTCCTTAAAAGAAGTTTCATCCCGAAACTTAAAACAAGTAGGGAGAAGAAATATTCCACCAGGAAAACTCAACGAGATACACAAGAATGCGTAACTAACGCCCAAAGGCGAAATGTTACAAACAACGCAAGGGAATATACGGCGTGAAAACACGCTCCACGGCGACCAACACAACGTCGCCGTTAGGGATATAATAAAACCAACAAGTGACAAGCGTCATCAAATGGATAATACTATTAAGTCAATTATCTGAACAATCGCAAAACAAAACGAACGAAAATCAATACGATTGACCAACCTAACGGTACATTGATCAAAACGCGAGCCAAACGCTGAACAAATACGGAATTCCACCGCCTAAGGGCTGGAAGATCGAAAACGAAACTAATTTCCCGAACTGAAAGGAATTACGAAGGAGCCTGAATGTTCACCAATCACGGAACGAGATCAATAAAAACCAAACAATCAAATGATCGAAACAACAAAAATAGAACAATCATGTCCGAAACACGAAGGATAATAAAATTTCAAACAACAACTCCAAGGTTCACATCTCGACTCGAGACAATATATGATCCGGTGAAAACAACAGGATGTGCATTCACATAAGATCCACAGGAAAGGGAATAGCAATTAAAAAGTCACAACGACAAACGAGTTATTCCAAAACAATACCACACTCGTTTGATAAACAAAAACAAGGGGCAGGAAAAGCTCAGAAATGTCAACGAACATAAATGAGTCGACAGAGTCGAAAACATAAGAGTTCCAAATCCGATCCACTTCGAATAAAAGAACTAATAGAACCAGATGATGTCACTCCCGAACAAGGTTCACAAGAATCGAACTGAACCCGAAAAAGTCACATCGATAACTAGATCGACCCACAACAAGATCACAGCTCGTTCGGATGATGAAACCGAAATACAGAACAAGTTCATAAAGTACCAACGAACATGAGCGAATCGATAGACTGGGGAAAGAGGAAATACAGAAGTCAAAATAGTACGGGCATTACCTCCGACCTCGTCCACGAAATTCACAAAAACGGGAACAAGGTAACAAGACATTAAACAACCGACACATAACGGAACCATCACCGATGCACACGGTCATACCAAATCAAGCTCTAACAGCTCGCACCTGCGCGATAACGCATAAATCACCATGAGATGGCAACATTCAATACCAACATTCTGCCTCTCACGGGGGCTAGCACAACCAAGGTGTGGAAAGCGACTCAACGCTCACACCGCCAATTCGATCATACTCGGGAGAAAGTATCAAAATGACTACGCGAACATCATACATACATACCCAGCCCTCAAACGGGAATGGATAGGTTTTAAAAAAAACGAAAACCACATTTTGAAAATAATTTAGAAGAACACCGGTTGATCTTGAGTATCACCTTTCAAAAAGTACAAACGTGAAACATCGTTATCGAGACATTGGAGAACCATTTCGCATTTGATAAAAAAAATGAGGACACTTTCTCGTAGTGAAAACTTTCAGAATATTCGACCCTCGGGTCTAAATAAAAGTGTTTCTAAAACATTAAAAATATCTCAAAGCATTTTGGTCCTCGAAGTAGAAAATTTTTGAAATATATTGTGGCACCTAGGATGTACCACAAGAAAATAACTCATTTGAAAAGTATGTCTCGAAATTTATTTTTCTAAGATACTCAAGGTTTTCAAAAATCTAATAGGCCAGAATGCCCAAAACTCACACATATCGACGTTCACTAAAACAACTCCTAGTACACGCATCAAAACGTTTAAAATCAAGACAATATATGTCTTTAAACGGAAATAAACGATAAAATACCACATTCAGAACAAAACCACTGACCCCATTCGAGGCCTCTAAAGACCCTCCCGCACTGGCTAGGAACAAGTCGTACGCGTATAAGCACAAAGCTTCCACAAGAGAACTTGTAAAACGTGCAAATCGATTCGAAAATCATCAGCCACGAACAAAAACAACAATAAAAAGACATCACGAGCGATGACACTCCTCGTATAAATTAAATACGAGAGTCGACTAAATACATATCGTGAAATCAAAATCCACATAAGGATTCCACCACTTAACAAATAATCATAAAAATAGCTAATGTCACACGAGTCATAACACAAAGAAGGGAGACTTACTTCCACAGGTCGCACGAAGATGATGATCGACCCACGATACTAATCACGACCAACAAACTCAAACGACGCGTCGCGACATGACTCAGTCACATAAAATCCGACGAAACAAGACTCAAACAACACGACTTGACCCGACAGCCTAGGTTTCCTCAACCTAAGCTCCGATACCATTTATGTAACACCCCCAATCCGCTCAGGGATATTACATGCCGTATAACCCTTCCTCAAGGATCTACCAGGCTGGTAACAACATAAAACAACTCAACCATGCCCTTAAGGCTAAAATGACTCAGTAGACCGATTTGGTCTTTCAATAAATACATACAACTCAAATACAAATCATGCCCACGCAGGGGTCAAAATACAACCACACCCATACAATGGGAAAAGTATAGCAGCGGAAAATAAAGTACAACTGAACCAATAAACAATATAGTGCGATCGTTCAAGCCGTTGCCTTGTCAAGAAATAACTCGCGTCGGATTTGAGGCAAGTGAATCTTGCTCAGACTTTACGTCTTATAATTTTAGACATAGTAAATGTTACTATTGTGGAATGGTGCTCTTACGATTATCTTGTCCGGAGTATTCCCGAGTAGATACTACCGTGACCCTTGGCCGCGGCCTTGGGAGTTTTCTTGTTGGACCGTGTTGCGGGATAAAACCTGAATGGTACCCACGTCCGGAGTAGTTCTGTGTAGATACTTCCGTGACCCTTGGTTGCGACCTTGGGAGTTTATGTGCTGATAAGAGGAATAACATGGAATATTCGGTGACAACTTTATTCCTTGAAATTATTAGATTTTACCTTTGAGTTTGGGTTGGATTGTTTCTGACCTAGGTCACTGGCACGACATGTCGTGCCAGGTAAATTTGTTGAATTTGTGCAGGACACCCCCGAAGGTTACGGCCAGGCATGAGCTGTGTTGGAAGAAGGCCTGTTAATTTCTTAAATAATTTGAACATTCCACGTTGTGTAATAACCGTATGTACGGACACTATTTGCTTTTGGTGCTTTGGGTTGTACGAAGACTTTCTTAATTACTTCCGTATATTACCACCGTTAAATAAAATATTTTAGAAAATATTTTCAAAACTTGCCTTGTGGGTCCCTCATGGGATCTACGGCACTGTGGCGACCCGGTTCATTTTGGGGGCGTTACAGTTATACTGTTTTAATATGTTACGGTCATCGTTGTGTCGTGTAACATGACGACCCGCGAGGGGTCGAAAGAATGACAGAAAGCCGAGACGAGTCTCACACAGATAAGAATGTTTTATGTGCATTACACAACATGATTTTGACGATTTATAAGGGTTTAATCTCACTGAGTATGCTCGCGTACTCACACCTCGTCATTTATGTTTTTCAAGCTAAGGAATCGACGAACGGGACAAGCAGAAGATGATTACATACTCCCAACACGATGAAGTTCTAAATAATCAAAGATGTTGTCGCCGTAATTATTATTATTTTTACGAAACACTTGATGTTCTTCGACGAATATAAATTTCAACGGACTATGCCCGAATATGTGATTTCCCATGTTTTTGTAAAACTGTACTGATATTTGAATAAACAAGTTTTATTGAAGATTTACTGACTAAAATACTTCCGCAAATACTCCGAATTTATATAAAATTTTTAAGGAAAAAATTGAGCCGTGTAACGTTCTTTTTAATTAAGAAAGCCAGGGCGTTACAGAATGGTATCGGAGCGGACCTCTCTCCGTACGGTGAGATTTGGGGATGACCCAAGCGGAAGCTGGTGAACATGTGACACCCAGGGCCGACGAGGGTGGGGAGTGATCGCCGGTGCAATAGAAAAGGGCACGGACAATGAGCGGCTCCGAGAAAGGGGAGTGATCGCCGGTGCAATAAGAAAAAGGGCACGGACAACGAGCGGCTCCTGACAAGGCTTCTAGGCGGAGGGGGACATGACTGAACCGAATTCTCACCAGAACGAGAGGTATTCCAAGACTGTATAGGTATGGGACTATACAGTTAAGGAGGTAAAAAAAAAAGATTTACTTATACAAAACAAGATATTTCAAAACTTTCTTATTTTTAAAAGTATAACGAATAATCACGGCATGATTATATTTTCGGGAGAATATGTGGTTCATCGCTGCTGCCCAACGTCGACTCTGAGGCAATGTTTTCAAGTATTCACTCTTTTATGAAAACTTAAAAATTATGGTATGAGTATAGAATGATTGTGTCGGCAAAAGATTTGAAAGGATATGTGAAAGTATTAATGTTGTCCGAAAGGGACAAAATATGATTTCAATGAAAGGTTTCAAAGTGATTTTGCTGACACAATATTTTTAAAGTTATTGATGAAAATACTCATACAAAGTTTGATACAGATTTTCAAAGTTCTTTACGAAGCTCAATTTCGAGGACGAAATTTTTTAAAGGGGGAAGGATTGTAATGCCCCAATACTTATTTAAATACTATTTATTTTGCTAACGATCATGGATTTTGATTTTAATATTTATAGGTTGTCTGATACTTGGAACGATACGTTCCTAGCATAAAATGAAGGACTTAAAAGGAAAAGATTTCAAAATGAATTATAAGGATCATTTTTAGAATTTATGAAAGTGATTTCGAAAAGTTCCGACGATTTTGATACGATAAAATTTCATTACAGAACACTTATATTGCAAACATAATATTAAATTATTATTTTAATATTATCGAAAATCCGTTCCGAGCATATCGAAGATTTAACTCCGACAAGTCCGGAACAGGTCGGAAAAACGAATTTGGACATCGGGAAGGGGTCGAACCGGTGAGCTAATTGACCGACATCTCACGGCCGGCCACGGACATGCCCTCGATACCGCCGGCCACGGCCGATGAAGCTTCTCGACCACTATCCGGATAGAGTGTCCATTTGTCCGGATAAGGTCGATCCACGATCGACAAGCTTCTCGGTCAGTGTCCGGAGAAGGTCGGTCGCGACCGACAAGCTTCTCCACTGTCCGGATAAGGTCGGTCACGACCGACGAAGCTTCTCGGCCACCGTCCGGATAAGGCTTCCAAATGTCCAGGATAATGCTTCCAAATGTCCTGTAAGGTTGATTTTCAACCGACTTTGAGCCCCTATTTATACATGTTCCCAGACGTATTTTTGTACATATAATATATGATTTTGAATCTATGGACATCTACTTTAAAACGACCGTAACATATTTCTATTAAAAAAATTAAAAAGGCCTCAAAAATCCCGACCAATTAGATAGCTCAAATCTGACAGTTTTTCAAAGGTGTTTGATAAAAGTCCTCAAAGAGATTTCAGATTTTACATCAAGAATTTATGACCGGAAATATGAAAAAGTATTTTTAAGTGCTAGGAGAAGCGTATCCGGGATCCAAGAAGGACAACCGAGCCAAATTCAAAGGAAGATATTTCAAGATTTCAAAGAAGCGAGGTGAGGTTATCTGTTTTAATATGTTACGGTCATCGTTGTGTCGTGTAACATGACGACCGCGAGGGGTCGAAAGAATGACAAAGCCGAGACGAGTCTCACACGGATAAGAATGTTTTATGTGCATTACCCAACATGATTTTGACGATTTATAAGGGTTTAATCTCACCGAGTATGCTCGCGTACTCACACCTCGTCATTTATGTTTTTCGTGCTAAGGAATCGGCGAACGGGACAAGGTAAGATGATTACATACTCCCAACACGATGAAGTTCTAAATAATCAAAGATGTTGTCGCCGTAATTATTATTATTTTTACGAAACACTTGATGTTCTTCGACGAATATAAATTTCAACGGACTATGTCCGAATATGTGATTTCCCATGTTTTTGTAAAACTGTACTGATATTTGAACAAACAAGTTTTATTGAAGATTTACTGACTAAAATACTTCCGCAAATACTCCGAATTTATAAAAAAATTTTAAGGAAAAAATTGAGCCGTGTAACGTTCTTTTTAATTAAGAAAGCCAGGGCGTTACAGAATGGTATCGGAGCGGACCTCTCTCAGTACGGTGAGATTTGGGGATGAACCAAGCGGAAGCTGTTGAACATGTGACACCCGGGGCCGACGAGGGGGGGAGTGATTGTAACACCCCAATTCACAACTGGGACATTACACGCCGTAGAACCCTCGTGAGGTCTACCAGGCTAACACATGACATATAAACCACAATGTAATCCCGAATGATGCACTCAAAAGTAAATAAGGCCGTGGCCTCGGCCAAAACATTTTTAACGTAATACATGAACAGAGGTTAAATACCAATTTATTGCCCACGCACGGGACTTAAGCCAAGTTTCAAAATAGACAGTCTAACTTCAATACTCGACCATGCAATGACAAAACATAAAAATACGGACTCGAGCCACATCATCAAGCCAGTCCATCCTTTGCGTGCATGTCCCGTGCCTGCTCCTCAGCCCTCCCGGTACCTGAAATGCATAAGACGCATTTCCCCCATTTAAGGGGTTAGCATTCGAATATCTAGTGCAAGTACACAATTACACAACATTATATACAGAAACGGTTTTACTCAATCATCTCCATCAGAAATCATTTGCCATAAATATTCCGGAATACTACATTGGCAATCAAATCCGTTTTAATCATCACGATATCACAAAATCACAACTGGTATCCCGTGGACGTACCCCTTAGTATCGACCCCCAGACATCCCATCGAACACTACGGGTGGGATACCACTTCCGCGGCCGTACCCCTTAGTATCGACCCCCAGACATCCCGTCGGACACTCCGGGTGGAAGTTCAATCACACACGCACCCAAGTCCACTTCCGCGGCCGTACCCCTTAGTATCGACCCCCAGACATCCCGTCGGACACTCCGGGTGGAAAGAACACAACTCACGCACCCAAAAATCACCATTCAACATTCATTTCGAAAATCACAACATACATAACGAAATGTATTACATGTACTTGCCTTGAACACGATGAAACAAGGGAAACAACAAAGGAATAGGTTTTGGTCCGAACAATCCTCCGAAATCCGCTCCTAACACAATAACGGTATACAACAAGTCTCAATAATGCGGAAAGGTAAGAATTAATCCTAATTCTACCCGTTGGGACAATTCATCGGACACCAAGAGCGCATAAGGAAATGAAATCGGTCAACGGAGTAACAACGGGATTTCATCCCAACCAAATAACAAGAAAACCAAGGGTCACGTGAATACTATCAAAATCTAATAACAACATTGGTTAATTCCAATTAAAACACAAGATCACCACCAAACCCTCCCCAAAATCATACTAGGGTTAAAGGAGTTCTTACCTCTTGAAGATTGAAACCCTATAATCCGAAGAACACGTGCTAGATCCACAATCCGAGCTACACGATCGAAGGAAGATGAAGAAAAACACACAATCAAATGGTAGATGGAGAAAAATCCCCCTCTCAACCCTCTCTCTCTCGCGCACGGTGGAAGGAAGGAAAAATGAACTGCATCCGCCGAAAAGAAACGCTGATATAGCGCTGACCGCATTGTGTGCCGCGGCTCAGCTAAACTGTGCCGCGGCACAGGGCCAAAAATTGCGCCCAGTGATCGGCTGACCGCTCGTTGTGCCGCGGCTCATTCGAAGTGTGCCGCGGCTCAGACTCGGCATGTGCCGCGGCCTGTCGGGATCAGCGGCACGCGGCACGCTGATGGGTTTTGGCCGGCAAGTGCCACACGGGTGTGCCGCGGCCCGGACAAGTGTGCCGCGGCACTGACTCGGCTGTGTGCCGCGGCGCACAATCCTTGTGCCGCGGCACACGGTACAGCCTGCTCGGCCAACAACTGGGTAATGTGTGTGCCGCGGCGCACAATCCTTGTGCCGCGGCCCACACCCCCCCTCGGGTCCCAAAACATCGAAAAATGATCCGGAAAGAGAATAAAAGCAATAGGAATTGATATTTGGGCAACAATAACACGAAATGGAAGTACGGAACCCCAAAACGATCTGAGGTACACAACCAAGGTCGAACAAGGAACAAATTCCCTAAATTTCTAGGAAATTACAAAAACGGCCCAAACATCCGAAAATCACGACACAACGTCGGATTAACAATCCGAAACTCACAACATGCTCTACTCAATCATACGAACTCATGGAAGTAAGAAAATGACGAAATCGAACGAGTTTAACAAGAATCGAATACACATGAGACAAAATATACCACAAGATGAAATTACGTAAAAACATCATCGAGACCCGTCTAAGCGGAGAAACTCCAAGAACAAAATAGGTTCAGAATTCCAAAACAGTGCCAAGCGAGTTGTCCGAAACGAATATACACCAAAAATAGAAATTACTAAAAATAGAAAACGCGGATATTACAGTGATCGCCGGTGCAATAGAAAAGGGCACGGACAATGAGCGGCTCCGAGAAAGGGGAGTGATCGCCGGTGCAATAAGAAAAAGGGCACGGACAACGAGCGGCTCCTGACAAGGCTTCTAGGCGGAGGGGGACATGACTGAACCGAATTCTCACCAGAATGAGAGGTATTCCAAGACTGTATAGGTATGGGACTATACAGTTAAGGAGGTAAAAAAAAAGATTTACTTATACAAAACAAGAGATTTCAAAACTTTCTTATTTTTAAAAGTATAATGAATAATTACGGCATGATTATATTTTCGGGAGAATATGTGGTTCATCGCTGCTGCCCAACGTCGACTCTGAGGCAATGTTTTCAAGTATTCACTCTTTTATGAAAACTTAAAAATTATGGTATGAGTATAGAATGATTGTGTCGGCAAAAGATTTGAAAGGATATGTGAAAGTATAAATGTTGTCCGAAAGGGACAAAATATGATTTCAAAGAAAGGTTTCAAAGTGATTTTGCTGACACAATATTTTTAAAGTTATTGATGAAAATACTCATACAAAGTTTGATACAGATTTTCAAAGTTCTTTACGAAGCTCAATTTCGAGGACAAAATTTTTTTAAGGGGGAAGGATTGTAACGCCCCAATACTTATTTAAATACTATTTATTTTGCTAACGATCATGGATTTTGATTTTAATATTTATAGGTTGTCTGATACTTGGACCGATACGCTCCTAGCATAAAATGAAGGACTTAAAAGGAAAAGATTTCAAAATGAATTATAAGGATCATTTTTAGAATTTATGAAAGTGATTTCGAAAAGTTCCGACGATTTTGATGTTGGGATTCAGTGCCTAAAACGAAGGCCCAGCGAAAGCGGTAAAACGAAAATTAATTCGATCCGAATCCCTACGAGGATCGATCGAGCTACGTATATACGAATATCAAAAACAAAATACAAGAGATACAAGAAACATACCCTCGTAGTCCGTTGATTAAATGGATAACCTTCTCTTGAGCTATTCCCCAAGCTTTGCTTGATCTCTACGAATCTATTCCGCTTCAAGCCCTTGAACGATCCAACGCCGAAAGCACCGCGTCTCTACTTGCCACGCACCGGAAAACGAACGGAATGACAACACCTTGCTATCCTCTGAGGATACGGCTAGAGCTAAGTGATGAAGCTTGTTATAGATATTAATATCACTCTAAGTGTATGAATATCTATCTCTCTCAATATTTCCTCACAAAATTTCTCTAAGAAGTTATGAAGAAGATGAATGAAGAAGATGAATAAAGAAGATGATGAAGAAGACTTCTATCTCTCTCTCCTCTTCAACCTCACGTTGGAAATGGAATCAAGTGTTGGGAGAGTTTGTCAAAGACATCATCTTATATTATTTCCACCCTCATGTGTACAACCCATGTAACATGAAGTCTTGTCCCACCAAGTCATTATCATCATTTAATAAATTGAAGAAAAGACAATGGGAAAGTGGGTGGAAGCATAATGGGGCGGCTATCATGAAAAATGAATGAGTTCGGTTCGTTTCGGACTCCCGTGAGTCCAAACAGATAAACTCCGATTCTGTTCCGATGTATTTGTGTCGATTAATTAATCCAATTAATTAAACATATCAAACACAAAATAACATAATTAATTTCTCCAAGAAATAATTATATTCATGAATTAAATTAATCACCCAGTGATATATTTAATCCATTAAGCCGTAAATCAATTTATCCGATAAATCGATTTAAACATCCAATGTCCCAAATTTAGATATCCAATATTCAATATTCATAATGAGAGAATTAGCTCGATTCATTCCGTCGTCAATCCTAATGCGTGACTCGGTAGGTCCGTCTCAGTCAGCAATGGGAGGAACCAAAGAGTAGTAGCACCACCTAGCCAGCCTGGTGGCCTACACTGTACCCCGACTAAGAACGAATGATTGGGATCATTCAAGAACCATTCTGTCGTGAATACCAGTATACGTATAAACCCTTCTTTCAAATGTCCCGATCAAGTTATAGGGTCACGGTCAGTCAAACCCTATATGTACTTGATGCTATGCATGCGTTAATGCAAATCGAGATCATCGAGCTGTCGTGTATCTAATACAACTAGCTCCAATGCTTTGGCCAAAGACTTATGATCTCATCTGCCAATAACCGCATAGGACATATAACCCTCTCACTAACGGGAGAAAAAATTCTATCTTGGTATTCAGTAGGACCTGCTACTTGCCAGTCAAGATGCACGTCGAGGTTGACCCCCGCCTTCCGGTTTACAGGGTCGAACTACTCTAATGAAAATCTTGACGTCACAAGCACATCCCTACTAAATCCTCAAGTCGAAGGTTCACGAATACCTATCACAACCTTTCGATTCCGTCATTGACTGTCCCGGAGTGAAATCCATGTGACGAATCGAGGGTGAGTCGGTTCGAGTATACTAATCCAATTAGCATACCTATAACGTGTTCTCCCACTAACCATTAGTGTTCGACAGGCACTCTTCATGTCAAAGAACACGTCATACAAGTCTTCACATAAACTTAACGCCCAGTCAAGTTTCATCGACTTATGACGATTAAGTATTTGAGCTATAACCTTTCAGTGCCGACCCCCTTATCCAATAAGGAGTGGAACGTTTTGCTCTCAAATACACGGACTAGTTTCTATATGTTTATTTACGAGTTAGAAATGCCAGTAACTACCAGTAAATAAAGAAACATTCATTTGCCTTATATAAATGGTTTACGTAATTACAAGTACAATGCCCTCACTCAACAACCTCTGAGTGGCATTCGAGGGCATACTCCTAACAATCTCCCACTTGCACTCAATGCCACACACTATGGTATCTAATACCCATGTTCTCCAGATGACGCTCCAAGCTAGTCTGAGAAAGTGGCTTGGTCAGTGGATCGGCGACGTTGTCGGCCGAGTCTACTCAGGCGGCACAATGTATCCCTTGCGAACAAATTCTCTTACGAGATGATACTTCCTCTAAATATGTTTGGTCTTTGTTGTGAAACCTCGGCTCCTTGGCTCGCGCTACGGCTCCGTCGTTGTCGCGATCAGTAGACAGCGGCTCGGCACATGGTATCATTTGAAGTTCTCCCGAAACTTCTTAATCCGAACCCTTCCTTGGAAGCCTCCGAGGCCGCTTGATACTCGGCTGACAGTGGAATCAGCGATCGCGCTTTGCTTGGCACTACGCCAAGATCTGCTCCTCCATTAAGAGTAAATATGTAGGCAGTGGACATCGAGTCGTCCTTCGGTCCTTGGAAGTCGAATCGGTGAATCCCACCACATCGATTCTCCACCGCCATACATAAGAACCATATCTCTAGTTCTTCTCAAGTACTTGAGAACGTTCTTTCTGACGATCAATGTTCCCTACAGGTTTGCTGAAACCTACTCACCACGCTTACAGCATGCGCGATGTCAGGTCTTGTACACAACATAGCATACATAAGGCTACCCACGGCCGAAGCATATGGTATATTACTCATTTCCTTGCGTTGTTCCTCACTTTGAGGACACATCTTCAAGGTGAGTTTTATTCCATGTTGCATCGGTAGGAACCCTCTTTTAGAATCATCCATCTTAAATCGCTTTAAGATCTTATCTATATAGAGGGCTTGGTAAAGGCCTATTGTTCTCTTCGCTCTATCCCGGTAGAGCCGAATACCAAGAATATAGGTTGCTTCTCCCAAGTCTTTCATGGAGAAATTACTCGAAAGCCAAGCTTTCACAGAACTAAGCATTCCCACATCATTTCCTATTAGTAGAATGTCATCTACATATAGTACTAAGAATGCGATCTTGCTTCCACTAACCCTCTTATATACACAAGGTTCCTCTTTATTTTGCACGAAATCAAACTCTTTGATTGCCTCGTCAAAACGAAGGTTCTAACTACGCGACGCTTGCTTTAGTCCATAAATGGAACGCTGAAGCTTGCACACTTTCTGAATATCGACTTCAGACACAAAGCCTTTAGGCTGCTCCATATAGATTTCCTCCTCGAGGAATCCATTAAGGAAAGCCGTCTTTACGTCCATTTGCCATATCTCATAATCGTGGTAGGCAGCTATAGCAAGCATCATGCGAATATACTTGATCATGGCTATGGGCGAGAAGGTATCGTGGTAATCGATCCCTTCCTTCTGGGTATAATCCTTTGCCACAAGCCTGGCCTTATAGGCGTCAACCTTGCCATCACCATTAGTCTTTCTCTTGTAGATACACTTGTTCCCAATAGGCACTATGCCCTTGGGGCAGTCTACTAGAGTCCAGACCTGATTGACATGCATCGAGTCTATCTCAGCTTCCATAGCTTCACGCCATTTCGCGGAGTCTACATCCACCATCGCTTGGTCATAGGTTGTTGGGTCGGTCTCTTGGCTATCACTTGGAACCTCATGGAGACCCAGCTCCTCCAAGTGCACAAGCCCATACCTCTCAGGTAAATGAGACACCCTACTAGACCTACGAGGTGGTTGTACTTGTGTTTCAGAAAGTTCGGTTCCAGTTTCTTGCACAGGTGTCTCTCGAGGAGTTTCATTGTATTCTTCTAAAGAAATACTTCTACCTGCTCCGCCTTCCTGAATGAACTCATCTTCCAGGAAGTGTGCTTGTAAAGCAACAATGATCCTTCGATCTTCGGGCATGTAGAATAGATATCCCATCGTCCCAGACGGGAATCCAATGAAACGTCCCTTCGCAGACCTAGCTTCCAACTTTTCCACCTTAGTCTTCTTGACATAAGCGGGACATCCCCAAATCCTAATATGATTAAGACTTGGTTTCCTTCCTTCCCACATCTCATGTGGAGTTTTAGGAACGGATTTGGAAGGACATCTGTTCAAGATATACGCTGCATTCAGGAGTACATACCCCCACAGGTAAATCGGCAAGTCAGTATAGCCCAGCATGGAACAGACCATGTTCAACAGGGTCCGGTTCCTTCTTTCTGACACACCATTTAACTGAGGAGTATCTGGAGGTGTTAGTTGTGAAACTATTCCATGTTCCTTAAGGAACTCGTCAAACTCCGTACTCATATACTCGCCACCTCGGTCCGACCGAAGTTCTTTGATATGATTACCAGTTTGTTTCTCGACTAGGGCCTTGAATTCCTGGAATTTCTCAAAGGCCTCGGATTTATGTTTCATTAAGTATACATAACCATACCTAGTATGATCATCTGTAAACGTAATGAAATATTGATATCCGTCACGTGCTGCTTCCAAAGCACCACATACGTCGGTATGGATTAATCCCAGTTTATCAGCGGCTCTTTGAAAAGTCCATGTGAAGGGGGACTTAGTCATTTTGCCTTTAAGGCAAGATTCACAAGTAGCAAAGGTATCTGATCCCAATGGACCCATAAGTCCATCTTTTTCCATCTTGTAAACCTTGGTCTGACCAACATGACCAAGTCTAAGATGCCATTTTAAAACTTGATTGGTTTCATCCCTACCACGTTTTCTAGTCATAGTATTCACAACTACTTTGTTGCTGAGATTTAGATGATACAATCCATTCAACAATGTAGCAGTACCCACTAGTTTATTTCTAAAATAAATTTTGCAGGAACCATCACCAATGAAAAATGAAAAGCCTTTTTGGTCCATGACCGGAATGGATACAATGTTTTTGTGCCCCTTGGGCAAAACAAGTACATCTTCTAAAGTCAAAACAAAACCGGAAGTGATCCTATGTCGGTCGCCTCGACACTATGCCCGCTTCCGACTGTGATCATAACTTCTCCAGCTCCAAGCTTCCTACTTTGTTCCAGATCCTGATTCACGGTACAAATATGAGAACTAGCACCAGAATCCAGTATCGAGGAAGTAGAAAATACAGTAGCAGAACAATTTGTTTCCAAAACTAAAAGTTCTGTACCTGAAGTGCCATGAAGAATCGAACAGTCTCTAGCCCAGTGGCCCAGCTCACCGCACTTGAGACAAGCATCCTTCTTCTTCTTGTTCTTTGGAACCATCGGGGCCTTGCCCTTTCCCTTAAGGTCCTTAGCTTGTGGTCCAGTCCGCTTCTTGGTCTTTTTCTTCTTATTCGTAGAATTCCGAAGTCCAGAAGAAATCACAAGTGCAGACTCCTTCATCCGCGGGGTCTTCATCTGAGACTGAGCGGTCACCAGTTTGTTCATTAGCCCAGCTAAGTTACATGCAATCTCATTGCAGTTGAAGTTCATAACAAACTGTGAGAAGGAATCAGGGAGAGACTGTATGATAAGGTCGGTTTGGAGAGAAATATCCATTTTAAAATCAAGAGCCTCCAATCTCTCGATCATGGATATCATTTTGAGGACGTGTTCCCCAACCTTCTCACCTTCCTTCATCCTTGCACCGAACAGTTGCTTGGATATCTCATATCTAGCAGTTCTGTTGTGCTCACCATAAAGCTCGGTTAAGTGAGATAGAATCTGCCTAGCAGAAGTCATTTTCTCATGAGCTCTCTAAAGCTCATTAGACATGGAAGCCATTATATACACATGGACTTTCACATCATCCTTAACCCACTTTTCGTGGTTTTCAATCTCTTCCTGATTGGCTCGGGTCCGCACAGGAGGCGCCGGAATGTCCGTCTCCAAGACGTATCCCAGTGCCTCTATACTGAGGACAATCATCAGATTGCGGAGCCAATCCACAAAGTTAGGTCCCATTAAGGTGTTCTTTTCGAGTAGAATTGCGAGTGGATTCATTGTCATATTGAGATTTGTCTGCATTAAGTATAACAGATTAATTAGTGACTCATTCAATTATGTTCTGAGTATAGAATTAAGGTCTTTTCTATTCTTGTTACTCAGCTCCCACTATTTTATCGGAATAAAACACTCCCATGTGAAATCCGGAAGTATCGTCGCTCTTCTTCATAGTGGTGATCGAGTTCTTTATAAATCTTAATAGAGGGCAACCGAACAGGTTTCTAGTCTATTAATTTTCATAAAGTGGTGTCCAACACCAACCCATATAATGGATGATTCTATCTTCTTTTTCCCCTTGTTCACTCCCCTCAACCTATACGGTTTCTATGGTTCGTGAACAAGTTAAGTTTATACCATCGACGCAAATCAGTTTCACAATTGAATCTTATCCGGCAACCTATCAGGTTTCTAGGGATAAAATTTGCTCCAACCGAAAGGCATCCAATGCGCTCCCGGTAATTTATCCGTCCTCCCCGAACGACTACCCCGATAACTCGGAAGCATTGCACATCCGGTTTGGATTTCAATTTCCCGAAAGCTCGATGGAGGGAAGGAAAACCTTGAAAACTTTATAAACTTAATAATTTGTTGTGGGAGAATTTTCGCGATTAACGTTACACTTTGCACATTAATCATATTAGCGCGTTAGTGGCATTCATACAATATGAAACAACCATTCACAACCTAGTTGCTACCAACATGTGGTTCATGGACCGTTCCTAGAAAACAAAAACTCCGTAATCTAATTACAAGTCTTCATCTTGAATCTTCATCTTCTCGAAATGGATCTTCCTCCGGTCTTCGTCATTACATATAAATTTTACATCGAAATTGCATCCTAGATACAAACATTTCTAGTAAAATAAATAGGCTCAAAACGGCCTTTACAACCCAATCGAATAAAACGAACGATTCAAAACTAAGTCCACGAACCACATCCCCATTCAAAAGCATTCATCCAATAAATACTATATAAATGGAAAGCGTAGAGATACTTTGATCCAATCAACAATACGGACCGATCCAATCGATTCACACAATCGGTAATATGAAAACGTTCAAAATAATCCGGTCTGTTGTGTCACGATTTATTCATCCCGACAGGCGATCGACTATAAGGCCGAGCGACCAAGTCAACTCCAGTCAAACTTTGGCTAGCTCGCCTAATCGAAGATATCAGACCACCATCAGGTACCCAGCGATCGACTCCCAAGGCGATCGCCATTTGGTAGCTGGCGACCAACTCTAGTATCCAGCTAAGGACGATCGACCTACATCCCGAGCAGGGATGATCGCCCGTCAAAGTCATCGAGGACTGGATCTCAGAAAAGCACCCACGTGCAGATCCAGAAAAGGCGCCGACAGAAGATCTTCGCTGACAGACAAGATCTTTTGCTGACAGACAAGACCTTTGACCACAGCCTGTCACCTACCTCACCTACCGGCAGGCGCGCCGAAAGTTGTCAGTGGGACCACCCGTGACAGCAACTCAGGACGCGTGCAGGCTCCCCATTGGACTGTACAGTTGACCGCCAGCAACTCCTGCAGACCTTAGGGGAACAAGCCCATGTGCTAAAAGACGATCGCCCATTTATTATAATGGAGAAAAGGCGATCGCCCAGCACCACCATGTCCTATAAATAGAGAACCTCCTCATACTGGAAAAAGGTTCGGAATTCATTTTCACCAACAACAGAAATACAGTAAAACATACATACCTTCAAGCTCCCTGCTTTCTCGCCGGAATCCATCTCAGGACTTCTCTCTCCGAATCTCTCGTCCAGAAGACGATCGACAGAGGCAGCAAGTCTCCACTAGACAGATTCCAAGAGATTCATAAGCCCAGGAGCCTAAGCATCTAGCTAAATACTCGCCGTGAGAGACTGTCGATCTCTCACCGCCGCGACTGTTCATCTCCTTTGTTACAAGAACTCACAGAGCATCAAATCTGGTTCTTCCGGCAATCTACACGCTCACTAGCTAAGATAACAAGAATATTTACACTCATTGTAATTGTATTCTTACATTAGTACTTGTATCCCCGAATATTAGTATTAATAATATCTCGCGAGAGCATTCAAGCCGGGACTAACAACCCCGACAAATCTTGTGTTATTTATCTTTCTCACGGAAGTGCTCTTGCATTTGTTTGCTATCCCATCCATTCCAGCAATATCTATATCCGGATAATATTTTGGGTAGCAACAATTGGCGCTAGAGGGAGGGGTAACCCTCAAATTTTTATTTCTACCGTCCCGAAGAACACTCACTGTTCTCGGGGCATACACTTGAAGTGACACTCACTGCACTTCAAAGAAAACCTTCAGAATCATGACATCCGCCGGTACATCGAAGAAAGCCGCTCTCCGAACCACCGGACACCATATCCCGGCTAAATTCGAACCCCAGCCGACGACCGGGGGAAGCCGCAGCAATGCGAGACTCTCGATCCCGTTCCCGAGAGATGGCCCCGACCTCTCACTCGATCAGTTCCAAACCAAGGAACAGATCGAGGAGGCTATGGCCATCTTAGAGGAGCGACGGAGAGCATGCGTGTCGCCCGCGATAACTCCCTCGATCATCCGCCGCATGGGAAAATGGAAATTCAACGGGCCACTGAACGAGCGATCGTCAGAAAGTCCCAATTCGCGAGGAAAGGCTCTCGCACGACCGGACGGATCCATATTCACTCTCTTGGGGCGCGACCCATCCTGGCGACCGGGGCATTCTGTTTCCAACCACGAAAAGACGGAATCCGAATCCGTCACCAGAAGTTCGGCCTACCCACCTCACAGCCGAACGCAGGTCAGCCATCTGACTCCCGCCCCGATCGCCAGGGGATCAGTACTCAATCGCCTCGTCTCCCGCTCCGAGCGCCGAGCCGCTAGCAGTCAGGCCACGGCGATGGCCTCCATACAACGCCAGCTCGACGAGATGAAATCACTCTTGGACACTGGGGCAAGCGCCAGCAAAAAGATCACCGGGCCGACCGAGCCACTCGCGGTCCACATCGAGCTTTCCCCCATACAACCAACGATCGCTCCTCCCAAAACACCTCTATACGAGGGGAGATCGGACCCTGAAACCCACCTGAGTAAATTCCGAATCTACATGACTGGGTGTGGGGCATCTGATGCAACCAAGTGCCGGATCTTCCCGTTCACATTGGGCGAGCTGGCCCATAGGTGGTACGTCTCACTACCACCACGATCAATCACCTCCTTTAAGAAACTGGCGAATGACTTCACGTCATACTTCGCCAGCAAGGTCGCCAGACCAGAAGGCCCCCACCGCGTGATGAAAATCAAGCAGGGGAAGGATGAGTCAGACGCAGATTACATTGACCGAGTAGACGAAATCATCCTCACCGGCGAACCCGTCAGTGATGAGCTCGCTCTCTATTCGGTCATGGGGGGATTCTACGGTCATTCTCCCATATTTAGACATCTCTCCAAAGATATTCCCCCAACTTACGCGATCTTCCGCGCTAAAGCTGCCAACTTTCTGGCCAGGCAAAGGCTACTCACCCTCCACCTAGGCGAGGAAACGCCACCTCCTGTCCAGAAGATAGCGATCGCCAAAACAAAAATGGCGATCGCCAAGCCATCCGGAGATCTCAAGGCCTTCGAGGACATGGAAGCCCATCTCCTCCATACGTTCAACCGAACTCCGGCACATATTTTCTATGCCATCAAGGGGCACGAAGAGCTCAAAAAGCCAAAGGCGATAAGGGACCACGGTCACCTGGACAACAATCAATATTGTGCCTACCATAAGAGTCCCGGCCACAGCACAAACCAATGCCGCGACCTCCTCAAACAGCTCTGGAGATTGTTCGAGGAAGGCAAGTTGGACAGCTTATTGGCCTAGCCGAAGCCCCTACCAATCTCTAGACACGATCGTCCGAGTCGAACACAAAATAGGCTGGGAAGCTCATACGAGCCGACCCCTGGATCAACCTCGGCGACCGTCTCTACATGCTTCAATCAAGAGAAGGAGACCACGGAAGTCTCCCCAATTTCCCTCCTTATTTAAGAAACTGGAGGACTCGCTCGCCATCTACAGTTCACCGTCTAACATGATGGACTAAGGCACGAGATCGCCTCCCCCGCACAACGTATACCGTCGAAGGTCGGCATCTACATGACGATCCAAGGTGGAAGAGTGCAACCATGGTCCTGGTGGTCGATGGAACCGACTGCTTAGACCATGCAAGGTCCCTTTAGGCCAAGATCGCCCGCCCTTCGTTTAAATACGAGGTCGGCGTAGTCTGAGGGCCCTCCAAAGTTAATCAGTGGACACGATCCCTCGCCCTCAAAGGTTCATCATTCAACGTGGTGAACCCGGACAATGCGACGTGCCACAACCCCCGTCTCAACGTACACCGTCGAGGTTCGCCATCTTCATGGTGGGCCGAGGTTGAAGCAGAGCTAAACAAGCCGTGGGCGTGGAGTTGAATCATCCGACGCTGCCCCGCGCAAGGACTCCTCTAGACCGAGACCGCACGCCCTTCGTTTAAATACGAGGCGGCGCGGCTATGAGAGGACCCTCATAATAAAGTGAGTCACGAGACACTCAATGTCTTCGCGCATCAAGACATGATCAAGGAGTCGGTCCATCGAACTCTGCGATCGTGTACGGTTCCTCAAGATGGACGACCGTCCCCGAGGATTCGACAAAGTTGAAGACCGCTCACTCAACGAATTATTTTCATCCCCTTACTTCCGCTAAGTGAATAAAAACAAGGGGCAATAAGAGTGCGGACTACCTATACGACGATCGTCGCTATTCAACAACATACGGAGGTCGTCATTTTCAGCAAGTTGTGCAGCGATCGAATTTGTTGTAAAAGTTATCTTTATGAGTTTATCAATTCATTTGGAACTACCCTCGCAACGATCTCTCCTCACACATTTGTACAAAGTCAAACAAAGACTCAAAATAACCATTCATTCAAGTGATAAGTCAGAAATCCAAACGTTCATTTCATTACTTGAAAAATCAGAGTACACGGTCGCCCGAAGGCCTAAATGCTACAAAAGAAAACTACAAAACTACAAGGAAATAAGCTAAAACATCAAAAATGAAGTGCCTCAGGCCCCTGCCTGGCCTTCGCCATCAGCATCCGGTGCGGTCCCCTCATCTTCCAGAGCGTCGGGATGAGCAAGATTGGCCGGAGACGGATACCAGCTCAAATCCACGCCGATGTCCGCAAGGTCCAAGATCGGCAAGGAGAAAGCTGAATGGAGAGGATGCTCCAACGCGTACGCCTTGATGTTCTCGGCAAGAGTCCCGACCTCCAAACCTCCCTTCTTAGCTGCTCGGATCGAGTCGGCGAACGCGAAATAATAGGCGAACTCGCTCACAAACTCCAAGTTTTGAAAGGGGTCAGCCTTGGTCGCCTCAACCTTTCCTTTCAGCTCCGCCATCGCCTGTTGCGACCCCTGGAGCTCAGCCTCCCTCGCAGCAACTTTTTCCCTCGCCTCCATCAGCTCGCTGGTCAACCGAGCGATCGTCACCTTCTGGTGATCGACCTCCTCTTCAGCGACCTTCTGCGCCCGGACGGCATTCAGCATCTGGTCCCGAAATCGGTCAACCGCCAAACGAGCCAGCTCGGTTTCCTTCTTCTCCAGCTCAAGCTCATGGCTCGCCCGCTTGGCCGCCTCCAGAGAGTCCTTCTCCATCGCCGCGATCTTATCAGCAAACTCGGCGTTCTCTTTCCGAGCCGCCTCGAGATCCGCCTGCAAGCGAATAGTGGAGGGCAGCCCCTCAAACTCCTGAGCATCCTGGACAGCCATGGTCGCCGTCTGGAGAGAATGGGCGAGAACAGCCTGCATCGAACTCCCCGATCGCTGACTAGCGATCGCATCCAGATCGGTCGTCCATGCCTTCGGCAGAGCAGAAGCAGCCTTGCTGACGTATGGAGGAATGTCGCAGGAATGGCGAGGAGATCGGCTCGCTAGGAAATCCACGACCATCGGCGGTCAAGACGGATCTGCGCGACGGATCCTGCATCAAAACAACTAAGTTAACACAACTCCTACGGAGATGCAATTTTCAACACAAAAATGCAATCTACCTCTCAGCCTTCTCGGGGTCCCGACCGAAATACGGTTTCCCTCGAGGGGTCTCAGCATCCGCGATCGCCATCTCCCGCATAAAAGCTGCAGAGGGCGGCTCATTCTCCGGAGCAACAATGGTGATCGGAGGCCCGACGATCGGCGCTTCATCGCCCGGGGCTGGAACCGAAGTTTCTTCCGGCCTCGGCCTCTTGCGATTCGCTCGAAGCCCCTCCTCCAGAACTCCCTCCTCAGCCACGACCGGCTCCACGCGAGGCTCCGCCTCCGGAACTATTGGCAATGCAACAGGTGGGGCCCAAGACGACCTCTTTTGGCGGAGTCGGCCTAGAACTCCAGGATTCGACATAGAGATCTCCGTCGGGGGCTCCAAAAACCGAGGAAAGTGAACCTCTACAGTTAAGATGGTCGATCAACAATCAGACACTTTCCTCAAGTAAGGCGATCGCCTAGAAATTGAAGGTCGCAGAAGCTCATACCTGGCACCGAGAGATGTCTCGGGAAACGGAATAGTCGAGCCGACAACCAACGACTCTCCTTATTGATCCTAGTGGCGTCAAGGTCGTCGTCCGAAAAGCTCCTTATCCAATCCCAGACAACGAGAAAGTCAAAAGGCAACTCCTCGACCGCTGGAATGTGAAAACCTGCAAAACCGAAATCAAATTAGATCAGTCCAAAATGCATCCGAACGAAGGGAGAGTCTAAACCCTTACCGGGATTCCTCTCCCGAAACTCAGTGGGGATCTCCAGCTCGCCCGAAGGATTGTCGCTCGCGGAAGCTCTCCACTTGCCGGTGACCCAGAACCACTTCGTCTGATCGCCCCGCATCTTATTTGGGACTCCGTGAATCACCCGACCGGATCGGCCCTGAATATGGTAACCGCCGACCAACCTTTTATGAGCAGTCAGTTTGAACAAATGGTTCATCTCCAACGGCGATGGGAGGCGGTACAGGCGGTGACCGCCGAAAAGGGTGAGAGTGCAGTTAATTTGGAGCCAGGCGTTCGGCGTCAGCTGAAGTGGCGCCACATTCCAAGCGGCCAACAGATGGGAGACAGCAAAGGATAGAGGGAAGCGTAGCCCGGCCTCCATAATCACCTCATTCACGGCGACCATGCCCATCGGAGGCTGATCGGCTCGCTCATTCTCCACCGGCGCGAACATGTCCACATCTGAAGGAACATGGAATCTTGTCCTCCAGACGGCCAGATCTTTCCTGGTCGTCGAACTCCGTATTTGGCCAAGCGACCACAACGATCGCTGCGCAGCACGATACTGCGACGGTTTGGGAAGCACATAGGGGTAGGCGACCGAGTATCCCCGGAAATCGAATCTCGGAGTAGGACCGGCCAACTTCTCCATTATCTCAGCAAAGGCCTTATAGGCCCGGCCGAAAGCACTATGCTACTCCCAGTAGGCCCTAATCGCAGATCTCTCTCAATCTGCGATCGTCTTTCTTCAGCAGCCGCCTCCTTAGCAACATCGGCTTCATTAAATAAAGCCTCGACTTCAGCAGGGTCGATTCCGGCCCGAATAGCTTCAGCGGTCATCTCCAGGTGGAAGTCGGATGAAGATTCTCCCCGGACAGTCGATGTCCCGGCGGCGGAACTGGTACCCACTCCACGTGATGATGAGGTTCCGGCCATTCTCAAAGACATATAAGGAGAAAAGGATTTTTCTTACCCGGAAGTGAAATCGAACAACGATTGGCACTAAGATCTTCAGAAAAATCGACAGCAAGTCCTTCTTTCTCCAATAAGTGCGCGTGAGTATGAAACTGCAGCACCGCGCCATTTTATAGGAGAAGGCAGGGACTCGTTTGCAATAAGAGAAAACCTCAGGGATCGGATCTCAAACGACGCATTAATTGACTCCCTCGAGACCCGCGCGCGTGTCTTTTTCAAGGACGCGTCAGCCGAGGAATCATTAATGACCGTTGGTATCCTCCAATAGAAGCCCGACACGTGCGCGGAGACTTTTCAACGCCCATTGCCTTTTCCCGCGCAGTTTAGCGGCCAACCAGGTCGTCCGAACTCAGAATATATGAGCTCAAAGACGATCGCTAGTTCAATGAAACGCAAAGTCGCTCGTCAAAAGTTCAGCGATCGCCAAGAGAGCCACCTCACCCCACGTTTCCAACGTATGAGCGAGCTGGGGGGCAATTGTTGTGTCACGATTTATTCATCCCGATAGGCGATCGACTATAAGGCCGAGCGACCAAGTCAACTCCAGTCAAACTTTGGCTAGCTCGCCTAATCGAAGATATCAGACCACCATCAGGTACCCAGCGATCGACTCCCAAGGCGATCACCATTTGGCAGCTGGCGACCAACTCTAGTATCCGGCTAAGGACGATCGACCTACGTCCCGAGCAGGGATGATCGCCCGTCAAAGTCATCGAGGACTGGATCTCAGAAAAGCACCCACGTGCAGATCCACAAAAGGCGCCGACAGAAGATCTTCGCTGACAGACAAGATCTTTTGCTGACAGACAAGACCTTTGACCACAGCCTGTCGCCTACCTAACCTACCGGCAGGCGCGCCGAAAGTTGTCAGTGGGACCACCCGTGGCGGAACTCGGGACGCGTGCGAGCTCCCCATCGACCGCATGATTGACCGCCAAAGAACTCCTGCAGACTTTAGGGGAACAAGCCCATGTGCTAAAATACGATCGCCCGATTATTATAATGCAGAAAAGGCGATCGCCCGGCACATCCATGTCCTATAAATAGAGAACCTCCTCATACTGGAAAAAGGTTCGGAATTCATTTTCACCAACAACAGAAATACAGTAAAACATACATACCTTCAAGCTCCCTGCTTTCTCGCCGGAATCCATCTCAGGACTTCTCTCTCCGAATCTCTCGTCCGGAAGACGATCGGCAGAGGCAGCAAGTCTCCACTAGACAGATTCCAAGAGATCCATAAGCCCAGGAGCCCAATCATCCAGCTAAATACTCGCCGTGAGAGACTGTCGATCTCTCACCGCCGCGACTGTTCATCTCCTTTGTTACAAGAACACACAGAGCATCAAATCTGGTTCTTCCGGCAATCTACACGCTCACTAGCTAAGATAACAAGAATCTTTACACTCATTGTAATTGTAATCTTACATTAGTACTTGTATCCCCGAATATTAGTATTAATAATATCTCGCGAGAGCATTCAAGCCCCGGGACTAACAACCCCGGAAAATCTTGTGTTATTTATCTTTCTCACGGAAGTGCTCTTGCATTTGTTTGCTATCCCATCCATTCCAGCAATATCTATCTCCGGATAATATTTTGGGTAGCAACACGGTCGATTACAAGTATTCCAATTAATCAAATTTCCCTTATAAAATGAAATACCATAAATCATTTTAATCATATTAAATCCAATTTAACATGATGGAGATTAATTTTCAAGAATACACAAAAAAATCGATCCGGGGCGAAAATGGCCTGCCATGGCCGAGTCACTGTCGGCATCTTTCCGGCAGACTGGCCTGGCATGGCCGAGTCACGCTCGGCAGCTACCGGCCTGGCACGGCCCGTGCCTCCTGACACGGTCGGGTGCACTGCGATGGCACTGGGATCGCTGACACGGCCCGTGTCACCAGACACGGCCGAGTCACCCTGGCAGCTTCCTGCCCTTTGTCCGAAAAGTCGTCCGACGACGATTCGGAGCTCGATTTTCGACCGGATATCCAATATTAATATTTTTCAACATTCATATCTTCAATATAAATCATATTTCCCAGAAATTTAAGATTTATATTTAGACATAAACTTAAGAAAAATATAACTACAACGAACGTAAAAAAATATATACCACGATTATGACTAAAATGATTCCAAATCATTCACCATCTAATCAAGCATTCAAAATGCCAATATCGTATATACAATCGCAAGACCTACGCTCCGATACCACTGTTGGGATTTGGTGCCTAAAACGAAGGCCCAGCGGAAGCGGTAAAACGAAAATTAATTCGATCCGAATCCCTACGAGGATCGATCGAGCTACGTATATACGAATATCAAAAACGAAATACAAGAGATACAAGAAACATACCCTCGTAGTCCGTTGATTAAATGGATAACCTTTTCTTGAGCTATTCCCCAAGCTTTGCTTGATCTCTACGAATCTATTCCGCTTCAAGCCCTTGAACGATCCAACGCCGAAAGCACCGCGTCTCTACTTGCCACGCGCCGGAAAACGAACGGAATGACAACACCTTGCTATCCTCCGACGATACGGCTAGAGCTAGGTGATGAAGCTTGTTATAGATATTAATATCACTCTAAGTGCATGAATATCTATCTCTCTCAATATTTCCTCACAAAAATTCTCTAAGAAGTTATGAAGAAGATGAATGAAGAAGATGAATAAAGAAGATGATGAAGAAGACTTCTATCTCTCTCTCCTCTTCAACCTCACGTTGGAAATGGAATCAAGTGTTGGGAGAGTTTGTCAAAGACATCATCTTATATTATTTCCACCCTCATGTGTACAACCCATGTAACATGAAGTCTTGTCCTACCAAGTCATTATCATCATTTAATAAATGGAAGAAAAGACAATGGGAAAGTGGGTGGAAGCATAATGGGGCGGCTATCATGAAAAACGAATGAGTTCGGTTCGTTTCGGACTCCCGTGAGTCCAAACAGATAAACTCCGATTCTGTTCCGATGTATTTGTGTCGATTAATTAATCCAATTAATTAAACATATCAAACACAAAATAACATAATTAATTTCTCCAAGAAATAATTATATTCATGAATTAAATTAATCACCCAGTGGTATATTTAATCCATTAAGCCGTAAATCAATTTATCCGATAAATCAATTTAAACATCCAATGTCCCAAATTTAGATATCCAATATCCAATATTCATAATGATAGAATTAGCTCGATTCATTCCGTCATCAATCCTAATGCGCGACTCGGTAGGTCCGTCTCAGTCAGCAATGGGAGGAACCAAAGAGTAGTAGCACCACCTAGCCAGCCTGGTGGCCTACACTGCACTTCGATCGAGAACGAATGATTGGGATCATTCAAGAACCATTCTGTCGTGAATACCAGTATACGTATAAACCCTTCTTTCAAATGTCCCGATCAAGTTATAGGGTCACGGTCAGTCAAACCCTATCTGTACTTGACGCTATGCATGCGTTAATGCAAATCGAGATCATCGAGCTGTCGTGTATCAAATACAACTAGCTCCAATGCTTTGGCCAAAGACTTATGATCTCATCTGCCAATAACCGCATAGGACATATAACCCGCTCACTAACGGGAGAAAAAATTCTATCTTGGTATTCAGTAGGACCTGCCACTTGCCCATCAAGATGCACGTCGAGGTTGACCCCCGCCTTCCGGTTTACAGGGTCGAACTACTCTAATGAAAATCTTGACGTCACAAGCACATCCCTACTAAATCCTCAAGTCGAAGGTTCACGAATACCTATCACAACCTTTCGATTCCGTCATTGACAGTCCCGGAGTGAAATCCATGTGACGAATTGAGGGTGAGTCGGTTCGAGTATACTAATCCAATTAGCATACCTATAACGTGTGCTCCCACTAACCATTAGTGTTCGACAGGCACTCTCCATGTCAAAGAACACGTCATACAAGTCTTCACATAAACTTAACGCCCAGTCAAGTTTCATCGACTTGTGAACGATTAAGTATTTGAGCTATAACCTTTCAGTGCCGACCCCCTTATCCAATAAGGAGTGGAACGTTTTGCTCTCAAATACACGGACTAGTTTCTATATGTTTATTTACGAGTTAGAAATGCCAGTAACTACCAGTAAATAAAGAAACATTCATTTGCCTTATATAAATGGTTTACATAATTACAAGTACAATGCCCTCACTCAACAACCTCTGAGTGGCATTCGAGGGCATACTTCTTGTTGTGTCAAGGTTTAACACCTTCCGAACGGCGATCGCCTCCGAGGCCGAGCGACCGACTTACTGCCGAGCGACCAAGGCAAGTCTGCCGACCAGCGACCAGGCGACCGAGCCTTAACCCAGCGGACATGCTAGACTGGCCAACCGAAGGTCCCAGGACGAATCCCGGTGCCGAAGCGATCGACATCAAGACGATCGCCTCTCGGTACTCGGCGACCGACCCTTGGCGACCGACCGTCTCTCGGCACCTGGCGACCTACCCTTGGTGACCGACCATTGGCGACCTACCCTTGGTGACCGACCATTGGCGACCTCCATCCACTGGCCGATGGCGACCTCGGATGATCAGCTAGAGACGACCGCTCATGTCGATCACAACCGACGTGTAGCACCCCCAAGTTATTCAGGGATATTACAGCGCCGTAAGCCCCGCCGTGGGACCCACAAGGCTAAACATACGCGGAACCATAAATTTTGACCGATAAGGTCTACACACAATGGAATGAAAAACGATACAAAGGTATTCGAAATATAACCAATGTATTCACGAAAATCACAACTCAGTTCAATACTTCGGCAAACACGGGCCGGAACATCAAGGAAAAAGGAAAACAATAATCGATAATTCAATAGCAATCGAGACAACAACCTTTGAGCGAAACTCCAAACATAACTGGAAGGAAGACACAGTATCACGCTTGCCCACCATCTTCATGCCGACCCGATACCTGCCCGTCCGCTCTCCTGGAACCTGAAATACATGAAACGTATTTCCCCCATAAAGGGGTTAGCCGTCGAATAGCTAGTGCAAGTATAACAATATGAAACATAATACTCCTCGACAATAAAGTAAATGTAATCCGTCAATTCATCAGTATCCGTCAATTCATCAGTATCCGTCAATTCATCAATTTAAGACTAGTATTCCGGAATAACTAAAATCTCAAGACGTATGTGAATGCCGTAGAAACGGTTCGTTCATATCATACGTCGTTACATGTAGGAATGCCGTCAAAACGGTTCGTTCATTACATGCCAACATTATTTCATATGAATGCCGTAGAAACGGTTCGTTCATATCAACCATGGAATCGCACCAGAGGCTACGAAACCCTCAGAGGACCATAGGCCCGTCCCGGAGTGGCTAGAAATAATCATACCATTAATATTTCATACTTTCAAAGTCGAGAACGTACAATCATAAATGTATACTTGCTTTTGAGACATCGAGGAACGAACGGAAAAAGGGGGTATGAGATTGGTAGGTCCAAGAACGCGCTTCCGGCACCTAAACGATTCGCAAGGAATATGATAATCAATTATCCATATTCAAATTACACGAAGAAACCCCCGAAACCCGTCTACGATTCATAAAGATATACGGATAATCAACTAGAGGTTGGAAAATCGTCCAAATCTCATAAGTCCGAAAATGACATAATTCAACCCGAAAAATCGGAAGAAAACACTCATACGGTATAGATATATCAAAATCTCAAGGTTCTCAAGCTTCAATCGGATAAAACGGACGAATCTACGAAAACCCCCAAAAACCAACACAAAATCAAAGTGTTCTTGAATAATCTTTCAATAATCCGATGAATACCCAATCATGTCCATAATCACGCATATATCACATCATACACCATGATTTTATCATCCAAAACGTCAAAACCCACACAAAATCGAGAAGTCAAGATGTCGAAGAAATTACCTCTTGAATATTCAAGCGCTATGATCCAAGGAATACGCGATAGATCGACTATCCGGGCTTCCCAACCGAGTGAAAGTGGTAAATCTTCAACACACAAGTGATAGATATGAAAAGAGCTCCTCCCTCAAGCTCTCTCTCGCGATGGAAGAAGAAATGGAGGAAAATGGCTGAAATCTCGCTTTAAAAGCCGAATTATGCGATTGACCGCATTGTGTGCGCGGCACAGCCTAAAATTCTTCCTGTGTTTGGCGGTGTGCGGCTCGGCTCAGTGTGCGCGGCACCGGGTCTGGCGGGTTTTGGGCGAGGATGCAACACCGGTGTGCGCGGCTCGGCATAGGTGTGCGCGGCAATGACTCAGCGGTGTGCGCGGCCTTTCTTGGAGTGTGCGCGGCACCGATGCAGACCAGCTCGGCCAATTTAGGAAATGTGTGTGCCGCGGCGCACACTCCTTGTGCCGCGGCTCACACCCCCTTCGGGTCCTAAAATGATGGAAAATGACCCGGGAAGAGAATAAAAGTAATAGGATTCAATGTCCGGGCAACAATAACACGAAAATAAAAGTACGGAAACCCCAAAACGGTGGTTCCAAGCAATGATTACAAGGGTTCGCTCAATAAATCACGATCCGAAGAATAAGAAAAGGTTTGAAAAGACATGACTTTCGACCGGGTATTACATTCTCCCCCTCTAAAAAGAAGTTTCGTCCCGAAACTTTAAGAAATAAATAGTTCGGGGTATTCCACCCGCATCTTCTCTTCCGTCTCCCAAGTCGCCTCTTCGACTCCATGCCTCGACCATTGTACTTTAACCAGTGGAATGGTCTTATGCCGAATCTGTTTCTCGCGACGTTCAAGGATCTTCACGGGTCTCTCCGGAAAGGTAATATCCTCGGCTACGTCAATCTCACTGTAGTCGATAATGTGGCTCGGATCCGGTACGTACTTCCTCAACTGGGACACATGAAAAACACTATGGACGTGACTCATGTTAGGAATATGCCCTCAAATGCCACTCAGGGGATGAGAGAGTAAGGGCATTATACTTGTAATTATGGAATAATTAATAAAAAGGCAATACGATTCATTCACTGTTTATTGTATTTCAATTGCATTCTTGACTTGGTAAACATTGAAGTGAAGTCCATGTAAATAAATCGAACATTCCATTCTCGTTATGGGATAAGAGAAAATGTACTGGAAGTGTTTAAAGTTTATTTACGTAAATTGTTCGCAAGTCAATAAACTTAAAATGGGCATTAAGTTTTAATATGACTTGTATAACTGATGCTAGGACGTGTGCACGTCTTGATAGCATAGTTATAAGTATATTGGTGGGGCCAGTATACTCGAACACGACTCATACTCGATTCAGTCACACGGTATTCACTCTCGGAGAGTCGATGACGAATCGAAAGGTTGTGATAGTATACGTGGACCTTTGACTTGAGGGTTCAGTAGAAGATGTGCCTGTGACGTTTAGTTTGTCATTAGAGTAGTTAGACTCATTTGCTTAATTGCTGAGTCGACCTCGAAGTGCGGACTATACGGGCAGGTAGCAGTCTTTACTGTACGCCAAGAAAGGATTCTATCTCCTGTTAGTGAGCAGGTGAATGTCCTATACGGTTAATGGCAAATAAGATCATAAGTCTTTGGCCAAAGCATTCTGATATAGTCGTATTAGATACACTATTAATCAGTCGGTTTTGATTTGCATTAACACATGTTTGAGTTTAGTCAACAGTAGGGTTTTACTTTACCGTGACCCGAAGTCTTGACCCGAAGTCTTGACCGGTTTTGATTTGCATTAACTCATTGGTTCCTCCCAATGCCGGCTGAGACGAACCTACGGAGTCGCGCATCAGGAGCGTTGACGGATAAATGTGAATTTATTATCTCTCTATTAATATTAGATATTGGATATCTAATTATGATTTATTGGATAAATCAAATGTCGGTCTTATGAATTTAAATTAAGTTACCGGGTAATTAATTTAATTCATAAATTATATTTCTTAGAGAAATATATATTTGTATTTGATATAATTAATTAATTAGATTAATTAATTAATATAAATACATTGATGATTAAAAGGAGTGTATTTAACGGAGTCGTTTGACGAACGTCCGGTACACGAGCTGAGTGGCTCGGCTCGTTTTCTAGGAAACTTCCTTGTGGCCACCCACTTCTCATGGCATGGCATGATCTTGCATGTGTGTGGAAACTCACTTAGAGTTGAGATTCCCACATAATTGTGAATGATAGTTGTAAAGGAATAATTATTCCTTTATAATATATATATCATTACATTATATATGATGAGTGGCGAGAACTAAAAACAACTCATACTCATACATGTAAGCTGCCTGCCGTGAGTTTTTAGTGAGGAAAGAGAGAAAAATTTTTCTTCTTCATTTTGTTCATCTTTGAGGTGAAAAGAAGTAAGAAAAATTAAGAGAGAAAAAATTCCTACAACACTTCCTAGCCGTGTTCTTCATAGAACGGAGTATTGTAGATTTTTCCGGGCAACTTCCGACGCGTGTGAAGTAGAGGCTTCAAATTTTTGGTGCTTGGAACGAAGGGATTTCGTATTCGGGACGGGATCGTGATCATCGTCTACACTTTACGAAGATTTATTTCAAAGGCTTCAAGGGTATGAATCTTTATCTTCGTATTTATTTTTCGTATATACGTTACTTGATCGATCCTGTTTGGGATTCGTTTTTTATTTCCGCTGCGTATTTCGTTTTATTTTCGGAATCTCAACAGTGGTATGAGAGCGAGGTCAATGATATCGTATATACGATTATTTGTGCATTTTGAATGCTTTTGGATGATGATTATGATTTAGAATCATATTTGGAATAATTTTAGATTTTAAATTGTTCGTTGTAGCATCACGTTTTTGGAAACGGGCCGAAAAACGAAGAAACGGGGCTGCTGGCAGTGGTGCCGGCAGCACTGCCTCGGCTGCCTGCCCAGGCTGCCGAGCGTGCTCGGCCATGACTCGGCCAGGGGCTGAGAGTGCTCGGCCAGGGGGGCGAGCATGATCGGCCAGTCTGCCGAGCAGTGGCTCGGCCAGGCAGCCCTCGGGTTTTTGGCCCGATTTTGAATCGGGCCGCGGGCTGGGCCTAAATCGGATTGTCCGGGACTCCGTTTTAAGTTTATATTTCGTTTTAATTATTTCCCAAAATTTAAATTGGATTTTATTTTGACTAAATTAATATTTGGAATATTTTGAGTTAAGGGAAATAAATTAAAAGAGAATATTATTTTTGGCCGGATTACTTCGAACGAATTAAAATGATGATTATTAGTATTAATTTGATTAATACCATTAAAATTGAATAGAGTAATTTTATATTGATTGGATTAATATATTAATTGATTATTTAATTTTAATGCCACTTTATATTAATTGGATTAATATAGTAGAAATTGAATAGATTAATTTATATTAAAATTAATTGTTTAATTTCGTTGCCATTACATGTTGTATGGAATCCTTATGTGATGGTGATATAGCTCGTGGACTTAGTTTTTGATTTGTTCGATTCGATTGGGTTGTAAAGGCCGTTTTGAGCCTATTTATTTTTACTAGAAAATTTGTATAGGATGCATTTTTTCAATGATGTAAGTATTATTTTGGGTATGACGAAGACCGAAGACAACCGACCGAGAAGACGAAGGATCGAAGACTGTATTTTTTTTATTTATTGGGTCATTCGCTTGGCCCAGTACTTAGGAATTAGGTCCATGAGCTATATGTTGGTAGTAACTAGGTTACTATTTTCTGTTTTTTCATTTTGAATGATTGACAAACATACAAACGCGCGTATAATTGAATTAATGTGCAAAGTGTAACATTAATCGCGAAATTCTCCCGACTACAAACAGACTATGTTTGAAAAAGGTTACGAGGTTTCCTACCCTCCATCAAACTCATAGAAAATTGATACCCGAGCTGGTGTGCTATGCTTCCGAGTTATCGGGGTAGTACATTTGGTAGAGGTTGAAAAATTCTTGAGTGCATTAGATGCCTTCGGTTGGTGATAAATTTCGCCCCTAGAAACCTGATAGGTTGCCGGGTGAGATTCAATAGTCAAACTGATAGACGTTGATGGTCAACAACTTAGATAGTCTGGATTGCCAAGAAACCTGATAGGTTGAGGGCATGAAGACTAGGGGTTAAAGAAGATCAAATCATCCGTTAGACGGGTTGGTGTTAGACACCACTTTACAGAAATTAATTGGCAAGAAACCTGATAGGTTGCGTCTGTTAAAATTTGTAAAGAACTTGATCACCACTAAGAAGTCGATCTAACCATGATTTCCGGATTATAACATGGGAGTGTATAATTCTGATAAAAATTAGTGGGAGCCGAGACAAGAATTATACAAGCCCTTAAGTTCTATACTCGGTCATAATTAAAGAAGTCACTAATTTAATCTTGTCTAAATCTTTGCAGAAAACGAAATTGAATCTCTCTAAAATGGCTAAAAACCCACTTGCAATACTACTTGAAAAGAATCTCCTAACTGGCCCTAACTTAATTGACTGGTTGCGGAATCTGATGATTGTACTCGATGGAGTCTCGGGATACGCCTTGGAGGCGGACATTCCACCGACTCCAATCCGGACTAGGGGTAATCAGAAGACATTGACGTCCATGAAAAATGGGTCAAGGATGATGTGCTAGCCCGTGGTTTTATGATGGGCTCAATGACTAATGAGTCAGAGAGCGCACGAGAAAATGACTTCGCTAGGCATTCTCGCACACTTGACCGAACTTTATGGAGAGCACGAGACTGCTAGATATGAGATATCAAAGCGCTTGTTCAAGGCAGGATGAAAGAAGGGGAGAAAGTGGGAGACTACGTCCTCAAGATGATCTCTATGATTGAGAGGCTCGAGGTGCTCAACTTTAATATGGATTTATCCCTTCAAATTGATCTCATCCTTCAATCTCTACGACTCTTTCACGCAGCTTGTAATGAATTTCAACCGTAATGAAATTACATGCACATTAGCCGGGCTAATGAATAAACCGGTGACGGCACGCCTAACATGAAGACTAAACCAAGAGAGGCCGCTCTTGTGATTTCTTCCGGGCCTAAGAGGTCAAAGAACAAGAATAAAAAGAACTACGAGCAGAACAAACCCAAGAAAGGGGTGAAAAAAGGAAAGGGCAAGTCCCCAAAGTTTCAAAATGTAGTAGTTCCAAAACCTACGGACAAATGAATTGAATGCGGTGAGTCACATCGCGAAGGACTTGTCCCAAGATTAATGGCGCATCAGTGCGGAACTTTTGTTTTTGAAACTAATTGTTCCGCCATCGTATATTCTCGCTTCATGGATTCTCGATTCAGTGCCACTTCTCACATTTGTACTATGAATCGGGATCTGAACGAAGTAGAAAACTTGAAGTCGGGAAATAATGATCACCGCTGGAAGCGGACAAAGTGTCGAGGCAACCGATATCGATCAATCCTTCGGGTTTAGAATCGTTTTATTTTGACATTAGATGATGTACTTGTTTTGCCCAAGGGGCATAAAAACATTGTATCCATTCCGCTTGGACCGGAAAGGATTTTGTTTCTTCATTGGCAATGGCGATTGTAAAATTTATTTTCAAATAAATTGGTTGGAACAACTACATTGTTGAATGGTTTATATCATCCGAACATGCAAAATAAAACAAGTGAACACTATAACTAGGAAACGTGGTAGGCAAGATACTAATCAAGCTCTTAAATGGCACCTTAGACTTGGTCATGTTAGTCGACCAAGGTTCGAAAATGGAGAAAGATGGACTTTTAAGTCCATTAGGTGTAGAACCCTATCCAACTTGTGAATCTTGCCTTAGAGGCAAAATGACTAAGTTCCCTTCACAGGACTTTTGAAAGGGCCGCCGATAAACTTGGATTGGTGCATACCGATGTTCGTGGTGCTTTAGAAGTAGCCCGAGATGGATATCAATATTTCATAACGTTCACGATGATCATACTAGGTATGGGATTGTGTACTTAATGAAACATAAATCAAGCCTTTGCTAAATTCAAAGAATTTAAGGCCCTAGTTGAAAAACAAACTGGATGTCATATCAAAGCACTTCGGTCGGACCGAGGTGGCGAATATATGAGCACCGAGTTTGATGAGTTCCTTAAGGAACATGGAATAGTTTCACAATTCACGCCTCCAGAACCCCACGGTTAAATGGTGTTTCGTAAAGGAGAAATCGGACTTTGTTGGACATGGTTCGCTCCATGTTAAATTACACCGATTTACCTATTTACTTGTGGGGTATGCCTTACTAACCACCGCCTATATCCTAAATAGATGTCCTTCCAAATCTGTTCCTATCACTCTGCATGAGATGTGGAAGGGTAAGAAACCAAGCCTTAATCACATAAGGATCTGGGGATGTCCAGCCTATGTCAAAAAGGCTAAGGTGGACAAATTGGAAGCGAGGTCCAGAAAAGGACGTTTCATAGGATACCCAGAGGACTCGATGGGTTATCTATTCTACATGCCAGAAGACCATAGGGTTGTTGTTGCATTACAAGCGCACTTCCTTGAGGATGAATTCATTCAGGAAGGTGGCTCGGGTAGAAATATCTCTTTGGAAGAGCATAATGAAAGTCCTAAGGAGACATCTGATCAGGGATCAAGAACCGAACCTATTGTAACACAGCCTCCACTTCGAAGGTCTGATAGGGTATCTCACTTACCTGAGAGGTATGGCTATACACATGTCGAGGAACTAGGTCTCCACGACACACCTGATAGCAGTGAAAACGACCCTGTCACCTATGACCAAGCTATAGTGGATGTAGACTCCGATAAATGGCAAGAAGCAATGAAAGCTGAGATAGACTCGATGCATACCAATCAGGTCTGGACTCTAGTAGATCTTCCAACTGGCATGAGGACAATTGGAAATAAATGGATCTATAAGAGAAAGACTTATGGGGATGGCAAGGTTGATGCCTATAAGGCCAGGCTTGTGGCAAAGGGTTATACCCAAAGGGAAGGAATCGATTATCATGATACCTTCTCGCCCGTAGCTATGATAAAGTCGATTCGCATGATGCTTGCCATTGCTGCCTATTATGATTATGAAATATGGCAAATGGACGTCAAAACAGCTTTTCTAAATGGATACCTCGAGGAGGAAATCTATATGGAACAGCCTAAGGGTTTTGTGTCCAAAGCTAATATTCATAAAGTGTGTAAGCTGCAATGAGCCATTTATGGTCTGAAGCAAGCTTCTCTGAGTTGGAACCTTCGATTTGATGAAGCAGTTAAGGACTTTGACTTCATACGAAATGAGGAGAAACCGTGTGTTTACAAAAAGGTCAGTGGGAGCAACATTGCGTTCTTAGTACTATATGTAGATGATATTCTACTTATAGGAAATAACATAGCAATGCTAATCAAGACCGTGAAAGCTTGGCTTTCTAAAACGTTCTCCATGAAAGACTTGGGAGAAGCTTCATATATTCTAGGGATCCGTCTTTACAGAGATAGACCGCGAAGAATGATAGGACTTTCCCAAGCCCTTTATATCGATAAAATCCTGAGAAGATTCAAGATAGATGAATCTAAGAGAGGGTTCCTTCCCATGCGACATGGAATTCATCTCACCACGAAAATGTGTCCTCAAAGTGAGGAAGACAAGAGAGAGATGAGTAAGGTACCCTATGCCTCGGCAGTGGGTAGCCTCATGTACGCTATGTTGTGTACGAGACCAGACTTAGCCTACACTGTAAGTATGGTAAGTTGATTTCAAGCAAACCCGGGAAGGGAACATTGACCGCCGTAAAGAACATTCTTAAGTACTTGAGAAGAACTAGAGATTTAGTTCTTACTTATGGTGGTGGAGAATCAAGGTGATTGGATTCACCGATTCTCGATTTTCAAGGAGACAATGACGACTCTAAGTCGACATCCAGGTATTTATTTACTCTCAATGGAGGAGCAGATCTTGGAGAAGCTCCAAGCAAACCGCTATCGCAGATTCCACCCGCCAAGCAGAGTATCAAGCCGCCTCGCAGGCTAGCAAAGAAGCATTTTGGATGCGAAGTTTATACAAGAACTTCAAGTGGTGCCTAACGCGGAGTTGCCTATATCACTATTCGTGATAATGATGGAGCTCGCCGCCAAGCCAAGGAGCCGAGGGCTCACCACAACACCAAGCATATAGAGAGAAAGTACCACATCGTTCGAGAGATGGTGGAAAAGGATATGTTTCATTGGAAAGAGTAGACTCGTAATACAATGTCTCTCGACCAATGACTAAGCCATTATCTCGAGCCGTCTTAGAAAGACATCTGAAGAACATGGGTATTGGATACCATGATGTGTGGCATTGAGTGCAAGTGGGAGATTGTTAGGAACATGCCCTCGAATGCCACTCAGGGGATGAGAGAGTAAGGGCATTATACTTGTAATTATGGAATAATTAATAAAAAGGCAATACGATTCATTCACTGTTTATTGTATTTCAATTGCATTCTTGACTTGGTAAACATTGAAGTGAAGTCCATGTAAATAAATCGAACATTCCATTCTCGTTATGGGATAAGAGAAAATGTACTGGAAGTGTTTAAAGTTTATTTACGTAAATTGTTCGCAAGTCAATAAACTTAAAATGGGCATTAAGTTTTAATATGACTTGTATAACTGATGCTAGGACGTGTGCACGTCTTGATAGCATAGTTATAAGTATATTGGTGGGGCCAGTATACTCGAACACGACTCATACTCGATTCAGTCACACGGTATTCACTCTCGGAGAGTCGATGACGAATCGAAAGGTTGTGATAGTATACGTGGACCTTTGACTTGAGGGTTCAGTAGAAGATGTGCCTGTGACGTTTAGTTTGTCATTAGAGTAGTTAGACTCATTTGCTTAATTGCTGAGTCGACCTCGAAGTGCGGACTATACGGGCAGGTAGCAGTCTTTACTGTACGCCAAGAAAGGATTCTATCTCCTGTTAGTGAGCAGGCGAATGTCCTATACGGTTAATGGCAAATAAGATCATAAGTCTTTGGCCAAAGCATTCTGATATAGTCGTATTAGATACACTATTAATCAGTCGGTTTTGATTTGCATTAACACATGTATAGAGTTTAGTCAACAGTAGGGTTTGACTTTACCGTGACCCGAAGACTTGACCGGGACATCTGATGAAGGGTCTATACGTATATAGTATTCACGACATAATGGTTCTGGAATGATCCCTTCATTCGTTCTCAGTCGGGGTTTACAGTGCGGCCCGCTAGGCTGGCTAAGTGCTGCCCGCACTCATTGGTTCCTCCCAATGCCGGCTGAGACGGACCTACGGAGTCGCGCATCAGGAGCGTTGACGGATAAATGTGAATTTATTATCTCTCTATTAATATTAGATATTGGATATCTAATTATGATTTATTGGATAAATCAAATATCGGTCTTATGAATTTAAATTAAGTTACCGGGTAATTAATTTAATTCATAAATTATATTTCTTAGAGAAATATATATTTGTATTTGATATAATTAATTAATTAGATTAATTAATTAATATAAATACATTGATGATTAAAAGGAGTGTATTTAACGGAGTCGTTTGACGAACGTCCGGTACACGAGCCGAGTGGCTCGGCTCGTTTTCTAGGAAACTTCCTTGTGGCCACCCACTCCTCATGGCATGGCATGATCTTGCATGTGTGTGGGAACTCACTTAGAGTTGAGATTCCCACATAATTGTGAATGATAGTTGTAAAGGAATAATTATTCCTTTATAATATATATATATCATTACATTATATATGATGAGTGGAGAGAACTAAAAACAACTCATACTCATACATGTAAGCTGCCTGCCGTGAGTTTTTAGTGAGGAAAGAGAGAAAAATTTTTCTTCTTCATTTTGTTCATCTTTGAGGTGAAAAGAAGTAAGAAAAATTAAGAGAGAAAAAATTCCTACAACACTTCCTAGCCGTGTTCTTCATAGAACGGAGTATTGTAGATTTTTCCGGGCAACTTCCGACGCGTGTGAAGTAGAGGCTTCAAATTTTCGGTGCTTGGAACGAAGGGATTTCGTGTTCGGGACGGGATCGTGATCATCGTCTACACTTTACGAAGATTTATTTCAAAGGCTTCAAGGGTATGAATCTTTATCTTCGTATTTATTTTTCGTATATACGTTACTTGATCGATCCTGTTTGGGATTCGTTTTTTATTTCCGCTGCGTATTTCGTTTTATTTTCGGAATCCCAACAGAAGCTGGAGGCAACGCCAAGCGGTAAGCTAAGTCTCCAACTCTGTCCAAAATCTCGAAAGGTTCGATATACCTTGGACTGAGTTTTCCCTTTTTACCGAAGCGAAGAACTCCTCTGGTCGGCGATACTTTGAGCAAGACGTGATCCCCCACCTCAAACTCCAAGGGTCGACGACGAGTATCGGCGTAAGATTTCTGACGACTCTGGGCAGTCAGTAATCGGTCTCGGATGATAGAAATCTTTTCCTTGGTCTCCAACAACATATCTGGTTCCGTCCCAACTAGCTCAGAAGCCTCGTCCCAACATAATGGCGACCTACATCGCCTACCATAGAGAGCCTCGAAGGGTGCCATTTTGATCGACGCATGCCAACTATTATTGTAAGCAAACTCGATCAACGGCAAGTGAAGCTCCCAATCATTACTCCAGTCTAAGGCACAAGCCCGCAACATATCCTCCAACGTCTGAATCGTCCTCTCTGTCTGACCGTCCGACTGAGGATGAAAGGAGGTGCTCAATCTCAACTCAGTACCCAGAGCCTGATGAACGGCCTGCCAAAAATGCGATACGAAACGGCCGTCTCGATCAGAAACAATGGTCTTGGGGGTACCGTGTAACCTCACGATCTCAGCGATAAAGGTTCGAGCCAATCTATCCGGTCCCCAAGTATCCTTAATACCCAAAAAGTGTGCAGACTTGGTCAATCGATCGACAATTACCCAAATCATATTCATTCCAGTCCGAGTTCTCGGCATGCCAGTGATAAAATCCATTGAGATATCTTCCCACTTCCACTCGGGAATGGGAAGTGGTTTCAACAACCCCGCCGGTCGTTGATGTTCGATCTTGACTTGTTGACACGTCAAGCACCGTAATACAAACTCCGTAACATCCTTCTTCATGTTATTCCACCAAAAATTTCGCTTCAAGTCCTTGTACATCTTACTCGTCCCGGGGTGGATTGAGTAAGGCGTGGCATGGGCTTCTCGGAGGATTCTCTGTCTCAACTCTAAATCGTTCGGAACGCAAAGTCTGCCCTAAAATCTCAAAATACTATCCTCGTGTACCATAAAGCCAGGAGCTTTTCCTTTAATCACGTCTTCCTTCAGTTGGGAAATCATTGGGTCACTCCACTGCTTCCCTTTGATGTCGTCAACTAAGGACGAAGTAATTTCGAGAGTACACAACTGTCCCTGTACTCGTTGAAACCAAATTTCTATCCCTTGCTCAATTAGATCTTGACGAAGTTTCGTCTGGGACGTAAGAACTTCGAGCATTTGAAGAGATGCTAATTTGCGGCTCAAAGCATCCGCAACGACATTGGCTTTCCCGGGGTGGTAAAGAATTTCCAGATCATAATCCTTTATCAACTCTAGCCAACGTCTCTGTCTCATATTCAGCTCCTTCTGGCTGAAAATATATTTCAGGCTCTTGTGATCGGTATAAATCCGGCACGGTGAACCATACAAATAATGCCGCCAAATCTTGAGTGCGTAGACAATTGCGGCCAATTCTAAATCGTGAGTAGGATAATTCATCTCATAAGGCTTTAATTGTCGAGACGCAAAAGCTATCGTCTTATCATGCTGCATAAGCACACAATGTGCCTTGACCCAAGCGTCACTATAAACCGCAAAGCCTCGCTACCATGCGGTAAAGTTAAAATCGGCGCTGAAGTCAATCGTCTCTTCGCCATCAAGCTCGTTGTCTCTCATCCGTCCCGTATAAACTTTTCGGTCTCGAGTAATTTTGTAAGCGGTCGAGCGAGTTTCGAGAACCCTCGACAAACCGACGGTAATACCCAACAAGGCCCAAAAAGCTACGAACCTCTTTAACATTTTTAGGCGGTGCCCAATTTAGCACTGCCTCGATCTTCTGCGGGTCTACACGAACCCCTTCGGCCGAAATCACATGGCCGAGAAACATAACTTCTTCCAACCAAAACTCACATTTCGAGAATTTTGCATAGAGGTGCTCGGTTCTCAAAATGTCTAAGACCAAACGCAAGTGTCGGGCATGTTCCTCCTTATCCCGAGAATAGATCAAGATGTCGTCAATAAAGACGACTACACACCTGTCGAGGTACTCGATGAATATTTTATTCATTAACTGCATGAATACTGCCGGCGCATTCGTCAACCCAAAAGGCATAACTACAAATTCATAATGCCCATATCTCGTCCGGAACGCCGTCTTTGGAACGTCGGACTCCCTCACTCTGAGTTGATAATACCCGGATCTTAAGTCAATCTTCGAGAAAACCGCAGCTCCTTGCAATTGATCAAATAAATCACCTATACGCGGTAGAGGGTACTTGTTCTTGATGGTTACTTTGTTCAGCTCGCGGTAGTCGATGCACAAACGTAGTGAACCATCTTTCTTCCTCACGAAAAGAACAGCGCGCCCAAGGCGAAGCGCGGTCGATGTACCCTCTTTCCGTAAGTTCTCCCAACCGAGTCTTCATTCCCGCATCTCGGAAGGTGCCATCCGGTAAGGTGCTTTAGAGATTGGAGCCGCATCTCGCTCTAAGTCTACGGTAAATTCTATCTCTCGATCCGCGGTAATCCCTAAGGTCGTCCTAAAAACATCGGATACTCATTAACAACCGGAATTGAAGAGAAATCGACTTCGCTTCCTTCCTTTTTCAAAGCATAGCACCAATAGCCCGTACAACCTTTATTTAAAAGTCTTACGGCCTTCATGGCACTGATAAGTAACTTGGATTGGCCCGACTTACGCCCCAAAAATGAGTACTCAGATCCGTCTTTAGTCATCATGGTGATAACCTTAGTACGGTAGTTCATAATCGCTTGATGACTATCAAGCCAATCTTCGCCAAGGATCACGTCTTCGCCTTCCATATCAACTACAATTAAATTCGATAACCAATCCATACCGGATATAGTCACCGGAAAATCTCTAATCTCCCGGTTCCCCACGATTCTATCCCGCTCGGCGATCGACGATGAAGGGATCGCAAATGCAGACAAGTCATATTCAAACGGCGTACACACTCTAAACAACTAAAAGAATCTGTAGCACCCGAATCAAAAAGCACACCGACTGGATAAGATAAAATATGGATGGTACTGCCACCGCCGTCGGGCTCGTCTGCTCGACGCATCTCATAAACTCGTGGTTGTACCGAACCGACGCTAGAGTTCCCTCCAGCGCTCGACTCCGTCCCCGCCCCCGCCAAAATTCTCACGAGGTTGACCACCAAGCGTAATCCCGAGTGTCCAAAGTCCGATTCGGCTCGGAACAATAAGTCACTCTATGTCCCATCTCGTCCGCACGTGTGACACTTCAACGGTGGAAAGTGGCATTCCAAATTAATGTGGCCTCGAATGTACCACAATTATAGCAAGTCACCGCGCGATTTGAGGTACCAAGTGGGACGGTAACTCCTCTTCCCTTTATTAGAACGTGACGATCGTCCGGCAAAACGGTTAGTCGTCTGTGACTTCAAAGTTGCCACCCTTAGAGCCGTAAAAATTTCCCGACTTTCTCGCTTTTCGGTTCTTCAACGGTATCATTGTCGGGCTCAACATATCATGGGCTAAAGCTCGTCACGATACTCTTTCGGTGGTACAAGCAAATCCGGCCATGTACCGCCGTAAGTCCAAATTCATTCGCATATCAAAATAACGGATCTTATCACGCTCGTTACGTACTTGATCCTTCACATGGATCAATTGTTGATTATACTCCACGATCGCCTGTGAAACGGGAATATCTTGTGGTTTAGCCTCGAAGAAGGCTCGGATTCGGCTCTCTCTGCATCGCCAAGGACAAAACTCGGCCTCCAAGAGCTCCTTAAATTCATCCCATGAGGCAATACGATCCTGTGGCTTGATGACCTTCCACCAAGTAGCGGCCTCCTTAGTGAGGAAATAATGAGCAATTGGTACTTTCCTCACCTCGGGGCAATCAACTGCCTCGAAAATCTTCTCCAATTCTGCTAACCAATCCTCCCAGCCTAACGGGTCTGTGGCACCGCCAAACTGTGGAGGGTGCATACGGATTACATTCTCAAGGTGGCATCCGTATTTGGGTTCGGGTTATTCACCAAGCTTTGGGCCAAAATAGTCATCTCGAGTAGCCAATTGTTGAAGTGCATTCGCCACTCCAACATCTGCGTTGTTCCTCGACCATCCGATCGTCGTGGCCGACTCTCGGTGTCGGGATGCACCGAGTTCGACAAACTGGGGTTGGTCGACCCCGCAACTGAACTGATGGAAACGGCCGCGCCACGACCTCTTCCTCGCCCACGGCCACGACCACGGCCACGGCCCCTACCAGCTGACATACTGAAGAACACACAAGTAACGTAAGCACAATTCAATCACGCATCAACAAAGTGTCCGGTTCTCAAGAATACCGATAAAAAGGAAGCAAAACGAATAAGGAAACACCAGAAGAGTGAGAGGTCTTACAAGTACCGGTCGCACTGTGATGATGGCAGAGTAGTGATACTGTGGACAATTAACGACTCGATCGACCCAAAAGACTGACAGCCTTTGTATCCATAGACCTAAGCTCTGATACCATATTCTGTAACACCCCCAAGTTATTCAGGGATATTACAGCGCCGTAAGCCCCGCCGTGGGACCCACAAGGCTAAACATACGCGGAACCATAAATTTTGACCGATAAGGTCTACACACAATGGAATGAAAAACGATACAAAGGTATTCGAAATATAACCAATGTATTCACGAACATCACAACTCAATTCAATACTTAGGCAAACACGGGCCGGAACATCAAGGAAAAAGGAAAACAATACTCGAGTATTCAATAGCCAATCCAGTACAACAACACTGAACGGGAAACTCCAAACATAACTGGAAGGAAGACACAGTATCACGCTTGCCCACCATCTTCATGCCGACCCGATACCTGCCCGTCCGCTCTCCTGGAACCTGAAATACATGAAACGTATTTCCCCCATTAAGGGGTTAGCCGTCGAATAGCTAGTGCAAGTATAACAATATGAAACATAATACTCCTCGACAATAAAGTAAATGTAATCCGTCAATTCATCAGTATCCGTCAATTCATCAGTATCCGTCAATTCATCAATTTAAGACTAGTATTCCGGAATAACTAAAATCTCAAGACGTATGTGAATGCCGTAGAAACGGTTCGTTCATATCATACGCCGTTACATGTAGGAATGCCGTCAAAACGGTTCGTTCATTACATGCCAACATTATTTCATATGAATGCCGTAGAAACGGTTCGTTCATATCAACCATGGAATCGCACTGCAGGCTACGAAACCCTCGAGAGGACCATAGGCCCGTCCCGGAGTGGCTAGAAATAATCATACCATGAATATTTCATACTTTCAAAGTCGAGAACGTACAATCATAAATGTATACTTGCTTTTGAGACATCGAGGAACGAACGGAAAAGGGGGTATGAGATTGGTAGGTCCAAGAACGCGCTTCCGGCACCTAAACGATTCGCAAGGAATATGATAGTCAATTATCCATATTCAAATTACACGAAGAAACCCCCGAAACCCGTCTACGATTCATAAAGATATACGGATAATCAACTAGAGGTTGGAAAATCGTCCAAATCTCATAAGTCCGAAAATGACATAATTCAACCCGAAAAATCGGAAGAAAACACTCATACGGTATAGATATATCAAAATCTCAAGGTTCTCAAGCTTCAATCGGATAAAACGGACGAATCTACGAAAACCCCCAAAAACCAACACAAAATCAAAGTGTTCTTGAATAATCTTTCAATAATCCGATGAATACCCAATCATGTCCATAATCACGCATATATCACATCATACACCATGATTTTATCATCCAAAACGTCAAAACCCACACAAAATCGAGAAGTCAAGATGTCGAAGAAATTACCTCTTGAATATTCAAGCGCTATGATCCAAGGAATACGCGATAGATCGACTATCTGGGCTTCCCAACCGAGTGAAAGTGGTAAATCTTCAACACACGAGTGATAGATATGAAAAGAGCTCCTCCCTAAAGCTCTCCCTCTCGCGATGGAAGAAGAAATGGAGGAAAATGGCTGAAATCTCGCTTAAAAAGCCGAATTATGCAGTTGACCGCATTATGTGCCGCGGCTCAGCATAGGTGTGCCGCGGCACAGGCCTAAAAATTGTTCCTGTGTTTCGCAAAGGTGCCGCGGCTCACCAGTGTGCCGCGCACCGGTACAAAGCGGGTTTTGGCTGAGGATGCAACACCAGTGTGCCGCGGCTCAGCATAGGTGTGCCGCGGCAATGACTCGGCAGTGTACCGCGGCACTGCTGGAGTGTGCCGCGGCACCCGGTATAGCCCGCTCGGCCAAATTTAGGAAATGTGTGTGCCGCGGCGCACACTCCTTGTGCCGCGGCTCACACCCCCTTCGGGTCCTAAAATGATGGAAAATGACCCGGGAAGAGAATAAAAGTAATAGGATTCAATGTCCGGGCAACAATAACATGAAAATAAAAGTACGGAAACCCCAAAACGGTGGTTCCAGGCAATGATTACAAGGGTTCGCTCAATAAATCACGATCCGAAGAATAAGAAGAGGTTTGAAAAGACATGACTTTCGACCGGGTATTACACGACGGACATCCAGTCGGCGAAGGCCGAGCCTCAAGACTGGCACCACGTGCAAGGACCGAGACAAGATCCGCGAATCTCGGGCCATGGACCACAGTCTGGCAGATTCTCTCCACCAGCCGACAAGCCGCCGAAAGCTTGTCAGTAGGGCCGCATGTTGACTGACTCCGGACACGTGATGGCTCCTTATTGGACCGCCCAGCTGTGGCAGCCTCTTCCTTGGACTTTAGCCCGACAGCCAGCATCTTTCTTGGACTTTAGCCCGACAGCCCAGGAGATCGCCCCATTAAAGTATTGGCCGGCAGGCGATCGGCAGATTATTTTAATGGCCGGCAGGCGATCGGCCACTAAAGGACAGGACCCGGCTGTCCCTATATAAGCAAGGCACCCTGCACTTGAACACTTCTGCAACTCCCTTCGGATTTCACACTATACAGAAGCAAACATCAAGCACTTGGCTAATCTCCAACTCTTGGCAACAGCTATCATTCGGTCTTACTTCTCCCGGCCTTTCTCCTCGAGCATATTACCGGCTGTGTCGAAGAACTCCTAGCTTCGCTCAAGAGCCGGATTAACCGAGTCTTTTTACTCTCTTTGTATTTTTATTTCTCCCATTAATACTTGTATCCACGAATATTTGTATTAATAACATCTCGCGAGAGCATTCAAGCCCGCCTAACAAACCCGGCAAATCTTGTATTATTTACCTTCTCTCGGAAGTGCTCCCGCAATTGTTGTTTGTTGTCCGTCTTGCGGCAGATTAATCTTCGGATAAATATTTTGGGCAACAACAATTGGCGCTAGAGGAAGGGGATCCAACCTCGAATTTTTATACCTACCGTTCCGAAGGACACTCACTGTTCTCGGCGGATACTTGAAGTGACACTCACCGCACTTCAAAGAAATCCTTCGTAAATCATGTCTTCCGCATCCGCATCGAAGAAAGCCGCACTGCCCGTACTGGGCCCCGAGCCGCACGATGGTGGAAGGTAGCCGCCGCGGTCGAGACGCCGACTCGTCCCGGAAGGCGGCCCGAGCCTCTCGCTCGACCGGCCCGAACCAATGAACAGATCGAAGAGGCCATAGCCGCCCTTCAGAGCGACAGAGTGCTCTCGACGCGCCTCCGCTATCGCCCTGCCTCCCGCCGGAAGTCCAAGCGGAAGCTCAAGGCATTGCCGGCCGAGCGACGCTGGGAGGCTCTCGCCCGCATGAAGAGGCGCTCGCCGGGGCACCTCGTCTCGATCGCTCGGCGGCCGACTCCGACTCAGCGGCCGGGCGATCCGGCCCGGCCTACGAGACGACGAAGTTTGTGTCCGTCACCAGGAGCTCGGCCTACCCGGCTCCCACAAGGCGATCCAGCCGCCTGGCTCCCGCTCGTCAAATTCCCGAGGTCGGCAGCAGCGGAGTCCGGAGGTCGGTACACGATCGCCTCGGCCCCCGCTCCCAAAGCCAATCCGCAAGAAGTCGTGCCGCGGCGATTGCCGCAATGCAACGTCAGATCGACGACGTGAAGGCGCTCCTACAATCCGGGGCAGGCGCCGTGAAGACGATCGCCCTGCCGAGCGAGCCGCTCGCGATCGACATCGAGCTCGCCCCCGTGCAGCACAAGATCGCTCCTCCTCAGACACCCGTGTACCAGGGACGATCGGACCCCCAAACACACCTGCACAAGTTCAACATCTATATGACCGGGTGTGGGGCATCGGACGCGACCCGGTGCCGAATGTTCCCTCTGACGCTGGACGACCTCGCCCACCGGTGGTACACCTCATTGCCACCTCGGTCCATTGGCTCCTTTAACGAGCTGGCGCACGTCTTCACAGAATACTTCGCCACCAGGGCCGCTCGGCCAGAAGGTCCCCATCGCATGTGGCGGATCAGACAAGGGCAAGAGGAGTCCGACTCGGACTACATCGACCGGGTAGACGTGATCATCCTCAACGGCGAGCCCGTAAGCGATGAGACCGCCCTCTACGCGGTCCTAGGAGGTTTTCAGGGCTTCTCGCCTATGTTCAGGCATCTCACGAAGACCCTACCGACGACCTACGCAGCCTTCCGGGCTAGAGCCGCAGATTTCCTATCCAGGCAAAGGCTTCTTCTCAGCCTAGGAGTAGAGCGATCGGCGCCCGTACGACGACCTCCAGTCTCCCAGCCCGATCGCTACTACCCAGCAGAGCCGGAGGACTCGATCCCCGCCTACAGTACATTTTAAATGAGGGACTAGCCGCCGCCCGATCGCCAATATCGACCCACGAATAAAGCGATCGGCCGCCGAGCGACGATCGCCAGTCTTCCGGCCAGATCGCAACATCATCAGCAACCCGGTGGACACGATCGCCATCTACAGTCCAGCATATAACATGACGGACTAAGGCATAAGATCGCCTCCACCGCACATCATTAAAGCCATGGTCCTGGCAGTCGATGGAACCGGCTGCTTCGGCCATGCAAGGTCCCTCTCGGCCGAGATCGCCCGCCCTTCGTTTAAATACGAGGCCGGCGTAGTGTGAGGGCTCTCCAACATTAATCAGTGGACACATGCCACAACCCCGTCTCAACGTACACCGTCGAGGTCGGCCATCCCCATGGCTGGCCGAGGTGGAAGCAGAGCTAACAAGCCGCGGGCGTGGAGTTGATTCATCCGACGCTGCCCCGCGCAAGGACTCCTCTAGACCGAGACCGCACGCCCTTCGTTTAAATACGAGGCGAGGCGCAGCCTAACAGAGGACCCTCATAATAAAGTGAGTCACGGGACACTCAATGTCTTCGCGCACCAAGACACGGTCATGGAGTCGGTCCATCGATCTCCGCGACTGTGCACGATTCCTCAAACAAGCGAAACCACCAAGTTTCCATGGGGGATCGGCCAATGTTGTTTTTGCAGGTACAAGACCGAAAGATAGCTAAGCCAATCGACTAAGATAGCCCAAGTCCGAGTCCTAAGTCAGCTCAGATCGCCCGTCCTCATCCATACATGATCACCAGCAAGAACCACCTCGCCCCATGTCTTCAACATAGGAGCAAGCTGGGGGGCAATTGTTGTGTCAAGATTTAACACCTTTTGAACGGCGATCGCCTCCGAGGCCGAGCGACCGACTTACTGCCGAGCGACCAAGGCAAGTCTGCCGACCAGCGACCAGGCGACCGAGCCTTAACCCAGCGGACATGCTAGACTGGCCAACCGAAGGTCCCAGGACGAATCCCGGTGTCGAAGCGATCGACATCAAGACGATCGCCTCTCGGTACTCGACGACCGACCCTTGGCGACCGACCGTCTCTCGGCACCTGGCGACCTACCCTTGGTGACCGACCATTGGCGACCTACCCTTGGTGACCGACCATTGGCGACCTCCATCCACTGGCCGATGGCGACCTCGGATGATCAGCTAGAGACGACCGCTCATGTCGATCACCACCGACGGACATCAAGTCGGCGAAGGCCGAGCCTCAAGACTGGCACCACGTGCAAGGACCGAGACAAGATCCGCGAATCTCGGGCCAGTGACCACAGTCTGGCAGATTCTCTCCACCAGCCGACAAGCCGCCGAAAGCTTGTCAGTAGGGCCGCATGTTGACTGACTCCGGACACGTGATGGCTCCTTATCGACCGCCACCGTGGCAGCCTCTTCCTTGGACTTTAGCCCGACAACAAGATCTTTCTTGGACTTTAGCCCGACAGCCCAGGAGATCGCCCCATTAAAGTATTGGCCGGCAGGCGATCGACAGATTATTTTAATGGCCGGCAGGCGATCGGCCACTAAAGGACAGGACCCGGCTGTCCCTATATAAGCAAGGCACCCTGCACTTGAACACTTCTGCAACTCCCTTCGGATTTCACACTATACAGAAGCAAACATCAAGCACTTGGCTAATCTCCAACTCTTGGCAACAGCTATCATTCGGTCTTACTTCTCCCGGCCTTTCTCCTCGAGCATATTACCGGCAGGGACGAAGAACACCGAGCTTCGCTCAAGAGCCGGATTAACAGAGTCTTTTTACACTCATTGTATTTATATTTCTCACATTAATACTTGTATCCACGAATATTTGTATTAATAACATCTCGCGAGAGCATTCAAGCCCGGGCCTAACAAACCCGGCAAATCTTGTATTATTTACCTTCTCTCGGAAGTGCTCCCGCAATTGTTGTTTGTTGTCCGTCTTGCAGCAGTATTAATCTTCGGATAAATATTTTGGGCAACAACAATTGGCGCTAGAGGAAGGGGATCCAACCCTCGAATTTTTATACCTACCGTTCCGAAGGACACTCACTGTTCTCGGGGCAGATACTTGAAGTGACACTCACTGCACTTCAAAGAAATCCTTCAGAAATCATGTCTTCCGCATCCGCATCGAAGAAAGCCGCCGCCCGGCCACACTGCCTGCACTCGGCCCGAGCCGCACTCGATGGTGGAAGGTAGCCGCCGCGATCGAGACGCTCGACCCGTCCCGAAGGCGGCCCGAGCCTCTCGCTCGATCGGCTCAACCAATGAACAGATCGAAGAGGCCATAGCCGCCCTTCAGAGCGACAGAGTGCTCTCGACGCGCCTCGCTATCGCCCTGCCTCCCGCCGAAGTCCAAGCGGAAGCTCAAGGCATTGCCGCCGAGCGATCGCCAGAGGCTCTCGCCCGCATGAAGAGGCGCTCAGCCTGGGCACTCTGTCTTCGATCGCCTGGCGCACCCGACTCGCGACCGGGCGCCGGCCCCAGCTACGAGACGACGGAGTTTGTGTCCGTCACCAGGAGCTCGGCCTACCTGGCTCCCACAAGGCGATCCAGCCACCTGGCTCCCGCTCGTCAAATTCCCGAGGTCGGCAGCAGCGGAGTCCGGAGGTCGGTACACGATCGCCTCGGCCCCCGCTCCCAAAGCTGATCCGCAAGAAGCCGAGCCGCGGCGATTGCCGCAATGCAACGTCAGATCGACGACGTGAAGGCGCTCCTGCAATCCGGGGCAGGCGCCGTGAAGACGATCGCCCTGCCGAGCGAGCCGCTCGCGATCGACATCGAGCTCGCCCCCGTGCAGCACAAGATCGCTCCTCCTCAGACACCCGTGTACCAGGGACGATCGGACCCCCAAACACACCTGCACAAGTTCAACATCTATATGACCGGGTGTGGGGCATCGGACGCGACCCGGTGCCGAATGTTCCCTCTGACGCTGGACGACCTCGCCCACCGGTGGTACACCTCATTGCCACCTCGGTCCATTGGCTCCTTTAACGAGCTGGCGCACGTCTTCACAGAATACTTCGCCACCAGGGCCGCTCGGCCAGAAGGTCCCCATCGCATGTGGCGGATCAGGCAAGGGCAAGAGGAGTCCGACTCGGACTACATCGACCGGGTAGACGTGATCATCCTCAACGACGAGCCCGTAAGCGATGAGACCGCCCTCTACGCGGTCCTAGGAGGTTTTCAGGGCTTCTCGCCTATGTTCAGGCATCTCACGAAGACCCTACCGACGACCTACGCAGCCTTCCGGGCTAGATCCGCAGATTTCCTGTCCAGGCAAAGGCTTCTTCTCAGCCTAGGAGTAGAGCGATCGGCGCTCGTACGACGACCTCCAGTCTCCCAGCCCGATCGCTACTACCCAGCAGAACCGGAGGACTCGATCCCCGCCTACAGTACATTTTAAATGAGGGACTAGCCGCCGCCCGATCGCCAATATCGACCCACGAATAAAGCGATCGGCCGCCGAGCGACGATCGCCAGTCTTCCAGCCAGATCGCAACATCATCAGCAACCCGGTGGACACGATCGCCATCTACAGTCCAGCATATAACATGACGGACTAAGGCATAAGATCGCCTCCACCGCACATCATTAAAGCCATGGTCCTGGCGTCGATGGAACCGGCTGCTTCGGCCATGCAAGGTCCCTCTCGGCCGAGATCGCCCGCCCTTCGTTTAAATACGAGGCCGGCGTAGTCTGAGGGCTCTCCAACATTAATCAGTGGACACATGCCACAACACCGTCTCAACGTACACCGTCGAGGTCGGCCATCCCCATGGCTGGCCGAGGTGGAAGCAGAGCTAACAAGCCGCGGGCGTGGAGTTGATTCATCCGACGCTGCCCCGCGCAAGGACTCCTCTAGACCGAGACCGCACGCCCTTCGTTTAAATACGAGGCGAGGCGCAGCCTAACAGAGGACCCTCATAATAAAGTGAGTCACGGGACACTCAATGTCTTCGCGCACCAAGACACGGTCATGGAGTCGGTCCATCGATCTCCGCGACTGTGCACGATTCCTCAAACAAGCAAAACCACCAAGTTTCCATGGGGGATCGGCCAATGTTGTTTTTGCAGGTACAAGACCGAAAGATAGCTAAGCCAATCGACTAAGATAGCCCAAGTTCGAGTCCTAAGTCAGCTCAGATCGCCCGTCCTCATCCATACATGATCACCAGCAAGAACCACCTCGCCCCATGTCTTCAACATAGGAGCAAGTTGGGGGGCAATTGTTGTGTCAAGATTTAACACCTTTTGAACGGCGATCGCCTCCGAGGCCGAGCGACCGACTTACTGCCGAGCGACCAAGGCAAGTCTGCCGACCAGCGACCAGGCGACCGAGCCTTAACCCAGCGGACATGCTAGACTGGCCAACCGAAGGTCCCAGGACGAATCCCGGTGTCGAAGCGATCGACATCAAGACGATCGCCTCTCGGTACTCGACGACCGACCCTTGGCGACCGACCGTCTCTCGGCACCTGGCGACCTACCCTTGGTGACCGACCATTGGCGACCTACCCTTGGTGACCGACCATTGGCGACCTCCATCCACTGGCCGATGGCGACCTCGGATGATCAGCTAGAGACGACCGCTCATGTCGATCACCACCGACGGACATCAAGTCGGCGAAGGCCGAGCCTCAAGACTGGCACCACGTGCAAGGACCGAGACAAGATCCGCGAATCTCGGTCCAGTGACCACAGTCTGGCAGATTCTCTCCACCAGCCGACAAGCCGCCGAAAGCTTGTCAGTAGGGCCGCATGTTAACTGACTCCGGACACGTGATGGCTCCTTATTGGACCGCCCAGCTGTGGCAGCCTCTTCCTTGGACTTTAGCCCGACAGCCAGCATCTTTCTTGGACTTTAGCCCGACAGCCCAGGAGATCGCCCCATTAAAGTATTGGCCGGCAGGCGATCGGCAGATTATTTTAATGGCCGGCAGGCGATCGGCCACTAAAGGACAGGACCCGGTTGTCCCTATATAAGCAAGGCACCCAGCACTTGAACACTTCTGCAACTCCCTTCGGATTTCACACTATACAGAAGCAAACATCAAGCACTTGGCTAATCTCCAACTCTTGGCAACAGCTATCATTCGGTCTTACTTCTCCCGGCCTTTCTCCTCGAGCAGATTACCGGCAGGGACGAAGAACACCGAGCTTCGCTCAAGAGCCGGATTAACAGAGTCTTTTTACACTCATTGTATTTAGATTTCTCACATTAATACTTGTATCCAAGAATATTTGTATTAATAACATCTCGCGAGAGCATTCAAGCCCGGGCCTAACAAACCCGGCAAATCTTGTATTATTTACCTTCTCTCGGAAGTGCTCCCGCAATTGTTGTTTGTTGTCCGTCTTCCAGCAGTATTAATCTTCGGATAAATATTTTGGGCAACAACACTCCTAACATTTGATACGATAAAATTTCATTACAGAACACTTATATTGCAAAAATAATATTAAATTATTATTTTAATATTATCGAAAATCCGTTCTGAGCATATCGAAGATTTAACTCCGACGAGTCCGGAACAGGTCGGAAAATCGAATTGGGACATCGGGAAGGGGTCGAACCGGCTGAGCCAAGTTGACCCACATCTGTCGGTCACCGCCGGACATGCCTACCGACAGTTGCCGGTCACGGCCGACAGAAGCTTCTCGACCACTATCCGGATAGAATGTCATTTGTCCAGGATAAGGTCGATCACGACAACGAAGCTTCTCGGTCAGTGTCCGAGAAGGTCGGTCGCGACCAAGCGAAGCTTCTCGGCCGCCTCTCGGATAAGGTCGGTCACGACCGACGAAGCTTCTCGGCGGTGTCCGGATAAGGCTTCACTGTCCAGGATAATGCTTCCAAATTTGTTTGGGTAAGGTTGATTTTCAACGGACTTTGAGCCCCTATTTATACATGTTCCGGACGTATTTTTGTACATATAATATATGATTTTGAATCTATGAACATCTACTTTAAAAGCGTAACATATTTCTATTAAAAAATTAAAAAGGCCTCAAAAATCCCGACCAATTAGATAGCTCGAATCGATGCTTTTCAAAGGTGTTTGATAAAAGTCCTCAAAGAGATTTCAGATTTTACATCAAGAATTTATGACCGGAAATATGAAAAAGTATTTTCAAGTGCTAGGAGAAGCGTATCCGGGATCCAAGAAGGGCAACCGAGCCAAATTCAAAGGAAGATATTTCAAGATTTCAGCAAACGAGGTGAGGTTATACTGTTTTAATATGTTACGGTCATCGTTGTGTCGTGTAAAATGACGACCCGTGAGGGGTCGAAAGAATGACAGAAAGCCGAGACGAGTCTCACCCAGATAAGAATGTTTTATGTGCATTACACAACATAATTTTGACGATTTATAAGGGTTTAATCTCACTGAGTATGCTCGCGTACTCACACCTCGTCATTTATGTTTTTCAGGCTAAGGAATCGACGAACGGGACAAGCAGAAGATGATTACATACTCCCAACACGATGAAGTTCTAAATAATCAAAGATGTTGTCGCCGTAATTATTATTATTTTTACGAAACACTTGATGTTCTTCGACGAATATAAATTTCAACGGACTATGTCCGAATATGTGATTTCCCATGTTTTTGTAAAACTGTACTGATATTTGAATAAACAAGTTTTATTGAAGATTTACTGACTAAAATACTTCCTCAAATACTCCGAATTTATATAAAATTTTTAAGGAAAAAATTGAGCCGTGTAACGTTCTTTTTAATTAAGAAAGCCAGGGCGTTACAGAATGGTATCGGAGCGGACCTCTCTCAGTACGGTGAGATTTGGGGATGAAACAAGCGGAAGCTGGTGAACATGTGACACCCGGGGACGACGAGGGGGGGGGGAGTGATCGCTGGTGCAATAGAAAAGGGCACGGACAATGAGCGGCTCCGAGAAAGGGGAGTGATCGCCGGTGCAATAAGAAAAAGGGCACGGACAACGAGCGGCTCCTGACAAGGCTTCTAGGCGGAGGACATGACCGGCAATTCTCACCCGAGCGAGAGGTAGTCCAATACTGTATAGGTATGGGACTATACAGTTAAGGAGGTAAAAAAAAGATTTACTTATACAAAACAAGATATTTCAAAACTTTCTTATTTTTAAAAGTATAACGAATAATTACGGCATGATTATATTTTCGGGAGAATATGTGGTTCATCGCTGCTGCCCAACGTCGACTCTGAGGCAATGTTTTCAAGTATTCACTCTTTTATGAAAACATAAAAATTATGGTATGAGTATAGAATGATTGTGTCGGCAAAAGATTTGAAAGGATAGGTGAAAGTATAAATGTTGTCCGAAAGGGACAAAATATTATTTCAAAGAAAGGTTTCAAAGTGATTTTGCTGACACAATATTCTTAAAGTTATTGATGAAAATACTCATACAAAGTTTGATACAGATTTTCAAAGTTCTTTACGAAGCTCAATTTTGAGGACGAAATTTTTTAAAGGGGGAAGGATTGTAACGCCCCAATACTTATTTAAATACTATTTATTTTGCTAACGATCATGGATTTTAATTTTAATATTTATAGGTTGTCTGATACTTGGACCGATACGTTCCTAGTATAAAATGAAGGACTTAAAAGGAAAAGATTTCAAAATGAATTATAAGGATCATTTTTAGAATTTATGAAAGTGATTTCGAAAAGTTCCGACGATTTTGATACGATCAAATTTCATTACAGAACATCTATATTGCAAAAATAATATTAAATTATTATTTTAATATTATCGAAAATCCGTTCCGAGCATATCGAAGATTTAACTCCGACGAGTCCGGAACAGGTCGGAAAATCGAATTTGGACATCGGGAAGGGGTCGAACCGGCTGAGCCAAGTTGACCGACATCTGCCGGTCACCGCCGGACATGCCTACTGCATTTACATCACGGGTGACGAAGCTTCTCAACCACTATCCGGATAGAAATGTCCATTTGTCCAGGATAAGGTCGATCCACGACCAAGCGAAGCTTCTTGGTCAGGTGTTCGGAGAAGGTCGGTCGCGACCGACAGAAGCTTCTCGGCCAGCTGTCCGGATAAGGTCGGTCACGACCGACATAAACTTATCGGCGAGCTGTCTGGATAAGGCTTCCAGTTGTCCGGATAATGCTTCCAGCTGTCCGGGTAAGGTTGATTTTCAACCGACTTTGAGCTCCTATTTATACATGTTCCCGGACGTATTTTTGTACATATAATATATGATTTTGAATCTATGAACATCTACTTTAAAACGACCGTAACATATTTCTATTACAAAAATTAAAAAGGCCTCAAAAATCCCGATCAATTAGATAGCTCAAATCTGACAGTTTTTCAAAGGTGTTTGATAAAAGTCCTCAAAGAGATTTCAGATTTTACATCAAGAATTTATGACCGGAAATATGAAAAAGTATTTTCAAGTGCTAGGAGAAGCGTATCCGGGATCCAAGAAGGACAACCGAGCCAAATTCAAAGGAAGATATTTCAAGATTTCAGCAAACGAGGTGAGGTTATACTGTTTTAATATGTTACGGTCATCGTTGTGTCGTGTAACATGACGACCCGCGAGGGGTCGAAAGAATGAAAGCAAGCCGAGATGAGTCTCACACAGATAAGAATGTTTTATGTGCATTTTGTTGTTGACCAAAATATTTATCCGAAGATTAATACTGCTGGAAGACGGACAACAAACAACAATTGCGGGAGCACTTCCGAGAGAAGATAAATAATACAAGATTTGCCGGGTTTGTTAGGCCCGGGCTTGAATGCTCTCGCGAGATGTTATTAATACAAATATTCGTGGATACAAGTATTAATGTGAGAAATGTAAGTACAATGAGTGTAAAAAGACTCTGTTAATCCGGCTCTTGAGCGAAGCTCGGTGTTCTTCGTCCCCGCCGATCGTCTTCCTGATGAGAGAGGCCGGGAGAAGTAAGACCGAATGATAGCTGTTGCCAAGAGTTGGAGATAGCCAAGTGCTGGGTGTTTTTGCTTCTGTAATGTATACAGTAATCGCGATAATGCAGAGAGTTGGCCGAGTGCAGGGTGCCTTGTATATATAGGGGCAACCGGGTCTTGTCCTTTGGTGGGCGATCGCCTTCCGGCCATTATAATAATGGGGCGATCGTCCGCCGGCCAATATTATAATGGGGTGATCACCCGGGCTGTCGGGCAAAAATCCAAGGAAGAGGCTGGCGCCAGCTGGGCGGTCCAATGGGGAGTCAGCACGCGTCCGGAGTCAGTCACATGCAGCCCTACTGACAGCTTTCGGCGGAATCAATTGTCACATGCGGCCCTAATGACAGCTTTCGGCGGCTTGTCGGCTGGTGGAAAGATTCTGCCAGGCTGTGGTCAATGATCCGAGATTCGCGGATCTTGTCTTGGCTCCTGCACGTGGTGCCAGTCTTGAGGCTCGGCCTTTTCCGACTGGATGGCCATCGGCGCTGATCGACATGAGGCGGTCGTCTCTAGCTGGTCATCAGAGGTCGCCATCGGCCAGTTGCCGAGGGTCGGCATTCGGTCGGTCACCAAGGGTCGGTCGGCAGAAGCCGAGAGAGGATCACCCGCTTGACGGTTGCCAGGAGTCGGTCGCGGAGTACCGAGTGACGATCGTATCTGAGGTCGATCGCTCGGCACCGGATCGGTCTGGGACATTGGTCGGTCGATGTAGCTTGTCCATTGGTTAAGGCTCGGCCGCTGGTCAGTCGCGATTCTGCCTTAGGCTCAGCGGTGACTCGGTCGCCCGATCTTCGAGGCGATCGCCGGTCGGAGAGTGTTAATTCTTGACACAACAATTGCCCCCCAGCTTGCTCCTATGTCGAAGACATGGGGCGAGGTGGTTCTTGCTGGCGATCGTGTAAGGATGAGGACGGGCGATCTTGCTGAGCTGACTTAGGATTCGGACTTGGGCTATCATGGTCGATTGGCTAGCTATCTTTCGGTCTTGTACCTGCAAAAAACAACATTGGCCGATCCCCCTCGGAAACTTGGTGGTTTCGCTTGTTTGAGGAATCGTGCACAGTCGCGGAGATCGATGGTCCGACTCCATGACCGTGTCTTGATGCGCGAAGACATTGAGTGTCTCGTGACTCACTTTATTATGAGGGTCCTCTGTTAGGCTGTGCCTCGCCTCGTATTTAAACAAAGGGCGTGCGGTCTCGGTCTAGAGGAGTCCTTGCGCGGGGCAGCATCGGATGAATCAACTCCACGCCCGCGGCTTGTTAGCTCTGCTTCCACCTCGGCCAGCCGTGGAGATGGCCGACCTCGACGGTGTACGTTGAGACGGGGGTTGTGGCATGTGTCCACTGATTAATGTTGTAGAGCCCTTAGACTACGCCGGCCTCGTATTTAAACGAAGGGCGGGCGATGTCGGCCGAAAGGGACCTTGCATGGCCGAAGCAGCCGGTTCCATCGACTGCCAGGACCATGGCTTTATGATGTGCGGCGGAGGCGATCGCGAGCCTTAGTCCCTCATTTAAAATGGACTGTAGGCGGTGATCGAGTCCTCCGGCTCTGCTGGGTAGTAGTGATCGGGCTGGGAGACTGGAGGTCGTCGTGCGGGCGCCGATCGCTCTACTCCTAGGCTAAGAAGAAGCCTTTGCCTGGACAGGAAATCTGCGGCTCTAGCCCGGAAGGCTGCGTAGGTCGTCGGTTGGGTCTTCGTGAGATGCCTGAACATAGGCGAGAAGCCCTGAAAACCTCCTAGGACCGCGTAGAGGGCGGTCTCATCATTTACGGGCTCGCCGTTGAGGATGATCACGTCTACCCGGTCGATGTAGTCTGAGTCGTATTCCTCTTCTCCCTGCTTGATTTGCATCATGCGAAGGCGACCTTCTGGCCGGACGACCCTGGTGGCGAAGTATTCCGTGAAGACGTGCACCAGCTCGTTAAAGGAGCCAATAGACCGAGGTGGCAATGAGGTGTACCACCGGTGGGCGAGGTCATCCAGTGTCAGAGGGAACATTCGGCACCTGGTCGCGTCAGATGCCCTACACCCGGTCATGTAGATGTTGAACTTGTGCAGGTGTGTTTGGGGGTCTGATCGCCCCTCGTACACGGGTGTCTGAGGAGGAGCGATCTTGTGCTGCACCGGGGCGAGCTCGATGTCGGTCGCGAGCGGCTCGCTTGGCTCGGCGATCGTCTTCATGGCGCCTGCCCTGGATTGCAGGAGCGCCTTCATGTCGTCGATCTGACGTTGCATCGCAGCCATCGCCGTGGCTCAGTCGCTTGCCGATCGGCTATGGGAGCGGGAGCCGAGGTGATCGTGTACCGATCTCCGGACTCCGCTGCTGCCGACCTCGGCAATTTGGCGAGGGGGAGCCAGACGGCTGGTCTGCCTTCTGGGAGCCGGGTAGGCCGAGCTCCTGGTGAAGGACTCGAACTCCGTCGTCTCGTAGCTGGGGCCGGACTGCCCCGGTCGCCAGGTCGGGTCACTGCCCAGGCGATCGAAGACAGAGGTGCCCCGGCTGCCGAGCGCCTCTTCTTGCGGACGAGAGCCTCCTGGCGATCGCTCGGCCAGTAACGCCTTGAGCTTTCGCTTGGACTTCCGGCGGGAGGCCTAGGGGGTGATAGCAGGAGGCGCGTCGAGAGCACACCGTCGCTCCTATAGGGCGGCCATGACCTCGTCGATCTGTTCCTTGGTTCAGAGCTGATCGAGCGAGAGGCTCGGGCCGCCGCCCAGGGATGGGATCGAGCGTCTCTGACCGCGGCGGCTGCCTTCCACCATCGGCTGCGGCTCGGGGCCCAGGGCCAGGCAGGGTCCGGCCGGTGGTCGGCTTTCTTCGACGCGGAGGCGGAAGACATGATTTCTGAAATATTTCTTTGAAGTGCAGTGAGTTTCACTTAAAGTATCTGCCCCGAGAACAGTGAGTGTTCTTCGGGACGATAGGTATAAAAATTCTAGGGTTGGATCGCCCTCCTTCTAGCGCCAATTGTTGTTGCCCAAAATATTTATCCGAAGATTAATACTGCTGGAAGACGGACAACAAACAACAATTGCAGGAGCACTTCCAAGAGAAGATAAATAATACAAGATTTGCCATCGGCCAGTTGCCGAGGGTCGGCATTCGGTCGGTCACCAAGGGTCGGTCGGCACAAGCCGAGAGAGGATCACCCAATTGACGGTCGCCAGGAGTCGGTCGCCGAGTACCGAGTGACGATCGTATCTGAGGTCGATCGCTCGGCACCGGGACTGGTCCTGGGACATTCGGTCGGTCGATGTAGCTTGTCCGCTGGGTTAAGGCTCGGCCGCCTGGTCAGTCGGCGATTCGCCTTAGGCCGCTCAGCGTGACTTCGGTCGCCCGATCTCCGAGGCGATCGCCGGTCGGAGAGTGTTAATTCTTGACACAACACATTACACAACATGATTTTGACGATTTATAAGGGTTTAATCTCACTGAGTATGCTCGCGTACTCACACCTCGTCATTTATGTTTTTCAGGCTAAGGAATCGACGAACGGGACAAGCAGAAGATGATTACATACTCCCAACACGATGAAGTTCTAAATAATCAAAGATGTTGTCGCCGTAATTATTATTATTTTTACGAAACACTTGATGTTCTTCGACGAATATAAATTTCAGCGGACTATGTCCGAATATATGATTTCCCATGTTTTTGTAAAATTGTACTGATATTTGAATAAACAAGTTTTATTGAAGATTTACTGACTAAAATACTTCCGCAAATACTCCGAATTTATATAAAATTTTTAAGGAAAAAATTTAGCCGTGTAACGTTCTTTTTAATTAAGAAAGCCAGGGCGTTACAGAATGGTATCGGAGCGGACCTCTCTCAGTACGGTGAGATTTGGGGATGAACCAAGCGGAAGCTGGTGAACATGTGACACCTTGGGCCGACGAGGGGGGGAGTGATCGCAGGTGCAATAGAAAAGGGCACGGACAATGAGCGGCTCCGAGAAAGGGGAGTGATCGCCGGTGCAATAAGAAAAAGGGCACGGACAACGAGCGGCTCCTGACAAGGCTTCTAGGCGGAGGGGGACATGACTGAACCGAATTCTCACCAGAACGAGAGGTATTCCAAGACTGTATAGGTATGGGACTATGCAGTTAAGGAGGTAAAAAAAAAAGATTTACTTATACAAAACAAGATATTTCAAAACTTTCTTATTTTTAAAAGTATAACGAATAATTACGGCATGATTATATTTTCGGGAGAATATGTGGTTCATCGCTGCTGCCCAACGTCGACTCTGAGGCAATGTTTTCAAGTATTCACTCGTTTATGAAAACTTAAAAATTATGGTATGAGTATAGAATGATTGTGTCGGCAAAATATTTGAAAGGATATGTGAAAGTATAAATTTTGTCCGAAAGGGACAAAATATGATTTCAAAGAAAGGTTTCAAAGTGATTTTGCTGATACAATATTTTTAAAGTTATTGATGAAAATACTCATACAAAGTTTGATACAGATTTTCAAAGTTCTTTACGAAGCTCAATTTCGAGGACGAAATTTTTTAAAGGGGAAGGATTGTAACGCCCCAATACTTATTTAAATACTATTTATTTTGCTAACGATCATGGATTTTGATTTTAATATTTATAGGTTGTCTGATACTTGGACCGATACGTTCCTAGCATAAAATGAAGGACTTAAAAGGAAAAGATTTCAAAATGAATTATAAGGATCATTTTTAGAATTTATGAAAGTGATTTCGAAAAGTTAAACGATTTTGATACGATAAAATTTCATTACGTAACACTTATATTGCAAAAATAATATTAAATTATTATTTTAGTATTATCGAAAATCCGTTCGAGCATATCGAAGATTTAACTCCGACGAGTCCGAACAGGTCGGAAAATCGAATTTGGACATCGGGAAGGGTCGAACCGGGTGAGCAATTGACCGACATCTGCCGGTCACCCGGACATGCCTACCGACATTGCCGGTCACGGCCGAAGCTTCTCAACCACTATCCGGATAGGGCTGTCCAAATTGTCAGGATAAGGTCGATCCACGACCGGCGAAGCTTCTCGGTCAGGTGTCCGGAGAAGGTCGGTCGCGACCGACAGAAGCTTCTCGGCCAGCTGTCCGGATAAGGTCGGTCACGATCGACAGAAGCTTCTCGGCCAGCTGTCCGGATAAGGCTTCCAGCTGTCCGGGTAAGGTTGATTTTCAATCGACTTTGAGCCCCTATTTATACATGTTCCCGGACGTATTTTTGTATATATAATATATGATTTTGAATCTATGAACATCTACTTTAAAACGACCGTAACATATTTCTATTACAAAAATTAAAAAGGCCTCAAAAATCCCGATCAATTAGATAGCTCAAATCTGACAGTTTTTCAAAGGTGTTTGATAAAAGTCCTCAAAGAGATTTCACATTTTACATCAAGAATTTATGACCGGAAATATGAAAAAGTATTTTCAAGTGCTAGGAGAAGCGTATCCGGGATCCAAGAAGGACAACCGAGCCAAATTCAAAGGAAGATATTTCAAGATTTCAGCAAGTGAGGTTATACTGTTTTAATATGTTACGGTCATCGTTGTGTCGTGTAACATGACGACCCGTGAGGGGTCGAAAGAATGACAGAAAGCCGAGACGAGTCTCACACAGATAAGAATGTTTTATGTGCATTACACAACATGATTTTGACGATTTATAAGGGTTTAATCTCACTGAGTATGCTCGCGTACTCACACCTCGTTATTTATGTTTTTCAGGCTAAGGAATCGACGAACGGGACAAGCAGAAGATGATTACATACTCCCAACACGATGAAGTTCTAAATAATCAAAGATGTTGTCGCCGTAATTATTATTATTTTTACGAAACACTTGATGTTCTTCGACGAATATAAATTTCAACGGACTATGTCCGAATATGTGATTTCCCATGTTTTTGTAAAACTGTACTGATATTTGAATAAACAAGTTTTATTGAAGATTTACTGACTAAAATACTTCCGCAAATACTCCGAATTTATATAAAATTTTTAAGGAAAAAATTTAGCCGTGTAACGTGTTGTTGCCCAAAATATTTATCCGAAGATTAATACTGCTGGAAGACGGACAACAAACAACAATTGCGGGAGCACTTCCGAGAGAAGATAAATAATACAAGATTTGCCGGGTTTGTTAGGCCCGGGCTTGAATGCTCTCGCGAGATGATATTAATACAAATATTCGTGGATACAAGTATTAATGAGAGAAATCTAAATACAATGAGTGTAAAAAGACTCTGTTAATCCGGCTCTTGAGCGAAGCTCGGTGTTCTTCGTCCCTGCCGATCGTCTTCTTGATGAGAGAGGCCGAGAGAAGAAGTACCGAATGATAGCTGTTGCCAAGAGTTGGAGATAGCCAAGTGCTGGGTGTTGTATCTCGTGGGAATGCAGAGAGTGTTTTGTGTGCCAAAATCTCGGTCCCTTGGAGAAGTGCAGGGTGCCTTGTATATATAGTGGCAGTCGAGTCTTGTCCTCTGGCGAGCGATCGCCTTCCGGCCATTATAATAATGGGGCGATCGTCCGCCGTCCAATATTATAATGGGGCGATCACCCGGGCTGTCGGGCTAAAGTCCAAGGAAGAGGCTGGCGCCAGCTGGGCGGTCCAATGAAGAGCCAGCACGCGTCCAGAGTTAGTGTCACATGCGGCCCTACTGACAGCTTTCGGCGGAATCACTGGCACATGCAGCCCTACTGACAACTTTCGGCGGCTTGTCGGCTGGTGAAGAGATTCTGCCAGGCTGTGGTCAATGACCCGAGATTCGCGGATCTTGTCTCGGCTCTTGCACGTGGTGCCAGTCTTGAGGCTCGGCCTTTGCCGACTAGATGGCCATCGGCCCTGATCGACATGAGGCGGTTGTCTTTAGCTGGTCATCAGAGGTCGCCATTGGCCAGTTGCTGAGGTTCGGCATTGGTCGGTCACCAAGGGTCGGTCGGCAGGTGCCGAGAGGGGATCGCCTTCAGTCGGTCGCAGGAGTCGGTCGACGAGCACCGAGAGGCGATCGTATTTGATGTCGATCGCTCGGCACCGGGACTGGTCCTAGGACCTTCGGTTGGTTGATGTAGCTTGTCTGCTGGGTAAAGGCTCGGCCGCCTGGTCGCTGGTCGGCAGTTCTCCCTTGGCTGCTCGGCAGTGACTCGGTCGCCCGACCTCTGAGGCGATCGCCGGTCGGAAAGTGTTAATTCTTGACACAACAATTTCCCCCCAGCTTGCTCCTATGTTGAAGACATAGGGCGAGGTGGTTCTTGCTGGCGATCGTGTAAGGAAGAGGACGGGCGATCTTGCTGAGCTGACTTAGGATTCGGACTTGGGCTATCATGGTCGATTGGCTAGCTATCTTTCGGTCTTGTACCTGCAAAAACAACATTGGCTGATCCCCCTCGGAAACTTGGTGGTTTCGCTTGTTTGAGGAATCGTGCACAGTCGCAGAGATCGATGGACCGACTCCATGAACGTGTCTTGGTGCGCGAAGACATTGAGTGTCTCGTGACTCACTTTATTATGAGGGTCCTCTGTTAGGCTGCGCCTCGCCTCGTAATTAAACGAAGGGCGTGCGGTCTCGGTCTAGAGGAGTCCTTGCGCAGGGCAGCGTCGGATGAATCAACTTTACGCCCGCGGCTTGTTAGCTCTGCTTCCACCTCGGCCAGCCATGGAGATGGCCGACCTCGACGGTGTACGTTGAGACGGGGTTGTGGCATGGGTCCACTGATTAATGTTGGAGAGCCCTCAGGCTATGCCGGCCTCGTATTTAAACGAAGGGCGGGCGACCTCGGCCGAAAGGGACCTTGCATGGCCGAAGTAGCCGGTTCCATCGACTACCAGGACCATGGCTCTATGATGTGCGGTGGAGGCGATCGCGAGCCTTAGTCCCTCATGTTAAATGCTGGACAGTAGATGGCGATCGTGTCCTCTGGGATGCTGATGATGTAGCGTGATGATCGACGATCGGGCTGGAAGACTGGCGATCGTCGCTCGGCAGCCGATCGCTTTATTCGTAGGTCGATATCGGCGATAGGGCGGGAGTTAGTCCCGCGTAGAGGGCGGTCTCATCGCTTACGGGCTCGCCGTTGAGGATGATCCCGTCTACCCGATCGATGTAGTCCGAGTCGGACTCTTCTTCTCCCTTCTTGATTTGCATCATGCGAAGGCGACCTTCTGGCCGGACGACCCTGGTGGCGAAGTATTCCGTGAAGACGTGCGCCAGCTCGTTAAAGGAGCCAATGGACCGAGGTGGCAATGAGGTGTACCACCGGTGGGCGAGGTCGTCCAGCATCAGAGGGAACATTCGGCACCGGGTCGCGTCCGATGCCCCACACCCGGTCATGTAGATGTTGTACTTGTTCAGGTGTGTTTGGGGGTCCGATCGCCCCTCGTACACGGGAGTTTAAGGAGGAGCGATCTTGTGCTGCACCGGGGCGAGCTCGATGTTGATCGCGAGCGGCTCGCTTGGCTCGGCGATCGTCTTCATGGCGCCTGCCCTGGATTGCAGGAGCGCCTTCATGTAGTCGATATGACGTTGCATCGCAGCCATCGCCGTGGCTCGGTCGCTTGCTGATCGGCTTTGGGTGCGGGAGCCGAGGCGATCGTGTACCGATCTCCGGACTCCTCTGCTGCCGACCTCGACAATTTGGCGAGGGGGAGCCAGATGGCTGGGCTGCCTTCTGGGAGCCGGGTAGGCCGATCTCCTGGTGATGGACTCAAACTCCGTCGTCTCGTAGGCCGGGGCAGGCGCCCGGCCGCGAGCCGGTCACCGCCTGTGCGATCGAAGACCGAGGTGCCCCGCCGCGAGCGCCTCTTCTTGCGGACGAGAGCCTCCTGGCGATCGCTCGGCCAGTAACGCCTTGAGCTTCCGCTTGGACTTCCGGCGGGAGGCCGAGGGGGTGATAGCAGGAGGCGCGTCGAGAGCACTCCGTCGCTCCTCTAGGACGGCCATGACCTCGTCAATCTGTTCCTTGGTTCGGAGCTGATCGAGCGAGAGGCTCGGGCCGCCGCCCAGGGATGGGATCGAGCATCCTTGACCGCGGCGGCTGCCTTCCACCATCGGCTGCGGCTCGGACTGGGATGGAACGGGGGGTCTGGCCGGCTGGTCAGCGGCTTTCTTCGATGCGGAGGCGGAAGACATGATTTCTGAAAGATTTCTTTGAAGTGCAGTGAGTGTCACTTCAAGTATCTACCCCGAGAACAGTGAGTGTTCTTCGGGACGGTAGGTATAAAAATTCGAGGGTTGGATCGCCCTCCTTCTAGCGCCAATTGTTGTTGCCCAAAATATTTATCCGAAGATTAATACTGCTGGAAGACGGACAACAAACAACAATTGCGGGAGCACTTCCAAGAGAAGATAAATAATACAAGATTTGCCGGGTTTGTTAGGCCCGGGCTTGAATGCTCTCGCGAGATGTTATTAATACAAATATTCGTGGATACAAGTATTAATGTGAGAAATCTAAGTACAATGAGTGTAAAAGACTCATAATCCGGCTCTTGAGCGTAGGTCGGTGTTCTTCGTCTCGCCGATCATCTTCCGATGAGAGAGGCGGGAGAAGTAAGACCGAATGATAGTATTGCCAGAGTTGGAGATAGCCAAGTCTTTGGTGTTTTGCTTCGTAATGTATCTTGAAATCGCGATAATGTAGAGAGTTGGCCGAGTGCGAGTGCCTTGTATATATAGGGCGGCGGGTCTTGTCCTTTGGTGGGCGATCGCCTTCCGGCCATTATAATAATGGGGCGATCGTCCGCCGGCCAATATTATAATGGGGCGATCACCCGGGCTGTCGGGCAAAAATCCAAGGAAGAGGCTGGCGCCAGCTGGGCGGTCCAATGGGGAGTCAGCACGCGTCCGGAGTCAGTCACATGCGGCCCTACTGACAGCTTTCGTCGGAATCAATTGTCACATGCGGCCCTACTGACAGCTTTCGGCGGCTTGTCGGCTGGTGGAAAGATTCTGCCAGGCTGTGGTCAATGATCCGAGATTCGCGGATCTTGTCTTGGCTCCTGCACGTGGTGCCAGTCTTGAGGCTCGGCCTTTGCCGACTGGATGGCCATCCGCGCTGATCAACATGAGGCGGTCGTCTCTAGCTAGTCATCAGAGGTCGCCATCGGCCAGTTGCCGAGGGTCGGCATTCGGTCGGTCACCAAGGGTCGGTCGGCAGAAGCCGAGAGAGGATCACCCGCTTGACGGTCGCCAGGAGTCGGTCGCCGAGTACCGAGTGACGATCGTATCTGAGGTCGATCGCTCGGCACCGGGACTGGTCCTGGGACATTCGGTCGGTCGATGTAGCTTGTCCGCTGGGTTAAGGCTCGGCCGCCTGGTCGCTGGTCGGCAGTTCTGCCTTGGCTGCTCGGCAGTGACTCGGTCGCCCGATCTCCGAGGCGATCGCCGGTCGGAGAGTGTTAATTCTTGACACAACACATTACACAACATGATTTTGACGATTTATAAGGGTTTAATCTCACTGAGTATGCTCGCGTACTCACACCTCGTCATTTATGTTTTTCAGGCTAAGGAATCGACGAACGGGACAAGCAGAAGATGATTACATACTCCCAACATGATGAAGTTCTTTATAATCAAAGATGTTGTCGCCGTAATTATTATTATTTTTACGAAACACTTGATGTTCTTCGACGAATATAAATTTCAGCGGACTATGTCCGAATATATGATTTCCCATGTTTTTGTAAAATTGTACTGATATTTGAATAAACAAGTTTTATTGAAGATTTACTGACTAAAATACTTCCGCAAATACTCCGAATTTATATAAAATTTTTAAGGAAAAAATTTAGCCGTGTAACGTTCTTTTTAATTAAGAAAGCCAGGGCGTTACAGAATGGTATCGGAGCGGACCTCTCTCAGTATGGTGAGATTTGGGGATGAACCAAGCGGAAGCTGGTGAACATGTGACACCTGGGGCCGACGAGGGGGGGAGTGATCGCAGGTGCAATAGAAAAGGGCACGGACAATGAGCGGCTCCGAGAAAGGGGAGTGATCGCGGTGCAATAAGAAAAAGGGCACGGACAACGAGCGGCTCCTGACAAGGCTTCTAGGCGGAGGGGGACATGACTGAACCGAATTCTCACCAGAACGATGTTGGGATTCGGTGCCTAAAACGAAGGCCCAGCGGAAGCGGTAAAACGAAAATTAATTCGATCCGAGTCCCTACGAGGATCGATCGAGCTACGTATATACGAATATCAAAAACGAAAAGCAAGAGTCGTAAGAAACTAACCCTCGAAGTCCCTTGATTAAATGGTAACCTTCTCTTGAGCTATTCCCCAAGCTTTAGTTTGATCTCTACGAGTTCAATCCGCTCCAAGCCCTTGAACGATCCAACGCCGAAAGCACCGCGTCTCTACCTGCCACGCGCCGGAAAAACGAACGGAATGACAAAACCTTGCTATCCTCCGAGGATACGGCTAGAGCTAGGTGATGAAGCTTGTTATAGATATTAATATCACTCTAAGTGTATGAATATCTATCTCTCTCAATATTTCCTCACAAAATATCTCTAAGAAGTTGTGAAGAAGATGAATGAAGAAGATGAATAATGAAGATGATGAAGAAGACTTCTATCTCTCTCTCCTCTTCAACCTCACGTTGGAAATGGAATCAAGTAAGTGGGAGAGTTTGTCAAAGACATCATCTTATATTATTTCCACCCTCATGTTTACAACTCATGTAACATGAAGTCTTGTCCCACCAAGTCATTATCATCACTTAATAAATGGAAGAAAAGACAATGGGAAAGTGGGTGGAAGCATAATGGGGTGGCTATCATGAAAAACGAATGAGTTCGGTTCGTTTCGGACTCCCGTGAGTCCAAACAGATAAACTCCGATTCTGTTCCGATGTATTTGTGTCGATTAATTAATCCAATTAATTAAACATATCAAACACAAAATAACATAATTAATTTCTCCAAGAAATAATTATATTCATGAATTAAATTAATCACCCAGTGATATATTTAATCCATTAAGCCGTAAATCAATTTATCCGATAAATCGATTTAAACATCCAATGTCCCAAATTTAGATATCCAATATCCAATATTCATAATGAGAGAATTAGCTCAATTCATTCCGTCGTCAATCCTAATGCGCGACTCGGTAGGTCCGTCTCAGTCAGCAATGGGAGGAACCAAAGAGTAGTAGCACCACCTAGCCAGCCTGGTGGCCTACACTGTACCCCGACTAAGAACGAATGATTGGGATCATTCAAGAACCATTCTGTCGTGAATACCAGTATACGTATAAACCCTTCTTTCAAATGTCCCGATCAAGTTATAGGGTCACGGTAAGTCAAACCCTATCTGTACTTGACGCTATGCATGCGTTAATGCAAATTGAGATCATCGAGCTGTCGTGTATCTAATACAACTAGCTCCAATGCTTTGGCCAAAGACTTATGATCTCATCTGCCAATAACCGCATAGGACATATAACCCGATCACTAACGGGAGAAAGAATTCTATCTTGGTATTCAGTAGGACCTGCTACTTGCCCGTTAAGATGCACGTCGAGGTTGACCCCGCCTTAGGTTTACGTGGTCGAACTACTCTAATGAAAATCTTGACGTCACAAGCACATCCCTACTAAATCCTCAAGTCGAAGGTTCACGAATACCTATCACAACCTTTCGATTCCGTCATTGGATCGTCCCGAGTGAAATCCATGTGACGAATCGAGGGTGAGTCGGTTCAGTACACTAATCCAATTAGCATACCTATAACGTGTGCTCCCACTAACCATTAGTGTTCGATGTGCACTCTCCATGTCAAAGAACACGTCATACAAGTCTTCACATAAACTTAACGCCCGGTCAAGTTTCATCGACTTGCGAACGATTAAGTATTTGAGCTATAACCTTTCCAAGTGCGACCCCTTATCCAATAAGGAGTGGAACGTTTTGCTCTCAAATACACGGACTAGTTTCTATATGTTTATTTACGAGTTAGGAATGCCAGTAACTACCAGTAAATAAAGAAACATTCATTTGCCTTATATAAATGGTTTACATAATTACAAGTACAATGCCCTCTCTCAACAACCTCTGAGTGGCATTCGAGGGCATACTCCTAACAATCTCTCACTTTCACTCAATGCCACCCACTATGGTATCTAATACCCATGTTCTCTAGATGACGCTCCAAGCTAGTCTGAGAAAGTGGCTTGGTCAGTGGATCGGCGACGTTGTCGGCCGAGTCTACTCTGTGCAGTACAATGTATCCCTTGCGAACAAATTCTCTTACGAGATGATACTTCCTCTCAATATGTTTGGTGCTGTTGTGAAACCTTGGCTCCTTGGCCTGCGCTACAGCTCCGTCGTTGTCGCAGATCTGACGGAATAGGCGGCTCGGACATGGTATCATTTGAAGTTCTCCTGAAACTTCTTAATCCGTAACCCTTCCTTGGAAGCCTCCGAGGCCGCTTGATACTCGGCTGACAGTGGAATCGGATCGCGCTTTGCTTGGCACTACGCCAAGATATCGCTCCTCCATTAAGAGTAAATATGTAGCCGAGTGGACATCGAGTCGTCCTTCGATCCTTGGAAGTCCGAATCTGAATCCCACCACATCCAAATCTCTACCGCCATACATAAGAACCATATCTCTCGTTCTTCTCAAGTACTTGAGAACGTTCTTTCTGACAGTCAATATTCCCTACTGGTTTGCACGAAACCTACTCACCATGCTTACGGCATGCGCGATGTCAGTCTTGTACACAACATAGCATACATAAGGCTACCCACGGCCGAAGCATATGGTATATTACTCATTTCCTTGCGTTGTTCCTCACTTTGAGGACACATCTTCAAGGTGAGTTTTATTCCATGTTGCATCGGTAGGAACCCTCTTTTAGAATCATCCATCTTAAATCGCTTTAAGATCTTATCTATATAGAGGGCTTGGGAAAGGCCTATTGTTCTCTTCGCTCTATCCCGGTAGAGCCGAATACCAAGAATATAGGTTGCTTCTCCCAAGTCTTTCATGGAGAAATTACTCAAAGCCAAGCTTTCACCGAGCATTCCCACATCATTTCCTATTTGTAGAATGTCATCTACATATAGTACTAAGAATGCGATCTTGCTCCCACTAACCTTCTTGTATACACAAGGTTCCTCTTCATTTTGCACGAAGTCAAACTCTTTGACCGCCTCGTCAAAACGAAGGTTCCAACTACGCGACGCTTGCTAGATCCATAAATGGAACGCTGAAGCTTGCATACTTTCTGAATATCGACTTCAGACACAAAACCTTTAGGCTGCTCCATATAGATTTCCTCCTCGAGGAATCCATTAAGGAAAGCCGTCTTTACGTCCATTTGCCATATCTCATAATCGTGGTAGGCAGCTATAGCAAGCATCATGCGAATAGACTTGATCATGGCTACGGGCGAGAAGGTATCATGTGTCGATCCCTTCCTTCCGGGTATAACCCTTTGCCACAAGCCGGCCTTATAGGCGTCAACCTTGCCATCACCATCGGTCTTTCTCTTGTAGATCCACTTGTTCCCAATAGGCACTATGCCCTTGGGGCGGTCTACTAGAGTCCGGACTGATTGACATGCATCGAGTCTATCTCGGCTTCCATAGCTTCACGCCATTTCGCGAGTCTACATCCACCATCGCTTGGTCATAGGTTGTTGGGTCGGTCTCTTGGCTATCACTTGGAACCTCATGGAGACCCGGCTCCTCCAAGTGCACAAGCCCATACCTCTCGAGTAAATGAGACACCCTACTAGACCTACGAGGTGGTTGTACTTGTGTTTGAAAGTTCGGTTCCGAGTTTCTTGCAGTGTCTCTCGAGGAGTTTCATTGTATTCTTCTAAAGAAATACTTCTACCTGCTCCGCCTTCTGAATGAACTCATCTTCCAGAAGTGTGCTTGTAAAGCAACAACGATCCTTCGATCTTCGGGCATGTAGAATAGATATCCCATCGTCCCAGACGGGAATCCTATGAAACGTCCCTTCGCAGACCTAGCTTCCAACTTTTCCACCTTAGTCTTCTTGACATAGGTGGGACATCCCCAAATCCTAATGTGATTAAGACTTGGTTTCCTTCCTTCCCACATCTCATGTGGAGTTTTAGGAACGGATTTGGAAGGACATCTGTTCAAGATATACGCGGCGATCGAGTGCATACCCCCACGTAAATCGGCAAGTCAAGATAGCCCCGGCATGGAACGGACCATGTTCAACAGGTCCGGTTCCTTCTTTTCGACACACCATTTAACCGAGGAGTACTGGAGGTGTTAGTTGTGAAACTATTCCATGTTCCTTAAGGAACTCGTCAAACTCCGTACTCATATACTCGCCACCTCGGTCGACCGAAGTGCTTTGATATGATTACCGGTTTGTTTCTCGACTGTGGCCTTGAATTCTGGAATTTCTCAAAGGCCTCGGATTTATGTTTCATTAAGTATACATAACCATACCTAGTATGATCATCGTAAACGTAATGAAATATTTATATCCGTCACGTGCTGCTTCTAAAGCACCACATACGTCGGTATGGATTAATCCCAGTTTATTAGCGGCTCTTTCAAAAGTCCCTGTGAAGGGGGACTTAGTCATTTTGCCTTTAAGGCAAGATTCACAAGTAGGAAAGGGATCCGATCCCAATGGACCCATAAGTCCATCTTTTTCCATCTTGTAAACCTTGGTCTGACCAATATGACCAAGTCTAAGATGCCATTTCAAAACTTGATTGGTTTCATCCCTACCACGTTTTCTAGTCATAGTATTCACAACTACTTTGTTGCTGAGATTTAGATGATACAATCCATTCAACAATGTAGCGATGACCCACTAGTTTATTTCTAAAATAAATTTTGCAGGAACCATCACCAATGAAAAATGAAAAGCCTTTTCGGTCCATGACCGGAATGGATACAATGTTTTTGTGCCCCTTGGGCAAAACAAGTACATCTTCTAAAGTCAAAACAAAGCCGGATTCTAAACCCAAAAGAAGTGATCCTATGTCGGTCGCCTCGACACTATGCCCGCTTCCGTGATCATAACTTCTCGGCTCCAAGCTTCCTACTTTGTTCCAGATCTGATTCACGGTACAAATATGAGAACTAGCACGAGAATCCGGATTATCCAGAAGTAGAAAATACGATGGCGAACAATTTGTTTCCAAAACTAAAAGTTACGTACGAAGTGCCATGAAGAATCGGGAGTCTCTAGCCCAAAGGCCCGGCTCACCGCACTTGAGACAAGCATCCTTCTTCTTCTTGTTCTTTGGAACCATCGGGGCCTTGCCCTTTCCCTTAAGGTCCTTAGCTTGTGGTCCATCCGCTTCTTGGTCTTTTTCTTCTTATTCTTAAACTTCCGAAGTCCGTAAGAAATCACAAGTGCAGACTCCTTCATCCGCGGGGTCTTCATCGAGGCGAGCGGTCACCGGTTGTTCATTAGCCTAAATTACATGCAATCTCATTGCGGTTGAAGTTCATAACAAAGCGTGAGAAGGAATCGAGGAGAGACTGTAGGATAAGGTCGGTTTGAGAGAAGTATCCATTTTAAAATCAAGAGCCTCCAATCTCTCGATCATGGATATCATTTTGAGGACGTGTTCCCCAACTTTCTCACCTTCCTTCATCCTTGCACCGAACAGTTGCTTGGATATCTCATATCTAGCAGTTCTGCTGTGCTCACCATAAAGCTCGGTTAAGTGAGATAGAATCTGCCTAGCAGAAGTCATTTTCTCATGAGCTCCCTGAAGCTCATTAGACATGGAAGCCATCATATAATCACGGACTTTCACGTCATCCTTAACCCACTTTTCGTGGTTTTCAATCTCTTCCTGATTGGCTCGAGTCCGCATAGGAGGCGCCGGAATGTCCGTCTCCAAGACGTATCCTAGTGCCTCTATACTGAGGACAATCATCAGATTGCGGAGCCAATCCACAAAGTTAGGTCCCATTAAGGTGTTCTTTTCGAGTATAATTGCGAGTGGATTCATTGTCATATTGAGATTTGTCTGCATTAAGTATAACAGATTAATTAGTGACTCATTCAATTATGTTCTGAGTATAGAATTTAAGGTCTTTTCTATTCTTGTTACCCAGCTCCCACTATTTTTATCGGAATAACACACTCCCATGTGATATCCTAAGTATCGTCGCTCTACTTCATAGTGGTGATCGAGTTCTTTATAAATCTTAATAGAGGGCAACCGAACAGGTTTCTAGTCTATTAATTTTCATAAAGTGGTGTCCAACACCAACCCATCTAATGGATGATTCGATCTTCTTTTTCCCCTTGTTCACTCCCCTCAACCTATACGATTTCTATGGTTCGTGAACAAGTTAAGTTTATACCATCGACGCAAATCAGTTTCACAATTGAATCTTATCCGGCAACCTATCGGGTTTCTAGGGATAAAATGTGCTCCAACCGAAGGCATCCAATGCGCTCCCGGTAATTTATCTGTCCTCCCGAACGACTACCCGATAACTCGGAAGCATAGCACATCCGGTTTGGATTTCAATTTCGAAAACTCGATGGAGTGAAGGAAAACCTTGAAACCTTATAAACTTAATTATTTATAGTGGGAGAATTTTCGCGATTAACGTTACACTTTGCACATTAATCATATTAGCGCGTTTGAGGCATTCATACAATATGAAAAAACCATTCACAACCTAGTTGCTACCAACATGTGGTTCATGGACCGTTCTAGAAAACAAAAACTTCGTAATCTAATTACAAGTCTTCGTCTTGAATCTTCGTCTTCTCGAAATGGATCTTCCTCCGGTCTTCGTCATTACATATAAATTTTACATCGAAAATTGCATCCTAGATACAAACATTTCTAGTAAAATAAATAGGCTCAAAACGGCCTTTACAACCCAATCGAATAAAACGAACGATTCAAATCTAAGTCCACGAACCACATCCCCATTCATAAAGCATTCATCCAATAAATACTATATAAATGGAAAGCGTAGAGATACATTGATCCAATCAACAATATGAACCGATCCAATCGATTCACACAATCGGTAATTTGATAACGTTCAAAATAATTGATCGACCATAAATATTCCAATTAATCAAATTTCCCTTATAAAATGAAATACCATAAATCATTTTAATCATATTAAATCCAATTTAACATGCGGGAGATTAATTTTCAAGAATACACGAAAAATCGAGCCGGGGTGAAAGCACGACATGGCCAAGTCATCCTCGGCGGCTACCGGCGATCACGCTGGCTTGGCGAGTCACGCTCGGAAGAATCCGGCAGACACGACCGAGTCCTAGGACACGGTCGGGTCGCTAGCGATGACTTGGTAGATCGCTGACACGGCCGTGTCATCCAGACACGGTCGAGTCACTTCGGCGGACACGCCCGTGTCTCGACACGGTCGGGTCTCCGTGATGGCTCAGCCACATTTGCCGGACACGACCGTGTCACCCAGACACGGTCGAGTCATTCTCGGCCAAAATACCCTTTTTGTCCAAAAAGTCGTCCAAACGACGATTCGGGGCTAGATTTTCGACCGGATATCAATATCAATATTTTACGACTTTCATATCTTCAATATAAATCATATTTCCCAGAAATTTAAGATTTATATTTAGACATAAACTTACGAAAAATACAATTATTACGAACGAAAAACATATACCACGATTATGACTAAAATGATTCCAAATCATTCACCATCTAATCGAGCATTCCAAATGCCAATATCGTATATACGATCGCAAGACCTACGCTCCGATACCACTGTTGGGATTCGGTGCCTAAAACGAAGGCCCAGCGGAAGCGGTAAAACGAAAATTAATTCGATCCGAATCCCTACGAGGATCGATCGAGCTACGTATATACGAATATCAAAAACGAAAAGCAAGAGTCATAAGAAACTAACCCTCGAAGTCCGTTGATTAAATGGTAACCTTCTCTTGAGCTATTCCCCAAGCTTTAGTTTGATCTCTACGAGTTCAATCCGCTCCAAGCCCTTGAACGATCCAACGCCGAAAGCACCGCGTCTCTACTTGCCACGCGCCGGAAAAACGAACGGAATGACAACACCTTGCTATCCTCCGAGGATACGGCTAGAGCTAGGTGATGAAGCTTGTTATAGATATTAATATCACTCTAAGTGTATGAATATCTATCTCTCTCAATATTTCCTCACAAAATATCTCTAAGAAGTTGTGAAGAAGATGAATGAAGAAGATGAATAATGAAGATGATGAAGAAGACTTCTATCTCTCTCTCCTCTTCAACCTCACGTTGGAAATGGAATCAAGTAAGTGGGAGAGTTTGTCAAAGACATCATCTTATATTATTTCCACCCTCATGTTTACAACTCATGTAACATGAAGTCTTGTCCCACCAAGTCATTATCATCACTTAATAAATGGAAGAAAAGACAATGGGAAAGTGGGTGGAAGCATAATGGGGTGGCTATCATGAAAAACGAATGAGTTCGGTTCGTTTCGGACTCCCGTGAGTCCAAACAGATAAACTCCGATTCTGTTCCGATATATTTGTGTCGATTATTTAATCCAATTAATTAAACATATCAAACACAAAATAACATAATTAATTTCTCCAAGAAATAATTATATTCATGAATTAAATTAATCACCCAGTGATATATTTAATCCATTAAGCCGTAAATCAATTTATCCGATAAATCGATTTAAACATCCAATGTCCCAAATTTAGATATCCAATATCCAATATTCATAATGAGAGAATTAGCTCAATTCATTCCGTCGTCAATCCTAATGCGCGACTCGGTAGGTCCGTCTCAGTCAGCAATGGGAGGAACCAAAGAGTAGTAGCACCACCTAGCCAGCCTGGTGGCCTACACTGTACCCCGACTAAGAACGAATGATTGGGATCATTCAAGAACCATTATGTCGTGAATACCGAGATACGTATAAACCCTTCTTTCAAATGTCCCGATCAAGTTATAGGGTCACGGTCGGTCAAACCCTATCTCGTACTTGACGCTATGCATGCGTTAATGCAAATCGAGATCATCGAGTCCGTGTATCTAATACAACTAGCTCCAATGCTTTGGCCAAAGACTTATGATCTCATCTCGCCAATAACCGCATAGGACATATAACCCGCTCACTAACGGGAGAAAGAATTCTATCTTGGTATTGATAGGACTGCTACTTGCCGTTAAGATGCACGTCGAGGTTGACCCCGCCTTCCGTTTATAGGGTCGAACTACTCTAATGAAAATCTTGACGTCACAAGCACATCCCTACTAAATCCTCAAGTCGAAGGTTCACGAATACCTATCACAACCTTTCGATTCCGTCATTGGTGTCCGGAGTGAAATCCATGTGACGAATCGAGGGTGAGTCGGTTCGAGTACACTAATCCAATTAGCATACCTATAACGTGTGCTCCCACTAACCATTAGTGTTCGACAGGCACTCTCCATGTCAAAGAACACGTCATACAAGTCTTCACATAAACTTAACGCCCAGTCAAGTTTCATCGACTTGCGAACGATTAAGTATTTGAGCTATAACCTTTCCAGTGCCGACCCCCTTATCCAATAAGGAGTGGAACGTTTTGCTCTCAAATACACGGACTAGTTTCTATATGTTTATTTACGAGTTAGGAATGCCAGTAACTACCAGTAAATAAAGAAACATTCATTTGCCTTATATAAATGGTTTACATAATTACAAGTACAATGCCCTCTCTCAACAACCTCTGAGTGGCATTCGAGGGCATACTCCTAACAAACGAGAGGTATTCCAAGACTGTATAGGTATGGGACTATGCAGTTAAGGAGGTAAGAAAAAAAAAGATTTACTTATACAAAACAAGATATTTCAAAACTTTCTTATTTTTAAAAGTATAACGAATAATTACGGCATGATTATATTTTCGGGAGAATATGTGGTTCATCGCTGCTGCCCAACGTCGACTCTGAGGCAATGTTTTCAAGTATTCACTCGTTTATGAAAACTTAAAAATTATGGTATGAGTATAGAATGATTGTGTCGGCAAAATATTTGAAAGGATATGTGAAAGTATAAATTTTGTCCGAAAGGGACAAAATATGATTTCAAAGAAAGGTTTCAAAGTGATTTTGGTGATACAATATTTTTAAAGTTATTGATGAAAATAATCATACAAAGTTTGATACAGATTTTCAAAGTTCTTTACGAAGCTCAATTTCGAGGACGAAATTTTTTAAAGGGGGAAGGATTGTAACGCCCCAATACTTATTTAAATACTATTTATTTTGCTAACGATCATGGATTTTGATTTTAATATTTATAGGTTGTCTGATACTTGGACCGATACGTTCCTAGCATAAAATGAAGGACTTAAAAGGAAAAGATTTCAAAATGAATTATAAGGATCATTTTTAGAATTTATGAAAGTGATTTCGAAAAGTTCCGACGATTTTGATACGATAAAATTTCATTACAGAACACTTATATTGCAAAAATAATATTAAATTATTATTTTAGTATTATCGAAAATCCGTTCCGAGCATATCGAAGATTTAACTCACGAGTCCTAACAGTCGGAAAATCGAATTTGGACATCGGGAAGGGGTCGAACTGCCGAGCTAATTGACCGACATCTGCCACCGCCGGACATGCCTACCGATACCGCCGGTCACGGCCGGAAGCTTCTCAACCACTATCCGGATAGAGTCCATCAATTGTCGGATAAGGTCGGTCACGACCGGCGAAGCTTCTCGGTCAGTGTCGGAGAAGGTCGGTCGCGACCGGAAGCTTCTCGGCACCGTCCGGATAAGGTCGGTCACGATCGACGAAGCTTCTCGGCCGGTCGGATAAGGCTTCCAAATTGTCGGGTAAGGTTGATTTTCAACCGACTTTGAGCCCCTATTTATACATGTTCCAGGACGTATTTTTGTATATATAATATATGATTTTGAATCTATGAACATCTACTTTAAAAAGACCGTAACATATTTCTATTACAAAAATTAAAAAGGCCTCAAAAATCCCGATCAATTAGATAGCTCAAATCTGACAGTTTTTCAAAGGTGTTTGATAAAAGTCCTCAAAGAGATTTCACATTTTACATCAAGAATTTATGACCGGAAATATGAAAAAGTATTTTCAAGTGCTAGGAGAAGCGTATCCGGGATCCAAGAAGGACAACCGAGCCAAATTCAAAGGAAGATATTTCAAGATTTCAGCAAGTGAGGTTATACTGTTTTAATATGTTACGGTCATCGTTGTGTCGTGTAACATGACGACCCTTGAGGGGTCGAAAGAATGACAGAAAGCCGAGACGAGTCTCACACAGATAAGAATGTTTTATGTGCATTACACAACATGATTTTGACGATTTATAAGGGTTTAATCTCACTGAGTATGCTCGCGTACTCACACCTCGTCATTTATGTTTTTCAGGCTAAGGAATCGACGAACGGGACAAGCAGAAGATGATTACATACTCCCAACACGATGAAGTTCTAAATAATCAAAGATGTTGTCGCCATAATTATTATTATTTTTACGAAACACTTGATGTTCTTCGACGAATATAAATTTCAACGGACTATGTCCGAATATGTGATTTCCCATGTTTTTGTAAAACAGATCGATATTTGAATAAACAAGTTTTATTGAAGATTTACTGACTAAAATACTTCCGCAAATACTCCGAATTTATATAAAATTTTTAAGGAAAAAATTTAGCCGTGTAACGTGTTGTTGCCCAAAATATTTATCCGAAGATTAATACTGCTGGAAGACGGACAACAAACAACAATTGCGGGAGCACTTCCGAGAGAAGATAAATAATAAAAATTTTGCTGGGTTTGTTAGGCCCAGGCTTGAATGCTCTCGCGAGATGATATTAATACAAATATTCGTGGATACAAGTATTAATGAGAGAAATCTAAATACAATGAGTGTAAAAAGACTCTGTTAATCCGGCTCTTGAGCGAAGCTCGGTGTTCTTCGTCCCTGCCGATCGTCTTCTTGATGAGAGAGGCCGAGAGAAGAAGTACCGAATGATAGCTGTTGCCAAGAGTTGGAGATAGCCAAGTGCTGGGTGTTGTATCTCGTGGGAATGCAGAGAGTGTTTTGTGTGCCAAAATCTCGGTCCCTTGGACAAGTGCAGGGTGCCTTGTATATATAGTGGCAGCCGAGTCTTGTCCTCTGGCGGGCGATCGCCTTCCGGCCATTATAATAATGGGGCGATCGTCCGCCGGCCAATATTATAATGGGGCGATCACCCGGGCTGTCGGGCTAAAGTCCAAGGAAGAGGCTGGCGCCAGCTGGGCGGTCCAATGAAGAGCCAGCACGCGTCCAGAGTCAGTGTCACATGCGGCCCTACTGACAGCTTTCGGCGGAATCACTGGCACATGCAGCCCTACTGACAACTTTCGGCGGCTTGTCGGCTGGTGGAGAGATTCTGCCAGGCTGTGGTCAATGACCCGAGATTCGCGGATCTTGTCTCGGCTCTTGCACGTGGTGCCAGTCTTGAGGCTCGGCCTTTGCCGACTGGATGGCCATCGGCCCTGATCGACATGAGGCGGTCGTCTTTAGCTGGTCATCAGAGGTCGCCATCGGCCAGTTGCTGAGGGTCGGCATTGGTCGGTCACCAAGGGTCGGTCGGCAGGTGCCGAGAGGGGATCGCCTTCAGTCGGTCGCAGGAGTCGGTCGCCGAGTACCGAGAGGCGATCGTATTTGATGTCGATCGCTCGGCACCGGGACTGGTCCTGGGACCTTCGGTTGGTTGATGTAGCTTGTCTGCTGGGTAAAGGCTCGGCCGCCTAGTCGCTGGTCGGCAGTTCTGCCTTGGCTGCTCGGCAGTGACTCGGTCGCCCGACCTCTGAGGCGATCGCCGGTCGGAAAGTGTTAATTCTTGACACAACAATTGCCCCCCAGCTTGCTCCTATGTTGAAGACATAGGGCGAGGTGGTTCTTGCTGGCGATCGTGTAAGGAAGAGGACGGGCGATCTTGCTGAGCTGACTTAGGATTCGGACTTGGGCTATCATGGTCGATTGGCTAGCTATCTTTCGGTCTTGTACCTGCAAAAACAACATTGGCCGATCCCCCTCGGAAACTTGGTGGTTTCGCTTGTTTGAGGAATCGTGCACAGTCGCGGAGATCGATGGACCGACTCCATGACCGTGTCTTGGTGCGCGAAGACATTGAGTGTCTCGTGACTCACTTTATTATGAGGGTCCTCTGTTAGGCTGCGCCTCTCCTCGTAATTAAACGAAGGGTGTGCGGTCTCGGTCTAGAGGAGTCCTTGCGCAGGGCAGCGTCGGATGAATCAACTCTACGCCCGCGGCTTGTTAGCTCTGCTTCCACCTCGGCCAGCCATGGAGATGGCCGACCTCGACGGTGTACGTTGAGACGGGGTTGTGGCATGGGTCCACTGATTAATGTTGGAGAGCCCTCAGGCTACGCCGGCCTCGTATTTAAACGAAGGGCGGGCGACCTCGGCCGAAAGGGACCTTGCATGGCCGAAGTAGCTGGTTCCATCGACTACCAGGACCATGGCTCTATGATGTGCGGTGGAGGCGATCGCGAGCCTTAGTCCCTCATGTTAAATGCTGGACAGTAGATGGCGATCATGTCCTCCGGGTTGCTGATGATGTAGCGTGATGATCGGCGATCGGGCTGGAAGACTGGCGATCGTCGCTCGGCAGCCGATCGCTTTATTCGTAGGTCGATATCGGCGATCGGGCGGGAGTTAGTCCCTCATTTAAAATGGACTGTAGGCGGTGAGCGAGTCCTCCGGCTCTGCTGGATAGTAGCGATTGGGAGGCGGAGGTCGTCGCGCGGCGCCGATCGCTCTACTCTAGGCTAAGAAGAAGCCTTTGCACAGCCAGAAATCTGCGGCTCTAGCCGGAAGAGGCTGCGTAGGTCGTCGGTTGGGTCTTCGTGAGATGCTGAACATAGGCGAAAAACCCGAAATCCTCCTAGGACCGCGTAGAGGCGGTCTCATCGCTTCGGGCTCGCCGTTGAGGATGATCCGTCTACCGGCCGATGTAGTCCGAGTCGGACTCTTCTTCTCCCTTCTTGATTTGCATCATGCGAAGGCGACCTTCGTCGGACGACCACAGTGGCGAAGTATTCCGTGAAGACGTGCGCCAGCTCGTTAAAGGAGCCAATGGACCGAGGTGGCAATGAGGTGTACCACCGGTGGGCGAGGTCGTCCAGCGTCAGAGGGAACATTCGGCACCGGGTCGCGTCCGATGCCCCACACCCGGTCATGTAGATGTTGTACTTGTTCAGGTGTGTTTGGGGGTCCGATCGCCCCTCGTACACGGGAGTTTGAGGAGGAGCGATCTTGTGCTGCACCGGGGCGAGCTCGATGTTGATCGCGAGCGGCTCGCTTGGCTCGGCGATCGTCTTCATGGCGCCTGCCGTGGATTGCAGGAGCGCCTTCATGTCGTCGATATGACGTTGCATCGCAGCCATCACCGTGGCTCGGTCGCTTGCTGATCGGCTTTGGGTGCGGGAGCCGAGGCGATCGTGTACCGATCTCCGGACTCCGCTGCTGCCGACCTCGGCAATTTGGCGAGGGGGAGCCAGATGGCTGGGCTGCCTTCTGGGAGCCGGGTAGGCCGATCTCCTGGTGATGGACTCAAACTCCGTCGTCTCGTAGCTGGGGCCAGACTGCCCCGGTCGCCAGGCCGGGTCACTGCCCAGGCGATCGAAGACTGAGGTGCCCCGGCTGCCGAGCGCCTCTTCTTGCGGACGAGAGCCTCCTGGCGATCGCTCGGCCAGTAACGCCTTGAGCTTCAGCTTGGACTTCCGGCGGGAGGCCGAGGGGGTGATAGCAGGAGGCGCGTCGAGAGCACTCCGTCGCTCCTGTAGGACGGTCATGACCTCGTCAATCTGTTCCTTGGTTCGGAGCTGATTGAGCGAGAGGCTCGGGCCGCCGCCCAGGGATGGGTTCGAGCATCCTTGACCGCGGCGGCTGCCTTCCACCATCGGCTGCGGCTCGGACTGGGATGGAACGGGGGGTCTGGCCGGCTGGTCAGCGGCTTTCTTCGACGCGGAGGCGGAAGACATGATTTCTGAAAGATTTCTTTGAAGTGCAGTGAGTGTCACTTCAAGTATCTGCCCCGAGAACAGTGAGTGTTCTTCGGGACGGTAGGTATAAAAATTTGAGGGTTGCCCCTTCCTCTAGCGCCAATTGTTGTTGCCCAAAATATTTATCCGAAGATTAATACTGCTGGAAGACGGACAACAAACAACAATTGCGGGAGCACTTCCGAGAGAAGATAAATAATACAAGATTTGTCGGGTTTGTTAGGCCCGGGCTTGAATGCTCTCGCGAGATGATATTAATACAAATATTCGTGGATACAAGTATTAATGAGAGAAATCTAAATACAATGAGTGTAAAAAGACTCTGTTAATCCGGCTCTTGAGCGAATCTCGGTGTTCTTCGTCCCTACCGATCGTCTTCTTGATGAGAGAGGCCGAGAGAAGAAGTACCGAATGATAGCTGTTGCCAAGAGTTGGAGATAGCCAAGTGCTGGGTGTTGTATCTCGTGGGAATGCAGAGAGTGTTTTGTGTGCCAAAATCTCGGTCCCTTGGACAAGTGCAGGGTGCCTTGTATATATAGTGGCAGCCGAGTCTTGTCCTCTGGCGGGCGATCGCCTTCCGGCCATTATAATAATGGGGCGATCGTCCGCCAGCCAATATTATAATGGGGCGATCACCCGGTTTGTCGGGCTAAAGTCCAAGGAAGAGGCTGGCGCCAGCTGGGCGGTCCAATGTGTTGTGTCAAAAATTAACACCTTTCGACCGGCGATCGCCTCGGAGGTCGGGCGACCGAGTCACTACCGAGCGGTCGAGGCAGATCTGTCGACCAGCGATCAGGCGACCGAGCCTTAGCCCAACGAACAAGCTACATCGACCGACCAAAGGTCTCAGGACCAGTCCCGGTGCCGAGCGATCGACATCAAAGACGATCGCCTCTCGGTACTCGGCGACCGACTCCTGGCGACCGACAAGCGGACGACCATCCCTCAGCACCTGCCGACCTACCCTTGGAGACCGACCATTGCCGACCCTCATCCACTGGCCGATGGCGACCTCGGATGATCAACTAGAGACAACCGCTTCATGTCGATCAGCATCGATGGCCATCCAGTCGGCAAAGGCCGAGCCTCAAGACTGACACCACGTGCAAGAGCCGAGACAAGATCCGCGAATCTCGGGCCATTGACCACAGCCTGGCAGAATCTCTCCACCAGCCGACAAGCCGCCGAAAGCTGTCAGTAGGGCCACATGTGACATTGACTCTGAACGCGTGCTGGCTCCTCATTGGATAGCCCAGCTGGCGCAAGCACCTCTTCCTTGGACTTTAGCCCGACAGCCCAGGAGGTCGCCCCATTATAGTATTGGCCGGCAGACGATCGCCCCATTATTATAATGGCCGGAAGGCGATCGCCCACCTAAGGACAAGACCCGGCTGTCCCTATATAAACAAGGCACCCTGCTCTCGGCCACTTCTTCTGCATTATCGCGATTTGAGCATACAATACAGAAACAATATACAGCACTTGGCTAATCTCCAACTCTTCGCAACAGCTATCATTCGGTCCTTCCTCTCCCGGCCTATCTCATCCAGTAGATTATCGGCGGGGACGAAGAACATCGAGCTTCGCTCAAGAGCCGGATTAACAGAGTCTTTTTACACTCATTGTATCTAGATTTCTCACATTAATACTTGTATCCACAAATATTTGTATTAATAACATCTCGCGAGAGCATTCAAGCCCGGGCCTAACAATCCCGGCAAATCTTGTATTATTTATCTTCTCTCGGAAGTGCTCCCGCAATTGTTGTTTGTTGTCCGTCTCCAGCAGTATTTAATCTTCGGATAGATATTTTGGGCAACAACAATTGGCGCTAGTAGAAGGGGATCCAACCCTCGAATTTTTATACCTACCGTCCCGAAGAACACTCACTGTTCTCGGGGCAGATACTTGAAGTGACACTCACTGCGCTTCAAAGAAATCCCTCAGAAATCATGTATTCCGCCTCCGCGTCGAAGAAAGCCGCTGATCAGCCGGCCAGACCCCCTGTTCCGTCCCAGTCCGAGCCGCAGCCGATGATGGAAGGTAGCCACCGCGGTCAGAGACGCTCGATCCCATCCCGGGACGGCAGCCCGAGCCTCTCGCTCGATCAGTTCCGAACCAATGAACAGATCGAAGAGGCCATAGCCGTCCTTCAGGAGCGACGGAGTACTCGTGACGCGCCTCCTGCTATCACCCCCTCGATCTCCCGCCGGAAGTCCAAGCGGAAGCTCAAGCGTGCGGCGAGCGACGCCAAGGCTCTCGCCCGCAAGAAGAGGCGCTCGGCAACCGGCACCTCTGTCTTCGATCGCACTGGCGGTGACCGACTGGCGGCCGGGCGATCGGCCCGGCTACGACGACAGAGTTTGAGTCCCTCACCAGGAGCTCGGCCTACCCGGCTCCCGAAAGGCGATCTAGCCGCCTGGCTCCCGCTCGCCAAATTCCCGAGGTCGGTAGCAGCGGAGTCCGGAGATCGGTACACGATCGCCTCGGCCCCCGCTCCCAAAGCCGATCCGCAAGCAGCCGAGCCGCGGCGATTGCCGCATTGCAATGTCAGCTCGACGACGTGAAGGCGCTCACCTGTCCGGCAGGCGCCGTGAAGACGATCGCCGCGCCAAGCGAGCCGCTCGCGATCGACATCGAGCTCGCCCCGGTGCAGCACAAGATCGCTCCTCCTCAGACACCCGTGTACCAGGGGCGATCGGACCCCCAAACACACCTGCACAAGTTCAACATCTACATGACCGGGTGTGGGGCATCAGACGCGACCCGGTGCCGAATGTTCCCTCTGACGCTGGACGACCTCACCCACCGGTGGTACACCTCATTGCCACCTCGGTCCATTAGCTCCTTTAACGAGCTGGCGCACGTCTTCACAGAATACTTCGCCACCAGGGCCGCTCGGCCAGAAGGTCCCCATCGCATGTGGCGGATCAGGCAAGGGGAAGAGGAGTCCGACTCGGACTACATCGACCGGGTTGACATGATCATCCTCAACGGCGAGCCCGTAAGCGATGAGACCGCCCTCTACGCGGTCCTAGGAGGTTTTCAGGGCTTCTCGCCTATGTTCAGGCATCTCACGAAGACCCTACCGACGACCTACGCAGCCTTCCGGGCTAGAGCCGCAGATTTCCTGTCCAGAAAAAGGCTTCTTCTTGGCCTAGGAGTAGAGCGATCGGCGCCCGCGCGACGACCTCCAGTCCACCAGCCCGACCGCTACTATCCAGCAGGGCCGGAGGACTCGCTCACCGCATACAGTCCACCATTTAAAATGAGGGACTAACTCCCGCCCGATCGCCGATATCGACCTACGAATAAAGCGAACGGCTGCCGAGCGGCGATCGCCAGTCTTCCGGCCCGATCGCCGATCATCACGCTACATCATCAGCAACCCGGTGGACACGATCGCCATCTACAGTCCAGCATATAACATGACGAACTAAGGCATAAGATCGCCTCCACCGCACATCATAAAGCCATGGTCCTGGCAGTCGATGGAACCGGCTGCTTCGGCTATGCAAGGTCCCTTTCGGCCGAGATCGCCCGCCCATCGTTTAAATACGAGGCCGGCGTAGTCTAAGGGCTCTCCAACATTAATCAGTGGACACGTGACACAACCCCCGTCTCAACGTACACCGTCGAGGTCGGCCATCTCCATGGCTGGCCGAGGTGGAAGCAGAGCTAACAAGCCGCGGGCGTGGAGTTGATTCATCCGACGCTGCCCCGCGCAAGGACTCCTCTAGACCGAGACCGCACGCCCTTCGTTTAAATACGAGGCGAGGCGCAGCCTAACAGAGGACCCTCATAATAAAGTGAGTCACGAGACACTCAATGTCTTCGCGCACCAAGACACGGTCATAGAGTCGGTCCATCGATCTCCGCAACTGTGCACGATTCCTCAAACAAGCGAAACCACCAAGTTTCCGTGGGGGATCGGCCAATGTTGTTTTTGCAGGTACAAGACCGAAAGATAGCTAGCCAATCGACCATGATAGCCCAAGTCCGAATCCTAAGTCAGCTCAGATCGCCCGTCCTCATCTAGACACGATCGCCAGCAAGAACCACCTCGCCCCATGTCTTCAACATAGGAGCAAGCTGGGGGGCAATTGTTGTGTCAAGAATTAACACCTTCCGACCGGCGATCGCCTCGGAGGTCGGGCGACCGAGTCACTGCCGAGCGGTCGAGGCAGATCTGCCGACCAGCGATCAGGCGACCGAGCCTTAGCCCAGCGGACAAGCTACATCGACCGACCGAAGGTCTCAGGACCAGTCCCGGTACCGAGCGATCGACATCAAAGACGATCGCCTCTCGGTACTCGGCGACCGACTCCTGGCGACCGACAAGCGGACGACCATCCCTCAGCACCTGCCGACCTACCCTTGGAGACCGACCATTGCCGACCCTCATCCACTGGCCGATGGCGACCTCGGATGATCAACTAGAGACGACCGCTTCATGTCGATCAGCATCGATGGACATCCAGTCGGCAAAGGCCGAGCCTCAAGACTGACACCACGTGCAAGAGCCGAGACAAGATCCGCGAATCTCAGGCCATTGACCACAGCCTGGCAGAATCTCTCCACCAGCCAACAAGCCGCCGAAAGCTGTCAGTAGGGCCACATGTGACATTGACTCTGGACGCGTGCTGGCTCCTCATTGGATAGCCCAGCTGGCGCCAGCACCTCTTCCTTGGACTTTAGCCCGACAGCCCAGGAGGTCGCCCCATTATAGTATTGGCCGGCAGACGATCGCCCCATTATTATAATGGCCGGAAGGCGATCGCCCACCTAAGGACAAGACCCGGCTGTCCCTATATAAACAAGGCACCCTGCTCTCGGCCACTTCTTCTGCATTATCGCGATTTGAGCATACAATACAGAAACAATATACAGCACTTGGCTAATCTCCAACTCTTGGCAACAGCTATCATTCGGTCCTTCCTCTCCCGGCCTATCTCATCCAGCAGATTATCGGCGGGGACGAAGAACATCGAGCTTCGCTCAAGAGCCGGATTAACAGAGTCTTTTTACACTCATTGTATCTAGATTTCTCACATTAATACTTGTATCCACGAATATTTGTATTAATAACATCTCGCGAGAGCATTCAAGCCCGGGCCTAACAAACCCGGTAAATCTTGTATTATTTATCTTCTCTCGGAAGTGCTCCTGCAATTGTTGTTTGTTGTCCGTCTCCGGCAGTATTTAATCTTCAGATAGATATTTTGGGCAACAACACAATGAAGAGCCAACACGCGTCCATAGTCAGTGTCACATGCAGCCCTACTGACAGCTTTCGGTGGAATCACTGGCACATGCAGCCCTACTGACAACTTTCGACGGCTTGTCGGCTGGTGGAGAGATTCTGACAGGCTGTGGTCAATGACCCGAGACTCGCGGATCTTGTCTCGGCTCTTGCACGTGGTGCCAGTCTTGAGGCTCGGCCTTTGCCGACTGTATGGCCATCGGCCCTGATCGACATGAGGCGGTCGTCTTTAGCTGGTCATCAGAGGTCGCCATCGGCCAGTTGCTGAGGGTCGGCATTGGTCGATCACCAAGGGTCGGTCGGCAGGTGCCGAGAGGGGATCGCCTTCAGTCGGTCGCAGGAGTCGGTCGCCGAGTACCGAGAGGCGATCGTATTTGATGTCGATCGCTCGGCACCGGGACTGGTCCTGGGACCTTCGGTTGGTCGATGTAGCTTGTCTGCTGGGTAAAGGCTCGGCCGCCTGGTCGCTGGTCGGCGCTTCGGCCGCCGGGCAGATGACTTGCCGCCCGACCTCCGAGGCGATCGCCGGTCGGAAAGTGTTAATTCTTGACACAACATAACGTTCTTTTTAATTAAGAAAGCCAGGGCGTTACAGAATGGTATCGGAGCGGACCTCTCTCAGTACGGTGAGATTTGGGGATGAACCAAGCGGAAGATGGTGAACATGTGACACCCGGGGCCGACGAGGGGGGGAGTGATCGCCGGTGCAATAGAAAAGGGCACGGACAATGAGAGGCTCCAAGAAAGGGGAGTGATCGCCGGTGCAATAAGAAAAATGGCACGGACAACGAGTGGCTCCTGACAAGGCTTCTAGGCGGAGGGGGACATGACTGAACCGAATTCTCACCAGAACGAGAGGTATTCCAAGACTGTATAGGTATGGGACTATACAGTTAAGGAGGTAAAAAAAAAAGATTTACTTATACAAAACAAGATATTTCAAAACTTTCTTATTTTTAATAGTATAACGAATAATTACGGCATGATTATATTTTCGGGAGAATATGTGGTTCATCGCTGCTGCCCAACGTCGACTCTGAGGCAATGTTTTCAAGTATTCACTCTTTTATGAAAACTTAAAAATTATGGTATGAGTATAGAATGATTGTGTCGGCAAAAGATTTGAAAGGATATGTGAAAGTATAAATGTTGTCCGAAAGGGACAAAATATGATTTCAAAGAAAGGTTTCAAAGTGATTTTGCTGAACCATTATTTTTAAAGTTATTGATGAAAATACTCATACAAAGTTTGATACAGATTTTCAAAGTTCTTTACGAAGCTCAATTTCGAGGACGAAATTTTTTAAAGGGGGAAGGATTGTAACGCCCCAATACTTATTTAAATACTATTTATTTTGCTAACGATCATGGATTTTGATTCTAATATTTATAGGTTGTCTGATACTTGGACCGATACGTTCCTAGTATAAAATGAAGGAATTAAAAGGAAAAGATTTCAAAATGAATTATAAGGATCATTTTTAGAATTTATGAAAGTGATTTCGAAAAGTTCCGACGATTTTGATACGATAAAATTTCATTACAGAACACTTATATTGCAAAAATAATATTAAATTATTATTTTAATATAATCGAAAATCCGTTCCGAGAATATCGAAGATTTAACTCCGACGAGACCGGAACAGGTCGGAAAATCGAATTTGGACATCGGGAAGGGGTCGAACTGGCCGAGCCAAGTTGACCGACATCTCACGGCCATCACGGACATGCCTACTGGCAAATGTCACGGCCGACGAAGCTTCTCGACCACTATCCGGATAGGGCTGTCCATTTGTCGGATAAGGTCGGTCACGACCGACGAAGCTTCTCGGTCAGTGTCCGGAGAAGGTCGGTCGCGACCGACGAAGCTTCTCGCCACTGTTCAGGATAAGGTCGGTCACGACCGGCAAGCTTCTCGCCACCGTCGGATAAGGCTTCCAGCTGTCCGGATAATGCTTCCAGCTGTTTGGGTAAGGTTGATTTTCAACCGACTTTGAGCCCCTATTTATACATGTTCCCGGACGTATTTTTGTACATATAATATATGATTTTGAATCTATGAACATCTACTTTAAAACGACCGTAACATATTTCTATTACAAAAATTAAAAGGCCTCAAAAATCCCGATCAATTAAATAACTCAAATCTGACAGTTTTTCAAAGGTGTTTGATAAAAGTCCTCAAAGAGATTTCAGATTTTACATCAAAAATTTATAACCGGAAATATGAAAAAGTATTTTCAAGTGCTAGGAGAAGCGTATCCGGGATCCAAGAAGGACAACCGAGCCAAATTCAAAGGAAGATATTTCAAGATTTCAGCAAATGAGGTGAGGTTATACTGTTTTAATATGTTACGGTCATCGTTGTGTCGTGTAACATGACGACCCGCGAGGGGTCGAAAGAATGACAGAAAGCCGAGACGAGTCTCACACAGATAAGAATGTTTTATGTGCATTACACAACATGATTTTGACGATTTATAAGGGTTTAATCTCACTGAGTATGCTCGCGTACTCACACCTCGTCATTTATGTTTTTCAGGCTAAGGAATCGACGAACGGGACAAGCAGAAGATGATTACATACTCCCAACACGATGAAGTTATAAATAATCAAAGATGTTGTCGCCGTAATTATTATTATTTTTACGAAACACTTGATGTTCTTCGACGAATATAAATTTCAACGGACTATGTCCGAATATGTGATTTCCCATGTTTTTGTAAAACTGTACTGATATTTGAATAAACAAGTTTTATTGAAGATTTACTAACTAAAATACTTCCGCAAATACTACGAATTTATATAAAATTTTTAAGGACAAAATTTAGCCGTGTAACGTTCTTTTTAATTAAGAAAGCCAGGGCGTTACAGAATGGTATCGGAGCGGACCTCTCTCAGTACGGTGAGATTTGGGGATGAACCAAGCGGAAGATGGTGAACATGTGACACCCGGGGCCGACGAGGGGGGGAGTGATCGCCGGTGCAATAGAAAAGGGCACGGACAATGAGCGGCTCCGAGAAAGGGGAGTGATCGCCGGTGCAATAAGAAAAAGGGCACGGACAACGAGCGGCTCCTGACAAGGCTTCTAGGCGGAGGGGGACATGACTGAACCGAATTCTCACCAGAACGAGAGGTATTCCAAGAATGTATAGGTATGGGACTATACAGTTAATGAGGTAAAAAAAAAGATTTACTTATACAAAACAAGATATTTCAAAACTTTCTTATTTTTAAAAGTATAACGAATAATTACGGCATGATTATATTTTCGGGAGAATATGTGGTTCATCGCTGCTGCCCAACGTCGACTCTGAGGCAATATTTTCAAGTATTCACTCTTTTATTAAAAAGTAAAAATTATGGTATGTATTGTGTCGGCAAAAGATTTGAAAGGATATGTGAAAGTATAAATGTTGTCCGAAAGGGACAAAATATGATTTCAAAGAAAGGTTTCAAAGTGATTTTGCTGACACAATATTTTTAAAGTTAATGATGAAAATACTCATACAAAGTTTGATACAGATTTTCAAAGTTCTTTACGAAGCTCAATTTCGAGGACGAAATTTTTTAAAGGGGGAAGGATTGTAACGCCCCAATACTTATTTAAATACTATTTATTTTGCTAACGATCATGGATTTTGATTTTAATATTTATAGGTTGTCTGATACTTGGACCGATACGTTCCTAGCATAAAATGAAAGACTTAAAAGGAAAAGATTTCAAAATGAATTATAAGGATCATTTTTAGAATTTATGAAAGTGATTTCGAGAAGTTCCGACGATTTTGATACGATAAAATTTCATTACGTAACACTTATATTGCAAAAATAATATTAAATTATTATTTTAATATTATCGAAAATCCGTTAGAGCATATCGAAGATTTAACTCCGACGAGTCCTAACAGGTCGGAAAATCGAGTTTGGACATCGGAAGGGGTCGAACTGCCGAGCCAATTGACCGACATCTGCCGAATCACGGACATGCCTACCGACAGTGCCACGGCCACGGCCGAAGCTTCTCGACCACTATCCGGATAGGGTCGCCCAAATTGTCTGGATAAGGTCGGTCACGACCGACGAAGCTTCGGTCGGTGTCCGGAGAAGGTCGGCCGCGACCGACAAGCTTCTCGCCACCGTCCGGATAAGGTCGGTCACGATCGACGAAGCTTCTCGGCCACCGTCCGGATAAGGCTTCCACTGTCCAGGATAATGCTTCCAGCTTGTCCGGTAAGGTTGATTTTCAACCGACTTTGAGCCCCTATTTATACATGTTCCCGGACGTATTTTTGTACATATAATATATGATTTTGAATCTATGAACATCTACTTTAAAACGACCGTAACATATTTCTATTACAAAAATGAAAAAGGCCTCAAAAATCCAGACCAATTAGATAGCTCAAATCTGACAGTTTTTCAAAGGTGTTTGATAAAAGTCCTCAAAGAGATTTCAGATTTTACATCAAGAATTTATGACCGGAAATATGAAAAAGTATTTTCAAGTGCTAGGAGAAGCGTATCCGGGATCCAAGAAGGACAACCGAGCCAAATTCAAAGGAAGATATTTCAAGATTTCAGCAAACGAGGTGAGGTTATACTGTTTTAATTTGTTACGGTCATCGTTGTGTCGTGTAACATGACGACCCGCGAGGGGTCGAAAGAATGACAGAAAGCCGAGACGAGTCTCACACAGATAAGAATGTTTTATGTGCATTACACAACATGATTTTGACGATTTATAAGGGTTTAATCTCACTGAGTATGCTCGCGTACTCACACCTCGTCATTTATGTTTTTCAGGCTAAGGAATCGACGAACGGGACAAGCAGAAGATGATTACATACTCCCAACATGATGAAGTTCTAAATAATCAAAGATGTTGTCGCCATAATTATTATTATTTTTACGAAACACTTGATGTTCTTCGACGAATATAAATTTCAACGGACTATGTCCGAATATGTGATTTCCCATGTTTTTGTAAAACTGTACTGATATTTGAATAAACAAGTTTTATTGACGATTTACTGACTAAAATACTTCCGCAAATACTACGAATTTATATAAAATTTTTAAGGACAAAATTTAGCCGTGTAACGTTCTTTTTAATTAAGAAAGCCAGGGCGTTACAGAATGGTATCGGAGCGGACCTCTCTCAGTACGGTGAGATTTGGGGATGAACCAAGCGGAAGATGGTGAACATGTGACACCCGGGGCCGACGAGGGGGGGAGTGATCGCCGGTGCAATAGAAAAGGGCACGGACAATGAGCGGCTCCGAGAAAGGGGAGTGATCGCCGGTGCAATAAGAAAAAGGGCACGGACAACGAGCGGCTCCTGACAAGGCCTGTAAGCGGAGGGGGACATGACTGAACCGAATTCTCACCAGAACGAGAGGTATTCCAAGACTGTATAGGTATGGGACTATACAGTTAAGTGTTGGGTACCAAATCGGATATTTGTGCCGTTTTGTGCGGAAGCGAAAATAAATTGCGGAAAATAAATCACACAAGGATTTATAGAGGTTCGGCTATTAACGAAGCCTACGTCCTCTCTCGATGTATCTTTTTCTTTAGGTTTAAGATCAAAACCTCTACGCCTCTCTTCTATCGGTCGAGGGATTACCGTTACAAGCTCGTCTTTTATCGGTCCGAGTAAAACCGTTTTTCCTTTTCTATTGGATAAGGAATCAACCACTCTAGCTTTCTATGGGTACTAGATAAACCTCACTAAGATAGAGATTGTGATTCTAACAATGCCGGATCCTTGATCCTAATAACACCGGATCAAATCGTATCTTTTCTTTTACCTCTCGTGTATAATGTTGAATGTATAAACACTCAAACTAATAATATAAGCTTAATATTACAACAACAATGTGAATATATGATTCTCAGATGTATGACTCGTTTGCTTGAAGTTGTTGTACTCAAACAATACCATAGGAATGGTATTTATAGGCATTTCCCATGGACTAGCCGTTGCTGGCTGTTTTGACTTGCTAGCGTGCGCTAGCTCTTCCTTCTTAGCGTGCGCTAACTCATTAGCGTGCCTGTAGCGTGTGTTAGGCTGTTCCCAGTTTCAGTCCAGTAGCTTCATTTTTTCTTTAGCGTACGTTATGCCTCCTGCCTTACGTACGTTATCTCACTTACTTAGCGTACGTTAACCATGATTGAGTAGCGTCCGTTAACGTAATATATCCGTTGCCTTTACTTGTCAAACTATCCGTTTGATGCTTGACTTTCCGTCGAATCTTTCCAACGTTCTAATTGACTTCATTCAAACTGATTAGCGTGCGCTATTCATACTTTGTAACGTGCGCTAATGCTGACTTCATTGCATATATTATTCTGCGTTTGAATTCCTTCACAACGGTAACAAGACTTCGATAGCGTGCGTTAATGATACCGTGTAGCGTGCGCTATCTCATCAGCTGACTTCACTTCAGCTTACTTCGAAACTTGGCTGGAATGCAGTTGACTCCTCGTTAGCGTGCGCTAACATATATGCCTTAGCGTGCGCTAATGCAGTCCAGATTTCAACTTTTTGCGACTTCGTCTGCTTCGTTGTTTTGCTTCGCCTCGATGTTGTTTTGTTGTTTAGCAACTTTAATCGTCAAAACATAAATTAAATAAAGTGTGGAATAAATATTCCAACAATCTCCCCCTTTTTGATGATTACAAAACAACCCTTGAATTAGATAATCTGTAAAAATAATATGTGTATATTTATACGAATCAAAGTTTTCGGCTTTGATCGTTTCGTTAGTTTCTCCAATTCTCTTTTCTTTTCGACATCTCCTTTATTTTTCGACTCCGTTGTTTTTCATTTTTCAATTTTTCAACTCCCCCTATTTGTATGCTTTTCTTTTCTTTTCGACTTCTTCGATTTTTCTCATTTTTATCCATTCATCTCCTTCTCATTTTTATCTCAATTCATCTACTTCTCCCCCTTTTTGTCTTCATCAAAAAGTAAAAAAATATAGAGCATATGAAATGAAATATAGATATGCATGATAACAATTTATGCATTAATAAGGGTATAAGCTCCCCCTGAAAATATTATTTCTCCCTCAAGAAAATTCCTTCTCCCCCTTTGTAAAATATCACTTGTTTAAAATTTATTTTTGGGGATCCAACCTATAGTTGGTTTTTCTTTTGAAACGTAGACGATATTTGAAATGTTTGTTCCTTTAGGAACCCAAATATTTTTAATTTTTATCGTCCGTCTTGGGCTTTTGCACTTTGAAATGTGATGCCCGATTTTCAAATATTTTTCGCATCGGGGTATTTTGAAATTGACGGATTCATTTTTCGAACGTGGTTTGAATCCTAAACCCTCTTTATTTAAAGTATATTTTTGAACACATAGCATTTGTTCAAATTTATCGTTGCCGCACGAGAATTTTCTTGTCAAAGATTTTAGTTCATCTTGAACTTTTAAAAGATCATTCTTCAAAATATTCTCATTTTCAATGCATTTCGAATGATCGAGTTTGACAAATTTTCCCTTCTCGATAATTTTGGAATTTTTAATTTCCAAAGTTTTATATTTAGACTTGAGGGATTTAATTTCATTTAAAGCATTTTGATAGTCCGTATGTAATAACTCGAATGTTTCAAAAGTTCGTCGTAACAATTACTTACTTGGCTTTCGACGTCGCTATCGTCGAATGAACTCCGGGCCATGAGCGCGAGATTATTTTGTTCAAGAAAATCTTCATCGGGATCTTCGTCGCTCCATGTTGCGATTAGAACCTCCTTTTGCTTTACTCGACAGTTCTTAGCAAAGTGGCCTCGTTTGCCACATAATCGACAAGTGTTGTCGAATTTCTTAGGTTCGCCCGTTTGAATGTCCTTCTTCCTTCGGTTTAATAAGTGTTGGAACTTATTAATATTTTTGGCATAATATGCCATTTCTTCGTCGCTTTCGTCCACCGGAATTTCTTCTTTCTTTCTCGGCACCTTAGCCTTGAAGGCTATCGACTTTTCCTTCGGTTTTGGTTTGGCATTCTGAGATTTTAGAACAATCTCGTAGTTGATAAGAGAACCAACGAGAGCACTAAAATCGAGAGTATTTAAATCTTTGGATTCCATTATTGCCGTAACCGTACCATCCCATTCTCGAGGTAGTGATCGGAGAATTTTCTTTACTTTCTCACTGCTCGAAAGTGGTTTTCCGAAACATGCTAATCCATTAGTGATGACCGAAAATCGATCGAGCATAATCGAGATGGATTCGTCGTCCTTCATTTGGAATAATTCATAATCGTGAAGGAGCATGTTTATCTTCGTCTCTTTGACTTTAGACGTACCTTCGTGTGTTACCTCAAGCATTTTCCAAATTTCTTTGGCACTATCACACGATGATATCCGGTTGTGTTCTTCCGGATTTAAGGCACAATAAAGGAGATGAGTTGCCTTACAATTGAAATGGTCGTTTTTCCAATCGGAGTCGTCATATTCTTCAAAAGTTTTAAGCGTACCGTTTGAATTCGTTGGAATTTTTGGACCAAGAAAAATCACCTTCCAAAGTTCGATGTCGTAAGCTCGAATGAATATCGGCATCTTCTTCTTCCAAGTCATGAAGTTCGCGCCATCAAAAAATGGTGGTCGGTTGAGAGCAAGGCCTTCGGCTGGAGAGATTTGAAACGCCATTTTTGATCTTCTCCTCGGATGTTAAACCGCGTATTGGAGTACCTCTCCGATACCAATTGTTGGGTACCAAATCGGATATTTGCGCCGTTTTGTGCGGAAGCGAAAATAAATTGCGGAAAATAAATCAGACAAGGATTTATAGAGGTTCGGCTATTAACGAAGCCTATGTCCTCTCTCGATGTATCTTTTTTCTTTAGGTTTAAGATCAAAACCTCTACGCCTCTCTTCTATCGGTCGAGGGATTACCGTTACAAGCTCGTCTTCTATCGGTCCGAGTAAAACCGTTTTTCCTTTTCTATTGGATAAGGAATCAACCACTCTAGCTTTCTATGGGTACTAGATAACCCTCACTAAGATAGCGATTGTGATTCTAACAATGCTGGATCCTTGATCCTAATAACACCGAATCAAATCGTATCTTTTCTTTTACCTCTCGTGTATAATGTTGAATGTATAAACACTCAAACTAACAATATAAGCTTAATATTACAACAACAATGTGAATATATGATTCTCAGATGTATGACTCGTTTTCTTGAAGTTGTTGTACTCAAACAATACCATAGGAATGGTATTTATAGGCATTTCCCATAGACTAGCCGTTGCTGGATGTTTTGACTTGCTAGCGTGCGCTAGCTCTTCCTTCTTAGCGTGCGCTAACTCATTAGCGTGCCTGTAGCGTGCGTTAGGCTGTTCCCAGTTTCAGTCCAGTAGCTTCGTTTTTTCTTTAGCGTACGTTATGCCTCCTGCCTTACGTACGTTATCTCACTTACTTAGCGTACATTAACCATGATTGAGTAGCGTGCGTTAACGTAATATATCCGTTGCCTTTACTTGTCAAACTATCCATTTGATGCTTGAATTTCCGCCGAATCTTTCCAACGTTCTAATTGACTTGATTCAAACTGATTAGCGTGCGCTATTCATACTTTGTAGCGTGCGCTAATGCTGACTTCATTGCATACGTTATTCTGCATTTGAATTCCTTCACAACGGTAACAAGACTTCGATAGCGTGCATTAATGATACCGTGTAGCGTGCGCTATCTCATCAGCTGACTTCACTTCAGCTTACTTCGAAACTTGGCTGGAATGCAGTTGACTCCTCGTTAGCGTGCGCTAACATATATGCCTTAGCGTGCGCTAATGCAGTCCAGATTTCAACTTTTTGCGACTTCGTCTGCTTCGTTGTTTTGCTTCGCCTCGATGTTGTTTTGTTGTTTAGCAACTTTAATCATCAAAACATAAATTAAATAAATTGTGGAATAAATATTCCAACATTAAGGAGGTAAAAAAAGATTTACTTATACAAAACAAGATATTTCAAAACTTTCTTATTTTTAAAAGTATAACGAATAATTACGGCATGATTATATTTTCGGGAGAATATGTGGTTCATCGCTGCTGCCCAACGTCGACTCTGAGGTAATGTTTTCAAGTATTCACTCTTTTATGAAAACTTAAAAATTATGGTATGAGTATAGAATGATTGTGTCGGCAAAAGATTTGAAAGGATATGTGAAAGTATAAATGATGTCCGAAAGGGACAAAATATGATTTCAAAGAAAGGTTTCAAAGTGATTTTGCTGACACAATATTTTTAAAGTTATTGATGAAAATACTCATACAAAGTTTGATACAGATTTTCAAAGTTCTTTACGAAGCTCAATTTCGAGGACGAAATTTTTTAAAGGGGGAAGGATTGTAACGCCCCAATACTTATTTAAATACTATTTATATTGCTAACGATCATGGATTTTGATTTTAATATTTATAGGTTGTCTGACACTTGGACCGATACGTTCCTAGCATAAAATGAAGGAGTTAAAAGGAAAAGATTTCAAAATGAATTATAAGGATCATTTTTAGAATTTATGAAAGTGATTTCGAAAAGTTCCAACGATTTTGATACGATAAAATTTCATTACAGAACACTTATATTGCAAAAATAATATTAAATTATTATTTTAATATAATCGAAAATCCGTTCCGAGCATATCGAGGATTTAACTCCGACGAGTCCGGAACAGGTCGGAAAATCGAATTTGGACATCGGGAAGGGGTCGAATCGGCTGAGCCAAGTTGACCGACATCTGCCGGTCACCGCCGGACATGCCTACCGACAGCTGCCGGTCACGGCCGACAGAAGCTTCTCGACCACTATCCGGATAGAATGTCAATTGTCGGATAAGGTCGGTCACGACCGAAGCTTCTCGGTCAGTGTCGGAGAAGGTCGGTCGCGACGACGAAGCTTCGCCACTGTCCGGATAAGGTCGGTCACGACCGACAGAAGCTTCTCGGCCAGCTGTCCGGATAAGGCTTCCAGCTGTCCGGATAATCCTTCCAGCTGTCCGGTAAGGTTGATTTTCAACCGACTTTGAGCCCCTATTTATACATGTTCCCGGACGTATTTTTGTACATATAATATATGATTTTGAATCTATGAACATCTACTTTAAAACGACCGTAACATATTTCTATTACAAAAATTAAAAAGGCCTCAAAAATCCCGATCAATTAGATAGCTCAAATCTGACAGTTTTTCAAAGGTGTTGATAAAAGTCCTCAAAGAGATTTCAGATTTTACATCAAGAATTTATGACCGGAAATATGAAAAAGTATTTTCAAGTGCTAGGAGAAGCGTATCCGGGATCCAAGAAGGACAACCGAGCCAAATTCAAAGGAAGATATTTCAAGATTTCAGCAAACGAGGTGAGGTTATACTGTTTTAATATGTTACGGTCATCGTTGTGTCGTGTAACATAACGACCCGCGAGGGGTCGAAAGAATGACAGAAAGCCGAGACGAGTCTCACACGGATAAGAATGTTTTATGTGCATTACACAACATGATTTTGACGATTTATAAGGGTTTAATCTCACTGAGTATGCTCGCGTACTCACACCTCGTCATTTATATTTTTTCAGGCTAAGGAATCGACGAACGGGACAAGCAGAAGATGATTACATACTCCCAACACGATGAAGTTCTAAATAATCAAAGATGTTGTCGCCGTAATTATTATTATTTTTACGAAACACTTGATGTTCTTCGACGAATATAAATTTCAACGGACTATGTCCGAATATGTGATTTCCCATGTTTTTGTAAAACTGTACTGATATTTGAACAAACAAGTTTTATTGAAGATTTACTGACTAAAATACTTCCGCAAATACTCCGAATTTATATAAAATTTTTAAGGAAAAAATTTAGCCGTGTAACGTTCTTTTTAATTAAGAAAGCGAGGGCGTTACAGAATGGTATCGGAGCGGACCTCTCTCAGTACGATGAGATTTGGGGATGAACCAAGCGGAAGCTGGTGAACATGTGACACCCGGGGCCGACGAGGGGGGGAGTGATCGCCGGTGCAATAGAAAAGGGCACGGACAATGAGCGGCTCCGAGAAAGGGGAGTGATCGCCGGTGCAATAAGAAAAAGGGCACGGACAACGAGCGGCTCCTGACAAGGCTTCTAGGTGGAGGGGGACATGACTGAACCGAATTCTCACCAGAACGAGAGGTATTCCAAGACTGTATAGGTATGGGACTATACAGTTAAGGAGGTAAAAAAAAAAAGATTTACTTATACAAAACAAGATATTTCAAAACTTTCTTATTTTTAAAAGTATAACGAATAATTACGGCATGATTATATTTTCGAGAATATGTGGTTCATCGCTGCTGCCCAACGTCGACTCTGAGGTAATGTTTTCAAGTATTCACTCTTTTATGAAAACTTAAAAATTATGGTATGAGTATAGAATGATTGTGTCGGCAAAAGATTTGAAAGGATATGTGAAAGTATAAATGATGTCCGAAAGGGACAAAATATGATTTCAAAGAAAGGTTTCAAAGTGATTTTGCTGACACAATATTTTTAAAGTTATTGATGAAAATACTCATACAAAGTTTGATCTGATTTTCAAAGTTCTTTATTTAAGCTCAATTTCGAGGACGAAATTTTTAAAGGGGGAAGGATTGTAACGCCCCAATACTTATTTAAATACTATTTATATTGCTAACGATCATGGATTTTGATTTTAATATTTATAGGTTGTCTGACACTTGGACCGATACGTTCCTAGCATAAAATGAAGGAGTTAAAAGGAAAAGATTTCAAAATGAATTATAAGGATCATTTTTAGAATTTATGAAAGTGATTTGAAAAGTTCCAACGATTTTGATACGATAAAATTTCATTACGTAACACTTATATTGCAAAAATAATATTAAATTATTATTTTAATATAATCGAAAATCCGTTCCGAGCATATCGAGGATTTAACTCCGACGAGTCCTAGCAGTCGGAAAATCGATTTGGACATCGGGAAGGGGTCGAATCGGCCGAGCCAAGTTGACCGACATCTGCCGGTCACCGCCGGACATGCCTACCGGCACCGCCGGTCACGGCCGACGAAGCTTCTCGACCACTATCCGGATAGGGCCATCCAAATGCTCAGGATAAGGTCGGTCACGACCGAAGCTTCTCGGTCAGTGTCCGGAGAAGGTCGGTCGCGACCGACGAAGCTTCTCGCCACCGTCCGGATAAGGTCGGTCACGACCGACGAAGCTTCTCGGCCACCGTCCGGATAAGGCTTCCACTGTCCGGATAATCCTTCCACTGTCCGTAAGGTTGATTTTCAACCGACTTTGAGCCCCTATTTATACATGTTCCCGGACGTATTTTTGTACATATAATATATGATTTTGAATCTATGAACATCTACTTTAAAACGACCGTAACATATTTCTATTACAAAAATTAAAAAGGCCTCAAAAATCCCGATCAATTAGATAGCTCAAATCGAGCTTTTCAAAGGTGTTGATAAAAGTCCTCAAAGAGATTTGATTTTACATCAAGAATTTATGACCTAAATATGAAAAAGTATTTTCAAGTGCTAGGAGAAGCGTATCCGGGATCCAAGAAGGACAACCGAGCCAAATTCAAAGGAAGATATTTCAAGATTTCAGCAAACGAGGTGAGGTTATACTGTTTTAATATGTTACGGTCATCGTTGTGTCGTGTAACATAACGACCCGCGAGGGGTCGAAAGAATGACAGAAAGCCGAGACGAGTCTCACACGGATAAGAATGTTTTATGTGCATTACACAACATGATTTTGACGATTTATAAGGGTTTAATCTCACTGAGTATGCTCGCGTACTCACACCTCGTCATTTATATTTTTTCAGGCTAAGGAATCGACGAACGGGACAAGCAGAAGATGATTACATACTCCCAACACGATGAAGTTCTAAATAATCAAAGATGTTGTCGCCGTAATTATTATTATTTTTACGAAACACTTGATGTTCTTCGACGAATATAAATTTCAACGGACTATGTCCGAATATGTGATTTCCCATGTTTTTGTAAAACTGTACTGATATTTGAACAAACAAGTTTTATTGAAGATTTACTGACTAAAATACTTCCGCAAATACTCCGAATTTATATAAAATTTTTAAGGAAAAAATTTAGCCGTGTAACGTTCTTTTTAATTAAGAAAGCGAGGGCGTTACAGAATGGTATCGGAGCGGACCTCTCTCAGTACGATGAGATTTGGGGATGAACCAAGCGGAAGCTGGTGAACATGTGACACCCGGGTCCGACGAGGGGGGGAGTGATCGCCGGTGCAATAGAAAAGGGCACGGACAATGAGCGGCTCCGAGAAAGGGGAGTGATCGCCGGTGCAATAAGAAAAAGGGCACGGACAACGAGCGGCTCCTGACAAGGCTTCTAGGTGGAGGGGGACATGACTGAACCGAATTCTCACCAGAACGAGAGGTATTCCAAGACTGTATAGGTATGGGACTATACAGTTAAGGAGGTAAAAAAAAAGATTTACTTATACAAAACAAGATATTTCAAAACTTTCTTATTTTTAAAAGTATAACGAATAATTACGGCATGATTATATTTTCGGGAGAATATGTGGTTCATCGCTGCTGCCCAACGTCGACTCTGAGGTAATGTTTTCAAGTATTCACTCTTTTATGAAAACTTAAAAATTATGGTATGAGTATAGAATGATTGTGTCGGCAAAAGATTTGAAAGGATATGTGAAAGTATAAATGTTGTCCGAAAGGGACAAAATATGATTTCAAAGAAAGGTTTCAAAGTGATTTTTGCTGACACAATATTTTTAAAGTTATTGATGAAAATACTCATACAAAGTTTGATACAGATTTTCAAAGTTCTTTACGAAGCTCAATTTCGAGGACGAAATTTTTTAAAGGGGGAAGGATTGTAACGCCCCAATACTTATTTAAATACTATTTATATTGCTAACGATCATGGATTTTGATTTTAATATTTATAGGTTGTCTGACACTTGGACCGATACGTTCCTAGCATAAAATGAAAGACTTAAAAGGAAAAGATTTCAAAATGAATTATAAGGATCATTTTTAGAATTTATGAAAGTGATTTCGAAAAGTTCCAACGATTTTGATACGATAAAATTTCATTACAGAACACTTATATTGCAAAAATAATATTAAATTATTATTTTAATATAATCGAAAATCCGTTCCGAGCATATCGAGGATTTAACTCCGACGAGTCCGGAACAGGTCGGAAAATCGAATTTGGACATCGGGAAGGGGTCGAATCGGCTGAGCCAAGTTGACCGACATCTGCCGGTCACCGCCGGACATGCCTACCGACACCGCCGGTCACTACGGCGAAGCTTCTCGACCACTATCCGGATAGAGTCATCCACTGTCCGGATAAGGTCGGTCACGACCGACAGAAGCTTCTCGGTCAGGTGTCCGGAGAAGGTCGGTCGCGACCGACAGAAGCTTCTCGGCCAGCTGTCCGGATAAGGTCGGTCACGACCGACAGAAGCTTCTCGGCCAGCTGTCCGGATAATCCTTCCAGCTGTCCGGTAAGGTTGATTTTCAACCGACTTTGAGCCCCTATTTATACATGTTCCCGGACGTATTTTTGTACATATAATATATGATTTTGAATCTATGAACATCTACTTTAAAACGACCGTAACATATTTCTATTACAAAAATTAAAAAGGCCTCAAAAATCCCGATCAATTAGATAGCTCAAATCTGACAGTTTTTCAAAGGTGTTGATAAAAGTCCTCAAAGAGATTTCAGATTTTACATCAAGAATTTATGACCGGAAATATGAAAAAGTATTTTCAAGTGCTAGGAGAATCGTATCCGGGATCCAAGAAGGACAACCGAGCCAAATTCAAAGGAAGATATTTCAAGATTTCAGCAAACGAGGTGATGTTATACAGTTTTAATATGTTACGGTCATCGTTGTGTCGTGTAACATAACGACCGCGAGGGTCGAAAGAATGACAAAGCCGAGACGAGTCTCACACGGATAAGAATGTTTTATGTGCATTACACAACATGATTTTGACGATTTATAAGGGTTTAATCTCACCGAGTATGCTCGCGTACTCACACCTCGTCATTTATATTTTTTCGTGCTAAGGAATCGACGAACGGGACAAGCAGAAGATGATTACATACTCCCAACACGATGAAGTTCTAAATAATCAAAGATGTTGTCGCCGTAATTATTATTATTTTTACGAAACACTTGATGTTCTTCGACGAATATAAATTTCAACGGACTATGTCCGAATATGTGATTTCCCATGTTTTTGTAAAACTGTACTGATATTTGAACAAACAAGTTTTATTGAAGATTTACTGACTAAAATACTTCCGCAAATACTCCGAATTTATATAAAAATTTTAAGGAAAAAATTTAGCCGTGTAACGTTCTTTTTAATTAAGAAAGCGAGGGCGTTACAGAATGGTATCGGAGCAGACCTCTCTCAGTACGATGAGATTTGGGGATGAACCAAGCGGAAGCTGGTGAACATGTGACACCCGGGGCCGACGAGGGGGGGAGTGATCGACGGTGCAATAGAAAAGGGCACGGACAATGAGCGGCTCCGAGAAAGGGGAGTGATCGCCGGTGCAATAAGAAAAAGGGCACGGACAACGAGCGGCTCCTGACAAGGCTTCTAGGTGGAGGGGGACATGACTGAACCGAATTCTCACCAGAACGAGAGGTATTCCAAGACTGTATAGGTATGGGACTATACAGTTAAGGAGGTAAAAAAAAAGATTTACTTATACAAAACAAGATATTTCAAAACTTTCTTATTTTTAAAAGTATAACGAATAATTACGGCATGATTATATTTTCGGGAGAATATGTGGTTCATCGCTGCTGCCCAACGTCGACTCTGAGGTAATGTTTTCAAGTATTCACTCTTTTATGAAAACTTAAAAATTATGGTATGAGTATAGAATGATTGTGTCGGCAAAAGATTTGAAAGGATATGTGAAAGTATAAATGTTGTCCGAAAGGGACAAAATATGATTTCAAAGAAAGGTTTCAAAGTGATTTTGCTGACACAATATTTTTAAAGTTATTGATGAAAATACTCATACAAAGTTTGATACAGATTTTCAAAGTTCTTTACGAAGCTCAATTTCGAGGACGAAATTTTTTAAAGGGGGAAGGATTGTAACGCCCCAATACTTATTTAAATACTATTTATATTGCTAACGATCATGGATTTTGATTTTAATATTTATAGGTTGTCTGACACTTGGACCGATACGTTCCTAGCATAAAATGAAAGACTTAAAAGGAAAAGATTTCAAAATGAATTATAAGGATCATTTTTAGAATTTATGAAAGTGATTTCGAGAAGTTCCGACGATTTTGATACGATAAAATTTCATTACAGAACACTTATATTGCAAAAATAATATTAAATTATTATTTTAAGATTATCGAAAATCCGTTCCGAGCATATCGAGGATTTAACTCCGACGAGTCCGGAACAGGTCGGAAAATCGAATTTGGACATCGGGAAGGGGTCTAATCGGCTGAGCCAAGTTGACCGACATCTGCCGGTCACCGCCGGACATGCCTACCGATACCGGCCACGGCCATGAAGCTTCTCGACCACTATCCTGATAGGCCGTCCCAAATGTCCGGATAAGGTCGGTCACGACCGACAAAAGCTTCTCGGTCAGTGTCCGGAGAAGGTCGGCCGCGACGAAGCTTCTCGCCACCGTCCGATAAGGTCGGTCACGATCGATGAAGCTTCTCGCCACCGTCGGATAAGGCTTCCAGCTGTCCGGATAATGCTTCCAGTTGTCCGGGTAAGGTTGATTTTCAACCGACTTTGAGCCCCTATTTATACATGTTCCCGGACGTATTTTTGTACATATAATATATGATTTTGAATCTATGAACATCTACTTTAAAACGACCGTAACATATTTCTATTACAAAAATGAAAAAGGCCTCAAAAATCCAGACCAATTAGATAGCTCAAATCTGACAGTTTTTCAAAGGTGTTTGATAAAAGTCCTCAAAGAGATTTCAGATTTTACATCAAGAATTTATGACCGGAAATATGAAAAAGTATTTTCAAGTGCTAGTAGAAGCGTATCCGGGATCCAAGAAGGACAACCGAGCCAAATTCAAAGGAAGATATTTCAAGATTTCAGCAAACGAGGTGAGGTTATACTGTTTTAATTTGTTACGGTCATCGTTGTGTCGTGTAACATGACGACCCGCGAGGGGTCGAAAGAATGACAGAAAGCCGAGACGAGTCTCACACAGATAAGAATGTTTTATGTGCATTACACAACATGATTTTGACGATTTATAAGGGTTTAATCTCACTGAGTATGCTCGCGTACTCACACCTCGTCATTTATGTTTTTCAGGCTAAGGAATCGACGAACGGGACAAGCAGAAGATGATTACATACTCCCAACATGATGAAGTTCTAAATAATCAAAGATGTTGTCGCCATAATTATTATTATTTTTACGAAACACTTGATGTTCTTCGACGAATATAAATTTCAACGGACTATGTCCGAATATGTGATTTCCCATGTTTTTGTAAAACTGTACTGATATTTGAATAAACAAGTTTTATTGACGATTTACTGACTAAAATACTTCCGCAAATACTACGAATTTATATAAAATTTTTAAGGACAAAATTTAGCCGTGTAACGTTCTTTTTAATTAAGAAAGCCAGGGCGTTACAGAATGGTATCGGAGCGGACCTCTCTCAGTACGGTGAGATTTGGGGATGAACCAAGCGGAAGATGGTGAACATGTGACACCCGGGGCCGACGAGGGGGGGAGTGATCGCCGGTGCAATAGAAAAGGGCACGGACAATGAGCGGCTCCGAGAAAGGGGAGTGATCGCCGGTGCAATAAGAAAAAGGGCACGGACAACGAGCGGCTCCTGACAAGGCCTGTAAGCGGAGGGGGACATGACTGAACCGAATTCTCACCAGAACGAGAGGTATTCCAAGACTGTATAGGTATGGGACTATACAGTTAAGTGTTGGGTACCAAATCGGATATTTGTGCCGTTTTGTGCGGAAGCGAAAATAAATTGCGGAAAATAAATCACACAAGGATTTATAGAGGTTCGGCTATTAACGAAGCCTACGTCCTCTCTCGATGTATCTTTTTCTTTAGGTTTAAGATCAAAACCTCTACGCCTCTCTTCTATCGGTCGAGGGATTACCGTTACAAGCTCGTCTTTTATCGGTCCGAGTAAAACCGTTTTTCCTTTTCTATTGGATAAGGAATCAACCACTCTAGCTTTCTATGGGTACTAGATAAACCTCACTAAGATAGAGATTGTGATTCTAACAATGCCGGATCCTTGATCCTAATAACACCGGATCAAATCGTATCTTTTCTTTTACCTCTCGTGTATAATGTTGAATGTATAAACACTCAAACTAACAATATAAGCTTAATATTACAACAACAATGTGAATATATGATTCTCAGATGTATGACTCGTTTGCTTGAAGTTGTTGTACTCAAACAATACCATAGGAATGGTATTTATAGGCATTTCCCATGGACTAGCCGTTGCTGGCTGTTTTGACTTGCTAGCGTGCGCTAGCTCTTCCTTCTTAGCGTGCGCTAACTCATTAGCGTGCCTGTAGCGTGTGTTAGGCTGTTCCCAGTTTCAGTCCAGTAGGTTCATTTTTTCTTTAGCGTACGTTATGCCTCCTGCCTTACGTACGTTATCTCACTTACTTAGCGTACGTTAACCATGATTGAGTAGCGTCCGTTAACGTAATATATCCGTTGCCTTTACTTGTCAAACTATCCGTTTGATGCTTGACTTTCCGTCGAATCTTTCCAACGTTCTAATTGACTTGATTCAAACTGATTAGCGTGCACTATTCATACTTTGTAACGTGCGCTAATGCTGACTTCATTGCATACATTATTCTGCGTTTGAATTCCTTCACAACGGTAACAAGACTTCGATAGCGTGCGTTAATGATACCGTGTAGCGTGCGCTATCTCATCAGCTGACTTCACTTCAGCTTACTTCGAAACTTGGCTGGAATGCAGTTGACTCCTCGTTAGCGTGCGCTAACACATATGCCTTAGCGTGCGCTAATGCAGTCCAGATTTCAACTTTTTGCGACTTCGTCTGCTTCGTTGTTTTGCTTCGCCTCGATGTTGTTTTGTTGTTTATCAACTTTAATCGTCAAAACATAAATTAAATAAAGTGTGGAATAAATATTCCAACAATCTCCCCCTTTTTGATGATTACAAAACAACCCTTGAATTAGATAATCTGTAAAAATAATATGTGTATATTTATACGAATCAAAGTTTTCGGCTTTGATCGTTTCGTTAGTTTCTCCAATTCTCTTTTCTTTTCGACATCTCCTTTATTTTTCGACTCCGTTGTTTTTCATTTTTCAATTTTTCAACTCCCCCTATTTGTATGCTTTTCTTTTCTTTTCGACTTCTTCGATTTTTCTCATTTTTATCCATTCATCTCCTTCTCATTTTTATCTCAATTCATCTACTTCTCCCCCTTTTTGTCTTCATCAAAAAGTAAAAAAATATAGAGCATATGAAATGAAATATAGATATGCATGATAACAATTTATGCATTAATAAGGGTATAAGCTCCCCCTGAAAATATTATTTCTCCCTCAAGAAAATTCCTTCTCCCCCTTTGTAAAATATCACTTGTTTAAAATTTATTTTTGGGGATCCAACCTATAGTTGGTTTTTCTTTTGAAACGTAGACGATATTTGAAATGTTCGTTCCTTTAGGAACCCAAATCTTTTTAATTTTTATCGTCCGTCTTGGGCTTTTGCACTTTGAAATGTGATGCCCGATTTTCAAATATTTTTCGCATCGGGGTATTTTGAAATTGACGGATTCATTTTTCGAACGTGGTTTGAATCCTAAACCCTCTTTATTTAAAGTATATTTTTGAACACATAGCATTTGTTCAAATTTATCGTTGCCGCACGAGAATTTTCTTGTCAAAGATTTTAGTTCATCTTGAACTTTTAAAAGATCATTCTTCAAAATATTCTCATTTTCAATGCATTTCGAATGATCGAGTTTGACAAATTTTCCCTTCTCGATAATTTTGGAATTTTTAATTTCCAAAGTTTTATATTTAGACTTGAGGGATTTAATTTCATTTAAAGCATTTTGATAGTCCGTATGTAATAACTCGAATGCTTCAAAAAGTTCGTCGTAACAATTACTTACTTGGCTTTCGACGTCGCTATCGTCGAATGAACTCCGGGCCATGAGCGCGAGATTATTTTGTTCAAGAAAATCTTCATCGGGATCTTCGTCGCTCCATGTTGCGATTAGAACCTCCTTTTGCTTTACTCGACAGTTCTTAGCAAAGTGGCCTGGTTTGCCACATAATCGACAAGTGTTGTCGAATTTCTTAGGTTCGCCCGTTTGAATGTCCTTCTTCCTTCGGTTTAATAAGTGTTGGAACTTATTAATATTTTTGGCATAATATGCCATTTCTTCGTCGCTTTTGTCCACCGGAATTTCTTCTTTCTTTCTCGGCACCTTAGCCTTGAAGGCTATCGACTTTTCCTTCGGTTTTGGTTTGGCATTCTGAGATTTTAGAACAATCTCGTAGTTGATAAGAGAACCAACGAGAGCACTAAAATCGAGAGTATTTAAATCTTTGGATTCCATTATTGCCGTAACCGTACCATCCCATTCTCGAGGTAGTGATCGGAGAATTTTCTTTACTTTCTCACTGCTCAAAAGTGGTTTTCCGAAACATGCTAATCCATTAGTGATGACCGAAAATCGATCGAGCATAATCGAGATGGATTCGTCGTCCTTCATTTGGAATAATTCATAATCGTGAAGGAGCATGTTTATCTTCGTCTCTTTGACTTTAGACGTACCTTCGTGTGTTACCTCAAGCATTTTCCAAATTTCTTTGGCACTATCACACGATGATATCCGGTTGTGTTCTTCCGGATTTAAGGCACAATAAAGGAGATGAGTTGCCTTACAATTGAAATGGTCGTTTTTTCAATCGGAGTCGTCATATTCTTCAAAAGTTTTAAGCGTACCGTTTGAATTCGTTGGAATTTTTGGACCAAGAAAAATCACCTTCCAAAGTTCGATGTCGTAAGCTCGAATGAATATCGGCATCTTCTTCTTCCAAGTCATGAAGTTCGCGCCATCAAAAAATGGTGGTCGGTTGAGAGCAAGGCCTTCGGCTGGAGAGATTTGAAACGCCATTTTTGATCTTCTCCTCGGATGTTAAACCGCGTATTGGAGTACCTCTCCGATACCAATTGTTGGGTACCAAATTGGATATTTGCGCCGTTTTGTGCGGAAGCGAAAATAAATTGCGGAAAATAAATCAGACAAGGATTTATAGAGGTTCGGCTATTAACGAAGCCTATGTCCTCTCTCGATGTATCTTTTTCTTTAGGTTTAAGATCAAAACCTCTACGCCTCTCTTCTATCGGTCGAGGGATTACCGTTACAAGCTCGTCTTCTATCGGTCCGAGTAAAACCGTTTTTCCTTTTCTATTGGATAAGGAATCAAGCACTCTAGCTTTCTATGGGTACTAGATAACCCTCACTAAGATAGCGATTGTGATTCTAACAATGCTGGATCCTTGATCCTAATAACACCGAATCAAATCGTATCTTTTCTTTTACCTCTCGTGTATAATGTTGAATGTATAAACACTCAAACTAACAATATAAGCTTAATATTACAACAACAATGTGAATATATGATTCTCAGATGTATGACTCGTTTTCTTGAAGTTGTTGTACTCAAACAATACCATAGGAATGGTATTTATAGGCATTTCCCATAGACTAGCCGTTCTTTGGATGTTTTGACTTGCTAGCGTGCGCTAGCTCTTCCTTCTTAGCGTGCGCTAACTCATTAGCGTGCACCGTAGCGCATGCAGTCGTTCCCGCCACCCGGTAGCTTCGTTTTTTCTTTAGCGTACGTTATGCCTCCTGCCTTACGTACGTTATCTCACTTACTTAGCGTACGTTAACCATGATTGAGTAGCGTGCGTTAACGTAATATATCCGTTGCCTTTACTTGTCAAACTATCCATTTGATGCTTGAATTTCCGCCGAATCTTTCCAACGTTCTAATTGACTTGATTCAAACTGATTAGCGTGCGCTATTCATACTTTGTAGCGTGCGCTAATGCTGACTTCATTGCATACGTTATTCTGCATTTGAATTCCTTCACAACAGTAACAAGACTTCGATACCGTGCATTAATGATACCGTGTAGCGTGCGCTATCTCATCAGCTGACTTCACTTCAGCTTACTTCGAAACTTGGCTGGAATGCAGTTGACTCCTCGTTAGCGTGCGCTAACATATATGCCTTAGCGTGCGCTAATGCAGTCCAGATTTCAACTTTTTGCGACTTCGTCTGCTGCGTTGTTTTGCTTCGCCTCGATGTTGTTTTGTTGTTTAGCAACTTTAATCATCAAAACATAAATTAAATAAATTGTGGAATAAATATTCCAACATTAAGGAGGTAAAAAAAAGATTTACTTATACAAAACAAGATATTTCAAAACTTTTTTATTTTTAAAAGTATAACGAATAATTACGGCATGATTATATTTTCGGGAGAATATGTGGTTCATCGCTGCTGCCCAACGTCGACTCTGAGGTAATGTTTTCAAGTATTCACTCTTTTATGAAAACTTAAAAATTATGGTATGAGTATAGAATGATTGTGTCGGCAAAAGATTTGAAAGGATATGTGAAAGTATAAATGATGTCCGAAAGGGACAAAATATGATTTCAAAGAAAGGTTTCAAAGTGATTTTGCTGACACAATATTTTTAAAGTTATTGATGAAAATACTCATACAAAGTTTGATACAGATTTTCAAAGTTCTTTACGAAGCTCAATTTCGAGGACGAAATTTTTTAAAGGGGAAGGATTGTAACGCCCCAATACTTATTTAAATACTATTTATATTGCTAACGATCATGGATTTTGATTTTAATATTTATAGGTTGTCTGACACTTGGACCGATACGTTCCTAGCATAAAATGAAGGAGTTAAAAGGAAGAGATTTCAAAATGAATTATAAGGATCATTTTTAGAATTTATGAAAGTGATTTCGAAAAGTTCCAACGATTTTGATACGATAAAATTTCATTACAGAACACTTATATTGCAAAAATAATATTAAATTATTATTTTAATATAATCGAAAATCCGTTAGAGCATATCGAGGATTTAACTCCGACGAGTCCTAACAGTCGGAAAATCGAATTTGGACATCGGGAAGGGGTCGAATCGGCCGAGCCAAGTTGACCGACATCTGCGGCCACCACGGACATGCCTACCGACAACACGGCCACACGACGAAGCTTCGACCACTATCCGGATAGGCCCAAATTGTCCGGATAAGGTCGGTCACGACCGACGAAGCTTCTCGGTCAGTGTCCGAGAAGGTCGGTCGCGACCGATGAAGCTTCTGACAATTGTCTGGATAAGGTCGGCCACGACCGAAGCTTCTCGCCACCGTCCGGATAAGGCTTCCAAATGTCCTGGATATTCCTTCCACTGTCCTAAGGTTAATTTTCAACCGACTTTGAGCCCCTATTTATACATGTTCCGGACGTATTTTTGTACATATAATATATGATTTTGAATCTATGAACATCTACTTTAAAACGACCGTAACATATTTCTATTACAAAAATTAAAAAGGCCTCAAAATCCCGATCAATTAGATAGCTCAAATCGATGCTTTTTCAAAGGTGTTGATAAAAGTCCTCAAAGAGATTTCAGATTTTACATCAAGAATTTATGACCTAAATATGAAAAAGTATTTTCAAGTGCTAGGAGAAGCGTATCCGGGATCCAAGAAGGACAACCGAGCCAAATTCAAAGGAATATATTTCAAGATTTCAGCAAACGAGGTGAGGTTATACTGTTTTAATATGTTACGGTCATCGTTGTGTCGTGTAACATAACGACCCGCGAGGGGTCGAAAGAATGACAGAAAGCCGAGACGAGTCTCACACGGATAAGAATGTTTTATGTGCATTACACAACATGATTTTGACGATTTATAAGGGTCTAATCTCACTGAGTATGCTCGCGTACTCACACCTCGTCATTTATATTTTTTCAGGCTAAGGAATCGACGAACGGGACAAGCAGAAGATGATTACATACTCCCAACACGATGAAGTTCTAAATAATCAAAGATGTTGTCGCCGTAATTATTATTATTTTTACGAAACACTTGATGTTCTTCGACGAATATAAATTTCAACGGACTATGTCCGAATATGTGATTTCCCATGTTTTTGTAAAACTGTACTGATATTTGAACAAACAAGTTTTATTGAAGATTCTGACTAAAATACTTCCGCAAATACTCAATTTATATAAAATTTGTAAGGACAAATTTTAGCCGTGTAACGTTCTTTTTAATTAAGAAAGCGAGGGCGTTACAGAATGGTATCGGAGCGGACCTCTCTCAGTACGATGAGATTTGGGGATGAACCAAGCGGAAGCTGGTGAACATGTGACACCCGGGGCCGACGAGGGGGGGAGTGATCGCCGGTGCAATAGAAAAGGGCACGGACAATGAGCGGCTCCGAGAAAGGGGAGTGATCGCGGCAATAAGAAAAAGGGCACGGACAACGAGCGGCTCGACAAGGCTTCTAGGTGGAGGGGGACATGATCGAACCGAATTCTCACCGAGCGAGAGGTATTCCAAGACTCAGGTATGGGACTATACGATTAAGGAGGTAAAAAAGATTTTCTTATACAAAACAAGATATTTCAAAACTTTCTTATTTTTAAAAGTTTATCGAATAATTACGGCATGATTATATTTTCTGAGAATATGTGGTTCATCGCCGCCGCCCAACGTCGACTACGAGGTAATGTTTTCAAGTATTCACTCTTTTATGAAAACTTAAAAATTATGGTATGAGTATAGAATGATTGTGTCGGCAAAAGATTTGAAAGGATATGTGAAAGTATAAATGATGTCCGAAAGGGACAAAATATGATTTCAAAGAAAGGTTTCAAAGTGATTTTGCTGACACAATATTTTTAAAGTTATTGATGAAAATACTCATACAAAGTTTGATACAGATTTTCAAAGTTCTTTACGAAGCTCAATTTCGAGGACGAAATTTTTTAAAGGGGGAAGGATTGTAACGCCCCAATACTTATTTAAATACTATTTATATTGCTAACGATCATGGATTTTGATTTTAATATTTATATGTTGTCTGACACTTGGACCGATACGTTCCTAGCATAAAATGAAGGAGTTAAAAGGAAAAGATTTCAAAATGAATTATAAGGATCATTTTTAGAATTTATGAAAGTGATTTCGAAAAGTTCCAACGATTTTGATACGATAAAATTTCATTACAGAACACTTATATTGCAAAAATAATATTAAATTATTATTTTAATATAATCGAAAATCCGTTCCGAGCATATCGAGGATTTAACTCCGACGAGTCCGGAACAGGTCGGAAAATCGAATTTGGACATCGGGAAGGGGTCTAATCGGCTGAGCCAAGTTGACCGACATCTGCCGGTCACCGCCGGACATGCCTACCGACACCGCCGGCCACGGCCGACGAAGCTTCGACCACTATCCTGATAGGTCGCCCAAATTGTCCGGATAAGGTCGGTCACGACCGACAGAAGCTTCTCGGTCAGGTGTCCGGAGAAGGTCGGTCGCGACCGACAGAAGCTTCTCGGCCAGCTGTCCGGATAAGGTCGGTCACGACCGACAGAAGCTTCTCGGCCAGCTGTCCGGATAAGGCTTCCAGCTGTCCGGATAATCCTTCCAGCTGTCCGGTAAGGTTGATTTTCAACCGACTTTGAGCCCCTATTTATACATGTTATCGGACGTATTTTTGTACATATAATATATGATTTTGAATCTATGAACATCTACTTTAAAACGACCGTAACATATTTCTATTACAAAAATTAAAAAGGCCTCAAAAATCCCGATCAATTAGATAGCTCAAATCTGACAGTTTTTCAAAGGTGTTGATAAAAGTCCTCAAAGAGATTTCAGATTTTACATCAAGAATTTATGACCGGAAATATGAAAAAGTATTTTCAAGTGCTAGGAGAAGCGTATCCGGGATCCAAGAAGGACAACCGAGCCAAATTCAAAGGAAGATATTTCAAGATTTCAGCAAACGAGGTGAGGTTATACTGTTTTAATATGTTACGGTCATCGTTGTGTCGTGTAACATAACGACCCGCGAGGGGTCGAAAGAATGACAGAAAGCCGAGACGAGTCTCACACGGATAAGAATGTTTTATGTGCATTACACAACATGATTTTGACGATTTATAAGGGTTTAATCTCACTGAGTATGCTCGCGTACTCACACCTCGTCATTTATGTTTTTCAGGCTAAGGAATCGGCTTAACGGACAATCAGAAGATGAATTCATAACCCCAACACGATGAAGTTCTAATTAAACAAAGATGTTGTCGCCGTAATTATTATTAATTTTACGAAACACTTGATGTTCTTCGAAGAATATAAATTTCAACGGACTATGTCCGAATATGTGATTTCCCATGTTTTTGTAAAACTGTTCTGATATTTGAACAAACAAGTTTTATTGAAGATTTACGACTAAAATACTTCCGCAAATACTCAATTTATATAAAATTTTTAAGGAAAAATTTAGCCGTAACGTTCTTTTTAATTAAGAAAGCGAGGGCGTTACGGTAATGGTATCGAGCGGACCTCTCTCAAGACGGTGAGATTTGGGGATGAACCAAGCGGAAGCCGTGAACATGTGACACCCAGGGCCGACGAGGGGGAGTGATCGCCGGTGCAATAGAAAAGGGCACGGACAATGAGCGGCTCCGAGAAAGGGGAGTGATCGCCGGTGCAATAAGAAAAAGGGCACGGACAACGAGCGGCTCCCGACAAGGCTTCTAGGTGGAGGGGACATGATCGAACCGAATTCTCACCCGAACGAGAGGTATTCCAAGACTGTATAGGTATGGGACTATACAGCTAAGGAGGTAAAAAATATTTACTTATACAAAACAAGATATTTCAAAACTTACTTATTTTAAAAAATAAAACGAATAATTAAGGCATGATTATATTTTCTGGATAATATGTGGTTCAACGCTGCTGCCAAACGTCGACTATGAGGTAATGTTTTCAAGTATTCACTCTTTTATGAAAACTTAAAAATTATGGTATGAGTATAGAATGATTGTGTCGGCAAAAGATTTGAAAGGATATGTGAAAGTATAAATGTTGTCCGAAAGGGACAAAATATGATTTCAAAGAAAGGTTTCAAAGTGATTTTGGTGACACAATATTTTTAAAGTTATTGATGAAAATACTCATACAAAGTTTGATACAGATTTTCAAAGTTCTTTACGAAGCTCAATTTCGAGGACGAAATTTTTTAAAGGGGGAAGGATTGTAACGCCCCAATACTTATTTAAATACTATTTATTTTGCTAACGATCATGGATTTTGATTTTAATATTTATTGGTTGTCTGATACTTGGACCGATACGTTCCTAGCATAAAATGAAGGACTTAAAAGGAAAAGATTTCAAAATGAATTATAAGGATCATTTTTAGAATTTATGAAAGTGATTTCGAAAAGTTCCGACAATTTTGATACGATAAAATTTCATTACAGAACACTTATATTGCAAAAATAATATTAAATTATTATTTTAATATTATCGAAAATCCGTTCCGAGCATATCGAAGATTTAACTCCGACGAGTCCCGAATGTGTCGGAAAATCGACTGGACATCGGGAAGGGGTCGAACTGAGCCAAGTTGACCGACATCTCACGGTCACCACGGACATGCCTACCGACAACCACGGCCACGGCCAATGAAGCTTCTCGACCACTATCCGGATAGGTCATCCCAAATGTCGGATAAGGTCGGTCACGACCGACGAAGCTTCTCGGTCGTGTCCGGAGAAGGTCGGTCGCGACCGACAAGCTTCTCGCCACCGTCCGGATAAGGTAGGTCACGACCGACAAGCTTCTCGCCACCGTCCGGATAAGGCTTTCGATTGTCCTGATAATGCTTCCACTGTCCGGTAAGGTTGATTTTCAACCGACTTTGAGCCCCTATTTATACATGTTCCGGACGTATTTTTGTACATATAATATATGATTTTGAATCTATGAACATCTACTTTAAAACGACCGTAACATATTTCTATTAGAAAATTAAAAAGGCCTCAAAATCCCGATCAATTAGATAGCTCAAATCGATGCTTTTCAAAGGTGTTTGATAAAAGTCCTCAAAGAGATTTCAGATTTTACATCAAGAATTTATGACCTAAATATGAAAAAGTATTTTCAAGTGCTAGGAGAAGCGTATCCGGATCCAAGAAGGACAACCGAGCCAAATTCAAAGGAAGATATTTCAAGATTTCAAAGAAACGAGGTGAGGTTATACTGTTTTAATATGTTACGGTCATCGTTGTGTCGTGTAACATGACGACCCGCGAGGGGTCGAAAGAATGACAGAAAGCCGAGACGAGTCTCACATAGATAAGAATGTTTTATGTGCATTACACAACATGATTTTGACGATTTATAAGGGTTTAATCTCACTGAGTATGCTCGCGTACTCACACCTCGTCATTTATGTTTTTCAGGCTAAGGAATCGACGAACGGGACAAGCAGAAGATGATTACATACTCCCAACACGATGAAGTTCTAAATAATCAAAGATGTTGTCGCCGTAATTATTATTATTTTTACGAAACACTTGATGTTCTTCGACGAATATAAATTTCAACGGACTATGTCCAAATATGTGATTTCCCATGTTTTTGTAAAACTGTACTGATATTTGAATAAACAAGTTTTATTGAAGATTTACTGACTAAAATACTTCCGCAAATACTCCGAATTTATATAAAATTTTTAAGGAAAAAATTTAGCCGTGTAACGTTCTTTTTAATTAAGAAAGCCAGGGCATTACAGAATGGTATCGGAGCGGACCTCTCTCAGTACGGTGAGATTTGGGGATGAACCAAGCGGAAGCTGGTGAACATGTGACACCCGGGGCCGACGAGGGGGGGGAGTGATCGCCGGTGCAATAGAAAAGGGCACGGACAATGAGCGGCTCCGAGAAAGGTTAGTGATCGCCGGTGCAATAAGAAAAAGGGCACGGACAACGAGCGGCTCCTGACAAGGCTTCTAGGCGGAGGGGGACATGACTGAACGGAATTCTCACCAGAACGAGAGGTATTCCAAGACTGTATAGGTATGGGACTATACAGTTAAGGAGGTAAAAAAAAGATTTACTTATACAAAACACGATATTTCAAAACTTTCTTATTTTTAAAAGTATAACGAATAATTACGGCATGATTATATTTTCGGGAGAATATGTGGTTCATCGCTGCTGCCCAACGTCGACTCTGAGGTAATGTTTTCAAGTATTCACTCTTTTATGAAAACTTAAAAATTATGGTATGAGTATAGAATGATTGTGTCGGCAAAAGATTTGAAAGGATATGTGAAAGTATAAATGTTGTCCGAAAGGGAGAAAATATGATTTCAAAGAAAGGTTTCAAAGTGATTTTGCTGACAGAATATTTTTAAAGTTATTGATGAAAATACTCATACAAAGTTTGATACAGATTTTCAAAGTTCTTTACGAAGCTCAATTTCGAGGACGAAATTTTTTAAAGGGGGAAGGATTGTAACGCCCCAATACTTATTTAAATACTATTTATTTTGCTAACAATCATGGATTTTGATTTTAATATTTATAGGTTGTCTGATACTTGGACCGATACGTTCCTAGCATAAAATGAAGGACTTAAAAGGAAAAGATTTCAAAATGAATTATAAGGATCATTTTTAGAATTTATGAAAGTGATTTCGAAAAGTTCCGACAATTTTGATATGATAAAATTTCATTACAGAACACTTATATTGCAAAAATAATATTAAATTATTATTTTAATATTATCGAAAATCCGTTCTGAGCATATCGAAGATTTAACTCCGACGAGTCCGGAACAGGTCGGAAAATCGAATTTGGACATCGAGAAGGGGTCGAAGCGGCTGAGCCAAGTTGACCGACATCCACGGCCACCACGGACATGCCTACCGACAGCTGCCGGTCACGGCCGACAGAAGCTTCTCGACCACTATCTGGATAGGGCTGTCCAGCTATCCGGATAAGGTCGGTCACGACCGACAGAAGCTTCTCGGTCAGGTGTTCGGAGAAAGTCGGTCGCGACCGACAGAAGCTTCTCGGCCAGCTGTCCGGATAAGGTCGGTCACGACCGACAGAAGCTTCTCGGCCAGCTGTCCGGATAAGGCTTCCAGCTGTCCGGATAGTGCTTCCAGCTGTCCGGGTAAGGTTGATTTTCAACCGACTTTGATCCCCTATTTATACATGTTCCCGGACGTATTTTTGTACATATAATATATGATTTTGAATCTATGAACATCTACTTTAAAACGACCGTAACATATTTCTATTACAAAAATTAAAAAGGCCTCAAAAATCCCGATCAATTAGATAGCTCAAATCTGACAGTTTTTCAAAGGTGCTTAATAAAAGTCCTCAAAGAGATTTCAGATTTTACATCAAGAATTTATGACCGGAAATATGAAAAAGTATTTTCAAGTGCTAGGAGAATCGTATCCGGGATCCAAGAAGGACAACCGAGCCAAATTCAAAGGAAGATATTTCAAGATTTCAGCAAACGAGGTGATGTTATACAGTTTTAATATGTTACGGTCATCGTTGTGTCGTGTAACATGACGACCCGCGAGGGGTCGAAAGAATGACAGAAAGCCGAGACGAGTCTCACACAGATAAGAATGTTTTATGTGCATTAAACAACATGATTTTGACGATTTATAAGGGTTTAATCTCACTGAGTATGCTCGTGTACTCACACCTCGTCATTTATGTTTTTCAGGCTAAGGAATCGACGAACGGGACAAGCAGAAGATGATTACATACTCCCAACACGATGAAGTTCTAGATAATCAAAGATGTTGTCGCCGTAATTATTATTATTTTTACGAAACACTTGATGTTCTTCGACGAATATAAATTTCAACGGACTATGTCCGAATATGTGATTTCCCATGTTTTTGTAAAACTGTACTGATATTTGAATAAACAAGTTTTATTGAAGATTTACTGACTAAAATACTTCCACAAATACTCCGAATTTATATAAAATTTTTAAGGAAAAAATTTAGCCGTGTAACGTTCTTTTTAATTAAGAAAGCCGTATGCTATGTAATGGTATCGGAGCGGACCTCTCTCAGTACGGTGAGATTTGGGGATGAACCAAGCGGAAGCTGGTGAACATGTGACACCCGGGGCCGACGAGGGGGGGGGGGGGGGAGTGATCGCCGGTGCAATAGAAAAGGGCACGGACAATGAGCGGCTCCGAGAAAGGGAAGTGATCGCCGGTGCAATAAGAAAAAGGGCACGGACAACGAGCGGCTCCTGACAAGGCTACTAGACGGAGGGGGACATGACTGAACCGAATTCTCACCAGAACGAGAGGTATTCCAAGACTATATAGGTATGGGACTATGTTGTGTCAAGAATTAACACTCTCCGACCGGCGATCGCCTCGGAGGTCGGGCGACCGAGTCACTGCCGAGCAGCCAAGGCAGAACTGCCGACCAGCGACCAGGCGGCCGAGCCTTAACCCAGCGGACAAGCTACATCGACCTACCGAAGGTCCCAGGACCAGTCCCGGTGCCAAGCGATCGACATAAAATACGATCGCCTCTCGGTACTCGGCGACCGACTCCTGGCGACCGACAAGCGGACGACCATCCCTCGGCACCTGCCGACCGACCCTTGGTGACCGACCATTGCCGACCCTCAGCAACTGGCCGATGGCGACCTCTGTTGACCAGCTAGAGACGACCGCCTCATGTCGATCAGCGCCGATGGCCATACAGTCGGCAAAGGCCGAGCCTCAAGACTGGCACCACGTGCAGGAGCCAAGACAAGATCCGCGAATCTCGGATCATTGACCACAGTCTGGCAGAATCTTTCCACCAGCCGACAGGCCCGCCGAAATGTGACTGACTCCGGACGCGTGCTGACTCCCCATTGGACCGCCCAGCTGGCGCCAACCTCTTCCTTGGAATTTAGCCCGACATCCCGGGTGATCGCCCCATTATAATATTGGCCGGCAGACGATCGCCCCATTATTATAATGGCCGGAAGGCGATCGCCCACCAAAGGACAGGACCCGACTGCCCCTATATATACAAGGCTCCCAGCACTTGTCCAAGGAGGAAAATTCTTCTAGACTGGACCGAGATATTGGCTCACTAAACACTCCCTGCACTTTGGTTCTTCTTCAACTTCCTTCGGATTTCACGCAATACAGAAGCAAAACATCAAGCACTTGGCTATCTCCAACTCTTGGCAATAGCTATCATTCGGTCTTACTTCTCCCGACCTCTCTCATCAGGAAGACGATCGGCGGGGACGAAGAACACCGAGCTTCGCTCAAGAGCCGGATTAACAGAGTCTTTTTACACTAATTGTATTTAGATTTCTCTCATTAATACTTGTATCCACGAATATTTGTATTAATATCATCTCGCGAGAGCATTCAAGCCCGGGCCTAACAAACCCGGCAAATCTTGTATTATTTATCTTCTCTCGGAAGTGCTCCCGCAAATTGTTGTTTGTTGTCCGTCTTCCAGCAGTATTAATCTTCGGATAAATATTTTGGGCAACAACAATTGGCGCTAGAAGAAGGGGATCCAACCCTCGAATTTTAATACCTACCGTCCCGAAGAACACTCACTGTTCTCGGGGCAGATACTTGAAGTGACACTCACTGCGCTTCAAAGAAATCTTTCAGAAATCATGTCTTCCGCCTCCGCGTCGAAGAAAGCCGCTGACCAGCCGGCTGCACTCTGCCCGTTCCGTCGGTCGAGCCGCAGCCGATGGTGGAAGGCAGCCACCGCGGTCAGAGACGCTCGATCCCATCCCTGGGCGGCGGCCCGAGCCTCTCGCTCGATCAGCTCCGAACCAAGGAACAGATCGACGAGGTCATGGCCGTCCTACAGGAGCGACGGAGTGCTCTCGACGCGCCTCCTGCTATCACACCCTCTGCCTCCCGCCGGAAGTCCAAGCGGAAGCTCAAGGCGCATCGGCCGAGCGACGCTGGAGGCTCGTCCGCAAGAAGAGGCGCCGGCACGGGGCACCTCTGTCTCGATCGCCTGGCGGTGACCCGACTCAGCGACCGGGCGGCCCGGCCCGGCCTACGAGACGACGGAGTTTGAGTCCGTCACCAGAGCTCGCCTACCCGGCTCCTGCAAGGCGCCCAGCCTGCCTGGGCTCCCGCTCGCCAAATTGCCGAGGTCGGCAGCAGTGGAGTCGGGAGATCGGTACACGATCGCCTCGGCTCCCGCTCCCAAAGCCGATCAGCAAGTGACCGAGCCACGGCGATGGTTGCGATGCAACGTCAGATCGACGACATGAAGGCGCTCCTGCAATCCAGGGCAGGCGCCATGAAGACGATCGCCGAGCCAAGCGAGCCGCTCGCGATCGACATCGAGCTCGCCCCTGTGCAGCACAAGATCGCTCCCCCGCAAACTCCCGTGTACGAGGGGCGATCGGACCCCCAAACACACCTGAACAAGTACAACATCTACATGACCGGGTGTGGGGCATCGGACGCGACCCGGTGCCGAATGTTCCCTCTGACGCTGGACAACCTCGCCCACCGGTGGTACACCTCATTGCCACCTCGGTCCATTGGCTCCTTTAACGAGCTGGCGCACGTCTTCACGGAATACTTCGCCACCAGGGTCGTCCGGCCAGAAGGTCGCCTTCTCATGATGCAAATCAAGCAGGGAGAAGAAGAGTCCGACTCAGACTACATCGACCGGGTAGACAGGATCATCCTCAACGGCGAGCCCGTAAGCGATGAGACCGCCCTCTACGCGGTCCTAGGAGGATTTTAGGGCTTTTCGCCTATGTTCAGGCATCTCACGAAGACCCAACCGACGACCTACGCAGCCTTCCGGGCTAGAGCCGCAGATTTCCTGGCTAGGCAAAGGCTTCTTCTTAGCCTAGGAGTAGAGCGATCGGCGCCCGCGCGAGGACCTCCAGTCTCCCAGCCCGATCGATACTATCCAGCAGAGCCGGAGGACTCGCTCACCGCCTACAGTCCATTTTAAATGAGGGACTAACTTCCGCCCGATCTCCGATATCGACCTACGAATAAAGCGATCGGCTGCCGAGCGACGATCGCCAGTCTTCCAGCCCGATCGCCGATCATCACGCTGTAACACCCCAATCTAGGCGGATATTACAGTGCCGTAGATCCCCGACTGGGACCCACCAGGCAAATGAAATTGAATGAATTACACAGGGTAAATGTAGTACCGAACCACATTACGAAAATAATTACTCCGATGAGGAGGTTAAGTACAACACACCAGGACAATACCGAATACTAGTGTATTTTATATGAAGATAAAATACACAACACTGAATGAAACGGAGTATCCAAATGAAAATCTGCAGCGGAAAATAAATGACAATAATATGAATAACTGAAAAGAACGGGGCCCCCTACTAGTATCATTGGGACCACTCGCCGTCAACATGTTATTCCCGTGCTTTTGCCTTGCCATGACCTGAAAAACAAAATCCACAGCCGGGGTCAGTTACACAGAACAACAATCCTCAAGGGTTGAAAATACACAATCATGATATATCTGAAATTATGAATTATTCTGTTGAAACATACGCAATCAAACATGCTATATGAATCAACTATCAGTACGGCTCAAAGGAATGGCGCCACACTACGCCCGGGATGGAAATGTGTCCGTGCACAAGCCACCAACGATCAATACACGCGTGGTCTTGTACCTAATCAGTCTCACGAGACACATTGACTCGTGTGCACAGTCCAATGTGAGGCCAACAACCAACACACGACCATAATGTGCCCGACATGAAAATCCTACACATACCAACCGGCACGCCAGTATGACCCGGAATGCCACAATATGACAAAAGTGACAACGAAAATGAATAATGACTCACCAAGATTAAATGATGGTGAAATGAATGATAGCTCAATGAAATAATCGGAACCGTCGTTCCTTATGACTGAGGTGATTAATTGACAATGACAAGTTTTGATACGGTTAATACAATGATGAATGAGTTACGATTATGAATGAACAACAACAAAAGGAATGAATATCCTTTTAACCGAGTAAGAATTAACTTACTCAACACCGATGAAGAATGTCCTTCCACGAACAACGCCCTAAATGAAATGTCACGCTCGAACAACCTTGAACAACAATAGTTACCAACAACCGATCAATACACGAATCAAATACGATCATAACCGACCCAAACGTCGATACAACAATATCCGAACTCGTAGATGAACTCTCACGAAAACATTGAGATACCCGTTGGTTAAAACCAAACCCGAATTATCGAACCAACTCCAACATGATTGATTCAAACCAGCAAAACATTAACAATGACATCAATAATCTCATAGAAATCCACAATTCAAGTTTATAATAACGACAATCGGAAATCCCCAAAATAACCGAAGTCAACCCCAAGGGTTCTTGAAATAATTCCGAAAATAACCATTAAATCCGTAAGAATATACTTATCCAAGGTAGATAATCCATATCCAACATATTCCAATGATAATCCAAGCTTACACGAAGAAATCGGGAGGAAAAACCCAAAAATCCGAAATTCTAGATCCAAGAGATTAATACCTTTGATTCGATGTTAAGGAGATGATGAAGTGATGATAATCCAACTCAAAGCCTTGAAAATGATGATTGATGATAAAAGCTCGAAGAGAACTCTCCAAAATCGCCCAAATCGCCAAGAACCGACGAGAGTATGAGAAATAGATGACAAATGATGAAATCCGGCTAAACTGTCCAATTTATAGCCAGTCCAGGTTAGCGTGCGCTAGCCCTTGTGCGTAGCGCTAACGAGTAGTTTGGGTAATCCAGTATCCACTGTCCGAACACGGTAGCGCGCGCTACGTACCTTTTGTAGCGTGCGCTATGGCCATATCATTAGCGTGCGTTAATACTCATAGTTAGCGTGCGCTAACGAATTATTTGATGCCCAAAGATCCGGAATCCGTAAACTATCACCCTCCGATCGACCTCGATAGCGTGCGCTTTACCAACAAGTAGCGTGCGCTACAATACCGCTTGCGTACGCTAAACACCACTCTAGCGTGCGCTATGAATAAATTCAATTCATCCGGTAGTCACCGGATTCAACCCGATCCGACCTTAGCGCGCGCTACACCAAATATTAGCGTGCGCTACTATAACCCACTAGCGCGCTACTTACCATTCGTAGCGTGCTACTTATAACTCACCTGCAGCTCAGACTTCTCGGATCGCAGCCTTAAGCTTAGCGTGCGCTAATGCTGAGTGGTGGCGTGCGCTACCTGTACTCAATTAGCGTACGCTACAGAGAGTACGTAGCGTGCGCTACTCCTCACGCACAACCCACAATGAAAATGACGATGATGATAAACACGGCACGAAACTCCAATTAGATTAGTGATGAATGACGATTGATACACGATACAAATACTCTGAATGATGAATACCATGATTGAATATGAGTGACAAATGATCAATAATGAGTGAAATTACTGAGTATCAACTACTGAATGATAAATACTGAATGATAATTACTGAATTACAACCGGGTATTACATACAACCCCCCTTAAAAGAGTTTCGTCCTCGAAACTAAGGGTAAACAACTCGGGACATGAACTATCCATCACGATCTGCAAACAATAATGTCCAAATAGTTCTCGGGACCAAATCAATCGCACGCCCAAGTCCCCAAGTCTTGACGTCTCGGATCACAATGAACGATCTCCCAAATTATCACGAAGTCTCGGTACGACACCAAAAGGAATGCATCAAACGATCTCAAAATCTCAAGATTCTCAAATACGATCATTATAAGATAGATCAACAATAAATGATCCACAATCATGACACCTTAATACGGATTGAGTTATAGTCATCTGAAAGGCAAGGCTATATATCAAATGTACCCAACATCGATATCCTCCATACCATCGATCTCCTCGATCACAACGATTCAACGAAGACCCAAATCTGAACTCACCGCTTAATATGACCCCGAAAGGTTACCAAAACGAGAGTGACTATGATGAATGATAAATGATTAGAAATCCGACAATGATCAAGAATAACTCGCCGAGGTGAACTAATAACGAAATGAGTGATAACTCGAATGAAATTATTGGAACCATTGTTCCCCGTGAAGTGAATGATTGGTTGACAAATATAAGTCTAAACGGGATTGATATATGATGAATGACCTATGCGAATAATTGAACGGCGATGAAATGAATGATTATCCTATTACCGAGCAAGAATTAACTTGCTCAACACCGGTGATGAATGTCCTGTTGTAACACTGTTAAAGCATACAACAGTTGAACTCGTCGTCTAAGATGAAGATGCTCTCCCAGCACGAATACGACTAGAACGATCTCTTGGACGTCGGAGTCCGATGTCCCTCTGAACTCTTTCCATACCGAGGCAGGAAAGTCACGTGATAATTACAGATCTCGTATGAAGATTGCATTATGATTTCAAGACGGAATGATAACAATGAGCATACACGCTCTAACAAAATGAATGCATTAATAATGCAATAAAACGATCGTCGACATGACGCCGTGATATGAGAAGATCGCAAGAAAAAAAACAAGTGAGGTGACAAGCCTATCTGATGAAATTCCTGAAATGATTACCTTGAACAAGTTCACAAGGTTGAAAAATTTGATTCACAAGATCAACAACTGAACCGTGAGATGGACTGGATGGTTAATGAATTAATCGAACAATGAGATTGACTCCGTGATGAATGAATTGATTGAACAATGAGATTAACTGAGTGATGAATGAATTGATTGAACAATGAGATTGACTGAGTGATGAATGAATTAATTGAACAATGAGATTAACTGAGTGATGAATGAATTGACTGAACAATGAGATTAACTGAGTGATGAATGAATTGACTGAACAATGAGATTGACTGAGTGATGAATGAATTGACTGAACAATGAGGTTAACTGAGTGATGAATGAATTGACTGAACAATTTTAGAAAATCCTTCCACAAACCGCTGATAGTAATCGGCTAATCCGAGAAAGCTTCGGATTTCCTTAACATTTCTCGGAGGTAACCAATCTTGGGTAGCCTCCGTCTACTGAGGATCAACCCGCACTCCATCTGATGAAATTACCTGTCCGAGAAAAGTCACTTCGGACATCCAGAAATCACCTTTGGAAAAACTTTCCATAAAGTTGCTCTCGTCTTAACACGTCGAGAACCTGATGAAGATGGACCTCGCGTTCCTCTCGGTCAAGAGAAGATCAAAATGTCGTCTATGAAGACAACAACAAACTGATCCAAAAGTCGATGAAAACCTGATTCGTTAACTCCATGAATACCGCAGGTGCATTAATCAACCCAACCGGCATAACCGCAAACTCATAATGACCATAGCGTGTTCGAAATGCCGTCCTCGTGATATCCGACTCTCGAATCCGCAACTGATGATATCCAGATCTTAAGTCGATCTTGGAAAATACTGAAGCTCCCTGAAGTTGATCCAAAAGATCATCGATACGGGGTAGAGGATATTTATCCTTGATCATCATCCTGTTCAACTCCCGGTAATAATACACACACGAACGAACCATACTTCTCCTTGACAGATAACACTGGTGCTCCCCACGGGGGCGCACTCGGTTGGAGATAACCTTCCTCGCAAAATTACTCAAGTTGAGTGTCCAATTTCTGCATTTCGGTCGGGGCCATCCGATATGGTGTCTTCGATAACGGGGCGTCTTATGCTCCAACTCACTCGTGAATTCCACAACTCTATGTGAAGGCAACCAAGTAACCCCTTGGGGAAATACATCGTCAATCGATTTCAATGATACCACGAATGATTGAACACCTCGATTGTCTAATAACGGCCAAAAGGTGACAATGATATAATGAATGATTAAGTAACTCGATTGCCCATGAACGGCCAATCGATGAAAATGATACAATGAATGATTGAATAACTCGATTGCCTATGAACGGCCAATCGATGACAATGATGTAATGAATGATTGAATAACTCGATTGCCTATGAACGGACAATCGATGACAATGATATAATGAATGATTGAATAACTCGATTACCTATGAACGGCCAATCGATGACAATGATATAATGAATGATTGAATAACTCGATTGCCTATGAACGGACAATCGATGACAATGATATAATGAATGATTGAATAACTCGATTGCCTATGAACGGCCAATCGATGATAATGATATAATGAATGATTGAATATCTCGATTGTGGAATTCCTCTGCTTCCGTCGTATTAAAAATTCCTCTGGAACAACGGGGATCACCTCCCTGAAGCACACATTCGACATCCAACGACGGAAATGATAGTGACCATATGCTTACGAACATTGAAAATGATATCGTGACAATCCATCTAAGTGACACTCAATATTATATCGTCCTTAGATAAGTTCACCACGATTAGGTCCACTAACCAATCGCGGTCATTAAGCTTACCTTGGTATAATTTCCGAAAACCTTCCATCGTTAGGTACACCGATGGTATGAGGTCCACAAGCAATAGGACTAACCGAATTAAGTCTATTCAATCATGACTCGAAAATGAATGAATGCGGTGCATCAGTATCTAAAGGTACACACGGGTTGAAATAAAATTACGAGTATACCTGAGATCGTTCGGACCACCGGATCGTTGATCCTTTTCATCACATGAATCCGGGACCTGCCGGCTCCCGAACCGGACGCTCCCGTCTGATAAATATGAGCTCCACCTTTGATTGCTTCCATTGTCTTAAACGACGCTGACAAAGTAGTCTGATTCTGAATCGCTGATTGTTTCGGGGCCTGAGATGCCGCCGGAGCTGACTTAGAGTCCTTTCGGCAAAAACGGGCCTTATGCCCAGAATTCCCACAATTATGACATGTGATAGACGGCGTCGTACACCTAGTACTGAAATGGCCCGGCGCCCCACAGTTGAAACAGATGATGGCCGAACTGGCTGCTCGGGACTGAGATCCCGCAGGATTAGGTGCCGTAGGAGGTCGCTCAGAAACGTTAGGACCCGCACGAGGTTTCTTGGAGGTTGACCGACCGCCTTCGGACCGATTACGCTTCGTTGATTTCTTGTAGACAGATGAAGGTTGTTGCTCCGCAATTTCCTTAGCAGCAGGCTTATACGTGAGAGTCCTCTCGATTAATTCGGCCACAGAGGCGCAATGATGATTAAGCAATTGCATATGGGTCATCATGACCTGCATAAAAGTGAGTGGATCAACCCGAACATCTTCTGATCGATCCGAGTCCTGGATACGATTTCCCGATAGCGAGTGATTATTTCCCGAGTTTCGGCCCGCACCGCGGCCTCTCCCCGTGCATCCTTTGACATCTCTCTCCATACTGAAGTAGGAAGGTCGCATAATGATTATATTCCCCGCATGAATATCACGTTATGATTATGTCATGAGATGATGAAGATTAGCATATGCGCTCTAACACAGTGATTACATGAATGATTAACTGAGGTGACATGATCATCTGATGAAATTCTAGAAATGAGTATCTTGAACAAGTTAACCAGGTTGATGATATGATCTTCCAGATCAATAACTGAGTAATGAAATGAATTGAGTAATTAATGAGTTAACATGATCGTCCTGATCATAATGAATGATGAAATGAATTGAGTGATTAATGAGTTAACATGATCGTCCTGATCATGATGAATGATGATGTTTGAGGATTGTTAATTGAGGAGTGATGAATGAATGATTATTGCCAGAAATTATACCATGGCGTTAGAAATCTTACAGTTCTTTCGGTCTGATTGGCTCGGCATTTGCACAGGTCACACGTGACGCGAAAGTCCAATGATACTAGTCCGATGATGATGATTTCAAATGAGACATAACTCGGAAGGTAGTATTCAAAACCACTCTCCGATACCAACTCTGTAACACCCCAATCTAGGCGGATATTACAGTGCCGTAGATCCCCGACTGGGACCCACCAGGCGAATGAAATTGAATGAATTACACAGGGTAAATGTAGTACCGAACCACATTACGAAAACAATTACTCCGATGAGGAGTTTAAGTACAACACACCAGGACAATACCGAATACTAGTGTATTTTATATGAAGATAAAATACACAACACTGAATGAAACGGAGTATCCAAATAAAAATCTGCAGCGGAAAATAAATGACAATAATATGAATAACTGAAAAGAACGGGGGCCCCTACTAGTATCATTGGGACCACTCGCCGTCAACATGTTATTCCCGTGCTTTTGCCTTGCCATGACCTGAAAAACAAAATCCCCAGCCGGGGTCAGTTACACAGAACAACAATCCTCAAGGGTTGAAAATACACAATCATGATATATCTGAAATTATGAATTATTCTGTTGAAACATACGCAATCAAACATGCTATATGAATCACCTATCAGTACGGCTCAAAGGAATGGCGCCACACTACGCCCGGGATGGAAATGTGTCCGTGCACAAGCCACCAACGATCAATACATGCGTGGTCTTGTACCTAATCAGTCTCACGAGACACATTGACTCGTGAGCACAGTCCAATGTGAGGCCAACAACCAACACACGACCATAATGTGCCCGACATGAAAATCCTACACATACCAACCGGCACGCCAGTATGACCCGGAATGCCACAATATGACAAAAGTGACAACGAAAATGAATAATGACTCACCAGGATTAAATGATGGTGAAATGAATGATAGCTCAATGAAATAATCGGAACCGTCGTTCCTTATGACTGAGGTGATTAATTGACAATGACAAGTTTTGATACGGTTAATACAATGATGAATGAGTTACGATTATGAATGAACAACAACAAAAGGAATGAATATCCTTTTAACCGAGTAAGAATTAACTTACTCAACACCGATGAAGAATGTCCTTCCACGAACAACGTCCTAAATGAAATGTCGGTCGCTCGAACAACCTTGAACAACAATAGTTACCAACAACCGATCAATACACGAATCAAATACGATCATAACCGACCCAAACGTCGATACAACAATATCCGAACTCGTAGATGAACTCTCACGAAAACATTGAGATACCCGTTGGTTAAAACCAAACCCAATTATCGAACCAACTCCAACATGATTGATTTAAACCAAAGAAACATTAACAATGACATCAATAATCTCATAGAAATCCACAATTCAAGTTTATAATAACGACAATCGAAATCCCCAAAATAACCGAAGTCAACCCCAAGGGTTCTTGAAATAATTCGAAAATAACCATTAAATCCGTAAGAATATACTTATCCAAGGTAGATAATCCATATCCAACATATTCCAATGATAATCCAAGCTTACACGAAGAAATCGGGAGGAAAACCCAAAATCCAAATTCTAGATCCAAGAGATTAATACCTTTGATTCGATGTTAAGGAGATGATGAAGTGATGATAATCCAACTCAAAGCCTTGAAAATAATGATTGATGATAAAAGCTCGAAGAGAACTCTCCAAAATCGCCCAAATCGCCAAGAACCGACGAGAGTATGAGAAATAGATGACAAATGACGAAATCCGGCTAAACTGTCCAATTTATAGCTACCCGTGTTAGCGTCGCTAGCCCTTGTGCGTAGCGTGCGCTAACGAGTAGTTTGGGTAATCCAGTATCCACTGTCCGAACACGGTAGCGCGCGCTACGTACCTTTTGTAGCGTGCGCTATGGCCATATCATTAGCGTGCGTTAATACTCATAGTTAGCGTGTGCTAACGAATTATTTGATGCCCAGCACTGGAATCCAGAAACTATCAGTCCTCTGATCTGACCTCGATAGCGTGCGCTACGACCAACAAGTAGCGTGCGCTACAATACCGCTTGCGTACGCTAAACACCACTCCTAGCGTGCGCTATGAATAAATTCAATTCAGTCCAGTAGTCACTGGATTCAACCTGATCCGACCTTAGCGCGCGCTACACCAAATATTAGCGTGCGCTACTATAACCCACTAGCGCGCGCTACTTACCATTCGTAGCGTGCGTTACTTATAACTCACCTGCAGTCCAGTACCTTCTGGACTGCAGCCAGGTTAAGCTTAGCGTGCGCTAATGCTGAGTGGTGGCGTGCGCTACCTGTACTCAATTAGCGTACGCTACAGAGAGTACGTAGCGTGCGCTACTCCTCACGCACAACCCACAATGAAAATGACGATGATGATAAACACGGCACGAAACTCCAATTAGATTAGTGATGAATGACGATTGATACACGATACAAATACTCTGAATGATGAATACCATGATTGAATATGAGTGACAAATGATCAATAATGAGTGAAATTACTGAGTATCAACTACTGAATGATAAATACTGAATGATAATTACTGAATTACAACCGGGTATTACACACGCTACATCATCAGCAACCCGGAGGACACGATCGCCATCTACTGTCCAGCATTTAACATGAGGGACTAAGGCTCGCGATCGCCTTTACCGCACATCATAGAGCCATGGTCCTGGTAGTCGATGGAACCGGCTACTTCGGCCATGCAAGGTCCCTTTCGGCCGATATCGCCCGCCCTTCATTTAAATATGAGGCTGGCGTATCCTGAGGGCTCTCCAACATTAATCAGTGGACACGTGCCATTACCCCCGTCTCAACGTACACCGTCGAGGTCGGCCATCTTTGTGGCTGGCCGAGGTGGAAGCAGAGCTAACAAGCCGCGGGCGTGGAGTTGATTCATCCGACGCTGCCCCGCGCAAGGACTCCTCTAGACCGAGACCGCACGCCATTCGTTTAAATACGAGGCGAGGCGCAGCCTAACAGAGGACCCTCATAATAAAGTGAGTCACGAGGCACTCAATGTCTTCGCGCGCCAAGACACGGTCATGGAGTCGGTCCATCGATCTCCGCAACTGTGCACGATTCCTCAAACAAGCGAAACCACCAAGTTTCCGAGGGGGATCGGCCAATATTGTTTTTGCAGGTACAAGACCGATAGATAGCTAGCCAATCGACCATGATAGCCCAAGTCCGAATCCTAAGTCAGCTCAGCCAGATCGCCCGTCCTCATCTAACACGATCGCCAGCAAGAACCACCTCGCCCCATGTCTTCAACATAGGAGCAAGCTGGGGGGCAATTGTTGTGTCAAGAATTAACACTCTCCGACCGGCGATCGCCTCGGAGGTCGGGCGACCGAGTCATCGCTGAAAGCGGCCTAAGGCGAATCTGCCGACGGCACCAAAGGTCGAGCCTTAACCCAGCGGACAAGCTACATCGACCGACCGAAGGTCCCAGGACTAGTCCCGGTGCCGAGCGATCGACATCAAATACGATCGCCTCTCGGTACTCGGCGACCGACTCCTGGCGACCGACAAGCGGACGACCATCCCTCGGCACCTCCCGACCGACCCTTGGTGACCGACCATTGCCGACCCTCAGCAACTGGCTGATGGCGACCTCTGATGACCAGCTAGAGACGACCGCCTCAAGTCGATCAGCGCCGATGGTCATCCAGTCGGCAAAGGCCGAGCCTCAAGACTGGCACCACGTGCAGGAGCCAAGACAAGATCCGCGAATCTCGGATTATTGACCACAGCCTGGCAGAATCTTTCCACCAGCCGACAGGCCCGCCGAAAGTTGCCAGTAGGGCCGCATGTGACTGACTCCGGATGCGTGCTGACTCCCCATTGGACCGCCCAGCTGGCGCCAGCCTCTTCCTTGGAATTTAGCCCGATAGCCCGGGTGATCGCCCCATTATAATATTGGCCGGCAGACGATCGCCCCATTATTATAATGGCCGGAAGGCGATCGCCCACCAAAGGACAGGACCCGGCTGCCCCTATATATACAAGGCTCCCAGCACTTGTCCAAGGAGGAAAATTCTTCTGGACTGGACCGAGATTTTGGCTCACTAAACACTCCCTGCACTTTGGTTCTTCTTCAACTTCCTTCGGATTTCACGCAATATAGAAGCAAATCATCAAGCACTTGGCTATCTCCAACTCTTGGCAACAGCTTTCATTCGGTCTTACTTCTCCCAGCCTCTCTCATCAGGAAGACGATCGGCAGGGACGAAGAACACCGAGCTTCGCTCAAGAGCCGGATTAACAGAGTCTTTTTACACTCATTGTATTTAGATTTCTCTCATTAATACTTGTATCCACGAATATTTGTATTAATATCATCTCGCGAGAGCATTCAAGCCCGGGCCTAACAAACCCGACAAATCTTGTATTATTTATCTTCTCTCGGAAGTGCTCCCGCAAATTGTTGTTTGTTGTCCGTCTTCCAGCAGTATTAATCTTCGGATAAATATTTTGGGCAACAACAGACTATACAGTTAAGGAGGTAAAAAAAAGATTTACTTATACAAAACAAGATATTTCAAAACTTTCTTATTTTTAAAAGTATAACGAATAATTACGGCATGATTATATTTTCGGAGAATATGTGGTTCATCGCCGCGCCAACGTCGACTACGAGGTAATGTTTTCAAGTATTCACTCTTTTATGAAAACTTAAAAATTATGGTATGAGTATAGAATGATTGTGTCGGCAAAAGATTTGAAAGGATATGTGAAAGTATAAATGTTGTCCGAAAGGGACAAAATATGATTTCAAAGAAAGGTTTCAAAGTGATTTTGCTTACACAATATTTTTAAAGTTATTGATGAAAATACTCATACAAAGTTTGATACAGATTTTCAAAGTTCTTTATTTAAGCTCAATTTCGAGGACGAAATTTTTTAAAGGGGGAAGGATTGTAACGCCCCAATACTTATTTAAATACTATTTATTTTGCTAACGATCATGGATTTTGATTTTAATATTTATAGGTTGTCTGATACTTGGACCGATACGCTCCTAGCATAAAATGAAGGACTTAAAAGGAAAAGATTTCAAAATGAATTATAAGGATCATTTTTAGAATTTATGAAAGTGATTTCGAAAAGTTCCGACAATTTTGATACGATAAAATTTCATTACAGAACACTTATATTGCAAAAATAATATTAAATTATTATTTTAATATTATCAAAAATACGTTCCGAGCATATCGAAGATTTAACTCCGACGAGTCCGGAACAGGTCGGAAAATCGAATTTGGACATCGGGAAGGGGTCGAACCGGCTGAGCCAAGTTGACCGACATCTGCCGGTCACCGCCGGACATGCCTACCGACAGCTGTCGGTCACGGCCGACAGAAGCTTCTCGACCACTATACGGATAGGGCTGTCCAGCTGTCCGGATAAGGTCGGTCACGACCGACAGAAGCTTCTCGGTCAGTTGTCCGGAGAAGGTCGGTCGCGACTGACAGAAGCTTCTCGGCCAGCTGTCCGGATAAGGTCGGTCACGACCGACAGAAGCTTCTCGGCCAGGTGTCCGGATAAGGCTTCCATCTGTCCGGATAATGCTTCCAGCTGTCCGGGTAAGTTTGATTTTCAACCGACTTTGAGCCCCTATTTATACATGTTCCCGGACGTATTTTTGTACATATTGTTGTGTCAAGATTTAACACCTTCCGACCGGCGATCGCCTCCGAGGCCGAGCGACCAACTTACTGCCGAGCGACCAAGGCAAGTCTGACCAAATGACTGTGCGACGAGCCTTAACCCGTGGACATGCTAGATCACAACCAAAGGTCCCAGGACGAATCCCAGTGCCGAGCGATCGACATCAAGACGATCGCCTCTCGGTAATCGGCGACCGACCCTTGGCGACCGACCGTCTCTCGGCACCTGGCGACCTACCCATGGTGACCGACCATTGGCGACCTATCCTTGGTGACCGACCATTGGCGACCTATCCTTGGTGACCGACCATTGGCGACCTCCATCCACTGGCCGATGGCGACCTCGGATGATCAGCTAGAGACGACCGCTCATGTCGATCACCACCGACGGACATCCAGTCGGCAGAGGCCGAGCCTCAAGACTGGCACCACGTGCAAGGACCGAGACAAGATCCGCGAATCTCGGGCCATTGACCACAGTCTGGCAGATTCTCTCCACCAGCCGACAAGCCGCCGAAAGCTTGTCAGTAGGGCCGCATGTTGACTGACTCCGGACACGTGATGGCTCCTTATTGGACCGCCCAGCTGTGGCAGCCTCTTCCTTGGACTTTAGCCCGACAGCCAGCATCTTTCTTGGACTTTAGCCCGACAGCCCAGGAGATCGCCCCATTAAAGTATTGGCCGGCAGGCGATCGGCAGATTATTTTAATGACCGAAAGGCGATCGCCCGCCTAAGGACAAGACCCGGCTGTCCCTATATAAGCAAGGCACCCTGCACTTGGACACTGCTGGAACTCCCTTCGGATTTCACACTATACAGAAGCAAACATCAAGCACTTGGCTAATCTCCAACTCTTGGAAACAGCTATCATTCGGTCTTACTTCTCCCGGCCTTTCTCCTCGAGCAGATTACCGGCAGGGACGAAGAACACCGAGCTTTGCTCAAGAGCTGGATTAACAGAGTCTTTTTACACTCATTGTATTTAGATTTCTCACATTAATACTTGTATCCACGAATATTTGTATTAATAACATCTCGCGAGAGCATTCAAGCCCGGGCCTAACAAACCCGGCAAATCTTGTATTATTTATCTTCTCTCGGAAGTGCTCCCGCAATTGTTGTTTGTTGTCCGTCTTCCAGCAGTATTAATCTTCGGATAAATATTTTGGGCAACAACAATTGGCGCTAGAAGAAGGGGACCCAACCCTCGAATTTTTATACCTACCGTTCCGAAGAACACTCACTGTTCTCGGGACAGATACATGAAGTGACACTCACTGCACTTCAAAGAAATCCTTCAGAAATCATGTCTTCCGCATCCGCGTCGAAGAAAGCCGCTGGCCAGCCGGCCAGACCCCCTGTTCCGTCCCAATCCGAGCCGCAGCCGATGGTGGAAGGTAGCCGCTGCGGTCAGAGACGCTCGACCCCATCCCGGGAAGGTGGCCCGAGACTCTCGCTCGATCAGTTCCGAACCAGTGAACAGATCGAAGAGGCCATAGCCGTCCTTCAGGAGCGACGGAGTACTCTCGACGCGCCTCTTGCTATCACCCCCTCGGTCTCCCGCCGGAAGACCAAGCGGAAGCTCAAGGCACTACTGGCCGAGCGATCGCCAGGAGGCTCTCGCCCGCAAGAAGAGGCGCTCGGCAGCCGGGGCACCTCTGTCTTCGATCGCACAGGCGCGACCCGACTCGCGGCCGGCGATCCGGCCCGGCCTACGAGGCGACGGAGTTTGTGTCCGTCACCGGGAGCTAGGCCTACCCGGCTCCCACAAGGCGATCCAGCCGCTCCCGCTCCCGTCAAATTCCCGAGGTCGGCAAAGTGAGTCCGAGGTCGGTACACGATCGCCTCGGCCCCGCTCCCAAAGCCGATCCGCAAGCGGCGAGCCGCGGCGATTGCCGCAATGCAACGCCGATCGACGACGTGAAGGCGCTCACGCAATCCGGGCAAAGGCCGTGAAGACGATCGCCCCGCCGAGCGAGCCGCTCGCGATCGACATCGAGCTCGCCCCCGTGCAGCACAAGATCGCTCCTCCTCAGACACCCGTGTACCAGGGACGATCGGACCCCCAAACACACCTGCACAAGTTCAACATCTATATGACCGGGTGTGGGGCATCGGACGCGACCCGGTGCCGAATGTTCCCTCTGACGCTGGACGACCTCGCCCACCGTGTAACACCCCAACTAGACGGATATTACAGTGCCGTGGATCCCCGACTGGGACCCACCAGGCAAATGAAAATGAATGAATTACACAAGATAAATGTAGTACCGAACCACATTATAACAGTAATTACTCCGATGAGGAGTTTAATTACAACACACCAGGACAATACCGAATACTAGTGTATTTTATATGAAGATAAAATACACAACACTGAATGAAACGGAGTATCCAAATGAAAATCTGCAGCGGAAAATAAAGGACAATAATATGAATAACTGAAAGATCGGGGCCCCCTACTAGTATCACTAGGACTCCTCGACATCAACATGCTATTCCCGTGCGTTTGCCTTGACTTGACCTGAAAAACAAAATCCCGGTAGGTCGATTAAATGTAACAACAATCCTCAAGGGTTGAAAATACACAAACATGATTTAAGAGAAGTTATGAAATATCCTTAGTTATGAATTACGCTGAAGAAGAGTATCATAGTACGCCCGTAGTGTTCTGTGCAAGTGTACAAGACGAATGACCGGACACACCCGTCCTTGTACCTAATTAGTCTCACGGAGGTAATCTGTTACCGTGTGCACAGTCCAATGTATTACTCCCAATACATGGCCATAACGTGCCCGACTAAAAATTCCACACATCCGCACCCGACCACGCAATATGAACCCAGAAGGTCATATGAACGAGAATGACCGTAATGAATATCAAAGAATAAATAATGATCTGACAAAGTTAAGAATGACTCACCGAGATGAGAGTAATAATGAAGTGATGGATAGTTTTAATGGAATGGTTGGAACTGCCGTTCCCGTTAATGAAGGGATTATTCGGTAATTACAAGTCTCAATATCAATTAATACAATGATGAATGAGTTATGATTATGAATGATCAACAACAAAAGTAATGAATGTCCTTTTAACCGAGTAAGAATTAACTTACTCAATACCGGTGACAATTATCCTTCCACGAACAACGTCCTAATTGAGATATCGGTCGCTCGAACAACCTTGAATTATACAATATCCAACAATCCGTTCAATATACGAATCAAACACGAATATAACGAACTCAAAACGTCGATACGATTAAATTAAATCCATTGAGGCATTAAATCAAACACGTTGCGGCCAAACTCCGATTGTTTACAATCAAACCTCAATATACCAATATCTAATCCCCCAAGAAGTGTTTCAAACCAAAGAAACATCTTCAATATGATTAATAATCCAAGACGAATATCCGAAAACGTGATTTCAACGACAATTAACCGAAAACCCCCAATTTCAACTCGATATTCAAAGTGTTCTTGAATATTCCCTCAATAATCCAATGAATCCTTATACAAACTCATAATCATATACATATCCCTTCATATAACATGATTATAACGTCCAAAACATCATATATCAACACAAAATCGAAGTCCAAGGTGTTGAAGGAATTACCTCTTGAAGATCCAAGTACTTTAATCCGAAGAACACGCGTTTAATCGAGTATCCAAGCTTCCCAAATGATTGAAGGTGATGAAAAATACACACTCAAATGATAATTGATGAAGAAAACTCTCCCTCAATCTTCTCTCTCTCGTAAAAGGTGGAAAAAACTGGAAGGAATGAGCTGAAATGCTCAAAAAATGAATTTATAGGGGACTACCCTGCCGACACGGCCCGCCGATCGGCACGGTCGTGTCGCATACCGCCGATACCGCCGACAGGGACTCGACCGTGTCCTGCTTGACACGGTCGCGGCGCGGAGGGCCTTCCGACAAAGGACTCCGTCCGACAAATGACTCAAGATGACTCGGCCGCGCTGCACGACACGGCCGCGCGGCGGCCGGGCGGTTCGGCTCGCTTATCCTAAGAGTCCGACTCGGCCGTGCATTTAAACGGTCGGGTCCTGAGGCAGAGACTTCGGCATTTTCCGGACGAGTACGGCACAGGCCGTGTCGGACGACACGGCCGAGTTCGGTCGGCAGTGATCGGCCAATAACTGAAAAATGAGCGGGTGAGCTAAAACGACCATAACTCTCTCGTTCGGACTCCGATTGACTCACCGTTTGAACCATTGGAAAGCTAACTCGATGCTCTATAATATTGCAAAGATTTAGGATTTTTGGAGTTATCGAAAATTAATGGTGATCTAACAAAGTCGAACTCATATGAGGAAAGTTGAAACAATGAACAATAACGATACACAACTCGAAGTTTCTACGAACGGTGAACACGGGTGAATGAACATGATTGATGAATGATTATAAATGAGTGAAAATCCACTGAGTGACAATCACCGAATGAAATTACTGAATGATAATGACTGAATTAGAACCGGGTATTACATACACCCCCCCTTAAAAGAGTTTCGTCCCCGAAACTTAGGGTCAAACAACTCGGGATAACCCTCCCGCATACTATCCTCGGTTTCCCAAGTAGCCTCTTCGACTCCGTGTCTAGACCACTGAATCTTGACAAAAGGAATCGTCTTATTCCTCAACTATTTGATTCGCCGCTCCAACACTCATACAGGATGCTCCTCGTACGAATGATCATCCGCGATCTCGATTTCGTCGAACTGAAATATGTGGCTCGGGTCGGCAACATACTTCCGCAACTGAGAGACATGAAACACATTATGAATTCGGCTCAACGCCGGAGGTAACGCCAATCGATAAGCTAACTCGCCTACTCGATCCAAAATTTCAAACGGTCCAATGAATCTCGGACTCAACTTCCCCCGTTTTTTGAAACGGAAAATACCTCGACTCGGGGATACCTTGACCAAAACATGATCACCCGTCTCGAACTCCAGTGGTCGACGACGATTATCTGCATATGATTTCTGTCGACTCTGAGCTGTCAACATACGACTCCTGATCAAAGCTACCTTCTCCTGGGCGGCTATAAGCATATCGGGTTCGGTGCCGATTGATTCTGACAAGTCATCCCAACAGAAGGGAGATCGACAACGACGACCGTACAAGGCCTCGTAAGGTGCCATCTTAATGGAGGCATGCCAACTATTATTATACGTGAACTCGATCAGCGGTAGTTGGGCTTCCCAATCGTCCTTCCAATCGAGGACGCAAGCTCTCAACATGTCCTCTAATGTCTGAATAGTCCTCTCTGATTGTCCATCGTACTGAGGATGAAAGGCGGTACTGAGATTGAGCTGAGTTCCCATAGCACGATGAACTAATTTCCAAAAATGAGACACAAATCGTCCGTCACGATCGGAAACGATACTCTTAGGAGTACCGTGCAGTCTTACTATCTCCTTGATGAATAACTAGGCCAGTCTCTCGGGACCCCACGTATCCTTGATCTCAAGGAAATGAGCTGATTTAGTTAAGCGGTCCACAATCACCCAGATCGTATTCATGCCACGACGACTCGTCGGCAACTCGTGATGAAATCCATAGAAATGTCTTCCCACTTCCACTCTGGAATAGGGAGAGGTTTCAGCATACCCGCCGGTCGCTGATGTTCAATCTTGACTTGTTGGCAAGTTAAGCATCTCGAAACAAATTCTGCGACTTCTCGCTTCATATTACTCCACCAGTAATTTTGTTTCAAGTCCTTGTACATCTTGCTGGACCCCGGATGAATAGAATAAGGGGTAGCATGAGCTTCTCTCAAAATAGAGTTTTTCAACTCGTCATTCGCCGGTACGCACAACCGGTTCTTAAACCTCAAAAGTCCATCCTCATGGATCACGAATCCAGGGACTTTTCCCTGAGCCACATCCTCTCGAATGCGCAACAATGCCGGGTCCGACCACGATTCTCCCTGATTGCATCCTCAAGAGATGATGAAATCTCTAACATACAAAGCTGTCTCGAACTCGCTGAAGCTGCACCTCGGTCTCGGGTCTAAGGAATTCTGTTGGAGCTCCTTCTGAACTGATAAACGAGCAAGCATCTGCTCCTGAACGGACTTACGACTCAAGGCGTCGGCGACAACGTTCGCCTTCCCCGGGTGGTAAAGGATCTCGATATCATAATCTTTGGTTAATTCCCACCACCGCATCTGTCGCATATTTAACTCCTTGTGAGTAAATATATACTTCAATTCTTGTGATTGATGAAGATCTGACAGGTGATGCCATAAAGGCAACGACGCCAAATCCCCAACGCGAAAACCACGGCTGCTAGCTCCAGGTCGTGGGTTGGATAATTGACCAACTAATCCGAGGAAACATCGGATTTACTTAATATCTTTCGGAGGTTGCCAATCTCGGATAGTCTCTGTCTTCTGAGGGTCGACACGAACTCTGTCAGATGAAATTACATGTCCGAGATAGTCACCTCGGACCTCCAGAACTCACATTTGGAAAACTTTCCATAAAGTTGTTCTTGTCTCAACACGTCAAGAACCTGATGAACACGTACCTCGTGTTCCTCTTGGCTACGAGAATAAAACAAACTGTCATCGATGAAGACAACAACAAACTGATCTAAAAAGTCGATGAAAACCCGATTCATTAACTCCATGAATACCGTAGTGCAATAGTTAGCCCGAATGGCATAACTACGAACTCATAATGACCATAGCGTGTATGAAACGCTGCCCTCGCGATATCCGACTCTCGAATCCGCAACTGGTGATATCCAGATCTTAAGTCGATCCTGGAAAATACTGAGGCTCCCTGAAGTTTATCTAAAAGATCATCAATACGGGGTAAAGGATACTACTCTTGATCATCACCCTGTTCAACTCCTGGTAATTAATACACACACGAGACGAGCCATCCTTCTCCTTGACAGGTCACACTGGTGCTCCTCACGGGGACGCAATCGGTCAAAGATAACCTTCCTCGAACTATTCCTCAAGTTGAATCTTCAACTCCTGCATTCTGGTCGGGGCCATCCGATACGGTGCCTTCGATAAAGGGGACGTACCGGCTCCCACTCACTCCTGAATTCCCCTACTCTATGTGAAGGCAACTAGATAACTCGTCTGGAAATACATCGTCAATCGATGACAATGATACCACGAATGATTGAACATTTCGATTGTCCTAGAATGGTCAATCGATAAAAAGAGATACCAATAATGATTGAACAACTCGATTGCCTTAGAAAGGCCAATCGATGAAAATGATACAATGAATGTTTGAATAACTCGATTGCCTTTGAAAGGCCAATCGATGAAAATGATACAATGAATGATTGAATGACTCGATTGTCTTAGAAAGGCCAATCGATGAAAATAATATAAAGAATGATTGAATAACTCGATTGCCTTAGAAAGGCCAATCGATGGAAATGATACAAGGAATGATTGAATAACTCGATTGCCTTAGAAAGGCCAATCGATGAAAATGATATAATGAATGATTGGATAGTTCGATTGCGGAATTTCTCTGCTTTCGTCATAATAATACTTCTTCTGGAACAACGGGGATTACTTCCTTGAAGCACACATTCGACAACTAACGACGGAAAGATAGCGACCAAACGCTAACAAACACTGAGGATGGTATCAAGACGATCAAACCAACTAATACCGAAAATACATCGTCCTAAGATAAATTCACCACGATTAGGTCCACCAACCAATCGCGGTTACTAAGCTTACTTAGGTATGATTCCGAAAATTCTTCCATCGTCAGGTAGACCGATGGTATGAGGTCCACAAGCAATAGGACTATCCCGAAATAAGTCTATTCAAGCATGATTCGAAAATGAATGAATGTGGTGTACCAGCATCAAAAGCTACACACAAGTTGAAATAAAATTACGAGTATACCTGAAATCATTCGGACCACCGGATCGTCGATCCTCCTCATCATATGAATCTGGGACTTGCCGGTCCCCGAACCGACGCCTCGTCGATAAATACGAGCTCCAACTCTATTTGCTTCCATTGCCTTAAACGACGATGACAAGGCACGATTCAAACGCTGGTTGCTTCGGGCACGAGATGCCGGAGCCGACTTGGAGTCCTTTCGGAAAAACGGGCCTTATGCCCAAAATTCCCACAATTATAGCACGTGATAGACGGTTTGAGACACTCGGTCTTGAAATGACCCGGCCCACAATTGAAACAGTGATGGCCGAATCGCCGCCGGATCGAGATCCCGCACGATTATGCGCCGTAGGAGGTCGCTCAGAAACGATAGGACTCACACGAGGCTTCTAGAAGGTTGACTGACCGCCTTCGGATTGATTATGCTTCGTTAATTTCTTGCTGACAGATGAAGGTTGTTGTTCAGTACTTTCCTTAGCAGCTGGCTCATACGGGAGAGTTCTCTCGATTAATCCGGCCAAAGTGGCGCAATGATGATTGTGCAACTGCACATGGGTCATCATGGCCTGCATAAAAAGTGAGTGGATCAACCCGAACATCTTCTGATCGAGCCGAGTCCTGGGCACGATTTCCCGGCAGCGAGTGATTATTTCTCGGATTTCGGTTCGCACCGCGGCCTCTTCTCGTGCATCCCCTGACAGCTCTCTCCATACGGAAGTAGGAAGGTCGCATAATGATTATATTTCCCGCATGATTAGCACGTTATGATTATGTCATGAGATGATAAAAATGAGTATACATGCTCTAACTTAGTGATTATATGAATGATTTACTGAAGTTACATGATTATCTGATGAAATTCTTAAAATGATTATCTTGAATAACTTAACAAGATTGATAATATGATCATCCAGATTGACAACTGAGTAATGAAATGAATTGAGTAATTAATGAGTTAACATGATCGTCCTGATTATTAACTGAGTATTGAAATGAATTAAGTGATTAATGAGTTAACATGATCGTCCTAATCACAATGAATGATGATGTTTGAGGATTGTTAATTGATGAATGATTAATGAATGACTATTGCCAGAAATTATACCATGGCGTTAGAAATCTTACAGTTCTTTCGGTCTGATTGGCTCGGCATTTGCACAGGTCACACGTGACGCGAAAGTCCAATGATACTAGTCTGATGACGATGATTTCAAATGAGACATGACTCGGAAGGTAGTATTCAAAACCACGCTCCGATACCAACTCTGTAACTCCCCAACTAGACGGATATTACAGTGCCGTGGATCCCCGACTGGGACCCACCAGGCAAATGAAAATGAATGAATTACACAAGATAAATGTAGTACCGAACCACATTATAACAGTAATTACTCCGATGAGGAGTTTAATTACAACACACCAGGACAATACTGAATACTAGTGTATTTTATATGAAGATAAAATACACAACACTGAATGAAACGGAGTATCCAAATGAAAATCTGCAGCGGAAAATAAAGGACAATAATATGAATAACTGAAAGATCAGGGCCCCCTACTAGTATCACTAGGACTCCTCAACATCAACATGCTATTCCCGTGCGTTTGCCTTGCCATGACCTGAAAAACAAAATCCCCATCCGGGGTCAGTTAAACAGAACAACAATCCTCAAGGGTTGAAAATACACAAACATGATTTAACTGAAGTTATGAAATATCCTTAGTTATGAATTACGCTGAAGAAGAGTATCATAGTACGCCCGTAGTGTTCTGTGCAAGTGTACAAGACGAATGACCGGACACACCCGTCCTTGTACCTAATTAGTCTCACGGAGGTAATCTGTTACCGTGTGCACAGTCCAATGTATTACTCCCAATACATGGCCATAACGTGCCCGACTAAAAATTCCACACATCCGCACCCGGCCACGCAATATGAACCCAGAAGGTCATATGAACGAAAATGACCGTAATGAATATCAAAGAATAAATAATGATCTGACAAAGTTAAGAATGACTCACCGAGATGAGAGTAATAATGAAGTGATGGATAGTTTTAATGGAATGGTTGGAACTGCCGTTCCCGTTAATGAAGGGATTATTCGGTAATTACAAGTCTCAATATGATTAATACAATGATGAATGAGTTATGATTATGAATGATCAACAACAAAAGTAATGAATGTCCTTTTAACCGAGTAAGAATTAACTTACTCAATACCGGTGACAATTATCCTTCCACGAACAACGTCCTAATTGAGATATCGGTCGCTCGAACAACCTTGAATTATACAATATCCAACAATCCGTTCAATATACGAATCAAACACGAATATAACGAACTCAAAACGTCGATACGATTAAATTAAATCCATTGAGGCATTAAATCAAACACGTTGCGGCCAAACTCCGATTGTTTACAATCAAACCTCAATATACCAATATCAAATCCCCCAAGAAGTGTTTCAAACCAACAAAACATCTTCAATATGATTAATAATCCAAGACGAATATCCGAAAACGTGATTTCAACGACAATTAATCGAAAACCCCCAATTTCAACTCGATATTCAAAGTGTTCTTAAATATTCCCTCAATAATCCAATGAATCCTTATACAAACTCATAATCATATACATATCCCTTCATATAACATGATTATAACGTCCAAAACATCATATATCAACACAAAATCAAAGTCCAAGGTGTTGAAGGAATTACCTCTTGAAGATCCAAGTACTTTAATCCGAAGAACACGCGTTTAATCGAGAATCCAAGCTTCCCAAATGATTGAAGGTGATGAAAAATACACACTCAAATGATAATTGATGAAGAAAACTCTCCCTCAAGCTTCTCTCTCTCGTAAAAGGTGAAAAAAACTGGAAGGAATGAGCTGAAATGCTCAAAAAATGAATTTATAGGGGTTGACTACTGTTAGACCCTTAACATGGGTGACTCGCTGGGCTCGGCAGGCGGCCGAGTCGCTGGGCGGACTGTGCCGACTAGGCGTGGCACGAAACTAAGGCACGGGAATGAAAAGTGATTTGGAGGCTTCTTTGCAAGTGTGAGGCTTAGCTAAGACATGGAATCAAGACAATCTCGTGTTACTTTGAGGTTTTTGGGCTGGTTCTAGGCTGGAGGCAGGTGAGTAACTCCTCAGCTTTTCAATGGTTACTGCCATCACCAGGGTTTATCCGTCTAAGCCTATTATAGGGGGGGAGGTAGTTACTGAGGGCCATGCCCAAGGGGTGACCCAAGGTGCTCGGCCAAGGACTTGGCAAGGTGCTGGGACTTGCCATGGGGTTGGGTCACGGGTCGATCCGGAGGTGAAACCCGACCCGGATCGGACCGACCCGACCGACGAACACTTCGGGCGCGGACAAGGCCTGGGCTGTGTGCCCACGGCCGAGAGGGTTCGGCCGTGCTAGGCGGACCTCTTCGGACTTCGGACAAGTGCGCAAGTTGTTGGACACTTGTGCACACTTGCGGACAAAGGTCGGGGCTGTGTGCCTACGGCCGGTATGGTTCGTACGGGACGGACCATCTGCGGACATATGCGAGCATTGTCGGATCATTGGGGGCAAGGCTTGGAAATGTGCAAGTGGCTGGGCACTTGTGCATAATTCTATGGGAATTGGCTCGGACCATGTGGGAACAAGACTTGGGCGCGAGGGAACGCCAGATTTGGCGCGCACGAGCTTGGCATTGACGGTTCGAGACGGTTACGAGTCATGGCAGTTGCATGGGGCGGTTATGAGGTAGTTCCAGGCAACGACATGACGGAACGGTTACTTGGAGCAGTTGTGCGGGAACAGTTCCAAGCGGTTATGAGACGTGCGGGGCACACGTCAACATGTGGGCAGTTACTTGGTGGACTGCATGTGCCAGGTGGAGTGCTGGGATCCATCAGGGCAGTTGCGGGACGGTTACTAGCAAGCGGTTGCGGACGGTTGCAGGACGGTTCCAGAAGACCTTGTACGTGGCAGTACAAGGCAAATGCGGGCAAGTTGCTGGGAAACTGCTCGGGACAAGTGGCAGGGACGCATGGTGGTCTTTTGCCACGCATCGACACGTGGAGTGTCGAGCTGAACCTAGCGGTTGGGGTTGTCAACCGATGTAGTCCTTTGCTTGGGCTATAAAGAGGTGCTTTTGTACAATTTTGTAGGCAGCGAGAGGGATCGTGAGATCTGAGAGTTGTACAGCGAGGCCTTTTTCCTTGTTTATTGAGAGTGCAAATAATATTCAAGGTTGGGGAATTGTCCCCGTAAATTGTGTGTGCCTTTACGTGTTTTGATAGTGTTCCGCTGCATACTCCTTCAAACACTAAAGGTGGCCTTGAGCTGTAACTCTGATCGGACTAAACACGAGTGCTGTGAGGTAAACACGAGTGTTTGGTGAGGATCGAAGGCTGACTGGTTGTTGTGCGGACAATCAGTGCCGGCACGGGAAGGAATTTTAGGCGAAAAATTCTAGTCCAGTTCGGACCCATGACAGTTTGGTATCGGAGCCCCGTTGGTGGGTTCTGAGGAAAAGTTTGTTGCGTTATGGCACCTCGAGATGCAAGAGATGCGGATCGCAGAGATGAGATCGTGGCTATGGACGAGAGGATTCAAAGTTTGGAGACTTTGATGGGGCAACCTCCACCAGTTCCGGTTGTAGCAGCAGTTTTCGAACGGATCTCAATGCTGGAGACCAATTTCGAAAAACTCCGTGCTATGGCGGATGCAATCCAGAAATATGTGGATGAAATCCCTAATTTCGTGGAAGGAAGGCTCGTATCGGTTCAAGAGGAAATAAGTTCCGTAAGCGAGGCAGTGGATGTCCGGCTGGGTGCAGTCAAGGACGAATGCAGGTTGTTGAGGATGGCGGTTATTGGCTGTGGGAGTCAAGGGAACTCGTCATCTTCATCCAGGTTCAAGATGCCCGATCCAAAACCATTTGGCGGCGAGAGAAGCGCCAAAGAATTGGAGAACTTCCTTTGGGACATGGAAACTTACTTTCATGCTGCACATGTTCCAAGTGAGGAGAAGGTTTCCATAGCCAGTATGTACCTTACTGGTGACGCCAAGTTGTGGTGGCGTACGCGTCAGTCGGAAGGCGCAAATGCCGATCGTGAGAAGATTGGTTCGTGGGAAATGTTGAAACAGGAACTCAAGGAGCAGTTCCTGCCGTGTAACGTATCGTGGGTTGCACGTGAGGCCCTTCGTGAGCTGAGACACAAAGGGACTGTTCGGGAATATGTGAAACGGTTCAGTACGTTGCTGTTGGATGTGAAAGATATGTCGGAAGAAGACAAGGTGTTCAATTTCATGGCTGGATTACAACCTTGGGCACAAACCGAATTGAGAAGGCAAGGTGTCAAGGATTTGCAATCTGCCATGGCTGCTGCTGATCGATTGATGGACTATCGGGTTGGTGGACCAGGCCCAGAACAAGGAAAGAAGGGTGCTGGAAAGGGCAAAGGCAAGTTTGATGGTTTTAGAGCTACTAAAGAGATAACCGTGTAGGCCGAGGGATCGTCTCAGTCCAATAACACGGACCGAACGAAAAAGGGTTGTTTTATCTGCAGTGGTGATCATCGAATGAGGGATTGCCCAAAGCGGGGAAGATTGAATGCTATCTTGTGCGAAGAAAATGGCGACGAGGGTGATGCTGAAACTGTTCGGCTTGGGGTAATGCAGTTAATGCATGAAATGCCGGAAAAGGTCCCGAAGAATGCTCGTGGCGAGGCAGATTCTGTGAAGCCTCCGGCCACCATGTGGAACTAATGGTGCTCATCGAGCACCAGGCCAGCGGTGCGATAAATGGTTGGCCGAAGGACAAATTGGTGCGGGTTGATGGCTGATTTGTCCCGGACGTTGGAAGATCCTTGCAGATCGTGGTCTGTTCGTGTCAAGGGGCGATTGATGCGGCTCAAATGTCGGTTTAAGGTGCGAGGTCGGAAAGTCAAGTTGCTTACATGCATGCAAAGACAACTTGTTGCATTTGGTAGGGATGCTATTCGACGACTTGGATCGATACGTGGTTGAGTAAGGATTTGTTTTCCATACGTTCATATGTTGAATATATTTTGTTGGTTCCTACTATGTTTGTCCATTTTTGAACTTGGTGTGCAAAGATGGTAGGATGTGTGTTCTGGGTGAAGCATGTCCAGGTCATGTCTAATTTTGACGAAGTGATGGTGTGGATGGTGGCTAAGGTCCCGATTAGCTTGTTAAATTTCAGTCGACTGAGAAGTCCCACGAGTTTCAGTTGGACTGACCATCCGAGCATTGAGAGGATGCTTTCAGTTAATGGCCGTCGGAGTTGTCAAAGGGACGCGTTGCTGAAGTATGCAAAAAGGAGTGAGGAGTTGCAGCCTACTACTCGTTCCAGATGAATCATTGGTTATCCGTCTCAATGATTTAGTGGCTGGTTTACTGTATATAGTTTACTTCAGTTTTTCGTTTTATGACCATTGTAAATATTTGCTAGGTTAAGTTGTGTTTGGTTATTTCCTAGCAAGCGGGGGATGTCCGCTTTCATATGTATATAATTATGTCGAAGTGGCGTTAAGTTAGGCATATTATGTATATATGTAAAATGTTAGACGGAAGTTGCTGATTCAGTGTAGGAGACTTGGATGTTGAAGCTGATTCAGTCAGTTCGCTGGGATGGTTTGAAGTACGTAGCTGTCTTATCATCAGAGGTTTATCGGATGGGGGATCAATCAAAGTGATCCAGCGGAAGGGTGAACCAAAACTACATTGCAAACGGAAGGCGAACTTTTTTCTAAGTATCATGTTTAAGGGCTACACTTCTAGTCCGACGAGGACGTCGGTTTCTTTTAGTGGGGGAGGATTGTTAGACCCTTAACATGGGTGACTCGCTGGGCTCGGCAGGCGGCCGAGTCGCTGGGCGGACTATGCCGACTAGGCGTGGCACGACACTAAGGCACGGGAATGAAAAGTGATTTGGAGGCTTCTTTGCAAGTGTGAGGCTTAGCTAAGACATGGAATCAAGACAATCTCGTGTTACTTTGAGGTTTTTGGGCTGGTTCTAGGCTGGAGGCAGGTGAGTGACTCCTCAGCTTTTCAATGGTTACTGCCATCACCAGGGTTTATCCGTCTAAGCCTATTATAGGGGGGGAGGTAGTTACTGAGGGCCATGCCCAAGGGGTGACCCAAGGTGCTCGGCCAAGGACTTGGCAAGGTGCTGGGACTTGCCATGGGGTTGGGTCACGGGTCGATCCGGAGGTGAAACCCGACCCGGATCGGACCGACCCGACCGACGAACACTTCGGGCGCGGACAAGGCCTGGTCAGGTGCCCACGGCCGAGAGGGTTCGGCCGTGCTAGGTGGACCTCTTCGGACTTCGGACAAGTGCGCAAGTTGTTGGACACTTGTGCACACTTGCGGACAAAGGTGGGTCATGTGCCTACGGCCGTATGGTTCGTGACGGACGGACCATCTCATGGACATATGCGAGCATTGTCGGATCATTGGGGGCAAGGCTTGGAAATGTGCAAGTGGTGGGCACTTGTGCATAATTCTATGGGAATTGGCTCGACCATGTGGGAACAAGACTTGGCGCGAGGGAACGCCAGATTTGATGCGCACGAGCTTGGCATTGACGGCTCGAGACGTTACGAGTCATGGCGATTGCATGGGCGGTTATGAGGTAGTTCCAGTGCAACGACATGACGGAATTAAGCATTGGAGCAACAGCGGGAACAGTTCCAAGCGGTTATGAGACGTGCGGGGCACACGTCAACATGTGGGCAGTTACTTGGTGGACTGCATGTGCCAGGTGGAGTGCTGGGATCCATCAGGGCAGTTGCGGGACGGTTACTAGCTAGCGGTTGCGGACGGTTGCAGGACGGTTCCAGAAGACCTTGTACGTGGCAGTACAAGGCAAATGCGGGCAAGTTGCTGGGAAACTGCTCGGGACAAGTGGCAGGGACGCATGGTGGTCTTTTGCCACGCATCGACACGTGGAGTGTCGAGCTGAACCTAGCGGTTGGGGTTGTCAACCGATGTAGTCCTTTGCTTGGGCTATAAATAGGTGCTTTTGTACAATTTTGTAGGCAGCGAGAGGGATCGTGAGATCTGAGAGTTGTACAGCGAGGCCTTTTTCCTTGTTTATTGAGAGTGCAAATAATATTCAAGGTTGGGGAATTGTCCCTGTAAATTGTGTGTGCCTTTACGTGTTTTGATAGTGTTCCGCTGCATACTCCTTCAAACACTAAAGGTGGCCTTGAGCTGTAACTCTGATCGGACTAAACACGAGTGCTGTGAGGTAAACACGAGTGTTTGGTGAGGATCGAAGGCTGACTGGTTGTTGTGCGGACAATCAGTGCCGGCACGGGAAGGAATTTTAGGCGAAAAATTCTAGTCCAGTTCGGACCCGTGACAACTACCCTGCCGGACATGGCCCGTGCCGATCGGCACGGTCGTGTCGCACAGCTGGCCGACAGCTGGCCGACAGGGACTCGACCGTGTCCTGCTTGACACGGTCGCGGCGCGGAGGGCCTTCCGACAGTGACCCGTCCGACAGCGACTCGGCATGACTCGACCGTGCCAGACGACACGGTCGGGCGTGCTGGGCAGTCGGTTCTGGCTTATCCGGAAGAGTCCGACTCGGCCGTGCCAGACGACACGGTCGGGTCCTGAGGCAGAGACTTCGGCATTTTCCGGACGAGTACGGCACGGGCCGTGTCGGACGACACGGTCGAGTTCGGTCGGCAGTGATCGGCCAATAACTGAAAAATGAGCGGGTGAGCTAAAACGACCATAACTCTCTCGTCCGGACTCCGATTGACTCACCGTTTGAACCATTGGAAAGCTAACTCGATGCGCTATAATATTGCAAAGATTTAGGATTTTTGGAGTTATCAAAAATTAATGGTGATCTAACAAAGTCGAACTCATATGAGGAAAGTTGAAACAATGAACAATAACGATACACAACTCGAAGTTTGTACGAACGGTGAACACGGGTGAATGAACATGATTGATGAATGATTATATATGAGTGAAAATCCACTGAGTGACAATCACCGAATGAAATTACTGAATGATAATGACTGAATTAGAACCGAGTATTACACACCGGTGGTACACCTCATTGCCACCTCGGTCCATTGGCTCCTTTAACGAGCTGGCGCACGTCTTCACAGAATACTTCGCCACCAGGGCCGCTCGGCCAGAAGGTCCCCATCGCATGTGGCGGATCAGGCAAGGGGAAGAGGAGTCCGACTCGGACTACATCGACCGGGTAGACGTGATCATCCTCAACGGCGAGCCCATAAGCGATGAGACCGCCCTCTACGCGGTCCTAGGAGGTTTTCGGGGCTTCTCGCCTATGTTCAGGCATCTCACGAAGACCCTACCGACGACCTACACAGCCTTCCGGGATAGATCCTCGGATTTCCTGTCCAGGCAAAGGCTTCTTCTTGGCCTAGGAGTAGAGCGATCGGCGCTCGCGCGATGACCTCCAGTCTCCCAGCCCGAGCGACGACCTCCACTCTTCCATCCCGATAGCGACTATCCAGCCGAGCCGGAGGACTCGCTCACCGCCTACAGTCCACCGTTTTGAACAAGGGACTAACTCCCGCCGATCGACGATATCGACCTACGAATAAAGCGATCGGCTGCCGAGCGGCGATCGCCAGTCTTCCGGCCCGATCGCCGATCATCACGCTACATCATCAGCAACCCGGTGGACACGATCGCCATCTACAGTCCAGCATATAACATGACGGACTAAGGCATAAGATCGCCTCCACCGCACATCATAAAGCCATGGTCCTGGCAGTCGATGGAACCGGCTGCTTCGGCCATGCAAGGTCCCTTTCGGCCGAGATCGCCCTCCCTTCGTTTAAATACGAGGCCGGCGTAGTCTGAGGGCTCTCCAACATTAATCAGTGGACACATGCCACAACCCCGTCTCAACGTACACCGTCGAGGTCGGCCATCTCCATGGCTGGCCGAGGTGGAAGCAGAGCTAACAAGCCGCGGGTGTGGAGTTGATTCATCCGACGCTGCCCCGCGCAAGGACTCCTCTAGACCGAGACCGCACGCCCTTCGTTTAAATACGAGGCGAGGCGCAGCCTAACAGAGGACCCTCATAATAAAGTGAGTCACGAGACACTCAATGTCTTCGCGCACCAAGACACGGTCATGGAGTCGGTCCATCGATCTCCGCGACTGTGCACGATTCCTCAAACAAGCGAAACCACCAAGTTTCCGTGGGGGATCGGCCAATGTTGTTTTTGCAGGTACAAGACCGAAAGATAGCTAAGCCAATCGACTATGATAGCCCAAGTCCGAGTCCTAAGTCAGCTCAGATCGCCCGTCCTCATCCATACACGATCACCAGCAAGAACCACCTCGCCCCATGTCTTCAACATAGGAGCAAGTTGGGGGGCAATTGTTGTGTCAAGATTTAACACCTTCCGACCGGCGATCGCCTCCGACGCCGAGCGACCGACTTACTGCCGAGCGACAAAGGCAAGTCTGCCGACCAGCGACCAGGCGACCGAGCCTTAACCCAGCAGACATGCTAGACTGGCCAACCAAAGGTCCCAGGACGAATCCCAGTGCCGAGCGATCGACATCAAGACGATCGCCTCTCGGTACTCGGCGACCGACCCTTGGCGACCGACCGTCTCTCGGCACCTGGCGACCTACCCTTGGTGACCGACCATTGGCGACCTATCCTTGGTGACCGACCATTGGCGACTTATCCTTGGTGACCGACCATTGGCGACCTCCATCCACTGGCCGATGGCGACCTCGGATGATCAGCTAGAGACGACCGCTCATGTCGATCACCACCGACGGACATCCAGTCGGCGGAGGCCGAGCCTCAAGACTGGCACCACGTGCAAGGACCGAGACAAGATCCGCGAATCTCGGGCCATTGACCACAGTCTGGCAGATTCTCTCCACCAGCCGACAAGCCGCCGAAAGCTTGTCAGTAGGGCCGCATGTTGACTGACTCCGGACACGTGATGGCTCCTTATTGGACCGCCCAGCTGTGGCAGCCTCTTCCTTGGACTTTAGCCCGACAGCCAGCATCTTTCTTGGACTTTAGCCCGACAGCCCAGGAGATCGCCCCATTAAAGTATTGGCCGGCAAGCGATCGGCAGATTATTTTAATGACCGAAAGGCGATCGCCCGCCTAAGGACAAGACCCGGCTGTCCCTATATAAGCAAGGCACCCTGCACTTGGACACTGCTGGAACTCCCTTCGGATTTCACAGTATACAGAAGCAAACATCAAGCACTTGGCTAATCTCCAACTCTTGGCAACAGCTATCATTCGGTCTTACTTCTCCTGGCCTTTCTCCTCGAGCAGATTACCGGCAGGGACGAAGAACACCAAGCTTCGCTCAAGAGCCGGATTAACACAGTCTTTTTACACTCATTGTATTTAGATTTCTCACATTAATACTTGTATCCACGAATATTTGTATTAATAACATCTCGCGAGAGCATTTAAGCCCGGGCCTAACAAACCCGGCAAATCTTGTATTATTTATCTTCTCTCGGAAGTGCTCCCGCAATTGTTGTTTGTTGTCCGTCTTCCAGCAGTATTAATCTTCGGATAAATATTTTGGGCAACAACACATATAATATATGATTTTGAATCTATGAACATCTACTTTAAAACGACCGTAACATATTTCTATTATAAAAATTAAAAAGGCCTCAAAAATCCCGATCAATTAGATAGTTCAAATCTGACAGTTTTTCAAATGTGTTTGATAAAAGTCCTCAAAGAGATTTCAGATTTTACATGAAGAATTTATGACCGGAAATATGAAAAAGTATTTTCAAGTGCTAGGAGAAGCGTATCCGGGATCCAAGAAGGACAACCGAGCCAAATTCAAAGGAAGATATTTCAAGATTTCAGCAAACGAGGTTGTTGTGTCAAGAATTAACACTTTCCGACCGGCGATCGCCTCGGAGGTCGGGCGACCGAGTCATCGCGAGCGCCAAGGCGTAATCGCGACCAGGACTGTGCGGCCGAGCCTTTACCCAGCAGACAAGCTACATCGACCAACCGAAGGTCCCAGGACCAGTCCCGGTGCCGATCGATCGACATCAAATACGATCGCCTCTCGGTACTCGGCGACCAACTCCTGCGACCGACTGAAGGCGATCCCCTCTCGGCACCTGCCGACCGACCCTTGGTGACCGACCAATGCCGACCCTCAGCAACTGGCCGATGGCGACCTCTGATGACCAGCTAAAGACGACCGCCTCATGTCGATCAGGGCCGATGGCCATCCAGTCGGCAAAGGCCGAGCCTCAAGACTGGCACCACGTGCACGAGCCAAGACAAGATCCGCGAATCTCGGATTATTGACCACAGCCTGGCAGAATCTTTCCACCAGCCGACAGGCTCGCCGAAAGTTGTCAGTAGGGCCGCATATGACTGACTCCGGACGCGTGCTGACTCCCCATTGGACCGCCAAGATGGCGCCAGACTCTTCCTTGGAATTTAGCCCGACAGCCCGGGTGATCGCCCCATTATAATATTGGCCGGCAGACGATCGCCCCATTATTATAATGGCCGGAAGGCGATCGCCCACCAAAGGACAGGACCCGGCTGCCCCTATATATACAAGGCTCCCAGCACTTGTCCAAGGAGGAAAATTCTTCTGGACTGGACCGAGATTTTGGCTCACTAAACACTCCCTGCACTTTGGTTCTTCTTCAACTTCCTTCGGATTTCACGCAATACAGAAGCAAAACATCAAGCACTTGGCTATCTCCAACTCTTGGCAACAGCTATCATTCGGTCTTACTTCTCCCGGCCTCCCTCATCAGGAAGACGATCGGCGGGGACGAAGAACACCGAGCTTCGCTCAAGAGCCGGATTAACAGAGTCTTTTTACACTCATTGTATTTAGATTTCTCTCATTAATACTTGTATCCACGAATATTTGTATTAATATCATCTCGCGAGAGCATTCAAGCCCGGGCCTAACAAACCCGGCAAATCTTGTATTATTTATCTTCTCTCGGAAGTGCTCCCGCAAATTGTTGTTTGTTGTCCGTCTTCCAGCATTATTAATATTCGGATAAATATTTTGGGCAACAACAGACTATACAGTTAAGGAGGTAAAAAAAAGATTTACTTATACAAAACAAGATATTTCAAAACTTTCTTATTTTAAAAGTATAACGAATAATTACGGCATGATTATATTTTCGGGAGAATATGGGGTTCATTGCTGCTGCCCAACGTCGACTCTGAGGTAATGTTTTCAAGTATTCACTCTTTTATGAAAACTTAAAAATTATGGTATGAGTATAGAATGATTGTGTCGGCAAAAGATTTGAAAGGATATGTGAAAGTATAAATGTTGTCCGAAAGTGACAAAATATGATTTCAAAGAAAGGTTTCAAAGTGATTTTGCTTACACAATATTTTTAAAGTTATTGATGAAAATACTCATACAAAGTTTGATACAGATTTTCAAAGTTCTTTACGAAGCTCAATTTCGAGGACGAAATTTTTTAAAGGGGGAAGGATTGTAACGCCCCAATACTTATTTAAATACTATTTATTTTGCTAACGATCATGGATTTTGATTTTAATATTTATAAGTTGTCTGATACTTGGACCGATACGTTCCTAGCATAAAATGAAGGACTTAAAAGGAAAAGATTTCAAAATGAATTATAAGGATCATTTTTAGAATTTATGAAAGTGATTTCGAAAAGTTCCGACGATTTTGATACGATAAAATTTCATTACAGAACACTTATATTGCAAAAATAATATTAAATTATTATTTTAATATTATCGAAAATCCGTTAGAGCATATCGAAGATTTAACTCGACGAGTCCTAACAGTCGGAAAATCGAATTTGGACATCGAGAAGGGGTCGAACTGGCCGAGCCAAGTTGACCGACATCCACGGCCATCACGGACATGCCTACCGACACCACGGCCACGACGACGAAGCTTCTCGACCACTATCCGGATAGGGATGTCCAATGTCCGGATAAGGTCGGTCACGACCGGCGAAGCTTCTCGGTTGTTCTGAGAAGGTCGGTCGCGACCGACAGAAGCTTCTCGGCCAGCTGTCCGGATAAGGTCGGTCACGACCGACAGAAGCTTCTCGGCCAGCTGTCTGGATAAGGCTTCCATCTGTCCGGATAATGCTTCCAGCTGTCCGGGTAAGGTTGATTTTCAACCGACTTTGAGCCCCTATTTATACATGTTCCCGGCTGTATTTTTGTACATATAATATATGATTTTGAATCTATTAATATCTACTTTAAAACGACCATAACATATTTCTATTACAAAAATTAAAAAGGCCTCAAAAATCGCGATCAATTAGATAGCTCAAATCTGACAGTTTTTCAAATGTGTTTGATAAAAGTCCTCAAAGAGATTTCAGATTTTACATGAAGAATTTATGACCGGAAATATGAAAAAGTATTTTCAAGTGCTAGGAGAAGCGTATCCGGGATCCAAGAAGGACAACCGAGCCAAATTCAAAGGAAGATATTTCAAGATTTCAGCAAACGAGGTTGTTGTGTCAAGAATTAACACTTTCCGACCGGCGATCGCCTCGGAGGTCGGGCGACCGAGTCACTGCCGAGCAGCCAAGGCAGAACTGCCGACCAGCGACCAGGCGGCCGAGCCTTTACCCAGCAGACAAGCTACATCGACCAACCGAAGGTCCCAGGACCAGTCCCGGTGCCGAGCGATCGACATCAAATACGATCGCCTCTCGGTACTCGGCGACCGACTTTTGCGACCGACTAAAGGCGATCCCCTCTCGGCACCTGCCGACCGAACCTTGGTGACCGACCAATGCCGACCCTCAGCAACAGGCCGATGGCGACCTCTGATGACCAGCTAAAGACGACCGCCTCATGTCGATCAGGGCCGATGGCCATCCAGTCGGCAAAGGCCGATCCTCAAGACTGGCACCACGTGCAGGAGCCAAGACAAGATCCGCGAATCTCGGATCATTGACCACAGCCTGGCAGAATCTTTCCACCAGCCGACAGGCTCGCCGAAAGTTGTCAATAGGGCCGCATGTGACTGACTCTGGACGCGTGCTGACTCCCCATTGGACCGCCCAGCTGGCGCCAGCCTCTTCCTTGGAATTTAGCCCGACAGCCCAGGTGATCGCCCCATTATAATATTGGCCGGCAGACGATCGCCCCATTATTATAATGGCCGGAAGGCGATCGCCCACCAAAGGACAGGACCCGGCTGCCCCTATATATACAAGGCTCCCAGCACTTGTCCAAGGAGGAAAATTCTTCTGGACTGGACCGAGATTTTGGCTCACTAAACACTCCCTGCACTATGGTTCTTCTTCAACTTCCTTCGGATTTCATGCAATACAGAAGCAAAACATCAAGCACTTGGCTATCTCCAACTCTTGCCAATAGCTATCATTCGGTCTTACTTCTCCCGGCCTCTCTCATCAGGAAGACGATCGGCGGGGACGAAGAACACCGAGCTTCGCTCAAGAGCCGGATTAACAGAGTCTTTTTACACTCATTGTATTTAGATTTCTCTCATTAATACTTGTATCCACGAATATTTGTATTAATATCATCTCGCGAGAGCATTCAAGCCCGGGCCTAACAAACCCGGCAAATCTTGTATTATTTATCTTCTCTCGGAAGTGCTCCCGCAAATTGTTGTTTGTTGTCCGTCTTCCAGCAGTATTAATCTTCGGATAAATATTTTGGGCAACAACAGACTATACAGTTAAGGAGGTAAAAAAAAGATTTACTTATACAAAACAAGATATTTCAAAACTTTCTTATTTTTAAAAGTATAACGAATAATTACGGCATGATTATATTTTCGGGAGAATATGTGGTTCATCGCTGCTGCCCAACGTCGACTCTGAGGTAATGTTTTCAAGTATTCACTCTTTTATGAAAACTTAAAAATTATGGTATGAGTATAGAATGATTGTGTCGGCAAAAGATTTGAAAGGATATGTGAAAGTATAAATGTTGTCCGAAAGGGACAAAATATGATTTCAAAGAAAGGTTTCAAAGTGATTTTGCTTACACAATATTTTTAAAGTTATTGATGAAAATACTCATACAAAGTTTGATACAGATTTTCAAAGTTCTTTACGAAGCTCAATTTCGAGGACGAAATTTTTTAAAGGGGGAAGGATTGTAACACCCCAATACTTATTTAAATACTATTTATTTTGCTAACGATCATGGATTTTGATTTTAATATTTATAGGTTGTCTGATACTTGGACCGATACGTTCCTAGCATAAAATGAAGGACTTAAAAGGAAAAGATTTCAAAATGAATTATAAGGATCATTTTTAGAATTTATGAAAGTGATTTCGAAAAGTTCCGACGATTTTGATACGATAAAATTTCATTACATAACACTTATATTGCAAAAATAATATTAAACTATTATTTAATATTATCGAAAATACGTTCCGAGCATATCGAAGATTTAACTCCGACGAGCCCGGAACAGGTCGGAAAATCGAATTTGGACATCGGGAAGGGGTCGAACCGGTTGAGCCAAGTTGACCGACATCTGCCGGTCACCGCCGGACATGCCTACCGGCACAACACGGCCACTACGATGAAGCTTCTCGACCACTATCCGGATAGGGCTGTCCAGCTGTCCGGATAAGGTCGGTCACGACCGACAGAAGCTTCTCGGTCAGTTGTCCGGAGAAGGTCGGTCGCGACCGACAGAAGCTTCTCGGCCAGCAGTCCGGATAAGGTCGGTCACGACCGACAGAAGCTTCTCGGCCAGCTGTCCGGATAAGGCTTCCATCTGTCCGGATAATGCTTCAAGCTGTCCGGGTAAGGTTGATTTTCAACCGACTTTGAGCCCCTATTTATACATGTTCCCGGACGTATTTTTGTACATATAATATATGATTTTGAATCTATGAACATCTACTTTAAAACGACCGTGACATATTTCTATTACAAAAATTAAGAAGGCCTCAAAAATCCCGATCAATTAGATAGCTCAAATCTGACAGTTTTTCAAATGTGTTTGATAAAAGTCCTCAAAGAGATTTCAGATTTTACATGAAGAATTTATGACCGGAAATATGAAAAAGTATTTTCAAGTGCTAGGAGAAGCGTATCCGGGATCCAAGAAGGACAACCGAGCCAAATTCAAAGGAAGATATTTCAAGATTTCAGCAAACGAGGTTGTTGTGTCAAGAATTAACACTTTCCGACCGGCGATCGCCTCGGAGGTCGGGCGACCGAGTCACTGCCGAGCAGCCAAGGCAGAACTGCCGACCAGCGACCAGGCGGCCGAGCCTTTACCCAGCAGACAAGCTACATCGACCAACCGAAGGTCCCAGGACCAGTCCCGGTGCCGAGCGATCGACATCAAATACGATCGCCTCTCGGTACTCGGCGACCGACTCCTGCGACCGACTGAAGGCGATCCCCTCTCGGCACCTGCCGACCGACCCTTGGTGACCGACCAATGCCGACCCTCAGCAACTGGCCGATGGCGACCTCTGATGACCAGCTAAAGACGACCGCCTCATGTCGATCAGGGCCGATGGCCATCCAGTCGGCAAAGGCCGAGCCTCAAAACTGGCACCACGTGCAGGAGCCAAGACAAGATCCGCGAATCTCGGATCATTGACCACAGCCTGGCAGAATCTTTCCACCAGCCGACAGGCTCGCCGAAAGTTGTCAGTAGGGCCGCATGTGACTGACTCCGGACGCGTGCTGACTCCCCATTGGACCGCCCAGCTGGTGCCAGCCTCTTCCTTGGAATTTAGCCCGACAGCTCGGGTGATCGCCCCATTATAATATTGGCCGGCAGACGATCGCCCCATTATTATAATGGCCGGAAGGCGATCGCCCACCAAAGGACAGGACCCGGCTGCCCCTATATATACAAGGCTCCCAGCACTTGTCCAAGGAGGAAAATTCTTCTGGACTGGACCGAGATTTTGGCTCACGAAACACTCCCTGCACTTTGGTTCTTCTTCAACTTCCTTCGGATTTCACGCAATACAGAAGCAAAACATCAAGCACTTGGCTATCTCCAACTCTTGGCAACAGCTATCATTCGGTCTTACTTCTCCTGGCCTCTCTCATCAGGAAGACGATCGGCGGGGACGAAGAACACCGAGCTTCGCTCAAGAGCCGGATTAACAGAGTCTTTTTACACTCATTGTATTTAGATTTCTCTCATTAATACTTGTATCCACGAATATTTGTATTAATATCATCTCGCGAGAGCATTCAAGCCCGGGCCTAACAAACCCGGCAAATCTTGTATTATTTATCTTCTCTCGGAAGTGCTCCCGCAAATTGTTGTTTGTTGTCCGTCTTCCAGCATTATTAATTTTCGGATAAATATTTTGGGCAACAACAGACGAGGTAAAAAAAAGATTTACTTATACAAAACAAGATATTTCAAAACTTTCTTATTTTTAAAAGTATAACGAATAATTACGGCATGATTATATTTTCGGGAGAATATGTGGTTCATCGCTGCTGCCCAACGTCGACTCTGAGGTAATGTTTTCAAGTATTCACTCTTTTATGAAAACTTAAAAATTATGGTATGAGTATAGAATGATTGTGTCGGCAAAAGATTTGAAAGGATATGTGAAAGTATAAATGTTGTCCGAAAGGGACAAAATATGATTTCAAAGAAAGGTTTCAAAGTGATTTTGCTGACACAATATTTTTAAAGTTATTGATGAAAATACTCATACAAAGTTTGATACAGATTTTCAAAGTTCTTTACGAAGCTCAATTTCGAGGACGAAATTTTTTAAAGGGGGAAGGATTGTAACGCCCCAATACTTATTTAAATACTATTTATTTTGCTAACGATCATGGATTTTGATTTTAATATTTATAGGTTGTCTGATACTTGGACCGATACGTTCCTAGCATAAAATGAAGGACTTAAAAGGAAAAGATTTCAAAATGAATTATAAGGATCATTTTTAGAATTTATGAAAGTGATTTCGAAAAGTTCCGACGATTTTGATACGATAAAATTTCATTACAGAACACTTATATTGCAAAAATAGTATTAAATTATTATTTTAATATTATCGAAAATACGTTCCGAGCATATCGAAGATTTAACTCCGACGAGTCCTAACAGTCGGAAAATCGAATTTGGACATCGGGAAGGGGTCGAACCGGCCGAGCTAAGTTGACCGACATCCGACGGTCACCACGGACATGCCTACATGGCCACGGCCGACAGAAGCTTCTCGACCACTATCCGGATAGGGCTGTCCAGCTGTCCGGATAAGGTCGGTCATGACCGACAGAAGCTTCTCGGTCAGTTGTACGGAGAAGGTCGGTCGCGACCGACAGAAGCTTCTCGGCCAGCTGTCCGTATAAGGTCGGTCACGACCGACAGAAGCTTCTCGGCCAGCTGTCCGGATAAGGCTTCCATCTGTCCGGATAATGCTTCCAGCTGTCCGGGTAAGGTTGATTTTCAACCGACTTTGAGCCCCTATTTATACATGTTCCCGGACGTATTTTTGTACATATAATATATCATTTTGAATCTATGAACATCTACTTTAAAACGACCGTAACATATTTCTATTACAAAAATTAAAAAGGCCTCAAAAATTCCGATCAATTAGATAGCTCAAATCTGACAGTTTTTCAAATGTGTTTGATAAAAGTCCTCAAAGAGATTACAGATTTTACATGAAGAAATTATGACCGGAAATATGAAAAAGTATTTTCAAGTGCTAGGAGAAGCGTATCCGGGATCCAAGAAGGACAAACGAGCCAAATTCAAAGGAAGATATTTCAAGATTTCAGCAAACGAGGTTGTTGTGTCAAGAATTAACACTTTCCGACCGGCGATCGCCTCGGAGGTCGGGCGACCGAGTCACTGTCGAGCAGCCAAGGCAGAACTACCGACCAGCGACCAGGCGGCCGAGCCTTTACCCAGCAGACAAGCTACATCGACCAACCGAAGGTCCCAGGACCAGTCCCGGTGCCGATCGATCGACATCAAATACGATTGCCTCTCGGTACTCGGCGACCGACTCCTGCGACCGACTAAAGGCGATCCCCTCTCGGCACCTGCCGACCGAACCTTGGTGACCGACCAATGCCGACCCTCAGCAACTGGCCGATGGCGACCTCTGATGACCAGCTAAAGACGACCGCCTCATGTCGATCAGGGCCGATGGCCATCCAGTCGGCAAAGGCCGAGCCTCAAGACTGGCACCACGTGCAGGAGCCAAGACAAGATCCGCGAATCTCGGATCATTGACCACAGCCTGGCAGAATATTTCCACCAGCCGACAGGCTCGCCGAAAGTTGTCAGTAGGGCCGCATGTGACTGACTCCGGACGCGTGCTGACTCCCCATTGGACCGCCCAGCTGGCGCCAGCCTCTTCCTTGGAATTTAGCCCGACAGCCCGGGTGATCGCCCCATTATAATATTGGCCGGCAGACGATCGCCCCATTATTATAATGGCCGGAAGGCGATCGCCCACCAAAGGACAGGACCCGGCTGCCCCTATATATACAAGGCTCCCAGCACTTGTCCAAGGAGGAAAATTCTTCTGGACTGGACCGAGATTTTGGCTCACTAAACACTCCCTGCACTTTGGTTCTTCTTCAACTTCCTTCGGATTTCACGCAATACAGAAGCAAAACATCAAGCACTTGGCTATCTCCAACTCTTGGCAACAGCTATCATTCGGTCTTACTTCTCCCGGCATTGTTAGGAGTATGCCCTCGAATACCACTCAGAGGTTGTTGAGTGAGGGCATTGTACTTGTAATTATGTAAACCATTTATATAAGGCAAATGATTGTTTCTTTATTTACTGGTAGTTACTGGCATTCCTAACTCGTAAATAAACATATAGAAACTAGTCCGTGTATTTGAGAGCAAAACGTTCCACTCCTTATTGGATAAGGGGTCGGCACCTGAAAGGTTTATAGCTCAAATACTTAATCGTCGCAAGTCGATGAAACTTGGTAGGCGTTAAGTTTATGTAAAGACTTGTATGACGTGTTCTTTGACATGGAGAGTGCCTGTCGAGCACTAATGGTTAGTGGGAGCACACGTTATAGGTATGCTAATTAGATTAGTATACTCGAACCGACTCACCCTCGATTCGTCACATGGATTTCACTCGGATACCAATGACGGAATCGAAAGGTTGTGATAGGTATTCGTGAACCTTCGACTTGAGGATTTAGTAGGGATGTGCTTGTGACGTCAAGATTTTCATTAGAGTAGTTCGACCTCGTAAACCGGAAGGCGGGGTCAACCTCGACGTGCATCTTGACGGCAAGTAGCAGTCCTATCAATACCAAGATAGAATTCTTTCTCCCGTTAGTGAGCGGGTTATATGTCCTATGCGGTTATTGGCATGAGATCATAAGTCTTTGGCCAAAGCATTGGAGCCAGATTGTATTAGATACACGATTTCGATGATCTCGATTTGCATTAACGCATGCATAGCGTCAAGTACGATAGGGTTTGACCGACCGTGACCCTAAAACTTGATCGGGACATTTGAAAGAAGGGTTTATACGCCATCGGTATTCACGACAGAATGGTTCTTGAATGATCCCAATCATTCGTTCTCGATTGGGGTACAGTGTAGGCCGCCAGCCGGCTAGGTGGTGCTACTACTCTTTGGTTCCTCCCATTGCCGATCGAGACGGACCTACCGAGTCGCGCATTAGGATTGACGACGGAATGAATCGAGCTTAATCTCTCATTATAAATATTAGATATTGGATATCTAATTTGGGACATTGGATGTCTAAATCGATTTATTGGATAAATTGATTTACGGCCTAATGGATTAAATAAATTATGGGTGATTAATTTAATTCGTGAATATAATTATTTCTTGGAGAAATTAATTATATTATTATGTATTTAATGTGATTAATTGATTGGATTAATTAATCTACACAAATACATCTAACGAAATAGGAGTTTATCTGTTTGGACTCACGGAGTCCGAAACGAATCGAACTCATCCGATTCCTTCTAGATGGCCACCCCATCACCTACTCCCTTACTTTGTCTTGGTCTACACTTTCAAGGATGGTGGACTAGTGACCAATCAAGGGGACAAATATCACACCTTGGTGATATTGTCTAAAGGAGGAGATCATGGGGAGTTGAATAAGAATATAAGTGGAGACAAACTCTCACTTGAAAAAGCTGGAATTCCAGCCGTGAGCTTTGAAGAAGTGAGAGAGAAAATTATTTTCTTAGTCTTCATCTTCATCTTCTTCTTCACTTTTATTCTTGAGTTTTCTTGGAGAAAATTCAAGATACATTAAGAGAGATATATTATACACTTAGAGTGTAATAACAAAAGCTTCACCACTTGATTCTAGCCGTAACCTTAGAGGTTAATCAAGTGTTGTTGTTCCGGTCGTTTTTCCGTGGCAAGTAGAGACGCTGTTTTCGGCTGGATCGCTCAAGGGCTTGGAGCGGATTGAACTCGTAGAGATCAAACTAAAGCTTGGGGAATAGCTCAAGAGAAGGTTTCCATTTAATCAACGGACTTCGAGGGTTAGTTTCTTACGACTCTTGCTTTTCGTTTATATATTCGTATATACGTAGCTCGATCGATTCTCGTAGGATTCGGATCGAATTAATTTTCGCTTTACCGCTCCGCCGGCCTTCGCTTTAGGCACCGAATCCTAACAAAGGGTATCGAGCGTAGGTCTTGCAATCGTATATACGATATTGGCATTTGGAATGCTCGATTCAATGGTGAATGATTTGGAATCATTTTAGTCATAATCGTGGTATATGTTTTTCGCTCGTAATAATTGTATTTTTCGTAAGTTTATGTCTAAATATAAATCTTAAATTTCTGGGAAATATGATTTATATTGAAGATATGAAAGTCGGAAAATATTGATATTGATATCCTATTGAAAATCTAGCCCCGAATCGTCATTGACGACTTTTGGACAAAAAGGGTAATTTGGCCGAGAGTGACTCGACCGTGTCCTGGGTGACACGGTCGTGTCCGGCAAATGTGGCAAGGCCATCGCACGGAGACCCGACCGTGTCGAGACACGGGCGTGTCCGGGCCGAAGTGACTCGACCGTGTCCCGGGTGACACGGCCGTGTCCTAGCCGCCAAGTCATCGCCAGCGACCCGACCGTGTCCTGGGTGACTCGGTCGTGTCCTCGCCGGCATCTTCCGAGCGTGACTCGCCAAGCGTGCGTGATCGCCGGTAGTCGCCGAGGGTGACCTTGCCATGCCGGCCCGTTTTCACCCCGCCGATTTTTCCGTAATCTTAAAAATTAATCTCCCGCATGTTAAATCGATTTAATATGATTAAAATGATTTATGGTATTTCATTTTATAAGGGAAATTTGATTAATTGGAATATTTATGTTCGACAATTATTTTGAACGTTATTATATTACCGATCGTGAATCGATTGGATCGGTTCGTATTGTTGATTGGATCAATGTATCTCTACGCTTTCCATTTATATAGTATTTATTGAATGAATGCTTTTGAATGGGGATGTGGTTCGTGGACTTAGTTTTGGATCGCTCGCTTTATTCGATTGGGTTGTAAAGGCCGTTTTGAGCCTATTTATTTTACTAGAAAAATTTGTATCTAGGATGCAATTTTCAATGTAAAATTTATATGTAATGACGAAGACCGGAGGAAGATCCATTTCGAGAAGACGAAGATTCAAGACGAAGACTTGTAATTAGATTACGGAGTTTTTGTTTTCTAGAACGGTCCATGAACCACATGTTGGTAGCAACTAGGTTGTGATTGGTTGTTTCATATTGTATGAATGCCACAAACGCGCTTAAACGATTAATGTGCAAAGTGTAACGTTAATCGCGATAATTCTCCCACAACAAATAATTAAGTTTATAAGGTTTCAAGGTTTTCCTTCCTCCATCGAGTTTTCGAAATTGAAATCCAAACCGGATGTGCTATGCTTCCGAGTTATCGGGTAGTCGTTCGGGAGGACGGACAAATTACCGGAGCGCATCGATGCCTTCGGTTGGAGCAAATTTTATCCCTAGAAACCTGATAGGTTGCCGGATAAGATTCAATTGTGAAACTGATTTGCGTCGATGGTATAAACTTAACTTGTTCACGAACCATACAAACCGTATAGGTTGAGGGGAGTGAACAAGGGGAAAAAGAAGATCGAATCATCCATTAGATGGGTTGGTGTTGGACACCACTTTATGAAAATTAATAGACTAGAAACCTGTTCGGTTGCCCTCTATTAAGATTTATAAAGAACTCGATCACCACTATGAAGTAGAGCGACGATACTTCCTGATTTCACATGGGAGTGTGTTATTCCGATAAAAATAGTGGGAGCCGGGTAACAAGAATAGAAAGGACCTTAATTCTATACTCGATCATAATATAACAAGTCACTAATTAATGCTATACTTAATGCACATAACTCAATATGACAATGAATCCACTCGCAATTCTACTCAAAAGAACACCTTAATGGGACCTAACTTTGTGGATTGGCTCCGCAATCGATGATTGTCCTCGATAGAGGCACTGGATACGTCTTGGAGACGGACATTCCGGCGCCTCCTATGCGGACTCGAGCCAATCAGAAGAGATTGAAAACCACGAAAAGTGGGTTAAGGATGACGTGAAAGTCCGTGCTTATATGATGGCTTCCATGTCTAATGAGCTTCAGAGAGCTCATGAGAAAATGACTTCCTGGCGCATTCTATCTCACTTAACCGAGCTTTATGGTGAGCACAGCAGAATCGCTAGATATGAGATATCCAAGCAACTGTTCGGTGCAAGGATGAAGGAAGGTGAGAAGGTTGGGAACACGTCCTCAAAATGATATCCATGATCGAGAGATTGGAGGCTCTTGATTTTAAAATGGATACTTCTCTCCAAACCGACCTTATCCTACAGTCTCTCCCGATTCCTTCTCACGATTTGTTATGAACTTCAACCGCAATGAGATTGCATGTAATTTAGTGGGCTAATGAACAAACTTGTGACCGCTCGAGTCTCAAATGAAGACTCATGGATGAAGGAGTCTGCTCTTATGATTTCTTCGGACCTCGGAGGTCTAAGAATAAGAAGAAAAAGACCAAGAAGCGATCGACCACAAGCTAAGGACCTTAAGGGTAAGGGCAAGGCCCCAATGGTTCCGAAGAACAAGAAGAAAAAGGATACTTGTCTCAAGTGCGGTGAGTGGGCCCTTTGGGCTAGAGACTGTCCGATTCTTCATGGCACTTGTCTGTAACTTTTAGTTTTGGAAACAAATTGTTCGCTCTTGTATTTTCTACTTCTGAATCCGGATTACGGTGCTAGTTCTCATATTTGTACCGTGAATCGGGATCGGAACAAAGTAGGAAGCTTGGAGCCGGAGAAGTTATGATCACAGTCGGAAGCGGGCATAGTGTCGAGGCGACCGACATAGGATCACTTCTTTTGGGTTTAGAATCCGGCTTTGTTTTGACTTTAGAAGATGTACTTGTTTTGCCCAAGGGGCACAAAAACATTGTATCCATATCGGTCATGGACCGAAAAGGCTTTTCATTTTTCATTGGTGATGGTTCCTGCAAAATTTATTTTAGAAATAAACTAGTGGGTACTGCTACATTGTTGAATGGATTGTATCATCTAAATCTCAGCAACAAAGTAGTTGTGAATACTATGACTAGAAAACGTGGTAGGGATGAAACCAATCAAGTTTTGAAATGGCATCTTAGACTTGGTCATGTTGGTCGACCAAGGTTTACAAGATGGAAAAGATGGACTTATGGGTCCATTGGGATCGGATCCTTTCCTACTTGTGAATCTTGCCTTAAAGGCAAAATGACTAAGTCCCCTTCACGGGGACTTTTGAAAGAGCCGATAATCGGGATTAATCCATACCGACGTATGTGGTGCTTTAGAAGCGGACGTGACGAATATCAATATTTCATTACGTTTACAGATGATCATACTAGGTATGGTTATGTATACTTAATGAAACATAAATCCGAGGCCTTTGAGAAATTCCAGGAATTCAAGGCCCTAGTCGAGAAACAACTGGTAATCATATCAAAGCACTTCGGTCGGACCGAGGTGGCAAGTATATGAGTACGGAGTTTGACGAGTTCCTTAAGGAACATGGAATAGTTTCACAACTAACACCTCCAGTACTCCTCGGTTAAATGGTGTGTCGAAAGAAGGAACCGGACCCTGTTGAACATGGTCCGTTCCATGCCGGGCTATACCGACTTGCCGATTTACCCGTGGGGGTATGCACTCGACCGCCGCGTATATCTTGAATAGATGTCCTTCCAAATCCGTTCCTAAAACTCCACATGAGATGTGGGAGGGAAGGAAACCAAGTCTTAATCATATTAGGATTTGGGGATGTCCCGCCTATGTCAAGAAGACTAAGGTGGAAAAGTTGGAAGCTAGGTCTGCGAAGGGACGTTTCATTGGATTCCCGTCTGGGACGATGGGATATCTATTCTACATGCCCGAAGATCGAAGGATCATTGTTGCTTTACAAGCACACTTCCTGGAAGATGAGTTCATTCAGGAAGGCGGAGCAGGTAGAAGTATTTCTTTAGAAGAATACAATGAAACTCCTCGAGAGACACTGTGCAAGAAACTGAACCGAACTTTCAAACACAAGTACAACCACCTCGTAGGTCTAGTAGGGTGTCTCATTTACGAGAGGTATGGGCTTGTGCACTTGGAGGAGCCGGGTCTCCATGAGGTTCCAAGTGATAGCCAAGAGACCGACGACCTATGACCAAGCGATGGTGGATGTAGACTCGCGAAATGGCGTGAAGCTATGGAAGCCGAGATAGACTCGATGCATGTCAATCAGTCTGGACTCTAGTAGACCGCCCCAAGGGCATAGTGCCTATTGGGAACAAGTGGATCTACAAGAGAAAGACCGATGGTGATGGCAAGGTTGACGCCTATAAGGCCAAAGCTAGTGGCAAAGGGTTATACCTGAAGGAAGGAATCGATTACCACGATACCTTCTCGCCGTAGCCATGATCAAGTCTATTCGCATGATGCTTGCTATAGCCGCCTACCACGATTATGAGATATGGCAAATGGACGTAAAGACGGCTTTCCTTAATGGATTCCTCGAGGAGGAAATCTATATGGAGCACCTAAAGGCTTTGTATCCGAAGTCGATATTCGTAAAGTGTGCAAGCTTCAGCGTTCCATTTATAGATCAAGCAAGCGTCGCGTAGTTGGAATCTTCGTTTTGACGAGGCAACAAAGAGTTTGACTTCGTGCAAAATGAAGAGGAACCTTGTGTATACAAGAGGGTTAGTGGGAGCAAGATCGCATTCTTAGTACTATATGTAGATGACATTCTACTAATAGGAAATGATGTGGGAATGCTCGATTACGTGAAAGCTTGGCTTTGAGTAATTTCTCCATGAAAGACTTGGGAGAAGCTACCTATATTCTTGGTATTCGACTCTACCGGATAGAGCGAAGAGAACAATAGGTCTTTCCCAATCCCTCTATATAGATAAAATCTTAAAGCGATTTAAGATGGATGATTCTAAAAGAGGGTTCCTACCGATGCGACATGGAATAAAACTCACCTTGAAGATGTGTCCTCAAAATGAGGAACAACGAAAGGAAATGAGTAATATACCATATGCTTCGGCCGTGGGTAGCCTTATGTATGCTATGTTGTGTACAAGACCTGACATTGCGCATGCTGTAAGCGTGGTGAGTAGTTTTCATGAAAACCCATTTAGTGAACATTTGACTGCAGTAAATAACGTTCTCAAGTACTTGAGAAGGACTAGAGATATGTTTCTGATGTATGGTGGTGGTGAATTGGATGTGGTGGGATTCACTGATTCGGACTTCAAAGGACTGAAGGACGACTCGATGTCCTCTTCTGGCTACATATTGACTCTTAATGGAGGAGCAGTATCTTGGCGTAGTGCCAAGCAATGCGCGACCGCTGTTTCCCCCTGTCAGGCTGAGGATCTAGCAGCCTCGGAGGCTTCCATGGAAGGGTTCTGGATTAAGAAGTTTCTGGGAGAACTTCAAGTGAGACCATGTGCTTTGTCCTGTTCATCTTTGCGACAACGACGGAGTCAGTAGCGCAGCCAAGGAGCCGAGGTTTCACAACAAAGACCAAACATATTGAGAGGAAGTATCATCTCGTAAGAGAATTTGTTCGCAAGGGATACATTGTCGCATAGAGTAGACTCGGCCGACAACGTCGCCGATCCACCGACTAAGCCACTATCTCGGACTAGCTTGGAGCGTCATCTGAGAACATGGGTATTAGATACCATAGTGTGTGGCATTGAGTGCAAGTGGGAGATTGTTAGGAGTATGCCCTCGAATGCCACTCGAGGTTGTTGAGTGAGGGCATTGTACTTGTAATTATGTAAACCATTTATATAAGGCAAATGATTGTTTCTTTATTTACCGGTAGTTACCGCATTCCTAACTCGTAAATAAACATATAGAAACTAGTCCGTGTATTTGAGAGCAAAACGCTCCACTCCTTATTGGATAAGGGGTCGGCCTTTGGAAAGGTTTATAGCTCAAATACTTAATCGCTCATAAGTCGATGAAACTTGATAGGCGTTAAGTTTATGTAAAGACTTGTATGACGTGTTCTTTGACATGGAGAGTGCCCTGTCGAGCACTAATGGTTAGTGGGAGCACACGTTATAGGTATGCTAATTAGATTAGTATACTCGAACCGACTCACCCTCGATTCGTCACATGGATTTCACTCCGGGACGATCAATGACGGAATCGAAAGGTTGTGATAGGTATTCGTGAACCTTCGACTTGAGGATTTAGTAGGGATGTGCTTGTGACGTCAAGATTTTCATTAGAGTAGTTCGACCACGTAAACCGGAAGGCGGGGTCAACCTCGACGTGCATCTTGACGGGCAAGTAGCAGTCCTATCAATACCAAGATAGAATTCTTTCTCCCGTTAGTGAGCGGGTTATATGTCCTATGCGGTTATTCGCGGATGAGATCATAAGTCTTTGGCGAGCATTGGAGCCGCTTGTATTAGATACACGACACCGATGATCTCGATTTGCATTAACGCATGCATAGCGTCAAGCGAGATAGGGTTTGGTGACCGTGACCCTAAAACTTGATCGGGACATTTGAAAGAAGGGTTTATACGTTTAATGGTATTCACGATGAATGGTTCTTGAATGATCCCAATCATTCGTTCTCGGTTGGGGTACAGTGTAGGCCGCCAGTGGCTAGGTGGTGCTACTACTCTTTGGTTCCTCCCATTCTTTGTCGAGACGGACCTACCGAGTCGCGCATTAGGATTGACGACGGAATGAATCGAGCTTAATCTCTCATTATAAATATTAGATATTGGATATCTAATTTGGGACATTGGATGTCTAAATCGATTTATCGATAAATTGATTTACGGCCTAATGGATTAAATAAATTCGGGTGATTAATTTAATTCGTGAATATAATTATTTCTTGGAGAAATTAATTATATTATTATGTATTTAATGTGATTAATTGATTGGATTAATTAATCGACACAAATACATCGGAACGGAATAGGAGTTTATCTGTTTGGACTCACGGAGTCCGAAACGAATCGAACTCATCCGATTCCTTCTAGATGGCCACCCCATCACCTACTCCCTTACTTTGTCTTGGTCTACACTTTCAAGGATGGTGGACTAGTGACTAATCAAGGGGACAAATATCACACCTTGGTGATATTGTCTAAAGGAGGAGATCATGGGGAGTTGAATAAGAATATAAGTGGAGACAAACTCTCACTTGAAAAGTCGAATTCAGTAGTGAGCTTTGAAGAAGTGAGAGAGAAAATTATTTTCTTAGTCTTCATCTTCATCTTCTTCTTCACTTTTATTCTTGAGTTTTCTTGGAGAAAATTCAAGATACATTAAGAGAGATATATTATACACTTAGAGTGTAATAACAAAAGCTTCACCACTTGATTCTAGCCGTAACCTTAGGGGTTAATCAAGTGTTGTTGTTCCTGCTGCTTTTCCGCGTGGCAAGTAGAGACGCGGTGTTTTCGGCGTTGGATCGTTCAAGGGCTTGGAGCGGATTGAACTCGTAGAGATCAAACTAAAGCTTGGGGAATAGCTCAAGAGAAGGTTTCCATTTAATCAACGGACTTCGAGGGTTAGTTTCTTACGACTCTTGCTTTTCGTTTATATATTCGTATATACGTAGCTCGATCGATTCTCGTAGGGATTCGGATCGAATTAATTTTCGTTTTACCGCTTCCGCTGGGCCTTCGTTTTAGGCACCGAATCCTAACACCTCTCTCATCAGGAAGACGATCGGCGGGGACGAAGAACACCGAGCTTCGCTCAAGAGCCGGATTAACAGAGTCTTTTTACACTCATTGTATTTAGATTTCTCTCATTAATACTTGTATCCACGAATATTTGTATTAATATCATCTCGCGAGAGCATTCAAGCCCGGGCCTAACAAACCCGGCAAATCTTGTATTATTTATCTTCTCTCGGAAGTGCTCCCGCAAATTGTTGTTTGTTGTCCGTCTTCCAGCAGTATTAATCTTCGGATAAATATTTTGGGCAACAACAGACTATACAGTTAAGGAGGTAAAAAAAAGATTTACTTATACAAAACAAGATATTTCAAAACTTTCTTATTTTTAAAAGTATAACGAATAATTACGGCATGATTATATTTTCGGGAGAATATGTGGTTCATCGCTGCTGCCCAACGTCGACTCTGAGGTAATGCTTTCAAGTATTCACTCTTTTATGAAAACTTAAAAATTATGGTATGAGTATAGAATGATTGTGTCGGCAAAAGATTTGAAAGGATATGTGAAAGTATAAAATGTTGTCCGAAAGGGACAAAATATGATTTCAAAGAAAGGTTTCAAAGTGATTTTGCTTACACAATATTTTTAAAGTTATTGATGAAAATACTCATACAAAGTTTGATACAGATTTTCAAAGTTCTTTACAAAGCTCAATTTCGAGGACGAAATTTTTTAAAGGGGGAAGGATTGTAACGCCCCAATACTTATTTAAATTCTATTTATTTTGCTAACGATCATGGATTTTGATTTTAATATTTATAGGTTGTCTGATACTTGGACCGATACGTTCCTAGCATAAAATGAAGGACTTAAAAGGAAAAGATTTCAAAATGAATTATAAGGATCATTTTTAGAATTTATGAAAGTGATTTCGAAAAGTTCCGACGATTTTGATACGATAAAATTTCATTACAAAACATTTATATTGCAAAAATAATATTAAATTATTATTTTAATATTATCGAAAATACGTTCCGAGCATATCGAAGATTTAACTCCGACGAGTCCGGAACAGGTCGGAAAATCGAATTTGGACATCGGGAAGGGGTCGAACCGGCTGAGCCAAGTTGACCGACATCTGCCGGCCACGGGACATGCCTACCGAAGCATGTCGGTCACGGCCACGTAAGCTTCTCGACCACTATCCGGATAGGTCATCCGGTGTCGGATAAGGTCGGTCACGACGATGAAGCTTCTCGGTCGCTTGTCCGGAGAAGGTCGGTCGCGACCGACGAAGCTTCTCGGCCACTGTCCGGATAAGGTCGGTCACGACCAAGCGAAGCTTCTCGCCACCGTCCGATAAGGATTCCATCTGTCCGGATAATGCTTCCAGCTGTCCGGGTAAGGTTGATTTTCAACCGACTTTGAGCCCCTATTTATACATGTTCCCGGACGTATTTTATATGATTTTGAATCTATGAACATCTACTTTAAAACGACAGTAACATATTTCTATTACAAAAATTAAAAAGGCCTCAAAAATCCCGATCAATTAGATAGCTCAAATCTGACAGTTTTTCAAATGTGTTTGATAAAAGTCCTCAAAGAGATTTCACATTTTACATGAAGAATTTATGACCGGAAATATGAAAAAGTATTTTCAAGTTCTAGGAGAAGCGTATCCGGGATCCAAGAAGGACAACCGAGCTAAATTCAAAGGAAGATATTTCAAGATTTCAGCAAACGAGGTTGTTGTGTCAAGAATTAACACTTTCCGACCGGCGATCGCCTCGGAGGTCGGGCGACCGAGTCATCACAGCTGACCTAAGGCGTAATCGCGACCAGAGACCAGCAATGAGCCTTTACCCAGCAGACAAGCTACATCGACCAACCGAAGGTCCCAGGACCAGTCCCGGTGCCGAGCGATCGACATCAAATACGATCGCCTCTCGGTACTCGGCGACCGACTCCTGCGACCGACTGAAGGCGATCCCCTCTCGGCACCTGCCAACCGACCCTTGGTAACCGACCAATGCTGACCCTCAGCAACTGGCCGATGGCGACCTCTGATGACCAGCTAAAGACGACCTCCTCATGTCGATAAGGGTCGATGGCCATCCAGTCGGCAAAGGCCAGACAAGACTGGCACCACGTGCAAGAGCCGAGACAAGATCCGCGAATCTCGGGTCATTGACCACAGCCTGGCAGAATCTCTCCACCAGCCGACAAGCCGCCGAAAGTTGTCAGTAGGGCTGCATGTGCCAGTGATTCAGCCGAAAGCTGTCAGTAGGGCCGCATGTGACACTGACTGACGGGCCAGCGTCGCTCTTCATTGGACCGCCCAGCTGGCGCCAGCCTCTTCCTTGGAGTTTAGCCCGACAGCCCGGGTGATCGCCCCATTATAATATTGGCCGGCGGACGATCGCCCCATTATTATAATGGCCGGAAGGCGATCGCCCGCTAGAGGACAAGACTCGGCTGCCACTATATATACAAGGCACCCTGCACTTTTCCAAGGGACCGAGATTTTGGCACACAAAACACTCTCTGCATTCCCACGAGATACAACACCCAGCACTTGGCTATCTCCAACTCTTGGCAACAGCTATCATTCGGTACTTCTTCTCTCGGCCTCTCTCATCAAGAAGACGATCGGCAGGGACGAAGAACACCGAGCTTCGCTCAAGAGCCGAATTAACAGAGTCTTTTTACACTCATTGTATTTAGATTTCTCTCATTAATACTTGTATCCACGAATATTTGTACTAATATCATCTCGCGAGAGCATTCAAGCCCGGGCCTAACAAACCCGGCAAATCTTGTATTATTTATCTTCTCTCGAAAGTGCTCCCGCAATTGTTGTTTGTTGTCCGTCTTCCAGCAGTATTAATCTTCGGATAAATATTTTGGGCAACAACAATTGGCGCTAGAGGAAGGGGCAACCCTCAAATTTTTATACCTACCGTCCCGAAGAACACTCACTGTTCTCGGGGCAGATACTTGAAGTGACACTCACTGCACTTCAAAGAAATCTTTCAGAAATCATGTCTTCCGCCTCCGCGTCGAAGAAAGCGCCGACCATCCGGCCGGACTCCCGTTCCGTCGGCCTCGAGCGCGGCCCGATGGTGGAAGGCAGCCGCCGCGTTCAGAGACGCTCGATCCCATCCCTGGGCAGCGGCCCGAGCCTCTCGCTCGATCAGCTCCGAACCAAGGAACAGATCGACGAGGTCATGGCCGTCCTACAGGAGCGACGGAGTGCTCTCGACGCGCCTCCTGCTATCACCCCCTCGGCCTCCCGCCGGAAGTCCAAGTGGAAGCTCAAGGCGTTACTGGCCGAGCGATCGCCAGGAGGCTCTCGTCCGCAAGAAGAGGCGCTCGGCAGCCGGGGCACCTCTGTCTTCGATCGCCTGGGCAGTGACCCGACCTGGCGACCAGGGCAGTCCGGCCCCAGCTACGAGACGACGGAGTTTGAGTCCGTCACCAGGAGCTCGGCCTACCCGGCTCCCAGAAGGCAGCCCAGCCGTCTGGCTCCCCCTCGCCAAATTGCCGAGGTCGGCAGCAGCGGAGTCCGGAGATCGGTACACGATCGCCTCGGCTACCGCTCCCAAAGCCGATCAGCAAGCGACCGAGCCACGGAGATGGCTGCGATGCAATGTCAGATCGACGACATGAAGGCGCGCCTGCAATCCAGGGCAGGCGCCATGAAGACGATCGCCGAGCCAAGCGAGCCGCTCGCGATCAACATCGAGCTCGCCCCGGTGCAGCACAAGATCGCTCCTCCTCAAACTCCCGTGTACGAGGGGCGATCGGACCCCCAAACACACCTGAACAATTACAACATCTACATGACCGGGTGTGGGGCATCGGACGCGACCCGGTGCCGAATGTTCCCTCTGACACTGGACGACCTCGCCCAACGGTGGTACACCTCATTGCCACCTCGGTCCATTGGCTCCTTTAACGAGCTGGCGCACGTCTTCACGGAATACTTCGCCACCAGGGTCGTCCGGCCAGAAGGTCTCCTTTGCATGATGCAAATCAAGCAGGGAGAAGAAGAGTCCGATTCGGACTACATCGACCGGGTAGACGGGATCATACTCAACGGCGAGCCCGTAAGCAATGAGACCGCCCTCTATGCGGTCCTAGGAGGATTTTAGGGTTTTTCACCTATGTTCAGGCATCTCACGAAGACCCAACCGACGACCTACGCAACCTTCCGGGCTAGATCCGCAGATTTCCTGGCCAGGCAAAGGCTTCTTCTTAGCCTAGGAGTAGAGCGATCGGCGCCCGCGCGACGACCTCCAGTCTCCCAGCCCGTTCGCTACTATCCAGCAGAGCCGGAAGACTCGCTCACCGCCTACAGTTCATTTTAAATGAGGGACTAACTCCTGCGCAATCGCCAATATCGACCTACGAATAAAGCGATCGGCTGCCGAGCGACGATCGCCAGTCTTCCAGCCCGATCGCCGATCATCACGCTACATCATCAGCAACCCGGAGGACACGATCGCCATCTACTGTCCAGCATTTAACATGAGGGACTTAGGCTCGCGATCGCCTCCACCGCACATCATAGAGCCATGGTCCTGGTAGTCGATGGAACCGGCTACTTCGTCTATGCAAGGTCCCTTTCGGCCGAGATCGCCCGCCCTTCGTTTAAATACGAGGCCGGCGTAGCCTGAGGGCTCTCCAACATTAATCAATGGACCCATGCCACAACCCCGTCTCAACGTACACCGTCGAGGTCGGCCATCTCCATGGCTGGCCGAGGTGGAAGCAGAGCTAACAAGCCGCGGGCGTGGAGTTGATTCATCCGACGCTGCCCCGCGCAAGGACTCCTCTAGACCGAGACCGCACGCCCTTCGTTTAGATACGAGGCGAGGCGCAGCCTAACAGAGGACCCTCATAATAAAGTGAGTAACGAGACACTCAATGTCTTCGCGCACCAAGACACGGTCATGGAGTCGGTCCATCGATCTCCGCGACTGTGCACGATTCCTCAAACAAGCGAAACCACCAAGTTTCCGAGGGGGATCGGCCAATGTTGTTTTTGCTGGTAGATGTCCGAAAGATAGCTAGCCAATCGACCATGATAGCCCAAGTCCGAATCCTAAGTCAGCTCAGCAAGATCGCCCGTCCTCTTCCTTACACGATCGCCAGCAAGAACCACCTCGCCCCATGTCTTCAACATAGGAGCAAGCTGGGGGGCAATTGTTGTGTCAAGAATTAACACTTTACGACCGGCGATCGCCTCGGAGTTCGGGCGAGCGAGTCACTGCCGAGCAGCCAAGGCAGAACTGCCGACCAGCGACCAGGCGGCCGAGCCTTTACCCAGCAGACAAGCTACATCGACCAACCTAAGGTCCCAGGACCAGTCCCGGTGCCGAGCGATCGACATCAAATACGATCGCCTCTCGGTACTCGGCGTCCGACTCCTGCGACCGACTGAAGGCGATCCCCTCTCGGCACCTGCCGACCGACCCTTGGTGACCGACCAATGCCGACCCTCAGCAACTGGCCGGTAGCGACCTATGATGACCAGCTAAAGACGACCGCCTCATGTCGATCAGGGTGGATGGCCATCCAGTCGGCAAAGGCCGAGCCTCAAGACTGGCACCACGTGCAAGAGCCGAGACAAGATCCGCGAATCTCGGGTCATTGACCACAGCCTGGCAGAATCTCTCCACCAGCCGATAAGCCGCCGAAAGTTGTCAGTAGGGCTGCATGTGCCAGTGATTCCGCCAAAGCCGCGATAGGGCCGCATGTGACACCGACTGACGCGTGTCTTTGCTCTTCATTGGACCGCCCAGCTGGCGCCAGCCTCTTCCTTGGACTTTAGCCCGACAGCCCGGGTGATCGCCCCATTATAATATTGGCCGGCGGACGATCGCCCCATTATTATAATGGTCGGAAGGCGGTCGCCCGCCAGAGGACAAGACTCGGCTGCCACTATATATACAAGGCACCCTGCACTTGTCTAAGGGACCGAGATTTTGGCACACAAAACACTCTCTGCATTCCACGAGATACAACACCCAGCACTTGGCTATCTCCAACTCTTGGCAACAGCTATCATTCGGTACTTCTTCTCTCGGACTCTCTCATCAAGAAAACGATCGGCAGGGACGAAGAACACCGAGCTTCGCTCAAGAGCCGGATTAACAGAGTCTTTTTACACTCATTGTATTTAGATTTCTCTCATTAATACTTGTATCCACGAATATTTGTATTAATGTCATCTCGCGAGAGCATTCAAGCCCGGGCCTAACAAACCCGGCAAATCTTGTATTATTTATCTTCTCTCGGAAGTGCTCCCGCAATTGTTGTTTGTTGTCCGTCTTCCAGCAGTATTAATCTTCGGATAAATATTTTGGGCAACAACAGAGGTGAGGTTATACTGTTTTAATATGTTACGGTCATCGTTGTGTCGTGTAACATGACGACCCGCGAGGGGTCGAAAGAATGACAGAAAGCCGAGACGAGTCTCACACAGATAAGAATGTTTTATGTGCATTACACAACATGATTTTGACGATTTATAAAGGGTTTAATCTCACTGAGTATGCTCGCGTACTCACACCTCGTCATTTATGTTTTTCAGGCTAAGGAATCGACGAACGGGACAAGCAGAAGATGATTACATACTCCCAACACGATGAAGTTCTAAATAATCAAAGATGTTGTCGCCGTAATTATTATTATTTTTACGAAACACTTGATGTTCTTCGACGAATATAAATTTCAACGGACTATGTCCGAATATGTGATTTCTCATGTTTTTGTAAAACTGTACTGATATTTGAATAAACAAGTTTTATTGAAGATTTACTGACTAAAATACTTCCGCAAATACTCCGAATTTATATAAAATTTTTAAGGAAAAAATTTAGCCGTGTAACGTTCTTTTTAATTAAGAAAGCCAGGGCGTTACAAAATGGTATCGGAGCGGACCTCTCTCAGTACGGTGTGATTTGGGGATGAACCAAGCGGAAGCTGGTGAACATGTGACACCCGAGGCCGACGAGGGGAGGGAGTGATCGCCGGTGCAATAGAAAAGGGCTCGGACAATGAGCGGCTCCGAGAAAGGGGAGTGATCGCCGGTGCAATAAGAAAAAGGGCACGGACAACGAGCGGCTCCTGACAAGGCTTCTAGATGGAGGGGGACATGGCGGGCAATTCTCACCGAGCGAGAGGTATTCCAAGACTGTATAGGTATGGGACTATACAGTTAAGGAGGTAAAAAAAAAAGATTTACTTATACAAAACAAGATATTTCAAAACTTTCTTATTTTTAAAAGTATAACGAATAATTACGGCATGATTATATTTTCGGGAGAATATGTGGTTCATCGCTGCTGCCCAACGTCGACTCTGAGGTAATATTTTCAAGTATTCACTCTTTTATGGAAACTTAAAAATTATGGTATTAGTATAGAATGATTGTGTCGGCAAAAGATTTGAAAGGATATGTGAAAGTATAAATGTTGTCCGAAAGGGACAAAATATGATTTCAAAGAAAGGTTTCAAAGTGATTTTGCTGACACAATATTTTTAAAGTTATTGATGAAAATACTCATACAAAGTTTGATACAGATTTTCAAAGTTCTTTACGAAGCTCAATTTCGAGGACGAAATTTTTTAAAGGGGGAAGGATTGTAACGCCCCAATACTTATTTAAATACTATTTATTTTGCTAACGATCATGGATTTTGATTTTAATATTTATAGGTTGTCTGATACTTGGACCGATACGTTCCTAGCATAAAATGAAGGACTTAAAAGGAAAAGATTTCAAAATGAATTATAAGGATCATTTTTAGAATTTATGAAAGTGATTTTCAAAAGTTCACGATTTTGATACGATAAAATTTCATTACGTAACACTTATATTGCAAAAATAATATTAAATTATTATTTTAATATTATCGAAAATCCGTTACAGCATATCGAAGATTTAACTCCGACGAGTCCTAAAAGGTCGGAAAATCGAATTTGGACATCGGGAAGGGGTCGAACTGGTGAGCCAAGTTGACCGACATCTGCCGGCCACCGCGGACATGCCTACCGAAAGCAGTCACGGCCACTACGAAGCTTCTCGACCACTATCCGGATAGGTGTCCAGTGTCGGATAAGGTCGGTCATGACCGATGAAGCTTCTCGGTCAGTGTCGGAGAAGGTCGGTCGCGACCGAAAGCTTCTAGGCACTGTCCGGATAAGGTCGGTCACGACCGAAGCTTCTCGGCGGTGTCCGGATAAGGTTCCAAAGTCGGATAATGCTTCACTGTCCGGGTAAGGTTGATTTTCAACCGACTTTGAGCCCCTATTTATACATGTTCCCGGGCGTATTTTTGTACATATAATATATGATTTTGAATCTATGAACATCTACTTTAAAACGACCGTAACATATTTCTATTACAAAAATTAAAAAGGCCTCAAAAATCCCGATCAATTAGATAGCTCAAATCTGACAGTTTTTCAAAGGTGTTTAATAAAAGTCCTAAAAGAGATTTCAGATTTTACATCAAGAATTTATGACCGGAAATATGAAAAAGTATTTTCAAGTGCTAGGAGAAGCGTATCCGGGATCCAAGAAGGACAACGGAGCCAAATTCAAAGGAAGATATTTCAAGATTTCAGCAAACGAGGTGAGGTTATACTGTTTTAATATGTTACGGTCATCGTTGTGTCGTGTAACATGACGACCCGCGAGGGGTCGAAAGAATGATAGAAAGCCGAGACGAGTCTCACACAGATAAGAATGTTTTATGTGCATTACACAACATGATTTTGACGATTTATAAGGGTTTAATCTCACTGAGTATGCTCGCGTACTCACACCTCGTCATTTATGTTTTTCAGGCTAAGGAATCGACGAACGGGACAAGCAGAAGATGATTACATACTCCCAACACGATGAAGTTCTAAATAATCAAAGATGTTGTCGCCGTAATTATTATTAGTTTTACGAAACACTTGATGTTCTTCGACGAATATAAATTTCAACGGACTATGTCCGAATATGTGATTTCCCATGTTTTTGTAAAACTGTATTGATATTTGAATAAACAAGTTTTATTGAAGATTTACTGACTAAAATACTTCCGCAAATACTCCGAATTTATATTAAATTTTTAAGGAAAAAATTTAGCCATGTAACGTTCTTTTTAATTAAGAAAGCCAGGGCGTTACAGAATGGTATCGGAGCGGACCTCTCTCAGTACGGTGAGATTTGGGGATGAACCAAGCGGAAGCTGGTGAATATGTGACACCCGGGGCCGACGAGGGGGGGAGTGATCGCCGGTGCAATAGAAAAGGGCACGGACAATGAGCGGCTCCGAGAAAGGGGAGTGATCGCCGGTGCAATAAGAAAAAGGGCACGGACAACGAGCGGCTCCTGACAAGGCTTCTAGACGGAGGGGGACATGACTGAACTGAATTCTCACCAGAACGAGAGGTATTCCGAGACTGTATAGGTATGGGACTATACAGTTAAGGAGGTAAAAAAAAAAGATTTACTTATACAAAACAAGATATTTTAAAACTTTCTTATTTTTAAAAGTATAACGAATAATTACGGCATGATTATATTTTCGGGAGAATATGTGGTTCATCGCTGCTGCCCAACGTCGACTCTGAGGTAATATTTTCAAGTATTCACTCTTTTATGGAAACTTAAAAATTATGGTATTAGTATAGAATGATTGTGTCGGCAAAAGATTTGAAAGGATATGTGAAAGTATAAATGTTGTCCGGAAGGGACAAAATATGATTTCAAAGAAAGGTTTCAAAGTGATTTTGCTGACGCAATATTTTTAAAGTTATTGATGAAAATACTCATACAAAGTTTGATACAGATTTTCAAAGTTCTTTACGAAGCTCAATTTCGAGGACGAAATTTTTTAAAGGGGGAAAGATTGTAACGCCCCAATACTTATTTAAATACTATTTATTTTGCTAACGATCATGGATTTTGATTTTAATATTTATAGGTTGTCTGATACTTGGACCGACACGTTCCTAGCATAAAATGAAGGACTTAAAAGGAAAAGATTTCAAAATGAATTATAAGGATCATTTTTAGAATTTATGAAAGTGATTTCGAAAAGTTCCGACGATTTTGATACGATAAAATTTCATTACAGAACACTTATATTGCAAAAATAATATTAAATTATTATTTTAATATTATAGAAAATCAGTACCGAGCATATCAAAGATTTAACTCCGACGAGTCCTAACAGTCGGAAAATCGAATTTGGTCATCGGGAAGGGGTCGAACCGGCCGAGCCAAGTTGATCGACATCTCACGGCCACCACGGACATGCCTACCGACACCGCAGTCACGGCCGATGAAGCTTCTCGACCACTATCCGGATACACGGCCCAAATTGTCCGGATAAGGTCGGTCACGACCGACAGAAGCTTCTCGGTCAGGTGTCCGGAGAAGGTCGGTCGCGACCGACAGAAGCTTCTCGGCCAGCTGTCCGGATAAGGTCGGTCACGACCGACAGAAGCTTCTCGGCCAGCTGTCTGGATAAGGCTTCCAGCTGTCCGGATAATGCTTCCAACTGTCCGGGTAAGGTTGATTTTCAACCGACTTTGAGCCCCTATTTATACATCTTCCCGGACGTATTTTTGTACATATAATATATGATTTTGAATCTATGAACATCTACTTTAAAACGACCGTAACATATTTCTATTACAAAAATTAAAAAGGCCTCCAAAATCCCGATCAATTAGATAGCTCAAATCTGACAGTTTTTCAAAGGTGTTTGATAAAAGTCCTCAAAGAGATTTCAGATTTTACATCAAGAATTTATGACCGGAAATATGAAAAAGTATTTTCAAGTGCTAGGAGAAGCGTATCCGGGATCCAAGAAGGATAACCGAGCCAAATTCAAAGGAAGATATTTCAAGATTTCAGCAAACGAGGTGAGGTTATACTGTTTTAATATGTTACGGTCATCGTTGTGTCGTGTAACATGACGACCCGCGAGGGGTCGAAAGAATGACAGAAAGCCGAGACGAGTCTCACACAGATAAGAATGTTTTATGTGCAATACACAACATGATTTTGACGACTTATAAGGGTTTAATCTCACTGAGTATGCTCGCGTACTCACACCTCGTCATTTATGTTTTTCAGGCTAAGGAATCGACGAACGGGACAAGCAGAAGATGATTACATACTCCCAACATGATGAAGTTCTAAATAATCAAAGATGTTGTCGCCGTAATTATTATTATTTTTACGAAACACTTGATGTTCTTCGACGAATATAAATTTCAACGGACTATGTCCGAATATGTGATTTCCCATGTTTTTTTAAAATCAGATCGATATTTGAATAAACAAGTTTTATTGAAGATTTACTGACTAAAATACTTCCGCAAATACTCCGAATTTATATAAAATTTTTAAGGAAAAATTTAGCCGTGTAACGTTCTTTTTAATTAACAAAGCCAGGGCGTTACAGAATGGTATCGGAGCGGACCTCTCTCAGTACGGTGAGATTTGGGGATGAACCAAGCGGAAGCTGGTGAACATGTGACACCCGGGACCGACGAGGGGAGGGAGTGATCGCCGGTGCAATAGAAAAGGCCGGTGCAATAGAAAAGGGCACGGACAATGAGCGGCTCCGAGAAAGGGGAGTGATCGCCGGTGCAATAAGAAAAAGGGCACGGACAACGAGCGGCTCCTGACAAGGCTTCTAGGCGGAGGGGGACATGACTGAACCGAATTCTCACCAGAACGAGAGGTATTCCAAGACTGTATAGGTATGGGACTATACAGTTAAGGAGGTAAAAAAAAAGATTTACTTATACAAAACAAGATATTTCAAAACTTTCTTATTTTTAAAAGTATAACGAATAATTACGGCATGATTATATTTTCGGGAGAATATGTGGTTTAGCGCTGCTGCCCAACGTCGACTCTGAGGTAATGTTTTCAAGTATTCACTCTTTTTTGAAAACTTAAAAATTATGGTATGAGTATAGAATGATTGTGTCGGCAAAAGATTTGAAAGGATATGTGAAAGTATAAATGTTGTCCGAAAGGGACAAAATATGATTTCAAAGAAAGGTTTCAAAGTGATTTTGCTGACACAATATTTTTAAAGTTATTGATGAAAATACTCATACAAAGTTTGATACAGATTTTCAAAGTTCTTTATTTAAACTCAATTTCGAGGACGAAATTTTTAAAGGGGAAGGATTGTAACGCCCAATACTTATTTAAATACTATTTATTTTGCTAACGATCATGGATTTTGATTTTAATATTTATAGGTTGTCGATACTTGGACCGATACGTTCCTAGCATAAAATGAAGGACTTAAAAGGAAAAGATTTCAAAATGAATTATAAGGATCATTTTTAGAATTTATGAAAGTGATTTCGAAAAGTTCCGACGATTTTGATACGATAAAATTTCATTACAGAACACTTATATTGAAAAAATAATATTAAATTATTATTTTAATATTATCGAAAATCCGTTCCGGGCATATCGAAGATTTAACTCCGAGGAGTCCGGAATAGGTCGGAAAATACAATTTGGACATCGGGAAGGGGTCGAACCGGCTGAGCCAAGTTGACCGACATCTGCCGGTCACCGCCGGACATGCCTACCGACACGGCCACTACGATGAAGCTTCTCGACCACTATCCAGATAGGGCTGTCCAGCTGTCCGGATAAGGTCGGTCACGACCGACAGAAGCTTCTCGGTGAGGTGCCCGGAGAAGGTCGGTCGTGACCGACAGAAGCTTCTCGGCCAGCTGTCCGGATAAGGTCGGTGACGACCGACAGAAGCTTCTCGGACAGCTGTCCGGATAAGGCTTCCAGCTGTCCGGATAATGCTTCCAGCTGTCCGGGTAAGGTTGATTTTCAACCGAATTTGAGCCCCTATTTATACATGTTCCCGGACGTATTTTTGTACATATAATATATGATTTTGAATCTATGAACATCTACTTTAAAACGACCGTAACATATTTCTATTACAAAAATTAAAAAGGCCTCAAAAATCCCGATCAATTAGATAGCTCAAATCGACGCTTTTCAAAGGTGTTTAATAAAAGTCCTAAAAGAGATTTGATTTTACATCAAGAATTTATGACCTAAATATGAAAAAGTATTTTCAAGTGCTAGGAGAAGCGTATCCGGATCCAAGAAGGACAACGGAGCCAAATTCAAAGGAAGATATTTCAAGATTTCAAAGAAACGAGGTGAGGTTATACTGTTTTAATATGTTACGGTCATCGTTGTGTCGTGTAACATGACGACCGCGAGGGGTCGAAAGAATGACAGTAAAGCCGAGACGAGTCTCACACAGATAAGAATGTTTTATGTGCATTACACAACATGATTTTGACGATTTATAAGGGTTTAATCTCACCGAGTATGCTCGCGTACTCACACCTCGTCATTTATGTTTTTCGTGCTAAGGAATCGGCCGAACGGGACAAGGTAAGATGATTACATACTCCCAACACGATGAAGTTCTAAATAATCAAAGATGTTGTCGCCGTAATTATTATTATTTTTACGAAACACTTGATGTTCTTCGACGAATATAAATTTCAACGGACTATGTCCGAATATGTGATTTCCCATGTTTTTGTAAAACTGTACTGATATTTGAATAAACAAGTTTTATTGAAGATTCACTGACTAAAATACTTCCGCAAATACTCCGAATTTATATAAAATTTTTAAGGAAAAAATTTAGCCGTGTAACATTCTTTTTAATTAAGAAAGTCAGGGCGTTACAGAATGGTATCGGAGCGGACCTTTCTCAGTACGGTGAGATTTGGGGATGAACCAAGCGGAAGCTGCTGAACATGTGACACCCGGGGCCGACGAAGGGGGGGGGGTGATCGCCGGTGTAATAGAAAAGGGCACGGACAATGAGCGGCTACGAGAAAGGGGAGTGATCGCCTGTGCAATAAGAAAAAGGGCACGAACAACGAGCGGCTCCTGACAAGGCTTCTAGGCGGAGGGGGACATGACTGAACCGAATTCTCACCAGAACGAGAGGTATTCCAAGACTGTATAGGTATGGGACTATACAGTTAAGGAGGTAAAAAAAAAGATTTACTTATACAAAACAAGATATTTCAAAACTTTCTTATTTTTAAAAGTATAACGAATAATTACGGCATGATTATATTTTTGGGAGAATATGTGGTTCATCGCTGCTGCCGAACGTCGACTCTGAGGTAATGTTTTCAAGTATTCACTCTTTTATGAAAACTTAAAAATTATGGTATGAGTATAGAATGATTGTGTCGGCAAAAGATTTGAAAGGATATGTGAAAGTATAAATGTTGTCCGAAAGGGACAAAATATGATTTCAAAGAAAGATTTCAAAGTGATTTTGCTGACACAATATTTTTGAAGTTATTGATGAAAATACTCATACAAAGTTTGATACAGATTTTCAAAGTTCTTTACTAAACTCAATTTCGAGGACGAAATTTTTTAAAGGGGGAAGGATTGTAACGCCCCAATACTTATTTAAATACTATTTATTTTCCTAACGATCATTGATTTTGATTTTAATATTTATAGGTTGTCTGATACTTGGACCGATACGTTGCTAGCATAAAATGAAGGACTTAAAAGGAAAAGATTTCAAAATGAATTATAAGGATCATTTTTAGAATTTATGAAAGTGATTTCGAAAAGTTCCGATGATTTTGATACGATAAAATTTCATTACAGAACACTTATATTGCAAAAATAATATTAAATTATTATTTTAATATTATCGAAAATCCGTTCCGAGCATATCGAAGATTTAACTCCGACGAGTCCGGAACAGGTCGGAAAATCGAATTTGGACATCGGGAAGGGGTCGAACTGGCCGAGCTGTTGACCGACATCCCGGCCACCACGGACATGCCTACCGATACCGCGGTCACGGCCGACAGAAGCTTCTCGACCACTATCCGGATAGGGCTGTCCAGCTGTCCGGATAAGGTCGGTCACGACCGACAAAAGCTTCTCGGTCAGGTGTCCGGAGAAGGTCGATCGCGACCGACAGAAGCTTCTCGGCCAGCTGTCCGGATAAGGTCGGTCACGACCGACAGAAGCTTCTCGGCCAGCTGTCTGGATAAGGCTTCCAGCTGTCCGGATAATGCTTCCAGATGTCCGGGTAAGGTTGATTTTCAACCGACTTTGAGCCCCTATTTATACATGTTCCCGGATGTATTTTTGTACATGTAATATATGATTTTGAATCTATGAACATCTACTTTAAAACGACCGTAACATATTTCTATTACAAAAATTAAAAAGGCCTCAAAAATCTCGATCAATTAGATAGCTCAAATCTGACAGTTTTTCAAAGGTGTTTAATAAAAGTCCTAAAAGAGATTTCAGATTTTACATCAAGAATTTATGACCGGAAATATGAAAAAGTATTTTCAAGTGCTAGGAGAAGCGTATCCGGGATTCAAGAAGGACAACGGAGCCAAATTCAAAGGAAGATATTTCAAGATTTCAGCAAACGAGGTGAGGTTATACTGTTTTAATATGTTACGGTTATCGTTGTGTCGTGTAACATGACGACCCGCGAGGGGTCGAAAGAATGACAGAAATACGAGACGAGTCTCACACAGATAAGAATGTTTTATGTGCATTACACAACATGATTTTGACGATTTATAAGGGTTTAATCTCACTGAGTATGCTCGCGTACTCACACCTCGTCATTTATGTTTTTCAGGCTAAGGAATCGACGAACGGGACAAGCAGAAGATGATTACATACTCCCAACACGATGAAGTTCTAAATAATCAAAGATGTTGTCGCCGTAATTATTATTATTTTTACGAAACACTTGATGTTCTTCGACGAATATAAATTTCAACGGACTATGTCCGAATATGTGATTTCCCATGTTTTTGTAAAACTGTACTGATATTTGAATAAACAAGTTTTATTGAAGATTTACTGACTAAAATACTTCCGCAAATACTCCGAATTTATATAAAAATTTTAAGGAAAAAATTTAGCCGTGTAATGTTCTTTTTAATTAAGAAAGTCAGGGCGTTACAGAATGGTATCGGAGCGGACCTCTCTCAGTACGGTGAGATTTGGGGATGAACCAAGCGGAAGCTGGTGAACATGTGACACCCGGGGCCGACGAAGGGGGGGGGGGGGTGATCGCCGGTGCAATAGAAAAGGGCACGGACAATGAGCGGCTCCGAGAAAGGGGAGTGTTCGCCGGTGCAATAAGAAAAAGGGCACGGACAACGAGCGGCTCCTGAAAAGGCTTCTAGGCGGAGGGGGACATGACTGAACCGAATTATCACCAGAACGAGAGGTATTCCAAGACTGTATAGGTATGGGACTATACATTTAAGGAGGTAAAAAAAAAGATTTACTTATACAAAACAAGATATTTCAAAACTTTCTTATTTTTAAAAGTATAACGAATAATTACGGCATGATTATATTTTCGGGAGAATATGTGGTTCATCGCTGCTGCCCAACGTCGACTCTGAGGTAATGTTTTCAAGTATTCACTCTTTTAGGAAAACTTAAAAATTATGGTATGAGTATAGAATGATTGTGTCGGCAAAAGATTTGAATGTATATGTGAAAGTATAAATGTTGTCCGAAAGGGACAAAATATGATTTCAAAGTGATTTTGCTGACACAATATTTTTAAAGTTATTGATGAAAATACTCATACAAACTTTGATACAGATTTTCAAAGTTCTTTACGAAGCTCAATTTCGAGGACGAAATTGTTTAAAGGGGGAAGGATTGTAGCGCCCCAATACTTATTTAAATACTATTTATTTTGCTAACGATCATGGATTTTGATTTTAATATTTATAGGTTGTCTGATACTTGGACCGATACGTTCCTAGCATAAAATGAAGGACTTACAAGGAAAAGATTTCAAAATGAATTATAAGGATCATTTTTAGAATTTATGAAAGTGATTTCGAAAAGTTCCGACGATTTTGATACGATAAAATTTCATTATAGAACACTTATATTGCAAAAATAATATTAAATTATTATTTTAATATTATCGAAAATCCGTTCCGAGCATATCGAAGATTTAACTCCAACGAGTCTAGAACAGGTCGGAAAATCGAATTTGGACATCGGGAAGGGGTCAAACCGGATGAGCCAATTTGACCGACATCTGCCGGTCACCGCCGGACATGCCTACCGACAGATGCCGGTCACGGCCGACAGAAGCTTCTCGACCACTATCCGGATAGGGCTGTCCAGCTGTCCGGATAAGGTCGCTCACGACCGATAGAAGCTTCTCGGTCAGGTGTCCGGAGAAGGTCGGTCGCGACCAGCAGAAGCTTCTCGGCCAGCTGTCCGGATAAGGTCGGTCACGACCGACAGAAGCTTCTCGGCCAGCTGTCTGGATAAGGCTTCCAGCTGTCCGGATAATGCTTCCAGCTGTCCGGGTAAGGTTGATTTTCAACCGACTTTGAGCCCCTATTTATACATGTTCCCGGATGTATTTTTGTACATATAATATATGATTTTGAATCTATAAACATCTACATTAAAACGACCGTAACATATTTCTATTACAAAAATTAAAAAGGCCTCAAAAATCCCGATCAATTAGATAGCTCAAATCTGACAGTTTTTCAAAGGTGTTTAATAAAAGTCCTAAAAGAGATTTCAGATTTTACATCAAGAATTTATGACCGGAAATATGAAAAAGTATTTTCAAGTGCTAGGAGAAGCGTATCTGGGATCCAAGAAGGACAACGGAGCCAAATTCAAAGGAAGATATTTCAAGATTTCAGCAAACGAGGTGAGGTTATACTGTTTTAATATGTTACGGTCATCGTTGTGTCGTGTAACATGACGACCCGCGAGGGGTCGAAAGAATGACAGAAAGCCGAGACGAGTCTCACACAGATAAGAATGTTTTATGTGCATTACACAACATCATTTTGACGATTTATAAGGGTTTAATCTCACTGAGTATGCTCGCGTACTCACACCTCGTCATTTATGTTTTTCAGGCTAAGGAATCGACGAACGGGACAAGCAGAAGATGATTACATACTCCCAACACGATGAAGTTCTAAATAATCAAAGATGTTGTCGCCGTAATTATTATTATTTTTACGAAACACTTGATGTTCTTCGACGAATATAAATTTCAACGGACTATGTCCGAATATGTGATTTCCCATGTTTTTGTAAAATTGTACTGATATTTGAATAAACAAGTTTTATTGAAGATTAACTGACTAAAATACTTCCGCAAATACTCCGAATTTATATAAAATTTTTAAGGAAAAAATTTAGCCGTGTAACGTTCTTTTTAATTAAGAAAGCCAGGGCGTTACAGAATGGTATCGGAGCGGACCTCTCTCAGTACGGTGAGATTTGGGGATGAACCAAGCGGAAGCTGGTGAACATGTGACACCCGGGGCCGACGAGGGGGGGAGTGATCGCCGGTGCAATAGAAAAGGGCACGGACAATGAGCGGCTCCGAGAAAGGGGAGTGATCGCCGGTGCAATAAGAAAAAGGGCACGGACAACGAGCGGCTCCTGACAAGGCTTCTAGGCGGAGGGGGACATGACTGAACCGAATTCTCACCAGAACGAGAGGTATTCCAAGACTGTATAGGTATGGGACTATACAGTTAAGGAGGTAAAAAAAAAAGATTTACTTATACAAAACAAGATATTTCAAAACTTTCTTATTTTTAAAAGTATAACGAATAATTACGGCATGATTATATTTTCGGGAGAATATGTGGTTCATCGCTGCTGCCCAACGTCGACTCTGAGGTAATGTTTTCAAGTATTCACTCTTTTATGAAAACTTAAAAATTATGGTATGAGTATAGAATGATTGTGTCGGCAAAAGATTTGAAAGGATATGTGAAAGTATAAATGTTGTCCGAAAGGGACAAAATATGATTTCAAAGAAAGATTTCAAAGTGATTTTGCTGACACAATATTTTTAAAGTTATTTATGAAAATACTCATACAAACTTTGATACAGATTTTCAAAGTTCTTTACGAAGCTCAATTTCGAGGACGAAATTTTTTAAAGGGGGAAGGATTGTAACGCCCCAATACTTATTTAAATACTATTTATTTTGCTAACGATCATGGATTTTGATTTTAATATTTATAGGTTGTCTGATACTTGGACCGATACGTTCCTAGCATAAAATGAAGGACTTAAAAGGAAAAGATTTCAAAATGAATTATAAGGATCATTTTTAGAATTTATGAAAGTGATTTCGAAAAGTTCCGACGATTTTGATACGATAAAATTTCATTACAGAACACTTATATTGCAAAAATAATATTAAATTATTATTTTAATATTATCGAAAATCCATTCCGAGCATATCGAAGATTTAACTCCGAGGAGTCCGGAACAGGTCGGAAAATCGAATTTGGACATCGGGAAGGGGTCAAACCGGATGAGCCAATTTGACCGACATCTGCGGCCACCACGGACATGCCTAATACCGCCGGCCACGGCCGATGAAGCTTCTCGACCACTATCCTGGATAGGGTCGCCCACTGTCCGGATAAGGTCGGTCACGACCGATAGAAGCTTCTCGGTCAGGTGTCCGGAGAAGGTCGGTCGCGACCAGCAGAAGCTTCTCGGCCAGCTGTCCGGATAAGGTCGGTCAAGACCGACAGAAGCTTCTCGGCCAGCTGTCTGGATAAGGCTTCCAGCTGTCTGGATAATGCTTCCAGCTGTCCGGGTAAGGTTGATTTTCAACCGACTTTGAGCCCCTATTTATACATGTTCCCGGATGTATTTTTGTACATATAATATATGATTTTGAATCTATGAACATCTACTTTAAAACGACCGTAACATATTTCTATTACAAAAATTAAAAAGGCCTCAAAAATCCCGATCAATTAGATAGCTCAAATCTGACAGTTTTTCAAAGGTGTTTAATAAAAGTCCTAAAAGAGATTTCAGATTTTACATCAAGAATTTATGACCGGAAATATGAAAAAGTATTTTCAAGTGCTAGGAGAAGCGTATCTGGGATCCAAGAAGGACAACGGAGCCAAATTCAAAGGAAGATATTTCAAGATTTCAACAAACGAGGTGAGGTTATACTGTTTTAATATGTTACGGTCATCGTTGTGTCGTGTAACATGACGACCCGCGAGGGGTCGAAAGAATGACAGAAAGCCGAGACGAGTCTCACACAGATAAGAATGTTTTATGTGCATTACACAACATGATTTTGACGATTTATAAGGGTTTAATCTCACTGAGTATGCTCGCGTACTCACACCTCGTCATTTTCATTTTTCAGGCTAAGGAATCGACGAACGGGACAAGCAGAAGATGATTACATACTCCCAACACGATGAAGTTCTAAATAATCAAAGATGTTGTCGCCGTAATTATTATTATTTTTACGAAACACTTGATGTTCTTCGACGAATATAAATTTCAACGGACTATGTCCGAATATGTGATTTCCCATGTTTTTGTAAAACTATACTGATATTTGAATAAACAAGTTTTATTGAAGATTTACTGGCTAAAATACTTCCGCAAATACTCCGAATTTATATAAAATTTTTAAGGAAAAAATTTAGCCGTGTAACATTCTTTTTAATTAAGAAAGTCAGGGCGTTACAGAATGGTATCAGAGCGGACCTCTCTCAGTACGGTGAGATTTGGGGATGAACCAAGCGGAAGCTGGTGAACATGTGACACCCGGGGCCGACGAAGGGGGTGATCGCGGTGCAATAGAAAAGGGCACGGACAATGAGCGGCTCCGAGAAAGGGGAGTGTTCGCCGGTGCAATAAGAAAAAGGGCACGGACAACGAGCGGCTCCTGAAAAGGCTTCTAGGCGGAGGGGGACATGACTGAACCGAATTCTCACCAGAACGAGAGGTATTCCAAGACTGTATAGGTATGGGACTATACAGTTAAGGAGGTAAAAAAAAAAGATTTACTTATACAAAACAAGATATTTCAAAACTTTCTTATTTTTAAAACTGTAACGAATAATTACGGCATGATTATATTTTCGGGAGAATATGTGGTTCATCGCTGCTGCCCAACGTCGACTCTGAGGTAATGTTTTCAAGTATTCACTCTTTTATGAAAACTTAAAAATTATGGTATGAGTATAGAATGATTGTGTCGGCAAAAGATTTGAAAGGATATGTGAAAGTATAAATGTTGTCCGAAAGGGACAAAATATGATTTCAAAGAAAGATTTCAAAGTGATTTTGCTGACACAATATTTTTAAAGTTATTGATGAAAATACTCATACAAAGTTTGATACAGATTTTCAAAGTTCTTTACGAAGCACAATTTCGAGGACGAAATTTTTTAAAGGGGGAAGGATTGTAACGCCCCAATACTTATTTAAATACTATTTATTTTGCTAACGATCATGGATTTTGATTTTAATATTTATAGGTTGTCTGATACATGGAGCGATACGTTCCTAGCATAAAATAAAGGACTTAAAAGGAAAAGATTTCAAAATGAATTATAAGGATCATTTTTAGAATTTATGAAAGTGATTTCGAAAAGTTCCGACGATTTTGATACGATAAAATTTTATTACAGAACACTTATATTGCAAAAATAATATTAAATTATTATTTTTATATTATCGAAAATCCGTTCCGAGCATATCGAAGACTTAACTCCGACGAGTCCGGAACAGGTCGGAAAATCGAATTTGGTCATCGGGAAGGGGTCGAACCGGCTGAGCCAAGTTGACCGACATCTGCCGGTCACCGCCGGACATGCCTACCGACAGCTGCCGGTCACGGCCGACAGAAGCTTCTCGACCACTATCCGGATAGGGCTGTCCAGCTGTCCGGATAAGGTCGGTCACGACCGACAGAAGCTTCTCGGTCAGGTGTCCGGATAAGGTCGGTCACGACCGACAGAAGCTTCTCGGCCAGCTGTCCGGATAAGGCTTCCAGCTGTCCGGATAATGCTTCCAGCTGTCCGGGTAAGGTTGATTTTCAACCGACTTTGAGCCCCTATTTATACATGTTCCCGGACGTATTTTTGTACATATAATATATGATTTTGAATCTATGAACATCTACTTTAAAACGACCGTAACATATTTCTATTACAAAAATTAAAAAGGCCTCAAAAATCCCGATCAATTAGATAGCTCAAATCTGACAGTTTTTTAATGGTGTTTAATAAAGGTCCTAAAAGAGATTTCAGATTTTACATCAAGAATTTATGACCGGAAATATGAAAAAGTATTTTCAAGTGCGAGGAGAAGCGTATCCGGGATCCAAGAAGGACAACGGAGCCAAATTCAAAGAAGATATTTCAAGATTTCAGCAAACGAGGTGAGGTTATACTGTTATAATACGTTACGGTCATCGTTGTGTTGTGTAACATGACGACCCGCGAGGGGTCGAAAGAATGACAGAAAGCCGAGACGAGTCTCACACAGATAAGAATGTTTTATGTGCATTACACAACATGATTTTGACGATTTATAAGGGTTTAATCTCACTGAGTATGCTCGCGTACTCACACCTCGTCATTTATGTTTTTCAGGCTAAGGAATCGACGAACGGGACAAGCAGAAGATGATTACATACTCCCAACACGATGAAGTTCTAAATAATCAAAGATGTTGTCGCCGTAATTATTATTATTTTTACAAAAGACTTGATGTTCATCGACGAATATAAATTTCAACGGACTATGTCCGAATATGTCATTTCCCATATTTTTGTAAAACTGTACTGATATTTGAATAAACAAGTTTTATTGAAGATTTACTGACTAAAATACTTCCGCAAATACTCTGAATTTATATAAAATTTTTAAGGAAAAAATTTAGCCGTGTAACGTTCTTTTTAATTAAGAAAGTCAGGGCGTTACAGAATGGTATCAGAGCGGACCTCTCTCAGTACGGTGAGATTTGGGGATGAAACAAGCGGAAGCTGGTGAACATGTGACACCCGGGGCCGACGAGGGGGGGAGTGATCGCCGGTGCAATAGAAAAGGGCACGAACAATGAGCGGCTCCGAGAAAGGGGAGTGATCGCCGGTGCAATAAGAAAAAGGGCACGGACAACGAGCGGCTCCTGACAAGGCTTCTAGGCGGAGGGGGACATGACTGAACCGAATTCTCACCAGAACGAGAGGTATTCCAAGGCTGTATAGGTATGGGACTATACAGTTAAGGAGGTAAAAAAAACAGATTTACTTATACAAAACAAGATATTTCAAAACTTTCTTATTTTTAAAAGTATAACGAATAATTACGGCATGATTATATTTTCGGGAGAATATGTGGTTCATCGTTCCGCCCAACGTCGACTACGAGGTAATGTTTTCAAGTATTCACTCTTTTATGAAAACTTAAAAATTATGGTATGAGTATAGAATGATTGTGTCGACAAAAGATTTGAAAGGATATGTGAAAGTATAAATGTTGTCCGAAAGGGACAAAATATGATTTCAAAGAAAGATTTCAAAGTGATTTTGCTGACACAATATTTTTAAAGTTATTGACGAAAATACTCAAACAAAGTTTGATACAGATTTTCAAAGTTCTTTATCTGAGCTCAATTTCGAGGACGAAATTTTTAAAGGGAAGGATTGTAACCCCAATACTTATTTAAATACTATTTATTTTGCTAACGATCATGGATTTTGATTTTAATATTTATAGGTTGTCTGATACTTGGACCGATACGTTCCTATCATAAAATGAAGGACTTAAAAGGAAAAGATTTCAAAATGAATTATAAGGATCATTTTTAGAATTTATGAAAGTGATTTCGAAAAGTTCCGATGATTTTGATACGATAAAATTTCATTACAGAACACTTATATTGCAAAAATAATATTAAATTATTATTTTAATATTATCGAAAATCCGTTCCGAGCATATCGAAGATTTAACTCCGACGAGTCCGGAACAGGTCGGAAAATCGAATTTGGACATCCGGAAGGGGTCGAACCGGCTGAGCCAAGTTGACCGACATCTGCCGGTCACCGCCGGACATGGCTACCGACAGCTGCCGGTCACGGCCGACAGAAGCTTCTCGACCACTATCCGGATAGGGCTGTCCAGCTGTCCGGATAAGGTCGGTCACGACCGACAGAAGCTTCTCGGTCAGGTGTCCGGAGAAGGTCGGTCGCGACCGACAGAAGCTTCTCGGCCAGCTGTCCGTATAAGGTCGGTCACGACCGACAGAAGCTTCTCGGCCAGCTGTCCGGATAAGGCTTCCAGCTGTCCGGATAATGCTTCCAGCTGTCCGGGTAAGGTTGATTTTCAACCGAATTTGAGCCCCTATTTATACATGTTCCCGGACGTATTTTTGTACATATAATATATGATTTTGAATCTATGAACATCTACTTTAAAACGACCGTAACATATTTCTATTACAAAAATTAAAAAGGCCTCAAAAATCCCGATCAATTAGATAGCTCAAATCTGATAGTTTTTCAAAGGTGTTTAATAAAAGTCCTAAAAGAGATTTCAGATTTTACATCAAGAAATTATGACCGGAAATATGAAAAAGTATTTTCAAGTGCTAGGAGAAGCGTATCCGGGATCCAAGAAGGACAACGGAGCCAAATTCAAAGGAAGATATTTCAAGATTTCAGCAAACGAGGTGAGGTTATACTGTTTTAATATGTTACGGTTATCGTTGTGTCGTGTAACATGACGACCCGCGAGGGGTCGAAAGAATGACAGAAAGCCGAGACGAGTCTCACACAGATAAGAATGTTTTATGTGCATTACACAACATGATTTTGACGATTTATAAGGGTTTAATCTCACTGAGTATGCTCGCGTACTCACACCTCGTCATTTATGTTTTTCAGGCTAAGGAATCGACGAACGGGACAAGCAGAAGATGATTACATACTCCCAACACGATGAAGTTCTAAATAATCAAAGATGTTGTCGCCATAATTATTATTATTTTTACGAAACACTTGATGTTCTTCGACGAATATAAATTTCAACGGACTATGTCCGAATATGTGATTTCCCATGTTTTTGTAAAACTGTACTGATATTTGAATAAACAAGTTTTATTGAAGATTTACTGACTAAAATACTTCCGCAAATACTCCGAATTTATATAAAATTTTTAAGGAAAAAATTTAGCCGTGTAACGTTCTTTTTAATTAAGAAAGTCAGGGCGTTACAGAATGGTATCAGAGCGGACCTCTCTCAGTACGGTGAGATTTGGGGATGAACCAAGCGGAAGCTGGTGAACATGTGACACCCGGGGCCGACGAGGTGGGAGAGTGATCGCCGGTGCAATAGAAAAGGGCACGGACAATGAGCGGCTCCGAGAAAGGGGAGTGATCGCCGGTGCAATAAGAAAAAGGGCACGGACAACGAGCGGCTCCTGACAAGGTTTCTAGGCGGAGGGGGACATGACTGAACCGAATTCTCACCAGAACGAGAGGAATTCCAAGACTGTATAGGTATGGGACTATACAGTTAAGGAGGTAAAAAAAAGATTTACTTATACAAAACAAGATATTTCAAAACTTTCTTATTTTTAAAAGTATAACGAATAATTACAGCATGATTATATTTTCGGGAGAATATGTGGTTCATCGCTGCTGCCCAACGTCGACTCTGAGGTAATGTTTTCAAGTATTCACTCTTTTATGAAAACTTAAAAATTATGGTATTAGTATAGAATGATTGTGTCGGCAAAAGATTTGAAAGGATATGTGAAAGTATAAATGTTGTCCGAAAGGGACAAAATATGATTTCAAAGAAAGATTTCAAAGTGATTTTGCTGACACAATATTTTTAAAGTTATTGATGAAAATACTCATACAAAGTTTGATACAGATTTTCAAAGTTCTTTACGAAGCTCAATTTCGAGGACGAAATTTTTGAAAGGGGGAAGGATTGTAACGCCCCAATACTTATTTAAATACTATTTATGTTGCTAACGATCATGGATTTTGATTTTAATATTTATAGGTTGTCTGATACTTGGACCGATACGTTCCTAGCATAAAATGAAGGACTTAAAAGGAAAAGATTTCAAAATGAATTATAAGGATCATTTTTAGAATTTATGAAAGTGATTTCGAAAAGTTCCGACGATTTTGATACGATAAAATTTCATTACAGAACACTTATATTGCAAAAATAATATTAAATTATTATTTTAATATTATCGAAAATCCGTTCTGAGCATATCAAAGATTTAACTCCGACGAGTCCGGAACAGGTCGGAAAATCGAATTTGGACATCGGGAAGTGGTCGAACCGGATGAGCCAATTTGACCGACATCTGCCGGTCACCGCCGGACAAGCCTACCGACAGCTGCCGGTCACGTCCGACAGAAGCTTCTCGACCACTATCCGGATAGGGCTGTCCAGCTGTCCGGATAAGGTCGGTCACGACCGACAGAAGCTTCTCGGTCAGGTGTCCGGAGAAGGTCGGTCGCGACCGACAGAAGCTTCTCGGCCAGTTGTCCGGATAAAGTCGGTCACGACCGACAGAAGCTTCTCGGCCAGCTGTCTGGATAAGGCTTCCAGCTGTCCGGATAATGCTTCCAGCTGTCCGGGTAAGGTTGATTTTCAACCGACTTTGAGCCCCTATTTATACATGTTCCCGGACGTATTTTTGTACATATAATATATGATTATGAATCTATGAACATCTACTTTAAAACGACCGTAACATATTTCTATTACAAAAATTAAAAAGGCCTCAAAAATCCCGATCAATTAGATAGCTCAAATCTGACAGTTGTTCAAAGGTGTTTAATAAAAGTCCTAAAAGAGATTTCAGATTTTACATCAAGAATTTATGACCGGAAATATGAAAAAGTATTTTCAAGTGCTAGGAGAAGCGTATCCGGGATCCAAGAAGGACAACGGAGCCAAATTCAAAGGAAGATATTTCAAGATTTCAGCAAACGAGGTGAGGTTATACTGTTTTAATATGTTACGGTCATCATTGTGTCATGTAACATGACGACCCGCGAGGGGTCGAAAGAATGACAGAAAGCCGAGACGAGTCTCACACAGATAAGAATGTTTTATGTGCATTACACAACATGATTTTGACGATTTATAAGGGTTTAATCTCACTGAGTATGCTCGCGTACTCACACCTCGTCATTTATGTTTTTCAGGCTAAGGAATCGACGAACGGGACAAGCAGAAGATGATTACGTACTCCCAACACGATGAAGTTCTAAATAATCAAAGATGTTGTCGCCGTAATTATTATTATTTTTACGAAACACTTGATGTTCTTCGACGAATATAAATTTCAACGGACTATGTCCGAATATGTGATTTCCCATGTTTTTGTAAAATTGTACTGATATTTGAATAAACAAGTTTTATTGAAGATTTACTGACTAAAATACGTACGCAAATACTCCGAATTTATATAAAATTTTTAAGGAAAAAATTTAGCCGTGTAACGTTCTTTTTAATTAAGAAAGTCTGGGCGTTACAGAATGGTATCGGAGCGGACCTCTCTCAGTACGGTGAGATTTGGGGATGAACCAAGCGGAAGCTGGTGAACATGTGACACCCGGGGCCGACGAGGGGGGGAGTGATCGCCGGTGCAATAGAAAAGGGCACGGACAATGAGCGGCTCCGAGAAAGGGGAGTGATCGCCGGTGCAATAAGAAAAAGGGCGCGGACAACGAGCGGCTCCTGACAAGGCTTCTAGGCGGAGGGGGACATGACTGAACCGAATTCTCACCAGAACGAGAGGTATTCCAAGACTGTATAGGTATGGGACTATACAATTAAGGAGGTAACAAAAAAGATTTACTTATACAAAACAAGATATTTCAAAACTTTCTTATTTTTAAAAGTATAACGAATAATTACGGCATGATTATATTTTCGGGAGAATATGTGGTTCATCGCTGCTGCCCAACGTCGACTCTGAGGTAATGTTTTCAAGTATTCACTCTTTTATGAAAACTTAAAAATTATGGTATGAGTATAGAATGATTGTGTCGGCAAAAGATTTGAAAGGATATGTGAAAGTATAAATGTTGTCCGAAAGGGACAAAATATGATTTCAAAGAAAGGTTTCAAAGTGATTTTGACACAATATTTTTAAAGTTATTGATGAAAATACTCATACAAAGTTTGATCTGATTTTCAAAGTTCTTTATTTAAGCTCAATTTCGAGGACGAAATTTTTAAAGGGAAGGATTGTAACGCCCAATACTTATTTAAATACTATTTATTTTGCTAACGATCATGGATTTTGATTTTAATATTTATAGGTTATGCGATACTTGGACCGATACGTTCCTAGCATAAAATGAAGGACTTAAAAGGAAAAGATTTCAAAATGAATTATAAGGATCATTTTTAGAATTTATGAAAGTGATTTCGAAAAGTTCCGACGATTTTGATACGATAAAATTTCATTACAGAACACTTATATTGCAAAAATAATATTAAATTATTATTTTAATATTATCGAAAATCCGTTCCGACAATATCAAAGATTTAACTCCGACGAGTCCGGAACAGGTCGGAAAATCGAATTTGGTCATCGGGAAGGGGTCGAACCGGCTGAGCCAAGTTGACCGACATCTGTCGGTCACCGCCGGACCTGCCTACCGACAGCTGCCGGTCACGGCCGACAGAAGCTTCTCGACCACTATCCGGATAGGGCTGTCCAGCTGTCCGGATAAGGTCGGTCACGACCGACAGAAGTTTCTCGGTCAGGTGTCCAGAGAAGGTCGGTCGCGACCGACAGAAGCTTCTCGGCCAGCTGTCCAGATAAGGTCGGTCACGACCGACAGAAGCTTCTCGGCCAGCTGTCCGGATAAGGCTTCCAGCTGTCCGGATAATGCTTCCAGCTGTCCGGGTAAGGTTGATTTTCAACCGACTTTGAGCCCCTATTTATACATATTCCCGGACGTATTTTTGTACATATAATATATGATTTTGAATCTATGAACATCTACTTTAAAACGACCGTAACATATTTCTATTACAAAAATTAAAAAGGCCTCAAAAATCCCGATCAATTAGATAGCTCAAATCTGACAGTTTTTTACAGGTGTTTAATAAAAGTACTAAAAGAGATTTCAGATTTTACATCAAGAATTTATGACCGGAAATATGAAAAAGTATTTTCAAGTGCTAGGAGAAGCGTATCCGGGATCCAAGAAGGACAACGGAGCCAAATTCAAAGGAAGATATTTCAAGATTTCAGCAAACGAGGTGAGGTTATACTGTTATAATACGTTACGGTCATCGTTGTGTCGTGTAACATGACGACCCGCGAGGGGTCGAAAGAATGACAGAAAGCCGAGACGAGTCTCACACAGATAAGAATGTTTTATGTGCATTACACAACATGATTTTGACGATTTATAAGGGTTTAATCTCACTGAGTATGCTCGCGTACTCACACCTCGTCATTTATGTTTTTCACGCTCAGGAATCGACGAACGGGACAAGCAGAAGATGATTGCATACTCCCAACACGATGAAGTTCTAAATAATCAAAGATGTTGTCGCCGTAATTATTATTATTTTTACAAAACACTTGATGTTCTTCGACGAATATAAATTTCAACGGACTATGTCCGAATATGTGATTTCCCATGTTTTTGTAAAACTGTACTGATATTTGAATAAACAAGTTTTATTGAAGATTTACTGACTAAAATACTTCCGCAAATACTCCGAATTTATATAAAATTTTTAAGGAAAAAATTTAGCCGTGTAACGTTCTTTTTAATTAAGAAAGTCAGGGCGTTACAGAATGGTATCAGAGCGGACCTCTCTCAGTACGGTGAGATTTGGGGATGAACCAAGCGGAAGCTGGTGAACATGTGACACCCGGGGCCGACGAGGGGGGGGAGTGATTGCCGGTGCAATAGAAAAGGGCACGGACAATGAGCGGCTCCGAGAAATGGGAGTGATCGCCGGTGCAATAAGAAAAAGGGCACGGACAACGAGCGGCTCCTGACAAGGCTTCTAGGCGGAGGGGGACATGACTGAACCGAATTCTCACCAGAACGAGATTTATTACTAGTCTGTATAGGTTTTGGACTATTCTTTTAAGGAGGTAAAAATAAAGTTTTACTTATACAAAACATGATATTTCATTTCTTTCTTATTTTTAAAAGTATAACGAATAATTCTGACATGATTATATTTTCGGGAGAATATGTGGTTCATCGCCCAACGTCGACTACGAGGTAATGTTTTCAAGTATTCACTCTTTTATGAAAACTTAAAAATTATGGTATGAGTATAGAATGATTGTGTCGGCAAAAGATTTGAAAGGATATGTGAAAGTATAAATGTTGTCTGAAAGGGACAAAATATGATTTCAAAGAAAGATTTCAAAGTGATTTTGCTGACACAATATTTTTAAAGTTATTGATGAAAATACTCATACAAAGTTTGATACAGATTTTCAAAGTTCTTTATCTGAGCTCAATTTCGAGGACGAAATTTTTAAAGGGAAGGATTGTAACGCCCCAATACTTATTTAAATACTATTTATTTTGCTAACGATCATGGATTTTGGATTTTAATATTTATAGGTTGTCTGATACTTGGACCGATACGTTCCTAACATAAAATGAAGGACTTAAAAGGAAAAGATTTCAAAATGAATTATAAGGATCATTTTTAGAATTTATGAAAGTGATTTCGAAAAGTTCCGACGATTTTGATACGATAAAATTTCATTACAGAATACTTATATTGCAAAAATAATATTAAATTATTATTTTAATATTATCGAAAATCCGTTCCGAGCATATCGAAGATTTAACTCCGACGAGTCTGGAACAGGTCGGAAAATCGAATTTGGACATCCGGAAGGGGTCGAACCGGCTGAGCCAAGTTGACCGACATCTGCCGATCACCGCCGGACATGCCTACCGACAGCTGCCGGTCACGGCCGACAGAAGCTTCTCGACCACTATCCGGATAGGGCTGTCCAGCTGTCCGGATAAGGTCGGCCACGACCGACAGAAGCTTCTCGGTCAGGTGTCCGGAGAAGGTCGGTCGCGACCGACAGAAGCTTCTCGGCCAGCTGTCCGTATAAGGTCGGTCACGACCGACAGAAGCTTCTCGGCCAGCTGTCCGGATAAGGCTTCAAGCTGTCCGGATAATGCTTCCAGCTGTCCGGGTAAGGTTGATTTTCAACCGACTTTGAGCCCCTATTTATACATGTTCCCGGACGTATTTTTGTACATATAATATATGATTTTGAATCTATGAACATCTACTTTAAAACGACCGTAACATATTTCTATTACAAAAATTAAAAAGGCCTCAAAAATCTCGATCAATTAGATAGCTCAAATCTGACAGTTTTTCAAAGGTGTTTAATAAAAGTCCTAAAAGAGATTTCAGATTTTACATCAAGAATTTATGATCGGAAATATGAAAAAGTATTTTCAAGTGCTAGGAGAAGCGTATCCGGGATCCAAGAAGGACAACGGAGCCAAATTCAAAGGAAGATATTTCAAGATTTCAGCAAACGAGGTGAGGTTATACTGTTTTAATATGTTACGGTCATCATTGTGTCGTGTAACATGACGACCCGCGAGGGGTCGAAAGAATGACAGAAAGCCGAGACGAGTCTCACACAGATAATAATGTTTTATGTGCATTACACAACATGATTTTGACGATATTTAAGGGTTTAATCTCACTGAGTATGCTCGCGTACTCACACTTCGTCATTTATGTTTTTCAGGCTAAGGAATCGACGAACGGGACGAGCAGAAGATGATTACATACTCCCAACACGATGAAGTTCTAAATAATCAAAGATGTTGTTGCCATAATTATTATTATTTTTACGAAACACTTGATGTTCTTCGACGAATATAAATTTCAACGGACTATGTCCGAATATGTGATTTCCCATGTTTTTGTAAAACTGTACTGATATTTGAATAAACAAGTTTTATTGAAGATTTACTGACTAATATACTTCCGCAAATACTCCGAATTTATATAAAATTTTTAAGGAAAAAATTTAGCCGTGTAACGTTCTTTTTAATTAAGAAATTCAGGGCGTTACAGAATGGTATCGGAGCGGACCTCTCTCAGTACGGTGAGATTTGGGGATGAACCAAGCGGAAGCTGGTGAACATGTGTAACACCCCCAAGTTATTCAGGGTATATTACAGCACCGTGAGACCCGCCGTGGGACCCACAAGGCTAAACATACGCGGAACTATAAACTTGACCGATGAGGTCTACATACAATAGAATGAAAGACGATACAAATGGTATTCAAAACCATAACCAATGAAACCATATACATCACTGCACAAATCAATACCTCGGCAACACAGGCCGGAACATCAAGGAAACTGAAATACAATACTCGAGTATTAAAAATCCATTCCAGTACAACAACACTGAATGGAGGAATCCAAGAAAATAACCGGAGACAAGACACAGTATCACACTTGCCCATCATCTTCATGCCGACCTGGTACCCGTCTGTCCGCTCTCCTGGAACCTGAAATACATGAAACGTATTTCCCCCATAAAGGGGTTAGCCGTCGAATAGCTAGTGCAAGTATAACAATATGAAACATGATACTCCTCGACAATAAAGTAAATGTAATCCGTCAATTCATCAATATCCGTCAATTCATCAATTTAAGACTAGTATTCCGGAATGACTAAAATCTCAAGACGTATGTGAATGCCGTAAAAACGGTTCGTTCATATCATACGCCGTTACATGTAGGAATGCCGTCTAAACGGTTCGTTCATTACATTCCAACATTATTTCATATGAATGCCGTAGATACGGTTCGTTCATATCAACCATGGAATCGCACTGCAGGCTACGAAACCCTCAGAGGACCATAGGCCCGTCCCGGAGTGGCTAGAAATAATCATACCATCAATATTTCATACTTTCAAAGTCGAGAACGTACAATCATAAATGTATACTTGGCTTAATAAACGTTACCGAAGATCCCGAAGAACACGGTTCGACCGGGAAGCTTGAACCACGAAGAAGACAACGAACGGAAGGGTTTCGACTTGAGTTCTTCACAAGGATTTCGTCCCTAAGTCATATCAATGATAAATCAACAATCGTACGATGAATAATAATCGTACAACGCACAAAACCCCCCTCTTAGACCTTTTGTCGGACACCTTGAAGGCGTCGACTAATAACTCAACCAAAACGACGAATCAATACACTCCAACCAAGGAATAACGATGGGAATGATAGAATACACCTAACTCATCATCAATCCATCACTAATCTAAATTACTACGGATTAAAAGGATGAAGTCAAACAAAATCCCCAATTTCCAACATAAAATTCGAAGTGTTCTTGAATAATCTTTCAATAATCCGATGAATACTCCAACAAGTCCATAATCATGCGTATATCACTTCATACCCCATGATTTTAACATCCAAAACATTATTACCCAATACAAAATCGAAATCCAAGATGTTGAAGAAATTACCTCTTGAAGATCCAAGCACTATGATTCGAAGAGCACACGATAGAATGATGATCCGGGCTTCACAATCGAAAAGAGATGAAGAGAAATCATATACTCAAGTGATAGGTGAAGAAACCTTCCTCTCTCAAGCCTTTCCTCTCGTGTGATGGTGAAGAAATGAGGAATATCGGTTGAAACGCGCAGAAAAACGCAGATATAGGGGTAATCTGTCATGTGTGCCGCGGCTCAGTATATGTGTGCCGCGGCACAGGCCCAAAATTCGCTCCCAGGGCTCGGCAGTGTGCCGCGGCTCAGCCCAGGTGTGCCGCGGCACCGGGTACAGGCGGTTTTGGCCAAATCTGGAAAATGAGAGTGACCCAGCTATTTCGACCATAACTCTCTCGTTTGGACTCCGATTGACTCACCGTTTGAACCATTGGAAAGATAACTCGATGCCTTATAATATTGCCAAGATTCAGAATTTTTGGAGTTTCCAAGAATTTACGGTGATTTAAAAAAGTCGAACTCATACGCGGAAAAGTCGCTAAAGAACACGGAATTCAACAGAACGATACCGAAACGAACTCGGATGACAAAAAGTGTAGAATTAATCATTCTCAGGATGACGAAACGGTCGCAAGCAAGTCGTCAAAATAGACTTCCGCCAAAAATAGAAAATTTCCAGGAAACAAAAATTACGGGTATTACATTCTACCCTCCTTAAAAGAAGTTTCGTCCCGAAACTTAAAACAGGTAGGGAGAAGAAGTATTTCGCCAGGAAAATTCAACGAGATGCACAAGAACCGAAACTTACGCCCAAACGGCGAATCATCGATATAGAACACAACAATACGTTACCCGAAGGTAAACCAAACCAATGCCGAAAAAGATACGAATTCACAATGCCCGAAGGCTCCAACGGAAATACCGATACATTACAATGGCCTGAAAGCCGAACAGCCCAAAGCTGTAAATCATCACGATACAGATCTCAAAGAAGCAAACTCGATCACGGACATACCCTCGGCGTATGAACAACGATCGCAAATCGTCGGACATATCCAATACAACATGGACTACGAACGATCAATCAATAAAGCTCAAGAGGGACATCACAGTGCGCCCGATCCGGAAATGTGTCCGTGCACATGTCCACCCCGTATACAGAATCCAGAATATACGTGTGACAATGTACCTAATTAGCCTCAAGAACTACGTCTCGTGTGCACGGTCCAATGCGGAAATATCCACGCATGACCATCGAGTGCCTGGCTAAAAATCCTGCACATAACCAATCGGCACGCAGACATGATTCCAGATATGCCACGATACAACATGACAACGAAACTCAAGGGATAAAACATCCAATACGGATCATACGACTCACTAAGTGAACGATGACACACGACTAATGAAAGATCGACACGACCGACAATATTCGAAACAACCATCCTGGGATCAAAATCCCTAAGGACCGATTAACACGAACAACGATCACAACACAACAGTTCGGGAAATCCACAACCCTCAACGATCACAAAATTATCGAGTTCACAAGAATAATAGTGTGCTGCCTTGAGTCGGCCAACACGACAATAATAACTCAACGGATGGGAACTCTCCTCGACAGTCCCAATTCAATACTTCGATTACCGTAGAATGGCCAATCGATAACAACGATACAATGGATGAGAATATCTTTGACAACGGATGGGAATTATCTTCGATAATCCCAATTCAATACCTCGATTACCTTAGAACGGTCAATCGATAAACAATGATACGATAGAATAGATGTCCCGGTGTCTTAAACCGACCACCGAAACGGAGATGAAAAAAAGATATATCAAACGTCTCTAATTGGTTAATATAATATAAATAGGAAAAACACCGATATCAATGACGACGATCACCAAAATATCTCAATGGAACATCCATCACAATCACAATCGATACGTCGATACCGCGAACCGGCAATCGACAACGACTTAACCAACAAGTATCGCAATACCTCGAACCGGCCTTTTACAAACAACGGTAACATTTGGCATAATTTGCCGACGGGCGTCGTGTCTGTAATATCCGCAATTTTCGATTTTCGGTTAATTTCTTTTTTCGGCCGAAGTCCGTTTTGACGACTCGCTCGTGACCGTTTCGTCATTCTGAGAATGATTAATTCTACACTTTTTGACATCCGAGTTCGTTCCGGTGTCGTTTTGTTGAGTTCCGTGCTTTTTAGCGACTTTTCCGCACTTGAGTTCGATTCTTGCGACTCTCGTTCGAAACTGCTGTTTCGAGTTTCCCGTAAGTCCGTTTAACTTTGTTAGACGTGTTGTGAACGTCGGTTTGTGTATTCGATCACGTATCGTGATTTCCGGGCGTTTGGGCCGTTTTGTAATTTCCCAAAGATTTGGGTACTTGTGTTCGTATTCGCTTTACCCTACTCAGGAGTGTCAGGATCATGTACTTGTTTTAAACTTGAGCTCGTGTTTTTATTATTGTACTACTTGTCTTGTTCGACGGTAGTGATTCGTGTTCGTCGCGTTCCGCGATCCTTTTTGGATTCGATCTCTGGCAGCTGCCTGCATCGCGGATGATTAGCGCACGCTATTCTTCATAGATAGCGTCGCTATCGATGCCGCCTTACGACGTAACACAACAATGGTTACGTCGTTACCTAGTTCAGATTGATCCGAAGAGGTACCGAATACCCCGTTAGCGCACGCTATTCCTCATCGATGGCGTCGCTATCCGTGCCTTCCTTACGTCGTAACACGGCACTTGTTACGTGCGTTACGTTGTTCAGTCTTGGACGGTTGAGTTTGGATTAACTCTTACGCACGTAATAACTTGTCCATTACGTACGTAACATCACTAGCGTCGTTAAATCTTACGGCTTACGTCGTTAGCTTCAGCAGTTTATATATCTTAGGGTTGACCGATTTGGGTCATTTCTTCCTCTCCTCCTCCTGCTGCGTCTTGGGCGATTTGGGGTAGATTTTGGGACGAGCCTTCGTCGATCTTTGTGAAGTAATCACACCGGTGGTACTTCTTCTTGTTAATCAACATCTAGCCGTCTTTCTTCTTCGAAACAAGGTAAGCTTAGAACCCTAGAAGAGATATTTTCGCGATTTGTTTCTATTTCGTGATTTCAAGCCGAGATTGTTAGTTCTAGTGTCGTTCTCTAGTCGCTTTGATCATATCCCACGGATTGAAATTCCGTTTTCATATTTGTGTCGGGTCAATTCGAGTTCTTGGCCATTTTGGGGAAAACCTTGAACCTTCGTCATTTGTTCTTTGAATTTAGCGGCTTTGGGTCGTACTTTGGAATTCATTTTCGTTGTTATTGTTTTCGTTCATAGTTCCTTGTTGTGGATTGTCGTTCGGTGGAGTCCGCGAGTTCGTAATCGGTTCGTGTCAACCTACTTTGGTCGATTCTCCGCATTGCTCTTATTCGAGGCAAGTACCTTGTCCATACTTTTCTTGTTTCGTGGATATGATGATTGGTGATCGTCTTGATTTGTTTGTTTGTTTGAAATGAGTTTTCAAAAGATTTGGTTAGCCTCGTTAAAGGCCCTCTTTCAAAACCGTGTGTGTTTTGTGACTGGTGTGGTTCGTGGATAACTATGTGAATTCTATGTATATGCTTGGTGTTCATGTTGCACTTGGTATTGTGTCTGGACGTATATTATTTCATTTCGGTGCGTTATGGAATGACGTGGTGTTTTGCTAAGTGTTTGATGCCTCTGGGCGAATTGTTTGAATATCCTTGATATGATATGTTATTTGTGTGAATGTGTGGATATGGTTGAAGGTCTACGGTGGCACATGGCATGTGATCATGTGGCCAGGATGCAACAAGTGATTGATCCAACCGTGAGAGCCTGAGATAATCTACGGTGGCACATGGCATGTGATCATGTGGCCAGGATGCAACAAGCGATTGATCCAACCGTGAGATGTGTGTGATTTGTTTCGCTAGCCAGCTCGGGAGGGTCCTTCGAGGCCTCGAGTGGGACGTCGGTGGTATCATCCCGGTCCTAGGCGATGCGCGTGCATGATTATGTTTCGTTGATTTTACGTCCGTTGAGGACACGTGATGTTGGGCTCTGACCCTGTAAATTGTTGGTGATTTCCTATTTGCGAAAACAAAACATTTGGGCTGTGACCCTATGGATCTTTTGGAAAGAGAAGGATTTTATAATCCTAAATTGTTTTCTATTAAAACTCTCGATGGCAATTTAAACTGTTTTGTAAATTGTTTCCCTTATTTGCGATCTTTCGGTTTTGGAAATGTTTACCCAAACTCTTGCCTCGGGAAGTACTTTTCTTTACGTTTGGATCTTTGAGGATTCCTGATTATTATTGTTCTTGGAACTTGTATTGTATGGCTCGTATTTTTGCACTTGTACTTGCACTAGCAAAACAGTGGAGTTTTGCTAACCCCCGAGTATTCGGGGGGTGGATGTCTATTTTTGCATTCAGGTTTTGGAGCATAGCACAGGGTCGGCACGAAGGATGATGAAAGATGAACGATACTAATCACACGAGGTTCCGTTGATGTCGTATTAGTCCAGTTGTATTTTCTTTTCCGCTGCGGTATCTTTTCCCCGTTGTACGGGAGTTTATTTTATTTTGACCCCTGCGTGGGTATGTGTTTGGGAATGAGTTGTATGTTATTATTGAAAGACCAAGTCGGTCTACTGAGTCATTTTAGCCTTAAAGGCGATGTTTAGATGTTTGATTTTAGTTATCAGCCTGGTAGATCCTCGAGGAGAGGGTCTACGGCGTGTAATATCCCTGAGTGGATTGGGGGTGTTACATAAATGGTATCGGAGCTTAGGTTGTGGAAACCTAGGCTGTTGGGTCAGTGGTGTCTATTGAGTTTTTGTCTCGTCGGATTTTATCTGACTGAGTCGTGTCGCGACGCGTCGTCTGAGTTGGTTTGTTGTGATTAGTATCGTGGGGCGATCATCATCTTCGTGCGACCTGTGGATGTAAGTCTCCCTTCTTTGTGTTGTGCCTCGTGTGACACGAGCTATTTTTTTTATTATGAGTTAATTGACGGAATCCTCTTATGGATTTTGATTTCGTGATATGTGATTGTTTGACTCCCATTTTTCGTTCATATGAGGAGTAGTGTTGCTGTCTTGTGCATGTTTGACTTTATTTCTTTTATCCGCTGCGTGAGTTCTTCTGTAATGGCTTTCGGTATTTTACCGACTGAGTTTTATTTCGAAAATCAATTCCCTTAACCGAGTTTTTGGCATTATGGCCTTGATCATTTTGGCGAAATTCTTATGACGGAACCTAGTATTTTGTAAATGGATTTTGTGAGTTTTTGAAATATTACCGTCATCGGCCTTTTTGGCGTTTTTGTAAATAGTTTTTAGCCTGGTGGGTTCGTGGCAGGACACACGGCGTCATATTGTTCCGTGTAATTACAGAAATTTTTGGGCATTCTAGCCCATTGAATTATTTTTGAAAACCTTGAGTATCTTAGAAAATTAAAATTCGAGACGTACTTTTAAAACGAATTATTTTCTTGCGGTGTTTCCAAGGTGTTTTCTAATGCCGCAATACATTTCAAAAATTTTCCGGTTGAGGACCAAAAATATTTTGAGATATTTTCAAATGCAGTTGCTTAGACCCAAGGGTCGAATATTTTTGAAAGTTTTTCACTAAAAGAAAGGTGTCCTCATTTTTGTTCAAACGCAAGATGATTTTCAAAGTCTCGATAATGGTGTTTGTACTACTTTTTGTAAAATGATACTCAAGATCAACTGTTGTTTCCAAACTGTTTTCAAAAGGTGGTTTTCATTTTTAAAACCTATCATTCCTGTTTGCGGACCGGAAATGCGTGTATGGTTTTCGAACTTTCGTTACGGTGTTAACCCCGAATTGTGATTGAATTGGTGGTGTGAACGTTGAGTCGTTCGCCACGCATATGTTTTGTTAGCCCTCTGTGAGAGGTGTGAACTGGTGTTTACTGTTTATCGCCTCGTGGTGATTTGCGTGTTGACACGCGAGTGTGAGCTGTTGAAGCTTGGGTTGGTATGTTCGTGTATATGTGTGATTATTCCATGATGTTTTGTAATTGTGCACTGGTCATCATTCGAGTCGTTGATGTCGCCGGACGATGCCGTCGTTATTGTGATATTCATGTGTGTGTTGCCTTACGATGGTAATCGTTGTATGTGTTATGTGCTATGATTTTCTGTTGTGCTGAGTGGTTACTTATTCAGTATGCCGAGGGGCCGAGGTCGTGGTCGTGGTGATCGGACGCGTGGTCGAGAGCATGCTTCCGGTGATAGTATTGGTATTGGTGTTGCTACTATTTTACGGCGAGTAGCCACCGGATGACTCGGTGACTCGGGCGATTCGGCGTGTTACGAGATGTGACCCGACACTGGTGCAAATCGGTGGCTTGAGAAGTGGTTCGTATGAATCCCCTCGTTTATTTAGTGCTGCAGATGCTTTAAGTGGGATGGTTGGCTTTTCCAGTTGGAAAAGATTTTCGAGATAGTTGATTGTCGAGGAAGAACGTAAGGTTCCGGTAGCTCGAGATCTTTTCGACAAAGATGCCGCTAGGCGGTGGGAGGCTACTAAGCCTCGAGATCGCGTTGTCACGTGGGCATTTCCGAAATTCATGAGAGATGAGTTTTGTCCGAACCGATCAGAAATCGGAGGATTAATGAATTCTTTTCGCGAAACCGCAGGATGTACCATTGTCTCAAGCTATTATTGATTTTAGCAAACAACTCGGCTATGTGCAAAATCAAGTAAGGACAGAGGAGGACAAGATTTGTCATTTTAGTAGGCGGATGAAGCCGGAGATTCGCCAAGACATGGCAGTCTCGCTTGTACTTCCTTGAGAGATTATCAAAATAGGCGTTAGCCTATGAGCTATCCAGTTATCGACCGAGAGTATGTCCGACTCGAAGAAACAGAAAACCGTTGGGAACTTTTCAGGAAATCAGGGGAGTGGGCCCCTTGAGGTTGGGACTTCGTCTCGTCATCCCAAAATGTTTCCTAGATCGCGTGATCAGAGGAGTAGTACTCCTGTAGTGAGTAATGTGAGCACTTCGAAGATATGTTATAACTGTAGTCGAGCGGGCCATACTGCGAAGAATTGTCGTTCACCGTTAGTCAGCTGTTTCGAGTGTGGCCAGGTGGGTCACCGATCCATACATTGCGAGACGGTAGCTGAGAGGTTTGGGGATCGAGGTTGCGTCTCTGCTCCGAAAGGACACGGAGATGCCTAGGGTGGTTTTGAGGATTTCGGCGTAGTCGGAATTATTTATGATTGCCCTTGTGGATCGTGTGTTTATTCTCTGTTTTCTCGACTGTGCGTGTTTTCTTGTAACAAGTACTTTGTGTTTTGTGATTGTTTGGATAATTGACTTGATTATATTACCCGTTTGATGACGCTTGTCACTTGTTGGTTTTTATTATATCCCTAACGGCGACGTTGTGTTGGTCGCCGTGGAGCGTGTTTTCACGCCGTATACCCCTTTGCGTTGTTTGTAACATTTCGCCGTTGGGCGTTAGTTACGCATTCTTGTGTATATCGTTGAGTCTTTCCTGGCGGAATATTTCTTCTCCCTACTTGTTTTAAGTTTCGGGACGAAACTTCTTTTAAGGAGGGTAGAATGTAATATCCGCAATTTTCGATTTTCGGTTAATTTCTTTTTTCGGCCGAAGTCCGTTTTGACGACTCGCTCGTGACCGTTTCGTCATTCTGAGAATGATTAATTCTACACTTTTTGACATCCGAGTTCGTTCCGGTGTCGTTTTGTTGAGTTCCGTGCTTTTTAGCGACTTTTCCGCACTTGAGTTCGATTCTTGCGACTCTCGTTCGAAACTGCTGTTTCGAGTTTCCCGTAAGTCCGTTTAACTTTGTTAGACGTGTTGTGAACGTCGGTTTGTGTATTCGATCACGTATCGTGATTTCCGGTCGTTGGGCGTTTTGTAATTTCCCAAAGATTTGGGTACTTGTGTTCGTATTCGCTTTACCCTACTCAGGAGTGTCAGGATCATGTACTTGTTTTAAACTTGAGCTCGTGTTTTTATTATTGTACTACTTGTCTTGTTCGACGGTAGTGATTCATGTTCGTCGCGTTCCGCGATCCTTTTTGGATTCGATCTCTGGCGGTACATTGCATCTTGCCGGATGATTAGCGCACGCTATTCTTCATAGATAGCGTCGCTATCGATGCCGCCTTACGTCGTAACACAACAATGGTTACGTCGTTACCTAGTCGAGATTGATCCGGTAGATGCGGAGTACCCGTTAGCGCCACGCTATTCCTCATCGATGGCGTCGCTATCCGTGCCTTCCTTACGTCGTAACACGGCGCACTTGTTACGTGCGTTACGTTGTTCAGTCTTGGACGGTTGAGTTTGGATTAACTCTTACGTGCGTAATAACTTGTCCATTACGTACGTAACATCACTAGCGTCGTTAAAGCTTATGGCTTACTACGTCGTTAGCTTCAGCGAGTTTATATATCTTAGGGTTGACCGATTTGGTCATTTCTTCCTCTCCTCCTCCTGCTGCGTCTTGGGCGATTTGGGGTAGATTTTGGGCGAGCCTTCGTCGATCTTTGTGAAGTAATCACTCCGGTGGGTCTTCTTCGTGTTCATCAACATCTAGCCTTCATTCTTCTTGAATCAAGGTAAGGTTAGAACCCTAGTTGAGATATTTTCGGGGTTTGTTTCGATTTCGTGATTTCAATCCGAGATTGTTAGTTCTATTGTCGTTATCTATTCGCTTTGATCATATCCCACGGATTGAAATTCCGTTTTCATATTTTTGTCGGGTCAATTCGTGTTCTTGGCCAATTTGGGGAAAACCTTGAACCTTCGTCATTTGTTCTTTGAATTTAGCGGCTTTGGGTCGTACTTTGGAATTCATTTTCGTTGTTATTGTTTTCGTTCATAGTTCCTTGTTGTGGATTGTCGTTCGGTGGAGTCCGCGAGTTCGTAATCGGTTCGTGTCAACCTACTTTGGTCGATTCTCCGCATTGCTCTTATTCGAGGCAAGTACCTTGTCCATACTTTTCTTGTTTTGTGGATATGATGATTGGTGATCGTCTTGATTTGTTTGTTTGTTTGAAATGAGTTTTCAAAAGATTTGGTTAGCCTCGTTAAAGGCCCTCTTTCAAAACCGTGTGTGTTTTGTGGTGGTGTGGTTCGTGGATAACTATGTGAATTCTATGTATATGCTTGGTGTTCATGTTGCACTTGGTATTGTGTATGCGGACGTATATTATTTCATTTCGGTGCGTTATGGAATGACGTGGTGTTTTGCTAAGTGTTTGATGCCTGCAGGCGAATTGTTTGAATATCCTTGATATGATATGTTATTTGTGTGAATGTGTGGATATGGTTGAAGGTCTACGGTGGCACATGGCATGTGATCATGTGGCGAGGATGCAACAAGTGATTGATCCAACCGTGAGAGCACGAGATAATCTACGGTGGCACATGGCATGTGATCATGTGGCGAGGATGCAACAAGCGATTGATCCAACCGTGAGATGTGTGTGATTTGTTTCGCTAGCCACTCGGGAGGGTCCTTCGAGGCCTCGAGTGGGGCGTCGGTGGTATCGTCCGGTCTAGGCGATGCGCGTGCATGATTATGTTTCGTTGATTTTACGTCCGTTGAGGACACGTGATGTTGGGCTCGACCTGTAAATTGTTGGTGATTTCCTATTTGCGAAAACAAAACATTTGGTGTGACCCTATTGATCTTTTGGAAGAGAAGGATTTTATAATCCTAAATTGTTTTCTATTAAAACTCTCGATGGCATTTTAAAGCTGTTTTGTAAATTGTTTCCCTTATTTGCGATCTTTCGGTTTTGGAAATGTTTACCCAAACTCTTGCCTCGGGAAGTACTTTTCTTTACGTTTGGATCTTTGAGGATTCTGATTATTATTGTTCTTGGAACTTGTATTGTATGGCTCGTATTTTTGCACTTGTACTTGCACTAGCAAAACGGTGGAGTTTGCTAACCCAGTATTCGGGGGTGGATGTCTATTTTGCATTCGGGTTTTGGAGCATAGCACGAGGTCGGCCACGAAGGATGATGAAAGATGAACGATACTAATCACACGAGGTTCCGTTGATGTCGTATTGGTCGATTGTATTTTCTTTTCCATTGCGGTATCTTTTCCCGTTATGCGGGAGTTTATTTTATTTTGACCCCTGCGTGGGTATGTGTTTGGGAATGAGTTGTATGTTATTATTGAAAGACCAAGTCGGTCTACTGAGTCATTTTAGCCTTAAAGGCGATGTTTAGATGTTTGATTTTAGTTATCAGCCTGGTAGATCCTCGAGGAGAGGGTCTACGGCGTGTAATATCCCTGAGTGGATTGGGGGTGTTACAGTGTCAACCAATCCCCTGATATCAATACAATCATAAAGAGGCCAAGTCCCGAAATGATACACACATTCGTACGCCTACACAATAACATTAGTCTCATTGATTAGTACGAGTATAAAACTTGCCTCGATATCAATACAATGAACTGTTACCAATCCAGTCGATTTCGTCTTACGAGTCTCGACCAAGTTAATCTACGAACCCTTCAACCTTAACCGCAACACAAAAGTCATAATCTATGATCAAACATCATATCTTACTGTAAAACGAAGGATCGATAATCAACCGGTTCGATGACGACCAATATCAATACCACCAAACCACGAACTCAATCGTTTCACCATATCTCGACCAATCATAGTCTGAACTGTCCAACTCAGACCCTCACGAATCCATGTCCACAATACGAGCCGAAATCCGATGATCATATCAGCAATCAATTCGGACCAATAATAAGGGTCTAAATATTATCGGTTCCAAACTCAATTCTTAAACACGAATTGACAAGGTTCCATTCGCGTAAATCCGTAGTTAAAATTTTCCGATGATCATCGTTAATTCTAACCATCCAAATAGTTCAGCATTATAGATAATCATATTTTAAGGTTATCAAACACTCCAATCATTCGATTTGAATATTTGCTCCGTACGTATGGGCTTCCAAATTCAGAGATGAATAATAGTCTCATCAAGCTCATAATCACATTCGTATTTCCTATACGAATATTATTTCCAACACATAGTTTAGCTCTAGATATGAATATTCCATATTCATATTCAAAACATCAACCTTTTTTAAAAATTTTCATCACCTCGGATAATTCAAAAGTTCTGCAAGAGCATGAAATATCCGAAATCACGTTCAGAACAACATATCCGAGGTATATATATATCTCCATGTTATCATTTCCTTCATCATGTCATTCATACAACCTCAAGAATCACAACAAAACCCTTATCGTCATATGAAGAAGATCTCAATAATCATATCAACATCCGAAATCTTTTATTACAATTCCAATAAGTCTCGTATAACATTCTCACATGATACCATAATTGTAACACCCCAGATTCTCCTGGGAATATTACACGTCATAAACCCTTCTCACAAGGATTTACCAGGCTAAGCACAATTTCCACGTCATTTCAAAAATGCCAAAAAGACCGATGACGGTAATATTTTTCAAATACTAAAAAAAATCATTTTCCAAATACCGTCAAAACGATCAAGGTTAAAATGCCAAAAAAATCAGTTTAGGGAATCGATTTTACAAAATAAAATTTCAGTTGGCAAAATACCAAAATCCATTTCAAAAATACTCACGCAGCGGATAAAAATTACAGTCCAATTTATGCATTTTCATTGAAATAAGACGAACATCAAAATACACGATTCCCAACATACTCCCTCCCAAGTAGTAATCCAAAAAGAAAAAAAAAATGAGCCACTAGCAAAGGGATACGAGGATTACCTTGTATGGACGAACCACGAAGAAAGAATAATTGAACTCCATTCCAAGAATCATTAAATCATCATAGTCATCATATGGCCTCAAGAACATCAAGATCTCTATGATTCCATAATCATAATCAACATATTCAAAGCATATCATTATCTTCCTTCAACATAAACCTCATAGAATATGTATAACACAAGAAATCACTTCAAGAATCAACAATAGTTCCATAACCAAGCTCTAATTCCATGATTCCAAGCTCACAATCATGTTAAAAGTGTTTAAAACACTCTTAAAAGTAAAGAGGGACGAGTTTTGGAGGGAAATATCTCAAAGGATCGTGAGAGAAATGAAAGGCAACACTTCAATATATAAATTTCACTCTCATTACGTACGTAAGTGTCCTTTCTTAACGTACGTAACAACTTTATCGTACGCAATCCAAAATCCGTAACGTACGTAACCAACTTACTGTCTCATTCCGTGCAGTGCAGTACGTACGTAACCCATACCATATAACGTACGTAATATACCAGTTGACTTGCTACGGTACAATGGTTGTGTTACGTACGTAACACGTCCTGTATAACGTACGTAACACGTACGTTGACTCGCCTGTCAACATCCTCCGCCGAAGGTTGCCGAAACAGGGTCCCACCTGCCGACCAGGACTCGGTTCTGTCCGATGCCTTCATTACGTACGTAATACCTTAGCTTTAACGTACGTAACCATGCCAATCTTACGTACGTAATCTCACCTATTAACGTACGTAATAATTCCATACTTAGCCAATTTCAACAATTCCTGTCCAAAGTCATGACATACCAAATACGAGCATACGGCAAAATCAATACATATACTCAATTTAATAATATTTTCATACGTTCACAACGTCCTCGAGCATAATTAACCATCCACGATATCCAATATATAAACGAAAAATATATATCCGAAAAATCGGGGTATTACACTCTACCCCCCTTAAAATAAGTTTCGTCCTCGAAACTTACAATCACTCGTACAAACAACACTTCAACGGGAATTCAATTTCACCAAGAATTATCGAATAATTCGAACAACATACTTACAAGTCTGCGAAGTCGAAGATCTCCCGTGATACTAGCATGCGACTCCTAAACAAAGTCTCAACATAATATCGATACACATCATTATCGCAATTAGCAACTTAACAAAATCTCAAGGAAGAGTTCACGTCCGTGACCACGGCCACGATTCTTCCTACTTTCAGTCAACATTCTGAAAGGCACACACGTACGTAAGTATAATCCGAATCGCACATTCTCGAAGTGACCAATTCCCAAGAATACCAAGCTATAAACGAAACGATTAAGAAGAATACAAGAAGAGTGAGAGGACTTACAAGTACAGGTCGCAATGTGATGATGGCAGAGTAGTGATACTGTGGGCAAATGCCGACTCAATCGACCCAAAAGACCGACAGCCTTGGTATCCATAAACCTAAGCTCTGATACCATATTCTGTAACACCCCCAAGTTATTCAGGGTATATTACAGCGTCGTGAGCCCCGCCGTGGGACCCACAAGGCTAAACATACGCGGAACTATAAACTTGACCGATGAGGTCTACATACAATAGAATGAAAGACGATACAAATGGTATTCAAAACCATAACCAATGAAACCATATACATCACTGCACAAATCAATACCTCGGCAACACGAGGAACATCAAGAAGCGAAATACAATACTCGAGTATTAAAAATCCATTCCGATAACAACAACGAATGGAGGAATCCAAGAAAATAACCGAGACAAGACACGGTATCACACTTGCCCATCATCTTCATGCCGACCGGTACCCGTCTGTCCGCTCTCCTGGAACTGAAATACATGAAACGTATTTCCCCATAAAGGGTTAGCCGTCGAATAGCTAGTGCAAGTATAACAATATGAAACATGATACTCCTCGACAATAAAGTAAATGTAATCGTCAATTCATCAATATCCGTCAATTCATCAATTTAAGACTAGTATTACGGAATGACTAAAATCTCAAGACGTATGTGAATGCCGTAAAAACGGTTCGTTCATATCATACGCCGTTACATGTAGGAATGCCGTCAAAACGGTTCGTTCATTACATGCCAACATTATTTCATATGAATGCCGTAGAAACGGTTCGTTCATATCAACCATGGAATCGCACGGAGGCTACGAAACCCTCGAGAGGACCATAGGCCCGTCCGGAGTGGCTAGAAATAATCATACCATCAATATTTCATACTTTCAAAGTCGAGAACGTACAATCATAAATGTATACTTGCCTTAATAAACGTTACCGAAGATCCCGAAGAACACGGTTCGACCGGGAAGCTTGAACCACGAAGAAGACAACGAATGGAAGGGTTTCGACTTGAGTTCTTCACAAGGATTTCGTCCCTAAGTCATATCAATGATAAATCAACAATCGTACGATGAATAATAATCGTACAACGCACAAAACCCCCCTCTTAGACCTTTTGTCGGACACCTTGAAGGCGTCGACTAATAACTCAACCAAAACGACGAATCAATACACTCCAACCAAGGAATAACGATGGGAATGATAGAATACACCTAACTCATCATCAATCCATCACTAATCTAAATTACTACGGATTAAAAGGATGAAGTCAAACAAAATCCCCAATTTCCAACATAAAATTCGAAGTGTTCTTGAATAATCTTTCAATAATCCGATGAATACTCCAACAAGTCCATAATCATGCGTATATCACTTCATACCCCATGATTTTTACATCCAAAACATTATTACCCAATACAAAATCGAAATCCAAGATGTTGAAGAAATTACCTCTTGAAGATCCAAGCACTATGATTCGAAGACACACGATAGAACGATGATCCGGGCTTCACAATCGAAAAGAGATGAAGAGAAATCATATACTCAAGTGATAGGTGAAGAAACCTTCCTCTCTCAAGCCTTTCCTCTCGTGTGATGGTGAAGAAATGAGGAATATCGGTTGAAACGCGCAGAAAAACGCAGATATAGGGGTAATCTGTCATGTGTGCCGCGGCTCAGTATACGTGTGCCGCGGCACAGGCCCAAAATTCGCTCCCAGGGCTCGGCAGTGTGCCGCGGCTCAGCCCAGGTGTGCCGCGGCACCGGGTACAGGCGGTTTTGGCCAAATCTGGAAAATGAGAGTGACCCAGCTATTTCGACCATAACTCTCTCTTTTGGACTCCGATTGACTCACCGTTTGAACCATTGGAAAGCTAACTCGATGCCTTATAATATTGCCAAGATTCAGAATTTTTGGAGTTTCCAAGAATTTACGGTGATTTAACAAAGTCAAACTCATACGCGGAAAAGTCGCTAAAGAACACGGAATTCAACAGAACGATACCGAAACGAACTCGGATGACAAAAAGTGTAGAATTAATCATTCTCGGGATGACGAAACGGTCCCAAGAAAGTCGTCAAAATAGACTTCCGCCAAAAATAGAAAATTTCCGGGAAACAAAAATTACGGGTATTACAACATGTGACACCCGGGGCCAACGAGGGGGGGAGTGATCGCCGGTGCAATAGAAAAGGGCACGGACAATGAGCGGCTCCGAGAAAGGGGAGTGATCGCCGGTGCAATAAGAAAAAGGGCACGGACAACGAGCGGCTCCTGACAAGGCTTCTAGGAGGAGGGGGACATGACTGAACCGAATTCTCACCAGAACGAGAGGTATTCCAAGACTGTATAGGTATGGGACTATACAGTTAAGGAGGTAAAAAAAAAGATTTACTTATACAAAACAAGATATTTCAAAACTTTCTTATTTTTAAAAGTATAACGAATAATTACGGCATGATTATATTTTCGGGAGAATATGTGGTTCATCGCTGCTGCCCAACGTCGACTCTGAGGTAATGTTTTCAAGTATTCACTCTTTTATGAAAACTTAAAAATTATGGTATGAGTATAGAATGATTGTGTCGGCAAAAGATTTGAAATGATATGTGAAAGTATAAATGTTGTCCGAAAGGGACAAAATATGATTTCAAAGAAATATTTCAAAGTGATTTTGCTGACACAATATTTTTAAATTTATTGATGAAAATACTCATACAAAGTTTGATACAGATTTTCAAAGTTCTTTCTGACTCAATTTCGAGGACGAAATTTTTAAAGGGAAGGATTGTAACGCCCAATACTTATTTAAATACTATTTATTTTGCTAACGATCATGGATTTTGATTTTAATATTTATAGGTTGTCTGATACTTGGACCGATACGTTCCTAGCATAAAATGAAGGACTTAAAAGGAAAAGATTTCAAAATGAATTATAAGGATCATTTTTAGAATTTATGAAAGTGATTTCGAAAATTTCCGACGATTTTGATACGATAAAATTTCATTACAGAACACTTATATTGCAAAAATAATATTAAATTATTATTTTAATATTATCGAAAATCCGTTCCGAGCATATCGAAGATTTAACTCCGACGAGTCCGGAACAGGTCGGAAAATTGAATTTGGACATCGGGAAGGGGTCGAACCGGCTGAGCCAAGTTGACCGACATCTGCCGGTCACCGCCGGACATGCCTACCGAGAGCTGCCGGTCACGGCCGACAGAAGCTTCTCGACCACTATCCGGATAGGGCTGTCCAGATGTCCGGATAAGGTCGGTCACGACCGACAGAAGCTTCTCGGTCAGGTGTCCGGAGAAGGTCGGTCGCGACCGACAGAAGCTTCTCGGCCAGCTGTCCGGATAAGGTCGGTCACGACCGACAGAAGCTTCTCGGCCAGCTGTCCGGATAAGGCTTCCAGCTGTCCGGATAATGCTTCGAGCTGTCCGGGTAAGGTTGATTTTCAACCGACTTTGAGCCAATATTTATACATGTTCCCGGACGTATTTTTGTACGTATAATATATGATTTTGAATCTATGAACATCTACTTTAAAACGACCATAACATATTTCTATTACAAAAATTAAAAAGGCCTCAAAAATCCCGATCAATTAGATAGCTCAAATCTGACAGTGTTTCAAAGGTGTTTAATAAAAGTCCTAAAAGAGATTTCAGATTTTACATCAAGAATTTATGACCAGAAATTTGAAAAAGTATTTTCAAGTGCTAGGAGAAGCGTATTCGGGATCCAAGAAGGACAACGGAGCCAAATTCAAAGGAAGATATTTCAAGATTTCAGCAAACGAGGTGAGGTTATACTGTTTTAATATGTTACGGCCATCGTTGTGTCGTGTAACATGACCACCCGCGAGGGGTCGAAAGAATGACAGAAAGCCGAGACGAGTCTCACACAGATAAGAATGTTTTATGTGCATTACACAACATGATTTTGACGATTTATAAGGGTTTAATCTCACTGAGTATGCTCGCGTACTCACACCTCGTCATTTATGTTTTTCAGGCTAAGGAATCGACGAAAATTTGAATAAACAAGTTTTATTGAAGATTTACTGACTAAAATACTTCCGCAAATACACCGAATTTATATAAATTTTTTAAGGAAAAAATTTAGCCGTGTAACGTTCTTTTTAATTAAGAAAGTCAGGGCGTTACAGAATGGTATCGGAGCGGACCTCTCTCAGTACAGTGAGATTTGGGGATGAACCAAGCGGAATGTCACGACCCGATATGTCGTGTCTGTGTTGACCGTCCAAATGAGGCGTGCCTTCTGGTTAGCTTGCCACAAGTGGGGTAAAGGGGGCGACATTAGCGTTAAGGCGTTGTTTGCCCGGATGCATCGGTCTGGCCGAGTCAGGCATGCCGACCCGGTTTAGTCCGGAGAGCTTGTCGCTAGTCAAGGACTTGACTATGAAGGGGATCGTTCTTTGGTAGGGCACAAGGCGGTGGGGACTAATGCCGTCTCACCGATGAGCCCATGGCGTGGCGAAACCGGTTGGCATGCTATGTGGGATAAGTGGTCCCGGGTGTGAGGCCACAGGCGCCGCCGCAGGCCGGAACTCCCGTCCCGTGACAAATGGCATCGGAGCCGAAACCTCTCTCAGTACGGCATGGTTCAGGTGTGGGCAAGTTCTGCCGAAACCGATGAGGGCGGGGAGTGAACGCCGGTGCAAAGAGGGCACGGTCAAAGTGCGGCTCCTGACAAGGCTTCTAGGCGGAGAACATGAACCGATTCTATGCCATAATGAGAGGTGGTCCTAGGCTTGTGAGATCAGATGGTCCGGAATGTGGACACACTTGTATTGCGAACTTTTGGTAGCTCCACCTTTCGGTGACCGGGGTGTAAGAGCGTGGATCATTGTGGGCCACTGTGGGAACCTCGACATGCGGGAAAAATGCAGCGGCGAGGGAATGCCGTTCAACCGAGGTACTAACGCCAGGAAGCGCGTAGGGTGAAGGTTGATGTCGATTGGTGATGCGGTATGTGCATGGCGCACTGCGGGCTAGCGCGAGGCGCGCGAGTGAAGAGCCTATCCATCAAGGGTATGGTGCCATATGTGAATGGCCACGATCGTTTTGTGTGCGTGGGACAATACAGTGTGCGGAAAGAAACATTCTTCCCCAGCACGAGGACGTGCTGCGATTTGAGTGGGGGAGGATGTCACGACTAGATATGTCGTGTCTGTGTTGACCGTCCAAATGAGGCGTGCCTTCTGGTTAGCTTGCCACAAGTGGGGTAAAGGGGGCGACATTAGCATTAAGGCGTTGTTTGCCCGGATGCATCGGTCTGGCCGAGTCAGGCATGCCGACCCGGTTTAGTCCGGAGAGCTTGTCGCTAGTCAAGGACTTGACTATGAAGGGGATCGTTGCTGGTAAGGCACAACTGGTCGGGGACTAATGCCGTCTCCCTGATGAGCCCATGGCAGGGCGAAACCAGTTGGCATGCTATGTGGGATAGGCTGGTCCCGGGGTGTGAGGGCCCCTGGGACGCCGCACGGGCTTCGGAACTCCCATCCCGTGACAGGAAGCTGGTGAACATGTGACACCCGGGGCCGACGAGGGGGGGGGGTGATCATCGGTGCAATAGAAAAGGGCACGGACAATGAGCGGCTCCGAGAAAGGGGAGTGATCGCCGGTGCAATAAGAAAAAGGGCACGAACAACGAGCGGCTCCTGACAAGGCTTCTAGGCGGAGGGGGACATGACTGAACCGAATTCTCACCAGAACGAGAGGTATTCCAAGACTGTATAGGTATGGGACTATACAGTTAAGGAGGTAAAAAAAGATTTACTTATACAAAACAAGATATTTTAAAACTTTCTTATTTTTAAAAGTATAACGAATAATTACGGCATGATTATATTTTCGGGAGAATATGTGGTTCATCGCTGCTGCCCAACGTCGACTCTGAGATAATGTTTTCAAGTAATCACTCTTTTATGAAAACATAAAAATTATGGTATGAGTATAGAATGATTGTGTCGGCAAAAGATTTGAAAGGATATGTGAAAGTATAAATGTTGTCCGAAAGGGACAAAATATGATTTCAAAGAAAGGTTTCAAAGTGATTTTGCTGACACAATATTTTTAAAGTTATTGATGAAAATACTCATACAATGTTTGATACAGATTTTCAAAGTTCTTTACGAAGCTCAATTTTTAAAGGGGGAAGGATTGTAACTCCCCAATACTTATTTAAATACTATTTATTTTGCTAACGATCATGGATTTTGATTTTAATATTTATAGGTTGTCTGATACTTGGACCGATACGTTCCTAGCATAAAATGAAGGAATTAAAAGGAAAAGATTTCAAAATGAATTATAAGGATCATTTTTAGAATTTATGAAAGTGATTTCGAAAAGTTCCGACGATTTTGATACGATAAAATTTCATTACAGAACACTTATATTGAAAAAATAATATTAAATTATTATTTTAATAATATCGAAAATCCGTTCCGAGCATATCGAAGATTTAACTCTGACGAGTCCGGAACAGGTCGGAAAATTGAATTTGGACATCGGGAAGGGGTCGAACCGGCTGAGCCAAGTTGAACGACATCTGCCGGTCACCGCCGGACATGCCTACCGACAGCTGCCGGTCACGACCGACAGAAGCTTCTCGACCACTATTCGGATAGGGCTGTCCAGCTGTCCGGATAAGGTCGGTCAGGACCGACAGAAGCTTCTCGGTCAGGTGTCCGGAGAAGGTCGGTCGCGACCGACAGAAGCTTCTCGGCCAGCTGTCCGGATAAGTTCGGTCACGACCGACAGAAGCTTCTCGGCCAGCTGTCCGGATAAGGCTTCCAGCTGTCCGGATAATGCTTCCAGCTGTCCGGGTAAGGTTGATTTTCAACCGACTTTGAGCCCCTATTTATACATGTTCCCGGACGTATTTTTGTACATATAATATATGATTTTGAATCTATGAACATCTACTTTAAAACGACCGTAACATATTTCTATTACAAAAATTAAAAAGGCCTCAAAAATCCCGATCAATTAGATAGCTCAAATCTGACAGTTTTTCAAAGGTGTTTAATAAAAGTCCTAAAAGAGATTTCAGATTTTACATCAAGAATTTATGACCGGAAATATGAAAAAAGTATTTTCAAGTGCTAGGAGAAGCGTATCCGGGATCCAAGAAGGACAACGGAGCCAAATTCAAAGGAAGATATTTCAAGATTTCAGCAAACGAGGTGAGGTTATACTTTTTTAATATGTTACGGTCATCGTTGTGTCGTGTAACATGACGACCCGCGAGGGGTCGAAATAATGACAGAAAGCCGAGACGAGCCTCACACAGATAAGAATGTTTTATGTGCATTACACTGTTGTTGCCCAAAATATTTATCCGAAGATTAATACTGCTGGAAGACGGACAACAAACAACAATTGCGGGAGCACTTCCGAGAGAAGATAAATAATACAAGATTTGCCGGGTTTGTTAGGCCCGGGCTTGAATGCTCTCGCGAGATGATATTAATACAAATATTCGTGGATACAAGTATTAATGAGAGAAATCTAAATACAATGAGTGTAAAAAGACTCTGTTAATCCGGCTCTTGAGCGAAGCTCGGTGTTCTTCGTCCCTGCCGATAGTCTGCTCGAGGAGAGAGGCCGGGAGAAGTAGGACCGAATGATAGCTGTTGCCAAGAGTTGGAGATAGCCAAGTGCTGTGTATTTTGCTTCTGTATTGCGTGAAATCCGAAGGAAGTTGAAGCTTGTGGGAATGCAGAGAGTGTTTTGTGGGCCAAAATCTCGGTCCAGTGCAGAAGAATTTCCGTCCTTGGACAAGTGCTGGCAGCCTCTTATTTATAGTAGCAGCCGGGTCTTGTCCTCTGGTGGGCGATCGCCTTCCGGCCATTATAATAATAGGGCGATCGTCCGCCGGCCAATATTATAATGGGGCGATCACTCGGCCTGTCGGGCTAAAGTCTAAGGAAGAGGCAGGCGCCAGCTGGGCGGTCCAATGAGGAGCCAGCACGCGTCCGGAGTCACTGTCACATGCGGCCCTACTGACAGCTTTCGGCGGCTTGTCGGCTGGTGGAAAGATCCTGCCAGGCTGTGGTCAATGGTCCGAGATTCGCGGATCTTGTCTCGGATCTTGCACGTGCTGCCAGTCTTGAGGCTCGGCCTTTGCCGACTGGATGGCCATCGACCCTTATCGACACGAGGCGGTCGCCTCTAGCTGGTCATCAGAGGTCGCCATCGGCCAGTCGCCGAGGGTCGGCAATGGTCGGTCACCAAGGGTCGGTCGGCAGGAGCCGAGAGAGGATCGCCCGCTTGTCGGTCGCCAGGAGTCGGTCGCCGAGTACCGAGAGATGATCGTATTTGATGTCGATCGCTCGGCACCGGGACTTGTCCTGGGACCTTCGGTTGGCCGATTTAGCTTGTCCGCTGGGTAAAGGCTCGGCCGCCTGGTCGCTGGTCGGCAGTTTTGCCTTGGCTGCTCGGCAGTGACTCGATCGCCCAATCCCCGAGGCGATAGCCGGTCGGAGAGTGTTAATTCTTGACACAACAATTGCCCCCCAGCTTGCTCCTATGTTGAAGACATGGGGCGAGGTGGTTCTTTCTGGCGATCGTGTAAGATGAGGACGGGCGATCTTGCTGAGCTGACTTAGGATTCAGACTTGGGCTATCATGGTCGATTGGCTAGCTATCTTTCGGTCTTGAACCTGCAAAAAACAACATTGGCCGATCCCCCTCGGAAACTTGGTGGTTTCGCTTGTTCGAGGAATCGTGCACAGTCGCGGAGATCGATGGACCGACTCCATGACCGTGTCTTGGTGCGCGAAGACATTGAGTGTCTCGTGACTCACTTTATTATGAGGGTCCTCTGTTAGGCTGCGCCTCGCCTCGTATTTAAACGAATGGCGTGCGGTCTCGGTCTAGAGGAGTCCTTGCGCGGGGCAGCGTCGGATGAATCAACTCCACGCCCGCGGCTTGTTAGCTCTGCTTCCACCTCGGCAAGCCATGGAGATGGCCGACCTCGACGGTGTACGTTGAGACGGGGGTTGTGGCACGCGTCCACTGATTAATTTTGGAGAGCCCTCAGACTACGCCGGCCTCGTATTTAAGCGAAGGGTGGGCGATCTCGGCCGAAAGGGACCTTGCATGGCCGAAGCAGCCGGTTCCATCGACTGCCAGGACCATGGCTTTATGATGTGCGGTGGAGGCGATCGCGAGCCTTAGTCCCTCATGTTAAATGATCGGCGATCAGGCTGGAAGACTGGCGATCGTCGCTCGGTAGCCGATCGCTTTATTCGTAGGTTGATATCGGCGATTGGGCAGGAGTTAGTCCCTCATTTAAAATGGTGGACTGTAGGCGGTGAGCGAGTCCTCCGGCTCTGCTGGATAGTAGCGATCGGGCTGGGAGACTGGAGGTCGTCGCGCGGGCGCCGATCGCTCTACTCCTAGGCTAAGAAGAAGCCTTTGCGTGGCCAGGAAATCTGCGGCTCTAGCCCGGAAGGCTGCGTAGGTCGTAGGTTGGGTCTTCGTGAGATGCCTGAACATAGGCGAAAAACCCTGAAATCCTCCTAGGACCGCGTAGAGGGCGGTCGATGTAGTCCGAGTCGGACTCTTCTTCTCCCTGCTTGATTTGCATCATGCGAAGGCGACCTTCAGGCCGGACGACTCTGGTGGCGAAGTACTCCGTGAAGACGTGCGCCAGCTCGTTAAAAGAGCCAATGGACCGAGGTGGCAATGAGGTGTACCACCGGTGGGCGAGTCGTCGAGGTCGAGATAACATTCGGCACTGTCGCGTCGGATGCCCCCTGGCGGTCATGTAGATGTTGAACTTCCTCAGGTGCGTCTGGGGGTCCGATCGCCCCTCGTACACGGGTGTTTGCGGGGGAGCGATCTTGTGCTGCACAGGGGCGAGCTCGATGTCGATCGCGAGCGGCTCGCTTGTCTCGGCAATCGTCTTCTTGGCGCCTGCCCTGGATTGCAGGAGCGCCTTCATATCGTCGATCTGACGTTGCATCGCAGCCATCGCCGTGGCTCGGTCGCTTGCTGATCGGCTTTGGGAGCGGGAGCCGAGGCGATCGTGTACCGATCTCCGGACTCCGCTGCTGCCGACCTCGGCAATTTGGCGAGGGGAGCAGGCTGGGCTGCCTTCTGGGAGCCGGGTAGGCCGAGCTCCTGGTGACGGACTCAAACTCCGTCGTCTCGTAGCTGGGGCCGGACTGCCCCGGTCGCCAGGTCGGGTCACTGCCCAGGCGATCGAAGACAGAGGTGCCCCAGCTGGCGAGCGCCTCCTCTTGCGGACGGGAGCCTCCTGGCGATCGCTCGGCCAGTAACGCCCTGAGCTTCCGCTTGGACTTCCGGCGGGAGGCCGAGGGGGTGAAAGCAGGAGGCGCGTCGAGAGCACTCCGTCGCTCCTGCAGGACGGCCATGACCTCGTCGATCTGTTCCTTGATTCGGAGTTGATCGAGTGAGAGGCTCGGGCTGCCTCCCAGGGATGGGATCGAGCGTCTCTGACCGCGACGGCTGCCTTCCACCATCGGCTGCGGCTCGGACTGGGACGGAACGGGGCGTCTGGCCAGCTGGTCAGCGGCTTTCTTCGACGCGGAGGCAGAAGACATGATTTCTGAAAGATTTCTTTGAAGTGCAGTGAGTGTCACTTCAAGTATCTGCCCCGAGAACAGTGAGTGTTCTTCGGGACGGTAGGTATAAAAATTTGAGGGTTGGATGCCTCTTCCTCTAGCGCCAATTGTTGTTGCCCAAAATATTTATCCGAAGATTAATACTGCTGGAAGACGGACAACAAACAACAATTGCGGGAGCACTTCCGAGAGAAGATAAATAATACAAGATTTGCCGGGTTTGTTAGGCCCGGGCTTGAATGCTCTCGCAAGATGATATTAATACAAATATTCGTGGATACAAGTATTAATGAGAGAAATCTAAATACAATGAGTGTAAAAAGACTCTGTTAATCCGGCTCTTGAGCGAAGCTCGGTGTTCTTCGTCCCTGCCGATAGTCTGCTCGAGGAGAGAGGCCGGGAGAAGTAGGACCGAATGATAGCTGTTGCCAAGAGTTGGAGATAGCGAAGTGCTGTGTATTTTGCTTCTGTATTGCGTGAAATCCGAAGGAAGTTGAAGCTTGTGGGAATGCAGAGAGTGTTTTGTGGGCCAAAATCTCGGTCCAGTGCAGAAGAATTTCCGTCCTTGGACAAGTGCTGGCAGCCTCTTATTTATAGTAGCAGCCGGGTCTTATCCTCTGGTGGGCGATCGCCTTCCGGCCATTATAATAATGGGGCGATCGTCCGCCGCCCAATATTATAATGGGGCGATCACTCGGCCTGTCGGGCTAAAGTCCAAGGAAGAGGCAGGCGCCAGCTGGGCGGTCCAATGAGGAGCCAGCACGCGTCCGGAGTCACTGTCACATGCGGCCCTACTGACAGCTTTCGGCGGCTTGTCGGCTGGTGGAAAGATCCTGCCAGGCTGTGGTCAATGGTCCGAGATTCGCGGATCTTGTCTCGGATCTTGCACGTGGTGCCAGTCTTGAGGCTCGGCCTTTGCCGACTAGATGGCCATCGACCCTGATCGACACGAGGCGGTCGCCTCTAGCTGGTCATCAGAGGTCGCCATCGGTCAGTCGCTGAGGGTCGGCAATGGTCGGTCACCAAGGGTCGGTCGGCAGGAGCCGAGAGAGGATCGCCCGCTTGTCGGTCGCCAGGAGTCGGTCGCCGAGTACCGAGAGACAATCGTATTTGATGTCGATCGCTCGGCACCGGGACTTGTCCTGGGACCTTCGGTTGGCCGATTTAGCTTGTCCGCTGGGTAAAGGCTCGGCCGCCTGGTCGCTGGTCGGCAGTTTTGCCTTGGCTGCTCGGCAGTGACTCGATCGCCCAATCCCCGAGGCGATAGCCGGTCGGAGAGTGTTAATTCTTGACACAACATACACAACATAATTTTGACGATTTATAAGGGTTTAATCTCACTGAGTATGCTCGCGTACTCACACCTCGTCATTTATGTTTTTCAGACTAAGGAATCGACGAACGGGACAAGCAGAAGATGATTACATACTCCCAACACGATGATGTTCTAAATAATCAAAGATGTTGTCGCCGTAATTATTATTATTTTTACGAAACACTTGATGTTCTTCGACGAATATAAATTTCAACGGACTATGTCCGAATATGTGATTTCCCATGTTTTTGTAAAACTGTACTGATATTTGAATAAACAAGTTTTATTGAAGATTTACTGACTAAAATACTTCCGCAAATACTCCGAATTTATATAAAATTTTTAAGGAAAAAATTTAGCCGTGTAACGTTCTTTTTAATTAAGAAAGCCAGGGCATTACAGAATGGTATCGGAGCGGACCTCTCTCAGTACGGTGAGATTTGGGGATGAACCAAGCGGAAGCTGGTGAACATGTGACACCCGGGGCCGACGAGGGGGGGAGAGATCGCCGGTGCAATATGTAATACCCGAATTTTCAGTATAAATTTTTCGCGTTTTTTTATCTGAGATATACTGTATAGTTTGGTATCTATACAGTATGGATAAAATAAATTTAGAACCGAGACAGCTATACTGGTGTGATTATCATTTTTGATTGACAGATATATTCAGTATATGTTGTATGAGGTTGAACTGATTCGGATATCAGGTATACCGTATGAGAATATTTTTGGATTCAGGATGTGTATTCAGTATGCCGTATGTTTGTATTTCGTACGTCGAGACGTCGGACAGGAACAGTTGGATTTTTGGCTAAGTATAAAAGCATTACGTACGTTAAGCCTTGGAGCTTACGTACGTAAAATGTGTTAGCTTACGTACATTATATAGTGTACATAACGTACGTAACAAGAGGAATCGGATAGTGGGGCCCAGTGTCGGCAGCTTTCGGCGCGGATGTGGACAGGTGAGTCAACGGATGGAGTTACATACGTTATACAGGGTGTATTACGTACGTAATACGAGTATAATACTGTATCAAGTCAACGTATGTATTACGTACGCAACGGATTAAGTGTTACGTACGTTACGGGGCGGCTGGCCGAGTCGTGGCGGAGATGACCTGGATGGCCGAGCATGGCCGGTCGTGACTCGTTGGAATGGCCGAGCATGGTCGACAGTGACTCATGGGGGTGGCCGATCACGGTCGGCAGTGACTCGTAGGGATGGCTAGGAATCGCCGATTACGTACGTAAGGCAGTGGCCGGTTACGGCCGTAAGGGCCAGTTACGTACGTAAGCCAGCTGCTGGTTACGTACGTAAGGGTTCCGACAGAACTGGGCAGTAAGGTAGGCTGCGGCCGGCTACGTACGTAAGGACCCGCCGGTTACGTACGCAACGTGCCGGCAGGTCTCGGCCTATATAAGGCCTGGACCGAGTCACCTACTCATTGTAATATCCGCAATTTTCGATTTTCGGTAAATTTCTTTTTTCGGCGGAAGTCCGTTTTGACGACTCTCTCATGACCGTTTCGTCATTCGGAGAATGATTAATTCTGCACTTTTTGTCATCCGAGCTCGTTTCGGTGTCGTTTTGTTGAGTTCCATGCTTTTTAGCGGTTTTTCCGCACTTGAGTTCGATTCTTGCGAATCTCGTCCGAAACTGTTGTTTCGACTTTCTCGTAAGTTCATTTAATGTTATTATTCATGTTGCGAGCTTTGGCTTGGTGTTTCGATCACGTATCGTGATTTTCGGGGGTTTTGGGCCATTTTCGTAATTTCCCAAAGTTTGGGGTAATTACTTTCCGTTGTCGAATTTCGAGCCTTCGGGTAGTCAGAATCGTGTGTTCTCTTAGTGCTCGGATTCGTCTTTGCGAGTACTTCGTAACCGTATCTTCGATTCGTACTCAGGTTCGGGTTTCGGGGTCGTTCGGGCCGTCGGAGTTGGTCCCGGCCGAGTCATGGCCGGGCATGCTGGGGCCAGGCCAGCTCTGTGTCACGGGGTTGGGTTTGAGCACTCGAAAGCTCTTCGGACACGTGCGGCACTAGACTAGAATTGTCTCGATCTAGCTAGTAAGCCTTAACCACTCGGTTGCTAAGTGTGTAAGAAGGGGTTTAATACTTGGGAGTTGAGAGTAAACTTCACTATTTCACAAACACTTCACATTACAAGAATGTTGAGTCTTTGAGGGTTGAGTGCAAATGAGCCAACCTCAAGCCTATTTATACTACTCCTAGGGACCTAGAAACTTCTATCCACCTCCTCATTTGGAGGACTCTATAACATCTTATACCATCCACATTCTTCTATCATATTCTAGAACCTATCTCTAGAATTATCCACTCAAGTCTACACATACACTACTTACAAACATATTCTAGAGTATTCTACTAAGTATAGTCTAGAATGCTCCACAATCTTCAAGTACTTCATCCTTCTAGGAGGGTCCTAGAAGGTTCTTCCATCATCCGGTCCGCTTCTAGTTGCTTCCGGTAGAGTCTTTCCTGCTGAGTGGCTCCTCAGCTTTTCAATGTCTACTGCCCCCACAAGGCTTTTTCCGTTTAAGCCTATTATAGGGAAGGAGGGTCTCTCTCGCACCTCGCGCACGCGCGCCCGTGCACGCCGGCCGCGCCCGGCATCCCACGCCTGCGTCCGGCCGCCCATCTCGAGTCCTGTTCCCAGACTCGGCCTTGTCCCGTCGTGCCTTGTCCCACACGACTGCTGCTCGTCCGGCCTTGCCCGCGCCCCCTGCGCTGCCGGACAGTCCCGAACATGTCCAGTCCGGAATGCCCCTTGGGCGATCCGCTTCCCACAGCGGCGTCCGTGCTCCCACGGCTTACTCGCGTGATTCTCCGTCCGATCACGCCGTCCTGAAGGCTGAATATCCCCATGCAGCCCGATGCCATCCATGGCATCCTGCTCGTGCCGGTCCCTCGTTACCCTGTGCGACAGTCTGCACACACATGTCTCGTTGTCGACTGTCGGCCGTGACATTCTCCCCCGCCCATTTCGTCGACGTCCTCGGCGACGTGGCGGCCCCTCGATGAACCGAACTGCTCCAAGGTGGTAACTCGGCTCCTCCTCAAGCTTCCTCACATACTTGAGTGCCGACATAGCTTGTCTCGAAGGCTCTGTGGTCAAGTGTATTTCCTGCAGCTTGGCTTGATCACACACGTACAGTGCCCTCTTATGCGGAACAACGCCAACATTATTCTTCCTCAGGAAGTCCATACCCAGTATTATGTCCCGATCATCCATGCTCGTCACCTTGAAGTGCACGCGCGGTTCCCACGTGCCTATCTTTAGTCGGACCCCATTGGCGACCCCTGTAACCCGAACGGGTGGTGCATTATTCGACTTCATCCAGCCCCGTCCCTCGATGACCTGAAGACCAAACCTCTGTGCTTCAGCCTCGTCAATGTAGTTGTAATCGGCCCCTGTGTCGACCAACGCCTTGACGGGTTTCCCATTGATCAGCCCCGTCGCATACAACAGGTTTCCCTCCAGCGGTGCTCCGTCCCGCGATGCCATCCCTATGGCTGAGTTCAACACCTGAAGTGCCATCGATGTCCCATCACCCTCGGCATCGTCCCGTGCCTTGGTGTACTCCATGGCGGCTACCCTCGGAAACTTCGAGCATTGCCTCGTCGAATGCTCCGTGCTCCAGCAAATCTCACATTTCTTCTTCTTCGGACACGCTGCTACGAGATGGTCTGCACTCCCGCACCCATGGCAAGTCCGAGCCCATCCTGACTGCTTGCCGTCCTTGGGCCTGGCCATCCTCGCGCCCCTATCCGCATTACCCTGGTACGACTTGTCCTGCGTACCGATGCCGTCCTCGTCCCTCCTGGACTTTCGGCTCTCCCCGGCTGGTTTTAACTCGATCAGCCGTTCCGCTATCGCAATCGCCTTGGACACGTTCTGTGCCTTGGCCCTCTGCACTTCCAACTTTGCCCACGGTTTTAGTCCATCCACGAATGCGAACAAAGCTTCCTGCTCACTAAGGCTAGGCAACTCCAGCACGATCTCCTGGAACTCCTTCACATAGTCCTTGATCGTCTTGCTGTGTGTCAACTCCTTCAACCTAGCTCGGACCTCAAACTCAACATTCTCCGGGTAAAACTGCCGCTTGAACTCGGCCTTGAAATCCTCCCATGTCTCCATCCGACATGTACCACGCGCGATCTCTGTTTCACGCCTTCTCCACCATAGCAGCGCCACATCCGCTAAGAAGAATGGAGCCGTCTGCAACTTGGTCGCATCATCTACTATCCCCGATGCACCAAAGTAACGCTCCATGTTCCACAGGAAGTCATCCACTTCCCTACCATTCCGCGATCCTTGGAACGAACACGGCCGGGGGATGTCGATTCGATGGGGTGCCGCACCCCGCTGGTCCCTGCCGTGGGCCATCGCCCGCTCGTACAGTGTTGTCCTTCCTTCGATGGTCTCGATCCTCCCTATGATCTCCTCTCGAAAGGCTGCGATCATCGACCGAACCTCCTTCCTGACAGCCTCAAGTATCTCTTCACACAGATCGCGTCGCAACGCGTTAAGGGTGCCCGTCACCCGGTTCTCAAGCTCCTCCAACGACTCGCTCATCTCCGTCACCTGATCGGCCACATTGCTCCATACCTCGAGAGCATCTGCGTGCTTGCCCATGGCTTCCTCCAGCCGAGCCACTCGTGCTTCCATGGCAACACCTCTTTCCACGGACTTGTCCCTATACCCTTTCCTGGACTTGTCCTTCTCCTGGCCGGGTTGAACTTTGGTGACGCTGGACGTAGTCTTCATCGGTCCTCCTTGCACAATACCTCTCAGCAACGTCTCAATGCGGAAGCTCCTTGAACCACTAGCATGGCTCTGATACCACTTGTCACGGGGTTGGGTTTGAGCACTCGAAAGCTCTTCGGACCCGTGCGGCACTAGACAAGAATTGTCTCCATCTAGCTAGTAAGCATTAACCACTCGGTTGCTAAGTGTGTAAGAAGGGGGTTTAATACTTGGGAGTTGAGAGTAAACTTCACTATTTCACAAACACTTCACATTACAAGAATGTTGAGTCTTTGAGGGTTGAGTGCAAATGAGCCAACCTCAAGCCTATTTATACTACTCCTAGGGACCTAGAAACTTCTATCCACCTCCTCATTTGGAGGACTCTAGAACATCCTATACAATCCACATTATTCTATCATATTCTAGAACCTATCTCTAGAATTATCCACTCAAGTCTACACATACACTACTTACAAACATATTCTAGAGTATTCTACTACGTATAGTCTAGAATGCTCCACAATCTTCAAGTACTTCATCCTTCTAGGAGGGTCCTAGAATATTCTTCCATCATCCGGGCGCCCCGGCCCGTCTCTACAATGTTCCAGACTCCTCCCGAACCTCCTGGACCAAGCCGGTCCGCTTCTAGTTGCTTCCGGTCGAGTCTTTCCTGCTGAGTGGCTCCTCAGCTTTTCAATGTCTACTGCCCCCACAAGGCTTTTTCCGTCTAAGCCTATTTCCTGCTCCTCAGCTCCTCAGCTTTTCAATGTCTACTGCCGGCCGGTAATGTACGTAACGCTTCCGGCATTTCCAGGCAGTGCGTTCGGCCATGGCCGGTTACGTACGTAAGCCATGGACGGTTACGTACGTAGCCCGGCCGGCAGTCGGCCTATTTAAGGCCTGACAGCGTATTTCTCATCCATTTCTCACTCGTTCTTCTTCCCTTCCGAGGCTGAGTTTGTGCTAAGAATGGAGGAGTGTTGTTATACAATTAATCCATGAAGTTTTGAGGTTCATATCATCAATCATCCATCCAATAACATCCTCCGATCTACTGACCGTGCCGATTTCCTAGAAATCTAGTTTTGGGGAATTTGGGTATTTTGGTTGTTTTCGTCCGATTAATCCGATTTAACTTAGAATTATGATGGATTGATGATTATTTAGATGTTTTATATCTTTTCCCTTGTTATTCCATGGTTGGATCGTATCGATTCGTTGTTTTGGTCGAGTTCTTGGTCGACGCCTTGAAGGTGTCCGGTAGAATGTCATAGAGGGGTTTTCGGGCGTTCTACGATTATCATTCCTCGTATGATTGTTGATTTCTGGATTATATGTTGTTAGGGTCGAGTTTCTTGCGAAGAAACCAAGTTGAACCCTTCCGTTCGTTGTCGTTTTCCTTTTCGAAAACATCGGGCGTTTCGAAGCTTTCCGGTTGAGCCTTGTTCGTCGGGATACTTGCGTGCCGATTGTGAGGCAAGTACCTTGTCCATATAATTCTTGTTTTGTGGATATGATAATTGGTGATGGTCTAAATGTGTTTGTGTGGTCGTTTGAATTGAACTTTCAAAAGATTTGATTAGCCTTGTTAAATGCCCTCTTTCAAAACGCGTGTGTTTTGTGAATAGTGTGGTTTGTGAACTATGTGAATTCTATGGATATGTTTGGTGTTGATGTTGCCCTTGGTATTGCGTGTGGACGTATATGGTTTCTTTTCGGTGCGTTACGGTTTGACGTGGTGTTTTGCTAAGTGTTGTTGGCATTAACTCATGATTTGACATATCAAAATCGTCGGAACTTTTCGAAATCACTTTCATAAATTCCAAAAATGATCCTTATAATTCATTTTGAAATCTTTTCCTTTTAAGTCCTTCATTTTATGCTAGGAACGTATCGGTCCAAGTATCAGACAACCTATAAATATTAAAATAAAAATCCATGATCGTTAGCAAAATAAATAGTATTTAAATAAGTATTGGGGCGTTACAATCCTTCCCCCTTTAAAAAATTTCGTCCTTGAAATTGAGCTTCGTAAAGAACTTTGAAAATCTGTATCAAACTTTGTATGAGTATTTTCATCAATAACTTTAAAAATATTGTGTCAGCAAAATCACTTTGAAACCTTTCCTTGAAATCATATTTTGTCCCTTTCGGACAACATTTATACTTTCACATATCCTTTCAAATCTTTTGCCGACACAATCATTCTATACTCATACCATAATTTTTAAGTTTTCATAAAAGAGTGAATACTTGAAAACATTACCTCAGAGTCGACGTTGGGCAGCAACGATGAACCACATATTCTCCCGAAAATATAATCATGCCGTAATTATTCGTTATACTTTTAAAAATAAGAAAGTTTTGAAATATCTTGTTTTGTATAAGTAAATCTTTTTTTTACCTCCTTAACTTTATAGTCCCATACCTATACAGTCTTGGAATACCTCTCGTTCTGGTGAGAATTCGGTTCAGTCATGTCCCCCTCCGCGTAGAAGCCTTGTCAGGAGCCGCTCGTTGTCCGTGCCCTTTTTCTTATTGCACCGGCGATCACTCCCCTTTCTCGGAGCCGCTCATTGTCCGTACCCTTTTCTATTGCACCGGCGATCACCCCCCCCCCCCCCCTCGTCGGCCTCGGGTGTCACATGTTCACCAGCTTCCGCTTGGTTCATCCCCAAATCTCACCGTACTGAGAGAGGTCCGCTCCGATACCATTCTGTAACGCCCTGGCTTTCTTAATTAAAAAGAACGTTACACGGCTCAATTTTTTCCTTAAAAATTTTATTTAAATTCGGAGTATTTGCGGAAGTATTTTAGTCAGTAAATCTTCAATAAAACTTTTTTATTCAAATATCAGTACAGTTTTACAAAAACATGGGAAATCACATATTCGGACATAGTCCGTTGAAATTTATATTCGTCGAAGAACATCAAGTGTTTCGTAAAAATAATAATAATTACGGCGACAACATCTTTGATTATTTGGAACTTCATCGTGTTGGGAGTATGTAATCATCTTCTGCTTGTCCCGTTCGTCGATTCCTTAGCCTGAAAAACATAAATGACGAGGTGTGAGTACGCGAGCATACTCAGTGAGATTAAACCCTTATAAATCATCAAAATCATGTTGTGTAATGCACATAAAACATTCTTATCTGTGTGAGACTTGTCTCGGCTTTCTGTCATTCTTTCAACCCCTCGCGGTGTTGTGTCGAGAATTACACTCTCCGACCGGCGATCGCCTCGGAGATCGGGCGACCTAGCCACTCCCGAGCAGCCGAGACAGAGCTGCCGACCGGTGACCAGGCGGCCTAGCATTAGCCCCGCAGACAACATGAATCGGCCAACTGAAGGTCCCAGGACAAGTCCCGGTGCCGAGCGATCGACATCCAATACGATCATCTCTCGGCGCCTGGCAACCGACTTCTGGCGACCGACTTATGGACGATCATCTCTTGGCGCCTTGCCGACCGACCCTTGGTGACCGACCAGTGCCGACCCTCAGTGATTGGCCGAGGACGACCCTCGGTGTCCAGCTAGAAACGACCGCTTCATGCCGATCAGGGCCGATGGCCATCCAGTCGGCAAAGGCCGAGCCACAGGACAGCACCCACGTGCAGATCCACAAAAGGCGCTGACAGACCTGTGACCTACCTCACCTACCAACAGGGCCGCAGACCTGCAAAAGGAGCTGACAGACAAGACCTGTGACCACAGCCTGTCACCTACCTCGCCTACTGACGAGTCCGCCGAAAGTAACGAAGTGGGACCACCTGTGACAGTACTTACGGACGCATGCTGGCTCCTCATTGGACCGCACAGCTGGCTGCCAGCTGTAGCCTTGGACTTTTGGCAGACTGCCCATGTGACCTTTAGGATGATCACCCCATTATATTAATGGCCGAAAGACGATCGCCCACTAGGAGACAAGGCACCTCAGCCCCTATATATAGAAGGCAGCCTGCACTTGGGCTCTCTCTCTGGCATTCTCGCATTTCACACACCATACAGAAGCAAAATATACAGCACTTGTCTTTCTCCAACTCTTGGCAACAGCTATCTTTCGGTACTTCTTCTCCCGGCCTCTCTCATCAAGCAGACGATCGGCAGGGACGAAGAACACCGAGCTTCGCTCAAGATGTAACACCCCCAAGTTATTCAGAGATATTACGTCTCGGCCTAAAAATTGTTCCTGTGTTTGGCGGTGCCGCGGCTCACCTGTGTGCCGCGCACCGGCACAGACGGTTTTGGCCGAGGATGCATCACCGGTGTGCCGCGGCTCAAGATAGGTGTGCCTCGGCATTGACTTCGGCAGCAGCCGCGCACCGCGGCGCAGCCGCGGCACCCGTGCATACCGCTCGGCCAGGTTTAGGAAATGTGTGTGCCGAGGCGCACACTCCTTGTGCCGCGGCTCACACCCCCTTTGGGTCCTAAAATGATGAAAAATGACCCGGAAAGAGAATAAAAGCAATAGGATTCAATGTCTGGGCAACAATAACACGAAATAGAAGTACGGGAACCCCAAAATGGTGGTTCCAAGCAATGATTACAAGGGTTCGCCGAACAAATCACGATTCGAAGAACAAGAAGAGGTTTGAAATGACATAACTTTCGACCGGGTATTACATTCTCCCCCTCTAAAAAGAAGTTTCGTCCCGAAACTTAAGAAATAAATAGTTCGGGGTATTCCACCCGCATCTTCTCTTCCGTCTCCCAAGTCGCCTCTTCGACTCCATGCCTCGACCATTGAACTTTAACCAGTGGAATGGTCTTATGCCGAAGTTGTTTCTCACGGCGCTCAAGAATCTTCACGGGTTTCTCCGGAAAGGTAATATCCTCGGCAATATCAATCTCACTGTAGTCGATAATGTGGATCGAATCCGGTACGTACTTCCTCAACTGGGACACATGAAAAACACTATGGACGTGACTCAAAGCTGGAGGCAACGCCAAGTGATAAGCTAAATCTCCAACTCTGTCCAAAATCTCCAAAGGTCCGATATACCTTGTACTGAGTTTTCCCTTTTTACCGAAGCGGAAAACTCCTCTGGTCGGCGATACTTTGAGCAAGACGTGATCCCCCACTTCAAACTCTAAGGGTCGACGACGAGTATCGGCGTAAGATTTCTGACGACTCTGGGCAGTCAGTAATCGATCTCGGATAATAGAAATCTTTTCCTTGGTCTCCAATAACATATCCGGTTCCGTCCCAACTAGCTCAGAAGCCTCGTCCCAACATAATGGCGACCTACATCGCCTACCATAGAGTGCCTCGAAGGGTGCCATTTTGATCGACGCATGCCAACTATTATTGTAAGCAAACTCGATCAACGACAAGTGAAGCTCCCAATCATTACTCCAGTCTAAGGCACAAGCCCGCAACATATCTTCCAAAGTCTGAATCGTCCTCTCTGTCTGACCGTCCGACTGAGGATGAAAGGAAGTGCTCAATCTCAACTCAGTACCCAGAGCCTGATGAACGGCTTGCCAAAAATGCGATACGAAACGGCCGTCTCGATCAGAAACAATGGTATTGGGGGCACCGTGTAACCTCACGATCTCAGCGATAAAGGTTCGAGCCAGTCTATCCGGTCCCCAAGTATCCTTAATAACCAAGAAGTGTGCAGACTTGGTCAGCCTATCGACAATTACCCAAATCATATTCATTCCGGCCCGAGTTCTCGGCATGCCAGTGATGAAATCCATAGAAATGTCTTCCCATTTCCACTCGGGAATGGGAAGCGGTTCCAACAACCCCGCTGGTCGTTGATGTTCGATCTTGACTTGTTGACACGTCAAGCACCGTAGTACAAACTCCGTAACATCCTTCTTCATGTTATTACACCAAAAATTACGCTTCAAATCTTTGTACATCTTACTCGTCCCGGGGTGGATTGAGTAAGGCGTAGCATGCGCTTCTCGGAGAATTTTCTGCCTCAACTCTAAATCGTTCGGAACACAAAGCCTGCCCTGAAATCTCAGAATACTATCCTCGTGAACCATAAAGCTAGGAGCTTTTTCTTTAATTACATCTTCCTTCAGTTGAGAAATCATCGGGTCACTCCACTGCTTCCATTTGATGTCATCAACTAAAGACGAAGTAATTTCGAGAGTACACAGTTGTCCCTGTACTCGTTGAAGCCAAACTTCTATCCCTTGCTCAATTAAGTCCTGACGAATTCTCGTCTGAGGTGTAAGAACCTCGAGCATTTGAAGAGACACCGATTTGCGGCTCAAAGCATCCGCAACGACATTGGCTTTCCCGGGGTGGTAAAGAATTTCCAAATCATAATCCTTTAACAACTCTAACCAACGTCTCTGTCTCATATTCAGCTCCTTCTGACTGAAAATATATTTCAGGGTCTTGTGATCGGTATAAATCCGGCACGGTGAACCATACAAATAATGCCGCCAAATCTTGAGTGCGAAGACAATTGCGGCCAACTCTAAATCGTGAGTAGGATAATTCATCTCATAAGGCTTTAATTGTCGAGACGCAAAAGCTATCGTCTTATCATGCTGCATAAGCACACAGCCCAGGCCTTGACCCGAAGCGTCACTATAAACTGCAAAGCCCTCGCTACCATGTGGTAGAGTTAGAATCGGCGCTGAAGTCAATCGTCTCTTCAGTTCATCGAAGCTCTGTTGTCTCTCATCCGTCCAGATAAACTTTTCGGTTTTCTGGAGCAATTTTGTAAGCGGCCGAGCGAGTTTCGAGAACCCCGCGACAAACCGACGGTAATACCCAGCAAGGCCCAAAAAGCTACGAACCTCCATAACATTCTTAGGCGGTGCCCAATCTAGCATTGCCTCAATCTTTTGCGGGTCTACACGAACCCCTTCGGCCGAAATCACATGGCCGAGAAACATAACTTCTTCCAACCAAAATTCACATTTCGAGAATTTTGCATAGAGGTGCTCGGTTCTCAAAATGTCTAATATCAAACGCAGGTGTCGGGCATGTTCCTCCTTATCTCGAGAGTAGATCAAGATTTCGTCAATAAAGACGACTACACATCTGTCGAGGTACTCGATGAATATCTTATTCATTAACTGCATGAAAACTGCCGGTGCATTAGTCAACCCAAAAGGCATAACTACAAATTAATAATGCCCATATCTCGTCCGAAATGCCGTCTTCGGAACGTCTGACTCCCTCAACCTGAGTTGATAATACCCGGATCTTAAATCAATTTTTGAGAAAACTGCAGCCCCTTGCAATTGATCAAATAAATCATCTATACAAGGCAAAAGATGTTAGGAATATGCCCTCGAATGCCACTCAGGGGATGAGAGAGTAGGGGCATTGTACTTGTAATTATGGAATAATTAATAAAAAGGCAATACGATTCATTCACTGTTTATTGTATTTCAATTGCATTCTTGACTTGGTAAACATTGAAGTGAAGTCCATGTAAATAAATCGAACATTCCATTCTCGTTATGGGATAAGAGAATGTACTGGAAGTGTTTAAAGTTTATTTACGTAAATTGTTCGCAAGTCAATAAACTTAAAATGGGCATTAAGTTTTAATATGACTTGTATAACTGATGCTAGGACGTGTGCACGTCTTGATAGCATAGTTATAAGTATATTGGTGGGGCCAGTATACTCGAACACGACTCATACTCGATTCAGTCACACGGTATTCACTCTCGGAGAGTCGATGACGAATCGAAAGGTTGTGATAGTATATGTGGACTTTTGACTTGAGGGTTAAGTAGAAGATGTGCGTGTGATGTTTAGTTTGTCATTAGAGTAGTTAGACTCATTTGCTTAATTGCTGAGTCGACCTCGAAGTGCGGACTATACGGGCAGGTAGCAGTCTTTACTGTACGCCAAGAAAGGATTCTATCTCCTGTTAGTGAGCAGGCGAATGTCCTACACGGTTAATGGCAAATAAGATCATAAGTCTTTGGCCAAAGCATTCTGATATAGTCGTATTAGATACACTATTAATCAGTCGGTCTTGATTTGCATTAACACATGTATAGAGTTTAGTCAATAGTAGGGTTTGACTTTACCGTGACCCGAAGACTTGACCGAGACATCTGATGAAGGGTCTATACGTATATAGTATTCACGACATAATGGTTCTGGAATGATCCCTTCATTCGTTCTCGATCGGGAGTTTACAAAGGCGGCCGCTAAGGCTGGCTAAGTCTTGCCGCACTCATTGGTTCCTCCCAATGCCGGCTGAGACGGACCTACGGAGTCGCGCATCAGGAGCGTTGATGGATAAATGTGAATTTATTATCTCTCTATTAATATTAGATATTGGATATCTAATTATGATTTATTAGATAAATCAAAATAGCGGTCTTATGAATTAAAATTAAGTTACCGGGTAATTAATTTAATTCATAAATTATATTTCTTAGAGAAATATATTTGTATTTGATATTATTAATTAATTAGATTAATTAATTAATATAAATACATTGGTGATTAAACGGAGTGTATTTAACGAGTCGTTTGTGACGTCCGGTACGAGCCGAGTGACTCGGCTCGTTTTCTAGAAACTTCCACCATGGGCCACCTTCCCTCTCCCCACATCACATGGAATCATTTCCATGCATGTGTATGTGTTAGTTGTATTTTTGTTATTATGTGTTGACATTTTATCTCATTATTAGACATATTAATTATATGTTTGAGAGATATATATTAAACACACATGATAACAACTATAAACACACACACATACTTTCTTGCTACTACTTCAGCTGTGAAGTATTCTTGAGGGAGAGAGAAAAATTTTATTTTCAAGTTATTTTCATCTTAGAGGTGAAAGAAATTCAAGAAAAAATAGAGAGAAAATTCCTATGGTAACTTCCTAGCCGTGTTCTTGGAGAACGAAGTTACGTCGAATTTTCCGGGCAACTTCCGACGCGTGTGAAGTATAGGCTTCGAATTTTCGGTGCTTGGAACGAAGGGATTTCGTGTTCGGGACGGGATCGTGATCATCGTCTACATTTTACGAAGATTTATTTCAAAGGCTTCAAGGGTATGAATCTTTATCTTTGTATTTATTTTTTCGTATATACGTTACTTGATCGATCCTGTTTGGGATTCGTACTTATTTCCGCTGCGTATTTCGTTTTATTTTCGGAATCCCAACAGTGGTATCGGAGCGTGGTCAATGTTTCCGTATATACGATTATTTGTGCATTTTGAATGCTTTTGAATGATGATTATGATTTAGAATCATGTTTGGAATAATTGTAGATTTTAAATTGTTCGTTGTAGCATCACGTTTTTTGAAACGGGCCGAAAACGGCGAAAGCGGGGCTGTCGGCAGGGTGCCGGCAGCACTGCCTGGGCTGCCTGCCCAGGCTGCCGAGCATGCTCGGCCATGACTCGGCCAGGGGCTGAGAGTGCTCGGCCAGGGGCCGAGAATGATCGGCCAGCCTGCCGAGCAGTGGCTCGGCCAGGCAGCCTCAGGTTTTTGGCCCGATTTTGAATCGGGCCGCGGGCTGGGCCTAAACCGGATTGTCCGGGACTCCGTTTAAGTTTATATTTCGTTGTAATTATTTCCCGAATTTTTATTTGGATTTTAATTTGACTAAATTAATATTTGGAATATTTTTGAGTTAAGGAAATAAATTAAACGAGAATATTATTTTTGGCGGATTACTTGAGCGAATTAAAATGATGATTATTAGTATTAATTTGATTAATACCATTAAAATTGAATAGATTAATTTTATATTGATTGGATTAATATATATTAATTGTTTATTTAATTTTAATGCCACTTTATATTAATTGGATTAATATAGTAGAAATTGAATAGATTAATTTTATAGATTAATTAGATTAATTTATATTAAAATTAATTGTTTAATTTCGTTTCCATTAGATGTTGTATGGAATCCTTATGTGATGGTGATATAGCTCGTGGACTTAGTTTTTGATTTGTTCGATTCGATTGGGTTGTAAAGGCCGTTTTGAGCCTATTTATATTTACTAGAAAAACTTGTATAGTGTTGTGTCAAGAATTAACACCTTCCGACCGGCGATCGACTAGGAGGACGGGCGACCGAGTCACTGCTGGTAAATAAGAGATCGATCCCGTAGTTCAGGAGCAGCTAAGGCAATAGGAGATCCGCCGGCCCCGTGTTCTACGCTTTACTGGGAAAGCAAGCGGTCAAAGAAAGCCAAGCTAACGAGCGACCAAGACAAGCCTGCCGATCAGCGACCAGGCGACGGAGCCTTAACCCAGCGGACATGCTAGACTGGCCAACCGAAGGTCCCAGGACAAGTCCCGGTGCCGAGCGATCGACCTCAGATACGATCGTCTCTCGGTACTCGGCGACCGACTCCTGGCGACCGACATCTGGCGACCCTCTATCGGCATTTGCCGATCGACCCTTGGTGACCGACCATTGGCGACCTCCATCCACTGGCCGATGACGACCTCGGGTGATCAGCCAGGGACGACCGCTCATGTCGATCACCACCGACGGACTCCCAGTCGGCGAAGACCGAGCCTCAAGACTGGCACCACGTGCAAGGGCCGAGACAAGATCCGCGAATCTCGGGCCATTGACCAAAGCCTGACAGATTCCCTCCACCAGCCGACAGGCCGCCGAAAGCTTGTCAGTAGGGCCACATGTTGACTGACTCCTGCCACGTGATGGCTCCTTATTGGACCGCCCAAAGCCGTGTGACCTCTTCCTTGGACTTTAGCCCGACAAACAAGATCTTCCTTCGACTTTAGCCTGACCCAGAGATCGCCCCATTATAATATTGGCCGTGGTGGTGGCACATTATTATAATGGCGGCAGCGATCGCCACTACAGACGTGACCCGCCCTTTATATAAACAAGGCGCCCTGCACTTGGACACTGCTTCAGCTTTCTTCAGCAATATTGCGATTCAAGCACACTATACAGAAGCAAACATTAAGCACTTGGCTAACATCCAACTCTTGGCAACGACTTTCTTTCGGTCTTACTTCTCCCGGCCTTTTCTCCTCGAGCAGATTATCGGCGGGACGAAGAACACCAAGCTTCGCTCAAGAGCCGGATTAACAGAGTCTTTTTACACTCATTGTATTTAGATTTCTCTCATTAATACTTGTATCCACGAATATTTGTATTAATAACATCTCGCGAGAGCATTCAAGCCCGGGCCTAACAAACCCGGCAAATCTTGTATTAATTATCTTCTCTCGGAAGTGCTCCCGCAATTGTTGTTTGTTGTCCGTCTTCCAGCAGTATTAATCTTCGGATAAATATTTTGGGCAACAACAATTGGCGCTAGAAGGAGGGCATCCAACCCGTCCGTCCCGAAGAACACTCACTGTTCTCGGGGCAGATACTTGAAGTGACACTCACTGCACTTCAAAGAAATCCTTCAGAAATCAGGTCTTCCGCATCCGCGTCGAAGAAAGCCGGCGATCGGCGGACCCTGTTCCGTCGATCAGAGCCGCAGCCGATGGTGGAAGGTAGCCGCCGCGGCCGGAGGCGCTCGACCACGTCCCGGGAAGGCGGCCCGAGCCTCTCGCTCGATCGGTTCCGAACCAAGGAACAGATCGAAGGGGCCCTGGCCGTCCTTCAGGATCGACAGAGTGCACTCGACGCGCCTCCGGCTATCACCCCCTCGGTCTCCCGCCGGAAGATCAAGCGGAAGCTTAAGGCACTACTGGCCGAGCAAGCGCCAGGAGGCTCTCGCCCGCAAGAAGAGGCGCTCGGCAGCCGGGGCACGTCTGTCTTCGATCGCTGGCGGCGACCCGACACAGCGACCGGCGATCCGGCCCAGCTACGAGACGACGGAGTTGGTGTCCGTCACCAGGAGCTCGGCCTACCCGGCTCCCACAAGGCGATCCAGCCGCCTGGCTCCCGCTCGCCAAATTCCCGAGGTCGGCAGCAGCGGGATCCGGAGATCGGTACACGATCGCCTCGGCCCCCGCTCCCAGAGCCGATCCACAAGCAGCCGAGCCGCGGCGATCGCCATGATGCAACGTCAGATCGACGACATGAAGGCGCTCCTGCAATCCGGTGCAGGCGCCGCCAAGACGATCGCCGCGCCGAGCGAGCCGCTTGCGATCGACATCGAGCTCGCCCCGGTACAGCACAAGATCGCTCCTCCTCAGACACCCGTGTACCAGGGGCGATCGGACCCCCAAGCACACCTGCACAAGTTCAACATCTACATGACTGGGTGTGGGGCATCGGACGCGACCCGGTGCCGAATGTTCCCTCTGACGCTAGACGACCTCTCCCACCGGTGGTACACCTCATTGCCACCTCGGTCCATATGCTCCTTTAACGAGCTGGCGCACGTCTTCACGGAATACTTCGCCACCAGGGCCGCTCGGCCAGAAGGTCGCCATCGCATGATGCAAATCAGGCAAGGAGAACAGGAGTCCGACTCGGACTACATCGACCGGGTTGACATGATCATCCTCAACGGCGAGCCCGTAAGCGATGAGACCGCCCTCTACGCTGTCCTAGGAGGTTTTCAGGGTTTCTCGCCTATGTTCAGGCATCTCACGAAGACCCTGCCGACGACCTACGCAGCCTTCCGGGCTAGAGCCGCAGATTTCCTGTCCAGGCAAAGGCTTCTTCTCACTAGGAGTAGATCGATCGGCGCCGTGCAGCGACCTCCGATCTTCGGCCGATCGCTACTATCCAGAAGAGCCGGAGGACTCGCTCACCGCCTACAGTCCAACATTCTAAATAAGGGACTGGCTCCCGCCGATCGCCAATATCCGACCTACGAATAAAGCGATCGGCTGCCGAGCGGTGATCGCCAGTCATCCGGCCAGATCGCAACATCATCAGCAACCCGGTGGACACGATCGCCATCTACAGTCCAGCATGCAAGGTCCCTTTCGGCCGAGATCGCCCGCCCTTCGTTTAAATACGAGGCCGACGTAGTCGGAGGGCTCTCCAACATTAATCAGTGGACTCATTCCACAACCCCGTCTCAACGTACACCGTCGAGGTCGGCCATCTCCATGGCTGGCCGAGGTGGAAGCAGAGCTAAAAAGCCGCGGGCGTGGAGTTGATTCATCCGACGCTGCCCCGTGCAAGGACTCCTCTAGACCGAGACCGCACGCCTTTCGTTTAAATACAAGGCGAGGCGCAGCCTAACAGAGGACCCTCATAATAAAGTGAGTCACGAGGCACTCATTGTCTTTGTGCACCAAGACACGGTCATGGGGTCGGTCCATCGATCTCCGCGACTGTGCACGATTCCTCAAACAAAGCGAAACCACCAAAGTTTCCATGGGGGATCGGCCAATGTTGTTTTTTGCAGGTACGAGACCGAAAGATAGCTAAGCCAATCGACCATGATAGCCCAAGTCCGAGTCCCAAGTCAGCTCAGATCGCCCGTCCTCATCCATACACGATCACCAGCAAGAACCACCTCGCCCCATGTCTTCAACATAGGAGCAAGTCGGGGCAATTGTTGTGTCAAGAATTAACACCTTCCGACCGGCGATCGACTAGGAGGACGGGCGACCGAGTCACTGCCGAGCGACCAAGACAAGCCTGCCGATCAGCGACCAGGCGACGGAGCCTTAACCCAGCGGACATGCTAGATCAGCCAATCAAGGTCCTGTGACAAGTCCCGGTGCCGAGCGATCGACCTCAGATACGATCGTCTCTCGGTACTCGGCGACCGACTCCTGGCGACCGACATCTGGCGACCCTCTATCGGCATTTGCCGATCGACCCTTGGTGACCGACCATTGGCGACCTCCATCCACTGGCCGATGACGACCTCGGGTGATCAGCCAGGGACGACCGCTCATGTCGATCACCACCGACGGACTCCCAGTCGGCGAAGACCGAGCCTCAAGACTGGCACCACGTGCAAGGGCCGAGACAAGATCCGCGAATCTCGGGCCATTGACCAAAGCCTGACAGATTCCCTCCACCACCGACAAAGCCGCCGAAAGCTTGTCGGTAGGGCCACATGTTGATCGACTCCGACACGTGATGGCTCCTTATTGGACCGCCCAAAGCCGTGGCACCTCTTCCTTCGACTTTAGCCCGACAACAAGATCTTCCTTGGACTTTAGCTTTGTGACCCGAGAGATCGCCCCATTATAATATTGGCCGGCAGTGGTCGGCACATTATTATAATGGCCGGCAGCGATCGCCACTACAGACAGACCCGCCGCCCCTATATAAACAAGGCGCCCTGCACTTGGACACTGCTTCAGCTTTCTTCAGCAATATTGCGATTCAAGCACACTATACAGAAGCAAACATTAAGCACTTGGCTAACATCCAACTCTTGGCAACGGCTTTCTTTCGGTCTTACTTCTCCCGGCCTTTTCTCCTCGAGCATTATCGGCGGACGAAGAACACCAAGCTTCGCTCAAGAGCCGGATTAATGAGTCTTTTACACTCATTGTATTTAGATTTCTCTCATTAATACTTGTATCCACGAATATTTGTATTAATAACATCTCGCGAGAGCATTCAAGCCCGGGCCTAACAAACCCGGCAAATCTTGTATTAATTATCTTCTCTCGGAAGTGCTCCCGCAATTGTTGTTTGTTGTCCGTCTTCCAGCAGTATTTATCTTCGGATAAATATTTTCGAGCAGATTATCGGCGGGACGAAGAACACCAAGCTTCGCTCAAGAGCCGGATTAACAGAGTCTTTTTACACTCATTGTATTTAGATTTCTCTCATTAATACTTGTATCCACGAATATTTGTATTAATAACATCTCGCGAGAGCATTCAAGCCCGGGCCTAACAAACCCGGCAAATCTTGTATTAATTATCTTCTCTCGGAAGTGCTCCCGCAATTGTTGTTTGTTGTCCGTCTTCCAGCAGTATTAATCTTCGGATAAATATTTTGGGCAACAACATATAGGATGCAATTTTTCAATGATGTAATTATTATTTTGGGTATGAAGAAGACCGAAGACAACCGACCGAGAAGACGAAGAATCGAAGACTGTTTTTTTTATTTATTGGGTCATTCGCTTGGCCCAAGATTTTAGAATTAGGTCCATGAGCTATATGTTGGTAGTAACTAGGTTACTATTTTCTGTTTTTTCATTTTGAATGATTGACAAACATACAAACGCGCGTATAAATGAATTAATGTGCAAAGTGTAACATTAATCGCAAAATTCTCCCGACAACAAACAGACTAAGTTTGAAAAAGGTTACGAGGTTTCCTACCCTCCATCAAACTCGTAGAAAATTGATACCCGAGCTGGTGTGCTATGCTTCCGAGTTATCGGGGTAGTACATTTGGTAGAGGTTGAAAAATTCTTGAGTGCATTAGATGCCTTCGGTTGGTGATAAATTTCGCCCCTAGAAACCCGATAGGTTGCCGGTGAGATTCAATAGTCAAACTGATAGACGTTGATGGTCAACAACTTAGATAGTCTGGATTGCCAAGAAACCTGATAGGTTGAGGGCATGAAGACTATGGGTAAAAGAAGATCAAATCATCCGTTAGACGGGTTGGTGTTAGACACCACTTTACGTAAATTAATTGGCAAGAAACCCGATAGGTTGCGTCATTAAAATTTGTAAAGAACTTGATCACCACTAAGAAATCGATCTAACCATGATTTCCGGATTATAACATGGGAGTGTATAATTCCGATAAAATTAGTGGGAGCCGAGACAAGAATTATACAAGCCCTTAAGTTCTATACTCGGTCATAATTAAACAAGTCACTAATTCAATCTTGTCTAAATCTTTGCAAAACGAAATTGAATCTCTCTAAAATGGCTAAAAACCCACTTGCAATACTACTTGAAAAGAATCTCCTAATCGGCCCTAACTTTGTTGGTAGTTGCGGAATCGATGATTGTACTCGGATGGAGTCTGGGATACGTCTTGGAGGCGGACATTCCACCGACTCCAATCCGGACTAGGGGTAATCAGAAGACATTGATGTCCATGAAAAATGGGTCAAGGATGATGTGCTAGTCCGTGGTTTTATGATGGGCTCAATGACTAATGAGCCGCAGAGAGCGCACGAGAAAATGACTTCGCTAGGCATTCGCACACTTGACCGAACTTTATGGAGAGCACAGAGACCGCTAGATATGAGATATCAAAGCGCTTGTTCGGTGCTAGGATGAAAGAAGGGGAGAAAGTGGGAGACCACGTCCTCAAGATGATCTCTATGATTGAGAGGCTCGAGGTGCTCAACTTTAATATGGATTTATCCCTTCAAGTTGATCTCATCCTTCAATCTCTACCTGACTCTTTCACGCAGTTTGTAATGAATTTCAACTGTAATGAAATTACATGCACATTAGCTGGGCTAATGAATAAACTGGTGACGGCGCAGTCTAACATGAAGACTAAACCGAGAGAGACTGCTCTTGTGATTTCTTCTGGGCCTAAGAGGTCCAAGAACAAGAAGAAAAAGACCTACGAGCAGTACAAACCCAAGAAAGGGGTGCAAAAATGAAAGGACAAGGCCCGAAAGGTTCAAAAGGTAGGCGGTCCAAAACCTACAGACAAATGCCTTGAATGCGGTGAACTGGGCCACTGGCGAAGGACTTGTCCCAAGATTAATGGCGCATCAGGTACGGAACTTTTTGTTTTTGAAACTAATTGTTCCGCTATCAGATATTATGCTTCGTGGATTCTCGATTCAGTGCCACTTCTCACATTTGTACTATGAATCAGATCTGGAACGGTAGAAAACTTGAAGTCGGGAAATAATGATCACTGTTAGAAGCGGACAAAGTGTCGAGCCAACCGATATTGGATCAATCCTTCTGGGTTTAGAATCTGGTTTTATTTTGACATTAGATGAAGTACTTGTTTTGCCCAAGGGGCATAAAAACATTGTATCCATTCCAGTCTTGGACCGGAAAGGATTTTGTTTCTTCATTGGCAATCGCAGTTGTAAAATTAATTTTCGAAATAAATTGGTTGGAACAATACATTGTTGAATGGTTTATATCATCCGAACACGCAAAATAATACAGATGTGAACACTATTACTAGGAATCGTGGTAGGCAAGTTTCTATTCAAGCTCTTATATGGCTCCTTTGACTTGGTCATGTTGGTGAGTCCAAGGTTCTGTAATTGGTAAAAGATGGACTTTTAAGTCCATTGGGTGTTGAACCCTATCCAACTTGTGAATCTTGCCTTAGAGGCAAAATGACTAAGTTCCCCTTCACAGGACTTTTGAAAGGGCTGCCGATAAACTTGGATTGGTGCATACCGATGTTTGTGGTGCTTTAGAAGTAGCCCGAGACGGATATTAATATTTCATAACGTTCACAGATGATCATACTAGGTATGGGATTGTGTACTTAATGAAACATAAATCAAGCCTTTGCTAAATTCAAAGAATTTAAGGCCCTAGTTGAAAAACAAACCGGATGTCATATCAAAGCACTTCGGTCGGACCGAGGTGGCGAATATATGAGCACCGAGTTTGATGAGTTCCTTAAGGAACATGGAATAGTTTCACAATTCACGCCTCCAGAACCCCACGGTTAAATGGTGTTTCGTAAAGGAGAAATCGGACTTTGTTGGACATGGTTCGCTCCATGTTAAATTACACCGATTTACCTATTTACTGTGGGGTATGCCTTACTAACCGCCGCTATATCCTAAATAGATGTCCTTCCAAATGCTCCTATCACTCCGCATGAGATGTGGAAGGGTAAGAAACCAAGCCTTAATCACATAAGGATTTGGGGATGTCCAAACTATGTCAAAAGGCTAAGGTGGACAAGCTGAAGCGAGGTCCATAAAAGGACGTTTCATAGGATACCCGAGGACTCGATGGGTTATCTATTCTACATGCCGTAAGACCATAGGGTCGTTGTGGCATTACAAGCGCACTTCCTTGAGGATGAATTCATTCAGAAGGTGGCTCGGGTAGAAATATCTCTTTGGAAGAGCATAATGAAAGTCCTAAGGAGACATCGATCGGGGATCAAGAACCGAACCTATTGTAACACAACCTCCACTTCAAGGTCGATAGGGTATCTCACTTACGAGAGGTATGGCTATACACATGTCGAGGAACCGGGTCTCCACGACATACCCGATAGCAATGAAAACGACCACTGTAACCTATGACCAAGCGATAGTGGATGTAGACTCCGATAAATGGCAAGAAGCAATGAAGGCCGAGATAGACTCGATGCATACCAATCGTGTCTGGACTCTAGTAGATCTTCCAACCGGCATGAGGACTATTGGAAATAAATGGATCTATAAGAGAAAGACGATGGGGATGGCAAGGTTGATGCCTATAAGGCCGGGCTTGTGGCAAAGGGTTATACCAAAGGGAAGGAATCGATTATCATGATACCTTCTCGCCGTAGCTATGATAAAGTCGATTCGTATGATGCTTGCCATTCGCTATTATGATTATGAAATATGGCAAATGGATGTCAAAACGGCTTTTCTAAATGGATACCTCGATGAGGAAATCTATATGGAACAGCCTAAAGGTTTTGTGTCCAAAGCTAATATTCATAAAGTGTGTAAGCTGCAACGAGCCATTTATGGTCTGAAGCAAGCTTCTCGGAGTTGGAACCTTCGATTTGTGAAGCGATTAAGGACTTTGACTTGAGCGAAATGAGGAGGAACCGTGTGTTTACAAAAGGTCGTGGGAGCAACATTGCGTTCTTAGTACTATATGTAGATGATATTCGCTTATAGGAAATAACGTAGCAATGCTCAGCACTGTGAAAGCTTGGCTTTCTAAAACGTTCTCCATGAAAGACTTGGGAGAAGCTTCCTATATTCTAGGGATCCGTCTTTACAGAGATAGACCACGAAGAATGATAGGACTTTCTCAAGCCCTTTATATCGATAAAATCCTGAGAAGATTCAAGATGGATGAATCTAAAAGAGGGTTCCTTCCCATGCGACATGGAATTCATCTCACCACGAAAATGTGTCCTCAAAGTGAGGAAGACAAGAGAGAGATGAGTAAGGTACCCTATGCCTCGGCGATGGGTAGCCTCATGTACGCTATGTTGTGTACGAGACCGAGACTTAGCCTACGCCGTGAGTATGGTAAGTCGATTTCAAGCAAACCCGGAAGGGAACATTGGGATCGCCGTAAAGAACATTCTTAAGTACTTAAGAAGAACTAGAGATTTAGTTCTTACTTATGGTGGTGGAGAACTGAAGGTGATTGGATTCACCGATTCTGATTTTCAAGGAGACAATGACGACTCTAAGTCGACATCTCGGTATTTATTTACTCTCAATGGAGGAGCAGTATCTTGGAGAAGCTCCAAGCAAACCGCTACTGCAGATTCCACCTGCCAAGCAGAGTATCAAGCTGCCTCAGAGGCTAGCAAAGAAGCATTTTGGATGCAGAAGTTTATACAAGAACTTCAAGTGGTGCCTAACGCGGAGTTGCCTATATCACTATTATGTGATAATGATGGAGCTGTCGCCCAAGCCAAGGAGCCAAGGGCTCACCACAACACCAAGCATATAGAGAGAAAGTACCACATCGTTCGAGAGATGGTGGAAAAAGGATATGTTTCATTGGAAAGAGTAGACTCAGAAGACAATGTCTCCGACCCACCGACTAAGCCATTATCTCAGCCGTCTTAGAAAGACATCTCAAGAACATGGGTATTGGATACCATGATGTGTGGCATTGAGTGCAAGTGGGAGATTGTTAGGAATATGCCCTCGAATGCCACTCAGGGGATGAGAGAGTAGGGGCATTGTACTTGTAATTATGGAATAATTAATAAAAAGGCAATACGATTCATTCACTGTTTATTGTATTTCAATTGCATTCTTGACTTGGTAAACATTGAAGTGAAGTCCATGTAAATAAATCGAACATTCCATTCTCGTTATGGGATAAGAGAAAATGTACTGGAAGTGTTTAAAGTTTATTTACGTAAATTGTTCGCAAGTCAATAAACTTAAAATGGGCATTAAGTTTTAATATGACTTGTATAACTGATGCTAGGACGTGTGCACGTCTTGATAGCATAGTTATAAGTATATTGGTGGGGCCAGTATACTCGAACACGACTCATACTCGATTCAGTCACACGGTATTCACTCTCGGAGAGTCGATGACGAATCGAAAGGTTGTGATAGTATATGTGGACTTTTGACTTGAGGGTTAAGTAGAAGATGTGCCTGTGATGTTTAGTTTGTCATTAGAGTAGTTAGACTCATTTGCTTAATTGCTGAGTCGACCTCGAAGTGCGGACTATACGGGCAGGTAGCAGTCTTTACTGTACGCCAAGAAAGGATTCTATCTCCTGTTAGTGAGCAGGCGAATGTCCTATACGGTTAATGGCAAATAAGATCATAAGTCTTTGGCCAAAGCATTCTGATATAGTCGTATTAGATACACTATTAATCAGTCGGTCTTGATTTGCATTAACACATGTATAGAGTTTAGTCAATAGTAGGGTTTGACTTTACCGTGACCCGAAGACTTGACCGACATCGATGAAGGGTCTATACGTATATAGTATTCACGACATAATGGTTCGGAATGATCCCTTCATTCGTTCTCGATCGGGGTTTAAAGGCGGCCCGCTAAGGCTGGCTAAGTCTTGCCCGCACTCATTGGTTCCTCCCAATGCCGGCCGAGACGGACCTACGAGTCGCGCATCGGGAGCGTTGACGGATAAATGTGAATTTATTATCTCTCTTTTAATATTAGATATTGGATATCTAATTATGATTTATTAGATAAATCAAAATAGCGGTCTTATGAATTAAAATTAAGTTACCGGGTAATCAATTTAATTTATAAATTATATTTCTTAGAGAAATATATTTGTATTTGATATTATTAATTAATTAGATTAATTAATTAATATAAATACATTGGTGATTAAACGGAGTGTATTTAACGGAGTCGTTTGACGAACGTCCGGTACACGAGCCGAGTGACTCGGCTCGTTTTCTAGGAAACTTCCACCATGGGCCACCTTCCCTCTCCCCACATCACATGGAATCATTTCCATGCATGTGTATGTGTTAGTTGTATTTTTGTTATTATGTGTTGACATTTTATCTCATTATTAGACATATTAATTATATGTTTGAGAGATATATATTAAACAAACATGATAACAACTATAAACACACACACACATACTTTCTTGCTACTACTTCAGCTGTGAAGTATTCTTGAGGGAGAGAGAAAAATTTTATTTTCAAGTTATTTTCATCTTAGAGGTGAAAGAAATTCAAGAAAAAATAGAGAGAAAATTCCTACGGTAACTTCCTAGCCGTGTTCTTGGAGAACGAAGTTACGTCGAATTTTCCGGGCAACTTCCGACGCGTGTGAAGTAGAGGCTTCGAATTTTCGGTGCTTGGAACGAAGGGATTTCGTGTTCGGGACGGGATCGTGATCATCGTCTACATTTTACGAAGATTTATTTCAAAGGCTTCAATGGTATGAATCTTTATCTTTGTATTTATTTTTTCGTATATACGTTACTTGATCGATCCTGTTTGGGATTCGTATTTATTTCCGCTGCGTATTTCGTTTTATTTTCGGAATCCCAACAAAAGATACTTGTTCTTGATGGTTACTTTGTTCAGCTCACTGTAGTCAATGCACAAACGTAGTGAACCATCCTTCTTCCTCACAAAAAGAACAGGCGCGCCCCAAGGCGAAGCGCTCAGTCTGATGGACCCTTTTTCCAAAAGTTCTCCCAACTGAGTCTTCAATTCCTGCATCTCGGAAGGTGCCATCCGATAAGGTGCTTTAGAAATCGGAGTCGCATCTGGCTCCAAGTCCACGGTAAATTCTATCTCTCGATCTGGCGGTAATCCCGGGAGGTCATCCGGAAAAACATCGGGGTACTCACTAACAACCGGAATCGAAGAGAAATCGATTTCATTTCCTTCCGTATTCAAGGCATAACACCAATAGCCCGCACAACCTTTATTCAAAAGTTTTACGGCCTTCATGGCACTGATAAGTAACTTGGATAGTCCCGACTTACACCCCAAAAATGAGTACTCAGATCCGTCTTTAGTCATCATGGTGATAACCTTAGTACGGTAGTTCATAATCGCTTGATGACTATCAAGCCAATCTTCGCCGAGGATCACATCCTCGCCTTCCATATCAACTACAATTAAATTCGATAACCAATCCATACCGGATATAATCACCGGAAAATATTTAATCTCCCGGTTCCCCACAATTCTATCCCCGCTCGGAAGTTTCACGATGAAGGGATCGCAAGCAGTCAGATAAGTTATATTCAAACGGCGTACACACTCCAAAGAAATAAAAGAATGTGTAGCACCCGAATCAAAAAGTACACGGATTGGATGAGATAGGATATGAATGGTACCTGAAGCCACCGCCACGTCGGGTTCGTCTGCTCGACGCATCTCATAAACTCGTGGTTGCACCGAATCGACGCTAGAGTTTCCTCCAAAGATTCTCGACTTCCCTCGGCCCCTGCCGAAATTCTGCTGAGGTTGACCAGCTGGGGCAGAAGCCCGAGTGTCCAAAGTCTGATTCGGATCGGAACAATAAGCCGCTCTATGTCCCATCTGTCCGCACGTGTGACACTTCAACGGTGGAAAGTGGCATTCTAAATTAATGTGGCCTGAACGGCCACAATTATAGCAAGTCACCGCGCGATTTGTGGTACCCGAAGTAGGACGGTAACCCCTCTTTCCTTTATTAGAACGCGACGACTGTCCGGCAGAACGGTTAGTCGTCTGTGACTTCTGAAAGTTGCCACTCTTAGAGTTAGAAAAATTCCCCGCTACTTTCTGCTTCTTCGATTCTTCCCCGGTATCGTTGTCATGGCTTAACATATCATGGGCTAAAGCTCTGTCCTGGTATTCCTTCAGTATGGTGCAAGCAAATCCGGCCATGTACCGCCGTAAGTCCAAATTCATCCGCATATCAAAATAACGGATCTTATCACGCTCGTTACGCACTTGATCCTTCACATGGATCAATTGTTGGTTGTACTCCACGATCGCCTGCGAAATGGGAATATCTTGTGGTTTAGCCTCGAAGAAGGCTCGGATTCGGCTCTCTCGTACCGGCCAAGGACAAAACTAGGCCTCCAAGAGCTCCTTAAATTCATCCCACGAGGCAATACGATCCTGTGGCTTGATGACCTTCCACCAAGTAGCGGCCTCCTTAGTGAGGAAATACTGAGCAATCGGTACTTTCCTCACCTCAGGGCAATCAACTGCCTCGAAAATCTTCTCCAATTCTGCTAGCCTATCTTCCCAGCCTAACGGGTCTGTGGCACCGCCAAACTGTGGAGGGTGCATATGGATTACATTCTGAAAGCAAGGCATCCATGTTTGGGTTCGGGTTATTCAGCTGAACAGTTTAGGCCAAAATAGTCATTTGAGTAGCCAATTGTTGAAGTGCATTCGCCACTCCAACGTCCGCGTTGTTCCCCTGACTGCCTCGATCGGTCGTGGCCGGGTGTCGGGATGCACCGAGTTCGACAAACTGGGGTTGGTCGACCCCGCAACTGAACTGATGGAAACGGCCGCGCCACGACCTCTTCCTCGTCCACGGCCACGGCCCCTACCAGCTGACATACTGAAGAACACACAAGTCACATAAGCACAATTCAATCACGCGTCATCAAAGTGTCCGATTCTCAAGAATACCGATAAAAGGAAGCAAAACGAATAAGGAAACACCAGAAGAGTGAGAGGTCTAACAAGTACCGGTCGCACTGTGATGATGGCAGAGTAGTGATACTGCGAACAATTAACGACTCGATCGACCCAAAAGACCGACAGCCTAGGTATCCATAGACCTAATCTCCGATACCATATTCTGTAACACCCCCAAGTTATTCAGGGATATTACAGCGCCGTAAGCCCCACCGTGGGACCCACAAGGCTAAACATACGCGGAACCATAAAATTTGACCGATAAGGTCTACACACAATGGAATGAAAAACAATACAAAGGTATTCGAAACATAACCAATGTATTCACAAACATCACAACTCGAATCAATACTTCGGCAAACACAGGCCGGAACATCAAGGAAAAGGGAAAACAATACTCGAGTATTCAATAGCCAATCCAGTACAACAACACTGAACGGAAACTCCAAACATAATCGAAGAAAGACACAGATCACACTTGCCCACCATCTTTATGCCGACCCGATACCTGCCCGTCCGCTCTCCCGCAACCCGAAATACATAAAAGTATTTCCCCATAAAGGGGTTAGCCGTCGAATAGCTAGTGCAAGTATATCAAGTATGAAATACAATACTCCTCGACAATAAAGTAAATGTAACCGTCAATTCATCAATTCAAGACTAGTATTCCTAATAACTAAATCTCACAGCATCGCATCAATACATATATGAATACCGTGGAACCGCACCAGAGGCTACGGAACCCTCAGAGGACCCGTCGGTCCGTCCCGGAGTGGTTAATTCATATTATCCATGGAATCGCACCAGAGGCTACGAAACCCTCAGAGGACCCGTCGGTCCGTCCTGGAGTGGATATAAATAAGCATGCCATTAATATTTCATACTTTCAAAGTCGAGAACGCACATTCATAAATATATACTTGCCTTTGAGACATCGAGAAATCGAATGGAGAAAGGTATAAGTTCGGTAGGTCCAAGAACGCGCTTCCGGCACCTAAACGATTCGCAAGGAATATGACAATTAATTATCCATACTCAAATTACATGAAGAGACTCCCGAAACTCATCTACGATCCAAGAAAAATACACGGTTGAACGACTCAAGGTTGGGAAATCACCTAACTCCCACAAGTTCGAAAACGACACAATTCAACCCGTAAAATCGTAAGAAAAACACGCATACGATATAGATATATCAAAACCTCAAAGTTCTCAGGCTTCAATCGGATAAAACGGACGAATCTACGAAAACCCCCAAAATCCAACACAAAATTCAAAATGTTATTGAATAAGCTTTCAATAATCCGATGAATACTCAAACATGTCCATAATCACGCATATACCACTTCATAATCCATGATTTTAACATCCAAAACGTCAATACCCATACAAGATCGAGAATCAAGATGTTGAAGAAATTACCTCTTGAATATCCAAGCTCTATGATCCGAGGAATACCCATTAGATCGACTATCCGGGCTTCCCAACTGAATGAAAACGGTAAAAATCCAACACACAAGTGATAGATGCGAGAAAACTCCTCCACTCAACTCTCTCTCTCGCAGGTGGAAGAAGGGAATGGAGGAAATGAGCTGCAATCTCGCTTAAAAAGCCGAAATATGCAGTTGACCGCATTGTGTGCCGCGGCTCATCCCAGGTGTGCCGCGCATGTGCCTAAAATTGTTCCTGTGTTTCGCAGGTGCCGCGGCCGAGCCTGTGTGCCGCGGCACCGGCATGACGGTTTTTGGCCGAGGATGCATCACCAGGTGCCTCTGCTCAAGATAGGTGTGCCGCGACATTGACTCGGCGGTGTCGCAGATCGCTGGGCGCAGTGCCGCGGCACCCGCACCGCCAAACAGTTTAGGAAATGTTCCAGGCGGCGGCGCACACTCCTTGTGCCGCTGCTCACCCCCTTCGGGTCCTAAAATGATGAAAAATGACCCGGAAAGAGAATAAAAGCAATAGGATTCAATGTCTGGGCAACAATAACACGAAATAGAAGTACGGGAACCCCAAAACGGTGGTTCCAAGCAATGATTACAAGGGTTCGCCCAACAAATCACGATTCGAAGAACAAGAAGAGGTTTGAAATGACATAACTTTCAACCGGGTATTACACAAGAGCCGGATTAACAGAGTCTTTTTACACTCATTGTATCTAGATTTCTCACATTAATACTTGTATCCACGAATATTTGTATTAATAACATCTCGCGAGAGCATTCAAGCCCGGGCCTAACAAACCCAGCAAATCTTGTATCATTTATCTTCTCTTGGAAGTGCTCCCGCAATTGTTGTTTGTTGTCCGTCCCCAGCAGTATTTAATCTTCGGATAGATATTTTGGGCAACAACAATTGGCGCTAGAAGAAGGGCATCTAACCCTCAAATTTTTATACCTACCGTCTCGAAGAACACTCACTGTTCTCGGGGCAGATACTTGAAGTGACACTTACTGCACTTCAAAGAAATCTTTCAGAAATCATGTCTTCCGCCTCCGCGTCGAAGAAAGCCGCCGGCCAGCCGGCCGGACGCCGCGTTCCGTCCCAGTCCGAGCCACAACCGATGGTGTAGGGTAGCCGCCGCGGTCAGAGACGCTCGATCCCGCCCCTGGACGGCGGCCCAAGCCTCTCGCTCGATCGGTTCCGAACCAAGGAATGCATCGAAGGCCTCTGCCGCCCTACAGAGCGACGGAGTGCTCTCGACGCGCCTCGCTATCACCCTCGGCCGTCCGCCGAAGTCCAAGCGAAGCTCAAGGCGCATCGCCGAGCGATCGCGTGAGGCTCCCGTCCGCAAGAAGAGGCGCTGCGCCGGGCACCTCGCTTCGATCGCCCGGGCAAGTGACTCGACTGCAACCGGGCGCCCGGCCTCACTACGAGACGACAGAGTTTGAGTCCGTCACCGTGAGCTCGGCCTACCCGACTCCCGGAAGGCCACTGCTCGGCTCTCCCTCGCCAAATAGCCGAGGCCGGCAGCAGCGGAGTCCGGAGATCGGTACACGATCGCCTCGGCTCCTGCTCCCAAGCCGATCTGCAAGCGACCAAGCCACGGCGATGGCTGCGATGCAACGTCAACTCGACGACATGAAGGAGCTCCTGGAATCCAGGGCAGGCGCCAAGAAGACGAGCGCCAGGCCAAGCGAGCCGCTCAAGATCGACATCGAGCTCGCCCCCGTGCAGCACAAGATCGCTCCCCCGCAGACACCCGTGTACGAGGGGCGATCGGACCCCCAAATGCACCTGAGGAAGTTCAACATCTACATGACCGGGTGTGGGGCATCAGACGTGAACAGGTGCCGAATGTTCCCTCTGACGCTGGATGACCTCGCTCACAGGTGGTACGCCTCGTTGCCGCCTCGGTCCATTGGCTCTTTTAACCAGCTGGCGCACGTCTTCACGGAGTATTTCGCTACCAGGGTCGTCCGGCCAGAAGGTCCCCTTCGCATGATGCAAATCAAGCAGGGAGAAGAAGAGTCCGACTCAGACTACATCGACCGGGTAGACGTGATCATCCTCAACGGCGAGCCCGTAAGCGATGAGACCGCCCTCTACGCGGTCTTAGGAGGATTTCAGGGTTTTTCGCCTATGTTCAGGCATCTCACGAAGAACCAACCTACAACCTACGCAGCCTTCCGGGCTAGAGCCGCAGATTTTCTGGCCAGGCAAAGGTTCCTTCTTAGCCTGTGAGCAGTGCGATCGGCGCCCGGACGAAGATCTCCCGCCCGATCGCCGATATCGACACACGAATAAAGCGATCGGCAGCCGAGCGATGATCGCCAGTTTTCCGGCCCGATCGCCGATCATCACGCTACATCATCAGCAACCCGGAGGACACGATCGCCCTCTACAGTCCAGCATCTAACATGACGGACTAAGGCATAAGATCACCTCCACCGCACATCATAAAGCCAGGGTCCTGGTAGTCGATGGAACCGGTTGCTTCGGCCATGCAAGGTCCCTTTCGGCCGAGATCGCCCGCCCTTCGTTTAAATATGAGGCCGGCGTAGTCTGAGGGCTCTCCAACATTGATCAGTGGACACGATCGCCCGCCCTCAAGATTCACCATCAAAAGATGATCTTCCCGGACGATGTGACACGTACCACAACCCCGTCTCAACGTACACCGTCGAGGTTCGCCATCTTCATGGTGGGACGAGGTGGAAGCAGAGCTAACAAGCCGCGGGCGTGGAGTTGATTCATCCGACGCTGCCCCGCGCAAGGACTCCTCTAGACCGAGACCGCACGCCCTTCGTTTAAATACGAGGCGAGACGCAGCCTAACAGAGGACCCTCATAATAAAGTGAGTCACGAGACACTCAATGTCTTCGCGCACCAAGACATGGTCATGGAGTCGGCCCATCGAACTTCGCGACTGTGCACGATTCCTCAAACAAGCGAAACCATCAAGTTTCCGAGGGGGATCGACCAATGTTGTTTTTGCAGGTACAAGACCGAAAGATAACTAGCCAATCGACCATGATAGCCCAAGTCCGAATCATAAGTCAGCTCAGCAAGATCGCCCATCCTCATCCTTACACGATCGCTAGCAAGAACCACCTCGCCCCATGTCTTCAACATAGGAGCAAGCTGGGGGGCAATTGTTGTGTCGAGAATTACACTCTCCGACCGGCGATCGCCTCGGAGATCGGGCGACGAAGCACGCTGAGCAAATGAGACAGAGCCGCTGATCGCGACTGTGCGGCCTAGCATTAGCCCCGCAGACAACATGAATCGGCCAACCGAAGGTCCCAGGACAAGTCCCAGTGCCGAGAGATCGACATCCAATACGATCATCTCTCGGCGCCTGGCGACCGACTTCTGGCGACCGACTTATGGACAATCATCTCTCGGCGCCTTGCCGACCGACCCTTGGTGACCGACCAGTGCCGACCCTCGGATCGCCGAGGACGACTCGGTGTCCAAACTAGAAACGACCGCTTCATGCCGATCAGTGGCCGATGGCCATCCAATCGGCAAAGGCCGAGCCACAGACAAAGACCCACGTGCATCCACAAAGGCGCCGGCTGCACTGCCACCTACCTCACCTACCAACAGGCCACGCACTGCAAAAAGAGCCGACAGACAAGACCTCGTGACCACACTGTCACCTACCTCGCCACCGACGAGTCCGCCAAAGTAACGAAGTGGGACCACCGTGATGCATTTACGACGCTGCTCCTCATTGGACCGCACAGCTGGCTGCCGGCTGTAGCCTTGGACTTTTGGCAGACTGCCCATGTGACCTTTAGGACGATCGCCCCATTATATTAATGGCCGAAAGACGATCGCCCACTAGGAGACAAGGCACCTCAGCCCCTATATATAGAAGACAGCCTGCACTTGGGCTCTCTCTCTGGCATTCTCGCATTTCACACACCATACAGAAGCAAAATATACAGCACTTGGCTTTCTCCAACTCTTGACAACAGCTATCTTTCGGTACTTCTTCTCCCGGCCTCTCTCATCAAGCAGACGATCGGCAGGGACGAAGAACACCGAGCTTCGCTCAAGAGCCGGATTAACAGAGTCTTTTTACACTCATTGTATCTGTTGTGTCAAGAATTAACACTCTCCGACCAGCGATCGCCTCGGAGATCGGGCGACCGAGTCATCGCTGAGCACTTAGGCAGAATCGCGACTGACCAGGCGGCCGAACCTTTGCCCAGCGGACAAGCTAAATCGACCAACCGAAGGTCCCAGGACAGGTCCCGGTGCCGAGCGATCGACATCAAATACGATTGTCTCTCGGTACTCGGCGTCCGACTCCTGGCGACCGACAAGCGGACGACAATCCCTCGGCACCTGCCGACCGACCCTTGGTGACCGACCGATGCCGACCCTCGGCAACTGGCCGATGGCGACCTCTGATGACCAGCTAGAGACGACCGCCTCATGTCGATCAGCGCCGATGGCCATCCAGTCGGCAAAGGCCGAGCCTCAGGACAGACATCACGTGCAAGGGCCGAGACAAGATCCGCATATCACGGATCATTGACCACAGCCTGGCAGGATCTTTCCACCAGCCGACAAGCCGCCGAAAGTTGTCAGTAGGGCCGCATGTGACTGACTCCGGACGCGTGCTGGCCCCTCATCGACCGCCACCGGCCGCCGAGCTTGACTTTAGGCATCGCCAAAGATCTTCTCGACTTTAGCCCGATGCCGGGTGATCGCCCCATTATAATATTGGCCGGCAGACGATCGCCCCATTATTATAATGGCCGGAAGGCGATCGCCCGCCAGAAGACAAGACCCGGCTGCCACTATATATACAAGGCTCCCAGCACTTGTCCAAGGGACCGAGATTTTGGCTCACAAAAACACTCTCTGCATTCCCACGAGATTCAACACCTTAGCACTTGGCTATCTCCAACACTTGGAAACAGCTATCATTCGGTCCTTCTTCTCCCGGCCTCTCTCATCAAGAAGACGATCGGGAGGGACGAAGAACACCGAGCTTCGCTCAAGAGCTGGATTAACAGAGTCTTTTTAAACTCATTGTATTTAGATTTCTCTCATTAATACTTGTATCCACGAATATTTGTATTAATATCATCTCGCGAGAGCATTCAAGCCCGGGCCTAACAAACCCGGCAAATCTTGTATTATTTGTCTTCTCTCGGAAGTGCTCCTGCAAATTGTTGTTTGTTGTCCGTCTTCCAGCAGTATTAATCTTCGGATAAATATTTTGGGCAACAACAGTATCTAGATACAACAACAACATCTAAGCCTTAGTCCCAAAATGATTTGGGGTCGGCTAACATGAATCAAACTTTGAAACCGTCAATAATCGTTACATAAATAACATAAAAGGAAAAAAGAGGGAAAAAGTAGAGAAAAAAGCAAATAAAAAAAGAGAATGAATGAAAAAAAAAAAAAAAAAAGAAAAAAAAAAAAAAAAAAAAGACACCCTGAAATAAAAGAAAATAGCAATTAAAAAAAAAAAAAAAGAATCAGACTCCATCCACCATCCGTATTCTTTCCCGCCACATTTGCCTCTCCATCGCCATACTTTCTCCAATTCCAAGAAACCGCATATCATTTTCAATCATCTTTATCCAAGTTTTCTTGGTCTTCCTCTACCTTTCACAACATTACTTGCTCCCCAACTTTCTAGCCTCCTCACCGGGCATCAATAGGTCTTCTTCACATGACCAAACCATCGTAATCGATTCTCCATCATCTTGTCTTCTATAGACGCAACTCTTACCTTCTCTCCGATCACCTCATTTCGAGCCGATCCTTTTTGTATGACCACACATCCATCGTAGCATACGCATCTCCGCCACATTCATCTTTTGAACGTGACATCGCTTTACACCCAACACTCGGTGCCATATAACAAGCAGCCTAATTGCCGTGCGGTAAAATTTACCCTTTAATCTATGAGGCATGCCGGGATCACATAAAACCCCGTGGCACTCTTCCACTTCAACCACCCCGCCTTTATTCGTGAGCCACATCGCCATCTAGCTCTCCATCCTTTTGGATAATAGATCCAAGATACCGAAAGAAAGTGGATCCATGAACAACTTTCCCATCAAATGTGATCATCCCCGCCTCTCTATCACTCAAGTTCGCTAAACCTACACTCCATATATTCGGCCTTACTTCGCCACCAAAGCCTCGAGCTTCCAAAGTATCCTCCAAAGTTCCAATTTCGTTGCACTCCAACCTTCGTTTCATCAATCAACACAATATCATCTCGCGAACATCATACACCACGGAACGTCATTTTGAATTTCTCTTGTCAATTCGCCCATGACTATGGCAAAGAGAAAAGGACTAAGAGCAGATCCTTGATGCACCCCAATCGTAATAGGAATTCTTCTCGTCCTCCCAACATTAGTACGTACACTTGTACTAGCTCCCTCATACATGTCCTTTATAATGTCAATATATTTCCGCGATACACCCTTCTTTGCTAAGGCCCACCAAAGTACTTCTCTTGGTACTTTATCATATGCCTTCTCTAAATCAATAAAAACCATATGCGATCTTTCTTTTTATCTCGATAATGTTCCATCAATCACGGATAAGATAAATTGCTTCCATGGTCGATCTTCCAGGCATAAATCCAAACTGATTTTCTGTTATCTTCACACATTTCCTGATCCTTTGTTCAATCACTCGTTCCCACAACTTCATGGTATGACTCATTAGTTTAATTCCGCGATAATTAGAACAATCTTGAACATCACCTTTGTTCTTATACAAAGGGACGAGAATACTTTTCCTCCATGCTGACGGCATCTTATTGCTTCTCCAAATCTTATTGAAAAGCATAGTTACCCATTCGATCCCTCTCTCCCCCAAACAACAGTATCTAGATTTCTCACATTAATACTTGTATCCACGAATATTTGTATTAATAACATCTCGCGAGAGCATTCAAGCCCGGGCCTAACAAACCCGGCAAATCTTGTATCATTTATCTTCTCTCGGAAGTGCTCCCGCAATTGTTGTTTGTTGTCCGTCCCCAGTAGTATTTAATCTTCGGATAGATATTTTGGGCAACAACACGCGGGTCGTCATGTTACACGACACAACTGTTGGTAGTCGATCCACCTTGGCATCCACCTAAGCGCTCCAGACAGCGGAACGGCCGAGCAGATCCTGGAGCCGAACCGGTCATAGACCGTATCGTCTCTCGGACTCACAACAAAACCGGACCGGGCTGAGACATTAGAGCCGAGCCGGAATCCGGACCAGAAGGACCGAGCAGATCCTATATGAATACGCTCCGAACCATAATCATAAATAAGGCCGACCAGAGTAGCAGGAAGCTCGAGGGCCGACCCCATTGTCGGTCGTAACGGATAAGTATCGCCAAAAGCCCGAAAAACAGGCAGACAGGACAGTGAAAGAGAGCTGTCATGTCCCTTCCCAAAGCACACTTAAGAAGGTGACACATGTCGAAGAAGTCACCTTCATTGTGACAAATGTCATCAACATGTTCACCTCAATCTTCCTACTGTCATCTCACGAATGGCTGACATTGCCTATATATATGCCAGGAGAATGTACAATAAAAGGACTTTTGGAAAAAGAGAGAAAAGAGCGATATGTAGAGAGAAAAAGAGAGATAAAACAAGAGAAGAGAGAAAAGAAAGTAAGACTTGTAATTAACAAGCAAATTGGATAGACCGACACACATTATTCTGCTCGGCTCTATGCTATCAAAAGGTCATTAATAAAATTTAGTGATCAAATATCTTCCATCTTATTTATTATTTTCTACGTGGCTTCGATCCATTCGTCCAGATCAGCACACGTGACGTTGACCAAATCAGACGTCAACAGAATGGCGCTAGAAGGAGGGCACCTCCGGGAGCTTGAGCGAGTCGCTCAAGTTATGACCAATTCCAATTATAATCAGCCCGCCACAAAGACGGGAAATCCGTTCCAGTTGGCGGGGCACTTTGACACACCTTGCGTTCATCCGGGAATAACCACCCCCACCAAGGGATGGTGAGATGAAAGCATAGGAATCATCGTAACTACGAGTCGAAAGCATAGGAATCATCGTAATTTGGAGTTGAAAGCACAGGAGCCATTGTGACCACGGGTTCCTGCTCGACTCGGCTGACCTTTTAAAGGTCATAACTCGAAGGATATCGAGCGTAGCTCAAAATTCTAGAAAAGGTCTCGAAGAGTCCTCGTATCCTTCAAATTAAAGTTGCAGTCAACATACGCTGCAACATCTGAAAACTCCTTCGGAATTTCCATCCACACCCGCGAAGGTCCTAGTAATCCAGACGGCACTGGACCAGCTACCGAAAACATCTCCAAGTATTGAGCCATGTGTTAGAGAAGCAGCGGCGGCACTTACAAGTGAATTGGAAGTCGAAGTAAAAGTAATCTATTAAGGAGTTTTCCGCATAATCACCCGAGCAGCGGCCGTTAGGATGCCAACGGCGAAACTCAAAACTCAAAGTGATGAAAAAGCTGCAGAAAGTGGAAAATATTAGTAAAACTAAAATGAGCAAAGGAATAATGTCTATAAGAAAAGAGGGGCCCGACCGACAGAGTCACCAACAATCCTGCAACGGCCGACCCAAGAAGAATCTCAGGCGTTCTGCGACGACCTCCATATACGAAGCAATTTATCCATGTCGCACGATTCACAATCCAACGGACAAATCGAGGCGGTTAATGCAATTATGAAACAGTACCTCAAGGCCTGCCTCGAAAAGCGCAAAGGGTCACGGCCTGAAGAACTCTCTGAAGACTTGGCAAGGCATCGACCCGCCACTTGAGAAATATCTTCGTAGCCTCCGGCACTGAGGCGATGACCCCGATCGAGATTGGAACACGCCTACCGGAGAATTCGTTTCAAAAAACAAGGTCAATGTGACCCTAAGAACCTGGACCTCGTCGCCCAAAAAACAAAACCAAGCAAAAAGGCGGAACGTCTTCTACAAAACATCCGAGGATCATCATCAGAGCTTCCGGGTCGATGACCTCATTATTAAACGAGCGTTGGGGCCCGACCCAGGACCTCCTGAATCCAAGTAACAAGAGCCGTACGGAAGTAACAAAGCCCGTCAGAACGGAGGTCGCTAGCTAGAATATATAAATGACCAAGGATTAATTCATTCGTTGAGTGCCATGAAGGTATAATCAATAAAATTCGACTCTATTTCATCTCTGAATCAAATGCACTATAAGACCGAGTTCGTCTCGGCACCTCGAATGACCGGCTCCTCCGGCACTATAAGACCGAGTTCATCTCGGCACCTCGAATGACCGGCTCCTCCGGCACTATAAAGACCGAGTTCGTCTCGGCACCTTGAATGACCGGCTCCTCCGGCACTATAAGACCGAGTTCGTCTCGGCACCTCGAATGACCGGCTCCTCCGGCACTATAAAGACCGAGTTCGTCTCGGCACCTCGAATGACCGGCTCCTCCGGCACTATAAAGACCGAGTTCGTCTCGGCACCTTGAATGACCGGCTCCTCCGGCGCTATAAGACCGAGTTCGTCTCGGCACCTCGAATGACCGGCTCCTCCGGCACTATAAGACCGAGTTCGTCTCGGCACCTCAAAAGACCAGTCCACCCGGCACTGAAAGTCCGAGCACGCCTCAGCACCTCAAAAGACCGGTCCACCCGATACTGAAAGTCCGAGCTCACCTCGGCATCTCAAAAGACCGATCCACCCGGCACTGAAAGACTGAGTTCGTCTCGGCACCTCAAAATACCGGTCCACCCGACACTGAATGTCCGAGCTCGCCTCGGCACCTCAAAAGACCGGTCCACCCGGCACTGAAAGTCCGAGCACGCCTCGGCACCTCAAAAGACCGGTCCACCCGGAACTGAAAGTCCGAGCTCGCCTCGGCACCTCAAAAGACCGGTCCACCCGGCACTGAAAGTCCGAGTTCGCCTCGGCACCTTGATAGATCAGCCCGTCCAGCACGATCAACAAAGGGTGAACAGAAAAGACGGCGGTCAGACCAACCGATCCCAAATACAAAAAAGCAATAAAGGCCATAAAAAGATTTTATTCATTCAAAATAAGCCGCTCCATGTCAGAATACAAAAGAAATCAAGGAAAAACGCCACTCAAGCCATACATGGAATAAAACAAAAAATCTACTCGGCCTTGTCCTCCTGATCGGTCGCCTGAGAAGACTGTCCTTCACCTTCGCCAGACGGGATCACCACTGGATCTTCGACAGCTTCGACGGCCTTCGGCTCATCATCTCCGAGAGTTTCAACCTTCAGGTCGGCCGCCTGAGACTTTACGTAGGCCTGGACCTCCTCAACGGTCTTCCCTTCCTTCATGAGATCCAATATCTCATAACAAGTGGAGACATAGTTAAGGTTGATCAATTCCTCGTACTCGGGTGTCTTCTGAAAAGCAGCCGCCCCATCGGCAAGGCCCCTGGCATAACCCGCAGATTCACAAGTCTGGACCTGCTCGGTTAATTGCTCAAGCTGGGCCTTAGCACTTTGCAAATGGGCCTCGTACTCGGCCCTGATATCCAGGCACCGTTTTTGCGCCTTCTCAGCTGCCGTGGCCATCTTGTCAGCCTTCCCTTTCCCCATATTGGCCTCAAAGGCCCGGCTCTCCAGAAGCTCCATCTCACCCTTCAGAGAAGCCATCTACTCCTCCAAAGACTTGATAAGCGAAGGGCAGAGATGGTGCTCCTCCTGTAAGGCCTTGAGATCGGCCTCTGCCTTTTTGTATTTCCCAGCCGAGGCGGCCGGCTCTGGGGCCTTCACATAGGTGCACAACGCCCGGCCTAAAATAGCATTTCCAAAATGGATCTGCTCATCCGGATCCATGTCGTTGGTCACCATCTCCATTTTCGGCATCCAACCCAAAATAGGGACATAGCTGGACTCAACCACCGATGGGGGGACCTGGTCGAGCATCTCGGCGGTTGGGGTGGCTGCCCGGACGTAGTCGAGGAACCAGCGCGGTCGCCGCCCTTTCATCTGGGCACAAGGTTCTTCCCGATCCTTATTCACCGGGAGATAGTGGCCCTCCAAATCAATCACGGGATCCTTACCCTTCGCCCGGCCCATCCGTACCGGGCTCAGGGCGGGCACAACAATCTTAGGAATGGGGAAAACCTCGGCCCTGGTCACGTTATCCTCAGGCCCGGCCTCTACTCTCTCCCGCTTGCCCGCGCGCTCCCTATGCTCGGCGGCCTCCGCGGCCAGCCTCGCCACCCGCTGCGCAGACGTCTCTTTCCGTCCCGACGAACTCCTGCCCCTAGGGACTGGATAAGGAAGATAAATTAAAAAAAAAAAAGAAGGAGCTACCTGACGAAGACATTCTGCTCGGGTTAGTTGATCGAAGTCCCGCGGCCCAAAGATTATCCTCAGTAACCAGAAGGTATGACTTCCTCCGATCAACAGGAAGGTCCAAGAGCTGTTCAACCCGGTCGTCAAACAAGGAGGAGGTCTCTGAAGCCGGGATACGTTCTGCACAAACAATAAATTATGAGCGTTAGACATAAAAGGAACAGCAATAAAGAGCACGATACTTACTCATTTTAGCAATGAAGTGTTCTGGGACCCGAAGCTTGGCATCTATTACGCCAGGTTCCCACTCGTCGACCGAGCTCATCCACGGCCCCCTACATAGAACCACTATTCTTTCCAACTATGTATGGTCTCCGGCACATCCACCAATTCTTTATACATCGTGTGCCGGGCTGTCAAGTAAAACCAGCCAGAACCAGATCGACCGACCGACCTCCATAGGAAGAGACTGTTAATCTCTTCAAAACTGGGCTCGGTCCATCTATGCTGACTAAAAAGAATCAAAAGACCCACCATCCGAGCCCAAGAATTCGGATGAATTTGGGCAATACAAAGGTCCCACTGCCTCAACCACCGGGAGAGTACCAACGGAAGAGGAAACCTCAGCCCGGAGAATAGGGAGCGATAATACACCGCCGTGCAGCCGACAGGAGGGGTGTGGGGTCTCTCCTCTGGGTCCGGAACAAACATCCGCACCACCGCGGGTATCTTAAATCGCCCCCGCCAAGCCTCCAACTGCCCATCGGTGACCGTGCTGCGTATCAAGGCCAAATCCCATTCCGCCTCAACAAAAGGAGACGGCCGAGGCCGAACCCAGGCCCGAGTCTCGCCAACCACCATCAACGGCGTCGCCCCCTCCACGTCTCCAGAATCTGCATCTCCAGAATATGGCGATCTTGCGACCTCGCCGCCATCTTCATCGCTCCAGTCAACGGGAGCATCACCTATCAACAAATCCGCCACTCCCGTGCGGTCCGGAGACACAACCAACTCCTCCGCCGTATCTCTCCGCTCCGACATCATAAAATAAGAAAAAAGAGGAGGAAAAGAAAGCTTACCGGGAAAGTCTGTGAAATCGGAGAAGAAGAAAAATTGCCGGAAAAGATCTTTCTCTGCAACAACACGTAAAAATGGCGAAGGAAGTAATGGGGAAGAAGACTCTCTATATTTATAAAGATGAAACAGGGGCATTAAATACGAAGCGGCGATTCATAATCGTCACGAAGATCAAAGACGCGTGAGACACCGGGACGAATTACGTCCCGCCACGCGTCCCCCTCACTATGACTCTTGGAGATCCCGAAGTCAAATCGACGCGACTCTCAAACATATGTCCCTTCAAGAGATCTTATCCACCCCCAAACCGGATCGACCTCAATCTGAAACGATTCCAACACCGGCCAACCCGGCACGACCCTGGACTCGGGGGCCCTTATTGGTAGTCGATCCACCTTGGCATCCACCTAAGCACTCCAGACAGCCGAACGGCCGAGCAGATCCTGGAGCCGAACCGGTCATAGACCGGATCGTCTCTCGGACTCACAACAAAACCGGACCGGGCTGAGACATTAGAGCCGAGCCGGAATCCGGACCAGAAGGACCGAGCAGATCCTATATGAATACGCTCCGAACCATAATCATAAATAAGGCCGACCAGAGTAGCGGGAAGCTCGAGGGCCGACCCCATTGTCGGTCGTAACGGATAAGTATCGCCAAAAGCCCGAAAAACAGGCAGACAGGACAGTGAAAGAGAGCTGTCATGTCCCTTCCCAAAGCACACTTAAGAAGGTGACACATGTCGAAGAAGTCACCTTCATTGTGACAAATGTCATCAACATGTTCACCTCAATCTTCCTGCTGTCATCTCACTAATGACTGACATTGCCTATATATATGCCAGGAGAATGTACAATAAAAGGACTTTTGGAAAAAGAGAGAAAAGAGCGATATGTAGAGAGAAAAAGAGAGATAAAACAAGAGAAGAGAGAAAAGAAAGTAAGACTTGTAATTAACAAGCAAATTGGATAAACCGGCACACATTATTGTGCTCGGCTCTCTGCTATCAAAAGGTCATTAATAAAATTTAGTGATAAAATATCTTCCATCTTATTTATTATTTTCTACGTGGCTTCGATCCATTCGTCCAGATCAGCACACGTGACGTTGACCAAATCAGACGTCAACAACAACGATGACCGTAACATATTAAAACAGCATAACCTCACCTCGTTTGCTGAAATCTTGAAATATCTTCCTTTGAATTTGGCTCGGTTTTCCTTCTTGGATCCCGGATACGCTTCTCCTAGCACTTGAAAATACTTTTTCATATTTCCGGTCATAAATTCTTGATGTAAAATCTGAAATCTCTTTGAGGACTTTTATCAAACACCTTTGAAAAACTGTCAGATTTGAGCTATCTAATTGATCGGGATTTTTGAGGCCTTTTTAATTTTTGTAATAGAAATATGTTACGGTCGTTTTAAAGTAGAGGTTCACCGATTCAAAATCATATATTATATGTACAAAAATATGTCCGGGAACATGTATAAATAGGGGCTCACAGTCGGTTGAAAATCATCCTTACCCTGGACAAACCGAAGCCTTATCCGACATCCGCCGAGAAGCTTCGCCGGTCGTGGACTGCCTTATCCTGACAAATGCCGAGAAGCTTCTGTCGGTCGCGACCGACCTTCTCCGGACACCTGAACGAGAAGCTTCTTTCGGTCGTTACCGACCTTATCCTGACAAATGGATTTCTTATCCGGATAGTGGTCGAGAAGCTTCGGCCGTGACTGCAATGCCGGTAGGCATGTCCGGCGGTGACCGGCAGATGTCGGTCAACTTGGCTCAGCCGGTTCGACCCCTTCCCAATGCCCAAATTCGATTTTCCGACCTGTTCCGGACTCCTCGGAGTTAAATCTTCGATATGCTCAGAACGGATTCTCGATAATATTAAAATATTAATTTAATATTATTTTTGCAATATAAGTGTTCTGTAATGAAATTTTATCGTATCAAAATCGTCGGAACTTTCGAAATCACTTTCATAAATTCTAAAAATGATCCTTATAATTCATTTTGAAATCTTTCCTTTTAAGTCCTTCATTTTATGCTAGGAACGTATCGGGCCAAGTATCAGACAACCTATAAATATTAAAATAAAAATCCATGATCGTTAGCAAAATAAATAGTATTAAATAAGTATTGGGGCGTTACATACCGAGTCGCACAATACGATTGACGACGGAATGAATCAAGCTTATTCTCTCATAATGAATATTAGATATTGAATATCTAATTAATTGGGACATTGGATGTCTAAATTGATTTATTGGATAAATTAATTTACGGCCTAATGAATTAAATAAATTACTGGGTGATTAATTTAATTCATGAAAATAATTATTTCTTAGAGAAATTAATTATGGTATTATGTATTTGATATAATTAATTAATTGGATTAATTAATTGATATAAATACATCAGAACGGATTCAGAGTTTATCTGTTTGGACTCGCGGGAGTCTGAAACGGACCGAACTCCACCTACCCTTCTAGATGGCCACCCCCCCATTTCCACCACCTTTCATCTTGTCTTTTGTTTCCATTTTTAAATGGAAGACAATGACTTGAAAGGCATCTCTCATGTGCGATGAGATGTTTAGTGGGTTGTTGGTGAATAAAGAATGAAAAGGGAGAAGACTTGTGACTCTCTTAATGATTATTGATTCCATACGTAAGAAAGATAGAGAGAAACAGTGAAAAAGAACTTAGAGTTCATTCCAAAGTCTTCATCTCATTCTTCATCTTGTTCTTGTTGTTCTTGGAGAAAATCAAGAAAAATTGAGAGATATATTTAAACACTTAGAGTGTTATAATTAAAGTTTCATCACTTGATTCTAGCCGTAATCTTAGAGGTTAATCGAGTGTTGTCATTCCGTTCGTTTCTCCGACGCGTGACAAGTAGAGACGCGGTTTTTTCGGCGTTGGATCATCCAAGGGCTTGGAGCATTTTGGATCGTTTGGGGAATCGCTCAAGAGAAGGAAATCCATATAATCAACGGACGACAAGGGTATGATTTCGAATCTTCCTTTGTTTATTTTATATTCGTATATGCGTAGCTCGATCGATCCTCGTGGGGATTCGGATCGAATTAATTTTCGTTTTACCGCTTCCGCTGGGCCTTCATTTTAGGCACCGAATCCCAACAGTGGTATCGGAGAGAGGTCTTGCGATCATATATACGATATTTAGCATTTGGAATGCTTATTTTATGATTTAGAATCACTTTGATAATCGTAGATATTTTATTGTTCGTCGTAGTGTCGTTTTTCCGTGATTTTATGTTATGGTATAAATCAGGTTTTTCTTGGAAATATGATTTATATTAATAATATTCAGATAAGGAATAACAGAATTTTAGAAATCTGCCCGAAAACGAGCTGTATCGAATCGTTGGACGATTTTCCATACAGCTGCCTAGTGTGGCCGAGCACGTCAGGACCGTGGCCGGACGCTTGCCGATCTCGCCTGCCCCGCCGGGGCGTGTTGTCAGACGAGCCGAGTGCTCGCTGATCCGCCGACGCTTTGTCAGATTTCGCCTCGCCTGCCGGCCGTGTTGCCAGACGAGCCGAGTGCTCGTTGATCCGGCCGACGCTTGCCGATTCTCGCCGACTCGCCGGCGTGTTGTCAGACGAGCCGTGTGCTCAGGTGGATCCGGACGAGCGCTTGTCGATCTCCGCCGAGCATTTGTCAGATCTCGCTGGTAGTGCCAGATCTCGCCGGGCGTGTCCGGCATGGTCGGGCCCTTTCTCGTATGGAGCCGGGCGCGACTCAGAAGCTCCGGCGTGGCTGTAGCCGCCGAGCATGGTGCCTCGGTGCCGCTGGCAACTTCAGCCGCCGGGCACTGGGTCTCGTTTTTCAGTATATTTTCGATTATTGAATTTTCCTGTATTAAAATCATTAATTTGGAATTTTTGATGAGGTAAAATTCAAAGAAAATATTTTAAGGGTATACTACGGACGAAAATTAGATTGTCGATTATTGTTGAATTGATTGGATCAATTCTATTTATTGTTGATTATTGGTTGGATCATATGTAATCTTCTCGCTTTCCATTTGTATAGTATTTATTGGATGAATGCTTTAGAATGGGGATGTGGTTCATGGACTTAGTTTGAATTCTTCGTTTTATTCGATTGGGTTGTAAAGGCCGTTTTGAGCCTATTTATTTTACTAGAAAATTTGTATAGGATGCAATTTTTCAAATGTAAAATTTATATGTAATGACGAAGACCGGACGAAGATCCGCACGAGTATACGAAGATTCAAGACCGAAGACATGTAATTAGATTACGACGTTTTTGTTCTAGGAACGGTCCATGAACTACATGTTGTTAGTTTTAGGTTGTGTATGTTTTCATATTGTATGGTAAACAAACAAACCGACAAACCGCGCTTATAAACGGATTAATGTGCAAAGTGTAACATATAATCGCGTTAATACTCCCAGTTACAAACACTAAGTTATAAAGGTTATGAGGTTTCCTACCCTCCGTCAAACTCATGGAAAATTGAAATCTAAACCGGAATATTATTCTTCCGAGTATGTCGGGGTAATATTTTTGGGGAAAGTTGATAAATTCCTAGAGTGCATTAGATGCCTTTGGTTGTGACAAATCAAACCCCTATAAACTGTATGGGTTGCCGGGTAAGATTCAATTGTCAGACTAATAGGAGTTGACGGTTTAAACTTAGATAGTTCAACGAGCCATAGAAACCGAATGGGTTGAGGGTGTTTTTGCCCAAAATATTTATCCGAAGATTAAATACTGCTGGAATGGATGGACAACAAACAAAGTTGCGGGAGCACTTCCGAGAGAATATGAATAAACACAAGATTTGTCGGGTTTGTTAGGCCCGGGCTTGAATGCTTTCGCGAGATGTTATTAATACAAATATTCGTGGATACAAGTATTAATGTGAGAATCTAAGTACAATGAGTGTAAAAAGACTCTGTTAATCCAGCTCTTGAGCATACAATGAGAACTAACAGATAGCTGTTGCCAAGTGTAGGAGAAAGCCAAGTGCTGTGTGAAATCTCGTGGGAATTGAAGTTCTGAAGCCTTTTGGTGGTAAAAGTTCGGTCCTTTGACAAGTGCAGGCTGCCTTGTATTTATAGGGGCTGAGGAGCCTTGTTTCCTAGCGGGCGATCGTCTTCCGGTCAATATAATAATGGGGCGATTGTCCTCAAGGTCACATGGGCAGTCCGCCTAAAGTCCAAGTCTGCTGCTGGAAGCCAGCTGTGCGGTCCAATGAGGAACCAGCACGCGTCCGGAGTCACTGTCACATGCGGTCCTACTGACACCTTTCGGCGGGCCTGTCGGTTGGTGGACGGATGCTGACAGGCTGTGGTCAATGATCCATGAAATCCGGATCTTGTCTCGGCGCTGCACGTGGGGTCTGTCCTGGGCTTCGGCCTTTGCCGACTCGATGGCCATCGGCTCTGATCAGCATGAGGCGCTCGTCAATGGTCGGTCACCAGAGGTCGGCATCGGTCGGTCACCAAGGTCGGTCGGCAAGTGCCGGGAGATGATCGTCTGCTAGTCGGCCACCAGGAGTCGATCGCCAAGTACCGAGAGACGATCGTCTTAGATGTCGATCGCTCGGCACCGGGACTTGTCCTGGGACCTTCGGTTGGCAGATCTATCTTGGCTGCCGGCAATGGATAGGTCGCCCGATCTCCGAGGCAATCGCCGGTCGGAGGGTATAATTCTCGACACAACAATTGCCCCCCAGCTTGCTCCGATGTTGAAGACATGGGGCGAGGTGGTTCTTGCTGGCGATCGTGTAAGATGAGGACGGGCGATCTTGCTGAGCTGACTTATGATTCGGACTTGGGCGATCTCGTCGATTGGCTAGCTATCTTTCGGTCTTGTACCTGCAAAAAACAACATTGGCCGATCCCTCATAGAAACTTGATTGTTTCGTCGCTGAGGAACCGTGCCCAATCACGGAGTTCGATGGACCGACTCCATGAGCATGTCTTGTGCGCGAAGACATTGAGTGTCTCGTGACTCATTTTATTGTGAGGGTCCTCTGTTAGGCTGTGCCTCGCCTCGTATTTAAACGAAGGGCGTGCGGTCTTGGTCTAGAGGAGTCCTTGCACGGGGCAGCGTCGGATGAATCAACTCCACTCCCGCGGCTTGTTAGCTCTGCTTCCACCTCGGCCTGCCATGAAGATGGCGAACCTCGATGGTGTACGTTGAGATGGGGGTAGTGGCACGTGTCGCATTGTCCAGGTTCACCATGTTAGATGATGATCCTTTGAGGGCGGGCGATCGTGTCCACTGATTAATTTTGGAGGGCCCTCAGACTACGCCGGCCTCGTATTTAAACGAAGGACGGGCGATGTTGGCCCAAAGGGACCTTGCATGGCCGAAGCAGCCGGTTCCATCGACTACCCGGACATGGCTGTATGATGTGCGGTGGAGGCGATCTCATGCCTTAGTCCGTCATGTCAGATGCCGAACTGTAGATGGCGAACAAGTACTCCGGTTTTTTGGTGATGTAGCGTGATGATGGCGATCGGGATGGAAGACTGCCGATCATCGCTCGGCTGCCGATCGCGTTATTCATAGGTTGATATCAGCGATCGGGCGGGAGATCGTCGTTCGGGCGCCGATCGCGTTGCTCACAGGCTAAGAAGAAACCTTTGCCTGGCCAGAAAATCTGCGGCTTTAGCTCGGAAGGTCACGTAGGTCGAGGGTTGGCTCTTCGTAAGATGCCTGAATATAGGCGAAAGGCCATGAAATCCTCCTAGGACAGTGTAGAAGGCGATCTCATCACTTACGGGATCGCCGTTGAGGATGATCTCGTCTACTCGGTCGATGTAGTCCGAGTGCGACTCTTCTTCTCCCTGCTTTATTTGCATCATGCGAAGGGGACCTTCCGACCGAGCGACCCTGGTGGCGAAGTACTCCGTGAAGACGTTCGCCAGTTGGTTAAAGGAGCCAATGGACCGAGGTGGCAATGAGGTGTACCACCTGTAGGCGAGGTCGTCCAGCGTCATAGGGAACATTCGACACCTGGTCGCGTCTGATGCCCCACACCTGGTCATGTAGATGTTAAACTTGCTCAGGTGCATTTCGGGGTCTGATCTCCCCTCGTACAAAGGTGTTTGCGGAGTAGCGATCTTGTGCTGCACAGGGGCGAGCTCGATGGGGACCGCGAGCGGCTCGCTCGGCTCGGAAATCGTCTTCTTGGCGCCTGCCCCATATTCTAGGAGCGCCTTCATGTCATCGAGCTGGCGTTGCATCGCGGCCATCGCCGTGGCTCGGTCGCTTGCGGATTGGCTTTGGGAGCGGGAGCCGAGGCGATCGTGTACCGATCTCCTGACTCCGCTGCTGCCGACCTCGGCTATTTGGCGAGGGGGAGCCAGACGGCTGGGCTGCCTTTTGGGAGTCGGGTAGGCCGAGCTCCTGGTGACGAACTCAAACTCCATCGTCTCATAGCAGGGGCCGGACTGTCCCAGTCGCCAAGACGGGTCACTGCCCAGGCGATGGAAAACAGAGGTGCCCCGGGTGGCGAGCGCCTCTCCTTGCGGATGAGAGCCTCCTGGCGATCGCTCGACCAGTAACGCCTTGAGCTTCCGCTTGGTCTTCCGGCGGATGGCCGAGGGGATGATAGCGGGAGGCACGTCGAGGGCACTCCGTCGCTCCTGTAGGATGGCCATGGCCTCGTCGATCTGTTCCGCGGTTCGGTACTGATCGAGCGAGAGGCTTGGGCCGTTGCCCAGGGGCGGGATCGAGCGTTTCGGACTGCGGCGGCTACCTTCCGCCATCGGCTGTGGCTCGGACTGAGACGGAACGAGGCGTCTGGCGGGCTGGCCAGCGGCTTTCTTCGTCGTGGAAGCGGAAGACTTGATTTCTGAAAGATTTCTTTGAAGCGCAGTGAGTGTCACTTCAAGTATATGCCACGAGAACAGTGAGTGTTCTTCGAGACGGTAGGAATAAAAATTTGAGGGTTAGATCCCCTTCCTCTAGCGCCAATTGTTGTTGCCCAAAATATTTATCCGAAGATTAAATACTGCTGGAATGGATGGACAACAAACAAAGTTGCGGGAGCACTTCCGAGAGAATATGAATAAACACAAGATTTTTCGGGTTTGTTAGGCCCGGGCTTGAATGCTCTCGCGAGATGTTATTAATACAAATATTCGTGGATACAAGTATTAATGTGAGAATCTAAGTACAATGAGTGTAAAAAGATTCTGTTAATCCAGCTCTTGAGCGAAGCTCGGTGTTCTTCGTCCCTGCCGATCGCCTTCTGTATGAGAGAGGCCGAGAGAAGAAAGAACCAAAAAATAGCTGTTGCCAAGAGTAGGAGAAAGCCAAGTGCTGTGTGAAATCTCGTGGGAATTGAAGTTCTGAAGCCTTTCGGTGGTAAAAGTTCGATCCTTTGACAAGTGCAGGCTGCCTTGTATTTATAGGGGCTGAGGAGCCTTGTTTCCTAGCGGGCGATCGTCTTCCGGTCAATATAATAATGGGGCAATCGTCCTCAAGGTCACATGGGCAGTCCGCCTAAAGTCCAAGGCTGCTGCTGGCAGCCAGCTGTGCGGTCCAATGAGGATCCAGCACGCGTCCGGAGTCACTGTCACATGCGGTCCTACTGACACCTTTCGGCGGGCCTGTCGGCTGGTGGACGGATGCTGACAGGCTGTGGTCAATGATCCGTGAAATCCAGATCTTGTCTCGGCGCTGCACGTGGGGTCTGTCCTGGGCTTCGGCCTTCGCCGACTCAATGGCCATCAGCTTTGATCGGCATGAGGCGCTTGTCAATGGTCGGTCACCAGAGGTCGTCATCGGTCGGTCACCAAGGTCGGTCGCCAAGTGCCGGGAGATGATCGTCTGCTAGTCGGCCACCAGGAGTCGATCGCCAAGTACCGAGAGACGATCGTCTTAGATGTCGTTCGCTCGGCACCAGGACTTGTCCTGGGACCTTCGGTTGGCAGATCTATCTTGGCTGCCGGCAATGGCTAGGTCGCCCGATCTCCGAGGCGATCGCCGGTCGGAGAGTATAATTCTCGACACAACAGAGGGCAAGTGAACTAGGGATAATAGAAGATCGAATCATCCATTAGATGTGTTGGTATTAGACACCACTTTAAAAAGAATAATAGAATATAAACCGTATGGGTTGCCCTCTATTAAACTTTGTAAAGAAATCGATCACCACTATGAAGCAGAGCGACGATACTTCTGGATTTCACATGGGAGTGAGTTGTTCCGATAAAATAGTGGGAGCTGGGTAACAAGAATAGAAAAGACCTTAATTCTATACTCAGATCATAATATAACAAGTCACTGATTAATCTGTTATACTTAATGCAGACATAACTCTCAATATGACAATGAATCCGCTCGCAATTCTACTCGAGAAGAACACCCTGATTGGACCTAATTTTGTGAACTGGCTCCGCAATCTGATGATTGTCCTCAGTATAGAGGCACTGGGATATGTCTTCGAGACGGACATTCCGGAACCTTCTGTGCGGACCAGAGCCAATCAGGAAGAGATCGAAAACCATGAAAAGTGGGTTAAGGATGACGTAAAATTCCGTGCATACATGATGGCTTCTATGTCTAATGGCTTCTATCTCACTTAACCGAGCTTTATGGTGAGCACAACAGAACTGCTAGATATGAGATATCCAAGCAACTGTTTGGTGCAAGGATGAAGGAAGGTGAGAAGGTTGAGGAACATGTCCTCAAAATAATATCCATGATCGAGAGATTGGAGGCTCTTGATTTTAAAATGGATACTTCTCTTCAAACTGACCTTATCCTATAGTCTCTTCCTGATTCCTTTTCACAGTTTGTTATAAACTTTAACTGCAATGAGATTGCATGTAATTTAGCTGGGCTAATGAACAAACTTGTGACTGCTCAGTCTCAGATGAAGACTTCGCGGATGAAGTAGTCTGCTCTTGTGATTTTTTCTGGACCTCATAGATTTAAGAATAAGAAGAAAAAGACCAAGAAGCAAACTGGACCACAAGTTAAGGACCTTAAGGGTAAGGGCAAGGCCCCGATGGTTCCAAAGAGCAAGAAGAAAGACACTTGTCTCAAGTGCGGTGAGCTGGTCCACTGGGATAGAGAGTGTCCGATTCTTCATGGCACTTCAGGATCTGGAACAAAGTAGGGAGCTTGGAGCTAGAGAAGTAATGGTCACTATCGGAAGCGGGCATAGTGTCCAGGCAACCGACATAGGATCACTTCTTTTGGATTTAGAATCCGGGTTTGTTCTGACTTTAGAAGATGTACTTGTTTTGCCCAAGGGGCATAAAAACATTGTATCTATTCCGGTCATAGACCGAAAAGGCTTTTCATTTTTCATTGGTGATGGTTCCTGCAAAATTTATTTCAGAAATAAACTAGTGGGTACTGCTACATTGTTAAATAGGATTGTATCATCTAAATCTCAGCAACAAAGTAGTTGTGAATACTATGACTATCAAACGTGGTAGGGAAGAAACCAATCAAGTTTTGAAGTTTTGAAATGGCATCTTAGACTTGGACATGTTGGTCAGACCAAGGTTTACAAGATGGAAAAGGATGGACTTATGGGTCCATTGGGATCGGATCCCTTTCCTACTTGTGAATCTTGCCTTAAAGGCAAAATGACTATGTCCCCCTTCACAGGGACTTTTGAAAGAGCCGCCGATAAACTGGGATTAATCCATACCGAGGTTTGTGGTGCTTCGGAAGCAGCACGTGACGGATATCAATATTTCATTATGTTTACAAATGATCATACTAGGTATGGTTATGTATACTTGATGAAACATAAATCCGAGGCTTTTGAGAAATTCCAGGAATTCAAAACCCTAGTCGAGAAACAAACTCGTAATCATATCAAAGCATTTCGGTCGGACCGAGGTGGAGAGTATATGAGTATGGAGTTTGACGAGTTCCTTAAGGAACATGGAATAGTTTCACAACTAACACCTCCAGGTACTCCTCAGTTCAATGGTGTGTCAGAAAGAAGGAACCGGACTTTGTTGAACATGGTCCGTTCCATGCTGGGCTATACTGACTTACCGATTTACCTTTGGGGGTATGCACTCCTAACTACCGCTTACATCTTGAACAGATGACCTTCCAAATCTGTTCCTAAAACTCCACATGAGATGTGGGAGGGCAGGAAACCAAGTCTTAATCATATTAGAATTTGAGGATGTCCCGCCTATGTGTCACAGGGTGCTTTCCATATTATTCGGAGTACCCGGGATTGCCCCGGACTTACAATGGATTATGTTGGATAGTTTCCCTGCGACACGAATAAGGTTGGGGACGTGCGACAGTGGTCGGCGTCCGGAGGGTGTCCGTGCGCGAGCAGGACCTTGAGTCGTTGAGCAGAGGGCTTTAGGAAAAGAGTTTCGTAACATGCTTGTAATGGGGAGTTCCTCGGAGTGTTGGGAAGATCTCCACCAAGTTTCACAACTATACGGTTCCGTTTGAGTAGCGAACGATGCGAAGTATCGAGATGCTGCAGTGCAGTGGCATTGTAGTAGTTTCAGAATATTGCAGAGGCAATTCCTCACTCCTCGAGTATCGGATGGGGCTGAAAATTTGAGGACTTATATATAATGTCGTAAGATACTCTACGGTTTAAGCGGATAAGGATTTGGAGTTCGTATGAGGGAGTTACACCCGATGTGCTTCCTCGGCCAATCAATGTCTAGTGCAATTACAAGGGAATATTTGTCTAAGCCTATTATAGGGGGGACAGTCCTTAGATGGGCAATGGTGGGCAAGCGGCCAGTCTTCCTCGTGCTGTCGAGCACCAAGCGTGCAATCTTCCTAGAGGTAAGGGGGGCCTCTAGGGAGCCAACTCTAAGCATTCGAAGTGTGTGAGGAGTTCCCGAGCGAGTTGGAAATCGTTAGGGTGGCGTAGGACCTAAGTGGTCTGCGTTGGGCTTAAGGTTGGCATTGAGGCTCAAGTGTGACCGGAGGGATGCCGTCGGCCATATACACTTCCTCTATTTCGATAGGGCAATTGAGGCACGCATTTAAATCATACGCCTCGTGAGCTTACTCGTAAGCATTAGCTATCGGTTCCGGCTATGCTGCGGGGGATCGTTGGCTTGTACATGTGGTTGCGAGACAACACCACATTGCGGATTGAAGGTAATATGTCGGTATGCGAAGTAGTCCCAAACATCGTGAGGGGCAAATATCTATTGATGGCATGAATCTAAGCCAAGATCTAAAAGGTTGTCCGTCTCGAGTGAGGTACACGCAAGGGCGCCAAGGTATTGCACCTAGGAAGTCCCGAGTGAGTGTCGAGCACGAGGAATTGCACTTCGGGCACGCAAGTGACCACTAGTGCCGAGTGCCATTGCGGGTTAAGCTTGAAGGGTATGAGATACCGGCCCTTAGTTGGTTGGAGGCAAATGACAGGCGGGTGCCTAGCGTTTTACGCAGCACAATGGACCAGTGCATGATATCTCTAATGTTGGTATTTTATGAGATCTCTTTGATGGTAGCCGGACGGAGACTCGGAAGTCTCCTAGGCGCACGGGCAATTCATGATCCGCTGCACGAATTCGACGGCCTGAACCTCAGTGAGCCGCACCCCGTGACAAGTGGTATCGGAGCCTGGAATGTCTCATCTAGGTTTCAGTTGAGCTTTGTTGAAGATATTTCTTCCCTTGAGAACCGGATACCAAAATTGTGCCGAATTTTTCTTATTAGCCATTGTAGTGGAATTTCAGCGAAGGGCTTGCAGTGCGATCTTACGTATTATGGCAGAGATGAGAATTTAGTTGGCAGTGGGACTTGAGCGAATGGTAGTACCTCGAGTTGGATTTGCAATTGGGCGAATGGTAGTACCCTGGTTGTTTGGTTTCTGTCAGTGATGTTCGAAAGCTTTGTTCGGTGCGAGTTGTTGACATTAGTGATTTCGGAGAATGGTAGTACCCGGGTTACGACGTGTTTAATGACTATATTTATTCTCTGCGAGTACGGTTGGCAGCTGGTTAATGTGAGGGGAACATTCTCATCGGTGAATTGCGGACGCGTGAGCAACGGTGTTGGTGTAATCTGATCAGAAACTTTACGTTGGCCTATTTTTGTGGGCTTATAAGACATCTTGATCTCCTAGAAGGAGACATGCCGGTAAGCCGGGTGGTGTGCAGTAGCCACGTCTGCCAAGTTGCAGCCATGTTTGCGTAGCGCCGCAGATTGAGAGGTGATTTGGGTTGAGACCTATTCGGGCGAGAACTTCAGTGCGGGAATCCGCCACAGCACGTTCAGGTGCAAAGCTTGGGCTTAATCTTAGTGCGCACGAGCGCCACAGCACTTGAGGTGCATTGGTTACTAAGAGATTTGAATTGTTATGCGCAGAGCGCTTTCGCACATGAGGTGAAATCATAACACAGCCACGACGGAAGTTGCAAGAGTGAAGTGTTCAGTCTTCCTGGTTCGAGTCGAACAGATATGAGAATGGGCATGCTCCAAGTGTGGTGTTGCATGTCCCATCCGTCTATGAGGGACAAGAGATTTGGGTCTGGCCTCCAACATGAGTGGGGGAGGGCCAGACTCTCGAGACGAAATGGGCTGATTCGAGAATGATGTTCCTTAAGGGGATTCCAAAGCCTAGAGTATGGGCTCTGTGGTTGAGGGATTTTCTGAAAGGGACTGAGTTATACGAAGCATTGGGCTTCTTGGTTACCGAAGGGGTGTGTCCATATAGGACACACATGTGAGCGATTCTGAGATGGCTGTTCTTGGAAGTGATTTGGAAGCCAATTAACGGGACCTATTGGTTAAAGGATTTCTGATGGGAGCAAGCTGAATGAGGTGTGCTCGTACAGAGTACGTAATTGTGCGTTGAGCAATAAGGCCAGATGGCCAGGTTACGAGTTAGGCCAGATGGCCTGGGTTCGTGTCTTCGTCTGAGTCAGATAACCAGCGAGACCAACCCGCGAGTTTCGTCACGCCAGGCTGAAGGCCGGTGACGCGGTGTGCCGAGAGTTAGGCATCACCTTCGAGCGGGGGAGGGTGCGTTGATCACGCGTACAGCCTTCAAGCTCCTTGCCGTAGAAGTGCGGTGGCCTGATGGCTGAGAGTTTAGTGATCTGTGAGCAGCCGTGCAGGCCTCTTTCGACTTGTGCTAGAGGGCACTTGTCTTACAGAGTTTCAGATTGGGTTTGGCTCGTCCTTGATAGAATTCGGAATCCATATTATGGGGTATGGTTAGTAAGGATTTTTGAGAGGACAGCCGCCGTGGTATTTGAGCGGAGCACAAGGCTCCTTTGGATGGGTTCTTGGTGTTAGTGAGCACTCTTATAAGTATCATGTACTCCAGATGTTCAGGCAAATCGACCCGGTTTAATTCGGAGAACTTGTCGCTAGTCTAGGACTTGACAATGAGGGAGTAGCTTGATTTGAGCTAGAGTGGCAATCTAACACCATCGGTTGGTTTTTGGTTATATCGAGGCATGGAGAGAATGATTCCTGCCAATATTAGAGGGTGGGTGGGTGCCGTGAGCGGCAACATCCGGGTGGAGGGAGAGTGTATTGATCGCGTGAACTACATCCCTACGAGCAATGACTTTGAATGCGCGAGGCGCAAGAGATGCCGAGCGAGCGGCGAGATATTGCGATCATCGAGTTGCCGTGCAGGCGTTCTTCGAGTTGGGCCTCCGACTTTACAAGCAGGCTCCACTTGATGGAACTAAGAGTGCTGTGCTGAGAGGCACACGAGTTGAGGATATGGAGGTAGAGTGTCGGGTTCGTTGCCCAAGTATTTTCATGATGAGATGGGCAGCGCATGCACATAGAGCAGGTTGTGTGTGCATGCGTTGACGAGGACGTCAACGGATCGAGAGGGGGAGGATGTCACAGGGCGCTTTCCATATTATTCGGAGTACCCGGGATTGCCTCTGACTTACAAAGGATTATGTTGGATAGTTGCCCTGCGACACGAATAAGGTTGGGGACGTGCGATAGTGGTCGGCGTCCGGAGGGTATCCGTGCGCGAGCAGGACCTTGAGTCGTTGAGAAGAGGGCTTTAGGAAAAGAGTTTCGTGAAATGCTTGTAATGGGGAGTTCCTTGGAGTGTTTGGAAGATCTCCACCAAGATTCACAACTAGACGGTTCCGTTTGGGTAGCGAACGATGCGAAGTATCGAGATGCTGCAGTGCAGTGGCATTGTAGTAGTTTCAGAATATTGCAGAGGCAATTCCTCAGTCCTCGAGTATTGGATGGGGCTGAAACTTTGAGGACTTATAGATAATGTCGTAAGCTACTCTACGGTTCAAGCGGATAAGGATTTGGAGTTCGTATGATGGAGTTACACCCGATGTGCTTCCTCGGCCAATCAATGTCTAGTGCAATTACAAGGGAATATTTGTCTAAGCCTATTATAGGGGGGACAGTCCTTAGATGGGCAATGGTGGGCAAGCGGCCAGTCTTCCTCGTGCTGTCGAGAACTAAGCGTGCAATCTTCCTAGAGGTAATGGGGGCCTATAGGGAGCCAACTCTAAGCATTCGAAGTGTGCGAGGAGTTCCCGAGCGAGTTGGAAATCGTTAGGGCGGCGTAGGACCTAAGTGGTCTGCGTTGGGCTTAAGGTTGGCATTGAGGCTCAAGTGTGACCGGAGGGATGCCGTCGGCCATATACACTTCCTCTATGTCGATAGGGCAATCGAGGCACGCATTTAAATCATACGCCTCGTGAGCTTACTCGTAAGCATTAGCTATCGGTTCTGGCTATGCTGCGGGGGATCGTTGGCTTGTACATGTGGTTGCGAGACAACACCACATTGCGGATTGAAGGTAATATGTCGGTATGCGAAGTAGTCCCAAACATCGTGAGGGACAAATATCTATTGATGGCATGAATCTAAGCCAAGATCTAAAAGGTTGTCCGTCTCGAGTGAGGTACTCTCAAGGGCGCCAAGGTACTGCACCTAGGAAGTCCCGAGTGAGTGTCGAGCACGAGGAATTGCACTTTGGGCACGCGAGTGACCCTTAGTGCCGAGTTCCATTGCGGGTTAAGCTTGAAGGGTATGAGATACCGGCCCTTAGTTGGTCGTAGGCAAAGGACAGGCGGGTGCCTAGCATTTTACGCAGCACAATGGACCAGTGCATGATATCTCTAATGTTGGTATTTTATGAGATCTAGTTGATGGTAGCCGGATGGAGACTCGGAAGTCTCCTAGGCGCACGGGCGATTCGTGATCCGCTGCACGAATTCGACGGCCTGAACCTCAGTGAGCCGCACCCCGTGACACTATGTCAAGAAAACTAAGGTTGAGAAGTTGGAAGCTAGGTCCGCGAAGGGAAGTTTCATTAGATTCCCGTCTGGGACGATGGGTTATCTATTCTACATTCCCAAAGATCGAAAGATCGCTGTTGCTATGCATGCACACTTCCTGGAAGATGAGTTCATTCAGGAAGACGAAACAGGTATAAATATTTCTTTGGAAGAATATAATGAAATTCCTCAGGAGACACCTGTGCAAAAATTTGGAACCGAACCTTCTGTAAACACAATTACAACCACCTCGTAGGTCTAGTAGGGTGTCTCAATTACCTGAGAGGTATAGTTTTATTCACCTGGAGGAACTAAGTTTTCTACAAGGTTCCATGTGATAAACTAGAGACCGACCCACGACCAAATGACCTAGCAATGGTGGATGTAGACTCCATGAAATAGACTGTAGCAGTCTTCATGTAGTTGAGACCTTCGTTTTGACGAGGCAGTCAAAGAGTTTCACTTCATGCAAAACGAAGAGGAACCTTGTGTATACAAGAGGGTTAGTGGGAGCTAGATCGCATTCTTAGTTCTATGTGTAGATGACATTCTACTAATAGGAAATGATGTGGGAATGCTCAGTTCTGTGAAAGCTCGGCTTTCGAGTAATTTCTCCATGAAAGACTTGGGAGAAGCTACCTATATTCTTGGTATTTGACTCTACCGGGTGTTGTGTCGAGAATTACACTCTCCGACCGGCGATCGTCTCGGAGATCGGGCAACCTAGCCACTGCCGAGCAGCCGAGGCAGAACTGCCGACCAACGACCAGGCGGCCTAGCCTTAGCCCCGCAGACAGGATAAATCGGCCAACCGGAGGTCCCAGGACAAGTCCCGGTGCCGAGCGATCGACATCAAATACGATCATCTCTCGGTACTTGGCGACCGACTCCTGGCGACCGACTAGCGGACGATCATCTCTCGGCACTTGCCGACCGACCCTTGGTGACCGACCGATGTCGACCCTCAGTGACTGGCCGATGACGACCCTCAGTGACCAGCTAGAGACGACCGCATCAAGCCGACAGTCATCCAGTCGGCAAAGGCCGAGCCTCAGGACAGACACCACGTGCAAGGGCCGAGACAAGATCTGCATATCACGGATCGTTGACCACAGCCTGTCAGCATCTTCCCACCAGCCGACAGGCCCGCCGAAAGTTGTCAGTAGGGCCGCGTGTGACAGTGACTCCGGACGCGTGCTGGTTCCTCATTGGACCGCACAGCTGGCTGCCAGCCACTGCCTTGGACTTTAGGCCAACAGCCCATGTGATCGCCCCATTATAATATTGGCCGGCAGACGATAGCCCCATTATTATAATGGCCGGAAGGTGATCGCCCGCCAGAGGACAAGACTCGGTTGCCTCTATATATACACGGCTCCCTGCACTTGGACCCCTCTCGGATTTTTGCTCACAAAACACTCTCTGCATTCCCACGAGATTTCACACAGCACTTGGCTATCTCCAACTCTTGGCAACAGCTATCATTCGGTACTTACTTCTCTCGGCCTCTCTCATCAAGCAGACGATCGGCAGGGACGAAGAACACCGAGCTTTGCTCAAGAGCCGGATTAACAGAGTCTTTTTACACTCATTGTATTTAGATTTATCTCATTAATACTTGTATCCACGAATATTTGTATTAGCAACATCTCGCGAGAGCATTCAAGCTCGACCCTAACAAACCCGGCAAATCTAGTGTTTATTCATATTCTCTCGGAAGTGCTCCCGTAAATTGTTGTTTGTTGTCCGTCTTCCAGCAGTATTAATCTTCGGATAAATATTTTGGGCAACAACAATTGGCGCTAGAGGGAGGGCATCTAACCCTCAAATTTTTATACCTACCATCCCGAAGAACACTCACTGTTCTCGGGGCATATACTTGAAGTGACACTCACTGCGCTTCAAAGAAATCGTTTAGAAATCATGTCTTCCGCCTCCGCGTCGAAGAAAGCCGCTGGCCAGCCAGCCAGACGCCCCGTTCCGTCCCAGTCCGAGCCACAACCGATGGTGGAAGGTAGCCACCGTGGTCAGAGACGCTCGATCCCGTCCCTGGACGGCGGCCCAAGCCTCTCGCTCGATTAGCTCCGAACCAAGGAACAGATCGACAAGCTCATGGCCGTTCTACAGGAGCGACGGAGTGCTCTCGACGCGCCTCATGCTATCACCCCCTCGGCCATCCGCCAGAAGTCCAAGCGGAAGCTCAAGGCGTTACTGGCCGAGCGATCGCCAGGAGGCTCTCGTCCGCAAGAAGAGGCGCCGCGCCTGGGCACTCGCTTTTCAATCGCACAGGCGGTGACCCGACTCAGCGGCCAGGCGCCCACCCGGCTACGAGACGACGGAGTTTGAGTCCGTTACCGTGAGCTCACCTACCCGACTCCCGAGGCGGCCCGGCCTTCGGCTCCTCGCCAAATAGCCGAGGTCGGCAGCAGCGGAGTCCGGAGATTGGTACATGATCGCCTCGGCTCCCGCTCCCAAAGCCGATCCGCAAGCAACCGAGCCACGGCGATGGCTGCGATGCAACGTCAGCTCGACAACATGAAGGCGCTCCTCGAATCCAGGGCAGGCGCCATGAAGACGATTGCCGAGCCAAGTGAGCCGCTCGCGATCGACATCGAGCTCGCCCCCGTGCAGCACAAGATCGCTCCCCCGCAAACACCCTTGTACGAGGGGCGATCGGACCCCCAAACACACCTGAGCAAGTTCAACATCTACATGACCGGGTGTGGGGCATCAGACGCGACCAGGTGCCGAATGTTCGCTGTAATACCCGGTTGTAATTCAGTCATTATCATTCAGTAATTTCATTCGATGATTGTCACTCAGTGGATTTTCACTCATTTATAATCATTCATCAATCATATTCATTCACCGTGTTTACCGTTCGGAAAAACTTCGAGTTGTGTATCGTTATTGTTCATTGTTTCAACTTTCCTCATATGAGTTCGACTTTGTTAGATCACCATTAATTTTTGGTAACTCCAAAAATTCTAAATCTTTTGAATATTATAGAGCATCCAATTAGCTTTCCAATGGTTCAACCAGTGAGTCAATCGGAGTCCGTACGAGAGAGTTATGGTCGTTTTAGCTCACCCGCTCATTTTTCAGTTATTGGCCGATCACTGCCGACCGAACTCGGCCGTGTCGTCCGACACGGCCCGTGACGTACTCGTCCGGAAATGCCGAAGTCTCTGCCTCAGGACCCGACCATGTCGTCTGGCACGGCCGAGTCGAACCCTTCTGGATAAGTCAGAACCGACTGCCCAGAGGCCCGACCGTGTTCCAGGACACGGTCGAGTCAATGCCGAGCGCCGCGGACAGGTCACTATCGGTAGGCCCCTTCGCGCAGCGACCGTGTCAAGCAGGACACGGTCGAGTCCCTGCCGGCCAGCTACGCGCCGCGACCGTGTCAGGCGAGTCAACCCCTATAAATTCGTTTTTTGAGCATTTCAGCTCATTTCTTTCCCATTTCTTCACCTTCAACAGAGAGAGAGAGAGCTTGAGGGAGAGTTTTCTTCATCAATTATCATTTGAGTGTGTATTTTTCATCACCTTCAATCATTTGGGAAGCTTGGATACTCGATTAAACTCGTGTTCTTCGGATCGAAGTGATTGGATATTCAAGAGGTAATTTCTTCGACACCTTGGATTTCGATTCTATGTTGAGATATGATGTTTTGGACATTATAATCATGTTATATGAAGGGATATGTATATGATTATGAGTTTGTATAAGGATTCATTGGATTATCGAAGGATTATTCAATAACACTTTGATTATCGAGTTGAAATTGGGGGTTTTCGATTAATTGTTGTTATAATCACATTTTTGGATATTCATAACGGATTATTGATCGTATTGGAGATGATTTGTTGGTTTGAAACACTTCTTGGGGATTTGAGGTTGGTATTGTTGAGGTTTAGTTGTAAACAATCGGAGTTTGGCCACAATGTATTCGATATAATGCCCCAATGAACTTAGTTTAATCGTATCGACGTTTTGAGTTCGTTATATTCGTATATTGATCGGATTGTTGGTAATTGTATTGAATTAAGGTTGTTCGTGCGACCGACACTTCATTTAGGACATTTGTTCGTGGAAGGACTTTCTTCATCGGTATTGTGTAAGTTAATTCTTACTCGGTTAAAAGGATATTCATCCCTTTTGTTGTTGTTCATTCATAATCATAACTCATTCATCATTATATTAATCGTATCAAAACTTGTTGTTATCAATTAATCGTTACAGTCATAAGGAACGACGGTTCCAATCTTTTCATTGAGCTGTCATTTATTTCATTACCATTCCACCTCGGTGAGTCATTATTCATTTTCGATGTCACTTTTGTTATAATGTGGCATTCCGGGTCATACTGGCGTGCCGGTTGGTATGTGTAGGATTTTCATGTCGGGCACATTTATGTCGTGTGTTGGTTGTTGGCCTCACATTGGACTGTGCACACGAGTCATATTGTCTCGTGAGACTGATTAGGTAGAAGACCACACGGGTATTCGATCGATACTCGTTGGTGGCTTGTGCACGGACACATTTCCATCCCGGGCGTAGTGTGGCGCCACCCTTTGAGCCGCATCATAGTTGATTCATATAGCATGTTTGATTGCGTATGTTTCGACAGGATATTTCATAACTTCGTATATAATCATGATTGTGTATTTTCAACCCTTGAGGATTGTTGTTCTTTGTAACTGACCCCGTTTGGGGATTTTTTTTCAGGTCTTGGCAAGGCAAAAGTACAGGGAGAACACGCTGACGTCGAGGAGTCCCAGTGATACTAGTAGGGGGCCCCGATCTTTCAGTTATTCATGTTATTGTCCTTTATTTTCCGCTGCAGACTTTCATTTGAATACTCCGTTTCATTCAGTGTTGTGTATTTTATCTTCATATAAAATACACTAGTATTCGGTATTGTCCTGGTGTGTTGTAACTAAACTCCTCATCGGAGTAATTATGGTTGTAATGTAGTTCGGTACTACATTTATCTTGTGTAATTCATTCATTTTCATTTGCCTGGTGGGTCCCAGTTGGGGATCTACGGCACTGTAATATCCGCCTAGTTTGGGGTGTTACAGAGTTGGTATCAGAGCGTGGTTTTGAATACTACCTTCCGAGTCATGTCTCATTTGAAGTCATTGTCATCAGACTAGTATCATTGGACTTCCGCGTCATGTGTGACCTGTGCAAATGCCGAGCCAATCTGACCGAAAGAACTGTAAGATTTCTAACGCCATGGTATAATTTCTGGCAATAATCATTCATTCATCATTCATCAATTAACAATCCTCAAACATCATCATTCATTGTGATTAGGACGATCATGTTAACTCATTAATCACTTAATTCATTTCATTACTCAGTTAATAATCAGGATGATCATGTTAACTCATTAATTACTCAATTCATTTCATTACTCAGTTGTCAATCTGGATGATCATATTATCAATCTTGTTAAGTTATTCAAGATAATCATTTCAAGAATTTCATCAGATAATCATGTAACTTCAGTAAATCATTCATATAATCACTAAGTTAGAGCATGTATACTCATTTTCATCATCTCATGACATAATCATAACGTGCTAATCATGCGGTAATATAATCATTATACGACCTTCCTACTTCAGTATGGAGAGAGCTTTCAGGGGATGCACGGGGAGAGGCCGCGGTGCGGACCGAAACCCGAGAAATAATCACTCGCTGCCGGGAAATCGTGCCCAGGACTCAGCTCGATCAGAAGATGTTCGGGTTGATCCACTCACTTTTATGCAGGCCATGATGACCCATGTGCAGTTGCTCAATCATCATTGCGCCACTCTGACCGGATTAATCGAGAGAACTCTCCCGTATGAGCCAGCTGCTAAGGAAAGTGCTGAACAACAACCTTCATTTTTCAACAAGACATCAACGAAGCGTAATCAATCCGAAGGCGGTCAGTCAACCTTCAAGAAGCCTCGTGTGAGTCCTATCGTTTCTGAGCGACCTCCTACGGCGCATAATCGTGCGGGATCTCAGTCACGAGCGGCCAATTCAGCCATCACCTGTTATAACTGTGGGGATCTTGGTCATGTCAGCACCAAGTGTCCGAGATAGTCTGTCACGTGCTATAATTGTGGGAATTTTGGACATAAGGCCCGTTTTTGCCGAAAGGACTCCAAGTCGGCTCCGGCGGCATCCCAAGCCCCGAAGCAACCAGCGTTTGTAATCGATCGCTTTGTCATCGCTGCTTAAGACAATGGAAGCAAATAGAGTTGGAGCTCGTATTTATCGACGGAGCGTCGGTCGGGACCGGCAAGTCCTGCATTCATATGATGAGGAGGATCGACGATCCGGTGGTCCGAATGATTTCAGGTATACTCGTAATTTTATTTCAACTTCTGTGTACCTTTTGATGCTGGTACACCGCATTCATTCATTTTCGAATCATGCTTGAATAGACTTATTTCGGGATAGTCCTATTGCTTGTGGACCTCATACCATCGGTCTACCTGACGATGGAAGAATTTTCGGAATCATACCGAATTAAGCTTAATGACCGCGATTGGTTGATGGATCTAATCGTGGTGAACTTATCTTAGGACGATGTAATTTTCGGTATTAGTTGGTTTAACCGTCTTGATACTATCCTCAGTGTTTGTTAGCGTTTGGTCGCTATCTTTCCGTCGTTGGTTGTCGAATGTGTGCTTCAGGGAAGTAATCCCCGTTGTTCCAGTAGAATTTTTATTATGGCGAAAGCAGAGAAATTCCGCAATCGAGCTATTCAATCATTCATTGTATCATTTTCATCGATTGGCCTTTCTAAGGCAACCGAGTTATTCAATCATTCCTTGTATCATTTCCATCGATTGGCCTTTCTAAGGCAATCGAGTTATTCAATCATTCATTGTATCGTTTTCATCGATTGTCCTTTCTAGGGCAATCGAGTTATTCAAACATTCATTGTATCATCTTCATCGATTGGCCTTTCTAAGGCAATCGAGTTGTTCAATCATTATTGGTATCTCTTTTTATCGATTGACCATTCTAGGGCAATCGAAATGTTCAATCATTCGTGGTATCATTGTCATCGATTGACGATGTATTTCCAGCATTTGTTATCCGTTGCCTTCACATAGAGTAAGGGAATTCAGTGGTGAGTTGGAGCCGGTACGTCCCCGTTATCGAAGGCACCATATCGGATGGCCCCGACCAGAATGCAGGAGTTGAAGATTCAACTTGAGGAGTAGTTCGAGAAAGGTTATCTCCGACCGATTGCGTCCCCATGAGGAGCACCGGTGTGATCTGTCAAGGAGAAGGATGGCTCGTCTCGTGTGTGTATTAATTACCAGGAGTTGAACAGGGTGATGATCAAGAGTAGTATCCTTTACCTCGTATTGATGATCTTTTAGATCAACTTCAGGGAGCTTCAGTATTTTCCAAGATCGACTTAAGATATGGATATCACCAGTTGCAGATTCGAGAGTCGGATATCGCGAGGACAGCGTTTCGTACACGCTATGGTCATTATGAGTTCGTAGCTATGCCGTTCGGGCTAACTATTGCACCTGCGGTATTCAGGGAGTTAATGAATCGGGTTTTCATCGACTTTTTGGATCAGTTTGTTGTTGTCTTCATCGAATACATTTTGATTTATTCTCTTAGCCGAGAGGAACACGAGGTTCATCTTCTTCAGGTTCTCGACGTGTTGAGACGAGAGCAACTTTATGGAAAGTTTTCCAAATGTGAGTTCTGGAGGTCCGAAGTGACTTTCTCGGGCATATGATTTCATCTGACAGAGTTCGTGTCGACCCTCAAAAGTCGGAGACTATCCGAGATTGGCAACCTCCGAAAGATATTAAGTAAATCCGATGTTTCCTCGGATTAGCTAGTTAATTATCCAACCCAAGGCCGGAGCTAGCAACCGTGGTTTTCGCGTTGGAAATTTGGCGTCGTTACCTTTATGGAATCACCTGTCAGATCTTCACCAATCACAAGGGTTGAAGTATATATTTACTCAGAAGGAGTTAAATATGCGACAGGGGCGGTGGTTGGAACTAATCAAAGATTTTGATATCGAGATCCTTTACCACCCGGGCAAGGCGAACGTTGTCGCCGACGCCTTGAGTCGTAAGTCCGTTCAGGAGTAAATGCTTGCTCGTTTAACAGTTCAGAAGTAGCTTTAGCAGGAATTCCTTAGACCCGAGATCGAGGTCTGGCTTCAGCTGTCAGTGACACTTTGTATGTTAGAGATTTCATCGTCACTTGAGGAGGTAATCGAGAGAATCGAGTTCGACCCTTCATTGTTGCGCATCCGTGAAGATGTGGCTGGGGAAAGCCCTCGATTCGTGGTCCACGAGGATGGACTTTTGAGGTATAAGAACCGGTTGTGCGTATCGCGAATGATGAGTTGAAAACTCTATTTTGAGAGAAGCTCATGCTACCCTTATTCTCGTTTCATCCGGTCCAGTAAGATGTACAAGGACTTGAAACAAAACTACCGGTGGAGTAATATGAAGCGAGAAGTCGCAATTTGTTTCGAGATGCTTAACTCACAACAAGTTAAGATTGAACATCGGCGATCGTGGGTATGTCAAAACCTCTCCCTATTCCGGAGTGGAAGTGGGAAGACATTTCTATGGAATTCATCACGAATTGCCGACGAGTCGTCGTGGCATGAATACGATCTGAGCAATCGCGGACTGCTTTACTAATTTAGCTCATTTCCTTGAGATTAAGGATAAGTGGGGTCCTGAGAGACTGGCTCAGTTGTTCATCAAGGAGATAGTGAGACTGCACGGTACTCCTAAGAGTATCGTTTCCGATCGTGACAGACGATTTGTTTCCCATTGTTGGAAATCAGTTCATCGTGATATGGGAACTCAGCTTAATCTCAGTACTGCCTTTCATCCTCAGTCCGACGGACAATTAGAGAGAACTATTCAGACATTAGAGGACATGTTGAGAGCTTGCGTCCTCGATTGGAAGGACGGTTGGGAAGCCCAACTACCGTTGATCGAGTTCACGTATAATAATAGTTGGCATGCTTCCATTAAGATGGCACCTTACGAGGCCTTGTACGGTCGTCGTTGTCGATCTCCTTTGTGTTAGGATGACTTGTCAGAATCAATCGGCACCGAGCCCGATATGCTTATAGCCGCCCGGGAGAAGGTAGCTTTGATCAAGAGTCGTATGTTGACGGCTGAGTCGGCGTAAATCATATGCGTATAATCGCTGCCGACCACTAGAATTCGAGACGGGTGACCACGTTTTGGTCAAGGTATCCCCGAGTCGAGGTATTTTCCGTTTTGGAAAACGGGGGAAGTTGAGTCAGAAATTCATTGGACCGTTTGAAATTTTGGATCGAGTAGGCGAGTTAGCTTATCGATTGGCTTTACCTCCGGCATTGAGATGAATTCATAATGTGTTTCACGTCTCTCAGTTGCGGAAGTATGTTGCCGACCCGAGTCACATACTTCAGTTCGACGAAATCGAGATCGCGAATGATCATTCGTACAAGGAGCGTCCTGTACGAGTGTTGGAGCGGCGAATCAAACAGTTGAGGAATAAGTCGATTCTTTTGGTCAAGATTCAGTGGTCTAGACACGGAGTCGAAGAGGCTACTTGGGAAACCGAGGATAGTATGCGGGAGAGTTATTCCGAGTTGTTTGACCCTTAGTTTCGGGGACGAAACTCTTTTAAGGGGGGTGTATGTAATACCCGGTTGTAATTCAGTCATTATCATTCAGTAATTTCATTCGGTGATTGTCACTCAGTGGATTTTCACTCATTTATAATCATTCATCAATCATATTCATTCACCGTGTTTACCGTTCGGAAAAACTTCGAGTTGTGTATCGTTATTGTTCATTGTTTCAACTTGCCTCATATGAGTTCGACTTTGTTAGATCACCATTAATTTTTGGTAACTCCAAAAATTCTAAATCTTTGAAATATTATAGAGCATCGAATTAGCTTTCCAATGGTTCAAACGGTGAGTCAATCGGAGTTCGGACGAGAGAGTTATGGTCGTTTTAGCTCACCCGCTCATTTTTCAGTTATTGGCCGATCACTACCGACCGAACTCGGCCGTGTCGTCCGACACGGCCCGTGCCGTACTCGTCCGGAAATGCCGGTCTTCGCCAGACCCGACCGTGTCGTCTGGCACGGCCGAGTCGAACCCTTCCGGATAAGTCGAACCGATCGCCCAGAGGCCCGACCGTGTTCCAGACACGGTCGAGTCAATGCCGAGCGCCGCGGACAGTCACTATCGGTAGGCCCCTTCGCGCCGCGACCGTGTCAAGGTGACACGGTCGAGTCCTCGCTGCCAAGGCAGGCCGCGACCGTGTCAAAGTGACACGGCCGAGTCCACAAAGTAGTCAACCCCTATAAATTCGTTTTTTGAGCATTTCAGCTCATTTCTTTCCCATTTCTTCACCTTCAACCGAGAGAGAGAGAGCTTGAGGGAAAGTTTTCTTCATCAATTATCATTTGAGTGTGTATTTTTCATCACCTTCAATCATTTGGGAAGCTTGGATACTCGATTAAACTCGTGTTCTTCGGATCGAAGTGATTGGATATTCAAGAGGTAATTTCTTCGACACCTTGGATTTCGATTCTATGTTGAGATATGATGTTTTGGACATTATAATCATGTTATATGAAGGGATATGTATATGATTATGAGTTTGTATAAGGATTCATTGGATTATCGAAGGATTATTCAAGAACACTTTGATTATCGAGTTGAAATTGGGGGTTTTCGATTAATTGTTGTTATAATCACATTTTTGGAAATTCATAATGGATTATTGATCATATTGGAGATGTTTTGTTGGTTTGAAACACTTCTTGGGGATTTGAGGTTGGTATTGTTGAGGTTTAGTTGTAAACAATCGGAGTTTGGCCACAACGTATTCGATATAATGCCCCAATGAACTTAGTTTAATCGTATCGACGTTTTGAGTTCGTTATATTCGTATATTGATCGGATTGTTGGTAATTGTATTGAATTAAGGTTGTTCGTGCGACCAACACTTCATTTAGGACATTTGTTCGTGGAAGGACTTTCTTCATCGGTATTGTGTAAGTTAATTCTTACTCGGTTAAAAGGATATTCATCCCTTTTGTTGTTGTTCATTCATAATCATAACTCATTCATCATTATATTAATCGTATCAAAACTTGTTGTTATCAATTAATCATTTCAGTCATAAGGAACGACGGTTCCAATCTTTTCATTGAGCTGTCATTTATTTCATTACCATTCCACCTCAGTGAGTCATTATTCATTTTCGATGTCACTTGTGTTATAATGTGGCATTCCGGGTCATACTGGCGTTCCGGTTGGTATGTGTAGGATTTTCATGTCGGGCACATTTATGTCGTGTGTTGGTTGTTGGCCTCACATTGGACTGTGCACACGAGTCATATTGTCTCGTGAGACTGATTAGGTACAAGACCACACGGGTATTCGATCGATACTCGTTGGTGGCTTGTGCACGGACACATTTCCATCCCGGGCGTAGTGTGGCGCCACCCTTTGAGCCGTACTGTTAGTTGATTCATATAGCATGTTTGATTGCGTATGTTTCGACAGGATATTTCATAACTTCAGATATAATCATGATTGTGTATTTTCAACCCTTGAGGATTGTTGTTCTTTGTAACTGACCCTGTTTGGGGATTTTGTTTTTCAGGTCTTGGCAAGGCAAAAGTACGGGGAGAACACGCTGACGTCGAGGAGTCCCAGTGATACTAGTAGGGGGCCCCGATCTTTCAGTTATTCATGTTATTGTCCTTTATTTTCCGCTGCAGACTTTCATTTGAATACTCCGTTTCATTCAGTGTTGTGTATTTTATCTTCATATAAAATACACTAGTGTTTTGTATTGTCCTGGTGTGTTGTAAATAAACTCCTCATCGGAGTAATTATGGTTGTAATGTAGTTCGGTACTACATTTATCTTGTGTAATTCATTCATTTTCATTTGCCTGGTGGATCCCAGTTGGGGATCTACGGCACTGTAATATCCACCTAGTTTGGGGTGTTACATTCGCTATGACGCTGGACGACCTCGCCCACCGGTGGTACACCTCATTGCCACCCCGGTCCATTGGCTCCTTTAACCAGCTGGCGCACGTATTCACGGAATACTTCGCCACCAGGGTCGCTCGACCAGAAGGTCCCCTTCGCATGATGCAAATTAAGCAGGGAGGAGAAGAGTCCGACTCGGACTACATCGACCGGGTAGACGTGATCATCCTCAACGGCGAGCCCGTAAGCGATGAGACCGCCCTCTACGCGGTCCTAGGAGGATTTCAGGGCTTTTCGCCTATGTTCAGGCATCTCACGAAGAACCAACCTACGACCTACGCATCCTTCCGGGCTAGAGCCGCAGATTTTCTGGCCAGGCAAAGATTTCTTCTTAGCCTGTGAGCAGCGCGATCGGCGCCCGAACGACGATCTCCCGCCCGATCGCCGATATCGACCTACGAATAATGCGATCGGCAGCCGAGCGACGATCGCCAGTCTTCCAGCCCGATCGCCGATCATCATGCTACATCACCAAAACCCGGAGGACACGATCGCCTTCGACAGTTCACCATCTAACATGATGGACTAAGGCACGAAATCGCCTCCACCGCACATCATAAAGCCATGGTCCTGGTAGTTGATGGAACCGGCTGCTTCGGCCATGCAAGGTCCCTTTCGGACGAGATCGCCCGCCCTTTGTTTAAATACGAGGCTGGCGTAGTCTGAGGGCTCTCCAATATTAATCACACGATCGCCCGCCCTTAAGCTTCACCATCTAAAGATGATCTACCCGGACAATGCGACACGTGCCACAACCCCCGTCTCAACGTACACTGTCGAGGTTCGCCATCTTCATGGTGGGCCTAGGTGGAAGCAGAGCTAAACAAGCCGCGGGCGTGGAGTTGATTCATCCAACGCTGCCCCGCGCAAGGACTCCTCTAGACCGAGACCGCACGCCCTTCGTTTAAATAAGAGGCGAGGCGCAGCCTAACAGAGGACCCTCATAATAAAGTGAGTCACGAGACACTCAATGTCTTCGCGCACTAAGACACGGTCATGGAGTCGGTCCATCGAACTTCGCGACTGTGCACGATTCCTCAAACAAACGAAACCATCAAGTTTCTGAGGGGGATCGGCCAATGTTGTTTTTTGTAGGTACAAGAGCGAAAGATAGCTAGCCAATCGACCATGATAGCCCAAGTCCGAATCCTAAGTCAGCTCAGCAAGATCGCCCATCCTCATCCTACACGATTGCCAGTAAGAACCACCTCGCCCCATGTCTTCAACATAGGAGCAAGCTGGGGGGCCATTGTTGTGTCGAGAATTACACTCACCGACCGGCGATCGTCTCGGAGCTCGGGCGACCTAGCCATCGCGAGCAAATGAGGCGTAATCGCCAACCAATGACTGTGCGGCCTAGCCTTAGCCCCGCAGACAGGATAAATCGGCCAACCGAAGGTCCCAGGACAAGTCCCGGTGCCGAGCGATCGACATCAAATACGATCGTCTCTCGGTACTTGGCGACCGACTCCTGGCGACCGACTAGCGGACGATCATCTCTCGGCACTTGCCGACCGACCCTTGGTGACCGACCGATATCGACCCTCAGCGACTGGCCGATGACGACCCTGAGTGACCAGCTAGAGACGACCGCATCAAGCCGACAGTCATCTAGTCGGCAAAGGCCGAGCCTCAGGACTGAACATCACGTGCAAGGGCCGAGACAAGATCCGCAATTCACGGATCGTTGACTACAGCCTGTCAGCGTCCATCCACCAGCCGACAGGCCCGCCGAAAGTTGTCAGTAGGGCCGCATGTGACAGTGACTCCGTACGCGTGCTGGCTCCTCATTGGACCGCACAGCTGGCTGCCAGCCACTGCCTTGGACTTTAGGCCAACAGCCCATGTGATCGCCCCATTATAATATTAGCCGGCAGACGATCGCCCCATTATTATAATGGCCGGAAGGCGATCGCCCGCCAGAGGACAAGACTCGGCTGCCTCTATATATACACGGCTCCCTGCACTTGGACCCCTCTCGGATTTTTGCTCACAAAACACTCTCTCCATTCCCACGAGATTTCACACAGCACTTGGCCATCTCTAACTCTTGGCAACAACTATCATTCGGTACTTACTTCTCTCGGCCTCTCTCATCAAGCAGACGATCGGCAGGGATGAAGAACACCGAGCTTCGCTCAAGAGCCAGATTAACAGAGTCTTTTTACACTCATTGTATTTAGATTTCTCACATTAATACTTGTATCCACGAATATTTGTATTAATAACATCTCGCGAGAGCATTCAAGCCCGGGCCTAACAAACCCGGCAAATCTAGTGTTTATTCATATTCTCTCGGACGTGCTCCCGCAAATTGTTGTTTGTTGTCCGTCTTCCAGCAGTATTTAATCTTCGGATAAATATTTTGGGCAACAACACCGGGATAGAGCGAAGAGAACAATAGGTCTTTCCCAAGCCCTCTATATAGATAAAATCTGAAAGCGATTTAAGATGGATATTTCTAAAAGAGGGTTCCTACTGATGCGACATGGAATAAAACTCTCCTTGAAGATGTGTCCTCAAAGTGAGGAACAACGGAAGGAAATGAGTAATATACCATATGTTTCGGCAATGGGTAGCCTTATGTATGCTATATTGTGTACGAGACCTGACATTGCGCATGCTGTAAGCGCGGTGAGTAGGTTTCAGGCAAACCCAGGCATGGAACATTAGACTACCGTAAAGAACGTTCTCAAGTACTTTAGAAGGACTAGAGATATGGTTCTTATATATGGCGGTGGAGAACTGAATGTGATGGGATTCACTGTATTGAACTTCCAAGGACAAAAAGACGATTCTTTGTCTACTTCTGGCTATATTTACTCTTAATGGAGGAGCAGTATCTTGGCATAGTGCCAAGTATAACATGACTACTGATTCCACCAGTTACGCTGAGTATAAAGCGGCCTCGGAGGCTGTAACATCCCCAGATCGAACCGGTAATATTACACGCCGCAGACCCTCTCCGCGAGGATCCACCAGGCTAGACATCTAAACAACACATTACATTACATACCGACGAATCAAAATAACGAACCAATACACCGATTTGGTCTTTCGACACTGACTTACATATAAAAATACATAAACTCATCCAGACTCATACCCACGCAAGGGTGAAATACTTGCAACAACAAACAATAAGACAGCGGAAAAGACAATACAATGGACTCCGACTAACTGAACCCAAAACTGGCCTTCGTGTGATTAGTATCATTCGTCTTTCATCATCCCTCGTGCAGCTCCTGTGTCTTGCTCCCGAAAACCTGCATGTACCTGGACACAATACAGATATCCACCCCCCGATTACTCGGGGGTTAGCAAAACTCTACTGTTTTACTAGTGCAAGTATCAAATCATACGAAATGTAACAAGCAATTAATAATCGTGATCAAATATAATAATCAAGTATAAAATATTCCCGGGAGGTTTTCACAAGGGAAGATGAGCTATGAAGCATTCGAAAATAAGATTATCATCTCGGGAATTTTTAGAATTTCAAAACCTTAAGACCTCAAGTCCTGATTCACAAAACCTTTCGAAAACTTAAGGGCCTTAACCCAAAACTTGTTTCATAATTCAACAGTTTACAATACCGGAAACATTTCCATAAATCTCGTGGGGCTCGGCCCAACATTCTTTCTTAAAACTTTTCCTCTAAAAACTTTTATTTGAAAAGTATCATGCTCATGACACCGTGATCCACTGTCACGTGTCTCCGTAGGGTCAACAACCCGCACGGACTACATCACGCAAAATTAAACAAACATAATCAATTCCAACACCCTGATCCACTGTCACGTGTCTCCGTAGGTTCAACAACCCACACGGACTATTAACCAAACATAACCAATTCCGACACCGTGATCCACTGTCACGTGTCTCCGTAGGTTCAACAACCCACACGGACTATTAACCAAACATAACTAATTCCGACACCATGATCCACTGTCACGTGTCTCCGTAGGCATAACAACCCGCACGGACTATATCAATCACAACAATCACACACACAGTCCTGACACCGTAGTCCACTGCCACGTGTCACCGTAAGCCCCGTCGAGCTCACCCGGTTGGACGCATTGTGTCTGAAACTCATGGTCCACTGCCATGCGTTATCGTAGGCTTCGCTGCATCAAAGACGATTGGACCTCGCACTCACTAAGTTCTGATCCCGTAGTCCACTGCCACGAATCCTCGTAGGTCCCGTCGAACCAACATGAGTGAACTTAGCGGTCACACACATATTCACATTCACATTACATACAACAATGAGCACAATTAATCAATCACCTTGATCACCACAAAATCGTACATTGCACGCACATAACACAACCTCGACACTCGCAACAACTATCATCAATCAACGACATTTAACCAACATAACACACATTCGGTACACAATACATTGCACAACCAAGTGTACAACCATCCCATATGTACGTCGCATTCCTGCACAAATGGCACAACGCCTAACACGTATACTGATATAACACTATTATCACAAAGCCTTCAAATTGCGGAAAACACAACCAACTCAAACGGAACATATTTACGAAGGCAATCAAAGTCATCATACATCTCATACGTAATTACTAGTCGCAAGATACAAGTCGTATAGTAAGATACTTGCCTTAATAACCGCTACCGAACGCTCCGAAGAACACGGTTCGACCGGGAAGCTCGAACCCCAAAGAAGGCAACGAACGGAAGGGTTCCGACTCGAGTTCTTTACAAGAATTCGACCCTAACAACATATAATCAATAAATCATAGATCATACGAGGAAGAATAATCGTAGAACGCCCGAAAACCCATCTATGACATTTTACCGGACAGCTTCAAGGCGTCGATCAAGAACTCGACCAAATCAACGAATCGATACGATTCAACCATGGAATAATAAAGGAAATGATATAATATATCTAAATAATCATCAATCCATCATAACCCTAAGTTAAATCGGATTAATCGGACGAAAACAACCAAAATACCCAAATTACCCAAAACTAGATTTCTAGGAAATCTGACCTGATTCGGTAGATCGAAGGATGTTATAGGAGGGATGATTGATGATATGAGCCTCAAAACTTCATGGATTAAATGTATAACAACATTGCTCCAAGATTCCCACGCCTCCATCCGCGGAAGAGAAGAAAAAGAGTGAGAGAATGGGTGGAAAAAATGTCTGCAGGCCTTAAATAGGCCGACTGCCGGCCGGGTTACGTACGTAACCGGCCATGGCTTACGTACGTAACCGGCCATGGCCGAACACACTGCCTGGAAATGCCGGAAACGTTACGTACGTTACCGGCCAGGGCCTTACGTACGTAACGGCCGAGCACTACCGTACGTTACTCGGCCAGGGCCGGCCTGGCTCGAGCATGCCCGACCATGACTCGGCCGGGACCAACTCCGACGGCCCGAACGACCCCGAAACCCGAACCTGAGTACGAATCGAAGATACGGTTACGAAATACTCGCAATGACGAATCCGAGCACTAAGAGAACACACGATTCCGACCACCCGAAGGCTCGGAATTCGACAACGGAGTAATTACCCAAAACTTTAGGAAATTACGAAAATAGCCCAAAACGTCCGAAAATCACGATACGCGATCGAAACACCAAACCAAAGCTCGCAACATGAATAATAACATTAAATGAAATTACGAGAAACTCGAAACAACAGTTTCGGACGAGATTCGCAAGAATCGAACTCAAGTGCGGAAAAGTCGCTAAAAAGCTCGGAACTCAACAAAACGATACCGAAACGAACTCGGATGACAAAAAGTGCAGAATTAATCATTCTCGAAATGATGAAAAGGTCATGAGTGAGTCGTCAAAACGGACTCCGGCCGAAAAAGAAATTTACCGAAAATCGAAAATTGCGGATATTACATTCTACCCTCCTTAAAAGAAGTTTCGTCCCGAAACTTAAAACAAGTAGTGTTGGGAAAAACAATCACCCTGTATCGAATCAGCCGGGATACCCGATCCCTGTATCGATTGTTATTTGTTATTGAGAAGGTTTTGACATATATGCCAAATATACAGTAAGGAAACTGTATCGAGGATTCAAGGCTTTATCCTATATCGAAAACCTGCCTCGAATCAGCATCAGTGAAGCTCGTCAGTACAGCAAGAAGACTTGCAAAAGATCAAGTATGGAAACTGTCTCGATGCCATAAATATAGTCATCTTCCATACAGTTCACAAAAGGACAAGAAAGAACACAAGTCAAGTCCCGTTGAACAAAGAAGTATTTAAATACTCAAGGATAAAGTATTTAAATACATCGCCTTCGATCTTCTAATCCCGCGAAATCCGGATCATGTCATATTCCCGTTGAAGGAAATCTTATTCAAACGGACATCTCAACGGATACTTTCTTCAGAGGCTATATATATATCCTTGAAGACATTGAAGATTAGTTACCAACCAACTGAACGAATTCAAGTAACATAACTCACAAAGCTATCAAAGTTATCATCTGAGCAAACATATCTCCAGAGCATACTGCAAGTTAGAACGAAAGAGATATACAGTGCTCAACATCAAGAACAGCTATCATCAGCTCAAGAACGTGATATTCAAAGCTGCTGTTCTTACCTGGTTACCTACCTTTTACCTCTGTGTAAAAACCGAGCTCTGTGTGAACTCAACAAGTTATTCTGACCTGTGTGGGACGAATAAGGACGAAGCTTTGGAACTGTGTGTGAAGAAGCTAGTCAAGAAGGAAGCTTTAACCAATCTGTGTGAACGGTTGAAAGCGACATTCTTTGTATCAATCTATGTGAACGATACAAGGATAGGTTTGTTTATAATTATGTAGTTGTGTACGCAGTAATTATATAATAAACTTTTTACTCCTGTAGGGAGGACCAGTGGACGTAGAGGGGTTTACCTCGAACCACTTAAATTACTGTGTTATTTACCTTCTGCTTTTACTGTTTGAAATAACTGTGATATATTAAGTATACACCTAATACGTCGTTGCTGTATCCACGGCAACTAACTGTATCCAAGACTTCCGCTACACACTTAGATTTAGATTCCATACAGTTTGTTGTTTAAACGATTTCCCAAACTGTATCCAGTATACTTAAGTGGCCAACAAGTAGGGAGAAGCAATATCCCGCCAGGAAAACTCAACGAGATACGCAAGGAAACACGTAACTTACGCCCATCGGCGAAACGTTACAAGCAACGCAAAGGAATATACGGCGTGAAAACACGATCCACGACGACTAACACGACGTCGCCGTTAGGGATATAACAAAACCAACAAGTGACAAGCGTCATCAAATGGATAATACAATCAAGTCAATAATCAGAACAATCACAAAACACAACGGACGAAAATCAATATGATTGACCAACCCAACGGTACATCAATCAAAACGCGAGCCAATCGCTGAACAAATACTGAATTCCACCGTCCAAGGGTTGGAAGATCGAAAACGAGACTAATTTTCCGAACTTGGAAAGGTCACAACGATATATAGATCAATTTGAGACAATATCAGAACTCGCTCGAATGACAAAGGTGAGAAACAACACCAGGTCAGAAGCATCAACGAACACAGTCGAGTCGATACGGTTGGACGAAACAGAAGAGAAAGAAAGAAAAAAAACGGGTATTACATCATATCACCTTTAAAAGAGGTTTCGTCCCGAAACCTAAACAACGAGAACGAAGTGCTGGAATAGCAACCTTCCCGACCATATCCTCTTGGTCCACATCCGATCTTCATGGCCATTAATATCGTGGTCACGACTGCGTCCTCTGCCCATCAGCATACTAAGCGGATTCCCACTCAATACGATTGCACAACTTCGCAAAATATTATGCTAAAGTACTAACTCAGCACGACATATCACATAAGGTAACCAATAACAACTCGAAAGGAAAATCCACGAGGTATCCTTTTAAAGGAAATCTTTTGAAAATCCTTAGATTTGTATATCTATTTAAAATAAACTTTAAAAGTACTTTTGGTACCTCGGGTTGTTTCATCAAAACTTGTAAACAACATACTTTAACCGTCTCATTTGAAATCATTTGAAGTCATCATGCCCCTACATATCATCATCACCGTTAACAACTAACAAGTTAACCATGCAAGATCATCAAATCATTCTTACATACTCTAATATTTCCAAATCCGAGTTTGAACTTTACATCGAGTGAGATTTTTCATCTTTCACTATATATTTTTGAAAATAAAAATCGCATTGGTTTTTGGAATAAAATATTTTTATGGTGTGAAAGATTTTTGAAAATCATTCACTCGAATTATTTGAAAATACAACAATACGTTAAAAATCATTTTTGAAAATTCTTCCAACACTTCATAAACATCAACGACGGTAATATTTTACAAAATGTCTACATGTACTTTAAAACAACTCTTTCAAATACCATCGTGGTTTTATTTGAGAATCCAAGGCCGGCTTGCCAATTCCAAATAATTTTCAAAGTATACACAGAGCCGCCGATTACTCGAACCGTCAAAACCTTGTGAAGTTTCCAGGAAAGTGTTTTTGAACACACACAGCAGACATAATTTATCAATTCATCAAACACAATCAAATATCACCTAGCAATACGAAAAGTCTTAACACACATTCACGCACAACAGTTGTTATCACTAGACACCACGTAGAGAATACAACTACAGGTGATTGGCCACAAAAGTTAGACCTAACGGCTATAATGCGGTTCCATAGCCTCTGCCCAGGTTGATTAGCGCGCGTTACAACAAAGATTAACGTGTGCTAAACACGCCACGTTAGCGCGCGTTAGGCTCGTATTAAGCCTGTGCTAACTGCTCTAATCACCAACACGATTGCAACATATATGAGGTAATACTAGACTCGAAGGTTACAAATAAGCAACAACATACGAGTCTAAATGTCATCGATTCACATAATTATAACATCTCACAAGCAACCATCAAAAGAAAATCATCCTACAAAAACGAAAATTTTACTTCTCAATAAAGAGGACTATCTGAACACATACATACCGCTGGACTCAACATTCACGTCACTATTTTAATCATAAAACTGGCACCACTGCTCAACAACGAGAGCATCATCAATACGCATCTTCTGACCAACATTCATGAAACCGAAAAGTTACAACGAGAGTCACGTCTTGAGTATATTTTGAAGACCTTGTTTGAGTTAAAAACTCGAGTTTTGAAAACTTATAGTATGAGATGAGAATGAAATATCGGTAGTTTGAAGTCTAAAAATTTTCGACCTTGAGGTCATCATAAAAAAATCAAAATTTTTCCTCCCTTGGAGAACATTTTAAAAATTTGCGTGGCTCCCCGGAAGCCTTCGAAACTAAAAATTTCAAGGTTGTTGCTCTTGCAAGAAAAACAGTTCATACAAGGATACATTTGGCCATATCATTCTTCATTCTAGCACAAAACGGGAATTAACAAATATATGTCACTTACTCACGATGCACCTTCAAATACTACTACATAACACAGAATCATACATGCTCGTATACCTCGTGATACAACATGCAGTAAGGAGACTTACATCCACAGATCGCACGAAGATGATGGCTGCACCCTGATACTAATCACGGCCGACTTCCCATACGACGCGTCGCGACACGATTCAGTCAGACAAAATATGACAAAACAAGACTCAACAACACATAACTCGACCCGACAGCCTAGGTTTCCTCAACCTAAGCTCCGATACCATAATTGTAACATCCCCAGATCGAACCAGGAATATTACACGCCGCAGACCCTCTCCGCGAGGATCCACCAGGCTAGACATCTAAACAACACATTACATTACATACCGACAAATCAAAATAACGAACCAATACACCGATTTGGTCTTTCGACACTGACTTACAAATAAAAATACATAAACTCATCCAGACTCATACCCATGCAAGGGTGAAATACTTGCAACAACAAACAATAAGACAGCGGAAAAGACAATACAATGGACTCCGACTAACTGAACCCAAAACTGGCCTTCGTGTGATTAGTATCATTCGTCTTTCATCATCCCTCGTGCCGATCCTGTGTCTTGCTCCCGAAAACCTGCATGTACCTGGACACAATACAGATATCCACCCCCCGATTACTCGGGGGTTAGCAAAACTCCACTGTTTTACTAGTGCAAGTATCAAATCATACGAAATGTAACAAGCAATTAATAATCGTGATCAAATATAATAATCAAGTATAAAATATTCCCGGGAGGTTTTCACAAGGGAAGATAAGCTATGAAGCATTCGAAAATAAGATTATCATCTCGGGAATTTTTAGAATTTCAAAACCTTAAGACCTCAAGTCCTGATTCACAAAACCTTTCGAAAACTTAAGGGCCTTAACCCAAAACTTGTTTCATAATTCAACAGTTTACAATACCGGAAACATTTCCATAAATCTCGTGGGGCTCGGCCCAACATTCTTTCTTAAAACTTTTCCTTTAAAAACTTTGATTTGAAAAGTATCATGCTCATGACACCGTGATCCACTGTCACGTGTCTCCGTAGGTTCAACAACCCGCACGGACTACATCACGCAAAATTAAACAAACATAATCAATTCCGACACCGTGATCCACTGTCACGTGTCTCCGTAGGTTCAACAACCCACACGGACTATTAACCAAACATAACCAATTCCGACACCGTGATCCACTGTCACGTGTCTCCGTAGGTTCAACAACCCACACGGACTATTAACCAAACATAACCAATTCCGACACCGTGATCCACTGTCACGTGTCTCCGTAGGCATAACAACCCGCACGGACTATATCAATCACAACAATCACACACACAGTCCTGACACCGTAGTCCAATGCCACGTGTCACCGACGCACTGTGTCCGAAACTCATGGTCCACTGCCATGCGTTATCGTAGGCCTCGTCACACCAGCACGATTGGACCTCAGTACCTCACTAAGTTCTGATCCCGTAGTCCACTGCCACGAATCCTCGTAGGTCCTGTCGAACCAACACGATTGAACTTAGCGGTCACACACATATTCACATTCAAATTACATACAACAATGAGCACAATTAATCAATCACCTTGATCACCACAAAATCGTACATTGCACGCATGTTATTGCCCAAAATATTTATCCGAAGATTAATACTGCTGGAAGACGGACAACAAACAACAATTGCGGGAGCACTTCTGAGAGAAGATAAATAATACAAGATTTGTCGGGTTTGTTAGGCCCGGGCTTGAATGCTCTCGCGAGATGGTATTAATACAAATATTCGTGGATACAAGTATTAATGAGAGAAATCTAAATACAATGAGTGTAAAAAGATTCTGTTAATCCGGCTCTTGAGCGAAGCTCGGTGTTCTTCGTCCCTGCCGATAGTCTGCTCGATGAGAAAGGCCGGGAGAAGTAAGACCGAATTATAGCTGTTGCCAAGAGTTGGAGATTAGCCAAGTGTTGTATCTTGTTTCTGTATTGTGTGCTTGAATCGCGATATTGCCAGAGAGAGTTAACAAATGCAGGGGGCCTTGTATATATAGGGGTAGCCGGGTCCTGTCCTTTGGCGGGCGATCGCCTTCCGGCCATTATAATAATGTGCCGATCGCCTGCCGGCCAATATTATAATGTGCCGATCGTCACGGCCAATATAATAATGTGCCGATCTCTGGCCGGGCTAAAGTCCAAGGTAGTGGCTGGCAGTCCGTATAAAGTCCAATGCAGTGGCTGGCGCCAGCTGGGCGGTCCAATAAGGAGCCAGCACGCGTCCGGAGTCAGCCACATGCGGCCCTACTGACAACTTTCGGCGGCTTGTCCGCTGGTGGAGAGATTCTGCCAGGCTGTGGTCAATGGCCCGAGATTCGCGGATCTTATCTCGGCCTTTGCACGTGGTGCCAGTCTTGAGGTTCGGCCTTGCCGACTGGATGGCCATCGGTGCTGACCGACATGAGGCGGTCGTCTCTAGCTGATCATCAGAGGTTGCCATCAGCCAGATGCGGAGGGTCGGCATTCGGTCGGTCACCAAGGGTCGATCGGCAGATGCCGAGAGATGGTCGTCCGCTTATCGGTCGCCAGGAGTCGGTCGCCGAGTACCGAGAGGCGATCGTCTTGATGTCGATCGCTCGGCACCGGGATTCTCCCTGGGACCTTCGGTTGGCCGATAAAGCTTGTCCGCTGGGTTAAGGCTCGGTCGCCTGGTCGCTGGTCGGCAGATCTGCCTTGGCCACTCGGCAGTGACTCGGTCGCTCGACCTCCGAGGCGATCGCCGGTCGGAAGGTGTTAATTCTTGACACAACAATTGCCCCCCAGCTTGATCCTACGTTGAATACATGGGGCGAGGTGGTTCTTGCTGGCGATCGTGTATGGATGAGGATGGGTGATCTGAGCTGATTTAGGATTCGGACTTGGGCTATCACGGTCGATTGGCTAGCTATCTTTCGGTCTTGTACCTGCAAAAACAACATTGGCCGATCCCCCACGGAAACTTGGTGGTTTCGCTTTGTTTGAGGAATCGTGCACAGTCGCGGAGATCGATGGACCGACTCCATGATCGTGTCTTGGTGCGCGAAGACAATGAGTGTCTCGTGACTCACTTTATTATGAGGGTCCTCTGTTAGGCTGCGCCTCGCCTCGTATTTAAACGAAGGGTGTGCGGTCTCGGTCTAGAGGAGTCCTTGCGCGGGGCAGCGTCGGATGAATCAACTCCACCTCCGCGGCTTGTTAGCTCTGCTTCCACCTCGGCCAGCCATGGAGATGGCCGACCTCGACGGTGTACGTTGAGACGGGGGTTGTGGCATGTGTCCACTGATTTAATGTTGGAGAGCCCTTAGACTACGCCGGCCTCGTATTTAAACGAAGGGCGGGCGATCTCGGCAGAAAGGGACCTTACATGGCCGAAGCAGACGGTTCCATCGGCTGCCAGGATCATGGCTTTATGATGTGCGGTGGAGGCGATCTTATGCCTTAGTCCGTCATGTTAGATGCTGGACTGTAAATGGCGATCGTGTCCGCCGGATTGCTGATGATGTAGCGTGATGATCGGCGATCGGGCCGGAAGACTGGCGATCGTCGCTCGACAGCCGATCACTTTATTCGTAAGTGGATTTCGGCGATCGGGCGGGAGTTGGTCCCTCGTTTAGAATGTTGGACTGTAGGCGGTGAGCGAGTCCTCCGGCTCTTCTGGATAGTAGCGATCGGGCCGAAGATCGAGGTCGCCGCCGGCCGAGACTGGAGGTCGCTGCCGCGCTGGTCGCGGTACTCCTAGGCTAAGAAGAAGCCTTTGCCTGGACAGGAAATCTGCGGCTCTAGCACGGAAGGCTGCGTAGGTCGTCGGTAGGGTCTTCGTGAGATGCCTGAACATAGGCGAGAAGCCCTGAAAACCTCCTAGGACCGCGTAGAGGGCGGTCTCATCGCTTACGGGCTCGCCGTTGAGGATGATCACGTCTACCCGATCGATGTAGTCCGAGTCGGACTCTTCTTCTCCCTGCTTGATTTGCATCATGCGAAAGCGACCTTCTGGCCGGACGACCCTGGTGGCGAAGTATTCCGTGAAGACGTGCGCCAGCTCGTTAAAGGAGCCAATGGACCGAGGTGGCAATGAGGTGTACCACCGGTGGGCGATGTCGTCCAGCGTCAGAGGGAACATCCGGCACCTGGTCGCGTCAGATGCCCCACACCCGGTCATGTAGATGTTGAACTTGTGCAGGTGTGTTTGGGGGTCCGATCGCCCCTCGTACACGGGTGTCTGAGGAGGAGCGATCTTGTGCTGCACGGGGGCGAGCTCGATGTCGATCGCGAGCGGCTCGCTCGGATCGGCGATCGTCTTCATGGCGCCTGCCCCAGATTGCAGGAGCGCCTTCACGCTGCCGAGCCGACGCGTTGCAATGCGGCAATCGCCGCAGCTCGGCCGCTATGATCGCCTTTGGGAGCGGGGCCGAGGCGATCGTGTACCGATCTCCGACTCATTCTGCCGACCTCGGGAATTTGGCGAGCGGGAGCCAGCGGCTGGATTGCCTTCCGGGAGCCGGGTAGGCCGAGCTCCTGGTGAGGGACTCAAACTCCGTCGTCTCGTAGCCGGGCCGGACGCCTGGCCGCCGTGCGTCGGGTCACCGCCTGTGCGATCGAAGACAGAGGTGCCCCGGCCGCGAGCGCCTTCTTGCGGGCAAGAGCCTCCCGGCGATCGCTCGCGCATGCCTTGAGCTTCCGCTTGGACTTCCGGCGGGAGATCGAGGGGGTGATAGCAGGAGGCGCGTCGAGAGCACTCCGTCGCTCTTGAAGGACGGCTATGGCCTCTTCGATCTGTTCGTTGGTTCGGAACTGATCGAGCGAGAGGCTCGGGCCGCCGTCCCGGGACGGGATCGAGCGTCTCTGACCGTGGCGGCTACCTTCCATCATCGGCTGCGGCTCGGACTGGGACGGAACGGGGGGTCCGGCCGGCTGGTCAGCGGCTTTCTTCGACGCGGAGGCGGAAGACATGATTTCTGAAGGATTTCTTTGAAGTGCAGTGAGTGTCACTTCAAGTATCTGCCCCGAGAACAGTGAGTGTTCTTCGGGACGGTAGGTATAAAAATTCGAGGGTTGGATGTCCTTCCTCTAGCGCCAATTGTTGTTGTCCAAAATATTTATCCGAAGATTAATACTGCTGGAAGACGGACAACAAACAACAATTGCGGGAGCACTTGCGAGAGAAGATAAATAATACAATATTTGTCGGGTTTGTTAGGCCCGGGCTTGAATGCTCTCGCGAGATGGTATTAATACAAATATTCGTGGATACAAGTATTAATGAGAGAAATCTAAATATAATGAGTGTAAAAAGATTCTGTTAATCCGGCTCTTGAGCGAAGCTCGGTGTTCTTCGTCCCTGCCGATAGTCTGCTCGATGAGAAAGGCCGGGAGAAGTAAGACCGAATGATAGCTGTTGCCAAGAGTTGGAGATTAGCCAAGTGCTGTATCTTGTTTCTGTATTGTGTGCTTGAATCGCGATATTGCCAGAGAGAGTTTACAAATGCAGGGGGCCTTGTATATATAGGGGTAGCCGGGTCCTGTCCTTTGGCGGGCGATCGCCTTCTGGCCATTATAATAATGTGCCGATCGCCTGCCGGCCAATATTATAATGTGCCGATCGCCTGCCGGCCAATATAATAATGTGCCGATCTCCTGGGCTGTCGGGCTAAAGTCCAAGGTAGTGGCTGGCAGTCCGTATAAAGTCCAATGCAGTGGCTGGCGCCAGCTGGGCGGTCCAATAAGGAGCCAGCACGCGTCCGGAGTCAGCCACATGCGGCCCTACTGACAGCTTTCGGCGGCTTGTCGGCTGGTGGAGAGATTCTGCCAGGCTGTGGTCAATGGCCCGAGATTCGCGGATCTTGTCTCGGCCTTTGCACGTGGTGCCAGTCTTGAGGTTCGGCCCTTGCCGACTGGATGGCCATCGGTGCTGACCGACATGAGGCGGTCGTCTCTAGCTGATCATCAGAGGTTGCCATCGGCCAGATGCGGAGGGTCGGCATTCGGTCGGTCACCAAGGGTCGATCGGCAGATGCCGAGAGATGGTCGTCCGCTTATCGGTCGCCAGGAGTCGGTCGCCGAGTACCGAGAGGCGATCGTCTTGATGTCGATCGCTCGGCACCGGGATTCTCCCTGGGACCTTTGGTTGGCCGATAAAGCTTTTCCGCTGGGTTAAGGCTCGGTCGCCTGGTCGCTGGTCCGCAGATCTGCCTTGGCCGCTCGGCAGTGACTCGGTCGCCCGACCTCCGAGGCGATCGCCGGTCGGAAGGTGTTAATTCTTGACACAACAACGCACATAACACAACCTCGACACTCGCAACAACTATCATCAATCAACGACATTTAACCAACATAACACACATTCGGTACACAATACATTGCACAACCAAGTGTACAACCATCCCATATGTACGTCGCATTCCTGCACAAATGGCACAACGCCTAACACGTATACTGATATAACACTATTATCACAAAGCCTTCAAATTGCGGAAAACACAACCTACTCAAACGAAACATATTTACGAAGGCAAGCAAAGTCATCATACATCTCATACGTAATTACTAGTCGCAAGATACAAGTCGTATAGTAAGATACTTGCCTTAATAACCGCTACCGAACGCTCCGAAGAACATGGTTCGACCGGGAAGCTCGAACCCCAAAGAAGGCAACGAACGGAAGGGTTCCGACTCGAGTTCTTCAGAAGAATTCGACCCTAACAACATATAATCAATAAATCATAGATCATACGAGGAAGAATAATCGTAGAACGCCCGAAAACCCCTCTATGACATTTTACCGGACACCTTCAAGGCGTCGATCAAGAACTCGACCAAATCAATGAATCGATACGATCCAACCATGGAATAATAAAGGAAATGATATAATATATCTAAATAATCATCAATCCATCATAACCCTAAGTTAAATCGGATTAATCGGACGAAAACAACCAAAATACCCAAATTCCCCAAAACTAGATTTCTAGGAAATCTGACCTGATTTGGTAAATCGGAGGATGTTATAGGAGGGATGATTGATGATATGAGCCTCAAAACTTCATGGATTAAATGTATAACAACATTGCTCCAAGATTGAGAGAAGAAAAAGAGTGAGAGAATGGGTGAAAAAAATGTCCGCAGGCCTTAAATAGGCCGACTGCCGGCCGGGTTACGTACGTAACCGGCCATGGCTTACGTACGTAACCGGCCATGGCCGAACACACTGCCTGGAAATGCCGGAAACGTTACGTACGTTACCGGCCAGGGCCTTACGTACGTAACGGCCGAGCACTACCGTACGTTACTCGGCCAGGTGTCACGGGACGGGAGTTCCGAATCCCGTGCGGCGTCCCAGGGGCCCTCTCACCCCGGGACCAGCCTATCCCTCATAGCATGCCAACTGGTTTCGCCCTGCCATGGGCTCATCAGGGATACGGTATTAGTCCCCGACCAGTTGTGCCCTACCAGCAACGATCCCCTTCATAGTCAAGTCCTTGACTAGCGACAAGCTCTCCGGACTAAACCGGGTCGGCATGCCTGAATCGGCCAGACCGATGCATCCGGGCAAACAACGCCTTAACGCTAATGTCGCCCCCTTTACCCCACTTGTGGCAAGCTAACCAGAAGGCACGCCTCATTTGGACGGTCAACACAGACACGACATATCGGGTCGTGACATCCTCCCCCACTCAAATCGCAGCACGTCCTCGTGCTGGGGAGGAATGTTTCTTTCCGCACACTCTATTGTCCCACACACACAAAACGATCGTGGCCAAACACATACGGCACCATCCCCAGATGGACAGGCTCTTCACTCGCGCACCTCGCGCTAGCCCGCAGTGCGCCACGCACATACCGCATCACCAATCGACATCAACCTTCACCCTACGCGCTTCCTGGCATTAGTACCTCGGTTGAACGGCATTCCCTCGCCGCTGCATTTTTCCCGCATGTCGAGATTCCCACAGTGGCCCACGATGATCCACGCTCTTACACCCCGGTCACCGAAAGGTGGAGATACCAAAAGTGCGCAATACAAGTGTGTCCACATTCCGGACCGTCTGATCTCACAAGCCTAGAACCACCTCTCATTCCGGCATAGAATCGGTTCATGTTCTCCGCCTAGAAGCCTTGTCAGGAGCGGCACTTTGTCCGTGCCCTCTTTGCACCGGCGTTCACTCCCCGCCCTCATCGGTTTCGGAAGAACTTGACCACACCCGAACCATGCCGTACTGAGAGAGGTTTCGGCTCTGATACCATTTGTCACGGGACGGGAGTTCCGAAGCCCGTGCGGCGTTCCAGGGGCCCTCTCACCCCGGGACCAGCCTATCCCTCATAGCATGCCAACTGGTTTCTCCCTGCCATGGGCTCATCATGGAGACGGCATTAGTCCCCGACCAGTTGTGCCCTACCAGCAACGATCCCCTTCATAGTCAAGTCCTTGACTAGCGACAAGTTCTCCGGACTAAACCGGGTTGGCATGCCTGACTCGGCCAGACCGATGCATCCGGGCAAACAACGCCTTAACGCTAATGTCGCCCCCTTTACCCCACTTGTGGAAAGCTAACCAGAAGGCACGCCTCATTTGGACGGTAAACACAGACACGACATATCGGGTCGTGACACAGGGCCGGCCTCGCTCGAGCATGCCCGGCCATGACTCGGCCGGGACCAACTCCGACGGCCCGAACGACCCCGAAACCTGAACATGAGTACGAATCAAAGATACGGTTACGAAGTACTCGCAAAGACGAATCCGAGCACTAAGAGAACACACGATTCCGACCACCCGAAGGCTCGGAATTCGACAACGGAAGTAATTACCCAAAACTTTGGGAAATTACGAAAATGGCCCAAAACGTCCGAAAATCACGATACGCGATCAAAACACCAAACCAAAGCTCGCAACATGAATAATAACATTAAATGAAATTACGAGAAACTCGAAACAACAGTTTCGGACGAGATTCGCAAGAATCGAACTCAAGTGCGGAAAAGTCGCTAAAAAGCTCGGAACTCAACAAAACGATACCGAAACGAACTCGGATGACAAAAAGTGCAGAATTAATCATTCTCGAAATGATGAAACGGTCATGAGCGAGTCGTCCAAACGGACTCCGGCCAAAAAAGAAATTTACCGAAAATCGAAAATTGCGGATATTACAGAGGCCTCCAAAGGAAGGGTTAAGAAGTTAGTAGGTAAACTTCTCGTGACACTGTGTGTTACGCTGCCAAAGCAGTAGCACAGGCCTAGGAGCCGAGGTTTCACAACAGTACCAAACATATTGAGAGAGAGTATCATCTCGTGAGAGAATTTGTTCGCATAGAGATACATTGTGCTGTATAGAGTAGAGTCAGCCGACTACGTCGTTGATCCACTGACCAAGCCACTTTCTTAGATTAGATTAGAGCATCATCCGGAGAACATGGTTATTAGATACCATAGTGTGTGGCATTGAGTGCAAGTGGGAGATTGTTGGGAGTATGCCCTCGAATGCCACTCAGAGGATATTGAGTGAGGGCATTGTACTTGTAATTATGTAAATTATTAATATAAGGCAATGAATGTTTCTTTATTTACTGGTAGTTACTGGCATTCATAACTCGTAAATATACATATGGAAACTAGTCCATGTATTTGAGAGCAAAACGTTCCACTCCTTATTGGATAAGGAGGTCGGAACTGGAAAGGTTTATAGCTCAAATGCTTAATTGTTCGCAAGTCGATGACACTTGACTGGGCATTAAGATTATGTGAAGACTTGTATGACGTGTTGTTTGACATGGAGAGTGCCTTTCGAACGCTAATGGTTAGTGGGAGCACACGTTATAGGTATGCTAATTGGATTAGTATACTCGAACCGACTCACCCTCGATTCGTCACACGGATTTCACTCCGGGACAGTCAATGACGGAATCGAAAGGTTGTGATAGGTATTCATGAACCTTCGACTTGAGGATTTAGTAGGGATGTGCTTGTGACGTCAAGATTTTCATTAGAGTAGTTCGACCCTGTAAACCGGAAGGCGGGGGTCAACCTCGACGTGTATCTTGATGGACAAGTAGCAGGTCCTACTGAATACCAAGATAGAATTCTTTCTCCTGTTAGTGAATGGGTTAAATGTCCTATGCGGTTATTGGCAGATGAGATCATAAGTCTTTGGCCAAAGCATTAGAGCTAGTTGTATTGGATACACGAGACCTCAATGATCTCGATTTGCATTAACGCATGCATAGCGTCAAGTAACAGATAGGGTTTGACTGACTGTGACCCTATAACTTGATCGGGACATTTGAAAGAAGGGTTTATACGTATACTGGTATTCACGACAGAATGGTTCTTGATTGATCCCAATCATTCGTTCTCAGTTGGGGTACGGTGTAGGCCGCCAGGCTGGCTAGGTGGTGCTACTACTCTTTGGTTCCTCCCATTGCTGATTGAGACGGACCTACCGAGTCGCGCAATAGGATTGACGACGGAATGAATCAAGCTTATTCTCTCATAATGAATATTAGATATTGAATATCTAATTAATTGGGACATTGGATGTCTAAATTGATTTATTGGATAAATTAATTTATGGCCTAATGAATTAAATAAATTACTGGGTGATTAATTTAATTCATGAAAATAATTATTTCTTGGAGAAATTAATTATGGTATTATGTATTTGATATAATTAATTAATTGGATTAATTAATTGATATAAATACATCATAACGGATTCAGAGTTTATCTGTTTGGACTCGCGGGAGTCCGAAACGGACCGAACTCCACCTACCCTTCTAGATGGCCACCCCCCCATTTCCACCACCTTTCAACTTGTCTTTTGTTTCCATTTTTAAATGGAAGACAATTACTTGAAAGGCATCTCTCATGTGAGATGAGATGTTTAGTGGGTTGTTGGTGAATAAAGAATGAAAAGGGAGAAGACTTGTGACTCTTTTAATGATTATTGATTCCATACGTAAGAAAGATAGAGAGAAATAGTGAAAAAGAACTTGAGTTCATTCCAAAGTCTTCATCTCATTCTTCATCTTGTTCTTGTTGTTCTTGGAGAAAAATCAAGAAAAATTGAGAGATATATATTTAAACACTTAGAGTGTTATAATTAAAGTTTCATCACTTGATTCTAGCCGTAACCTCAGAGGTTAATCGAGTGTTGTCATTCCGTTCGTTTCTCCGACGCGTGACAAGTGGAGACACGATTTTTTCGGCGTTGGATCATCCAAGGGCTTGGAGCATTTTTGATCATTTGGGGAATAGCTCAAGAGAAGGAAATCCATATAATCAACGGACGACAAGGGTATGATTTCGAATCTTCCTTTGTTTATTTTATATTCGTATATGCGTAGCTCGATCGATCCTCATAGGGATTCGGATCGAATTAATTTTCGTTATACCGCCTCCGCTGGGCCTTCGTTTTAGGCACCGAATCCCAACAATACTAAGGGGTACGGCCACGGGATACCAGTTGTGATTTTGTGACATCGGGATGATCGAAACTGAGTTGAATGCCAATGTAGTATTCCGGAATATTTATGGCAAATGATTTCTGATTGAAATGATTGTGTAAAATCGTATTTTGTATATAATGTTGTGTAATTGTGTACTTGCACTAGCTATTCGAATGCTAACCCCTTAAATGGGGGAAATGCGTCTTATGCATTTCAGGTACCGGGAGAGCTGAGGAGCAGGCACGGGACATGCACGCAAAGGATGGGTTGGCTTGATGATGTGGCTCGAGTCTGTATTTTTATGATTTGTCATTGCATTTGTCGAGTAATGGAGTAGACTGTTTACTTCTAAACTTGGTTTAAGTCCCCTGCGTGGGCAATGAATTGATGTTTACATTATGTTTCATGTACTCCGTTGAAATTTTTGTCCGAGGCCACGACCCTATTTACTTTTCGAGTGCATCTTTTGGGATTTCATTGTGGTTATGTGTCTTGTGTTAGCCTGGTAGACCTCACGAGGGTTCTACGGCGTGTAATGTCCCATTTTGTGAATTGGGGTGTTACAACACTAAGTTCTGATCCCATGGACCTGTGCCATGAATCCTCGTAGGCCCCTCGAACCCGCACGAGTGAACTTAGCGTTCCAGCACACCACATTCACATTCACATTACATACAACAATGACCACAGTTAGTCAATCACATTGATCACCACAAAATCATACATCACACGCACATAACACAATCTCAATACTCTCAACGAAACTATCATCAATCAACGACACAAAACCAACATAACACACGTTCGGTACACAATACATTGCACAACCAAGTGTACAACCATCCATATGTACGTCGCAATCCTGCACAAATGGCACAACACCTAACACGTATACCAATATAACACTATTATCACAAAGCCTTCAAATTGCGGAATACACAACCAATTCAAACGGAACATATTTACGAAGGCAAGCAAAATCATCATAAATATCATACGTGATTACTAGTCGCAAGATATAAGTCGTATAATAAGATACTTGCCTCGATATCGGCACGCAAGTATTCCAACCAATGCGGTTCAACCGGAAGGCTTCGAAACGCCCGATGCTATCGAAAAGAAAGACGACAACGAACGGAAGGGTTCAACTCGGTTTCTTCGCATGAAACTCGACCCTAACAACATATAATCAATAAATCATCAATCATACGAGGAAGAATAATCGTGGAACGCCCGAAAAACCCTCTATGACATTTTACCGGACACCTTCAAGGCGTCGATCAAGAACTCGACCAAAACAACGAATCGATACGATCTAACCATGGACTAACACGGGAAATGATATAATACATCTCAATAATCATCAATCCATCACAATACTTAGTTATATCGGATTAAACGAACGAAATCGAACAAAATACCTAAAATCCCCAAAATTAGATTATCAAGAAATCTAACCTTGATTCGGTAGATCGGAGGAGGTTATGGGATGATTGATTGATGTTAGAAACTCAAGAACTTCGTGTATTGATATATAAACAACATCTAATCATGTACTCCAAGCCCCAGCCGCGGAAGGAAATGAGAGGGGTGAGAAAAATGGGTGTAAACTCGTCTGCTCGAACATATATATACTCCCCAGCATCCTGCCGACCACTTACGGCCGTAACCGGCAGACCTTACGGCCGTAACCGGCAATCGTCAAAATCCACCCAGCGCATGCCGATCGCTTACGGCCGTAAACGACAGGGCCTTACGGCCGTAACTCGGGACTTACGGCCTTACCCGGCAGGTCCTTACGGCCGTATCCGGCATTCGTCCGAACATTGCCTGGCACCCGTACGGCCGTAACTGACAGCCCTTACGGCCGAAACCGGCATTCGTCCAGCCATGACTGCCGACCACGTACGGCCATAACTGGGACCTTACGGTCGTAACTCGGCCAGGCCAGGCCCTGCTCCGGCCGTGACTCGGTCGTGGCCACTCCGACGGCCCGGACGACCTCAAAACCCGAACCTGAATATAAATCGAAGGTACGGTTACGACGTACTCGCAAAGATGAATCCAAGTACTAAGAGAACACACGATTCCGACCACCCGAAGGCTCGAAATTCGACAAGGGAAGTAATTACCCAAAACTTTGGGAAATTATGAAAACGGCCCAAAACGTCTGGAAATCACGATACGTGATCGAATAACCAAACCGAAGTTCACAACACGTCTAATAAAGTTAAACGGACTTAGGGAAACTCGAAACAGTAATTTCGAACGAGATTCACAAGAATCGAACTCGAGTGCGGAAAAGTCGTCAAAAAGCACGGAACTCAACAAAACGACACCGAAACGAACTCGGATGAAAAAAAGTTCAGAATTAATCATTCTCGGAATGACGAAACGGTCATGAGCGAGTCGTCAAAACGGACTTTCGCCGAAAAAAAGAAATTACCGGAAATCAAAAGTACGGGTATTACATTCTACCCTCCTTAAAAGAAGTTTCGTCCCGAAACTTAAAACAAGTAGGGAGAAGCAATATCCCCACCAGGAATACGCGACGAGATACACAAAAACCGAAAACTCGTGCCCAACGGCGAAACACTGCAAGAAACGCAAAGACACATACGACGTGAAAACACGCTCCATGACGATCAACACAACGCCACCGATAGAGACATAATAAAACCAACAAGTGACAAGCGTCATCAAACTGATAATACAACACAGTCGATTATCCGAACAATCACAAAACACAAAGCACCCATTAAAAGGAAACACGCAAAATCAAGAAAACAAAAATAAACACACAAACGATCCACATGGACAACCACAAACAATTCGGACTACGCCGAAGTCCTCAAAAACTACACTAGGCATTTCTGTGTCCTTTCGGAGCAGAGACGCAGCCTCAGTCGCCAAATATATCAACTACCGTCTCACAATGCACGGCTCGGTGACCCACTTGGACACACTCGAAAAAGTTGACTAACGGTGAACGACAATTCTTTGCAGTACGAGATCAGGCAACAACAGTCAGACAACCCCGATCGAACAACAATGATCGAACAACAACGATCAAATAACAATGATCGGACAACAATGATCAAATAACAATGATTGAACAAGAATGATCAAATAACAATGATCGAACAACAATGATCGAATGACAACAGTCGAACAATGACTCTGAAGTCCCCACTTCAACTCCAGACATTAAAAGAACTGGTAGAAAGTGAAAGACGTTACTTCCAAACAAGGTTCACAAGAATCGAACCGAACTCGGAAAGGTCACGATGATAAACAGGTCGATCTGAAACAAGGTCACAACCAGTTCGAACGATGACAACTGAGACATCAAAGAAGTTCAAAAAGTATCGACGAACACGTGCACGTCGATAGAATTTAGAAGGAGAAACTGCAGAATTCGAATATAGTACGGGTATTACATCCGACCTCTTATAAAAGAAATGTCATCCCCGCAACTCACAACAACGGAAACAAGGTCACAACACAAAAAGCATCCGACAGGAAAATCTCCCATGGGTCTCTCAGAGCCGATCCTGATATCTGTGCTGAAGCGCGAACTCCGAAAGTCTCAGTAGCCAATTCGCAAAACTGAATTCGGTGTCCCTCGAGTCCTCACTTGAAACGCGTTAGTGACGAGAAGGACAATTTACACGTGCATGCCCCGACACATCACAGTTGAAACACCTCGGCTCGGCATACCAAAAATACAAATGCTAGATACAATGGGGGATAACGTCGCAAAACAATATAGCGGAGATACCAACTCAGCAAAACAAAGAATCATAACAAATATCATATACAACGATTACCATCGTAAAGTAATACAAACACAAACACTACAGCAACGACGGTATCGTTCGACGACCTCAACGGCCCGAACGATAACCAGCACATAATTACAAACATCATGAAACAATCACACATGTACCCAAACGTACAAACCCAAGCTTCAACAGCTCACACTCGTGCGACAACACGCAAATCACCACGAGGCGAAAAATAGTAAATACTAGTTCACACTTCTCACAGAGGGCTAGTACTACAAATACGTGGCAACGCCTCAACGTTCATGCCACCAATTCGATCATATTCGGAAGTTAACATCATAACGACAAAGCAAACATCATACATACATTTCCAAATGCAAACGGGAATTGATAGGTTTTAAAAAAATAAAACCCCCTTCTGAAAATAATTTCGGAAACACCAATTGATCTTGAGTATCACCCTTCAAAAAAAATACAAACGTGAAACATCGTTATCGAGACTTTGGAAAACTATTTCGCATTCGATAAAAATGAGGACACTTTCTTTTCGTTAAAAACTTTCAGAAATATTCAACCCTCGGGTCCAAGTAAAAGTGTTTCTAAAACATTGGAAATATCTCAAAATATTTTGGTCCTCGAGGTAGAAGAATTTTGAAACATATTGTGGCACCTTGGAAGCACCACGAGAAAGCAATTCATTTTAAAAGTACGTCTCGAAATTTATTTTCTAAGATACTCAAGGTTTTCAAAGAAAATTCAATGGGCTAGAATGCCCCAAAATTTCAGATAATTACACGGAACATTATAGCGCCGTGGGTCCCGCACCGGAACCCACCAGGCTAAAAACCATTTACAAAAACGCCAAAAAGGCCGATGACGGTAATATTTGAAAAACTCACAAAAGCCATTTACAAAATACTAAATACCGTCATAAGAATTTCACCAAAATGATCAAGGCCATAATTCCAAAAACTCGGTTAAGGGAATCGGTTTTCGAAATAAAACTCAGTCGGTAAAATACCGAAAGCCATTGCAGAAGAACTCATGCAGTGGTAAAAGGAATACAGTTCAACATGCAAAATCCAATTGAATACATCTCACAACATCTAGTTTAAACATACAACAAAACCATTCCTCGGAGTTTCTCACGAACTCAATCGTCGATACCTTATTCGAAACCCATCAAGGTTCCAAATTTTTACACCATACCACCCCTCACAGTGGTTCAAAGGTGTTGTGTCGAAAATTATACACTCCGACTGGCGATGGCTTCGAGATCGGGCGACCTAGCCATTGCCGAGCAGCAAGGCAGAACTGCTGACAGTGATCGGGCGACCTATTCATAACCCGGGAGCCAAGATATATCGGCCGACCGAAGGTCCCAGGACGAGTCCCGGTGCCGAGCGATCGACATCTAAGACGATCGTCTCTCGGTACTTGGCGATCGACTTCTGGTGGCCGACGACCAGACGATCATCTCTCGGCACCTGCCGACCGACCCTTGGTGACCGACCGATGACGACCCTTGGTGACCGACCATTGACGATCGCCTCATGACCGATTGAAGTCGATGATCATCCAGTCGGCAAAGGCCGAAGCCCAGGACAGACCCCACGTGCAGAGCCGAGACAAGAACCGCATTTCACGGATCATTGACCAAAACCTGTCAGCATCCGTCCACCAGCCGACAGGCCCGCCGAAAGTTGTCGGTGGGACCGCATGTGACGGTGACTCCGGACGCATCCTGGCTCCTCATTGGACCGCACAGCTGGCTGCCAGCAGCTGCCTTGGACGTTAGGCAGACTGCCCATGTGACTTTAAGACGATCGCCCCATTACTTTATTGGCCAGAAGGCGATCGCCCGCCAGGAATCAAGGCTCCTCAGCCTCTATAAATACAAGGCAGCCTGCACTTGTCCAAGGACCGAATTTTTGACCACCGAATTTCTGCTCCAGAACTTCAACTCTCTAGCATTATCGCGATTTCAGCACACAATACAGAAGCAATACACAACACTTGGCTTTCTCCTACTCTTGGCAACAACTATCTCTCGGTTCTTTCTTCTCTCGGCCTCTCTCATACAGAAGACGATCCGCAGGGACGAAGAACACCAAGCTTCGCTCAAGAGCTGAATTAACAGAGTCTTTTTACACTCATTGTACTTAGATTCTCACATTAATACTTGTATCCACGAATATTTGTATTAATAACATCTCGCGAGAGCATTCAAGCCCGGGCCTAATAAACCCGGAAAATCTTGTGTTTATTCATATTCTCTCGGAAGTGCTCCCGCAAATTTGTTTGTTGTCCGTCAATTCCAGCAGTATTTAATCTTCGGATAAATATTTTGGGCAACAACAATTGGCGCTAGAGGAAGGGGATCTAACCCTCAATTTTATTCCTACCGTCCTAAAGAACACTCACTGTTCTCGGGGCATATACTTGAAGTTACACTCACTGCGCCTCAAAGAAATCTTTCAGAAATCATGTCTTCCACCTCCGCGTCGAAGAAAGCCGCTGGCCAGCCCGCCAAGAGCCTCGTTCCGTCTCAGTCCGAGCCACAGCCGATGGCAGAAGGTATCCGCCGCAATCCGAGACGCTCAATCCCGCCCCTGGGCGGCGGCCCAAGCCTCTCGATCGATCAGTTACGAACCGTGGAACAGATCGACGAGGCCATGGCCGTCCTACAGGAGCGATGGAGTGCTCTCGGCATGCCTCCCGCTATCACCCCCTCAGCCATCCGCCGGAAGACCAAGCGGAAGTTTAAGGCGTTACTGGCCGAGCGATCGCTAGGAGGCTCTCGTCCGCAAGGAGAGGCGCTCGCCAGCCGGGGCACCTCGGTTTTCGATCGCCTCGGCAGTGGCCCATCTTGGCGACCGGGGTAGTCCGGCCCCAGCCACGAGACGACGAAGTTTGAGTCTGTCACCAGGAACTCGGCCTATCCGAATCCCAGAAGGCAGCCCAGCCGTCAGGCTCCCCCTCGCCAAATAGCCGAGGTCGGCAGCAGCGGAGTCCGGGGATCGGTACACGATCGCCTCGGCTCCCGCTCCCAAAGCCGATCCGAAAGCGACCGAGCCACGGCAATGGCCGCGATGCAACGTCAGCTCGATGACCTGAAGGCGCTCCTGGAATCCGGTGCAGGCGCCAAGAAGACGATCGCCGAGCCGAGCGAGCCGCTCGCGGTCCACATCAAGCTCGCCCCCGTGTAGCACAAGATCGCTCCTCCGCAAACACCTTTGTACGAGGGGAGATCGGACCCAGAAATGCACCTGAGCAAGTTCAACATCTACATGACCGGGTGTGGGGCATCAAACGCGACCAGGTGCCGAATGTTCCCTATGACGCTGGACGACCTCGCCTAGAGGTGGTACACCTCATTGCCACCTCGGTCCATTGGCTCCTTTAACCAACTGGCGAACGTCTTCACGGAGTACTTCGCCACCAGGGTCGTTCGGCCAGAAGGTCCCCATCGCATGATGCGAATCAAGCAAGGCAAAGAAGAGTCCGATTCGGACTACATCGACTGGGTAGACGAGATCATCCTCAACGGCGAGCCCGTAAGCGATGAGATCGCCCTCTACGTGGTCCTAGGAGGATTCCATGATCTTTCGCCTATGTTCAGGCATCTTACGAAGGACCAACCCACGACCTACGCGATCTTCCGAGCTAAGGCCGCAGACTTTATGGCCAGGCAAAGGTTTCTCCTCAGCCTATGAGCAGCGCGATCGGCGCCCGAATGACGATCACCATGTTGGGATTCCACAGAAAATAAACGCAGCGGAAGAATAAACGGAATCCCTAAGAGGATCGATCAAGTAACGTATATACGAAAAGAAATACGAAGATCAAGGAATCAAAGTCCCATACCTTTGATGTCTCTGAAAAACCTTCGTATGATGATGATGATGATGAAGAGCCCTTCGTTCCAAACACCGAAAGCACGGTGCCTCTACTTCACACGCCGGAACTTGACGGAAAAATCAGCAAACTTCCTTTCTCTAAGAATGCGGCTAGGGAAGCTTGTAGGAATTTTTCTCTCGATCTTTTCTACTAATAACTTGTCTCTAAGATCAAGTATATGCTGTAGAAAATTTTTCTCACTCTTGATGCTCTCTCAAAAACGAAATTTTCACTTGGGGAAGGAAGAAGGAGACTTTTATGATTAAAAGACTTTCTTTTCACAAAATGATTACAAGCCTCACATGTAGAAGATGCTTTTAAAAGCATCTCTACACCTCACATGATCCCACAAGTATATTATATAATGATAGAGAGACAAAGTAGAGAGGAGGGGGGGCCTAATAGGGAATCTTCCAAGAAACGGGTTGAGTTAATTCGGCTCGTGTATTGGATGTTCGTCAAACGAATCCCTCGTGAATCGGATGTCCGTCAAACGAATCCGTTTTATTTCCAATGTGTTTATACTAATTAATTAATCCAATTAATTAGTTATATCAAACACAAATATACATTTCTCTAAGAAATATAATTTATGAATTAAAGTAATCACCGAGTAACTTACTTACAATTCATAAGACCGCTATTTGATTTATCCGATAAATCACTAATATCTAATATTATAAGAGAGATTATTAATTCATATTTATCCGTCAATGATCCTGTTGCGCGACTCCGTAGGTTCGTCTCAGCCGACATTGGGAGGAATCAATGAGTGCGGGCAGCACTTAGCCAGCCTAGCGGGCCACACTGTAAACCCGGACTGAGAACGAATGAACGAATCATTACAGAACCATTATGTCATGAATACCATATACGTATAGACCCTTCATCAGATGTCCCGGCCAAATCTTCGGGTCACGGTAAAGTCTGTTGACTAGACTCTATACATGTGTTAATACAAATCAAGACCGACTGATTAATAGTGTATCTAATACGACTATATCAGAATGCTTTGGCCAAAGACTTATGATCTTATTCGCCATTAACCGTATAGGACATTCGCCTGCTCACTAATAGGAGATAGAATCCTTTCTTGGCGTACAGTAAAGACTGCTACCTGCCCGTATAGTCCGCACTTCGAGGTCGACTCAGCAATTAAGCAAATGAGTCTAACTACTCTAATGACAAACTAAACGTCACATGCACATCTTCTACTGAACCCTCAAGTCAAAGGTCCACGTATACTATCACAACCTTTCGATTCGTCATCGACTCTCTGAGAGTGCATACCGTGTGACTGAATCGAGTATGAGTCGTGTTCGAGTATACTGGTCCCACCAATATACTTATAACTATGCTATCACGACGTGCACCCGTCCTAGCATCAGTTATACAAGTCTTATTAAAACTTAATGTCCTGTTAAGTTTTATCGACTTGCGAACTAGTTAAGCATTCGAGCTCTAAACACTTCTAGTGCCTATCTCCTTATCTCCATAAGAAGTAGAATGTTCACTCTCAAATGCAAGGACTATTATTCTATATACCAAATCACAATGCCAGTGATATACAATAATATAGAAATAATAATTGCCTTATTAAATATAATAGTCATAATTACAATACAATTGCTCTCACTCTCTCATCCTCTGAGTGGCATTCGAGGGCATATATTCCTAACAATTTCCCACTTGCACTCAATTCCACAAACTATGGTATCTAATACCCATACTCTCTAGATGTCTCTCTAAGACCTTCTGAGATAGTGGCTTGGTAAGCGGATCAGCAACGTTATTTGCTGTGTCTACTCTCTGCAGTGTAACATTCCCATCCCGAACCATTTCTCTAACAAAATGATATTTTCTCGCAATATGTTTGGTGTTGTGGTGAGCCCTAGGCTCCTTAGCCTGTGCAACAGCTCCGTCGTTGTCAGAAAACAGTGTCACGGGCTTCTCTGCATTAGGAACCACTTGAAGTTCCTCAGTGAACTTCTTTATCCAAAAAGCTTCTTTAGCGACCTCCGTGCTGATATTCGGCTTGACATGTAGAGATAGCAGTCGAACTTTGCTTGGCACTTCTCCAAGAAACTGCCCCACCATTCAGCGTAAAGATATACCCTGATGTGGACATCTGAGCATCCATGTACCCCGAAAAATCTGAGTCTGTATAACCCATCACTCTTAGTTCTCCACTGCCGTATGTAAGAACCAAGTCTTTAGTCCTACTTAGGTACTTAAGAATGTTCTTTACAGCAGTCCAATGTTCCTGCCCTGGATTTGACTGAAACCGACTTACTACGCTCACAGCATAGGCAATGTCTGGTCTAGTGCAAATCATTGCATACATAAGGCTACCTACTACCGAAGCATAAGGTACCTTGCTCATTTCCTTTCTATCTTCCTCACCTTGAGGACACATCTTTAAGGAATGTTTTGCACCATGTTGCATAGATAGAAACCTTCTTTTAGAATCTTCCATCCTAAATCGCTTCAGGATCTTTTCTATGTAGAGGGCTTGGGAAAGACCTAACATTCTTTTCGCTCTATCCCGGTAGAGACGAATACCCAGAATATAGGTTGCTTCTCCCAAGTCTTTCATTGAGAACTCTTTAGAAAGCCAAGCTTTCACAAAACTGAGCATTCCTATGTCGTTTCCTATAAGTAGAATGTCATCTACATATAGTATTACGAATGCAATTTTGCTCCCACTAACCTTCTTGTAAATACAGGGCTCTTCTTCGTTTTGGACAAAATCAAACTCTTTGACTGTCTTGTTAAAACGAAGATTCCAACTCTGTGAAGCTTGCTTCAGTCCATAAATGGCACGTTGAAGTTTGCATACTTTATGAATATTGGTTTGAGATATGAATCCCTTAGGCTGTTCCATGTAAATCTCCTCCTCGAGGAATCCATTTAGGAATGCTATTTTCATATCCATTTGCCATATTTCATAATCTAAGTGGGCTGCTATAGCAAGCATCATGCGAATAGACTTAATCATAGCTACATGCGAGAAGGTCTCGAAGTAATCGATTCCTTCTCTTTGGGAATAATCCTTTGCCACAAGCCTGGCCTTATAGGTATCAACCTTGCCATCTCCATCAGTCTTTCTATTATAGATCCATTTGTTTCCAATAGGCACTATGCCTTTAGGACGATCTACTAAAGTCCAGACCTGATTAGCATGCATTGAGTCTATCTCAGTTTCCATAGCTTCTTGCCACTTGGTGGAGTCAACGTCTACCATCGCTTGGTCGTATGTAGAAGGATCATTCTCTTGACTACTTTCTGTCATCTCATGGACACCCAGTTCCTCTTGATGCATATAGCCATACCTCTCAGGTGTTTGAGAAATTCTACTAGACTTGCGAGGTTGTGTTTGTATTTCAGAAGGTTGGGTTCTAATATCTTGCATAGGTGTCTCATTTGGTGTTTCTTTTATTTCTTCCAAAGAAATATTTCTACCTGCCCCTCCTTCCTGAATAAACTGATCTTCCAGGAAGTGTGCTTGTATAGCAACGATGATCCTATGATCTTCGTGCATGTAGAATAGATATCCCATGGAATCCCCTGGATATCCTATGAAACGACCTTTCACAGAGCTAGTTTCCAATTTCTCTACTTTAGTCTTCTTGACATAAGCAGGGCATCCCCAAATCCTAATGTGATTAAGACTTGGTTTCCTACCTATCCACATCTCATGGGGAGTCTTAGGAACGGATTTGGAAGGACATCTGTTCAAGATATGCACAAGTGATGGAGTGCGTAACCCCACAGATAAATCGGTAGATCAGTATAGTTAAGCATGGGGCGAACCATGTCCAACAAGGTTCGGTTCCTTCTTTCTGATACACCATTTAATTGTGGAGTAGCTGTAGGAGTGAATTGTGACACTATTCCTTGTTCTTTTAAGAACTCATCAAATTCGGTACTCATGTACTCACCACCCCGGTCGATCAAGAGTCTTAACATGGTTACATGTTTGATTTTCAACTAGGGCTTTAAATTCCTTGAATTTATCAAAAGCTTCAGACTTATGTTTCATTAAGTACATGAATCCATACCTGGTATGGTCATAAGTGAATGTAATGAAATATTGAGAACCGTCTCGTGCCACTTCAAAAGGGCCACAGACGTCGGTATGGATCAATCCAAGTTTTTCAGCAGCTCTTTCAAAAGTCCCTGCGAAGGGTAACTTAGTCATTTTGCCTTGAAGGCAAGATTCACAAGTTGGATAGGGATCGATCCCAATGGACTGTAAGCCCATCTTTCTCCATTTTATGAACCTTGAGTCCCCGATATGACCAAGTCTAAGAGATGCCACTTAAGTGCTTGGTTTGTTTCATCCCTACCACGCTTCCTAGTTATAGTGTTCACGGTTGTTTTATTCTTTAAATTTAAATGGTATAAACCATTTAATAATGTAGTGATACCAACCAATTTATTTAAAATAAATATAACAGACCCATCTCCAATAAAGAAGTGAAATCCCTTTCGGTCCATGGACCGAATTGATACAATATTCTTGTGCCCCTTGGGCAAAACAAGTACATCATCTAAAGTAAGAATAAAACCAGATTCTAAATCCAACATAAGGGATCCGATATCAGAAGCCTCGACACTATGCCCACTTCCGACGGTGACCATCACCTCCCCTGAATCCAGCTTCCTACTTCGTTCCAGATCCTGATTCATTGTACAAATGTGAGAACTCGCACCGGAATCAAGTATCCAAGAAGTAGAATATACAGATACAGAACAATTTGTTTCTAAAACCAGTAGTTACTACTGAAGCGCATTACGGTCAAGCTTTGGACAATACCTCTTCCAGTGGCCTAGCTCACCGCAGTTGAGTCATACATCCGTTTTCTTGGCCCCTTTGCTCTTTTGAACCATTGGGGCCTTGCCCTTTCCCTTGTCGATCTTGGCTATTGGACCTAACTACTTCTTGTTCTTTTTCTTCTTATTCTTGGACTTCCAAGTCCCAAAAGAAATCACAAGTGCAGCTTCCTTTCCCTTTGTCTTCATCTGAGACTGGGCAGTCGTCAGTTTGTTCATTAGCCCAGCTAAGTTACATGCAATCTCATTGCAGTTGAAGTTCATGACAAATTGTGAAAAGGAGTCAGGAAGTGACTGCAGGATAAGGTCAGTTTGGAGAGATGCATGCATCTGAAAATCAAGAGCTTCCAATCTCTCAATCATCGAGATCATCTTGAGGACATGGTCCCCAACCCTCTCTCCTTCCTTCATCCTCGCGCCGAATAATTGCTTTGATATCTCATATCTAGCAGTTCGGCTATGCTCTCCATAGAGCTCAGCCAGGTGCGCTAAGATGGCTCGTGAAGACGTCATCTTTTCATGGGAACGTTGAAGCTCATTGGTCATTAAGCCTAACATGTACCCTCGCACTCTTATGTCGTCTTTTACCCATTTCTCATGGGCATCGACATCTTCCTGATTGGCTCGGGTTCTTGCAGGAGCCGCTGGGATGTCCGCCTCCAAGACGTATCCCAGCATTTCCATAGTTAGAACAATCCTCAAGTTCCGTAGCTAGTCCACATAGTTCGGACCAGTCAGTACGTTCTTTTCAAGTAGTATAGCGAGTGGGTTCATTGTCATATTGAGAGTTTTGTTAACTGCAGAGAATAATTTGAGATTCGTTAGTGTTTGTTTAATTATGATCCGAGTAAATAATTTAAGGACTTTCTTTATTCATAACTCGGCTCCCACTATTTTATCGGCATTTACACACTCCCATGTTAAATCCGGAAGTCTTGGGTGACTTCATAGTGGTGATCGATTTCTTTACAAAGTTTAATAGAGGGCAACCCATACGGTTTATATTCTATTATTCTTTATAAAGTGGTGTCTAATACCAACCCATCTAATGGATGATTCGATCTTCTTTTACCCTTAGTTCACTTGCCCTCAACCCATTCGGTTTCTATGGCTCGCTGAACTATCTAAGTTTAAATCGTCAACTCCTATTAGTCTGACAATTGAATCTTACCTGGCAACCCATACGGTTTATAGGGGTTTGATTTGTCACAACCAAAGGCAACTAATGCACTCTAGGAATTAATCAATTTTCCCCAAAAATATTACCCCGACATACTCGGAAGAATAATATTCCGGTTTAGTTTTCAATTTTCCATGAGTTTGATCGAACGAGGGTGGTATTGTTTCGGAATAACTCGTTTGTCGTTGGGACTTTTCAATCGCTATTCCCTTTCCTGTGGATCTTATGGGAATGCACGTCTTGCTGTTCTCACCAGGTCATCCCGGGAGTTGTTGTTTGAATTTTATTATCCTACGTGTTTCGGACATGATTGTTCGATTTTTGTTGTCTCAATCGTTTGTTTGTTCGGTTTTTGTTCTCGTTTCGTGATTGTTGAGCGTTCAGGCTCCTTCGTAATTCCCTTAAGTTCGGGAAATTAGTCTCGTTTTCGATCTTCCAACCCTTGGGCGGTGGAATTCCGTATTTGTTCAGCGTTGGCTCGCGTTTTGGTTGATAAAACGTTGGGTTGGTCAATCGTATTGATTTCCGTTCATTGAGTTTTGTGATTATTCGGATAATCGACTCGATTGTATTGTCTATTTGATGACGCTTGTCACTCGTTGATTTTATTATGTCTCTACCGGTGGCGTTGTGTTAGTCGCCGTGGAGCGTATTTTCACGCCGTATGTCTCTTTGCGTTCTTGCAGCATTTCGCCGTCGGGCGCGAGTTTTTGGTTTTGTGTATCTCGTTGAGTTTTCCTGGCGGGATATTGCTTCTCCCTACTTGTTTTAAGTTTCGAGATGAAACTTCTTTTAAGGAGGGTAGAATGTAATATCCGCAATTTTCGATTTTCGGTAAATTTCTTTTTTTGGCCGGAGTCCGTTTTGACGACTCTCTCATAACCGTTTCGTCATTCTGAGAATGATTAATTCTACACTTTTTGTCATCCGAGTTCGTTTTGGTGTTGTTTTGTTGAGTTCCGTGCTTTTTAGCGACTCTTCCGCACTTGAGTTCGATTCTTGCGAATCTCGTCCGAAACTGCTGTTTCGAGTTTCCCGCAAGTCTGTTTAACTTTGTTGGACGTGTTGTGAACTTCGGTTTGGTTATTCGATCACGTATCGTGATTTCCGGGCGTTTTGGGCCATTTTGTAATTTCTTGAAAGTTACGGGTATCCATATGTGTATTTGTTGTCTCGACCCTTTTCTTGGTCGCGCATGATTAATTATTGCATTTTGTTTTCATTTCGAGTCGTTGATGTTGTCCGCGAACTTTTCGTCGTGTTCGTTCCGTACGTTTTCGGAAATCGGGTCGTCGAGCCACAGTGGTCAGTGCGCCGGACGTTTGCAGGCCAGCCGGACGATTGCGGGCACCGGACGGACAGTGCGGCGGGAACAGTGTAGCGCACGCCTTCTGGCCGGAAGGCTGCGCCGCTAACCGGCAGTGTAAGCGCCGCTATCGGCCGCCTAACGACGCCTTATCGGGTGCAGGCGGTGGGGTTACGAGGTTGGACTCGGTCGGGATCGGCGGAGTAGCGCATCTTCTTTGTCGGCCGTAGCGCACGCTAACCGGCAGGGTAGCGCACGCTGTCGGCCGACTAGCGTGCGTTACGTGGGTGAGTTTGTTAGTCGCAGGCTCCGGCCAGTCGGCTAGCGCGCGCGAGCTTCCGTAGTAGGGCACGCTAGCGGGAGTCGGGCGGGCAGTCATGGTCGGCGGGGTGGTCGGTGGTGCCGGGTCATGCGGGCCATGGCCGAGAGTGCTCGGCCGATACTGGCCGATAGCGCACGCTAGTCCGGGAAGGCTAGCGCACGCTAGTTCCGGCCCAGTATATATATGACAGACCAGCCACATTTTCATTCATTTTTCATTTCCTTTATCTTCGGTCCGCGGCTGGAGCTTTGGAGGAGATGAAGCCATGTTGTTAAACAACAAATCCATGAAGTTTCTGAGTTTATATCACCGATCAATCATCCTATAACATCCTTCGATCCAGCGAATCAAGGTTAGATCTTTAGAACCCTACTTTTGGGTAGATTTGGGGGTTTTCGCGTTTTTGTACGATTCGTTCCGTTTTGTTGATTAATTCATGATGAATATGATCAATCTTGTTGGTATTCTTAGTTTCCCTACGGACTCATGGTATATTTCGTGATTTTTACGGAATCGAGAGGGTTTGGTTGTGGTCCGTCCTCGTTGTTGTTTATATATAAATATACATGAATCGTAGGCGGGTTTTCGGGTGTATTCCAATTCCGTATTCATTTAGAAATGGTTGTGATTGTATTCTTCGAATCGTTAGGTTCGGTTTCGTTGGTTCCTAGCGTTCGTCAGTGACTTTCCTTTCTGTTCGTTGCGTCGTCAATAATTCAAGGCAAGTACTTTTGGAAACCTTTATGCTTAACGTGAAATGGTAATGTATATTGTGTGTGATTGCTCACCTCAGGAGGGTCCGACGGGATCACGGAGGGAATCCAATGGTATAGCCCTGGATTCACGAGTTTGTTTCGCTAGCCAGCTCGGGAGGGTCCTTAGGGATCACGGAGCGGGATCAATGGTATAGCCCTATTCCCAAGGCGATGCGTGTGCGTGATTTGTTTTATAATATGGCCAGCTCGGGAGGGTCCTTAGGGATCATGGAGCGGGATCAATGGTATAGCCCTGTTCCCATGGCAAATTGTTTGACTGTTTATTTCCGGAAAAGACATGTCTGGTTTTGGCTTTTGAAATTGATATTGGTGCATGTACTATGAAATGTGTAAGCGATTGGTTTGCCTTGAATACTTGTACTAGCGTAATTGCTAACCCCTTTGGGGACCCGTTGTCGGGGAAATTCTTGTTATGGATTTCAGGTTATGTTCGACCATTTGAGCTGCTAGGATGGTACGAGGATGTCAGCCAAGGTTGTTGACATGTGCAATTGAGTCTTGTTATTTCCTACTGTCTCTTTTGATGTGGATGTTTTCCAAATTGTAAACTTAGAGATTGTACTCGCGAGTACTTAGGCTTTTCCTTTCGGATTGTGATTGGTATTCGTTGGAGTTACTGTATTTGTCGGTTGATGTTTATTATGCCGGTTGTACCGGACGTGTTGTTTTATGTTCTTGTTGTTAACAATTGTTTCCTTGCTAACCGAGACGGTTAGTCGAGTGGTGTTTTCTTGTGTTAGCCTGGTGGGTCCCATGTAGGGGTCCACGACGCTGTAATACACCTCGAATATCTTGGGGGTGTTACAGAAAATGGTATCAGAGCTCTAGGTTTATGGATACCTAGGCTTGTTGGTTATTTGGGTCTAGTTGTGTTTTGTTTTGCACATTGTCACACCGCTGCCGGCATCTCAGTACATCCAGTGCTCGTAAGTTTTCCTTACTCGATTCTCTTGTTCTCTCGTATTGAAATTCCACTTCTTGAACTGTGATTGCCTCTCTGGTACTTATCGTCGAGTTGTTTTTCGATCCATCCGGTTCGTGTACTTTTTATTCTAGTATTGTGCAGTCCTTTGTCTCTCTGGAATATGTGCGCCATTATGGGCTTGACCGTTTGTCGTCTTGCGAGCCTTCCATCGCTAAACTTCCTAGCGTTGTTGGGATCGTTGGTGATCGAAAGATCCGAGTTTTGCTCCATGGTATACTGTGAGAGGGCTTGACCCTCTAGCCTTTTGTTGTATGATGGAATTTGTGTTTGGTAATTGCGATATACTAAATGTATGTTGAGCCGAATGTACTGATGGTTTGGACACCGAAGCGTGCAGTATGATGTAAAAGTTTTGAACATTGAAATGTTCTGGGAAAGGTATTGATGGCAGAGTTTGTTGAGAAACTCACATATCTGGTTGCGACATATGTCCAAATCGGTGATCTTTGGTTACGCTGTTAAACTTGAAGAGATAGTTTGACATATGCTTGGAATTAGTATTTCCGAGTTGCGCTTTTTGACTGGTGATTTTTGAATGTCGTATATGCGTGTGTTCGGAAATCGTTAGTACTTGGCTAATTATTGTTATTTACAAACAGTGTGTTTCTATTAATAATAATACATGCGGCGTGCATGCTTGAAAATTTCTTAGACTTGATCGTATTGTGGGTTTTTGAAAAGTGACATGAATTTGGGCGAGCCAGCCTTGTATTTTCAAATAAAACCTTGTGTCGGTATTTAAGGGTCGTGTATAAAATTGTTTAGGACATTTTATAAAATGCTACCGCAGTTAAGCCCTTGTCGTGTTTGAAAGGGTCTTGAAAATGATTTTTTTTAACTTATCGGTTTTATTTTCGAATAACTAGAGTATACGATTTTAAAATCAGATTAGCCTGGGGAAACCTAGGCTGTCGAGTCAAGTTGTGTTTGTTCAGTTTTGTCTCGTCGGATTTTGTCTGACTTAGTCGCATAGCGACGCGTCGTTTGAGATCATTGGTCGTGATTAGTATCGGGGGGCGATCGTCACTTACGTGCGACCTATGGATGTAAAACTCCCTTCCTTATGTTGTGCCTCGTGTGACACGAGTTATTTTTATGTTTAGTCGTTAAATGATGGAATCCTTCTGTGGATTTTGATTTCACGATATGTGTTTATTAGACTCTCGTATTTGGTTTATACGAGGAGTGTCATCACTGCTGATGTATTTTCGAACCGCATTTTATCCGCTGCGTGAGTTCTTTCAAAACGGCTTTCGGTATTTTGCAAACTGAGTTTTATTTCGTAAAACCGATTCCCTGAATCAAGTTTTGGCATTTTGGCCTTGAACATTTCATGATGGTTTGACAAATGATTTTGTGAGCTTTGGAAAATATTACCGTCATTGGTCTTTTTAGCATTTTCGAAATGACGTAGGAAATTGTGCTTAACCTGGTAAATTCTTGTGAGAAAGGTTTACGGCATGTAATTTTTCTGATATGTTCTGTTGTTGTCTCTGTGGGTCGTTAGCGCATGCTACGCCTTGTGGCTAGCGCGCGCGACAGTGCGTTGGTAGCACGCTAAGGGGAGGATAGCGCACGCTACCTGGTAGTTCAGGGCAGTCCAGGAGCTACTGGACTGGGTCTGAAGTTCTCGTTAGCGCATGCTAACACTTGGGGTTAGCACATGCTAACGGTGTATTTTTGGTCAGTAGTTTTGTTTGATGCCGTGATAGCGCACGCTAACCTTAATGATTAGCGCACGCTAATTGTGTCCAGTATAAGTACTGGACACTAGTCTAGAAGTTGCATTTTTCTTCATTTCTTCTTCTTCCTCCATGAGTTTGAGACGTAGCGACTAGGGTTCGCATCTGGGCTGATTTTTCTTCCATCCAAAGGTGTTTTGGAGTATCCTAGATGATTTTTAACATCATCTAATCCATTGTTCTTCGCCGAATCTAGGTATTTTCTTAAATCCCTAGAGTTGAATTTTTGGAGTTTTGTTCTTGATATCGTTTTCCATCCAGTTTTGATAAACCGATTGTTGTTTTAACGATGTTGTTAAACATATCCTAAGGATTGTATATCACTGTCGTGATTTTGAGCGATTTGATGCGTGTGATATGATGTGTTTAAGTGAATGTTGATACGTGCAAATTTTGGGCATTTTGGCCTATTGTACTTCTGAAAAACCTTGGGTATCTTAGAAAATAAACCTCGAGACGTACTTTTAAAATGAATTATTTTCTCACAGTGTTCTCAAGATGCCTACTAGCGCCACGCTATGTTTCAAAATTATTCTACTTTGAGGATCAAAATATTTTGAGATATTCCTAATGATTTGGAAACGCATTCGCTTAGACCCGAAGGTCGAATATTGCTGAAAAGTTTTAATTTAAAGAAAGGTGTCTTCATTTTTTTTATCAAACGCAAGATGAATTTTTTTTTAAAGTATCGATGACGATGTTTGTACTACTTTTTGATATATGATACTCAAGATCAACGGGTGCTTGCAAATTATTTTCAAAAGGTGGCTTTTTGTTTTCAAAACCTATCATTCCTATTTGTGGTCCGGGAATATATGTGTGATGCTCGTACTCTCGTTAAGGTGTTAACCCCCGAGTTGTTGTTGAATTGGTGGTGTGAGCGTTGAGTCGTTCGCCACACAGTTGTCGTGGTAGCCTCTATGAGGGGTGTGATGTTGGTATTGGATGTTGTCGCCTCGTAGCGGTTTATGCGTTATCGCATATATGCGAGCTGTTAGAGCTCGGGTTGGTATGATTGTGTGCATCGGTGATTGTTCCGCGTTGTGTCGGTTGCTTGTTGTATTGTTACCTTGGTTCCGTTGTTGTGAGTTTCGGGGGCGAGGTCAAATGTAATACCCATACTATTTTGACTTCTATATCTTCTCTTTCTCCAGTCTATCAATTCGCTCGTGTTCATTGATACCTTCTGAACTTGTTCTGTACCTTGGTTTCATCGTTCGAACGAGCTGTAATCTGATTTCGAGTCGATCTGGTTATCGCTGTGACTTTTCCGAATTCGGTTCGATCCTTGTGAACCTTGTTCGGAAGTAACATCTTTTGGTTCTAATAGTTCTTTTATTCGAAGTGGATCAGATTTTGAACTTCTGTATTTTCGGATCTATCGACTCGTTTATGCTCGTTAACATTTCTGAACTTTCCCTATCCCTTGTTTTTGTTGATCGAACGAGGGTGGTATTGTTTCGGAATAACTCGTTTGTCGTTGGGACTTTTCAATCGCTATTCCCTTTCCTGTGGATCTTATGGGAATGCACGTCTTGCTGTTCTCACCAGGTCATCCCGGGAGTTGTTGTTTGAATTTTATTATCCTACGTGTTTCGGACATGATTGTTCGATTTTTGTTGTCTCAATCGTTTGTTTGTTCGTTTTTTGTTCTCGTTTCATGATTGTTGAGCGTTCAGGCTCCTTCGTAATTCCCTTAAGTTCGGGAAATTAGTCTCGTTTTCGATCTTCCAACCTTTGGGCGGTGGAATTCCGTATTTGTTCAGCGTTGGCTCGCGTTTTGGTTGATGAAACGTTGGGTTGGTCAATCGTATTGATTTTCGTTCGTTGAGTTTTGTGATTATTCGGATAATCGACTCGATTGTATTGTCTATTTGATGACGCTTGTCACTCGTTGATTTTATTATGTCTCTACCGGTGGCGTTGTGTTAGTCGCCGTGGAGCGTATTTTCACGTTGTATGTCTCTTTGCGTTCTTGCAGCAATTCGCCGTCGGGCGCGAGTTTTTGGTTTTTGTGTATCTCGTTGAGTTTTTCTGGCGGGATATTGCTTCTCCCTACTTGTTTTAAGTTTCGGGACGAAACTTCTTTTAAGGAGGGTAGAATGTAATATCCGCAATTTTCGATTTTCGGTAAATTTATTTTTTCGGCCGGAGTCCGTTTTGACGACTCGATCATGACCGTTTCGTCATTCTTAGAATGATTAATTCTACACTTTTTGTCATCCGAGTTCGTTTCGGTATTGTTTTGTTGAGTTCCGTGCTTTTTAGCGACTTTTCCGCACTTGAGTTCGATTCTTGCGAATCTCGTCCGAAACTGCTGTTTCGAGTTTCCCGCAAGTCTGTTTAACTTTGTTAGACGTGTTGTGAACTTCGGTTTGGTTATTCGATCACGTATCGTGATTTTCGGGCGTTTTGGGCCATTTTGTAATTTCTTGAAAGTTACGGGTATCCATATCTGTATTTGTTGTCTCAACCCTTTTCTTGGTCGCGTATGATTAATTATTGCATTACGTTTTCATTTCGAGTCGTTGATGTTGTCCGCGAACTTTTCGTCGTGTTCGTTCCGTACGTTTTCGGAAATCGGGTCGTCGAGCCCTGGTGGTCGGGTACTGGCCGGACGTTTGCGGGACTAGCCGGACGATTGCGGGCACCGGCCGGACAGGTGCGGTAGGAACCAGCGTAGCGCACGCTACGGCCGGAAGGCTGCGCGCGCTAACCGGCAGGTGTAGCGCACGCTATCTACCGCCTAACGACGCCATCGGTGCAGGCGGTAGGGTTACGAGGTTCTCGACTCGGTCGGGATCGGCAGTAGCGCACGCCATCGCCGGTCGTGGCGCACGCTAATCGGCGGGTAGCGCCGCCGCCGCCGACTAGCGTACGTTACCTGGGTGAGTTTGTTAGTCCAGAGGCTACTGGACAGGTCGGCTAGCGCGCTGTCACGCCCCGAGAGAAATGACCGACAGAATGCTCGGACAGACCCGCACAGAGGAGTGCGAGGTTCAGCAGATCAACGTGTACGGGGCACCTTCGGGACAGCTAGGCCGTGTGGAGCGGCACAACCGACTGAGGGACTTAGCCGTGTGGCGCGGCATGCGTGGATGTATGGCCGGACAAGCAGGCCATCCGGGCAACAAAGTGCCCGACCGAGGGACAAGGCCATTAGGCCAGATGCGGGACTACCTAGGCGGCAGGACAAGGCACGCCGGGAACGGAACAGACGAGTGCAGCGGACAGGCACGCCGCTTCGGGACAATGCGGGACAAGATGACGAGACGAGGCACATCCGAGGGCCGAGACTCGGACACGGGCGACGGACACCCGCGAGGGGTGCGCGCGAGGCGCTGGGCGCGCGCACGGGCGGCGCTCGAGGGATGCACGAAGCACCCTCCCCCTATAATAGTCTTAACGGGATAAAGCCTTGTGAGGGCAGTGGACATTGGAAAGCTGAGGAGTCCACTGTGCGGAAGTTGTACTCGGAACATTCCAGAAACGGACCGGGATGGTCCAGAACATCAAAGATTAATCCGGAGGCATGTGTGGAAGGCCGGGCCGGATCGGGTTGGGTTACATGGAGATGGGCCGAGTCGGGCCGAGCCGGCCAGGTCGGGCCGAACGAGCCAGAAAGATCCAGAAACATGTGGAAGGTGCTGGAGATTCTTGTGATAAAATCTGTCGGGCAAGCAACTCGGGCACCAACTCGAATGGTGGGACGAGCGGGTACAGCATATTTGGTGAGGCGAGGTTCGAGGGACCAAGGGTTGAGGTCCCCAAACCCAAGGAATTCATTGGCAAGAGAGATGCCAAGTCAATCGAGGAGTTCCTGTGGCGAATGGAACTTTACTTTGATGGTCTGGTACTGACGGACGAGAAGGCCAAAGTACGGCAGGCTGCACTATATCTTGCCGACGATGCAGCGCTGTGGTGGCGTCATCGACAGGCCGGTGTTACGAAAGGAACTTGCCAACCGATCGAGACTTGGGATGAGTTTGTGTCAGAACTCAAGGCACAATTCTATCCCGAGAATACATGCTATGAGGCAAGGAAGAAACTCCGCGAGCTCAAGCATAAGACTACCATTCTGGACTATGTTTGGAACTTTACATCAATCATGCTCCAGATTCCGGACATGACTGAGGATGATCGACTATTTTTCTTCCTGGATGGACTACCGAGTTGGGTCAGGGACAGAGTACAAAGCCGCGAGGTGAAATCTATCAACGAGGCAATCAAAGTGGCCGAGTCCCTAGCCGAATTCGAGAAGAGGAAGGAGCCGCGAACTGAGGGTCAAGCCAAAGGCGGGGGAGACACCCGCACGTCAGTACAGCAACCAGCCCAACCATCACGTGAAAGATTCGGGACGAGACCGCAACATGACGCGGACAAGCCATACAACTCGGGTGAACGCAGGGGCGCTCCCGACCAACGAGGATGCTTTATGTGTGGTGGAGCTCATCGGATGAAGGACTGTCCGAAAATGGGGAAGCTCAATGCCATGGCCGAATGCGAGGGGCCAACGACTGATCACATGGACGTGCACCAGGTAAGCACGATCCCACAACTTAATTCTGTCGTCAGTGCAGGCAGCGAGGGACCGCGAGGAAGCAAGTTGATGTTCGTGGAAGGAACCATCAACCACCAACCCATCAAGGCCTTGGTCGACACGGGAGCCGACTACAACTATATCACTGAGGCCGAAGCCAAAAGATTGGGACTACTTGTGCAGCCATGCAAGGGCTGGATGAAGTCCAACAACGGACCAGCAGTACCGGTCACAGGGGCAGCAAACGGAGTGCGAATCGTGCTCGGAAACTGGGAAGGCCGAGTGTACTTCAAGGTCACCACGATGGTCGATCGGGACCTCATTTTGGGAATGGACTTCCTGGAGAAGAACGATTTTGCCTTTTTCCCACAAGCAAAGGTACTATGGGTGAAGGGTCCGAACAAACCCATCACTATCCCCTTGACCGTGGAGCAACTTCCCTACGCAGCGATGACGACACTTCGATTTGAAAAGTTGACTGAAGAGGAAATGCCGATGTACTGTCTGGGATCAATGCGGTACATCGAGGAAACGAGTGGCAGCACACGTCGACGGGGACGTCGACGGAACAGGCGGGGGAGAGTGTCACGCCCCGAGAGAAATGACCGACAGAATGCTCGGACAGACCCGCACAGAGGAGTGCGAGGTTCAGCAGATCAACGTGCACGGGGCACCTTCAGGACAGCTAGGCCGTGTGGAGCGGCACAACCGACTGAGGGACTTAGCCTTGTGGCGCGGCATGCGTAGATGTATGGCCGGACAAACAGGCCATCCGGGCAACAAAGTGCCCGACCGAGGGACAAGGCCATTAGGCCAGATGCGGGACTACCTGGGCGGCAGGACAAGGCACGCCGGGAACCGAATGGACGAGTGCAGCGGACAGGCACGCCGCTTCGGGACAATGCGGGACAAGATGACGAGACGAGGCACATCCGAGGGCCGAGACTCGGACACGGGCGACGGACACCTGCGAGGGGTGCGCGCGAGGCGCTGGGCGCGCGCGCGGGCGGAGTGCGAGGGATGCACGGAGCACCCTCCCCCTATAATAGGCTTAGCGGGATAAAGCCTTGTGAGGGCAGTGGACATTGGAAAGCTGAGGAGTCCACTGTGCGGAAGTTGTACTCGGAACATTCCAGAAACGGACCGGGATGGTCCAGAACATCAAAGATTAATTCGGAGGCATGTGTGGAAGGCTGGGCCGGATCGGGTCGGGTTACATGGAGACGGGCCGAGTCGGGCCTAGCCGGCCGGGTCGGGCCGAACAATCCAGAAAGATCCAGAACCATGTGGAAGGTGCTGGAGACTCTTGAATGAGTCAAAAGACTTGTAACTTAGGAGATGATTCTAGACATTGTATAAAGACTTGTAATGTATAGAATACTCTAGAATTTATAATAGTGTAGGAGGGTCTAGAAGCCTCCAAATGAGGAGGTGGAGGAAGGTTCTAGTGATAGGAGGTAGTATAAATAGGAAAGTTGGGGCTCATTTGCAGCCATCCTTGGGAATTCATTTGTAAGAGACTTTGTAAACTCTTTGTTATTTAGTGGAAGTAATTTTCCCTCAACCCATTGCCTCTCTTTCGTTGTGCCAACTTTCATACTTAGCCAAATTCGGAGTGTTTAAGGCTGACTAGCAAGAGGGTTGCTAGGCCGCACGACGCTTAGGAGCATAGCAAACTATAAGCCCGTGACTGCGCGCAGGCTTCTGGCCGTAGCGCACGCTAGCGGAAGTCGGGCGGACAGTCATGGTCGGCAGAATTGGTCGGTGGTGCCGGGTCATGCGGGCCATGGCCGAGAGTGCTCGGCCGATACTGGCCGATAGCGCACGCTACTCCGGGAAGGCTAGCGCACGCTAGTTCCGGCCCAGTATATATATGAAAAACCAGCCACATTTTCATTCATTTTTCATTTCCTTTCTCTTCGGTCCGCGGCTGGAGTAGATCTTTAGAACCCTACTATTGGGTAGATTTGGGGGTTTTCGCGTTTTTGTCCGATTCGTTCCGTTTTGTTGATTAATTCATGATGAATATGATCAATCTTGTTGGTATTCTTAGTTTCCCTACGGATTCATGGTATATTTCGTGATTTTTACGGAATCGAGAGGGTTTGGTTGTGGTCCGTCCTCGTTGTTGTTTATATACGAATATACATGAATCGTAGGCAGGTTTTCGGGTGTATTCAAATTCCGTATTCATTTAGAAATGGTTGTGATTGTATTCTTCGAATCGTTAGGTTCGGTTTCGGTTCCTAGCGTTCGTCGGTGACTTTCCTTTCCGTTCGTTGCGTCGTCAATAATTCAAGGCAAGTATTTTGGAAACCTTTATGCTTAACGTGAAATGGTAATGTATATTGTGTGTGATTGCTCACCTCGGGAGGGTCCGATGGGATCACGGAGGGAATCCAATGGTATAGCCCTGGATTCACGAGTTTGTTTCGCTAGCCAGCTCGGGAGGGTCCTTAGGGATCACGGAGCGGGATCAATGGTATAGCCCTGTTTCCAAGGCGATGCGTGTGCGTGATTTGTTTTATAATATGGCCAGCTCGGGAGGGTCCTTAGGGATCACAGAGCGGGATCAATGGTATAGCCCTGTTCACATGGCAAATTGTTTGATTGTTTATTTCCGGAAAAGACATGTCTGGTTTTGGCTTTTGAAATTGATATTGGTGCATGTACTATGAAATGTGTAAGCGATTGGTTTGCCTTGAATACTTGTACTAGCGTAATTGCTAACCCCTTTGGGGACCCGTTGTCGGGGAAATTCTTGTTATGGATTTCAGGTTATGTTCAATGCACGAGCTGCTGGGATGGTACGAGGATGTCGGCCAAGGTTGTTGACATGTGCAATTGAGTCTTGTTATTTCCTACTGTCTCTTTTGATGTGTATGTTTTCCAAATTGTAAACTTATAGATTGTACTCGCGAGTACTTAGGCTTTTCCTTTCGGATTGTGATTGGTATTCGTTGGAGTTACTGTATTTGTCGGTTGATGTTTATTATGCCTGTTGTACCGGACGTGTTGTTTTATGTTCTTGTTGTTAACAATTGTTTCCTTGCTAACCAAGACGGTTAGTCGAGTGGTGTTTTCTTGTGTTAGCCTGGTGGGTCCCATGTAGGGGTCCACGGCGCTGTAATACACCTCGAATATCTTGGGGGTGTTACACTTACGTCCGCAGGCCGCACGGAGATGACGGTCGCCCACGATACTAATCTCATCCGACAACATACCCGACACGTTGTGACTGTGCACAACTCAACATGTCACTCGACATCTCGAATGACAAAACCACACCATACTCGACACCTCACGACTCGACTTGACCCGACAGCCTAGGTTTCCGCAACCTAAGCTCTGATACCATAAATGTAACACCCCCAAAACCGTATGGGAATATTACAAGCCGTAGACCCTTTCCACAAGGACCTACCAGGGTAAACATCCATAAACAACTAAATGCTTGCCCGGCCAGGGTCAAACAATATAATAATACAGACCGTTAAGGTCACTTACACATAAACACACAGACCAATGAGGTCACACAACTCTATCAACAGAACTGAATAACAACATTACCCACACAGGGGTCGAAACACAATATAGCGGAAGACTGAATGAACTCTAACAATATAACCAAACTTTACCAACTCTCGACTCTTGATTAGTATCGCAGCTCGTCATCCTCTTGTGCCAATCCTGTGACTGCTCCCCTGAATCTGCATGTACCTGGACGCAAAACAGACATCCACCCCCCGATTACTCGGGGGTTAGTAAAACTCCACTGTTTTACTAGTGCAAGTATCAAATCATATGAAATGTAACAAGCACATAATAATAGTGAATCAAATATAATAATCAAGTATCAAAATATTCCCAGGAGGTTTTCACAAGGGAAGATAAGCTATGAACCATTCGAAAATAAGATTCTCATCTCGGGAATTTTTAGAATTTCAAAACCTTTCGAAAATCTTAGGGTCTTAACCCAAATCTCAAATTGTATTTCAACAATTTACAGTACGAAAACATTTCCATAAAACTCGTGGGGCTCGGCCCAACATTCTTTCTTAAACCTTTCTTACAAAAAGTTTGATTTACAAAACATGATTCGTGACACCGTGATCCCCTGTCACGTGTCTCCGTAGGATCAACAACCCGCACGGACTTAACTAATAACAATAATCACACCAATCGATCATGCTCATGACTCCGTGATCGCTTGCCACGAGTCTCCGTAGGTTCAACAACCCACACGGATTGAGCCAACACAACAATCACCACAACCAGTCTCGACCCCGTGAACCTGTGTCACGTGTCACCGTAGGTTCCGTCGAACCCGCACGGTTGGACGTACTGTGTCCTGATCCCATGGACCTATGCCATGAATCATCGTAGGCCTCGTCAGACCCGCACGATTGGACCTCAGCACCACACACTAAGTTCTGATCCCATGGACCTGTGCCATGAATCCTCGTAGGCCCCATCGAACCCGCACGAGTGAACTTAGCATTCCAGCACACCACATTCACATTCACATTACATACAACAATGAGCGCAGTTAGTCAATCACGTTGATCACCACAAAATCATACATCACACGCACATAACACAATCTCAATACTCTCAACGAAGCTATCATCAATCAACGACACAACCAACATAACACACGTTCGGTACACAATACATTGCACAACCAAGTGTACAACCATCCATATGTACGTTGCAATCCTGCACAAATGGAACAACACCTAACACATATACCAATATAACACTATTATCACAAAGTCTTCAAATTGCGGAATACACAACCAATTCAAACGGAACATATTTACGAAGGCAAGCAAAATCATCATAAATATCATACGTGATTACTAGTGGCAAGATACAAGTCGTATAATAAGATACTTGCCTCGATATCGGCACACAAGTATTCCAACGAACGTGGTTCAACCGGAAGGCTTCGAAACGCCCGATGCTATCGAAAAGAAAGACGAAAACAAACGGAAGGGTTCAACTCGGTTTCTTCGCAAGAAACTCAACCCTAACAACATATAATCAATAAATAATCAATCATACGAGGAATAATCGTAGAACGCCCGAAAACCCCTCTATCACATTTTACCGGACACCTTCAAGGCATCGATCAAGAACTCGACCAAAACAACGAGTCGATACGATCCAACCATGGAATAGCAAGGAAAATGATATAATACATCTAAATAATCATCAATCCATCACAATCCTAAGTTAAATCGGATTAAACGGATGAAATCGAACAAAATACCCAAAATCCCCAAAATTAGATTATCAAGAAATCTAACCTTGATTCGGTAGATCGGAGGAGGTTATGGGATGATTGATTGATGGTAAAAACTCAAGAACTTCGTGGATTGATATATAAACAACATTTAATCACGTACTCCAAGCCCCAGCCGCGGAAGGAAATGAGAGGGATGAGAAAAATGGGTGTAAACCCGTCTGCTCGAACATATATATACTCCCCAGCATCCTGCCGACGACTTACGGCCATAACCGGCAGACCTTACGTCATCATTAAGGATTCCTGGTTATTGTGATTCGTGGAACTTGAATTATATGGCTCGTATTTGCACTTTGTATTTGCACTAGCAAAACAGTGGAGTTTTGCTAACCCACGAGTATTCGGGGGGTGGATGTCTGTATTGCATTCAGGTTTTGGAGCAGAGCACAGGGTCGGCATGAAGGATGATGAAAGATGAACGATACTAATCACACGAGGACCCGTTGATGTCGTATTGGATTAGTTGTATTTTATTCCCGCTGCAGTATTTTTTTTCTCGTTGTACGGGAGCATTTTGTATTCGACCCCTGCGTGGGCATGTATTGTAATTAAGTTGTATGTATTTATTGAAAGGCCAAATCGGTCTATTGAGTCTTTTTAGCCTTAAAGGCATTGTCGAGTTGTTCGATTGTTGTTACCAGCCTGGTAGATCCTTGAGGAAAGGGTCTACGGCGTGTAATATCCTGAGTGGATTGGGGGTGTTACATAAATGGTATCGGAGCTTAGGTTGTGGAAACCTAGGCTGTCGGGTCAGTGGTGTCTATTGAGTTTTTGTCTCGTCGGATTTTATCTGACTGAGTCGTGTTGCGACGCGTCGTCTGAGTTTGTTGGTCGTGACTAGTATCGGGGGCGATCATCATCTTCGTGCGACCTGTGGATGTAAGTCTCCCTTCTTTGTGTTGTGCCTCGTGTGACACGAGCTATTTTTATGATTATGAGTTAATTTACGGAATCCTCTTATGGATTTTGATTTCGTGATATGTGATTATTTGACTCCCATTTTTCGTTCATATGAGGAGTAGTGTTGCTGTCTTGTGCATGTTTGACCTTATTTCTTTTATCCGCTGCGTGAGTTCTTTTGTAATGGCTTTCGGTATTTTACCGACTGAGTTTTATTTCGAAAACCAATTCCCTTAACCGAGTTTTTGGCATTATGGCCTTGATCATTTTGGCGAAATTCTTATGACGGAATTTAGTATTTTGTAAATGGATTTTGTGAGTTTTTGAAATATTACCGTCATCGGCCTTTTTGGTAGTTTATAAAGGTTTTTAGCACAGTGGGTTCGCGCGGGACCCACGGCGCTATATTGTTCCTTGTAATTACTGAAATTTTTGGGCATTCTAGCCCATTGAATTATTTTTGAAAACCTTGAGTATCTTAGAAAACTAAAATTCGAGACGTACTTTTAAAACGAATTATTTTCTCGCAGTACTTTCAAGGTGCCTTCTAGTGCCGCAATATGTTTCAAAATTATTCCAATTGAGGACCAAAATATTTTGAGATATTTTCAATTATTTTTAGAAATGCAGTTGCTTAGACCCAAGTGTCGAATATTCTGAAAGTTTTCATTGAAAGAACGGTGTCCTCATTTTTGTTCAAACGCAAGATGATTTTCAAAGTCTCAAAAATGATGTTTGTTCAACTTTTTGTAAAATGATACTCAAGATCAACTGGTGTTTCCAAACTGTCTTCAAAAGGTGGTTTTCGTTTTAAAACCCATCATTTTCTGCTTTTGGTCGGAGAAAGTGTGTATGATGTTTGTATTATTGTTAGGGTGTTAGCCTCCGAATTGTGATTGAATTGGTGGTGTGAACGTTGAGTCGTTCGCCACGCATATGTATTGTTAGCCCTCTGTGAGAGGTGTGAACTGGTGTTTACTGTTTATCGCCTCGTGGTGATTTGCGTGTTGTCGCACTAGTGTGAGTTGTTAAAGCTTAGATTTTTGTGCGTTATACACATGGGTGATTATTTCATGATGTTTGTGATTGTGTGCTGGCTATCGTTCGGGATGTTGTAATCGTCGAACGATGCCATTGTTGTTGTGATTTTTGTATGCGTTGATATGTTATGCTGAGTTGGCATCTCCGGTATGTTGTTTTGCGGTGTTTTGTTCCATTGTATCGAGCATTTGTATTTTCGGTATGCCGAGCCGAGATGTTTCAACCGTGATGTGCCGGGGCATGCACGTGTATATTGTCCTTCTCGTCGGTAACACATTTCAAGTGTGGACTCGATGGACACCGAATTCAATTTTGCAAATTGGCTACCGAGACTTTCGGAGTTCGCGCTCCAGCGCAGTTATCAGAATCGGCTTTGAGAGGCCTTTGAAGGATGTTTCTGTCGGTTGCTTGTTGTGTTGTCGCCTTGATTTCGTTGTTGTGAGTTTCGGGGACGACACTTCTCTTAGAAGAGGTCGAATATAATACCCGTATTATATTTGGCTCCTGCATTTTCTCTTTCTCAATTCTATCGGCTCGCTCGTGTTCGTTGATACTTTCTGAACTTGTCCTGTATATCGGTTTCATCGTTCGAACGAGCTGTGATCTTGTTTTGGGTCGATCTGGTTATCGCTGTAACTTTTCCGAGTTCGGTTCGATTCTTGTGAACCTTGTTCGGAAGTAACATCCTTTGGTTCTACTAATTCTTTTATTGGAAGTGGATCGGATTTGGAACACTTGTGTTTTCGACTCTGTCGACTCGTTTATGTTCGTTGATATTTCTGAGCTTGTCCTGCCCCTTGCTTTTGTTGATCGAACGAGTGTGGTATTATTTCGGAATAACTCGTTTGTCGTTGTGACTTTTCTATTGCTATTCCCTTTCCTGTGGATCTTATGTGAATCACATCTTGTTGCTTTTACCGGATCATATATTGTCTCGAGCCGAGACGTGAACCTGAGAGTTGTTGTTTGAATTTTATTGTTCTTCGTGATTCGAACATGATTGTTCGATTTTTGTTGTCTCGACCGTTGTGGTTCGATCGTTTGATTTTCCGGTTTTTGTTGATCTCGTTTCGTAATTGTTGAGCGTTCAGACTCCTTCCTAATTTCCTTATATTCGGGAAATTTGTCTCGTTTTCGATTTTCCAACCCTTGGGCGGTGGAATTCCGTATTTCTTCAGCGATTGGCTCGCGTTTTGATTGATTTACCGTTGGGGTGGTCAATCATATTGATTTTCGTTCGTTGTGTTTTGTGATTGTTCGGATAATCGACTTGGTTATATTATCTGTTTGATGACGCTTGTCACTTGTTGGTTTTATTATGTCTCTATCGGTGGCGTTGTGTTGGTCGTCGTGGAGCGTGTTTTCACGCCGTATGTTCCTTTGCGTTTCATGCAGCGTTTTGCCGTCGGGCGCGAGTTTTCAGTTTTTGGGTATCTCGTCGAGTTTTCCTGACAGTGGATATTGCTTATCCCTACTTATTTTAAGTTTCGGGACGAAACTTCTTTTAAGGAGGGTAGAATGTAATATCCGCAATTTTCGATTTTCGGTAAATTTCTTTTTTCGGCGGAAGTCCATTTTGACGAATTGCTCATGACCGTTTCGTCACTCCGAGAATGATTAATTCTGCACTTTTTGTTATCCGAGCTCGTTTCGGTGTCGTTTTGTTGAGTTCCGTGCTTTTTAGCGGTTTTTCCGCACTTGAGTTCGATTCTTGCGAATCTCGTCCGAAACTGTTGTTTCGACTTTCTCGTAAGTTCATTTAATGTTATTATTCATGTTGCGAGCTTTGTGTCACGGGCTTAGAGTTTTCTATGCTCCTAAGCGTCGTGCGGCCTAGCAACCCTCTTGCTAGTCAGCCTTAATCCCTCCGAATTTGGCTAAGTATGAAGTTGGCACAACGAAAGAGAGGCAATGGGTTGAGGAAATTTTTCTTCCACTAAGTTGTAAAGAGTTACAAGTATGTCTCTTACAATGTTTTCCCAAGGATGGCTGCAAATGAGCCCCAACATCCCTATTTATACTACCTCCTATCACTAGAACCTTCCTCCACCTCCTCATTTGGAGGCTTCTAGATCCTCCTATAATATTACAAATTATAGAGTATTCTAAGTACAAAAGCCTTTACAAATGTCTAGAATCATCTACTAGATTACAAGTCTTGACTCATCCAATAGTCTCTAGCACCTTCCATATGTTTCTGGATCTTCCTGGCTCGTTCGGCCCGTCCCGGCCCGCTCGGCCCGACTCGGCCCATCTCCATGTAACCCGACCCGATCCGGCCCGGCCTTCCACACATGCCTCCGGATTAATCTTCGATGTTCTGGACCATCCCGGTCCGTTTCTGGAATGTTCCGAGTATAACTTCCGTACAGTGGACTCCTCAGCTTTCCAATGTCCACTGCCCTCACAAGGCTTTTTCCCGCTAAGCCTATTATAGGGGGAGGGTGCTCCGTGCATCCCTCGCGCGCCGCCATGTGCGCCCGGCGCCTCGCGCACCCCTCGCGGTGTCCGTCGCCGTGTCCGAGTCTCGGCCCTCGGATGTGCCTCGCCTCGTCATCTTGTCCCGCATTGTCCGAAGCGGCGTGTGCTGTCATTGCACTCTCGTCCGTTCGGTTCCCGGCGTGCCTTGTCCTGCCGCCCAGGTTGTCCCGCATCAGGCCTGATGGCCTTGTCCCTCGGTCTGGCACTCTGTTGCCCGGTTGGCCTGCTTGCTCGGCCATACACCCACGCATGCCGCGCCACACGGCTAAGTCCCTCAGTTGGTTGTGCCGATCCACACGGCCTAGCTGTCCCGAACGTGCCCCGTGCACGTTGATCTGCTGAACCTCGCACCCCTCTGTGTGGGTCTGTCCGAGCACTCTGTCGGTCGTTTCTCTCGGGGCGTGACACTCTCCCCCGCCTGTTCCGTCGACGTCCCCGTCGACGCGTGCTGCCACTCGGTGCCTCGATGTACCGCATTGATCCCAGACAGTACATCGGCATTTCCTCTTCGGTCAGCTTCTTCTGAAATCGAAGTGTCGTCATCGCTGCGTAGGGAAGTTGCTCCACTGTTAAGGGGATAGTGATGGGTTTGTTCGGACCGTTCACCCATAGTACCTTTGCTTGTGGGAAAAAGGCAAAATCGTTCTTCTCCAGGAAGTCCATTCCCAAAATGAGGTCCCGATCATCCATCGTGGTGACCTTGAAGTGCACTCGGCCTTCCCAGTTTCCGAGCACGATTCGCACTCCATTTGCTACCCCTGTAACCGGTACTGCTGGTCCGTTGTTGGACTTCATCCAGCCCTTGCATGGATGCACAAGTAGTCCCAATCTTCTGTCTTCGGCCTCAGTGATATAGTTGTAGTCGGCTCCCGTGTCGACCAAGGCCTTGATGGGTTGGTGGTTGATGGTTCCTTCCACGAACATCAACTTGCTTCCCCGCGGTCCCTCGCTGCCTGCACTGACGACAGAATTAAGTTGTGGGATCGTGCTTACCTGCTGCACGTCCGTCTGATCAATGGTTAGCCCCTCACATTCGGCCATGGCGTTGAGCTTCCCCATTTTCGGACAGTCCTTCATCCGATGAGCTCTGCCACACATAAAGCATCCTCGTTGGTCGGGAGCGCCCCTGCGTTCACCCGAGTAGTATAGTTTGTCCGCGTCGTGTTGCGGTCTCGTCCCGAATCTTCCACGTGATGGTTGGGCTGGTTGCTGTACTGACGTGCGGGTGTCTCCCCCGCCTTTGGCTTGACCCTCAGCTCGCGGCTCTTTCTTCTTCTCAAATTCGGCTAGGGACTCGGCCGCTTTGATTGCCTCGTTGACATATTTCACCTCGCGGCTTTGTACTCTGTCCCTGACCCAACTCGGTAGTCCATCCAGGAAGAAAAATAGTCGATCATCCTCGGTCATGTCTGGAATCTGTAGCATGATCGACGTAAAGTCCCGAACATAGTCCCGAATGGTAGTCTTGTGCTTGAGCTCGCAGAGTTTCTTCCTTGCCTCGTAGCATGTGTTCTCGGGATAGAATTGTGCCTTGAGTTCCGACACGAACTCGTCCCAAGTCCCGATCGGTTGGCAAGTCCCTTTCGTAACACCGGCCTGTCGATGACGCCACCACAGCACTGCATCGTCGGCAAGATATAGTGCAGCCTGCCGTACTTTGGCCTTCTCGTCCGTCAGTCCCAGACCATCAAAGTAAAGTTCCATTCGCCACAGGAACTCCTCGATTGACTTGGCATCTCTCTTGCCAATGAACTCCTTGGGTTTGGGGACCTCAACCCTTGGTCCCTCGAACCTCGCCCCGCCAAATGTCTGTTCATTTCGGCCCACCATTCGAGTTGGTGCCCGAGTTGCTTGCCCGACAGATTTTATCACAAAAATCTTCAAAACGTTTGGCACTTACCTCGCAAAACTCGGCATACTGCCTACGCATCTCCGTAATGCTGGCTGCCACATGATCCTCGATCGTTGCTAACTCCTTGCGCAACGAGAGTTGTTCCCTCTTGAAGGTCTCGAGCTGGCCCAACGTGTGCCCTTCCAATTGGCCAACAGCTTTCTCGAGAGTACCCACGCGTTCCTCCGTGCTCAATTGGGTGTTAGTGATGCGCTGCCCAAGAGCTTTGATGTCGTCCTCGATGTCGGGTAGGCGGTTTTTAAGGTGAGTATGATCTTTCGGATTTCTTCATCCTCAAGAAGTCGGCTTCGTGCCGGGTTCTCCTCGTGTTGCGGCGGCACCACACCGCGCGCCTTGCTCTTGCCACGCTTGGCTTTCCCTTCGGCTGGGACTTCTCCACGTCCCCGGACCTTGTCAGCCTCTGTGACTCGTCCGTCCTCCACATTGATGCCTGCCTCGATCTGTCCGTCGGCCATGATGCCTGCTGATCGTTAGCGTCGACTCCCGCAGTCTTGCACACCTCCTTATGTGGCTAACCTGGCTCCGATACCACTTGTCACGGGCTTAGAGTTTGCTATGCTCCTAAGCGTCGTGCGGCCTAGCAACCCCCTTGCTAGTCAGCCTTAATCCCTCCGAATTTGGCTATGTATGAAGTTGGCACAACGAAAGAGAGGCAATGGGTTGAGGAAAGTTTTCTTCCACTAAGTTGTAAAGAGTTACAAGTATGTCTCTTACAATGTTTTCCCAAGGATGGCTGCAAATGAGCCCCAACATCCCTATTTATACTACCTCCTATCACTAGAACCTTCCTCCACCTCCTCATTTGGAGGCTTCTAGATCCTCCTACAATATTACAAATTCTAGAGTATTCTAAGTACAAAAGCCTTTACAAATGTCTAGAATCATCTACTAGATTACAAGTCTTGACTCATCCAAGAGTCTCTAGCACCTTCCATATGTTTCTGGATCTTCCTGGCTCGTTCGGCCCGTCCCGGCCCGCTCGGCCCGACTCGGCCCGTCGCCATGTAACCCGACCCGATCCGGCCCGGCCTTCCACACATGCCTCCGGATTAATCTTCGATGTTCTGGACCATCCCGGTCCGTTTCTGGAATGTTCCGAGTATAACTTCCGTACAGTGGACTCTTCAGCTTTCCAATGTCCACTGCCCTCACAAGGCTTTTTTCCGCTAAGCCTATTATAGGGGGAGGGTGCTCCGTGCATCCCTCGCGCGCCGCCCGCGCGCGCGCCCAGCGCCTCGCGCGCACCCCTTGCGGGTGTCCGTCGCCCGTGTCCGAGTCTCGGCCCTCGGATGTGCCTCGCCTCGTCATCTTGTCCCGCATTGTCCCGAAGCGGCGTGCCTGTCCGCTGCACTCGTCCGTTCGGTTCCCGGCGTGCCTTGTCCTGCCGCCCAGGTTGTCCCGCATCAGGCCTGATGGCCTTGTCCCTAGGTCGGGCACTCTGTTGCCCGGTTGGCCTACTTGCTCGGCCATACACCCACGCATGCCGCGCCACATGGCTAAGTCCCTCAGTTGGTTGTGCCGATCCACACGGCCTAGCTGTCCCGAACGTGCCCCGTGCACGTTGATCTGCTGAACCTCGCACCCCTCTGTGCGGGTCTGTCCGAGCACTCTGTCGGTCGTTTCTCTCGGGGCGTGACACTCTCCCCCGCCTGTTCCGTCGACGTCCCCTTCGACGCGTGCTGCCACTCGGTGCCTCGATGTACCGCATTGATCCCAGACAGTACATCGGCATTTCCTCTTCGGTCAGCTTCTTCTGAAATCGAAGTGTCGTCATCGCTGCGTAGGGAAGTTGCTCCACTGTTAAGGGGATAGTGATGGGTTTGTTCGTACCGTTCACCCATAGTACCTTTGCTTGTGGGAAAAAGGTAAAATCGTTCTTCTCCAGGAAGTCCATTCCCAAAATGAGGTCCCGATCATCCATCGTGGTGACCTTGAAGTGCACTCGGCCTTCCCAGTTTCCGAGCACGATTCGCACTCCATTTGCTGCCCCTGTAACCGGTACTGCTGGTCCGTTGTTGGACTTCATCCAGCCCTTGCATGGGTGCACAAGTAGTCCCAATCTTCTGGCTTCGGCCTCAGTGATATAGTTGTAGTCGGCTCCCGTGTCGACCAAGGCCTTGATGGGTTGGTGGTTGATGGTTCCTTCCACGAACATCAACTTGCTTCCCCGCGGTCCCTCGCTGCCTGCACTGACGACAGAATTAAGTTGTGGGATTGTGCTTACCTGCTGCACGTCCGTCTGATCAATGGTTGGCCCCTCACATTCGGCCATGGCGTTGAGCTTCCCCATTTTCGGATAGTCCTTCATCCGATGATCTCTGCCGCACATAAAGCATCCTCGTTGGTCGGGAGCGCCCCTGCGTTCACCCGAGTAGTATGGTTTGTCCGCGTCGTGTTGCGGTCTCGTCCCGAATCTTCCACGTGATGGTTGGGCTGGTTGCTGTACTGACGTGCGGGTGTCTCCCGCGCCTTTGGCTTGACCCTCAGCTCGCGGCCCTTTCTTCTTCTCAAATTCGGCTAGGGACTCGGCCGCTTTGATTGCCTCGTTGACAGATTTCACCTCGCGGCTTTGTACTCTGTCCCTGACCCAACTCGGTAGTCCATCCAGGAAGAAAAATAGTCGATCATCCTCGGTCATGTCTGGAATCTGTAGCATGATCGATGTAAAGTCCCGAACATAGTCCCGAATGGTAGTCTTGTGCTTGAGCTCGCGGAGTTTCTTTTTTGCCTCGTAGCATGTGTTCTCGGGATAGAATTGTGCCTTGAGTTCCGACACGAACTCGTCCCAAGTCCCGATCGGTTGGCAAGTCCCTTTCGTAACACCGGCCTGTCGATGACGCCACCACAGTGCTGCATCGTCGGCAAGATATAGTGCATCTTGCCGTACTTTGGCCTTCTCGTCCGTCAGTCCCAGACCATCAATGTAAAGTTCCATTCGCCACAGGAACTCCTCGATTGACTTGGCATCTCTCTTGCCAATGAACTCCTTGGGTTTGGGGACCTTAACCCTTGGTCCCTCGAACCTCGCCCCGCCAAATGTGCTGTTCCAGCTCGGCCCACCATTCAAGTTGGTGCCCGAGTTGCTTGCCCGACAGATTTTATCACAAAAATCTTCAAAACGTTTGGCACTTACCTCGCAAAACTCGGCATACTACCTACGCATCTCCGGAATGCTGGCTGCCACATGATCCTCGATCGTTGCTAACTCCTTGCGCAACGAGAGTTGTTCCCTCTTGAAGGTCTCGAGCTGGCCCAACGTGTGCCCTTCTAGTTGGCCAACAGCTTTCTCGAGAGTACCCACGCGTTCCTCCGTGCTCAATTGGGTGTTAGTGATGCGCTGCCCAAGAGCTTCGATGTCGTCCTCGATGTCGGGTAGGCGGTTTGCTAAGGTGAGTATGAACTTTCGGATGTCTTCATCCTCAAGAAGTCGGCTTCGTGCCGGGTTCTCCTCATGTTGCGGCGGCACCACACCGCGCGCCTTGCTCTTGCCACGCTTGGCTTTCCCTTCGGCTGGGACTTCTCCACGTCCCCGCACCTTGTCAGCCTCTGTGACTCGTCCGTCCTCCACATTGATGCCTGCCTCGATCTGTCCGTCGGCCATGATGCCTGCTGATCGTTAGCGTCGACTCCCGCAGTCTTGCACACCTCCTTGTGTGGCTAACCTGGCTCCGATACCACTTGTCACAGGCTTAGAGTTTGCTATGCTCCTAAGCGTCGTGCGGCCTAGCAACCCTCTTGCTAGTCTGCCTTAATCCCTCCGAATTTGGCTAAGTATGAAGTTGGCACAACGAAAGAGAGGCAATGGGTTGAGGAAAGTTTTCTTCCACTAAGTTGTAAAGAGTTACAAGTATGTCTCTTACAATGTTTTCCCAAGGATGGCTGCAAATGAGCCCCAACATCCCTATTTATACTACCTCCTATCACTAGAACCTTCCTCCACTTCCTCATTTGGAGGCTTCTAGATCCTCCTACAATATTACAAATTCTAGAGTATTCTAAGTACAAAAGCCTTTACAAATGTCTAGAATCATCTACTAGATTACAAGTCTTGACTCATCCAAGAGTCTCTAGCACCTTCCATATGTTTCTGGATCTTCCTGGCTCGTTCGGCCCATCCCGGCCCGCTCGGCCCGACTCGGCCCGTCTCCATGTAACCCGACCCGATCCGGCCCGGCCTTCCACACATGCCTCCGGATTAATCTTCGATGTTCTGGACCATCCCGGTCCGTTTCTGGAATGTTCCGAGTATAACTTCCGTACAGTGTGTTGTTGCCCAAAATATCTATCCGAAGATTAAATACTGCTGGAGACGGACAACAAACAACAATTGCGGGAGCACTTCCGAGAGAAGATAAATAAAACAAGATTTGCCGGGTTTGTTAGGCCCGGGCTTGAATGCTCTCGCGAGATGTTATTAATACAAATATTCGTGGATACAAGTATTAATGAGAGAAATCTAAATACAATGAGTGTAGAAAGAATCTGTTAATCCGTCTCTTGAGCGAAGCTTGGTGTTCTTCATCCCCGCCGATAATCTGCTGGATGAGATAGGCCGGGAGAAGTAAGACCGAATGATAGCTGTTGCCAAGAGTTGGAGATTAGCCAAGTGTGTGTATTTTGCTTCTGTATTGTATGAAATCAGAGGGGAGTCGAAGAAGTGTCCAAGTGCTGGGAGCCTTCTTTATATAGGGGTTGAGGTGCCTTGTCTCCTAGTGGGCGATCGCCTTTCGGCCATTAATGTAATGGGGCGATCGTCCTAATGGTCACATGGGCTGTCTGCCAAAAGTCTAAGGCTACAGCTGGTAGCCAGCTGTGCGGTCCAATGAGGATCCAGCACGCGTCCGGAAGTACTGTCACAGGAGGTCCCATTTGTTACTTTCGGCGGACTTTGTCAGTAGGCAAGGTAGGTGACAGGTTGTGGTCACCAGTCTTGTCCGTCAGCTTCTTTTGCAGGTCTGCGGCCCTGTTGGTAGGTGAGGTAGGTGACAGGTTTGTCAGCGCCTTTTGCGGATCTGCACGTGGGTGCTGTCATGTGGCTCGGCCTTGGCCGACTGGATGGCCATCGGCCCAGATCGTCATGATGCGGTCGTCTTTAGCTGGACACCGAGGATCGTCCTCGGTCAATCACTAAGGGTCGGCACTGGTCGGTCACCAAGGGTCGGTCGGCAGATGCCGAGAGAGGTCGGTCACCAAGGGTCGATCGGCGGATCTTAGAGAGGATCGTCCGCTAGTCGATCGCCAGGAGTCGGTCGCCGAGTACCGAGAGGCGATCGTATCTGAGGTCGATCGCTCGGCACCGGGACTTGTCCTGGGACCTTCGGTTGGCCGATATAGTTTGTCCGCTGGGTTAAGGCTCGGCCGCCTGGTCACTGATCTGCAGATCTGCCTTGGCCGCTCGGCAGTAACTCGGTCGCCCGACCTCCTAGGCGATCGCCGGTCGGAAGGTGTTAATTCTTGACACAACAATTGCCCCCCAGATTGCTCCTATGTTGAAGACATGGGGCGAGGTGGTTCTTGCTGGCGATCGTGTAAGGATGAGGACGGGCGATCTGAGCTGACTTAGGATTCGGACTTGGGCTATCATGGTCGATTGGCTAGCTATCTTTCGGTCTTGTACCTGCAAAAACAACATTGGCCGATTCCCCACGGAAACTTGGTGGTTTCGCTTTGTTTGAGGAATCGTGCACAGTCGCGGAGATCGATGGACCGACTCCATGACCGTGTCTTGGTGCGCGAAGACATTGAGTGTCTCGTGACTCACTTTATTATGAGGGTCCTCTGTTAGGCTGCGCCTCGCCTCGTATTTAAACGAAGGGCGTGCGGTCTCGGTCTAGAGGAGTCCTTGCGAGGGGCAGCGTCGGATGAATCAACTCCACGCCCGCGGCTTGTTAGCTCTGCTTCCACCTCGGCCAGCCATGGAGATGGCCGACCTCGACGGTGTACGTTGAGACGGGGTTGTGGCATGTGTCCACTGATTAATGTTGGAGAGCCCTCAGACTACGCCGGCCTCGTATTTAAACGAAGGGCGGGCGATCTCGGCCGAGAGGGACCTTGCACGGACGAAGCAGCCGGTTCCATCGACTGCCAGGGCCATGGCTTTATGATGTGCGGTGGAGGCGATCTTATGCCTTAGTCCATCATGTTAGATGCTGGACTGTAGAGGGCGATCGTGCCCTCCGGGTTGCTGATGATGTAGCGTGATGATCGGCGATCGGGCTGGAAGACTGGCGATCGTCGCTCGGCTGCCGATCGCTTTATTCGTAGGTCGATGTCGGCGATCAGGCGGGAGATCGTCGTCCGGGCGCTGATGGCGCTGCTCACAGGCTAAGAAGGAACCTTTTCCTGGCCAGAAAATCTGCGGCTCTAGCCCGGAAGGCTGCGTAGGTTGTAGGTTGGGTCTTCGTGAGATGCCTGAACATAGGCGAAAAACCCTGAAATCCTCCTAGGACCGCGTAGAGGGCGGTGTCATCGCTTATGGGCTCGCCGTTGAGGATGATTACGTCTACCCGGTCGATGTAGTCCGAGTCGGACTCTTCTTCTCCCTGGTTAATTTGCATCATGCGAAGGGGACCTTCGGGTCGGACGACCCTAGTGGAGAAGTACTCCGTGAAGATGTGCGCCAGCTGGTTAAAAGAACCAATGGACCGAGGCGGCAACGAGACGTACCACCTGTGGGCGAGGTCGTCCAGCGTCAGAGGGAACATTCGGCACCTGGTCGCGTCTGATGCCCCACACCCGGTCATGTAGATGTTGAACTTCCTCAGGTGCATCTGGGGGTCCGATCGCCCCTCGTACACGGGTGTTTGCGGGGGAGCGATCTTGTGCTGCACGGGGGCGAGCTCGATGTTGATCGTGAGCGGCTCGCTTGGCCCGGCGATCGTCTTCTTGGCGCCTGCCCTGGATTCCAGGAGCGCCTTCATGTCGTCGAGTTGACGTTGCATCGCAGCCATCGCCGTGGCTTGGTCGCTTGCGAGATCGGCTTTGGGAGCAGGAGCCGAGGCGATCGTGTACCGATCTCGGACTCACGCCGGCCGCCTTGGCAATTTGGCGAGGGAGCGACCGATGGGTCGCCTTGGGAGTCGGATAAGCGAGCTCCCGGTGACGGACTCAAACTCTGTCGTCGTAGCCGAGGCCGGGCCGCCCGGTAGCTAGGTCGGTCACCGCCAGGCGATCGAAGACAGAGGTGCCCCAGCGGCGAGCGCCTCTTCTTGTGGACGGGAGCCTCCTGGCGATCGCTCGGCCAGTAACGCCTTGAGCTTCCGCTTGGACTTCCGGCGGACGACCGAGGGGGCGATAGCGGGGGGCGCGTCGAGAGCACTCCGTCGCTCCTGTAGGACGACCAGGGCCCCTTCGATCTGTTCCTTGGTTCGGAACCGATCGAGCGAGAGGCTTGGGCCGCCGTCCAGGGGCGGGATCGAGCGTCTCTGACCGCGGCGGCTACCTTCCACCATCGGCTGTGACTCGGACTGGGACGGAACGCGGCTTTCGGCCGGCTGGCCGGCGGCTTTCTTCGACGCGGAGGCGGAAGACATGATTTCTGGAAGATTTCTTTGAAGTGCAGTAAGTGTCACTTCAAGTATCTGCCCCAAGAAAAGTGAGTGTTCTTCGGGACGGTAGGTATAAAAATTGAGGTTTAGATTTTCCCCTTCTTCTAGCGCCAATTGTTGTTGCCCAAAATATCTATCCGAAGATTAAATACTGCTGGAGACGGACAACAAACAACAATTGCGGGAGCACTTCCGAGAGAAGATAAATAAAACAAGATTTGTCGGGTTTGTTAGGCCCGGGCTTGAATGCTCTCGCGAGATGTTATTAATACAAATATTCGTGGATACAAGTATTAATGAGAGAAATCTAAATACAATGAGTATAGAAAGAATCTGTTAATCCGGCTCTTGAGCGAAGCTTGGTGTTCTTCGTCCCAGCCGATAATCTGCTGGATGAGATAGGCCGGGAGAAGTAAGACCGAATGATAGCTGTTGCCAAGAGTTGGAGATTAGCCAAGTGTGTGTATTTTGCTTCTGTATTGTATGAAATCCGAGGGGAGTCCAAGAAGTGTCCAAGTCTTTGGGAGCCTTCTTTATATAGGGGTTGAGGTGCCTTGTCTCTAGTGGGCGATCGCCTTTTGGCCATTAATGTAATGGGGCGATCGTCTAAAGGTCACATGGTGTCTGCCAAAAGTCTAAGGCTACGGTGGTAGCCGTGTGCGGTCCAATGAGGATCCAAAGACGCGTCTAAATCTTGTCACAGGAGGTCCCACTTTGTTACTTTCGGCGGACTTTGTCGGTAGGCAAGGTAGGTGACAGTGTGGTCACCGATCTTGTCCGTCGGCTTCTTTTGCAGTGCGGCCTGTTGGTAGGTGAGGTAGGTGACAGTTTGTCGGTGCCTTTTGCGGATCTCGCACGTGGGTCTTTGTCTGTGCTCGGCCTTGGCCGACTGGATGGCCATCGGCCCAGATCGTCATGATGCGGTCGTCTTTAGCTGGACACCGAGGATCGTCCTCGGTCAATCACTAAGGGTCGGCACTGGTCGGTCACCAAGGGTCGGTCGGCAGATGCTGAGAGAGGTCGGTCACCAAGGGTCGATCGGCAGATGCCGAGAGAGGATCGTCCGCTAGTCGATCGCCAGGAGTCGGTCGCCGAGTACCGAGAGGCGATCGTATCTGAGGTCGATCGCTCGGCACCGGGACTTATCCTGGGACCTTCGGTTGGCCGATATAGTTTGTCCGCTGGGTTAAGGCTCGGCCGCCTGGTCGCTGATCTGCAGATCTGCCTTGGCCGCTCGGCAGTAACTCGATCGCCCGACCTCCTAGGCGATCTCCGGTCGGAAGGTGTTAATTCTTGACACAACAATTGCCCCCCAGCTTGCTCCTATGTTGAAGACATGGGGCGAGGTGGTTCTTGCTGGCGATCGTGTAAGGATGAGGACGGGCGATCTGAGCTGACTTAGGATTCGGACTTGGGCTATCATGGTCGATTGGCTAGCTATCTTTCGGTCTTGTACCTGCAAAAACAACATTGGCCGATTCCCCACGGAAACTTGGTGGTTTCGCTTTGTTTGAGCAATCGTGCACAGTCGCGGAAATCGATGGACCGACTCCATGACCGTGTCTTGGTGCGAGAAGACATTGAGTGTCTCGTGACTCACTTTATTATGAGGGTCCTCTGTTAGGCTGCGCCTCGCCTCGTATTTAAACGAAGGGCGTGCGGTCTCGGTCTAGAGGAGTCCTTGCGCGGGGCAGCGTCGGATGAATCAACTCCACGCCCGCGGCTTGTTAGCTCTGCTTCCACCTCAGCCAGCCATGGAGATGGCCGACCTCGACGGTGTACGTTGAGACGGGGTTGTGGCATGTGTCCACTGATTAATGTTGGAGAGCCCTCAGACTACGCCGGCCTCGTATTTAAACGAAGGGCGGGCGATCTCGACCGAGAGGGACCTTGCACGGACGAAGCAGCCGGTTCCATCGACTGCCATGGCCATGGCTTTATGATGTGCGGTGGAGGCGATCTTATGCCTTAGTCCGTCATGTTAGATGCTGGACTATAGAGGGCGATCGTGCCCTCCGGGTTGTTGATGATGTAGCGTGATGATCGGCGATCGGGCTGGAAGACTGGCGATCGTCGCTCGGCTGCCGATCGCTTTATTCGTAGGTCGATGTCGGCGATCGGGCGGGAGATCGTCGTCCGGGCGCCGATCGCGCTGCTCACATGCTAAGAAGGAACCTTTGCCTGGCCAGAAAATCTGCGGCTCTAGCCCGGAAGGCTGCGTAGGTTGTAGGTTGGGTCTTCGTGAGATGCCTGAACATAGGCGAAAAACCCTGAAATCCTCCTAGGACCGCGTAGAGGGCGGTCTCATCGCTTATGGGCTTGCCGTTGAGGATGATTACGTCTACCCGGTCGATGTAGTCCGAGTCGGACTCTTCTTCTCCCTGCTTAATTTGCATCATGCGAAGGGGACCTTCGGGTCGGACGACCCTAGTGGCGAAGTACTCCGTGAAGATGTGCGCCAGCTGGTTAAAAGAACCAATGGACCGAGGCGGCAACGAGGCGTACCACCTGTGGGCGAGGTCGTCCAGTGTCAGAGGGAACATTCGGCACCTGGTCGCGTCTGATGCCCCACACCCGGTCATGTAGATGTTGAACTTCCTCAGGTGCATCTGGGGGTCCGATCGCCCCTCGTACACGGGTGTTTGCGGGGGAGCGATCTTGTGTTGCACGGGGGCGAGCTCGATGTCGATCGTGAGCGGCTCGCTTGGCCCGGCGATCATCTTCTTGGCGCCTGCCCTGGATTCCAGGAGCGCCTTCATGTCGTCGAGTTGACGTTGCATCGCAGCCATCGCCGTAGCTTGGTCGCTTGCAGATCGGCTTTGGGAGCAGGAGCCGAGGCGATCGTGTACCGATCTCCGGACTCCGCTGCTGCCGGCCTCGGCAATTTGGCGAGGGGGAGCCAGACGGCTGGGTTGCCTTCTGGGAGTCGGATAAGCCGAGCTCCTGGTGACGGACTCAAACTCTGTCGTCTCGTAGCTGGGGCCGGACTGCCCCGGTAGCTAGGCCGGGTCACTGCCCAGGCGATCGAAGACAGAGGTGCCCCGACTGGCGAGCGCCTATTCTTGTGGACGGGAGCCTCCTGGCGATCGCTCGGCCAGTAACGCCTTGAGCTTCCGCTTGGACTTCCGGCGGACGACCGAGGGGGCGATAGCGGGGGGCGCGTCGAGAGCACTCCGTCGCTCCGGTAGGACGGCCAGGGCCCCTTCGATATGTTCCTTGGTTCGAAACCGATCGAGCGAGAGGCTTGGGCCACCGTCCAGGGGCGGGATCGAGCGTCTCTGACCGTGGCGGCTACCTTCCACCATCGGCTGTGACTCGGACTGGGACGGAACGCGGCTTCCGGCCGGCTGGCCGGCGGCTTTCTTCGACGCGGAGGCGGAAGACATGATTTCTGGAAGATTTCTTTGAAGTGCAGTAAGTGTCACTTCAAGTATCTGCCCCGAGAAAAGTGAGTGTTCTTCGGGACGGTAGGTATAAAAATTGAGGTTTAGATTTTCCCCTTCTTCTAGCGCCAATTGTTGTTGCCCAAAATATCTATCCGAAGATTAAATACTGCTGGAGACGGACAACAAACAACAATTGCGGGAGCACTTCCGAGAGAAGATAAATAAAACAAGATTTGTCGGGTTTGTTAGGCCCAGGCTTGAATGCTCTCGCGAGATGTTATTAATACAAATATTCGTGGATACAAGTATTAATGAGAGAAATCTAAATACAATGAGTGTAGAAAGACTGTTAATCCGGCTCTTGAGCGAAGCTTGGTGTTCTTCGTCCCCGCCGATAATCTGCTGGATGAGATAGGCCGGGAGAAGTAAGACCGAATGATAGCTGTTGCCAAGAGTTGGAGATTAGCCAAGTGTGTGTATTTTGCTTCTGTATTGTATGAAATCCGAGGGGAGTCCAAGAAGTGTCCAAGTGCTGGGAGCCTTCTTTATATAGGGGTTGAGGTGCCTTGTCTCCTAGTGGGCGATCGCCTTTCGGCCATTAATGTAATGGGGCGATCGTCCTAAAAGTCACATGGGTCATCGCCAAAGTCTAAGGCTACAGTGGTAGCGGTATGCGGTCAATGAGGATCCAGACGCGTCGAAATCTTATCACAGGAGGTCCCACTTTGTTACTTTCGGCGCACTTTGTCAGTAGGCAAGGTAGGTGACAGGCTGTGGTCACCAGTCTTGTCCGTCAGCTTCTTTTGCAGGTCTGCGGCCCTGTTGGTAGGTGAGGTAGGTGACAGGTTTGTCAGCGCCTTTTGCGGATCTGCACGTGGGTGCTGTCCTGTGGCTCGGCCTTGGCCGACTGGATGGCCATCGGCCCAGATCGTCATGATGCGGTCGTCTTTAGCTGGACACCGAGGATCGTCCTCGGTCAATCACTAAGGGTCGGCACTGGTCGGTCACCAAGGGTCGGTCGGCAGATGCCGAGAGAGGTCGGTCACCAAGGGTCTCTCGGCAGATGCCGAGAGAGGATCGTCCGCTAGTCGATCGCCAGGAGTCGGTCGCCGAGTACCGACAGGCGATCGTATCTGAGGTCGATCACTCGGCACCGGGACTTGTCCTGGTACCTTCGGTTGGCCGATATAGTTTGTCCGCTGGGTTAAGGCTCGGCCGCTTGGTCGCTGATCTGCAGATCTGCCTTGGCCGCTCGGCAGTGACTCGGTCGCCCGACCTCCTAGGCGATCGCCGGTCGGAAGGTGTTAATTCTTGACACAACACGGTGGACTCCTCAGCTTTCCAATGTCCACTGCCCTCACAAGGCTTTTTCCCGCTAAACCTATTATAGGGGGAGGGTGCTCCGTGCATCCCTCGCGCGCCGCCCGCGCGCGCGCCCAGCGCCTCGCGCGCACCCCTCGCGGGTGTCCGTCGCCCGTGTCCGAGTCTCGGCCCTCGGATGTGCCTCGCCTCGTCATCTTGTCCCGCATTGTCCCGAAGCGGCGTGCGTGTCCGCTGCACTCGTCCGTTCGGTTCCCGGCGTGCCTTGCCCTGCCGCCCAGGTTGTCCCGCATCAGGCCTGATGGCCTTGTCCCTCGGTCGGGCACTCTGTTGCCCGGTTGGCCTGCTTGCTCGGCCATACACCTACGCATGCCGCGCCACACGGCTAAGTCCCTCAGTTGGTTGTGCCGATCCACACGGCCTAGCTGTCCCGAACGTGCCCCGTGCACGTTGATCTGCTGAACCTTGCACCCCTCTGTGCGGGTCTGTACGAGCACTCTGTCGGTCGTTTCTCTCGGGGCGTGACATTTGGCTTGGTGTTTCGATCACGTATCGTGATTTTCGGGCGTTTTGGGCCATTTTCGTAATTTCCCAAAGTTTGGGGTAATTACTTTCCGTTGTCGAATTTCGAGCCTTCGGGTAGTCGGAATCGTGTGTTCTCTTAGTGCTCGGATTCGTCTTTGCGAGTACTTCGTAACCGTATCTTCGATTCGTACTCAGGTTCGGGTTTCGGGGTCGTTCGGGCCGTCGGAGTTGGTCCCGGCCGAGTCATGGCCGGCATCTTGAGCCGGGCGCCACTGGCCGGTAACGTGCGGTAGTGATCGGCGATTCGTGCGTAAGGCCGATTACGTACGTAAGGCCCTGGCCGGTAACGCATTTAACGCCCGGCATTTCCAGTGCGGCGTTCGCCATGGCGATTCGTCGTAAGCGGCATCGATTACGTCGTAACCACGGCAATCGGCTTTATTTAAGGCTGGCGTATTTCTCGACCATTTCTCACTCGTTCTTCTTCCCTTCCGAGGTGAGGTTGTGCTAAGCATGGAGGAGTGTTGTTATACAATTAATCCATGAAGTTTTGAGGTTCATATCATCAATCATCCATCCAATAACATCCTCCGATCTACCGAATCAGGTCAGATTTCCTAGAAATCTAGTTTTGGGGAATTTGGGTATTTTGGTTGTTTTCGTCCGATTAATCCGATTTAACTTAGGATTATGATGGATTGATGATTATTTAGATGTTTTATATCTTTTCCCTTGTTATTCCATGGTTGGATCGTATCGATTCGTTGTTTTGGTCGAGTTCTTGGTCGACGCCTTGAAGGTGCCCGGTAGAATGTCATAGAGGGGTTTTCGGGCGTTCTACGATTATCCTTCCTCGTATGATTGTTGATTTATGGATTATATATTGTTAGGGTCAAGTTTCTTGCGAAGAAACCAAGTTGAACCCTTCCGTTCGTTGTCGTTTTCCTTTTCGAAAACATCGGGCGTTTCGAAGCTTTCCGGTTGAGCCGTGTTCCTCGGGATACTTGCGTGCCGATTGTGAGGCAAGTACCTTGTCCATATAATTCCTGTTTTGTGGATATGATAATTGGTGATCGTCTAAATGTGTTTCTGTGGTCGTTTGAATTGAACTTTCAAAAGATTTGATTAGCCTTGTTAAATGCCCTCTTTCAAAACGCGTGTGTTTTGTGAATAGTGTGGTTTGTGAACTATGTGAATTCTATGGATATATTTGGTGTTGATGTTGCCCTTGGTATTGCGTGTGGACGTATATGGTTTCTTTTCAGTGCGTTACGGTTTGACGTGGTGTTTTGCTAAGTGTTGTTGGCATTAACTCATGATTTGACATATTTGTGATTGTGGCAAATGTGAAACCCTTGTCGTTGTGAACTCTATGCATTGATGATTCGACCACAAGGTTATCAATTCGGGTAGGTCTGGATAGGGCTCCGAGAATCATCACTTGCGAGTGCGATGTCACGATAACTTGTGGGTATATTCGATTGATGTTTCTGGGTAGGGACCGTGAGGCCTCGTGCGCGTTACTTGCGAGTACGGCCATTTGATATGATTTGACCATAAGGTTATCTAATCGGGTAGGTCTGGAGAGGGCTCGAGAATCGGTACTTGCGAGTACGATGTCAAGATAACTTATGGTTGTGATATGTTGTGAATTGTTTCGCTAGCCCGGCTCGGGAGGGTCCTTCGAGGCCTCGGGTGGGATGTCCGTGGTAGCGTCCGGTCTAGGCGATGCGCGTGCGTGATTACGTTTTGTTGATTTTATGTCCGTTGAGGACACGTGATGTTGGGCTCGCCTGTGAATTGTTGTCGGTTTTCTATTTGCGAAAATAAAACCTTTGGTCATGACCCTGTTGATTTTGGAAAGAGAAGGATTTGATAATCCTAATTTGTTTTCTATTAAAACTCCCGAGGGTATTTTAAACCATTTTGCAAACCATTCTCGTTATTTGTGATCTTTCGGATTTGGAAAGTTTTACTCAAATTCTTGCCTCGGGAAGTATTCGTTTCGTGGTATTTTAATCTTTAAGGATTCCTGGTTATTGTGATTCGTGGGACTTGAATTATATGGCTCGTATTTGCACTTTGTATTTGCACTAGCAAAACAGTGGAGTTTTGCTAACCCCCGAGTATTCGGGGGGTGGATGTCTGTATTGCATTCAGGTTTTGGAGCAGAGCACAGGGTCGGCATGAAGGATGATGAAAGATGAACGATACTAATCACACGAGAACCCGTTGATGTCATATTGGTTTAGTTGTATTTTATTCCCGCTGCAGTATTTTTTTCCCGTTGTACGGGAGCATTTTGTATTCGACCCCTGCGTGGGCATGTATTGTAATTAAGTTTTATGTATTTATTGAAAGGCCAAATCGGTCTATTGAGTCTTTTTAGCCTTAAAGGAATTGTCGAGTTGTTCGATTGTTGTTACCATCCTGGTAGATCCTTGAGGAAAGGGTCTACGGCGTGTAATATCCCTGAGTGGATTGGGGGTGTTACTCATTTTTTCGTTTTTCTTCGTTTCTTCGCGATTTCATCGGCAAGAATTGATGGATTTGAGTATGAGCAACTTATAACAACATGTTTTGGAAGTTGGAATCATGGATTAACATCATCTTCCACCCGGATCGAAGGTAAGAACACCTAAACTTTTGGTTTTTGGATGTTCTTGAGATTTTTTGGTGTTTTGGCCGATTTGCTTCGTTTTGATTCAGATTGTTGATTGAACTTGATTGTAAACTCGTAATCATTCATTATTCTTGAAGTTTTGTGGAAAGAATTCGAGTATTTCTTTGAATAATCGATTGAATTGGACTATGCCTTCAAAGTGTTCGATGAAATGTCTCAATGAGTAGAACTTGGAAAATTCTACACGTTTTCGTATGAATGATGGTTGAAATGATATTGTTGTGATGATTCTTGGTAATTATGGGAATTTTGTTAAAGGAAGATAATGCATTGGTGATCAAATGATTCGATTATGTTGTTATGATTATGGAATCGTAGTATTCTCGATGTTCTTGGTGGTTTGTTGCGATTCATGATGTTATGAGAAGTATATGTTGAAGAACATGATTATATACACCTTGAATTATGATTAAGGGTTGTTTAGATGTTAGAAAACATCGGGTTATGTTGTTTTATGGATTATGAACGTGAATTTGGATAATTCGTGTTCTTGAAGAACTCTTGAGTTACATGTTATGATTTTGGAAGGATTTCGGATAATTTTGGAATGTGATTATTCACGATAATAATCGGTAAATTGTTTTCTACGAATTTACAAGTATGAACAAGAAGGAGTTTTGTCTTCGTATTTGGAGTTGAAGTTGGAATCGAATGTGTTATAAAATCCTTAATGTCGAGATGAATTGATCATTGAATTGATGAATATGTTTTAAAGTGTTGGTGTTTTGGATATGAATATGGAATATTCACATTTAGAATTAAGTTATGTATTTTGGTACAATATTCGTATAGGAATACGAATATGATTTCGGATTTGATAAGTTTATGATTCACTTTTGAGTTTGGGAATTCATAGGTATTTAACAAGTGTTCAATTCGGATAATGGGATTATTTGAAACCTTTGGAATATGGTTATCAATGATATTGAATTAATCGGATCGTCCGGATTGATGATGATAACCGGTAATTGGTTTATATTATGAATTTACAAGGAGGAAACTTGTAGTTGTTTTTAAGATTGAATTTGGAATCGGTAATGTTAGACCCTTGTTGGTTTAAATAGATTATGGATATGATATTCGGATGGTGGAATCGTATTGTGGTTTTGAATTCGTGATCGATTGATTTGGTTGTTCGGATTTGTATTTAATCGGGATTTTGTAGAACCGTTGTGCTTGTTGATCGGTCATTGATTGTTATTTGTGATCATCGAGTTACGACTTGTATCGTGGATATGGGTTCGTATTTGTTGAGTTGGATTATTTGGTATTATGTATATGATCGAGGTTTCGTTGAACCGTTGAGTTTGTTGGTTGAGTATGTCGGTTATTGATTTTTATCGAATGTGTGTTAATCAGTTATTGCAATAGGTTGATATGTTTTGATCGTGGATTATGACCGTTGAGTTGCGGTTGAGGCTAAAGAGTTCGTAGATTGCTTTTGGTCGGGGATGAGGAGCTCGTAGACAAAGCAATGGATTTTGGTAACGGATTCGTGGTATCGGTATCGAGGCAAGTTTATACTTGTTCAGTTTATAATATTTGATGAATGGTTTCGTTTTCATTTCATTTATAATTCGTATAGGAATGTTGTTAGAAATATAAGTTGTTGGGATAATGGTTTGTATATCGTGCTCTAGTTGTATTAAATCATAAGGTATATGATTTAATTGTGTTCAGGGAAGACGTGAGTTATCTTTGGTCAAGGATATAGAATATTGGATATCGAGGATAGTTATCGTGATGACATAAGTATCGGGATAAAGGTTTTTGGTATTGAATGGATGATACTTTATTTGAGATTATTTGTATAACTGTGTATTCATTCAGGGATGTTGTTCGTGGAAAGGATGTTGTCTTCGGCTTTGAGGTAATTTATGTATTGTTCAGTTATGAGATAATTATTATGTTTAGTTGTTGTATATGTTGTATGTTGAGGTTTTGGATAATGAGATTCGTACTGGTTGTTCGTTGAGGGATGTTGATCCCAGGAATATTGTTGGTATTAATGGTTGTGTTGATCGTCTCATTGGGGGATGTTGATGGATATGGTCCTCGGCTTTGAGGTAATCTAAGTATTTGTTCAGTCATGTGGATAATTAGTATGTTGAGTTGTTGTATATGTTGAGGTTTCGTGTAATGAGTTTCGTATCGGTTATTCGTTGAGGGATGTTGATCCCAGGATTGTTGTATTGAGATCGTAGATCGTGTTGGTCATTCATTTGGGGATGATGATCCCAGGATTGATGTTTTGAATATTGATTAGTCATGTCGACTTTTCATTGTTAGTCTGTTGTTGTTCACTTCGGTGAGTCTTTTAATCCTTATTGGATATGTGTTTCTTTGAGTTTCGTTGTCATGTTGCGTCGTGACATATCTGGACTCATATCTGCGTGCCGATTGGTTATTGTGTAGGATTATTAGCCGGGCACATGATGGTTATGCGTGGATATTTCCGTATTGAACCGTGCACACAAGACGTAGTTCGTGAGGCTAATTAGGTACAAGACCACATGTGTATTTGATCGATACCCGGGGTGGCTTGTGCACGGACACATTTCCGGATCGGGCGTACTGTGACGTCCATCTTTTGAGCCATATTGTTGGGTCGTTCATAGTCCATGTATGATTGGATATGTTCGACGGTTTGCGACTGGTTGTTCATACGCCCGAGGGGTATGTTCGACAGTCAGAGTTATTTCTTGAGATCCATTATTGTTGATCATTTGGAGTCTACCTTGTTGAGGGTATTCTCGGTTATTGTTGGTCCTTTGTTGATCATTTGGAGTCTACCTTGTTGAGGGTATTCTCGGTTATTGTTGGTCCTTTGTTGATCATTTGGAGTCTACCTTGTTGAGGGTATTCTCGGTTATTGTTGGTCTTTTGTTGATCATTTGGAGTCTACCTTGTTGAGGGTATTCTCGGTTATAGTTGATCCTTTGTTGATCATGTTTGTAGTTTACCTTGTTGAGGGAACGCTCAGTCATCGTTGATCCTTCGTTGGTCATATTGGAGCTATCATGTCGATGATATTATCAGTGATGTATTGGTTGATCATTGTTATTGAGCGTATGAGCATTGGTATGCGTCGATGTTTAGGATTTGTTATCATTATCATATGGTAGTTGATCTACAGATATGTTGTGTACTGTTGGTTTATCCAGGTTGAGTTTTGATTGTGTAATCCGATGGACAGGATTTGGCACGGATGAATTATTTCATGATTATGAGTTATGATGATGTTTTGAGGATTGTTGGTATTTTTGAAATTCAATACAGATAATTGTTGTTAAGTTCATTTCGTCATTCGAGGATGCGAAATGTGGATTATGGTAAGGATTTAGATTATATGGATTGGTAAGGTTATAACGGTAAGATTACGTTGGTAGTATTCTTACAGTATTATTACATTGGTATGTAATTATTATGATGATGTGATCGGTATCATTATTGAGTATTGTGGCTGACCCCGTCGTGGGCTTTATTTTTAGGTACTTGGAGATCGAGCTAGTAGCAGTCGTGAAGGGATGAGCTTCCCGATGTGATACTGGTTGCGGCTTGTTTTCGGAGAATTGAGTATTCTATTCCGGTCATTTATTTCCGCTGCAAATGTGTATTTTGAACTGCATTTATCCGCTGCGTGTGTATATTTCAAAATGGATTTTCGGTATCTTTATCCGCTGCGTGTGTGTATTTTAAAAGGGCTTTTTGGAACTTTGCGAACTTAGGTTATTCCGTTAAACCTTTTTCTAAACTATTTTATCGGTACGTTTAAGCGGCGTCTTAACGTGCATTTTGAACTATCGAGATTTGGCACTTCGCCTTGTATTTTCAAATGGTATTTTATGACGGTAATTCAGAATCATGTTTTTGAAAATATTTGAGTATTTAAAATATTACCGTCATCGGCCTTTTGGCGCTTTTGAATTGGTTTTGTAAATGGTTTTTAGCACAGTGGAGTTCGGCGCAGGACCACGGCGTTGTAATATCCGGATGGTTTTGGGGCGTTACGGAAGATGGTATCGAGCTTGGGTTTTGTGAAACCCGGGCGTGTGTGTTATGTGGCTCTCTAGAGTGCAGTAGTAGCGTGGCTTTTGAAAATGAGTTTTTCTGACTTTTGAGTCGAATCGATTTTTGGAGTTCCCAAAATTTTCGTGATTCTTTTCAAACTGCTATTTGTGATATTGGTGTGTGTTGGTTGTGTTGAGACTTCGTATGGGAGTCGTGTGCTAGTATCACGAGAAATCATCGGCTTCACGCACCTGTAAGTATATTAGTTTGGTTATTCGCTTGTGGAGACGCTTGATTATTTTTGTGATGAGTTGGAAATTTTGGATTTATCTGTTGTTGGTGACTGGTTGCAAGTTTCGAGGACGAAACCTATTTTAAGGGGGGTAGTATGTAATACCCGAATTTTCAGTATAAATTTTTCGCGTTATTTTATCTGAGATATACTGTATAGTTTGGTATCTATACAGTATGGATAAAATAAATTGAGAACCGAGACAGTTATACTGGTGTGATTATCGTTTTGATTGTGAGATATATTCGGGATATGTTGTATGAGGTTGAACCGATTCGGATATCGGGTATACGTATGAGAATATTTTGGATTCGGTATGTGTATTCAAGATGCCGTATGTTTGTATTTCGTGCGTCGAGGCGTCGGACGAAACGATTGGATTTTTGGCTAAGTATAAAAGCATTACGTACGTTAAGCCTTGGAGCTTACGTACGTAAAATGTGTTAGCTTACGTACGTTATATAGTGTACATAACGTACGTAACAAGAGGAATCGGATAGTGGGGCCCGGTGTCAGCAGCTTTCGGCGCGGATGTGGACAGGTGAGTCAACGGATGGAGTTACGTACGTTATACTGGGTGTATTACGTACGTAATACGAGTATAAGACTGTAGCAAGTCAACGTACGTATTACGTACGCAATGGATTAAGTGTTACGTACGTTACGGGGCGGCTGGCCGAGTCGTGGCCGAGATGACCTGGAAGGCCGAGCATAGCCGGTCGTGACTCGTTGGAATGGCCGAGCATGGTCGACAGTGACTCGAGGGGGTGGCCGATCACGGTCGGCAGTGACTCGCAGGGATGGCTAGGAATGGCCGATTACGTACGTAAGGCGGGCTTCACGGCCGTAAGGGCGATACGACGTAAGCCACCGCAGTTACGTACGTAAGGGTTCCGGCAGTAATCGGGCGATGGGTAGGCCGCGTCCGGCTACGTACGTAAGGACCCGCCGGTTACGTACGTAACGTGCCAGCAGGTCTCGGCCTATATAAGGCCTGGACCGAGTCACCTACTCATTTTTTCGTTTTTCTTCGTTTCTTCGCGATTCCTTCGGCAAGAATTGATGGATTTGAGTATGAGCAACTTATAACAACATGTTTTGGAAGTTGGAATCATGGATTAACATCATCTTCCACCCGGATCGAAGGTAAGAACACCTAAACTTTTGGTTTTTGGATGTTCTTGAGATTTCTTGGTGTTTTGGCCGATTTGCTTCGTTTTGATTCAGATTGTTGATTGAACTTGATTGTAAACTCGTAATCATTCATTATTCTTGAAGTTTTGTGGAAAGAATTCGAGTATTTCTTTGAATAATCGATTGAATTGTACTATGCCTTCAAAGTGTTCGATGAAATGTCTCAATGAGTAGAACTTGGAAAATTCTACACGTTTTCGTATGAATGATGGTTGAAATGATATTGTTGTGATGATTCTTGATAATTATGGGAATTTTGTTAAAGGAAGATAATGAATTGGTGATCAAATGATTCGATTATGTTGTTATGATTATGGAATCGTAGTATTCTCGATGTTCTTGGTGGTTTGTTGCGATTCATGATGTTATGAGAAGTATATGTTGAAGAACATGATTATATACACCTTGAATTATGATTAAGGGTTGTTTAGATGTTAGAAAACATCGGGTTATGTTGTTTTATGGATTATGAACGTGAATTTGGATAATTCGTGTTCTTGAAGAACTCTTGAGTTACATGTTATGATTTTGGAAGGATTTCGGATAATTTTGGAATGTGATTATTCACGATAATAATCGGTAAATTGTTTTCTACGAATTTACAAGTATGAACAAGAAGGAGTTTTGTCTTCATATTTGGAGTTGAAGTTGGAATCGAATGTGTTATAAAATCCTTAATGTCGAGATGAATTGATCATTGATTTGATGAATACGTTTTAAAGTGTTGGTGTTTTGGATATGAATATGGAATATTCACATTTAGAATTAAGTTATGTATTTTGGTACAATATTCGTATAGGAATACGAATATGATTTCGGATTTGATAAGTTTATGATTCACTTTTGAGTTTGAGAATTCATAGGTATTTAACAAGTGTTCAATTCGGATAATGGAATTATTTGAAACCTTTGGAATATGGTTATCTATGATGTTGAATTAATCGGATCGTCCGGATTGATGATGATAACCCGTAATTGGTTTATATTATGAATTTACAAGGAGGAAACTTGTAGTTGTTTTTAAGATTGAATTTGGAATCGGTAATGTTAGACCCTTGTTGGTTTAAATAGATTATGGATATGATATTCGGATTGTGGAATCGTATTGTGGTTTTTAATTCGTGATCGATTGATTTGGTTGTTCGGATTTGTGTTTAATCGGGATTTTGTAGAACCGTTGTGCTTGTTGATCGGTTATTGATTGTTATTTGTGATCATCGAGTTACGACTTGTATCGTGGATATGGGTTCGTATTTGTTGAGTTGGATTATTTGGTATTATGTATATGATCGAGGTTTCGTTGAACCGTTGAGTTTGTTGGTTGAGTATGTCGGTTATTGATTTTTATCGAATGTGTGTTAATCAGTTATTGCAATAGGTTGATATGTTTTGATCGTGGATTATGACCGTTGAGTTGCGGTTGAGGCTAAAGAGTTCGTAGATTGCTTTTGGTCGGGGCTGAGGAGCTCGTAGACAAAGCAATGGATTTTGGTAACGGATTCGTGGTATCGGTATCGAGGCAAGTTTATACTTGTTCAGTTTATAATATTTGATGAATGGTTTCGTTTTCATTTCATTTATAATTCGTATAGCAATGTTGTTAGAAATATAAGTTGTTGGGATAATGGTTTGTATATCGTGCTCTAGTTGTATTAAATCATAAGGTATATGATTTAATTGTGTTCACGGAAGACGTGAGTTATCTTTGGTCAAGGATATAGAATATCGGATATCGAGGATAGTTATCGTGATGACATAAGTATCGGGATAAAGGTTTTTGGTATTGAATGGATGATACTTTATTTGAGATTATTTATATAACTATGTATTCATTCAGGGATGTTGTTCGTGGAAAGGATGTTGTCTTCGGCTTTGAGGTAATTTATGTACTGTTCAGTTATGAGATAATTATTATGTTGAGTTGTTGTATATGTTGTATGTTGAGGTTTCGGATAATGAGATTCGTACTGGTTGTTCGTTGAGGGATGTTGATCCCACGAATATTGTTGGTATTAATGGTTGTGTTGATCGTCTCATTGGGGGATGTTGATGGATATGGTCCTCGGCTTTGAGGTAATCTAAGTATTTGTTCAGTCATGTGGATAATTAGTATGTTGAGTTGTTGTATATGTTGAGGTTTCGTGTAATGAGTTTCGTATCGGTTATTCGTTGAGGGATGTTGATCCCAGGACTGTTGTATTGAGATCGTAGATCGTGTTGGTCATTCATTTGGGGATGATGATCCCAGGATTGATGTTTTGAATATTGATTAGTCATGTCGACTTTTCATTGTCAGTCCATTGTTGTTCACTTCGGTGAGTCTTTTAATCCTTATTGGATATGTGTTTCTTTGAGTTTCGTTGTCATGTTGCGTCGTGACATATCTGGAGTCATATCTGCGTGCCGATTGGTTATTGTGTAGGATTTTTAGCCGGGCACATGATGGTTATGCGTGGTTTTGTGTCAAGAATTAACACTCTCCGACCGGCGATCGCCTCGGAGATCGGGCGGCCAGTCAGCCGAGGCGAGCTGCGATCGGCGACGGGCGGCCGAGCCTTAACCCAGCGGACGAGCCAAATCGGCTAACCGAAGGTCCCAGGACAAGTCCCGGTGCCGAGCGATCGACCTCAAATACGATCGTCTCTCGGTACTCGGTGACCGACTCCTGGCGACCGACTAGCGGGCGATCCTCTCTCGGCTTCTGCCGATCGACCCTTGGTGACCGACCGATGCCGACCCTCAGCAACTGGCTGATGGCGACCTCTGATGACCAGCTAGAGACGACCGCCTCATGTCGATCAGCGCCGATGGCCATCCAGTCGGCAAAGGCCGAGCCTCAGGACAGACACCACGTGCAAGATCCGAGACAAGATCCGCATATCACGGATCGTTGACCACAGCCTGGCAGAATCTTTCCACCAGCCGACAAGCCGCCGAAAGCTGCCAGTAGGGCCGCATGTGGCCCGACTCGGACGCGTCTTTGGCTCTTCATTGGACCGCCATTGGCGGCTGTAGCTTTGGACTTTAGGCAGACTGCCAGCCTCTTCCTTGGACTTTAGCCCGACAGCCCGGGTGATCGCCCCATTATAATATTGGCCGGCAGACGATCGCCACATTATTATAATGGCCGGAAGGCGATCGCCCGCCAGAAGACAAGACCCGACTGCCCCTATATATACAAGGCACCCTGCACTGGGCCAACTCTCGGTATTATCGCGATTTCAGTATACATTACAGAAGCAAAAACACCCAGCACTTGGCTATCTCCAACTCTTGGCAACAGCTATCATTCGGTCTTACTTCTCCCGGCCTCTCTCATCAGGCAGGCGATCGGTGGGGACGAAGAACACCGAGCTTCGCTCAAGAGCCGGATTAACAGAGTCTTTTTACACTCATTGTATTTACATTTCTCTCATTAATACTTGTATCCACGAATATTTGTATTAATGACATCTCGCGAGAGCATTCAAGTCCGGGCCTAACAAACCCGGCAAATCTTGTATTATTTATCTTCTCTCGGAAGTGCTCCCGCAATTGTTGTTTGTTGTCCGTCTTCCAGCAGTATTAATCTTCGGATAAATATTTTGGGCAACAACACGTGGATATTTCCGCATTGAACCGTGCACACGAGACGTAGTTCGTGAGGCTAATTAGGTACAAGACCACACGTGTATTTGATCGATACCCGGGGTGGCTTGAGCACGGACACATTTCCGGATCGGGCGTACTGTGACGTCCATCTTTTGAGCCATATTGTTGGGTCGTTCATAGTCCATGTATGATTGGATATGTTCGACGGTTTGCGACTGGTTGTTCATACGCCCGAGGGGTATGTTCGACAGTCAGAGTTATTTCTTGAGATCCATTATTGTTGATCATTTGGAGTCTACCTTGTTGAGGGTATTCTCGGTTATTGTTGGTCCTTTGTTGATCATTTGGAGTCTACCTTGTTGAGGGTGTTGTGTCAAGAATTAACACTCTCCGACCGGCGATCGCCTCGGAGATCGGGCGACCGAGTCACTGCCGAGCAGCCGAGGCAGAACTGCCGATCAGCGACCAGGCGGCCGAGCCTTAACCCAGCGGACAAGCTACATCGACCAACCGAAGGTCCCAGGACCAGTCCCGGTGCCGAGCGATCGACATCAAATACGATCGCCTCTCGGTACTCGACGACCGACTCCTGGCGACCGACAAGCGGACGACCATCCCTCGACACCTGCCGACCGACCCTTGGTGACCGACCATTGCCGACCCTCAGCGACTGGCCGATAGCGACCTCTGATGACCAGCTAGAGACGACCGCCTCATGTCGATCAGGGCCGATGGCCATTCAGTCGGCAAAGGACGAGCCTCAAGACTGGCACCACGTGCAAGAGCCGAGACAAAATCCGCGAATCTCGGATCATTGACCACAGCCTGGCAGAATCATTCCACCAGCCGACAAGCCGCCGAAAGTTGTCAGTAGGGCCGCATATGACAGTGACTCTGGACGCGTGCTGGCTCCTCATTGGACCGCCCAGCTGGCGCCGACACCTACCTTGGACTTTAGCCCGACAGCCCGGGTGATCGCCCCATTATAATATTGGCCGGCAGACGATCGCCCCATTATTATAATGGCCGGAAGGCGATCGCCCGCCAGAAGACAAGACCCGGCTGCCACTATATATACAAGGCTCCCTGCACTTGGATTCTTCTTCAACTTCCTTCGGATTGCACACTAGACAGAATCAATACCCAGCACTTGGCTATCTCCAACTCTTGGCAACAGCTATCATTCGGTCTTTCTTCTCCCGGCCTCTCTCATCCAGTAGACGATCGGCAGGGACGAAGAACACCGAGCTTCGCTCAATAGCCGGATTAACAGAGTCTTTTTACACTCATTGTATTTAGATTTCTCTCATTAATACTTGTATCCACGAATATTTGTATTAATAACATCTCGCGAGAGCATTCAAGCTCGGGCCTAACAAACCCGGCAAATCTTGTATTATTTATCTTCTCTCGGAAGTGCTCCCGCAATTGTTGTTTGTTGTCCATCTCCAGCAGTATTTAATCTTCGGATAGATATTTTGGGCAACAACAATTGGCGCTAGAAGGAGGGCATCCAACCCTCAAATTTTTATACCTACCGTCCCGAAGAACACTCACTGTTCTCGGGGCAGATACTTGAAGTGACACTCACTGCACTTCAAAGAAATCTTTCAAAAATCATGTCTTAGCCTCGCGTCGAAGAAAGCGGCGACGGCCGGCGGACCCCGTTCCGTCCCAGTCCGAGCCGCAGCCGATGGTGGAAGGCATCCGCCGCGGTCAGAGACGCTCGATCCCATCCCTGGACGGCGGCCCAAGCCTCTCACTCGATCAGCTCCGAACCAAGGAACAGATCGATGAGGTCATGGCTGTCCTACAGGAGCGACGGAGTGCTCTCGACGCGCCTCCTGCTATCACCCCCTCGTCCGCCCGCCGGAAGTCCAAGCGGAAGCTCAAGGCGTTACTGGCCGAGCGATCGCTAGGAGACTCTCGTCCGCATGAAGAGGCGCTTGGAAGCCGGGGCACCTCTGTCTTCGATCGCCTGGCAGCGACCCAACCTGGCGACCGGGGCAGTCCGGCCCCAGCTACGAGACGACGGAGTTTGAGTCCGTCACCAGGATCTCGGCCTACCCGGCTCCGAGAAGGCAACCCAGCCGCCTGGCTCCCGCTCGCCAAATAGCCGAGGTCGGCAGCAGCGGAGTCCGGAGATCGGTACACGATCGCCTCGGCTCCCGCTCCCAAAGCCGATCAGCGAGCGGCCGAGCCACGGCGATTGCCGCATTACAACGTCAGCTCGACGACGTGAAAGCGCTCATGGAATCCAGGGCATGCGCCATGAAGACGATCACCGATCCAAGCGATCCGCTCGCGATCGACATCGAGCTCGCCCCCGTGCAGCACAGGATCGCTCCCCCGCAAACACCTGTGTACGAGGGGCGATCGGACCCCCAGACGCACCTGAAGAAATTCAACATCTACATGACCGGGTGTGGGGCATCTGACGCGACCAGGTGCCGAATGTTCCCTATGACGCTGGACGACCTCGCCCACCGGTGGTACACCTCATTGCCACCTCGGTCCATTGGCTCCTTTAACGAGCTGGCGCACGTCTTCACGGAGTACTTCACCACCAGAGTCGTTCGGCCTGAAGCTCCCCTTCGCATGATGAAAATCAAGCAGGGAGAAGAAGAGTACGACTCGGACTACATCGACTGGGTAGACGGGATCATCCTCAATGGCGAGCCCGTAAGCGATGAGACCGCCCTCTACGCGGTCCTAGGAGGATTTCAGGGTTTTTCGCCTATGTTCAGGCATCTCACGAAGACCCAACCTACGACCTACGTAGCCTTCCGGGCTAGAGCCGCAGATTTTACGGCCAGCGGAGGCTTCTTGAGCTAGGAGTACCGCGATCGGCGCCGGCGGCGACCTCCGGATCTTCGGCCGATCGCTACTATCCAGCCGAGCCGGAGGACTCGCTCACCGCCTACAGTCCATCATGAGGGACTAAGGCTCGCGATCGCCTCCACCGCTCATCATAAAGCCATGGTCCTTGTAGTCGATGGAACCGGCTGCTTCGGCCATGCAAGGTCCCTTTCGGCCGAGATCGCCCGCCCTTCGTTTAAATACGAGGCCGGCGTAGTCTAAGGGCTCTCCAACATTAATCAGTGGACACGGTCGCCCGCCCTCAAGGTTCACCATCTAAAGATGATCTACCCGGACAAAGCGACACGTGCCAGAACCCCCGTCTCAACGTACACCGTCGAGGTCGGCCATCTCCATGGCTGGCCGAGGTGGAAGCAGAGCTAACAAGCCTCGGGCGTGGAGTTGATTCATCCGACGCTGCCCCGCGCAAGGACTCCTCTAGACCGAGACCGCACGCCCTTCGTTTAAATACGATGCGAGGCGCAGCCTAACAGAGGACCCTCATAATAAAGTGAGTCACGAGACACTCAATGTCTTCGCGCACCAAGACACGATCATGGAGTCGGTCCATCGATCTCCGCGACTGTGCACGATTCCTCAAACAAGCGAAACCACCAAGTTTCCCAGGGGGATCGGCCAATGTTGTTTTTGCAGGTACAAGACCGAAAGATAGCTAGCCAATCGACCATGATAGCCCAAGTCCGAATCCTAAGTCAGCTCAGCAAAGATCGCCCGTCCTCATCCTTACACGATCGCCAGCAAGAACCACCTCGCCCCATGTCTTCAACATAGGAGCAAGCTGGGGGGCAATTGTTGTGTCAAGAATTAACACTCTCCGATCGGCGATCGCCTCGGAGATCGGGCGACCGAGTCACTGCCGAGCAGCCGAGGTAGAACTGCTAATCAGCGACCAGGCGGCCGAGCCTTAACCCAGCGGACAAGCTACATTGACCAACCGAAGGTCCCAGGACCAGTCCCGGTACCGAGCGATCGACATCAAATACGATCGCCTCTTGGTACTCGGCGACCGACTCCTGGCGACCGACAAGCGGACGACCATCCCTCGGCACCTGCCGACCGACCCTTGGTGACCAACCATTGCCGACCCTCAGCGACTGGCCGATAGCGACCTCTGATGACCAGCTAGAGACGACCGCCTCATGTCGATCAGGGCCGATGGCCATTCAGTCGGCAAAGGCCGAGCCTCAAGACTGGCACCACGTGCAAGACCCGAGACAAGATCCGCGAATCTCGGATCATTGACCACAGCCTGGCATAATCATTCCACCGGCCGACAAGCCGCCGAAAGTTGTCAGTAGGGCCGCATGTGACAGTGACTCTGGACGCGTGCTGGCTCCTCATTGGACCGCCCAGCTGGCGCCGGCACCTACCTTGGACTTTAGCCCGACAGCCCGGGTGATCGCCCCATTATAATATTGGCCGGCAGACGATCGCCCCATTATTATAATGGTCGGAAGGCGATCGCCCGCCAGAAGATAAGACCCGGCTGCCACTATATATACAAGGCTCCCTGCACTTGGATTCTTCTTCAACTTCCTTTGGATTGCACACTAGACAGAATCAATACCCAGCACTTGGCTATCTCCAACTCTTGGCAACAGCTATCATTCGGTCTTTCTTCTCCCGGCCTCTCTCATCCAGCAGACGATCGGCAGGGACGAAGAACACCGAGCTTCGCTCAAGAGCCGGATTAACAGAGTCTTTTTACACTCATTGTATTTAGATTTCTCTCATTAATACTTGTATCCACGAATATTTGTATTAATAACATCTCGCGAGAGCATTCAAGCCCGGGCCTAACAAACCCGGCAAATCTTGTATTATTTATCTTCTCTCGGAAGTGCTCCATGATTGTTGTTTGTTGTCCGTCTCCAGTGTATTTAATCTTCGGATAGATATTTTGGGCAACAACAATTGGCGCTAGAAGGAGGGCATCCAACCTCAAATTTTTATACCTACCATCCCGAAGAACACTCATCTGTTCTCGGGCGGATACTGAAGTGACACTCATGCACTTCAAAGAAATCTTCGAAATCATGTCTTAGCCTCCGCGTCGAAGAAAGCGACCGGCCCGGCGGACCCCGTTCCGTCCCAGTCCGAGCCGCAGCCGATGGTGGAAGGCAGCCGCCACGGTCAGAGACGCTCGATCCCATCCCTGGACGGCGGCCCAAGTGTAATATCCGCAATTTCGAATTTCGGTAATTTTCTTTTTTCGGCGGAAGTCCGTTTAGACGACTCGCTCATGACCGTTTTGTCATTTCGAGAATGATTAATTCTGCACTTTTTGTCATCCGAGTTCGTTTCGGTATCGTTTTGTTGAGTTCCGAGCTTTTTAGCGACTTTTCCGCACTTGAGCTCGATTCTTGCGAATCTCGTCCGAAATTGTTGTTTCGAGTTTCTCGTAAGTTCATTTGATGTTATTATTCATGTTGCGAGCTTTGGTTTGGTGTTTCGATCGCGTATCGTGATTTTCGGACGTTTTGGGCCATTTTCGTAATTTCCCAAAGTTTTGGGTAATTACTTCCGTTGTCGAATTCCGACCCTTCGGGTGGTCGGAATTGTGTGTTCTATTAGCTCTTAGATTCGTCTTTGCGAGTACGTCGTAACCGTATCATCGATTCGTTTTCAGGTGTAATGTCCGCATTTTTTCTTTCCCTTGTACTTTCATTTTTGGTGTGTTTCTCGGTCGTAGTAACCCTCGTGTACCTTTCAGTGTGTCCTTCCTGTCAACTGTTGAACTGTATTCTCGTTATTGTGGTGCGGAACCGCCGTTTCGGGGTTTCAGTGGATTTATTTCGTGTTATTGGTTCCCAAATATTGAGTCCTATCGTTTTTATTCTCTTTCCGGATCATTTTTATCATTTTGGGACACAAAGGGGGTGTGAGCCGCGGCACAAGGTGTGTGCGCCGCGGCACACACATTTCTCCAGTTTTTGGTCGAGCTAACTGTACTGTGTGCCGCGGCACACCCATCCGGTGCCGCGGCACAGTGCCAAGTCAGTGCCGCGGCACACCCGTCCGGTGCCGCGGCACACTCGTATGACATCTGCGACAAAAACCCGGTATGCAGTGCCGCGGCACACACGAAGCCGTCTTGGTAGTGGCACCTTTGCGAAACACAGGAGTAATTTTTGGCTGTCTTTGCGGCACACTTCGGCTGTGCCACGGCACACCAAGCGGTCAACTGTGCAATCTCGTCCTTATTAGACGAGATCGGCCATTTCTCCTCCATTCATCACCTGCGCGAGAGAGAGAGGTCTAAGGGGGGGAGAACTTCTCAAGCATTCTTCATTCGGGGGTTGATTTTCATCATTCTCCTTCGGTTGTGAGGCCCGGATTATCAATCCAACGCGTGTTCTACGGATCTTAGTACTTGAATCTCCAAAGGTAATATCTCTAGAACCCTATTTTCGATTAATTTGGGGGTTTTGGGATTTTCTTCCGATTCGTTTCGTTTTGGTGGTGGATTCATGATGAATATGATTAATCTTGTCGGTATTCTTAGTTTCCCTACGGATTCATGGTATATTTCGTGGTTTTTACGGAATCGAGAGGGTTTGGTTGTGGTCCGCCCTCGTTGTTGTTTATATACGAATATACATGAATCGTAGGCGGGTTTTCGGGTGTATTCCAATTCCGTATTCATTTAGAAATGGTTGTGATTGTATTCTTCGAATCGTTAGGTTCGGTTTCATTGGTTCCTAGCGTTCGTCGGTGACCTTCCTTTCCGTTCATTGCGTCGTCAATAATTCAAGGCAAGTAATTCTTGGAAACCTTTATGCTTAACGTGAAATGGTAATGTATATTGTGTGTGCTTTACTCACCTCGGGAGGGTCCGACGGGGCCTCGAGGGAATCTATGGCTTCGTCCTGGATTAATGAGTTTGATTCGCTAGCCAGCTCGGGAGGGTCCTTAGAGGCCTCGAGTGGGATTCGTGGCTTCGTCCCGGTCCTAGGTGACGTGTGGTTCTTGATTTGTTTTATGAATGTGGCCAGCTCGGGAGGGTCCTTAGAGGCCTCGAGTGGGATTCGTGGCTTCATCCCGGTCCTAGGCAAATTAATTGTGACTGTTTGTTTCCGGAAAAGACATGTCTAGTTTTGGTTTTTGAAATAATATTGGTGCATGTACTATGAAATGTGTAAGCGATTGGTTTGCCTTGAATACTTGTACTAGCGTAATTGGTAACCCCTCTGGGGACCCGTTGTCGGGGAAATTCTTGTTATGGATTTCAGGTTATGTTCAGCCGGGCGGCGGGCTGGATGGTACGAGGATGTCGGCCAAGGTTGTTGACATGTGCAATTGAGTCTTGTTATTTCCTACTGTCTCTTTCGATGTGGATGTTTTCCAAATTATAAACTTATAGATTGTACTCGCGAGTACTTAGGCTTTTTCCTTTTGGATTGTGATTGGTATTCGTTGGAGTTACTGTATTTGTCGGTTGATGTTTATTATGTCGGTTGTACCGGACGTGTTTTTTTATGTTCTTGTTGTTAACAATTATTTCCTTGCTAACCGAGGCGGTTAGTCGAGTGGTGTTTTCTTGTGTTAGCCTGGTGGGTCCCATGTAGGGGTCCACGACGCTGTAATACACCTCGAATATCTCAGGGGTGTTACAGAAAATGGTATCGGAGCTCTAGGTTTATGGATACCTAGGCTTGTCGGTTAATTTGGGTCTATTCGCGTTTTGTTTTGCACATTGTCACACCGCTGCCGACACCTCAGTACATCCAGCGCTTGTAAGTCTTCCTTACTCGATCCACTTGTTTTCTCGTATTGTATTTCAACTTCTTGAACTGTGATTGTCTCTCTCGTACTTATCGTCGAGTTGTTTTTCGATCCATCCGGTTCGTGTACTTTTGATTCTAGTATTGCGCAGTCCTTTATCTCTTTGAAGTATGTGCGCCGTTCTGGGCTTGACCGTTTGTCGTTTTGCGAGCCTTCCGTCACCAAACTTCCTAACGTTGGTGGGATCATTGGTAATCGAAAGATCCGAGATTTGCTCCGTGGTATATTGTGAGAGGGCTTGACTCTCTAGTCTTTTGTTGTATGATGGAATCTGTGTTTGATAATTGCGATATACTAAATGTATGTTGAGCCGAACGTACTAATGGTTTGGACACCGAGGGGTGCATTATGATGTGAATGTTTTGAACATTGATATGTTCCGGGAAAGGTGTCGATGGCAGAGTTTGTTGAGAAACTCACATAGATGGTCTCGACATGTGTTCGAATCGGTGTTCATCAGTTATGCTGTTAAACTTGAAGAGATAAGTTTGACATATGCTTAGAATTAGTGTTTCCAAGTTGCGCTTGTTGAACTGGTGATTTTTGAATGCCGTATATGCGTGTGTTCGGGAATTGTTAGTACTTGGCTAATTATTATTATTTACAACCAATGTGTTTCTATTAATAATAATACATGCGGCGTGCATGCTTGAAAATTTCTTAGACTTGATCGTATTGTGGCTTTTTGAAAAGTGACATGAATTTGGGTGAGCCAGCCTTGTATTTCCAAATAAAACCTTGTGTCGGTATTTAAAGGTCGTGTATAAAAGTGTTTACGACATTTTATAAAATACTACCGTTGTAAAGCCCTTGTCGTGTTCGAAAGGGGTCTTGAAAATGATTTTTAACTTATCGGTTTTATTTTTGAATAACTAGAGTATACGATTTTAAAATCAGATTAGCCTGGGGAAACCTAGGCTGTCGAGTCAAATTGTGTTTGTTGAGTTTTGTCTCGTCGGATTTTGTCTGACTTAATCGCATCGCGACGCGTCGTTTGAGATCATTGGTCGTGATTAGTATCGAGCGGCGGTCGTCACTTACGTGCGACCTGTGACTGTAAGTCTCCCTTCTTTGTGTTGTGCCTCGTGTGACACGAGCTATTTGTAGGATTATTTGTTAATTGATGGAATCCTCTTATGGATTTTTATTTCTTGATATGTGGTTATTTGACCCTCATATTTCGTTCATATGAGGAGTAGCGTTGCTGGATTGTGCATGTTTGACTTTATTTCTTTTATCCGTTGCGTGAGTTCTTTTGTAATGCCGACTGAGTTTTATTTCGAAAACCGATTCCTTTAACCGAGTTTTTGGCATTAAGGCCTTGAACATTTTGGCGAAATTCTTATGACGGTATTTAGCATTTTGTAAATGGCTTTTGTGAGTTTTTGAGATATTACCGTCATCGGCCTTTTTGGCATTTTTGTAAATGGTTTTTAGCCTGGTGGGTTCCGGCACGGGACTCACGGCGCTATAATGTTCCGTATAATTACCCGAAATTTTTGGGCATTCTAGCCCATTGAATTATCTTTAAAAACCTTGAGTATCTTAGAAAAATAAATTTCGAGACGTACTTTTAAAATGAATTATTTTCTCATGGTACACACAAGGTGCCACAACATGTTTCAAAATTCTTCTACCTCGAGGACCAAAATGCTTTGAGATATTTTCAATGTTTTAGAAACACTTTTATTTAGACCCGAGGGTCGAATATTCTGAAAGTTTCCACTAAGTGAAAGTGTCCTCATTTTTATCAAATGCGAAATGGTTCTCCAAAGTCTCGATAACAATGTTTCACGTTCGTACTTTTTGAAAGGTGATACTCAAGATCAACCGGTGTTCTTCTAAATTATTTTCAAAATGAGGTTTTCGTTTTTTTAAAACCTATCCATTCCCGTTTGAGGGCTGGGTATGTATGTATGATTTTCGCGTTGTCGTTATGATGTTTGCTCCCGAGTATGATCAGATTGGTGGCATGAACGTCGAGGCGTTGCCACACATTTGTTGTGAGAGGTGGGATGTTAGTGTCGACTGTTGCCGCCTCATAGTTATTTCTACGTTGTCGCGCATGTGCAAGCTGTTAGAGCTTGGTTTGGTATGACCGTGTGCATCGGTGATCGTTCCGTTATGTGTCGGTTGTTTAATGTCTTGTTACCTTGCTCCTGTTTTTGTGAATTTCGTGGATGAGGTCGGGGGTAATACCCATACTATTTTGACTTCTGTATTTTCTCTTTCTCTAGTCTATCGATTCGCTCGTGTTCGTTGATACTGTCTGAACTTGTTTTTTATTTCGGGTTCATAATTCGAACGAGCTATGATCTTGTTTTGGGTCGATCTGGTTATCGCTGTGACTTTTCCGAGTTCGGTTCGATTCTTGTGAACCTTGTTCGGAAGTAACATCTTTTGGTTCTACTAGTTCTTTTATTCGAAGTGGATCGGATTTGGAACTTCTGTATTTTTGACTCTGTCGAGTCGTTTGTGTTCGTTGACATTTTCTGAGCTTGTCCTGCCCCTTGCTTTTGTTGATCGAACGAGTGTGGTATTGTTTCGGAATAACTCGTTTGTCGTTGTGATTTTTTTTTTCAATTGCTACTCCATTTCCTGTGGATCTTATGTGAATGCACATCTTGTTGTTTTCACCGGATCATATATTGTCTCGAGTCGAGATGTGAAGCTTGGAGTTGTTTGAATTTTATTGTTCTTCGTGATTCGAATATGAGTATTCGATTTTTGTTGTCTCGATCGTTGTGGTTCGATCGTTTGATTGTTCGATTTTTGTTGATCTCGTTTCGTGATTGTTGAGCGTTCAGACTCCTTCCTAATTTCCTTATGTTCGGGAAATTAGTCTCGTTTTCGATCTTCCAACCCTTGGGCGGTGGAATTCCGTATTTCTTCAGCGATTGGCTCGCGTTTTGATTGATGTACCGTTGGGATGGTTGATCATATTGATTTTCGTTCGTCGTGTTTTGTGGTTGTTCGGATAATTGACTTGACTATATTATCCATTTGATGACGCTTGTCATTTGTTGGTTTTATTATCTTCCTAACGGCGACGTTGTGTTGGTCGTCGTGGAGCGTGTTTTCACGCCGTATGTCTCTTTGCATTTCTTGCAGCGTTTCGCCGTCGGGCACAATTTTTCGGTTTTTGCGTGTCTCGTCGAGTTTTCCTGGCAGGGGATATTGCTTCTCCCTACTTATTTTAAGTTTCGGGACGAAACTTCTTTTAAGGAGGGTAGAATGTAATATCCGCAATTTCGAATTTCGGTAATTTTCTTTTTTTCGGCGGAAGTCCGTTTTGACGACTCGCTCATGACCGTTTTGTCATTTTGAGAATGATTAATTCTGCACTTTTTGTCATCCGAGTTCGTTTCGGTATCGTTTTGTTGAGTTCCGAGCTTTTTAGCGACTTTTCCGCACTTGAGCTCGATTCTTGCGAATCTCGTCCGAAACTGTTGTTTCGAGTTTCTCGTAAGTTCATTTGATGTTATTATTCATGTTGCGAGCTTTGGTTTGGTGTTTCGATCGCGTATCGTGATTTTCGGATGTTTTGGGCCATTTTCGTAATTTCCCAAAGTTTTGTGTAATTAGTTCCGTTGTCGAATTCCGAGCCTTCGGGTGGTCGGAATTGTGTGTTCTCTTAGCTCTTAGATTCGTCTTTGCGAGTACGTCGTAACCGTATCATCGATTCTTTTTCAGGTGTAATGTCCGCATTTTTTCTTTCCCTTGTAATTTCATTTTTGGTGTATTTCTCGGTCGTAGTAACCCTCGTGTACCTTTCAGTTGTCCTTCCTGTCAACTGTTGAACTGTATTCTCGTTATTGTGGTGCGGAACCGCCGTTTCGGGGTTGCCGTGGATTCATTTCGTGTTATTGGTTCCCAAATATTGAGTCCTATCGTTTTTATTCTCTTTCCGGATCATTTTTATCATTTTGGGACACAAAGGGGGTGTGAGCCGCGGCACAAGGTGTGTGCGCCGCGGCACACACATTTCTTTAGTTGTTGGTCGAGCTAACTGTACTGTGTGCCGCGGCACACCCATCCGGTGCCGCGGCACAGTGCCAAGTCAGTGCCGCGGCACACCCGTCCGGTGCCGCGGCACACTCGTATGACATCTGCGACCAAAACCCGACTGTACCAGGTGCCGCGGCACACACAGGCCGTGCCGTGGCACACTGCCGAAACCTGGGAGTAATTTTTTGGCCTGTGCTGCGGCACACTTCGGCTGTGCCACGGCACACCAAGCGGTCAACTGTGCAATCTCGTCCTTATTAGACGAGATCGGCCATTTCTCCTCCATTCATCACCTGCGCGAGAGAGAGAGGTCTAAGGGGGGAAGAACTTCTCAAGCATTCTTCATTCGGGGGATGATTATCATCATTCTCCTTCGGTTGTGAGGCCCGGATGATCAATCCAACGCGTGTTCTACGGATCTTAGTACTTGAATCTCCAAAGGTAATATCTCTAGAACCCTATTTTCGATTAATTTGGGGGTTTTGGGATTTTCTTCCGATTCGTTTCGTTTTGTTGGTGGATTCATGATGAATATGATTAATCTTGTCGGTATTCTTAGTTTCCCTACGGATTCATGGTATATTTTGTGGTTTTTACGGAATCGAGAGGGTTTGGTTGTGGTCCGCCCTCGTTGTTGTTTATATACGAATATACATGAATCGTAGGCGGGTTTTCGGGTGTATTCCAATTCCGTATTCATTTAGAAATGGTTGTGATTGTATTCTTCGAATCGTTAGGTTCGGTTTCATTGGTTCCTAGCGTTTGTCGGTGACTTTCCTTTCCGTTCGTTGCGTCGTCAATAATTCAAGGCAAGTAATTCTTGGAAACCTTTATGCTTAACGTGAAATGGTAATGTATATTGTGTGTGCTTTACTCACCTCGGGAGGGTCCGACGGGGCCTCGAGGGAATCTATGGCTTCGTCCTGGATTCATGAGTTTGATTCGCTAGCCAGCTCGGGAGGGTCCTTAGAGGCCTCGAGTGGGATTCGTGGCTTCGTCCCGGTCCTAGGTGACGTGTGGTGCTTGATTTGTTTTATGAATGTGGCCAGCTCGGGAGGGTCCTTAGAGGCCTCGAGTGGGATTCGTGGCTTCGTCCCGGTCCTAGGCAAATTAATTGTGACTGTTTGTTTCCGGAAAAGACATGTCTAGTTTTGGTTTTTGAAATGATATTGGTGCATGTACTATGAAATGTGTAAGCAATTGGTTTGCCTTGAATACTTGTACTAGCGTAATTACTAACCCCTCTGGGGACCCGTTGTCGGGGAAATTCTTGTTATGGATTTCAGGTTATGTTCAGCCAGTAGCGGCTACTGGGATGGTACGAGGATGTCGGCCAAGGTTGTTGACATGTGCAATTGAGTCTTGTTATTTCCTACTGTCTCTTTTGATGTGGATGTTTTCCAAATTGTAAACTTATAGATTGTACTCGCGAGTACTTAGGCTTTTTCCTTTCGGATTGTGATTGGTATTCGTTGGAGTTACTGTATTTGTCGGTTGATGTTTATTATGCCGGTTGTACCGGACGTGTTGTTTTATGTTCTGGTTGTTAACAATTGTTTCCTTGCTAACCGAGGCGGTTAGTCGAGTGGTGTTTTCTTTTGTTAGCCTGGTGGGTCCCATGTAGGGGTCCACGGCGCTGTAATACACCTCGAATATCTCGGGGGTGTTACACCAAGCCTCTCACTCGATCAGCTCCGAACCAAGGAACAAATCGACGAGGTGAGCAAATCACACACAAAATACATTACCATTCCACGTTAAGCATAAAGGTTCCCAAAAATACTTGCCTTGAATTATTGACGACGCAACGAACGGAAAGGAAAGTCACCGACGAACGCTAGGAACCAATGAAACCAAACCTAACGATTCGAAGAATACAATCACAACCATTTCTAAATGAATACGGAATTGGAATACACCCGAAAACCCGCCTACGATTCATGTATATTCGTATATAAACAACAACGAGGGCGGACCACAACCAAACCCTCTCAATTCCATAAAAATCACGAAATATACCTTGAATCCGTAGGGAAACTAAGAATACCAACAAGATTAATCATATTCATCATGAATTAATCGACAAAACGGAACGAATCGGACAAAAACGCGAAAACCCCCAAATCTACCCAAAAGTAGGGTTCTAAAGATCTAACCTTGATTCTCTGGATCGAAGGATGTTATAGGACGATTGATCGGTGATATAAACTCAGAAACTTCATGGATTTGTTGTTCAACAACATGGTTTCGTCTCCTCCGAAACCCCAGCCGCGGACCGAAGAGAAATGAAATGAAAAATGACGGAGAAAGTCGCTGGTTTGTCATTTATATACTGGGCCGGAACTAGCGTGCGCTAGCCTTCCCGGCCTAGCGTGCGCTATCGGCCAGTATCGGCCGAGCACTCTCGGCCATGGCCCGTATGACCCGGCACCACCGACCAATTCTGCCGATCATGACTCGACCGCCCGACTCCGGCTAGCGTGCGCTACGACCGGAAGCCTGCGCGCGCTAGCCGAATTGGCCCAAGAGCTACCGGACTAACAAACTCACCTGTAACGACGCTAGTCGGACGGCACGGCGTCGTCACGGACGGAGTTCGAAGCCCGTGGCGCGTCCCGAGGCCCCACCCCGGGACCAGCCTATCCCTCATAGCATTCCAACTGGTTTCGCCCTGCCATGGGCTCATCAGGGAGACGGCAGTAGCCCCCGACCAGTTGTGCCCTACCAGCAACGATCCCCTTCATAGTCAAGTCCTCGACTAGCGACAAGCTCTCCGGACTAAACCGGGTCGGCATGCCTGACTCGGCTAGACCGATGCATCTGGGCAAACAACGCCTTAACGCTAATGTCGCCCCCTTTTCCCCACTTGTAGCAAGCTAACCAGAAGGCACGCCTCATTTGGACGGTCAACACGGACACGACATATCGGGTCGTGACATCCTCCCCCACCCAAATCGCAGCACGTCCTCGTGCTGGGGAAGAATGTTTCTTTCCGCATACTGTATTGCCTCACGCACACAAAACGATCGTGGCCAAACACATACGGCACCATCCCCAGATGGACAGGCTCTTCACTCGCGCACCTCGCGCTAGCCCGCAGTGCGCCACGCACATACCGCATCACCAATCGACATCAACCTTCACCCTACGCGCTTCCTGGCGTTAGTACCTCGGTTGAACGGCATTCCCTTGCCGCTGCATTTTTCCCGCATGTCGAGGTTCCCACAGTGGCCCACGATGATCCACGCTCATACACCCCGGTCACCGAAAGATGAAGCTACCAAAAGTGCGCAATACAAGTGTGTCCACATTCCGGACCGTCTGATCTCACAAGCCTAGGACCACCTCTCATTTCGGCATAGAATCGGTTCATGTTCTCCGCCTAGAAGCCTTGTCAGGAGCCGCACTTTGACCGTGCCCTCTTTGCACCGGCGTTCACTCCCCGCCCTCATCGGTTTCGGCAGAACTTGATGTTGGGATTCCAAAAATAAAACGAAATACGCAGCGGAAATAAATACGAATCCCAAACAGGATCGATCAAGTAACGTATATACGAAAAAATAAATACAAAGATAAAGATTCATACCGTTGAAGCCTTTGAAATAAATCTTCGTAAAATGTAGACGATGATCACGATCCCGTCCCAAATACGAAATCCCTTCGTTCCAAGCACCGAAAATTCGAAGCCTCTACTTCACACGCGTTGGAAGTTGCCCGGAAAATTCGACATAACTTCGTTCTCCAAGAACACGGCTAGGAAGTTACCGTAGGAATTTTCTCTCTATTTTTTCTTGAATTTCTTTCACCTCTAAGATGAAAATTGGAAAAAAAAAAAAAATTCTCTCCCTTCCTCACAACTCTCACGGCCAGAAGTGAGATTTTCAATCTAAAAATATGTGTGTGCTTTTTAGTTGTTATAATGTGTTGTTTTTATATTATCTCAAGCATATAATACAAATCATATACTTGAGATAAAATGTCAACACATAATAACAAAAATACAACTAACACATACACATGCATGGAAATGATTCCATGTGATGTGGGGAGAGGGAGGGTAGCCCATGGTGGAAGTTTCCTAGAAAACAAGCCGAGTCACTCGGCTCGTGTACCGGACGTTCGTCAAACGACTCCGTTAAATAAACTCCGTTTAATCACCTAATGTATTTATATTAATTAATTAATCTAATTAATTAATAATATCAAATATAAATATATTTCTCTAAGAAATATAATTTCTAAATTAATTTAATCACCCGGTAACTTAATTTTAATTCATAAGACCGCTATTTTGATTTATCGAATAAATCATAATTAGATATCCAATATCTAATATTAATAGAGAGATAATAAATTCATATTTATCCGTCAACGCTCCTGATGCGCGACTCCGTAGGTCCGTCTCAGCCGGCATTGGGAGGAACCAATGAGTGCGGGCAGCACTTAGCCAGCCTAGCGGGCCGCACTGTAAACCCCGACTGAGAACGAATGAAGGGATCATTCCAGAACCATTATGTCGTGAATACTATATACGTATAGACCCTTTATCAGATGTCCCGGTCAAGTCTTCGTGTCACGGTAAAGTCAAACCCTACTATTGACTAGACTCTATACATGTGTTAATGCAAATCAAGACCGGCTGATTAATAGTGTATCTAATACGACTATATCAGAATGCTTTGGCCAAAGACTCATGATCTTATTTGCCATTAACCGTATAGGACATACGCTTGCTCACTAACAGGAGATAAAATCCTTTCTTGGCATACAGTAAAGACTGCTACCTGCCCGTATAGTCCGCACTTCGAGGTCGACTCAGCAATTAAGCAAATGAGTCTAACTACTCTAATGACAAACTAAACGTCACAGGCACATCTTCTACTGAATCCTCAAGTCAAAGGTCCACATACACTATCACAACCTTTTGATTCGTCATCGACTCTTCGAGAGTGAATACCGTGTGACTGAATCGAGTATGAGTCATGTTCGATTATACTGGTCCCACCAATATACTTTATAACTATGCTATCAAGACGTGCACACGTCCTAGCATCAGTTATACAAGTCTTATTAAAAACTTAATGCCCATTTAAGTTTATTGACTTGCGAACGATTTTCGTAAATAAACTCTAAACACTTCCAGTGCATTTTCTCTTATCCCATAACGAGAATGGAATGTTCAGTTTATTTACATGGACTTCACTTCAATGTTTACCAAGTCAAGAATGTAATTGAAATACAATAAACAGTGAATGAATCGAATTGCCTTTTTATTATTTATTCCATAATTACAAGTACAATGCCCATACTCTCTCATCCCCTGAGTGGCATTCGAGGGCATATTCCTAACAATCTCCCACTTGCACTCAATGCCACACATCATGATATCCAATACCCATGTTCTTCAGATGTCTTTCCAAGACGGCCTGAGATAATGGCTTAGTCAGAGGGTCAGAGACATTGTCTTCTGAGTCTACTCTTTCCAATGAAACATATCCTTTTTCCACCATCTCTCGAACGATGTGGTACTTTCTCTCTATATGCTTGGTGTTGTGGTGAGCCCTCGGCTCCTTGGCAGGCGATACTCCATCATTATCACGAGAATAGTGATATAGGCAACTCCGCGTTAGGCACCACTTGAAGTTCTTGTATAAACTTCGTATCCAAAATGCTTCTTTGCTAGCCTCTCGAGGCGGCTTGATACTCTGCTTGGCGGTGGAATCTGCGATGGCGGTTTGCTTGGAGCTTCTCCAAGATCTTGCTCCTCTATTGAGTAAATAAATACCCGGATGTCGACTTAGAGTCGTCATTGTCTCCTTGAAAATCGGAATCGGTGAATCCAATCACCTTGATTCTCCACCACCATAAGTAAGAACTAAATCTCTAGTTCTTCTTAAGTACTTAAGAATGTTCTTTACGGCGATCAATGTTCCCTTCCGGGTTTGCTTGAAATCGACTTACCATACTCACAGAGTAGGCAAAGTATAGACTCTTACACAACATAGCGTACATGAGGCTACCCATCGCCGAGGCATAGGGTACCTTACTCATCTCTCTCTTGTCTTCCTCACTTTGAGGACACATTTTCGTGGTGAGATGAAGTCCATGTCGCATGGGTAGGAACCCTCTTTTAGATTCATCCATCTTGAAGCTTCTCAGGATTTTATCGATATAAAGGGCTTGGGAAAGTCCTATCATTCTTCGCGGTCTATCTCTGTAAAGATGGATCCCTAGAATATAGGAAGCTTCTCCCAAGTCTTTCATGGAGAACGTTTTAGAAAGCCAAGCTTTCACAGTGCTGAGCATTGCTATGTTATTTCCTATAAGTAGAATATCATCTACATATAGTACTAAGAACGCAATGTTGCTCCCACCGATCTTTTTGTAAACACACGGTTCCTCCTCATTTCGCTCAAGTCAAAGTCCTTAACTGCTTCGTCAAATCGAAGGTTCCAACTCCGAGAAGCTTGCTTCAGACCATAAATGGCTCGTTGCAGCTTACACACTTTATGAATATTAGCTTTGGACACAAAACCTTTAGGCTGTTCCATATAGATTTCCTCCTCGAGGTATCCATTTAGAAAAGCCGTTTTGACATCCATTTGCCATATTTATAATCATAATAGGCAGCAATGGCAAGCATCATGCGAATCGACTTTATCATAGCTACGGGCGAGAAGGTATCATAATAATCGATTCCTTCCTTTTGGGTATAACCCTTTGCCACAAGCCTGGCCTTATAGGCATCAACCTTGCCATCCCCATCAGTCTTTCTCTTATAGATCCATTTATTTCCAATAGTCCTCATGCCAGTTGGAAGATCTACTAGAGTCCAGACCTGATTGGTATGCATCGAGTCTATCTCAGCTTCCATTGCTTCTTGCCATTTATCAGAGTCTACATCCACTATCGCTTGGTCATAGGTGACAGGGTCGTTTTCACTGCTATCAGGTGTGTCGTGGAGACCCAGTTCCTCGACATGTGTATAGCCATACCTCTCAGGTAAGTGAGATACCCTATCAGACCTTCGAAGTGGAGGTTGTGTTACAATAGGTTCGGTTCTTGATCCCTGATCAGATGTCTCCTTAGGACTTTCATTATGCTCTTATAAAGAGATATTTCTACCCGAGCCACCTTCCTGAATGAATTAATCCTCAAGGAAGTGCGCTTGTAATGCCACAACGACCCTATGGTCTTCTGGCATGTAGAATAGATAACCCATCGAGTCCTCTGGGTATCCTATGAAACGTCCTTTTATGGACCTCGTTTCTAGTTTGTCCACCTTAGCCTTTTTGACATAGGCTGGACATCCCCAAATCCTTATGTGATTAAGGCTTGGTTTCTTACCCTTCCACATCTCATGCGGAGTGATAGGAACAGATTTGTAAGGATATCTATTTAGGATATAGGCAGCGGTTAGTAAGGCATACCCCCAAAGGTAAATAGGTAAATCCGTGTAATTTAACATGGAGCGAACCATGTCCAACAAAGTCCGATTTCTCCTTTCTGAAACACCATTTAACTATGGGGTTCCTGGAGGCGTGAATTGCGAAACAATTCCATGTTCCTTAAGGAACTCATCAAACTCAGTGCTCATATATTCGCCACCTCGGTCCGACCGAAGTGCTTTGATATTGTAATACCCGGTCGAAAGTCATGTCATTTCAAACCTCTTCATGTTCTTCGAATCGTGATTTGTTGAGCGAACCCTTGTAATCATTGCTTGGAACCACCGTTTTGGGGTTTCCGTACTTCTATTTCCTGTTATTGTTGCCCAGACATTGAATCCTATTGCTTTTATTTTCTTCCCGGGTCATTTTTCATCATTTTAGGACCCGAAGGGGGTGTGAGCCGCAGCACAAGGAGTGTGCGCCGCGGCACACACATTTCCTAAATCTGCCGGCCGGTATGCAGGGTGCCGCGGCACACTCGGCGATGCCGCGGCACCTTGCCAGTCATTGCCGCGGCACACCTAGCCGAGCCGCGGCACACTTGTGTTGCATCCTCGGCCATAAATCGCCAGAACCGTGCCGTGGCACACCTGGGCTGAGCCGCGGCACACTGCCGAAACCTGGGAGCAATTTTTAGGCCTGTGCCGCGGCACACCTGGGCTGAGCCGCGGCACACAATGCGGTCAACTGCAGAATTCGGCTTTTTAAGCGAGATTTCAGCCCATTTCCTCCATTTCCTTCTTCCACCTGCGAGAGAGAGGGTTTGAGGGAGGAGTTTTCTCACATCTTTCACTTGTGAGTTGGATTTTTACCACTTTCATTCAGTTGGGAAGCCCGGATAGTAGATCTAACGCGTATTCCTTGGATCATAGAGCTTGGATATTCAAGAGGTAATTTCTTCGACATCTTGACTTCTCGATTTTGTGTGGGTATTGACGTTTTGGATGATTAAATCATGGTGTATGATGTGATATATGCGTGATTATGGACATGTTTGAGTATTCATCGGATTATTGAAAGATTATTCAAGAACACTTTGAATTTGGTGTTGGATTTTGGGGGTTTTTGTAGATTAATCCGTTTTATCCGATTGAAGCTTGAGAACCTTGAGATTTTGATATATCGATACCGTATGAGTGTTTTATTTCGACTTTACGGGTTGGATTGTGCCATTTTCGGACTTGTGGGAGTTTGGGTGATTTCCCAACCTTTAGTTGTTCACCCGTATATTTTCTTGAATCGTAGACGAGTTTCGGGAGTCTCTTCGTGTAATTTGAGTATGGATAATTAATTGTCATATTCCTTGCAAATCGTTTAGGTGCCGGAAGCGCGTTCTTGGACCTACCGAACTCATACCTTTCCTCCGTTCGATTTCTCGATGTCTCAAAGGCAAGTATACATTTATGATTGTACGTTCTCGACTTTGAAAGTAAGAAATATTGATGGCATATCATGAACGAACCGTTTTTACGGCATTCATAGATATATTGTTGGCATGTAATGAACGAACCGTTTTGACGGCATTCCTACATGTATCGGCGTATGAGGTGAACGAACCGTTTCTACGGCATTCACATACGTAACGGCGTATGAGGTGAACGAACCGTTTCTACGGCATTCACATACGTCTTATGAGATTTTAGTTATTTCGGAATACTAGTCTTGAACTGATGAATTGACGGTTACATTTACTTTATTGTCGAGGAGTATTGTGTTTCATATTGATATACTTGCACTAGCTATTCGACGGATAACCCCTTTATGGGGGAAATACGTTTCATGTATTTCAGGTTCCAGGAGGTCGGACAGGCAGGTATCGGGTCGGCATGAAGATGGTGGGCAAGTGTGATACTGTGTCTTTCTTCCAGTTATGTTTGGAGTTTCTCGTTCAGTGTTGTTGTACTGGATTGGCTTTTGAATACTCAAGTATTGTTTTCCCTTTTCCTTGATGTTCCGGCCTGTGTTTGCCGAAGTATTGATTCGAGTTGTGATGTTTGTGAATACATTGTTTATGTTTCGAACACCTTTGTATTATTTTTCATTCCATTGTTTGTAGACCTTATCGGTCAAATTTTATGGTTCCACGTATGTTTAGCCTTGTGGGTCCCACGCCGGGGCTTACGGCGCTGTAATATTCCTGAATAACTTGGGGGTGTTACAGAATATGGTATCGGAGCTTAGGTCTATGGATACCTAGGCTGTCGGTCTTTTGGGTCGAATGAGTCGTCAATTGTCCACAGTATCACTACTCTGCCATCATCACAGTGCGACCGGTACTTGTAAGACCTCTTACTCTTCTAATGTTTCCTTATTCGTTATGCTTCTTCTATGGATATCCTTGAGAATCGATCACCTTAATGTCGTGCGTTTGAATTGTGCTTACGTACCTTGTGTGTTCTTCAGTATGTCAGCTGGTAGGGGCCGTGGCCGTGGTCGTGGCCGTGGACGAGGAAGGGGTCGTGGCGCGGCCGTATCCATCGATTGATTCTTGGGTCGACCAACCCCAGTTTGTCGAACTCGGTGCATCCCGACACCGAGAGTCAGCACGACCAGTCAGACGGTCAGGGGAACAATGCAGACGTTGGAGTGGCGAATGCACTTCAACAATTGGCTACTCAGATGACCATTTTAGCCCAAACTATTCAACTGAATAACCCGAACCCAAACACGGATGCCTTGCTTCAGAATGTAATCCGTATGCACCCTCCACAGTTTGGCGGTGCCACAGACCCGTTAGGCTGGGAAGACTGGCTAGCGGAATTGGAGAAGATTTTCGAAGTGGTTGATTGCCCCGAGGTGAGGAAAGTACCAATTGCTCAGTATTTCCTCACTAAGGAGGCCGCTACTTGGTGGAAGGTCATCAAGCCACAAGATCGTATTGCCTCGTGGGATGAATTTAAGGAGCTCTTGGAGGCCGAGTTTTGTCCTTGGCCGGTACGAGAGAGCCGAATCCGAGCCTTCTTCGAGGCTAAACCACAAGATATTCCCGTTTAGCAGGCGATCGTGGAGTATAACCAACAATTGATACATGTGAAGGATCAAGTGCGTAGCGAGCGTGATAAGATCCGTTATTTTGATATGCGGATGAATTTGGACTTACGGCGGTACATGGCCGGATTTGCTTGTACCACCGAAAGAGTATCGTGACAGAGCTTTAGCCCATGATATGTTGAGCCCCGACAATGATGCCGTTGAAGAACCGAAGAAGCAGAAAGTCGGGGGAAATTTTTCTGGCTCTAAGGGTGGCAACTTTCAGAAGTCACAGACGACTAACCGTTTTGCCGGACAGTCGTCACGTTCTAATAAAGGGAAGAGGGGTTACCGTCCCACTCCGGGTACCTCAAATCGCACAGTGAATTGCTATAATTGTGGTCGTCCAGGCCACTTTAGTTCGGAATGCTACTTTCCACTATTAAAGTGTCACACGTGTGGTCAGATGGGGCATAGAGCGGTTTACAGTTCCGAGCCGAACCAGACTTTGGACACTCGGGCTTCTGCCCCAACACCTCTTGACAAGGTATTAATCAGCGACAATCTTTTGGTCAACCTCAGCAGAATTTTGGCAGGGGCCGGGGTCGGGGTCAGAACGCTGGAGGGGGGAACTCTAGCGTCGGTTCGGTGCAACCACGAGTTTATGAGATGCGTCGAACACACGAACCCGATGCGGCGGTGGCTTCAGGTACCATCCATATTCTATCCTATCCAGTCCGTGTACTTTTTGATTCGGGTGCTACACATTCTTTTATTTCTTTGGAGTGTGTACGCCGTTTGAATATAACTTGTTTAACTGCTTGCGATCCCTTTATCGTGAGACTGCCTAGCGGGGATAGGATTGTGGGGAATCGGGAGATTAGAGATTTTCCGGTGGTTATATCCGGTATGGAATGGTTATCGAATTTAATTGTAGTTGATATGGAAGGCGAGGACGTAATCCTCGGCGAGGACTGGCTTAATAATCACCAAGCGATTATGAATTACCGTACCAAAGTTATCACCATAATGACTAAAAACGGATCTGAGTACTCATTTTTGGGGCGTAAGTCGGGCCAATCCAAGTTATTTATCAGTGCCATGAAGGCCGTAAAACTTTTGAATAAAGGTTGTACGGGCTATTGGTGTTATGCTTTGAAAACGGAAGGAAGCGAAGTCGATTTCTCTTCAATTCCGGTTGTTAATGAGTATCCCGATGTTTTTCCGGATGATCTACCGGGATTACCGCCAGTTCGAGAGATAGAATTTACCATGGACTTAGAGCCAGATGCGGCTCCGATTTCTAAAGCACCTTACCGGTTGGCACCTTCCGAAATGCAAGAATTGAAGAATCAGTTGGGAGAACTTCTGGAAAAAGGGTACATCAGACCGAGCGCTTCTTCTTGGGGCGCGCCTGTTCTTTTCGTGAGGAAGAAAGATGGTTCATTACGTTTGTGCATCGACTACCGCGAGCTGAATAAAGTAACCATCAAAAATAAGTATCATTTGCCTCGTATAGACGATTTATTTGATCAATTGCAAGGGGCTGCGGTTTTCTCGAAAATTGATTTAAGATCCGGGTATTATCAACTCAGGGTGAGGGAGTCCGACGTTCCGAAGACGGCGTTCCGGACGAGATATGGGCATTATGAATTTGTAGTTATGCCTTTTGGGTTGACGAATGCGCCGGCAGTATTCATGCAGTTAATGAATAAAATATTCATCGAGTACCTCGACAGGTGTGTAGTCGTCTTTATTGACGACATCTTGATCTATTCTCGAGATAGGGAGGAACATGCCCGGCACTTGCGTTTGGTCTTAGACATTTTGAGAACCGAGCACCTCTATGCAAAATTCTCAAAATGTGAGTTTTGGTTGGAAGAAGTTATGTTTCTCGGCCATGTGATTTTAGCCGAAGGGGTTCGTGTAGACCCTCAGAAGATCGAAGCAGTGCTAGGCTGGGCACCGCCTAAAAATGTTAAGGAGGTTCGTAGCTTTTTGGGCCTTGCTGGGTATTACCGTCGGTTTGTCGAGGGGTTCTCGAAACTCGCTCGACCGCTTACGAAATTACTCCAGAAGACTGAAAAGTTTGTTTGGACGGATGAGAGACAATAGAGCTTCGATTAACTAAAAAGACGTTTGACTTCAGCGCCAATATTAACCTTACCACATGGTAGCGAGGGCTTTGCAGTCTACAGTGACGCTTCGGGTCAAGGCCTGGGCTGTGTTCTTATGCAGCATGATAAGACAATAGCTTTTGCGTCACGACAACTAAAGCCTTACGAGATGAATTATCCTACTCACGATTTAGAGTTGGCCGCAATTGTCTTCGCACTCAAGATTTGGCGGCATTATTTGTATGGTTCACCGTGCCGGATTTATACCGATCACAAGAGCCTGAAGTATATTTTCAGCCAGAAGGAGCTGAATATGAGACAGAGATGTTGGCTAGAGTTGATAAAGGATTATGATCTGGAAATTCTTTACCACCCCGGGAAAGCCAATGTCGTTGCGGATGCTTTGAGCCGCAAATCGGCATCGCTTCAAATGCTCGAGGTTCTTACGTCCCAAACGAAAATTCGTCAAGATCTAATTGAGCAAGGGATAGAAATTTGGCTTCAGCGAGTACAGGGACATTTGTGTACTCTCGAAAGTACTTCGTCCTTAGTTGACGACATCAAAGGGAAGCAGTGGAGTGACCCGATGATTTCTCAACTGAAGGAAGATGTGATTAAAGGAAAAGCTCCTGGATTTATGGTTCACGAGGATAGTATTCTGAGATTTCAGGGTAGGCTTTGTGTTCCGAACGATTTGGAGTTGAGACAGAGGATTCTCCGAGAAGCTCATGTTACGCCTTACTCAATCCACCCCGGAGCGAGTAAGATGTACAAAGATTTGAAGCGCAATTTTTGGTGGAATAACATGAAGAAGGATGTTACGGAGTTTGTACTACGATGCTTGACGTGTCAACAAGTCAAGATCGAACATCAACGACCGGCGGGGTTGTTGAAACCACTTCCCATTCCCGAGTGGAAGTGGGAAGACATCTCAATGGATTTCATCACTGGCATGCCGAGAACTCGGACTGGAATGAATATGATTTGGGTAATTGTCGATCGATTGACCAACTCTGCACACTTTTTGGGTATTAAGGATACTTGGGGACCGGATAGACTGGCTCGAACCTTTATTGCTGAGATCGTGAGGCTACACGGTGCCCCCAAGACTATTGTTTCTGATCGAGATGGCCGCTTTGTATCACACTTTTGGCAGGCCGTTCATCAGGCTCTGGGTATTGAGTTGAGATTGAGAACTTCCTTTCATCCTCAGTCGGACGGTCAGACAGAGAGGACGATTCAGACTCTGGAAGAAATGTTACGGGCTTGTGCCTTGGATTGGAGTAATGATTGGGAGCTTCACCTACCGTTGATCGAGTTTACTTACAATAATAGTTGGCATGCGTCGATCAAAATGGCACCCTTCGAGGCACTCTATGGTAGGCGATGTAGGTCGCCATTATGTTGGGACGAGGCTTCTGAGCTAGTTGGGACGGAACCGGATATGTTATTGGAGACCAAGGAAAAGATTTCTATTATCCGAGATCGACATCGCGCCCAGTCGTCGAAATCTTACTGCGATACTCGTAAATCGACCCTTGGAGTTTGAAGTGGGGATCACGTCTTGCTCAAAGTATCGCCGACTGCAGGAGTTTTCCGTTTCGGGAAAAGGAAAACTCGGTCAAGGTATATCGGACCTTTCGAGATTTTGGACGAGTTGGAGATTTAGCTTATCGCTTGGCGTTGCCTCCACTTTGAGTCACGTCCATAGTGTTTTCATGTGTCCCGATTGAGGAAGTACGTGCCGGATCCGAGCCACATTATCGACTACGGTGAGATTGACGTAGCCGAGGATATTACCTTTCGGAGAGACCGTGAAGATCCTTGAGCGTCGCGAGAAACTTGACTTCGGCATAAGACCATTCCACTGGTTAAGGTACAATGGTCGAGGCATGGAGTCGAAGAGGCGACTTGGGAGACGGAAGAGAAGATGCGGGTGGAATACCCCGAACTATTTATTTCTTAAGTTTCGGGACGAAACTTCTTTTTAGAGGGGGAGAATGTAATACCCAGTCGAAAGTCATGTCATTTCAAACCTCTTCATGTTCTTCGAATCGTGATTTGTTGAGCGAACCCTTGTAATCATTGCTTGGAACCACCGTTTTGGGGTTTCCGTACTTCTATTTCGTGTTATTGTTGCCGAGACATTGAATCCTATTGCTTTTATTTTCTTCCCGGGTCATTTTTCATCATTTTAGGACCCGAAGGGGGTGTGAGCCGCGGCACAAGGAGTGTGCGCCGCGGCACACACATTTCCTAAATCATCTGGTGGCGGATCGTCAGGTGCCGCGGCACACTCCGGCAGTGCCGCGGCACACTGCCGAGTCATTGCTGCGGCACACCTAGGCTGAGCCGCGACACACTTGTGTTGCATCCTCAGCCATAAACCCCCTGTACCCGGTGCCGCGGCACACCTGGGCTGAGCCGCGGCACACTGCCGAAACCTGGGAGCAATTTTTAGGCCTGTGCCGCGGCACACAATGCAGTCAACTGCAGAATTCGGCTTTTTAAGCGAGATTTCAGCCCATTTCCTCCATTTCCTTCTTCCACCTGCGAGAGAGAGGGTTTGAGGGAGGAGTTTTCTCACATCTTTCACTTGTGAGTTGGATTTTTACCACTTTCATTCAGTTAGGAAGCCCGGATAGTAGATCTAACGCGTATTCCTTGGATCATAGAGCTTGGATATTCAAGAGGTAATTTCTTCGACATCTTGACTTCTCGATTTTGTGTGGGTATTGACGTTTTGGATGATTAAATCATGGTGTATGATGTGATATATGTGTGATTATGGACATGTTTGAGTATTCATCGGATTATTGAAAGATTATTCAAGAACACTTTGAATTTGGTGTTGGATTTTGGGGGTTTTCGTAGATTCATCCGTTCTATCCGATTGAAGCTTGAGAACCTTGAGATTTTGATATATCGATACCGTATGAGTGTTTTATTTCGATTTTACGGGTTGGATTGTGCCGTTTTCGGACTTGTGGGAGTTTGGGCAATTTCCCAACCTTTAGTTGTTCACCCGTATATTTTCTTGAATCGTAGACGAGTTTCGGGAGTCTCTTCGTGTAATTTGAGTATGGATAATTAATTGTCATATTCCTTGCAAATCGTTTAGGTGCCGGAAGCGCGTTCTTGGACCTACCGAACTCATACCTTTCCTCCGTTCGATTTATCGATGTCTCAAAGGCACGTATACATTTATGATTGTACGTTCTCGACTTTGAAAGTAAGAAATATTGATGGCATATCATGAACGAACCGTTTTTACGGCATTCATAGATATATTGTTGGCATGTAATGAACGAACCGTTTTGACGGCATTCCTACATGTATCGGCGTATGAGGTGAACGAACCGTTTCTACGGCATTCACATACGTAACGGCGTATGAGGTGAACGAACCGTTTCTACGGCATTCACATACGTCTTATGAGATTTTAGTTATTCCGGAATACTAGTCTTGAACTGATGAATTGACGGTTACATTTACTTTATTGTCGAGGAGTATTGTGTTTCATATTGATATACTTGCACTAGCTATTCGACGGCTAACCCCTTTATGGGGGAAATACGTTTCATGTATTTCAGGTTCCAGGAGGTCGGACAGGCAGGTATCGGGTCGGCATGAAGATGGTGGGCAAGTGTGATACTGTGTCTTTCTTCCAGTTATGTTTGGAGTTTCTCGTTCAGTGTTGTTGTACTGGATTGGCTTTTGAATACTCGAGTATTGTTTTCCCTTTTCCTTGATGTTCCGGCCTGTGTTTGCCGAAGTATTGATTCGAGTTGTGATGTTTGTGAATACATTGGTTATGTTTCGAACACCTTTGTATTATTTTTCATTCCATTGTGTGTAGACCTTATCGGTCAAATTTTATGGTTCCACGTATGTTTAGCCTTGTGGGTCCCACGGCGGGGCTTACGGCGCTGTAATATTCCTGAATAACTTGGGGGTGTTACAGATATGACATCCAGTTTGTTTTTCAACTAGGGCCTTAAATTCTTTGAATTTAGCAAAGGCTTCAGATTTATGTTTCATTAAGTACACAATCCCATACCTAGTATGATCATCTGTGAACGTTATGAAATATTGATATCCATCCCGGGCTACTTCTAAAGCACCACAAACATCGGTATGCACCAATCCAAGTTTATCGGCAGCCCTTTCAAAAGTCTCTGTGAAAGGGAACTTAGTCATTTTGCCTCTAAGGCAAGATTCACAAGTTGGATAGGGTTCTACACCCAATGGACTTAAAAGTCCATCTTTTTCCATTTTACGAACCTTGGTCGACCAACATGACCAAGTCTAAGGTGCCATTTAAGAGCTTGATTAGTATCTTGCCTACCACGTTTCCTAGTTATAGTGTTCACCTTGTTTTATTTTGCATGTTCAGTGATATAAACCATTCAACAATGTATTGTTCCAACCAATTTATTTCGAAAATAAATTTTACAACCGCCATTGCCAATGAAGAAACAAAATCCTTTCCGGTCCAAGACTGGAATGGATATAATGTTTTATGCCCCTTGGGCAAAACAAGTACTTCATCTAATGTCAAAATAAAACCAGATTCTAAACCCAGAAGGATTGATCCAATATCGGTTGCCTCGACACTTTGTCCGCTTCCAACAGTGATCATTATTTCCCCAGCTTCAAGTTTTCTACTTGTTCCAGATCCCGATTCATAGTACAAATGTGAGAAGTGGCACCGAATCCGTAATCCATGAAGCGTAATATACGATGGCGGAACAATTAGTTTCAAAAACAAAAAGTTCCGTACCTGATGCGCCATTAATCTTGGGACAAGTCCTTCGCCAGTGGCCCAGCTCACCGCATTCAAGGCATTTGTCCGTAGGTTTTGTACCGCCTACCTTTTGAACCTTTCGGGCCTTGCCCTTTCCTTTTTGCACCCCTTTCTTGGGTTTGTACTGCTCGTAAGTCTTTTTCTTCTTGTTCTTGGACCTCTTAGGCCCATAAGAAATCACAAGAGCAGCCTCTCTCGGTTTAGTCTTCATGTTAGACTGCGCCGTCACCAGTTTATTCATTAGCCCAGCTAATGTGCATGTAATTTCATTACAGTTGAAATTCATTACAAACTGCGTGAAAGAGTCAGGTAGAGATTGAAGGATGAGATCAATTTGAATGGATAAATCCATATTAAAGTTGAGCACCTCGAGCCTCTCAATCATAGAGATCATCTTGAGGACGTGGTCTCCCACTTTCTCCCCTTCTTTCATCCTAGCACTGAACAACTGCTTTGATATTTCATATCTAGCAGTCCTACTGTGCTCTCCATAAAGTTCGGTCAAGTGTGCGAGAATCTGCCTAGCAGAAGTCATTTTCTCGTGCGCTCTCTGCAGCTCATTAGTCATTGAGCCCATCATAAAACCACGGACTAGCACATCATCCTTGACCCATTTTTCATGGACGTCAATGTCTTCCTGATTACCCCTAGTCCGGATTGGAGTCGGTGGAATGTCCGCCTCCAAGACGTATCCCAGAGACTCCATACTGAGTACAATCATCAGATTCCGCAACCAGTCAACAAAGTTAGGGCCAGTTAGGAGATTCTTTTCAAGTAGTATTGCAAGTGGGTTTTTAGCCATTTTAGAGAGATTCAATTTCGTTTTCTGCAAATATTTAGACAAGATTAAATTAGTGACTTGTTTAATTATATCCGAGTATAGAACTTAAGGGCTTGTATAATTCTTATCTCGGCTCCCACTAATTTTATCGGAATTATACACTCCCATGTTATAATCCAGAAATCATAGTTAGATCGACTTCTTAGTGGTGATCAAGTTCTTTACAAATTTTAACAGACGCAACCTATCAGGTTTCTTGCCAATTAATTTCTGTAAAGTGGTGTCTAACACCAACCCGTCTAACGGATGATTTGATCTTCTTTTACCCCTAGTCTTCATGCCCTCAACCTATCAGGTTTCTTGGCAATCCAGACTATCTAAGTTGTTGACCATCAACGTCTATCAGTTTGACTATTGAATCTCACTCGGCAACCTATCAGGTTTGTAGGGGCAAAATTTATCACCAACCGAAGGCATCTAATGCACTCAAGAATTTTTCAACCTTTACCAAATGTACTACCCCGATAACTCGGAAGCATAGCACACCAGCTCGGGTATCAATTTTCTACGAGTTTGATGGAGGGTAGGAAATCTCGTAACCTTTTTCAAACTTAGTCTGTTTGTAGTCGGGAGAATTTCGCGATTAATGTTACACTTTGCACATTAATTCAATTATACGCGTGTTTGTTGGTTTGTCAATCATTCAAAATGAAAAAAACAGAAAACAGTAACCTAGTTACTACCAACATATAGCTCATGGACCTATTTCCTAAGTACTGGGCCAAGCGAATGACCCAATAAAAAAACAGTCTTCGATTCTTCGTCTTCTCGGTCGGTTGTCTTCGGTCTTCTTCATAGCCAAAATAATAATTACATCATTGAAAAATTGCATCCTATACAAGTTTTTCTAGTAAATATAAATAGGCTCAAAACGGCCTTTACAACCCAATCGAATCGAACAAATCAAAAAACTAAGTCCACGAGCTATATCACCATCACATAAGGATTCCATACAACATGTAATGGCAACGAAATTAAACAATTAATCTTAATATAAATTAATCTAATTAATCTATAAATTAATCTATTCAATTTCTACTATATTAATCCAATTAATATAAAGTGACATTAAAATTAAATAATCAATTGAGATATTAATCCAATCAATATAAAATTAATCTATTCAATTTTAATGGTATTAATCCAATTAATACTAATAATCGTCATTTAAATTCATTCGAAGTAATCCGGCCAAAATAATATTTTCGTTTAATTTATTTCCTTTAACTAAAAAATATTCCAAATATTAATTTAGTCAAATTAAAATCCAATTTAAATTTTGGGAAATAATTAAAACGAAATATAAACTTAAAAGCGAGTCCGGACAATCCGATTTTAGGCCCGGCCATGCCCGATTCAAAATCGGGCAAAAACCCGAGGTTTGCTGGCGAGCCATCGCTCAGATCGCCGATCATTCTTGGCCGCTGTGGCCGAGACATGGCCGATCATGGCCGAGCATGCTCGGCAGCCTGGGCAGGCAACCCAGGCAGTTTTGCCAGCACCCTGCCGGCAAAAAACGTGATGCTACAACGTGATGCTACAACGAATAATTTAAAATCTACAATTATTCCAAACATGATTCTAAATCATAATCATCATCCAAAAGCATTCAAAATGCACAAATAATCGTATATATGGAAACATTGACCTCGCTCCGATACCGCTGTTGGGATTCCGAAAATAAAACGAAATACGCAGCGGAAATAAATACGAATCCCAAACAGGATCGATCAAGTAACGTAAATACGAAAAAATAAATACAAAGATAAAGATTCATACCCTTGAAGCCTTTGAAATAAATCTTCGTAAAATGTAGACGATGATCACGATCCCGTCCCGAACACGAAATCCCTTCGTTCCACGCACCGAAAATTCGAAGCCTCTACTTCACACGCGTCGGAAGTTGCCCGGAAAATTCGACGTAACTTCGTTCTCCAAGAACACGGCTAGGAAGTTACCGTAGGAATTTTCTCTCTATTTTTTCTTGAATTTCTTTCACCTCTAAGATGAAAATTGGAAAAAAAAAAAATAAAATTCTCTCCCTTCCTCACAACTCTCACGGCCAGAAGTGAGATTTTCAATCTGAAAATATGTGTGTGTTTTTTAGTTGTTATAATGTGTTGTTTTTATATTATCTCAAACATATAATACAAATCATATAATTGAGATAAAATGTCAACACATAATAACAAAAATACAACTAACACATACACATGCATGGAAATGATTCCATGTGATGTGGGGAGAGGGAGGGTGGCCCATGGTGGAAGTTTCCTAGAAAACAAGCCGAGTCACTCGGCTCGTGTACCGGACGTTCGTCAAACGACTCCGTTAAATAAACTCCGTTTAATCACCTAATGTATTTATATTAATTAATTAATCTAATTAATTAATAATATCAAATATAAATATATTTCTCTAAGAAATATAATTTATGAATTAAATTAATCACCCGGTAACTTAATTTTAATTCATAAGATCGCTATTTTGATTTATCTAATAAATCATAATTAGATATCCAATATCTAATATTTATAGAGAGATAATAAATTCACGTTTATCCGTCCACGCTCCTGATGCGCGACTCCGTAGGTCCGTCTCAGCCGGCATTGGGAGGAACCAATGAGTGCGGGCAGCACTTAGCCAGCCTAGCGGGCCGCACTGTAAACCCCGACTGAGAACGAATGAAGGGATCATTCCAAAACCATTATGTCGTGAATACTATATACGTATAGACCCTTTATCAGATGTCCCGGTCAAGTCTTCGGATCACGGTAAAGTCAAACCCTACTATTGACTATACTCTATACATGTGTTAATGCAAATCAAGACCGACTGATTAATAGTGTATCTAATACGACTATATCAGAATGCTTTGGCCAAAGACTCATGATCTTATTTGCCATTAACCGTATAGGACATACGCCTGCTCACTAACAGAGATAAAATCCTTTCTTGGCATACAAGAAAGCGCTACTGCCCGTATAGTCCGCACTTCGAGGTCGACTCAGCAATTAAGCAAATGAGTCTAACTACTCTAATGACAAACTAAACGTCACAGGCACATCTTCTACTGAATCCTCAAGTCAAAGGTCCACATACACTATCACAACCTTTTGATTCGTCATCGACTCTTCGAGAGTGAATACCGTGTGACTGAATCAAGTATGAGTCATGTTCGAGTATACTGGTCCCACCAATATACTTTATAACTATGCTATCAAGACGTGCACACGTCCTAGCATCAGTTATACAAGTCTTATTAAAAACTTAATGCCCATTTAAGTTTATTGACTTGCGATCGATTTTCGTAAATAAACTTTAAACACTTCCAGTGCATTTTCTCTTATCCCATAATGAGAATGGAATGTTCAGTTTATTTACATGGACTTCACTTCAATGTTTACCAAGTCAAGAATGCAATTGAAATACAATAAACAGTGAATGAATCGAATTGCCATTTTATTATTTATTCCATAATTACAAGTACAATGCCCCTACTCTCTCATCCCCTGAGTGGCATTCGAGGGCATATTCCTAACACTTGACCACACCCGAACCATGCCGTACTGAGAGAGGTTTTGGCTCCGATACCATGTGTCATGGGACGGGAGTTCCGAAGCCCGTGCGGCGTCCCAGGGGCCCTCACACCCCGGGACCAGCCTATCCCTCATAGCATGCCAACTGGTTTCGCCCTGCCATGGGCTCATCAGGGAGATGGCAGTAGCCCCCGACCAGTTGTGCCCTACCAGCAACGATCCCCTACATAGTCAAGTCCTCGACTAGCGACAAGCACTCCGGACTAAACCGGGTCGGCATGCCTGACTCGGCCAGACCGATGCATCCGGGCAAACAACGCCTTAGCGCTAATGTCGCCCCCTTTTCCCCACTTGTGGCAAGCTAACCAGAAGGCACGCCTCATTTGGACGGTCAACACGGACACGACATATCGGGTCGTGACAGTGCGCTACCCCTGCCGGTTAGCGCGTGCTACGACCGACAGTAGCGTGCGCTACCTGCCGATCCTGACCGAGTCCAGAACCTCAGAATCCCTCTGCCCAGGCCCGATAGCGTACGCTGGCTGACTCGACAGCGTGCGCTACACTGCCGAGCTAGCGCGCGCAGCGTCCCGGCCATAGCGTGCGCTACGCCGGTTCCTGCCGGGCCTGCTCGGCGAGGCTCAAGATTTCCGATAAAGGCGCACCGGTCCGGCCAGCTGCTCAGCCGCCACGACCCGATGCCTCGATTTCCGAAAACGCACGGAACGAACACGACGAAAAGTTCGCGGACGACATCAACGACTCGAGATGAAAACGTAATGCAATAATTAATCATACGCGACCAAGAAAAGGGTCAAGACGACAAATACAGATATGGATACCCGTAACTTTCAAGAAATTACAAAATGGCCCAAAATGCCCGGAAATCATGATACGTGATCGAATAACCAAACCGAAGTTCACAACACGTCTAACAAAGTTAAACGGACTTGCGGGAAACTCGAAACAGCAGTTTCGGACGAGATTCGCAAGAATCGAACTCAAGTGCGGAAAAGTCGCTAAAAAGCACAGAACTCAACAAAACAACACCGAAACGAACTCGGATGACAAAAAGTGTAGAATTAATCATTCTCAGAATGACGAAAAGGTCATGAGCGTGCCGTCAAAACGGACTCCGGCGAAAAAAAAGAAATTTACCAAAAATCGAAAATTGCGGATATTACAGGTCCTTTGTTGATCATTTAGAGTCTACCTTGTTGAGGGTATTCTCGGTTATTGTTGGTCCTTTGTTGATCATTTGGAGTCTACCTTGTTGAGGGTATTCTCGGTTATTGTTGGTCTTTTGTTGATCATTTGGAGTCTACCTTGTTGAGGGTATTCTCGGTTATAGTTGATCATTTATTGATCGTGTTTGTAGTTTACCTTGTTGAGGGAACTCTCAGTCATCGTTGATCCTTCGTTGGTCATATTGGAGCTATCATGTCCATGATATTCTCAGTGATGTATTGGTTGATCATTGTTATTGAGCGTATGAGCATTCAGACTGTACGTCGATGTTTCGGGATTTGTTATCATTATCATATGGTAGTTGATCTACAGATATGTTGTGTACTGTTGGTTTATCCAGGTTGAGTTTTGATTGTGTAATCCGATGGACATGATTTGGCACGGATGAATTATTTCATGATTATGAGTTATGATGATGTTTTGAGGATTGTTGGTATTTTTGAAATTCAATACAGATAATTGTTGTTAAGTTCATTTCGTCATTCGAGGATGTGAAATGTGGATTATGGTAAGGATTTAGATTATTATGGATTGGTAAGATTATAACGGTAAGATTACGTTGGTAGTATTCTTACAGTATTATTACATTGGTATGTAATTATTTATGATGATGTGATCGGTATCATTATTGAGTATTGTGGCTGACCCCGTCGTGGGCTTTATTTTTAGGTACTCGGAGATCGAGCTAGTAGCAGTCGTGAAGGTATGAGCTTCCCGATGTGATACTGGCTGTGGCTTGTTTTCGGAGAATTGAGTATTCTATTCCGGTCATTTATTTCCGCTGCAAATGCGTATTTTGAACTGCATTTATCCGCTGCGTGTGTATATTACAAAATGGATTTTCGGTATCTTTATCCGCTGCGTGTGTGTATTTTAAAAGGGATTTTTGGAACTTTGCGAACTTGGGTTATTCCGTTAAACCTTTTTCTAAACTATTTTATCGGTACGTTTAAGCGGCGTCTTAACGTGCATTTTGAACTATCGAGATTTGGCACTTCGCCTTGTATTTTCAAATGGTATTTTATGACGGTAATTCAGAATCATGTTTTTGAAAATATTTGAGTATTTAAAATATTACCGTCATCGGCCTTTTGGCGCTTTTAAATTGGTTTTGTAAATGGTTTTTAGCCTGGTGGGTTCCGGCGCGGGACCCACGGCGCTGTAATATCCCGGATGGTTTTGGGGGCGTTACACAATAGAAAAGGGCACGGACAATGAGCGGCTCCGAGAAAGGGGAGTGATCGCCGGTGCAATAAGAAAAAGGGCACGGACAACGAGCGGCTCCTGACAAGGCTTCTAGGCGGAGGGGGACATGACTGAACCGAATTCTCACCAGAACGAGAGGTATTCCAAGACTATATAGGTATGGGACTATACAGTTAAGGAGGTAAAAAAAAAAAGATTTACTTATACAAAACAAGATATTTCAAAACTATCTTATTTTTAAAAGTATAACGAATAATTACGGCATGATTATATTTTCGGGAGAATATGTGGTTCATCGCCGCCCAACTACGAGGTAATGTTTTCAAGTATTCACTCTTTTATGAAAGCTTAAAAATTATGGTATGAGTATAGAATGATTGTGTCGGCAAAAGATTTGAAAGGATATGTGAAAGTATAAATGTTGTCCGAAAGGGACAAAATATGATTTCAAAGAAAGGTTTCAAAGTGATTTTGCTGACACAATATTTTTAAAGTTATTGATGAAAATACTCTGTTGTGTCAAGAATTAACACTTTCCGACCGGCGATCGCCTCGGAGGTCGGGCGACCGAGTCACTGCCGAGCGGCCAAGGCAGATATGCCGATTAGCTACCAGGCGACCTAGCCTTAGCCCAGCAACCAAGCTAGACTGGCCAACCGAAGGTCCCAGGACGAATCCCGGTGCCGAGCGATCGACATCAATACGATCGCCTCTCGGTACTCGGCGACCGACACCTGGCGACCGACAAGCGGACGACCATCCCTCGGCACCTTACGACCGACCCTTGGTGACCGACCATTGCCGACCCTCATCCACTGGCCGATGGCGACCTATGATGACCAGCTATAGACGACCGCCTCATGTCGATCAGCGCCGATGGCCATCCAGTCGGCAAAGGCCGAGCCTCAAGATTGGCACCACGTGCAAGAGCCGAGACAAGATCCGTGAATCTCGGGCCATTGACCACAGCCTGGCAGAATCTCTCCACCAGCCGACAAGCCGCCGAAAGCTGTCAGTAGAGCCGCATGTGACTTTGATTCCACCGAAAGCTGTCAGTAGGGCCGCATGTGGCTGACTCCGGACGCGTGCTGGCTCCTTATTGGACCACCCAGCTGCCGCCAGCCTCTTCCTTGGACTTTAGCCCAACAGCCCGGGTGATCGCCCCATTATAATATTGGCCGGCGGACGATCGCCCCATTATTATAATGGCCGGAAGGCGATCGTCCGCTAGAGGACAGGACCCGGCTGCCCCTATATATACATGGCTCCCAGCACTTGTCCAAGGGACCCGAACTTTTTCCGCACAAAGGCTCCAGAACTTGAACTCTCTGGCATTCTCGCATTACACACGTAATACAGAAGCAAAACATCAAGCACTTGGCTAATCTCCAACTCTTGGCAACAGCTATCATTCGGTCTTACTTCTCCCGGCCTCTCTCATCAGGAAGACGATCGGCGGGGACGAAGAACACCGAGCTTCGCTCAAGAGCCGGATTAACAGAGTCTTTTTACACTCATTGTATTTAGATTTCTCTCATTAATACTTGTATCCACGAATATTTGTATTAATATCATCTCGCGAGAGCATTCAAGCCCGGGCCTAACAAACCCGGCAAATCTTGTATTATTTATCTTCTCTCGGAAGTGCTCCCGCAATTGTTGTTTGTTGTCCGTCTTCCAGCAGTATTAATCTTCGGATAAATATTTTGGGCAACAACAATTGGCGCTAGAGGAAGGACATCCAACCCTCGAATTTTTATAACTACCGTCCCGAAGAACACTCACTGTTCTCGGGGCAGATACTTGAAGTGACACTCACTGCACTTCAAAGAAATCCTTCAGAAATCATGTCTTCCGCCTCCGCGTCGAAGAAAGCCGCTGACCAGCCGGCCAGACCCCCTGTTCCGTCCCAGTCCGAGCCGCAGCCGATGGTGGAAGGTAGCCGCCGCGGTCAGAGACGCTCGATCCCGTCCCGGGACGGCGGCCCGAGCCTCTCGCTCGATCAGTTCCGAACCAATGAACAGATCGAAGAGGCCATAGCCGTCCTTCAGGAGCGACGGAGCGCTCTCGACGCGCCTCCTGCTATCACCCCCTCGGTCTCCCGCCGGAAGTCCAAGCGGAAGCTCAAGGCATTACTGGCCGAGCGATCGCCAGGAGGCTCTCGCCCGCAAGAAGAGGCGCTCGGCAGCTGGGGCACCTCTGTCTTCGATCGCCTGGGCAGTGACCCGACCTATCGACCGGGGCAGTCCGGCCCCAGCTACGAGACGATGGAGTTTGAGTCCGTCACCAGGAGCTCGGCCTACCCGGCTCCCAGAAGGCAACCCAGCCGCCTGGCTCCCGCTCGCCAAATTGCCGAGGTCGGCAGCAGCGGAGTCCGGAGATCGGTACACGATCGCCTCGGCTCCCGCTCCCAAATCCGATCCGCAAGCAACCGAGCCGCGGCGATTGCCGCTTTGCAATGTCAGCTCGACGACGTGAAAGCACTCTTGCAATCCGGGGCAGGCGCCATGAAGACGATCGCCGAGCCGAGCGAGCCACTCGCGATCGACATCGAGCTCGCCCCCGTGCAGCACAGGATCGCTCCCCCGCAAACACCCGTGCACGAGGGGCGATCGGACCCCCAGACGCACCTGAAGAAGTTCAACATCTACATGACCGGGTGTGGGGCATCGGACGCGACCCGGTGCCGAATGTTCCCTATGACACTAGACGACCTCGCCCACCGGTGGTACACCTCATTGCCACCTCGGTCCATTGGCTCCTTTAACGAGCTGGCGCATGTCTTCACGGAACACTTCGCCACCAGGGTCGTCCGGCCAGAAGGCCGCCTTCGCATGATGCAAATCAAGCAGGGAGAAGAGGAGTCCGGCTCGGACTATATCGACCGGGTAGACGGGATCATCCTCAACGGCGAGCCCGTAAGCGATGAGACCGCCCTCTACGCGGTCCTAGGAGGTTTTCAGGGCTTCTCGCCTATGTTCAGGCATCTCACGAAGACCCAACCGACGACCTACGCAGCCTTCTGGGCTAGAGCCGCAGATTTCCTGGCCAGGCAAAGGCTTCTTCTTAGCCTAGGAGTTCCGCGATCGGCGCCCGAGCGACGACCTCCAGTCTCCCAGCCCGAGCGACGACCTCCGGTCTTCCAGCCCGATCACTACTATCCAGCAGAGCCGGAGGACTCGCTCACCACCTACAGTCCAACATTTTAAATAAGGGACTAAGGCTCGCGATCGCCTCCGCCGCACATCATAAAGCCATGGTCCTGGCAGCCGATGGAACCGGCTGCTTCGGCCATGCAAGGTCCCTTTCGGCCGAGATCGCCCGCCCTTCGTTTAAATACGAGGCCGGCGTAGTCTGAGGGCTCTCCAACATTAATCAGTGGACACATGCCACAACCCCGTCTCAACGTACACCGTCGAGGTCGGCCATCTCCATGGCTGGCCGAGGTGGAAGCAGAGCTAACAAGCCGCGGAGGTGGAGTTGATTCATCCGACGCTGCCCCGCGCAAGGACTCCTCTAGACCGAGACCGCACGCCCTTCGTTTAAATACGAGGCGAGGCGCAGCCTAACAGAGGACCCTCATAATAAAGTGAGTCACGAGACACTCAATGTCTTCGCGCACCAAGACACGGTCATGGAGTCGGTCCATCGATCTCCGCGACTGTGCACAATTCCTCAAACAAAGCGAAACCACCAAGTTTCCGAGGGGGATCGGCCAATGTTGTTTTTTGCAGGTGAGAGACCGAAAGATAGCTAGCCAATCGACCATGATAGCCCAAGTCCGAATCCAAAGTCAGCTCAGCAAGATCGCCCGTCCTCATCCTTACACGATCGCCAGCAAGAACCACCTCGCCCCATGTCTTTAACATAGGAGCAAGCTGGGGGGCAATTGTTGTGTCAAGAATTAACACTTTCCGATCGGCGATCGCCTCGGAGGTCGGGCGACCGAGTCACTGCCGAGCGGTCAAGGCAGATCTGCCGATCAGCTACCAGGCGACCTAGCCTTAGCCCGGCAACCAAGCTAGACTGGCCAACCAAAGGTCCCAGGACGAATCCCGGTGCCGAGCGATCTACATCAATACGATCGCCTCTCGGTACTCGGCGACCGACTCCTGGCGACCGACAAGCGGACGACCATCCCTCGGCACCTGCCGACCGACCCTTGGTGACCGACCATTGCCGACCCTCATCCACTGGCCGATGGCGACCTCTGATGACCAGCTATAGACGACCGCCTCATGTCGATCAGCGCCGATGGCCATCCAGTCGGCAAAGGCCGAGCCTCAAGATTGGCACCACGTGCAAGAGCCGAGACAAGATCCGCGAATCTCGGGCCATTGACCACCGCCTGGCAGAATCTCTCCACCAGCCGACAAGCCGCCGAAAGCTGTCAGTAGAGCCACATGTGACTTTGATTCCACCGAAAGCTGTCAGTAGGGCCGCATGTGGCTGACTCCGGACGCGTGCTGGCTCCTTATTGGACCACGCAGCTGCCGCCAGCCTCTTCCTTGGACTTTAGCCCAACTGCTCGGGTGATCGCCCCATTATAATATTGGCCGGCGGACGATCGCCCCATTATTATAATGGCCGGAAGGCGATCGCCCGCTAGAGGACAGGACCCGGCTGCCCCTATATATACATGGCTCCCAGAACTTGTCCAAGGGACCCGAACTTTTTCCGCACAAAGGCTCCAGAACTTGAACTCTCTGGCATTCTCGCATTACACACGCAATACAGAAGCAAAACATCAAGCACTTGGCTAATCTCCAACTCTTGGCAACAGCTATCATTCGGTCTTACTTCTCCCGGCCTCTCTCATCAGGAAGACAATCGGCGGGGACGAAGAACACCGAGCTTCGCTCAAGAGCCGGATTAACAGAGTCTTTTTACACTCATTGTATTTAGCTTTCTCTCATTAATACTTGTATCCACGAATATTTGTATTAATATCATCTCGCGAGAGCATTCAAGCCCGGGCCTAACAAACCCGGCAAATCTTGTATTATTTATCTTCTCTCGGAAGTGCTCCCGCAATTGTTGTTTGTTGTCCGTCTTCCAGCAGTATTAATCTTCGGATAAATATTTTGGGCAACAACATACTCATACAAAGTTTGATACAGATTTTCAAAGTTCTTTACGAAGCTCAATTTCGAGGACGAAATTTTTTTAAGGGGGAAGGATTGTAACGCCCCAATACTTATTTAAATACTATTTATTTTGCTAACGATCATGGATTTTGATTTTAATATTTATAGGTTGTCTGATACTTAGACCGATACGTTCCTAGCATAAAATGAAGGACTTAAAAGGAAAAGATTTCAAAATGAATTATAAGGATCATTTTTAGAATTTATGAAAGTGATTTCGAAAAGTTCCGACGATTTTGATACGATAAAATTTCATTACAGAACACTTATATTGCAAAAATAATATTAAATTATTATTTTAATATTATCGAAAATCCGTTAGAGCATATCAAAGATTTAACTCACGTAGTCCTAACAGTCGAAAATCGAATTTGGACATCGGAAGGGGTCGAACCGGTGAGCCAAGTTGGCCACATCTACGGTCACCGCCGGACATGCCTACCGTCACCGGCCACGGCCGATGAAGCTTCTCGACCACTATCCGGATAGGGTGTCATTTGTCGGAAAAGGTCGATCACGACCGAAGCTTCTCGGTCAGTGTCCGAGAAGGTCGGTCGCGACCGAAGCTTCTCGGCACTGTCGGATAAGGTCGGTCACAACCGACAGAAGCTTCTCGGCCAGCTGTCCGGATAAGGCTTCCAGCTGTCCGGATAATGCTTCCAGCTGTCCGGGTAAGGTTGATTTTCAACCGACTTTGAGCCCCTATTTATACATGTTCCCGGACGTAGTTTTGTACATATAATATATGATTTTGAATCTATGAACATCTACATTAAAACGACCGTAACATATTTCTATTACAAAAATTAAAAAGGCCTCAAAAATCCCGATCAATTAGATAGCTCAAATCTGACAGTTTTTCAAAGGTGTTTGATAAAATTCCTCAAAGAGATTTCAGATTTTACATCAAGAATTTATGACCGGAAATATGAAAAAGTATTTTCAAGTGCTAGGAGAAGCGTATCCGGGATTCAAGAAGGACAACCGAGCCAAATTCAAAGGCAGATATTTCAAGATTTCAGCAAACGAGGTGAGGTTATACTGTTTTAATATGTTACGGTCATTGTTGTGTCGTGTAACATGACGACCCGCGAGTGGTCGAAAGAATGACAGAAAGCCGAGATGAGTCTCACACAGATAAGAATGTTTTATGTGCATTACACAACATGATTTTGATGATTTATAAGAGTTTAATCTCACTGAGTATGCTCGTGTACTCACACCTCGTCATTTATGTTTTTCAGGCTAAGGAATCGACGAACGGGACAAGCAGAAGATGATTACATACTCCCAACACGATGAAGTTCTAAATAATCAAAGATGTTGTCGCCGTAATTATTATTATTATTACGAAACACTTGATGTTCTTCGACGAATATAAATTTCAACGGACTATATCCGAATATGTGATTTCCCATGTTTTTGTAAAACTGTACTGATATTTGAATAAACAAGTTTTATTGAAGATTTACTGACTAAAATACTTCCGCAAATACTCCGAATTTATATAAAATTTTTATGGAAAAAATTTAGCCGTGTAACGTTCTTTTTAATTAAGAAAGCCAGGGCGTTACAGAATGGTATCGGAGCGGACCTCTCTCAGTACGGTGAGATTTGGGGATGAACCAAGCGGAAGCTGGTGAACATGTGACACCCGGGGCCGACGAGGGGGGGGAGTGATCGCCGGTGCAATAGAAAAGGGCACGGACAATGAGTGGCTCCGAGAAAGGGGAGTGATCGCCGGTGCAATAAGAAAAAGGGAACGGACAACGAGCGGCTCCTGACAAGGCTTCTAGGCGGAGGGGACATGGTGACCGAATTCTCACGAGCGAGAGGTATTCCAAGACTGTATAGGTATGGGACTATACAGTTAAAGAGGTAAAAAAAAGATTTACTTATACAAAACAAGATATTTCAAAACTTTCTTATTTTTAAAAGTATAACGAATAATTACGGCATGATTATATTTTCGGGAGAATATGTGGTTCATCGCCGCCCAACGTCGACTCGAGGTAATGTTTTCAAGTATTCACTCTTTTATGAAAACTTAAAAATTATGGTATGAGTATAGAATGATTGTGTCGGCAAAAGATTTAAAAGGATATGTGAAAGTATAAATGTTGTCCTAAAGGGACAAAATATGATTTCAAAGAAAGGTTTCAAAGTGATTTCTTGACACAATATTTTTAAAGTTATTGATGAAAATACTCATACAAAGTTTGATCTGATTTTCAAAGTTCTTTCTAAGCTCAATTTCGAGGACGAAATTTTTTTAAGGGAAGGATTGTAACGCCCAATACTTATTTAAATACTATTTATTTTGCTAACGATCATGGATTTTGATTTTAATATTTATAGGTTGTCTGATACTTGGACCGATACGTTCCTAGCATAAAATGAAGGACTTAAAAGGAAAAGATTTCAAAATGAATTATAAGGATCATTTTTAGAATTTATGAAAGTGATTTCGAAAAGTTCCGACGATTTTGATACGATAAAATTTCATTACAGAACACTTATATTGCAAAAATAATATTAAATTATTATTTTAATATTATCGAAAATCTGTTCCAAGCATATCGAAGATTTAACTCCGTCGAGTGCGGAACAGGTCGGAAAATCGAATTTGGACATCGGGAAGGGGTCGAACCGGCTGAGCCAAGTTGACCGACATCTACCGGTCACCGCCGGACATGCCTACCGTCAGCTGCCGGTCACGGCCGACAGAAGCTTCTCGACCACTATCCGGATAGAGTGTCCAAATTGTCCGGAAAAGGTCGGTCACGACCAAACGTAGCTTCTCGGTCAGTGTCGGAGAAGGTCGGTCGCGACCAAGCGAAGCTTCTCGGCATTTGTCAGGATAAGGTCGATCACGACCGACGAAGCTTCTCGGCGGTGTCGGATAAGGCTTCCGGTGTCCGGATAATGCTTCAATTGTCCGGGTAAGGTTGATTTTCAACCGACTTTGAGCCCCTATTTATACATGTTCCCGGACGTATTTTTGTACATATAATATATGATTTTGAATCTATGAACATCTACTTTAAAACGACCGTAACATATTTCTATTACAAAAATTAAAAAGGCCTCAAAAATCCCGACCAATTAGATAGCTCAAATCTGACAGTTTTTCAAAGGTGTTTGATAAAATTCCTCAAAGAGATTTGATTTTACATCAAGAATTTATGAATAGGAAATATGAAAAAGTATTTTCAAGTGCTAGGAGAAGCGTATCCGGGATCCAAGAAGGACAACCGAGCCAAATTAAAAGGCAGATATTTCAAGATTTCAGCAAACGAGGTGAGGTTATACTGTTTTAATATGTTACGGTCATCGTTGTGTCGTGTAACATGACGACCCGCGAGGGGTCGAAAGAATGACAGATAGCCGAGATGAGTTTCACACAGATAAGAATGTTTTATGTGCATTACACAACATGCTTTTGACGATTTATAAGGGTTTAATCTCACTGAGTATGCTCGTGTACTCACACCTCGTCATTTATGTTTTTTAGGCTAAGGAATCGACGAACGGGACAAGCAGAAGATGATTACATACTCCCAACACGATGAAGTTCTAAATAATCAAAGATGTTGTCGCCGTAATTATTATTATTTTTACGAAACACTTGATGTTCTTCGACGAATATAAATTTCAACGGACTATATCCGAATATGTGATTTCCCATGTTTTTGTAAAACTGTACTGATATTTGAATAAACAAGTTTTATTGAAGATTTACTGACTAAAATACTTCCGCAAATACTCCGAATTTATATAAAATTTTTATGGAAAAAATTTAGCCGTGAACGATCTTTTTAATTAAGAAAGCCGTATGCTATGTAATGGTATCGAGCGGACCTCTCTCGGTAGGGTGAGATTTGGGGATGAACCAAGCGAAGCCGGTGAACATGTGACACCCGGGGCCGACGAGGGGGAGTGATCGCCGGTGCAATAGAAAAGGGCACGGACAATGAGTGGCTCCGAGAAAGGGAGTGATCGCGGCAATAAGAAAAAGGGAACGGACAACGAGCGGCTCCTCGACAAGGCTTCTAGGCGGAGGGGGACATGATCGAACCGAATTCTCACCGAGCGAGAGGTATTCCAAGACTGTATAGGTATGGGACTATACAGCTAAAGAGGTAAAAAAGATTTACTTATACAAAACAAGATATTTCAAAACTTTCTTATTTTTAAAAGTATAACGAATAATTACGGCATGATTATATTTTCGGGAGAATATGTGGTTCATCGCTGCTGCCCAACGTCGACTCTGAGGTAATGTTTTCAAGTATTCACTCTTTTATGAAAACTTAAAAATTATGGTATGAGTATAGAATGATTGTGTCGGCAAAAGATTTAAAAGGATATGTGAAAGTATAAATGTTGTCCGAAAGGGACAAAATATGATTTCAAAGAAAGGTTTCAAAGTGATTTTGCTGACACAATATTTTTAAAGTTATTGATGAAAATACTCATACAAAGTTTGATACAGATTTTCAAAGTTCTTTACGAAGCTCAATTTCGAGGACGAAATTTTTTTAAGGGGGAAGGATTGTAACGCCCCAATACTTATTTAAATACTATTTATTTTGCTAACGATCATGGATTTTGATTTTAATATTTATAGGTTGTCTGATACTTGGACCGATACGTTCCTAGCATAAAATGAAGGACTTAAAAGGAAAAGATTTCAAAATGAATTATAAGGATCATTTTTAGAATTTATGAAAGTGATTTCGAAAAGTTCCGACGATTTTGATACGATAAAATTTCATTACAGAACACTTATATTGCAAAAATAATATTAAATTATTATTTTAATATTATCGAAAATCTATTCCGAGCATATCGAAGATTTAACTCCGTCGAGTGCGGAACAGGTCGGAAAATCGAATTTGGACATCGGGAAGGGGTCGAACCGGCTGAGCCAAGTTGACCGACATCTACCGGTCACCGCCGGACATGCCTACCGTCAGCTGCCGGTCACGGCCGACAGAAGCTTCTCGACCACTATCCGGATAGGGCTGTCCAGCTGTCCGGAAAAGGTCGGTCACGACCGACAGTAGCTTCTCGGTCAGGTGTCCGGAGAAGGTCGGTCGCGACCGACAGAAGCTTCTCGGCAGCTGTCCGGATAAGGTCGATCACGACCGACAGAAGCTTCTCGGCCAGCTGTCCGGATAAGGCTTCCAGCTGTCCGGATAATGCTTCCAGCTGTCCGGGTAAGGTTGATTTTCAACCGACTTTGAGCCCCTATTTATACATGTTCCCGGACGTATTTTTGTACATATAATATATGATTTTGAATCTATGAACATCTACTTTAAAACGACCGTAACATATTTCTATTACAAAAATTAAAAAGGCCTCAAAAATCCCGATCAATTAGATAGCTCAAATCTGACAGTTTTTCAAAGGTGTTTGATAAAATTCCTCAAAGAGATTTCAGATTTTACATCAAGAATTTATGACCGGAAATATGAAAAAGTATTTTCAAGTGCTAGGAGAAGCGTATCCGGGATCCAAGAAGGACAACCGAGCCAAATTAAAAGGCAGATATTTCAAGATTTCAGCAAACGAGGTGAGGTTATACTGTTTTAATATGTTACGGTCATCGTTGTGTCGTGTAACATGACGACCCGCGAGGGGTCGAAAGAATGACAGAAAGCCGAGATGAGTTTCACACAGATAAGAATGTTTTATGTGCATTACACAACATGATTTTGACGATTTATAAGGGTTTAATCTCACTGAGTATGCTCGTGTACTCACACCTCGTCATTTATGTTTTTCAGGCTAAGGAATCGACGAATGGGACAAGCAGAAGATGATTACATACTCCCAACACGATGAAGTTCTAAATAATCAAAGATGTTGTCGCCGTAATTATTATTATTTTTACGAAACACTTGATGTTCTTCGACGAATATAAATTTCATTGACTATGTCCGAATATGTGATTTCCCATGTTTTTGTAAAATCATGATATTTGAATAAACAAGTTTTATTGAAGATTTATCGACTAAAATACTTCCGCAAATACTCCGAATTTATATAAAATTTTTATGGAAAAATTTAGCCGTAACGTTCTTTTTAATTAAGAAAGCCGTATGCTATGTAATGGTATCGGAGCGGACCTCTCTCAGTACGGTGAGATTTGGGGATGAACCAAGCGGAAGCTGGTGAACGTGTGACACCCGGGGCCGACGAGGGGGGGGGAGTGATCGCTGGTGAAATAGAAAAGGGCACGGACAATGAGCGGCTCCGAGAAAGGGGAGTGATCGCCGGTGCAATAAGAAAAAGGGAACGGACAACGAGCGGCTCCTGACAAGGCTTCTAGGCGGAGGGGGACATGACTGAACCGAATTCTCACCAGAACGAGAGGTATTCCAAGACTGTATAGGTATGGGACTATACAGTTAAGGAGGTAAAAAAAAAGATTTACTTATACAAAACAAGATATTTCAAAACTTTCTTATTTTTAAAAGTATAACGAATAATTACGGCATGATTATATTTTCGGGAGAATATGTGGTTCATCGCTGCTGCCCAACGTCGACTCTGAGGTAATGTTTTCAAGTATTCACTCTTTTATGAAAACTTAAAAATTATGGTATGAGTATAGAATGATTGTGTCGTCAAAAGATTTGAAAGGATATGTGAAAGTATAAATGTTGTCCGAAAGGGACAAAATATGATTTCAAAGAAAGGTTTCAAAGTGATTTTTTCTGACACAATATTTTTAAAGTTATTGATGAAAATACTCATACAAAGTTTGATACAGATTTTCAAAGTTCATTTCTAAGGCTCAATTTCGAGGACGAAATTTTTTAAGGGGGAAGGATTGTAACGCCCCAATACTTATTTAAATACTATTTATTTTGCTAACGATCATGGATTTTGATTTTAATATTTATAGGTTGTCTGATACTTGGACCGATACGTTCCTAGCATAAAATGAAGGACTTAAAAGGAAAAGATTTCAAAATGAATTATAAGGATCATTTTTAGAATTTATGAAAGTGATTTGAAAAGTTCACGATTTTGATACGATAAAATTTCATTACGTAACACTTATATTGCAAAAATAATATTAAATTATTATTTTAATATTATCGAAAATCCGTCCAAGCATATCAAGATTTAACTCGTCGAGTCCGAGCAGTCGGAAAAGCGAATTTGGACATCGGGAAGGGGTCGAACTGGCCGAGCTAAGTTGACCGACATATGCCACATCACGGACATGCCTACCGTCACCGCCGGCCACGCCCGAAGCTTCGACCACTATCCGGATAGAAATTGCCCACTGTCCGGAAAAGGTCGGTCACGACCGACAGAAGCTTATCGGTCAGGTGTCCGGAGAAGGTCGGTCGCGACCGACAGAAGCTTCTCGGCAGATGTCCGGATAAGGTCGGTCACGACCGACAGAAGCTTCACGGCCAGCTGTCCGGATAAGGCTTCCAGCTGTCCGGATAATGCTTCCAGCTGTCCGGGTAAGGTTGATTTTCAACCGACTTTGAGCCCCTATTTATACATGTTCCCGGACGTATTTTTGTACATATAATATATGATTTTGAATCTATGATCATCTACTTTAAAAAGACCGTAACATGTTTCTATTACAAAAATTAAAAAGGCCTCAAAAATCCCGATCAATTAGATAGCTCAAATCTGACAGTTTTTCAAAGGTGTTTGATAAAATTCGTCAAAGATATTTCAGATTTTACATCAAGAATTTATGACCGGAAATATGAAAAAGTATTTTCAAGTGCTAGGAGAAGCGTATCCGGGATCCAAGAAGGACAACCGAGCCAAATTCAAAGGAAGATATTTCAAGATTTCAGCAAACGAGGTGAGGTTATACTGTTTTAATATGTTACGGTCATCGTTGTGTCGTGTAACATGACGACCCGCGAGGGGTCGAAAGAATGACAGAAAGCCGAGATGAGTCTCACACAAATAAGAATGTTTTATGTGCATTACACAACATGATTTTGACGATTTATAAGGGTTTAATCTCACTGAGTATGCTCGTGTACTCACACCTCGTCATTTATGTTTTTCAGGCTAAGGAATCGACGAACGGGACAAGCAGACGATGATTACATACTCCCAACACGATGAAGTTCTAAATAATCAAAGATGTTGTCGCCGTAATTATTATTATTTTTACGAAACACTTGATGTTCTTCGACGAATATAAATTTCAACGGACTATGTCCGAATATGTGATTTCCCATGTTTTTGTAAAATCATCGATATTTGAATAAACAAGTTTTATTGAAGATTTACTGACTAAAATACTTCCGCAAATACTCCGAATTTATATAAAATTTTTAAGGAAAAAATTTAGCCGTGTAACGTTCTTTTTAATTAAGAAAGCCAGGGCATTACAGAATGGTATCGGAGCGGACCTCTCTCAGTACGGTGAGATTTGGGGATGAACCAAGCGGAAGCTGGTGAACATGTGACACCCGGGGCCGACGAGGGGGGGGGGAGTGATCGCCGGTGCAATAGAAAAGGGCACGGACAATGAGCGGCTCCGAGAAAGGGGAGTGATCGCCGGTGCAATAAGAAAAAGGGCACGGACAACGAGCGGCTCCTGACAAGGCTTCTAGGAGGAGGGGGACATTACTGAACCGAACTCTCACCAGAACGAGAGGTATTCCAAGACTGTATAGGTATGGGACTATACAGTTAATGAGGTAAAAAAAAAGATTTACTTATACAAAACAAGATATTTCAAAACTTTCTTATTTTTAAAAGTATAACAAATAATTACGGCATGATTATATTTTCGGGAGAATATGTGGTTCATCGCTGCTGCCCAACGTCGACTCTGAGGTAATGTTTTCAAGTATTCACTCTTTTATGAAAACTTAAAAATTATGGTATGAGTATAGAATGATTGTGTCGGAAAAAGATTTGAAAGGATATGTGAAAGTATAAATGTTGTCCGAAAGAGACAAAATATGATTTAAAAGAAAGGTTTCAAAGTGATTTTGCTGACACAATATTTTTAAAGTTATTGATGAAAATACACATACAAAGTTTGATACAGATTTTCAAAGTTCTTTATGAAGCTCAATTTCGAGGACGAAATTTTTTAAAGGGGAAAGGATTGTAACGCCCCAATACTTATTTAAATACTATTTATTTTGCTAACGACCATGGATTTTGATTTTAATATTTATATGTTGTCTGATACTTGGACCGATACGTTCCTAGCATAAAATGAAGTACTTAAAAGGAAAAGATTTCAAAATGAATTATAAGGATCATTTTTAGAATTTATGAAAGTGATTTCGAAAAGTTCCGACGATTTTGATACGATAAAATTTCATTACAGAACACTTATATTGCAAAAATAATATTAAATTATTATTTTAATATTATCGAAAATCCGTTCCGAGCATATCGAAGATTTAACTCCGACGAGACCGGAATAGGTCGAAAAATCGAATTTGGACATTGGGAAGGGGTCGAACCGGCTGAGCCAAGTTGACCGACATCTGCCGGTCACCGCCGGACATGCCTACCGACAGCTGCCGGTCACGGCCGACAGAAGCTTCTCGACCACTATCCGGATAGGGCTGTCCAGCTGTCCGGATAAGGTCGGTCACGACCGACAGAAGCTTCTCGGTCAGGTGTCCGGAGAAGGTCGGTCGCGACCGACAGAAGCTTCTCGGCCAGCTGTCCGGATAAGGTCGGTCACGACCGACAGAAGCTTCTCGGCCAGCTGTCCGGATAAGGCTTCCAGCTGTCCGGATAATGCTTCCAGCTGTCCGGGTAAGGTTGATTTTCAACCGACTTTGAGCCCCTATTTATACATGTTCCCGGACGTATTTTTGTAGATATAATATATGATTTTGAATCTATGAACAGCTACTTTAAAACGACCGTAACATATTTCTATTACAAACATTAACAAGGCCTCAAAAATCCCGATCAATTAGATATCTCAAATCTGACAATTTTTCAAAGGTGTTTGATAAAAGTCCCCAAAGAGATTTCAGATTTTACATCAAGAATTTATGACCGGAAATATGAAAAAGTATTTTCAAGTGCTAGGAGAAGCGTATCCGGGATCCAAGAAGGACAACCGAGCCAAATTCAAAGGAAGATATTTCAAGATTTCAGCAAACGAGGTGAGGTTATACTGTTTTAATATGTTACAGTCATCGTTGTGTCGTGTAACATGACGACCCGCGAGGGGTCGAAAGAATGACAGAAAGCCGAGACGAGTCTCACACAGATAAGAATGTTTTATGTGCATTACACAACATGATTTTGACGATTTATAAAGGTTTAATCTCACTGAGTATGCTCGTGTACTCACACCTCGTCAATTATGTTTTTCAGGCTAAGGAATCGACGAAAGGGACAAAATATGATTTCAAAGAAAGGTTTCAAAGTGATTTTGCTGACACAATATTTTTAAAGTTATTGATGAAAATACTCATACAAAGTTTGATACAGATTTTTAAAGTTCTTTATGAAGCTCAATTTCTAGGACGAAATTTTTTAAAGGGGGAAGGATTGTAACGCCCCAATACTTATTTAAATACTATTTATTTTGCTAACGATCAAGGATTTTGATTTTAATATTTATAGGTTGTCTGATACTTGGACCGATACGTTCCTAGCATAAAATGAAGGACTTAAAAGTAAAAGATTTCAAATTGAATTATAAGGATCATTTTTAGAATTTATGAAAGTGATTTGAAAAGTTCGACGATTTTGATACGATAAAATTTCATTACGTAACACTTATATTGCAAAAATAATATTAAATTACTATTTTAATATTATCGAAAATCCGTTCCAGCATATCGAAGATTTAACTCCGACGAGTCCTAACAGTCGGAAAATCGAATTTGGACATCGGAAGGGGTCGAACCGGCCGAGCCAAGTTGACCGACATCCACGGCCACCACGGACATGCCTACCGGCACGCCGGCCACGGCCGACGTAAGCTTCGACCACTATCCGGATAGGGTCATCCAGTTGTCCGGATAAGGTCGGTCACGACCGACGTGCTTCTCGGTCAGTGTCCGGAGAAGGTCGGTCGCGACCGAAAGAAGCTTCTCGCCACTGTCCGGATAAGGTCGGTCAGACCGACAAGCTTCTCGCCACCGTCCGGATAAGGCTTCCAACTGTCCGATAATGCTTCCACTGTCCGGTAAGGTTGATTTTCAACCGACTTTGAGCCCCTATTTATACATGTTCCTGACGTATTTTTGTACATATAATATATGATTTTGAATCTATGAACATCTACTTTAAAACGACCGTAACATATTTCTATTACAAAAATTAAAAAGGCCTCAAAAATCCCGATCAATTAGATAGCTCAAATCTGATAGTTTTTCAAAGGTGTTTGATAAAAGTCCTCAAAGAGATTTCAGATTTTACATCAAGAATTTATGATCGGAAATATAAAAAAGTATTTTCAAGTGCTAGGAGAAGCGTATCCGGGATCCAAGAAGGACAACTGAGCCAAATTCAAAGGAAGATATTTCAAGATTTCAGCAAACGAGGTGAGGTTATACTGTTTTAATATGTTACGGTCATCGTTGTGTCGTGTAACATGACGACCCGCGAGGGGTCGAAAGAATGGCAGAAAGCCGAGACGAGTCTCACACAGATAAGAATGTTTTATGTGCATTACACAACAAGATTTTGACGATTTATAAGGGTTTAATCTCACTGAGTATGCTCGTGTACTCACACCTCGTCATTTATGTTTTTCAGGCTAAGGAATCGGCTTAACAGGACAAGGTAAGATGATTACATACTCCCAACACGATGAAGTTCTAAATAATCAAAGATGTTGTCGCCGTAATTATTATTATTTTTACGAAACACTTGATGTTCTTCGACGAATATAAATTTCAACGGACTACGTCCAAATATGTGATTTCCCATGTTTTTGTAAAATCGTACTAATATTTGAATAAACAAGTTTTATTGAAGATTTATCGACTAAAATACTTCCGCAAATACTCCGAATGTATATAAAATTTTTAAGGAAAAATTTAGCCGTAACGTTCTTTTTAATTAAGAAAGCCGTATGCTATGAATGGTATCGGAGCGGACCTCTCTCAAGACGGTGAGATTTGGGGATGAACCAAGCGGAAGTCGGTGAACATATGACACCGGGCCGACGAGGGGGAGTGATCGCCGGTGCAATAGAAAAGGGCACGGACAATGAGCGGCTCCGAGAAAGGGAGTGATCGCCGGCAATAAGAAAAAGGGCACGGACAACGAGCGGCTCCCGACAAGGCTTCTAGGCGAGGGGGACATGATCGAACCGAATTCTCGCAGAACGAGAGGTATTCCAAAAGCGTATAGGTATGGGACTACATGATTAAGGAGGTAAAAAAGATTTACTTATACAAAACAAGATATTTCAAAACTTTCTTATTTTTAAAAGTATAACGAATAATTACGGCATGATTATATTTTCTGAGAATATGTGGTTCATCGTCGCGCCCAACGTCGACTACGAGGTAATGTTTTCAAGTATTCACTCTTTTATGAAAACTTAAAAATTATGGTATGAGTATAGAATGATTGTGTCGGCAAAAGATTTGAAAGGATATGTGAAAGTATAAATGTTGTCCAAAAGGGACAAAATATGATTTCAAAGAAAGGTTTCAAAGTGATTTTGCTGACACAATATTTTTAAAGTTATTGATGAAAATACTCATACAAAGTTTGATACAGATTTTCAAAGTTTTTTACGAAGCTCAAATTCGAGGACTAAAATTTTTAAAGGGGAAGGATTGTAACGCCCAAAAAAATATTTAAATACTATTTATTTTGCTAACGATCATGGATTTAGATTTAAATATTTATAGGTTGTCCGATACTTGGACCGAAACGTTCCTAGCATAAAATGAAGGACTTAAAAGGAAAAGATTTCAAAATGAATTATAAGGATCATTTTTAGAATTTATGAAAGTGATTTGAAAAGTTCCGACGATTTTGATACGATAAAATTTCATTACGTAACACTTATATTGCAAAAATAATATTAAATTATTATTTTAATATTATCGAAAATCCGCTCCGAGCATATCGAAGATTTAACTCCGACGAGTCCTAACAGTGTCGGAAAATCGAATTTGGACATCGGGAAGGGGTCGAACCGGCCGAGCCAAGTTGACCGACAATCCGCCACCACGGACATGCCTACCGATACCGTTTGGTCACGGCCGGCGAAGCTTCTCGACCATTATCCAGATAGGTGCCCTGTCTCGGATAAGGTCGGTCACGACCGATGAAGCTTCTCGGTCGGTGTCGGAGAAGGTCGGTCGCGACCGACAAAAGCTTCTCACCACTGTCCGGATAAGGTCGGTCACGACCGACAAGCTTCTCGCCACCGTCCGGATAAGGCTTCCACCGTCGGATAATGCTTCCACTGTCCGGTAAGGTTGATTTTCAACCGACTTTGAGCCCCTATTTATACATGTTCCGGACGTATTTTTGTACATATAATATATGATTTTGAATATATGAACATCTACTTTAAAACGACCGTAACATATTTCTATTACAAAAATTAAAAAGGCATCAAAAATCCCGATCAATTAGATAGCTCAAATCGTGGCTTTTCAAAGGTGTTTGATAGAAGTCCTCAAAGAGATTTGATTTTACATCAAGAATTTATGATCGGAAATATAAAAAGTATTTTCAAGTGCTAGGAGAAGCGTATCCGGGATCCAAGAAGGACAACTGAGCCAAATTCAAAGGAAGATATTTCAAGATTTCAGCAAACGAGGTGAGGTTATACTGTTTTAATATGTTACGGTCATCGTTGTGTCGTGTAACATGACGACCCGCGAGGGGTCGAAAGAATGGCAGAAAGCCGAGACGAGTCTCACACAGATAAGAATGTTTTATGTGCATTACACAACAAGATTTTGACGATTTATAAGGGTTTAATCTCACTGAGTATGCTCGTATACTCACACCTCGTCATTTATGTTTTTCAGGCTAAGGAATCGACGAACGGGACAAGCAGAAGATGATTACATACTCCCAACACGATGAAGTTCTAAATAATCAAAGATGTTGTCGCCGTAATTATTATTATTTTTACGAAACACTTGATGTTCTTCGACGAATATAAATTTCAACGGACTACGTCCAAATATGTGATTTCCCATGTTTTTGTAAAACTGTACTAATATTTGAATAAACAAGTTTTATTGAAGATTTACTGACTAAAATACTTCCGCAAATACTCCGAATGTATATAAAATTTTTAAGGAAAAAATTTAGCCATGTAACGTTCTTTTTAATTAAGAAAGCCAGGGCGTTACAGAATGGTATCGGAGCGGACCTCTCTCAGTACGGTGAGATTTGGGGATGAACCAAGCGGAAGCTGGTGAACATATGACACCCGGGGCCGACGAGGGGGGGGAGTGATCGCCGGTGCAATAGAAAAGGGCACGGACAATGAGCGGCTCCGAGAAAGGGGAGTGATCGCCGGTGCAATAAGAAAAAGGGCACGGACAACGAGCGGCTCCTGACAAGGCTTCTAGGCGGAGGGGGACATGACTGAACCGAATTCTCACCAGAACGAGAGGTATTCCAAAACTGTATAGGTATGGGACTATACAGTTAAGGAGGTAAAAAAAAAAGATTTACTTATACAAAACAAGATATTTCAAAACTTTCTTATTTTTAAAAGTATAACGAATAATTACGGCATGATTATATTTTCGGGAGAATATGTGGTTCATCGCTGCTGCCCAACGTCGACTCTGAGGTAATGTTTTCAAGTATTCACTCTTTTATGAAAACTTAAAAATTATGGTATGAGTATAGAATGATTGTGTCGGCAAAAGATTTGAAAGGATATGTGAAAGTATAAATGTTGTCCAAAAGGGACAAAATATGATTTCAAAGAAAGGTTTCAAAGTGATTTTGCTGACACAATATTTTTAAAGTTATTGATGAAAATACTCATACAAAGTTTGATACAGATTTTCAAAGTTCTTTATGAAGCTCAATTTCGAGGACGAAATTTTTTAAAGGGGGAAGGATTGTAACGCCCCAATACTTATTTAAATACTATTTATTTTGCTAACGATCATGGATTTTGATTTTAATATTTATAGGTTGTCTGATACTTGGAACGAAACGTTCCTAGCATAAAATGAAGGACTTAAAAGGAAAAGATTTCAAAATGAATTATAAGGATCATTTTTAGAATTTATGAAAGTGATTTCGAAAAGTTCCGACGATTTTGATACGATAAAATTTCATTACAGAACACTTATATTGCAAAAATAATATTAAATTATTATTTTAATATTATCGAAAATCCGTTCCGAGCATATCGAAGATTTAACTCCGACGAGTCCGGAACAGGTCGGAAAATCGAATTTGGACATCGGGAAGGGGTCGAACCGGCTGAGCCAAGTTGACCGACAACTGCCGTCACCGCCGGACATGCCTACCGACAGCTGTCGGTCACGGCCGACAGAAGCTTCTCGACCATTATCCGGATAGGGCTGTCCAGCTGTCCGGATAAGGTCGGTCACGACCGACAGAAGCTTCTCGGTCAGGTGTCCGGAGAAGGTCGGTCGCGACCGACAAAAGCTTCTCAGCCAGCTGTCCGGATAAGGTCGGTCACGACCGACAGAAGCTTCTCGGCCAGCTGTCCGGATAAGGCTTCCAGCTGTCCGGATAATGCTTCCAGCTGTCCGGGTAAGGTTGATCTTCAACCGACTTTGAGCCCCTATTTATACATGTTCCCGGACGTATTTTTGTACATATAATATATGATTTTGAATATATGAACATCTACTTTAAAACGACCGTAACATATTTCTATTACAAAAATTAAAAAGGCATCAAAAATCCCGATCAATTAGATAGCTCAAATATGACAGTTTTTCAAAGGTGTTTGATAGAAGTCCTCAAAGAGATTTCAGATTTTACATCAAGAATTTATGACCGGAAATATGAAAAAGTATTTTCAAGTGCTAGGAGAAGCGTATCCGGGATCCAAGAAGGAGAACCGTGCCAAATTCAAAGGAAGATATTTCAAGATTTCAGCAAACGAGGTGAGGTTATACTGTTTTAATATGTTACGGTCATCGTTGTGTCGTGTAACATGACGACCCGCGAGGGGTCGAAAGAATGACAGAAAGCCGAGACGAGTCTCACACAGATAAGAATGTTTTATGTGCATTACACAACACGATTTTGACGATTTATAAGGGTTTAATATCACTGAGTATGCTCGTGTACTCACACCTCGTCAATTATGTTTTTCAGGCTAAGGAATCGACGAAAGGGACAAAATATGATTTCAAAGAAAGGTTTCAAAGTGATTTTGCTGACACAATATTTTTAAAGTTATTGATGAAAATACTCATACAAAGTTTGATACAGATTTTCAAAGTTCTTTATGAAGCTCAATTTCTAGGACGAAATTTTTTAAAGGGGGAAGGATTGTAACGCCCCAATACTTATTTAAATACTATTTATTTTGCTAACGATCAAGGATTTTGATTTTAATATTTATAGGTTGTCTGATACTTGGACCGATACGTTCCTAGCATAAAATGAAGGACTTAAAAGGAAAAGATTTCAAATTGAATTATAAGGATCATTTTTAGAATTTATGAAAGTGATTTCGAAAAGTTCCGACGATTTTGATACGATAAAATTTCATTACAGAACACTTATATTGCAAAAATAATATTAAATTACTATTTTAATATTATCGAAAATCCGTTCCGAGCATATCGAAGATTTAACTCCGACGAGTCCTAACAGTCGGAAAATCGAATTTGGACATCGGAAGGGGTCGAACCGGCCGAGCTAAGTTGATCGACATCTCACGGCCACCACGGACATGCCTACCGACAGCTGCCGGTCACGGCCGACAGAAGCTTCTCGACCACTATCCGGATAGGGCTGTCCAGTTGTCCGGATAAGGTCGGTCACGACCGACAGAAGCTTCTCGGTCAGGTGTCCGGAGAAGGTCGGTCGCGACCGAAAGAAGCTTCTCGGCCAGCTGTCCGGATAAGGTCGGTCAGGACCGACAGAAGCTTCTCGGCCAGCTGTCCGGATAAGGCTTCCAGCTGTCCGGATAATGCTTCCAGCTGTCCGGGTAAGGTTGATTTTCAACCGACTTTGAGCCCCTATTTATACATGTTCCCGGACGTATTTTTGTACATATAATATATGATTTTGAATCTATGAACATCTACTTTAAAACGACCGTAACATATTTCTATTACAAAAATTAAAAAGGCCTCAAAAATCCCGATCAATTAGATAGCTCAAATCTGATAGTTTTTCAAAGGTGTTTGATAAAAGTCCTCAAAGAGATTTCAGATTTTACATCAAGAATTTATGACCGGAAATATAAAAAAGTATTTTCAAGTGCTAGGAGAAGCGTATCCGGGATCCAAGAAGGACAACTGAGCCAAATTCAAAGGAAGATATTTCAAGATTTCAGCAAACGAGGTGAGGTTATACTGTTTTAATATGTTACGGTCATCGTTGTGTCGTGTAACATGACGACCCGCGAGGGGTCGAAAGAATGGCAGAAAGCCGAGACGAGTCTCACACAGATAAGAATGTTTTATGTGCATTACACAACAAGATTTTGACGATTTATAAGGGTTTAATCTCACTGAGTATGCTCGTGTACTCACACCTCGTCATTTATGTTTTTCAGGCTAAGGAATCGACGAACGGGACAAGCAGAAGATGATTACATACTCCCAACACGATGAAGTTCTAAATAATCAAAGATGTTGTCGCCGTAATTATTATTATTTTTACGAAACACTTGATGTTCTTCGACGAATATAAATTTCAACGGACTACGTCCAAATATGTGATTTCCCATGTTTTTGTAAAACTGTACTAATATTTGAATAAACAAGTTTTATTGAAGATTTACTGACTAAAATACTTCCGCAAATACTCCGAATGTATATAAAATTTTTAAGGAAAAAATTTAGCCGTGTAACGTTCTTTTTAATTAAGAAAGCCAGGGCGTTACAGAATGGTATCGGAGCGGACCTCTCTCAGTACGGTGAGATTTGGGGATGAACCAAGCGGAAGCTGGTGAACATATGACAAGGCTTCTAGGCGGAGGGGGACATGACTGAACCGAATTCTCAGCAGAACGAGAGGTATTCCAAAACTGTATAGGTATGGGACTATACAGTTAAGGAGGTAAAAAAAAAAGATTTACTTATACAAAACAAGATATTTCAAAACTTTCTTATTTTTAAAAGTATAACGAATAATTACGGCATGATTATATTTTCGGGAGAATATGTGGTTCATCGCTGCTGCCCAACGTCGACTCTGAGGTAATGTTTTCAAGTATTCACTCTTTTATGAAAACTTAAAAATTATGGTATGAGTATAGAATGATTGTGTCGGCAAAAGATTTGAAAGGATATGTGAAAGTATAAATGTTGTCCAAAAGGGACAAAATATGATTTCAAAGAAAGGTTTCAAAGTGATTTTGCTGACACAATATTTTTAAAGTTATTGATGAAAATACTCATACAAAGTTTGATACAGATTTTCAAAGTTCTTTATGAAGCTCAATTTCGAGGACGAAATTTTTTAAAGGGGGAAGGATTGTAACGCCCCAATACTTATTTAAATACTATTTATTTTGCTAACGATCATGGATTTTGATTTTAATATTTATAGGTTGTCTGATACTTGGACCGAAACGTTCCTAGCATAAAATGAAGGACTTAAAAGGAAAAGATTTCAAAATGAATTATAAGGATCATTTTTAGAATTTATGAAAGTGATTTCGAAAAGTTCCGACGATTTTGATACGATAAAATTTCATTACAGAACACTTATATTGCAAAAATAATATTAAATTATTATTTTAATATTATCGAAAATCCGTTAGAGCATATCGAAGATTTAACTCCGACGAGTCCTAGCAGTCGGAAAATCGAATTTGGACATCGGGAAGGGGTCGAACCGGCCGAGCCAAGTTGGCCAGACAAGCTGCCGCCACCACGGACATGCCTACCGACAAGCTTGTCCACGGCCGACAAGCTTCTCGACCATTATCCAGATAGTATCGCCCAAATTGTCCGGATAAGGTCGGTCACGACCGACAGAAGCTTCTCGGTCAGGTGTCCGGAGAAGGTCGGTCGCGACCGACAAAAGCTTCTCAGCCAGCTGTCCGGATAAGGTCGGTCACGACCGACAGAAGCTTCTCGGCCAGCTGTCCGGATAAGGCTTCCAGCTGTCCGGATAATGCTTCCAGCTGTCCGGGTAAGGTTGATTTTCAACCGACTTTGAGCCCCTATTTATACATGTTCCCGGACGTATTTTTGTACATATAATATATGATTTTGAATATATGAACATCTACTTTAAAACGACCGTAACATATTTCTATTACAAAAATTAAAAAGGCATCAAAAATCCCGATCAATTAGATAGCTCAAATCTGACAGTTTTTCAAAGGTGTTTGATAGAAGTCCTCAAAGAGATTTCAGATTTTACATCAAGAATTTATGATCGGAAATATAAAAAAGTATTTTCAAGTGCTAGGAGAAGCGTATCCGGGATCCAAGAAGGACAACTGAGCCAAATTCAAAGGAAGATATTTCAAGATTTCAGCAAACGAGGTGAGGTTATACTGTTTTAATATGTTACGGTCATCGTTGTGTCATGTAACATGACGACCCGCGAGGGGTCGAAAGAATGGCAGAAAGCCGAGACGAGTCTCACACAGATAAGAATGTTTTATGTGCATTACACAACAAGATTTTGACGATTTATAAGGGTTTAATCTCACTGAGTATGCTCGTGTACTCACACCTCGTCATTTATGTTTTTCAGGCTAAGGAATCGACGAACGGGACAAGCAGAAGATGATTACATACTCCCAACACGATGAAGTTCTAAATAATCAAAGATGTTGTCGCCGTAATTATTATTATTTTTACGAAACACTTGATGTTCTTCGACGAATATAAATTTCAACGGACTACGTCCAAATATGTGATTTCCCATGTTTTTGTAAAACTGTACTAATATTTGAATAAACAAGTTTTATTGAAGATTTACTGACTAAAATACTTCCGCAAATACTCCGAATGTATATAAAATTTTTAAGGAAAAAATTTAGCCATGTAACGTTCTTTTTAATTAAGAAAGCCAGGGCGTTACAGAATGGTATCGGAGCGGACCTCTCTCAGTACGGTGAGATTTGGGGATGAACCAAGCGGAAGCTGGTGAACATATGACACCCGGGGCCGACGAGGGGGGGGAGTGATCGCCGGTGCAATAGAAAAGGGCACGGACAATGAGCGGCTCCGAGAAAGGGGAGTGATCGCCGGTGCAATAAGAAAAAGGGCACGGACAACGAGCGGCTCCTGACAAGGCTTCTAGGCGGAGGGGGACATGACTGAACCGAATTCTCACCAGAACGAGAGGTATTCCAAGACTGTATAGGTATGGGACTATACAGTTAAAGAGGTAAAAAAAAGATTTACTTATACAAAACAAGATATTTCAAAACTTTCTTATTTTTAAAAGTATAACGAATAATTACGGCATGATTATATTTTCGGGAGAATATGTGGTTCATCGCTGCTGCCCAACGTCGACTCTGAGGTAATGTTTTCAAGTATTCACTCTTTTATGAAAACTTAAAAATTATGGTATGAGTATAGAATGATTGTGTCGGCAAAAGATTTGAAAGGATATGTGAAAGTATAAATGTTGTCCGAAAGGGACAAAATATGATTTCAAAGAAAGGTTTCAAAGTGATTTTGCTGACACAATATTTTTAAAGTTATTGATGAAAATACTCATACAAAGTTTGATACAGATTTTCAAAGTTCTTTACGAAGCTCAATTTCGAGGACGAAATTTTTTAAAGGGGGAAGGATTGTAACGCCCCAATACTTATTTAAATACTATTTATTTTGCTAACGATCATGGATTTTGATTTTAATATTTATAGGTTGTCTGATACTTGGAACGAAACGTTCCTAGCATAAAATGAAGGACTTAAAAGGAAAAGATTTCAAAATGAATTATAAGGATCATTTTTAGAATTTATGAAAGTGATTTGAAAAGTTCCGACGATTTTGATACGATAAAATTTCATTACGTAACACTTATATTGCAAAAATAATATTAAATTATTATTTTAATATTATCGAAAATCCGTTCGAGCATATCGAAGATTTAACTCCGACGAGTCCTAACAGTCGGAAAATCGAATTTGGACATCGGGAAGGGGTCGAACCGGCCGAGCCAAGTTGACCGACAACTGCCGTCACCGCCGGACATGCCTACCGACACCGTCGGTCACGGCCGACGAAGCTTCTCGACCATTATCCGGATAGGGCTGTCCAGCTGTCCGGATAAGGTCGGTCACGACCGACAGAAGCTTCTCGGTCAGGTGTCCGGAGAAGGTCGGTCGCGACCGACAAAAGCTTCTCAGCCAGCTGTCCGGATAAGGTCGGTCACGACCGACAGAAGCTTCTCGGCCAGCTGTCCGGATAAGGCTTCCAGCTGTCCGGATAATGCTTCCAGCTGTCCGGGTAAGGTTGATCTTCAACCGACTTTGAGCCCCTATTTATACATGTTCCCGGACGTATTTTTGTACATATAATATATGATTTTGAATATATGAACATCTACTTTAAAACGACCGTAACATATTTCTATTACAAAAATTAAAAAGGCATCAAAAATCCCGATCAATTAGATAGCTCAAATCTGACAGTTTTTCAAAGGTGTTTGATAGAAGTCCTCAAAGAGATTTCAGATTTTACATCAAGAATTTATGATCGGAAATATAAAAAAGTATTTTCAAGTGCTAGGAGAAGCGTATCCGGGATCCAAGAAGGACAACTGAGCCAAATTCAAAGGAAGATATTTCAAGATTTCAGCAAACGAGGTGAGGTTATACTGTTTTAATATGTTACGGTCATCGTTGTGTCATGTAACATGACGACCCGCGAGGGGTCGAAAGAATGGCAGAAAGCCGAGACGAGTCTCACACAGATAAGAATGTTTTATGTGCATTACACAACAAGATTTTGACGATTTATAAGGGTTTAATCTCACTGAGTATGCTCGTGTACTCACACCTCGTCATTTATGTTTTTCAGGCTAAGGAATCGACGAACGGGACAAGCAGAAGATGATTACATACTCCCAACACGATGAAGTTCTAAATAATCAAAGATGTTGTCGCCGTAATTATTATTATTTTTACGAAACACTTGATGTTCTTCGACGAATATAAATTTCAACGGACTACGTCCAAATATGTGATTTCCCATGTTTTTGTAAAGCGTACTAATATTTGAATAAACAAGTTTTATTGAAGATTTATCGACTAAAATACTTCCGCAAATACTCCGAATGTATATAAAATTTTTAAGGAAAAATTTAGCCATGTAACGTTCTTTTTAATTAAGAAAGCCGGGCGTTACGAGAATGGTATCGGAGCGGACCTCTCTCAAGACGGTGAGATTTGGGGATGAACCAAGCGGAAGCCGGTGAACATATGACACCCGGGGCCGACGAGGGGGAGTGATCGCGGTGCAATAGAAAAGGGCACGGACAATGAGCGGCTCCGAGAAAGGGAGTGATCGCCGGTGCAATAAGAAAAAGGGCACGGACAACGAGCGGCTCCCGACAAGGCTTCTAGGCGGAGGGGGACATGACCGAACCGAATTCTCACCAGAACGAGAGGTATTCCAAAAGCGTATAGGTATGGGACTATACGATTAAGGAGGTAAAAAAGATTTACTTATACAAAACAAGATATTTCAAAACTTTCTTATTTTTAAAAGTATAACGAATAATTACGGCATGATTATATTTTCGGGAGAATATGTGGTTCATCGCCGCCGCCTAACGTCGACTACGAGGTAATGTTTTCAAGTATTCACTCTTTTATGAAAACTTAAAAATTATGGTATGAGTATAGAATGATTGTGTCGGCAAAAGATTTGAAAGGATATGTGAAAGTATAAATGTTGTCCAAAAGGGACAAAATATGATTTCAAAGAAAGGTTTCAAAGTGATTTTGCTGACACAATATTTTTAAAGTTATTGATGAAAATACTCATACAAAGTTTGATACAGATTTTCAAAGTTCTTTATGAAGCTCAATTTCGAGGACGAAATTTTTTAAAGGGGGAAGGATTGTAACGCCCCAATACTTATTTAAATACTATTTATTTTGCTAACGATCATGGATTTTGATTTTAATATTTATAGGTTGTCTGATACTTGGAACGAAACGTTCCTAGCATAAAATGAAGGACTTAAAAGGAAAAGATTTCAAAATGAATTATAAGGATCATTTTTAGAATTTATGAAAGTGATTTCGAAAAGTTCCGACGATTTTGATACGATAAAATTTCATTACAGAACACTTATATTGCAAAAATAATATTAAATTATTATTTTAATATTATCGAAAATCCGTTCCGAGCATATCGAAGATTTAACTCCGACGAGTCCTAACAGTCGGAAAATCGAATTTGGACATCGGGAAGGGGTCGAACCGGCCGAGCCAAGTTGACCGACAACTGCCGTCACCGCCGGACATGCCTACCGACAAATGTCGGTCACGGCCGTAAGCTTCTCGACCATTATCCAGATAGGGCTGTCCAGCTGTCCGGATAAGGTCGGTCACGACCGACAGAAGCTTCTCGGTCAGGTGTCCGGAGAAGGTCGGTCGCGACCGACAAAAGCTTCTCAGCCAGCTGTCCGGATAAGGTCGGTCACGACCGACAGAAGCTTCTCGGCCACCGTCCGGATAAGGCTTCCACTGTCCGGATAATGCTTCCACTGTCCTGTAAGGTTGATCTTCAACCGACTTTGAGCCCCTATTTATACATGTTCCTGACGTATTTTTGTACATATAATATATGATTTTGAATATATGAACATCTACTTTAAAACGACCGTAACATATTTCTATTACAAAAATTAAAAAGGCATCAAAAATCCCGATCAATTAGATAGCTCAAATCTGACAGTTTTTCAAAGGTGTTTGATAGAAGTCCTCAAAGAGATTTCAGATTTTACATCAAGAATTTATGACCGGAAATATGAAAAAGTATTTTCAAGTGCTAGGAGAAGCGTATCCGGGATCCAAGAAGGACAACCGTGCCAAATTCAAAGGAAGATATTTCAAGATTTCAGCAAACGAGGTGAGGTTATACTGTTTTAATATGTTACGGTCATCGTTGTGTCGTGTAACATGACGACCCGCGAGGGGTCGAAAGAATGACAGAAAGCCGATACGAGTCTCACACAGATAAGAATGTTTTATGTGCATTACACAACACGATTTTGACGATTTATAAGGGTTTAATATCACTGAGTATGCTCGTGTACTCACACCTCGTCATTTATGTTTTTCAGGCTAAGGAATCGACGAACGGGACAAGCAGAAGATGATTACATACTCCTAACACGATGAAGTTCTAAATAATCAAAGATGTTGTCGCCGTAATTATTATTATTTTTACGAAACACTTGATGTTCTTCGACGAATATAAATTTCAACGGACTATGTCCGAATATGTGATTTCCCATGTTTTTGTAAAACTGTACTCATATTTGAATAAACAAGTTTTATTGAAGATTTACTGACTAAAATACTTCCGCAAATACTCCGAATTTATATAAAATTTTTAAGGAAAAAATTTAGCCGTGTAACGTTCTTTTTACTTAAGAAAGCCAGGGTGTTACAGATGTAATATCCGTAATTTATTTTCCAATTTTAGCAGTTTCCATTTTTGGTGTATGTCTATTTTTATCGACTCGCTTGTAACCTTTTCGACATTTTGAATCTATTTTGTTCTTGGAGTTTTTCCATTTGGATGAGTTTTGGTGATGTTTTCACGTAATTTCGTTTTATGGCATGTTTTGCCGTATGAACGTTCGATTCTTGTAAAACTCATTCGTTTTCGTTGTTTCTTGGTTTGTACAAGTTCGTATGGTTGAGTTGGTCATGTGGAGATTTTCGGTTTGTAAATCCAACGTCGTTTCGTGATTTTCGGGCACTTGGGCCATTTTTGTAATTTCCTAATAGTTTAAGGAATCTTAGTTTCGTTGTCGCATTACGGACCCTCCGGTGGTCGGAATCGTATTTTCTTTTAGCGCTTAGCTCCGTCGTCTTGTATGCTTCGCGTCTATGTTCCTGGATTCTGGTCTCGTCGTGCGTTTCGTGTTTTATACCCTCGGCAGCAGCTTACTGCTGATGTGACATCAGCAGTGCTGAACTGCTGTGTAGGTAGCGCACTGTCACGGGGTTATACTTGCGCCTCTCTAAGTCCTCGCCGTGCGGCACTCTTAGGTTGTCTCAAGCCTAAGTAGTAAGCCTACTAATGAACAAGACTGCTAGGAAGGAAAGTAAGAAATGCTTTGGGGAAGGTTTTCTCTTATTGCACTGTAGCAAATCAGATTTCTCAAGGTGAGTTACAAATGAGCCCCAAGGGGGTATTTATACTAATCCTCCTAGGCTAACAAATTACCAACAAAACATTACTATTCCAAGTATTTACAGGAATGCCATCATCTAGAATGATCTATACAATTCTAAACAATTCTAAGAAGTCTTCTTGGAGTCCCCAGACCCCTCTGGAACGTCCGGCCCGACCCGGCCCGAAGTGTCCCGGCCCGGCCCGGCCAAGGCCCGATTCGGCCCGTAGAAATCCGACCCGATTTCTGACCTTCTGGAACCCTCTTTGACCTTCTGGAGTTGATTGGTCTCCATCTTGAAGCTTCTAGGGTCTTCTTTCTGAAGAGTGGATTCCTCGGCTTTTCAATGTCTACTGCTGTCACAAGGCTTTTTCCGTCTAAGCCTATTATAGGGGGGGTAGTCCTCTGTGAGCTTGGCCGGGTCCATGTACGCGTGCGAGCATGCTGCGCGCCCGTCCGGCAGGCTTCGGCCGGATGCTGGTAGATGCCTGCTGCCTTAAGGTGGGGCGTGACATTCTCCCCCACCAAAGTCGTGACCGTCCTCGGCACGATGCTGTCCCGATATTCTTCAATCTTCTGCCGGAATTGCCATAGGTTGTAATACCCGGTTGTAATTCATTCATTTTCATTCAGTAATTATCAGTCTGTAATTGTCACACAGTAATTTTCACTCATTAATAATCACTCATCATTCATGAATCACTCATTTGCGTTCAATGTTGGCATGTTGTAATCGTATATCAGTTACCGATCGTCATTTTATCTCCGTTTTTAGATCGAGACGGGAGTATTATCATTTTCATTGTGATTGATAGCGACGATGCACAATTCAGTCAATCAAAATCAACAGGCTCCTCCGCCGCCACCTCAGAGGCAAGAGAGGGGTGTAAGCAATATCATTAGCGATATCTCTCGCCAGCGACCACCTACCTTTGAGGGCTCATCTGAGCCGGTGGTTATTGTTCATTGGCTTGAGCATTTCGAGAAGTTATTTGCTATGGTGATTGCCCAGAAGGGCATAAAGTTTTAGTTGCGGCTTACTATCTTGGTAAGAGCGCTCATTCATGGTGGTTATCGTTGAAGCCCACAGACGGATCATGTACTTGGGATCAGTTCAAAACTCTCATGATGGAGAGGTACTATCCGTCCCCACTCAGAGAGGCCAAGCTGTCAGAGTTACACACTCCCGACCCCTCATCAGACGCGGATGTTCTCGCCATCGCCGAGAAATTTCAGGAACTTCTTCCGTTCGCCTCATCTATCATTCACTCTGAGGCGGACAAGATCAAGTATTTCAGCAAGAGGCTGAAACCTCGTATGCGGCTACAGTTGCTTAATCATAATTGCACCACGTTGGCCGAATTCATTGAGAAAGCTCTTACTTACGAGCTTACTGCCAAAGAGATTTCTAAGCAACAACCTTCATCTGCTGGCAAGAAGTCTAAGAACCGTAATTAGTCTGACGGGAGTCAGGCCACTTTCAAGAAACCACGTGCGGGATCTAGTTTTTCTGAGGGACCTCCCCTGGCATCTAAACCGGCAGAATCTCAGTCACGAGCGGCCAGTTCGGCCATCACCTGTTTCAACTGTGAGGAACAGGGCCATTTCAGCACCAAATGTCCGGCGATGCATTACGTGCCACAACTGTGGGATTGCTGGGCATAGGGCCCATTTTGCCGAAGGGACTCTAAACCCACTCCGGCGTCATCTCAGGCCCCAGGACATTCAAAGATACAGAATCAGGCCACTCAGTCAGCGTCGTTTAAGACGACAGGAGCTAGCAAGGGCGGAGCCAAGAGCTATCAGACGGGAGCGTCTGGTTCAGGGGCCGGCAAGCCCCGAATTTACGAGATGAAGAAGACCGATGATCCAGAGGCCCGAATGATCTCAGGTACACTCGATATTCTATCCCAGCCTGTGTGTACCCTTTTTGATACTGGTGCATCGCATTCATTCATTTCCGAGTCATGTTTGAGTAGACTACGTGCAGGTAGTGCAACTAGTTGTGAGCCTTATGTCATTAGCCTACCGATGGTAGACGAATTATCGTGTCGTGAGATTCGTAATTGTCCGATTCATTTCATGGTCGTGTATGGCCGGACCTAATCGTAGTTGATTTTCCGAGGGACGACGTCATCTTGGGTATTGATTGGATGGATCGTCATGATGCCATCATTAGTGTCCGTAGCGTATGATCACTATCATTTGACGATGGGGTTGAATGTGTGTTTCGGGAGGTAATCCGGCTATTCAGTAAGGTCATTAATTTGATGAAAGCGGTCGATTACTCGATCGAGGATGTGTTGGTTATTGGTGCTATATGACCAAAACCGAGGAATCATCGATAATGTTGACGGATATTCCCGTAGTGAGGGAGTATGCGACGTTTTTCAGAGTTACTTACAGTTTGCCTCCACGGAGAGATGTGGAATTCACGATTGAGTTGGAGCCCGATGCGTCCCCAATATCGAAGGCACCGTCTCGGATGGCCCGACCGAAATGCAGAGTTGAAGAACCAACTTGAGGAGTTGTTCGAGAAGGGTTATATCCGACCGAGTGCGTCCCCGTGGGGAGCACCAGTCTTTTTGTCAAGAAGAAGGATGGTTCGTTCCGTTTGTGTATTGATTACCGGAATTGAACCGGTGACGATCAAGAATAAGTATCCTTTACCTCGTATTGATGATCTCTTAGATCAACTTCAGGGAGCTTCAGTATTTTCCAAGATCGACTTAAGATCTGGCTATCATCAGTTACGGATTCGAGAGTCGGATATCGCGAAGACGGCGTTTCGAACACGCTATGGTCATTATGAGTTTGTGGTTATGCCGTTTGGATTGACTAATGCACCTACGGTATTCATGGAGTTAATGAATCGGGTTTTCATCGACTTTTTGGATCAGTTTGTTGTTGTCTTCATCGACGACATTCTGATTTATTCTCGTAGCCGAGAGGAACACGAGGTTCATCTTCATCAGGTTCTCGACGTGTTGAGACGAGAGCAACTTTATGGAAAGTTTTCCAAATGTGAGTTCTGGATGTCCGAAGTGACTTTTCTCGGACATGTAATTTCATCAGATGGAGTTCGTATCGACCCTCAGAAGACGGAGGCTATCCGAGATTGGTTACCTCGGAAGAATGTTAAGGAAATCCGAAGTTTTCTCGGATTAGCGGGTTATTATCGGCGGTTTGTGGAAGGATTTTCTAAAATCGCTCAACCCTTGACGAACCTTTTGCGAAAGGATAAGAAATACACGTGGTCCGACGCGTGTCAACGGAGTTTTGAGGAACTCAAGAGCCGGTTAATGTCAGCACCTGTACTTTCCTTGCCGCAGGGGACGGAGGGATTTGTGGTTTATAATGATGCGTCCGGACAGGGTCTCGGATGTGTGCTCATGCAGAATGGAAAGGTTATTGCCTATGCTTCACGGCAATTGAGACCTTACGAGGTTAATTATCCGACTCACGATCTGGAGCTAGCAGCCGTGGTGTTCGCTTTGAAAATTTGGTGTCATTATCTTTATGGAGTTACCTGTCAGATATTCACCGATCATAAGAGTTTAAAGTATATATTTACTCAGAAGGAGTTAAATATGCGACAGAGGCGGTGGTTAGAACTAATCAAAGATTATGATATCGAGATTCTTTACCACCCGGGCAAGGCGAACGTTGTCGCCGACGCCTTGAGTCGTAAGTCCGTGCAGGAGCAGATGCGTGCTCATTTAACAGTTCAGAAGGAGCTTCAGCAGGAATTCCTTAGACCCGAGATCGAGGTCTGGCTCCAGCGAATTCAGGGACAGATTTGTATGTTGGAGATTTCATCGTCACTTGAGGAGGTAATCATAGAGAATCAGAGTTCAGACCCTTCATTGTTGCGCATCCGTGAGGATGTGGCTCAGGGGAAAGCCCCTGGATTCGTGGACCACGAGGATGGAATTTTGAGATTTAAGAATCGGTTGTGCGTACCGGCGAATGACGAGTTGAAAAACTCGATTTTGAGAGAAGCTCATGCTACCCCTTATTACATTCATCCGGTCCAAGAAGATATACAAGGACTTGAAACAAAATTACCGGTGGAGTAATATGAAGCGAGAAGTTGCGAGAATTTGTTTCGAGATGCTTAACTCACAACAAGTTAAGATTGAACATCGGCGACCGCGGGTATCTTGAAACCTCTCCCTATTCCGGAGTGGAAGTGGGAAGACATTTCTATGGACTTCATCACGAGTTTGCGCCGAGTCGTCGTGGCATGAATACGATCTGGTGATTGTGGACCGCTTAACTAAATCAGCTCATTTCCTTGAGATCAAGGATACGTGGGGTCCCGAGAGACTCGGCTCGATTGTTCATCAAGGAGATAGTGAGGCCCTGCGGTACTCCTAAGAGTATCGTTTCCGATCGTGACGGACGATTTATGTCTCATTTTTGGAAATCAGTTCATCATGCTATGAGAACTCAGCTCAATCTCAGTACCGCCTTTCATCCTCAGTCCGACGGACAATCAGAGAGGACTATTCAGACATTAGAGGACATGTTGAGGGCATGCGTCCTCGATTGGAAGGACGATTGGGAAGCCCAACTACCACTGATCGAGTTCACGTATAATAATAATTGGCATGCCTCCATTAAGATGGCACCTTACGAGGCCTTGTACGGTCGTCATTGTCGATCTCCTTTGTGTTGGGATGACTTGTCAAAATCAATCGGCACCGAGCCCGATATGCTTATAGCCGCCCGGGAGAAGGTAGCTTTGATCAAGATTCGTATGTTGGACATTTCGAGTCGGCGAAATCATATGCGTATAATCGTAAATCGACCACTAGAGTTCGAGACGGGTGACCACGTTTTGGTCAAGGTATCCCCGAGTCGAGGTATTTTCCGTTTCGGAAAACGGGGGAAGTTGAGTCCGAGATTCATTGGACCATTAGAAATTTTGGATCGAGTAGGCGAGTTAGCTTATCGATTGGATTTGCCTCCGGTATTGAGCCGAATTCATAATGTGTTTCACGTCTCTCAGTTGCGGAACTATGTTTCCGACCCGAGTCACATACTTCAGTTCGACGAAATCGAGATCGCGGATGATCATTCGTACGATGAGCGTCCTGTACGAGTGTTGGAGCGGCGAATCAAACAGTTGAGGAGCAAGACGATCCCTTTGGTCAAGATTCAGTGGTCCAGACACGGAGTCGAAGAGGCCACTTGGGAAACCGAGGAGAGTATGCGGGAGAGTTATCCCGAGTTGTTTGACCCTTAGTTTCGGGGACGAAACTCTTTTTAAGGGGGGGAGTATGTAATACCCGGTTGTAATTCATTCATTTTCATTCAGTAATTATCAGTCTGTAATTGTCACTCAGTAATTTTCACTCATTAATAATCACTCATCATTCATGAATCACTCATTTGCGTTCAATGTTGGCATGTTGTAATCATATATCAGTTACCGATCGTCATTTTATCTCCATTTTTAGATCGAGATGGGAGTATTATCATTTTCATTGTGATTGATAGCCTTGTACTGGGAGTATCATCTTTGGCTCGTGTTAGACTTGTTCACTTCCACATTCGTATGGTATATCGGATCATTCATCAGTCGTAGCGAGGAATCGGAGTTATCGGATTTATTCACCTTGGCCAGCATTGAGTTACGGCCGTAAGGTTCTGGGATACGGCCGTAAGTTCAGCGGGTACGGCCGTAAGGCTGGCCGGTTACGGCCGTACGTGGTCGAGCAGTCGCCGGCATTTTGGCCGAAGGTGAGTTACGGCCGTAAGGAGGGTTGGATACGGCCGTAAGTGGTGTTCGTAAATTTCGGGTGTTGTCGACCAAGGGTGACTTACGGCCGTAAGGGTTGCGGCATACGGCCGTAAGTCGAGCGAATGCAGCCGTAAGGCTTGGCCGGATCTGTGCCGTCTGGCAGCGAGATGTCCTGCCATTTTTGACGAAGGCGGGTTACGCCCGTAAAGTTGGCCGGATACGGCCGTATCATCCGAGTTACGGCCGTAAGGTGTGCGGGTACGGCCGTAAGGATGTCGGAGGATGTTTTTGACGAAGGCGGGTTACGCCCGTAACTCGAGGCGGATTCTGGCCGTAAGTCTGTCAGCGAGCTTTGACGGCCGAGTTCTTGCCGTATGAGTTGGCGATTCTGGCCGTAAGGCCGTTGACTTGGAATGTTACGGCCGTAAGAGGGCCGAGTTACGGCCGTAACTTCCGGCAGTATTTAAGGACTCGGCCGGGACATTCTTCCTCATTTTCATTCCTTTTCTTCTTTTATCCGAGAGAGTGGGTTGAGGGAGAGATTTTGCCATCATCAATCACTTGAGTGTGTAATTTTCATCATCTTCATTCATTTGGGAATCTTGGATACTTGTTTTAACTCGTGTTCATCGGATCGAAGTAGTTGGATCTTCAAGAGGTAATTTCTTCAACACCTTGGACTTCGATTTTGTGTTGAGATATGATGTTTTGGACGTTATAATCATGTTATATGAATGGATATGTATATGATTATGAGTTTGTATAAGGATTCATTGGATTATTGAGGGATTTTTCAAGAACACTTTGAATATCGAGTTGAAATTGGGGGTTTTCGATTAATTGTCGTTATAATCACGTTTTCGGATATTCATTTTGGATTATTGATCATTTGGAAGATGTTTGTTGGTTTGAAACACATCTTGGGGGATTTGATAGTGGCTCATTGAGATTTGATTGTAAACAATCGGAGTTTGGCCACAACGTATTCGATATAATGCCCCAATGAACTTAGTTTAATCGTATCGACGTTTTGAGTTCGTTATATTCGTGTTTGATTCATATATTGAACGGGTTGTTGGATATTGTATAATTCAAGGTTGTTCGAGCGACCGATATCTCAATTAGGACGCTGTTCGTGGAAGGATAATTGTCACTGGTATTGTGTAAGTTGATTCTTACTCAGTTAAAAGGATATTCATTTCCGTTTGTTGTTGTTCATTCATAATCGTAACTCATTCATCATCGTGTTAACCGTATTAAAACTTGTCATTGTCAATTAATCACTTCAGTCACAAGGAACGACGGTTCCAATCATTTCGTTGAGCTATCATTCATTTCACTATCATTCTATCTCGGTGAGTCATTATTCGTTTCCAATGTCACTTTTGTTATATCGTGGCATTCCGGGTCATATTGGCGTGCCGGTTAGTATGTGTAGGATTTTCATGTCGAGCACATTTATGTCGTGTGTTGGTTGTTGGCCTCACATTGGACTGTGCACACGAGTCGATTGCTTCGTGAGACTGATTAGGTACAAGACCACGCGGGTATTCGATCGATACTCGTTGGTGGCTTGTGCACGGACACATTTCCATCCCGGGCGTAGTGTGGCGCCACCCTTTGAGCCGTACTGTTAGTTGATTCATACAGCATGTTTGATTGCGTATGTTTTCAACAAGATTTGGTTATAATCTAACCGTTTCATTTTGATCGAACTTGTGGTTTATACTACACAGTTATATGATTGTGTTTATTCAACTCTTGAGGATTGTTGTTCTATATAACTGACCCCGTTTGGGGATATTTATTTCTCAGGTCATGGCAAGGCAAAGGCACAGGGAGAGCACGTTGACGGCGAGGAGTCCCGATGATACTAGAAGGGGGGCCCAGTCCTTTCAGTCATTTAATTCAGTCATTATGTTTCCTTCATTTATTCCGCTGCAGACATTCCGTTCGAATACTCATTTCACTTAGTGTTGTATATTTTATCTCCATATAAAATATACATGTATTCTGAAATATCCTGGATGTGTTGTATAAAACTCCTCATCGGAGTAATTATTGTTGTAATGTGGTTTGGTACTACATTTACCCTGCGTAATTCATCATTTTCATTTGCCTGGTGGGTCCCAGTTGGGGATTCACGGAACTGTAATATCCGCCTAGTTTGGGGTGTTACATAGGTGATCCTCGTGTTCCCAGCTATTTTCAGCGTCTGGGAGTCCCTTCCAATGCACAAAGTACTCGGTGTATGGGGCCACGCCCCTTCGTCGAACGTCCTGATGTGAAATGATCTCGGCTACTTCCTTGTCGAAGGAAGTAATCACGGCAGTAGGTGCTCGGTGTGACTGAGCTCGGCCCGTATCCTCCATGTCCTCATGGTAAGGCTTCAGTTGGCTAACATGAAATACCGGGTGTATCTTTATCTTCGGCGGTAGTTCCACTCGATAGGAAACTGTCCCAACACGCCGCTCGATCTTGTAGGGTCCCTCGTATCTTCGGATAAGTCCCTTATGCACAGCCCGAAATGCTTTAAATTGCTGCGGGAGAAGCTTCACCATAACTAAGTCGCCTTCGTTGAACTCGACCGCTCGTACCATAACCCATTTCTTCATCTTCTTGGCTGCCTTGTCCAAAGATGCTCGAGCCAAGTCCGATTCCTCCTGTAATGACTTAGCAAAGGTATATGCTACGGGACTCTGTCCCGTGTATCCGGTGGCAATGTTGTTCGTTGTCGCCGGTTGTCTCCCTGTAGCGAGCTCGAATGGGCTGCGTCCCGTTGATTCACTCTTCTGCAAATTGTATGAGAATTGGGCCGTGTCTAAGAGTTTGGCCCAGTCCCGCTGATTGGCACTCACATAGTGCCGCAAGTAGCACTCAAGCAGTGTGTTAACTCGTTACATGCCCCGTCCGTCTGTGGGTGGAAACTTGTTGAGAATGCTAAGTTCGAGCCCAATAGCTTGAAAAGTCCCGACCAAAACTTTCCTGTGAAACGTGGGTCTCGGTCACTCACGATTGTCCTTGGAATGCCCCAATATTTTACCACATGCTTTAAGAACAACTTGGCCGTCTCCAGAGCCGTTACGTCTGCCGGTGCTGGAATAAAGGTTGCGTATTTTGAGAACCTGTCCACCACAATATGATCGACCCGTACCCATCCGATTTAGGGAAAGCCATAATAAAGTCCATTGAAACGCTTTCAAAAGGGTGTTCCGGTATGGGCAAGGGTTAAAGTAGTCCACCAGGTTGTTGTTGTTCCACCTTGTCTTGTTGGCACAAAAGACATGTCCGGACGTATGCCTCGACGTCCTCACGCATCCTGGGCCAAAAGTAAGAATTGTCAATTAAAGCCATTGTACGGTGCATACCTGGGTGTCCAGCCCATAGTGTATCATGGCATTCCTTCATGATGTCGCTCCGTAAGTTTCCCCATTTGGGCACGTACAAACGATTGCCTTTGGAAAAGAGTAGCTCGTCTCTTTCCCAGAACCGTCTTGTCTTGCCGCTCCTGGCAAGTTGCATGATGTTTTCTGCGAAAGGGTCCTGCCTCAGTCCCTCGTGTATGCGGTCCTTGATGATTACTTCGGCCTTGGTCAAGGCTGCAAGCTCGGCCTTCCGGCATAATGCATCGGCTACTCGGTTAAGTACTCCCGGCTTATACTCCAGGGTATAATCGAACTCATCTAGGAATTCCTGCCATCTTGCTTGCTTTGGCGTGAGCTTCTTCTGGGTTTGAAAATAACTTGTGGCTACGTTGTCTGTTCGTACCACAAACTTGCTCCCAAGTAAATAATGCCTCCAGGCTCTAAGGCAATGAACCACGACGGTCATTTCCTTCTCATGTACCGAGTACCGTCTCTCGGTGTCATTCAATTTTATGCTCTCATAGGCAACGGGATGCCCTAGCTGCATCAAAACTCCTCCGATGGCATAATCAGATGCATAAGTCTGAACCTCATATGCCTTGGCATGGTCTGGCAAGGCAAGAACTGGCTGCTCCGTCACTTTGCCTTTGAGTCGCTCAAAGGCCTCTCGACACTTATCCGTCCACTCCCATTTGTGGTCCTTCTTCAATAGGTCCGTTAATGGTGCTGCTATCCGAGAGTATCCCTCGATGAACTTCTGGTAGTAGTTCACGAGTCCCAGAAATGACCCGAGTTGGGTTATGCTGGTCGGCGGTTCCCAATCTCGAACGGCTTTCATTTTGGCCTCGTCCATCATTATGCGGCCATCCTTGATACGGTGCCCCAGAAAAGTCACTTCCTGTTGGGCGAATGAGCACTTCTCCAACTTTGCATAAAGTTCATTGTCCCGCAATGCCTGGAACACCTGTCTCAAGTGTTCTACATGCTCCTCCATCGATGATGAGTAAATGACAATATCATCCAGATAAACGACAACCAACTTGTCTATGTATGGTTGAAATAACTTGTTCATCAATGTGCAAAAGGTTGCTGGGGCGTTTGTAAGCCCGAACGGCATCACAAGGAAATCAAACAAACCATACCCGGTCACCATGGCGGTCTTGGGTTCGTCTCCTTCGGCTATCCGGACCTACCAATATTCGGATCTTAGGTCGATCTTTGAAAAGTATTTGGCACCTCCCAGTTGGTCAAACAGCTCTCCAATGAGTGGAATGGGATATTTGTTGCGAACCGTCAGTTTGTTGAGTGCCCTATAGTCTACGCACATACGTAAGGATCTATCATGCTTCTTCTGGAACAAAACGGGGGATCCATAAGGAGATTTGGATGGTTAGATCATCTTGGAATCCAACAACTCTTTCAATTGCTTCTGCAGCTCTTTAAGTTCCGGTGGTGACATCCTATAGGGTGTCCTCGAAGGTGGCTTCGCATCAGAAATAAGTTCAATTTTGTGGTCCACATCCCGTCTGGGCGGCAACTTCTTAGGTAGTTCCGCGGGCATCACGTCCTGGAACTCCTCCAAAACGGCTAGAACTTCCTTTGGTACATCCTTCCTTTCTATATCGTTTCCATCATCAGGAACGTAAAATGCAGCAAAGGTCTCCTCCTGCTTCCGAAGTCCTCGACTAAGTTGCATGGCTGAAAGGGTGCCTGTCCCCTTCGCTTCCCTCCTGGCCGGAATGGCCTGTGTCCTGTCGGAGTCCAAAATGACTAAGGAATCAGAAAATGGAAGAATGCAAGCCCGTACCTGATCGAACCATTGTAACCCAAGAACCAAATCGTATTCATCCATGGTCACTACAGTGAAGGTGATCATTCCCTGCCAGTCACCTATCTTTGCTTTCACTCCTCGTCCTTCGCCGTGCACCGGTTTAGCATGGGTGTTCACTGTCTTGATCGATCCATTAGTTGGAGTGACGGTAAGTCGCAAGGCTTTGGCTACGCCATCCCGTATGAAGTTGTGCGTAGCTCCTGTATCCACTAAGGCTTTGATGTGTGTGCCTCCGATCAAGGCATCCACGAACATAGACCCCTTTCTGGGTCCCTTCGCCGGCTCCACAACGGCTTTGACAGCATTGAGCAAACTCAATGAGCCCATATGTGCACCATCCGCAACCTCGGTCTCCGTGGTCTCTTGAATGGCTGTGACCTTCTTCCTCCGAAATGGGCAATTGTACTTCATGTGAGAGGTACTATGACAAATGTGACAACCTCTCGGCTTATCGTTCTCGTCCACTGGTTGCTTGCCCGAGTATTTGTTTGGCCTGAACCTTGATGGGCGGTCTCCCCCACCTTTGCCTTTATCTGTGCGGAAAGTCCTTGGCTTGTCGCTGGTCTTCAACTCCCGTAAGCCCTCAGCCACAGCAATGGCGGTCGCCACATCCTGAACACTGCGCCTTTCCAACTCTTGCCTCGCAAAAGGATTGAGTCCGTCCATAAATGCAAACAGCTTGACGGTCGCCGTCAAGCTTTGTATCTCCAGCACAATTTATTGGAACTCCTTGACATAATCTTTGATAATACGAGTGTGGCTAAGTCTCTTTAGCCTGCCCCAAGCCTTGAACTCCACATTCTTGGGATAGAATTGCCTCTTTAATTCGGCCTTAAAGTCTTCCCAGGAAGCCATCCTGCACGCACCACTCTCAATGTCAGCCTGCTTGGTCCGCCACCACAGCACGGCTGTGTCGACTAAGTACAAGGGCGCCGTCCGCAACTTGGTGTCATCATCTCGAATGTTTGAGGCACCAAAGTATTGCTCCAGGTTCCATAAGAAATTGTCAATCTCCTTGGCGTTTCTCGATCCGTTGAACTCCCCAGGCCTTGGGATGTCAATTCGTGCGGGTGTCGCACCCACATGTCCTTCTCCGTTGGCAATCGCCCTTTTCACTGTTGCCATCTCCGTCTTGAGAACCTCCATGCTCTCTTGCATGGCCAAGATCATGGCCCGAAAATCGTCCAACTCCTTCTTCATGTCCCCATCACAAGCATTGATAGTAGAGAGAACCTGGTTGTGCAGCTCCTCACCAGCTTCTTCTAAGTCATCCACCCTCCTCGCAACCTCATCATAGACCTCCTCCAGTCGAGTCATTCGGCTGTCCATGGCAGCAATCCGGTCGACAGACTTGTCTCTGCCCTTCTTGGTCTTCTCGGCCTGAGTGTTGGGTTGGGTAACGTCGGATGATTGTGCCATCTTACTCCTTGCATGATCAGCTAGCAATCTTCGAAAATCCGCCTTGGTTGTCTCAACCTTGTCTCCGATACCAACTGTCACGGGGTTATACTTGCGTCTCGCTAAGTCCTCGCCGTGCGTCACTCTTAGGTTGTCTCAAGCCTAAGTAGTAAGCCTACTAATGAACAAGACTGCTAGGAAGGAAAGTAAGAAATGCTTTGGGGAAGGTTTTCTCTTATTGCACTGTAGCAAATCAGATTTCTCAAGGTGAGTTACAAATGAGCCCCAAGGGGGTATTTATACTAATCCTCCTAGGCTAACAAATTACCAACAAAACATTACTATTCCAAGGATTTACAAGAATGCCATCATCTAGAATGATCTATACAATTCTAAACAATTCTAAGAAGTCTTCTTGGAGTCCCCAGACCCCTCTGGAACGTCCGGCCCGACCTGGCCCGAAGTGTCCCGGCCCGGGCCCGGCCAAGGCCCGATTCGGCCCATAGCAATCCGACCCAATTTCTGACCTTCTGGTACCCTCTTTGACCTTCTGGAGTTGATTGGTCTCCATCTTGAAGCTTCTAGGGTCTTCTTTCTGAAGAGTAGATTCCTCGGCTTTTCAATGTCTACTGCTGTCACAAGGCTTTTTCCGTCTAAGCCTATTATAGAGGGGTAGTCCTCTGTGAGCTTGGCTGGGTCCATGTACGCGCGCGAGCATGCTGCGCGCCCATCCGGCAGGCTTCGGCCGGATGCTGGTAGATGCCTGCTGCCTTAAGGTGGGGCGTGACAGCACGCTACTCCTGTTCCCTTGCGTGCGCTACCGATGTGCAGTTAGCGTACGCTAACTCCCTATTGTTAGCGTACGCTAACGAAGGATGGCAGTAGCCACTGGACCTGTCGCGGCCCCGTTAGCGCGCGCTACATATGACGATTAGCGTGCGCTAACTCCGCTGAATATAAGTCAGCGGATAGTTTCAGAACAGCAGTTTATTTCTTTCCTCTTCGTTTCTTCGATGTGCGACCTCAGAGACGATTTCCACCAGTTCTATTCGGAGTTCTCTTCAAATTCCATCACGGTAGAATCGAGCCATCATATCATAATCAGCATAATCACCTTTCATCAGCCGAATTAAAGGTAATTCCTCAGGAACCCTAATTTTGACGGATTTGGGGGATTTTCGGGATTTTAGGGTTTAGTTCCGAATTGTTCATCTATATTACGATATTCTTTACCGATTGTGATTAGTGAGTGATTCTTAATCCAACCTTCTTGTTTTTAATCCGCGAATTATCGATACAGGGAGATTTTGTGTAAACCCTCGCCCGTATCGATTGATCGTTCATTGCCGTATCATGTATTCAGGGTTATGGGTGTATTCCATTAGAGTATTGTTGTCCGTGGGGACTGAACTGTATTGGTCCTTCATTTAGGAACCGTCGTTTTCCACCCGGACCGTTCGTAGTCGTGCTTCAACTCCGTTTCTTCGAGAATGTCTCAAAGGCAAGTACTTTACATTTGTTTACATGTTCTAGTATTTGAATTATGGCATTATCGTGGTTGTTGTGGATGGATATGTGTATGTTCACCTAGGGACGGTCCGACGGGGCCTCTAGGGATACGTATTGCCGTGAGTGTGTGTATCGCGAACTGTGGTTAGCCACCCAGGGATGTCCAACGGGGCTCTGCGGGGTACGGTGGTCGTGAGTCTCGTACCAACGGTTAACTTTGAATGTGATTTGTTGGAGATAATGTGTTTTGTGATTGTACATCATAAATATTCCGGAATATAAAATGTTTTCTAAAATGACTTTTTGGCGCATATATTCATATGATTAGAATGTAGTTCAAATGGATTGTACTTGCACTAGCAGTTGTCGCTAACCCCTTAAATGGGGGAAATACTTTTTGTATTTCAGGTATTGATTGTGGGGACAAGCGAGTACCCGAGCCGTATGAGGATGATGGGCAAGCATGATATTGTCCAGAAGTTGATTATTGGTGTCTTGTCAGTCAAATTATTATTGATGTCTGATTTTGGGATTCTGTATTATAAAATTTGTTTAAGTACTCGAGTACTTACGATTTGAATTTGTTAATGTTGTGTTCCCGTTTTGGGAAAATGGATTTGATGTCAAAATTTTATTTGCCGGTTAAAGTCTTTTATTTAGCTTGTCGTTTTATTTATGATGGGTTGTCGTTGTCGAATGTCCTGTTTGGTACGTTAGCCTGGTGGATTCCACAGTGTGGGCTCCACGGAGCTGTAATATGCCCTGAACGTCTTAGGGGTGTTACAGAATATGGTATCGGATCTTAGATTTATGGATACCTAGGCTGTCGGTTATTTGGGTCTAGTTAAGTGTCGTTTTTGGGACAGTATCACTGCTATGCCATCATCTCAGTACGCCGGTGCTCGTAAGTTTTCCTAACTTGACTCATTTCATCGTTATGTTTCATTTTTGTCTTGGTATCTTATTGCGTTTTGCGTTTGAATTGTACTTACCCGTTGCTTCTTCAGAATTCCTGCTGGTAGAGGACGTGGACGCGGTCGCGGACGCGGTAGGGGACGTGGCGCAGCCGGTGGGGCAGCCATGTCCGTGTTAGGGTTGTATACGTCAAAGCATACTTTATGCTTGTATTACCTAATTTCCCGGTCTTTATCTATGAGAATATTTAATTCATTTATCACATGTTTTGCATATTTATTCACGCTATGGTTATGCAAATGCAGTCTAATTTACTTTATATTGTAGATAATGTGGTGTGTAGTGTCACACAGAAGATCACATTATCGGTTCCTTATATAGTAATATTTAGTTCACAACCTATGTAACATTAGACCGTTATATGAGAGGTTGTAGTATATGCTTGAGATTGGTTGGTCTTGACCATTAGCATATATTAGCGTATTTGTTATACGTTGAACAGGATCGAGGTGAGATAGATTCTTCCGTACTGACTATAAGAAGAACGTACATCTCGGATAATTATTATTTCTTAATTCTAGTGATTAATATTTAATTATATATATTTAATATTTATTGCTTTGATTTATCATGGGTGAGAGCCACAATGATTGACTCAATATGCTCGATATTTTGGGCAATATTATTATTTATATGATAATTAATATTATAGCTAGAAATCGTGTCCCGACAATGGGTTGATCATGTCCCTTGAGGCACTCGAAAGGATTATTATATCAAACCCTGCAGGTGGAATTAATTTTCCGATATAATAATAAAGGTCGAGTGGTATACTCATGTATAATACATTAATTAATTAAAAGCTGTCAGTAGCTTAAATTAATTAATGGACATGGAATATCTTAAACACGGGAAATAATTAATTCAATAAGGAGCCCAATTTCGTAATTTGGGATTTTGGTAGGAAGTGCAATATTAACTTATTAGTGGACTAAGTTGATATTAATAGAGTCTTCATATTAGGAAGAGTCCTAATAATGGAAGGAAGATATCTATTGGGAGTCCTTACCATATCCTCCTTAAGGTCCCTAGAGTAGCCCAAAACACCTATAAAAGGAGTATATGTGTTGGCCGATTTTCTACACCATATTTGCCCAAGAAATCGATTTTTGTGTGTGTGTTTTAATTGTGGATCTTGACTTGTGTCTTGGATTCCACAATTTGTTAACACAATATTTTTCTAAAATACTCAAAATATTCAAGAAAAATAGAGAGAACAAAAATCGTGAGATTCTTGTGAAGAAAAGATTCGCCGATCCATATAGTGCTCCAAGTAGTCCTAGATTGTTGCCCACACGACATCCGGACGTAGGCGGGATATACTCTAGAAGATCTTGAGGTAGAAATACAAGAAGATCGGAGAGGAACACGAAGAAGGACAAATCGACCAAAAGGGATTTTTCTACCACTTCGCGTCAAAGGTAAAATTACCGACTCCCATGCGTAAATATGTTTATTTAATTGTTTATTAATCTGTTTAGTTAATTAGTTGACAAGCCTAAATAGATCCGGTTTTTACGTTGGTTAGTTTATAAAACCTTTTATTAAATTACTTTCACCAACTCGCTTCCGCTGCGTTTTATATTCCAACAATTGGTATCGGAGCCGGTCTTTAGGTTCTGTTCAATTTAATTAATTTGGTGATTAATATGCTAGCAATTAAATATTCGTATATTATGATTTTTTGGAATATTTTGCTAGAATTTGTCTTGCAGGAAAATATGATCCAATTATCATGGCTATGTGATGTTTTATTTATTTACGCGTTTTGGTAATTTAGCCCGTTTTTGTGGCATGTATAAGTTTTTCCCGTGAGATAATCCACGGGTAGAATAGGATTTATTTTTTCTTGTAATTTGATGTAAATTCGATGTATTTTATTTTGAATAAAATTGTAATCGAGTTGGGACACTCAAAGTACGAAAGAAAAAGAAGTCCAGCGCGAAGAGGAGTCCCGATCGGACGAACCAACCGGGACCAGCAAGGAGCCGATCGGCGGTTCGGCCAGGCAGCCTCGGTCAGTCCGGGCAGGTCGGTCAGCTCGGGCAGCTCGGTCAGCTCGGTCAGCTCGGGCAGCTCGGCCGGGCCTGGGCAAAGAAGACGGACAGCCGGCAGCGGCAATGGACGAGCGATTCGGGTTCGGGTCGTCCAATTCGTTTTTCCGCAAGATGCTTGAAGCAGTGGGAGCAAACGAGCCGAAGATTTTCTCGTTATTCAAAACGAGGAATAAAAGCCATGATAATTGGATTTAATTATCCAATTTTTTATTATTTATTGGTTTTTATTGTTTTGATGTATGGCATGTATGGAATGTATGCGTGATATGTTTCCTTGCATGTTAGGACGAGAAAATTAAAAACCTTAATTTTCAAAATAACTAAGTGATTTTAAAATTGATTTTTCAAAATCAAATTGGCCTCCATAATTGGTTTAAATTGTGAAATAATTAGCATGCGCGTTGACATTAGAGTCTTCCTCCACATCGGATGTGCTAAATTATTGGCTCAATGGTTTTAAACTTCAAATTTGATAAAAAAAAGATGAATATAATTTTTATGATAGGACCTCTCCATCCGTAGGACTATTATCATTAAATAATATTCTAAGGTTTGTTAAATTATGGTGTTCACTTAGGTGTATTAATTAATAAGCTCCCCATCGAGTCTATGTTAATTAAATACATGGCCAAGAGGAACCAACTATTAATTTTACTTGTCAAAATGTGTCTTGGCTAGATAGTAAAATTAAAGACGTTAAAATCTACTTGAAAAAGTATATGTAAACGTCCACACTATCGTGGCTTGCATGTGCGGTTTTTCAAGGTGTTGGTTGATTGCATATATATTGTTTTAAGGTTTTTCAATATATTTTGCGTCGAATTATGTGATGAATGGTGTTTTAATTTTATTCTCGATGTCTTTCAATCCACTAGCCGTTATTCTCAAAGAAAACAAACTTGATGGCACTAACTTTGCCGGAAAAGAAATCTTGATATTGTCTTGATCGCCGAGGCATAAGTTTGTTTTAACCGAGGAGAGTCCTTTGGAAACTGTGAATCGGATGCCACTCAAGAGTTGGCTGAATTCGAAATGGAAAAAGTCCGATGAGATGGCTCACGTTACATTTCGCTTCTTTAACAAATGTATTGCAAGATCGCATCGACGATGGGCTCACCGGAAATGATGAAAAATCTCACCGAGATGTTTGGTCATCGAACCGGCGGCTAGGCAAAATGCGATGAGGGTTTTGATGACAACCCAAATGTCTCAAGGGACCCCAGTAAGGGATCACGTTCTTAAAATGATGTCTCATTTGAACGAATCGAGCATACTGGGGCAACTATCGATGCGGAATCGCAGTCGATATTATCTTGGGCGGTTACCAAGAAGCTTTGAGCAGTTCCGCCTAAACTACAATATGAATCGTAGGACTTACACATTGGCGGAACTTCCGACAGAGCTTCAATCTGCCAAGGTCTCTTCAAACAAGGTTATCATCAAATTCTTGCGGCAACCGTCTCGCTTCTTCAAAACCCAAATGGGGAAAGAAGAAAAAGCAGGTTGGCCTGAAGCAAGTGACGACTTTCAAAGCTAAGGGCAAGGCTCCTCACCAAAGGCTCCTCAACCGAAGCGAACAAAAGCCGAAGGGCAAGTGCTTCAATCATGATCCGAAGGACATTTCAAGAGTGATCGCCCTAAGAGAGGTACGTCTCATGCACTAGTAGTCAAAACATGTTTGGTCACTGTTCCATCACTTTGTGGATAGTGGATTCGGGCCCACCGATCATGTTTGTTATGACTCAGGGGTTCCAAGTAACCAAGGTACTTAGTGCGGATGAGATTACAATAAGTCAGCGACTATTCCAGTCAAGGTCATTGCGATGGAGTCGTGCGGCTAAAAGTTGATGATAAAATTTTAGTTCTTAATAATGTATTATTAGTACCCGATTTTAGAATGAATTTGATTTCATTTCTAAATTGCGTCGTGATGGATATTCAGTTTCTTTTGAAGATAATGCAATTATTAAAAGAAATGGTGAATATATTTGGGAGTACTTATAATGAAGAACTTTATATCATCAATGCCGCACTACCTCCCTTGCATAAATCGCTTAATTCTTTGACTAATCCTAATAAAAGAAAGGAACTTTCGAGCATAAATCCAACATATTTGTGGCATTTACGATTGGGTCATATTAACCTTGGAAGGATTCAAAGATTGGTGAGCGATGGCCCATCGATTCGCTCCAAGTTGAGTCATTTCCAACCTGCGAATCCTGCTGGAAGGTAAAATGACTAAAAGGGCTTTTCAAAGCAAAGGAAATCGTGCACAAAAGGTGTTGGAATTGGTTCATACCGATGTATGTGGTCCAATGAACATCCGGCTAAGGGTGGTTTCAATACTTCATCACGTTTATAGATGATTATTCGAGATATGGATACATCTATTTGATGCGACGTAAGTCCGAATCTTTTGATAAGTTCAAAGAATTCAAGGTGAAACGGAGAAGCGTCATCGGCAGAGTATCAAGTCACTACGATCTGATCGTGGTGGCGAATACCTTAGTGGAGAGTTTTTGGATTTCCTGGCACATGAGGGGATTACTTCCTACCACAGTACACCACAACAAAATGGTGTTGCCGAACGAAGGAATCGTACTTTATTAGAGATGGTTAGGTCAATGATGAGTTATTCGATTTGCCTATTTCGTTGGGATACGCCTTGGAAACAGTAGCGTACATTCTAAACTTGGTGCCTTCAAATCGGGCCCAAAACACCCACAGAATCGTGGAATGGGCGCAAGCCTACCAGACATGTTCGGATTTAGTTCTCCAGACACGTCTGAATAAGGAAGTGATAAGTTGGCATCTCGTATGTATACGAGTGTTTGTAGGATATCCTAAGGGAACGAAGGGTGGCTTATTCTACAACCCTAAAGACCTTAAGGTCATTGTTAGCACCAATGCCCGGTTCTTAGAGGAGGACTATGTGATAAGTCACAAGCCTAGGAGTGAGGTCATTCTAGAAGAACTTAGGGCGAGATTTCGACAATACCAATTGTGCAAACACCTAGTGTACCACGTATTGACACTATTGTGGATACGCAAACTAAGGACACGCCTCGTCGTAGTGGGAGGGTTATTCGTCAACCCGAACGTTTCATCGGCGTGAGCATCTTCGACCACTCCCCGGACCAGATGAAACGGATCCATGTACGTACAAACAGCAGTTCAAGACAAGGATGTCAATCCTGAAAACAGCAATGGAATCCGAAATGGGATCTATGGATTCTAACCAAGTGTGGGAGCTAGTAGAACTACCCAATGGGGTAAAACCCATTGGAAGTAAGTGGGTCTACAAGCGTAAGAGAGGATCGAAAGGGAAGGTTGAAACCTATAAAGCAAGGCTTGTTGCGAAAGGTTACACTCAGAAAGAGGGCATCGACTACGATGAAACCTTTTCGCCAGTAGCCATGCTTAAATCGATCCGGATTCTCTTAGCTATAGCCGCACATTTGGATATGGAGATTTGGCAGATGGATGTCAAGACTGCGTTCTTGAACGGAGTCTTGATAAGGAAATCTATATGCGCCAACTCAAGGATTCATTCTTTGAAGGTCAGAGCACTTAGTATGCAAGCTTAAGAGAGCCATTTATGGTCTTAAGCAAGCATCAAGGTCTTGGAACATGCGATTTGATGAGGTCATTCAATCGTATGGTTTTGAAACGATGTCTAGTGAGGTTTGTGTATACAAAAGTGTGATGGAAACGTCTTTAGTGTTTCTTGTACTATACGTAGATGATATACTTCTAATTGGAAACAATGTGAAGGTATTATCGGACGTAAAGTATGGCTATCGAAAGCGATTCGATATGAAGGATTTGGGAGAAGTGGACACATCCTTGGTATTAAGATCTTTCGAGATCGCAAGAAAAGGATGTTGTGCTTATCTCAGGCATCCTATATCGATACGGTGCTAAAGCGGTTTAGCATGGAGAATTCCAAGAAAGGTTTCTTACCTTACAGACATGGAATTCAACTATCTAAGGCTATGTGTCCTAAGACACAGAAGGAGATAGATGACATGAAGCTGGTCCCTTATGCTTCGGCAGTGGGAAGCCTCATGTATGCTATGCTTTGCACTAGGCCTGATATCTGTCAAGCTGTAGGCATGGTGGCGAGATATCAGTCGAACCCAAGACTGGGACATTGGATTGTTGTCAAGCATATACTCAAGTACCTGAGAAGGACTAGGGAGCATATGCTTGTATATCAATCGATACGCTTTGTCCTTTGGGTTACACCGACTCGGATTTCGGTGCGGACAAAGAAAAGTCGAAATCAACTTCCTGATATGTTTTCACTTTGGGAGGTGGAGCCATAAGTTGGAGGAGTGTGAAGCGAAATGCATAGCGGACTCTACAATGGAAGCCGAATATGTAGCGGAGAGGCGGCTAAAGAGGCGGTATGGCTCAAGTACTTTCTAAAGGATTTGGGGTGATTCCTAATTTGCCCGGGAGTATTACACCGTATTGTGATAATACCTGGTCTTGTAGCAAATTCAAGGAACCACGAGCCCACAAAGCAAGCAAACATATCAAGCGCAAATATCATATCATTCGAGATTTTGTGAAGAGAAGGAAGATCATTGTCTCCAAGATAGCATCTGAAGACAACCTAGCTGATCCTTTCACGAAAGGGTTGCCCTCAAAATCATTTGAAGGGCATGTGGAAGGAATGGGGTTGAGATGTATGGCAGCATTGCTTTGAGTATAAGTGGGAGATAGATAGACATAGTCTAGATAGTATACTTCAAAAGCATGCTTTGAGTATAAGTGGGAGATTGTTAGGGTTGTATACGTCAAAGCATACTTTATGCTTGTATTACCTAATTTCCCGGTCTTTATCTATGAGAATATTTAATTCATTTATCACATGTTTTGCATATTTATTCACGCTATGGTTATGCAAATGCAGTCTAATTTACTTTATATTGTAGATAATGTGGTGTGTAGTGTCACACAGAAGATCACATTATCGGTTCCTTATATAGTAATATTTAGTTCACAACCTATGTAACATTAGACCGTTATATGAGAGGTTGTAGTATATGCTTGAGATTGGTTGGTCTTGACCATTAGCATATATTAGCGTATTTGTTATACGTTGAACAGGATCGAGGTGAGATAGATTCTTCCGCACTTACTACAAGAAGAACGTACATCTCGGATAATTATTATTTCTTAATTCTAGTGATTAATATTTAATTATATATATTTAATATTTATTGCTTTGATTTATCATGGGTGAGAGCCACAATGATTGACTCAATATGCTCGATATTTTGGGCAATATTATTATTTATATGATAATTAATATTATAGCTAGAAATCGTGTCCCGACTCGGGTTGATCATGTCCCTTGAGGCACTCGAAAGGATTATTATATCAAACCCCTGCAGTGGAATTAATTTTCCGATATAATAATAAAGGTCGAGTGGTATACTCATGTATAATACATTAATTAATTAAAAGTCACAAGAGCTTAAATTAATTAATGGACATGGAATATCTTAAACACGGGAAATAATTAATTCAATAAGGAGCCCAATTTCGTAATTTGGGATTTTGGTAGGAAGTGCAATATTAACTTATTAGTGGACTAAGTTGATATTAATAGAGTCTTCATATTAGGAAGAGTCCTAATAATGGAAGGAAGATATCTATTGGGAGTCCTTACCATATCCTCCTTAAGGTCCCTAGAGTAGCCCAAAACACCTATAAAAGGAGTATATGTGTTGGCCGATTTTCTACACCATATTTGCCCAAGAAATCGATTTGTGTGTGTGTTTTAATTGTGGATCTTGACTTGTGTGGATTCCACAATTTGGTTAACACAATATTTTTCTAAAATACTCAAAATATTCAAGAAAAATAGAGAGAACAAAAATCGTGAGATTCTTGTGAAGAAAAGATTCGGCCGATCCATATAGTGCTCCAAGTAGTCCGGTAGATTGTTGCCCACACGACATCCGGACGTAGGCGGGATATACTCTAGAAGATCTTGAGGTAGAAATACAAGAAGATCGGAGAGGAACACGAAGAAGGACAAATCGACCAAAAGGGATTTTTCTACCACTTCGCGTCAAAGGTAAAATTACCGACTCCCATGCGTAAATATGTTTATTTAATTGTTTATTAATCTGTTTAGTTAATTAGTTGACAAGCCTAAATAGATCCGGTTTTTACGTTGGTTAGTTTATAAAACCTTTTATTAAATTACCTTCACCAACTCGCTTCCGCTGCGTTTTATATTCCAACAGTCCGATCACTCGGGAACCGATTCGGCGATGCCTTCCTTGTCGAACAGTGTTCCCCCTAGTTCCGGAGGTCAGCAGGACCAGTCTGCTAGCTCCGGTAATGCACATGAGAATGTTGGAGTGGCCAACATTTTGCGGCGAGTAGCGAACTGGATGACGCTGCGGCTCGGGCCGTTCTAGTCGGCCAAGCTAATGCCAACCCGGTTCCGCCTACTGGATCCGGTAATGATAAGCTACTTCAGGACGTGATTCGTATGCGTCCTCCGCAGTTTGATGGTGCTTCCGACCCTTCTGGTTGGGAGAATTGGCTATTCGAGATGGAGAAAGTGTTTGAGGCTGCTAATTGTTCCGAGGAGTGGAAAGTACCCATTGCTCAGTACTTCCTCGCCAAGGAGGCAGCAACGTGGTGGCAAGCGGTAAAACCGCGTGACCGAGCAGCTATGTGGGCAGAGTTTTGGGATCTGATGGAAGACGAATTCTGTCCTTGGCCAGTGAAAGAGGGGAGGATCCGAGCCTTCTTTGAGGCTAAACCCCAAGATGTTCCTATATCTCAAGCTATCAAAGACTACAATCAACAGTTGCATTATGTGAGAAACCAAGTCCGCGATGAGCTTGATAAGATCCGCCACTTTGATATGCGGATGAAACCGAGGGTTCTCCACTACATGTCTGGTCTAGGGTGCACGACTTTGAAGGAATATCAGAATAAAGCGATGGCTTACGAGATGTCGTTTTCTGCGACAGAGACGGCAGCTGAAGGAAAGAAGCATAAGACCTCCAGTCAGTTTTCGGGAGGCAAGTCAGGAGGGTATCCGAAGGCTCAGTCTGGTTCGCGAGTCTTCGAGAGTCAGTCGCCATCAGTTGGTCGAGGAAATGGTTCTAGGTCTGCTCCTGCTGGTTCCGTTCGTGGCCCTAAGTGCTTTAACTGCAGTCGTCCGGGCCACATGATGAGTGAGTGTGATAGGCCTCCGATTCAGTGTCTTGCTTGTGGTCGTATGGGTCATCGTGCTAAGTTTTGTACGGATGCAGCTCGGGCTCCAGTTACTCAGATATCAGCCCCAGCTGCGGGAGAGCCGAGTGTGAATCAGGCACCGACAGTTCCTCAGCCGCAGCAGAGTTTTGGTAGACGTCGAGGTCGTGGTCAGCCTTCTAGAGGGGGAGCTTCTAGTGTGGGGTCTGTTCCGCCCCGTGTGTATGAGATGAGGCGAGCCGGAGATCCCGACGCGACGGTGGCTACAGGTACCGTCCACATCCTTGATCACCCTGTTTCCGTATTGTTCGATTCTGGTGCTACGCATTCTTTTATATCTATGGATTGTGTGCGTCGTCTGCATGTTGATTACCTTGTTGCTTGTGAGCCTTTTGTTGTTAAACTTCCTAGCGGGGATAGCATCGTGGGGGATCGTGAGATTAGGGATTTTCCAGTAAGTATCGCGGGAAGGGTTTGGCCTTCTAATCTGATTGCGGTGGCTATTACAGATGAGGATTTGATTCTAGGTGAGGATTGGCTGGACCGTCATGGAGCGATCATGAATTATAGAACGAGGACTGTATCGATGTTAGCCTCTGATGGTACTGAGCATTCTTTTGTGGGGCGTAAGCGTAGTAGCCAGAGATTACTGATCAGCGCCTTGAGGGCGGTGAGACTCCTTCGAGGAGGTTGCACGGGCTATTGGTGTTACGCTTTGAGATCGGAAGAAGGGGGAGTCGAGCTCTCGTCTATTCCGGTAGTGTGTGAGTATCCTGATGTTTTTCCGGACGAGTTGCCGGGTTTGCCGCCGGATCGAGAAGTTGAGTTTACCGTCGATTTAGAGCCGGGGGCAGCCCCGATTTCTAAGAGGTCATACCATATGGCGCCTGCCGAGATGCTTGAGTTGAAGAAACAGTTGGGAGAGTTGCTAGACATGGGGTATATTCGACCAAGTGCTTCACTTTGGGGCGCACCGGTCCTGTTTGTGAAGAAGAAGGATGGGTCACTTCGTTTGTGTATCGACTACCGAGAGTTGAACAAAGTGACCATCAAAAACAAGTATCCACTCCCGAGGATTGATGACTTGTTCGATCAGTTGCAAGGGGCAACCGTGTTTTCGAAGATTGATTTGAGATCGGGGTATTATCAGCTCCGAGTGAAGGATACCGATATTCCGAAGACGGCCTTTCGGACGAGATACGGACACTACGAGTTTGTGGTTATGCCTTTTGGACTAACCAACGCACCAGCCGTGTTCATGCAGCTTATGAACAAAGTCTTTATCGAATACCTCGATAAGTGTGTAGTCGTTTTTATCGATGACATCCTGATTTACTCGAGGAGCGAGGAGCAGCACGCCCGTCATTTGCATATCGTGTTAGACATTTTGAGAGCTCAGCATCTTTTTGCGAAGTTCTCAAAGTGTGAGTTTTGGTTGCGGGAGGTTATGTTTCTCGGTCATGTGATCTCGACCGAGGGTGTTCGTGTGGACCCACATAAGATAGAGGCAGTGTTGGATTGGGCGCCGCCCAAGAATGTGAAGGAGGTCCGCAGTTTTCTGGGGTTAGCCGGGTATTACCGTAGATTCGTCGAGGGGTTCTCTAAGCTCGCTCGACCGGCCCGGCTCGGTTATTCTGAAGTCAGAGAAGTTTGTGTGGACCGATGAGAGGCAGAATAGTTTTGAGGAATTGAAGAAGCGGTTGACGACCGCTCCCATTTTGGCTTTACCGAGTGGTAATGATGGTTTCTCAGTTTTCAGTGATGCTTCGGGCCAAGGGCTCGGATGCGTACTTATGCAGCACGGGAGGACGATTGCCTATGCTTCCCGTCAGTTGAAACCGTATGAATTGAATTACCCTACGCACGATCTTGAGTTGGCCGCAGTCGTATTTGCGTTGAAGATCTGGCGTCATTACTTGTATGGCTCGTCGTGTCAGATTTTCACCGATCACAAGAGCCTAAAGTACATTTTCACCCAGAAAGAGCTCAATATGAGACAGAGGAGATGGTTGGAATTAATTAAGGATTACGATCTCGAGATCCTTTATCATCCGGGCAAGGCTAATGTGGTAGCAGATGCCTTGAGCCGGAAATCGGTATCGCTTCGAGCATTTGAGTTACTCACGGCCCAGTCGGGACTTCAGCGAGAGTTTATGAGGTTGAGCATTGAGATTGTACTTCCAGAGAGTTCCGGGCAGTTGCGTACTCTTGAGATTTCTTCATCTCTGGTCGAGGACATTAAGTCGGGATAGTTAGAGGACCCGATGTTTATTCAGCTTCGAGAGAGTGTAGGGAAGGGGAAAGCCCCTGGATTCATTATTCATGAGGACAGTGTGTTGAGATTCCGAGGTCGGTTGTGTGTTCCGAACGACTCGGAATTGAGACAGAGCATTATGCGAGAGGCTCATGCGTCACCTTACTCAGTCCATCCGAGCTCGAGTAAAATGTATAAAGATCTGAGGAAGAATTTTTGGTGGAACGACATGAAGAAGGAGGTAGTTCAGTTTGTGGCTAAGTGTTTGACTTGTCAGCAAGTCAAGATTGAGCATCAGCGGCCAGCCGGATTATTGAAACCACTTCCCATTCCGGAATGGAAGTGAGAGGACATCTCTATGGATTTTTTCACGAGTTTACCGAGGACGAAGACTGTTATGAATATGGTATGGGTGATTGTAGACCGACTGACTAAGTCGGCACATTTTCTGGGCATCAAGGATACTTGGGGTCCAGAAAAGTTGGCTCGTATTTTTATCACTCAGATAGTGAGGCTTCATGGTACGCCGAGGACCATTATTTAAGACAGAGATGGCCGATTTGTATCGCATTTTTGGCAGGCGGTACATAAGGCATTGGGGACACAGTTGCGTTTGAGCACTTCGTTCCATCCCCAGACCGATGGGCAGTCCGAACGTACCATTCAGACGTTCGAGGATTTGTTGCGTGCGTGTGCGTTAGATTGGAGTAGTGACTGGGAGGATCATTTGGCTTTAATTGAGTTTACTTATAATAATAGTTGGCACGCGTCGATTAAGATGGCACCGTATGAGGCACTTTATGGCCGACGTTGCCGATCGCTGATATGTTGGGATGAGCCGTCCGATTTGGTTGGCACCGAGCCGGACCTTGTGTTGGAGATGAGGGAGAAAGTTGAATTGATTAGAAAGAGGATGTTGGCTGCTCAGAGTCGACAAAAGTCTTATGCGGATGTTAGGTGTAGACCTTTGGAGTTTGAAGTGGAAGATCATGTTCTGTTGAGAGTGTCTCCGACGAAAGGAGTTTTCCGTTTTGGGAAGAAGGGGAAACTCAGCCCGAGATATATTGGACCTTTCGAGGTATTAGAGAGAGTCGGTGAGTTAGCGTACCGTTAGGCGATACCTCCGTCGCTAAGTCATGTTCATAGCATATTTCACGTTTCCCAGTTGAGGAAGTACGTTCCGGACCCGTCCCACATTATTGACTTTGGGGACGTGGAGATCGAGAAGGATATTACGTTTTAAGAGAGTCCCGTCAGAATTTTGGAGCGTCGTGACAAGCAGTTAAGGCACAAAACCATTCCTTTGGTTAAGGTGCAATGGTCGAGGCACGGAGTAGAAGAAGCGACGTGGGAGCTAGAGGAGGATATGCGTTCGAGATACCCCGAGCTTTTTGATTCTTAAGTTTCGGGACGAAACTTTATTTTAGAGGGGGAGAATGTAATATCCATAATTTTTTTTTCCATTTTTAGCAGTTTCCATTTTTGGTGTATGTCTATTTTTATCGACTCGCTTGTAACCGTTTCGACATTTTGAATCTATTTTGTTCTTGGAGTTTTTCCATTTGGATGAGTTTTGGTGATGTTTTCACGTAATTTCGTTTTATGGCATGTTTTGCCATATGAACGTTCGATTCTTATAAAACTCATTCGTTTTCGTTGTTTCTTGGTTTGTACAAGTTTGTATGGTTGAGTTGGTCATGTGGAGACTTTCGGTTTGTAAATCCGACGTCGTTTCGTGATTTTCGGGCACTTGGGCCATTTTTGTAATTTCCTAATAGTTTAGGGAATCTTAGTTTCGTTGTCGCATTACGGACCCTTCGGTGGTCGGAATCGTATTTTCTTTCAGCGCTTAGCTCCGTCGTCTTGTATGCTTCGCGTCTATGTTCCTGGATTCTGGTCTCGTCGTGCGTTTCGTGTTTTATACCCTCGGCAGCAGTTTACTGCTGATGTGACATCAGCGATCTTTGAAGCTCATGTAGGTAGCGACGCTACCTGTTCCCTTGCGTGCGCTACCGATGTGCGATTAGCGTCGCTAACTCCCTATTGTTAGCGTCGCTAACGAAGTATGGCGAGAGCCCTTCGGACTGTCGCGGCCCCGTTAGCGCGCGCTACATATGACGATTAGCGTCGCTAACTCCGCCGAATATAAGTCACGGACGCTTGAGAACATCAGTTTATTTCTTTCCTCTTCGTTTCTTCGACGTGCGACCTCAGAGACGATTTCCACCAGTTCTATTCGGAGTTCTCTTCAAATTCCATCACGGTAGAATCGAGTCATCATATCTTAATCATCATAATCACCTTTCATCAGCCGAATTAAAGGTAATTCCTCAGGAACCCTAATTTTGACGGATTTGGGGGGTTTTCGGGATTTTAGGGTTTAGTTCCGAATTGTTCATCTATATTACGATATTCTTTACCGATTGTGATTAGTGAGTGATTCTTAATCCAACCTTCTTGTTTTTAATCCGCGAATTATCGATACGGGGAGATTTTGTGTAAACCCTCGCCCGGATCGATTGATCGTTCATTGCCGTATCATGTATTCGGGGCTATGGGTGTATTCCATTAGAGTATTGTTGTCCGTGGGGACTGAACTGTATTGGTCCTTTGTTTAGGAACCGTCGTTTTCCACCCGGACCGTTCGTAGTCGTGCTTCAACTCCGTTTCTTCGAGAATGTCTCAAAGGCAAGTACTTTACATTTGTTTACATGTTCTAGTATTTGAATTATGGCATTATCGTGGTTGTTGTGGATGGATATGTGTATGTTCACCTAGGGACGGTCCGACGGGGCCTCTAGGGATACGTACTGCCGTGAGTGTGCGTATCGCGAAGCGATGGTTAGCCACCGAGGATGTCCGGGGCTCTGCGGGGTACGGTGGCCGTGAGTCCCGTACCAACGGTTAACTTTGAATGTGATTTGTTGGAGATAATGTGTTTTGTGATTGTACATCATAAATATTCCGGAATATAAAATGTTTTCTAAAATGACTTTTTGGCGCATATATTCATCTGATTAGAATGTAGTTCAAATGGATTGTACTTGCACTAGCAGTTGTCGCTAACCCCTTAAATGGGGTAAATACTTTTTGTATTTCAGGTATTGATCATGGGGACAAGCGAGTACCCGAGCCGTATGAGGATGATGGGCAAGCATGATATTGTCCAGAAGTTGATTATTGGTGTCTTGTCAGTCAAATTATTATTGATGTCTGATTTTGGGATTCTGTATTATATAATTTGTTTAAGTACTCGAGTACTTCCGATTTGAATTTGTTAATGTTGTGTTCCCGTTTTGGGAAAATGGATTTGATGTCAGAATTTTATTTGCCGGTTAAAGTCTTTTATTTAGCTTGTCGTTTTATTTATGATGGGTTGTCGTTGTCCAATGTCCTGTTTGGTACGTTAGCCTGGTGGATTCCATAGTGTGGGTTCCACGGCGCTGTAATATGCCCTGAACGTCTTGGGGGTATTACAACAGAATGGTATCGGAGCGGACCTCTCTCAGTACGGTGAGATTTGGGGATGAACCAAGCGGAAGCTGGTGAACATGTGACACCTGGGGCCGACGAGGGGGGGGAGTGATCGCCGGTGTAATAGAAAAGGGCACGGACAATGAGCGGCTCAGAGAAAGGGGAGTGATCGCCGGTGCAATAAGAAAAAGGGCACGGACAACGAGCGACTCCTGACAAGGCTTCTAGGCGGAGGGGGACATGACTGAACCGAATTCTCACCAGAACGAGAGGTATTCCAAGACTGTATAGGTACGGGACTATACAGTTAAGGAGGTAAAAAAAAAGATTTACTTATACAAAACAAGATATTTCAAAACTTTCTTATTTTTAAAAGTATAACGAATAATTACGGCATGATTATATTTTCGGGAGAATATGTGGTTCATCGCTGCTGCCCAACATCGACTCTGAGGTAATGTTTTCAAGTATTCACTCTTTTATGAAAACTTAAAAATTATGGTATGAGTATAGAATGATTGTGTCGGTAAAAGATTTGAAAGGATATGTGAAAGTATAAATGTTGTCCGAAAGGGACAAAATATGATTTCAAAGAAAGGTTTCAAAGTGATTTTGCTGACACAATATTTTTAAAGTTATTGATGAAAATACTCATACAAAGTTTGATACAGATTTTCAAAGTTCTTTATGAAGCTCAATTTCGAGGACGAAATTTTTTAAAGGGGGAAGGATTGTAACGCCCCAATACTTATTTAAATACTATTTATTTTGCTAACGATCATGGATTTTGATTTTAATATCTATAGGTTGTCTGATACTTGGACCGATACGTTCCTAGCATAAAATGAAGGACTTAAAAGGAGAAGATTTCAAAATGAATGATAAGGATCATTTTTAGAATTTATGAAAGTGATTTCGATTTTGATACGATAAAATTTTATCACAGAACACTTATATTGCAAAAATAATATTAAATTATTATTTTAATATTATCGAAAATCCGTTCCGAGCATATCGAAGATTTAACTCCGACGAGTCCTAACAGTCGGAAAATCGAATTTGGACATCGGAAGGGGTCGAACCGGATGAGCCAATTTGACCGACATCTCACGGCCATCACGGACATGCCTACCGACATTTCGGCCACGGCGAAGCTTCTCGACAACTATCCGGATAGTGTCCACCGGTTCGGATAAGGTCGATCACGACCGACGAAGCTTCTCGGTCAGTGTCCGAGAAGGTCGGTCGCGACCGACGAAGCTTCTCGCCACCGTCTCGGATAAGGTCGGTCACGACCGACGAAGCTTCTCGGCCACCGTCCGAGAAGGCTTCCAGTCTGGGATAATGCTTCCAAATGTCCGGTAAGGTTGATTTTCAACCGATTTTGAGCCCCTATTTATACATGTTCCGGACGTATTTTTGTACATATAATATATGATTTGAATCTATGAACATCTACTTTAAAACGACCGTAACATATTTCTATTACAAAAATTAAAAAGGCCTCAAAATCCCGATCAATTAGATAGCTCAAATCGACAGCTTTTCAAAGGTGTTTGATAAAAGTCCTCAAAGAGATTTGATTTTACATCAAGAATTTATGACCTAAATATGAAAAGTATTTTCAAGTGCTAGGAGAAGCGTATCCGGATCCAATAAGGACAACCGTTCCAAATTCAAAGTAATATTTTTATAGATTTAAGCAAACGAGGTGAGGTTATTCTGTTTTAATATGTTACGGTCATCGTTGTGTCGTAACATGACGACCGCGAGGGTCGAAAGAATGACAAAAGCCGAGACGAGTCTCACACAGATAAGAATGTTTTATGTGCATTACACAACATGATTTTGACGATTTATAAGGGTTTAATCTCACCGAGTATGCTCGCGTACTCACACCTCGTCATTTATGTTTTTCGTGCTAAGGAATCGACGAACGGACAAGGTAAGATGATTACATACTCCCAACACGAAGAAGTTCTAAATAATCAAAGATGTTGTCGCCGTAATTATTATTATTTTTACGAAACACTTGATGATCTTCGACGAATATAAATTTCAACGGACTATGTCCGAATATGTGATATCCCATGTTTTTGTAAAATCATCGATATTTGAATAAACAAGTTTTATTGAAGATTTACTGACTAAAATACTTCCGCAAATACTCCGAATTTATATAAAATTTTTAAGGAAAAAATTTAGCCGTGTAACGTTCTTTTTAATTAAGAAAGCCAGGGCATTACAGAATGGTATCGGAGCGGACCTCTCTCAGTACGGTGAGATTTGGGGATGAACCTGTAATATCCGCAATTTTCGATTTTCGGTAAACTTCTTTTTTCGGCCGGAGTCTATTTTGACGACTCGCTCATGACCGTTTCGTCATTTCAAGAATGATTAATTCTGCGCTTTTTGTCATCCGAGTTCGTTTCGGTATCGTTTTGTTGAGTTCCGAGCTTTTTAGCGACTTTTCCGCACTTGAGTTCGATTCTTGCGAATCTCGTCCGAAACTGTTGTTTCGAGTTTCTCGTAAGTTCATTTAATGTTATTATTCATGTTGCGAGCTTTGGTTTGGTGTTTCGATCGCGTATCGTGATTTTCGGACGTTTTGGGCCATTTTCGTAATTTCCCAAAGTTTTGGGTAATTACTTCCGTTGTTGAATTCCGAGCCTTCGGGTGGTCGGAATTGTGTGTTCTCTTAGCTCTTAGATTCGTCTTTGCGAGTACGTCGTAACCGTATCATCGATTCGTATTCAGGTTTGGGTTTCGGGGTCGTTCGGGCCGTCGGAGTTGGCCCCGACCGAGTCATGGCCGGGCAACCTAGGCCTGTGCCGCCATCGCCGAGTCACGGCCGGGCAGTTTCGCGCTTCTGACGAGCAGCTGGGCCGCGGCACATGCTGGCAGGGCCGCGGCACACTCTGTGGCATTTTTCGGCCAAACCGACTGTACCGGGTGCCGCGGCACACGCCGGCCGAGCCGCGGCACACTGCCGACCACTGTGTCACGGCAGAAAATTGATGATGGGACAGACGTGCACATCCGGTCGCACGAAGTGCTGAAGATCAAGCACGAGCAAGACGCCCTGAAAGGCATCGGGATGGAAATGGAGGTTCAGCCTTATAAGCAGCATGGTCGGACGGACAACCATGTGAAGAAGTCGTGGGAGGAACACAGGCACCGCTAGGGGAGGCGGTTCGCCCAAGGGACAATGTGCCTTAGTGTTCAGGACACTTGGGCATTCCGGTCGGGACATGTGCGGGACTGTCCGGCAGTGCATGGAGCACGGGCAAGGCCGGCCGAGCAAGCAGTGCTCGGAATAAGGAAAGATGACGAGGCGAGGTCGAGTAGCGAGACAAGACTCAAGCGAGGATGTCGGGGGCAGGCATGGGATGTCGGAAGCGGCCGACAGGCGCGGGCGCGCGCGCGCAGGGTGCGAGAGAGACCCTCCCCCCTATAATAGGCTTAGCGGGATATACCCTTGTCGGGGCAGTGGATACTGAAAAGCTGAGGAACCACTCTGCGGGGAAGACTCGACCAGGAGCATCCAGGTGCGGACCAGAATGGCCCAGAAGGTTCAGGAAGACTCCAGAAGGTTGCGGAAGTAAGAGGACTGTGTCCGGCCGATGCGGGCCGGGACGGGCCGAAGCGGGCCAAGACGGACTGGAACGAGCTGGAGCGCCCGGATGAAAGCAGAACCCTCAAGAACCTTCAAGAAAGGTTGGATCTTAGAATACTTGTGTAATAGCCTAGAAATATCATATAAGTCTTGAAATGTAAAGATATGTATGGAATGTTCTAGTGTGTTCTTATTATGTAAAGATAGGAGAAAAGTTGTAGACTTCTCTAGAACCCTCCATAAGAGGAGGTGGGAGATGTATCAATAGGGGGAGCTCATTTGCTCCAAGACCATCAAGAAGTATCATGAAGGAGATCAAGAAGATCAACAAGATCAAGAAGTGTAATCAAGAAGTGCTTGTAATCTTTGAAGTTCATATAATACAAAACCTCTTCTTACCTTGTAGTCTTCAACCCTTAGTTTCTTGCTTTCCAAGTCCGTTAGAACATCGTAAGGAGTGGAGTTAGCCTGACTTAGCTAGAAGTGAGCTAAGTGGCACACGAGATCGGCTAGACGTGAAGTCATCTCGTGACAACATGGTATCGGAGCGCCTCGGTTCGCGGAAAGCAAAGACTATGGTTACGGAAGGAACTAGTGAAGTTGCCAACATTCCCCCACTTGTTGAAGGAGTGGAAAAGGAGAAGAAGGCAAAATCCAAGAAGAGGGAGCAGTCGGTATATACCTTGGACAAGGGTCGAGATTAACGTCGGTGAGACCCTGGAGTGGAAGGATACCATCGACCAATTCACTGCAGAGATAAGTGACACGAGCGATGGATTGAAAGATGCCATCGGTGTCATGAAGGAAGAAGTACTTGCGCTTATCAACGCCCTAAGACGTGAGTTCCGGGAGAAAACAAGCGCTTTGGAAGTTGAAGTAAACTTGTGCAAAGCAGCGATCGCCGGAGGAGCCATCACCAAGAGGATGCCGCGCACGGAAGCACTGCCACCTTTGAAGTACGGAGGTAAGCGCGACTCTAAAGTACTTGATGAATTTCTTTGGTCCATAGAATGCTATTTCAATGCGACTGAGGTAAAAGACGACAAGTCGAAGATAGACACTGCCGTCCTTTACCTAAGTGAAAACGCTGCTCTATGGTGGAGACGAAAGCATGGAGACATTGAGAAGGGACTGTACACCATAGATACGTGGGAAGAATTCAAGAAGCAACTTAAGAGGCAATTCTGCCCACACAATGCCGAAGAAATAGCAATGAAGAAACTTCGAGAGTTGAAACACACGGGTTCAATCAGAGACTACGTGGTGGAATTCACCACGCTGATGCTTGAATTACCCGAATTACAAGAGAAGGATAAGTTATTCTACTTCCAAGACGGATTGCAGGCTTGGGCTTACAATGAGCTCAAGAGAAGAAATGTTCGGGACGTAGATGCAGCGATTGCCGTAGCGGAAGATCTCATGGATTTTCGTCAAGACACACCCGCTAGAAAGTCTGGTGAAGTGGAGAATCCAGCCCCTAAGCCGCCATCAAGAGAGGAGAAACCTGCTTCCAGACCTTCGAATCCCAAAGGAAAGCCGGTTGAAGGAGGAAGTTCAAGGGAGTACAAGTGTTATCTATGCGATGGCCCTCACTTGATTCGGGACTGCCCTAAGAAGAAGGCCTTCAACGCAATGGTATTTGAGGAAGAGAGTGTAATATCCGCATTTTTCTTTCCCTTGTATTTTTATTTTTGATGTATTTCTCGGTCGTAGTGACCCTCGTGTATCTTACAGTGTATCTTTTCCGTCATCTATTGATCTGAATTCTCATTATTATTATACGGAACCGCTGTTTCGGGGTTGCCGTGTATCCATTATATGTTTCGATGCGTCTTGCGATGTTCCGTTTAATGTCTTGTTCGCATTCCGGTGTTTTGGACCGTTCATACTTCGTACCTAGCACACGCTATTTTTTTATACATAGCGCGCGCTAGGGGCCCCTTAGTAGCGCACGCTACGACTGATTCGTAGCGCGCGCTAGGGAGCAAGCCCTGGGAGTGGCAGTGCTATTTTTTCCAGCCCTCTGGATTGGCGTATTAGCGTACTCTACGCAGACTAGCGCACACTAAGGTCGGGAGACTAGCGCACGCTGATGATACCCGGTAGCGTGCGCTAGCGTGAGTGTCCAGTACTGGACAGTTTACTACTAAACTCGGTCAGGTGCTAGTTAGCGCACGCTACGCTCGTATGGTAGCGCACGCTAACGGGTCAGGTGAGTTTTGGGCAGTTAGTTTCTGGACTCGGCTGATGTCCAGGTAGCGCACGCTATTGGTCGATAGCACGCGCTACCGTGTGGTTGTTAGCGCACGCTACGTTTCGAGTAGCGCACGCTAACGGCCGTAACTGCTACCGGATCGACGCTAACTATTTTGGCCTGTAATTTTACCCCGTTAGCGCACGCTAACCTTGAGGATTAGCGCGCGCTAACACTCCCTGGCTATATAAACCAGGGAGTTGACCCAGATAAACACATCATCTTCATTTCTTCTCTCCCCGCGACGTAGAACCCCTCCAGGAGAATTCCGAGCGAATCTTCCCTTCGATTATTTCAGGCATCCTCTACCTTGAGTTTTTGAAGTAGATTAACAACACCTATTCGTGTTCTTCATCATCAATCCAAGGTAAATCTCTTAGAACCCTACTTTTCGATAAATTGGGGGTTTTGGGATTTTCTTCCGATCCGTTCCGTTTTGTTGATGGATTCATGATGAATATGATTAATCTTGTTGGTATTCTTAGTTTCCCTATGGATTCATGGTATATTTTCATAGTTTTGCAAAATCGAGAGGATTTGGTTGTGGTCCGCCCTCGTTGTCATTTTTGTGCGAATATACATGAATCGTAGGCGGGTTTTCGGGTGTATTCCATTTCCGTATTCGTCTAGAGTTGGTAGTAATTGTGTTCTTCGAATCGTTAGGTTCGGTTCCGTTGATTCCTAGTGTTCGTCGGTGATTATCCTTTCCGCTCGTGCGCCAATTATTCAAGGCAAGTATTTTTGGAAACCTTTATGCTTAACGTGAAATGGTAATGTATATTGTGTGTGATTGCTCACCTCGGGAGGGTCCGCGGGATCACGGAGGAATCAATGGTATAGCCACGGATTCACGAGTGCATTTCGCTTGACTCGGGAGGGTCCTTAGGGATCACGGAGCGGATCAATGGTATAGCCTTGTTCCCAAGCGTGCGTGTGCGTGATTTGTCTTATAATATGGCCGGCTCGGGAGGGTCCTTAGGGATCACGGAGCGGGATCAATGGTATAGCCCTGCTCCCACGGCAAATTGTTTGACTGTTTATTTCCGGAAAAGACATGTCTGGTTTTGGTTTTTCAAATGATATTGGTGCATGTACTATGAAATGTGTAAGCGATTGGTTTGCCTTGATTACTTGTACTAGCGTAATTGCTAACCCCTTTGGGGGACCCGTTTTGGGGAAATTCTTGTTATGGATTTCAGGTTATGATCATCCGGACGAGCGGCCGGGACAAGATGCGAGGATCTTTAGTCGTGGTCGTTGACATGTGCACTTGGGTTTACTTATTTCTTTTGTCCACTTTGATTTGGTTGTTTTCTATATTTATAAACTGATAGACTGTACTCGCGAGTACTTAGGATTTTCAATTCAAACCCCGTGTTGTATTATTTTAAATTGCTACATTGTCGATGGTTGCTCATTTCATCGGTTGTTTCGGGTGTATTTTTCACATGATGTATTATTTGATTGTGTATCCTCGCTAACCGAGATGGTTAGTCGAGGGGTACCCGCTTGTTGTAGCCTGGTGGGTGCCATGTAGGGGTCCACGGCGCTGTAACATACTCCGAATATCTTGGGGTGTTACAGAAAATGGTATCAGAGCTCTAGGTTTATGGATACCTAGGCTTGTCGGTTATTTGGGTCTAGTCGTGTTTTGTTTCGCACATTATCACACCGCTGCCGGCATCTCAGTACTTCCAGTGTTCGTAAGTTTCCTTACTCGATTCTTTACTTTCTCGTACTGTATTCCGTTTCCTAGACTGTGATTATTCTCCCTCTTTTACTTATCATCGAGTTGCTTTTGCCACTTCTTATCACCAGCATGGATGCTGGAAGGGGACGTGGTCGTGGTCGTGGCCGTGGACGCGGTCGAGGACGTGGGGCAGCCGCTGGGGCGGCCACGTCGCACTCTTCAGGAGCCGGCAGTACCGGCGACCGTCATAGTCATGCTTCTTCTCAGGAGCGCGCCGATCTTGGTATTGCGGCTGTTATGCAGCAAATGGTTAACCAAATGGCGGCTATAGCTCAGGTGGTCCAGGACCCCGATCGGGCCCATGCTAATCGGGGCAGAGCGGATCGCTGGATTCAGGATGTCATCAAGATGCATCCTCCTCAGTTTTCGGGAGCTTCGGACCTGATCAGCTGGGAGGGGTGGATCAAGGAGATATCCAAAGTCTTCACTGCTACCAACTGCCCCGAGGACCGTAAGGTCCCTATTGCTCAATACTTTCTCACGGGAGATGCTACAGATTGGTGGGAGGCCGTTGGTCCCAAGGATCATGTTGCTTTGTGGACCGAATTCCATGAATTTATGGAGACCGAATATTGTCCGTGGTCGGTCAGACAGGCTCGAGTGCATGCTTTATTTGATGCTCAACCACGGGATATTCCCGTATCCCAAGCTATTGCCGATCTTAACAAGGAGTTGGGTTATGTGAAGACCCAAGTTGTCGCTGAGAGCGACAAAATTTTCCATTTTTCTAGGAGGATGAAGCTTCCCATTCGGGACTATATGTCTGGGCTCGTCTGCACTACCTTGAAGGATTATCAGAGTAGGGCCCTCGCTTATGATATGTCAGTGACGGCGAGTGATTTGGCTCGTGAGAGCAAGAAGCAGAAGTCGGTCGGAAACTTTTCTGGTCCCAAGAGTGGAGGCCAGCAGAAATCTCGAGCTGCGAATATTTCTACGGGCAGTTCGGCTCGTTTCTATGGGATCTTTCGGGGTGCCGCCGGAACCCCCGCTCGTGGGCCCACATGCTTTAACTGCGGCTTTTCGGGTCATAAGAACCGGGACTGTCTTCGTCCGCCTTTAAATTGTCATACTTGTGGTCAGTCGGGCCACAAGGCTTCTTTTTGTGATCAGCTCAGACAGCTTCGCGGTGCCCGTTCTTCTCACCCAGCACCTATGGAGCCGAGTGTGAACCAGGGCTCATTTGCCCCGCCGCCTCCACCGAGTGCCGGCCGAGGTAGGTGTCGGGGTCAGCCCGCTAGGGGTGGAGCTTCCAGTGTCGGCTCTGCTCAGCCGCGTATCTATGAGATGAGGAGGGCCGATGATCCAGCAGCTACTGTGGCGACAGGTACCGTTCATATTCATTTCCATCCTGTCAGTGTGCTTTTCGATTCGGGTGCTACGCATTCAATCATTTCTCTAGAGTGTGTACGCCGTTTGAGTATCGACTGTTTGTCACCTTGCGAGCCTTTCATCGTTAAACTTCCTAGCAGTGATAGAATTGTCGGTGATCGAGAGGTCCGAGACTGCTCTGTGTTTATTTGTGAGAGAGCTTGGCTCTCTAATTTTATTGTCGTTAATATTTAGGGTGAGGATTTGATTCTCTGGAATGATTGGCTCGAGCGGCATGGCGCAATCATGAACTACCGCACGAGGATCATCACCATGTTAGCCGAGGATGGCACCGAGCACTCCTTCGCGGGGCGAAGGAGGGGAAATCAGAAATTCGTCATTAATGCCTTGAAGGCGATGAGTCTCCTGTGAAAGGGGTGTATTGGTTATTGGTGCTATGCCTTGAAGGCGGAGGATGGTGGAGTCGAGCTTTCGTCGATTCCAGTCGTTAATGAGTTTCCTGATGTATTTCCTGACGAGTTACCGGGATTGCCACCGGATCGTGAGGTTGAGTTTGCTATAGAGTTAGAGCCGGGCGCGGCTCTGATTTCAAAGGCGCCGTATCGCATGGCACCTTCAGAGATGGCAGAGTTGAAGAAGCAGTTGAGTGAGCTTCTTGAGTCGGGGTATGTTCGACCGAGTGCCTCGCCTTGGGGCGCACCGGTCCTGTTTGTGCGGAAGAAGGATGGTTCACTACGTTTGTGTATCGACTATCGCGAACTAAACAAGGTGACCATCAAGAACAAATATCCTTTGCCGAGAATTGATGACTTCTTCGATCAGTTGCAGGGAGCTGCGGTATTCTCGAAGATTGATTTGAAGTCGGGGTACTATCAGCTTCGGGTGAAGGAGTCCGACGTGCCGAAAACAGCTTTTCAGACGAGATACGGACACTATGAGTTCGTAGTTATGCCTTTCGTGCTAACTAATGCGCCGGCGGTGTTCATACAGTTGATGAACAAAGTCTTTATCGAGTATTTGGATAAGTGTGTCGTCGTCTTCATTGACGATATTCTTATCTGTTCGAGGAATGAGGAAGAGCATGCCCATCATTTGCGGATAGTGTTAGACATTTTGAGGACCGAGCAACTCTATGCGAAGTTCTCGAAATGCGAGTTCTGGCTGAAGGAAGTGATGTTTTTGGGTCACGTGATTTCAGCCGAGGGAGTTCGTGTGGATCCACAGAAAATTGAGGAGTGTTGGATTGGGCACCGCCCACAAATGTGAAGGAGGTCCGTAGTTTCTTGGGTTTGGCTGCTATCGGAGGTTCGTCGAGGGTTTCTCAAAACTAGCTCGGCCACTTACACAGTTGCTCCAGAAATCCGAGAAGTTCGTCTGGGATGACGAGAGACAGTCGAGTTTTGAGGAACTGAAGAAGCGTTTGACTTCAACTCCGGTTTTGGCGTTGCCATGTGGCAACGAGGGATTCGCCGTTTATAGCGATACTTCGGGTCAGGGTCTTGGGTGCGTATTGATGCATCACGGCAAGACCATTGCTTATGCATCAAGACAGTTGAGGCCGTATGAGCTGAACTACCCTACTCATGATTTGGAGTTAGCGGCAGTTGTGTTCGCACTCAAGATCTGGCGTCACTATCTTTTCGGCTCTACATGTCAGATTTTTACCGATCATAAGAGCCTGAAATACATATTTACTCAGCGGGAGTTGAATATGAGGCAGAAGAGGTGGTTAGAACTGATTAAGGATTATGACCTCGAAATCCTTTATCATCCGGGTAAGGCGAACGTCGTGGCCGACGCCTTGAGTCGGAAATCGATTGCTTTGCGAACGCTTGAGGTCCTTACGCCTCAGTCTGAGCTTCGACGGGCTTTGATCGGGTTAGATGTTGAGGTTTTGTTGCCTGGAGTTGTCGGGCAACTTTGTGCTTTAGAGGTTTCGTCGTCTTTGATCGATGAAATTAAGCTGAAGCAATTAGAGGATCCGATGATTACTCAAATCCGAGAGAACGTTCTTAAGGGAAAGTCTCCTGGGTTTGTGATTCACGAGGATGGTGTTATGAGATTCCAGAGTCGGCTTTATGTGCCGAACGATCCAGAGTTGCGACAGAGTATTTTGCGTGAGGCCCATGCTACACCTTATTCCGTTCATCCTGGTTCGAGTAAGATGTACAAGGACCTGAGGAGGAATTTCTGGTGGAATGATATGAAGGAGGAGGTCGCACAGTTTGTAGCGAGATGTTTGACTTGTCAGCAGGTCAAAATCGAGAATCAGCGATCGGCTGGGTTATTGCAGTCACTTCCCGTTCCGGAATGGAAATGGGAAGATATATCGATGGATTTTGTTATGAGTTTGCCGAGATCGGGGTCGGGCATGAATATGGTATGGGTGGTTGTTGATCGTCTGACCAAGTCGGCACATTTTATGGGCATCAAGGACACTTGGGGCCCGGAGAAGTTGGCTCGTGTGTTTATCGCGCAGATTGTGAGACTTCACGGTACTCCGAAGTCTATTGTTTCGGATCGTGATGGCCGTTTTGTATCGCACTTTTGGCAGGCGGTGCATAAGGCGTTAGGCACCCGTTTGCATTTGAGTACCTCTTTTCATCCCCAGTCAGATGGACAGTCGGAACGCACTATCCAGACATTCGAGGACATGTTGCGTGCTTGTGCCCTCGATTGGAGTAGCGACTGGGAGGAGCATTGGCCATTGATCGAATTCACGTACAACAATAGTTGGCATGCGTCGATTCGGATGGCACCGTATGAGGCACTTTATGGGCGACGATGTCGATCGCCGATTTGTTGGAATGAGGCGTCTGATTTGGTCAGGACCGAACCGGATGTCGTTTTAGAGACGAGGCGGAAGATAGAATTGATTCGAGAACGGATGTTGACTGCCCAGAGTCGACAGAAGTCATATGCCGATGTCCGTCGTCGACCTTTAGAATTCGAGGTGGGAGACCACGTTTTGCTGAAGGTGTCGCCGACGAGAGGAGTTTTCCGTTTCGGGAAGAAGGGGAAGTTGAGTCCGAGATTTATTGGACCGTTCGAGATTCTCGAGCGAGTCGGTGGGTTAGCATACCGTTTGGCGTTACCCCAGGCCCTAAGTCATGTTCATAGCGTTTTTCATGTTTCCCAGCTGAGTAAATATGTCCCGGATCCTAGTCACATCATCGACTATGGGGAGATTGATGTTGCTGAGGATATTACTTTTGAGGAGCGTCCTTTGAAGATTTTAGAGCATCGGGAGAAACGACTGAGGCATAAGACCATCCCTTTGGTCAAGGTGCAGTGGACGAGACACGGAGTCGAGGAGGCAACTTGGGAAACCGAGGATAGCATGCGTGCTAGATACCCTGAGTTGTTTGTTTCTTAAGTTTCGGGACGAAACTTGTTTTTAGAGGGGTAGAATGTAATATCCGCATTTTTCTTTCCCTTGTATTTTTATTTTTCATGTATTTTTCGGTCGTAGTGACCCTTGTGTATCTTACAGTGTATCTTTTCCGTCATCTCTTGATCTGAATTCTCGTTATTGTTATACGGAACTGCTGTTTCGGGGTTGCCGTGTATCCATTCTATGTTTCGATGCATCTTGCGATGTTCCGTTTAATGTCTCGTTCGCATTCCGGTGTTTTGGACCGTTCATACTTCGTACCTAGCGCACGCTGTTTTTTTCTACATAGCGCGCGCTAGGGGGCCCTTAGTAGCGCACGCTACGACTGATTCGTAGCGCGCGCTAGGGAGCAAGCCCTGGGAGTGGCAGTGCTATTTTTTCCAGCCCTCTGGATTGGCGTATTAGCGTACGCTACGCAGACTAGCGCACGCTAAGGTCGGGAGACTAGCGCACGCTGATGATACCCGGTAGCGTGCGCTAGCGTGAGTGTCCAAGATCTTGGACAGCTTTACTGCGAACTCGGTCGAGTGCCGATTAGCGCACGCTACGCTCGTATGGTAGCGCCTTTATCACGCCCCACCTTAAGCGGCGAGCATCTACGGCATCCGGCGAAGCTGCCGGACGGGCGCGCAGCAGCTCGCGCGTACATAGACTCGGCCAAGCTCACAGAGGACTACCCCTATAATAGGCTTAGACGGAAAAGCCTTGTGACAAATGAGAGACATTGAAAAGCCGAGAATCCACTCTTCGTAAAGAAGACCCTAGAAGCTTCAAGATGGAGACCAATCAACTCCGTAAGGTCAAAGAGGGTTCCAGAAGGTCGAAATCGGGTCGGGTTGCTACGGGCCGAATCGGGCCTTGGCCGGGCCGGCCGACACTTCGGGCCGAGTCGGGCCGGACGTTCCAGAGGGGTCTGGGGACTCCAAGAAGACTTCTTAGAATTGTTTAGAATTGTATAGATCATTCTAGATGATGGCATTCTTGTAAATACTTGGAATAGTAATGTTTTGTTGGTAATTTGTTAGCCTAGGAGGTTTAGTATAAATACCCCCTTGGGGCTCATTTGTAACTCATCTTGAGAAATCTGATTTGCTACAGTTCAATAAGAGAAAACCTTCCCCAAGCATTTCCTTACTTTCCTTCCTAGTAATCTTGTGTGTTGATAGGCTTACTACTTAGGCTTGAGACAACCTAAGATAGTGCCGCACGGAGAGGACTTAGCGAGGCGCAAGTATAACCCCGTGACAGTTGGTATCAGAGCCAAGGTTGAGACAACCAAGGCGGATTTTCGAAGATTGCTAGCTGATCGTGCAAGGAGTAAGATGGCACAATCATCCGACGTTACCCAACCCAACACTCAGGCCGAAAAGACCAAGAAGGGCAGAGACAAGTCTGTCGACCGGATTGCTGCCATGGACAGCCGAGTGACTCGACTGGAGGAGGTCTATGATGAGGTTGCGAGGAGGGTGGAGGACTTAGAAGAAGCTGGTGAGGAGTTGCACAACCAGGTTCTCTCTACTATCAATGCTTGTGATGGGGACATGAAGAAGGAGTTGGCCGATTTTCGGGCCATGATCCTGGCCATGCAAGAGAGCATGGAGGTTCTCAAGACGGAGATGGCAACAGTGAAAAGGGTGATTGCCAATGGAGAAGGACATGTGGGTGCGACACCCGCACAAATTGATATCCCAAGGCCTGGGAAGTTCAACGGATCGAGAAACGCCAAGGAGATTGACAATTTCTTATGGAACCTAGAGCAATACTTTGGTGCCTCAAACATTCGAGATGATGACACCAAGTTGCGGACGGCGCCCTTGTACTTGGCCGACACAACCGTGCTGTGGTGGCGGACCAAGCAGGCTGACATTGAGAGTGGTGCGTGCAGGATGGCTTCCTGGGAAGACTTCAAGGCCGAATTGAAGAGGCAATTCTATCCCGAGAATGTGGAGTTCGAGGCTCGGGGCAGGCTGAAGAGACTCAGCCACACTCGCACTATCAAAGACTATGTCAAGGAGTTCCAAGAAATTGTGCTGGAGATACCAAGCTTGGCGGCCAGACAAGTCAGTTTGCATTTATGGACGGACTCAAGCCTTTTGCGAGGCAAGAGTTGGAAAGGCGCAATGTTCAGGATGTGGCGACCGCCATTGCTGTGGCCGAGGGCTTACGGGAGTTGAAGACCAGCGACAAGCCAAGGACTTTCCGCACAGATAAAGGCAAAGGTGGGGGAGACCGCCCATCAAGGTTCAGCCGAACAAATCCGGGGCAAGCAACCGGTGGACGAGAACGATAAGCCGAGAGGTTGTCACATTTGTCATAGTACCTCTCACATGAAGTACGATTGCCCACTTCGGAGGAAGAAGGTCGCAGCCATGCAAGAGACCACGGAGACCGAGGTTGCGGATGGTGCGCATATGGGCTCATTGAGTTTGCTCAATGCTGTCAAAGCCGTTGTGGAGCCGGCGAAGGGACCCAGAAAGGGGTCTATGTTCGTGGATGCCTTGATCGGAGGCACACACATCAAAGCCTTAGTGGATACAGGAGCTACGCACAATTTCATGCGGGACAGCGTAGCCAAAGTCTTACGACTTACCGTCACTCCAACTAATGGATCGATCAAGACAGTGAACACCCATGCTAAACCGGTGACCGGCGAAGCACGAGGAGTGAAAGCAAAGATAGGTGATCGGCGGGGAATGATCACCTTCACTGTAGTGACCATGGATGACTATGATTTGGTTCTTGGGTTACAATGGTTCGATCAGTGCGGGCTTGCATTCTTCCATTTTCGATTCCTTAGTCATTTTGGACTCCGACAGACACGAGCCATTCCGGCCAGGAGGAAGCGAAGGGCGAGGCACCCTTTCGGCCATGCAACTTAGTCGAGGCCTTGAGCGAGGAAGAGACCTTGCGCATTTTACGTTCCTGATGATGGAAACGATATTGAAGGCAAGGATGTACCAAAGGAAGTTCAAGCCGTTTTGGAGGAGTTCCAGGACGTGATGCCCGCGGAACTACCTAAGAAGTTGCCACCCAGACGGGATGTGGATCACAAAATTGAACTTATTTCCGATGCGAAGCCACCTTCGAGGACACCCTATAGGATGTCACCACCGGAACTTAAGGAGCTGCAGAAACAATTGAAAGAGTTGTTGGATTCCAAAATGATCCAACCATCCAAATCTCCTTATGGATCCCCCGTTTTGTTCCAAAAGAAGCATGATGGATCCTTGCGTATGTGCGTGGACTATAGGGCACTCAACAAACTGACGGTTCGCAACAAGTATCCCATTCCACTCATTGGAGAGCTGTTTGACCAACTGGGAGGTGCTAAATACTTTTCAAAGATCGACCTAAGATCCGGATATTGGCAGGTACGGATAGCCGAAGGAGACGAACCCAAGACAGCCATGGCGACCAGGTATGGTTTGTTTGATTTCCTTGTGATGCCGTTCGGGCTTACAAATGCCCCAGCGACCTTTTGCACACTGATGAACAAGGTATTTCAACCATACATAGACAAGTTTGTTGTCGTTTATTTGGATGATATCGTCATTTACTCATCATCAATGGAGGAGCATGTAGAACACTTGCGACACGTGTTCCAAGCATTACGGGACAATGAACTTTATGCAAAGTTGGAGAAATGCTCATTCGCCCAACAGGAAGTGACTTTTCTGGGGCATCGTATCAAAGATGGCCGCATTATGATGGACGAGGCCAAAGTGAAAGCCGTTCGAGATTGGGAGCCGCCGACCAGCGTGACCCAACTCCGATCATTTCTGGGACTCGTGAACTACTACCGGAAGTTCATCGAGGGATACTCTCGGATAGCAGCACCATTGACGGACCTATTGAAGAAGGACCACAAATGGGAGTGGACGGATAAGTGCCGAGAGGCCTTTGAGCGACTCAAAGGCAAAGTGACGGAGCAGCCAGTTCTTGCCTTGCCAGACCATGCCAAGGCATATGAGGTTCAGACCGATGCATCTGATTATGCCATCGGAGGAGTTTTGATGCAGCTAGGGCATCCCATCGCCTATGAGAGCAGAAAATTGAATGACACCGAGAGACGGTACTCGGTACATGAGAAGGAAATGACCGCTGTGGTTCATTGCCTTAGAGCCTAGAGGCATTATTTACTTGGGAGCAAGTTTGTGGTACGAACAGACAACGTAGCCACAAGTTATTTTCAAACCCAGAAGAAGCTCACGCCAAAGCAAGCAAGATGGCAGGAATTCCTAGCTGAGTTCGATTATACCCTAGAGTATAAGCCGGGAGTACTTAACCGAGTAGCCGATGCATTAAGCCGGAAGGCCGAGCTTGCAGCCTTGACCAAGGCCGAAGGAAGCATCAAGGACCGCATACGCGAGGGACTGAGGCAGGACCCTTTCGCAGAAAACATCATGCAACTTGCCAGGAGCGGCAAGACAAGACGGTTCTGGGAACGATACGAGCTACTCTTTACCAAAGGCAATAAATGCATGCGTGCCCAAATGGGGAAACTTACGGAGGGACATCATGAAGGAATTCCACGATACACTATGGGTGGACACCTGTATGCACCGTACAATGGCTTTAATTGACAATTCTTACTTTTGGCCCAGGATGCGTGAGGACGTTGAGGCATACGTCCGGACATGTCTTGTATGTCAACAAGACAAGGTGGAGCAACAACAACCATTACCCATACCGGAACACCCTTTTGAAAGCGTTTCAATGGACTTCATTTCGGCTTTGCCTAAATCGGATGGGTATGGGTCGATCATAGTTGTGGTGGACAGGTTCTCAAAATACGCAACCTTTATTCCAAAGACCGCGGACGTAACGGCTCTGGAGACGGCCAAGTTGTTCTTAAAGCATGTGGTAAAATATTGGGGCATTCCAAGGACAATCGTGAGTGACCGAGACCCACGTTTCACAGGAAAGTTTTGGTCGGGACTTTTCAAGCTATTGGGCTCGAACTTAGCATTCTCAACAAGTTTCCACCCACAGACGGACGGGCAGACAGAACGAGTTAACGCACTGCTTGAGTGCTACTTGCGGCACTATGTGATTGCCAGTCAGCGGGACTGGGCCAAACTCTTAGACACGGCCCAATTCTCATACAACTTGCAGAAGAGTGAATCAACAGGACGCAGCCCATTCGAGCTCGCTACAGGGAGACAACCGGCTACAATGAACAACATTGCCACCGGATACACGGGACAGAGTCCCGCAGCATATACCTTTGCTAAGTCATTACAGGAGGAATCGGACTTGGCTAGAGCATCTTTGGACAAGGCAGCCAAGAAGATGAAGAAATGGGCCGATCTCAAGCGACGAGCGGTCGAGTTTAATGAAGGCGACTTAGTTATGGTGAAACTTCTCCCGCAGCAATTTAAAGCATTCCGGGATGTGCATAAGGGACTCATCCGAAGATACGAGGGACCCTACAAGATCGAGCGGCGTGTTGGGACAGTTTCCTATCGTGTGGAACTTCCGCCGAAGATGAAGATACACCCGGTCTTCCATGTTAGCCAACTGAAGCCTTACCATCAGGACATGGAGGATCCGGGCCGAGCTCGATCACATCGAGCACCGATCGCCGTGATTACTTCCTTCGACAAGGAAGTAGCCGAGATCATTTCACATCGGGACGTTCGACGAATGGGCGTGGCCCCATACACCGAGAACTTTGTGCATTGGAAGGGACTCCCAGACGCTGAAAATAGATTGGAACATGAGGATCACCTATGGCAATCCCGGCAGAAGATTGAAGAATATCGGGACGGATCGTGCCGAGGACAGTCACGACTTTGGTGGGGAGAATGTCACGCCCCACCTTAAGGCAGCAGGCATCTACCGGCATCCGGCCGAAGCCTGCCGGACGGGCGCGCAGCAGGCTCGCGCGCGTACATGGACTCGGCCAAGCTCACAGAGGACTACCCCCCCTATAATAGGCTTAGACGGAAAAAGCCTTGTGACAGCAGTAGACATTGAAAAGCCGAGGAATCCACTCTTCAGAAAGAAGACCCTAGAAGCTTCAAGATGGAGACCAATCAACTCCAGAAGGTCAAAGAGGGTTCCAGAAGGTCAGAAATCGGGTCGGGTTGCTACGGGCCGAATCGGGCCTTGGCCGGGCCGGGTCGGGACACTTCGGGCCAGGTCGGGCCGGACGTTCCAGAGGGGTCTGGGGACTCCAAGAAAACTTCTTAGAATTGTTTAGAATTGTATAGATCATTCTAGATGATGGCATTCTTGTAAATACTTGGAATAGTAATGTTTTGTTGGTAATTTGTTAGCCTAGGAGGTTTAGTATAAATACCCCCTTGGGGCTCATTTGTAACTCATCTTGAGAAATCTGATTTGCTACAGTGCAATAAGAGAAAACCTTCCCCAAGCATTTCCTTACTTTCCTTCCTAGTAATCTTGTGTGTTGATAGGCTTACTACTTAGGCTTGAGACAACCTAAGATAGTGCCGCACGGAGAGGACTTAGCGAGGCGCAAGTATAACCCCGTGACAGCACGCTAACGGGTCAGGTGAGTTTTGGGCAGTTAGTTTCTGGACTCGGCTGATGTCCAGGTAGCGCACGCTATTGGTCGATAGCGCGCGCTACCGTTTGGTTGTTAGCGCACGCTACGTTTCGAGTAGCGCCGCACGCGGCCGTAATCGCTCTTTGGATCGACGCTAACTATTTTGGCCTGTAATTTTACCCCGTTAGCGCACGCTAACCTTGACGATTAGCGCACGCTAACACTCCCTGGCTATATAAACCAGGGAGTTGACCCAGATAAACACATCATCTTCATTTCTTCTCTCCCCGCGACGCAGAACCCCTCCAGGCGAATTCCGAGCGATTCTTCCCTTCGATTATTTCAGGCATCCTCTACCTTGAGTTTTTGAAGTAGATTAACAACACCTATTCGTGTTCTTCATCATCAATCCAAGGTAAATCTCTTAGAACCCTACTTTTCGATAAATTGGGGGTTTTGGGATTTTCTTCCGATCCGTTCCGTTTTGTTGATGGATTCATGATGAATATGATTAATCTTGTTGGTATTCTTAGTTTCCCTATGGATTCATGGTATGTTTTCATAGTTTTGCGAAATCGAGAGGGTTTGGTTGTGGTCCGCCCTCGTTGTCATTTTTGTGCGAATATACATGAATCGTAGGTGGGTTTTCGGGTGTATTCCATTTCCGTATTCGTCTAGAGTTGGTAGTAATTGTGTTCTTCGAATCGTTAGGTTCGGTTCCGTTGATTCCTAGTGTTCGTCGGTGATTATCCTTTCCGTTCGTTGCGTCGTCAATTATTCAAGGCAAGTATTTTTTGGAAACCTTTATGCTTAACGTGAAATGGTAATGTATATTGTGTGTGATTGCTCACCTCGGGAGGGTCCAACGGGATCACGGAGGGAATCCAATGGTATAGCCCTGGATTCACGAGTCTGTTTCGCTAGCCAGCTTGGGAGGGTCCTTAGGGATCACGGAGCGGGATCAATGGTATATCCCTGTTCCCAAGGCGATGCGTGTGCGTGATTTGTTTTATAATATGGCCAGCTCGTGAGGGTCCTTAGGGATCACGGAGCGGGATCAATGGTATAGCCCTGTTCCCACGGCAAATTGTTTGACTGTTTATTTCCGAAAAAGATATGTCTGGTTTTGGTTTTCGAAATGATATTGGTGCATGTACTATGAAATGTGTAAGCGATTGGTTTGCCTTGATTTCTTGTACTAGCGTAATTGCTAACCCCTTTGGGGGACCCGTTTTGGGGAAATTCTTGTTATGGATTTCAGGTTATGATCATCCGGACGAGCGAGCGCTGGGACAGTACGATGATGCTGGTCAGGGTCGTTGACATGTGCACTTGGGTTTACTTATTTCTTTTGTCCACTTCGATTTGGTTGTTTTCTATATTTATAAACTGATAGACTGTACTCGCGAGTACTTAGGCTTTTCAATTCAAACCCCGTGTTGTATTATTTTAAATTGCTACATTGTCGATGGTTGCTCATTTCGTCGGTTGTTTCGGGTGTATTTTTCACATGATGTATTATTTGATTGTGTATCCTCGCTAACCGAGATGGTTAGTCGAGGGGTACCCGCTTGTTGTAGCCTGGTGGGTCCCATGTAGGGGTCCACGGCGCTGTAACATACTCCGAATATCTTGGGGTGTTATAGAGAGGAAAGGAACGGAAGAAGCTTATATCAGCTCAATGCGACTCCTCAACTACATGGCGAAAGAGGATACCAAGACTCCCAAGGAAACAGAGAAGGGACAAGGCCTCATGTTTGTCAATGCCAAGCTTAACAAAGGTCACGTAAGAACATTGATTGACACAGGTGCGTCTCACAACTTCCTTGCTGAAAGTGAAGCTAAGAAAATGGATATTCAATACACCAAGGAGATAGGTTGGGTAAAAGCAGTAAACTCTCCATCCCAACCTATCCTTGGAGTTGCCCAGGGAGTGCCCATCGAAATAGGAGGATGGAAAGGCACTATAGATCTGACGGTAGTACCCATGGACGAATACCACATGGTGTTGGGAATGGAGTTCCTGGACGAGGTACGTTCTTTTTCATTTGAAGACCAAACCATGCGGATCACCAAGGGTTCGACGATACATATCGTGCCTTTGGAAAGAAGTAAAGCAGAGACTCGAGTCCTATCTTCCATGCAACTCAGTAAGGGACTTCCGAAGTTGGTCACCATGGAGCACACCAAGGCGCAGGATGTTGCCAAGAGCAAGGAGGTCTCCACAGAGGCAGTACAGAAGATTGAATCAGCCATTCGGAACACAAAGGTCGCAAGCAATGTGGGACGGGGCCTAGGTGCAGGGAATGCACTAGTACACTTCAAGGCAACGACAATAGACAACCGTGGCAGCACAGAGAAAACCAATGATTCGCCACGTCGACGGGGACGTCGACGAAATGGGCGGGGGAGAGTGTCACGGCAGAAAGTTGACGACGGGACAGACGTGCACATCCGTTCGCACGAAGTGCTGAAGATCAAGCACGAGCAAGACGCCCTGAAAGGCATCGGGATGGAAATGGAGGTTCAGCCTTATAAGCAGCATGGTCGGACGGACAACCATGTGAAGAAGTCGTGGGAGGAACACAGGCACCGCTATGGGATGCGGTTCGCCCAAGGGACAACGTGCCTTAGTGTTCAGGACACTTGGGCATTCTGGTCGGGACATGTGCGGGACTGTCCGGCAGTGCGTGGAGCACGGGCAAGGCCGGCCGAGCAAGCAGTGCTCGGAATAAGGAAAGATGACGAGGCGAGGTCGAGTCGCGAGGCAAGACTCAAGCGAGGATGTCGGGCGCAGGCATAGGATGCCGGACGCGGCCGACAGGCACGGGCGCGCGCGCGCAGGGTGCGAGAGAGACCCTCCCCCCTATAATAGGCTTAGCGGGATATACCCTTGTGGGGGCAGTGGATACTGAAAAGCTGAGGAACCACTCTGCGGGGAAGACTCGACCAGGAGCAGCCAGGTGCGGACCAGAATGGCCCAGAAGGTTCAGGAAGACTCCAGAAGGTTGCGGAAGTAAGAGGAATGTGTCGGGCCGATACGGGCCAGGACGGGCCGAAGCGGGCCGAGACGGACTGGAACGAGCTGGAGCGCCCGAATGAAAGCAGAACCCTCAAGAACCTTCAAGAAAGGTTGGATCTTAGAATACTTGTGGAATAGCCTAGAAATATCATATAAGTCTTGAAATTTAAAGATATGTATGGAATGTTCTAGTGTGTTCTTATTATGTAAAGATAGGAGAAAAGTTGTAGACTTCTCTAGAACCCTCCATAAGAGTAGGTGGGAGATGTATAAATAGGGGGGGCTCATTTGCTCCAAGACCATCAAGAAGTATCATCAAGGAGATCAAGAAGATCAACAAGATCAAGAAGTGTAATCAAGAAGTGCTTGTAATCTTTGAAGTTCATATAATACAAAACCTCTTCTTACCTTGTAGTCTTCAACCCTTAGTTTCTTGCTTTCCAAGTCCGTTAGAACATCGTAAGGAGTGGAGTTAGCCTGACTTATCTAGAAATGAGCTAAGTGGCACACGAGATCGGCTAGACGTGAAGTCATCCCGTGACAACTGGGAGCCATTTTTGGGCCTATGCCGCGGCACACTCCCGCTGGGCCGCGGCACACTGTGCAGCCTATTTATGGCCCTGCACACGGGTTTTTGGCCATTTTTCTCCTTCTTCTCCTTCTCTTCCGCGGCTGAGGGTGATCTTACCATGGAGCCATGTTGTTTAACAACAAATCCATGAAGTTCTTGAGGTTATATCATCAATCAATCATCCGTTATCATCCTTTGATCCAGCGAATCAAGGTAATCTTCCTTGGAACCCTAATTTCGTGAATTTGGGGGGTTTTGCGTTTTTGTCCGATTCGTTCCGTATTATTGATTAATTCATGATGGGTATTGTTGTGTCAAGATTTAACACTTTCCGACCGGCGATCGCCTCCGAGGCCGAGCGACCGACTTACAGGCCGAGCGACCGAGTCACTGCCGAGCGACCAAGGCAAAGCCTGCCGATCGGCGACCAGGCGACCGAGCCTTAGCCCAGTGGACATGCTAGACTGGCCAGCCAAAGGGCCCAGGGCGAATCCCGGTGCCGAGCGATCGACATCAAGGCGATCGCCTCTCAGTACTCGGCGACCGACCCTTGGCGATCGACCGTCTCTCGGCACCTGGCGACCTACACTTGGCGACCGACCCTTGGCGACCTCCATCCACTGGCCGATGGCGACCTCCGTAGACCATCCAGGGACGACCGCCTCATGTCGATCACCACCGATGGCCACCCAGTCGGCGAGGGCCGAGCACCGGATCGCACCATGTGCAAAGGCCGGGACAAGATCCGCGAATCCCGGACCATTGACCACAATCTGACAGATTCCCTCCACCAGCCGACAGGCCGCCGTAAGCTTGTCAGTAGGGCCACATGTTGGCCCGGCTCGGACACGTTCGCTCCTTATTGGACCGCCAGTGGCGCCCGGCCATGCATTGGACTTCATTCGGACAACAAGATCTTCCTTGGACTTTAGCTTTGGCACCAGAGATCGCCCCATTAAAGTATTGGCCGGCAGCGATCGGCGAATATTAAAATGACCGGCAGGCGATCGGCCACTACAGGACAGGACCCGGCTGCCCCTATATAAACAAGGCAGCCTTCACTTGTCCAGGGACCGAGAGTTTGACTCTCAAAACACTGGGCCATCTCACGATTCAAGCACTCAATACAGAAACAATATACAGCTCTTGGCTAACATCCAACTCTTGGCAACAGCTTTCTTTCGGTCTTACTTCTCCCGGCCTTTTCTCCTCGAGCAGATTATCGGCGGGACGAAGAACACCTAGCTTCGCTCAAGAGCCGGATCAACAGAGTCTTTTTACACTCATTGTATTTAGATTTCTCTCATTAATACTTGTATCCACGAATATTTGTATTAATAACATCTCGCGAGAGCATTCAAGCCCGGGCCTAACAAACCCGGCAAATCTCGTTTTATTTATCTTCTCTCGGAAGTGCTCCCGCATTTGTTTTTGTCCGTCTTCCAGCAGTATTAATCTTCGGATAGATATTTTGGGCAACAACAATTGGCGCTAGAGGAAGGGCATCCAACCCTCGATTTTTTACACCTACCGTCCCGACGAACACTCACTGTTCTCGGGGCAGATACTTGAAGTGACACTCACTGCACTTCAAAGAAATCCTTCAGAAATCATGTCTTCCGCATCCGCGTCGAAGAAAGCCGCTGGCCAGCCGGCCAGACCCCGATTCCGTCCCGGTCAGAGCGCGGCCCGATGGTGGAAGGTAGCGCCGCGGCGAAGACGCTCGATCCCGTCCCTGGACGGCGGCCCGAGCCTCTCGCTCGATCAGTTCCGAACCAATGAACAGATCGAAGAGGCCATAGCCGCCCTTCAGGAACGACGGAGTGCTCTCGACGCGCCTCCTGCTGCCGCCCCCCCGGTCTCTCGCCGGAAGATCAAGCGGAAGCTTAAGGCACTACTGGCCGAGCAAGCGGCAGAGGCTCTCGCCGCAAGAAGAGGCGCTCGGCAGGGCACGTCGTCTTCGATCGCTGGCGCGACCCGACACAGCGGCCGGGCGGTCGGCCCCGGCCTACGAGGCAGCGGAGTTGGTGTCCGTCACCGGGAGCTCGGCCTACCCGGCTCCCACAAGACGATCCAGCCGCCTGGCTCCCGCTCGCCAAATTCCCGAGGTCGGCGGCGGTGGGGTCCGGAGATCGGTACACGATCGCCTCGGCCCCGCTCCCAAAGCCGATCCATAGCGGCCGAGCCGCGGCGATCGCGCAATGCAACGTCAGTTGACGACATGAAGGTGCTCACTGTCCGGCAAGCGCCACCAGGACGATCGCCCCGCCGAGCGAGCCGCTCGCGATCGACATCGAGCTCGCCCCGGTGCAGCACACGATCGCCCCTCCTAAGACACCCGTGTACCAAGGGCGATCGGACCCCCAAGCACACCTGCACAAGTACAACATCTACATGACCGGGTGTGGGGCGTCGGACGCGACCAGGTGCCGGATGTTCCCTCTGACCTTTGGGCGGACCTCGCCCACGGTGGTACACTTCATTGCCACCTCGGTCCATTGGCTCCTTTAACGAAGTGGCGCACGTCTTCACGGAACACTTCGCCACCGGGGTCTCCGGCGGAAGGTCGCCATCGCATGATGCAAATCGAGCAAGGAGAACAGAGTCCGACTCGGACTACATCGACCGGGTTGACACGATCATCCTCAACGGCGAGCCCGTAGCGATGAGACCGCCCTCTACGCTGTCTAGGAGGTTTTCGGGGTTTCTCGCCTATGTTCGGGCATCTCACGAAGACCCTGCCGACGACCTACGCAGCCTTCCGGCTAGAGCCGCGGATTTCCTGTCCAGACAAAGGCTTCTTCTCGGCTAGGAGTAGACCGATCGGCGCCGTGCGGCGACCTCCGATCTACCCGGCCCGATCGCTACTACCAGCGAGGCGGAGGACTCGATCCCGCCCTCTGATCCATTCTAACATGAGTGACTAGCCGCCGCCCGATCGCCAAGTTCGACCTACGAATGAAGCGATCACCGCCGAGCGACGATCGCCATCTTCCGGCCGATCGCAACATCATCAGCAACCCGGCGGACACGATCGCCAACTACGATCCGGATATAACATGACGGACTAAGGCATAAGATCGCCTCCACCGCACATCATAAAGCCATGGCCACAGCAATCGATGGAACCGGCCGCCGGCCATGCAAGGTCCCTTTCGGCCGAGATCGCCCGCCTTCGTTTAAATACGAGGCCGGCGTAGTCGGAGGGCCCTCCAACCTTAATCGGTGGACTCATTCCACAACCCCGTCTCAACGTACACCGTCGAGGTCGGCCATCTCCATGGTGGCCGAGGTGGAAGCAGAGCTAACAAGCCGCGGGCGTGGAGTTGATTCATCCGGCCGCCCGCGCAAGGACTCCTCTAGACCGAGACCGCACGTCTTTCGTTTAAAAACAAGGCGGCGCGGCTAACAGAGGACCCTCATAATAAAGTGAGTCACGAGGCACTCATTGTCTTTGTGCACCAAGACACGGTCATGGGGTCGGTCCATCGATCTCCGCGGTGCACGATTCCTCAAACAAAGCGAAACCACCAAGTTTAGTGGGGATCGGCCAATGTTGTTTTTTGCAGGTACAAGACCGAAAGATAGCTAAGCCAATCGACTATGATAGCCCAAGTCCAAGTCCTCAGTCAGCTCAGATCGCCCGTCCTCATCCATACACGATCACCAGCAAGAACCACCTCGCCCCATGTCTTCAACGTAGGAGCGAGCTGGGGGGCAATTGTTGTGTCAAGATTTAACACTTTCCGACCGGCGATCGCCTCCGAGGCCGAGCGACCGACTTACAGGCCGAGCGACCGAGTCACTGCCGAGCGACCAAGGCAAAGCCTGCCGATCGCGACGTGCGACCGAGCCTTAGCCCGATGGACATGCTAGGCGGCGGCCGAAGGGCCCGGGCGAATCCGGTGCCGAGCGATCGACATCAAGGCGATCGCCTCTCGATTTCGGCGACCGACCCTTGGCGATCGACCGTCTCTCGGCACCTGGCGACCTACACTTGGCGACCGACCCTTGGCGACCTCCATCCACTGGCCGATGGCGACCTCCGTAGACCATCCAGGGACGACCGCCTCATGTCGATCACCACCGATGGCCACCCAGTCGGCGAGGGCCGAGCACCAGGACTGGCACCATGTGCAAAGGCCGGGACAAGATCCGCGAATCCCGGACCATTGACCACAATCTGACAGATTCCCTCCACCAGCCGACAGGCCGCCGTAAGCTTGTCAGTAGGGCCACATGTTGACTGGCTCCGGACACGTTCTGGCTCCTTATTGGACCGCCCAGCTGGCGCCAGCCACTGCATTGGACTTCATTCGGACAGCCAGCATCTTCCTTGGACTTTAGCCTGACAGCCCAGGGGATCGCCCCATTAAAGTATTGGCCGGCAGGCGATCGGCCGAATATTAAAATGACCGGCAGGCGATCGGCCACTACAGGACAGGACCCGGCTGCCCCTATATAAACAAGGCAGCCTTCACTTGTCCAGGGACCGAGATTTTGACTCTCAAAACACTGGGCCATCTCACGATTCAAGCACTCAATACAGAAACAATATACAGCTCTTGGCTAACATCCAACTCTTGGCAACAGCTTTCTTTCGGTCTTACTTCTCCCGGCCTTTTCTCCTCGAGCAGATTATCGGCGGGACGAAGAACACCTAGCTTCGCTCAAGAGCCGGATCAACAGAGTCTTTTTACACTCATTGTATTTAGATTTCTCTCATTAATACTTGTATCCACGAATATTTGTATTAATAACATCTCGCGAGAGCATTCAAGCCCGGGCCTAACAAACCCGGCAAATCTCGTTTTATTTATCTTCTCTCGGAAGTGCTCCCGCATTTGTTTGTTGTCCGTCTTCCAGCAGTATTAATCTTCGGATAGATATTTTGGGCAACAACAGGTATGATTAATATTGGTAGTATTCTTGTGTTTAACATCATTTTATCCATTGTTCTTCGTCGAATCGAAGTATATTTCTTGATTTCCTTCGAATCGACTTTTTGGGGGATTTGTCCTCGATCTCGTTCTTCATCCGTTTTTGATGGATCGATTATGGTTAAATGATGTTGTTAAACATATTTTATGGATTGTATATCCATATTTCAACTTGGAATTCCGTTTTCGTGTTTTGTCTGGATGAATCGTGTTCTTGGCCGTTTTGGGGGAAACGCTTGAACATTCGTCGTTCGTTCTTTGAATTCAACGGCTTTGAGTCGTGTTATGGAATTCATTTCATCATTGTTATTGTCCTTCGTAGTTTATGAACGCGAGTTGGCGATCGGTGGAGTCGGCGGGTTCGTAGGCGGTTCGTGTCAACCTACTTCGGTCGATTCTTCGCGATATTCTTATTCGAGGCAAGTACCTTGCCCATACTTTTCTTATTTTGTGGATATGATGATCGGTGGTCGTCTTGGTGTGTTTGTTTGGTTGTTTGAAATGAAGTTTCAAAAGATTTTGGTTTGGCCTCGTTAAAGGCTTTCTTTCAAAATGTGTGTGTGTTTTGTGAACGGCGTGTTTTGGGAATTGATTATGATTTGATTATTTGAACGTTGAAGGATTTGATGATGATACTACTATTGTTTAAAGTTATGGAATCGTGTATTCCGTATTTAATCTTGTTATTGTGTTTTGAAGAGTTTGATAATGGTGTCGAGTTAATGGCCATCTCTAGTGAGCATTCTTAATGAACTTAAATTCTTAGCATGTTAGTTTTGCATGAGTAGTGTGTGTGTGTGTGTATGCTCACTATGGGTTAGATCCGACGGGGTCTCGGTAGGGGTCCACGGAGGGGTGGATCCGCGAGCTTGCTTTTATCCACTACGGGTTAGATCCGACGGGGTCTCGGTAGGGATCCACGGAGGGGTGGGTCCACGGTTAATTGTGGTGCATTTTGCAAATGTGATTTGATAATGGCATTTCCAGAAATGAGTGCTTTCGAATGGTTTTCATGATTGCATGCATTGACTAAGTGTGTAAGAGGTAAGTTGTTCGTTTGGCCTACTTGGCTAGGATGGCTCTAGTGTATTTTGTTGTTTGTGTTAAATCCTTTATTTGTGGATTTTGATGTTGGGAGACGAACCTTGTGGTCGTTCTTGTGTACTGTGAGTTGATGAGATTTGGGGCTAAAATCCTAATGGTTTTGTAAAAGTCATTTTACGGATTTGAGGCTAAAATCCCAACGGTTTGGTAAAGGTCATTTTTCGGAAAGTAAACCTTTGGGGCGGTGACCCCTTTTGTCTTTTGGATTTTTGAAAAGTAGGATTTGATAATCCTAAATTGTTTTCTATTAAAACTCTCGATGGCATTCTAAACCGTTTCATAAATTATTTCCATTGATTTATGATATTTCGATTTTGAAAGGTTTTCTCAAACTCTTGCCTCGGGAAGTGTTCATCTTGTTTTATTTGAACCTTTAAGGATTCCGAATTATTATCGTTCGTGAAATGCAAAACAATGGAGTTTTGCTAACCCCCGAGTATTCGGGGGGTGGATGTCTATTTTTGCATTCAGGTTTTGGAGCATAACACAGGGTCGACACGAAGGATGTTGAAAGATGAACGATACTAATCACATGAGGATCCGTTGATGTCGTATTGGTCTAGTTGTATTTTCTTTTCCGCTGCAGTATCTTTTCCCCGTTGTACGGGAGCTTATTGTATTTTGACCCCTGCGTGGGTATATGTTGTAATTGAGTTGTATATTTTTATTGAAAGACCAAGTCGGTCTACTGAGTCATTTTAGACTTAAAGGCGATGTTTAGATGTTTGATTTTAGTTATCAGCCTGGTAGATCCTCGAGGAGAGGGTCTACGGCGTGTAATATCCCTGAGTGGATTGGGGGTGTTACATAAATGGTATCGGAGCTTAGGTTGAGGAAACCTAGGCTGTCGGGTCAAGTCGTGTTGTTTGAGTCTTGTTTCGTCGGATTTTATCTGACTGAGTCGTGTCGCGACGCGTCGTTTGAGTTTGTTGGTCGTGATTAGTATCGTGGGGCGATCATCATCTTCGTGCGACCTGTGGAAGTAAGTCTCCCTTCTTTGTGTTGTGCCTCATGTGACACGAGCTATTTTTATGATTATTTGTTAAGTGATGGAATCCTTATGTGGATTTTGATTTCACGATATGTATTTAGTCGACTCTCGTACTTGATTTATACGAGGAGTGTCGTCGCTTGTGATGTCTTTTTATTGTTGTTTTTGTCCGTTGCTGATGATTTTCGAATCGATTTGCACGTTTTACAAGTTCTCTTGTGGAGGCTTTGTGATTATACGCGTTCGACTTGTTCCCCAGCCAGTGTGGGAGGGTCCTTAGAGGCCTCGAATGGGTCATTGGTTTGTTCTGAATATGGTATTTTATCGTTTATTTTTGTTTAAAGACATGTATTGTCTTGGTTTTAAACGTTTTGATGCATGTACTAGGAGTTGTTTTAGTGAACGTCGATATGTGTGAGTTTTGGGCATTCTGGCCTATTGGATTTTTTTAAAAAACCTTGAGTATCTAAAAAAAAATTAAATTTCGAGACGTACTTTTAAAACGAATTATTTTCTTGCGGTGTTTTCGAGGTGCTTTCTCGTGCCGCAATATATTTCAAAAAAAATTCCAATTGAGGACCAAAAGTATTTTGAGATATTTTTGATGTTTAGAAACACTTATACTTAGACCCGAGGGTCGAATATTTCTGAAAGTCTTTCGCTAAAAGAAGATGTCCTCATTTTTACCAAATGCATGATGGTTTTCAAAGTCTCGATAACGATGTTTCATATTTGTACTTTTTGAAAAGTGATACTAAAGATCAACCGGTGTTCTTCTAAATTATTTCCAAAATGAGGTTTTTGTTTTTAAAACCTATCCATTCCCGTTTGAGGGCTGGGTATGTATGTATGATGTTCGCGTTGTCATTTTGATGTTTGCTCCCGAGTGTTGTGTCAAGAATTAACACTCTCCGACCGACGATCGCCTAGGAGATCGGGTGACCGAGTCACTGCCGAGCAGCCAAAGCAGAACTGCCGACCAGCGACCAGGCGGCCGAGCCTTTACCCAGCGGACAAGCTAAATCGACCAACCGAAGGTCCCAGGACCAGTCCCGGTGCCGAGAGATCGACATCAAATACGATCGTCTCTCGGTACTCGGCGACCGACTCCTGGCGACCGACTAGAGACGATCATCTCTCGGCACTTGCCGATCGACCCTTGGTGACCGACCAATGCCGACCCTGGAAAACTGGCCGATGGCGACCTCTGATGACCAGCTAGAGACGACCGCCTCATGTCGATCAGCGTCGATGGCCATCCAGTCGGCAAAGGCCGAGCCTCAAGACTGGCACCACGTGCAAGATCCGAGACAAGATCCGCATATCTCGGATCATTGACCGCAGCCTGGAAGAATCTTTCCACCAGCCGACAAGCCGCCGAAAGCTGTCAGTAGGGCCGCATGTGACAGTGATTCCGCCGAAAATTGTCAGTAGGACCACATGTGACATTGACTGCGGGCGCGTCTTTGGCTCCTCATTGGGCTGCCCGGTGGCGCAGACCTACCTTGGACTTTAGGCTGACAGCCCATGTGAATCGGGGACAGTCGCCCCATTATAATATTGGCCGGCAGACGATCGCCCCATTATTATAATGGCCGGAAGGCGATCGCCCACCACAGAACAAGACTCGGCTGCCACTATAAATACACGGCTCCCTACACTTGTCCAAAGGACCGAGATTTTGGCTCACAAAACACTCTCTGCATTATCGCGATTTCAGTATACATTACAGAAGCAAAACACCCAACACTTGGTTATCTCCAACTCTTGGCAACAGCTATCATTCGGTCTTACTTCTCCCGGCCTCTCTCATCAGGAAGACGATCGGCGGGGACGAAGAACACCGAGCTTCGATCAAGAGCCGGATTAACAGAGTATTTTTACACTCATTGTACTTAGATTTCTCTCATTAATACTTGTATCCACGAATATTTGTATTAATATCATCTCGCGAGAGCATTCAAGCCCGGGCCTAACAAACCCGACAAATCATGTATTATTTATCTTCTCTCGGAAGTGCTCCCGTAATTGTTGTTTGTTGTCCGTCTTCCAGCAGTATTTAATCTTCGGATAAATATTTTGGGCAACAACAATTGGCGCTAGAAGAAGGGGCCTTTAACCCTCAAATTTTTACACCTACCGTCCCGAAGAGCACTCACTGTTCTCGGGGCAGATACTTGAAGTGACACTCACTGCACTTCAAAGAAATCTTTCAGAAATCATGTCTTCCGCCTCCTTGTCGAAGAAAGCGGCCGGCCCGGCGGACCCCGATCCATCCCGGTCGAGCCGCGGCCCGATGGTGGAAGCGGCCCGCCGCGGTCGAGACGCTCGATCCCGTCCACGGGCGGTGGCCCAAGCCTCTCGCTCGATCAGTTCCGAACCAATGAACAGATCGAAGAGGCCATAGCCGCCCTTCAGGGGCGACGGAGTGCTCTCAACGCGCCTCCCGCTATCACCCCCTCGGCCGCCCGCCGGAAGTCCAAGCAGAAGCTCAAGGCGTTACTGGACGAGCGATCGCCAGGAGTCTCTCTTTCTCAAGAAGAGGCGCTCGCCAGCCGGGGCACCTCTGTCTTCGATCGCACAGGCGGTGACCCGACACAGCGGCCGGGCAGTCCGGCCCCAGCTACGAGACGACGGAGTTTGAGTCCGTCACCAGGAGCTCGGCCTACCCGGCTCCCAGAAGGCAGCCCAGCCATCTGGCTCCCGCTCGCCAAATTGCCGAGGTCGGCAGCAGTGGAGTCCGGAGATCGGTACACGATCGCCTCGGCTCCTGCTCCCAAAGCCAATCAGCAAGCGATCGAGCCACGACGATTGCCGCATTGCAACGTCAGCTCGACGACGTGAAAGCGCTCCTGGAATCCAGGGCAGGCGCCATGAAGACGATCGCCGAGCCAAGCGAGCCGCTCGCGATCGACATCGAGCTCGCCCCGGTGCAGCACAAGATCGCTCCTCCTCAGACACCCGTGTACGAGGGGCGATCGGACCCCCAAACACACCTGCACAAGTTCAACATCTACATGACCGGGTGTGGGGCATCGGACGCGACCAGGTGCCGAATGTTCCCTTTGACACTGGACAACCTAGCCCACCGGTGGTACACCTTATTGCCACCTCGATCCATTGGCTCTTTTAACGAGCTGGCGCACGTCTTTATGGAATACTTCGCCACCAGGGTCGTCCGGCCAGAAGGTCGCCTTCGCATGATGCAAATCAAGCAGGGAGAAGAGGAGTCCGACTCGGACTACATCGACCGGGTAGACGTGATCATCCTCAACGGTGAGCCCGTGAACGATGAGACCGCCCTCTACGCGGTTCTAGGAGGTTTTCAGGGCTTCTCGCCTATGTTCAGGCATCTCACGAAGACCCAACCGACGACCTACACAGCCTTCCGGGATAGAGCCGCAGATTTCCTGGCCAGGCAAAGGCTTCTTCTTAGCCTAGGAGTACCGCGATCGGCGCCCGAGCGACGACCTCCAGTCTCCCAGCCCGAGCGATGACCTCCAGTCTTCCAGCCCGATCGCTACTATCCAGTAGAGCTGGAGGACTCGCTCACCACCTACAATCCACCATTTTAAATAAGGGACTAAGGCTCGCGATCGCCTCCGCTGCACATCATAAAGCCATGGTCCTGGCAGTCGATGGAACCGGCTGCTTCGGCCATGCAAGGTCCCTTTCGACCGAGATTGCCCGCCCTTCGTTTAAATACGAGGCTGGCGTAGTCTGAGTGTAATACCCGTAATTTTTATCCCCGGAAATTTTCTATTTTTGACGGAAGTCTATTTTGACGACTTGCTTGGGACCGTTTCGTCTTCCTGAGAAATGATTAATTCTATACTTTTTGTCATCCGAGTTCGTTTCGGTATCGTTCTGTTGAATTCCGTGTTCTTTATCGACTTTTTCACGTGGGAGTTCGACTTTGTTAGATCACCATTAATTTTTGGTAACTCCAAAAATTCTGAATCTTTGCAATATTATAGAGCATCGAGTTAGCTTTCCAATGGTTCAAACGGTGAGTCAATCGGAGTCCGGACGAGAGAGTTATGGTCGTTTTAACTCACCCGCTCGTTATTGGCCGATCACTGCCGGCGGGACTCGGCCGTGTCGTCCGACACGGCCCGTGCCGTACTCGTCCGGAAATGCCGGAGTTTACGACCAGACTCGGCCGTGTCGTCGACACGGCCCGTGCCGTACTCTTAGGATAAGCACGAACGATCGCTGACACGCCCGGCCGTGTCCCGTGACACGGTCGAGTCATGCCCGATCGGCTGTCGGGCGGGTCATTGTCGGAAGGCCCTCGGCGCCGCGGCCGTGTCAAGCGAGGACACGGTCGAGTCCTGTCGGCCAAGCGTGCAACACGACCGTGCCGACCGGCACGGGCCGTGTCGCGGCGATCAACCCCTATAAAAGGCCCTGCAGACGATTTTCTGGCCATTTTTCACCTTCTTCCTCTCCTCTTCCGCAGCTTGGCGTGTTCTAATCTTGAAGCCATGTTGTTTAACAACATATCCATGGAGTTTTGAGGTTCATATCATCAATCATCCGTCCTATAACATCCTCCGATCTACCGAATCAGGTCAGATTTCCTAGAAATCTAATTTTGGGGATTTTGGGTATTTTGTTCGATTTCGTCCGTTTAATCCGATTTAACTTAGGATTGTGAAGGATTGATGATTATTTAGATGTATTGTATCATTTCCCTTGTTATCCCATGGTTGGATCGTATCGATTCGTTGTTTTGGTCGAGTTCTTGACCGACGCCTTGAAGGTGTCCGGTAAAATGTCATAGAGGGGTTTTCGGGCGTTCTACGATTATTCTTCCTCGTATGATCGATGATTTATTGAATTTATGTTGTTAGGGTCGAATTCTTGTGAAGAACTCGAGTTGAAACCCTTCCGTTCGTTGTCTTCCTCGTGGTTCAAACTTCCCGGTCGAACCGTGTTCTTCGGGATCTTAGGTAACGTTTATTAAGGCAAGTATACATTTATGATTGTACGTTCTCGACTTTGAAAGTAAGAGGAATTGATGGTATGATATGAACGAACCGTTTTTACGGCATTCATAGATATATTGATTGGCATGTAATGAACGAACCGTTTTGACGGCATTCCTACATGTATCGGCGTATGAGGTGAACGAACCGTTTTGACGGCATTCACATACGTAGGCGTATGAGGTGAACGAACCGTTTCTACGGCATTCACATACGTCTTATGAGATTTTAGTTATTCCGGAATACTAGTCTTGAATTGATGAATTGACGGATATTGATGAATTGACGGATATTGATGAATTGACGGATTACATTTACTTTATTGTCGAGCAGTATTATGTTTCATATTGTTATACTTGCACTAGCTATTCGACGGCTAACCCCTTTATGGGGGAAATACGTTTCATGTATTTCAGGTTCCAGGAGAGCGGACAGGCGGGTATCGGGTCGGCATGAAGATGATGGGCAAGTGTGATACTGTGTCTTGTCTCCGGTTATCTCTTTTGGTTTCCTCCATTCAGTGTTGTTGTACTGGAATGGATTTTTAAATACTCGAGTATTGTATTTCAGTTTCCTTGATGTTCCGGCCTGTGTTGCCGAGGTATTGATTTGTGCAGTGATGTATATGGTTTCATTGTTTATGGTTTCGAATACCATTTGTATCGTCTTTCTTTCTATTGTATGTAGACCTTATCGGTCAAGTTTATAGTTCCGCGTATGTTTTAGCCTTGTGGGTCCCACGGCGGGGCTCACGGCGCTGTAATATACCCTGAATAACTTGGGGGTGTTACAGAATATGGTATCAGAGCTTAGGTTTATGGATACCTAGGCTGTCGGTCTTTTGGGTCGATTGAGTCGGCATTTGCCCACAGTATCACTACTCTGCCATCATCACAGTGCGACCGGTACTTGAAAGTCCTCTCACTCTTCTTGTATTTTTCTTAATCGTTTCGTTTATAGCTTGGTATTCTTGGGAATTGGTCACTTCGGGAATGTGCGATTTGGATTATACTTACGCACGTATGTGCCTTTCCGAATGTTGGCTGAAAGTAGGAAGAATCGTGGCCGTGGTCACGGACGTGAACTCTTCCTTGAGATTTTGTTAAATTGCTAATTGTGATATTGGTGTGTAACAGTATTATGTTGAGACTTTGTTTAGGAGTCGCATGCTAGTATCACGGGAGATCTTCGACTTCCCTGACCTGTAAGTATGTTGTTCGGATTATTCGATAATTCTTGGTGAATTTGAATTCCCGTTGAAAGGTTGTTTGTGCGAGTGATTGCGAGTTTCGAAGACGAAACTTATTTTAAGGGGGGTAGAGTGTAATACCCCAATTTTTCGGATATATTTTTTTTTTCGTTTATATATTGGATATTGTGGATGGTTAATTATGCTCGAGGACGTTGTGAACGTTTGAAAATGTTATTGAATTGAGTATATGTATTGATTTTGCCGTTTGCTCGTATTTGGTATATCATGACTTTGGACAGGAATTGTTGAAATTGGCTAAGTATGGAATTGTTACGTACGTTAATAAGGTGAGATTACGTACGTAAGATTGGCATGGTTACGTACGTTAAGGCTAAGGTATTACGTACGTAATACCCGGCATCGGACAGAACCGAGTCCTGGTCGGCAGGTGGGACCCTGTTTTGGAAACTTTCGGCGCAGGATGTTGACAGGTGAGTCAACGTACGTGTTACATCGTTATACGGGACGTGTTACGTCGTAACACAACCATTATCTTGTAGCAAGTCAACCGGTATATTAAATGCGTTGTATGGTATAGGTTACGTACGTAATGGACTGCACGGATTGAGACAGTGAGTTGGTTACATACGTTATAGATTTTGGATTACGCACGTTAAAGTTGTTACGTACGTTAAGAAAGGACACCTACGTACGTAATGAGAGTGCAATTTATATATTGAAGTGTTGCCTTTCATTTCTCTCACGATCCTTTGAGATATTTCTCTCCAAAACTCGTCCCTCTTCACTTTTAAGAGTGTTCTAAACACTTTTAACATGATTGTGAGCTTGGAATCATGGAATTAGAGCTTGGTTATGGAACTATTGTTGATTCTTGAAGTGATTTCTTGTGTTATCCATATTCTATGAGGTTTATGCCGAAGGAAGATAATCATATGCTTTGAATATGTTGATTATGATTATGGAATCATAGAGATCTTGATGTTCTTGAGGCCATATGATGACTATGATAATTTAATGATTCTTGGAATGGAGTTCAATTATTCTTTCTTCGTGGTTCGTCCATGCAAGGTAATCCTCATATCCTTTTTGATAGTGGCTTATTTTTTTTTTTTTTGGATTACTACTTGGGAGGGAGTATGTTGGGAATCGTGTATTTTGATGTTCGTCTTATTTCAATGAAAATGCATAAATTGGATTGTACTTTTATCCGCTGCGTGAGTATTTTTGAAATGGATTTTGGTATTTTGCCAACTGAAATTTTATTTTGTAAAACCGATTCCCTAAACCGAGTTTTGGCATTTTAACCTTGATCGTTTTGACGGTATTTGGAAAATGATTTTTTTAGTATTTGAAAAATATTACCGTCATCGGTCTTTTTAGCATTTTTGGAGCAGCGTGGAAATTGTGCTTAGCACAGTAAATCCTTGTGAGAAGGGTTTACGGCGTGTAATATTCAGGAGGATGCAGGGTGTTACAATTATGGTATCATGTGATAATGTTATACGAGATTTATTGGAATTGTAATAAGAAATTTCGGATGTTGATATGATCATTGAGATCTTCTTCATATGGTGATAAGGGTTTTGTTGCGATTCTTGAGATTGTATGAATGACATGATGAAGAAAATGGTAACATGGAGATATATACCTCGGAGATGTTGTTCTGAACGTGATTTCGGATATTTCATGTTCTTGAAGAACTCTTGAATTATACGAGGTGATGAAAATTTTTTTTGAAGTGTTGATGTTTTGAAAATGAATATGGAATATTCATATCTAGAGCTAAACTATGTGTTGGAAATAATGTTCGTATAGGAATACGAATGTGATTATGAGGTTGATGAGACTATTATTCATCTCTGAATTTGGAAGCCCATACGTAGGGAGCAAATATTCAAATCGAATGATTGGATTGTTTGATAACCTTTTTAATATGATTATCTATTATTTTGAACCAGTCGGATGATTCGAATTGATGACGGTTATAAGTAAATTTTAACAATGGATTTACGAGAAGGGAACCTTGTAAATTCGTATTTAAGAATTGAGTTTGGAACATTTAGACCCTTATTATTGGTCCGAATTGGTTGCTGATATGATCATCATTTTTCACTCGTATTGTGGACAGGATTTGTAAGTGTCGAGTTGGATTGTTCGGTGTGATTAGTCGAGATATGGTAAAGCGATTGAGTTCGTGGTTTGGTGGTATTGATATTGGTCGTCATCGAACCGGTTGATTATCAATCCTTCATTTTACAATAAGGTATGATATTTGATCGTGAATTATGGTTGTTGTGTTGCGGTTAAGGTTGAAGGGTTCGTAGATTAACTTGGTCGAGGCGGGAATTCGTAAGACGAAATAAAGCCGAATTGGTAACGACTTTGTATTGATATCGAGACAAGTTTTATACTCGTACTAATCAATGAGACTAATGTTATCGTGTAGGCGTACGATTGTGTGTATCATCTTGGGACTTGGCCTCTTTATGATTGTATTGATGTCGGGGATTGGTTGACACGGCGCCCGTCGGCAAATTATGCCAAATGTTACTATTGTTTGTAAAAGGCGGTTCGAGGCATTGCGATACTTGTTGGTTAAGTTCTTTGTCGATTGCGGTTCGCGGTATCGACGTATCGATTGTGATTGTGATGGATGTTCCATTGAGATATTGTGGTAATCGTCGTCATTGACATCGGTGTTTTTCTATTAATATTATATTAACCAATGAGAGACGTTTGATATATCCTTTTATCATCTCCGTTTTGGTGGTCGGTTTAAGACACCGGACATCCATTCTATCGTATCATTGTTTATCGATTGACCGTTCTAAGGTAATCGAGGTATTGAATTGGGATTATCGAAGATAATTCCCATCCGTTGTCAAAAATATTCTCATCCGTTGTATCGTTGTTATCGATTGGCCATTCTACGGTAATCGAAGTATTGAATTGGGACTATCGAGGATAGTTCCCATCCGTTGAATTATTAGTGTCGTGTTGGCCGATTCAAGGCGGACACTATTTTCTTGTGAACTCGGTAATTTTGTGATCTTTGAAGGTTGAGGATTTTCCCGAACTGTTGTCTTGTGATCGTTGCTCGTGTTAATCGGTCCTTAGGAAATTCGATCCCGGGATGGTTGTTTTGAATATCGTTGGTCGTGTCGATCTTTTATTATTCGTGTGTCAAAGTTCACTTGGTGAGTCGTATTATCCATAATTGATGTATTATCCATTGAGGTTAGTTGTCATGTTGTATCGTGGCATATCCGAATCATGTCTGCGTGCCGATTGGTTATGTGTAGGATTTTTAGCGGGCACTCGATGGTCATGCGTGGATATTTCCGCATTGGACCGTGCACACGAGACGTAGTTCTTGAGGCTAATTAGGTACATTGTCACACGTATATTCTGGATTCCGTATACGGGGTGGACATGTGCATGGACACATTTCCGGATCGGGCGTACTGTGATGTCCCTCTTGAGGTTTATTGATTGATCGTTCGTAGTCCATGTTGTATTGGATATGTCCGACGATTTCCGACTGGTTGTTCATACGCCGAGGGGTATGTCAAACGATCGAGTTTGCTCCTTTGAGATCTGTATTGTGATGATTTACAGCTTTGGGCTGTTCGGCTTTCAGGCCATTGTGATATATCGGTATTTCCGTTGGAGCCTTCGGGCATTGTGAATTCGTATCTTTTTCGGCATTGGTTTGGTTTGCCTTCGAGTAATGTATTGTGGTGTTCTATATTGATGATTCGCCGTTTGGGCGTAAGTTTCGGTTCTTGTGCATCTCGTTGAGTTTTTCCTGGCGAAATATTTCTTCTCCCTACCTGTTTTAAGTTTGGACGAAACTTCTTTTAAGGAGGGTAGAATGTAATACCGTAATTTTTATCCCGGAAATTTTCTATTTTTGACGGAAGTCTATTTTGACGACTTGCTTGGGACCGTTTCGTCTTCTGAGAAATGATTAATTCTATACTTTTGTCATCGAGTTCGTTTCGGTATCGTTCGTTGAATTAGTGTTCTTTATCGACTTTTTCACGTGGGAGTTCGACTTTGTTAGATCACCATTAATTTTTGGTAACTCCAAAAATTCTGAATCTTGCAATATTATAGAGCATCGAGTTAGCTTTCCAATGGTTCAAGCGGTGAGTCAATCGAGTCCGGACGAGAGAGTTATGGTCGTTTAACTCACCCGCTCGTTATTGGCGATCATGCCGGCGGGACTCGGCCGTGTCGTCCGACACGGCCCGTGCCGTACTCGTCCGGAAATGCGGAGTTTACGTCGACCGGACTCGGCCGTGTCGTCCGACACGGCCGTGCCGTACTCTTAGGATAAGCTCGGAGCAGCTGACACGCCGGCCGTGTCCCGGGACACGGTCGAGTCATGCCCGATCGGCGTCGGGCGGGTCGCTGTCGGAAGGCCCTCAGCGCCGCGACCGTGTCAAGCGAGGACACGGTCGAGTCCTGTCGGCCAAGCGTGCAACACGGCCGTGCCCGACCGGCACGGGCCGTGTCTGGCGACGATCAACCCACATAAAAGGCCTGCAGACGTTTTTACGGCCATTTTCACCTTCTTCCTCTCCTCTTCCATGACTTGGCGTGTTCTAATCTTGAAGCCATGTTGTTTAACAACATATCCATGGAGTTTTGAGGTTCATATCATCAATCATCCGTCTATAACATCCTCCGATCTACCGAATCGAATTGATTTCCTAGAAATCTAATTTTGGGGATTTTGGGTATTTTGTTCGATTTCGTCCAGTTTAATCCGATTTAACTTAGGATTGTGAAGGATTGATGATTATTTAGATGTATTGTATCATTTCCTTGTTATCCCATGGTTGGATCGTATCGATTCGTTGTTTTGGTCGAGTTCTTGGCCGACGCCTTGAAGGTGTCCGGTAAAATGTCATAGAGGGGTTTTCGGGCGTTCTACGATTATTCTTCCTCGTATGATCGATGATTTATTGAATTTATGTTGTTAGGGTCGAATTCTTGTGAAGAACTCAAGTTGAAACCCTTAGTTCGTTGTCTTCCTCGTGGTTCAAACTTCCCGGTCGAACCGTGTTCTTGGGATCTTGATGCGTTTATTAAGGCAAGTATACATTTATGATTATGCGTTCTCGACTTTGAAAGTAAGAGGAATTGATGGTATGATATGAGCGAACCGTTTTACGGCATTCATAGATATATTGATTGGCATGTAATGAGCGAACGTTTTGGCGGCATTCCTACATGTATCGGCGTATGAGGTGAGCGAACCGTTTTGACGGCATTCACATACGTAACGGCGTATGAGGTGAGCGAACCGTTTCTCGGCATTCACATACGTCTTATGAGATTTTAGTTATTAGGAATACTAGTCTTGAATTGATGAATTGACGGATATTGATGAATTGACGGATATTGATGAATTGTGGATTACATTTACTTTATTGTCGAGCGGTATTATGTTTCATATTGTTATACTTGCACTAGCTATTCGACGGCTAACCCCTTTATGGGGAAATACGTTTCATGTATTTCAGATTCCAGGAGAGCGGACAGGCGGGTATCGGGTCGGCATGAAGATGATGGGCAAGTGTGATACTGTGTCTTGTCTCCGGTTATCTCTTTTGGTTTCCTCCATTCAGTGTTGTTGTACTGGAATGGATTTTTAAATACTCGAGTATTGTATTTCAGTTTCCTTGATGTTCCGGCCTGTGTTGCCGAGGTATTGATTTGTGCAGTGATGTATATGGTTTCATTGTTTATGGTTTCGAATACCATTTGTATCGTCTTTCTTTCTATTGTATGTAGACCTTATCGGTCAAGTTTATAGTTCCGCGTATGTTTTAGCCTTGTGGGTCCCACGGTGGGGCTCACGGCGCTGTAATATACCCTGAATAACTTGGGGGTTACACTGAGGGCTCTCCAACATTAATCAGTGGACGCGTGCCACAACCCCCGTCTCAACGTACACCGTCGAGGTCGGCCATCTCCATGGCTGGCCGAGGTGGAAGCAGAGCCAACAAGCCGCGGGCGTGGAGTTGATTCATCTGACGCTGCCCCGCGCAAGGACTCCTCTAGACCGAGACCGCACGCCCTTCGTTTAAATACGAGGCGAGGAGCAGCCTAACAGAGGACCCTCATAATAAAGTGAGTCACGAGACACTCAATGTCATCGCGCATCAAGACACGGTCATGGAGTCGGTCCATCGATCTCCGCGACTGTGCACGATTCCTCAAATAGCGAAACCACCAAGTTTCCGAGGGGGATCGGCCAATGTTGTTTTTGCAGGTACAGGACCGAAAGATAGCTAGCCAATCGACCATGATAGCCCAAGTCCGAATCCTAAGTCATCTCAGCAAGATCGCCCATCCTCATCCTTACACGATCGCCAGCAAGAACCACCTCGCCCCATGTCTTCAACATAGGAGCAAGCTGGGGGGCAATTATTGTGTCAAGAATTAACACTCTCCGACCGACGATCGCCTAGGAGATCGGGCGCGAGTCAGCTGAAGCAGACGGCGAAGCTGAGCCGGCGACGGGCGGCCGAGCCTTTACCCAGCGGACAAGCTACATCGGCCAACCGAAGGTCCCAGGACCAGTCCCGGTGCCGAGCGATCGACATCAAATACGATCGTCTCTCGGTACTTGGCGACTGACTAGAGACGATCATCTCTCGGAACTTGCCGATCGACCCTTGGTGACCGACCAATGCCGACCCTCGACAACTGGCCGATGGAGACCTCTGATGACCAGCTAGAGACGACCGCCTCATGTCGATCAGCGCCGATGGCCATCCAGTCGGCAAAGGCCGAGCCTCAAGACTGGCACCACGTGCAAGATCCGAGACAAGATCCGCATATCTTGGATCATTGACTGCAGCCTGGCAGAATCTTTCCACCAGCCGACAAGCTGCCGAAAGTTGTCAGTAGGGCCGCATGTGACAGTGATTCCGCCGAAAGTTGTCAGTAGGACCACATGTGACATTAACTCTGGACGCGTGCTGGCTCCTCATTGGACTGCCCAGCTGGCACCAGCACCTACCTTGGACTTTAGGCCGACAGCCCATGTGAATCGGGGACAGTCGCCTCATTATAATATTGGCCGGCAGACGATCGCCCCATTATTATAATGGCTGGAATGCGATCGCCCACCACAGAACAAGACTCGACTGCCACTATAAATACACGGCTCCCTACACTTGTCCAAAGGACCGAGATTTTGGCTCACAAAACACTCTCTGCATTATCGCAATTTCAGTATACATTACAGAAGCAAAACACCAATCACTTGGCTATCTCCAACTCTTGGCAACAGCTATCATTCGGTCTTACTTCTCCCGGCCTCTCTCATCAGGAAGACGATCGGCGGGGACGAAGAACACTGAGCTTCGCTCAAGAGCCGGATTAACAGTCTTTTTACACTCATTGTACTTAGATTTCTCTCATTAATACTTGTATCCACGAATATTTGTATTAATATCATCTCGCGAGAGCATTCAAGCCCGGGCCTAACAAACCCGGCAAATCTTGTATTATTTATCTTCTCTCGGAAGTGCTCCCGCAATTGTTGTTTGTTGTCCGTCTTCCAGCAGTATTTAATCTTCGGATAAATATTTTGGGCAACAACAATTGGCGCTAGAAGAAGGGGCCTTTAACCCTCAAATTTTTACACCTACCGTCCCGAAGAGCACTCACTGTTCTCGGGCGGATATAGTGACACTCTTGCACTTCAAAGAAATCTTCGAAATCATGTCTTAGCCTCGCGTCGAAAGCGGCCCGGACAGTCGGACCCCGTTCCGTCGGTCAGAAGCGCGGCCGATGGTGGAAGGCGGCCGCCATGATCGAGACGCTCGATCCGTCCACGGGCGGTGGCCCAACCTCTCGCTCGTCGATTCGAACCAATGAACGGTCGAAGAGGCCATAGCCGCCTTCCGGGCGACGGAGTGCTCTCAACGCGCCTCCGCTATCACCCCTCGGCCGCCCGCCGGAAGCCCAGCGGAAGCTCAAGGCGTTGCGGCGGCGATCGCCGAGGCTCGTCGCAAGAAGAGGCGCTCGCCCGGCAGGCACCTCTGTCTTCGATCGCACAGGCGGTGACCCGACACAGCGGCCAAGGCGATCCGGCCCGGCTACGAGGCAGCGGAGTTTGAGTCCGTCACCGGGAGCTCGGCTGGCCGGCTCCCGGAAGCGGCCAGCCGTCTGGCTCCCGCTCGCCAAATTGCCGAGGTCGGCAGCAGTGGAGTCCGGAGATCGGTACACGATCGCCTCGGCTCCCGCTCCCAAAGCCGAGCAGCAAGCGACCGAGCCACGGCGATTGCCGCATTGCAACGTCAGCTCGACGACGTGAAAGCACTCCTGGAATCCAGGGCAGGCGCCATGAAGACGATCGCCGAGCCAAGCGAGCCGCTCGCGATCGACATCGAGCTCACCCCGGTGCAGCACAAGATCGCTCCTCCTCAGACACCCGTGTACGAGGGGCGATCGGATCCCCAAACACACCTGCACAAGTTCAACATCTACATGACCGGGTGTGGGGCATCGGACGCGACCAGGTGCCGAATGTTCCCTTTGACACTGGACGACCTAGCCCACCGGTGGTACACCTCATTGCCACCTCGATCCATTGGCTCTTTTAACGAGCTGGCGCACGTCTTTACGAAATACTTCGCCACCAGGGTCGTCCGGCCAGAAGGTCGCCTTCGCATGATGCAAATCAAGCAGGGAGAAGAGGAGTCCGACTCGGACTACATCGACCGGGTAGACGTGATCATCCTCAACGACGAGTCCATGAACGATGAGACCGCCCTCTACGCGGTTCTAGGAGGTTTTCAGGGCTTCTCGCCTATGTTCAGGCATCTCACGAAGACCCAACGGACGACCTACACAGCCTTCCGGGATAGAGCCGCAGATTTCCTGGCCAGGCAAAGGCTTCTTCTTAGCCTAGGAGTACCGCGATCGGCGCCGGCAGCGACCTCCGGTCTCCCGGCCGGCGGCGACCTCCGATCTTCGGCCCGATCGCTACTATCCAGCAGAGCCGGAGGACTCGCTCACCACCTACAATCCACCATTTTAAATAAGGGACTAAGGCTCGCGATCGCCTCCGCTGCACATCATAAAGCCATGGTCCTGGCAGTCGAAGGAACCGGCTGCTTTGGCCATGCAAGGTCCCTTTCGACCGAGATTTCCCGCCCTTCATTTAAATACGAGGCCGGCGTAGTCTGAGGGCTCTCCAACATTAATCAGTGGACGCGTGCCACAACCCCCGTCTCAACGTACACCGTCGAGGTCGGCCATCTCCATGGCTGGCCGAGGTGGAAACAGAGCCAACAAGCCGCGGGCGTGGAGTTGATTCATCCGACGCTGCCCCGCGCAAGGACTCCTCTAGACCGAGACCGCACGCCCTTCGTTTAAATACGAGGCGGCGCGGCCACAGAGGACCCTCATAATAAAGTGAGTCACGAGACACTCAATGTCTTCGCGCATCAAGACACGGTCATGGAGTCGGTCCATCGATCTCCGCGACTGTGCACGATTCCTCAAACAAGCGAAACCACCAAGTTTCCGAGGGGGATCGGCCAATGTTGTTTTTGCAGGTACAGGACCGAAAGATAGCTAGCCAATCGACCATGATAGCCCAAGTCCGAATCCAAAGTCAGCTCAGCAAGAACCACCTCGCCCCATGTCTTCAACATAGGAGCAAGCTGGGGGGCAATTGTTGTGTCAAGAATCAACACTCTCCGACCGACGATCGCCTAGGAGATCCGGCGACCGAGTCACTACCGAGCAGCCAAGGCAGAACTGCCGACCAGCGACCAGGCGGCCGAGCCTTTACCCAGCGGACAAGCTACATCGGCCAACCGAAGGTCCCAGGACCAGTCCCGGTTCCGAGCGATCGACATCAAATACGATCGTCTCTCTGTACTCGGCGACCGACTCCTGGCGACCGACTAGAGACGATCATCTCTCGGAACTTGTCGATCGACCCTTGGTGACCGACCAATGCCGACCCTCGACAACTGGCCGATGGAGACCTCTGATGACCAGCTAGAGACGACCGCCTCATGTCGATCAGCGCCGATGGCCATCCAGTCGGCAAAGGCCGAGCCTCAAGACTGGCACCACGTGCAAGATCCGAGACAAGATCCGCATATCTCGGATCATTGACCGCAGCCTGGCAGAATCTTTCCACCAGCCGACAAGCCGCCGAAAGCTGTCAGTAGGGCCGCATGTGACAGTGATTCCGCCGAAAGTTGTCAGTAGGACCACATGTGACATTGAATGCGGGCCGCGTCTTTGGCTCCTCATTGGGATTGCCAGTGCACCGCACCTACCTTGGACTTTAGGCCGACAGCCCATGTGAATCGGGGACAGTCGCCCCATTATAATATTGGCCAGCAGACGATCGCCCCATTATTATAATGGCCGGAAGGCGATCGCCCACCACAGAACAAGACTCCGCTACCACTATAAATACACGGCTCCCTACACTTGTCCAAAGGACCGAGATTTTGGCTCACAAAACACTCTCTGCATTATCGGGATTTCAGTATACATTACAGAAGCAAAACACCCAGCACTTGGCTATCTCCAACTCTTGGCAACAGCTATCATTCGGTCTTACTTCTCCCGGCCTCTCTCATCAGGAACACGATCGGCGGGGACGAAGAACATTGAGCTTCGCTCAAGAGCCGGATTAACAGAGTCTTTTTACACTCATTGTACTTAGATTTCTCTCATTAATACTTGTATCCACGAATATTTGTATTAATATCATCTCGCGAGAGCATTCAAGCCCGGGCCTAACAAACCCGGCAAATCTTGTATTATTTATCTTCTCTCGGAAGTGCTCCCGCAATTTTTGTTTGTTGTCCGTCTTCTAGCAGTATTTAATCTTCGGATAAATATTTTGGGCAACAACACCGAGTATGACCGAATTGGCGGTGTGAGCGTTGAGTCGTTTTCCACACATTTATTGTGTTAGCCCCTTGTGAGAGGTGGGATGTTGGTGTTGAATATTATCACCTCGTGGTGATTTCTGCGTTGTCGCGCATGTGCGAGCTGTTAGAGCTTGGGTTGGTATGGCCGTGTGCATCGGTGATCGTTCCGTTATGTGTCGGTTGTTTAATGTCTTGTTACCTTGCTCCTATTTTTGTGAATTTCGTGGATGAGGTCGGAGGTAATACCCGTACTATTTTGACTTCTGTATTTTCTCTTTCTCCATTCTTTCGACTCGCTCGTATTCGTTGATACTTTCTGAACTTGTTCTGTATTTCGGTTTCATCGTCCGAACGAACTGTGATCTTGTTGTGGGTTGATCTGGTTATCGCTGTGATTTTTTTTCGAGTTCGGTTCGATTCTTGTGAACCTTGTTCGGAAGTGACATCATCTGGATCTATTAGTTCCTTTATTCGAAGTGGATCGGATTTGGAACTCCTGTGTTTTCGACTCTGTCGACTCGTTTATGTTCGTTGACATTTTCTGAACTTTCCCTATCCCTTGCTTTTGTTGATCGAACGAGGGTGTTGTTGTTTCGGAATAACTCGTTTGTCGTTGTGACTTTTCAATCGCTATTCCCTTTCCAGTGGATCTTATGGGAATGCATGTCTTGTAGTTCTCACCAGATCATCCTGGGAGTTGTTGTTTGAATTTTATTATCCCTCGTGTTTCGGACATGATTGTTCGATTTTTGTTGTCTCGGTCGTTTGTTTGTTCAGTTTTTGTCCTCGTTTCGTGATTGTTGAGCATTCAGGCTCCTTCCTAATTTCCTTATGTTCGGGAAATTAGTCTCGTTTTCGATCTTCCAACCCTTGGGCGGTGGAATTTCGTATTTCTTCAGCATTTGGCTCGCGTCTGGATTTGATGAACCGTTGGGTTGGTCAATCGTATTGATTTTCGTTTGTTGTGTTTTGTGATTGTTCGGATAATTGACTTGATTGTATTATCCATTTGATGACGCTTGTCACTTGTTGGTTTTATTATATCCCTAACGGCGACGTTGTGTTGGTCGTCGTGGAACGTGTTTTCACGCCGTATATTCCTTTGCGTTGCTTGTAACGTTTCGCCGATGGGCATAAGTTACGCGTTTCCTTGCGTATCTCGTTGAGTTTTCCTGGCGGGATATTGCTTCTCCCTACTTGTTTTAAGTTTCGGGACGAAACTTCTTTTAAGGAGGGTAGAATGTAATATCCGCAATTTTCGATTTTCGGTAAATTTCTTTTTCGGCCGGAGTCCGTTTTGACGACTCGCTCATGACCGTTTCGTCATTTCGAGAATGATTAATTCTGCACTTTTTGTCATCCGAGTTCGTTTCAGTATCGTTTTGTTGAGTTCCGAGCTTTTTAGCGACTTTTCCGCACTTGAGTTCGATTCTTGCGAATCTCGTCCAAAACTGTTGTTTCGAGTTTCTCGTAAGTTCATTTAATGTTATTATTCATGTTGCGAGATTTGGTTTGGTGTTTCGATCGCGTATCGTGATTTTCGGACGTTTTGGGCCATTTTCGTAATTTCCCAAAGTTTTGGGTAATTACTTCCGTTGTTGAGTTCCGAGCCTTCGGGTGGTCAGAATTGTGTGTTCTCTTAGCTCTTAGATTCGTCTTTGCGAGTACGTCGTAACCGTATCATCGATTCGTATTCAGGTTCGGGTTTCGGGGTCGTTCGGGCCGTCGGAGTTGGCCCCGGCCGAGTCATGGCCGGCAACCTAGGCCAGGCCGCAGCCAAGTCACGGCCGTAGTGCTCGCGATTCTGGCGGCGATCAAGTGGGCCGCGGCACATCTTTGGCGAGGGCCGCGGCACACTCTGTGGCATTTTTCGCCAAACAGAAGTATGCTGGTGCCGCGGCTGCTGCCGAGCCGCGGCACCGCCGACCACTGGAGCCATTTTTGGTCTGTGCGCGGCACACCTCCCGGGCCGCGGCACCTTTGTGAAGCCTATTTATGGCCCTGCACACGGGTTTTTGGCCATTTTTCTCCTTCTTCTCCTTCTCTTCCGCGGCTGAGGGTGATCTTACCATGGAGCCATGTTGTTTAACAACAAATCCATGAAGTTATTGAGGTTATATCATCAATCAATCATCCGTTATCATCCTTTGATCCAGCGAATCAAGGTAATCTTCCTTGGAACCCTAATTTCGTGAATTTGGTGGTTTTTGCGTTTTTGTCCGATTCGTTCCATATTATTGATTAATTCATGATGGGTATGATTAATCTTGGTAGTATTCTTGTGTTTAACATCATTTAATCCGTTGTTCTTCGTCGAATCGAAGTATATTTCTTGATTTCCTTCGAATCGACTTTTTGGGGGATTTGTCCTCGATCTCGTTTTTCATCCGTTTTTGATGGATCGATTATGGTTAAATTATGTTGTTAAACATATTCTATGGATTGTATATCCATATTTCAACTTGGAATTCCGTTTTCGTGTTTTGTCGGGACGAATCGTGTTCTTGGCCGTTTTGGGGGAAACGCTTGAACATTCGTCGTTCGTTCTTTGAATTCAACGGCTTTGAGTCGTGTTATGGAATTCATTTCATCGTTTTTATTGTCCTTCGTAGTTTATGAACGCGAGTTGGTGATCGGTGGAGTCGGCGGGTTCGTAGGCGGTTCGTGTCAACCTACTTCGGTCGATTCTTCGCGTTATTCTTATTCGAGGCAAGTACCTTGCCCATACTTTTCTTATTTTGTGGATATGATGATCGGTGATCGTCTTGGTGTGTTTGTTTGGTTGTTTGAAATGAAGTTTCAAAAGATTTCGGTTTGGCCTCGTTAAAGGCTTTCTTTCAAAATGTGTGTGTGTTTTGTGAACGGCGTGTTTTGGGAATTGATTATGATTTGATTATTTTGAACGTTGAAGGATTTAATGATGATACTCCTATTGTTTAAAGTTATGGAATCGTGTATTCCGTATTTAATCTTGTTATTGTGTTTTGAAGAGTTTGATAATGGTGTCAAGTTAATGGCCATCTCTAGTGAGTATTCTTAATGAACTTACATTCTTAGCATGTTAGTTTTGCATGAGTAGTGTGTGTGTGTGTGTATGCTCACTATGGGTTAGATCCGACGGGGTTTCGGTAGGGGTCCACGGAGGGGTGGATCCGCGAGCTTGCTTTTAACCACTACAGGTTAGATCCGACGGGGTCTCGGTAGGGATCCACGGAGGGGTGGGTCCACGGTTAATTGTGGTGCATTTTAAAAATGTGATTTGATAATGACATTTCCGGAAATGAGTGCTTTTGAATGGTTTTCATGATTGCATGCATTGACTAAGTGTGTAAGAGGTAAGTTGTTCGTTTGGCCTACTTGGCTAGGATGGCTCTAGAGTATTTTGTTGTTTGTGTTAAATCCTTTATTTGTGGATTTTGATGTTGGAAGACGAACCTTGTGGTCGTTCTTGTGTACTATGAGTTGATGAGATTTGGGGCTAAAATCCCAATGGTTTTGTAAAAGTCATTTTACGGATTTGGGGCTAAAATCCCAACGGTTTGGTAAAGGTCATTTTTCGGAAAGTAAACCTTTGGGGCGGTGACCCCTTTTCTCTTTTGGATTTTTGAAAAGTAGGATTTGATAATCCTAAATTGTTTTCTATTAAAACTCTCGATGGCATTCTAAACCGTTTCATAAATTATTTCCATTGATTTATGATATTTCGATTTTGAAAGGTTTTCTCAAACTCTTGCCTCGGGAAGTGTTCATCTTGTTTTATTTGAACCTTTAAGGATTCCGAATTATTATCGTTCGTGAAATGCAAAACAATGGAGTTTTGCTAACCCCCGAGTATTCGGGGGGTGGATGTCTATTTTTGCATTCAGGTTTTGGAGCATAACACAGGGTCGACACGAAGGATGTTGAAAGATGAACGATACTAATCACACGAGGATCCGTTGATGTCGTATTGGTCTAGTTGTATTTTCTTTTCCACTGCAGTATCTTTTCCCCGTTGTACGGGAGCTTATTGTATTTTGACCCCTGCGTAGGTATATGTTGTAATTGAGTTGTATATTTTTATTGAAAGACCAAGTCGGTCTACTGAGTCATTTTAGCCTTAAAGGCGATGTTTAGATGTTTGATTTTAGTTATCAGCCTGGTAGATCCTCGAGGAGAGGGTCTACGGCGTGTAATATCCCTGAGGGTCTACGGCCTTAAACTTTCTTATTTTTAAAAGTATAACGAATAATTACGGCATGATTATATTTTCGGGAGAATATGTGGTTCATCGCTGCTGCCCAACGTCGACTCTGAGGTAATGTTTTCAAGTATTCACTCTTTTATGAAAACTTAAAAATTATGGTATGAGTATAGAATGATTGTGTCGGCAAAAGATTTGAAAGGATATGTGAAAGTATAAATGTTGTCCGAAAGGGACAAAATATGATTTCAAAGAAAGGTTTCAAAGTGATTTGGCTGACACAATATTTTTAAAGTTATTGATGAAAATACTCATACAAAGTTTGATACAGATTTTCAAAGTTCTTTACGAAGCTCAATTTCGAGGACGAAATTTTTTAAAGTGGGAAGGATTGTAACGCCCCACTACTTATTTAAATACTATTTATTTTGCTAACGATCATGGATTTTGATTTTAATATTTATAGGTTGTCTGATACTTGGACCGATACGTTCCTAGCATAAAATGAAGGACTTAAAAGGAAAAGGTTTCAAAATGAATTATAAGGATCATTTTTAGAATTTATGAAAGTGATTTCGAAAAGTTCCGACGATTTTGATACGATAAAATTTCATTACATAACACTTATATTGCAAAAATAATATTAAATTATTATTTTAATATTATCGAAAATTCGTTCCGAGCATATCGAAGATTTAACTCCGACGAGTCCGGAACAGGTCGGAAAATCGAATTTGGACATCGGGAAGGGGTCGAACCGGCTGAGCCAATTGACCGACATCTGCCGGTCACCGCCGGACATGCCTATCGACAGCTGCCGGTCACGGCCGACAGAAGCTTCTCGACAACTATCCGGATAGGGTCATCCTGTCGAGATAAGGTCGGTCACGACCAAGCGAAGCTTCTCGGTCAGTGTCGGAGAAGGTCGGTCGCGGCAAGCGAAGCTTCTCGGCGGTGTCGGATAAGGTCGGTCACGACCGACAGAAGCTTCTCGGCCAGCTGTCCGGATAAGGCTTCCAGCTGTCCGGATAATGCTTCCAGCTGTCCGGGTAAGGTTGATTTTCAACCGACTTTGAGCCCCTATTATACATGTTCCCGGACGTATTTTTGTACATATAATATATGATTTTGAATCTATGAACCTCTACTTTAAAACGACCATAACATATTTCTATTACAAAAATTAAAAAAAGCCTCAAAAATCCCGATCAATTAGATAGCTCAAATCTGACAGTTTTTCAAAGGTGTTTGATAAAAGTCCTCAAAGAGATTTCAGATTTTACATCAACAATTTATGACCGGAAATATGAAAAAGTATTTTCAAGTGCTAGGAGAAGCGTATCCGGGATCCAAGAAGGACAACCGATCCAAATTCAAAGGAAGATATTTCAAGATTTCAGCAAACGAGGTGAGGTTATACTGTTATAATATGTTACGGTCATCGTTGTGTCGTGTAACATGACGACCCGCGAGGGGTCGAAAGAATGACAGAAAGCCGAGACGAGTCTCACACAGATAAGAATGTTTTATGTGCATTACACAACATGATTTTGACGATTTATAAGGGTTTAATCTCACTGAGTATGCTAGCGTACTCACACCTCGTCATTTATGTTTTTCAGGCTAAGGAATCGACGAACGGGACAAGCAGAAGATGATTACATACTCCCAACACGATGAAGTTCTAAATAATAAAAGATGTTGTCGCCGTAATTATTATTATTTTTACGAAACACTTGATGTTCTTCGACGAATATAAACTTCAACGGACTATGTCCGAATATGTGATTTCCCATGTTTTTGTAAAACTGTACTGATATTTGAATAAACAAGTTTTATTGAAGATTTACTGACTATAATACTTCCGCAAATACTCCGAATTTATATAAAATTTTTAAGGAAGAAATTTAGCCGTGTAACGTTCTTTTTAATTAAGAAAGCCAGGGCGTTACAGAATGGTATCGGAGCGGACCTCTCTCAGTACGGTGAGATTTGGGGATGAACCAAGCGGAAGCTGGTGAACATGTGACACCCGGGGCCAACGAGGGGGGGGGGGGGAGTGATCGCTGGTGCAATAGAAAAGGGCATGGACAATAAGCGGCTCCGAGAAAGGGGAGTGATCGCCGGTGCAATAAGAAAAAGGGCACGGACAACGAGGAGCTTATGACAAGGCTTATAGGCGGAGGGGGACATGGCGGGCAATTCTCACGGAGCAGAGGTATTCCAAGACTGTATAGGTATGGGACTATACAGTTAAGGAGGTAAAAGAAAAGATTTACTTATACAAAACAAGATATTTCAAAACTTTCTTATTTTTAAAAGTATAACGAATAATTACGGCATGATTATATTTTCGGGAGAATATGTGGTTCATCGCTGCTGCCCAACATCGACTCTGAGGTAATGTTTTCAAGTATTCACTCTTTTATGAAAACTTAAAAATTATGGTATGAGTATAGAATGATTGTGTCGGCAAAAGATTTGAAAGGATATGTGAAAGTTTAAATGTTGTCCGAAAGGGACAAAATATGATTTCAAAGAAAGGTTTCAAAGTGATTTTGCTGACACAATATTTTTAAAGTTATTGATGAAAATACTCATACAAAGTTTGATACAGATTTTCAAAGTTCTTTACGAAGCTCAATTTCGAGGACGAAATTTTTTAAAGGGGTAAGGATTGTAACGCCCCAATACTTATTTAAATACTATTCATTTTGCTAACGATCATGGATTTTGATTTTAATATTTATAGGTTGTCTGATACTTGGACCGATACGTTCCTAGCATAAAATGAAGGACTTAAAAGGAAAAGATTTCAAAATGAATTATAAGGATCATTTTTAGAATTTATGAAAGTGATTTCGAAAAGTTCCGACGATTTTGATACGATAAAATTTCATTACATAACACTTATATTGCAAAAATAATATTAAATTATTATTTTAATATTATCGAAATTTCGTTCCGAGCATATCGAAGATTTAACTCCGACGAGTGCGGAACAGGTCCGAAAATCGAATTTGGACATCGGGAAGGGGTCGAACCGGCTGAGCCAATTGACCGACATCTGCCGGTCACCGCCGGACATGCCTATCGACAGCTGCCGGTCACGGCCGACAGAAGCTTCTCGACAACTATCCGGATAGGGCTGTCCAGCTGTCCAGATAAGGTCGGTCACGACCGACAGAAGCTTCTCGGTCAGGTGTCCGGAGAAGGTCGGTCGCGGCCAGCGAAGCTTCTCGGCGGTGTCGGATAAGGTCGGTCACGGCCGAAGCTTCTCGGCAGGTGTCCGGATAAGGCTTCACTGTCCGGATAATGCTTCATTTGTCGGGTAAGGTTGATTTTCAACCGACTTTGAGCCCCTATTTATACATGTTCCCGGACGTATTTTTGTACATATAATATATGATTTTGAATCTATGAACCTCTACTTTAAAACGACCATAACATATTTCTATTACAAAAATTAAAAAAGCCTCAAAAATCCCGATCAATTAGATAGCTCAAATCTGACAGTTTTTCAAAGGTGTTTGATAAAAGTCCTCAAAGAGATTTCAGATTTTACATCAACAATTTATGACCTAAATATGAAAAAGTATTTTCAAGTGCTAGGAGAAGCGTATCCGGATCAAGAAGGACAACCGATCCAAATTCAAAGGAAGATATTTCAAGATTTGACAAGCGAGGTGAGGTTATCTTGTTATAATATGTTACGGTCATCGTTGTGTCGTGTAACATGACGACCGCGAGGGTCGAAAGAATGACAAAGCCGAGACGAGTCTCACACAGATAAGAATGTTTTATGTGCATTACACAACATGATTTTGACGATTTATAAGGGTTTAATCTCACTGAGTCTGCTAGCGTACTCACACCTCGTCATTTATGTTTTTCAGGCTAAGGAATCGACGCAGGACAAGCAGAAGATGATTACATACTCCCAACACGATGAAGTTCTAAATAATAAAAGATGTTGTCGCCGTAATTATTATTATTTTTACGAAACACTTGATGTTCTTCGACGAATATAAACTTCAACGGACTATGTCCGAATATGTGATTTCCCATGTTTTTGTAAAACTGTACTGATATTTGAATAAACAAGTTTTATTGAAGATTTACTGACTGTAATACTTCCGCAAATACTCCGAATTTATATAAAATTTTTAAGGAAGAAATTTAGCCGTGTAACGTTCTTTTTAATTAAGAAAGCCAGGGCGTTACAGAATGGTATCGGAGCGGACCTCTCTCAGTACGGTGAGATTTGGGGATGAACCAAGCGGAAGCTGGTGAACATGTGACACCCGGGGCCGACGAGGGGGGGGGGAGTGATCGCCGGTGCAATAGAAAAGGGCATGGACAATAAGCGGCTCCGAGAAAGGGGAGTGATCGCCGGTGCAATAAGAAAAAGGGCACGGACAACGAGGAGCTTCTGACAAGGCTTCTAGGCGGAGGGGGACATGACTGAACCGAATTCTCACCAGAACCAGAGGTATTCCAAGACTGTATAGGTATGGGACTATACAGTTAAGGAGGTAAAAGAAAAGATTTACTTATACAAAACAAGATATTTCAAAACTTTCTTATTTTTAAAAGTATAACGAATAATTACGGCATGATTATATTTTCGGGAGAATATGTGGTTCATCGCTGCTGCCCAACATCGACTCTGAGGTAATGTTTTCAAGTATTCACTCTTTTATGAAAACTTAAAAATTATGGTATGAGTATAGAATGATTGTGTCGGCAAAAGATTTGAAAGGATATGTGAAAGTTTAAATGTTGTCCGAAAGGGACAAAATATGATTTCAAAGAAAGGTTTCAAAGTGATTTTGCTGACACAATATTTTTAAAGTTATTGATGAAAATACTCATACAAAGTTTGATACAGATTTTCAAAGTTCTTTACGAAGCTCAATTTGAGACGAAATTTTTAAAGGGGTAAGGATTGTAACGCCCAATACTTATTTAAATACTATTCATTTTGCTAACGATCATGGATTTTGATTTTAATATTTATAGGTTATCGATACTTGGACCGATACGTTCCTAGCATAAAATGAAGGACTTAAAAGGAAAAGATTTCAAAATGAATTATAAGGATCATTTTTAGAATTTATGAAAGTGATTTCGAAAAGTTCCGACGATTTTGATACGATAAAATTTCATTACATAACACTTATATTGCAAAAATAATATTAAATTATTATTTTAATATTATCGAAAATTCGTTCCGAGCATATCGAAGATTTAACTCCGACGAGTGCGGAGCAGTCCGAAAATCGAATTTGGACATCGGGAAGGGGTCGAACCGGTGAGCTAATTGACCGACATCTGCCGGTCACCACGGACATGCCTCTGCAAGCAGTGCCGGTCACGGCCGAAGCTTCTCGACAACTATCCGGATAGAGTCATCCGGTATCCAGATAAGGTCGGTCACGACCGACAGAAGCTTCTCGGTCAGGTGTCCGGAGAAGGTCGGTCGCGACCGACAGAAGCTTCTCGGCCAGCTGTCCGGATAAGGTCGGTCACGACCGACAGAAGCTTCTCGGCCAGCTGTCCGGATAAGGCTTCCAGCTGTCCGGATAATGCTTCCAGCTGTCCGGGTAAGGTTGATTTTCAACCGACTTTGAGCCCCTATTTATACATGTTCCCGGACGTATTTTTGTACATAAAATATATGATTTTGAATCTATGAACCTCTACTTTAAAACGACCATAACATATTTCTATTACAAAAATTAAAAAAGCCTCAAAAATCCCGATCAATTAGATAGCTCAAATCTGACAGTTTTTCAAAGGTGTTTGATAAAAGTCCTCAAAGAGATTTCAGATTTTACATCAAGAATTTATGACCGGAAATATGAAAAAGTATTTTCAAGTGCTATGAGAAGCGTATCCGGGATCCAAGAAGGACAACCGATCCAAATTCAAAGGAAGATATTTCAAGATTTCAGCAAACGAGGTGAGGTTATACTGTTATAATATGTTACGGTCATCGTTGTGTCGTGTAACATGACGACCCGCGAGGGGTCGAAAGAATGACAGAAAGCCGAGACGAGTCTCACACAGATAAGAATGTTTTATGTGCATTACACAACATGATTTTGACGATTTATAAGGGTTTAATCTCACTGAGTATGCTAGCGTACTCACACCTCGTCATTTATGTTTTTCAGGCTAAGGAATCGACGAACGGGACAAGCAGAAGATGATTACATACTCCCAACACGATGAAGTTCTAAATAATCAAAGATGTTGTCGCCGTAATTATTATTATTTTTACGAAACACTTGATGTTCTTCGACGAATATAAATTTCAACGGACTATGTCCGAATATGTGATTTCCCATGTTTTTGTAAAACTGTACTGATATTTGAATAAACAAGTTTTATTGAAGATTTACTGATTAAAATACTTCCGCAAATACTCCGAATTTATATACAATTTTTAAGGAAGAAATTTAGCCGTGTAACGTTCTTTTTAATTAAGAAAGCCAGGGCGTTACAGAATGGTATCGGAGCGGACCTCTCTCAGTACGGTGAGATTTGGGGATGAACCAAGCGGAAGATGGTGAACATGTGACACCCGGGGCGGACGAGGGGGGGGAGTGATCGCCGGTGCAATAGAAAAGGGCATGGACAATAAGCGGCTCCGAGAAAGGGGAGTGATCGCCGGTGCAATAAGAAAAAGGGCACGAACAACGAGCAGCTTCTGACAAGGCTTCTAGGCGGAGGGGGACATGACTGAACCGAATTCTCACCAGAACCAGAGGTATTCCAAGACTGTATAGGTATGGGACTATACAGTTAAGGAGGTAAAAAAAAGATTTACTTATACAAAACCAGATATTTCAAAACTTTCTTATTTTTAAAAGTATAACGAATAATTACGGCATGATTATATTTTCGGGAGAATATGTGGTTCATCGCTGCTGCCCAACATCGACTCTGAGGTAATGTTTTCAAGTATTCACTCTTTTATGAAAACTTAAAAATTATGGTATGAGTATAGAATGATTGTGTCGGCAAAAGATTTGAAAGGATATGTGAAAGTTTAAATGTTGTCCGAAAGGGACAAAATATGATTTCAAAGAAAGGTTTCAAAGTGATTTTGCTGACACAATATTTTTAAAGTTATTGATGAAAATACTCATACAAAGTTTGATCTGATTTTCAAAGTTCTTTCTGACTCAATTTCGAGGACGAAATTTTTTAAAGGGTAAGGATTATAACGCCCAATACTTATTTAAATACTATTCATTTTACTAACGATCATGGATTTTGATTTTAATATTTATAGGTTGTGCGATACTTGGACCGATACGTTCTAGCATAAAATGAAGGACTTAAAAGGAAAAGATTTCAAAATGAATTATAAGGATCATTTTTAGAATTTATGAAAGTGATTTGAAAAGTTCCGCGATTTTGATACGATAAAATTTCATTACATAACACTTATATTGCAAAAATAATATTAAATTATTATTTTAATATTATCGAAAATTCGTTAGAGCATATCGAAGATTTAACTCCGGCGAGTCAGGAGCAGTCGGAAAATCGAATTTGGACATCGGGAAGGGGTCGAACAGGTGAGCCAATTGGCCAGACATCTGCCGGTCACCGCCCGGACATGCCTACCGGCAGTGTCGGTCACGGCCGGCGAAGCTTCTCGACAACTATCCGGATAGAGTGTCGGTGTCCGGATAAGGTCGGTCACGGCCAAGCGAAGCTTCTCGGTCAGTGTCAGGAGAAGGTCGGTCGCGGACCGAAGCTTCTCGGCCATTTGTCGGATAAGGTCGGTCACGACCGATAGAAGCTTCTCGGCCAGTGTCAGGATAAGGCTTCCAGTGTCAGGATAATGCTTCATTTGTCGGGTAAGGTTGATTTTCAACCGACTTTGAGCCCCTATTTATACATGTTCCGGACGTATTTTTGTACATATAATATATGATTTTGAATCTATGAACCTCTACTTTAAAAGCGACCATAACATATTTCTATTACAAAAATTAAAAAAGCCTCAAAAATCCCGATCAATTAGATAGCTCAAATCGATGTTTTTCAAAGGTGTTTGATAAAAGTCCTCAAAGAGATTTGATTTTACATCAAGAATTTATGATAGGAAATATGAAAAAGTATTTTCAAGTGCTAGGAGAAGCGTATCCGGATCAAGAAGGACAACCGATCCAAATTCAAAGGAAGATATTTCAAGATTTGACAAACTAGGTGAGGTTATCTTGTTATAATATGTTACGGTCATCGTTGTGTCGTGTAACATGACGACCGCGAGGGTCGAAAGAATGACAAAGCCGAGACGAGTCTCACACAGATAAGAATGTTTTATGTTCATTACACAACATGATTTTGACGATTTATAAGGGTTTAATCTCACCGAGTATGCTAGCGTACTCACACCTCGTCATTTATGTTTTTCAGGCTAAGGAATCGGCGAACGGGACAAGCGTAAGATGATTACATACTCCCAACACGATGAAGTTCTAAATAATCAAAGATGTTGTCGCCGTAATTATTATTATTTTTACGAAACACTTGATGTTCTTCGACGAATATAAATTTCAACGGACTATGTCCGAATATGTGATTTCCCATGTTTTTGTAAAAGCTGCGATATTTGAATAAACAAGTTTTATTGAAGATTTACTGACTAAAATACTTCCACAAATACTCCAAATTTATATAAAATTTTTAAGGAAAAAATTTAGCCGTGTAACGTTCTTTTTAATTAAGAAAGCCAGGGCGTTACAGAATGGTATCGGAGCGGACCTCTCTCGGTGCGGTGAGATTTGGGGATGAACCAAGCGGAAGCCGGTGAACATGTGACACCCGGGGCCGACGAGGGGAGTGATCGCGGTGCAATAGAAAAGGGCACGGACAATAAGCGGCTCCAAGAAAGGGGAGTGATCGCCGGTGCAATAAGAAAAAGGGCACGGACAACGAGCGGCTTCGACAAGGCTTCTAGGCGGAGGGGACATGGTGGGCAATTCTCACGGAACAGAGGTATTCCAAGACTGTATAGGTATGGGACTATACAGTTAAGGAGGTAAAAAAAAAAAGATTTACTTATACAAAACAAGATATTTCAAAACTTTCTTATTTTTAAAAGTATAACGAATAACTACGGCATGATTATATTTTCGGGAGAATATGTGGTTCATCGCTGCTGCCCAACATCGACTCTGAGGTAATGTTTTCAAGTATTCACTCTTTTATGAAAACTTAAAAATTATGGTATGAGTATAGAATGATTGTGTCGGCAAAAGATTTGAAAGGATATGTGAAAGTTTAAATGTTGTCCGAAATGGACAAAATATGATTTCAAAGAAAGGTTTCAAAGTGATTTTGCTGACACAATATTTTTAAAGTTATTGATGAAAATACTCATACAAAGTTTGATACAGATTTTCAAAGTTCTTTACGAAGCTCAATTTCGAGGACGAAATTTTTTAAAGGAAGAAGGATTGTAACGCCCCAATACTTATTTAAATACTATTCATTTTGCTAACGATCATGGATTTTGATTTTAATATTTATAGATTGTCTGATACTTGGACTGATTCGTTCCTAGCATAAAATGAAGGACTTAAAAGGTAAAGATTTCAAAATGAATTATAAGGATCATTTTTAGAATTTATGAAAGTGATTTCGAAAAGTTAGACGATTTTGATACGATAAAATTTCATTACAAAACACTTATATTGAAAAATAATATAAAATTATTATTTTAATATTATCGAAAATCCGTTAGAGCATATCGAAGATTTAACTCCGACAAGTCCGGAGCAGTCGGAAAATCGAATTTGGACATCGGGAAGGGGTCGAACCGGTGAGCCGATTGGCCACATCGCCGGTCACCGCGGACATGCCTACCGGCATTTGCCAGTCCACGGCCGACGAAGCTTCAGGACAACTATCCAGGATAGAGTCATTTGTCAGGATAAGGTCGGTCACGACCAAGCGAAGCTTCTCGGTCAGTGTCGGAGAAGGTCGGTCGCGGCAAACGAAGCTTCTCGGCGGTGTCGGATAAGGTCGGTCACGACCTACGAAGCTTCTCGGCGGTGTCGGATAAGCTTCGGTGTCGGATAATGCTTCATTTGTCAAGGTAAGGTTGATTTTCAACCGACTTTGAGCCCCTATTTATACATGTTCCCGGATGTATTTTTGTACATATAATATATGATTTTGAATCTATGAACATATACTTTAAAACGACCGTAACATATTTCTATTACAAAAATTAAAAAGGCCTCAAAAATGCCGATCAATTAGATAGCTCAAATCTGATAGTTTTTCAAAGGTGTTTGATAAAAGTCCTCAAGGAGATTTCAGATTTTACATCAAGAATTTATGACCGGAAATATGAAAAAGTATTTTCAAGTGCTAGGAGAAGCGTATTCGGGATCCAAGAAGGACAACCGAGCCAAATTTAAAGGAAGATATTTCAAGATTTCAGCAAACGAGGTGAGGTTATAGTGTTTTAATATGTTACGGTCATCGTTGTGTCGTGTAACATGACGACCCGCGAGGGGTCGAAAGAATGACAGAAAGCCGAGACAAGTCTCACACAGATAAGAATGTTTTATGTGCATTACACAACATGATTTTGACGATTTATAAGGGTTTAATCTCACTGAGTATGCTCGCGTACTCACACCTCGTCATTTATGTTTTTCAGGCTAAGGAATCGGCCAGAGCAGGACAAGCAGAAGATGATTACATACTCCCAACACGATGAAGTTCTAAATAATCAAAGATGTTGTCGCCGTAATTATTATTATTTTTACGAAACACTTGATGTTCTTCGACGAATATAAAATTCAAGAGACTATATCCGAATATGTGATTTCCCATGTTTTTGTAAAACTGTACTGATATTTGAATAAACAAGTTTTATTGAAGATTTACTGACTAAAATACTTCCGCAAATACTCCGAATTTATATAAAATTTTTAAGGAAAAAATTTAGCCGTGTAACGTTCTTTTTAATTAAGAAAGCCGGGCGTTACTGAGAATGGTATCGGAGCGGACCTCTCTCGGTGCGGTGAGATTTGGGGATGAACCAAGCGAAGGTGGTGAACATGTGACACCCGGGGCCGACGAGGGGGAGTGATCGCGGTGCAATAGAAAAGGGCACGGACAATAAGCGGCTCCAAGAAAGGGGAGTGATCGCCGGTGCAATAAGAAAAAGGGCACGGACAACGAGCAGCTTCTGACAAGGCTTCTAGGCTCAGGGGGACATGACTGAACCGAATTCTCACTGGAACAGAGGTATTCCAAGGCGTATAGGTATGGGACTATACAGTTAAGGAGGTAAAAAAAAAAAGATTTACTTATACAAAACAAGATATTTCAAAACTTTCTTATTTTTAAAAGTATAACGAATAATTACGGCATGATTATATTTTCGGGAGAATATGTGGTTCATCGCTGCTGCCCAACATCGACTCTGAGGTAATGTTTTCAAGTATTCACTCTTTTATGAAAACTTAAAAATTATGGTATGAGTATAGAATGATTGTGTCGGCAAAAGATTTGAAAGGATATGTGAAAGTTTAAATGTTGTCCGAAATGGACAAAATATGATTTCAAAGAAAGGTTTCAAAGTGATTTTGCTGACACAATATTTTTAAAGTTATTGATGAAAATACTCATACAAAGTTTGATACAGATTTTCAAAGTTCTTTACGAAGCTCAATTTCGAGGACGAAATTTTTTAAAGGAAGAAGGATTGTAACGCCCCAATACTTATTTAAATACTATTCATTTTGCTAACGATCATGGATTTTGATTTTAATATTTATAGATTGTCTGATACTTGGACCGATTCGTTCCTAGCATAAAATGAAGGACTTAAAAGGTAAAGATTTCAAAATGAATTATAAGGATCATTTTTAGAATTTATGAAAGTGATTTCGAAAAGTTCCGACGATTTTGATACGATAAAATTTCATTACAAAACACTTATATTGCAAAAATAATATTAAATTATTATTTTAATATTATCGAAAATCCGTTCCGAGCATATCGAAGATTTAACTCCGACAAGTCCGGAACAGGTCGGAAAATCGAATTTGGACATCGGGAAGGGGTCGAACCGGCTGAGCCAATTGACCGACATCTGTCGGTCACCGCCGGACATGCCTACCGACAGCTGCCGGTCACGGCCGACAGAAGCTTCAGGACAACTATCCGGATAGGGCTGTCCAGCTGTCCGGATAAGGTCGGTCACGACCGACAGAAGCTTCTCGGTCAGGTGTCCGGAGAAGGTCGGTCGCGACCGACAGAAGCTTCTCGGCCAGCTGTCCGGATAAGGTCGGTCACGACCTACAGAAGCTTCTCGGCCAGCTGTCCGGATAAGCTTCCAGCTGTCCGGATAATGCTTCCAGCTGTCCGGGTAAGGTTGATTTTCAACCGACTTTGAGCCCCTATTTATACATGTTCCCGGATGTATTTTTGTACATATAATATATGATTTTGAATCTATGAACATATACTTTAAAACGACCGTAACATATTTCTATTACAAAAATTAAAAAGGCCTCAAAAATGCCGATCAATTAGATAGCTCAAATCTGATAGTTTTTCAAAGGTGTTTGATAAAAGTCCTCAAGGAGATTTCAGATTTTACATCAAGAATTTATGACCGGAAATATGAAAAAGTATTTTCAAGTGCTAGGAGAAGCGTATTCGGGATCCAAGAAGGACAACCGAGCCAAATTTAAAGGAAGATATTTCAAGATTTCACAAACGAGGTGAGGTTATAGTGTTTTAATATGTTACGGTCATCGTTGTGTCGTGTAACATGACGACCCGCGAGGGGTCGAAAGAATGACAGAAAGCCGAGACAAGTCTCACACAGATAAGAATGTTTTATGTGCATTACACAACATGATTTTGACGATTTATAAGGGTTTAATCTCACTGAGTATGCTCGCGTACTCACACCTCGTCATTTATGTTTTTCAGGCTAAGGAATCGACGAACGGGACAAGCAGAAGATGATTACATACTCCCAACACGATGAAGTTCTAAATAATCAAAGATGTTGTCGCCGTAATTATTATTATTTTTACGAAACACTTGATGTTCTTCGACGAATATAAAATTCAAGAGACTATATCCGAATATGTGATTTCCCATGTTTTTGTAAAACTGTACTGATATTTGAATAAACAAGTTTTATTGAAGATTTACTGACTAAAATACTTCCGCAAATACTCCGAATTTATATAAAATTTTTAAGGAAAAAATTTAGCCGTGTAACGTTCTTTTTAATTAAGAAAGCCAGGGCGTTACAGAATGGTATCGGAGCGGACCTCTCTCAGTACGGTGAGATTTGGGGATGAACCAAGCGGAAGCTGGTGAACATGTGACACCCGGGGCCGACGAGGGGGGGAGTGATCGCCGGTGCAATAGAAAAGGGCACGGACAATAAGCGGCTCCAAGAAAGGGGAGTGATCGCCGGTGCAATAAGAAAAAGGGCACGGACAACGAGCAGCTTCTGACAAGGCTTCTAGGCGCAGGGGGACATGACTGAACCGAATTCTCACCAGAACCAGAGGTATTCCAAGACTGTATAGGTATGGGACTATACAGTTAAGGAGGTAAAAAAAAAAAGATTTACTTATACAAAACAAGATATTTCAAAACTTTCTTATTTTTAAAAGTATAACGAATAATTACGGCATGATTATATTTTCGGGAGAATATCTGGTTCATCGCTGCTGCCCAACATCGACTCTGAGGTAATGTTTTCATGTATTCACTCTTTTATGAAATCTTAAAAATTATGGTATGAGTATAGAATGATTGTGTCGGCAAAAGATTTGAAAGGATATGTGAAAGTTTAAATGTTGTCCGAAATGGACAAAATATGATTTCAAAGAAAGGTTTCAAAGTGATTTTGCTGACACAATATTTTTAAAGTTATTGATGAAAATACTCATACAAAGTTTGATACAGATTTTCAAAGTTCTTTACGAAGCTCAATTTCGAGGACGAAATTTTTTAAAGGGGGAAGGATTGTAACGCCCCAATACTTATTTAAATACTATTCATTTTGCTAACGATCATGGATTTTGATTTTAATATTTATAGGTTGTCTGATACTTGGACCGATACGTTCCTAGCATAAAATGAAGGACTTAAAAGGTAAAGATTTCAAAATGAATTATAAGGATCATTTTTAGAATTTATGAAAGTGATTTCGAAAAGTTCCGACGATTTTGATACGATAAAATTTCATTACAAAACACTTATATTGCAAAAATAATATTAAATTATTATTTTAATATTATCGAAAATCCGTTCCGAGCATATCGAAGATTTAACTCCGACGAGTCCTAGCAGTCGGAAAATCGAATTTGGACATCGGGAAGGGGTCGAACCGGCTGAGCCAATTGACCGACATCTGTCGGTCACCGCCGGACATGCCTACCGACAGCTGCCGGTCACGGCCGACAGAAGCTTCACGAAAACTATCCGGATAGGGCTGTCCAGCTGTCCGGATAAGGTCGGTCACGACCGACAGAAGCTTCTCAGTCAGGTGTCCGGAGAAGGTCGGTCGCGACCGACAGAAGCTTCTCGGCCAGCTGTCCGGATAAGGTCGGTCACGACCTACAGAAGCTTCTCGGCCAGCTGTCCGGATAAGCTTCCAGCTGTCCGGATAATGCTTCCAGCTGTCTGGGTAAGGTTGATTTTCAACCGACTTTGAGCCCCTATTTATACATGTTCCCGGATGTATTTTTGTACATATAATATATGATTTTGAATCTATGAACATATACTTTAAAACGACCGTAACATATTTCTATTACAAAAATTAAAAAGGCCTCAAAAATCCCGATCAATTAGATAGCTCAAATCTGATAGTTTTTCAAAGGTGTTTGATAAAAGTCCTCAAGGAGATTTCAGATTTTACATCAAGAATTTATGACCGGAAATATGAAAAAGTATTTTCAAGTGCTAGGAGAAGCGTATTCGGGATCCAAGAAGGACAACCGAGCAAAATTTAAAGGAAGATATTTCAAGATTTCAGCAAACGAGGTGAGGTTATAGTGTTTTAATATGTTACGGTCATCGTTGTGTCGTGTAACATGACGACCCGCGAGGGGTCGAAAGAATGACAGAAAGCCGAGACAAGTCTCACACAGATAAGAATGTTTTATGTGCATTACACAACATGATTTTGACGATTTATAAGGGTTTAATCTCACTGAGTATGCTCGCGTACTCACACCTCGTCATTTATGTTTTTCAGGCTAAGGAATCGACGAACGGGACAAGCAGAAGATGATTACATACTCCCAACACGATGAAGTTCTAAATAATCAAAGATGTTGTCGCCGTAATTATTATTATTTTTACGAAACACTTGATGTTCTTCGACGAATATAAATTTCAACGGCCTAATTCCGAATATGTGATTTCTTTTGTTTTTGTAAAACTGTACTGATATTTGAATAAACAAGTTTTATTGAAGATTTACTGACTAAAATACTTCCGCAACTACTCCGAATTTATATAAAATTTTTAAGGAAAAAATTTAGCCGTGTAACGTTCTTTATAATTAAGAAAGCCAGGGCGTTACAGAATGGTATCGGAGTGGACCTCTCTCAGTACGGTGAGATTTGGGGATGAACCAAGCGGAAGCTGGTGAACATGTGACACCCGGGGCCGACGAGGGGGGGGAGTGATCGCCCGTGCAATAGAAAAGGGCACGGACAATGAGCGGCTCCGAGAAAGGGGAGTGATCGCCGGTGCAATATGAAAAAGGGAACGGACAACGAGCGGCTCCTGACAAGGCTTCTAGGCGGAGGGGGACATGACTGAACCGAATTCTCACCAGGACGAGAGGTATTCCAAGACTGTATAGGTATGGGACTATACAGTTAAGGAGGTAAAAAAAAGATTTACTTATACAAAACAAGATATTTCAAAACTTTCTTATTTTTAAAAGTATAACGAATAATTACGGCATGATTATATTTTCGGGAGAATATGTGGTTCATCACTGCTGCCCAACGTCGACTCTGAGGTAATGTTTTCAAGTATTCACTCTTTTATGAAAACTTAAAAATTATGGTATGAGTATAGAATGATTGTGTCGGCAAAAGATTTGAAAGGATATGTGAAAGTATAAATGTTGTCCGAAAGGGACAAAATATGATTTCAAAGAAAGGTTTCAAAGTGATTTCTTGACACAATATTTTTAAAGTTATTGATGAAAATACTCATACAAAGTTTGATCTGATTTTCAAAGTTCTTTCTGAAGCTCAATTTCGAGGACAAAATTTTTTAAAGGGGAAGGATTATAACGCCCCAATACTTATTTAAATACTATTTATTTTGCTAACAATCATGGATTTTGATTTTAATATTTATAGGTTATGCGATACTTGGACGATACGTTCTAGCATAAAATGAAGGACTTAAAAGGAAAAGATTTCAAAATGAATTATAAGGATCATTTTTAGAATTTATGAAAGTGATTTCGAAAAGTTCCGACGATTTTGATACGATAAAATTTCATTACAGAACACTTATATTAAATTATTATTTTAATATTATCGAAAATCCGTTAGAGCATATCGAAGATTTAACTCCGACGAGTCCTAGCAGTCGGAAAATCGAATTTGGACATCGGGAAGGGGTCGAACCAGGTGAGCCAAGTTGGCCGACATCTGCCGGTCACCGCCGGACATGCCTACATTTGCAGTCACGGCCCGTGAAGCTTCTCGACCACTATCCGGATAGAGGCATCCGGTGTCGGATAAGGTCGATCACGACCAACGAAGCTTCTCGGTCAGGTGTCGGAGAAGGTCGGTCATAGCAAACGAAGCTTCTCGGCCATTTGTCGGATAAGGTCGGTCATGACCGACGAAGCTTCTCGGCCAATTTGTCGGATAAGGCTTCGGTATCGGATAATGCTTCCACTGTCCGGGTAAGGTTGATTTTCAACTGACTTTGAGCCCCTATTTATACATGTTCCCGGACGTATTTTTGTACATATAATATATGATTTTGAATCTATGAACCTCTACTTTAAAACAACCGTAACATATTTCTATTACAAAAATTAAAAAGGCCTCAAAAATCCCGATCAATTAGATAGCTCAAATCTGACAGTTTTTCAAAGGTGTTTGATAAAAGTCCTCAAAGAGATTTCAGATTTTACATCAAGAATTTATTACCGGAAATATGAAAAAGTATTTTCAAGTGCTAGGAGAAGCGTATTCGGGATCCAAGAAGGACAACCGAGCCAAATTCAAAGAAAGATATTTCAAGATTTCAGCAAACGAGGTGAGGTTATACTGGTTTAATATGTTACGGTCATAGATGTGTCGTGTAACATGACGACCCGCGAGGGGTCGAAAGAATGACAGAAAGCCGAGACGAGTCTCACACAGATAAAAATGTTTTATGTGCATTACACAACATGATTTTGACGATTTATAAGGGTTTAATCTCACTGAATATGCTCGCGTACTCACACCTCGTCATTTATGTTTTTCAGGCTAAGGAATCGACGAACGGGATAAGCAGAAGATGATTACATACTCCCGACACGATGAAGTTCTAAATAATCAAAGATGTTGTCGCCGTAATTATTATTATTTTTACGAAACACTTGATGTTCTTCGACGAATATAAATTTCAACGGACTATGTCCGAATATGAGATTTCCCATGTTTTTGTAAAACTGTACTGATATTTGAATAAACAAGTTTTATTGAAGATTTACTGACTAAAATACTTCCGCAAATACTCCGAATTTATATAAAATTTTTAAGGAAAAAATTTAGCCGTGTAACGTTCTTTTTAATTAAGAAAGCCAGTGTAACACCCCAAATTAGGCGGATATTACAGTGCCGTGGATCCCCGACTGGGACCCACCAGGCAAATGAAAATGAATAAATTACACAGGATAAATGTAGTACCGAACCACATTACAACAGTAATTACTCCGATGAGGAGTTTAATTACAACACACCAGGACAATACCGAATACTAGTGTATTTTATATGAAGATAAAATACACAACACTGAATGAAACGGAGTATCCAAATGAAAATCTGCAGCGGAAGATAAATGACAATAATATGAATAACTGAAAGATCGGGGTCCCCTACTAGTATCACTGGGACTCCTCGACGTCAGCATATTCTCCCCGTGCTTTCGCCTTGCCAAGACCTGAAAAACAAAATCCCCAAACGGGGTCAGTTACAAAGAACAACAATCCTCAAGGATTGAAAATACACAATCATGACTATATCTGAAGTTATGAAATATCCTGTCGAAACATACGCAATCAAACATGCTATATGAATCAACTAACATTACGGCTCAAAGGGTGGTGCCACACTACGCCCGGGATGGAAATGTGTCCGTGCACAAGCCACCAACGAGTATCGATCGAATACACGTGTGGTCTTATACCTAATCAGTCTCACGAGGCATATGACTCGTGTGCACAGTCCAATGTGAGGCCAACAACCAACACACGACTTAAACGTGCCCGACATGAAAATCCAACACATACCAACCGGCACGCCAGTATGACCCGTGTTGTGTCAAGAATTAACACTCTCCGACCGACGATCGCCTAGGAGATCGGGCGACCGAGTCACTGCCGAGCAGCCAAGGCAGAACTGCCGACCAGCGACCAGGCGGCCGAGCCTTTACCCAGCGGACAAGCTACATCGGCCAACCGAAGGTCCCAGGACCAGTCCCAGTGCCGAGCGATCGACATCAAATACGATCGTCTCTCGGTACTCGGCGACCGACTCCTGGCGACTGACTAGAGACGATCATCTCTCGGCACTTGCCGATCGACCCTTGGTGACCGACCAATGCCGACCCTCGACAACTGGCCGATGGCGACCTCTGATGACCAGCCCGAGCGACGACCTCCAGTCTCCCAGCCCTTGTGAATCGGGGACAGTCGCCCCATTATAATATTGGCCGGCAGACGATCGCCCCATTATTATAATGGCCGGAAGGCGATCGCCCACCACAGAACAAGACTCGGCTGCCACTATAAATACACGGCTCCCTACACTTGTCCAAAGGACCGAGATTTTGGCTCACAAAACACTCTCTGCATTATCGTGATTTCAGTATACATTACAAAAGCAAAACACCCAGCACTTGGCTATCTCCAACTCTTGGCAACAGCTATCATTCGGTCTTACTTCTCCCGGCCTCTCTCATCAGGAAGACGATCGGCGGGGACGAAGAACACAGAGCTTCGCTCAAGAGCCGGATTAACAGAGTCTTTTTACACTCATTGTACTTATATTTCTCTCATTAATACTTGTATCCACGAATATTTGTATTAATATCATCTCGCGAGAGCATTCAAGCCCGGGCCTAACAAACCCGGCAAATCTTGTATTATTTATCTTCTCTCGGAAGTGCTCCCGCAATTGTTGTTTGTTGTCCGTCTTCCAGCAGTATTTAATCTTCGGATAAATATTTTGGGCAACAACAACCCGGAAGTCCAAGCGAAAGCTCAAGGCGTTACTGGCCGAGCGATCGCCAGGAGGCTCTCGTCCGCAAGAAGAGGCGCTCGGCAGCCGGGGCACCTCTGTCTTCAATCGCCTGGGCAGTGACCCGACACAGCGGCCGGCGTCCGGCCCGGCCTACGAGGCAGCGGAGTTAGAGTCCGTCACCAGGAGCTCGGCCTACCCGGCTCCCAGAAGGCAGCCCAGCCATCTGGCTCCCCCTCGCCAAATTGCCGAGGTCGGCAGCAGCGGAGTCCGGAGATCGATACACGATCGCCTCGGCTCCCGCTCCCAAAGCCGATCGGCAAGCGACCGAGCCACGGCGATGGCTGCGATGCAACGTCAGATCGACGACATGAAGGCGCTCCTGCAATCCAGGGCAGGCGCCATGAAGACGATCGCCGAGCCAAGCGAGCCGCTCCCGATCGACATCGAGCTCGCCCCGGTGCAGCACAAGATCGCTCCTCCTCAGACACCCGTGTACGAGGGGTGATCGGACCCCCAAACACACCTGCACAAGTTCAACATCTACATGACCCGGTGTGGGGCATCTGACGCGACCAGGTGCCGAATGTTCCCTCTGACACTGGACGACCTCGCCCTGGTACACCTCATTGCCACCTCGGTCCATTGGCTCCTTTAACGAGTTGGCGCACGTCTTCACGGAATACTTCGCCACCAGGGTCGTCCGGCCAGAAGGTCGCCTTCGCATGATGCAAATCAAGCAGGGAGAAGAGGAATCCGACTCGGACTACATCGACCGGGTAGACGTGATCATCCTCAACGGCGAGCCCGTAAACGATGAGACCGCCCTCTACGCGGTCCTAGGAGGTTTTCATGGCTTCTCGCCTATGTTCAGGCATCTCACGAAGACCCAACCGACGACCTACGCAGCCTTCCGGGCTAGAGCCGCAGATTTCCTGTCCAGGCAAAGGCTTCTTCTTAGCCTAGGAGTAGAGCGATCGGCGCCCGCACGACGACCTCCAGTCTCCCAGCCCGATCGCTACTACCCAGCAGAGCCGGAGGACTCGATCACCGCCTACAGTCCATTTTAAATGAGGGACTAAGGCTCGCGATCGCCTTCGCCGCACATCATAAAGCCATGGTCCTGGTAGTCGATGGAACCGGCTGCTTCGGCCATGCAAGGTCCCTTTCGGCCCAGATCGCCCGCCCTTCGTTTAAATACGAGGCCGGCGTAGTCTAAGGTCTCTCCAACATTAATCAGTGGACACATGCCACAACCCCCGTCTCAACGTACACCGTCGAGGTCGGCCATCTCCATGGCTGGCCGAGGTGGAAGCAGAGCTAACAAGCCGCGGGCGTGGAGTTGATTCATCCGACGCTGCCCCGCGCAAGGACTCCTCTATACCGATACCGCACGCCCTTCATTTAAATACGAGGCGAGGCGCAACCTAATAGAGGACCCTCATAATAAAGTGAGTCACGGTCATGGAGTCTGTCCATCGATCTCCGCGACTGTGCACGATTCCTCAAACAAGCGAAACCACCAAGTTTCCGAGGGGGATCGGCCAATGTTGTTTTTTGCAGGTACAAGACCGAAAGAAAGCTAGCCAATCGACCATGATAGCCCAAGTCCGAATCCTAAGTCAGCTCAGCAAGATCGCCCGTCCTCATCCTTACACGATCGCCAGCAAGAACCACCTCGCCCCATGTCTTCAACATAGGAGCAAGCTGGGGGGCAATTGTTGTGTCAAGAATTAACACTCTCCGACCGACGATCGCCTAGGAGATAGGGCGACCGAGTCAACTGCGAGCGAAAGCGAAGCTGCCGACCAGCGACTGAGCGGCGAGCCTTTACCCAGCGGACAAGCTACATTGGCCAACCGAAGGTCCCAGGACCAGTCCCGGTGCCGAGCGATCGACATCAAATACGATCGTCTCTCGGTACTCGGCGACCGACTAGAGACGATCATCTCTCGGCACTTGCCGATCGACCCTTGGTGACCGACCAATGCCGACCCTCGACAACTGGCCGATGGCGACCTCTGATGACCAGCCCGAGCGACGACCTCCAGTCTCCCAGCCCATGTGAATCGGGGACAGTCGCCCCATTATAATATTGGCCGGCAGACGATCGCCCCATTATTATAATGGCCGGAAGGCGATCGCCCACCACAGAACAAGACTCGGCTGCCACTATAAATACACGGCTCCCTACACTTGTCCAAAGGACCGAGATTTTGGCTCACAAAACACTCTCTGCATTATCGCGATTTCAGTATACATTACAGAAGCAAAACACCCAGCACTTGGCTATCTCCAACTCTTGGCAACAGCTATCATTCGGTCTTACTTCTCCCGGCCTCTCTCATCAGGAAGACGATCGGCGGGGACGAAGAACACCGAGCTTCGCTCAAGAGCCGGATTAACAGAGTCTTTTTACACTCATTGTACTTAGATTTCTCTCATTAATACTTGTATCCACGAATATTTGTATTAATTTCATCTTGCGAGAGCATTCAAGCCCGGGCCTAACAAACCCGGCAAATCTTGTATTATTTATCTTCTCTCGGAAGTGCTCCCACAATTGTTGTTTGTTGTCCGTCTTCCAGCAGTATTTAATCTTCGGATAATTATTTTGGGCAACAACAACCCGGAATGCCACGATATAACAAAAGTGACATCGAAAATGAATAATGACTCACCGAGATGGAATTATAGTGAAATAAATAACAGCTCAATGAAATGATTGGAACCGTCGTTCCTTATGACTGAAGTGATTAATTGACAATAACAAGTTTGATACGGTTAATACAATGATGAATGAGTTATGATTATGAATGAACAACAACAAAAGGGATGAATATCCTTTTAACCGAGTAAGAATTAACTTACACAACACCGGTGACAATTATCCTTCCACGAACAACGTCCTAATTGAGATATTGGTCGCTCGAACAACCTTGAATAACACAATTACCAACAATCCGATCAATATACGAATCAAACATGAATATAACGAACTCAAAACGTCGGTACGACTAAACCAAGTCCATTGAGGCATTAAATCAAACATGTTGCGGCCAAACTTCAATTGTTTACAATCAAACCTCAATATACCAATATCCAATCCCCTAAGAAGTGTTTCAAACCAACAAAACATCTTTAATACGATTAATAATCCAAGACGAATATCCGAAAACGTGATTATAACGACAATTAATCGAAAACCCCCAATTTCAACTCGATATTCAAAGTGTTCTTGAATAATCCCTCAATAATCCAATGAATCCTTATACAACTCATAATCATATACATATCCATTCATATAACATGATTATAACGACCAAAACATCATATCTCAACACAAAATCGAAATCCAAGGTGTTGAAGAATATTACCTTTGAAGATCCAAACACTTCGATCCGATGAAAACGTGTTAAATCGACTATCCAAGCTTCCCAACGAAATAAGATGATGAAATCCGAATACCCAAGTGATTGATGATGACAAAATATCTCCCTCAAGCTCTCTCTCTCGGACAAGATGAAGGAAATGAGAAAAATGAGGAAAAGTGTCCCGGCCAAACCTTATATACTGCCGGAAGTTACCACCGTAACTCGGCCCTCTTACGGCCGTAACATTCTAAGTCAATGGCCTTACGGTCGTAACCGGACAACTTGTACGGCCGTAACTCGGCTTCGTCCAAAAGCCTGCCGACAGACTTACGGCCGTAACCGCTCCTGAGTTACGGGCATAACCCGCCTTCGTCAAAAACATCCGCCGACATCCTTACGGCCGTACCCGCACACCTTACGGCCGTAACTCGGATGATACGGCCGTATCCGGACAAAGTTACGAGCGTAACCCGCCTTCGTCAAAAATGACCAGGCATCCTGCCTGCAGCGTACGGCCGTATCCGGCCAAGCCTTACGGCCGTACCTGCCTCGACTTACGGCCGTATGCTGAAACCCTTACGGCCGTAACTCGCCTTCGGCCAAAAACGTGTGGGCACCCTGCTCGACACGCACGGCCGTAACTGGCCAACCTTACGGCCGTACTGCCCAACTTACGGCCGTATGCCGAAATCCTTACGGCCGTAAGTCCTGCTCGGCCGAAATGGCCAGGAAACAACGAACGTCGATTACGGCCGTATCCGACACTCCTTACGGCCGTAACTCGTTGCTGGACAAGAAGAAATTCCGACAACTCCGATTCCTCGCTACGATTGATGAATGATTCGACATACCATACGTTTGTGAACGCGAACAAGTCCAACACATGTCAAAAATGATACTTCCAGCACAAGACTACCAATCACGATGAAAATGATAATACTCCCGTCTCGATCTATAAACGGAGATAAAATGACGATCGGTAACTGATATACGATTAGAACATGCCAACAGTGAACGCAAATGAGTGATTCATGAATGATGAGTGATTATTAATGAGTGAAAATTACTGAGTGACAATTACAGACTGATAATTACTGACTGGTAAAGAATGAATTACAACCGGGTATTACATACTCCCCCCCTTAAAAAGAGTTTCGTCCCCGAAACTAAGGGTCAAACAACTCGGGATAACTCTCCCGCATACTCTCCTCGGTTTCCCAAGTGGCCTCTTCGACTCCGTGTCTAGACCATTGAAACTTAACCAAAGGAATTGCCTTATTCCTCAATTGTTTGATTTGCCGCTCTAACACTCGTATGGGACGCTCCTCATACGAATGATCATCTGCGATCTCGATTTCGTCGACTGAAGTATGTGACTCGGGTCGGCAACATAATTCCGTAGCTGAGAGACGTGAAACACATTACGAATTCGGCTCAACGCCAGAGGTAAAGCCAATCGATAAGCTAACTCGCCTACTCGATCCAGAATCTCAAACGGTCCAATGAATCTCGGACTCAACTTTCCCCTCTTCCCAAAACGGAAGATATTACGACTCGGGATTACCTTGACCAAAACATGGTCACCTGTCGAACTCTAATGGTCGACGACGATTACCTGCATATGATTCCTGTCGACTCCGAGCAGTCAACAATGACTCCTGATCAAAGCTACCTTCTCACGGGCGGCTATAAGCATATCGGGCTCGGTGCCGATTGATTCTGATAGGTCGTCCCAACACAAGGGAGATCGACAATGACGACCGTACCAGGCCTCGTAAGGTGCTACCTGAAACGAAGAGTGCCAACTATTATTGTACGTGAATTCGATCAACGGTAGTTGGGCTTCCCAATTGTCTTCTAAATCGAGGACGCATGCCCTCAACATGTCCTCCAATGTCTGAATAGTCCTCTCTGATTGTCCGTCGGACTGAGGATGAAAAACGGCAATGAGATTAAGCTGAGTTCCCATAGCACGATGAACTGATTTCCAAAATGAGACACAAATCGTCCGTCACGATCAGAAACGATACTCTTAGGGGTACCGTGCAATCCCACTATCTCTTTGATGAATAGTTGGGCAAGTCTCTCGGGACCCCACATATCCTTAATCTCAAGGAAAAGAGCTGATTTAGTTAAGCAGTCCGCGATCACTCAGATCGTATTCATGCCACGACGACTCGTCGGCAACTCATGATGAAATCCATAGAAATGTCTTCCCACTTCCATTCTGGAATAGGGAGCGGTATCAGCATACTCGCCGGTCGCTGATGTTCCATCAGGACTTGCTGATAGGCTAAACATCTCGAAACAAATTCCACGACTTCTCGCTTCGTATTACTCCACCAGAAATTTTGTTTCAAGTCCTTGTACATCTTGCTAGACCCCGGATGAACCGGATAAGGGGTAGCATGAGCTTCTCTCAAGATCGAGTTTTTCAACTCATCATTCGCCGGTACGCACAACCGATTCTTAAATCTCAAGAGTCCATCCTTGTGGACCACAAATCCAGGGGCTTTCCCCTGTGTCTCATCCTTACGGATGAGCAACAAAATGAATCTGAACCCTGATTCTCCCTGATTTCTTTCTCAAGTGATGATGAAATCTCTAACATACAAAGCTGTCCCTGAACTCGCTGAAACCGGACCTCGATCTCGGGTCTAAGGAATTCCTATTGAAGCTCCTTCTGAACTGTTAAACGAGCAAGCATATGCTCTTGCACGGACTTACGACTCAAGGCGTCGGCGACAACGTTCGCCTTGCCCGGGTGGTAAAGGATCTCGATATCATAAACTTTGATTAATTCCAACCACCATCTCTGTCGCATATTTAACTCCTTCTGAGTAAATATATACTTTAAACTCTTATGATCGGTGAATAACTGACAGGTGACGCCATAAAGGTAATGACGCCAAATTCCCAACGCGAAAACCACGGCTGCTAGCTCCAGGTCGTGGGTCGAATAATTAACCTCGTAAGGTCGCAATTGCCGTGAAGCATAGGCAATAACCTTCCCATCTTGCATTAATACACATCCGAGACCATGTCCGGACGCGTTACTAAAAACCACGAATCCTTTCGTCCCTTCTGGCAAGGAAAAGACAGGTGCTGAAATTAACCGGTTCTTGAGTTCCTCAAAACTCCGCTGACACACGTCGGAACACGTGTATTTCTTACCCTTTCGCAAAAGGTTCGTCATTGATTGAGCGATTTTAGAAAACCCTTCCACAATTCGCCGATAATAACCGGCTAATCCGAGAAAGCTTCGGATTTCCTTAACATTCTTCGGAGGTAACCAATCTCGGATAGCCTCCGTCTTTTGAGGGTCGACACGAACTCCGTCTGATGAAATTACATGTCCGAGAAAAGTCACTTCGGACATCCAGAACTCACATTAAGAAAACTTCCCATAAAGTTGCTCGCGTTCAACACGTCGAGAACCTAATGAAGATGAACCTCGTGTTCCTCTCGACTACGAGAATAAATCAAAATGTCATCGATGAAGACAATAACAAACTGATCTAAAAGGTCGATGAAAACCCGATTCATTAACTCCATGAATACCGCAGGTGCAATAGTTAGCCCGAACGGCATAACTACGAACTCATAATGACCATAGCGTGTACGAAACGCTGTCCTTGCGATATCCGACTCTCGAATCCGCAACTGGTGATATCCAGATCTTAAGTCGATCTTGGAAAATACTGAAGCTCCCTGAAGTTGATCTAAAATATCATCAATACGGGGTAAGGGATACTAATCTTGATCATCACCCTGTTCAACTCCTGGTAATTAATACACACACGAGACGAGCCATCCTTCTCCTTGACAGATCACACTGGTGCTCCTCACGGGGACGCAATCGGTCGGAGATAACCTTTATCAAACTATTCCTCAAGTTGAATCTTCAACTCCTGCATTCTGGTCGGGGCCATCCGATACGGTGCCTTCGATAAAGGGGACGTACCAGCTCCAACTCACTCCTGAATTCCCCAACTCTATGTGAAGGCAACCAGATAACTCGTCTGGAAATACATCGTCAATCGATGACAATGATACCACGAATGATTGAACATTTCGATTGCCCTAGAATGGTCAATCGATAAAAAGTGATACCAATAATGATTGAACAACTCGATTGCCTTAGAAAGGCCAATCGATTAAAATGATACAATGAATGTTTGAATAACTTGATTGCCTTAGAAAGGCCAATCGATGAAAATGATACAATGAATGATTGAATGACTCGATTGTCTTAGAAAGGCCAATCGATGGAAATGATGCAATGAATGATTGAATAACTCGATTGCCTTAGAAAGGCCAATCAATGGAAATGATGCAATGAATGATTGAATAACTCGATTGCCTTAGAAAGGCCAATCGATGAAAATGATACAATGAATGATTGAATAGCTCGATTGCGGAATTTCTCTGCTTTCGTCATAATAATACTTCTTATGGAACAACGGGGATTACTTCCCTGAAGCACACATTCGACAACCAACGACGGAAAGGTAGCGACCAAACGCTAACAAACACTGAGGATAGTATCGAGACGATCAAACCAACTAATACCGAAAATTACATCGTCCTAAGATAAATTCACCACGATTAGATCGATCAACCAATCGCGGTCATTAAGCTTAATTCGGTATGATTTCCGAAAAATCTTCCATCGTCAGGTAGACCGATGGTATTAGGTCCACAAGCAATAGGACTATCCCAAAATAAGTCTATTCAAACATGATTCGAAAATGAATGAATGCGGTGCACCAGTATCCAAAAAGGTACACACATGTTGAAACAAAATTACGAGTATACCTGAGGTCATTCGGGCCACCGGATCGTCGATCCTCCTCATCACATGAGTCTGGGACTTAACGGCCCCCGAACCGGACGCTCCCGTCTGATAAATATGAGCCCCAAATCTATTTGCTTCCATTGTATTAAATGACATTGACAAAGCAGTCTGATTTTGAAACGCTGATTGCTTCGGGGCCTAAGATGCCGCTGGAGCCGACTTGGAGTCCTTTCGGCAAAAACGGGCCTTATGCCCAAAATTTCCACAATTATAGCACGTGATAGACGGTTTCAGACACTCAGTGCTGAAATGACCCGGCGTTCCACAATTGAAACAGGTGATGGCCGAACTGGACGCTCGGGACTGAGATCCCGCACGATTAGGCGCCGTAGGAGGTCGCTCAGAAACGATAGGACTCACACGAGGCTTCTTGAAGGTTGACTGACCGCCTTCGGGTTGATTATGCTTCGTTGATTTCTTGCTGACAGATGAAGGTTGTTGTTCAGCACTTTCCTTAGCAGCCGGCTCATACGGGAGAGTTCTCTCGATTAATCCGGCCAGAGTGGCGCAGTGATGATTGAGCAACTGCACATGGGTCATCATGGCCTGCATAAAAGTAAGTGGATCAACCTGAACATCTTCTGATCGAGCCGAGTCCTGGGCACGATTTCCCGATAGCGAGTGATTATTTCCCGGGTTTCGGCCCGCACCGCGGCCTCTCCCTGTGCATCCTCTGACAGCTCTCCCCATACTGAAGTAGGAAGGTCGCATAATGATTATATTTCCCGCATGATTATCACGTTATGATTATGTCATCAGATGATGAAAATGAGTATACATGCTCTAACTTAGTGATTATATGAATGATTTACTGAAGTGACATGATTATCTCATGAAATCCTTGAAATGATTATCTTGAATAACTTAATAAGATTGATAATATGATCATCCAGATCGACAACTGAGTAATGAAATGAATTGAGTAATTAATGAATTAACATGATCGTCCTGATCATTAACTGAGTAATGAAATGAATTAAGTGATTAATGAGTTAACATGATCGTCCTAATCACAATGAATGATGATGTTTGAGGATTGCTAATTGATGAATGATGAATGAATGACTATTGCCATAAATTATATCATGGCGTTAGAAATCTTACAGTTCTTTCGGTCTGATTGGCTGGGCATTTGCACAGGTCACACGTGACGCGAAAGTCCAATGATACTAGTCTGATGACGATGATTTCAAATGATACATGACTCGGAAGGTAGTATTCAAAACCACGCTCCGATACCAACTCTATAACACCCCAAACTAGGCGGATATTACAGTGCCGTAGATCCCCGACTGGGACCCACCAGGCAAATGAAAATGAATAAATTACACAGGATAAATGTAGTACCGAACCACATTACAACAGTAATTACTCCGATGAGGAGTTTAATTACAACACACCAGGACAATACCGAATACTAGTGTATTTTATATGAAGATAAAATACACAACACTGAATGAAACGGAGTATCCAAATGAAAATCTGCAGCGGAAGATAAATGACAATAATATGAATAACTGAAAGATCGGGGTCCCCTACTAGTATCACTGGGACTCCTCGACGTCAGCGTATTCTCCCCGTGCTTTTGCCTTGCCAAGACCTGAAAAACAAAATCCCCAAACGGGGTCAGTTACAAAGAACAACAATCCTCAAGGGTATACACAATCATGACTATATCTGAAGTTATGAAATATCCTGTCGAAACATACGCAATCAAACATGCTATATGAATCAACTAAAATTACGGCTCAAAGGGTGGTGCCACACTATGCCCGGGATGGAAATGTGTCCGTGCACAAGACACCAACGAGTATCGATCGAATACACGTGTGGTCTTGTACCTAATCAGTCTCACGAGGCATATGACTCGTGTGCACAGTCCAATGTGAGGCCAACAACCAACACACGACTTAAACGTGCCCGACATGAAAATCCAACACATACCAACCGGCACGCCAGTATGACCCGGAATGCCACGATATAACAAAAGTGACATCGAAAATGAATAATGACTCACCGAGATGGAATGATAGTGAAATAAATGACAGCTCAATGAAATGATTGGAACCATCGTTCCTTATGACTGAAGTGATTAATTGACAATAACAAGTTTGATACGGTTAATACAATGATGAATGAGTTATGATTATGAATGAACAACAACAAAAGGGATGAATATCCTTTTAACCGAGTAAGAATTAACTTACACAACACCGGTGACAATTATCCTTCCACGAACAACGTCCTAATTGAGATATCGGTCGCTCGAACAACCTTCAATAACACAATTACCAACAATCCGATCAATATACGAATCAAACATGAATATAACGAACTCAAAACGTCGGTACGACTAAACCAAGTCCATTGAGGCATTAAATCAAACACGTTGCGGCCAAACTTCGATTGTTCACAATCAAACCTCAATATACCAATATCAAATCCCCCAAGAAGTGTTTCAAACCAACAAAACATCTTCAATACGATTAATAATCCAAGACGAATATCCGAAAACGTGATTATAACGACAATTAATCGAAAACCCCCAATTTCAACTCGATATTCAAAGTGTTCTTGAATAATCCCTCAATAATCCAATGAATCCTTATACAACTCATAATCATATACATATCGCTTCATATAACATGATTATAACGTCCAAAACATCATATCTCAACACACAATCGAAATCCAAGGTGTTGAAGAATATTACCTTTGAAGATCCAAACACTTCGATCAGATGAAAACGTGTTAAATCGACTATCCAAGCTTTCCAACGAAATAAGATGATGAAATCCGAATACCCAAGTGATTGATGATGACAAAATATCTCCCTCAAGCTCTCTCTCTCGGACAAGATGAAGGAAATGAGAAAAATGGGGAAAAGTGTCCCGGCCAAACCTTATATACTGCTGGAAGTTACGGCCGTAACTCGGCCCTCTTACGGCCGTAACATTCCAAGTCAATGGCCTTACGGTCGTAACCGGCCAACTCGTACGGCCGTAACTCGGCTTCGTCCGAAAGCCTGCCGACAGACTTACGGCCGTAACCGCTCCTGAGTTACGGGCGTAACCCGCCTTCGTCAAAAACATCCGCCGACATCCTTACGGCCGTACCCGCACACCTTACGGCCGTAACTCGGATGATACGGCCGTATCCGGCCAAACTTACGGGCGTAACCGCCTTCGTCAAAAATGACCAGGCATCCTGCCTGCAGCGTACGGCCGTATCCGGCCAAGCCTTACGGCCGTACCTGCCTCGACTTACGGCCGTATGCTGAAACCCTTACGGTCGTAACTCGCCTTCGGCCAAAAACGTCTGGGCACCCTGCTCGACACGTACGGCCGTAACCGGCCAACCTTACGGCCGTACTGCCCAACTTATGGCCGTATGCCGAAATCCTTACGGCCGTAAGTCCTGCTCGGCCGAAATGGCCCGGAAACAACGAACGTCGATTACGGCCGTATCCGACACTCCTTACGGCCGTAACTCGTTGCTGGACAAGAAGAAATTCCGACAACTCCGATTCCTCGCTACGATTGATGAATGATTCGACATACCATACGTTTGTGAACGCAAACAAGTCCAACACATGTCAAAAATGATACTTCCAGCACAAGACTACCAATCACGATGAAAATGATAATACTCCTGTCTCGATCTATAAACGGAGATAAAATGACGATCGGTAACTGATATACGATTACAACATGCCAACAGTGAACGCAAATGAGTGATTCATGAATGATGAGTGATTATTAATGAGTGAAAATTACTGAGTGACAATTACAGACTGATAATTACTGAATGGTAAAGAATGAATTACAACCGAGTATTACAGCCAGGGCGTTACAGAATGGTATCGGAGCGGACCTCTCTCAGTACGGTGAGATTTGGGGATGAACCAAGCGGAAGCTGGTGAACATGTGACACCCGGGGCCGACGAGGGGGGGAGTGATCGCCGGTGCAATAGAAAAGGGCACGGACAATGAGCGGCTCCGAGAAAGGGGAGTGATCGCCGGTGCAATAAGAAAAAGGGCACGGATAACGAGCGGCTCCTGACAAGGCTTCTAGGCGGAGGGGGACATGACTGAACCGAATTCTCACCAGAACGAGAGGTATTCCAAGACTGTATAGGTATGGGACTATACAGTTAAGGAGGTAAAAAAAAAGATTTACTTATACAAAACAAGATATTTCAAAACTTTCTTATTTTTAAAAGTATAACGAATAATTACGGCATGATTATATTTTCGGAGAATATGTGGTTCATCGCTGCGCCCAACGTCGACTCGAGGTAATGTTTTCAAGTATTCACTCTTTTATGAAAACTTAAAAATTATGGTATGAGTATAGAATGATTGTGTCGGCAAAAGATTTGAAAGGATATGTGAAAGTATAAATGTTGTCCGAAAGGGACAAAATATGATTTCAAAGAAAGGTTTCAAAGTGATTTTGCTGACACAATATTTTTAAAGTTATTGATGAAAATACTCATACAAAGTTTGATACAGATTTTCAAAGTTCTTTACGAAGTTCAATTTCGAGGACGAAATTTTTTAAAGGGGGAAGGATTGTAACGCCCCAATACTTATTTAAATACTATTTATTTTGCTAACGATCATGGATTTTGATTTTAATATTTATAGGTTGTCTGATACTTGGACCGATACGTTCCTAGCATAAAATGATGGACTTAAAAGGAAAAGATTTCAAAATGAATTATAAGGATCATTTTTAGAATTTATGAAAGTGATTTCGAAAAGTTCCGACGATTTTGATACGATAAAATTTCATTACAGAACACTTATATTGCAAAAATAATATTAAATTATTATTTTAATATTATCGAAAATCCGTTCTGAGCATATCGAAGATTTAACTCCAACGAGTCCGGAACAGGTCGGAAAATCAAATTTGGACATCGGGAAGGGGTCGAACCGGCTGAGCCAAGTTGACCGACATCTGCCGGTCACCGCCGGACATGCCTACCGACAGCTGCCGGTCACGGCCGACAGAAGCTTCTCGACCATTATCCGGATAGGGCTGTCTAGCTGTCCGGATAAGGTCGGTCACGACCGACAGAAGCTTCTCGGTCAGGTGTCCGGAGAAGGTCGGTCGCGACCGACAGAAGCTTCTCGACCAGCTGTCCGGATAAGGTCGGTCACGACCGACAGAAGCTTCTTGGCCAGCTGTCCGGATAAGGCTTCCAGCTGTCCGGATAATGCTTCCAGCTGTCCGGGTATGGTTGATTTTCAACCGAATTTGAGCCCCTATTTATACATGTTCCCGGACGTATTTTTGTACATATAATATATGATTTTGAATCTATGAACCTCTACTTTAAAACGACCGTAACATATTTCTATTACAAATATTAAAAAGGCCTCAAAAATCCCGATCAATTAGATAGCTCAAATCTGACAGTTTTTCAAAGGTGTTTGATAAAAGTCCTCAAAGAGATTTCAGATTTTACATCAAGAATTTATGACCGGAAATATGAAAAAGTATTTTCAAGTGCTAGGAGAAGCGTATCCGGGATCCAAGAAGGACAACCGAGCCAAATTGAAAGGAAGATATTTCAAGATTTCAGCAAACGAGGTGAGGTTATACTGTTTTAATATGTTACCGTCATCGTTGTGTCGTGTAACATGACGACCCGCGAGGGGTCGAAAGAATGACAGAAAGCCGAGACGAGTCTCACACAGATAAGAATGTTTTATTTGCATTACACAACATGATTTTGACGATTTATAAGGGTTTAATCTCACTGAGTATGCTCGCGTACTCACACCTCGTCATTTATGTTTTTCTGGCTAAGGAATCGACGAACGGGACAAGCAGAAGATGATTACATACTCCCAACACGATGAAGTTCTAAATAATCAAAGATGTTGTCGCCGTAATTATTATTATTTTTACGAAACACTTGATGTTCTTCGACGAATATAAATTTCAACGGACTATGTCCGAATATGTGATTTCCCATGTTTTTGTAAAACTGTACTGATATTTGAATAAATAAGTTTTATTGAAGATTTACTGACTAAAATACTTCCGCAAATACTCCGAATTTATATAAAAATTTTAAGGAAAAAATTTAGCCGTGTAACGTTCTTTTTAATTAAGAAAGCCAGGGCGTTACAGAATGGTATCGGAGCGGACCTCTCTCAGTACGGTGAGATTTGGGGATGAACCAAGCGGAAGCTGGTGAACATGTGACACCCGGGGCCGACGAGGGGGAGGGGGAGGGATCGCCGGTACAATAGAAAAGGGCACGGACAATGAGCGGCTCCGAGAAAGGGTAGTGATCGCCGGTGCAATAAGAAAAAGGGCACGGACAACGAGCGGCTCCTGACAAGGCTTCTAGGCGGAGGGGGACATGACTGAACCGAATTCTCACCAGAACGATAGGTATTCCAAGACTGTATAGGTATGGGACTATACAGTTAAGGAGGTAAAAAAAAGATTTACTTATACAAAACAAGATATTTCAAAACTTTCTTATTTTTAAAAGTATAACGAATAATTACGGCATGATTATATTTTCGGGAGAATATGTGGTTCATCACTGCTGCCCAACGTCGACTCTTAGGTAATGTTTTCAAGTATTCACTCTTTTATGAAAACTTAAAAATTATGGTATGAGTATAGAATGATTGTGTCAGCAAAAGATTTGAAAGGATATGTGAAAGTATAAATGTTGTCCGAAAGGGACAAAATATGATTTCAAAGAAAGGTTTCAAAGTGATTTTGCTGACACAATATTTTTAAAGTTATTGATGAAAATCCTCATACAAAGTTTGATACAGATTTTCAAAGTTCTTTACGAAGCTCAATTTCGAGGACGAAATTTTTTAAAGGGGGAAGGATTGTAACGCCCCAATACTTATTTAAATACTATTTATTTTGCTAACGATCATGGATTTTGATTTTAATATTTATAGGTTGTCTGATACTTGGACCGATACGTTCCTAGCATAAAATGAAGGACTTAAAAGGAAAAGATTTCAAAATGAATTATAAGGATCATTTTTAGAATTTATGAAAGTGATTTCGAAAAGTTCCGACGATTTTGATACGATAAAATTTCATTACAGAACACTTATATTGCAAAAATAATATTAAATTATTATTTTAATATTATCGAAAATCCGTTCCGAGCATATCGAAGATTTAACTCCGACGAGTCCGGAACAGGTCGGAAAATCGAATTTGGACATCGGGAAGGGGTCGAACCGGCTGAGCCAAGTTGACCGACATCTGCCGGTCACCGCCGGACATGCCTACCGACAGCTGCCGGTCACGGCCGACAGAAGCTTCTCGACCACTATCCGGATAGGGCTGTCCAGCTGTCCGGATAAGGTCGGTCACGACCGACAGAAGCTTCTCGGTCAGGTGTCCGGAGAAGGTCGGTCGCGACCGACAGAAGCTTCTCGGCCAGCTGTCCGGATAAGGCTTCCAGCTGTCCGGATAATGCTTCCAGCTGTCCGGGTATGGTTGATTTTCAACCGACTTTGAGCCCCTATTTATACATGTTCCCGGACGTATTTTTGTACATATAATATATGATTTTGAATCTATGAACCTCTACTTTAAAACGACCGTAACATATTTCTATTACAAAAATTAAAAAGGCCTCAAAAATCCCGATCAATTAGATACCTCAAATGTGACAGTTTTTCAAAGGTGTTTGATAAAAGTCCTCAAAGAGATTTCAGATTTTACATCAAGAATTTATGACCGGAAATATGAAAAAGTATTTTCAAGTGCTAGGAGAAGCGTATCCGGGATCCAAGAAGGACAACCGAGCCAAATTCAAAGGAAGATATTTCAAGATTTCAGCAAACGAGGTGAGGTTATACTGTTTTAATATGTTACGGTCATCGTTGTGTGATAAGAATGTTTCACACAGATAAGTCTCACACAGATAAGAATGTTTTATGTGCATTACACAACATGATTTTGACGATTTATAAGGGTTTAATCTCACTGAGTATGTTCGTGTACTCACACCTCGTCATTTATGTTTTTCAGGCTAAGGAATCGACGAACGGGACAAGCAGAAGATGATTACATACTCCCAACACGATGAAGTTCTAAATAATCAAAGATGTTGTCGCCGTAACTATTATTATTTTTACGAAACACTTGATGTTTGTAACACCCCAAAAGGCAGATATTACAGTGCCGTGAATCCTACATTGGGACCCACCAGGCGATATTCAAAACAGATTAAACAAATATTATTTGTGATACCGAACCACAATGAATAGTCATTACTCCGATTAGGAGTTTATTAAAATATGGCCAACGGCCTTATAATACACAGGATCCGAAAAACAAGTATAAACCATATGGAGATGGAAAATACTTCAAATGTCAAATACAACCAGATAGCAGTTTAAATGAAACAGGAAATAACATAACACGGTTTAACATAACCGGACAACAAAAGGTGTGGGGGCCCCGAACTAGTATCCTTCGAACCCTTCTCCGTCGACATGCTCTTCCCGTGCCTTGCCTTTGCCTCGACCTAAAATACAATACAAGTATTTCGCCCAACACAGGGTCAGATATACATGATAATCAATTCTTCCGACATTATACAATTCACATATATAGATCTCAAGAAAATCATTCCGACTATTAATCATACCCCTCGGGCGTATGAAATAATCAGTCACAAATCATCGAACACATCCAATACTATGGATGATTAATAATATGGCTCAAGATGGACATCACAGTACGACCGATCCGGAAATGTGTCCGTGTACATGTCCGCCCCGTATACGGAATCCAGAATATACGTGGGACGATGTACCTAATTAGCCTCACGAAACTACGTCCCGTGTGCACAGTCCAATGCGGAATAATATCCACGCATGACTATATATGTGCCTGGCTCAAAATCCTACACAATGACCAATCGGAACGCAGATATGGTTCCGGATATGTCACGATACAACATGACATCGAATTCAATAAATCACACATCCGATTAAGAATCCAGAAAAACTCACCGAAGTGAAAATAAGACCAACAGGATCAACGATTTAAAGCGACGTACTTGGGAATGTAACCCCATGAAGAAAACGGAATAACGTCAAGGACAATGTCAAATCACGACAAACATTACATGAACAATTCATACATATGAAATATATAACCATCACAAGGATCTAATCATCATTATAACCAAGCAAGATAACTTGCCTCAATTCCGTAAGCGAAAGATAGTCGTTCTCCAAATGATCAAACGGACGGTATCCTCGGTTAAACGCTCAATCGAACAAGCAACCTTGAATGAAACGTAATTCATTCAATAACATATTCACATAATATTAATCTCAATTCGTAGGAAACGACGCCCGCAACCTACTCGAATAATTCATTCCACCCTAATGAATATCTTAACGATTAATGAAAGGTTTCAATACATCTAATTCATCTTCCAAAATCGGATTACCATACCAAAAGTGTCCTGAAATTCTCAAGTTATTATATGAACAAAACATCTTCAATTCGCCAATAAAATTGGTTTAATCAAATTCTTATGTTCTACTATTATAAAAGGATAGTCATAATGAATTTGATACTCAATCTACCATGACAGGATCATCCATAAACAGCATCATCTTCTTAAGAACACTATCTATTTAGCATGATGATGAATCACATTCTAAGTTATCAACACATTAGATTAATGAAAAGTTATTGTTGTAATTATCAAGATCCTTATCATTCTTCAAAGACTTGTGAAGCTGAACCATAATGATTGTTAAAGCTTCTAAGATTTCTGAACAAGATCATCTAATCCTATCTTTAACATCATCAAGTTCTTCCCAAGGCAATTACATACCTAAAATTGTGTTTAAACACTCTATGATATCAAGTTCTTGATTAAATCCAGCTATGATGAAGCTAACCGATCCAACAATGTTCTACTGAGCTAAATTAGTCCAGTAAGATGAGTAATGATAACTACAAACATGGTTAACATCACTACAACATCAAGAACTCATCTAATCTAAACCCTCATTTATCATATTCATCAAGAAGTGTTAAAAAGGTTGGATTAAAACTATGTTTTACTTGCTTAATCTAACTCTAGGTGAAGTATAATTCGTCATTAACATCAACATAAGAAAATAATGCAGAGAAGAAAGCACACCTACCTCCAGAAATGAAGAACAACTTCAATGCTATGAGAGAATATACTCCAAGCTCAAAAACAATTCCAAATCTCCAAGGAAATGAGCTCCACTCCAAGATTCAAGGCTTAGAAACAAGTTGGTGAAGGTTGATATCGTTTTGGGAGTGCAGAGGGACGAGAAATGGAGAGAGAATCAGTTTAGAGTTGTGAAGAAATGAAAAACAGGATGGTCCTATAAATAGACTGGACATACTTAGCGCACGCTATCAGAACAGTTTAGCGTACGCTAATGCACTTATGTACGCTAACCGGTCGATATTACGTGTGAAAGTGGCTTACAGAGGCTACTGTCTTGAATTTTCGCAGGTCGTTAGCGCACGCTAATGAGAAACGTGTTACGCACGCTAATAAAAGTTGATTCCAGCCGACACGACAGCTCAGACTGTTCACATGCATGCTAACGGTTAAGGAGTTCACGTGCTGATGTGAACTGATGCCAGATTCCCTCTTAGCGTACGCAACAGAGGAAACATTACGCACGCTAAGGCACAGGATTAGCGTACGTTAATCGTACTGTGTAGCGTACGCTACATCAACAGAAAAATTCGAAAATGCAACTCTCTAATTAACATCGAATCATCACATATGAAATGAAATAACAACGATATGAAATTAAAATCTATAATACCTCAACATAATACTAAATGCAACGATTCATGATAATCAGATTATCCGAATAATACAATGACAGGTAAAAATGAAAAGTTACAGTCAGATATCACATACCCCCCCCTTAAAAAGAGTTTCGTCCTCGAATTAAGGGGTAAATAACTCGGGGTATCTCGCTCGCATACTATCCTCGGTCTCCCACGTAGCCTCCTCCACTTCGTGTCGTGACCACTGAACTTTCAGTAGGGGAATCGTCTTGTTCCGCAACTGCTTGATCCTCCTCTCGAGTATCCGTACAGAACGCTCCTCGTACGAATGATCCTCTGCTACTTCAATCTCTTCGAATTGAAGTACATGGCTCGGATCAGCAACATATTTCCTCAACTGGGAGACATGAAACACATTGTGAATCTTACTCAAGGTCGGTGGCAAGGCTAGTCGATAGGCCAGATCACCTACACGCTCCAGAACCTCAAACGGCCCAATGTACCTTGGGCTCAGCTTGCCCCTCTTCCCGAAACGAAAAACACCTCGGGTAGGAGACACCTTCATTAACACATGGTCACCAACCTCGAACTCAAGCGGTCGTCGACGGTGGTCAGCATAAGACTTCTGTCAACTTTGAGCCGTTAACAACCGACTCCTAATCAAAGTGATCTTCTCACGGGCGGCTAACAACATATCGGGTTCCGTACCCAGAGATTCTGACAGTTCATCCCAACACAAAGGGGACCTACAGCGACGGCCATTCAATGCCTCATACGGTGCCATCTGAATCGAAGCGTGCCAACTATTATTATAAGTGAATTCCACCAAAGGCAGCTGGGCTTCCCAATCGTTCTTCCAATCAAGAGCACATGCTCTCAACATATCCTCTAGAGTCTGGATGGTTCTCTCCGACTGACCATCGGTCTGTGGATGAAAAGCCGTACTGAAATTCAACTGCGTGCCCATCGCATGATGAACTACCTTCCAGAAGTGTGACACAAATCGCCCGTCACAGTCTGATACAATGCTCTTGGGGGTACCGCGTAGTCTCACAATTTCCTTAATAAACAGCTGGGCCAATCTCTCGGGGCCCCATGTGTCCTTAATCTCCAAGAAGTGGGCTGATTTGGTCAGACGGTCCACAATCACCCAAATCGTATTCATTCCTCGACGACTCGTCGGCAAGCTAGTGATAAAATCCATAGATATGTCCTCCCATTTCCACTCAGGGATCAGAAGTGGTTTCAGCATTCCTGCGGGTCGCTGGTGCTCAATCTTAACCTGTTGACAGTTTAAGCACCTCGAAACGAATTCGGCAACCTCACGTTTCATATTCCCCCACCAATAATTATGCTTCAAATCCTTATACATCTTGCTAGAGCCCGGGTGAATAGAGTACGGGGTAGCATGGGCTTCTCTCATGATAGAGTTCCTCAACTCTTCGTCAGCGGGTACACAAACTCGATTTCTAAAACGTATCAATCCATCCTTGTGGATCACGAATCCAGGGGCTTTCCCCTGAGTTACTTCATCCCGAACTCGAGATAAGAATGGGTCCGTAATTTGTTTCGACTTGATCATATCATCAAGAGACGAAGAAATCTCAAGGGTGCAAAGTTGTCCCTGAACACGCTGTAACCAAACTTCAATTTCTGACCTCATAAGGTCCAACTGCAACTCTCTCTGTGCTGTCAAACGGCTCAAGATCTGCTCTGCACGGTTTCTGACTCAATGCATCGGCAACCACATTTGCTTTACCTGGATGATAAAGGATCTCGATATCATAGTCCTTGATTAATTCTAGCCACCTTCTCTGCCTCATGTTCAACTCCTTCTGAGTAAAAATGTACTTTAGGCTCTTGTGGTCTGTAAAGATCTGTCAGGTAACTCCATAAAGATAGTGACGCCATATTTTCAATGCAAACACCACGGCTGCTAACTCCAAGTCATGGGTTGGATAGTTAACTTCATAGGGTCGCAATTGTCTCGATGCATAGGCAATCACTTTCCCTTCCTGCATTCATACACATCCCAGACCCTGTCTCGACGCGTCACTATACACCACAAATCCTTCCGTTCCTTTTGGTAAGACCAAAACAGGGGCCGAAATCAATCGACTCTTGAGCTCATCAAAACTCTGCTGACATGTTTCTGACCACAAATACTTCTTGTCCTTTCGCAGTAAGTTAGTCATTGGTTGCGTAATTTTAGAGAATCCTTCTACGAATCGTCGGTAGTAACCTGCTAGGCCGAGGAAACTACGAACTTCCTTCACGTTCTTCGGTGGTAGCCAATCTCGAATGGCTTTTGTCTTTTGTGGGTCCACTCTCACCCCTTCGGCTGATATCACATGCCCGAGAAAGACAACCTCAGGCATCCAGAATTCACACTTAGAAAATTTCCCATAAAGTTGTTCCCGCCTCAATGTATCGAGAACTTGGTGAAGGTGACGCTCGTGCTCTTCGTGGTCGCGAGAGTAAATCAGAATGTCGTCAATAAAAACGACTACAAAGCGATCCAGATAGTTAATAAAAACTCGATTCATCAACTCCATGAACACTGCCGGTGCATTAGTCAGTCCAAATGGCATCACCAAGAACTCATAATGCCCATAGCGAGTACGGAATGCTGTCTTCGAAATGTCAGACTCTCGAATCCTCAACTGATGATAACCAGATCTCAAGTCGATCTTAGAAAACACGGAAGCTCCCTGAAGTTGGTCCAATAAATCATCAATACGAGGCAAGGGATACTTGTTCTTGATGGTTACCCTGTTCAGCTCACAGTAATCAATACATAAGCGTAGAGATCCATCTTTCTTCCGTACAAATAACACTGGTGCTCCCCAAGGGGACGCACTAGGTCGAATATAGCCTTTGTCAGTCAATTCCTCAAGCTGGTTCTTCAATTCTTGCATCTCAATCGGAGCCATACGGTACGGTGCTTTTGAGAGCGGGGACGTACCTGGTTCTAACTCAATAATAAACTCCACATCACGATGAGGAGGTAAGCCTGGCAACTCGTTTGGAAATACATCTGGGTAGTCTCGGACTACCGGAATGTCGGCCAATTCAACTGGTCGATCAGCTGTTTTGGCCATGTAGCACCAATAACCAATACACCCTTGATTAAGCAGTTTCACTGCTTTCATAGCGCTGATGACTCTCCCAGAACGACTGGGATTATCCCCTCGAAAAATACACTCGAATCCATCATCAGAAGTGACGGTAACCATCCGCTTGCGTACACTGAGTATTGCATCATGACGATCCATCTAATCGATACCCAAGATTATATCATCCTGAGGTAGATCGACTACAATCAGATTTGACAACCACTCATGGTCGTTCAAACGAATCGGACAGTCCTGGACTTCACGATTCCCAATATTTCTTCTACCATCAGGTAGGCCAATCACGTAGGGCTCACAATCGATAACATGGTCTATAGGCAAACGACTTAAACAAGAAGAAGAAATAAAGGAGTGTGAAGCACCGCTATCAAAAAGAACACATACAGGTTGGGAGTGGATCTCGAGTATACCTGAAATCATGCTGGCCTCGGGATCGTCAGCTTTCTTCATCTCGTAAATCCTGGGTTTTGTAGTTCCGGCACCAGGTGTACCACTCTGATTCCCACGGCCCATTCCCCTATTCGCCCCGGTGGTCTGATAGGAAGCGGACGGAGGCGTCCGGTTCTGGACAGAGGATTGAACTGGAGTATGAGACGCTACTGGATCATGTCCGGGTCCACTCCTGCAAAAACGAGCACGGTGACCATTCTTCCCACAAGTATGGCATGTGATGGCAGGCTTTGGGCATTTGAAGTTGATATGCCCCTGGCCCCCACAGTTATGACACACCACGGAAGAGGGAACCGCTCGAGAGTGCGATCCGGCGGGCTTTGACGCCATGGGTGGTTGATCAGAAAGGTTTGGTAATGACTGGGGCTTCCTGAATGTCCCCCGACTACTCTCAGTCTGGTTCTGGTTCTTGGACCTTTTATTGTTGGACTGTGGTTGTTTCTTGGAAATCTCCTTCGCGGTGAGTTCGTACTCCAGAGCCTTCTCGATGAACTCCGGTAAGGTAGTACAGTGGTGATTCAACAGCTGCATTCTCATTCGGGGTTTAAGCCTCTTGAGAAAGTATTTGATCTTATCGGCCTCTGTTCGGATAATTGTCGTGGCAAAAGGAAGGAGTGCCTGGAATTTCTCAGCAACAGATAATACATCATCATCTTCAAACGGGTCGGGGTTCAATAGTTCCGACAGTTTGGCCTCACGGAGTGGCCCTGGATAGTAACGGTCTAGCATGAGGTTTTTTAATTCCTACCAAGTGTAAACACCATCAGCTGGCCTTACTGAAAGCCACTAGGTGTGAGCGCCTTTTCCAAGGTAATACGCGGCTACCAAAACGCGATTCTCTTCCGGGCAGTCCACCATCTGAAAAAGTTTCTCAAAATGCTCGATCCAATGCACAATATCAGCAGGCTCAGAGGAGCCTTCAAAAGTCGGTGGTCGCTGGCGAGAGATGTCGCTGATAATCCGACTCACGGGTCCGCCAATCACAGGAGGAGGATGAGCCCCCTGCTGCTGGCCAGTAGCGGCCCTCTGCATAGCTTCCATTAGTTGACCCATCTGGGTCATCTGTGTCATCATGCCCTGCATTACGACGTAAGGATCGACACGCGCATCCCCGCGCCCACTGTGGTGCGATTGTTCCCTATAAGGTGAACTACTGTCTGCGGAACTCTGATCCGCATTCGCGCGTCTGTTGGCTCGAGGTATCGGGATTCGGCCCCTTCCGCGGCCTCGTCCCCCTCTGCCACGACCTCTCAGATTTCTTTCCATACTGAAAGAATCAATCATAATGATAACCATAAGTACAGTTCAAGATACAAAAATTCATGCTAAGTTAATAGCAACAAGGAATCACATATTCAAGGAAAACGGTTATCGATACCACAAATGTCGCACCGAATATCATATCGGTGTCAAGCCGAACAATTTCAATTGTATAATCAATTTAGCATTTACCTCGGATTATCAATCAGATAAATCCTGTCACAATTACTCGAAATACATGATCAACAAGGAGACCCATACTGATATCAATATCATGCCAGTAATTAAATCATGGCTCATAAAGTACATACCGTATTTGGCTCGTATGGTCAGGCGCTTGCACAGGTCACACGTGACACGAAGGTCTCTTGATACTAGTTCATTTCTCAATGACTCATAAAAAAAGAAGCAATTCTCTCTGATACCATCTTCTGTAACACCCCAAAAGGCAGATATTACAGTGCCGTGAATCCCACACTGGGACCCACCAGGCGATATTCAAAACAGATTAAACAAATATTATTTGTGATACCGAACCACAATGAATAGTCATTACTCCGATTAGGAGTTTATTAAAATATGGCCAACGGCCTTATAATACACAGGATCCGAAAAACAAGTATAAACCATATGGAGATGGAAAATACTTCAAATGTCAAATACAACCAGATAGCAGTTTAAATGAAATAGGAAATAACATAACACGGTTTAACATAACCGGACAACAAAAGGTGTGGGGCCCCCGAACTAGTATCCTTCGAACCCTTCGCCATCGACATGATCTTCCCGTGCCTTGCCTTTGCCTCGACCTAAAATACAATACAAGTATTTCGCCCAACACAGGGTCAAATATACATGATAATCAATTCTTCCGACATTATACAATTCACATATATAGATCTCAAGAAAATCATTCCGACTATTAATCATACCCCTGGGGCGTATGAAATAATCAGTCACAAATCATCGAACACATCCAATACTATGGATGATTAATAATATGGCTCAAGATGGACATCACAGTACGACCGATCCGGAAATGTGTCCGTGTACATGTCCGCCCCATATACGGAATCCAAAATATACGTGGGACGATGTACCTAATTAGCCTCACGAAACTACGTCCCGTGTGCACAGTCCAATGCGGAATAATATCCACGCATGACTATATATGTGCCTGGCTCAAAATCCTACACAATGACCAATCGGAACGCAGATATGATTCCGGATATGTCACGATACAACATGACATCGAATTCAATAAATCACACATCCGATTAAGAATCCAGAAAAACTCACCGAAGTGAAAATAAGACCAACAGGATCAACGATTTAAAGCGACGTACTTGGGAATGTAACCCCATGAAGAAAACGGAATAACGTCAAGGACAATGTCAAATCACGACAAACATTACATGAACAATTCATACATATGAAATATATAACCATCACAAGGATCTAATCATCATTATAACCAAGCAAGATAACTTGCCTCAATTCCGTAAGCGAAAGATAGTCGTTCTCCAAATGATCAAACGGACGGTATCCTCGGTTAAACGCTCAATCGAACAAGCAACCTTGAATGAAACGTAACTCATTCAATAACATATTCACATAATATTAATCTCAATTCGTAGGAAACGACGCCCGCAACCTACTCGAATAATTCATTCCACCCTAATGAATATCTTAACGATTAATGAAAGGTTTCAATACATCTAATTCATCTTCCAAAATCGGATTACCATACCAAAAGTGTCCTGAAATTCTCTAGTTATTCTATGAACAAAACATCTTCAATTCGCCAATAAAATTGGTTTAATCAAATTCTTATGTTCTACTATTATAAAAGGATAGTCATAATGAATTTGATACTCAATCTACCATGACAGGATCATCCATAAACAGCATCATCTTCTTAAGAACACTATCTATTTAGCATGATGATGAATCACATTCTAAGTTATCAACACATTAGATTAATGAAAAGTTATTGTTGTTATTGTTGCCCAAAATATTTATCCGAAGATTAATACTGCTGGAAGACGGACAACAAACAACAATTGCGGGAGCACTTCCGAGAGAAGATAAATAATACAAGATTTGCCGGGTTTGTTAGGCCCAGGCTTGAATGCTCTCGCGAGATGTTATTAATACAAATATTCGTGGATACAAGTATTAATGAGAGAAATCTAAATACAATCAGTGTAAAAAGACTCTGTTAATCCGGATCTTGAGCGAAGCTCGGTGTTCTTCGTCCCCTCCGATCCTCTTCCTGATGAGAGAGGCCAGGAGAAGTAAGACCGAATGATAGCTGTTGCCAAGAGTTGGAGATAGCCAAGTGCTGGGTGTTTTTGCTTCTGTATTGTCTTAAATCCGAAGGAAGTTGGAGTGTGAGAATACCAGAGAGTGTTTTGTGAGCCAAAATCTCGGTCCCTTGGACATGTGTAGGGAGCTGTGTATTTATAGTGGCAGCCCAGTCTTGTCCTCTGGCGGGCGATCGACTTCCGGCCATTATAATAATGGGGCGATCGCCCGCCGGCCAATATTATAATGGGGCGATCACCCGGGCTGTTGGGCTAAAGTCCAAGGAAGAGGCTGGCGCCAGCTGGGCGGTCCAATGGGGAGTCAGCACGCGTCCGGAGTCAGTTACATACGGCCCTACTGACAGCTTTCGACGGAATCAATTGTCACATGCGGCCCTACTGACAGCTTTCCGCGGCTTGCCTACCGTGGAAAGATTCTCGCCAGCCGTGGTCAATGACCCGTGATTCGCGGATCTTGTCTCGGCCTTGCACGTGGCGTCCGTCCCGAGGCTCGGCCTTTGCCGACCGGATGGCCATCGCACCGATCGACATGAGGCGGTCGTCTCTAGCCGGTCATCGAGGTCGCCACCGCCGCTTGCCGAGGGTCGGCATTCTCGGTCACCAAGGGCCTGGTCGGCGTGGCCGAGAGAGGATCGCCCGCTTGTCGGTCGCCAGAGTTTGCCGCCGAGTACCGAGTGACGATCGTATCTGAGGTCGATCGCTCGGCACCGGGACTTGTCCTGGGACCTTCGGTTGGCCGATTTAGCTCGTCCGCTGGGTTAAGGCCTGGCCGCCTGGTCGCTGGTCGGCACATCTGCCTTGGACGCTCGGCAGTGGCTAGGTCGCCCGATCTCCGAGGCGATCGCCGGTCGGAGAGTGTTAATTCTTGACACAACAATTGCCCCCCAGCTTGCTCCTATGTTGAAGACATGGGGCGAGGTGGTTCTTTGCTGGCGATCGTGTATGGATGAGGACGGGCGATCTTTGCTGAGCTGGCTTAGGATTCGGACTTGGGCTATCATGGTCGACTGGCTAGCTATCTTTCGGTCTTGTACCTGCAAAAAACAACATTGGCCGATCCCCCTCGGAAACTTGGTGGTTTCGCTTGTTTTGAGGAATCGTGCACAGTCGCGGAGATCGATGGACCGACTCCATGATCGTGTCTTGGTGCGCGAAGACATTGAGTGTCTCGTGACTCACTTTATTATGAGTGTCCTCTATTAGGCTGCGCCTCGCCTCGTATTTAAACGAAGGGCGTGCGGTCTTGGTCTAGAGGAGTCCTTGCGCGGGGCAGCGTCGGATGAATCTACTCCACGCCCGCGGCTTGTTAGCTCTGCTTCCACCTCAGCCAGCCACGGAGATGGCCGACCTCGACGGTGTACGTTGAGACGGGGGTTGTGGCACGTGTCCACTGATTAATGTTGGAGAGCCCTTAGACTACGCCGGCCTCGTATTTAAACGAAGGGTGGGCGATCTCGGCCGAAAGGGACCTTGCATGGCCGAAGCAGCCGGTTCCATCGACTGCCAGGACCATGGCTTTACGATGTGCGGCGGAGGCGATCGCGAGCCTTAGTCCCTCATTTAAAATGTTGGACTGTATGCGGTGAGCGAGTCCTCCGGCTCTGCTGGATAGTAGCGATCGGGCTGGAAAACTGGAGGTCGCCGCCGGCCGGAAGATGAGGTCGCTGCCGGCGCCGATCGCGGTACTCCTAGGCTAAGAAGAAGCCTCTGTCTGGCCAGAAAATCTGCGGCTCTAGCCCGGAAGGCTGCATAGGTCGTCGGTTGGGTCTTCGTGAGATGCCTGAACATAGGTGAAAAACCCTGAAATCCTCCTAGGACCGCGTAGAGGGCGGTCTCATCGCTTACGGGCTCGCCGTTGAGGATGATCCCGTCTACCCGGTCGATGTAGTCCGAGTCGGACTCTTCTTCTCCCTGCTTGATTTGCATCATGTGAAGGCGACCTTCTGGCCGGATGACTCTGGTGGTGAAGTACTCCGTGAAGACGTGCGCCAACTCGTTAAAGGAGCCAATGGACCAAGGTGGCAATGATGTGTACCACCGGTGGGCGAGGTCGTCCAGTGTCAGAGGGAACATTCGGCACCTGGTCGCGTCAGATGCCCCACACCCGGTCATGTAGATGTTGAACTTGTGCAGGTGTGTTTGGGGGTCCGATCGCCCCTCGTACACGGGTGTCTGAGGAGGAGCGATCTTGTGCTGCACCGGGGCGAGCTCGATGTCGATCGCGAGAGGCTCGCTTGGCTCGGCGATCGTCTTCATGGCGCCTGCCCTGGATTGCAGGAGCACCTTCATGTCGTCGATCTGACGTTGCATCACAGCCATCGTCGTGGCTCGGTCGCTTGCCGATCGGCTTTGGGAGCGGGAGCCGAGGCGATCGTGTACCGATCTCCGGACTCCGCTGCTGCCGACCTCGGCAATTTGGCGAGGGGGAGCCGATCACTGGCCGCTTCCGGGAGCCGGTAGCCGAGCTCCCGGTGACGGACTCAAACTCCGCTGCCTCGTAGCCGGGCCGGATCGCCCGGCCGCTGTGTCGGGTCACCGCCTCAGCGATCGAAGAGGTGCCTGCCGCGAGCGCCTCTTCTTGCGACGAGAGCCTCCCGCGATCGCTCGGCCGCAATGCCTTGAGCTTCCGCTGACTTCCGGCGGAGGCCGAGGAGGTGATAGCAGGAGGCGCGTCGAGAGCACTCCGTCGCTCCCGTAGGACGGCCATGACCTCGCCGATCTGTTCCTTGGTTCGGAGCTGATCGAGCGAGAGGCTCGGCCGCCGCCTGTGGATGGGATCGAGCGTCTCGATCACGCGGCCGCTTCCACCATCGGCCGCGGCTCGGACGGGACGGAACGGGGTCCGCCACTGCCGCCGCTTTCTTCGATGCGGAGGCGGAAGACATGATTTCTGAAAGATTTCATTGAAGTGCAGTGAGTGTCACTTCAAGTATCTGCCCCGAGAACAGTGAGTGTTCTTCGGAATGGTAGGTATAAAAATTTGAGGGTTGGATGTCCTTCCTCTAGCGCCAATTGTTGTTGCCCAAAATATTTATCCGAAGATTAATACTGCTGGAAGACGGACAACAAACAACAATTGCGGGAGCACTTCCGAGAGAAGATAAATAATACAAGATTTGCCGGGTTTGTTAGGCCCGGGCTTGAATGCTCTCGCGAGATGTTATTAATACAAATATTCGTGGATACAAGTATTAATGAGAGAAATCTAAATACAATGAGTGTAAAAAGACTCTGTTAATCCGGCTCTTGAGCGAAGCTCGGTGTTCTTCGTCCCCTCCGATCGTCTTCCTGATGAGAGAGGACGGGAGAAGTAAGACCGAATGATAGCTGTTGCCAAGAGTTGGAGATAGCCAAGTGCTGGGTGTTTTTGCTTCTGTATTGTGTTAAATCTGAAGGAAGTTGGAGTGTGAGAATACCAGAGAGTGATTTGTGAGCCAAAATCTTGGTCCCTTGGACAAGTGTAGGGAGCCGTGTATTTATAGTGGTAGCCCAGTCTTGTCCTCTGGCGGGCGATCGACTTCCGGCCATTATAATAATGGGGTGATCGTCCGCCGGCCAATATTATAATGGGGCGATCACCGGTGCTGTTGGGCTAAAGTCCAAGGAAGAGGCTGGCGCCAGCTGGGCGGTCCAATGGGGAGTCAGCACGCGTCCGGAGTCAGTCACATGCGGCCCTACTGACAGCTTTCGGCGGAATCAATTGTCACATGCGGCCCTACCGATGACTTTCGGCGCTTGTCACCGGTGGAAAGATTCTGCCAGGCTGTGGTCAATGACCCGTGATTCGCGGATCTTGTCTCGGCCCTTGCACGTGGCGTCTGTCCTGAGGCTCGGCCTTTGCCGACTGGATGGCCATCGGCGCTGATCGACATGAGGCGGTCGTCTCTAGCTGGTCATCAGAGGTCGCCACTGGCCAGTTGCTGAGGGTCGGCATTCGGTCGGTCACCAAGGGTCGGTCGGCAGAAGCCGAGAGAGGATCGCCCGCTTGTCGGTCGCCAGGAGTCGGTCGCCGAGTACCTAGTGACGATTGTATCTGAGGTCGATCGCTCGGCACCGGGACTTGTCCTGGGACCTTCGGTTGGCCGATTTAGCTCGTCCGCTGGGTTAAGGCCTGGCCGCCTGGTCGCTGGTCGGCAGATCTGCCTTGGCCGCTCGGCAGTGGCTAGGTCGCCCGATCTCCGAGGCGATCGCCTGTCGGAGAGTGTTAATTCTTGACACAACAGTTGTACTTATCAAGATCCTTATCATTCTTCAAAGACTTGTGAAGCTGAACCATAATGATTGTTAAAGCTTCTAAGATTTCTGAACAAGATCATCTAATCCTATCTTTAACATCATCAAGTTCTTCCTAAGGTAATTACATACCTAAAATGGTGTTTAAACACTCTATGATATCAAGTTCTTGATTAAATCCATCTATGATGAAGCTAACCGATCCAACAATGTTCTACTGAGCTAAATTCGTCCAGTAAGATGAGTAATGATAACTACAAACATGGTTACCATCACTACAACATCAAGAACTCATCTAATCTAAACCCTCATTTATCATATTCACCAAGAAGTGTTAAAAAGGTTGGATTAAAACTATGTTTTACTTGCTTAATCTAACTCTAGGTGAAGTATAATTCGTCATTAACATCAACATAAGAAAATAATGCAGAGAAGAAAGCACACCTACCTCCAGAAATGAAGAACAACTTCAATGCTATGAGAGAATATACTCCAAGCTCAAAAACAATTCCAAATCTCCAAGGAAATGAGCTCCACTCCAAGATTCAAGGCTTAGAAAAAAGTTGGTGAAGGTTGATATCGTTTTGGGAGTGCAGAGGGATGACAAATGGAGAGAGAATTGGTTTAGAGTTGTGAAGAAATGAAAAACAGGCTGGTCCTATAAATAGACTGGACATACTTAGCGCACGCTATCGGAACAGTTTAGCGTACGCTAATGCACTTATGTACGCTAATCGGTCGATATTACGTACGTAAGCGGCTTACAGAGGCTACTATCTTGAATTTTCACAGGTCGTTAGCGCACGCTAATGAGAAATGTGTTACGCACGCTAATAAAAGTTGATTCCAGCCGACGTGACAGCTCAGACTGTTCACATGCATGCTAACGGTTAAGGAGTTCACGTGCTGAAGTCAACTGATGCCAGATTTCCTCTTAGCGTACGCAACAGAGGAAACCTTACGCACTCTAAGGCACAGGATTAGCGTACGTTAATCGTACTGTGTAGCGTACGCTACATCAACATAAAAATTCGAAAATGCAACTCTCTAATTAACATCGAATCATCACATATGAAATGAAATAACAACGATATGAAATTTAAATCTATAATACCTCAACATAATACTAAATGCAACGATTCATGATAATCAGATTATCCGAATAATACAATGACAGGTAAAAATGAAAAGTTACAGTCGGATATCACAATGTTCTTCGACGAATATAAATTTCAACGGACTATGTCCGAATATGTGATTTCCCATGTTTTTGTAAAACTGTACTGATATTTGAATAAACAAGTTTTATTGAAGATTTACTGACTAAAATACTTCCGCAAATACTCCGTACAGTACGGTGAGATTTGGGGATGAACCAAGCGGAAGCTGGTGAACATGTGACACCCGGGGCCGACGAGGGGGGGGAGTGATCGCCGATGCAATAGAAAAGGGCACGGACAATGAGCGGCTCCGAGAAAGGGGAGTGATCGCCGGTGCAATAAGAAAAAGGGCACGGACAACGAGCGACTCCTGACAAGGCTTCTAGGCGGAGGGGGACATGACTGAACCGAATTCTCACCAGAAGGAGAGGTATTCCAAGACTGTATAGGTATGGGACTATAGAGTTAAGGAGGTAAAAAAAAGATTTACTTATACAAAACAAGATATTTCAAAACTTTCTTATTTTTAAAAGTATAACGAATAATTACGGCATGATTATATTTTCGGGAGAATATGTGGTTCATCGCTGCTGCCCAACGTCGACTCTGAGGTAATGTTTTCAAGTATTCACTCTTTTATGAAAACTTAAAAATTATGGTATGAGTATAGAATGATTGTGTCGGCAAAGGATTTGAAAGGATATGGTGAAAGTATAAATGTTGTCCGAAAGGGACAAAATATGATTTCAAAGAAAGGTTTCAAAGTGATTTTGCTGACACAATATTTTTAAAGTTATTGATGAAAATACTCATACAAAGTTTGATACAGATTTTCAAAGTTCTTTACGAAGCTCAATTTCGAGGACGAAATTTTTTAAAGGGAAGGATTGTAACGCCCAATACTTATTTAAATACTATTTATTTTTCTAAAGATCATGGATTTTGATTTTAATATTTATAGGTTGTCTGATACTTGTATCGATACGTTCCTAGCATAAAATTAAGGACTTAAAAGGAAAAGATTTCAAAATGAATTATAAGGATCATTTTTAGAATTTATGAAAGTGATTTCGAAAAGTTCCGACGATTTTGATACGATAAAATTTCATTACAGAACACTTATATTGCAAAAATAATATTAAATTATTATTTTAATATTATCGAAAATCCGTTCCGAGCATATCGAAGATTTAACTCACGAGTCCTAGCAGTCGGAAAATCGAATTTGGACATCGGGAAGGGGTCGAACCGGCCGAGCCAAGTTGATCGACATCCACGGCCACCACGGACATGCCTACCGACAGTGCCGGCCACGACCGATGAAGCTTCTCGACCACTATCCGGATAGGTCGTCCATCCTGTCGGATAAGGTCGATCCACGACCGACGAAGCTTCTCGGTCAGTGTCCGTAGAAGGTCGGTCGCGACCGACGAAGCTTCTCGGCCACTGTCTCGGATAAGGTCGGTCATGACCGACGAAGCTTCTCGGCCACTGTCCAGGACAAGGCTTCCACTGTCGGATAATGCTTCCACTGTCCGGTATGGTTGATTTTCAACCGACTTTGAGCCCCTATTTATACATGTTCCCGCACGTATTTTTGTACATATAATATATGATTTTGAATCTATGAACCTCTACTTTAAAACGACCGTAACATATTTCTATTACAAAAATTAAAAGGCCTCAAAAATCCCGATCAATTAGATATCTCAAATCTGACAGTTTTTCAAAGGTGTTTGATAAAAGTCCTCAAAGAGATTTCAGATTTTACATCAAGAATTTATAACCGGAAATATGAAAAAGTATTTTCAAGTGCTAGGAGAAGTGTATCCGGGATCCAAGAAGGACAACCGAGCCAAATTCAAAGGAAGATATTTCAAGATTTCAGCAAACGAGGTGAGGTTATACTGTTTTAATATGTTACGGTCATCGTTCTGTCGTGTAACATGACGACTTGCGAGGGGTCGAAAGAATGACAGAAAGCCGAGACGAGTCTCACACAGATAAGAATGTTTTATGTGCATTACACAACATGATTTTGACGATTTATAAGGGTTTAATCTCACTGAGTATGCTCGCGTACTCACACCTCGTCATTATGTTTTTCAGGCTAAGGAATCGACGAACGGGACAAGCAGAAGATGATTACATACTCCCAACACGATGAAGTTCTAAATAATCAAAGATGTTGTCGCCGTAATTATTATTATTTTTACGAAACACTTGATGTTCTTCGACGAATATAAATTTCAACGGACTATGTCCGAATATGTGATTTCCCATGTTTTTGTAAAACAGTTCTGATATTTGAATAAACAAGTTTTATTGAAGATTTACTGACTAAAATACTTCCGCAAATACTCCGAATTTATATAAAATTTTTAAGGAAAAAATTTAGCCGTAACGTTCTTTTTAATTAAGAAAGCCGTATGCGTAATGGTATCGGAGCGGACCTCTCTCAGTACGGTGAGATTTGGGGATGAACCAAGCGGAAGCTGGTGAACATGTGACACCCGGGGACGACGAGGGGGGGGGGAGTGATCGCTGGTGCAATAGAAAAGGGCACGGACAATGAGCGGCTCCGAGAAAGGGGAGTGATCGCCGGTGCAATAAGAAAAAGGGCACGGACAACGAGCGGCTCCTGACAAGGCTTCTAGGCGGAGGGGGACATGACTGAACCGAATTCTCACCAGAAGGAGAGGTATTCCAAGACTGTATAGGTATGGGACTATACAGTTAAGGAGGTAAAAAAAAAGATTTACTTATACAAAACAAGATATTTCAAAACTTTCTTATTTTTAAAAGTATAACGAATAATTACGGCATGATTATATTTTCGGGAGAATATGTGGTTCATCGCTGCTGCCCAACGTCGACTCTGAGGTAATGTTTTTAAGTATTCACTCTTTTATGAAAACTTAAAAATTATGGTATGAGTATAGAATGATTGTGTCGGCAAAAGATTTGAAAGGATATGGTGAAAGTATAAATGTTGTCCGAAAGGGACAAAATATGATTTCAAAGAAAGGTTTAAAAGTGAGTTTGCTGACACAATATTTTTAAAGTTATTGATGAAAATACTCATACAAAGTTTGATACAGATTTTCAAAGTTCTTTACGAAGCTCAATTTCGAGGACGAAATTTTTTAAAGGGGGAAGGATTGTAACGCCCCAATACTTATTTAAATACTATTTATTTTGCTAACGATCATGGATTTTGTTTTTAATATTTATAGGTTGTCTGATACTTGGACCGATACGTTCCTAGCATAAAATGAAGGACTTAAAAGGAAAAGATTTCAAAATGAATTATAAGGATCATTTTTAGAATTTATGAAAGTGATTTCAAAAGTTCGACGATTTTGATACGATAAAATTTCATTACGTAACACTTATATTGCAAAAATAATATTAAATTATTATTTTAATATTATCGAAAATCCGTCCGAGCATATCGAAGATTTAACTCCGACGAGTCCTAAGCAGTCGGAAAATCGAATTTGGACATCGGGAAGGGGTCGAACTGGCCGAGCTGTTGACCGACATCTGTCGGTCACCGCCGGACATGCCTACCGACAGCTTCCGGTCACGGCCGACAGAAGCTTCTCGACCACTATCCGGATAGGGCTGTCTAGCTGTCCGGATAAGGTTAGTCACGACCGACAGAAGCTTCTCGGTCAGGTGTCCGGAGAAGGTCGGTCGCGACTGACAGAAGCTTCTCGGCCAGCTGTCCGGATAAGGTCGGTCAGGACCGACAGAAGCTTCTCGGCCAGCTGTCCGGACAAGGCTTCCAGCTGTCTGGATAATGCTTCCAGCTGTCCGGGTATGGTTGATTTTCAACCGACTTTGAGCCCCTATTTATACATGTTCCCAGACGTATTTTTGTACATATAATATATGATTTTGAATCTATGAACCTCTACTTTAAAACGACCGTAACATATTTCTATTACAAAAATTAAAAGGCCTCAAAAATCCCGATCAATTAGATATCTCAAATCTGACAGTTTTTCAAAGGTGTTTGATAAAAGTCCTCAAAGAGATTTCAGATTTTACATCAAGAATTTATAACCGGAAATATGAAAAAGTATTTTCAAGTGCTAGGAGAAGTGTATCCGGGATCCAAGAAGGACAACCGAGCCAAATTCAAAGGAAGATATTTCAAGATTTCAGCAAACGAGGTGAGGTTATACTGTTTTAATATGTTACGGTCATCGTTGTGTCGTGTAACATGACGACTTGCGAGGGGTCGAAAGAATGACAGAAAGCCGAGACGAGTCTCACACAGATAAGAATGTTTTATGTGCATTACACAACATGATTTTGACGATTTATAAGGGTTTAATCTCACTGAGTATGCTCGCGTACTCACACCTCGTCATTATGTTTTTCAGGCTAAGGAATCGACGAACGGGACAAGCAGAAGATGATTACATACTCCCAACACGATGAAGTTCTAAATAATCAAAGATGTTGTCGCCGTAATTATTATTATTTTTACAAAACACTTGATGTTCTTCGACGAATATAAATTTCAACGGACTATGTTCGAATATGTGATTTCCCATGTTTTTGTAAAACAGTACTGATATTTGAATAAACAAGTTTTATTGAAGATTTACTGACTAAAATACTTCCGCAAATACTCCGAATTTATATAAAATTTTTAAGGAAAAAATTTAGTCGTGTAACGTTCTTTTTAATTAAGAAAGCCAGGGCGTTACAGAATGGTATCGGAGCGGACCTCTCTCAGTACGGTGAGATTTGGGGATGAACCAAGCGGAAGCTGGTGGGGCCGACGAGGGGGGGGAGTGATCGCCGGTGCAATAGAAAAGGGCACGGACAATGAGCGGCTCCGAGAAAGGGGAGTGATCGCCGGTGCAATAAGAAAAAGGGCACGGACAACGAGCGGCTCCTGACAAGGCTTCTAGGCGGAGGGGGACATGACTGAACCGAATTCTCACCAGAAGGAGAGGTTTTCCAAGACTGTATAGGTATGGGACTATACAGTTAAGGAGGTAAAAAAAAAGATTTACTTATACAAAACAAGATATTTCAAAACTTTCTTATTTTTAAAAGTATAACGAATAATTACGGCATGATTATATTTTCGGGAGAATATGTGGTTCATCGCTGCTGCCCAACGTCGACTCTGAGGTAATGTTTTCAAGTATTCACTCTTTTATGAAAACTTAAAAATTATGGTATGAGTATAGAATGATTGTGTCGGCAAAAGATTTGAAAGGATATGGTGAAAGTATAAATGTTGTCCGAAAGGGACAAAATATGATTTCAAAGAAAGGTTTCAAAGTGATTTTGCTGACACAATATTTTTAAAGTTATTGATGAAAATACTCATACAAAGTTTGATACAGATTTTCAAAGTTCTTTACGAAGCTCAATTTCGAGGACGAAATTTTTAAAGGGGGGAGGATTGTAACGCCCCAATACTTATTTAAATGCTATTTATTTTGCTAACGATCATGGATTTTGATTTTAATATTTATAGGTTGTCTGATACTTGGACCGATACGTTCCTAGCATAAAATGAAGGACATAAAAGGAAAAGATTTCAAAATGAATTATAAGGATCATTTTTAGAATTTATGAAAGTGATTTCGAAAAGTTCCGACGATTTTGATACGATAAAATTTCATTATAGAACACTTATATTGCAAAAATAATATTAAATTATTATTTTAATATTATCGAAAATCCGTTCCGAGCATATCGAAGATTTAACTCCTGTAGTCCTAATTCGGAAAATCAAATTTGGACATCGGGAAGGGGTCGAACCGGCCGAGCCAAGTTGACCGACATCTCACGGCCACCACGGACATGCCTACCGATACACGGCCACGGCCGACGTAAGCTTCTCGACCACTATCCGGATAGGTCGCCCAAATTGTCCGGATAAGGTCGGTCACGACCGACAGAAGCTTCTCGGTCAGGTGTCCGGAGAAGGTCGGTCGCGACCGACAGAAGCTTCTCAGCCAGCTGTCCGGATAAGGTCGGTCACGACCGACAGAAGCTTCTCGGCCAGTTGTCCGGATAAGGCTTCCAGCTGTCCGGATAAGGCTTCCAGCTGTCCGGGTATGGTTGATTTTCAACCGACTTTGAGACCCTATTTATACATGTTCCCGGACGTATTTTTGTACATATAATATATGATTTTGAATCTATGAACCTCTACTTTAAAACGACCGTAACATATTTCTATTACAAAAATTAAAAAGGCCTCAAAAATCCCGATCAATTAAATAGCTCAAATCTGACAGTTTTTCAAAGGTGTTTGATAAAAGTCCTCAAAGAGATTTTAGATTTTACATCAAGAATTTATGACCGGAAATATGAAAAAGTATTTTCAAGTGCTAGGAGAAGTGTATCCGGGATCCAAGAAGGACAACCGAGCCAAATTCAAAGGAAGATATTTCAAGATTTCAGCAAACGAGGTGAGGTTATACTGTTTTAATATGTTACGGTCATCGTTGTGTCGTGTAACATGACGACCCGCGAGGGGTCGAAAGAATGACAGAAAGCCGAGACGAGTCTCACACAGATAAGAATGTTTTATGTGCATTACACAACATGATTTTGACGATTTATAAGGGTTTAATCTCACTGAGTATGCTCGCGTAGTCACACCTCGTCATTATGTTTTTCAGGCTAAGGAATCGACGAACGGGACAAGCAGAAGATGATTACATACTCCCAACACGATGAAGTTCTAAATAATCAAAGATGTTGTCGCCGTAATTATTATTATTTTTACGAAACACTTGATGTTCTTCGACGAATATAAATTTCAACGGACTATGTCCGAATATGTGATTTCCCATGTTTTTGTAAAATGTTTCGATATTTGAATAAACAAGTTTTATTGAAGATTTATCGACTAAAATACTTCCGCAAATACTGAATTTATATAAAATTTTTAAGGAAAAATTTAGCCGTGTAACGTTCTTTTTAATTAAGAAAGCCGTATGCTACGAATGGTATCGGAGCGGACCTCTCTCAGTACGGTGAGATTTGGGGATGAACCAAGCGGAAGCTGGTGAACATGTGACACCAGGGGCCGACGAGGGGGGGGAGTGATCGCCGGTGCAATAGAAAAGGGCACGGACAATGAGCGGCTCCGAGAAAGGGGAGTGATCGCCGGTGCAATAAGAAAAAGGGCACGGACAACGAGCGGCTCCTGACAAGGCTTCTAGGCGGAGGGGGACATGACTGAACCGAATTCTCACCAGAAGGAGAGGTATTCCAAGACTGTATAGGTATGGGACTATACAGTTAAGGAGGTAAAAAAAAAAGATTCACTTATACAAAACAAGATATTTCAAAACTTTCTTATTTTTAAAAGTATAACGAATAATTACGGCATGATTATATTTTCTGAGAATATGTGGTTCATCGTCACGCCCAACGTTGACTACGAGGTAATGTTTTCAAGTATTCACTCTTTTATGAAAACTTAAAAATTATGGTATGAGTATAGAATGATTGTGTCGGCAAAAGATTTGAAAGGATATGGTGAAAGTATAAATGTTGTCCGAAAGGGACAAAATATGATTTCAAAGAAAGGTTTCAAAGTGATTTTGCTGACACAATATTTTTAAAGTTATTGATGAAAATACTCATACAAAGTTTGATACAGATTTTCAAAGTTCTTTACGGAGGACGAAATTTTTTAAAGGGGGAAGGATTGTAACGCCCCAATACTTATTTAAATACTATTTATTTTGCTAACGATCATGGATTTTGATTTTAATATTTATAGGTTGTCTGATACTTGGACCGATACGTTCCTAGCATAAAATGAAGGACTTAAAAGGAAAAGATTTCAAAATGAATTATAAGGATCATTTTTAGAATTTATGAAAGTGATTTCGAAAAGTTCCGACGATTTTGATACGATAAAATTTCATTACAGAACACTTATATTGCAAAAATAATATTAAATTTTTATTTTAATATTATCGAAAATCCGTTCAGAGCATATCGAAGATTTAACTCCGACGAGTCCTAACAGTCGGAAAATCGAATTTGGACATCGGGAAGGGGTCGAACTGCCGAGCCAAGTTGACCGACATCTGCACGGCCACCACGGACATGCCTACCGACAACCACGGCCACGGCCGAAGCTTCTCGACCACTATCCGAGATAGGTCATCCCACTGTCCGGATAAGGTCGATCCACGACCGACAGAGCTTCTCGGTCGTGTGTCCGAGAAGGTCGGTCGCGACGACGAAGCTTCGGCCACCGTCTGGATAAGGTCGGTCACGACCGACAGTAGCTTCTCGGCCAGCTGTCCGGACAAGGCTTCCAGCTGTCCGGATAATGCTTCCAGCTGTCCGGGTATGGTTGATTTTCAACCGCCTTTGAGCCCCTATTTATACATGTTCCCAGACGTATTTTTGTACATATAATATATGATTTTGAATCTATGAACCTCTACTTTAAAACGACCGTAACATATTTCTATTACAAAAATTAAGAGGCCTCAAAAATCCCGATCAATTAGATATCTCAAATCTGACAGTTTTTCAAAGGTGTTTGATAAAAGTCCTCAAAGAGATTTCAGATTTTACATCAAGAATTTATAACCGGAAATATGAAAAAGTATTTTCAAGTGCTAGGAGAAGTGTATCCGGGATCCAAGAAGGACAACCGAGCCAAATTCAAAGGAAGATATTTCAAGATTTCAGCAAACGAGGTGAGGTTATACTGTTTTAATATGTTACGGTCATCGTTGTGTCGTGTAACATGACGACTTGCGAGGGGTCGAAAGAATGACAGAAAGCCGAGACGAGTCTCACACAGATAAGAATGTTTTATGTGCATTACACAACATGATTTTGACGATTTATAAGGGTTTAATCTCACTGAGTATGCTCGCGTACTCACACCTCGTCATTTATGTTTTTCAGGCTAAGGAATCGACGAACGGGACAAGCAGAAGATGATTACATACTACCAACACGATGAACTTCTAAATAATCAAAGATGTTGTCGCCGTAATTATTATTATTTTTACGAAACACTTGATGTTCTTCGACGAATATAAATTTCAACGGACTATGTCCGAATATGTGATTTCCCATGTTTTTGTAAAACTGTACTGATATTTGAATAAACAAGTTTTATTGAAGATTTACTCACTAAAATACTTCCGCAAATACTCTAAATTTATATAAAAATTTTAAGGAAAAATTTAGCCGTGTAACGTTCTTTTTAATTAAGAAAGCCAGGGCGTTACAGAATGGTATCGGAGCGGACCTCTCTCAGTACGGTGAGATTTGGGGATGAACCAAGCGGAAGCTGGTGAACATGTGACACCCGGGGCCGACGAGGGGGGGGAGTGATCGCCGGTGCAATAGAAAAGGGCACGGACAATGAGCGGCTCCGAGAAAGGGGAGTGATCGCCGGTGCAATAAGAAAAAGGGCACGGACTGTAATACCCGAGATTTCTGATATGTATTTGGAACTTGTGATATTGTATTGATTGTACTTTTGTCTGAGTACTATTCTCCGTATTTCATAATCCGATGTTGTCGAGCGTATGATTTCATGTATGTGATTTAAAAATTGTAATTCTGCGCATGTAGCGCACACTATCGGCTATGTGTAGCGTACGCTAACATGGATTCATAGCGCACGCTACAAAGGAACATTAGCGCACGATATGCGTGGTCAATTTGATTGAGACGTGCGGTAGGTGAGATCTGGATGGGGACCCCTGTCGGATTGTGTCGGGATGAACCTGGACGGCTTTCGGGAAAAGCGAAGTCAACGCCTTAGCGCACGCTACAGGCATGTGCATAGCGCGCGCTAAGTGCCGAGTACAGTAAATTCAGTAGCCGTTAGTGCACGCTACGAGGAAGGGCTAGCGCGCGCTAATAATCATTTCCTATAAATAGGACAACATCCTTTTCGTATTTTCAGTCCTTTCTTTTCCCACATCCGAATTCTTATACCTAGAGTATAACTTCCTACATCCCAAACACCTCATATCAACATTCTAGCTCGTGATTGAAGATTGTGGATCATTGAGGATTGGTGTTCGAGCCTTCGACGTTGGATTGCTTCGATTTTCTCCTTGTTCTTCACTACTTTGAGGTAGGTGATTCTTCACCAATATTAGTAGTGTTCTCAAAGACGATTTGATCATGTTTGAATAATCAGTTATTTCGTTTATAATCGATCATCATGTGTTAGAAGGATACTTTTGACGTATCGGCACTATATATCGTATGAACCTTTGAACCATCTTGGTATATGGACTCCTAAGCATTTTCAAATCGATTTATGATCAGTAAACGGATATTACCGATATTGTTACGTTTTACACATTGGAATCATGCGTTTTGGAACGTAGGACGAACGGAACTTAGAATATTTTCTTGAAGATCTAAGATGAATTATGGTGTTGAGATAATTATCCGTATCTTTGTATCTCATAGTCATTCAGTACGTATAGAACTTCCACAAACCTTATTAGCATGATATGCTCGGGAATGACTGTATTATCACCATAGAATTCATGAGTTCATCACCATTAGCTCCAATTTTCTATCAGTAGTAATCTACCATGCACGGTTAGCGCACGCTAACATACGTTAGTTAACGTGCGCTATCGGGGATAAGTTAACGCACGCTACGTTTGGTACGTAACGTACGTTATGATATCAGCCGAGTCAGTCGGCTACTGTCAGTCCATGGCTAGCGTACGCTAGGCTTAGACGATAGCGTACGCTAACAGGCAGGCTTAGCGCACGTTACGTAGAGTACGTAGCGTACGCTAAGTGGTTCAGGCAGATTGTTTATTTTGAGCTTTTGGCCGTAGACCGAATTGTTAGGCCATCGTTCGACTTGAGATGATTTGTATATCATTCCTTTTGTTAAGGTTCGAGCTTGATACGTTGATCGAAGGAGGCGGCCTTCGAGTGTGTTTAGACCATTGAAGTATTTCGTTCTTGCCATCTTCGAGGCAAGTATCGTAATATATATTAATATTGGTACTTTGAGCATGCGTGTGATTTTTCATGTTGTTGAACATGAGATTTATTACGTTGAATTGTCATGATATTCGTTATCTAGTGTTTGTATGTTCATGTTGATGAACATAATGATTTGGCATATGTGTATGCATGAGTTGTGTTTGTGTACGTTGTACGATCTATGCTGAGGGCGCTGGATCGGATGTCCACCTCGTGTTGGTCCGACGAGATCATATTGGGATCTAGGCTGAGGGCGCTGGATCATTGGAAGGGTTATTTCCACCTCGTGTTGGTCCGACGGGATCATCTTGGGATCTATGCTGAGGGCGCTGGATCATTGGAATACCCATGCTGTGTTAATGGAATCTTGTGGATTCGCATTATCGGATTCCGGTAGCGGAAGTCCGTGTGGTGTATCTTGTTATGTATTGTTGATGCATATTTGATTCGTTTAAATGATACTTGTACTAGCATCGTTTTGCTAACCCCTTCGGGGTGGACATTTGTTTTAATGTTCAGGTAGCCGAGGAGCAGGAAAACAGCCACAGTACCGACGTGACGACGAAGGGGTCCAGTGATGTTTGTTGTTATTGGTGATTTGTTTTCTTGTTTTGATTTCAGTACTCGAGTACACGTGTCATATTAATATCATTTCGATATGGTTGTATTAATTACTCGTTGAACCAGTTGAATGGTTTTGTAAACTTGAATTTCCGCAGTATTGATGTCTTATTTTTACATTTCTTTTAAATCAGCCTTGTAAATCCTTACTTAAAGGGGTTTACGGCGTTGTAATTATTCCGAATATCTCGGGGTGTTACAGAATATGGTATCGGAGCTAAGATTTATGGATATCTTGGCAGTCGGGTTTTAAGTTGGGTCTGTTTACGTTATTGATTTACGAGTCATTCGTAACATCACTGTTCAGCCAAAAGTCGTCATGTGGACCGTGGTTGTAAGTCTCCTAATCTCTTATACTACCGTTTTACTTAATTACTGTTTTGTGAGTATTGACGGGCTTTATTTCGAAAACCTTGTCCTGGATATTGAGAAATTGTGTTTACAGTATGTTGAGAGGAGGACGTGGACGCGGACGCGGTCGTGGACACGGACGGGGTAACGTGAGATAGGAGGATTCCGCAACTACCCCAGAATTATCAGCTAGTCGAACCGATTCCCATTGTGGAGGGCAGCAAGGATCAGCGAATGACGACGCAAATCCTAACATGCCGGGAGTGCTTCAACAGGTGGTGGCGCAGATAAACCAGTTCGCCCAGGTAGTCGACCGCATGCAGACGGCGATGGGACAGCAGCACCACGAGGGTAACCGGGGAGACAGATGGCTTGCTGAGGTGGTCAAATTGCACCCGCCAAAATTTAATGGATCTGCTGAGGCAATTACTTGGGATCACTGGCTCAAAGAGTTAGAGAAGATATTCGCGGGTCTTAACTGTCCCGAGGACCGGAAGGTTCCCATTGCCCAGTATTTTCTGACTGGGGAGGCCTTTGATTGGTGGGAAGCTATTCGACCCGAGAATCATAATGCGAATTGGACGGAATTCAAATTAATGATGGAAGCACAGTATTGTCCTCGTCCAGTTAGAGAGGCAAAGATCCAAGAGTTTTTCACACCACAGGGTTCGGAAGCATCTGTGACAGATGTAATCAAAACTTTTAATCATCAGCTGACTTGTGTACGACACTTGGTCAGAACGGAGGTGGAAAAGATTTTTCATTTCGATATGCGGATGAAGCCGGAGATTCAGCAGTACATGTCCGGGTTCGAGTGTACTACGTTACGACAGTATCAAGACAAAGCGCTGGCCTACGACATGAAAGAGGCGGTGGTGGAAAAATCAGTAGAGGCAAAGAAGCAGAAGGTGACCGGCAACTTTTCAGAAAACAAGAGTGGTGGGCCCCGCAAGGGCCAGTCTTCCTTTTATTCAGCTAGGAAACCTCCACAACCTTCTAGAGGCGGAAACAAGTTCCGAACTACATCAGCGGTTTCGGACGCATCAAGGAAATGCTACAATTGTGGTCGAGCAGGGCACATCCGACGTGACTGCCCCGCATCTTCTGTGACGTGCTACGATTGTGGACAAGAAGGGCACCGTTGTTTAAACCGAATACCCACATATCAAGAAATCAAAATCCACAAAAAGATTCCATCACTCAACAACTAATCATACAAGTAGCTCATGTCACACGAGGCACAACACAAAGAAGGGAGACTTACATCTACAGGTCGCATGAAGATGATGATCGCCCCACGATACTAATCACGACCAATAAACTCAGACGACGCGTCGCGACACGACTGAGTCAGATAAAATCCGACAAGACAAAACTCAACAAACACAACTTGACCCGACAGCCTAGGTTTCCACAACCAAAGCTCTGATACCATTTATGTAATACCCCCAATCCACTCAGGGATATTACACGTCGTAGACTCCTTTCCGCAAGGATCTACCAGGCAAGAAACTACAAAACAAAACCCACATGCGGTCAGTTCGACCAAAACATAATACCGTAGACCGATTAGGTCTCTCAAAACACAACATATTCGTACATCTGATAAATCAAAATACAACTCGATCTCATAATACATAAAATGTCCATCCCATCGAGGATGACAAGGAAAACTCAGACCGAAAGATCACTGACAGACAACCGACTACAACTGTGACTAGTATCGCTGCTTTACATCATCCTTCTAGCCGATCCTGTGGTTGCTCACTCTCCAGTCAGAACACCTAGAATAAATAATAAAATCCCCAACGAGGGGTTAGTGATGGAATCGCTAGAAAGTAACCAAGCTATAAAGTTATACATCAAGAATACAACCGTTATGAAAATAACGTTTTAACAAGGTAGTAACACGATCCCCGAGTCTAAAGTCTTTTCGAAAATAGTTCCCATCAAGGAAGATCATAAATATAACTTCAAAACACATTTGAAAGAATAAATGAGGACATCGGGGGTCTCAGTGTAAAATCATGAAAAGATTTGTAATTCTCCATTTCAAAAGGGTTTTCTATCAAAATCATATAGATGGTTCAATTCACAAATGAGCCTTAAAGGCGGAACCACAATCACCAATATAACCGGAATCCAAGATTCATTCATTCACAGTTTAGAGATATCCAGTCAAATACTCAAATCACCTTCGGGGCCTCGATGAGACCCAACCCGGATTAGTTATCAAAAACAAACTCAATCCACCCATAAGTTATCTTGACATCTTACTCGCAAGTAACGATTCTCGGAGCCCTCTATGGACCTACCCGATTAGATAACCTTATGGTCAAATCATATAAACTAGCTGTACTCGCAAGTACGCGCCGCCAGAGGCCTCATGGTTCCTACCCGGTTAAACATCATTCAAACACGCCCACAAGTTATCGCGACATCGCACTCGCAAGTGACGATTATCGGAGCCCTCTCCAGACCTACCCGATTCGATAACCTTATGGTCAAATCATAGAAACTAGCCGTACTCGCAAGTACGCGCCGCCGGAGGCCTCACGGGTCCCTACCCGGTCAATATCTCAATTCACCGATTTCACAATAACAAGGGTATAACATTCGCCATAATTACATACACGTAAAATCATAAGTTAATGCAACCAACACTTTCACAGGGTATAACATTCACGTCACACCATCATTTAGTAAACATTCTTAAAAGTGAACAATACAAACATTTCACAATTCCTCGGATAACTACTCACTTCTAAATCTCCATCTCGAACACAATACACATGAAAGGGTAGTTATCATTCTACAAGAATTTCAATTTACATTCGTATTTACTTTCATTGAATCACATTGTTCATTTAAAGTAAGGTTCGGTTAAACGTTTGATCACTATCAAGTCCACGTTAAATTCACGACACGCCACATTCTCAAAGTATAAAGATTATTGACGAGATACTCGCCTCAAGTCCAAAGTGCGCGAAACAATGGGGGAGCTCGATCGATATCCTTGTATACCTATAATCCTCCGGAAAACACAACGAAGATACGATCACAACGAGAATTAAGGCCAATAACAATGGAAATCCCGACAAACTATCGAAGGGAAACTCATTGGGACATTTAATCGAACACTCAATGTTTGATAATTCCCAAGAACACTCGAGTCACCAATCGAGTTGAACAAACTCAAAATATAGATATACTACCCATAGAACATGATTAATAACGTTCAATAACATCAACAGATTCATCAAAATCACATGAACAACGAAGATTGGAAAGAAATCCCGAAAGTCAACCCTAGGAAGTTTCAAGAAATTACCTCGATCCGACAAAGAACAAGGATTTGATGTTGTTAATCCACACCAAGAACTTGAATCAGATGAATTACCCTGAGATAAACCGCCCAAAAATTGCCCACAAATCGCCCAAGGAGGAGAAGAAGAAGGAAAAATGATGTAATGAGCTTGATCCTCACAAAATCCGCAGAAATAGGCTAATCTGCACTGCGTGCCGCGGCACGGGCTGAGTGTGCCGCGGCACGGGATGAGTGTGCCGCGGCCCACGGCCAAAAACAACTGTCCAGCACTGGCTTAGTGCCGCAGCCCGGCCAGCAAGGGCCTCGGCCCGCGGTACAGCCCGCTCCAGCATCAAAAGGCACACGGTGCAGTTTTAACTATTTCGACCATAACTCCTTCGTCCGGAGTCGAATTGACTCATCGTTTGAACCATTGGAAAGCTAACTTGATGATATATAATACTGAAAAGATTCAGAATTGTTGGAGTTTCCAAGAATTTGGTGATTTTACAAAGTTGAACTCATACTTGAAAAAGTCGCTTAAGAACACGGAACTCAATAAAACGACACCGAAATGAACTCGGATGACAAAAAGTATAGAATTAATCATTCTCAAAATGACGAAACGGTCACAATAGAGTTTCTAAGATGGACTTCTGCCAAAAAAGAAAATTACCGAAAATCGAAATTGCGGATATTACAACCTGGACAACATATATCGTTCGTACACATTGTAACACCCCCAGAATCAAACCGGAAATATTACACGCCGCAGACCCTCTTCTTGAGGATCCACCAGGCTAGACATCCAAACAACAAAATACATTACATACCGACATGATAAAATACCAAATCAATAGGCCAACTTGGTCTATCATCACTAACATGCAAGTCAAAATACACATTTCTATCTCGACTCATACCCATGCAAGGGTAAAATACACTCACAACCCAAAAGTACGACAGTGGAAAAGACCATACACGAACTCCGACTGACTGCATCCAACACTGGCCTTCATGTGATTAGTATCATTCGCCTTCCATCATTCTTGAATAATCCTCCAACAATCCAATGATAATTCATAAAAACTCATAATCATACGTATATCCCTTCACATATAATGATAACAACATCCAAAACGTCATATTCCCACTGAAAAAATGGAAATCTAGGGTTTGAAGAAATTACCTTAGATTTAGGATGAAGAATCCAAAAAGATGTTGCTAATTCACACCAAGAACTCAAGGAGGATGAAATCTCTGAGATTGATGATGATAAATCCCCCAAGAATTCGCCCAAAAATCTCCCAAGGAGAGGATAAATGAAGAGGAGGATGAAATGAGCTTCCTCTCCCAAAAATCCACTGAAAAAGGGGGATCTGAATCGCATGCCGCAGCCCGGACTGAGTGTGCCATGGCCCGCGGCCAAAATTGTGAGCATCAGCCAGTTTAGTGCTGCGGCCCGGCCATCAGAGGGCCGTGGCCCGCGGTACAACCGCGCTAGACTCACTGTGTAGTCTTAGCTATTTCGACCATAACTCCTTCGTCCGGACTCCTATTGACTCACCGTTTGAACTATTGGAAAGATATCTTGATGCTCGATAATACTTAAAAGATTCAGAACTTTTGGAGTTTCCAAGAATTGATGATGATTTTACAAAGTCAAACGCATACGTGGAAAAATTGCTTAAGAACAGGGAACTCAACAGAACGACACCAAGACGAACTCGGATGACAAAAAGTGTAGAATTAATCATTCTCGGAATGACGAAACGGTCACAATAGAGTCGCAAAGATGGACTTCCGCCAAAAAAGAAAATTACAGGAAATCAAAATTTCGGATATTACATACTACCCTCCTTAAAAGAAGTTTCGTCCTGAAACATAAAACAAGTAGGGAGAAGCAATATCCCGCCAGGAAAACTCAACGAGATACACAAGAACCGAAACTCGCTTCTCATCGGCATCGGACGCCCATACAAACACTGATTCACGCCTCCAAAGAAAAACAGCAATGCACATATAGTCCTCGGGACCATATCAATCGCATGCCCATGTCCCCATGGCTTGATGTCTCGAATCACAATGAACAATTACCCAGATTATCATGAAATCTCGGGTACAACACAAAGAAAGAAAATACATCAAATGACCCAAATCTCAAGATTCTTAAATACGATCATTATAAAATAAATCAACAATAATGCTCCACAACCACGATACATTATTACGAATTAAGTTACACATTAATCCGAAAACGGAGAAAAAAAAATACAAAAATTAAGGCTACGTCTCAAATGTGCCCAACATCGATATCCTCCAGATAATCGATCTCCTGGATCTCATCGATTAAAGGAGACCCAAATCTGAACTCATTGACCAATATGATCTGGGAGGTCACAAGAACAAGAATGATCACATTGAATGATAATGAATCTAAATTCGACAAGAATCAAGAATGACTCACCGAGGTGAATAATGACGCAATGAATGATAGCTCAATGAAATGATTGGGACCGTCGTCCCTTGTGAATTGAATGATTAGTTTGATAATTACAAGACTCAACATGATTGATATATTATGAATGAATTACATGCATGAATGAACAACAACAAACGGAATGATAATCCTCTAACACTGGTGATGAATGTCCTTACCTCTGGCTCTCGAAGCCTGATAGGATCCCTTAAATGAAATACGGGTTGGAGTAACAAAATCTCTCGAGGCTTGCGAGCTCTCTCGAAATCTAGTGGCACTAGAACTCCTACAGTATTTCTGAAGGTGTCCCTATCTCCCACACAGAAAACAAACGATAGCAGGCACCGTACAACGAGTGCTAACATGCCCTGCTGAATCACAGTTAAAGCAAACAACAGTCGAACTCGTCGCCTGAGGAGAAGATACTTTCCCAGTACGAAGATGACTAGAAAACGGCCTCTTGGACGTCGGAGCCCGATGTCCCTCAGAACGAACCGGCATCCTACTCATTTCACCAGAAGAAACTGAAGGGTGCTTCTGAGCAAGCTCCTTAATCAAATGATCTGCTCCAAGACCTTTCTCAATGAATTCACCAAGTGAATTACAATTATGATTCAACAACTTCATCCTCAACTGAGGGTTTAGCCTCTTGCTAAAATATTTGATCTTATCCGCCTCAGCACGGATAAAAGACGAAGCAAACTGAAGTCCCTGAAACTTCTCAACAATGAGAATAACATCCTCGTCCTCGATGGATTCGGGGTTCAAAACCTCTGACAACTTGGCTTCATGAAGTGGAGCCGGATAATACCTCTCTAACATGAGAGTCTTGAATTTGCTCCAAGCACAATCACGATTGGTGGGTTTCACAGAAAGCCACCAAGAATAAGCACCCTTACTCAAGTAGTAAGCCGCTACTGCCACCTTACTCTCTTCCGGACACTGAACATGTCGAAGAGTTTATCAAAATGCTCAAGACAATGAACAATATCAGCTAGTTCCGACGAACCCTCAGAAGTAGGCGGCCTCTAACGAGAGATATCGCCGATAATCTGACTCACTCCCCCAGTCTGTCCACAAAACGGCACCTGAAATCCCTGCTGTGGTGGACCACGAAACATTTAGGTTTGCATGGTCTCCACTATCCATGTCATCTGAGTTATCTGAGCCATCATGCCCTGCATACATAAGAATGGGTCAACCCGAACACCTTCCGATTGAGCTGCATTTGGGGTACGACTCTTTGACAGTGAATGATTATCTGTCGGTGAATGAGTAGCATCGCCACCTGTTGAACTAATGTTATCCCTCGAGTTCGCCGGGTATTCACACGAGATCCTGGGTTTCGGCCCGCACCGCGGCCTCTTCCCCTGCGTCCCCTGACAGCTCTATCCATACTGAAGCAGGAAAGTCACATGATAATTATAGATCCCGCATGAAGATCGCATTATGATTACGTTGCGGAATGATAATAATGAGCATACACACTTTATCACAATGAATGCATTAATAATGCAATAAAATGATCGTCAACATGACGCCGGAATATGATAAGATTGCATGAAAGATTAAGTGAGGTAACATGATTATCTGATGAAATTCCTGAAATGATTATCTTGAACAAGTTAACAAGGTTGATAATTCGATCCACAAGATTAATAACTGAGTAATGAGGTTGACTAAGTGATTAATGAATTAACATGATCGACAAGATCAAAAATAATGATCGAGGATTTTCGACTGATGAATGAGTTGATCCTTATCGCTTGCACAGGTCACACGTGTTCCAAAACAATTAGTCATGAATCAATCGTAACACTAATATCACATATAGTTTTCAACAAAATATGTATAATCAATGACATAATGAATGTATGAACATAAAGAGAATCGAGTCCTTACACAGGTCATACGAAGCTCCAAGGTCTTGCGATACTAGTCTTCACTGACGAGAACTCGATGAATGAATGACTCATGCAGTCGTACAAATATCACGACTCACAAAACCCGACTGTCCAGATTGCCATAACCTGACAGTCCAGTCCCACTACTACCGCGCCGCTAGATCCACATAACTGACATATCAGGGTATCTGATAAAAACCCAACTCTCTGATACCATCTTCTGTAACACCCCCAAATCCCATTGGGTCATTACAGTGCCGTGGACCCCACACCGGAAGATCCACCAGGCGAACACGACTGACATTACATCAAATTAACCAACAAGAGCAACCACAGTCCTTACTATGATAACTGAAACAATATTCCGATAAGGAATTTCAACGACAATGATGGGCCTACATGGCCAAAAAATGAAATTGAAAATACAACGACATCCACGAGCCTTGCTCGGGTAATACAAAATGACAATAACTGACAAAACTGGAGTACTCCATCTGACTGACCGACATGAACATCTTGGACTAGTATCGCTCGAATTCCTCGTCGCCAACGTCATGCCCCTGTATCCCAAGTCTCTCCTCGCAAGCACCTAAAACATGAAAACATGTTCCGCCTCCACGGGGTCAGTCATCCAGATAATGAATATCAAATACATGTACAACATGATATGCATCCAAAGGCAGAATGAAACGGTACAATAATAATAATACGAGATGCTCACATACCAACGTATGAACCGAGCATTCGTGAAACTATGCCCACGACATACTATTAATACCTGCTCAACATATTAGAACATAAGCGCCCAACGGCGAATCATCGATATAGAACACCACAATGAATTACACGAAGATGAAACAAACCAGAATTGAATTAAATATGAATCATAATGCCCGCAGGCTCCAATGAAATATCAAGACATCACAAAGGTCTGAAAGTCACTCAACCAAAGCTGTAAATCAACAAAATCACCTAAAACTTACTCAGCCGAAACTGTAATTCATCACAATGGCCCGAAGCCAAAATAGCCCGAAGCTGTACCAATGAGGGCCGAAGCCACGGCACGAAGCCATATCACAATGAGGGTCGAAGCCACGGGCGAAGCCATATCACAATGAGGGCCGAAGTCAAGGCACAAAGCCGTATCACAATGAGGGTCGAAGCCACGGCACAAAGCCGTATCACAATGAGGGCCGAAGCCACGGCACAAAGCCGTATCACAATTAGACCATCTAATTGTTGTGACCTATTGAACTGTAGGTGTTAGGAAACTAACCGCGAAGGTTCAAGTCCCAAACTTACCCATAATGAGATCACCCAGTGACCGTGACCTACTGAGATGTAGTTGTTGGGAAATCAACCACGAAGCTTCAAGCACCAAGCTTACCCATCGAGCACTAGCCGAGATTAGCCTCCAAAGCACAAATAATCACAAACGACAATGATTTCAAAGTTACCGAAATCACAAGAATGATAGTGTGCTACCTTGAGTCGGCCAACACGACAACAATGACTCATAGATGGGCATCGTCCTCAGCGGTCCCAATTCAATACCTCGATTACCTTAGAACAGTCAATCGATAACAATGATACAATGAATGATTCAATACCTCGATTACCTTAGAACGGCATATCAATAACAATGATATAACGGATGCCTCAGCACCTATGTCTTAGGTCGACATCAATATCAACAACAACAATTGATACATCGACACCGTGAACCGGCTATCGACAATAACATTAACAACGAGTATCACAATGCCTTGAACCGGCCATTAACGAACAATAATAATCATTTAGCATAATTTGCCGAAGAGTATCGTATCAAATGATCCCTTAATAACAATGAACTCATGAAGAGACTAGGTCTCGAAATGATACAACACATTCATACACATATATGATAACATTAATCTCATTGACTAGTACAAGTATAAAACTTGCCTTAAACCGACGGCGAGAAAGTCCTTCCACGATTAACGTCCTTTATGGAATTATCGATCGCTCGAATAACCTTGAATAACACAATTACCAACGATTCACTTAATATACATATCCATGTATAGTCATAACCAAATGGAAAGGTTGATACAACACTACCCAACTCATTGGGGCAATTTATCAAACATGTCGTAAATAATCTTCAATTGTTTACAACTAGTCTCAATTATATCGATACCAAGCCTCTAATGAATGATTCAAGCCAACAAAACATCCTCCATACACTCAATAATCCAAAACGAAGACACAAAACGAGATTCCAACAACATCTAATCGAAACCCCCAATTCCAAAATCAACATCCAACATGTTCTTGAATAATCCTCCAACAATCCAATGATAATTCACAAAAACTCATAATCATACGTATATTCCTTCACATATCATGATAACAACATCCAAAACATCATATTCCCACTGAAAAAATGAAAATCTAGGGTTTGAAGAAATTACCTTAGATTTAGGATGAAGAATCCAAAAAGATGTTAATCCACACCAAGAATTCGAGATTGATGATGATAAATCCCCCAAGAATTCGACCAAAAATCGCCCAAGGAGAGGAGAAATGAAGAGGAGGACGAAATGAGCTTCCTCTCCCAAAAATCCGCTAAAAAGGGGGGATCTGACTCGCGTGCCGTGGCCCGGACTGAGTGTGGCGCGGCCAGCAGCCAAAATTGTGAGCACCAGCCAGTTTAGTGCCGCGTCCCGACCAGCAGAGGGCCGCGGCCCGCGGTACAGCCGCGCTAGGCTCACTGTGTAGTCTTAGCTATTTCGACCATAACTCCTTCGTACGGAATCCGATTGACACACCGTTTGAACCATTGGAAAGATAACTTGATGATCTATAATATTGAAAAGATTCAGAACTTTTGGAGTTTCCAAGAATTGATGATGATATTTCAAAGTCGAACTCATACGTGGAAAAGTCGTTTACGAACACGGAACTCAACAGAACGACACCGAGACGAACTCGGATGACAAAAAGTGTAGAATTAATAATTCTCCGAATGACGAAACGGTCATAATAGAGTTTCTAAGATGGACTTCCGCCAAAAAAGAAAAATACCAGAAATCGAAATTGCGGATATTACACCAAATCCCCTAGGATAAAATCTACGAGCATGAGGAGAGCGGCCCTTAATAGCCTGTCATGCTCTAACCAGGTATCTTGCACCTAAATATTTCATAGGTGACGCCGATGAAAACAGAAAACAAAGAAAATGTCAGATGTAATGACTCGAGGCATCAAAAAAGATTTAAGCACTGTTCATAGTAGGAGCTCAAAGCCAGACAACATGAAACAAGCTTTTGTTTGACCTGCTTATTGTGGTCACAAAATATTGTTCAACAATATGTACAAAAACAAATAACCCGGACGAAATATGTGTTAAGCAGAGTTCCAAGAACATATCAATGAAGAGAACCTAATGAACACTTACTATACCGTAAGTCTCGCGCACCGAAATATCTTCCTTGGAAGCGCTAATCTGCTCACCCTAACACATTGAGTCAGAGTCAAAACACTCACAATAATCAAAAGCTCAAACGAAAAATATGTCCACAAAATATCTTCCCCTCAAGCGCAAATCTGCTCACCCTAACACATTGAGTCAGGGTCAAAACACTCACAATAATAAAAAGATCAAACGAAAAATATGTCCCAGTAAGCAAATCTGATCCATATTTAAAAACAAAAAGATTAGCTCAAGAAATTAAAACGATTGCAGAGAACCGTAAGAAATTACCATTATTGATTCCGCAAGAAACCCAGAAAAAACTGAAACAACAGGTTACAACCGAACACCTGGAAAGAGAAAATTAAAGCCATCACAATAATCTCCTGCTTTGCGCAATAACGAACGGTGCCCTAACACTTAATGCCTAGGGATAGCAAATTTGGGGAGGTGCAGGTGAAGCGAAGCAAACGAATAAAGAAGAAGAAAGAGAGAGACTCGATAGTAACGATCTACAATAACGTTCAGAAAAGATTCATACATTCTATATAAAGGCCACAAACTAAACATCTACATTTCGAAAAATGTTCTTATGGAACTCACATTAGATTGATTCACACAAGACGATTCACCAATTTCTGGATTATTATTACAAACAGAAAAAAATTTACAAAATTTTTTTACTGACAGTCCAACTACGCAAATCTGAAAAATTGATTCCAGAAATAATAAAACAAACAATCTATTGAAAACAAGACATATAAAATTTAGGACCAAACGCCATTTCTGAAAAACGATTGTGAAACCAATAAATTCGTAGACTTTTAAATTACATGAATCGAGACAATTGGTATAATCATGTTAAAAACATTTAAAAACTGGGATAGGTGATTTTTTGTTCAAGATATATCTAAAATAGAGGGCGTTTTGTTTTGGACAGGCAAATAATATTTTATAGTACTTAGGAATGTTGTTTATGTATGTATGTGTCTTTAAATTTTATTGATCGCGAAAATTATATTAGTCTATCTACAATACATTAATACTACACTCAGCAAAGATAAAGTTGAAAGCATGTTCTGTGCCTATAGATACGAAGTAAAAAAAAATATATATGAATATCTGATTTAAAAATCCAGTATACTCAGGGCAGATTCACAGGCCAAAATGTATATGATAAGAGTCGCAATAATTCATTATAAACCGAAAGACAAGAAGTAGATTGAGCCTTGCCACCTTTTGAAGTGCGTCGAGGTTGCATTCAATCAATACAAATACAAGAACATGTGGCATTATTATACCTGACATAGTTAAGTTAATTAAGGCATTGGATTGTGAATTCATCATTATGCGGGTTCATTTTCCGTCGATCGCTCACTTCTTTTTACTTCTCATACTTTGTTGTTCAGATATTATGTATATGATATGAATATGGAGCCAAATTGTAAAAGACAGTACATTCTCAGCCCGAAACATAAAAATGTAAAAACAAAGGGAAGGAAAAAGTTACCTGCAAGAAAAATAACAAGAAGAAATGAGAAATACATACAGTGGAAATATAAAAAAGGAACTAAAGAACAAAAACCTAGATCGATCAAGGCCACAAAAGAGGCCACAAACATCTGAAAACCTCCAAAGCGATCGAGGCAACACAACCCAACATCCCCCCCCCAAAAAAATAACCAAAAAACAAAACCCTAGATCGATCGACGGCACAAGGAAGCAACAAACGAGCAGAAAACATAACCAAAACATTTGGAAAAGTAATTGATGTTGGGGCCTATCCCTAGATGTGGAAAAATCATTCCTCCGTATAACAGCCTGCATCAAACGTAAACGCACACATATACCTAAACACACTAAAAACTCTGCAAACATATTTCATGTCATAGAATCAAGAGCACACAGATGGTACATAGTACACGATCCCTGAACACACAAGTACGTACACAAAAAACCACAAAAGAAATGCCAAAAGGAAGGACCACCTCATTTATAGGAAGAGAACATAATAAACTCGAGCAACTGAATAAAAGAATAACAAATAGCAGATGAGATTTATATGTTTGTAGTGTAATGAGCCTGCACAACGCAGTAGTTTGGCAGGCCTCTGCATAACTGAACCTGCACTTGGCAGGTGTTGATACGGAGCCAAAACTAGTTGAGACCTAGTCTCGGTAAGCGCCTGCCTCTAGAAGACACTCTTGGCAAAGAAAAAATGGTAACATCAGTTGCTACTAAAACTCAAGATCATAGTTGGCATCCTCCAACTTTTTGAACTGAAAATCTTTACTATTCAAATCATGTCCTAGTTTTTCAACCTTCATTAATTTCGAAATGAGGAATTTTTTAAAGTAAGTTCGAGCTGATATAATGAACGAGAAGAAATATCCAGAACAACGAAAATCTCAAGAGGCTTTTAAAAATGAGAATTTTCACTTGCTGCCATTACCATATTTTTGTGTTTGAAGAGCTCAGCCTTGTCCAGTTGCTTCTTTGCGGGACCCAACTCTATCCCGTGGACTCTGCTAGCAAAATTTAGAGAGCCTTGTCTCACTCAGATTGTTTTCGTTAGGACTGATTTGCACAAACATCAAAGTCTTTGAATCTCCACATGCAATTAAAAGATATCATAATAATTTCAGCATTTACTTATCGTGTCGATGAGAAACACAATAAATATATGTAGGGCGAGCATATACCTAAAGAGTCTTGAAGTAAGTGGGTGAGTTTCGAGTTCCTACACCAAAATGAAAAGCAAAAATAAAAAAAAATTAGAAAGCAGAATAGCAAATATAATCCTCTGTTGAAATAGCAAACCTCAAATGACTACTGGTAAATGCTTTGGGTTATTTGTAATTTTAAATTAAAAGCGGGTCCTTTTGTAATTAGTTCAAACCTAAAGAGTACTTTTTTCCTTTCTGTAAAGATTAATATTCACTTTATTCACCTAAAATGAATGTGAGGGCTTCTAGTTGCATGATCTGATATCACATCTCCGAGAGCCGAAAGTGATCTATTAATATTTTGAGTTTCTTTCATTCTCTCTCCTTGCATTTCTGTCCTAGCTACTGTGTCACTGCCAGCTAGGTCAACCAGCCACAAAATGCTTCTCGTGCATTCTCCATTTAGTATGTTCTCTCCCTTAACCATTACACAATGCATGCTGCAATCAAGAAAGGGAAAAGAGAAACACATTTCCACATCAAACTACCTTCATTATGATAGCATAGAGTATATATATTGTACTAATATGTAGGAGAGAAACTAACCAATGTGATCGGCTACCGTTTTCGTTTGAATTAGTCGATCCACAGCTCTTAAATTACCGCTAGTCCAAAGGACTTCCCAAACCTCACTCACATTGTTCACGCGAGCTTCGACTAATCCCGGGACATGATGGCCTCCTTCGCCTACCTATTTTATCTCGAGCCTGTATTTTTCCTCAATTTTTAGATATCAAAAATAACATTCGCGCGAGTGTTACACATCAAGGGGGTGTGTGTAATTTTGAGAGATAGTTGGGTATCTTTTGTAATTACCAAAAATTATCATTATCAAAAAACTGAAGTGATGAATAACAGCCAAGCTTTTATTTTATATTACTAATCCAATACCTCTATGCACTTAAACCGGGGTGTGAATCCGAGACTAACAAATCCCTTATCTGCTTGTTGTGAACCTCCAGTACACTCACCAACACTTTATATTAGAAAATTTTCTTCCGGTCTTCGATGATGTCGAATAGCCTCTCGAGAGTTCAAATAGTTAACCCCGCGTGCCTCATATGTTCCCTCCATAGTGAAAGTCCTCCCGGTCTCCGTCTGTGTAATGCCCAGATAATTATTGTGTATTTTACCATTTTTCGAACTTGTAACATTTGATTATGTTGTATTATTAATTGAAGTGGGGTTTCCCGTATTTGTATTCCTGCATTTTTGAGTTTCCAACAGATTCACGCATGCATGCATCTGCACGTCATAACGTACGCTAGACTTTGAGCATAACGTATGCTAAATGTTGAATATAACGTACATTACAATTTTAACGTAGCGTACGTAAGCTTCAGTCAGCGGCAGATCAGATAAGGTCGGCGTGTGGGGGCCAGGGTGAGATTCACCGAAATCGCCCCGTGTCAACCTGGACGGCTTTTCGATAAAGCAGGTCAACGAGGCTTAGTGTACGCTAGATATGGGTTATAGCGTGCGCTATCTACAGGGTGTTACGTACGTAAATGGCTTGTATAACGTATGTAAGAAAAGCCAGAATCGAGGCAGTGAGCTATTGCCGGACGATAACGTACGTTAAGGATTGAGAATAGTGTACGCTAAGGTCATAACGTACGTAATGGTTTGTTATTAACGTACATAATGTGTAAAATTCTATTTATAGACCTCAATCTCCATTTGATTTCCTCCACACTCCTTCACCGATTTTTGTAACCTGAGAACTCCCCAGCACCATAAATCTCTCATATCATCCTCTCAACTCGATTTAGAGGATCGTAGACCCTTGTGGATTGGTATTCGAGCTTTCGGTGTTGAGTTTCACCAAGTTTTTCATTGTTCTCCTCTATCATTATATGTTCTTGATGATGTTTTGAACCTGTTTTTGAGATTACCAAGTTCGTTATTATCATGAGGAGTCGAACACCATGTTTTTAGAAGAATAGATTCGGTTATACTTTGGTTCTCCTTTGTTGTTAAGAGTATTAATCGAACCTTGTTAAGATAGAACCTTAGGATGTAGTGTCCTGAGTTTGTTATGAATTATGAGCATGATTATAGTGAGTTTTCTGAGATTACTAAGATATTTCTTCGAGAATAATTCGTGTTTTGATAGAAGTGTTCGGCTTATCAAACTTCTTCATATTCATGCTTGAAATGAATTGGCTATGTCGATACAATCAACCCGAAACACCTTAGTATCATTCCCTTGCGAAGTACGCTTGGTATGCTTGTATCTTGAATCACACTTTTGATATAAATTGTAAGAGGCGAACCATATGTATATATATTGGAAGTCAAAATCAAGATTGAAGTTTAGATTGTGGTGACTTGTATATCCATGAATCCGTAGATGTCGACATTTCACCTCCAATATGGTAGTTCGATTCATATGAAGTATGTCATTATTTCCGACTTATCTTTCATCGTGTGGATAAACCGTGAACCGGCCTTACATTAATGTTAACTCGAATATGACTTATGGCATTCGATGCTCATACATTAGTAAACTAGTATGTTGAATCCCTTGTTATTTATTTTGAACAAGGTCCGAGCCTTGCAAGGTGATCAATCGAGGGGCGGCGACCTTCGGGCATATTAACAGTCGTTGGAGTATTTAATTCTTTCCATATTTAAGGCAAGTGTCATAATTTGACTATTGGTTTAATGTTGATGAATTTGATCATGCATATTGTTATTCATATTATTGAACATGAGATCATTCAAGATGAATTGTCATGATGTCTTTCAGATTATTGATTCGTATGTTGTTCATGTTGATGGAGATATCGATTTGCATATGTGTATGCAAAGTTGTATTGTATATGTTGTATTGATCCGAAGGGATCGTGTGATCTATGCTGAGGGCGTTGGATCAGTTGTCTACCTCGTGTTGGTCCGACGGGATCATCTTGGGATCTATACTGAGGACGCTGGATCATTGGACGGGTTTTCCACCTCGTGTTGGTCCGACAGGATCATCTTGGGATATATGCTGAGGGTGCTGCATCATTAGATTAACCTGTGTTGTGTTGATGGAATCATGTGGATTTGCATCATTGGATTCTGGTAGAGGAAGTCCATGTTTTGTATTTTACTATGCATCGTTGTTGTATATCTGATTTTTTATGTTATGGTACTTGTACTAGCATCGGTTTGCTAACCCCTGCGGGGGTGGACATTTGTTTGTATGTTCAGGTAGCCGAGGAGTGAGGAAGCAACCACAGTACTGACATGATGACGAAGGGGCTCACTGATGTTATCCGTTGTATTGTTCTGTTATTCTGGTTTGGTTTTTAGTACTCGAGTACATGTGGTCTTTTGATGATTTGTGAAGTCTGTAATAAATGGATTGTTTTGGGATGATTAGACCAGTTCTTAAATTACTTCACTATTAATGGTATTTTCGTATAGTTCAGCATTTCTTTTAATTTTGCCTTGTAAATTCTTATATTAAGGGTTTAGGCGCTGTAATTATTCCGAATATCTCGGGGTGTTACAGAATATGATATCAGAGCTAAGATTCATGGATATCTTGGTAGTTGGGTTAAGTTGGGTGTGTTTATGTCGTTTGATTTATCGGTCGTGTATAACATCATTGTACCGCCAGCATTGTCGTGTGGATCGTGGTAATAAGTTTCCTAATCTCATATACTACCATTTTAGCTATTTCGTGTTTTGTGAATATTGACGAATTTTAGAAGATTTTGCTCTGGGTATTGAGTATTTGTGTTTGCAGTATGTTGAGAGGAGGTTGTGGACGCGGACGTAGTAATGTGAGATAGGAAGATTCGTCGTCTACCCCAGATTTGTCGGCTAACTGAGCTGATTCCCGTTCTGGCGGACAACAGGAATCGGTAAATAATGACCAAGCATGAACTATGGAGGAAGATGTAAATCCTAACATGCCGGGAGTGCTTCAACAAGTGGTCACTCAGATGACCTAATTTGCTCAGGTGGTTGACCGCATGCAAGCGACGATGGGCCAACAGCGTAACGAAGACAATCGGGGAGACAAGTGGCTATCAGAAGTGGTCAAAATACACCCACCGAAGTTGGACGGTTCTTCAGAGATGCCTTCATGGGACCATTGGCTGAAGGAACTGGAGAAGATATTTGCGGGAATTAATTGTCTTGATGACCGAAAAGTTCCGATCGCTCAGTATTTTTTGACTGGGGAATCTTTCGACTAGTGGGAAGCCATTTAACCTGAGGACCATCGTGCTGACTGGACATAATTCAAATTAATGATGGAAGCACAATATTGCCTTCGTCCAGTTAGAGAGGCTAGAGTCCGAGAGTTTTTCTCACCACAAAATCTGGAGGCATCTGTGACCAAAATGATTAAGACTTTTAATCACCAACTGACCTATGTGCGACATCTGGTCAGGACCGAGGCAGGAAAGATTTTTCACTTCGACATGCGGATGAAGCTGGAGATCCAACAATATATGTCCGGATTTGAATGTACTACTCTTCGACAGTATCAGGACAAAGCACTGGCTTACTAGATGAAAGAGACAGTAGTAGAGAAATTTGTGGAAGCAAAGAAATAGAAAGTGTCTGGCAACTTCACCGAGAGCAAGAGTAGTGGGACCCACAAGGGCCAGTCCTCATTCCATTCATCCAAGAGGCCTCTGTATCCTTCTCAAGGTGGAAAGAATTTCAGAACAGCATCAACAATTACCGATGTAGCAAAGAAGTGTTATAACTATGGACGACCAGGGCATGTTCGGCGTGATTGCTCCGCTCCGTCTATGACATGTTTTGAATGTGGGAAAGAAGGGCATCGAGCGACTTATTGCGGAAATGTGACTAGATCATTTGGAGCTCGCACTTCAACACAAGTTCCGAAAGAGACGAGTGTGAACCTGACACAGCAGAGTGGTCTTCAACGGCAAATTTTTGGGAAAAGAGAAGCATTCAGTGTTGGGTCCGTTCCTCCGCGCCTTTATGAGATGAGGAGGTCATATGATCAGAACACTATTGTTGCATCATGTAATGCCCCAAATTAAGCTGGACTTCACAGTGTTGTGAATCCCGGGTAGGACCCACAAGGTGAATTTTAAAAGAGGTTTCAAAACAATTTATTTAACAAGTAGTTGCGGAAATGTTCGAATGAAAGCGTTCATACATCCGAACTATAAAAGGTGACAAAGTCCGTTCGTACGGTTATTACACAACGTGGATTATTCAAATTAGTTTAAGAAATATCAAGACTCTTTTCCAACACTGCTCAGACCTGACCGGAACTTTCGGGAATATCCTGCACAAATTTGCCTGACACGACGTATCGTGTCAGCCAAACCAGGTCAGACATTTCGAACAAACTTCAATGATAGAATCAAATGAATTCAGAAACAAGGTCATCACTGAATAATCCATTTAATGTCATTCCTTTTATCAGCACATAAACTCCCAAGGTCGCAACCAAGGGTCACGGAAGTATCTACACAGGAATACTCCGGACGTGGGTACCATTCAGGTTTTATCCCTCAACACAGTTCCGCAATATATATCAACATATGAATTCCCAAGGCCGCAGCCAAGGGTCACGGAAGTATCTACATAGGAATACTCCGGACGAGACAGATAAGACGAGCATCTTACCATAGATAGTAACACATGCAAAATTCTGAAATATTAATACGTAAGATCCGAGCAAGATTCACTTGCCTCAAATCCGACGAGAGTTACATCCTTGATAACACGACGGCTCGAATGACCACACCCGAAAGCCCAACCTATTACATGTTTTTAAATTAACATTTTGTAGTAATAATGATGATTAATGACAATCCTCCCCATCCCGTAAGGATCCTAAACTTGATTGTTCATGTTGTCAAAATTGGAATTCTCTATTTGTGACCATAATGCGTTTTACTAGTTTCCTCGGTTTGCCATTTTACAATTTATCATCTCGTTGATTAATGTTCTAATACAACATCTCTATGTCGTGATTATGGTTCCAGGCCATTGTAATTACATTACTAATTTTAGTTTAAATTACTAGAATGGAATGATTAAGCAGTAATTCCCCGAACTTAACATGTTTGATTACTTATCCGATTTGATCGTCGCTAGTTAGCTCATCAAGGGATTATTAACGTTCTTACGATATGGTAATCGGAATATAATTGAAATCTACAACAAGATGATTATAAGGTGTTAGTGATTAACAATTCGGTTATGAGTTCCCATTCAGTTATGATTACTACCACTACTCATACTAGTCACTTAATAAGTTAAGTGTCGATTAATAATTATGGTAGTTTTCACTATTCCGATCATCCTCCAAAGTTCTAAACTACCCAAAGCATTCGAAATTTAGTATAGCTCATATAACAACACTGAAATGAGTTCAAGATTTGATAGACTTACCTCAGATGACAAAATAGAATGAAGAACGGCAATGGACGACGAAGAACGAAAGGGTAGCACCTGCAAAACCTCCTCCGGAGCTTGATCAACTTACTCCAACAGGATAACACTTGATTAGGGAGGCTAAAAACTGACTTAGAGAGGGTGGAGGATAGTATGAATAACAAAGAGTGAGTTTTGGGTTGGAAGAAATGAAAGGAATGATGTCCTTATATAAATCCAGAATGGCTTTACGTACGTTAGGCCTGAAGCTTTACGTACGTAAGCCATGCTACGTACATTATCATAAAGAGCTTAATGTATGTAAGTAAAGACTCAGAATTTGATGGACTATTTTACACACATCATTACATGTGTAACGAAAGACAGCTAACGTACGTAACACCCGTTGACTTGCCTATCGCTATCGCGCCGAAAGTTGGTCTGACAATGTATCATCCGGCGAAGATTCCTTACCCGAAGACCGAAACCATGTTACGTACGTAAGGTATAACCTTTAGCATACGTAATGGCACGTACTTAGTGTACGTAATACATAGTTTCTAACGTACGTAAGTTTCAGTTTGTATAATAAGTTATTATCACATTGATTCCTATAACGCGACTCCCTCTCAATATCGTCGAGCAATCTCTCGGGGAACAAGACATTGGCCACCGTCATATTCGCACCGATAATTGCCCAACGACATCGAGGTACGTCAGCGAAAAATCATCAATCATCATACAATCACGATACAAGAATAACAGGCGTGGACAATCTTTATTCACGTTAAAACAGTACAAACACATCATCCAAAATACGTCTATCATGACGGAGTACATTTATTTATTAAATAGATGAAATAGAAATGATCACCCAACGTGAAATAGCATGTAAAACTGGTGGTATTACACATCAAGTACAATTCAGATTCTTTTACAACCAGTTAGTGTCTTATTCGATTCAGGAGCTACGCATTCTTTCATATCATTGAACTATGTTAACCGTTTGAAAATCTCATGTTTGTATGATTATGAACCTTATGTTGTGAGTCTGCCAAGTGGAGAGAGAATTGTGGGAAATCTAGAAGCTGGGAATTTCCCCGTGTCTATAGGAGGGAGAGATTTGGCCATCAAATCTTATTGTGGTCGACATCCATGGTGACGATTTAATTCTTGGAGATGATTGGCTCGATCGTAATGGGGATATTATGAATTATCGAAAGAGAGTTATCTCGATTATTGATGATGATGGATCTGAAAACTTATTCAAAGGATGGAGACCAGGAAGCTCATGGAAATTGATCAAAGCTATGAAAGCGATTAAATTGCTGAAACAGGGTTGTACCGGGTTTTGGTGTTATGCCATAAAGAAGTAAGAAGGAGTAGAGCTCTCATCTATTCAAGTTGTGAATGAATTCTCAGACGTATTCCCTAACAAACTACCTGGATTGCCTCTTGGAAGAGCTGTAGAGTTTAATATCGAATTTGGAACCAGGAGCCGTACCTATTTCTAGAGCACCATACCGTATGGCACCAACCGAGATGTATCAGTTAAAGAAATAGCTTGAGGAATTGCTGCAGAAGGGTTATATTCAACCTAGTGTTTCTTCTTGGGGTGTGCCCGTCCTTTTTGTTCGGAAGAAAGACGGATCCCTCCGATTGTATTTTGATTACAGGGAGCTAAACAAGGTGACGATCAAGAATAAATACCCATTGCCTCAGATCGATGATTTATTTGATCAACTGCAGGGGGCGACGGTATTCTCGAAGATCGACTTGAGATCAGGATACCACCAGTTGAGGATTAAGGAATCTGATATACCGAAATCCGCTTTCAGATCCCGGTACGGGCACTATGAGTTTGTGGTGATGCCATTTGGACTTACTAATGCTCCTGCGGTGTTTATGCAATTGATGAATCGGGTATTCTTATAATATTTGGATAAATTCATGGTTGTTTTCATTGACGAATCTTGATCTATTCGAAGGATCTAGAAGAGTATACATAACATTTGCGTATTGTTTTGAGTACTTTGAGAAATGAACATCTTTATGCAAAACTTTCCAAATGCGAGTTCTAGCTTAAGGAAGTAACTTTCCTTAGACACGTGATATCAACCGATGGAGTACAGGTAGACCCGAAGAAAGTTGAGGCAATCTTGGAGTGGGAATCTCCTAAGAACGTGAAGGAAGTCTGAAGTTTCTTAGGACTTTCTGGGTATTATCGCCGTTTTGTGGAAGGATTTTCCAAAATTGCTCGTCCGCTTAATTAGCTGTTGGAGAAGGCTCAGAAATTCGTGTGGGACGAGAAATGTTAGACTACTTTTGATGAACTTAAGAGAAGACTGACAATGGCGCCAATATTAGCACTACCAGACGGAACTGATGGGTTCGTGGTTTTTAGCGATGCTTCAAATCAGGGTCTGGGTTGCGTGTTGATGCAGAAGGATAGGGTGATTGCCTGTGGCTCTCGACAGTTGAAACCGTATGAGGTTAACTACCCGACACATGATTTAGAGTTAGCAGCCGTTGTCTTTGCCCTAAAGATTTGGCAACATTATTTGTACGGCACCCATTGTCAGATCTTCACAGATCACAAGAGTCTCAAGTATATTTTCAGTTAGATAGAATTAAATATGAGACAAGGGAGATGGCTGGAATTGATCAAAGATTACGACCTGGAAATTCTTTATCATCTAGGCAAAGCGAACATGGTAGCTGATGCACTGATCTGCAAACCTATTTCTATTCGAATGTTGGAAGCGCTTACATCCCAGTCCAGCATTCAATGAGAATTGATTCGTGAAGGAATTGAACTATGGACGCAAGGAGTCCAAGGGCAACTGTGTGTGATGGAATTAACTTCATCATTAATCGAGGAAATCAAATCTAAGCATTTGGATGATTCTCAGATTATTCGGTTACGTGATGAAGTGGACAAGGGGAAGGCCCCAGGATTTGTAATATATGATGATGGAGTTCTGAGGTTCCAGAGTCGACTTTACGTCCCCAATGACGATGCTTTGAAACAGACGATCATGAAGGAAGCTCACAGTGCGCCCTATGCTATTCATCCGGGCACCAGTAAGATGTATAAGGATCTAAAAAAATTTCTGGTGGGGAAATATGAAGAGGGACGTAGCGGAATACATTTCGAAGTGTTTGAATTGTCAACAGGTTAAGGTTGAATATCAATGACCTACCGAAATGTTGAAGCCACTTCCAATTCCTGAATGGAAGTGGGACGATATATCGATTGACTTTATCAACAATATGCCAAGGACCAGAACGGGGATGAATATGATTTGGGTGATAGTTGATCTTATAACCAAGTCGGCGCATTTTATGGGTATTAAGGATACTTGGGGACCAGAGAAGTTAGCACGGGTGTTTATTGCGGAGATAGTCTGATTGCATGGTACGCCGAAGACCATTATTTCGGATTGGGATGGTTGTTTTGTGTCACACTTTTGGAAGGCAGTTCATAAAGCATTGAGAACCGAGATGAACTTTAGCACATCTTATCACCCTCAGATGGACGGACAGTCTGAAAGGACTAATCAGACAGTGGAAGATATGCTAAGAGCTTGTGCCTTAGATTGGTCGACTGATTGGGAGGTCCATTTGCCATTGATTGAATTCACCTACAACAATAGTTGGCATGCTTCCATTAAGATGGCACTGTTTGAAGCATTATACGGGAGAAGATGCAGATCACCCCTGTGTTGGTATGATTCGCCTGAATTGATCTAAACGAAACCAGAATTGATAGTACAAACTCAAGAGAAGGTAGCTCTGATTTGTGAAAGGCTGTTGACTGCCCAAAATCGACCGAAGTCTTATGCAGACGTGCGCCGTCGCCCGTTAGAGTTTGAAATTAGGGACCATGTGCTCTTAAAGGTTTCTCCTACTCGGGGAATCTTTTGTTTTGTGAGGAAAGGAAAGCTGAGTCAAAGATATATCGGACCATTCAAGATCCTTGAAAGAGTTGGGGAGTAGGCGTACAGGTTGGCCTTACCGCCATCGCTAAGTCATGTTCATAATGTGTTCCACGTATCCCAATCCCAGAAATATGTACCGGATCCCAGTCATATCATCAATTTTGGCGAGATTGAAGTGTCTATGATGGCACGTTTGAATAAAAGCCAATCAAGATACTCGAGAGTCGAGTCAAACAATTGAGGAATAAACCAATCTCCTTGGTTAAAGTTCAGTGGTCTCGACATGGAGTCGAAGAAGCAACTTGGGAAACTGAAGATAGTATGAAGTCGAGATACCCAGATAATTATTGTGTATTTTACCTGTTTTCGCACTTGTAACATTTGATTATGTGGTATTATTAATCGAAGTGAGGTTTCCCGTATTCGTATTCCTGTATTTTTTAGTTTCCAACACATTCATGCATGCGTACATCTGCACGTCATAACATACGCTAGACTTTGAGCATAACATACGCTAAGTGTTGAATATAACGTACGTTATGGTTGTAGTGTAGCGTACATAAGCTTCAGTCGGAGGTAGATCATATAAGGTCGGCGTGTGGGGGCCAGGGTGAGATTCGCTGAAATCGCCCCGCGTGAACCTGGATGGATTTTCGATAAAGCATGTCAACGAGGCTTAGCGTATGCTAGATATGGGTTATAGCGTGCGCTATCTATAGGGTGTTACGTACGTAAATGGCTTTGTATAACATGCATAAGAAAATCCAGAATCGAGGCAGTGAGCTATTGTCGGACAATAACGTACGCTAAGGACTGAGAATAGTGTACGCTAAGGCCATAACGTACGTAATGGTTTGTTATTAACGTATGTAACGTGTAAAATTCTATTTATAGACCGCAACCTCTATTTCATTTCCTCCTCACTCCTTGGATGATTTTTTTAACCTGAGAACTCCCTAGCACCATAAATCTCTCATAAGATCGTCTCAGCTCGATTTAGAGGATCGTAGACCCTTGTGGATTGGTATTCAAGCTTCCAGTGTTGAGTTTCACCAAGTTTTTCGTTGTTCTCCTCTATATTGAGGTATGTTGATCCTTCACCAACTTGATTATATGTTCTTGATAATGTTTTGAACCTGTTTTTGAGATTACCAAGTTCGTTATTATCATGAGGAGTCGAACACCATGTTTTTAGAAGAATAAATTCGGTTATACTTTGGTTCTCCTTCGTTGTTAAGAGTATTAATCGAACCTTGTTGAGATAGAACCTTAGGATGTAGTGTCCTGAGTTTGTTATGAATTATGGGAATGATTTGTGATACCCGAGCCTAACATTACTCACTTGGTCAATATGATTCATGCATAACTTGTTAATTATGTGTTATTTGGATTACTTGATGTTTCATGGTTCAGTTGATCTTATAGTTAATTTCACACATAGGAATGTGCTAAACATTTGAACTCATGTCTAAAACACAATCGTGGTATATGTTACGGGACTAAGTTATGTTATTCATAGTATTTCTAATACGAAAATAAAATATGTGTAAAGATTTTATAAAACTCTAAGTACACATGGTAAGCCTAGAAGTTATAAAAGTGTCACTGACGTGTCTATCAGAGGTTAACTAGCTTACCTCGAGATTTTAGTCGGCGCGTGTAGTGGGTCACTTTAAATTGACGATTCAAGTGGATAACCATCATTCAGTAAACTAACACGCGTCAAGTGCCTTTGACTCTTGTCAATACCTAATAGGATACAATTTATGGTTGTATCTGATAACGTTTGTAAAATACTGTGATCTGTCTATACCTCATTCGTTCCAACTGCGGTAGGAATTGAAATTATCTTTTAGTTTATCATATTAATTATATTTTTATAAATGATTTCTTCCATTCTTACCTACAATGTCTCATTTGTGAAGTTTTAGAAAGTTTGACAATAAAGTCCTTCACTAGCATTTTCAACATTGTTCGCATGGGTAATCGAGTTTAAGCAATAAAAATACACCCTAAACTTCTACTAAACCATTTTAAAGACCATCCATACCCTAAATGAGGTCAATATCTACTAGGAACCGGTTCAAACACTCCAAGAACCGGATCATAACTACTTGAATCGATCAATTATTTCAAACCTAGTCTCTAGTAGTCATTCGAGGGTATTTTGGACATTTCACCTTCATAACCGACTTAAGACACTTGGTTGATGGATAAATCCGACCCTGAACCCTCATTTACAGTCTGAACATTATCAAGAAGCTTCACACTTCGAAAAATCACCAAAAATTCAAGAAGAAATCATCAAAAACATCAACACCTCAATTCCTTTGACAATCAAGGTGAGTTTCCTTTGTTTCTTCCTTATTCTTGCTATGTTTCTTAGCTATTTCGAAGGTGTGAGAGCTTGTATATGTTCTTATACATGTTATAATGATGTTAAGAATTCAGCCATGGAAAAGCCTTGTGTTAAATATGGATTTATGAGTCTTAAAACTCACTAAGGCAATAAAGAAACCAATTCTACCACCTTTTGGAATTAATAGTATATGTTACTTGATCCGTATGTTTCAGGGTCAGGAGTTTTAGTATACTTATTCTTAAGTATCTTAGGGATATTATATCAAAAATTGGTGCAAATTCAACTTATATTATAGTGGTTATAAGCAAAACAAAATCTGATTATGACAAGACTTTGATAAACTCTCTTAATCAAGTGTTTGTTATAAAACCTTGAAATTTTAAGTTGTGAGAGTTGAATGAACTTTATAAACAGAGACTAATAGATTTATTAAGGAATTATAAGTCCAAAATTGATTGGTTAATGGGCTGGTATACATCGATAAACCGACATAAAGTACATAGAACACCGGTTATGCGAAGTGGAAACCCTTTCGATATAAAGAGAGTTAAACCTTGCGTGTGGTATGTAAATCCTTGAAACACATTCCTTGAAACAGGTTCTGAAGATATATCATCCCAACCACCCCCTATTGGTATAAACGTAAGGGTATTACCCAATCAAGGTAAGTAGAAATCCATCTGCAACTACAATGCATAAACATAGTATTGTTTGTAAACTTGATGATATCTTGAGAGTGTATTGTATTGGATGATTGATCTGTACTATGATTAAAGTGTTTGGTTGCACCTTACATGATCATAACATCCATTAGCATCTTCACATGCATGCATAACAGGATACTCACTAGTGTCTACATGCATGGTACGATCATGGAAAGAAAGAAAAGAAAAATGTTTTGTTGGCCGCTGCTAGAGCACCGAGGCATGGTAGATGCATGCTTTTACGATATGTTTAGCACGGTAGATGCGTGCTTATATCATGTGTGAGACATGGTAGATGCGTGTTCTCACGATATATTTGGTGTGGTAGATGCATGCCTTATATGTCTGGCATGGTAGATGCATGCCTCATGATATGATATGATGTTGAGTTCATTCCGGTGCTTAGTACGTGGTTCAACGGGCCCAAGGATAAGAAAATGATTTTGAGAGATTCTCATTGATAATCATATGTCATATGTTGCATCAGACATGATACATAACATGCATGATTTCTACTTATTGGGCTTTAGCTCACGTAGTTTATGCATTGTAGGTAATTCTGATGCTTGAGTATGTTCCCTCGTTGGATGAGTTGGAGTTCCACTGTATCTGAGGGTCGACGTACATGGATGACGACCTGTCGGGCTTAACCATGGGCTTAAAATATTTTCGTTCTTGTTTGTGAACCTTACTTTATAAATATGTATTGCAGTAATGTACTCATAGGTTCGAGTGTCGTTGATGGTGTGATGGGTACTTTAAGTTCACTTAGTATGTTTGTTTAACCTGTGAGGTTGTTTAAATATCGTAATGTAAAATAAATAAGTAATTTGAGAAGCTCGAAGTTTTGTGGTTTACTAATCTCTTGTAGTTATAGCTACGGGGATATTGATGTCATTAGTTTGATTCGGATTGAGACTAGATGTCTCTGTATGGTACTTGTGTTGGTTTTTATGTCACATGTTTGGGATAGGTACTAGTTTAGGGGAAACTCTGTCGAAATTTCACCATAATTTATAAGTACTAATATGATATAAGATAGTGTAAGTTAGGCAGTTAGTGCGGGTGTGTTACAGTTGGTATCGGAGCCCGGTTAGTGCCCTGTAGACTGTCCATGTACACGAGCTCAGAGCATGTGGAGCACAACAAATCCAGTAAGTGTTATTTTATTTGTGTGCACTCATATTTCATGAATTATATTGACCATATGATATAGGGCTCAGTCATAAATAGAGAATAATGCCGAGAACAAGAAATGAAGGCGGTGATGGGGTAGAACACAAGACCCGTAAATGACATCCACAAGTTTTGATCGTGATCTCGATCATTGGTCGATTGATCGAACTAGTAGAAAGGCAATCTCAACAAATCCAACAACTCATCCAACAAAGAGACATGCGAGGACGGCAGGAGATGACAGAATCGACCGTCACCTCGAGTAGAACAAGTTGAATTAGATGGAGGAAGGTTCAGAAGTTGAATCCACCGACATTTGAGAGCGCATGGATCCTACGAGAAGATTGGCTAAGGACTATAGAAAACATGTTCCAGTATAGTGAGGTCTCTGAAGAGAACAAGGTACTTTGTGCATCCTTCATGTTACGGGGCAGTGCAGGTCATTGGTGGGATACGATAAGCGCTATTGAAAATGTGGCAACAATGACTTGGGCCAAGTTCAAGTAACTCTTCAGAAATAAGTACTTTACAGCTCCTGTTCGTGCAATGAAGATGAACGAATTTATACAGTTGAAACAAGGAAGCATGACGGTTTCAGACTACATCTGTAAGTTCGAAATGCTGTCTAGGTTTGCTGAGCATATGGTTAGCATGGAAGCACTGAAAGTGGAGAGGTTCCTTGAAGGCCTGAGACCAGAGCTATACAGAGATGTCAGCATGGCAGGAATTCAAGGGACGACTTATTCAATAATTGCTGAGAGAGCATTGGTCGCAGAACAGGCAGAACTGAGGATTCAACAAGCACAAGAGGTTCGGCGGCAATTTGCCCAACGACAAGGCCAACGCTGGTTTAAGAATGAAAAGAAGAGGCCACCTCAATCGCAGAATCCAGAGGCTGATTTTCCATCTAAAAAGGGGCAGGAACAAGGAGGACCAAGTAAGCGCATGAAGTCTGAAGAGGGTAGACCCTTTGTACCATTACCGGCATGCCCTAATTATGGAAAACAACATAGTGGAGTTTGCTTATTGGGTTCTAAAGTATGCTTTTCATGTGGAAAACCTGGACATATGGCGAACGTTTTGCCCAAACAAGACAAAATCTAAAGCGCAGGAAAGGGTACCAGCTAGAGTTTACACTATAACCAGATAAGATGCTGAAGCTAATCCGTCTATTATCACAGGTAACCTTCTTATCTTTGGTATTTCAGCATCGGTATTATTTGATCCTGGTGCTACACATTCATTTGCATCTACCGAGTATGTGAGAAGGCTGGGTAGAGTACCAGAAACAATTGAGGTAGGTTATAATGTAGTTACCCCCTCTGGAGATCCAAAACAAACAAATAAGATCATACGAGCATGTAGTATTCCTATCGAAAATAGGGAACTCTATGCTGATTTAATCGTGTTGGACATGAATGACTATGACATAATCTTGGGTATGGATTGGTTATCAAAATATCATGCTATTGTTGACTGTCGGAGAAAGATTGTGACACTGCAACCACCTGGGGAAGAACCTTTTTTATTTTGTCGGGGTTAGTAAGAATTTAAGATTTCCAGTAATCTCAACAATGAAGGCACAACGTTTATTAAAAAGTGGTTGTGAAGGCTATGTAGTTAGTGTAATGAGCATTGAAAAACAAGATTTCTCGAACGTCAATGAAGTACCAGTGGTGAAACAATACCCTGAAGTGTTTCCTGATGATCTACCGGGACTGCCACCAGATCGTGAAATAGAGTTTGTGATTAACTTACAGCCGGGAACGGCACCAATATCAAAGTCACCATACAGAATGGCACCAACTGAATTAAAGGAATTAAAGACCCAGTTGCAAGAGTTGTTAGACAAAGGCCTCATTAGGCCTAGTTATTCACCATGGGGAGCGCCAATATTGTTTGTTCGTAAGAAGGATGGTTCCTTGAGGATGTGTATAGACTATCGAGAGCTCAAGAATGTTACGATCAAGAACAAGTATCCTTTACCTCGAATTGATGACTTGTTTGATCAACTTCAAGGCGCATCTATCTTTTCCAAAGTTGATCTGCCATCAGGGTACCATCAATTGAAGATAAAGGAAGAGGACATCCCAAAAACAGCATTCAGTACGAGGTACGGACACTATGAGTTTTTGGTGATGCCGTTTGGCCTAACAAATGCCCCAGCAGCATTTATGGATTTAATGAATAGAGTGTTTAAAGACTTCTTGGATAAGTTTTTTATCGTGTTTATTGTTGATATTCTCATATATTCGAAGACCAAAGAAGACCATACAGTGCATCTAAGGAAAGTTTTAGAAGTCTTAAAACAGAAACAATTATACGCTAAGTTTAAAAAGTGTGAATTCTGGTTAGACCGAGTGGTATTCTTGGGGCATGTTATATCCGGAGCAGGGATTTCAGTAGACCCAAGCAAAGTTGAAGCAATCACTAACTGGCCGCAACCCACAAATTCTACAGAAGTACGCAGCTTTCTTGGTCTAGCTGGATATTACCGTCGATTCGTAGAGGGATTCTCCAAGATTGCCTCTCCATTAACACAACTGACTAGAAAGAATGTTCCCTTCAAGTGGACAGAATCATGCGAGCAAAGCTTTCAAGAATTGAAGAGGCGGCTGACATCAGCACCGATCTTGACCATTCCAATGGGAACTGGAGGTTTTAAAGTCTACAGTGATGCTTCAAAGAATGGTATGGTTTGTGTATTAATGCAGAATGGTAAAGTAATAGCATATGCATCTAGACAATTGAAGGAGTATGAAAAGAACTACCCGACACATGATTTAGAACTTGCTGCAGTGGTGTTTGCACTTAAAATATGGAGGCATTACCTATATGGAGAACGTTGTGAAATTTATACTGATCACAAGAGCCTGAAATATTTCTTCACTCAGAAAGAATTAAATATGAGACAGCGGAGATGGTTGGAACTTGTTAAAGACTATGATTGTGTCATCAACTACCACCCTGGTAAAGCTAATGTCGTAGCAGATGCCCTAAGCAGAAAATCAGCACAATCCATTGCGGCCATGACCTTGATCCAGAAGCCAGAATTACACGATTTGATGAATATGGATGTGGAAATTATCCAACATGGATGGCTAGAAGCAAAATTGTCAGCACTAACCCTTCGACCTACTTTAATAGATAGAATTCAGCAAGGCCAGAAAGAGGATCAAGAGTTAGAGAAAATAAAGAAGAACATTAAATTAGGAACCTCGTCAGATTTCCAATTGTCAGAAGATGGTATTATTCGATTTAGAAATCGTTTATGTGTGCCTAATTTTGAAGATGTTCGCAAAGAAATATTACTAGAGGCGCACTCAACATCATATTCAGTACATCCAGGAGCAACCAAAATGTACAGAGACTTGAAACTACACTATTGGTGGCCAGGTATGAAAGAAGATATTGCACAATATGTGGAGCAATGCCTAACATGTCAACAGGTAAAAGTTGAGCATCAAAGACCAGCAGGAACCTTGAAACCTTTATTTGTTCCAACATGGAAGTGGGAGGACATTACGATGGATTTTGTGATAGGTTTACTAAGAACGGTTAAAGGACACAATTCTATCTGGGTTATAGTTGATAGATTGACAAAATCTGCTCACTTTCTCCCAGTTTGTACGACATACTCCATTGATCGTTATGCTCAACTCTATATACAGGAAATAGTGAGGATACATGGGGTTCCATTATCTATTGTATCGGACAGAGATTCACGATTTGTATCAGCTTTTTGGAAGAGCCAGCATAGAGCATTGGGTACCCACTTGTCTTTCAGCACTGCTTATCATCCACAGTCGTATGGGCAATCAGAAAGAACTATACAAACTCTTGAAGATATGCTCAGATCCTGTGTAATGGACTTTCAAGGCCAGTGGATCAAACATTTACCCCTAATTGAATTCTCCTACAATAACAGTTATCAGAGTACAATTAGAATGGCTCCTTATGAAGCTTTGTATGGCCGGAAGTGTCGATCACCAGTACATTGGGATGAGGTTGGTGAAAGAAGAGTTTTAGGTCCTGATATGATTCAAGAAATGACAGAAGCAGTTTCACTAATCAGAGAAAGAATGAGAACAGCTCAAAGCAGACAAAAGAGTTATGCAGATACCAGAAGGAGAGCACTGGAATTTGCCGTGGGTGATCGTGTATTCCTAAAGGTTTCTCCAATGAAGGGAATAATGAGATTTGGTAAGAAAGGAAAACTAAGTCCAAGATACATTGGGCCATTTCCTATTACTGAGCGGGTTGGTGAAGTGGCTTATCGACTAGAGTTGCCATCATCAATGTCTCAGATACACAATGTATTTGACATTTCTCTACTAAGAAAATACATTGCGAATCCATCCCACATTCTCAAGAATGAACCAGTTGAGATGGAGGCAGATTTGAGTTACAAGGAGATACCGGTACAAATCTTACTAAGAGAAGTAAAGAAACTCAGAAATAAAGAGGTGCCACTAGTCAAAATGTTGTGGAGAAATCAACTCGTAGAAGAAGCCACTTGGGAGAGAGAAGATGAAATGAGGGCTAAATACCCTGATCTTTTCAGGTAAGTTAAATTTCGGGGACGAAATTTTTATAAGGAGGGGAGGATGTGATACCCGAGCCTAACATTACTCACTTGGTCAATATGATTCATGCATAACTTGTTAATTATGTGTTATTTGGATTACTTGATGTTTCATGGTTCAGTTGATCTTATAGTTAATTTCACACATAGGAATGTGCTAAACATTTGAACTCATGTCTAAAACACAATCGTGGTATATGTTACGGGACTAAGTTATGTTATTCATAGTATTTCTAATACGAAAATAAAATATGTGTAAATATCTTATAAAACTCTAAGTACACGTGGTAAGCCTAGAAGTTATAAAGGTATCACTAACGTGTCTATCAGAGGTTAACTAGCTTACCTCGAGATTTTTTTCGGCGCGTGTAGTGGGTCACTTTAAATTGAAGATTCAAGTGGATAACCATCATTCAATAAACTAACACGCGTCAAGTGCCTTTGACTCTTGTCAATACCTAATAGGATACAATTTATGATTGTATCTGATAACGTTTGTAAAATATTGTGATCTATCTATACCTCATTCGTTCCAACTGCGGTAGGAATTGAACTTATCTTTTAGTTTATCATATTAATTATATTTTTATAAATGATTTCTTCCATTCTTACCTACAATGTCTCATTTGTGAAGTTTTAGAAAGTTTGACAATAAAGTCCTTCACTAGCATTTTCAACATTGTTCGCATGGGTAATCGAGTTTAAGCAATAAAAATACACCCTAAACTTCTACTAAACCATTTTAAAGACCATCCATACCCTAAATGAGGTCAATATATACTAGGAAACGGTTTAAACACTCCAAGAACCGGATCATAACTACTTGAATCGATCAATTATTTCAAACCTAGTCTCTAGTAGTCATTCGAGGGTATTTCGGACATTTCACCTTCATAACCGACTTAAGACACTTGGTTGATGGATAAATCCGACCCTTAACCCTCATTTACAGTCTGAACATTATCAAGAAGCTTCACACTTCGAAAAATCACCAAAAATTCAAGAAGAAATCATCAAAAACATCAACACCTCAATTCCTTTGACAATCAAGGTGAGTTTCCTTTGTTCTTCCTTATTCTTGCTATGTTTCTTAGCTATTTCGAAGGTGTGAGAGCTTGTATATGTTTTTATACATGTTATAATGATGTTAAGAATTCAGCCATGGCAAACCCTTGTGTTAAATATGGATTTATGAGTCTTAAAACTCACTAAGGCAATAAAGGAACCAATTCTGCCACCTTTTGGAATTAATAGTATATGTTACTTGATCCGTATGTTTCAGGGTCAGGAGTTTCAGTATACTTATTCTTAAGTATCTTAGGGATATTATATCAAAAATTGGTGCAAATTCAACTTATATTATAGTGGTTATAAGCAAAACAAAATCTGATTATGACAAGACTTTGATAAACTCTCTTAATCAAGTGTTTGTTATAAAACCTTGAAATTTTAAGTTGTGAGAGTTGAATGAACTTTATAAACAGAGACTAATAGATTTATTAAGGAATTATAAGTCCAAAATTGATTGGTTAATGGGCTGGTATACATCGATAAACCGACATAAAGTACATAGAACACCGGTTATGCGAAGTGGTAAACCCTTTCGATATAAAGAGAGTTAAACCTTGTGTGTGGTATGTAAATCCTTGAAACACATTCCTTGAAACAGGTTCTGAAGATATATCATCCCAACCACCCCCTATTGGTATAAACGTAAGGGTATTACCCAATCAAGGTAAGTAGAAATCCATCTGCAACTACAATGCATAAATATAGTATTGTTTGTAAACTTGATGATATCTTGAGAGTGTATTGTATTGGATGATTGATCTGTACTATGATTAAAGTGTTTGGTTGCACCTTACATGATCATAACATCCATTAGCATCTTCACATGCATGCATAACAGGATACTCACTAGTGTCTACATGCATGGTACGATCATGGAAAGAAAGAAAAGAAAAATGTTTTGTTGGCCGCTGCTAGAGCACCGAGGCATGGTAGATGCATGCTTTTACGATATGTTTAGCACGGTAGATGCGTGCTTATATCATGTGTGAGACATGGTATATGCGTGTTCTCACGATATATTTGGTGTGGTAGATGCATGCCTTATATGTCTGGCATGGTAGATGCATGCCTCATGATATGATATGATGTTGAGTTCATTCCGGTGCTTAGTACGTGGTTCAACGGGCCCAAGGATAAGAAAATGATTTTGAGAGATTCTCATTGATAATCATATGTCATATGTTGCATCAGACATGATACATAACATGCATGATTTCTACTTATTGGGCTTTAGCTCACGTAGTTTATGCATTGTAGGTAATTCTGATGCTTGAGTATGTTTCCTCGCTGGATGAGTTGGAGTTCCACTGTTGCTGAGGGTCGACGTACATGGATGACGACCTGTCGGGCTTAACCATGGGCTTAACATATTTTCGTTCTTGTTTGTGAACCTTACTTTATAAATATGTATTGCAGTAATGTACTCATAGGTTCGAGTGTCGTTGATGGTGTGATGGGTACTTTAAGTTCACTTAGTATGCTTGTTTAACCTGTGAGGTTGTTTATGTTGGATTTTCTATGTATCGAATACAAAATAATCGGAGTAAAAACGCAGCGGAACAATAAATGTGAAAACCCAATTTAGGATCTCATGCAGTAATTTAATTGTTTAATAAAAGAGTTAATCGAATTACCTTAATCCGATTGAACAATTCTAGATCCGGACTAGAAGTAGATGAATATCTCCTTCCTCTTTTGGTGATCCACACACGAACAATTCCACAAGCCGGATTGCTAGATCCTTACGAATAATATTGATAAATAGTACAACACAAATTCCTTACTAGAAGGATTGTACTATTGATCAAGATCAACTAAGGGAAGAGAGACGACCGACTCCGTTCTCCTACAATATGATGTAGATGGCCGATTTTCTTCTCCTTGAAGGGCCGATTTTTAGGTCTTGTATTCTCATGACAACTCCTTGTCCAAGACCTTATATATATACTAAGTAAACCCTAGATTCAATAATCTAGTATTTGCTTAGTTGCCCTCAACTTATTAAATAATACAATATATATAATATCGATATTATATATATTACTTATTATTTAATCTCCTTATAAATATAATATCAATATTATATTTATTATTCCCGATTGATATTTATTCCTACTTGTCTATAATTGTCGTATGTGTGACCCAAAGGCTTATATTATGTTGGCAATTATTTAATACCTTATTAAATAATAAATCATAAGCGGCCTCTAGCAAGACATTATGATTACCCAAATAATATAAGTTAATAGTCCATTAAACCTTTTAACGTGTCAAATCCCTTTGTCACGCGATATCATATTTGAACTAAGTCATGGAGTCTGTCATACTTATTTATGTTCAAAGGCTTTCTCGATCTTAAGTAGACTGATTGAATCAAATGACTCTTCATTTGAGCATGGCCATGCATTTCCTTCAGTCCTACTTATCGAGGGGCCCAGCAGATATCTCTCTCACTTAAGAGAGGGACAAATCCCCATCTTGATTATTCATTGCCCTCTACATGACTCCCACTAATCCCGATCGCTAACCTTTATGATCACCATGTTTCAGATGACGTTGGATTACGTCAAGGCATAGCAGATTATCATGTTGGACTCTATGATAATCTCGGGTTCAAGGATTTATTGACATACGTATTGAGATTCACTTATGACATTTCCATGCGGTGATCTCAATGCGGGTCGGTCAGATTAGTTCTCCAACCAATACCCATAAGATTGATCCGTACCATACGCATAATCATCCGATGATTATCAATCAAACTTATACTAGTATATTAATCACTTGAGTCTCTACTCAACGCGATTTTACCAGGGGACATTTGAATAATCTTATTATTCGTGAATAACTATTATTCGATTATTATAATATTAAAACATGCACACATTATAATAATCAACGAGAAATAAATGATATCAAATAACTTTATTTAAATGTGACAATTACAAATCTAGGCACATCGAATGTCCTAGGGCACTATTCCCAACAATCTCCCACTTGCACTAGGACCATTCATACATGACTTTTAGTCCTATCGCTCTAGCATGCTCAACATGCTTTCCTTGTGAGAGAGGCTTGGTAAGTGGATCTCGCAACATTCTCTTACATTGCTACTTTGCATATTGTAATATCTCCTCGTCCCACGATCTCTCCGACTAGGTGATATTTTCCGAGTATATGTTTGGAATTATGATGGGACCTAGGCTCTTTAGCTTGTGCAATAGCACCATTATTGTCACAATAAAGGCTTATGGGACCACGGATGGTTGGCACCACTCCTAGTTCTAACGAACTTCTTGATCCATACGGCTTCCTTAGCCGCATCCGATGTCGCTGTGCACTACTGCCTTCGTAACAGATCAAGAACCGTGCTTTGCTTGGAACTCTTCCAACTCACAAGACCTCCATTCAATACAAACACATAACCAGCTTGCGATTTGAAATCGTCTCTGTCGGTTTGAAACTTGCATCGGCGTAACCTCTTACAGCCATTTCGTTTCCCACCCCTCCATAAACTAGGAAATCATCCTTAGTTCTTCTCAAGAACTTTAGGATGGTTTTCACTTCTATCGATGACTTTCACCTGGATTCGATTGGTATCGACTTGTCATACTAAGAGCAAACGATACATCCAGTCGAGTACAAATCATGGCATACATGATCGATCCAATAGCCAAGCGTATGGTATCTTGCTCATACGGGCTCGCTCATCGAGTCTTAGGACTCGAGTCTCACTCGATGAATGCCATGTGACATTGGCAAGAGTCCTCTCTTGGAGTCTTGCATATTGAACCTCTTCAATATTTTATTAATGTATGTACTTTGACTCGGACAATCAATCTCTTTGATCTATCTCTATAGATCTTTATCCCAAGAATGTAAGCCTTCTCCTAAGTCTTTCATTGAGAAACAACTTCCCAACCAAGTCTTGACTGTCTGCAAGGTGGGAATGTCATTTCCAATGAGTAATATGTCATCTACATATAAGACTAAGAAAACAACTATTCTCCCACTAACCTTCTTGTACACACAAGGTTCATCTTCATTTTGAATGAACCCAAACTCTTTGTGATTTCATCAAAACGAAGATTCCACGACTCCGAGAAGCTGCTTCAACCCATAAATGGATCTTTGAAGCTTGCAAACCTTTTTAGAATTTTACGGATGAACAAAACCTTGAGTTGTGTCATATACACATCCTCGAGTAAGTTTCCATTAAGGAATCTGTTTTGACATCCATTTGCCATATTTCATAATCATAGTATGCGGCAATGGCAAATAAAATTCTAATTGATTTAAGCATGACTACGGCGAAAAGGTCTCATCATAGTCAACACCATGAATCTGCATAACCTTTTGCCACTAGTCTAGCTTTATAGGCTTGCATTATCATCCATGTCTTTCTTCTTTTTATAGACCCATTTGCACCCAATGGTTTTAACACCCTCAGTGGATCTATCAAGTTCCAAACTTGATTGTCATACATGGATTGCATCTCGGACTTCATGGCTTCTAGCCATTCCTCGGACTGGTCACAGGCGGCTTCAGTATAGGTACTAGGCTCATCATCTATGAGCGATGCATCATCATCCTCTCACGAGATAACCATATCTCTCGGGTTCATGTCGCATCCTATCGATCTGCGTGGGACTTGTGTACTTTGAATGGGCTCTTCAACCGTTTGTTGAGCTTGTTCGGTTTCCATCGGTGAAGCGATGTCTTCTTGTGGTTCTCGAGTTTCCTCGAGAATTACTCTTCTCCCACTGTCTCTTTGGAAATAAATTCCCTTTCTAAGAATACGGATTTCGAGCAACAAACACTTTGTTCTCTGCGGGCTTGTAAAAGTAATATCCTTTAGTTTCCTTAGGATATCCCACAAATAAACATCTTTCGATCACGGCCGCCACTTGTCAAACACTTGGCGCCTTACGAACGCTCGCAACCCCGGATCTTTAGAAAAGACAAGTTTGGTCTTTTACCACCCATTTCTCAAATGGTGTCTTTTCAACTGCTTTAGATGGAACACGGTTAAGGGTGAATGCTGCTGTTTCTAAGGCGTGGCCCCAAAATGATAATGGAAGCTCTGTTCGACTCATCATGGATCGAACCATATCTAATAAAGTTCGATTCCTCCTCTCGGACACTCCGTTATGCATAGGTGTGCGGGAGGAGTAAGTTGCGAAACAATTCCACATCTCATAAGATGATCATCGAATTCTTGGCTCTAGTATTCCCCACATCGATCTGATCGAAGGGCTTTAATTGTCTTGCCAAGTTGATTATGTACTTCATTATGGAATATTTTGAACATTTCAAAAGATTCATGTTTATACTTCATAAGATAAACATATCCATATCGGCTAAAATCATCGGTGAATGTAATGAAGTATTGGTATCCGCCTCTGGCATGAGTGCTAAGAGGTCCGCATACATCAGTATGTATTAGGCCTAATAGATCACTAGCCCTTTCTCCATGACCGGTGAAAGGATTCTTCGTCATCTTGCCCAATAAACAAGATTCGCATGTCCCATATGATCTATAGTCAAAAGAGTCTAAAAGTCCATCATTATGGAGTTTAGAAATGCGTTTCTCGTTTATGTGACCAAGTCGACAATGCCATAAGTAAGTCGGATTAGAATCATTGAGCTTAGGTTTCTTGGATGCAATGTTATAGACTTCCAAAGTGTCGGACTCATCTAGATCAATATTGTAAAGGCCGATGTATAACTTTGCGGTACCATAAAGCAAGTCATCAAAGAAAATACGAATGATCTTATTCTTAATAAGAAAAGCGTAACCTTCACAATCTAATGTAGAAGCGAAATAATATTCCTATTCATAGCGGGAACATAATAGCAATTGTTCAAAACTAACAAAAGCCCATTGGGCAAAACTAGATCATAAGTTCCTACGGCTAGTGCGGCAACTCTTGCTCCATTGCCAACTCTTAGATCTACTTCCCCTTTCTTGATTCTCTCATCGCTTCTCAACCCCGCACATTTGTACAAATGTGAGATCCACATCCGAGATCTAATACCCAGGAGTTAGAGGTAGATAAGTTAACTTCTATAACAAATATACCTGTGGCGGTCTCACCGCCCTTGGTACGCTTTAGCTCTTCCAAGTAAATCTTGCAATTTCTTTTCCAGTGTCCTGGTTTATTGCAATGATGGCAATTTCCATCTTTGGGAGCTTTAGCCTTGAAACCCGGCCTAGTAGGGTCTTTAGATTTGGCAACTTTTGCCTTACCCTTGCCCTTGCCTTTGTTCTTAAAGGATTTCCCTTTGCGACCATCAACACATGGTTTGGTTTCTTCTTAATATTCTTTCGGCCGTTTTAAGCATCCCATGCGGCTCGGCAATGGACTTCTCCATCTCATTCATATTATAGTTCATAATGAACTGGCCGAAACTTTCGGGCAATGAGTTTAGGATCACATCCGTGGAGTGCTCCTTAGAAAGTGGAAAACCAAGCCTTTCAAGATGATCAATATATCCTTTCATCTTGAGCACGTGAGCACCGAGATGTCCCCTCAACCATCTTGCAAGCATACAAGGATTGAAAGGTCTCATACCTCTCTTGCCTAGCATGCTTCGAGAAAGTTTCCTTGAGGTGAGCATTTAGCTCATAAGCTTCCATTTCCTCCAGATTCTTCTGAAGTTATGGACAAATGGTGGCCAACATAAGACAACCGACATCAATGGAATCATCACAATGTTTCTTCCATTTGTCTTTTGTTGCTTTATTTGCATTGTCGGTGGCTCATCGGGAATTTCTTCCTCAAGAACATACGACTTTCTTTCTTGCTTGAGAACTATTCTCAGCTCGGATCCAATCGAATAGTTGCCGCCATTTTCTTTCGACTTGTCCTTCTCAAGGACGGATCGCGATGAAATGGTGGATGTGTTGTTTGATGCCATTCTACAAAATTCAATATGCAAAATATTTAGTCACATTATTTTATTTCTCGAAAAATACTCCCACTAAAACAAAGTACCCTCAATTTACAACATTTGTAATTTTAGTGGGCTAAGATCCCATTTCGTACAATCCTAAACTCGGCTTTGGCATGACGCCTAGAATTGAACTACTTTAGGTGGATAACTCTTTATCGATTACATCATATGTAACTCTTAGATTATATCATGGGATTTGGCATCGTATGCCCAAGCATGTTATAATCCCATCTTATGCCTTAAGGTTCAAAACTATTTTGATTTCCAAATTCATTAAACGTATAGGTATCACCATTACCTATCCTACCTTACTAAGATAATCCGAGTGCCCACTTTGGCATGACCCACTCATGATGATCGAAGTCTTGATAGGTGTTTTACAAATGAACGGCATTAAAATTTTAACGAGGATTTTTATCCTATGTTAATGTCTATGTTTGCTAACATACATCTAAACATACATAGCATCACATACATGCATAAATTTAAACATACATCGCATCACATGACAATAAAGCATAGGACCGTGTATAGCATGACCATAATCTAACGTGATTTTCATGAGCCAACATGAAAATCAAAAATGACATCAAAAGGGTTAAATATGGTCTTCATTGATCTTCCAAATACTAGGAACAACAAACTCGATCAATTTGCTCCTCGATACCATCTATCTCTACCTTCTTGTCATCATTACAATAATGAAAATTAAAACTACACTAATAAATTAAATTACAAGAAGTACAAACGACACGCAGCCGTAAAATAATAAACAATTTAAATAGACGACTCGCAGCCGTAAAACCAATTATAATTAAACGACAAGCATTCCGTAAAACCAACCCATAAGAAATTAAATTATCCAATCACATTGGTCAATTTATGGTCATGCCATACACCACACACATACCATAAATAATTATCAAATAATTAATAAAACATGTAATTATAGAAATTAAAATCTTTCTGATCGGACTAAAGAGTAATCATGGACCAAAAATAAAACAAACTGAGTCACATAGCCCAGATGGCCGAACACCTTCACCCGCACATGGCTGCGCGTGTTCAAACCCCGCCGGCCGCAAAAACGCATTTTAAAACATTAATTTTAATTTTAGAAAACAGGTTAATCACAAAACCACTGAACAATATTTACAAAAATTGCTCCAGCCCAGACGGTTTGGGCGAGGTTTATGGCGCGATCCCCGCGGGATCGATTCCCTCCGACAGCTGGGTACTATTTTTGCGATTTAATCGCTGGACGCGGGTCCGGGTCCGACCCGGATCCAACCCAAACCTGTCCGAACATACCCATCTCATTGTCTTTGCTCGAGAGCAGGCGGTTTATCCAAAATGATCCAGAAAATTAATTTTTGACGATCCGATTTAATCAAATTAAACCAGAAAAATTATTTTATAAAATCTATATTTTATAAACATAATCAAGAACATAATTTACACATAAACATGTTCTACACAAACAATTAAATTACTTGCAAGTTGGCTCCGATACCACTGTTGGATTTTCTATGTATCGAATACAAAATAATCGGAGTAAAAACGCAGCGGAACAATAAATGTGAAAACCCAATTTAGGATCTCATGCAGTAATTTAATTGTTTAATAAAAGAGTTAATCGAATTACCTTAATCCGATTGAACAATTCTAGATCCGGACTAGAAGTAGATGAATATCTCCTTCCTCTTTTGGTGATCCACACACGAACAATTCCACAAGCCGGATTGCTAGATCCTTACGAATAATATTGATAAATAGTACAACACAAATTCCTTACTAGAAGGATTGTACTATTGATCAAGATCAACTAAGGGAAGAGAGACGACCGACTCGTTCTCCTACAATATGATGTAGATGGCGATTTTTCTTCTCCTTGAAGGGCCGATTTTTAGGTCTTGTATTCTCATGACAACTCCTTGTCCAAGACCTTATATATACTAAGTAAACCCTAGATTCAATAATCTAGTATTTGCTTAGTTGCCCCTCAACTTATTAAATAATACAATATATATAATATCGATATTATATATATTACTTATTATTTAATCTCCTTATAAATATAATATCGATATTATATTTATTATTCCCGATTGATATTTATTCCTACTTGTCTATAATTGTCGTATGTGTGACCCAAAGGCTTATATTATGTTGGCAATTATTTAATACCTTATTAAATAATAAATCATAAGCGGCCTCTAGCAAGACATTATGATTACCCAAATAATATAAGTTAATAGTCCATTAAACCTTTTAACGTGTCAAATCCCTTTGTCACGCGATATCATATTTGAACTAAGTCATGGAGTCTCATACTTATTTATGTTCAAATGCTTTCTCGATCTTAAGTAGATGATTGAATCAAATGACTCTTCATTTGAGCATGGCCATGCATTTCCTTGATCCTACTTATCGAGGCCCAGCAGATATCTCTCTCACTTAAGAGAGGACAAATCCCCATCTTGATTATTCATTGCCCTCTACATGACTCCCACTAATCCCGATCGCTAACCTTTATGATCACCATGTTTGAGATGACGCGTTGGATTACGTCAAGGCATAGCGATTATCATGTTGGACTCTATGATAATCTCGTGTTCAAGGATTTATTGACATACTGTATTGAGATTCACTTATGATATTTCCATGCAGTGATCTCAATGCGGGTCGGTCCAGTATTAGTTCTCCAACCAATACCCATAAGATTGATCCGTACCATACGCATAATCATCCGATGATTATCAATCAAACTTATACTAGTATATTAATCACTTGAGTCTCTACTTAACGCGATTTTACCAGGGACATTTGAATAATCTTATTATTCGTGAATAACTATTATTCGATTATTATAATATTAAAACATGCACACATTATAATAATCAACGAGAAATAAATGATATCAAATAACTTTATTTAAATGTGACAATTACAAATCTAGGCACATCGAATGTCCTAGGGCACTATTCCCAACAGTTTAAATATCGTAATGTAAAATAAATAAGTAATTTGAGAAGCTCGAAGTTTTGTGGTTTACTAATCTCTTGTAGTTATAGCTACGGGGATATTGATGTCATGAGTTTGATTCGGATTGAGACTAGATGTCTCTGTATGGTACTTGTGTTGGTTTTTTGTCACAGGTTTGGGATAGGTACTACCTTAGGGAAAACTCTGTCGAAATTTCACCATAATTTATAAGTACTAATATGATATAAGATAGTGTAAGTTAGGCAGTTAGTGCGGGTGTGTTACATGATTCTAGTGAGTTTTCTGAGATTACTAAGATATTTCTTCGAGAATAATTTTTGTTTTGATAGAAGTGTTCGGTTTATCAAACTTCTTAATATTCATGCTTGAAATGAATCAGCTATGTCGATAGAATCAACCCGGAACACCGCAGTATTGTTCCCTTGCGAAGTACGCTTGGTATGCTTGTATCTTGAATCACACTTTTGATATAAATTGTAAGAGCCGAACCATATGTATATATATTGGAAGTCGAAATCAAGATTGAAGTTTAGATTGTGGTGACTTGTATATCCATGAATCCGTAGACGTCAACATTTCGCCTCCAATATGGTCGTTCGATTCGTATGAAGTATGTCATCGTTTTCGGCTTAGCTTTCATCGTGTGGATAAACCATGAACCGGCCTTACGTTAATGTTAACTCGAATATGACTTAGGTCGTTCGGTGCTCATACGTTGGTTTTGAGTAATATGATGAATCCCTTGTTATTTCTTTTGAACAAGGTCCGAGCCTTGCAAGGTGATCGATCGAGGGGCGGCGACCTTCGGGCGTATTGACAGCCGTTGGAGTGTTTAATTCTTTCCATCTTTAAGGCAAGTATCGTAATTTGTCTATTGGTTTAATGTTGATGATTTTGATCATGCATATTGTTATTCATGTTGTTGAACATGTGATCATTCAAGATGAATTGTCATGATGTTGTTCATGTTGATGGACATATCGATTTGCATATGTGTATGTATAGTTATATTATATAACACCCCGAACTTTCCGGAATAATTACAGCATCGTAAATCCTTTGTAAAAGGATTTACAAGGCTAATTTGAAGACTACGGAAATAGTACAAAAGTGACATTAATAAAAGGAAATTCAAACCCGTTTGACAATTCAAATAAGTTCATTATTACAAAATGTTCCCAAGACAACAACATAAACGTACTCGAGTACTGAAATAACCAGAAAATAAGACAACATAATCCACATCACTGAGCCACTTCATCATCATGTCGGTACTGTGGCTGCTTCCCCGCTCCTCGACTACCTGAACATCAAAACAAATGTCCACCCCCGAAGGGGTTAGCAAAACAATGCTAGTACAAGTATCCTTATTTGGAGTATGGATCAAGCACAAACTGATTAGCCCTTACATAAGTGCCATAGTATCTGCACTTTCTGAGGCAATTAAACCTGAAAGTCTCAAGTTTGCCTTGGGTCAATTGAGATTTCATCATCAGGAAGGCTGTTGGGAAAACAAAGACCCTGTATCGAAACAGCCGGGATACCCGATCCCTGTATCGAATGATATTTGATAAAAAGGTTTTGACATATATGCCAATCCAAATACAGTAAAGGAAACTGTATCGAAGCTTTGAAGCTTTATCCTGTATCGAAGACCTGCCTCGAATCAGCATATAGTGAAGCTCTTCAGTACAGCAAGAAGTCTTGTAAAAAGACCAAGTATGGAAACTATCTCGTATCTCAAATACAGTTATCTTCCATACAGCTCACAACAGGACAAAGAAGGAACAGAAGTCAAGTCCCGTTGAATAAAGAAGTATTTAAATACTCAAGGATAAAGTATTTAAATACTGCCAGTCTTCAGATCTTCAGAATCCCGCGAAATCCGGATCGTGTCATAATCCCGTTGGAACGAAATCTCATTCAAACGGATACATTCTTCAGAGACTATATATATCTTATGAAGGCATTGAAGATCAGTTACCCAGCAACCTAACACTCAAGCTATCAAAAGTTATCATCAGAGCAAACATATCTCCAAAGCTTATTGCAATTAAGAACGAAAGAGATATACAGTGCTCATCATCCTGAACAACACTTCATCAGCTGAAAGCTCTTAAAGTCAAAGTTGTTGTTCACCATCTGTTCTATACGTTGAACAAACTCAAGATCAGCCCTGTGTGGACTGAACCATCTGTGCTTCTCCGGAACTGTGTGTGAAGGAATTGCATTGAAGAAGACGAAGCTTCAGAACTGTGTGTGAAGAAGCAAGTCAAGCATTAGCTCAAAACCAATCTGTGTGAACGGTTTAAGCTAAGATCTTTATATCAATCTGTGTGAACGATATACTGATTGTGTGTGTTGTTATAATTACGTAGTTGTATACGCAGTAATTATAATAAACTTTTTACTCTTGTGTAGAGGACCAGTGGACGTAGAGGGGTTTACCTCGAACCACTTTAATTACTGTGTTATTTACTTTCAGCTTTTACTGTTTTAAATTACTGTGATATATTAAGTATACACTATACACTTAGTTGCTGTATCCACAGCAACCTACTGTATCCAAGACTTCCGCTACGCACTCAGATTTAGAATCCGTACAGTTTGTAGTTTAAACTATTTTCCAAACTGTATCCAGTATACTTAGTGGCCAACAAGTGGTATCAGAGCGGTTGATTCTAAAAAGAATCAGTCGTATTCCTTTTAACCGAATCAGATTCAAATCACTTATTTTCAAAACAGTCTCTTTCATTCCTATATTATCAGTATGGATACTTCTATGATTAACAAAGTCCCCATGTTCTCTATTAACGAATTTGACGACTGGAGAATTAGAATAGAAGCTCATCTTGCAGCAATGCACGAAGAGATGATTTTTGTTATACAGGATGGTCCTATCAATATCATGAAGGTAAATCCGGCCGCAAGGATTGAGGGCCAAGCCCATGCTGAAATGCTCGAGAAGGAACGCGAGCAATGGACAACAGATGAAAGGAAGCGAGCCAATCTCGACAACGTGGCTAAGAACGTGTTATTTGTCACTCTTGACAAAGGCACGTTCTCAAAGGTAAAGAGCTGCAAAACAGCCAAAGAAATCTGGGATAAACTCAAGTTAATTTGTGAGGGAACTGAGCTTTCAAAAGAAAACAAGATTTCAAAACTAACTCAGCAATTTGAATCTTTTGAAATGAAACCAACGGAAACACTTGAGGAACTTGACCTCATTTCTTGGTATTGTTGGTGATCTTTAAGCGTTGTGCATGATTTACACCAATTAGGAGAATATCTTAAAAATTTTCAGATCTCTCCCAATGGGACATTAAGACCACGGACTATGCGTGTATCCTGTAATCTTAATGAAATATCTACTTTTGATCTCTTCTCGACCTCAAAGCTTTTGAGTATGATATTGACAGAAGAGAGAAAGCTAAAGAATCTCCTTCAAAGGTCACTCTGCTCTTTGTATCGAACCTGTCGACACATCATGCCTAGCTCGTGAAGCCCGATCCACAAGAATGCCGACAGTGGCACGACATCCTGTCTCAAGATGAAATGGCGCTTCTAATGCATAAATTCAAAAAGTTCATCAAACAGTCTGGAAAGACTCCATACAGGCCCAAACCTGTCCACAAGGTAAGTACCGAAACATCATCTGGTGATGCTAACCTGTGCTATAACTGCAGGAAACCAGGCCATTATGCAAACAAATGTCCTCATCCCAAAGTCCAAAGATTGCCTGAGGCCGAGCAACAAGAGAGAGATGAAAGAAGACGTGCTTGGAAAGACAAGCTCAAGGCCCTGATTGGAGAATCAGAAGCCTCCCCCACACCATCCAAATCAGCAGAATGTCTTCAGGTGGTCACTGAAAGTGATTCATCTGATGATGAGTTCGATGATAAAGCATACATGTGCTTTATGGCCAAAGATGTTCCAGAAGGTGAAGACAGCGACGATGAGGTAAGTTCAACCTCAGCTATTCCATCAAATGCATCTCATACTTTCGAAAATATGATGAATGAATTTAAAAACATTCAAAAGGCCCATGAGACTCTAAAAACTGAGAATATACAGCTTCAATTAACAAATTTAGAGCTGAAAGATGAAAATCACTTGCTGAAAATAAACTATGAAAATATGTCTCTTGATTGTGAAACCAGCAAGGTCGATTTTGAAAAACTCATGGAGAGCAATCATCAACTTGCTCATGAACTAAAGGAGGTTAAAACCCACAATGAGAGCAAGACAAATGATTTGGTTCTACTACAAACCAAAATCACAACTCTCGAAAAGCGAGAAACTGAACTTGAGACCATTCTGAAGTCTTTTGAAAAATCGTCCAAAAGAATGGAAGAAATTCTGAGCACTGGGCAACATGATCATGATAAAAGTGGCTTAGGATACAGCTCATGTTCAAACAAAGGGAAAACTAGTACAGTGTTCGTCAAGAGTGTGGAACACATTCCAGAATCGGAAGATACCCCTAGTCCCATGAAGGAACTCCGTCGTACCGAGAAAACCGAAGGCTGCAATTCCGCCCCGCAAACCTATACCCAGAAATGGAATCATAAGCCATTCCAACTCGTGAGGCGCACTCAACGATGCTCCCGAGCATATCAGCGTCAACGGCCGTTCGAAGGAAGGCTGTATCCAACCACCAAAGGCCCGCACGGCAGCATTTATCGTCTGACTCGCCGAGGTATTGGATACAGGAGCCCCGTTATCCCTCAAGACAGCAGATGCCAGTTCAGTATCAACAACAGCATTGGGAATCCAACTGGAGACCCAGAAGACAAGCTGTTAGGCCTAAGAAAATGGCTCCACCTCCTAGACGGCACTCGTACTGGAATAATAATAATAACCCTGAATTTTACATGCATAATAATTATCATGCTTATAACAACTACGGATATGCCCCCCATAGATATCGCAACACTGTACCGAGTATATCCTACAGTAAACCAATTGCTGCCAGGAAAGCTTGGGTACCTAAAGGAACTAACATACATGGACCCAAAAATCAAAGGGGACCTAAATCTACCTAATTTCTTTGTTACAGGACATTCTAGAGGAGGATACCTGGTACTTCGATAGTGGATGCTCTCGTCACATGACCGGAGATAGGAGCAAGCTATCTGATTTTGTAGAAGGTCGCGGTCCAAAAGTTCGCTTCGGTGATAAGTCCAAAGGAAGAACAAGAGGGAAAGGAAACCTACTTGTCGGTAAATTCAAGGTCACCGATGTTGCATATGTTGAAGGCTTACAGTATAATCTACTTAGTATTAGCCAGTTCTGTGATAAACAGTTCTCGGTGAAGTTCTATATAGATCGTTGTAGAGTCAAGAACACTCAAACCAAGGAAGTTGTGCTTACAGGAAGCAGATCAGGTAATATGTACATTCTTGTTGGAAGCCTATGAGCTCCTCAATTCCATGTTTTGTTGCCAAAGGCACTGCAGATATTAGCTGGTTATGGCACAAGAGGATGTCTCACGTCAACTTCAAGACGATCAACAAGCTTTCAAGACAGGGTATGGTTAGAGGTTTGCCAAATGTGTCATTCAAGAAGGACAGCGTCTGCGGACCATGCCAGAAAGGCAAGCAAATCAAGTCAACCCTGAAAAGAAAATCCTACCTTTCAACCCAAAGAGTGTTGGAAATGCTACACATGGATCTCTACGGTCCTGTAGACCCAGTAAGTTTGGGAGGTAAGAAATACTGCATGGTTGTTGTTGATGATTATTCCAAGTATGCTTGGACGATCTTTCTTAGCAAGAAGAAGGAAACAACATCAAGGCTGCCCGAGCTCCTGAGAAAGTTGCAAAATGAAAAAGCATCGAGTATCGTGTGCATTCGTTCCGACAGAGGTACTGAATTTACTAACCGCTTTATAAAGCAATACTGTTCGGAGAATGGAATACAGCACGAATACTCAGCTGCCCGTACACCTCAACAAAATGGTGTTGCCGAGCGAAAGAATAGGACGTTGAAAGAAGCAACAAGGACAATGATTGCCGCAAGCAAATTGCCACAGCGTTTCTGGGGTGAATCAACCAATACAGCGTGCTACACTCAAAACCGTTGTATCGTCAACAAGCACCACAACAAAACAACTTATGAGGTATGGAATAACAAAACTCCATTAGTTTCGTATTTTCACATTTTTGGATGCAGGTGTTATGTATTGAACAATGGGAAGGACCAACTTAGAACCTTTGATGAAAAATCAGATGAAGGAATATTCGTAGGATACTCCTCCGTCAGCAAAGCTTTCAGAATCTTTAATAAAAGGAAGCTGACGATCGAGGAATCAGTTCATGTAGTGTTCGACGAACCACACCATGACCTTACAGGAGTAGATGATATCACTCAGAACATTCACCATCTATCTATCTTGGATCCACCTACACCCATAGAACATGTCGTTGATTTAGAAATCAACCCCGCAGCTGTAAGAATCGATGTGGATGAAGCCGACGCTGTACAAGCTGAAGTTGTATCCACAGAAACTTTCGATACAGTACGGGATCCTGAATTAGAACCCGACCGAAGATGGTTGAGAGATCACCCGCAAGAGCTGATCATTGGAAACATTAATGCCGGTGTTTCTACTCGTAGGAGAATACAGAGTACACAAGGAAATGTACTTTGTGCACAAGAAGAATCTAATGCTGAAGTTTCACAGTTTCCTGAATGGAAATCTCAATCCGAACTTAGAAGACTCAATATGTGCACTGTCGTTGTATTCTTAGCCCAGTCCGAACCTGTTTCGACCATAGACGCTCTTAACAATTCTCATTGGATAACATCTATGGAAGAAGAGCTTAACGGTTTCGAAAGAACCAATGTATGGTATCTTGTACCCAGACCGACACACCAATCGGTTATAGGAACCAAATGGGTATTTCGAAACAAAAAGGATCGAAATGGACTTATCATAAGGAACAAATCCAGACTAGTAGCACAAGGCTATTGTCAGGAAGAAGGTATCGACTATGATGAAACCTTCGCCCCTGTAGCGAGACTAGAAGCCATTAGGATATTTTTAGCCTTTGCCGCCCATAAGAGTTTTATCGTATACCAAATGGACGTCAAGAGTGCTTTCCTGAATGGAGAACTTGCAGAAGAAGTTTATGTTGAACAACCACCAGGGTTTGCCAACACAGACGGTATCGATCTAGTTTACAGGCTAAGGAAAGCGTTGTATGGACTTAAACAAGCCCCTAGAGCCTGGTACGAAACCCTGTCCCAGTATCTAACCAACAACGGATTTGAGAAAGGTGTTGTAGACAAAACCTTGTTCAAGATACAGGAAGGTGATGACCTTCTAATGGTACAAATCTATGTGGATGATATTATTTTGGGTTCAACTAACCTTGCTCTATGTCAAAGGTTCTCTCATCTCATGCAAAGTAAATTTGAAATGAGTATGATGGGGGAACTTAGTTATTTCCTAGGTTTGCAGGTAAAGCAGTTGCCTACAGGTATATTCATCAACCAGGAGAAATACAGCAAGGAGCTTCTCAACAAATTTGGAATGAACACATCCAAATACTCGCCAACCCCCATGATCACTTCCGTGCAAATTAGTGTTGATGAAGCCGGAAAGCCGTTTGACCAATCACTGTACAGGAAGCTCATTGGTTCGCTCCTGTACCTAACGACTAGCAGGCCCGATATCCAGTTTGCTGTTGGAGTGTGTGCGAGATACCAAGTTGCACCTAAAGAATCACACTTCAATACAGCTAAACGAATCCTGAAATACATTAAAGGAACAGTCGATGCAGGACTATGGTATCCTAAGGAAGGCGGATTCGATTTAGTTGGATACAGCGACTCGGATCTCGGAGGCTGCAAGCTAGATAGGAAGAGTACAAGTGGAACTTGTCACTTTCTCGGACCTAGACTCGTTTCTTGGTTCAGTAAGAAGCAATTGGCTAACTCTCTTTCCACGGCTGAATCAGTACTATCTTCTTTGGTAGGCTTTGTATGCAGACCCTTTGGATGCAGCAACAACTGTCAGACTATGGAATCCATGCTAGAGAGACTCCAATCATGTGTGATAGCACGAGTGCAATTGCAATCACGCACAATCCTGTTCTGCACTCGCGCACTAAACATATCAACATGAAGCATCATTTTATCAGGAATCACGTCGAGAACAAGGATGTACGCCTGGAAAAGGTTCATACAGATGTTCAGCTGGCCGACATTTTCACCAAGCCTCTCGACACAACAAGATTCAACATGCTCAGACAAGAATTGGGAATGCTACAGCCAGACTCCCTGTAAGTAATTTACTGTTTTTACTCAACAATTGAGGGGGAATGCTATAAGACCCGTGAATACAGTATCCAACATTAATTATTTGTACACTCAAAATCATCAATACAGTACTGTAGCAAGCGAAGACATATGAATCCTACAGCTGGTGTGTGCAATAATTAAGGGGGAATACTGTAGGACCCATGAATACAGCATTAATCCAAATATTGCTGTATGGAATTCAAAACCTATAAGTACCTTTTTAAGGGGGAACGCTGTATCGACGCGGAAAACAGCACATGCTATAGGATTTCGATTCAGTATATAATATAATATTATTTCCTTTCAAAATAATTTTTGTCCACGTGCCCTGTTTTTATGTCAAACGTCATGTTCATTAAATGCCTTACACGACATCTGGACAACTGAATCTCAAAAGCCACGATGTTTTTAAATTGTTTATTATTTTTAAACCGCCGTTTTAGGCATTTAGGGTATCAACCTATGTCAGAAGTGGGACCCGCTCTATTTTTAAACTTTTTAATGGATTAGCGTACCAGTTACACTCAGTCCATCTTAACCGTTGATTTCAAAACCGGTTCCCATCCCTTAAAATCTGACCATTCGTACTCTGCAAAACCCTATTTCGCCGCCCAACTATAAAAGGACTGAATCTGCCATTAGAGACTCTTTACGCTTTCTGCAAATACAAGAGTTCTCAAGCAAATACAGCCTACATATTTTTCTGCATTTCACTGCATATTTCGATTGTTTTCTTCCACCTTTTTCTTAAGAAAACATCAATGGCTGGACAATCTTCTTCCCCTGTTCTGAAGAAATCCGCTAACATCATTGATGGCCGGATCTTCTCCAAACCTGTCATCATTGAGCGTATTCTCTCGGAAACCAACGACGCAGAACCTATGGAATATATCATTACTCGTATTCAACAACAAGGCCTCTATCGCCTTGGAAGCAAGACCGCCGACAAATTCGACGCCCATCTGGTTGAGGAATTCTACCTCAACGCCGCCGTCCGTTTTCTGTCATTGGCCCAGGGAGGTCATGTTGCTGACATCACTGCAACAGTCCAAGGAGTGGAGATCTGTATCGATCGCGATCTGCTCTAGAGAATCTACAGGCTACCCGCTGATGGCCTGACCATGGATCAACTTGAGACTTTCGGGTCTCAAGAGCTCATTACAAAATTTTATGGATTGTTTACAGGGTCCAAAGTTGTAGACATGGTGAAACTACTTGTCACAAGAAAAACTTTCTTCTTCCTTTTGTGTATCTTCATGACTTTTGCTCCAGGATTATTGAAAACCGAACCGGTGCGTTCGAGATGTGCAGAAACTTAAGGTTCAGGATGATGGTGGCTATTTTGACCTGTGAAAAGGTCAATTGGTGCCAAATAATTCTGAAACGCCTACAAGAGGAGGTGTGCAAACCTGCCACTCAGAAGAAATCTTTCGGCTTAATGTTGAATTATATCCTGACGAAGTGCAGACTGACGCAATCCGCCGATGCGAAGAAGAATAGCTCGAGGATATACTTAGGAGGCGTCAAGCCTACTGCGTATAACCAGAGCACCCCGTATTGCAACCACCCGAGAACCAGGCACATGCCAATTTCTGATAATCCAAGAGATGAATCCATGAAGGTCCCAGAAATGGAATCTTCTAAGAAGCGAAAGAGATCTCACAGCAAGAAACACTCTGCTGGTGAGAAGCCCAAGAAAAGACTCAGGAGGCTTTCAAAAATCAAATCTGCCAAGCACTCCAAGGAAGTCTCCCCCGTGGCTCAACCCACTGATGAAGAACCCCAGGGCCCAACCCCTGTGGAAGAGGTGTCTCCTACTGCATCGACAGTAGATCCCGAGCCTTTGGCAGCTAGGACGGATATTGAGACATCTGCCAACGATCAAGACTTTAGCGAGTCGGCTGCCCATTCGGAGCCAAAAGCTACTTCTCCTCTGCGGGATCCCACACCCGTACAGGATCCATCTTCCTTCAGGGCACCATCCCCTGTAAGGAGTCCCTCTTCCGTACAGGATCCCATACCTGTACAGGAATCCCTCGACACAGCGTCTCCAGACGTTATTCGAAGTCCCTCCCCTGACTCGATCATTAATCAGACCCTTCTTTCGGTTCAAATTGAACATGCCTTCGAAAGATTTTTGCAATGGAAAGGCTACAGGCTAGCTCCGTACGATACACTGTACAATTGGAGCGATTGGAGCCACGAAGAGAGATTCGTCTCAGAAGTGACGGACTCAACTGAAATTGAGGCCCTGCTTCAATGGGACAACCCCTCTTGCAAGGATCTAATTGAAAGCCATCTTCTGCACAAATCTGACGCCCGGAGGAAAGGAAAGAAAAAGTCAGAGGATTCTCCCACTAATCCAAAAGATGACAAAGATCATGACTCAGACGACGACGACGATGCTTTACAAGCAGGTCTGAGAATGAGTCGTGAAGAGGCTGAAGCTCGAGACGCCTCTCCACCCAGAGATGACGAAGGGCCTTCTACCCACGCCAATCCCCCTTCGCCACAGCCTGAGAACATTCCCGACGAAGAGGAATCAGTCCCTCCAGTCGAGGAAGTACAAGAAATTTCGGAACAGGCACCTGAGCCTGCTGCGACCGAAGAAGCCATTCCTGAAAGCCAACAGGAGGATTCAGTCCCTCCTGTATCCATGTTTGCTGAAGAATCTTCGCAACAGGAAGCTTCTCAACCCCCTGTCGCCGAACCACAGAAAGCTGCTCCCGCCCCTTCAACCGTGGAATCCGAGGACGGTATCGAACCTGAGGATGTCCAACTTACTTCACGCCCATCCGTGAATGTAAGAAGGTTGAACAGCTCTGCAGACCTTGCCCAACCAGATTCTCCGATCTCTGCCGCACGAAAAGAGCGCCTGCGTGCTCTTGGCCTTGGTCGTATTCATCCAGGATGCAGTAAATGCTTTATCTTCCGTTGAAAAAGCATTGAATTGGATGCATACTTCTGCCGTCGAAGAAATGACCACTCTTCAAAATGAAGTATCTCGTGTTGTCGACGCATTCATTCTTTTGCCAGAAGTTTTCAAAGAAGCTTTGAAGATCATGGAAGATAAGCAGGAGCAACTGCTGAAGGAAGAAGCAACAAAAACGAGGATAGCTGAAGCCAAGACCGCTTGTGCTATGATTGAAAAATGACTCTCAAGCTGCGTGCTCACGACAAATGCATTCAGGAAATGTCGCAGACTCTTTCCTCCCTTGTAGAGAGAATGACCAGCATCGAGACAAAACAGGACGCTGCTCTAGAAATCCTGCAAAGTCTTGATGAAGCCAAAAAGGGGGAAGAGGCATGAGAAGCTGCTAGGAGAATTAGGCTGCAACAAGAAAGGGAATTTGAGGCTACTCAGAACAGTATCACTGCCGAATTGAACAAGCTAGCACCTCCATCCCAAAGTTTTAAAATTTCAGGCTCCAGACCGGAATTTCACGATCCCAATGTCCCTTGGCAAACTCTTATTCAGAGACCTTCGGAAATTCGTCTGCCGACCAACCGCAACCCTACTGCCGACGAAGTGAAGCACTGGAGGAAGAACGAACTGATGAGATACTTTGTCAGACTCATCAGGGAATCTGCCATCTTCAAGAACTATAAAACGTTAGCGGAGGCCGCAGAAAAATGCTAGAAGAAGGGAAACTCCCTCTCCAAATCGAAATGAAATCCAAACACAGAAGAGGAGATCGGGTCACCCATCCAGAAGACTGGATACTTGCCTTTGATCGATCCTATGATGGAAGAGCTATATATCAGGATCGAGGCAATGATTCTCTTCAAAACTAGTGGCGTGGTACCGAGAATGAACCAGGGAAAAGGCCATGGAGGCATGCGGATTATAGATAAGGAGCTGAAATCTATGTATATTTTTGTTTTGTAATCTCTATTCGAAACAGCAAACTCTGTACTCAATTCATTTTGAATATCAATAAAAACGTTTGTTTGTCTTGAAAGATTACAACTCGTAATATACTGTGTTGATACATGATTACTTAAATTGTTTGATAGCAATCTCAAGTTAGATAAACTTGATTGAAAAATAAGCTGTACGAACTAGTCTACGAACAGTTCATAATTTCAGTTGTAAGCTTAGAATACATTGTAAGATTGTGCCTGCGCGCCAATCATAAGCTTAAGTTGTAATAATCCTTAAACTGTATCGAACTTGTCTGCGAGCAGTTCATTATTTAGACTAAGTCACTAAGTCAAACCTTTTGACGAAAGACCAAGAAATCTGCCAGAAGTCATCAAAGAAGATCGCTTCATGAAGAAGGTTTTGGCATCATCAAGAAGACTTGAATAGTCAAGAAAGAAAGTCTTGGGAAATTGTCAAAAAGGGGGAAATTGTTGGGAAAACAAAGACCCTGTATCGAAACAGCCGGGATACCCGATCCCTATATCGAATGATATTTGATAAAAAGGTTTTGACATATATGCCAATCCAAATACAGTAAAGGAAACTGTATCGAAGCTTTGAAGCTTTATCCAGTATCGAAGACCTGCCTCGAATCAGCATATAGTGAAGCTCTTCAGTACAGCAAGAAGTCTTGTAAAAAGACCAAGTATGGAAACTGTCTCGTATCTCAAATACAGTTATCTTCCATACAGCTCACAACAGGACAAAGAAGGAACAGAAGTCAAGTCCCGTTGAATAAAGAAGTATTTAAATACTCAAGGATAAAGTATTTAAATACTGCCAGTCTTCAGATCTTCAGAATCCCGCGAAATCCGGATCGTGTCATAATCCCGTTGGAACGAAATCTCATTCAAACGGATACATCTCAACGGATACATTCTTCAGAGACTATATATATCTTATGAAGGCATTGAAGATCAGTTACCCAGCAACCTAACACTCAAGCTATCAAAAGTTATCATCAGAGCAAACATATCTCCAAAGCTTATTGCAATTAAGAACGAAAGAGATATAGAGTGCTCATCATCCTGAACAACACTTCATCAGCTGAAAGCTCTTAAAGTCAAAGTTGTTGTTCACCATCTGTTCTATACGTTGAACAAACTCAAGATCAGCCCTGTGTGGACTGAACCATTTGTGCTTCTCCGGAACTGTGTGTGAAGGAATTGCATTGAAGAAGACGAAGCTTCAGAACTGTGTGTGAAGAAGCAAGTCAAGCATTAGCTCAAAACCAATCTGTGTGAACGGTTTAAGCTAAGATCTTTATATCAATCTGTGTGAACGATATACTGATTGTGTGTCTTGTTATAATTACGTAGTTATGTACGTAGTAATTATAATAAACTTTTTACTCCTGTGTGGAGGACCAGTGGACGTAAAGGGGTTTACCTCGAACCACTTTAATTATTGTGTTATTTACCTTCAGCTTTTACTGTTTTAAATTACTGTGATATATTAAGTATACACTATACACTTAGTTGCTGTATCCACAGCAACCTACTGTATCCAAGACTTCCGCTACGCACTCAGATTTAGAATCCGTACAGTTTGTAGTTTAAACTATTTTCCAAACTGTATCCAGTATACTTAGTGGCCAACAAAGGCCATGCAGTCAAGTTTCAAACAATGAAGAATACAATCCACATTGATGAAAAGTGGTTCTATATGACCAAAACAAGTGACAGGTACTCTCTTACCTGGTGAAATTGAAGCACATAGGTCTTGTCAATCCAAAAAGGTTCATAACAAAGGTTATGTTCATGTATGTGGTAGACAGACCACACTTTTCAATTGAAGGGGCAATTTCTCCACTCACAAAGGTTCAAATCCTACCCTTTTCCATTCACTTGTAAAATTTGATTTATTTTAAAAAGAGATATAGGCAAAAATAAATGCAAATATGCCAAATATGTGAGAATCCATATCAATGAAAGACATCAGAGGAAAAATAGGCTCATGTATGTGCATTGACCGATATTTCAAGAACAAAATAATAGAATAATGAGAAGGTAATTTACCATTCTGGTGGTATAAGCCCATGAATTCTGTCAGACCATGAAATTTTCTCCTTTCTCATTCTCAAAAATAATCTAACTTTTTTGCAAAATTTTGGCCCAGACAATTTGAAGTCGCACCCTGCACACCATGTCCGGTGTTCGGGACAAAATCCTGCCATGAAGGGAAGCCAACCATTCAAAAAAATAGTGAATAAAGTTCCTTAATAGTTCATGATAAACTATTGTGTTAGAGTAACATCACAAGCAACATCACAATATTGTCACCTCGACAGTAGCTGTATAGAGTCCACCAGAAAACCTCTCATGCTCGCTTTTCTTGCCCTTAATAACTGGAAACAGCCAAAAACTCTTCATATATGCGTCTGTATAGTTCCAAGATGTCAGGCACCTGAAAAATATGAAGGTGAAGAGCTATATTATATTTATGCCATGAAATTATGCCTATCTTAGCTAAAGAACCTCAAAGTTTGTGAATCGAGACAATTTATAAGAATAATAAAGGAAGCATTTAAAAAAAACTTCAACCTAAAAACACTTAGATCATCATACAAACAGGTCACATAAATTAATTTAGAAGAATCCAGGGATCAGAAAGAAACACTGTATACATAATTTATATAGAATATTGTAGCAACTATTTATGAGGTTATTCAAGAAAAATATTGCCTCATCATGTTAAGGGTTCTTAAATCTGAGCGTCCAAGGCGATAACATGTCGAAGAGATCCTCAGTCGCATCAGAAGTTTAGAACATGAGTTACATTCTTTATGGTCTGATAATTCTCACTAACATTGGCAATCATATGCTAAAAAATGTCATTGTTGCATACAGATCATTTTGATATTGCATTTCCATAAGCAAGCAAGACCATACCTCAGTATCTGCCTCTCCCTTGGTCACAAAAGCGGTATGTCCTTCCTGCCAAAGAACACAATTCGTCCAGGGTTAACGACGCTTTCAGGGAGGTTATTTCCTGCGCCTGAGTTTTATTTATCTGTGCCAGCTTAGTAAACTCAGCTTTGGCATGAGCAAGTGCAGCTGACTTTTCTTTAAGTAAAATATTTAGCCGGTCTATCTCAGCTGTATTGGCACTTGCACAGTTTTTAAAATCGATTGTATTTGTCTCGGTCTTATTTAAATCTAGGTGAGTTTTTCAAAATCATTTTTCAAATTTTATTCTCATCTTGCGGCTTAGTCTTCTCTGCGTCTGACTTGATGTTCATATTTAAGTGATTCAAAATCTTTGAATAATTGATTTACCGATTCATGTAAATCCATATCTTGCGACATGTCTGAGCTATTATTCGAACCGGTAGGTTTAGAGGTTACCTCTTCATCAGCCAAGTTTGCCATCAGCGATCATATTCCTCGTCGTCATCGTAAAAGAAGCCGCGCTTGATTCGACATGCTCTGGTCTTCTCCGATGAGAGCTTTTCTTGTCTTCCTTTACGGCCACCTCCTTTTTGGTTTCATCCTTCTTGAGCTCGGGACAATCCATTTGGATGTGTCCTATCTTATGTGATTGTAACATTCAACTTTCCGACTTCCGACTTTACGGTTTCTTCCGGGATTCTCCTTGTAGTTTTCTTATACTTGGAGTAGTTTTCCTGAGTTCTTGAATCTTTGCATGATGAAAGCCATTTCCTCCTCAAAGTCTAGCGGATTTGGAGGTTTCACATCGACAGGCTCTTAGCAGGGACTCGGCCGCAAATGCGATTCCCTTCTCTGCAGGCTCGGTCGAGGATGAACTCGGAAGTTCGAACTCGTAAGCCTTGGATCGAGAGAATAGCTCCTGAATCTTTATCTTATTCAGGTCTTTGGACTCTCTCATAGCTACAGCCTTCATGCTCCATTCTGGATTTAGAGATCTGAGGACCTTGAGTGCCATTTCCCTGTTGCCATAAGTCTTGCCCAGGGAGTTGATTTCATTGATAATTTCAGTGAACCTTGTGTCCACTTGGTCTATTGATTCTCCATTCTTGATTTTAAAATTGTCAAACTTTTGGATAGCTATTGACAACTTGTTCTCCTTGATCAGCTCCGTTCCTTCACACATTAGAGCTAATGTGTCCCATATCTCTTTGGCATTCTTACAATTTTTGATCTTGACCATTGTGGATTTGTCAAGAGTTTGGTACAACACATCTCGGCCTGTTGTCAAGATTGGCCACTTTCTCTCTTCGGGTCGGCTCGGTTCTCTTCTTAGGAATTTTTTCGGGCCTCCCAGCTGCGATTTCCTCGGGCGTGTTGTCCTTCTCGAAAATGAATGGACCATCTTCAATGATGCACCACATGTCGTCATGGATTGAAGATAAATGTGCCTGCATTCTTATCTTCCAGAGATCATACTCGTCAAGCGAAAAGACAGTAGTCTAGAGTGCATGTGTTCCATTATAACGTGAGAGATAAGATATATATCTTAATAGATCGGTTCGTGAAAAAATGAACCAACCTCTACGATACCACTTGTAGGTCACAAGTCGTCCGAAACAAGTCTAGAGGGGGTGAATAGACTTGTAGAAACTCTTGACCTCTTTTTCTCGAAGAGTGAGTTTCTTCAGCTGATGATCAAACAAATGACTAGGAGTCGTTTGTTCTTGGATATGTGCGGAAGTCAGCTGATGACGAATATATATATTAACTAAATGAAACACTTAACAATGGATGCGGCGGTTAGAGTATGATGCGGTAAAGCGATAAATAACACAGCAATTTATAGTGGTCTCGGAGGTGGGGTAATCCTCTACTAATCCACTTTTCTCCAAACCGATTGGAGATGAATTCACTATAATTCTCAACCGGTGATAAATATTACGGTGATTCACTACAAACTACAACGACTTCCAACCGGTGGAATTCCGTGCCGTTGTACACAAACTTGTCGCCTTGCACCTCTTGATCCGCGATCCTCGGATGCCTTCTGATCTGCTACTTCAACGGTGAAGTACCCCTTACTCAAGATTTAAAGACAAGAGTGTTTGTCTTCTCCAACTAAAGAGCTTCCTTGAATATGAACTTTTGGATCCGCTCTTTTTCGATGCTATTTGTTTGCTTAGGATTGCTTGGTTTGCTTTGATCGCTTAGAGTATAAGTTCGCAGGTGGATTGCTCGATTTCAAATCTCTGGATATATATAGATCACGATCTCTGAGCTTCTTCCTTGTAGCCGTTGCAAATCTGAACAAATCCGTCCGTTGGAGAGAGACTTCATTGTTTAATCTTTTCTGAACGTTGCAAGGCTGGATTCCCATTATTTAATTTCATCTTCAGACCGTTGTGATGACTTCTGCATGTGAGCGCCGAATCTTTTGAATATAAAAGGATTAACGTCTTCACGGTGGGTCAGGATGATTTAAATAAATCATATCTCTTGCGGGAATCACTCCAATTTGTCCCTTCACGTTGCATGTGAGCTTTCCGTAATATTTGACTTTTCAAAGCATGCTGACGTGGACTTGGAGTACTAGGCTGTAGTTGAGTAGACTGATGTGCAGCTTACTTCTCTGCAGGTAAGTCGTCTCGGCTGTATACTGTTTGAGACTTGTCTGATCAGGTGACTTCCCTGAGGTTCCTCGGCTGCAGTCTGGTCAAACTTCTCTGATAAATTTAGTTGACCAGGGCTACTCTGATTGGAGTCGGCTGTACTTCTCTTGATAGACTAGACTGTACTTTAGTACTTAGCTGATTTTCAGCCTAACTAACTTTGGCCTACAGAAGATACTCATTTGGTTCTTCTTTACATTTTGCCAATTTTATACTTAACACATTTTGGCCTATGGAAGATACTCATTTGGTTCTTCCTTACATTTCGCCAATAAATAAACATTTGATTTTAAATTAATGACATCATCAAAATCTAACAAGTATTCCTAACAAATTCCCCCTATTTTGATGATGGCAAAACTAAGCAATCAAATGGCCAAGTCTGCACTTAAGTGCAAGACAAAACTGAAATCAGTCTAATATTGAGACAACTGGAAAATTGTCATTCAACAGACTGTTCATAAAAGTTTTCTGACTTATCATAGAAATTATACAAGAATGTTTAAGTACAGAAAAGTAAAATTACAAGTAAGAAAAAAAAATAAAAGGTCATCTGCCTCTTCCTCTGCCTCTGCGAACAGGCTGCTTGGCAGGTCTGAATGGTTTGGCTCCAATGGGTCTTACCTTGACTGGAGCAAGGCCATACTTCCTTTTCACCACTAGAGCTGCGAAGTCCTGCTCCTCCTGCGATCTGAATTTGTTTTCAAGGCAGACTCGCTTGATTTCCTCCTGGAATTTTAGTTCATCAGGTTCACCATCCATGCGGACTGGTGCTTCTTCAGCTCTGAATTTAGGGATCATGGGAAAAGCTTTTTGTTCTTTTGCATGCTTCTTTAGAATAGCCCAAAGCTTGGGATGAACTGCTTCCATCCAGTTGATGAAAATCTCCTGTGGGGAGAGTTTGTCATCCTGAAGAAGTTCCCAGACATAAAAGTCTCTGATGAACTTCTTCCTAGCAGCTCCCCAAAATTCAATAGCTTCAAGTGGGCAGAAATCTTCCACATACCATAGCTCCAGACCTTCCCACTCAAGAGTAGGTTCGAAGCCGCCTCGGTCCTAAGCGCTTCCCTTGGTGAGTCAGCCTTGTCTTCTTCTTCTACAGGTTCCTTCCTCTTCAGGCTAGATGGTCCTTCAAGCTGGGGAACATCCTGCTTTTTCTTACTTCTGAATTCTCTCCCTTCCCCCTGAATCCTCTCTTCCCCCTTTTTGCCAGCATCAATGAGGGTTGTTAATTGTTGCTCCATGCGGCTCATCCAGTCAGACATGCCAAAAGGCATTCTGCTGTTTGTAGGAGGAGGAGGCTGAGGGATCTGTCTTTGCAGCAAGGTGTCAATCTTGGCATTTATCTGTTGAAGGTCAGGAGTGACCTGTGTTGACAGCAGCTCCCCAAGGGTGTCTCTGACAATCTGCTTGATCAGCTCAGTCATGTTGGGAGATAACTGAGCTGATGGGGAGTGTTCTCCGAGCCTTGACAAGGGAGCCACTCATTGCAGGCTCCTGTCTGCGGCAGGAGGTCGAGATAGAGTCTTCTCGGGGTGCGACCTTGAGTCTTACGCGGCTCTGCATCTAGGGTGGTGTCTGGGAGGCACAACAATCCTATCTGCAGCCTTCGTTGTGCTCCGCTCCTTCTCTGGCTCCTTTTCTCTTTCTTCCTCTTTCCCTTTTTCTTCATCAGATTTCTCTTTTTCTTTCTCCTCATCTTTTTCTCTCTCATCTCCAGCCGCCACACCAGCTCCTCCTTCACCTCCATCATCATGATCATCATCATCATCATCATCATCCTTAGCATCATCCTTGTCCTTCTCTCCTTCATCATCATCATCATCCTTATTTTCTTCTTCTTTTTCTTGCTCCACCTCTTCTCCTTCTTCTTCATCTTCCTCATCTTCCACTTCTTCTGTTTTTTCAATTTCCTCTGTCTCCTTTTCAACTGGTATGATTTCTTCTTGTTCTTCTTTTGCTTCTTCATCCTCCTCAACCAAGTTGATAATTTCATTCTCTTCATCAACTTCTTCTATTCTAATCTCCTTTTCTTCTTTCTCTTCCTCCTCTTCTCCAAAAGTACCATCAAAAACACTCAACATTATAGAGTGGATAAAATGGTCCATGTTAGTCTCAAAGTGAGACATGAACCAGTTATCCTGGAGGAGTAAGGTTAAGTCGACTCCTTGCAAAAATCGGTCAGGACATCCTCCGTGGCTTGGGGTAATCCCAACCACTAGTTTCAATAAAAATTTGAAAATTTGAAAAGGACATGGTTTTAAGAGTTTTCCACTCCTTAAAAATATTGACAAAAGAATGTTTTTCGCTTGTGGCTTGACAAGCTGTAGTTGTTCTATGGAAAGATTAAAAGTGTTGTTTTCTAACAGATTGAATGAGTAATGCCGAGGATAGATATCACAAGACACCTTCCTCTTCTTCGGTCATGTATACGGGAGGAGTAATGACAGTACAATTCTTGTTTCGGTGCACAGGCGAGCAAGTCTGGGTGAGTGGAGACCCGGGCGGTGGGTGGCATGATGTTCGGTGATCTCCTTCATCAACTGCAGCTTCCTTGGCCTCTTTGGAGAGGGTTCAGGTGATGACTGCAGATTGGAAGGTCCTTCTGGGGCTGGTCCCCTTCTCTTGAAACGGATGGCGATTGGAGTGTCATCAGACTCATGCTCGGACTCGACTGCAGTTCCGACCTCAGCTGCAGGTTGGTCCGAGTCTGTCAGATCGTACCTAGGGCAAAAGCTTGAGTCTGGTAAGTCCTTCAATATCTGGGCCGCCCTCCCGGTGACTCCAACCTTTTTCTTATCATGGTCCATATGACCTAGCCTCTTGTTCGGGTGGAAAGGGTCAATGTTTCCCTTGGCCACTCGATCTGCTCCAAGAACCAACTAAGATGCGTTCCAAACGCCAACTTAGTCTTGAACTTCTTCTCTCCCTCGAGCCATTCGACCTTGTTCACTTCACGAACAAGTTGCCTGAAAATGTAATCGGCCCAGTCAACTTCTTCTCGCTGAATTAGCGCACCCAATACCATGAACTTTGAGGATGATAGTTGGTCATAGCTTCCTGCCATTCCCATGACTATTTTATTTGTGATGTCCAGAGCGACTCGGTAAACTCTTTTCAACTCATTTCTTTTCGCCGTGAACTTCAACTTCTCCGGGACATTTTCCAGCTTAATCGTCTTCCATGTCTCGGCGGGTGATTGTTTGAGTGCTTCGACCGCCAAACCGCTATTTTTCATCCCGAATACAGAGCGAATCTTCTCTGTATCGATGGTGACTTGAACTCCACCGACGGTGCTCTGAATCTGGTGCTGAATTAGGTACGCGTTGCGGTAAAATTCAACCATGTCTTCTTTGAACAAGTGTTGGGGGTTGATTTCAAGAAACGGGTAGATGCCGTTCAGTTTCATTGCTCGGATTAGGTCGAGCATATCAAAGTCGTCTAGATTTGCTTCCAGTAATCCCTCGAAATCGACGACCATGGAAAAGATAACCTGGTCCTTCATCGCCTTTAAGTTTGCTCCGTCAACAGATGCCATTTCTGCAAAAAGATTTTAGGATTTAGTGTGTATTTTGCTCTGTGAATTTTTAGGGTTTCTGAAAGCGTAAAGAGGAAAGTGAAAGGGTTTTCTTCCTTATAAAGAAGATGAAGTGACGTTTGGATTAGTTTATTATAAGTTTAAACGGTGGTACGCCTTTTCATATTCTTTTGAATTTCAAATTTGAATCGGTGGCCCCATGTAAAAATTGACGGTTGATTCTGATTGGCCACCGTAGAGGTTAATTAAATGGGCGTGTGACGCGTGTATTTAAAATTGCCACTTGGCTTATAAAATGTATTTTAAATGCTATTTCTTAAGCCAAAATAATATTATAAATATGGCAGATAAAATTGAAAATTAGAGATCAGTTTAGAGAACTTATTTAGTCGATTCGTTATTTGTTGACCGCTCTGCTACAGTGAGTTTGACTTCTGCACGGTACTCTGTCTGACTAAGTTGCTTCGACTAGCCTTCGTCTTCTACTTTGCATCGGCTTAGGTGATTACGGAGGGGGTTCGTCCTTCCTTCAACTTGCTTGAACTAGATTCCCAATCTAGTAATCCAAGATCTCTGCTCGGCTCTAGGAATCTCTCTTCGGCGGGGGTTTGGTGAAGATGTCGGCTATTTGGTAGTCTGTCTTTGACTCTTTCAACTCTAACCCTATTGTTAAGCACGTGGTCTCGAATGAAATGGTGCTTAACGTCAATGTGCTTAGTCCTTGAGTGCAAAACCGGATTGTTGGTTAGTGCAATAGCACTATTGTTGTCACACCATATAGGAACTTCGTTGGCAATAATATTGTAGTCCCTTAATTGTTGTCGATCCATAGGATCATGCACAACTTGACTACTGACTAGGTATTCGACTCTGTAGTGGAGATAGAGTTAGAAACACGCTTCTTGCTAAACCAGATATCGATCTGGTTCCTAGGAATTGACACGTTCCACTAGTGCTCTTCCTATTGATTTTGCATCGTGAAATCCGCATCGAGTATCCCTGATAGCTCGAAGTTGTCATCCTTGGGGTACCATAGTCCAACATTAATGGTAGACTTTAGGTACTTAATTATTCTCTTGGTGCATCTAGGTGTGATTGCTTCGGCTTGGGTGGAATCTTGCACAAACTCCAGCGCATATGATATGTCCGGCACCTTGCGATTAGGTACGAAGAGATCCGATGAGTCCTCTGTAGTGGGTTGAGTCAAGCGATATTCTGCCTCGTGCATCCGGGTGAGTACTTGTGCTCATTGGAATTCTTGCGAGTTTGGTGATTCCATTCCATATCTCTTGATGAGATCTCGGGTATACTTTGCTGGTTGATGAAAATTCCTTTTTCCATCTGCAACTTGTAATCCGAGAAAGAAGTTAAGCTTTCCCATCATACTCATCTCGAATTCTCCTTGCATGAGGTTGGAGAATTTCTCACATAGTTCTGGATTGGTTGACCCGAATATGATGTCATCCACATAAATCGAACTATTAGAATGTGGCCTTCGTGCTCCACCGAATAGGGTCTTGTCCACTTTTCCTTTGCAAAAACCATTTTCTCAAGAAACACAGAGTGTTTCATACCATGCTCTCGGTGCTTGCTTGAGTCCATCTGAGCTTTCAACGACTTATAGACTTTGTCTCCTTTGACAAAACACAGGGGTTGCTCTACATAGACTTCTTCTTCTAGGATTCCATTTAGAAACGCACTTTTCACATCCATCTGGTAGACTTCAAAATCCTTGAATGCGGCATATGCGAGGAATAGTCGATGGCTTCTAATCTTGCAACAGTGCATAAGTTTCATCAAAATCTATTCCCTCACATTGTGCATATCCTTTTGCTACGAGTCGGCTTTATTCCTAACAATGACTCCGTCTTCATCACTTTTGTTTTTATACACCCATTTGGTGCCAATAACTTTCTTGTGATTAGGTGCATGCTAGTTCCCAAACATTGTTTCTCTCCATCTGCTCCAATTCCTCTTGCATGGCATTAATCCATGAATAATCTTCCAAGGCTTGTTACGTCGTCTTGGGTTCAATTTGCGACATGAAACATGAGAACATCGCCATTCTGTGGTAGAGTTGGTGTCTTGTCTTGACTCCATCGATCAACTTTCCGATAATTTGCTGAATTGGATGATCCTTGAGCCATTTGGGGATCTCGTCCTCTTGGGTTTGTTCCCCTGTTGGATTGCTCTGGTGGTTATCGCATCTGCTGGATTAAGTGCCAGCTGGATCGGCTACCGCCTTGTCATCTGCAGCTTGGTTACGGGCTGCAGATGAGTCTTTGTCGGCTCATTTGGGTCTTCTTCGGCAAGAATCGGATCGGATAGGTTTGGTGATCTGTCGATCTGCGATTGGGTCTTCATCATTGCACTGGTCATCGGTGATCTGCAGTGAGTCCACCATTCCAAGTGTCATGTACAATGACTTCTTCAAGGGTTCTTGACTTGAGCTTGTTCTCAATTTGCTCAAGTGTTTCCTGTACTCAACAGTAGATTCATCAAAAACAACATGGGGTGTTTCCTCCACAACTAAGGTTCTTTTGTTGAAAACTCTATATGCCTTGCTTCTTTGGGAATATCCCATAAATAGACCATCATCAGTTTTAGCATCAAAGGCATTTAGCTGTGTTTTACCGTTGTTGTGGATGAAACACTTACAACCAAAAACATGAAAGTAAGCAACGGTAGGAGTTCTATTATTCCAAACCTCATAGGGAGTTTTGCCATGTCTCCCTACTATCATACTCTGCTGCAGGTGTGGCGGTCAGTATTGTGACTTGACCCGAGAACCTCTTGGGTAGGTCATCGCAATCATGGACCTTCTTTGCTTCCTTCAGAGTTGTTCCTTCTTTCGGCAACACCATTCTGTGGGCGTCTGCTGCCGAGAGCTCATCTTTGGATCCCATTACGATCAGAAATCGATTATCGCCTTGTTGAGAAACTCTCCTCCTCTATCGATCTGATCTTGATTATGGAGAGGGATTTCTCATTCGATCCTTCTCGGCTCGGGTAACTTGGTCAAGGTTTCGCTTTTCTTGTATAGAAAAATGATCCAAGTGTACCTTGAATAATCATCTACAATCACAAGAGCATGCTTTACGCCGCTCAAAGTCCTTGGCTTGATAGGACCAAATAGATCCATGTGGAGTAGATCTAAGATCCTTGTTGTGAGCGTTGTAGGTGCACGGCTTGAACGACGCCTTGGTGCTTTCCCTTCGACATGCATCACAGAGTGCTTCCTTCTTGAATGCTTCATTTGGAAGTCCTCGACCGACTTCCGAGCTAATCTTGTTGATGGCTTTGAAGTTCGGGTGACATAGTCTTTTGTGCCACACCATCCATTCTCGGCTACAGGACTTGGATAGAAAACGGGAGTTAGGTGTTCTGTGTTCCAATCAATCATGTATACATCTCTTCTTCTAAACCTTGTAGCTTTATTTCTCCGGATAAGATGTCTATCACCATACACTTCAAGATGGTGAAGACTACTAGATTCTTCTCGTCGCAGAATCGGCTTATGCTCGGGAGGTTGTATTTGAGACCTTTGACATAATGGACTTTGGATATTACAATGTTTCCTCGGTGCGGCTCTCCAAAGCCTTTTGTCTGTCCTCTAGAGCTATCTCCAAAGGTTACATCGGGACCTCTTTCTTTGATATATTTGGTCAATCTTCTTGTTCCCGGTCATGTGTCTTGAGCATCCAGTCTACAAACCACTCTTCACCTCCAAAATTTGCGCTTGAGGAGATGTGGTTGTAGTCCTTCCACCTCTTACGCAATTAAACAAGCGAGATTTAGGTACCCAAATTTGTGTGGGTCCTTTGGGGTTAGTGGGTTTCTGGAGAATTGATTTCTCCTTGGATTATAGGAATTATTATTATTATTATAACCCTTATACGGTGCCTGTGGTCGAGGTCTAAATCTCTGGTTGGATTGTATACCGGATATTCCTCAAAATAGTGTGGGCCATTTCTAAATCTAGTGAGACCATTTGTTAAACCTTTGTGGTCTCCACACTTGTTCGTTTTGGTAATTTGGATAACCTTGAGGTTTCCATGCCCCTCCCATTATGAAATCTATTTTTAGGGAGTTGTTGGTAATAGTGGGCATGTTGTCCGGCAGAATTCTTTGCTTTTGCACAGGCCTTTGCTAGTCGCTTTGTCTAGGTGGTATGCAGTGTAACATTGCGGCTGAGACGTTTGACTCATTGTTGCTGTTTTTGAAACTCGGTTTATACACGAGCTCGTGATCGAGACCATTGTTTCTCCCTTGATGAAAGTGGTTTTAGAACTAGAGGGAGTGTGGGGATCATATCCAAGGCCCGATCTGGAATATAGTGGCCTTTTGTTAGTACACAATTCGTCCGGGGTTAACGACGCTTTCAGGGAAGTTATTTCTGCGCTTTGAGTTTTATTTATACGTGCGGCTTAGTAAACTCGGCTTTGGCATGAGCAAGTGCAGTGACTTTTCTTTAAGTAAAATATTTAGCGGTCTATCTCAATTTGTATTGGCACTTGCACAGTTTTTAAAATCGATTGTATTTGTCTCGGTCTTATTTAAATCTAGGGAGTTTTTCAAAATCATTTTTAATTTTATTCTCATCTTGCACTTAGTCTTCTCTTGTCTGACTTGATGTGCGATTTAAGTGTTTCAAAATCTTTGAATAATTGATTTACCGATTCATGTAAATCCATATCTTGCGACATGGTGAGCTATTATTGACGGTAGGTTTAGAGGTTACCTCTTCATCAGCCAAGTTTGCCATCGAGCGATCATATTCCTCGTCGTCATCGTAAAAGAAGCGCGCTTGATTCGACATGCTCTGGTCTTCTCAGATGAGAGCTTTTCTTTGTCTTCCTTTCGCCACCTCCTTTTTGGTTTCATCCTTCTTGAGCTCGGGACAATCCATTTGGATGTGTCTATCTTGTGTGATTGTAACATTCAACTTTCCGACTTCGACTTTACGGTTTCTTAAGGATTCTCCTTGTAGTTTTTCTTATACTTGGAGTAGTTTTCCTGAAGTTCTTGAATCTTTGCATGATGAAAGCCATTTCCTCCTCAAAGTCTAGCGGATTTGGAGGTTTCACATCGATGAGGCTCTTAGCAGGGACTCGGTGCAAATACGATTCCCATCACTGCCGGCACAGTCGAGGATGAACTCGGAAGTTCGAACTCGTAAGCCTTGAGATCGTAGAATAGCTCGAATCTTTATCTTATTCAGGTCTTTGGACTCTCTCATAGCTACAACCTTCATGCTCCATTCTGGATTTAGAGATCCGAGGACCTTGAGTGCCATTTCCCTGTTGCCATAAGTCTTGCCCATGGAGTTGATTTCATTTATAATTTCAGTGAACCTTGTGTCCACTTGGTCTATTGATTCTCCATTCTTGATTTTAAAATTGTCAAACTTTTGGATAGCTATTGACAACTTGTTCTCCTTGATCGACTCGTTCCTTCACACATTAGAGCTAATGTGTCCCATATCTCTTTGGCATTCTTACAATTTTTGATCTTGACCATTGTGGATTTGTCAAGAGTTTGGTACTGACACATCTCTGGCCTGTTGTCAAGATTGGCGGCTTTCTCTCTTCGGGGTCACTCGGTTCTCTTCTTAGGAATTTTTCGGGCCTCCCAGTGCGATTTCCTCGGGCGTGTTGTCCTTCTCGAAAATGAATGGACCATCTTCAATGATGCACCACATGTCGTCATGGATTGAAGATAAATGTGCACGCATTCTTATCTTCCAGAGATCATACTCGTCAACCGAAAAGACAGTAGTCTAGAGTGCATGTGTTCCATTATAACGTGAGAGATAAGATATATATCTTAATAGATCTGGTTCGTGAAAAAATGAACCAACCTCTCGATACCACTTGTAGGTCACAAGTCGTCCGTAAACAAGACTAGAGGGGGGGGTGAATATACTTGTAGAAACTCTTGACCTCTTTTTCTCGAAGAGTGAGTTTCTTCAGCTGATGATCAAACAAATGACTAGGAGTCGTTTGTTCTTGGATATGTGCGGAAGTCAGCTGATGACAAATATATATATTAACTAAATGAAACACTTAACAATGGATGCAGCAGTTAGAGTATGATGCGGTAAAGCGATAAATAACACAGCAATTTATAGTGGTCTCGGAGGTGGGGTAATCCTCTACTAATCCACTTTTCTCCCGATTGGAGATGAATTCACTATAATTCTCAACGGTGATAAATATTACGGTGATTCACTACAAACTACAACAGCTTCCAACCGGTGGAATTCCGTGCCGTTGTACACAAACTTGATCGCCTTGCACCTCTTGATCCGCGATCCTCGGATGCCTTCTGATCTGCTACTTCAACCAAGAAGTACCCCTTACTCAAGATTTAAAGACAAGAGTGTTTGTCTTCTCCAACTAAAGAGCTTCCTTGAATATGAACTTTTGGATCTGCTCTTTTTCTCGATGCTATTTGTTTGCTTAGGATTGCTTGGTTTGCTTTGATCGCTTAGAGTATAAGTTCGCACCGGTGGATTGCTCAGTTTCAAATCTCTGGATATATATAGATCACGATCTCTGAGCTTCTTCCTTGTAGCCGTTGCAAATCAACAAATCCGTCCGTTGGAGAGAGACTTCATTGTTTAATCTTTTACGAACGTTGCAAGGTGGATTCCCATTATTTAATTTCATCTTCGCACCGTTGTGATGACTTACGCATGTGAGCGCCGAATCTTTTGAATATAAAAGGATTAACGTCTTCACGGTGGGTCAGGATGATTTAAATAAATCATATCTCTTGCGGGAATCACTCCAATTTGTCCCTTCACGTTGCATGTGAGCTTTCCGTAATATTTGACTTTTCAAAGCATGCTGACGTGGACTTGGAGTACTAGGCAGTAGTTGAGTAGGCGATGTGCGACTTACTTCTCTGCGGGTAAGTCGTCTCATATCTTGTTTGAGACTTGTCGATCAGTGACTTCCACGAGGTTCCTCATTGCCGATCTGGTCAAACTTCTCTGATAAATTTAGTTGACCAGGGCTACTCTGATTGGAGTCGGCTGTACTTCTCTTGATAGACTAGACTGTACTTTAGTACTTAGCTGATTTTCAGCCTAACTAACTTTGGCCTACAGAAGATACTCATTTGGTTCTTCTTTACATTTTGCCAATTTTATACTTAACACATTTTGGCCTATGGAAGATACTCATTTGGTTCTTCCTTACATTTCGCCAATAAATAAACATTTGATTTTAAATTAATGACATCATCAAAATCTAACAAGTATTCCTAACAGACCATACCTCAGTATCTGCCTCTCCCTTGGTCACAAAAGCGGTATGTCCTTCCTGCCAAAGAAACTCACAACTACTACAGTATAACAAATTATCAACAATACACTTTTCACCGTTCATATTTCTGATCAGACCATCACTTTCTTGAATCAGGAAAAACAAGAATCACATGAAATGAAATATGACCATGATAACAACCAAAGTCCTGATTTGAAGCTTCAAAAAGGCTGGACTATTGGTGTAAATGAGTATCGGGTTTCTTCCAACATTTCTTACATGTTTTCATTATAAGATTACATACTACAAGAGATACAAGAGATATGAACATTTAAAATAAAAAAAAAAAAACCCCAAAGTACAGCATAATCTCTCATCACCACAGAAGAATCCATGACAGAGGAGTTATCATGTTTAAATAGAAAACTCACAAGAATAATCTTGGTTTCATCCAACTCCCTCTGAATCTTTAGCAGTTTGTCATCTTCGGCAGGGTCCTAGGCGGTGAAAGTCAAAAGACCAGAAAATTTAGTAAAGCTTAAAAAGAGGACAAAGTATCAATAGCTACATACATAAGAAGCTTTGTTCCAAAAAAAACAAATTAAAAACTGAATTGAATAAACTGAGAAGCTTCTCTTCATGTGGCTGGAATTTGGAAAGAGATTCAGTTAAGTATGGCCATGCCTCAGTACTATCAGCTTCGACATTTTACCATGAATCACCAATACACACACACATAAGGTAAATCGCGGGCCAAAAAAAGAAGTGAATCCAAAACCAAACAAAAAAAACTACCGAAGTATACTGTCAACAACAATCAGAAGAGAAGCTCAGCAATGAACCCCAATAAATTAATGCGGACATTCGAAAAACAAGAGAGAAGATAAACGAAATAGACCTCGTAAAAATAAAAAACCCAAAAACCCTAAAAACATATTGTACCTTTGCGAGGCATACAGTGAGGGAACAAAAAAATAGAAGGAATGAGCAAAGAGACGACAACACAAAGAAGAGATATGAAGAAGGAGCTGTGACGAAGTAGGCCGAAGCAGGGAGCTTGCGTGAGAGAGAGGTGAAGAAGACAGGAGAAGCAGGACCCGGGCGATGAAAGATTCAGGCTTATTACAATTGAGGAATAAACCAATCTCCTTGGTTAAAGTTTAGTGATCTCGACATGGAGTTGAAGAAGAAACTTGGGAAACTGAGGATAGTATGGATTCGAGATACCCGGAATTTTTTTCGTCTTAAGTTTCGGGACGAAACTTCTTTTTAGAGGGGTAGTATGTAATGCCCAGATAATTATTGTGTATTTTACCTGTTTTCGAACTTGTGACATTTTATTATGTTGTATTATTAATCGAAGTGTGGTCTCCCGTATTCGTATTCCTGCATTTTTGAGTTTCCAACACATTCATGCATGCATGCATCTGCACGTCATAACATATGCTAGACTTTGAGCATAACGTACGCTAAGTGTTGAATATAATGTAGGTTATAGTTGTAGCGTAGCGTATGTAAGCTTCAGTCAGAGGCAGATCAGATAAGGTCGGCGTGTGGGGGGCAGGGTGGGATTCGCCGAAATCGCCCTGCGTGAACCTGGATAGCTTTTCGATAAAGCAGGTCAACGAGGCTTAGCGTACGTTAGATATGGGTTATAGTGTGCGCTATCTACACGGTGTTACGTACGTAAATGGCTTTGTATAACGTACGTAAGAAAAGCCAGAATCGAGGCAGTGAGCTATTGCCGAATGATAACGTATGCTAAGGATTGAGAATAGTGTACGCTAAGGCCATAACGCGTAATTATTTGTTATTAACATACGTATGTTAGGAATACTTGTTAGATTTTGATGATGTCATTAATTTAAAATCAAATGTTTATTAATTGGCAAAATGTAAGGAAGAACCAAATGAGTATCTTCCATAGGCCAAAATATGTTAAGTATAACTTGGCAAAATGTAAAGAAGAACCAAATGAGTGTCTTCTGTAGGCCAAAGTTAGTTAGGCTGAAAATCGGCTAAGTACTAAAGTACAGCCTAGTCCATCAGATAAGTACAGCCGACTCCAGTCAGAGTAGCTCTGGTCAACTAAAATTTATCAGAGAAGTTTGACCAGTCTGCAGCCTAGGTACCTCAGGGAAGTCACCTGACCAGACAAGTCACAAACAGTGAACAGCCGAGAGGACCTACCTGCAGAGATGTAAGCTGCACATCGGCTACTCAACTACTGACCTAGTACTCCAAGTCCACGTCGGCATGCTTTGAAAAGTCAAATATTACGGAAAGCTCACATGCAACGTGAAGAGACAAATTGGAGTGATTCCCGCAAGAGATATGATTTAATTAAATCATCGACCCACCGTGAAGACTTTTATCCTTTTATATTCAAAAGATTCGCGCTCACATGCGAAGTCCTCACAACGGTCGGCGAGATAAAATTAAATAATGGGAATCCCGGCCTTGCAACGTTCGTAAAAGATTAAACAATGAAGTCTCCATACAACGGAATGATTTGTTCAAAGATTTGCAAAGGATAAAAGGAATAAGCTCATAAGATCTGACCTATATATATCCAGAGATTTGAATCTGAGCAACTACCGGTGCGAACATATACTCTAGCGATCAAAGCAAACAAAGCAATCTCAAGCAATCAAATAGCATCGTGAAAAGAGCAGATCTAGAAGTTCATTCTTAAAGAAGCTCTTAAGTTGGAGAAGACAAACACTCTTGTCTATAAATCTTGAGTACGGGGTACTTCACTGGTTGAAGTAAGAGACTGTAAGGTCATCCGAGGATCGAGGATCAAGAGGTGCAAGGAAGTCAAGTGTGTATACAACGGCACGGAATTCCACTAGTTGGAAGCTGTTGTAGTGTGTTGTGAATCACTGTAATATTTATCACTGGTTGAAAATTATAGTGAATTCATCTCCAACTGGTTTGGAGAAAAGTGGATTAGTAGAGGATTACCCCACCTCTGAGACCACTATAAGCTTCTGTGTCATTCTTGTTTCTTGCATCATACTCTAAGCTACGCATACATTGTTAAGTGTTTCATTAAGTTAATTTATATTCGTCATCAGCTGACTTCCGCACATATCCAAGAATAAACGACTCCAAGTCATTTGTTTGACCATCTGCTGAAGAAACTCACTCTTCGAGAAAAAGAGTTCAAGAGTTTCAACAAGTCTATTCACCCCCTCTAGACTTGTTCTGGACGACTTGTGACCTACAAGTGGTATCGGAGAGGTTGGTTCATTTTTTTCCACGAACCGAGATCTATACTAGATATATATCTTATCTCTCACTTTATAATGGAACACATGCACTCTAGACTACTGTCTTTACAGATTGTGAGTATGATCTACGGAAGATAAGAATGCGGGCACACTTATCTTCAATCCATGACGACATGTGGTGCATCATTGAAGACGGTCCATTCATTTTCGAGAAGGACAACACGGTAGGAGATCGCACTGGGAGGCCCGAAAAGATCCCTAAGAAGAGAACGGAGCTGACCCCGAAGAGAGAAAACGCCAATCTTGACAACAGGCCGGAGATGTGCTATACCAAACTCTTGACAAATCCACAATGGTCAAGATCAAAAATTGTAAGAATGCCAAAGAGATTTGGGACACATTAGCTCTAATGTGTGAACGGAGCTGATCAAGGAAAACAAGTTGTCAATAGCTATCCAAAAGTTTGACAACTTTAAAATGAAGAATGGAGAATCTATAGACCAAGTGGACACAAGGTTCACTGAAATTATCAATGAAATCAACTCCCTGGGCAAAACCTATGGCAACAGGGAAATGGCACTAAAGGTCCTCAGATCTCTAAATCCCGAATGGAGCATGAAGGCTGTAGCTATGAGAGAGTCCAAAGACTGAATAAGATAAAAATTCGGGAGAGTGTTCTCGATCTAAAGGCTTATGAGTTCGAGCTTCCAAGCTCATCCTCAATCGAGCACTGCAGAGAAGGGAATCGCATTTGCAATGAGTCCCTGCTAAGAGCCTATCTGATGTGAAACCTCCAAATCTACTAGATTTTGAGGAAGAAATGGCTTTCATAATGCAAAGGTTCAGCAATTTCAGAAAGAACTACTCCAAGTATAAGAAAAACTACAAGGAGAATCCTAGAAGGAACCGGAAAATTTGGAAGCTGGAAAGTTGAATGCTACAACTGTCACAAAATAGGACACATCCAAATGGATTGTCCTGAGCTCAAGAAGGACGAAACCAAGAAGGAGGTGGGCAGAAAGGAAGACAGAAGAAAAGCTCTCATCGGAGAAGACCATGAGCATGTCGAATCAAGCGGTGGTTTCTTTTCTGATGAAGACGAGGAGTATGATTGCCTGATGGCAAACTTAGCTGATGAAGAGGTAACTTCTAAACCTACCGGTTCAAATAATAGCTCAGCCATGTCACAAGATATGGATTTACATGAATCGGTAAATCAGTTATTCAAAGATTTTGAAACACTTAAATCTGCACACCAAGCTGTATCAGCAGAGAAGACTCAGCTGCAAGATGAGAATAGGCAGCTGAAAAATGATTTCGAAAAACTCAGCCTAGATTTAAATAAGGTTGAGACAACTACAGCTGACTTTAAAAACCAGGCAAGTGTCAATACAGCTGAGATAGACCGGCTAAATATTTTACTTAAAGAAAAGTCAGCTGCACTTGCTCATGCCAAAGCTGAGTTTACTAAGCTGGCACAGATAAATAAAACTCAGGCGCAGGAAATAACCTCCCTGAAGGCGTCTTCAACTCTGGGCGAATTGTGTACCTATAAAAGGTCATTATATACCAAATCAGGCCTTGGATATGATTCTCACACTCCCTCTAGTTCTGAAACCAAGTTTATCAAGGGAGAAACAATAGTCTCGACTGCTGAGCCTGTGTATAAACCGATATTCAAAAACAGGCAACAGCCAAGTCAAACGTCTAGGCTGCAGTCAGGTTACACCAGACAGCCACCTAGACAGGCGACTAGGCAGTGGCCCAGGCAAAAGCAGCAGTCCAGACAACATGCCCACTATTACCAACAACTCCCCAAAAATAGATTTCATAATGGGAGGGGCAGATGGAAACCTCAAGGTTATCCAAATTACCAAAATGAACAAGTGTGGAGACCACAAAGATTTAATAAATGGTCTCAGCCTAGATTTAGAAATGGCCCACACTATTTTGAGGAATATCCGGTATACAATCCAACCAGGAGATTTAGACCTCGACCACAGGCACCTTATAAGGGTTATAATAATAATAACAATTTCCATAATCCAAGGAGAAATCAATTCTCCACGAAACCAACTAACCCCAAAGGACCCACACAAATTTGGGTACCTAAATCTCTGCTTGTTTAATTGCAGAAAAGATGGAAGGACTACAACCACATCTCCTCAAGCTCAAATTTTGGAGGAGAAGAATGGTTTGTAGACTCTGGATGCTCGAGGCATATGACCGGGAACAAGAAGATGCTCACCAAATATATCAAAGAAAGAGGTCCCGATGTAACCTTTGGAGATAGCTCTAGAGGACAGACAAAAGGCTTTGGAGAGCTGCACCGAGGAAACATTGTAATATCCAAAGTTCATTATGTCAAAGGGCTTAAGTACAACCTCCTGAGCATCAGCCAGTTCTGTGACGAGAAGAATCTAGTAGTCTTCACCATTTTGAAGTGTATGGTGATAGACATCTTATCTGGAGAAATAAAGCTACAAGGTTTCCGAAGAAGAGATGTATACATGATTGATTGGAACACAGAACACCTAACTCCCGCTTTCTATCCATGACAGGTAGGCGAGAATGGATGGTGTGGCACAAAAGACTATGTCACTGAACTTCAAAGCCATCAACAAGATTAGCTCTCGGAAGGCGGTCGAGAGGACTTCCAAATGAAGTATTCAAAAGGAAGCACTCTGTGATGCATGTCGAAGGAAAGCGGACCAAGGCATCATTCAAGCCAATTCACCTACAACGCTCACAACAAGGATCTTAGATCTACTCACATGGATCTATTTGGTCTATCAAACCAAGGACTTTGAGCGGGACAAAGCATGCTCTTGTGATTGTAGATGATTATTCAAGGTACACTTGGATCCTTTTTCTATTCAAGAAAAGTGAAACCACGACCAAGTTACGAGTCGAGAAGGATCCAGAATGAGAAATCCCTCTCTATAATCAAGATCGGATCGGATAGAGGAGGAGAGTTTCTCAACAAGGCGATAATCGATTTCATGATCGAATGGGATCCAAAGATGAGCTCTGCGGCCAGGGGCCCAGTGAGAATGGTGTTCTTGAAAGAAGGAAACAGAACCACGAAGGAAGCGGCAAGGTCCATGATTGCGAGCGGACCTACCAAGAGGTTACAGGCTGAAGTCATTAACACACTGCCACACCCGAGCAGGAGTATGATAGTAGGGAGACATGGAAAAACTCCTATGAGGTTTGGAATAATAGAACTCCTCATTGCTTACTTTCATGTTTTTGGTTGTAAGTGTTTCATCCACAACAACGGTAAAACACATCTAAATGCCTTTGATGCTAAAACTGATGATGGTCTATTTATGGGATATTCCCAAAGAAGCAAGGCATATAGAGTTTTTAACAAAAGAACCTTAGTTGTGGAAGAAACACCCCATGTTGTTTTTGATGAATCTACTGTTGAGTACAGGAAACAACTTGAGCAAATTGAGAACAAGCTCAAGTCAGCAACCCTTGAAGAAGTCATTATTCATGACACTGGAATGGTGGACTCACCTGCAGATCAGCCTGATGACCCAACTGCAGATCAGACAGGATCACCAAACCTATCTGATCCAGAAGAAGACCCAGCCGGAGCTGACAAAGACTCATCTGCAGTTCAGAACCAAGCTGCAGAGGACAAGGCGGTAGCTGATCCAGTATCAGACCAGAATCCAGCTGATGCAGATAACCACCAGAGCAATCCATCAGGGGGAACAAACCCATAAGAGGACGAGATCCCCAAATGGCTTAAGGATCATCCAATTCAGCAAATCATCGGAAAGTTGACTGATGGAGTCAAGACAAGACAGTCAACTCTACCAGCAGGAATGGCGATGTTCTCATGTTTCATGTCACAAATTGAACCCAAGACGACAGAACAAGCCTTGGAAGATTATTCATGGATTAATGCCATGCAAGAGGAATTGGAGCAGATGGAAAGAAACAAAGTTTGGGAACTAACAGACAGACCTGATCACAAGAAAGTTATTGGCACCAAATGGGTGTATAAAAACAAGAGTGATGAAGACGGAGCTGTTGTTAGGAATAAAGCCAGACTCGTAGCAAAAGGTTATGCACAGTGTGAGGGAATAGATTTTGATGAAACTTATGCACCTGTTGCAAGATTAGAAGCCATCAGACTATTCCTCGCATATGCTGCATTCAAGGACTTTGAAGTCTACCAGATTGATGTAAAAAGTGCGTTTCTGAATGGAATCCTAGAAGAAGAAGTCTATGTAGAGCAACCCCCAGGTTTTGTCAAAGGAGACAAAGTCTATAAGCTGTTGAAGGCTCTGTATGGACTCAAGCAAGCACCAAGAGCGTGGTATGAAACACTGTCTGTGTTTCTTGAGAAAAATGGATTTTGCAAGGGAAAAGTGGACAAGACCCTATTCAGAGTGGAACACGAAGGCCACATTTTAATAGTTCAGATTTATGTGGATGACATCATATTCGGGTCAACCAATCCTGAACTATGCGAGAAATTCTCCAACCTCATGCAAGGAGAATTCGAGATGAGTATGATGGGAAAGCTTAACTTCTTTCTCGGATTACAAGTTAAGCAGATGGAAAAAGGAATTTTCATCAACCAAGCAAAGTATACTAGAGATCTTATCAAGAGATATGGAATGGAATCAGCCAAGCCCGCAAGAATTCCAATGAGCACAAGCACTCACCTGGATGCAGACGAGGCAGGCATATCAGTGGACTCAACCCACTACAGAGGACTCATCGGATCTCTTCTCTACCTAACTGCAAGCAGGCCAGACATATCATATGCAGTTGGAGTGTGTGCAAGATTCCAGTCCAAGCCGAAGCAATCACACCTAGATGCAGCCAAGAGAATAATTAAGTACCTAAAGTCTACAATTAATGTTGGACTGTGGTACCCCAAGGATGACAACTTCGAGCTGTCAGGATACTCAGATGCGGATTTCGCCGGATGCAAAATCAATAGGAAGAGCACTAGTGGAACGTGTCAATTCCTAGGAACCAGACTGATATCCTGGTTTAGCAAGAAGCAGGTTTCTAACTCTATCTCCACTACAGAGTCAGAATACCTAGCTGCAGGTAGCTGTTGTGCACAGATTCTATGGATCAGACAACAGTTAAGGGACTATAATATTATTGCCAATGAAGTTCCAATATGGTGTGACAACAATAGTGCTATTGCAATAACCAACAATCCGGTTTTGCACTCAAGGACGAAGCACATTGACGTTAAGCACCATTTCATTCGAGACCATGTGCTTAACAAAAGGGTTAGAGTTGAAAGAGTCAGCACAGACTACCAAATAGCTGACATCTTCACCAAACCATTGCCAGAAGAAAGATTCCTAGAGCTTAGCAGAGACCTTGGATTACTAGATTGGGAATCTAGTTCTGAAGCAAGTTGAAGGAAGGACGGACCCTCAGATTCAGCCTAAGCTGATGCAGGCGAGAAGACGAAGGCCAGAATAAGCAACTTAGATGTACAGAATACCAGGCGAGAAGTCAACTAACCTGTTGCAGAGTGGTCAACAGTCAACGAAATCAGACCAGCTAAGTTCTCTAAACTGACCTCTAATTTTTAATTAATATCTGCCACATTTATAAATATTATTTTGGCTAAAATGGCATTTAAAATATACATCTTTATAAGCCAAGTGGAAATTTTAAATACACGCGTCACACGCCTATTTAATTAACCTCTACGGTGGCCAATCAGAATCAACCGTCAAATTTTAAATGGGGCCACCGATTCAAATTTGAAATTCAAAAGAATATCAAAAGGCGTACCACCGTTTAAATTTATAATAAACTAATCCAAACGTCTTTTCATCTTCTTTATAAGGAAGAAAACCTTTCACTTTACCCTTTACGCCTACAGAACCCTAGAATTTACTGAGCAAAATATACACTAAAAATCCAAAAAATCCTTTTTGCAGAAATGGCATCTTTTGAAGGCGTAAACTTGAAGGCGGTGAAGGATCAAGTCATATTCTCCATGGTCGTCGATTTTGAAGGTTTATTGGAAGCAAATCTAGATGACTTCGATATGCTCAATCTGATCCGGGCGATGAAGCTGAACGGAATCTACCCGTTTCTCGACATCAACCCGCAACATTTGTTCAAGGAAGATGTCGTCGAATTTTATCGTAATGCCTCTCGATTCAAGACGGATTAATAAAATTTCGGCGGAACCCCTATCACCATAGATCGAGAGAATATCCGCTCCGTATTCGGGATGAAACATCGCGGCTTGGCGGTCGAAGCTCTTAAACAATCACCCGCCGAAACACGGAAGACGATCAAAATCGAAAACATCCTAAAAATTGAAGTTTACAGCGAAGAGGAATGAGTTGAAAAGGATTTATCGAGTTGCCTTGGACATCACAAACAAGATAGTGATGGGGATGGCGGTACTATGACCAACTGTCATCATCCAAATTCATGGTATTGGGTGCGTTGATCCAAGAAGAAGAAGTTGATTGGGCGAACTATATTTTCGGACAACTTGTTCGCGAGGTGAACAAAGTCGAATGGCTTGAAGGTGAGAAGAAATTCAAAACTAAGTTGGCGTCGAACGCATCTTAGTTGGCTTTTGGAGAAAATCGGAGTGGCCAAGGGAAACATTGACCCTTTCCACCCGAACAAGAGGCTAGGTCACATGGACCATGACAAGAAAAAGTTGGAGTCACCGGGGAGCGGGCTTTTGAAGGATTTGCCGACTCAAGCTATTGCCCAAGATACGATTTATCGACTGACCAACTGCAGTGAGATCGGAATCTGCAATGAGTCCGGAATGAGTCTCGACGATACACCAATCGCCATCCGATTCAAGAGACGGGACCAGCCCCAGCAGACCCTCTAACCTGCAGTCATCACCGAACCCTCACCAAAGAGGCCAAGGAAGCTGCAGTCGGCGAGGGAGAGCACTGAGCACCATACCAGCCCATCACCAGTCACCAATCCATCCAGACTTGCCTGTACTGTACATCTGAAACTCGGATTGTACCGTTATTACACCTCCCGTGTACATAACCGAAGAAGAGGAAGCAGTCTTGTTATCTCTATTCCCGGCAGATTACACTTTCAATCTTTTAGAAAATAATACTTTTAATCTCTCTATTGAGCAACTTCAGCTTGTCAAACCGCAAGCAGAAAAACACTCCTTTGTAAATATTTTTACAGAGTGGAAAACTCTCAAAACCATGTCTTTTACAAATTTTCAAATCTTTATTGAAACTAGTGGTTGGGAATATCCCCAAGCCACTGAGGATGTTCTGACTGATTTTTGCAAAGAGTCAGATTTAGCTTTACTCCTCCAGGATAACTGGTTCATGTCACATTTTGAGACAAACATGGACCACTTTATCCACTCTATAATGCTCAGTATTTTTAATGGCACTTTTGGAGAAGAGGAGGAAGAGGAAGTAGAGAAGGAGATTAGGATTGAAGAAGTTGATGGTGAGAATGAAATTATCAATTTGGAGGCTGAAGAAGAAGAAGAAGAAGAAGAAAAAGAATCTGAAGAAAATATACCAGTTGAAAAACAGACAGAGGAGATTGAGAAAACAGAAGAAGTGATGGATGAAGGAGATGAAGAAGAAGGAGAAGAAGTAGAGCAGGAAAAAGATGAAGAAGATAAGGAGGATGAGGATGATGAAGGAGAAGAGAAGGAAAAAGATGATGATAAAAATGATGATGATGATGATGATGATGATAATCATGATGGAGGTGAAGGAGGAGCAGAAAAAGAAAAAGAAAAAGATGAGGAAAAAGAGAAAGAAAAATCTGGAGAACAAGAGAAAGAAAAATCTGGAGAAGCAGAGAAAGAAAAATCTGGAGAAGAAGAAGGAAAAGAAGGAGAGAGAGAAGGAGCCAAAGAGCCAGAGCCAGAGCCAGAGGCAACTCATGAAGCTGCATATAGGATTGTTGTACCGGCCCGGTACACCAGCCTAGACGCAGAGCTGGCAGAGGACTCCAGGTCATGGACCCCGGAGAAAACCCAATCTGACCTACCTGCTGTAGCCAGGAGCCTGCAGTCTAGTGGTTCTCTTGCAGAAGGTTCAGGAGAGCACTCCCCATCAGCTCAGTTATCACCTACCATGACTGAGCTGATCAAGCAAATTGTCAGAGACACTATTGGGGAGCTGCTCTCAACTCAGGTCACTCCTGACCTTCAAACCACAAATGCCAAGATTGACACCCTACTTCAGCGAGAGATCCCTCAGCCTCCTCCTCCTACAAACAACAGAATGCCTTTTGGCATGTCTGACTTGATGAGCCGCATGGAACAGCAGTTGACAACCCTTATTGATGCTGGCAAAAAGGGGGAAGTGAGGATTCAGGGGGAAGAAAGAGAAATCAGAAGCAAGAAGAAGCAGGATGTCCCTCAGATTGAAGGACCCTCCAGCCTGAAAAGAAAGGAAGCTGAAGACCCAGAAGACCAGGCTGTGCAGCCTGTAGGAAAAAGAAGAAGGACCAGAGGCAGCTTTGAACCTACTCTTGAATGGGAAGGGATGGAGCTATGGTATGTTGAGGATTTCATCCCATTTGAAGCTCTTGAAATGTGGGGAGCTGCTAAGAAGAGGTTCATCAAAGACTATTATGTCTGGGAACTACTTCAAGATGACAAACTCTCCCCACAGGAAATCTTCATAAACTTCATGGAAGAAGTTCATCCGAATCTTTGGGCTGTTCTGAAGAAGCACGCTAAGGAGCAAAATGCCTTTCCTATGATTCCCTTATTCAGAGCTGAAGAAGCACCAATCCGCATGGATGGTGAACTTGATGAGTTACAACTTCAAAAGGAAATCAAGCTAGTGTGCCTTGAGAACAGATTCAGATCTCAGCAGGAGCAGGATTTCGCAGCACTCGTGGTGAAAAGAAAATATGGCCTTGCTCCACCAAGGTAAGACCCATCGAGCCAAACCATTCAAGCACGCTGCCACCTCTATTCAAGAGGCAGAGGAAGAGGCGGATGACTTTTATTATTTTTCTTACTTGTAATTTTATTTTCTGTTGTTAAAACATTGTTGCTTAATTTCAATGTTAAGTCAGAAAATTTTTTGAACTTTATGTTGAATTAAAATTTTCCTGTTGTCTCAATATTAGATCAATTCGCTTTTGTCTCGCACCTAAGTGCAGACTTGGTTATTTGATTTCTTACTTAGTTTTGCCATCATCAAAATAGGGGGAATTTGTTAGGAATACTTGTTAGATTTTGATGATGTCATTAATTTAAAATCAAATGTTTATTAATTGGCAAAATGTAAGGAAGAACCAAATGAGTATCTTCCATAGGCCAAAATATGTTAAGTATAACTTGGCAAAATGTAAAGAAGAACCAAATGAGTGTCTTCTGTAGGCCAAAGTTAGTTAGGCTGAAAATCGGCTAAGTACTAAAGTACAACCTAGTCCATCGTGAGAAGTACAAATGACTCCGGTGAGTAGCTCGTCAACTAAAATTTATCGTAGAAGTTTGACCATCTGCGGCTAGGTACCTCGTGGAAGTCACCCGACTGCACAAGTCACAAACAGAAGCAATGAGAGGACCTACCTGCAGAGATGTAAGCCGCACATCACCTACTCAACTACAAATTTAGCACTCCAAGTCCACGTCGGATGCTTTGAAAAGTCAAATATTACGGAAAGCTCACATGCAACGTGAAGAGACAAATTGGAGTGATTCCCGCAAGAGATATGATTTAATTAAATCATCCCGACCCACCGTGAAGACTTTTATCCTTTTATATTCAAAAGATTCGGCGCTCACATGCGAAGTCCTCACAACGGTCGGAAGATAAAATTAAATAATGGGAATCCAAATTGCAACGCTCGTAAAAGATTAAACAATGAAGTCTCCTCCAACGGACGGATTTGTTCAAAGATTTGCAACGGCTACAAGGAAGAAGCTCAAGATCTGACCTATATATATCCAGAGATTTGAATCTGAGCAACTACCGGTGCGAACATATGCTCTAGCGATCAAAGCAAACAAAGCAATCTCAAGCAATCAAATAGCATCGTGAAAAGAGCAGATCTAGAAGTTCATTCTTAAAGAAGCTCTTAAGTTGGAGAAGACAAACACTCTTGTCTATAAATCTTGAGTACGGGTACTTCACCGGTTGAAGTAAGAGACTGTAAGGGCATCCGAGGATCGAGGATCAAGAGGTGCAAGGCCAAGTGTGTATACAACGGCACGGAATTCCACCGGTTGGAAGTCATGTAGTGTGTTGTGAATCACTGTAATATTTATCACTGGTTGAAAATTATAGTGAATTCATCTCCAACTGGTTTGGAGAAAAGTGGATTAGTAGAGGATTACCCCACCTCTGAGACCACTATAACTGCCTGTGTCATTTATTGTTTTACTGCATCATACTCTAACTGCTGCATACATTGTTAAGTGTTTCATTAAGTTAATTTATATTCGTCATCAGCTGACTTCCGCACATATCCAAGAACAAACGACTCCAAGTCATTTGTTTGACCATCAGCTGAAGAAACTCACTCTTCGAGAAAAAGAGTTCAAGAGTTTCAACAAGTCTATTCACCCCCCCCCCCCCCCCCTCTAGACTTGTTCCTGGACGACTTGTGACCTACAACGTAATGTGTAAAATTTTATTTATAGACCACAACCTCTATTTCATTTCCTCCTCACTCCTTGGCCGATTTTTATAACCTGAGAACTCCCCAGCACCATAAATCTCTCATATCATCATCTTAGCTCGATTTAGAGGATCGTAGACCCTTGTGGATAGGTATTCAAGCTTCCGGTGTTGAGTTTCACCAAGTTTTTCGTTGTTCTCCTCTATATTAAGGTATGTTGATCCTTCACCAACTTGATTATATGTTCTTAATGATGTTTTGAACCTGTTTTTGAGACTACCACGTTCGTTTTTATCATAAGGAGTCGAACACCGTGTTTTTAGAAGAATAGATTCGGTTATACTTTGGTTCTCCTTCGTTGTTAAGAGTATTAATCGAACCTTGTTGAGATAGAACCTTAGGATATAGTATCATGAGTGTGTTATGAATTATGAGCATGATTCTAGTGAGTTTTCTCAGATTACTAAGATATTTCTTCGAGAATAATTTGTGTTTTGATAGAAGTGTTCGGTTTATCAAACTTCTTCATATTCATGCTTGAAATGAATCGGCTATGTCAATAGAATCAACCCGGAACACCACAATATTGTTCCCTTGCGAAGTACGCTTGGTATGCTTGTATATTGAATCACACTTTTGATATAAATTGTAAGAGTTGAACCATATGTATATATATTGGAAGTCGAAATCAATATTAAAGTTTAGATTGTGGGGACTTTTATATCCATGAATCCATAGACGTCGACATTTTACCTCCAATATGGTCGTTCGATTCGTATGAAGTATGTCATTGTTTCCGACTTAGCTTTCATCGAGTGGATAAACCATGAACCGGCCTTACGTTAATGTTAACTCGAATATGACTTAGGGCGTTCGGTGCTCATACGTTAGTTTTGAGTAATATGCTGAATCCCTTGTTATTTCTTTTGAACAAGGTCCGAGCCTTGCAAGGTGATCGATCGACGGGCGGCGAGCTTCGGGCGTATTGATAGTCGTTGGAGTATTTAATTCTTGCCATCTTTAAGGCCAGTATCGTAATTTGACTATTGGTTTAATGTTGATGATTTTGATCATGCATATTGTTATTGATGTTGTTGAACATGAGATCATTCAAGATGAATTGTCATGATGTCGTTCAAATTATTGATTCATATGTTGTTCATGTTGATGGACATATCGATTTGCATATGTGTATGTATAGTTGTATTATATATGTTGTATTGATCCGAAGGGATCATGTGATCTATGCTGAGGGCGCTGGATCAGTTGTCCACCTCGTGTTGGTCCGACGGGATTATCTTGGGATCTATGCTGAGGGCGCTGGATCATTGGACGGGTTTTCCATCTCGTGTTGGTCCGACGGGATCATCTTGTATCATTGTATTACCCTGTGTTGTCTTGATGGAATCATGTGGATTCGCATCGTTAGATCCCGGTAGAGGAAGTCCGCGTTTTTTATTTTGCTATGAATTGTTGTTGCATATCTGATTTTGTATGTTATGATACTACTAGTATCGTTTTGCTAACCCCTACGGGGGTAGAAATTTGTTTTGATGTTCAGGTAGCCGAGGGGCGGGGAAGCAACCACAGTTCCGACATGATGACGAAGGGGCTCAGTGATGTTATCCGTTGTATTGTTATGTTATTCTGGTTTAGTTTTTTGTACTCGAGTACGTGTGATCTTTTAATGATTTGTGAAGTCTGTAATAAATGGATTGTTATGGGATGATTAGACCAGTTATTAAGTTACTTCACTATTAATGGCATTTTCGTATTGTTCAGCATTTCTTTTAATTTAGCCTTGTAAATTCTTATATTAAGAGTTTACGGTGTTGTAATTATTTCAAATATCTCGAGGTGTTACAGCCTGCCCGTAGGCGAATATACAGACGTTATATCCGGCCAGAACCAACATTGCAAGTGGTGACATTTCCTCAAAAACATCAACTGGCACCAAGAAGCAAAACAGAAAGTAACCATAGAGATAATAATATAAATGCACCTGAGGTTTATCCAGTTATCTTTCAATATTGCAAAAACCACCCTCCTGAGCATGCAACACTACGTAAAGAGAAACAAATGTCTAGGTAATAATTATAATTTTGAAAGATAACTTGTTTATTTTTATTTTTTGGTAATTAGACTAAACCTCAGGGTTAATTTTTGTAAAATGATCCTACTATCGGTCAAGCATAGATAAAACACAAAGATATTATGCTGATCAACTTCAGGTTTAAAGACGGCAACAAATTTGAAATCCAGTTTAGATATCCCATTCGACCTGACAGTTAGTTCGCCATCCTTTGCAGCCTCGAAATAAAGGGCAATCGAAACTCCTCCATCAATCTCGTCGGTGTTCAAAGGCCTGCAGCGGCAGAATACTCTGATGTTACCTGAGGAAACAAAATCTGTTAATTTTAGAGCCTTATTTGATATGGAAAAATCATTACTAAAAAGTCCAGCCCTTACCTTTCAATTTCAAGACTTTGTTATAAAGTTATTTTCTCTCCCTGACCTCTTGGAGGAACTTCATTTTAATATCTTCATGAAGTTGGTTGTGCTAATCCACTGCCAACATATACACTTAATAAAATAGTTAACTACAAAAACTACCCTCAAGGTTCAGTGTAATTACATAAAGGAAAAAAAAAGCTTTCTTTCGAAATTAAAGTGCCATAAATTCAGAATCTTCAATAGGTCAGAACCTCGAAATAAGCCGGATATGACAATGGATCAAAAAAAATCAGTTTGGACAGTACCTCTTGAAAAATCAGCCTGCTAGTGGTCTGAATCGCCCTATAGCTCAAGTCGAGGCCGCAACAATGTATTGATTAACTGTCGAATCAGTGCGCAAGATATGGAAAGAGGTAGACCAACTATCTTTGGGACTTCCTATCCATTTTCAGAATAAGAAAAAATTCATTAGTCGTAAAGATAAAATGGTTACTGATGTTCTTGAAAGATCAATCATCAGGAAAATGGCATCCAAGTTCAATGTAGGCAAGTCCTTATTTGGAGTATGGATCAAGCACAAACTGATTAGCCCTTACATAAGTGCTATAGTATCTGCACTTTCTGAGGCAATTAAGCCTGACAGTCTCAAGTTTGGCTTGGGTCAATTGAGATTTGATCATCAGGAAGGCCATGCAGTCAAGTTTCAAACAATGAAGAATGCAATCCACTTGATGAAAAGTGGTTCTATATGACCAAAACAAGTGACAGATACTCTCTTACCTGATGAAATTGAACCACATAGGTCTTGTAAATACAAAAAGGTTCATAAGAAAGGTTATGTTCATGTGTGTGGTAGACAGACCACACTTTTCAATTGAAAAGGCAATTTCTCCACTCACAAAGGTTCAAATCCTACCCTTTTCCATTCTTGTAAAATTTGATTTCTTTTAAAAAAAGATATAGGAAAAAATAAATGCAAATATGCCAAATATATGAGAATCCATATCAATGAAAGACAGCAGAGGAAAAATAGGCTCATGTATGTGAATTGACCAATATTTCAAGAACAACAAAATAGAATAATTAGAAGGTCATTTACCGTTCTGGTGGTATAATCCCATGAATTCTGCCAGACCCTGACATTTTCTCCTTTCTCATTCTCAAAAATAATCTAACTTTTTTGCAAAATTTTGGCCCAGATAATTTGAATTTGCACCCTGCACACCATATACGGTGTTCGGGACAAAGTCCTGTCATGAGGGGAAGCCAACCATTCAGAAAAATAGTGAATAAAGTTCTTTAATAGTTCATGATAAACTATTGTGTCCGAGTAACATTACAAGCAACATCACAATATTGTCACCTCGACAGTAGCTGTATAGAGTCCACCAGCAAACCTCTCATGCTCGCTTTTCTTGCCTTTAAAAACTGGAAACAGCCAAAAACTCTTCATATATGCGCCTGTATAGTTCCAAGATGTCAGGCACCTGAAAAATATGAAGGTGAAGAGCTATATTATATTTATGCCAGGAAATTATGCCTATCTTAGCTAAAGAACCTCAAAGTTTGTGAATCAAGACAATTTATAAGAATAATAAAGGAAGCATTTAAAAAAAACTTCAACTTAAAAACACTTAGATCATCATACAAACAGGGCACATAAATTAATTTAGAAGAATCCAGGGATCCAAAAGAAACATTGTATACATAATTTATATAGAATATTGTAGCAATATTAATGAGGTTATTGAAGAAAAATATTGCCTCATCATGTTAAGGGTTCTTAAATCTGAGCATCCAAGGCGATAACATGTCGAAGAGATCCTCAGTCGCATCAGAAGTTTAGAACATGAGTTACATTCTTTATGGTCCGATAATTCTCACTAACATTGGCAATTATATGCTAAAAATGTCATTATTGCAGACATATCATTTTGATATTGCATTTCCATAAGCTAGCAAGACCATACCTCAGTATCTGCCTCTCCCTTGGTCACAAAAGCGGTATGTCCTTCCTGCCAAAGAAACTCACAACTACTACAGTATAACAAATTATCAACAATACACTTTTCACCGTTCATATTTCTGATCAGACCATCACTTTTTTAAATCAGGAAAAACAAGAATCACATGAAATGAAATATGACCATGATAACAACCAAAGTCCTGATTTGAAGCTTCAAAAAGGCTGGACTATTGCTGTAAATGAGTATCGGGTTTCTTCCAACATTTCTTACATGTTTTCATTATAAGATTACATACTACAAGAGATACAAGAGATATGAATATTTAAAATAAAAAGAAAAAAAGAAAACCCCAAAGTACAGCATAATCTCTCATCACCACAGAAGAATCCATGACAGAGGAGTTATCATGTTTAAATAGAAAACTCACAAGAATAATCTTGGTTTCATCCAACTCCCTCTGAATCTTTAGCAGTTTGTCATCTTCGGCAGGGTCCTAAGCGGTGAAAGTCAAAAGACCAGAAAATGCAGTTAAAGCTTAAAAAGAGGACAAAGTATCAATAGCTACATACATAAGAAGCTTTGTTCCAAAAAAACAAATTAAAAACTGAATTGAATAAACTGAGAAGCTTCTCTTCACGTGCCTGGAATTCGGAAAGAGATTCAGTTAAGTATGGCCATGCCTGAGTACTATCAGCTTTGACATTTTTCCATGAATCACCAATACACACATAGAAGGTAAATCGCAGGCCAAAAAAAGAAGGGAATCCAAAACCAAACAAAAAAACCTGCCGAAGTATACTGTCAACAACAATCAGAAGAGAAGCTCAGCAACGAACCCCAATAAATTGATGCGGACATTCGAAAAACAAGAGAGAAGATAAACGAAATAGACATCGTAAAAATAAGAAACCCAAAACCCTAAAAAACATACCGTACATTTGCGAGGCATACACTGAGGGAACAAAAAAAATAGAAAGAATGAGCGAAGAGACGACAACACAAAGAAGAGAAATGAAGAAGGAACTGTGACGGTGTAGGCCGAAGTAGGGAGCTTGCGCGAGAGGGAGGTGAAGAAGATATGAGAAGCAGGACCCAGGCGACGAAAGATTCAGGCTTATTACATACGGCTACAATATATATATTTGTATTTATATATAATACATAGCACACACATACGCTCATACACCTAAACACACTTATATATATCACACACACAGAGACATACACACACACACACACATATATATATATATATATATATATATATATACACACACATACAGCACACACATCCTACACACCTGCCCACACTCCCCATTCCACATCATATGATATGTGTCACCCACCACCACCAACCTACCACCCCCCCTCCCCCCGAGAAAAAAATTCCCGCCAAAAATAAAAAAAAAATTGGGGGGCCGCCAAAGAAAAATTTTCCCGTCAAAAATTATTACTGCATCACAGTTATAAAGTTACTGCATCACAATTATGATTTAGTGCATTAAGGTTATAAGTTACCGCATCATACTTGATGCACTTAACTGTTAACTATGATACAGTAACCTATAACTGTGATGCAGTAAAACTTATTAGTGTGATGCACCAAAAAATTGGTGCATTATACTTATAAATTTTGACAGAAAAAAAAAATTTTGGCCCCCCAAAAAAATTTGTTTTTGGCGGGAAAATAGATTTATTTTTTCGGGGGGGGGGGGTAGGGGGGTGCCACATGTGATATGATGTGGCATGATGATGTGGCAAGATGACACATGTCACTCCCACAATCCTTCCTACACTTTTTATTATAAGAGACTTTTTAGAATAACCCCACCCTATATATATATATATAGAGAGATAGAGAGAGAGAGAGAGAGAGAGAGAGAGGGAGGTTGGTTACCATGAGAAGACATTTTTTCCTGAGACTGTGCGAAATATTATAAAAGTTGCACAAAATGTATAATTGTTTGGCACAAAATCTGTAACACCCCCGATATATTCGGGAATATTACAGCGCCGTAAATCCTTTACATAAGGATTTACAAGGATGAAGAATTGAACAAGCATAAAAAGGTACTAACGAATGGAAATAACGGAATTACAGTACATCAGTTCTGACCAAATACAGAAATAGTACAATTGTTCAACAGAACTCAATAATACAACACCAAATTCAAATCCATCACAAATGACTTCGTACTCGAGTACTTATTGAAATAACGAATAAACAACAGATAAATAAACTCGGTCGGGACATCACTCTGCACCCTCGTCGTCATACAATTCCAGTGGTTGTTTCCCCGCTCTCTTGGATCCTGAACACAAACAAAATGTTCACCCCCGAAGGGGTTAGCACAACGATGCTAGTACAAGTACCACAACATATTATTCATATCTCACGAAGAATAATAATAACGTAAAAGACAAAATACCAACGAGTCTTCTCCTACGAGAAACTCAAACATAACATTCACAACTGATAATCACAACATGATACATACACATGGTAATTCCATCGATCCAGCGTTCACTTCCTAGAACCCACGATGATCCCGTCAGACCAACCCGTGGTGGAAAAACCCGTCAGATGATCCAGCGCACGCTAGCATAGATCCCACGATGATCCCGTCGGACCAACACGAGGTGGACATACAACAACGACATACATGCACGACAATATGTATAACAACAATACATAAAACAAATAAAGTACTTGCCTCGATTTGAAGACAATAACAATACTTCCACGAAAATGAACACTCGAAGGTCGCCCCTCTCGATCAATCACGTAGCAAAGTTCAAACCTTAAATAAGAGAAATAACATGGAATTCATCTTAGGTCGAACAACATCTAACAATCCGAATTACGGTTGAGAGTCTATAAAACGAAATCTGTCTGACCTAAATAACGTACGTTACATGTCCTCTGTAACGTACGTTAAACTTGATCGTTAGCGTACGTAAACTATGAAGTATAGCGTACGCTAAACATATACCAGCAGTTCCTCTCTGATCAGTCGACTTGACTCGTCTGATAGTATAACGTACGTTACGTACCAAACGTAGTGTATGTTAACAACGTCATATAACGTACGTTAGTAACCAAACTTAACGTACGTTAATCATGCATGTCAGTTCTCACTGGGCAGATGACTGGCTCGATTAGTGACGAAGTATTACGAAATCCTTAGTGAGTAATCTAACATACCTTCAAATATATATATATCATACTCATGATGATCTACGGACTAATATCTTTAATTTCAAGGATACGGGTATCATCGTAATACTATTTTCAATCTTGATCGAAATACTCATGTAAAAATTCGGTTGGTCTAAGGTTGATATAATCAATCTAATATCGTCATTAAATCCAGGCTTATACTGATGGCGAACTACCTATTCCATCTAAGCAAGATTACAACTATGATGATTCTCTCCAAAATCCATTGGTAAAAGTGGAAATCGACACTAAGTTTACAATCAACATGACGATAACATTTGATACGGTTTAATAATTCATTATTCTCATCTATGTCATAACCAAGTTCAACTACGGTGTTCTAAACCATAATAGTTCGATCATTATAGTCTAAATATGATACTAGGTCGCATACGTCGTCAAAGTGATCTACTGTCCTTGGTAATGCGATCATATCGTCTTAATCAACATATCTTCAAAATTGGAAGTAGTATAACATACCTTAAGAGGAAGATAATACTGAGACTATAAGTACAAATCCAACTCCGGTTGCTTCAACGCCGACTCGTGATGATTTCTACTCTAAAGTCCAATATAAGTTGTCTTCAATGATCAAGTAGTGTCATACAAGCTCAATGATTCAGTAACAATTGATCTAAAGGTGTTAAAAGAGGTGAAATCTTACGGGACGAATATGGTGAAGTTTAGGAGCAAAAGGACGAGCTGAAATGAGATGGGGTGCTGCTCCTTTTATAACTTTCTGAGTGTTACGTACGCTAGGGTTACTTCATAACGTACGTTATCGTCCAAAATAGTTCACTGTCTGATTTCTGAACTTCATTACGTACGCTACCCTAAACGTGTTACGTACGTAACCCATATAATTTGCGTACGCTACACAATGTCCATAACGTACGTTAAAGTCCGTTGACTTAAAAAGGTGTCCCGGTTCATGCCGTGCGAATCTGGTGGGTATCTTGGTCGAGCCCACCACCGTGTACTCCATGTGCTAGCCGGCCCACCCAATAATTGACCGCATTACGTACGCTACGCTTCATCCGTAGCGTACGTTAACATTAACAGGTTACGTATGTTAAGTTACATTCTTAACGTACGTTACCACGTATGTGCATGGAGGAAAATTTACATGTTGCTACACCCATGTAAAAAGATATAAATATGATAATTACCATACTCCATTATTAATATCATCATTCCCAAAACAATACAGGGTTCAATGTACAGATAAAATACTTCCATAAGAATCCGGATATTACATACTCTCCTACTAAAAAGGAGTTTCGTCCCGAAACTCAAGACGAAAATAACTCGGGATATCTGGACTTCATGCCATCTTCCGTTTCCCATGTGGCTTCTTCCACTCCATGGCGTGACCATTGAACTTTGACTAGAATGATGGGTTTGTTTCTCAACTGTTTAACTCGACTCTCGAGTATCTTGACCGGTCTTTCTTCAAACGTCCCATCCTGCGCGACTTCGATCTCGCCGAAATCAATGATATGACTGGAATCTGGTACATACCTCCATAATTGGGATACGTGGAACACGTTATGTACATGGCACAATGACGGTGGAAATGCTAATCTATATGCCAACTCCCCAACTCTCTCAAGGATCTCAAATGGTCCGATATATCTTGGACTTAGCTTTCCTTTCCTTCCGAAACGGAATATTCCCCGAGTAGGTGAAACCTTTAAAAGTACGTGCTCTCCAATACTGAACTCCAAAGGGCGACGGCGTACGTCTGCGTAAGATTTCTGGCGACTCTGGGAGGTCAACAGCCTTTCACGAATCAAGGCTATCTTCTCTCGAGTCTGCACGATCAACTCTAGTTCTGTTCCGATCAAGTCTGACGAATCGTCCCAGCATAGGGGCGATCTGCATCTCCTCCCGTATAATGCCTCAAACGGTGCCATCTTAATGGAAGCATGCCAACTATTGTTGTAGGTAAATTCAATCAACGGTAGATGAATTTCCCAATCAGTTGACCAATCTAAGGCACAGGCCCTTAGCATGTCTTCCACCGTTTGTATAGTCCTCTCAGATTGTCCGTCAGTCTGCGGGTGATAAGCCGTACTGAAGTTCAATTCGGTCCCCAAGGCCTTATGAACTGCTTTCCAAAAGTGAGACACAAAACGACCGTCTCGATCAGAAACAATGGTTTTCGGCGTACCATGCAACCGAAATATCTCCGAAATAAATACTCGTGCCAACCTCTCTGGTCCCCACGTATCCTTAATGCCTAGAAAATGAGCCGATTTGGTTAAACGATCAACTATCACCCAAATCATGTTCATTCCTGTCCTGGTTTTCGGCATATTAGTGATAAAGTCCATCGATATGTCCTCCCACTTCCATTCAGGAATCGGGAGCGGCTTCAACATTCCAGCAGGCCGTTGATGCTCGATCTTAACCTGCTGACAAGTCAAGCATTTCGAAACATAGTCCGATACGTCTTTATTCATGTTGCCCCACCAGAAATTCTACTTCAAGTCCTTATACATTTTACTGGTGCCCGGGTGAATGGAATAGGGTGAACTGTGAGCTTCCTTCATAATCGTCTGTTTCAGAACGTCAACATCGGGAACGCAGAGTCGGTTCTGAAATCTCAAAACTCCATCGTCATGAATTATGAATCCGGGGGCCTTTCCTTTGATCACTTCATCATGTAACTGAATCATCAGAGGATCATCTGTCTGTCTAGATTTGATTTCTTCGGTTAAAGATGAAGTTATCTCCATCACGCACAGTTGTCCTTGGACTCTTTGTAACCATACCTCAATTCCTTCACGAATCATCTCTCGCTGAAGGCTAAGTTGGGAGGTCAGCGTCTCCAGCATCTGAATAGAGACAGGCTTGCGGCTAAGTGCATCGGCCACTACATTCGCTTTGCCTGGGTGATATAAAATCTCCAAGTCATAGTCCTTAATCAGTTCCAACCATCTTCTTTGCCGCATGTTCAACTCTTTCTGACTGAATATGTACTTGAGACTTTTATGATCCGTAAAGATCTGACAGTGAGTCCCGTACAGATAATGCCTCCAGATCTTCAAGGCAAAAACCACTGCTGCTAGTTCCAAATCATGTGTCGGGTAATTCACTTCATAAGGTTTCAGTTGTCGCGACGCATAGGCGATCACCTTATCATTTTGCATCAATACGCACCCAAGTCCTTGGTTCGAAGCATCACTGTAAACTATAAATCCTCCAGTTCCCTGCGGAAGTGATAGAATCGGTGCCGTCGTCAATCTCTTCTTCAATTCATCAAAGCTAATCTGACACAATTCATTCCACTCAAACTTTTGAGTTTTCTGCAGGAGTCGAGTAAGTGGGCGGGATATTTTAGAAAACCCTTCCACGAATCGACGATAGTATCCAGCAAGTCCCAAGAAGCTTCGGACCTCTTTCAAGTTCTTTGGAGGCTTCCAATCCAATATTGCTTCGATCTTCTGAGGATCTACTCGGACTCCTTTAGCAGACACCACATGGCCGAGGAACATTACTTCCTTTAGCCAGAATTCACACTTAGAAAGTTTGGCGTACAATTGTTCGTTTCTCAAAAGTTCCAATACAATCCGCAAATGCTGCGCATGTTCTTCCGGGCTCTTAGAATACACCAGAATGTCATCAATAAACACGACCACAAATTTATCCAAAAATTCAATGAACACACGGTTCATCAATTGCATAAATACAGCAGGTGCGTTAGTGAGACCAAACGGCATCACTACAAACTCATAATGTCCGTAGCGAGTTCTGAACGCTGATTTCGGAACATCAGATTCCTTAATCCTCAGCTGGTGGTATCCTGATCTCAGATCGATCTTAGAAAATACTGTTGCCCCTTGCAACTGGTCAAACAAATCATCAATCCGTGGCAACGGATACTTGTTCTTAATCGTCATCTTGTTCAGCTCTCGATAATAAATACACAGTCGAAGCGATCCATCCTTCTTCCGGATAAAAAGAACTGGCGCTCCCCAGGGTGAAACGCTTGGCTGAATATAGCCCTTGTCCAGTAACTCCTCCAGCTGCTTCTTCAGTTCGTACATCTCCATAGGTGCCATACGATACGGCGCCTTGGAAATCGGTGTAGCTCCGGGTTCCAGCTCAATGGTAAATTCCACATCCCTTCGTGGAGGTAGTCCAGGTAACTCGTCAGGAAATACATCTGGAAATTCATTCACAACAGGAATGGATGAAAGTTCCACAATTTCGTCTTCTTTCTTCATAGCGTAACACCAGTACCCGGTACAGCCCTATTTCAACAATTTGACCGCCTTTATCGCCTTGATTAATTTTCCTGAGCTTCCCGGTTTCCATCCCTCAAACAGAATTTCGGAACCATCGTCAGCGATCAGCGAGATATTCCTCCTTCGGTAGTTCACAATTGCTCCATATCGATTAAGCCAATGGTCTCCGAGTATCAGGTCGTCTCCTTGCATTTCTATCACGATCAGATTTGAGAGCCACTCTCTGCCTCCAAATGATACAGGGAAATTTCTAGTTTCTAAATTTCCGACAATTCTCTCTCCACTCGGTAAACCAACAACATAAGGTTCACAAGTATGAAAACCGGAAATATTCAAACGATTTACACAAGACAAAGATATGAAAGAATGTGTAGCTCCTGTATCGAATAAAACGCTAGCTGGTGGGAAAGGATGCGGGCCGATTACTTGATGCGACAAAGAAGATCCTGATCGTCTGTCCTTCTCATCTCGTACAGACGTGGGGGAGCAGATCCGACACTCGATGTCCCCTTTCGGTCCCAATGTCCTCTGCCTCGCCCGCGGCCAAAATTCTGAGGCATCTGAACACTTTCTTTGCGTCTGTGGAATCTTGGCCTACTTACGGGTATTTGTGGTGTATGGGCTCTAAAAGACTTTGCAGCCTCCTCACAAAACACCGCCCGATGTCCCTCTCGTCCACAATCAAAACAAGTCACGGCAGAAAGGGGGCAATTCCGTCGATAGTGCCCCGTCTGGGCGCAGTTAAAGCATTTCCTGGTAACATCAGTAATAGTTGATGTCGCTCCGAAGTTCTTTCCGCTCCTGGCTGGGTGCGGAGGTTTCTTGAAAGAGTGAAAGGATGACTGGGCCTTACGAGCCCCGCTGTTCTTGTGCTCTGTAAAAGTACCAGAGACTTTCTGTTTCTTGGTTTCCGCAAATTTCTCCATGGCTGCTTCTTTCATTTCATACGCCAACGCCTTATCCTGGTATTGGCAGAGAGTGGTACATTCAAAACCGGACATGTACCTCTGGACTTCTGGTTTCATTCTCATATCGAAATGGATCATCATTTCTGCATCTGTTCTGACCAGATGTCGAACAAATGCCAGCTGTTGGTTAAACGTCTTGATCGCCTGGGATACTGGCACATCAGAAGGCTGAGCGGAGAAAAACTCCCGAACTTTGGCTTCCCTCACAGGACGAGGGCAATACTGAGCTTCCATCATCGTTTTAAATTCCGTCCAATCGGCATTATGATCTGCAGGTCGGATAGCTTCCCACCACTCGGATGCTTCCCCTATTAGAAGGTACTGGGCAATAGGAGCTCTCCTGTCGTCCGGGCAATTAATTCCAGCAAAAATTTTCTCCAGTTCCTTCAACCAATGGTCCCAAGTGGGAGTCTCAGAAATACCGTCGAATTTGGGTGGTTGCATCTTCGCCACCTCTTGCAGCCATCGGTCACCTCGATTTCCCATTTCTGGGATCCTTTGTTGTCCATCTCCTTGCTGCATTCCTGCTGCCACCTGCATTCGGTCCACGACCTGAGCGAACTGAGTCATCTGGTTCACAACTTGACGAAGGATTTCTGGTACACCAGGTTCCGGTTCGTTATTCATGGATCGTTGCGGCTCGCCTGTGCTATGACTGGCCTGATTAGAAGGCGACGCTTCCCTTTCAGCATTTCTGCGTCCGCGTCCACGACCGCGACCACGCACACGTCCGCCTCTCAACATACTGTAAGCATAGATACTCAATATACAGGAAACAACATCGTTCTAATATTCAAGTATAAAGAGACACAACATGTAAAGAATCAAGATAGAGTTTAGGAACTTACAACCACCGTTCGCATGAAGACGTAGGCAGTGCAGTGATGTCATTTACGGCCGGTTACCTCAAAAGACATAAATGACCCCTATTTTAACCCAACGGCCAAGATATCCATAATCTTAGCTCTGATACCATATTCTGTAACACCCCCGATATATTCGGGAATATTACAGCGCTGTAAATCCTTTACATAAGGATTTACAAGGCTGAAGAATTGAACAAGCATAAAAAGGTACTAACGAATGGAAATAACGGAATTACAAAGACATCGATTCGACCAAATACAGAAATAGTACAATTGTTCAACAGAACTCAATAATACAACACCAAATTCAAATCCATCACAAATGACTTCGTACTCGAGTACATATTGAAATAACGAATAAACAACAGATAAATAAACCCGGTCGGGACATCACTCTGCACCCTCGTCGTCATACAATTCCAGTGGTTGTTTCCCCGCTCTCTTGGATCCTGAACACAAACAAAAGGTTCACCCCCGAAGGGGTTAGCACAACGATGCTAGTACAAGTACCACAACATATTATTCATATCTCACGAAGAATAATAATAACGTAAACGACAAAATACCAACGAGTCTTCTCCTACGAGAAACTCAAACATAACATTCACAACTGATAATCACAACATGATACATACACATGGTAATTCCATCGATCCAGCGTTCACTGCCTAGAACCCACGATGATCCCGTCAGACCAACCCGTGGTGGAAAAACCCGTCTGATGATCCAGCGCACGCTAGCATAGATCCCCCGATGATCCCGTCGGACCAACACGAGGTGGACATACAACAACGACATACATGCACGACAATATGTATAACAACAATACATAAAACAAATAAAGTACTTGCCTCGATTTGAAGACAATAACAATACTTCCACGAAAATGAACACTCGAAGGTCGCCCCTCTCGATCATTCACGTAGCAAAGTTCGAACCTTAAATAAGAGAAATAACATGGAATTCATCTTAGGTCGAACAACATCTAACAATCCGAATTACAGTTGAGAGTCTATAAAACGAAATTTGTCTGACCTAAATAACGTACATTACATGTCCTCTGTAACGTACGTTAAACTTGATCGTTAGCGTACGTAAACTATGAAGTATAGCGTACGCTAAACATATACCAGCAGTTCCTCTCTGATCAGTCGACTTGACTCGTCTGATAGTATAACGTACGTTACGTACCAAACGTAGCGTACGTTAACAACGTCATATAACGTACGTTAGTAACCAAACTTAACGTACGTTAATCATGCATGTCAGTTCTCACTGGGCAGATGACTGGCTCGATTAGTGACGAAGGATTACGAAATCCTTAGTGAGTAATCTAACATACCTTCAAATATATATCATACTCATGAATGATCTACGGACTAATATCTTTAATTTCAAGGATACGGGTATCATCGTAATACGATTTTCAATCTTTATCGAAATACTCATGTAAAAATTCGGTTGGTCTAAGGTTGATATAATCAATCTAATATCGTAATTAAATCCAGGCTTATAGTGATGGCGAACTACCTATTCCATCTAAGCAAGATTACAACTATGATGATTCTCTCCAAAATCCATTGGTAAAAGTGGAAATCGACACTAAGTTTACAATCAACATGACGATAACATTTGATACGGTTTAATAATTCATTATTCTCATCTATGTCATAACCAAGTTCAACTACGGTGTTCTAAACCATAATAGTTCGATCATTATAGTCTAAATATGATACTAGGTCGCATACGTCGTCAAAGTGATCTACTGTTCTTGGTAATGCGATCATATCGTCTTAATCAACATATCTTCAAAATTGGAACTAGTATAACATACCTTAAGAGGAAGATAATACTGAGACTATAAGTACAAATCCAACTCCGGTTGCTTCAACGCCGACTCGTGATGATTTCTACTCCAAAGTCCAATATAAGTTGTCTTCAATGATCAAGTAGTGTCATACATGCTCAATGATTCAGTAACAATTGATCTAAAGGTGTTAAAAGAGGCTGGAAATCTTCTGGGGACGAATATGGTGAAGTTTAGGAGCAAAAGGACGAGCTGAAATGAGATGGGGTGCTGCTCCTTTTATAACTTTATGAGTGTTACGTACGCTAGGGTTACTTCATAACGTACGTTATCGTCCAAAATAGTTCACTGTCTGGTTTCTGAACTTCATGACGTACGCTACCCTAAACGTGTTACGTACGTAACCCATATAATTTGCGTACGCTACACAATGTCCATAACGTACGTTAAAGTCCGTTGACTTAAAAAGGTGTCCAGGTTCATGCCGTGCGAATCTGGTGGGTATCTTGGTCGAGCCCACCACCGTGTACTCCATGTGCTAGCTGGCCCACCCAATAATTGACCGCATTACGTACGCTACGCTTCATCCGTAGCGTACGTTAACATTAACAGGTTACGTACGTTAAGTTACATTCTTAACGTACGTTACCACGTATGTGCATGGAGGAAAATTTACATGTTGCTACACCCATGTAAAAAGATACAAATATGATAATTACCATACTCCATTATTAATATCATCATTCCCAAAACAATACAGGGTTCAATGTACAGATAAAATACTTCCATAAGAATCCGGATATTACAAAATCAATAATGTTGTTGCACAACATTATGCAACAACTTTATACATTCTGTGCAACATTATCATAGTGTAACAACTAGATACATTTTGTGCAACAACTAAATACACTTTGTGCAAAAATATTCATGTATAAATAAATCATTGCACAAACAGTTAAAGCATTTTGCACAATCAAAAATCGATAGGGACCATTGTTCTATAATAATCAGGGGCCCAAATTCATTCTCATTTCTCACGAAATATGGGCGTCTCACCTGAACTTACCCCTATATATATATATATATATATATATATATATATGTACATACAACACAACACACACGCTTCCAGACTCACAAACACAAACACACACTACACATATACATATAATATATATACACACGGTTCACACGCACAACATACACTACACACACACACATAGCCGGATATAAATATATATATATATATATATATATATATATATATATACACATATACAGTCCCGCACCGAGCCCGAGCTGGAATCCAGCCATCGGACCTGACCTTGCAACCCATAGATCATGTAGTCATCGGAAATCAAACCCCAAATCCTTCATCACTCAACACTCCAGATCGATCCACCCACAAGGCACCACAGGTCGCTAGAAAACGGCCATGGTCAACTCCAGGTCGAGTCATTGAAGCTAGCCCCATCGGTCAACCTCATTCGGTACCAACGTATTAGTCTCTGGGCCCAGAAGCGAAGGTCGCCGGAAATCTAAACCAAAGTCCGACCACCTTACGTCGGAAAACCCATCGGCTGGACATCAACTCTTCGCCTACCTTAGCATCCTTAGCCACGTAAAAACGCCTAGCATGAATAACTCATGTTTTCCGTCCGGTGCAAGAAGGAACGCAGCTGCGGATCGGTCGCCACCAACTCATCCCCGCCGCACCTGCAATTTGCGTTGCCCAGGCGGGCAGTGATCTACCTGCCAATGGTCCGACCAAGATCGCGAGCCCAGGAGTGTCGTCCCCCACCTCGAGCTTCCTCCGTCTGTCGCTCCTCTCCTGATCGCAGGTTATCTGTGATGATGATGAAGAAGAAGAAGAAGAAGAAGAAGAAGAAGAAGAAGAAGAAGAAGAAGAAGAAGAAGAAGAAGAAGAAGAAGAAGAAGAAGAAGAAGAAGGGAGAGTGTTGGTGGAGTTTTCTTGTCCGTGGGGGTAGGTGGGATATATATATATATATAGAGATATATATATATATATATATATATATATATATATATATATATATATATATATATATATATAGAGAGAGAGAGAGAGAGAGAGAGAGAGAGAGAGAGAGAGAGAGAGTTAATGTGAAGGAGAGAAGAGAGAGAAAAGAGAGTTGAAATAAAACTCAATTTGGTGTTTAATAATCAACCTAGTGATTATTTAAAATGGGTAGTGAGACATAATGTCAAATTATGTCTTATCTAACTAAAAATGGATAAATTACGGATCTGTTATTCAGTCTTCTGACTCGGTTAACCGATTATTTCATACTGCATCCGATAAAACCAATAACTCACCAATATTCTAGTCTAATATCTCAAGAGACCGCCTGACTTTTAATTAGTCAGTTAATAAAATAAAATAAAATTAAATGTATGTCACCAAAATTCCAATTAAAATTCCTGGATATTACATACTACCCCACTTAAAATATATTTCGTCATTGAAACTTGCAATCTGGTCACAACCAAAAGTTCAACCACAATATCCAGAATCATCACGGAACTGATCAATCATCATCATTAACGAATGACCAAAACAGTATACTTACAACTGCGTGAAGTCGATGATCTCCTGCAATACTACCAAATGACACCATTCCAAAGTCTCAATACGCTTACAATCACAATTTCACAAATTTCAACAAAATACATCATTATAACTCAATATGGAATAATCCATCCGTGTCAAAGGTTGTCTACCTGATCGCACAATCAAGTCCCAATCCTGATAAAAACTAATGATACACGATACATCTGCGAAACAAGTGCACAAAACAATGGAAACAAATCCCAAAACATTGACACGAGTCCGAACGCTCATACGATCAATAACAATGATCGACCAATAAATCAATCGAGAATATCATCGACATGATAAACACCAATACGACCAACCAAAGGTCAAAACACAACCGAGAATATCATCAACATGAGAAACTCCAATACTACCAACGAAGGATTAACAATAACTGAGAATACCATCACATGGTAAGCTCCAACATGATCAACACAGAACCACAGGGACAGATATATGAAAGGATAAAATTCTCAAAACGTTACACAAATCACATACAGTGGATCTCAAAGAAACACACCCAATTGTTGAACATATCCCTCGGCGTGTGAACAACCAATCGCAAACCGACGAACATACCCAATTATATATGGAGTATGAACGACTAATCAATATGGCTCAAAAGTCAAAAAAATCACTATAGCAAAATCACGCTACTACTACACAAATAGAGCCACATAGCACCTATGCCCCAGTTTCACAAAACCCGAAGTTCCAAAATCATATTCTGTACTGAATCTACAACATGTGATATATTTATCTTATCTGATCAACCAACCGGTCATCCCTGGATAACCAAACTACCATACGGAAGTTTGAACTTGTTTTCATCATACCATTCATGTGTTATCCATCTTACGAGTCTCACTGGGGACTTCACCATGATATTCATTATGCACTAAATCTGTACATATACCAATCACATTTTCAAAACGGCCTTGAAATCATCTTGTCAATAAAAAACAATTTTCGAAAGTTATTTCAAGAATTTCAAAACTCAAAACATGTATTTGTATATATTCGTGAGACTAGAATTAATTTTCAAAAGGTTAAATTGGCTCGCTCGTGTCAAGTTCTCGATGACAATTCTTTTAGAATACACATGGTTAAATAAGATGAAACTATGCAAATGATTGACCACATCCATACTTCTGTATACCAATTCAGCTCGTCACCAATTCTACTGACATTCGGTTGAAAAACCACACGATAGAATCAAAAATCTTATTGTATAGACTTTGTTAAAATCATATTTCCACATATGACTCGCAACATCAATCATTATCCCATTCTGCAACACTTCAACTATGCCATGATGAAATATGTTTTTAAAGACAACAATACCGCCTCTCAAAATAAATTTAAGAAAATATATTTTCATGACAGCGAGCAAAATAGTTTATTCAAAATATATCATTTTGAAAAGTATTATTTTCAAATGTTCAAAAACAGTTTCATGTATCTCAAAATAAAATAGCATTACTACATGTTCCTCTCAACCGTCCACAACATTCTCCCAAATACATAACTCTATTTTCCAAGTTTAACCGACATATTGATTTTCAAAATCATAGCTTCTCAGGATCATTAGATTTGTCCCAACTATTATATTCTGCTACCTCATATTGTAACACATAATGTTCTTCTGGATCTCAAAGCATATCGACTTATAACTGCAAAAAACCTCAATGCAATTCAAAAATCAAAATACTTACAGATCGTGAAGCAGACGATTCCCCGTGATACTGGCACATATCTCCACTTTAGAAATATACTCGATACATATACATTTTGCAAAATCAGTTTGGCTTAACATACAACATATCTCTTTCCGAAGAAACACATTAATACCATTTGGATAAGTTTGAAACAACCATGATACCACACTGGTAATTCACATAACACACAAGCCCGAGTGGAGAACAAAAACACAGGGCTCTAACACTTGCCAACCGACAACTCAAATGACGTGATAAAAACACGACTCGACTCGACCCGATAGCCTAAGTTTTCACAACCAAAGCTCTGATACCATATTCTGTAACACCCCCAGAACCATCCGGGAATATTACAGCGTCGTGGGACCCGAAACAGAACACACAAGGCTGAAAGACATTTTTACAAACATTTCAAATACACCTAAGCAGCGATGACGGTAAATATCTTTTAAAATATTCAAAGACCTTATAAAATACATTTAACAATACTGTTGTAAAATCTGTTTAAAAATACAAGGCCAAAATGCCAAACTCAACAGTTTCAAAAGTATACGTTAAGCCACCACTTACACATATCGACAAAGTAGTTTAGAAAACGATTTCCCAAAATAAACCCAATTTCACAAAATACTAGGAACCCATTTAAAAACACACTCGCAGCGGATATAACAAATAACTAAAAATACTTTTGCAACGGAAAATAACAACTAGTCAAAGTACTCGATTCACAAACACATGTCATAGCCAGTATCCTCTGGTAAACTCATCTCTTCATGACCGCTACAAGCTCGATATCCCAATAACCTAAAAAGGAAGCCCACGATGGGTCACCCATAATACTCAACAATGATAACGGTCACATCACATCAATAATTACATACCAATGAGATATTAAGTAAGAATACTACCAATGTAATCTTACTGTCATAACCTTACCAATTCATGACAACCCTCGTCAAAGTGATCCTCACCACATTCCACATCTCGTATTCTCAAAAACACATTGAATCTACATAAACATTTATACTGTATCCCAGACAATACTCAAGATTCTCAAAACATCATCATAACACACTGATATGAAATATACCAACTCTGTCCAACCCAATTCATCGGATAATATCATCAAATCTCAGCATGATAATCGATTGCCAATCAATAGATAAGTACCAATAAGAAAATACAGAACGTACCTCAAGATACACAATGCCACGACAATTCATGTCAGTCTAATTCGAGATCAGATCAATACAACATATGGACCTGGTCCTACAAGAGACCTACAAATGCATACTCACATGACGACATCAATTTGCCCACAACAAAAACAACAATGTATACTCAATGGAAATCCGATGATCCAGTGCACACGGTATAGATCCCAAGATAGTCCTGTTAGATCAACACGAGGTGGATAACCAACAATATACATATGCAGAACAACAACACATGGTAATCTAACGATCCAGCACACACAGCATAGATTCCCATGATGATTCCGTCGGATCAACACATGGTGGAAGTACCCGTCCAATGATCCACCGCACACAGCTATAGATTCACATGATGATCCCGTCGGACCAACACATGGTGGACATACGACAACAATGCACAAATGCATATTTACAACAATACACAAATGCATGACAACAACAATACACGAATGTATCAAAATATGATCGACACAAAATGACAAAAATGATTAGAGTATTTGCCCTGAGTCCTTCGAGAGCAATCTCGATGTCAAAAACCATCACCGACGATTATCCTCAATGTTCGAAGATCCAAAAATACCATGAACTATAGATAACTCATATCCTCATATTTACCATAATGTATTCTCGATACTCAACTATACCAATAACAACTGTAAATCATATACATTATGATTTAATTCCCAAAATCATAAAACAACGTACAATCCCAAATATCCAGAGTTCACAATTATAATCATTGCTATACGAATTATAAACGAATGAAACTGAAACTATTCATTAAATATTATAAACTGTGCAAGTAATAACTTGCCTCGATAATTGATGCTGAAAGTCCCGACGAATACGGCTCACCCGATCGATCCACTGAAATCCAAACCTTTAATATATTTACATAATAGACAACTTAATAGAAGGGTCTAATTTAATATTTTATAATTTCGAGGTAATTAGTCGGCTAATATATTACCTCAATTGCACCACTTAATTAATTGATCGGACCAAATGACCAACGACAATCAACCTGGATCCACAACTCGATTATTGCTCCGAACACAAACTCCACCCCGAACTCAGGCTCACTCCATATCTCCAAATACACTCAACTGCTCGTAGACCCAATTATGAAAACCTTCTCATATGCCTACATCTCCCTCGTTCACAATTCCAACATGACTACACACACCACCACACACACACACATGCCTATATATATATATATATATATATATATATATATATATATATATATTTCATGCATAATTAGTACAAAACTCATGCATAAATTAGTACTGTAAAGTAATGCATTGAAATTTTGATGCACGAAATGCATATATTTCATGCATAATTAGTACAAAACTCATGCATAAATTAGTACTGTAAAGTACTGCATCTAATATTGGTACTGCATAGAACGTGTCACTATATCTATCTATATATATCTATATATATATATATCTATAGATTTATCTATATGTGTGTGTGTGTGTGTGTGTGTATTTATATATAATACATAGCACACACATACACTCATACACCTAAACACATTTATATATATTACATATATATAAATATATACATACAACACACACACACACACACCACACATACTACACACTTGCACACACTTTTATATATACACATACAGCACGAGACACACACGCTTCCTGACTCACACACACAAACACACACTATACATATACACATAATATATATATATATATATATACACACACATGGTTCGCACGCACACCACACACTACACACACAGCCGGATATATATATATATATATATATATATATATACACATATACAGTCCCACACCGAGCTCGAGCTGGAATCCAGCCATCGGACCTGACCTTGCAACCCATAGCTCATGTAGTCATCGGAAATCAAACCCCAAATCCTCTGTCACTCAACACTCCAGATCGACCCACCCAGAAGGCACCACAGGTCGCCGGAAAAAACGCCTTGGTCAACTCCAGGTCGAGCCATTGAAGCTAGCCCCATCGGTCAACCTCATTTGGTACTAACGTATCAGTCTCTGGGCCCAGAAGCGAAGGTCTCCGGAAATTTAAACCAAACTCTGATCACCTTACGTCGGAAAACCCATCGTCCGGACATCAACTCTCCGTCTACCTGAGCATCCTTAGCCACATAAAAATTCCTGGCATGAAGAACTCATATTTTCCGTCTGGTGCAAGAAGGAATACAGTTGCGGATCAGTCTCCACCAACTCATCCCCGCCGCACCTGCAATTTGCGCCGTCCAGGCGGGCAGTGATATACCTGCCAACAGTCCGACCAAGATCGTGAGCCCAGGAGTGTCTTCCACCACCTCGAGCTTCCTCCCTCCGTCGCTCCTCTCCTGATCGCAGGTTATCGCTGATGAAGAAAAAAAAAGAAGGGAGAGTGTTGGTGGAGTTTTCTTGTCCGTGGGGGTAGGTGGGAGAGAGAGAGAGAGAGAGAGAGAGAGAGAGAGAGAGAGAGAGAGAGAGAGAGAGAGAGAGAGAGAGAGAGAGAGAGAGAGAGAGAGAGAATTAACGTGAAGGAGAGAAGAGAGAGAAAAAAGAGTTGAAATAAAACTCAATTTGGTGTTTAATAATCAACTTAGTGATTATTTAAAATTGGTAGTGGGACATAATGTCAAATTATATCTTATCCGATTAAACAAGTATAGATTGCGGATCTGTTATTCAGTCTTCTGACTCGATTAACCGATTATTTCATACTGTGTCCGATAAAACCAATAACTCACCAATATTCTAGTCTAATATCTCAAGAGTCTGCCCGACTTTTAATTAGTCAGCTAATAAAATATAATAAAATTAAATTTATATCACCAAAATTCCAATTAAAATTCCTGGATATTACATGCCCCCTGGCAGAGGTGTTGTTTTTTGTTGGGATGTTGGATATTCGATTGTTGTTTCTGTGATGTCGTTTATCTTTTGAATTATGCGACTTGATCGATGACTGCTCATATGCTCCGTGATGTGTCAGCTCGGAAGATATTGTAGAAAGGTCTATTACACGATAAGATTACAAGATCCCTAAAGGTGGGGTGTTACAATTGTCACAAATAATCACTGATTGACATGCATTGGTAGACTTGTCCTGTCTCGCTCAAAGATCTGTACTTTACTCACAAGTCCGTCTTTTGGAATGTTTATATTTATACTTTTATACAAGCAAATCGAACAATGACCATCACATCACTTATTCTCCGTCTAAGAGTTACCATCAATACCTTTTAGTTTTTAAGATTAACCTCCCACTCACCATCAATATTACACAATGTATCAATTAATCACATCCACCCTTTTGCCTAAAATTTTGCACTTTAACTCCCCCTGTCAACTTTTGACTGAGACTAGGCCTGAGATTTCTCGATTCTTAGTAAAAAAATCTAAGGATCTAACTCGAACATTTTCGATTCAAGTTTTTGTAATATCATCATAGAAATCGCTATAACCCGAATTGTCTAAATTTCCATTCAATTATGCGGTTCCTATGAATTCTAGATACACATAATATTTTTTTCGTGAACTTTATTAGTAGAGATTAATAACATTACAAATAACTAGTAAAATGAAACATAAACATCCTAATAACAAGATATGTCAAGCAAACAATAGAAATTCAAACTCCATGTCTTACTTTACGAACAAACACTATGATATTCTAAAGAAGTTTATTAAACAAAAGAAGATGTATCTATTGCTGGAATATAAAACGCAGCGGAAGCGATATCAATTGGATGAATATATTAGGTTGTATAAACTAACCAACATAAATAGTGGATCTATTTAGGTTTTTCAATTAGATAAACAGATTAATTAACAATTTAAATACATATATTTACGCAGTATAATTGATAATCGATACCCTTGAAGCGGAGTGGTGGAAAATCCCTTTGGGTCGATTAAACTCCTCTTCATACTCCTTCTTGATCTTCTTGTATTTTACCTCAAGATCTTATAGAGTATATCCCGCCTTAGATCCAGATATCGTGTGGGCAATAATCAACCGGATCAAACTTGGACAACAAAGGTGTGCCACGGCCGAACCACTATTTTCCTCAAGGATATCTCGATTTTTCTCTCTATTTTTCTTGATGATATTTTAGAAAAATTTTGTGTTTACCAAATTATGGAATCAAAGACACAAGTCGAGATCCACAATTAAAACACAAAAAAATCGAAATTCTTGTTCGACGACTTCTCAAAATCGGCCACCCCATTAGTTCTATTTATAGGTGTTATGGGCTACTCTAGGGACCTTAAGGAGGATAAGGTAAGGACTCCTAATAGATTTCATCTTACCATATTAGTACTCTTACTAATATAATGAATCTATTAATATCAACTTAGTCCACTAAAAAATTGATATTGCACTTCCTACCAAAATCCCAAATTACGAAGTTGCGCTCCTTTTTGAATTAATTATTTCCCGTGTTTAAGATTGTAAGACCCCCAGAATCCGACCGGGAATGTAACATGTCGTAGACCCTTCTCACAAAGATCTACCAGGCTAAACTTCAAAAGACTACTCAATGATTAACCGACCTAGGTCAAATATTTACAAGACAGACCGACAAGGTCATAAAAAATTCAAAAAATACCAACGTAATTGACAACTCAACGACAATAATGAACTTGAACACGGAAATAAATGACAACTTGATTTAATGAATGAAAACTACACCCGTACAAGGGTGAATACTCAACCAAAAGAGAAAATACCGACTAAGATGAAATAGAAGGAAAGACTCTGACTCCTGTGTGATTAGCATCATTGTTCTTCATCTCCTACCAAGCCAATCCTATGACTGCTCCCGAGCTACAAAACCTGAGCTCAATAACAGGCAACCACCCCCCGAAAACTCGGGGGTTAGCAAACTGGAATTTTGCTAGTGCAAGTACATAACATACAAGATATACGAAAAACATCAACACGAACACTCAACATCCGTGAAACCTTAACATGCTCCACACATTCACACAATCGGTACAGAAGAATATTCATTTACACAAGGGAAAGATATTCATACCATCAATTTCGTTTATGGAACATAGCACCAATGAAACTTCAAACGAGCCCAATGAGTCAGAAGATCTAGTTCGAAAACCCCCTTTTTAAAACGAAAATATTTTAATAAGATAGTTTTGAAACCGTTATTGTTGACTCGAGCTATCTTGGGGTTTTGCAAATCGAATGGGAATACTTTTAGAAAATAACTTCAAGAGTCCTCGGGTCCTCAACCCAGCATGTGGAAAACAATCTTACAAGAAAAATCAATTCAACGTTATTCGGGGTCCTCGACCTAATTTATAGAACACTGTCACAAGCGAATCATTACAACATCTCACGGGTTCTCGACCCAATCCAAATAATATCATCACGAGATCAATCATCTCAATATTTCACGGGGTTCTCGACCTATTTCACAGAATATCATCACAAGATCAATCAAAGACACAATCTCTCATTCGACAAATCCTGCTCAAGACCCTTGATTAATTAACCCTCGGAAATATTGTCAAATATCCTTGGTTAATTAACCCTGATACCAATGTTTAGAATAAGTTGAAACAAACTTTCAGAAAACACGAACCGTGATCTATATCAAGACCAACATTTTAAAGTGAGTTGAAAGAAACTTTGAATTTCGAAAATCATTTGGTATCAGTTCTTAGCTGTCACTCGAATATCCGTTACCAACAAGCATGCCAGGCGCCTGCCTTGCACACCTGTGTACCGGCGTTCACTCCACTATATTGGCCTCCCATTGCACATGTCACCGCGCTGGCGTTCACTCCCACAGGAGCCGCCCCTTGCTCGCGCATTATGTAACACCAATGTTCACCAATCATATGGAGCCGCTCATTGCAGCGTACACCAGGTCGAAGTACACGCCCCGCCCTCAGAGGCAACCGGATATGACGTCTCTCATAACAAGTATTCATGTTGTTACAAATATCAAGCACACAGTCAATCGTTGCAACAATTATCAAATCAGTTCATCAATTCACACAATTTATTCGTCAGTCCATAAACACGCGAAATGAACAACAACTCGCACGTTATTCATCAAGACTTAACACATTAAGCCTTCAGCACTACTAATCAACACTACACATATATCCTTATACCTTAACTCAACCGAAAATACAAACCTTACCATATTACCTCTATGAATATGATTCGTGCTATAATCCAAGTTGAGTACGTCGACTAGCATTGGTATTAATCACACAACATTCATATATATATATATATATATATATATATATATATGAATATACATATATCTATACATATATACATACACACACACACACACATATATATATATATATATTGTAATACCCCGAGATATTCGGAATAATTACAGCACCGTAAACCCTTTAGATAAGAATTTACAAGGCGATTTAAAGAAAATGAAGAAGTAATCCAAAAGTACCATTAAGGTTTAGAATACAAAACCAAATCAGATAATTCAAATGAGTCCATTATTACAAGCGTCTCAAAACATCACAAAACACGCGTACTCGAGTACTGAAAATAAACCAGAAAGACAAGACCACAATAAGTTAACATCACTGAGCCCCTTCATTGTCATGTCGGTACTGTGGCTGCTTCCCCGCTCCTCGGCTACCTGAACATCAAAACAGATGTCCACCCCCGAATGGGTTAGCAAAACGATGCTAGTACAAGTATCATAATACACATATCGAATATGTAACAATAATGCACAATAAAGTACACAATACGGACTTCCGCCACCGGAATCCAACGATGCGAATCCACGTGATTCCATCAGCATAACACAAAGGGTAATCCAACGATCCAGCGCCCTCAGTATAGATCCCCATGATGATCCCCTCGGACCAACGCATGGTGGAAAACCCGTCTAACGATCCAGCGCCCTCAGCATAGATCCCCAGGATGATCCCGTCGTACCAACGCATAGTGGACATCCGATCCAGCGCCCTCAACATAGATCACGTGATCTCACAGGATCAACACAACATACATAAACACAACTATGCATACACATATGCAAAATCGATATGTCCATCAACATGAACATAAAAATAATCAATAACGATATTATTACAATTCAACTGGAATGACCTCATGTTCAACAACATGAATAACAATATGTATGATCAAAATCCTCAATATTAAACCAATATTCAAAAATACGATGCCTCAAAGATGGCAAGAAACTAAAATACTCCAACGAATGTCAACACAACCGAAGTTCGCCGCTCCTCGACCGATCACCTCGTAAAAGGGAAAACAAGGAATTCAATAACCTTTCGAAACTAACGCACAAGTACCGAACGCCCTAAGTTATGATCGAGTTATCAATAATGAACAATCGGTTCTCGGTCCTTATTTCCCGATGAACACCAAGTTTGGAAAAAGGCATGTAAATTCACGAGATCATGACGGGGCATAAAGCCGGTGTCTACAATTTACAAATATGTTTATCATACCATTAAGCTTCATACATTAATTCCGATTATCAACTTCAAATGTTTGGTTCGGTTGCTACAACGATTCATTACGAGATAATCATGATCAATTTAGTTCTAAGTTAATTCACCTCTACGATTCTCGTTCTTCCGCGAGTAGTTTTTCTTATCAAGTTCTACATTCAAAAGATTGTTCCAAACATCATATCCTAGTTCTAATCATCCAAGGAGATTACCAACGAGTTCATCTAAGGCAAGAGTTATATTAAACACCCTTCATATTCAACTTCTTGAATTCATCTTACACAGGGGGTAAGCCTCAATATTATATTCCTGAAAAGAGTGTTATGAAAGCATCATCAAGGTGTGTTCATCTCAGAAAATCCCATTCGTACAGTTGGTAAGGATTATGGCTCAACTAATAGAAATGGAAATCTTAATTCACTCAAAAATAATCCTCCTAAACATGGTGTTGGATTCACTATGACATAACAAGCTCAAAAACCTCTGGAAAGGCTCATAAGATAACTAAGAACATAATCTCCATCTAAGTGTAGAGTTAACATACATCAAAGAAGGGAAGAAAAAGTGAAATTCTTGAAGAAACTCTTCACTGGAAGCTTGATCACCACTCCGCAAGGTCTATGCTCCCCAAAAATCGGATTAAGATGATGATATGATGGATATAAGGTGAGGGATAATCTCCATAACCCAAACATCGGCCGAGGTGGGGGTGAGAAATGAAATGGGATCGAGGTCTATAAATAGATATCTAAAATATTACGTACGTTAACTAATGTCCACTACATATGTAACAGTATTAGCGTACGCTATACTCGAACATTAGCATACGTTAATGTAATATCCGGATTTATTACGGTGTATTTCATCTGTATTCAAACCCTGTATTATTCGGATTTGTGGTTTTGATTATTGGAGTATGATATTTCTTGCATTGATATCTTTGTACATAAGTATAACAACATGCAAAAATTTTCATGCAAACTCGTGATAGCGCACGCTAAGAATGTAGCTTAACGCGCGCTATCGGGCTACTACTAGCGCACGCTATGCATGTAGGAGTTGCGTGCGCTAAGAACTCAATTATTGAGCGGGACGGCTAGCACATGCGCCAGCCGGGACATGGGTCCGGATAAGATTCCCGCGGATGAACCACGGACAGCTTCAAGTCAACTCTTATTAGCGCGCGCTAAGGAAGCTTAGTAGCGTGCGCTAACTTGTTAAAATGCAGAATATTATAAATGGGACAACAACCCGTTTTGGCTTACATTTCATCCGTCCATTATTCATCCTTGAGTGGCCAGAGAGATGTAATAATCCCTCTACACACTTAGAACACATCTTGTTGGTCTTTGTATATTGGTTATCACTTGGGAGTAATCATTGAAGTGGAATAGCACCTTGGAGTTGCACATAACCAACCGGAGTCGGATTCTACCTTGTGGTTCAGTGATTTCGGCATATTAAGGTATGTTCAACCTATCACCAGTCTTAGATTTGGATTCCAAGGGATAAGATGATCATGTTAACGAGATATTGAATTTCATTAGTGAATTATTCAACAACATCATGTTTATAAGATTAGAATGTCTACAATTACGATATTATTGTTGGAACCTTGAAGTCGGAATCCTAATACTTCAAATGATGAGAGAAACATTCTGAAGTTAACAATCCGTATGATTTATGTTATCTTTGTGATCATGAATTGGAGGTGATATTATAAGAACTTAAAGGAAGAATCATCTTAGAAAATATTCTTTCGTATAAGTTGGAATTGTTAGTTCACCTCAAGATGAAGTCTGAATATGTATAATGATAGTAGAACCTAATACATCAACCGGAGATCACCAACTTCGCATGAGAATTGTAATCAAGATGGATTATGGTGTTATGATGATTCTACGTATACTTGCATCTTGAAGTTGTTATTATCCTTGAGATCATTCATAAGGGTTATGATCATAACATGAAGTCGGATAACAAACATCAAATCACTGAGGAATTTGCTTACTTCATCACCATTTATATAATCTGCTGCCCTTCAGTGAACTGCCATGCACTCTTAGCGTGCGCTAAGATACGTGAATTAACGTGCGCTATCGTGTATGTTTAGCGTACGCCACATTTGTAACTTAGCGTGCGCTAAGTCATCAGGCGAGTCAGTCGGCTGACCAGTGAGGTACTGACCGTGCATGGTTAGCGTACGCTAGCCGTGGTGTATTGCGCGGCGCTAACGAGTAGCATTAACGCACGCTACATAGGATGCGTAGCGTGCGTTAAGATATCCGCACATATTGCATATTAAGGACTTCCTACCGTAATTGTTGAATTGTTAGCCGTTAAATGCGGCATGAAATGAATTCTGTGCTATTTCTTTTGTTAAGGTTCGAGCTTAACACGTGATTGATCGAAGGGGACGACCTTCGAGTATTTTGATATTCATGGAAGTTTATTCTTGTCAACGAACCGAGGCAAGTACTCTAATTAGAATTGTTTATATTATGACAATGTGATTGTATCGTGTAAATATGTTGTGATTATATGTCCACCATGCGTTGATCCGACGGGAATCATCATGGGAATCTATAGTCAGGTGCTGGATCGCTGATGTAGTTCCACCATGTGTTGGTCCGACGGTATCATCATGGGAATCTATAGCTGTGTGCGCTAGATTGTTGGAATACCAACAGTATGTTGAAACTGTTATGATATGATATGTGTTGTGAATATTTCTCGATGGAGAAACTTGTTACGATATAATTGTTGATTATATCATTGTTGTATGATTATTGTACTTGTACTAGCATCGTTGTGCTAACCCCTTCGGGGGTGAACATTTGTGTATGTTCAGGATCCAGGAGAGCTGGGAAACAACCACTGGAGATGCATGATGACGAGGGTGTAGAGTGATGTTTCGTCCGGGTTTATTTGTCTGTTGTTTATTGGTTATTTCAATAAGTACTCGAGTACGAAGTCATTTATGCTGAATTTGAATTTGGTGATGTATTATTATTAAGCTCCTGTTGAACAACTGTACTTTCAGTATTTGGTCAGAACTGTTGTATCTTAATTCTGTTATTTCCATTTGTTAGTATCTTTTAATGTCTGTTCAATTCTTCAGCCTTGTCAATCCTTATGTAAAGGATTTACGGCGCTGTAATATTCCTGAATATATCGTGGGTGTTACAGAATATGGTATCGGAGATAAGATTATGGATATCTTGGCCGTTGAGTTAAAATAGGGGTCATTTATGTCTTTTGAGGTAACCGGCCGTGAATGACATCACTGCACTGTCTACGTCTTCATGCGAACAGTGGTTGTAAGTTCCTAAACTCTATCTCGTTCTTTACATGTTGTGTCTCTTTATACTCGAATATTAGAATGATGTTGTTTCCTGTATATTGAGTATTTATGCTTATAGTAAGTTGAGAGGCGGACGTGGACGTGGTCGCGGTCGTGGACGTAGACGAAGAAATGCTGAAAGGGAAACGTCGCCTTCTAACCAGGCCAGTCATAGCTCAGGCGAGCCGCAACAATCTATTAATATCGAACCGGAACCTGGTGTACCAGAAATCCTTCGTCAAGTCGTGAACCAGATTACTCAGTTCGCTCAGGTCGTGGACCGAATGCAAGTGACGGCAGGAATTCAGCAGGGATATGGACAACAAAGGATTCCAGAAATGGGAAATCGAGGTGACCGATGGTTACAAGAGGTGGCAAAGATGCAACCACCCAAATTTGACGGCTTTTCCGAGACTCCCACTTGGGACCATTGGTTGAAGGAACTGGAGAAAATTTTTGCTGGAATTAATTGCCCGGACGACAGGAGAGCTCCTATTGCCCAAGATTTCTGATAGGGGAAGCATCCGAGTGGTGGGAAGCTATCCGACCTGCAGATCATGATGCCGATTGGACGGAATTTAAAATGATGATGGAAGCTCAGTATTGCCCTCGTCCTGTGAGGGAAGCCAAAATTCGGGAGTTTTTCTCCGCTCAGCCATCAGATGAACCCGTATCCCAGACGATTAAGACGTTTAACCAGCAGTTAGCATTTGTTCGACATCTGGTCAGAACAGAGATGAGATGATGATTCATTTTGAAATGAGGATGAAACCAGAAATCCAGAGGTACATGTCCGGTTTTGAATGTACCACTCTCCGCCAATACCAGGATAAGGCGTTGGCGTACGAAATAAAAGAAGCAGCAATGGAGAAGTTTATGGAGTCAAAGAAACAGAAAGTCTCTGGTACTTTTACAGAGCACAAGAGCAGTGGGCCCCGAAAGGCCCAGTCTTCTTTTTCTTTCAAGAAACCTCCGCACCCATCTAAGAGCGGAAAGAATTACGGAACAATGTCAGCCACGATGGATACAGCTAGGAAGTGCTTTAACTGTGGTCGCCCAGGCCACCTTTGGCGTGATTGTTTGCGCACTCCAGTTACATGTTTTGAGTGCGGACAGGAAGGTCACCGTGCGACGTTTTGTAAGGACGCCACTAAGTATAATGTAACCCGTTCATCAAAGCCAGTTCAGAAGGAAGCTAGTATCCAACAGACGCAGCAAAGTGTTCAGATGCCTCAAAATTTTGGTCGCGGACGAGGCAGAGGACAATGGGACCGAAAGGGGACATCGAGTGCCGGATCTGTTCCCCCATGTCTGTATGAGATGAGGAGGACAGACGATCAGGATGCTGCTGTCGCATCAGGTACTGTCCAAATCCTTTCCCAGCCAGTTAGCGTTTTATTCGATACAGGAGCTACGCATTCTTTTATATTTCTGTCTTGTATAAATCGTTTGAATATTTCCGGTTTTCATACTTGTGAACCTTATGTTGTTGATTTACCGAGTGGAGAGAGGATTGCCGGAAACTTAGAAACTAGAAATTTCCCTGTATCATTTGGAGGCAGAGAGTGGCCCTCAAATCTGATCGTGATAGAAATGCAAGGAGATGACCTGATACTCGGCGACGATTGGCTTAATCGATATGGAGAAATTGTAAACTACCGAAGGAGGAATATCTCGTTGATCGCTGACGACGGTTCTGAAATTCTGTTTGAGGGATGGAAACCGGGCAGCTCAGGAAAATTTATCAAAGCGATGAAAGCTGTCAGATTGTTGAAACAGGGCTGTATCGGGTACTGGTGCTATGCAATGAAGAAAGAAGACGAGATTGTGGAACTTTCATCCATTCCTATTGTGAACGAATTTCCAGATGTATTTCCTGACGAGTTACCTGGGCTACCTCCACGAAGGGATGTAGAATTTACCATTGAGCCGAACCCGAGCTTCGCCTATTTCTCAGGCGCCGTTTCGTATGGCACCTACCGAGATGTACGAATCAAGAAGCACTGGAGGAGTTCTTGGACAAGGGCTATATTCACCAAGCTGCCACCTCGGGAGCGCCAGCTTCTTTTGTCCGAAAGAAGGATGGATCGCTTCGATCGTATTGACTATCGAGAGCCGAACAAGATGACGATTAAGAACAAGTATCCATTGCCAAGGATTGATGATTTGTTTGACCAATGCAAGGCAACAAGATTTTCTAAAATCGATCTGAGATCAGGATACCATCAGCTGAGGATTAAGGAATCTGATGTTCCAAAGTCAGCATTCAGAACTCACTACGGACACTATGAGTTTGTAGTGATGCCATTTGGTCTCACTAATGCACCTGCTGTATTCATGCAGTTGATGAACCGAGTGTTCATCGAATATTTGGATAAATTTGTGGTCGTGTTTATTGATGACATCCTGGTGTATTCTAAGAAACCGTAAGAGCATGCACAGCATTTGCGGATTGTATTAGAGCTTTTGAGAAGCGAGCAACTGTACGCCAAACTCTCTAAGTGTGAATTCTGGCTAAAGGAAGTAATGTTCCTCGTTCATGTGGTATCAGCGGAAGGAGTCCGAGTAGATCCTCAGAAGATCGAAGCAATTATGGATTGGAAGCCTCCAAAGAACGTGAAAGAAGTCCGAAGCTTCTTAGGACTTGCTGGATATTATCGACGATTTGTGGAAGGATTTTCTAAAATTTCCCGCCCACTTACTCGACTCCTGCAGAAAACTCAAAGGTTTGAGTGGAATGAGTTGTGTCAGGTTAGCTTTGATGAATTAAAGAAGAGATTGACGACGGCACTGATTCTATCACTTCCACAGGGAACTGGAGGATTTATAGTTTACAGTGATGCTTCGAACCAAGGACTCGGGTGCGTATTGATGCAGAATGATAAAGTGATCGCTTATGCGTCACGACAACTGAAACCTTATGAAGTAAATTACCCAACACATGATTTGGAGCTAGCAGCAGTGGTTTTTGCTTTGAAGATCTGGAGGCATTATCTCAGACGGACTCACCGCCGATCTTTACGGATCACAAGAGTCTCAAATACATATTCAGTCAGAAAGAATTGAACATGCGGCAAAGAAGATGGTTAGAACTTATTAAGGACTATTATTTGGAGATTTTATATCATCCAGGCAAAGCGAATGTAGTGGCCGATGCACTCAGCCGCAAGCCTGTTTCTATTCAGATGCTGGAGACGCTGACCTCCCAACTTAGCCTTCAACGAGAGATGATTCGAGAAGGAATTGAAGTGTGGATACAAAGAGTCCAAGGACAACTGTGCGTGATGGAGATAACTTCATCATTAACCGAAGGAATCAAATCTAAACAGGCAGATGATCCTCTGATGATTCGGTTATGTGATTAAGTGATCAAAGGAAAGGCCCCCGGATTCATAATTCATGATGATGGAGTTTTGAGATTTCAGACCCGACTCTGCGTTCCCGATGTTGATGTTCTGAAATAGACGATTATGAAGGAAGCTCACAGTTCGCCCTATTCTATCCACCCGGGCACCAGTAAAATGTATAAGGACTTGAAGCAGAATTTCTGGTGGGGCAACATGAAGAAAGACGTAGCGGACTATGTTTCGAAATGCTTGACTTGTCAGCAGGTTAAGATCGAGCATCAACAGCCTCCCGGAATGTTGAAGCCGCTCCCAATTCCTGAATGGAAGTGGGAGGACATATCGATAGACTTTATCACTAATATGCCGAGACCCAAGACGGGAATGAACATGATTTGGGTGATAGTTGAGCGTTTAACCAAATCAGCTTATTTCCTAGGCATTAAGGACACATGGGGACCAGAGAAATCGGCGCGAGTATTTATTTCGGAGATAGTTCGATTGCATGGTACGCCGAAAACCATTGTTTCTGATCGAGACGGCCATTTTGTGTCTCACTTTTGGAAGGCAGTTCATAAGGCCTTGGGGACCGAATTGAACTTCAGTACAGCTTATCACCCGCAGAATGACGGACAATCCGAGAGGACCATTCAAACGGTGGAAGATATGCTGAGGGCTTGTGCCTTAGATTGGTCAAACGATTGGGAAATTCATCTACCATTGATTGAATTTACCTACAACAATAGTTGGCATGCTTCCATTAAGATGGCACCATTCGAGGCATTATATGGGAGGAGATGTAGATCGCCCCTATGTTGGGATGATTCATCAGACTTGATCGGGACATAACCAGAGTTGATGGTACAGACTCGAGAAAAGATAGCCTTGATTCGTGAAAGGCTGTTAACAGCCCAAAGTCGCCAGAAATCTTACGCAGACGTACGCCGTCGCCCTTTGGAGTTCAGTACGGGAGACCACATAGTTTTAAAGGTTTCTCCTACTCGGGGAATCTTTCGTTTTGGAAGGAAAGGAAAGCTGAGTCCGAGATATATCGGACCATTTGAAATCCTTGAGAGAGTTGGAGAATTGGCATACAGATTAGCATTGCCGCCGTCATTGAGCCATGTTCATAACGTGTTCCACGTATCCCAGTTACGGAGGTATATACCAGATCCCAGTCATATCATTGATTTCGGCGAGATCGAAGTCGCGCAGGATGGGACGTTTGAAGAAAGACCGGTCAAGATATTCGAGAGTCGAGTTAAGCAGCTGAGGAACAAACCAATCATTTTGGTCAAAGTTCAATGGTCACGTCACGGAATGGAAGAAGCCACCTGGGAAACAGAAGCTGATATGAAGTCTAGATATCCCGAGTTATTTTCGTCTTGAGTTTCGGGACGAAACTCCTTTTTAGTAGGAGAGTATGTAATATCCGGATTTATTACGGTGTATTTCATCTGTATTCAAACCCTGTATTATTCGGATTTGTGGTTTTGATTATTGGAGTATGATATTTCTTGCATTGAAATCTTTGTACATAAGTATAACAACATGCAAAATTTCTCATGCAAACTCGTGATAGCGCATGCTAATAATGTAGCTTAACGCGCGTTATCGGGCTACTACTAGCGCACGCTATGCATGTAGGAGTTGCGTGCGCTAAGAACTCAATTATTGAGCGGGACGGCTAGCACATGCGCCAGCCGGGACATGGGTCCGGATAAGATTCCCGCGGATGAACCTGGACAGTTCTGAAGTCAACTCTTATTAGCGCGCGCTAAGGAAGCTTAGTAGCGTGCGCTAACTTGTTAAAATGCAAAATATTATAAATGGGATAACAACCCATTTTGGCTTACATTTCATCCGTCCATTCTTCAGCCTTGAGAGGCCAGAGAGCTGTAATAATCCCTCTACACACTTAGAACACATCTTGTTGGTCTTTGTATATTGGTTATCACTTGGGAGTAATCATTGAAGTGGAATAGCACCTTGGAGTGGCACATAACCAACCGGAGTCGGATTCTACCTTGTGGTTCAGTGATTTCGGTATATTAAGGTATGTTCAACCTATCACCAGTCTTAGATTTGGATTCCAAGGGATAAGATGATCATGTTAACGAGATATTGAATTTCATTAGTGAATTATTCAACAACATCATGTTTATAAGATTGGAATGTCTACAATTATGATATTATTGTTGGAACCTTGAAGTCGGAATCCTAATACTTCAAATGATGAGAGAAACATTCTGAACTTAACAATCCGTATGATTTATGGTATCTTTGTGATCATGAATTGGAGGTGATATTATAAGAACTTAAAGGAAGAATCATCTTAGAAAATATTCTTTCGTATAAGTTGGAATTGTTAGTTCACCTCAAGATGAAGTCTGAATATGTATAATGATAGTAGAACCTAATACATCAACCGGAGATCACCAACTTCGCATGAGAATTGTAAACAAGATGGATTATGGTGTTATGATGATTATACGTATACTTGCATCTTGATGTTGTTATTATCCTTGAGATCATTCATAAGGGTTATGATCATAACATGAAGTCAGATAACAAACATCAAATCACTGAGGAATTCGCTTACTTCATCACCATTTGTATAATCTGCTGCCCTCCAGTGAACTGCCATGCACTCTTAGCGTGCGCTAAGATACGTGAATTAACGTGCGCTATCGTGTATGTTTAGCGTACGCCACATTTGCAACTTAGCCTGCGCTAAGTCATTAGGCGAGTCAGTCGGCTGACCAGTGAGGTACTGACCGTGCATGGTTAGCGTACGCTAGGCTGTGTGTATTGCGTGCGCTAACGAGTAGCATTAACGTACGCTACATAGGATGCGTAGCGTGCGTTAAGCTATCCAGACATATTGCATATTAAGGACTTCCTACCGTAATTGTTGAATTGTTAGCCGTTCGTACGGCATGAAATGAATTCTGTGCTATTTCTTTTGTTAAGGTTCGAGCTTAACACGTGATTGATCGAAGGGGACGACCTTCGAGTATTTTGATATTCGTGGAAGTTTATTCTTGTCAACGAACCGAGGCAAGTACTCTAATTAGAATTGTTTATATTATGACAATGTGATTGTATCGTGTAAATATGTTGTGATTATATGTCCACCATGCGTTGATCCGACGGCAATCATCATGGGAATCTATAGTCAGTGCTACCGGATCGCCGACAGTAGTTCCACCATGTGTTGGTCCGACGGGATCATCATGGGAATCTATAGTTGTGTGCGCTGGATCGTTGGAATACCAACAGTATGTTGAAACTGTTATGATATGATATGAGTTGTGAATATTTCTCGTTGGAGAAACTTGTTACAATATAATTGTTGATTATATCATTGTTGTATGATTTTTGTACTTGTACTAGCATCGTTGTGCTAACCACTTCGGGGCTGAACATTTGTGTATGTTCAGGATCTAGGAGAGCGGGGAAACAACCACTGGAGATGCATGATGACGAGGGTGCAGAGTGATGTTTCGGCCGGGTTTATTTGTCTGTTGTTTATTGGTTATTTCAATAAGTACTCGAGTACGAAGTCATTTATGCTGAATTTGAATTTGGTGATGTATTATTAAGCTCCTGTTGAACAACTGTACTTTCAGTATTTGGTCAGAACTGTTGTATCTTAATTCCGTTATTTCCATTCGTTAATATCTTTTAATGTCTGTTCAATTCTTCAGCCTTGTAAATCCTTATGTAAAGGATTTACGGCGCTGTAATATTCCTGAATATATCGGGGGTGTTACAGTTAACGTCTGGCCAGAGCTCACTGACCTGTTTCTGGCATTGGCTTACGTACGTTATCATACAGGCCTTACGTATGTAATATCTAAGACCTTAGCGTATGTTAAAAATCCCCCTTAGCGTACGTTAAGTCCGTTGACTTGCTTAGCTGGAAAATTGTCCAGGTTCACGCGGAACCTTTCACGAATCTCCCCTGGCCCCCACACGCCAACCCTTGTCGGATCTCGAGTTGATTGAGCTTACGTACGTTAAGCTCAACAGCTAACGTACGTTATATTGCATTCTTAGTGTACGCTAAGATCATTATCTAGCGTATGTTATCATGTGCAGAATTATGCATGCATGCATGGAAAAATACAAAGATGTAGAGATACAGATACGGGAAACCAATCATCGATTAATACATAACAAAGTCGAATCTTACAAGATCGAATACAGGATAATTACACATTAAGTACTCGGGCATTACATATATATATATATATATATACATACATGTATTTACAATATAATATATACATATATTCGTAACATGATTCATACACTTCAGCAACAATGATTTAACGTAGTTATAATTCGTATCTCAAGTTACTTGTCTTGGTAATCTCTCGCGAATACTCCGAAAACATGGTTGATTGGAACAATCCGGAATTCCAATGAAAAGGACGATCGGAAAGACTCAACACTGGTTTATCATAGGGAATTCGTCCCTAATATCCTATCATCAAGTAAACAATCAATCACACGAGGAAAAACATCGAAATACGACTGAATCCTAACTGTACTCTTCATAACGTACGTTACACACCTATGTAGCGTACGTTACGTCTGCACGTTAGCATACGTAAGCTACAAAGCCTACCGCACGCTAACCATGCATTTGACAGTTTCTTCTCAGCTCAGACGACTGCCTTGCCTGAGGGTATAATGTACGTAATGCATAGTGCTTAACGTACGTTATACTCACACATATAATAGTCATGTGAATATGAATGATCCTATGGTGTTGATGTCTTTGAATTTCCAGGTTAAACATGCCATCATAAAACTTACTCCAATCTCAATTATAAATCTTCAAAGGTAGTTCGGAAAATCTGAGGTTGTTATCAATATTATCATTACATTCAAACTATCATCTTTGAAGATCGGTTAACAATCCACCTCTACAAGATATAATAAAACCTACAATTATCCTTCTCTCAAGTCCGTCTAACAAAATCGATATCAATATTAAGTCTACGATCATTATGGAAACACCATTCAATATGGGTTTATTAATCTCAGAAAACTTCCCTTACTTGTTCATCATAACAAGGTTCGAACTATAATGATACCAAACGATTATTGATATCTTGGGCTATCATAGGGTTTTGCAAATCGAATGGGAATATTTTTAGAAAATAACTTCAAGAGTCCTCGGGTCCTCAACCCAGCATGTGGAAAACAATCTTACAAGAAAATCAATTCAACGTTATTCAGGGTCCTCGACCCAATTTATAGAACACTGTCACAAGTGAATCATTACAACATCTCACGGGTTCTCGACCCAATCCAAATAATATCATCACAAGATCAATCATCTCAACATTTCACGGGGTTCTCAACCTATTTCACAGAATATCATCACAAGATCAATCAAAGACACAATCTCTCGTTCGACAAATCCTGCTCAAGACCCTTTATTAATTAACCCTCGGAAATCTTGTCAAATATCCTTGGTTAATTAACCCTGATACCAATGTTTAGAACAAGTTGAAACAAACTTTCAGAAAACACGAACCGCGGTCTATATCAAGACCAACATTTTAAAGTGAGTTGAAAGAAACTTTGAATTTCGAAAATCGTTTGGTATCGGTTCTTAGCTGTCACTCGAATATCCGTTACCAATAAGCCTGCCAGACGCCTACCTTGCACACCTGTGTACCGGCGTTCACTCCACTATATTGGCCTCTCATTGCACATGTCACCGCGCCGGCGTTCACTCCCACAGGAGCCGCCCCTTGCTCGCGCATTATGTAACACCAATGTTCACCAATCATATGGAGCCGCTCATTACAGTGTACACCAGGCCGAAGTACATGCCCCGCCCTCAGAGGCAACCGGATATGACGTCTCTCATAACAAGTATTCACATTGTTACAAATATCAAGCACAGAGTCAATCGTTGCAACAATTATCAAATCATTTCATCAATTCACACAATTTATTCATCAGTCCATAACCACACGAAATGAACAACAACTCGCACGTTATTCATCAAGACTTAACACATTAAGCCTTCAGCGCTACTAATAAACACTACACATATATATCTTTATACCTTAACTCAACCGAAAAGACAAACCTTACCATATTACCTCTATGAATATGATTAGTGCTATAATCCAAGTTGAGTACGTCGACTAGCATTGGTATTAATCACACAACATTCATCTCTATATGTATATATATATTAATATACATATATCTATACATATATACATACACACACACACAAACATATATATATATTGTAACACCCTGAGATATTCGGAATAATTACAGCACCGTAAACCCTTTAGATAAGAATTTACAAGGCAATTTAAAGAAAATGAAGAAGTAATCTAAAAGTACCATTAAGGTTTAGAATACAAAACCAAATCAGACAGTTCGAATGAGTCCATTATTACAAGCGTCTCAAAACATCACAATACACGCGTACTCGAGTACTGTAAATAAACCAGAAAGGCAAGGCCACAATAAGTTAACATCACTGAGCCCATTCTTCGTCATGTCGGTACTGTGGCTGCTTCCCCGCTCCTCGGATACCTGAACATCAAAACAAATGTCCACCCCCGAAGGGGTTAGCAAAACGATGCTAGTACAAGTATCATAATACACATATCGAATATGCAACAACAATGCACAATAAAGTACATAATACGGACTTCTGCCACCAGAATCCAATGATGCGAATCCACGTAATTCCATCAGCATAACAAAAAGGGTAATCCAACGATCCAGCGCCCTCAGTATAAATCCCCTTGATGATCCCCTCAGACCAACGCATGGTGGAAAACCCCGTCCAACGATCCAGCGCCCTCAGCATAGATCCCAGGATGATCCCGTCAGACCAACGCATAGTGGACATCTGATCCAGCGCCCTCAGCATAGATCACGTGATCTCACAGGATCAACACAACATACATAAACACAACTATGCATACACATATGCAAAATCGATATGTCCATCAACATGAACATAAAATCAATCAATAAAAATATTATTACAATTCAACTGGAATGACCTAATGTTCAACAACATGAATAACAATATGTATGATCAAAATCCTCAATATTAAACCAATATTCAAAAATATGATGCCTCAAAGATGGCAAGAAACTAAAATACTCCAACGAATGTCAACACGTCCGAAGTTCGCCGCTCCTCGACCGATCACCTTGTACAAGGGAAAACAAGGAATTCAATAACCTCTCGAAACTGACGCACGAGTACCGAATGCCCTAAGTTATGATCGAGTTATCAATAATGAACAATCAGTTCTCGGTCCTTATTTTCCGACGAACACCAAGTTTGGAAAAAGGCATGTAAATTCACGAGATCATGACGGGGCACAAAGCTGGTGTCTACAATTTCCAAAGATGTTTATCATACCATTAAGCTTCATACATTAATTCCGATTATCAAATTCAAACATTTGGTTCGGTTGCTACAACGATTCATTACGAGATAATCATGATCAATTTAGTTCTAAGTTAATTCACCTCTACGATTCTCGTTCTTCCGCGAGTAGTTTTTCTTATCAAGTTCTACATTCAAAATATTGTTCCAAACATCATATCCTAGTTCTAATCATCCAAGAAGATTATCAACGAGTTCATCTAAGGCCAGAGTTATAATTGAACACCCTTCATATTCAACTTCTTGAATTCATCTTACACAGGGGGTAAGCCTTAACATTATATTCCTCAAAAGAGTGTTATGAAAGCATCATCAAGGTGTGTTCATCTCAGAAAATCTCATTCGTACAGTTGGTAAGGATTATGGCTCAACTAATATAAATGGAAATCTTAATTCACTCAAAAATAATCCTCCTAAACATGGTGTTGGATTCACTATGACATAACAAGCTCAAAAACCTCTGGAAAGGCTCATAAGATAACTAAGAACATAATCTCCATCTAGGTGTAGAGTTAACATACCTCAAAGAAGGGAAGAAAAAGTGAAATTCTTGAAGAAACTCTTCACCGGAAGCTTGATCACCACTACGCAAGGTCTATGCTCCCCAAAAATCGGATTAAGATGATATGATGGATATAAGGTGAGGGATAATCTCCATAACCCAAAAATCGGCCGAGGCTAGGGTGAGAAATGAAATGGGATCGAGGTCTATAAATAGATATCTAAAACATTACGTACGTTAACCAATGTCCACTACGTACATAACAGTATTAGCGTACGCTATACTCGAACATTAGCATACGTTAACGTCTGGCCAGAGCTCACTTACCTGTTTCTGGCATTGGCTTACGTACATTATCATACAGGCCTCACGTACGTAATATCTAGGACCTTAGCGTACGTTAAAAATCCCCCTTAGCGTACGTTAAGTCCGTTGACTTGCTTAGCTGGAAAACTGTCTAGGTTCACGCGGAACCTTTCACGAATCTCCCCTGGCCCCCACATGCCGACCCTTGTCGGATGTCGAATTGATTGAGCTTACGTACGTTAAGCTCAACAGCTAACGTATGTTATATTGCATTCTTAGCGTACGCTAAGATCATTATCTAGCGTACGTTATCACGTGCAGAATTATGCATGCATGCATGGAAAAATACAAAGATGTAGAGATACGGATACGGGAAACCAATCATCGATTAATACATCACAAAGTCGAATCTTACACGATCGAATACAGGATAATTACACATTAAGTACTCGGGCATTATATATATATATATATATATATATATATATATATATATATATATATGTCTACATACATACATGTATTTACAATATAATATATACATATATTTGTAACATGATTCATACACTTCAGCAACAATGATTTAACGTAGTTATAATTCATATCTCAAGTTACTTGCCTTGGTAATCTCTCGCGAATACTCCGAAAACATGGTTGATTGGAACAATCCGGAACTCCAATGAAAATGACGATCGGAAAGACTCAACACTGGATTATCGTAGGGAATTCGTCCCTAATATCCTATCATCAAGTAAACAATCAATCACATGAGGAAAAACATCGAAAGACGACCGAATCCTAATTGTACTCTTCATAACGTATGTTATACACCTACGTAGCGTACGTTACGTCTGCATGTTAGCGTACGTAAACTACAAAGCCTAGAGCATGCTAAGCATGCATTTGACAGTTTCTTCTCAGCTCAGACGATTGTCTTGCCTGAGGGCATAACGTACGTAATGCCTAGTGCTTAACGTACGTTATACTCATACATATAATACTCATGCGAATATGAATGATCCTATGGTGTTGATGTCTTTGAATTTCCAGGTTAAACATGCCATCATAAAACTTACTCCAATCTCGATTATAAATCTTCACATGTACTTCGGAAAATCTGAGGTTGTTATTAATATTATCATTACATTCAAACTATCATCTTTGAAGATCGGTTAACAATACACCTCTACAAGATATAATAAAACCTACAATTATCCTTCTCTCAAGTCCGTCTAACAAAAGCGATATCAATATTAAGTCTACGATCATTATGGAAACACCATTCAATATTAATCTCAGAAAACTTCCCTTACTTGTTCATCATAACAAGGTTCGAACTATAATGTTCTTAACTCTGGTAACTAAATCATGAACATTCCAACTTCCAAAAACATGATGTTCGGTTAAAAGTCATCTATGGAATAATCCTGGTAGTATGTTCATAACATCCTTAAGAACATGAATTCAAGGTTGGAGGTAGCATTAACATACCTTAATATGAAGGAAACACCGAGACAATACGTAGAATCCAACTCCGATTGCTTGAGTGCCAATCCAAGGTGTTTCTAAACTTCAATGATCGAGTATATGTAATCTAGAGGTGATTTCGATGGTTGGAGACTCTCTAGAAACGAAGAAAAACGAAGTACAACAGAAAGGGATGAAGTGAAATGGAATGTGGTGTTGTCCATATATATAATGTCTTGAGCTTTACGTACGTTAGCCTTAACGCTTTACGTATGTTATCGATTTAGTGTACGCTACCATTCGTCCTTAGCATACGCTATCGTTCAATGGTAGCTTACTGTCTCATTCTGTACTCGCTTATGTACGTTACACCCTCAAGTTACGTACGTAAACAATACCCATTAGCGTATTCTAGTTACATACCTTAGCGTACGTTAACACCCGTTGACCCCAAAACTGTCCAGGTCCATCCGCGGGAATCTTTTCGAGCCCACCACCAGCCGTCCATGTGCTATCCAGCTTGCTCAATTATTTACTTCCTTACATACGCTATGCGTAGCTCGTAGCGTACACTATCTATAGCTCGTAACGTACATTACGCATACCTGTTAGCGTACGTTACGACGTAGTTGCATGTGAAGGATTAAAAGTTGATATTATCATGCATGTGGATATGAATACGGAAATGATCATACTTCGATTATTGATAGCACAAATTCGAGTAATACAGGGTTCAAATACGGATGGAAATACCCAACAATTTATCCGGATATTACATACTCTCCCTCTAAAAAGAAGTTTCGTCCCGAAACTTAAAATAGAGAGTGGTGGAACAACCAAGGAAAAAAATAACTACTTGCTCAGCCCCAAAACATCACAAGCAATGCGCGAATGCAAGGTTCTGGAAATACAATGATCGGACCTAGCAAGTATCTGGTACGTGAGTCGAGGCGATAAATTATATGTGAACATGAGAAGTTGAGGTGGAGTAGTATGAGTTTGGAGATAAAAGTTCCAAGAGTTAAGGAAAATCACAGACGTCTCAGACGTCCTGAAATCATGTGTCGAGCTCGACCAACCACATTCAAGTTCATAACACATTAGAAATGTTAAATGCACGAGTGGGAACAAATATTTTCGAATAAAATTTTGCAAGGATCACGTTCAGATGTGGATAGACCACAATAATTCACGGAGTCTAACAAAATGGCTCTGAAATTCGTTCGAATGACGGTAGGCTAAGTAGAACATGGTAGTTTAAAATTGTCAAGAGGATCACAGATGAATCACCAACAATGAAAGTCACCCAACACCGAAAATTCTAAGAAGAGTACGGGTAATACGTCCCCTCATACTAAGAATACATTTCGTCCCCGAAACTTAAAACAGCAGGAGTTAGAAACGAAAGGCAATGAAATGAAAAATGATCAAAGTTACGATTGTTGGAAACACCAATGACTAGGACATAGTACAAAATCTTCATTCACCTATGTTAGGCTCTTCAGCAGGAGACAGAAGGTTTTGAGACATTCTCCAGCCACTTGCTCTGCTCACCAACAGGGTAGCATTATTTGCCAATTCGGAAATTGTCTCACAATGTTTCTCCCGATGGCCTTCACACCCGCAACGGTAACAAGTCAAGAGTGGGGAGGGACAGTTTACACGAATATGTCCCGGACGGTTGCAATTGAAGCACACTCTCTTCTTACCGAGATTCACCGATGCTGGCTAAGGATTCCCAGCGCTCACTCCCGACCGCGAAGACGATGCGTTCGAACGACGTGGGGGTTTGGGAATCTTAGTCTCTTCACCGCTTAAAAATTTTCCAGATGTCCTTGGTCTCTTCTCTCCGCTCGTTGGCTCGGTCACTGAGGAGGTTTCATAGGATATCGTCTGATCTTGATACTCCTTCACCGTAACATGAATCGTTGTCGTACGAACCTCCTCACCGATTCCACTTCCATTATAACGTCTACATCCGCCAAGGCTCGTCATGCTAATGCAGATAGTACCGTTTAGCGTTATCAAATAGTCGGTCATACTTTATACCAAAATTATCAACACAAGGTTTAATTAGCATCCTTAAAATAACGGTAATATCGTAAAGCACGAAATTTTTTGAAGTCAATTTCCATTCCTTCGACTAGGACGATCATTATGCGTATGCTTTTAATGAAAACAAATTTTTTGAAACAAAGGCCGAGTCACGTTGCGCTCAAAACTTGTAAATACTGTCCTTTATTTTGGAAGAGGAAGTTTATACAACGACTCTAAGAAAAAATTATTTTCGAGTAATGTGTACAAGAAAATTAAAAATCGAATTGTAACTAATTTGAAATATTTCAAAGGTGTTAAGTATCAAATACTACAAATTGAAAATCTTTCCTCTTCTACCAAAATGTTTAATCGAAAGGATTTTTCACCAAAATATGTGACCACTTGACATGACTATATTAAATCATGGGTTTTACAATGTTAGGAAAATTTCAAAACACCACTTTAAAATGTTCGTGATTCGGCCCGGGAATATTACACGCCGTGGATTCCCTGCCGGAACTCACCAGGCTAAAAACTAGTTACAAAACCATTTCAAAATACGCCAAAAGTCTGATGACGGTAGTATTTTCCAAAATTTACAAAAAAAATTGTAAAATATCAAATACCGTCATAAAAATACCGTCAAAACGTGCAAGACCAAAATACCAAAACTCGGTTTAGGGAATCGGTTTTATGAAAAAACAATTCAGTTTGCAAGATACCAAAAATCATTTCAAAATACTCACGCAACGGATAAAATTAACACTCAAAGATTTATTCTACTGAAATGCAGAAACCGATAAATATGTTCGACTTCCGAAGCATACTATGTAACTATTCTCACTCGGACCGTATACGCAGGTAATATCCCAAAACAATATAATCACCAACAAGTTCTAACCCTTAGTTCACATTAAACACATTAGCACAATATAATCAAATACGTATACAAGGGGACTTACGATTCGGGAGGCTTACCATCACGGATTGCTTGAAGATGATGTTGGAACCACGATACTAATCACAACTCTGACGCGCGCGAATTACACAAGACATGGACTTGACCCAACGGCCTAGGTTTTTTGCAAACCTAAGCTCCGATACCATATCTGTAACACCCCCATAATCCGACCGGGAATGTCACATGTCGTATACCCTTCTCACAAGGATCTACCAGGCTAAACTTCAAAAGACTACTCAATGATTGACCGACCTAGGTCGAATATTTACAAGACAGACCGACAAGGTCATAAAACAATTCAAAAAAAACAATGTAATTGACAACTCAATGACAATAATGAACTTGAACACGGAAAGAAATGACAACTTGATTTAATGAATGAAAACTACACCTGTACAAGGGTGAATACTCAACCAAAAGAGAAAATACCGACTAAGATGAAACAAAAGAAAAGACTCTTACTCATGTGTGATTAGCATCATTGTTCTCCAACTCCTTCCAAGCCAATCCTGTGACTGCTCCCGAGCTGCAAAACCTGAGCGCAATAACAGGCACCCACCCCCCAAAAACTCGGGGGTTAGCAAACTGGAATTTTGCTAGTGCAAGTACATAACATACAAGATATACGAAAAATATCAACACGAAAACTCAATAGCCGCGAAGCCTTAACATGCTCCACACATTCACACAACCAGTACAGAAGAATATTCATTTACACAAGGGAAAGATATTCATACCATCAATTTCGTTTACGGAACATAGCACCAATGAAACTTCAAACGAGCCCAATGAGTCAGAAGATCTAGTTTGAAAACCCCCCTTTTTAAAAGGAAAATATTTTAATAAGATAGTTTTGCAAACGTTATTTTTTACTCGAGCTATCTTGGGGTTTTGCAAATCGAATGGGAATACTTTTAGAAAATAACTTCAAGAGTCCTCGGGCCCTCAACGCAGCATGTGGAAAACAATCTTACAAGAAAATCAATTCAACGTTATTCGGGGTCCTCGACCCAATTTATAGAACACTGCCACAAGTGAATCATTACAAAATCTCACGGGTTCTCGACCAAATCCAAATAATATCATCACGAGATCAATCATCTCAACATTTCACGGGGTTCTCGAGCCATTTCACAGAATATCATCACAAGATCAATCAAAGATCTCTCATTCGACAAATCCTGCTCAAGACCCTTGATTAATTAACCATCGGAAATCTTTGCAAATATCCTTCATTAATTAACCCTGATACCAACGTTTAGAACAAGTTGAAATAAACTTTCAGAAAACACGAACCGCGGTCTATATCAAGACCAACATTTTAAAGTGAGTTGAAAGAAACTTTGAATTTTGAAAATCATTTGGCATCGGTTCTTATCTATCACTCGAATATCCGTTACCAATAAGCCTTCCAGGCGCCTCCCTTGCACACCTGTGTACCGGCGTTCACTCCACTATATTGGCCACCCATTGCACATGTCACTGCGCCGGCATTCACTCCCACAGGAGCTGCCCCTTACTCGCGCATTATGTAACACCAGTGTTCACCAATCATATGGAGCCGCTCATTGCAGCGTACACCAGGCTGGAGTACATGCCCCGCCCTCAGAGGCACACGGATATGACGTCTCTCATAACAAGTATTCACGTTGTTACAAATATCAAGCACACAGTCAATCGTTGCAACAATTATCAAATCATTTCATCAATTCACACAATTTATTCGTCAGTCCATAACCACACGAAATGAACAACAACTCGCACGTTATTCATCAAGACTTAACACATTAAGCCTTCAGCGCTACTAATCAACACTACACATATATCTTTATACCTTAACTCAACCGAAAAGACAAACCTTACCATATTACCTCTATGAATATGATTCGTGCTATAATCCAAGTTGAGTACGTCGACTAGCATTGGTATTAATCACACAACATTCATCTCTATATGTATATATATATTAATATACATATATCTATACATATATACATACACACACACACAAACATATATCATCAATTCACACAATTTATTCGTCAGTCCATAACCGCGCAAAATGAACAACAACTAACACGTTATTCATCAAGACTTAACACATTAAGCCTTCAGCACTACCAATCAACACTACACATATATCCTTATACCGTAACTCAACCGAAAATACAAACCTTATCATATTCCCTCGATGAATATGATTCGTAGTATAATCCAAGTTGAGTACGTCGACTAGCATTGTTATTAATCACCCAACATTCATCTCCATATGTATATATGTATATACATATATCTATACATACACACACACACACACATACACACACACACACATATATATATATATATATATATATATATATATATATATATATATACGTATGTCTACATACATATATTTACAATATAATATATACATATATTCGTAACATGATTCATACACTTCAGCAACAATGATTTCACGTAGTTATAATTCGTATCCCAAGGTACTTGCCTTGGTAATCTCTCGCGAATACTCTGAAAATACAGTTGATTGAAACAATCCGGAACTCCAATGAAGATGACATTCGGAAAGACTCAACACTGGATTATCATAGGGAATTCGTCCCTAATATCCTATCATCAAGTAAACAATCAATCACACGAGGAAAAACATTGAAAGATGACTGGATCCTAACTGTACTCTTCATAACGTACGTTACACACCTACGTAGCGTACGTTACGTCTGCACATTAGCATACGTAAGCTACAAAGCATAGTGCACGCTAGGTATGCATTTGACAGTTTCTCTCAGCTCAGACGACTGCCTTGCCTGAGGGTATAACGTACGTAATGCATAGTGCTTAACATACGTTATACTCACACATATAGTTAACAATCCACCTCTACAAGATATAATAAAACCTACAATGATCCTTCTCTCAAGTCCGTCTAACAAAAGCGATATCAATATTAAGTCTACGATCATTATGGAAACACCATTCAATACAGGTTTATTAATCTCAGAAAACTTCCCTTACTTGTTCATCATAACAAGGTTCGAACTATAATGTTCTTAACTCTGGTAACTAAAGCATGAACATTCCAATTTCCAAAAACATGATGTTCGGTTAAAAGTCATCTATGGAGCTTAATAATCCCGGTAGTATGTTCATAATATCCTTAAGAACACGAATTCAAGGTTGGAGATAGCATTAACATACCTTAATATGAAGGAAACGCCCAGACAATAGGTAGAATCCAACTCCGATTGCTTGACTGCCAATCCAAGGTGTTTCTTAACTTCAATGATCGAGTATATATAATCTATAGGTGTTTTAGATGGCTGGAGATTCTCTACAAATGAAGGAAATTGAAGTACAAGTGAAAGGGACGAAATGAAATGGAATGGGGTATTGTCCATATATATTGTCTTGAGCTTTACGTACGTTAGCCTTAACTCTTTACGTACGTTATCGATTTAGCGTATGCTACCATTCATCCTTAGCGTACAATATCGTTCAATGGTAGCTTACTGTCTCATTCTGTACTCACTTACGTACGTTACACCCTCAAGTTACGTACGTAAGCAACACCCATTATCGTACGCTAGTTACATACCTTCGCGTACGTTAACACCCGTTGACCCCAAAACTGTCCAGGTTCATCCGCGGGAATCTTTCCGAGCCCACCACCAGCCATCCATGTGCTATCCAGCTTGCTCAATTATTTACTTCCTTACGTACGCTATGCGTAGCTCGTAGCATGCGCTATCTATAGCTCGTAACGTACTTTACGCTTACCTGTTAGCGTACGTTACGACGTAGTTGCATGTGAAGGACTAAAAGTTGATATTATCATGCATGTGGATACAAATACGGAAACGATCATACTTCAATTATTGATAGCACAAATTCGAGTAATACAGGGTTCAAATACGGACGAAAATACCCAACAATTTATCCATATATTACAAAGATATCACATGTCCATTAATTAATTTAAGCTACAGACAACTTTTAATTAATTAATATATTATACATGAGTATACCACTCGGCCTTTATTATTATATCGGAAAATTAATTCCACCTGCAGAGTTTAATATAATAATCCTTTCGAGTGCCTTAATTGACATGATCAACCCTAATGGTCGGGACACGATTACTAGCTATAATATTAATTATCATATAAACAATAATATTGCCCAAAATATCGAGCATATTGAGTCAATCATTTTGACTCTCACACATGATAAATCAAATAAATAAATATTAAATATATAATTAAATATTAATCACTAGAATTAAGAAATAATAATTGTCCGAGATATACGTTCTTTTTATAGTCAGTACGAAAAAATCTATCTCACTTCGATCATGTTCAACCTATACCGAATACGCTAATATATGCTAATGGTCAAGACCAACTAATCTCAAACATATACTACAACCTCTCAGATAACGGTCTAATGTTATAAAAGTTGTGAACTAATTATTACTATATAAGGAACTGACAATGTGATCTTCTGTGTGACACGACACACCACATTATCTACAATATAAAGTAATTAGAAAATATTTGCATAACCATAGCGTGAATAAATATGCAAAACATCTGATTTATATGAATTAAATATTCTCATAGATAAAGACCGGGAAATTTGATAATACAAGCATAAAGTATGCTTTGATGTATACAACCCTAATAGTCTCCCACTTATACTCAAAGCATGCTTTTGAAGTATACTATCTAGACTATGTCTATCTATCTCCCACTTATACTCAAAGCAATTCTACCATACATCTCAACCCCATTCCTTCCACATGCCCTTCAAATGAGTTTGAGGGCAACCCTTTCGTGAAAGGATCAGCTAGGTTGTCTTCAGATGCAATCTTGGAGACAATAATATTTCCCCTCTTCACAAAATCTTGAATGAGATGATATTTGCGCTTGATATGTTTACTTGCTGTGTGGGCCCGTGGTTCCTTCGAATTTGCAACAGCATCGGTATTATCACAATAAAGTGTAATACTCTTAGGCAAATTAGGAATCACATCCAAATACTTTAGGTAGTACTTGAGCCATACCGCCTCTTTAGCTGCCTCTGAGGCTGCTACATACTCGGCTTCCATGGTAGAGTCCGCTATGCATTTATGCTTCACACTCCTCCAATTGATGGCTCCACCTCCCAAAGTGAAAACATATCTGGAAGTTGATTTCGACTTTTTTTGTCTGAACTGAAATCTGAGTCAGTGTAACCCAAAGGACAAAGTGTATCCGATTGATATACAAGCATATTCTCCCTAGTCCTTCTCACGTACTTGAGTATATGCTTGACAGCAATCCAATGTCCCGATCCTGGGTTCGACTGATATCTCGCCCTCATGCCTACAGCATGACAGATATCAGGTCTTGTGCAAAGCATAGCATACATGAGGCTTTCCACTGCCGAAGCGTAAGGGACCAGCTTCATGTCATCTATCTCCTTCTGTGTCCTAGGACACATACCCTTAGATAGCTGAATTCCATATTTTTAAGATAAGAAACCTTTCTTTGGAATTCTCCATACTAAACCGCTTTAGCACCGTATCGATATAGGATGCGTGAGATAAGCACAACATCCTTTTCTTGTGATCTTGAAAGATCCTAATACCAAGGATGTGCCCAGCTTCTCCCAAATCCTTCATATCGAATTTCTCAGACAGCCATACCCTTACGTCTGATAATACCTTCACATTGTTTCCGATTAGAAGTATATCATCTACGTATAGTACAAGAAACACTAGCACGTTTCCATCACACTTTTTGTATACACAAACCTCACTCAGACACTGTTCAAAACCATACTATTGAATGACCTCATCAAATCGCATGTTCCAAGATCTTGATGCTTGCTTAACACCATAAATGGCTCTCTTAAGCTTTGCACACTAAGTGCTCCTCTCCTTCAGCAATGAATCCCTCAGGTTGGCGCATATAGATTTCTTTATCAAGACTCCCGTTCAAGAATGCAGTCTTGACATCCATCTGCCAAATCTCCATATCCAAATGCGCAGCTATAGCTAAGAGAATTCGGATCGATTTAAGCATGGCTACCGACGAAAAGGTCTCATCGTAGTCGATGCCCTCCTTCTGAGTGTAACCTTTCACAACAAGCCTTGATTTGAAGGTTTCAACCTTCCATTTCGATCCTCTCTAATGCTTGTAGACCCTCTTACTTCCAATGGGTTTTACCCCATTGGGTAGCTCTACTAGCTCCCACACTTGATTAGAATACATAGATCCCATTTCGGATTCCATTGCTATTTGCCAGGATTCAGCATCCTTGTCTTGAACTGCCTGCCTATACGTACATGGATCCGTTTCATCCTGGTTTGGGGAGTGGTCCGAAGATGCTCCCACGCCAATGAAATGATCAGGTTGACGAACAACCCTCCCACTACGACGAGGCGTGTTCTTAGTTTGCGTATCCACAATAGTGTCGATACGTGGTACACTAGGTGTTTGTACTATAACACCCCCAGATCCGATCGGGAATATTACAGCGTTGTGGGCCCCGAGACGGAACCCACAAGGCTAAAAGATATTTTCTCAAACATTTACAAACGTCCAAACGGCTAACGATGGTATTATCTAATAAAACATTCGAAGACTTTATAAAACTCGTTTATCAAAATCGTCGTAAAATCTCATTTGAAAGGACAAGGCCAAACAGCCGAAACTCAATAGTTTAGAAAAAGATTTTCCAAAGTAACCTGAGTTACCAGATAACGAAAGGTCATTTAAAAATACTCACGCAGCGGAAAGAACAACATTTAAAAGTACTCTACCAGCAGAATACAACAACTGATCAGGAAACTCAATTCAGAAATACATGCCCTAGCCAGTATCCTCCGGGAAGCTCATCTCTCCACGACCGCTACAAGCTCGATATCCCAAGAACCTAAAAAGAAAGCCCACGACGGGGTCAGCCATAATATCCAACAATGATAACAATCACATCACATCAATAATTACATACCAATGAGATACTAAGTAAGAATACTACCAAAGTAATCCTACTTCCATATTCTACCAAATTCACGTCTCGCACTCATTATCACACAATACCCAAAGTTCTCAAAACATCATCATAACTCACTGTTACGAAATCTACTAACTTTGTCCAATTCGATCCATCGGATATCATCATCAACTCTCCACATGAAAACCGTTTGTCCATCAAAGACTAATACCAAGGGAAATACAGAACATACCTCGAGATGCATAATACCACGACAATCACGTAAGTCTAATCAGAGATCAGATCAATACATCATACGAACATGGTCTTCATCACAAGACCTACAAATGCATACTCATATGACAACATCAATATGCTCAAAACAATAACAACAGTGTATACTCAATGGAAATCCCATGATCCAGCGCCCTCAGCATCGATCCCAAGATGATCCTACTAGATCAACACGAGGTGGATAACCAACAATATACATATGCACAACAATACATGTAAAACCAACGATGCGAATCCATATGATTCCATCAACACAACACTGGGTAATCTAATGATCCAGCGCCCTCAGCATAGATCCCAAGATGATCCCGTCGGACCATAACGAGGTCGAAGAACCCGTCCAATGATCCAGCGCCCTCAGCATAGATCCCAAGATGATCCCGTCGGACCATAACGAGGTGGACATCTGATCCAGCGCCCTCAGCATAGATCACATGATCCCAATGGATCAACACAACATAAACAATATAATTATGCATACACATATGTAAATCAACATGTTCATCAACATGAACAACATAACATGCACGACAGTATGACAATTCACTAGGACGACCCCATGTTCAACAACATGAATGACAATATGCATGACCAAAATCAATGACACTAAACCACAATCAATATAGAATACTTGCCCCGAGTCCTTCAGGAGCAATCTCGATGTCAAATCATCACCGACGATTATCCGCAATGCTCGGCGATCCAAACATACCATGAACTATAGATACTTATATACTCGTCTTTATCATAATATATCCTCGGTACCCAAATATGCCAATAACTGAAATAAATCATATACATTATGACTTAACTCCCAAGATCGTGAAACAACATAAAATCCAAATCTCCAGGGTTCACAATAATAATCATTACTATATGAATTATAAACGAATGAAACTGAAATCATTCATCAAATATTATAAACTGTGCAAGTAGTAGATTGCCTCGATACCGATACCACGATGATGAAGCCGTTACCAATTCCATTTCCTTAGTCTACGAGCTCCTCAGCCCCGACCAAAGCAATCTACGAACATCCTCAAACACGACCGCAAAGCACGGTTCTAATCACCGATCAATTATCACAACATATTGCAATAATCAATAAACAACAATTTCGATAACAATCAGCAATCCAATCAACAAACCCAACGGTTCTACAATATCTCGATTAGCCACTAGTCTGATCAATCTAACTTAAACGATCATGAATTCGTAACCAAAACAGGATATACTACACTGTCTGTTGACTTAGCGCACGTTAATCACTTAATGTAGCGTGCGCTAAGTCGCTTCCGTTAGCGTGTGCTAGCCAGTAACACTAGCTTACGCGAATAACATGCAGTTGCATGCATTTCAGATACCGGTCAACATATGGCGATTATCAAGAACACTAAGTGATTCGAAACCATGTTCATAGCTATCAAAACAATGAAATCCGATATCCTTTAACATATAAACAATCATCCAAATCATAATCCAAGTCAGATATTCATAGATCATCTTCTTCCTCAATATCATCATATGAATACCAAGAATTCATAATCATAGCCATGTTCACCATCATATGAAGAAACCAACAACAACAACAACATCAAAGACCCAAATTGAAGAAGACATTAGCCAACACATCTCTTTGAAGATAAACAACACAATTCGAAACTATTCGAATCATATCAATACTCGTATATCAACAATAACATCAACATAACTCGGTAACCAATCGCATAATCATACTTATCAACTTGCTTATATGATAATCATCAACTCAAGAACATCAACATTCAATCCAAAACGAAATCTAAAGGTGAAGAGTAATTACCTCTTTGAAGGAATGGATTGATTTCCATAGTTGAATCCATTCTCAATCACTTCCAAGCTCCAAACGTTGATAAGGACGATCAACTCCATCATAATCCAGTATTTGGAACCTCAAAACTCTCTCTATGAACTCCATTCCAAGAATCATCAATAATTTCAAGAAGAAAGCTTTAATCTATGCTTTCCATCTTAATCTTGTTAAAGAGGATCATCTCTCAGTGTTTAGGAACTTCAAATTTCCTCCCAAGGCTCTCTCTATCAGTTGCAAGGAAGGAATGGATGGAAATGACGAATAATGGCCAACTGCATATATATATATATATATATGCTGTATATTATTAACGTACGCAAACATCTTCATTTAACGTACGTTACATGCTTAGCGTGCGCTAACTGTCTTTGTTAGCGTGCGCTATCGCAGTCCAGAGGTTACTGCCTTACTTCATACAATGATTTGCGTACGCAATGCCCACGCAATAGCATACGCTAGTGTCTGATCATAGCGTGTGTTACTCATAGTTGACTCGTTTGTCTGTATGCTCCGAAGATGGGTCCACACGCCAAAAGCTCTAACAAGGATAAGATTCCTTTTGGACCGATCTGATGTTAGCGTGTGTAAACAATATGTATTAGCGTGCACTAATCCTTCACAACAAACATCCGTTGACTTCGTCGGCACATGCGTCGAAAGTGGCCGGGTCCACACGTATATTCCTTCTAATCTGGTCTGTACTAGCGTGCGCTATCCTTTACCATTAGCATGCGCAAAACCTGCACGATAGCGTGCGCTAGGCTTGAATATTAGCCTGCGCTAGGCTTGAATATTAGCGTGCGCTAATAAGGCTACACATAGCCATTTTCAGTTATTCTTGTCCAACGTCTCAACATACTATATATGAACATACGGCATACTAAATACGTATACTCCTTCCAACAATATTGTCATATATTACGCCTGACACACAATATCTTGAATTACAACTGTCAACCAAATGCAGTAATTATACCAATACAGATGTCTCAGTCCTTCAATTATTTTATCCATATTGTACAGATTCCACGCTGTACAATATAACTCGGATAAAATAATATTAAACAACAGTAGTAGAAATTCTGGATATTACATACGACACCATTTAAAATAAGTTTCGTCCTCGAAACTTGCAATCCATCATAGAAAAACAAACAAACTGTTCTACCAAAATATTCCGAAACCATCACAACAACGATCAATCATCATCATGATAAACTTCACTATGACTAACCAAAGGTCAAAACACAACCGAGAATATCATCAACATGATAAACTTCAATATTACCAACGAACGATCAACGATAATCGAGAATACCTTCACAAGGTAAACTCCAACACGATCAACACAGAACCGCAGAAACCGGTATATGAACGAATTCTCAAAAAGACACACCAATCACATACACTGGATCTCAATAAACATACCCGACTGGTGAACATACTCTTCGGCATACGAACAACCAATCACAAACCGACGAACATATCCAATCATACATGGAGTGGGAATGACCACTCAGTATCCAAAACAACCAGCATGGAGTCACCATCCCCAAATCTATACTTACAAAGAAATCATTCAAAAATCACTATGGTAAAATCGCGCTACTATCATACTAATAGAATCACATAGCACATATGTCCCGGTTTCGCAAAATCCAAAGTTCCAAAATTACATCCTGTGCATGAATCTACAACACGCAGCATATTTCTCTTATCCGATAAATCAACCGATCATCCCTGGATAACCAAACTGCCATACTAAAGTTCGAATCTCTATTCATCGTTCCATACTGATGTCTTATCCAGTTCGTGAGTCACACTCATAACTTCACCATGATATGCACTATGCACTAAATGCGTATGTATATCGATCACATTTTCAAAACCAGTTTGAAATCATATAGTCTCGTCGAGAAGACCAATTTTCGAAAGTTCTTTCAAGAATTTCAAAACTCAAAACATAAATTTTCGTAAGACCACGAAATCAATTTTCAAAAAATTAAATCAGCTCGCTGGTATCAAGTTCTCGATGAAAATTCTTTTCGAATACGCACGATTAAATAAATGTAATTATGCAAATGATTGTCCACATCCATACTCCTGTATATCAGTCTGGTTCGTCACAAATTCCACTGACATTCGATCGGAAAACTACACGATAGAATCCAAAATCTCAATGTATAGACTCCGATAAAAACTCCTTCTTCCACATATGGCTCGTAACATCGACCATTATCCCATTCTGGATCACCTCAACTATGCTATGACAAAACATTGAAACAAATCAACACAGTGAAAGACTTCCCGAAAAGTTTCATTTGAATAAGTAAACCAAAACCTCGAAAGGCGGAAATAGAATAGATAAACGATTGGTACAGTGTTTTACAAATTTTGGGAGTTCTTTTGAAAATAGAAAAGCCTTTTAGAAACATTAGGGTCTCAGCCTAATCCCGTTCCACATTACAAGAAGTTTATAAAGTAGAAAACCCTTTTGGACCCCAAGTCCTGAGTTATAAAACTATTTCAAAATCGATTGGGTCTCGGCCCAAAAATCATTTCCGGTAAAACATCCGTGAAACATTCATTTTGAAAAGTAATATTTTCAAATGCTCAAAAATAGTTCATATATCTCAAAATGAATTAACATGACTACATGTTCTTCTCAACTATCCACCACATTTCTCCCAAATGCACAGCTCCGTTCAAAAACTTAACCGACATATTGATTTCCAAAATCATAGTTTCTCAAGATCACCAATCCTGTCTCAACTCTGTCACCTCATACTATGACGCATAATATCTTTCTAAATCTCGAAGCATATCAACTTAGAATGGCAATAAATCTCAATGCAATTCCAAAATCCAAATACTTACAGATCGTGAAGTTGACGATTCCCCGTGATACTGGCACATGTCTCAACTCTAGAAAATACTCGACACGGATATTTTCAAAACACACATTTTGCAAACTCAGTTCACCTCTAGAACACAAAACATATCTATCCGAAGAAACACGTTAATACCATTTGGAAAAGTTTACAACAACCCCAGTACCACACTGGTAAATCACATAACGCACAAGCCCGAGAGAACAACAAAAACTCAGAGCTCAAACACTTGTCAACTGACAACTCGAATGACACGACAAAAGCACGACCCAACTCGACCTGACTGCCTAGGTTTTCTTAACCTAAGCTATGATACCATATTCTGTAACACCCCCAAATCCGACCGGGAATATTACAGCACTGTGGGCCCTGAGACGGAACCCACAAGGCTAAAAGATATTTTCGCAAACATTTACAAATGCCCAAGTGGCTAACGACGGTATTATCTAATAAAACATTCGAAGACTTTATAAAACTCGTTTATCAAAACCGTCGTAAAATCTCATTTGAAAGGACGAGGCTAAACATCCAAAACTCAATAGTTTAGAAAATGATTTTCCAAAGTAACCTGAGTTACGAGATAACGAAAGGTCATTTAAAAATACTCAAGCAGTGGAAAGGACAACATTTAAAAGTACTCTAGCAACATAATACAAATACATGCCCTAGCCAGTATCCTCGGGGAAGCTCATCTCTCCACGACCGCTACAAGCTCGATATCCCAAGAACCCAAAAAGAAAGCCCACGACGGGGTCAGCCATAATATCCAACAATGATAACAATCACATCACATCAATAATTACATACCAATGAGATACTAAGTAAGAATACTACCAAAGTAATCCTACTGCCATATTCTACCAAATTCACATCTCGTACTGATTCTCACATAATACCCAAAGTTCTCAAAACATCACCATAACTCACTGTTACGAAATCCACTAACTCTGTCCAATTCGATCCATCGGATATCATCATCAAATCTCCACACGAAAATCGTTGGTCCATCAAAGAAAAATACCAAGGGAAATACGGAAAATACCTCGAGATGCACAATACCACGACAATCACGTCACGCTAATCCGAGATCAGATCAATATGTCATACGGACATGGTCTTAATCACAAGACCTACAAATGCATACTCATATGACAACGTCAATATGCTCAAAACAATAACAACAGTGTATACTCAATGGAAATCCCATGATCCATCGCCCTCATCATAGATCCCAAGATGATCCTACTAGATCAACACGAGGTGGATAACCAACAATATACATATGCACAACAACACATGTAAAACCAATGATGTAAATCCATATGATTCAATCAATACAATACTGGGTAATCCAACGATCCAGCGCCCTCAGCATAGATCCCAAGATGATCCCGTCAGACCATAACGAGGTGGAAGAACCCATCCAATGATCCAGCGCCCTCACCATAGATCCCAAGATGATCCCGTCAGACCATAACGAGGTGGACATCTGATCCAGCGCCCTCAGGATATATCACACGATCCCAATGGATCAACACAACATAAACAATACAATTATGCATACACATATGCAAATCAACATGTTCATCAACATGAACAACATAACATGCACGACATTATGACAATTCACTAGGAAGACCCCACGTTCAACAACATGAATGACATTATGCATGACCAAAATCAATGACATTAAACAACAATCAATATAGAATACTTGTAATACCCGGTTGTAATTCAGCCATTATCATTCAGTAATTATCATTCAGTAATTGTCTCTCAGTAATTTTTCACTCATTAATGATCATTCATCGTTCATATTCATTCATTGTATTCACCGATCAGAGTTATTGTATTGTACGTCAGTTATTACCCGTCGTCCTACCTGGTTGGAGGATCGAACTGCGGTCATCATCATTGTCATCATCATAACGGGATGTGTGTGAGGAGTAGCGCACGCTACGTACTCTCTTTAGCACACGCTAATTGAGTACGGGTAGTGCATGCTACCTCTCAATATTAGCGCACTCTAATGTGGTTCAGGCCTGCAGTCCAGAAGGCACTGGACTGCAGCCGAGTTGGAGTAGCGCACGCTACGAATGGTAAGTAGTGCACGCTAGTAAGTTTAAATAGCGCCCGCTATGCAGTCAGCGTAGCGCGCACTAAGGTCGATCAGGCAGAGTCTAGTGGGTACTGGACTGATTTTGGAATAATTCCTAGCGCACGCTATGAGTGGATTTTAGCGTACGCTATTGGGGTAGTAGCGCACGCTGATTATTGGACGTAGCGCACGCTATTACAAGCAGGTCAAAGGACAGGAGGTTCTGGACTTCGGTCACTGGACATCAGGTATTTAGCTAGTGCACGCTAACTTTCGGAGTTAACGCACGCTATCGGGAGGGCGTTAGCGCACGCTATCAAGTTCGTAGCGCATGCTAACGAGGCAGTCAGAGTTCACTAGACTGGCCGTTTAACCCGTTAGCACGCGCTAAATAGCAGGTCGTAGCGTGCGCTAATCTGAGAACAGTATATATTGGACAATGCAGTCCAGATTCGTCATTTGTCATTCTCTTTCACTCCTTCAACGATTTCGGGCAATTTCGAGCGATTCGGAGAGATCTTTTCGAGCTGCACTCATCTATCATCATCAAGCTTATCATTCAGATTAATCATCATTTCATCATCTACATCACATCAAATCAAGGTAATAATTTCTTGGATCTAGAATTTTGGATTTTAGGTATTTTCCTTCCGATTTCTTCGTGTAAGCCAGTATTGTTGTTGGAATATATTAGATATGGATTATCTACCTTGAATAAATGTATTCCTATGGATTTATTGATATGTTTTTCGGATTTGATGAACATTTGGAAGATTAATCAAAAACCCTTTTTTGGTTGACTTTGATTTTTTGGGGGTTTTCGATTAGATGTTGTCGTTAACTCGAGTTGTGGATTCCTATAGGATTATTGATATCATTTAAGGTGTTTTATGGTTTGAAATAGTCATTTTGGAGTTTGGTTTCGATATATTCGGGATTGAATATTATCAAAGGATGATGTTCGTTAAGTGTTTGTTTGAATGCCTCAATGAGTTCGGATATTGTTGTATCGACCTTTGAGTTAGTCTTAATTCATGCTTGATACGTATATTGAGTGGATTATTGGTAATTGTGTCATTCAAGGTTGTTCGAGCGACCGACATCTCGTTTTAGGACGTTGTTCGAGGAAGGACATTTCAACACCGGTATTGTGTAAGTAAATTCTTACTCGGTTAAAAGGATATTCATTCCTTACGTTGTTGTTCATTCATACATATAATTCACTCATAATATATCGTTCATTTCGATACTTGTATTTATCAACTCATCATGTAACTCACGAGGAACGACGGTTCCAAAATCATTTCATTGAAGCCGTCACTCGTTGTATCATTATTTCATCTCGGTGAGTCGTTCTTGATCCTTATCGGATTCTATTCATTACTCCTCACCTGGGTCATTTTTGTTCTGGTGATCTTCTGTAATTATATTGCATGGCCGGTTGGCGCATGTGTGGAATTTTAGTCGGGCACACTATGGTCATGTGTATATGCGGGACTCCGGACACATTGGACTGTGCGCATGGTAATGTGTATATGCGGGACTCCGGACACATTGAACCGTGAGACTAATTAGGCTAATAGCGGGTGTATATGCGGGACTCCACACTCGGCTATTGGTGCTCTTACTCAGTTCATTCGGGCGTACATTGATGCTCATCATTCAACTTAATTCATTAATTCATTTATGTGATTGTTGTATATTGTTCAACTCTTGAGGATTATTGTTCTGTGTAACTGACCCCGTTGGGGGATGTTGTTTTCAGGTCATGGCAAGGCTAAGGCACGGGAAGAGAACGTTGACGGCAAGGAGTCCCAGTGATACTAGTAGGGGGCCCTAGTCCTTTTTAGTCTTCATGTTTTTCTTCATTTTTATTTCTGCTGCAGACTTCCGTTTGAATATTCATTTATTCCGTGTTGTATATTTTATCTTCCTATAAAATATACATGTATTCTGTATTATCCTGGTTGCGTTGTAATGAAACTCCTCATCGGAGTAATTTAACGATATAATGTGGTTCAGTACTATAATTATATTATTTAAGTCATTAATTTTCATTCGCCTGGTGGGTCCCAGTCGGGGGTCCACGGCACTGTAATATTCGCCTAGTTTGGGGTGTTACAGAGTTGGTAGCGGAGCGTGGTTTTGAATACTACCTTCCGAGTCATGTCTCATTGAAATCATCGTTCATCATACTAGTATCATTGGACTTTCGCGTCACGTGTGACCCGTGCAAGAGTTGAGCCCCTCAGACCAAAGAACAGTAAGATTTATGACGCCATGGTATAATTTTTGGCAATAAGAATCACTCATTCATCATTTTCATTTGTGATCATGTCAATCATGTTAACTCATTAATCACTCAGTTCATTTCACTGTTCAGTTGTTGATCTTGAGGATCGTATCATTAACCTTGTTAACTTGTTTAAGATAATCATTTCAAGGATTTCATCAGATAATCTCGTCACTTCAGTTGATCATTCATGTAATCATTGTGTTTGAGCGCGTGTGCTCATTTTCATCGTTTCATAACGTAATCATAATGTGATATTCATGCAAGATATATAATCATCTTGTGACTTTCCCACTTCAGAATGGATGGCAGAGGACGCGGGGGAAGAGGCCGCGGTGCGGGCCGAACCCCTAGAACTCGTGCGAATATACGTGCGAACACGAGGAATAATGTTAATTCATCAAGCAGCGATGCCGCCACTCATTCTCCTAGAAATGATCATTCACTGTCAGGGAGTCGTGCCCGGGACACACCTCATTCAGAGGGTGTTCGGGTTGACCCACTTGCTTTTATGCAGGGCATGATGGCCCAGATGACTCGAATAGCACACCTCATGGAGATGATGCAGAACTCAGCTACTCAGAATCAACAGGCTCCTCCGCCGCCACCTCAGGGGCAGGAGAGGGGTGTGAGCAGTATTATTGGCGACATCTCTCACCAAAGACCACCTACCTTTGAGGGCTCGTCTGAGCCGGCGGATATTGTTCATTGGCTTGAGCATTTCGAGAAGTTATTTGCTATGGTGGATTGCCTCGAAGGGCATAACGTTTCAGTTGTGGCTTACTATCTGGGTAAGAACGCTCATTCATGGTGGTTATCGTTGAAGCCCACCAACGGATCATGTACTTGGGATCAATTCAAGACTCTCATGATGGAGAGGTATTATCCGGCCCCACTCAGAGAGACCAAGTTATCGGAATTACTCACTCCCGACCTCTCAGCGGACGATGATGTTCTCGCCATTGCCGAGAAATTTCAGGAGCTTCTTCCTTTCGCCTCGTCTATTATTCACTCCGAGGCGGAAAAGATCAAGTATTTTAGCAAGAGGTTGAAACCTCGTATACGAATGCAGTTGCTTAATCACAATTGCGCCACTCTTGCCGAATTCATCGATAAAGCTCTTACTTATGAGCTTACTGTTAAGGAAATTGCTAAGAATCAAACTCCATCATCTGGCAAGAAGTCAAAGAATCGAAATCAGCCTGAAGGAAGTCAGGAAACTTTCAAGAAGCCTCGAGCGGGCTCTACTTTCACCGATCAACCTCCTATGGCACCCAGACCCGCGGAATCTCAGTCACGTGCATCCAGTTCGGCCATTACCTGTATCAACTGTGGAGAACAGGGTCATTACAGCACTAAGTGTTTGAGGCAAACCGTCACGTGCAATAACTGTGGAATGGCGGGGCATAAGGCCCGTTTTTGCTGAAAGGACTCCAAACCTACTCCGGCGTCATCTCAGGCCCTGAAACAGTCAGCAGTTTCAAACCAGGCTACTCAGTCCGTGTCGTTTAAGATGAGGGGAGTTAAAAAAGGCGGAGCCCACAGCTATCGTACGGGAGCATCTGGTTTCGGGGCTGTCAAGCCCCGAATTTATGAGATGAAGAGAGCTGATGATCTGGAAGCCTGAATGATCTCAGGTACACTCGAAATTCTATGTCAACCTGTGTGTGCCCTTTTTGATACTGGTGCATCGCATTCATTCATTTCTTAGTCATGTTTGAGTAGACTACGTCTGGGTAGTGCTACTAGTTGTGAGCCTTATGTCATTGGTCTACCTGATGGTAGAAGAATTATAGGGAATCGTGAGATTAAGGATTATCTGATTCAGCTTCATGGCCGTGATTGGTTAGCAAACCTAATCGTGGTAGATTTACCGAGAGACAACGTCATCTTGGGTAATGATTGGATGGATCGTCACGATGCCATCATTAGTGTCCGTAAGCATATGATCACTATCATTTCAGACGATGGAGTCGAATGTGTTTTTCAGGGAGGTAATCCCAGCTGTTCCGGTAGAGTCATCAACTTGATGACAGCAGTGAAATTACTCAATCAGGGGTGTGTCAGTTATTGGTGCTATATGACCAAGACCGAGAAACCATCAGTAATGTTGACGGATATTCCTGTAGTAAGAGAATATGCCGATATATTTCCAGACGAGTTACCTGGTTTGCCTCCACAAAGAGATGTGGAATTCATGATTGAGTTGGAGCCTGGAACATCCCCAATATCGAAGGCACCGTACCGAATGGCCCCGACTGAGATGCAGGAGTTGAAGAATCAATTAGAGGATTTGACCGAAAAGGGTTATATCCAGCCGAGTGCGTCCCCGTGGGGAGCACCTGTATTGTATGTCAAGAAGAATGATGGTTCGTTTCGCTTGTGTATTGATTATCGGGAATTGAATCGAGTGACGATCAAGAATAAATATCCTCTACCCCATATTGATAATCTTTTGGATCAACTTCAGGGAGCTTCAGTATTTTCCAAGATCGACTTAAGATCTGGATATCATCAGTTACGAATTCGAGAGTCGGATATCGCAAGGACGGCGTTCCGAACATGCTATGGTCATTATGAGTTTGTGGTAATGCCATTTGGGTTAACTAATACACCTGCGGTGTTCATGGAATTAATGAATCGGGTCTTCATCGACTATTTGGATCAGTTCGTGGTTGTCTTTATTGATGACATTCTAATTTATTCTCGTGACCAGGAGGAACACGAGTTTCACCTTCATCAGGTGCTCGATGTGTTGAGACGAGAGCAACTTTATGGAAAGTTTTCCAAATATGAGTTCTGGATGTCCGAAGTGACATTTCTCGGACATGTAATTTCATCTGTCGGAGTTCGTGTCGACCTTCAGAAGACGGAGGCGATCCGAGATTGGCAACCTCCGAAGAATGTTAAGGAAATCCGGAGTTTCCTCGGATTAGCTGGTTATTATCGGCGATTTATGGAGGGATTTTCTAAAATTGCTCAACCCATGACGAACCTTTTATGGAAGGATAAGAAATACACGTGGTCTGACGCGTGTCAGCAGAGTTTTGAGGAACTCAAGAGCCGATTAATTTCAGCACCTATCCTTTCCTTACCGCAAGGGACGGAAGGATTTGTGTTTTATAGTGATGCGTCCGGACAGGGTCTCGGATGTGTACTAATGCAGAACGGGAAAGTTATTACTTATGCTTCACGGAAATTGAGACCTTAAGAGGTCAATTATCCGACCCACGACCTGGAACTAGCAGTCGTGGTGTACGTATTGAAGATTTGGCGCCATTATCTTTATGGCGTTACCTGTCAGATATTCACTGATCATAAGAGTTTGAAGTATATATTTACTCAGAAGGAGTTAAATATGCGACAGAGGTGGTGGTTGGAACTAATCAAAGATTATGATATTGAGATACTATACCACCCGAGCAAGGCGAACGTTGTCGCCAACGCCTTGAGTCGTAAGTCCATTCAGGAGCAGATGCTTGCTCGATTAATAGTTCAGAGGACACTTCAGCAGGAATTTCTTAGACCCGAGATCGAGTTCTGGTTACAACGAGTACAATGGGTAACTTTGTACGTTAGAGATTTCATCGCCGAGGCGATCAGGGAGAATCAGGGTTTGGGCCCATTTTTGTTACGCATTCGAGATGATGTGACTCATGGGAAAGCCCCTGGATTTGTGGTCCACGAGGATGGACTTTTGTGATTTAAGAATCGGTTATGCGTACCGGCGATCGACGAGTTGAAAAACTCGATTTTGAGAGAAGCTCATGCTACCCCTTATTCCATTCATCTGGGGTCTATCAAGATGTACAAAGACTTGAAACAAAATTACTGGTGGAGTAATATTAAGCGAGAAGTCGCGGAATTTGTTTCGAGATGTTTAACCTGTCAGCAAGTCAAGATAGAACATCAGCGACCGGTGGTTATGCTGAAACCTATCCCTATTCCAGAGTGGAAGTGGGAAGATATTTCAATGGACTTCATCACGAGTTTGCCGACGAGTCGTCGTGGCATGAATACAATTTGGGTAATTGTGGATCGTCTAACTAAGTCAACCCATTTCCTTGAGATTAAAAATACGTGGGGTCCCGAGAGACTTGCTCAGTTGTTCATCAAAGAGATAGTGAGACTACACGGTACTCCTAAGAGTATCGTTTCTGATCATGACGTGTCACATTTTTGGAAATCAGTTCATCGTACTATGGGAACTCAGCCTAATCTCAGCACAGCTTTTCATCCTCAGTCCGACGGACAATCAGAGAGGATTATTCAGACATTGGAGAACATGTTGAGAGCATGTGTCCTTGATTGGAAAGATGATTGGGAAGCCCAACTACCGTTGATTGAGTTCACGTATAATAATAGTTGGCATGTTTCGATCAAGATGGCACCTTACGAGGCCTTGTACGTGTAATATCCGCATATTTTATTTCCGGTATTTTTTTTTGGTGGAAGTCCATCTTAGTGACTCTATTGTGACCATTTCTTCATTTCAAGAAAGATTAATTCTACACTTTTTGTCATTCGAGTTCGTCTCGGTGTCGTTCTGTTGAGTTCCGTGTTCTTAAACGACTTTTCCACGTATGAGTTCGACTTTGTAAAATCACCATTAATTCTTGGAAACTCCAAAAATTCTGAATCTTTTCAATATTATAGACCTTCAAGTTTATCTTTCCAATGGTTCAGACGTTGAGTCAATTGAAGTCTGTACGAAGAAGTTGTGGATGAAATAGCTAAGACTGCACCATGTGCCTTTTAGTCTTTGGGGCCGGTGTCTGGCAGGCGCGGCCCCGATGGCCGCGGCACTAAGCTGATTGCTGGGCTTTTTTGTCCGTGGGCCGCGGCACACTCAGCCTGTGCCACGGCACACAGTGCAGTTTAGCTTATTTCAGCGGATTTTGTGAGATGAATGCTCATTTCATCATTCTTCTTCCTTCTCCTCTCCTTGGACGATCTTGTAGGCGATTTTTGGGCGTTTATCATCATCAATCTCAGATATTTCATCCTCCTTGAGTTCTTGGTGTGTATTAACATCATCTTTTTGGATTCTTCATCCTAATTCAAGGTAATTTCTTCAACCCTAGGTTCGATTTTGAGTTGGAGCATGATGATTTGGATGTTGTAATCATAATATGTGAAGGGATATACGTATGATTATGAGTTTTTATGAACTATCATTGGATTGTTAGAGGATTATTCAAGAACATGTTGGATGTTGATTTTGGAATTGGGGGTTTCGATTAGATGTTGTTGGAATCTCGTTTGTGTCTTCCTTTTGGATTATTAAGTGTATTGAGGATGTTTTGTTGGATTGAATCATTCTTTAGAGGCTTGGTATCGATATAATTGAGATTAGTTGTAAACAATTGAAGATTGTTTACAACATGTTTGATAAATTGCCCCAATGAGTTGGGTAGTGTTGTATCAACCTTTCCATTTAGTTATGACTATACATGGATATGTATATTAAGCGAATCGTTGGTAATTGTGTTATTCAAGGCTGTTCAAGCGACCGATAATTCCATAAAGGACGTTGATCGTGGAAGGACTTTCTCGTCATCGGTTTGAGGCAAGTTTTATACTTGTACTAGTCAGTGAGATTAATGTTATCATATATGTGTATGAATGTGTTGTATCATTCCGAGACTTAGTCTCTTCATAAGTTCATTGATATTATGGGATCGTTCGATACGATACTCTTCGGCAACTATGCCAAATATTTATTATTATTCATTAATGGCCGGGTCAAGGCATTGGGATACTCCTTGTTAATGTTATTATCGATAGTCGGTTCGCGGTATCGATGTATCGATTGTTGTTGTTATTATTGATCGATCTAAGACATTGTTGTAATCATTGTTATTAATGTTGGCGTCCTGTCATTCATATTATATCGGCCGGTTGAAGGCATTGGCGTATTGGTTCTCATCTTCGTTGTCGGTAACCGATTAAAGATACCGAGGTATTCATTGTATCATTGTTATCGATGGATATTCTAAGTCAATCGAGGTATTGAGACATTCATTGTATCATTGTTATCGATTGGCCATTCTAAGGCAATCGAGGTATTGAGTCATTCATTGTATCATTGTTATCGATTGGCCATTCTAAGGCAATCGAGGTATTGAGTCATTCATTGTATCATTGTTATCGATTTTCCATTCTAAGGCAATCGAGGTATTGAGTCATTGATTGTATCATTGTTATCGATTGGTTGTTCTAAGGCAATCGAGTTATTAAATCATCCGCTGCATCATTGTTATCGGTTGGCCATTCTAAGGCAATCGAGGTATTAAATTGGGACTTTTGAGTATAGTTCCCATCCGTGAGTTACTGTCGTCATGTTGGCCGACTCAAGGCAGCACACTATCATTTCTGTGAATTCGGTAATCTTCAAATCGTTGCCGTTTGTGGTTAATTGTGTTTTGGAGGCTAGTCTCAGCTAGTGCTCGTTGGGTAAGCTTGGGGCTTGAACCTTCGCGGTTGGTTCCCCAACACCTACAGCTCAATAGGTCACGGTCATGGTTATGATCTCATTATGGGTAAGTCTGGGACTTGAACCTTCGCGGTTGGTTTCCCAGCACCTGCAATACAGCAGGTCACGGTCACTGGGTGATCTCATTATGGGTAAGCTTAAGGCTTGAACCTTCGCAGTTGGTTTCCCAACACTTACAACTCAGTAGGTCACAGTCATGTTTATGATCTCATTATGGGTAAGTTTGGGGCTTGAACTTTCGCGGTTGATTTCCCAACACCTACAATTCAGTAGGTCATGGCCATTGGATGGTCTCATTGTGATACGGCTTCGTGTCGTGGCTTCGGCCCTAATTGATACAGCTTCGGGCTGTTTTGGCTTCAGGTGATTGTGATATTTGACAGCTTCGGCTGAGTGGCTTTCAGGCCTTTGTGATGTCTTGGTAATTTCACTGGAGCCTTCTGGCATTGTGATTCATAATTAATTCAGTTCTGGTTTGATTCATGTCGTGTAATTCATAGTGGTACTCTATGATTATGATTCGCCGTTGGGCACTTATATTGTAACCTGTTGAACAGGTATTAATAGTATGTCGTGGTCATAGTGTTTCACGAATGCTCGGTTCTTACCTTGGTTTGTGAGCATCTCATATTATTATTATCATTGTACTGTTTCATTCTGCCTTTGGATGCATATCATGTTATACATGTATTTGATGTTCATTATCTGGATGACTGACCCCGTGGGGGCGGAACATATTTTCATGTTTTAGGTGCTTGCGAGGAGAGAGTTGAGACACAAGGGCATGATGATGGCGACGAGGCATTCGAGCGATACTAGTCCGAGTTGTTCATGTTGGTTAGTCAGTTGGAGTGTTCTCCAGTTTGTCAGTCATTGTCATTATGTATTACCCGAGCAGATGCTCGTGGATGTTGTTGTATTTTTATTTTTGGCCATGTAGGCCCATCGTTGTCGTTGGAATTCCTTATCGGAATATTGTGTCGGATATCATGGTAGGGACTGTGATCTCCCTTGTTGGTTAATTTTAATGTATTTTATTCATGTTCGCCTGATGGATCTCTGGGTGTGGGGTCCACGACACTGTAATAACCCAATAGGATTTGGGGGTGTTACAGTACGGTCCTCGTTGTCGATCTCCTTTGTGTTGGGATGACTTATCAGAATCAATCGACACCGAGCCTGATATGCTTATAGCCGCCCGTGAGAAGGTAGCTTTGATCAGGAGTTGTTTGTTGACCGCTCAGAGTCGACAAAAATCATACGCAGATAATCGTCGTCGGCCATTAGAGTTCGAGGTGGGTAACCATGTTTTGGTCAAGGTATCCCCAAGTAGAGGTATCTTCCGTTTTGGGAAGAGGGGAAAGTTGAGTCCGAGATTCATTGGACCGTTTGAGATTTTAGATCGAGTAGGCGAGCTAGCTTATCAATTGGCCTTACCTCCGGCGTTGAGCCAAATTCATAATGTGTTTCACGTCTCTTAGTTGCGGAAGTATGTTGTCGATCCGAGTCACATACTTCAGTTCGACGAGATTGAAATCACCGACGATCATTCGTATGAGGAGCGTCCCGTACGAGTCTTATAGCGGCGAATCAAACAGTTGAGAAACAAGATGATTCCTTAGGTTAAAATTCAGTGGTCTAGACACGGAGTTGAAGAGGCTACTTGGGAAACCGAGGATAGTATGCGTGAGAGTTATCTCGAGTTGTTTGACCCTTAGTTTCGGGGACGAAACTCTTTTAAGGGGGGGTGTATGTAATACCCGGTTGTAATTCAGTCATTATCATTCAGTAATTATCATTCAGTAATTGTCACTCAGTAATTTTTCACTCATTAATGATCATTCATCGTTCATATTCATTCATTGTATTCACCGATCAGAGTTATTTTATCATATGTCAGTTATTACCCGTCGTCCTACCTGGTTGGAGGATCGAACCATGGTCATCATCATTGTCATATTCATAACGGGCTGTGTGTGAGGCGTAGCGCACGCTACGTACTCTCTCTAGCGCGCGCTAATTGAGTACGGGTAGCGCAGGCTACCTCTCAGTATTAGCGCACGCTAATGTGGTTCAGGCCTGCAGTCCAGAAGGCACTGGACTGCAGCCGAGTTGGAGTAGCGCATGCTACGAATGGTAAGTAGCATATGCTAGTAAGTTTAGATAGCGCCCACTATGCAGTCAGCATAGCGCGCGCTAAGGCCGATCAGGCAGAGTCCAGTGGGTACTGGACTGATTTTGGAATAATTCCTGGTGCATGCTATGAGTGGATTTTAGCGTACGCTATTGGGGCAGTAGCGCATGCTGATTATTGGACGTAGCGCGCGCTATCAAAAGCAGGTCATAGGACAGGAGGTTCTAGACTTCGGTCACTGGACATCAGGTATTTAGCTAGCGCACGCTAACTTTCGGAGTTAACACATGCTATCGGGAGGGTGTTAGCGCACGCTATCAAGTTCGTAGCGCACGCTAACGAGGCAGTCAGAGTTCACTGGACTATCCGGTTAACCCATTAGCACAGGCTAAATAGCAGGTCGTAGCGTGCGCTAATGTGAGAACGGTATATATTGGACAGTGTAGTCTAGATTCATCATTTATCATTCTCTTTCACTCCTTCGACGATTCCGGGCGATTTCGGGTAATTCGGTGACATCTTTTCGAGTTGCACTCAATTATCATCATCATCAAGCTTATCATTCGTATTAATCATCATTTCATCATCTCCATCACATCAAATCAAGGTAATAATTTCTTGGATCTAGAATTTCAGATTTTGGGTATTTTCCTTCCGATTTCTTCGTGTAAGCTGATTTTTTTTGGAATATGTTAGATATGTACCTTGAATAAATGAATTCCTATGGATTTATTGATATGTTTTACGGATTTGATGAACATTTGGAGGATTAATCAAGAACCCTTTTTTGGTTTACTTTGATTTTTTGGAGGGTTTCGATTAGATGTTGTCGTTAACTCGAGTTGTGGATTCCTATGGGATTATTATATCATTGAAGGTGTTTTGTGGTTTGAAATACTCATTTTGGAGTTTGGTTTCGATATATTCGGGATTGAATATTATCAAAGGATGATGTTCGTTAAGTGTTTGTTTGAATGCCTCAATGAGTTCGGATATTGTTGTATCGACCTTTGAGCTAGTCGTAATTCATGCTTGATACGTATATTGAGCGGATTATTGGTAATTATGTCATTCAAGGTTGTTCGAGCGACCGACATATCGTTTTAGGACGTTGTTCGAGGAAGGACATTTCAACACCGGTATTGTGTAAGTAAATTCTTACTCAGTTAAAAGGATATTCATTCCTTACGTTGTTGTTCATTCATACATGTAATTCACTCATAATATATCGTTCATGTCGAGACTTGTATTTTTCAACTCATCATGTAACTCACGAGGAACAACGGTTCCAAAATCATTTCAGTGAAGCCATCACTCGTTGTATCATTATTTCATCTCGGTGAGTCGTTCTTGATCCTTATTGGATTCTATTCATTACTCCTCACCTGGGTCATTTTTGTTCTGGTGATCTTCCGGAATTATATTGCATGGCCGGTTGGCACATGTGTGGAATTTTAGTCGGGCACACTATGGTCATGTGTATATGCGGGACTCCGGACACATTGGACTGTGTGCATGGTAATGTGTATACGCGGGACTCCGGACACATTGAACCGTAAGACTAATTAGGATAATAGCGGTTGTATATGCGGGACTATGGACACTCGGCTATTGGTGCTCTTACTGAGTTCATTCGGGCGTACATTGATGCTCATCATTCAACTTAATTCATTAATTCATTTATGTGATTGTTGTATATTGTTCAACTCTTGAGGATTGTTGTTCGTGTAACTGACCCCGTTAGGGGATGTTGTTTTCAGGTCATGGCAAGGATAAGGCACGGGAAGAGAAAGTTAACGGCGAGGAGTCCCAGTGATACTAGTAGGGGCGCCCAGTCCTTTTCAGTCTTCATGTTTTTCTTCATTTTTATTTCCGCTGCAGACTTCCGTTTGAATATTCATTTATTCTGTGTTGTATATTTTATCTTCATATAAAATATACATGTATTCTGTATTATCATGGGTGTGTTGTAATGAAACCCCTCATCGGTGTAATTTAACGATATAATGTGGTTCGGTACTACAATTAGATTATTTAAGTCATTAATTTTTATTCGCCTGGTGAGTTCCAGTCTGGGGTCCACGGCACTATAATATCCGCCTAGTTTGGGGTGTTACAGAGTTGGTATCGGAGCGTGATTTGAATACTACCTTTCAAGTCATGTCTCATTGAAATCATCGTTCATCAGACTAGTATCATTGGACTTTCACGTCATGTGTGACCCGTGCAAGAGTCGAGCCCCTCAGACCGAAGAACAGTAAGATTTCTGACGCCATGGTATAATTTCTGACAATAAGAATCACTCATTCATCATTTTCATTTGTGATCATGTCGATCATGTTAACTCATTAATCACTCAGTTCATTTCACTGTTCAGTTGTTGATCTTGAGGATCGTATCATTAACCTTGTTAACTTGTTCAAGATAATCATTTCAAGGATTTCAAGATCACATTAATCACTTAACGTAGCGTGTGCTAAGTCGCTTCCGTTAGCGTGCGCTACCTAGTAACACTAGTGTGCGCTAATGACATGCAGTTGCATGCATTTCAGATACCGATCAACATATGGCGATTATCAAGAACACTAAGTGATTCGAAACCATGTTCATAGCTATCAAAACAACGAAATCCAATATCCTTTAACATATAAACAATCATCCAAATCATAATCCAAGTCATATATTCATAGATCATCTTCTTCCTCAATATCAACATATGAATACCAAGAATTCATAATCATAGCCATGTTCACCATCATATGAAGAAACCAACAACAACAACATCAAAGACCCGAATTGAAGGAAGACATTAGCCAACATATCTCTTTGAAGATAAACAACACAAGTCGAAACTATTCGAATCATATCAATACCCGTTATCAACAATAACATCAACATAACTCGGTAACCAATCTCATAATCATACTTATCAACTTGCTTATATGATAATCATCAACTCAAGAACATCAACATTCAATCCAAAACGAAATCCAAAGGTGAACAGTAATTACCTCTTTGAAGGAATGGATTGATTTCCATAGTTGAATCCATTCTCAATCACTTCCAAGCTCCAAACGTTGATAAAGATGATCAACTCCATCATAATCCAGTATTTGGAACCTCAAAACTCTCTATGAACTCCATTCCAAGAATCATCAATAATTTCAAGAACAAAGCTTTAATCTATGCTTTCCATATTAATCTTGTTGAAGCGGATCATCTCTCAGTGTTTAGGAACTTCAAATATCCTCCCAAGGCTCTCTCTATTGGTTGCAAGGAAGGAATGGATGGAAATAACGAATAATGGCCAACTGCATATATATATATATATATATATATATATATATATATAGATATATATGTGTGTGTGTGTGTGTGTGTTGTACATTATTAACGTACGCTAACATCTTCATTTAACGTACGTTACATGCTTAGCGTGCGCTATCACGGTCCAGAGGTTACTGCCTTACTTCATACAATGATTTACGTACACAATGCCCATGCAATAGCGTACGTAAAGGACTCTACTTAGCGTACGCTAGTGTTTGATCATAGCGTGTGCTACTCATAGTTGAATCGTTTATCTGTATGCTTCGAAGATGGGTCCACACGCCGAAAGCTCTGACAAGGATAAGATTCTTTTTGGACCGATCTGATGTTAGCGTGTGCTAACAATATGCATTAGCATGCACTAATCCTTCACAACAAACATCCGTTGACTTCGTCGGAACATGCGCCAAAAGTGGCCGGGTCCACACGTAGATTCCTTCTAATCTGGTTTGTACTAGCGTCCGCTATCCTTTACCATTACCGTGCGCTAAACCTGCACGATAGCATGTGCTAGGCTTGAATATTAGTGTGCGCTAATAAGGCTACACTTAGCCATTTTCAGCTATTCTTGTCCAACGTCTCAACATACTATATACGAACATACAGCATACTGAATACGTATACTCCTTCCAACAATATTCTCATATGTTATGCCCGACACACAATATCTTCAATTACAACTGTCAACCAAATGCAGTAATTATACCAATACAGATGTCTCAGTCCTTCAATTGTTCTATCTATACTGTACAGATTCCACGTTGTACAATATAACTCGGATAAAATAATATTAAACAACAGCAGTAGAAATTCTGTATATTACATGTACAATTGGTATTGTCGAAATCTCGCTCCTAAGTTCCTCTAGAATGACCTCACTCCTAGGCTTGTGGCTTATTATGAAGTCCTCCTCTAAGAACCGGGCATTGGTGCTAACAATGACCTTCTGATCTTTAAGACTATAGAATAAGCCACCTTTTGTTCCCTTCAGATATCCTATAAACACTCGTACTTCTGTACGAGATGCCAACTTATCAGCTTTCTTATTCAGCACGTGTGCTGGTGAACCCCAAATCCAAACATGTCCCAGACTAGGCTTGCGCCCATTCCATAGTTCTATGGGTGTTTTTTGAACTGATTTCGAAGGCACCAAGTTTAGAATGTACGCTGCTATTTCCAAGGCGTATCCCCAAAACGAAATAGGCAAATAAGAATAACTCATCATTGACCTGGCCATATCTAATAAAGTACGATTCCTTCATTCAGCAACACCATTTTGTTGTGGTGTACCAGGCGCAGTGAGCTGGGAAGTAATCCCCACATGTGCCAAGAAATCCAAAAACTCTCAACTAAGGTATTCGCCACCACAATCAGATCATAGTGACTTGATACTCCGTCCATGACGATTCTCCGTTTAATCCTTAAATTCTTTGAACTCATCAAAAGATTCATACTTACGTCGCATCAAATAGATGTAACACCCCCAAGACGATCAGGGCATATTAGAGCGTCGTGGACCCCACACGTTGGAATCCACCAGGCTAACGTACCAATATGACATTCAACAAAGACAAACATCATTAACACACAGACAATTTCTCAATCCACGACATTCAAAACAAAAGACCAAAATTGACAATACAATTCGACATTAAATCCACTCCCAAAACGGGTACACAATATTAATAAATTTAAGAAAGAAGTACTCGAGTACTTAAGCAAATGACATAATAAATAAACTCCAGAAACAAAACACCAACGGACAACCACTGAACAGAATCACGCTTGCCCATCATCCTTGTACGACCCACATGCTCGTTTGCTTCCATGACCTGTACCTGAAATACAAAAGTATTTCCCCCATTTAAGGGGTTAGCAACAACTGCTAGTGCAAGTACAATCCATTTGAACTACCATTCTAATCAGATGAAAATATGCGCCAAAAGTCATTTTAGAAATCATTTATATTCCGGAATATTTACGGTGCACAAGCACAAAACACATTTCTCCAACAAAACATTTCAAAGTTAACCGTTGGTACGAGACTCACGGCCACCGTACCCCGCAGAGGCCCCGTCGGACCATCCCTGGGTGGTTAACCCTAGTTTGTGATACGCACACTCACGACAATACGTATCCCCAGAGGCCCCATTAGACCGTCCCTGGGTGAACATACACATATACATCCACAACAACCACTGAAGGTTATAATCCAAATACTAGAATATGAAAACAAATGTAAAGTACTTGCCTTTGAGACATCCTTGACAAAACGGGAAAGAACAACGACTACGAATGATCCGGAGGGAAAACGGCCGTTCCTAAACGAAGGATTAACATAACTCAGTCCTATACGGTAACAATAATCTAATAGAATACGCCCATAACCCCGATTACAAGCTATGACAATATAAGTTCAATCGATACGGGCGAGGGTTTACGCAAAATCTCCCCGAATCGATAATTCACGGATTAATCACGACGAAATCGGATCGGGAATCACCCAATAACAACAATCGGTAAGGAATAATACAACATACTTGAACAATTCGAGATTAATCAAGCAAAACCCGAAAAACCCCCAAAATTGACAAGTTAGGGTACTAGACGAAAATAACTTGAATTCGGATGCAGGAAGATGATTACGTTGATGATGGTATGATAGCACGACTCTACGGTGATGGAAAATGAAGAAGACCAGGATCAAGAACGGTGGGAATCGCCCGATGAAGAAAACGAAAGAAAGATGTGAAAATGAGGTTTCTGACCTCTGCCCGCTGTTTTAAAACAGCGGGCTGTTACGGCCGTAACAGGGGCTAGCTTATGGCCGTAACAAGGCCAACATTACAGCCGTAATGAATGGGGTGTTACGGCCGTAATACCCTACTGGACAGCAATCTAAGAAGCTGCTGTCCGAACTGTCCCGGACGATCCCGAAACTTGGACCTGCTATCGAACCAAAAATATGGTTACAAAGTATTCACGATGACGAATATAAGTGTTAAAAGGAAACACAATTCCGATTCCCTTAAGGTTCGGAATTCGACGACAAAAGTAAATTTCCCTTAAATTTAAGGAAATTACAAAACGGCCCAAATGCTTGAAAATCACGATACGACGTCGAATTGACAAACCGAAACTCACAACACGAACAACTCAACGATACGAACTTATGTAAACAAAACGAACGAGTTTTACGAGAATCGAATGTACATTCGGCAAACATAACATAAAATGGAATGTACGTAAACACGTCTCCGAAACTCGTCCAAATGGAAAAACTCCAAGAATAAAGTAGATTCAAAATGTCGAAACGGTTACAAGTGAGTCGGTAAAAATAGACATACGCCAAAAATGGAAACTGCTAAAAATGGAAAGGTACGGATATTACATTCTCCCCCTCTAAAAAGAAGTTTTGTCCCGAAACTTAAGAATCAAAAAGCTCGGGGTGCTACGAACGCATATCCCCCTCCAACTCCCACGTTGCTTCTTCTACTCCGTGCCTCAACCATTGCACTTTAACCAAAGGGATTATTTTGTGCCTTAATTATTTGTCTCGACGCTCCAAAATTTTAACGGGCCTCTCCTCGAACGTGACGTCCTTATCGATCTGCATGTCCCCAAAATAGATAACATGGGACGGGTCTGGAACATACTTCCTCACCTGAGAGACGTGAAATACACTATGCACATGACTCAACGACACAGGCAAAGCCAAACGGTATGCCAACTCGCTGACTCTCTCCAATATCTCGAAAGGTCCAATATACCTCGGGCTGAGCTTCACCTTTTTCCCAAAACAGAAAACTCCCTTCGACAGAGACACTCTCAACAGAACATGATCTCCCACCTCAAACTCCAAAGGTCGACGCCTAACATCCGCATAAGACTTTTGTCGAATCTGAGCTGCCAACATTCTATTTCTAATCAATTTAACTTTCTCCTTCGTCTCTAACACAAGATCCATCTTGTTGCCAACTAGATCAGACGGCTCATCCCAACATATCGGTGATCGGCAACGTCGGCCATAAAGTGCCTCATATGGTACCATCTTAATCGACGCGTGCCAGCTATTATTATAAGTAAACTCGATCAAAGCCAGATGCTCCTCCCAGTCACTACTCCAGTCTAACACACACGCGCGTAACATATCCTAGAACGTCTGAATGGTATGCTCGGAATGCTTGTCGGTATGAGGATGGAAAGATGTACTCAAACGCAACCGTGTACCCAATTCCTTATGTACCGCCTACCAGAAATGCGATACAAAATGGCCACTCTATCCGAAATAATAGTCTTTGGCGTACCATGAAGTCTCACTATCTGTGCGATAAAAATACGAGCCAATTTTTCTGGACCCCAAGTATCCTTGATGCCCAGGAAATGTGCCGACTTATTCAGTAGGTCCACGATCACCCACACCATATTCATTCCGGTCTTCGTCCTCGAAAAAATCATGACAAAATCCATCGAGATATATTCCCATTTCCATTCCGGGATGGGGAGTGGTTTCAACAATCCAGCTGGCCGTTGATGCTCGATTTTGACTTGTTGACAAGTCAAACACTTAGCCACAAACTGAACTACCTCATTCTTCATGTCATTCCACCAGAAATTCTTCCTCAAATATTTATACATTTTACTCGAGCCCGGATGGATTGAGTAAGGTGACGCGTGAGCCTCTCGCATAATACTCTGCCTCAATTCCAAGTCGTTCGGAACACAAAGCTGACCTCGGAATCTCAACACACCATCCTCATGTATCACGAATCCCGGGGCTTTCCCCTTCCCCACATTCTCTCGAAGCTGAATAAACATCGGATCTTCCAACTATCCCGACTTAATGTCGTCGACTAGAGACGATGAGATCTCAAGAGTACGCAACTGCCCGGAACTCCCTAGTAGTACAATCTCAACGCTCAACCTCATTAACTCTCGCTGAAGTCCCGACTGAGCCGTGAGTAACTCAAGCGCCCGAAGCGATACCAATTTCCGACTCAAGGCATCTGCCACCACATTTTCCTTGCCCAGATGATAAAGGATCTCGAGATCGTAATCCTTAATCAACTCCAACCATCTCCTCTGCCTCATATTTAGCTCTTTCTGCGTGAAAATGTACTTCAGACTCTTGTGATAGGTGAAAATCTGACACGACGAGCCATACAAGTAATGACGCCAGATCTCAATGCGAACACAACTGCGGCCAACTCAAAATCGTGGGTAGGGTAATTCAACTCGTACGGTTTCAACTGACGGGAAGCATAGGCAATCGTCCTCCCGTACTGCATGAGTATACATCCGAGCCCTTGGCCCGAAGCGTCACTAAAAACTGAGAAACCCTCATTACCACTCGGTAAAGCCAAAATGGGGGTGGTCGTCAACCGCTTCTTCAACTCCTCGAAACTCTTCTGTCTCTCTTCGGTCCACACAAACTTCTCCGACTTTTGCAACAACTGAGTCAGCGGTCGAGCGAGCTTAGAGAACCCCTCGAAAAATCTACGATAATACCCGGCCAAACCCAGAAAACTACGGACCTCCTTCACGTTTTTGGGCGGCGCCCAATCCAACTACCTCTATATTATGTGGGTCCACACGAACACCCTCGGCCGAGATCACGTGATCGAGAAACATAACCTCCCGCAACCAAAACTCACACTTTGAGAACTTCACAAAAAGATGTTGAGTTCTCAAGATTCCCAACACGATATGTAAATGGCGTGCATGGTCCTCCTCACTCCTCGAGTAAATCAAGATATCATCAATAAAGACAACTACACACTTATCGAGGTATTCGATAAAGACTTTGTTCATGAGCTGCATGAACACGGATGGTGCGTTGGTTAGCCCAAAAGGCATAACCACAAACTCATAATGATCGTATCTCGTCCGAAAGGCCATCTTTGGAATGTCGGAATCCTTCACTCGGAGCTGATAATACCCCGATCTCAAATCAATCTTCGAAAACACGATTGCCCCTTGAAATTGGTCAAACAAGTCATCAATCCTCTGGAGCGGATACTTGTTTTTTATAGTCACTTTGTTCAACTCTCGATAGTCGATACACAGACGAAGTGACCCATCCTTCTTCTTTACAAACAAGACCGGTAGGCCCCAAGGCGAAGCGCTCGGTCGAATATACCCCATGTCTAGCAGCTCTCCCAATTGTTTCTTCAACTCAAGCATCTCGGTAGGCGCCATACGGTATGGCGTCTTAGAAATCGGTGCTGCACCCGGCTCTAAATCAACTGTAAACTCAACCTCTCGGTCTGGAGGCAAACCCGGCAACCCGTCTGGAAAGACGTCAGGATACTCACACACTACCGGAATAGACGATAGATCAACTCCCCCTTCTTACGATCTCAAAGCATAACACCAATAACCAGTGCAACCTCCTCGAAGAAGTCTCACCGCTTTCATAGCGCTGATCAGAAATCTCTGACTACTCCGTTTACGCCCCACAAAAAAAATGCTCGGTACCGTCAGGGGCTAACATTGAAACAGTTCTCATTCTATAATTCATGATTGCTCCATGACGGTCCAGCCAATCCTCACCAAGAATCAGATCCCCATCCTTAATATCTACCGCAATCAGATTAGAAGGCCAATCCCTCCCCGCGATACTCACAGGAAAATCTCTAATCTCACGATCCCCCCTGATGCTATCCCCACTAGGCAGTTTAACAACAAATGGTTCACACGCAACTTGGCAATCAACATGCAGACGACGCACACAATCCAGAGATATGAAAGAATGTGTAGCACCAGAATCGAATAACACGGAAACAGAATGGTCAAGGATGTGAACGGTACCTGTAGCCACCATCGCGTCAGGATCTCCATCTCGTCTCATCTCATATACATGGGGCGGAACAGAACCCGCACTAGAAGCTCCCCCTCTAGAAGGCTGCCCACACCCTTGACCTCTGCTAAAACTCTACTGGAGCTGAGAAACTGTCGGCGCCTGATTCATGCTCGGTTCCCCCGCAGCTGGGGCTGACACCTGAGTAACTGGTGCCCGAACTACATCTGTACAAAACTTAGCACAATGTCCCATCCGACCGCAAGCAAGACACTGAATAGGAGGCTTGTCACACTCACTCATCATGTGTCCGGGACGACCGCAGTTAAAGCAGGTAGGACCACAAACGGGAACAGTAGGAGCAGATTTAGAACCATTCCCTCGCCCAAATGACGGGAACTGACTCCCGAAGACTCGTGAACCAGACTGAGCCTTCTGATACCCGCCAGACTTGCCTCCCAAAAACTGGCCGGAGGTCTTCTATTTTTTTCCCTCGGTTGCCGTCTCTGTCGCAGAATACTACATCTCATAAGCTATTGCCTTATTCTGATAATCTCTTAGAGTTGTACACCCGAGACCACACATGTAGTGACAAACCCTCGGCTTCATCCGCATGTCAAAGTGGCGGATCTTATCAAGTTCATCTCGGACCTGGTTTCTCACATAGTGAAGTTGTTGGTTGTAGTCCTTGATCACCTATGAAATAGGAACATCCTGGGGCTTAGACTTAAAGAAGGCTCGGATCCTCCCCTCTTTCACTCGCCACGGACAAAATTTATCCTCCATCAACTCTCGGAACTCTGTCCACGTAGCTGCCCGATCACGTGGTTTAACCGCTTGCCACCACGTTGCCGCCTCCTTGGTGAGGAAGTACTGAGCGATTGGTACCTTCCTCTCCTCAGGGCAGTCAGCCGCCTCGAACACTTTCTCCATCTCAAATAACCAACTCTTCCAACCGGAAGGGTCGGAAGTATCATCAAACTGTGGAGGACGCATACGAATCACGTCCTGAAGTAACTTATCATTGCCGGATCCAGTAGGCAGAACCGGGTTAGCATTAGCTTGGCCGACCAAGACGGCCTGAGTCAGTAGCGTCATCTGGTTCGCTACTTGCTGCAAAATATTCGCCACTCCGATATTCTCATGAGCATTACCGGAGCTAGCAGACTGATCTTGCTGGCCTCCGAAACTAGGTGGAATACTGTTCAACAAGGAAGACATCGCCGAATCAGTTCCGGAGTTATCGGACATGGCCGCCCCACCGGATGCGCCACGTCCCCTACTGCGTCCGCGACCGCGTCCGCATCCTCTACCAGCAGGTATTCTGAAGAAGTAACGGGTAAGTACAGTTCAACGCAAAACGCAACAAAATAGCAAGAAGGGAATAGAACAGAACAACATAACGAGTCAAGTTAGGAGAAACTTACGAGCACCGGCGTACTGAGATGATGGCGTAGCAGTGATACTGTTCAAAAACGACACTAATCTAGACCCAAATAACCGACAGCCTAGGTATCCATAAACCTAAGCTCCGATACCATATTCTGTAACACCCCCAAGATGATAAGGGCATATTACAGCGCCATGGACCCCACACGTTGGAATCCACCAGGCTAACGTACCAATATGACATTCGACAAAGACAAACATCATTAACACACAGACAATTTCTCAATCCACGACATTCAAAATAAAAGACCAAAATTGACAATACAATTCGACATTAAATCCACTCCCAAAACGGGTACACAATATTAATAAATTTAAGAAAGAAGTACTCGAGTACTTAAGCAAATGACATAATAAATAAACTCCATAAACAAAACACCAACGGACAACTACTGAACAGAATCACGCTTGCCCATCATCCTCGTACGGCTCACATGCTCGTTTGCTTCCATGACCTGTACCTGAAATACAAAAGTATTTCCCCCATTTAACGGGTTAGCGACAACTACTAGTGCAAGTACAATCCATTTGAACTACCATTCTAATCAGATGAAAATATGGGTCAAAAGTTATTTTAGAAATCATTTATAATCCGGAATATATACGGTGCACAAGCACAAAACACATTTCTCCAACAAAACATTTCAAAGTTACCCCGCAGAGGCCCCGTCGGACCATCCCTGGGTGGTTAAGCCTAGTTCGTGATACGCACACTCACGGCAATACGTATCCCCAGAGACCCCGTCAGACCGTCTCTGGTTGAACATACACATATACATCCACAACAACCACAGAAGGCCATAATCCAAATACTAGAATATGTAAACATATGTAAAGTACTTGCCTTTGAGACATCCTTGACGAAACGGGAAAGAACAACAACTACGAATGATCCGGAAGGAAAACGTCATTCCTAAACGAAGGATTAACATAACTCAGTCCTATACGATAACAATAATCGAATAGAATACGCTCATAACCCCGATTACAAGCTATGACAATATAGGTTCAATCGATACGGGCGAGGGTTTACGCAAAATCTCCCCGAATCGATAATTCACGGATTAAACTCGACGAAATCGGATCGGGAATCACCCAATAACAACAATGGGTAAGGAATAATACAACATACTTGAACAATTCGAGATTAATCAAGCAAAACCCGAAAAACCCCCAAAATTGACAAGTTAGGGTTCTAGACAAAAATACCTTGAATTCGGACGGAGGAAGATGATTACGTTGATGATGATATGATAGCACGACTCTAAGGTGATGGAAAATGAAGAAGGCCCGGACCAAGAACGGTGGGAATTGCCCTCTGATGTCGCCCGATGATGAAAACGAAAGAAAGATGTGAAAATGAGGTTTCTCACCTCTGCCCGCTGTTTTAAAACAGCGGGCTGTTACGGCCGTAACAGGGGCTAGCTTACGGCCGTAATGAATGGGGTGTTACGGCCGTAACACCCTACAGGACAGCAGTCTAAGAAGCTGTTGTCCAAGCTGTCCCGGACGACCCCGAAACTCGGACCTGCTGTCGAACCAAAAATATGGTGTAATACCCGCTATTTTTATAATGCAATATTATTATTTTATAATAATATTAAAATGCATTTCATGTTATTTAATTCAACTTAAAGAATCATGAACATTTATTTCGACGTATCACAAGTCCTAGCCCGAGTCATTTTTGTCAGTTACATTCTAGTAGTCATTTACTACTAATAATATTAATAATGCATTTATTTCATTTAATCTCATTTCATTACCGAGTGAGTAATTATTGTACAATTACTTTCACTGCACGTACAAGTCAACTTCATGTAATATCATTTAATACGATCAGACATTTTCATGATATCTCATGTGTTCTAAACCCGAGTCAAATTTTAAGCGATCTTAATCATTACCCAAAAGATTTTACAAGTCAAATAATAATATTATTTATTTATTACTATTATTATTAATAATATTATTATTATATTATTTATTTATTACTATTATTATTAATAATATTATTATTATATTATTTATTTATTACTATTATTATTAATAATATTATTATTATCTAATTCAGTCCGATTATATTTAATGTTTATTATTTTAAACTCAATTATTATTATTATTATTATTATTGGCCCAAACTCTTTTTGTAGCCCAAGGATATCTCAAACCCATTTATTTTCCCGGCCCATAAATTATGCCCTATACCTAATTTCTAATACAGTATAAATACTGTATTCTACCCTGCAGCCAACCCCAGAATACACAAATATATTTTTCTGTTTTCTTCCTCCCGCAGCCTCAGTTTTCAGCAAACCTCAAGGTAAAATTCTACATCTTTATTTTGTTTATTTCTTCTGCAAATCAACTCTAGCCCCGTTCGTTCATCCTTTTCCAGCATAGGTAAGCCTTCTTCACTTTTTGTCAATTCTCAATTTTCTGCAATAACTCTTTTGATAATTTCATATTTGAAACCCCTTTTGATTTTAACCCCGGACCACCGCGTCCAGTCCCGGATCCGAATCAACCCATCGGACATCAAACCCAAACTCAACTCAGAACACCAAATCGGACATCAAACCCCAAACGTGAAACTGGAATTCAAGCCTTCCCTACTCGGTTGCTCGGTTTAAGCCATATACCTGATTTTTAGTCCTATTTCGCCCCCGGATGAACTCTACATCGGACACCCGATATTCAGTTTGAAACTTTCATCCACTCCGACCCATCACAGAAACGCCACACCAATTCCACGCCAGAACCCAAAGCCCGAAACCCAATCAAATCCAGAACCACTGACGCCTTGCCCTGTTCCGCCGTGCGCTGCGTCCGTCGCCGCTCGTCCGGCCGCGCTTCTTCTTCCAGTGTGTGAATATGTGTGGGTCTGTTTCAGTCCTCGTTTGTGTGAGAGTGCGTTTTATGAGAGGGAGAACAGCGAGAATTGATACAGAAGGGCCGATTCGTGTGTGTGTGTGTGTAAAATTCCAGGGTGAGTGAGGGGAGAGGCGGACGATTGAGAAAGATGAACCGAGGAAGAAGAAGGGAGTTATGCGGATGACTTCTTAGGGTAAGGGTTTTTATACCCAGAGGTTTCAGGTCAGACTCAATCTAACCCCCATATTTCCAGGGGCTTTCAATTTATCCCCAGACAGTTTTAATTAATTCGATCTTAACCCAGTCAGCTTCTCATTTCTTACAATGTGACCCCATTAAACTTTAAAAATTACATTCAATCCTAATTTTGACCGAAACATTAAAATGTTGACTTCCAATTAATATTACTAATTAAATCTGAAATTATGCATAAATATTTTAATTTCAGTCATTAATAATGTTAACTTTTTGGTTAATATTAATTAGCAATTATAATCTATTTTCAGTTATTATAGTGATATTTGTATCTTTTCATTTATTATGTAAATAATAAATGGTAAGGATTTTAATTATTATTATTATTATATATAGACTTTGTCAAGGATTTACGGGCTTAGGATTGTGAATCTAGCATCTTCATTTCAAGTCAGACATCATTATTTATTCAGGTGGGAATTTTCACTATCACTTTAATTGCTTTGATTGGACTGCATATGTGATATTCATTTCATGTTTATAAATTATGATACACGTTGTAAATCAGGCTCACCTGTTTTCGTGTAAGAGGTTATCATGTTGTGTGGGGACACCTGCTCAACCCAATATTCACATATGTGGTATTGCGTGTATGTTTCATATTGTGTGGGGACACCTGCACAACCCAGTATTTACATGTGTGCTCGTTTCATGTTATATGTGGTATTGCGTGTATGTTTCATGTTGTGTGGGGACACCTGCTCAACCCAGTATTCACATACGTGCTTGATTCATGTATATGTGGTATTGCGCGTATGTTTCATGTTGTTGCGGGGGCACCTGTGTAACACCCCAATTCATAAATGGGACATTACACGCCGTAGAACCCTCGTGAGTTCTACCAGGATAACACATGACACACACTCCGTACATGAAAAATCAGACACAATCATCAATGTAAAAATGGGGCCGTGGCCTCGGGCAAAACGTTTTAATAGACGTACGTGAAAATATAAGTTGATACCATGTCATTGCCCACGCAGGGGACTTTAACCGAATACAATAAAACCAGTCAAATTCTGATACTTAAACAATATAAATGACCCAACATAAATAAAGACTCGAGCCTCATAATCATGCCAACCCATCCTTTGCGTGCATATCCCGTGCCTGCTCCTCAGCTCTTTCGGTACCTAAAATGCATAAAACGCATTTCCCCCATTTAAGGGGTTAGCATTCGAATAGCTAGTGCAAGTTCACAATTTCACAACACTATATATAAACAAGATTCGACACAAGCAATTCATTTGAGAGAAAAATATTTGAAACCAATATTCGGGAATATCACAATGACACCAAAACAGTAATCCACAAGTTTTCCACATCTCAACCATCCACGCTTGGTAACTCGCGGCCGAACATATTAGTATCGACCCCCAGAGGCCCCGTCGGACCGTCCCCAGGTGAGAAACCACTTCTGCGGCCGTACCCATTAGTATTGGCCCCCAGAGGTCCCGTCGAACCATCCCTGGGTTGAAGAACATCAACACACGTACTCAAGTCCACTTCCGTGGCCGTACCCATTAGTATCGGCCCCCATAGGCCACACATGCCATCCCCGGGTGGAAGAATGATAACACACCCATGCAATAACACATTTACATCATTCGCATCAAAACCGTACACACATAACGAAATGTAATACATGTACTTGCCTTGATTAACACGACGTGAAGGAAAACGGTGAACGGAAAGGTTTTGGTCCGAATAATCTCCACAATCCAATCCTAACACAATAACGATATACAACCCATCTCAATACTACGAAAATGTAGGAATACATCCTAGTTCTACCCGCTGGAACAGTTCGTTGAACATTACTAGGGTATCGTCGAGTATAAGTGACGAACAATGGAAAAATAGGAGTTTAAAACCACAAATCCTTAAGAAAAATGAAGGATTACAAGTACACGATTGAAGTCTAGCAATAATCCATGATAATTCGGATCAAAAGAATCAAATCACAAGAAATCCCCAAAATTTCCCCAAAATCTCAAAACAAGGGTTTCAGGGATTCTTACCTTGATTCGGATGGCGGAAAAATGTTAAGGACTTGAAGAATTCGCGCAAGGAATGCAAGGATGATGATATTTGGTCGAAATCAGCCCTAACCCTCGTCTGGAATCGCCCAAAGCCGAAGAGAAGAAGTAAGAATGGAAAATGACGAAGTTGGGCTGTTGCTGTCCTATTTATATCAGACAGGCTTAGCGCACGCTACGCACAAGAACTTAGCGTGTGCTAACGGGGTGCGGAAAGAAATCAGAGGCTTATGTCCTCCCGTTAGCGTACGCAGGCTAACAAGATTAGCGTGCGCTAATGTTACTATCTGGTCCAGTACCGAAATACTGAACTTTCTGTCCAGTCCGCTGAAGTCGCTAGCGCACGCTACAAACTCCAAGATAGCGTACGCTAACCACAGAGCGATAGCGCACGCAGGGAATCAAGGAGTAGCGTGCACTACGCAGTAGCAACGATCGATCTTGCTCGGATCGATCTGCTGCTTTGCCGAAAATCGAAATCGAAATGCAAGGCAAGGCCAGAATCCAGAAACACAAAAACGGAATAATCAAGACGACAGAGTTGAGCGTTGAAAGAAAATACATCTCCGACCACCGGAGAGTCCGTAATACGACAAAGAAAGTGAAATTCCCTAAACTTATAGGAAATTACAAAAATGGCCCAAGTGCCCGAAAATCACGATACGACGTCGGATTAACAAACCGAAAGTCTCAACACGACTAACTCAACCATATGAACTTATGAAAACCAGGAAACAACGAAAATGAACGAGTTTTACGGGAATTAAACGTACATGCGACAAGATATAATTCAAGATAAAATTACGTAAAAAATCCTCGAAACTCGTCCAAACGGAAAAATTTCAAGAACAAAATAGGTTCAGAACTTCAAAACAGTAGCAAGCGAGTCGTCCGCAACGAACATACACTAAAAATAGAAATTACCAAAAATAGAAAGTACGGATATTACATTCTCTCTCCCTAAAATAAGTTTCGTCCCGAAACTTACAACGCGAATAACTCGGGGTATCTCGACTGCATACTCTATTCCATCTCCCAAGTGGCTTCCTCAGATCCATGCCTCGGCCATTGAACTTTAACCAAAGGAATGGTTTTGTGCCGAAGTTGCTTCACCCGACGCTCTAAAATCTGAATCGGCCTCTCTTCGATGGTAATGTCAGGTCCCAACTCGATCTCTCCAAAATCAATAATATGGCTAGGGTCCGGTACGTACTTCCTAAGCTGGGAAACATGAAATACGTTATGCACGTGACTCAAGGACGGCGGCAAGCCTAACCGGTATGCAAGCTCTCCCACTCTCTCTAAAATCTTGAATGGTCCAATATATCTCGGACTATGTTTACCCTTCTTACCAAAGCGGTAAACTCCCTGTGTCGGCGACACCTTAAGCAAGACATGATCTCCCACCTCAAACTCCAACGGCCAGCGACGCGTATCGGCATAAGACTTCTGCCGACTCTGGGTCGTCACTAACCTATTGCGAATCAGAGCAATCTTCTCTCTCGTCTCAACTACCATATCGGGCTCGGTACCAATCAGCTCAGACGCATCGTCCCAACACAACGGTGATCTGCACCTCCTCCTATACAATGCCTCAAATGGCGCCATCTTGATCGAGGCGTGCCAACTATTATTGTACGTGAACTCGATCAATGGCAAGTGCGACTCCCAATCATCCTTCCAATCTAAGGCACAGGCTCTCAACATATCCTCCGATTAATGCGGATCGTCCGCTCTGTTGCCGTCGATGCGAGGGTGGTAAGATCTACTGAGTCTCAACTCAGTCCCCAAAGCTCGATGTACAGCCTGTCAAAAATGTGATACAAACCGGCCATCTCGATCCGAAACAATACTCCTAGGAGTCCCATGCAATCTCACGATCTCTGCAATAAACACTCGTGCCAGCCTCTCCGGCCCCCAAGTGTCCTTAATACCCAGGAAATGAGATGATTTGGTTAGTCGATCGACAATAACCCAAATCATGTTCATTCCAGTCCGAGTCCTAGGCATCCCAGTAATGAAATCTATAGAGATGTCTTCCCACTTCCATTCTGGAATGGGAAGTGGTCGTAGCAACCCCTCGGGCCGCTGATGCTCAATCTTAACCTGCTGACAGGTCAAACACTTCGCCACAAACTCGCTAACGTCCATCTTCAAATTGTTCCACCAATAGTTACTCCTCACATCCTTGTACATTTTGCTCGTACCAGGATGTATGGAGTAAGGCGTAGTATGAGCCTCACTCAAAATCTTCTGCCTCAACTCAATGTCATTCGGTACACATAATCTGCCGCGAAATCTCAAAACTCCGTCATCCTGGATCACAAACCCAGGGTCTTTCCCCCTCCTCACATCCTCCCTCAACTATACCAAAAACGGATCATCATATTGTTTCGCCTTGATATCGTCAGTCAAGGACGAAGTGATCTCCAACGCATATAACTGACCCTGAACTCTCTGAACCCAAACCTCGATATTATGACGAATAAAATCCCGCCGGATCCTACTATGTGGTGTAAATACCTCTAACATCTGTAACGTCATTGGTTTCCGGCTCAACGCATCAGCCACTACGTTAGCCTTACCCGAATGATAAAGTATCTCGAGGTCGTAATCTTTAATTAGCTCCAACTACCTACGCTGCCTCATATTCAACTCTTTCTGACTGAAGATATACTTCAAACTCTTGTGATCCGTAAAAATCTTACACGACGACCCATAGAGATAATGCCTCCAGATCTTTAAGGCGAAAACGACCGCAGCTAACTCCAAATCGTGCGTGGGATAATTTACCTCATAAGGTTTCAACTGGTGGGACTCATAAGCAATCACCCTATCTCTCTGCATAAAAACACATATGAGCCTGAGGCCCAAATCATCACTATACACCACGAAATCCTCGTTCCCCTAAGGCAATGCTAAAACGGGTGCGGTAGTCAATCGTCTCTTCAACTCATCAAAACTATCATGTCTGTCTGCGGTCCACTCGAACTTCTGAGTTTTCTAAAGTAACTTAGTGAGCAGTCTAGCGATCTTATAAAATCCCTCAACGAATCTACGATAATAGCCTGCAAGTCCCAGAAAACTCCTCACTTCCTTCACATTCTTGGGCGGTTCCCATGCCATCACCGCCTCTATTTTCTGTGGATCTACCCGAACTCCCTCCGCTGAAATCACATGCCCTAGGAACATCACTTCCTCGAGCCAAAACTCACACTTAGAGAACTTCGCATACAACTACTCAGTTATCAAGGTGTCCAACACAATCCGGAGATGTAAGGCATGCTCCTCTCGGATCCGGGAATAGATAAGAATGTCGTCGATAAAGATGACTACGAATTTATCCAGATACTTGATAAAAACTTTGTTCATTAACTGCATGAACACTATTGGGGCATTGGTTAGCCCGAAAGTCATAACCACAAACTCGTAATGGCCATATCTCGTCCGAAAGACAGCTTTCGGTATATCGTTGTCCCGAATCCTCAACTGGTAGTAGCCCGATTGTAAATCAATCTTTGAAAAGACTGTCGCTCCCTGAAGCTGATCAAACAAGTCGTCAATCCTGGGTAAAGGGTACTTGTTTTTGATGGTCAACTTGTTTAACTCTCGGTAGTCGATGCATAAACGAAGTGATTCATCCTTCTTTTTAACAAAAAGTACGGGCGCACCCCAAGGCGATGCGCTCGGTCGAATATACCCTTTATCTAACAATTCCCCCAACTGTTTCTTCAATTCTAACATCTCCGACGGTGCCATATGGTATGGTGCTCGAGAAACGGGAGCCGCATTCGGCTCAAGATCAATAGGAAACTCAACCTCTCGCTGTGGTGGTAATCCCGGCAAGTCATCTGGAAATACGTTGGGGTACTCGCTGACAACTGGAATCGATGATATGTCGACTTCGCCATCCTCCGCCTGCAGAGCGTAACACCAATAACTGACACAACCCTGATTCAGAAGTTTCATCGCCTTCAAGGCGCTAATCACACTTCCCGATCTACCCGGTTTACAACCGATGAGAGTATGCTCGGTGTTGTCCTCAGCCACTATCGAGATGGTGCGAGTCCGATAGTTCATGATAGCACCGTGCCGATCCAACCAATCGTCCCCGAGGATCAAATCTTCACCCTTAATATCTATAACAATAAGGTTCGAGGGCCAATCTCAGCTCCCAATCCTCACTGGGCAATCCCTAACTTCCCGGTCTCCAACCATACGATCCCCACTAGGCGTACCCACTACGAACGGTTCGCACTCATAAAAGCAGTCAATACCAATACGACACACACAATCCGAAGCAATAAAAGAATGAGTAGCACCCGAATCGAAAAGCACCGAAACTAGATAAGAAAGGATCTGAGTGGTACCTGGCGCCACTGGAATGTCTGCCTCCTCCATGCACCTCATCTGATATAACCGAGGGTGGACTGTGCTCGAACTAGATGCAGCTCGGCGGTCCGGCTGACCCCGTCCCCTACCTCGGCCCGAACTCTGAGGAACATGAGTAACTGGAGTCTTCTGATCAATACTGTGCTCCTGCTGAATGCCAGTGTCAATCGGAGCCCTGGCAGTCCTAGAAGCCCTCTTGCAGTGAACTGCTCGATGTCCGGTCTGTCCGCAAGTGAAACAAGTAACCAACGAAAACGGACAATCTTTCCTCACATGCTCGTGCTGACTGCAATTAAAACAAACTCTACCACCAGGTGTAGGAGACTGGACCGAACGGTTACTCTGAGATCCTCCAGCTTGATAAAATGGTCTCTTCCCAGACACCGGCGTAGACTGCGACCTCGAAAACCATCCCCATTTTCCTGCCGAAAAACTGCCGATAGATTTCTGCTTCTTAGCCTCGGAAACCGACTCTGATTCCGAAACAGCCATCTCGATCGCTAGAGCGCGATCCTGATACTCCTTCAAGGTGGCACACATAAGCGGTGCCATACTCTGCCTGATATGCGGCTTCATGCGCATATTGAAATAGCAGATCTTATCGGCCTCAGTTCTCACCTGATCTTTCACGAATCCTAACTGTTGATTATAAGTGATAATTGATAAGTGTCAGTTTTGTACACTTATCCATGGTTTATATCGATAAAATTCACCCATAATTGAGCTAGTCTACTCGTTTTTTGCTTTTAATTAATGAGTTTTAATAATTTTATTTTTATCGGATGATGATCGGATTAAATAACTGATTTACTCAAGAAATAACATGTTTATTAAATATTCTCTTTGTTGAATTTTGATATATTCATATTGTAGGGCTTTCCGAGACGAATTCGGCAGTCTTTCCGGATTCAAAATCAGAGTTATATATCAAAAGTTATCATCCGAAGAAGATTTGGGGCAAAAACGCAAAGTCTGAGAAATTCTTTGCTGAAAACGCAACTCTCAAAGCAACCAGTGAACAAATTGATGAAGTCAAGTTACGGACGTAACATTCAGGAGTTACGGCCGTAAGTCATCCTTGTTACGGCCGTAACTCCTGAATGTTACGGCCGTAACTCCTGAATGTTACGGCCGTAACTCTTGACAGATTGTTATGATTTGTCTAAATTTTTATACTTTTTGTGTATTATTGAGGGGATGGATGGCATTGATCCGATCTAATATAATAATGCTGGAGTTTTGGAGCTATTAGATGACTTTAGGTGTATAAATAGACCCCTTAGATCCTTCATCATTCATCATATAATTTTCCATTTTTTGTAAACTTTTCTTTTTGTGTGAAGAACACACTTGTGTTCTTGAGTGATATTTGTAAGTGTGGTATAGCATATGTTGTTCAGAGAGTTTATTGCTTCTATCTCCTTTATCTACTAAGGGAGTTAGGATCAATTCTTTCTCTTGATTCAACTAATAATGACCACCAAAGCTTGTAATATGTATAATAAACCCTTCATGGGCTAAGTAACCTTTAGTTGGGATTATAAACAAGGTTAGTCATGTTATTTATGTTTCTATAAAAGATCCATTGTGAATTACTTATTATTGTGTGTGATTTTCATTGTTTTAACAATCTTTATTTATTTGGCCAATAAATGACGATATTTATGGTCTTCATATGTTTCGAAAGAAAATATGTTTGGTTAGATCAAATGATCTTCACTCTAAGTTGTTCTAGGGGATAGAAATATACCTCTAGTCCTTAGATGATTCTTTGAGTTATTTTCACAAATCCTAATGCTATGTATTGAAGCCAATCAACATAGAAATATAGTGGATTGATTCAATATGTAGGGGGCGTTTTATAGTTCGAAAGAGAAACCATCTTTTTAAGGAAAATCGAATCTACACAACATAATAAGTAAATTCATCTTATGATCTCATATACATCTTTTATAACTAATGACGAACTAAGTTTGTAATCCCAACTATTTCATTTTATCGTTTAATCAATCTATTATTATTACAATATTTTTATTTCCTTAAAATATTAAAACTAATATTGCATTTTCTTTGCAATTATTAAACCAAACTTTTTAATTGTGTGTTTCACTTATCTTAGTATCTATAAAAATAGACTAATAGTGTATAATTCAAATTATAACCAAACTTCCTTGTGGGATCGATAAACCGGACTCAAAAAGTCCACTTTACTACTTGATACGATATCGTGCACTTGCGATAGTTACACTAACAACGTGTCAAGTTTTTGGCGCCGTTGCCGGGAAAGTATAAGTTATATTTGAAATCTTACATTGTAAACTATTTCTGTAAGTACAACTTTCTCGACATTGTAACTTAGTACTCAATTGTGTTTGTCCGGTCGAGTGCGGATAACGGTGCTCCGTGACTATTAAAGTCGGATTTTTCAGTTTCCCACAACAACTGATATTTGTAGATATTTTCTTCAATTATTTTCATTGTCTTTTTATTTTTTTTATCATGGAAGAAACATTGTATAAAATCGAAAAAAGATTTCTCTTTCTAAGCAAAAATGCAATTTTAAAAATTTACAAGACAAGGCTTGAAAGGATGAGGTTGCTTATGAATAAAAGCATACCTTTTGACATAAGATTCATAATTGAAGCCAAAGTAAGAATAGAGGGTGAATTCACAGAAACACCGACTAGATTTTTACCAGGGCTAGGAAAAAGTTCATATGCGAAGAAACGATGAGCAAAGATGATAGCCGTTTGTTATAAATGTGCTAGATGGAACTGTAATTTAAAATGTCGATCTTTAAGAATTCCATCTACAAACAGAGAAGATAAAATTCAGTTCATTAAGGATGAACTGAATAAGGAGAATTTAGATGATATCGAAATTTCTCTTGACACGCATCCTAGTGGACTCGTACATTACGGAATTCGATGTTTGTGGAATAAATTCCAACCAGAATATGAACAACGTCTTGGGAATCTGACGTTAAAAGACCCTGTTTGCCAATTTGTAAGAAAATTGGATGGGAAGCTTCTCCCCGACTCATAGAAGGCGTTTAGGCCGTTTCTGAACGTAAAATCAGAGGAAGATGTGAGCCACAATCACAACTACTGTACATACGCGTAAGTATCTTTTATTTTTGTCGTGTGGTGGGATTTTCTGAATAAAAAATGTGATAAGCGATAAATGCTTTCATTATTCTATTGAGTAGTTGAAGCGCAATCAACGCAATCACAAACTTGTTAAACAATTTTTACCTTCTTTTTCTTCTATAAATAAACATTGTGCTTGTTTCTTTCATTCATCCCTCAAACTTGCACTTTTCTCTGTTTCTCTCTAAATAATTTCTTTTCAAAAATGGAGTCATCATCTTCAACAAAAAAATTTAGCACATTCTGCATTTTTGGTGGAGCTAGTTATGGAAAAGAGGCGTGCTTTATTGAAGCAGCCCACAACTTGGGTCGTACCTTAGGAGAAAAATGCATTCATGTAGTTTATGGAGGAGGAAGTCTAGGATTAATGGGACGAGCTGCTGCTTCTGCCTATATGGAAGGAGTAAGAGTGTTGGGAATAATCCCAAAACCTCTGGATGAAAGTAAAATCACCGGGTCAACTATTGGAGATGAGTTTAGATCTGTAAATATGTAAGATCGCATAACTCACATGATAAATAATTCTGGCGCCTTTATCACTCTTCCCGATGGTTTTGGCACCCTTGAGGAACTTTTTCATGTGGTTACCAGAGCCCAGCTAAAAGTTCATCAAAAACCAATAGGTGTGCTTAATGTCAATGGTTTCTTTGATGGTTTACTGTCTTTCATCGACTACTCTGCTGAAAAGTGTTTTATTTCCGAGCGTGCTAAACGAATCATAGTCGTTGCAACAACACCAGAAGAACTAATCAAAAAACTCAATGAATTTGTTCCTCAACCAGATCCAGCTCTAGCTAAAATTGTCTGGATGGAAGATTTTACCGTGAGAAAACGAAAAGTGGATTCATTCCTCTCCCTTTGATATCCCATGTCGTATCTCTTTTATTTTTACTTTCTGTCGTGTGTAATAATCGTGGTAAATGGTGGCAGCTTAAGGAGTTTCTTCTTGATCTCTTGACGCGCATCTATTCGCGATCTATGTATTGTTATTTTATTACTGTAATTTTTATTATGTGTTTCTTTTATAAAAGCATTGATGGCAGCGTAAGGCGACTCTTCGGACTTTCTTGATGCGCATCTTAAAAATTGTGTTATACTTACGAGTACATTTTATTTTCTTTTGTTGTGTGCCTCGTATATTTATTCTCTTACAGATTCTAAAAGGCGTTAGCTCAAACATCGACTTTCTTAACAGGGAGTATTCTGCTTTTCTGCATTGCTTTTTATTTTATTTTTTTTAAAACTGAGGACAGTCTTATTTTCAAGTTTGGGGGTGGTTTGTTTTCTTATTTTGGTGTGTTGTAATTTTGGTGTGTTTTGATTTCTTTGGTTATTTGCCTTATTTTTTTTTATTATATATATATATATATATTTATAGTATTTTGATTTTTGAGATTTCTAGATTTGGCCATAAAACGAATAAATTAGCTATATACAAGCTTCTAAAATCGTTTTAACCGGTAAAAAAAATTGTATATTCCAAAATTTTTGAGCCTTAATCTCTCTTTCCAATCCTTGTAATTATCATATAAAATCGAGTCATTCGTTACCTTGAGAAAAGAAGAATCAATCGGTTGATGAAAAATAAAACTGAAATTTACTTGATTTGTGGAGTTTTTGATTTTTCATGCTTAAACTAAGAAATGATTTTCTGCAAAAATTCTATTCCCAAAAAAAAAAAAAAAAAAAAAAAAAAAGAGTTATTGGTGAAAAGAACTACACGTTAGCAAATAACGGTGTGAAAGCTATCACCTTAAAAAAATAAATGACGAAAAGCAGAAGTGTTGAGCAGCAACAACTGCCTAATTTTGGGGGTCTTAAATTTTGCGAAAAATAAATGACTAACCATTGTTGGTGCGTAGCTGCCGTCTCAGAAAAATTGGTGAAAAGAGCTACACGTTAGCAAATAACGGTGTGAAAGCTATCACCTTTTTACGAAAAAAATGAGATAGAAATTGTGTTAGTGAAAAGAGCTACACGTTAGCAAATAACGGTATGAAAGCTATCACTAAAAGGGATGTAGTTTATGAGCAGATTTGAATTAATTAGCGGCTGAATTTCAATACACTCAATTTCGTGAATGATCACAATATTTGATGACGCCAATGAAATTCTTCTTCATATTGAGTCAAAAAATAAACGAGTGATCGAGAGCAACCATTAAAGGGAGTCATGTTTATCACGAGTGGGAAAGAAATAATCAACCTTTTGGGGGGAAAACCTTGAATTTGGAATTACAAAATAAAAAACGTGTTTTAACTTCAAAATCATTAGTAGATTTATTTTGAATCTTGATTCATTTCTATCTACTATATAAAGCTGGTTGTTGTGTATTAATGGCATTTTGATATACTTTTCTCTTTTTAAATTTTAATTTATGTGTGTATTAATTTTTCTTATTTTTTGGAGCATGAATAATAAAGAGTCTTGCTCGGGACTAGCAAGAATTCAAGTTTGGGGGTGTGATAAGTGTCAGTTTTGTACACTTATCCATGGTTTGTATCGATAAAATTCACCCATAATTGAGCTAGTCTACTCGTTTTTTGCTTTTAATTAATGAGTTTTAATAATTTTATTTTTATCGGATGATGATCGGATTAAATAACTGATTTACTCAAGAAATAACATGTTTATTAAATATTCTCTTTGTTGAATTTTGATATATTCATGTTGTAGGGCTTTCCGAGATGAATTCGGCAGTCTTTCCGGATTCAAAATCAGAGTTATATATCAAAAGTTATCATCCGAAGAAGATTTGGGGCAAAGACGCAAAGTCTGAGAAATTCTGGGCTGAAAACGCAACTCTCAAAGCAACCAGTGAACAAATTGACGAAGCCACATTCAGGAGTTACGGCCGTAAGTCATCCTTGTTACGGCCGTAACTCCTGAATGTTACGGCCGTAACTCTTGATAGATTGTTATGATTTGTCTAATTTTTTATACTTTTTGTGTATTATTGAGGGGATGGCTGCCATTGATCCGATCTAATGTAATAATGCTGGAGTTTTGGAGCTATTAGATGACTTTAGGTGTATAAATAGACACCTTAGGTCCTTCATCATTCATCATTAATCATATAATTTTCCATTTTTTGTAAACTTTTCTTTTTGTGTGAAGAACACACTTGTGTTCTTGAGTGATATTTGTAAGTGTGGTATAGCATATGTTGTTCAGAGAGTTTATTGCTTCTATCTCCTTTATCTACTAAGGGAGTTAGGATCAATTCTTTCTCTTGATTCAACTAATAATGACCACCAAAGCTTGTGATATGTATAATAAACCCTTCATGGGCTAAGTAACCTTTAGTTGGGATTATAAACAAGGTTAGTCATGTTATTTATGTTTGTATAAAAGATCTATTGTGAATTACTTATTATTGTGTGTGATTTTCATTGTTTTAACAATCTTTATTTATTTGGCCAATAAATGACGATATTTATGGTCTTCATATGTTTCGAAAGAAAATATGTTTGATTAGATCAAATGATCTTCACTCTAAGTTGTTCTAGGGGATAGAAATATACCTCTAGTCCTTAGATGATTCTTTGAGTTATTTTCACAAATCCTAATGCTATGTATTGAAGCCAATCAACATAGAAATATAGTGGATTGATTCAATATGTAAGGGGCGTTTTATAGTTCGAAAGAGAAACCGTCTTTTTAAGGAAAATCGAATCTACACAACATAATAAGTAATTTCATCTTATGATCTCATATACATCTTTTATAACTAATGACGAACTAAGTTTGTAATCCCAACTATTTCATTTTATCGTTTAATCAATATATTATTATTGCAATATTTTTATTTCCTTAAAATATTAAAACTAATATTGTATTTTCTTTGCAATTATTAAACCAAACTTTTTAATTGTGTGTTTCACTTATCTTAGTATCTATAAAAATAGACTAATAGTGTATAATTCAAATTATAACCAAACTTCCTTGTGGGATCGATAAAAGTCCACTTTACTACTTGATACGATATCGTGCACTTGCGATAGTTACACTAACAACGTGTCAATAATGGCCTGAGAAATCGGCACATCCTGAGGTGTATCAGTAAAGAATTCCACAATCCTGCGTTCCTTGACTGGTGGTGGACAATATTCTGCTTTCATAGCAGCCTTGAATTCCTCCCAAGTGGCCTGGCGGTCTCTGGGCACCACAGCCTCCCACCATTCCGCAGCTTCCTTATCCAGGAGGTACTGAGCAATATGTACCCTCCTGTCATCGGGACAAGCCACGGCGTCAAAAGTCCTGCTCAACTGAAAGAGCCAATTCTTCCAACCGAGAGAGTCAGAAGAACCAGTGAAACGTGGGGGGTGCATCTTAGTTACTATCTGAAGCCATTTACTAGCTTTGTCCTCTGGAGTCGGGGGCGGATTTTGGCGTCCACCCTGAACTATCTGAGTGAGTTGGGCTACCAACTGCTGAAGTACGGCAATAGCCCCGACGTCGGCGTTATTACCCGACGGAACTGAATGAGAAGCCAAATCCGCAGAGGACTGAGAAAGTGAGCCTTCCTAGTTATTAGCACCCCGACCACGGCCTCGGCCGCATCCCCTAGCTGGTCTACCACGACCTCTCAACATACTGAAGAAAATAATTGAAAAGAACAAGATCAGAAAAATTCACAGTCTACAAGGTTGGTATGACAATTCACAATTCCCAAACAGCACAAGGTATAAATTACAGGAATATAAGAGTTCGAGGAGACTTACAGTCACAGGTTGCACGAAAAGATAGTAGCTTGATGATATTAGGCTCAACGACTGACTCAAACGATTCAATTCACAGACCCAAAATTAACCGACAGCCTAGGCATTCAAAACCTAACTCTCTGATACCATAAATGTAACACCCCAATTCACAAATGGGACATTACACGCCGTAGAACCCTCGTGAGTTCTACCAGGCTAACACATGACACACACTCCGTACATGAAAAATCCCAAAGACACAATCATCAATGTAAAAATGGGGTCGTGGCCTCGGCCAAAACGTTTTAATAGACGTACGTGAAAATATAAGTCGATACCATGTCATTGCCCACGCAGGGAACTTTAACCGAATACAATAAAACCAGTCAAATTCCGATACTTAAACAATATAAATGACCCAACATAAATAAATACTCGAGCCTCATAATCATGCCAACCCATCCTTTGCGTGCATATCCCGTGCCTGCTCCTCAACTCTTCCGGTACCTGAAATGCATAAAACGCATTTCCCCCATTTAAGGGGTTAGCATTCGAATAGCTAGTGCAAGTTCACAATTACACAACATTATATATATACAAAATTCTACACAAGCAATTCATTTGAGAGAAAAATATTTGAAACCAATATTCCGGAATATCACAATGACACCAAAACAGTAATCCACAAGTTTTCCACATCTCAACCGTCCACGCTTGGTAACTTGCGGCCGTACCCATTAGTATCGACCCCCAGAGGCCCCATCGGACCGTCCCCGAGTGAGAAACCACTTATGCGGCCGTACCCATTAGTATCGGCCCCCAGAGGTCCCGTCGAACCATCCCCGGGTGGAAGAACATCAACACACGTACCCAAGTCCACTTCCGTGGCCGTACCCATTAGTATCGGCCCCCAGAGGCCACACATGCCATCCCCGAGTGGAAGAACGATAACACACCTATGCAATAACATATTTACATCATTCGTATCAAAACCGTACACACATAACGAAATGTAATACATGTACTTGCCTTGATTAACACGGCGTGAAGGAAAATGGTGAACGGAAAGGTTTTGGCCCGAATAGTCTCCACAATCCGATCCTAACACAATAACGATATACAACCAATCTCAATACTATGAAAATGTAGGAATACATCCTAGTTCTACCCGCTGGAACAGTTCGTTGAACATTACTAGGGTATCGTCGAGTATAAATGACGAACAATGGAAAAATCGGAGTTTAAAACCACAAATCCTTAAGAAAAACGAAGGATTACAAGTACACTATTGAAGTCTAGCAATAATCCATGATAATTCGGATCAAAAGAATCAAATCACAAGAAACCCCCAAAATTTCCCCAAAATCTCAAAACAAGGGTTTCAGGGATTCTTACCTTGATTCGGATGGCGGAAAAATGTTAAGGACTTGAAGATTTCGTGCAAGGAATGCAAGGATGATGATATTTGCTCGAAATCGGCCCTATCCCTTGTCTGGAATCGCCCAAAGCCGAAGAAATGAAGTAAGAATGGAAAATGACGAAGTTGGGCTGTTGCTGTCCTATTTATATCAGACAGGCTTAGCGCACGCTACGCACAAGAACTTAGCGTGCGCTAACGGGGTGCGGAAAGAAATCAGAGGCTTATGTCCTCCCGTTAGCGTACGCAGGCTAACAAGATTAGCGTGCGCTAATGTTACTATCTGGTCCAGTACCGAAATACTGAACTTTCTGTCCAGTCCGCTGAAGTCGCTAGCGCACGCTACAAACTCCAAGTTAGCGTACGCTAACCACACAGCGATAGCGCACGTAAGGAATCAAGGAGTATTATGCGCTACGCAGGCAGCAGTCCGGTACTGCTCAGATCAGTACACTACTGCCGACGGTACGAAAATCGAAATGCAAGGCAAGGCCAGAATCCAGAAACACAAACACGGAATAATCAAGACCACAGAGTTGAGCTTTGAAAGAAAATACATCTCCGATCACTGGAGAGTCCGTAATACGACAAAGAAAGTGAAATTCCCTAAACTTATAGGAAATTACAAAAATGGCCTAAGTGCCCGAAAATCACGATACAACATCGGATTAACAAACCGAAAGTCTCAACACGACTAACTCAACCATGCGAACTTATGCAAACCAGGAAACAACGAAAACGAACGTGTTTTCCGAGAATCGAACGTACATGCGACAAGATATAATTCAAGATAAAATTACGTAAAAACATCCTCGAAACTCGTCCAAACGAAAAAATTCCACGAACAAAATAGGTTCAGAAATTCAAAACAGTAGCAAGCGAGTCGTCCGCAACGAACATACACTAAAAATAGAAATTACCAAAAATAGAAAGTACGGATATTACAACCTGCGCAACCTCAATATTCGTGTTATGCGTGCTCGATTCATACTGTACGTAATATTGTGAGTATGCATTCATATTGAGGAAAGATATGATAGTTTATTCATGTTATGTTTTCCATGCGATTGTATATTACTGTGATCAGTGAGATTTCCACGAGCTGAAGGAAGTTCACCACCACCTTTATTGATCCTGCAGGTTGAACCGATCCGGATGGACGAAGAAGGGGGCCGAGGGAGCATATGAAAAAGAATTTATTAAATGTTGTTCTTTATGTCAACTGTTTTGAAATTTTTTGGGGAAACTTGGATTTGAAATTTATAAATTATGTTTTATTCTTCCGCCGCAAATTTTACTCCGTATTTATTATGAAATGTTACCTTATTTAAAGGTATTTATTTTCACGACATTGTAGCGACTCGACTTTGTAGGCGAGAATTTTTATATTCTCAAGAAAATTATTCTTCGTCAAATTTACCTTTTATTTATTTTTTCCCAATATTTACCCTAGAAAGTCGGGGCATTACATAGTGGTATTGGAGCGGGTTTTACCTTTCTGTAGACTCGCTAAAATGTAAAAGTATCATATGCTATCAGCTTCGCCAATTCGTCACTCCGCCTGAGGTACCAAATTTTAGTCATTAATCATGCATATGTCATTTCATTTTACTTATATAATTATTTATGTATGTATGAACTGTTAGAATGGCCAAACCTAGAATGACTCCACGTAAGAAGCTCCCAGCTACTTTTGACTCGCGACTCCTAGCGCGTAAGGACTGGTGGGACGACCCTAGTCTACCAGAAAATGTGCCACACTACGTCATTAATAGACTGAGTAGGTGGCTAAAATCTGGGAAACAAGGTTCCGTCACTCGCCAGCTAGAGCACTTGATGGAGAAATTATCTGAAGACTGGAGTTGCTGCATCTTCCGGATTTGGAAAAAGGCCATCAAGAGCTCGCTTGAAGAGCGAGAGGCTGCGGACGATTTCCAATTTATCGCTGGATGCCTATTGAATTTATATGCTCGAGAGGAGATTCCAACTGCAAATTGGGATGCCGACTCCACGGACGAGGAAGACTCGGAGGAGGATCCCGAAGAAAATACATAAGAAGAACCAGAGGAGGATCCTGAAGAAGATCCAGAAGAAGATCCAGAAGAAAATCTGGAAGAAATTCCTGATGAAAGCTCAAGGGTGGATCTCGCCGAAAATGTGAAGGATGTGATGATGGCGGATGTCGAGTCTGAAGATGAAGTCATTTCGTGGATTGAGCCACGACCCCCTATTCCCATTGTAGAGATTATTAGTAGTGATGATGGGGAGTAGTGCGTGTAGACTCGATAACTATCAACGTGAAGATAGAGATTAACGAACGTAGATTCTTATCCAACTTGCACATAGTGGAACTTAGCGATTTTGATGTTATTTTGGGTATGGATTGGTTGGACAAGCATAGAGCTGTAGTCGAATGCTCTGAAAGGAGGGTAACCTTATGTCCATCTGTTGATGTCAAGACCGTATTCGAGGGAGTTAGACACAGCAGTACCCCGAAGGTAATTTCTGCCATGAAAGCTGTGAAGATGCTGGAGAAGAGTGGTTGCCAAGGATTCTTGGTGAATGTGATGGGGAAAACGACTTCGGAGAAGACGGTAGCTGATGTACCTATCGTCAAGGAGTATCCAGACGTCTTTCCCGAAGACGTTCCCGGAGTTCCGCCGAATCATCAAGTTGAGTTCTCGATTGATTTAGTGCCAGGAGCGGCACCAATATCGAAGGCTCCCTATAGGATGGCGCCTAAGGAATTGCAAGAGCTGAAGGTACAACTCCAGGAACTGCTCGACTCTGGTTTTATCCGACCGAGTGTTTCGCCATGGGGTGCGCCAGTGCTCTTCGTAAAGAAAAAGGACGGAAGTAAACTAAATCGACTCACGATAAAGAATAAATATCCACTTCCTAGAATAGAGGACCTATTCGATCAATTTGGGGGATCGGGAGTATTTTCGAAGACAGATTTGAGATCCGGATATCACCAGCTGAGGATTAAGGGTGATGATATCCCGAAGACCGCATTTCGAACTCGTTATGGACACTATGAATTTATAGTGTTGCCATTTGGTTTGACTAATGCGCCAGCGGTATTCATGGACCTCATGAACCATGTATTTCAACCTTATTTGGATAAGTTTGTCATTGTGTTCATAGATGACATACTGGTGTATTCAAGGACCAATGTTGATCATGAGCAGCATCTTAGAACGGTATTGGGAATACTGCCCAAGGAGAAGTTGTATGAAAAATTCAACAAGTGCGAATTCTGTCTTAACCGAGTTGCATTTTTGGGTCATGTGGTCACTTCTAAAGGAATCGAGGTTGACCCGGTTAAAGTTGAGGCAGTCAATGATTGGAAAGTACAGAGTAATGCGAATGAAGTTCGAAGCTTCTTGGGATTAGCCGGTTATTATCGGAGATTTATCGAGGGATTTTCGAAGATTGCTGCACCTATGACTAGGTTGACTCGAAAGGGAGAAGCTTTCGTATGGAATGAGAAATGCAAAAGGAGTTTCCAAGAACTTAAGCAAAGATTAACTACTGCACCAGTGTTGACGATTCCCGATCCGCGAAAGAATTTGTCATCTACAGTGATGCATCCAAACAAGGTTTGGGATGTGTATTAATGCAAGAGGGCAAAGTAGTTGCCTATGCTTCGAGACAGTTGAAACCGCACGAGCTGAACTACCATACTCATGATTTGGAATTAGCGGCGGCAGTTCATGCCCTGAAGATTTGGAGACATTACCTTTATGGAGGTAAGTGTGAAATTTATATAGACCACAAAAGTCTGAAATATACTTTCACACAGAAGGAATTGAATATGAGGCAACGCAGATGGCTTGAGTTGGCCAAAGACTACGATTGTACAATTCATTACCACCCCGGTAAGGCAAACGTAGTTGCTGATGCACTAAGCCGTAAGGCAAGAGGAGATCTGACTTGTTTCTTGACCAAGGAGGAACACTTGGTCAAGGAATTTGCAAGGATGAACCTTGAGGTGGCTACACTATCGAGACCAGCTGAGTCATTATTGGCTAGTTTGGTGGTACAACCAACCTTGAGGGAACAAATCAAAGAAGGTCAAGGATAGGATGACTTCTTGGTCAAGATGAAAGAACGTACTCTTTCAGGTGAGGATAAAGGTTTTAGCGTGTCCGATGATGGCACGATGTATTATGAAGGGAGGATTTGTGTGTCCAATGTTGTTAAGTTGAGAGAAGCTATATTGAAGGAGGCACCCAGTACTTCATATACAGCACACCTTGGGAGTACAAAGATGTATCAAGATCTTAAGGGGACATTTTGGTGGGAAGGTTTGAAAAGAGATGTGGCAGACTTTGTTAGAAGGTGTATAGTTTGTCAACAAGTGAAGGCAGAACACCAACGCCCCTTTAGATTACTTAAATCACTTCATATTCCAGAATGGAAATGGGAACACATTACGATTAACTTTGTGGTAGGTTTGCCTCGAACGGAAAGAGGAAACCACGCTATTTGGGTTGTTGTCGACCGACTCACAAAGTTAGATCATTTTATCCCAGTTAAAATGAACTTTCGAATGGATCAGTATGCTCAACTTTATATCAGGGAGATTATTAAGTTACATGGAGTGCCAGTCTCTATAGTATCCGACAGGGATACTCGTTTCACATCGCGTTTTTGGGAGAGTTTGTAAGAAGCCTTGGGAACGCAGTTGAATTTTAGTACGGCCTATCATCCTCAGACTGATGGTCAGTCCGAGAGGACCATCCAGATCCTTGAGGATATGTTGCGAGCATGTGTGCTAGATATGGGAAATAATTGGGAACGACTGTTACCTTTAGTGGAATTCGCTTACAACAACAGTTGCCAGTCGACGATCGGTATGGCACCATATGAAGCCCTATACGGTAGGCAGTGTCGATCACCACTGTATTGGGATGAGGTAGGTGAAAGGAGGATTTTGGGTCCCGAGATGATCGAGCAGACAGTTGGCATGGTGGATAAGATTCGTGAGAGGATCAAGATAGCCCAAGACCGTCATAAGCCTTACGCCGACAAGCGTAGGAAAGATCTCGAATTTGTGTTGGCGACAAGGTATTCCTGAAGGTATCTCCTACCAAAGGAATTGTTCGTTTTGGTCCAAGAAGCAAGTTGAGACTGAGGTACATTGGACCGTTCGAAATTCTCGAGCAGATTGGAGAGTTAGCTTACCATTTGGCTTTCTTCAATCGAGGTATATCATTTATTTTCGAGGACGAAAATTTTTCTAAGAGGGGTAGGATGTAATACCTGCCATTTTTATAATGCAATATTATTATTTTATAATAATATTAAAATGCATTTCATGTTATTTAATTCAATTTCAATAATCATGAACATTTATTTCGACGTATCACAAGTCCTAGCCCGAGTCATTTTTGTCAGTTACATTCTAGTAGTCATTTACTACTAATAATATTAATAATGCATTTATTTCATTTAATCTCATTCATTACCGAGTGAGTAATTTTTGTACAATTACTTTCACTACACGTACAAGTCAACTTCATGTAATATCATTTAATAGGATCAGACATTTTCATTATATCTCATGTGTTCTAAACCCGAATCAAATTTTAAGCGATCTTAATCATTAGCCAAAAGATTTTACAAGTCAAATAATAATATTATTTATTTATTATTATTATTATTAATATTAATATTATTATTATCTAATTCAACCCAAATATATTTATTGTTTATTATTTTAAACTCAATTATTATTATTATTGTTGGCCCAAACTCTTTTCCTAGCCCAATGATATCTTAAACTCATTTATTTTCCGAGTCCATAAATTATGCCCTATACCTAATTTCCAATACAATATAAATATTGTATTCTACCCTGCAGCCAAACCCAGAATACACAAATATATTTTTCTGTTCTCTTCCTCCCGCAGCCTCAGTTTTCAGCAATTTTTAAGATAAAATTCTACATCTTTATTTTGTTTATTTCTTCTGCAAATCAACTCCAGCCCCGTTCGTTCATCCTTTTCCAGCATAGGTAAGCCTTCTTCACTTTTTGTCAATTCTCAATTTTCTGCAATAACTCTTTTAATAATTTCATATTTAAAACCCCTTTTGATTTTAACCCCGGACCACCGCGTCCAGTCCCGGATCCGAATCAACCCATCGGACATCAAACCCAAACTCAACTCAGAACACCAAATCGGACATCAAACCTCAAAAGTGAAACTGGAATTCAAGCCTTCCCTACTCGGTTGCTCGGTTTAAGCCATATACCTGATTTTTAGTCCTATTTCGCCCCCCGGATGAACTATACATCGGACACCCGATATTCAGTTTGAAACTTTCATCCAGTCCGACCCATCACAGAAACGCCACCCCAATTCCACGCCAGAACCCAAAGCCCGAAATCCAATCAAATCCAGAACCACTGGCGCCTTGCCCTGTTCCATCGTGCGCTGCGTCCGTCGCCGCTCGTCCGGCCGCGCTTCTTCTTCCAGTGTGTAAATATGTGTGGGTCTGTTTCAGTCCTCGTTTGTGTGAGAGTGCGTTTTATGAGAGGGAGAACATCGAGAATTGATACAGAAGGGGCCGATTCGCGTGTGTGTGTGTGTGTGTGTGTGTGTGTAAAATTCCAGGGTAAGTGAGGGGAGAGGCGGACGATTGAGAAAGATGAACCGAGGAAGAAGAAGGGAGTTATGCGGCTGACTTCTTAGGGTAAGGGTTTTTATACCCAGAGGTTTCAGGTCAGACTCAATCTAACCCCCATATTTCCAGGGGCTTTCAATTTAGCCCCAGACAGTTTTAATTAATTGGATCTTAATCCAGTCAGCTTCTCAATTCTTACAATCTGACCCCAGTCAACTTTAAAACTTACATTCAATCCTAATTTTGACCGAAATATTAAAATGTTGACTTCCAATTAATATTACTAATTAAATCTGAAATTATGCATAAGTATTTTAATTTCAGTCATTAATAATGTTAACTCTTCGGTTAATATTAATTAGCAATTATAATCTATTTTCAGTTATTATAGTGATATTTGTATCTTTTCATTTATTATATAAATAATAAATGGTAAGGACTTTAATTATTATTATTATTATATGTAGACTTTGTCAAGGATTTACGGGCTTAGGACTGTGAGTCGAGCATCTTCATTTCAAGTCAGACATCATCATTTATTCAGGTGGGAATTTTCACTATCACTTTAATTGCTTTGATTGGACTGCATATGTCATATTCATTTCATGTTTATAAATTTTGATACACGTTGTAAATCAGGCTCACCTGTTTTCGTGTAAGAGATTATCATGTTGTGTGGGGACATCTGCTCAACCCAATATTCACATATGTGGTATTGCGTGTATGTTTCATGTTGTGTGGGGACACCTGCACAACCCAGTATTCACATATGTGCTCGTTTCATGTTATATGTGGTATTGCGTGTGTGTTTCATGTTGTGTGGTGACACCTCCTCAACCCAGTATTCACATACGTGATTGATTCATGTATATATGGTATTGCGTGTGTGTTTCATGTTGTTGCGGGGGCACCTGCGCAATTTCAATATTCGTGTTATGCGTGCTCGATTCATGATGTACGTAATATTGTGAGTATGAATTCATGTTGAGGAAAGATATGATAGTTTATTCATGTTATGTTTTGCATGCGATTGTATATTACTGTGATCAGTGAGATTTCCAAGAGCTGAAGGAAGCTCACCCCCACCTTTATTGATCCTGCAGGTTGAACCGAGCCGGATGGACGAAGGAGCGGGCCGAGGGAGCATATGAAAAAGAATTTATTAAATGTTGTTTTCTTTATGTTAATTGTTTTGAAATTTTTTGGGGAAACTTGGATTTGAAATTTATAAATTATGATTTATTCTTCCGCCGCAAATTTTACTCCGTATTTATTATGAAATGTTACTTTATTTAAAGGTATTTATTTTCACGACATTGTAGAGACTCGATTTTGTAGGTGAGAATTTTTAGATTCTCAAGAAAATTATTCTTCGTCAAATTTACCTTTTATTTATTTTCCCCAATATTTACCCTAGAAAGTCGGGGCGTAACATATGGTTACAAAGTATTCTCGATGACGAATCTAATCGTTAAAAGAAAACACAATTCTGATTCCCCGAAGGTTCGGAATTCGACGACGAAAGTAAATTTCCCTTAAGTTTAAGGAAATTACAAAATGGCCCAAACGCTCGAAAATCACGATACGACGTCGGATTGACAAGCCGAAACTCACAACACGAACAACTTGTAACACCCCCAAAACCATCCGGGATATTACAGCGCCGTGGATCCCGCGCCGGAACCCACCAGGCTAAAAACCATTTCAAAAACGTTTAAAAACGCCAAAAGGCCGATGACGGTAGTATTTTAAATACTCAAATATTTTCAAAAGAATAGTTCTCAAATACCGTCATAAAATACCATTTGAAAATACAAGGCGAAATGCCAAATCTCGACAGTTCAAAGTGTACGTTAAGACACCCCTTAAACGTACCGATAAAATAGTTAGGAAAAAGGGTTTAACGAAATAACCCAAGTTCGCAAAATGCCAAAAGACCATTTTAAAAATACACACGAGTTGGTAAAAATACCGAAAAGCCATTCTAAAATATACACACGCAGCGGATAAAAATACAGTTCAAAATACACATTTGCAACGGAAATGAATGACCAGAAAAGAAATACTCGACACTCCAAAACATGCCACCGCCAGTATCACATCGGGAGGCTCACCCCTTCACGACCGCTACTAGCTCGATCTCCGAGTACCTAAAAATAAAGCCCACGACGGGGTCAGCCACAATACTCAATAATGATACCGATCACATCAACATAAATAATTACATACCAATGTAATAATATAGTAAGAATACTACCAAAGTAATCTTGCCGTCATAAACTTACCAATCCATGGCAATTCATAACAAATCAATCCTTACCATAATTCATATTTCGCATTCTCAAATGACGAAATGAACTCAACAACAATTATCTGTACTGTATTCAAACAATACAAAGTCCCCTCAAATCGTCCTCATGACTCATAAGTGCGGGAATAATCCAATCTGTGCCAAATTCTGTCCGTCGGATTACACAGTCAAATCTCAACCTGGATAAACCAGTAATACACAACAAATCTGTAGATCAACTACCACATGATAATGATATCAAATCCCGAACATCGACGTACAATCCGAATACTCATACGATCAGTAACAATGATCAACCAATACATCACTGAGAATATCATCGACATGATAGCTCCAATATGACCAACAAAGGATCAACGATAACCGAGAATACCATCAACAAGGTAAACTCCAAATGATCAACAAAGGACCAACAATAACCGAGAATACCCTCAACAAGGTAGACTCCAAATGATCAACAAGGACGAACAATAACCGAGAATACCCTCAACAAGGTAGACTCCAAATGATCAACAAGGACCAACAATAACTGAGAATACCCTCAACAAGGTAGACTCCAAATGATCAACAATAATGGATCTCAAAGAAATAACTCTGACTGTCGAGCATACCCCTCGGGCGTATGAACAACCAGTCGCAAACCGTCGAACATATCCAATCATACATGGACTATGAACGACCCAATAATATGGCTCAAAAGATGGACGTCACAGTACGTCCGATCCGGAAATGTGTCCGTGCACAAGCCACCCCGGGTATCGATCAAATACACGTGTGGTCTTGTACCTAATTAGCCTCACGAACTACGTCTCGTGTGCACGATCCAATGCGGAAATATCCACGCATAACCATCATGTGCCCGGCTAAAAATCCTACACAATAACCAATCGGCACGCAGATATGACTCCAGATATGCCACGATGCAACATGACAACGAAACTCAAGAATTACATATCCAATAAGGATCAAAAGACTCACCGAAGTGAACAACGACGATCTGACAAAGAAAAGTCGACACGACTAATCAATATCCAAAACAACAATCCTGGGATCATCATCCCCGACAAATGATCAACACGATCAACGATCTCAATACAATCAGCCCTGGGATCATCATCCCTCAACGAAATATCCAATACGAATCTCAATATACGAAGCCTCAACGTACAATATATACAACAACTCAACATAATAATTATCTCACAACTAAACAATACATAAATTACCTCAAAGTCGAAGACAACATCCTTTCCACAAACAACATCCCTGAACGAATACACATTTATACGAATAATCTCAAATAAGGTACCGTCCATTCAATACCAATAAACCTTTATCCCGATACTCATGCCATCACGATAACTATCCTCGTTATCCGACATTCCATATCATAGATCAAAGATAACTCACGGCTATGTCCTCAATCAAACTTAATTAAACCATATATATTATGATTTGTCCCAAACTACAGCATGATAAAAGAATCGTCATCCCGACAGTTTACATCTATAATATCATTGCTATATGAATTATAAATGAAATGAAAACGAAACCATTCATCAAATATTATAAACTGAACAAGTATAAACTTGCCTCGATACCGATTCCACGAAGCCGTTACCAAAATCCATTGCCTTCGTCTCCGAGCTCCTAAGCCCCGACAAAAGCAACCTACGAACTCTTCAACCTTGACCGCAATACAACGGCCATAATCAACGTTCAATTAACGCGACCTAATACAATAATCAAGTGACAACACATCCGATAATAATCAATAACCGACATAGCCAACCAAGCGACTCAACGGCTCAACAATACCCCAATTATAAACAAAAACGAACAATACAATTCAAACAAATACGAACTCATATCCACGATACAAGCCGAAATCCGATAAATCATAATTATTAATTAATAACCGATCAATAAACCCAACAGTTCCACAATATCTCGATTAAACACAGTCTTAAACAATCCAGTTCAAACCATCACGAATTCATAATCACAACACAAAAATACTACACGGCCTGCCTACTTAGCGCGCGTTAAACGCATAACGTAGCGTGCGCTAAGTTGTTCCTGTTAGTGTGCGCTAGCCAGTAAGCTTAGCGTGCGCTAATGCTGTACAGTGTCATGCATTCCAAGCATCGACTAACACCTTGCGACTATGAATCCGAATGAAAAGGAAATCATACTCCAAGATTAACAATAACTTTCCAGATCAAAACTCATCATCATGATCCATATCTTATCATACAAACTCAATCACTACAATCAACATAATGTTTAGTTTCAATTATCTTATCCATGTTAATAATCAAACCAACATATATCCTTCCTCTATGATGTGATATATTTCCAAGAACACCAAGAATACCATGATTCCATAATCATGTTCATGACAACCATCATAATCCGATATGCTAACATGTAATTAATCACCTAAGTCATATATATCCGTATATCATCTTAACATCAAATCCGAAATGAAGGGAGACATAATCGACATATCTCCTGAACACCATTCAAAACCATACGAAATATATCAATATCCTCATGCCAACAATAACATCAACATTACTCGGTAAGCCATCTTGAAATCATACTTATCAACTCATTAATATGATAATTATCAACTCAAGAACACCAATATTCAATCCCCAAAACGAAATCCAAAGTGAAGATTAATTACCTCTTTGAAGAGAAGGATGGATTATCAAGGTTGAATCCGTTTCCAATCATTTCCAAGCTCCAAATATTGATAAGGACGATCAATTCCATCATAATCCAGTATTTGGAACCTCAAGACTCTCTCTCTATGAACTCCATTCCAAGAATCATTAATAATTTCAAGAACAAATCTTTGAATCCATGCTCTCCATCTTAATCTTGTTAAAGATCATCATCTCAGAGTGTTTTAGGAACTCAAGTACCTCCCAAAGCTCTCTCTATCGAGTGAAAGGAAAGAAATGGACGAAATGCTTCATAATACCCGTCTGTCCCCTTATATAGAATACATTACTAGCGCGCGCTACTGTCATAAAATAGCGTGCGTTATTGCCCTAGCGTGCGCTAACTGACTTTGTTAGCGTGCGCTATCGCAGCCCAGAGGCCACTGTCTTGCCTCGTACATGAGCTTACGTACGTAATGCCCATGCATTAGCGTATGTAACTTATACTGTTTAGCGTACGCAAGTCCTTGCATTTATCGTGCGCTAATATCAGTTGACTTGCTACAGTCTACGTACCGCATGTGCCCCCCATATGCCGATCTGACAAGGATAAGATTCCCTTTGACCGATCTACAATTAGCGTGCGTTAAGCCTCATGCTTTAGCGTGCGCTAATACTTCAGGACAACAACCGTTGACTTATCAGAACGTGCGCCGAAAGCAGCCGGGTCCACACGCAGATTCCTTCCAATCTTACTGCATTTAGCGTGTGCTACATTCTGCCTCTAGTGTGCGCTAACCATGAATGATAGCGTGCGCTATACTTGAACATTAGCGCGCGCTAATCAGGCTATACTTAGCCATTTTCCAACTCCCTCGTCCGTCTCGACATACCAAAATACAAACATACGGCATACTGAATACATATACTGAATCCAAAAATATTCTCATACGGTATACCTGATATCCAAATCAGTTCAACTAGATACAACATATCCTGAATATATCTGTCAATCAAAAACGATAATCACACCAGTATAACTGTCTCGGTTCTCAATTTATTTTATCCATACTGTATAGATACCAAACTATACAGTATATCTCAGATAAAATAACGCGAAAAATTTATACTGAAAATCCGAGTATTACACAACTCAACCGTACGAACTTATGTAAACAAAGAAACAACAAAAACGAACGAGTTTTACGAGAATGGAACGTACATACGACAAACATAACATAAAATGGAATTTACGTAAACACATCTCCGAAACTCATCCAAATAGAAAAACTGCAAGAATAAAGTAAATTCAAAATGTCGAAACGGTTACAAGCGAGTCAATAAAAATAGACATACACCAAAAATGGAAACTGCTAAAAATGGAAGGGTACGGATATTACAATAGATGTATCCATATCTCGAATAATCATCTATGAACGTGATGAATTATTTGAACCACCCTTAGCCTGGATGTTTATTGGACCACATATATCGGTATGGACCAATTCTAATACATTTTATGCACAATTTCCTTTGCTTTGAAAAGCCCTTTTAGTCATTTTCCCTTCCAAGCAGGATTCGCAAATTGGAAATGACTCAACTTGGAGTGAATACAATGGGCCATCGCTCACCAATTTTTGAATCCTTCTAAGGTTAATATGACCCAATCTTAAATGCTACAAATATGTTTGATTTATGCTCGAAGGTTCCTTTCTTTTATTAGGATTAGTCAAAGAATAAAGAGATTTATATTTATGCAAGGGAGTTGGTGCAGCATTAATGATATAAAGTCCTTCATTATAAGTACTTGTGCAAACATATTCATCATTTCTTCTAATAATTGCATTATATTCAAAAGAAACTGAATATCCATCACAACTTAATTTAGAAACTGAAATTAAATTCATTCTAAAATCATGTACTAATAATACATTATTTAGGACTAGAATCCTATCATTAACTTTTAACTGCACGACTCCCACTACAACAGCCTTCAGCCTAGAATAGTCACCCCAGCTTATTGTAATCTCATCTGCACTAAGTATTTTGGTCACTTGGAACCCCTGCGAGTCATAACAAACATAATCAGTGGAGCCCAAATCTACTATCCACGAAGTGATAGAACAGTCAGCCAAACATGTTTTGACTACTAGTGCATGAGACGTACCTTTCTTAGGACTTGAAATGCCCCTTCAGACCACACTTATATCATTTGCCCTTTGGATTTTTGTTTGCCTCGGACTGAGGAGTCTTGGACCGAGGAGCCTTGCCATTATTTTTGAAGGTTCCCACTTGTTTCTGGCCAACCTGCTTTTTCTTCTTTCCCTATTTGGGTTTTGAAGAAGTAGCACCAGTTGCTGCAAGAATTTGATGATAACCTTGTTTGAAGAGACCTTCAGCAGATTGAATCTCAGTCAAAAGTTTCGCCAAAGTGTAAGTCCTACGATTCATATTGTAGTTAAGGCGGAACTGCTCAAAGCTTCTTGGTAAGCTGCCCAAGATAATATCGACCTGCGACTCCGCATCGATAGTAACCCCCAATATGCTCAGTTCGTTCAAATGAGACATTATTTTCAGAACATGATCCCTTACTGGAGTCCCTTCATACATTTGGGTTGTCATCAACACCCTCATTGCATTTTTCCTAGCCGCCCGGTTCTGATGACCAAACATCTCGGTGAGATTTTTCATCATCTCCGCGGTTGAGCCCATCGTCTGATGCTGATGCTGCAATACATTTGTCAGTGAAGCCAAAATGTAACAGTGAGCCATCTCATCAGACATTTTTCATTTTCGTAATTCAGCCAACTCTTCAGGAGTGGCATCCGGTTCTGGTTCAAGAGGGCTCTCCTCAGTTAACACAAATTTATGCCCCTCGGCAGTCGGGACAATGTCAAGATTTCTTTTCCAGTCGGCAAAGTTAGTGCCATCAAGTTTATTTTCTTTGAGAATAATAGCTAGTGGATTGAAAGACATCTGAGCATAAAATTAAAGCACCATTCATCACATACTTCGATGCAAAATATATTGAAAAACATTAAAACAGAATATATATATATGCAGTCAATCAGCACCTCGAAAAAACCGCAAATGCAAGCCACGTTAGTGTGGATGTTTACACATACATTTTTCAAGTAGATTTTAACATCTTGAATTTTACTATCTAGTCAATATGCGTTTTGACAAGTAAAATTAATAGTTGGTTCCTCTTGGCCATGTATTAAATTAACATAGACTCCGATGGAGAGATATACACCTAAGTGAACACCATAATTTAACAAATCTTATAATATTATTTAATGATAATAGTCCTACAGTTGGAGAGGTCCTATCATAAAAAATAACATTCACCTTTTTGTTATCTAATTGAAGTTTAAAACTAGTGAGCTAATAATCAGCACATCCGATGTGGAAGAAGACTCTAATGTCAACTCGCATGGCAATTATTTCACAATTTAAACCAATTATGGAGGCCAACTTGATTTTGAAAAATCAATTATTAAAACCACTTGGTTATTTTGAAAAATTAGGTTTTTAATTTTCTCGTCCTAACATGCATGAAAACATATCGCGCATACATCCATACATGTCATACATCAAAACAGTAAAAACCAATAAATAATTAAAACATGATAATTAAATCCAATTATCATGGCTTTTATTCCTCGTTTTGAGTAACGAGAAAATCCTCGGCTCGATTGCTCCCACTACTTCAAGCATCTAGTCACCTTCTCCCGATTGGGCCACACAAAATTTACTAATTTAGAAACTTTCTTCCATGCAAAATTAATTGCATAAGAAATTTTCAAATTAAAATTATTGTGTTCCAACGGACGCAACGAATGGCAAACAGGACCATGCATCGGACTTCAAGAACCGGACAACCCGACCCGCTGGCTGCTGCCCGACCCGCGGCCCGGCAATCTACCCTCGACTGACCCGACCCGCGGCCCGGCAATCTACCCTCGGCAGGCCAGTCCCTCAGCCGAGACAACATGTACTGGCCGAGTCCCGATCGGCAGCAGCCTTGTCTCGATCGGTTCGTCCGATCGGGACTTCATTTCTTTCGTATTTTGTGTATCCAACTCGATTACAATTTTACACGAAACAAAATACATCGAATTTACAACAAAAATTACAAGAAAAAATTAAATCCTATTCTACCCATAGATTTTCTCATGGGAAAAACTTATACATGCCTCAAAACCGGGCCAAATTACCAAAACCGCGTAAATAAAATAAAATTTCACATAGCCATGATAATTGGACCATATTCACCTGCAAGACAGTTTCTAGCAAATATTCCAAATACCATACCATATGAATATTTAAATTGCTAGCAGATTAATCACCAAATTAATTAAATTGAACAAAACCTAAAGACCGTCTCCGATACCAATTGTTGGAATATAAAACCCAGCGGAAGCGATATCGATTGGATGAATAGATTAGGTTTTATAAACTAACCAACATAAATAGTGGATCTATTTAGGTTTGTCAATTAATTAATTAAACAGATTAATTAATATTTTAAATACATATATTTACGCAGTATAATTGATAATCGATACCTTTGAAGCGGAGTGGTAGAAAAGCCCTTTGGGTCGATTAAACTCCTCCTCGTACTCCTTCCTGATCTTCTTGTATTTCTACCTCAAGATCTTCTAGAGTATATCCCGCCTTAGATCCGGATATCGTGTGGGCAATAATCTACCGGATCAAACATGGACAGCAAAAGGGCTGCCACGGCCGAACCACTATTTTCCTCAAGTATATCTCGATTTTTCTCTCTACTTTTCTTGATGATATTTTAGAAAAATTTTGTGTTTACCAAATTATGGAATCAAAGACACAAGTCGAGATCCACAATTAAAACACACAAAAGCGAAATTCTTGTTCCAAGACTTTTCAAAATCGGCCACCCCATTAGTCCTATTTATAGGTTGTTATGGGCTACTCTAGGAACCTTAAGGAGGATAAGGTAATGACTCCTAATAGATTTCATCTTACCATATTAGGACTCTTCCTAATATAATGAATATATTAATATCAACATAGTCCACTAAAAATTTGATGTTGCACTTTCTATCAAAATCCCAAATTACGAAATTGGGCTCCTTTTTGAATGAATTATTTCCCGCATTTAAGATATAACATGCCCATTAATTAATTTAAGCCACTGAAAGCTTTTAATTAATAAATATATTATACATGAGTATACCACTCGACCTTTATTATTATCTTGGAAAATAAATTCCACATGCAGGGTTTAATATAATAATCCTTTCGAGTGCCTCAAGGGACATGATCAACCCGACTGGTCGGGACACGATTTCTTGCTATAATATTAATTATCATATATATAATAATATTGCCCAAAATATCGAGCATATTGAGTCAATCATTTTGGCTCTCACCCATGATAAATCAAAGTAATAAATATCAAATATATATAATTAAATATTAATCACTAGAATTAATAAAGAATAATTGTCCGAGATGTACGTTCTTCTTATAGTCAATACTAGAGGATCTATCGCACCTCAATCCTGTTCAACCTATACCGAATACGCTAATATATGCTAATGGTTAGGGCTGTGAGCGGTCCAAGTATACTCGAGAACCGCCCGAGAACCGTCCGATAATACACGGGACCGATACTCATCCGAAACATTAGCAGTCCGGATACTGGTACAGAAGTTAGAACCGAAACCGATAAGGACCGAAACCGTTAACCCGGTAAAAAAATCGATAGTTTTTCTTAAACATACATTTTATAAAATATTGTATAAGGTATTAGTACATATAGAAAAAATAAGTTTAAAAGACATTATCTCTTAATTTCCTTAGCATACATTTGAAAAAAAACCCTCCATTCTTGTCTCGATTATGAGGTTATGGTGATTAGGCTTTTAAGATCCAAGATACCCGAAAACCCGTTCGAAATAATCGGGACCGATACCCACCCGAAACGTTAGCGGTCCGGATACAAGTATTGAAGTTGGGACCCGAAACCGGTAATACTCGATACTTTTACAGTCCAGACCCGGGAAGACAATATCCAGACCGAACCAGACCGAGAACAGCCATACTGATGGTCAAGACCAATCAATCTCAAGCATATACTACAACCTCTCACATCACGGTCTAATGTTATATAGGTTTTGAACTAACTATTACTATATAAGGAACCAATAATGTGATCTTCTTTCTGACACGACACGTCATATTATTTACAATATAAAGTAATTAGACAACATTTGCATAACCATATGTGAATAAATATGCAAAATATATGATTTAAATGAATTAAATATTCTCATAGATAAAGACCGAGAAATTATATAATACAAGCATAAAGTATGATTTGATGTATAAACCCTAACATCTATATCATTTTTTATTATAAAAATTTAAGAATTGAACTCGAGTGGTTTAAAAGAAAATGATTCAGTCCTTCCCAAAAGTCAGTTGATGTTTCATAGGAATCGATTCTAATCGAATCAGTGGATCCTATTCAAATTGATTCCATGAATTCTACAAGTTAAAGTATCATGCCTAATTGGGACAGAGAGAGTAGAACAGCCTAAGTGTCACGACCCGATATGTCGTGTCCGTGTTGACCGTCCAAATGAGGCGTGCCTTCTGGTTAGCTTGCCACAAGCGGGGTAAAAGGGGGCGACATTAGCGTTAAGGCGTTGTTTGCCCGGATGCATCGGTCTGGCCGAGTCAGGCATGCCGACCCGGTTTAGTCCGGAGAGCTTGTCGCTAGTCGAGGACTTGACTATGAAGGGGATCGTTGCTGGTAGGGCACAACTGGTCGGGGACTAATGCCGTCTCCCTGATGAGCCCATGGCAGGGCGAAACCAGTTGGCATGCTATGAGGATAAGGTGGTCCCGGGGTGTGAGGGCCCTGGGACGCCGCACGGCTTGAACTCCGTCCGTGACACATGGTATCGAGCGAAACCTCTCTCGGCACGGTATGGTTCGGGTGTGGTCAAGTTCTGCCGAAACCGATGAGGGCGGGAGTGAACGCCGGTGCAAAGAGGGCACGGACAAAGTGCGGCTCCTGACAAGGCTTCTAGGCGGAGAACATGAACCGATTCTATGCCGGAATGAGAGGTGGTCCTAGGCTTGTGAGATCAGACGGTCCGGAATGTGGACACACTGGTATTGCGCACTTTTGGTAGCTCCACCTTTCGGTGACCGGGGTGTATGAGCGTGGATCATCGTGGGCCACTGTGGGAACCTCGACATGCGGGAAAAATGCAGCGGCGAGGGAATGCCGTTCAACCGAGGTACTAACGCCAGGAAGCGCGTAGGGTGAAGGTTGATGTCGATTGGTAATGCGGTATGTGCGTGGCGCACTGCGGGCTAGCGCGAGGTGCGCGAGTGAAGAGCCTGTCCATCTGGGGATGGTGCCGTATGTGTTTGGCCACGATCGTTTTGTGTGCGTGAGGCAATACAGTGTGCGGAAAGAAACATTCTTCGCCCAGCACGAGGACGTGCTGCGATTTGGGTGGGGGAGGATGTCACGACCCGATATGTCGTGTCCGTGTTGACCGTCCAAATGAGGCGTGCCTTCTGGTTAGCTTGCCACAAGCGGGGTAAAAGGGGGCGACATTAGTGTTAAGGCGTTGTTTGCCCGGATGCATCGGTCTGGCCGAGTCAGGCATGCCGACCCGGTTTAGTCCGGAGAGCTTGTCGCTAGTCGAGGACTTGACTATAAAGGGGATCGTTCTTTGGTAGAGGCCTGGTCGGTGGGGACTAATGCCGTCTCCCGATGGCCGATGGCAGGCGAAATCGATTGGCGTGTTATGAGGATAGGCTGGTCCGGGTGTGAGGGCGCACGGACGCCGCCCGGAACTCCCGTCCCGTGACACTAAGCCCAACTGGGATAGACTGCAGTCGTTTTTTTTAATGACTCACTATCTGCCCTGGGCCTAAGAATCATTGATCGAATTCAGATTCCAAATTGGCCACAACCGACAGCCCCAGTTATCCCACCACTAGTGATAATGGTCATAATTAGTGGATCAATTCGTGAAAAGAATCCCCCTTCTATGTAAGGCTGTTCTTTTGGATTTAACCTCAACATTTCAGTTCAATTCCGATCAGTAAACTTTAATTCAGTTCAGTTTCATTCAGCTTTGGATTTAATATTATTATTTTACATTTATCAATAATATTATATATACTAATTATTATACTTCTTTATATTATTATTTTATTATTATTTGGTTATAATATAAATAATTTGTTAGTGTTGTATATAATTTTTCCTAATACGATTAGTTACTAAGAGTATTATTGATATTAATTGATATTATCAATAAAATTATATAGAAAAAATTATCAAATTGGTCCCGTATGTGGGACTAATTTGGCCAAAAAGCCCCATCTATCTCCGGCGGACTAATAAAATCCCACAACTCCCCCCTGCTTTTGCCAATTTAGTCCTCCGTCAACAGTCGGAGTATTTTCGGCCATCAGAGCTGACGTGGACAACAAGTGGCAAAAATAGTAGGTCCATGTTAGGCCATGTGGGAAAGATAATACAAACTTATAATAATAATAAAAAATAATAATAAAAAACTACTGTTCATTTTCACAAAATAATAATAATAATGATAAAAAAATATAAAAGCCTAAAAATATAAAAAAATCTAAAAAAGTTTAAAAAAAATCGGAACTTATTTTTTTTTATTTGAAAAATCTAGAAAATAAAAAAAATTGAAACTTTAGGTAATTATTTTAAATTCTGGAGTATTAATATAAAATATTGGAATTTATCGAATTTAAAAATTCCAGAATTCTGTTATAATTATTTTGGAACTTTAGGTTATTATTTTAAATTCTCGAATATTAATATAAAAATATTAGAATTTTTGAAATTTAAATATTAGAAGTTAAATATTTAATATTAGAATTTTTCGAATTTTAAAATTCCAGAATTATGGAATAATTATTTTCGAATTTTTAAATAAAAATTCAAATATTTTTATATTAATATTTCAGAATTAAAAATAATTACCTAAAGTTTCAATTTTTTTATTTTTCCAAATTTTTCAAATAAAAAATTAAGTTTCGATCTTGTTTTAAATTTTTTAGATTTTTTTATATATTTTTAGGTTTTTATATTTTTTTATCACTTTTTTTATTATTTTGTGAAAATGAACAGTAGTTTTATATTATTATTTTTATTATTATTACAAGTTTGTATTATCTTTCCCACATGGCTTGACATGGACCAACTATTTTTGTCACGTGTCGGCCATGTGTCGTCCACGTCGGCTCCGATGGCCGGAAAATACTCTGGTCGGCGACGGAGGACTAAATTGGCGAAAGCTGTAATACCCGAGATTTCTGATATGTAATTGAACCTTGTGATATTGTAATTGTTGCATTTTGATCTGAGTATTATTCTCCGTATTTCATGATCCGGTGTTGTTGAGCGCATGATTTCATGAATGTGATCTAAATTGTGATTTTGCGCATGTAGCGCACGCTATCGACTATATATAGCGTACACTAATTTGGAGCCGTAGCGCACGCTATGTATGAACCTTAGCGCGCGCTACACGTAGTCAGCATGATTGAGACAGGGCGGTAGGTGAGATCGGCTGCGGATCTCGGTCGGATTATGTCGGGATGAACCTGGACGGCTTTCGGGAAAAAGCCAAGTCAACGCGGTAGCGCACGCTACTGATATGAGGATAGCGCACGCTAAATGCTGACTACAGTGAAGTCAGTAAGCCGTTAGTGCACGCTATGAGTATGGACTAGCGCGCGCTAATAACCACTTTCTATAAATAGGACAACATCCTTTTTCGTATTTTCAGTCTTTTCACTTTCCACATCCGAATCATTGGACTTAGAGAATTACTCTCTTCATCCTAAACCCTTCTTATCAGCATCCTAGCTCGAGTCGAAGATTGTAGATCATTGGAGATTGTTGTTCAAGCTCTCGGTGTTGGATTTCTTCTAGTTCCTTCGTGTTCTTCACTACTTTGAGGTAGGTGATTCTTCACCAATATTAGTAATATTCTGAAGGACGTTTTGATCATGATTTTGGATTATCTAGTCAGTTAAATTCGTTAGTAGTCGAACATCATGTGTTAGAAGGATATTTTTGACGTTTCGGAACTTATTCATCGTATAATCCATTGAACCTTTTTAGTATATGGACTCCTAAGCATATTCATGTATCTTCAAAACCGATTATGACCACTATATCGAGATTACCATGTTCTTATGTCCTTACATAAAGGAATCATACGTTTTGGGACATGAAATGGATTGAACTTAGGATATTTTCTTGAAGATCAAAGATGAATTATGGTGTTGCAATGATGATACGTATCCTTGTGTCTCGTAGTAATTTAATACGTAAAGATCTTTCACAAACCGTATGAGCATGATATGCACGGAGATGGCATGTATTAACACTGAAGATTTCATGAGTTTCATCACCTTTAGCTCAAGTTTTCTGCCCAGTAGTAAACTGCCATGCACAGTTAGCGCACGCTAAGATAGGCATATTAACGTGCGCTATCGGGAATGAGTAACGTATGCTATGTTTGGTACATAACGTACGTTATGTCATCAGGCAGGACAGTCGGCTGATCAGAGAGGACTGTCAGTACACAGCTAGCGTACGCTAGACTTGGTCATTTGCGTACGTTAACAGGCAGGCTTAGCGCACGTTACGTAGAGTACGTAGCGCGCGCTAAGTAGTTCTGGCAGAATTCATTTTTTTTAGAGCTTGCGGACGTAAACCGGATTGTTAGACATTCGTACGAATTAAGAGGAATTCTTTATTATTTCTTAGGTCCAAGCCTTGCATAGGGGACGATCGAGGGGGGGTGGCATACGGACACGTGTCATTTGTTGGAGTATTTCATTCTTGCCATTTTCGAGGCAAGTATCATATGTTGAGTTTGATTTATATTGGAACTTTGATCATGCATATGGTTTTGTTCACGTTGTCGAATATGAGATTTATTTCTTTAATTTCTCGTGGTATTCGTTGTTAATTGTTCGTATTGATGAACATATTGAAACGCATATATGTATGCATAATTGATTGGTTTATGGTAAAAATGATCCGAGGGGGGGTCATGAGGATCTATGCTGAGGGCGCTGGATCGAATGTCCACCATGCGTTGGTCCGACGGGATCACCATGGGGATCTATGCTGAGGGCGCTGGATCGCTGGACGGGTTTTCCACCATGCGTTGGTCCGACGGGATCATCATGGGGATCTATACCAAGGGTGCTGGATCGCTGAATTACCATGTATTGTGTTGATGGAATCGTGAGGATTCACATCGTTGGATTCCGATGACGGAAGTCCATTTTGCATGTTTTATGATGCACTGATGATTTATGTATTATGATACTTGTACTAGCATTGTTTTGCTAACCCCTTCGGGGGTGGACATTGTTTTGATGTTCAGGTAGCCGAGGAGCGGGGAAGCAACCACGATGCAAACGGAGACGATGAAATGGCTCAGTGATGTGGTTGATGTTTATTTTTATTGTGATTTGTCTTCTTGGTTCACTTTAGTACTCGAGTACGTGTGTTTTAATAATGTCATTTTCGATATGGTTGTATAAGTTAACTCTTTGGACTAGTTGAACCAGTTCTGTATTTTGAACTTCAGTTGTAAGGTTGAATTATATTTACATTTCTTTTATTTAGCCTTGTAAATCCTTACTTAAAGGGGTTTACGGCGCGGTAATTATTCAGAATATCTCGGGGTGTTACAGAATATGGTATCGGAGCTAAGATTCATGGATATCTTGGCAGTCGGGTTAGTTGGGTCTGTTTACGTTATTTGATTACTGGTCATTTGTAACATCACTGCTGAGCCAGCATCGTCGTGTGGACCGTGGTTGTTGTAACACCCCCAAAACCATATGGGAATATTACACGCCGTAGACCCTTTCCACAAGGATCTACCAGGCTAAACATCCATAAACAACCAAATACTTGCCCGACCAGGGTCAAACAATAAAATTATCCAGACTGTTATGGTCACTTACACGTGAATACACAGACCGATGAGGTCACACAACCCAATCAATAAAACTGACCTAAACGACATTACCCACACAGGGGTCGAAATACAATACAGCGGAAGACTGAAATCAACTCTGACAATACAACAAAAATCAAACAACTCTCGACTCATGATTAGTATCGCAACTCGTCATCCTCTTGTGCCAATCCTGTGACTGCTCCCCTAAATCTGTATGTACACGGGCCTTAAGCAGACATCCACCCCCGATTACTCGGGGGTTAGTAAAACTCCACTGTTTTACTAGTGCAAGTATCAAATCATACGAAATATAACAAGCAAGTAATAATCGTGAATCAAATATAACAATCAAGTATCAAAATATCCCCGGGAGGTTTTCACAAGGAAATATAAGCTATGAAGCATTCGAAAATAAGATTATCATCTCGGGAATTTTTAGAATTTAAAACCTTTCGAAAATCTTAGGGTCTTAACCCAAATCTCAAAATTGTATTTCAACAATTTATAGTACGAAAACATTTCCATAAATCTCATGGGGCTCGGCCCAACATTCTTTTCTTAAAACTTTCTTACAAAAAGTTTGATTTACAAAACATAATTCATGACACCGTGATCCCCTGTCACGTATCTCCGTAGGTTCGACAACCTGCACAGACTTAACCAATCACAACAATCACAACAATCAATCATGTTCATGACTCCGTGATCGCTTGCCACGAGTCTCCGTAGGTTCAACAACCCACACAGATTGAGCAAACACAACGATCACAACAATCAATCATGCTCACGACTCCGTGATCGCTTGCCACGAGTCTCCATAGGTTCAACAACCCACACGGATTGAGCAAACACAACAATCACAACAATCAGTCCCGACCCCGTGAACCTGTGTCACGTGTCACCGTAGGTTCCGTCGAACCCGCACGGTTGGACGTACTGTGTCCAGATTCAATGGACCTGTGCCATGAATCATCGTAGGCCTCGTCAGACCCGCACGATTGGACCTCAGCACCACACACTAAGTTCTGATCCCATGGACCTGTGCCATGAATCCTCGTAGGCCCCCTCGAACCCGCACGAGTGAACTTAGCGTTCCAGCACATCACATTCACATTCACATTACATACAACAATAAGCACAGTTAGTCAATCATGTTGATCACCACAAAACCGTACGTCACACGCACATAACACAATCTCAACACTCTCAACAACTATCATCAATCAACGACGTACAACCAACATACCACACGTTCGGTACACAATGCATTGCACAGCAGCTAACAAATATACCAATATAACACTATTATCACAAAGCCTTCAAATTTCGGAAAGCACAAACAACTCAAACGGAACATATTTACGAAGATAAGAAAAATCTTCATAAATCTCATACGTGATTACTAGTCGCAAGATACAAGTCGTATAGTAAGATACTTGCCTTAATAACCGCTACCGAACGCTCCGAAGAACACGGTTCGACCGGGAAGCTCGGATCCCAAAAAAGGCAACAAACAGAAGGGTTCCGACTCGAGTTCTTCACAAGAATTCGTTCCTAAGTCACAACGATATCAATTCAATCACAATTCTACGAAAACGTATGGAACTTCCCAAGTTCTACCCATTGAAGCATTTTATCGGACACTTTGAAGGCGTAGTCCAATTTAATCGATTATTCAAATAAATACTCAAATTCGTTCCACAAAACTTCAAGGGTATTGAATGATTACGAGTTTACAATCAAGTTCTAACAATAATATGAATCAAAACGAAGCAAATCGGCCAAAACACCAAGAAACCTCAAGAACATCCAAAAACCAAAAGTTTAGGTGTTCTTACCTTCGATCCGGGTGGAAGATGATGTTAATCCATGATTCCAACTTCCAAAACATGTTGATATAAGTTGATTCTACTCAAAACCATCGATTTATGGTGAAAAATCGCGGAAGGAACGAAGAAAAGATGAGAAATGGCCGGATGACTCGGTCCAGGCCTATAAATAGCCGACCCTGGCCGGCCGCTTACGTACGTAATCGGCCAAGGCCTACGTCATGTCGGCCAAGGCCGAACTCTGGGCGGATTCGCCGGACATGTTACGTGCGTAACCGGAAGGTCATTACGTCACGTAACCGGCCTTACGATCTTCTTAGGGCCATTATGGCGTTACTCGGCGGGCACAGCGGCCAGGCCTCGGTCGATCCGACGGTCCGGAAAATCCCGAAACTCAGACCTGAACGTAAACCGAAAACACGATTACGAAGTACTCGCAAAGACGAATCCGAACACTAAGAGAACACACGATTCCGACCACCCGAGGGCTCGAATTTCGACAATGGAAGTAATTACCCCAAACTTTGGGAAATTACGAAAATGTCCCAACACGTCCGAAATACATGATACACGATCGAAACACCAAACCGAAGCTTACAACATGAATAATAACATTAAATGGACTTCCAAGAAACTCGAAACAACAGTTTCGGACGAGATTCGCGAGAATCGAACTCAAGTGCGGAAAAGTCATTTTAGAACACGAAACTCAACAAAACGATACCGAAAAGAACTCGGATGACAAAAAGTGTAGAATTAAATATTCTCAGAATGACGAAACGGTCAAAAGAGAGTCGTCGAAAAGGACCTCCGCCGAAAAATGAAAATTACCGGAAATCCGAAATTGCGGATATTACATTCTACCCTCCTTAAAAGAAGTTTCGTCCCGAAACTTAAAACAAGTAGGGAGAAGCAATTTCCCGACAGGAAAACTTAACAAGATACATAAGAAACGCGTAACTTTCGTCCATTGGCGAAACGTTACAAGCAACGCGAAAGAATATACAGCGTGAAAACACGCCACACGACGACCATAACAACGCCACTGGCAATGATTCAAAACAATAACGATCAATTAACGACGCATCACATACCACATCATATGCACACATTTAATCAAAGAAATGTACGCGACAACAAGTCGCACCCGACTAAAACGGCTATGCGATAGAACAAATAGAGTGTTACGATAGAAATCATTCCGATTCTCATCAACAAGAAAATGTCCGACGTCAAAACACAAACAATTCAAGATAACGGAAAACGAGGGTACCAGATATTACATTCTATCTCACAAAAAAATAAGTTTCGTCCCGAAACTTAAAATAAAACATCAGGGTAGACTACAAACAAAACCAAAAAGTTCACGTAACAAATATCAATCTCTACTCGAATTACAACACAAATACAACACGCAACTATGCTACTGGGCACCACTGAGCTCTCCAAGCATAGGGGCGGGATCCCGGCTTCCGAACATCTCAACGACGGTCTCGCAGTGTACCGCCTAATGTCCCACATGTCCACATTTGAAACAATTAACTTGCGGCGAGCGATAATTCTTACGAGTATGGCCCACACGGATACAATTGAAACATAACTTCACGCCGCTTGTCTTACTCGGCTCGTGAGTAGGATTGTTAGACTGGTCAACCGAACGAGGAGTGCTCCCAGAAGGAAACTGCAAAGCAACAGGCTCACGGATCTCACTTCTCTGGCCTCTTGAAAAGTTACTCGAGGTCTTCTGCCTCTTATCTCCTGAGCTACCCTCTGACATGGAAACAGCCATCTCGATGGCTAGAGCTCGATCCTGATAATCTTTCAAGGTGGTACACATGAGCGGAGCCATACTCTCACGGATATGGGGTTTCATGCGCATATTGAAGTATCGGACCTTGTCCGCTTCACTTCTCACTTGATCACGAACATAAGCCAGCTGTCGATTAAAATCGACTATCGCTTGGGATATCGACACATCCTGGGGCGTGGCCAAGAAAAACTCAACGAGCCTGCGTTCACGAACAGGCAACGGGCAATACTCTGCCTCCATAGCGGTCTTAAACTCAGCCCATGTAGGTGTACGATCTGCAGGCACTACAGCCTGCCACCAGTCTGCAGCTTTTTTGTCAAGCAAGTACTGAGCAATGGGTACCCTCTTCTCATCCGGACAAGCTACAACATCAAATGTTCTGTCCAACTGGAAGAGCCAGCCTTCCCAACCTAACGAGTCAGATGAACCCACAAAACGGGGCGGCTGCATCCTCATCACATCTCGTAACCACTTACTAGCCCCGTTATCCCCATCTGGGTTCTCATTCCGATGTACGGCCTGATTCATCTGCACTAACTGATCAACCACCTGACGAAGGATGGTGGCGGCGCCAACGTCAACATTAATGCTAGTCGAATGTCCCTGATCTGTACTGAGCTGATCGGTACTCGGCAAGGAGGGAGTCGCCCTCTCATGCTCCTGATCACGACCACGACTACGACCACGTCCTCGGCCACGACCTCTCGGCATTCTGAACAGACGACCAAACAGAATAATGCAACCAAACAAACGTCACAACGTCAACATAGGACGATAATAGCAGCACGATAAAGCATCAACTCCAAGTCATCACACAAGTGCATGAACTAACACTGTAATTTAAGAACTTCATTAAAAAATAATTCACACAGTCACATCAACAGAGGTGTTTGGATTTTACCAAACCAAACACAGTCAAAACCACACACGTATCGTAGGGATCAAACACTTGCAGCAAAAATAAAATATTTCCGGGGTATTATTCAAATGATAAAATTTTAAAATTTTCAAGTTTGAAAAATTTGGTGAAATGAAATTTTTGAAGACACTTTTAATACCTCGATCGTTTAATCAAAATCATGTATCTCAACATTTAGAAAACACTGAAACATTCTCCAGCGAGCACAACAACACTACAAACTTATCACAACCACTTAGCCCCAACACATGGACATAAGAAGTTCAAAATTCCAAAAACCAAAAATCGTTCTGCAAAATAAAGATTTCCCAAAATCCTTTAGTTCATAAACAAAACGATGGTAATATTTTACAATGTCCGAAGTACTTCAAAACACATTTTTCAAATACCGTCTGATGGTGTCATTTGAAAATACACGGCCCATTTGTCAAAATTTACAAATTTTAAAAATCCATATAAACCGTGGTTTGACCGAACTACCAAAATATTTTCCAAAAATCGATTTCTACAAAAATTCTCAAACTGTAAAGTCCTTCAGAAAATATTCTTAAAGTTACCCATAGCGGACAAAAATTACAACATTCCAAAAACAGTCGAATTTAAAACCACATACTCAAATGGCAACCAGGGTCGCCAATTCAATCAAATGCATCTCGTGGTATCAAGTTTAAACACACAGCAAAATCATTCATCGGAGTTTCTCACAAACTCTACCGTTGATATCTTCACAGAACCCATCAAAGTTTACATCTTTCACACCATACCACCCTACACGGTGGTTCAAAAGTAAAACAACAATACGTCCAGCTATACTCATACCATGTACCACAAGTATTAAACACAACTACATCACACAATACTGTGTAAACAAAATCATGCACCGCAATTAACTGACTAAGATAAAAATCGAGATACACAGGTATTACGCATAAAGGAGGAGACTTACATCCACAGGTCGCACAGAGGTGACAGTCGCCCATGATACTAATCACGTCTGACAACATAACCGACACGTTGTGACTACGCACAACTCAATTTGTCACTGACGACTCGAACGACAAGACAACACATTACTCGACAAATCACGACTTGACTCGACCCGACAGCCTAGGTTTCCGCAACCTAAGCTCCGATACCATAAATGTAACACCCCCAAAACCATATGGGTATATTACACGCCGTAGACCCTTTCCACAAGGATCTACCAGGCTAAACATCCATAAACAACCAAATGCTTGCCCGACCAGGGTCAAACAATAAAATAATCCAGACCATTATGGTTACTTACACGTGAATACACAGACCGATGAGGCGACGCAACCCAATCAACAAAACTGACCTAAACGACATTACCCACACAGGGGTCGAAATACAATATAGCGGAAGACTGAAATCAACTCTGACAATACAACAAAAATCAAACAACTCTCGACTCATGATTAGTATCGCAGCTCGTCATCCTCTTGTGCCAATCCTGTGACTGCTCCCCTAAATCTGCATGTACCTGGACGCAAAACAGACATCCACCCCCCGATTACTCGGGGGTTAGTAAAACTCCACTGTTTTACTAGTGCAAGTATCAAATCATACGAAATATAACAAGCAAGTAATAATCGTGAATCAAATATAACAATCAAGTATCAAAATATCCCCGGGAGGTTTTCACAAGGAAATATAAGCTATGAAGCATTCGAAAATAAGATTATCATCTCGGGAATTTTTAGAATTTCAAAACCTTTCGAAAATCTTAGGGTCTTAACCCAAATCTCAAAATTGTATTTCAACAATTTACAGTACGAAAACATTTCCATAAATCTCATGGGGCTCGGCCCAACATTCTTTTCTTAAAACTTTCTTACAAAAAGTTTAATTTAAAAAACATAATTCATGACACCGTGATCCCCTGTCACGTGTCTCCGTAGGTTTGACAACCTGCACGGACTTAACCAATCACAACAATCACAACAATCAATCATGCTCATGACTCCGTGATTGCTTGCCACGAGTCTCCGTAGGTTCAACAACCCACATGGATTGAGCAAACACAACAATCACAACAATTAATCATGCTCACGACTCCGTGATCGATTGCCACGAGTCTCCGTAGGTTCAACAACCCACACGGATTGAGCAAACACAACAATCACAACAATCAGTCCCGACCCCGTGAACATGTGTCACGTGTCACCGTAGGTTCCATCGAACCCGCACGGTTGGACGTACTGTGTCCAGATTCAATGGACCTGTGCCATGAATCATCGTAGGCCTCGTCAGACCCGCACGATTAGACCTCAACACCACACACTAAGTTCTGATCCCATGGACCTGTGCCATGAATCCTCGTAGGCCCCGTCGAACCCGCACGAGTGAACTTAGCGTTCCAGCACATCACATTCACATTCACATTACATACAACAATGAGCACAGTTAGTCAATCACGTTGATCACCACAAAACCGTACGTCACACGCACATAACACAATCTCAACACTCTCAACAACTATCATCAATCAACGACGTACAACCAACATACCACACGTTCGGTACACAATGCATTGCACAGCAGGTAACACATATACCAATATAACACTATTATCACAAAGCCTTCAAATTTCGGAAAGCACAAACAACTCAAACGGAACATATTTACGAAGACAAGCAAAATCTTCATAAATCTCATACGTGATTACTAGTCGCAAGATACAAGTCGTATAGTAAGATACTTGCCTTAATAACCGCTACCGAACGCTCCGAAGAACACGGTTCGACCGGGAAGCTCGGACCCCAAAAAAGCAACAAACGGAAGGGTTCCGACTCGAGTTTTTCACAAGAATTCGTTCCTAAGTCACAACGATATCAATTCAATCACAATTCTACGAAAACGTATGGAACTTCCCCAGTTCTACCCATTGAAGCATTTTATCGGACACTTTGAAGGCGTAGTCCAATTTAATCGATTATTCAAAGAAATACTCAAATTCGTTCCACAAAACTTCAAGGGTATTGAATGATTACGAGTTTACAATCAAGTTCTAACAATAATATGAATCAAAACGAAGCAAATCGGCCAAAACACCAAGAAACCTCAAGAACATCCAAAAACCAAAAGTTTAGGTGTTCTTACCTTCGATCCGAGTGGAAGATGATGTTAATCCATGATTCCAACTTCCAAAACATGTTGATATAAGTTGATTCTACTCAAAACCATCGATCTCTGGTGAAAAATTGCGGAAGGAACGAAGAAAAGATGAGAAATGGCCGGATGACTCGGTCCAGGCCTATAAATAGCCGACCCTGGCCGGCCGCTTACGTACGTAATCGGCCAAGGCCGAACTCTCTGGACTGATTCTGCCGGACATGTTACGTACTTAACCGACAGGCTGTTACGTACGTAACCGGCCTTACGGCCGTTACTGCTGGGCCATTATGGCCGTTACTCGGCCAGGCCTGGCCAGCCAGGCCTCGGTCGATCCGACGGTCCGGAAAATCCCGAAACTCAGACCTGAACGTAAACCGAAAACACGATTATGAAGTACTCGCAAATACGAATCCGAACACTAAGAGAACACATGATTCCGAGCACCCGAGGGCTCGAATTTCGACAACGGAAGTAATTACCCCAAACTTTGAGAAATTACGAAAATGGCCCAACACGTCCGAAATACATGATACACGATCGAAACACCAAACCGAAGCTTACAACATGAATAATAACATTAAATGGACTTCCGAGAAACTCGAAACAACAGTTTCGGACGAGATTCGCGAGAATCGAACTCAAGTGCGGAAAAATCATTTAAGAACAAGAAACTCAACAAAACGATACCGAAACGAACTCGGATGACAAAAGTGTAGAATTAAATATTCTCAGAATGACGAAACGGTCAAAAGAGAGTCGTCGAAACGGACCTCCGCCGAAAAATGAAAATTACCGAAAATCCGAAATTGCGGATATTACATTCTACTCCCCTTAAAAGAAGTTTCGTCCCGAAACTTAAAACAAGTAGGGAGAAGAAATATCCCGACAGGAAAACTCAACAAGATACACAAGAAACGCGTAACTTTCGTCCATTGGCGAAACGTTACAAGCAACGCGAAAGAATATACAGCGTGAAAACACGCCACACGACGACCATAACAACGCCACTGACAATAATTCAAAACAATAACGATCAATTAACGACGCATCACATACCACATCATATGCACACATTTAATCAAAGAAATGTACGCGACAACAAGTCACACCCGACTAAAACGGCTATGCGATAGAACAAATAGAGTATTACGATAGAAATCATTCCGATTCTCATCAGCAAGAAAATGTCCGACGTCAAAACACAAACAATTCAAGATAACGGAAAAAGAGGGTACCGGATATTACATTCTATCTCACAAAAAAATAAGTTTCGTCCCGAAACTTAAAATAAAACATCAGGGTAGACTACAAACAAAACCAAAAAGTTCACGCAACAAATATCAATCTCTACTCGAATTACAACACAAATACAACACGCAACTATGCTACTGGGCACCACTGAGCTCTCCAAGCGTAGGGGCGGGATCCCGGCTTCCGAACATCTCAACGACGGTCTCGCAGTGTACCGCCTGATGTCCCACATATCCACATTTGAAACATTTAACTTGCGGCGAGCGACAATTCTTACGAGTATGGCCCACACGGATACAATTGAAACATAACTTCACGCCGCTTGTCTTACTCGGCTCGTGAGTAGGATTGTTAGACTGGTCAACCGAACGAGGAGTGCTCCTAGAAGGAAACTGCGAAGCAACAGGCTCACGGATCTCACTTCTCTGGCCTCTTGAAAAGTTACTCGAGGTCTTCTGCCTCTTACCTCCTGAGCTACCCTCTGACATGGAAACAGCCATCTCGATGGCTAGAGCTCTATCCTGATAATCTTTCAAGGTGGTACACATAAGCGGAGCCATACTCTCACGGATATGGGGTTTCATGCGCATATTGAAGTATCAGACCTTGTCCGCTTCACTTTTCACTTGATCACGAACATAAGCCAGCTGTCGATTAAAATCGACTATCGCTTGGGATATCGACACATCCTGGGGCGTGGCCAAGAAAAACTCAACGATCCTGCGTTCACGAACAGGCAACGGGCAATACTCTGCCTCCATGGCGGTCTTAAACTCAGCCCATGTAGGTGTACGATCTGCAGGCACTACAGCCTGCCACCAGTCTGCAGCTTCTTTGTCAAGCAAGTACTGAGCAATGGGTACCCTCTTCTCATCCGGACAAGCTACAACATCAAATGTTCTGTCCAACTGGAAGAGCCAGCCTTCCCAACCTAACGAGCCAGATGAACCGACAAAACGGGGCGGCTGCATCCTCATCACATCTCGTAACCACTTACTAGCCCCGTTATCCCCATCTGGGTTCTCATTCCGATGTACGGCCTGATTCATCTGCACTAACTGATCAACCACCTGACGAAGGATGGTGGCGGCGCCAACGTCAACATTAACGCTAGTCGAATGTCCCTGATCTGTACTGAACTGATCGGTACTCGGCAAGGAGGGAGTCGCCCTCTCATGCTCCTGATCACGACCACACCTACGACCACGTCCTCGGCCACGACCTCTCGGCATTCTGAACAGACGACCAAACAGAATAACGCAACCAAACAAACGTCACAACGTCAACATAGGACGATAATAGCAGCACGATAAAGCATCAACTCCAAGTCATCACACAAGTGCATGAACTAACACTGTAATTTAAGAACTTCATTAAAAAACAATTCACACAGTCACATCAACAGAGGTGTTTGGATTTTACCAAACCAAACACAGTCAAAACCACACACGTATCGTAGGGATCAAACACTCGCAGCAAAAATAAAATATTTCCGGGGTATTACTCAAATGATAAAATTTTAAAATTTTCAAGTTTGAAAAATTTGGTGAAATGAAATTTTTGAAGACACTTTTAATACCTCGATCGTTTAATCAAAATCATGTATCTCAATATTTAGAAAACACTAAAACATTCTCCGGCGAGCACAACAACACTACAAACTTATCACAACCACTTAGCCCCAACACATGGACATAAGAAGTTCAAATTTCCAAAAACCAAAAATCGTTCTGCAAAATAAAGATTTCCCAAAATCCTTTAGTTCATAAACAAAATGACGGTAATATTTTACAATGTCCGAAGTACTTCAAAACACATTTTTCAAATACCGTCTGATGGTGTCATTTGAAAATACACGGCCCATTTGTCAAAATTTACAAATTTTAAAAATCCATATAAACCGTGGTTTGACCGAACCACCAAAATATTTTACAAAAATCGATTTCTACAAAAATTCTCAAACTGTAAAGTCCTTTAGAAAATATTCTTAAAGTTACCCATAGCGGACAAAAATTACAACATTCCAAAAACAGTCGAATTTAAAACCACATACTCAAATGGCAACCAGGGTCGCCAATTCAATCAAATGCATCTCGTGGTATCAAGTTTAAACACACAGCAAAATCATTCATCAGAGTTTCTCACAAACTCTACCGTTGATATCTTCACAGAACCCATCAAGGTTTACATCTTTCACACCATACCACCCCACACGGTGGTTCAAAAGTAAAACAACAATACGCCCAGCTATACTCATACCATGTACCACAAGTATTAAACACAATTACATCACACAATACTGTGTAAACAAAATCATGCACCGTAATTAACTCACTAAGATAAAAATCGAGATACACAGGTATTACGCATAAAGGAGGAGACTTACATCCACAGGTCGCACGGAGGTGACAGTCGCCCATGATACTAATCTCGTCTGACAACATAACCGACACGTTGTGACTACGCAGAACTCAATTTGTCACTGACGACTCGAACGACAAGACAACACATTACTCGACAAATCACGACTTGACTCGACCCGACAGCCTAGGTTTCCGCAACCTAAGCTCCGATACCATAAATGTAACACCCCCAAAACCATATGGGAATATTACACGCCGTAGACCATTTCCACAAGGATCTACCAGGCTAAACATCCATAAACAACCAAATGCTTGCCCGACCAGGGTCAAACAATAAAATAATCCTGACCGTTATGGTCACTTACACGTGAATACACATAGCGATGAGGTCAAATAACCCAATCAACAAAACTGACGTAAACGACATTACCCACACAGGGGTCGAAATACAATACAGCGGAAGACTGAAATCAACTCTGACAATACAACAAAAATCAAACAACTCTCGACTCATGATTAGTATCGCAGCTCGTCATCTTCTTGTGCCAATCCTGTGACTGCTCCCCTAAATCTGCATGTACCTGGACGCAAAACAGACATCTACCCCCCGATTACTCGGGGGTTAGTAAAACTCCACTGTTTTACTAGTGCAAGTATCAAATCATACGAAATATAACAAGCATGTAATAATCGTGAATCAACTATAACGATCAGGTATCAAAATATCCCCTGGAGGTTTTCACAAGGAAATATAAGCTATGAAGCATTCGAAAATAAGATTATCATCTCGGGAATTTTTAGAATTTCAAAACCTTTCGAAAATCTTAGGGTCTTAACCCAAATCTCAAAATTATATTTCAACAATTTACAGTACGAAAACATTTCCATAAATCTCATGGGGCTCGGCCCAACATTCTTTTCTTAAAACTTTCTTACAAAATGTTTAATTTACAAAACATAATTCATGACACCGTGATCCCCTGTCACGTGTCTCCGTAGGTTCGACAACCTGCACGGACTTAACCAATCACAACAATCACAACAATCAATCATGCTCATGACTCCGTGATCGCTTGCCACGAGTCTCCGTAGGTTCAACAACCCACACGGATTGAGCAAACACAACAATCACAACAATCAATCATGCTCACGACTCCGTGATCGCTTGCCACGAGTCTCCGTAGGTTCAACAACCCACACGGATTAAGCAAACACAACAATCACAACAATCAGTCCCGACCCCGTGAACCTGTGTCACGTGTCACCGTAGGTTCCGTCGAACCCGCACGGTTGGACGTACTGTGTCCAGATTCAATGGACCTGTGCCACGAATCATCGTAGGCCTCGTCACACCCGCACGATTGGACCTCAGCACCACACACTAAGTTCTGATCCTATGGACCTGTGCCATGAATCCTCGTAGGCCCCTCGAACCCGCACGAGTGAACTTAGCGTTCCAGCACATCACATTCACATTCACATTACATACAACAATGAGCACAGTTAGTCAATCACGTTGATCACCACAAAAACGTACGTCACACGCACATAACACAATCTCAACACTCTCAACAACTATCATAAATCAACGACGTACAACCAACATACCACACGTTCGGTACACAATGCATTGCACAGCAGCTAACACATATACCAATATAACACTATTATCACAAAGCCTTCAAATTTTGGAAAGCACAAACAACTCAAACGGAACATATTTACGAAGACAAGCAAAATCTTCATAAATCTCATACGTGATTACTAGTCGCAAGATACAAGTCGTATAGTAAGATACTTGCCTTAATAACCGCTACCGAACGCTCCGAAGAACACGGTTCGACCGGGAAGCTCGGACCCCAAAAAAGGCAACAAACGGAAGGGTTCCGACTCGAGTTTTTCACAAGAATTCATTCCTAAGTCACAACGATATCAATTCAATCACAATTCTACGAAAACGTATGGAACTTCCCAAGTTCTACCCATTGAAGCATTTTATCGGACACTTTGAAGGCGTAGTCCAATTTAATCGATTATTCAAAGAAATACTCAAATTCATTCCACAAAACTTCAAGGGTATTGAATGATTACGAGTTTACAATTAAGTTCTAACAATAATATGAATCAAAACGAAGCAAATCGGCCAAAACACCAAGAAACCTCAAGAACATCCAAAAACCAAAAGTTTAGGTGTTCTTACCTTCGATCCGGGTGGAAGATGATGTTAATCCATGATTCCAACTTCCAAAACATGTTGATATAAGTTGATTCTACTCAAAACCATCGATCTATGGTGAAAAATCGCGGAAGGAACGAAGAAAAGATGAGAAATGGCCGGATGACTCGGTCGTGCCTATAAATAGCCGACTGGCCGGCCACGCACGTAATCGCCAAGGCCTACGACGTAATCGCCAAGGCCGAACTCTCGGGATCGATTCGCCGACATGTTACGTGCGTAATCGGCAGTTACATACGAATCGCCTTACGGCCATTACGGCCGTTACTCGGCCAGGCCTGGCCAGCCAGGCCTCGGTCGATCCGACGGTCTGGAAAATCCCGAAACTCAGACCTGAATATAAACTGAAAACACGATTACGAAGTACTCGCAAAGACGAATCCGAACACTAAGAGAACACACGATTCCGACCACCCGAGGGCTCGAATTTCGACAACGGAAGTAATTACCCCAAACTTTGGGAAATTACGAAAATAGCCCAACACGTCCGAAATACATGATACACGATCGAAACACCAAACCGAAGCTTACAACATGAATAATAACATTAAATGGACTTCCGCGAAACTCGAAACAACAGTTTCGGACGAGATTCGCGAGAATCGAACTCAAGTGCGGAAAAGTCATTTAAGAACACGAAACTCAACAAAACGATACCGAAACGAACTCGGATGACAAAAAGTGTAGAATTAAATATTCTCAGAATGACGAAACGGTCAAAAGAGAGTTGTCGAAACGGACCTCCGCCGAAAAATGAAAATTACCGGAAATCCGAAATTGCGGATATTACATTCTACCCTCCTTAAAAGAAGTTTCGTACCGAAACTTAAAACAAGTAGGGAGAAGCAATATCCCGACAGGAAAACTCAACAAGATACACAAGAAACGCGTAACTTTCGTCCATTGGCGAAACGTTACAAGTAACGCGAAAGAATATACAGCGTGAAAACACGCCACACGACGACCATAACAACGCCACTGGCAATAATTCAAAACAATAACGATCAATTAACGACGCATCACATACCACATCATGTGCACACATTTAATCAAAGAAATGTATGCAACAACAAGTCGCACCCGACTAAAACGGCTATGCGATAGAACAAATAGAGTATTCCGATAGAAATCATTCCGATTCTCATCAACAAGAAAATGTCCGACGTCAAAACACAAACAATTCAAGATAACGGAAAATGAGGGTACCGGATATTACAGTTGTAAGTCTCCTAATCCCAAATACTACCGTTTTATTTCATTCCTGTTTTGTGAATATTGACGGATTTTCTTTTAGAAAGTTTGCCCTGGATATTGAGTAATTGTGTTTACAGTATGTTGAGGGGAGGTCGTGGACGCGGACGTGGTCGTGGACGCGGATGTGGAAATGTGAGACAGGAGGATTCGGCGTCTATCCCAAAGATTTCTGCTAGTCGAACCGATTCCCATTCTGGAGGACAGCAGGGATCAGCTAATAATAATACAGATCCTAATGTACCGGGAGTGCTTCAACAGGTGGTTGCTCAGATAAACCAGTTTGCTCAAGTTGTGGATCGCATGCAGACCGCGATGGGATATCAGCATAACGAGGATAATCGGGGGGACAAATGGCTTACTTAAGTGGTCAAATTGCACCCTCCGAAATTTGACGGTTCTGCTGAGACGCTTTCTTGGGATCATTGGCTGAAGGAGTTAGAGAAGATCTTTGCAGGATTAATTGTCCCAACGACAGGAAGGTTCCAGTCGCCCAGTATCTTCTGACAGGGGAGGCTTTCGACTGGTGGGAGGCCATTCGACCTGAGGAGCATAATGCTAACTGGACGGAGTTTAAATTAATGATGGAAGCGCAGTATTGTCCTTGCCCAGTTAGAGAGGCCCGTGTCCGGGAGTTTTTCTCACCACAAAATTCAGAAGCATTTGTGACAGACGTGATTAAGACTTTTAATCACCAGTTGACTTATGTGCGCCACTTGGTCAGGACCGAGGCAGAGAGGATTTTTCATTTTGACATGCGAATGAAGCCGGAAATTCAGCAGTATATGTCCGGATTTGAATATACTACCTTGCGACAGTATCAGGACAAAGCACTGGCCTTTGATATGAAAGAGGCGGCAGTAGAAAAGTCAACGGAAGCAAAGAAACAGAAGGTGTCTGGCAACTTCACGGAAAATAAGAGTAGTGGGCCTCGCAGGGGCCAGTCCTCTTTTCATTCATCCAGGAGGCCTCCACATCTTTCTCGAGGTGGAAAGAAGTTCCGGGAAGCACCAACCATTTCAGACGCAGGGAAGAAATGTTATAACTGTGGCAAAGCGGGGCATGTTCGACGTGACTGTTTCGTGCCTGCTGTGACCTGTTTCGAGTGTGGAAGGAAGGGCATCGCGCAACATTTTGTGGAAATGCGACTCGATCTTTTGGTACTCGCACTCCTGTACCGGTTCCGAAGGACACTAGTGTAAACCAGACGCAGCAAAGCGGTTTCCAGCAGCAGAATGTTGGGAAAAGAGAGGCATCCAACGCTGGGTCCATTCCTCCGCGTATTTACAAGATGAAGAAGTCAGACGATCAGAACACAGCTGTTGCATCAGGTACGATTCAGATCCTTTTGCAACCAGTTAGTGTCTTATTCGATTCAGGAGCTACGCATTCTTTTATGTCTTTGAACTGTGTTAATCGTTTGAAAATCTCATGCTTGTATGATTGTGAACCTTATGTTGTGGGATTACCGAGCGGAGAGAAAATTGTGGGAACCCTAGAAGCTAGAGATTTTCCAGTGTCTATAGGAGGGAGAGATTGGCCATCAAATCTTATTGTAGTTGACATACATGGTGATGACTTAATTCTCGGGGACGATTGGCTCAACCGTTATGGAGCTATTCTGAATTACCGAAAGAGAGTCATTTCTATCATTGTTGATGACGGATCTGAACACTTATTCCGAGGATGGAGATCGGGAAGCTCGGGAAAATTGATCAAAACAATGAAAGCCGTGAAATTACTGAAGCAGGGATGTCATGGACTTTGGTGCTATGCCATGAGGAAAGAGGAAGGAGTATTGCTCTCATCTATTCTAGTTGTGAATGAATTCTCAGATGTATTTCCTGACGAACTACCTGGGTTACCTCCACAGAGAGAAGTGGAGTTCACTATCGAATTAGAGCCTGGAGCCGCTCCTACTTCCAGAGCACCATACCGCATGGCGCCAACCGAGATGTATGAACTAAAGAAGCAACTGGAGAAATTATTACAGAAGGGTTATATTCAACCTAGCGTTTCTCCTTGGGGAGCGCCCGTTCTCTTTGTCCGGAAGAAAGACGGATCCCTCCGATTATGTATTGATTACAGGGAGCTCAACAAAGTGACAATCAAGAATAAGTATCCTATACCTCGGATCGACGACTTGTTTGATCAACTGCAAGGGGCAAGGGTATTCTCGAAGATTGACTTGCGATCAGGATACCATCAGTTGAGAATTAAGGAATCGGATATACCAAAGTCTGCTTTCAGATCCCGGTATGGGCATTATGAATTTGTAGTGATGCCATTTGGACTTACCAATGCTCCTGCGGTATTCATGCAATTGGGGAATCAGGTATTCTTAGAATACTTGGATAAATTTGTGGTCGTCTTCATCGATGACATCTTGATATATTCGAAAGACACAGAGGAGCACGCTGAGCATTTGCGTGTGGTTTTGAGCATCTTGAGGAAGGAACAGCTGTATGCAAAGCTTTCCAAATGCGAGTTCTGGCTTAGGGAAGTAACTTTCCTTGGACATGTGATATCAGCTGATGGAGTTCAGGTGGACCCGAAGAAAGTCGAAGCAATTTTGGAATGGGAAGCTCCTAATAATGTGAAAGAAGTCCGGAGTTTCTTGGGACTTGCTGGATATTATCGCCGTTTTGTAGAGGGATTTTCCAAAATTGCTCGTCCGCTCACTCAGCTATTACAGAAAACTCAAAAGTTCATGTGGGATGAGAAATGCTAGGCTGTTTTTGACGAACTTAAGAGGAGACTGATGACATCACCTATATTAGCATTACCAGATGGAACTGATGGATTCATGGTATACAACGACGCTTCAAATCAGGGTCTGGGATGTGTGTTGATGCAAAAGGATAAAATGATTGCCTATGCTTCTCGGCAGTTGAAACCGTACGAGGTTAATTACCCGACTCATGATTTGGAGCTAGCAGCTGTGGTCTTTGCCTTGAAAATTTGGCGACATTATTTGTACGGCACTCATTGCCAGATCTTTACAGATCATAAGAGCCTCAAGTACATTTTCAGTCAGAAAGAATTAAACATGAGGCAGAGAAGGTGGATGGAATTGATCAAGGATTACGACTTGGAAATTCTCTATCATCCGGGTAAAGCAAACGTAGTAGCCGATGCATTAAGCCGTAAACCTGTTTCTATTCGAGTGTTGGAAGCACTTACATCCCAAACCAGCATTCAATGGGAACTAATCCACGAAGGGATTGAAGTATGGGCACCAGGAATCCAAGGGCAACTATATGGGATGGAACTGACTTCATCACTAGTCGAGGAAATCAAATCTAAGCAGTTGAACGATTCTCTGATCCTTCGGTTATGTGATGAAGTAAAGAAAGGAAAGGCCCCAGGATTCGTGATACAAGATGATGGAGTTCTGAGATTTCAGATTCGACTTTGCGTTCCCGATGCTGATGATTTGAGACGGACAATTCTGAAGGAAGCTCATAGCGCGCCTTATTCTATTCACCCGGGCAGCAGTAAGATGTATAAGGATCTAAAACAAAACTTTTGGTGGGGGAATATGAAGAAGGACGTAGCAGAATACGTTTTAAAGTGTTTGACTTGTCAGCAGGTTAAGATTGAACATCAGCGACCTGCCGGAATGTTAAAGCCGCTTCCGATCCCTGAGTGGAAGTGGGAGGATATCTCGATGGATTTCATCACCAGTATGTCAAGGACTAAGTCGGGAATGAACATGATTTGGGTTGTAGTTGATCGACTAACCAAGTCGACTCATTTCCTAGGAATTAAAGATACTTGGGGACCCGAGAGATTGACGCGAGTATTTATTGTAGAGATAGTCAAATTACATGGGATACCGAAGACCATTATTTCAGATCGAGATGGTCGTTTCGTGTCGCACTTCTGGAAGGCAGTTCACAGGGCTTTGGGGACCGAGCTAAACTTTAGCATGGCTTATCATCCTCAGACGGACGGCCAGTCCGAAAGGACTATACAAACAGTAGAAGACATGCTTAGAGCTTGTGCTTTGGATTGGTCAACTGATTGGGAAGTTCATTTGCCGTTGATTGAATTCACCTACAATAATAGTTGGCATGCTTCTATTAAGATGGCACCATTTGAAGCTTTATACGGGAGAAGATGCCGATCACCCCTGTGCTGGGATGATTCTTCAGATTTGATCGGGACGGAACCGGAATTGATAGTTCAGACTCAAGAGAAGATAGCTTTGATTCGAGAAAGACTGTTGACTGCCCAGAGTCAACAGAAGTCTTATGCAGACGTACGTCGTCGCCCTCTAGAGTTCGACATTGGGGACCACGTACTATTGAAGGTATCTCCTACACGAGGAATTTTCCATTTTGGGAGGAAAGGCAAGCTAAGTCCGAGATATATCGGGCCATTCGAGATCCTCGAGAGAGTTGGGGATTTAGCATACAGGTTGGCCTTACCGCCATCACTGAGTCACGTTCACAATGTCTTTCACGTATCCCAACTGCGGAGGTATGTACCGGATCCCAGTCATATCATTGAGTTCGATGAGATCGAGATAGCGAATGACGGCACCTTCGAAGAGAGACCAATCAAGATACTTGAGAGTCGGATCAAACAATTGAGGAATAAACCAATACACTTGGTTAAAGTACAATGGTCACGACACGGAGTTGAAGAGGCCACTTGGGAAACGGAGGACAATATGAAGACTAGATATCCAGAGTTGTTTTCATCTTAAGTTTCGGGACGAAACTTCTTTTTAGGGAGGAAGGATGTAATACCCGAGATTTCTGATATGTAATTGAACCTTGTGATATTGTAATTGCTGTATTTTGATCTGAGTATTATTCTCCGTATTTCATGATCCGGTGTTGTTGAGCGCATGATTTCATGAATGTGATCTAAATTGTGATTCTGCACATATAGCGCACGCTATCGACTATATATAACATACGCTAATTTGGAGCCATAGCGCACGCTATGTATGAACCTTAGCGCGCGCTACACGTAGTTAGCATGATTGAGACAGGGCGGTAGGTGAGATCGGCTGCGGATCTCGGTCGGATTATGTCGGGATGAACCTGGACGGCTTTCGGGAAAAAGCCAAGTCAACGCGGTAGCGCACGCTACTGATATGAGGATAGCGCACGCTAAATGCTGAGTACAGTGAAGTCAGTAAGCCGTTAGCGCACGCTATGAGTATGGACTAGCGCGCGCTAATAACCACTTTCTATAAATAGGACAGCGTCCTTTTTCGTATTTTCAGTCTTTTCACTTCCCACATCCGAATCATTGGACTTAGAGAATTACTCTCTTCATCCTAAACCCTTCTTATCAGCATCCTAGCTCGAGTCGAAGATTGTAGATCATTGGAGATTGTTGTCCAAGCTCTCGGTGTTGGATTTCTTCTAGTTCCTTCGTGTTCTTCACTACTTTGAGGTAGGTGATTCTTCACCAATATTAGTAATATCCTGAAGGACGTTTTGATCATGATTTTGGATTATCTAGTCAGTTAAATTCGTTAGTAGTCGAACATCATGTGTTAGAAGGATATTTTTGACGTTTCGGCACTTATTCATCGTATAATCCATTGAACCTTTTTAGTATATGGACTCCTAATCATATTCATGTATCTTCAAAACCGATTATGACCAGTATATGGAGATTACCAAGTTCTTATGTCCTTACATAAAGGAATCATACGTTTTGGGACATGAAATGGATTGAACTTAGGATATTTTCTTGAAGATCAAAGATGAATTATGGTGTTGCAATGATGATACGTATCCTTGTGTCTCGTAGTAATTTAATACGTAAAGATCTTTCACAAACCGTATGAGCATGATATGCACGGAGATGGCATGTATTAACACTGAAGATTTCATGAGTTTCATCACCTTTAACTCAAGTTTTCTGCTTAGTAGTTAACTGCCATGCACAGTTAGCGCACGCTAAGATAGGCATATTAACGTGCGCTATCGGGAATGAGTAATGTACGCTACGTTTGGTACATAACGTACATTATGTCATCAGGCAGGACAGTCGGCTGATCAGAGAGGACTATCAGTACACAGCTAGCGTACGCTAGACTTGGTCATTCGCGTACGTTAACAGGCAGGCTTAGCGCACGTTACATAGAGTACGTAGCGCGCGCTAAGTAGTTCAGGCAGAATTCATTTTTTTTAGAGCTTGCGGCCGTAAACCGGATTGTTAGAAATTCGTACAACTTGAGAGGAATTCTTTATTATTTCTTAGGTCCGAGCCTTGCATAGGGGACGATCGGGGGGCGGTGGCATACGGACGCGTGTCATTTGTTGGAGTATTTCATTCTTGCCATTTTCGAGGCAAGTATCATATGTTGAGTTTGATTTATATTGGAACTTTGATCATGCATATGGTTTTGTTCATGTTGTCGAATATGAGATTTTTTTTCTTTAATTTCTCGTGGTATTCGTTGTTAATTGTTCGTATTGATGAACATATTGAAATGCATATATGTATGCATAATTGATTGGTTTATGGTATAAATGATCTGAGGGGGGGTCATGAGGATCTATGCTGAGGGCGCTGGATCGAATGTCCACCATGCGTTGGCCCGACGGGATCATCATGGGGATCTATGCTGAGTGCGCTGGATCGCTGGACGGGTTTTCCACCATGCGTTGGTCCGACGGGATCATCATTGGGATCTATACCAAGGGCGCTGGATCGCTGGATTACCCTGTATTGTGTTGATGGAATCGTGAGGATTCACATCGTTGGATTCCGATGACGGAAGTCCGTTTTGCATGTTTTATGATGCACTGATGATTTATGTATTATGATACTTGTACTAGCATTGTTTTGCTAACCCCTTCGGGGGTGGACATTGTTTTGATGTTCAGGTAGCCGAGAGCGGGAAGCAACCACAAGATCGGCAGACGATGAAATGGCTCAGTGATGTGGTTGTTGTTTATTGTTATTGTGATTTGTCTTCTTGATTCACTTTAGTACTCGAGTACGTGTGTTTTAATAATGTCATTTTCGATATGGTTGTATAAGTTAACTCTTTGGATTAGTTGAACCAGTTCTGTATTTTAAACTTCAGTTGTAAGGTTGAATTATATTTACATTTCTTTTATTTAGCCTTGTAAATCCTTACTTAAAGGACTTTACGGCGCTGTAATTATTCCGAATATCTCGGGGTGTTACAGAATATGGTATCGGAGCTAAGATTCATGAATATCTTGGCAGTCGGGTTAGTTGGGTCTGTTTACGTTATTTGATTATTGGTCGTTTGTAACATCACTGCTGAGCCAGCATGGTCGTGTGGACCGTGGTTGTAAGTCTCCTAATCCCAAATACTACCGTTTTATTTAATTCCTGTTTTGTGAATATTGACGGATTTTCTTTTAGAAAGTTTGCCCTGGATATTGAGTAATTGTGTTTACAGTATGTTGAGGGGAGGTCGTGGACGCGGACGTGGTCGTGGACGCGGACGTGGAAATGTGAGACAGGAGGATTCGGCGTCTACCCCAGAGATTTCTGATAGTCGAACCGATTCCCATTCTGGAGGACAGCAGGGATCAGCTAATAATAATGCAGATCCTAATGTGCCGGGAGTGCTTCAACAGGTGGTTGCTCAGATAAACCAGTTTGCTCAAGTTGTGGATCTCATGCAGATGGCGATGGGACAGCAGCATAACGAGGATAATCGGGGGGACAAATGGCTTACTGAAGTGGTCAAATTGCACCCTCCGAAATTTGACGGTTCTGCTGAGACGCTTTCTTGGGATCATTGGCTGAAGGAGTTAGAGAAGATCTTTGCAGGGATTAATTGTCCCAACGACAGGAAGGTTCCGGTCGCCCAGTATCTTCTGACAGGGGAGGCTTTCGACTGGTGGGAGGCCATTCGACCTGAGGAGCATAATGTTGACTGGACGGAGTTTAAATTAATGATGGAAGCACAGTATTGTCCTCGCCCAGTTAGAGAGGCCCGAGTCCGAGAGTTTTTCCCACCACAAAATTCAGAAGCATCTGTGACACACATGATTAAGACTTTTAATCACCAGTTCACTTATGTGCGCCACTTGGTCAGGACTGAGGCAGAGAGGATTTTTCATTTTGACATGCGAATGAAGCCGGAAATTCAGCAGTATATGTCCGGATTTGAATGTACTACCTTGCGACAGTATCAGGACAAAGCACTGGCCTATGATATGAAAGAGGCGGCAGTAGAAAAGTCAACGAAAGCAAAGAAACAGAAGGTGTCTGGCAACTTCATGGAGAATAAGAGTAGTGGGCCTCGCAGGGGCCAGTCCTCTTTTTATTCATCCAGGAGGCCTCCGCATCCTTCCCGAGGTGGAAAGAAGTTCCGGGCAGCACCAACCGTTTCAGACGCAGGGAAGAAATGTTATAACTGTGGCAAAGCGGGGCATGTTCGACGTGACTGTTTCGCGCCTGCTGTGACCTGTTTCGAGTGTGGAAGGAAGGGCATCGCACAACATTTTGTAGAAATGCGACTCGATCTTTTGGTACTCGTACTCCTGTACCAGTTCCGAAGGACACTAGTGTAAACCAGACGCAGCAAAGCGGTTTCCAGCAGCAGAATGTTAGGAAAAGAGAGGCACCCAGCGCTGGGTCCGTTCCTCCGCATATTTACGAGATGAAGAAGTCAGACGATCAGAACACAGCTGTTGCATCAGGTATGATTCAGATCCTTTTGCAACCAGTTAGTGTCTTATGATTCAGGAGCTACGCATTCTTTTATATCTTTGAACTGTGTTAATCGTTTGAAAATCTCGTTCTTGTATGATTGTGAACCTTATGTTGTGGGATTACCGAGCGGAGATAAAATTGTGGGAACCCTAGAAGCTAGAGATTTTCCAGTGTCTATAGGAGGGAGAGATTGGCCATCAAATATTATTGTAGTTGATATACATGGTGATGACTTAATTCTCGGAGACGATTGGCTCAACCGTTATGGAGCTATTCTGAATTACCGAAAGAGAGTCATTTCTATCATTGCTGATGATGGATCTGAACACTTATTCCGAGGATGGAGACCGGGAAGCTCGGGAAAATTGATCAAAACAATGAAAGCCGTGAAATTACTGAAGCAGGGATGTCATGGACTTTGGTGTTATGCCATGAGGAAAGAGGAAGGAGTAGAGCTCTCATCTATTCCAGTTGTGAATGAATTCTCCGATGTATTTCCTGACGAACTACCTGGCTTACCTCCGCAGAGAGAAGTGGAGTTCACTATCGAATTAGAGCCTGGAGCCGCTCCTACTTCCAGAGCACCATACCGCATGGCGCCAACCGAGATGTATGAACTAAAGAAGCAACTGGAGGAATTATTACAGAAGGGTTATATTCAACCTAGCGTTTCTCCTTGGGGAGCGCCCGTTCTCTTTGTCCGGAAGAAAGACGGATCCCTCCGATTATGTATTGATTACAGGGAGCTCAACAAAGTGACAATCAAGAATAAGTATCTTATACCTCGGATCGACGACTTGTATGATCAACTGCAAGGGGCAAGGGTATTCTCGAAGATTGACTTGCGATCAGGATACCATCAGTTGAGAATTAAGGAATCAGATATACCAAAGTCTGCTTTGGATCCCTAAGACGGCATTATGAATTTGTGGTGATGCCATTTGGACTTACCAATGCTCCTGCGGTATTCATGCAATTGGGGAATCAGGTATTCTTAGAATACTTGGATAAATTTGTGGTCGTCTTCATCGATGACATCTTGATATATTCGAAAGACACAGAAGAGCACGCTGAGCATTTGCGTGTGGTTTTGAGCATCTTGAGGAAGGAACAGCTGTATGCAAAGCTTTCCAAATGCGAGTTCTGGCCTAGGGAAGTAACTTTCCTTGGGCATGTGATATCAGCTGACGGAGTTCAGGTGGACCCGAAGAAAGTCGAAGCAATTTTGGAATGGGAAGCTCCTAATAACGTGAAAGAAGTCCGGAGTTTCTTGGGACTTGCTGGATATTATCGCCGTTTTCTAGAGGGATTTTCCAAAATTGCTCGTCCGCTCACTCAGCTATTACAGAAAACTCAAAAGTTCACGTGGGATGAGAAATGCCAGGCTGGTTTTGACGAACGTAAGAGGAGACTGACAACATCACCTATATTAGCATTAGCAGATGGAACTGATGGATTCATGGTATACAATGACGCTTCAAATCAGGGTCTGGGATGTGTGTTGATGCAAAAGGATAAGGTGATTGCCTATGCTTCTCGGCAGTTGAAACCGTACGAGGTTAATTACCCGACTCATGATCTGGAGCTAGCAGCTGTGGTCTTTGCCTTGAAAATTTGGCGACATTATTTGTACGGCACTCATTGCCAGATCTTTACAGATCATAAGAGCCTCAAGTACATTTTCAGTCAGAAAGAATTAAACATGAGGCAGAGAAGGTGGCTGGAATTGATCAAGGATTACGACTTGGAAATTCTCTATCATCCGGGTAAAGCAAACGTAGTAGCCGATGCATTGAGCCGTAAACCTGTTTCTCTTCGAGTGTTGGAAGCACTTACATCCCAAACCAGCATTCAACGGGAACTGATCCGCGAAGGGATTGAAGTATGGGCACCAGGAATCCAAGGGCAACTATATGTGATGGAACTGACTTCATCACTAGTCGAGGAAATCAAATCTAAGCAGTTGAACGATTCTCTGATCTTTCGGTTATGTGATGAAGTAAAGAAAGGAAAGGCCCCAGGATTCGTGATACAATATGATGGAGTTCTGAGATTTTAGAGTCGACTTTGCGTTCCCGATGCTGATGATTTGAGACGGACAATTCTGAAGGAAGCTCATAGCGCGCCTTATTCTATTCACCCGGGCAGCAGTAAGATGTATAAGGATCTAAAACAAAACTTCTGGTGGGGGAATATGAAGAAGGACGTAGCAGAATACGTTTCAAAGTGTTTGACTTGTCAGCAGGTTAAGATTGAACATCAGCGACCTGCCGGAATGTTAAAGCCGCTTCCGATCCCTGAGTGGAAGTGGGAGGATATCTCGATGGATTTCATCACCAGTATGCCAAGGACCAAGTCGGGAATGAACATGATTTGGGTTGTAGTTGATCGCCTAACCAAGTCGGCTCATTTCCTAGGAACTAAAGATACTTGGGGACCCGAGAGATTGGCGCGAGTATTTATTGCAGAGATAGTCAAATTACATGGGACACCGAAGACCATTATTTCAGATCGAGATGGTCGTTTCGTGTCGCATTTCTGGAAGGCAGTTCACAGGGCTTTGGGGACCGAGCTAAACTTTAGCACGGCTTATCATCCTCAGACGGACGGACAGTCCGAAAGGACTATACAAACAGTAGAAGACATGCTTATAGCTTGTGCTTTGGATTGGTCAACTGATTGGGAAGTTCATTTGCCGTTGATTGAATTCACCTACAATAATAGTTGGCATGCTTCTATTAAGATGGCACCATTTGAAGCTTTGTACGGGAGAAGATGCCGATCACCCCTGTGCTGGGATGATTCTTCGGATTTGATTGGGACGGAACCGAAATTGATAGTTCAGACTCAAGAGAAGATAGCTTTGATTCGAGAAAGACTGTTGACTGCCCAGAGTCGACAGAAGTCTTATGCAGACGTACGTCGTCGCCCTCTAGAGTTCGACATTAGGGACCACGTACTATTGAAGGTGTCTCCTACACGAGGAATTTTCCGTTTTGGGAGGAAAGATATATCAGGCCATTCGAGATCCTCGAGAGAGTTGGGGATTTAGCATACAGGTTGGCCTTACCGCCATCGCTGAGTCACATTCACAATGTGTTTCACGTATCCCAACTACGGAGGTATGTACCGGATCCCAGTCATATCATTGAGTTCGATGAGATCGAGATAGCGAATGACGGCACCTTCGAAGAGAGACCAATCAAGATACTTGAGAGTCGGATCAAACAATTGAGGAATAAACCAATACACTTGGTTAAAGTACAATGGTCACGACACGGAGTTGAATAGGCCACTTGGGAAACGGAGGACAATATGAAGACTAGATATCCAGAGTTGTTTTCATCTTAAGTTTCGGGACGAAACTTCTTTTTAGGGAGGAAGGATGTAATACCCGAGATTTCTGATATGTAATTGAACCTTGTGATATTGTAATTGTTGTATTTTGATCTGAGTATTATTCTCCGTATTTCATGATCCGGTGTTGTTGAGCACATGATTTCATGAATGTGATCTAAATTGTGATTCTGCACATGTAGCGCACGCTATCGACTATATATAACGTACGCTAATTTGGAGCCGTAGCGCACGCTATGTATGAACCTTAGCGCGCGCTACACGTAGTGAGCATGATTAAGACAGGGCGGTAGGTGAGATCGGCTGTGGATCTCGGTCGGATTATATCGGGATGAACCTGGACAGCTTTCGGGAAAAACCCAAGTCAACGCGGTAGCGCACGCTACTGATATGAGGATAGTGCACGCTAAATGCTGAGTACAGTGAAGTCAGTAAGCCATTAGCGCACGCTATGAGTATGGACTAGCGCGCGCTAATAACCACTTTCTATAAATAGGACATCATCCTTTTTCGTATTTTCAGTCTTTTCACTTCCCATATCCGAATCATTGGACTTAGAGAATTACTCTCTTCATCCTAAACCCTTCTTATTAGCATCCTAGCTCGAGTCGAAGATTGTAGATCATTGGAGATTGTTGTTCAAGCTCTCGGTGTTGGATTTCTTCTAGTTCCTTCGTGTTCTTCACTACTTTGAGGTAGGTGATTCTTCACCAATATTAGTAATATTCTCAAGGACGTTTTGATCATGATTTTGGATTATCTAGTTAGTTAAATTCGTTAGTAGTCGAACATCATGTGTTAGAAGGATATTTTTGACGTTTCGGCATCCATTGAACCTTTTTAGTATATGGACTCCTAAGCATATTCATGTATCTTTAAAACCGATTATGACCAGTATATGGAGATTACCAAGTTCTTATGTCCTTACATAAAGGAATCTGATAAGTGGTAATTTTACCACATTTTTCTAGGATTTTATACTAGGTTTTTATCTCGTGTCGTGATTAATGTGCTCGTATTTGGCTTATTTATGATTAGTCGAGCCGTATTACGCGTTTGGGTTGGTTTTCGTGTGTTTGCAGGTTTTTAGAGCCAAAAGGACCCAAAACGAGACAAAGGACCGAGAGTCGAGTCAAACGGACGAAGAAACGGATTTTTGCGAAAGACAGACGAACCTATCGGCCGATAGGCCCGTCCGAAAGGAGTTCACCTTTATCGAGTGAAGAGATCGACGAACCAACTATCGGCCCGGCTATCGGCCGATAGGCGATCCGATAAGTGCCAATGGACTCTCGTATTTTGACGGATTTTGACTCTTTTGGATAGTTTTTGTTTCCTAGATTAGGGCTAATCGGGATTTTAACCCCCTTAGGCTATATAAACCTCCTTTTAGACCTAGTTTTATTATTCTTTATCATCTTGGATCAATCTTCCATCAGCCCTTTTCATCTATTATTATCTTTAGCAGATTTTTACATCTTTTTAGCAAGATTTATTCCTTTGATGCAAGAACTTTTTGGAGGAGAATTATTATTGTTTTTCAGAGATTGAAGACTCGGAGTTCATCCGTAAGGGTTGTAATCTCTCTTTTCTTATTAATAATATGCATTCTTCATCTATTTCTTGTTTAATTTCAGTTATGTCTGGCTAACTTCATTGATTGATTCTAGGGTTAGTAAATTTAATTGATGTTCACATGATGTTCCTTTGATTACCTTTTGACCTTTCATCCTAGGCCTGTGTTCAAGATGTGTTAAATCTCATGCTAGATTAAAGGGCCCTTAATCGATGCATTTTAGCTAATTGATTTTGTCCGGAAGGAGTAATTAATTAGTGGAAATACTTGATGCACAATATGATTTTATCTTAAGACCTAGCGGAGAAAGATAAATCATAGATAAATAAGTTGGCGCTTTTAAGTGATTTAAATTCTTTGAGCCCTGGAAGGGAAAAGGGTTTAAATTAACTATCTTTCTAGGTTGCCTTGATCGGAATTCTAGATCGACTGAGTGATTATTTCTAGGATTGAATTAAAATTTGGGGAAAAGGAATCAAGTGAATGGATTGTGTGAACTCAATTAGATGATACTACCCTAGGATCAATTACCTTTAGACTTGTGATTTTATCTTACTAATTTGCTTTATTTGCTTGATTTTAGATAATTCGTCTTTTATTTAATTTTTATTTTTCGATTTTTAAAGTTAGATAATTAGTAACAAACAAAATTTTCGAATTCCTAAATAGGAGTCAAATTTTGAGTAGAGTTACTTCCTTTATTTTCGACACATCAATTCCCTTGGGTTCGACACCTTGGAATTACTTCGAGGTTTTACAAATTTTAAAATTGATCGGATTTGAAAACCATACTACGCGAATCCCAGCGATCAATTTTTGGCGCCGTTGCCGGGGAATTGATAGAAAACTTAAGGGGATAATTCGAAAAAGAAGAGATTGTTACTTTAGGTTGTTTACTATTATTATTAATTTTCGATCTCGTTTCCTCACATCTTGTTTTCTCTTCCTTGTAGGCGGTGCATGATCACAAGATCCCAAGGAAAGGACTTATTTCCTTTGAATCCAGAAATCGAGAAGTCTTTGAGGAGGAAGAAGCAAGAAGCGAGAACCGAGACTATTTCTATACCTTTCGTTGATACCATGGCCGGCATTGGTGACCCACCACGAGAACTCGCTCGTCCCGAGAAAATCCCTTTGAATGCCCGCTTTCGACCTAAGCTGGACGATTATCAAGAAGGAGGTTGGGGAAAGATTGATGCCAACAACTTCGAGCTTAAACCGTCCCTCATCGCTACGGTGAAGTCTCAAACATACGGAGGAGGAGTTAATGAAGATCCAAACGCTCACCTTGAGTCGTTTTTGGATATATGTGCCACCATCAAGCAAAACGGAGTGCCTCCGGATGTCATTAAGCTCCGCCTATTCCGGTTCTCCTTAGAAGACGATGCGCTAGATTGGTACAAGAGCCTCGATCGGAAGGAAATTGGTACTTGGAGAGAGATGACTCGGTTGTTCTTAGCACAGTTCCATCCTCCCTCGAAGGTGCAAAAACAAATCAACGATATCTTGCAATTCGAGCAATATGAGGATGAATACTTATACGAGGCATGGATCCGATTTAAGAAGCTACTTCGCAAATGCCTGACATGGAATTGACAAGGAAGAAATCTATATTCGGTTTTATCGGGGTTTGACGAGGAAGGCTAGAAGAGAGTTGGACTATTCATCGAAAGGGGGATTTCTTGCTAACGATTATGAAGAGGCCAAGAATCTCATCGAGCTAGCGGTCAACAATGATTACGAGGAGGTGACCGATAGGAAGATGACAAGAATAAAGGTTCCGTCCGGTGACGAGGACGCCTACGGTGATTTGAAGGCGAAATTTGAAAAACAACAAAAAGAGCTTGAGATGCTAAAAAAGAATACTTTGGGAGTCAATTCAGTTTTTGAAGAGCTAAACGAGCCTATTGCAGTTAAGGAGGATTTGAATTACGTGCAAGGAGGAAACTTCGGCAAGGGGAAATAGGGGAATTATTATCCGAACAATCGAAACCACCCTAATTTCTCTTATGCCAACCCGAACAATGCTCTCCGGCCACCACCAAGGATTTAACGTGAAAAAGCGGGGTTATTCAAGAGCCGATTGCTAAGACACCTATGGAAGAGATGTTGGAACGATTGGAGGCGAGTCAAAAGATTTTATTTATAAAGTAGACAAGAGGTTCGGGGCTCTCGAGCATAGTGTGACATCTATTGGAAACTCGGTGATAGCCTTGACAAAGCGGATGTCGATGGTGGAGACCCAAATGAGTCAAATGGCGACGCCCTGCCGGATTTCATAAGCGGGGCATTTTCCGGCAAAGACCGAGACCAACCCGAAGACGCAACAATGCAACGCAATCGAGCTTCGGAGTGGGACAAGGTACAGTAATCATGGGGCTGAAGTTGAGAAATCTGGAAACGAGGATGTACTAGAAACGGGAGCAGAGAACGAGAAGGCAGATGAAACACAGCAGAACCTATCGGGTAGCCTATCGACCGATAGGCCCAACCGATACCCAGACAGAATGCCGGCAGTTAAGCCTATCGACCCCCCTATCGGTCGAAAGGCTCCTGGAAGTTCGAATGTGAAGGATTTTGAGGTAAAAGCTCCATTTCCACAGCGATTGGCCAAGTCGAGATATGATGAAAAGCTTCAACAATTTATCGACATGTTTCAAAAGGTGAATATCAACATTCCACTTCTAGATGCTTTGAGAGACATGCCGGGGTACGTTAAATTCTTGAAAGACGCTGTGGCAAGCAAGAGGAAGTTGGGGAAGTTTGAAACAATAAATTTGACAGAGGAGTGTAGCGCTATCATTCAAAACAAGATTCCGCTCAAGCAGAAGGATCCGGGACGTTTTACATTGACATGCAAGATTGGCGACCAAACGTTCCGTAATGGGTTGTGTGATCTCGGGGCAAGCATCAATCTTATGCCTCTATCTATCTTTAAGAAGTTGAAGATTGGGGAGATGAAGCCGACTACCATTTCTCTACTCATGGCGGACCGGTCGATCGCTTATCCAAGGGGAATTGTGGAGGATGTGCTCATTAGAGTCCAACACTTAGTCTTCCCGGCCGATTTCGTAGTTCTTGACATGCCCGAGGACGAGAATCAACCATTGATCTTTGGGAGACCGTTTCTAGCGACGGGGAGAGCACTTATAGACGTCCAAGAGGGTGATCTTACCTTCCGGGTTAATGATCAAAATCTGAAAATTTCCATCTATGACGCGATTAAGAAGCCCGAGGATGCGCCCGAGGAATGTTATGAAATTAAGTCTATTATGCCACCCCCGTCCGACTTGTTGGAGCACTGCATTTCACACTCCATTTACTCACATTCTGATGTTGATGAAGTTTCCGAGGATTTGCCAGAGTATGTTCGAATGTTGGAGGCGAACGAGAGTCGATCTAATGAGAGGGACGTATGCTATCTTGATATCAACAAACCCGTTCAAGGGGGAGTTGTCGCTGAGGACCCGGAATGAATGAGGTATCGTCTAGCTAAAGACGTTAAACGTAGCACTTGTTGGGAGGTAACCCAACGTATGTATATTAGTTCGTTTTATTCTTTTATTTTCGATTTTTCGTTTGCGTGATTTTTGTAGTTTCTAGTTTCGTAGTAGCTTTGTTAGTTTTGTTAAGTTCTAATCCATGCACGCCGAGTTTTGGATACTTGCAGGTCTTTAATCGCCATATCCAAGCAAAAACGGGACCAATTATGTGAAAGAGAAAAGGCTGGAAAATTTTTTGAGACAGAAGATCCTATCGGGCGAGCCTATCGGCCGATAGGCCCGGCCGATAGGCTGAGGAAAATAAAAAAAATTACATGTTGAAAGCAGTGGTCGATAAGTGGTCGCTAACGACCGATAGTCCCACCCGATATGAGGTACGTAAGAGACAGAAGTTCCTATCGGTCCAGCCTATCGGCCGATAGGCCTGGCCGATAGGACATACCCGGCCCAGTATCCACTTCGACCCGGTTGATTAATACCCCTTTTAAACACCCCCACACCCGATTTTCTCACACACTTACACACTTATCGGCCGATAGAACGAAAGGAGCGAATTTTTTCTACTTTTCTTCCTTCAAACTCGATCAAGGTACGTAATTTCGACGCTTAATCCTCTTGTTTTTCAATTCTATACATGTTTTGAAGCACTTTGACGGATTCCTTTTGGAGTTTTGATGAAAATCGAATTGGGGATCCACTTTTTGGAGCTTTTGTTAGACTTTGATATTCTTTGAATTTTATGCCCGATTGTTGATAGAATCTTGAGGGAAACATGTTATCTATGCTTGATTGTTCATGGGTACTTCGAATTGGGGGATTAATTGATGAAATTGAACGAATTTTGAAAAAAAACCCCAAATTGGAAGAACCCTAATTTCATTTTGTTGAAATTGGGTGAATTTGTTGAATTGTTAATTGGGATTGATATGAGTTGAATTGTTGATGAATTAGATTGGATTGGAGAGAATTTGCCCTAATATGATCGTAGTGTGTTGTTTTGTTATTGTGGGTGGTGATTTTGATCCTTAGAATATGAAATGGGGGAGTCTAAGTTTGGGGGAGGTTGTGTGATTCGTTGATCGTAGTATATGGCTGTCGGGTCTATGATTTTGATGTTTATTGGGCATTGTAGGGCCCTTAGTTGATATTGTGGGATTATTGGATTATGTCGATGCTCGTTGAATGTTTGTACTATGAGTTGCTTATTGGATATTGATTGGATGGTTGTTTTGTAGGAACTTTGAAATGGGAAAGCAAAGCAAGAAGTCGAATCCGAGTACAGCCGGAAAATCTAAGGCAACCACAGAGAAGGAAAAGGCTCCGACGAAGGTAGTGCCGGCTATTCCGATCCCGGCTGCGCTCGACCCGAAGAAATTCAAGCTAAGATTGACCGGGCCAGAGTCTAAAAGAAGGTGGTCGCACCTTATCGGAATGTCACACAAGCATTGCCGATTTTTGCATGAGGAGACGGCTCGGGGTATGGGTGTATACGATGATATTGTGCTACTAGCGAGGCAGTGCGGGTTTGAGCAAATTTTTCGGGCAAACTATCTCGCATACCACGTGCTCACCGTGGAGTTTCTGTCCACACTTGAGGTTTTTAGGGAGAACGGGACTCCGGCATCTATTCGCTTCAACCTCGACAACATAGAAAGGGAGCTCTCGGCCGACGAAGTTAATGCCATTATCAACGGGGCCGAGGACGGGTCATTCCAGCAGGGCGATCATGCCAAAGAAAACTTAGAGCTGTGGTCCAAGATGATTTACCGCAGGGAGGAGACACTTCTCATCTATAATCCGACATATGCCAAGGCCTCCTCGATCAGAACCCGGTTCTCGTTATATCCACCGTCTGCTCACCTCGACGATCTTGAGCCGCATCGACTGGGGACGTGCTTGTCCACCGATCTTCACCTTTTATGGTCGGCCTTGAACGGTACGGAAGCATGCGGATGTTTTCGATTGAGCACATGGAGAAACAAGCCGGTGGCCAGAAGCAGAGGATTGGGATTGAGGCGTTCGTGACCCCTATCGCGGAGCATCTCGGGGTACGCATTAGCGGAGAGCCGGTGTCCCGAGACATTTATTTGGATAAACCGACACTGCAGAGGCAAGAGATGCTTGCCTTCACCGAGGGGTTTGACTGGAAATTGCACGGTCGGAACAAAACCGTGTCCCTCTTCCGACTCCCCTCTCCGACCTTGACCTCTGTGATGGGCGACGCGCCCGATGTATATGCGAGGTGGAGTATGAGCTCCGCGGCTCATGTGGCACTTATCCGACCGTTGGATGCGTCTCGTAAGAGGCAACGCCGGGAGGTGACCATTGATGAGCCGTTCTTGGAGGGAGCCGAGGAGGATGTAATATCCGTAATTTTTCCATTTTTAGCAGTTTCCATTTTGGTGTATGTCTATTTTTATCGACTCGCTTGTAACCGTTTCGACATTTCGAATCTATTTTGTTCTTGGAGTTTTTCCATTTGGATGAGTTTTGATGATGTTTTCACGTAATTTCGTTTTATGACATGTTTTGCCGTATGAACGTTCGATTCTTGTAAAACTCGTTCGTTTCCGTTGTTTCTTGGTTTGTACAAGTTCGTATGGTTGAGTTGGTCATGTGGAGACTTTCGGTTTGTGAATCCGACGTCGTTTCGTGATTTTCGGTCACTTGGGCCATTTTTGTAATTTCCTAATAGTTTAGGGAATCTCGTTTCGTTGTCGCGTTACGGACCCTTCGGTGGTCGGAATTGTATTTTCTTTCAGCGCTTAGCTCCGTCGTCTTGTATGCTTCGCGTTCATGTTCGGGATTCGGTCTCATCGTGTGTATCGTGTTTCGCACCCTCCACGGCAGACTTCACTGGCGATATGACATCAGCCAGATCAAGCTGCATGTAGGTAGTGCACGCTACCCTCTGTTGCCTTGCGTGCGCTATCAAGAAGCGATTAGCGTCGCTAACCCTTATTATTAGCGTACGCTAACGAATGGTGGCGGTAGCCACGGTATCCACGGCCTGTTAGCGCCGCTACATATGGAAGTTAGCGTCGCTAACTTCACAAATATATAAGCCCAATGCGATTTTGAAGCAGCGATTTCATTCTTTTCCCTTCGTTTCTTCGACGTGCGACCTCCGAGGCGATTTTCATCATCCGATCGGTGTTCTATTCACATTCCATCACCGTAGAGTCGTGCTAACATATCATAATCAACATAATCACCTTTCATCAGACGAATTAAAGGTAATTACTCAGTAACCCTAATTTTGACGAATTTGGGGTATTTCGGGATTTGATGTTTTAGTTCCGAATTGTTCATATATATTAAGATATTCTTCACCGAGTGTGATTATTGAATGATTCCAAATCCAGTTTCCTTGATTTTAATCCGCGAATTATCAATACGGGGAGATTTTGCGTAAACCCTCACCCGTATTGATTGAACGTCTATTGTCGTTATTTGTAATCGGGGTTTTGGAAGTATTCCTTTCGATTATTGATGTCCGTTGGGACTGAGTTATGCTAATTCTTCATTTAGGAACCGTCGTTTTCCATTCGGATCATCCGTAGTCATTTTTCACTTCCGATTCTTCGAAGAATGTCTCAAAGGCAAGTACTTTACATTTGTTTACATGTTCTAGTATTTGAATTATGGCTGTATCGTGGTTGTTGTGGATGGTATGTGTATGTTCACCTAGGGACGGTCCGACGGGGCCTCTAGGGATACGTATTGCCGTGAGTGTGCGTATCGCGAACTGTGGTTAGCCACCCAGGGATGTCCGACGGGGCTCTGCGGGGTACGATGGCCGTGAGTCTCGTACCAACGGTTAACTTTGAATTGTGATTTATTGGAGATAATGTGTTTTACGATTGTACAATGTAAATATTCCGGAATATAAAATGTTTTCTAAAATGACTTTTTTGGCGCATATATTCATCTGATTAGAATGTAGTTCAAATGGATTGTACTTGCACTAGCAGTTGTCGCTAACCCCTTAAATGGGGGAAATACTTTTTGTATTTCAGGTATTGATCGTGGGGATAAACGAGCACGCGGGACGTATGAGGATGATGGGCAAGCATGATATTGTCCAGTATTTGATTTTCGATGTTATGTCTGTCGGTTACTATTGATGTCTGATTTTGGGATTTATGTATTATAAAATTGGTTTAAGTACTCGAGTACTTCGTGTCTGAAATTGTTAATGTTGTGTTCCCGTTTTGGGAAATGGATTTGATGTCAGAATTTAATTGTCGGTTTGTAGTCTTTTATTTGAATTGTCATTTTATTAATGATAGCTTTTCGTTGTCGAATGTCTTGTTGGTATGTTAGCCTGGTGGATTCCACAGTGTGGGGTCCACGGCGCTGTAATATGCCCTGAACGTCTTGGGGGTGTTACAGAATATGGTATCAGAGCTTAGGTTTATGGATACCTAGGCTGTCGGTCATTTGGGTCTAGTTAAGTGTCGTTTTGGGACAAGATCACCGTTATGCCATCATCTCGATGCCGGTGCTCGTAAGTTTTCCTAACTTGACTCGTTTCACCGTCTGTTCTATTTCTGTCTTAGTATCTTTTGCGTTTTGCGTTTGAATTGTACTTACCCGTTGCTTCTTAATTCCTGCTAGTAGAGGACGCGGGCCTTGGTCGCGACGCGGTAGGGGCGTGGCGCGGCCGGTGGGGCGGCCATGTCCGATCACTCGGGAACCGGTCGGCGATGCCTTCTTTGTCGAGCAGTGTTCCCCCTAGTTCGGAGGTCGGCGAGACGATCTGCTAGCTCCGTAATGCTCATGAGAATGTTGGAGTGGCCAACATATTACGGCAAGTAGCGAACCGAGATGACGCTCGGCTCGAGCCGTTACGGTCGGCCATGCTAATGCCAACCCGGTTCCGCCCTCTGGATCCGGTAATGATAAGCTACTTGGGGCGTGATTCGTATGCGTCCTCCGCATTTGATGGTGCTTCTGACCCTTCTGGTTGGGAGAATTGGTTATTCGAGTTGGAGAAAGTGTTTGAGGCTGCTAATTGTTCCGAGGAGAGGAAAGTACCCATTGCTCAGTACTTCCTCGCCAAGGAGGCAGCGACGTGGTGGCAAGCGGTGAAACCGCGTGACCGGGCAGCTACGTGGGCGAGTTTCGAGATCCGATGGAAGACGAATCATCGCCTTGGCGGTGAAAAGGGGAGGATCCGAGCCTTCTTTGAGGCTAAGCCCCAAGATGTTCCTATTTCTCAAGCTATCAAGGACTACAATCAACAGCTGCACTACGTGAGAAACCAAGTCCGAGATGAGCTAGACAAGATCCGCCACTTTGATATGTGGATGAAGCCGAGGGTGCGCCACTACATGTCCAGTCCAGGGTGCACGACTTTGAAAGATTATCGAATAAAGCGATGGCTTACGAGATGTCGTTTTCTGCGGCAGAGGCACTGAAGGAAAGAAGCGAAGACCTCGGTCGGTTTCGGGAGGCAAGTCGAGAGGGTATCCGAAGGCTCGGTCACAGTTCGCGAGTCTTGAGTCGATCGCCATCGGTTGGTCGAGGAACGGTTCTAGGTGCACTCCTGCTGGTTCCGTTCGTGGTCCTACATGCTTCAACCGCAATCGTCCGGCCACATGATGAGTGAGTGTGATAGGCCTCCGATTCGGTGTCTTGCTTGTGGTCGTATGGGTCATCGTGCCAAGTTGCATGCGGATGCGGCTCGGGCTCCGATTACTCGGATATCTGCTCAGTGCAGGAGAGCCGAGTGTGAATCAGCACCAACGGTTCCTCGGCCGCAGCGAGTTTTGGTAGAGGTCGAGGTCGTAGTCGGCCTTCTAGAGGAGCTTCTAGTGCGGGTCCATTCCGCCCGTATGTATGAGATGAGGCGAGCCGGAGATCCCGACGCGACGGTGGCTACAGGTACCGTCCACATCCTTGACCATCCTGTTTCCGTATTGTTCGATTCTGGTGCTACGCATTCTTTTATATCTATGGATTGGGTGCGTCGTCTACATATTGATTGCCTTGTTGCTTGTGAGCCTTTTGTTGTTAGACTTCCTAGCGGGGATAGCATCGTAGGGGACCGTGAGATTAGAGATTTTCCAGAGAGTATCGCGGGGAGGGTTTGGCCTTCTAATCTGATTGCAGTAGATATTAGAGATGAGGATTTGATTCTGGGTGAGGATTGGCTGGACCGTCATGGGGCGATCATGAATTATAGAATGAGGACGGTTTCGATGTTGGCCTCTGACGGTACCGAGCATTCCTTTGTGGGGCGTAAGCGGAGTAGCCAGAGATTACTGATCAGCGCTTTGAGGGCGGTGAGACTTCTTCGGGGAGGTTGCACGGGCTATTGGTGTTACGCTTTGAGATCGGAAGAAGGGGGAGTCGAGCTCTCGTCTATTCCGGTAGTATGTGAGTATCCTGACGTTTTTCCAGATGAGTTGCCGGGTTTGCCGCCGGGCCGAGAGGTTGAGTTTACCGTCGACCTAGAGCCGGGTGCAGCACCTATCTCTAAGACGCCATACCGTATGGCGCCTGCCGAGATGCTTGAGTTGAAGAAACAGTTGGGAGAGTTGCTAGACATGGGGTATATTCGACCGAGTGCTTCGCCTTGGGGCGCACCGGTCCTATTTGTAAAGAAGAAGGATGGGTCACTTCGTTTGTGCATCGACTACCGAGAGTTGAACAAAGTGACCATCAAAAACAAATATCCACTCCCGAGGATTGATGACTTGTTTGATCAGTTGCAAGGAGCGACCGTGTTTTCGAAGATTGATTTGAGATCGGGGTATTATCAGCTCCGAGTGAAGGATACCGATATTCCGAAGACGGCCTTTCGGACGAGATACGGTCACTACGAGTTTGTGGTTATGCCTTTTGGGCTAACCAACGCACCACCGTGTTGATGCAGATTATGAACAAAGTCTTTATCGAGTACCTCGATAAGTGTGTGGTCGTTTTTATCGATGACATCCTGATTTACTCGAGGAGCGAGGAGGAGCACGCCCGTCATTTGCATATTGTGTTAGATATTTTGAGAACTCAGCATCTTTTTGCGAAGTTCTCAAAGTGCGAGTTTTGGTTACGTGAGGTTATGTTTCTCGGTCATGTGATCTCGGCCGAGGGTGTTCGTGTAGACCCACATAAGGTAGGCGGTGTTGGATTGGGCGCCGCCCAGAACGTGAAGGAGGTCCAGCTTTTGGGATTAGCCGGGTATTATCGTAGATCGTCGAGGTTCTCTAAACTCGCTCGACCGACTCGATTGTTCTGAAGTCGAGAAGTTTGTGTGGACCGATGAGAGGCGAGAATAGTTTTGAGGAGTTGAAGAAGCGGTTGGCGACCGCTCCGTTTTGGCCTTACCGAGTGGTAATGATGGTTTCTCGGTTTATAGTGATGCTTGGGCCAAGGGCTCGGATGCGTACTTATGCGGCATGGGAGGACGATTGCCTATGCTTCCGTCGTTGAAACCATATGAATTGAATTACCTACGCACGATCTTGAGTTGGCCGCAGATTGTGTTTGCGTTGAAAATCAGCGTCATTACTTGTATGGCTCGTCGTGTCGATTTTCACCGATCACAAGAGCCTCAAGTACATCTTCACGCGAAGGAGCTTAATATGAGACAGAGGAGATGGTTGGAATTGATTAAGGATTACGATCTTGAGATCCTCTATCATCCGGCAAGGCTAATGTGGTAGCAGATGCCTTGAGCCGGAAATCGGTATCGCTTGAGCGCTTGAGTTGCTTACGGCTCGGTCGGGACTTGACGAGAGTTTATGAGGTTGAGCATTGAGGTTGTCTTGCCCGAGAGTTCCGGCGATTCGTACTCTTGAGATTTCTTCATCTGCAGTCGAGGACATTAAATCGGGACAGTTGGAGGACCGATGTTTATTCACTTCGGGAAAGTGTAGAGAAGGGAAAGCCCGGGATTTGTTATTCATGAGGACGGAGTGTTGAGATTCCGAGGTCGGTTGTGTGTTCCGAACGACTCGGAATTGAGACAGAGCATTATGCGAGAGGCTCATGCGTCACCATACTCAGTCCATCCGGGCTCGAGTAAGATGTATAAAGACCTGAGGAAGAATTTCTGGTGGAACGATATGAAGAAAGAGGTAGTTCAGTTTGTGGCTAAGTGTTTGACTTGTCAGCAAGTCAAGATTGAACATCAGCGGCCAGCCGGATTATTGAAACCACTTCCCGTTCCGGAATGGAAGTGGGAGGACATCTCTATGGATTTTGTCACGAGTTTACCGAGAACGAAGACTGGTATGAATATGGTGTGGGTGATTGTAGACCGACTGACTAAGTCGGCACATTTTCTGGGCATCAAGGATACTTGGGGTCCAGAAAAGTTGGCTCGTATTTTTATTGCACAGATAGTGAGGCTTCATGGTACGCCGAGGACCATTATTTCAGATAGAGATGGCCGGTTTGTATCGCACTTTTGGCAGGCGGTACATAAGGCATTGGGGACACAGTTACGTTTGAGCACTTCGTTCCATCCCCAGACCGATGGGCAGTCCGAACGTACCATCCAGACGTTCGAGGATTTGTTGCGCGCGTGTGCGTTAGGATCGAGTAGTAATCGGGAGGATCACTTGGCCTTAATTGAGTTTACTTATAATAATAGCTGGCACGCGTCGATTAAGATGGCACCATATGAGGCACTTTATGGCCGACGTTGCCGATCACCGATATGTTGGGATGAACCATCCGATTTGGTTGGCACTGAGCCGGACCTTGTGTTGGAGACGAGAGAGAAAGTTGAATTGATTAGAAAGAGGATGTTGGCTGCTCAGAGTCGACAGAAATCTTATGCGGATGTTAGGCGTAGACCCTTGGAGTTTGAGGTGGGAGATCACGTTCTGTTGAGAATATCTCCGACGAAAGGAGTTTTCCGTTTTGGGAAGAAGGGGAAACTCAGCCCGAGATATATTGGACCCTTCGAGGTATTGGAGAGAGTCGGCGAGTTGGCATACCGTTTGGCTTTACCTCCGTCGCTGAGTCATGTACATAGTGTATTTCACGTTTCCCGATTGAGGAAATGCGTTAGGACCCGTCCCACATTATTGACTTTGGGGACGTGGAGATCGAGAAGGATATTACGTTTGAGGAGAGGCCCGTCAGAATTTTGGAACGTCGTGACAAACAGTTAAGGCACAAAACCATTCCTTTGGTTAAGGTGCAATGGTCGAGGCACGGAGTAGAAGAAGCGACGTGGGAGCTAGAGGAGGATATGCGTTCGAGATACCCCGAGCTTTTTGATTCTTAAGTTTCGGGACGAAACTTTATTTTAGAAGGGGAGAATGTAATATCCGTAATTTTTCCATTTTTAGCAGTTTCCATTTTGGTGTATGTCTATTTTTATCGACTCGCTTGTAACCGTTTCGACATTTCGAATCTATTTTGTTCTTGGAGTTTTTCCATTTGGATGAGTTTTGATGATGTTTTCACGTAATTTCGTTTTATGACATGTTTTGCCGTATGAACGTTCGATTCTTGTAAAACTCGTTCGTTTCCATTGTTTCTTGGTTTGTACAAGTTCGTATGGTTGAGTTGGTCATGTGGAGACTTTCGGTTTGTGAATCCGACGTCGTTTCGTGATTTTCGGTCACTTGGGCCATTTTTGTAATTTCCTAATAGTTTAGGGAATCTCGTTTTCGTTGTCGCGTTACGGACACTTCGGTGGTCGGAATTGTATTTTTCTTTCAGCGCTTAGCTCCGTCGTCTTGTATGCTTCGTTCATGTTCTGGATTCTCGGTCTCATCGTGTGTATCGTGTTTCGCACCCTCCACAGTGACTTCTGCGATATGACATCAGCCCGATCAAGCTGCTGTGTAGGTAGCGCACGCTACCCTCTGTTGCCTTGCGTGCGCTACAAGAAACGATTAGCGTCGCTAACCCTTATTATTAGCGTACGCTAACGAATGAGTGGCGATAGCCATCGGTATCACGGCCCGTTAGCGCCGCTACATATGGAAGTTAGCGTGCGCTAACTTCACAAATATATAAGCCCAGTAGGCGATTTTGAGCGGATTTCATTCTTTTCCCTTCGTTTCTTCGACGTGCGACCTCCGAGGCGATTTTCATCGATCCGATCGGCGTTCTATTCACATTCCATCACCGTAGAGTCGTGCTAACATATCATAATCAACATAATCACCTTTCATCACCGAATTAAAGGTAATTTCTCAGAACCCTAATTTTGGCGAATTTGGGGATTTCGGGATTTTAGGGTTTAGTCCCGAATTGTTCATCTATATTACGATATTCTTCACCGAGTGTGATTATTGAATGATTCCAAATCCAGTTTCCTTGATTTTAATCCGCGAATTATCAATACGGGGAGATTTTGCGTAAACCCTCACCGTATTGATTGAACGTCTATTGTCGTTATTTGTAATCGGGGTTTTGGGAGTATTCCTTTCGATTATTGATGTCCGTTGGGACTGAGTTATGCTAATTCTTCATTTAGGAACCGTCGTTTTCCATTCGGATCATCCGTAGTCATTTTTCACTTCCGATTCTTCGAAGAATGTCTCAAAGGCAAGTACTTTACATTTGTTTACATGTTCTAGTATTTGAATTATGGTCAGATCGTGGTTGTTGTGGATGGTTATGTGTATGTTCACCTAGGGACGGTCCGACGGGGCCTCTAGGGATACGTATTGCCGTGAGTGTGCGTATCGCGAACTGTGGTTAGCCACCCAGGGATGTCCGACGGGGTTCTGCGGGGTACGATGGCCGTGAGTCTCATACCAACGGTTAACTTTGAATTGTGATTTATTGGAGATAATGTGTTTTACGATTGTACAATGTAAATATTCCGGAATATAAAATGTTTTCTAAAATGACTTTTTTGGCACATATATTCATCTGATTAGAATGTAGTTCAAATGGATTGTACTTGCACTAGCAGTTGTCGCTAACCCCTTAAATGGGGGAAATACTTTTTGTATTTCAGGTATTGATCGTGGGGATAAACGAGCACTCGGGACGTATGAGGATGATGGGCAAGCATGATATTGTCCAGTATTTGATTTTCGATGTTATGTCTGTCGGTTACTATTGATGTCTGATTTTGGGATTTATGTATTATAAAATTGGTTTAAGTACTCGAGTACTTCCTGTCTGAAATTGTTAATGTTGTGTTCCCGTTTTGGGAAATGGATTTGATGTCAGAATTTAATTGTCGGTTTGTAGTCTTTTATTTGAATTGTCATTTTATTAATGATAGCTTTTCGTTGTCGAATGTCTTGTTGGTATGTTAGCCTGGTGGATTCCACAGTGTGGGGTCCACGGCGCTGTAATATGCCCTGAACGTCTTGGGGGTGTTACAGAGGAGATGGATGATATACCCGAGGGGGGTAGCCGTGACGAGATTCCCACCGGTGGAGGTAGTAGTTTTCAGATGAGAGCTCCGGATTTTGAGGCTTTTGAGACGAGATTTTTTGAGAGAGAGAGAGAGAGATGCACGAAGAGAGTATGCAGGCGCAAGACAACTATCATTTGGCGAGTATGCGTTCTTTGACAACCGAGTTTGGTTCTTTGGGAACTCGGTTGGGCGAGGTTGAGACTCGGGTGGGTGCTGTTGCCACTCGGGTCGATGAGTTGTACGAGCTCGTGGAGAAACGAGCTGAGGAGGACAGAGTGTGGCGACAAGAGGAGATTGCTTGGAGGGAGCAAGAGAGGAAGAGGCAGGAAGATAGGTGGGCCCAGGAGGACCACTGCCACCGAATGCTACACGAGATGTACCACTTTGCTCCTTTCCCCGATACACATGCCCGCTATGATCCGAGCTCGCCGACAAACCCGCCATTTCCGCCACAGTGATCAGGTACTCCATTAACAAAGCCACTCCTTTCTCTTTTCAAACTTATTCCTCCTTTGGGATGCGAAATAAGTTTGGGGGGGGGGGGGAAGAAGTGCGGCTTTGTTAATTTCTTTACGTGTGAGTACCTTGTTTGCCTTGTATCATTATTTGCTTGTGTTGGTACCCGTTGTTATTATTTGTGCTTCTCATATTGGTGTTGCGTGGAATTAGCTTTTGTTGCTTAGTTTTTAGATTTTTATGTTCATTTTTCGTTTGGTGTGTTTACTAGTTTTTTTTTTTTTTTTAGGTCGTAGTAGTGTTTTGCTTTCGTTTTTGCTTTTATTTGCTTTTCGTTGTTTGCTTTGGTGCCTTGCTTGGGTAGAGTTTTAATTTTTTTTTAGATAGCCTTGCTTGTCTTAGTTTTCTTTATTAGTGAATTTTTCGTGCTTCTATTTATGTGATACCGATGTTACGACACTGTTTTTCTCTATGAAGAAATGGTCGAGTTTAGTCGAGTTGTAGTCAGTTATTTCTGTTTTGCATAGTATTCATTTAGATCCAAAAATTTTCGTGATTGTAGAGGTCTTGGCAGATAAGAGACGATACATACTTGTTTTAAAATCACCGTCAATACGTTTGGTTACATCTTAGGATAGTGAGTAAATCTTGTTTCGTCGATCGTGTTGGCACTTAGATTGAGTTTAGAGGCGATCAGTTTTCCCAAAAATCGAGATAATGTTGTTCTATGAAGGGAAGTCTAGTAACCGGGCATTCGCGTGACCGTTGTTTACCCTCGCGTAAAGCGACGACTGATTAGACTAGTGATTTAGATATTTCACATGTGCCAATGATAGGAACCTAGTAACCGGGGTATTCGCGTGACCATTGTTTACTCTCGCGTAAAACGGCGACCTTGATTCGGACATGCGGAAATTATATATTCGAGTTGTTTCTCCGCTGTAGACGGGAACTTAGTAACTAGAAGCATCCATGTGCCCCATGAGTGTCTTTTACGTCAAACGGTTTCCTAATACATGAGAATGGAAGTTCCACCCTAGGATTACCCCGATGAAACATCCCGAGATCCTAACCTAGTGGTCAACTCGAATCAAATTCTTGAACATATATATAAGGGAATACTGCCCGAGGTTTATTTCTTATGAAACTCGTGAAAATTGTGCCACTAGACTGTGTAACGGGACGAACTAGCTTGTTTATTTTAGCCTTTCATATTGACGGTCGATTTGACTCACGTTTTGTTAATCTTTGAGCTAGATTTTCTTCATGAACGAATGATTAGGACTGAACTTGATTACTTTGCGGAATCATTATTCTGAGTGCAGCTCGCTTTTACGACACTCGGATTATTTAGAGAGAATTACAGGATAGTATTGATTAGGTTGAACACTATGAGTTGCACGATGATTCACGACTTTCTTTTTCTTTTCTTTTTATTGTTCGGGACGAACAAGGCTTAAGTTTGGGGGGGTTTGATAAGTGGTAATTTTACCACATTTTTCTAGGATTTTATACTAGGTTTTTATCTCGTGTCGTGATTAATGTGCTCGTATTTGGCTTATTTATGATTAGTCGAGCCGTATTACGCGTTTGGGTTGGTTTTAGAGTGTTTGCAGGTTTTAGAGCCAAAAGGACCCAAAAGCGAGACAAAGGACCGAGAGTCGAGTCAAACGGACGAAGAAACGGATTTTTGCGAAAGACGAACCTATCGGCCACTTATCGGCCGATAGGCCGTCCGAAAGGAGTTCTGCCCTATCGAGTGAAGAGATAGACGAACCAACTATCGGCCACCTATCGGCCGATAGGCCATCCGATAGGTCAAATGACGGACTCTCGTATTTTGACGGATTTTGACTCTTTTGGATAGTTTTTGTTTCCTAGATTAGGGCTAATCGGAATTTTAACCCCCTTAGGCTATATAAACCTCCTTTTAGACCTAGTTTTATTATTCTTTATCATCTTGGATCAATCTTCCATCAGCCCTTTTCATCTATTATTATCTTTAGCAGATTTTTACATCTTTTTAGCAAGATTTATTCCTTTGATGCAAGAACTTTTTGGAGGAGAATTATTATTGTTTTCCAGAGATTGAAGACTCGGAGTTCATCCGTAAGGGTTGTAATCTCTCTTTTCTTATTAATAATATGCATTCTTCATCTATTTCTTGTTTAATTTCAATTATGTCTGGCTAAATTCATTGATTGATTCTAGGGTTAGTAAATTTAATTGATGTTCACATGATGTTCCTTTGATTACCTTTTGACCTTTCATCCTAGGCCTGTGTTCAAGATGTGTTAAATCTCATGCTAGATTAAAGGGCCCTTAATCGATGCATGTTAGCTAATTGATTTTGTCCGGAAGGAGTAATTAATTAGTGGAAATACTTGATGCACAATATGATTTTATCTTAAGACCTAGCGGAGAAAGATAAATCATAGATAAATAAGTTGGCGCTTTTAAGTGATTTAAATTCTTTGAGCCCTGGCGGGGAAAAGGGTTTAAATTAACTATCTTTCTAGGTTGTCTTGATCGAATTCTAGATCGGCGAGTGATTATTTCTAGGATTGAATTAAAATTTGGGGAAAAGGAATCAAGTGAATGGATTGTGTGAACTCAATTAGATGATACTACCCTAGGATCAATTACCTTTAGACTTGTGATTTTATCTTACTAATTTGCTTTATTTGCTTGATTTTAGATAATTCGTCTTTTATTTAATTTTTATTTTTCGATTTTTAAAGTTAGATAATTAGTAACAAACAAAATTTTCGAATTCCTAAATAGCAGTCAAATTTTGAGTAGAGTTACTTCCTTTATTTTCGACACATCAATTCCCTTGGGTTCGACACCTTGGAATTACTTCGAGGTTTTACAAATTTTAAAATTGATCGGATTTGAAAATCATACTACGCGAATCCCAACGATCAGAATCATACGTTTTTGGACATGAAATGGATTGAACTTAGGATATTTTCTTGAAGATCAAAGATGAATTATGGTGTTGCAATGATGATACGTATCCTTGTGTCTCGTAGTAATTTAATATGTAAAGATCTTTCACAAACCGTATGAGCATGATATGCACGGAGATGGCATATATTAACACTGAAGATTTCATGAGTTTCATCACCTTTAGCTCAAGTTTTCTGCCCAGTAGTAAACTGCCATGCACAGTTAGCGCACGCTAATATAGGCATATTAACGTGCGCTATCGGGAATGAGTAACGTACGCTACGTTTGGTACATATCGTACGTTATGTCATCAGGCAGGACAGTCGGCTGATCAGAGAGGACTGTCAGTACACAGCTAGTGTACGCTAGACTTGGTCATTTGCGTACGTTAACAGGCAGGCTTAGCGCACGTTACGTAGAGTACGTAGCGCGCGCTAAGTAGTTCAGGCAGAATTCATTTTTTTAGAGCTTGCGGCCGTAAACTGGATTGTTAGACATTCGTACGACTTGAGAGGAATTCTTTATTATTTCTTAGGTCTGAGCCTTGCATAGGGGACGATCGAGGGGCGGTGGCATACGGACGCGTGTCATTTGTTGGAGTATTTCATTCTTGCCATTTTCGAGGCAAGTATCATATGTTGAGTTTGATTTATATTGAAACTTTGATCATGCATATGGTTTTGTTCATGTTGTCGAATATGAGATTTATTTCTTTAATTTCTCGTGGTATTCGTTGTTAATTGTTCGTATTGATGAACATATTGAAACGCATATATGTATGCATAATTGATTCGTTTATGGTATAAATGATCCGGGGGGGTCATGAGGATCTATGCTGAGGGCGCTGGATCGAATGTCCACCATGCGTTGGTCCGACGGGATCATCATGGGGATCTATGCTGAGGGCGCTGGATCGCTGGACGGGTTTTCCACCATGCGTTGGTCCGACGGGATCATCATGGAGATCTATACCAAGGGCGCTGGATCGCTGGATTACCCTGTATTGTGTTGATGGAATCGTGAGGATTCACATCGTTGGACTCCAATGACGGAAGTCCGTTTTGCATGTTTTATGATGCACTGATGATTTATTTATTATGATACTTGTACTAGCATTGTTTTGCTAACCCCTTCGGAGGTGGACATTGTTTTGATGTTCAGGTAGCCGAGGAGCGGGGAAGCAACCACAGTTCCGAATATCTCGGGGTGTTACAAAAGCAGGAGGGAGATGTGGGGTTTTTTGGTCCGTCGGAGACAGACGGGGCTTTTTGGCCAATTGATCCCACATACGTGACCAATTTGATAATTTTCTCAAATTATATATAATTACAATTATTAATATTAATTATATAGTTATTTTTATTTATATTGTTGTTGTAATTGTAATATAAATAATAATACCTATTGTTGTATATATTGTTATCTAATTATAATTATTATTATTATCAATATCAATATTATCAGTAGTATTATATATAATTCATAGTATTACTAATAATTTCTTATGCTATTATTATTACTGATATCTATATTATCAATAGTATTACATATAATTTGTAGTATTATGAATAATTCTGATATTATTATTATTATTATTATTATTTCTTTTTTATTATTATTACTATTATAATATAAATAATTTTATTGTTGTTATATCTAGTGTCATTTGATATTATTATTCTTTATATTAATACTTTCAATTGTTGGGTACAAGATCGGATATTGCGCCGTGTTGCGGAAGCGTAAATATCAAGTGCGGAAATTTAAAGCACACAAGGATTTATAGAGGTTCGGCTATAAACGAGCCTACGTCCTCTCTCGGTATCTTTTTCAATAGGCTAAAGAAAAACCTCTTCTCCTCTCTTCTATCGGTCGAGGTATAACCGTTACAATCAGGTCTTCTATTGGTCCGTGATAAACCACTCGTACTTGTCTTTGCGTCGGTCCAAGTTAAACCGTTTTCCTTTTCTATCGGACAAGGAATCAACCGCTCTAGCTTTCTATGGGTATTAGATAAACCTCACTTAAATATCGATTGTGATTCTAATAATGCCGGATCCTTGATCCTAATAACACCGAATCCAATCGTATCTTTTCTTTTACCACTCGTGTATGTCTTCGTGAATTCTTACTCAAACACTTACAATTAAGCTCAATATCAACAACAAGAATGTGTATAATAATATCACAAGTATATATTATTTGCTCAAGGTTGTTGTACTCAAACAATACCATAGGGATGGTATTTATAGGCTCCATCATCAAACTAGCCGTTAGCTGCCAGACCGCTCATTACGTACGCTATCATCTCCTTATTACGTACGCAAGCCTCGTTACGTACGTTAACCACCACGGGTTACGTACGTAAGTTTCTTCCAGTTTCAGTCCAGGGAGTTTCGTCATTTGAGTTACGTACGCTAGCATAGACTTCGTTACGTACGTTAATATTACATCACTAATGACGTCAAATATCTGTTGCATGCTTTTCTGACTTTGACTCCTCCAACGTTCACTTGTTTGAACTGTGTTACGTACGTTATTCATCTTCCATTACGTACGTAAGCTTCCTCATATTATGTACGCTAACATTGTGTTGTTACGTACGTTAGCTTTGGTTTTCTCCAACATTTTGCACTTCGTTTTCCTGCGATGCTTGCTTCGCTTCTTCGTTGTTTTGTTTTATTTATCGCCATTAATCATCAAAACACTTTTAATTTATGTATGGAACAAAATGTTCCAACAATCTCCCCCTTTTTGATGATTACAAAACAAAACTTCATCAATAGGATTTACCTGCAAAAATACAAATATATGTATATGTGTATAGACCAAAGTTTTCGACTTTGTCTGTTTCGTTAGTTCTTTTCCCATTTATTTTTCGACTCCTTCTTTCTTTTCTCCTTTTCTTTTCTCATTTTCAAAATTTTCATCGTCTTTTCGACGTCTCCTCATTTTTCTTTTCCTGTTATATTCTACTTCTCTTTTTTATTTTTCAACCCCTTTGTTTTTTCAATTCTTTTTGTATGCTTTCGATTTTCTTCGATTTTTCTCCCCCGTTCAAGGTTAATCCCATTTTTGATTTATTTCTCCATTCTCCTATCTCTCCCTCCTTTTTGTATTCATCAAAAAGTGCAATAAAATACCAATTGAATAAAAATATGCAATAAATATAAAATATGCATGATACTAATTTTTGATAAATAAATGCATGAGTAGGATAGAGTTTATACCTATTTTTTAAAAAAATATACTCCCCCTGAAAGTATTATCTCCCCCTTTGTAAAATATCAAAATTAATTTTTGGGGATCCAACCGATAGTTGGTTTTTGTTTCGAGACGTAAATGATATTTGAAATAATTGTTCCTTTAGGAACCCAAATTTTCTTAATTTTAATCGTTCGTCTAGGGCTTTTACAATTTAAAATATGATGCCCGATTTTTAAACACTTTTCGCAATGGGGTATTTTGAAATTAACCGATTCGTTTTTGAAACGTGGTTTGAATCCTATCCCCTCTTTATTTAGAGTATATTTATGAACCGAGAGCATATTTTCAAATTTCTCGTTTCCGAGAGAAAATTTCTTCGTTAAATTCTTGAGCTCGGTTTGAATTTTAACAAGATCATCCTTCAAAATATTTTCATTTTCAATACATTTTGAATGATCGATTTCAGCAAATTTCCCCTTCTCGATAATTTTGGAATTTTCAATTTCCAAAGATTTAATTTTAGATTTAAGGGATTTGATTTCGGATAAAGCGTTTTGAAAATCCGTATGCAATAATTCAAATGCATCAAAAAGTCCATCACGGGAGGATGTACTTACTTGGCTTTCGACGTCGCTGTGGTCGAACAAACTTCGGGCCATGAGAGCGAGATTATTTTGATCGATAAATTCGTCGTCTTCGTCTTCATCGCTCCATGTTGGCACGAGGACCTCCTTCTTGGGTTTGGCACGGCAATTCTTAGCGAAGTGGCCTGGTTTTCCACATAGTCGACAAGAGTTGTCGAATTTCTTCGTTTCGCTCGAGATATCCTTCTTCCTCCGATTTAATAAAGTTTGGAATTTATTAATATTTTTGGCATAATATGCCACTTCTTCGTCGCTTTCTTCCATCGGGATTTCTTCTTTCTTTCTCGATATCTTAGCCTTCATGGCTAACGATCGTTCTTTCGGTTTCGACTTGACACTTCCTGATTTTAACACGATCTCATAATTAATTAGCAAACCAACGAGGGCGCTAATATCAAGTGTGTTGAGATCTTTAGATTCCATAATCACGGTCACGGTGCCGTCCCATTCGCTAGGTTGTGATCGTAATATTTTCTTGACTTTTTTACTACTAGACAATGGTTTTCCGAACGAAGCAAGTCCATTAGTGATAACTGAGAATCGGTCGAGCATATTGGTGATGGACTCGTCACCTTTCATCATGAATAACTCGTAGTCATGGAGAAGCATATTGATTTTCATCTCCTTGACTTGAGTAGTCCCTTCGTGTGTGATTTCTAGAATTTTCCAAATTTCTTTCGCACTCTCACACGATGAGATTCGATTGACCTCTTCCGGATTTAAGGCACAAAATAAGAGTTGAGTAGCCTTACAATTTAGATGGTCATTTTTCCAATCGGCATCGTCGTATTCTTCGAAAGATTTGAGCGTACCGTCGGATTTGATTGGAACTTTCGGGCCAAGGCAAATAATCTTCCAAATCTCGATGTCGTATGCTCGGATGAATATCGACATCTTCTTCTTCCACGTCAAATAATTGGAGCCATCAAAAAATGGTGGTCGGTTGAGAGCAAGGCCTTCGACTGGAGAGAGTTGAAACGCCATTTTGGATCTTTTTCTCCTCGGATGTTAAGCCGTGTATTGGAGAACCGCTCCGATACCAATTGTTGGGTACAAGATCGGATATTGCGCCGTGTTGCGGAAGCGTAAATATCAAGTGCGGAAATTTAAAGCACACAAGGATTTATAGAGGTTCGGCTATAAACGAGCCTACGTCCTCTCTCGATATCTTTTTCAATAGGCTAAAGAAAAACCTCTTCTCCTCTCTTCTATCGGTCGAGGTATAACCGTTACAATCACGTCTTCTATTGGTCCATGATAAACCACTCGTACTTTTCATTGTGTCTGTCCAAGTTAAACCATTTTCCTTTTCTATCGGACAAGGAATCAACCGCTCTAGCTTTCTATGGGTACTAGATAAACCTCACTTAGATATCGATTGTGATTCTAATAATGCCGGATCCTTGATCCTAATAACACCGAATCTAATCGTATTTTTCTTTTACCACTCGTGCATGTTTTCGTGAATTCTCACTCAAACACTTACAATTAAGCTCAATATCAACAACAAGAATATGTATAATAATATCACAAGTATAGACTATTTGCTCAAGGTTGTTGTACTCAAACAATACCATAGGGATGGGTATTTATAGGCTCCATCATCAAACTAGCCGTTAGCTGCCAGACTGCTCATTACGTACGCTATCATCTCTTTATTACGTACGCAAGCCTCGCTACGTACGTTAACCACCACGGGTTACGTACGTAAGTTTCTTCCAGTTTCAGTCCAGGGAGTTTCGTCATTTGAGTTACGTACGCTAGCATATACTTCGTTACGTACGTTAATATTACATCACTGATGACGTCAAATATCCGTTTGCATGCTTTTCTGACTTTAACTCCTCCAACGTTCACTTGTTTGAACTGTGTTACGTACGTTATTCATCTTCCATTACGTACGTAAGCTTCCTCATATTATATACGCTAACATTGTGTTGTTACGTACGTTAGCTTTGGTTTTCTCCAACATTTTGCACTTTGTTTTCCTGCGATGCTTGCTTCGCTTCTTCGTTGTTTTATTTTATTTATCGCCATTAATCATCAAAACACTTTTAATTTATGTATGGAACAAAATGTTCCAACAATCTCCCCCTTTTTGATGATTACAAAACAAAACTTCATCAATAGGATTTACCCGTAAAAATACAAATATATGTATATGTGTATAGACCAAAGTTTTCTACTTTGTCTGTTTCGTTAGTTCTTTTCCCATTTATTTTTCGACTCCTTCTTTCTTTTCTCCTTTTTTTTTCTCATTTTCAAATTTTTCATCGTCTTTTCGACGTCTCCTCATTTTTCTTTTCCTGTTATTTTGACTTCTCCTTTTTATTTTTCAACTCCTTTGTTTTTCCAATTCTTTTTGTATGCTTTCGATTTTCTTCGATCCCCCCCGTTCAAGGTTAATCCCATTTTCGACTTATTTCTCCATTTTCTTATCTCTCCCCCTTTTTGTATTCATCAAAAAGTGCAATAAAATACTAATTGAATAAAAATATGCAATAAATATAAAATATGCATGATACTAATTTATGACAAATAAATGCATGAGTAGGATAGAGTTTATACCCGTTTTTCAAAAAAATATACTCCCCCTGAAAGTATTATCTCCCCTTTGTAAAATATCAAAATTAATTTTTGGGGATCCAACCGATAGTTGGTTTTTATTTCGAGACGTAAATGATATTTGAAATAATTGTTTCTTTAGGAACCCAAATTTTCTTAATTTTAATCGTTCGTCTAGGGCTTTTACAATTTAAAATATGATGCCCGATTTTTAAACACTTTTTGCAATGGGGTATTTTGAAATTAACGGATTCGTTTTTGAAACGTGGTTTGAATCCTAACCTCTCTTTATTTAGAGTATATTTTTGAACCGAGAGCATATTTTCAAATTTCTCGTTTCCGAGAGAAAATTTCTTCGTTAAATTCTTGAGCTCGGTTTGAATTTTAACAAGATCATCCTTCAAAATATTTTCATTTTCAATACATTTTGAATGGTCGATTTCAATAAATTTCCCCTTCTCGATAATTTTGGAATTTTCAATTTCCAAAGATTTAATTTTAGATTTAAGGGATTTGATTTCGGATAAAGCGTTTTGAAAATCCGTATGCAATAATTCAAATGCATAAAAAAGTTCATCACGGGAGGATGTACTTAGTTGGCTTTCGACGTCGCTGTCGTCGACCGAACTTCGGGCCATGAGAGCGAGATTATTTTGATCGATAAATTCGTCGTCTTCGTCTTCATCGCTCCATGTTGCCACGAGGACCTCCTTCTTGGGTTTGGCACGGCACTGCTTAGCGAAGTGGCCTGGTTTTCCACATAGTCGACAAGAGTTGTCGAATTTCTTCGTTTCGCTCGAGATATCCTTCTTCCTCCGGTTTAATAAAGTTTGGAATTTATTAATATTTTTGGCATAATATGCCGCTTCTTCTTCGCTTTCTTCCACCGGGATTTCTTCTTTTTTCTCGATATCTTAGCCTTCATAGCTAACGATCGTTCCTTCGGTTTCGGCTTGACACTTCGTGATTTTAACACGATCTCATAATTAATTAGCGAACCAACGAGGGCGCTAAAACCAAGCGTGTTGAGATCTTTAGATTCCATAATCGTGGTCACGGTGCCGTCCCATTCGCTAGGTAGTGATCGTAATATTTTCTTGACTTTTTCACTACTAGACAATGGTTTTCCGAACGAAGCAAGTCCATTAGTGATAACCGAGAATCGGTCGAGCATATTGGTGATGGACTCGTCACCTTTCATCATGAATAACTCGTAGCCATGGAGAAGCATATTGATTTTCGTCTCTTTGACTTGAGTAGTCCCTTCGTGTGTGATTTCTAGAATTTTCCATATTTTTTTCGCACTCTCACACGATGAGATTCGATTGACCTCTTCCGGATTTAAGGCACAAAATAAGAATTGAGTAGCCTTACAATTTATATGGTCATTTTTCCAATCGGCATCGTCGTATTCTTCGAAAGATTTGAGCGTACCGTCGGATTTGATTGGAACTTTCGGGCCAAGGCAAATAATCTTCCAAATCTCGATGTCGTATGCTCGGATGAATATCGACATCTTCTTCTTCCACGTCAAATAATTTGAGCCATCAAAAAATGGTGGTCGGTTGAGAGCAAGGCCTTCGACTGGAGAGATTTGAAACGCCACTTTGGATCTTTTTCTCCTCGGATGTTAAGCCGTGTATTGGAAAACCGCTCCGATACCAATTGTTGGGTACAAGATCGGATATTGCGCCGTGTTGCGGAATCGTAAATATCAAGTGCGGAAATTTAAAGCACACAAGGATTTATAGAGGTTCGCTATAAACGAGCCTACGTCCTCTCTCGGTATTTTTTTCAATAGGCTAAAGAAAAACCTCTTCTCCTCTCTTCTATCGGTCGAGGTATAACCGTTACAATCACGTCTTGTATTGGTCCGTGTTAAACCACTCGTACTTGTCTTTGCGTCGGTCCAAGTTAAACCGTTTTCCTTTTCTATCGGACAAGGAATCAACCGCTCTAGCTTTCTATGGGTACTAGATAAACCTCACTTAGATATCGATTGTGATTCTAATAATGCCGGATCCTTGATCCTAATAACACCGAATCCAATCGTATCTTTTCTTTTACCACTCGTGTATGTTTTCGTGAATTCTCACTCAAACACTTACAATTAAGCTCAATATCAACAACAAGAATGTGTATAATAGTATCACAAGTATAGACTATTTGCTCAAGGTTGTTGTACTCAAACAATACCATAGGGATGGTATTTATAGGCTCCATCATCAAACTAGCCGTTAGCTGCCAAACTACTCATTACGTACGCTATCATCTCCTTATTACGTACGCAACGTTATGTACGTTAACCACCACGGGTTACGTACGTAAGTTTCTTCCAGTTTCAGTCCAGGGAGTTTCGTCATTTGAGTTACGTACGCTAGCATAGACTTCGTTACGTACGTTAATATTACATCACTGATGACGTCAAATATCCGTTGCATGCTTTTCTGACTTTGACTCCTCCAACGTTCACTTGTTTGAACTGTGTTACGTACGTTATTCATCTTCCATTACGTACGTAAGCTTCCTCATATTACGTACGCTAACATTGTGTTGTTACGTACGTTAGCTTTGGTTTTCTCCAGCATTTTGCACTTCGTTTTCCTGCGATGCTTGCTTCGCTTCTTTGTTGTTTTGTTTTGTTTATCGCCATTAATCATCAAAACACTTTTAATTTAGGTATGGAACAAAATGTTCCAACATCAACAAGGTTATATAAGTTTTTATTGTTATTGTTAATCTTGTTATTACTATTATTTTATTATTATTATTGTTGCTATATATATTCTCTAAAAATTATTATTATTGTTATTATTATTATTATTATTCAGTAACTCTAGTTCAGTCCGTTTAGTTCACGTCAGTTTAATTAAGTATAATGTTCAGTTCAATTCACTTCAATTCAATTCAGTCCAATTCATTCAACATAATTCAACTTAATTTAATCACAATATAATTCAATTTAATTTAATTCATTTAAATTCAGTAAAATTTGGTTCAATTTATTTTATTTTAACTCAATTCATTTAATTTACATAGTCGAGTTTCAGTTTCATCTGCTGAACATCCCCGCGCCCAATTCGAGGCGACTTCAGCGCCTTCCAACTCGAAGAGTGGCATGAAGTAGAGCTGTTCTTTTGTCTTCACGGACCTCATGGGATGCGATTTTGCCTCTGTATATATGCGAAATCCACCCCGAATCGTAATTCGTGGCTTCTTATCAACTTTCCATGGAGTACCTGGAAGATGTTCGACGTTTCCCCCGAGTAAACACTGTATCTTGTATTCCCTTGGGTCTCGGTGGTCCTTTTCTACTGCCGCTGTAAGAACTTCGGGAAATCCCAACTTGCAATTTAGATTCAGAAGAAACCCAGAGAAGATACGTCCATGGCATGAGTCAAAAGATCCACATAGTTGTTATATAGATGTTTTAGTTGATAGGGGAATGAGAAAGAGTAGAAGCTCGAGAGGCCGTTTGGAATGTGTTAATGTGAAGAATAAGCTTAAATGGTACTCTCGGATGTTGAGGGATTGTGCAGCTGAAATGTGTTGGAGTGAAGGTAAAGTGATTCATTGTTGTATCATTAGAAGTGGGACTGAGCCTGATTTGCATCTATGGGTTTCTTTGATCAATTTATATGCCAAATGTGGGGATTTAAAGTATTCACGACATGTATTTGAGAAAATTTTGCTGAAAGACGCTATGTCGTGGACTGCATTGATATCGGGTTTTGTAGCTCAAGGGCGTGGAATGGAAAGTGTTGAGTTGTTCTGTGAAATGAGGAGGGAGGATGTGAGGCCAAATGAATTTACTTTGGCCAGTGTTTTGAAGGGTTGCTCACTTTCTTCAGATTTAGAGTTTGGAAAACAAATGCATGCAGAGGTGTTTAAGATCGGTGTACTTTCAGATGTTTACATCGGTTCCTCTTTAATTGACCTTTACTCCAAATGTGGGGAGATGGAATATGCCAAAGACGTTTTCTGTATGATGCCGCAGAAAAATGCTGTATTGTGGAATGTTCTACTAAACGGTTATGCACAGGCAGGAAATGTGGAGGCAGTTTTACGATTATTTTGTGAAATAGAAGAGCCAGAAATAAGATTTAGTAAATACACATTGTCTATTGTTTTAAAGGGGATTGCTAACTCTGGTGCTCTTACAGCTGGTCAGGCAGTCCACTCAATAGTTATCAAGGTTGCAGGTGAAGTTGATGATTTTGTTAGGTGTAGTCTGCTCAATATGTACTCAAAAGGTGGAGTGGCTTATGATGCCCTTAAAGTGTTTGAGACAATTAAATATCCCGATATAGTGGCATGGAGTTCGATTATCAGTGTTTTTGGTCAGGAAGGTCCAAAGGAAAGAGCTGCCAAATTGTTCAACCTAATGAGGCATTTCGGTGCAGGGCCTAATGAGTTTACATTCTCTAGTCTTATTAGTGCTGCCACTGATTTGGGTGACCTACGTTATGGTCGGAGCATCCACGCGTGTGCACACAGATTTGGTTTTGAATCAGATGATATGGTCAGTAACGCATTAGTTGCAATGTATATGAAACTTAGATCAACTAATGATGGGTACCTTATCTTCAGTGATATGTCTAACTGCGATGTAGTTTCTTGGAACGCCCTCTTGTCTGGATTACAAGATTATGAAACGTCTGATCAAGGAACCAGGGTTTTCAGGCAGATGCTTACGGATGGTTTTAGGCCCAATATATACACAATTGTTAGCATTTTGAGGTGTTGTTCAAGCCTCTTGGACATTGGGTTTGGGAAGCAAGTACATTCCCACATAATTAAAGATAACCTAGTCGATGATGGTTATGTTGGAACTGCTTTAATCGATATGTATACCAAGTGTGGGTGCACGGAGGACGTGGAAACAATTTTTAGCACACTAAATGTGAAGGATGTCTTCACGTGGACAACTATCATTTCAGGTTATTCACAAACTAATCAAGGAGAAAAGGCTGTACATTGCTTCAATCAGATGCAGAGAGAATGTGTTATTCCTAACGGGTTCACTCTTGCTAGCTGTTTGAGGTGTTGCTCTGCAATTGCAAGCCTTGAGATTGGGCTGCAGTTCCATTCCTTGGCAATTAAGGCTGGGCAATCCACTGATATGTTTGTATCCAGTGCACTGATTGACATGTACGGGAAATGTGGATATATTGATGATGCAGAAATATTGTTCAAAGCCTTGCAATCACATGACACTGTTTTATGGAACACAATTATATGCGGATATTCTCAACATGGAGAGGGTGATAAGGCTCTTCAAGCATTTTTGCAAATGATCATGGACGGCGTGTTGCCTGATGGAATAACTTTTGTAGGAATCCTTTCTGCATGCAGCCACATGGGGTATGTTGAAGAAGGAAGAAAGCATTTTTACTCGATGAATGAATCTTACGGAATTACTCCCAGTATTGAGCACTATGCTTGTTTGGTTGATATACTCGGTCGAGCAGGCAAATTCGATGAGGTTGAAAGTCTTGTTGAGCATTTGGAGCTAACTCCAAACGCTTTGATCTGGGAGAATGTTCTCGGGGCATGCAAAGCCCATGGAAATGTGGAATTGGGTGAAAGAGCTGCTGAGAAACTTTTTGAAATTGATGATGAAACAGATTCAAACTACATTCTGTTATCTAATCTTTACGCTAGCAGAGGAAGGTGGAATGATGTTTCTAGGATTAGGGCATCAATGTCCCGTAAGGGCATAAAAAAGGAACCAGGGTACAGTTGGGTCGAAGTTGATGCTCAGGTTCATGTTTTCTTGTCTCAGGATACATCACATCCGAGACTGCTGGATATTCATCGCAAGTTGGACGAGTTGGGACAGAGAATTACTGAAGCAGGCTATATTCCCAACACAAAGTATGTGCTTCATAATGTGGCAGAAAAGGATAAAGTGGACAATCTGTTCAATCATAGTGAAAGATTGGCTTTAGGTTTTGCTCTCATAAATAAGGTCAGTCGTAAAAGAATCAGAATATTCAAGAACCTTCGCACTTGTGGAGACTGTCACGAATTTATCAAATTTGTCTCTGGCACCATGAATCAAGAAATTGTGGTTCGTGACACCAGCCGCTTCCATCACTTCCGCAGTGGCTCGTGTTCATGTAAAGATTATTGGTGATTATGTTAATGAAATTCGCACACTGTTAAGTGTTGAACATCGATTTATGATGGTAAGGTATATTAACAGTCCTCTTGCATATGAAGAATTGAAGTATAGTTCCAGCGTGATTGTTTATTTCCTTTGTTCTGCAAAGATAGATATATGGAGGATGGATTAGTTTTTCATTACATCACCTACATGTAGACTGAGATCATTAGAATTTTCATATTTGTGTCTTTTTTTGGGGGCATCTGAAGTTATTTTCATGTTTATTTTAAATGTGCTTCTGTATGAGGCAGATAGCTGGCCAGATACTTTTGTCATTCTTTTTGCATTATATTGTGAACCAGTTTCCTCGGGGAATTGAACTCCATTTACTTTCTTCGACTTTGAAGCTTTCATGGTTTCCGTAAGTGTTTTCATGTTCTTTTTTTAGTTAAGGTGATCACATATTCAAGTAAAATCACATCCATAAATGAAGACTTCTTTTTTCTGACATATTACATGCCATCTTTTTGTGTAAGGCTGAGAAGACACCAAAGTCCTAAAAGAAGATGGCAGAAAATTGAAATTTATTTGCTGTTGGAAGGGATGAACGAGCCACCTGAAATGTATTATCATTGCTTTATGAGCACTTGCCTCTACATTTCAAAGGATGTGTGCTTTATGTTGGGGGTTTACCTGTGAATTTATGTAGTCCAAGCCCTTCAAAGATCTGCCAGGCGAGCGCTGAGTCCCTCAGAGTTAATATCTCAGATTGATTTACTTTATGGTGCTGTAAGAATTTACTTTTCCACCATCTATCCAGCCCTGAGTCATGTTCCGTGATGTACGTGATAATTTTATAATATCAAACACGTAATGTGATATGACTATAACAGTTATCTCGACTCATCACCGTACACTTTTGCGAAAGGGAACCCGGGGGTATTGTGAGAAACCATTATGGATCTCCTATTTTTTGTTTTTGGAAGTTCGTTGGTTGCATACCAACACTTTTGCGTAATTACACGGCATATGGCGAGGTCTTCATTTGTGCATTGATAAAGGTTTAGACAACATTTGGATTGAAGTGGACTCCATCTCCCTCAAGTTAATTCGTGAAAACTCCACCTCTCAGTGACAACATTTGGATTGAGGCGATGATTTTATAATATCAATCACGTAATGTGACATGACTATATTGTAAGATTTTTCTTGGAAGATAAGAGAGAGACTGCTTTCTTACTCAATCTTGAAGTGCTTGAACTCGTGACTCAGCTTTTTGGGACAAAATGTGTGAAATATAAGAATGGTAGTTCCTTTTGTTGAAATTCTTGCTCCTGGATGCTAGTTATGTGTGGACTGGAGGGTTGGCTCCTTTAACATCCCAAGGCATGAGAAACGAATGGTTGAGCTCGTTGATTGCCCTTCGGCTGCTGACTTCAGCACAGCAGAGATGAGAGGAACGAAAAAAGGAGTGGGAAAAGCGACTTTCTTTAAGTTTTGATTTGCTATTCACGAGGGTATAAAAACTCTCCGGAAGTCACTGCTACAAGGGTAATTCATCAATTTGTATTTAGTTATTATTAAGCAAAAAGACGGTAAAATTGAGAAGAGATGCTTTGGTTCAACTGAATTTCTGTGACATGTTTTGTAGCCATAACCGTAGCTTTTCAGTGTTCTGGCTTGTCAGTTCCTGAAAGAGAATTGTGCTCGAATAGCTATGGGTGCCGGATTATGCTCTTAACATGTTTTTCAAGTTTATGCATTTTTAGTTTGTATTAAACCTGATGCTTGAAATTGAATGCAAACTCTGAACTCCGACCTTTTTGGTTTGATTGTTTAAATCTCACCTTTTTGGAGTCCGGGGCGAAAACAGCAATTTTTGGTCATGAGCCGCGGCACAAGGATGCTGAGCCGCGGCACACGCACGGCCCCAGCGAAGCCCCAAGCGGACTGTACCCTGAGCCGCAGCACAAGAATGCTGAGTCGCGGCCCAGGAAGAAAACATGCGCGCAGGCATCCGACGTTGAAGGATAGGAGCCGCGGCACAGCTTAAGTGAGCCGCGGCCCACAGGGCGGTTTTGCTGAGCCTTCCGCGTTTCTTTGCCGTTTTTGGAGCAGTTTTCGACCCAAATCCCCGGACGCGTTTTGGAGGCTGAGGAAAGCTATAAATAAGCATTGAAGGTCAGAGGAGAAAGGAGGATCAATGGATCGATAGATAGAGCGGAGACACCAGAGGAGCGAAAACGAAGAGATTTGTGGGGCGACGACAAGACCACGAATCCCTTACGGTTTTTCTTAATTTTTCCGCATCTTATTGTCTAGATCTATTCGAGTAGGATTGTGATTGTAGCCGATTACATGACGGTTTGATTTATTTATTTTTATTTCAATTTACTCGTTATTCGTATTGAGTTGGATTTTTCTCATTGTTCTTAATGCTTTTTAATTGTCTGGCCAACAGTTGAATTGTTTTGAATGTCTTTATGGATTCGGGAGATGAAATTTAGACATAGTTCTTGTGATAAAAATCATGACTGTCGTGAGATAGCGATATACTCATGGGAATTGTGAAGCCTATTTATTGTGGGGATTCATGAACTGTTTTAGCTATTAATTATCTAATTCGAATAGGAATATATCGAGTTAATAATTATTAGTGTTTTCTATCGACCTTGGGAGATGCTTTAGAATAATTTAGGAATTCCTGGCTTACAATCAATTGAATAAAAGTAAATTGAATTAGATAAAAATCATTCCTGATTGTTTGAGGTGAAAATCATAATCCTACACCCTTATTATTATTATTATTTTTACTATTACTATTTTTATTTTCTATTTATTTTTCTACAATTAGTTTAGAAATAAATTCCATATAATTGTTCTTCAAATAAAATTACGAGTTGGCTATATTTTGGTACTTAGTGAAATCAGTCCTCGAGGGAACGATATCTTACTTATCACTTTATTACTTGTTGACACCGTGCACTTGCGGCATAGTGTGAGGGATTTCCTCACAATAAGTTTTTGGCGCCGTTGCCGGGGGATTGATTTTTCGCTAATATCATTACCAAGCGACTCTAATTTTAATTTGAAGTTTTTTTTTCCTTTTCTTTTTCTTTAGTTTCTTTTTTTTCATTATGTTTTCCTTTGATTATCGTGACCCTTGGCATTTCATAAATTTCGATGATCTTAATAATTTGCCTAATAATAGAATTTCTCCCCAAAATAAAAGACCATGCTTGAACATTGTGTAGACACTCTCAAAAATCCTGATAGTACCCCTCTTGAGCGAGAATGTGCAAGTCGTGGTCTTGAGATTCACTATGGTTATTTTCCAGCTCATCGATTTAGTAGTGAAGTTGAGGGGGAGGTTGAAAAGAAAGACATGCTGAGTTTTAGGGTCGATCCCCCAGCACCTGATAATTACACAAAGTGTGATGAGCTTGTAGAAGAAGTTACCATTAATGATGTTTCCAAAGAAATTTCATTAATTTGTCATCAAACTTCGAATAATAAGGTGAACACTTTTGTGCCTAAAATTTTATTAACGGTGCCACGCATAATTTTTCCTAAATCCATAATGGGAGAGATTGTCCCCATTACTTTTGATTTTGTTCAGGCTGATTCTTTGAGTTCTAATGAGGTTGTTCATGATATGTCTTTATTATCTACCCATTCGAACTCTGCTTATTTTTTCATACCTTACAATTATTATATTCTTCCATTATTTTTTGGTTGTCCGCATAATTATTCTTACTCATCATCTTTGGCAACCAGGCATGAACCAAAGCCTCCCTTGTGGAATAAGAGGCTTATAGATTGCAAGAAGGGGGTATTTGGCAATCTCGAAGAAGCCACGTTAATTTTTTGTTTGCCACGTCGTGCTCAAGACGTAAAATAGAGCGCTTGATGGGAGGCAACCCATCATTTTTACTTGCTTTCTAGTTAGTTGTTTTTATTTGATTTTTCGTTAATAATTTTTTTCTTTTGTTTTGTTATTTCGTTTGGATTCGTGTACTCTTGTTGGCCTTTATTTCTCTAATATTTGGTTTATATAACCCCAATGAGTTATTAGTCTTCATATTCTAGTCTTTCTTGATTTAATGTCTACAGTTATTTCATGACTAGAGACTAAGTTTGGGGGTTCCTGGTGATGTTGGGCATTACTTGAAGTATGGATTGACAGACGATTCCACTCAGACATGTGCTGGCGTTCAAGAAGACATTTGGAATAAGTTTTACTTTTCCTTATCTCTTTTATTTTCACATGAGTTTTATTATTGATGATTTTATGTGTAGTGGAATAAATTGAAGCATGCGATATTTTCTTAAATTTTCTTGGTTATGAATTGCGATTTCATCATTGCTTTATTTTTCTTGCATGCTGTTGATGGTTAAAAACGTGAATTTTTCGTGAATATTTCGTGCTTCCGTGTGTTAAACTGATGTTACGATACTGATTTCTCTTTGAAGAAACGGTTCACTTTTGGTCGACTTGCAGTCAGCATTTCTATTTCCGTTGAGTATTCATTAAGGTCCGAATTTTTTTTCGTTTTTGTAGAAATTTTAGCGTATAAGAAAGGAGACATACGTGTTTTCAAACCACCGTCTATACGTTTGGTTATACTTTTCGCGTAGCTAGTCGTCCAGTAACATGAGTCTTGTGCGCACTTGTAGTGAGTTTAGAGTCGGATAGTTTTTTTTTCAAAAAGCCGAGAATTTATACATGTTCTATGATGGGAAGTCTAGTAACCGGGGGTATTCACGTGACCCGTTGTTTATTCTCGCGTAAAACGACAACCCTGATTAGACTAGTGGTTTAGAGGTTTCGCATGTGCCAATGATAGGGAGCCTAGTAACCGGGGGTATTCGCGTGACCCATTGTTTACTCTCGCGTAAAACAGCGACCTTGAATCGGACATGCGGGAATTGCTATTCGAGTTTTTTCTCCGCTGTAGAGGGGGACTTAGTAACTAGAAGCATCCATGTGCCCCATGAGTGTCTTTTACGTCAAACGGTTCCCCAATATATGAGAATGGAAATCCACCCTAGGATTATCCCGATGAAACATCCCGAGATACGAACCTAGTGGTTAACTCGAATCTATATTATTGATCATACATAAGGGAATACTGTCCGAGGATTAATTTTGACGATGAAACTCTTAAATTTTTGCCACTAGACTGTGGGACTGGGTGAATTGGCTTGTTTAATCTAACCCTTCATATCGACGGTCGGTTAAATTCACGCTTGTTAATCTTTGAGCTTGATTTTCTTCATGAACGGTTGGTTAGGACTGGAAATGATTACTTCTTGGAATCAATGTCCATGGATGTGACTCACTATTACGACACTCATATTATTCTTTGAGATTTTCAGGGTAGTATTGATTAAGTTGAGCACTATGGATTTGCACGATCATTCATGATACTTTTTATTTGGAAATTAATTTTTGCTTGAGGACAAGCAAAGGCTCAATTTTGGGGGTATTTGTTAGGCGTATTTTTATGCGCTTATTTATCATTAGTTTATATCCATTTTGAGCCTAAAAATGCATAAATGAGCTTTTAATGCACTATTCTTATATGTTTTGCAGGAAATTGGAGTTCGGAAGCCTAAACGACGAAAAACGGGTGAAAACAGCAATTTTTGGTCATGAGCCGCGACACAAAGATGCTGAGCCGTGGCACACACACGGCCCCAGCGAAGCCCCAAGCGGACTGTACCCTGAGCCGCGGCACAACAATGCTGAGCCGCGGCCTAGGAAGAAAACATGCGCGCAGGCATCCGACGCTGAAGGATAGGGGCCGCGGCACAGCTTAAGTGAGCCGCGGCCCACAGGGCGGTTTTGCTGAGCCTTCCGCGTTTCTTTGCCGTTTTTGGAGCAGTTTTCGACCCAAATCCCCGGACGCGTTTTGGAGGCTGAGGAAAGCTATAAATAAGTATTGAAGGTCAGAGGAGAAAGGAGGATCAATGGATCGATAGATAGAGCGGAGACACCAGAGGAGCGGAAACGAAGAGATTTATGGGGCGACGACAAGACCACGAATCCCTTACGTTTTTTCTTAATTTTTCCGCATCTTATTATCTAGATCTATTCGAGTAGGATTGTGATTATAGCCGATTACATGACGATTTAATTTATTTCTTTTTATTTTAATTTACTCGTTATTCGTATTGAGTTGGATTTTTCTTATTGTTCTTAATGCTTTTTAATTGTCTGGCCAACAGTTGAATTGTTTTGAATGTCTTTATGGATTCGGGAGATGAAATTTAGGCATAGTTCTTGTGATAAAAATCATGATTGTCGTGAGATAGGGATATACTCATGGGAATTGTGAAGCCTATTTATTGTGGGGATTCATGAACTGTTTTAGCTATTAATTATCTAATTCGAATAGGAATATATCGAGTTAATAATTATTAGTATTTTCTATCGACCTTGGGAGAGGCTTTAGAATAATTTAGGAATTCCTGGCTTACAATCAATTGAATAAAAGTAAATTGAATTAGATAAAAATCATTCCTGATTGTTTGAGGTGAAAATCATAATCCTACACCATTATTATTATTATTATTTTTACTATTACTATTTTTATTTTCTATTTATTTTTCTGCAATTAGTTTAGAAATAAATTCCATATAATTGTTCTTCAAATAAAATTACGAGTTGGCTATATTTTGGTACTTAGTGAAATCAGTCCTCGAGAGAACGATATCTTACTTATCACTTTATTACTTGTTGACACCGTGCACTTGCGGCATAGTGTGAGGGATTTCCTCACAATAAGTTTTTGGCGCCGTTGCCGGGGGACTGATTTTTCGCTAATATCATTACCAAGCGACTCTAATTTTAATTTGAAGTTTTTTTTCCTTTTCTTTTTCTTTAGTTTCTTTTTTTTTTCATTATGTTTTCCTTTGATTATCGTGACCCTTGCCATTTCATAAATTTCGATGATCTTAATAATTTGCCTAATAGGGTCAGTCAGCCCCCTCCCCCAAAATAAAAGACCATGCTTGAACATTGTGTAGACACTCTCAAAAATCCTGATAGTAGCCCTCTTGAGCGAGAATGTGCAAGTCGTGGTCTTGAGATTCACTATGGTTATTTTCCAGCTCATCGATTTAGTAGTGAAGTTGAGGGGGAGGTTGAGAAGAAAGACATGCTGAGTTTTAGGGTCGATCCCCCAGCACCTGATAATTACACAAAGTGTGATGAGCTTGTAGAAGAAGTTACCATTAATGATGTTTCCAAAGAAATTTCATTAATTTGTCATCAAACTTCGAATAATAAGGTGAACACTTTTGTGCCTAAAATTTTATTAGCGATGCCACGCATAATTTTTCCTAAATCCATAATGGGAGAGATTGACCCCATTACTTTTGATTTTGTTGAGGCTGATTCTTTGAGTTCTAATGAGGTTGTTCATGATATGTCTTTATTATCTACCCATTCGAACTCTGCTTATTTTTTCATACCTTACAATTATTATATTCTTCCATTATTTTTTTGGTTGTCCGCATAATTATTCTTACTCATCATCTTTGGCAACCAGGCATGAACCAATGCCTCCCTTGTGGAATAAGAGGCTTATAGATTGCAAGAAGGGGGTATTTGGCAATCTCCCTAGAAAGAAGCCACGTTAATTTTTTGTTTGCCACGTCGTGCTCAAGACGTAAAATGGAGCGCTTGATGGGAGGCAACCCATCATTTTTACTTGCTTTCTAGTTAGTTGTTTTTATTTGATTTTTCGTTAATAATTTTTTTCTTTTGTTTTGTTATTTCGTTTGGATTCGTATACTCTTGTTGGCCCTTATTTCTCTAATATTTTGTCCCCAATGAGTTATTATTCTTCATATTATAGTCTTTCTTGATTTAATGTCTACAGTTATTTCATGACTAGAGACTAAGTTTGGGGGTTCCTGGTGATGTTGGGCATTACTTGAAGTATGGATTGAAAGACGATTCCACTCAGACATGTGCTGGCGTTCAAGAAGACATTTGGAATAAGATTCACTTTTCCTTATCTCTTTTATTTTCACATGAGTTTTATTATCGATGATTTTATGTGTAGTGGAATAAATTGAAGCATGCGATATTTTCTTAAATTTTCTTGGTTATGAATTGCGATTTCATCATTGCTTTATTTTTCTTGCATGCTCTTGATGGTTAAAAACGTGAATTTTTCGTGAATATTTCGTGCTTCCGTGTGTTAAACTGATGTTACGATACTGATTTCTCTTTGAAGAAACGGTTGACTTTTGGTCGAGTTGCAGTCAACATTTCTATTTCCGTTGAGTATTCATTTAGGTCCGAATTTTTTTTCGTTTTTGTAGAAATTTTATCGTATAAGAAAGGAGACATACGTGTTTTCAAACCACCGTCTATACGTTTGGTTATACTTTTCGCGTAGCTAGTCGTCCAGTAACATGAGTCTTGTGCGCACTTGTAGTGAGTTTAGAGTCGGACAGTTTTTTTTCAAAAAGCCGAGAATTTATACATGTTCTATGATGGGAAGTCTAGTAACCGGGGGTATTCACGTGACCCGTTGTTTATTCTCGCATAAAACGACAACCCTGATTAGACTAGTGGTTTAGAGGTTTCGCATGTGCCAATGATAGGGAGCCAAGTAACCGGGGGTATTCGCGTGACCCGTTGTTTACTCTCGTGTAAAACAGCGACCTTGAATCGGACATGCGAGAATTGCTATTCGAGTTTTTTCTCCGCTGTAGAGGGGGACTTAGTAACTAGAAGCATCCATGTGCCCCATGAGTGTCTTTTACGTCAAACGGTTCCCCAATATATGAGAATGGAAATCCACCCTAGGATTATCCCGATGAAACATCCTGAGATCCGAACCTAGTGGTTAACTCGAATCTATATTATTGATCATACATAAGGGAATACTGTCTGAGGATTAATTTTGACGACGAAACTCTTAAATTTTTGCCACTAGACTGTGGGACTGGGTGAATTGGCTTGTTTAATCTAACCCTTCATATCGACGGTCGGTTAAATTCACGCTTGTTAATCTTTGAGCTTGATTTTCTTCATGAACGATTGGTTAGGACTGAAAATGATTACTTCTTGGAATCAATGTCCGTGGATGTGACTCACTATTACGACACTCATATTATTCTTTGAGATTTTCAGGGTAGTATTGATTAAGTTGAGCACTATGGATTTGCACGATCATTCATGATACTTTTTATTTGGAAATTAATTTTTGCTTGAGGACAAGCAAAGGCTCAAGTTTGGGGGTATTTGTTAGGCGTATTTTTATGCGCTTATTTATCATTAGTTTATATCCATTTTGAGCCTAAAAATGCATAAATGAGCTTTTAATGCACTATTCTTATATGTTTTGCAGGAAATTGGAGTCCGGAAGCCTAAACGATGAAAAACGGGCAAAAACAGCAATTTTTCGTCATGAGCCGCGGCACAAAGATGCTGAGCCGTGGCACACGCACGGCCCCAGCGAAGCCCCAAGCGGACTGTACCCTGAGCCGCGGCACAAGAATGCTGAGCCGCGGCCTAGGAAGAAAACATGCGCGCAGGCATCCGGCGCTGAAGGATAGGGGCCTCGGCACAGCTTAAGTGAGTTGCGGCCCACAGGGCGGTTTTGCTGAGCCTTCCACGTTTCTTTGCCGTTTTTGGAGCAGTTTTCGACCCAAATCCCCGGACGCGTTTTGGAGGCTGAGGAAAGCTATAAATAAGTATTGAAGGTCAGAGGAGAAAGGAGGATCAATGGATCGATAGATAGAGCGGAGACACCAGAGGAGCGGAAACGAAGAGATTTGTGGGGCGACGACAAGACCACGAATCCCTTACGTTTTTTCTTAATTTTTCCGCATCTTATTGTCTAGATCTATTTGAGTAGGATTGTGATTATAGCCGATTACATGACGGTTTGATTTATTTATTTTTATTTTAATTTACTCGTTATTCGTATTGAGTTGGATTTTTCTTATTGTTCTTAATGCTTTTTAATTGTCTGGCCAACAGTTGAATTGTTTTGAATGTCTTTATGGATTCGGGAGATGAAATTTAGGCATAGTTCTTGTGATAAAAATCATGATTGTCGTGAGATAGGGATATACTCATGGGAATTGTGAAGCCTATTTATTGTGGGGATTCATGAACTGTTTTAGCTATAAATTATCTAATTCGAATAGGAATATATCGAGTTAATAATTATTAGTATTTTCTATCGACCTTGGGAGAGGCTTTAGAATAATTTAGGAATTCCTGGCTTACAATCAATTGAATAAAAGTGAATTGAATTAGATAAAAATCATTCCTGATTGTTTGAGGTGAAAATCATAATCCTACACCCTTATAATTATTATTATTATTATTTTTACGATTACTATTTTTATTTTCTATTTATTTTTCTGCAATTAGTTTAGAAATAAATTCCATATAATTATTCTTCAAATAAAATTACGAGGTGGCTATATTTTGGTACTTAGTGAAATCAGTCTTCGAGGGAACAATATCTTACTTATCACTTTATTACTTGTTGACATCGTGCACTTGCGGCATAGTGTGAGGGATTTCCTCACAACAGTGACCCGTGTGTTTCGGGAATTAATATGCTTAATTGAATATGTGTGCGAGTGTTGAGTATAGGACCGTCTTACTTTAGTGTGATGTCATTATGTAAGATTATGTCGTCGGTAAATGTAAAGTTTAATTCTTTTGTTAAAATATGTGCGTGGAGTCACGTGGTTATGAATGAATATGTAAGTTTCTGTGATATTGGTTGTGTCGTTCGGTGCTGTTGAGATCTTGTGCTTCCTTGTGAATTGTTATAGTTCTGGGTCGTGAGTACGTGTTGGATAATATGGCCTATCTAGCAAGGTACCTCGACTATATATATTTTGTGTGTTTGACCTTTGAGATGGTTTTGTAATCTGAGTTGTTCTTCCACCCGGGGATGGCATGTGTGGCCTCTGGGGGCCGATACTAATGGGTACGGCTACGGAAGTAGACTTGGGTGCGTGTGTTGTTGTTCTTCCACCCAGGGATGGTCCGACGGGGCCTCTGGGGGCCGATACTAATGGTTACGTCCGCAAAAGTGATTTCCCACCCGGGGATGGTCCGACGGGCCCTCTGGGGGTCGCTACTAATGGGTAGGGCCACGGGTTACCAGGTGTGGTATTTCTTGATGTTGATGTTTATGTTTTTATGATTACTTGTGATATGTCCGGAGTATCACAATGCTTTGTGCTCGGGGTCGATATACATTATATATCGAGTCTTGGTATTTGGCTAGAATGGCATAAGAATAATGTATTATGTGTAATGTGTCATTGTAAGTGAATTGAAGTGGATGATCGGGTCATGGATCCTGTGTTTTGTGACCGGAATGGTTGGGTCGTGGACCCCGTGTTTTGTTAACGGATTTGCATTATGAAAAATGAACTTTGGGGCTATGACCCTAAGTGGATTTCGAGGAATTAGGAACTTTTCAATTTCAAATGTTTTCAAAACTCCCGAGATTTGGAAGTGTTTTCAAAGTGCTTACTTGTTTCATTTCAACTTTCAAGACTTGAGCTATTTTAACTAAATGATATATCTCGGGAAGTCTTTCATTGTATTCTCGGAATGTGTTGTGTATGGCTCGTATTTGCACTTTGTACTTGCACTAGCGAAACAGTGGAGTTTTGCTAACCCTCGAGTAATCGGGGGGTAGATATCTGTATTGTGTCTAGGTATATGCAGGTTTTCGGGAGCAAATCACAGGATCGGTACGAGGGATGATGGAAGACACTAATACTAATCAAATGAAGACCAGTTTTGGGTGCAGTCAGTTGGAGTTCGCTGTATGGTCTTTCCGCTGTCGTACTTTTGTTTATGAGTGTATTTTACCCTTGCATGGGTACGAGTCGATATAGAATGTATACTTTCATTTGTATGTTAGTGATAAAAGACCAAATCGGTCTATTGGTTCGTTATTTTTTTATGTCGGTATGTAATGTAATGTGTTGTTTTGATGTCTAGCCTGGTGGATCCTCACGGAGAGGGTCTGTGGCGTGTAATATTCCCGATTTGATTCTGGGGGTGTTACATTTATGTTATCAGAGCTTAGGTTGTGGAAACCTAGGCTGTCGGGTCGAGTTGTGTGTTGTCGAGTCTTGTATTGTCAGATTTTGTCTGACTGAGTCGTGTCGCGACGCGTCGTCTGGCATGTCGGCTGTGATTAGTATCATGGTGCAGCCATCATCTTCGTGCGATCTGTAGATGTAAGTCTCCCTACTTCATGTTGTGCCTCGAGATGCACGAGCTGGTTGTGTGATTCGGTATTTTGGGGTACAGTTTAAATGTGATTTATGATTATGTGGCATAAATATGTTGATTCCCGTCTTGTGCTAGAATGAAGAATGTTATTGCTGAATGTATCTTCGTATAAACCATTTTTCTTCCAAGAGTAATGTTGGGATAACAAATCCCTGTATCGATGCTATTTGAATAAACAGTCCCTATATCGATTGTATTGTCAGAATGTTTTGACAATATGCCAAATCCTGGATACCGCCTCTAGCTGTATCGAAAAGCTGATCAAGTATCAAACCATGTATCGAAGACTTCTCGCAGTACAGTATATTGATCATAAAGCAAAGAGTCCAGCAAAGCCACAGTATGGAAGCTGTCTCGAATATCAATACAGTGATCCTTCCATACAGCTCTCAACAGGACAAGAAGGAATCTTCAGTATTCGCTAGAAGTCAAGTCCCATTGATAAAGAAGTATTTAAATACTAAAGGATAAAGTACTTAAATACTGTAAGTCAAAAGATCTTCAAATCCCGCATTATCCGGATCTCAGTCAAATATCTGTTGTCACAGAATCTTGCTCAACGGATAGATTTCTAACGGATATATTTCAGAAGGCTATATATATCTCCATAGTTTGAAGGTCATCAACTACTGAAAAACTGAACTACTGAACGACTTACAAACGATCAAGCTTACAAAGAAATATTCAGAGCAAAACATATCTCCCCAAGCTTTCTGCTATTCAGATATAAGAGATATACAGTGCTCAAAACCTTGAACAACACATCATCAGCTTATAGCCCAACAAGTCATAGCTGTTGTTCAACCCTGTTCTATCTTTGAACAAACTCATATTAGCCCTGTGTGGACTGAGGAATCTTTGCTTCTCCCGAACTGTGTGTGAAGGACGTGCATCGAAGAAGACGAACCTTTAGAACTGTGTGTGAAGAAGCCAGTCAAGTGTTAGCTCAAACCAATCTGTGTGAACAGTTGAAAGCTAAGATCTTTATATCAATTTGTGTGAACGATATATTGATTAAGTGTTGTTATAATTACGTAGTTGTGTACGCAGTAATTATAATTAACTTTTTACACCTGTGTGGAGGACCAGCGGACGTAGAGGGGTTTACCTCAATCCACTTTAAATACTGTGTTATTTACCTTCTGCCTTTATTGTTTTATTAATTGTGATTATTTAAGTATATACTGCACATCGAGTTGCTGTATCCACAGCAACTTACTATTTAAGACTTCCGCTACGCACTTGGATTTAAAAACAATACAGCTTGTTGTTTAAAACACTTTCCAAGATGTATCCAGTATACTTAGTGGCCAATAAGTGGTATCGGAGTGGTTGATTCTAAAAAGAATCAGTCGTATTTTTAACCGAATCAGATCCAGTATTCACTTATTTTATAAACAGTCTTTTTCATTCCTACATTCTCATATGGATACATCAATGATCAACAAAGTTCCCGTGTTCTCTATTAATGAATTTGATGATTGGAGAATCAGGATGGAGGCTCATCTTGCAGCAATGCACGAAGAAATGATTTTTGTTATACAGGATAGCCCCATTAAGATCATGAAGGTAAACACGGCCGCAAGGATTGAAGGCCAAGCCCATGCTGAGATGCTCGAGAAGGAGTGCGAACAATGGACCACAGATGTAAGAAAGCGTGCCAAACTCGACAATGTTGCGAAGAATGCGTTGTTTGTCACCCTCGACAAAGGCACTCTCGAAGGTGAAGAGCTGTAAAACAGCCAAGGATATCGGGGATAAACTCAAGTTGATCTGTGAGGGAACTGAGCTCTCCAAAGAAAATAAAATTTCAAAACTAACTCAGCAATTTGAATCTTTTGAAATGAAACCAACTGAAATACTTGAGGAACTTGACCTCAGATTCACTGGAATTGTTGGTGAACTTGAAGCTTTGGGCAAAATTTATACTCAAAGGGAGAAAAACTTAAAAATTTTCAGATCTCTTCCTGCCCGATGGGACATTAAGACCACAACTATGCGTGTGTCATGTAACCTTAGTGAAATATTTACCTTTGATCTCTTTTCTGACCTCAAAGCTTTCGAGTATGATATAGACAGGAGAGAGAAAGCTGAAGAATCTCCATCTAGGACTACAGCCTAAGCCGCTGTATCTAACCGTCGACACAGCATGCCCACCCCATCAAAGCCAAATTACAAAAATGCTGACAGTGACAACGATATCCTGTCACAAGATGAAATGGTGCTCCTCATGCACAAATTCAAAAAGTTCTTCAAACAATCTGTAAAGACTCCCTACAGGCCAAAGCCTGTTCACAAGGTAAGTACTGAAACTTCCTCTGGTGACGCTAACCTATGCTATAATTGCAGGAAACCAGGACATTATGCAAACAAATGTCCTCATCCCAAAGTTCAAAGGTTGCCGGAAGCCGAGCAACAAGAGAGGGATGAATGAAGACGTGCTTGGAAAAACAAGCTCAAGGCACGGATAGGAGAATCAGAAGCCTCCCCCACACCATCCAAATCCGAAGAATGTCTTCAGGTGGTCACTGAAAGTGACTCATCTGACGATGAATTCGAAGATAAGGCATATATGTGCTTTATGGCAAAGGACATTCCGGAAGAAGAAGATAGCGATGATGAGGTAAGCTCAACCTCAGCTATTCCAGTAAATGCATCGCATACTTTCGAAAACATGATGAATGAATTTACAAATATTCAAAAAGCCCACGAGACTTTGAAAAATGAAAACATTCAGCTTCAACTTTCCAACATAGAGCTGAAAGAAGAAAACGACATGCTAAAGATAAATTATGAAAATATGTCTATTGATTGTGAAAACAACAAGGTCGAGCATGAAAAACTCGTGGAGAGCAATCATCAACTTGCTCATGAACTAAGTGAGACTAAGTCTCAAAATGGAAGCAAGACAAATGATTTTCTTCTACTTCAAGCTAAATTTAATACTCTCGAGAAACGAGAAAGCGAACTTGAGACCATTCTCAAATCTTTCGAGAAATCATCTAAAAGAATGGAAGAAATTCTAAGCACTGGGCAACATGTTCACGATAAAAGTGGCTTAGGATACAACTCATTTTCCAACAAAGGGAAAACTAGTACTGTGTTCGTCAAGAGTGTGGAACACATTCCTGTATCGGAAGATACCCCTAGTCCTGTGAAGGAACCTGCTGCACCGCGAAAAGCAAAGGCTGCCATTCCGCCCCCGCAATCCTATTCAAGACAGTGGAATCATAAGCCATTCCAACCTTTAAGGCGCACGCAACAGCATGCTCCCCGAGCATATCAACAGTGCCAACAGTCGTTCATAAAGAAGGCTGTATCCAAATACCAAAGGCCCGCACGGCAGTACTTCCAGTACAGCACGCCGAGGTATTGGATACAGGAGCCTCATTATCCATCGAGACAGCAAGTGTCCGCATAGTATCAACAACAGCTATGGAAATCCAACTGGAGACCCAGAAGGCAAGCTGTAAGGCCAAATAAAATGGCTCCACCTCTGAGACGTCATACGTACTGGATTAATAATAATAACCCTGATTTTTACATGCATAATGGTTATCATGGGTACAGTAACTACGTTCATGCCCAACGTAGATACCGCAAGTCTGCACCAAATGTTACCAACAGTAAACCAATTGCTGTCAGGAAAGTTTGGGTACCTAAAGGCACTAACATTCATGGACCCAATAATCAAAGGGGACCTAAATCTACATAATTTATGTGCTACAGGACATTTTGGAGAAGGAGATATGGTACTTCGACAGTGGATGCTCCCGTCACATGACAGGAGATAGAAGCAAGCTATCAGATTTCATAGAAGGTCAAGGTCCAAAAGTGCGCTTCGGTGATAAATCTAAAGGAAGAAAAAGAGGAAAAGGAAACCCTCTTGTCGGAAAATTCAAAGTCACGGATGTAGCTTATGTTGAAGGATTGCAGTACAATCTACTTAGTATTAGCCAGTTCTGTGACCAATAGTTCTCGGTGAAATTCTATATAGATCACTGTAGAGTCAAGAACATTCTGACCAAAGAAGTTGTGCTCACAGGAAGCAGCTCAGGTAATATGTATATTCCTGATTGGATGCCTACGAGCTACACAATTCCTTGTTTAGTTGCCAAAGGCACTGCAGATCTAAGCTGGATATGGCACAAGAGGATGTCACACATCAACTTCAAGACGAGCAACAAGCTCTCAAGACAGGGACTGGTTAGAGGATTGCCGAATGTATCATTCCAAAAAGACAGTGTCTGTGGACCATGTCAAAAAGGCAAGCAAATCAAGTCCACCCTGAAGAGCAAATCCTACCTTTCAACCCACAGAGTGTTGGAGATGCTACACATGGATCTCTACGGTCCTGTAGACCCGGTAAGTTTGGGAGGTAAGAAATACTATCTTGTTATTGTTGATGACTACTCCAGGTATGCTTGGACAATTTTCCTAAGCAAGAAGAAGGAAACAACATCAAAGCTGCCTGAGCTCCTGAAAAAGCTTCAAAATGAAAAGGGATCGAGTATCGTGTCCATTCGTACCGACAAAGGTATAGAATTTACTAACCGCTTTATAGAGCAATACTGTTCGGAGAATGGGATACAACACGAATACTCAGCTACCCTTACACCTCAACAAAATGGTGTTGCCGAGCGAAAGAATAGGACGCTGAAAGAAGCAACAAGGACAATGATTGCCGCAAGCAAGATGCCACAACGTTTCTTGGGTGAAGCAACCAATACAGCATGCTACACTCAAAACTGATGTATCGTCAACAAACAGCACAACAAAACAGCATACGAGGTATGGAACAACAAAACCCCGTTAGTTTTGTATTTTCACATTTTTTAATGCAGGTGCTATGTGTTGAATAATGGGAAGGATCAACTTAGAACCTTTGATGAGAAGTCAGATGAAGGAATATTTGTAGGATACTCCTCCGCCAGCAAAGCTTACAGGATCTTTAATAAAAGGAAGCTAACGATCGAGGAATCAGTTCATGTAGTGTTCGACGAACCTCACCATGACCCTACAGGAGTAGAAGCTGTTACTCAGAACATCCAACAACTTTACATCTTAGATCCACCAACTCCCATAGAATCTGTTGTTCACCTAGAAATCAACCCCGCAGCTGTAAGAATCAACGTAGATGAAGCCGATGCTGTACAAGCTGAAGCTGAAACTACAACAACTCAAGATACAGTATGGGACCCCAAATTAGAACCCGGCCGAAGATGGTTGAGAGATCACTCGCAAGAGCTGATCATTGGAAACATTAATGCTGGTGTTTCTACCCGAAGGAGAATACAGAGTACACAAGGAAATTTACTTTGTGCACAAGAAGAACTAGATACTGAGATATCACCATTTCCTGAATAGAAATCTCAATCCGAGCTTAGAAGACTTAATATGTGCACTATTGCTGTATTCTTAGCACAGTCCAAACCTGTTTCTACCATAGAAGCTCTTAATAATAATTCTCATTGGATAACATCTATGGAAGAAGAGCTTAACGGTTTCGAAAGAAACAATGTATGGTATTTTGTACCCAGACCTATGCATCAATCGATTATTAGAACCAAATGGGTATTTAGAGACAAGAAGGATCGAAATGGACTAATTATATTATTATAAGGAATAAATCCAGACTAGTCGCACAAGGATATAGAGAGGAAGAAGACATAAACTACGATGAAACATTTGCCCCTATAGCCAGACTAGAAGCCATTAGGATATTCTTAGCATTTGCCGCCCATAAGAGCTTCATTGTATACCAAATGGACGTCAAAAGTGCATTCCTAAATGGAGACCTTGCCTAAGAAGTTTATGTTGAACAACCACCAGGGTTTGCCAAGACAGATGGCATCGATTTAGTATACAGGCCGAGGAAAGAACTGTATGGACTTAAGCAAGCCCCTAGAGCATGGTATGAGACCCTGTCCCAGTATCTAACCGATGATGGATTTGAGAAAGGTGCTGTGGACAAAACCTTGTTCAAAATACAGGAGGGCGATGACCTTCTAATGGTTCAAATCTGTGTATATGACATTATATTTGGTTCAATTAACCTTGCTTTATGTCAAAGGTTCTCTCATCTCATGCAAAGTAAATTTGAAATGAGTATGATGGGAGAACTTAGTTATTTCCTAGGTTTGCAGGTAAAGCAATTGCCTACAGGGATCTTCATCAACCAGGAAAAATACAGCAAGGAGCTTCTCAACAAATTTGGAATGAACACTTCCAAATCATCGTCAACCCCCATGAGCACTTCTGTGCAAATTAGTGCTGATGAAGCCGGAAAGTCGGTTGACCAATCACTCCACAGGAACCTTATTGGCTCTCTCCTGTACCTAACGGCTAGCAGGCCCGATATCCAGTATGCTGTAGGAGTGTGTGCGAGATATCAAGTAGCACCCAAAGAATCACACTTCAATACAGCTAAACGAATCCTGAAGTATATTAAAGGAACAATCGATGTAGGACTGTGGTATCCTAAAGAAGGTGGATTCGATTTAGTTGGATATAGTGACTCGGATCTCGGAGGCTGCAAGCTAGATAGGAAGAGTACAAGTGGAACTTGTCACTTTCTTGGACCTAGACTTGTTTCTTGGTTCAGTAAGAAGCAATTGGCAAACTCACTTTCCACGGCTGAATCAGAATACTATGCTGCTGGTAGTTGCTGTATGCAGATTCTTTGGATGCAGCAACAATTGTCAGATTATGGGATTGAAGCCAAGGAAATGCCAATCATGTGTGATAGCACGAGTGCAATTGCAATAACGCAAAACCATGTACTGCAGTCGCGCACTAAGCACATCAACATGAAGCATCATTTCATAAGGAATCATGTCGAGAACAAGGATGTTCGGCTTGAAAAAGTTCATACAGATATTCAGTTGGCCGACATCTTCACCAAACCTCTCGATACAGCAAGATTCAACATGCTTCGACAAGAATTGGGATTGCTACAGCCTGACTCCCTGTAAGTATTTACTATTTTTACTCAACAATTGAGGGGGAATGCTGTAAGACCCAAGAATACAGTATCCACCATTAATTATCTGTACACTCAGAGCCCTCAATACAGCACTATAGGGAACAAAGCAATATGAATAATCCTACAGCTGACGTGTGCAATAACTAAGGGGGAATACAGTATGACCCATGAATACAACATTAATCCGAAAGTTGCTGTATGGAATTGAAACCTATATGTACCTTTTAAGGGGGAACGCTGTATCGTCGCGGATACAGCACATACTATGGAATTTCGATTCATTATATATTATAATATTTCATTCTAAAAATAATTTTTGTCCACGTGCCCTGTTTTCATATCAAACGTCGTTTACATTAAATGGCTTACACGACATCTGGACAATCGAATCTCAAAAGCCGCGATGTTTTCAAATTGTTTAATATTTAAAACCGCCGTTTCAGGCATTAAGGGTAACAACAAATGTCAGAAGTGGGACCCGCTCCTATTTTAAAATTCCATGGATAAGTGTACCAGTTACACTCAGTCCATAGTGACCGTTCATTTCAAACACCGGTTCCCATCCCTTAAATCTGACCATTCGTTCTCTGAAAACCCTTTTTCACCGCCTACTATAAAAGGACTGCAAATGCCACTTGAGACTCTTTACGCCTTCTGTATATTTTAAGAGCACTCAAGCAATTCAGCCTACAAGTTTTTCTGTGTTTACTGCATATTCCTCTTAAATATTTTTCATCTTTTCTTGAGAATCATCAATGGCGTCTACTCAGACATCTTCCACCGCTCTTAAGAAGTCTCTGAACTTCATCGATGGACGGATTTTCTCTAGATCTGTCATGATGGAACGAATTCACGCTGAAACTGATGACGTTGATACGTTGGAGGTCGTCATCACTAGAATCCATCAACAAGGCCTCTACCACCTTGGGAGCCATACCGCCGAGAAATATGATGTTCATCTTGTTGAGGAGTTCTACCTCAACGCCGTGGTTCGTTTTCTACCTCTGGCTCTAGGAGGACATGTTGCTGATATCACAACAGTCATTCGCGGAGTGGAGATCCGCGTTGACCAAGAGCTTCTCAAAAACATCTTCAGGCTACCCGCTGATGGCCTGACCATGGAAGAACTTGAGACCTTTTGGTCTCAAGAGTTGCTGACTCAATACTATGGCTTGTTCACCAGTTTGACAACGGTGGAAGTGGTTCACACCACATGCCATAAGAAATTTTTTTGCTTACCGTTTGTTTATTTGCATGATTTTTGCTGTCGCATCATTGAGAATCGTACAGGTGCATTTGAGATGTGCACAAATCTTAGGTTTAGGATAATGGTAGCAATTATGACCTGTGAAAAGGTCAACTGGTGTCAGGTTATCCTCAAACGCTTGCAGGAAGAGGTGTCCAAACCTGCTACTCAGAAGAAATCGTTTGGTTTATTCTTAAACCATATTTTGACGAAGTGCGGACTTCAGTAATCCGCAGATGCAAAGAAGATAAGTTCGCGGATATTCTTAGGAGGAGTCAGGCCCACTGCCTTCAATCAAAGCATTCTGATCGCAAATAAGCCTTTTATCCGGAACTTGCCGCTATCTGAAGATCCGAGGGACGTTTCTTCTAAGTCCCATAGTGTTGAATCTTCAAAGAAAATAAAGAGATCTCACAGCAAGACACCATTTGCTGCTGAGAAGCCGAAAAGGAAGCTAAGGAGGCTTACGAAAGCTAAATCTACAGAACCCTCCGAGGATGCTCCTATCGTGGAGCAACCCACTGATCAACTACCCCAGGGCCAAACCCATGTGGAAGAGATGCCCTCTACTTTATCGACAGTAGATCCTGAGCCTTTGGCGGCAATGATGGATACGAGGACATCTGCCAACTCAAAAGACTCTGGCGAGTCGGCTGCCTGTTTGGAGCCAACATCTACCTCTCCTATGCGGGATTCCACACCCGTTTATGATCCACCTTCCTTCGGGGTACCATCCCCTGTAAGGAATCCCTCTCCAATACAGGATCCCACACCTGTAGAGGAACCCCTTCCTACAGCAAACCCAGACGCTGTACGGAGTCCCTCCCCGTACATAATAATTTCCAAGACCATGCTTTCCGTGCAGATTGAACAGTCATTCGAGCGATTTCTCCAATGGAATAATTTTAGACTTGCTCCGTACGAAACCTTGTACAACTGGAGTGAGTGGAGTAACAAAGAGAATTCGTTTTGGATGTGACGGACACCCAAGAAATTGCTGTCCTGATCCAATGGGACAACTTATTCGTCAAGGAGCTAATTGAGAGTAATCTGCTTGATAAGGATGAGGCCAACAGGAAAGGAAAAGCTTTGTCAATGGAAATTCCCGACAGTCCAAAATCTGATCCTGATTCTGACAATGATGACGACGCACTCCAAGCTGGTTTGCGGATGAGTCGAGAGGAAGCTCAAGCCAAGAAGGATGAAAGGACATCCACCCATCAATCGTCCCCTTTGCCATAGCAAGACAATGTTCCTGACAATGAGGATTCAGTCCCTCATGTCGAGGAAGAAGAAAATGTTTCGCAACAGGCACCCAAGCCTGCCGTCACCACCGAAGAAGAAGAATCATGCGCCTTCCATCAAGAGGAATCAGTCCCTCTGCCGGAACAGGCGGACGCTGAGAGACACCAGGAGGATTTGGACCCTCTTGTATCCATGTCTACAGAAACCTCTTCAAAACAGGAGGATGTCGCACCTCCTACCGCCGAAATCGAAACAGCTACTCCCGCCCCATCAACCGTCTTGGAATCTGATGACGGTACTGTACCTGAGGATGTCCAACTCACTTCACGCCCTAACGTGAACTTGAGAAGGTTGAATGGAGTAGAAGACTTTGCCCAGCCAGATTCTCCCCGCACTGAAACAAGAAAAGAGCCATTACGTGCTCTTGGCCTCCAAACTGTATTTATTCAGGACGCAGTCAATGCTATACACTCAGTAGAAAAGGCTCTGGATTAGCTTCACACATCTGCCGTTGAAGAAATGACTGGATTAAGGCATGAAGTCTCTCGAGTAGTCTAAGCCTTCACTGTCTTGCCAGAAGTCTTCAAGCAAGCCCTGAGCAATCTGCAAGAGAAGCAAGAAAGGATCCTGAGAGAAGAGCAATCGAAACTACGCATATCTGAGGCCAAGACCGCATCTGCTCTAATCGAATCCGGTTCCCAACTGCGAGCTCATGACAAAAACATTAAGGATATGTCACAGGTTCTCTCCTCCCTTGTTGAGAGAATGTCAAATATAGAGACGAAACAGGATGCCGCTCTGGAGATCCTGGGACGTCTTGATGAAAAGGTATCATACCTTGATGATGCCAAAAAGGGGGAAGAAGCACGGGAAGACGCTAGGAGAACGCGGTTGGAGCAAGAGAAAGAGTACTTAGCTCCATTTGAAGACTCAATCACTGCTGATATAGCCCGTATCTCAACACCAAACGTGAGGATACATGGAGATAGACCAGAATTCTAAAGTCCTAAGTATCCTTGGAAAAGCCTAGTCCGAAAGCCGCACTCCTCGAACCTTCCGGCAGACCGTCAACCTATCGCTGCAGAGATCAAAGACTGGAGGAGAAATGAACTGTTAAGATACTTCGTTGTACTTATCAGGGAATCCGTTTTATTCAATAGATGAAGAATGGTACAGGAAGCTACCGAGGAATTCAAGACGAAGCTGGAAGACGGATCGCTCCCGCTACAGCAGCAGATGAAGTCAAAGCATCGAAAAGGTGACTTGGTGACCCATCCAGAAGACTGGATCCTAGTATTTGATAAATCTTATGAAAGACGTGCAATTTATCAGAATCGAGACAAGGACGCTCACCAGAACTGGTGGCGAAACACCAAGAATGACCCTTCCAAGCGACCATGGAGACACTCTGACTTTATGAGCTGAATACCTTAGTGTATTATTCGATTGTAATTTTACTTTCAAAACAGCAATCTTTGTACTCTATTTCAGTATCAATAAAATTTTTGCCTGTCTTGAAAGATTACAACTCATAATCTAATGTGTTCTTATTTGATTACAGTCACTTTATTTATTCTCACTGTATTCATATTATGAAATCTATATCATACACAAGCTGCAAGAACTCGTCTGCGAACAGTTCATAGTTCAAGTTGTATGCATCTAGAAAAAAAATGTAAGATTGTGCCTGCGCGACAATCATAAGTTTTCAATGTAACTTTCTTTTGATAAAAGATGAACTTGCCTGCGAGCAGTTCTTAGTGTTAAAGCCAAAAACCGAAGGCCAGAACATTCGAAAGAAGACCAAGAAGTCTGCCCCTTCAAACCACTAAGTGTCAAAGTTTTGGCATCATCAAAGATGTTTGGATAACATCATAAGATTTTAAAAGGAAGACTCGGAAGGACTTGGCAAATTATCAAAAAGGGGGAAATTGTTGGGATAACAAATCCCTGTATCGATGCTATTTGAATAAACAGTCCCTGTATCGATTGTATTGTCAGAATGTTTTGACTGTAATACCCGAGATTTCTGATGTGTAATTGAACCTTGTGATATTGTATTTGTTGCATTTTGATCTGAGTATTATTCTCCGTATTTCATGGTCCGGTGTTGTTGAGTGCATGATTGCATGAATGTGTTCTAAATTGTGATTTTGCACATGTAGCGCACACTATCGATTAAGTGTAGCGTACGCTAATTTGGATTCGTAGCGCACACTGTGCATGAACCTTAGCGCACGCTGCGTAGTCAACATGATTGAGACAGGGTGGTAGGTGAGATCAGCCGCGGATTTTGGTCGGATTATGTCGGGATGAACCTGGACGGCTTTCGGGAAAAGCCGAGTCAACGCTGTAGCGCAAGCTACTGGTATAGGGATAGCGCACGCTAAATGCTGAGTACAGTGAAGTCAGTAAGCTTCGTATGACCGTTAGCGCACGCTATGGATATGGACTAGCACGCGCTAATAACCATTTTCTATATATAGGACAACATCCTTTTTCATTTTTTCAGACTCTTCACTTCCCTAATCCGAATTCTTGCACTTAGAAAGTTACTTCCTCCATCCTCAACCTCTCATATCATCATCCTAGCATGAGTTGGAAGATTGTAGATCATTGGAGATTGGTGTTCAAGCCTTCGGCGTTGGATTTCTTCAAGTTCCTCCTTGTTCTTCACTACGTTGAGGTAGGTGATTCTTCACCAATATTAAGTAATATTATGAAGGACGTTTTGATCATGATTTGGGATTATCTAGTCCGTTAAATTCGTACGTAGTCGAACATCATATGGTTAGAAGGATATTTTCGATGTTACGGTACTTCTTCATCGTATAGACCATTGAACCTTCTAGTGTTTGAACTCCTACCATATTCATGAAGCTTCAAACCAATTATGACCGGTTTATGGAGATTATCAAGTTCTTATGTCTTTACATAATGAAATCATACATTTTGGGACATAGAATAGATGGAACATAGGATACTTTCTTGAAGATCAAGATGAATTATGGTGTTGTGATGATTATAAGTATCCTTGTATCTCGAAGTCGTTTAATCCGTAAAGATCTTTCACAAACCATATGAGCATGATATGCATGGAGATGACATGTATTAACAGTGAAGATTTCATGAGTTTCATCACTATTAGAACAAGTCTACTGCCCAGTAGTAAACTGCCATGCACGGTTAGCGCACACTAAGATATGTATATTAACGTGCGCTATCGGGAATGAGTACCGTACGCTACGTTTGGTACGTAACGTATGTTATGTCCTCAGGCGAGTTAGTCGGCTGATCAGAGAGAACTGTCAGTACATAGTTAGCGTACGCTAGACTTCGTCGTTTACGTACGCTAACAGGCATACTTAGCGCACGTTACGTAGAGTACGTAGCGTACGCTAAGTGGTTCAGGCAGATTACATTTTTAGAGCTTTTGGCCGTAGATCGTATTGTTAGGCATTCGTACGACTTGAGATGAATTCTATATTATTTCTTTTGTTAAGGTTCGAGCTTGCTACGTTGATCAAAGGAGACGGGCCTTCGAGTGTGTTGAGATCATTGGAGTGATTAGTTCTTGCCATCTTTGAGGCAAGTATCGTAATTTGTTAATATTGGTATTTTGAGCATACATGTGGTTTATTCATGTTGTTGAACATGGAATTTATTTTGTTGAATTGTCATGATATTCGTTATCTAGTGTTTGTATGTTCATGTTGATGGACATAGCGATTTTGCATATATGTATGCATGAGTTGTGTTTGTGAATGTTGTACGATCTATGCTGAGGGCGCTGGATCGGATGTCCACCTCATGTTGGTCCGACGGGATCATCTTGGGATCTAGGCTGAGGGCGCTGGATCATTGGACGGGTTTTTCCACCTCATGTTGGTCCGACGGATCATTTTGGGATCTATGCTGAGGGCGCTGGATCATTGGAATACCCATGATGTGTTAATGGAATCTTGTGGATTCGCATTGTCGGATTCCGGTAGTAGAAGTCCGTGTTGTGCATCTTGTTATGCATTGTTGTTGCATATGCGATTTGTTTAATATGATACTTGTACTAGCATCGTTTTGCTAACCCCTTCGGGGGTGGACATTTGTTTTGATGTTCAGGTAGCCGAGGAGCGGTGAAACAGCCATAGTACCGACGTGACGATGAAGGGGCTCAGTGATGTTTGTTGTAATTGTGATTTGTCTTCTTGGTTCATTTTCAGTACTCGAGTACGCGTGTCATATTAATATCATTTCGATATGGTTGTATTAATTAACTCAATGGATCAGTTGGAACCAGTTTTGTATTTTGAACTTCTGTGGTATTGGTGGATTATATTTACATTTCTTTTAATTAGCCTTGTAAATCCTTACTTAAAGGGTTTACGGCGCTGTAATTATTCCGAATATCTCGGGGTGTTACAGAATATGGTATCGGAGCTAAGATTCATGGATATCTTGGCAGTCGGGTTTTAGTTGGGTCTATTTTCGTTATTTGATTTACGGGTCGTTCGTAACATCACTGTTCAGCCAAAGTCGTCATGTGGACCGTGGTTCTAAGTCTCCTAATGTCTTATACTACCGTTTTCTTGATTTCTGTTTTGTGAGTATTGACGAGCTTTATTTTGAAAATTTTGTCCTGGATATTGAGAAATTGTGTTTACAGTATGTTGAGAGGAAAACGTGGACGCGGACGCGGACATGGTCATGTGAGACAAGAGGATTCCGCAACTACCCCAGAATTATCAGCTAGTCGAACCGATTCCCATTCTGGAGGACAGCAGGGATCAGCGAATGACAACGCAAATCCTAACATGCCGGGAGTGCTTCAACAGGTGGTGGCTCAGATAAACCAGTTCGCTCAGGTAGTTGACCGCATGCAGACAGCGATGGGACAGCAGCACCACGAGGATAACCGGAGAGACAGATACCTTGCTGAGGTGGTCAAATTGCACCCGCCAAAATTTGACGGATCTGCTGAGGCACTTACTTGGGATCATTGGCTAAAGGAGTTGGAGAAGATATTCTCGGGTATTAACTGTCCCGAGGACGGGAAAGTTCCTATTGCTCAGTATTTTCTGACTGGGGAGGCTTTTGACTGGTGGGAATCTATTCGACCCGAGAATCATAATGCTGACTGGACGGAATTCAAACTAATGATGGAAGCACAATATTGTCCTCGTCCAGTTAGACAGGCAAAAATCCGAGAGTTTTTGTCACCACAAAGTTCGGAAGCATCTGTGACAGACTTAATGCAAAACTTTTAATCATCAGCTGACTTGTGTGCGACACTTGGTCAGAACGGAGGCAGAGAAGATTTTTCATTTCAATATGCGGATGAAGCCGGAGATTCAACAGTACATGAACGTATTCGAGTGTACTACGTTGTGACAGTATCAAGACAAAGCGTTGGCCTACGACATGAAAGAAGCGGCGGTGGAGAAATCGATGTGTTTGTGAATGTTGTACGATCTATGCTGAGGGCGCTGGATCGGATGTCCACCTCGTGTTGGTCCGACGGGATCATCTTGGGATCTAGGTTGAGGGCGCTGGATCATTGGACGGGTTTTTTCACCTCATGTTGGTCCGACGGGATCATCTTGGGATCTATGCTGAGGGCGCTGGATCATTGGAATACCCATGCTGTGTTAATGGAATCTTGTGGATTCGCATTGTCGGATTCCGGTAGTGGAAGTCCGTGTTGTGCATCTTGTTATGCATTGTTGTTGCATATGCGATTTGTTTAATATGATACTTGTACTAGCATCGTTTTGCTAACCCCTTCGGGGGTGGACATTTGTTTTGATGTTCAGGTAGCCGAGGAGCGGTGAAACAGCCATAGTACCGACGTGACGATGAAGGGGCTCAGTGATGTTTGTTGTAATTGTGATTTGTCTTCTTGGTTCATTTTCAGTACTCGAGTACGCGTGTCATATTAATATCATTTCGATATGGTTGTATTAATTAACTCAATGGATCAGTTGGAACCAGTTTTGTATTTTGAACTCCTGTGGTATTGGTGGATTATATTTACATTTCTTTTAATTAGCCTTGTAAATCCTTACTTAAAGGGTTTACGGCGCTGTAATTATTCCGAATATCTCGGGGTGTTACAAAATATGGTATCGGAGCTAAGATTCATGGATATCTTGGCAGTCGGGTTTTAGTTGGGTCTATTTCCGTTATTTGATTTATGGGTCGTTCGTAACATCACTGTTCAGCCAAAGTCGTCATGTGGACCGTGGTTGTAAATCTCCTAATCTCTTATACTACCGTTTTACTTGATTTCTGTTTTGTGAGTATTGATGGGCTTTATTTTGAAAATTTTATCCTGGATATTGAGAAATTGTGTTTACAGTATGTTGAGAGGAGGACGTGGACGCGGACGTGGTCATGTGAGACAGGAGGATTACGCAACTACCCCAGAATTATCGGCTAGTCGAACCGATTCCCATTCTGGAGGACAACAGGGATCAGCGAATGACAACGCGAATCCTAACATGCCGAGAGTGCTTCAACAGGTGGTGGCTTAGATAAACCAGTTCGCTCAGGTAGTTGACCGCATGCAGACAGCGATGGCACAGCAGCACCACGAGGATAACCGGGGAGACAGATGGCTTGCTGAGGTGGTCAAATTGCACCCGCCAAAATTTGACGGATCTGCTGAGGCACTTACTTGGGATCATTGGCTAAAGGAGTTAGAGAAGATATTCGCGGGTATTAAATGTCCCGAGGACCAGAAAGTTCCTATTGCTCAGTATTTTCTGACTGGAGAGGCTTTTGACTGGTGGGAAGCTATTCGACCCGATAATCATAATGCTGACTGGACGGAATTCAAACTAATGATGGAAGCACAATATTGTCCTCGTCCAGTTAGAGAGGCAAAAATCCAAGAGTTTTTCTCACCACAGAGTTCGGAAGCATCTGTGACAGACTTAATCAAAACTTTTAATCATCAGCTATGCGGATGAAGCCGGAGATTCAACAATACATGTCCGGATTCGAGTGTACTATGTTGCGACAGTATCAAGACAAAGCGTTGGCCTACGACATGAAAGAGGCGGCGGTGGAGAAATCGATGGAGGCAAAGAAGCAGAAAGTGACCGGCAACTTCTCGGAAAACAAGGGTGATGGGCCCTGCAAGGGCCAGTCTTCATTTTATTCATCTAGGAAAACTCCACATTCTTCTAGAGGTGGAAAGAAGTTACGGACAACATCAGCAGTTTCGGACGCCTCAAAGAAATGCTATAATTGTGGTCGAGCAGGGCATATTCGACGTGATTGCCCCGCATCTTCTGTGACTTGTTTCGATTGTGGGTAAGAAGGGCACCGTGCGGCTTTCTGTGGAGTTGCGACTAGATTATTCGGTACTCGAACTGCAGCGCCAGTTCCGAAGGAGATAAGTGTGAACCAGACGCAGCAGAGTGGATTCCAGCAACAGAATGTCGGGAAGAGAGAGACATCCAGTGCTGGGTCCGTTCCTCCCTGCCTGTACGAGATGAGGAAATATGACGATCAGAACACTACTGTTGCATCAGGTACGATTCAGATCCTTTTGCCAGTTAGTGTCTTATTCAATTCCGGAGCTACACATTCTTTCATTTCATTGAACTGTGTTAATTGTTTGAAAATCTCGTGTTTATTTGATTGTGAACCATATGTTGTGGGTTTGCCGAGCGGAGAGAGAATTGTGGGAACCCTAGAAACTAGAGATTTTCCAGTGTCTATAGGAGGGAGAGATTGGCCATCGAATCTTATTGTAGTTAACATCCATGGTGACGATTTAATTCTCGGAGACGATTGGCTCAACCGTTATGGAGCTATTCTAAATTACCGAAAGAGAGTTATTTCTATCATTGCTGATGACGGATCTGAACACTTATTCAGAGGATGGAGACCGGGAAGCTCGGGAAAATTGATCAAAGCAATGAAAGCTGTGAAATTACTGAAGCAGGGTTGTCACAGATTTTGGTGCTACGTCATGAAGAAAGAAGAAGGAGTAGAGCTCTCATCTATTCCAGTTGTGAATGAATTCTCATATGTATTCCCTGACGAACTACCTGGGTTACCTCCGCAGAGAGAAGTGGAGTTCACTATCGAATTAGAGCCTGGAGCCGCTCCTATTTCCAGAGCACCATACCGCATGGCGCCAATCGAGATGTATGAACTAAAGAAGCAACTGGAGGAATTATTGCAGAAGGGTTACATTCAACCTAGTGTTTCTCCTTAGGGAGAACCTGTTCTCTTTGTCCGGAAGAAAGATGGATCCCTCCGATTATGTATTGATTATAGAGAGCTAAACAAGGTGACGATCAAGAACAAGTATCCTATACCTCGGATCGACGACTTGTTTGATCAACTGCAAGGGGCAAGGGTATTCTCGAAGATTGACTTGCGATTAGGATATCATCAGTTGAGAATTAAGGAATTAGATATACCGAAATATGCTTTCAGATCCCAGTACGAGCACTATGAATTCGTGGTGATGCCATTCGGACTTACCAATGCTCCTGCGGTATTTATGCAATTGATGAATCGGGTATTCTTAGAATACCTAGATAAGTTTGTGGTCGTTTTCATTGACGACATCTTGATCTATTCGAAAGACACAGAGGAGCATGCCGAGCATTTGCGTGTGGTTTTGAGCACCTTGAGGAATGAACAGCTTTATGCGAAGCTTTCCAAATGCGAGTTCTGGCTTAGGGAAGTAACTTTCCTTAGACATGTGATATCAGCTGACGGAGTTCAGGTAGACCCGAAGAAAGTTGAAGCAATCTTGGAATGGGAAGCTCCTAATAACGTGAAAGAAGTCCGAAGCTTCTTAGGACTTGCTGGATATTATCGCCGTTTTATAGAGGGATTTTCCAAAATTGCTCGCCCGCTCACTCAGCTGTTACAGAAAACTCAAAAGTTCGCGTGGGATGAGAAATGCCAGGCTGGTTTTGATGAACTTAAGAAGAGACTGACGACAGCACCTATATTTGCATTACCAGATGGAATTGATGGATTCATGGTATACAACGACGCTTCAAATCAGGGTCTGGGATGTGTGTTGATGCAAAAGGATAAGGTGATTGCTTATGCTTCTCGGCAGTTGAAACTGTACGAAGTTAATTACCCGACTCATGATCTGGAGTTAGCAGCTGTGGTCTTTGCCTTGAAAATTTGGCGACATTATTTATATGGCACTCATTGTCAGATCTTTACAGATCATAAAAGCCTCAAGTACATTTTCAGTCAGAAAGAATTAAACATGAGGCAGAGAAGGTGGCTGGAATTGATCAAGGATTACGACTTGGAAATTCTCTATCATCCGGGTAAAGCAAACATGGTAGCCGATGCATTGAGCCGTAAACCTGTTTCTCTTCTAGTGTTGGAAGCACTTACGTCCCAAACCAGCATTCAACGAGAACTGATCCGCGAAGGGATCGAGGTATGGTCACCATGAATCCAAGGGCAACTATATTTGATGGAACTGACTTCGTCACTAGTCGAGGAAATCAAATCTAAGCAGTTGAATGATTCTCTGATCCTTCGGTTATGTGACGAAGTAAAGAAAGGAAAGGCCCCAGGATTCGTGATACAAGATGATGGAGTTCTGAGATTTCAGAGTCGACTTTGCATTCCCGATGATGATGATTTGAGACGGACAATTCTGAAGGAAGCTCACAACGCGCCCTATTCTATTCACCCGGGCAGCAGTAAGATGTATAAGGATCTAAAACAAAACTTCTGGTGGGGAAATATGAAGAAGGACGTATCAGAGTACGTTTCGAAGTGTTTGACTTGTCAGCAGGTTAAAATTGAACATCAGCGACCTGCCGGAATGTTAAAGCCGCTTCCGATCCCTGAGTGGAAGTGGGAGGATATCTCGATGGATTTCATCACCAATATGCCAAGGACCAAGACGGGAATGAACATGATTTGGGTTATAGTTGATCGACTAACCAAGTCGGCTCATTTCCTAGGAATTAAAGACACATGGGGACCCGAGAAATTGGCACGAATATTTATTGCAGAGATAGTTAGATTGCATGGGACACCGAAGACCATTATTTCAGATCGAGATGGTCGCTTCATGTCGCACTTCTGGAGGGCAGTTCACAGGGCTTTGTGGACCGAGCTAAACTTTAGCACGGCTTATCATCCTCAAACGGACGGTCAGTCCGAAAGAACTATACAAACAGTAGAAGACATGCTTAGAGCTTGTGCTTTGGATTGGTCAACTGATTAGGAAGTTCATTTGCCGTTGATTGAATTCACCTACAATAATAGTTGGCATGCTTCTATTAAGATGGCACCCTTTGAAGCTTTATACGGGAGAAGATGCCGATAACCCTTGTGCTGGAATGATTCGTCGGACTTGATCGGGACGGAACCGGAATTGATAGTTCAGACTCAAGAGAAGATAGCCTTAATTCGGGAAAGACTGTTGACTGCCCAGAGTCGACAGAAGTCTTATGCAGACGTGCGTCGTCGCCCGCTAGAGTTCGACATTGGGGACCATGTACTATTGAAGGTGTCTCCTACACGAGGAATTTTCCGTTTTGGGAGGAAAGGTAAGCTAAGTCCGAGATATATCGGACCATTTGAGATCCTCGAGAGAGTTGGGGATATAGCATACAGGTTGGCCTTACCGCCATCGCTGAGTCACGTTCACAATGTGTTTCACGTATCCCAATTGCGGAAGTATGTACTGATCCTATCATATCATTGAGTTCGATGAGATCGAGATAGCTAATGACGGCACCTTCGAAGAGAGACCAATCAAGATACTTGAGAGTCGGATCAAACAATTGAAGAATAAACCAATACCCTTGGTTAAAGTACAATGATCACGACACAGAGTTGAAGAGGCCACTTGGGAAACTGAGGACAATATGAAGACTAGATATCCGGAGCTGTTTTCATCTTAAGTTTCGGGACGAAACTTCTTTTTAGGGAGAGAGGATGTAATACCCGAGATTTTTGATGTGTAATTGAACCTTGTGATATTGTATTTGTTGCATTTTGATCTGAGTATTATTCTCCATATTTCATGGTACGGTGTTGTTGAGTGCATGATTGCATGAATGTGTTCTAAATTGTGATTTTGCACATGTAGCCCACACTATCGACTAAGTGTAGCGTACGCTAATTTGGATTCGTAGCGCACGCTATGCATGAACCTTAGCGCACGCTACGTAGTCAACATGATTGAGACAGGGTGGTAGGTGAGATCAGCCGCGGATTTTGGTCGGATTATGTCGGGATGAACCTGGATGGCTTTCGGGAAAAGCCGAGTCAACACTGTAGCGCACGCTACTGGTATAGGGATAGCGCACACTAAATGCTGAGTACAGTGAAGTCAGTAAGCTTCGTATGACCGTTAGCGCACGCTATGGATATGGACTAGCGCACACTAATAACCATTTTCTATATATAGGACAACATCCTTTTTCATTTTTTCAGACTTTTCACTTCTCTAATCCGAATTCATGGACTTAGAAAGTTACTTGCTCCATCCTCAACCTCTCATATCATCATCCTAGCATGAGTTGGAAGATTGTAGATCATTGGAGATTGGTGTTCAAGCCTTCGACGTTGGATTTCTTCAAGTTCCTCCTTATTCTTCACTACTTTGAGGTGGGTGATTCTTCACCAATATTAAGTAATATTCTGAAGGACGTTTTGATCATGATTTGGGATCATCTAGTCAGTTAAATTCGTACACAGTCGAACATCATATGGTTAGAAGGATATTTTCGATGTTACAGTACTTCTTCATCGTATAGACCATTGAACCTTCTAGTGTTTGAACTCCTAGCATATTCATGAAGCTTCAAGCCAATTATGACCAGTTTATGGAGATTATCAAGTTCTTATGTCTTTACATAATGAAATCATACGTTTTGGGACATAGAATGGATGGAACATAGGATACATTCTTGAAGATCAAGATGAATTATGGTGTTGTGATGATTATACGTATCCTTGTATCTCGAAGTCGTTTAATCCGTAAAGATCTTTCACAAACCATATGACCATGATATGCATGGAGATGACATGTATTAACACTGAAGATTTCATGAGTTTCATCACTATTAGATCAAGTCTACTGCCCAGTAGTAAATTGCCATGCACGTTTAGCGCACGCTAAGATATGTATATTAACGTGCGCTATCGGGAATGAGTAACGTACGCTACGTTTGGTACGTAACGTATGTTATGTCATCAGGCGAGTTAGTTGGCTGATCAGAGAGAACTGTCAGTACATAGTTAGCGTACGCTAGACTTCGCTGCTTACGACGTTATCAGCGAACTTTAGCGCACGTTACGTAGAGTACGTAGCGTACGCTAAGTGGTTCAGGCAGATTACATTTTTAGAGCTTTTGGTCATAGACCGGATTGTTAGGCATTCGTAGGACTTGAGATGAATTCTATATTATTTCTTTTGTTAAGGTTCGAGCTTGCTACGTTGATCGAAGGAGACGGCCTTCGAGTGTGTTGAGATCATTGGAGTGATTAGTTCTTGCCATCTTTGAGGCAAGTATCGTAATTTGTTAATACTGGTATTTTGAGCATACATGTGGTTTATTCATGTTGTTGAACATGGAATTTATTTTGTTGAATTGTCATGATATTCGTTATCTAGTGTTTGTATGTTCATGTTGAGACATAGCGATTTTTCATATATGTATGCATGAGTTGTGTTTGTGAATGTTGTACGATCTATGCTGAGGGCGCTGGATCGGATGTCCACCTCATGTTGGTCCGACGGGATCATCTTGGGATCTAGGCTGAGGGCGCTGGATCATTAGACAGGTTTTTCCACCTCGTGTTGGTCCGACGGGATCATCTTGGGATCTATGCTGAGGGCGCTGGATCATTGGAATACCCATGCTGTGTTAATGGAATCTTGTGGATTCGCATTGTCGGATTCCGGTAGTGGAAGTGCGTGTTGTGCATCTTGTTATGCATTGTTGTTGCATATCCGATTTGTTTAATATGATACTTGTACTTGCATCGTTTTGCTAACCCCTTCGGGGTGGACATTTGTTTTGATGTTCAGGTAGCCGAGGAGCGGGGAAATAGCCACAGTACCGACGTGACGACAAAGGGGCTCAGTGATGTTTGTTGTAATAGTGATTTGTCTTCTTGGTTCATTTTCAGTACTCGAGTACGCATGTCTTATTAATATCATTTCGATATGGTTGTATTAATTAACTCAATGGATCAGTTGGAACCAGTTTTGTATTTTGAACTTCTGTGGTATTGGTGGATTATATTTACATTTCTTTTAATTAGCCTTGTAAATCCTTACTTAAAGGGTTTACGGCGCTGTAATTATTCTGAATATCTCGGGGTGTTACATTGACAATATGCAGAATCTTGGATACCGCCTCTAGCTGTATCGAAAAGCTGATCAAGTATCAAACCCTGTATCGAAGACTTCTCGTAGTACAGTATATTGATCATACAACAAAAAGTCCAGCAAAGCCACAGTATGGAAACTGTTTCAAATATCAATACAGTGATCCTTCCATACAGCTCTCAACAGGACAAGAAGGAATCTTCAGTATTCGCTAGAAGTCAAGTCCCGTTGATAAAGAAGTATTTAAATACTAAAGGATAAAGTATTTAAATACTGTAAGTCAAAAGATCTTCAAATCCCACATTATCCGGATCTCAGTCAAATATTTGTTGTCATAGAATCTTGCTCAACAGATAGATTTCTAACGGATATATTTCATAAGGCTATATATATCTCTATAGTTTGAAGATCATCAACTACTGAAAAACTGAACTACTGAACGACTTACAAATGATCAAGCTTACAAAGAAATATTCAGAGCAAAACTTATCTCCCCAAGCTTTCTGCTATTCAGATATAAGAGATATACAGTGATCAAAACCTTGAACAACACATCATCAGCTTATAGCCCAACAAGTCATAGCTTTTTTTCAACCCTGTTCTATCTTTGAACAAACTCATATCAGCCCTGTGTGGACTGAGGAATCTTTGCTACTCCCGAACCGTGTGTGAAGGACGTGCATCGAAGAAGATGAAGTTTCAGAACTGTGTGTGAAGAATCCAGTCAAGTGTTAGCTCAAACCAATCTGTGTGAACGGTTGAAAGCTAAGATCTTTAAATCAATCTGTGTGAACGATATATTGATTAAGTGTTGTTATAATTACGTAGTTATGTACGCAGTAATTATAATAAACTTTTTACTCCTGTGTGGAGGACCAGTGGACGTACCTCGAACCACTTTAAATACTGTGTTAATTACCTTCTGCCTTTATTATTTTATTAACTATGATTATTTAAGTATACACTGCACATCGAGTTGCTGTATCCACAACAACTTACTATTTAAGACTTCCGCTACGCACTCAGATTTAAAAACAGTACAGCTTGTTGTTTAAAATACTTTCCAAGCTGTATCCAGTATACTTAGTGGCCAGCAAGTAACAACCTTGGAATTTTTAGTTTTCGAATGCTTTCGGGGAGTCACGTAAATTTTTTTTAAGATGTCCTCCAAGGGAGGAAAAAGTTCGATTTTCGTATGTTGACCTCAAGGCTGAAAGTTCTGAAAACTCGAATTATTGATAATTCTTTTCCATTGTGTACTATAAGTTTTCAAAATACGAGTTTTAAACTCAAATGAGGTCTACAAAATATACTCAAGACGTGACTCTCGTTTGTAATTTTCGGTTTCATGAATGTTAGTCAGACGATGTGTATTGATGATGTTATCGTTGTTTGGGTAATGGTGCCCAGTTTTATGATTAAGATGATAGTGTGAATGCCGAGTCATTCGGTATCTGCACGTTGAGATAACCCTCCATGCTGATAGGAGAAATTTCGATTTTGAATGATATTTGTCTTTTGATGGTTGCTTGTGAGATGTTGTAATTATGTGAATCGATGGCATTCAACCTCGTATGTTGTTGCTTATTTGTAACCTTCGATACTAGTATTGCCTTGTATATGTTTGCAATCGTGTTGTTTATTAGAGTAGTTAGCGCATGCTTAGTACGAGGCTAACGCGCGCTAACGTGGCATTTTTAACGCACGCTAATCTTTTTTGTAATGCATGCTAATCAGCCTAGGCAGAGGCTATGGAACTGCATTTTTAGTCGTCAGGTCTATGTTTTGCAGTCAAGCATCTGCGACTGTATTCTATATGTGTTGTCTAGTGATGACAACTATTGTGTGGGAATATGTGTTAGGACTCTTTGTAGTGCTAGGTGATAATTGATTATGTTTAAATTATGTCTGATGTGTGTGTGTTTGAGAACGCCTTCCTGAAAATTTCATAAAGTTTCGATGGTTCGATTAATCATCGGCTCTGTGCGTACTTTGAAAATTATTTGGAATTGGCGAGCCGGCCTCGAATTCTCAAAGAAAATCTCGACGGTATTTGAAAGAGTTGTTTTAAAGTACATGTAGACATTTTATAAAATGTTACCGTCGTTGATTTTCATGTAGTGTTGGGAGAATTTTGGAAAATGATTTTGACGTATTGTTGATTTTCAAAAAAAGTCTTTCACACCATAAAAATATTTTATTTCAAAAACTAATACGATTTTTATTTTCAAAAATATATAGTGAAAGATGAAAAATCTCACTCGGTGTAAACTTCAGACTCAGATTTGGGAAAGTTTCCGATATTGATTAAAGTATGTACGAATGGTTTGATGGCCTTGCGTGGTTACCTTGTTTGTTATTAACAGTGATGCTAGTGTGTAGTGGCGTGGTGGTTTTGACAATACCGGTTGCACAAAAAATATTGTTTGCAAATGATTTCAAATTGAGACGGTTAAAGTTGTTGTTTACAAGTTTTGATGCAAGCAACCTGAGGTACCAAAAATACTTCTACAATTTTATTTTGAATAGCATACAAATCCAAGGATTTTTAAATGATATCATTTAAAAGGGGTACCTCGTGGATTTTCTTATCAAGTTGCTATTAGTTACCTTATGTGATATGTCGTGCTGAGATGGTACTTTAGCATTTATTTTTGCAAAGTTGTGCCATCGTATCAAGTGAGAATTCACTTCGTATGCCGAGGGACAGAGGATGCGGTCGCGACTGCGGTACAGTTGGTCAAGGAGATCAGATGCGGGACCCAGAGGATATGGCCGGGAAGGTTGCTATTCCAGCACTTCATTCTCGTTGTTTAGGTTTTGGGGACGAAACCTCTTTTAAAGGTGATATGATGTAATACCCACATTTTTTTCTCTCGCTTCCGTTTCGTTCGATCGCATCGACTCAATTGTGTTAGTTGATGTTTCTGACCTTGTATTGTTTCTCACCTTTGTCATTCGAGCGAGTTCTGATATTGTCCCAAATTGATTTGTATATCTTTGTGATCTTTCCAAGTTCGGATCGATTTCCTATAAACCGTGTGTGAAATTAACACCTCGTGGTTCCTACAAGTTTATTGATGTCTTGATTTGAGATGTGAACTTCAGAGTTGATCATTGTTGTTCGATCATTGCTATTCGCTCATAGTTGTCCAATCATTATTGTTTGATCTCGAAATCATGATTATTGAACATTTGGGCCACTTCGAAAATTCTATAAGTGCTGGGAAATTGTCTTCATATTTGATCTTTCAAACATCTGAGGTTATTGAAATTACATTCTTGTTCAACGTTGGACTTGTGTTTTGGTTGTTGTACTGCTCGGATTTATCAACCGCAGTGGTTCATGTTCATTGCTTTTCGTAAATATTCTTGCGTATTTAATCGGACCTCATTAGCTCTGTACTGCATGAAGCTCTTGTGTGCTATAAATATCAGATAACGTGTGTTATCTAGAATCGCCTTGCTCTTGTTTTATGTTTCAGGACGAAACTTATTTTTAGTAGGGTAGAATGAAATACCCGAGACTCTCGGTTCCGGTTATTTTTTAATTTTGTCGGTTGTGCAGGTCATTTTGTTTTGTGGATGATTTCTTGGTCCGGCATGATAGACTGTGTTGTGATATTCGTTGGGTACGACTTTTCGTTTCGTAAGTCGAGCTAATCGTATGTCCTATTTTGTTATTATTCGTCTTTTTTTGGATCTTTGTTGTGGTCCTATCGTAATTTTCGGTTTGTATCGGAGTCGTTTTGCAACCGAAGGTTTGCTGGCTGGACCTGTACGAAACGGCAGTGAAAACGGCGCTGTCGAGCGCTGTGTCCTGCGCCGCATCAGCCAGGACTAGCTGGTCTGCCGAGACACGGCCGAGAACCCGCGCCAGTTTTGCGGCGGGTGATGCCCCGTGTCTGATACGGCCGAGACATACGCACAGCGTTTTACGCCATGTCGGTCAGGTCGCGAACTGACCCGCAACCCGGTGGTAGACACGGCGCTGGTCTGGGCCGTTTGTTGCGCCGTGTTCTGCACGGGTATAAATATGGCAGGACAGTTGGGTTTACACCCATTTTTCCCATTTCTTCCTTTTGTTTCCGCAGCTGGGGCTTGGAGGGCACGTAAATCCACGAAATTTCCTGAGTCCATAACATCAATTAATCCTTCCATAACTTGCTCCGATCGATCGAATCAGGGAAAGTTTTCTTAAAATCTAGTTTTGGGGATTTCGTTCGATTTGTCCATTTAATCCGTTTTAACTCAGAATAGTGATGGGTTGATGATTGTTAAGCTATACTATATAGAATTCCTTGTTGTTCCATAGTTGGATTGCCGAGGATTCATCGTTTTATTGAGTTTCTTATCGACGCCTTGAAGGTGTTCGATAAAATGTCACAAAGGGGATTCGGGCATTCTACGATTATTCTTCCTCGTTAGTTCGTTAATTTATTGATGGTATGATGTTAGGGTCATATTCCTCGCAAAGAACTCGAGTCGGAACTCTTCCGTTTGTCGTTCTCTTCAAGCTTTCTGATCGAGGGAGTATTCATTGTCTTTGCCAGAGAATTGTCGGTGTTCGAGGTTTCCCATTTGAGCCGTGTTCTTCGGAGCGTCCGATATTGATTGTCGAGGCAAGTATTGTAACACCCCCGATATATTCAGGAATATTACAGCGCCGTAAATCCTTTACATAGGGATTCACAAGGCTGAAGAAATGAAATGACAATAACAGATACTAACGTATGAAAGTAACTGAAATAAAATACAACAGTTCTAACCAATACTGAAAATATAAAGGTCCAAAGGAAAAGTATTAATACATCACCAAATCCGAATCATCACAAACGATGACGTACTCGAGTACTTATTAAAACGATACAAACAACAGACGAATAAACCTGGCCGGAAAATCACTCTGCACCCTCGTCGTCATGCAACTCCAGTGGTTGTTTCCCCGCTCTCCTGGATCCTAAACATAAACAAATGTTCAACCCCGAAGGGGTTAGCACAACGATGCTAGTACAAGTACCACACCATATTATTCAACATCTCACGAAGAATAATAATAACATAAATGACAAAGAACTAAAGAGTCTTCTCCTACGAGAAACTCAAAAATAACATACACACATGATAATCACAACATGATATCACAACATACACATGGTAATTTCGATGATCCAGTGTTCACTGCCTAGACCCCCTATGATTCCGTCAAACCAACCCGAGGAGTAAAAACCCGTCCGATGATCTAGCGCACGCTAGCATAGATCCCCCGATGATCCCGTCGGACCAACACGAGGTGGATATACAACAACGACATACATGTACAACAATATGTATAACATCAATACATAAAACAATTAAGGTACTTCCCTCGATTAGATGACAAGAATAATACTTCCACAAAAAACAAAACACTCGAAGGTCGCCCCTTCGATCAATCACGTAGCAAGCTCGAACCTTAAACAAAATAAATAATATAGAGTTCATCTCACGTCGTACGGATATCTAACAATCTAAATAACGGTCGGAAGTTCATAAAACGTAATCTGCCTGGCTTGCTTAACGCACGCTACGTATCCTATGTAGCGTACGTTAAGGCTACCTGTTAGCGCACGCAATAATACGAAGTCTAGCGTACGCTAACCATGCACTGTCAGTACCTCACTGATCAATCGATTGACTCGTCTGATGATATAACACACGTTACGTTCCAAGCGTAGCATACATTAACTCATGCCCGATAGCACACGTTAATTATAAAGCTTAGCGCACGCTAAACATGTATGACAGTTCTTCCCTGGGCAGTCGACTATTCTAACTGTGATGAAACGTACGAAATAATCAGTGTTTAATATACATTATCTCCATGCATATTACGTTCATCTTATTACAAATGATCTCACGGATTCGAAACATCTTGGAGATACAAGGATACGCATAATCATCGCAACACCATATTCCATCTTGAATACAATTCTCATGCGAAGTTTGGTGTTCTTAAGGTCGATGCACTAGTTTCCAATATCATCATTACATCCCGATTTAACCATGAAGATGAACTAACAATTCCAACTTATAAGAAAGGACGCAAATCTTCTATGATTCTTTCCTAAGTCCATTTAACAAAAGTGATAACAACTTTACATCTACGATCAATATGGTAACGTCATCAATACGGATAATAAATCTCAGAATACTTCTCTCATCATTCGACGTGGTAAGATGCTAATCATAATGTTTCCAACGATGATATCTTAAGTATAAACATTCCAACTTATAAACATGATGTTGTTTGGATAATTCATCAATGGAGCTCAATATCTTGATAGCATAATCCTCATATCCTTAATAACACGAATCCAAGGTAGGAGATAGTATTAACATACCTTAAGATGAAGAAAACATTGAAACAATAGGTAGACTTCAACCCCGGTTGCTTGTGTGTCACTCCAAAGTGAGTTTCTTCTTCAATGATCAAGTGTAAGTACTCTCCAATCTTCAATGATCATGTAAGGAGGGTTTATATGTGTTTAAGAAGTAGGGAAGGCTCTCTGGACTTCCAAGGAATGAAGAACAAGTGAAGGAAACGTAAATCAAATGAAATGAGGGTGCTGTCCCTTATATAATGTTTCTACACGTTAGATGATTAGCGCACGCTATCTTACTGTCCTTAGCGCACGCTAATTAACGTTGAATCCAAAACTATCTAGGTTCGTCTGAGAGAATCTTATCCGGACCCATGTCTGGATGGCGCATGTGCTAGTCGCCTAGCTCAATAATTGACTGCCTAGCGCACGCAGTTCCTCATTCGTAGCGTATGCTAGTTTTAGTCGATAACGTACGTTAAGCTACATTATTAGCATACGTTATCATGTGTTCGCATGAGAAAAATTTACATGTTGATATACTCATGTACAAGGATACAAATATAGGAAATATCATACTCCAATTATCGAGATCACAATTCCGAATGATACAGGGCTCAAATACAGATGAAATACTCAATAATAAATCCGGATATTACATACTCTCCTACTAAAAATGAGTTTCGTCCCGAAACTCAAGACGAAAATAACCCAAGTGTCTTCTTCTACTCCGTGACGTGACCACTGAACTTTGACCAAAGCGATTGGTTTGTTCCTCAACTGCTTAACTCGACTCTCGAGTATCCTGACTGGTCTTTCTTCAAACGTTCCATTCTGAGTGATTTCGATCTCGCCGAAATCAATGACATGACTAGGATCCGGTATATATCTCCGTAACTGGGATACGTGGAACACGTTATGAACATGGCTCAATGACGGCGGTAATGCCAATTTGTAGGCCAACTCTCCAATGCTTTCAAGAATTTCGAACGGTCCGATATATCTCGGACTCAACTTCTCCTTTCTTCCGAAACGAAAGATTCCCCGAGTAGGAGAAACTTTTAAAAGTACGTGATCTCCAAACGACGAAGTACATCTGCATAAGATTTCTGTCGACTCTGGGCGGTCAACAGCCTTTCGCGAATCAAAGATATCTTCTCTCGAGTTTGCACGATCAACTCTGGTTCCGTTCCGACCAAATCTGATGAATCATCCCAACATAGGGGCGATCTGCATCTTCTCCCGTATAATGCCTCAAACAGTGCCATCTTAATAGAAGCATGTCAACTATTGTTGTAGGTATATTCAATCAACGGTAGATGAACTTCCCAGTCAGTTGACCAATCTAAGGCACAAGCCCTTAGCATGTCTTCCACCGTTTGAATAGTCCTCTCGGATTGTCCATATGTCTGCGAGTGATAAGTTGCGCTGAAGTTCAATTCGGTCCCCAAGGCTTTATGAACTGCTTTCCAAAAATGAGACACAAAACGACCGTCTCGGTCAGAAATAATGGTCTTCAGCGTACCATGCAATCGGACTATCTCTGAAATAAATACTCTTGCCAACCTTTCTGGTCCCCACGTGTCCTTAATGCCTAGAAAATGAGCTTATTTGGTTAAACGATCAACTATCACCCAAATCATGTTCATCGTGTCTTGGATCTCGGCATACTAGTGATAAAATCCATCGATATGTCCTCCCACTTCCATTCAGGAATCGGGAGTGGCTTTAGCATTCCGGCAGGTCGTTGATGCTCGATCTTAAACTGCTGACAAGTCAAACACTTCGAGACATACTCCGATACATCTTTCTTCATGTTGCCCCACCAAAAGTTCTGTTTCAGGTCCTTATACATCTTACTGGTGCCCGGGTGGATAGAATAGGGCGTGCTGTGAGCTTCCTTCATAATTGTCTGTTTCAGAACATCGACATCGGGAACGCAAAGTCAATTCCAAAATCTCAAAACTCCATCATCATGAATTACGAATCCGGGGGCCTTTACCTTGATCACTTCATCACGTAACCGAATCATCAAAGGATCATCTGCTTGCTTAGATTTGATTTCTTTGGTTAACGATGAAGTTATTTCCATCACGCACAGTTGTCCTTGGACTCTTTTTAACCATACTTCAATTCCTTCTCAAATCATCTCTCGTTGAATGCTGAGCTGGGAGGTCAGAGTCTCTAGCATCTGAATAGAAATCGGCTTGCAGCTAAGTGTATCGGCCACTACATTTGCTTTGCCTGGATGATAAAGAATCTCCAAGTCATAGTCCTTAATAAGTTCCAGCCATCTTCTTTGCCGCATGTTCAACTCTTTCTGACTGAAGATGTATTTGAGACTCTTGTGATCCGTAAAGATCTGACAGTGAGTCCCGTACAGGTAATTTCTACAGATTTTCAAAGCAAAAACTACTGCTGCCAGCTCTAAATCATGTGTTGGGTAATTCACTTCATAAGGTTTCAGCTGTCGTGATGCATAAGTGATCACCTTATCATTCTGCATCAATACGCATCCGAGTCCTTGGTTCGAAGCATCACTGTAAACTATAAATCCTCCAGTTCCCTGAGGGAGTGCTAAAATCGATGCCGTCATCAATCTCTTCTTCAATTCATTAAAGATATTCTGGCACAACTCATTCCACTCAAACTTTTGAGTTTTCTGCAGTAGTCGAGTAAGTGGGCGGGTAATTTTGGAAAACCCTTCCACGAACCGACGATAATATCCCACAAGTCCTAGGAAACTACAGACTTCTTTCATGTTCATTGGAGGCTTCCAATCCATAACTGCTTCGATCTTCTGAGGGTCTACTCGGACTTCTTCAGCTGATACCACATGGCCGAGGAACATTACTTCCTTTAGCCAGAATTCACACTTAGAAAGTTTGGGGTACAATTGTTCATTTCTCAACAGGTCTAACACAATCCGTAAATGCTGCGCATGCTCTTCCGGGCTCTTAGAATAGACCAGAATGTCATCAATGAACACAACCACAAATCTATCCAAATACTCGATGAATACCCAGTTCATCAATTGCATGAATACAGCAGGTGCGTTAGTGAGACCAAACGGCATCACTACAAACTCATAGTGTCCGTAGCCAGTTCTGAACGCTGATATTCCTCTTTCGGTAGTTTACAATAGCTCCATATCGATTAAGCCAATCATCTCCGAGTATCAGGTCGTCTCCTTGTATTTCTATCACAATCAGATTTGGAAGCCACTCTCTGCCTCCAAATGATACATGGAAATCTCTAGTTTCTAAGTTTCTAACAATCCTCTCTCCGCTCGGTAAACCCACAACATAAGGTTTACAATTATGAAAACCAGAAATATTCAAATGATTTACACAAGACAAGGATATAAATGAATGCGTAGCTCCTGTATCGAATAAAATGTTAACTGGATGGGAAAGGATCTGAACAGTACCTGATGCGACAGCAGCATCCTGATCGTCTGTTCTCCTCATCTCATACAGACGTGGGGAATAAATCCGGCACTCGATGTACTCTTTCGGTCCCACTGTCCTCTGCCTCGTCCGCGGCCAAAGTTCTGAGGCATCTGAACACTTTGCTGCATTTGTTGGACACTGGCTTCCTTATGAACTGGCTGTGGTGTACGGGCTCTAAAAGACTTTGCAGCCTCTTCACAGAACACCGCACGATGTCCCTCTCGACCACAATCAAAACAAGTCACGGCAGGTAGGGGCAATTCCATCGGTAGTGCCCCGTCTGGGCATAGTTAAAGCATTTCCTGGTGACATCCGTCGTGGTTGATGCTGCTCCGAAGTTCCTTCTGCTCTTAGATGGGTGCGGAGGTTTATTGAAAGAATGAAAGGATGACTGGGCCTTGCGGGGCCAACTACTCTTGTGCTCCGTGAAACTACCGGAGACTTTCTGCTTCCTGGACTCTTTCAACTTCTCCATTGCTACTTCCTTGATTTCATACGCCAATGCTTTATCCTGGTATTGATGGAGAGTGGTACATTCAAAACCGGACATGTACCTCTGGATTTTTGGTTTCATTCTCATATCAAAATGGATCATCATTTCTGCATCTGTTCTGACTAGATGTCGAACAAATGCCAGCTGTTGGTTAAACGTCTTAATCGCCTCAGATACTGGTACATCTGAAGGCTGAGCGAAGAAAAACTCCCGAACTTTGGCTTCCCTCATAGGACGATGGCAATACTGAGCTTCCATCATCAATCTAAATTCTGTCCAATTAGCGTCATGGTCTATAGGCCAGATGGCTTCCCACCATTCGAACGCTTCTCCTATCAGAAGGTACTGAGCAATAGAGGCTCTCTGGTCGTCAGGGCAATTAATCCCGGCAAAAATTTTCTCCAATTCCTTTAACCAATGATCCTAGGTGGGAGTCTTAGAAATACCGTCGAATTTAGGTGGTTGCATCTTCTCCACCTCTTGCAGCCATCGGTCGCCTCGATTTGCCATGTCTGGGATACCCTGTTGTCGATCTCCCTGTTGTAACCCTACTGCCACCTGCATTCAGTCCACGACCTAGGCGAACTGAGTCATCTGGTTCACCACCTGACGAAGGATTTCGGGCACAACATGTTCCGGTTCATTATTAATAGATCTCTATGGCTCGCCTTAGCTGTGGCTGGCCTGATTATAAGGCGAAGCTTCTCTTTCGGCATTCTTTCATCCTTGTCCGCGACCGCGAACACGTCCACGTCCACCTCTCAACATACTGTAAGCATAAATACTCAATATACAGGAAACAATATCGTTCTAATGTTCAAGTATAAGGAGATACAACATGTAAAAAACGAGATAGAGTTTAGGAACTTACAACCACCGCTCGCATGAATACGTAGGCAGTACAGTGATGTTATTCGCGGCCGGTTACCTCAAAAGACGTATACGACCCCTATTTTAACCCAATAGCCAAGATATCCATAATCTTGGCTCCGATACCATATTCTGTAACACCCCCGATATATTCAGGAATATTACAGTGCCGTAAATCCTTTACATAGGGATTCACAAGGCTGAAGAAATGAAATGACAATAACAGATACTAACGTATGAAAGTAACTGAAATAAAATACAACAGTTCTTACCAATACTGAAAATACAAATGTCCAAAGGAAAAGTATTAATATATCACCAAATCCGAATCATCACAAACGAAGACGTACTCGAGTACTTATTAAAACGATACAAACAACAGACGAATAAATCCGGCCGGAACATCACTCTGCACCCTCGTCGTCATGCAACTCCAGTGGTTGTTTCCCCACTCTCCTGGATCCTAAACATAAACAAATGTTAAACCCCGAAGGGGTTAGCACAACGATGCTAGTACAAGTACCACACCATATTATTCAACATCTCACGAAGAATAATAATAACATAAATGACAAAGAACCAAAGAGTCTTCTCCTGCGAGAAACTCAAAAATAACATACACACATGATAATCACAACATGATATCATCACATACACATGGTAATTCCGATGATCCAGCGTTCACTGCCTAGACCCCCCGATGATTCCGTCAAACCAACCCAAGGTGGAAAAACCTGTCCGATGATCCAGTGCACGCTATCATAGATCCCTTGATGATCCCGTCGGACCAACACGAGGTGGATATACAACGACATACATGTACAACAATATGTATAACATCAATACATAAAAAAATTAAGGTACTTGCATCGATTCGAAGATAAGAATACTACTTCCACGAAAAACGAAACACTCGAAGGTTGCCCCTTCGATCAATCACGTAGCAAGCTCGAACCTTAAACAAAAGAAATAATATAGAGTTCATCTCACGTCGTACGGACATCTAACAATCCAAAGAATGGTCGGAAGTTCATAAAACATAATCTGCCTGGCTTGCTTAACGCACGCTACGTATCCTATGTAGCGTACGTTAAGGCTACCTGTTAGCGCACGCAATAATACGAAGTCTAGCGTACACTAACCATGCACTGTCAGTACCTCACTGATCTTTCGATTGACTCGTCTGATGATATAACGCACGTTACGTTCCAAGCGTAGCGTGTAACACCCCCAAGTTATTCAGGGAATATTACAGCGCCGTGAGCCCCACCGTGGGACCCACAAGGCTAAACATACGCGGAACTATAAATTTTGACCGAGAAGGTCTACATAAAATGGAATGAAGAACAATACAAGGGGTATTCAAAACATGTCCAACGTATCCAAAGACATCACAACAGAAAACAATACCTCGGCAAACACAGGCTGAAACATCAAGAAAATGGAAACCCATACTCGAGTATTCAATAACCATTCCAGTACAACAACACTGAATGGAGAACACAAAACATAACCAGAGGAAAGACACAGTATCACGCTTGCCCATCATCTTCATGCCGACCCAATACCTGCCTGTCCGCTCTCCTGGAACCTAAAATACATGAGAAGTATTTCCCCCATAAAGGGGTTAGCCATCGAATAGCTAGTGCAAGTATATCAAGTATGAAATACAATACTCCTCAACAATAAAGTAAATGTAATCCATCAATTCATAAATTTAAGACTAGTATTCCGGAATAACTAAATCTTATAGCATCACATCAATACATATATGAATACCGTGGAACCGCACCAGAGGCTACGGAACCCTCAGAGGACCCGTCGGTCCGTCCCGGAGTGGTTCGTTCATATCATCCGTGGAATCACACCAAGAGGCTATGAAACCCTAAGGGGACCCATCGGCCCGCCCCAGAGTGGATATAAGTAATCATGCCATTAATATATCTTACTTTCAAAGTCGAGAACGTATAATCATAAATATATACTTGCCTTTGAGACATCAAGAAATTGAACGGAAAAAGGGGGTATGAGTTCGGTAGGTCCAAGAACTCGCTTCCGGCACCTAAACGAATCGCAAGGAATATGATAATCAATTATCCATACTCAAATTACATGAAGAAACTCCCGCAACCCGCCTACGATTCATGAAAATATACGGATAAACAACTAGAGGTTGGAAAATCGTCCAAACCCTCACAAGTCCGAAAACAGCACAATCCAATCCATAAAATCATAGGAAAAGCATGTATACGGGATAGATACCTCATAATCTCAAGGTCCTTAAGCTTCAAAACATATAAATTGGACGAATCTACGAAAAACCCCAAAATTCCCAAAAATAGGGTTCTTAGGATTTTTACCTTGATTTGGACGTTAGGATGGATTAGAGGTTGTGGAATCCTTGTTCTCCAACCAAATATGTTGTTGTTAGAAGAAAGATCGCTTCCAATAGCCCAAAATCGTCTCTCCCAAGCTGCTCCCGTCGGAAATGAGTGAAGAGGATAAAAAATGACAAAATGGAAGTCAATTGTCCAATATATACTCGCCCAGTCTAGCGCACGCTACGCCTCCTTCATTAGCGTGCGCTAACGAGGTCACCGGGTAGTCCAGTGGCTTCTGCTTGCCCCGTTAGCGTGCGCTAGTTGCCTATCTCTAGCGTGCGCTAGCCAAAAAGTAGCGTCCAGTAACTGGAGTCCAGAACCTACTGTCCTCTGCCCCGCTCAAGCCTTAGTGTGCGCTACCGCTATGGCTTAGCGTGCGTTATGCAACAGCTTTAGCGTGTACTAGCCAAAGCCTAACGTACGTTACTTGATAGTCCAGAAAACCTGACAACCTCATTGCCTCTGCCGACCAGCCCGTTAGCGTGTGCTACAGACGGATGTTAGCATACGCTACTAACCATGAATAGCGTGCGCTAACGAACTCCTAGCGCGCGTTAACCGCCAGTCCAGAGGGCAGTCCGAGTTACTGGTTCTGACCTGACTGGTCCCTTAGCGCGCGCTACGGCTCAAAACTAGCGTGCACTATTCACACAAAATTAGCGTGCGTTAGCCTAGGCCTAGGGTGCGCTATTTCTCTGGCCCAGAACACTTCCGCAAGGTCTAAACAACACGATCGTGACCCAAACAAGATACGAAACTCAATAACAATATCAACAACATCACCAAGAGTTTACAGAGCGACAAAATAAGAAGAACGGCAAGGTCAAACAGTCAATAAAAAGTACGGGTATTACATTCTCCCCCTCTAAAAAGAAGTTTCGTCCCGAAACTTAAGAAATAAAAAGTTCGGGGAATTCCAACCGCATCTTCTCTTCCGTCTCCCAAGTCGCCTCCTCGACTCCATGTCTCGACCATTGCACTTTAACCAGTGGAATGGTCTTATGCCAAAGTTGTTTCTCGCGACGCTCGAGGATCTTCACGGGTTTCTCCGGAAAGGTAATATCCTCGGCTACGTTAATTTCACTATTGTCGATAACATGGCTTGGATCCGGCACGTACTTTCTCAACTGAGACACATGAAAAACACTATGGAAGTGACTCAAAGCTGGAGGCAACGCCAAGCGATAAGCTAAATCTCCAACTCTGTCCAAAATCTCGAAAGGTCCGATATACCTCGGACTAAGTTTCCGCTTTTTCCCGAAGCGAAAAACTCCTATGGTCGGTGACACCTTGAGTAAGACATGATCCCCCACTTCGAACTCCAAGGGTCGTCAACGAGTATCAGCATAAGATTTCTGACGACTCTGGGCAGCCAGCAATCGGTCCCGGATAATGGAAATCTTTTCCTTAGTCTCCATCAACATATCCGGTTCCGTTCCAATTAGATCAGAAGCCTCGTCCCAACATAATGGCGACCTACATCGCCTACCATAAAGTGCCTCGAATGGTGCCATTTTGATCGACGCATGCCAACTATTATTGTAAGCAAACTCGATCAACGGTAAGTGAAGCTCCCAATCATTACTCCAGTGTAAGGCACCAGCCCGCAACATATCTTCCAACGTCTGAATCGTCCTCTCTGTCTGACCGTCCGACTGAGGATGAAAGGAAGTGCTCAATCTCAACTCAGTACCCAAAGACTGATGAACGGCCTGCCAAAAATGCGATACGAAACGGCCGTCTCGATCCGAAACAATGGTCTTGGGGGCACCGTGCAACCTTACGATCTCAGCTATAAAAGTTCAAGCCAGTCTATCCGGTCCCCAAGTATCCTTAATACCCAAGAAGTGTGCAAACTTGGTCAACCGATCGACAATTACCCAAATCATATTCATTCCGGCCCGGGTTCTCGGCATGCCAGTCATGAAATCCATAGAGATGTCTTCCCACTTCCACTCAGGAATGGGAAGCAATTTCAACAACCCCACTGGTCGTTGATGTTCGATATTGACTTGTTGACACGTCAAGCACCGTAGTACAAACTCTGTGACATCCTTATTCATGTTATTCCACCAAAAATTGCGCTTCAAATCTTTGTACATCTTACTCGTCCCGGGGTGGATTGAGTAAGGCGTAGCATGAGCTTCTCGAAGAATTCTCTGCCTCAACTCTAAATCGTTCGGAACACAAAGCCTACCCTGAAATCTCAGAATACTATCCTCGTGAACCATAAAGCCAGGAGCTTTTCCTTTATTTACATCTCCCTTCAGTTGAGATATCATCGGGTCACCCCACTGCTTCCCTTTGATGTCGTCAACCAAGGACGAAGTAATTTCGAGAGTACACAACTGTCCCTGTACTCGTTGAAGCCAAACTTCTATCCCTTGCTCAATTAAATTCTGACGAATTTTCGCCTGAGGTGTAAGAACCTCGAGCATTTGAAGAGATGCCGATTTGCGGATCAAAGCATCAGCGACGACATTGGCTTTTCCAGGGTGGTAAAGAATTTCTAAATCGTAATCCTTTATCAACTCTAACCAACGTCTCTGTCTCATATTCAGCTCCTTCTGACTGAAAATATACTTCCAGCTCTTGTGATCGGTATAAATTCAACACGGAGAACCATACAAATAATGCCGCCATATCTTGAGTGCGAAGACAATTGCGACCAACTCTAAATAATGAGTAGGGTAATTCATCTCATAAGGCTTTAGTTGTCATGACGCAAAAGCTATCATCTTATCATGCTGCATAAGCACACAGCCAAGACCTTGACCCGAAGCATCACTATAAACTACAAAGCCCTCGCTACCATGTGGTAAAGTTAAAATCAGTGCTAAAGTCAAACATCTCTTCAGTTCATCGAAGCTCTGTTGTCTCTCATCCGTCCAAACAAACTTTTTGGTCTTCTAGAGTAATTTCGTAAGCGGCCGAGCGAGTTTCGAGAACCCCTCGACAAACCGAGGGTAATACCTAGCAAGGCCCAAAAAGCTAAGAACTTCCTTAACATTTTTAGGCGGTGCCCAATCTAGCACTGCCTCAATCTTATGTGGGTCTACACGAACCCCTTCTACCGAAATCACATGGCCGAGAAACATAACTTATTCTAACCAAAATTCACATTTCGAGAATTTTGCATAGAGGTGCTCGGTTCTCAAAATATCTAGTACCAAACGCAAGTGTCGGGCATGTTCCTCTTTATCTCAAGAATATATCAAAATGTCGTCAATAAAGACGACTACACATCTGTCAAGATACTCGATGAAAATTTTATTCATTAACTGTATGAATATTGTCGGGGCATTAGTCAACCCAAAAGGCATAACTACAAATTCATAATGCCCATATCTCGTCCGAAATGCCATCTTTGGAACATCGGACTCCCTCACCCTGAGTTGATAATACCCGGATCTTAAATCAATTTTCGAGAAAACCGCAGCCCCTTGCAATTGTTCAAATAAATCGTCTATACGAGGCAAAGGATAGTTGTTCTTGATGGTCACTTTATTTAGATCACGGTAGTCGATGCACAACCGTAGTAAACCATCTTTCTTTCTCACAAAAAGGATAGGTGCGCCCCAAGGCGAAGCGCTCGGTCTGATGTATCCTTTCTCTAGGAGTTCCCCCAATTGATTCTTTAATTCTTGCATCTCGGAAGGTGCCATCCAATAAGGTGCTTTAGAAATCGGAGCCGCATCTAGCTCTAAGTCCATGGTAAATTCTATCTCCCGATCTGGTGGTAATCCCGGGAGCTCATCCGGAAAGACATCGGGATACTCATTAACAACCGGAATCGAAGAGAAATCGACTTTGTTTCCTTTCGTTTTCAAGGCATAACACCAATAGCCCGTACAACCTTTATTCAAAAGTTTTACGGCCTTCATGGCACTGATAAGTAACTTAGATTGGCCCGACTTACGTCCTAAAAATGAGCACTCAGATCCGTCTTTAGTCATCATGGTGATAACCTTGGTACGGTAATTCATAATCGCTTGGTGACTATCAAGCCAATCCTCGCCGAGGATCACGTCCTCGCCTTCCATATAAACTACAATTAAATTCGATAACTAATCCTTACCAGATATAATCACCGGAAAATCTCTAATCTCCCAGTTCCCCACAATTCTATCCCTGCTAGGCAGTTTCACGATGAAGGGATCGCAAGCAGTCATACAAGTTATATTCAAACGTCGTACACACTCCAAGGAAATAAAAGAATGTGTAGCACCCGTATCAAAAAGTACATGGACTGGATGAGATAAAATATGAATGGTACCTGAATCCACCGCCGTGTCGGGTTCGTCTGTTTGACGCATCTCATAAACCTGTGGTTGTACCGAACCGACGCTAGAGTTTCTCCCTCCAGCGTTCTGACCCCATCCCCGGCTCTTGCCGAAACTCTGCTGGGATTGACCAAAAGAGTGTCGCTGATTTATACCTTGGTCAAGTGGTGCTGGGGCAGAAGCCCGAGTGTCCAAAGTCTGATTCGGCTCGGAACAATAAGCCGCTCTATGTCCCAACTGTCCACATGTGTGACACTTCAATGGTGGAAAGTTGCATTCCAAATTAACGTGGCCTGGATGGCCACAATTATAGCAAGTCACCGTGCGGTTTGTGGTACCCAAAGTAGAACGGTAACCCCTCTTTCTCTTATTAGAACGTGACGACTGTTCGGCAGAACGGTTAGTCGTCTGTGACCTCTGAAAGTTGCCACTCTTAGAGACAGAAAAATTTCCCGCGACCTTCTGCTTCTTCGATTCTTCAACAGTATCATTGTCGGGCCTTAACATATCATGGGCTAAAGCTCTGTCCTGATATTCCTTCAGTGTGGTGCAGGCAAATCCGGCCATGTACCGAAGTAAGTCCATATTCATCCGCATATCAGAGTAACGGATCTTATCACGCTCGTTACGCACTTGATCCTTCACGTGGATCAATTGTTGGTTGTATTCCACGATCGCCTGCGAAACGGGAATATCCTGTGGTTTAGCCTCGAAAAAGGCTCGGATTCGGCGTTCTCGAACCGGCCAAGGGCAAAACTCGACCTCCAAAAGTTCTTTAAATTCATCCCACGTGGCAACACGATCCTGTGGCTTGATGATCTTCCACCACGTAGCGGCCTCCTTGGTAAGGAAATACTGAGCAATCAGTACTTTCCTCACTTCGGGGCAATCAACCGCTTCGAAAATCTTTTCCAATTCCGCTAGCCAATCTTCCCAACCTAACGGGTCTGTGGCACCACCAAACTGTGGAGGGTGCATACGGATTACATTCTGAAGCAAGGCATACGTGTTCGGGTTTGGATTATTCAGTTGAACGGTTTGGGCTAAAATGGTCATCTGGGTAGCCAATTGTTGAAGTACATTCGCAACTCCAACATCCGCGCTGTTTCCCTGGCCATTCGACTGGTCGTGCTGAATTTCGGTGTCAGGATGCACCGAGTTCGACAAACTGGGGTTGGTTGACTCCGCAACAGAACTGAGGGAAACGGCCGCGCCACGTCCTCGTCCACGTCCACGGCCACGTCCCCTACCAGCTGACATACTGAAGAACACACAAGGCACGTAAGTACAATTCAATCGCACGTCATCGAAGTGACCGATTCTCAAGAATACCAAGAATAGAAGCAAAACGAATAAGGAAACACCAGAAGAGTAAGAGGTCTTACAAGTACCGGTCGCACTGTGATGATGGCAGAGTAATGATACTGTGGACAAATGACGACTCAATTGACCCAAAAGACCGACAGCCTAGGTATCCATAGACCTAAGTTCTGATACCATATTCTGTAACACCCCCAAGTTATTCAGGGAATATTACAGCGCCGTGAGCCCCACTGTGGGACCCACAAGGCTAAACATATGCGGAACTATAAATTTTGACCGAGAAGGTCTACATACAATGGAATGAAGAACAATACAAGGGGTATTCAAAACATGTCCAACGTATCCAAAGACATCACAACACAAAACAATACCTCGGCAAACACAGGCCGGAACATCAAGAAAATGGAAACCCATACTCTAGTATTCAAAAACCATTCTAGTACAACAACACTGAATGGAGAACACAAAACATAACCAGAGGAAAGACGTAGTATCACGCTTGCCCATCATCTTCATGCCGACCCGATAGATGCCTGTCCGCTCTCCTGGAACCTGAAATACATGAAAAGTATTTCCCCCATAAAGGGGTTAGCCGTCGAATAGCTAGTGCAAGTATATCAAGTATGAAATACAATACTCCTAAACAATAAAGTAAATGTAATTCGTCAATTCATCAATTCAAGACTAGTATTCCGGAATAACTAAATCTTATAGCATCACATCAATTCATATATGAATACCGTGGAACCGCACCAGAGGCTACGGAACCCTCAGAGGACCCGTCGGTTCGTCCCAGAGTGGTTCGTTCATATCATCCGTGGAATCGCACCAAGAGGCTACGAAACCCTCAGGGGACCCGTCGGCCCGCCCCAGAGTGGATATAAGTAATCATGCCATTAATATATCTTACTTTCAAAGTCGAGAACGTACAATCATAAATATATACTTGCCTTTGAGACATCGAGAAATTGAACAGAAAAAGGGGGTATGAGTTTGGTAGGTCCAAGAACGCGCTTCCGGCACCTAAACGAATCACAAGGAATATGATAATCAATTATCCATACTCAAATTACACGAAGAAACTCCCGCAACCCGCCTGCGATTCATGAAAATACACGGATAAACAACTAGAGGTTGGAAAATCGTCCAAACCCTCACAAGTCCGAAAACGGCACAATCCAATCCATAAAATCATAGGAAAAGCATGTATACGGGATAGATACATCATAATCTCAAGGTCCTTAAGCTTCAAAATAGATAAATCAGATGAATCTACGAAAAACCCCAAAATTCCCAAAAAAAGGGTTCTTAGGATTTTTACCTTGATTTGGACGTTAGGATGGATTAGAGGTTGTGAAATACTTGTTCTCCAACCAAATATGTTGTTGTTAGAAGAAAGATCGCTTCCAATCGCCCAAAATTGTCTCTCCCGAGCTGCTCCCGTCGGAAATGAGTGAAGAGGATGAAAAATGACGAAATGTAAGTCAATTGTCCAATATATACTCGCCCAGTCTAGCGCACGCTATGCCTCCTTCATTAACGTGCGCTAGCGAGGTCACCGGGTAGTCCAGTAGCTTCTGCCAGCCCCGTTAGCATGCGCTAGTTGCCTATCTCTAGCGTGCGCTAGCCAAAATGTGGTGTCCAGTAACTGGAGTCCAAAACCTACAGTCCTCTGCCCTGCTAAAGACTTAGCGTGCGCTACCGCTATGGCTTAGCGTGCGTTATGCAACAACTTTAGCGTGTGCTATCCAAAGCCTAGCGTACGTTACCTGATAGTCCAGAAAACCTGACAACCTCACTGCCTCTGCCGACCAGCCCGTTAGCGTGCGCTATGGACGGATGTTAGCGTACGCTACTAACCACGAATAGCGTGTGCTAACGAACTCCTAGCGAGCGTTAACCGCCAGTCCAGAGGGCAGTCCGAGTTACTGGTTCTGACCTGACTGGTCCCTTAACGCGCGCTACAACTCAAAACTAGCGTGCGCTATTCACACAAAATTAACGTGCGTTAGCCTAGGCCTAGCGTGCGCTATTTCTCTGGCCCAGAAAACTTTCGAAAGGTCTAAACAACACGATCGTTACCCAAACAAGATACGAAACTCAATAACAATATCAACAACATCACCAAGAGTTTACAGAGCGACAAAATAAGAAGAACGTCAAGGTTAAACAGTCAATAAAAAGTACGGGTATTATGTAATACCCGGTTGTGAATTCATTTATCATTACCCAGTAACTGTCACTCATGATTTTTTTTCACTCAGTAATACCCATTCATCACTCATGTTCATTCAGTTGTAACCATCGTTCGGTGTACTTTGGAATCTCGTATCAGTTACTTTTCGTCACTCATCACTGTTTGAGATCGATCTGAGATTATTGTCATCATCATCACATTTTGGTTTTCAGTTTAAGAGATAGCGCACGCTACATATCATAGTTAGCGCGCGCTAATGAGGTGCAAGTAACGCACGCTATGATTCATTATTAACGCACGCTAGCGCAAGAGAGGCAGGCAGTCCAGAAGGTACTGGGCTGATTTGGGAAATTCGTAGCGCACGCTACGAGTGGTAAGTAGCGTACGCTAATCAGACCGTAACGCACGCTAAGTCACATTAGTAGCGCACGCTAACGCGTGCAAGGCAGAGGACAGTAGGTTCTGGGACTTCAGTTTTTGAGTATCAGACATCAGTAGCGCACGCTAGCAATTTGGGATAACGCACGCTATCGGTAAGGTGTTAGCGCACGCTACCAAGTCATAGCGCACGCTAACGAGGCATTTCGTATTTCACCGGATCGCCTTGAAACCGCTAGCGCACGCTAAATATCAAGTCATAGCGTGCGCTAGGCTGGGACAGTATAAATAAGGCAGTTGAGTCCAACCTTCGTCATTTCTTTATTTCTCAATCATTTCGGACGAGCTTGGGCGATTCGGAAAGGTCTTTTCGAGCTGCAATCATCTAGCATCATCTTCAAGCTCCTAAGTTGGATTAATGATCATCTAAATCAGTTTCATCACTCCAAACCAAGGTAATGATCCTTGGATCTAGAATTTCGGATCTTGGGTGTTTTGCTTTCGATCTCTTCGTGTTAAATCGATATTATGTTGGAATATGTTAGATATGGATTATCTATCTTGGATACATGTATTTCTACGGATTCAGTGGTGTAACTTTTGGAATTTGTGAATAATTGAGGAGTTGTTCAAGAACCCTTACGGGTTGACTTTGGAATTTTGGGGGTTTTCGACCAAATGTTGTTGAAATATCGATTTAAGTATTCCTATTGGATTATTGATAATATTCATGAGGTTTTGTGGGTTTGGATCATTCATTGGAAGATGGTTTCGGATGTAATTGAGTTTTGGTTGTAAACGGTTGGAGATTGTTTACGACGCGTTTGTTTAAATGCCCCAAAGAGTTTCGAGTATTGTTGTATCGACTTTTGAGTGGTCGTGATCATGCTTGATTCATGTATTAAGAGAATTGTTGGTATTTGTGTTGTTTAAGGTTGTTCGAGCGGCCGATAATTTCATTAAGGACGTTGATCGTGGAAGTATCTTCTCGCCTTCGGTTTGAGGCAAGTTTTATACTTGTACTAGTCAATGAGATTAAGGTCATCATATATGTGTATGAATGTGTTGTATCATTCCGATACTCAGTCTCTTCATGAATTCATTGATATCAAGAGATCGTTCGATACGATACCTTTCGGCAATTATGCCAAATGTTATTATTGTTCGTTAATGGCCGATTCAAGGCATTGTGATACTCGTCATTAATGTCATTGTCAATAGCTGGTTTGCGGTGTCGATGTATCGATTTTTGTTGATATTGATGTCAATCTAAGACATCGTTGAGATCATTGTTATTCCTGTTGGGGTTGTCATTAAAACTGTATTGGCCGATTAAAGGCATTGGCGTATTCATTTCTCATTTTCGTCGTCGGTAACCAATTAAAGGTGACGAGGTATCCTTCGTATCATTGTTATAGATTGGCCGTTCTCAGGCAAATCTAAGTGTTCAATCATTCATCATATCGTTGTTATCGATTGGCCGTTCTCAGGCAAATCGAGGTGTTCAATCATTCATCATATCGTTGTCATCGATTGGCCGCTCTCCGGCAAATCGAAATCATTCACTATATCATTGTTATCCATTGACCATTCTAAGGCAATCGAGGTATTCAATCGTTCATCGTATCATTCGTATCGATTGGCCATTCTAAGGCAATCGAATCCCCAATCACTCATGGAACCATCCGCTGCATCATTGTTATCGTGTTGGCCGACTCAAGGCAGCACACTATCATTCATTGTGATACGGCTTCATGCCGTGGCTTCAGCCCTAATTGTGATACGACTTCGTGCTGTGGCTTCGGCCCTAATTGTGATACGGCTTCGTGCCGTGGCTTCGGCCCTAATTGTGATACGGCTTCATGCCGTGGCTTCGGCCCTTATTGTGATACGGCTTCGTGTCGTGGCTTCGGCCCTCATTGATACAGCTTCGGGCTGTTTTGACTTAAGGTGTTTGTGATATTTGTTAACTTCCGCTGAACGACTTTCAAGCCGTTATTATTGTCCTGGTAATTTCATTGGAGCCTTCGGGCATTGTGATTCATAATTAATTCAGTTCTGGTTTGGTTCATGTCGTTTAATTCATTGTGGTATTCTGTGATTTTGATTCGCCGTTGGGCATTTATGTTCTAACCTGTCGAACAGGTATTAATAGTATGCCGTGGGCATAGTATTTCACGAATGCTCGGTTCTTACCTTGTTTTGTGAGCATCTCGTATTATTATCATCATTGTACTGTTTCATTCTGCCTTTGGATGCATATCATGTTATACATGTATTTGATGTTCATTATCTGGATGACTGACCCCGTGGGGGCGGAACATGTTTTTCATGTTTTAGGTGCTTGCGAGGAGAGAGTTGAGACACAGGGGCATGATGATGGCGACGAGGCATTCGAGCGATACTAGTCCGAGTTGTTCTTATTGGTCAGTCAGTTGGAGTGTTCTCCAGTCTGTCAGTGATTGTCATTTTGTATTACCCGAGCAGATGCTCGTGGATGTTGTATTTTTACTCTTGGCCTTGTAGGCCCATCGTTGTCGTTGAAATTCCTTATCGAAATATTGTGTCAGATATCATGGTAGGGACTATGATTTTTCCTTGTTGTTTAATTTAATGTATTTTAGTCATGTTTGCCTGGTGGATCTCCTGGCGTGGGGTCCACGGCACTGTAATAACCCAATAGGATTTGGCGGTGTTACATATTAGATAGCGTACGTTAACTCATGCCCGATAGCGCACGCTAATTATAAAGCCTAGCACACGCTAAACATGTATGACAGTTCTTCCCTTGGCAGTCGACTATTCTAACTGTGATGAAACTTACGAAATCCTCAGTGTTTAATATGCGTTATCTCCATGCATATTACGTTCATCTTATTACAAATAATCTCACGAATTCGAAACATCTTCGAGATATAAGGATACGCATAATCATCACAACACCATATTCCATCTTGAATACAATTCTCATGCGAAGTTTGGTGTTCTTAAGGTCGATGCACTAGATTCCAATATCATCATTACATCCCAATTTAACCATGAAGATGAACTAACAATTCCAACTTATAAGAAAGGATGCAAATCTTCTATGATTCTTTCCTAAGTCCATTTAACAAAAGTGATAACAACTTTACGTCTACGATCAATATGGTAACGTCATCAATACGGATAATAAATCTCAGAATACTTCTCTCATCATTCGACGTGGTAAGATGCTAATCATGATGTTTCCAACGATGATATCTTAAGTATAAACATTCCAACTTATAAATATGATGTTGTTTGGATAATTCATCAATGGAGCTCAATATCTTGATAGCATAATCCTCATATCCTTAATAACACGAATCGAAGGTAGGAGATAGTATTAACATACCTTATGTTGTGTCGAGAATTACACTCTACGACCGGCGATCGCCTCGAAGATCGGGCGACCTAGCCACTGCCGAGCAGCCGAGGCAGATCTGCCGACCAGCGACCAGGCGGCCTAGCCTTAGCCCGGCAGCCAAGATAGATCTGCCAAACCGAAGGTCCCAGGACAAGTCCCGGTGCCGAGCGATCAACATCTAAGACTATCGTCTCTCGGTACTTGGCGACCGACTCCTGGCGACCGACTGGCGGACGATCATTTCCCGGCACTTGCCAACCAACCGATGCCGGCCCTTGGTGACCGATCATTGACGACCGCCTCATGCCGCTCAAAGCCGATGGTCATCCAGTCGGCAAAGGCCGAGCCTCAGAACTGAACCCATGTGCAGAGCCGAGACAAGATCCGCATATCACGGATCGTTGACCACAGCCTGTCAGCATCCGTCCACCAGCCGACAGGCCCGCCGAAAGTTGTCAGTAGGACCGCATGTGATAGTGACTCCGGACGCGTGCTGGCTCCTCATTGGACCGCACAACTGGCTGCCGGATGTAGCCTTGGACTTTAGGCAGACTGCCCATGTGACCTTTAGGATGATCGCCCCATTATTATAATGGCCGAAAGACGATCGCCCGCTAGGAAACAAGGCTCCTCAGCCTCTATATATAGCAGGCTGCCTCCACTTGTCAAAGGAGGGAAATTCTGGAGAACTGACCGAAATGCTTGAGCAAAGGCTAGCATTATCGCGATTTCAGCATACAATACAGAAGCATTCCACAACACTCGGCTATCTCCTACTCTTGGCAACAACTATCTTTTGGTTCTTTCTTCTCTCAGCCTCTCTCATTCAGCAGACGATCGGCAGGGACGAAGAACACCGAGCTTCGCTCAAGAGCTGGATTACCAGAGTCTTTTTACACTCATTGTACTTGGATTTCTCACATTAATACTTGTATCCACGAATATTTGTATTAATAACATCTCGCGAGAGCATTCGAGCCCGGGCCTAACAAACCCGGCAAATCTTGTGTTTATTCATATTCTCTTGGAAGTGCTCCCGCAAATTGTTGTTTGTTGTCCGTTCATTCCAGCAGTATTTAATCTTCGGATAAATATTTTGGGCAACAACAATTGGCGCTAGAGGAAGGGGCATCTAACCCTCAAATTTTTATTCCTACCGTCCCGAAGAACACTCACTGTTCTCGGGGGATATACTTGAAGTGACACTCACTGCGCTTCAAAGAAATCTGTCAGAAATCATGTCTTCCGCCTCCGCGTCGAAGAGAGCCACTGGCCATCCCGCCAGATGCCTCGTTCCGTCTCAGTCTGAGCCTCAGCCGATGGCGGAGGGTAGCCACCGCGGTCAGAGACGCTCGATCCCGCCCCTGAGGTCCGGCCCAAGCCTCTCGCTCGATTAGCTCCGAACCAAGGAACAGATCGACGAGGCCATGGCCGTCCTACAGGAGCGACGGAGTGCTCTCGACGCGCCTCCCGCTATCACCCCCTCGGCCCGCCTAAGTCCAAGCCAAGCTCAAGGCGCACGCCGAGCGATCGCCAGGAGGCTCTCGTTCGCAAGAAGAGGCGCTCGCCAGCCGGGGCACCTCTGTTTTCGATCGCCTGGGCAGTGACCCGTCTTGGCGACCGGGGCAGTCCGGCCCCATCTACGAGACGACGGAGTTTGAGTCCGTCACCAGGAGCTCGGCCTACCCGACTCCCCGTAAGGCGCCACCTGCCCGCTCCTCGCCAAATAGCCGAGGTCGGCAGCAGCGGAGTCCGGAGATCGGTACACGATTGCCTCGGCTCCCGCTCCCAAAGCCGATCCACAAGCGACCGAGCCACGGTGATGGCCGCATTGCAACGTCAGCTCGACGACATGAAGGTGCTCCTGGAATCCGGGGCAGGCGCCAAGAAGATGATCGCCGAGCCGAGCGAGCCGCTCACGGTCGACATCGAGCTCGCCCCCGTGCAGCACAAGATCGCTCCTCCGGAAACACCTTTGTATGAGGGGAGATCGGACCCCGAAATGCACCTGAGCAAGTTCAACATCTACATGACCGGGTGTGGGGCATCAGACGCGACCAGGTGCCGAATGTTCCCTATGATGCTGGACGACCTCGCCTACAGGTGGTACACCTCATTGCCACCTCGGTCCATTGGCTCCTTTAACCAGCTGGCGCACGTCTTCACAGCGTACTTCGCCACCAGGGTCGCCCGGCCAGAAGGTCCCCTTCGCATGATGCAAATCAAGCAGGGCGAAGAAGAGTCCGACTCAGACTACATCGACCTAGTAGACGTGATCATCCTCAACGGCGAACCCGTAAGCGATGAGGTCGCCCTCTACGCGGTCCTAGGAGGATTTCATGGTCTTTCGCCGATGTTCAGGCATCTCACGAAGGACCAACCCGCGACCTACGCGATCTTTCGAGCTAAGGCCGCAGACTTCCTAGCCAGGCAAAGGATTCTTCTCAATCTTTGAAACAGCGCGATCGGTGCCCGAACGACGATCTCCCGCCCGATCGCCAGTATCAAGCTATGAATAACGCGATCGGCAGCCGAGCGACGATCACCAGTCTTCCAGCCCGATCGCTGATCATCAAGCTACATCACCAAAACCCGGAGGACACGATCGCCATCGACAGTTCACCATTTAACATGATGGACTAAGGCATCAGATCGCCTCCACCGCACATCATAAAGCCATGGTCCTGGTACTCGATGGAACCGGCTGCTTCGGCCATGCAAGGTCCCTTTCGGCCAAGATCGCCCGCCCTTCGTTTAAATACGAGGCCGGAGTAGTTAGTGGACACGATCTCCCGCCCTCAAAGGATCATCATCTAACATGGTGAACCCGGACAATGTGACCTGCCACAACCCCCGTCTCAATGTACACCGTCGAGGTTTGCCATCTTCATGGTGGTCCGAGGTGGAAGCAGATCTAAACAAGCCGCGGGCGTGGAGTTGAATCATCCGACGCTGCCCCGCGCAAGGACTCCTCTAGACCGAGACCGCACGCCCTTCGTTTAAATACGAGGCGAGGCGCAGCCTAACAGAGGACCCTCACAATAAAATGAGTCACGAGACACTCAATGTCTTCGCGCACCAAGACAAGGTCATGGAATCGGTCCATCTAACTCCGCGACTGTGCACGTTTCCTCAGCAACGAAATAATCAAGTTTCTACGAGGGATCGTCCAATGTTGTTTTTTGCAAGTACAAGACCGAAAGATAGCTAGCCAATCGACCATGATAGCCCAAGTCCGAATCCAAAGTCAGCTCAACAGGTTGCCCGTCCTCATCTTACACGATCGCCAGCAAGAACCACCTCGCCCCATGTCTTCAACATCGGAGCAAGCCGGGGGCAATTGTTGTGTCGAGAATTACACTCTCCGACCGGCGATCGACTCGGAGATCGGGCGACCTAGCCACTGCCGAGCAGCCGAGGCAGATCTGCCCACCAGCGACCAGGCGGCCTAGCCTTAGCCCAGCAGCCAAGATAGATCTGCCAAACCGAAGGTCCCAGGACAAGTCCCGGTGCTGAGCGATAAGACGATCGTCTCTCGGTACTTGGCGACCGACTCCTGGCGACCGACTGGCGGACGATCATTTCCCGGCACTTGCCGACCAACCGATGTCGGCCCTTGGTGACCGATCATTGACGACCGCCTCATGCCGCTCAAAACCGATGGTCATCCAGTCGGCCAAGGCCGAGCCTCAGAACTGAACCCATGTGCAGAGCCGAGACAAGATCCGCATATCACGGATCGTTGACCACAGCCTATCAGCATCCGTCCACCAGCCGACAGGCCCGCCGAAAGTTGTCAGTAGGACCGCATGTGACAGTGACTCCGGACGCGTGCTGGCTCCTCATTGGACCGCACAGCTGGCTGCCGGCTGTAGCCTTGGACTTTAGGCAGACTGTCCATGTGACCTTTAGGACGATCATCCCATTATTATAATGGCCGAAAGACGATTGCCCGCTAGGAAACAAGGCTCCTCAGCCTCTATATATAGCAGGCTGCCTGCACTTGTCAAAGGAGGGAAATTCTGGAGAACTGACCGAAATGCTTGAGCAAAGGCTAGCATTATCGCGATTTCAGCATACAATACAGAAGCATTCCACAGCACTTGGCTATCTCCTACTCTTGGCAACAGCTATCTTTTGGTTCTTTCTTCTCTCAGCCTCTCTCATTCAGCAGACGATCGGCAGGGACGAAGAACACCGAGCTTCGCTCAAGAGCTGGATTAACAGAGTCTTTTTACACTCATTGTACTTAGATTTCTCACATTAATACTTGTATCCACGAATATTTGTATTAATAACATCTCGCGAGAGCATTCAAGCCCGGGCCTAACAAACCCAGCAAATCTTGTGTTTATTCATATTCTCTCGGAAGTGCTCCCGCAAATTGTTGTTTGTTGTCCGTTCATTCCAGCAGTATTTAATCTTCGGATAAATATTTTGGGCAACAACACCTTAAGATGAAGAAAACAGTGAAACAATAGGTAGACTTCAACCCCGGTTGCTTGTGTGTCACTCCAAAGTGAGTTTCTTCTTCAATGATCAAGTGTAAGTACTCTCGAATCTTCAATGATCATGTTAGGAGGGTTTATATGTGTTTAAGAAGTAGGGAAGGCTCTCTGGAATTCCAAGGAACGAAGAACAAGTGAAGGAAATGTAAACCAAATGAAATGAGGGTGCTGTCCCTTATATAATGTTTCTGCACGTTAGCTGATTAGCGCATGCTATCTTATTGTCCTTAGCGCACGCTAATTAACGTTGACTCCAAAACTGTCCAGGTTCGTCCGAGGGAATCTTATCCGGACCCATGTCTGGATGGCGCATGTGCTAGCCGCCTAGCTCAATAATTGATTGCCTAGCGCACGTATTTCCTCATTCGTAGCGTATGCTAGTTTTAGCCGATAACGTACATTAAGCTACATTATTAGCGTACGTTATCACGTGTTCACATGAGAAAAATTTACATGTTGATATACTCATGTACAAGGATACAAATATAGGAAATATCATACTCCAATTATCGAGATCACAATTCCGAATAATACAGGGCTCAAATACAGATGAAATACTCAATAATAAATCCAGATATTACAAGTATATTCCCCATACATTATGTGTTTTGTGGATATAATGGTTGCTAATCGTCGATATGTGCTAAATAAATATTTATAACCATTTTTCAAAAGAATGGTATATTTATCATCATGGTTTTCTTAAAGGTGACCCGTGTGTTTCGGGAATTAATATGCTTAATTGAATATGTGTGCGAGTGTTGAGTATATGATCGCCTTACTTTTGTGTGATGTCATTATGTATGATTATGTCGTCGGTAAATGTAAAGTTTAATTCTTTTGTTAAAATATGTGCGTGGAGTCATGTGGATATGGATGAATCTGTGAGTTTGTGTGATATTGGTTGTGTCGTTCGGTGCTGTTGAGATCTTGTGCTTCCTTGTGAATTGTTATAGTTCTGGGTCGTGAGTACGTGTTGGATAATATGGCCATTCTAGCAAGGTACCTCGACTATATATATTTTGTGTGTTTGACCTTTGAGAGTTGTGGTTTTGTAATATGAGTTGTTCTTCCACCCGGGGATGGTATGTGTGGCCTCTGGGGGCCGATACTAATGGGTACGGCTACGGAAGTAGACTTGGGTGCGTGTGTTATTGTTCTTCCACCCGGGGATGGTCCGACGGGGCCTCTGGGGGCCAATACTAATGGGTACGGCCGTGGAAGTGGTTTCCCACCCGGGGATGGTCCGACAGGGCCTCTGGGGGTCGCTACTAATGGGAACGACCACGGGTTACCAGGTGTGGTTTTTCATGATGTTTATGTTGATGTTTTTATGATTACTTGTGATATGTCCGGAGTATCACAATGCTTTGTGCTCGGGGTCGAGATACATTATATATCGAGTCTTGGTATTTGGTTAGAATGGCATAAGAATAATGTATTATGTGTAATGTGTCCTTGTAAGTGAATTGAAGTGGATGATCGGGTCGTGGACCCTGTGTTTTGTGACCGGAATGGTTAGGTTGTGGACCCCGTGTTTTGTTAACGGATTTGCATTTTGAAAAATAAACTATAGGGCTGTGACCCTAAGTGGCTTTCGAGGAATTAAGAACTTTTCAATTTCAAATGTTTTCAAAACTCCCGAGATTTGGAAGTGTTTTCAAAGTGCTCACTTGTTTCATTTCTACTTTCAAGACTTGAGCTATTTTAACTAAATGATATATCTCGGGAAGTCTTTCATAGTATTCTCGTAATGTGTTGTGTGTTAGGCGTGTTTTTATATGCTTATTTATCATTATTTTATATTCATTTGAGGTCTAAATCTGCTTAAATGAGCTTTTAATGCACTATTCTTCTATGTTTGGCAGGAAATTGGAGTCCGGAAGCTCGATCGATGAAAAACGGGCGAAAACGGCTACATTTGGCCTGGGGCCGCGGCACAAGGAGACTGAGCCGCGGTACACGAAGATGACCTGAAAGTCCCGAGCAAACTGTACCCTGAGCCGCGGCACAAGGAAACTGGGCTGCGACCCAGGAAGAAAAAAAGGCGCCCAGGTATGCGCTGAAGACACCGTGAGCCGCGGCACAGTTTAAGTGAGGCGCGGCCCACGGGGCGGTTTTGGTGTGTTCTGCGCGGTTTTGGGCCGTTTTGGAGCCTGTTCTCGACCTAATCACATGGACGCGTTTTTGAGGCAAAAGAGAGTTATAAATAAGCATGCAAGGTCAGAATTGAAGGGGATCCAAAAAGAGAGGAATCGATCATCATCAAGCAGAAGAAGCAGAAGACATCCAAGAGCAGAGAGCGGAAGCCAGAAGAACGGAGGAATTCGAGTTCTTCATCTGCATTTGATTTCAATGCTTTCATTCATTATTTCTATATTTTTATCCTTTAGCATGTCAGGCTAAAACTTTGTTCTAGGATTTTGATGAAACCAAAGTTTTGACGAATTTGCTTTTGATTATCTATATAATTCCCTTTTCTGTTGAGTTTTCCCAATCGTTTTTAATACTTTCAATTATGTGGCCTATAATTGGATTGTTTTAATTACGCAACTCGAATCGGGAGAGGAGAGTTGGTGAGGAACTATTGGTGAGAACCGTTTTATCTTGTGAGATAGGAATATACTCATAGGAACTACGTGGCCTTTTGAAGATTTTGTGCTTTTTGCCTATTGTCGAATTAAATCACCTAGGGATAGAGTGTATTATTCGCCTTAGAAAAATCTACTGGCCTCGGGAGAGGCGGTAGAGTATTTTAGCAAACTTCGCCTTCAATAAATTGGGGAAATCATTAACTTCAGATAATCGAGAGTAAATTCGGATAAACCGAGGTGGATTCACAATCATAGACTTATTCATCATTTGATTTTCTTTCTTCGAGTGATCGTTTTTACTGTTTGTTCTTTTATTGGTCTTCTTTAGTTATTAAATTGCATCCCAAACTTCGACTGTTCAAATAAAATTAGAATACATATAAATCGGTAATTAGTAATTCAGTCCTCGTGGGAACGATAACTCACTCATCACTTTATTACTTGTCTACGATAACGTGCACTTGCGTTAAACAAAATATCGCAACAAGTTTTTGATGCCGTTGCCGGGGACTGATTATTTTACTAATATCGATTTCAGTATTTCTAGTCTTAGTTTGTGTAACACCCCAAACTAGGCGGATATTACAGTGCCGTGAATCCCCGACTGGGACCCACCAGGCAATGAAAGTGATGAATTAAATAATATAATTGTAGCACCGAACCACATTATATTACCAAGTACTCCGATGAGGAGTTTAAGTACAACACACCAGGACAATACCGAATACTAGTATATTTTATATGAAGATAAAATACACCACCCTGAATAAATAAACATCTCAAACGGAATTTGCAGCGGAAAATACAAATGACAGAATAACTAAAATGACTGAAGATGACTGAACAAACGGAATGACTGGGGCCCCCTACTAGTATCACTAGGACTCGTCGCCGTCAACATGCTCTTCCCGTGCCTTTGCCTTGCCGTGACCTGAAAACAAAATCCCCCAACGGGCCGATTACGTAACAACAATAATCAAGAGTTTAAATTAAAAAATCATTAATTAAGTGAAGTGATGAAATATTATTAATTATGACTTACGCTGAAGAGGAGTATCATAGTACGCCGTAATGTTCTGCAAGTGTACAAGACGAATGACCCGGACACACCCGTCCTTGTACCTAATTAGTCTCACGGAGGTAAGCGTTACTGTGTGCGGTCCGATGTATCGGTGAACCCAATACATGACCATTGTGTGCCCGACTAAAAATTCCACACACCCACACCCTACCACGCAATATGAACCTGAAGGTCACATGAACGAGAATGACCATAATGAATATCAATGAATAATAATTAGACAAGACCAAGATGACTCACCGATATGAAAGTAATAGTGACGTGATTGATAACCCAATGAAATGATTTGGAACCGTCGTTCCTCGTGAATGAAATGATTATTCGACAATTACAAGTCTCAAAATGATTAATATTATGATGAATGAATTATAATTATGAGCAATCAACAACAAAAGGAATGAGTATCCTTTTAACCGAGTAAGAATTAACTTACACAACAACGATGAAGAATGTCCGTCCACGAACAACGTCCTAACCAAGATACCGGCTCGAACAACCTTGAATAACAATAATTACCAACAATCGTTCAATACACGTATCAAGCAACAAAACACGACTAACCCAAAGGTCGAAACAACGATAATCAAACTCATAGGGCATTCCAACGAATACATAACCAACCACACAACTTCGGAAATATCCAATCCCGAATATGTCGAAACCCACACCAAATTGAGTATTTCGAACTAACAAAACACTTCAATGATATCGATAATCCATTAGGAATCCATAATTCATGATTACAACAACATTAATCGGAAAATCCCCAATTAACCGAAGTCAACCCCAAGGGTTCTTGAAATAATTCCGAAAATAACCATTAAATCCATAGGAATATATTTATCCAAGGTAGATAATCCATATCTAACATATTCCAATGATAATCCAAGCTTACACGAAGAAATCGGAAGGAAAACCCAAAAATCCGAAATTCTAGATCCAAGAAATTAATACCTTTGATTTGATGTTAAGGAGATGATAAAGTGATGATAATCCAACTCAATGCCTTGAATATGATGATGGATGATAGAAGCTCGAAGAGAACACTCCAAGTCGCCCAAAATCGCCCGAAGTCGCACCAAAAATGAAAGGAAGTGAGAAATGATGAAATTCAGGCCAACTGTCCATTATATAGTCGCTCCAGGTTAGCGTGCGCTAACGGGAAATTTGGGCATTCCAGTACCCACTGTCCGAAAACGGTAGCGCGCGCTACGTACCTTTTTGTAGCATGCGCTACGGCCATATCATTAGCGTGCGCTAACGAATAATTTGATGCCCAGTACTGGAATCCTGAAACTGCCTGTCCTCTGATCTGATCTCGATAGCGTGCGCTACAACCATTATTTAGCGTGCGCTATAATATCGATTGCGTACGCTAAAAACAACACATAGCGTGCGCTAAGAATTAATCCAGTGCAGTCCAGTAGCCACTGGAATCAACCTGATTTGTCCTTAGCGCGCGCTACACCACTTATTAGCGTGCGCTACTACAACTCACTAGCGCGCGCTACTTACCATTCGTAGCGTGCGCTGCCTGCTCACTGCAGTCCGGTACCTTACGGATCGCAGCCAGGGTAACCTTAGCGTGCGCTAAAGCTGAGTGGTAGCGTGCGCTACCTATACCCAATTAGCGTACGCTAAAAGGAGTACGTAGCGTGCGCTACCCCTCACGCACAGCTCGCAGCGAAAATGACAATGATGATTAACACGGCACGAAACTCCAATCAGATTAGTGATGAATGACGATTGATACACGATACAATTACTCTGAATGATGAATACCATGACTGAATCTGAGTGACAAATGATTAATAATGAGTGAAAATTGCTGAGTATCAATTACTGAATGATAATTACTGAATGATAATTACTGAATTACAACCGGGTATTACAGTTTGAACATTTTTTTACTGTTTTTGTGTAATTTTATTTATTTGATTTTCCGTTCAGGAGTTCCGGTTAGTGCATGAGAAAATTCGGTAATGAAGGCCTACTACCTTTGGATACCAAACTCGAGCGCACTCTCCAGGGAAGTAAGAAGGAGAAACGAGAGTTACCAGCAAAAGTCACTATGGACGATAATACCGAAAATCACGGAGGAGATAATATTGTGCAGCAAGCTCAACCGGCATTAGCACTCCGCGATTATGCTATGCCGCAAATCAATGCGAACTTTTTGGGGATTCGGCGTCCGACAATCCTGTTGGGAGTATGTCCTCGAATGCCACTCAAAGGATGTTGAGTGAGGGCGTTGTACTTGTAATTATGTAAATCATTAATATAAGGCAATGGAAGTTTCTTTATCTGGTAGTTACTGGCATTCATAACTCGTAAATATATATAGAAACTAGTCCGTGTATTTGAGAGCAAAACGTTCCACTCCTTATTGGATAAGGGGGTCGGCACTGGAAAGGTTTATAGCTCAAATACTTAATCGTTCGCAAGTCGATGAAACTTGACTGAGCGTTAAGTTTATGTGAAGACTTGTATGACGTGTTCTTTGACAAGGAGAGTGCCTGTCGAACGCTAATGGTTAGTGGGAGCACACGTTATAGGTATGCTAATTGGATTAGTATACTCGAACCGACTCACCCTCGATTCGTCACGGATTTCACTCAGGACGATCAATGACGGAATCGAAAGGTTGTGATAGGTATTCTTGAACCTTCGACTTGAGGATTTAGTAGGGATGTGCTTGTGACGTCAAGATTTTCATTAGAGTAGTTCGACCTATAAACCTAAGGCGGGGTCAACCTCGATGTGCATCTTGACGGGCAAGTAGCAGGTCCTACTGAATACCAAGATAGAATTCTTTCTCCTGTTAGTGAGCGGGTTATATGTCCTATGCGGTTATTGGCAGATGAGATCATAAGTCTTTGGCCAAAGCATTGGAGCTAGTTGTATTAGATACACGACAGCTCGATGATCTCGGTTTGCATTAACGCATGCATAGCATCAAGTACATATAGGGTTTGACTGACCGTGACCCTAAACTTGATCGGGCATGTGAAAGAAGGGTTTATATGTATACTGGTATTCACGACAGAATGGTTCTTGAATGATCCCAATCATTCGTTCTCAGTTGGGGTACGGTGTAGGCCGCCAGGCTGGCTAGGTGGTGCTACTACTCTTTGGTTCCTCCCATTGCTGACTGAGACGAACCTACCGAGTCGCGCAATAGGATTGACGACGGAATGAATCGAGCTTAATCTCTCATTATGAATATTAGATATTGTATATCTAATTTGGGACATTAGATGTCTAAATCAATTTATTGGATAAATTAATTTACGGCCTAATGAATTAAATAAATTACGGGGTGATTAATTTAATTCATAAATATAATGATTTCTTGGAGAAATTAATTATGTTATTATGTATTTTATATGATTAATTAATTAGATTAATTAATTAATATAAATACATCGGAACAGAATCAGAGTTTATCTGTTTGGACTCACGGGAGTTCGAAACGAACCGAACTCTTCGATTCCCTTCTAGATGGCCGCCCCCCCTTTTCCACCAAGCTTCATCTTGTATTTTGTCTCCATTTTTAAATGGAGGACAATGACTTGTGGGGTGACCACTCATGTGAATGAGTTGTATGGTTTGGTTGAAAGTGTATAAAGAAAGAAAAGGAAGACTAATGACACTTACTTGATTCATGGCATCATATGGTTCTTGTGGGATAGGAAAGAGAGAGAAAAGTTCTTTCTCAAAGTCTTCTTCTTCATATGTTCTTGGTGATTCTTGGAGAAAAATCAAGAAATTAAAGAGAGAAAGTGAGTTATACACTTAGAGTGTTGTAATCACAAATCAATAGCTTCATCACCTAGCTCTAGCCGTATCCTTGGAGGATAGCAAGGTGATCGTCGTTCCGTTCGTTTCTCCGGCGCGTGGCAAGTAGAGATGCGGTGCTTTCGGCGTTGGATCGTTCAAGGGCTTGAAGCGGAATAGATTCGTAGATGTTGTGTCGAGATTTACACTTTCCGACCGGCGATCGCCTCGGAGATCGGACAACACTAGCCATTGCCGAGCATCCAAGGAAGAACTGCCGACCAGCGACCAGACGGCCAATCCTTAACCCAGCGGACAAGCTAAATCGGCCAACCGAAGGTCCCAGGACAAGCCCCGGTGCCGAGGGATCGACCTCAGATACGATCACCTCTCGGTACTCGGCGACCGACTCCTGGCGACCGACTAGTGGACGATCCTCTCTCGGCATCTGCCGACCGACCCTTGGTGACCGACCAGTGCCGACCCTCAGTGACTGGCCGAGGACGACCCTCGGTGTCCAGCTAGAGACGACCGCATCATGACGATCTGGGCCGATGGCCATCCAGTCGGCCAAGGCCGAGCCACAGGACAGCACCCATGTGCAGATCCACAAAAGCGGCGCGAGACCTGTCACCTACCTCACCTACCAACAGGGCCGCAGACCTGCAAAAGGAGCTGACGGACAAGACTGGTGACCACAGCCTGTCACCTACCTCGCCTACTGACAAGTCCGCCGAAAGTAACAAAGTGGGACCTCCTGTGACAGTACTTCCGGACGCGTGCTGGCTCCTCATTGGACCGCACAGCTGGCTGCCAGCTGTAGCCTTAGACTTTTGGCAGACAGCCCATGTGACCTTTAGGACGATCGCCCCATTATATTAATGGCCGAAAGACGATCGCCCGCTAGGAGACAAGGCACCTCATCCCCTATATAAAGAAGGCAGCCTGCACTTGGACTTTCTCGCTGCATTCTCGCATTTCACACACCATACAGAAGCAAAATACATAACACTTGGCTTTCTCCAACTCTTGGCAACAGCTATCTTTCGGTACTTCTTCCCCTGGCCTCTCTCATCAGGCAGACGATCGGCAGGGACGAAGAACACCGAGCTTCGCTCAAGAGCCGGATTAATAGAGTCTTTTTACACTCATTGTATTTAGATTTCTCTCGTTAATACTTGTATCCACGAATATTTGTATTAATAACATCTCGCGAGAGCATTCAAGCCCGGGCCTAACAAACCCGGAAAATCTTGTATTATTTATCTCCTCTCGGAAGTGCTCCCGCAATTGTTGTTTGTTGTCCGTCTCCAGCAGTATTAATCTTCGGATAGATATTTTGGGCAACAACAATTGGCGCTAGAAGGAGGGAATGTAACCCTCAAATTTTTACACCTACCGTCCCGAGGAACACTCACTGTTCTCGGGGCAGATACTTGAAGTGACACTTACTGCACTTCAAATAAATCTTTCAGAAATCATGTCTTCCGCCTCCGCGTCGAAGAAAGCCGCCGGCCAGCCGGGCGGAAGCCGCGTTCCGTCCCAGTCCGAGCCGCAGCCGATGGTGGAAGGTAGCCGCCGCGGTCAGAGACGCTCGATCCCGCCCCTGGACGGCGGCCCAAGCCTCTCGCTCGATCGGTTCCGAACCAAGGAACAGATCGAAGGGGCCCTAGCCGTCCTACAGGAGCGACGGAGTGCTCTCGACGCGCCTCCCGCTATCACCCCCTCGTCCGTCCGCCGGAAGTCCAAGCGGAAGCTCAAGGCGTTACTGGCCGAGCGATCGCCAGGAGGCTCCCACCCGCAAGAAGAGGCGCTCGCAAGCCGGGGCACCTCTGTCTTCGATCGCCTGGGCAGTGACCCGACTCAGCTCAAGGCGGTCGGCCCGGCTACGAGACAGCGGAGTTTGAATCCGTCACCGGGAGCTCACCTACCCGACTCCCGTAAGGCGGCCAGTCTGGCTCCCCCTCGCCAAATTGCCGAGGCCGGCAGCAGCGGAGTCCGCAGATCGGTACGCGATCGCCTCGGCTCCTGCTCCCAAAGCCGATCTGCAAGCGACCAAGCCACGGCGATGGCTGCGATGCAACGTCAACTCGACGACATGAAGGCGCTCCTGGAATCCAGGGCAGGCGCCAAGAAGACGATCGCCGGGCCAAGCGAGCCGCTCACGATCGACATCGAGCTCGCCCCCGTGCAGCACAGGATCGCTCCCCCGCAAACAGCCGTGTACGAGGGGCGAACGGACCCCCAGGTGCACCTGAGGAAGTTCAACATCTACATGACCGGCTGTGTAGCATCAGACGCGACCAGGTGCCGAATGTTCCCTCTGACGCTGGACGACCTCGCCCACAGGTGGTACGCCTCGTTGCCGCCTCGGTCTATTGGCTCTTTTAACCAGCTGGCGCACGTCTTCACGGAGTACTTCGCCACCAGGGTCGTCCGGCCAGAAGGTCCCCTTCGCATGATGCAAATCAAGCAGGGAGAAGAAGAGTCCGACTCGGACTACATCGACCGGGTAGATGTGATCATCCTCAATGGCGAACCCATAAGCGATGACACCGCCCTCTACGCGGTCCTAGGAGGATTTCAGGGCTTTTCGCCTATGTTCAGGCATCTCACGAAGACCCAACCTTCAACCTACGCAGCCTTCCGGGCTAGAGCCGCAGATTTTCTGGCCAGGCAAAGGTTCCTTCTTAGCCTGTGAGCAGCGCGATCGGCGCCCGGACGACGGTCTCCCGCCCGGTCGCCGTTATCAACCTACGAATAAAGCGATCGGCAGCCGAGCGACGATCGACAGTCTTCCAGCCCGATCGTCGATCATCACGCTACATCATCAGCAACCCGGAGGACACGATCGCCCTCTACAGTCCAGCATCTAACATGACGGACTAAGGCATAAGATCGCCTCCACCGCACATCATAAGGCCATGGTCCTGGTAGTCGATGGAACCGGCTGCTTCGGCCATGAAAGGTCCCTTTCGGCCAAGATCGCCCACCCTTCGTTTAAATACGAGGCCGGCGTAGTCTGAGGGCTCTCCAAATTTAATCAGTGGACACGTGCCACAACCCCCGTCTCAACGTATACCGTCGAGGTTCGCCATCTTCATGGTGGGCTGAGGTGGAAGCAGAGCTAACAAGCCGCGGGCGTGGAGTTGATTCATCCGACGCTGCCCCGCGCAAGGACTCCTCTAGACCGAGACCGCACGCCCTTCGTTTAAATACGAGGCGAGGTGCAGCCTAACGGAGGACCCTCATAATAAAGTGAGTCACGAGACACTCAATGTCTTCGCGCACCAAGACACGGTCATGGAGTCGGTCCATCGATTTCCGCGACTGTGCACGATTCCTCAAACAAGCGAAACCAACAAGTTTCCGAGGGGGATCGGCCAATGTTGTTTTTGCAGGTACAAGACCGAAAGATAGCTAGCCAATCGACCATGATAGCCCAAGTCCGAATCATAAGTCAGCTCAGCAAGATCGCTAGTCCTCATCCTCACACGATCGCTAGCAAGAACCACCTCGCCCCATGTCTTCAACATAGGAGCAAGCTGGGGGGCAATTGTTGTGTCGAGATTTACACTTTCCGACCGGCGATCGCCTCGGAGATCGGACAACACTAGCCATTGCCGAGCATCCAAGGAAGAACTGCCGACCAGCGACCAGACGGCCAAGCCTTAACCCAACGGACAAGCTAAATCGGCCAACCGAAGGTCCCAGGACAAGCCCCGGTGCCGAGCGATCGACCTCAGATACGATCGCCTCTCGGTACTCGGCGACCGACTCCTGGCGACCGACTAGTGGACGATCCTCTCTCGGCATCTGCCGACCGACCCTTGGTGACCGACCAGTGCCGACCCTCAGTGACTGGCCGAGGACGACCCTCGGTGTCCAGCTAGAGACGACCGCATCATGACGATCTGGGCCGATGGCCATCCAGTCGGCCACGGCCGAGCCACAGGACAGCACCCATGTGCAGATCCACAAAAGGCGCTGACAGACCTATCACCTACCTCACCTACCAACAGGGCCGCAGACCTGCAAAAGGAGCTGACGGACAAGACTGGTGACCACAACCTGTCACCTACCTCGCCTACTGACAAGTCCGCCGAAAGTAACAAAGTGGGACCTCCTGTGTGATGCTTAGGATGCGTCTTTGGCTCCTCATTGGGTACAGTGCCGCCACCGTAGCCTTAGACTTTTGGCAGACAGCCCATGTGACCTTTAGGATGATCGCCCCATTATATTAATGGCCGAAAGACGATCGCCCGCTAGGAGACAAGGCACCTCATCCCCTATATAAAGAAGGCAGCCTGCACTTGGACTTTCTCGCTGCATTCTCGCATTTCACACACCATACAGAAGCAAAATACATAACACTTGGCTTTCTCCAACTCTTGGCAACAGCTATCTTTCAAGATTTCTTCCCGGCCTCTCTCATCGTGCACGATCGGCAGGGACGAAGAACACCGAGCTTCGCTCAATAGCCGGATTAATAGAGTCTTTTTACACTCATTGTATTTAGATTTCTCTCGTTAATACTTGTATCCACGAATATTTGTATTAATAACATCTCGCGAGAGCATTCAAGCCCGGGCCTAACAAACCCGGTAAATCTTGTATTATTTATCTCCTCTCGGAAGTGCTCCCACAATTGTTGTTTGTTGTCCGTCTCCAGCAGTATTAATCTTCGGATAGATATTTTGGGCAACAACAATTGGCGCTAGAAGGAGGGAATGTAACCCTCAAATTTTTACACCTACCGTCCCGAGGAACACTCACTGTTCTCGGGGCAGATACTTGAAGTGACACTCACTGCACTTCAAAGAAATCCTTCAGAAATCATGTCTTCCGCCTCCGCGTCGAAGAAGGCCGCTGACCAGCCGGCCAGACCCCCCGTTCCGTCCCAGTCCGAGCCGCAGCCGATGGTGGAAGGCAGCCGCCGCGATCAGAGACGCTCGATCCCGCCCCTGGACGGCGGCCCAAGCCTCTCGCTCGATCGGTTCCGAACCAGGGAACAGATCGAAGGGGCCCTGGCCGTCCTACAGGAGCGACGGAGTGCTCTCGACGCGCCTCCCGCTATCACCCCCTCGGTCGTCCGCCGGAAGTCCAAGCGGAAGCTCAAGGCGTTCGCCGAGCGATCGCAGAGGCTCCCACCGCAAGAAGAGGCGCTCGCGGCCTGGGCACCTGTCTTCGATCGCCTGGCGGTGACCCGACAGCTCACGGGAAGTCCGGCCCCGGCTACGAGGCAGCGGAGTTTGAATCCGTCACCGGGAGCTCGGCCTACCCGACTCCCGAAGCGGCCCGGCCTGGCTCCCCTCGCCAAATTGCCGAGGCCGGCAAAGCGGAGTCCGAGATCGGTACACGATCGCCTCGGCTCCTGCTCCCAAAGCCGATCTCGCAGCGACCAAGCCACGGCGATGGGCTGCGATGCAACGTCAACTCGACGACATGAAGGCGCTCCCGAATCAGGCGGGCGCCAAGAAGACGATCGCCGGGCCAAGCGAGCCGCTCACGATCGACATCAAGCTCGCCCCGTGCGGCACGAGATCGCTCCCATAAGCGGCCGTGTACGAGGCGACGGACCCCAGTGCACTGAGGAAGTTCAACATCTACATGACCGGCTGTGGGGCATCAGACGCGACCAGGTGCCGAATGTTCCCTCTGACGCTGGACGACCTCGCCCACAGGTGGTACGCCTCATTGCCGCCTCGGTCTATTGGCTCTTTTAACCAGCTGGCGCACGTCTTCACGGAGTACTTCGCCACCAGGGTCGTCCGGCCAGAAGGTCCCCTTCGCATGATGCAAATCAAGCAGGGAGAAGAAGAGTCCGACTCGGACTACATCGACCGGGTAGATGTGATCATCCTCAATGGCGAACCCATAAGCGATGACACCGCCCTCTACGCGGTCCTAGGAGGATTTCAGGGCTTTTCGCCTATGTTCAGGCATCTCACGAAGACCCAACCTTCAACCTACGCAGCCTTCCGGGCTAGAGCCGCAGATTTTACGGCCGAGTGCAAAGGTTCCTTCTTAGCCTGGCGTAGCGATCGGCGCCCGGACGACGGTCTCCTGCCCGGTCGCCGTTATCAACCTACGAATAAAGCGATCGGCAGCCGAGCGACGATCGACAGTCTTCCAGCCCGATCGTCGATCATCACGCTACATCATCAGCAACCCGGAGGACACGATCGCCCTCTACAGTCCAGCATCTAACATGACGGACTAAGGCATAAGATCGCCTCCACCGCACATCATAAGGCCATGGTCCTGGTAGTCGATGGAACCGGCTGCTTCGGCCATGCAAGGTCCCTTTCGGCCAAGATCGCCCACCCTTCGTTTAAATACGAGGCCGGCGTAGTCTGAGGGCTCTCCAAATTTAATCAGTGGACACGTGCCACAACCCCCGTCTCAACGTATACCGTCGAGGTTCGCCATCTTCATGGTGGGCTGAGGTGGAAGCAGAGCTAACAAGCCGCGGGCGTGGAGTTGATTCATCCGACGCTGCCCCGCGCAAGGACTCCTCTAGACCGAGACCGCACGCCCTTCGTTTAAATACGAGGCGAGGTGCAGCCTAACGGAGGACCCTCATAATAAAGTGAGTCACGAGACACTCAATGTCTTCGCGCACCAAGACACGGTCATGGAGTCGGTCCATCGATTTCCGCGACTGTGCATGATTCCTCAAACAAGCGAAACCAACAAGTTTCCGAGGGGGATCGGCCAATGTTGTTTTTGCAGGTACAAGACCGAAAGATAGCTAGCCAATCGACCATGATAGCCCAAGTCCGAATCATAAGTCAGCTCAGCAAGATCGCTAGTCCTCATCCTCACACGATCGCTAGCAAGAACCACCTCGCCCCATGTCTTCAACATAGGAGCAAGCTGGGGGGCAATTGTTGTGTCGAGATTTACACTTTCCGACCGGCGATCGTCTCGGAGATCGGACAACACTAGCCATTGCCGAGCATCCAAGGAAGAACTGCCGACCAGCGACCAGACGGCCAAGCCTTAACCCAACGGACAAGCTAAATCGGCCAACCGAAGGTCCCAGGACAAGCCCCGGTGCCGAGCGATCGACCTCAGATACGATCGCCTCTCGGTACTCGGCGACCGACTCTGGCGACCGACTAGTGGGCGATCCTCTCTCGGCATCTGCCGACCACCTTGGTGACCGACCGAAGGCCGACCCTCGGTGGTGGCGAGGACGACCCTCGGTGTCCAGCTAGAGACGACCGCATCATGACGATCTGGGCCGATGGCCATCCAGTCGGCCACGGCCGAGCCACAGGACAGCACCCATGTGCAGATCCACAAAAGGCGCTGACAGACCTATCACCTACCTCACCTACCAACAGGGCCGCAGACCTGCAAAAGGAGCTGACGGACAAGACTGGTGACCACAACCTGTCACCTACCTCGCCTACTGACAAGTCCGCCGAAAGTAACAAAGTGGGACTTCCTGTGACAGTACTTCCGGATGCGTGCTGGCTCCTCATTGGACTGCACAGCTGGCTGCCAGCTGTAGCCTTAGACTTTTGGCAGACAGCCCATGTGACCTTTAGGACGATCGCCCCATTATATTAATGGCCGAAAGACGATCGCCCGCTAGGAGACAAGGCACCTCATCCCCTATATAAAGAAGGCAGCCTGCACTTGGACTTTCTCGCTGCATTCTCGCATTTCACACACCATACAGAAGCAAAATACATAACACTTGGCTTTCTCCAACTCTTGGCAACAGCTATCTTTCAGTACTTCTTCCCCCGGCCTCTCTCATCAGGCAGACGATCGGCAGGGACGAAGAACACCGAGCTTCGCTCAATAGCCGGATTAATAGAGTCTTTTTACACTCATTGTATTTAGATTTCTCTCGTTAATACTTGTATCCACGAATATTTGTATTAATAACATCTCGCGAGAGCATTCAAGCCCGGGCCTAACAAACCCGGTAAATCTTGTATTATTTATCTCCTCTCGGAAGTGCTCCCGCAATTGTTGTTTGTTGTCCGCCTCCAGCAGTATTTAATCTTCGGATAGATATTTTGGGCAACAACAGTAGAGATCAAGCAAAACTTGGGGAATAGCTCAAGAGAAGGTTATCCATCTAATCAACGGACTACAAGGGTGAGTTTCTTACGACTCTTGCTTTTCGTTTATATATTCGTATATACGTAGCTCGATCGATCCTCGTAGGGATTCAGATCGAATTAATCGTTTTTACCGCTTCCGCTGGGCCTTCGTTTTAGGCACCGAATCCCAACAGTGGTATCAGAGCGTAGGTCTTGCGATCGTATATACGATATTGGCATTTGGAATGCTCGATTAGATGGTGAATGATTTGGAATCATTTTAGTCATAATTGTGGTACATGTTTTACGCTCGTTGTAGTTATATTTTTCATATGTTTATGTCTAAATATAAATCTTAAATTTCTGGGAAATATGATTTATATTATAGATATGAATGTTAAAAAATATTGATATTGGATATCCGGTCGAAAATCGAGCTCCGAATCGTCGTCGGACGATTTTTCGGACAAAGGGCAGGAATCTGCCAGGGTGACTCGACCGTGTCTGGTGACACGGGCCGTGTCCGGCAGTCCCCAGGCCACTGCCAGGCAGACCCGACCATGTCTAGCCGGCAGCTTCCGGAAGTTACTCGACCGTGTCAGGCGACACGGCCGAGTCTGCCAGGAAGGCCTAGGACTCTGCCGGCACGACCCGACCGTGCCATTCGGCACGGGCCGTGTCCGGCCGGCAGCCTGCCGGCAGTGACTCGGCCATGGCAGGCCATTTTCGCCTCGGCTCGATTTTTTTCGTGTATTCTTGAAAATTAATCTCCCTCATGTTAAATTGGATTTAATATGATTAAAATGATTTGTGGTATTTCATTTTATAAGGGAAATTTTATTAATTCGAATATTTATGGTCGACCGAATTATTTTGAACGTTATCATATTACCGGTTGTGTGAATCGATTGGATCGGTTCGTATTGTTGATTGGATCAATGTATCTCTACGCTTTTCATTTATATAGTATTTATTTGATGAATGCTTTTGAATGGGGATGTGGTTCGTGGACTTAGTTTTGAATCGTTCGTTTTATTCGATTGGGTTGTAAAGGCCGCTTTGAGCCTATTTATTTTACTAGAAATATTTGTATCTAGGATGCAATTTTCGATGTAAAATTTATATGCAATGACGAAGACCGGAGGAAGATCCGTTTCGAGAAGACGAAGATTCAAGACGAAGACTTGTAATTATATTACGAAGTTTTTGTTTTCTAGGAACGGTCCATGAACCACATGTTGGTAGCAAGTAGGTTGTGAATGGTTTTTTCATATTGTATGAATACCACAAACGCACTTAAATGATTAATGTGCAAAGTGTAACGTTAATCGCGAAAATTCTCCCACAACAAATGTAATATCCGCAATTTCGAATTTTGGTAATTTTATTTTTTCGGCGGAAGTTCGTTTTGACAACTCTCTCATGACCGTTTCGTCATTCTAAGAATGATTAATTCTGCACTTTTTGTCATCCGAGTTTGTTTCGGTGTCGTTTTGTTGAGTTCCGTGTCCTTAATCGACTTTTTCACGTGGGAGTCCGACTTTGTAAAGTCACCATTAATTCTCGGTAACTCCAAAAATTTTGAATCTTTGCAATATTATAGATCATCAAGTTATCTTTCCAATAGTTCAAACGGTGAGTCAATCGGAGTCCAGACGAAGGAGTTATGGTCGAAATAGCTAAGACTGCACGATGTGCCTTTTTGGTGTTGGAGTGGACTGTACCGTGTGCCGCGGCACACTTGGCTGGGCGCGGCACTAAGCTGATTTCTGGGCATTTTTGGCCACAGGCCGCGGCACACTTGTCTGTGCCGCGGCACACGGGCTTCTGCACTTTTTAGCAGATTTTCGAGGAGAAACATTCATTTTCTCCTCTCTTCTTCCTCCTACCATTCTAGGCGATTCTAAGGGCAATTTTGGGCGATTTGAGTGCTCCCAAACTTGTAGAGATCATCCACCTCAAGTCTTGTTGTAGATTTTCGACCTCTACTTGAATCCTTCATCCAAATCAAGGTATTTTGGCTTGAACCCTTGTTTTTGTAGATTTGGGGATTTTCCTTTTTGATTTCGATTCCAATCCATTTTTGATAAATTAATTATTGTATAAACGTTATTTTGAACTTGTTCTACGGATTGGATACTCGTATCTTTGGTTCGTTCAACCCGAGGGGTGATTTCTTTGTTCTTGAAGGGTCTTGAACATTTAATGTTCGATTAAATGTTCGAATGAGTTCCCTTTGATAGTTTGTTGGGATTTCCGTTGTTTTCGGCCTTGATTCTCGTCGTAATCATGTTTTATTATTCCTTACGGAGGATTATAGGTGCTCGATGATTCCGATGTTGAATTCCGTTGGTGATTGATGATTCATGTGGTGTTTTCCCGTAGTAATTTCGGTGCTATCGCGTTCTAGATAGTGTTCGGGAATTTGAGGGCTACCTGGCTGTATCCGTTCATTTTTCCATTGCTCGTGATATCGAGGAAAGTACCTTGTCCATACTATTCTTGTTTTGTGGATATGATAATTGGTGATCATCTTGGTGTGTTTGTTTATTTGTTTGAAATGAGTTTTCAAAGGATTCGGCTAGACTCGTTAAAGGCTCACTTTCAAAACGCGTGTGTTTTGTAAATTGTGTGGGTTGTAAGTGACTACGTGAATCCTTTGGATATATTTGGTGTTGATGTTGCGCTTGATAATGCGTGCGTACGTATATTGCTTATCTCCGTCGCGTTATGGTTAACGTGCGTGTTGTTATTTATTCGTGTGGTCGTGGACTGACGGATGAATTATGTGAATTGGTGTATTGATTTGATTATTTTTACGACGATGACTGTGTACTTGATGTTTGTGACAATATGAATATTTGTTGTGAGAGACGTCATATCCGGGAGCCTCTGAGGGCGGGGCGTGCGATCTCCGGTATGGTGTACGCTGCAATGTGCGGCTCCATATGGTTGGTGAACGCCGGTGTTTACCTAATGCGCGTGCAAGGGGCAGCTCTTATGGGAGTGACGCCGGCGCGGTGGACACGGACAATGTGCGGCTGACATGTGGAGTGAACGCCGGTGCACAAGCGTTTCAGTGGAGGCGCCTGGCAGGCTTATTGGTAACGGATATTGAGTGTTTAGCTAAGACCCCGTTACCGAACGATTATCGTATTTCAAATTCTTTCGACCCTTTTCAAATGCTGGTCTCGATATAGACCGTGATTCTTGTTTTCTGATAGTGTGTTTCAACTCGTTTTTAAAGTGTTGGTATCAGGGTTAATTAACCAAGGACATTTGACGAGATCTCCGAGGGTTAATTAATCAGGGGTCTTGAGCAGTTTTTGGGCAGACGAAAGGCTGTGTCCTTGATTATACTGTGTTGTAATTATGTGTTTTGGGTCGAGGACCCCGTGTGATGTTGTGATGTTTGATCTCATGTTGATATTATTTGGATTGGGTCGAGGACCCCGTGTGATGTTGAGATGTTGTAATTTGTTTAGCTAGCCAGCTCGGGAGGGTCCTTCGAGGCCTCAAGTGGGATCTGTGGCTTCGTCCCGGTCCTAGGCGATGCGCGTGCGCGATTATGTTTTGTTGATTTTTATGTCCGTCGAGGACACGTGATATTGGGCTCTGGCCCTGTGAATTGTTGTCGGTTTTCTATTTGCGAAAACAAAACCTTTGGGCTGTGACCCATGTTGATTTTGGAAAGATAAGGATTCGGAAATCCTAAATTGTTTTCTATTAAAACTCTCGATGGCATTTTAAAATGTTTTATAAATTATTTCCCTTGATTTGTGATCTTTCGGTTTTGGAATGTTTTACCAAACTTATGCCTCGAGAAGTGCTTTTCGTTACGTTTGGAACTTTGAGGATCCATGGTTATTGTTATTCGTGGAATGTGAATTGTATGGCTCGTATTTTTGCACTTGTACTTGCACTAGCAAAAGAGTGGAGTTTTGCTAACCCCCGTGTATTCGGGGGGTGGATGTCTATTTTTTGCATTCAGGTTTTGGAGCATAACACAGGGTCGGCATGAAGGATGATGAAAGATGATCGATACTAATCACATGAGGAACCGTACATTGTTTATCGGTTCAGTTGTACTTTATTTTCTGCTGCTATATTTTTCCCGTTGTACGGGTGTGGTTGCGTTTTGACCCCTGCGTGGGCATGAGTTGTATTTGAGTTGTATGTATTTATTGAAAGACCAAATCGGTCTACTGAGTCATTTTAGCCTTAGAGGCATAGTTGAGTTGTTATATGTTGTTACCAGCCTGGTAGATCCTTGAGTAAAAGTTCTACGGCGTGTAATATCCCTGAGCGGATTGGGGGTGTTACATAAATGGTATCGAAGCTTAGGTCGTGGAAAACTAGGATGTTGGGTTAGTGGTGTCTGTTGAGTTTTGTCTTGTCGGATTTTGTCTGACTGAGTCGTGTCTCGACGCGTCGTCTGAGTTTGTTGGTCGTGATTAGTATCGTGGGGCGATCATCATCTTCGTGCGACCTGTGAATGTAAGTCTCCCTTCCTTGTATTGTGCCTCATGTGACACGAATTATTTGTTTGATTTTGTGTTAAGTGATGGAACCTTCATGTAGATTCTTGGTTTCGTGATGCGTTCGTGTGATTCTCTTATTTCGTTTGTAGGAGGAGTGTTGTCGTTATTTATGTCTTTTTGACTGTGATAATTGACTGTTTGTCTTCCTGGTAAAAGACATGTGTTGTCTTGACTTTGTATGATTTGATATGTATATTATAATATGTTTAAACGAATATTGTTACATGAGCATTATTGGGCATTCTAGCCCATTGAATTATTTTTGAAAACCTTGAGTATGTTAGAAAATAAATTTCGAGACGTACTTTTAAAATGAATCGTTTTCTCGTGGTACTTCCAAGGTGCCACAATATGTTTCCAAATTCTTCTACCTCGAGGACCAAAATGTTTTGAGATATTTTCAATGTTTTAGAAACACTTATACTTAGACCCGAGGGTCGGATATTCTGAAAGTTTTTCACTAAAAGAATGGTGTCCTCATTTTTGTTCAAACGCAAGATGATTTTCAAAGTCTCGAAAATGATGTTTGTTCAACTTTTTGTAAAATGATACTCAAGATCAACTGTTGTTTCCAAACTGTTTTCAAAAGGTGGTTTTCATTTTTAAAAACCTATCATTCCTGTTTGCGGACCGGAAATGCATGTATGGTTTTCGAACTTTCGTTACGGTGTTAATCCCGATTTGTGATTGAATTGGTGGCATGAGCGTTGATTCGTTTTCCACACATTTGTTGTGTTAGCCCTCTGTGAGAGGTGGGGTGTTGGTATTGAATATTGTCGCCTAGTGGTGATTTCTGCGTTGTCGCGCATGTGCGAGCTGTTAGAGCTTGGTTTGGTATGGCCATGTGCATCGGTGATCGTTCCGTTATGTGTCGGTTGTTTAATGTCTTGTTACCTTGCTCCTGTTTTTTGTGAATTTCGTGGACGAGGTCGGAGGTAATACCCGTACTATTTTGACTTCCGTATTTTCTCTTTCTCCAGTCTATCGATTCGCTCATGTTCGTTGATACTTTATGAACTTGTTCTGTATTTTGGTTTCATCGTCCGAACGAACTGCGATCTTGTTATGGGTCGATCTGGTTATCGCCGCGACTTTTCGGGTTCGGTTCGATTCTTGTGAACCTTGTTCAGGAGTGACATCATCTGGTTCTATTAGTTCTTTTATTCGAAGTGGATTGGATTTGGAACTCTTGTGTTTTCGACTATGTCGACTCGTTTATGTTCGTTGACATTTTCTGAGCTTGTCCTGCCCCTTGCTTTTGTTGATCGAACGAGTGCGGTATTGTTTCGGAATAACTCGTTTGTCGTTGTGATTTTTTTCGATTGCTATTCCCTTTCCTGTGGATCTTATGTGAGTGCACATTTTGTTGTTTTCACCGGATCATGTTTCGTCTCGAGTCGAGATGTGAACTTCGGAGTTGTCGGTTGAACCTTATTGTTCTTCGTGATCCGAACATGATTATTCGATTTTTTATTGACTCGATCGTTGTGGTTCAATCATTGATTGTTCGGTTTTTGTTAATCTCGTTTCGTGATTGTTGAACGTTCAGACTCCTTCGTAATTCCCTTAAGTTCGGGAAATTAGTCTCGTTTTCGATCTTCCAACCCTTGGGCGGTGGAATTCCGTATTGGTTCAGCGATTGGCTCGCGTTTCGATTGATGTACTGTTGGGTTGGTCAATCATACTGACTTTGGTCCGTTGTGTTTTGTGATTGTCGGATAATTGACTTTGCTATATTATCCGTTTGATGACGCTTGTCATTTGTTGGTTTTATTATATCCCTAACGGCGACGTTGTGTTGGTCATCGTGGAGCGTGTTTTCACGCCGTATGTCTCTTTGCATTTCTTGCAGCGTTTCGCCGTTGGGCGCGAGTTTTCTGTTTTTGTGTATCTCGTCGAGTTTTCCTGGCGGGTATATTGCTCCCCCCTACTTGTTTTAAGTTTCGGGACGAAACTTCTTTTAAGGAGGGTAGAATGTAATATCCGCAATTTCGAATTTCGGTAATTTTCTTTTTTCGGTGGAAATTCGTTTTGACGACTCGCTCATGACCGTTTCGTCATTCCGAGAATGATTAATTCTGCACTTTTTGTCATCCGAGTTCGTTTCGGTGTCGTTTTGTTGAGTTCCGTGTCCTTAATCGACTTTTTCACGTGGGAGTTCGATTTTGTAAAGTCACCATTAATTTTTGGAAACTCCAAAAATTCTGAATCTTTACAATATTATAGATCATCAAGTTAGCTTTCCAATGGTTCAAACGGTGAGTCAATCGGAGTCCAGACGAAGGAGTTATGGTCGAAATAGCTAAGACAGCACGATGTGCCCTTTTGGTGTTGGAGTGGACTGTACCGTGTGCCGCGGCACACTTCGGCTGGGCCGCGGCACTAAGCTGATTTCTGGGCGTTTTTTTGGCCCTGGGCCGCGGCACACTTGTCCTGTGCCGCGGCACATGGGTTTTTTCTGCACTTTTTAGCAGATTTCCGAGGAGAAACATTCATTTTCTCCTCTCTTCTTCCTCCTACCATTCTAGGCGATTCTAAGGGCGATTTTGGGCGATTTGAGTGCTCCCAAACTTGTAGAGATCATCCACCTCAAGTCTTGTTGTAGATTTTCAACCTCTACTTGAATCCTTCATCCAAATCAAGGTATTTTGGCTTGAACCCTTGTTTTTGTAGATTTGGGGATTTTCCTTTTTGATTTCGATTCCAATCTGTTTTTGATCAATTAATTGTTGTATAAACGTTGTTTTGAACTTGTTCTACGGATTGGATACTCGTATCTTTGGTTCGTTCAACCCGAGGGGTGATTTCTTTGTTCTTGAAGGGTCTTGAACATTTAATGTTCGATTAAATGTTCGAATGAGTTCCCTTTGATAGTTTGTTGGGATTTCCGTTGTTTTCGGCCTTGATTCTCGTCGTAATCATGTTTTATTATTCCTTATGGAGGATTATAGGTGCTCAATGATTCCGATGTTGAATTCCGTTGGTGATTGATGATTCATATGGTGTTTTCCCGTAGTAATTTCGGTGCTATCGCGTTCTAGATAGTGTTCGGGAATTTGAGGGCTACCCGGCCGTATCCGTTCATTTTTCCATTGCTCGTGATATCGAGGCAAGTACCTTGTCCATACTATTCTTGTTTTGTGGATATGATAATTGGTGATCATCTTGGTGTGTTTGTTTATTTGTTTGAAATGAGTTTTCAAAGGATTCGGCTAGCCTCGTTAAAGGCTCACTTTCAAAACGCGTGTGTTTTGTAAATTGTGTGGGTTGTAAGTGACTACGTGAATCCTTTGGATATATTTGGTGTTGATGTTGCGCTATATAATGCGTGCGTACGTATATTGCTTATCTCCGTCGCGTTATGGTTAACTTGCGTGTTGTTATATATTCGTGTGGTCGTGGACTGACGGATGAATTATGTGAATTGGTGTATTGATTTGATAATTGTTACGACAATGACTGTGTACTTGATGTTTGTGACAATGTGACTATTTGTTGTGAGAGACGTCATATCTAGGAGCCTCTGAGGGCGGGGCGTGCGATCTCCGGTCTGGTGTACGCTGCAATGTGCGGCTCCATATGGTTGGTGAACGCCGGTGTTTGCCTGATGCGCGTGCAAGGGGCGGCTCTTATGGGAGTGACGCCGGCGCGGTGGACACGGACAATGTGCGGCTGACATGTGGAGTGAACGCCGGTGCATAGGCGTTTCAGTGGAGGCGTCTGGCAGGCTTATTGGTAACGGATATTGAGTGTTTAGCTAAGACCCCGTTACCGAACGATTATCGTATTTCAAATTCTTTCGACCCTTTTCAAATGCTGGTCTCGATATAGACCGTGATTCTTGTTTTCTGATAGTGTGTTTCAACTCGTTTTTAAAGTGTTGGTATCAGGGTTAATTAACCAAGGACATTTGACGAGATCTCCGAGGGTTAATTAATCAGGGGTCTTGAGCAGTTTTTGGGCGGACGAAAGGCTGTGTCCTTGATTATACTGTGTTGTCATTATGTGTTTTGGGTCGAGGACCCCGTGTGATGTTGTGATGTTTGATCTCATGTTGATATTATTTGGATTGGGTCGAGGACCCCGTGTGATGTTGAGATGTTGTAATTTGTTTAGCTAACCAGCTCGGGAGGGTCCTTCGAGGCCTCAAGTGGGATCTGTGGCTTCGTCCCGGTCCTAGGCGATGCGCGTGCGCGATTATGTTTTGTTGATTTTTATGTCCGTCGAGGACACGTGATATTGGGCTCTGGCCCTGTGAATTGTTGTCGGTTTTCTATTTGCGAAAACAAAAACTTTGGGCTATGACCCCTGTTGATTTTGGAAAGAGAAGGATTCGAAAATCCTAAATTGTTTTCTATTAAAACTCTCGATGGCATTTTAAACTGTTTTATAAATTATTTCTCTTGATTTGTGATCTTTCGGTTTTGGAATGTTTTACGAAACTTATGCCTCGAGAAGTGCTTTTCGTTACGTTTGGAACTTTGAGGATCCCTGGTTATTGTTATTCGTGGAATGTGAATTGTATGGCTCGTATTTTTGCACTTGTACTTGCACTAGCAAAACAGTGGAGTTTTGCTAACCCCCGTGTATTCGGGGGGTGGATGTCTATTTTTTGCATTCAGGTTTTGGAGCATAACACAGGGTCGGCATGAAGGATGATGAAAGATGATCGATACTAATCACATGAGGAACCGTACATTGTTTATCGGTTCAGTTGTACTTTATTTTCCGCTGCTATATTTTTCCTGTTGTACGGGTGTGGTTGCGTTTTGACCCCTGCGTGGGCATGAGTTGTATTTGAGTTGTATGTATTTATTGAAAGACCAAATCGGTCTACTGAGTCATTTTAGACTTAGAGGCATAGTTGAGTTGTTATATGTTGTTACCAGCCTGGTAGATCCTTGAGGAAAGGTTCTACGGCGTGTAATATCCCTGAGCGGATTGGGGGTGTTACAACAAATTATTAAGTTTGTAAGGTTTCAAGGTTTTCCTTCCCTCCATCGAGTTTTTGGGAAATTGAAATCCAAACCGGATGTGCTATGCTTCCGAGTTATCAGGGTAGTCGTTTGGGGAGGACGGATAAATTACCGGGAGCGCATTGGATGCCTTCGGTTGGAGCAAATTTTATCCCTAGAAACCTGATAGGTTGCCGGATAAGATTCAATTGTGAAACTGATTTGCATCGATGGTATAAACTTAACTTGTTCACGAACCATAGAAACCGTATAGGTTGAGAGGAGTGAACAAGGGGAAAAAGAAGATCGAATCATCCATTAGATGGGTTGGTGTTGGACACCACTTTATGAAAATTAATAGACTAGAAACCTGTTCGGTTGCCCTCTATTAAGATTTATAAAGAACTCTATCACCACTATGAAGTAGAGCGACGATACTTCCGGATTTCACATGGGAGTGTGTTATTCCGATAAAAATAGTGGGAGTTGGGTAACAAGAATAAAAAAGACCTTAATTCTATACTCAGAACATAATTAAATGTGTCACTAATTAATCTGTTATACTTAATGCAGACATAACTCTCAATATGACAATGAATCCACTCGCAATTCTACTCGAGAAGAACACCCTGATTGGACCTAACTTTGTGGACTGAATCCGCAATATGATGATTGTCCTCAGTATAGAGGCACTGGGATACGTCTTGGAGACGGACATTCCGGCGCCTCCTGTGCGGACCAGATCTAATCAGGAAGAGATCGAAAACCACGAAAAGTGGGTTAAGGATGACATAAAAGTCCATGCTTACATGATGGCTTCTATGTCTAATGAGCTTCAGAGAGCTCATGAGAAAATGACTTCTGCTAGGCAGATTCTATCTCACTTAACCGAACTTTATGGTGAGCACAGCAGAACTGCTAGATATGAGATATCCAAGCAACTGTTCGGTGCAAGTATGAAGGAAGGTGAGAAGGTTGGGGAACACGTCCTCAAAATAATATCCATGATCGAGAGATTAGAGGCTCTTGATTTTAAAATGGATACTTCTCTCCAAACCGACCTTATCCTTCAGTCTCTCCCTGATTCCTTCTCACAGTTTGTTATGAACTTCAACTGCAATCAGATTGCATGTAATTTAGCTGGGCTAATGAACAAACTTGTGACCGCTCAGTCTCAAATGAAGACTCCGTGGATGAAGGAGTCTGCCCTTGTGATTTCTTATGGACTTCGGAAGTCTAAGAATAAAAAGAAAAAGACCAAGAAACAGACTGGACCACAAGTTAAGGACCTTAAAAGAAAGGGCAAGGCCCCAATGGTTCCAAAAGGCAAGAAGAAGAAAGATACTTCTCTCAAGTGCGGTGATCTGGGCCACTGGGCTAGAGACTGTCCGATTCTTCATGGCACTTCAGGTACAAAACTTTTAGTTTTGGAAACAAATTGTTCTGCTACTTCCTGGATACTGGATTCTGGTGCTAGTTCTCATATTTGTACCGTGAATCAAGATCTGGAACAAAGTAGGAAGCTTGGAGCTGGAGAAGTTATGATCACAGTCGGAAGCGGGCATAGGTTCGAGGCGACCGACATAGGATCACGAATAGACCTCTAAGTCTCATTTCTATAGGTTCACTTCATTCTAAGTGGAAATTCCATCTAAGTCCGAAGAATCTTATCCTGGTTAGCCCTGTAACACCCCCAAGTTATTCAGCATATATTACAGCGCCGTGAGCCCCTCCATGGGATCCACAAAGCTTTACATACGCGGAACCATGAATTTTGACCGATAAGGTCTAAACATATTCTAGTAGAAGGCAATAAAAATGACACCATGGTAATAATCCATTTGATAGAATACAATACATAGGGAATTAAAACCCAGGGCAACACAGGCCAAAACTTCAAAAGTATGTGAAACACTACTTGAGTGTTCATAACCATTCCAAGTACAACAATACCGAAATGCACGCGACAACAAGTTGCACCCGACCACAACGACTATGCGGTAGAAACAAATATAGTATTACAATAGAATTCACTCTGATTCTCGTCGACAAGAAAATGTCCGACGTCGAGACACAAACAATTCAAGATAACAGAAAACGAGAATACCGGATATTACATTCTATCCTATTAAAAATAAGTTTCGTCCCGAAACTTAAAATAAAACATCATGGTAGAATACAAACAAAACCAAAAAGTTCACGCAACAAATATCAATCTCTGCACGAATAACAACACAAAGTACGACCCACAACTACATCACTGGACACCACTGGGTCCTCCAGAAGTAGGAACGGGACTCCGGTCCCCTATCATCTTGGCAACAATATCGCAGTACTGAACTCGATGCCCCTCGCGTCCACAATTATAACAAGTCACCGGCGGTTTCTTACAATGCGCGAGTTCATAGCCCATATAGTTACAGTTGAAACACCTAGGAGCATTACCAGAACTCAAAGACACCGGATCGGGCATTTTAGATTCTCTAGCTAACCGAGAAGGTCCCATACTCGATTGATACGAGGGTCGAGGTTTAGGAATCCCAATTCCCTCACTTCCCGATGCTTCATCGGAAATCTTCTGCTTCTTCGCTACCGATACATACTCTGTAGACATCATAGTCATTTCAAATGCTAAGGCTCGATCTTGATAGTCCTTCAGCGTTGTACACATAAAAGGGGCCATACACTGCCGAACCTGAAGTTTCATATGCATATCAAAGTAACGAACCTTATCTGTCTCACTTCGCACTTGATCTCGAACGTAATAAAGTTGTCGATTGTAATCGATTATTGCTTGAGATATCGACACATCTCAGGGCGTAGCCGAGAAAAACTCGACAATTCTACGTTCCTTAACAGGCGGCGGACAATACTCGGCCTCCATAGCAGTCTTGAATTCAGCCCAATTAGCGGTACGATCGCTAGGCGCTACGGCCTCCCACCAGTCTGCAGCTTCCCTGTCGAGTAGGTATTGAGCAATAGGCACTCTTCTCTCACTGGGACAAGCTATGGCATCAAATGTTCTGTCCAACTGGAAGAGCCAGTTCTCCCAACCTAACGAGTCCGAAGAACCTACAAAACAGCGGCGGGTGCATTCTCATCACACCTCGTAACCACATACTAGCTCCATTATCCTCATCTGGGATCCTATCCCGGTGCATGGTCTGATTCATATGTGCCAACTGGTCAACCACCTGACGAAGGATGGTGGCGGCGCCAAGGTCAGCATTTTCCCCAGTTGATTGCCTCTGCTTACGCGATTGGTCATCTCGACCACCTGTACTGAGCTCATTGGCGCTTGACAACGAGCGAGTCGCCCTCTCATGCACCTGATTCCGACCTCTACCACGACCACGCTCTCGACCTCTACCTCTCAGCATACTAAACAGCCACCGATCAGAACAACAAAATAAATATCACATAATCAACATAGGGCAACAAACAGCAACACAATAAAGTATTCACTCCAAATCATCACACGAGTACTCAGACTAACACTGCAATAATAGACTTAAATTCATAAGTAACTCCTTGCAGTTACACCAAAGAGAGGTGCACGACTTTTACCAAAGTAAACACAGTCAAGACCACATACATGTCATTAAATTCAGGCACTTGTCACATTCTTTAAAAATAAAATTTTTCCCGAGGTATTTGTTTAAATGATAATATTTTAAAATTGGTGAGTTCGAATGATTTTGCAGAAATGAAATTTTGAACACACTTTGATTAATACCTCGGTCATTTAACCAAATCCATGGACCCATTATCAAAACTGCTCTGATTTGAAATAACTTGCACAACAATACGTTTAAATATTAAGTCCACTCTATAACCGATGTCAGCAAAATGACCTTATTAATATCTGCCAGCACACTGATCATTACCATAGATAAGCTATCATGTCCAGGATAACGTCATAGAATAATACAATTAAATTATACTATGCCGTCACAACACTCAAACACATAACATTTAAATTCCGAAAATTAGAGTCGTTTTGCAAAACATAAATTTTCCAAAAATCCTTTCAATCGTAATAAAAATGACGGTAGTATTTTGCAATGTCCGAAGTATTTTAAAACACATTTTCCAAATACTGATTGATGGTGCTATTTGAAAATACATGACCAACTTGTCACAATTCAACCGATTTCAAAATCCACACAAACAGTTGTTTAACCGCACCATCAAAATATTTTCAAAAAAATTTGATTTCCACAAAAATGCTCAAACCAGTAAAGTCTTTCAGGAAAAACGTTTTCAAACCTACCCACAGCGGGCATATTTACAACAATCCAAAATAGTCGAACTTAGAACCACGTGCCCAAATGGCAAATGGGGTCACCAATTCAATCATATGCATCTCATGGGCATCAAGTTAAACATACAACGAAATCATCTATCTGATTCTCTCACAAACTCTACCGTCGGTACCTTTTTTCCGGAACGATCAAAGTTTACAACTTTCACATTATACTTCAACGTCAAAACGTCAATACGTCCAGTTCAATACACATACAGTGTATCGCAAGTATCAAGTACAAACTCCATTACACAGCACCGTGCAAATAACATCATGCACCACAAATATCACACATATCATGAACACAGATATTATGCATAAAAGAGGAGACTTACATCTACAGGCCGCACGGAGATGACGGTCACCCACGAAACTCATCTCATCCGACAACATAACCGACACGTTGTGACTACGCATAACTGTTAGGCGTATTTTTATGCGCTTTTATATCATTAATTTATATCCATCTTGAGCCTAAATCAGCATAAATGAGCTTTTAATGTATTATTTTTATATGTTTTGCAGTAAATCGGAGTCCGGAAGTCGAAACGATGAAAAAAGGGCGAAAACAGCAGTTTTTGGTCATGAGCCGCGGCACCCATGTGCTGAGCTGCGGCACACGCAGGAGACTAGCAGAGTGCCGAGTAAACTGTACTCTGTGCCGCGGCACAGAAGAAATAAACAGCGCCCAAGCATCCCGCTGAGTGCCATGATCCGCGGCACAGATAAAGTGAGCCGCGGCACACGGGGCGGTGTTGGTGTACTCCGTGCGGGTTTGGGCCGTTTTGGAGCCTGTTCTCATCCTAATCACACGGACGCGTTTTGGAGGCTGAGGACTGATATAAATAAGCATGGTAGGGCTGCAGAAAAGAAGATCGATTAGAAGGAATTCGGAGGTGGATTAGAGCGAGGGCAAAGAACACAAGGAGGAGATTTGTGGGCGACGACAAGACCACGGATCCCTACGGTTTTTCTGCATCTTAGTTCCTAGATCTATTCGAGTAGGATTTTGATTGTAGCCGATTCCATGACGGTTTGAGTATTTATTATTATTTCGATTTAATCGTTATTCTATTGAATTTGATTTTTCTTACTGTTCTTAATGCTTTTTAATTGTCTGGCCAACAGTTGATTTGTTTTGAATGTCTTTATGGATTCGGGAGATGAAATTTAGGCATAGATCTTGTGAGACGAATCATAATTTTCGTGAGATAGGGATATACTCATGCGAATTGTGAAGCCTATTATTGTGGGAATTTTTGAACTGTTTTAGCTATTAATTATCTAATTCGAATAGGGATATATCGAGTTAATAATTCGTAGTATTTTTTATCGACCTTGGAAAAGGCTTTAGAATAATTTAGGAATTCCTGGCTTACAATCAATTGAATAAAAGTGAATTGAATTGAATAAATATCATTCCTGATTGTTTGAGGTGAAAATCATAATCCTACGTCCTTATTATTATTATTATTATTATTATTATTAGTATCATTATTTATTGGTTTAGGTATAAATTCCATATAATTGTTCTTCAAATAAAATTGTGAGTTGACTATATTTTGGTAATTAGTGAAATCAGTCCTCGAGGCAACGATACTTTACTTATCACTTTATTACTTGTTGACACCGTGCACTTGCGGCATATTGTGAGGGATTTCCCCACAACAAGTTTTTGGCGCCGTTGCCGGGGACTGATTTTTCGCTAATATTAATACCAAGTGACTCTAATTTTAATTTGAAGTTTTTTCTTTAGTCTCTTTATTTTTATTATGTTTTACTTTGAGTATCGTGGCCCTTGGCATTTCATAAATTTCGATGTTCTTAATAATTTGCCAAATAGGGTCAGTCAGCCCCCTCCCCCAAAACAAAAGACCATGCTTGAACAATGTGTAGACGTTCTCAAAAATCCTGATAGTACCCTTTTTGAGCTAGAATGTGCACGTCGTGGTCTTGAGATTCACTATGGTTGTATTACAGCTCATATATTTAGTAGTGAAGTTGAGGGGGAGGTTGAGAAGAAAGACATGCTAAGTTTTAGGGTCGATCCCCCAGCACCCGATAATTACATAAAGTGTGATGAGCCTGTAGAAGAAGTTACCATTGATGATGTTTCCCAAGAAATTTCATTAAATTGTCATCAAACTTCGACTAATAAGGTGAACACTTATGTGCCTAAAATTTTATTAACGGTGCCACGCATAATTTTTCCTAAATCCATAATAGGAGAGATTGACTCCATCACTTCTGATTTTGTTGAGGCTGATTCTTCGAGTTCTAATGAGGTTGTTCATGATAAGTCTTTATTATTTACCCATTCGAATTCTGCTTATTTTTTCATGCCTTGTCACTATTATATTCTTCCACCATTTTTTGGTTGTCCTCATAATTACTCTTATTCATTATTTTTGGCAACCAGGCATGAGCCAAAGCCTCCCTTATGGAATAAGAGGCTTATAGATTGCAAGGAGGGGGCATTTGGCAATCTCCCCAGAAAGAAGCCACGTTGAATTTTTGTTTGCCACGTCGTGCTCAAGACGTAAAATAGAGCGCTTGATGGGAGGCAACCCATCATTTTACTTGCTTTCTAGTTAGTTGTTTTTATTTGATTTTTCGTTAATAATTTTCTTTTCTTTGTGTTGTATTTCGTTTCGATTCGTGTATTCTTGTGGCCCTTATTTCTCTAATCTTTTTATAACCCCAATGAGTTATTATTCTTCATATTCTAGTCTTGCTTGATTTAATGTCTATTGTTATTTCATGACTAGAGACTAAGTTTGGGGGTCCCTCGTGATGTTGAGCGTTATTGGATGTATCGACAGTCGGTTCCACTCAGACATGCGCTGACTTTCAAGAAGACATTTGGAATAAGATTCTCTTTTCCTTATCTCTTTTATTTTCACATGAGTTTTATTGTTGATGATGCTATGTGTAGTGGAATAAATTGAAGCATGCGATAATTGTCTTGATTTTTCTTGGTTATAAATTGTGATTTCATCATTGCCTTATTGTCCTCGCATGCTGTTGATGGCTTTTGCTAAAAAAGTGAATTTTTCATGCTTCCATGTGTTAAAACTGATGTTACGATACTGATTTCTCTTGGAAAAAACGGTTGAGTTTAGTTGAGTTGTAGTCAGCGATATATGTTTTTGTTGAGTATTCAGTTAGGTCCGAAATTTTATCGTTTTTGTAGAAATTTTAGCAGATAAGAAAGGAGACATACGTGTTTTCAAATCGCCGTTTATACGTTTGGTTAAACTTTTCGCGTAGCTAGTCGTCCAGTAATATGAGTCTTGTTGATACTTGGATTGAGTTTAGAGTCGGACAGTTTTTCCAAAAAGTCGAGATATTACTTGTTCTATGAGGGGAAGTCTAGTAACCGGGGGTATTCACGTGACCCGTTGTTTACTCTCGCGTAAAGCGACAACCCTGAATAGATTAATAATTTAGAAATATCGCATTACCGATGATGGGAAGCCTAGTAACCGGGGGTATTCACGTGACCCGTTGTTTACTCTCACGTAAAACAACAACCTTGACATGCAGGAATTGCTATTCGAGTTTTTTCTCCGCTGTAGAGGGGGGCTTAGTAACTAGAAGCATCCATGTACCCCATGAGTGTCTTTTACGTCAAACGGTTCCCCGATGCATGAGAATGGAAATCCACCCTAGGATCATCCCGATGAAATATCCCGAGAGCCGAAACCTAGTGGTTAACTCGAATCATATTATTGATCATACATAAGGGAATGCTGTCCTAGGAATAATTTTGATAATGAAACTCTTGAATTTTGCCACTAGACTGTGGGACTGGGCCAATTGGCTTGTTTAATCTAACCCTTCATATTAACGGTCGGTTAAATTCACGCTTGTTAATCTTTGAGCTTGATTTTCTTCATGAACGATTGATTAGGACTGAAATTGGTTACTTAGTGGAATCAGTGTCCTGGATATGACTCACTATTACGATACTTGTACTATTCTTTGAGATTTTCAGGGTAGTATTGATTAGGTTGAGCACTATGTGTTGCATGATTAGTCACGATACATTTTGTCTAAAATTGATAATTTTTGCTTGAGGACAAGCAAAGGCTCAAGTTTGGGGGTATTTGTTAGGCGTATTTTTATGCGCTTTTATATCATTAATTTATATCCATCTTGAGCCTAAATCAGCATAAATGAGCTTTTAATGTATTATTTTTATATGTTTTGCAGGAAATCGGAGTCCAGAAGCCGAAACGACGAAAAACGAGCGAAAACAGCAGTTTTTGGTCATGAGCCGCGGCGCCCATGTGCTGAGCCGCGGCACACGCAGGAGACTAGCAGAGTGCCGAGTAAACTGTACTCTGTGCCGCGGCACCCATGTGCTGAGCCGCGGCACAGAAGAAATAAACAGCGCCCAGGCATCCCGCTGAGTGTCGTGAGCCGCGGCACAGATAAAGTGAGCCGCGGCACACGGGGCGGTGTTGGTGTACTCCGCGCGGGTTTGGGCCGTTTTGGAGCCTGTTCTCATCCTAATCACACGGACGCGTTTTGGAGGCTGAGGACTGATATAAATAAGCATGGTAGGGCTGCAGAAAAGAAGATCGATCAGAAGGAATTCAGAGGTGGATTAGAGCTAGGGCAAAGAACTCAAGGAGGAGATTTGTGGGCGACGACAAGACCACGGATCCCTACGGTTTTTCTGCATCTTAGTTCCTAGATATATTCGAGTAGGATTTTAATTGTAGCCGATTTCATGATGGTTTGAGTATTTATTATTATTTCGATTTACTCGTTATTCTATTGAATTGGATTCTTCTTACTGTTCTTAATGCTTTTTAATTGTCTGGCCAACAGTTAATTTGTTTTGAATGTCTTTATGGATTCGGGAGATGAAATTTAGGCATAGTTCTTGTGAGACGAATCATAATTTTCGTGAGATAGGGATATACTCATGCGAACTGTGAAGCCTATTATTGTGGGAATTCTTGAACTGTTTTAGCTATTAATTATCTAATTCGAAAAGGGATATATCGAGTTAATAATTCGTAGTATTTTTTATCGACCTTGGGAAAGGCTTTAGAATAATTTAGGAATTCCTGGCTTACAATCAATTGAATAAAAGTGAATTGAATTGAATAAATATCATTCCTGATTGTTTGAGGTGAAAATCATAATCCTACGTCCTTATTAGTATTATTATTATTATTAGTATCATTATTTATTGGTTTAGGTATAAATTCCATATAATTGTTCTTCAAATAAAATTGTGAGTTGACTATATTTTGGTAATTAGTGAAATCAGTCCTCGAGGGAACGATACTTTACTTATCACTTTATTACTTGTTGACACCGTGCACTTGCGGCATATTGTGAGGGATTTCCCCACAACAATAACTCAACTTGTCACCCGACATCTCGAATGACAAAACTACACAATACTCGACAAATCACGACTCGACTTGACCCGGCAGCCTAGGTTTCCACAACCTAAGCTCCGATACCATAAATGTAACACCCCCAAAACTGTATGGGAATATTACACGCCGTAGACCCTTTCCACAAGGATATACCAGGCTAAACATCCATAAACAACTAAATGCTTGCCCGTCCAGGGTCAAACAATACAATAATACAGACCGTTAAGGTCACTTACACATAAACACACAGACCGATGAGGTCACACAACTCTATCAACAGAACTGACTAACAACATTACCCACACAGGGGTCGAAACACAATCTGACGGAAAGACCGAATCAACTCTAACAATACAACCAAACTCTACCAACTCTCGACTCTTGATTAGTATCGCTCGTCATCCCCTTGTGCCAATCCCTGTGATCGCTCCCCGAACTGCATGTACCTGGACGCAGAACAGACATCCACCCCCCGATTACTCGGGGGTTAGTAAAACTCCACTGTTTTACTAGTGCAAGTATAAAACGATACGAAATGCAAGAAGTAAATAGCAACTACGAATTTAATATGGAAATCAATTATCAAATGTTCCCGAGAAGTTTTATTAATTTTGAACTCAAGCAAGAAATATTTGAAAAGGAACACATCATCTCGGGGATTTTTAAAGCATAAATTCTTTTGGACCTCGAGTCCCAATTTATAAAGCCTTTTCGAAAACATTAGGGCCTTAGCCCGATTCTCTTTTCAAAACACAATAGATGAGATATCATTATGGGTCCTAGACCCGTATTTAAAATGTTATCCAAACAATCACTGCTATACGACCGTTGTTCGTACACATCATGTACTGAACTTCGGAGGCCTCGACGGACCTTACCCGGACCACACACTCTGTTCGTACACATCATGTACCGAACTCTGGAGGCCTCGACGGACCTTACCCGACCACATACATTATTCGTACACATCATGTACCGAACTCCAGAGGCCTCGTCAGACCCTACCTGGATCACACACCTTGTTCGTACACATCATGTACCGAACTCCAGAGGTCTCGTCAGACCCTACCTGGAACACACACACCTAGACACGACACAATTCATAATCATCAAATGTCAAGCCATTCCACATTACACCGAAATGCATAATCAAGTATGTAAATCAAAACAACACAAATATCATTATCTTCACAACAACTCAACAATGAACAATCACGCCCGGCACAACTTAGATGATTTGCACATCCAACACAATTCCACGATGTTAACTTGGTGATGGTATTATCGCTACCATCAATCATTCATAATAATCAATTCATACGAAGCATATTTACGAAAGTAAACCAATGCATCACAACCATAACACGACGTCCCTATTCACAAGACACAATTCGTATAGTAAAATACTTGCCTTAATAACCTCTACCGAATACTCCAAAGGCACGATTCGACCGGGAAGCTCGGACCCCGAAGAAGACAACGAACGGAAGGGTTCTGACTCGAGTTCTTCACAAGAATTTCGTCCCTAAGTCATACCAATGATAAATCAACAATCGTACGATGGATAATAATCATACAACGCCCAATCCCCCCTATAAGACCTTTTGTCGGACACCTTCAAGGCGTTGACTAAGAACTCGACCAAAACAACGAATCGAAACGATCCAACCATGGAATAACAAGGTAAATGATAGAATACATCTAAATAATCATCAATACATCACAAATCTAAGTTATTACGGTTAAATCGGACAAAACGAACAAAAACCCCAAAATCCAACACAATATTCAAAGTGTTCTTGAATAATTCTTCAATAATCCAATGAATAATCAAAAATATCCATAATCATGTGTATATCACTTCATACAACATGATCTTAACATCCAAAACATCATATCTCAAAACAAAATCGAAATCCAAGATGGTTGATGAATATTACCTTTGAAGATCCAAGTACTTTAATTCGATGAAATCGCGTTAGATCTACAATCCGAGCTTCACGATCGAAAGGAGATGAAGAAAAACCAAGTATTCAAGTGATAGATGAAGAAAATTCTCTCCCTCAAGCCTCTCTCTCGGAACAAGGTGGATGAAATAAAAAAAGTGAGTTGAACTCGCTGAAAAAACGCAATTATAGCGCTGACTGCTCTGTGTGCCGCGGCCCAGCAGAAGTGTGCCGCGGCACAGGGCCAAAACTGCGCCTAGTGATCGGCAGCGTGCCGCAGCCCGGACGAGTGTGCCGCGGCAGTGACTCGGCAATGTGCCGAGGCCCTGCCGGCATGTGCCGCGGCTCACAGTACAGAGGGGTTGGCCGATAATTGAAACTTGAGTGTGCCGCGGCCCGGACGAGTGTGCCGCGGCAGTGACTCGGCAGTGTGCCGAGGCCCTGCCGGCATGTGCCGCGGCTCACGGTACAGAGGGGTTGGCCGATAATTGAAACTTGAGTGTGCCGCGGCCCGAACGGGTGTGCCGCAGCAGTGACTCGGCAGTGTGCCGCGGCCCTGCCGGCATGTGCCGCGGCTCACGGTACAGGCTGCTCGGCCAAAACTGAAAAATGAGTGTCTGATCTATTTCGACCATAACTCTCTCGTTCGGACTCCGATTGACTCACCGTTTGAACCATTGGAAAGCTAACTTGATGCTATATAATATTGAAAAGATTCAAAATCTTTGGAGTTTCCAAGAATTTATGGTGATTTTACAAAGTCGAACTCATACTTGGAAAAATCGTTTGATAACACTGAACTCAAGAAAACGACACCGAAACGAACTCGGATGACAAAAAGTTTAGAATTAATCATTCTCGGAATGACGAAACGGTCACAATAGAGTTTCTAAGATGGACTTCCGCCAAAAATAAAATTACCAGAAATCGAAATCGCGGATATTACATACTACCCTCCTTAAAAGAAGTTTCGTCCCGAAACTTAAAACAAGTCGGGAGAAGCAATATCCCGCCAGGAAAACTCAACGAGATACATAAGAAACGCGTAACTTACGCCCAACGGCGAAATGTTACAAGCAACGCAAAGGAACATACGGCGTGAAAACACGTTCCACGACGACCAACACAATGCCACCGGCTATGATTCAAAACAACAACGAGTAATTAACAACACAACACATGCACACATTTAATCAAAGAAACGCACGCGACAACAAGTTGCACCCAACCACAACGACTATGTGGTAGAAACAAATATAGTATTACGATAGAATTCACTCTGATTCTCGTCGACAAGAAAATGTCCGACGTCGAGACACAAACAAGATAATAGAAAACGAGAATACCGGATATTACATTCTGAACGAGTAATCCCGAAGCGAGTTATGGGAGTTTCCGACAACGATCCAATCTCTACATTATCAGCTCAAGTCGCCGCCTTGACGCAGCAACTTCAAGCCTTTTCACATGCTCCTTCCCCCGTTGCCATTGAATCATGTAATTGGTGTAACGGATCTCATCCTAGCGCAGAATGTCAAGTCGGAAACCCTTTCGAGCAACCTCCGATGGAACAAGCTCAGTTCATGGGGAACGGGAACCGGCAAAATATTCCATACTCCAACGCTTATAATCCAGGATGGCGTAACCATCCTAACTTCTCATGGAGGAATGGACAAAGCTCGAACCATCCTCAGTTTGCTCAACACCAACAGCAACCTTCTTCTGCTCCAAAAATTTATCTAGAAGAAGCAATGGCAAAATTGGCAGCAAACACGAGTCAGTTCATGGCCCGTACGGAGGCGACCTTGCAGAACCATTCCGCTTCTATACGCAACTTGGAAGTCCAACTGGGCCAGATTCCTAATGTATTAACAGCCCGCCCGGAGGGTACCTTGCAAAGTACGACTGAAACGAATCCCAGAGAGAGTGTCAATGCCATTGGTTTGAGAAGTGGGAAGGAATTGTGCGAGCAGCCTGAGCAGAGCGAAAAGAGAAGTGAGGATGAGGAGAAGAAAATTTCAGTGACTAAGGAATCACTAATATCTAGACCCTCGAAATTGTTTCCGGATAATCCGACGGCATATGTACCACCTGTCCCGTTTCCGCAGCGATTACAACAGAAAAAGGTGGACAAGCAATTCTCTAAGTTCCTCGACGTCTTCAAGAAACTGCACATAAACATTCCATTTGCCGACGCCTTGGAACAAATGCCGAGTTACGTGAAATTCATGAAAGAAATCTTGTCAAACAAAAGAAAGCTCGAGGAGTATGAGACAGTCGCATTGATGAAGGAGTGCAGCGCTATTCTTCAGAAAAAGCTTCCACCAAAATTGAAGGATCCGGGAAGCTTCAACATACCGTGCACCATAGGAAACCTCTCTTTTGATAAGGCCTTGTGCGATCTCCGGGCCATCATTAATCTGATGCCACTTTCCATATTTAAGAAGCTAAACATTAGGGAAGCAAAGCCGATGACAATCTCGCTGCAATTAGCTGATAGATCGATTAAATATCCGAGGGGAGTGATAGAGGACGTCTTAGTAAAGGTTGATGAATTCATCTTTCCAACCGATTTCATTATGCTTGACATGGAGGAGGATCAAGACATCCCAATTATTTTGGGAAGACCATTCATAGCTACCGATCGAACTCTCATAGACGTGGAAAAAGGGGAACTCACTCTACGGGTTCAAGACGAGCATGTCACTTTCCAAGTGTTTAAATCCTTTCCGTGTCCATGTAGTGTCGAGAAGAGTTCGCAGATTAAAAGTGTAGATACTGTTGCGAAAGACACACACCGGAAGAATCGTCGGTCGAAAAATTCAGAATCCATTTCAGCTGCCCCGACGCCTAATAAGAATGAAGAGCAAGTCGCATATCTTAGGCATTTGAACATGCCATCTTCAACATCCATTCATCCACAATCGGAAAATTCTCATTCTGTCCTAAATTCGCTCGTGGAGTTGAAAATGAAGACGGATGTCAAACGGGCGCCAAGTTATGTGAAAAATGGATGCTTCGGAAAGTTGTTTTCGCTAAAGTCTTTTCGCAAAGAACATTTGGTGTCCAAACCGAAAATCGGATCGTTAAAGACCAATGGTCAAAATTTTAAAACACATATTAACGGTTCGATGAACGGGGCGGAGTTCAAATGGTGTTTGCGAAAAGCAAACTGATTTTCAATAGGTCCGACTGAAGACTATAAACTTAGCGCTTCTCGGGAGGCAACCCGAGCATTAGTTGTAGTTTTGTTATTTTTCATTATTTTTCTTGCATTTTTTTTGGATCTTTATTTTTCGTCATTTTAGCTTGGTTTTGCTTATCTCTCACGCTCTTGTTGTTTTCTGTTGAAAATTCTGTGCAGAAATTATCCTTTGGGAAAAATCAGCATTGGGCTGCGGCATAAGGATTGTGAGCCGCGGCACACACAGGTCAAAAAAGAAGGCTAAACTTGCTGTACTCTGTGCCGCAGCACAACCTTACTGAGCCGCGGCACACTTGCTCGCTGAGCCGCGGCACGTTGCTGCTGAGCCGCGGCACACCAGATGCACCCGATATGCCCAGGACGCTGTACTCTGTGCCGCGGAACAGACCAAGTGAGCCGCGGCACATCAACACTCTGAGCCATGGCACCCGCATTCTAAGCCGCGGCACATGGCGACATAACGTACACACCCAGGCCCAGGTAGCTTTATAATTCAGATCGGCCGACACCCAGGTAACTCCTTCCCCTCTTCTCTGCACAAGCGATCGGCCGAGAACATCATATCATCTTCTTCTTCCTCTTGCATACCACAATCCAACCCAGGTAATCCTAAATCCCTTAATCCTTATTGATGCATGGTTTGAGAAGTAAGGTATGGTTATTTGATGTTGATTATGTTGTTGTTTTTCTTTTCTAAAGTCCTATTAAAATTTGGGAATATGAAGTTTTGATTGATTATTGATGATTATTTTTCGATTACGAATGAATTGATTACGTTTGTCATGATGATCGATGTGAGGTTGTTATTTGTGGGGATTGAATCAATCTATTACAATGATTGTTCTTCATTTAAACTCATGCCTTCAAGGTGTTTGATGAAATGCTTGAATGAAAATTCTTACATGTTAAGACAATGTTTTGAAACTATGTGCAACGAATTCGTTTCTGGGAATTACAGCGTACCCAACCAACGTCAAGTTTAAACGTTAAAGCTCAATTTTATTTTTCTCTCACGGCGGTGCTAGCTCGTTAAATTTTTTATTCACGTTTTGCATATCCTTAGCCGAGGAGTGTTGTTCTCCTTATTGCGTAAGTAAGTAAACTCCGGTGTTTATCTTTTCATGACTCGCTATGGCTAGAACCAGAAAGGTTAGCAAAAGGGCCAGGACGCAATCGTCCCCCACACGAGGGGAAACTTCACATAGTCGAGCCGAGTCGGAGGCGCACCAATTCTCCGACCCGGAGATTCATTAAATCTTTAATGAAAAGATTCGTCCTCAGCCTTTGATTTCGGAGCGGGGATTCACTCCAGCCCCCCAGGGCGGGGAGCTTCTGACCATGATCGACGAGATGGGGTGGGCGCGTTTCGCTGCACCTCCTGAGCTGGCGGTGATCTCCACAGTACAGGAGTTTTATGCTAGCGCGCTGCTGAAGCACATTCGAGCGGGGCAGATGATACCGCAGTCTGATACTCGGACGCAGGTCTTTGTCTGGGGCATTACAGTGGATTTTTCGGTAGCTGCCATTCGGAGATTATTCGAGCTGCCGGTGGTGGATGAGACAGCTTATACACGAGCTATGAGTGGCCTCACGAGGGAGGCCCTACTCGAGACACTTACTCAGCCCGGCTCTATCTGGGAGATGCGCGCTCCGGGTTCCTCGGCCTTTTATTTTAAGAGCTCGCGCCTGAGTCGGCTCGGGCAAGCCTGGTTGTATTTCATCTGCGCTCGTGTCGACCCCACCTCGCAGATTCGCTCTGTACTACTCTCTCGAGCCCGTATATTATATGCTATCACTTCGGGGCTCAGATTCGACGTGGCTCCTCTCCTGGTCCGATCTATTCTTCTATGCATTCAGGGAGGGTCCAAGATGGGGCTGAAGCACCCCTCGCTCATCTGCGCTCTATGCCGCCAGTCAGGCATGACTTGGTCGGATGACGAGCCGATGTTAGCCCCCCAGGGCCCGATCGACCATCACATCATTTCTCACTTCGATCAGTGGGGATGAGCGCCAGCACACGCTCGGGGGCAAGGATTTCTACCTGATGAGGCACACGAGCAGTCCCCCGAGCCTCTTCTTCTGACGCAGGGGCATATGGAGTCCAGCCCGCCGCCCGACAGAGAGCACTTGCAGGCGATGTTCGACGGGTTGAGAGAGGAGATGAGGAGAGAGAGAGGAGATGAGGAGAGAGAGAGAGCCTTCTGGCTGCACTGAGAGAGGAGAGGCGGACGGACAAGGAGAGCATCATCGCTGCCATCCGAGATGAGATGAGAGAGCAGGCCCGTTGGGCCAACCGACGTGAGACGAGGCTCCTGGCAGCGAGAGATGCTTACCACCAGGAGCACCTTGTTGCATGGACGACCCACATTATGCACCCGGACGGGCCATTCATTCCACCCGTTCGCCCAGCCACGCCACCCTCCTCGCCGGACGACGCCAGCACCAGTTCGTGAGCAGACTGTAGGGGAGTACTTGACCTTTTTCTTTTATTGCATACTATTCTTTTTGTCCATTGAGGTCAATGTACGTCCTAAGTTTTTTTGGGGGGGGGGGGGGGGGGGGGGTTAATTTCTGTTGTTGTACTTATTCGTTGCACTTTTCATTATTTTTCGTTATTCGTTGCACTTTTCATTATTTTTCGTTATTTTTGTTGTTGCTAGCCTTGCTTGCCGTGTTTTTAATTGCATTCGTGAATTTTTCGTGCTTCTTTTTGTGTAAAACTGATGTTACGATACTGTTTTCTCTCTGAAGAAACGATTGAGTTTTAGTTGAGTTGTAGTCAGCGATATCTGTTTCTGTTGAGTATTCATCTAGATCCGAAATTTTTTCGTTTTTGTAGAAATCTTAGTAGATACGAAAGGAGACATACGTGTTTTCAAATCGCCGTCTATACGTTAGGTTGCACTTTTCGCGTAGCTAGTTGTCCAGTAACATAAGTCGTGTTGGCACTTAATGTGAGTTTAGAGTCGGACAGTTTTTCCTAAAAAGTTGTGATATTATTTGTTCTACGACGGGAAGTCTAGTAACCGGGGGTATTCACGTGACCCGTTGTTTACTCTCGCGTAAAACGACGACCCTGATTAGAATAGTGGTTTTGAGATTTCGCATGTTCCGATGATGGGGAGCTTAGTAACCAGGGGTATTCGCGTGACCCGTTGTTTACTCTCGCGTAAAACAGCAACCTTGAATCGGACATACGGGAATAGCTATTCGAGTTGTTTCTCCGCTGTGGAGGGGAACTTAGTAACTAGAAGCATCCATGTTCCCCATGAGTGTCTTTTACGTCAAACGGTTCCCCAATACATGAGAATGGAATTCCACCCTAAGATTATCCCGATGAAACATCCCGAGATCCGAACCTAGTGGTCAACTCGAATCAATTTATTTATCATATATACAAGGGAATACTGTCCGAGGGTTATATTTGATGATAAAACTCTTGAAATTTTTGCCATTAGACTGTGGGACTGGGCGAGTTAATTTGTTTATTTTAACCCTTCATATTGACGTTCGATTAAACTCACGCTTGTTAATCTTTGAGCTAGATTTTCTTCATGTATGATTGATTAGGACTGAAATTGGTTACTTCGTGGAATCAGTGTCCTGGATGTGACTCACTATTACGATACTTGTACTATTCTTTGAGATTTTCAGGGTAGTATTGATTAGGTTGAGCACTATGAGTTGCACGATCATTCACGATATTCTTTTGTTTGAAATTGATTACTTTTTGCTTAAGGACAAGCAAAGGCTCAAGTTTGGGGGTATTTGTTAGGCGTATTTTTATACGCTTATTTATCATTATTTTGTATTCTTTTTATGATTAAATCTGCATAAATGAGCTTTTAATGCACTATTATTATATGTTTTGCAGGAAATTGGAGTCTGGAAGCCGAAACGATGAAAAACGGGCGAAAACGGCGATTTTTGGCCTGGGGCCGCGGCACGTACCAAGTGAGCCACGGCACACGAAGGTAACAAGCAGGCACCGAGCGCACTGTACTGTGAGCCGCGGCACGTAGAAGCTGAGCCGCGGCCCAGAAGAAAAAAATAGCGCCCAGGCATCCCGCTGAAGGCTAGGGGCCGCGGCACATATTAAGTGAGCCGCGGCCCATGGGGCGGTTTTGATAGAAAGTGCCGTGTTTCTGGGCTGTTTTGAAGCCGGGTCTCGACCTAATCACACGGAAGCGTTTTGGAGGCTGCTGGGAGTTATAAATAAGGGTTTAAGGTCATAATCAGGATCATCTTGGAGAATCGTAGGATCGCGGAAGAGAGGAATCGATCATAAGAAGCAGAAGACACCAAGAGCAGAGGGCGGAAGCCAGAAGAACGGAGGAATCTGAGTTCTTCATCTGCATTTGATTTCAATGCTTTCATTGATTATTTCTGTATTTTTATTCTTCAGCATGTCAGGCTAAAACCCTGTTCTAGGATTTTGATGAAACCAATGTTTTGACGAATTTGATTTTGATTATCTATATAATTCCCTTTTCTGTTGAGTTTTCCCAATCGTTTTTAATGCTTTCAATTGTCTGGCCAACAATTGGATTATTTTAATTACGCAACTCGAATCGGGATAGGAGAGTTGGTGAGGAACTATTGGTGAGAACCGTTTTATCTTGTGAGATAGGAATATACTCATAGGAATTACATGGCCTTTTGAAGATTTTGTGCTTTTTGCCTATTGTCGAATCAATTCACCTAGGGATAGAGTGTATTATTCGCCTTAGAAAAATCTACTGACCTCGGGTGGGGCGGTAGAGTATTTTAGCAATCTTCGCCTTCAATAAATTGGGGAAATCATTAACTTCAGATAATCGAGAGTAAATTCGGATAAATGGAGGTGGATTCACAATCCTAGACTTATTCATCATTTGATTTTCTTTCTTCGAGCGATCATTTTTACTGTGTGTTCTTTTATTGGTTTTCTTTAGTTATTAATTGCATCCCAAATTTTGACTGTTCAAATAAAATTAGAATACATAAAAATCGGTAATTAGTGATTCAGTCCTCGTGGGAACGATAACTCACTCATCATTTTATTACTTGTATACGATAACGTGCACTTGCGTTTAACGAAATATCGCAACAAACCTTCGTAGACAATCTTTTCGGATGGAATTGTAGCAACCGGAGTTATCGTTTCTCATATGTTTCGTTTCACGCAAATCATATCTATCATACGAAATTTCATTTCAATCATCACTAGGAATGTAAAATTTGACGAATCAATTGTAGGAGAATTCGTAGTAATCCGTCACCGCATGTTCCATTGTTCGTAGCCACACTTACCTTGTGATTTTTGACACTTAGTGAACTAAGGAAAACAATTCGATAGTATAATCATTATTGGATATCAAACCACCAAAGTTATTGTGTAATAGAATCCGCCGATTGTAGTATTCGGAATATAAAATAGAATTAGAAAGTATGAGATTCGATTATGGTATAATCATTTATTGACAACCGAAAAATGATAGGGATAATATTGTTGAGCAAATCGATATATCTAATGTTAACTGAAGAATTGAACGGAATAATGATATGTAATGCTTATGAACTTAGAAACGATACTAAGGTCGACAATTAAAATTGTTGACATCTGATTTGGTCAACGTCACGTGTGCTGATCTGGACGAATGGATCGAAGCCACGTAGAAAATAATAAACAAGATGAAAGGTATTTGATCACTAAATTTTATTAATGATCTTGATATGGAGTAGAGCCGGGCCTAAAATATTTTGGCCGGTCTGTATTGTTTATGCTTGCTGATTACAAGTCTTATTTTTTCTCCTTTTCTTCTCTTTATATCTATCTCTCTATATTTCTCTCTATATATTCTTCTCACGATTTTTTCCAAAAGTCCCTTCTTTTTGTATTTTCCTTCTATATAAAGAAGGTCCGGACCAATAAGCGGGTGACAGCTGGAGGTGGCCTGTGAGTGTGTTTAGACACTTGTCAGCGGGAGAATTTCCCCAAAACACGTGGCGGCTTTAGGGACTGCCTTGGGAAGAGGGAGGACAGAGCGCACTGATCGTCTTGTCTGCCTGTTCTTCGGGCTTTTGGCAATACTTATCCGTTGTGGACGACAATGGGGTCGGCCTTCGAGCTTCCCGCTGTTCTGGTCGGTCTTGTTATAATTTTGATTTGGAGCGTCCTGGGTCTGCTCGGCCCTTCTGGATTGGATCCAGGATCGGCTCTAACGTCTCTGTCCGGTCCGGTTCTAACGGGTCCAGGAGATAATCGGGTCCATGCCCGGTTTGGCTCCAGGCTATGCTCGGCTGGTCGGCTACTTGGAGTGCTTATGTGGATGCCAAGGTGGATCGACTACCAACAAGGGCCCCCGAGTCCAGGGCCGTGCCGGGTTGGCCGGTGGTGGGGTCGTTTCATATTGAGGCCGATCCGGCTTGGGGGAGGATAAGATCTCTCGAAGGGACGCCTCTTCGAGAGTCGCGTCGATTAGACTTCGAGGTATTCAAGTGTCATGATGAGGGGGATGCGTGGCGGGATGTAATTTGTCGTCGCGTTTCACGCGCTTTTGATTCTCGCGACGGTTCAGTAGGAATCGCCGCTCCACGCGCCTAGAATTTAATGCCTTTTTTCTCTTATAAATATAAAATGCCTTCTTCCTCATTGTTCCCTTCGCTATTTTCATGTCTTGTTGCAGAGAAGAGAGAGAATTTTCCGGCGTCTTTTTCCCGTTTTTAGAGAGAGTTTCCCGGTAAGCTTTTTTTGCCTTTTCTATTTTACAATGTCAGAACGGAGGGATGTGACGGTGGAGGAGTTGACCGTGTCTCCGGACCGCACGGGGGTGGCGGATATGTCAATGGGCGACGTCTCCGTCGATTGGAGCAACAAAGACGGCGGCGAGGTCGCGAGATCGCCAGATTCTGGAGACGCGGATTCTGGGGACGCGGAGGTGGTGATGCCGTTGACGGCGGTTGGCGAGACTCGGGCCTGGATTCGGCCTCGGCCGTCTCCTTTTGTTGAGGCGGAGTGGGATTCGGCCTCAATCCGCAGCACGGTCACCGATGAGCAGTTGGAGGCTTGGCGGGGGCGGTTCAAGATACCCGCTGCAGTGCGGATGTTTGTTCTGAATCCCGAGGAGAGGCCTCACACTCCGCCCGTTGGTTGTACGGCACTGTATTACCGCTCCCTGCTGGCAGGGCTGAGGTTTCCACTCACGCTAGTTTTCTATCGGTGGTTAAGGCAGTGGAGCCTTTGTATTGCCCAAATTCATCCGAATTCCTGGGCTCGGATGGTGGGTCTTTTCATCATTTTCAGTCAACATGGCTGGACCGAGCCCAGCTTTTAAGAGTTCAACAGTCTCTTCCTATGGAGGTCGGTTGGCCGATCCAGTTCTGGCTGGTTTTATTTGACAGCCCGGCACGTGATGTATAAAGAATTGGTGGATGTGCCAGAGACCATCCTTAGCTGGAAGGAACATTGGTTTTATGTAGGGGGCCGTGGAGGAGTTCGGCAGATGAGTGGGAGCCTGGTGTGATAGATGCCGAGCTTCGGGTCCCCGAGCACTTTATTGCCAAAATGAGTAAGTGCCGTATTCTCTATTCTTGTTCTTTTCTTGTCTAACGCTCATCCTTTATCTTCCGGTTTCGACAAGCGGGTAGAGAAGCTCCTAGACCTTCCCGCCGAGCAGAGGAAGTCGTATCTTTTGGCTAGTGAAGAGAATCTATGGGCGGCCGGACTTCGCTCCACCGATCCGAACATTATGTCTGCATTAGGTAGCCCCCTTTTTTCTCTGATTCATCTTTTTTTTTTAACACGTCTTCTTTATCCAGTCCCTAGGGGCCGGGTTCCATCGGGAAGGAAAGAAATGCCTGTGCAGCGGGTGGCCAGGCTGGCTGCTGAGGCCACCGAGCACAGGGAGCGCACGGGCAAGCGAAAGAGGGTTGAGGCCGAGCCCGAGGATAGTTTTACTAAGGCGGGGGGCTCGTCTATTCCTGAAATTGCTGCGTCCGCCCCGAGCCCTGTCCGTACGGGCCGTGCGATTGGTAAGGAGCCCGCAATCGACTTGGAGGGCCACTATATCCCGGTTAATAAGGACCGGGAGGAGCCTTGTGCTCAAATGAAGGGGCGACGGCCGCGCTGGTTTCTAGATTACGTCTGGGCAGCCACTCCGACCGCTGAGGTGCTCGACCGGGTCCCTCCCGCGGTGGTTGAGTCCAGTCATGTCCCCATCAGGGGCTGGACGCCAAAGATGGAAATGGTGACCAATGACATGGGTCCGGACGAGCAGATCTAGTTCGGGAATGCTCTGATGGGCCGTGCGTTGTGCACATACATAAAGGCCACTGGGGAGCTGATGGCCCTGGTTGAAAAGCACAAGAAGGTGGAGGCCGATCTCAAGGCCTTGCAGGAGGAGCACCATCTCTGTCCTTCATTAATCAAGTCCCTGGAGGAGGAGATGACCGTCCTGAGGGGCGAAATGGAGATTTTGGGAAGCCGGGCCCTCGAGGCCGATATCTGGAAAGGAAAGGCCGAAGAGATGACTACGACAGCCGAACTTGCGCATAATCGGTGCGTGGACATAAGGGCCGAGCACGAGGCCTATTTGCAAGACACTAAGGCCCAGCTTGAGCATCTGACCGAGCGGGTCAACACTTGTGAGGCTTCGGGCTACGCCAAGGGCCTTGCCGAAGGGGCGGCCGCTTTTCAGAAGACGCCCGAGTTTGAGGAGCTGATTAACCTTAACTATGTCTCCACTTGCTATAAGATATTGGATCTCATGAAGGAAGGGAAGATTGTTCAGGAGGTTCGGGCTTATATAGAGTCTCAGGCGGCTGACCTGAAGGTTGAATCTCTCAGAGCTGACGAGCCGAAGGCAGCAGAGTTTATCGAAGACCTGGGGTTGATTCCGCCCGGCGAAGGTGAAAGACAGTCTTCTCAGGCGGCCCGTCAGGAGGATAGGGCCGAGTAGATTTTTACATTGTTCTATGTACGGCCTGCGTGCTAGTTTTCCTTGGTTTCCTTTTTATTTTGATGTAGAAACGCCTCTTTAAATTAATGAAATCTTTTTATAGCATCTGTTGCTTTTCTCTGTATGTTTGGGCCCGGTTGATTAGGCCGTTGTCTTTCTTTTCTGTTCACCATTTGTTGATTGTGCCGGATGAGTTGGTCTTATGAGATGCCGATGCGAGCTCGGCCTTATAGTGCCGGATGGGCCAGTCTTATGAGGTGCCTAGGCGAACTCGGTATTATAGAGCCGGATGGGCCGGTCTTATGAGGTGCCGAGGCGAGCTCGGTCTTATAGTGCCGGATGGGCCGGTCTTATGAGGTGCCGAGGCGAACTCGGTCTTACAGTGTCGGATGGGCCGGTCTTATGAGGTGCCGAGGCGAACTCGGTCTTATAGTGCCGGATGGGCCGGTCTTATGAGGTGCCGAGGCGAACTCGGTCTTATAGTGCCGGATGGGCCGGTCTTATGAGGTGCCGAGGCGAACTCGGTCTTATAGTGTCGGATGGGCCGGTCTTATGAGGTGCCGAGGCGAACTCGGTCTTATAGTGCCGGATGGGCCGGTCTTGTGTGGTGCCTAGGCGAACTCGGTCTTATAGTGCCGGATGGGCTGGTCTTATGAGGTGTCGAGGCGAACTCGGTCTTATAGTGCCGGATGGGCCGATCTTATGAGGTGCCGAGGCGAACTCGATCTTAGAGTGCCGGATGGGCCGGTCTTATGAGGTGCCGAGGCGAACTCGGTCTTATAGTGCCAGATGGGCCGGTCTTATGAGGTGCCGAGGGGAACTCGGTGTTATAGTGCCGGATGGGCCGGTCTTATGAGGTGCCGAGGTGAACTCGGTTTTATAGTGCCGGATGGGCTGGTCTTATAAGGTGACGAGGCGAACTCGGTCTTATAGTGCCGGATGGGCCGGTCTTATGAGGTGCCGAGGCGAACTCGGTCTTATAGTGCTGGATGGGCCGGTATTATGAGGTGCCGAGGCGAACTCGGTCTTATAGTGCCGGATGGGCCGGTCTTATGAGGTGCCGAGGCGAACTCGTTCTTATAGTGCCGGATGGGCCGGTCTTATGAGGTGCCGAGGCGAACTCGGTCTTATAGTGCCGGATGGGCCGGTCTTATGAGGTGCCGAGGCGAACTCGGTCTTATAGTGCCGGATGGGCCAGTCTTATGAGGTGCCGAGGCGAACTCGATCTTATCGTTCCGGATGGGCCGGTCTTATGAGGTGCCTAGGTGAACTCGGTCTTATAGTGCCGGATGGGCCAGTCTTTTGAGGTGCCGAGGCGAACTCGGTCTTATAGTGCCGGATGGGCCGTTCTTATGAGGTGCCGAGGCGAACTCGGTCTTATAGTGCCGGATGGGCTGGTCTTATGAGGTGCCGATACGAACTCGGTCTTATAGTGCCGGATGGGCCGGTCTTATGAGGTGTCGAGGATAACTCGGTCTTATAGTGCCGGATGGGCGGTCTTATGAGGTGCCGAGGCGAACTCGGTCTTATAGTGCCGGATGGGCCAGTCTTATGGGGTGCCGAGGCAAACTCGGTCTTATAGTGCCGAATGGGCCAGTCTTATGAGGTGCCGAGGCGAACTCGGTCTTATAGTGTCGGATGGGCCGGTCTTATGAGATGCCGAGGCGAACTCAGTCTTATAGTGCCGGATGGGCCGGTCTTATGAGGTGCCGAGGCGAACTCGGTCTTATAGTGCCGGATGGGCCGGTCTTATGAGATGCCGAGGCGAACTCTATCTTATAGTGCCGGATGGGACGGTCTTATGAGGTGCCGAGGCGAACTCGGTCTTATAGTGCCGGATGGGCCGGTCTTATGGGGTGCCGAGGCGAACTCGGTCTTATAGTGCCGGATGGGCTGGTCTTATGAGGTGCCGAGGCGAACTCGGTCTTATAGTGCCGGATGGGCCGGTCTTATGAGGTGCCGAGGCGAACTCAGTCTTATAGTGCCGGATGGGCCGGTCTTATGAGGTGCCGAGGCGAACTCGGTCTTATAGTGCCGGATGGGCCGGTCTTATGAGGTGCCGAGGTGAACTCGGATTTATAGTGCCGGATGGGCCGGTCTTATGAGGTGCCGAGGCGAACTCGGTCTTATAGTGCCGGATGGGCCGGTCTTATGAGGTGCCGAGGCGAACTCGGTCTTACAGTGCTGGATGGGCCGATCTTATGAGGTGCCGAGGCGAATTCGGTCTTATAGTGCCGGATGGGCCGGTCTTATGAGGTGCCAAGGCGAACTCGGTCTTATAGTGCCGGATGGGCCGGTCTTATGAGGTGCCGAGGCGAACTCGGTCTTATAGTGCCGGATGGGCCGGTCTTATGAGGTGCCGAGGCGAACTCGGTCTTATAGTGCCAGATGGGCCAGTCTTATGAGGTGCCGAGGCGAACTCGATCTTATAGTTCCGGATGGGCCAGTCTTATGAGGTGCCTAGGTGAACTCGGTCTTATAGTGCCGGATGGGCCAGTCTTATGAGGTGCCGAGGCGAACTCGGTCTTATAGTGCCGGATGGGCCGGTCTTATGAGGTGCCTAGGCGAGCTCGGTTTTATAGTGCCGGATGGGCCGGTCTTATGAGGTGCCGATGCGAACTCGGTCTTATAGTGCCGGATGGGCCGGTCTTATGAGGTGCCGAGGTGAACTCGGTCTTATAGTGCCGGATGGGCCGGTCTTATGAGGTGCCGAGGCGAACTCGGTCTTATAGTGCCGGATGAGCCGGTTTTATGGGGTGCCGAGGTGAACTCGGTCTTATAGTGCCGGATGGGCCGATCTTATGAGGTGCCGAGGCGAACTCGTTCTTATAGTGCCGGATGGGCTGGTCTTATGAGGTGCCGAGGCGAACTTGGTCTTATAGTGCCGGATGGGCCGGTCTTATGAGGTGCCGATGCGAACTCGGTCTTATAGTGCCGGATGGGCCAGTCTTATGAAGTGCCGAGGCGAACTCGATCTTATAGTTCCGGATGGGCCGGTCTTATGAGGTGCCTAGGTGAACTCGGTCTTATAGTGCCGGATGGGCCAGTCTTTTGAGGTGCCGAGGCGAACTCGGTCTTATAGTGCCAGATGGGCCGGTCTTATGAGGTGCCGAGGCGAACTCGGTCTTATAGTGCCGGATGGGCCGGTCTTATGAGTTGCCGATACGAACTCGGTCTTATAGTGCCGGATGGGCCGGTCTTATGAGGTGCCGAGACGAACTCGGTCTTATAGTGCCGGATGGGCGGTCTTATGAGCTGCCGAGGCGAACTCGGTCTTATAGTGCCGGATGGGACGGTCTTATGGGGTGCCGAGGCAAACTCGGTCTTATAGTGCCGGATGGGCCAGTCTTATGAGGTGCAAAGGCGAACTCGGTCTTATAGTGCCGGATGGGCCGGTCTTATGAGATGCCGAGGCGAACTCGGTCTTATAGTGCCGGATGGGCCGGTATTATGAGGTGCCGAGGCGAACTCGGTCTTATAGTGCCGGATGGGCAGGTCTTATGAGATGCCGAGGCGAACTCTATCTTATAGTGCCGGATGGGCCGGTCTTATGAGGTGCCGAGGCGAACTCGGTCTTATAGTGCCGGATGGGCCGGTCTTATGGGGTGCCGAGGCGAACTCGGTCTTATAGTGTCGGATGGGCTGGTCTTATGAGGTGCCGAGGCGAACTCGGTCTTATAGTGCCGGATGGGCCGGTCTTATGAGGTGCCGAGGCGAACTCGGTCTTATAGTGCCGGATGGGCCGGTCTTATGAGGTGCCGAGGCGAACTCGGTCTTATAGTGCCGGATGGGCCGGTCTTAATAGGTGCCGAGGTGAACTCGGTTTTATAGTGCCGGATGGGCCGATCTTATGAGGTGCCGAGGCGCACTCGGTCTTATAGTGCCGGATGGGCCGGTCTTATGAGGTGCCGAGGCGAACTCGGTCTTACAGTGCTGGATGGGCCGATCTTATGAGGTGCCGAGGCGAATTCGGTCTTATAGTGCCGGATGGGCCGGTCTTATGAGGTGCCAAGGTGAACTCGGTCTTATAGTGCCGGATGGGCCGGTCTTATGAGGTGCCGAGGCGAACTCGGTCTTATAGTGCCGGATGGGCCGGTCTTATGAGGTGCCGAGGCGAACTCGGTCTTATAGTGCCACATGGGCCAGTCTCATGAGGTGCCGAGGTGAACTCGATCTTATAGTTCCGGATGGGCCGGTCTTATGAGGTGCCTAGGTGAACTCGGTCTTATAGTGCCGGATGGGCCAGTCTTATGAGGTGCCGAGGCGAACTCGGTCTTATAGTGCCGGATGGGCCGGTCTTATGAGGTGCCTAGGCGAGCTCGGTCTTATAGTGCCGGATGGGCCGGTCTTATGAGGTGCCGATGCGAACTCGGTCTTATAGTGCCGGATGGGCCGGTCTTATGAGGTGCCGAGGCGAACTCGGTCTTATAGTGCCGGATGGGCCGGTCTTATGAGGTGCCGAGGCGAACTCGGTCTTATAGTGTCGGATGGGCTGGTTTTATGGGGTGCCGAGGTGAACTCGGTCTTATAGTGCCGGATGGGCCAGTCTTATTAGGTGCCGAGGCGAACTCGGTCTTATAGTGCCGGATGGGCCGGTCTTATGAGGTGCCGAGGCGAACTCGGTCTTATAGTGTCGGATGGGCCAGTCTTATGAGGTGCCGAGGCGAACTCGGTCTTATAGTGCCGGATGGGCCGGTCTTATGAGGTGCCGAGGCGAACTCGGTCTTATAGTGCCGGATGGGCCGGTCTTATGAGGTGCCGAGGTGAACTCGGTCTTATAGTGCCGTATGGGCCGATCTTATGAGGTGCCGAGGCGAACTCGGTCTTATAGTGCCGGAGGAGCCGGTCATTCATAGTGCCGAGGCTAGCTCGGTCTTATAGTGTCGGAGGAGCCGGTCATTCATAGTGCCGAGGCTAGCTCGGTCTTATAGTGTATCCAGATTAAAAATGAAGTAAGGTCGAATTTTATTGATAATACCTTTTTAAATACATGGCATTCCACGGATGAATCAATCCTTGGCTATTCAGATATTCTAACGGGTAGGCTCCGCTCTGAAGGGCTTCGTTAACCTCGTACGGTCCTTCCCACTTGGGTTTAGGAGGTCCTGGATCTGGCCCCAATACTTGTTTAAGAATGAGGTCTCCGACCTGAAGGCTTCGATGATGAACCTTGGGAGTTTGTTTTATAGATGGCATCCCATATTTCTGCTTAAATCCATTTTTGGCGACGAGGTCCAGACTTCTAGGGTCACGTCGCTCTTGTTCTTCAAAATGGGTTATTCGGTAGGCGGGTGCTCCAATTTTGACCGGGATAACTGCCTTAGTACCGAAGGTTAAGAAGGTATTTCTCGAGTGGCGGACTGATGCGTTGCTCCGTGAACCCATAAATCTTCTTGGAGTTCTTCCGGCCGGGAACCTTAGAGCTTCTCGAGGCGGGTCTTGAGGTGCTGTTTTATAATTTCATTACCCGTCTCGACTTGTCCGTTGGATCGTGGATCGTGCGATGTGGATAATTTGTTTCGTGTATGGAGGTCGTCGCGGAAGGCCTGAAATTTTTCCTCGTCATTGTGTGGTTTTATCAGATATGACGGACTGAGGGGTCCTGAGCAACTTTCACATGAGATCGATTATTTTCTGTTTGGTTGCCCGCGACAGTGGTTCGGCCTTGGCCCGCTTCGCAAAATAATCCACTGTGACGACGGCGTAGTGTGGCTCAACTCGTCCTTTATATGGGGGGGGGGGGGGGCGACCCAGACGTTAATCCACTTAACGAAAGGTAGAAGGCAATAAGCGTAAGTGGGTTTCATGCGAGGCTTGGAGCTAAGCGAAGGTTTGGCCTCAGGCGTACCTTCGTTCCAGCTTAGTGGCATCTTTTTAAGATTGGCCAGTAATATCCTTGTCGGAGTAAATTGTAGGCCGATACGGGGCCACCAAAGTGGCTGCCGCGTGTCCGCTTGGGCGCCTTTCTGAGGGCATACTTTAATAAGCCTTTCAGCGATGGAACTTGATACCTCCGCATAAGGTTCCTTCAGCGGTTGGGGTGGAAGTTATCTTGTCTTTGTGGGTGTCATGCTGCGCTGGGGGCATGGAGCTGGAAGCGGTATCCGTCCTTGCAGCTCGAATTGTTCGGCTGCCAAGGAGTCAGCTCGGTTGTTCTTAATTCGAGGAAGGTGTTAAGTAGTTCCTCGAAAATCTCACCACCAGGTCCGAGCCGGGCCAAGGAAATTGACCAAAATGGGCTCCCTGGATTCGTATTCGCCCTTAATTTGATTCACCACTAAATTGAGAATCGCTCAAAGATAATGAGGTGAGCAAGACCGAGGGAGATCGCCACTTCCGGACCGGCCCGGAGGGCTTCATATTCCGCCTTGTAGTTGGGGGCTAGAAAACCTAAGCGAGTGGCCGAGCAGAGCAAACGTTGGTCAGGGCCGGCGAAGGCCATTCCTGTGCTTGTCTTCAGGGGGCTAGTATGAGTGCATAGACCAGCTCTACCATGGCGTATATGAGCTCGTCATCAGATAGACCGGATGTCGGACCGTGTTTTCCGATCAAGCGAAGGAGGTGCAGATTGCAGTGGGGTACTCCTCGGGCCGGCAGTTGCAGGATTGGTGCTGCTTAAGACCTCCTTGGTAACTTTGTCAGCCGGGCCCCTATTTCCTTAGCTTCAGAATGATTGGCGAAAGGTGGAGCATTCTTTACCTTTCGTATCTCCTTATAAAGATTATGCCTTTGCTTATTTCAGTTTTACTAACATGTTCCACTTTCTGCTGTTTTTTCATCACTTCAAATTTTAAGTTTCGTCGTTGGCATCCTAATGGCCGCTGTTCGGGCGCTTATGCGAAGAACTCATCAGGTTCCGATGATTCCATCTAATATCACCCTAATCTTTGCCTAATAGCGGCCTGAGTTTTCTTGCCTGCACCCTAACAGATTACTTTTTCCGGATTACCAGGATCTTTGGGGGGATCTGGTGGGAATTCCAAAAGCGCTTGCAGATATTGTGGAGTCCTTGGTGGTTGTAGTGTATGTTGATTGCAACTTTAATTTGAAGGATATAAGGGGATTCTTTGGGAAATCTTCTAGAGCTTTGAGTTACGCTCGATATTCCCCGAGTTATGACCTTTAAAAGGTCAGTCGAGTCATGCAGGAACTCACGATTACAATGGTTCCTGTGCTTTCAACTCACAATTACAATGATTCCTATGCTTTCATATCACCACTTATTGGTGAGGGTGGTCATTCCCGGATGAACGCAGGGTATGCCAAAGCGCTCCACCACCTCTAACGGGTTTCCCTTCTTTGTGGCGGGCTGATTATGTTTAGAACTTGTAGTTATAGCTTGAGCGACTCGTTCAAGATTCCGGGGAGTGGTTGTGGCTGTTAACCACAAGGTTGGAGGTTCGACCCCTTCCTCTAGCGCCAATCTGTTGACGTCTGATTTGGTCAACGTCACGTGTGCTGATCTGGACGAATGGATCGAAGCCACGTAGAAAATAATAAACAAGATGAAAGGTATTTGATCACTAAATTTTATTAATGATCTTGATATGGAGTAGAGTCGGGCCTAAAATATTTTGGCCGGTCTGTATTGTTTATGCTTGCTAATTACAAGTCTTATTTTTTCTCTTTTTCTTCTCTTTATATCTATCTCTCTATATTTCTCTCTCTATATTCTTCTCACGATTTTTTCCAAAAGTCCCTTCTTTTTGTATTTTCCCTCTATATAAAGAAGGTTCGGACCAATCAGTGGGTGACAGCTGGAGGTGGCCTGGGAGTGTGTTTAGACACTTGTCAGCGGGAGAATTTCCCCAAAACACGTGGCGGCTTTAGGGACTGCCTTGGGAAGAGGGAGGATAGAGCGCACTGATCGTCCTGTCTGCCTGTTTTTCGGGCTTTTGGCAATACTTATCCGTTGTGGCCGACAATGGGGTCGGCCTTCGAGCTTCCCGCTGTTCTGGTCGGTCTTGTTATAATTTTGATTTGGAGCGTATTCATCCTGGGTCTGCTCGGCCCTTCTGGATCGGATCCCGGGTCGGCTCTAACGTCTCTGTCCGGTCCGGTTCTAACGGGTCCGGGAGAAAATTAGGTCCATGCCCGGTTCGGCTCCAGGCTCTGCTCGGCTGGTCGGCTGCCTGGAGTGCTTATGTGGATGCCAAGGTGGATCGACTACCAACAAAAACTACGCTAGGAATCTGATTAGGAAAGGGACACTAGTTTTATTCATCATGATCCGTGCGAGGTGTTAATCGGATATTACGTGACTAGGTTAAGCTCGAGCGGGCGTGGGGACTCCGTTTATCACAAAGCACCTACTGTCGGATCACAGGCAAGTGAAATCTTGCTCGAGAATTTTCTAATATTAATGTCATGTCCGTATGTGTGTATCTGCCATTTTTGATGAATGCCGATGGTTGTCTTTCTCTAAAATATGTTATAAATGGGCCGATGTGTTGGGGATAAAACCTGTATGGTACCCGTGTGGAAATGTGTTAGGGGATAAGACCCGAATTGGGTGCTTATGTTCCAGGGTATTCCCGTGTGGATACTTCCGTGACCCTTGGTTGCGACCTTGGGGTTTATGTGATAAAAGAGAGAGACAACGTCGGTTGTGTGATGAAATATTCCCTGTTGATTAATTGGTATTGTGATTGGTAAAATGGCGTATATCGTTGCTAGTAGTTGTTATTTGGTATGCATTCTCTGACCCTGGTTACCTGGTATGATTCGTCATGCCAGGTAAAATTGTTCATCATGTGCAGGACATTCCCGAGGGGTCCGGTCAGACTTGAGAGGTGTTGGAATTATCTCTTGTCGCTGCTTAAATTAAATTAAATTTGCTTTCTTTTAAAAACTCTGTTGTGTAATAATTGAACTTTGAATTACATTTTTCCTTAGAATCTTTCGACTCACGTTATGTAAACCTTGAACCTAATGTTTTATCGCGACTTCCTTAAATTGTCTATTTTCTAACTAGCCTTGTGGGTCCCACGTGGGATTCACGGCACTGTAATACCTCGAGAGATTTTGTGGGTGTTACACCACCTTAGTCTTCTTGACATAGGCGGGACATCCCCAAATCCTAATATGATTAAGACTTGGTTTCCTGCCCTCCCACATCTCATGTGGAGTTTTAGGAACGGATTTGGAAGGACATCTTTTCAAGATATAAGCGACAGTTAGGAGCGCATACCCCCACAGGTAAATCGGTAAGTCAGTATAGCCTAGCATGGAATGGACCATGTTCAACAAGGTCCGGTTCCTTCTTTCTGACACACCATTTAACTGAGGAGTACCTGGAGGTGTTAGTTGTGAAACAATTCCATGTTCCTTAAGGAACTCGTCAAACTCCGTACTCATATACTCGCCACCTCGGTCAGACCAAAGTGCTTTGATATGATTACCAGTTTGTTTCTCGACTAGGGCCTTGAATTCCTGGAATTTCTCAAAGGCCTCGAATTTATGTTTCATTAAGTATAGATAACCATACCTAGTATGATCATCTGTAAACGTATTGAATATTAATATCCGTCACGTGTTGCTTCCAAAGCACCACATACGTCGGTATGGATTAATCCCAGTTTATCACTGGCTCTTTCAAAAGTACCTGTGAAGGGAGACTTAGTCATTTTGCCTTTAAGGCAAGATTCACAAGTAGGAAAGGGATCCGATCCTAATGGACCCATAAGTCCATCTTTTTCCATCTTGTAAACCTTGGTCTGACCAACATGACCAAGTGTGAGATGTCATTTCAAAACTTGATTGGTTTCATCTCTAGTGTGCTTAGTCCTCACTCACACGCACCTGAGAAACTTTCCAGGGGGTCACCCATCCCATAACTATTCCAGGCCAAGCACGCTTAACTTTGGAGTTTCTATGAGATGGCTACCAGAAAAGAAGATGCATCTTGTTGGTATGAGTAGTCCAAATCAATTCATTTAACCACTTTCTAGTGCAGATCTCACAGGTCGAATCGCAAGCCGCGCCTCGCGCATTTTTAAGCTTATGCAGGCAGGATGCTGGACCGAAGCCCAATAATTCCCCTCCCAGTACCTGCCAACATCTCAGCCCCATAGTCTGAAAGCCTCCGCGAACTAGATTTGATCACACAGCCCTCTAGCGACTGGATTCATTCACACAGTCCTCCAACACTTGACATCAGCATATGTCCCACCTCCGTTTACTTCCGCTGCGCCAGTATCTTAGTTCCAGCACACTAGATTTGATCACATATCCCTCCAGCACCTGACAACCTCCACTGCACCAGCATCTCAGTTCCGGCCAACTGGCAACATTTGCTGCATGCGTGCCTCTTAGTTCCAACACTCTGGCAGCCTCCACTGTAGGATACTTCGAGGAAATCCGCACCCGTGACTTGCTCCGATACCAATTGTTGGTCCCAAGAAATGATGAAGGCTATCCTCACTGTACCAACACGAGTCTTTTCTAGTGCGCTTTGTCCTCACTCACGCATACCTGAGAAACTTCCCAGGAGGTCACCCATCCCATAACTACTCCAGGCCAATCACGCTTAACGTTGGAGTTTCTATGAGATGGCTACCAGAAAAGAAGATACATATTGTTGGTATGAGTAGTCCAAATCAATTCATTTAACCACTTTCTAGTGCAGATCTCACAGGTCGAATCGCAAGCTGCGCCTCGTGCATTTTTAGGCTCATGCAGGCAGGATGCTGGACCGAAGCTGTAATACCCTGGCCTTTACTATGGTATTTTATGATTTAAACCAAGTATTGTTGCACCATATCTGTATTGTTGTAGCAAGTATATTGATGAATTATGTTAAGTTGGAATAATGGTCATTCATACTATAGTAATTGTTGGGTGATTTTGGGAGAATTCCATTTTTTGCTTGTTATAGAACTTAACGTACGTAAACCTATCTTCTTTACGTACGCTATGTACGTACGTACATAACATTCATATGTTAACGTACGTAATGCGGAGTATCCATCATCAGCCCGCCTTTCGGCGGGTGGGACCGAACGTGGGTAGGTGGTCGGGAGTCGATCGCGACAGCCAAGTCAACGGCTATTACGTACGTAATAGTTATATATTTACGTACGTAACGACTTATGTATTTCAAGTCATAAAGATCTGATAAATCGATTACGTACGTAATGTTCATGAGATTACGTACGTAAGGGCTTTAACGTACGTTAACCCCTCTCTTTAACGTACGTAATGCTGAGTTCAGGTTATAAAAATATGACTTGCCTTTCATTTTTCTACCCAACCTATTCAACTCTTCATCTGAGAAAACGATTCCCCACCCTGCCAAATCGGTTTCTATCCCTTCTATATTATGTTGGAGCTTCAACACTTGGTTTGTGACTTCGAGATTAGGAGATTGAAGTGTGTTCTTGGAAGTGTTGGTGTTGTTCTTCATTTTGAGGTTGGTTTTTCTTTAACTCATATTAAATCTATGCTTATGATGATGTTAGTATATAAACACTTCACATAATGTTAGTTTAATCTAGTATAAACATGATAAATTATTTGAATCATGCTCAAACTAAGTGAAGAACAACATTAGGGGTGTTGGTATTACTTGTTGATGTATGATAACTTCATAATAGGGTTATCTTGATAATGATAGATAAAACCTGATTAATAACATAATAATAGGAAGTTGATTTTAATCTTGACACCAAAAATATGTAAGTAATGGAATACTTGATGACTAGAGGTGTGAAATACTACCCTTGCCTTGAACATTCAATTGATCTTTGTAAGGTAACATGAAACCAAATTTTTGGCCCTCTAAAATCGATACCTTGGTGATAAATCAATAAATTGATGTAATGAATTGTTTAAAGGATTATGTTAATCCCCTGAAAAATAATTACTACAAGATTGAGTGATGTTATGTTTAGAGTTCCGGACATCCAAACGATATACTAGGTTTTTGATACCTTCTTCAAAGTAAAACAAAGGATTTCGATAGAATACAGTCGTAATCTTCATGTGTTCAAGTTAATCGATTTCGTTGATAACTTAAGGAGGTGTTAATTACTACATTAATATGTTGATAATGCTCTTAGGATGATTGTAGCGATTATGGTGTTACTAATGTGGTAGAATGGGTAGCCGAACTCAATTACACTAATCCGTGTGTATTAGGAGACGTATAATAGGATGACGTTCTTAGTTTGTTAAAACGTAAACGTACGATTTCATTTATGGACCGGTTTAATGTAATCGTTGATAAGGTAATGAAGAATGTAATTAAACACAAACTTATATCATAATCCGAAGTGCCGATGATTTGAAATGATGTTTTCACAATGTTACATTGGTAATATTCTGGACTTCAATTACTTGACATTAATGCTAGAATTTGTGAATGAACCTAATAAACATGTTATATGGATTCGTAATTGGAACATTAGAATGTTCAATAGAATAATTGAACTATTCAAGTAAACTTACGAATATTGTTTCTATGTAATAATACTATTATCGTACGAATGTGTTGTTGAATGAATTACGTTTCATTCAAGGTTGCTTGTTCACATGAATATTGTTAGACAAGGATACCGTTCGGTCGATCATTCAAAGAAGGAAATTTATCTACGGAATTGAGGCAAGTTATCTTGCTTGGTTATAATGATTGTTGAATTCTTGTGATTATTATGCGTTTCGTCTATATGAAATGTTCTGATAATCTATGATTCGTGATGTGGTGATGCCCTTGGTTGTATTATCATTGTGTTGGGATGATATACCCGACTTTACCGTTCTTGTTACCATTGGTTCTGATGAGCTTTGTTGACACTTCAGTGAGTTGTTCGATTCCTTGATAAAGGTGTAATTCGTTGAGTTTCGTTGTCATGTTGTATCGTGACATCTCTGGAGTCATATCTGCGTGGCGATTGGTTATGTGTAGGATTTTTAGCCGGGCACTTGATGATCATGCGTGGATGTTTCTGAATTTAGATCGTGCACACGAGACGTAATTCGTGAGGCTAATTAGGTACATCGTCCCACGTATATTCTGGATTCTGTATATGGGGTGGACATGTGCACGGACACATTTCCAGATCGGGCGTACTGTGACGTCCGTCTTGAGCCATATTATATGGTCGTTCGTATATTTGGATATCTTCGACAGTTGGTACTGACTGTTTATACGCCTGTGGGGTATATTCAATAGTCGGTTGTTTCTTTGAGATCCGTATATATATATATGAATTGTATAATGTCATGAGAATTATTATCATGTATAGCTGACCCTGTGGTTTGGGCGAAATACTTGTATTTCAGGGCGAGGAAAGGGCAAAGCACAGGAAGAGCACGGTGGTGACGGAGGGGTTTGAAGGATGCTAATTCGGGGGGCCCGAGTTGTTTTATGTTCGGTTAAGTCTTATTGTAATTTTCATTTGTATTTTGTGTCGGATGATTATATTATAATTTGTAAGGTATTGTCCATCTTCATATGGTCTATACTGAATTTGGATCCTGTGTACTATTGCCCTAATTAAGACACGTATAATTTATACTCCACATCGGGGTTTGATTAATATTGTAGTATGGTACCACATTGTCGGGATATAGGTTCATATCGTGCTATCGCCTGGTGGGTGTAATACCCGGTTGTAATTCAGTAATTATCATTCAGTACTTATCATTCAGTAATTTCACTCATTAATGGTCATTTGTCACTCATATTCAATCGTGGTATTTCACCGTTCAGAGTAATTGTAGCGTGTATCAATCGTCGTTCATCACTAATATAATTGGAGTTCCGTGCTGTGTTTATCATCTTTGTCATTTTTCATTGTGGGCTGTGCGTGAGGAGTAGCGCACGCTACGTACTCATTCTAGCGCGCGCTAATTGAGTACAGGTAGCGCACGCTACCACTAAGCATTAGCGCACGCTAATGTTACCCTGGCTGCAGTCCAGAAGGTACTGGACTGCAGGTGAGTTATAAGTAGCGCACGCTACGAGTGGTAAGTAGCGCGTGCTAGTGGTTGTAGTAGCGCACGCTAATAATTGTTGTAGCGCGCGCTAAGGACGGATCAGGTTGAGTCCAGTGGCTACTGGACTGCACTGGATTAATTCATAGCGCACGCTATGAGTTGTTTTAGCGTACGCAATCAATATTATAGCGCACGCTAAATATTGGTTGTAGCGTACGCTACCGAGGTCAGATCAGAGGGCAGACGATTTCTGGATTCCAGTACTGGGCATCAAATAATTCGTTAGCACACGCTAACCATGGGTATTAACGCACGCTAATGGTATGGTTGTAGCGCACGCTACAAAAGGTACGTAGCGCACGCTACCGTGTTCGGACAGTGGGTACTGGACTACCCAAAACACACGTTAGCGCACGCTAAGAGTTGGGGCTAGCGCGCGCTAAACTGGGATTGCTATAAATAGGACAGTTCAGCCCTTACTCCGTCATTTATCATTTCTCTTCGTTTCTTCGACGGTTTCGGGCGATTCCAGGCGATTTGGAGAGTGTTCTTCGAGGAGTAATCATCAATCATCATCTTCAAGCTTATCTTTTGGATTAATCATCATTTCAACATCCTCATCACATCAACTCTAAGGTATTAATCTCTTGGATCTAGAATTTCGGATTTTTGGGTTTTTCCTTCCGATTTCTTCGTGTAAGCTTAGATTATCATTGCAGTATGTTAGATATGGATTATCTACCTTGGATAAATATATTCCTGCGGATTTAACGGCTATTTTTGGAATTATTTCGAAAACCCTTGGGTTGACTTCGGTTAATTGGGGATTTTTCGATTGATGTTGTTGTAATCTTGAATTGTGGATTCCTATTGGATTATTGATATCATTGAAGTGTTTTGATAGTTCGAAATACCCATTTTGGTGTTGGGTTCGATATATTCGAGATTGGATATTTTCGAAGTTGCGTGGTTGGTTACGTATTCGTTAGAATGCCCCTATGAGTTTGATTATCGTTGTATCGACTTTTGGGTTAGTCGTGTTTTGTTGCTTGACACGTGTATTGATCGGTTGTTGGTAATTATTGTTATTCAAGGTTGTTCGAGCGACCGGTATCTTGATTAGGACGTTGTTCGTGGAAGGACATTGTCATCGGTATTGTGTAAGTTAACTCTTACTCGGTTAAAAGGATACTCATTCCTTTTGTTGTTGATTGCTCATAATCAAAACTCATTCATCATGGTATTAATCATATTGAGACTTGTAATTGTTGAATAATCATTTCATTCACGAGGAACGACGGTTCCAAATCATTTCATTGGGTTATCAATCAAGTCACTATTATTTTCATCTCGGTGAGTCATCTTGGCCTTGTCGAATTATTATTCATTGATGTTCATTGTGGTCATTCTCGTTCATATGACCTTCTTGGTTCATATTGCGTGGCTGGGTGTGGCTGTGTGGAATTTTTAGTCGGGCACACGATGGTCATGTATTGGGTTCACCGATACATTGGACCGTGCACACGGTAACGCTTACCTCCGTGAGACTAATTAGGTACAAGGACGGGTGTGTCCGGTCATTCGCCTTGTACACTTGCACAGAACATTACGGGCGTACTATGATACTCCTCTTCAGCGTAATTCATAACTAAGGATATTTCATAACTTCAGTTAATTCATGATTGTGTATTTTCAACCCTTGAGGATTGTTGTTATGTGTAACTGACCCCGTTGGGGGATTTTTGTTTTCAGGTCATGGCAAGGCAAAGGCACGGGAAGAGCATGTTGACGGCGAGGAGTCCCAGTGATACTAGTAGGGGGCCCCAGTCATTCCGTTTGTTTTAGTCATTTCAGTCATTTCCGTCATTTGTATTTTCCGCTGCAAATTCCATTTGAGATGTTTAATTGTTCAGGGTGGTGTATTTTATCTCCATATAAAATATACTAGTATTCGGTTTGTCTTGGTGTGTTGTACTTAAACTCCTCGTCGGAGTACTTGGTAATATAATGTGGTTCGGTACTACAATTATATTATTTAATTCATCATTTTCATTTGCCTGGTGGGTCCCAGTCGGGGACTCACGGCACTGTAATATCCGCCTAGTTTGGGGTGTTACAGAGTTGGTATCGGAGCGTGGTTTTGAATACTACCCTCCAAGTCATGTCTCATTTGAAATCATCGTCATCAGACTAGTATCATTGGACTTTCGCGTCACGTGTGACCTGTGCAAATGCCGAGCCAATCAGACCAAGAACTGTAAGATTTCTAACGCCATGGTATAATTTCTGGCAAGAATCATTCATTCATAATTCATTAGTTAACAATCCTCAACCATCATTTTCATTTGACCAGGACGGTCATGTTAACTCGTTAATCACTCAATTCATTTCATTATTCAGTTATTGATCAGGAAGATCAAATCATTAATCATGTTAACTTGTTCAAGATAATCATGTCACCTCAGTTAATCATTCATGTAATCACTGTGTTAGAGCGCGTATGCTCATTTTCATCATCTCATGTCATAATCATAACGTGATATTCATGCGGGAAATATAATCATCATGTGACTTTCCTACTTCAGTATGGAGAGGGCAAGAAGAGGACGTGGAGGACAAGGCCGTGGAGCAGGCCGAATCCCGAGAGCTCGTGTGAATACACGTGCAAACGCGAGAAATAATGCTAATTCATCGAGCAGCGACGCTGCACTCACTCACCTGGACGCGATCATTCACTAACGGGGAGTCGTACCCGGGACACGGCTCAGTCAGAAGGTGTCCGGGTTGACCCACTCGCTTTTATGCAGGGCATGATGGCCCAAATGACCCAGATGGCACAGCTGATGGAGACGATGCATAACTCCGTCAATCAGAATCAACAGGCTCCTCCGCCGCCACCTCAGAGGCAAGAGAGGAATGTGAGCAATATCATCGGTGACATCTCTCGCCAGAGGCCACCTACTTTTGAGGGCTCGTCTGAGCCGGCGGATATTGTTCATTGGCTCGAACACTTCGAGAAGCTATTTGCGATGGTAGAGTGTCCCGAAGGACATAAAGTTTCAGTTGCGGCTTACTATATGGGTAAGAGCGCTCATTCTTGGTGGTTGTCGTTGAAACCCACCGAGGGATCATGTACTTGGGAGCAGTTCAAGACTCTCATGATGGAGAGGTATTATCCGGCCCCACTTAGAGAGGCCAAACTGTCAGAATTACTCACCCCCGACTCCTCAGCAGACGAGGATGTTCTCGCCATTGCCGAGAAATTTCAGGAACTTCTTCCGTTCGCCTCATCTATCATTCATTCCGAGGCAGATAAGATTAAGTATTTCAGCAAGAGGCTGAAACCCCGTATGAGACTACAGTTGCTTAATCATAATTGCATCACATTGGCTGAATTCATTGAGAAGGCTCTTACCTATGAGCTTACTGCTAAGGAGATTGCTAAGCAGCAACCTTCATCTGCTAGCAAGAAGTCCAAGAACCGTAATCAGTCTGACGGTAGTCAGGACACCTTCAAGAAACCTCGTGCGGGCTCTGCTTTTTCTGAGCGACCTCCCGTGACGTCTAAACCCGTGGAATCTCAGTCACGAGCGGCCAGTTCGGCCATCACCTATTATAACTGTGGGGATCTTGGTCATGTCAGCACCAAGTGTCCGAGACAGTCTGTCACGTGTCATAACTGTGGAATTGTTGGGCATAAGGCCCGTTTTGCGAAGGGCTGCAAACTGCTCGACGTCATCTCGAGCCCCTAAGCGATCATCCGTTGAATCGAGCCACTCAATCGGCGTCGCTTAAAGCAGCAGGAAGCGACTAAAGGTGGAGCCTATAGCCAGTGACAGGAGCGTCGGTCTGGGACTAGCAAGCCCAGATTTATGAGATGAAGAAGGCGATGATCCAGAGGCCGAATGATTTCAGTACGCTCGATATTCTATCTCAACTGTGTGTACCCTTTTGATCTTGGTGCATCGCATTCATTCATTTCCGAGTCATGTTTGAGTAGACTACGTGCTGGGTAGTGCTACTAGTTGTGAGCCTTATGTCATCGGCCTACCGGATGGTAGACGAATTATCGTGTCGTGAGATTCGTAATTGTCGATTGATTTCATGGTCGTGTATGGCGGCGGACCTTAGCGTAGTAGATTTGCCGAGGGACGATGTCATCTTGGGTATTGATTTGATGGATCGTCATGATGCCATCATTAGTGTCCGTAGCGTATGATCACTATCATTTTGACGATGGGGTTGAATGTGTGTTTGAGGAGGTAATCCTACATTACGGTAAGGTCATTAATTTGATGAAAGCGGTGAGATTACTCAATCGGGGTGTGTTGGTTATTGGTGCTATATGACCAAAACCGAGAAATCATCGATAATGTTGACGGACATTACGATAGTGAGGGAATATGCCGATGTTTTCCGCACGAGTTACTGGTTTGCCTCCAGAGGGATGTGGAATTCACGATTGAGTTGGAGCCCGATGCGTCCCGATATCGAAGGCACCGTGCGATGGCCTCGGCGAAATGCAGAATTAAAGAACCAACTTGAGGAGTTGTTCGAGAAGGGTTATATTCGACCGAAAGTGCGTCCCGTGGGAGCACCAGTGTTATTTGTCAAGAAGAAGGATGGTTCTTTTCGCTTGTGTATCGATTATCGAGAGTTGAACAGGGTGACAATCAAGAATAAGTATCCCTTACCCCGTATTGATGATCTCTTAGATCAACTTAAGGGAGCTTCAGTATTTTCCAAGATCGACTTAAGATCTGGATATCATCAGTTGCGGATTCGAGAGTCGGATATCGCGAGGACGGCATTTCGAACACGCTATGGTCATTATGAGTTTGTGGTCATGCCGTTTGGATTAACTAATGCACCTGCGGTATTCATGGAGTTAATGAATCAGGTTTTCATCGAGTTTTTGGATCAGTTTGTTGTTGTCTTCATCGATGACATTTTGATTTATTCTCGTGACCGAGAGGAACACGAGTTTCACCTTCATCAAGTGCTCGACGTGTTGAGACGAGAACAACTTTATGGGAAGTTTTCCAAATGTGAGTTCTGGATGTCCGAAGTGACGTTTCTCGGACACGTAATTTCATCCGACGGAGTTCGTGTCGATCCTCAGAAGACGGAGGCTATTCGAGATTGGCTACCTCCGAAGAATGTTAAGGAAATCCGAAGTTTCCTCGGATTAGCGGGTTATTATAGGCGATTTGTGGAGGGATTCTCTAGAATCGCTCAACCCTTGACGAACCTTTTACGGAAGGATAAGAAATACGCGTGGTCCGATGCGTGTCAACGGAGTTTTGAGGAACTCAAGAACCGGTTAATGTCAGCACCTGTACTTTCCTTGCCGCAGGGGACGGAAGGATTTGTGGTTTATAGTGATGCGTCTGGACAGGGTCTCGGATGTGTACTCATGCAGAATGGAAAGGTTATTGCCTATGCTTCCAGGCAATTGAGACCTTACGAGGTTAATTATCCGACACACGACCTGGAGCTAGCAGCCGTGGTGTTCGCTTTGAAGATTTGGCTTCATTATCTTTATGGCATTACCTGTCAGATATTCACCGATCATAAGAGTTTAAAGTATATATTTACTCAGAAGGAGTTAAATATGCGACAGAGACGGTGGTTGGAATTAATCAAAAATTATGATATCGAGATCCTTTACCACCCGGGCAAGGCGAACGTTGTCGCCGACGCCTTGAGTCATAAGTCCGTTCAGGAGCAGATGCTTGCTCGTTTAACAGTTCAGAAGGAGCTTCAGCAGGAATTCCTTAGACCCGAGATCGAGTGCAGCTTGGCGAGTTCGAGACGACTTTGTATGTTAGAGATTTCATCGTCACTTGAGGAGGAAATCGGGGAGAATCAAGGTTCGGACCCGGCATTGTTGCGCATCCGTGAGGATGTGGCTCAGGGAAAGCCACATTCGTGGTCCACGAGGATGGACTTTTGAGATTTAAGAATCGGTTATGCGTACCGGCGAATGACGAGTTGAAAAACTCGATTTTGAAAGAAGCTCATGCTACCCCTTATTCTGTTCATCTGGGGTCTAGCAAGATGTACAAGGACTTGAAACAAAATTACTGGTGGAGTAATATGAAGCGAGAAGTCGCAGAATTTGTTTCGAGATGCTTAACCTGTCAACAAATTAAGATTGAACATCAGCGACCGGCGGGTATGCTGAAACCTCTTCCTATTCCCGAATGGAAGTGGGAAGACATTTCTATGGATTTCATCACGAGTTTGCCGACGAGTCGTTGTGGCATGAATATGATCTGGGTGATCGTGGACCGCTTAACCAAATCAGCTCATTTCCTTGAGATCAAGGATAAATGGGGTCCCGAGAGACTTGCCCAGCTGTTCATCAAAGAGATAGTGAGACTACACGATACTCCTAAGAGTATCGTTTCCGATCGTGACAGACGGTTTGTGTCTCATTTTTGGAAATCAGTTCATCGTGCTATGGGAACTCAGCTTAATCTCAGTACCGCCTTTCATCCTCAGTCTGACGGGCAATCAGAGAGGACTATTCAAACATTAGAGGACATGTTGAGGGCATGCGTCCTCGATTGGAAACACGATTGGGAAGCCCAACTACCATTGATCGAGTTCACGTATAATAATAGTTGGCATGCTTCGATTAAGATGGCACCTTACGAGGCCTTGCATGGTTGTCGTTGTCGATCTCCGTTGTGCTGGGACAACCTATCAGAATCAATCGGCACCGAGCCCGATATGCTTATAGCCGCCCGTGAGAAGGTAGCTTTGATCAGAAGTCGTTTATTGACAGCTCAGAGTCGACAGAAATCTTATGCAGATAATCGTCGTCGACCCCTAGAGTTCGAGACGGGTGACCACGTTTTGGTCAAGGTATCCCCGAGTCGAGGTATTTTCCATTTTGGAAAACGGGGAAAGTTGAGTACGAGATTCATTGGACCGTTTGAGATTTTGGATCGAGTAGGCGAGTTAGCTTATCCATTGGCTTTACCTCCGGCTTTGAGCCGCATTCATAATGTGTTTCACGTCTCTCAGTTGCGGAAGTATGTTGCCGACCCGAGTCACATACTTCAATTCGACGAAATCGAGATCGCGGATGATCATTCGTACGAGGAGTGTCCCGTACGAGTTTTAGAGCGGCGAATCAAACAATTGAGGAATAAGACGATTCCTTTGGTTAAGATTCAGTGGTCTAGGCACGGAGTCGAAGAGGCTACTTGGGAAACCGAGAATAGTATGCGGGAGAGTTATCCCGAGTTGTTTGACCCTTAGTTTCGGGGACGAAACTCTTTTAAGGGGGGGTATATGTAATACCCGGTTGTAATTCAGTAATTATCATTGAGTACTTATCATTCAGTAATTTCACTCATTAATGGTCATTTGTCACTCATATTCAATCATGGTATTTCACCGTTCAGAGTAATTGTAGCGTGTATCAATCGTCGTTCATCACTAATATAATTGGAGTTCCGTGCCGCGTTTATCATCTTTGTCATTTTTCATTGTGGGCTGTGCGTGAGGAGTAGCGCACGCTACGTACTCTTTCTAGCGCGCGCTAATTGAGTACAGGTAGCGCACGCTAACACTAAGCATTAGCGCATGCTAATGTTATCCAGGCTGCAGTCCAGAAGGTACTGGACTGCAGGTGAGTTATAAGTAGCGCACGCTACGAGTGGTAAGTAGCGCGCGCTAGTGGTTGTAGTAGCGCACGCTAATAATTGTTGTAGCGCACGCTAAGGACGGATCAGGTTGAGTCCAGTGGCTACTGGACTGCACTGGATTAATTCATAGTGCACGCTATGAGTTGTTTTAGCGTACGCAATCAACATTATAGCGCACGCTAAATATTGGTTGTAGCGTACGCTACCGAGGTCAGATCAGAGGGCAGACGGTTTCTGGATTCCAGTACTGGGCATCAAATAATTCATTAGCGCACGCTAACCATGGGTATTAGCGCACGCTAATGGTATGGTTGTAGCGCTCGCTACAAAAGGTACGTAGCGCACGCTACCGTGTTCGGACAGTGGGTACTGGACTACCCAAAACACACGTTAGCGCACGCTAAGAGTTGGGGCTAGCGCGCGCTAAACTGGGATTGCTATAAATAGGACAGTTCAGCCCTTACTCCGTCATTTATCATTTCTCTTCGTTTCTTCGGCGGTTTCGGGCGATTCCGGACGATTTGGAGAGTGTTCTTCGAGGAGTAATCATCAATCATCATCTTCAAGCTTATCTTTTGGATTAATCATAATTTCAACATCCTCATCACATCAACTCTAAGGTATTAATCTCTTGGATCTAGAATATCGGATTTTTGGGTTTTTCCTTCCGATTTCTTCGTGTAAGCTTGGATTATCATTGGAGTATGTTAGATATGGATTATCTACCTTGGATAAATATATTCCTGCGGATTTAACGGCTATTTTCGAAATTATTTCGAAAACCCTTGGGTTGACTTCGGTTAATTGGGGATTTTCCGATTGATGTTGTTGTAATCTTGAATTGTGGATTCCTATTGGATTATTGATATCATTGAAGTGTTTTGATAGTTCGAAATACCCATTTTGGTGTTGGGTTCGATATATTCGGGATTGGGTATTTTCGAAGTTGCGTGGTTGGTTACGTATTCGTTAGAATGCCCCTATGAGTTTGATTATCGTTGTATCGACTTTTGGGTTAGTCGTGTTTTGTTGCTTGACACGTGTATTGATAGGATGTTGGTAATTATTGTTATTCAAGGTTGTTCGAGCGACCGGTATCTTGATTAGGACGTTGTTCGTGGAAGGACATTGTCATCAGTATTGTGTAAGTTAACTCTTACTCGGTTAAAAGGATACTCATTCCTTTTGTTGTTGATTGCTCATAATCATAACTCATTCATCATGGTATTAATCATATTGAGACTTGTAATTGTCGAATAATCATTTCATTCACGAGGAACGACGGTTCCAAATCATTTCATTGGGTTATCAATCAAGTCACTATTATTTTCATCTCGGTGAGTCATCTTGGCCTTGTCGAATTATTATTCATTGATGTTCATTGTGGTCATTCTCGTTCATATGACCTTCTGGGTTCATATTGTGTGGCCGGGTGTGGCTGTGTGGAATTTTTAGTCGGGCACACGATGGTCATGTATTGGGTTCACCGATACATTGGACCGTGCACACGGTAACACTTACCTCCGTGAGACTAATTAGGTACAAGGACGGGTATGTCCGGTCATTCGTCTTGTACACTTGCACAGAACATTACGGGCGTACTATGATACTCCTCTTCAGCGTAATTCATAACTAAGGATATTTCATAACTTCAGTTAATTCATGATTGTGTATTTTCAACCCTTGAGGATTGTTGTTCTGTGTAACTGACCCCGTTGGGGGATTTTTGTTTTCAGGTCACGGCAAGGCAAAGGCACGGGAAGAGCATGTTGACGGCGAAGAGTCCCAGTGATACTAGTAGAGGGACCCAGTCATTCCGTTTGTTTCAGTCATTTCAGTCATTTCCGTCATTTGTATTTTCCGCTGCAAATTCCGTTTGAGATGTTTAATTGTTCAGGGTGGTGTATTTTATCTCCATATAAAATATACTAGTATTCGGTTTGTCCTGGTGTGTTGTACTTAAACTCCTCGTCGGAGTACTTGGTAATATAATGTGGTTCGGTACTACAATTATATTATTTAATTCATCATTTTCATTTGCCTGGTGGGTCCCAGTCGGGGACTCACGGCACTGTAATATCCGCCTAGTTTGGGGTGTTACAGTGGGTCCCGGTGGGGGTCCACGGCACTGTATTAGCCGCCGTTATCGGGCTGTTACAGAAGCCCAACACCACTAGTTTATTTCTAAAATAAATTTTGCAGGAACCATCACCAATGAAAAATGAAAAGCCTTTTCGGTCCATGACCAGAATGGATACAATGTTTTTGTGCCCCTTGGGCAAAACAAGTACATCTTCTAAAGTCAAAACAAAGCCGGATTCTAAACCCAAAAGAAGTGATCCTATGTTGGTCGCCTCGACACTATGCCCGCTTCCGACTGTGATCATAACTTCTCCTGCTCCAAGCTTCCTACTTTGTTCCAGATCCTGATTCATGGTACAAATATGAGACCTAGCACCAGAATCCAGTATCCAGGAAGTAGAAAATACAGTAGCAGAACAATTTGTTTCGAAAACTAAATGTTCTGTACCTGAAGTGCCATGAAGAATCGGACAATATCTAGCCCAGTGGCCCAGCTCAGCGCACTTGAGACAAGCATCCTTCTTCTTCTTGTTCTTCAGAACTGTTGCTGCCCGAAATATTATCCGGAGATAGATATTGTTGGAATGGACGGATAGCAAACAAAGTGTGAGAGCACTTCCGTAGAGAAAGTAAATAACACAAGATTTGCCGGGGTTGTTAGTCTCGGGCTTGAATGCTCTCACGAGATGTTATTAATACAAATATTCTGGGATACAAGTATTAATGTTAGAATACTATTACAATGAGTGTAAAAGATCCTAGTTATCTAGCTCTTGAGTGAAGCTCTATGTGTTCTTGTTCTCATTTCTGCCGACCGTCTTATGGGTTAAGAGGTCTTGAGAGTGAGAGTGTAAGATATCCGAAGTGTATAGCGTTGCCAAGAGAGAAATCCAAGCCGTAAGAAAATCCAGAGAACAGCCTCTTTTTTGTGTGCAGAAAAGCCGAGAGCCCAGAGATTTCCAAGTGCATGATGACTTCTATTTATAGGAGCTGGGATGCCTTTTGTCGTGACGGGCGATCGCCTTTCTTGTAATATAATAAAGGGGCGATCGTCTTGCAGCATGTGGGTTGGTTGCCTTAAAGTCCGTGACATGGGCTGGCTGCCAGCTGTGCGGACCAATGAGAAGTCTGCACGCATCCTGAGTCGCTGTCCCGGGCGGTCCCACTTTGCACCTTTCGGCGGGTCTCTCGGTAGGTGAGTAGATGTTGACAGGCTGTGGTCAACGATCCATGTTCCACGACGCCTTTTCCGGATCTGCACGTGGGTCTCTGTCCTAAGCTTCGGCCTTCGCCGACTAGACAGATGCTGGCTTTGCATGGCATGCGGCGGTCGTCATTGACCGGGCACCAGAGTCGATTGCCAGGTGCCAAGAGACGATCGCCTTAGATGTCGATCGCTCGGCACTTGGGCTTGATCTAGGATCCCCAATCGTCAAGTCTGCCTCGATCTATTCGACTCTAACTCGGTCGCCTGTCGTCTGTACCGATCACCTGTTGAGGTGTATAATTCTCGACACAACAATTGCCCCCCAGCTTGCTCCGATGTTGAAGACATGGGGTGAGGTGGTTCTTACTGGCGATCGTTGTGGATAAAGGCGAGCGGCCCGTTGTGCAGACTTTGGTTTCAGACTTGGGCGATCTGATCGATTGGCGAGCTATCTTCGGTCTTGTACCTGCAATTTTCAATTTTGTCGAGTCCTCAAAAGGCCGTCCATCTCGGTCTTGAGGAACCGTGCACGATCGCGGAGTTCGATGGACCGATCTCCATGATCATGTCTTGTGCGCGAGCGACATTCCGTCAGATGGCTAAGTTCTCACGACTCACTTAATTGGTAGGGTCCTCCGAAGGCTGCGCCTCGCCTCGTATTTAAACGAAGGGCGTACGGTCTTGGTCTGGAAGATTCCTTGCGCGGGGCGTCGTCGGATTAATCAACTCCACGTCCGCGGCTTGTTAGCTCTGCTTCTACCTCGGCCCGCCATGAAGATGGCGACCCTCGATGGTATACGTTGAGACGGGGGGAGTGTCGCGTCGCGTTTCCCGGAAAGGACCCACCACGTTAAGTGATGGGCCTCCGAGGGCGGGCGAACGCGTCCACAGATTAGTTTTGGAGGGCACTTAGACTACGCCGGCCTCGTATTTAAACGAAGGGCGGGCGATCGTGGCCTAAATGGACCTTGCATGGCCGAAGCAGTCGGTTCCATCGACCACCAGGACCATGGTTGCACTCTTCTACCTCAGATCGTCATGTTAGATGCTGACCCTCGACGGTGTACGTTGTGCGGGGGAGGCGATCTCGTGCCTTAACCCACCATGTTAGATGATGAACTGTATATGGCGAGCGAGTCCTCCATTTTAGGAGATGCTACTTGATTCTACCGACCAGGTTGGAAGACTGATGATCGTCGTTCAGTTGCCGATCGCGTTATTCATAGGTGGAAAAGTAACCTTTGCCTGGCTAAAAAGTCTGCGGCCTTGGCGCGGAAGATCGCGTAGGTCGGGGGGATGTCCTTCGTTAGATGCCTGAACATAGGCAAAATACCATAGAATCCCCTTAGGACCGAGTAGAGGGCAATCTCGTCGCTCACAGGCTCGTCGCTGAGTATTATCTCATTTACCCGGTCAATGTAGTCTGCATCGGACTCGTCTTCCCCTTGCCTGATTTTCATCATTCAGTGGGGAACTTCTGGTCTAGCGACCTTGGTGGCGAAGTATGACGTGAAGTCGTTTGCCATTTGATCAAAGGAACTGATGGATCATGGTGGCAATGAGATGTACTATCTATGGGCCAGGTCGCCCACTGTTAGCGGGAACATTCGGCACCTGGTCGCGTCTGATGCCCCACATCCGGTATGTAGATCCGAAACTTGCTCAGGTGAGTCTCGGGATCCGATATCCCCTCGGACATAGGCGTTTGCGGAGTAGCGATCCTACGCTGCACGGGGGCGAGCTCGATGTGGACCGCGAGTGGCTCGCTCGTCCCGGCGATCTTGCTATTGGCGCCTGCCCCAGTTTCTAGGAGCGCCTTCATGTCGTCAAGCTGGAGTTACATCGCGGCCATCACTGTAGTTTGGTCGCTTGTGGTTTGGCTCTCGGAACGGGTGCCGAGGCGATCGTGTACCGATCTCCTAGCTCCGCGGTAGGCGATGAAGTCGTCGCCGCTGATATTGGTTCTTCAGCGAGGAGTCATATGGTCGGCCTGCCTTATGGGTGTTGGGTACACCGAACTCCTGGTGACAGACTCGGGCTCCGTCGTTTCGTGGCTGGGGCCAGATTGCCCCGGTCGCCACGATGGGTCGATTCCTAGGCGGCTGAAAACGGAGTTGTCCCGCCTTGCGAGCGTCTTTTATTGAGAATCGGGGCCTCCTGGCGATCGCTCGGCCAGTAATCCCTTAAACTTCCGTTTGCTCACGCGGCGGATGGCCGAGGGGGTTATAGCGGGCGCATCGAATGCTCTCCGTCGCTCCCGTAGGATGGCCATGGCCTCTTCGATTTGTTCCGCGGTTTGGAACTGATCGAGCGATAGGCTTGGGCCATCCCTCGGGGGCGGGATCGAGAGTCTCGGGTTACCGCGGCTACCCTCCGCCATAGGCCGGGGCTCGGATTGAGACGGAATGAGGCGTCCGGTGTAACACCCCCAATCCGCTCAAGAATATTACACGCCGTAGAACCATTCCTCAATGTTCTACCAGGCTAGTAACAAAACCGAACAAATCAACGACGCCTTTAAGGCTAAAATAACTCAATAGACCGATTTGGTCTTTCAATAAATACATACAACTCAATTACAATGCATGCCCACGTAGGGGTCGAATACAACACACTCCCGTACAACGGGAAAGAAATACTGCAGCGGAAAATAAACTATAACTAAACTAATAACCTCATACGGATCCTCATGTGATTAGTATCGTTCATCTTTCATCATCCTTCGTGCCGACCCTGTGTTATGCTCCCAAACCTGAATGCAAAAACAGACATCCACCCCCCGAATACTCGGGGGTTAGCAAAACTCCACTGTTTTGCTAGTGCAAGAACAAAGTGCAAATACGCGCCATACAATTCATATTCCACGAATAACAATAATCAGGAATCCTCAAAGATTTAAACATAACGAAAATACTTCCCGAGGTAAGAGTTTAGGTAAAACATTCCAAAACCGAAAGATCACCAATCACGGGAAACGATATATAAAACAGTTTAAAATGCCATCGGGAGTTTTAATAGAAACAATTTAGGATTACCGAATCCTTCTCTTTCCAAAATCAACAGGGGTCACAGCCCAAAGGTTTTATTTTCGCAAATAGAAAACCGACAACAATTCACAGGGCCAGAGCCCAACATCACGTGTCCTCACCGGACATAAAAATCAACACAACGTAATCACACACGCGCATCGCCTAGGACCGGGACGAAGCCACAAATCCCACACGAGGCCTCGAAGGACCCTCCCGAGCTGGCTAGCGAAACAAATCACACACATCTCACGGTTGGATCAATCGCTTGTTGCATCCTGGCCACATGATCGCATGCAATGTGCCACCGTAGATTATCTTTGGCGCTCACGGTTGGATCAATCACTTGTTGCATCCTGGCCACATGATCGCATGCCATGTGCCACCGAAGTTTTTATTAGGCTCTCACGGTTGGACCAATCGCTTGTTGCATTCTGGCCACATGATTGCATGCCATGTGCCACCGTAGGCCCCGCCCACATCCATACATTCACACACATCACAATACAACACATATATTCAAACAATTCACCCAGAGGCATCAAACACTTAGCAAAACACCACGTCAAACCACAATGCACCGAAATGGAATAATATACATCCACACGCAATACCAAGTGCAACATCAACACCAAACATATCCATAGAATTCACATAGTTATTCACAAACCACACCATTCACAAAACACACGCGTTTTGAAAGCAAGCCTTTAACAAGGCTAAACCGAATCTTTTGAAATTTCAATTCAAACGACCAAACAACCACATTTAGATGATCACTAATTATCGTATCCATAAAACAAGAATTATATGGACAAGGTACTTGCCTCAAAATCGGCACGCAAGTATCCCGACGAACACGGCTCAAGCGGAAAGCTTCGAAACGCCCGATGCTTTTGAAAAGGAAAACGACAACGAATGGAAAGGTTCAACTTGGTTTCTTCGCAAGAAACTCGACCCTAACAACATATAATTAATAAATCAATGATCATACGAGGAGGAATAATCGTAGAACGTCCGAAAACCCCTCTAAGACATTCTGCCAGACACCTTCAAGGCGTCGATCAAGAACTCGACCAAAACAACGAATCGATACGATCCAACCATGGAATAATAAAGGAAATGATATAATACATCTAAATAATCATCAATACATCATAATCCTGAGTTAAATCGGATTAAACGGATGAAAACAACCAAAACACCCAAATTCTCCAAAACTAGATTTCTAGGAAATCTGACCTGATTCGGTAGATCAGAGGATGTTATAGGATGGACGATTGATGATATGAACTCCAAGACTTCATGGATTGATTGTCCAACAACATCTTTCCATGATTCACACACCTCCAGCCACGTAAGAGAAGGAAGAGAATGAGAAAATGGGTGAAAAACCCAACTGCAGGGCCTTAAATAGGCTGTCTGCCGGCCGCCTTACCTACGTAACCGGCAATGGCTTACGTACGTAACCCGCCATGGCCGACTCACTGCCTAGAAATGCCGGAAACGTTACGTACGTTACCATCCAGGGCCTTACGTAAGTAAACGGCCTTACGTACGTAACTGCCGAGCACTACCGGTCGTAACTCGGCCAGTGCCGGCCTGGGTCCAGACTGCCCGGCCATGACTCGGCCGGGGCCAACTCCGATGGCCCGAACGACCCCGAAACCCGAACCTGAATACGAATCGAAGATACAGTTACGAAGTACTCGCAAAGACGAATTCGAGCACTAAGAGAACACACGATTCCGACCACCCGAAGGCTCGAAATTCGACAACAGAAAGTAATTACCCCAAACTTTGGGAAATTACTAAAATGGCCCAAAACGTCCGAAATACATGATACACGATCGAAACACCAATCTGAAGCTCACAACACGTCTAACAAAGTTAAACGGACTTACGGGAAACTCGAAACAGCAGTTTTGAACGAGATTTGCAAGAATCAAACTTAAGTGCGGAAAAGTCTCTAAAAAGCACGGAACTCAACAAAACCGCACCGAAACGAACTCGGATGTCAAAAAGTGTAGAATTAATCATTCTCAGAATGACGAAACAGTCCTGTGCGAGTCGTCGAAATGGACCTCCGCCGAAAAATGAAAATTACCGGAAATCCGAAATTGCGGATATTACATTCTACCCTCCTTAAAAGAAGTTTCGTCCCGAAACTTAAAACAAGTAGGGAGGAGCAATATCCCGCCAGGAAAACTCAACGAGATACACAAGAAACGCGTAACTTACGACCAACGGCGAAACGTTACAAGCAGCGCAAAGGAATATACGGCGTGAAAACACGCTCCACGACGACCAACACAACGCCACCGGTAGAGACATAATAACACCAACAAGTGAGAAGCGTCATCAAACATATAATACAATCAAGTCGATTATCCAAACGATCGCAAAACACAACGAACGAAAATCAACACGATTGACCAACCTAACAGTACATCAATCAACACGCGAGCCAATCGCTGAACAAATACAGAATTCCACCGCCCAAGGGTTGGAAGATCAAAAACGATACTAATTTCCCGAACTTAAGGAAATTAGGAAGGAGTCTGAATGCTCAACAATCACGAAACGAGATCAACAAAAACCGAACAATCAATGATCGAACCACAATGATCGAGACAACAAAATCGAATAATCATGTTCGGATCACGAAGAACAATAAGGTTCAACCGAAAACTCCGACGTTCACATCTCGACTCGAGACAAAACATGATCCGGTGAAAACAACAAGATGCGCATTCACATAAGATCCACAGGAAAGGGAATAGAAATTGAAAAGTCACAACAACAAACGAGTTATTCCGAAACAATACCACGCTCGTTCGATCAACAAAAGCAAGGGGCAGGACAAGCTCAGAAAATGTCAACGAACATAAACGAGTCGATAGAGTCGAAAATACAGAAGTTCCAAATTCGATCCACTTCGAATAAAAGAATTAGTATAATCAAAAGATGTTACTTCCGAACAAGGTTCACAAGAATCGAACCGAACTCGAAAAAGTCACAGAGATAACCAGATCGACCCAAAACAAGATCACAGCTCGTTCGAACGATGAAACCGAAATACAGAACAAGTTCAGAAAATATCAACAAACACGAGCGAGTCGGTAGACTTTTGAAAGAGGAAATGCAGAAGTCCAAAAACAATACGGGTATTACATTCGACCTCTTATAAAAGAAGGTCGTCCCCACTACTCACAATAACGGAAACAAGGCAACAACACAAAAGCAGCTGACGGAAACATTTCCCATGGGCCTCTTTGAGCCGATCCTGATATCTGTACTGAAGTTCACGCCCTGAAAGACTCGGAACCCAACTCGCGAAACTGGATCTTGTGTCTCTCGGGTCCACACTTGAAATGCATTACTAACAAGAAGGACAATTGGTACGTGCATGCCCCCATGTCACGGGGTGCAGCACCTTAAGGTTCAGGCCGTCGAATTCGTGCAGCGGATCACGAATCACCCGTGCGCCTAGGAGACTTCCGAGTCTCCATCCGCCTACCATCAACGAGATTTCATAGAATACCAACATTAGAGATATCATGCACTGTTCTATTGTGATGCGTCAAACGCTAGGCACCTGCCTGTCTCAACTGAAACCTGGATGCGACATTCCAGGCTCCGATACCACTTGTCACGGGATGTGGCACCTTGAGGTTCAGGCTGTCGAATTCGTGCAGCAGATCACGAATCACCCGTGCGCCTAGGAGACTTCCGAGTCTCCACCCGGCTACCATCAACGAGATTTCATAGAATACCAACATTAAAGATATCATGCACTGTTCCATTGTGATGCGTAAAATGCTAGGCACCCGCCTGTCCTTTACCTCCGATCAACTAAGGGCCGGTATCTCATACCCTTCAAGCTTAACCCGCAATGGTACTCGGCACTAAGGGTCATTCGCATGACCGAAGTGCAATTCCTCGTGCTCGACACTCACTCGGGACTTCCTAGGTGCAGTACCTTGGCGCCCTTGAGAGTACCTCACCCGAGACGGACAACCTTTTAGATCTTGGCTTAGATTCATGCCATCAATAGATATTTGCCCCTCACGATGTTTGGGACTACTTTGCATAGCGACATATTACCTTCAATCCGCAATGTGGTGTTGTCTTTCAACCACATGTACAAGCCAACGATCCCCCGCAGCATAGCCGGAACCGGTAGCTAATGCTTACGAGTAAGCTCACGAGGCGTATGATTTAGATGCGTGCCTCGATTGCCCAATCGACATAGAGGAAGACTGCATGCTTAGAGTTGGCTCCCTAGAGGCCCCCCTTACCTCTAGGGAGATTGCATGCTTGGTGCTCGACAGCACGAGGAAGACTGGCCGCTTGCCCACCATTGCCCATCTAAGGACTGTCCCCCCTATAATAGGCTTAGACAAATATTCTCTTGTAATTGCACTAGACATTGATTAGCCGAGGAAGCACATCGGGTGTAACTCCCTCATACGAACTCCAAATCCTTATCCGCTTGAACCGTAGAGCATATTACGACATTATCTTTAAGTCCTCAAAGTTTCAGCCCCATCCGATACTCGAGGAGTGAGGAATTGCTTCTGCAATATTCTGAAACTACTACAATGCCACTGCACTGCAGCATCTCGATCCTTTGCATCGTTCGCTACTCACATGGAACCGTATAGCTGTGAAACTTGGCGGAGATCTTCCCAACACTCCAAGGAACTCCCCACTACAATCATTCCACGAAACTATTCTCTTAAAGCCCTCTGATCAACGACTCAATGTCCTGCTCGCGCACGGACACACTCCGGACGCCGACCACTGTCGCACGTCCCCAACCTTATTCGTGTCGCAGGGCAACTATCCAACATAATCCTTTGTAAGTCCGGGGAAATCCCGGGTACTTCGAATAATATGGAAAGTTCCCTGTGACATCCTCCCCCTCTCGATCCGTTGACGTCCTCGTCAACGCATGCACACACAACCTGCACTATGTACATGCGCTGCCCATCTCATCATGAAAATACCTGGGCAACGAATCCGACACTCGACCTCCATCTCCAAGATGTTGCCACTATCTCGGCGCACACCCACTCTAATCTTGGCAGGAATCATTCTCTCCATGCCTCGATATAACCGAAAACCAACCGATGGTGTTAGATTGCCACTCTAGCTCAAATCAAGCTACTCCCTCATTGTCAAGTCCGAGACTAGCGGAAAGTTCTCCGAATTAAACCGGGTCGATTTGCCTGAACGTCTGGAGTACATGATACTTCTAAGAGTGCTCACTAACACCAAGAACCCATCCAAAGGAGCCTTGCGCTCCGCTCAAATACCACTGTGGATGCCCTCTCAAAATCCTTACTAACCATACCCCATAATATGGATTCCAAATTTTATCAAGGACGAGCCAAACCCAATCTGAAACTCTGTAAGACAAGTTCCCTCTAGCACAAGTCGAAAGAGGCCTGCACGGCTGCTCATAGATCACTAAACTCTCGGCCCTCAGTCCACCGCACTTCTACGGCAAGGAGCTTGAAGGCTGTGCGCATGATCAAAATCACTCACGAGTGGATGCGACATTCCATGCTCCGATACCACTTTTCACGGGGTGCGGCACCTTGAGGTTCAGGCTGTCGAATTCGTACAGCGGATCACGAATCACCCATGCACCTAGGGGACTTCTGAGTCTCCATCCGGCTACCATCAACGAGATTTCATAGAATACCAACATTAGAGATATCATGCACTGTTCCATTGTGATGCGTAAAACGCTAGGCACCCGCCTGTTTCAGCCCCATCCGATACTCGAGGAGTGAGGAATTGCTTCTGCAATATTCTGAAACTACTACAATGCCACTGCACTGCAGCATCTCGATCCTTCGCATCGTTCGCTACTCAAACGGAACCGTCTAGCTGTGAAACTTGGCGGAGATATTCCCAACACTCCAAGGAACTCCCCACTCCAATCATTCCACGAAACTATTCTCTTAAAGCCCTCTGCTCAACGACTCAATGTCCTTCTCGCGCACGGACACACTCTGGACGCCGACCACTGTCGCACGTCCCCAACCTTATTCGTGTCGCAGGGCAACTATCCAACATAATCCTTTATAAGTCAGGGGCAATCCCGGGTACTCCGAATAATATGGAAAGTGCCCTGTGACACCCCAGCACACCACGGTTGAAACACCTCGGCTCGGCATACCGAATATACAAATGCTAGATACAATGGGGCATAACGTCACAAAACAACATAGCGGAGATGCCAACTCAGCACAACAAAGAATCATAACACATATCATATACAACGATTACCATCGTAAAGTAATACACAAACAAACACTATAACAACGACGGTATCGTTCGGCGACCTCAACAGCCCGAACAATAACCAGCACATAATTACAAACATCATGAAACAATCACACATGTACACAAACGTACAAACCCAAGCTTTAACAGCTCACAAAGGTGCGATAACACGCAAGCCACCACGAAATGACTACATTAAAGATCGTCATCACACCTCCCATAAAGGGCTAACAAAACATATGCGTGGCGAACGACTCAACGTTCACACCACCAATTCAATCACAATTCGGAGGGCTAACACCCTAACAACAATACCAACATCATACACACTTTCTCCGACCACAAGCAGGAAATGATGGGTTTTAAAAACGAAAACCACCTTTTGAAAACAGTTTGGAAACACCAGTTGATCTTGAGTATCATTTTACAAAAAGTAGTACAAACACCATTATCGAGACTTTGAAAATCATCTTGCGTTTGAACAAAAATGAGGACACCTTTCTTTTAGTGAAAAACTTTCAAATATATTCGACCCTCAGGTCTAAGCAAAGCATTTCCAAAATTACTGGAAAGAAAAAAAATATATTTTGGTCCTCAAGGTAAAAGAATTTTGAAACAGATAGCTGCGCTAGTAGGCGCCTTGAAAATACAATCCATTTAAAAGTACGTCTCGAATTTTATTTTCTAAGATACTCAAGGTTTTCAAAGATAATTCAAAGGGCTAGAATGCCCAAAAATTTCAGGTAATTACACGAAACATTATAGCGCCGTGGGTCCCGCGCCGGAACCCACCAGGATAAAACCATTTACAAAAATGCCAAAAAGGCTGATGACGGTAATATTTCAAACTTACAAAAGCCATTTAAAAAGTACTAAATACCGTCGTAAGAATTTCGCCAAAACGATCAAGGCCATAATGCCAAAAACTCGGTTAAGGGAATCGGTTTTTGAAATAAAACTCAGTCGGTAAAATACCGAAAGCCATTACAAAAGAACTCACGCAGCGGATAAAAGAAATACAGTCCAACATGCACAATCTAGCAAGACTACTCCTCATATGAACGAAATATGAGAGTCAAATAACCACATATCACGAAATAAAAATCCATAAGAGGATTCCGTCAGTTAACAAATATCATAAAAATAGCTCGTGTCACACGAGGCTCAACACAAAGAAGGGAGACTTACATCCACAGGTCGCACGAAGATGATGATCACCCCACGATACTAATCACGACAAACCAACTCAGACGACGCGTCGCGACACGACTCAGTCAGACAAAATCCGACGAGACAAAAACTCAACAGACACCACTGACCCGACAGCCTAGGTTTCCACAACCTAATCTCCGATACCATTTATGTAACACCCCCAATCCGCTCAGGGATATTACACGTCGTAGAACCTTTCCTCAAGGTTCTACCAGGCTGGTAACAAAACTGAACAACTCAACGACGCCTTTAAGGCTAAAATAACTCAGTAGAAAAATTTGGTCTTTCAATAAATACATACAACTCAATTACAATACATGCCCACGTAGGGGTCGAATACAACACACTCCCGTACAACGGGAAAGAAATACTGCAGCGGAAAATAAACTATAACTAAACCAATGACCTCATACGGATCCTCGTGTGATTAGTATCGTTTATCTTTCATCATCCTTCGTGCCGACCCTGTGTTATGCTCCCAAACCTGAATGCAAAAACAGACATCCACCCCCCGAATACTCGAGGGTTAGCAAAACTCCACTGTTTTGCTAGTGCAAGAACAAAGTGCAAATACGAGCCATACAATTCATATTCCACGAATAACAATAATCAGGAATCCTGAAAGATTTAAACATAACGAAAATACTTCCCGAGGTAAGAGTTTAGGTAAAACATTCCAAAACCGAAAGATCACCAATCACGGGAAACGATTTATAAAACAGTTTAAAATGCCATCGGGAGTTTTAATAGAAACAATTTAGGATTACCGAATCCTTCTCTTTCCAAAATCAACAGGGGTCACAACCCAAAGGTTATTTTCGCAAATAGAAAACCGACAACAATTCACAGGGCCATAGCCCAACATCACGTGTCCTCGACGGACATAAAAATCAACACAACGTAATCACGCACGCGCATCGCCTAGGACCGGGACGAAGCCACAAATCCCACTCGAGGCCTCGAAGCACCCTCCCGAGCTGGCTAGCGAAACAAATCACACACATCTCACGGTTGGATCAATCGCTTGTTGCATCCTGGCCACATGATCGCATGCCATGTGCCACCGTAGATTATCTTTGGCGCTCACGGTTGGATCAATCACTTGTTGCATCCTGGCCACATGATCGCATGCCATGTGCCACCGAAGTTTTTATTAGGCTCTCACGGTTGGACCAATCGCTTGTTGCATTCTGGCCACATGATTGCATGCCATGTGCCACCGTAGGCCCCGCCCACATCCATACATTCACACACATCACAATACAACACATATATTCAAACAATTCACCCAGAGGCATCAAACACTTAGCAAAACACCACGTCAAACCACAATGCACCGAAATGGAATAATATACATCCACACGCAATACCAAGTGCAACATCAACACCAAACATATCCATAGAATTCACATAGTTATTCACAAACCACACCATTCACAAAACACACGCGTTTTGAAAGCAAGCCTTTAACAAGGCTAAACCGAATCTTTTGAAATTTCAATTCAAACGACCAAACAACCACATTTAGATGATCACTAATTATCGTATCCATAAAACAAGAATTATATGGACAAGGTACTTGCCTCAAAATCGGCACGCAAGTATCCCGATGAACACGGCTCAAGCGGAAAGCTTCGAAACGCCCGATGCTTTTGAAAAGGAAAATGACAACGAATGGAAAGGTTCAACTTGGTTTCTTCGCAAGAAACTCGACCCTAACAACATATAATTAATAAATCAATGATCATACGAGGAGGAATAATCGTAGAACATCCGAAAACCCATCTAAGACATTCTACCGGACACCTTCAAGGCGTCGATCAAGAACTCGACCAAAACAACAAATTGATACGATCCAACCATGGAATAATAAAGGAAATGATATACTATATCTAAATAATCATCAATCCACCATAATCCTGACTTAAATTGGATTAAACGGATGAAAACAACCAAAACACCCAAATTCCCCAAAACTAGATTTCTAGGAAATCTGACCTGATTCGGTAGATCGGAGGATGTTATATGATGGATGATTGATGATATGAACTCCAAGACTTCATGGATTGATTGTCCAACAACATCTTTCCATGATTCCCACACCTCCAGCCGCGTAAGAGAAGGAAGAGAATGAGAAAATGGGTGAAAAACCCGACTGCATGGCCTTAAATAGGCTGCCTGCCGGCCGCCTTACGTACGTAACCGGCCATGGCTTACGTACGTAACCCGCCATGGCCGACTCACTGCCTAGAAATGCCGGAAACGTTACGTACGTTACCGGACAGGGCCTTACGTCATGCGCCTTACGTATGTAATCGCCGAGCACTCACGGCCGTAAATCGGCGATCTGCGGCTGAGTCAGACGCCCGGCCATGACTCGGCCGGGGCCAACTCCGGCGGCGACGACCCGAAACGAACCTGAATACGAATCGAAGATACGGTTACGAAGTACTCGCAAAGACGAATTCGAGCACTAAGAGAACACACAATTCCGACCACACGAAGGCTCGAAATTCGACAACAGAAAGTAATTACCCCAAACTTTGGGAAATTACGAAAATGGCCTAAAACGTCCGAAATACATGATACACGATCGAAACACCAATCCGAAGCTCACAACACATCTAACAAAGTTAAACGGACTTATGGGAAACTCGAAACAGCAGTTTTGAACGAGATTCGCAAGAATCGAACTCAAGTGCGGAAAAGTCGCTAAAAAGCATGGAACTCAACAAAACGGCACCGAAACGAACTCAGATGTCAAAAAGTGTAGAACTAATCATTCTCAGAATGACGAAATGGTCATGAGAGAGTCATTGAAATGGACCTCCGCCGAAAAATGAAAATTACCAGAAATTATGAGCGAGTGTAGAATTAATCATTCTTAAGGCTTTTCTCTGAAGAACAGTGAGTGTTTCTTCAGGTATATGCCCCGGAGAACAGTGAATGTTCTTCAAGACGGACGGAATAAAAATGAAGGTTTAGATCCCCTTCCTCTAGCGCCAATTGTTGCTGCCCGAAATATTATCCGGAGATAGATATTGCTGGATTGGACGGATAGCAAACAAAGTGCGAGAGCACTTCCGTAGAGAAAGTAAATAACACAAGATTTGTCGGGGTTGTTAGTCCCGGTATTGAATGCTCTCGCGAGATGTTATTAATACAAATATTCTGTGATAGAAGTATTAATGTTAGAATAATATTACAATGAGTGTAAAAGATCTCAGTTATCTAGCTCTTGAGCGAAGCTCTATGTGTTCTTGTTCTCGTTTCGTCCGACCGTCTTATGGGTTAAGAGGTCTCGAGAGTGAGAGAGAAAGATATCCGAAGTGTATAGCGTTGCCAATAGAGAAAGCCAAGCCGTTAGAAAAGCCAGAGAATAGCCTCTTTTTTGTGTGCAGAAAAGCCGAGAGCCCAGAGATTTCCAAGTGCAGGATGCCTTCTATTTATAGGAGATGGGATGCCTTTTGTCGTGACGGGCGATCGCCTTTTTTGTAATATAATAAAGGGGCGATCGTCTTGCAGCATGTGGGTTGGTTGCCTTAAAGTCTGCGACATGGGCTGGCTGCCAGCTGTGCGGACCAATGAGAATTCTGCACGCGTCCTGAGTCGCTGTCCCGGGCAGTCCCACTTTGCACCTTTCGGCGGGTCTGTCGGTAGGTGAGTAGATGCTGACAGGCTGTGGTCAACGATCCATGTTTCGCGGCGCCTTTTCCAGATCTGCACGTGGGTCTCTGTCCTGAGCTTCGGCCTTCACCGACTAGACGGATGCTGGCTTTGAGTGGCATGAGGCGGTCGTCATTGACCAGGCACCAGAGTCGATCGCCAGGTGCCAAGAGACGATCGCCTTTGATGTCGATCGCTCGGCACTTGGGCTTGATCTAGGATCCCCAATCGTCAAGTCTGCCTCGGTCTATTCGACTCTAACTCGGTCGCCTGTCGTCTGTACCGAGCGCCTGTTGAGGTGTATAATTCTCGACACAACAAGAACCATTGGGGCCTTATCGTTTCCCTTAAAGTCCTTGGCTTCTGGTCCCATCTTCTTCTTGGTCTTTTTCTTCTTGTTCTTAGACCTCCGAGGTCCAGAAGAAATCACAAGAGCAGACTTCTTCATCCGTGGAGTCTTCATCTGAGACTGAGCGGTCACAAGTTTGTTCATTAGCCCAGCTAAATTACATGCAATCTCATTGCAGTTAAAGTTTATAACAAACTGTGAGAAGGAATCAGGAAGAGACTGTAGGATAAGGTCGGTTTGGAGAGAAGTATCTATTTTAAAATCAAGAGCCTCCAATCTCTCGATCATGGATATCATTTTGAGGACATGTTCCCCAACCTTCTCACATTCTTTCATCCTTGCACCGAACAGTTGCTTCAATATCTCATATCTAGCAGTTCTACTGTGCTCACCATAAAGCTCGGTTAAGTGAGATAGAATCTGCCTAAGCATAAGTCATTTTCTCACGAGCTCTCTCAAGCTCATTAGACATAGAAGCCATCATATATGCACGGACTTTCACGTCATCCTTAACCCACTTTTTGTGGTTTTCGATCTCTTCCTGATTGGTTCTGGTCCGCACAGGAGGCGCCGGAATGTCCGTCTCCAAGACATCTCCCAGTGCCTCTATACTGAGGACAATCATCAAATTGTAGAGCCAGTCCACAAAGTTAGGTCCAGTCAGAGTGTTCTTTTCGAGTAGAATTGCGAGTGGATTCATTGTCATATTAAGAGTTATGTCTGCATTAAGTATAACAGATTAATTAGTGACTTGTTATATTATAATCTGAGTATAGAATTAAGGTCTTTTCTATTCTTGTTACCCAGTCTCCCACTATTTTTATCGGAACAACACACTCCCATGTGAAATCCGGAAGTATCGTCGCTCTACTTCATAGTGGTGATCAAGTTCTTTATAAATTTTAATAGAGGGTGTTGTGTCGAGAATTATACTCTTCGACCGGTCATCGCCTCAGATATTGGGCGACCTAGCCATAGCCGAGCAGCCGAGGCAGAGCTGCCGACCAGAGGCCGAGCGACCTAGCCACAGCCGAGCAGCCAAGATAGATCGGCCGACCGAAGGTCCCAGGACAAGTCCCGGTGCCGAGCGATCGACATCTAAGACGATCGTCTCTCGGTACTTGGCGATCGACTCCTGGTGGCCGACTAGCAGGCGATCATCTCTCAGCGCTTGCTGATCAACCCTTGGTGACCGACCGATGCCGACCTCTGGCGACCGACCAATGACGATCGCCTTATGCCGCTCGAAGCCGATGATCATCCAGTCGGCAAAGGACGAATCCCAGGATAGAATCCACGTGCAGTGCCGAGACAAGATCTGCATTTCACGGATCGTTGACCACAGCGTGTCAGCATCTTTCCATCAGCCGACAGGCCCGCCGAAAGGTGTCCGTGGGACCGCCCGTGACAGCAACTCCGGACGCGTGCTAGCAACTCATTGGACCGCACAGCTGGCTGCCGGCAATAGCATTGGACTTTAGGCAGACAGCCCATGTGACTTAAAGACGATCGCCCCATTATTATATTGGACGAAAGGCGATCGCCCGCTAGGAAACAAGGCATCTCAACCCCTATAAATAGAAGGCTCCCTGCACTCGGCCATGGGTCGGGTTTTTATCGATTTCAGCACACAACTTGGCTTTCCTACTCTTGGCAACAGCTATCTCTCAGTTCCTTCTTCTCTCTCAGCCTCTCTCACACAAAAGACGATCGGACGAGAGCAAGAACACTAAAGCTTCGCTCAAGAGCTCGATAACAGGATCTTTTTACACTCATTGTATTTATATTCTCACATTAATACTTGTATCCACGAATATTTGTATTAATAACATCTCGCGAGAGCATTCAAGCCCGGGCCTAACAAACCCAGAAAATCTAGTGTTATTCACACTCCCTCGGAAGTGCTCCCGCAACCTTGTTTGTTGTCCGTCCATTCCAGCAGTATTTCATCTTCGGATAAATATTTCGGGCAACAACAATTGGCGCTAGAAGAAGGGCTCTAACCCTCAATTTTATTGCCACCGTCTCGAAGACCACTCACTGTTCTCCGGGGCATATATCTAAAGAAACACTCACTGTTCTTTAGAGAAAGCTTTCAGAATCATGTCTTCCAACTCCGCATTGAAGAAAGCCACTGGGCAGCCCGCCAGGCGCCTCGTTCCGTCTCAGTCCGAGCCATAGCCGATGGCGGAGGGTAGACGCCGCGGTTCGAGACGCTCGATCCCGCCCCTGGGGAACGGCCCAAGTCTCTCGCTCGATCGGTTCCGAACCGCGGAACAGATCGAGGAAGCCATGGCCGTCCTACAGGAGCGACGGAGTGCTCTCGACGCGCCTCTCGCTATCACCCCCTCGGCCATCCGCCGGAGGACCAAACGGAAGTTCAAGGCGTTGCTGACCGAGCGATCGCCAGGAGGCTCCCGTTCGCAGGGAGAGGCGCTCGCCAGCCGGGGCACCTCTGTTTTCGATTGCCTCGGCAGCGACCCATCTTGGCGACCGGGGCAATCCGGCCCCAGCCACGAGACAGGAGTTCGGCCTATCCGACTCCCAGAAGGCCGACCAGCCGTCTGGCTCCCCCTCACCAAATAGCCGAGGTCGGCAGCAGCGGAGTCAGGAGATCGGTACACGATCGCCTCGGCTCCCGCTCCAAAAGCCTACCCGCGAGCGACCATGCTACAGCGATGGCCGCGATGCAACGCCAGCTCGACGACATGAAGGCGATCATGGAATCCGGGTCAGGAGCCAAGAACAAGATCGTCGGTCCGAGCGAGCTGCTCGCAATCCACATCGAGCTCGCCCCTGTGCAGCACAAGATCGCTCCTCCTCAAACGCCGTTGTACGAGGGGATATCGGACCCCGAAACACACCTGAGCAATTTCAACATCTACATGACCGGGTGTGGGGCCTCTGATGCGACCAGGTGTAACACCCCAATTCACAAAATCGGACATTACACGCCGTAGAACCCTCATGAGGTCTACCAAGCCAACACAAGACACATAACCACAATGAAATCCCAAAAGATGCACTCGAAAAGTAAATAGGGCCGTGGCCTCGGCCAAAACATTTCAACGGAGTACATGAAACATAATGTAAACATCAATTCATTGCCCACGCAGGGGACTTAAACCAAGTTTAGAAGTAAACAGTCTACTCCATTACTCGACAAATGCAATGAAAAATCATAAAAATACAGACTCTAGCCACATCATCAAGCCAGCCCATCCTTTGCGTGCACGTCCCGTGCCTGCTCCTCAGCTCTCCCGGTACCTGAAATGCATAAGACGCATTTCCCCCATTTAAGGGGTTAGCATTCGAATAGCTAGTGCAAGTACACAATTACACAACATTATATACAAAACACGGTTTTACACGATCATTTCAATCAGAAATCATTTGCCATAAATATTCCGGAATACTACATTGGCAATCAAATCAGTTTTCAATCATCACTATACCACAAAATCACAACTGGTATCCCGTGGCCGTACCCCTTAGTATCGACCCCCAGACATCCCGTCGAACGCTCCGGGTGGAATACCACTTCCACGGACGTACCCCTTAGTATCGACCCCCAGACATCCCGTCGGACACTCCGGGTGGAAGTTCAACCACACACGCACCCAAGTCCACTTCCGCGGCCGTACCCCTTAGTATCGACCCCCAGACATCCCGTCGGACACTCCGGTTGGAAGGGAACACAACTCACGCACCCGAATACCACAATTCATCATTCATTTCGAAAATCACAACATACATAACGAAATGTAATACATGTACTTGCCTTGAATAAGACGAAACAAAGGAAACGACGAAGGAATAGGTTTCGGTCCGAACAATTCTCCCAAGTCCGTTCCTAACACAATAACGGTATACAACAAGTCTCAATAATGAGGAAAGGTAAGAATTCATCCTAATTCTACCCGTTGGAACAATTTGTCGGTCATACAAGGTCACAACCAAATCCAAACTATCAACGGGGGAAAACATCGAGTTTAATCCGCAAAACCACAAGAGAAACAAGGGATGGTGATTACGCTATCGAAATCTAACAATCATAAGGGGCAAATCGGACTAGAAGGGTGAAACCTAAAACAAAACCCCAAAATCCCCAAATGTTAGGGTTCAAAGGAAATATACCTCGATTCGGATGGATGGAGGATGATTATGATGATGATAAACCTTGCTTGAAGCACAACAATCGATCTCCAAAGGAACTCTAAGGATTGCCCTGGGCAAATCGCTCCAAATCGCTCAAGGAACTCACGTCTCGCACAAAGGGATGAGAAGGAATGAAATAACGCGACTGAGGATAAGTCAGGAATTAAAAGGCCTGACAGCGCGTTACGTACGTTAACGCGAGTTGTTAACGTACGTTATGAAGTTTACGTACGTAACCTCTCACAGGTTAACGTACGTAACGAACAATCTGTACTCAACCGTGGAAACCATAACGTACGTTACCAATGGGGTATAGCGTACGTTATGATGCCTCTATAACGTACGTAAGGGAGCATGCATAATGTACGTTATGCATGCAGCAGTTCAGCGCTGCTAAACACTTAACTCTGCACAGTCGATACAACGACGAAATGCAACGCAAGGATAGATTCAAAAGTGTAAACATGAGGTATCCATAACAACGAAGCTGAGTTTTGAAAGAAAATACACTACCAACTTCCGGGGAATCCAAAATATGAAAAGGAGGATAAAAGCACCCTAAACTTCTAAGAAATTACAAAACGGCCCAAACGTCCGAAAATCACGATACAACGTCGGATTAACAATCCGAAACTCACAACATGCTCCACTCAACCATACGAACTCATGGAAATAGGTAAATGACAAAATCGAACAAGTTTAACGAGAATCGAATACACATGCGATAAAATATAACTCAAGATGAAATTACGCAAAAACATCATCGAGACTCGTCCAAACGGAGAAACTCCAAGAACAAAATAAATTCAGAATTCCAAAACAGTATTAAGCGAGTTGTCCGAAACAAACATACACCAAAAATAGAAATTACCAAAAATAGAAAACATGGATATTACATTCTCCCCCCTAAAAATAAGTTTCGTCCCGAAACTTACAATGCGAATAACTCGGGGTATCTCGACCTCATACTCTCTTCCGTCTCCCACGTGGCTTCCTCGGATCCATGCTTCGACCATCGCACTTTGACCAAAGGAATGGTTTTGTGCCTGAGTTGTTTCACTTGACGCTCTAAGATCTGAATCGGCCTCTCCTCGAAGGTAATGTCGGCCCCAACTCGATCTCTCTAAAATCGATAATATGCCTAGGGTCCGATACGTACTTCCTAAGCTGGGAAACGTGAAATACATTATGCACGTGACTCAAGGACGGCGGCAAGCCTAACCGATAGGCAAGCTCTCCAACCCTCTCTAAAATCTCAAACGGTCCAATATATCTCGGACTAAGTTTACCCTTCCGGCCGAAGCGGTAAACTCCCCGTGTCGGCGACACCTTAAGCAAAACATGATCCCCCACTTCAAACTCCAACGACCGGCGACGCATATCGGCATAAGACTTCTGCTGACTCTGGGCCGTCAATAATCTATCGCGAATCAGAGCAATCTTCTCTCTCGTCTCAACTACCATATCGGGCTCGGTACCAATCAGCTCGGACGCATCCTCCCAACACAACGACGATCTGCACCTTCTCCCATATAATTCCTCAAATGGTGCCATTTTAATCGAGGCGTGCCAACTTTTGTTGTACGTGAACTCGATCAACGGCCAGTGCGACTCCCAATCATCCTTCCAATTTAAGGAACAGGCTCTCAACATATCCTCCAACATCTAGATCGTCCGCTCTGACTGTCCGTCAGTCTGAGGGTGGTAGGATGTACTGAGTCTCAACTCGGTCCCTAAGGCCCTATGAATGGCCTGCCAAAAATGTGATATAAACCGGCCATCACGATCCGAAACAATACTCTTAGAAGTCCCATGCAATCTCACGATCTCTGCAATAAACACTCGTGCCAGTCTCTCTGGCCCCCAAGTGTCCTTAATACCCAGGAAATGAGCTGATTTGGTCAGTCGATCGACAATAACACAAATCATGTTCATTCCAGTCCGAGTCCTAGGCATACTGGTAATGAAATCCATAGAAATATCCTCCCATTTCCACTCCGGGATAGAAAGTGGTCGCAAAAGCCCCGTGGGCTGCTGATGCTCGATCTTAACCTGCTGACAGGTCAAACATCTCGACACAAAATCGCTAACGTCTGTCTTCAAATTACTCCACCAGTAGTTACTCCTCACATCCTTGTACATTTTACTCGTACCAGGATGTATGGAGTACGGTGTGGTATGAGCTTCACTCAAGATCTTCTATCTCAGCTCAATAACATTCGATACACATAGTCTGCCGCGAAATCTCAAAACTCCGTCATCCTGAACCACAAATCCAGGGGCTTTCCCCTTCCTCACATCCTCCCTCAGCTGGACCAAAAATGGATCATCATACTGTTTCGCCTTGATATTGTCAGTCAAGGACGAAGTGATCTCCAACGCACATAACTGACCCTGAACTCTCTGAACCCAAACCTCGATATTCTGACGAATAAAATACCGCCGGATCCTACTCTGTGGCGTAAGTACTTCGAACATCTGTAACGTCATCAGTTTCTGGCTCAACGCATCAGCCACTACATTAGCCTTACCCGGATGATAGAGTATCTCGAGGTCGTAATCTTTAATTAGCTCCAACCACCTACGATGTCTCATATTCAACTCTTTCTGACTGAAGATATACTTCAAACTCTTGTGATCCGTAAATATCTTACACGACGCCCCATAGAGATAATGCCTCCAGATCTTTAAGGCGAAAACGACCGCAGCTAACTCCAAATCGTGCGTGGGGTAATTCGCCTCATACGGTTTCAACTGGCGGGATGCATAAGCAATAACCCTCTCTCTCTGCATCAAAACGCATCCGAGCCCAAGGCCCGAAGCATCACTATATACCACGAAATATTCGTTCCCCTGAGGCAACGCTAACACGGGTGCGGTAGTTAGTCGTCTCTTCAGCTCGTCAAAACTACTCTGTCTGTCTGCGGTCCACTCGAACTTCCGAGTTTTCTGGAGTAACTGAGTGAGCGGTCTAGCGATCTTAGAGAATCCCTCAACGAATCTACGATAATAGCCTGCAAGTCCCAGAAAACTCCTCACTTCCTTCACATTCTTGGGCGGTTCCCAAGCCATCACCGCCTCTATCTTCTGTGGGTCTACCCGAACTCCCTCGGCTGAGACCACGTGTCCGAGGAACATCACTTCTTTGAGCCAAAACTCACATTTAGAGAATTTCGCGTACAGCTTCTCAGCTCTTAAAATGTCTAATACAATTCTGAGATGTAAGGCGTGCTCCTCCCGACTCCGTGAATAGATAAGAATGTCTTCGATAAAGACGACTACGAATTTGTCCAGATACTCAATAAAAACTTTGTTCATCAACTGCATGAACACTGCCGGGGCATTGGTTAGCCCGAAAGGCATAACCACAAACTCGTAATGGCCATATCTCGTCCGAAAGGCAGCTTTCGGTATATCGGTGTCCCGAATCCTCAACTGGTAGTAGCCCGATCGCAAATCAATCTTCGAAAAGACTGTCGCCCCCTGAAGCTGATCAAACAAGTCGTCAATCCGTGGCAAAGGGTATTTATTTTTGATGGTTAACTTGTTTAATTCTCGATAGTCGATGCATAAACGAAGCGATCCATCCTTCTTCTTAACAAAGAGTACGGGCGCACCCCAAGGCGATGCGCTCGGTCGAATGTACCCTTTATCTAACAACTCTCCCAACTGATTATTCAACTCTAACATCTCCGACGGTGCCATACAGTACGGTGCTCGAGAAATAGGGACCGCATTCGGCTCAAGATCAATAGGACACTCCACCTCTCGCTATGGTGGTAATCCCGGCAAGTCGTTCGGAAATACGTCGGGATACTCGCTAACAACTGGGATCGACGACATGTCAACCCCACCATCTTCCGCCTGCAGAGCACAACACCAGTAGCCGACACAACCCTGGTTCAGAAGTTTCATCGCCTTCATGGCGCTAATCACACTCCCCGATCTACCCGGCTTACAACGAATGAGGGTATGCTCAGTGCCGTCCTCGACAACTATCGAGATGGTACGAGTCTGATAGTTCATGATAGCACTGTGGCGATCCAACCAATCGTCCCTGAGGATCAAATCCTCACCCTTAAGGTCTATAACAATGAGATTAGAGGGCCAATCTCGGCTCCCGATCCTCACTGGGCAATCCCTAACTTCCCGATCCCCATCCATACGATCCCTGCTGGGCGTACTCACTACAAACGGCTTACACTCAAACAAGCAGTCAAAACCAATACGACTCACACAATCCGATGCAATAAAGGAATGGGTAGCACCCGAATCAAAAAGAACTGAAACTAGATGAGTAAGGATCTGAGTGGTACCTGACGCCACCAGAACGTCTGCCTCCTCTGTGCGCCTCATCTGATACAATCGGGGGTGAACTGAACACGAACTCGATGCTGCGCGGCGATCCGGCTGACCCCGTCCCCTACCACGACCTGAACTCTGCGGAACATGAGTAGCTGGAGTGCTGTGATCCCTCTGATCGGTAGTGGTAGACGGAACTCTAACAGCCCTGGCGGCCCTCTCACAATGAGCTGCCCGATGCTTGGTCTGCCCGCAAGTAAAGCAAGTAACTGGAGGAAAAGGGCAATCCTTCATCAAATGCTCATATTAGTTGCAGTTAAAACAAACCCTGCCACCAGAAGCAACGGACTGGACTGAACGATTACCCTGAGATCCCCCAACCTGATGAAACGGTCTCTTCCCAGGTGTAGGGGCAGACTGTGCTCTCGAAAATCAACCACTCTTGCCGGCTGAAAAGCTACCAACCGTTTTCTGTTTCTTGGCCTCGGTACCCAATTCTGATTCCGGTGCGGCCATCTCGATCGCTAGCGCGCGATCCTGATACTCTTTCAAAGTGGCACACATGAGCAGTGCCATACTTTGCCTAATATGCGGCTTCATGCGCATATTGAAGTAACGGATTTTATCCGCCTTCGTTCTCACTTGATCTCTCACGAAACCCAACTGCTGATTGTAAGTAATGATGGACTTAGAAATAGGCACATCCTGAGGTGTAACGGTGAAGAACTCCACAATTCTGCGCTCCTTAACTGGCGGTGGACAATATTCTGCTTCCATAGCAGCCTTGAATTCCTCCCATGTAGCTCGGCGGTCTCTGGGCGCAACGGCCTCCCACCATTCCGCAGCTTCCTTATCCAGGAGGTATTGGGCAATATGTACCCTCCTGTCCTTGGGACAAGCTACGGCATCGAATGTCTTGGACAACTAAAAGAGCCAATTCTCCCAACCTAGGGAGTCATAAGATCCGGAGAAACGAGGTGGATGCATCTTAGTCACCGTCTGAAGCCACTTACTAGCTTCCTCTTCAGGTGTCTGGGGCGGATTCTGGCGTCCACCCAGAGCTATCTGAGTAAGTTGGGCTACTAACTGCAGAAGTACGGCAGTAGTCCCGGCGTCGGCATTATTACCCGAAGGCACTGAGTGAGAGGCTGAGTCCGCAGAGGACTGAGAAAGTGAGCCCTCCTCATTATCAGCACCCCAACCACGGCCTCGACCGCATCCCCTAGCTGGTCTACCACGACCTCTCAACATACTGAAGGAAAAATGAAAAGAACAAGATCAGGAAGATTCACAATTGACAACGTTGGTATCACAATTTGCAATTCCGAACAACGCAAGAAAATGAATTACAGTAATATAAGAGTTCGAGGAGACTTACAACCACGGGTCGCACGAAAAGACGGTAGCATGATGATATTAGGCTCAACGACTGACTCTAAAGACTCAACTGACAGACCCAAAAATTTACCGACAGCCTAGGCATTCAAAACCTAAGCTCCGATACCATAAATGTAACACCCTAATTCACAAAATGGGACATTACACGCCGTAGAACCCTCGTGAGGTCTACCGGGCTAAGACAAGATACATAACCACAATGAAATCCCAAAAGATGCACTCGAAAAGTAAATAGGGCCGTGGCCTCGGCCAAAACATTTCAACGGAGTACATGAAACATAATGTAAACATCAATTCATTGCCCACGCAGGGGACTTAAACCAAGTTTAGAAGTAAACAGTCTACTCCATTACTCGACAAATGCAATGACAAATCATAAAAATACAGACTCGAGCCACATCATCAAGCCATCCCATCCTTTGCGTGCACGTCCCGTGCCTGCTCCTCATCTCTCCCGGTACCTGAAATGCATAAGACGCATTTCCCCCATTTAAGGGGTTAGCATTCGAATAGCTAGTGCAAGTACACAATTACACAACATTATATACAAAATACGGTTTTACACAATCATTTCAATCAGAAATCATTTGCCATAAATATTCCGGAATACTACATTGGCAATCAAATCAGTTTTCAATCATCACTATACCACAAAATCACAACTGGTATCCCGTGGCCGTACCCTTAGTATCGACCCCCAGACATCCCGTCGAACGCTCCGGGTGGAATACCACTTCCGCGGTCGTACCCCTTAGTATCGACCCGCAGACATCCCGTCGGACACTCCGGGTGGAAGTTCAACCACACACGCACCCAATTCCACTTCTGCGGCCGTACCCCTTAGTATCGACCCCCAGACATCCCGTCGGACACTCCGGGTGGAAGGGAACACAACTCACGCACCCGAATACCACAATTCATCATTCATTTCGAAAATCACAACATACATAACGAAATGTAATACATGTACTTGCCTTGAATAAGACGAAACGAAGGAAACGACGAAGGAATAGGTTTCGGTCCGAACAATTCTCCCAAATCCGTTCCTAACACAATAACGGTATACAACAAGTCTCAATAATGCGGAAAGGTAAGAATTCATCCTAATTCTACCCGTTGGAACAATTTGTCGGTCATACAAGGTCACAACCAAATCCAAACTATCAACGGGGGAAAACATCGAGTTTAATCCGCAAAACCACAAGAGAAACAAGGGATGGTGATTACGCTATCGAAATCTAAAAATCATAAGGGGCAAATCGGACTAGAAGGGTGAAACCTAAAACAAAACCCCAAAATCCCCAAATGTTAGGGTTCTAAGGAAATATACCTCGATTCGGACGGATGGAGGATGATTATGATGATGATAAACCTTGCTTGAAGCACAACAATCGATCTCCAAAGGAACTCTAAGGATTGCCCTGGGCAAATCACTCCAAATCGCTCAAGGAACTCACGTCTCGCACAAAGGGATGAGAAGGAACGAAATAACGTGACTGAGAATAAGTCAGGAATTAAAAGGCCTGACAGCACGTTACGTACGTTAACGCGAGTTGGTAACGTTCGTTATGAAGTTTACGTATGTAACCTCTCACAGGTTAACGTACGTAACGAACAATCTATACTGAACTGCGGAAACCATAACGTACGTTACCAATGGGGTATAGCGTACGTTATGATGCCTCTATAACGTACGTAAGGGAGCATGCATAACGTACATTATGCATGCAGCAGTTCAGCGCTGCTAAACACTTAACTCTGCACAGTCGATACAACGACGAAATGCAACGCAAGGATAGATTCAAAAGTGTAAACATGAGGTATCCATAACAACGAAGCTAAGTTTTGAAAGAAAATACACTACCAACTTCCGGGGAATCCAAAATACGACAAGGAGGATAAAAGCACCCTAAACTTCTAAGAAATTACAAAATGGCCCAAACGTCCGAAAATCACGATACAACGTCGGATTAACAATCCGAAACTCACAACATGCTCCACTCAACCATACGAAGTCATGGAAATAGGTAAATGACGAAATCGAATGAGTTTAACGAGAATCAAATACACATGCGATAAAATATAACTCAAGATGAAATTACGCAAAAACATCATCGAGACTCATCCAAACGGAGAAACTCCAAAAACAAAATACATTCAGAATTCCAAAACAATATTAAGCGAGTTGTCCGAAACAAACATACACCAAAAATAGAAATTACCAAAAATAGAAAACATGGATATTACACCAGGTGCCGAATGTTCCCTCTGACGCTGGACGACCTTGCCCACAGGTGGTACACCTCATTGCCGCCTCGGTCCATCGGCTCCTTTAACCAACTGGCGACCGACTTCACAGCGTACTTCGCCACCAGGGTCGCTCGGACAGAAGGTCCCCATCGCATGATGCGGATCAATCAAGGGGAAGAAGAGTCCGACTCGGACTACATCGATCAGATAGACGAGATCATCCTCAACGGCGATCCCGTAAGCGATGAGATCGCCCTCTACGCGGTCCTAGGAGGATTCCATGGTCCTTCGCCTATGTTCAGGCATCTTACGAAGGAACAACCCTCGATCTATGCGACCTTCCGAGCTAAGGCCACGGACTTTCTGGCCAGGCAAAGGTTTCTTCTTAGCCTGTGAACAGTGCGATCGGCGCCCGAGCGACGATCTCCAGCCCGATCGCCGGTATGAACCTATGAATAATGCGATCGGCAGCCGAACAACGATCACCAGTCTTCCATCCCGATCGCCATCATCAAGCTACATCATCAAAATCGGAGGACTCATTCGCCATCTACAGTTCACCATCTAACATGGTGGACTACGGCACGAGATCGCCTCCACCGCACAACGTACAGCCATGGTCCTGGTAGTCGATGGAACCGGATGCTTCGGACATGCAAGGTCCCTTTGGGCCAAGATCGCCCTCCCTTTGCTTAAATACGAGGCCGTCGTAGTCTGAGGGCCCTCCAAAACTAATCAGTGGACACGATCGCCCGCCCTCAAAGGTTTATCATCTAACATGGTGAACCCGGACAATGCAACGTGCCACTACCCCCATCTCAACATACACCGTCGAGGTTCGCCATCTTCATGGAGGGCCGAGGTGGAAGCAGAGCTAACGAGCTGCGGAAGTGGAGTTGATTAATCCGACGACGCCCCGCGCAAGGACTCCTCTAGACCAAGACCGCACGCCCTTCGTTTCAATACGAGGCGAGGCGCAGCCTAACAGAGGACCCTCACAATAAAATGAGTCACGATACAGTCAATGTCGTTCGCACACAAGACACGGTCATGGAGTCGGTCCATCGAACTCCGCAATTGTGCACGGTTCCTCAGCGACGAAACAATCAGGTTTCTACAAGGGATCGGCCAATGTTGTTTTTTGTAGGTACAAGACTGAAAGATAGCTAGCCAATCGACCAGATCGCCCAAGTCTGAATCCATAGTCAGCTCAACGGATCGCCCATCCTCATCTTACACGATCGCCAGCAAGAACCACCTCGCCCCATATATTCAACATCGGTGCAAGCTGGGGGGAAATTGTTGTGTGGAGAATTATACTCTTCGACCGGCGATCGCCTCAGAGATTGGGCGACCTAGCCATAGCCGAGCAGCTGAGGTAGAACTACCGACCAGAGGCTGGGCGACCTATCCATAGCCGAGCAGCCAAGATAGATAGGCCGACCGAAGGTCCCAGGACAAGTCCTGGTGCCGAGCGATCGACATCTAAGACGATCGTCTCTTGGTACTTGGCGATCGACTCCTGGTGGCCGACTAGCAGGTGTAATACCCCCAGATTTAACTGGAAATATTACAGCACCGTGGGCCCCGAGATGGAACCCACAAGGCTAAAAGAATTTTTCGCAAACATTTACAAATGCCTAAGAGGCCAACGACGGTACTATCTTTAAAAATTCACAAAGACATATAAAATCCATTTATCAAAAACCGTCGTAAAAACTCATTTGAAATCGCAAGGCCAAACGGACGACACTCAAAAGTTTTGAAAACGAGTTCCAAAGTAACCTCAGTTATCAGATACCAAAAGAGCATTTCAAAATACTCACGCAGCAGAAAAAGACCAACCATAAAGATACTCTAGCAGCGGAATACAAGAACCAATCAAGAAACTCAATGGAAATAAACATGTCCTAGCCAGTATCCTCCGGGAAGCTCATCTCTTCACGACCGCTACAAGCTCGATACTCCAAGAACCTAAAAAGAAATCCCACGATGGGGTCAGCCATAATATCCAACAATGATAACCGTCACATCACATTAATAATTACATACCAATGAGAATACAACATAAGAATACGACCAACGTAATCTTACCGCCATAACTTTACTTACTCAAGTCATTCTCATCAGAATAACCATTATCACATTTCACATCTCGTACTTGATTAACCAATAAACTCGAACCTAATATCTATATTGTACCTCAAACAATACGCAAGATTCTCAAACTATCATCACCAACTCACGATACGGAAATTTACCAATTCTGACCAATACTATCCATCGAATAACATCATCAAATCCCAAGACGATAACCGATTGACCATCAAAGACAAATACCAAAGGAAATACGGAACATACCTCGTGATATGAAGTGACACGACAATCATATCAGTCTAATCCGAGATCAGATCAATGCAATACGGACACGGTCCTAACACAAGACCTATAAATGCATACTCATATGACCACGTCAATATGCTCACAACAATAACAATGATGTATACTCAATGGAAATCCGACGATCCAGCGCCCTCAGCATAGATCCCCTTGATAATCCTATCAGATCATCATAAGGTGACAATACGCATATGAACAACAACACATGATACAATCAATGATGCGAATTCACAAGATTCCATCAACACAATACTGGTAATCCAACGATCCAGCGCCCTCAGCATAGATCCCCATGATGATCCCGTCGAACCAACGTATGGTGGAAAACCTGTCCAACGATCAAGCGCCCTCAGCATAGATCTCCATGATGATCCCGTCGAACCAACACATGGTGGACATCCGATCCTGCGCCCTCATCATAGATCCTCATGATCCCTTCGGATCATTTACAACATAACAATGCAATTATGCATACACATATTCTAATCAATATGTTCATCAACATGAACAACATATGAATCAAAACATGAACGACACTATGATGACATAACTAAGACGACCTCATGTTCAGCAACATGAATGACAACCTGCATGATCAACATCATCGACACTAAACCGAATCAATCCTGAATACTTGACCCGAGTCCTTCGGAAGCAATCTCGATGCCAAATCACCACCGAAGATTATTCGCAATGCTCGGAAACCCAAACATACCATGGACTGCAGATACTCATATCCTCGTCTTTACCATAATGTATCCTCGATACCCAAAATTCCAATAATCCAAAATGAATCAAAAACCTTATGATTTAACTCCCAGAATCGGAAAGACAACACATAATACAAATCTCCAGAATTTACAGTAATAATCATTGTAATATGCATTATAAACGAAATGAATCTGAAACCACTCATTAAACATTATAACTGAGCAAGTAATAACTTGCCTCGATACCGATACAATGACGCTGAAGCCGCTACCAATCTCATTGTCTTCGTCTATGAGCTCCTCGGCCCTTACCAACGCAATTCACAAACGTACTTGAACACGATAGCAACATACGGTTCTAATCACCGATCAACAATCTCAACCTATCGAAGTAATCAAATAACATATATCCGATAACAATTAAAAACCGACATGACCAACCAAATCATCTCAACGATTCAACGATATCTACAATACAAACTACAACTCGATGATCATAATCAATCAATACAACCGATCAATAAACCCCAACGGTTCCACAATATCTCGATTAGACACAAATCCGGACAATCCAACTCAAACAATTACGAACTCAAAACCACAACACGATTTATAATCCGATTAATTCAACATACGATCGTCTTGCTATGTTAAATTCATCAAAAGTTCCTCAAGAACACTAAGGGATTCGAACTCATGTTCATAACCGTTAAAACAACATAACTCGATATCCTTTAACATGAAGATAATCTTCCAATTCGTAATCCAAGTCATGAATCATCGTATTCTTCAATATACACTCTACATAACCTCAAGGATTGTAACAACAACTCCCTAATCATCATCATACAGATCAAATACGGATAATAATACCAAGAACATCAAGAACTCTATGATTTCATAATCATAATCAACATATTTAAGGTATAAACCATCATATCACCATCTTCCTTCAACATATAATTCATATAACCTTAAGAATCGAAACAACATCTTAATCCTCTTCATACGAATCATTTATCAATAACAACATCAAGAATCCGAAATGAAAAGGAGGATTATCCAACACACCTCTTAGAAGATGAAAAACACTAGAAAACACTTCAAGAATCATCCATAGCTCCATATCCAAGCCTCAATTCCAAGTCCTCAAGCTCAAAATCGACTTAGGAAGGCCAACATCTCTCTCTCTCTGTCAAAGTTTGGAGACGAAAAACGAAAAGGAAAGCTGAAGTGAAATGAAAGACGAACTTCATTATATTAAACTGCATAACTCATTACGTACGTTATCCTTCATCATTAACGTACGTAATGCACTTTAGCATACGCTACTCGTCCCACATAGCGTACGTAATCATCATCCCAGAACTAACTGAACTGTTTTGTTAACATGCTTACATACGTAATGTTTCCTTCATAACGTACGTAACATGTACGTTGACTTGCTACAGTACCACACACATTACGTACGTAATACGCCATGCATAACGTACGTAATGGTCGAGGTTGACTGGCTGTCCACATCCTCCGCCGAAAGCTGCCGACACAGGGTCCCACCTGCCGACCATGACTCAATCATCTGATTCCCATATTACGTACGTAATGTCCCGACCATAACATACGTAACTCTTGTGATTTAGCGTACGTAAGTCTTCAAGATTAGCGTACGCTAAGTATTCTATACTTAGCCAATTTCAACGGTTACCGCCTGTCTCGACATACCGAAAACACATATACACTTACTGAATATATATACTGAATCAAATAGTATTCTCATACGATATACCTCATATCAAAAGTGCGATGACCTGATACACGATATCCTCAATTGTAATTGTCTACCAAATACGACAATTATACAAGTACATTTGCCTCAGTCTTTCTATTATTTTATCCATACGGCACATATTCCATCCTGTACAATATAGCTCGGATAAAATAACATTAAACAATCGCAGTAGAATTTCAGGATATTACATTCTACCCCACTTAAAATAAGTTTCGTACTCGAAACTTGCAATTCGTTACAAAGACAAACAAACCGTTCAACAAAATATCCCGAAATCAATACGACAACGATCAATCATCATTATTACTGAATCACCAAAATCGCATACTTACAACTGCGCAAAGTCGATGATCTCCTGAGATATTAGCGAGTGACTCACTGTAAAGCCTCAATATGCTTACAATAACAATTCCATGAGTCTCAACAAAATTATATCATCGTCAGATTAAATAATCTATCCGTGACAAATCTTGTTTGCCTAATCACATGATCAAGTTCCAATTCCGATAAAATGAATAATATCCGATATATTTGTGAAACAACTGCCCAAAACAACACGAATCCCGAGACACCGACACAAAATCCGAACGCTCAGATGATCACCAACAATGATCAACCAATAAGTCAACCGAATTTATTATCGACATGATAAATTCCAATATGACCGACCATAGGTCAAAACACAATCGAGAATATCATCAACATGATAAACTCCAATATGACCAACCAGAGGTCAAAACACAATCGAGAATATCATCAACATGATAAACTCCAATATGACCAACCAGAGGTCAAAACACAATCAAGAATATCATCAACATGATAAACTCCAATACGACCAACGAACGGTCAATGATAATCGAGAATACCTTCACACGAGAAGCCCCAACACGGCCAACACAGAACCACAGAAACAGATATACGAAAGAATAACATTCTCAAAATGACACACCAACCACATACAGTGGATCTCAATAAACATACCCGACTGGTGAACATATTCCTCGGCATATGAACAACCAATCACAAATCGACGAACATACCTAATCATACATGGAGTGGGAACGACCACTCAATATCCAAAACACCAGTATGGGGGCACCATCCCTAAATCTACACTTACAAAGAAACCATTCAAAAACATTATGGTAGCGCATACGTCCGAGTTTCACAAAACCTGAAGTTCCAAAATTACATCATGTGCATGAATTCTACATCACGCAGCATATTCTTCTTATCCGATCAATCAACCGATCATCCCTGGATAACCAACTACCATACTGAAGCTCGAATCTTTATTCATCGTTCCATACTGACGTCTTATCCAGTTCGTGAGTCACACTCAGAACTTCACCATGATATGCATTATGCACTAAATGCGTATGTATATCGATCATATTTTCAAGACCAGTTTGAAATCATATAGTCTTGTCAAGAAGACAAATTTTCAAGAGTTCCTTCAAAAATTTTAAAACTCAAAACATAAATTTTTGGTAAGACTACAAAATCAATTTTCGAACCAACCGGCTCGCTCGTGTCAAGTTCTTGATAAAAATTCTTTTCAAATACACACGATTAAATAAAATGGGATTTATGCAAATTCTTGACCATATCCATACTCCTGTATATCAGTTCAGCTTGTCACCAATATCCACCGATATTCCATCGGGAAAACCACATGATAGAGTTCCAAAATCTCAATATATATAAATTCCGTTAAAACTCCTTTTTCCTCACATGACTGGCAACGCCGACCATTAACCCATCCTGAATCACCTCTAATATGATATGACAAAACACTGAATAATCGACAAATCAAATACAACAAAAGACTACCCGAGAAGTTTCATTTGAACAAGTAAACCAAAACCTCGAAAGGTAGGAACGAAATAAATAAACGATTGATAAAGAGCTTTACAAATCTCGGGAGTTTTACGAAAACTAAAAAGCCTTTTTGAAACACTAGGGTCTCAGCCCATATCTCGTTCCGCATTACAAGAAGTTTAAAAAGTAGAAAACTCTTTACGGACCCCAAGTCCTGAGTTATAAAACTATTTCGAAATCAATTGGGTCTCGGCCCAAAAATCATTTTCCGTAAAACATCCAGAAACATTCATTTTGAAAAGTATCATTTTCAAATGCTCAAAACAGTTCATATATCTCAAAATGAATTAACATGCTACATGTTCTTCTCAACAATCCATAGTCTTTCTCCCGAATACACAATTCCGTTCCAAAACTCAACCGACATATTGATTTCCAAAACCATAACTTCTCAAGATCATCAATCATGTCCCACTCTGTCACCTCATACTGTAACGCATAATATTCTGCTGAATCTCAAAGCATATCAACTTAGAACGGTAATAAATCTCGATACAATTCAAGAATCCAATTATTTACAGATCGTGAAGCCGACGATTCCCCGTGATACTAGCACATGTCCCGACTCTAGAAAATACTCGACACGGATATTTTCAAAACACACGTTTTGCAAAATCAGTTCGACTCAAGAACACAATACATCTCATTCCAGAGAATCTCGTTAACACCATTTGGAAAGGTACACCATAAACCCAGTACCACACTGGTAAATCACATAACGCACAAGCCTGAGTGAACAACAAAAACTCAAGGCTCTAGAATTAGTCAATCGAAAACTCGACTGACGCGATAAAACATGACCCAACTCGACCCAAATGCCTAGGTTTTCTCAACCTAAGCTCCGCTACCATATTCTATAATACCCCCATATTTAACAGGAAATATGACAGCGCTGTGGGCCCCGATATGGAACCCACAAGGCTAAAATAATTTTTCGCAAACATTTACAAATGCCTAAGAGGCCAACGATGGTACTATGTTTAAAAATTCACAAAGACTAATAAAATCCATTTATCAAAAACCGTCGTAAAAACTCATTTGAAATCGCAAGGCCAAACGGCCGACACTCAAAAGTTTTGAAAACGATTTCCAAAGTAACCTCAGTTACCAGATACCAAAAGAGCATTTCAAAATACTCACGCAGCGGAAAAAGACCAACCATAAAGATACTCTAGCAGCGGAATACAAGAACCAATCAAGAAACTCAATGGAAATAAACATGTCCTAGCCAGTATCCTCCGGGAAGCTCATATCTTCACGACCGCTACAAGCTCGATACTCCAAGAACCTAAAAAGAAATCCCACGACGGGGTCAGCCATAATATCCAACAATGATAACCGTCACATCACATTAATAATTACATACCAATGAGAATACAACATAAGAATACGACAAACGTAATCTTACCGCCATAACTTTACTTACTCAAGTCATTCTCATCAGAATAACCATTATCACATTTCACATCTCGTACTTGATTAACCAATAAACTCGAACCTAATATCTATATTGTACCTCAAACAATACGCAAGATTCTCAAACTATCATCACCAACTCACGATACGGAAATTTACCAATTCTGACCAATACTATCCATCGAATAACATCATCAAATCCCAAGACGATAACCGATTGTCCATCAAAGACAAATACCAAAGGAAATACGGAACATACCTCGTGATATGAAGTGACACGACAATCATATCAGTCTAATCCGAGATCAGATCAATGCAATACGGACACGGTCCTAACACAAGACCTACAAATACATACTCATATGACCACGTCAATATGGTCACAACAATAACAATGATGTATAATCAATGGAAATCCGACGATCCAGCACCATCAGCATAGATCCCCTTTATAATCCTATCAGATCATCATAAGGTGGATAACCAACAATACACATATGAACAACAACACATGATAAAATCAATGATGCGAATTCACAAGATTCCATCAACACAATACTAGTAATCCAACGATCCAGCGCCCTCAGCATAGATCCCTATGATGATCCCGTCGAACCAACGCATGGTGGAAAACCTATCCAACAATCCAGCTGTTGGGATTCCATAGAAAATAAACGCAGCGAAAGAATAAACGGAATCCCTAAGAGGATCGATCAAGTAACGTATATACGAAAAGAAAAATACGAAGATCAAGGAATCAAAGTCCCATAACTATGATGTCTCTGAAAAACCTTCGTATGATGATGATGATGATGAAGAGCCCTTCGTTCCAAGCACCTAAAGAAAGATGCCTCTACTTCACACGCCGGAACTTGATGGAAAAATCGACAAGCTTCCTTTCTTCAAGAATGCGGCTAGGGAAGCTTGTAGGAATTTTTTCTCTCAATGTATTCTTCTTATATCTTGTCTCTAAGATCAAGATGAAGTTTTCAACCTTACACTCTCTCTCAAATTCGTGATTTTGAGTTCTTACAAGAAGAAGTTGTCCTCTCTCCTTTTTAAAGACTTTTATTTATAAAAAAATGAAAGTCTACCTTTAACACATGATTGAGGGTATCAAATACACCTCACATATGTCACCTAGTGACATAAAATAAGTATAAAAGAGACAAGAGAGGGAGGGGGGAGGCCTTAAGGGAAATTTCCAAGAAGATGGGTCGAATTTACTCGGCTCGTATACTGGATGTTCGTCAAAACGAATCCCTCGTGTACCGGATGTTTGTCAAATGAATCCGTTTTATTTCCAGTGTGTTTGGACTAATTAATAAATCCAATTAATTAATTATATCAAACACAAATATATATTTCTCTAAGAAATATAATTTATGAATTAAAGTAATCACCCAGTAACCTACTTACAATTCATAAGACCGTTATTTGATTTATCCGATAAATCAAAATTACATATCTAATATCTAATATTATAAGAGAGATTATTAATTCATATTTATCCATCAATGATCCTATTGCGCGACTCCGTAGGTTCGTCTCAGCCGACATTGGGAGGAACCAATGAGTGCGGGCAGCACTTAGCCAGCCTAGCGGGCCGCACTGTAATCCCTGACTGAGAACGAATGAACAAATCATTCCAGAACTATTATGTCGTGAATACTATATACGTATAGTCCCTTCATCAGATGTCCCAAACAAGTCTTCGGGTCACGGTAAAGTCAAACCCTACTGTTGACTAAACTCTATACATATGTTAATGCAAATCAAGACCGACTGATTAATAGTGTATCTAATACGACTATATCAGAATGCTTTGGCCAAAGACTTATGATCTTATTTGCCATTAACCGTATAGGACATTCGCCTGCTCACTAACAGGAGATAGAATCCTTTCTTGGCGTACAACAAAGACTGCTACCTGCCCGTATAGTCCGCACTTCGAGGTCGACTCAGCAATTAAGCAAATGAGTCTAACTACTCTAATGACAAACTAAACGTCACAGGCACATCTTCTACTGAACCCTCAAGTCAAAGGTCCACGTATACTATCACAACCTTTCGATTCGTCATCGACTCTCCGAGAGTGAATACCGTGTGACTGAATCGAGTATGAGTCATGTTCGAGTATACTGGTCCCACCAATATACTTATAACTATGCTATCAAGACATGCACACATCCTAGCATCAGTTATACAAGTCTTATTAAAACTTAATGTCCTGTTAAGTTTTATCTACTTGCGAACTAGTTAAGCATTCGAGCTCTAAACACTTCTAGTGCCTATCTCCTTATCTCCTTAAGGAGTAGAATGTTCACTCTCAAATGCAAGGACTATTATTCTATATACCAAATCACAATGCCAGTGATATACAAGAATATAGAAATAATAATTGTCTTATTAAATATAATATTCATAATTACAATACAATTGCTCTCACTCTCTCATCCTCTGAGTGGCATTCGAGGGCATATTCCTAACAATCTCCCACTTGCACTCAATGCCACAAACTATGGTATATAATACCCATACTCTCCATATGTCTCTCTAAGACCTTCTGAGATAGATTATTAGTAAGCGGATCAGCAACGTTATTTGCTGTGTCTACTCTCTGCAGTGTAACATTCCCATCCCCAACCATTTCTCTAACAACATGATATTTTCTCGCAATATGTTTGGTGTTGTGGTGAGCCCTAGGCTCCTTAGCCTGTGCAACAGCTCCGTCGTTGTCACAAAACAGTGTCACGGGCTTCTCTGCGTTAGGAACCACTTGAAGTTCCTCAGTGAACTTCTTTATCCAAAAAGCTTCTTTAGCAGCCTCCGTGGCTGCCTGATATTCGGCTTGACATGTAGAGATAGCAGTAGAACTTTGCTTGTCACTTTTCCAAGAAACTGCCCCACCATTCAGAGTAAAGATATACCCTGATGTGGACATCTGAGCATCCATGTCCCCCGAAAAATCTGAGTCTGTATAACTCATCACTCTTAGTTCTCCACCGCCGTATGTAAGAACCAAGTATTTAGTCCTCCTTAGGTACTTAAGAATGTTCTTTACAACAGTCCAATGTTCCTGCCCTGGATTTGACTGAAACCGACATACTACGCTCACAGCATAGGCAATGTCCAGTCTAGTGCAAATCATTGCATACATAAGGCTACCTACTACCGAAGCATAAGGTACCTTGCTCATTTCCTTTCTATCTTCCTCACTTTGAGGTCACATCTCTAAGGAAAGTTTTGCACCATGTTGCATAGGTAGAAACCCTCTTTTAGAATCCTCCATCTTAAATCGCTTCAAGATCTTTTCTATGTAGAGGGCTTGGGAAAGACCTAACATTCTTTTCGCTCTATCCCGGTAGAGACGAATACCCAGAATATAGGTAGCTTCTCCCAAGTCTTTCATTGAGAACTCTTTAGAAAGCCAAGCTTTAACAGAACTGAGCATTCCTACGTCGTTTCCTATAAGTAGAATGTCATATACATATAGTATTAAAAACGCAATTTTGCTCCCACTAACCTTCTTGTAAATACAGGGCTCTTCTTCGTTTTGGACAAAATCAAACTCTTTGACTGTCTCGTTAAAACGAAGATTCTAACTCCGTGAAGCTTGCTTCAGTCCATAAATGGCACGCTGAATTTTGCATACTTTATGAATATTGGTTTGAGATATGAATCCCTTAGGCTGTTCCATATAAATCTCCTCCTCGAGGAATCCATTTAGGAATGCCGTTTTCAAATCCATTTGCCATATTTCATAATCTAAGTGGGCTACTATAGCAAGCATCATGCGAATAGACTTAATCATAGCTACATGCGAGAAGGTCTCGAAGTAATCGATTCCTTCTCTTTGGGAATAACCCTTTGCCACAAGCCTGGCGTTATAGGTATCAACCTTGTCATCTCCATCAGTCTTTCTCTTATAGATCTATTTGTTTCCAATAGGCACTATGCCTTTAGGATGATCTACTAAAGTCCATACCTGATTAGCATGCATTGAGTCTATCTCAGCTTGCATAGCTTCTTGCCACTTGGTGGAGTCAACATCTACCATCGCTTGGTCGTATGTAGAAGGATCATTCTCTTGACTACTTTTTGTCATCTCATGGACACCTAGTTCCTCTTGATGCAGATAGCCATACCTCTCAGGTAATTGAGAAATTCTACTAGACTTGCGAGGTTGTATTTGTATTTCAGAAGGTTCGGTTCTTATATCTTGCATAGGTGTCTCATTTGGTGTTTCTTTTATTTCTTCCAAAGAAATATTTCTACCTGCCCTTCCTTCCTGAATAAACTGATCTTCCAGGAAGTGTGCTTGTATAGCAACGATGATCCTATGATATTCGTGAATGTAGAATAGATATCCCATGGAATCCCCTGGATATCCTATGAAACGACCTTTCACAGACCTAGTTTCCAATTTCTCTACTTTAGTCTTCTTGACATAAGCAGGGCATCCCCAAATCCTAATGTGATTAAGACTTGGTTTCCTACCTCTCCACATCTCATGGGGAGTCTTAGGAACGGATTTGGAAGGACATCTGTTCAAGATATGCACAGCAGTAAGGAGCGCGTAACCCCACAGATAAATCGGTAGATCACTATTGTAATATCCGCAATTTTCGATTTTCGATAAATTTCTTTTTTCGGCGAAAGTCCATTTTGACGACTCGCTTATGACCGTTTCGTCATTTTGAGGATGATTAATTCTACACTTTTTGACATCCGAGTTTGTTTCGGTGTCGTTTTGTTGAGTTCCGTGCTTCCTATCGACTTTTCCGCACTTGAGTTCGATTCTTGCGAATCTCGTTCGAAATTGCTGTTTCGAGTTTCCCGTAAGTCCGTTTAACTTTGTTAGACGTGTTTTGAGCATCGGTTTGGTTATTCGATCACGTATTGTGATTTTCGGGCATTTTGGGCCATTTTGTAATTTCCTTAAAGTTACGGATATCCGTATCTGTAATTGTTGTCTCTACCCATTTCTTGGTCGCGTATGATTAATTATAGTATTATGTTTTCATTTCGGATCGTTGATGTTTTCCGCGAACTTTTCGTCGTGTTCGTTCCGTACGTTTTCGGAAATCGAGTCGTCGAGTCCTGGCCGGGCTGATTGCGGGCACTGGCCGGGCTGATTGCGGGCAGCTGGCCGGACGATTGCGGGCACTGGCCGGGCTGATGCGGCAGGAACCGGCGTAGCGTGCGCTACTACTGGAAGGCTGCGTGCGCTAACCGGCAGGAGTAGCGCACGTTACGCGGCCGGCCGACGCACGCTATCGGGTCAGGGCAGAGAGGTTTTGAGGTTCTGGACTGGGTTATGATCGGCAGGTAGTGCACGCTATAGTCGGTCGTGGCGCACGCTAACCGGCAGGGGTAGCGCACACTGTCGGCCGACTAGCATACGTTACCTGGGAGAGCTGTTTAGTCGAGAGACTACTGGACAGGTCGGCTAGCGCGCGCAGGCTTCCGGTCGTAGCGCACGCTAGCGGGAGTCGGGCGGACAGGTCATGATCGGCAGGTTTGGTCGGTGGTGCCGGGTTGTGCAGGCCCTGGCCGAGGGTACTCGGCCGATACTGTCCGATAGCGCACGCTAGTCCGGGAAGGCTAGCGCACGCTAGTTCCGGCCCAGTATAAATGTGACAGAGCAGTCACATTTTCATTCATTTTTCACTTCCTTCCTTTTCTATCCGCGGCTGGCGATTCGAGGGTGGCGAAGCCATGTTGTTTGACAACAAATCCACTAAGTTATTGAGTTCATAACATCAATCAATCATCCGTTATCATCCTTTGATCCAGCGAATCAAGGTAATCTTCCTTAGAACCCTAATTTCGTGAATTTGGGGGGGGGGGTTTTGCATTTTGTCCGATTCGTTCCGTGTTGTTGATTAATTCATGATGGGTAAGATTAATCTTGGTAGTATTCTTGTGTTTAACATCATTTAATCCATTGTTCTTCGTCGAATTGAAGTATATTTCTTGATTTCATTCGAATCGACTTTTTGGGGGATTTGTCCTCGATCTCGTTTTCAATCCGTTTTTGATGGATCGATTGTGGTTAAATGATGTTGTTAAACATATTCTATGGATTGTATATCCATATTTCAACTTGGAATTCCGTTTTCGTGTTTTGATGGTACGAATCGTGTTCTTGGCCGTTTTGGGGGAAATCCTTGAACCTTCGTCATTTATTCTTTGAATTCAGCGGCTTTGGGTCGTACTTTGGAATTCATTTTCGTTGTTATTGTTTTCGTTTGTAGTTCATTGTTGTGGATTGTCGTTCGGTGGAGTCGGTGAGTTCGTAGTCGGTTCGTGCCAACCTACTTCGGCCGATTCTCCACGTTATGGTTATTCGAGGCAAGTACCTTGCCCATACTTTTCTTATTTTATGGATATGATGATCGGTGATCGTCTTGGTGTGTTTGTTTGGTTGTTTGAAATGAAGTTTCAAAAGATTTCAGTTTGGCCTCGTTAAAGGCTCTCTTTCAAAACGCGTGTGTGTTTTGTGAACGGTGTGTTTGGGAATTGATTATGATTTGATCATTTTGAACGCTGAAGGCTTTGATGATATCCCTGTTGTTTAAAGTTATGGAATCGTGTATTCCGTATTTAATCTTGTTATTGTGTTTTTGAAGAGTTTGATAATGGTGTCGGATTAGTGGCCATCTCTAGTAAGTATTCTTGATGAACTTACATTCTTAGCATATTAGTATTGCATGAGTAACGTGTGTGTGTGCATGCTCACTATGGGTTAGATCCGACGGGGTCTCGGTAGGGGTCCATAGAGGGGTGGATCCGCGAGCTTGCTTTTAACCACTATGGGTTAGATCCGACGGGGTCTCGGTAGGGGTCCACGGAGGGGTGGATCCACGGTTAATTGTGGTGCATTTTAAAAATGTGATTTGACTATGGTATTTCCGTAAATGAGTGCTTTTGAATGGTTTTCATGATTGCCTGCATCGACTAAGTGTGTAAGAGTTAAGTTGTTCGTTTGGCTTACTTGCCTAGGATGGCACTAGAGTATTTTGTTGTTTGTTTTAAATCCTTTATTTGTGGATTTTGATGTTGGGAGACGAACCTTGTGGTCGTTCTTGTGTACTATGAGTTGATGAGATTTGGGGCTATCCCAATGGTTTTGTAAAAGTCATTTTACGAATTTGGGGCTAAAATCCCAACGGTTTGGTAAAGGTCATTTTACGGAAAGTAAACCTTTGGGGCGTGACCCCTTTCGTCTTTTGGGTTTTGAAAAGCGGGATTTGATAATCCTAAATTGTTTCCTATTAAAACTCTCGATGGCATTCTAAACCATTTTATAAATTATTTCCATTGATTTGTGATCTTTCGATTTTGAAATGTTTTCTCAAACTCTTGCCTCGGGAAGTACTTTTCGTTTCATTTGAATCTTTGAGGATTCCGAATTATTATCGTTCGTGGAATGTGAATTGTATGACTCGTATTTTTGCACCTGTACTTGCACTAGCAAAACAGTGGAGTTTTGCTAACCCCCGAGTATTCGGGGGGTGGATGTCTATTTTTGCATTCAGGTTTTGGAGCATAACACAGGGTCGGCACGAAGGATGATGAAAGATCATCGATACTAATCACATGAGGAACCGTACATCGTTTATTGGTTCAGTTGTACTTTATTTTCCGCTGCTATATTTTTCCCGTTGTACGGGTGTGGTTGTGTTTTGACCCCTGCGTGGGCATGAGTTGTATTTGAGTTGTATGTATTTATTGAAAGACCAAATCGGTCTACTGAGTCATTTTAGCCTTAAAGGCATGGTTGAGTTGTTGTATGTTGTTACCAGCCTGGTAGATCCTTGAGGAAAGGTTCTACGGCGTGTAATATCCCTGAGCGGATTGGGGGTGTTACATAAATGGTATCGGAGCTTTGGTTGAGGAAACCTAGGCTGTCGGGTCAAGTCGTGTTGATTGAGTCTTGTTTCGTCGGATTTTATCTGACTGAGTCTTGTCGCGACGCGTCGTTTGAGTTTGTTGGTCGTGATTAGTATCGTGGGGCGATCATCATCTTCGTGCGACCTGTGGAAGTAAGTCTCACTTCTTTGTGTTGTGCCTCGTGTGACACGAGCTATTTTTATGATTATTTGTTAAGTGGTGGAATCCTTATGTAGATTTTGATTTCACGATATGTATTTAGTCGACTCTCGTATTTGATTTATACGAGGAGTGTCGTCGCTTGTGATGTCTTTTTATTGTTGTTTTTGTCCGTTGCTGATGATTTTCGAATCGATTTGCACGTTTTACAAGTTCTCTTGTGGAGGCTTTGTGCTTATACGCATTCGACTTGTTCACTAGCCAGTGCGGGAGGGTCCTTAGAGGCCTCGAATGGGGTCAGTGGTTTTGTTTTGAATGTGGTATTTTATCGTTTATTTCCATTTAAAGACATGTATTGTCTTGATTTTAAACGTTTTGATGCGTGTACTACGAGTTGTTTTAGTGAACGTCGATATGTGTGAGTTTTGGGCATTCTGGCCTATTGGATTTTTGAAAACCTTGAGTATCTTAGAAAAATAAATTTCGAGACATACTTTTCAAATGAGTTATTTTCTTGTGGTACATCCTAGGTGCCACAAAATATTTCAAAAAAATTTCTACTTCGAGGACCAAAATGCTTGAGATATTTTCATGTTTTAGAAACACTTTTATTTAGACCCGAGGGTCGAATATTCTGAAAGTTTTCACTAAGAGAAAGTGTCCTCATTTTTTATCAAATGCGAAATGGTTCTCCAAAGTCTCGATAACGATGTTTCACGTTTGTACTTTTTGAAAGGTGATACTCAAGATCAACCGGTGTTCTTCTAAATTATTTTCAAAATGAGGTTTTCCTTTTTAAAACCTATCCATTCCCGTTTGAGGGCTGGGTATGTATGTATGATGTTTGCGTTGTCATTTTGATATTTGCTCCCGAGTATGATCGAATTGGCGGTGTGAGCGTTGAGTCGTTTTCCACACATTTGTTGTGTTAGCCCCCTAGGAGAGGCGGGATGTTGGTGTTAAATGTTGTCGCCTCGTGGTGATTTCTGCGTTGTCGCGCATGTGCTAGCTTTTAGAGCTTGGTTTGGTATGACGGTGTGCATCAGTGATGGTTCTGTTATGTGTCGGTTCTTTAATGTCTTGTTACCTTGCTCCCGTTTTTCTAAATTTCGTGGACGAGGTCGGGGGTAATGCCCATACTATTTTGACTTCTATATTTTCTCTTTCTCTAGTCTACCGATTCGCTCATGTTCGTTGATACTTTATGAACTTGTTCTGTATTTTGGTTTCATCGTCCGAATGAGCTGCGACCTTGTTGTGGGTCGATATGGTTATCGCTGTGACTTTTTCGGGTTCGGTTCGATTCTAGTGAACCTTGTTCGGGAGTGACATCATCTGGTTTTATTAGTTCTTTTATTCGAAGTGGATCGGATTCGTAACTCTTGTGTTTTCGACTTTGTCGACTCATTATGTTCTTTGACATTTCTGGGCTTGTCCTGCCCCTTGCTTTTGTTGATCGAACGAGTGTGGTATTGTTTCGGAATAACTTGTTTGTTGTTGTGACTTTTCAATTGCTATTCCCTTTCATGTGGATCTTATGGGAATGCATGTCTTGTAGTTCTCACTAGATCATCCTGGGAGTTGTTGTTTGAATTTTATTATCCTTCGTGTTTCGGACATGATTGTTCGATTTTTGTTGTCTCGATCATTTGTTTGTTCGGTTTTTGTTCTCGTTTCGTGATTGTTGAGCATTCAGGCTCCTTCCTAATTCCCTTAAGATCGGGAAATTAGTCTCGTTTTCGATCTTCCAACCCTTGGGCGGTGGAATTCCGTATTTGTTCAACGATTGGCTCGCGTTTTGATTGATGTACTGTTGGGTTGGTCAATCGTATTGATTTTCGTTCGTTGTGTTTTGTGATTGTTCGGATAATTGACTTGATTGTATTATCCATTTGATGACGCTGGTCACTTATTGGTTTTATTATATCCCTAACGGCGACGTTGTGTTGGTCTTCGTGGAGCGTGTTTTCACACCGTATATTCCGTTGCGTTGTTTGTAATGTTTCGCCGTTGGGCGTTAGTTACGCGTTTCTTGTGTATCTCGTTGAGTTTCCCTGGAGGGATATTGCTTCTCCCTACTTGTTTTAAGTTTCGGGACGAAACTTCTTTAAAGGAGGGTAGAATGTAATATCTGCAATTTTCGATTTTCGGTAAATTTCTTTTTTCGGCGGAAGTTCGTTTTGACGACTCGAGCATGCCCGTTTCGTCATTCTGAGGATGATTAATTCTACACTTTTTGACATTCGAGTTCGTTTCAGTGTCGTTTTGTTGAGTTCCGTGCTTCCTATCGACTTTTCCGCACTTGAGTTCGATTCTTGCGAATCTCGTTCGAAACTGCTGTTTTGAGTTTCCCGTAAGTCCGTTTAACTTTGTTAGACATGTTGTGAGCATCGGTTTGGTTATTCGATCACGTATCGTGATTTTCGGGCGTTTTGGGCCATTTTGTAATTTCCTTAAAGTTATGGGTATCCATATCTGTAATTGTTGTATCGACCCGTTTCTTGGTCGCGTATGATTAATTATGGTATTATGTTTTCATTTCGGATCGTTGATGTTGTCCGCGAACTTTTCGTCGTGTTCGTTCCGTACGTTTTCGGAAATCGAGTCGTCGAGTCCTGACGGCTGAGCAGCTGGCCGGACGGTGGCGGGTCCTGGCCGGACGGTTGCAGGCACTGGCCGGGCTGACACGGCAGGAACCGGCGTAGCGCGCACTACTTCCGGAAGGCTGCGTGCGCTAACCGGCAGGAGTAGCGCACGTTACGCGGCCGGCCGACGCACGCTATCGGGTGAGGGCAGAGAGGTTCTGAGGTTCTGGACTAGGTTAGGATCGGCAGGTAGCGCACGCTACTATCGGTCGTGGCGCACGCTAACCGGCAGGGGTAGCGCACGCTGTCGGCTGACTAGCGTACGTTACCTGGGCGAGACGTTTAGTCCAGAGACTACTGGACAGGTCGGCTAGCGCGGGCAGGCTTCCGGCCGTAGCGCACGCTAGCGGGAGTTGGGCGGACAGGTCACGGTCGGCAGGTTTGGTCGGTGGTGCCGGGTCGTGCGGGCCCTGGCCGAGGGTACTCGTATAGTCCGGGAAGGCTAGCGCACGCTAGTTCCGGCCCAGTATAAATGTGACAGAGCAGTCACATTTTCGTTCATTTTTCACTTCCTTCCTTTTCTATCCGCGACTGGCGATTCGAGGGTGGCCAAGCCATGTTGTTTGACAACAAATCCACGAAGTTCTTGAGTTCATAACATCAATCAATCATCCGTTATCATCCTTTGATCCAGCGAATCAAGGTAATCTTCCTTAGAACCCTAATTTCGTGAATTTGGGGGTTTTTGCATTTTTGTCCGATTCGTAACGTGTTGTTGATTAATTCATGATGGGTATGATTAATCTTGGTAGTATTCTTGTGTTTAAAATCATTTAATCCATTGTTCTTCGTCTAATCGAAGTATATTTCTTGATTTCCTTCGAATCGACTTTTTGGGGGATTTGTTCTCGATCTCGTTTTCCATCCATTTTTTATGGATCGATTGTGGTTAAATGATGTTGTTAAACATATTCTATGGATTGTATCTCCCTATTTCAACTTGGAATTCCGTTTTCGTGTTTTGACGGGAAGAATCGTGTTCTTGGCCGTTTTGGGGGAAATCCTTGAACCTTCGTCATTTATTCTTTGAATTCAGCAGCTTTGGGTCGTACTTTGGAATTCATTTTCATTGTTATTGTTTTCGTTCGTAGTTCATTGTTGCGGATTGTCGTTCGGTGGAGTCGGAGAATTCGTAGTCGGTTCGTGCCAACCTACTTCGGCCGATTCTCCGCGTTATGGTTATTCGAGGCAAGTACCTTGCCCACACTTTTCTTATTTTATGGATATGATGATCGGTGATCGTCTTGGTGTGTTTGTTTGGTTGTTTGAAATGAAGTTTCAAAAGATTTCAGTTTGGCCTCGTTAAAGGCTCTCTTTCAAAACGCGTGTGTGTTTTGTGAGCGGTGTGTTTGGGAATTGATTATGACTGGATCATTTTGAACGTTGAAGGCTTTGATGATATCCCTGTTGTTTAAAGTTATGGAATCGTGTATTCCATATTTAATCTTGTTATTGTGTTTTTGAAGAGTTTGATAATGGTGTCGGATTAGTGGCCATCTCTAGTAAGTATTCTTGATGAACTTACATTCTTAGCATATTAGTATTGCATGAGTAACGTGTGTGTGTGTGTATGCTCACTATGGGTTAGATCCGACGGGGTCTCGGTAGGGGTCCACGGAGGGTGGATCCGCGAGCTTGCTTTTAACCACTATGGGTTAGATCCGACGGGGTCTCGGTAGGGGTCTACGGAGGGGTGGATCCACGGTTAATTGTGGTGCATTTTACAAATGTGATCTGACTATGGCATTTCCGAAAATGTGTGCTTTTGAATTGTTTTCATGATGCATGCATCGACTAAGTGTGTAAGAGGTAAGTTGTTCGTTTGGCTTACTTGGATAGGATGGCACTAGAGTATTTTGTTGTTTGTTTTAAATCCTTTATTTGTGGATTTTGATGTTGGGAGACGAACCTTGTGGTCGTTCTTGTGTACTGTGAGTTGATGAGATTTGGGGCTAAAATCCCAATGGTTTTGTAAAAGTCATTTTACGGATTTTGGACTAAAATCCCAACGGTTTGGTAAAGGTCATTTTACGGAAAGTAAACCTTTGGGGCGGTGACCCCTTTCGTCTTTTGGGTTTTGAAAAGCGGGATTTGATCATCCTAAATTGTTTCCTATTAAAACTCTCGCTGGCATTCTAAACTGTTTTATAAATTATTTCCATTGATTTGTGATCTTTCGATTTTGAAATGTTTTCTCAAACTCTTGTCTCGGGATGTACTTTTCGTTTCGTTTGAATCTTTGAGGATTCCGAATTATTATCATTTGTGGAATGTGAATTGTATGACTCGTATTTTTGCACCTGTACTTGCACTAGCAAAACAGTGGAGTTTTGCTAACCCCCAAGTATTCAGGGGGTGGATGTCTATTTTTGCATTCAGGTTTTGGAGCATAACACAGTGTCGGTGTTGTTGCCCAAAATATTTATTCGAGATTAAATACTGCTGGAATGGACGGACAACAAACAAATTTGCAAGAGCACTTCCGAGAGAATATGAATAAACATAATATTTGCCGGGTTTGTTAGGCCCGGGCTTGAATGCTCTCGCGAGATGTTATTAGTACAAATATTCGTGGATACAAGTATTAATGTGAGAATCTAAGTACAATGAGTGTAAAAACACTCTGTTAATCCAGCTCTTGAGCGAAGCTTGGTGTTCTTCGTCCCTGCCGATCGTCTTCTGTATGAGAGAGGCCGAGAAAAGAAAGAACAAAAAGATAGCTGTTGCCAAGAGTAGGAGAAAGCCAAGTGCTGTGAATTGCTACTGTATTGTGTGCTGAAATCGCGATAATGCCAAGGAGGAATCCAAGTGCAGGCTGCGTTATATTTATAGGGGCTGAGGAGCCTTGTATCCTAGTGGGCGATCGTCTTCCGGCCAATATAATAATGGGGCGATCGTCCTAAAGGTCACATGGGCAGTCTGCCTAAAGTCCAAGGCTACAGTCGGTAGCCAGCTGTGCGGTCCAATGAGAAGCCAGCACGCGTCCGGAGTCACTGTCACATGCGGTCCTACTGACACCTTTCGGCGGGCCTGTCGGCTGGTGGACGGATGCTGACAGGCTGTGGTCAATTATCCGTGACATCCGGATCTTGTCTCGGCACTGCACGTTGGGTCTGTCCTGAGGCTCGGCCTTTGCCGACTGGATGACCATCGGCTTTGAGCGGCATGAGGCGGTCGTCTCTAGCTGGTCACCAGAGGTCGGCATCGGCCAGTTGCTGAGGGTTGTCATCGGTCGGTCACCAAGGGTCGGTCGGCAAGTGCCGGGAGATGATCGTCTGCTAGTTGGTCGCGAGGAGTCGATCGTCTAGTACCGAGAGACGATCGTCTTTGATGTCGATCGCTCGGCACCGGGACTTGTCCCGGGACCTTCGGTCGGCCGATACATCTTGTCTGCGGGGTTGAGACTAGGTCGCCTGGTCGCCGGTCGGCAGTTCTGCCTCGGCTGCTCGGCAATGGCTAGGTCGCCCGATCTCCGAGGCGATCGCCGGTCGGAGAGTATAATTCTCGACACAATAATTGCACCCCAGCTTGCTCCGATGATAAAGACATGGGGCGAGATGGTTCTTGCTGGCGATCGTGTAAGGTGAGGACGGGCAATCCGCTGAGCTGACTTTGGGTTCGGACTTGGGCGATCATAGTCGATTGGCTAGCTATCTTTCGGTCTTGTACCTGCAAAAAACAACATTGGCCGATCCCTCGTAGAAACTTGATTGTTTCGTCGCTGAGGAACCGTGCACAGTCGCAAAGTTCGATGGACCGACTCCATGACCGTGTCTTGGTGCGCGAAGACATTGAGTGTCTCGTGACTCATTTTATTGTGACGGTCCTCTGTTAGGCTGCGCCTCACCTCGTATTTAAACGAAGGGCGTGCGGTATTGGTCTAGAGGAGTCCTTGTGCGGGGCAGCGTCGGATGATTCAACTCCACGCCCGCGGCTTGTTAGCTCTACTTCCACCTCGGCCCGCCATGGAGATGGCGAACCTCGACGGTGTATGTTGAGACGGGGGTAGTGGCACGTGTCGCATTGTCCGGGTCTATCATGTTAGATGGTGGACCTTTGAGGGCGGGCGATCGTGTCCACTGATTAATTTTGGAGGGCCCTCAGACTACGCCGACCTCGTATTTAAACGTTGGGCGGGCGATCTTGGCCCAAAGGGACCTTGAATGGACGAAGCAGCCGGTTCCATCGACTACCAGGACCATGGATTTATGATGTGCGGTGGAGGCGATCTCATGCCTTAGTCCGTCATGTTAGTGTAACACCCCCAGAATCAAACCGGGAATATTACACGCCGCAAACCCTATCCGTGAGGATCCACCAGGCTAGACATCAAAACTACACAATAAATTACATACCGACATGATAAAATACAAAATCTGTAGACCAACTTGGTCTTTCGTCACTAACATACAAGTCAAAAATACACATTTCCATCTCGACTCATACCCGTACAAGGGTAAAATACACTCACAAACCAAAAGTACGACAGAAGAAAGACCATACACAAACTCCGACTGACTGTATCTAACACTGGCCTTCGTGTGATTAGTATCAATCGCCTTGAATCATCCTTCGCGCCGATCCTGTGTTTTGCTCCCAAACCTGGATGTACCTGGATGCAAAAACAGACATCCACCCCCGAATACTCGGGGGTTAGCAAAACTCCACTATTTTGCTAGTACAAGTATAAAGTGCAAATACGAGCCATACAAAACACATTCCGAGAATACAACAAAAGTCTTCCCGAGATATTTGATAATTAAAATAGTTTAAGTCTTGAAAGTAGAAACCAAAACAAGAAAGCACTTTGAAAACATTTTCAAATCTCGGGAGTTTTCGAAAACATTTGCGATAGTAAAGTTCTTAATTCTCCAAAAGCCACTTAGGGTCACCGCCCCAATATTCATTTTCCAAAAATGCAAATCCGATTAACAAAACACGGGGTTCACAACCGAATTCACTCCAGTCACAAAACACAGGGTCCATGACCCAACCATTTCAATCATCAATACAGGGTCCGCGACCCGTTCATTCACTTCAATTCACTTCCAACGACACATTACACACAACACATTATTTTTATGCCATTTTAGCCAAACACCAAGACACGATATATAATGTCTCTCGACTCCGAGCAACAAGCATTGTGATACTCCGGACATATCACAATTAATCAACAGTACAAACATTCTGGCAATTCTCGGGACCCGGTCCAGCCCTCCGGTCCCACCGTAAGGCCACCAAGTCCCTGTGTGCCCCGTCGAGCAATCCCCAGGTGAGAATGCCCACTCGAAGTAACTCTCGCGACCCGGTCCAGCCGCTAAGCCACCAGGTCCCCGTGTGACCCCGTCGAGTCAATCCCCGAGTGAGAGTACCCGAGAAAAAACCTTACAACTCTCATCAATTCACATTTCCAAAACCGCAATACTCAAGAGTGAATCACAATATATATAGTCGAGGTATTTTGCTAAAATGGCCATATTATCCAACACATACTCACGACCCAAAATTTATACTATCCACAAAGAAACACACCATCTAAACAGCACCAATCGACACAACCAATATCACACAAGTTCACACATTCACACACATCCGCATGACTCCACACAAAATCTTAACAAAATGATTGAACTTTAACTTACCAACAACAAAATCACACATAATGGCATCACTCGGAAATAATGTGATCCTATATTCGACACCAATACGCATAGTCAATTAAGCACATTAATTCCCGAACACAAGAATCCTCTTTAAATAAAACCATGATCATAGTTATAACGATTCTTTAGAAAAATGGTTGCAAACAATTGTTTAACACGTATCGTCAATTTTCAATCATCATATTAACAAAATACGTAATGTATGGGCAAGATACTTGCCTCAGTAGTTGATATCGGACACTCCGACGAACGTGGCTTAACCAGGAAACCTCGAATGCCCACAACCCTCCGGCGGAAACGACGGTAACATAACCGATCGGGAAACGGCGAACGGAAGGGTTCCGACTCAAGTTCTTCACAAGGAACCTGACCCTAACATAATACCGTCAAAAATAAATGATTTTACGAGGAAGAATAATCGTAGAACGCCCAAAACCCCCCTCTAAGGACTTTCACCGGACACCTTCAAGGCACCGATTAGGAACTCAACAAAACGAAGAATCCTCGGTAATCCAACCATGGAAAAACAAGGAATTCGATATAGAACAACTTAATAATCATCAATCCCTCACTATTCTAAGTTATAACGAATCAAACGAACGAAATCAACAAAATCCCCAATTTTTCCCAAAACTATGATTTTAGGAAAACTAACCTTGATTCACTGGATTGAAGGATGTTATGGAGTGATTAATCGATGTTATCAGCTCCCAAACTTCATGGATTAGTTATATAACAACATGCCTTCGTCACCTCCAAGAACCCAGCCGCGGAAGAGAAAGGGAGAAAATGAAAAATGAGTGCAAACAGGACTGCTCGGTAATATTTATACTGGTGCAGCCTAGCGTGCGCTAGACTGCCGAGCTAGCGTGCGCTAGAGGGCGGTCACGGTCGAGAATGTTCGGCCGGGCCCGCCATCATGCGCTGAACACGTGTGCTGTCGGCCCAGCCATATTCCAGAGACTTCCTAGCTCGGCCAGGTAGCGTGTGCAGCCTTCAGGCCGTAGCGTGCGCTACCTGCCGGTCGTAGCGTGCGCAGTGTCCGACAGTAGTGTGCGCTACCTGCCGATCCTCCCAGTCCAGAACCTTTCTGCCCTTACTGCCTCGGCCGACTAGCGCGCGCAGCCAACCGGTCGTAGCGTGCGCTGCCTCCCGGCCGTAGCGTGCGCTACCTTTCGGCCATAGCGTGCGCTACGCCGGTTCCTGCCGCACCCGTCCGGCCAGTGCCTGCATCCGTCCGGTCACCGTCCCCAACCGTCCGGCCAGTGTCCGACCACCTTGATTCGACGACTCGATTTTCCGAAATCGCACGGAACGAACACGACAAAATACTCGGGGACAACATCATCGGTCCGAAATGAAAACAACGGATAACAAATCATCACCTACGGTCTTAAACGCCAAAATCAGTTGTGGAGAAAATAATATCGGAACTCGTCAATCGGGAAATATCCGAAAAAATCCAAAATAACCGGAACGAAAATCGTGGGTATTACATTCTACCCTCCTACAAATAAGTTTCATCCCGAAACTTAAAACAAAAGCAAGGCGACTCTCGACAACACACCAGAACTCCATGCAGTATAAAGCCACTACGATCCGATTCAATACGCAAGAATGCATACGAAAAGCAACGAGCATGAATCGTTGCGGTTGATAAAACCAAGCAATACAATAATCAAGTCACGATTCCAACGCTGAAAGGTATGAAATTCCAGTAACTCACAGATTTGGAAGATCAAATATGAAGAAAATTTCCCAACACTTATGGAAATCGCAAAATGGCCCAGATGTACAATAATCACGATTTTGAGGTCAAACGATAATGATTGGACAACGACGAACGAATAGCAATGATCGAACAACAATGATAAACTTTGAAGTTCATACCTCAAATCAAGACATCAATAACTTGTAGGAAGCACGAGGTGTTAGTTTCGAACACGGTTCACAAGAAATCGATCCGAACATGGAAAGATCACAATGATATGCACATCAATTTGGAACAATATCAGAACTCGCTCGAATGACAAATGAGAGAAACAACACAAGGTCAGAAGCATTAACGAACACAATCGCCTCAATACGGTCGAACAAAACAGAAATGAAAAGAAGACAAAAAATGCGGGCATTACATCATATCACCTTTAAAAGAGGTTTCGTCCCCGAAACCTAAACAACGAAACGAAGTGTTTGAATATCAACCTTCCCGGCCTTATCCTCTTGGTCCCGCATCTAGTATCCATAACCAACTGTACCGCGGTCACGGTCGCGTCCGCTGTCCCTCGACATACTAAGCGGATTCTCACTTAATACGATTACACCACTTCGCAAAAACAAATATGCTAAAGTACCAACTTAGCATGACATATCACATAAGGTAACCAATAACAACTCGCAAAGAAAATCCACGAGGTATCCCTTTAAAGAAAATCTTTTGAAAATCATTGGATTTGTATGTTATTCAAAATATACTTTAAAAGTACTTTTGGTACCTCGGGTTATTTCATCAAAACTTGTAATCAACATACTCTAACCGCCTCATTTGAAATCATTTGCCAAAATAATAAGTCCTTGTAACCGGCGTTATCAAAATCGTCATGCCTTTACTCATCACCATCACCGTTAACAACCAACAAGTTAACCATGCAAGATCATCAAACCATTCCTACATACTCTAACATTTCCAAATCCGAGTTTGAACTTTACATCGAGTGAGATTTTTCATCTTTCACTATATATTTTTGAAAAAGAAATCGTATTGGTTTTTGAAAAAAAAATATTTTATGATGTGAAAGATTTTTGAAAATAATGTACTCGAATTATTCGAAAATATAATAGTACGTTAAAGTCATTTCCGAAAATTCTCCCAACACTACACAAGAATCAACGACGGTAACATTTTACAAAATGTTCAAGGTATTTTAAAACAACTCTTTCAATACCGTCGAGGTTTTATTTGAGAATCCTAGGCCGGCTCGCAAATTTCAAACAATTTCCAAATTCGTACAAAGCCGCCGGCTTAATCGCAACGTCAAATTAGTTTCAAAAATTGATTTCCGCAACTTACACAAACTTATGAAAGTTTTAGGAAAACATTTCGAACACACACACACACAGCAGACATAATTTATCAACTCACCGAACAAAATCAATTATCACTTAGCGCGAATGGAAGGTCACAACACTCGTCCACATAAAACGGTTGTCATCTCTAGACAACGCACATAGAATACAGTCACAGACGACTGAATGTAGAAAGTTAGACCTAACGGCTAAAATGCGGTTCCACATCCTCTGTCCCAGCTAACTAACGCACGCTACAACAATTATTTAGCGTGCGCTATTCATGCTGCATTAGCGCGCGTTACAACAACATTAGCGTGCGCTACTCATGCCACATTAGCGCGCTAGCCTTGTACTTAGCGTGCACTAACAGCTCAAATTCAGCACGTGATTACGAATATATATACGACATTACTAAAACCGATAGTTACAAATGAACAACGACAGCATATGAATCTAAATGCCATCGATTCACATGCTTACAACACTTCGCGAGCAACCATCAAAGGACAACTGTCATCCAAAATTGAAATCTCGTCTATTAATAAAGAGAGCTGTCTTAACTCACACCGAACGACTTAGCATTCACATCACTGTTTTAATCTAAAACTGGCAACACTGCCCGAACAACAAGAACATCATCACGTATTTCTTGACTAACAGCCATAAAACCGATAAGTTGAAAACGAGAGTCACGTCTTGTCTACATTTTGTAAACTTTACTTGGGTTCAAAAATCGTGTTTTGAAAACTTATAATATCAAATGAAAATAAAATCTCGGTAGTTGGATTTCTCCAAAAATTTTGACCTTGAGGTCATCATACAAAAATCAAACAACATAGGCCACATACTCACAAATCACCTTTAACTCCACATCATAACAAAAAATCATACAAGCTTGTATATCACAAGGCACAATATAGTAGAGAGACTTATATCCACAGGTCGCACGGAGATGATGGATGCACCTCGATACTAATCACGGACGACATCACAGACGACGCGTCGCGACACGACTTAGACAGACACAATCTGACAGAACAAGACACGACAATACCCGAATGGACCCGACAACCTAGGTTTCCGCAACCTAAGCTCCGAAACCATAAATGTAACACCCCCAGAATCAAACTGGGAATATTACACGCCGCAGACCCTCTCCGTGAGGATCCACCAGGCTAGACATCAAAACTACACAATAAATTACATACCGACATGATAAAATACAAAATCCGTAGACCAACTTGGTCTTTCGTCACTAACATACAAGTAAAAAATACACATTTCCATCTCGACTCATACCCGTACAAGGGTAAAATACACTCACAAACCAAAAGTACGACAGAAGAAAGACCATACACAAACTCCGACTGACTGTATCCAACACTGGCCTTCGTGTGATTAGTATCATTCGCCTTACATCATCCTTCGCGCCGATCCTGTGTTTTGCTCCCAAACCTGCATGTACCTGGATGCAAAAACAGACATCCACCCCCGAATACTCGGGGGTTAGCAAAACTCCACTGTTTTGCTAGTACAAGTATAAAGTGCAAATACGAGCCATACAAAACACATTCCGAGAATACAACAAAAGTCTTCCCGAGATATTTGATAATTAAAATAGTTCAAGTCTTGAAAGTAGAAACCAAAACAAGAAAGCACTTTGAAAACATTTTCAAATCTCGGGAGTTTTCGAAAACATTTGCGATAGTAAAGTTCTTAATTCTCCAAAAGCCACTTAGGGTCACCGCCCCAATATTCATTTTCCAAAAATGCAAATCCGATTAACAAAACACGGGGTTCACAACCCAATTCACTCCATCGAGAAAACACAGGTCCACGACCCAACCATTCCGATCATCAATACAGGGTCCGCGACCCGTTCATTCACTTCAATTCACTTCCAACGACACATTACACACAACACATTATTTTTATGCCATTTTAGCCAAACACCAAGACTCGATATATAATGTCTCTCGACTCCGAGCAACAAGCATTGTGATACTCCGGACATATCACAATTAATCAACAAGATACAAACATTCGGCAATTCTCGCGACCGGTCCAGCCCTCCGGTCCCGCCGTAAGGCGACCAAGTCCTGTGTGCCCGTCGAGCAATCCCCAGGTGAGAATGCCCACTCGAAGTAACTCTCGCGACCCGGTCCAGCCGCTAAGCCACCAGGTCCCCGTGTGACCCCGTCGAGTCAATCCCCGAGTGAGAGTACCCGAGAAAAAACCTTACAACTCTCATCAATTCACATTTCCAAAACCGCAATACTCAAGAGTGAATCACAATATATATAGTCGAGGTATTTTGCTAAAATGGCCATATTATCCAACACATACTCACGACCCAAAATTTATACTATCCACAAAGAAACACACCATCTAAACAGCACCAATCGACACAACCAATATCACACAAGTTCACACATTCACACACATCCGCATGACTCCACACAAAATCTTAACAAAATGATTGAACTTTAACTTACCAACAACAAAATCACACATAATGGCATCACTTGGAAATAATGTGATCCTATATTCGACACCAATACGCATAGTCAATTAAGCACATTAATTCCCGAACACAAGAATCCTCTTTAAATAAAACCATGATTATAGTTATAACGATTCTTTAGAAAAATGGTTGCAAACAATTGTTTAACACGTATCGTCAATTTTCAATCATCATATTAACAAAATACGTAATGTATGGGCAAGATACTTGCCTCAGTAGTTGATACCGGACACTCCGACGAACGTGGCTTAACCAGGAAACCTCGAATGCCCACAACCCTCCGTGAAAGCGATGATAACATAACCGATCGGGAAACGGCGAACGGAAGGGTTCCGACTCAAGTTCTTCACAAGGAACCTGACCCTAACATAATACCGTCAAAAATAAATGATCTTACGAGGAAGAATAATCGTAGAACGCCCAAAACCCCCCTCTAAGGACTTTCACCGGACACCTTCAAGGCACCGATTAGAAACTCAACAAAACGAAGAATCCTCGGTAATCCAACCATGGAAAAATAAGGAATTCGATATAGAACAACTTAATAATCATCAATCCCTCACTATTCTAAGTTATAACGAATCAAACGGACGAAATCAACAAAATCCCCAATTTTTCCCAAAACTATGATTTTAGGAAAACTAACCTTGATTCACTGGATTGAAGGATGTTATGGAAAGATTAATCGATGTTATCAGCTCCCAAACTTCATGGATTAGTTATATAACAACATGCCTTCGTCACCTCCAAGAACCCAGCCGCGGAAGAGAAAGGGAGAAAATGAAAAATGAGTGCAAACAGGACTGCTCGGTAATATTTATACTGGTGCAGCCTAGCGTGCGCTAGACTGCCGAGCTAGCGTGCGCTAGAGGGCGGTCACGGTCGAGAATGTTCGGCCGGGCCCGCCATCATGCGCTGAACACGTGTCTTTGTCGGCCCACCATATTCCGGAGACTTCCTAGCTCGGCCAGTAGCGTGTGCGGCCTTTCAAAGCCGTAGCGTGCGCTTACTCGCCGGTCGTAGCGTCGCAGATGTCCGACAAAGAGCGTGCGCTACTCGCCGATCCTCCCGATCGAACCTTCGCCTATCGCCTCGGCCGACTAGCGCTGCAGCCAACCGGTCGAAGGCGTCGCCGCCTCCCGGCCGTGGCGTGCGCTACCTTTCGCCATAGCGTGCGCTTACGCGGTTCTCGCGCACCGTCCGGCCAGTGCCTGCATCCGTCCGGTCACCGTCCCCAACCGTCCGTCCAGTGTCCGACCACCTTGATTCGACGACTCGATTTTCCGAAATCGCACGGAACGAACACGACAAAATACTCGGGGACAACATCATCGGTCCGAAATGAAAACAACGGATAACAAATCATCACCTACGGTCTTAAACGCCAAAATCAGTTGTGGAGAAAATAATACCGGAACTCGTCAATCGGGAAATATCCGAAAAAATCCAAAATAACCGGAACGAAAATCGTGGGTATTACATTCTACCCTCCTAAAAATAAGTTTCGTCCCGAAACTTAAAACAAAAGTAATGCGACTCTCGACAACACACCAGAACTCCATGCAGTATAAAGCCACTACGATCCGATTCAATACGCAAGAATGCTTACGAAAAGCAACGAGCATGAATCGTTGCGGTTGATAAAACCAAGCAATACAAGAATCAAGTCACGATTCCAACGCTGAAAGGTATGAAATTCCAGTAACTCACAGATTTGGAAGATCAAATCTGAAGAAAATTTCCCAACACTTATGGAAATCGCAAAATGGCCCAGATGTACAATAATCACGATTTTGAGGTCAAACGATAATGATTGGACAACGACGAACGAATAGCAATGATCGAACAACAATGATAAACTTTGAAGTTCATACCTCAAATCAAGACATCAATAACTTGTAGGAAGCACGAGGTGTTAGTTTCGAACACGGTTCACAAGAAATCGATCCGAACATGGAAAGATCACAACGATATGCACATCAATTTGGAACAATATCAGAACTCGCTCGAATGACAAATGAGAGAAACAACACAAGGTCAGAAGCATTAACGAACACAATCGCCTCAATATGGTCGAACAAAACAGAAATGAAAAGAAGACAAAAAATGCGGGCATTACATCATATCACCTTTAAAAGAGGTTTCGTCCCCGAAAACTAAACAACGAAACGAAGTGTTTGAATATCAACCTTCCCGGCCTTATCCTCTTGGTCCCGCATCTAGTATCCATAACCAACTGTACCGCGGTCACGGTCGCGTCCATTGTCCCTCGACATACTAAGCGGATTCTCACTTAATACGATTACACCACTTCGCAAAAACAAATATGCTAAAGTACCAACTTAGCATGACATATCACATAAGGTAACCAATAACAACTCGCAAAGAAAATCCACGAGGTATCCCTTTAAAGAAAATCTTTTGAAAATCATTGGATTTGTATGTTATTCAAAATAAACTTTAAAAGTACTTTTGGTACCTCGGGTTATTTCATCAAAACTTGTAATCAACATACTCTAACCGCCTCATTTGAAATCATTTGCCAAAATAATAAGTCCTTGTAACCGGCGTTATCAAAATCGTCATGCCTTTACTCATCACCATCACTGTTAACAACCAACAAGTTAACCATGCAAGATCATCAAACCATTCCTACATACTCTAACATTTCCAAATCCGAGTTTGAACTTTACATCGAGTGAGATTTTTCATCTTTCACTATATATTTTTGAAAAAGAAATCGTATTGGTTTTTGAAAAAAAAAATATTTTATGATGTGAAAGATTTTTGAAAATAATGTACTCGAATTATTCGAAAATACAATAGTACGTTAAAGTCATTTCCGAAAATTCTCCCAACACTACACAAGAATCAACGACGGTAACATTTTACAAAATGTTCAAGGTATTTTAAAACAACTCTTTCAATACCGTCGAGGTTTTATTTGAGAATCCTAGGCCGGCTCGCAAATTTCAAACAATTTCCAAATTCGTACAAAGCCGCCGGCTTAATCGCAACGTCAAATTAGTTTCAAAAATTGATTTCCGCAACTTACACAAACTTATGAAAGTTTTAGGAAAACATTTCGAACACACACACACACAGCAGACATAATTTATCAACTCACCGAACAAAATCAATTATCACTTAGCGCGAATGGAAGGTCACAACACTCGTCCACATAAAACGGTTGTCATCTCTAGACAACGCACATAGAATACAGTGACAGACGACTGAATGTAGAAAGTTAGACCTAACGGCTAAAATGCGGTTCCACATCCTCTGTCCCAGCTAACTAACGCACGCTACAACAATTATTTAGCGTGCGCTATTCATGCTGCATTAGCGCGCGTTACAACAACATTAGCGTGCGCTATTCATGCCACATTAGCGCGCTAGCCTTATACTTAGCGTGCACTAACAGCTCAAATTCAGCACGTGATTACGAATATATATACGACATTACTAAAACCGATAGTTACAAATGAACAACGACAGCATATGAATCTAAATGCTATCGATTCACATGCTTACAACACTTCGCGAGCAACCATCAAAGGACAACTGTCATCCAAAATTGAAATCTCGTCTATTAATAAAGATAGCTGTCTTAACTCACACCGAACGACTTAGCATTCACATCACTGTTTTAATCTAAAACTGGCAACACTGCCCGAACAACAAGAACATCATCACGTATTTCTTGACTAACAGCCATAAAACCGATAAGTTGAAAACGAGAGTCACGTCTTGTCTACATTTTGTAAACTTTACTTGGGTTCAAAAATCGTGTTTTGAAAACTTATAATATCAAATGAAAATAAAATCTCGGTAGTTGGATTTCTCCAAAAATTTTGACCTTGAGGTCATCATACAAAAATCAAACAACATAGGCCACATACTCACAAATCACCTTTATCTCCACATCATAACAAAAAATCATACAAGCTTGTATATCACAAGGCACAATATAGTAGAGAGACTTACATCCACAGGTCGCACGAAGATGATGGATGCACCTCGATACTAATCACGGACGACATCACAGACGACGCGTCGCGACACGACTTAGACAGACACAATCTGACAGAACAAGACACGACAATACCCGAATGGACCCGACAACCTAGGTTTCCGCAACCTAAGCTCCGAAACCATAAATGTAACACCCCCAGAATCAAACTGGGAATATTACACGTCGCAGACCCTCTCCGTGAGGATCCACCAGGCTAGACATCAAAACTACACAATAAATTACATACCGACATGATAAAATACAAAATCCGTAGACCAACTTGGTCTTTCGTCACTAACATACAAGTAAAAAATACACATTTCCATCTCGACTCATACCCGTACAAGGGTAAAATACACTCACAAACCAAAAGTACGACAGAAGAAAGACCATACACAAACTCCGACTGACTGTATCCAACACTGGCCTTCGTGTGATTAGTATCATTCGCCTTACATCATCCTTCGCGCCGATCCTGTGTTTTGCTTCCAAACCTGCATGTACCTGGATGCAAAAACAGACATCCACCCCCGAATACTGGGTTAGCAAACTCCACTGTTTTGCTAGTACAAGTATAAAGTGCAAATACGAGCCATACAAAACACATTCCGAGAATACAACAAAAGTCTTCCCGAGATATTTGATAATTAAAATAGTTCAAGTCTTGAAAGTACAAACCAAAACAAGAAAGCCCTTTGAAAACATTTTCAAATCTCGGAGTTTTCAAAACATTTGCGATAGTAAAGTTCTTAATTCTCCAAAAGCCACTTAGGGTCACCGCCCAATATTCATTTTCCAAAAATGCAAATCCGATTAACAAAACACGGGGTTCACAACCCAATTCACTCCAAATAAAACACAGGGTCCACGACCCAGCCATTTCGATCATCAATACAGGGTCCGCGACCCGTTCATTCACTTCAATTCACTTCCAACGACACATTACACACAACACATTATTTTTATGCCATTTTAGCCAAACACCAAGACTCGATATATAATGTCTCTCGACTCCGAGCAACAAGCATTGTGATACTCCGGACATATCACAATTAATCAACAGTACAAACACTCTGGCAATTCTCGCGACCCGGTCCAGCCCTCCGGTCCCGCCGTAAGGCCACCAAGTCCCTGTGTGCCCCGTCGAGCAATCCCCAGGTGAGAATGCCCACTCGAAGTAACTCTCGCGACCCGGTCCAGCCGCTAAGCCACCAGGTCCCCGTGTGACCCCGTCGAGTCAATCCCCGAGTGAGAGTACCCGAGAGAAGACCTTACAACTCACATCAATTCACTTTCCAAAACTGCAATCCTCAAGAGTGAATCACAATATATATAGTCCAGGTATTTTGCTAAAATGGCCATATTATCCAACACATACTCACGACCCAAAATTTATACTATCCACAAAGAAACACACCATCTAACCAGCACCAATCGACACAACCAATATCACACAAGTTCACACATTCACACACATCCGCATGACTCCACACAAAATCTTAACAAAATGATTGAACTTTAACTTACCAACAACAAAATCACACATAATGGCATCACTCGAAAATAATGTGATCCTATATTCGACACCAATACGCATAGTCAATTAAGCACATTAATTCCCGAACACAAGAATTCTCCTTAAATAAAACCATGATTATAGTTATAATGATTCTTTAGAAAAATGGTTGTAAACAATTGTTTAACACGTATCGTCAATTTTCAATCATCATATTCACAAAATACGTAATGTATGGGCAAGATACTTGCCTCAGTAGTTGATACCGGACACTCCGACGAACGTGGCTTAACCAGGAAACCTCGAATGCCCACAACCCTCCGGCGGAAACGACGGTAACATAACTGATCGGGAAATGGCGAACGGAAGGGTTCCGACTCAAGTTCTTCGCAAGGAACCTGACCCTAACATAATACCATCAAAAATCAACGATCTTACGAGGAAGAATAATCGTAGAACGCCTAAAATCCCCCTCTAAGGACTTTCACCGGACACCTTCAAGGCACCGATTAGGAACTCAACAAAACGAAGAATCCTCGGTAATCCAACCATGGAAAAACAAGGAATTCGATATAGAACAACTTAATAATCATCAATCCCTCACTATTCTAAGTTATAACGAATCAAACGGACGAAATCAACAAAATCCCCAATTTTTCCCAAAACTATGATTTTAGGAAAACTAACCTTGATTCGCTGGATTGAAGGATGTTATGGAGTGATTAATCGATGTTATCAGCTCCTAAACTTTGTGGATTAGTTATATAACAACATGCCTTCGTCACCTCCAAGAACCCAGTCGCGGAAGAGAAAGGGAGAAAATGAAAAATGAGTGCAAATAGGACTGCTCGGTAATATTTATACTGGTGCAGCCTAGCGTGCGCTAGACTGCCGAGCTAGCGGGCGGTCATGGTCGAGAATGTTCGGTCGGGCCCGCCATCATGCGCTGAACACGTGCGCTGTCGGCCCAGCCACATTCCAGAGACTTCCTGGCTCGGCCAGGTAGCGTGCGCAGCCTTCAGGCCGTAGCGTGCGCTACCTGCCGGCCAGAAGGCGCAGATGTCCGGCGATGGCGTGCGCGATCCTCCCGATCCGAACCTTTCGCCTTATCGCCTCGGCCGAATAGCGCGCGCAGCCAACCGGTCGTAGCGTGCGCTGCCTCCCGGCCGTAGCGTGTGCTACCTTTCGGCCATAGCGTGCGCTACGCCGGTTCCTGCCGCACCCGCCCGGCCGGTGCCTGCACCCGTCCGGCCAGTGTCTGCAGCCGTCCGGCCACCGTCCCCAACGGTCCGGCCAGTGTCCGACCACCTTGATTCGACGACTCGATTTTCCGAAATCGCACGGAACGAACACGACAAAATACTCGGGGACAACATCATCGGTCCGAAATGAAAACAACGGATAACAAATCATCACCTACGGTCTTAAACTCCAAAATCAGTTGTCGAGAAAATAATACCAGAACTCGTCAACCGGGAAATATCCGAAAAAATCCAAAATAACCGGAAAGAAAATAGTTGGTATTACAGTTAGATGCTGAACTGTAGATGGCGAACGAGTCCTCCGGTTTTTGGTGATGTAGCGTGATGATGGCGATCGGGCTGGAAGACTGGCGATCGTCGCTCAGCTGCCGATCGCGTTTCTTCATAAGTTGATACTGGCGATCGGGCGGGAGATCGTCGTTCGGGCGCCAATCACGCTGCTCAGAGGTTGAGGAGAATCCTTTGCCTGGCCAAGAAGTCTGCGGCCTTAGCTCGGAAGATCGCGTAGGTCGCGGGTTGGTCCTTCGTGAGATGCCTGAACATAGGCGAAAGACCATGGAATCCTCCTAGGACTGAGTAGTGTAACACCCCCAATCCACTTAGGGATATTACACGCCGTAGACCCTCTCCTCGAGGATCTACCAGGCTGGTAACAACATTTAACATCTCGACTGTAATATTCGTGAATTCGATTTCCGGTAAATTTTCTTTGTTGGCAAAAGTCCATTTTGACGACTTGCTTGGGACCGTTTCGTCATCCTGAGAATGATTAATTCTACACTTTTTGTCATCCGAGTTCGTTTCGGTATCGTTCTGTTGAATTCCATGTTCTTTAGCGACTTTTCCACGTATGAGTTCGACTTTGTTAAATCACCATTAATTTTTGGAAACTCCAAAAATTCTGAATCTTTGCAATATTATAAAGCATCTAGTTAGCTTTCCAATGGTTCAAACGGTGTGTCAATTGGAGTCCAGACGAGGGAGTTATGGTCGAAAAAGCTAAGTCACTCTCATTTTCCAGATTCGGCCAAAACCGTCTGTACCCTGTGCCGCGGCACACTTCGGTTGAGCTGCGGATCAATGCCGACCCCTGGGAGCAATTTTGGGGCCTGTGCCGCGGCACACTTCGACTGAGCCACGGCACACATGACAGTCAACCCTATATCTGCGTTTTCTTGAGCGGATCACCTCATTTTTCCCCATTTCTTCACTTGGGCACCAGAGAGAAGGCTTGAGAGAGAGAGAAGTTTCTTCACCTATCACTTGAGTGTGTGATTTCTCTTCATCTCTTTTCGATTGTGAAGCTCGGATCGTCGATCTATCGCGTACTCTTCGAATCATAGTGCTTGGATCTTCAAGAGGTAATTTCTTCAACATCTTGGATTTTGATTTTCTATTGGGTAATGATGTTTTGGATGTTAAAATCATGGTGTATGAAGTGATATACGCATGATTATGGACATGTTTGAGTATTCGTCGGATTATTGAAAGATTAATCAAGAACACTTTGAATATTGTGTTGGATTTTTGGGGTTTTCGTAGATTCGTCCGATTTATCCGATTTGAAGCTTGAGAACCTTGAGATTATGACATATCTATGCCGTATGCGTGTTTTTCTTACGATTTTACGGGTTGGATTGTACCGTTTTCTAACTTGTGGGAGTTTGGGCGATTTTCCAACCTTTAGTTGTTCACCCATGTATTCTCTTGAATCGTAGACGAGTTTCGGGAGTCTCTTCGTGTAATTTGAGTATGGATAATTAATTATCATTTCCTTGCGAATCGTTTAGGTGCCGGAAGCGCGTTCTTGGACCTACCGAACTCATACCCTTCCTCCGTTCGATTTCTCGATGTCTCAAAGGCAAGTATATATTTATGAATGTGCATTCTCGACTTTGAAAGTAAGAAATATTAATGGCATGATTATGTATATCCACTCCGGGACGGGCCGACGGGTCCTCTGAGGGTTTCGTAGCCTCTGGTGCGATTCCATGGATAATATGAATTAACCACTCCGGGACGGACCGACGGGTCCTCTGAGGGTTCCGTAGCCTCTGGTGCGGTTCCGCGGTATTCATATATGTATTGATGTGATGCTATGAGATTTAGTTATTCCGGAATACTAGTCTTGAATTGATGAATTGACGGTTACATTTACTTTATTGTCGAGGAGTATTATATTTCATACTTGATATACTTACACTAGCTATTCGACGGCTAACCCCTTTATGGGGGAAATACTTTTTATGTATTTCAGGTTCCAGGAGATCGGACAGGCAGGTATCGGGTCGGCATGAAGATGATGGGCAAGTGTGATACTGTGTCTTGTCTCCGGTTATCTTTTTGGATTCCTCCATTCAGTGTTGTTGTACTGGAATGGATTTTAAATACTCGAGTATTGTATTTTCAGTTTCCTTGATGTTCCGGCTTGTGTTGCCGAGGTATTGATTTGTGTGGTGATGCATATGGTTTCATTGGTTATGGTTTTTAATACGATTTGTATTGTCATTCATTCCATTGTATGTAGACCTTCTCGGTCAAGTTTCATAGTTCCGCGTATGTTTAGCCTTGTGGGTCCCACGGCGGGGCTCACGGCGCTGTAATATACCCTGAATAACTTGGGTGTGTTACAGAATATGGTATCAGAGCTTAGGTTTATGGATACCTAGGCTGTCGGTCTTTTGGGTCGATTGAGTCGTCATTTGCCCACAGTATCACTACTCTGCCATCATCACAGTGCGACCGGTACTTGTAAGTCCTCTCACTCTTCTTGTATTTTTTTTAATCGTTTCATTTATAACTTGGTATTCTTGGGAATTGGTCACTTCGAGAATGTGTGATTTGGATTATACTTATGCACGTGTGTGCCATTCAGAACGTTGACTGAAAGTAGGAAGAATCGTGGCCGTGGTCACGGACGTGAACTCTTCCTTGAGATTTGGTTAAATTACTAATTGCGATATTGGTGTGTATCGGTGTTATGTTGAGACTCTGTTTAGGAGTCGCATGCTAGTACCATGGGAGATCTTCGACTTCACAGACTTGTAAGTATGTTGTTCGGATTATTCGATAATTCTTGGTGAATTTGAATTCCCATTGAAATGTTGTTTGTGCGAGTGATTGCAAGTTTCGAGGACGAAACTTGTTTTTAAGGGGGGTAGAGTGTAATACCCCAATTTTTCGGATATATTTTTTTTCGTTTATATGTTGGATGTCGTTGATGGATAATTGTTCTTGAGGTTGATGTGAACGTATGACAATGTTATTGAATACGTTTATGTGTTCATTATGCCGTATGATCGTTTGGTATGTCGAGATGTTGGTCGAGGAATAGCGCACGCTACTGAGCCTTCCACTGTAGCAAGTCAACGCCTATTTGTGTACGTTAATGCATGGGCATTACGTACGTTAGATGAATTTCGAAGCAATGCAGTAGCTTCTGGACTTCCCGATAGCGCACGCTATCAAGGAAGGATAGCGCACGCTAGTTCTACAGCGCACGCTAAATATAAGGTCTAGCGCGCGCTAGTGATGTGTTTTATAGAGAGGATAGACGAATGCTGAGAGGCATTTTGTCCATTCTCCTTCCTTCAGTCAATAGAGAGAGCCTTGGGGAGTACTTGAAGTTCCTAAACATTGAGAGCTGATTCTCTTAAACAAGATTAAGATTGGGGAACTCGGATTTAAGTATTGTTCTTGAAGTATTTGATGATTCTTGAAATGGAGTTCAATTATTCTTCTTCGTGGTTCATTTTTTTTTTAAGGATTACTACTTGAGAGGGAGTATGTTGGGAATCGTGTATTTTGATGTTCGTCTTATTTCAATGTAAATGTATAAATTGGACTGTACTTTTATCCGCTGCGTGAGTATTTTGAAATGGCTTTTGGTATTTTGCCAACTGAATTTTTTATTTTGTAAAACTGATTCCCTTAACCGAGTTTTGGCCTTGATTGTCTTGACGGTAGTTGGTGTTTTCAAATGATTTTGTGAGTTTTGGAAAATACTACCGTCATCGGCCTTTTTGGGCGTTTTTGTAAATGGTTTTTAGCCTGGTGGGTTCCGGCGCGGGGCCCACGGCGTGTAATACTCCCGCAAGGTTTTGGGGGTGTTACAAATCCTTGTGAGAAGGGTTTACGTCATGTAATATTCCCAGGAGGATCTGGGGTGTTACAATTATGGTATCATGTGATAATGTTATACGAGATCTATTGGAATTGTAATAAGAGATTTCGGATGTTGATATGATTATTGAGATCTTCTTCATATGATGATAAGGGTTTTGTTGCGATTCTTGAGGTTGTATGAATGGCATGATGAGGAAAATGGTAACATGGAGATATATACCTCGGATATGTTGTTCTGAACGTGATTTCGGATATTTCATGTTCTTGAAGAACTCTTGAATTATACGAGGTGATGGAAATTTTTAAGAAAGTGTTGATGTTTTGAAAATGAATATGGAATATTCATATCTAGAGCTAAACTATGTGTTTGAAATAATATTCGTATAGGAATATGAATGTGGTTATGAGTTTGATGAGACTATTTTTTTTTCATCTCTGAATTTTGAAGCCCATACGTCTGGAGCAAATATTCAAGTCGAATGATTGGATTGTTTGATAACCTTTTTAATATGTTTATCTATTGTTTCGAACCAGTCGGATGGTTCGAATTAGTGATAATCATAGGAAAATTTTCACGATAGATTTACGAGAAGGGAACCTTGTCAATTCGTATTTAAGAATTGAGTTTGAAATCGATAACATTTAGACCCTTATTATTGGTCCGATTTGGTTGCTGATATGATCATCGGATTTCGGCTCGTCTTGTGGACATGGATTCGTGAGGGTCTGAGTTGGATAATTCAGACGGTGTTTAATCGAGATATTGTGGAACCAGTGAGTTGGGGCCTTGTTATATTGATATTAATCGTTATCGAACATGTTGTTTATTAACACTTCGTTTTACAATAAGATATGATGTTTGATCATGGATTATGACTGTTATGTTGCGGTTGAGGTTGAAGAGTTCGTAATTAGCTTGGTTGGAACTGAGGAAATCGTAGACGAAAGCAACTGAGTTGGTAACAGTTCGTTGTATTGATATCGAGGCAAGTTTTATACTTGTACTAATCAATGAGATTAATGTTATCGTGTAGGTGTACGAATGGGTGAATCATTTCGAGACTTGGCCTCTTTATGATTGTATTGATATCAGGGGATCGTTTGATATGACACCCGTCGACAAATTATGCCAAATATTATTGTTGTTCGTAAATGACCGATTTAAGGCATTGCGATACTTGTTGGTAATATTTGTCGATAGCCGGTTCGCGGTATCGAAGTATCGATTGTTATTATTGATCGATGTTCCATCAAGATATTTTTTTTTGTGAATCGTCGTTATTGATACCAGTGTTTTTCTATTGATGTCGTTTTGGCCGATTGAAGGCATTGACGTATTCGATTATCATTTTCGTTATCGGTAACCGATTAAAGGTGCTGAGACATCCGTTGTATAATTGTTATCGATTGTCCGCTCTAAAGGTAATCGATATATTGAATTGGGATTATCAAAGATAATTCCCATCCGTTGTCAAAAATATTCTCATCCGTTGTATCGTTGTTATCGATTGGCCATTCTACGGTAATCGAAGTATTGAATTGGGACTGTCGAGGATAGTTCCCATCCGTTGAATTATTATTGTCGTGTTGGCCGACTCAAGGCAGCACACTATTATTCTTGTGAACTCTGTAATTTTGTGATCGTTGAAGGTTGAGGATTTTCCGAATTGTTGTGTTGTGATTGTTGCTCGTATTAATCGGTCCTTAAGGATTTTGATCCCAAGATGGTTGTTTTGAATATTGTTGGTCGTGTCGATCTTTCATTATTCGTGTGTCATCGTTCACTTGGTGGGTCGTATGATCTGTATTGGATATGTTATCCTTTGAGTTCGTTGTCATATTGTATCGTGGCATATCTGGAATCATGTCTGCGTGCCGATTGGTTATGTGTAGGATTTTTAGCCCGGCACACGATGGTCATGCATGGATGTTTCCACAATGGACCGTGCACACGAGACGTAGTTCGCAAGGCTAATTAGGTACATTGTCACACGTATATTCTGGATTCCGTATACGGGGTGGACATGTGCACGGATACATTTCCGGATCGGGCGTACTGTGATGTCCATCTTTGAGCCGTACAATTTTTGATCGTTCATAGTCCATGATTGCTTGGATGTGTTCGACGTTTTGTGATTAAGCGTTCATACGCCAGAGGGGTATGTTCGACAGTCAGGTTTGTTTCTTTGAGATCTGTATTGTGATGATTTACAGCTTTGTGATTCGTATTTACTTCAGCGTTGGCTTGGATTACCTTCGGGTAATGTATTGGTGTGTTACTTGTAACGTTTCACCGTTGGGCGTAAGTTACACGTTTCTTGTGTATCTCGTTGAGTTTTCCTGGCGGGATATTGCTTCTCCCTAGTTGTTTTAAGTTTCGGGACGAAACTTCTTTTAAGGAGGGTAGAATATAATATTCGCGAAGTATACAAATTATCGTTGAAAGACAATATTTATCGAGAACATACCTATCCTTTTTAACGTTCATTAAACATTGGATTTCGCATCAAATCATTTATCAATAATTATGCCTACGAAATATGTGATGTATGGGCAAGATACTTGACTCGAATAATCCACAACGCGGAGAATCGGCCGAAGTAGGTTGGCACGAACCGACTACGAACTCGCCGACTCCACCGAACGACAATCCACAACCACGAACTACGAACGAAAACAATAACAACGAAAATGAATTCCAAAGTACGACCCAAAGCCGCTGAATTCAAAGAACAAATGACGAAGGTTCAAGGATTTCCCCCAAAACGGCCAAGAACACGATTCGTCCCGTCAAAACCCGAAAACGGAATTCCAAGATAAAATATGGATATACAATACATAGAATATGTTTAACAACATCATTTAACCATAATCGATCCATCGAAAATGGATGAAAAACGAGATCGAGGACAAATCCCCCGAAAAGTCGACTCGAAGGAAATCAAGAAATATACTTCGATTCGACGAAGAACAATGGATTAAATGATTTTAAACACAAGAATACTACCAAGATTAATCATACCCATCATGAATTAATCAACAACACGGAACGAATCGGACAAAAATGCAAAAACCCCCAAATTCACGAAATTAGGGTTCTAAGAAAGGTTGCCTTGATTCGCTGGATCAAAGGACGATAACGGATGATTGATTGATGTTATGAACTCAAGAACTTCGTGGATTTGTTGTCAAACAACATGGATCGAAGATATCCAAGTCTACAGCCGCGGAAGAGAAAGGTAGGAAATGAAAAACGAGATGAAATGTGACTGCTCTGTCACATTTATACTGGGGCGGACTAGCGCGCGCTAGGCTGCCGAGCTAGCGTGCGCTATCGGCCCAGGCCGCAGTCCAGTGCCCACACTTCCCTACTGACTCGGCCAGGTAGAGTGCGCAGCCTTCCGGCCGTAGCGCGCGCTACCTGCCGTTCGTAGCGTACGCAATGCCCGACAGTAGCGTGCGCTACCTGCCGAGCCTGACCGATTCCAGAACCCCTGGACTCCACTGTCTAGACCCGATAGTGTGCGTTAGGCCAGCCGGTAGCGTGCGCTACACCTGCCGGTTAGCGCGCGCAGCCTTCCGGCCGTAGCGTGCGCTACGCCGGTTCCTGCCGCACTTGTTCGGCCGGTGCCCGCAATCGTCCGACCAGTCCCGCAACCGTCCGGCCAGTACCTGACCACGAGGGCTCGACGACCCGATTTCCGAAAACGTACGGAACGAACACGACGAAAAGTTCGCGGACAACATCAACAACCCGAAATGAAAACATAATACCATAATTAGTCATACGCGACCAAGAAACGGGTCGAGACAACAATTACAGATACGGATACCCGTAACTTTCAAGAAATTACAAAATGGCCCAAAATGCCCGGAAATCACGATACGTGATCGAATAACCAAACCGAAGTTCACATCACGTCTAACAAAGTTAAACGGACTTACGGGAAACTCGAAACAGCAGTTTCGAACAAGATTCGCAAGAACCGAACTCAAGTGCGGAAAAGTCGTTAAAAAGCACGGAACTCAACAAAACGAGTCCGAAACGAACTCGGATGTCAAAAAGTGTTGAATTAATCATTCTCAGAATGACGAAACGGTCATTAGAGAGTCGTCAAAACGGACTTCGGCCGAAAAATAAATTTACCGAAAATCGAAAATTGCGGATATTACATTCTACCCTCCTTAAAAGAAGTTTCGTCCCGAAACATAAAACAAGTAGGGGGAAGAAATATTCCGCCAGGAAAAACTCAACGATATACACAATAATGCGTAACTAACGCCCAACGGCGAAATGTTACAAACAACGCAAAGGAATATACGGCGTGAGAACACGCTCCACGGCGACCAACACAACGTCGCCGTTAGGGATATAATAAAACCAACAAATGACAAGCGTCATCAAACGCATAATATAGCCAAGTCAATTATCCGACAATCACAAAATACAACGAACGAAAATCAATATGATTGACCAACCCAACGGTACATCAATCAAAACGCGAGCCAACCGCTGAACAAATACGGAATCCCACCGCCCAAGGGTTGGAAGATCGAAAACGAGACTAATTTCCTGAACTTAAGGGAATTAGGAAGGAGCCTGAATGCTCAACAATCACGAAACGAGAACAAAAACCGAACAAGCAAACGATCGAGACAACAAAGATCGAACAATCATGTCCGAAACACGAAGGATAATAAAATTCAAACAACAACTCCCGTGATGATCCGTGAGAACTACAAGACATGCATTCCCATAAGATCCACAGGAAAGGGAATAGCGATTGAAAAGTCACAGCGACAAACGAGTTATTCCAAAACAATACCACACTCGTTCGATCAACAAAAGCAAGGGGCAGGACAAGCTCAGAAATGTCAACGAACATAATGAGTCGACAGAGTCGAAAACACAAGAGTTCCAAATCCGATCCACTTCGAATAAAAGAACTAATAGAACCCGATGATGTCACTCCCGAAGAAGGTTCACAAGAATCGAACTGAACCCGAAAAAGTCACATCGATAACCAGATCGACCCACAATAAGATCACAGCTCGTTCGGACGATGAAACCAAAATACAGAACAAGTTCATAAAGTATCAACGAACATGAGCGAATCGATAGACTGGAGAAAGAGAAAATACCGAAGTCAAAATAGTACGGGTGTTACCTCCGACCTCGTCCACGAAATTCACAAAAACGGGAGCAACGTAACAAGACATTAAACAACCGACACATAACGGAACCATCACCGATGCACACGGTCATACCAAACCAAGCTCTAACAGCTCGCACATGCGCGACAATGCAGAAATCACCACGAGGCGACAACATTCAACACCAACATCCCGCCTCTCACAGGGGGTTAACACAACAAATGTGTGGAAAACAACTCAACGCTCACGCTGCCAACTCGATCATACTCGGGAGCAAACATTAAAATGAAAATGCGAACATCATACATACATACCCAGCCCTCAAACGGGAATGGATAGGTTTTTTAAAAAAAATGAAAACCACCTTTTGAAAATAATTTAGGAAAAACACCGGTTGATCTTGAGTATCACCTTTCAAAAAAAAGTAAAAACGTGAAACATCTTTATCGAGACTTTGAAAAACCATTTCGCATTTTATAAAAATGAGGATACTTTCTTTTAGTGAAAAGCTTTCAGAATATTCGACCCTCGGGTCTAAGTAAAAGTGTTTATAAAACATTGAAAATATCTCAAAACATTTTGGTCCTCGAGGTAGAAGAATTTTGAAACATATTGTGGCACCTTGGAAGTACCGCGAGAAAACAATTCATTTTAAACGTACGTCTCGAAATTTATTTCTAAGATACTCAAGTTTTCGAAAAAAATTCAATGTCAAAAAGGACGATGCCAAAAAGGCTAGAATGCCCAAAAATTTCAGGTAATCACACGGAACATCATAGCACTGTGGGTCCCGCGTCGGAATCCACCAGGCTAAAAATCATTTACAAAAATGCCAAAAAGGCCGATGACGGTAATATTTCAAAAACTCACAGAAGCCATTTACAAAATGCTAAATACCGTCATAAGAATTTCGCCAAAACGATCAAGGCCATAATGCCAAAAACTCGGTTAAGGGAATCGATTTTCGAAATAAAACTCCGTCGGTAAAATACCGAAAGTCATTACAAAAGAACTCACGCAGCGGATAAAAGAACTAAAGTCAAACATGCACAATCCAGTAACACTACTCCTCATATGAACGAAATATGAGGGTCAAATAACCACATATCAAGAAATCAAAATCCATAAGAGGATTCCGTCACTTAACAAATAATCATAAAAATAGCTCGTGTCACACGAGGCACAACACAAAGAAGGGAGACTTACATCTACAGGTCGCACGAAGATGATGATCGCCCCACGATACTAATCACGACCAACCAACTCAGACGACGCGTCGCGACACGACTCAGTCAGACAAAATCCGACGAGACAAAACTCAATAGACACCACTGACCCGACAGCCTAGGTTTCCACAACCTAAGCTCCGATACCATTTTGTAACACCCCCAATCCACTCAGAGATATTACACGTCGTAGACCCTCTCCTCGAGGATCTACCAGGCTGGTAACAACATTTAACATCTCGACAATGCCTTCAAGGCTAAAATGACTCAGTAGACCGGTTTGGTCTTTCAATAAAAATATACAACTCAATTACAAACACATACCCACGCAGGGGTCAAAATACAATAAACTCTCGTACAACGGGGAGAAGATACTGCAGCGGAAAAGAAAATACATCTAGAACAATACAACATCAATGGATCCTCGTGTGATTAGTATCGTTCATCTTTCATCATCCTTCGTGCCGACCCCATGTTATGCTCCAAAACCTGAATGCAAAAATAGACATCCACCCCCCGAATACTCGGGGGTTAGCAAAACTCCACTGTTTTGCTAGTGCAAGTATAAAATACGAAAACAAGCCATACATATCATACTCCACAAAAACAGAATAATCGCGAATATACTTCCCGAGAAAATTCACTTGATCAAACCATTCAAAACGTGAAAGGTAGGAAATAACCCAATGTACACATTACAAAACATTTGACGATCTCGGGAGTTTAGAAAACATTTGGGATTTAGGAATTCTAAAACTTTTCAAAAACATTTAGGGACACGGCCCAAAAAGCCATTTTCCAAAATTCAAGTTCATATAACAATATGCGGGGTCCACAACCCATTTCACAAAACACGGGGTCCGTGACCCAAATCACAAATCACATGTTCCTAAGGATTATTCATGTCCCGTGCTAACAAGCCACAAACCTCAGATGCTCCCGAAGAACAAACCCGAGTGAATAACCCAATAGGAAAAACATATCAAATCGCATGTCTCCACGACACGAATATCACAATCAAACCACAACCATAAGTTATCCCGGCATCGCGCTAACAAGCCACGAACCTCGGAGTCCACGCAAGACATACCCGATGATAACCCCAAAAGTTATCCCGGCATCGGGCTAGCAAGCCCCGAACCTCGGAGTCCCCGCAAGACATACCCGTATTGGATAACCCTACGGTTTTGCCCGACCCATACTAGCAAGTATGGATCCCGGAGATTCAACAATCCTACCCGGAGGCACATCACATACAACAAGCACACAACAATAATCGATTATCAAGACAAGCAACACTAAGCATCACAACCTCCTTTCAAAGGAGTAACGACTAACATCACATCATGTCGAATACCCACCGAACACATATACAATTCAATTCACAATCCTCGGCAAACAATTATGGTCTATTATATTCACTCAATGCGATCGTAATGTCTCTCAACGTACGAAACTAACACACATATTCCGAGAACATATCCATTCACGAAGTATACGAATTATCGTTGAAAGACAATATTTATCGAGAACATACCGATCCTTTTTAACGTTCATTAAACATTGGATTTCGCATCAAATCATTTATCAATAATTATGCCTACGAAATATGAGATGTATGGGCAATATACTTGCCTCGAATAATCCACAACGCGGAGAATCGGCCGAAGTAGGTTGGCACGAACCGACTACGAACTCGCCGACTCCACCGAACGACAATCCACAACCACGAACTACGAACGAAAACAATAACAATGAAAATGAATTCCAAAGTACGACCCAAAGCCGCTGAATTCAAAGAACAAATGACAAAGGTTCAAGGATTTCCCCCAAAACGGCCAAGAACACGATTCATCCCGTCAAAACCCGAAAACGGAATTCCAAGATGAAATATGGATTTACAATACATAGAATATGTTTAACAACATCATTTAACCATAATCGATCCATCGAAAACGGATGAAAAACGAGATCGAGGACAAATCCCCCGAAAAGTCGACTCGAAGGAAATCAAGAAATATACTTCGATTCGACGAAGAACAATGGATTAAATGATGGTAAACAGAAGAATACTACCAAGACTAATCATACCCATCATGAATTAATCAACAACACGGAACGAATCGGACAAAAATGCAAAAACCCCCAAATTCACGAAATTAGGGTTCTAAGAAAAGTTACCTTGATTCGCTGGATCAAAGGACGATAACGGATGATTGATTGATGTTATGAACTCAAGAACTTCGTGGATTTGTTGTCAAACAACATGGCTCGAAGATCTCCAAGTCTCCAGCCGCGGAAGAGAAAGGTAGGAAATGAAAAACGAGATGAAATGTGACTGCTCTGTCACATTTATACTGGGCCGGACTAGCGCGCGCTAGGCTGCCGAGCTAGCGTGCGCTATCGGCCCAGGCCGCAGTCCAGTGCCCACACTGCCCTACTGACTCGGCCAGGTAGCGTGCGCAGCCTTCCGGCCGTAGCGCGCGCTACCTGCCGGTCGTAGCGTACGCAATGCCCGACAGTAGCGTGCGCTACCTGCCGAGCCTGACCGATTCCAGAACCCCTGGACTCCACTGTCCAGACCCGATAGCGTGCGTTAGGCCAGCCGGTAGCGTGCGCTACACCTGCCGGTTAGCGCGCGCAGCCTTCCGGCCGTAGCGTGCGCTACGCTGGTTCCTGCCGCACCTATCCGGCCAGTGCCCGCAATCGTCTGGCCAGTCCCGCAACCGTCCGACCAGTACCTGACCACCAGGGCTCGACGACCCGATTTCCGAAAACGTACGGAACGAACACGACGAAAAGTTCGCGGACAACATCAACGACCCGGAATGAAAACATAATACCATAATTAGTCATACGCAACCAAGAAACGGGTCGAGACAACAATTACAGATACGGATACCCGTAACTTTCAAGAAATTACAAAATGGCCCAAAACGCCCGGAAATCACGATACGTGATCGAATAACCAAACCGAAGTTCACATCACGTCTAAAAAAGTTAAACGGACTTATGAGAAACTCGAAACAGCAGTTTTGAACAAGATTCGCAAGAACCGAACTCAAGTGCGGAAAGGTCATTAAAAAGCACGGAACTCAACAAAACGACTCCGAAACGAACTCGGATGTCAAAAAGTGTAGAATTAATCATTCTCAGAATGACGAAACGGTCATGAGAGAGTCTTCAAAACGGACTTCGGCCGAAAAAAGAAATTTACCGAAAATCGAAAATTGCGGATATTACAAGTAGAGGGCGATCTCATCGCTTACGGGCTCTCCGTTGAGGATGATCTCATCTACTCGGTCGATGTAGTCCGAGTCGGACTCTTCTTCTCCCTGCTTGATTTGCATCATGCGAAGGGGACCTTTCGGCCGAGCGACCCTGGTGGCGAAGTACTCTGTGAAGACGTTCGCCAGCTGGTTAAAGGAGCCAATGGACCGAGGTGGCAATGAGGTGTACCACCTGTAGGCAAGGTCGTCCAGCGTCATAGGGAACATTCGGCACCTGGTCGCGTCTGATGCCCCACACCCGGTCATGTAGATGTTGAACTTACTCAGGAGTGTTTCGGGGTCTGATCTCCCCTCGTACAAAGGTGTTTGAGGAGGAGCGATCTTGTGCTGCACAGGGGCGAGCTCGATGGGGACCGAGAGCAGCTCGCTCCGCTCGGCAATCGCCTTCTTGGCGCCTGCGCCGGATTCCAGGAGCACCTTCATGTCGTCGAGCTGACGTTGCATCGCGGCCATCGCTGTGGCTCGGTCGCTTGCGGATCGTCTTTAGGAGCGGGAGCCGAGGCGATTGTGTACCGATCTCCTGACTCCGCTGCTGCCGACCTCGGCTATTTGGCAGGGGGGATCCAGACGGCTGGGCTGCGTTCTGGGAGTCGGGTAGGCCGAGCTCCTGGTGACAGACTCAAACTCTGTCGTCTCGTAGCTGGGGCCGGAGTGCCCCGGTCGCCAAGACGGGTCACTGCCCAGGCGATCGAAAACAGAGGTGCACTGGATGGCGAGCACCTCTCCTTACGGATGAGAGCCTCCTGGCGACCGCTCGGCCAGTAACGCCTTGAGCTTCCACTTGGTCTTTCGGCGGATGGCCGAGGGGGTGATAGCGGGAGGCGCGTCGAGAGCACTCCGTCGCTCCTGTAGGACGGCCATGGCCTAGTCGATCTGTTCCGCGGTTCGGAACTGATCGAGCGAGAGGCTTGGGCCGTCGCCCAGGGGCGGGATCGAGCGTCTCTGACCGCGGCGGCTACCTTCCGCCATCGGCTGCGGCTTGGACTGGGACGGAACGAGACGTCTGGCGGGCTGGCCAGCGGCTTTTTTCGACGCGGAGGCGGAAGACATGATTTCCGAAAGATTTCTTTGAAGCGCAGTGAGTGTCACTTCAAGTATATGCCCCGAGAACAGTGAGTGTTCTTCGAGACGGTAGGAATAAAAATTTGAGGGTTAAATCCCCTTCTTCTAGCGCCAATTGTTGTTGCCCAAAATATTTATCCGAAGATTAAATACTGGACGGACAACAAACAAATTTGCAAGAGCACTTCCGAGAGAATATGAATAAACACAAGATTTGCAGGGTTTGTTAGGCCCGGGCTTGAATGCTCTCGCGAGATGCTATTAATACAAATATTCATGGATACAAGTATTAGTCTGAGAATCTAAGTACAATGAGTGTAAAAAGACTCTGTTAATCCAGCTCTTGAGCGAAGCTTGGTGTTATTCGTCCCTGCCGATCGTCTTCTGTATGAGAGAGGCCGAGAGAAGAAAGAACCAAAAGATAGCTGTTGCCAAGAGTAGGAGAAAGCCAAGTGCTGTGAATTGCTACTGTATTGTGTGCTGAAATCGCGATAATGCCAGGGAGGAATCCAAGTGCAGGCTGCCTTATATTTATAGGGGCTGAGGAACCTTGTATCCTAGCGGGCGATCGTCTTCCGGCCAATATAATAATGGGGCGATCGTCCTAAAGGTCACATGGGCAGTCTGCCTAAAGTCCAAGGCTACAGCCGGCAGCCAGCTGTGTGCTCCAATGAGGAGCCAGCACGCGTCCGGAGACACTGTCACATGCGGTCCTACTGAAACCTTTCGGCGGGCCTGTCGGCTGGTGGATGGATGCTGACAGGCTGTGGTCAATGATCCGTGAAATCCGGATCTTATCTCGGCACTGCACGTGGGGTCTGTCCTGAGGCTCGGCCTTTGCCGACTGGATGACCATCGGCTTTGAGCGGCATGAGGTGGTCGTCTCTAGCTGGTCACCAGAGGTCGGCATCGGCCAGTTGCTGAGGGTCGGCATCGGTCGGTCACCAAGGGTCAGTCGGCAAGTGTCGGGAGATGATCGTCTGCTAGCCGTTCGCCAGGAGTCGATCGTCTAGTATCGAGAGACGATCGTCTTTGATGTCGATTGCTCGGAACCGGGACTTGTCCTGGGACCTTAGGTCGGCCGATACATCTTGTCTGCGGGGTTGAGACTAGGTCGCCTGGTCGCCGGTCGGCAGTTCTGCCTCGGCTGCTCGGCAATGGCTAGGTCGCCCGATCTCCGAGGCGATCGCCGGTCGGAGAGTATAAATCTCGACACAACAGTCGGCACGAAGGATGATGAAAGATGATCGATACTAATCACATGAGGAACCGTACATCGTTTATTGGTTCAGTTGTACTTTATTTTCCGCTGCTATATTTTTCCCGTTGTACGGGTGTGGTTGTGTTTTGACCCCTGCGTGGGCATGAGTTGTATTTGAGTTGTATGTATTTATTGAAAGACCAAATCGGTCTATTGAGTCATTTTAGCCTTAAAGGCATGGTTGAGTTGTTATATGTTGTTACCAGCCTGGTAGATCCTTGATAAAAGGTTCTACGGTGTGTAATATCCCTGAGCGGATTGAGGGTGTTACAACTATAGTTAAGGATGGAGCGAACCATGTCCAACAAGGTTCGGTTCCTTCTTTTTGATACACCATTTAATTGTGGAGTAGCTGGAGGAGTGAATTGTGACACTATTCCTAGTTCTTTTAAGAACTCATCAAATTCGGTACTCATGTACTCACCACCCCGGTCTGACCGAAGAGTCTTAACACGGTTACCTGTTTGATTTTCAACTAGGGCTTTAAATTCCTTGAATTTATCAAAAGCTTCAGACTTATGTTTCATTAAGTACGAATCCATACCGGTATGGTCATCGGTGAATGTAATGAAATCGAAGCCGCCTCGTGCCACTTCAAAAGGGCCAGACGTCGGTATGGATCAATCAAGTTTTTCAAAGACTCTTTCAAAAGTCCCTGCGAAGGGTAACTTAGTCATTTTGCCTTGAAGGCAAGATTCACAAGTTGGATAGGGATCTGATCCCAATGGACCCGTAAGCCCATCTTTCTCCATTTTATGAACCTTGGTCTGACCGATATGACCAAATCTAAGATGCCACGTAATGTAATATCCGCAATTTCGGATTTTCGGTAATTTTTATTTTTCGGAGGAGGTCCGTTTCAACGACTCGCTCATGACCGTTTCGTCATTCTAAGAATGATTAATTCTACACTTTTTGACATCCGAGTTCGTTTCGGTGCCGTTTTGTTGAGTTCCGTGCTTTTTAGCGACTTTTCCGCACATGAGTTCGATTCTTGCGAATCTCGTTCAAAACTGCTATTTCAAGTTTCCCGTAAGTCCGTTTAACTTTTTTAGACGTGTTGTGAGCTTCAGATTAGTGTTTCGATCGTGTATCATGTTTTTCGGACGTTTTGGTCAATTTTCGTAATTTCCCAAAGTTTGGGGTACTTACTTTCCGTTGTCGAATTTTGAGCCTTCGGGTGGTCGGAATCGTGTGTTCTCTTAGTGCTCGAATTCATCTTTGCGAGTACTTCGTAACCGTATCTTCGATTCGTATTCAGGTTCGGGTTTCGGGGTCATTCGGGCCGTCGGAGTTGGCCTCGGCCGAGTCATGGCCGGGCAGTCTGGGCCCAGGCCGGCACTGGCCGAGTTACGACTGGTAGTGATCGGCAGTTACATACGTAAGGCTGGTTACGTACGTAAGGCCCTGGCCGGTAACGTACGTAACGTTTCCGGCATTTCTAGGCAGTGAGTAGGCCATGGCTTACGTACGTAAGGCGGCCGGCAGGCAGCCTATTTAAGGCCCTGCAGTTGGGTTTTACACTCATTGTCTCATTCTCTTCCTTATCTTCCGCGGCTCGAGGTGTGGGAATCATGGAAAGATGTTGTTGGACAATCAATCCATGAAGTCTAGAAATCTAGTTTTGGGGAATTTGGGTGTTTTGGTTGTTTTCATCTGTTTAATCCGATTTAGCTCAGGATTATGATGGTTTGATGATTATTTAGATGTATTATATCATTTCCCTTGTTATTCCAAGGTTGGATCGTATCGATTCGTTATTTTGGTCGAGTTCTTAGTCGACACCTTGAAGGTGTCCGACAAAAGGTCTTAGAGAGGGGAATTGGGCGTTGTATGATTATTATCCATAGTACGATTGTTGATTTATCATTGGTATGACTTAGGGACGAAATTCTTGTGAAGAACTCGAGTCAGAACCCTTCCGTTCATTGTGTTCTTCGGGGTCCGAGTTTCCCGGTCAAACCGTGTTCTTCGTAGTAATCAGTAGCGGTTATTAAGGCAAGTATTTTACTATACGAATTGTGTCTTGTGAATAGGGACATCGTATTATGGTTGTGATGCATTGGTTTACTTTCGTGTATATGCTTTGTATGAATTGATTACTACGAACAATTGATGGTAACGATAATACCTTCACTTAGTTAACATCGTGGAATTGTGTTGGATGTGCAAATCATCTAAGTTTGTGCCGGGCATGGTTGGTAATTGTTGAGTTGTTGTGATGATCATGATATTTGTATTGTTTTGGTTTAAATACATGATTGTACATTTCGGTGTAATGTGGAATGCCTTGATATTTTATGATTATGACTTGTGTCGTCTCGATGTCTGTGTGCGTGTTCCAGGTAGGGTCTGATGAGGCCTCTGGAGTTTGGTACATGATGTGTACGAACAAGGTGTGTGATCCAGGTAGAGTCTGACGAGGCCTCTGGAGTTCGGTACATGATGTGTACGGACAAAGGTGTGTGATCCAGGTAGGGTTTGACGAGGCCTCTGGAGTTCGGTACATGATGTGTACGAACGATGTTTGTGGTCGGGTAGGGTCCGTCGAGGCCTCCGGAGTTCGGTACATGATGTGTACGAACAGTGTGTATGATCCGGGTAAGGTCCGTCGAGGCCTCCGGAGTTCGGTACATGATGTGTACGAACAGTATGTGTGGTCCGGGTAAGGTCCGTCGAGGCCTCCGGAGTTCGGTACATGATGTGTATGAACAATTATCGTGTAGCAGTGATTGTTTGGGTAACATTTTAAATATGGGTCTCGGACTCATAATGATATCTTATCTAGTGTTTTTTGAGACGAGAATCGGGCTAAGGCCCTAATGTTTACGAAAAGGTTTTGTAAATTGGGACTCGAGGTCTAAAAGAATTTATGTTTTAAAATTCCCGAGATGATGTGTTCCTTTTCAAATATCTCTTACTTGAGTTCGAAATTCTAAAACTTCTCGGGAACATTTTGATAATTGATTTCCGTATTAAATTCTTAGTTGCTATTTACTTGTTGCATTTCGTATCGTATTATACTTGCACTAGTAAAACAGTGGAGTTTTACTAACCCCCGAGTAATCGGGGGGTGGATGTCTGTTTTGCATCCAGGTACATGCAGATTCAGTGGAGGAGTCACAGGATTGGCACAAGTGGATGACGAGCTGCGATACTAATCATGAGTCGAGAGTTGTTTACTTTTTGTTGTGTTGTCAGAGTTGATTTCAGTCTTCCGCTGTATTGTATTTCGACCCCTGGGGATTCACGGCACTGTAATATCCGCCTAGTTTGGGGTGTTACATGAATGCTCTCGCGAGATGTTATTAATACAAATATTCGTGGATACAATGAGTGTAAAAAGACTCTGTTAATCCAGCTCTTGAGCGAAGCTTGGTGTTCTTCGTCCCTGCCGATCGTCTTCTGTATGAGAGAGGCCGAGAGAAGAAAGAACCGAGAGATAGCTGTTGCCAAGAGTAGGAGAAAGCCAAGTGCTGTGTATTGCTTGTAGGGAAGCCGTGATAATCAGAAGAATTCTGGTGGTAAAAGTTCGGTCTTTTGACATGTGCAGGCTGCCTTGTATTTATAGAGGCTGAGGAGCCTTGTCTTCTGGCGGGCGATCGCCTTTCGGCCAATATAATAATGGGGCGATCGTATGCCGGCCAATATAATAATGGGGCGATCGTCCTTAAGTCACACGGGTTGTCAGCCTAAAGTCCAAGGCAGCTGCTGGCAGCCAGCTGTGCGGTCCAATGAGGAGCCAGCACGCGTCCGGTGTCACTGTCACATGCGGTCCTACTGACACCTTTCGGAGGGCCTGTCGGCTGGTGAGAAGATGCTGACAGGCTGTGATCAATGATCCGTGAAATGCGGATCTTTTCTCGGCGCTGCACGTGGGGTCTGTCCTGGGCTTCGGCCTTTGCCGACTGGATGGCCATCGGCTCTGATCGGCATGAGGTGGTCGTCTTTATCCGGTCACCAGAGGTCGGCATCGGCCAGTTGCTGAGGGTCGGCATGGGTCAGTCGCCAAGGGTCGGTCGGCAAGTGCCGAGAGATGATCGTCTGCTAGTCGATCGCCAGGAGTCGATCGCCAAGTACCGAGAGACGATCGTCTTTAGATGTCGATCGCTCGGCACCGGGACTTGTTTTGGGACCTTCGGTTGGCAGATCTATCTTGGATGCCGGGCTAAGGCTAGGCCGACTGGTCGCTGGTCGACAGTTCTGCCACGGCTGCTCGGCAGTGGCAAGGTCGCCCGATCTCTGAGGCGATCGCCGGTAGGAGAGTGTATTTCTCGACACAACAATTGCCCCCCAGCTTGCTCCGATGTTGAAGACATGGGGCGAGGTGGTTCTTGCTGGCGATCGTGTAAGATGAGGACGGGCGATCCGTTGTGCTGACTTTGGATTCGGACTTGGGCTATCTGGTCGATTGGCTAGCTATCTTTCGGTCTTGTACCTGCAAAAAACAACATTGGCCGATCCCTCGTAGAAACTTGATTGTTTCGTCGCTGAGGAACCGTACACAGTCGCGGAGTTCGATGGACCGACTCCATGACTGTGTCTTGGTGCGCGAAGATATTGAGTGTCTCGTGACTCATTTTATTGTGAGGGTCCTATGTGTAACACCCCCGATATATTCAGGAATATTACAGCGCCGTAAATCCTTTACATAAGGATTTACAAGGCTGAAGAATTGAACTGACCTTAACAGGTACAAGTAACTGGAATAAGATACAACAGTTATGACAATACTGAAAATACAATTGTTCAACAACAACTTATTAATACATCACCAAATTCAAATTCATCACAAACAACTATGTACTCGAGTACTTATTGAAATAACCAACAAACAACAGTCAAATACACCCGGCCGGAACATCACTCTGCACCCTCGTCGTCATGCAGCTCCAGAGGTTGTTTTCCCGCTCTCCTGGATCCTGAACATAAACAAAATGTTCACCCCCGAAGGGGTTAGCACAACGATGCTAGTACAAGTACCACAACATATTATTCATATCTCACAAAGAATAATAACGTAAACGACAAAAATACCAACGAGTCTTCTCCTACGAGAAACTCATAAATGACATACACAACTGATAATCACAACATGATATCATAACATACACATGGTAATTCCGTCGATCCAGCGTTCACTGCCTAGAACCCACGATGATCCCGTCAGACCAACCCGTTGTGGAAAAACCCGTCCGATGATCCAGCGCACGCTAGCATAGATCCCCCGATGATCCCGTTGGACCAACACGAGGTGGACATACAACAACGACATACATGCATGACAATATGTATAACATCAATATGTAAAACAAATAAGGTACTTGCCTCGATTCGAAGACAAGAACAATACTTCCACAAAATGAACACTTGAAGGTCGCCCCCCTTAATCAATCACGTAACAAGCTCGAACCTTAACAAAAGAAATAATATAGAGTTTATCTCACGTCGTACGAATGTCTAACAATTCGATTTACGGCCAAAAGCTCATAACATGCAATCTGCCTGAACTTCTTAGTGCACGCTAAGTACTCTGTGTAGCGTGCGATAAGTTCGCTCGATAGCGCACGCAAACAACAAAGCCTAGCGTACGCTAACTATGCATGGTCAGTACTTCACTGATCAGTCGACTGACTCGTCTGATGGCCTGACGTACGTTACGTACCAAACGTAGCGTACGTTCACTCATGCTCGATAGTGCACGTTAATTTACATAGCTTAGCATGCGCTAATCGTGCATGGCAGTTTATTACTGGGCAGTAGACGGATCTTAACATGATCAAACCAAATGAAATCATCAGTGTTAATTCATGTTACCTCCATGAATATCATGTTCATACGGTTATAAATGATCTTACGGATAACAACAACTACGGATTCAAGAATATGTATACTATTATGAAACCATATCCCATTTCAAATACCATTCTTCATGCGATGATTCGGAAGGCTTTAACGGTTGATATCAACACCTTTATATCAATGAAAACTATCACTCTGAAGTTTGAATAATATTCCATCTTAACAAGATAAATCCTTCCATGATCAACCCTATAGATTCGTCTAACAATAATGATGTAAAAGTCAAGTCCATGATTGTTATGAAACACCTACTAGATTCGGATTACCAATGCTAAAAGCTCCTCTACTTGTTCAATGTAATAAGATTCGAATCATGATGTTCATAATCAAGGTACTTAAGGCCTATTCATCCCAATATTCCAAACATGATGTACTTTGGATGATTCCTCCAAGAAGATCAATATTTGCTAACATAATAATCATATTCTCCATAACACGAATCTAGAGTTGAAGATAGAATCAACATACCTTAATATGACGAAATCACTGAACCACAAGGTAGAATCCGACTCCGGTTGGTTATATGCCACTCCAAGGTGTTACTTCTCTTCAATGATCACTCACAAGTGATAACCAATATTCAAGGATCAATAAGATGTGTTCTAAGTGTGTTAGAGGGATGATTATAGCTCTCTGGCCTCTCAAGAATGAAGAATGGACGAAGGAAATGTAAGCCAAAATGGGTTGTTGTCTCATTTATAATATTCTGCATTTTAGTTAATTAGCGCACGCTAGCAGACAATACTTAGCGCACGCTAATAAGAGTTGACTCCAAATCTGTCCAGGTTCGTCCGCGAGGATCTTATCCGGACCCATGTCCCGGATGGCGCATGTGCTAGCCGCCTACCTCAATAATTCAGTGTCTAGCGCATGCAACTTCTACATACGTAGCGTGTGATAGTAATAGCCGATAGCGCGCGTTAAGCTACATTTTTAGCGTGCGCTATCACGAGTTTGCATGAGATAATTTGCATGTTGATATACTTAAGTACAAGGATGCCAATGCAAGAAATATCATACTCCAATAATCAAAACCACAAATCCGAATAATACAGGGTTTGAATACAGATGAAATACACAGTAGTAAATCCGGATATTACATACTCTCCTACTAAAAAGGAGTTTCGTCCCGAAACTCAAGACGAAAATAACTCGGGATATCTGGACTTCATACCATCTTCCGTTTCCCATGTGGCTTCTTCCATCCCGTGACGTGACCATTGAACTTTGACCAAAATGATTGGTTTGTTTCTCAATTGCTTAACTCGACTCTCGAGTATCTTGACCAGTCTTTCTTCAAACGTACCATCATGAGCAACTCCGATCTCGCCGAAATCAATGATATGACTAGGATCTGGTATATACCTCCGTAACTGGGATACATGGAATACGTTATGAACATGGCACAATGACGGTGGCAATGCTAATCTATATGCCAACTCTCCAACTCTCTCAAGGATCTCAAATGGTCCGATATATCTCGGACTCAGCTTTCCTTTCCTTCTGAAACGAAATATTCCCCGAGTAGGAGAAACCTTCAAAAGTACGTGGTCTCCAGTACTGAACTCCAATGGGCAACGACGTACGTCTGCGTAAGATTTCTGGCGACTTTGGGTGGTCAACAGCCTTTCACAAATCAAGGCTATCTTCTCTCGAGTCTGCACGATTAACTCTGGCTCTGTTCCGATCAAGTCTGATGAATCGTCCCAGCAGAGGGGCGATCTGCATCTCCTCCCGTATAATGCCTCAAATGGTGCCATCTTAATGGAAGCATGCCAACTATTGTTGTAGGTAAATTCAATCAACGGTAGATGAACTTCCCAATCGTTTGACCAATCTAAGGCAAAAGCCCTCAGCATATCCTCCACCGTTTGAATGGTCCTCTCGGATTGTCCGTCAGTCTGCGGGTGATAAGCTGTACTAAAGTTCAATTCGGTACCCAAGGCCTTATGAACTACTTTCCAAAAGTGAGACACAAAACGGCCATCTCGATCAGAAATAATGGTCTTCGGCGTACCATGCAATCGAACTATCTCCGAAATAAAAACTCGTGCTAACCTCTCTGGTCCCCACGTGTCCTTAATGCCTAGAAAATGAGACGATTTGGTTAAACGATCAACTATCACCCAAATCATGTTCATTCCAGTCTTGGTTCTCGGCATACTAGTGATAAAGTCCATCGATATGTCCTCCCACTTCCATTCAGGGATCGGGAGCAGCTTCAACATTCCGGCAGGCTGTTGATGCTCGATTTTAACCTGCTGACAAGTCAAGCATTTCGAAACATAGTCCGCTACATCTTTCTTCATGTTGCCCCACCAGAAATTCTGCTTCAAGTCCTTATACATCTTACTGGTGCCCGGCTGAATAGAATAGGGCGAACTATGAGCTTCCTTCATAATCGTTTCAAAACATCGACATCGGGAATGCAGAGTCGGTTCTGGAATCTCAAAACTCCATCATCATGAATTAGGAATTCGGGGGCCTTCCCCTTGATCACTTCATCACGTAACCGAATCATCAGAGGATCATATGCCTATCTAGATTTGATTTCTTCGGTTAGTGATGAAGTTATTTCCATCACGCACAGTTGTCCTTGGATTCTTTGTAACCACACTTCAGTTCCTTCTCGAATCACCTCTCGTTGAAGGCTAAGTTGGGAGATCAGAGTCTCCAGCATCTGAATAGAAACAGGCTTGCGGCTGAGTGCATCGGCCACTACGTTCGCTTTGCCTGGATGATACAAAATCTCCGGGTCATAGTCCTTGATCAGCTCTAACCATCTTCTTTGCCGCATGTTCAACTCCTTCTGACTGAAGATGTATTTGAGACTCTTGTGATCCGTAAAGATCTGACAGTGAGTCCCATACAGATAATGCCTCTAGATCTTCAAAGCAAAAACTACTGATGCTAGCTCCAAATCATGTGTTGGGTAACTCACTTCATAAGGTTTCAGCTGTCGTGAAGCATAAGTGATCACCTTGTCATTCTGCATCAATACGCATCCGAGTCCTTGGTTCGAAGCATCACTGTAAACTATGAATCCTCCAGTCCCCTGTGGAAGTGATAGAATCGGTGCCCTCGTCAATCTCTTCTTTAATTCGTCAAAACTAGTCTGACACGACTCGTTCCACTCAAACTTTTGAGTTTTCTGCAGGAGTCAAGTAAGTGGGTGGGAGATTTTTGAAAACCCTTCCACGAACCGACGATAATACCCAGCAAGTCCTAAGAAACTTCGGACTTCTTTCACGTTCTTTGGAGGTTTCCAATCCATAATTGCTTCGATTTTCTGAGGGTCAACTCGGACTCCTTTAGCTGATACCACATGGCCGAGGAACATTACTTCCTTCATCCAAAATTCACACTTAGAGAGTTTGGCGTACAATTGCTCGTTTCTCAAAAGTTCCAATACAATCCGCAAATGCTGAGCATGCTCTTCCGGGCTCTTAGAATACACTAGAATGTCATCAATGAACACGACCACAAATTTATCCAAATATTCGATGAACACTCGGTTCATCAATTGCATGAATACAGCAGGTGCATTAGTGAGACCAAACGGCATCACTACAAACTCATAGTGTCCGTAGCGAGTTCTGAACGCTGATTTCGGAACATCAGATTCCTTAATCCTCAGCTGATGATACCCTGATCTCAAATCGATTTTAGAAAATACTGTTTCCCCTTGCAACTGGTCAAACAGATCATCAATCCGTGGCAGCAGATACTTGTTCTTAATCGTCATCTTGTTCAGCTCTCGATAGTCAATACACAGTTGAAGCGATCAGTCCTTCTTTCGGACAAAAAGTACTGGCGCTCCTCAGGGCGAAACGCTTGGCTGAATATAGCCTTTGTCCAGTAACTCCTCCAGTTGCTTCTTCAATTCGTACATCTCGGTCGGTGCCATACGATACGGCGCCTTAGAAATTGGTGTAGCTCCGGGTTCCAGCTCAATGGTAAATTTTACATCCCTTCGTGGAGGTAGTCCAGGTAACTCGTCAGGAAATACATGTGGAAATTCGTTCACAACAAGAATGGATCAAAGTTCCACAATCTCATCTTCTTTCTTCATCGCATAGCACCAGTACCCGGTACAGCCCTGTTTCAACAATTTGACAGCTTTCATCGCCTTGATCAATTTTCCTGAGCTTCCCGGTTTCCATCCCTCAAACAGAATTTCGGAACCATCGTCAGCGATCAGCGAGATATTCCTCCTTTGGTAGTTTACAATTGCTCCATATCGATTAAGCCAATCGTCTCGGAGTATCAGGTCGTCTCCTTGCATTTATATCATGATCAGATTTGAGAGCCACTCTCGGCCTCCAAATGTTACAGGGAAATCTCTAGTTTCTAAATTCCCGACAATCCTCTCTCCACTCGGTAAACCAACAACATAAGGTTCACAATCATGAAAACCAGAAATATTCAAACGATTTACACAAGACAAGGATATAAAAGAATGCGTAGCTCCTGTATCGAACAAAACGCTAACTGACTGGGAAAGGATCTGGAGAGTACCTGATGCGACATCAGCATCCTGATCGTCTGCTTTCCTCATCTCGTACAGACGTGGGGGAACAGATCCGGCACTCGATGTACCCTTCCGGTCCCACTGTCCTCTGCCTTGCCCGCGGCCAAAATTCTGAGGCATCTGAACACTCTGCTGTGTCTGTTGGATACTCGCTTCCTTCTGGACCGGCTGTGGTGTACGGGCTCTAAAAGACTTTGCAGCCTCTTCACATAACACTGTACGATGTCCCTCTCGTCCACAATCAAAACAAGTCACGACAGGTAGGGGGCAATTCCGTCGAGAGTGCCCCGTCTGGGCGCAGTTAAAGCATTTCCTGATAACATCAGTAATAGTTGATGTCGTTCCGAAGTTCTTTCCGCTCCTAACTGGGTGCGGAGGTTTCTTGAAAGAATGAAAAGGTGACTGGGCCTTGCGGGGCCCGCTGCTCTCGTGCTCTGTAAAAGTGCCACAGACTTTCTGCTTCTTGGATTCCGAAAATTTTTCCATAGCTGCTTCCTTGATCTCATACGCCAACGCCTTATCCTGGTATTGACGGAGTGTGGTACATTCAAAACCGGACATGTACCTCTGGATTTTTGGTTTCATCCTCATATCGAAATGGATCATCATCTCTGCATCTGTTCTGACCAGATGTCGAACAAATGCTAGCTGTTGGTTAAACGTCTTAATTGCCTGTGATACCGGAACATCTGAAGGTTGAGCGGAGAAAAACTCCCGAACCTTGGCTTCCCTCACAGGACGAGGGCAGTACTGAGCTTCCATCATCAATTTAAACTCTATACAATCAGCATCATGGTCTCCAGGCCGGATGGCTTCCCACCATTCGGACGCTTCACCTATAAGAAAATATTGAGCGATAGAGGCTCTCCGATCGTCTGGGCAGTTAATTCCGGCAAAGATTTTCTCCAGTTCCTTCAACCAATGGTCCCAGGTGGGAGTCTCAGAAATGCCGTCGAATTTGGGTGGTTTCATCTTCGCCACCTCTTGCATCCACCGGTCACCTCGATTTCCCATGTCCGGGATCCCTTGCTGTCTCTCTCCCTGCTGTAGTCCTACCGCCACTTGCATTCGGTCCACGACCTGGGCGAACTGAGTCATCTGGTTCACCACCTGACGAAGGATTTCTGGTACAGCAGGTTCCGGTTCGTTATTAATAGATCGTTGCGGCTCGCCTGAGTTATGACTGGCCTGATTAGACGGCGATGCTTCCCTTTCAGCATTTCTTCGTCCGCGTCCACGACCGCGACCACGTCCACGTCCGTCTCTCAACATACTGTAATCATAAATACTCAATATACAGGAAACAGTATTGTTCTAATATTCGAGTATAAAGAGATATAACATGTAAAGAACGAGATAGAGCTTAGGAACTTACAACCACCTTTCGCAAGAAGACGTAGGCAGTACAGTGATGTTATTCGCGGCGGGTTACTTCAAAAGACATAAATGACCCCTATTTTAACCCAACGGACAAGATCTCCATAATATTAGCTCTGATACCATATTCTGTAACACCCCCGATATATTCAGGAATATTACAGCGCCGTAAATCCTTTATATAAGGATTTACAAGGCTTAAGAATTGAACTGACCTTAACAGGTACAAGTAACTGGAATAAGATACAACAGTTATGACAATACTGAAAATACAATTGTTCAACAGCAACTTATTAATACATCACCAAATTCAAATTCATCACAAATGACTACGTACTCGAGTACTTATTGAAATAACCAACAAACAACAGTCAAATACACCCGGTCGGAACATCACTCTGCACCCTCGTCGTCATGCAGCTCCAGTGGTTATTTCCCCGCTCTCCTGGATCCTGAACATAAACAAAATGTTCACCCCCGAAGGTGTTAGTACAACGATGATAGTACAAGTACCACAACATATTATTCATATCTCACAAAGAATAATAATGTAAATGACAAAAATACCAACGACTCTTCTCCTACGAGAAACTCATAAATGACATACACAACTGATAATCACAACATGATATCATAACATACACATGGTAATTCCGTCGATCCAGCGTTCACTGCCTAGAACCCATGATGATCCCGTCAGACCAACCCGTGGTGGAAAAACCCGTCCGATGATCCAGCCCACGCTAGCATAGATCCCCCGATCATCCCGTCGGACCAACACGAGGTGGACATACAACAACGACATACATGCATGACAATATGTATAACATCAATACGTAAAACAAATAAGGTACTTGTCTGGATTCGAAGACAAGAACAATACTTCCACAAAACGAACACTTGAAGGTCGCCCCCCTTAATCAATCACATAACAAGCTCGAAACTTAACAAAAGAAATAATATAGAATTTATCTCACGTCGTACGAATGTCTAACAATTCGATTTATGGCCAAAAGCTCATAACATGCAATTTGCGTGAACTTCTTAGTGCACGCAAAGTACTCTGTGTAGCGTGCGTTAAGTTTGCTCGATAGCGCACGCAAACAACAAAGCCTAGCGTACGCTAACTATGCATGGTCAGTACTTCACTGATCAGTCGAATGACTCGTCTGATGGCCTAACGTACATTACGTACCAAACGTAGCGTACGTTAACTCATGCTCGATAGCGCACGTTAATCTACATAGCTTAGCGTGCGCTAATCGTGCATGGCAGTTTATTACTGGGCAGTAAATGGATCTCAACATGATCAAACCAAATGAAATACTCAGTGTTAATTCATGTTACCTCCATGAATATCATGTTCATATGGTTATGAATGATCTTACGGATAACAACAACTTCAGATTCAAGAATATGTATACTATTATGAAACCATATCCCATTTCAAATACCATTCTTCATGCGATGATTCAGAAGGCTTTAACGGTTGATATCAACACCTTTATATCAATGAAAACTATCACTCTGAAGTTTGAATAATATTCCATCTTAACAAGATAAATCCTTCCATGATCAACCCTATAGATTCGTCTAACAATAATGATGTAAAAGTCAAGTCCATGATTGTTATGAAACACGTACTAGATTTGGATTACCAATGCTAAAAGCTCCTCTACTTGTTCAATGTAATAAGATTCGAATCATGATGTTCATAATCAAGGTACTTAAGGCCTATTCATCCCAATATTCCAAACATGATGTACTTTGGATGATTCCTCCAGGAAGATCAATATTTGCTAACATGATCATCATATTATCCATAACACGAATCTAGAGTTGAAGATAGAATCAACATACCTTAATATGACGAAATCACTGAACCACAAGGTAGAATCCGACTCCGGTTGGTTATGTGCCACTCCAAGGTGTTACTTCTCTTCAATGATCACTCACAAGTGATAACCAATATTCAAGGATCAATAAGATGTGTTCTAAGTGCGTTAGATGGATGATTATAGCTCTCTCGCCTCTCAAGAATGAAGAATGGACGAAGGAAATGTAAGCCAAAACGGGTTGTTGTCCCAATTATAATATTATGCACTTTAGTTAATTAGCGCACGCTAGCATACAATACTTAGCGCACGCTAATAAGCGTTGACTCCAAATCTGTTCAGGTTCGTCCGCGGGAATCTTATCCAGACCTATGTCCCGGCTGGCGCATGTGCTAGCCGCCTACCTCAATAATTCAGTGTCTAGCGCACGCAACTTCTACATACATAGCGTGCCTTAGTAATAGCCAATAGCGCGCGTTAAGCTACATTCTTAGCGTGTGCTATCACGAGTTTGCATGAGATAATTTGCATGTTGATATACTTAAGTACAAGGATGCCAATGCAAGAAATATCATACTCCAATAATCAAAACCACAAATATGAATAATACAGGGTTTGAATACAGATGAAATACACAGTAGTAAATCCGGATATTACACTCTGTTAGGTTGCGCCTCGCCTGGTATTTAAACGAAGGGCGTGCGGTCTCGGTCTAGAGGAGTCCTTGCGCGGGGCAGCGTCGGATGAATCAACTCCACCTCCGCGGCTTGTTAGCTCTGCTTCCACCTCGGCCCGCCATGGAGATGGCGAACCTCGACGGTGTACATTGAGACGGGGGTAGTGGCACGTGTCGCTTTGTCCGGGTTCACCAAGTTAGATGATGGACCTTGAGGGAGGGCGATCGTGTCCACTGATTAATTTTAGAGGGCCCTCAGACTATGCCGACCTCGTATTTGAATGAAGGGCGGGCGATCTTGGCCCGAAGGGACCTTGCATGGCCGAAGCAGCCGGTTCCATCGACTACCAGGACCATGGCTGTAAGTTGTGCGGTGGAGGCGATCTCGTGCCTTAGTCCATCATGTTAGATGATAAACTGTAGATGGCGACCGAGTCCTCGGGGTTTTTGTAGATGTTGCTATAGATCGGCGATCGGGCTGGAAGACTGGCGATCGTCGCTCGGCTGCCGATCGCGTTATATGTAGGTTGGTATCGGCGATCGGGCGGGAGATCGGTGATCGTCGTTCGGGCGCCGATCGCGCTGCTCATAGGCTGAGGAGAAACCTTTGCCTGGCCAGAAAGTCTGCGGCTTTAGCTCGGAAGATCGCATAGGTCGAGGGTTGGCTCTTCGTAAGATGCCTGAACATAGGCGAAAGGCCATGGAATCCTCCTAGTACCGAGTAGAGGGCGATCTCATCGCTTACGGGCTCGCCATTGAGGATGATCTCGTCTACTCGGTCGATGTAGTCCGAGTCGGACTCTTCTTCTCCCTGCTTGATTTGCATCATGCGAAGGGGACCTTCCGGACGAGCGACCCTGGTGGCGAAGTACTCTGTGAAGACGTTCACCAGTTGGTTAAAGGAGCCGATGGACCGAGGCGGCAGTGAGGCATACCACCTGTGGGCGAGGTCATCCAGCGTCAGAGGGAACATTCGGCACCTGGTCGCGTCTGATGCCCCACACCCAGTCATGTAGATGTTGAACTTACTCAGGTGTGTTTCAGGGTCTGATCTCCCCTCGTACAAAGGCATTTGCGGAGGAGCGATCTTGTGCTGCACGGGGGCGAACTCGATGGGGACCGCGAGCGGCTCGCTCGGCTCGGCGATCGTCTTCTTGGCGCCTGCCCCGGATTCCAGGAGTGCCTTCATGTCGTTGAGATGACGTTGCATCGCGGCCATCGCCGTGGATCGGTCGCTTGTGGATCGGTTTTGGGAGCGGGAGCCGAGGTGATCGTGTACCGATCTCCGGACTCCGCTGCTGCCGACCTCGGCTATTTGGCGAGGGAGAGCCAGACGGCTGGGCTGCCTTCTGGGAGTCGGGTAGGCCGAGCTCCTGGTGACAAACTCAAACTCCGTCGTCTCGTAGCTGGGGCCGGACTGCCCCGGTCGCCAAGACGGGTCGCTGCCCAGGCGATCGAAAACAGACGTGCCCCGGATGGCGAGCGCCTCTCCTTGCGGATGAGAGCCTCCTCGGGATCGCTCGGCCAGTAACGCCTTGAACTTCCGCTTGGTCTTCCGGTGGATGGCCGAGGGGGTGATAGCGGGAGGCGCGTTGAGAGCACTCCGTCGCTCCTGTAGGATGGCCATAGCCTCGTCGATCTATTCCGCGGTTCGGAGCTGATCGAGCGAGAGGCTTGGGCCGTCGCCCAGGGGCGGGATCGAGCGTCTCTGACCGCGGCGGCTACCTTCCGCCATCGGCTGTGGCTCGGACTGAGACGGAACGAGGCGTTTGGCAGGCTAGCCAGTGGCTTTCTTCGACGCGGAGGCGGAAGACATTATTTCTGAAAGAATTCTTTGAAGCGCAGTGAGTGTCACTTCAAGTATATGCCCCGAGAACAGTGAGTGTTCTTCGAGACGGTAGGAATAAAAATTTGAGGGTTAGATGTCCTCCCTCTAGCGCCAATTGTTGTTGCCCAAAATATTTATCCGAAGATTAAATACTGCTGGAATGGACGGACAACAAACAAATAAGGTTGCGGGAGCACTTCCGAGAGAATATGAATAAACACAAGATTTGCCGGGTTTGTTAGGCCCGGGCTTGAATGCTCTGGCGAGATGTTATTAATACAAATATTCATGGATATAAGTATTAATGTGAGAATCTAAGTACAATGAGTGTAAAAAGACTCTGTTAATCCAGCTCTTGAGCGAAGCTTGGTGTTCTTCGTCCCTGTCGATCGTCTTCTGTATGAAAGAGGCTGAGAGAAGAAAGAATCGAGAGATAGCTGTTGCCAAGAGTAGGAGAAAGCCAAGTGTTGTGTATTGCTTGTAGGGAAGCCGTGAGAATCAGAAGAATTTCGGTGGTAAAAGTTCGGTCTTTTGACAAGTGCAGGCTGCCTTGTATTTATAGAGGCTGAGGAGCCTTGTCTTCTGGCGGGCAATCGCCTTTCGGCTAATATAATAATGGGGCGATCGTCTGCCGGCCAATATAATAATAGGGCAATCGTCCTTAAGTCACACGGGTTGTCGGCCTAAAGTCCAAGGCAGCTGCTGGCAGCCAGCTGTGCGGTCCAATGAGGAGCAAGCACGCGTCCGGAGTCACTGTCACATGCGGTCCTACTGACACCTTTAGGCGGGCCTGTCGTCTGGTGGGAAGATGCTGACAGGCTGTGGTCAATGATCCGTGAAATGCGGATCTTGTCTCGGCGCTGCACGTGGGGTCTGTCCTGGGCTTCGTCCTTTGCCGACTGGATGGCCATCGGCTTTGATTGGCATGAGGCGGTCGTCTTTAGCCGGTCACCAGAGGTCGGCATCATCCAGTTGCTGAGGGTCGGCATCGGTCAGTCGCCAAGGGTCGGTTGGCAAGTGCTGAGAGATGATCGTCTGCTAGTCGGCCGCCAGGAGTCGATCGCCAAGTACCGAGAGACGATCGTCTTTAGATGTCGATCGCTCGGCACCGGGACTTGTCCTGGGACCTTTGGTTGGCAGATCTATCTTGGTTGCCGGGCTAAGGCTAGGCCGCCTGGTCGCTGGTCGGCAGTTCTGCCTCGGCTGCTCGGCAGTGGCTAGGTCGCCCGATCTCTGTAACACCCCCGATATATTCAGGAATATTACAGCGCCATAAATCCTTTACATAAGAATTTACAAGGCTGAATAAAGGAAATGACAATAACAGGTACCAATTTATGAAATTGCTGAAATAAAATACAACTGTCTGGTTCAAAACCGAAAATACAAATATCCAATGAAGGGTTATTATTACATCACTAAAATCCAAACATTATAAACTGACGACGTACTCGAGTACTTATTGAAATAACCAACAAACAACGGACAGTAAACCCGGCAGGAACATCACTCTGCACCCTTGTCGTCATGCATCTCCAGTGGTTGTTTCCCCGCTCTCTTGGATCCTGAACATACACAAATGTTCACCCCCGAAGGGGTTAGCACAACGATGCTAGTACAAGTACAATAATCATACAACAGTGATATAATCAACAATTATATCATAACAAGTTTCTCCAATGAGAAATATCTGCAACACAGATCATATCATAACAGTTTCAACATACTGATGGTATTCCAACGATCCAGCGCACACAGCTATAGATTGCCATGATGATCCCGTCGGACCAACACATGGTGGAACTACCTATCCAACGATCCAGCGCACACAGCTATAGATTCCCATGATGATTCCCATCGGATCAACGCATGGTGGACATATAATCACAACAAATTTACACGATACAATCACATCATAATTGTCATAATATAAACAATTCTAATTTAGAGTACTTGCCTCGGTTCGTTGACAAGAATAAACTCCCACGAATATCAAAATACTCGAAGGTCGTCCCCTTCGATCAATCACGTGTTAAGCTCAAACCTTAACAAAAGAAATAGCATAGAATTCATTTCATGCCGAATGAACGTCTAACAATTCAACAATTACGGTAGAAAGTCCTTAATATGCCATCTGTCTGGATAGCTTAACGCACGCTACGAATCCTATGTAGCATACGTTAATGCTACTCGTTAGCGCACTCAGTACACACAGCCTAGCGTATGCTAACCAGGCGTGGTCAGTGCCTCACTGATCAGCCGACTGACTCAGCTGATGACTTAACGCACGCTAAGTCCCAATCGTGGCGTACGCTAAACGTACTCGATAGCGCACGTTAATTCACGTAGCTTAGCGCATGCTAAGAGTGCATGGCAGTTCACTGGAGGGCAGCAAATTATACAAATGGTGATGAAGTAAGCGAATCCCTTAGTAATTAATGTTTGTTATCCAGCTTCATGTTATGATCATAACCTTTATGAATGATCTCATGGATACTAACAACTTCGAGGTGCAAGTATACGTATAATCATCATAACACCATAATACGTCTTGATTACAATTCTCATGCGAAGTTGGTGATCTCCGGTTGATGTATTAGATTCTACTATCATTATACATATTCAGACTTCATCTCGGGGTGAACTAACAATTCCAACTTATACGAAAGAATATTTCCTAAGACGATTCTTCCCTTAAGTCCTTATAACCGGAAATAATACCACCTCCAATTTATGATCACTAAGAAAACATAAATCATACAGATAATAAACTTCAGAATGTTCTCTTATCACTTGAAGTACTAGGATTCCAACTACGAGGTTCCAACGATAATATCATAAGCATAGACATTCCAATCTTAAAACATAATGTTTGTTGTATAATTCACTAATGAAATTCAATATCGCGTTAGCATGATTATCTAATCCCTTGGAATCCAAATCTAAGGCTAGTGATAGGTTGAACATACCTTAATATGCCGAAATCACTGAACCACAAGGTAGAATCCGACTCCGGTTGGTTATGTGCCACTCCAAGGTGTTACTTCTCTTCAATGATCACTCACAAGTGATAACCAATATTCAAGGATCACTAAAATGTGTTCTAAGTGTGTTAGAGGGATGATTAAAGCTCTCTGGCCTCTCAAGAATGAAGAATGTACAAAGGAAATGTAAGCCAAAACGGGTGGTCGTCTCATTTATAATATTCTGCACTTTAGCTAATTAGCGCATGCTACTAAGCATTCCTTAGCGCGCGCTAATAAGAGTTGACTTCAAAACTGTCCAGGTTCGTCTGCGGGAATCTTACCCGGACCCATGTCCCGGCTGGCGCATGTGCTAGCCACCTACCTCAATAATTCAGTGTCTAGCGCACGCAACTCCTACATACGTAGCGTGCGCTAGTAATAGCCGATCGCGCGCGTTAAGCTACATTCTTAGCGTGCCCTATCACGAGTTTGCATGAGAAAATTTGCATGTTGTTATACTTAAGTACAAGGATGCCAATGCAAGAAATATCAAACTCCAATAATCAAAACCACAATTCCGATTAATACAGGGTTTGAATACAGATGAAATACACAGTAATAAATCCGGATATTACATACTCTTCTACTAAAAAGGAATTTCGTCCCGAAACTCAAGACGAAAATAATTCGGGATATCTGGACTTCATACCATCTTCCGTTTCCCATGTGGCTTCTTCCACTCCGTGGCGTGACCATTGAACTTTGACCAAAACGATTGGGTTGTTCCTCAACTGCTTAACTCGACTCTCGAGTATCTTGACCGGTCTTTCTTCAAACGTCCCATCTCGAGCAACTTCGATCTCGCCGAAATCAATGACATGACTAGAATCTCGTATATACCTCCGTAATTGGAATACGTGGAACACGTTATGAACATGGCACAATGACGGCGGAAATGCCAATCTGTATGCCAACTCCCCAACTCTCTCAAGGATCTCAAATGGTCCGATATATCTCGGACTCAGCTTTCCTTTCCTTCCGAAAGGAAGTATTCCCCGAGTAGGAGAAACCTTTAAAAGTACGTGGTCTCCCGTACTGAACTCCAAAGGGCGACGGCGTACGTCTGTGTAAGATTTCTGGTGACTTTGGGCGGTCAACAGCCTTTCACGAATCAAGGCTATCTTCTCTCGAGTCTGCACGATCAACTCTGGTTCTATCCCGATTAAGTCTGATGAATCATCCCAGCATAGGGGCGATCTGCATCTTCTCCCGTATAATGCCTCAAATGGTGCCATCTTAATGGAAGTATGCCAACTATTGTTGTAGGTAAATTCAATCAACGGTAGATGAATTTCCCAATCGTTTGACCAATCTAAGGCACAGGCCCTTAGCATGTCTTCCACCATTTGAATAGTCCTCTCGGATTGTCCGTCAATGTGTGGGTGATAAGCCGTGCTGAAGTTCAATTCGGTCCCCAAGGCCTTATGAACTGCTTTCCAAAAGTGAGACATAAAACGGCCGTCTCGATTAGAAACAATGGTTTTCGGCATACCATGCAATCAAACTATCTCCGAAATAAATACTCGTGCCAACCTCTCTGGTCCCCACGTATCCTTAATGCCTAGAAAATGAGCTGATTTGGTTAAACGATCAACTATCACCCAAATCATGTTCATTCCTGTCTTAGTTCTCGGCATACTAGTGATAAAGTCCATCGATATGTCCTCCCACTTCCATTCAGGAATCAGGAGTGGCTTCAACATTCCGGCAGGCCGTTGATGCTCGATCTTAACCTGCTGACAAGTCAAGCATTTCGAAACATAGTCCGCTACATCTTTCTTCATGTTGCCCCACCAGAAATTTTGCTTCAAGTCCTTATACATCTTACTAGTGCTCGGGTGGATATAATAGGGTGAACTGTGAGCTTCCTTCATAATTGTCTGTTTCAGAACATCGACATCGGGAATGCAGAGTCGGTTCTGAAATCTCAAAACTCCATCATCATGAATTACGAATCCAGGGGCCTTTCCCTTGATCACTTCATCACGTAACCGAATCATCAGAGGATCATCTCTCTGTCTAGATTTGATTTCTTCGGTTAATGATGAAGTTATTTCCATCACGCACAATTGTCCTTGGACTCGTTGTAACCACACTTCAATTCCTTCTCGAATCATCTCTCGTTGAAGGCTAAGTTGGGAGGTCAGGGTCTCCAGCATCTGAATAGAAACAGGCTTGCGGCTGAGTGCATCGGCCACTACATTCGCTTTGCCTGGATGATACAAAATCTCTAAGTCATAGTCCTTAATCAGTTCTAACCAACTTCTTTGCCGCATGTTCAATTCTTTCTGACTGAAGATCTATTTGAGACTCTTGTGATCCGTAAAGATCTGACAGTGAGTCCCGTACAGAAAATTCCTCCAGATCTTCAAAGCAAAAACTACTGCTGCTAGCTCCAAATCATGTCTTGGGTAATTCACTTCATAATGTTTCAGTTGTCGTGAAGCATAAGCAATCACCTTATCATTCTGCATCAATACGCATCCGAGCCCTTGTTTCGAAGCGTCACTGTAAACTATAAATCCTCCAGTTCCCTGTGGAAGTGATCGAATCAGTGTCGTCGTCAATCTCTTCTTCAATTCATCAAAGCTAACCTGACACAACTCATTCCACTCAAAGTTTTGAGTTTTCTGCAGGAGTCGAGTAAGTGGGCGGGAGATTTTAGAAAACCGTTCCACGAATCGACGATAATATCCAGCAAGTCCTAAGAAGCTTCGGACTTCTTTCACGTTCTTTGGAGGCTTCCAATCCATAATTGCTTCGATCTTCTGAGGATCTACTCGGACTCCTTTAGCTGACACCACATGGCTGAGGAACATTACTTCCTTTTAGCCAGAATTCACACTTAGAAAGTTTGGCGTACAATTGTTCGCTTCTCAAAAGTTCCAATACAATCCGCAAATGCTGCGCATGTTCTTCCGGGCTCTTAGAATACACCAGAATGTCATCAATGAACACGACCCTAAATTTATCGAAATATTCGATGAACACTCGGTTCATTAATTGCATGAACACAGCAGGTGCATTAGTGAGACCAAATGGCATTACTACAAACTCATAGTGTCCGTAGCGAGTTCTGAATGCTGACTTCGGAACATCAGATTCTTTAATCCTCAGCTGATGATACCCTGATCTCAGATCAATTTTAGAAAATATTGTTGCTCCTTACAACTGGTCGAACAGATCATCAATCCGTGGCAACCGATACTTGTTCTTAATCGTCATTTTGTTCAGTTCTCGATAGTCAATACATAGTCGAAACGATCCATCCTTCTTTCGGACAAAAAGAACTGGCGCTCCCCAGGGCGAAACGCTTGGCTGAATATAGCCTTTGTCCAGTAACTCCTCCAGCTGCTTTTTCAATTCATACATCTCAGTAGGTTCCATACGATACGGCGCCTTAGAAATTGGTGTATCTCCGGGTTCCAGCTCAATAGTAAATTCTACATCTCTTTGCGGAGGTAGTCCAGGTAACTCGTCAGGGAATACATCTGGAAATTCATTCACAACAGGAATGGATTAAAGTTCCATAATTTCGTCTTCTTTCTTCATTGCATAGCACCGATTATCGATGCACACTGTTTCAACAATTTGACAGCTTTCATTGCTTTGATCAACTTTCCTGAGCTTCCTGGTTTCCATCCTTCAAACAGTACTTCGGAGCTTTCGTCGGCGATTAGCGAAATATTCCTCCTTCGGTAGTTTACAATAGCTCCATATCGATTAAGCCAATCGTCTCCGAGTATCAGGTCGTCTCCGACAGCAGCATCCTAATCATCTGTCCTCCTCATCTCATACAGACGTGGGGGAATAGATCCGGTACTCAATGTCCCCTTTCGGTCCCATTGTCCTCTGCCTCGTCGGCGGCCAAAATTTTGATGCATCTGAACACTTTGCTGCGTCTGTTGGATACTAGCTTCCTTCTGAACGGGTTCCATTGTACTTGGTGGCGTCCTTGCAAAACATCGCACGGTGACCTTCCTGTCCGCAGTCAAAACATGTAACTGGAGTGCGCAAACAATCAGGCCAAAGGTGGCCTGGGCGACCACAGTTAAAGCACTTCCTAGCTGTATCCGTCGTGGCTGACATTGTTCCGTAATTCTTTCCGCTCTTGGATGGGTGCGGAGGTTTCTTGAAAGAAAAAGAAAACTGGGCCTTGCGGGGCCCACTGTTCTTGTGCTCTGTAAAAGTACCTGAGACTTTTTGTTTCTACGACTCCATAAACTTCTCCATTGCCGCTTCTTTTATTTCGTACGCCAACGCCTTACCCTGGTATTGGCGGAGAGTGGTACATTCAAAACCGGACATGTACCTTTGGATTTCTGGTTTCATCCTCATTTCAAAATGAATCATCATCTCCGTATCTGTTCTGACCATATGTCGAACAAATGCTAACTGCTGATTAAACGTCTTAATCATCTGGGATACGGGTTCGTCTGATGGTTGAGCGGAGAAAAACTCCCGAATTTTGGCTTCCCTCACAGGACGAGGGCAGTACTGAGCTTCCATCATCATTTTAAATTCTGTCCAATCAGCATCATGATCTGCAGGTCGGATAGCTTCTCACCACTCGGATGCCTCCCCAATCAGAAAGTACTGGGCAATAGGAGCTCTCCTATCGTCTGGGCAATTAATTCCAGCAAAAATTTTATCCAATTCCTTCAACCAATGATCCCAAGTGGGAGTCTCGGAAAAGCCGTCAAATTTGGGCGGTTGCATTTTCGCTACCTCTTGCAACCATCGGTCACCTCGATTTCCCATTTCTGGGATCCTATGCTGTCCATCTCCCTTCTGAAGTCCCACCGCCATCTGCATTCGGTCCACGACATGAGCGAACTGAGTCATCTGATTCACCACTTGGCGAAGGATTTCTGGTACAGCACGTTCTGGTTCGTTATTGATGGATTGTTGCGGCTTGCCTGAGCTATGACTAGCCTGATTAGAAGGCGACACCTCCCTTTCAGCATTCCTTCGACCGCGACCACGTCCACGTCCGCCTCTCGACATACTGTAAGCACAAGTACTTAATATACAGGAAACAACATCGTTCTAATGTTCAAGTATATAAAAAAAAAAGTACAACATGTAAGGAACGAGATAGAGTTTAGGAACTTACAACCACCGTTCGTATGAAGACGTAGGCAGTGCAGTGATGTTATTCACGGCCAGTTATCTCAAAAGACGTAAATGACCCTTATTTTAACCCAATGGCCAAGATATCCATAATCTTAGCTCCGATACCATATTCTGTAACACCCCCGATATATTCAGGAATATTACAGCGCCGTAAATCCTTTACATAAGAATTTACAAGGATGAATAAAGGAAATGACAATAACAGGTACCAATTTATGAAATTGCTGAAATAAAATACAACCGTCTGGTTCAAAACCGAAAATACAAATATACAATGAAGTGTTATTTTTACATCACTAAAATCCAAACATTATAAATTGACGACGTACTCGAGTACTTATTGAAATAACCAACAAACAACGGACAGTAAACCCGGCCGGAACATCACTCTGCACCCTCGTCGTCATGCATCTCCAGTGGTTGTTTCCCCGCTCTCCTGGATCCTGAACATACACAAATGTTAACCCCCGAAGGGGTTAGCACAACGATGCTAGTACAAGTACAATAATCATACAACAGTGATATAATCAACAATTATATCATAACAAGTTTCTCCAATAAGAAATATCCACAACACATATCATATCATAACAGTTTCAACATACTGATGGTATTCCAACGATCCAGCGCGCACAGCTATAGACATCAAAACCGGGAATATTACACGCCGCAGACCCTCTCCGTGAGGATCCACCAAGCTAGACATCAAAATACACAATAAATTACATACCGACATGATAAAATACCAAATCCGTAGACCAACTTGGTCTTTCGTCACTAACATACAAGTCAAAAATACACATTTCCATCTCGACTCATACCCGTACAAGGGTAAAATACACTCACAAACCAAAAGTACGATAGAAGAAAGACCATACACAAACTCCGACTGACTGTATCCAACACTGGCCTTCGTCTGATTAGTATCATTCGGCTTCCATCATCCTTCGCGCCGATCCTGTGTTTTGCTCCCAAACCTGCATGTACCTGGATGCAAAAACAGACATCCACCCCCGAATACTCGGGGGTTAGCAAAACTCCACTGTTTTTCTAGTACAAGTATAAAGTGCAAATACGAGCCATACAACAAAAGTCTTCCCGAGATATTTGATAATTAAAATAGTTCAAGTCTTGAAAGTAGAAACCAAAACAAGAAAGCACTTTGAAAACATTTTCAAATCTCGGGAGTTTTCGAAAACATTTGCGATAGTAAAGTTCTTAATTCTCCAAAAGCCACTTAGGGTCACCGCCCCAATATTCATTTTCCAAAAATGCAAATCCGATTAACAAAACACGGGGTTCACAACCCAATTCATTCCAGTCACAAAACACAGGGTCCACGACCCAACCATTTCGATCACCAACACAGGGTCCACGACCCGTTCATTCACTTCCCAAAAATACATTACACATAACACATTATTTTTATGCCATTTTAGCCAAACACCAAGACTCAATATATAATGTCTCTCGACTCCGAGCAACAAGCATTGTGATACTCCGGACATATCACAATTAATCAACAGTACAAACACACTGGCAATTCTCGCGACCCGGTCCAGCCCCCGGTCCCGCCGTAAGGCCACCAAGTCCCTGTGTGCCTCGTCGAGCAATCCCCAGGTGAGAATGCCCACTCGAAGTAACTCTCGCGACTCGGTCCAACCGCTAAGCCAACAGGTCCCCGTGTGACCCCGTCGAGTCAATCCACGAGTGAGAGTACCCGAGAAAAACCTTACAACTCTCATCAATTCACGTTTCCAAAACCACAATCCTCAAGAGTCAATCACAATATATATAGTCGAGGTATTTTGCTAAAATGGCCATATTATTCTAACATATACTCATGACCCAGAATTAATACTATCCACAAAGAAACACACTTATCTCAACAACACCGAACGACACAACCCGTATCACACAACTCATGTATCCACCGATAACCACATGATTCCACGCACAATTCATAACAAAAGGATTTAACCACAAATTACCGACGACATATTCACACATAATGACATCATCCGAAGGTAGGGAGTTCCTATACTCAACACTAGCACACATAGTCAAATAATCACATTAAGTCTCGAACACAAGATTCATCCTTTAAGAAAACCATAATTGTAAATATACCGATTCTTTAGAAAAATGGTTGTAAACAATTCGTTTAGCACGTATCGTCAACTTTCAACCTTCATATTCACAAAACACGTAATGTATGGTCAAGATACTTGCCTCGATAGTCGATGCCGTACACTCCGACGAACATGGCTCAACCAGGAAACCTCGAATGCACACAACCCTCCGGCGGAAACGACGGTAACATAACCGATCGGGAAAAGGCGAACGTAAGGGTTCCGACTCAAGTTCTTCGCAAGGAACCTGACCCTAACATAATACCGTCAATAATCAACGATCGTACGAGGAAGAATAATCGTAGAACGCCCAAAACCCCCCTCTAAGGATTTTCACCGGACACCTTCAAGGCACCGATTAGGAACTCAACAAAACGAAGAATCTTTAACAATCGAACCATGGATCAACAAGAAATTGGTATAATATGACTTAATAATCATCAATCCATCACAAATATAAGTTATCACGGATTAAACGGGCGAAAACAACCAAAACCCCCAATTTTCCCAAAACTAGGATTTTAAGAAAACTAACCTTGATTCGCTGGCTTGAAGGATGTTATGGAGTGATTAATCGATGATATGAGCTCCAAAACTTCGTGGATTAGTTGTATAATAACATGCCTTCGTCACCTCCAAGAACCCAGCCGTGGAAGAGAAAGGGAGAAAATGAAAAATGAGTGCAAATAGGACTGCTCGGTAATATTTATACTGGTGCAGTCTAGCGTGCGCTAGACTGCCGAGCTAGCGTGCGCTAGCGGGCGGTCATGGTCGAGAATGTTCGGCCGTGCCCGCCATCATGCGCTGAACACGTGCGCTGTCGGCCCAGCCACATTCCAGAGACTTCCTAGCTCGGCTAGGTAGCGTGCGCAGCCTTCAGGCCGTAGCGTGCGCTTCCGGTCGGCCGTAGCGTGCGCAGTGTCCGGCAGTAGCGTGCGCTACCTGCCGAACTCCCCAATCCAGAACCTTTCTGCCCTTACTGCCTCGGCCGACTAGCGCGCGCAGCCAACCGGCCATAGCGTGCGCTGCCTCCTGGCCGTAGCGTGCGCTAGTTTCCGGCCGTAGCGTGCGCTACGCCGGTTCCTGTCGCAACCGCCCGGCCAGTGCATGCACTCGTCCGGCCAGTGCCTGCAGCCGTCCGGCCACCATCCCCAACCATCCGGCCAGTGTCCGACCACCATGATTCGACGACTCAATTTTCCGAAATCGCACGAAACGAACACGACAAAATACTCGGGGACAACATCATCAGTCCGAAATGAAAGCAACGGATAACAAATCATCACCTACGGTCTTAGACGCCAAAATTAGTTGTCGAGAAAATAATACCGGAACTCGACAACCGGGAAATATCCGAAAAAAAATCCAAATAACCAGAACAAAAATCGTGGGTATTACATTCTACCCCCCTAAAAATAAGTTTCGTCCCGAAACTTAAAACAAAAGCAAGGCGACTCTCAACAACACACCAGAACTCCATGCAGTATAAATCCACTACGATCCGATTCAATACGCAAGAATGCTTACGAAAAGCAACGAGCATGAATCGCTGCGGTTCATAAAACCGAGCAAAACAAAAATCAAATCACGATCCCAACGCTGAAAGGTATGAAATTCCAATAACTCACAGATTTGGAAGATCAAATACGAAGACAATTTCCCAACAATTATGGAAACCGCAAAATGGCCCAGATGTACAATAATCACGATTTCGAGGTCAAACGATAATGATTGGACAACAACGAACGAATAGCAATGATCGAAAGTACATACCTCAAATCAAGACATCAATAACTTGTAGGAAGCACGAGGTGTTAGTTTCGAACACGGTTCACAAGAAATCGATCTGAACTTGGAAAGATCACAACGATATGCACATCAATTTCGAACAATATCAGAACTCGCTCGAATGACAAATGAGAGAAACAACACAAGGTCAGAAGCATTAACGAAAACAATCGCCTCAATACGGTCGAATGAAACGGAAACGAGAAGAAGAAGAAAAAATGCGGGCATTACCTCATATCACCTTTAAAAGAGGTTTCATCCCCGAAACCTAAATAACGAAAACGAAGTGCTTGAATATCAACCTTCCCGGCCATATCCTCTTGGTCCCGCATCTAATCTTCATAACCAACTGTACCGTGGTCATGGTCGCATCCTCTGTCCCTCGGCATACTAAGCGGATTCTCAATCAATACGATTGCACCACGTCGCAAAAATAAATATGCTAAAGTACCAACTTAGCATGACATATCACATAAGGTAACCAATAACAACTCGCAAAGAAAATCCACGAGGTATCCCTTTAAAGAAAATCTTTTGAAAACTATTGGATTTGTATGTTATTCAAAATAAACTTTAAAAGTACTTTTGGTACCTCGGGTTATTTCATCAAAGCTTGTAATCAACATACTCTAACCGCCTCATTTGAAATCATTTGCCAAAATAATAATTCCTAGTAACCGGCGTTATCAAAATCGTCATGCCTTTACTCATCACCATCACCGTTAACAACCAACAAGTTAACCATGCAAGATCATCAAACCATTCCTGCATACTCTAACATTTCCAAATCCGAGTTTGAACTTTACATCGAGTGAGATTTTTCATCTTTCACTATATATTTTTGAAAAAGAAATCGTATTGGTTTTTGAAAAAAAAAATATTTTATGATGTGAAAGATTTTTGAAAATCATGTACTTGAATTATTCGAAAATACAATAGTACGTTAAAGTCATTTCTGAAAATTCTCCCAACACTACACAAGAATCAACGACGGTAACATTTTACAAAATGTTCAAGGTATTTTAAAACAACTCTTTCAATACCGTCGAGGTTTTATTTGAGAATCCTAGACCGGCTCGCAAATTTCAAACAATTTCCAAAGTTCATACAAAGCCGCCGGCATAATCGCAAGGTCAAATTAGTTTCAAAAATTGATTTCTGCAACTTGCACAAACTTATGAAAGTTTTAGGAAAACAATTCGAACACACACACACACAGCAGACATAATTTATCAACTCATCAAACAGAATCAAGTATCACTTAGCGCGAATGAAAGGTCACAACACTCGTCCACATCAAACGGTTGTCATCACTAGACAACGCACATAGAATACAGTCACAGACGACTGACTGTAGAAAGTTAGACCTAACGGCTAAAATGCGGTTTCACATCCTCTGTCCCAGCTAACCAACGCACGCTACAACAATTATTTAGCGTGCACTATTCATGCTGCATTAGCGCGCGTTACAACAACATTAGCGTGCGCTACTCATGCCACATTAGCGCGCGCTAGCCTTGTACTTAGCGTGCGCTAATAGCTCAAATTCAGCACGTGATTACGAACATATATACAACATTACTAAAATCATTGGTCACAAATAAACAACAACACGTTCGAGTCTCAAAGCCATTGATTCGACACTTCATGAGAAACCATCAAAAGACAACTGTTATTCAAAAAACCGAATTCTCATCTCTTATTAAAGAGAGCTATCTCAATGCACACAAATCGAACGACCCAGCATTCACATCATAGTTTTAATTTAAAAGTGGCAACACTGCCCGAACAACAAGAACATCATCACGTATTTGTCGACTAACAGTCATAAAATCGATAAGTTGAAAACGAGAGTCACGTCTTGTCTACATTTTGTAAACTTCACTTGGGTTCAAAAATCGAGTTTGAAAACTTATAATATAAAATGAAAATAAAATATCGGTAGTTGGATTTCTCCAAAAATTTTGACCTTGGGGTCATCATACGAAAATCAAACAACATAGGCCACATACTCACAAATCACCTTTAACTCCACATCATAACAAAAAATCATACAAGCTCGTATATCACAAGGCACAATATAGTAGGGAGACTTACATCCACAGGTCGTACGAAGATGATGGCTGCACCTCGATTCTAATCACGACCGACATCACAGACGACGCGTCGCGACACGACTTAGACAGACACAATCTGACACAACAAGACACGACAATACCCGACTAGACCCGACAGCCTAGGTTTCCGCAACCTAATCTCCGATACCATAAATGTAACACCCCCAGAATCAAACCGGGAATATTACATGCCGCAGACCCTCTCCGTGAGGATCCACCAGGCTAGACATCAAAACTACACAATAAATTACATACCGACATGATAAAATACCAAATCCGTAGACCAACTTGGTCTTTCGTCACTAACATACAAGTCAAAAATACACATTTCCATCTCGACTCATACCCGTACAAGGGTAAAATACACTCACAAACCAAAAGTACGACAGAAGAAAGACCATACACAAACTCCGACTGACTGTATCCAACACTGGCCTTTGTGTGATTAGTATCATTCGCCTTCCATCATCCTTTGCGTCAATCCTGTGTTTTGCTCGCAAACCTGCATGTACCTGGATGCAAAAACAGACATCCACCCTCGAATACTCGTGGGTTAGCAAAACTCCACTGTTTTGCTAGTACAAGTATAAAGTACAAATACGAGCCATACAAAACACATTCCAAGAATACATCAAAAGCCTTCCCGAGATATTTGATAATTAAAATAGTTCAAGTCTTGAAAGTTGAAACCGAAACAAGAAAGCACTTTGAAAACATTTTCAAATCTCGGGTGTTTTCGAAAACATTTGCGATAGTAAAGTTCTTAATTCTCCAAAAGCCACTTAGGGTCACCGCCCCAATATTCATTTTCCAAAAATGCAAAGCCGATTAACAAAACACGGGGTTCACAACCCAATTCATTCCAGTCACAAAACACAGGGTCCATGACCCAACCATTTCGATCACCAACACAGGGTCCACGACCCGTTCATTCACTTCAATTCACTTAAATACATTACACATAACACATTATTTTTATGCCATTTTAGCCAAACACCAATACTCAATATATAATGTCTCTCGACTCTGAGCAACAAGCATTGTGATACTCCGGACATATCACAATTAATCAACAGTACAAACACTCTGGCAATTCTCGCGACCCGGTCCAGCCCCCGGTCCCGCCGTAAGGCCACCAAGTCCCTGTGTGCCCTGTCGAGCAATCCCCAGGTGAGAACGCCCACTCGAAGTAACTCTCGCGACCCGGTCCAGCCGCTAATCCACCAGGTCCCCGTGTGACCCCGTCGAGTCAATCCCCGAGTGAGAGTGCCCGCGAAAAACCTTACAACTCTCATCAATTCACGTTTCCAAAACCACAATCCTCAAGAGTCAATCACAATATATATAGTCGAGGTATTTTGCTAAAATGGCCATATTATTCTAACATATACTCACGACCCAGAATTAATACTATCCACAAAGAAACACACTTATCTCAACAACACCGAACGACACAACCCGTATCACACAACTCATGTATCCACCGATAACCACATGATTCCATGCACAATTCATAACAAAAGGATTTAACCACAAATTACCGACGACATATTCACACATAATGACATCATCCGAAGGTAGGGAGTTCCTATACTCAACACTAACACACATAGTCAAATCATCACATAAGTCTCGAACACAAGATTCATCCTTTAAGAAAACCATAATTGTAAATATACCGATTCTTTAGAAAAATGGTTGTAAACAATTCGTTTAGCACGTATCGTCAACTTTCAACCATCATATTCACAAAACACGTAATGTATGGGCAAGATACTTGCCTCGATAGTCGATGCCGGACACTCCGACGAACATGGCTCAACCAGGAAACCTCGAATGTCCACAACCCTCCGGCGGAAACGACGGTAACATAACCGATCGGGAAACGGCGAACGTAAGGGTTCCGACTCATGTTCTTCGCAAGGAACCTGACCCTAACATAATACCGTCAATAATCAACGATCGTACGAGGAAGAATAATCGTAGAACGCCCAAAACGCCCCTCTAAGGATTTTCACCGGACACCTTCAAGGCACCGATTAGGAACTCAACAAAACGAAGAATCTTTAACAATCGAACCATGGATAAACAAGGAAATTGGTATAATATGACTTAATAATCATCAACCCATCACAAATATAAGTTATCACGGATCAAACGGGCGAAAAAAACCAAAACCCCCAATTTTCCCAAAACTAGGATTTTAAGAAAACTAACCTTGATTCGCTGGATTGAAGGATGTTATGGAGTGATTAATTGATGATATTGTTGTGTCGAGAATTATACTCTCCGACCGGCGATCGCCTCGAAGATCGGGCGACCTAGCCACTGCCGAGCGGCCGAGGCGTAATCGCCCGGCGACTGTGCGACCAAGCCTTAGCCCAGCAGACAAGATGAATCGGCCAACCGAAGGTCCCAGGACAAGTCCCGGTGCCGAGCGATCGACATGAAATACGATCGTCTCTCGGTACTTGGCGACCAACTCCTGGCGACCGACTAGCGGACGATCATCTCTCGGCACCTGCCGACCGACCCTGGGTGACCGACCGATGCCGACCCTCAGCGATTGGCCGACGACAACTGCATCATGCCGATGGTCATCCAGTCGGCAAAGGCCGAGCCTCAGGACTAAGCCCACGTGCAAGAGCCGAGACAAGATCCGCATATCACGGAGCGTTGACCACAGCCTGTCAGCATCCGTCCACCAGCCGACAGGCCCGCCGAAAGTTGTCAGTAGGGCCGCATGTGACAGTGACTCTGGACGCGTGCTGGCTCCTCATTGGACCGTCCAGCTGGATGCCGGCTATAGCTTTGGACTTTAGGCAGACTGCCAGCATCTACCTTGGACTTTAGGCCGACAGCCCGTGTGATCGCCCCTTTATAATATTGGCCGGCAGACGATCGCCACATTATTATAATGGCCGGAAGGCGATCGCCCACCTGAAGATAAGACTCGGCTGCCCCTATATATACACGACTCCCTGAACTTGGACCCGGGGCTCGGATTTTTACTCACTGAACAAGCATTCTCTGCATTCCCACGAGATTTCACACAGCACTTGGCTATCTCCAACTCTTGGCAACAGCTATCATTCGGTACTTACTTCTCTCGGCCTCTCTCATCAAGCAGACGATCGGCAGAGACGAAGAACACCGAGCTTCGCTCAAGAGCCGGATTAACAGAGTCTTTTTACACTCATTGTATTTAGATTTCTCACATTAATACTTGTATCCACGAATATTTGTATTAATAACATCTCGCGAGAGCATTCAAGCCCGGGCCTAACAAACCCGGCAAATCTTGTGTTTATTCATTTTCTCTCGGAAGTGCTCCCGCAAATTGTTGTTTGTTGTCCGTCGTCCAGCAGTATTAATCTTCGGATAAATATTTTGGGAAACAACAATTGGCGCTAGAGGAAGGGCCCCTAACCCTCGAATTTTTATTCCTACCGTCTCGAAGAACACTCACTGTTCTCGGGGCATATACTTGAAGTGACACTCACTGCGCTTCAAAGAAATCTTTCAGAAATCATGTCTTCCGCCTCCGCGTCGAAGAAAGCCGCTGGCCAGCCGTCCAGACGCTTCGTTCCGTCCCAGGCCGAGCCACAGCCGATGGTGGAAGGTAGCAGCCGCGGTCAGAAACGCTCGATCCCGTACCTGGACGGCGGCCCAAGCCCCTCGCTCGATCAGCTCCGAACCAAGGAACAGATCGACGAGGTCATGGCCGTCCTATAGGAGCGACGGAGTGCTCTCGACGCGCCTCCTGCTATCACCCCCTCGGCCGTCCGCCGGAAGTCCAAGTGGAAGCTCAAGGCGTTACTGGCCGAGCGATCGCCAGGAGGCTCTCGTCCGCAAGAAGAGGCGCTCGCCAGCCGGGGCACCTCTGCTGATCGCTGGGCGGTGACCCGACAGCGGCCAAGGCGATCCGGCCCGGCCTACGAGGCAGCGAGTTTGAGTCCGTCACCAGGAGCTCGGCCTACCCGACTCCCAGAAGGCAGCCCAGCCGTCTGGGTCCCCCTCGCCAAATAGCCGAGGTCGGCAGCAGCGGAGTCCAGAGATCGGTACACGATCGCCTCGGCTCCCGCTCCCAAATCCGATCAGCAAGCAACCGAGCCACGGCGATGGCTGCGATACAACGTCAGCTCGACGACATGAAGGCGCTCGCCCCTGTGCAGCACAAGATTGCTCCCCCGCAAACACCCTTGTACGAGGGGCGATCGGACCCCGAAATGCACCTGAGCAAGTTCAACATCTACATGACCGGGTGTGGGGAATCTGACGCGACCAGGTGCCGAATGTTCCCTATGACGCTGGACGACCTCTCCCACAGGTGGTACACCTCATTGCCACCTCGGTCCATTGGCTCCTTTAACGAATTGGCGAACGTCTTCACAGAGTACTTCGCCGCTAAGGTCGCTCGACCGGAAGGTACCCATCGCATGCTGCGAATCAAGCAAGGGAAAGAAGAATCCGACTCGGACTACATCGACCGGGTAGACGAGATCATCCTCAACAGCGAGCCCGTAAGCGATGAGATCGCCCTCCACGTAGTCCTAGCAGGATTCCATGGTCTTTCGCCCATGTTCAGGCATCTTACGAAGGACCAGCCCTCGACCTACGCAGTCTTCCGAGCTAAAGCCGCTAATTTCCTGGCCAGGCAAAGGCTTCTTCTTAGCCTAGGAGTAGCGCGATCGGCGCCTGAGCGACGACCTCCAGTCTTCCAGCCCGATCGCCATTATCAAGCTACACCAACGGAACCGGAGGACTCACTCGCCATCTATAGTCCACCATTTAACATGATGGACTAAGGCTCGCGATCGCCTCCACGGCACATCATAAAGCCATGGTCCTGGTAGTCGATGGAACCGGCTGCTTCGGCCATGCAAGGTCCCTTTCGGCCGAGATCGCCCGCCCTTCGTTTAAATACGAGGCCGGCGTAGTCTGAGGGCTCTCCAACATTAAATAGTGGACACGATCGCCCGCCCTCAAGGTTCACCATCTAAAGATGATCTACCCGGACAATGCGACACGTGCCATAACCCCCGTCTCAACGTACACCGTCAAGGTTCGCCATCTTCGTGGTGGGCCGAGGTGGAAGCAGAGCTAACAAGCCGCGGGCGTGGAGTTGATTCATTCGACGCTGCCACGCGCAAGGACTCCTCTAGACCGAGACCGCACGCCCTTCGTTTAAATACGAGGCGAGGCGCAGCCTAACATAGGACCCTTATAATAAAGTGAGTCACGAGACACTCAATGTCTTCGCGCACCAAGACACGGTCATGGAGTCGGTCCATCGAATGCCGCGACTGTGCACAATTCCTCAAACAAACGAAACCACCAAGTTTCTGAGAGGGATCGGCCAATGTTGTTTTTTGCAGGTACAAGACCGATAGATAGCTAGCCAATCGACCATGATAGCCCAAGTCCGAATCCTAAGTCAGCTCAACAAGATCGCCCGTCCTCATCCTTACACGATCGCCAGCAAGAACCACCTCGCCCCATGTCTTCAACATAGGAGCAAGCTGGGGGGCAATTGTTGTGTCGAGAATTATACTCTCCGACCGGCGATCGCCTCGAAGATCGGGCGACCTAGCCACTGTCGAGCGGCCGAGGCAGAACTGCCGACCAGCGACCAGGCGACCAAGCCTTAGCCCAGCAGACAAGATGAATTGGACAACCGAAGTTCCCAGGACAAGTCCCGGTGCCGAGCGATCGACATCAAATACGATCGTCTCTCGGTACTTGGCGACCGACTCCTGGCGACCGAATAGCGGACGATCATCTCTCGGCACCTGCCGACCGACCCTGGGTGACCGACCGATGCCGACCCTCAGCGATTGGCCGACGACGACCGCATCATGCCGATAGTCGTCCAGTCGGCAAAGGCCGAGCCTCAGGACTAAGCCCACGTGCAAGAGCCGAGACAAGATCCGCATATCACGAAGCGTTGATCACAGCCTGTCAGCATCCGTCCACCAGCCGACAGGCCCGCCGAAAGTTGTCAATAGGGCCGTATGTGACAGTGACTCCGGACGCGTGTTGGCTCCTCATTGGACCGTCCAGCTGGATGCCGGCTGTAGCTTTGGACTTTAGGCAGACTGCCAGCATCTACCTTGGACTTTAGGCCGATAGCCCGTGTGATCGCCCCATTATAATATTGGACGGAAGACGATCGCCCCATTATTATAATGGCCGGAAGGCGATCGCCCGCCTGAAGACAAGACTCGGCTGCCCCTATATATACACGACTCCCTGCACTTGGACCCGAGGTTTGGATTTTTACTCACTGAACAAGCATTCTCTGCATTCCCACGAGATTTCACACAGCACTTGGCTATCTCCAACTCTTAGCAACAGCTATCATTCGGTACTTACTTCTCTCGGCCTCTCTCATCAAGGCATTTATCGGCAGGGACGAAGAACACCGAGCTTCGCTCAAGATCCGGATTAACAGAGTCTTTTTACACTCATTGTATTTAGATTTCTCACATTAATACTTGTATCCACGAATATTTGTATTAATAACATCTCGCGAGAGCATTCAAGCCCGGGCCTAACAAACCCGGCAAATCTTGTGTTTATTCATTTTCTCTCGGAAGTGCTCCCGCAAATTGTTGTTTGTTGTCCGTCTTCCAGCAGTATTAATCTTCGGATAAATATTTTGGGCAACAACAATTGGCGCTAGAGGAAGGGCCCCTAACCCTCGAATTTTTATCCCTACCGTCTCGAAGAACACTCACTATTCTCGGGGCATATACTTGAAGTGACACTCACTGCGCTTCAAAGAAATCTTTCAGAAATCATGTCTTCCGCCTCCGCGTCGAAGAAAGCCGCTGGCCAGCCAGCCAGACGCTTCGTTCCGTCCCAGGCCGAGCCACAGCCGATGGTGGAAGGTAGCAGACGCGGTCAGAAACGCTCGATCCCGTCCCTGGACGGCGGCCCAAGCCTCTCGCTCGATCAGCTCCGAACCAAGGAACAGATCGACGAGGTCATGGCCGTCCTACAGGAGCGACGGAGTGCTCTCGACGCGCCTCCTGCTATCACCCCCTCGGCCGTCCGCCGGAAGTCCAAGCGGAAGCTCAAGGCGTTACTGGTCGAGCGATCGCCAGGAGGCTCTCGTCCGCAAGAAGAGGCGCTCGCCAGCCGGGGCTCTGTTTCGATCGCTGGCGGACTGACTCAGCGACCGGGCAGCCCGGCCTGTACGATACGATAGAGTTTGAGTCCGTCAGCAGGAGCTCGGCCTACCCGACTCCCAGAAGGCAGCCCAGCCGTCTGGCTCCCCATCGCTAAATAGCCGAGGTCGGCAGCAGCGGAGTCCGGAGATCGGTAAACGATCGCCTCGGCTCCCGCTCCCAAAGCCGATCAGCAAGCAACCGAGCCACGGCGATGGCTGCGATACAACGTCAGCTCGACGACATGAAGGCGCTCCTGGAATCCAGGGCAGGCGCCATGAAGACGATCGCCGAGCCAAGCGAGCCGCTCGCTATCGACATCGAGCTCGCCCCTGTGCAGCACAAGATCGCTCCCCCGAAAACACCCGTGTACGAGGGGCGATCGGACCCCGAAATGCACCTGGAGCAAGTTCAACATCTACATGACCGGGTGTGGGGCATCTGACGCGACCAGGTGCCGAATGTTCCCTATGACGCTGGACGACCTCGCCCACAGGTGGTACACCTCATTGCCACCTCGGTCCATTGACTCCTTTAACGAATTGGCGAACGTCTTCACAGAGTACTTCGCCGCCAAGGTCGCTCGACCGGAAGGTCCCCATCGCATGCTGCGAATCAAGCAAGGGAAAGAGGAATCCGACTAGGACTACATCGACCGGGTAGACGAGATCATCCTCAACGGCGAGCCCGTAAGCAATGAGATCGCCCTCCACGTAGTCCTAGCAGGATTCCATGGTCTTTCGCCCATGTTCAGGCATCTTACGAAGGACCAGCCCTCGACCTACGCGGTCTTCCGAGCTAAAGCCGCAAATTTCCTGGCTAGGAAAAGGCTTCTTCTTAGCCTAGGAGTAGCGCGATCGGCGCCCGAGCGACGACCTCCAGTATTCCAGCCCGATCGCCATTATCAAGCTACACCAACGGAACCGGAGGACTCGCTCGCCATCTACAGTCCACCATTTAACATGATGGACTAAGGCTCGCGATCGCCTCCACCGCACATCATAAAGCCATGGTCCTGGTAGTCGATGGAACCGGCTGATTCGGCCATGCAAGGTCCCTTTCGGCCGAGATCGCCCGCCCTTCATTTAAATACGAGGCCGGCGTAGTCTGAGGGCTCTCCAACATTAAATAGTGGACACGATCGCCCGCCCTAAAGGTTCACCATCTAAAGATGATCTACCCGGACAATGCGACACGTGCCACAACCCCCGTATCAACGTACACCGTCGAGGTTCGCCAGCTTCGTGGTGGGCCGAGGGGGAAGCAGAGCTAACAAGCCGCGGGCGTGGAGTTGATTCATCCGACGCTGCCCTGCGCAAGGACTCCTCGAGACCGAGACCACACGCCCTTTGTTTAAATACGAGGCGAGGCGCAGCCTAACAGAGGACCCTTATAATAAAGTGAGTCACGAGACATTCAATGTCTTCGCGCACCAAGACACGGTCATGGAGTCGGTCCATCTAATTCCGCGATTGTGCACGATTCCTCAAACAAACGAAACCACCAAGTTTCTGAGAGGGATCGGCCAATGTTGTTTTTTGCAGGTACAAGACCGATAGATAGCTAGCCAATCGACCATGATAGCCTAAGTCCGAATCCTAAGTCAGCTCAACAAGATCGCCCGTCCTCATCCTTACACGATCGCCAGCAAGAACCACCTCGCCCCATGTATTCAACATAGGAGCAAGCTGGGGGGCAATTGTTGTGTCGAGAATTATACTCTCCGACCGGCGATCGCCTCGAAGATTGGGCGACCTAGCCACTACCGAGCGGCCGAGGCAGAACTGCCGACCAGCGACCAAGCGACCAAGCCTTAGCCCAGCAGACAAGATGAATCGGCCAACCGAAGGTCCCAGGACAAGTCCCGGTGCCGAGCGATCGACTGTTGGGATTCCACAGAAAATAAACGCAACGGAAGAATAAACGGAATCCCTAAGAGGATCGATCAAGTAACGTATATACGAAAAGAAAAATACGAAGATCAAGGAATCAAAGTCCCATACCTATGATGTCTCCGAAAAAACATTCGTATGATGATGATGATGATGAAGAGCCCTTCGTTCCAAGCACCTAAAGCAAGATGCCTCTACTTCACACGCCGGAACTTGATGGAAAAATCGACAAGCTTCCTTTCTTCAAGAATGCGGCTAGGGAAGCTTGTAGGAATTTTCTCTCTCAATGTATTCTTCTTATATCTTGTCTCTAAGATCAAGATGAAGTTTTCAACCTTACTCTCTCTCTCAAAGTCGTGATTATGAGTTAAAGCAAGAAGAAGTTGTCCTCACTCCTTTCTAAAGACTTTTATTTATAAAAAAATGAAAGTCTACCTTTAACACATGATTGAGGGTATCAAATACACCTCACATATGTCACCTAGTGACATAAAATAAGTATATAAGAGACAAGAGATGGAGGGTGGGCGGCCTTAAGGGAAATTTCCAAGAAGACGGGTCGAATTTACTCGGCTCGTGTACTGGATGTTCGTCAAAACGAATCCCTCGTGTACCGGATGTTCGTCAAATGAATCCGTTTTATTTCCAATGTGTTTGGACTAATTAATTAATCCAATTAATTAATTATATCAAACACAAATATATATTTCTCTAAGAAATATAATTTATGAATTAAAGTAATCACCCAGTAACCTACTTACAATTCATAAGACCGCTATTTGATTTATCCGATAAATCAAAATTAGATATCTAATATCTAATATTATAAGAGAGATTATTAATTCACATTTATCCATCAATGATCCTATTGCGCGACTCCATAGGTTCGTCTCAGCCGGCATTGGGAGGAACCAATGAGTGCGGACAGCACTTAGCCAGCCTAGCGGGCCGCACTGTAAACCCCGACTGAGAACGAATGAACGAATCATTCCAGAACCATTATGTCGTGAATACTATATACGTATAGACCCTTCATCAGATGTCCCGGTCAAGTCTTCAGGTCACGGTAAAGTCAAACCCTTCTGTTGACTAAATTTTATTCATGTGTTAATGCAAATAATGACCGACTGATTTTTTGTGTATCTAATACGACTATATCAGAATGCTTTGGCCAAATACTTATGATCTTATTTGCCATTAACCGTATAGGACATTCGCCTGCTCACTAACAGGAGATAGAATCCTTTCTTGGCGTACAGCAAAGACTGCTACCTGCCCGTATAGTCCGCACTTCGAGGTCGACTCAGCAATTAAGCAAATGAGTCTAACTACTCTAATGACAAACTAAACGTCACAGACACATCTTCTACTGAACCCTCAAGTCAAAGGTCCACGTATACTATCACAACCTTTCGATTCGTCATCGACTCTCCGAGAGTGAATACCGTGTGACTGAATCGAGTATTAGTCGTGTTCGAGTATACTGGTCCCACCAATATACTTATAACTATGCTATCAAGATGTGCACACGTCCTAGCATCAGTTATACAAGTCTTATTAAAACTTAATGTCCTGTTAAGTTTTATCGACTTGCGAACTAGTTAAGCATTCGAGCTCTAAACACTTCTAGTGCCTATCTCCTTATCTCTATAAGGAGTAGAATGTTCACTCTCAAATGCAAGGACTACTATTCTATATACCAAATCACAATGCCAGTGATACACAATAATATAGAAATAATAATTGCCTTATTAAATATAATATTCATAATTACAATACAATTGCTCTCACTCTCTCATCCTCTGAGTGGCATTCGAGGGCATATTCCTAACAATCTCCCACTTGCACTCAATGCCACAAACTATGGTATCTAATACCCATACTCTCCAGATGTCTCTCTAAGACCTTCTGAGATAGTGGCTTGGTAAGCGGATCAGCAACGTTATTTGCTGTGTCTACTCTCTGTAGTGTAACATTCCCATCCCGAACCATTTCTCTAACAAAATGATATTTTATCGCAATATGTTTGGTGTTGTGGTGAGTCCTAGGCTCCTTAGCTCGTGCAATGCCTCCGTCGTTGTCACAAAACAGTTGTCACGGGCTTCTCTCGCGTTAGGAACCACTTGAAGTTCCTCGGTGAACTTCTTTATCCAAAAGCTTCTTTAGCAAAGATCCGTGGCTGCCTCGATATTCGGCTTGACATGTGGAGACAAAGAATCGAACTTTTCTTGGCACTTCTCCAAGAAATCGCCCCACCATTCGAGTAAAGATATACCCCGATGTGGACATCCGAGCATCCATGTCCCCTAAAAATCTGAGTCTGTATAACCCATCACTCTTAGTTCTCCACCGCCGTATGTAAGAACCAAGTCTTTAGTCCTCCTTAGGTACTTAAGAATGTTCTTTACAGCAGCCCAATGTTCCTGCCTGGATTTGATCAAACCGACTTACTACGCTCACAGCATAGGCAATGTCCGGTCTAGTGCAAATCATTGCATACATAAGGATACCTACTGCTGAAGCATAAGGTACCTTGCTCATTTCCTTTCTATCTTCCTCACTTTGAGGACACATCTCTAAGGAAAGTTTTGCACCATGTTGCATAGGTAGAAACCCTCTTTTAGAATCTTCCATCCTAAATCGCTTCAGGATCTTTTCTATGTAGAGGGCTTGGGAAAGATCTAACATTCTTTTCGCTCTATCCCTAGAGAGACGAATACCTGAATATAGGTAGCTTCTCCCAAGTCTTTCATTGAGAACTCTTTAGAAAGCCAAGCTTTCGTAATCGAGCATTCCTACGTCGTTTCCTATAAGTAGAATGTCATCTACATATAGTATTAAGAACGCAATTTTGCTCCCACTAACCTTCTTGTAAATACAGGGCTCTTCTTCGTTTTGGACAAAATCAAACTCTTTGACTGTCTCGTTAAAACGAAGATTCCAACTCCGTGAAGCTTGCTTCAGTCCATAAATGGCACGCTGAAGTTTGCATACTTTATGAATATTGGTTTGAGATATGAATCCCTTAGTCGCTCCATATAAATCTCCTCCTCGAGGAATCCATTTAGGAATGCCGTTTTCACATCCATTTGCCATATTTCATAATCTAAGTGGGCTGCTATAGCAAGCATCATGCAAATATACTTAATCATAGCTACAGGCGAGAAGCTCTCGAAGTAATCGATTCCTTCTCTTTGGGAATAACCCTTTGCCACAAGCCTGGCCTTATAGGTATCAACTTTGCCATCTCCATCAGTCTTTCTCTTATAGATCCATTTGTTTCCAATAGGCACTATGCCTTTAGGACGATCTACTAAAGTCCAGACCTGATTAGCATGCATTGAGTCTATCTCAGCTTCCATAGCTTCTTGCCACTTGGTGGAGTCAACGTCTACCATCGCTTGGTCGTATGTAGAAGGATCATTCTCTTGACTACTTTCTGTCATCTCATGGACACCCAGTTCCTCTTGATGCAGATAGCCATACCTCTCAGGTAATTGAGAAATTCTACTAGACTTGCGAGGTTGTATTTGTATTTCAGAAGGTTCGGTTGTTGTATCTTGCATAGGTGTCTCATTTGGTGTTTCTTTTATTTCTTTTAAAGAAATATTTCTACCTGCCCCTCCTTCCCGAATAAACTAATCTTCCAGGAAGTGTGCTTGTATAGCAACGATGATCCTATGATCTTCGTGCATGTAGAATAGATATCCCATGGAATCCCCTGGATATCCTATGAAACGACCTTTCACAGACCTAGTTTCCAATTTCTCTACTTTAGTCTTCTTGACATAAGCAGGGCATCCCCAAATCCTAATGTGATTAAGACTTGGTTTCCTACCTCTCTACATCTCATGGGGAGTCTTAGGAACGGATTTGGAAGGACATCTGTTCAAGATATGCACAGCAATAAGGAGCGCGTAACCCCACAGATAAATCGGTAGATCAGTATAGTTAAGCATGGAGCGAACCATGTCCAACAAGGTTCGGTTCCTTCTTTCTGATACACCATTTAATTGTGGAGTAGCTAGAGGAGTGAATTGTGATACTATTCCTAGTTCTTTTAAGAACTCATCAAATTCGGTACTCATGTACTCACCACCTCGGTCTGACCGAAGAGTCTTAACACGGTTACCTGTTTGATTTTCAACTAGGGCTTTAAATTCCTTGAATTTATCAAAAGCTTCAGACTTATGTTTCATTAAGTACACGAATCCATACCTGGTATGGTCATCAGTGAATGTAATGAAATACTGAAAGCCGTCTCGTGCCACTTCAAAAGGGCCACAGACGTCGGTATGGATCAATCCAAGTTTTTCAGCAGCTCTTTCAAAAGTCCCTGCGAAGGGTAACTTAGTCATTTTGCATTGAAGGCAAGATTCACACGTTGGATAGGGATCTGATCCCAATGGACCCGTAAGCCCATCTTTCTCCATTTTATGAACCTTGGTCTGACCGATATGACCAAGTCTAAGATGCCACTTAAGTGCTTGCTTCGTTTCATCCCTACCACGCTTCCTAGTTATAGTGTTCACAGTTGTCTTATTCTTTAAATTTAAATGGTATAAACCATTTAATAATGTGGCAGTACCAACCAATTTATTTCTGAAATAAATACGACAGGACCCATCTCCAATAAAGAAGTGAAATCCCTTTCGGTCCATGACCGGAATTGATACAATATTCTTGGGCCCCTTGGGCAAAACAAGTACATCATCTAAAGTGAGAATAAAACCAGATTCTAAATCCAACATAAGGGATCCGATATCAGAAGCCTCGACACTATGCCCACTTCCGACGGTGACCATCACCTCCCCTAAATCCAGCTTCCTACTTCGTTCTAGATCCTGATTCATTGTACAAATGTGAGAACTCGCTCCGGAATCAAGTATCCAAGAAGTAGAATATACAGTACAGAACAATTTGTTTCTAAAACCAATAGTTCCGTACCTGAAGGCGCATTACGGTCAAGCTTTGGACAATACCTCTTCCAGTGGCCTAGCTCACCGCATTTGAGGCATACATCCGTTTTCTTGGCCCCTTTTCTCTTTTGAACCATTGGGGCCTTGCCCCTTCCCTTGTCGATCTTGGCTATCGGACCTAACTGCTTCTTGTTCTTTTTCTTCTTATTCTTGGACTTCCAAGTCTTAGAAGAAATCACAAGTGCAGCTTCCTTTCCCTTTGTCTTCATCTCGAGATCTGGCATTCAGTTTGTTCATTAGCCCAGCTAAGTTACATGCAATCTCATTGCAGTTGAAGTTCATGACAAATTGGGAAAAGGAGTCAGGAAGTGACTGCAGGATAAGGTCAGTTTGGAGATATGCATGCATCTAAAAATCAAGAGCTTCCAATCTCTCAATCATCGAGATCATCTTGAGGACATGGTCCCCAACCTTCTCTCCTTCCTTCATCCTGGCGCCGAATAATTGCTTTGATATCTCATATCTAGCAGTTCGGCTATGCTCTCCATAGAGCTCAGCCAGGTGCGCTAAGATGGCTCGTGAAGACGTCATCTTTTCATGGGCACGTTGAAGCTCATTGGTCATTGAGCCTAACATGTACCCTCGCACTCTTATGTCGTATTTTACCCATTTCTCATGGGCATCGACATCTTCCTGATTGGCTCGGGTTCTTGCAGAGCCGGGATGTCCGCCTCCAAGATGTATCCCAAAGATTTCCATAGTTAGGACAATCCTCAAGTTCCGGCCACCCACATAGTTCGGACTACCAGACGTTCTTTTCAAGTAGTATAGCGAGTGGGTTCATTGTCATATTGAGAGTTTTGTTAATCTGCAGAATAATTTGAGATTCGTTAGTGATTGTTTAATTATGATCCGAGTAAAGAATTTAAGGACTTTCTTTATTCATAACTCGGCTCCCACTATTTTATCGGCATTTACACACTCCCATGTTAAATCCGGAAGTCTTGGGTGACTTCATAGTGGTGATCGATTTCTTTACAAAGTTTAATAGAGGGCAACCCATACGGTTTATATTCTATTATTCTTTATAAAGTGGTGTCTAATACCAACCCATCTAATGGATGATTCGATCTTCTTTTAACCCTAGTTCACTTGCCCTCAACCCATTCAGTTTCTATGGCTCGCTGAACTATCTAAGTTTAAACCGTCAACTCCTATTAGTCTGACAATTGAATCTTACCCGGCAACCCATACGGTTTTATAGGGGTTTGATTTGTCACAACCAAAGGCATCTAATGCACTCTAGGAATTTATCAACTTTCACCAAAAATATTACCCCGACATACTCGGAAGAATAATATTCCGGTTTAGATTTCAATTTCCCATGAGTTTGACGGAGGGTAGGAAACCTCGTAACCTTTATAACTTAGTGTTTGTAAGTGGGAGTATTAACACGATTATATGTTACACTTTGCACATTAATCCGTTTATAAGCGCGGTTTGTGGTTTGTCAATCATTCAAAATGAAAAACAATAAATAGCAACCTAGTTACTACCAACATATAGCTCATGGACTTTTTCCTAAGTATTGGGCCAAGCCAAATAACGAAAAGAAAAATACAGTATTGATTCTTCGTCTTCCAGTCGGTTGTCTTCGGTCTTCGTCATAGCCATATGAATAATTACATCATTGAACAATACGTCCTTTTATACATATTTTCTAGTAAAAATAAATAGGCTCAAAATGGCCTTTACAACCATATCGAATCGAACAAATCAACAACTAAGTCCACGAGCTATATCACCATCACATAAGGCATTCCATACAACATGTAACGGTAAATGAAATTAAATAATCAATTAATATATTAATCCAATTAATTTAAAAATTAATTTATTTAATTTCAAAAATATTAATCAAATTAATATTTATAATCGTCATTTTAATCCGTTCAAAGTAATCTGGCCAAAACAATATTCTCGTCTAATAATTTCCCTTAAAAAAAATATTCCAAATATTTTATTAAATCTAATTAAATCCAATTTAAATTTCGGAAATTATTACAACGAAATATAAACACAAAATGGAGTCGAAAATCCTACAGGCCCACCACTAGCCGATTCAAAATCGGGCCGAAACCCAAAAACCGCCGGACCGAGTCACTCTCGCCATCGCCGGCAGCCGGCCGAGCAGCTACTGATAGCCTACCGAGTCACTCTACCGCCAGTGCAAGCCCAAAGAGTCATTGTCAAATGCATCTTCGTGCGGTATTCGTGTTTAACCCCCGTTTTTCTCATTTTTTCGACTCGCTTCCAAAACGAAAAAGTTTCTTAACTTCATGAAGAACTTATAAATCAACAAAAATCAAATTTTTTAGATTATAATTCACATAAAATAGTCGAAACTTGACTTACTACGAACGATTAAATTTCTTCGATTATATCTATTATGATTCTAAATCATAAACATCATCAAATAACATTCCAAATGCAAAGATGATCGTATATACGATATATTTGACCTCGCTACGATACCACTGTTGGGATTCCACAGAAAATAAACGCAACGGAAGAATAAACGGAATCCCTAAGAGGATCGATCAAGTAACGTATATACGAAAAGAAAAATACGAAGATCAAGGAATCAATGTCCCATACCTATGATGTCTCTGAAAAAACCTTCGTATGATGATGATGATGATGATGAAGAGCCCTTCGTTCCAAGCACCTAAAGCAAGATGCCTCTACTTCACACGCCGGAACTTGATGGAAAAATCGACAAGCTTCCTTTCTTCAAGAATGCGGCTAGGGAAGCTTGTAGGAATTTTCTCTCTCAATGTATTCTTCTTATATCTTGTCTCTAAAATCAAGATGAAGTTTTCAACCTTACTCTCTCTCTCAAATTCGTGATTATGAGTTAAAGCAAGAAGAAGTTGTCCTCACTCCTTTTTAAAGACTTTTATTTATAAAAAAAATGAAAGTCTACCTTTAACACATGATTGAGGGTATCAAATACACCTCACATATGTCACCTAGTGACATAAAATAAGTATATAAGAGACAAGAGATGGAGGGGGGGCGGCCTTAAGGGAAATTTCCAAGAAGACGGGTCGAATTTACTCGGCTCGTAGATCGATGTTCACAAAACGAATCCTCGTGTACCGGATGTTCGTCAAACGAATCCGTTTTATTTCCAATGTGTTTGGACTAATTAATTAATCCAATTAATTAATTATATCAAACACAAATATATATTTCTCTAAGAAATATAATTTATGAATTAAAGTAATCACCCAGTAACCTACTTACAATTCATAAGACCGCTATTTGATTTATCCGATAAATCAAAATTAGATATCTAATATCTAATATTATAAGAGAGATTATTAATTCACATTTATCCATCAATGATCCTATTGCGCGACTCGTAGGTTCGTCTCGGTACCGGCATTGGTAGGAACCAATGAGTGCGGGCGGACTTAGCCACTAGCGGGCCGCATCAGAACCCCGATCGAGAACGAATGAACGAATCATTCCGTAACCATTATGTCGTGAATACTATATACGTATAGACCCTTCATCAGATGTCCCGGTCAAGTCTTCGGGTCACGGTAAAGTCAAACCCTACTGTTGACTAAACTTTATACATGTGTTAATGCAAATAAAGACCGACTGATTAATAGTGTATCTAATACGACTATATCAGAATGCTTTGGCCAAAGACTTATGATCTTATTTGCCATTAACCGTATAGGACATTCGCCTGCTCACTAATAGGAGATAGAATCCTTTCTTGGCGTCTGACAAAGATCGCTACTCGCCCGTATAGTCCGCACTTCGAGGTCGACTCAGCAATTAAGCAAATGAGTCTAACTACTCTAATGACAAACTAAACGTCACAGACACATCTTCTACTGAACCCTCAAGTCAAAGGTCCACGTATACTATCACAACCTTTTGATTCGTCATCAACTCTCCAAGAGTGAATACCGTGTGACTGAATCGAGTATGAGTCGTGTTCGAGTATACTGGTCCCACCAATATACTTATAACTATGCTATCAAGACGTGCACACGTCCTAGCATCAGTTATACAAGTCTTATTAAAACTTAATGTCCTGTTATGTTTTATCGACTTGCGAACTAGTTAAGCATTCGAGCTCTAAACACTTCTAGTGCCTATCTCCTTATCTCTATAAGGAGTAGAACGTTCACTCTCAAATGCAAGGACTACTCTATATACCAAATCACAATGCCAGTGATACACAATAATATAAAAATAATAATTGCCTTATTAAATATAATATTCATAATTACAATACAATTGCTCTCACTCTCTCATCCTCTGAGTGGCATTCGAGGGCATATTCCTAACATCGACATCAAATACGATCGTATCTCGGTACTTGGCGACCGACTAGCGGACGATCATCTCTCGGCACCTGCCGACCGACCCTGGGTGACCGACCGATGTCAACCCTCAGCGATTGGCCGACGACGACCGCGTCATGCCGATAGTCATCCAGTCGGCAAAGGCCGAGCCTCAGGACTAAGCCCACGTGCAAGAGACGAGACAAGATCCGCATATCATGGATCGTTGACCACAACCTGTCAGCATCCGTCCACCTGCCGATAGGCCTGCCGAAAGTTGTCAGTAGGGCCGCATGTGACAGTGACTCCGGACGCGTGCTGGCTCCTCATTGGACCGTCCAGCTGGATGCCGGCTGTAGCTTTGGACTTTAGGCAGACTGCCAGCATCTACCTTGGACTTTAGGCCGACAGCCTGTGTGATCGCCCAATTATAATATTGGCCGGCAGACGATCGCCCCATTATTATAATGGCCAGAAGGCGATCGCCCGCCTGAAGACAAGACTCGGCTGCCCCTATATATACATGACTCCCTGCACTTCGACCCGAGGCTCGGATTTTTACTCACTGAACAAGCATTCTCTGCATTCCCACGAGATTTCACACAGCACTTGGCTATCTCCAACTCATTCGGTACTTACTTCTCTCGGCCTCTCTCATCAAGCAGACGATCGGCAGGGATGAAGAACACCGAGCTTCGCTCAAGAGCCGGATTAACAAAGTCTTTTTACACTCATTGTATTTAGATTTCTCACATTAATACTTGCATCCACGAATATTTGTATTAATAACATCTCGCAAGAGCATTCAAGCCCAGGCCTAACAAACCCGGTAAATCTTGTGTTTATTCATTTTCTCTCGGAAGTGCTCCCGCAAATTGTTGTTTGTTGTCCGTCTTCCAGCAGTATTAATCTTTGGATAAATATTTTGGGCAACAACAGATATGAGCTCCAAAACTTCGTGGATTAGCTGTATAATAGCATGCCTTCGTCACCTCAAAGAACCCAGCCGCGGAAGAGAAAGGGAGAAAATGAAAAATGAGTGCAAACAGGACTGCTCGGTGTTGTTGCCCAAAATATTTATCCGAAGATTAATACTGCTGGAAGACGGACAACAAACAACAATTGCGGGAGCACTTCCGAGAGAAGATAAATAATACAAGATTTGCCGGGTTTGTTAGGCCCGGGCTTGAATGCTCTCGCGAGATGTTATTAATACAAATATTCGTGGATACAAGTATTAATGTGAGAAATCTAAATACAATGAGTGTAAAAAGACTCTGTTAATCCGGCTCTTGAGCGAAGCTCGGTGTTCTTCGTCCCTACCGGTAATCTGCTCGAGGAGAAAGGCCGGGAGAAGTAAGACCGAATGATAGAGGTCGCCAGGTGCCGAGATACGGTCGGTCACCAAGGGTCGGTCGCCGAGTACCGAGAGGCGATCGTCTTGATGTCGATCGCTCGGCACCGGGATTCGTCCTGGGACCTTCGGTTGGCCAGTCTAGCATGTCCGCTGGGTTAAGGCTCGGTCGCCTGGTCGCTGGTCGGCAGACTTGCCTTGGTCGCTCGGCAGTAAGTTGGTCGCTCGGCCTCGGAGGCGATCGCCGGTCGGAAGGTGTTAAATCTTGACACAACAATTGCCCCCCAGCTTGCTCCTATGTTGAAGACATGGGGCGAGGTGGTTCTTGCTGGTGATCGTGTATGGATGAAGACGGGCGATCTGAGCTGACTTAGGACTCGGACTTGGGCTATCATAGTCGATTGGCTTAGCTATCTTTCGGTCTTGTACCTGAAAAAACAACATTGGCCGATTCCCCTCGGAAACTTGGTGGTTTCGTTTGTTTGAGGAATCGTGCACAGTCGCGGAGATCGATGGACCGACTCCATGACCGTGTCTCGGTGCGCGAAGACAATGAGTGTCTCGTGACTCACTTTATTATGAGGGTCCTCTGTTAGGCTGCGCCTCGCCTCGTATTTAAACGAAGGGCGTGCGGTCTCGGTCTAGAGGAGTCCTTGCGCGGGGCAGCGTCGGATGAATCAACTCCACGCCCGCGGCTTGTTAGCTCTGCTTCCACCTCGGCCAGCCATGGAGATGGCCGACCTTGACGGTGTACGTTGAGACGGGGTTGTGGCATGTGTCCACTGATTAATGTTGGAGAGCCCTCAGACTACGCCGGCCTCGTATTTAAACGAAGGGCGGGCGATCTCGGCCGAAAGGGACCTTGCATGGCCGAAGCAGCCGGTTCCATCGACTGCCAGGACCATGGCTTTATGAAGCGCGGTGGAGGCGATCTTATGCCTTAGTCCGTCATGTTATATGCTGGACTGTAAATGGCGATAGTGTCCGCCGGGTTGCTGATGATGTAGCGTGATGATCGGCGATCGGGCCGGAAGACTGGCGATCGCCGCTCGGCAGCCGATCGCTTTATTCGTAGGTCGATATCGGCGATCGGCGGGAGTTAGTCCCTTGTTCAAAATGGTGGACTGTAGGCGGTGAGCGAGTCCTCCGGCTCGGCTGGATAGTCGCGATCGGGATGGAAGAGTGGAGGTCGTCGCTCGGGCTGGGAGACTGGAGGTCGTCGCGCGAGCGCCGATCGCTCTACTCCTAGGCCAAGAAGAAGCCTTTGCCTGGACAGGAAATCCGCGGCTCTAGCCCGGAAGGCTGCGTAGGTCGCCGGTAGGGTCTTCGTGAGATGCCTGAACATAGGCGAGAAGCCCTGAAAACCTCCTAGGACCGCGTAGAGGGCGGTCTCATCGCTTACGGGCTCGCCATTGAGGATGATCACGTCTACCCGGTCGATGTAGTCCGAGTCGGACTCCTCTTCCCCTTGCCTGATCCGCTACATGCGATGGGGACCTTCAGGCCGAGCGGCCCTGGTGGCGAAGTATTCTGTGAAGACGTGCGCCAGCTCGTTAAAGGAGCCAATGGACCGAGGTGGCAATGAGGTGTACCACCGGTGGGCGAGGTCGTCCAGCGTCAGAGGGAACATTCGGCACCGGGTCGCGTCCGATGCCCCACACCCGGTCATATAGATGTTGAACTTGTGCAGGTGCGTTTGGGGGTCCGATCGTCCCTGGTACACGGGTGTCTGAGGAGGAGCGATCTTGTGCTGCACGGGGGCGAGCTCGATGTCGATCGCGAGCGGCTCGCTCGGCGGGGCGATCGTCTTCACGTCGCCTGCCCCGGATTGCAGGAGCGCCTTCACGTCGTCGATCTGACGTTGCATTGCGGCAATCGCCGCGGCTCGGCCGCTATGGATCGGCTTTGGGAGCGGGGCCGAGGCGATCGTGTACCGACCTTCGACTCATGCCGCCGACCTCGGGAATTTGACGAAGCGGTAGCGGGCTGGATCGCCTTGTGGGAGCCGGGTAGGCCGAGCTCCCGGTGACGGACACAAACTCCGCTGCCTCGTAGGCCGGGCCGGATCGCCCGGCCGCTGTCGGGTCGCTGCCCAGGCGATCGAAGACAGAGGTGCCCCCGCTGCCGAGCGCCTCTTCTTGCGGGCGAGAGCCTCCTGGCGATCGCTCGGCCAGTAGTGCCTTGAGCTTCCGCTTGGTCTTCCGGCGGGAGACCGAGGGGGTGATAGCAGGAGGCGCGTCGAGAGTACTCCGTCGCTCCTGAAGGACGGCTATGGCCTCTTCGATCTGTTCACTGGTTCGGAACTGATCGAGCGAGAGGCTCGGGCCGCCTTCCCGGGACGGGGTCGAGCGTCTCTGACCGCGGCGGCTACCTTCCACCATCGGCTGCGGATCGGATCGACGGAACAGGGGTCTGCCGCCGCCGATTTCTTCGACGCGGATGCGGAAGACATGATTTCTGAAGGATTTCTTTGAAGTGCAGTGAGTGTCACTTCAAGTGTTCTTCGGGACGGTAGGTATAAAAATTCGAGGGTTGGATGTCCCTTCTTCTAGCGCCAATTGTTGTTGCCCAAAATATTTATCCGAAGATTAATACTGCTGGAAGACGGACAACAAACAACAATTGCGGGAGCACTTCCGAGAGAAGATAAATAATACAAGATTTGCCGGGTTTGTTAGGCCCGGGCTTGAATGCTCTCGGGAGATGTTATTAATACAAATATTCGTGGATACAAGTATTAATGTGAGAAATCTAAATACAATGAGTGTAAAAAGACTCTGTTAATCCGGCTCTTGAGCGAAGCTCGGTGTTCTTCGTCCCTACCGGTAATTTGCTCGAGGAGAAAGGCCGGGAGAAGTAAGACCGAATGATAGCTGTTGCCAAGAGTTGGAGATTAGCCAAGTGCTTGATGTTTGCTTCTGTATAGTGTGAAATCCGAAGGGAGTTGAAGAAGTGTCCAAGTGCAGGGTGCCTTGCTTATATAGGGAGAGTCGGGTCCTGTCCTTTAGTGGCCGATCGCCTGCCGGCCATTAAAATAATCTGCCGATCGCCTGCCGGCCAACACTTTAATGGGGCGATCTCCTGGGCTGTCGGGCTAAAGTCCAAGAAAGATGCTGGCTGTCGGGCTAAAGTCCAAGGAAGAGGCTGCCACAGTTGGGCGGTCCAATAAGGAGCCATCACGTGTCCGGTGTCAGTCAACATGCGGCCCTACTGACAAGCTTTCGGCGGCTTGTCGGCTGGTGGAGAGAATCTGCCAGACTGTGGTCAATGGCCCGAGATTCGCGGATCTTGTCTCGGTCCTTGCACGTGGTGCCAGTCTTGAGGCTCGGCCTTCGCCGACTGGATGTCCGTCGGTTGTGATCGACATGAGCGGTCGTCTCTAGCTGATCATCCGAGGTCGCCATCGGCCAGTGGATGGAGGTCGCCAATGGTCGGTCACCAAGGGTAGGTCGCCAATGGTCGGTCACCAAGGGTAGGTCGCCAGGTGCCGAGAGACGGTCGGTCGCCAAGGGTCGGTCGCCGAGTACCGAGAGGCGATCGTCTTGATGTCGATCGCTCGGCACCGGGATTCGTCCTGGGACCTTCGGTTGGCCAGTCTAGCATGTCCGCTGGGTTAAGGCTCGGTCGCCTGGTCGCTGGTCGGCAGACTTGCCTTGGTCGCTCGGCAGTAAGCCGGTCGCTCGGCCTCGGAGGCGATCGCCGGTCGGAAGGTGTTAAATCTTGACACAACACTCGGTAATATTTATACTGGTGCAGTCTAGCATGCGCTAGACTGCCGAGCTAGCGTGCGCTAGCGGGCGGTCATGGTCGAGAATGTTCGACCGGGCCCGCCATCATGCGCTGAACATGTGCGCTGGCCAGCCCACATTCCGAGACTTCGAGATCGCAGTAGCGTGCGCAGCCTTCAAAGCCGTAGCGTGCGCTACCGCCGGCCAGAAGGCGTCAGATGTCCGGCGATGGCGCGCTACATGCCGATCTCCCGATCCGAACCTTTCGCCTCATCGCTCGGCCGACTAGCGCGCAGCCAACGGCCATAGCGTGCGCCGCCTCTGGCCGTAGCGTGCGCTACTTTCCGGCCGTAGCGTGCGCTACGCCGGTTCCTGTCGCAACCGCCCGGCCAGTGCCTGCACTCGTCCGGCCAGTGCCTGCAGCCGTCCGGCCACCATCCCCAACCGTCCGGCCAGTGTCCGACCACCATGATTCGACGACTCAATTTTTCGAAATCGCACGGAACGAACACGACAAAATACTCGGGGACAACATCATCAGTCCGAAATGAAAACAACGGATAACAAATCATCACCTACGGTCTTAGACGCCAAAATCAGTTGTCGAGAAAATAATACCGGAACTCGACAACCGGGAAATATTTGAAAAAAAAAATCTAAAATAACCGGAACGAAAATCGTGGGTATTACAATGATCCCGTCGGACCAACATATGGTGGAACTACCTGTCCAACGATCCAGCACACACAGCTATAGATTCCCATGATGATTCCCGTCGGATCAACGCATGGTGGACATATAATCACAACATATTTACACGATACAATCACATCATAATTGTCATAATATAAACAATTCTAATTTAGAGTACTTGCCTCGGTTCGTTGACAAGAATAAACTTCCACGAATATCAAAATACTCGAAGGTCGTCCCCTTCGATCAATCACGTGTTAAGCTCGAACCTTAACAAAAGAAATAGCATAGAATTCATTTCATGCCAAATGAACGTCTAACAATTCAACAATTACGGTAGAAAGTCCTTAATATGCAATCTGTCTGGATAGCTTATCGCACGCTACGAATCCTATGTAGCGTACGTTAATGCTACTCGTTAGCGCACGCAGTACACACAGCCTAGCGTACGCTAACCAGGCGTGGTCAGTGCCTCACTGATCAGCCGACTGACTCAGCTGATGACTTAACGCACGCTAAGTCCCAATCGTGGCGTACGCTAAACGTACTCGATAGCGCACGTTAATTTACGTATCTTAGCACACGCTAAGAGTGCATGGCAGTTCACTGGAGGGCAGCAAATTATACAAATGGTGATGAAGTAAGCGAATCCCTCAGTAATTAATGTTTGTTATCCGGCTTCATGTTATGATCATAACCTTTATGAATGATCTCATGGATACTAACAACTTCGAGGTGCAAGTATACGTATAATCATCATAACACCATAATCCATCTTGATTACAATTCTCATGCGAAGTTGGTGATCTCCGGTTGATGTATTAGATTCTACTATCATTATACATATTCAAACTTCATCTTGGGGTGAACTAACAATTCCAACTTATACGAAAGAATATTTCCTAAGACGATTCTTCCCTTAAGTCCTTATAACCGAAAATAATACCACCTCCAATTTATGATCACTAAGATAACATAAATCATACGGATAATAAACTTCAGAATGTTCTCTTATCACTTGAAGTACTAGAATTCCAACTACGAGGTTCCAACGATAATATCATATGCATAGACATTCCAATCTTAAAACATGATGTTTGTTGAATAATTCACTAATGAAATTCACTATCACGTTAGCATGATCATCTAATCCCTTGGAATCCAAATCTAAGGCTGGTGATAGGTTGAACATACCTTAATATGCCAAAATCACTGAACCACAAGGTAGAATCCGACTCCGGTTGGTTATGTGCCACTCCAAGGTGTTACTTCTCTTCAATGATCACTCACAAGTGATAACCAATATTCAAGGATCACTAAGATGTATTCTAAGTGTGTTAGAGGGATGATTAAAGCTCTTTGGCCTCTCAAGAATGAAGAATGGACGAAGGAAATGTAAGCCAAAATGGGTGGTCGTCTCATTTATAATATTCTGCACTTTAGCTAATTAGCGCACGCTACTAAGCATTCCTTAGCGCGCGCTAATAAGAGTTGACTTCAAAACTGTACAGGTTCATCCGCGGGAATCTTACCCGGACCCATGCCCCGGCTGGCGCATGTGCTAGCCACCTACCTCAATAATTCAGTGTCTAGCGCACGCAACTCCTACATACGTAGCGTGCGCTAGTAATAGCCGATAGCGCGCGTTAAGCTACATTCTTAGCGTGCACTATCACGAGTTTGCATGAGAAAATTTGCATGTTATTATACTTAAGTACAAGGATGCCAATGCAAGAAATATCATACTCCAATAATCAAAACCACAATTCTAACTAATACAGGGTTTGAATACAGATGAAATACATAGTAATAAATCCGGATATTACAATCTTGTGATACCTGAGCCTAACATTACTCACTTGGTCAATATGATTCATGCATAACTTGTTAATTATGTGTTATTTGGATTACTTGATGTTTCATGGTTCAGTTGATCTTATAGTTAATTTCACACATAGGAATGTGCTAAACATTTGAACTCATGTCTAAAACACAATCGTGGTATATGTTACGGGACTAGGTTATGTTATTCATAGTATTTCTAATACAAAAATAAAATATGTGTAAAGATCTTATAAAACTCTAAGTACACGTGGTAAGCCTAGAAGTTATAAAGGTGTCACTGACGTGTCTATCGGAGGTTAACTAGCTTACCTCGAGATTTTAGTCGGCGCGTGTAGTGGGTCACTTTAAATTGACGATTCAAGTGGATAACCATCATTCAATAAACTAACACGCGTCAAGTGCCTTTGACTCTTGTCAATACCTAATAGGATACAATTTATGATTGTATCTGATAACGTTTGTAAAATACTGTGATCTGTCTATACCTCATTCGTTCCAACTGCGGTAGGAATGGAACTTATCTTTTAGTTTATCATATTAATTATATTTTTATAAATGATTTCTTCCATTCTTACCTACAGTGTCTTATTTGTGATGTTTTAGAAAGTTTGACAATAAAGTCCTTCACTAGCATTTTCAACATTGTTCGCATGGGTAATCGAGTTTAAGCAATAAAAATACACCCTAAACTTCTTCTAAACCATTTTAAAGACCCTAAATACCCTAAATGAGGTCAATATATACTAGGAACCGGTTCAAACACTCCAAGAACCGGATCATAACTACTTGAATCGATCAATTATTTCAAACCTAGTCTCTAGTAGTCATTCGAGGGTATTTTGGACATTTCACCTTCATAACCGACTTAAGACACTTGGTGGATGGATAAATCCGACCCTCAACCCTAATTTACAGTCTGAACATTATCAAGAAGCTTCACACTTCGAAAAATCACCAAATATTCAAGAAGAAATCATCAAAAACATCAACACCTCAATTCCTTTGACAATCAAGGTGAGTTTCCTTTGTTTCTTCCTTATTCTTGCTATGTTTCTTAGCTATTTCGAAGGTGTGAGAGCTTGCATATGTTCTTATACATGTTATAATGATGTTAAGAATTCAGCCATGGCAAACCCTTGTGTTAAATATGGATTTATGAGTCTTAAAACTCACTAAGGCAATAAAGGAACCAATTCTGCCACCTTTTGGAATTAATAGTATATGTTAATTGATCCGTATGTTTTAGGGTCAGGAGTTTCAGTAAACTTATTCTTAAGTATATTAGGGATATTATATCAAAAATTGGTGCAAATTCAACTTATATTATAGTGGTTATAAGCAAAACAAAATCTGATTATGACAAGACTTTGATAAACTCTCTTAATCAAGTATTTGTTATAAAACCTTGAAATTTTAAGTTGTAAGAGTTGAATGAACCTTATAAACAGAGACTAATAGATTTATTAAGGAATTATAAGTCCAAAATTGATTGGTTAATGGGCTGGTATACATCGATAAACCGACATAAAGTACATAGAACACCGGTTATGCGAAGTGGTAAACCCTTTCGATATAAAGCGAGTTAAACCTTGCGTGTGGTATCTAAATCCTTGAAACACATTCCTTGAAACAGGTTCTGAAGATATTTCATCCCAACCACCCCCTATTGGTATAAACGTAAGGGTATTACCCGATCAAGATAAGTAGAAATCCATCTGCAACTACAATGCATAAACATAGTATTGTTTGTAAACTTGATGATATCTTGAGAGTGTATTGTATTGTATGATTGATCTGTGCTATGATTAAAGTGTTTGGTTGCACCTTACATGATCATAACATCCATTAGCATCTTCACATGCATGCATAACAGGATACTCACTAGTGTCTGCATGCATGGTACGATCATGGAAAGAAAGAAAAGAAAAATGTTTTGTTGGCCGCTGCTAGAGCACCGAGGCATGGTAGATGCATGCTTTTACGATATGTTTAGCACGGTAGATGCGTGCTTATATCATGTGTGAGACATGGTAGATGCGTGTTCTCACGTTATATTTGGTGTGGTAGATGCATGCCTTATATGTCTGGCATGGTAGATGCATGCCTCATGATATGATATGATGTTGAGTTCATTCCGGTGCTTAGTACGTTGTTCAACGGGCCCAAGGATAAGAAAATGATTTTGAGAGATTCTCATTGATAATCATATGTCATATTTTGCATCAGACATGATACATAACATGCATGATTTCTACTTATTGGGCTTTAGCTCACATAGTTTATGCATTGTAGGTAATTCTGATGCTTGAGTATGTTCCCTCGCTGGATGAGTTGGAGTTCCACTGTTGCTGAGGGTCGACGTACATGGATGACGACCTGTCGGGCTTAACCATGGGCTTAACATATTTTCGTTCTTGTTTGTGAACCTTACTTTATAAATATGTATTGCAGTAATGTACTCATAGGTTCGAGTGTCATTGATGGTGTGATGGGTACTTTAAGTTCACTTAGTATGTTTGTTTAACCTGTGAGGTTGTTTAAATATCGTAATGTAAAATAAATAAGTAATTTGAGAAGCTCGAAGTTTTGTGGTTTACTAATCTCTTGTAGTTATAGCTACGGGGATATTGATGTCATGAGTTTGATTCGGATTGAGACTAGATGTCTCTGTATGGTACTTGTGTTTGTTTTTATGTCACAGGTTTGGGATAGGTACTAGTTTAGGGGAAACTCTGTCGAAATTTCACCGTAATTTATAAGTACTAATATGATATAAGATAGTTTAGATTAGGTAGTTAGAGCGGGTGTGTTACAAATCTCTGAGGCGATTGCCCGTCGGAAGTGTATTTCTCGACACAACAATCATTTTAGCACATTTGTGGCATTTATACAATATGAAAAAAAACATTCACAACCTAGTTGCTACCAACATGTGGTTGGACCGTTCCTAGAAAACAAAAACTCCGTAATCTAATTACAAGTATTCGTCTTGAATCTTCGTCTTCTCAAAACGGATCTTCCTCCGATCTTCGTCATTACATATAAATTTTACATTGAAAATTGCATCCTAGATACAAATATTTGTAGTAAAATAAATAGGCTCACAACGGCCTTTACAACCCAATCGAAAAAAACGAACGATTCAAACTAAGTCCATGAACCACATCCCCATTCAATAGCATTGATCCAATAAATACTCAATAAATGGATAGCGAGAAGATTACATATGATCCAATCAATAATCAACAATAAATAGAATTGATCCAATCAATTCAACAATAATCGACAATTTAATTTTTGTCCGTAGCGTACCCTTAAAATATTTTCTTTGAATTTTCCCTCATCAAAAATTCCAAATTAATGATTTTAATACAGGAAAATTCAATAATCGAGAATATACTGAATAACGAGACCTGCTCGACACTGAAACCGCCCAAGAAGACCAGACTCGCCTGCAGCCTCTACAGTAACGCCCGGCGGCCTACAGGCCACGCCCGGGAGCCTACAGAACGCGCGCGGCTCCAGACAGGAAAGGGGGCCCGACCATGCCCGGACACGCCCGGCAGGATACAGCACGTACCGGCAGGATACAAATACAACAAGCGCTCGGCCGGATCCAGCGAGCACTCGGCTGGATACAGCAACGTGCTCGGCAGGATACAGCAAGCTGTCACGGCCGACAGTCGACAACGAGACATGTGTGCGCATACGGTCGCACAGGGTGCCGAGGGACCGACACGAGCAGGACGCCATGGATGGCATCGGGCTGCATGGGGATATTCAGCCTTCAGGACGGTGTGACCGGACGGAGAGTCACACGAGTAAGCCGTGGGAGGAGCACGGACGCCGCTATGGGAAGCGGATCGCCCAAAGGGCATTGCGGACGGGACATGTCCGGATCGTCCGGCGCGCAGGGACGGGCAAGGTCGTCGAGCAGCAGTCGTGTGGGACAAGGCACGACGGGACAAGGCCGAGTCTGGGAACAAGACTCGAGCTGGGCGGCCAGACGCGGGCATGGGATGCCGGGCGCGGCCGGCGTGCGCGGGCGCGCGCGCGCGAGGTGCGAGAGAGACCCTCTCCCCTATAATAGGCTTAGACGGAAAAAGTCTTGTGGGGGCAGTAGACATTGAAAAGCTGAGGAGCCACTCAGCAGGAAAGACTCGACCGGAAGCAACTAGAAGCGGACCGGCTTGGTCCAGGAGGTTCGGGAAGAGTCTGGAACATTGTAGAGACGGGCCCAGATGGTCGGGCCGGGACGGGCCGATGCGGGCCGGGACGGACAAAGACGGGCCGGGCGCCCGGAATGGAAGAGAAGCCTCTAGGAAACTCCTAGAAGGATGTAGTGCTGGAATGATATAGAGTATTCTAGATGACTGTATGCCTTGTACTTGTAGAATACTCTAGACTTGTATTTGTAAGCCTTGTATTTGTAGACTTGTGTGGATAATTCTAGAGATAGGTTCTAGAATATGATAGAAGTATGTGGATGTTGTAGATAGGTCTAGAACCCTCCAAATGAGGAGGTGGAATGGAAGATTCTAGGTTCTAGGAGTAGTATAAATAGGCAAGAGGGAGGCTCATTTGCACTGAACCCTCAAAGACTCAACATTCTTGTACTTGTGAAGTATTGTGAAATAGTGAAGTTTTCTCTCAACTCCCAAGTGTTTAAACCCCTTCTTACACACTTAGCAACCGAGTGAGTTAGGGTTACTAGCTAGATCGAGGCAATTCTAGTCTAGTGCCGCACGGGTCCGAGGAGCTTTCGAGTGCTCAAACCCAACCCCGTGACAAAGCGCTCGGCAGGATCCAGCGAGCACTCGGCTCGATACAGCAAGTGTCCGGCACTGACTCGGCAGAATACAGCAAGCGTCCCGCCACGGTCCGGACGTGCTCTCTGCATCGCCGCGTAATAAGAAGCGTCCGCCACAGGCGACGTGTTTCTGACACACTGGCACTGTATGGAAAATCGTCCAACGATTCGATACAGCTCGTTTTCGCGTAGATTTCTAAAATTCTGTTATTCCTGATCTGAATATTATTAATATAAATCATATTTCCAAGAAAAACCTGTGTTGTTGCCCAAAATATTTATCCGAAGATTAATACTGCTGGAAGACGGACAACAAACAACAATTGCGGGAGCACTTATGAGGGAAGATAAATAATACAAGATTTGCCGGGTTTGTTAGGCCCGGGCTTGAATGCTCTCGCGAGATGATATTAAAACAAATATTCGTGGATACAAGTATTAATGAGAGAAATCTAAATACAATGAGTGTAAAAAGACTCTGTTAATCCGGCTCTTGAGCGAAGCTCGGTGTTCTTCGTCCCCGCCGATCGTCTTCTTGATGAGAGAGGCCGAGAGAAGAAGTACCGAATGATAGTTGTTGCCAATAGTTGGAGATAGCCAAGTGCTGGGTGTTTTGCTTCTGTCTAGTGTGCTGAAATCGCGATAATGCAGAGAGTTGGCCGAGTGCAGGGTGCCTTGTATATATAAGGGCAGCCGGGTCTTGTCCTTTGGTGGGCGATCGCCTTCCGGCCATTATAATAATGGGGCGATCGTCCGCCGGCAAATATTATAATGGGGCGATCACCCGGGCTGTCGGGCAAAAATCCAAGGAAGAGGCTGGCGCCAGCTGGGCGGTCCAATGGGGAGTCAGCACGTGTCTGGAGTCAGTCACATGCGGCCCTACTGATTGTAATACCCGGTTGTAATTCAGTAATTATCATTCAGTATTTATCATTCAGTAACTGATACTCAGTAATTTCACTCATTATTGATTATTTGTCACTCAGATTCAGTCATGGTATTCATCATTCAGAGTAATTGTATCGTGTATCAATCGTCATTCATCACTAATCTGATTGGAGTTTCGTGTCGTGTTTATCATCATTGTCATTTTCGTTGCGAACTGTGCGTGAGGGGTAGCGCACGCTACGTGCTACTTTTAGCGTACGCTAATTGGGTATAGGTAGCGCACGCTACCACTCAGCTTTAGCGCACGCTAAGGTTACCCTGGCTGCAGTCCAGAAGGTACTGGACTACAGGTGAGTTATATATAGTGCACGCTACGAATGGTAAGTAGCGCGCGCTAGTGAGTTGTAGTAGCGCACGCTAATATGTGGTGTAGCGCGCGCTAAGGACAGATCAGGTTGAGTCCAGTGTGTTGGCCACTTAAGTATACTGGATACAGTTTGGAAAATAGTTTAAACAACAAACTGTACGGAATCTAAATCTGAGTGCGTAGCGGAAGTCTTGGATACAGTAAGTTGTTGTGGATACAGCAACTAAGTGTATGGTGTATACTTAATATATCACAGTAATTTTAAAACAGTAAAAGCTGAAGGTAAATAACACAGTAATTAAAGTGGTTCGAGGTAAACCCCTCTACGTCCACTGGTCCTCCACACAGGAGTAAAAAGTTTATTATAATTACTGCGTACACAACTACGTAATTATAAACAAACCTATCCTTGTATCGTTCACACAGATTGATACAAAGAATGTCGCTTTCAACCGTTCACACAGATTGGTTAAAGCTTCCTTCTTGACTAGCTTCTTCACACACAGTTCCAAAGCTTCGTCCTTATTCGTCCCACACATGTCAGAATAACTTGTTGAGTTCACACAGAGCTCAGTTTTTACACAGAGGTAAAAGGTAGGTAACCAGGTAAGAACAGCAGCTTTGAATATGAAGTTCTTGAGCTGATGATGGCTGTTCTTGATGTTGAGCACTGTATATCTCTTTCGTTCTTAATTGCAGTATATTTTGGAGATATGTTTGCTCTGATGATAACTTTTGATAGCTTGAGTGTTAGGTTACTCGGGTAACTGATCTTCAATGTCTTCAAGGATATATATAGTCTCTGAAGAAAGTATCCGTTGAGATATATCCGTTTAAATAAGATTTCGTTCCAACGGGATTATGACACGATCCGGATTTCACGGGATTCTGAAGATCTGAAGAATGGCAGTATTTAAATACTTTATCCTTGAGTATTTAAATACTTCTTTGTTCAACGGGACTTGACTTCTGTTCCTTCTTTGTCCTGTTGTGAGCTGTATGGAAGATAACTGTATTTTGAGTGTCGAGACAGTTTCCATACTTGGTCTTTTTACAAGTCTTCTAGCTGTACTGAAGAGCTTCACTTATGCTGATTCGAGGCAGGTCTTTGATATAGGATAAAGCCTTAAAGCTTCGATACAGTTTCCTTACTGTATTCGGTATTGGCATATGTGTCAAAACCTCTTTATCAAATATCATTCGATACAGGGATCGGATATCCCGGCTATTTCGATACAGGGTATTTGTTTTCCCATCAATTTCCCCCTTTTTGACAATTTGCCAAGACCTTCTTTCTTAACTCTTCGAGTCTTCTTGATGATGCCAAAACCTTCTTTATGAAGCGATCTTCTTTGATGACTTCTGGCAGATTTCTTGGTCTTTTGTCAAAAGGTCTGACTTAGTGACTTAGTCTACAATAATGAACTGCTCGTAGGCAAGTTTCGATACAGTTTACAACTTAAGCTTATGATTGGCCCGCAGGCACAATCATACAATGTATTCTAAGTTTACAACTGAAATTATGAACTGTTCGTAGACTAGTTCGTACAGCTTATTTTACATTCAAGTTTATATAACTTGAGATTTATATCAAACAATTTAAGTAATCATACATTAACACAGTAGATTACGAGTTGTAATCTTTCAAGACAAACAAACGTTTTTATTGATATTCAAAATGATTGAGTACAGAGTTTGCTGTTTCGAATAGAAATTACAAAAAAAATACATAGATTTCATCTCCTTTATCTATAATCCGCATGCCTCTATGGTCTTTTCCCTGGTTCATTCTCGATGCCACGCCACCAGTTTTGAAGAGAATCATTGCCTCGATCCTGGTATATCGCTCTTCCTTCATATGATCGATCAAAGGCAAGTATCCAATCTTCTGGATGGGTGACCCGATCTCCTCTTCTATGTTTGGATTTCATTTCGATTTGGAGAGGGAGTTTACCTTCTTCTAGCATCTTCGTAAATTTATCTGCGGCCTCCGCTAATGTTTTATAATTCTTGAAGATGGCGGATTCCCTGATGAGTCTGACAAAGTATCTCATCAGTTCGTTCTTCCTCCAGTGCTTCACTTCGTCGGCAGTTGGGTTGCGGTTGGTCGTGACGAATTTTCCGAAGGTCTCGAATAAGAGTTTGCCAAGGGACATTGGGATCATGGAATTCGGTCTGGAGCCTGAAATTTTAAAGCTTTGGGATGGAGGTGCTAGCTTGTTCAATTCGGCGGTAATCTTTGCACCGACCTCAAATTCCCTTTCTTGTTGCAGCCTTATTCTCCTAGCAGCTTCTCGTGCCTCTTCCCCCTTTTTGGCTTCATCAATACTTTGCAGGATTTCTAGAGCAGCGTCCTATTTCGTCTCGATGCTGGTCATTCTTTCGACAAGGGAGGAAAGAGTCTGCGACATTTCCTGAATGCATTTGTCGTGAGCACGCAGTTGAGAGCTGTTCTCGATCATTGCACAAGCGGTCTTGGCTTCAGCTATCTTTGTCTTTGTAGCTTCCTCCTTGCCGCTTGTTCACCTTATCTTCCATGATCTTCAAGGCTTGCTTGAAAACTTCTGGCAAAAGAATAAATGTGTCGACAACTCGAGATACTTCGTGTTGAAGAGTGGTCATTTCTTCGACGGCAGAAGTGTGCATCCAATTCAGTGCTTTTTCAACGGAAGATAGAGCATTTACTGCATCTTGGATAAACACAGTCTGAAGGCCAAGAGCTCGCAGGCGCTCTTTTCGTGTGGCAGAGATCGGAGAATCTGGTTCGGCAAGGTCTGCAGTGCTGTTCAACCTTCTTACATTCACGGATGGACGTGAAGTAAGTTGGACATCCTCAGGTTCGGTACCGTCCTCGGATTCCATGGTTGAAGGGGCGGGAGCAGCTTCCTGTGGTTCGGCGACAGTGGGTTGAGAAGCGTCCTGTGGCGAAGGTTCTTGACAATCATGGATGCGGGAGGGGTGAATCCTCCTGTTGGCTTTCAGGAACAGCTTCTACGGTCGCAGCAGGCTCAGGTGCCTGGTCCAAAATTTCTTGAACTTCCTCGACTGGAGGGACTGATTCCTCTTGGTCGGGAATGTTCTCAGGCTGTGGCGAAGGGGGATTGGCTTGGGTAGAAGGCCCTTCGTCATCTCTGGGTGGAGAGGCGTCTCGAGCTTCAGCCTCTTCACGACTCATTCTCAGACCTGCTTGTAAAGCATCGTCGTCGTCGTCTGAGTCATGATCTTCGTCATCTTTTGGATTGGTGGGAGAATCCTCTGACTTATTCTTTCCTTTCCTCCTGGCGTCAGATTTGTGCAGCAGGTGGCTTTCAATTAGATCCTTGCAAGAGGCGTTGTCCCATCGAAGCAGGGCCTCAATTTCAGTTGAGTCTGTTACTTCGGAGACGAATCTCTCTTCGTGGCTCCAATCGCTCCAGTTGTACAGTGTATCGTACGGAGCTAGCCTGTAGTCTTTCCATTGCAGAAATCTTTCGTAGGCATGTTCAATTTGAACCCAAAGAAGTGTCTGATTAATGATCGAGTTAGTGGAGGGACTTCGAATAACGTCTGGAGACGCTGTTTCGAGGGATTCCTGTACAGGTATGGGATCCTGTACGGAAGAGGGACTCCTTACAGGGGATGGTGCCCTGAAGGAAGATGGATCCTGCACGGGTGTGGGATCCCGCAGAGGAGAAGTAGCTTTTGGCTCCGAATGGGCAGCCGACTCGCTAAAGTCTTGAACGTTGGCAGATGTCTCTATATCCGTCGTAGCCGCCAAAGGCTCGGGATCTACTGTCGATACAGTAGGATACACCTCTTCCACAGGGGTTGGGCCCTGGGGTTCTTCATCAGTGGGTTGCGCCACGGGGGAGACATCCTTGGAGTGCTTGGCAGATTTGATTTTTGAAAGCCTCCTGAGTCTCTTCTTGGGCTTCTCACCAGCAGAGTGTTTCTTGTTGTGAGATCGCTTTCGCTTCTTTGAAGATTCCATTTCTGGGACCTTCAAGGTTTCATCTCTTGGGTTGTCAGAAATAGGCATGTGCCTGGTTCTCGGGTGGTTGCAATGCATGGTGCTCTGGTTATACGCAGTGGGCTTGACGCCTCCTAAGTATATCCTCGAGCTAATCTTCTTTGCGTCGGCGGATTGCGTCAGTCCGCACTTCGTCAGAATGTAATTCAGCATTAAACCAAAGGATTTCTTTTGGGTGGCAGGTTTGCACACCTCTTCTTGAAGACGTTTCAGAATTATTTGGCACCAATTGACCTTTTCACAGGTCAAAATAGCTACCATCATCCTGAACCTTAAGTTCGTGCACATCTCGAACGCACCGGTTCGATTTTCAATAATCCTGGAGCAAAAGTCATGCAGATACACAAAATGAAGAAGAAAATTTTTCTTGTGACAAGTAGTTGTCACCATATCAACCACTTTGGACCCTGTAAATAGTCCATAAAACTTGGTAATGAGCTCTTGAGACCCGAACGTCTCAAGTTGGTCCATGGTCAGGCCATCGGCGGGCAGCCTGTAGATTCTCTGGAGCAGATCGCGATTGATCTGAGATCTACACTCCCTGGACTGTTGCAGTGATGTCAGCAACATGACCTCCCTGGGCCAGTGACAGAAAACGGACGGCGGCGTTGAGGTAGAATTCCTCAACCAGATGGGGGTCGAATTTGTCGGCGGTCTTGCTCCCAAGGCGATAGAGGCCTTGTTGTTGAAGACGAGTAATGATATACTCCATAGGTTCTGAGTCGTTGGTTTCCGAGAGAATACGCTCCATGATGACAGGTTTGGAGAAGATCCGGCCATCAATGATGTTGGAGGATTTCTTCAGAACAGGGGAAGAAGATTGACCAGCCATTGATGTTTTCTTAAAAAAAAGGTGGAAGAAAACAGTCGAATTTCGCAGTGAATATGCAGAAAAATATGTAGGCTGTTTGCTTGAGAACTCTTGTAATTGCAGAAAGCGTAAAGAGTCTCTAATGGCACATACAATCCTTTTATAGTTGTGCGGCGAAATAGGGTTTTGCAGAGTACGAATGGTCAGATTTTAAGGGATGGGAACCGGTTTTGAAATCAACGGTTAAGATGAATTGAGTGTAACTTGTACGCTAATCCATTAAAAGGTTTAAAAATAGAGCGGGTCCCACTTCTGACATAGGTTGATACCCTAAATGCCTAAAACGGCGGTTTAAAAATAATAAACAATTTAGAAACATCGCGGCTTTTGAGATTGATTGTCGGATGTCGTGTAAGGCATTTAATGAACATGACGTTTGACATAAAAACAGGCACGTGGGCAAAAATTATTTTTAAAAGGAAATAATATTATATTATATATGAATCGAAATCTTATAGTATGTCTTTGTTCTCGCGTCGATCTGACTTTCCCCCTTAAAAGGTACTAATAGGTTTTGAATTCCATACAATTTTTGGATTAATCTTTGTATTTATGGGTCTCTGATATTCCCCCTTAAATATTGCACACACCACTGTAGGATTCATATGCGTTCGCTCGCTACGATCTTGTATTGATGATTCCGAGTGTACGGATAATTAATGTTGAATCTTTGTATTCGCGGGTCTTCTGACATTCCCCCTCAATTGTAGAGTAAAAACAGTAAATTACTTACAGGGAGTCTGGCTGTAGTATTCCCAATTCTTGTCTGAGCATGTTGAATCTTGCTGTGTCGAGAGGCTTGGTGAAGATGTCGGCTAGCTGAACGTCTGTATGGACTTTTTCCAGGCGAACATCCTTGTTCTCGACATGATTCCTGATAAAATGATGCTTCATGTTGATATGCTTAGTGCGCGAGTGCAGAACAGGATTGTGCGTGATTGCAATTGCACTCGTGCTATCACACATGATTGGAGTCTCTCTAGCATCGATTCCATAGTCGGCGATTGTTCTTTGCATCCAAAGGATGCGCATACGGCGACTACGGCTGACATAGTACTCTGATTCAGCCGTGGAAAGAGAGTTAGCCAATTGCTTCTTACTGAACCAAGAAACGAGTCTAGGTCCGAGAAAGTGACAAGTTCCACTTGTACTCTTCCTATCTAGCTTGCAGCCTCCGAGATCCGAGTCGCTATATCCAACTAAATCGAATCCGCCTTCCTTAGGATACCACAGTCCTGCATCGACTGTTCCTTTAATGTATTTCAGGATTCGTTTAGCTGTATTGAAGTGTGATTCCTTAGGTGCAACTTGGTATCTCGCACACACTCCAACAGCAAACTGGATATCGGGCCTGCTAGCCGTTAGGTACAGGAGCGAACCACTGAGCTTCCTGTAGAGTGATTGGTCAAACGGCTTTCCGGCTTCATCAGCACTAATTTGCACGGAAGTGCTCATAGGGGTTGGCGAGGATTTGGAATTGTTCATTCCAAATTTGTTGAGAAGATCCTTGCTGTATTTCTCCTGGTTGATGAATATACCTGTAGGCAACTGCTTTACCTGCAAACCTAGGAAATAACTAAGTTCCCCCATCATACTCATTTCAAATTTACTTTGCATGAGATGAGAGAACCTTTGACATAGATCAAGGTTAGTTGAACCAAAAAGAATTTCATCGACATAGATTTATACCATTAGAAGGTCATCACCTTCCTGTATCTTGAACAAGGTTTTGTCTACAGCACCCTTCTCAAATCCGTTGTTGGTTAGATACTGGGACAGGGTTTCGTACCAGGCTCTAGGGGCTTGCTTAAGTCCGTACAGCGCTTTCCTTAGCCTGTAAACTAGATCGATACCGTCTGTGTTGGCAAACCCTGGTGGTTGTTCAACATAAACTTCTTCTGCAAGTTCTCCATTTAGGAAAGCACTCTTGACGTCCATTTGGTATACGATAAAACTCTTATGGGCGGCAAAGGCTAGGAATATCCTAATGGCTTCTAGTCTCGCTACAGGGGCGAAGGTTTCATCATAGTCGATTCCTTCTTCCTGACAATAGCCTTGTGCTACTAGTCTGGATTTGTTCCTTATGATAAGTCCATTTCTATCCTTTTTGTTTCGAAATACCCATTTGGTTCCTATAACCGATTGGTGTGTCGGTCTGGGTACAAGATACCATACATTGTTTCTTTCGAAACCGTTAAGCTCTTCTTCCATAGATGTTATCCAATGAGAGTTGTTAAGAGCGTCTATGGTCGAAACAGTTCGGATCAGGCTAAGAATACAGCGATAGTGCACATATTCAGTCTCCTAAGTTCGGATTGAGATTTCCATTCAGGAAACTGTGAAACTTCAGCATTAGATTCTTCTTGTGCACACAATACATTTCCTTGTGTACTCTGTATTATCCTACGAGTAGAAACACCGGCATTAATGTTTCCAATGATCAGCTCTTGCGGGTGATCTCTCAACCATCTTCGGTCGGGTTCTAACTCAGGATCCCGTACTGTATCGAAAGTTTCTGTGGATACAGCTTCAGCTTGTAGAGCGTCGGCTTCATCCAGATCGATTCTTACAGCTGCGGGGTTGATTTCTAAATCAACGACAGGTTCTATGGGTGTAGGTGGATCCAAGATAGATAGATGGTGAATGTCCTGAGTGATATCATCTACTCCTGTAGGGTCATGGTGTGGTTCGTCGAACACTACATGAACTGATTCCTCGATCGTCAGCTTCCTTTTATTAAAGATTCTGAAAGCTTTGCTGACGGTGGAGTATCCTACGAATATTCCTTCATCTGATTTTTCATCAAAGGTTCTAAGTTGGTCCTTCCCATTGTTCAATACATAACACCTGCATCCAAAAATGTGAAAATACGAAACTAATGGAGTTTTGTTATTCCATACCTCATAAGTTGTTTTGTTGTGGTGCTTGTTGACGATACAGCGGTTTTGAGTGTAGCACGCTGTATTGGTTGCTTCACCCCAGAAACGATGTGGCAATTTGCTTGCGGCAATCATTGTCCTTGTTGCTTCTTTCAACGTCCTATTCTTTCGCTCGGCAACACCATTTTGTTGAGGTGTACGGGCAGCTGAGTATTCGTGCTGTATTCCATTCTACAAACAGTATTGCTCTATAAAGCGGTTAGTAAATTCAGCACCTCAGTCGGAACGAATGCACACGATACTCGATGCTTTTTCATTTTGCAACTTTCTCAGGAGCTCGGGCAGCCTTGTTGTTGTTTCCTTCTTCTTGCTAAGAAAGATCGTCCAAGCATACCTGGAATAATCATCAACAACAACCATGCAATATTTCTTACCTCCCAAACTTACTGGGTCTACAGGACCGTAGAGATCCATGTGTAGCATTTCCAACACTCTTTGGGTTGAAAGGTAGGATTTGCTTTTCAGGGTTGACTTGATTTGCTTGCCTTTCTGGCATGGTCCGCAGACGCTGTCCTTCTTGAATGACACATCTGGCAAACCTCTAACCATACCCTGTCTTGAAAGCTTGTTGATCGTCTTGAAGTTGACGTGAGACATCCTCTTGTGCCATAGCCAGCTAAGATCTGCAGTGCCTTTGGCAACAAAACATGGAATTGAGGAGCTCATAGGCTTCGATCGGCAATGTACATATTACGATCTGCTTCTGTAAGCACAACTTCCTTGGTTTGAGTGTTCTTGACTCTCTACCGATCTATATAGAACTTCACCGAGAACTGTTTATCACGTAATCGGCTAATACTAAGTAGATTATACTGTAAGCCTTCAACATATGCAACATCGGTGACCTTGAATTTCCCGACAAGTAGGTTTCCTTTCCCTCTTGTTCTTCCTTTAGACTTATCACCAAAGCGAACTTTTGGACCGCGACCTTCTACAAAATCAGATAGCTTGCTCCTATCTCCGGTCATGTGACGAGAGCATCCACTATCAAAGTACCAGGTATCCTCCTCTAGAATGTCCTGTAACAAAGAAATTAGGTAGATTTAGGTCCCCTTTGATTTTTGGATCCATGTATGTTAGTTCCTTTAGGTACCCAAACTTTCCTGACAACAATTGGTTTACTGTAGGATGTTCTTGGTACAGTATTGCGATATCTACGGGGGGCATATCCGTAGTTGTTATAATCATGATAATTACTATGTATGTAAAATTCAGGGTTATTATTATTATTCCAGTACGAGTGCCGTCTAGGAGGTGGAGCCATTTTCTTAGGCCTAACAGCTTGTCTTCTGGGTCTCCAGTTGGATTCCCAATGCTGTTGTTGATACTGAACTGGCATCTGCTATCTTGAGGGATAACGAGGCTCCTGTATCCAATACCTAGGCGCCTTTGCATCGAGGTACTGCCGTGCGGGCCTTTGGTGGTTGGATACCGCCTTCTTTCTGAATGACTGTCGGCGTTGATGATATGCTTGTGGAGCATGCTGTTGAGTACGCCTTCTGAGTGGTTGTTGGTTCCACTGTCTCGAATAGTAGAGTTGTGGGGGCGGAATTGCAGCCTTCGGTTTTCTCGGTACAGCAGGTTCCTTTATGGGACTAGGAGTATCTTCCGATTCTGGAATGTGTTCCACACTCTTGACGAACACTGTACTAGTTTTCCCTTTATTCGAACATGAGCTGTATCCTAAGCCACTTTTATCATGAGCATGTTGCCCAGTGCTTAGAATTTCTTCCATTCTTTTGGACGATTTTTCAAAAGACTTCAGAATGGTCTCAAGTTCAGTTTCTCGCTTTTCGAGAGTTGTAATTTTGGTTTGTAGTAGAACCAAATCATTTGTCTTGCTCTCATTGTGGGTTTTAACCTCATTTAGTTCACGAGCAAGTTGATGATTGCTCTCCATGAGTTTTTCAAAATCGACCTTGCTGGTTTCACAATCAAGAGACATATTTTCATAGTTTATTTTCAGCAAGTCATTCTCATCTTTCAGATCTAAATTTGTTAATTGAAGCTGTATATTCTCAGTTTTTAGAGTCTCATGGGCCTTTTGAATGTTTTTGAATTCATTCATCATATTTTCGAAAGTATGAGATGCATTAGATGGAATAGCGGAGGTTGAACTTACCTCATCGTCATTGTCTTCACCTTCGGAACATCTTTGGCCATAAAGCACATGTATGCTTTATCATCTAACTAATCGACAGATGAATCACTTTCAGTGACCACCTGAAGACATTCTGCTGATTTGGATGGTGTGGGGGAGGCTTCTGATTCTCCAATCAGGGCCTTGAGCTTGTCTTTCCAAGCACGTCTTCTTTCATCTCTCTCTTGTTGCTCGGCCTCAGGTAATCTTTGGACTTTGGGATGAGGACATTTATTTGCATAATGGCCTGGTTTCCTGCAGTTATAGCACAGGTTAGCATCACCAGATGATGTTTCAGTACTTACCTAGTTGACAGGTTTGGGCCTGTAGGGAGTCTTTCCAGACTGTTTGATGAACTTTTTGAATTTATGCATTAGAAGCCCCATTTCATCTTGGGACAGGATGTCGTCATCACTGTCAACATTCTTGTGACCGGGCTTCTACGAGCTAGGCATGTTGTGTCGACGGTTCGATACAACAGCGAGAGCTGTGACCTTTGAGGGAGATTCTTCAGCTTTCTCTCTTCTGTCAATGTCATACTCAAAAGCTTTAAGGTCAGAGAAGAGATCAAAAGTGGATATTTCATTAAGATTACAGGATACACGCATAGCTGTGGTCTTAATGTCCCATCGGGCTGGGAGAGATCTGAAAATTTTTAAGTTCTTCTCCTTTTGGGTGTAAATTTTGCCCAACGCTTCAAGTTCACCAACAATACCAGTAAATCTGAGGTCAAGTTCCTCAAGTGTTTCCGTTGGTTTCATTTCAAAAGATTCAAATTGCTGAGTAAGTTTTGAAATCTTGTTTTCTTTTGAGAGCTCAGTTCCCTCACAAATTAACTTGAGTTTATCTCAGATTTCTTTGGTTGTTTTGCAGCTCTTTACCTTTGAGAACGTGCCTTTGTCAAGAGTGACAAATAACGCGTTCTTAGCCACGTTGTCGAGATTGGCTCGCTTCCTTTCATCTGTTGTCCATTGCTCGTGTTCTTTCTCGAGCATTTCAGCATGGGCTTGGCCCTCAATCCTTGCGGCCGGATTGACCTTCATGATCTTGATAGGACCATCCTGTATAACAAAAATCATCTCTTCGTGCATTGCTGCAAGATGAGCTTCCATTCTAATTCTCCAGTCGTCAAATTCGTTAATAGAGAACATAAGGACTTTGTTAATCATAGAAGTATCTATACTGATAATATAGGAATGAAAGCGACTGTTTTGAAAATAAGTGATGTGAATCTGATTCGGTTAAAAAGAAATACGACTGATTCTTTTTAGAATCAACCGCTCCGATACCACTTGTTGGCCACTTAAGTATACTGGATACAGTTTGGAAAATAGTTTAAACAACAAACTGTACGGAATCTAAATCTGAGTGCGTAGCGGAAGTATTGGATACAGTAAGTTGCTGTGGATACAGCAACTAATTATATGGTGTATACTTAATATATCACAGTAATTTTAAAATAGTAAAAGCTGAAGGTAAATAACACAGTAATTAAAGTGGTTCGAGGTAAACCCCTCTACGTCCACTGGTCCTCCACACAGGAGTAAATAGTTTATTATAATTACTGCGTACACAACTACGTAATTATAAACAAACCTATCCTTGTATCGTTCACACAGATTGATACAAAGAATGTCGCTTTCAACCGTTCACACAGATTGGTTAAAACTTCCTTCTTGACTAGCTTCTTCACACACAGTTCCAAAGCTTCGTCCTTATTCATCCCACACAGGTCAGAATAACTTGTTGAGTTCACACAGAGCTCAGTTTTTACACAGAGGTAAAATGTAGGTAACCAGGTAAGAACAGCAGCTTTGAATATGAAGTTCTTGGTGATGATGGTCGTCTTGATGTTGAGCACTGTATATCTCTTTCGTTCTTAATTGCAGTATACTTTGGAGATATGTTTGCTCTGATGATAACTTTTGATAGCTTGAGTGTTAGGTTACTTAGGTAACTGATCTTCAATGTCTTCAAGGATATATATAGTCTCTGAAGAAAGTATCCGTTGAGATATATCCGTTTGAATAAGATTTCATTCCAATGGGATTATGACACGATCCGGATTTCGCGGGATTCTGAAGATCTGAAGACTGGCAGTATTTAAATACTTTATCCTTGAGTATTTAAATACTTCGTTGTTCAACGGGACTTGACTTCTGTTCCTTCTTTGTCCTGTTGTGAGCTGTATGGAACATAAATGTATTTTGAGTGTCGAGACAGTTTCCATACTTGGTCTTTTTACAAGTCTTCTAGCTGTACTGAAGAGCTTCACTTATGCTGATTCGAGGCAGGTCTTTGATACAGGATAAAACCTTAAAGCTTCGATACAGTTTCCTTACTGTATTCGGTATTGGCATATGTGTCAAAACCTCTTTATCAAATATCATTCGATACAGGGATCGGATATCCCGGCTGTTTCGATACAGGGTATTTGTTTTCCCAACACAGTGGCTACTGGACTGTACTGGATTAATTCTTAGCGCACGCTATGTGTTGTTTTTAGCGTACGCAATCGATACTATAGCGCACACTAGATTATGGTTGTTGCGCACGCTATCGAGGTCAGATCAGAGGACAGGCAGTTTCTGGATTCCAGTACTGGGCATCACATAATTCGTTAGCGCACGCTAACTATGGGTTTTAACGTACGCTAGTAGTATGGCCGTAGCGCACGCTACAAAAGGTACGTAGCACGCGCTACCATGTTCGGACAGTGGGTACTGGACTACCCAAACTACTCGTTAGCGCACGCTACGCACAAGAGCTAGCGCACGCTAACCTGGACTCGCTATAAATTGGACAGTTTAGCCGGATTTCGTCATTTGTCATCTATTTCCCATTCTCTTGTCGGTTTTTGGTGATTTGGGCGATTTTGGAGAGTTCTCTTCGAGCTTTTATCATCCATCATCATCTTCAAGGTTTTGAGTTGGATTATCATCACTTCATCATCTCCTTAACATCGAATCAAAGGTATTAATTTCTTAGATCTAGAATTTCGGATTTTTGGGTTTTCCTTCCGATTTCTTCGTGTAAGCTTGGATTATCATTGGAATATGTTAGATATGGATTATCTACCTTGGATAAATATATTCCTATGGATTTAATGGTTATTTTCGGAACTATTTCAAGAAGCCTTGGGGTTGACTTCGGTTAATTGGGGATTTTCCGATTGATGTTGTTGTAATCATGTATTATGGATTCCTAATGGATTATTGATATCATTGAAGTGTTTTGTTAGTTCGAAATACTCATTTTTGTGTTGGTTTCGACATATTCGGGATTGGATATTTCCGAAGTTGTGTGGTTGGTTATGTATTCGTTGGAGTGCCCTATGAGTTTGATTATCGTTGTTTCGACCTTTGGGTTAGTCGTGTTTGTTGCTTGATACGTGTATTGAACGATTGTTGGTAATTGTTGTTATTCAAGGTTGTTCGAGCGACCGGTATCTTGGTTAGGACGTTGTTCGTGGACGGACATTCTTCGTCGGTATTGTGTAAGTTAAATCTTACTCGGTTAAAAGGATACTCATTCCTTTTGTTGTTGATTGCTCATAATCATAATTCACTCATCATAATATTAATCATTTTGAGACTTGTAATTGTCGAATAATCATTTCATTCACGAGCAGCGGTTCCAAATCATTTCATTGGGTTATCAATCACGTCACTATTACTTTCATATCGGTGAGTCATCTTGGCCTTGTCTAATTATTATTCATTGATATTCATCATGGTCATTCTCGTTCATGTGACCTTCCGGGTTCATATTGCGTGGCCGGGTGTGGCTGTGTGGAATTTTTAGTCGGGCACACGATGGTCATGTATTGGGTTCACCGATACATTGGACCGTGCACACTTTAATGCTTACCTCCGTGAGACTAATTAGGTACAAGGACGGGTGTGTCCGGTCATTCGTCTTGTACACTTGCACAGAACATTACTGGCGTACTGTGATACTCCTCTTCAACGTAATTCATAATTAAGAATATTTCATAACTTCAGTTAACTCATGATTGTGTAATTTCAACTCTTGAGGATTGTTGTTACGTATCGGCCCGTTGGGATTTTGTTTCAGTCACGGCAAGGCAAAGGCACGGAAGAACATCTTGTGGCGAGGAGTCCCAGTGATACTAGTAGGGGGCCCCAGTCATTCCGTTTGTTCAGTCATCTTCAGTCATTTTAGTTATTCCGTCATTTGTACTTTCCGCTGCAAATTCCGTTTGAGATGTTTATTTATTCAGGGTGGTGTATTTTATCTTCATATAAAATATACTAGTATTCAGTATTGTCCTGGTGTGTTGTACTTAAACTCCTCATCGGAGTACTTGGTAATATAATATGGTTCGGCACTACAATTATATTATTAATACATCATTTTCATTCGCCTGGTGGATCCCAGTCGGGGATTCACGGTACTGTAATATCCGCCTAGTTTGGGGTGTTACATAGTTGGTATCAGAGCGTGGTTTTGAATACTACCCTCCAAGTCATATCTCGTTTGAAATCATCGTCATTGGACTAGTATCATTGGACTTTCGCATCACGTGTGACCTGTGCAAATGCCGAGCCAATCAGACCAAGAACTGTAAGATTTCTAATGCCATGGTATAATTTCTGGCATTAATCATTCATTCATAATTCATCAGTTAACAATCCTCAATCATCAGTGTCATTTTGACCAGTACGGTCAGGTTAACTCATTAGTCACTCAATTCATTTCATTATTCAGTTGTTGATCAGGAAGATCAAATCATTAATCTTGTTAACTCATTCAAGATAATCATTTCAGTAACTTCATCAGATAATCATGTAACGTCAATTAATCATTCATGTAATCGCTGTATTTGAGCGCGTATGCTCATTTTCATCATTTCATAATATAATCATAATGTGATACTCATGCGAGATATATAATCATCACGTGACTTTCATACTTCAGTATGGAGAGGGCAAGAAGAGGACGTGGAGGACGAGGCCGTGGTGCGGGCCGAATCCCGAGAGCTCGTGTGAATACACGTGCAAACGCGAGGAATAATGCTAATTCATCGAGCAGCGACGCTGCCACTCATTCACCTGGACGCGATCATTCACTATCGTGAGTCGTACAGGACACGGCCCGATCAGAGGGTGTCCGGGTTGACCCACTCGCTTTTATGCAGGCATGATGGCCCAAATGACGCAGATGGCTCGATTGATGGAGACGATGCATAACTCCGTCAATCAAAATCAGCGGGCTCCTCCGCCGCCACCTCGGAGGCAAGAGAGGAATGTGAGTAATATCATCGGCGATATCTCTCGCTTGAGGCCACCTACTTTTGAGGGCTCGTCGAGGCGTGGATATCATTCATTGGCTCGAGCATTTCGAGAAGTTGTTTGCTATGGTAGAGTGTCCCGAAGGACACAAAGTTTCTGCGGCTTACTACCCAGGTAAGAGCGCACATTCTTGGTTGTTATCGTTGAAGCCCACCAAAGGATCTTGTACTTGGGATCGTTCAAGACTCTCATGATGGAGAGGTATTATCCGGCCCCACTCGGAGAGGCCAAGCTGTCAGAACTGCTCACCCCGACCCCTCAACGAGACGAGGATGTTCTCGCCATTGCCGAGAAATTTCAGAACTTCTTCCTTTCGCCTCATCCATCATTCATTCGAGGCGGATAAGATCAAGTATTTCACCAAGAGGTGAAACCCGTATGAGACTTGATTACTTAATCATAATTGCACCACGTTGGCGAATTCATTGAGAAAGCTCTCACATACGAAGCTTCGCTAAGGAAATTGCTAAGCGGCAAAGAACCTTCGCTAGCAAGAAATCGAAGAATCGTAATCGATGAAGGCGGTCGACAACCTTCAAGAAACCCCTGTGCGGGCTCTTCTTTTCTCGAGCGACCTCCTGTCGTCTAAACCCGGAATCTCGGTCTCGAGCGGCGGTTCGCCATCACTGCTTTAATGTGGGGATCTTGGTCACCTCAGTACCAAGTGTCCGAGACAGACTATCACATGTCATAATTGTGGAATTGCTGGGCATAAGGCCCGTTTTTGCCGTAGGGACTCCAAACCTACTCAGACGTCATCTCAGGCACCTAAGCAGTCATCCGTTCAGAATCGGGCCACTCAATCAGCGTCGTTTAAAACGACAGGAGCGACTAAAGGTGGAACTTTTAGCCATCAGACGGGAGCGTCCGGTGCCGGGACTAGCAAGCCCCGGATTTATGAGATGAAGAAGGCCGATGATCCAGAGGCCCGAATGATCTCAGGTACACTCGATATTCTATCTCAACCTGTGTGTACCCTTTTTGATGCTGGTGCATCGCATTCATTCATTTCCGAGTCATGTTTGAGTAGACTACGTCTGGGTAGTGCTACTAGTTGTGTGCCTTATGTCATTGGCCTACCTGATGGTAGACAAATTATCGGAAATCGTGAGATTCAGAATTGTCCGATTCAGTTTCATGGTCGTGTATGGCCAACGGACCTAATCGTGGTAGATTTGTCGAGGGACGACATCATCTTGGGTATTGATTGGATGGATCGTCATGATGCCATCATTAGTGTCCGTAAGCGTATGGTCACTATCATTTCAGACGATGGAGTTGAATGTGTGTTTCAGGGAGGTAATCCCGGCTGTTCTGGTAAGGTCATTAATTCGATGAAAGCAGTAAGGTTACTCAATCAGGGATGTGTCGGTTATTGGTGCTATATGGCCAAAACCGAGAAGTCATCAGTAATGTTAACGGATATTCCGGTGGTGAGGGAATATGCCGATGTTTTTCCAGACGAGTTACCTGGTTTGCCTCCACAGAGGGATGTGGAATTCACGATTGAGTTGGAGCCTGGTACATCCCCGATATCGAAGGCACCGTACCGGATGGCCCCGATCGAAATGCAGGAATTAAAGAACCAACTTGAAGAGTTGTTCGAGAAAGGTTATATCCGACCGAGTGCGTCCCCGTGGGGAGCACCAGTGTTGTTTGTCAAGAAGAAGGATGGTTCTTTTCGCTTGTGTATCGATTATCGGGAGTTGAACAGGGTGACAATCAAGAATAAGTATCCCTTACCCCGTATTGATGATCTCTTAGATCAACTTCAAGGAGCTTCAGTATTTTCCAAGATCGACTTAAGGTCTGGATATCATCAGTTGCGGATCCGAGAGTCGGACATCGCGAGGACGGCGTTTCGAACACGCTATGGTCATTATGAGTTTGTGGTTATGCCGTTTGGATTGACTAACGCACCTGCGGTATTCATGGAGCTAATGAATCGGGTTTTCATCGACTTTTTGGATCAGTTGTTGTTGTCTTCATCGATGACATTTTGATTTATTCTCGTGACCGGGAGGAACACGAGTTTCACCTTCATCAAGTTCTCGACGTGTTGAGACGAGAACAACTTTATGGGAAGTTCTCCAAATGTGAGTTCTGGATGTCCGAAGTGACTTTTCTCGGACATGTAATTTCATCAGACGGAGTTCGTGTCGACCCTCAGAAGACGGAGGCTATTCGAGATTGGCTACCTCCGAAGAACGTTAAGGAAATCCGAAGTTTCCTCGAATTAGCGGGTTATTATCGGCGATTTGTAGAGGGATTTTCTAGAATCGCTCAACCCTTAACGAACCTTTTGCGGAAGGATAAGAAATACATGTGGTCCGACGCGTGTCAACGGAGTTTTGAGGAACTCAAGAGCCGGTTAATGTCAGCACCTGTACTTTCCTTGCCGCAGGGGACGGAAGGATTTGTAGTTTATAGTGATGCGTCCGGACAGGGTCTCGGATGTGTACTCATGCAGAACGGGAAGGTTATTGCCTATGCTTCAGGGCAATTGAGACCTTACGAGGTTAATTATCCGACCCACGACCTGGAGCTAGCAGCCGTGGTGTTCGCTTTGAAGATTTGGCGTCATTACCTTTATGGCGTCACCTGTCAGATATTCACCGATCATAATAGTTTAAAGTATATATTTACTCAGAAGGAGTTAAATATGCGTCAGAGACGGTGGTTGGAATTAATCAAAGATTATGATATCGAGATCCTCTACCACCCGGGCAAGGCGAACGTTGTCGCCGACGCCTTGAGTCGGAAGTCTGTTCAGGAGCAGATGCTTGCCCGTCTAACAGTTCAGAAGGAGCTTCAGCAGGAATTCCTTAGACCCGAGATCGAGGTCTGGCTTCAGCGAGTTCAGGGGCAGATTTGTATGTTAGAGATTTCATCGTCACACGACGAGGCAATCCGAGAGAATCAGGGTTCAGACCCATCATTGTTGCGCATCCGAGAGGATGTGGCTCAGGGGAAAGCCCCTGGATTTGTGGTCCACGAGGATGGACTTTTGAGGTTTAAGAATCGGTTGTGAGTACCGACGAATGACGAGTTGAAAAACTCGATTTTGAGAGAAGCTCATGCTACCCCTTATTCTGTTCACCCGGGGTCTAGCAAGATGTACAAGGACTTGAAACAAAATTACTGGTGGAGTAATATGAAGCGAGAAGTCGCAGAATTTGTTTCGAGATGCTTAACCTGTCAACAAGTTAAGATTAAACATCAGCGACCGGCGGGTATGCTGAAACCTCTTCCTATTCCCGAATGGAAGTGGGAAGACATTTCTATGGATTTCATCACGAGTTTGCCGACGAGTCGTCGTGGCATGAATACGATCTAGGTGATCGTGGACCGCTTAACTAAATCAGCTCATTTCCTTGAGATCAAGGAGACGTGGGGTCCCGAGAGACTTGCTCAACTATTCATCAAAGAGATAGTCAGACTGCACGGTACTCCTAAAAGTATCGTTTCCGATCGTGACGGACGGTTTGTGTCGCATTTTTGGAAATCAGTTCATCGCGCTATGGGAACTCAGCTTAATCTCAGTACCGCTTTTCATCCTCAGTCCGACGGGCAATCAGAGAGGACCATTCAGACATTAGAAGACATGTTGAGGGCATGCGTCCTCGATTGGAAAGACGATTGGGAAGCCCAACTACCATTGATCGAGTTCACGTATAATAATAGTTGGCATGCTTCGATTAAGATGGCACCTTACGGGGCCTTGTATGGTCGTCGTTGTCGATCTCCGTTGTGTTGGGACGACTTATCAGAATCAATCGGCACCGAGCCCGATATGCTTATAGCCGCCCGTGAGAAGGTAACTTTGATCAGGAGTCGTTTGTTGACAGCTCAGAGTCGAGAGAAATCATACGCAGATAACCGTCGTCGACCATTAGAGTTCGAGGCTTGTGACCATGTGTTGGTCAAGGTATCCCCGAGTCGTGGTATCTTCCGTTTTGGGAAGAGGGGAAAGTTGAGTCCGAGATTCATTGGACCGTTTGAGATTTTGGATCGAGTAGGCGAGTTAGCTTATCGATTGGCTTTACCTCCGGCGTTGAGCCGAATTCATAATGTGTTTCATGTCTCTCAGCTGCGGAAGTATGTTGCCGACTCGAGTCACATACTTCAGTTCTACGAAATCGAGATCGCCGACGATCATTCATATGAGGAGCTTCCTATGCGAGTTTTAGAGCGACGAATCAAACAGTTGAGGAATAAGACGATTCCTTTGGTTAAAATTCAGTGGTCTAGACACGGAGTCGAAGAGGCTACTTGGGAAACCGAGGATAGTATGCGGGAGAGTTATCCGGAGTTGTTTGACCCTTAGTTTCGGGGACGAAACTCTTTTAAGGGGGGTTGTATGTAATACCCGGTTGTAATTCAGTAATTATCATTCAGTATTTATCATTCAGTAACCGATACTCAGTAATTTCACTCATTATTGATCATTTGTCACTCAGATTCAGTCATGGTATTCATCATTCAGAGTAATTGTATCGTGTATCAATCGTCATTCATCACTAATCTGATTGGAGTTTCGTGCCGTGTTTATCATCATTGTCATTTTCGTTGCGAACTGTGCGTGAGGGGTAGCGCACGCTACGTGCTCCTTTTAGCGTACGCTAATTGGGTATAGGTAGTGCACGCTACCACTCAGCTTTAGCGCACGCTAAGGTTACCCTGGATGCAGTCCAGAAGGTACTGGACTACATGTGAGTTATATATAGCGCACGCTACGAATGGTAAGTAGCGCGCGCTAGTGAGTTGTAGTAGCGCACGCTAATATGTGGTGTAGCGCGCGCTAAGGACAGATGAGGTTGAGTCCAGTGGCTACTGGACTGTACTGGATTAATTCTTAGCGCACGCTATGTGTTGTTTTTAGCATACGCAATCGATACTATAGCGCACGCTAGATTATGGTTGTAGCGCACGCTATCGAGGTCAGATCAGAGGACATGCAGTTTCTGGATTCCATTACTGGGCATCACATAATTCGTTAGCGCACGCTAACTATGGGTTTTAACGTACGCTAGTAGTATGGCCGTAGCGCACGCTACAAAAGGTACATAGCGCGCGCTACCGTGTTCGGACAGTGGGTACTAGACTACCCAAACTACTCGTTAGCGCACGCTACGCACAAGAGCTAGCGCACGCTAACCTGGACTGGCTATAAATTAGACAGTTTAGCCGGATTTCGTCATTTGTCATCTATTTCCCATTCTCTTGTCGGTTTTTGGCGATTTGGGCGATTTTGGAGAGTTCTCTTCGAGCTTTTATCATCCATCATCATCTTTAAGGTTTTGAGTTGGATTATCATCACTTCATCATCTCCTTAACATCGAATCAAAGGTATTAATTTCTTGGATCTAGAATTTCGGATTTTTGGGTTTTCCTTCCGATTTCTTCGTGTAAGCTTGGATTATCATTGGAATATGTTATATATGGATTTTCTACCTTGGATAAATATATTCCTATGGATTTAATGGTTATTTTCGGAACTATTTCAAGAACCCTTGGGGTTGACTTCGGTTAATTGGGGATTTTCCGATTGATGTTGTTGTAATCATGTATTATGGATTCCTAATGGATTATTGATATCATTGAAGTGTTTTGTTAGTTCGAAATACTCATTTTGGTGTTGGTTTCGACATATTCGGGATTGGATATTTCCGAAGTTGTGTGGTTGGTTATGTATTCGTTGGATTGCCCTATGAGTTTGATTATCGTTGTTTCGACCTTTGGGTTAGTCGTGTTTTGTTGCTTGATACGTGTATTGAACGATTTTTGGTAATTGTTGTTATTCAAGGTTGCTCGAGCGACCGGTATCTTGGTTAGGACGTTGTTCGTGGACGGACATTCTTCGTCGGTATTGTGTAAGTTAAATCTTACTCGGTTAAAAGGATACTCATTCCTTTTGTTGTTGATTGCTCATAATCATAATTCACTCATCATAATATTAATCATTTTGAGACTTGTAATTGTCGAATAATCATTTCATTCACGAGGAACGACGGTTCCAAAACATTTCATTGGCTTATCAATCACGTCACTATTACTTTCATATCGGTGAGTCATCTTGGCCTTGTCTAATTATTATTCATTAATATTCATCATAGTCATTCTCGTTCATGTGACCTTCCGGGTTCATATTGTGTGGCCGGGTGTGGCTGTGTGCAATTTTTAGTCGGGCACACGATGGTCATGTATTGGGTTCACCGATACATTGGACCGTGCACACTGTAACGCTTACCTCCGTGAGACTAATTAGGTACAAGGACGGGTGTGTCCGGTCTTTCGTCTTGTACACTTGCACAGAACATTACGGGCGTACTATGATACTCCTCTTCAGCGTAATTCATAATTAAGAATATTTCATAACTTCAGTTAACTCATGATTGTGTAATTTCAACTCTTGAGGATTGTTGTTCTATGTAACTGACCCCGTTGGGGGATTTTGTTTTCAGGTCACGGCAAGGAAAACGCACGGGAAGAGCATGCTGACGGCGAGGAGTCCTAGTGATACTAGTAGGGGGCCCAGTCATTCCGTTTGTTCAGTCATCTTCAGTCATTTTAGTTATTCCGTCATTTGTACTTTCCGCTGCAAATTCCGTTTGAGATGTTTATTTATTCAGGGTGGTGTATTTTATCTTCATATAAAATATACTAGTATTCGGTATTGTCCTGGTGTGTTGTACTTAAACTCCTCATCGGAGTACTTGGTAATATAATGTGGTTCGGCACTACAATTATATTATTAATTCATCATTTTCATTCGCCTGGTGGATCCCAGTCGGGGATTCACGGCACTGTAATATCCGCCTAGTTTGGGGTGTTACACTGACAGCTTTCGGCGGAATCAATTGTCACATGCGGCCCTACTGACAGCTTTCGGCGGCTTGTCGGCTGGTGGAAAGATTCTGCCAGGCTGTGGTCAATGACCCGTGATTCGCGGATCTTGTCTCGGCCCTTGCACGTGGTGCCAGTCTTAAGGTTCGGCCTTTGCCGACTGGATGGTCATCGGTGCTGATCGACATGAGGCGGTCGTCTCTAGCTGGTCATCAGAGGTCGCCATCGGCCAGTTGCCGAGGGTCGGCAACGGTCGGTCACCAAGGGTCGGTCGGCAGGTACCGAGGGATGGTCGTCCGCTTGTCGGTCGCCAGGAGTCGGTCGCCGAGTACCGAGAGGAGATCGTATTTGATGTCGATCGCTCGGCTCCGAGACTGGTCCTGGGACCTTCGGTTAGTCGATGTAGCTTGTCCGCTGGGCTAAGGCTCGGCCGCCTGGTCGGTGAGTCGGATTACGCCTTAGGCTGCTCAGCGATGACTTCGGTCGCCCGATCTCCGAGGTGATCGCCGGTCGGAGAGTGTTAATTCTTGACACAACAATTGCCCCCCAGCTTGCTCCTATGTTGAAGACATGGGGCGAGGTGGTTCTTGCTGGCGATCGTGTAAGGATGAGGATGGGCGATCCTACTGAGCTGACTTAGGATTCGGACTTGGGCTATCATGGTCGATTGGCTAGCTATCTTTCGGTCTTGTACCTGTAAAAACAACATTGGCTGATCCCCCTCGGAAACTTGGTGGTTTCGCTTGTTTGAGGAATCGTGCATAGTCGCGGAGATCGATGGACCGACTCCATGACCGTGTCTTGGTGTGCGAAGACATTGAGTGTCTCGTGACTCACTTTATTATGAGGGTCCTCTGTTAGGCTGCGCCTCGCCTCGTATTTAAACGAAGGGCGTGCGGTCTCGGTCTAGAGGAATCCCTGCGCGGGGCAGCGTCGGATGAATCAACTCCACGCCCGCGGCTTGTTAGCTCTGCTTCCACCTCGGCCAACCATGGAGATGGCCGACCTCGACGGTGTACGTTGAGACGGGGGTTGTGGCATGGGTCCACTGATTAATGTTGGAGAGCCCTCAGACTACGCCGGCCTCGTATTTAAACGAAGGGCAGGCGATCTCGGCCGAAAGGGACCTTGCATGGCCGAAGCAGCCGGTTCCATCGACTGCCAGGACCATGGCTTCATGATGTGCGGCGGAGGCGATCGCGAGCCTTAGTCCCTCATTTAAAATGGATCATGGCGGTGATCGAGTCCTCCGCTCTGTGGTAGTAGCGATGTGGGAGGAGACTGGAGGTCGTCGTGCGGGCGCCGATCGCTCTACTCCTAGGCTAAGAAGAAGCCTTTGCCTAGACAGGAAATCTGCGGCTCTAGCCTGGAAGGCTGCGTAGGTCGTCGGTTGGGTCTTCGTGAGATGCCTGAACATAGGCGAGAAGCCCTGAAAACCTCCTAGGACCGTGTAGAGGGCGGTCTCATCGTTTACGGGCTCGTCGTTGAGGATGATCACGTCTACCCGGTCGATGTAGTCCGAGTCGGACTCCTCTTCTCCCTGCTTGATTTGCATCATGCGAAGGCGACCTTCTGGCCGGACGACCCTAGTGGCGAAGTGTTCCGTGAAGACGTGCGCCATGTCACGGGGTTGGGTTTGAGCACTCGAAAGCTCCTCGGACCCGTGCGGCACTAGACTAGAATTTCCTCGATCTAGCTAGTAAGCCTAACTCACTCGGTTGCTAAGTATGAAAGGAGGGGTTTAACACTTGGGAGTTGAGAGAAAAACTTCACTATTTCACAATCACTTACAAGTACAAGAATGTTGAGTCTTTGAGGGTTGGTTGCAAATGAGCCTCCCCCTTACCTATTTATACTACTCCTAGAACCTAGAATCTTCTACTCCACCTCCTCATTTGGAGGACTCTAGAACATCCTATACAATCCACACACTTCTATCATATTCTAGAACCTATCTCTAGAATTATCCACACAAGTCTACACATACAATACTTACAAACATATTCTAGAGTATTCTACAAGTACAATCTAGAATGCTCCACAATCTTCAAGTACTACATCCTTCTAGGAGGGTCCTAGAAGGTTCTTCCATCATCCCGGGCGCCCCGGCCCGTCTCTGTCCTTCCCGGCCCGCATCGGCCCGTCCCGGCCCGAACCTCTGGGCCCGTCTCTGTAATGTTCCAGACTCTTCCCGAACTTCCTGGACCAATCCGGTCCGCTTCTAGCTTCTTCCGGTCGAGTCTTCCCTGCTGAGTGGCTCCTCAGCTTTTCAATGTCTACTGCCCCCACAAGGTTTTTTCCGTCTAAGCCTATTATAGGGGGGAGGGTCTCTCTCGCACCTCGCGCGCGGCCTTGCCAAGACGCGCCGCGCCCGGCATCCCACGCCCGCGTCCGGCCGCCCAGCTTGAGTCCTGTTCCCAGACTCGGCCTTGTCCCGTCGTGCCTTGTCCCACACGACTGCTGCTCGTCCGGCCTTGCCCGCGCCCCCTGCGCTGCCGGACAGTCCCGAACATGTCCAGTCCGGAATGCCCCTTGGGCGATCTGCTGCCCACAGCGGCGTCCGTGCTCCCACGGCTTACTCGCGTGATTCTCCGTCCGATCACGCCGTCCTGAAGGCTGACTCTTCACATGTAGCCCGATGCCATCCATGGCGTCCTGCTCGTGCCGGTCCCTCGGCACCCTGTGCGACCGTCTGCGCACACATATCTCGTTGTCGACTGTTGGCCGTGACATTCTCCCCCGCCCATTTCGTCGACGTCCTCGGCGACGTGGCGGCCCCTCGATGAACCGAACTGCTCCAAGGTGGTAACTCGGCTCCTCCTCAAGCTTCCTCACGTACTTGAGTGCCGACATAGCTTGTCTCGAAGGCTCTGTGGTCAAGTGTATTTCCTGCAGCTTGGCTTGATCACATACGTACAGCGCCCTCTTATGCGGAACAACGCCAACATTATTCTTCCTCAGGAAGTCCATGCCCAGTATTATGTCCCGATCATCTATGCTCGTCACCTTGAAGTGCACGCGCGGTTCCCACGTGCCAATCTTTAGTCGCACCCCATTGGCGACCCCTGTAACTCGAACGGGTGGTGCATTATTCGACTTCATCCAGCCCCGTCCCTCGATGACCTGAAGCCCCAACCTCTGTGCATCAGCCTCGTCAATGTAGTTGTAATCGGCCCCTGTTTCGACCAACGCCTTGACGGGTTTCCCATTGATCAGCCCCGTCGCAAACAACAAGTTTCCCTCAAGCGGTGCTCCGTCCCGCGATGCCATCCCTATGGCTGAGTTCAACACCTGAAGCGCCATCGATGTCCCATCACCCTCGGCATCGTCCCGTGCCTTGGTGTACTCCATGGCGGCTACCCTCGAAAACTTCGAGCATTGCCTCGTCGAATGCTCCGTGCTCCAACAAATCTCACATTTCTTCTTCTTCGGACACGCTGCTACGAGATGGTCTGCACTCCCGCACCCATGGCAAGTCCGAGCCCATCCTGACTGCTTGCCGTCCTTGGGCCTGGCCATCCTCGCGCCCCTATCCGCATTACCCTGGTACAACTTGTCCTGCGTACCGATGCCATCCTCGTCCCTCCTGGACTTCCGGCTCTCCCCGGCTGGTTTCAACTCGATCAGCCGTTCTGCTATCGCAATCGCCTCGGACACGTTCTGTGCCTTGGCCCTCTGCACTTCCAACTTTGCCAACAGTTTTAACCCATCCACGAACGCGAACAAAGCTTCCTGCTCACTAAGGCTAGGCAACTCCAGCACGATCTCCTGGAACTCCTTCACATAGTCCTTGATCGCCTTGCTGTGTGTCAACTCCTTCAACCTAGCCCGGACCTCAAACTCAACATTCTCCGGGTAAAACTGCCGCTTGAACTTGGCCTTAAAATCCTCCCATGTCTCCATCCGACATGTTCCACGCGCGATCTCTGTCTCGCGCCTTCTCCACCATAGCAGCGCCACATCTGCTAAGAAGAATGGAGCCGTCTGCAACTTGGTCGCATCATCTACTATCCCCGATGCACCAAAGTAACGCTCCATGTTCCACAGGAAGTCATCCACTTCCCTACCATTCCTCGATCCTTGGAACGAACACGGCCGGGGGATGTCGATTCGATGGGGTGCCGTACCCCGCTGGTCCCTGCCGTGGGCCATCGCCCGCTCGTACAGTGCTGTCCTTCCTTCGATGGTCTCGATCCTCCCTACGATCTCCTCTCGAAAGGCTACGATCGTCGACCGAACCTCTTTCCTGACAGCCTCAAGGATCTCTTCACACAAATCGCGTTGCAACGCGTTAAGGGTGCCCGTCACCCGGTTCTCAAGCTCCTCCAATGACTCGCTCATCTCCGTCACCTGATCGGCCACTCTGCTCCATGCCTCAAGAGCATCTTCGTGTCTGCCCATGGTTTCCTCCAGCCGAGCCACTCGTGCTTCCATGGCAACACCTCTTTCCACGGACTTGTCCCTAGACCCTTTCCTGGACTTGTCCTTCTCCTGGCCGGGTTGAACTTTGGTGACGCTGGACGTAGTCTCCATCGGTCCTCCTTGCACAAAACCTCTCAGCAACGTCTCAATGCGGAAGTTCCTTGAACCACTAGCGTGGCTCCGATACCACTTGTCACGGGGTTGGGTTTGAGCACTCGAAAGCTCCTCGGACCCGTGCAGCACTAGACTAGAATTTCCTCGATCTAGCTAGTAAGCCTAACTCACTCGGTTGCTAAGTATGAAAGGAGGGGTTTAACACATGGGAGTTGAGATAAAAACATCACTATTTCACAATCACTTACAAGTACAAGAATGTTGAGTCTTTGAGGGTTGGTTGCAAATGAGCCTCCCCCTTACCTATTTATACTACTCCTAGAACCTAGAATCTTCTACTCCACCTCCTCATTTGGAGGACTCTAGAACATCCTATACAATCCACACACTTCTATCATATTCTAGAACCTATCTCTATAATTATCCACACAAGTCTACACATACAATACTTACAAACATATTCTAGAGTATTCTAAAAGTACAATCTAGAATGCTCCACAATCTTCAAGTACTACATCCTTCTAGGAGGGTCCTAGAAGGTTCTTCCATCATCCCGGGCGCCCCGGCCCATCTCTGTCCTTCCCGGCCCGCATCGGCCCATCCCGGCCCGAACATCTGGGCCCGTCTCTGTAATGTTCCAGACTCTTCCCGAACCTCCTTGACCAATCCGGTCCGCTTCTAGCTGCTTCCGGTCGAGTCTTCCCTGCTGAGTGGCTCCTCAGCTTTTCAATGTCTACTGCCCCCACAAGGCTTTTTCCGTCTAAGCCTATTATAGGGGGGGAGGGTCTCTCTCGCACCTCGCGCGCGCGCGCCCGCGCACGCCGGCCGCGCCCGGCATCCCACGCCCGCGTCCGGCCGCCCAGCTCGAGTCCTGTTCCCAGACTCGGCCTTGTCCCGTCGTGCCTTGTCCCACACGACTGCTGCTCGTCCGGCCTTGCCCGCGCCCCCTGCGCTGCCGGACAGTCCCGAACATGTCCAGTCCGGAATGCCCTTTGGGCGATCCGCTTCCCACAGCGGCGTCCGTGCTCCCACGGCTTACTCGCGTGATTCTCCGTCCGATCACGCCGTCCTGAAGGCTGACTCTTCACATGCAGCCCGATGCCATCCATGGCGTCCTGCTCGTGCTGGTCCCTCGGCACCCTGTGCGACCGTCTGCGCACACATATCTCGTTGTCGACTGTCGGCCGTGACAGCCAGCTCGTTAAAGGAGCCAATGGACCGAGGTGGCAATGAGGTGTACCACCTGTGGGCGAGGTCGTCTAGCGCCAGAGGGAACATTCGGAACCTGGTCGCGTCAGATGCCCCACACCCGGTCATATAGATGTTGAACTTGTGCAGGTGTGTTTGGGGGTCCGATCGCCCCTCGTACATGGGAGTTTGAGGAGGAGCGATCTTGTGCTGCACCGGGGCGAGCTCGATGTCGATCGTGAGCGGCTCACTTGGCTTGGCGATCGTCTTCATGGCGCCTGCCCTGGATTGCAGGAGCGCCTTCATGTCGTCGATCTGACGTTGCATCGCAGCCATTGCCGTGGCTCGGTCGCTTGCCGATCGTGTACCGATCTCCGGACTCCGCTGCTGCCGACCTCGGCAATTTGGCGAGGAGCAGGGCAGGCTGCCTTGCAGGGCCGGGTAGGCCGAGCTCCTGGTGACGGACTCAAACTCCGTCGTCTCGTAGCTGGGGCCGGACTGCCCCGGTCGCCAGGTCGGGTCACTGCCCAGGCGATCGAAGACAGAGGTGCCCCGGCTGCCGAGCGCCTCTTCTTGCGGACGAGAGCCTCCTGGCAATCGCTCGGCCAGTAATGCCTTGAGCTTCCGCTTGGACTTCCGGCGGGAGGCCGAGGGGGTGATAGCAGGAGGCGCGTCGAGAGCACTCCGTCGCTCCTGTAGGACGGCCATGACCTCGTCGCTCTGTTCCTTGGTTCGGAGCTGATCGAGCGAGAGGCTCGGGCCGCCGCCCAGGGATGGGGTCGAGCGTCTCTGACCGCGGCGGCTGCCTTCCACCATCGGCTGCGGCTCGGGCCAGGGGCCAGGCAGAGTGCAGCCGGGCAGCGGCTTTCTTCGACGCGGAGGCGGAAGACATGATTTCTGAAAGATTTCTTTGAAGTGCAGTGAGTGTCACTTCAAGTATCTGCCCCGAGAACAATGAGTGTTCTTCGGGACGGTAGGTGTAAAAATTTGAGGGTTGGATGCCCTTCCTCTAGCGCCAATTGTTGTTGCCCAAAATATTTATCCGAAGATTAATACTGCTGGAAGACGGACAACAAACAACAATTGCGGGAGCACTTCTGAGGGAAGATAAATAATACAAGATTTACCGGGTTTGTTAGGCCCGGGCTTGAATGCTCTCGCGAGATGATATTAATACAAATATTCGTGGATACAAGTATTAATGAGAGAAATCTAAATACAATGAGTGTAAAAAGACTCTGTTAATCCGGCTCTTGAGCGAAGCTCGGTGTTCTTCGTCCCCGCCGATCGTCTTCTTGATGAGAGAGGCCGAGAGAAGAAGTACCGAATGATAGCTCTTGCCAAGAGTTGGAGATAGTCAAGTGCTGGGTGTTTTGCTTCTGTCTAGTGTGCTGAAATCGCGATAATGCAGAGAGTTGGCCGAGTGCAGGGTGCCTTGTATATATAGGGGCAGCCGGGTCTTGTCCTTTGGTGGGCGATCGCCTTCCGGCCATTATAATAATGGGGCGATCGTCTGCCGGCCAATATTATAATGGGGCGATCACCCGGGCTGTCGGGCAAAAATCCAAGGAAGAGGCTGGCGCCAGCTGGGCGGTCCAATGGGGAGTCAGCACGTGTCCGGAGTCAGTCACATGCGGCCCTATTGATAGCTTTCGGCGGAATCAATTGTCACATGCGGCCCTACTGACAGCTTTCGGCGGCTTGTCGGCTGGTGGAAAGATTCTGCCAGGCTGTGGTCAATGACCCGTGATTCGCGGATCTTGTCTCGGCCCTTGCACGTGGTGCCAGTCTTAAGGTTCGGCCTTTGCCGACTGGATGGTCATCGGTGCTGATCGACATGAGGCGGTCGTCTCTAGCTGGTCATCAGAGGTCGCCATCGCCCAGTTGCCGAGGGTCGGCAACGGTCGGTCACCAAGGGTCGGTCGACAGGTACCGAGGGATGGTCGTCCGCTTGTCGGTCGCCAGGAGTCGGTCGCCGAGTACCGAGAGGAGATCGTATTTGATGTCGATCGCTCGGCTCCGGGACTGGTCCTCGGACCTTCAGTTGGTCGATGTAGCTTGTTCGCTGGGCTAAGGCTCGGCCGCCTGGTCGCTGGTCGGCAGTTCTGCCTTGGCTGCTCGGCAGTGACTCGATCGCCCGATCTCCGAGGCGATCGCCGGTCGGAGAGTGTTAATTCTTGACACAACAACCTGATTTATACCATAACATAAAATCACGGAAAAACGACACTACGACGAACAATAAAATATCTACGATTGCAAGACCTAGCTCTGATACCATTGTTGGGATTCGGTGCCTAAAATGAAAGCCCAGCGGAAGTGGAAAAACGAAAATTAATCCGATACGAATCCCTACGAGGATCGATCGAGCTACGCATATACGAATATAAAATAAACAAAGCAAGATTCGAAATCATACCTGTAACACCCCGAGATATTCGGAATAATTACAGCACCGTAAACCCTTTAAGTAAGGATTTACAAGGCTAATTGAAAAGAAATGTAAATATAATCCAATCGTACAACTGAAGTTCAAAATACAGATTTGGTTCAACTGATCCAATGAGTTAACTTATACAACCATATCGAAATGACATTATTAAAACAGACGTACTCGAATACTAAATGAACTAAGAAGACAAATCACAATAACAATAAACATCAACCACATCACTGAGCCATTTCATCGTCCTGTCGGTACTGTGGTTGCTTCCCCGCTCCTCGGCTACCTGAACATCAAAACACTGTCCACCCCCGAAGGGGTTAGCAAAACAATGCTAGTACAAGTATCATAATACATAAATCATCAGTGCATCATAAAACATGCAAAACGGACTTCCGTCATCGGAATCCAACGATGTGAATCCTCACGATTCCATCAACACAATACAGGGTAATCCAGCGATCCAGCGCCCTTGGTATAGATCCCCATGATGATCCCGTCGGACCAACGCATGGTGGAAAACCCGTCCAGCGATCCAGCGCCCTCAGCATAGATCCCCATGATGATCCCATCGGACCAACGCATGGTGGACATTCGATCCAGCGCCCTCAGCATAGATCCTCATGATCCCCTCAGATCATTTATACCATAAAGCAATCAATTATGCATACATATATGCATTTCAATATGTTCATCAATACGAACAATTAACAACGAATACCACGAGAAATTACAGAAATACATCTCATATTTGACAACATGAACAAAACCATAAGCATGATCAAGGTTCCAATATAAATCAAACTCAACATATGATACTTGCCTCGAAAATGGCAAGAATGGAAATACTCCAACATATGACACGCGTCCGTATGTCACCGCCCCTCGATCATCCCCTATGAAAGGCTCGGACCTAAGAAATAATAAAGAATTCCTCTCAATTCGTACGAACATCTAACAATCCGGTTTACGGCCGCAAGCTCTAAAAAAATGAATTCTGTCTGAACTACTTAGCGCGCTGTCACGGCCGACAGTCGAAGACGAGACAGGTGTGCGCAGACGGTTGCACAGGGTGCCGAGGGACCAGCATGAGCAGGACGCCATGGATGGCATCGAGCTGCATGGGGATATTCAGCCTTCAGGACGGCGTGATCGGACAGAGAATCACGCGAGTAAGCCGTGGGAGCACGGACGTCGCTGTGGGAAGCGGATCGCCCAAGGGGCATTCCGGCAGAGCAGGGGCGCGGGCAAGGCCGGACGAGCAGCAGTCGTGTGGGACAAGGCACGACGAGACAAGGCTGAGTTGGGGCACAAGACTCGAGCTGGGCGGCCGGACGCGGGCGTGGGATGCCGGGCGCGGCCGGCGTGCGCGGGCGCGCGCGCGCAAGGTCCGAGAGAGACCCTTTACCCCTATAATAGGCTTAGACGGAAAAAGCCTTGTGGGGGCAGTAGACATTGAAAAGCTCAGGAGCCACTCAGCAGGAAAGACTCGACTGGAAGCAACTAGAATCGGACCGGATTGGTCGAGGAGGTTAGGGAAGAGTCTGGAACATTGTAGAGACGGGCCCAGATGGTCGGGCCGATACGGGCCGGTGCGGGCCGGGACGGGCCGATGCGGGCCGGGACGGACAAAGACGGGCCGGGCGCCCGGGATGGAAGAGAAGCCTCTAGGAAACTCCTAGAAGGATGAAGTGCTGGAATGATATAGAGTATTCTAGATGATTGTATGCCTTGTACTTGTAGAATACTCTAGAATATGTTTGTAAGTATTGTATGTGTAGACAAGTGTGGATGATTCTAGAGTTAGGTTCTAGAATTGTAATGTTGTAGATAGGTCTAGAACCCTCCAAATGAGGAGGTGGAGTAGAAAGTTCTAGGTTCTTAGGAGTAGTATAAATAGGTGAGGGGGAGGCTCATTTGCAACCAACCCTCAAAGACTCAACATTCTTGTACTTGTAAAGTGTTTGTGAAATAGTGAAGTGTTTTACTCTCAACTCCCAAGTGTTTAAACCCCTTCTTACATACTTAGCAACCGAGTGAGTTAGGCTTACTAGCTAGATCGAGGCAATTCTAGTCTAGTGCCGCACGGGTCCGAGGAGCTTTCGAGTGCTCAAACCCAATCCCGTGACAAGTGGTATCAGAGCCACGCTAGTGGTTCAAGGAACTTCCGCATTGAGATGTTGTTGAGAGGTTTTGTGCAAGGAGGAGCGATGGAGACTACGTCCAGCATCACCAAAGTTCAACCCGGCCAGGAGAAGGACAAGTCCAGGAAAGGGTCTAGGGACAAGTCCGTGGAAAGAGGTGTTGCCATGGAAGCACGAGTGGCTCGGCTGGAGGAAACCATGGGCAGACACGAGGATGTTCTCGAGGCATGGAGCAGAGTGGCCGACCAGGTGACGGAGATGAGCGAGTCATTGGAGGAGCTTGAGAACCGGGTGACGGGCACCCTTAACGCGTTGCGACGCGAGTTGTGTGAAGAGATCCTTGAAGCTGTCAGGAAGGAGGTTCGGTCGACGATCGCAGCCTTTTGAGAGGAGATCGTAGGGAGGATCGAGACCATCGAAGGAAGGACAACACTGTACAAGCGGGCGATGGCCCACGGTCGGGACCAGCGGGGTGCGGCACCCCATCGAATCGACATCCCCCGGCCGTGTTCGTTCCAAGGATCGCGGAATGGTAGGGAAGTGGATGACTTCCTCTGGAACATGGAGCGTTACTTTGGTGCATCGGGGATAGCAGATGATGCGACCAAGTTGCAGACGGCTCCATTCTTTTTAGCCGATGTGGCGCTGTTGTGGTGGAGAAGGCGCGAAACAGAGATCACGCGTGTAACACCCCAAACTAGGCGGATATTACAGTGCCGTGGATCCCCGACTGGGACCCACCAGGCAAATGAAAATGAATGAATTACACAAGATAAATGTAGTACCGAACCACATTACAACAGTAATTACTCCGATGAGGAGTTTAATTACAACACACCAGGACAATACCAAATACTAGTGTATTTTATATGAAGATAAAATACACAACACTGAATGAAACGGAGTATTCAAATGAAAGTCTGCAGCGGAAAATAAAGGACAATAACATGAAGAACTGAAAGATCGGGGCCCCCTACTAGTATCACTAGGACTCCTCGACATCAACATGCTATTCCCATGCGTTTGCCTTGCCATGACCTGAAAAACAAAATCCCCAAACGGGGTCAGTTACAAAGAACAACAATCCTCAAGGGTTGAAAATACACAAGCATGATATATCTGAAGTTATGAAAAATTCTTAATTATGAATTACGCTGAAGAGGAGTACCATAGTACGCCCGTAGTGTTCTGTGCGAGTGTACAAGACGAATGACCGGACACACCCGTCCTTGTACCTAATTAGTCTCACGGTGTAACGCTTTCCCGTGTGCACGGTCCAATGTATCGGTGAACCCAATACATAACCATCGTGTGCCCGACTAAAAATTCCACACAGCCACACCCGGCCACGCAATATGAACCCAGAAGGTCATATGAACGAGAATGACCATAATGAATATCAATGAATAATAATTAGACAAGGCCAAGATGACTCACCGATATGAAAGTAAATAGTGACGTGATTGATAACCCAATGAAATGATTTGGAACCGTCGTTCTTCGTGAATGAAATGATTATTCGACAATTACAGGTCTCAAAATGATTAATATTATGATGAATGAATTATGATTATGAGTAATCCACAACAAAAAGGAATGAATATCCTTTTAACCAAGTAAGAATCAACTTACACAATACCGATGAAGAAAGTCCTTCCACGAACAAATGTCCTAAATGAAGTGTCGGTCGCACGAACAACCTTAATTCAATACAATTACCAACAATCCGATCAATATACGAATTAAACACGAATATAACGAACTCAAAACGTCGATACGATTAAACCAAGTTCATTGGGGCATTATATCGAATATGTTGCGGCCAAACTCCGATTGTTTACAATCAAACCTCAATATACCAATATCAAATCCTCCAAGAAGTGTTTCACACCAATAAAACATCTTCAATATGATCAATAATCCGTTATGAATATCCAAAAACGTGATTATAACAACAGTTAGTCGAAAATCCCCAAATCCAACTCGATGTTCAAAAGTGTTCTTGAATAAACCCTCAATAATCCAATGAATCCTTATACAAACTCATAATCATATACATATCCCTTCATATAACATGATTATAACGTCCAAAACATCATATCTCAACACAAAATCAAAGTCCAAGGTGTTGAAGGAATTACCTCTTGAAGATCAAACCAATTCGATCCGATGAAAACGTGTAAAATCGATTATCCAAGCTTTCCAATGAATCAGGATGATGAAATCCGAACACACAAGTGATTGATGATGACAAAATATCTCCCTCAAGCTTCTATCTCTCGTATGAAGGTGGAAGAAATGGAAGAAATGAGCTGAAATGCTCAAAAAACGAATTTATAGGGGTTGACTCATCTGACAGACTCGACCGTGTCCGCCTGACACGGTCGCGGCGCGCAGCTGGCCGGCAGGGACTCGACCGTGTCCTGCTTGACACGGTCGCGGCGCGAAGGGGCCTACCGATAGTGACCTGTCCGATAGTGACTCGGTACCGCGCGGCGCTCGGCATTGACTCGACCGTGTCCTGGAACACGGTCGGGCCTCTGGGCAGTCGGTCCTGGCTTATCCGGAAGGGTTCGACTCGGCCGTGCCAGAAGACACGGTCGAGTCCTGTGGCAGAGACTTCGGCATTTCTAGACGAGTACAGCACGGGCCGTGTCGGATGACACGGCCGAGTTCGGTCGGCAGTGATCGGCCAATAACTGAAAAATGAGCGGGTGAGCTAAAACGACCATAACTCTCTCGTCCGGACTCCGATTGACTCACCGTTTGAACCATTGGAAAGCTAACTCGATGCTCTATAATATTGCACAGATTCAGAATTTTTGGGGTTACCAAAAATTAATGGTGCTCTAACAAAGTCGAACTCATATGCGGAAAGTTGAACAATGGACAATAACGATACACAACTCGAAGTTTCTCCGAACGGTGAACACGAGTGAATGAACATGATTGATGAATGATTATAAATGAGTGAAAATCCACTAAGTGACAATCACCGAATGAAATTACTGAATGATAATGACTGAATTACAACCGGGTATTACATACACCCCCCCTTAAAAGAGTTTCGTCCCCAAAACTAAGGGTCAAACAACTCGGGATAACTCTCCCGCATACTATCCTCGGTTTCCCAAGTAGCCTCTTCGACTCCGTGTCTAGACCACTGAATCTTGACTAAAGGAATCGACTTATTCCTCAATTGTTTGATTCGCCGCTCCAACACTCGTACAGGACGCTCCTCGTACGAATGATCATCCGCGATCTCGATTTCGTCGAACTGAAGTATGTGACTCGGGTCGGCAACATACTTCCGCAACTGAGAGACGTGAAACACATTATGAATTCGGCTCAATGCCGGAGGCAAAGCCAATCGATAAGCTAACTCGCCTACTCGATCCAAAATTTCAAACGGTCCAATGAACCTCGGACTCAACTTCCCCCATTTTCCGAACGGAAAATACCTCGACTCGGGGATACCTTGACCAAAACATGGTCACCCGTCTCGAACTCTAGTGGTCGACGACGATTATCTGCATATGATTTCTGTCGACTCTGAGCTGTCAACATACGACTCTTGATCAAAGCTACCTTCTCCCGGGCGGCTATAAGCATATCGGGCTCGGTGCCGATTGATTCTGACAAGTCATCCCAACACAAAGGAGATCGACAACGACGACCGTACCAGGCCTCGTAAGGTGCTATATTCATCGCAGCATGCCAACTAAACTGTACGTGGACTCGATCAGTGGTAGTTGGGCTTCCCAATCGTCCTTCCAATCGAGGACGCATGCCCTCAACATGTCCTCTAATGTCTGAATAGTCCTCTTTGATTGTCCGTCGGACTGAGGATGAAAGGCGGTACTGAGATTGAGCTGAGTTCCCATAGCACGATGAACTGATTTCCAAAAAAAATAGGATACAAATCGTCCGTCACGATCGGAAACGATACTCTTAGGAGTACTGTGCAGTCTCACTATCTCTTTGATGAACAACTGATCCAGTCTCTCGGGACCCCACGTATCCTTGATCTCAAGGAAATGAGCTGATTTAGTTAAGCGGTCCGCGATCACTCAGATCGTATTCATGCCACGACGACTCCTCGGCAATTCGTGAAGAATTCCATAGAAATGTCTTCCCACTTCCATTCTGGAATAGGGAGCGGTATCAGCATACTCGCTGGTCGCTGATGTTCCATCTTGACTTGTTGACAGGTTAAGCATCTCGAAACAAATTCTGCGACTTCTCGCTTCATATTACTCCACCAGTAATTTTGTTTCAAGTCCTTGTACATCTTCCTGGACCCCGGATGAACAGAATAAGGGGTAGCATGAGCTTCTCTCAAAATAGAGTTTTTCAACTCGTCATTCGCCGGTACGCACAACCGGTTCTTAAACCTCAAAAGTCCATCCTCGTGGACCAGAAATCCAGGGGCTTTCCCCTGAGCCACATCTTCACGGATGCGCAACAATGAAGGGTCTGAACTCTGATTCTCTCTGATTACCTCCTCAAGTGACGATGAAATCTCTAACATACAAAGTTGTCCCTGAACTCGTTGAAGCCAGACCTCGATCTCGGGTCTAAGGAATTCCTGTTGAAGCTCCTTCTGAACTGTTAAACGAGCAAGCATCTGCTCCTGAACGGACTTATGACTCAAGTCGTCGGCGACAATGTTCGCCTTGCCCGGGTGGTAAAGGATCTCGATATCATAATCTTTGAGTAGTTCCAACCACCGTCTTTGTCGCATATTTAACTCCTTCTGAGTAAATATATACTTCAACTATTGTGATCAGTGAAGATCTGACAGGTGACGCCATAAAGGTAACGACTCCAAATTTCCAACGCGAAAACCACGGCTGCTAGCTCCGGCCGTGGGTTGGATAATCAACCAGCTAATCCGAGGAAACATCGGATTTACTTAATATCTTTCGGAGGTTGCCAATCTCGGATAGCCTCCATCTTCTGAGGGTCGACACGAACTCTAGCAGATGAAATTACATGCCCGAGAAAAGTCACTTCGGACATCCAGAACTCACTTTTAGAAAACTTTCCATAAAATTGCTCGCGTCTTAACACGTCGAGAACCTGATGAAGACGTACCTCGTGTTCCTCTCGATCACGAGAATAAATCAAAATATCATCGATGGAGACAACAACAAACTGATCCAAAAAGTCGATGAAAACCCGATTCATTAACTCCATGAATACCGCAGGTGCAATAGTTAGCCCGAACGGCATAACTACGAACTCATAATGACCATAGCGTGTACGAAACGCTGTCCTCGCGATATCCGACTCTCGAATCCGCAACTGGTGATATCCAGATCTTAATTCGATCCTTGAAAACACTGAGGCTCCCCGAAGTTTATCTAAAAGATCATCAATACGGGGTAAGGGATACTACTCTTGATCATCACCCTGTTCAACTCCTGGTAATTAATACATACACGAGACGAGCCATCCTTCTCCTTGACAGATCACACTGGTGCTCCTCACGGGGACGCAATCGGTCGGAGATAACCTTTCTCGAACTACTCCTCAAGTTGAATCTTCAACTCATGCATTCTGGTCGGGGCCATCCGATACGGTGCCTTCGATAAAGGGGACGTACCGGCTCCCACTCACTCCTGAATTCCCCTACTCTATGTGAAGGCAACCAGATAACTCGTCTGGAAATACATCGTCAATCGATGACAATGATATCACGAATGATTGAACATTTTGATTGTCCTAGAATGGTCAATCGATAAAAAGAGATACCAATAATGATTGAACAACTCGATTGTCTTAGAAAAGCCAATCGATGAAGATGATACAATGAATGTTTGAATAACTCGATTGCCTTAGAAAGGCCAATCGATGAAAATGACACAATGAATGATTGAATAACTCGATTGCCTTAGAAAGGCCAATCGATGAAAATGATATAATGAATGATTGAATGACTCGATTGTCTTAGAAAAGCCAATCGATGGAAATGATACAAGGAATGATTAAATAACTCGATTGCCTTAGAAAGGCCAATCGATGAAAATGATACAATGAATGAATGAATAGTTCGATTGCGGAATTTCTCTGCTTTCGCCATAATAATACTTCTTCTGGAACAACGGGGATTGCTTCCCTGAAGCACACATTCGACAACCAACGACGGAAAGACAGCGACCAAACGCTAACAAACACTGAGGATAGTATCAAGACGATCAAACAAACTAATACCGAAAATTACATCGTCCTAAGATAAATTCACCACGATTAGATCCATCAACCAATCGCGGTCATTAAGCTCAATTCAGTATGATTCCGAAAATTCTTCCATCGTCAGGTAGACCGATGGTATGAGGTCCACAAGCAATAGGACTATCCCGAAATAAGTCTATTCAAGCATGATTCGAAAATGAATGAATGCGGTGTACCAGCATCAAAAGGTACACACAAGTTGAAATAAAATTACGAGTATACCTGAAATCATTCGGGCCACCGGATCATCGATCCTCCTCATCATATGAATCAGGACTTGCCGCCCCCGAACCGACGCTCCGTCCCGATAAATACGAGCTCCAACTCTATTTGCTTCCATTGTCTTAAACGACGATGACAAAGCAGTATGATTCTGAAACGCTGGTTGCTTCGGGGCCTGAGATGCCGCCGGAGCCGACTTGGAGTCCTTTCGGCAAAAACGGGCCTTATGCCCGAAATTCCCACAATTATAGCACGTGATAGACGGTTTCAGACACTCGGCTGAAATGACCTGCCCACAATTGAAACAGTGATGGCTAACCGGCCGCCGGACCGAGATCCCGCACGATTATGCGCCGTAGAGGTCGCCGAAACGATAGGACTCACGAGGCTTCTTGAAGGTTGACCGACCGCCTTCGGATAGATTACGCCGTTGATTTCTGTTGACATATGCGGAGTTGCTCGCCAATTTCCTTAGCACTGCCTGCACGGAGAGTTCTCTCGATTAAACCGGCCAGAGTGGCGTAATGATGATTGAGCAATTGCACATGGGTCATCATGGCCTGCATAAAAGTGAGTGGATCAACCCGAACATATTCCGATCGAGCCGAGTCCTGGGCACGATTTCCCGACAGCGAGTGATTATTTCCTGGGTTTCGGCCCGCACCGCGGCCTCTCCCCGTGCATCCCCTGACAGCTCTCCCCATACGGAAGTAGGAAGGTCCATAATGATTATATTTCCCGCATGATTAGCACGTTATGATTATGTCATGAGATGATGAAAATGAGTATACATGCTCTAACATAGTGATTATATGAATGTTTTAGTGAAGTTACATGATTATCTGATGAAATTCTTAAAATGATTATCTTGAATAACTTAACAAGATTGATAATATGATCATCCAGATTGACAACTGAGTAATGAAATGAATTGAGTAATTAATGAGTTAACATGATCGTCCTGATCATTAACTGAGTATTGAAATGAATTAAGTGATTAATGAGTTAATATGATCGTCCTGATCATAATGAATGATGATGTTTGAGGATTGTTAAATGATGAATGATGAATGAATGACTATTGCCAGAAATTATACCATGGCGTTAGAAATCTTACAGTTCTTCCGGTCTGATTGGCTCGGCATTTGCACAGGTCACACGTGACGCGAAAGTCCGATGATACTAGTCTGATGACGATGATTTCAAATGAGACATGACTCGGAAGGTAGTATTCAAAACCACGCTCCGATACCAACTCTGTAACACCCCAAACTAGGCGGATATTACAGTGCCGTGGATCCCCGACTGGGACCCACCAGGCAAATGAAAATGAATGAATTACACAAGATAAATGTAGTACCGAACCACATTACAACAGTAATTACTCCGATGAGGAGTTTAATTACAACACACCAGGACAATACCGAATACTAGTGTATTTTATATGAAGATAAAATACACAACACTGAATGAAACGGAGTATTCAAATGAAAGTCTGCAGCGGAAAATAAAGGACAATAACATGAAGAACTGAAAGATCGGGGGTCCCTACTAGTATCACTAGGACTCCTCGACATCAACATGCTATTCCCATGCGTTTGCCTTGCCATGACCTGAAAAACAAAATCCCCAAACGGGGTCAGTTACAAAGAACAACAATCCTCAAGGGTTGAAAATACACAATCATGATATATCTGAAGTTATGAAAAATTCTTAATTATGAATTACGCTGAAGAGGAGTACCATAGTACGCCCGTAGTGTTCTGTGCGAGTGTACAAGACGAATGACCGGACACACCCGTCCTTGTACCTAATTAGTCTCACGGTGTAACGCTTTCCCGTGTGCACGGTCCAATGTATCGGTGAACCCAATACATAACCATCGTGTGCCCGACTAAAAATTCCACACAGCCACACCCGGCCACGCATTATGAACCCAGAAGGTCATATGAACGAGAATGACCATAATGAATATCAATGAATAATAATTAGACAAGGCCAAGATGACTCACCGATATGAAAGTAAATAGTGACGTGATTGATAACCCAATGAAATGATTTGGAACCGTCGTTCCTCGTGAATGAAATGATTATTCGACAATTACAGGTCTCAAAATGATTAATATTATGATGAATGAATTATGATTATGAGTAATCAACAACAAAAAGGAATGAATATCCTTTTAACCGAGTAAGAATTAACTTACACAATACCGATGAAGAAAGTCCTTCCACGAACAAATGTCCTAAATGAAGTGTCGGTCGCACGAACAACCTTAATTCAATACAATTACCAACAATCCGATCAATATACGAATTAAACACGAATATAACGAACTCAAAACGTCGATACGATTAAACCAAGTTCATTGGGGCATTATATCGAATATGTTGCGGCCAAACTCCGATTGTTTACAATCAAACCTCAATATACCAATATCAAATCCTCCAAGAAGTGTTTCAAACCAATAAAACATCTTCAATATGATCAATAATCCGTTATGAATATCCAAAAACGTGATTATAACAACAGTTAGTCGAAAATCCCCAAATCCAACTCGATGTTCAAAAGTGTTCTTGAATAATCCCTCAATAATCCAATGAATCCTTATACAAACTCATAATCATATACATATCCCTTCATATAACATGATTATAACGTCCAAAACATCATATCTCAACACAAAATCAAAGTCCAAGGTGTTGAAGGAATTACCTCTTGAAGATCCAACCAATTCGATCCGATGAAAACGTGTAAAATCGATTATCCATGCTTTCCAATGAATCAGGATGATGAAATCCGAACGCACAAGTGATTGATGATGACAAAATATCTCCCTCAAGCTTCTCTCTCTCGTATGAAGGTGGAAGAAATGGAAGAAATGAGCTGAAATGCTCAAAAAACGAATTTATAGGGGTTGACTCGTCTGACAGACTCGACCGTGTCCGCCTGACGCGGTCGCGGCGCGCAGCTGGCCGGCAGGGACTCGACCGTGCCCTGCTTGACACGGTCGCGGCGCGAAGGGGCCTACCGATAGTGACCTGTCCGATAGTGACTTTGCACTGCGGCGCTCGGCATTGACTCGGCCGTGTCACAGAACACGGCCGGGCCTCCGGGCGATCGGTTACGCTTATCCGGAAGGGTTCGACTCGGCCGTGCTGCATTTACACGGTCGAGTCCTGTGGCAGAGACTTCGGCATTTCTGGACGAGTACAGCACGGGCCGTGTCGGACGACACGGCCGAGTTCGGTCGGCAGTGATCGGCCAATAACTGAAAAATGAGCGGGTGAGCTAAAACGACCATAACTCTCTCGTCCGGACTCCGATTGACTCACCGTTTGAACCATTAGAAAGCTAACTCGATGCTCTATAATCTTGCACAGATTCAGAATTTTTGGGGTTACCAAAAATTAATGGTGCTCTAACAAAGTCGAACTCATATGCGGAAAGTTGAACAATGGACAATAACGATACACAACTCGAAGTTTCTCCGAACGGTGAACACGAGTGAATGAACATGATTGATGAATGATTATAAATGAGTGAAAATCCACTAAGTGACAATCACCGAATGAAATTACTGAATGATAATGACTGAATTACAACCGGGTATTACATACACCCCCCCTTAAAAGAGTTTCGTCCCCGAAACTAAGGGTCAAACAACTCGGGATAACTCTCCCGCATACTATCCTCGGTTTCCCAAGTAGCCTCTTCGACTCCGTGTCTAGACCACTGAATCTTGACTAAAGGAATCGACTTATTCCTCAATTGTTTGATTCGCCGCTCCAACACTCGTACAGGACGCTCCTCGTACGAATGATCATCCGCGATCTCGATTTCGTCGAACTGAAGTATGTGACTCGGGTCGGCAACATACTTCCGCAACTGAGAGACGTGAAACACATTATGAATTCGGCTCAATGCCGGAGGCAAAGCCAATCGATAAGCTAACTCGCCTACTCGATCCAAAATTTCAAACGGTCCAATGAACCTCGGACTCAACTTCCCCCATTTTCCGAACGGAAAATACCTCGACTCGGGGATACCTTGACCAAAACATGGTCACCCGTCTCGAACTCTAGTGGTCGATTTACGATTATCTCGCATATGATTTACGCCGACTCGAGCCGTCAACATACGACTCTTGATCAAAGCTACCTTCTCCCGGGCGGCTATAAGCATATCGGGCTCGGTGCCGATTGATTCTGACAAGTCATCCCAACACAAAGGAGATCGACAACGACGACCGTACCAGGCCTCGTAAGGTGCTATATTCATCGCAGCATGCCAACTAAACTGTACGTGGACTCGATCAGTGGTAGTTGGGCTTCCCAATCGTCCTTCCAATCGAGGACGCATGCCCTCAACATGTCCTCTAATGTCTGAATAGTCCTCTTTGATTGTCCGTCGGACTGAGGATGAAAGGCGGTACTGAGATTGATCTGAGTTCCCATAGCACGATGAACTGATTTCCAAAAAAAATAGGATACAAATCGTCCGTCACGATCGAAAACGATACTCTTAGGAGTACTGTGCAGTCTCACTATCTCTTTGATGAACAACTGATCCAGTCTCTCGGGACCCCACGTATCCTTGATCTCAAGGAAATGAGCTGATTTAGTTAAGCGGTCCGCGATCACTCAGATCGTATTCATGCCACGACGACTCCTCGGCAATTCGTGAAGAATTCCATAGAAATGTCTTCCCACTTCCATTCTAGAATAGGGAGCGGTATCAGCATACTCGCTGGTCGCTGATGTTCCATCTTGACTTGTTGGCAGGTTAAGCATCTCGAAACAAATTCTGCGACTTCTCGCTTCATATTACTCCACCAGTAATTTTGTTTCAAGTCCTTGTACATCTTCCTGGACCCCGGATGAACAGAATAAGGGGTAGCATGAGCTTCTCTCAAAATAGAGTTTTTCAACTCGTCATTCGCCGGTACGCACAACCGGTTCTTAAACCTCAAAAGTCCATCCTCGTGGACCACGAATCCAGGGGCTTTCCCCTGAGCCACATCTTCACGGATGCGCAACAATGAAGGGTCTGAACTCTGATTCTCTCTGATTACCTCCTCAAGTGACGATGAAATCTCTAACATACAAAGTTGTCCCTGAACTCGTTGAAGCTGCACTCGATCTCGGGTCTAAGGAATTCTGTTGAAGCTCCTTCAATGTTAAACGAGCAAGCATCTGCTCCTGAACGGACTTACGACTCAAGTCGTCGGCGACAATGTTCGCCTTGCCCGGGTGGTAAAGGATCTCGATATCATAATCTTTGAGTAGTTCCAACCACCGTCTTTGTCGCATATTTAACTCCTTCTGAGTAAATATATACTTCAACTATTGTGATCGGTGAAGATCGACAGTGACGCCATAAAGGTAACGACTCCAAATTTCCAACGCGAAAACCACTACCGCTAGCTCCGGCCGTGGGTTGGATAATCAACCAGCTAATCCGAGGAAACATCGGATTTACTTAATATCTTTCGGAGGTTGCCAATCTCGGATAGCCTCCGTCTTCTGAGGGTCGACACGAACTCTAGCAGATGAAATTACATGCCCGAGAAAAGTCACTTCGGACATCCAGAACTCACTTTTAGAAAACTTTCCATAAAATTGCTCGCGTCTTAACACGTCGAGAACCTGATGAAGACGTACCTCGTGTTCCTCTCGATCACGAGAATAAATCAAAATATCATCGATGGAGACAACAACAAACTGATCCAAAAAGTCGATGAAAACCCGATTCATTAACTCCATGAATACCGCAGGTGCAATAGTTAGCCCGAACGGCATAACTACGAACTCATAATGACCATAGCGTGTACGAAACGCTGTCCTCGCGATATCCGACTCTCGAATCCGCAACTGGTGATATCCAGATCTTAATTCGATCCTGGAAAACACTGAGGCTCCCCGAAGTTTATCTAAAAGATCATCAATACGGGGTAAGGGATACTACTCTTGATCATCACCCTGTTCAACTCCTGGTAATTAATACATACACGAGACGAGCTATCCTTCTCCTTGACAGATCACACTGGTGCTCCTCACGGGGACGCAATCGGTCGGAGATAACCTTTCTCGAACTACTCCTCAAGTTGAATCTTCAACTCATGCATTCTGGTCGGGGCCATCCGATACGGTGCCTTCGATAAAGGGGACGTACCGGCTCCCACTCACTCCTGAATTCCCCTACTCTATGTGAAGGCAACCAGATAACTCGTCTGGAAATACATCGTCAATCGATGACAATGATATCACGAATGATTGAACATTTCGATTGTCCTAGAATGGTCAATCGATAAAAAGAGATACCAATAATGATTGAACAACTAGATTGTCTTAGAAAAGCCAATCGATGAAGATGATACAATGAATGTTTGAATAACTCGATTGCCTTAGAAAGGCCAATCGATGAAAATGACACAATGAATGATTGAATAACTCGATTGCCTTAGAAAGGCCAATCGATGAAAATGATATAATGAATGATTGAATGACTCGATTGTCTTAGAAAAGCCAATCGATGGAAATGATACAAGGAATGATTAAATAACTCGATTGTCTTAGAAAGGCCAATCGATGAAAATGATACAATGAATGAATGAATAGTTCGATTGCGGAATTTCTCTGCTTTCGCCATAATAATACTTCTTCTGGAACAACGGGGATTGCTTCCCTGAAGCACACATTCGACAACCAACGACGGAAAGACAGCGACCAAACGCTAACAAACACTGAGGATAGTATCAAGACGATCAAACAAACTAATACCGAAAATTACATCGTCCTAAGATAAATTCACCACGATTAGATCCATCAACCAATCGGGGTCATTAAGCTCAATTCAGTATGATTCCGAAAATTCTTCCATCGTCAGGTAGACCGATGGTATGAGGTCCACAAGCAATAGGACTATCCCGAAATAAGTCTATTCAAGCATGATTCGAAAATGAATGAATGCGGTGTACCAAAGATCAAAAGGTACACACAAGTTGAAATAAAATTACGAGTATACCCGAAATCATTCGCCACCGGATCATCGATCCTCCTCATCATATGAATCAGGACTTGCCGCCCCCGAACCGGACGCTCCGTCGATAAATACGAGCTCCAACTCTATTTGCTTCCATTGTCTTAAACGACGATGACAAAGCGATCGATTCTCAAACGCTTGGTTGCTTCGGGGCCTGAGATGCCGCCGAGCCGACTTGGAGTCCTTTCGGCAAAAACGGGCCTTATGCCCGAAATTCCACAATTATAGCACGTGATAGACAGTTTGAGACACTCAGTCTGAAATGACCCGCGTTCCACAATTGAAACAGTGATGGCCGAATCGCCGCCGGGATCGAGATCCCGCACGATTATGCGCCGTAGAGGTCGCTCGAAACGATAGGACTCACACAAGGCTTCTTGAAGGTTGGTGACCGCCTTCGGATAGATTACGCTCGTTGATTTCCTGTTGACATATGCGAGTTCTTGCTCGCCAATTTCCTTAGCGGTGCTCAAACGGAGAGTTCTCTCGATTAAACCGGCCAGAGTGGAGTAATGATGATTGAGCAATTGCACATGGGTCATCATGGCCTGCATAAAAGTGAGTGGATCAACCCGAACATCTTCCGATCAAGCCGAGTCCTGGGCACGATTTCCCGACAGCGAGTGATTATTTCCTGGGTTTCGGCCCGCACCGCGGCCTCTCCCCGTGCATCCCCTGACAGCTCTCCCCATACGGAAGTAGGAAGGTCGCATAATGATTATATTTCCCGCATGATTAGCACGTTATGATTATGTCATGAGATGATGAAAATGAGTATACATGCTCTAACTTAGTGATTATATGAATGATTTACTGAAGTTACATGATTATCTGATGAAATTCTTAAAATGATTATCTTGAATAACTTAACAAGATTGATAATATGATCATCCAGATTGACAACTGAGTAATGAAATGAATTTAGTAATTAATGAGTTAACATGATCGTCCTGATCATTAACTGAGTATTGAAATGAATTAAGTGATTAATGAGTTAATATGATCGTCCTGATCATAATGAATGATGATGTTTGAGGATTGTTAAATGATGAATGATGAATGAATGACTATTGCCAGAAATTATACCATGGCGTTAGAAATCTTACAGTTCTTCCGGTCTGATTGGCTCGGCATTTGCACAGGTCACACGTGACGCGAAAGTCCGATGATACTAGTCTGATGACGATGATTTCAAATGAGACATGACTCGGAAGGTAGTATTCAAAACCACGCTCCGATACCAACTCTGTAACACCCCAAACTAGGCGGATATTACAGTGCCGTGGATCCCCGACTGGGACCCACCAGGCAAATGAAAATGAATGAATTACACAAGATAAATGTAGTACCGAACCACATTACAACAGTAATTACTCCGATGAGGAGTTTAATTACAACACACCAGGACAATACCGAATACTAGTGTATTTTATATGAAGATAAAATACACAACACTGAATGAAACGGAGTATTCAAATGAAAGTCTGCAGCGGAAAATAAAAGGACAATAACATGAAGAACTGAAAGATCGGGGCCCCCTACTAGTATCACTAGGACTCCTCGACATCAACATGCTATTCCCATGCGTTTGCCTTGCCATGACCTGAAAAACAAAATCCCCAAACGGGCCGGTCGATTCAAAGAACAACAATCCTCAAGGGTTGAAAATACACAATCATGATATATCGAAGTTATGAAAAATTCTTAATTATGAATTACGCCAAGAGGAGTACCATAGTACGCCCGTAGTGTTCTCGTGCGAGTGTACAAGACGAATGACCGGACACACCCGTCCTTGTACCTAATTAGTCTCACGGTGTAACGCTTTCCGTGTGCACGGTCCAATGTATCGGTGAACCCGATACATAACCATGATGTGCCCGACTAAAAATTCCACACAGCCACACCCGGCCACGCATTATGAACCCAGAAGGTCATATGAACGAGAATGACCATAATGAATATCAATGAATAATAATTAGACAAGGCCAAGATGACTCACCGATATGAAAGTAAATAGTGACGTGATTGATAACCCAATGAAATGATTTGGAACCGTCGTTCCTCGTGAATGAAATGATTATTCGACAATTACAGTCTCAAAATGATTAATATTATGATGAATGAATTATGATTATGAGTAATCAACAACAAAAGGAATGAATATCCTTTTAACCGAGTAAGAATTAACTTACACAATACCGATGAAGAAAGTCCTTCCACGAACAAATGTCCTAAATGAAGTGTCGGTCGCACGAACAACCTTAATTCAATACAATTACCAACAATCCGATCAATATACGAATTAAACACGAATATAACGAACTCAAAGCGTCGATACGATTAAACCAAGTTCATTGGGGCATTATATCGAATATGTTGCGGCCAAACTCCGATTGTTTACAATCAAACCTCAATATACCAATATCAAATCCTCCAAGAAGTGTTTCAAACCAATAAAACATCTTCAATATGATCAATAATCCGTTATGAATATCCAAAAACGTGATTATAACAACGATTAGTCGAAAATCCCCAAATCCAACTCGATGTTCAAAAGTGTTCTTGAATAATCCCTCAATAATCCAATGAATCCTTATACAAACTCATAATCATATACATATCCCTTCATATAACATGATTATAACGTCCAAAACATCATATCTCAACACAAAATCAAAGTCCAAGGTGTTGAAGGAATTACCTCTTGAAGATCCAACCAATTCGATCCGATGAAAACGTGTAAAATCGATTATCCATGCTTTCCAATGAATCAGGATGATGAAATCCGAACACACAAGTGATTGATGATGACAAAATATCTCCCTCAAGCTTCTCTCTCTCGTATGAAGGTGGAAGAAATGGAAGAAATGAGCTGAAATGCTCAAAAAACGAATTTATAGGGGTTTACTCGTCGACAGACTCGGCCGTGTCCGTCGACACGGTCGCGGCGCGCCTTGGCGGCGAGGACTCGGCCGTGTCTGCCCGGACACGGTCGCGGCGCGAAGGGGCCTACCGATAGTGACCTGTCCGATAGTGACTCGGTACCGCGCGGCGCTCGGCATTGACTCGACCGTGTCCTGGAACACGGTCGGGCCTCTGGGCAGTCGGTTCTGGCTTATCCGGAAGGGTTCCACTCGGCCGTGCCAGACGACACGGTCGAGTCCTGTGGCGGAGACTTCGGCATTTCTGGACGAGTACAGCACGGGCCGTGTCGGACGACACGGCCGAGTTCGGTCGGCAGTGATCGGCCAATAACTGAAAAATGAGCGGGTGAGCTAAAACGACCATAACTCTCTCGTCCGGACTCCGATTGACTCACCGTTTGAACCATTAGAAAGCTAACTCGATGCTCTATAATATTGCACAGATTCAGAATTTTGTGAGTTACCAAAAATTAATGGTGCTCTAACAAAGTCGAACTCATATGCGGAAAGTTGAACAATGGACAATAACGATACACAACTCGAAGTTTCTCCGAACGGTGAACACGAGTGAATGAACATGATTGATGAATGATTATAAATGAGTGAAAATCCACTAAGTGAAAATCACCGAATGAAATTACTGAATGATAATGACTGAATTACAACCGGGTATTACATACACCCCCCCTTAAAAGAGTTCCGTCCCCGAAACTAAGGGTCAAACAACTCGGGATAACTCTCCCGCATACTATCCTCGGTTTCCCAAGTAGCCTCTTCGACTCCGTGTCTAGACCACTGAATCTTGACTAAAGGAATCGACTTATTCCTCAATTGTTTGATTCGCCGCTCCAACACTCGTACAGGACGCTCCTCGTACGAATGATCATCCGCGATCTCGATTTCGTCGAACTGAAGTATGTGACTCGGGTCGGCAACATACTTCCGCAACTGAGAGACGTGAAACACATTATGAATTCGGCTCAATGCCGGAGGCAAAGCCAATCGATAAGCTAACTCGCCTACTCGATCCAAAATTTCAAACGGTCAATGAATCTCGGACTCAACTTCCCGTTTTCCGAGCGGAAAATACCTCGACTCGGGGATACCTTGACCAAAACATGGTCACCCGTCTCGAACTCTAGTGGTCGGCAGCGATTATACGCATATGATTTACGCCGACTCGAGTGTCAACATACGACTCTTGATCAAAGCTACCTTCTCCCGGGCGGCTATAAGCATATCGGGCTCGGTGCCGATTGATTCTGACAAGTCATCCCAACACAAAGGAGATCGACAACGACGACCGTACCAGGCCTCGTAAGGTGCTATCTTCATCGCAGCATGCCAACTAAACTGTACGTGGACTCGATCAGTGGTAGTTGGGCTTCCAAATCGTCCTTCCAATCGAGGACGCATGCCCTCAACATGTCCTCTAATGTCTGAATAGCCCTCTTTGATTGTCCGTAGGACTGAGGATGAAAGGCGGTACTGAGATTGAGCTGAGTTCCCATAGCACGATGAACTGATTTCCAAAAAAAAAAGGATACAAATCGTCCGTCACGATCGGAAACGATACTCTTAGGAGTACTGTGCAGTCTCACTATCTCTTTGATGAACAACTGAGCCAGTCTCTCGGGACCCCACGTATCCTTGATCTCAAGGAAATGAGCTGATTTAGTTAAGCGGTCCGCGATCACTCAGATCGTATTCATGCCACGACGACTCGTCGGCAATTCGTGAAGAATTCCATAGAAATGTCTTCCCACTTCCATTCTGGAATAGGGAGTGGTATCAGCATACTCGCTGGTCGCTGATGTTCCATCTTGACTTGTTGACAGGTTAAGCATCTCGAAACAAATTCTGCGACTTCTCGCTTCATATTACTCCACCAGTAATTTTGTTTCAAGTCCTTGTACATCTTCACGGACCCGGATGAACAGAATAAGGGGTAGCATGAGCTTCTCTCAAAATAGAGTTTTTCAACTCGTCATTCGCCGCACGCACAACCGGTTCTTAAACCTCAAAAGTCCATCCTCGTGGACCACGAATCGAGGCTTTCCCTGAGCCACATCTTCACGGATGCGCAACAATGAAGGGTCTGAACTCTGATTCTCTCTGATTACCTCCTCAAGTGACGATGAAATCTCTAACATACAAAGCTGTCCCTGAACTCGTTGAAGCCAGACCTCGATCTCGGGTCTAAGGAATTCCTGTTGAAGCTCCTTCTGAACTGTTAAACGAGCAAGCATCTGCTCCTGAACGGACTTACGACTCAAGGCGTCGGCGACAATGTTCGCCTTGCCCGGGTGGTAAAGGATCTCGATATCATAATCTTTGAGTAGTTCCAACCACCGTCTTTGTCGCATATTTAACTCCTTCTGAGTAAATATATACTTCAACTATTGTGATCAGTGAAGATCTGACAGGTGACGCCATAAAAGTAACGACTCCAAATTTCCAACGCGAAAACCACGGCTGCTAGCTCCGGCCGTGGGTTGGATAATCAACCAGCTAATCCGAGGAAACATCGGATTTACTTAATATCTTTCGGAGGTTGCCAATCTCGGATAGCCTCCGTCTTCTGAGGGTCGACACGAACTCTAGCAGATGAAATTACATGCCCGAGAAAAGTCACTTCGGACATCCAGAACTCACATTAAGAAAAATTTCCATAAAATTTCTCGCGTCTTAACACGTCGAGAACCTGATGAAGACGTACCTCGTGTTCCTCTCGATCACGAGAATAAATCAAAATGTCATCGATGGAGACAACAACAAACTGATCCAAAAAGTCGATGAAAACCCGATTCATTAACTCCATGAATACCGCAGGTGCAATAGTTAGCCCGAACGGCATAACTACAAACTCATAATGACCATAGCGTGTACGAAACGCTGTCCTCGCGATATCCGACTCTCGAATCCATGGCTGGTGATATCCAGATCTTAAGTCGATCTGGAAAACATCGAGGCTCCCCGAAGTTGATCTAAAAGATCATCAATACGGGGTAAGGGATACTACTCTTGGTCATCACCTGTTCAACTCACAGTAATTAATACATACACGAGGCGAGCCATCCTTCTCCTTGACAGATCCTGCCCGGTGCTCCTCACGGGGACGTAATCGGTCGGAGATAACCTTTCTCGAACTACTCCTCAAGTTGAATCTTCAACTCCTGCATTATGGTCGGGGCCATCCGATACGGTGCCTTCGATAAAGGGGCGTCTGGCTCCACTCACTCTGAATTCCCTACTCTATGTGAAGGCAACGGATAACTCGTCTGGAAATACATCGTCAATCGATGACAATGATATCACGAATGATTGAACATTTCGATTGTCCTAGAATGGTCAATCGATAAAAAGAGATACCAATAATGATTGAACAACTCGATTGTCTTAGAAAAGCCAATCGATGAAGATGATACAATGAATGTTTGAATAACTCGATTGCCTTAGAAAGGCCAATCGACGAAAATGATACAATGAATGATTGAATAACTCGATTGCCTTAGAAAGGCCAATCGATGAAAATGATATAATGAATGATTGAATGACTCGATTGTCTTAGAAAAGCCAATCGATGGAAATGATACAAGGAATGATTAAATAACTCGATTGCCTTAGAAAGGCCAATCGATGAAAATGATACAATGAATGAATGAATAGTTCGATTGCGGAATATCTCTGCTTTCGCCATAATAATACTTCTTCTGGAACAACGGGGATTGCTTCCCTGAAGCACACATTCGACAACCAACGACGGAAAGACAGCGACCAAACGCTAACAAACACTGAGGATAGTATCAAGACGATCAAACAAACTAATACCGAAAATTACATCGTCCTAAGATAAATTCACCACGATTAGATCCATCAACCAATCGCGGTCATTAAGCTCAATTCGGTATGATTCCGAAAATTCTTCCATCGTCAGGTAGACCGATGGTATGAGGTCCACAAGCAATAGGACTATCCCGAAATAAGTCTATTCAAGCATGATTCGAAAATGAATGAATGCGGTGTACCAGCATCAAAAGGTACACACAAGTTGAAATAAAATTACGAGTATACCTGAAATCATTCGGGCCACCGGATCATCGATCCTCCTCATCATATGAATGCAGGACTTGCGGCCCCGAACTGACGCTCGTCGATAAATACGAGCTCCAACTCTATTTGCTTCCATTGTCTTAAGCAGCGATGACAAAGCGATCGATTACAAGCTGGTTGCTTGGGCTGAGATGCCGCGAGCCGACTTGGAGTCCTTTCGGCAAAAACGAGCCTTATGCCGAAATTCCCACAATTATAGCACGTGATAGATGGTTTGAGACACTCGGTGCTGAAATGACCAGCGTTCCACAATTGAAAGCAGTGATGGCGGGCGGCGCTCGGGACTGAGATCCCGCACGATTATGCGCCGTAGGAGGTCGCTCAGAAACGATAGGACTCACACGAGGCTTTTTGAAGGTTGACTGACCGCCTTCGGATAGATTACGCTTCGTTGATTTCCTGTTGACATATGCAGGTTGCTGCTCAGCAATTTCCTTAGCAGCTGGCTCGTACGGGAGAGTTCTCTCGATTAAACCGGCCAGAGTGGCGTAATGATGATTGAGCAATTGCACATGGGTCATCATGTCCTGCATAAAAGTGATTGGATCAACCCGAACATCTTCCGATCGGTAGAGTCACAGGCACGATTTCCGACGGCAGTGATTATTTCACAGGTTTCGGCCCTTGCACGTCTCTCCCCGTGCATCCCCTGACAGCTCTCCCCATACGGAAGTAGGAAGGTCGCATAATGATTATATTTCCCGCATGATTAGCACGTTATGATTATGTCATGAGATGATGAAAATGAGTATACATGCTCTAACTTAGTGATTATATGAATGATTTACTGAAGTTACATGATTATCTGATGAAATTCTTAAAATGATTATCTTGAATAACTTAACAAGATTGATAATATGATCATCCAGATTGACAACTGAGTAATGAAATGAATTGAGTAATTAATGAGTTAACATGATCGTCCTGATCATTAACTGAGTATTGAAATGAATTAAGTGATTAATGAGTTAATATGATCGTCCTGATCATAATGAATGATGATGTTTGAGGATTGTTAAATGATGAATGATGAATGAATGACTATTGCCAGAAATTATACCATGGCGTTAGAAATCTTACAGTTCTTCCGGTCTGATTGGCTCGGCATTTGCACAGGTCACACGTGACGCGAAAGTCCAATGATACTAGTCTGATGACGATGATTTCAAATGAGACATGACTCGGAAGGTAGTATTCAAAACCACGCTCCGATACCAACTCTGTAACACCCCAAACTAGGCGGATATTACAGTGCCGTGGATCCCCGACTGGGACCCACCAGGCAAATGAAAATGAATGAATTACACAAGATAAATGTAGTACCGAACCACATTACAACAGTAATTACTCCGATGAGGAGTTTAATTACAACACACCAGGACAATACCGAATACTAGTGTATTTTATATGAAGATAAAATACACAACACTGAATGAAACGGAGTATTCAAATGAAAGTCTGCAGCGGAAAATAAAGGACAATAACATGAAGAACTGAAAGATAGGGCCCCCCTACTAGTATCACTAGGACTCCTCGACATCAACATGCTATTCCTGTGCGTTTGCCTTGCCATGACCTGAAAAACAAAATCCCCAAACGGGGTCAGTTACAAAGAACAACAATCCTCAAGGGTTGAAAATACACAATCATGATATATCTGAAGTTATGAAAAATTCTTAATTATGAATTACGCTGAAGAGGAGTACCATAGTACGCCCGTAGTGTTCTGTGCGAGTGTACAAGACGAATGACCGGAGACACCCGTCCTTGTACCTAATTAGTCTCACGGTGTAACGCTTTCCCGTGTGCACGGTCCAATGTATCGGTGAACCCAATACATAACCATCGTGTGCCCGACTAAAAATTCCACACAGCCACACCCGACCACGCAATATGAACCCAGAAGGTCATAGGAACGAGAATGACCATAATGAATATCAATGAATAATAATTAGACAAGGCCAAGATGACTCACCGATATGAAAGTAAATAGTGACGTGATTGATAACCCAATGAAATGATTTGGAACCGTCGTTCCTCGTGAATGAAATGATTATTCGACAATTACAGGTCTGAAAATGATTAATATTATGATGAATGAATTATGATTATGAGTAATCAACAACAAAAAGGAATGAATATCCTTTTAACCGAGTAAGAATTAACTTACACAATACCGATGAAGAAAGTCCTTCCACGAACAAATGTCCTAAATGAAGTGTTGGTCGCACGAACAACCTTAATTCAATACAATTACCAACAATCCGATCAATATACGAATTAAACACGAATATAACGAACTCAAAACGTCGATACGATTAAACCAAGTTCATTGGGGCATTATATCGAATACGTTGCGGCCAAACTCCGATTGTTTACAATCAAACCTCAATATACCAATATAAAATCCTCCAAGAAGTGTTTCAAACCAATAAAACATCTTCAATATGATCAATAATCCGTTATGAATATCCAAAAACGTGATTATAACAACAATTAGTCGAAAATCCCCAAATCCAACTCGATGTTCATAGTGTTCTTGAATAATCCCTCAATAATCCAATGAATCCTTATACAAACTCATAATCATATACATATCCCTTCATATAACATGGTTATAACGTCCAAAACATCATATCTCAACACAAAATCAAAGTCCAAGGTGTTGAAGGAATTACCTCTTGAAGATCCAACCAATTCGATCCGATGAAAACGTGTAAAATCGACTATCCAAGCTTTCCAATGAATCAGGATGATGAAATCCGAACACACAAGTGATTGATGACGACAAAATATCTCCCTCAAGCTTCTCTCTCTCGTATAAAGGTGGAAGAAATGGAAGAAATGAGCTAAAATGCTCAAAAAATGAATTTATAGGGGTTGACTCGTCTGACAGACTCGACCGTGTCCGCCTGACACGGTCGCGGCGCGCAGCTGGACGGCAGGGACTCGACCGTGTCCTGCTTGACATGGTCGCGGCGCGAAGGGGCCTACCGATAGTGACCTTTACGATAGTGACTCGGTACCGCGCGGCGCTCAGCATTGACTCGACCGTGTCCTGGAACACGGTCGGGCCTCTGGGCAGTCGGTTCTGGCTTATCCGGAAGGGTTCGACTCGGCCGTGCCAGACGACATGGTCGAGTCCTGTGGTAGAGACTTCGGCATTTCTGGACGAGTACAGCATGGGCCGTGTCGGACGACACGGCCGAGTTCGGTCGGCAGTGATCGGCCAATAACTGAAAAATGAGCGGGTGAGCTAAAACGACCATAACTCTCTCGTACGGACTCCGATTGACTCACCGTTTGAACCATTGGAAAGCTAACTCGATGCTATATAATATTGCAAAGATTCAGAATTTTTGGAGGTACCAAAAATTAATGGTGCTCTAACAAAGTCGAACTCATATGCGGAAAGTTGAACAATAGACAATAACGATACACAACTCGAAGTTTCTCCGAACGGTGAACACGAGCGAATGAACATGATTGATGAATGATTATAAATGAGTGAAAATACACTGAGTGACAATCACCGAATGAAATTACTGAATGATAATGATTGAATTACAACCGGGTATTACAGCGCGTGGTACATGCCGGATGGAGACATGGGAGGACTTCAAGGCCGAGTTCAAGCGGCAGTTTTACCCGGAGAATGTTGAGTTTGAGGTCCGGGCTAGGTTGAAGGAGTTGACACACAGCAAGGCGATCAAGGACTATGTGAAGGAGTTCCAGGAGATCGTGCTGGAGTTGCCTAGCCTTAGCGAGCAGGAAGCTTTGTTCGCATTCGTGGATGGACTAAAACCGTGGGCAAAGTTGGAGGTGCAGAGGGCCAAGGCACACAACGTGTCCGAGGCGATTGCGATAGCGGATCGGCTGATCGAGTTGAAACCAGCCGGGGAGAGCCGAAAGTCCAGGAGGGACGAGGACGGCATCGGTACGCAGGACAAGTCGTACCAGGGTAATGCGGATAGGGGCGCGAGGATGGCCAGGCCCAAGGACGGCAAGCAGTCAGGATGGGCTCGGAATTGCCATGGGTGCGGGAGTGCAGACCATCTCGTAGCAGCGTGTCCGAAGAAAAAGAAGTGTGAGATTTGCTGGAGCACGGAGCATTCGACGAGGCAATGCTCGAAGTTTCCGAGGGTAGCCGCCATGGAGTACACCAAGGCACAAGACGATGCCGAGGGTGATGGGACATCGATGGCGCTTCAGGTGTTGAACTCAGCCATAGGGATGGCATCGTGGGACGGAGCACCGCTTGAAGGAAACTTGATGTATGCGACGGGGCTGATCAATGGGAAACCCGTCAAGGCGTTGGTCGACACAGGGGCCGATTACAACCACATTGACGAGGCTAAAGCACAGAGGTTGGGGCTTCAGGTCATCGAGGGACGGGGCTGGATGAAGTCGAATAATCCACCACCCGTTCGGGTTACAGGGGTCGCTAATGGGGTGCGACTTAAGATTGGCACGTGGGAACCGCGCGTGCACTTCAAGGTGACGAGCATGGATGATCGGGACATAATACTGGGCATGGACTTCCTGAGGAAGAATAATGTTGGCGTTGTTCCGCATAAGAGGGCGTTGTATGTGTGTGATCAAGCCAAGTTGCAGGAAATACACTTGACCACAGAGCCTTCGAGACAAGCTATGTCGGCACTCAAGTACGTGAGGAAGCTTGAGGAGGAGCCGAGTTACCACCTTGGAGCAGTTCGGTTCATCGAGGGGCCGCCACGTCGCCGAGGATGTCGACGAAATGGGCGGGGGAGAATGTCACGGGACGATCGGCAGCGAGACTTGTGTGCGCAGACAGTCGCCACAGCGTGCGAGGACCGGCACGAGCAGGACGCCATGGATGGCATCGGGCTGCATGGGGATATTCAGCCTTCAGGACGGCGTGATCGGACGGAGAATCACGCGAGTAAGCCGTGGGAGCACGGACGCCGCTGTGGGAAGCGGATCGCCCAAGGGGCATTCCGGACTGGACATGTTCGGGACTGTCCGGCAGCGCAGGGGGCGCGGGCAAGGCCGGACGAGCAGCAGTCGTGTGGGACAAGGCACGACGAGACAAGGCCGAGTCGGGGAACAAGACTCGAGTTGGGCGGCCGGACGCGGGCGTGGGATGCCGGGCGCGGCCGGCGTGCGCGGGCGCGCGCGTGCGAGGTGCGAGAGAGACCCTCCCCCCAATAATAGGCTTAGACGGAAAAAGCCTTGTGGGGGCAGTAGACATTGAAAAGCTGAGGAGCCACTCAACAGGAAAGACTCGACCGGAAGCAACTAGAAGCGGACCGGATTGGTCCAGGAGGTTCGGGAAGAGTCTGGAACATTATAGAGACGGGCCCAGATGGTCGGGCCGAGACGGGCCGGTGCGGGCCGGGACGGGCCGATGCGGGCCGGGACGGACAAAGACGGGCCGGGCGCCCGGGATGAAAGATAAGCCTCTAGGAAACTCCTAGAAGGATGAAGTGATGGAATGATATAGAGTATTCTAGGTGATTGTATGCCTTGTACTTGTAGAATACTCTAGAATATGTTTGTAAGTATTGTATGTGTAGACAAGTGTGGATGATTCTAGAGTTAGGTTCTAGAATTGTAATGTTGTAGATAGGTCTAGAACCCTCCAAATGAGGAGGTGGAGTAGAAGGTTCTAGGTTCTTAGGAGTAGTATAAATAGGTGAGGGGGAGGCTCATTTGCAACCAACCCTCAAAGACTCAACATTCTTGTACTTGTAAAGTGTTTGTGAAATAGTGAAGTGTTTTACTCTCAACTCACAAGTGTTTAAACCCCTTCTTACATACTTAGCAACCGAGTGAGTTAGGCTTACTAGCTAGATCGAGGCAATTCTAGTCTAGTGCCGCACGGGTCCGAGGAGCTTTCGAGTGCTCAAACCCAATCCCGTGACAGCGCGCTACGTACTCTACGTAACGTGCGCTAAGCCTGCCCGTTAACATACGCAAATGACCAGGTTTAGCGTTCGCTAGCTGTGTACTGACAGTCTTCTCTGAATAGCCTGTTGTGTCAAGAATTACACTCTCCGACCGGCGATCGCCTCGGAGATCGGGCGACCTAGCACGCCGAAAGCAATGAGGCAGAGCTGCGACCGACGGGCGACCAAGCCTTAGCCCCGCAAGCTAAATCGGCCAAGAAGGTCAGGACAAGTCCGGTGCGGCGATCGACATCAAATACGATCGTCTCTCGGTACTCGGCGACCGACTCCTGGCGACCGACTAGCGGACGATCATCTCTCGGCACCTTCCGACCGACCCTTGGTGATCGACCGATGCCGACCCTCAGTGACCAGCTAGAGAAAACCGCGTCATGCCGATCAGAGCCGATGGCCATCCAGTCGGCAAAGGCCGAGCCTCAGGACAGTCACCACGTGCAAGGTCCGAGACAAGATCCGCATATCACAGATCGTTGACCACAGCCTGCCAGCATCCGTCCACCGGTAAGCAGGCCGCGAAAGTTGTCGGTAGGGCCGCATGTGACGGTGACTCGGACGCGTCTTGGCTCTTCATTGACCGCCAGTGGCGGCCATTTGTAACTTTGGACTTTAGCGATCGCCACCTCTTCCTTGGACTTTAGCCCGACAGCCGGGTGATCGCCCCATTATAATATTGGCCGTGACGATCGCCCCATTATTATAATGGCGGAAGGCGATCGCCCGCCGAAGACAAGACCCGAGCCCTTTATATATACAAGGCACCTGCACTCGGCCAACTCCCGACATTATCACGATTTGACACTATCTGAGAATCAATAATCAGACTTGGCTATCTCAACTCTTGGCAACAGCTATCATTCGGTACTTACTTCTCCCGGCCTCTCTCATCAAGCGGATGATAGGCGAAGAACACCGAGCTTCGCTCAAGAGCCGGATTAATGAAGTCTTTTACACTCATTGTATCTAGATTTCTCACATTAATACTTGTATCCACGAATATTTGTATTAATAACATCTCGCGAGAGCATTCAAGCCCGGGCCTAACAAACCCGGCAAATCTTGTATTATTTATCTTCTCTCGGAAGTGCTCCCGCAATTGTTGTTTGTTGTCCGTCTTCCAGCAGTATTAATCTTCAGATAAATATTTTGGGCAACAACAATTGGCGCTAGAGGAAGGGGCCTGAACCTTCGAATTTTTATACCTACCGTCTCGAAGAACACTCACTGTTCTCGGGGCAGATACTTGAAGTGACACTCACTGCACTTCAAAGAAATCTTTCAGAAATCATGTCTTCCGCCTCCGTGTCGAAGAAAGCCGCTGACCAGCCGGCCAGACCCCCCGTTCCGTCCCAGTCTGAGCTGCAGCCAACGGTGGAAGGTAGCCGCCGCGGTCAGAGACGCTCGATCCCGTCCCTGGACGGCGGCCCAAGCCTCTCGCTCGATCAATTCCGAACCAATGAACAGATCGAAGAGGCCATAGCCGCCCTTCAGGGGCGACAGAGTGCTCTCAACGTGCCTCCCGCTATCACCCCCTCGGCCGTCCGCCGGAAGTCCAAGCGGAAGCTCAAGGCATTACTGGCCGAGCGATCGCCAGGAGGCTCTCGTCCGCAAGAAGAGGCGCTCGCCAGCCGGGGCACCTCTGTCTTCGATCGCCTGGGCAGTGACCCGACCTGGTGACAGGGGCAGTCCGGTCCCAGCTACGAGACGACGGAGTTTGAGTCCGTCACCAGGAGCTCGGCCTACCCGGCTCCCAGAAGGCAGCCCAGCCGTCTGGCTCCCCCTCGCCAAATTTCCGAGGTCGGCAGCAGTGGAGTCCGGATATCGGTACACGATCGCCTCGGCTCTCGCTCCCAAAGCCGATCCGCAAGCAACCGAGCCACGGCGATTGCCGCATTGCAACGTCAGATCGACGACGTGAAGGCGCTCTTGGAATCCAGGGCGGGCGCCATAAAGACGATCGCCGAGCCAAGCGAGCCGCTCGCGATCGACATCGAGCTCGCCCCGGTGCAGCACAAGATCGCTCCTCCTCAAACACCCTTGTACGACGGGCGATCGGACCCCCAAACACACCTGAGCAAGTTCAACATCTACATGACTGGGTGTGGGGCATCAGACGCGACAGTGCGAATGTTCCCTCGACCTTTGGGCGACCTCGCCCACCGGTGGTACACCTTATTGCCACCTCGGTCCATTGGCTCTTTTAACCAGCTGGCGCACGTCTTCACGGAGTACTTCGCCACCAGGGTCGTCCGGCCAGAAGGTCCCCTTCGCATGATGCAAATCAAGCAGGGAGAAGAAGAGTCCGACTCGGACTACATCGACCGGATAGACGTGATCATCCTCAACGGCGAGCCCGTAAGCGATGAGACCGCCCTCTACGCGGTCCTAGGAGGATTTCAGGGTTTTTCGCCTATGTTCAGGCATCTCACGAAGAACCAACCTACGACCTACGCAGCCTTCCGGGCTAGAGCCGCAGACTTTCTGGCCAACCAAAGGTTTCTTCTTAGCCTGTGAGCAGCGCGATCGGTGCCCGGACGACGATCTCCCGCCCGATCGCCAATATCGACCTACGAATAAAAGCGATCGGCAGTCGTGCGACGATCGCCAGTCCTCCAGCCCGATCGTCGATCATCACGCTACATCACCAAAACCCGGAGGACTCGCTCGCCATCTACAGTACACCATTTAACATGAGGGACTAAGGCTCGCGATCGCCTCCACCGCACATCATAAAGCCATGGTCCTGGTAGCCGATGGAACCGGTTACTTCGGCCATGCAAGGTCCCTTTCGGCCGAGATCGCCCGCCCTTCGTTTAAATACGAGGCCGGCGTAGTCTGAGGGCTCTCCAAAATTAATCAGTGGACACGTGCCACTACCCCCGTCTCAACGTACACCGTCGAGGTTCGTCATCTCCATGGCGGGCCAAGGTGGAAGCAGAGCTAAACAAGCCGCGGGCGTGGAGTTGATTCATCCGACGCTGCCCCGCGCAAGGACTCCTCTAGACCGAGACCGCACACCCTTCGTTTAAATACGAGGCGAGGCGCAGCCTAACAGAGGACCCTCATAATAAAGTGAGTCACGAGACACTCAATGTCTTCGCGCACCAAGACACGGTCATGAATTCAGTCCATCGAATTCCGCGACTGTGCACGATTCCTCAAACAAGCGAAACCATCAAGCTTCCGAGGGGGATCGGCCAATGTTGTTTTTTGCAGGTACAAGACCGATAGATAGCTAGCCAATCGACCATGATATCTCAAGTCTAAATGCAAAAGTCGGCTCAGCTAGATCGCTCGTCCTCATATTACACGATCGCCAGCAAGAACCACCTCGCCCCATGTCTTCAACATAGGAGCAAGCTGGGGGGCAATTGTTGTGTCAAGAATTACACTCTCCGACCGGCGATCACCTCGGAGATCGGGCGACCTAGCCACTGCCGAGCAGCCGAGGCAGAGCTGCCGACCAGCGACCGGGCGACCAAGCCTTAGCCCCGCAGGCAAGCTAATCGGCCAACCGAAGGTCCCAGGACAAGTCCCGGTGCCGGGCGATCGACATCAAATACGATCGTCTCTCGGTACTCGGCGACCGACTCCTGGCGACCGACTAGCGGACGATCATCTCTCGGTACCTTCCGACCGACCCTTGGTGATCGACCGATGCCGACCTTCAATGACCAGCTAGAGAAGACCGCGTCATGCCGATCAGAGCCGATGGCCATCCAGTCGGCAAAGGTCGAGCCTCAGGACAGTCACCACGTGCAAGGGCCGAGACAAGATCTGCATATCACGGATCGTTGACCCCAGCCTGCCAGCATCCGTCCACCAGCCGACAGGCCCGCCGAAAGTTGTCAGTAGGGCCGCATGTGACAGTGACTCCGGACGCGTGCTAGCTCTTCATTGGACCGCCACCGGCAAATACCAGAAGCTTTGGACTTTAGGCAGACTGCCAGCCTCTTCGTTGGACTTTGGGCCGACAGCCCGGGTGATCGCCCCATTATAATATTGGCCGGCAGACGATCGCCCCATTATTATAATGGCCGGAAGGCGATCGCCCGCCAGAAGACAAGACCCGGCTGCCCCTATATATACAAGGCACCCTGCACTCGGCCAACTCCCTGACATTATCACGATTTCAGCACACTATACAGAATCAATAATCAGCACTTGGCTATCTCCAACTCTTGGCAACAGCTATCATTCGGTACTTACTTCTCCCGGCCTCTCTCATCAAGCAGACGATCGGCAGGGACGAAGAACACCGAGCTTCGCTCAAGAGCCGGATTAACAGAGTCTTTTTACACTCATTGTATCTAGATTTCTCACATTAATACTTGTATCCAGGAATATTTGTATTAATAACATCTCGCGAGAGCATTCAAGCCCGGGCCTAACAAACCCGGCAAATCTTGTATTATTTATCTTCTCTCGGAGTGCTCCCGCAATTGTTGTTTGTTGTCTGTCTTCCAGCAGTATTAATCTTCGGATAAATATTTTGGGCAACAACATAGCCGACTGCCCTACCTGATGATATAACGTACGTTACGTATCCAACGTAGCGCACGTTACTCATTCCCGATAGCGCACGTTAATATATACATCTTAGCGTGCGCTAATCGTGCATGGCAGTCACTACTAGGTAAAACTTGATGAAAACTCATGAAATCCTCAGTGTTAATACATGCCAACTCCATGCATATCATGCTCATACGGTTTATGAAAGATCTTTATGGATTAAATGACTAGGAGACACCAGGATACGTATCATCATTACTACACCATAATTCATCTTGATCTCGAGAAAGTATCCTAAGTTCCCTTCGTCCTACGTTACAAAACGCATGATTCCAATGTGTAAAACATAACAACTTGATAATCTCCACATACTGTTCATAATCGGTTTGAAGATACATGAATATGCTTAGGAGTCCATATACTAAAAAGGTTCAAAGGATTATACGATGAATAAGTGCCGAAACGTCAAAAATATCCTTCTAACACATGATGTTCGACTATTAACGAATTTAACTGACTAGATAAACATGATCAAAACGTCCTTCAGAATACTACTAATATTGGTGAAGAATCACCTACCTCAAAGTAGTGAAGAACAAGGAGGAAATTCAAAGCAATCCAACACTGAAGGTTTGAACACCAATCCTCCAATGATCTACAATCTTCAACACGAGCTAGGATGCCGGCAAGAAGTGTTTAGGATGAAGAGAGTGTCTTTCTAAGTTCAAGAATTCGAATGGAGGAGTGAAAAATCTGAAAATATGAAAAAGGATGCTGCCCTATATATAGAAAATGGTTATTAGCGCGCGCTAGTCCATATTCATAGCGTGCGCTAATGGCTATTTGAAACGTTACTGATTTCACTGTACTCAGCCTTTAGCGTGCGCTACCCTCATGTGAGTAGCGTGCGCTAACGCGTTGACTTGGCTTTTTTCCGAAAGCCGTCCAGCTTCATCCCGACACAATTCGACCAAGATCCCCGGCCTGATCTCACCTACCACACGTCTCAATCATATTGACCACGTATAGCGTGCGCTAAGGTTCCTTCATAGCGTGCGCTAATCATCCAAGTTAGCGTACGCTACACTTAGATGATAGCGTGCGCTACAAGCGCAGAAACACAAGTTATAAATCACATTCATGAAATGATACGCTCAACTACACTGGATTATGAAATACGGAGAATAATACTCAGATCAAAGTGCAACAATTACAATATCACAAGTTCCAAATACATATCAGAAATCTCGGGTATTACAATACCCTTGTCGTCCATTGATTATATGGATTTCCTTATCTTGAGCTATTCCCCAAACGATCCAAAGTGCTCCAAGCCCTTGGATGATCCAACGCCGAAAAAACCGCATCTCTACTTGTCACGCGCTGGAGAAACGAACGGAATGACAACACTCGATCAATCTCTAAGGTTACGGCTAGAATCAAGTGATGAAGCTTTGATTATAACTATAACACCCCCAGGATATTCGAGGTATATTACAGTGCCGTGAATCCCTATATGGGAACCACCAGGCTGAACAAACATCATACTCATCGACTCACAGAAATAACAAAATAACACCTCGTCATAAAGAAGCAAAACAAAATAATCCACCCGGTTCAACCGGTCAAACATAACACCATCATCCGACACAAACACAATAGACAACAATATAATCCGGACGAACAAGAACTCTTAAGTACTCGAGTACTTCTATTAGTTTAAAAACCACAAAAGGTAAAAAGATAGAAGACAATAAGACACCACTCGTGCACAATCATCACGCACGACCATCATCCGCATACTGGTCCAGCGCCCGCTCGTCTCGATGAACCTGACCTGAAATTCACGCACGGCCATCATCCGCATACATCATGAATGAACTATAATTATGAATGAACAACAACGAAAGGAATGAATGTCCTTTTAACTGAGTAAGAATTAACTTACACAACGCCGATGAAGAATGTCCTTCCACGAACAACGTCCTAAATGAGATTTCGGTCACTCGAACAACCTTGAATAACATAATTACCAATAATTCGGTTCAATACACGAGTCAAACACGAGTATAATTAACTCAAACGTCGATACGACTAAACCAAGTTCATTGGGGCATTATATAGAACACGTTGTGGCCAAACTTCGATTGTTTACAACCAAACTTCAATAATACCAATATCAAATCCCCAAGAAGTGTTTCAACCCAACAAAACATCTTCAATACGATCAATAATCCAATATGAATATCCAAATTCGTGATTTCAACAACAATTAATCAAAAACCCCCAAATCCAACTCAATATTCAAAGTGTTCTTGAATAACCTTTCAAAAATCCAATGAATATTCATACATACTCATAATCATATGTATATCTCTTCATACAACATGATTATAACGTCCAAAACATCATATCTCAACACAAATCGAAATCCAAGAGGTTTGGGAATATTACCTTTGAAGATCCAAACACTTTGATTCGATGAACACGAGTTAGATCAACGATCCGAGCTTCACAACCGAATGAAAATGATGAAAAATCGAGTATTCAAGTGATTGATGATGAAAATTTCTCCCACAAACCCTCTCTCTCGGAAGTAGGATGAAGAAATGAGTTGTTCCTCTCAAAAAATGTAATTATAGTGCAGCCTGCACTGTGTGCCGCGGCCCGGCCGAGTGTGCCGCGGAACAGGGCCAAAATCTGCCCCCAGTGCTCGGCAGTGTGCCGAGGCCCGGCCGAGTGTGCCGCGGCCCTGCCGGCAGGAGCCGCGTACCCCGGTATAGGCGGGTCGGCCAAAACTGCAACATGTGTGTTCCGCGGCGCATACTCCCTTGTGTCGCGGCCCACACCCCCTTGGGTCCTAAAATGATGAAAAATGACCCAGGAAGAGAATAAGAGCAATAGGAATCAATATTTGGGAAATAATAACACGAAATGGAAGTGCGGAAACCCCATAACGGTGGTTCCAAGCAATGATTACAAGGGTTCACCCAACAAAAACACAATTTGAACAATGAGGATATTTGAAATGACATGAACTCCAACGCCAATATCGACTAATGAATCAATTACAACAATCAAGATAATACTCTTTTCTTGATTCCCATGTAAGGTTGAAACAATGAACAATATCGATACACAACTTGAAGTTATTCCGAATGGTGAACATACATGAATGAATGTTGATGATGAACGATTATTAACAAGTGAAGAATTACATAGTGACAATTACCGAATGAAATTACTGAATGATAATGACCGAATTACAACCGGGTATTACACAAATTATCCAAAAGTAGGGTTCTAAGATATTTACCTTGGATTAGGATGAAAGATTCACGTTGATGTTGTTATTATACACCAAGAACTCAAAGAAGATGATAGTTGAAATGATTGGAGGGAGAAAATCGCCAAGAAAATCGCCCGGAATCTCCACAGCCGCGGAGAGGAGGAAGAAATGAGAAATACATTCATCTCGGTCAACTCCTGGGTATATATAGCCACACGGCTTAGCGCGCGCTAACACTCAGAAGTTAGCGTGCGCTATCGAGGTAAAATTCTAGTCCAGGAATTAACGTCCCAGTCCAGTAACCCTATTCTGGACCGTTAGCGTGCGCTACCCGAAACGTAGCGTGCGCTAATAACCTCTCGGTAGCGCGTGCTATCGGCCATAGCGTGTGCTACCTGGACAACAGCCGAGTCCAGAAGTGGACTGCCAGTACACACCTGATCTAGTTAGCGCGCCCTATCGACTAACCATAGCGTGCGCTAAAAGTGTGTCGGTAGAGCGCGCTATCATCCATAGCGTGCGCTACCTGGGCACCTGATCGAGTCCAATAACAAACTGTCCAGTACTGGACAGTCACGCTAGCGTACGTTACAGGGCATCTTAGCGTGCGCTAGCCCCCGACATTAGCGTGCGCTAGACTATGTAGTGTACGCTAATCCGCCAGTCTAGAGGGTTGGAATCAACACTGCCACTCCCAGGGTTAGCTCGCTAGCGCACGCTACGAAGCAGACGTAGCATGCGCTACTAAGGGATCTCTAGCGTGCGCTATCTAGAAAAATTAACGCGCGCTAGGTACGGAATATAAACGGCCCAACACACCGGAATATGAATGAAACATCAAACGGAGCATCTCAAAATGCATAACAACATAGAATGGATCCACGGCAACCCCGAACGACAGTTCCGCATAACAATTACGAGAATCAGGTCAATAGATGATGGAAGAAATACACTGAAAGATACACGAGGGTCGCTACAAATGAGAAATACACCGAAAAATGAAAATACCAGGAAAAGAAAAATATGGATATTACATTCTACCCCTTTAAGAATAAGTTTCATCCCGAAACTTAAGAAACAAACAACTCAGGGTACCTAGCACGCATGCTATCCTCGGTTTCCCAAGTTGCCTCCTCGACACCATGTCTCGACCACTACACCTTAACCAAAGGGATGGTCTTATGTCTCTGTCGCTTGTCACGATGTTCCAAAATCTTCAAAGGACGCTCCTAAAAAGTAATATCCTCGGCGACATCAATCTCACCATAATCGATGACGTGACTAGGATCCGAGACGTATTTCCTCAGCTGGGAAACATGAAAAATGCTATCAACATGACTCAGGGTCGGGGGTAATGCCAAACGGTATGCTAACTCACCGACTCGCTCGAGAATCTCGAAAGGTCCAATAAATCTCGGACTCAACTTCCCCTTTTTCCCGAAACGGAAAACTCCTCTCGTCGGCGACACCTTTAGCAAAATGTGAGTCTCCCACCTCGAATTCTAAAGGTCGATGACGGGCATCGGCATAAGACTTCTGTCGACTCTGGGCAGTCAACATCCGTTCCCGAATTACTTCTATCTTCCGCCTCATCTCTATAACGATATTTGGCTCGGTCCCGACCATATCGGATGCCTCATTCCAACAAATCGGTGATCGACAATGCTGCCCATAAAGTGCCTCATACGGTGCCATCCGAATCGATGCGTGCCAACTATTGTTGTACGTAAATTCGATCAATGGCAAATGCTCCTCCTAGTCATTGCTCCAATCGAGAGCACAAGCACGCAACATATCCTCAAATGTCTGGATAGTGCGTTCCGACTGTCCATTTGACTGGGGATGAAAGGAAGTACTCAAACGCAAACGAGTACCCAACGCTTTATGCACCGCCGGCCAAAAATGTGATACAAAAACGGCCATCACGATCCGAAACAATAGACTTCGGAGTACCGTGAAGCCTCATAATCTGCGCGATAAACACACGAGCCAACTTCTCCGGGCCCCAAGTGTCCTTGATGCCCAGAAAATGTGCCGACTTGGTCAGACGATCAATATTCACCCATACCATATCCATGCCCGACCTCGATCTCGGCAAACTCGTAATGAAATCCATCGATATATCTTCCCATTTCCATTCCAGAACAGGAAGTGACTGCAATAACCCGGCCGGTCGCTGATGCTCGATTTTAACTTGCTGACAAGTCAAACATCACGCTACAAAAAGCGCGACCTCCTTTTTCATATCATTCCACCAGAAATTCCTTCTCAGGTCCTTGTACATCTTACTCGAACCAGGATGAACGGAGTAGGGTGTAGCATGGGCCTCACGCAAAATACTCTGTCTCAGCTCTGAGTCATTCGGTACACAAAGCCGAATCTGGAATATCAAAACACCATCCTCGTGAATCACAAACCCAGGAGACTTTCCCTTAAGAACGTTCTATCGGATTTGAGTAACCATCGGATCCTCCAACTGCTTCAGCTTAATCTCGTCGATTAAAGACGACGAAATCTCTAAAGCACAAAGTTGCCCGACAACTCCAGGCAACAAAACCTCAACATCTAACTCGATCAAAACCCACCAAAACTCAGACTAAGACGTAAGGATCTCAAGCGTTCGCAACGCCAACGGTTTCCGACTCAATGCGTCGGCCACAACGTTCGCCTTGCCCGAATGATAAAGGATTTCGAGGTCATAATCCTTAATCAACTCTAACCACCTACTCTGCCTCATATTCAACTCCCGCTGAGTAAATATGTATTTCAGACTTTTATGAATGGTAAAAATATGACATGCAGAGCCGAAAAGATAGTGACGCCAAATCTTGAGCGCAAAAACGACTGCCGCTAACTCCAAATCATGAGTAGGGTAGTTAAGCTCATACGCCTCAACTGTCTCGACGCATATGCAATGATCTTGTCGTGCTGCATCAATACGCACCCAAGACCCTGACCCGAGGCATCACTGAAAACCGCAAAACCCTCGTTGCCGCACGGCAACGCTAAAATCAGAGCCGAAGTCAAACGCTTCTTCAGCTCCTCGAAACTCGACTGTCTGTCGTCGCTCCAGACGAACTTCTCGGACTTCAGGAGCAACTTTTTAAGTGGTCGAGCTAGTTTCTACAAAAGCTCGACGAACCTACGGTAGTAGCCCGCTAAACCCAAGAAACTACGAACTTCCTTCACGTTTTTGGGCGGTGCCCAATCCAACACTACCTCAATCTTCTGCGGATCCACACAAACCCCTTCGGCTGAAATCACGTGACCTAAAAACATGACTTCCTTCAGACAGAACTCACATTTCGAGAACTTCGCATAGAGTTGCTCGGTTCTCAAAATGTCTAACACTACTCGCAAATGATGGGCATGTTCTTCCTCGCTCCTCGAATAAATAAGAATATCGTCAATGAAGACGACGACACACTTATCCAAATACTCGATAAAGACTTTGTTCATCAACTGCATGAACACCGCCGGCGCATTAGTTAACCCGAAAGGCATAATTACAAACTCATAATGTACGTATCTCGTCCGAAAAGTTGTTTTCGGCACATCGGACTCCCTCACCCGGAGCTGGTAGTACCCCGATCTCAAATCAATCTTCGAGAATACCGCAACTCCCTGCAACTGATCGAACAAGTCATCTATTCTCGGCAAAGGATACTTGTTCTTAATGGTCACCTTGTTTAATTCGCGATAGTCGATACACAAACGCAGCGAACCATCCTTCTTCCGCACGAACAGGACCGGTGCGCCCGAAGGCGAGGATCTCGGTCGAACATACCCCGCCTCAAGAAGCTCACTCAACTGCTTCTTCAACTCGGACATCTCCAAAGGTGCCATGCGATACGGCGCCTTCGAAATTGGAGCCGCACCTGGCTCTAACTCGATAGCAAACTAGACCTCACGATCCGGTGGCAAACCCAGTAACTCGTCAGGAAATACATCAGAAAACTCACTAATGACTGGAATCGATGAAATCTCGACTCCACTATCCTCTGCCTTTAAGGCATAGCACCAATAACCAGTACACCCTTTTCGCAGGAGCCTCATCGCCTTCAAGGCGTTAATAACAAACTTATGGTTTCCCCTCCTTCGCCCCGCGAAAGATTGCTCGGTGTCGTCCTCGGGTAACATAGTGATGATTCTCGTGTGGTAGTTCATGATTGCACCATGCCGCTCGAGTCAATCATCCCCGAGAATCAAATCCTCACCCTCAATACCCACAACAATAAGATTAGAGGTCCAAGCCCTCTCACAAATAAGCACAGAACAGTCTCGAACCTCCTGATCACCAACGATCCTATCACCGCTAGGAAGCTTAACGATGAAGGGCTCACAAGGCGTCAAACAGTCGAGACTCAAATGGCGCATACACTCCAGAGATATGAACGAACGCGTAGCACCAGAATCGAAAAGCACAATGATAGGATAAGAAAGAATATGAACGGTACCTGTCGCCACAGTAGCCGCTGGGCCATCGGCTCTCCGCATCTCATAGACACGCGGGTGGGCTGAGCTGACACTGAAAGCTCCCCACTTAGCGGGCTAACCTCGACCTCTCCCTCGACTAGCACTCGGCGGAGATTGAGAAGCAAACGATCCTTGATTCACACTTGGTTCCCTAGGCGCTGGTATGGAAGCCCGAGCACCAAGGATTCTCTCCCTCTCAGCACAGAAAGCAGCCTTGTGGCCCGACTGGCCACACTGATTATAATACCCTCGCCTTTACTATTATATTTTCTGATTTAAATCGAGTATTATCGCACCATATCTGTATTTATTGTGGCGAGCATATTGATGAATTATGTTAAGTTCGAATCCTGGTCATTCATACAATATTGATTGTTGGGAGTTATTAGGAAAATCCCACTTTTACTTATTGTTGTTGCCCAAAATATTTATCCGAAGATTAAATACTGCTGGAATGGACGGAAAACAAACAAGGTTGCGGGAGCACTTCCGAGAGAATATGAATAAACACAAGATTTGTCGGGTTTGTTAGGCCCGAGCTTGAATGCTCTCGCGAGATGTTATTAATACTAATATTCATGGATACAAGTATTAATGTGAGAATCTAAGTACAATGAGTGTAAAAAGATCCTGTTATCCAGCTCTTGAGCGAAGCTTTGGTGTTCTTGCTCTTCGGCAGATCGTCTTCTGTGTGAGAGAGGCTGAGAGAGAAGAAGGAACCGAGAGATAGCTGTTGCCAAGAGTAGGAAATCCAAGTTGTGTGTAAAATCCCATGGGTGCTGAAGCTCAGAGAGGAAAAATCCGGTCATTGGACAAGTGCAGGCAGCCTTCTATTTATAGGGGCTGAGAAGCCTTGTTCCCTAGTGGGCGATCGCCTTACGGCCAATAAAATAATAGGGCGATTGTCTTTAAGTCACATGGGCTGTCTGCCTAAAGTCCAAGGTTTCAGCCGGAAGCCAGCTGTGCGGTCCAATGAGGAGCCAGCACGCATCCGGAGTTGCTGTCACGGGCGGTCCCATGGACACCTTTCGGCGGGCTTGTAGGCTGGTGGAAAGATGCTGACAGGTTGTGGTCAACGATCCGTGAAATGCGGATCTTGTCATGTCACTACAAGTGGGTTCTGTCCTGGGCTTCGGCCTTTGCCGAATGGATGACCATTGGCTTCGATCGGCATGAGGCGGTCGGCATTAGTCGGTCACCAGGGGTCGGCATCGGCAAGTGCCGAGAGATGATCGTCTGCCAGTCAGCCACCAGGAGTCGATCGTCAAGCGCCGAGAGATGATCGTCTGGTCGTCGGCCACCAGGAGTCGATCGCCAAGTACCGAGAGACGATTGTCTTAGATGTCGATCGCTCGGCACCGGGACTTGTCCTGGGACCTTCGGTCGGCCGATCTATCTCGGTCGCTCGGCTACGGCTAGGTCGCCTAGCCTCTGGTCGGCAGTTCGGCCTCGGCTGCTCGGCTATGGCTAGGTCGCCCGATCTCTGAGGCGATCGCCGGTCGGAGAGTATAATTCTCGACACAACAATTTCCCCCCAGCTTGCTCCGATGTTGAAGACATGGGGCGAGGTGGTTCTTGCTGGCGATCGCGTAAGATGAGGATGGGCGAACCGTTGAGCTGACTTCGGATTCGGACTTGGGCGATCTGGTCGATTGGCTAGCTATCTTTCGGTCTAGTACCTGCAAAAAACAACATTGGCCGATCCCTCGTAAAAACTTGATTGTTTCGTCGCTGAGGAACCATGCACAGTCGCGGAGTTCGATGGACCGACCCCATGACCGTATCTTGTGCGCGAACGACATTGTCTGTCTCGTGACTCATTTTATTGTGAGGGTCCTCTGTTAGGCTGCGCCTCGCCTCGTATTTAAACGAAGGGCGTGCGGTCTTGGTCTAGAGGAGTCCTTGCGCGGGGCGTCGTCGGATTAATCAACTCCACTTCCGCGGCTTGTTAGCTCTGCTTCCACCTCGGCCCGCCATGAAGATGGCGAACCTCGACGGTGTACGTTGAGACGGGGGTAGTGACGTGTCGCATTGTCCGGGTTCACCATGTTAAATGATGAACCTTTGAGGGCGGGCGATCATGTCCACTGATTAGTTTTGGAGAGCCCTCAGACTACGCCGGCCTCGTATTTAAAAGAAGGGCGGGCGATCTTGGCCCAAAGGGACCTTGCATGGCCGAAGCAGCCGGTTCCATCGACTACCAGGACCATGGCTGTATGTTGATTGATAATGGCGATCGGGCTGGAAGACTGGCGATCGTCGTTCGGATGCCGATCGCGTTATTCATAGGTTGATACCGATGATCGGGCTGGAGATCGTCGCCCGGGCGCCGATCGCGCTGCTCATAGGCTGAGAATAAACCTTTGCCTGGCCAGAAAGTCCATGGCCGTAGCTCGGAAGATCGCGTAAGTCGAGGGTTGGCTCTTCGTAAGATGCCTGAACATAGGCGAAAGACCATGGAATCCTCCTAGGACCGAGTAGAGGGTGATCTCATCGCTTACGGGCTCGCCGTTGAGGATGATCTCGTCTACCCGGTCGATATAGTCCGAGTCGGACTCTTCTTCGCCTTGCTTGATCCGCATCATGCGATGGGGACCTTCTGGCCGAGCGACCCTGGTTGCGAAGTACTCCGTGAAGACGTTCGCCGGTTGGTTAAAGGAGCTGATGGACCGAGGCGGCAATGAGGCGTACCACCTGTGGGCGAGGTCGTCCAGCGTCAGAGGGAACATTCGGCACCTGGTCGCGTCAGATGCCCCACACCCGGTCATGTAGATGTTGAACTTGTTCAGGTGTGTTTCGGGGTCTGATCTCCCCTCGTACAAAGGTGTTTGCGGGGGAGCGATCTTGTGCTGCACGGGGGCGAGCTCGATGTGGACCGTGAGCGGCTCGCTCGGCTCGGCGATCTTGTTCTTGGCGCCTGCCCTGGACTCCATGAGAGCCTTCATGTCGTCGAGCTGGCGTTGCATCGCGGCCATCGCTGTAGCATGGTTGCTCGTGGATCAGCTCTTGGAGCGGGAGCCGAGGCGATCGTGTACCGATCTCCTGACTCCGCTGCTGCCGACCTCGGCTATTTGGCAAGGGGGAGCCAGTCGGCTGGGCCACCTTCTGGGAGTCGGATAGGCCGAGCTCCTGGTGACGGACTCGAGCTCCATCGTCTCGTGGCTGGGGCCGAACTGCCTCGGTCGCCAAGATGGGTCGCTGCCGAGGCGATCGAAAACCGAGGTGCCCCGGATGGCGAGCGCCTCTCCCTACGAACGGGAACCTCTTGGCGATCGCTCGGTCAGCAACGCCTTGAACTTCCGTTTGGTCTTCCAACGGATGGCCGAGGGGGTGATAGCGGGAGGCGCGTCGAGAGCACTCCGTTGCTCCTGTAGGACGGCCATGGCGTCTTCGATCTGTTCCGCGGTTCGGAACCGATCGAGCGAGAGACTTGGGCCGACCCCCAGGGGCGGGATCGAGCGTCTCGGACCGCGGCGGCTACCCTCCGCAATCGGCTGTGGCTCGGACTGAGACGGAACGAGGCGTCTGGCGAGCTGGCCAGCGGCTTTCTTCGACGAGGAGGCAGAAGTCATGATTCTGAAAGCTTTCTCTGAAGAACAGTGAGTGTTTCTTCAGGTATATGCCCCGGAGAACAGTGAGTGTTCTTCGATACGGTAGGAATTAAAAAATTGAGGGTTAGATTGTCTCCGCAATCTGATGACTGTCCTCAGTATAGAGGCACTGGGATACGTCTCGGAGACGGACATTTCGGCGCCACCTGTGCGGACCCGAGCCAATCAGGAAGAGATCGAAAACCACGAAAAGTGGGTTAAGGATGATGTGAAAGTCCGTGCTTATATTATGTCTTCCATGTCTAATGAGCTTCAGAGAGCTCATGAGAAAATGACTTCTGCTAGGCAGATTCTATCTCACTAAACCGAGCTTTATGGTGAGCACAGCAGAACTGCTAGATATGAGATATCCAAGCAACTGTTCTGGTGCAAGGATGAAGGAAGGTGAGAAGGTTGGGGAACACATCCTCAAAATGATATCCATGATCGAGAGATTGTATGCTCTTAATTTTAAAATGGATACTTCTATCCAAACCGACCTTATCCTAGAGTCTCTCCCTGATTCCTTCTCACAGTTTGTTATGAACTTCAACTGCAATGAGATTGCATGTAATTTAGCTGGGCTAATGAACAAACTTGTGACCTCTCAGTGTCAGATGAAGACTCCGCGGCTGGAGTCTGCTCTTGTGATTTCTTCTAGACCTCGGAGGTTTAAAAATAAGAAGAAATTGACCAAGAAGCAAACTGGACCACGAGTTAAGGACCCTAAGGGAAAGGGCAAGGCCCCGATGGTTCCTAAGAACAAGAAGAAGAAAGATGCTTGTCTCAAGTGCGGTGACCTGGGCCACTGGGCTAGAGACTGTCCGATTCTTCATGGCACTTCAGGTACAGAACTTTTAGTTTTGGAATCAAATTGTTCTGCTACTGTATTTTCTACTTCCTGGATACTGGATTCTGGTGCTAGTTCTCATATTTGTACCGTGAATCAGGATCTGGAACAAAGTAGTAAGCTTGGATCTGGAGAAGTTATGATCACATTCGGAAGCGGGCATAGTGTCGAGGCGACCGACATAGGATCATTTCTTTTTGGGTTTAGAATCTAGCTTTGTTTTGACTTTAGAAGATGTACTTGTTTTGCCCAAGGGGCACAAAAACATTGTATCTATTCCGGTTATGGACCGAAAAGGTTTTTCATTTTTCATTGGTGATGGTTCCTGCAAAATTTATTTCAGAAATAAACTAGTGGGTACTGCTACATTGTTAAATGGATTGTATCATCTAAATCTCAGCAACAAAGTAGTTGTGAATAATATGACTAGAAAATGTGGTAGGGATGAAACCAATCAAGTTTTGAAATGGCATCTTAGACTTGGTCATGTTGTTCAGACCAAGGTTTAAAAGATGGAAAAAGATGGACTTATGGTGATACGAATTCCACTTAGGATGCGAATTCTCTATAGGTACAGCGAAAGGCTGTTTTGACGAGCGGAAGCTATCGGCAAGAAACTGTCGGGAACTGGTAACAACAGTTCATTACAGCAATAATACGGGCTAGCGGCATGCACTCGCGACAGGAACAGATGTCGGCAACTCGATACAGCAACAAGACAGGAACTTGGCCAAATGTAAAAGACTTGATACAACTACCTCAAAACTGCGACATTCGAAACAACATGTTTCGGTCGGATGTGAATTGAAAACAGGAAACAAGTTTGAATAATCGAACAGCACTTGAAACGGAAATTTGATTAAGTACAACAATGTATCGAAAACAAGAAGAATATCCAAACAGGAAAGAAACAGTTGTTTTATCGAATTAGACCTATAATTCGATAAAGTGATTTCTTCTCAAGACCTATTGAGAATCAATCAGATTAAGATTCGAAGACGCGTCGAATAATAATCAAAGATTTGATGAAAAGCATTCACCAGGGAAAATACAAAGTGTATTCTTAATTCTTCAACATTCAATTATCCCCTCTCACAACTTCATCGCCACTATTTATAGGTAAAAGTGACTGACAAAATAATTTAAACTATTACAAGCTGTTCTTAAAATAATGAGAAGATAATAAAAGGTTCCCCCTGTCACTTGCAAACAAACGTAAAAGCTGTGCCTTGTCTCCAAGTTGAAAGTTGACAGCCGCCTTTTGCCAAGAATCCTGCTGCTTTTGTAAGAAAATGCTGAACATTCTTATTAGCTACCACTTGAACCTCTTCCCCTCCCAAGATGCAAGTTGCCTTTTGTTTAAGTTATTCCAATTCCAACTACCAAGGTAACTCCATGTCTTGTGTCTATTTTCTCGCCCAAGTACGTTAGAGTATGGTCGAGATATTTTACGTCTTCTTACTTCGTCTTTTTTGCTTGGAGTAGTTGGTTTCGTATCATCCCCTCATTCTTTAAAAGGAATTGTCCTCAATTCCGCAATCCCATCGTCGTCGAGATAAGGAGATAGATCGCCTATGTTAAAAGTCGCAAGCACTCCATAATCACCCGAAAGTTCTAACTTGTAAGAATTATCGTTCACCTTCGCAACTATTCTAAATGGTCCCTCAGCTCGTGGCATTAACTTGTTCTTACGCTTACTCGGGAATCGTTCCTTCTTCAAATGTAACCAAACTAAATCTCCAACCTCGAATAGTCTCGGATTTCTTTGCTTGTTCGACTTCCTTTTGTACGTCTCGTTTATTTCCTTGATTCGATCCCGCACCTGTTCTTGTAATTTCATCAATGATTTTAGTTTTGACTCCGCATCCTTATGCACCAATTCGTCACTTGGTAGTGGAATTAGATCTAGCGGTATGTAAGGATTCAGCCTGTAAACTACTTCAAATGGAGAATGCGCTGTGGCATGAGTACGAGAATGGTTGTAAGCAAACTCTGCATGCGCGAGCTTCAAATCCCAATCCTTTTGTGTCTTGCTTACTAAGCCTCGCAACAACGTTCCCAGTGTTCGGTTAGTCACTTCAGTTTGTCCGTCTGTTTGAGGATGATGCGAAGTACTAAACAAAAGCTTGGTTCCCACCTTCCTCCACAATGTGTTCCAAAAGTAGCTTAGAAACTTCGAGTCCTTGTCCGAAACAATAGTTTTTGGGACTCCATGTAATCATACCACCTCTCGAAAATACAAGTCAGCAACATTACTCGCATCATCGGTTTTGTGACAAGCAATAAAATGAGCCATCTTTGAAAAACGATCGACAACAACCATAATCGCATCCTTTCCTCGTTGGGTTCGAGGCAAAGCAATGATGAAATCCATCGAGACATCTTCCCATGGCCTCTCCGGAATCGGTAAAGGTGTGTATATTCCTGGTTTGAACGAACTCTTCGCAATATGGCATGTCACACACTTACTGATTATATTATGGACATCCCCTTGCATCCTTGGCCAATAAAAATGTTCTTTAAGCACATCCTATGTCTTGGCCGAACCAAAGTGGCCAGCAAAACCCCCTCCGTGAGCCTCTCGAACCAGCAATTCTCAAATCGTGTGCCTGGGTAGGCAAAGACGATTTCCCTTAAAAAGGAAGCCCTCCTGTATCGAAAATTCTCCCATCGGCCCAGATTTGCAAAGGGCAAAGGTCTCGCCAAAATCCGCATCACCGTCGTAATACTCCTTTACTGTCTCGAATCCAAGCAAACGAACATCAAGAGTGGTGATTAAGGCATAACGCCTAGACAATGCATCTGCTACAACATTGCTCTTGCCATCCTTATACTTTGATGAGAAGTGAAATGATTGTAAGAATTCCACCCACTTCGCATGCCTGGGACTCAACTTGTGTTGCCCGTTAATATACTTTAATGATTCATGGTCCGAATGCAGAATGAAATGCTTCGGATGAAGATAGTGACTCCAATGATCTAGAGCTCTCACTATGGCATAGAACTCCTTGTTGTAAGTGCAATAGTTGAGTCGAGCCCCACCCAACTTTTCTGAAAAGTACGCAATAGGCCGCCTGCCTTGAATGAGGACCGCCCCAATACCAACTCCACTAGCATCACACTCCACTTCGAACGGCTGCGCAAAATCAGGCAACGCCAAGATAGGTGTTTCACATAACCTTGCCTTTAACTTTTCAAATGCCCCTTGGGCAGCCCTGTTCCACACAAATGGACCCTTCTTCAAACACTCAGTTATCGGACTCGTTATGGTGCTGAAATCTCTAATAAACCTCCGATAAAAGGAGGCAAGACCGTGGAACAATCTAACTTCAGTTACTGTTTTAGGAGTAGGCCACAACTTAATAGCTTCAATTTTCCCCTGATCAACCGACACTCCATCCTTCGAAACAACATAGCCAAGAAAAGTTATGCTCTCGACGAGAAACACAAACTTTTCTTTCTTTCTATACAGCCTCTGAGACCTAAGAGTCTCGAATACTTGCCGTAGATGTCCGAGATGCTCCTCCACCGATCGAATAGACCAAAATATCGTCAAAATAAACAACCACAAATCTGCCCAAAAATGCCTTAAGTACTTCGTTCATCAAACGCATGAAAGTACTCGGGGCATTCGTAAGTCCAAATGGCATGACGGTCCACTCATACAACCCATGCTTAGTTTTGAAGGCCGTCTTCCATTCATCTCCCTCCCGCATACGAATCTGGTGATAGCCACTTCGCAAATCAATTTTTGAAAAGACCACCGATCCATGTAGCTCATCCAACATAGAGTCCAAGATTTATTGGACCGTTTGAATTTTGGAACGAGTAGGCGAGCTAGCTTATCGTTTGGCCTTACCTCCGGCGTTGAGCCGAATTCATAATGTGTTTCACGTCTCTCAGCTACAGAAGTATGTTGCCGACCCGAGTCACATACTTCAGTTCGACGAAATCGAGATCGCAGAGGATCATTCGTATGGGGAGCGCCCCATACGAGTCTTAGAGCGGCGAGATGAATCTATTAATTGTAACACTATAAGTGTATAATCTATATCTCTCAATTTAATCTCTTGATATTTTCTCTCAAAACCTTTCAAGAACAATGAATAAAATGAAGACATGGAAAAATATTTTCTCTCTCTTTTGCTCTCAACTCACGTAAGTCTCAAAGTGTGTTGGCAAATGAGATGGTCTTCCACCTTTTATTCAAATCAAATCACCAACATGAGATATCACTTTGATATCTTGTCCCCTCGTATCTTGATTTTCATTATTAAAATGATGACCAAAGACCAAGAGGGAGTTGGTGAGGGGGGGGGGCATCTAGAAGGATCCGGGCGCGTTCGGTCCATTTCGGACTCCCGTGAGTCCAAACAGGTAAAATCCGATTCTGTTCCGATGTATTTATATCGAATAATTAATCCAATTAATTAATCATATCAAATACATAATGATATAATTAATTTCTCCAAAAAGTAATTATATACATGAATTAAATTAATCACCCGGTAATTTATTTAATTGATCAGGCCGTAAATTAATTTATCCAATAAATTAATTTAGACATCCAATGTCTCAAATTAGATATCCAATATCTAATATTCATAATGAGAGAATTAGCTCGATTCATTCCGTTGTCAATCCTATTGCGCGACTCGGTAGGTCCGTCTCAATCAGCAGTGGGAGGAAGCAAAGAGTAGTAGCACCACCTAGCCAGCCTGGCGGCCTACATTGTACCCCAACTGAGAACGAATGATTGGGATCATTCAAGAACCATTCTGTCGTGAATACCAGTATACGTATAAACCCTTATTTCAAATGTCCCGATCAAGTTATAGGGTCACGGTCAGTCAAACCCTATCTGTACTTGACGCCATGCATGTGTTAATGCAAATCGAGATCATCGAGCTCTCGTGTATCCAATATAACTAGCTCCAATGCTTTGGCCAAAGACTTATTATCTCATCTGCCAATAACCACATAGGACATATAACCCGCTCACTAACGGGAGAAAGAATTCTATCTTGGTATTCAGTAGAACTTGCTACTTGCCCATCAAGATGCACGTCGAGGTTGACCCCCACATTCCGGTTTATAGGGTCGAACTACTCTAATGAAAATCCTGATGTCACAAGCACATCCCTACTAAATCCTCAAGTCTAAGGTTAACGAATACCAATCACAACCTTTCGATTCCATCATTGACTGTCCCGGAGTGAAATCCGTGTGACGAGTCGAGAGTGAGTCGGTTCGAGTATACTAATCCAATTAGCATACCTATAACATGCGCTCCCACTAACCATTAGTGTTCGACAGGCACTCTACAAGTCAAAGAACACGTCATACAAGTCTTCACATAAACTTAACGCCCAGTTAAGCTTCATCGACTTGCGAACGTTTAAGTATTTGAGCTATAAACCTTTCCAGTGCCGACACCTTATCCAATAAGGAGTGGAATGTTTTGCTCTCAAATACACGGACTAGTTTCTATATGTATATTTACGAGTTAGGAATTCCAGTAACTACCAGTAAATAAAGAAACATTCATTGTCTTATATCAGTAGTTTACATAATTATAAGTACAATGCCCTCACTCAACATCCTCTGAGTGGCATTCGAGGGCATACTCCTAACATTAATAAGGCAATTATTATTTCTATATTATTATATATCACTGGCATTGTGATTTGGTATATAGAATAATAGTCCTTGCATTTGAGAGCGAACATTCTACTCCTTATGGAGATAACGAGATAGGCACTATAAGTGTTTAGAGCTCCAATGCTTAACTAGTTCGCAAGTCGATAAAACTTAACTGGGCAGTAAGTTTAGTCAAGACTTGTATGACGTATACTTTGACATGTAGAGTGTCTGTCTTCACTAAGGGTTAATGGGAGCACACGTTATATGTATGCTAATGGGGTTAAAATACTCGAACACAACTCACCTCGATTCGATCACATGGATATCACTTTGGGATTGTCAATGATTGAATCGAAAGATTGTGATAGGTATACGTGGACATTTGGCTTGAGGTTTCAGTAAGAGATATGCTTGTGACATTAGGTTAGTCATCAGAGTAGTTCGATCCAATCGTCGGTTGGTGGGGTCAACCTCAAAATGCAACTTAGTGGGCAAGTAGCAGTCTCTACTGAATACCAAGATAGGATTTTTTCTCCTGTTAGTGAGCATGTAAATGTCCTATGCTGTTAATGGCAAATGAGGTCTTAAGTCTTTGGCCAAAGCAGTTAAAGATAGTTGTATTAGATATACGAGAGCTCAGTGATCTCGGTTTGTATGAACAAATGCATAGAGTCAAGTTATAATAGGGTTTGACTTTACCGTGACCGTAATACTTGACCGAGACATATGATGGAATGGTTTATACGTATATGGTATTCATAACTATTGGTTTTGGAATAATTCTAATTATTCATTCTCAGTTAGGTTACAGTGTGAGCCACGGGACTGGCTAGGTGTTACTTACACTCTTTGGATCCTCCCATTGCTAACTGAGACGAACCTACAGAGTCATGCACACAGGATAGACGACAGAATATTTTGAGCTTATTTCTCTCTTGGTTAATATTGGACATTGGATGCCTAAATTAATTTATTGGATAAATTAATTCGGTCCTGTGAATTAAAATAAATTACTTGGTAATTAAATTTAATTCGTAATAATTCTTAGAGAATTTTTATTTACTATAATTAATTAACTAACTAGATTGATTAATTGTATTATTTTTTAAACGAACCATGGTTTATCTATCGGACTAGATAAACAAGGGTCCTTTTCACGGACCGAAACGAACCAACAACAAAATATCTCATCTTAGCCGCCCCATACTCCTTTCATCATTGTGATGAAGTATCAAGTTTGTTTTTATGCCATTTTGATATGATGTGTGGGGTTTTAATTAATTTATTTAATGAATTAATTATGGTTGAATTATGAGATGATGAGCGTGTTGTGTATTATATATTAACCATCATCATTCATCAAAATGGCTGAACCAGGGCTGCCATTCACGTAGCAAGAAGAGAGAAAAGGAAGAAAATAAATTTTCTTCATTTTTCATACTTGAATACAAAGTGTATTCTTGAATGAAAAATTATTTTCATACACTTTAATTGTTAATAAATATAGTAAGATGTGTTCTTGGAGAACAAGACGATAGGAGTATTTTCCGGTCATCTTCCGACGCGTGATACATAGAGGCACGATGCTTTCGGTGATGGGGAATTTCCAAAGGCTCGTTTGATTGGATTCGTGTTGTACTTGGAATCAGGAAGATATTATCAAATGTCTACGAGGGTATGATATCTTAATTTATCTTCGTCAATTTTATATTCGTTTATGTGATGCTTGATCGATCCGTTTTGAGGTTCGGTTTTATCTGGTTGGACCCGTTTATTTTATGCTGCGAATCTCATTTTTTATCACCGAAACCCAACAGTCAACACGCATCATCATCAAAAATATCAACACATAAGGTAACCCGTGATCCAGCGCCCTTAGCATAGATCCCCAGAGGTCCCGTCGAACCGTCTCCGAGTGGGAAACCACTTCCGTGACCCAGTGCCCTTAGCATAGATCCTAAAGTCCCCATCGGACTGTACCTGGATGGAAGAAAACGTTTGTGATCTAGCGTCCTTAGCATAGATCCTGAGAGGCCTGTCGGACCGTCCCCAGGTGGATAAACAACTCACACACACTTAAGATTGCACAACTTTCACAAGTTCTGAGTGTTATTTATAATATATAGTTAAGGCACTTGCTAGAGATTGCCACTTTATTCGACACATATTCCCAACCAAGGAATAATACATTTATGATCAATCCAACCACTTTAACTATCCAACAATACCATTCATCACTTCCAAAAATCATCACAATTTCATTTACTCAGTTTTACAATAAACACGAGTCGTCGATTCAAGAAATAATCACAAGTTCACAATTATGGATTAAAACCAACACATATGTATTGAACAACACATTTATGCCATCTATTTCAAACAAACATAAATTCTTCACAATCGAGCCACATAGTCACCAATTAACACAATCATGTAAACATGATAACACATGTAGTGATAAGCTGTTTATATTCAAGGAAATATGAAAAGTATAAGGAAGATACTTGCATTCACCGAAGATGGTTTCACTCGAAATAAGCCTAGCTCGGTCAATCCGGTTGATCCATTAAAATCCCAATCTTTATTATAATCACATAATAGATAATTTAATATAAGGGTTCAATTTATTGTATTATAATTATAAGGTAATTACTTGGATGATATATTACCTCAATTATGCACCTTAATTTCTCGATCGGATCAAACGACCAACGATACTCAACTGGAATCCATGTCTCAATTTAACTAGTAATCGGGATCATAATGGTGAAATCTAGAACCCAATTGCATTATTAAGTAATTTCATTGCATATTTCTTATTATTTGTTGCATCAAGATGGTCGCTACTTTATGCAACAAATAATGGAAAAAAATTACATAAATGCATATAATTCTACTCATCTACAGCCATTAGATCACTAATATCAATGGCCTACAAAAGTTTCTAGATTTCACAAGGTAATTAGTTTTCATATGATCTATTTTCTATATATATATATATATATATATATATATATATATATATGTATGTGTGTGTGTGTGTGTGTGTGTGTAATGACCAATAATGTATTATCCCATCATAAATGGATGAATCTCGGATATGTTGTGCACTTTTATGACTCGATTATCCGATAAAATCATATTGCGACAGAAACACCATGTATCAATAACTCACTAACATCCCGGTCTAATCCCTCAATAGTCCGCCAAATATTTTAAATATATATATATATATATATATATATGCATAGATGGGGTATAATGACCATTCATGTATTATCCCATCATAATGGATGAATTTCGGATCTGATGTTCACTTTTATGACTCGATTATCCTATAAAATTATATTGCGACACATAACACCAAGTTTCAATAACTCGCGAACATCCCGATCTAATTCCTCAAAATCCCGTCCGATATTTTAATTAGTTAGCTAATAAAAAATAAAAATGAAATAAATTAACAAAAAAAACAAATTAATACCGTTAAAATTCCAATTTAAAATCCTGGATATTACACTGATCCCAAGGATGTGCCCTGCTTCTCCCAAATCCTTCACATTGAACTGCTCAGACAGCCATACACGTACGTCCGATAACTCCTTCACGTTGTTTCCAATTAGAAGGATATGGTCTACGTACAGCACAAGAAACATCAACACATTTCCATCATATTTCTTATACACACAACTCTCATTCAGATATTAGATGAATCCATATGACTGGATAACCTCGTCGAATCGAGTGTTCCAAGATCTAGATCCTTGCTTAAGTCCATAAATGGATCTCTTAAGCTTGCACACTAAGTGCTCTTCTCCTTCAGCAATGAATCCCTCTAGTTGGCGCATGTAGATCTCCTTGTGTAGACTTCCATTCAAGAATACAGTCTTGACATCCATTTATAAAATCTCCAAATACGAATGCGCAGCTATATCTAAAGAATCCGGATTGACTTAAGCATGGCAACTGGAGAAATGGTTTCATCGTAATCAATGCCCTCCTTCAGAGTGTAACCTTTCGATACAAGCCTCACATTGAAGGTTTCAACCTTCCCATCACCTCTTTTTTCAAATTGTAGACCCACTTACTCCCAATGGCTTCTACTCCATCAGGTAGTTCTACTAGCTCCCACACTTGATTGGAATCCATACATCCCATTTCTGATTCCACTGCTACTTTTCAACAGTGGGCATCTTTATCTTGGATTGCCTCCTTGAGAGTCTAGGTATCTGATTCATCTTCGCTTCGTATTGGGTCTGAAGACTTTCCTACGCCTATGAATCATTCCGATTGATGAACAACCCTCCCACTATGACGAGGCAAATCCTGAGCTGGTGTAAAAGTCTCAAGATTGATACGTGGTGCAATATTAGTTGGTGCTTACATGATTGGTATAGATGGAGTCTCTCCCCTCCACTCTACCAGAATTATTTTGCTCATGGACTTTTGACTAATCACACAATCCTCTTTCAGGAATCAGGCATTAGTGCTGACAACGACATCCTGATCCTGGAGACTATAGAACAAGCCACATTTCGTTCCCTTAGTGTATCTTACAAATACTCGTACCTATGTATGAGATGTCAACTTATCAGTATCCTTACTCAGCATATGTGCTGGAGTACCACAATCCTGAACATGTCCTAGACTGGGTTTCCGCCCACTCCATAGTTCTGTGGGTGTTTTTGGAATTGATTTCGAAGGCACCAAGTTTACTATGTACGCTGCTGTTTCCAAGGCGTACCCCAAGAACGAAATAGTTACATTTGAGTAACTCATCATTGAACTAGCCATCTCTAAAAGAGTTTATTCCTTCTATGAGTAACACCATTTTGTTGTGGAGTTCTCGGCACAATGAACTAGGACGTAATCCCCTGATTTGCCAAGAAATCTAAAAACTCTCCACTAAGGTATTCGCCACCATGATCAGATCATAGTGACTTGATACTCTTCCCATGACGCTTCTCCATTTCAGCCTTCAAATCTCTGAACTTGTCAGAGTCTTCAGACTTACATCGCATCAACTAGATGTATCCATATCTCAAATAAGCATCTATAAACATGATGAAGTATTCAAAACCACCCCAGTCTGATAAACCTACATGTGCTACTTGTGACAAGGGACATAAAGGTGCATGTATGCTTGGCCAAAATCGGTGCTACTTTTGCCGTGAGGAATGACACATGACCTCAGTATGTCTGAAGAAAGGAAAAGGCCTAGATATTCATTAGACCACATATCAGTACGAACCAATTTTAACATGTTCTGAGCATGGTTTCTCTTGGTTTTAAAAACTCTTTTGGTCATTTTACCTTCCAGACAAGATTCACAAATGGGAAATGACTCAACTTTGAGGTCATCCAATGAGCCATCATCTTCCAATCTTTGAATTCTTATAACGTTTACATGACCCAAACATAAATACCACATATATGTTTGGTTTATGCTTGAAGGTTCTTTTCTCTTTTTAGCTTTAGACAAAGAATTGAGTGATTTATGTTTATACATGGGAGCTTAGAAATTTATTAATGACATATAGTTCATCATTATAGATACCTTGGCAAACGTATTCCCCATTTCTTCTAATAATATCATCACCATCACAAGAGACTGAATAACCATCACAACCCAATTTAGAAACTGAAATTAAATTCATTCTAAAATCAGGCATCAATAATACATTATTAAGGAATAATATTTTATCACTAATCTTCAACAGCATGACTCTCACTGCTACAACCATAAGCCCAGAATTATCCCCCCGGTTGATGGTGATCTTGCCCGCACTAAGTTGCTTGGCTACCTAAAAACTATGCGAGTCAAAGCAAACATGATCAGTGGAGCCTGAATCTACTATCCACGAAGTGGTAGAACAAGCTGCCAAACATATTTTGACTGCTAGTGCACGAGACATACCTTTCTTAAGAGCAGGGCAGTCCTCTTTGAAATGTCCTTTCTGACGGCACTTGTAGCACTTTTTATTAGGCTTTTTGTTCGCCTCAGGCTAAGGAGCCTTGCTTTTTAACTTCAGAGTTACCACTTGCTTCTGGCCTACTTGTTTCTTCTTGTTCCCCCACTTAGGTTTATAAGTTGAAACACGAGTTGCCGCAAGAACTTGATACCCTTGTCTGAAGAGTACTTCTGGAGCTTGAAGTTCTATCAGCAATTCCGCCTAAGTATATACTCCCTATGATTCATGATGTAGTTTAGGTGGAACTGCTCATAACTTCTAGGTAAGCTGCCTAGAAGGATATCGACATGCGTTTCGACATCGATAGTAGAGCCTAAGATATCAAGTTCATTTAGATGAGAAATCATCTTTAGAATATAATCCCTTCCAGGGTTCCTTCAGGCATTTGGGTCTTCATCAAGACCCTCATAGCATTTTGCCTAGCTGTCCGGTTCTGATGACCAAACACCTCGCCAAGATTTTTCATCATTTCTGCGGTCGTGCCCATATTCTGATACTGATGCTGCAATACATTTGCTAAAGAAGCCAAGATGTAAGAATGAGCCATCTCATCAGATTTCTTCCATGATACTCTTTCACCTCACCAGGTGTCGAATCTGCATCTGGTTGTAATGGGCATTCCTCAGTTAGAACAAACTTGTATTCTTCAGCAGTAAGGGCAATATTAAGATTACGTTTCCAATCATCAAAGTTAGTGCCATCAAGTTTGTTTTATTTGAGAATTATAGAAAGTGGATTGAAAGACATCTGAGATAAAATTAAAGTATCCACCACATAATCCATATCAAAATATATTGAAAAACCTCAAAACACAATATATATGCTAGGAACCAACACCTCGAGAAATCCGCACATGTAAGCCACGATCGTGTGGACGTTTACACACTCTTTTCTCTAGTAGAGTTTCACGTACTTAATTTCACTATCTAGTCAATTTATGTTATGACAAGTAAAATTAATAATTGGTTCCTCTTGGCCATGTATTAATTAACATAGACTCTAACAGAGAGCTTATTGATTAATATACCTAAGTGAACACCATAATTTAACAACTTTAAAATAATATCTTTTAAATAATAGTCATACATATGGAGAGATCCTATCATAAAAATAATATTTACTTTTTGTTATCATTTGAAATTTAAAAACTAGAGAACCTATAATTAGCACATCCGTTATAGTGGTAGACCCTGATTTCAAAGCACATGCTAATTACTTCACAACTTAAATTAATTATGGAGGCCAATTTGATTTTATTTTAAAAATAAATCAATTTAATCACTTAGTTATTTAATCCTTAAGTAATTTTCTCATCCTAGTATGCAACAAAATATATCACGCATAATACATGCCATACATTCAAAACAATAAAAACCAGAATAAATGCAAGGATAATAAAATTATCCAATTATCATGGTCTTCGACCCCGAATTGAATTCGAAAAAACCTTCGACTCGATATCTCCCACTAGATCAAGCATCTAGTCACTTATCTCCATCCGGGCCATGGATTTCCAAAATTAAAATTTTCACTTCTCCCCTTCTAGGCCATAAAAAAAATCGATTTTAAAATCCCGACTCTTTGGCGGACGCAACGAACGACAGTGAAATGGACAGCACCACATACTGGACGACCCAACCCGAACCGGCGAACCGTCTGCTCGGAAAACAGCCGTGTGCTGCTCGGCAGCGCCCGTCTGCTACTGCTACTCGGTCGCGGCTGTCCAGCAGTCCTGGTATCCCTGTTCTGCTCTATTTCTTCATGATTTTGTCTTTTTCAATTACAATTTTTAAAAAAATAAAATACATTGAATTTTTGAATGGAACAGTATGCTCAATTTTATATCAGGGAGATTATTAAGTTACATGGAGTGCCAGTCTCTATAGTATCCAACAGAGATACTCGTTTCACATCGTGTTTTTGGGAGAGTTTGCAAGAAGCCTTGGGAACGCAGTTGAATTTTAGTATGGCTTATCATCCTCAGACTGATGGTCAGTGCGAGAGGACCATCCAAATCCTTGAGGATATGTTGCGAGCATGTGTGTTAGACATGGGAAATAATTGGGAATGACTGTTGCCTTTGGTAGAATTTGCTTACAACAATAGTTACCAGTCGATGATCAGTATGGCACCATATGAAGACTTATACGGCAGGAAGTGTCGATCACCACTGTATTGGGATGAGGTAGGTGAAAAGAGAATTTTGGGTCCTGAGATGATCGAACAGACAGTTGGTGTGGTAGATTAGATTTGTGAAAGTATCTAGATAGCACAGGATCGTCAGAAGTCTTATGCCGACAAGCGTAGGAAGGATCTCAAATTTGGTGTTGGAGACAAGGTATTCCTGAAGGTATCTCCTACCAAGGGAATTAATCGTTTTGGATCAGGGAGCAAGTTGAAACCGAGATACATTGGACCGTTCAAAATTCTTGAATGGATCGGTGAGTTAGCTTACTGTTTGGCTTTACCCCCAGAACTTTCGGCTGTGCACAACATCTTCCACGTATCATTGTTGAGGAAGTATGTGCACGATCCGAGCCATGTCATCAACTATATCGCCGTGGAGATGAACAAAGATCTTACTTATGAAGAACAACCAGAACTGATTCTTGACCGATCAGTCCGGCATTTGAGAAACAAAGAGAAGGTGTTTGTCAGGATCCAATGGCGTAACCGCAGTAAAGATGAAGCCACTTGGGAGCGTGAGTAAGAACCTCAAGCTCGTTATCCGAATTTATTCAATTGAGGTATGTCATTATTTTCGAGGACGAAAATTTTTCTAAGAGGGGTAGGATGTAATACCCATCATTTTCATACTGTAATATTGTTATTTATAATATTATTATCATTGCATTTCATTTCATTTAATTTCATTTAGAGGATCATGAACATTTATTTCGACGTATCACAAGTCCTAGCCCGAATCATTCCATCAGAATCAGATAGGAAACCAGAATAACATCTCCAGCCTCACCACCGTGAACCACCCCTTCCACCACCAAACTCAACACAGCATAATCGGTCAAACCCTCCATTCACGAGCCACCATCGTGCCGCTGGTTTCAGACCAGAATTTCTGAACTCAACTCGAATCTGGAAACCCTCGTGACCCGCCGTCGGTTCAAGCGCCACCGCGGTTCTGGAGTTGGAATCGGATTCATAAATTGAAAACTTTTACCTGCTTCACCTTCCGCCACTCGCCATTTTCCATCCTGGACCATCGCCGCCGTGAACCCATCTTCTACACTACCACCGCGACCAGCAGTGGAACATTTTGCCAGACCCCTGCCTCCTACTCCATATTTTCGCCGGTCACATGAAGGGTGTGCGTCGGACAGCGTGTGTGTGTGTTTTCTGCCACTTTTTCCGGCCGCTTTGAGAAAGAAATTTGGAGAAGGAGGTTAGAGAGAGAGTAGAGGGCATAGAGGGGGGAGAGTCACAGGAGGAGGAAATGAGTTTTGGTTGGCTGAGGTTAGATTTGGGGTTTTATACCTATGACTTTTTAGGGTAATTCAATTAAGCCCCCAGATTCACAGATACTTCAATTTAACCCTAGTTTGATATATATAATTTCCCCAATTGACCCCAATCAGCTTTTCAGCTCATTCAGTTTCAGCCCCGAGTTCCTAATTCGTGCATATTTAATCCAATCAACTTTTCAATAACTAAGACTCAGTCCTAATTATGACCAAGACCTTAAAAATGTTGACTTTAAATTAATATTAAAAATTATTCTGAATTATTGCATAAATATTTTAATTCTAGTCATTGATAATGTTAATGCTTCGGTTAATATTAATGAGCAATTGTAATTTATTTTTAGTTAGTATATAGTGATAACTGTATCTTTTCATTTATTATATAAATAATAAATTGTAAGGATTTTAATTATTGTTATTATTATATGAAGACTTTATCGAGGATTTACGGGCTTAGGACTGTGAGTCGAGCATCTTCATTTCAAGTCACACATCATCATTTATTCAGGTGGGAATTTTCACTATCACTTTAATTGCTTTAATTGGATTGTATATATGATATTCTATTCATGTTTAAAATTTATGATGCACGTTGTAAATCAGGCTCACCTGTATTCATGTAAGAGGTTATCTTAAGATTCATGTTGTGTGGGGACACCTGCACAACCCAATATTCACACACGTGCTCGATTCTTGTTATATATGGTATTGTGTGTATGTTACATGTTGTTGCGGGGGCACCTGCGCAACCTCAATATTCGTGTTATGCGTGCTCGATTCATGCTGTACGTAATGTTGTGAGTATGCTTTCATGTTGAGGAGAAATATGGTATATTATTCATGTTAATGCTTTCCATGAGATTGTATATTACTGTGATCAGTGAGATTTCCACGAGCTGAAGGAAGCTCACCCCCACCTTTATTGATCCCGCAGTTTAAACCGAGCCGGATAGACGAAGGAGCGAGCCGAGAGGGCATATGAAAGAGGATTTGTTATATGATGTTTTTTCGTTATGTCAAATATTTTGAAACTCATTTGGGGAAACTTCGATTTGAAAATTTATAAATAATGAATTATTCTTCCGCCGCAAATTTTTACCTCGTATTTATGATGAAATGTTACCTTATTTAAAGGTATTTATTTTTATGTCATTGTAGCGACTCGACTTTGTAGGCGAGAATTTTTATATTCTCAAAAAAATTATTTTTCGTCAAATTTACCTTTTACTTATTTTCCGCAATATTTACCCTAGAAAGTCGGGGCATTACATATATTGATCCTGCAGGTTAAACCGAGACGGATGGACAAAAGAGCAAGCCGAGAGGGCATATGATGATATTTATCAAAATGATGTTTTTCTTTATGTCTCATGTTTTGAAATACTATTTGGGGAAACTCTTGATTAGTAATAATGATTTTTTTAAACTTTCTTTTGCCGCAATTATTACCTCTTATTTATGTCATGTCATTGCCTTAATTAATAGGCATTTATTTTAGTCAATGTAGTGATTCGACTTCATAGGCGAGAATTTTAATATTCTCAAAGGAATTTAGTTTTTGTCAAAATTCACATTTTTATTAATTTTCCCTATAATTATCCCTAGAAAGTTGGGGCGTGAACAGCCTATAGGCTTCGTGTCCACTATTGATACTCATAAATTTTGCAAACTCCAGCGTGCCATTTTTGGACTTAAGCAAGCATCGTGAAGTTGGAATCTTCGTTTTGACGAAGCAGTGAAAGAGTTTGACTTCATGCAAAATGAAGAAGAGCTTTGTGTTTTCATGAAGGTTAGTGGGAGCAATATCGCGTTCTTACTACTATATGTAGATGACATTCTACTAATAGGAAACGATGTAGGACTACTCAGTTCTGTGAAAGCTTGGCTTTCAAACACATTCTCAATGAAAGTCTTGGGAGAAGCTTCCTATCTTATAGGTATTCACATCTATAGAGATAGAGCGAATAGAATATTAGGACTTTCCCTCTATAAAGAAAAGATCTTAAAGAGATTTGTGATGGAAGATTCTAAAAGAGGGTTCTTACCTATGCGACATGGTTTGAAACTCTCCAAATCTATGTATCCTCAAAGTGAGGAAGATATAATGGAGATGAGACAGGTACCCTATGCATCGGCTTTGGGTTATCTCATGTACGCAATGTTGTGCACGAGACCGGCCATTGCATACTCTATGAGCGTAGTCAGTTGGTTTCAAGCAAACCCAGGTAAAGAACATTGGATAGCCATAAAGAACGTTCTAAAGCACCTTAAACAAACTAAAGAAATGGTTCTCCATCACGGTGGCTGAGAATTAAGAGTGGATGGGTTCACGTACTCGTATTTCGGTGGTGATGCAGACAAAGGAAAGTCCACTTCAGGGTATATATTTACTCTGAATGGTGGAGCAATTTCTTGGATGAGTTCCAAGAAAACTACGGTTTCACATTCCACCTGCCAGGCTGAGTACCAGGCAGCCTCGGAGGCATCAAGGGAAGCATGTTAGATCAAGAAGTATCTTGAGAACTTAAAGTGGTTCCAAGCACAAGGCTGCTTGTGCTTCTTTACTGCGACAATGAAGGAGTTGTTGCACATGCTAAAGAACCTAGGTCTCATCATAAGAACAAGCATATTCAGAGAAAGTATCACATCGTTAGAGAGATGGTGAAGAATAGACACATTGAACTGCACAGGGTAGCCTCAGCAAATATCCTTGCTGACCCGCTTACCAAACCACTATCGCATATTGTCTTGGAGACACATATGGATAACATGTGTATTAGATATCAAAATTTGTGACATTGAGTGCAAGTGGAATATTGTTAGCGTATGCCCTCGAATACCACTATGAGGAGAAGCATTCCACTCCTTATGAGATAAGGAGTGTTGCACTGGAAGTGTTTAGAACTCAATAGCTTAACTTATCCGCAAGTCGATAAAACTTAATTGGGTATTAAGTTATTTGATGAAGACTTATATATCGTATGCTTGGACATGTGCATGTCTTCACTCAGGAGTAGTGGGAGCATTCGGTATGGGTATATTAATTAGATTAATATATTTGGATATGACTCACCTCGATTCGATCACATGGATTTCACTCTAGGATAGTCAATGATTGAACCGTAAGGTTATGATAGGTATGCGTGAACCTTTGACTTGAGGGTCCAGGCGAAGATGTGTTTGTTTAATTAATTTAGTCACTAAAGTAGTTCGATCCATTCACCTATTGGTAGGGATCAACCTCGAAATGCAACTTAATGGGCAAGTAGCAGTCTTCCTGAATGCCAATAAAGAATCCTTTCTCCTGTAAGTGAACAGGATAACATCCTATGCGGTTAGTGGCAAATGAGATCAAAAGTCTTTGGCTAAAGCGATTGAACTAGTTGTCTTTGATGCACGAGAGTTATGTGATCATGATTTGCACTAAAATATGCATAGAATCAAGTATAGACACGGTTTAACTTAACCGTGACCCTAAAGCTTGATCGGGACATATGATTGAAGATTTATATGTATACGATATTCATAATAGGTTTTGGAATGATTCCCATCATTCGTTCTCAGTTGGGTTACAGTGTGAGCCATGGACTGGCTAAGTATTCCTCACACTCTTTGGATCCTCCCATTACGGACTGAGACGAACCTACAGAGTCGCGCAGACAAGATTAATGATGGACTAAATTAAGCCTATTATCGCTTAATAAATATTAGACATTGTATGTCTAATTGAATTTAATTTATTGGGTAAATTAAATCGGTCAGATGAATTACATAATTACTGGGTAATTAATTTAATTCAAATATAATTATTTCTTGGAGAAATTAATTATATTGTATTTGATATAATTTATTTATTAGATTAATTAATTTAAATAAAAAGTGACGAACCAAAGTTTATCTATGGGACTATATACACACGGTTGGTTGGACTATTTAATAGTCCACTTGGCCGTTATTTTATTTCCCCCCACTAAGTCTCCACCTTAATTGGTGGAAGACTAAGACTTTTATAAAGTCATTAGCATGTAATGGGGGGGGGGGGGGGTGAATTTTGAGGAGTGGACTTTATGTATTAAGTAAGGTTACTTGATATTATAAAGTGTACCCCACAAACTGGAGAGAAAATCTAACGTGAGAAAACAACAGATAAGAGTGAAAAATTATTGTACTTTCACCTCTGGGTTTTGATAATAGCAAAAGGCATACTCCATATCTTCTTATAGCCGTGTTCTTGGAGAACGAGAAAGAGTTTATTCCAGGCATTTTTCCAATGCGTGTTTCATAGAGATGTTCGGCACTTCCGACATTGGAATTTCCAAAAGCTTCACTGATTGGATTCGTGCTCGTCGTCATCAACATAAAGAAGTTGGGTCTATAAGGGTATGATTTGATTCTTTAATTTATTCGTTTATATGATCCATGACCGACCCTCTTTAGGAGTTCGGATGGGTACATTTTGTACGATTATATTTCCGCTGCATATTTGATTTATGGCCCGAATTCCAACAGTTTGTTGAAGGACGTCGTTCGTTCATTTGAAGGAAGGCTATTTTTCATCTCCAGAATTGAGGCAAGTTATCTTGCTTGGTTATAATGATAAATGATTCTTGTGAATGTTATACATTTCGTGTATGTGTAAGATCTATGAATCTATTATTCATATTGAGGTGTTCTAGTTGATTGTGTCAATTGTTTCGTTGTGGGAGTGTACTCCCAAATTCCCTACCTTTGGTATCGTTTATCTCGTTGATTGTTGTTGTCACTTCGGTGAGTTTCCTTGATCCTTGTTGGATATGTGATTAATTTAGTTCTTTGTCATGTTGCATCGTGACATTTCTGGAATCATATCTGCGTGCCTGTTGGTAACATGTAGGATTTCTAATCGGGCGCATATGGCCATGTGTTGATGTTTCCATATTGGACTGTGCAAAAGAGACGATTACTTCGTGAGACTAATTAAGTACATTGTGCCACATATATCC